>OX243834.2:0-10000000 GCA_945859575.2 Herminia tarsipennalis | reverse complement strand
TTATTCTAAATGAAGACACGCATATTCAATCAAAGAGTATAATTAAAACTGGTTTCATGATTAAAACTCAATCTTAATAATCCATTATTATAATAATATTAATTATTCTGCAAAGGCAGCGATTCCCATCGTTCAAGAGGTCACTCCCTGTGGCTGAAGCAATTATCTTAATGAAATACATTAGTTAGAAGGGTTGGTTATGTTATATTATCTCCTTTGTCTTGATCTTGGGTAAATACGAATTTATGGAGATGCTTGTTGATATTTATGGCATCTTCGAAAGTTGCCTTAAAGTAATAATAACGATCTCTTAACCGATTTTGTAGTGGCCAAAATCGGTTGGAGACTAGCCGACCACGTAGGAGACATTCTCGTGTACTAGTATATGTGCAAGCTTAAGGGAATTTTGTGATCTCTGATTTTCATACTTCGAATGGATGGAAATCCGATACGACAGGAGACGCGCTCTCCGAGGCACAAAGAGGAGGGGCATTCTTCGAAAACGGTTACCTTTATGTGGCTCAGTAGCTTAACCTCATATATATCTTGATTTGCTCGGTTGCCAATGACTTAAGGATCCCTCAAAAAGTCTTAAACGTACTTTGGTAAAGAAAAACAAAATAAATTTAAAAATAAAAATATAACTCTGTATCAATCTGTTTAGTGGTTTGTGAGATATGAGGTAATAAAGAATATTACATTTATACATAGATAACTAAACCCTACGCGCGAAAACATAACCTTTCCTTACAGTCAGGTAAAAAAGTATGGTTATGTGTCTAATCAATAAAATATGGTAGATTTCTCAACGTTATAGAATTATCACTTTGAAGTGAGTAAATAAAGAGTAATCTATGATGATTCGAATCGAGTAAACCCATGAATTAATAGTAAATTGTATTACATAATCCGTAGGTGGATACACGGTTACATAAATTACTATATGTTGCATTAGTATAAAATGTGCATGATTAAATAGTTAAACAGAATGTTTTTAATATACTTATAATCTACCGCTCTTGGCTTCTTTATGTTACATCAAATAACTTCGTAAAATATGTTTTGAAAAAAAAAATACAAATTAACCCTTCTCCGTACCTACTTTTGTCACATGACCATTACCACATATCTGAGAGACCCTGGAATAAAATCGATGTTTATTTGTCGGGTTTAGGACCTAAACCTCACAATAATTTTACTCCAGTAAAATAGTCTGTAGGTGGTTAAGATTATAACTCCAAAAACAAGTGATTGGTGATTTAGGGAAACATTAAACATTTTCCAAAACTGATATTACGAAGATAATTAGTGTTATGTAAATAAACCACGACCGAAGCGTATTAGTAAATTATAAATCATCCTGTAGTCCTTAACTTCAATGCGAAATATTCATCTATGTAATCTTTCGCTTTATTTGTAAAACTTCTTTGTTTTCGTATCGAGTTGTATCTTGAATCAAAGGAAATTCGATTTTCTTCGTCTTGCGTCAACTTGTACCGAATAAACAATGCGAATGGGATTTTAGTTCGAAAACTTGGCTGCATAGTAACATATGCAGCGCAGGTAAGGGACAACCCTAACGAAGACCGTTCGTTTTTCGAATACTTGATGTCAATTCGAATTTTCAGTTTGTTTTTAGACCCAAGGATGCGATTCAATCGAATTCTTGTAGGTAACAACGTTTGAATATCGAATTTGTTTCAGTTTGTGCAGTTAATAAAGTTTTTTTGGCACTGGCTAACACAATAAATCACAGACTAGATATTTAAATTGCTTTATTTTTTGGTAGGTACCTTTTTGTTTTTTATAGCATTGATTTATTGCTTAGAAATTAATTAAAATCATTACACGCTACGATTTTCTTGCTAAATTGGTAACAATAGAGTCTTTAAAACCCATCGAGAGACGCACTTACAATGCATAAATAATAAATACTGCAAAAACAGATGATCTGCCAACCATTATTTCATTTTATGGACCTTAAAAAGCTTCCTTAACATCAAATATAGCCAGACTTGAGAGACCCTCAAACGAACCCGAGATTTGCATATAATTATCATTTTTGATTCTCTTCTTTTGTGTAAATACTCGTCTAAAAGGTAACACCGTAAATGACATAATGCGGGGAAAGATATGCTGAATTATTTATGCGCTAATACGTTCCTGTGAGCCTGAGCTTGGTAGTGATGGGCGCATAATAGCTGTAGTATACCTACTGATGTTTTAATGTTTTTTTGCAAAGTAGATTTTTCCGGTTTCGATTGCTAAGCACCAGGTTTTAAGAAAATATAGGTAGACTCTGTGTTCAAATTTGCGCCAAATACTATATAACTCTTTGTAAGGAGCTAGCTCAAAGGATATCCTAATTCACAATTTAATTATAATCAAAATTCACTCTTTAGACATTTTTTTATGTTTTGACTTTTTAAATAGTGCCAATTATATAATATTGTTTTTTTTATTTATTTTTTGGGACACCAGACAACTGATAAACATATTTATATATTTCTAAAAGTGTTACTTATCTATAATATGTATGTAACATATTATAGATAAATAACACCCAGATACAAAATAAACCGTCGTGCTTATCAAACAAAGTTTTATCCTGAGTGGGGATCGAACCCACGACCTCCGGCTTAGCAGTCAGGATCACTAATCACTAGCCCAACAGGCCAGTCAATTTGAAAAATAAAGTGTCGTATGCAATTTATCGTGGCTGCACATCACTATTCCTCATCTCCGCTTTAAGCGTTAAATACGCTTCAATGGATATTACTTTTGGGGATTTTTGTTGCTTAAATAAATTATTACATTTGACTAAGAACAGGTTTTAATGAATTTCAAGTGGGAGCGAGCCACGTAGTAATATGATTTCCCATTTCTCTCCTTGTTGCTTTAACGACATGAAAGGGAATTCATTTGGGGTTTGTCAACGTGTCGATATTTGCAATTGAATATTAAAATAGACGCGTTATTTTATTCATACACCTGCTGTTAAGACCCCTTGTGTGATTAATCGATAATATAATTAAATTTGAAGACAGTAAAGGTCTTTCTCTTTTGAATAAGTGCTTGGTTCTTGAGATGTTGAAAAATTAATTAAGCAGGTATTAAGAACATTTTAATTAAACTCATAAGGATCGGTCAGCGAACTGGGTATTGTCCTTCGATTAGGTTATTGTCGTCATTTATAGCATCGTACTGTTAGACTCAATATTAATCTAATCCGTTATTTAATATTGTTCATTCTATTTTTATCAGAGTTTAACTCGTTACTACTTAAAAACGTTATTGAGATTTGATTTAGACGGTTGACATTCAAAATGTAAATGTCGGTAGTGACATCACATGACGTTGTCATCTGTCATGCGGATGTCACTCCGACATGGAGAGGGTATAGAAAGATGGCAGACAGATTGTATTCGCGTGTTGAACAGTGCGGTCGTTTGGAATAGCTCAAATAAATCCGTTTATTTCTTTGTAATTGTACGCATTTTTATTGAAGTACGAGTTGATCCTTCAGCTCAGAAGAGGGATAAACAAAGCTCACTAGTTATTTCCGCGCCAGGCGCGTCCTGTGAAATTGTAGTTTGTTTTTTTTCTTTTTGTGTATTTTGCGCTTCAGTCGCGTTTGAATAATATTATGAACAGTGATAGTGATTATGAACATCGTAATAGTGACCGAATCTGAAAGTGATGTCGTAATCGAAAGAACCGTGAGAAATCGAAAATTCGAAATAGATGTGAAATAGGATATCGTTCGCATTTGAAACGTAAACGCCGCGCTGTTCAAATTCAATTCGGAGTAGTGGTTCATTGCGATCGTTTACGTTCGACGCGTCGCGATCATTCGCGTTTGGCGAGTCACGATCGGTCGAGTTCGACGAGACACAGTTGTTGGATTTCGACCACGCTGTCAGCGTTCATCGAGACCATGTCACCGTGGTCACGTTGCAGATGTAGTAAGTCAACTGAAGATAGCAAGTAAGTCGTTCCAATTCTAATCATAATAAAACTCGGTTGTTAATGACGGAACTAATTAGATCAATAGCTAATAACCGTCCTGAAGGTAATAAATTTTCGATGTTTTAAGATTGAAGTACAGGGTACATCCCAGTTAACTAATAGTTATATTGTTAAAGATTATGTGTGATTAGGTTATACTTTTGCTGGGCTACTTGATATAATATAATGCCCTGATTTCCGGATGCACTTTACCAACGAAACTGCGGTTTACTCTTGTCAATGAAATATGTGCAATTAAAGTGAATTGTGACATTGACTACTCTGGCACTACGTATATTAATGGTTCCTTAAGGGAATGCTCTGAGAAGGAGTATTAGTTAATACCCAGCAAGTAGGTATTATTTAATAAATGGGACCGGCGCATTCATAATTTAAAACTTGTCATTCGGTTGATAAAGGACATAGGCATGTTGCACGAGTTCCAAATTCAAAACTGTCGTAGCGAATTCTGATAATTAACTTTTACTGAACAATATGGCAAATCCATGGGCGAGCTGACAAATCGAAAGATTCAATCTGAAAATTCTGGACGCTCTCATTATACCTGGGATGAGACATGATGACATTACTTTAAATAGTATTTAACGAAGTTCAATTATGTTTAAATACGTCTGTTGATAAGACTTTCACTGGTAAAAGCCTTGTAAAAGTTGTTTTTTTTTGGTTACCAAGTGAAAAGTAGGTAGGTATACCGGAAAACATTAAGTGACGTATTTGATACGACAGTAGAACGAATGAAGCAGTGATGAGTTGGCAAATATTAGAAATGAATCTATACGCAAATTTGAAAGGGAATCAAATATGATGCTATCTTTTAGGAAATGAAAACCAAAATACAAATTTGGTTCGGCTGGAAAGAAAATTCAAATATTCGATTATGATAATCTAAACTTTTATTTGAATTTCCTATTCATAGAATTGTTAAACTACTACCAAAAGACAGATACATAGTGCAGGACGCACCCCTTACAAAAGGGAGGTAAGGTAAGGAGTATGAAAATGTAGTATTTATTGATAAAGTACATCCATGGTTAAATTTCAAGGACTTAGTTAAATAGTGAAAACGATAGCGACGTTAATGACAGCCATGATGAAAGTGACAAACGAATTGAGATAATAAATAAAAACGAAATTATTAAATGGGTACCTAATACATACGTGTACAAATTGATTGTTATAGTCGAGAAGTGTTTAGATCTGAGTGGTCACGAGTGTATACATGTTTGTGTAGATGACACAGTTCGCGACAGACTATGTTGAAGTGACTTGGGAGCGTCAGTGCTATGTACACAGATGATGAGATGACGCAGATTGCGACATACCACGCTAGTATAGGTGGCGAGCGCCAGGATTTTAGTATAGATAATGTGACTATTGAGACTGTACCAATATGGGTTGCGAGCGCCAGTACCTAATTGACACAGATGACGCAGATCGCGACATACCACGCTTATATAGGTGGCGAGCGCCAGGATTTTAGTACTGATAATGTGACTATTGAGACTGTACCAATATGGGTTGCGAGCGCCAGTGCCTAATTGACACAGATGACGCAGATCGCGACATACCACGCTAGTATAAGTGGCGAGTGCCAGGATTTTAATACAGATAATGTGACTAATGAGACTGTACCAATATGGGTTGCGAGCGCCAGTGCCTAATTGACACAGATGACGCAGATCGCGACATACCACGCTAGTATAAGTGGCGAGTGCCAGGATTTTAATACAGATAATGTGACTAATGAGACTGTACCAATATGGGTTGCGAGCGCCAGTGCCTAATTGACACAGATGACGTAGATCGCGACATACCACGCTAGTATAGGTGACGAGTGCCAGGATTTTAGTACAGATAATGTGACTAATGAGACTGTATCAATATGGGTTGCGAGCGCCAGTGCCTAATTGACACAGATGACGTAGATCGCGACATACCACGCTAGTATAGGTGACGAGTGCCAGGATTTTAGTACAGATAATGTGACTAATGAGACTGTACCGAAATGGGATGCGAGCGCCAGTGCCTAATTGACACAAATGACGCAGATCGCGACATACCACGCTAGTATTGGTGGCGAGCGTCAGGATTTTAGTACAGATAATGTGACTAATGAGACTTCCAATGTGGGTTACGAGCGCCAGTGCCTAATTGACACAGATGACGCAGATCGTGACAGACCATACCGGTGCAACAATGGGTTGCGAGTGTAAGTGCTTTAGGTTCGTATGACGTAGATCTTGACGGACTGTGGCGCCATGGGTTGTGAGCGTTCAGATGACGCAGATCATGACAGACTGTGGTGCCATGGGTTGTGAGCGTTCAGATGACGCAGATCATGACAGACTGTGGTGCCATGGGTTGTGAGCGTTCAGATGACGCAGATCATGACAGACTGTGGTGTCATGGGTTGTGAGCGTTCAGATGACGCAGATCATGACAGACTGTGGTGCCATGGGTTGTGAGCGTTCAGATGACGCAGATCATGACAGACTGTGGTGCCATGGGTTGTGAGCGTTCAGATGACGCAGATCATGACAGACTGTGGTGCCATGGGTTGTGAGCGTTCAGATGACGCAGATCATGACAGACTGTGGTGCCATGGGTTGTGAGCGTTCAGATGACGCAGATCATGACAGACTGTGGTGCCATGGGTTGTGAGCGTTCAGATGACGCAGATCATGACAGACTGTGGTGCCATGGGTTGTGAGCGTTCAGATGACGTAGATTATGACAGACTGTGATGCTATGTGTTGTAAGCGTTCAGATGACGCAGATCATGACAGATTTATTTTATTAAGTGGATGCAGACGCGGACGATAGACTGAAGTATACATAATATTAATTGCAAATTTGCGATATTGGATCTAGGGTCCGGTTCTGACTGTGTACAGCATTCCTATTAATATACATTAACAGTAATACAAAGCTTTAATCATGACAGACTTTGGTACAACGTTCGCGGCACAGCCGGGTCCTCGGTGTGGCCGGTGGCAGTGGAAGTGTTGAAGTTTGGATCTGTTGCAGTTGAAGTTAGAATTTGCCGTTGCTCTCTGATGTTGAGTGCTTTTATTCTCCTTCACACTTCCTCACTATTTAGTGGATTACCATAAAACAGTGTATGATTTTGATAGCGATCTGTAAATTTTATCAGAATAGAAATTATGTAAATCTTATGATTTAGGTGTGAGGACACACCTTAATTAGGATGGCCGAGCTGTTAGACTCAATATTAATCTAATCCGTTATTTAATATTGTTCATTCTATTTTTATCAGAGTTTAACTCGTTACTACTTAAAAACGTTATTGAGATTTGATTTAGACGGTTGACATTCAAAATGTAAATGTCGGTAGTGACATCACATGACGTTGTCATCTGTCATGCGGATGTCACTCCGACATGGAGAGGGTATAGAAAGATGGCAGACAGATTGTATTCGCGTGTTGAACAGTGCGGTCGTTTGGAATAGCTCAAATAAATCCGTTTATTTCTTTGTAATTGTACGCATTTTTATTGAAGTACGAGTTGATCCTTCAGTACCTACCTAAAAGGTTTCACTTTTAGGTGAGTACAATTATTTAAAATGTGATTATCAGGAATGAGAAATCCTACATATAACTACCTAAAAGTAGGTACGATGCCGTTACTCCTAACGGCATCGTATTTGCAATCGGAGATGAGTGGCAGATTCGAGTCTCATCTATAAGTTTTAAGTTTAGCTAATCATGATAGAGTGACAAAGATTTACAGATTCCATCTTGCAAACTTTTGCGATTTTGTCATCTTGCCCGCTTGGTATGCCCGCAATAGAATGTAGCTTACATGTTATACTTATCAACTATAAATATGTAGGTTTGAGATCATATCGGATTTTGTATTACTGGAGGTCAAATCACATCATATACCTTTCTAAGTCACTTCTTGCACTCATACTTATCACACCAAACAAGTCATAAGTACCTACTACTGTAAAGTTATAACAAAATCCGGTTTGTAGTTTTTTAGTGAAAGACTACCAAATATTCATCCATTCATCCAACTTCATAAATTTCTGATTTACGTAACTACAATGTAAAACCTCTACCATAACATGTCAACAAAGTATAGCCGACAATCAACAACGCCCCTGAAGTTTATATCAACAAAATACACACCAAAATTATACCCAAGTACATTGCACCTAGTTGACATTTGATTCAGCCATCTTTGTTGCCGCCTACCCGCCAATATTGTGTTTGACACGAACGTTATACGTTCGAAAACGTTCACGAAAACAAGTTGAAATTGATTTTGTTGCGAGTGATGGTTGGTAAAAAAATTGGAGAAGTGAATTTGAGGAGTGTCAACGATTGAAATTGTAAAGTACTTATTTATTTTTTTATTATTTTGTTTTGTTCGACATGTTGGCTCGTCGTTCAAAATGTATCTGACAAGAAAGTGTTGGTTGAGCAGTAAGCAGTTGATTTCGTAGATGCATTTTATTATTAGATATAATTAATAACCAGATTTGTTGTATCTTAACATAGTAGGTATAAAACAAAGTCCCTTCCCGTTGTTATCCCTATATAATAATAATAATATATTGAGACAACTCACACAGTGTCATCTGATTCCAAATCTGAATCAAAATACGGTGGTGTAGTTTATAAAATCTAGGCCTACGCTTAGATTTTATAAACTACACACCGAATTTTGATATGGGTTCCATTATCATGAAGATACTTTCTTTCGGATGGTAATGTCAATTAATTAATTTGACAACTTTACAAGATTTTTTTTTTTATAGTTCAACTGTACCAACTACTTTATGTTGAACTACTAGAACATCGAGAAATTACATTTTTTTTTTAAGTTAACTAGTAATGTGGGATTGTGGTCCCACATTACTAGCAATCCTGTTAACCCCTCCAGCTAAGCTCTATGCCTTTTGTTAGGAGTGGGTTCACGTCGGTAGTATAATGGGCAGGATTCGAACCCACGACCTCACGATTGCGAGACCGATGCCTTAGCCATTAGGCTCCCGCCGCTTCTAAAATTTATTCAAACAAACTTTATTAACATTTATTTACATTTTGTTAAATTATCCATTTCAAAGGACTATACCTTCGAGTTTTTGCCCAGTACCTAAGTAAAAAAAATGTGCTTGATTAAAGAGTAAATTGATAGGTATGCGTGTGCGAAAATATAGTGACAGGTTCATTAGAAAACTCAAACGAAAAGATGATTAAAAAATATAAGTAACAAAAGAGAATCGTTCTGAAACGAGCATAAAATATTCAAATAGCTCTAATGATTGTTTGCCCTTCGAAAATTACGGAGTGTTCTAATGATTGCTTAGTCTCTGTTTATTTTATTTTAAAACAACTAATTGGATCTGTTCTACGATAAATATTTCTGTTACAATATAAAATGTAAATGTTTGTTATATTATTTGTTGATAAATAATAATTTTATTAAGAGTTTCTAACAGTAAAACCACGATATAATTTGGTATTATTTCATCAACTAAATTGATCAATGGCGTTATACATTGCCTAGTTTGCTCGTGTTAATTTTGTTTGTTGACTACTCAGAGCTCAAAATTCTTGAAATCTTTTTTTATTTCATAGAAAACATATCTGCAAATATCAGTTTTCTAGGTGTACCAAAGGGTTTGGATGGGCGTTTATGAGTTGGTAAGTCAGTTTGAAAAAAGGACAAACTGACTATAAAAATCCAATGCGGTAGTTTTGGGAAGTGGTCATTGTGGTCCTAAAGGCAATTATTGATTTTTACTTATGATGTTTAGTGAGTACATACATGAAAGTTATTGGTCGAATTCATTACTGAGTAAATCGACTTTAACCACTTTTATATAATTTTTAATATTGAGTACCTACTAAGGCAATAAGTAGCTAAGATTGTGCATAAATGATTAGGCAATGCATAGCGAATTATGCGCGCGTATTTTTATCCGATTTTTATTCAAATTTTGTGTCGTTTATCACACTTTATACTTGTAATAGTAATAAGAGAAGTAAGGGAACGTCTTGTCTTATGTAAGTATTACGATATACTTCAGTGCCATCGAGGCAGTCAATAAATTTATTGTAAAAAAATCTTATCGTTACTGTGGGAGCACAGATCTCTCCATAGTAGGTACTAGTACGCTGGGCGTGCTGCCGTTGCAAATAACATTTCCATTATATTTTGTCATTTAGAGACGGTAATTTGACTGACTGCAAAGTGTGAAAGAGAGAAAAATCTCGTGCGGCCCTGTCTATTTGACAGGTATTGTCCACAAAGTAGCGTTGTCTCTTTCTAGAGAGTGGTCAATTTTGTGAGATTTTAGCACAGTCCTGGGGCCGTACCATGAACATTTAGATTATTTGCCAAGTACAGGGCAGTTCAACATCGTGTTTGAACCTGGCAGGTTTTTAATTTGTACCGTGAACTTTAAAAAATGCTGTCCTGCAGCAACGTTCTAAAACACGTTTTAATTTTACTAATTTTATAAAGCTGAATAACAAAAACAAACTCAATAAAAGCTTGATTAATCAAAATAAACGATTAAACTTCTGTGCGTCTTTTAAAAATCATTATATCTACTTTAAATAAGACACTAGAATGAAGTTATAAATTCCCTTAGGGAGGATACGTTTTCGAACGAGCTTAGCTACATGTCAAAGATAGTGCTGTCAGCATATGTTTATATTCTATGTAGGGTGCTAAGACTATCGTGATCTCGGAAATATAAATATTTAAATTTTATCTCTCTCAATCAAAATGCATTTTGTCTTGATACTATTGCATTTTTTTCTTCGAAGTAAAACATAATGCTGATAAGCAAAATTATCAATAGTTGTACTTACTTACCTACTACTTAAGTGATTTTATACATGGTATCTCAATACTACATGTAGGTACCTATTCCATTGCTACATAATTAAAATTTTAAAAACAAAATCGTAACTAGCACAAATAACGAGACCATTATAAAAATCCATTAGTATGGACAGCCCTATAGGTAGTATGTTTAGGACTAGGACATTGGTGACCGTAGATTGTCACACCCTAATCTGTGGTCACACCCCTCGGTCCTGTGCCTAATCTCAGTCCGGTCGTGTCGGATTTATATCCAATCTGACTGAGAGTGAGAGAATAAAGAATGCACTTGTATCTTCGCATACCAAATACTTGAGCACTATAATATCTCTAAATTAAAATACTCTTTGGTAGTAGGTCAACTATTTATACATCAACTGCATGCTTATACATAGCTTGGCAAAGATAAGGATGTTAAGAGACCGTTTTGAAATTCAATTGCATAGACAGTATTCCTATTGATAGTAATAAAACACACAAGGTACTTAAGTTTGTTGAAGCTTTTATTAAGTATGGGCATTAACATAATTATTTTGTAGACTAAACATTCCTGCCAAATTTGGAGTTTACTACAAAGTTTATTACAATGGCTACAATTTCTTTACTGAGTTGATAACACTTAACAAATTTATCTGAGAAAGACAAAGTTTTGCTGTAAATTTGAAAACAAATCAAATCAATTTATTTTTGCGAATATGACTAGGAACCTCTGTACATTTTTATATGGGAGCTACATAATACTATAAGTCTTTTTGTCATCAGTCAAAATATTGTAAGTAATGCTCCTTTTTTATTTACCTACATATTAAATTAGAACAACAATATATTGCGAAGTAAAATAATAGTAAATAACATTGAATTGGATTTTGAGCTATTTATCACTGTGTATCACTTATGTATTACAACCTACTACACTTACTTGTTTTAATAAATGATTGTGTATTTATGACTGTATACAAAGAAAAAAGTTATTACTATTTAGATACCTACTTTTTTTCATTTGTGATGTTTCATTTAGTCAGACTACATATTTCACTATTATAATATTTTTTTACTTTTACACTACCTATTCAATAAAGTTTTATAAGTTGGTAGGAATGTGTATGTATGCACTTAATAGCAAAATAAATTGCTTACATGAATCAGTAGGTAAACTTAATTCTACAGTTTGCATAGATACATTTCTTTAGAGCTTTAAAGCCAATTTCTATTGAGTTGCTCTAAAAGGTGTATATAGTATATAGTGATTACACTAAATTGGTTATCCACTCTTTGTGCATTTAAAATGCATAGGAATATTGTTTCAATTTGCTTTCTAAAACTCATCTTTAAGTGTATTTTCCAGTTAAAGTAATAGTCAAAATTAATACCTACCTAAGAATTTTATAGTCTCTTTCTCTTGATTATCAGAAAATTCAAGAGGTTGTTATTTCAATATTAAGATTTAAGTTTTTTTTTCTATTTCTACATTTTATCACAGTTTGTACATTCAACAAATTTCATGTAAGTACATATACTAGTAAATCATGTTAGGCATTCAAATTAATGTATTTATTGTCACATTTCTTGCATTTTCTAACTAGGCATGATTTACTACTATAATAGGTGGTATCATGAGCAAATAAAACATCTTTTGTTCGACAGCTTTAAGTAGGTCGTTGATACACGTAGTAATACAGTTACTTATTTCACTGAATTCTGTCCAAGAAACATGAACTTATCTTCATCGCACTTAAACGTAAGTCTTATGAGTTTTGTTCACAGAAACACAACATTTTTTACATGGAATATACATCTCCATTAACACTGCTATCGTAAAAATATGTCAATAATTACTTTTATATTACGTATTGTATTGATAATACGATAAACATTTCAATTATAGTTAGTTTACAATAGCTGCAAAATTTGATAGCACGGCAGTTCAATTATCGAGTTTCAAGTGTCAAAAGGTCTAGAATAGGCGCATGTCAGTTTCTAACCTGCTGTCAAATTTAAAGAATTGACAATTAAACAATAGGCCGCTCGCCGGCTTTAGTGACGTCATCGCTGACTCGCCTGCTTTTTGGCAGATTATTGTTCGAAATTAGCAGGACAGTTCAATTTTCGTCTAAAATTGACCTGTTGTAAGAGCTCATGGTACGGCCCCTGTTCTCTACGTCAATGAGTGTAACTAAAGTGTCAAAAAAGTTCACAGGACGGCACTGACCTCTATACTACTAGTACGCTGGATTTTGACATTTCGTCTGTAATGTCAAAATCTAATGGAAGTTTTTCTTTTCGTTAAAATTAAATGGAAGTCTATACTTGTGTAACAAAAAATACCGTTTTGTAAATCTTTCTATTCGGCATTTGAAATTGCTGGCACTTTGTACGGGGTAGCTAGTCCAGCGTACTAGTAGTAAGTACAGAGGTCAGTGAAGGACGGTATTTTGATTCGGCATTTGAAATTGCTGTCATTTTGTACGGGGTAGCCAGTCCAGCATACTAATACTATACAGGTCAGTGATTGGGAGTATAGTATAGTGTACCTATACGACAACTTTGTGTGATCCATAGATTACGTCGTTCCAAATCAAGTCTCCTGCAACACAGAGCTTGTAAAAAAATAAAAATACCTTATTCTACTAGAATTTCTATTCCAATAATTTTTACTTTTCTTTTCTAGAACATTTCTATAAAACCAGGTACAAAGGAAAATGCAGTGGTAATATATTAGTATATCTATTGGTCGTGACAGAACGGGCGGCGACGCAGAAAAACTTATTTTACGATTTCCGTTTACTATATCTGCCATCGAACTGTTAGTGCGTAAAATATATTATTTATGGCGTTTGTTGCAAACTGTAGATATATGATGACGTTAACGTTCTTTACGACTTCGTCATAGTAAAATAGAATATCTTCTTTTATTTACAAAATCTTTTATTATTTTAAGTAAAAGCTTATAATAATGTATTGGGACAAGACACACACGGCTATCTGATTCAAAATTAGGTAGAGCTTGTCCTATAGCTATTATAACTGATAAATGTACCTACTTACCTTACGGGCGTACCCAGGGGGGATTCAAGGGTTGGAACTCGCCCCTTCCCGAAACCGTAAAAAGGTTGGTACATTAGTACACATCTGAGCGGTGTTTAGACAATGGACTAGTTTCAAGTCGACAAAAGAGCAACTCTTTAAGAAATGTCAAAATGCAGATTTAATGTGGAGATATCATACAAATAAAGGCCTCGTCACCATTTTAGTTTAGTCAAATCACTTCTTTTTATGATTGTTTTTAAATATATTAAGGAATTAGTAGTTGGTAGTCTATATGCTAGGTTTAATTTACTAATTACACATTTACATTTTTTTGTTTGGCTAGGCTAAACCAGCCTCCACATTAAATTACTAATAACTCGTCCAAAAAAATATCCTGAATACGCTCATTATGTACCTACATTATTAATATTTCTGAATACAAATATTATAGACACTTAAATTACAAACAAACACAGAATAAACAACGTGTTCGTAACATAAATAATCCTGGCTGGAAATCAAACCTGACGACCTCTGGCTTAACGGTCAGGGTCATTAACTACTGGATCCACAGGCCAGTCTTCGGTTCTCGAGTGGTAATCACGACACAGACACGACACGACACACGACAGGTTCCTAGTGTGGACCGCCCTCCTGCCAGATGGACCGACGATCTGATCAAGCAGCTGGGGCCAAATGGATGTTTATATTCCAGGATCGCCAGGACTGGAAACGGCTGGGGCAGCCTTTGCAGGTTGTAAAAAGGTTTAGTCGCAAAATGTCTCTGCAGCTTACAATAAAATATAACACTTTAAAGAAAAATCGTGAAAGGTAACTAAATCGAAATTTCAAAATGGTTAGTTTCTTTTATAAATTTGAATACCAGTTATTTTTGTCTTAAATGGTAAATTATATTTTAAGTTACAGAGGTATCTCTGTGACTTAAAATATAATTTACTCCAAATTCTTATTTTAGCCCAAAAAGTGGAAAGAATCATAATAATACTGTACACTATCTTTTCACCATTTTTGTACATTTTTATCGCAATAAAATGTCTGTCCTTTCCCAATGTTTAAGCTATCGGTATATTCTAATATATAAAATTCTCGTGTCACAGTTTTCGTTGCCATACTCCTCCGAAACGGCTTGACCGATTCTGATGAAATTTTTTGTGCTTATCCGGTATCTATGAGAATCGGCCAACATCTATTTTTCATACCCCTAAGAGTTTGTTTGTTTGTTTGTTGGAATGCGATAATCTCAGGAACTACTGGGCTGCACTGAAAAAATATTTTATTGTTGGATAGCCCATTTATCGAGGAAGGGTATAGGTTATAACATCACGCTACGACCAATAGGAGCGGAGCAGCAATGAAAAATGTTGTAAAAAAAGGAAGAAAAAAGAAAAAAGGGAAAATTACTATCTATTATTCATGCCCCTAAGTGATAAGGGTTGTCCCCTAACATTTATAACTATACTATAATATTAGAAGAGAGAGAAGAGATTATTTATTTGTTTGTTTGAATGCGATAATCTCATAAACTACGGGTCCAAATTGAAAAAAAATATTTTACTTTTAGATAGCCCATTTATCGAGGAATGCTATAGGCTATAAAACATCGCGCTACAACTAATGGGAGCGGAGCAGCAAGGAAAAATGTTGCAAAAATGGGTAAAATTTACGCAGACGAAGTTGCGCGGGTCAGCTAGTAGCTCTGTTTCTATCAATTGAATGCTTAATAAATGTATACTTACATCATTAACGAATTATTAACGAATAGTTTGTAAGATTTCTTAGAATGAAGTGATGCTTCATCTTAATACGTCATCAACCTTTGGACGGCTCCAGTAGCTGATAAAATAGCATTATTCACAGAACCCAGTGACTAAAACAATTATTAATAACACTTGGATGCTTTACTAATTACATAACGTGACATTCTCATCAGTCAACAATGTTGGAAAGTGTGTAAATACTATTAAGATCATTCTGTGAGTAATATAGACGACGATAAGCTAAACCGCGACCTAAATAATGTCGTACCTACGAACTTTTGTTCATGGCTTTGCTAGCGCGAATGTGAACGCGATAAAAACTATGATTTTTCCTTCCTCATCCTTCAGGTTATCTCTATAATAAACTTTATTAATATTGGACCAGTGAAGGTTGCAGTTTAGTCGTGAAAACGTAACAGACAGCGTTACTTTCTCATTATGTATAACTATAACATTAGCTATAGTAGGTATAGGTAAAATAGGTAAATCTAGCTATTGAGTATGGATTTAAAGGGGAGTCTAAACGGGCCATTTTTTACGGCAAATTGTGGCTGACAACATGACAGTTCTCTCCAATATTGATTTGATGGTTGCTGGACGACTGCTGAGCGATCTATTTTCCTAAATATTGCCCGGCCAATTTTTTTGTTGTTTCAGTCGCCCTCTATTTTATTGTTGCTGGGTTTTGTAGCCTGTTTAGGAGACTAGATCGTGCGCCATGCAATTGTAGACATATTGCCATTATTGGCCGAGTAATTAGTTGCCAATAGTGTCGCCACAAATTGCCGTAAAAATGGCCCGTTTAGATGCCCCTTGATGGTGCATGGCAAGCAGCTTGGCAAGCAGTCTGACACGCACCAAAAGACCATTCAGCTGTGAGTTCATTAGTCAAAAGTATACCTCTTGCGTCAATCTCGTTTAAAATGTTGTTTTCCTCGTTTAAATAATTTCAACAAGATCAGGAAAACAAACCTAAAATATTAGGTTACTTTTTCTGATCCCAAAATTTAAGCCAAAGTTATAACAATCGCGATATAAACGAGGACACATCCCTCACACGATTATGTAAACATTGCTCGACTTTTAGAAGGCAAATTTTCCAAGCGATATCATCCCTTCGACACACTACGTGTTACTTTTAACAAAGGGCAAATCCGTATGAAATGACATAGGCTGACAGCATCCGACGATGTCGAACATTATCGCGAAATACCCTTAACTCGATTCGTTGATATAATATTCATGACGCGGTACAATCTTTCAAAAATTGACACCTTGAATCGGGGTTACATCCCTCGTCCAACAGAAAACTTTTTTGTATTTGTCCCGGTGAATAAATTACTGGACACAATGGGAATTTTTGGTTTACGATCGTGTTTAATTTATTGGGAATATTAATGAAATATTGCAATACCTAGTTTATTTATTGATGAGCTTTTATTAGCAATAAAATAATAGTATTGTTTTTTACCATAATATTTAAAAAATTACAATAATAAACTTATCATCAAGTATATTTATACAAATAACAAATAGCACTGTTGTTAGCCTGAACTAGGCAGAAATCTTTTTTTTAGGCTAGATAGTAAAAATTGTTTAAATAAATACTCTCCAAAACTAAAACAATACTTAATAACTAAAAATAAGAACTGTTATACAAGAATATACCTACAAATGGTTTTATAGACTTTTGAAGCGAAATCTGTGTTTAGGTACATAATACAGATTTATTTGATTGATTGATATTATATACTAGCTGACCCGCGCAACTTCGTCTGCGTAAATTTTACCCATTTTTGCAACATTTTTCCTTGCTGCTCCGCTCCCATTAGTTGTAGCGCGATGTTTTATAGCCTATAGCATTCCTCGATAAATGGGCTATCTAAAAGTAAAATATTTTTTTTCAATTTGGACCCGTAGTTTATGAGATTATCGCATTCAAACAAACAAATAAATAATCTCTTCTCTCTCTTCTAATATTATAGTATAGTTATAAATGTTAGGGGACAACCCTTATCACTTAGGGGCATGAATAATAGATAGTAATTTTCCCTTTTTTCTTTTTTCTTCCTTTTTTTACAACATTTTTCATTGCTGCTCCGCTCCTATTGGTCGTAGCGTGATGTTATAACCTATACCCTTCCTCGATAAATGGGCTATCCAACAATAAAATATTTTTTCAGTGCAGCCCAGTAGTTCCTGAGATTATCGCGTTCAAACAAACAAACAAACTCTTAGGGGTATGAAAAATAGATGTTGGCCGATTCTCATAGATACCGGATAAGCACAAAAAATTTCATCAAAATCGGTCAAGCCGTTTCGGAGGAGTATGGCAACGAAAACTGTGACACGAGAATTTTATATATTAGATTATATATGTATATTATATCAGCCTATCGCAGTCAAGCAGTGGACTGCGATAGGCTGATGATGATGATGATGATATTATATATACAGAGAAACTGATACGCATTTTTTGCAGAATGTTAATAATTTAAGCAAATCAATGGGAACAAGTCATTTCTCAAAACGTAATACTTTAATTGTAGATGTAATTACAAATAAGCAGATACAACTATCCTTATGATACTATCACGCGACAGTCTGTCGTAGCAATCAACACCAGATTATCTCTCAACTAACAAATAACACAAATGAAACCCACCCAGTATTAAAAACTTCACAAAACATTCAATAACACTCCAGATTTTAATCTACCCACTCGTATGCAAATAACTCATTCGTATCTCGAACCCGAAAC
Source organism: Herminia tarsipennalis (assembly GCA_945859575.2). Lineage (NCBI taxonomy): Eukaryota > Metazoa > Arthropoda > Insecta > Lepidoptera > Erebidae > Herminia > Herminia tarsipennalis. The sequence goes on along the minus strand of OX243834.2, from coordinate 9,981,539 downwards.
AGAAAACGAAAACGCAACATTAAATATATTGGTCAACATCTACTGAAATTTTTAGAGGGTTGACCTAAGTACACATTACTTAGTAATAAAGCTTTAAAACAAATACGGTTTTCCCATAGGAGTGGAGTGGAGTGAAGTGGAGATCAAATAAATGAGCTAGGTGAAGACCCTACGTCACTCGCCACTCAGTAACTAGAGGTGATTGTTTGCACAACGGACATGGATTTTTCCACTTGATTGTCTGATTTGATTTTCTTGAGGGCGGCCTCTTAGGTTACCGAACAAATAGATTGTCTAAAATAATCCGCTTCTTCTAAATTCGGTGGAGTGTACAGTTACTTTTCCTAAGAGTTCGATTGGGTTTCCTTTTTTATGTTGTAGGGTTGTTGAATAATTTCTGTTATCAATTGATTTGTATTATATAAAAATTGCTTAATAGCGATGATATTTAAGATAAAAGAAGGGTGAATTTTTTTTAGGTTATGATGATAAAAATCTGTTGTGGAAGTTTGGTCTTTTGCATCTAGCGTATTTTTCCATCTAGATGCATATCGGGACTGTTATTTAGTCCTAATTTAATAACTAACATATTAGTTTGGTGAAATTTCGACTGCCGTTACCTCTCTGTACTTTTAAGACTGTTATCATAATCACAAATTACTACCACATTTGATGTAATACTATTTGTACGATGTGAGCCCCACATTTTATTTTAATCGGTGGGGTTCAACCCAAACGTCAGTGCGGTAACCATAACTCACGCGTCATGTATGCAGTCAATAGGTAAAAAAAACAATTTATTTTACGTAATAGAAACGGAAAGTGATAATAGCCGGACATACTATAATTATCCTCCACAAAATGAGACTCGCACTTCCATTAAAACCGTAAATCTAGACAGTAATTAAAACCCCATAAAATAAACAATTCTCTAAATAACAGAACAAAAGCATTCGTCTTTAAAAACTACTATCACAAAAAGCAATTGTTATGAAAACAATCGTTTTTATTTTTCTCTTTGTTGAAAAAAAAGGAAAACAATGGTACATTTCTATTAAGGATTATATAAAGTTAGCGGAGCCCTTCAGTGAACGTTTCCTGACAATCTCGTGGCGACAAGCGTCCCGAATCTCCTTCATTGTCCACTTGTCATTAAGTTTTTGTCTTTCCCCTTCTTACACTATGGCTACAGCTTATGGATGCATGATATACAGTAAAGATGGATAACTAACAAAGTTATTAAGTATTTTATGACTTCAAGTTTTTTTAAGAATAGTTTGTTTAGGTTGTGTACTGTATTTTTTTTTAAATAAGACCTTTAAAAAATATACGCGTTACGGTTATAGCGTATTTTTAATTTTTGTAAAGTAACCTTCAACTGTGTACATTTAATTACCAAAGTTAAATGAGAGAGAGACAGATTTCCTTTTGCAAGAGATGGCTGGCAATTATTCGGCATTCTAAATTAATATTGCGTTGTTATTTAAAATACATAAAAGATATTTGTCTTTCAAATCCACAAAGGATAATACTTGATGTTAGTAAGAGTAAAATACTAATGAACTTGAAAATAATAATAATATTTATTTCTCACGCGATAAAATGCACACAAGGATTTGACAAACATCGTTATACAGAAATATGTGAGAGTGGTATTCAAGCTAGGATAAAAACCTGTGTTATGTACAACCAGTCCATGAGCCAGTCAACTTATAACTGCCTTATTACAACCCAATCAAAACTCACAGCGTCGACCTATTTATACGATTCGCTACGTGAAAAACTAGAACAAGCGTTTATTCTTGTCTTAAATTGTAAAAATAACGCACAATTTGAAATCAGAACTTGAAAATTGATTGCACAATGTTTATTTTCACAACCAATCAAAACGTAAGATTGAACGTTAGGTGAACAAATTGCCAGTGTGTCAGACAGAAATACTTAACGACAACAAATGGTCGCGGATTGACGTTACATTTATTCCGCTGACGTCTAATGTTATTGTGCAGATTTATTTGTTTCCGACAGCATCGGGAAATGCCATTATAATGGATATGCGTTTTGACATTCTTGCTAATTTATCATTTGAGTTGTCACTGGTAATACGTCATAGATACTAATTGGTAAAGGAAATACTCACCTTATAATGTCCAAAACATTTACTGCCAATGCAAATTGTGCAAAAAAAGAGATAGTATCAATTATTACTTCTCTGTATATAGCCAAAGGCTAACCTAGCCTCAAAGCCCTTATTCTAACCATGTGTATGAAAAGCTACTTTATTGACTTTAAGTATAAAGTGAATATTCAACTTTACGGTCGCTACAGTAATTTCCAAGAGTCATCTGCAAGGTCACCAGATCTCTTCCCTAAAGACCTTTATAAGACGAACAATCTTGTCATATAATCTGAGACATTAAATGACTCTTTCAAGAATCTCGCTATGCCATATTTCTTTTGATTTGATTAATGGGTAAGCTCACCAATTGTACACGTTGTAGTTGAAGATATTTTATACTCAAGCCTTTGACGTACTGGTTCAGTGACGTCACTTAATCTTAAACATCATATTACCAAAATATTAGATACTAGCGTACGCGTCGCGGTTTCACCCGCGTAGTTCCCGTTCCCGTGGGAATACAGGGATAAAAAATAGCCTATTTCACCCAGGGTTAGTGTAGCTTCACAACGATGAAGAATTTTTCAAATCCGTCTAGTAGTTTCGGAGCCTATTCAATGCAAACAAACAATCAAATCTTTCCTCTTTTTAATAATATAGTATAGATACTATAGATATAGAAAAATGAAATTCGAGAATCAGTATAATGGTAACAAGTTTTTACGAGTGAACAGTTTCGATGGTGATCGGAATAACTTCGTACTCGTCGAAATAGCTGACGCAGCGTGAAGATATCCTACATGAAGTTACCTTTTACTGGAAACGTTAAAATGACGTCTTGATTTTGAGAGCACTATTGGTGATGATTTTGATATTGTGATATTCAGAGCAGTGTTGGTCATTGTTAGTGATATTCAATTTTAACGGAATATTACGTAGTATGTTGGATAGTTAAGCAATAATTAAAAGTCCATCACGATAGAGTTATCATCTCTACTCTCTTTTCTAGGAAGTGTCTTTGTCATGGCCTTATTATTATTATGTGGGTAACCATATAGATTAACCTTTGCCTGTTTAATTTATCCTACAGAGGTTGGAGTGGACACTTGGACCTTTTACCTATTGTACAAGTATAAAACTTGCCATTATGTTAAATTTATTGCGGCAATTCCAATTAAAGCATTTTTATTGATGATTTTAAATTGCTAACTTAAATATATAAGTATATTAGTTATTAAATAATCATGAAATTTTAGAGTAAGTAGTTATTTAGATTGTGATAGATTACTTAGCCTAATAATATATGTACTTACGTCACAACTTTGAAATTGACCATACATTTCTGTAATACATCCAAACTAATAATATATATTAAAAATGTGAATGTTACTCTGTCTGTCTGTAATGTTTTCACGCTTAAACAGCTAAACCGATTTAGTTTAGTTTGAGTCCCGTAAAAAAACGTAGGACAGTTTTAATCGCGATAACCTACACCACGAGTGGAGCCGCGAGCAAAAGCTAGTCATACAGGGTGTAATCGTTAAGTGTGTGTAGGTGATTATTCCGTAAATTTAAGAGATATCAAAAAACCTCAAACTGATATTGAAAATACTTCACCTAATGAGTAAAACGACGTTATTTAAATAAACGATAGTAAATGTATCGCGCACCTAGAATGTCATTTTAAACAATTAAGTACTTCAAAGCGCTTAATCGCATAATACCAGAATCGCTAAATATCAGATTCGCAATATACCAGACTCTCAAAACACCAGATTCGCAAAATACCAGTTATGCAAAATACCAGATACGCAAAATAGCAGAAGTACAGTCGTAATTAGTTGAATTCAGACTATACTGTAATAATATTATAACTTCATCAGAGTGAAAATTTCAAAGCATTTGCTACGATAGATAAAATGAGATCGTTATACAGAAAAGGTCGTAACCTTATTTATTATAAACTGCACTGGCCACTTTTGCTTTAGAAAATAAGATGATAATCAGATGACACTTATCTTTCTAACATTGTCGTTGGTGTACTATTGCAAATATTTTGTTACAATATTTATATTAAAATGAACAGTGGTCAGAAATTAAAGTTCATAAAAAGCAATAAGGGAAAACCAGCACTCCTCTGTGATGGTTACCGCTATAATTTTGTTTTAAAAAATAAATCTGGGTCTACAAATTGGCGCTGTTATAATCAAAAGACTTGCAATACATCGGTTACTCTAAATAAAGACAATGAGATTGTAAAAAAACCTTCCCATATTTGTAGTGCTGATTATGTGCGTAACTTAATTGATGAAACCATTGATGCATGTAAAATAGAGGTATGCTCTGATTTTCAATCTGTCCAAAAAATATATGAAAAGAACTTTTTTAATGCGCTACCTAAATTTGAAATGATAAAAGCAGAACATGAAATACCGAACTTTGCTAGTAAAAGAGATACCCTTTATAGAACCCGCAGTAAATTTCTTAAATTAAAAAGCACTTCTTTCAAAACACCTGCACAAGTTAAGTTGCCAGACCATATTGTTGATAACTTCTTTTTATACAGTGATGGGCATGAAGACCAAATTATAATATTTGGGACTTCTAGCGCCAGAGAGTTGATTATGAGAAATTATGTGTACTACGGAGACGGGACTTTCAGAATAACGCCAAAACCATTTTATCAAGTATATACACTCCATGTTGACTTATCTCCCAACGCGAATGTTGTATCATTTGTACCAATAATTTACGTACTGCTTCCTAAAAAATGTCAAAACACATACAAACGTCTATTCTACATTTTAAAAGAACAGTTCAAGATGAACATAGCGGTGTATAAATGTGATTATGAAATAGCTGTAATACAAGCTGTCACTGAAATATTTCCAAACGCTCAAATTAAAGGTTGTTACTATCACTACATGCTAGCTATATATCGCATGAGTAAAAAGCTAAATTTCGGAAAAAGGACTGAAGAACGGCGTGTCGTCACACTTTGCACAATTTTAGCTTTATTGCCCAAACATTTGATACCAGAGTCATATTTACATATATGCGAAATAGCACCAAAAACTGACATATTTTATAAATTCAAAGAATATTTTGAAAGTCAGTGGTTACAAAAAATAACTGCAGATATTTTTTCTTGCTTTGGAGAAAAAAATCGTACAACAAATGCTATAGAGGGATGGCACAGACGCATAAATACTAAGATTCCGCCTAAACCGACACTATTTCAGTTTATTATATTATTGAAGAAAGAGGCACTTTTACAGGATGTAAAAATAAAGAAGAATGCTGTTTTTTCTCCAGGCCAGAAGCGAAACTTAAAATTTATCGAGAAAGATGACAAAATTAATAAAATTATTACAGCTTGCGTCACTAATGAAATCGCGGTAGAAGTGTGCCTACAAAGATTGGAATTACTAATTAGGAATGATTATTATTAATAGCCTATTTCTCTTTAGTCTTAAGGTAATGTCAATTGTTTCAATTAAATTTCGTTTTGACTGTACAAAATCTGCTATTTTGCGTGTCTTGTATTTTGCATAACTAGTATATAGCGATTCTGGTGTTTTGAGAGTCTGGTATATTGCGAATCTGATATTTAGCGATTCTGGTATTATGCGATTAAGGGCTTCAAAGTAGTGAAACTTAATAATGTATGTATGTATGTAATTTAGTTTACAACATCCGTCAACACTGTTGGAAACCAGCAAGGTCACCTTGGTGGGAAGCCTTGTTTCCAACCGTCTGGAAGACGCTTAAAAAGGTAATTTAATCATAAGACAGTTTTATTAATTGGTTAGGTTTATTTAAAATAGTTGCTTCATTTCGGAAAACGTCAGTAAGCTTGTTGTTTACTTGTAAAATAAGAAAACTAAAACCTCTTCACGAATGTCACAATAAATTTAAGGGAGCGCTTAAAGTAACAAAATAGGAGATAAGTCGTATTGAATTTAAAAAGTTATTGATGGCGTTTTACTCATTAGAAGACGTGCTTTTAATATCAGTTTTAAGTTTTTTGATATATCCTATATTCACAGAATAATCAACAACCTGTATATAAATACCTTGAAATAAAACCAATAACAAATCAGACACTATTTTCATAACAGTTAATATTTTTTATATTTTATATCCGTGTTCCAGTACGTGATCGCACACGGTACAGTAATGAGCGGCGCCGGGCGACCGCACTAACTAGATTACTTAGACGAGTCTCGCATTGTAATCGGACAGACACTATTTTTTCCACATTATTAGATGATGTTGCGCAGCGTTACTGAATGTGATATTAAGTGAATTAGATAGCGTATTATTTAGCGTGTTTAGTAGTTGTATGGGTTTTTGTGTAAGAAAGAAAGAAAGAAAGAAGAACAGACTACACATTTAGAAAATACTTGGGCGACTAAGTTTTGTGTTTGTGTCGTGTGGTACCGGCTTAAGAATCGTGCCACCTCATCTCTACCCGTGGGTGTCGTCAAGGCGACTAAGGGATTTCATACAGAAGGATGGGCAGCAGGGTTGCGTTAAAGCCTTACTGCTGGCCAAGCGTGGCGATTTTGGCAATTACCCCCAAGACATTTATTACAAGTAGTTTCTACTGGGGAAACCAATGAACAGCAGTGGGACATCACTTGGGTTGATATGTGTTCTTAAACGTATTAATTGATATGATGTACCTAAAGGACTCATATAGCGTGTTGCTATATATTTCTTATAGCAACACTAATACCTAATAATACAATAACAATTATAATTAAAACCATCCATAAAAATAATATAAACTAGCTGCCCGTCGGCTTCGTACGCGTGTACTAACAAATTTAAATGTTTTGATATAATATGTACATATTTTTTCTTACATACTTTCATACAAACTTTTGTCTTGACAGTTGCAGACAGTACAAAAAAGAGTTTGAATACTCGTAGTATCAGATAATAATAGGCTTGTTACTAGGTAAATAAATAGTCCAAAAATGTAATTAGTAAATAAAACTAGCATTAAAACTACCAACGATTAATTCCTTATGAAATTTTGTATTAAATAGGATTATTTATCATTAATAATATCATAGCAAGAAGTGGTTTGACTAAGAAAAAATAGTGACGTCATAGTCCGGTATTTGCATGAGATCTCCATATAAAATTTGCGATTTTACATTTCTTAAAGAGTTTTTGTTTTTACAAGTTGAAAACTAGCCTATTATTCAAGGGGGTAATATACATTATCAGTATTCGCATTCAATGAATAGGTACAATTAAAAATACAAGATAAGGAAAATCCGTAGATTATATCATAAAAAATGATTTAAAATAATGCATAAAAGTAAACAAGACATATCCTAATAATGTTGTCTAATCACGAAAATGGAAAAACAGATGGAACTCACCGTAGAATGGTTCCCTTTGATACGATACCAATAAATTATCTTGCAGTCTAGCTGTATTGTTGTTCGCCACGCGATTAAATCTATGCACAACAATGCACATTGCCGTCCAACAACTTTCTATACTATTATAAAAGTTTAAATTCAAATTTACGGCCGTCTCTCGTGTTAGTTGACTACAAAATATTATTAAGAAACATGATTTAATTCAGATTAATCCACCATTTTGAATTTCTATTGTTCCATTCCTTGGTTATTTATTTTTTAATTCTCTATGTGTTCGAAATTCAAAAAGTTAATTTTTTTACGAATGAATTCCATCAGTGTCAATTTAAGTAGATCCGTATACTTTTATAAAACCTTTTTAAATTATTTTTATTTTAAACAATATTCAATATATTTCTAATTCAAATTATATCGCATATTAACTATTGATAGCTTTTGTTAAAATTTTTGAATCACATGGATTGTAAACATGAAAGCTGACAGTTTATTTTATTTTATATTATTCTTGAGTTAGTATTTATGGTTCAGCTTTTGCGAAAGTAGTGAATATTTCAAACAGCACTGTCAATATTGCCGCTAGTAAATAAATAAGAACATCATTTCGTAGTAAAACAACTTTCAGTAAAAGTAAAATTCGTCTAAATCGGCAAAACAGCTTGTAAAATACATAAAACTTGAAGCAACAGAGTGATACATATCGGCAATAAAAGCGTTATTAAAATAGTACCCGATGTCGATTAGTGCGCGCAGATAGCGACAGTTAAACTACAGTGATGGCGCCTTTAATGGTTTCTGCCGCGAATTCACCCTTATTATCTATTTACAACCCGCATTTTATTATTGGGGTTAAGATGGAACAGGGCATAAAGCTGTTGGTACACTGAGTGGGCGGGGTTATAGCACATAATAACGAGAATACAGAAGGTTACATTGACGTTACTCGCCAGAGCAACGCGCATATAGACGTCATTTTCGAATAGAATGACGTCAAATCCTTACATACGAAAATTTGTAATATGATATTGCCGGTTTCGTGCATAATAACGTCATTCTGTTCGATTAGCGTTTATGCCACTTGTCCAGTGGGGCTGATCGAAAAGAGGTTCAGGATTCTGTGTTCGTTGCTCGAGTGTGCGTTGTATGAAGGTTTGGAGTGTAAAGTGTTACGCTCTAACAGAAAGGGAGGATTCTCCGACCAGGCGCGGTGATCGTGCATGGCTGGCTGCAGCCCAATTCCACTGCGAACGAAGCGGTCTTCGTATGAACTCCGTTTAACACACAAACAAAAACATTTTTCACTAAAAATCTTTCTTAATGTGAAGAAATGGTAAGGACTGAGGACTATTTACTCCTTTCCGCTCTTCTATTTTGATTTCATTGGTCTTGGCATTAATGTTGGGAATTTGTATATAGCAGCTTTGAAAACCCCAATATCGCGATTTAGGATTTGGACCGATCTGGTAGAAGAAAACAAGAGTAGTTTAAATCCTGAATAAAAATATTAATATAATATCTTGGTACCACTCACACAAAGCCATCTGATCCCAAACTAAGCAGAGCTTGTACTATGGAAACCGGACAACCGATAAACATACTTATATATTTCTAAATGCATACATATTATAGATAAATAGCACCCAGACACAGAATAAACCATCGTGCTCATCACACAAAGTTTTATCCTGGGTGGGGATCGAACCCACGACCTCTTGCGTAGCAGTCGGATACACTCCCACCGCGCCACAGAGGCAGTCAATACCCTCAAGTGTGTGGGTACCTCCACAAAGGTTACCTTCTGTATTCTTGGTAGCTTGTGTTAAGGGCGAGTGAGATCGGACGACCATTAAGGGATGCTTTTACGACCATCAAACGATACTTTGCGAGATGGCATCCGGTAGTTCTAGTTCAGTCGTAATTTTGGACATTTCGTTGTCGATGGTTTTCGGTTTAATTTGAAAGGTTTTTTCTAGTTGAGTTAAGTGTTCTTTGTTTTATGAGCGTCAGACGTACTTGATGAATGCGTCTGCAAATTAAAATTAGAAAAATATTTGATTTTGTAATTTATTTGAATTGCTAATTTAATTGATTATTTTAAGCAAACTTTTCAATCACTCGATGAGTAAAATTTTGCTTAGGATTTTTTAAAGGACTCGCACACTTTGCATTCGCACAATGAAAATATACTGCAAAAAAAAGTATTAACGGAGCTACGAAAATAATAAAAATCTAAGATTAATTACTATTATTTTCACAGTTCATCTTGTAAAAAAAAATCACACAGCATATAAAGATAAGAAAAAAATGCTGTTAAAATGAGCAATAAAGTGTCACTTTAAAAAAAAAAAACTATCTCGGATTTTGTATGACATTTCAACCGTTTCCAGCGGGAATGCATGGTTCGCCAGTCCTACAAGTAAATATTTTATGGCACTAGCTGGCTTTGCAACATCGACAACACAACCATCAACACCGATCAACTTAAGCCATCGACATAATCAGGTACCTAGGGATGTAAAGCTCTTTGTAACTCGTCAAAATTAGTATAACCGTTACTTCGTGTTAACAACGTAGCTTTTTAGGTTTCCATAGACAAAATGGCAAAACAGAACCCTTATTTGCCATGGCCGTCCGTCCGCAGCTTTACTCGGAGACTGTTAGTGCTAGAAGGCTGCAATTTTTCATGGATGGGTGCACATATTACTTACGCTGACAAGGTGAAAAATTAAAACCGGGAAAAATATTTTTTTTGAAAGTAAAGTGAGGGATGTGATTTGTTTTCTCATCTATCCCAACGTGTTAGGTATCATTAGATAGATCTTTTAAAAACGGGTAGGGGTTGTGAGGACCATTTTTAGTTTTAGGAACGCCGTGAAATTCTTTGAGAGATACAAGTGTCCCCCTACCCTGCCAGCTAAATGGTTGATGTCGGGTATGTGAAAAAAATCACGTTAGTAGTATATTTAGTGAAATCAAAAGGAAGTTGTGAAGCCTATCAGAGCTAAATAGCCTTCACAAGTTTACGAGTAACAGCTGATCAAATGAGAAATAACCAAATTTTCGTACAAATTCCATTGAAAATTATTATTAGTAGATATAAACTTGTAAGTATGAAACAAAAACAACAGAAAACCCACTTCATAAGCCGCATTATTCGGATGGAGGAGGGGGGGGGGGAGACTACAAAACCCTTCATTGTGCGTGGGCATGCACTTACCAGGTTTTTATTTCAAAGGAAACATAATATAATACAGTCTACCCGTAACAGGGCATCGTGATCAGTTGATCGGGCAATAAACAAGGTATTTTGCCTTAAATTATTCACGCGATTAAGACCCGTATTATATATATTTTCATAACTCAATATTAACCTCTCTTTCACTACTTTGCGAGTATAATAACATAGCTCAATTGAATAAAGATGACACTAATTATATTACTTGCGGTCTCCTAGTCGTGCGATATTAAAGTCGGATATTGCTTGGGCGTATCATAAGTAGATACGCTTTTTCGTAGCAATGAATAATCTAATACGAATATTATACATGCGAAAGTGTGGATGTATGGATGGATGTTTGTTATTCAATCACGCCACAACTGGTAAACGAATCTAGACGAAATTTGGAAAAGGAATAAATTATAGTCTCAAATAGCACATAGGTTTCTTTTTATCCCGGATTTTATTTCACGTAAACGAAGTTGCGGGCAACAGCTAGTAATTTCTCAAACAACAGCTATCAATACACATATGGCACTGATCTAGGGACAACTCACACGCCATCTGATCCCAAACTAGGCAGAGCATGTACTGTGGCAACTAGACAACTGATATATACACTTATATTAAACTTACATGTGACATATTTCTAAATATATAAATATAATTAATTAATTAACTGTAGATAAATTTCCTACACTCAGACACAGAATAAACGATCGTGCATATCACACAACGTTTTATCCTGGGTGGGAATCGAACCCTCGACCTAACTTGACCAACAAGCCAGTCCAAAACAAAGCATAGTATCGAACACAGATTGCAGCTATTTAAAAAAAATATAATAGTAGAAAAAGAAAAAGTGAATAATTAATAATAACAAAATGGTACACACAATAGTGATCGTGCCTCATTTTAATTCCTAAAGTATTTGTAATATTAGCCCTAACGGCATTCTTCTAAAATATATTTTAAACAAAGAATATTTTCTAAAGACTCGAGAGTGAGCAGATGTTCTGAAATCTTTTTTGTACGTGTTTTTAAGCCGCAAGCAAGTGTTTAGTGTTAATGAAATACTCTTTTCATTTTACTTTGAACCATAGATACAAACCTTTTTTACTAAGTAACTGGCCTTCAGGGTTTTATAGTTTAATTAATGATAAGTGCGAAATCATTCGTTCCTTTTTTTTTAAACATCAATTTTTTGTTTTGTAAAAATTTGCTGTTGTAGATATATTTTTAGTTGAAATAAATGGGTACGCCTTTATAGCTAAGAATGCTTGACGTGTGAAACTAACTATTTTTATTCATTATGTAGCCATTTTTTAAATATTTGTTTAGGTGTTATAAATGTTGATAAACTTTCGCGATTTGTACACATTATGAAAATATATATATTAAGGGTTTTAATCGCGTGAATAATTTAAGGTAAAATATCTTGTTTATTGCCCGACGTTTCGACCGTATTGCAACGGCCGTGGTCACGGATAGAGGTCGAAACGTCGGGCAATAAACAAGGTATCGTACCTTAAATTATGCACGCGATTAAAACCCGTAATATATACATTTTCATAATAGGTGTTATAAGTTGAATGTGTGATTTTGGGTCTCTATATGTGCAGCCTGTGCCCAAATGGAGCGGAAAGAAATCTCGAGACACTTTCGTAACGAAGTGATCCTAGATACGAAATGACGTGTCCCTGAACCATGTCTACATGCGTTATTCGAGCAGGTGTTTCGTGTTCTCCTTTTGTATGAATTAACAATTAACGCTGGTATCTGGAATTTAAATCTGCATGACAAACAACAATTCATAAATTCCATTTTCCACAACTACTTATCCAAAAAACTACGAAACATAAATTATATATTGCGTTGTAAATAATCGCTCAACATATTAAACCATCTTTATTCAGAGAACGTTTTTAATTAAACCCGACCAAGTTGGATACCAACATAAAATTTTACAACCCTTTAATAAGACTTAAAATTGCAATAAGCTGTAGTTTTAACGACGAATATTAATGATTATAGGCGCCACAATATATTTTTGCAGTGTTATTAAACTGGTTTATTGTAATGGTTTCATTAAATGGGTGTTGACAGACAACTTTGGCTATTGAAATCTTAGTAATAAGACAGTAGAAGGGTAGCTTCATCGTTATTACATTGCTGCACAGATGTTGTAATAATACGAAAATTGTACTATCTTCATGAAGTTTTCACCTGCAAATGGTATAGGCACGATAAACGTCATCCTTATTGACATGTTTGTTTGTTTGTTACCTTTTCACGACTAAAGGACTTAACGGATCCTAATCTTTGACAAGGATGTAGAATACATTTCGACATCCACGTAATCGCTTTCGCTAGTGGAAGCTAGTACGTATAACTAGCTACCAGTATCAAAAAAAGAGTTACTTTTCACGTATAAAGAACTGAATGAAGAAGCATATAAATGAAATTATGAGGAAGTATAAACATATCTGCTCGGCACGGGTCACCCCAGTATAACCTACTTATTATAGATCCTGCGGGTAGTTGCCATAATCACTACGCTTGGCGAGCGGGTTGGCGATTGCAGTAAGGCTTCAAAATACGCAGACGACGCCGCTGCCCGTCCTTCAGTGTGAAATCCCTTAGTCGCCTTGACGACACCCACGGGATGAGATGGGGTGGTACTATTCTTAAGCCGGTACCACACGGCTATGAGAATGAGATAGTAAATAGAATACTTTTTATCGCGATATCGAGGTCATAGTAACGATGAAAATATCTAGAAATCCTACGCTGCTATATCTAATGGTACAACGAATTTAGATTTTTCGATCCGTGACTTGTATTTAATTGAACAACTTACCAGGTTTTTTTTGTAGAAAATAGCCTTAAAACAATAGACCTATATCTCATCAGCTAAATCAGTAATAACTTTAACACCTATAAATTATTGAACTAGTAATATACCTTATCTTCATTTATACAACACAGACACTTTATTCAAAGATCAAAGACAATGTTTATAAATAGAATATAAAATGGTAGTTTTTGTGTCGCCCTCAGTAAAAAGGTCTCACTAACTTTGGCAGTAAAATCAACGAACCGTTACAGATAAACATTAGAATCCGACGTTGCGATGCAGACTTTGTGAGGAGACACTCTCTCAGGACTTGTTTTACACTTTATGTATATTTTTGTCGTAAATAACAAAGTGCTTAGCGAAGTGGTGCACTGTCTTGTCAATAGTTCGCTACAAAGTTTATTATGTACTAGCTTATCTACGGTATCACCTGCGTTATGTTTAATTTTTATAGCTTATGTACTATTTTCAAGTATAGACTACATTACTGTAAAGTTTCATTAAAATCCGTTCAGTAGTTTTAGCGTGAAAGAGCAACAAACGTCCATCCCTCCACTGTCACAAACTTTGATTTATTATATTGTTGTCTGCCCGGAGTTTATTGCGACGCAATGCGCTCTGCTATTTAATACAGAGTTTTTTAGATCTTAATTACAATTTTTTGAGTGTGTATGTGTGTGTGGATTTATTACATTAGTGCAAAAAGATAGCATCTCAATGGAATCCACCCTATAAAAAGTTTTTTAAAGTCAAATGTTTGGAATTGTGGTACCGACTTAAGAATAGTACCACCCCATCTCTTCCCGTGGGTGTTGTCGAGGCGACTAAGGGATGTCATACCGGAGGACGGGCAGCAGCGTCCTCTGCGTACTTTACGCCTTACTGTGATCGCCAACCCGCTCGCCAATCCTGGCGATAATGGCAATTACCCCCAGGATCTACATACATTAAGTAGGTTCGACTGGGGAAACCCATGCCCAGCAGTGGGACATTACATGGGTTGTTATGATTTACAAGGTTTATCTACGAGTATGTATGTCTTTTCACGATGAAGAACAGTCATGGTATAGTGAATAATGTCTGTCTAAAAAATATTCCGAAATGGCTAAGCTAATGAAATTTATATAAAAAAGATAACTAGCAATTTGGGATTGTGGTCCCACATTACTAGCAATCCTGTTAACCACTCCAGCTAAGCTCAATGGCTTGTGTTAGGAGTGGGATTACGTCGGTAGTATAATGGGTAGGATTCGAACCCGCGACCTCACGATTGCGAGACCGATGCCTTAGCCATTAGGCTACCGCCGCTTCATTAGGTTTTGTTTAGTTAGGTTGGTCTCATTTCTTTCACAAAATATCCTTATATTTCTGTCGACTGAATCAAATCGACTGTGGTCAAGGGTAAATAGATCTCTCAATAAAGACTTTTTTTGCTATTGAAATCACAAAATGAAAATGTCAATCACAAAATTATAAAGAATCAGTATACCTATTTGTAGCTGTCTACTGTTAAATACTTCTATTTTTGCTTGTCTTTCGTCTTACCACACCATAGTTTCCATCTTTTGTGTAAAATGATAATGAATTAGTATATTTGTAGCTAACTACTATTACGAGTAAATACTCATATTTTCGTCACAAAAGATGCTTACTTGACTTTCGTCTTCAGTAATATTTTCACCTCAAGTATAGAGGCTTAAAAGTACTCTATTACCATTCTCTAACTCCGGTCTGTTCCTACCGATACCCGTAACCATTTACGTCAAACAAATGTGGTACAGCATTTCTCCCGTATTTAGTGAAAATAATGTTTTTTTTACAGTTTTTCCTGTTCGTAGCTTATGTAGTGGGTTTTTGCCTCTGTCACCGCAACTAGCACGTGGTTTGGCGACCGCAATAGGTACTTGTCTCAGATGACGTAGTTTTGACCGATGGTTAGGTAATTCCGCTCTTAATGATTGTCCCATTGTTGCGGGATTAAAGGGAAAAAGAGGAAGATATGTTACGTACAATATGTATTCTTATACTTATATTTATATATATATATATATATATATATATATATATATATATATATTGTTTATTTATATTGTAGTATACTCTATAGTTTTTAAAAGATTTAAGTACGTTTCTCTTGTGGATAATAAAACATTGCAGTAGCCTACGGAATAACTGTAGATACTGTTACTATTACTATTGGTTTCTTGATTTTAAGTTATCTTTATCATAAAATTCTTTAGTCAGTAGAAATGTTTTAAGTACTTCTGTCTGCATCTCTTAAAACCGCTGAAACATTAAAACCGAAAGCCATATTTACACATCTTAGTTCGCGAGCTGAAATTTAATGTTTCACTCTAAAATAAACAACATCTAATACTTTTAAAGGTACCTAGCCCAGCCATTAAATCTAGATTTTAACAATGTAACGAATACATTTAGACTTCACAGAAACTTTCAGAAAGCAACGCATTAATTTTTTCACCTAAATTCGTTAGTTAATTTCACTTTCATTTATGGCAACACTATAATTCAATAGAGAACATAAATTTTTCGTACGGCACTTTTCGGGCGCGTGCAATAGAAGGGAAATTAATTTGTTTTTCTTACAATGGGTCGTCTAGACAAACGCATATAATTCAAGTTTCACTTAGTCTTTTGCAGACAC
Source organism: Herminia tarsipennalis (assembly GCA_945859575.2). Lineage (NCBI taxonomy): Eukaryota > Metazoa > Arthropoda > Insecta > Lepidoptera > Erebidae > Herminia > Herminia tarsipennalis. Next base: position 9,965,282 of record OX243834.2, on the reverse strand, counting down.
TAATGGCCAAAAGCCGAGGCGTATATTAAGACAACAAACATTATATATCATTTTAGAGAAAGTTGTAAAATGTGACAACCTGTGTAGATATGTGTAAAATCTAGCGGCGAGATAGCCGTACCGCTTGTTTTGTGTTGCCACTCCTTAAAATATAATTTAAATATCGGGTAGTTTGTAATGTTCGTGTAAGTATATCCTAGAAAGGTTACAAATCATAGGATAAACGAACTGAGATGCAAAAATTATTTAAAAACGGCACAGAACGGACCATAGACTTAGGATATCCCATTGACGTATAGACCTGGACCGTGCCATCCCGATCAATTATAAACTAATTTATGACTGCAAAGCGTGAAAGAGAGGAAAAAAACTCGTGCGGCCTTTAACAGGTATTTTTTTTTAAATTAAAAAAAAAAAAGATAACTAGCAATGTGTGATTGAGTCCCACATTACTAGCAATCTTGTTAACCCCTCCAGCTAAGCTCAAAGGCTTGTGTTAGGAGTGGGTTCACGTGCCCCGTCGCGGTCCACCTGCTGGCGCCTCGATTGCCGTCGGCTCGGTCCTCGTACAGGTCCGGGCCCATATGAAGTATCTGGGCCTAGTGGTAGACGGGCGGTGGCTCTTCGACGAGCACTTCCGCATTTTGGCGCCCAAGCTCGAGGCTACGGCGACCGCACTGGGGAGGCTGTTGCCGAACCTGGGCGGGCCTAGCGAGGCGGCGGAGCGCGTCAGGGAAGAGAGCTCCCTGGCGGATCCGCTCCGTCGCCGGCGAACCGGGCGGCGTCGGCGCGCATATCTGCGCCTGATGCCGCCTTAGGTGGGGCTGCGAGCGAGCGTACGGGGTAATCTGCCCCGCCCGCGGCCTTCCGTGGAGGCGCGGCGCCCTGTGTGTATCCAGGGGCCGCGTGGGTGTGAAATGCCCGGAACGCAACAACATCGCGTCAGGGCATTGCCACTGGGCGGGCCGCCGACGGTATAACACATTCCGGCGGCCCGTTCGCGAAGGTGGCGAACGATACACGGCGGGTTTTTTAGTGGGTGCAAACCGCACACTACCTCCACCGTCTTCCCCGGACGGTGGGGGTGTTCGTCAGGATTTTTTCCCGCCAAAAGAAAAAAAAAAAAAAAAAAAAGGAGTGGGTTCACGTCGGTAGTATAATGGGTAGGATTCGAAACCGCGACCTCACGATTGCGAGTCCGATGCCTTAGCCATTAAGCTACCGCCGCTTCATTGTTCACGCGCCGGTATTGTTCACAAAGCAGCGTTTTCTCTTTCTAGAGAGTGGTCAATTTTGTGAGGTTATGGCGCAGTCCAGGGGGTCAATTCATGTATTATCGCATAATATACGCTTGCGTCAAGTATGCGTCTCGAGAGCGCAATAACGACATTCTAGTATGGTGCGCAACCGTTTTTAAGATCGATCCCAAAGTTACAAGAATACGAAAATGGCCGTTTTAATCGAAACATAACTGCAACTGAACTGCAACTGCACTGCTTTAAATACGTGAATTGACCCGCTGGCCTCTACGTCAATGCGTTATCCTAAGGTGAAGGCTGAAATTTGGCACACATGTGACTTTTAAAAAGTCAACCCCTAGGAGGGTAAAACGGAGGTTAAAAATTTTTAATTATAAAAGCAAATCACCTAAAAAAAGAAACCAATTTAAAAGTCAGTATCTAATATAATAAATAAAATTTTGGATGGTGTAAATCTGAGCAATAAAGTGAAAGCCTTGGTAGGTATGTATTTCAATTCAGACAATTTAGTTTTGGCTTCAATCGAAATGCCTGTGCGAGTTTTCACTTTTATTTCTGCAAAACCATTTTAAAAATCTAACGTTCGTTTTTATCATTGTCCGTACAGAGCGCAGTTCAAAAAGCAAAAAGGCAACTGACTGAGTGACGTGACGCCTGACTTGAATAAAACTCTCCAATTTTCGTTTCAGGTAGGTATGTCCATTCATTTTGTATTTTTGATGCTTTTTGCTTTTATACTTTCATACAATTTCGACTCTGCCGCAAATTGTAGCGAATATGTAATAAGATGTTAATCAATTTTTTACTGCCTCTGTGGCGCGGTGGGAGTGTGTCCGACTGCTACGCAAGAGGTCGTGGGTTCGATTCCCACACGGGACACCACTTTGTGTGATCCACAAATTGTTGTCCCGAGTCTGGGTGTACTTTGTGTCCGTGACTTGTATGTTTGTAAAGTCCCCCGCGACACAGGGCTTGTACCCTAGTGCGAGAGTAGTCTTTTAAAAAAAAAAAAAAAAAATTAAGTAGGTATCTATAGAACATGTGCTTATTAAAATCTATAAATTCTAAATCTTTAAAAGATTTTAAAAAGTATATAATTTTAGATGTTGAGTATTTGCCATCAACTATGAATTGTAGCAATAGCTAACACAGGTCTGTACCAAAGGTACAGACGCGTTGTCAACTACAATTTATAAAACTACTTAAATGACTTTACTTGCTGACTGATTAATGTCATAGATATGACAGATTATATCTGTACTGAAAAACACTACACAAAAATAACATGTCAGAGATATATCCGTATTGTTTTTTCAACAGTTTTAACGGTCACTCTCATCAGTGCGACGGCCATCGTTCTTTTATAACTACATTCAAATTTAATCTAACTGAGTGCCCATGCCGCAGTGACTGTTTCGTGAAACCGTCGTAGTTCACGTTGAAATATTTATTATATCGGTCCCAACGACCGGAACATCCCATTTTCGGGTTGTGTCCCTTTTATAACAAACGGACGGAGTGCAGAGGTGCTGATTTCATTTAAATTAGTGGTCATTTTTATAACAACGTAGTCGTAACATTTATATTCAAGTGTACAAAGAATTTTGTAACAGAAATTATGACGGCTAGACTAATAAATTCAGGAGAGAAAATGTTTTAAATTTTCACTTTCGTAACTTTTTATTAACTCGTCGTAGTTGTATATTTTATCTACCGTATTTTTTGTTGTTACTCGGAACTTATTTTGGTACCTACGAGTATTTATAATCATCTAGTGGAACTGGTTCGGTAATTTGGTATTTATTCTCTAAGATTATGTCTTAAGATCTCTTCCGTGGTCTTAAGCTGCAAGTTCTTTAAATTGACTCCTAGTTTGAAAACTATGTGCAAGAATTAAGATATTATTTTTAAACGCACGCACAATTGGCAACTATTTACTTTCTTTGATGACTTATACCTATGGTGTAAAACATAATGCGCACAATTATGCAATTATTATAAAATAACTAGCTGACCCGCACAACTTCGTCTGCGTAAACATTTTTCATTGCTGCTCCGCTCCTATTGGTCGTAGCGTGATGTTATAACCTATAGCCTTCCTCGATAAATGGGCTATCCAACAATAAAATATTTTTTCAATGCGGCCCAGTAGTTCCTGAGATTATCGCGTTCAAACAAACAAACAAACTCTTAGCGGTATGAAAAATAGATAGTAGCCGATTCTCAGGCTTACTGAATATGCATAAAAAATTCATGAGAATCGGTCAAGCCGTTTCGGAGGAGTATGGGAACGAACATTGTGACACGAGAATTTTATATATTAGATGACTGCCTAAGTGGCGCGTTGGGAGTGTATTCGACTGCTACGCAAGAGGTCGTGGGTTCGATCCCCACCCCGGATAAAACTTTGTGTGATCAGCACGATCGTTTATTCCGTGTCTGGGTGTTATTCATCTATAATATTTATGTATTTAGAAATACACAAGTATGTTTATCAGTTGTCTGGTTCCATAGTACAAGCTCTGCTAAGTTTGGGATCAAATAGCGTATTGTGTGAGTTGTCCCAAGATGTTATTATTATTAAATTACACTTCCTAAGTTTTAAATCGAGTGCAAAAAAAAACACCAGTAAATACATCAGAATGGTTCTATAAAGGAGTCTGTGATTGTATTTAATTTTCGATGTTTTATCCTTATCTCCTGATTGACTAGGTAGTGAAAACCATACATTTGAAGTGATAGTGAATTAATAGATACGTCCCTTGGTTCAACACTCAAACGCAAGCCGAGCTCTTTATTTATCTGACGTAAAACCCTTTTGTGCTATACGAACCATTCGCCTAATGGCCATGTTTTGGTCTGCGACTGTGCGGACGTGCGATTTTAATTATTTTCGTTCAATTTACGAGTGGCCATTAAAGAAGAGGTCCCTTTAGACCCATTAGAGGTCCGCTTATTTGTGAGGTCCCAGTCTTGTTGATAACTTTACACTGTTGTATTTTATTCGAGGCGAGAATTAGTGTTAATCAGAACATGTTCCGTAGGGATAATGGCGTCCCTGATGCATGCGATATGTTGGAATATTTAATGTGTTTGCAATTAGCGGACGGCTAATAATTTAACATGTACACTGTCCGTGTTAAAAACGTCGTAATTTGCTATGCGTGTTTTGTTTTGTTTTATTGCACCTTGTGATTGAGATTTTTGGTCCTCAGGGATTTTAGTCAAAGGAAATTACATGGTTAAATTGTTTTATACAGTGAGCTAAAACCACATCATACAAAAATGATAAAGATTTATTTCTGAATTACTTACTTCAGAAATAAATCTATACAATTGTGGCAGTGGTTAGAAAAATATTATTCTATAACCAAATAGCTATTATTTATATCAAAAGTAAGTCTAAAACAAATAAGTAATATTATAATATTCTCAATTTATCAAAATGTCAAATCATTACTGACAAAGCCAGTAAATATATTAAAAATATATAAAGAACAAACCCAATACTTTTTAATATCGAGAAGATGGATTGAAATCTATAGCTAGAGGTTATTACTTCAAATATCTCAATATGACATGCCTTGTCAAAACATTGCAACAACCAATTCCAATTTAAAATAGAAAAAAAATATCAAAAAATACTCGAGAAGATAATCCTAGTACGGAGTACCAGGTAAACAGCTATTACCCGCTTCGTTGGACGATTCGACAGATAAGATTTGACAAGCTTCTAAACCAAGCAGTTTGATTGATAGACCCATCATACTCCCTTTGACATCTTCATTTCATGGTTTATACTAAATAAAGTCATGCGCGATAACCACGATAATGTATGATGGATGATTTTACTCCACTTGAGTAGTTTAAGGGTTACAAAATATGATACAACGTGAGATATTTCCAAAGTTTTTCTTGCTGTAGCGTACAATGTTTATTTAACTTAATGCATTAAACTTATAGATACACTTATTAATCACAAGACTAAGTCAATTGAAAACAACCATTAGGTATATAAGCTTGATTTTAATCGATTTAAAAATGGAGGGAGTTCTCAATTCGACTGTATTTTTTTATGTTTGTTACTCGATTACTCAAAGACGGCTGTACCGATTTATTTATTTTCTTTGTTTGAAAGGCAATTTTTTTGTTTCTAGATTGGTCCTATTGTCACTAAAGTTATAAGCGAACAATGTTTATTTAACTTAATGCATTAAACTTATTGGTACAATTATTAGTCACAAGACTAAGTCAATTGAAAACAACCATTAGGTATATAAGCTTGATTTTAATCGATTTAAAAATGGAGGGAGTTCTCAATTCGACTGTATTTTTTTATGTTTGTTACCCGATTACTCAAAGACGGCTGTACCGATTTACTTATTTTCTTTGTCTGAAAGGTATTTTTTTTGTTTCCAGATTGGTCCTATTGTCACTAAAGTTGGGATCTAATGAACTCTTCAAATATTAATAGCACATCCATAGTAGTTTGGCTACATTTTGAAGTAATTCGTAGGTAAGTTGGTGTAGCCTAAAACATAAAAACAACATTTCCTAGCACCAACCTAAAAATGTTTATATATTTTTGTATAAGTATTTTATTTTTTGCTTTTTAGTTATATTGTAACTTCGTATTTGTTTTTGAAGTCTGTAATATTTTTTGTTAAAAAGTTATAGTACATAATATAAAACTAAAAGCCCTGTCATAATCATTTACTCATCAACACCCAGTCCATAAAATCTTTAGAGCTGTCATTTTGCAGATAGGTTTATTTTGCAGTATAGACAAGGTACAAGGAAGATTTTTAGAATCCTCGAGCCCTAAGTGAACCTGACGGACGAAGCCACGGGGCATATATAGTATAAAAAACGAAATATTTTATTTTTTTCTAAAATGTATTTATAGCATGTTTTTTCGTTTATAGAATTTAATTCTAAACTACACAGCCTATTTTTTTAATTTTCCAAATTACTATATTATATATACTTTAAACAGTATGACCCCAGTATTATTAAGAAACATAGATAAACAATTAATAAGGTGGTTAAATACTTTATGTTTCATTTTGTTGAGTTTTAATACCTATTTAACGAAGACACTGTTTAAGTAGTTATTATTAGGATAAGTACTGTAAACGTTAATGTATAAAGTATATACGATCAACAATACACAGTCAGAACTTAAAACAACAATATATCTATTAGATATATTTCGGGACTTAATCGCGTGAATTATTTAAAGGTACGAACCTTTTGTTTACCCGAAGTTTCGATCGAATTGCACCGACCCGTGACCACGATCGGTGCAATTCGATCGAAACGTCGGGTAAATAAAAGGTTTGTACCTTTAAATAATTCACGCCATTAAGGTACGAACCTTTTGTTTACCTGAAGTTTCGATCGAATTGCACCGACCCGTGACCACGATCGGTGCAATTCGATCGAAACGTCGGGTAAATAAAAGGTTTGTACCTTTAAATAATTCACGCAATTAAGTCCCGAAATATATCTAATAAGTATAAAAATCGCGAAAGTTCAAAAACAACAATATATCTATAAATTCGTCTTACATATACATACTTATCTGAAAGAAAATAGATGGTTAGTTCTAAAATACTTATAAGTGTAGAGTACCTATAGATTCTTGACGTGAAAACATGAAACTTAAAAGCATTGAAAATAATTTCATTTTTCACCACCTAAGTAGATATAACTTTTAAAACTAATGTACTTTACTATGCACTTCATTTGTGGCTTTAACTTTTTTGCAAATATAATCTTTGTTCAACATTAATATTTTGACCGTTTAAGCTGTTTAAGCTTAAATACACACAGAATTAATTTTATAAGTCGAAAAGTACTTAGCGTCAAACGATAATGCATATTAGAAATAAGTTCAAACTCTCGTCCTAATGAGATTATATGCAACATTGAATTAAACGCTTAAGTGGAAACAAATGACAAAGGACGGTTCTCATAGGATGAGCTCGTTCCGGCGTAACGTCTGCCCCATCCAGATACAGCCTTATTAAATCCGATTTTCATAACATCGCATTCGTATCAAATACATTCAGTAGCGAATTGTAAAGCTCTAAAGAATTTCCTGATGCGAAATAATTTAACTTGACAAGGAGACATCTTTGGGAAAAAATTAAAATACGTCCCGTCTCCTCTTCGATAATTCTATCCACTTTCGACATCGAGTCGAACCAAGTCCCCATTGAAATCAGAACATTATTCATTAAATGATACTTTAAGCGGCACGCAATTACGGAGGACCTGCGCCGAACTTTATTCACAATTGGTAAATAATTATAATTATCACTGTGGCTCCCTTTGGTGATTCCACAAAAAGGCAAAGTGTAAAACTTTTGGTTACGCCCTCTCGGTTATTAAAATTTTCTCTACACAAAATCGTCTAAACATCAAACCTTATACAAATTTAGACCGTATTACGCTAACAGTAAAGTAAATATCCCTACCGATATTTTTTTCTAAATAACGATCAAAGGAAAGTTTGATTTTGCGGTGATAATTGTGGTGAATCCTTAATTATTTTGAGGGTAAACTTTTCCCGAAGTTAATTTGAGGCTGGATGTAGATTCCCTTTAATGGACACTCTTTTAGGTGACTTCCAATTTATTTGGTTGACTGGATTCATTAAAATGGGCATTGACGTGATATCCTTTTAACGATGGAGTAAAATTCTTTGATAAATTCCGTCTTTGATTCCAGGTACATCTTAAAAGGAAAACGAATTTAATCCCATACTCGTAAAGTATCAGATATCGTGTATTTCATGTAAAGTATTTGTTTAAAATAAGCGGCAGACGGGGTTGTATCGCGTTCTCCCCCACACAAATATGTATACATGCACTATAACTTTGGTACGAATTTATATCACACGACGCCTGCACCCTTTTAGCATTCTCGTCCCCTCGCAAATCCCGTCGAGCACCCAAATGTAGATATACCTAGGTTCAGTTGCAGCCTAGGTATTATGGTTTGGAGAAGGGCGAGGGAAAGGGGAAGTAATTACTGGAGGGAAACATCAAGTGTGTCACAGGGAGACTGTGTTGTAAGGACAAAAATGTGAGGGCTGACTGCAGTGAAGGTAAGTGTGTCGCCACGCATCAGTTCACTGTGTCACTGCTGATCTTTGAAAGATGTTTCGTATAACTTTAACTATGTCTATTGCAGTTTTTGGGGAGTCAGCTTTGGACGCACGTGGAGTCAACTAAAAATGAATGTGGACACGGAACTGCGTTGCATTGTGCAAATGGCTTTGTCGGCGCGTGTGTGTGAATACTCATTAGTAAATATTTTTCTTTGCTTGTTTGTTTACTTGTTTAAAATGCATAGCGGCAAGCTATGCATTTAAATGCCGCATGCCGCAAAAAGTAATTCTGATAAACCTACAAATAAACAAAAGTTAATAGTGAAAAATCTTACCAGCAAACTATGGTATATGACTATTCATAATTTTTGACATTATTATGGTATAATTTAAGATTTAGACAAGTTAACTACGAGTAGGAGCTGGGTTCTAAATGTATCCTGTGTATATACCAAAGGAATAAAATAACCCGAAATAAAAAATAGTATTTTTATATGGGAATTTGCACTCCAGTTACATAACTTTCAATTTTGGACGGTACATAGTTTACCGGGTCATCTACCCAACAAAAAAGAGAAACTTTTGTATGAATCATAAAAATGAATTTCAACTCAAGTGAAAATATAAAGAGCTTCACTATTAAATTTACGCTATGTTCGTACTTTGTCAATACTTTTCAATAAGATTTTCTCCACGTTTTGCCATCACAATTCCATCAGGCGCTACAAACATCAGTACAGGTTGATATAGTGTTGAAAGTATTCATCAGTTTGATTGTGTGCTAGGGTCGGGGGATGACGCAACGCTGTTGCCAAGCGGGGGCCGGCTGACGCATTGCACAGGGAATACCTAAAAGTAGATGGACATGACTTCTGTATAAATCGTAAATTATTTTTAAGTCTTGAAAGTCATTTGGTTTACATAAGGTTTCTTTGCAAAAACTTCATTCAGATCGACGTCATTAATTTTGGATTAGGCAGAATAGCACATGTATTTGAGAAATTCAAAATGTTATTCGATTCTTGTGACGTCGTCTTATGAAAATGTAATTGTAATAATAGATTATTTGAAATATTGATATTACCCAAGTCAGTCACAAATTAAATAATAAGACATGGCATACAATCAAGTACCTAATCTGTCAAAGTTTTCAAAAATGTAGCTTGTTACTATAACATAACCATACTCTATACACTGCAGTATGCCACAAAGGAATTATTTTTGAAGAGCAATGCACCAGGACATAAACAAAGTGCGGAATGTGTATTGCAAAAAACAGACCAGATTAAAACTGAGCTCTCCCTAAAAAATTCTAGCTTCACGTCATTCATATAGGAACCCTACACCCTATAGGTATGATTATCTGTAGATTAGACTGCTAGGGGATCGCACAAAGCTCGTGTTGCTAGGTTACCAGACTACCCAAGGTCAAACTTTATAAACACATGTATAGTCTATCAAATTATTTCGAGGGGAGAGTGTACTTTGCAATCGATTCATTTTCCGCGCGTGTTATTGGCACAAATATTTGTACCGTTTGAAGTCCCTTGGTTGGACTTTTTGGTCGAGTTTTCGTTTTAATTATGAGCACAGGACGCCATTTTATTGAAGCATTAATTTAATAGTTTGTTTGATGTTTTCAATGTTGAGTAATATTAAGCATTTGTGAGAGATTGGTATTATGAGTGTGTCCAATTTTGAATGATTTGATTGATGTAGTAATTAATGACACACAAGTTTTGAAGGTTTTTTTTAATGTACTCTGAGTAGCTAGATAGATTTACTAATGAATTTTTGGTGCCATTATCATGTTAAAATATTTGTGTGATAATCATTCTGTGACTCTCGTATTTTAAACACAATCTTTATAAATTCTTTGCTGAATATTCTACAATATTACTAAGAAGATACATTTTACAAAATAATTTTAAATATCACTCGTCTAAACCTAAAATGCATTCATTGTGGCCCGAGCTACGTTTCACCAATAAATTCGATACATTTAAAATTCTCCTCTTATTTATATTTTGTACATGAAGTCTGCATTAGATATTGGTCTCCTGTGTCATGGCGACGTTTGATACAGCAAATGTGTACGTTGCATCAAATTCTTGATATTTTCTACTGAAATCTAACCGCACATTTGTGAAGTCGACTGGGACGAGATAAGCTGAGCATAAATAAATGAGTATGCTTTTAAATAAATGGAGCTTGGAGCTATGTTTGTTTGTAACTTTTGTACGATTGATTAGTGAAGTTATTGGATGCGGAGTCTCTTAAAAAAGCGAAGAATCATTTATTTCGTAAAATAGTCACATATTGAAGGAGTGCGTGCTAATGCAATGTAGAATATAATAAAATCTTTATTTGTCATAAAGTGTGGTAAAATACGAGATTATTATAACGAATTGCCAGAACCTAAAGGTCACTTTGTCATAATTTGACGTGACAAAAGTTAACATTACTCATGTTAACTTTTGTCACGTCATATTATGCATATTTATTCTTACATAGAAAACCAATTAGTAAAATGATAAAATATAATATTATTGAATGCCATATGGTAGATTATTTAAAAATTAAAATATGTCACTATCAGAATTAATACCTATCATTGACGTAAAGACCAGGATTGCGCCATAACCTCACTAAATTGACCACTCTCTAGAAAGAGACAATGCTACTTTGTGGACAATACCTGTATAAGGCCGAACAAGATTTTTCTCTCTTTCACGCTTAGCAGTCAATATTTACTTTTTATTTGAATGAGATGGCATGGTCCAGGTCTATACGTCAATGTATGCATATAACACCATAGACCATTTACATTATTTTATTTTTGTGTACAAAAAGTTCCGCAACTGTGTAAAAGATTTTATTCAAAAGTCATTTACGTACATTTTCTTAAAAAAAAAAATTATGGTCAAATCTTTAATTTCACTTGGAATGGCGCTGTATACTTTTACACACATAGCATACTATATAACATAATCTACCTAGGTAACTAAAGTCACAATCAATTTTTAAAAATGAATACGAAAACACGTTTTAAAAGTTTTGGTAAAAAAACTAATCTCAAAATGCTTTATGAAAATGTTATACTCCCTAAACTCTGACCCTAAAAGAAATTTCATTTTTATACGTCGAAGCTTTTGCGAATATGTGCGTAAATCCATGTGGGCAACACCGGTAGCTATTGTTTAGTATTTATACGCGTACGTACGATATTAATGACGATTTCGCGCATGGCTGAGTGCGATCGGCAATGGCAACCGTTTGTGTTCGAGAGACCGCGGGGAGGCTCTGATTTCATTATGTGATTTATTTTTTCCATCTCCCTCCCAATCCAATAAATCCCTATGCGGCGTTGGCGGGTTAATTAATAATTTAAAGACATGCAAACGGTACCAGATATGCTACCGGCTAATGGAATTGAGGTGACAATTTAATTTTAAAAATTCCAACTGCGATGGAATTGCGAACGCAGTTATTAGTGTTGGGTTGTAGAACTTTTAAATTGGAGGCTTACTACACAAAATATTTACAGTACAGAAGGTAACCTTCATATCCAATGCACTCGAGAAACACACACAGACATTCTTATCGAACATGGAATTATAGATCAAAGTTGACAATTATTCCATGCTCTTGTTTCTCGAGAATTTAAGAAAGGCGTCTCATCATGTGCTTTGCTCGTGTTGCACGTGTTGTATGAAGGTTACCTTCTCTTCTCTTGGTATTTTGTGCCTTACTATCATATTCTATTCATATTGTATCCGATCAAATTGCGTTGATTGGATTGAAATTGATTTTTCATTGAAAATACATTTTCAACTGGCTAAATTGATTGATATCGGAGTGATTCCATTTGTTAAGATCGAATTCAAATAAGAAAATTGGAAAACATGAGTTTTTTTATTACAAAACGGAAAGCATTAAAAATTCGACGGACGAATTTAATCTTTTTTTTTCCAAATTACGTCTCTTGACAGTACAGTTGGGCAATTGTACGAGTTATTTACGACTTCAATAAAGTGAACCTTAAAATTGTTAATGAAAAGGTATTAAAACACAACGGTCCCCTCGTAAATAACACGGTGACAGTGCACAGGAAGAAAAATGTAACTTGGATTTGAACAAATTGTACCCGTGACTGTTTAAGTATAAAATAGATTAATGTTATAATATGTTAACGTTTCGTAATTGTGCCATTAAGTTATTTACGTTGCGATTTTATTCAATGTCGTAGTAATTTCAAAATCGCAAACACCAAATACGCTTCACATCGCGGGATTTTCCTGTTAGATATTTATGAATCTTTTTTTAGGGTTTTGTAGCCACAATGGAAAAACGGAATCCTTATAGTTTCGCCATGTCCGTCCGTCCGTCCGTCGGTCCGCTCGTCGGCAGCTTAGCTCAGAGACTGTTAGTGCTAGAAGGCTGTAATTTTGGCCGACAAAGTGAAAGAAAGAATAAAATTTTGATAAGCATTTTTTTTAGGGTACCTACCTCTCCTATGTAAAGTGATCTTTTAAAAACGTTGAGGGGTTGTGAAAAGCATTTTTAGATTTAGGGATCCGTTTGTGATATAAGCTTTAAATTTTTCTTAGAGTCAAGTGTCCCTGCCAGCTAAATGGTTGATGTTGGATATGTGAGTCACAGTAGTAGTATATATAGCGAAATTAATAGATAAACTATAACAGCTAAGTAGGTTTTATAAGTTGACGAGTAATAGCTGATGAAATGAGAAGTAACAAAATTTTCGCACATTTGTGCGAAAATTTTGTTACTTCTCATTTCATCAGCTATTACTCGTCAACTTATGGAATTTTCCATTGAAAATTATTATTGGTGTTTTTGTTTCATACTTAACTTACTCAGGTATAACGTTAAGTATGAAACAAAAACAGCAGAAAACCCTACATTCCGTGGGACTATGAAACCCTTCATCGTGCGTAGCCCGACATGCACTTGTCCGGTTTTTTATTTATTTATATTTGACTGAATGAGGAGATTGCAGATCGTGTATGGTGCACGTCAAATTACCATATCAAATTTCTGCCACACCTTTGTTTTGCAAATATATAAATGTGAACCCACTCCTAACATAAACCATAGAGCTTAGCTGGAGGAGTTAACAGGATTGCTAGTAATGTGGGACCACAATGCCACATTGCTAGTTATATGCCGTGTTGATAGGCATGTAGTCTGGCAATTGATTGCAGATCATGTAACCAGCAAAAAATCTATTTAAGCCGTGTTCAACGAGCGTATTTGAAAAAAATATGTCTTTGCTTCCATTTCTGTTTACATTAATTCCAATGTAATTTCAAAGATTTAGTGTCATTAAAAAGTAAATTCTAAAAGTAAAATATAACTAAATATAGCAGAAAAGTGTGGTCTGAAAAAGTTTTTGGTAAAACTTCTATTTCTAAATGAGACTTTCATGTTCCTAACTCCAATTTGATGCTATTTCTGAGATATAAGGTCCACGGACTCAATATTGAAGGACATTCAGATTAGTTTTCGTTTACGAATTATATGATTCGACCCAGTTTATTCCCTCTACTTATTACTTAGTCTATAAAAAAAAATAGAAATATGTCTATGAAGCGTATTTGAGCGGTTTTCAGGTGATTAAGACCCGTAGTGTATAGAATTTTATAAACAAATTATAAAATTGTATACACTACGGGTCTTAATCACGTGAATAATAGGTAAAATACCTTGTTTGTTGGTCACGGGTAGACAGTACCCGTGACTACGGCCATTGTCGGCAATAAACAAGGTATTTTGTTCACGCGATTAAGACCCGTAGTATATATAGTTTTATAATGTGTACAAATCGCGAAAATCACAGTTTAACTTTTAGTATAACCTAATTCGTAATACGTTAATAAGGATATTTTAACAAGCCAACGTTGTACCTTGTTCTTTGCAATATGAAATATAATTTTAAAAAAAACACTGTAATATTAAAAAGTTGAAGAATTTGTTTGTTTGTTTGAACGCGATAATCTCAGGAACTAATGGTTCGAATAAAAAAATATTTTACTGTTAAATAGCCCATTTATCGAGGAAGATTATAGGCTATATAACATTACGCTACGACCAATACAAACGGAGCAACAATAAAAATGTTGCAAAAACGGGGAAAAATGATGCAAACGAAGTGGCGCGGGTCAGCTAGTTATTAATAAAAGGGTAAGTTTGAAACACAAGAAAAATTTGAAGATAATTTGTATATGTTTTAAAACAAAAAGTCGTTGACATTAACTTGGGTTGTTTTCCCACGATTTGCAAAAAATGCAATTTTTCTTAATGTTTACAAAATATATGATGGCTTAAACTACGAAGCTAGGAATTAAAATACGAAGCCAGTCTTTTAGACTACATTTGGTAAATATTAATTGGATATTTTTTATAGATAAAAAAGGTACTTGATCGCTAGACAGTTCTGATGTATGTATACACGTATCGATTCAAATACAATACATCTTAAACTACATGCATATTTACTTTGATATACCTAGTCTATTCTCCAAGTCTTTACTAAAAGACAAAATAAAATTTATAGTTTTCCATTTTATAGTCCTCTTACCTTCGGGAGTGCTTTCAATATCCGATACAAAAGTCAATCCTTTTAAGATTAAATTAGATTAGACAGCCGGATCGAGCAATCTATTTCTCCTTTGTTTGAGAAATAACCAGTTTTATTGCGAGTTCCTAATTGCATTATTTGGTTTTCTCTTCTTATTATATTTGCGTTTTTAGACGGGTATTAAAACAGTTATAGACGGCAGAGATTTTGTGTCGAGCTCAAACTTGAAATACTTAGTAATATTAAAAATATCTTGGGACAACTCACACAACGTTATCTGATCCCAAACTAAGCGGAGCTTGTACTATGGAAACCAGACAAATGATAAATATACTAATATATTTCTAAATACATGCATATTATAGATAAATAACACCCAGACACAAAATAAAAGTTTGTGCTCATCACACAATCTGTTATCCTGGGTGGGGATCGAATCCGACCTGCGGCTGCGCAGTCAAGGTCACTAACCACTAGACCAATAAATCACAGTATGTAGTAGCACAATTGTGTGTGCAGACACAAGTCAATCTATATGCCTTCTTTCTCATAATCTGATGATTAAAAACGTTTTTAATCATCAGACCATAATAATGAAGGAAAAGACGGGAATAATATTGGGTGCTGGACCGACAGCTTATCCGTTCGAGGCATGGAGCTTCCTTTCCTTTCCTTCTTCTTTCTAGATTGCACACAGTGACCATCTTTAAACTGCTTCTTCATAAATGATAAAAAAACTCTCTCTTCACACCCATCGACGTAGGCAAGTCAAGGTATCATCCATACTAATATTATAAATGTGAAAGTAACTCTGTCTGTCTCTCTGTCTGTCTGTCTGTCTGTTACTCTTTCACGCTCAAACTACTGAACCGATTTAGATGAAATTTTGGTATGAAGATAGTTTGAGTCTCGGGGACGGACATAGGATAGTTTTTATCGCGATAACCGACATCCACGCGGGCGGAGCCGCGGGCGAAAGCTAGTATATTATATACTAGCTTTCGCCCGCGGCTCTGTCCGCGTGGATGTCGGTTATCGATAAAAATATGTCCTATCCTATCCTATGTCCTTCCCCGGGACTCAAACTATCTTCATACCAAATTTTATCTAAATCGGTTTATCTGTTTGAGCCTGAAAGCGTAACAGACAGACAGACAGACAGAGAGACAGACAGAGTTACTTTCACATTTATGATATTAGTATGGATAGTTCAGAGAAAGATGGTAGAGAACCATGACTAAAAACTTTCTTCACTCTGGTGGTACGGGAAACCGGAGAGTCTGCAGTGAATCCATACTAATATTATAAATGTGAAAGTAACTCTGTCTGTCTGTCTGTCTGTCTGTCTGTCTGTCTGTTACGCTTTCACGCTCAAACAGCTAAACCGATTTAGATGAAATTTGGTATAGAGATAGTTTGAGTCCCGGGGAAGGACATAGGATAGTTTTTATCGCGATAACCGACATTAACGCGGGCGGAGCCGCGGGCGAAAGCTAGTTTATTATATATTTCAATTTTCGTCTTCTTCATTGTTTCCTCAATGCTGAGAGTTGTGCCGTATGACCATAATGAATGGGAAATTCTTATTGTCTACTTGCACCGATAAAAACCCAACCTACAAACAGATAGGTCCATATTCTGTTTCTCTATTCAGTAGCCTTTTATCATTCATATAGCAATAATTGTAATGAAGGTTAAATAATTATAATTTACTACGTATTTTCCTCAACATAAAATAAGCGCCTGAACTAAATAAATAATTCAATAGAGTATATTTACAGATAGTGCTAACTGTACGTACGTGGCCACAACTACCCTCACATCTGCGTCGAAATGCCCTAAAGGGCTATCTCTCACTATGAATACTAAGCGTCCTATTGATAATTGCCCTTTTTCGGCATTCAATTTGACTGGACTGTAATATAAATATTTTTATAACGTATAATTTAGTTTAGGAAAGTGGAAAAAGGAGAGTTTTATGATTTTGACTTTTTTATTATTTAGCAACTGCCGCTGTGTTACTACTCAGTTGACAAATATGTTATTCCATTAAGAATCACTTGCTATTTTTTTAAAGATAACTAGTAATGTGGGATTGTACGTCCCACATTACTAGCAATCCTGTTGAGCACTCCAGTTAGGAGGAACGACGTGAACCCACGTTCACATCGTTACTATAATGAGTACGATTTGAACTCGCGACCTCACGAATGCAAGTCCGATGCCATTAAACTATCGCCTACTTACACAATTAAAAGCATTTGTTTTTAATTTTGCTTTTGTTATTAATACAAATGTAGGATGTTATTCAAAAGTCAAAAGGCAAAGTACTTTATTCACTTAGGTTTCAAAGTGCAACGTTTATGAACGGCAGACAAAATTTGGAACAGATTGATTCTACATTTAATGCCAAGTTCGCAAGAGTAAAGCCGTGAGAAAAGAACTTGCCAATAAAAAGTAATGGTCATTTTTTTTTTAAATGTCATTAATAAATATAATGTGAAGTGCTGCAATCATACCATGAAGCCTTACAAGCAGTAATTATAGTATATAGAGTAGGTAAAATCAAGTTTTAAATGATAAAAAAATTCCTATGGTGTGCATAGGAGCATCATCTTACAAAAATTACAAAAGAGCGTAAAGACAACATGCGATTCGATTATTGTAAGAAAAACTACATAATATACAAATATTTAAAAACTAGTGGTTTTTAAATATCGATAACTCTGTCCATCTGTCTGTTAGGCTTTTACGCTCAAACAGCTTAACCGATTTACATGAAATTAGGTGTGGAGATAGTTTGAGTCCCGGGGAAGGACATAGGATTTACTGAGTACCGTGTTCGATACCCAATTCTTCGCCTCCTTCAAATCATGTAACTGGAACTGATGGTCAAGGATCAGGTAAACTCCTCAAAAATCAACGGCCTTGTATCGCATAACGCAACATTTTGTAAAAAGAAATGAGCAGTTTGACTTATGCAATTGTAACATAAATCAACTACAAACCAATACACTAAAGTGTGAGAAATAAAAACTTTATTAGAAAATAATCAAAACCGACTTCCAAAATAAATATAACGGTAACTAAAAAGCAAAAAATAATATAGGTACAACAACAAAAAATAATTAAACATTTTGAAGTTGGTGTCTAAAACATAAAACTACATTTCCTGGCACCAACTTCAAAACGTTTAATTATTTTTCATTACACAATTACTAAACTCTGAACATTTTCAGCATCAAAAAACGTTTTGGATTCTATAAATTCAACTACCTGCCAGTGTAACACCTTATGAACCTTTAGCACAACTATTAAAACCGAGTTCTAAATTTCTCTTTTAAATTCTGTCAGAGATACAAAATGCATGAGGGAAAATATCATTTTCTATTTGAATTTATATCCCATTGGTGTTTAAACCTGCTAGGACGTTAATCGAAATCTTATTTCATGGGGTAAACGTACCATGAAGGCTGGCAGGCCTCTCAATGTATCACAAAAGATATCCGAGTATCACATACACGGCACCGTCGCACGAGCGAACATAACTCCTATTCAATAATATACAGTGTAAAGGAAATATCGAATGATATTTTGAGAAAAGTCTCTATATTTTGTGAATGTGTGGCGTGTATTGTATCGGCTTATTTTGGTGGATTATAGACCTTTAATGTACCAACTTAATGCTAGAAAAATGTAGTCGATTAACAGCTCTGTCAATTGTATCTTTATTAGCTACAAAACATTACGTAGATTTTTAAATCTATTTATCAACAAAATATACCTATGCTCAATGATGTTTTTAGTAAAAAGGTGTAGATAGGTTACATAAACAACATTCGATCTTTAAAAATGGCAAAATATTGCACACATACATAGATAATCTATATATTGCAATGACATACTATTATAAAAAAAAATCATAAAAGTAGGAAAGCATGATTTAATCATCGCGAGTGAAAAAAAGAAAAATGTAATCCGCTGCTTTCATCTGTTGACACCGGCGCTGCGACATTGACATATAAAAACTAAGTCAATTGTATATATTTTATGGTGCCGCTTTCTGAGCGCTTGTAACCTATCTACACCTTTTTACTGAAAACATAATCGTCTGTACTACCGTAAAAGATAAGACATATAGAACGACCGTTCTCAATAATCTATGTATCGTTGGATTTGGCTATTAGAGATAGAATTTTGACATACTTTTGTATGGAGCTTATGTCTGTTCAGTAGCCAAATCCATCGTTGAAAAAATTATCTTTTTGTACTCATAATTAATAGTACATTATTGCAAAGGCCGTGAAATAGAAGTATGAGTTTAAAGGCCGAGCCGTAGACGAGGACTTCACTAATACGAGACAGTCAATTGTCATTTCCGCCGAGGCATATAATATAGCGCTTTTCTAAAAAAAATGCAAATTGTGAAATAAAACTTACATTTTATAATAAACATTTAATTTTATTAATATAAGTTACATTATAGTATTTTTTTTTGTAGGCATTTCTTGCCAATTACTTACTTTATAATTGCATTTGAACTAAACTTGAAATTTCTCTTCCCTTATGGGAAGAGAAAATTCAAGTTTAGTGACATAGTTCAGGTTAGAAGGTTCGACTTTCGCGCTCCGGTAAAGCGATCGGAAGTCTTGGGTTCGATTCCTGGGTCTGAACTTCAAATTTTTCTTTATTTCAAATGCAATTATTGTATTTATAAGTTACATGTCACTCTCTGATACGTTGGGAGTAATTTTAATTATTAAATTTATATTTATTTTAAGTAAATAACAAATCAAGATGAATTTTCAGCGTTACCGTCAATTTTTCAATTATCATCTGTGCTGAAAGGCATATGGCAAACGCATTTATGGGTATGCAGGCATGTGAACGTAATTTGTACTAAGCAAAGAGACTAACTTTGGTATGCCAAGAATGATAAAAGAGATCCAATCAAAGAGTATTTTAATAACCCCAACACGCCGTTTAATACAACATTGTTGGAGCGTTCCAAATTCATAAAACGCTCCTGCAATGGATTTAATTTTCTTTGTACGTTAATTCGATACTTCGCGTGTTCTTTTTTTGAAAATAATGACAATATTTCCATGCATGTTTGAGTAAAAAGGTTTTATCTGTTCATTCTGAACCCCACAGACATTCTTTGTTAAAACCTGCAGAATAAACACTTGGAAAAGACACATAAGCCACTGTCTAATATATTCCATGTCCATTCGTCCATCCAACCTCCTATATTCGGCTCACGTTCCCATTTTCTTTTTTAACGGGAGCCGAATGTGTTCTGACTGAAATTACAGTGTTTTTCTCCGACGTCAGTGGTGTTTTGATTCCTCTATTGTATTGGCCCGTGTCTTTTATCGAAGCTCTGAAGGGAATGTCAATTTTGTCACTATTTTATTGTAATTTACATGAAAAATTTCGGATGTAACTTTTTTAGTTACTTTAGTTACTTTGTGTTTACCTGTGATAGGTACAACGTGCAAGTGAATCTTTACAAGTACAGTACCATATTAATATATAACAATCGCTTTAGTTAAACGTAGCATAAATTAATTCTAAACTACCGTTTACATTATACTAATAATAATTACAACTCTTGATGGTGTATAGAGTCGTAATCATATTCTTAGCTTAATACAGATTTGCAGTAAGTAAGTGGTGTGCCTAAAACATATACTCTTTTGTAGTAAGCACACATTCAGAGTATATGGTAGTAAGAATGAAGAATTTTACACGGAAATACAATTTAAATTCTAATTATACTAATCATCAAAAAAACAAATTAACGTTACTTTTATTACACTTATAGTACTGGCATGTATTAGATGTTTACTACCCTCGAGTTTATTGAAACTACTTTAGAAATTCGATTTTAAAACCACTCCGTGGTGCTTCACACAAACAAACCGTAAAGCCAAGGTCATAAACAGCAAACACCTTAGTTGATACAAAAGGAAATTGCTTATTTTACGTCCAAGTGACGGGTTGTTTCGTCTCTCTTATTATACGTTTGAAAATAACAGTTTTACGACGATCTGAAATGTGCAGAAACGAACTGTTTCAAAACCAAATATTATGACGTATAAATGTTAAATCTGTTAAACAGTAAACGAAAGACACAGTACTTACTTAAACTCGTATTTCAAAACAAAAGCGTCCCCGTGTTTTTTGAGAAATGGCTTTACGTTTTACATAAAATGTTTCCTCACCCGTTTTTACAATTTAGAAGTTAATTAAACGTAAAAAAAGGACAGGAAATATGTTTACACCATAATTCATTTTTTTTATTTTAAGTACAAACTTGGTCTAATCACAATGGCTATGATTATAACAAACATACACCGAAAGAGGTCTAGTTGTTCTCAGATAGGCTCTCTTACGTAGATACAAGTGGTTTTTATAAATGACGAAGCTTCCGCCTCGCGACTCCGCCCGCGTTCTTATCGGCTATCGCGATAAAACTATCCTATTGGGACTTATAGGATCTATATCCATGCCAATTTTCATTTAAATCGGTTCAGCGGTTTAAGCATAAAACATAACAAACAGACAGACAGAGTTACTTTCATATGTATTAGTTCGGATTTTTATTTAGGGTCATTCCTAAATTGACTAAGAATAACAAAAGTGCGCTTTTTAGTTTAAACTACAGCGTAAAAAATTATTAACGAAGCGAAATAAAATTGCCACAACACTGAAGTTTCTTTAAATGCCAAGGAAACTTAGAAACTCGTAATTTTCTTTCGTGGGAAGAGAACAGGTGTGAGTTTCCTTCGAGTTCACTTATAAGTTTTCTGATCCGTGTAATGTTATCTCAACGGAGGTACTTTATTTTCGAAGTAATGCCGTATTATACCTGTAAGTATATTAATTTGATATGTAGGAAGTTTTTGGTTTAATATCTGGCATCAGCCACATGTGAGAAATAAGAGATTTTTGTCAGTTTTTACTTACGTTACAGTTTATATTAAGTACTAGAAGTTGCCTGCGTTTTCGTTCGTTTTGAAATTTTTTAAACATCTATCCCACAGTTACTGCATGTTAGGTGCCTAATGGCTAAGGCATCGGATTTGAAATCGTAAGGTCGCGGGTTCGAATCCTACCTACACTCCTACGAACCCACTCCTAACACAAGCCATTGAGTTTAGCTGGAGGGGTTGACAGGATTGCTATCTTCAAAACAACAAAATCTTAAAAATGAAATTTAAAAATTAAAAATCCCGCATAAAAGCTAATCTATGTGCAGTTCCAGACTATAGTCGGATAATCCATAGGCCAGATTTAATAATAAAATAGATAGAGATAGATTTAAATCTATCTCAGTTCAAAATTACATTATATTATAAATAACAAACATCTATACATCCATACACATCACACAACTCCTCACAATTTTCTCATTTATAATATCAGTAAGGTAACAATACAGTGGCGACCGGCCCCTGATTCCCTCAGCCATCGTTTTCACTTTTGAGAACACGTGTAAGGTATATAAAACTTTTAACAAATAAAATATGCATCTATTGAACAACCTGAAGGTACACGAAAGTAAAAAATTGTATATTATTTATTTATTTATTACTAGCTGTCCCGCGCTACTTCGTCTGCGTAAATTTTCCCCATTTTTGCAACATTTCTTATTGCTGCTCCGCTCCTATTGGTCGTAGCGTGATGTTATATAGCCTATAGCCTTCCTCGATAAATGGGTACAGTGTATCCTACAGTGAATCCTACAGTGAAGATATCTTTTAATTCGGATCAGTAGTTCCTGAGATTACGGTGTTCAAACAAACAAACAAACTCTTAAGCTTTATAATATTAGTATAGATTCATTCACAAAAGAAAATAATATTTACACAGTAAAGATGCAAACATAAACTCATTCTAATTTTAACGTGCATCAGTGTCGTCTGACTACGTTAGTAATTAGATTGGTATTATATATATATATATATATATATACTAGCTGACCCGCGCAACTTCGTCTGCGTAAATATTCCCTTTTTTTTTTACAACATTTTTCATTGCTGCTCCGCTCCTATTGGTCGTAGCGTGATGTTATAACCTATAGCCTTCCTCGATAAATGGGCTATCCAACAATAAAATATTTTTTCAATGCGGCCCAGTAGTTCCTGAGATTATCGCGTTCAAACAAACAAACAAACTCTTAGGGGGATGAAAAATAGATGTTGTCCGATTCTCAGACCTACCCAATATGCACACAAAATTTCAACAAAATCGGTCAAGCCGTTTCGGAGGAGTATGGCAACGAAAACTGTCACACGAGAATTTTATATATTAGATATAACAGAAACACATTATAACATATATCAGAGCGCTTAAAATAACAATATTAAAAAAGAAGGTAGGCAGTTAGGCACAAAAAGTAATGCGCTTATTACACTACACTGAATCAGGGACCCTAAATCCTTAAAAAGAGCGGTGTAATAAGAGTTAGGGCCCTAATTCTCTTACACATTTTCAAGGCTACCTCGATTTAGGGCCCTGATTCAGGGTAGTGTAATAGCCGTTTATGCCATTGATATTGCTATTCTATTGCTCAGTTTAGAATTGTGTTAACATAAAAAATATGACGTAAAGGTAATTTGGTACTTTATTTTATTCAAATTCAAAATTCTTTATTCTCTTAGTTTGCAAAACAACTCTTGTGATACGACGGGATTCTACAATACATGTACATGTAATGCTAAGTTCGCACACTATACTACTACGCATACTATATATACATGTTATACTAATATACTATACACCATATTGGACTGATGTAAATTGTATTATCAAAAAGTTGAAACATGAGATAAACCAAAATCAGCCTTAGTGGGTACAATATAGTAGCAGCATCTACTTACAGCAAAGGTAAAAACGATATGTGCTTAAATATTGGCCAAAGTACTTGTAACGAATGATTAAATATAAAATATTAATTCTATTATATTTTATATTTAATCATTCTATATCTGAAGATAATACCTATACCGTCGTTGTGAAAAATATAAAACACAATCATACAATGCGTTTGAAGTAAAACAACAAAATGCAAAAGATATTTTAAACTACAAAAGATTTTCTTATAAGCAGATTTTATGGATTAGATTTGTCTGAAAATATTAAAAACTCCTTACAAGCTTATAGAAAATCTTTTAAAATGCTTGTCTGTAAAGTCGGTTTACGGGCGATAATTTAACGCGATAACGTCATATGAAAACATATTAATAAACAAATAATAATATATAAATTTGACTGTTAAAAAATTTTTTTCTAATTGTATCGCATGTCGCTGTAATTGCACAAAACATTGATGACATTGAAATAAACAACCATGCCTATCAGCAAACGGAAGCGCCATTCGCGCTGATTAGCAACCAGTCAATAACGTGACTGCTTAGCAACCAATCAAAAGCTGCTATTTGACTGCCTCTATGGCGCGGTGGGAGTTATCCGTCTGCTACGCAAGAGGTCGTGGGTTCGATCCCCACCCAGGATAAAACTTTGTGTGATGAGCACGATGGTTTATTCTGTGTGTGGGGGTTTTTTATCTATAACTAGCTCACCCGCGCAACTTCGTCTGCGTAAATTTTCCCTTTTTTATTTTTTCTTCCTTTTTTTTTACAACATTTTTCATTGCTGCTCCGCTCCTATTGGTCGTAGCGTGATGTTTTAACCTATAGCCTTCCTCTATAAAGGTATTCTCTCGTTTGCCATAAATTAATTTGCACTAATATTGTTTGCCATAATCGTCCCCGATCATAATATTTACTTGCACTATTATCATTTATACTAATAACGTTTGCCTTAACAACTCAACAGTAATAACTTTTATTTGCCATAAAATGACTTTCCATAGCAACATATATCATAATAATTAGTTTCCATAAGTAACACGTCTCATAATCGACTCTTGACATAATCAAAATTTGATATAATTATGAAAATAATACATAATATTGTTAGGTCGAAATTAATTATCTTTAACACCCCGACTCAGAGCAATCCGACTCGGATAGGTTAGGTTAGAAGACTAAGGCGGGAGCGAAGCGAAGCGGAGCTCCCGCCTTAGTCTTCGTGTTAGGTTTTTTTTTTAAACCACCCAAAAGTAGGAGCCCCGCGAAGCGGGGCTCCGTCGAGTTTAGTAAGTAGGCGCCATATGAGGTTTAGTTTCAGGTTTAATTGTAAATAAAAAATCTGTGTCGTATAATCATTTATTAATCAACATAATTCAAGTATAGATAAGTAATAAAAAAAAAATTCTGAAAGTAACATTATTTTAAATTTAAGTTGGAGGCCAAAGCTCTCAAAAACTCTTCTTCACTGTAATTATTTTTATTTATTATGATATTGTTAATAACTGACGACTAATGGATAGTCTATTTATGTCAGACTTATTTTGTTTTACCCTCATTATATAACTTTAACTGTGAATATGTTAATAGCAAAAAATATATTAACTTACTCATTAACATAAAAATTGCAGGCGCTTATACTATATTATCTTTATTTATATTATGGTAAATAAAAGTAATGGAAAATGGTATTATTGAAAACGAAAATTATAGCAAATACATTTATGGATTTAAATTATTATGACACTTGATCGATTATGACCAATGGAATTAGTGAAAGTCATTTTATGTCATTTCACGATTATGGCAACTGAAGCGTTATTTCTAATGAAATTATGGCAAATACCGGTATGGCATGTGAAATTATGGCATTTTAAATTATGACAAACATTAGTAAACCCTCTATAAATGGACTATCCAACAATAAAATATTTTTTCAATGCGGCCCAGTAGTTCCTGAGATTATCCCGTTCAAACAAACAAACAAACTCTTAGGGGTATGAAAAATAGATTTTGGCCGATTCTCATAGATACCGGATAAGCACAAAAAATTTCATCAAAATCGGTCAAGCCGTTTCGGAGGAGTATGGCAACGAAAACTGTGACACGAGAATTTTATATATTAGAGATATGTATGTATTTAGAAATATATAAGTATGTTTATCAGTTGTCTGGTTTCCATAGTACAAGCTTTGCTTAGTTTGGGATCAGATAGCGTTGAGTGACTTGTCCCAAGATATTATTATTATCGTGACTGCTTAGCAATCAATCAATAACGCGACCGCTGCTACGTGACTGCTTAGCAGCCAATCAAAAACGTGACCATTGCCACGTGACTGCTTAGCAACCAATCAATAACGTGACCGTTGGTGTGTGACACTTTTTCGTGCGTGCAGCCGATTTATAAGACGTTATCATGTCAAAAATAGGTATATCGTATTATCAATTGTTTGTAAAACCCGGCTTCATTACTCTTATTTATTAACCATATTTTTACTGTTTTGTTCTTAATACAAGTATCTTATAAATCATTTATTATATCTCGTGACGGGGAAGCAACAATGGCTTACAATCTATCAGAAGTAGACAACGTTTGGAAGACAAAAGCTAAGCGGGACAAGATCGTCGGGAAGTGAACCGTTTTATGTTGTATTTATCTTTAATTACTACATGAAGAAAACGAGAGTGAAAAAAAATGGATAGGAGTGAAAAGTTTGAGGCTATCGGGTTCTGTATACGATTGAAGGCTAAATTAATTTATCATTATATCAAAAACTTGAGATAAGCTTGATGATGAACTTGATCTAATATTAATAAATTCTTATTTAATGTCTACGTAAAAGTTCAGTGCGTTTAAAGAAAAAGTAATACCTACGTGACAACAACGATGACATGTCGTGTAGTAAATTTGTCTGTTAATATCAGAAGAGAATTGTCAATGTAATAGGGAATATGCGTGATTTTATACATATATCTGAGAATTATTAAAATGCTAATTTATAGTTAATCTCGTATCTGCCTCGAGGTATCCGCGTTCTTAAGATCGATTATGTTTTACCATAATGTTAATTCGAATATTGACTTGCTAACAGCTTATAAGGCCACCCTTACGCTTCTACATATACATGAGAGCATAAACACATTTTATGAACTGGACGAAACCCCGATACGCCATCAATTTGCCAAAAAATGCCCAAAGATCACAGTTAAGCCATATTTTTTTCGAATCCAAAAGTTTTCAATTCCATACAGAACCCCAAAAAGAATAAGGCATCACGATCTACAGAACAAAGCCGTGATTCGCCCGGGGAAGAAGGTAGAACAAACAACGAATTCTTTTGTTAGCTTATTATTCTCTTGAGTATTCATTACTTGTGCTACGGTGAATGCAGTGTACCGTGCTTCAAGCGTGTTGATATTGTATTAGATTATACTAATACTGGGATAACAGGGTTCCGTGTTCTTACGTATGCGATTAAAATACTCTATTGTCCTTGTTTCGTTGTTATCTTCCGTTTTAGGAATTTGATTACTGCATTGAATACTTTGTGTATTTGTTAAGACCTGCTCTATTTTAAAACCGAAATGGATGTGAAATGTTAAATAACATAGTTTCTCAGCAACCATTAAATTTTTACTTTTGTCTAGTTTTATGGTAATTTCACAAAACTACCAATTTATGTATATGCCGACAAAAGTAATCGCATTTTATAATACCTACTTTGAGTTTATTTCACTTATATCTAGCGTCGGTAGCTTAATGGCCAAGGCATCGGTCTAAGACTAAGACTTGTGTTAGGAGTGGGTTAACGTCGGTAGTTTAATGGGAATGGGGTATCATGATTGCGAGATCGATGTCTTAGCCATTAGGCTATCGCCGCTTTTAGTTCGTTTCGATAATACTGACGCATTTATAACATAATTCACTATTAAAGTGTGTATGTACAATTTGCACTTAAGATCTGGAAACTAATATTAACAACCTATGTATTATTGCATACCTGTTTGTAAACAATAAAAAAAAAGTACGGCCTTGGACGTCCATCTCTGTTTATGTTAGTAAACTTTCGCGATTTGTACACATTATAGAATTTTATAAGCTACGGGTTTCGATCGTTTTGTAACGGTCGTGGGCACGGGTAGACTGACGTCAACGCCGGGCAATAAACAAAGGCATTTAGCCTTAAAATAAAATATTTACGCGATTAAGTCCCGTAGCTTATAAAATTCTATAGTCCATCTCTGTTATCACTTTGTATTAGGCATGACTGAGCGTTCCCTTCCAGGTATGAAGTAAATTGAGACTGCGAATCGTGAGAGAAACAAAACAAGCATGCGAACAATAGCTGTCTCTAATGACAGACTTTGTCTCTATGTCTTTATGACTGTTGTCTACGATACACAGTCGCGTTATCTCTTTCTAGAGAGTGGTCAATTTTGTGAGGCTATTGCAGTCCAGTCTCTATGTCTATGGTAAGTTTGAATAGATGTTTGTTGCACAATCACGCCAGAATGACTTTTTGAATCTGGATGAAATTTAGCACAAAGATATATTATAATAAAATAGCTCATAGGTTACTTTTTATCCTAGAAAACGTATGGTACGCGTAGGTACATTTGTTTTTCAAAATGGCCACAGCGAACTAAGTTGCAGGCAACAGTTCAAAATAGTCTCGCAGGTATAATTACAATTTTCGATCATCACCTAGGGCCTTACAATAATTGCGAACTCAAGACAAGATTCAAAGTAATTCAACTAATGAGCTACTTGATATTCACATCGAAATAAGGTATAGCCCGTCACGTCACAGTACTTAATCACTATACTCAGTTCTTTAAACATTAACAACTTCACATCAATAAAATGACGAAAACTCAAAGGGGTTGTTAAAATTTTACGACCTCTCTCTCTAGTGTGAAATTTAATTAGGAACGTGTCAGTACTGTGATGCGGTATTTTAATAACGTCCTGCTGTCCCCTGTGGCGATTTATGAGCTTGAAGGCGTTGCTCCCGATCGTAAAAGCATGCGAATTAAAGTTTTAATTTGCATTTGATGATAAGATCGAGGAGCTACTTGGAATGCTTGATGAACTTTGTTGTAGTCTCTCAAATTAATAGTAAAAATGTTTATGGGATCATAAATTCTTTCTATGAATAAAGATGATGTAATGTATGCTAGAAGTTATGGCGGTCTTATGCAGGGCAAACTAAGGACAGAAGTTCGTCTCTAAAATGAATAATAATTATGAGGAATCGACTCTCAGGCTACTACTTGATCACCAAGGTTGCAGCCACTTTAATTTATTCTTCTTGTTTCTTCAGGGTTGCCAAAAAATTACAAAAAATGACTAAAAATGACTATAGATACCGCTTGGTCACCATTTTCACTAACCGCGCACGTTTTATACAGTAAATTATACAATGAGAGGATCTGTTACAAGAAATACACGCATCGTATTCAATTATTAAATATCAGAAAAAGTGGTTTAAGTTTTCTCATATACAGAGATTCATGTTAATAAATATATTTTATAAGGTAAAAACAACAACTTTCTCTTTATCTCATCGCCTATTGCACATTGAGAAAAAAATCTTAGTTCTAAAAATTGTTTTGAGGAGTCTAGAAGTATTTGCCAAAAATCAAAATTTTCGCACGAAACATTTGTTTTCTGCATAAATTATTCTGACTTTTGCCTTGTTATTTGCTTTGTTTGAGTACTCAAAAATCAAATAGACGTTAAATCTTACTTAAACTTTTAGTTTAATTTCATAGCTGTAAATACTAAAGACTTATAATCGAAACTTAAATTGGATTATAGTCAAGATAAATTACAAAATTATCCATTTCAGTTCTCTTGATCTTCACCTAACATAATTACATTGTTAATACTAATTAAAGAACTTATATTAAGCACTTAGAATTAAGTAATATAGGTACCAAGTCACGTTACTTAGTTAAAACTTTGGACGTCTATTACATATCAGATCTTAACTTTGTGGCGTAATACTTTATCTACGTATACCTAAGTTGTACTACTAATTGTCATGATACGTGAGATATTTAGACTTAAAAGTGGGAGAAATATGTTCAAAAGTATGGCAATATTAAAGACGCTTTTTTTAAAAAGCAAGATGATTTTCAAAAAATATCAAGCACATCACCGAATGCAAATTTCGCTAGTTTTATATCTCTGGTGTTTATAAGCTAAGACAGCGTATTATACATTTAAACCTTTTGAAATAAATATTCTATCGAATAGTGAAAACCGCATCAAAATCACGTACCTTTTGTTGAAGGCAGTTTATAAAAAAAAGAACTGCAAGTTAAATTTTGTATTTTTAACATTTTTGTATTTAATTCACACATGGTCATCTGATCCCAAACTAAGCAGAGCTTGTACTATGGTAACTAGAAAAACATACGTATATACTTATAAATACATATTATAGAT
The DNA here is from genome assembly GCA_945859575.2 of Herminia tarsipennalis. Taxonomy (NCBI): domain Eukaryota; kingdom Metazoa; phylum Arthropoda; class Insecta; order Lepidoptera; family Erebidae; genus Herminia; species Herminia tarsipennalis. The sequence continues at coordinate 9,934,972 of OX243834.2, read as the reverse complement.
AAATTACACCCAGACACAGAATAAACCATCGTGGTCATAACACAAAGATTTATCCTCGGTGGGGATCGAAACCACGACCTCTGGCACAGCAGTCAGAGTCTTTTGATTTTAAATAATAAAACATTTTCTAAAAAAAATCACTCAAGGAATTTTGGAAGATAAGCTTTAAGAGATTAAAATAAACTATTAAAAGTTGAATGAGAATCTGTCAGTTTTAACTAGATTTGGAAATATTGTAAATATTGGTATTTTGATTTTAATTGAAGAAACACCTTCTCATCACGGGCGATAGCTAGCAGTCCATAAAATGCCGTAAGTTTATATTGATGATTATATAGCAGGGCTTGCCGGTTTGTACAGTCGCGGAATCAAAAGGTTAGTCATCACATATTCATTACCTATATCATTGTATATTTCAAAATAGCCTTGTTGTCATTCTTATCTATCAAGAAACTGTCAATTAATTTTCTCAGTTATTTTTGTCTATCATCTTGAAATAAAAACTTTTTTGCGTGTGGTTTATGTCTACTTTCATAACGAAAAAGTATTTTATTTCAACGATCGATTTAGTTTTTAATGTGAGTAAAACCTTATTAATATTTTGACAATACTTGACAAACATGTTGGCGTTATTGTTCCTTGATTCGGTTCAAGCAAAATTGGACTTTAAGGTGACGAACATTTTCATTCCGCGACTGTACATGATGTTTTCTTTCCCTAATTTGCAGATTGTATTTGTCACACTATTACTACGTTTTCTTTATTTTTGTCTATAATTATCTAGTACTAGTTTGACAGCTAATGCTACTACAAGTCATACAATAGACTTAAGTATATAGTTAGGATAAAATAAACTAAATAAAGTACTAAGGCAAAGCAAATAAATAAAAAAAATTGTTGTAAGTAAGCTTCTTTCATAACACGTCATAACATTTACTATGTAAGCATTGGCAGCCGTCTCGTAGCAGCGTAGTTTATCGCGTAGAGGATATTCCTGTTTCCGTAGCATTTACGCTACGATCGGAGTAACGTAGCTGTATAGAATACCGGCATGATATTTCATAGAAATGTATTCGTGGAGCTGAAGGAATAATAGTTTAAGTATATAGAACACTCTAGTATATATATTTGTTTTTTGTTAGCATTTAAAGGTAGCTTATTGTCTATTTAGTGGGTAAAAACCAAAATCTTCAAGGGAAACATCATAACAAAACTGCTGGCAACCCTAGCAATGTAAACACGTCTTATAGTAAAAAATATTTAAAAATTATAATATAGTGCAAATACATAGTTAATTGTGAAAAAAAGTGTTCCCTACCATCAAGATAACCTCTCATGAATGTACGGCAAAAGAACTGCAAGATTACCTGACGAAATTGTGAGTTAAAACCAAAAATATCAAAACACAGTCGTTAATTTACATTTTGAAAATCACTCACACATTCAAAATAAGCTTTTTATCAGCACTTTTATCACATTTTGTTTGGACACACACTTAGAAGGAAAACTAAAGAAACATATGATTTTTGACATCTGACAACTTGACATTGCTACCAACTTTACGTCAATAAACATACTGGCATTCTCGGCAATCGACAGAAACTGACCCCGCCATCGACTTAAAATATTGTATGCATGGATGATATTCTCTACAATCGAATGATATTTGAACAAACGTACGGATGATATTCTCGTCGTCTAACATCGGACTGCTACCAACGTGCCTCAGGTTCGATTCTGACCAATTATACTTTTTGGAGTCTATTGTTATCACATAAGTTGTTTTCATACCAGACTTTGTAGAAAAAACGTAGCAATATGAGCGGCATTGAAAATGTTACATTTCGCCGTACACGGACGAACTCGGAATCAAACAAAAATAAGACTAGTATGTTGTACGTGAATGATACATTAGATGATGAAACGGAATATAGTGACACCATGTCAACTAGTTTGCAAGACTTTACTAAGCAACAACAGCAAGAAATTATTATTAAATTACAAGAGCAAGTAGAAAGATTAGAACTAGAGCTAAAAAGTGCACATCAAGAAATTGATACACTACTACTAGAAAATACAAATTTAAAAAAAATCAATGAAGTAATAGATAAAAAAAAAGATTTATTTATGACCCTAACTAGTAGTCCTGCCAAATCAGCTAGAACAATTACTCCAAACAAGAAATGTACAAAAAAGACAAATGACAAACAAACACAAACGGATACAACAAATGTCAAATCGAAAATTACATTAACTGCCCAAAATTACGAACAACATCAACATCAAATAGATAAAGGTGAAATTACAAGAGATATGGCTACTATCGCAACCCGCAACATTAACTCGAACAACAACAAAAACAAATTATGCATTATCAGCAGCAACAAAAGGAATAGTATTCTTTCTATATCGAAAGAAACCTTCCCAACGTTTGACATATGTCATTATTTAACACCTACTTGTGGAATCAAGCATTTAATTAATAATATTCATGTTAAACTGGCTAACTACACGTTACAGGACTACTGCATAGTACTTATTGGTGAAGAAGATTTTCGGAGAACTAATAATTACTTTGACATAATTTTAAATATACGTGAAAAACTTTTGGCAATACAGCACACTAACATAATTCTTTGTGTACCTACTTATAAATTTTCTGAATATGCTGTAATGCACAATGTGAGAGTAGAAATATTCATTAATTTGCTCTATCATGACAACCTTACTTACAATTATGCAATCTTATTTGACTCAAATCTTAATCTGTCGTGTGACTATGTTATGTTCCAGCGAAATGGCTTACTGAATAATAACGGAATTAGAAATATATTTCAAAACTTAAAAAATATTATAAAAAATGAAAATGTAAAAAAAGCACAGTTCAATCAAACACCTGATGTAAGTAATAAAGTTAGTGATAAAAATATGATTTTTCGTTCAGGATAATTTGTGTATAATTCACCAAAATATTAATGGGCTCATAAGTAAATCAGATATTATGACAACCCATATGGATGAACTAAAAAATGTTATTGATGTTATATGTATATCTGAGCACAACATGATTTTAGGAGATGAGCAGTTTCTGCATATACCGAATTTTAGTTTAGCGTCATCTTTTACAAGGAAAAATAGGCACGGCGGCTCTTGTATTTTGATAAAAAATGGATATCCATACAGAACTGCGGAAGAAATAAATAAATTTTCCATTGTAAATATATTTGAGTGCTCGGCGGTTGAACTTACAGACCACAAGATTTACATAATGTGTATTTATAGACCACCAAAATATGATAATGTATCGAAAAATTATTTTCTTGAGAGATTAAATACTGTGTTATCTAAAATTAGTAAAAACAACAAAGTAATTATATGTGGGGATTTTAACATTAATATTTTGGAAAAAACTAAGTTATCCTTGGAATTTGAACATACCCTTTTAGCATTTAATTTAAAATTGGAATTTAAAGAAGCTACCCGTTTTCAGAGCAAAACATGCATTGATAATATTGCACACAATATTAAAGGCTGTAAAAGTGAGCAAATAGATTTATCTGTTTAAGATCACTCAGCTCAAATATTAAAATGTCCATTGCGAAATAAATGTCGTCTAAAATTTTGGTATGTAAAAAAAAGGGACTTCTCAACTGAAAATAGAATAAAATTTAAAAACTACCTAGAAGATCTAACTTTTTCCAACGTTTATAGTGAACTTGAAGCAAATCGGGCATTTAATAACTTTTTTGAATGGTTTATGCTTCTATATGATTTATGTTTTCCAGTTAGAAAATTTAAATGTTTTTCAACAAGTAAAGTAAACTGGATCACTCGAGGACTTAAACTATGTAGTTCAACGAAGCGTAAAATGCTCTGGCAGTATAGGAAAGCTCCAACTCTAGCTAACAAATTAAAATACAAGACCTATGCAAGGCGCTTAAAAACTATAATCAAATCAACTCAAAAATCAAAAAATGACTATTATATCGCATCGTCGACTAATAAAACAAAAGCCACCTGGAACATTATAAATAAGCACAAAGCTAGGTTTCCTAAACATAATATTGCCCGTATAAAAGTCGATGGGAAATTAATTGAAAAAACACAGGATATATGTGAAGCATTTAATAATTATTTTGTTGACTTAGTAGATGAAAAGAGCCCTATAGGTAGTAGTATTAAAATGCCCAATAATAACTATAATTCAATCTATATGGCCCCAATAACAGCATCCCAAATATTTGATATAATTAAATTATTAAAAAATACGAATAGTGCTGGTTACGATGGCGTTATAACATCAGTTGTTAAGAGTGTAGGTGGCACTATCTCACATGTTTTGAGTTATATATTTAATCTATGCATAGAACAAGGGATATTTCCCGAAAAATTAAAAAAGACTATTATAAAGCCATTATTTAAAAAGGGAAATAAAGAGGAAATAAACAACTACAGACCGATAGCACTTATTCCCATATTTGCAAAAATATTTGAGAAAATATTATTTAATAACATTTACAAATTTTTAGAAAAAGAATGTCTGTTAGCACAACAACAATATGGATTTAGACAAAAGAAAAATATAAACATGGCCATTTTTAACTTCCTTAAATCAGTAATGACCAATATGGATAAGGCTCATCCAACTATAGGAATGTTTATGGATATGTCGAAGGCGTTTGACCGAGTCAAACATGACATCCTATTAAATAAGTTATATCGCTATGGTATAAGAGGCAACATTTATAATCTCATGAAATCCTATTTATCTGATAGACAGCAAGTCACAGAAATGGCTAGTATTTGCATTAAATCATTTTCTGAACGTGTATACCAGTCAGACTCAAGAACAGTGAAATTCGGAGTTCCGCAAGGTAGTGTTCTTGGCCCACTATTATTTATAGTTTATATAAATGATCTTCCATCAACTACATTGTATAATATGACGTTATTTGCTGACGACAGCACTATCTTATACTCTAATAAAAATATAACCAATCTAGAAACTGACATAAATTATTCTTTATCATCAATTGTACAATGGCTAGAAGGACATAATTTACAAATAAATTTTAATAAAACAAATATAATCAATTTTAAACAAAGAAAAATAAATACTACAACAATAAATATTAATCATGAAGGCCTTAATATTAAAGAAACTGAAAGTACTAAATTTCTGGGCCTAAGAATTGACAGTAAAATGGATTGGAAGGTCCATATAGAATATGTTTGCAGCAAACTATCTCAACATGCCTATGGATTATATAAACTGAGAAATATAACAAGTGTGGCATCATTACTTATGGCATATCACGGGGTTGTTGCTTCTATATTACGATATGGAATTATATTTTGGGGCAACTCGACCAATTGGTCCTTACCATTTATAGCACAAAAACGATGTATTAGAGCTATATTTAATGTTAAAATGGTTGATAGCTGTAAGCCATATTTTAAATCATACAAATTACTTACCTTGCCGTGTATTTATATTCAGGAATGTGCAATTTTTGTTAAATTAAATGAAGAGCTCTTTAATAAACGGACGCGTGCACGTCATGTTGATAAGTTATGTGCTGTGCCGAGTAAAACGACACTTATGAATAAAAGCTTTTTTTGCATGGCACCTCGCATTTACAATAAGTTACCCTTGGAACTTAGAAATATTAGAAATTTAAGACTGTTTAAAAAGAATCTCAAAGAAATTTTAATAGATAAATGTTATTATTCAGTACGCGAATTCATGGAGGATTAGTTTAGGTACCTAGTTGATAAATTATGCTGTCTTGAAATAATTATTAATTTAATAGTTGTATTTATTATAGTAATTTGACATTCCAATAATTATTGCTCTAATGGCATAATAATAATTAATAATTGACTTATGATTTTAATTGTTACTGACATTTACATTTAATTTTTATTGAACATTTATTTTTCCTCCTATATTATAACCTCATATATTATAAGTTTATATTTGCATGCCGATATTGGTCATAATATAGTAGTACATATACAAAATTGTAACATCCCTTGCACCTATATTATGCAAATGAATAAATGAATCTGAATCTGAATCTGAAACATAGTTATGTGTAGTGAACACGAGGTTAATATAATCACGCTTAGACATATTTCACAATTACGGAATCTCGGATAATATTGTATGAGCTATATTTGAACAAAATGTAGGTAAAACAAAACGGTTGTCTGTAAAGTCGGCTTACGGACGATAATTTTAAGTAATAAGATCATAAGAAAACATTGATGATATTGTAATAAACTTAAGCAGGCGAAACGTAACGGACCGTGACATTCAGCCTATCAGCAGGCAGAACGTGACGGACTGAACCACTTTTTCGTGCGTGCCCGGCCATCGGTTTATATGATGTTATTACGTCAAAAACAAATAAAATTATATGGCTTTTACTTGTGCTATGTGCCATGTAGCACAAACAAAAGCTTGCAAATTGCAAAAAAATATAGCTTTTGTTTATTATTTGCGTTTAGTATGGGGATAACAGTTATCCTACGGCAAAGTTAGGTTTGTCACGTTTAACATCTGTTTTATTCACTGACGACCCCTATTTAAATTTGTCTTACGCATAAAGTTGGGCGTCAAAACGAAACTACTATGACTGACCAGCTTGTTATCAATCACTTTAAAATATCTCCTAGGAATTATTTATTATTCTTACATATCAGTATCATGAGTTAAAATCTAACCACACTATAAATTTTCATACAGAATAATATATTCACTACTACCTAAAAACCTCTAGAGGCTGTATAACCAACAAGATTGAGATTATCGCACTTGATACTCCGTACGCAGAGATTTTTCATTCAACCTGTCACATTCGAATACAACTGTAATATGATATCCATTTCGTCAAATCAAAATTGTATATAAGTATGTTATGTGTTGCTGATCTTTCAGATTTTATGCAAGAAAATTGCGATATTTCGAAAAGAAAAATGTATTTTCGTTGTCATTTAGACCTGTAAGTGTATTTTATTTACTAGATATATCGGATCATAGTGACATCAGGGTTATTGAATTAGGAATAAAAGGGAAAATATGACTAACTATGTTTATTTATTTAGCTTTGTAGAAGAAAAGAAGTATAGATTATTATAAGGCTTAGAATTTCTGGCGAAGTCGTCTACTTATCAAATGTCATCTGCATATACCAACAAACAAAGTGGCGGTAGCTTAATGGCTAAGGCATTGGTCTTGCAATCGTGAGTCAAATCCGACCGAATATTACCGACGACGTGAACCCACACCTAACACAAGCCATTGAGCCTAGCTGGAGGGGTTAACAGGATTGCTAGGAATGTGGGACCACAATCCCACATTCCTAGTTATCTTCTTTTACAAAGAAAAACATCCAATCCAATCCGTTAATTTGTTTTTAGATCATCATAATCCAATTTTACTTATGTTTTTTTTTAAATAACATTAAAATATATTAAAATACTATATTCTTGAGAGAGCTCACATGGTAATACCTATAGGCCTAGGAGTAATTGATTGTCAATATTATACATTAAGGTTTTTAAGCGACTAAATGAGGAGACGAGCAGGATGTGCGCCTGATGGTAAGCGTCAAGGTAGCCCATAACAGTATCAGTGCCATTTAAATCTATATTTTGCTCATTTATTGCAAGACCGTCATAATTGAAACACTTGAACTTTTTGTAATATGAAAAATACAATGCTTGACAAGTATATTTAATTTTTTAGTACTTACCATAATGACAAACACGTTATGTCACTTGTGGTCGCTAGGTGGCGTAAAAATCGTAATGACACACTGTTGCTCGGCGGTATGTGATCATTTGAATATAGTTCTATCTCAGAGACTCAAAATCGTTCGCCGAGAACCCACGTGCGTTTATGAACAGTAAATATATAACATAATTTGATGCTATGATTTTAAGCACTAATAACCAACACAAACATTCCAAAAGATTTAACCTGTTTGTGTAATTTTTTTGTGAATATATCGAATTGAAAGTTTAAATTGGCTTCTTGTAAAATGAGTATTTTTTTAGTTATAACGTTCTTGCAATAAGCGAGCGATTTGTCAAAGACTTGAGTGTTACCGCAGTGCGCTGCGCTCCTCATACTGAGACCTCTTTCGTAAGCTCATCTGCGCAGTAATTACATTTGCTACAAGTCCTCTTCAACCGAAACACAGTAACACGTTTACATCACTATTTCACGAAAGAATAACAGATACTGCGGTAGTACCCATTACTTAGACTTATTACGGATAAAAGTATATCATCACGATCGTAAAGCGTTAGTATTTCCCTCAGTTAGGGTTTGTGCTAAACACTTGTTTACAATAAACCGTAATTGGATATTCTGACAACTTAAGTATCAATTTATTTCGTTAAAACAAAGAACAATACGAGATCTAACTTTAAGATTGTGTTGAAACTATTTCCAATTTGAGATAAACTCAGTTAAAACCACAAACTTCAGTGCAAAACATTCCGATAATAAATTTAATACTGGCAACAATTTATTGATATGACCGCTCGATACCAATGATTCTGAATACAACATCGATACGTCAGATGCAAATTCGTACATTATTAATTTATTGAGTTGGAAAACGAGGATGCAATGTTATTGGTTTTACTAATATTACTATTTTACTTTTTACCCGACTGCAGAGGAGGGTTATGTGATGTATTTTTGTATGTATCCTTCCAATGTTCCTATCTCCACCCATAACTCTTTAACGGCTCAACCGGTTTTAATAAATTATCCGTCATTAGATACATCTCAATGACGCTGGCGTCATCGAGATGTATCTAATGACGTATAAATTGTCACTGGGTACATAAAATAAAAATAAAAAATGGCAGATATTATACAATTTATTGTGCCGCCTGAGAAAAAATAAAATTCTAGAACCCTTGAGTGGGGTATCAAATTAAAGGGCCTTAAAAGGTGAATTCAAAAATGTATATAACCTTTATGTTTAAAAAAAATATAGTGATCAATTATAAAAAGAAACAAAAAACACTTTATATTTTACAACGACTTATAAGTACTAAATCAAAAAATGAATTTAAAGACTAAAAAAAATCCTAAAAAAAAAAATCTAAAAAAAAGGTTCGTACCTTTAAATAATTCACGCGATTTAGTCCCGAAATATAACTAATATGTAAAAAAAATCCGCCTGCAAAAACACAGAAACAAGTTTTATCATGCAGTCGGAGGCAAAAATTAATTATATTAAACTTAATATCGTGCCTCCGACTGCTAATAGGATCTTGTTTCTATCTGTTTGCAGGCGGATTTTTTTAGTTTTTATTTTTTTTATCATCCTTATGTAGTGTGTGGGTTTTGTGACTCATTGGCGACCAAGCCCTTTGCAAGATCAGCGGGGTTGTGGAACTGTCAGTCCATAAATAACTTAGCATTCTAATAAAAATGTGAAGCCTCTCCATGCTAACTCGATAAGCTGACTGTCCTTATCTCTCTAGTCGTTTTGGATTTCTTTCGTGTTTGACTATGAAATTAGGGAAATAGAGTATGTTTGCGCGCACACCTGTGTATTTTATCTTCTGCGTAGTTGGTTTTTAATGAGATTTATTGTGAACACATTGCCCAAAGACGTTAATTAGTGTATTATAAAAAGCCTCCAGGATACTGCGCTTGTATCAACATATTATTAAGTACGAGAGTTGTTTTAAAAAAAATGGTTCTGTAAAGTCGGTTTATAGACGATAATTTAACGTGATAACGTCATAAGAAAACGTTGTTGACAGATATGTCACGGCAATGGCGAAAGCCATTAGCGTTGTTTAGCAAACAGTCAATAACCTTAATTCCAATTTTATCGCATGTCGCTACAATCGCTATTCGCTGTTGCTTAGCAACCAATCAAAAACGTAACCGTTGTTATGTAACACATTTTCGTGTTTGCCATCATCATTATCATCGATTAATAAGACGTTCTCACGTCAAAAAACGATACTTTGGACTTCACCATACAAAAATAATGTATGTAGTAAATTTATTTTATCTGTAAAATATTAGTTATTTAGAAACCACAGTGCAGTCTAGTATCACTGGACGCCTAATTCACAACAAATACCGATCTACATATAAAGCGATTACGTGAAATTCTCTGTCAATTTATCAGGCGGATTTTGGTTACAATACATCGATGTTCGTAACAATATCCCGCAGTATTTTGTTAAAGCATACCATTATTATTATATCAGCCAGTAATTATATTATCCTCCATCGTCGAAAATATATCTCTTCAATATACAAAATTAACTATCAGGGTATTGGTTTAATCATTGCTGCGGCTTACTTTAAAACGGATTTTGGGCGAGGGATATTTTGTAGTTGAATGCTATTTTAATCATTTTGGATCGTATACTATGGTACTAATTACACTCAAAGGTATATAGTATATCCTATTATTTTTCAGAGACGGCCAAGGTGTGAAAGAACAGGGCGGAGGGGAGGGTGCTACTGACTTCCACAGTAACACCGACTAAGTCGGACTCTAACACCTGTCAATCTGATGGACTACCTATTAGAAAGGATTTGGAGGGGTGGGGGGAAAACTTGAGGTCCCGAATCTTCCCCTGAATACTCCTTTAATATACTACTACTCTATACGTCGGTAGAAATACTTATCTAAACTAATATTATAAAGCTGAATAGTTTTTTGTTTGTTTGTTTGAACTTGATAATCTCAGCAATTACTGTTCCAAATTGAAATTCTTTTACTGTTGGATAGCTCATTAATCGATGAAGGCTATATAACATCAACCAACAGAAGCGGAGATAAAAAAAATACGCAGACGAAGTTGCGCGGGTCAACTAGTAAGCGATAAGATCTTCTAGAGCAAGAGAATGTTTTACGATTACAATTAAGTTACTTAATCCATTCTCGACTATATAGTTCAACGCTCATATAGCATAAATATACCGATGCTATACATTCCAACATAACAGTATAACAAGCCAGCTGTTCACTAAACTTTAAATATAATTATGCAAGTAGCAACGTCTACGTACCAAACGTTGGCGAGCTGAAATTCCGCCGTCATAATAACATAACACGATACGTTATTATGCGGTTTCATTAAAGCCTTAGGAAAATGTCTGGCGAGACACCCAACCTCTGTCTAGATAATAATTATAAAGGTTTTTGGATAGGTATCAAATTTATATTTTAGATGTTACGCCATATTTAGTTACCTTGATTGCCTTGGTTGCAGACGTAGACTTATTTGTCGCGCGCTACAGGGCAAATAAGAATTATTTTTGAGGTTTTAATAAAAAAAGGATCAGACAGTACCTATCTATGTAGTAATTTGAAGTTATGATTAAAATAATATTAAGCACTAACTTACGATGGATGGATGTTGGTTATTGCGACGTTTTAACTAAGGCTTTCTGATGTATGGCGCGGCTAGTAAAGGTCTACTGATCAATCGGAAAGGGATCGGCAGCGTATCGCCTCGCCGTCTTCTGTGCATGTGCTTGTCCCGAGGCAATTACGTTGTTAATCCGAATAATGTGCGTTGCAGTTGGAAATTTCATACAAAGAATAGATACTAAACGGCTCGAGTTGATACGTGAACTTTTGATTTTTTTGATTGATCAGTGAACTTTGTCCTTTAAACGCAGACCAAGCTGTACTACCGTTATACAATTGTGATGAATTTTGTAAGCAGTATTTGAGTTGAGTATTAGCTTTAAAACTACGGTAAAATAGATGATCAAAATCAAACTCGAACAAACAAACTGATGTGGAAAAAGCAAAGCTGATTCAGAATCTCTTAATTAGTTGATCCAGCTTATACTAAAGTATTTTCTATGAAAATATTAATAAAAAGCTTGCAGACAAAGTCGCAAATTAAAGAATATTTTTTGTTGCAATTATACGCATGATAGATTCGCAATAATCACAAGAATTTAAATAGCTCTACTCTAACAGTATACATTGAAATACTGAAACATAATTTAGAGATAATAAACTCTCAATTTAACAAATAATTTCTTATTAAGGTAATATGTAAAAAATGCAGATTAAAAATGTAATAACTTTTAGCTCGTAAAAACGTGTCGACACTTTGTATTAAAATGTTCTCATATTTAATAACACTGAGTCTGTGACGCTCAAAATATCTTCATAAACGTTAATGAAAGTGTATTTCGTTTAATTTCGATAGTTACGATATTATTTATTTAATAACTTTCTTTACAAGCATCGTTATTTACTGCCATATGTTTTTTTTTGTGACTCCTGCATTAGCGTACATGCCTTGTATCGCGGGGGTCTTTACAAACATACAAGCCACGGACACAAAGTACACCCGACTCGAAACAACAATTTGTGGATCACACAAAGTGGTGTACCGTGTGGGAATGGAACCTACGACCTCTTGCGTAGCAGTCGGATACACTCCCACCGCACCACATAGGCAGTCATAAAGTAAAGTATTGCATACCACGCTGCTGACTGCAACTGCAGACTCCTGAAGTGTACGTAGTACGTACGTAGTCGACATTTGCAACATTAGTGGTTTGTACCTATGTTTGTAGTCGATTAGACATGTACTGCGTTTGTATGGAGATGTAGTGTAACCATTTTATTTATATACTGCAGTTGTAGTACGTAGTATACAACGTGAATCAAAGCCTTAACCTCTAGGCTACAGCCGCATTATTCATATTAAATGCTTACCATAGAATATTGTTTAAATTTTATTGTTTAGTCAAAACAACAACTCTTTAAGAAATATCAAAACGCATATTTTATATAAAGATCATCGACTATGACGTCACTATTTTTTTCACGTCAAATCACTTATTTTTATGATATGATCAATGATAAAAAAAACAATTTAACACAAAATTTAATCGAGACTTCTGGGCACCTTAAATGTCAGGTTTATTTACTAATTAGTCTTTTAGTCTTTTGTTTACCTAGGAAACAAGCCTATTGTAAATAGTTGTGTATCAAGGAACTAATATTATTTGATAATAATTTAGTTGTGCATACAGGAACGATTTTTAACAATTATTCCTAATTTCACAACTAGTTGTGCATACTTAGTTGGTCCATGAGGAAAACGCGCCTAACGCAGCAAAGGCAGTGACAACAAATTCATACCGTATTACATAACGTAAAACTAGAATTGTAAATAATATTCCTATACAAAAAGTTGTGATTAGAGCAAAAATTTGTATATTTCTTCTAGTTTTTTCGCTCACATTGAGACAATTTTATTTTTTTTCGAAGTAATAATGTCTTACAAATCGATGACCGGGTGCACGCAAATTTATCAATCAATCACGTTATTGATTTGTTAGCAACGGTCACGTTATTAATTGGTTGCTAACCAACAGCGAATGGCGTGTACAGCGACATGACATGCGATACAATTGGAACTAACCTTATTGATTGGTTGCTAAGCAACGCGTATGGCGATATGTCATTCATGTTTTCAGACGTTATCACGTAAAATTATCATCCATTAACGACGGATGATGAATTTAGTTGTAGTGTGTAATTGAAACGGTTTAGACGTTGTTCTCATACATGTTCGTAAACTTTCGCGATTTGTACACATTATAGAATTTTATAAGCTACGGGTCTTAATCGCGTAAATAATTTATTTTAAGGCTAATCGTATTGCAACTGCCGTTGCAATTCTATAACGTTGTTGACATGTTCAATTTCAAACCTTTAAAAAATAAACTTAAAGAAACTTCGCAGTCTATGCAAACTCAATGACTAAACAAATAAATATCACATATCCGAACTAGTCGGACGTCTAGCCCCAGTTCACCGCAATTGTGAAAGGCTAAATTGTCGAGATCCAGTATAAGAGGTATTCTCGTAAAATTAATATGTAGAGAGTGGTTCTCGTTGAATGTGGGCAGTATTAAAACGGGGTACTAATAGGAGGGGGAGGGTCCCTCCAACCGCAGACTTTATGTCCTCAGACCGGTCTAGAATTATTAATTAACCCAATGGTGATTGCATTCCTTAGTGCGACCGCTATAATTATTTGACTTCATAAATTGAGAAGAGTTTAAGATGATTGCTTGTGGTTTGGTTAATATGAGTGATGCTGAATTCTAAAGGAACATTTTTGAAGATCTTATGCTCCTAGGCGAAGGTGAATTGTTTTCTCATCACGAGCGTGCAATTAACCAAATTATATTTAAAATCCGTTCAGCTGTTTGAAGATGAGCTATCTTCAAACAGCTGAACGGATTTTTAGGGTTCCGTAACCAAAATGGCGTAGCGAAAATTATTTATATTGTGTAAGATGATGATTCTAGATATTGTATAAGCTGCTACTTAATTAGATCGATAGTTAAAAAATAAAAATAAATATTTTAGGGGTGCACTCCATACATGTAACGGAAGCTGTTTTTTATTTCAGCAAACATCTACTTGTGGCACATCATTCGACAGGTATTTCGAAAATATTTTAAGGTTTCCAAGAAAAAAATCTGATTGCGTGAATATTTTTGGAAATAGTCGCTCTGAAAGTTTCAAAAATTGTGTCGCCACCTCCCCCGGCATGTACCTAATGCATTTTCTTGTACAAACAGCTGTGTAACCCGTCACTGAGCTTGAAGAACCTAGTTTTTATCAAATAAATCTAAGAACGACAAATTAGCTTTTCAATAAAAAAAACACTCAAATCCATTCTACGACGCCACAGACACATACATAAATAATATAGATACTCAAAGACACGTTAAACTTATAACATCATTCTTTTGTGCCGAGAATTGAAAATATTAAATAGGGTAAGGAATTTGTTAATTACTCGTCTTTTTCAAATTAATAAAGGATTTTTTGAAAAGAAATTCCTAGTCACCCTGAGTAGGCATTTCTTTTCAGAAGTTCCTTACATATATGACAGACATAAAATACCAACAACACCAATAAGCGAATAATCTCGTCCAAACTATAGACCATTCATGAAACCAAAAAATCTTTTAGTCGGTAACCAAGATTATCTAACCACAACATAACATCAATTTGCTACAATTATACTAGAAGGGTTTATTAGTTTAAATAAGATAAATATCAAAATTATGTAATTTCACAACTCAGATATGAATTTTTCGTTCGTAAGTCAGTCTTTTCGGCATAGCTGAGTAAGAATGTGTTATACAAATATAGATATACATATTTAAAATCTTAATAAAATTGTAAGCAAGCTCCCCAAGAGCGAACAAAGAACAACAATCGCATTCATTTGACGTCTAATTTACATAAATATGAGATTTTCGCGAATAATCATACTTAAACACCGTTCGTTTGGAATCGCTTTACAATGAAGATTGGTTCCGGCCCGCCGAGCAATATGTCTAAAGCGACCTCGGTTATGCCGCGTGTCTTGTTAAAATTAAGGATTTAAATTTAAATTTTGCAGCATCCCGGGGCGAATAGGTGAAACGAAATAAATATGAATATGAATGGGGAATCAGACAAGTACAGAACGGGTTTCGAATTATTAACTTTTCGAGTGCACTTCGTAGCAACGTACCGTCGGGAATATAAGCCGACGTTTCTTTGAGTGTTCATCTAACAAGCTTGTCATTTTCTAAACGTCAAATTGTATGTAGCCGTCAGATTGAATGTAATGTGTATTCATTGAAAATTATTATGTGAATACAATAGTAGAAAGCTAGGTTGGGGAAGTCAAGAGAGTTAGGGCAGAATTAATTTTGTTACTTAAATTCAGTAGCTTTGAAAGTAAAACTGGTGTATATTTTATAGAAAGATATCAACATAGTATATCAACTATCTAAAGGTACGAATTCTATGATAAAGTCCCAGCACTCGCTTAGGGCTTTGCGTTACCTACAGTTTACTTGTGGCCAAAACATGGTTTTACATCCTTACATTTTGTAATTTGTGTTGAATGTTGAGTGATGGACGGAACCGATTTACATTCTATCTTTCTACAGTTTTATAAAGTGAGGCTGATTTGACTTGACAGTCGTGTTTATGCTGACGGTAGGCAGACATCTCAAAAGCAAGCAGACAAGCCAACGGAGACAATTTAGTCGCAACGTATAATTTGGGTTTCGGCTAAGGACCGGTTCGGCCGAGCGCCGAATTTCAAGAGCCTCTTCCAACGACTAACCAAACTAGAGTTCGCTACATTTTAATTTTCGGCACGAAACTTTTTGGCACAGTTGAAAAATAACTCTACGATTTCGTGTGGTGATTTATAATGACTGTACCATATTTCTTGTTAATGGTAATCTGAAAATGTTGTTCGTGCATCTAAAAATTTAACTCTTCGTAACTTAAATAAAACGCCTAAATCGCTAAATATATTTTGTGGTACAGTATTCTCCAGTAGATTAATTTATGGCGCCACTAAGTACTTGAAACAATAATAACAAAAGATAGAATAAAATAAATTAGTTTATTGAAATTAAAGAAAGCATTAACATTTTTTATCTTTTTTCATGTTTAATGATTTATTTCCTAAAATTCGCGCTACCTAAGTAAACATTTAATTTTTACAGGTGAGGATATTGTAAATTCTAGGTAGGACAGACACAAACATCCATCAAAATTTACAAAATTTATACACAACATTTTTAGTATTCGGTGAAAATAATTTAACAAATTTTAATCACTGAGAGAGCGCAAAATATTTTGAAGCTTTTAAAATTCAACATTTTTATTTTACTTTAATTGCTGGCGATAACAAAGGAAGATCGAATGACGAGAATCAAGAGCTTGTTTTTATATTTTATCCAACCATTGTTTGATTATTAAAGGGTTTTATTTAAAGTTTTCGGAATATTGCAGTTATTTGAAGTGATGAAAAATGTATTGTGTAAAAGGTTGTGTAAAGTGGTTTGTGGCACCCAAAATTGTAACTTTAATATCCTATACTTAAAATTAGTTAAAAGACCCTGTTAACTATCATGCTATCACTTTATAGTGGACAGTAGCGATTAAACAAGCAATGAGTTCGTATCATTTTGCTAACATAGGTACATTGATACAGCGTGTATACTATTAATTTCAACATAAATAAGGCACAAAATACTTTACTAAAGCACGCATATTTAAAGCAAGTAAGTACCAGGGAACCATATGACCAAGAAGGTATAAGCCAACAACAGCTGCCCAGCTGTTCATACGTGAACCGAACTTAATTAGAAACCTTTGCGCGCCACGGTCCGCTTGCGGTTTTAATAATTCCCAACGTCCACCGACTAAGAATTGATATAAATGATTTTGTTGGACCCCACACTAATTTGAGACCGAAGTTCGCCCGTACTTGGGATTAATGACTGTCTGAATAGTAACATGAGCTTAGTTTGGTAGTAACTCATTTGTTGTCGAACGGGCGTTCACTTTGAAGCAACAAACAAACGTTTGGGGCACGTATTCGTGTGTTTAAATGAAGGAAATTCTTATTAGTTTGTTCGTTAACTGTGCTTGTTGTGAAGATTTAAGAAATCGAGTGGTTATTCGTTACTTTTAAATTAGTTATAGCTTTATTCTCATAACTTATTGTACGTAACTGTCCCCGCAATTTCATTTACGTGAAAATCAGAATTAAATTACTACACTTTGTAAAACTTAATTGTACTTTAAAATACCTATAATATCATTATTGTTTTTAAACTTTCGTGAGCTCAAGCCCTCCTCCAAAAGTGTATTCCCAATAACTAAAATTGCTAAGCATTTACTAAAAACTTAGCATTAAACTCTAACACGACTATATAAAATATTATAAACAAAACATTCAATCAAAATATTTGGGAATGTTTTGATACTAAGGCACTTTGTTAATTGGAATATACGAGTAGAAACTATATCTCTGTACATTTATTCTCTATGCACATCTGCCCGAACCCATGCTATTAGAACATGATCTATATCCTCTAGCGTACCATAATATTTACTACGTACTCGCTAACATCCGTCGAATTTGACCATCAATCGTCTGCCTTAGAACTCCTCGCCATATTTACATTTCACAGAGCTGTACTATAGAATACTATACCAAATTACTCGTAGGCTATTTCTAAAATTATTAAGGGTGCGATTCAGTGGAAGACGACGACGGCATAATAATGCATTACTCATTACCAGCATATGACTGCAACTGCCGCGCACTAAAGTTGCAGTCGATGTCGAAACAGTCTCATACATCCCATACATCGTGGCATATGTCGTCGTCGTCTGCCATTTTTCTCATCCTGCGGAAACACATTTTAAAAGGCAGTACCATAATAAAAATAAACAACAAGAATAATAGAATGGTTGTGTTTAACTGGTTTCTGCAATAAAGCTCACAAAGCCATACAAGTTGTTTGGAGGCGCGATAGATAGCGTTTCGATTCCTGTAACTCATAAAGAACAAATTCGACAACTTCAAGAATGGTTCCATGGCGGGCGACAGTGACCACCAATGTTCGTGAGTTCAAGTCCCTTCTGGGCAAATTTTTAATTTAGACACTGTGTATAAGAATAAACGATCTGATAATGTTCACCAGTACCTAGTAGAACCTATTAGAAGCGCGGATCGTCAGCGTCAAACCCGCGACGTCGTGGAAGTGTCTGCGTTGCACACCCGTCAAACTTATCCACAATTATTAACTGCCATGTCAGTTTCTAATTACTCGAACCAGTTATCACCTGCGACTGACGGCTACATTTCTACCCTGTCTGACTACTTTATTAAGACCCGCCGTCTCGGCATTCAACTTCTAAATTACAAGAGATGGTCTCGAATCAGAGTTCTAAGTAAAATTGTCGGCAGGTTCGCCTTACAACGTGAAGTCGCGAAATATGTTCAGATGACAGCTCCATTATAGTAATGTGTCAAACAAGGGGTTTTAGATATTATTAATGGTGGGAAAGGTAATAATTTTCTTTGTTTGCTTGTGTTTGTATCTTTTGTTTGTGTTGAAGGTTGAATTGAGCCGTGCCAGGAGACAGCCTAATACGAACTTTATAATAAAATTAAAATTTTATTGTAAGTTAGTTTATTTGACTTCAAAAAATATCGTCGTCTGTCCGATATCTTTAAATATGTATAGTGTTTTTGAAGTGATAACGTCTCATAAATCGACTAGCGGCCCGCTTCGGCTTCACACGGACTTTTCTCCACTAAACATATGCACAGCATATATACGCAGCATTAAAACTAAAGCTATCAGCCTATCAATGAATGGCAATTGCAGCGGAATGCGATACAATTGTAACTAAAGCTGTCACAGACATGGATATTTATTACAATGACATCAATGTTTTTTTATGACGTTATCACGTAAAAATATCTTCCGTAAACCGACCAATTATTTTGTTCTAGAAGAACTTAATTTATCAATAAGACTAGGTATAAAATGTCAGTCTTTTGAAAATACTAACACCTGGTTTGTTTTAATATATCCTGATAGAGTTGGTAATAAAAGTAGATATTATTTAGAATTACAATAACAACAACAATATACTTTCAAGTTTTTGTTATTAACTAAAGAAATGTAACCCTACACAAACACAAAGACATGCAACATAATTCCAATTTCATCTTAAATAATATTTAAAATTAAAAATACTTGATACCTATTATATTTTTCAGTATAATTCAATAAACAAAGCAGGTATTTATGAAGGGCTGATTAAGACGAAGCCAATAGCACACGCTTGAACGACCGTTAAACGCGCCTCATCCAATTTCACGCCATGCCTCGTCTTTGTTAATTGTTAATTTGTATTAAGAATTATCTTGATTATCTATAAGCTGTAAATGAAAATAAATAAGGTTTTTTTTACATTATTTGAATAGGTAATGTGATGTATATGCCGAGGTTTTCAACAAGTACATCATTGTGGCCTTTATGGTTAAGAAACTCATTTTAAGATTTACTTTAGAAATATTAGAATGACATGAAATAAGAGACGGTCTTGGACAGAGAGTTTCATGGCCGACCGATTTGGTCGTAATTTACTATATTTGATTGTGTTCAATAATAATTGATTCAATTTAAGTTAATAGTAGAAAATGTTGTGGTTGTGAGTTAGTTTATTTCAGGAATAAACATTATAATCAATCTGTGAAGTTTCCCTTTTAATTTCTACGGTTTATCTACGATCCTGAGGTACAGACCTGGTACCTGTTCTCCTGGTAGCCGTTACTGTACCTACTTAATTTAAAACACTCCATTCATATCTATATATCATATCAATCGTTTAATGATATCCATATTTATAAATGTGAAATTGGGTCTAAAAGGTTATTACTTTTTACGACTAAACGGCTAAACAGATATTAATGAAATTTAAAATTGTTATAGTTGGTATTCTGGGGCATTGTGTTATAAAATTCAAATCAACTACCCCGATAACTCACACAGTCGTGTGTGTACCATTCAATCAAGAAGATTTTTAAACATTATGGTTTCAAAATCAAAGTAGGTAATATGGTGTAACTTAAAAATAAAGCGGGGACAGACAGACAGACAGACGGACGGACAGAGTGAAACTATGAGGGTTTGATTTTGCCATTTTGGCTACGGAACCCAAAAAGACACTTAATGTGCCGCGATAGCTCCTTACAGGTGGTACAAAATTGTCATGTGAAGACGCTAACTAAAATGCCTGTATTCGTTTTTAATTTACGGGATTGTTTCCGTATTATACCCATTTTTTAACTCACGAACGAAAATAATTAATATAATTCCATTTCTACCCCCGGCAAAATATTATTCCGTTTTTTAATCAACTGAGAGTAAAATACATATAAAGCTACGGGATATTGGTTTTGTAAGGTCAGCAAAAGTATATATTAATGTACATAAAGTATGCATTAAAATAATACTTGAAATTGACTGTCGTATAAAAACAGTTTCTGAAACGCTAATCAACAAGGCGTATGTCATAATCACTTTGAAGGGCTCTGATTCGCTGTCATATGTAAACAGTTAACCAAATAAGACTCTTGACAAGAGGTTTGACAACTGACACTTTTTTCAGAAACCAGATGTATG
Source organism: Herminia tarsipennalis (assembly GCA_945859575.2). Taxonomy (NCBI): domain Eukaryota; kingdom Metazoa; phylum Arthropoda; class Insecta; order Lepidoptera; family Erebidae; genus Herminia; species Herminia tarsipennalis. The sequence goes on along the minus strand of OX243834.2, from coordinate 9,913,917 downwards.
ACGTAGAATAACAAAACTAAAAATAATAAGATTAATATTATATTTTAAAAGTCAACAATAACAGACTTTAAAAAAACTAAACATTAAAATCATTTCAAAGACAAAAAGACTAAAATAAACCAGTACCTACTAATAAATAGATTACTTTGAGGCATATTTTCTACTAAAACAGTTTTTTGTAAATATAGGTAGGTGTAGTTTGTAGATATGTGTATATATATTTAAATATTTGACACTTAATTTAAATAGTTTAAATTATTGCACTGTCTGTACCAAACCAAAAGCTATAGTACAGTGAAATGGGTAGAAACCGGAATCAGTTTTAGATAGAATACGCAAAACAATATTGATTTTAATAACGCGAGTTAAAAACGGAATACGTTTTGGGTAGAAATCGGAATTAAATATTCGTGAGTTGAAAATGCGCATTGAGAACAGAAGCACTCATTTACTGGCATGCAAGTAGCATGCACGCTTAGTGCTATTAATGTGAAACTTCCATTTCCACAATGCTAGTTATTTTTTATAAAAAAATATACAACCTCGTCTTGTGTAGGAACCGCAATCCCATTGCGCCACTGTAATTGAGAAAAAAAAATAGAATAAGATACGTGTTTCCAAAAGTTACTGAAAACTAGAACTTAACATTCAAGCTCAACACAAACTTTTCCAATCACAATCGAGATTCGTGTCAAATAATAAGTCAACTTTTGACAACAAAATCACAATTTAAATTCAAATTTAAACATTATCAACGCAGATTACGTTTTGATTTAAATTTAAATTACAACAATGCGCACTTTATCAGGCTATATCTTACTTCATATACAGGCTGTGTCAATAGCTCCCCTCACAATACATACACCGTCGTTTTAACTCCACCCTGTGTACAGAAACATTCAAACTTTGCAGACAAATTCGATCTGTGTAGGGCGATTCGGACCATGCATATTGTAGATTTGTTTACGCAATAACAACCTTTATTGAAATGCAATACGGGATACAATAGCGTATACTGTGTTATTCTGGATGTAAAATCATAAAGTCGTGGTTTATACAGCTACATTTGTGTAACTTTTGTATGTAACTGATATGTGTATGTTAGTAGGTAGGTAAAGGTGGATAATACAATTTTGTTGGGTTCATTTTTGTAACAATCAAAGTTAAAATCGCCAAATTAAACTTTTTTACTGAATACGAGTTCAATGTTATATTTCTACTAGCTAACCTTTTAAACGTTGTTTTGTCACAGAAATCACCAAAGAAAAACAATGATGGTGGGGGCTATGATGTTTTAAGTAAAAAGGTGGGTATAGGTTACTTTTACAATATTCTAATAGCATAATGACAAACTAATACACACATACATAATGGGCAAAACTATTTTCGTATTTAAAATCTATTGTTAGTATTCAAACCTCTTTTGTTGTACGAATGTAACTGGATGGTTTCAATAAAATATACTTATAAATAAAATAAATTAAAAAAAAAATATTCCCACCCTTTTTCAATTGTTTTTCAAGCAAGCAAATTGAACGTATGTGTCGAAGAAATTCGGTACATTTTAATTACAAAAAGATAAAATGTGACTATTTCAAAAAAATATATTTGGGAAAAACCATGTACGCGGGTGAAGCCGCGGGCGACAGCTAGTAAACTATAATATATTGGAATGTTGTATTGTAACACTAATATAAAAAGTCATAAAAGAGAAAAATGTATTCCGCTCATTTCATCTGTTGACGCCGGCGATCCGACACTGCCATATAAAAACTAGGTCAATTGTCTAAATTTAAAGGGTGCCGCTTGCTGAGCGCTTGTAACCCATGTACACTTTTTGACGTGATAACCAGGTGCACGCACGAAAAAGAACTACGGTCCGTCACGTTCCGCTTGCTGATAGGTTGAAGTATTGAGGCCTTCGGGCGCATGCGCCTGGGTCCACTTAAGCTGTCACAGGCATGTCATCAATGCTTTCGCATCGAAATCATTGATGACATTCACATGGCAGACGTCATCACATAAAATTATCATCCGTAAACCGACTTTATAGACAACCATTTTTTAGGGTTCCGTAGCCAAAATGACAAAAAAGGAACCTTTATAGTTTCATCTTGTCCGTTTGTTTTGTCTGGCTGTCTGTTTCGTCCGTATGTCACAGGCATTTAACCGAAAGACTCAGTGAATCTTAATTAAATTTAGTAAAAAAGTGGTTTGTATTAGCCGCTACTTAGTTTGATAACTAAATAATAAAAATAAATATTTTTAGGGGGGGCACTCCATACATGTAACAGAAGTTGATTTGTTTTTTTTTTTTTAAAAAAATAACGTGTGGCACATCATTCGACAGACATATTTTAAAAACATTTTAAGGTTTTTATGAAACTTTTTTAATTAAGTGAATATTTTTGGAAATAATCGCTGCGAAAGTTGCTTAAATAGTGTCCCCCTCACTTAACTTTTGAACCGTGTGACCAAAAAATAAGGAAAAAATCACATAGATAAATTAAATAAATACTTTAAACTAAAATTATTTTGAATAAGAACGGCTTTGAGTTATTGTCAAAAAACTGCGTTTCTCAACAAAAGGGTGTAAGTGCCATGAACATACGCTCTTCCGCTGATGCAATTGTTCGAGGTTGCGGAACCCTACACTGAGCATGGTCCGTCATGCTCTTGCCCGGTGTATTTACTTCAAATATCATTTGGTGGGGGTATTAGGGTTAAAATTACTATACAACCTCATACCTACCAAATATCCAAAAATAATTTAATCAAAGATAGAGACACGAGATTTATTAATATAACGACCATTGGCAACCTTGCTTACAGTAGTCATAAGCATTTATACTAGTTAGTGCTAAAGTCTGCCGAGGTCAGGATGGACTGGCAAATGGTCATGGAGAAGGTTGTTCACAATGGCCATGACCCTCAGCAATAAGTAGAAACGGAAAGGCTGAAATTAGATGCAGCATGTTATCAAAACATGTCAGGTATCCAAATAGAACTCCCGACATAAAATAAGAGTTATAAGTGTAGATCCTGTTTATGTCTTTACCTCTGTCTGAGGCAACATGACTCTTAAATCGGTTATTTTTTAAATTAATCGATTTATCTTATTAGCTGACCCGCGCAACTTCGTTTGCGTAAATTTTACCGTTTTCGCAACATTTTTCATTGCTGTAGGAAGGCTATATGCTATATAACATTTCGCTACAACCAATTGGTTGTAGCGAAATTTGTTATAGCCTATAGCCTTCCTAGATAATTGACCTATCCAACAGTACCTAAAATATTTTTTGAAAAAAAAAAAAAAATATTCTGTGCACATTAGCTTCGAAGTTAGTGATTTTTTTGCATGCCGCAAAACAGTAATAGTTACCAACATAAGCGCTATTTATAAAATATCTTTTCATCCCTATATTTAAAACCACAAACGCGTGCATAACGTCGACTCCGACTTATCCTAATTACCCCTTATAACCATCACGACTAGGCAATTAGGAGGAAGAGCACACAGTAAGCTTAAAACACTGCACTATGATGATAATTTGTCTGGTTATAAGTAGGTACGATCTGCGCAAAAGTGAATAGTAATTGAATATGTCAGCGAAGTATATATACACCGTGATTTTTTAGTAGTTTTGAAGCCGAAAATGTTGAATTCCTTATCAATAACCGTGTCCATAAAAAACATCAGTTTAATAAAATATAAATATTTGTTATACATAAAATAACCTTAAATTGCCCAAAAAGCGGGTGGCGCACTATTGGGTGGTGGAAAATAATGAATGACATCCCTCTTATGATCGTAGTACTTATTCTTATTACGTGAAATCGAGTAGCGTTACCACAAGTGCTTATTTATTTTCCGCAAATGACATTAATTTCAATTTTTTTTTCTAAAAATTATAAAATTTTCTTAAACTGTTTATTTTTTTCAGAAAAGACGGCGTAGGGTACAAGCCCTGTGTCGCGGGGGACTTTACAAACATACAAACCACGAACACACACACCAAAGAAACAGTAAAAAGTGAAAGTACACCCAGACTCGGAACAACAATTTGTAGTTGACACAAAAACGTCCGTGTGGGAGTCGAACCCACGACCCCTTGCGTAGGAGTCGGACACACTTCCACCGCGCCACAAAGACTAGGTTAATGATATGCAGTTCAAAATTTTCGGCTCCAAAACGACTACAAATTCAGGGTATACCTACAGTATAGATACTTAAATTGGTAGGAATGGTAGCTTCATTACATCAATAAACCCAGGCAATTAGAGAGTGGTAGGTTAGGTAAGTTTGTAAGTTTGATTTTTAAGATGTAATCTTCTACTCGCTCGCTTTTGACAAAATTTAGTTACGAAGTATCTAGAGCTTTTGTTAGAACATAGGCGACATCAGTTTCTTGTAATAATCAACATGAACACGTGAATTATATTCATTCTAAGTTTTATTAATAGGTAGGTGCTCCGAATGAATAAGTTAAGTATAAAGTAGTATCTCAAAGATAACTAGACTTATGTGGTTGTGGGTCGTACATTACTAGCAACCCTGTTAACCCCCCAGCTAAACGCAAACACTTGTGTTAGGAGTGCGTTCACGTCGGTAGTATAATGGGTAGGATTCGAATCCGCAACCTCACGATTGCAAGTCCGATACCTTAATAAAGGATACATTATTTAGATCCTGTTAGCTACTTTTATTGTTGACTGAATGAATAAAGAGTACAAGTATATTCTTTAATTCACATCTAATGAACCGCTTTTAATAGCAGTTGGTATTGTTAGTTCAGAATAAATACTTTGAAGTAACTAATCTGTGAAAAGTATTATCGAGAAAGAGAAAGGCCTTGAAAGAAGAGTAGCTCTTATTAACTGATTGAAAATAGGATTGAGGTAACATTAACTTTAAGCTTTTGAATTTAAAACCTGAATACAAAATCCATGCAGTCAAACTAGTTTTATATTTTATTGATTTCTTCTTTTTTATTAACACAATAGTTAACACCTCTATGATTTTATTATAAAGCAACAACAAAAGATATTTCATATCTATAATTCCCTATTGTGTATTACGAAGACTGAGATTGGGGAAGAATGGGGCAAGGGGTCGGCACAAATTAGATAGATCTATGCTGGCTCCCTGCAACGAGTGAAAACAGGCTCACCTACAGAGACACGCTCTTACATAGATCTCGGTCAAACTGCGTTGGATGATCAACCGAGGCAGCGCACGTTTGAGAGCTCCATACATACGCTTCCTTGTGTGAGTGGATTTCTTGTTGAGTTGTGAGCCGGCTTTCTGTTTCTATGTATTATGTGGAGTCGGTGAGAAGAAATGAAGCAGTCCACCCTTATAATCCGTCACACTCCACTTCTTTCGTTGTTCCAAGAATTTTATTGTTGGTAATTAAGGATTTGGAGATAACAGGATTATTTTACGGTGTTATAATTAAACTGCTATTTAAGCAAGCTTATAATTTATTATTTAATTTGAATTAAGGACTTATCAACGTTTAAAAATATCTACAAAATACTCGCCCAACTCGTACGGAATTTGTATGTAGGTATTAATATATGCAAATACACAAATTATTATCGTATGGAATAATAAATAATGGAAAATACTCTCCAATTATTAATTAATCCCGTATCAAAATCATCAACATCAAAGGTTGGAGTAAATTATAATAAACACACCAACAAGCAGACAGCCGCTGAAGTTAGTTTTCAAAAGAAATATCGCCGCAAAACGGCGATAAGGATATTTTAATGCTATTATTTTGCTATTACTATATAATATTCCGTGGTATCATATCGTAGAGCAAAAGTTGTCGTATTACACTAAAATATTCTACCAATAAAATAATACTAATTAAAACAAAATATTTATACAGTACTTCTGAAATTAGACATTAAACAGTCGTCAGAATAAATAAAGCGATATTGATTGAACAAGACAAATATAATTTGGGAATGAGCAATGAATTTATATTAGCCTATAATAGGTACAGGGGAAGTTACAAGGTTTGAATGTAAACAGTCAAGCTTTGCGATTGGAAAACTAAGAAACGAATGAGGAAAGCTTTTTACAATACAATTAAAATTAAATAATTCATTTCACAAATGATTATTTTGTAGTCCTGAATACTGGTGATAACCTCTAAAACTACTTAGGCTATTTGGATGACAGGTAAGTTTATTTATTTACTGGCTTAAGCTCTCGGCTGCACCCGCGTCGTGAAGACACGTTATAGCTCAGGTCCTATGGAAAGTGGTTTAATGATAAATAGCCTATAATTGAACCCGGACATAGGAGATTATGCTCCCAAAATTTGAATAGAATCTGTTTAGTAGTTTTTGCATCAACCCCGAAGAAACAAACAGATATGAAAAAACTAAGCATGGTTTTGGATTCAGAAACCCTTAATTAGTCGAGTTAGGTTAGTTTTTTTTTTTAAATATCTTCAATGTATAGACACAGGTACTTTACAATTTTATAATTGTATAGATAGATTTTATGCAAAGCTTGACGCACAGGGAAAAGATTGGATTTAAAGTTTGCGAATGTGGAGAAAATCTTCGACAGAGCTTGTATGATGCAATTTGGTATGTCCGTAGTTTGAACTTTATCAAAATGTGCATCCGAGAAAGTATCTAGTATTGTTTAATGAAGTTTAAAAACTTTTGAGGTGCGTTGTGTTTAGAAAATACCTGGCGTAGAAGAATAAATACCCCTAAAAATAAGCAACCATTTAAATACCTCTCAGTCGCGCACAAATTGAAATAAGACATCTAATATAAATAGTTTTCGACTTCAGCGCCCTTGCACCTCTTTCTATAATAAACAAAGCCTTGAGAATTCCAGCTCAATTCTTGGCTAATTACTTCGAGGAAGACGGGAGGTGTCAACCAAGAAGAGCGTGTATTGATTCACTTTCACCTTCATTCGGGGTCAGTTGCGCGCGGCTGCACTAGGCCACTGGAACACTGCAGCATAGTTCCCTCGTTGCAGCCTATTGCAGCTAACGTCGATTCATATCACCGACCTTATACTCCAGTTCGTAATTTAAAACCTCCTTAATAGAAAAAAAGAACAAAAAGAAAAAAGCGCGCGCGAGTCGGATTTTGAATTTTCGAAATCGAACGTGAGTCAGTTACATGTGTCTGTGTTTAGAAATTTTGCAATGGTGTTGTTTGTAGTGGTGTATGGGATATGCAGTGATATAAAGGAATATCCTGGAAGTGTTTAGGAAGTGATTTTTGAAGAGATGCTTGGGTAAAGTCAATGAACTTTACACTGCACTACCAGGGTAATTCACGTTTTGATTGTATTGTTTGACAACATTAAGCTTTCAAACTAAAATCATTTTCTTGTAATGCTGTATAAAATATTAGCAAGATAAAATCTTAACGCGCGAGGAATATTTTTAGCATAATATAGCAGTAAAACATAAATATTATGTTATCACGAATATACTATTTGTATTTCTAACGTCTTACAAAAAGAAGTCGCGCAATATGTAAAACATTAAGGGTGAAGATATATATTATGCCATATGTAAAACAAAACTTTACCGTGCGTGCTAGTTGTATGCTAGTAAATTAAAATCAGATACCTACTGGCATGCCAGTTAGTGTATACAGAGTGTAACAGAAAGGTGTGATCAAATTTAGCAGCGGATAGGGTATGTGCACCATGATAGATGCAATGTCAGTATTGTGTTGGCAGTTATTGTGCCATAGCTGGTTGCATTATTATTACATAGTTATAGCATATCCTTTTTGTTAAAATTTAATAGTGAAAGGCGTATGGCATAAGAATTAAAACTTCCCTGGTACATTCGATTGGATTAATATGGCATAGAACTTTTTAAGTCATACCTTTTTAAATTAATAACTTTTTCGCTCATTATTAAACGAATGAAAAATAATAAACATTTTTTTAGGGTACTCCAATTTTATACCTTTAAACGAACAATTCTTGTAATGAACAATCCTTTAAAAGATTTTCTGGAAATGTAGTATGCAGGAGGTTAAATTTAGCTAGATCGATTTATCGCCAGCGAAACCCCTGACGATAAATCGATCTAGCTAAATTTCATTTTTAGAAAATATCGTATAAAAAATACCGAGTTAAGCTAGGTCATCCAGGTACTGCCAATTAAGTAGCACGTGAAAGACTCTGTTGGCTGTTATACAAGTGTGCTAGCTACAAGCATGCATATTTTCGTACTAACTTTAAATTCTTGTTCAAACGGACACACGTACATAAGTTACACAAGCTCTCACACACACAGTTGGCTTACATTTTTCTCTTTTAAAGTTAGTTTCGCTTATCGGATCGTTTCGCTTGCCGTCACACAATCTTCTAGAAATTTCTTTGAGGCGTAAATACGATTCGACGTGCTGAGTCCAATGAAAAGTGCAAAAAGATTAGAATAGTGCTTGGTGGCGGGTGTGGTGTGAATACTAGCGGAATTTTACGATGTTTAGTTTCGGTATATGTTTTCTCATTTTATTTCAAACTATATTTACCAGTGAATAAAGCTAGCAGTGATTTGTCGACTGTCTCGGTAAACATGTCATATATGCCTATGTGTTATCTTGTTAATTAAACTATATCTACCTAATATTTCATTAAAATATGTGCCGTAATATAGGTATCATCCATTGTATTGTTATAGCCATTTGCGTGTGTAAATATTAAAAACGCTTGAATTTATATTATTCATATAATATCTTATCACAAGTATAAGCATGCCGAAAATCCAGTACCATATCCAGTAGATTTATTTCATGCTTCCGAAAATTAGAACTTTAAATAGACGCAAAAACCGTTAGAAGAGCAATAGCTGTTATTATACGAGTACAAGCTTTTTAATAATCCTTTAGGATTTATGTGAAAAAGCATTTTCTTCTTCTTAAACTCCAACTCAAAAACTTCGACAATAAAAAAAGTTCGTTCTCATAGACCCCACAACTTAATCACCTGTAAGCTTAAAGAATTTGGCACGTCCTTATTCAGATTCTGTAAAGGGTTAAGCCTTTTGTTTACGTATGTTATTAGATGGTGTGAAATTTACATTTATCACCATCTAGTAACATACATCGATTCTTAGGAATCTGAGCCGTTAGATTGGTTTGGCCTCTCACTGGATTATCCTAATGTTAAAACAACTTAAACTTACTTAATAAGTTACGTATCAAAAAAATAAGCGTACTAAAAATCCAGTACCACAGATTTTATTCAATCACAAATACATCTCGGGGTTCTAAAATCAGAATTGCATACAAATCGTTGCAGAAGAAATTGTAATAACAATACAAACTATTTCATCTTTCTTCGTCTCTAACAAAAAAATCGCTCTCATGGACCCCGCAACTTAATCACCTGTAAGCTTAAAGAATTTGGCACGTCCTTATTCAGATTCTCAAAAGGGTTAACCCTTTTGTCAACGTATGTTATTAGATGGTGTGAAATGTAAGAAATCTGAGCCGTTAGATTGGTTCAACCCCTCACTGGATTATCCTGTAATAATGTTTATTTTCCATCTTGGGCGCGCCTCGCGTAGGGATTGCGAAAGTAATTGTGGACTTATAGGCTGAAGGTGAGAAAACTGTTAAGATTTAAATTCTATTTATGATTTTAGCTTCAATTTCAAAATGTATTTGTATTTTCATGTTACGGGGTTGATCATATAATAATATATTGTTAATAACATGTCTCGCTAATATTTTTATCAACCCCAAAGTTAAACATAGCTTTATATAATAATGACCGTTCAGACTTTTTCTTTAATTTCGACTAAGCAGTCAGAATAATCACAACGATTATCACTAATCGGGTACAAATATAGTGATTGACGCATATCATCTTTTTATTACCCGACTACGGTCAAACCAAACAGGAAAGACTGTTGCCGTCTTTATCTAAATCAAATCCGACTACGGCAGGCCATCACGGTTTAAGAAGGTTGTTTATAGTAGTCGGGTATACGTTTTTGGTAAAACGTGTGTAATATCAATACTAATATTACAAAGTTGAAGAGTTTTTTTGTTTGTTTGTTTGAACGCGGTAATATCAGGAAGTATTAATCTGAATTGAAAAATTATTTTACTGTTGAATAGCCTATTTATCGAGGAAGGCTATAGGCTATAGGTACACCGGACAAAGTTGCGCAGGTCAGCTAGCTAAATTACATAGGTGACTCGCACAACTTCGTCAGCGTAATTTATCTCTGATTTTGCAACATTTCTCACTGCTACTCCGCTCCTTTTGGTTGTAGCGTGATGTTTTATAGCCTATAGCCTTCCTTTATAAATGGGCTATCTAACAGTGAAATATTTTTCAAATCGAATCAGTAGTTCCTGAGATTACCGCGTTCAAACAAACAAACAAACTCTTCAGCTTTTTATTATTAGTATAGATACAAGAATCTGCAATCTATGCATAGAACTGGAACGCTGACTCGACGAACAACGTGCGTCACGGTTAGTTGCGACATACTGAACGTCGATTTAGTTAGTAATATTTTTCTACCCTAATATTATAAAGTGGTAAAGTTTGTGAGGTTGTAGGTTGTAATCTCAGAAAATTATTTTATAAATAGAAAGTCACGTTATTTGTGAGTGTCATAGGCCCAACTAAGTGGACACACACAGCTATCTATTCAAGTATATTATATAAATTATCTTTATTATTCGGTATCCTTGATTAAATTTAATTTATGAAATCAGTTGAATTTTTTTGGGTCCTCCAGCAGTGACATATTTAATTCGTCTCTCATTTTTTTTTAAATATTATAGATATAGTTTCTAACTAACCTTAAACAAAGGACACAAATGTACAATCTATTTCCTCCTTAATTTAAAATATATTTTCTTTATTTCTGTGATGCAGCAAACGTCACAAGAACTTGTATCTTCGCCGAGTCTTTGTAGAGAACAATTAACTAGATTGTGAAGTTTCCTTTGGGAGTAATAGTGTTCCATCTATGTCGTCTGGTTTCTAATTAATTTGAAATTAAATAATTGCAAGTTTAATTAAATATACTAGTTATACATTGTGGTATTTAATTAGCTTCATGTTACAAGACTGTGCAGTATTTCATTATAGTATTAGAAAAAAGACTCGTAGGTATTCTTTCAAATATCAATTTTCTACCAAATATTTATTTCGTTTTATTTACTTAACTTGTTTCCTTTCTCATAACAATTATATTTTATTACTCTCACCTCTGACTTAGATTTGATTCCCTGCTTGGACAAAGGACTATTGTTTATTCTGTCTGGAACACCAAGTCAGAAGAAACTTACAATAAAATTAACAAATTACCTGGTGAACTTCGGGTCCCCTAAAAAGTGATGAAGTGAAGTGATACAAAATTAGTATTTTTAGAGTTCCGTACCTCAAAAAGAAAAAATGGAACCACTTAATAGGATCACTTTGTTTTTCGTCCCTCTGTCTGTCAAGACCGTTTACCTCGGGAAGTCGTGGAGGTATCAAGTCGAAATTAAAATCATAACCTTAAAACCTCTTAACTTTTGAACCATGTGACCAAAAAATATGAAAAACTCACAAAGGTAGCGCTTAATAAATTTAAACTTATATTTACCGTTAGAGTAATTGCTGAGACTGCGTTTCTCAACAAAAGGGCATGACTCTTCTGCTGATGCAATTATTCAAGGCTGCGGAACCCTACACTACCCTACAGACATGCTCTTGCCCGGTTTTTTAAGGCTCCCTGTATTAAAACAAATAACATAAAAAGTTTTTGTGTTTAAGCGAGTAGCAATTGTTTTTTTTTAATGTAGATAGCAAATATCTATATTATAAAAGAAAAACAATTGCTATCATAATGGGTATGTTTACCACTAGCCTAGTTAAATACAAACTCTGCCTAGTTTAGGATAAGATGACCAAATCGTCCGAATCGTCCAATCGGCTGTAGACCTTTCATTCCTATCAATATACTGTTTATACATTTGTAGGCAATAGACTACTTAAAATACATAAATCAGCTATACAAATACAATGCAGAATACATGTTGATCTTATTTAAATAGTGTTAGCTCCGCGATGCATCGTAAATCACCGGAGATTATCCTAGTATACGTCTCCCATATTTTGAAGTTTGCATGAATAATTTATACTGTACTTATCGCTCAACATTGTATATTTTAGTTTGTGAAAAACTTAGGTATGTTGTATCTTGAAAACAGATGGTTGTTTTGAATGTTAGTTGACATTAATGTAGTCGTTTTTAGGTTTCCGTAGCCAAAATGGTAAAAACGGAACTTTTATAGTTTTGTCATGTCCGTCCGTTTGTCTGTCTGTTTTTTCTCAGTGAACATCAATGTGTGGCACATCATTTGGTCTTTTAAAACATTCTAAAGTTCCTGATGAACATTTTGATTAAGTGAATATTTTTGAAAATAATCGCTCCGAAAGTTGCATAAATTGAATTCCCTTATCTTTTAAACCGCGGGACCAAAAAATATGAAAAAAATACTTTCAACCAAAATTATTTTTAACATGATCGGATAAGGTTGCAAGTCTTTGAGTTATAGCCTAAAAGCTACTTTTCTCAACAAAAGGGCGTAAGTGCCATGAACAAACCCTGTTCTGCTTTAAATTGTATTTTTTCAAACGAAGTGCCATTTTTTTGTAATGATGGCTGCGGAACCCTAAACTGAGCATGGTCCGACATGCTCTACTCCGGTTTTTTTCGAAATGAAGAGACATGCACCTGATAGTAGGTAAGCGTTACGTGTCGCCCATAACAGAATCAATACCACCCATATCCTTGTTTGCCAAAGATCTGAATGTCACCTATCCGTACGACTTATTTGAGACATTAGTTCATAAGTCTCATTTATCCGCTAATTACACTTGCTACAGTGCCCTTCAACCGAAACACAGTGATGTATCAACATCACAATTTCACGGAAAAATAACTGACACTATTGTAATACCCACCAAGACGGCCTAATGCGATATTGTTTTACATCTCATTCACCGTAAATTTGGTAAGTGTGGCGTTTTGGTTCTAACATACGCGAATACAGGCTTACATAGACTGCTAAAACATGACTCCTCCTTTTTGGTTTCACCGTAGTCAGGTAAAATGGTATTAGCTGTCGTATTTTAATTCAGAATACGCACACGGAGTTTCTATGCCTTTATTGCTTAAAAGATAAGATTACACATATTAAGTTGACCGAAAGGTAGCGCGAACTAAATTTACATTATTGTTATCTGTTGAACGGGATAGATGTCAACAATATGACATTAGTCATATTTTTGTCAACTGGGCATCTGTCCCGTGCGGCCCCCGGGACTTAGCTATGTTAGGACTACTGCAATCAGTTTTAGAATCATATGCAGATTTTCGGTAATCGCTGGTGTTGTGTTTTGGGAGCTCTGTGTTACTTGATTATTTCCCACACATCAATACTCTGTGGTAGTCACGCCTTGAAACAGTATCTATTCATATGTAATCACTTGTCTTGACTGACTGACTGACTGATTTATCAACGCAGAGCCTAAGCCGCTAAGGTAACTAAGAAAGGTTTTTTAGAAATTCGTCCGCTAAGGGGGTAAAATAAGGTTTGCAAGTTTGTATTAAACTCACGTCAGTTTTAGAGGTAGATCGGTTAAATGTTGTATTTTGCTTTTTCTTTTAAAATAAGAAAACACGTATTTCAGCGTTTTTAGAAAATCGACCTCTAAGGGGGCGAACTTGGGGTAGCAAATTTGTCAGAAACTCCATCAGTTTTAAAGTTAGGTCTGTGAAATTTCGTAATAGGATATCTGGTAGAAGTTAAAGAAATACTATGTCGTTGTTTTTTTAAATCATCCCCTAAGGGGGTAATATAGGGATTGCAAGTTTGTATGAAATAAAGTTAGAGCTTCGAAACTTCATATTTGGCTTTTTGCTATAAAATAAATTAACACGTGTTTCAGTGTTTTGATCAAAGTGAAAATCAATATTTAGGGGGTAAAATCATCTACGCGAGCGAAGCCGCGGACGATATCTAGTTTCATATACATTAACCTTCATAATTCAAATGTCAGATAAAGGTGGAAAACGTAATTTTATTTACTTCTATTACATACAAATCCTATTTGGATATAATCCAAATTGGTTTGTACGAAAACAAACAAATGGAATTAGACATTGTACATTTGTAACGGTAGAAGTAATATCATAAAATTATTTTTTCTTCTAGAGGAATATTTTAGTGGGGTCTAGCTTCAAAACAATATGAGATAGTATTAAAACTTATTCTGCTTTGTGAAAAGAAGTGGAAATAAATAAAAATGCATTTTCTTTCAATTGGAATTAAAAATACTCGTATATAAAAAATCCCGACTTATTTTGTACTTTTTTGGTCGTCGTAAGAAAATTACAAGGCGATTATATAAAAGCAATTACAATTTTAAGAATCGTATGTACCCAGTGACACTCGCTTCATCAAGATAAGTCTAATGACGTATAATTTATTAAAATCGGCAGGGCCGTTGGGGAGATACGAGCGAATATAGGAACATTGGAATAGATACAAACACAAATACACGTCAAACACAAAACCCTCCTTCGTAGTCGGGTGAAAGGTGGTGATTCTCAAAACGACTCAACAACTTATCTTCAAATAGTTAAGAGTTTAGAACCAATGGAAGCCTTGTAATACTTAGGACATACTAAAAGTTTCTGGATTCTGAAAAATAGGACGAGACTAAACTGACGGTACATTTATTGATGTATATACGAGTATGACTGCCTCTGTGGCGCGGTGGGAGTGTATTCGACTGCTACGCAAGAGGTCGTGGGTTCGGTCCCAACCCAGGATAAATCTTTGTGTGATGAGCACGATGGTTTATTCTGTGTCTGGGTGTTATTTATCTATAATATGTATGTATTTAGAAATATTTATGTATGTTTATCAGTTGTCTGGTTTCCATAGTACAAGCTGTGCTTATTTTGGGATCAGATAGCTTTGTGTGAGTTATCCCAATATATTATATTATTATTATTATTGTTTTTTAATGTTAATACTATTCGCAATAAATGCATTTGCTGAAACCATTGTACAAAGTAGTTGGACCAGTCCTACTAAGGGATCTCTGCGGCTCTGAGGGCTGGGTGCATGCGATATCCATCGAGTGGTAGAGCCGCCGAACCTTCAGATGCACATGTAAAATGTTTTGCACTTGGTTCATTCTAATGCCTAACAAAGCATGAATTTGTAGGCTAGTAATTTTTTTTTTGTAAAAATTTCAAAAAGTTGTGGTACGGTATCAATATTAGAATCTGTAACCGCAGTCGCCGGCTGACCTTTACGTACCTCGTCATGGAGATGAGCTCATCAGAGCTGCGACATGGTGTTTTATCACATAATGCCAATTGAGGTCTCTGGCAACTCTCTTGTTAATTTAAGCTACAATTAAGATCATAAAAAATCATTGAACGAAAATAAAAAATTCATTTTTAGCGACACACAATCTTCGAAAGGACGCCACAATGAAAAAACAAATTATGACAGTCTCGCAAATTAAAAAGTAAAATTTTCCCAAAGAGTTCCATTTTAGAATTCCATAATTGTTTTTTTATTATTTTATTGTAAGACAGAAACTTTCAGTATGCCCCACGTAATAATTGTAATTTACTTATCCATCGATATACGATATACCTACTAAGTATCCTCTAATCTGCCCTAACGGAGCTTCAACTCTGCATACATCTATATTGTAATTATAACATAAGCGAAAACACAGCGCTGTTTTTCATCAATAAAAAGCTCTCGATATGCATCGCAGATTAAAAACCGTCCATAATCCATTAAGGTATTAATGTACTACGTTATTTTGGCTGTCTCTATTAACCATAGAATGTTACCATATAAAACCATTGATAACATTACGCCACAATACCAAATCCCACCCAGTGGTATATACATTTACTCCAACATTTTATTTCAAAACAACCCAACGCATCACGATAATTGACCCTCTAAATAAAAAAGATATGATGTTTTTCGAGATTTATCTCATTGCCCGTCCGTTTCAATAGCGATTTCAGCTTGTAAGCCTAAATTTATGGACACCAACAGTCTGATAAAAATTGTATTGCTCCGTGTATTTATTTTTTATATGAAGCTTTATTTAGTATTTATACATTTTTTTGCAGATTGAGTAGATTTCTTTTATAAAAATACACTAGTGAATATTTTTAGTTTTGATGGAATTACACTCGTATTTGTCACCAAATATGTCTGTAATGAAATGTATCAATATAGTTACTTTATATGCACCCCCTCCTTTCTTATCGTGTGCAAAACCCCCACGGATCCCACTCCTACGAGGACACGCATGTGAGGGTAAGTCGGAGTCGAACCGACTAAAAATCACACGGTGTTCCGGCGTAAAAGCCTATGACCAACGGTGAGATCAGTACAAACGTATAGTTCGTACAAACCTATGTCAGTGCTTAAGGCTAGCTTGCCTAGGTCTGGACTATATTATTATGAGCCTAGCCTTTAAGATGAATACCGCACGGCAAAGAGACGATATGAAACTTTTACTACTAAATATATTGTTTTTTTTTTATTGTACATAGATCTAAAACGTTAGTAACCACTTTGTTCTCCTAATCTTAGTTAAGACAACAAATTGTACAGCCTAACGCAAAATCCTTTGAGATGCCCAAAGGGTATCCAGCATTCAGAATTAATTACAGTCGAAAATAAAATATATCTTATTTGAGCTAGAGGTTTGGGAGCATTTTCACGTTTTCTAGGGATTTTCATTGCGGCCTCACAGTCTGCGGCTAGGTACGATTGAATTTTTTCGAGTGGAAGCGACAGGGCTTACCCCGAGCAAAGAGTGAATTAAACTAGAAATGACATATAATATATTATATTAGTACCAAAGTTTTAGTAATTTCTTTAAAATAATTAAATATTTTTGTACAAAATTATCAAAAATACCACCAAGCGTATGTGTTAACAAAAATTTGATTGATGGAAATATCCTTGCATGCATTTTGAAGTGAGTTTGACTTGTGAAAATGACATCAAGGTAAACTTTGAATTTTTACAATTCCACGAGCACAAAATCAATTGGACCGATTCATTGTGCATTAATTAGTTAAATTCTTATAATATATTAAATTATAAGAATGAAACAAATTAATTATTTACTGGTATATTATTATACTGGCAGAGTTCTAGGGTAGAACTGTGGAAAGGATCAGTAGGACAACGGGAAATAAACACTGTTATTTACTCTAGTTAATATTTTGCAAGACCTTACATCGTAGGATAAGTGAAGTAAGAACTAGTAGGATACTAGTTCTACCGTGGAAGTATGTAGTAGAACAAGTGGGATTAAGTGGGGGAAATCAGCCAGATTGCCATCAAAGAATAAAAACTATAATAGTAAATTTTATACCACATCTAGTAACAGCACATCCATTTAACACCAGTACTTTAGGGTCCAACACAATAAATAAACTGGTGAGACACACCGCTGTCTGCAGTGTTGCCAATTGAAATTTTATCCCGGCTTTATACCCATCGGTACCAATAAAATATATGAAATAAACAAAAATATCACTACCCACGTATGTAAGGATTTAAATCATAATAGCTTATGGATATGTGCTGGGATATTGAATATCGAATCTTGTTTATGTTGTGTGCTTTAAATATACCTATATATTTTGTACCAAAACGGTACTAGAAATATGGTTTTAGAAGCAAAAGGATAAACTCAGTAACTACTTTTAGGGACTCCTTTTACTAGGCATATCTGTAAACTTGTTTCCCAGTTTAGTTAGTAGTGTTAGCTTCCATGAAGGCTATTAATCTATACCCGCTAATAAGTCTTATTCACTTAAGAACGACTAATTCTGTTTATTTTATTATTTTTTTTGTGGTTATGGAAAGTTGTATAGTAACATACGAAATGAGCAGTTAAGTAAAGAATGTTAGAAATTTACTATGATTTATCGCAATATATATGTCTCTTCAAGCCGCGATCAACACAATTATAAAAGGAGCAGTCATCAAGCCTACTACTGGTTTATCTATCTAACTTTCGTGGGCCTTATCTTATTCTTTTAAACGAGCAATTCATATATGGTTTCCATAGTATAAGCTCTGCTTAGTTTGGGATCAGATAGCTTTGTGTGAGTGGTCCCAAGATATTATTATTATTATATACCAGGTGACCCACACAATTTCGACGTACATTTTCCCCGTTTTTGCAACATTTCTCATTGCTGCTCCGCTCCTGTTGGTCGTAGCGTAATTTTTTATAGCCTTCCTAAATTAATGAGCTATCCAACAGTGCAAGAAATTTTTAATTCGGATTAGTAGTTCCTGAGATTACCGCGTTCAAACAAACAAACAAACTCTTCAGCTTTATAATATTAGTATACATATAATCTGAATGATGATGCAGGGTGTTTCGGGGGCGATAAATCGATCTAGTTAGATGTCAGTTTTAGAAAACGTCGTTTAAAAAAATTCGAGCAAAGCTCGGTCATCCAGGTACTAAATATATCAAACCTAATATCTAGAGGTTTTTTATTTCTCTATAGACATAGACAATGTAACAAGAACTTAAAGAGTGAAGTGTGATCGTGTACCTCGATATTTTTTCTCCTGATTTCTAAGAAGCCTTTTAGTATCCCGAACAACAACTTAGACCCGAGTCTCATAACGATCCTGGCTAAAGAAAAATAGAAAAAATATTTCTAGTATTCAAATTTTGTTGAACCAAGTTCGTATCTCGAAATATGGTTGAAAGGATTCCTAACTTGCACTTTAGTTATTCAATATTTTGATTCAGAGAACTTTATGTAAATAGAAGTTATGATTACTTTAATAATTAAATAATTCGTTAATGTAAATATTGCTGACCACAAACAACTAGCAAATATAATTGAGGGTCTTTAAATATTTAGTTTTCAAATTAATTATTATGAATGCCCAGGATTGTGGCAACTTGTGAGCGATTATACGCGAGCTGTAATTTTTTATAGTTTATAATTTGTTTGTAGAATTTATTTTTGAGATACAATTTCACTTAGCAACTTAATATCAACAAAAATAACTTATAAATACTTACACTATGTACAAGACAATATTTGGCATAATTATTTAGAACTAGCTTCAGCTCGCGGCTTCACGCGTCTATAACAATTAAAATAATTGCCAATTTGTGTAACACAAACACAACACAACAATAAATTGGCAATGGTTTTAATTGTTATATAGCTCAGCAAATGCGTAAAACAGAGATAATGACGTCTCAAAACGTAGTATTGGGCCGTTAACCGTATTTGCGACGTGATAACGTCTTATAAATCGATGACGGGGTGCACGCACATTAAAGTGTATTGGTTGCTAAGCAACAGCTAATGGCGATTGCAGCGACATGACATGCGATACAATTGGAACCACCGTTATTGATTGGTTGCTAAGCAACGCGAATGACGATGTGTCATCAATGTTTTCTTATGACGTTATCACGTAAAATTATCGTATACCGACTTTGCAGACAACCATTTTTTCATATTAGGATTGTAGGTCCTACATTACTGGCAATCCTGTCAACCACGTCTCTGTGGCGCGAGTATGAATGTGTCCGACTGCTACGCAAGAGGTTGTGGGTTCGATTCCCACATGGGTTAGACACCACTTTGAGTGATCCACAATTTGTTGTTCCGAGTCTGGATGTACTATGTGTCCGTGACTTGTATGTTTTAAAAGTTCCCCGCGACACATGGCTTGTACCCTAGTGCAGGAGTCGTCTTTAAAAAAAGCCTAGCTAAATTGCTTTTATTAGGAGTGAGATAAGATTCAAATCCGCAACCTAACGATTGCGCCTTAACCATTAGGCTACCATCGCTCATAAAATTCTATAGCTACTTAAAGTGTACAGATCACGAAAGTTAATCTACACAGATACAGTCATACCTCCAAGTCATATAGCATGTAACGCAGTCGTTTGAAAGCTACTACAAACACGGAAAGCAATTAGTCTCTATTTGCATTTGTAAACCCAACAGCTGCAATTACCATGATTAACTTCATACCACAGTAAAGAGACAAGCATTTTAATATCTAAATGGTTAAATAGTACCGACACATTAATAAAAAAAATCGGTTACCAACGGTTACTGCTTGCCAATATCCATTATCAGTGAATAGCAGTCACAAAATACTGAAAGTATAGATAGCCAAAACGAATTAGGATTTCATCCGGGAAAAATTGTAAGAACCAATTTTTGCTTTGGAATTCATTGTAGGGGTCACTAGCAGTCTAAATTTTGTTTTGCTTGGTACTCGATCCGTTGCGTCATCCGTCATCTTAGTTTTCAGGGTCCATGTTGGTTTATTGAATAATTCGTTACGAAATCAGTATAAACGTATGTCGCTTAATGTTTAAACCGATTTAGCACTAAATTTTGCAAGCAATCAATCAATCAGCCTACATCGGTCCACTACTGGACATAGGCCTCTCCTAATTTACACCTTTTTGCGCCATTGAATACTTTCCGCATCGAATTCATCTCAGCGACCTTCTTTATGTAGTCGGTGCATATGCCTGATGGTCATCCTACCTTTCGTTTACCCCGTCACGGTCTCCACTCTAGAATTCGTTTGCTCCGTCGGCCAAAGGCCATCTCTTACCTTGTCACGAAATCAAATTACAACAACGTAGTCTTTGTAGAATTGGAAAACGTTTAAAAACCATGATTTGTCCCATTCATTTATGAGCTTTGGTGATTCGAAATACTGCTTTTGTTGACCTATGTACCTTTATTTAAAAATACATTCAAATAAAAAAAAACATTTGAAACTATAGGCACAATAAGCTTATCTTTAGGTATATTTATCAATAACAAACAGCACAGTAGAATATTTGCCTGAAATAGTTTGAAACCTGTGTTTCAGGCACGAAACTCGACTTTTTTGCTCAAGCAGCGCAGATTCGGATAATATTTATAGACACGGAATCCAGGAACTCTTTGATGTACCTTCAGGCCACAGTGGTACAAGACGCCTTGACCGTAAGCGACATCAAGCGCGTTTGTATGAACCTTCCCTTCTGCATTTTCGATGTTTTGTGCCGAAGGGCAGGCATTCAAGCACTCTGCTTGAATACAAACTGCGATATAACCTCATTCATACAACACGTAATACCTCATTTGAAAAGCCTTTGCGGGCTCACCGATGTTATCACTCAATAATGTGGCTCTTTGAAGCGGGCCCTTTTTTACGACGTAATTTGTAAGAATTTTTTAAATAGATGGGCCTGTGCGTCGTTTAGTTTATTAACATTGCTTTTTGCGATGTGTTTGGAAGCTATGTTGATTTTTTTATGCATGAAACGTCTAGAATAGTACGCAGCGCTAACGATGGCTCAATATCCTATAGTAATACATATATTCAAATATGTCTATAATCTGTTTGGATAGTGAAACAAATACAACATCACACGTCAGGGTAAAAAAATTAATATTAAAAATAAAAATTCTTAAGCCCGGTTTAAAAGAACTTAATAAAAACAGGCGGTTTTTTTATTTTTAAATCTTAATTTTTCATTTAATACTTTTTAATTCTTAGTTGTAAGACATAATTAACTGTAACTACCAAAAATTTGAGCAAAAATGGTTGCTAACTAACTTTAAATCGGTAAATACCCTAAACTGATTCTGTATGGAGGTTATGTCAAATATATAGCTCTAGTAGCCATGTCCATCGATAGATAGATTATTGAGACCGGCCGTTAGACATACATAATATTTCAAAATGCTATCAAACAAAGATAGCCTTCGTCAACAAAATTGTTGAATTTTTAGGTTCAACTACGATATTTTAATAATAATATAATAAAAAATGTAATATTTTTTACTTTTCCAATTTTATTATGACATGTGTCCAAGTGGCGAACCTGGCAGGCAAGCCTGGACTGATATTAACAAAAATCGGCCAAGGCGAGTGTTACGTTAAGTTTTATTTCACTGACGTATAGTCTGCCTAAAGGGGTATAGGTACATAAACCAGTGAAAGTGTACGTAAAAAATGCAACTGGCAAAATTGATTACTGCGGGTAGCTTGAAAAATTCAGGCAACTTTACCTTAGGTTATAGGTAGCCTTACTAATTGGGTTGTAGAGGTCGTACGTCGCCCGCTCCGTGTAAATACAGGCAATTAGTTACATTGAGGTGGACTAGCAACCTTCCACTATATTGGGTGTATCGGGGTAAGCTCGGTTACGAGGTGGGGTAACGTTAAAAAAGTAACATGAAACTTTGCATTAGAGGTAAATGTGAATATAGCTTAAACTGTTTTAATTATAGGTATTAATTTCTACAATTAATTTATTTCTGTTTGTTATCATTTCATGTCCAATGATTTTTAAAGATACTTTTATCCGATTAGTCACGAAAAAGTAATAAAAAGACATATTTTGCAACCCATTTTACTCACTGGCTTTTCTTTTACCTATTCTCTTGAACAGTGGGGTAAAAAATAAAATTACGACCGTAGCAAAAATAAAATATGTATATTTTAAAGACCTTTTCTAACCATAGCTTTAGAGCGGTCCGTTACATTAAACATGTCTCTATATACTACAGTCCTCAAAACAATCCAACAATCATTTTTTAGGATCAACCAACAAAGTGTCACCGAAATAAATTATTCATATATCAGTCAACCCTTCGTCTTCCGAGATAATATCATGTGATTTATGTTAGCACCTTGCCTTAAGTGCCACGTCTTAGGACCTTGTTTAGACTTGCTACAGATCTACGTGGGCGAATTTATGAGACAGCTATATAAATTGCAACCAAAGTTTACATGAAAATGTCTTAAAAATGTTGAATGTTGAGTTTAACTGAAGCAGACATAATAACAACGTATTTTTAAACTCGTTGCAAATATTTCAGAATTATAGTGTGTGAAAAATTGTATACATTTTCTATTGTGTTCACGCGAAGTTAAATTAGCATGACTAAGTATAGAGTTTTATTTTTATTGAGTTTGAAAACTGCGGTATAATATGGTAGAACAATTCGCAACTAACTTTATAGTACATAATCAGGATTTACTGCCCATGGAATGTTCATTTGCTTTATGTGGTTGAAACAAGCATTATTTATAATTTGTACATTACATAGTCATTGGGCGAAAATACATATGCATGTAGCTGGTACATTTTCATGATAGCTCCTTGCATGTACTACCTGATTGTAGAACTGACATCCCTTTGTGCAACTGCAACTAACATGCTCGCTACATTTCTATTTCGCTGGCATTATGTATCTTTGCCTTTAGATTAGTATTTTTTTACTGCTAATACAAACAGATACGTAAACATATACTAGTATCCATACCCAAATATAGACATAACATTAAACACAATTCAAATCGAATAAAAGAAAAATAAACAATTTTCTTTCACTTTATATAAAACAACATCTCTATTGAATTCTGTTAAAAATTAATGCGGGTTCACATAACACAAACACGAAACTTTGAAAGCAATCAATCATGCATTATAATCTTATTTACCAACGTATACTTACTTCAATAATACCAATACATTATGCAGATCAAAATAAACAAATATAAATAAATCAGCAACGATATGATATTGCCAAGTAATTGAATTTTTTACTCAACGATAATGCCAACAACTTGGAAAATGCATTCAGAGCAAAATTGCTTATTTATTATGATTCATGAATATTCAAATAAATGTTCAAGTAAATTGATTTACGAGGAATATCGCTATTATACACTAATGAGAGATGATATTGGCAGTTTTATTTACGTTTCGATATTGATATTTGTAAATAAGATATTCCGTCAGTGATATCCAATTGCATCAGGTGTCAAGTAATTTGCGATCAATCATTTTTAATACAAAGTTCGACACAAAGAGAGAGGTGTTACAATCTAAGTTAAGCAGAACAATGGTTTTAGGTGCCGTGTTCTTCATAAGGTTGACTACTTTGGACTTGCGTGCATTAGCCCATAAGTCACAAGCCACAGTAAAACAATTTAATACAGGGCTTAATTGATGGCGAGTATCTATTGTCTGTAATCTTAACGCAGTAAACTTAACAATTTTCATTGTGATTATAAATATAAATATATAATTTAAGGTAAAATACCTTGTTTATTGCCCGACGTTTCGACCGTATTGCAACGGCCGTGGTCACGGGTAGACTGTCTGTGAAAATCTATCACGAGTGTACATCTAATAGACTGTTACGGGTGACAGTTTATTAGATGTACACCCGTATAGGATTGAAACCTCGGGCAATAAACATGGTATTTTAGCTTAAATTATTCACGTGATTAAGACCCGTAGTATATATAATCTATTAATGTGAGCAAATAGCGAAAGTTTATCAACATTCATTGTTATTTTCAAATTGTATGCAATATTGGGGTAAAGCTAAATACAAGCTTACCCCAACAACTAAACAAAATTTTCACAAAAAATATAAGTCAACATAAAGTATTTTTATCGATCGTCAATGTTATTACATACGGGAAGCGTGCGTAACGGATGAATTTCCATATTAAAATCCCTATCGCAGTCTATTACTGGCGCATTGTGCATTTGATGTATGTTTTCCTTGCATCACATGCCTGATTTCGCTCAAATCTGACGGGGTAAGGGGAAAAATAAGCGAAAGTTTGCGAAT
Organism: Herminia tarsipennalis; assembly: GCA_945859575.2. NCBI lineage: Eukaryota > Metazoa > Arthropoda > Insecta > Lepidoptera > Erebidae > Herminia > Herminia tarsipennalis. The sequence continues at coordinate 9,889,174 of OX243834.2, read as the reverse complement.
AGAAGGCGTAACTGTTACTATTTGTGATTCAGGTGACACGGTGATTGATGTTGGTTATTTTCATATTGTAAGTATGTAGCAAAAACTGTCATTGTATACGAAGTAATGTAAAGAGGTAAAATGGATTTATTTAAAGGCAAGTTTATAATAGACTAGTAAATTTATTTTTGACTATATGGTGAAATAAATATATCCGTTCTTCTTAATAAATTATGGATGTTCGTGGAAATATGAACATCTTTTTTAAACAGTTAAAGTTTGTGTTTCATTTGGGACAATTAAATAATTCAAATTTTATTATTCATAAATTTTACAAAAAACTGTAGTAGTGATATACCTAGTGTTGTACTGTTTTTAAGGATAGATTAGGCGAAACAGGGTTCGGCTCTCTCAAAAATTTATATAGAAAACCTAAATATTACGACTGGAAAAAAATTGTGTTACTAGTCAAAGAGTTTTTCTAGTAGATGAAATAAAGTAATTTAAGGATATGTCTTAATATGATCCCGCAAATAAATCTTGAAGTTGCGGAAAAATGCAAAAACGAGCATTTTCGTATTGTCATAGTCATGGCGTTCATAATCTAACATATGTACGAACGAATATTCTACTTTATTTTGAGCTGCGCTCCTGCGCACTGTGAAGTAATTATTGTGTGCGGAAGAGCGAGGCCGGCGATCGTGTCGCTGTATACGTAGCGCTAAATAAATAATTCTCTCAGTGTAATGCCTAATCTGTCTTTTGATAGATTTGGTTACTAGAGATAGACTTTACGCCGGCTCCACACGATGGCTTCAACGTCACTCGTTTAACGTGTGGATCTAGAACAACGCTCATCCCAACGTTGGCGCCAATGCTATTTTCTAGATGCACACGTTGGACGAGTGACGTTGGGTTAGCTTTTGGCAAATATGATATATATTTGACATACGCTCCCTAACTAGGAGAAATTCGATCGATTGACAAAATATTGAAAATGGGCGTCACCATTTCTGTGTCCGTGAAACATCTTCAGAGACAAAATATTTTTAACAATAGGGGAGACATAACATTATAGTATATACAGGGTAAAATCAGGCTTTTACTCTCAGAATAAAATTGGAGCTGGCCCTTAGTTTTAAAAGAACCAAGCCTATTAAAAGAAAAATGTATAAATAACAAGATATATTTTTGATATATTTTTTAATTTTTATTGTACCTAATTGTAAAGCTAGCTCTTATAATTTTCCAACTATTTAAACAAATTCAACAAAATTTGATCACAATACAGTTATTGAAGCTTGTTTTGATTACACGAGTTACTAAATTAACTGCGGTCTAAACCTATTACAACTTTTAGTTTAGTAACGTTAAAAAAGTTAGTGAAAATAACTAAAAGTTGTAATAGGTTTCCACGCTTTTACTGATAAAACGCTACGACAAATCTGAAAATCACTTTACTCAATTTCGTAGCCAGAACGGAAACTTTGTAATATTCGTCTACGAAGTCCGTAGATGTGCTACGAAAGCGTCTACAGCAATCTCAACGGAAAAACACGGATATTAACATCCATCACATTATTATATTATGACTAACTGTTATTTTACGAGCATCTAATGGTTCGATAACGGTATTTTATTATTCCCTAATGGCTTATACCTGTCTTAAACCGTTATAGGGACGATGTGTTATGGCTACGTACTATGGTACCAATTTCGCATAATGGATCTATCTTTATTGTCCATTCGAACGCTATTAAAAGGCTGTATAAATCAGATAGTTGGGTGTTCGAATGGATGTTTTGTTTTCGTGGAATTTTGATATATTATGTACATTTTAGATGTGTAAGCTAAATAACGATTTTAGTATTTTAAACATTTTTTTTATTGTCAAATTCCGCTAAATGACAAATAATTTTGTAATTATATAACGTAAATGAGAAGGAAAACTTTGAAAATAAATGTATATCATTTATATTGATATTTAAAAAAAGTATATTAACATCATTCACATAACGTCATCTGATCACAAACTACACAGAGCTTGTACTATGGCAACCAGACAACTGATAAACATACTTATATATTTCTAAATACATACATATTATAAATTGCGCTCTTCTAGGTGAACAGAATAAAACATCGTGCTCATCACACAAAGTTTTATCCTGGGTGGGGATTCAACCTACGACCTCCAACTTAACAGTCAGGGTCACTAACCACTAGACCAGCAGGCCATATTTTTCTAACAAAAGACAATACTGCGCAAAAACTTTACACCTTATCTAAAATTTAAAGGTACCGCTGTTTGGTTACAATTTATTTCAATGACTTTGTATAATACCAAACCTTTATAATAAAGTCCTACGCAGTAAAATGACCTATATATATGACCTCAGTGAACCCACGGGTGAGGTTTCAAAGTGTTCGATGAAGAAATATATTAAGTTGCCGTTAAACTTTCATTTAATTTTGCTTTTCTTACTGTAGAAACAGAATCCATTATAACTTAGTTTTAACCTTTGCTATTTGAAGTTCAAATGATTATTATTTTATAGAGTTCCTCTATCTGAGTTTCAAAGAAAAAAAAACTAGATGGTTTTGCTGATAGTTTTATAGATAAGATTAAAAATGTATTAACTCTATTGCGCACGTAATGTTTTTAAAAAAAAAGGCAGAAAATACAGATAGTACATTTTTACTATCCACTATAAGTACTAACCATCATAACAAAAGGGGCAAAAGTATTTTCAATTTTGAATGTATTGTTAGTAATCAAACCTCTTTGGCTGTACTGAATGTAACTGGCTGGTTTTAATACCAATAAATGTTTACATTCTGAAGATTTATTAAATAAACTAATTCCTGCCATTTGTCGATTGTTTTTCAAGCAAGCAAAATGAACGTATGTGACGAAAAATTCGGTACATTCTGAAGTTTGTTTCCAATTTAAAAATATTAAACATTTTGTTATACCAATTCAAAGAAAAACGACTTCTTTAACCGACTTCAAAAAGAAGGAGGTTATCAGTCCAGATTTTGTATTTTTTTATTTATGTTCAGGTATAAATCCGTCATATACGACGAGTAAATTAAATCCCTGTCCGACACGAAAAGCCTCTTTACAATGAAAACATTATTTTCCGCCTCCGCATGTTTTCTTATATAACTTCGACCAAGAAAAAAAAAATAAACTACACATTAACAGATCGGCCAGCGAGTATACAAAAAAAGATTTTTTTTATTTACCCGACGTTTCGATCGAATTGCACCGATCGTGGTCACGGGTCGACTGATGGCAGCTTAGCGATGTCTCCGTGAGGCGCGGGGTTCTTCAACTACCCTCGCCTGGTCTTGATAATTTTGATAATTTGTACTGTCGGTACTTCTACACACTACACTTACAACGTCTTTACACTGAGGCGCGGTGTCTTTACGGCTAATATAATTCACGCGATTAAGTCCCGAAATAGAACTAATATGTATAAAAATCGCGAAAGTTTAAAAACAATAAAAATAATTTTGTTAACCCGTCCATTTTTTTTTTTTTTGTTCGAAAAATATTTATTCCTAAAGGGTCCCATAGATATATATCTATGGGACCATTTAGGAATAAATATTTTTAATTTAATAAATATTTTAACTTAACAATATCGTTAAGTTCTAATGATGACTTTCGGAGACAGACAACGAAACTCCTCAATAAATGCCAGAAAATTAACCGCAATTGTAGTCGATTAGATGTTTGTAGTAAAAAAATAATAATAATTAAAGATTCAAATGGATCTTGTTTGCATTTCTATAAACTAAATGAGGTAAAGAGTATTTCAAATGTGTGAATATTACTTTCGTTCACAACTTACAGCACTTGCTTGATGAAAATTGCCTAATTACTTAGATGACTAAAATTTAGTCACTTAAAAAGACATTTTTTTAAACCGCCAAAGATTTGTAATAAATTAGACAGACCATGGTACATAAACATTTGTTTTTAAATTTCAAGGTAAATACTGTGTTCATTGAAAATTTTCAAATGTTTAGCATTTGAAAATTTTCAATGAACATCAAAACAAACCTCTCATCTATGTGGCTTATAGCTTTATTGGAACATAGTTTCTTTACGTAGATTTTTGTTTGCTAGCTAGAGGCTAGACGATAAAAAATTGTGTAACATTTAGATATCGATCAAAAATCTATGATTTTTTATAAATATGTGAAGTTAGAATAAATAGGTTGTGTTGGAGGTTGGTATTTTTATAAAAGGTTGTAATGTTTTTTACATATGTCAAACTGGCTATGTAGGTACACACAGCCAGTTTGAGATAGGTTTAAGAAAATTAACATTTTACGAGTAAAATGTTACGTTCTTTAAGACTTTTTTAAAATTTAAATAATGCAAACATAAAAAATATAACAAAAGGAACTAAGATTCAAAACGACACGTCTTTCTTTTTTTATTTATTTGGTGGTACACGAGACAAACAGTACGCTTATTTGCAACTTTAAAAATAAAAAACCATCGCAAAACCCAGACTGCTTCATTATTCATTACCTGAAACTAAAATAGTCTAAAAAGGGTCGTATGTTTACTGTTACAGTAAATAAGTCGTAACTTTGTTTGGATTTAAAACTACAGCTGGACTAGAAAAGTAAACGATTTGTTTTGCATATCTTTCTTAGTACCTATGCACATTGATTTAAATTAGGTACAGGCTACGTGATACATAAGTTTGTTACTTCAGTTGTACCAAAGTTATCTAAATACTTTAAGTTTGCATATTATAAAAAACAATATTTTATTGTTTGAACCATAATTATTCGTTAGTAACGAAATTAAACTAAAAAAAAACATACTTATTCAGAAAAAAAATCACCGATCGCAAAAAACTATTTAGTACAAATAACTAAAAAGCAAGAAATAATTTAGGTATACAGCAAAATATATTAAACATTTAAAGTTGATGTCAGGAAATAGAAGTTTTTGTTTTATTTTGCCTCCTAACTTCCTCCTTTTAGAAGTCGCTTAAAAGAGAAAAAAAAGGTTCATAATTTAAACTACCAAGTCTAAAAAAACATTAACTATTTTCCAACCCTTCAAACATTCTAGTTTGAATTTATCAAACTAGAATGTTTACGGTATACTTATTTTCTACATACTCAACCATAGTGCTCACGCACCTCGAACTAAAATTACCTACTAAATGCATCAGCGTGATTCTTTTCTCAAAAACGGTGTCGGTTTCAAAATACCGTCTTGGGTGACCGGATCCGGTCAACGTCTATTGATAGCGGTTTCCCGGATTATCGGAACCAGTTCTTGGAATTGCAATCCCTAAAAGTTGTTTTAGTATTAATCTTATTACATTATTATAAGTTCCATAAAATATGTACATATTTCTGACTATAATCAGTTTGAATATATATGATATATATATAATATGATGAAATTTGAAAGGTACAACAAGCTAATGAAACCTTTCTATACTGTAACCTCGACAGTTATAGTTTTAATTTTCGAGACACACTTATACAGTTATACTAGCTAAATTCTTTTAAATGTGCTGAGCTATTCTTACTTGAAATAAGGTGCGATTAAACATATTTTTTTTTAATTATTTCACATCTATTATCTGTAAACACAAAAATATTAATTCCAGTTAAAGAACAAATAAAATACAAGTCTAATTAAGCGTCAAGAAAACATCTCGTTCAAATTAAAAAATACTGCTCAGATACTTTGAAAAGAAATATCTGAATAGCAAATACACAAATGAGCATTTTATTTAAATTAACCGTTGAGAGCAAATTAAGAAGTACTGTATAGTTACAAAGGAATTTATCTCAAGTGCGCGATTTCTCCGAACAAAGTGTCGTCTAGGGATGTCTTATAGCAAAACCACGTTCTATTTGAACTGTTATATATTTTACCCTATCAGTAAAGATCTTTGAAAGAAAAACTTTAGTTTCTTTTGTCTTTACCTGATGGCTATAGCCGCATTAACCTTAACGACCTTGTGATGTACGAACATTAATATTCTTACACTATCGCTAAGTGTCAGCGGGTTATCTAGACTTGTTTTTTGTTATAGTGAAAGTAAAGAAGATTGTGGTCTAAAATATAGTGCGAAACGGCGGTAAACTAGGGGTTAAGACATCGTAATGGAAAAATCACGGTCCCGATTCCACTATCGATACATAAACCAACTCATAACACAAGCAATTTTGCTTTAAGCTGAATGGGTTTACAAGTTTGTTAGCAAAGTGTGGCTTAATAAATTATTTAAACTAGTGGTCGCCCGTGTTCGAAATTCGACTAATAAAATGCTAATATTTAAAATATTAGCATTTCGCATTCGTTCTCTATACAACATACTTATTATTGGTATTGTAAAACACCCCAACAAGATTTTTACTTCAAGAAATCATATGAAAAAAGAAGATGAAAATATTGAAAACTTGCTTAGTTATAAACCATTAAAGTTTTTTTTTAAGACGACTCTCGCAGTAGGGTGCAAGGCCTGTGTCGCGGGAGACTTTACAAAAATACATGTCACGGACACAAAGTACACTCAGACTTGGAATAACAATATGTGAATCAAACAAAGTGGTGCTCCATGTGGGAATCGAACCCACGACCTGTTGCGTAGCAGTCGGATACACTCTCATCGCGCCACGGAGACAGTCTTGTGTTCTTCGCGCTATCGTGATCATTGCGTTTCGTAGTACATAATCCTTGGTTATTATTGAAAATAACAGGATTTGGACTGTTAGAAGTATTAATGAATTATATAATTATTAATTAATTGAAAAGTATAACATGGTCCAAAAACTACCCTATTGGATTGTATTACTGATTCAGATTTGCACTATACCAAGAATAACGTTGTATAAACTATAAATGCGCCACGATCTTTTTTTTTTTTAAAGACTTCCGCAGTAGGGTACAAGCCCTGTGTCGCGGGGGACTTTACAAACATACAAGTCACAGACACAAATTACACCCAGACTCGGAACAACAATTTGTGGATAACACGAAGTGGTGTCCCGTGTGGGAATCGAACCCACGACCTCTTGCGTAGCAGTCAGATACACTCCCACCGCGCCACCGAGGCAGTCAAAATATAAACTACAGAACGTAATTTATTTTTGTCAATGTCTGCCTGAAGGGTAACATATTATGTTACATGTTCGTTTAAGGAAAGTAGTGCCCGGATCGAAGCAATCACCCACCGTTGGGATTAATACTTTTTTTATTTAAAGCATTGTTCTCTTTAATTACTTTCACAATAATAAATTAGCGTCGAGCACTTTCCAGCCGCCTAGTATTTTCCCTTTTCAAGCAAAAATTCAACAAAGTATTTTTTGCAGTACAACAAATTTAAACGGGCTTTGAACAAACGTGTCGTTCCGGCCGGTCACGGTTCGCGTCGCCCCGCATAAATATTACGGAGCAATCACTGTAAATACTCTCTGTATCGCTATATACAAACAGGTAGATCTGCACGTCTGATGCCTGAGTATATGGAACGTATCTAGAACAATTTTTGTCAAGGCAATTATTTTATGGACCACAGGTCTTAATCGTGTAAGTGTTTTAGGGTTAAAAACCTTTTTGGTTGCCCAACAGTTTCACAAAGAAGATGTCTATGAAATGGTATAATGTTTATAAATCGTGAAAGTTTATCATTATAATCTGTTGTATTGAATGATTTCTATGTGCAAAATGAGGTGGAAATAAATGCGATAGAGCTATTTTAGAAGGCATTGAAGTTTTGTTTTTTGACTTGTATTTTAATATTTATTTTATATTGTATATTTAGGTATGCTATAAACACTAAATATGAATACCTAATCAGTGTGAAGACTGAGAGGTTAAATAAGATTTTGATTGCCTCTGTAGCGCGGTAGAAGTGTATCCGACTACGCAACGCAAGAGGTCGTGGTTTCGATTCCCTCACAGGACACCTCTTTGTGTGATCCACAAATTGTTGTTCCGAGTCTGGGTGTAGTTTGTGTCCGTGAATTGAATGTTTGTAAAGTCCCCCGCGACACGGTGTTGTCCCCTAATGCGGGAGTCTCCTTTAAAAAACAAAAGATGTAGTCTACAGTTCTTCCACTTCACTATTTTCTACAGTCCCTGATCATTTAATATTTTTTTTTATTCATTGTAAAATAATGTAGTCAGATCTCTTTCTAATTTGATATCTTCGAGTTTTATTAAACGTGTCGACAGAAATGGTTAAAAATAATAAAGGTATAAAATATCCCGGCCATTAGCTTCTTTTTGAGCAAAAAAAATGAATTCAGGAACTGTGAACAAAGTAAAATATAAATCACAAATGAATAATTGCTTTTTCTTAGAATATAATTGCTTCTTAAGTACTAAGCAAGGTGAAACCGCAAAAGTTAGAACCGTTTGCAGACGCATTATAATAATGTGTAGGTACTATATAATACTGCTAACTGCATTTTAGAACTATCATTTTTGAGGTATAATTAGTTATTATTTTTGTTATTATCACGGTTGTATTGTCTCACAATGATTAGTGAAATAATAATCACCGTATTCTTTGTATCTTTTAAGTTCTAATGCTATTTATATAGGTACTCCATTTTTTATACATGGCGATAACAATTTAGGAGGTATCTTTCCCGCAATATTTCAAGAGAAAAGATTTTAGCTTAACTGTTTTTTGTTACCAAGCTAGAAGTCAGTGCATGAGATGTGGAAATAATTCTAACCTTAACGTTAACCTAAGGTTTAGATGTTACTAAAGCTTAAGACAGCATTATACACGTCTAGCTGTTGCGCCCAACTTCGTCTGCGTAAATGTTACCCGTTTTTGCAATACTTCTCATTGCTACTCCGCTCCTATTGGTCGTAGCGTGATGTTATATAGCCTATAGGCTTCCTCGATAAATGTGCTATCCAAAAGTGAAAGATTTTTATATTCCGATTATTGCGTTCAAACAAACAAACAAACTCTTCAGCTTTGTAATATTAATATAGATTATACATCAATACACACGCGTATAAGATAACTAGCTGCCTCGCACAACTTCGTCTACGTCAATTTTCCCAGTTTTTTAAATATTTTGAGTGCTGCTCCGCCTGTATTGGTTGTAGCGTGATGTTATATAGTCTATATATATAGACTATCCAACGATAGATGATAATATTATCATCTATCGCTGGATACCCAATTTATCGAGAAAGGCTATAGACTTCCTTAATAAATGGGCTATCCAACAATAAAAGAATTTTCAATTCGATCCAGTAGTTCCTGAGATTATCGTGATTTAATAAACAAATTCTTCCGCTTTTTAATATAGTATACTCGTAGATTTAAAAAGTAGGTAGTTAATTAAAAACAAACCGTATTATTTTAGTTTCGTTTTCTCAATTTTCTGGGTCGAATCCAACAATTTTATCATTCTATAACAGTAAAACTTATAAAACGTATCTAGAAATGCATACATTAGAACAAGTTTTCCGCAATGCGGCGTGGTATCGCATTATTTTGCATATACGTTCATGCAGACGCTATTGATTTTGTCTGTGTTAGGGGGACAGCCTGATAATCATATTATATTGTATTTTAAATATATTTGCCTGGGGTTCGTTGCGATATACCACTGTACTACACAATCTATAGCACATTTTGACCTTGGAAGCAGTTCCCCCAGCGAATGTTACATGATTGTAACCCTTTGTAACTTTTCATTATTTGAGTTGTGTGGGCATATATTGTTGTTTGTTGTTACTCTGACATTTGTAATGATTGTTAATAACTATACAATGTATTGTTATGAATAGTTTAGTGACAATTTGATCGATGAATGAGAGCTCATATTTTTATATGTAATCGTCAATTTAAACTTTTTTTTGGTGTTATTAAACTGATATTTTTATAGACTAGGTTATTGATATGGTGTTCAAAATGTTCGGCACCAAAACGACTACATAACCACGGTGTATCTATTGCCCCTGAATTGAAAATCCTGATATCTCTTTTCGTTAGAAAGCCAACTTTCGCACTAGCATGCAGACTCTGGACCAACGCTATGTCTTAGTCCCATGTAGGAATGTCCCTTAATTGTCGTAAGTAAATTTAACAACATAATGTAGAAGAAATATAAATAGAATTTATTTTCCGTGCCCATTTTAGTTAGATATTGGTATTTGTAAACATTAATTAAGACCCTATTTTAGACCATATATCACTTGTTGTCAAGTTTTCTTCTTTTATACTATTACTTAGATCTCAAAGAAATAGTTAAAAGAATTAAATAAAAAGCAAACAAGAAACCATTACTCAAACTCTTTCAACAGCACTCGTCTAAAGACTAATTTTTAAGTACGTTTTTTCTCAAAGCAACACCAAGAAATTATTCATCTTACTTCAAAAACTCTTGGTAAACACCCGTGAGCGAAACAAAAACAATACTCTCGTCGTTTTGCACAATTTTCCTTCGAATAAAAACTTAGCTCTCATAAGACGCTTTTCTAAGTGGCTGCTAAACTCGTGAAAGGGGTGTTTCAATGAGACGTAAGCTCGTACATTCGCTGCTTAAATGTTTGGTCCATGTTGGTTGTGTTTTACTAAACCAACGTGGTATCGCTTTAGGGCTATTTGGTCTAAATTTGGACTTGATACATTTTTCATTTATTCTTAAATTTATCATTTATATCAATGGAAAGCTCAGATCTTTGGACCTAGAAAGATAAAATTTGGCGAAGAAGTTTTTTTATGGTTTTATTATAAACCACAACTATTTTTGTTTGTTTCTTGTAAACCAGGAAAAAGAAAGGATTACAGAAAACTTGATCTCCATGAACCCTCATAGAGGTAAAAGTTTGCTAAAATAATTAAATAAAAAGCAAAAAATAAACAAACTTTCGTTATAATAGTCGGAATTTCATACCAACTTTTTAATTTTCTTGGTCTCATTATCTTGTAGAACAGTAATTTCAATTTCGACTAGATTGTAGAAAGAGCGCAATCGCGCGACCAACAGCATGTCGTACTTTCGGTGGGTAAAGTACTCGTTTGTTTGGGTAAATCTATGATTTGCATAAACATTCCCCATGAACACCTAGATGGCCATATTCGCTGGTGATCAAAGGATGCTAAAGTGAATGGTTCACATACTCGCAATTAAAGCGACATTCAACGGGCAAGAACTAGTGATAGGTAAGGGTATATTTATGGCAATTTTCGTAGATAAATAGCCATAAATATACCCATATTTTAGAATTTATTCTACAGTAGAATGTGTGATAATATTTGTACATTAGAATAACAGAATACGTTATGACAGAGTAAATTGATATTATAGAAGTAAGTACTTAGGTTAAGTTTGTTTATATGCAAGTAGCCATGTCTATATGTCAATTGTGTTATAAGTAACGTGAACAATATTTGTATCACGAAATAGGTTATAACAAAGTAAATTAGTTACAGTTTATGTTGTGGTTTAGGTACGATTTTATTGAGTTGCATAATTATGACACTGTTGTAATATTGTTGTGTTTGTGTATTGTGTTTGCTAAGCTTGTCTTTTATATACTTACTTATTACTTAATAAAGAGATGAGTATTTTGCTGATGGCAAGCGTCACGCTAACCCATAACAGTATCAGGGACACTCAAATCCTTGTTTGGCAAATATGATTGTCATCGCACAGCGCTCCTCATTTGTGACATTAGTTCGTAAGTCTCATCTGAACAAGCAAAGTAGTCCTTATAAGCAAAAATTATAAGCATATTTGTCCTAATAACATTCTTATAATTGCATTATTGTAGACTCAATCAATCAATCATCAGCCTATCGCAGTCCACTGCTGGACATAGGCCTCACCAATTGCACACCACTTTGTTCTATCTTCGGCTTCTCGCATCCAACTCCTGCCAGCCGTTTTGCGTGAATCATCACTCCACCTGGCCTGAGGGCGTCCTACACTACGTTTGCCGAGACGCGGTCTCCACTCAAGAACTCGTTTACCCCAACGGTTTTCGGTTGTTTGGCTAATATTGTAAATTATTTTAATTTTAATAGCATTTGACAACTCATAACATACTCAAGAGCATTCGTTTTTGTTATCTCAGTGTTATAGTTTGCTTTAAGACTGATTTACAATCTTATAGCATACTTGAAGTTGCTTTTAACTGTAGTTTTAAAACTGTCTTGAGAGCTTTATTCTGCTTGCTGGGATTTGCCCAGCAATTACACTTTCTACATTGGCCTTCCTGCGAAACAAAGTGTCACACCACTATTTCACGAAAAAATAACTGACATTGTGATGGTACCCCCCAAGACGGTATATAGCCTGTTTGATAAAAATCCATTAAGCCGTTTTGCAGATGCCTACAAATTAGCTTAACAGATACAGCTTAAATCATTTTAGTTTCACGTGTCAGTCTTTTAATGTAACAACATAATCTTATGTTAAATAACATAATTACTTGTAAACGAACAACCCTTTAAGAAAGCACTCCCAGTCTTTCCACCTAAAGCGACTGCATTTTGTATGAGCTGGGAACATTTTAGATTAACTCCCTTTAATTACAGTCTAGGTAAACAGGGTAACGCGACGCGTGTGTAATCACGATTAGTAATTAGGAATATATGTACGACGGGAGGGAATTGTCGCGGTGGGGGCCAGTTAGAGCGGGGGATACAGCGATTTATAATAATAATAATATCTTGGGCAACTCACACAACACCATCTGATTCCAAGCTAGGCAAAGCATGTGCTATTTCAACAAGATAACCGATACACATTACACATATTATAGACTAGCTACTAGACTATAGGGGTTATTTATAATTATAGCATTTTACCTAACCAAAGTTTTATCTTCTTCTATCACATTTTAAAAATGAAACGATAAACTAAGACAACCCATTCGCTAGTTAAAACGCTCTTTCTATAGTGTTACGAATTTATGATTATGAACAAAGTAGTAACTCTAAGTTACATTCTCAGTTATTTCAAAAGGCATTTCGTAAGTTGAATAGAGTATAATAACAAACAAAGATAAGATATATCCACATGTTATTTATTATTTAAAGGCACAGCTGATAAGCCAATCCCTTGAGCACATTAATCGCTAACACTGAAACCGCAAACAACGCGTTCTAAAATCACTACGTGAGCAAGTCAAGAACATATGTTTAAGAAACTTTGTTAATATTTAATATTTAACCCTAAAATGGCGTTGATTTGTAGGTGCTTTGCGTTTAATTTCGACGTTACTACACCTCTAATTCAATAATTTGACGTGTGTGGCGTAGACGGGTTAACAAAAAGATAATTAACTTATTGGTTTATAAACTGTCGAATTGTAACCGTGTAACCACCGTCAGATTCGCAACGAGAATGTAAAACAATGCAGATGTTAAATTTGGAATATCATTTTAGATGTTGCATATTTCAATAATTTAAGTAGTTAATCCTTCGTTATGTATACGTTTGATTTATGCTATTTTATAAACTGTTATAAGTTATGCAAAAAAGCTTCAAATCTTAATTTTGTTTGGTATAAATAAATCTAAAGTTAAAGTGCAGTATAGTAACTTTAAAAATAAGATGTAGTGTGTATGATTAAGCAGATATGCCCTATATTGTCCACAAAAGTGACGTTTGTATTACAGTGGCATTAAATAATTCGGGAATTTTAATAAAAACACGATATTTCTCACAGCAGCCGATATAATTCATGTATTTGAAATATATTTTAATGCTTCGCAATTTCTGAAAGTTTAATAATGTCATTTACACGTTTTATTTTCCGGGATAAGTATTTAAAATAATCACATTTATATATTAATATGAAGAATTTTTTCAAAATTCTCTTTGATACCTCATCTATACATATAATTTAGTCTATGACAATGACAATAACAGCTACTGTTAAAATGTAAAAAATATTAAATTCCTCATAAGTGGCGATTAAAAAAATTTTTAACAAATTATTCTTCAATAGACTTTATTATATCAATTTTGGGGTACATCAACTTTATCACAAGCGAATTTTTACAGCAATTTAAAATCTTTGACAGATTAGTTGTCATTGCATTTCCTTTTTGTAAGTATCTTAAAGAAAAACGAAATAGAGCTTATTATTCTCTCATGGTCCAATGGGACGGATCTGACATGACCGGAAAGAGATGGTTGCTAATTGACTTTTTTAGTATTACAGTAATCTGATGTTTAATCATGTTATACCTATTTGAAATGCTTACGATGAGCCCTTTAATTTGATATCCATATTGGGGCACTCGAAAAAAGAAAATCCCACCTACCAACAAAGGCGGATGTGAGATGTCAAAAACAAAAGTTTTTGACATCTCACATCCGCCTTTGTTTTTTTTAAAACGTGACTTATCTAAGGACACTTAGACGGTCAAAACAAATCTAATAACGTCTTAATTGTTTAAATCTGTCTTGTGGTTTGAAAGATATAAGGTAATAAAGAATATTACATACATACATACAGGAAACGCCCGAAAAACATTACCCTTCCTTGAAGTTGGGTAATAAAAATGTAATATAATCATAAGGTGTATAAATAAGACGATAACTATTAAAGTGAGCAATGTCTCATTTATGGATTATATTAGTAAGATGTTAACCATTATTAATTATATTTGACGTGAACTAACTTAAATTCTAACCCTTTCCTGACAACACAGATGGACAATATGACCCCATATTGTCCATCTGTGTAATCGTACCGTCAAATTGAGAGCACTAATCTGATTCCCCAGCGAGCGTCACTACGCCAGTAGCACCCCTAGATTGCTATTTATTATCTGAAGTACATGGAACAATGATGTATGTATGGTGATTCATCGAGCAGTAAAGTAAAAAACTCATCAGAAGTGCTACCAAATCGTGCCCTAGCTTTCGAAATTGAGAGACTAACAAGGTTATACAAAGTTACAAAAATGACGACATTTTCTAAAATGGTCATACACTTGAAAAGTATATCCCCATAGGTATACGTTTAATCTCTCTTTTGTCGTGTTGGATTTCAGTCTTGTAGGGCATTATTAAATCCAAGTACAGCTGCCTCGCTGGCGCAGGGTATATAGGTACGATATTTACAATTGGGTCTGATACCTCCACGGGACACCACTTTTTGTAATCCACAAATTGTTGTTGCGAGTCTGGTAGCATTTTGTTACAACAAAAAAATTATAATATAAATTATTTAAAATCCCTTCATAAACTTCTACATATGTAATCGAAGCAATCAAAACAAAATCATCGAAGCACGAACCAGCAGACATAAGCCACCAGCTATAAATCCATCTAAAACATAATTAAGGTGTATTTATACGGGCTTGCTGATACAAAATTAAATTAAAGTAAATCACATCACCTAGAGATTTAGTGAGATAACTATGAGCGTTCATCGTGAAATCGAATCAGCGTTTCGCTTTAGCGGTTTTCTCTTAGGGAGCTCGGCGGCGGCTGAGGGTTATATATAATATAGATATTCTTGTGCAGGTGTAGGGTTAAATTAATGTGTGCACGATAGTAATAAAGGGTTATCGATTTTATGGAAAGTGCTTTGTTTTAAGTTTTGTGATATTGTAAGTTTGGTATTTAAAATAGTTTGCGATGGTGACAAAGAGTGTCAGAGGGTTAAGCAATGTTGTCTTGTCATTGACGGGTTTAAAGTTTGGTGATGCGGTATTATCGGATAATCGTACCTATTCATCAAACATGTGTGTACACAATAGATAACAAAAACATTTCGTTATCAACAGTCTAGTGGTTCTAAAATGTTCTCACTCAAAATAAATCAAAATTGCTTTTCAAATAAATTCTTCGAGGTTCCAAATTTAAATGTAGGAGTATTATTTGAGAGAATACTGAAAAAAATGCCAACTCTGACACCAGGGTTAAGTGACGCAGTCACCGGTAAATTGGTGCAAAATTTAATAAAAACCAATACTTAATGTTATTTTTCATCCAAATTGTTTTATTCCAAGTATTTACATATGCTTTTATAGTTTGAATTGCGTTTTATTGCTTGTCTAAGGTCTCAATATTTTAAGTCAACCATTTTATTTGTATTATGTAGGTGGGAACTTAGAAGAATGTTATGCAAATTAAAGAAATATATTTATTTAAAACTACCACATAAAATACTTAGGAAATCTCCCTGCGCCGTGGAGTACTTCACAAGCTTACATTTTAACAGACTCAAATTACGTTTAGACTCAAAAAAAGTGAAATGAAAAAATGGCTCAAACAAATTTGTCCCGTGTGGAATTCAAATCCACAACCACTTGTACAATAGTCTTACACTGCAGCACCGAAAGAATATTTAACTCAAATATATTTTTAAAGACTATTTCTTTCCGTTGGGGATAAAATGGTCATAAATCTTGTTTTAATTATTACACCTTGTTATAACGATATTCACTCAAATTGAAAGTAGCATTTGAAATATTCGAGATGAGGCTTCATACCGCTTCACATTTTACGTAAGAACTGCAAAGGCGATAAGATCTCTTAAACGTCTTAATTTCCTACTGCGGACTGTTGGATTAAGATCTTGAATCGGCGTTATCCACTGATATAAATCTTTTAACACTCATTCGGGGATTTAACAGATCTGGCGGGATCCGCGCTAACTCCAACAACTGCAATTAGCCTTAGTTGCCAAAGTCGCGGTAATCTTGCAAACTGGGCGTTTATAATTTAAATACGCAAATGGGTGTACTGCTTTAGAACTCTTTATCTTTTTTATTTATGTCTGCCTTTACACTTTTTTCGAGACTGGCATTTTTATAACTTATTCAATCATTAGTATTTGCTACAAGGTTTCTATCTAGTCGGCTATCTATCTCAACATAATATTTTTCAAAATACTTTTAAATTTAAAGAAAGTCTTACAAACAGACAGATACGGATAGGGATTTTATTTAAAACAATATATTTTATATCGTTTTTTAAACATTTATGTTTTTATCTAGCCTAGTATTACACCACTTATAAGTAATAAAACTTGAACAAAATTAAGCTTCATCCATCCCAAATCGCTCTAATATAATAGTAAAAAAACTTAAGACATCACGAATTAAAACATTTGCCTAATCCGTAAGCAGCAAAACTTTTAATGATCCAATAATTTTCCAAATTAAAATTCAACTTTTTACAAACTCTATGAATAATAAATTAAAAATATAAATCAAACTTTAAACGCTGAATTTAAATTTAAATTTAAAAATGTTAAAATAAACGCAGTAAGATTAATACTAAACGAATTACGACCAGGTCATTTACTTTTAGAGAATTTAATTCATCGATGCGTGTAAAAGGTAAGAACTAAGTTCATTATTCAAAATTAATAATCCGCTAAATTAATTTAAATTCAAACTTTCTCCAGACCTCCTTCAGTGTGGAGGCTCCTAAAATCTTTTCTACAGGGTGTTTACATCTACAAAATCAAATTAATTTTCTACACGCATTTAATTTACTCTCAGAATATTTTATAAAACATTTAAAATAATGATAATTTTTAGCGCCGAGTTTTAACCTGTGAATAACTTTTCAACTTGTAAGCTAAAATGCTTTGAAATATCGTTCTTGTATTTTTAAACAGCAGAACTAGTAGGTACAATGTTTAATTAGTATGCGATTAAAAATAGTAGTGCTTTTATAAATCTGATTTTTAATTTATAAAAATATAAATCTTACATCGTTTTTTAATCAAGCAACAATATTTTTGCGTTAGAGTGCCTTGTAACTGTGCTAGGGTGCTATAATTATCACATATCTAAAAATAGTACCAAATTGTTGTATATGTATCTATTATTGTATATCAATGTACCTTCACTACGATTTTACAGACGAAAAATATATTTCATGTAAGTGCAACACAACCTCTATAAAGACTAGCAAAGGAAACACAACTTAAGGAATTACAAAACGCAGAGTCACCATAACTCTACCCCTTGACATGGAGCTTATAAATCAAACCGCGAACGTCGGTAGTAAATTACAGTTATGCGAACCACATTTTAAACTATAACAGAATTTAATAATGAAGACACGCATCGATTGTTTAACGACATGTCTAATTGAATTGCTTCTAGTTGTGACAGCATTAAAGGGTTGAAAGATTTAGTTAGCGTAAGTTAACAGTTTATGATTTGTATTGTTATTGTTCGAAATTTAAATTTAAATTGATTACGAAAATGGTTCTCTTCATGGCTTTTAGAATTAAGGAATTTTGAATTCGTTTTAATGTCTTTTCTAAAATTTGAAAATTTGGAAAAAAATGAGATTCTGGGAAACTTATAAAAAAAAGTTCGATAAACTTCTTTAGCTTTTAGACAATATGCTGATATTATTACTATTGTTGTACGACATTACCTGACTAGCTGACCCGCGCAACTTCGTCTGCATACATTTTCCCTGTTTTTGCAACATTTTTCATTGCTGCTCCGCTCCTATTAATCGTAGCGTGATGTTATATAACCCATAGCCTTCCTCGATAAATGGGCTATCTAACAGTAAAATATTTTTTATAATTAGAACCAGTAGTTACTGAGATTATCGCGTTCTAACAAACAAACTCTACAGCTTTATAATATTAGTATAGATAATATTTTCTGTAATAAAAGTAGTAAAACTGTTGTATATTTTAAAATAAAATTGTAGTAGGCACCTACTTATGTATGCCATAATATTTTTCTTCATTAACAAGCAATAAACAATCCCAAAGAATGAAATAACATTCCCTCTAAGAAACCAAAAAAACAGTATCAAGTAAATTAAGTTTACATAAAAATCATATCACGCTCTAATTGTCGCCAAGAGATAGGAGAAAGCGGAGTTTTGTCCCCTAACACAATATTGACACTGCGACGGTCCCTTTACATCTTGTTGTTCAAAGCAGATTAATGTTTGTGACCGGCTATTTGCACAGTTCTTCATAAAAATGGCTCGAACAGTAGCACGATAAACAAGGGAAACCTTTAATAACATTCCGTGGATTTTACGATGTTATCTCGTGTAATCCTTTCTGTGGTTTACCGACCAGTAATTTATTGGAAGGTATTTTTGGTTGGAAACTTTTAAATTGTTGTATATCGGTATTCATATTTTTAATAAACGGTATTCGATTCAACTGGTAACAATCACCGCAGCGCATCAATTATTTTGAATACATTCTGAAACTTAATTTTAAAATTCGAATTAAATCTATGACGATTTATTATTCAACTTCAAGCTGATTTTTAATTTTGAAACAGGTATAAAAGCAAAATAAAATACACTATCCTAATATTTAGACAAATACTTTTGGTTTCTCAATTTATTAAAATCAAGATAATATTTAAACAATATTGTATTAATAGTTCTGGCCGAATAGAATTTTATTTTTAATTTTCAAATTGCGCCAATTTAAAAATGGAACTAAAGTTTTGTATTTGCCTCAGTCCCACAATTTAATACTCGACAGACCATTTTTCCTTAATGTATTTGCGGACGGCTAACAATATTGGAAATACCAGGAAATCATGAGAGATTTGGAGTGCTCGGGAGCAAACACTAGAGACATAGGAGACCGTAATCTCCCGCGTCTCCGGATTTTAATTACTTATTGGAAACTTGTGGCCGCCGGCTGTACGGTACCGTCTCAGCGCTTTATTGCAAAATTTCGAAACTTGACATCATATTACGTACTATTGTTACTCGTTTTGTTCTCATATGTATCACACTCACTAAGTACTTTAATTATTCAGTACACTCTTCTTGTTATAAACGCAGCAAAATTTACAAAAACACCACAAACGTGATTATTGAATAGACTATCTATCTATTTCCAATAACGATGTCCCTTTCGACAGATGTTTAATAGTAAATTATATTTTTTTAGGTTAATAAACAATATTTTGAGTATGTTAACAAATAACAAACAACAAAGTTGTTTGAATTTTAAAACTAATTGTATAGTATTTTGGATTGTTTGTGGTGTCTTCAAATAGCGGTTAACTGCAATGCAGTACATTCATAAAAATGTCAAAAAAGACTTTGTAATCAAAATATGGTTTAGTTTGTGTTAGTTTCAGTTTATAGGGGGGGCAAGGGGGGGGGGTTAGCTCTTTTGCCGCTTATGCCACCTCCTAAGAATAAAATCTTGGATCTGTCCATGCTAATAACTACTCAAACGATACCTACTTAAGTGCTCCAATGTGTTTCTAGTGTTACTATTCACCATAAAGTGACAGTGACAATAAGACAACATTCGTTGCCTCTGTGGCGCTGTGGGAGTGTGTCCACCTGCTACGCAAGAGGTCGTGGATTCAATTCCCACACGGGACACCACTTTATGTGATCTACAAATTGTTGTTCCGAGTCTGGGTGTGATTTGTGTCCGTAACTTGTAAAGTTGTTTGTAAAGTCTCCCGCGACACAGGGATTGTACTCTACTGCGGGAGTTGTCTCTTAAGAATTTAAAAACTTATATTTTGTTAAATACCTATCACAAGTGCACTGAAACAAATAGAAAACACTAAAACTTAAGCATACAATTTCCAAAACCGCATTTCATGCACTCATATTAATACGTCTGACAGAAGTTATATTCTTGATTAAAATGTACTCTACGTCTTCTAAAACTCGAAAGACAATAAGACGAACGAAATTTCCGGACAAATAGTAAGAAGTCAATATAATACAGGATGTGATTTCGTCGTCGGCACGCGTCAACTTTAGTATACCTATTTACTTACTATCTGGAATAGATACCAAGATGAGATCATCAAAGTAGTGAAACTACTTCTTGTATATCTATCTATATATAAGAGTAAAGTATATACATGGTAGCTATTATAAGTCGTTACAAAATAATCTATACTAATATTATAAAGCTGAAGAGTTTGTTTGTTTGTTTGAACGCGGTAATCTCAGGAACTACTGATCCGAATTATTTTTTTTTTCTTGATTTTCCAACACCTTTCATTACTGCTCCGCTCCTATCGGTAGTAGCGTGATGTTATTATAGCCTATACCTCGATAAATGGACTGTCCAACAGTATTTTTATTTTTATTCGGTTCCTGAGATCATCGCGTTCCAACAAACAAGCAAACTCTTTTGCTTTATAATATTAGTATAGTTTAAGCATAGTAAGTCTGATATTCATAACATTATTCTATTTCAACAGACAAAACGAAACAGGATGACAATATTATACTGAGGTACTAATTACTTACATTAAGTTGTAATCATAGTAATTAAATACTGCTGCCATAAACATAGGTACTAATTAACATACATAAACACAACATAACTAAAACTAAATTTACCTATAAATTAATTAAATTTACCACAACAAAATTGTCAATAACGGTAAAACCAAAAACTGCATAAAACGGAAAACTAAAATACACACTTCAAATAAAATAACTAACAATTTTCAACTACTCTGTAACCAAACCTGTGATATATAAAATACGAAACCTTATTTTATTAAAAAATAAAAATAGCATTTAAAAGGTTGCATTCGAAATTTAAAAGTGAATATTCGATTAATCAAACATCGAATAGCAATTTACCGTATATGTATGAACGAATAAGATTTTAAATATTAGTTCCTTTTTAGGTTTTCGTAGTCAAAATGGCAAAACGGAACCCTTATAGTTTCGCCGTCTGTCCGTATGTCTGTCCTCAGGTTAGCTCAGAGACCCTTAGTACTAGGAAGCTGTAATTTGGCAAGGATATTTAAAATTGAGTATTTGACTACTATCATAATAAACTATTTTATACTAGCCATGCAATAATATGTCAAGAAGCATTCTGAAAAAATATGTTTGTTTAAATTTTAGCTTCTTTATATTTTTTTATTCAACAAAAGTAAATGATTTGATTTTTAAAAATATGATGTCGCGCTATAGCGCTAGTATTTCATACAAACTTGTATTGAGCGTATCGTTTTTGACGATTTGACTTTAGTTAAATCAATGCTACATTAACGTATAGACCTGAACCGCGCCGTCAATTACAAATATCCCATAAAAAGTAAGTATTGAGTGTAAAGCGTGAAAGAGAGAACAAACTCATTCGTCCTGTCTCTTTGACAGCTTTTTTCCACAAAGTAGCATTGTCTTTTTCTAGAGAGTGGTCAATTTTGTGAGGTTATGGCGGTTATGGCGGTCTATCAGAAAACTAAAAAAATAATAATAAATGAAATCGTTAAAGTCATTCTCTAGTTATCTCGAGACCAAGAGACATAAGGATCTTTTTTTTATAATTAAATAGATTTTAGATATATTTCGGGACTTAATCGTGTGAATTATCTACCTTTTATTTACCCGTCGTTTCGATCATGGTCACGGGTCGACTGTCACTGACTGACTGTCGACCCGTGACCACGATCGGTGGATCGGGTCGATTAAGTCCCGAAATATATCTAATATCTATAAAAATCACGAAAGTTTAAAAAAAAACAATAATTATATAGATTGTTAATGTATAGTTTCTTAGTGTGAGTGTCTCAGTGTCAATGACTTCTTTCAATACACGTTTGCAAATATTAACATTGGGCTCTTTGATGTTAAGGCGACGTTCATTTTGTAACGAACGTGTGCTCTTAATTAAGTTCAAACAAGACGTGCTAATCGAAGCGAGCTGCGTGTCGCAGGTATTTACTAATTTCAAGTAAATAAATTTCAGTTTCATTTTCGTTTTAGAACAAAGACGCCATTGTTCTATAATAAAACCAATTTCGTCTTTGAAATATTATAGTTTCTGAGTAAGTAGAAAATGTTTTGTGTGGCAATTTCATTGAAAATATGGGTTCATCCCACGTTCTAGAATAACATAGCATTTGATGTTATATTTCTATTCATAAACTTGAGAAAAGACACCTTTAGTGATAATCTTTGTATTGCGGACACGTAAAGTCCATTTCCTCAGTGTCTCGTAGGTACAAAGCGGTGTCCCATGCAAGGATCGAACCTGCAGTACTCTGGGTTACAGTCGTAGGTTCGTGTAGTCAAAACTGCTTACTGCGTACATTAGGTATACAACAAACTAACCAATATTTAAAAATTGTCTATCCTTAGTTTTGAATATTCCCGAATGTAATTATACTGCGCTGTTGACGAAAAAGTAAATTAGAATGTTTGAAATAACAACAATTTCTATCTTGACTGCAACATATCATCAACGACAGGTTACTGTAGTTTGTTTGCTCTAAGATTTGTGGCTGTATTGGCAAATGGCTGAGGTAACGTTTATAAACTTAATTAAATGTTAATTTACTAGATGGATTTTGAGTTGATTTATTGTAAGCCTACCTTCTCTCATTGAGCTATCCAATTAATACATTTTGTAGTAGTATCAACATTCATTATATTATAAAAAGAAAACTTTTAAGTGAAATCATTATATTATTATTAATTCTCTGCTTCGTCACTTTACCGACGACATGAAGGGGGAATATCTTTTATACTGGACAAAGAAAGTTTCAGTCGAAATTATACGTATTAGATACACTAATAAAATAGACATTCAAATCAATTCTAATGCTGTATCAGCGTTATTTTTAGTCACCTGAAACACTACAAATTATTATATTCAAAAAATAAAAATATAGTCTGTAAAGTCGAAAATATATATAATAAACAACCATGATTGCGAGTGTTTTTTTTTTCAATTGTATCGCATGTCGCTGCAATCTCCAAAACATTGATGACATTGTAATAAACAACCACGCCTGTAACAGCTTAAGTGGACCCGGGCGCATGCGGGCATCCACGAAACGACGGCTACAATGCTTCCCTATCAGCAGGCGGAACTTTTTCGTGCAAGCACTATTCATACTTTCAGTCATCGTCATCATCATCATCATCATCATCATCAGCCTGAAAAAGTTCACTTCTGAACATAGGCCTCCAACAAGGACTTCGACAGCGACCGATTTTGAGCTGTCTGCATCCAACGGCTCCCTGCTAACATAATCAGGTCGTCAGTCCATCTCGTGAGGGGCCGCCCTGCTCTGCGTTTGCAGTATCTAACAAAAATAAACATAAATCATTCAATAGAATGGCGAACTACTTGAGGGGAACCAACCATTGGATTGTCAATTAGATGGCCTGTCCAGGTGCTCACAATAAACACAACAATGCTTTAGAATACACAACAGTCATCTGTGACATTAAAAATAATTTCAATTCTAAGCTTTCATTCATCAAGCAAGAATAAACACAAATCAATCAATAAAGCTCCGGTGATCTAACCAGGGGTAACCAACCGTCTGATTGCCAATTAGATAGCCTGTCCAGGTGCTCACAATCCTCTTTCTCAAATGCCCTATCAGCATTTACTAAACATTGCTTTCAAATGGCAAACTAGACAGTACTCTTTTATTTTTCCATTCGAAAGTGGTATTACAAAGAACTCAATTTATCGGGGATTAAGACTGCTTGCAAAAAATGGCAACTCAAAATGTATAAACAGATGGTATAATTTAAGTCTAGACGTGTGTTTTTTATTGTTAAGTGGGTTTAAAAGGATTTTTAAGTAAGGGTTTTCTACATACATAGGTGTGTGTATTTTTTTTGCAGTCGCCAACACGCAATAAGCTCCTCAGGTTTGATAATGTGGGTAGAGGCGGGTTCTTAAAATACCATTCTTTTCGGCTTTCCTTTGAATTCGAGTTTCTTAATATTATGGGTAGAAAGAAACGTGTCCAACAAGATAATTTTTTATATTATGTTACATTAATTTTTAACCCTGTGGCCTGAGCTAGAGCAAACAGTTTCGTAAACTAGGGGTACACCAGAGTTACCCATAGGTAGCGAAACTGTTCACTACAAGATTTACCATTGTTAGGGTAGATTGATGATTTATGCAAAACAGCTGGCAGGAGCTGGATGCGAGAAGCCGAAGATAGAACAAAGTGGCGTGCAATTGGTAAGGCCTATGTCTAGCAGTGAACTGCGATAGGTTGATGATGGTTCGGCTCTATCAAAGAAATATATTTTTATTTATATATGACGTTCCATTACTAGGCATGGGTCTGCCCAGTAGAACCTACTTATTCTAGATCCTGGGGATATTTTCCATAATCGCCAGGCGAGCGGGATGGCGATCGCAGTAGGCTTTAAAGTACGCAGAGGATGCTGCCCGTATTCCGATGTGACATTCCTTAGTCTCCTTGATGACACCCACACGAAGAGATGGGGTAGTACTATTCTTAAGCCGGTACTACACGGCATATATAGAAAACTTAAATATTAGGACACAACAAAAATTGTCTAACTAGCCAAAGAGTTCTTCTAGTAGATGATGAAAAGAAATTTAAGGATGTGTCTTAATATGATCCCATAATTACGAAAATTTACAAGAAACGAGGATTTCGTATTGCCAAAATTATGGCGTTCGTAGTCTTACATATGTACGAACAAATGTTCGACTTTATTTTGACCTGTGCTCCTGCGTACTGTAAAATAATGGTTGTGTGGGGAACAACTAGGCTGGCGGCCGTGTGGATGTTTGCGTAGCGCTAAATTTACTCAGTGTAATGCCCCCTTAATAGTATAAGTAGAATTTTGTACAAAATATTTACCTAACAGGGTTCGAAGACCTCGGCTTTCCGAAGTTAATTTACTTACTAACTTAATTCCGCGTAGCAAATGTCTCAGTAAAATTTCTTCCGTAGCAACATCGTAGCCATAGCATCGTGACACTCTACGTAATTGCTACGCACAAATTTCAAATTAACTACTCCTATTTTACAATAAGAAGCATTGATTTATCCGAATCAGGAACCACATGCTGGTTTTCACAAATATATATACACATACGTACTCTAAAGCCTTTGTTCGATAAGATTTTGGGCAATTATCTAAATCGGATTACGTTCATTGGGCCTATGACGTCACTAAGCAACGAACCACTAAAGTAATCCCTCTGTAGTTAATTGCCCTATTCAAGTTATGCTCAATAAATATGTATGTATATACATATGTTGTGGTGACCCAGAATTTGCGAGGGCTTCGTTAAAGAAACTACGTTGTTCTCGATAATAATGATGACGTCACTTGTTCTATGGCTATCGGAAATTAATAAAATTATAATGTGTATTATATACTCTTAAAAAAGGATTTAGGGTTTTCACAAATTCGGTACTATATACGAATTGTGAAAACCCTAATTCCTTGCGTCTATGCGCTTGCCATACACGGTTTAAGGGTTGTCAAAATCTGTTTTAGAGATTAAATGTCATGAACGTTAGTATTTGGCTGTGACTATAGTAGGTAACCCTTCAAAAAGTTCTTATAAAGGGTCTTTCAAATAGAGCGGGTCGATATTAATAATCTGTGGCGGCCATTTTGATTTGGCGGCATCTGTCAAATCTGTTTTTTCTTATTCAGTCACTGATGCCAAATCACCATGGCAAGTTACACGGTTGAGCAGCATGTGCAAATGATAAAACTTTATTATCAAAATGAGTGTTCGTTAGTGAAAACGTTGCGCGCATTGCGCCCATTTTACGGCAGACGCGGTGGCCCTTCAAAGTCTACTCTCCAACGATTGGTGACTAAATTCGAGACGACCGGTTCGGTAAACAACCAACCAACACCTTTACGTCAAAGGAACGCCAGATCGGCCGAGAACATCGCCGCTGTACGTGAGAGTGTTCAGGAGACTCCGAAGCAGTCGATTTCTCGCCGTGCACAAGAACTCGGCCTTTCGCAGACTTCAACTTGGAGAATTTTGCGTCGGGACTTGGGTCTGCATCCATACAAGATCCAACTGACCCAGGAGCTCAAAGTTAATGACCATAGACAACGCCGTGTGTTCGCTGAATGGGCGTCGGAACGCTTGGAAGAGGACCCCGATTTTGGCCAAAAAATAATCTTTAGCGACGAGGCACATTTTTGGATGAATGGTTTTGTTAATAAGCAAAATTGCCGTATATGGGATGACCACAACCCACATGAGGTTCACCAGATAGCAATGCATCCACAAAAAGTAACTGTTTGGTGCGGATTTTGGTCTGGCGGCGTCATTGGTCCGTACTTCTTCGAAAACGAAGTTGGCGAGGCCAGCACCGTCAACGGTGAGCGCTACAGATCAATGATAAACAATTTCTTTTGGCTTAAATTGAACAATATGGACGTGAATGACATGTGGTTCCAGCAAGATGGCGCTACTTGCCACACAGCGAACGACACAATCGACATTCTGCATGAACGGTTTGCGGGTAGGGTTATCTCTCGCAGAGGTGACGTGAATTGGCCACCAAGATCGTGTGAACTGACTCCGCTAGACTTTTTCTTGTGGGGTTTTCTGAAGTCGCAGGTCTATGCCAATAAACCACATTCGACCGTTCCCCTGAAAGCCAACATAACGCAGGCCATCGCTCAGATTCAGCCGGATCTATGCAGCAGAGTCATTAAAAATTGGACCTCTCGGATTTGTGCCACCATGCGAAGCCGCGGCGGACATTTGAACGATGTCATATTTCATGCATAATGGCATAAACGGGCCTTTCAAATAAAAATAAATTTCGTTAATATCTCACACACATCTAGTTTTATTCAATTTTAACATCGACCCGTCTTTGTTGAAAGACCCTTTACAATTGCAGCAAACACAATGTTTAGCAATTTCATTTCCATCTTTTGGGAGATGCAGAAATTCTTCAAACTTGGACGATTAAACCTAATTTGTAAAATATAGCTTCACATTTTATCAATAGTCTAGTTTTATGCATGAAAACCTCGAACCTGTCAATAGCACGACATCTATCAATACGTTGATATCACAAAGGATTCCAGACAAACAAAATAATTCGGTCTAAAATACCCCGAGCGCAACAGATGAAGCCTATATTGATAAAATGACAAAACCAAATGCGTAAGACTTAACCCTCACTGCATTAGTCACGGTTCATTGGTTTCTCAAGAGGTGATGGAACTGATTGGCCGGCTTTGCTTTAACAATACAACCCTAAGAATGCGAACAAGATTATAACCATGAAACACCACATTCAAAATCCAACCTTATTTTAAGAATGGAAGAGTTGAATTTTCATTGATATTGTTTTATCTGGTATTTGGACTACGACAAAGAATCATCGCATCTGCTTAGAAGATTTTTTATGTTTCATTGATTGCCATTGTTAAGTCAATGTAGAGGTAATACAGCCCTCTCGAATGTTTATCGGGAGATTTTCGTCAAATAGACACAATTATTTGATAAGGTTTTTTGTGAGCCCTTTGAGTGGGTATTGTAATGCTTGAAACTGAAAGCTCTGTGTTCGACGTGGATGTTAACTTGGAGACATATATCTTTGATAAGTATGTGTCATTCGATAAATCGTACAAAGGTAAAGATATCCATCTAAAAGTGGCTCGTTTTAGATGTACGAATGTTTTTGTTTAAAATTCATAAATTACTTTTGACGTGACAACGTCTTATAAATTAATGACCGGGTGCACGCACTAAAATGAGTCATGTTATTGACTAGTTGCTAAGAACGGTCTAGTTATTGATTGGTTTGCCAAGCAACAGCGAATGGCGATTACAGTGACATGAACTAACGTTATTGATTGGTTGCTAAGCAATGCTAATGGCGATATGTCATCAATGTTTTCTTATGACGTTATCACGCAAAATTATCGTCCATAAACCGACTCTACAGAGAACCATTTCCTTTTAGTTAAAAATCATTTGAAGTTTAGTCTAGTCTAGTATATAAAAATATACAAATATTTTTATTTTAAATATTATTTTTTGCTTTCAATTTCAAACTTAATTTTATATACTTATAATTTTGAGTGGAGATTATCACGCCCGCCAAGCTACGAGCAAAAAATAATTTAGTTACTGTAAAGTTTTATTTAAATCCGTTTTATAGCTTTTCCATAATAAGTTAAATATTAGTGTACATTTCTATTTATCATCAACATTAATATACTTAGGGCATACTGAAAGTTTCCAGATTTTTATAAATATGACTAGATATAAGATTTGCGATACATTTATTGATTTTTACAGTATACTCCCTCGCAGTTAATGCATTTTTGCGAGATGACGAGATTATTTCGCGAGATAATCACGTCCACGTTAAAACTCTCCAAACCACGAATACACAGACCTGCGACATGGTGCTTCATCACCAAATGCCAATTGAAGTCTCTTTTAACTCTCTTGTGGACTGAAACTTTCAATATGCCCCACGTATAAAAATATCGTGTCTCGGTGTTTGTGGTTGAAATCAGGGATGTTATGGAGCTTCGACTCCGACTTCCGATTGATTTCACACCTCCGAATCCGACTTCGGCTCCGATACTTTTTAATTGAATGTTTTAAATGGAGCTGCCTACCGTGCCGCAGCCGCTCTTATAAGTTAAGATATACATAATAAATGTATGAAGGAAAAAAAAAAAAACACGGATTCCCAATGACCGCGGGGTCGAGTCCCATTAGAAAGTATATTTTGTTCATACATTTAATAAGACTGATTAATGATTCTTTTTTATCTTATTTTCTTAAGCCTTACATCAATATATTTGTCTTCTTTCACCACCTTTGACTTCAACTCCGAATCTGATAAACCAATTTCAAAAATTGCGACTTCGATTTCGGTTTCGATAAAATCACCTCCGTAACGTCCCTAGTTCCTTCGAAAGGCTCGACCGATTAGAATGGAACTTTTTGTATATTTGTTCATTATCAGAATAGGCCGTAAAGTATTTAAAGTTATTTTTTGTATGAATCTCAAAAATTGACACAGACGAAGGTGCTAGGGTCAGCTAGTTATCTTTAAAATAATCATCAAAAAAAAAAAGAATAACTACAATTATTTCAAGGTTATTATTCAAAATAGCCGCGTCAACTGTCAAGTTAAACTATTAAAAGACGGGCGTTCGTAATAGATTCGCAAATGCATATTTAAGATAAAGCTCGCGCTGTATCGAGGGGTGATTTGACGTGGAATGGACACTGACTACCCTCTGCCGTACCCCCTCGGCAATACTGACCATTATTACCCCGCTAAATATAGAACAGTACTTATGTAGATGTCAATTTACTGCTTCAATTGAATATTTAAATTTAACAAGGTTATACCTAATTTTTAGAGTGTGCGCGTTTTTTCATCGATCATTCGGTATACAAATAAAATTATAGTGGTTTGTTATGTTATAAAAGTAATTACATATATTTTTTTCGAACTATTTATTATACAAGAATTAACGCGCATTATTTACCTTAAATGCATTTTTAAGGTAAATAATACGCGTTAATTCCTGTATAATAAATAGTTATAATCATGCAACTCGAAAGTTTAAATGTTAGTTTTTTTTTAGAATTATTTTAGTTAAGAAAATTATAATTCATTATTTTGTTTATGTGAACAATAATAAATTAAAATTAGTTACAGTATTTTTTCTTAAATTTGTCTTTATGTTTGTTTCAGGTAATCATTAGGCTAAAGGATTTTATTAAAAGAAGGATTCGATGACAAAATTAAAAACTAGAAAAGGGGTATTTTCCAAAATTCTTGTAAACGATGTCGCCAGCTAGTTCTAAGATGTGTCTAAGTGTTGAACGGACACCCGTTCAATGAACAAATTGGTAGATATTTTTTTTATGACGCAACTGCTACGGTAGCGCAGTAGGAGTGCGTACGACTGCTGTTCAAAAGGTTGTGGGTTTGATTTCACATAGAACAAAGCTTTAGGAGATTCAATATAGGTCTGAAGTTCTTAATTCCTTAATGAAAAATGAAGTCTTTAGAAAATAAATAAAGTCAACATGAAATATAAAAAAACAAAATCTACCTACTTAAATAATCACGTAGGCACGTACAATCCTATTGCTTAGAGGACACAATAGTAACACTATACTCATAACTATAACAACATATCACGACTTGACAAATGTGGACAATCGCGCAGAAAATAATAACGCCTATGTCCCTTTCTCCTGTATTTAATAGACGTCACAAATATAATGTACAATACTTTTATTATTTATCCTTATGGGGAAATTGTAATTGTGTTTCGTTTATGACTGTACTTGAACAAGGGTATGAGAATTACGTAACGTACTTAAATACTTTGCTTTGTGTAACTTTTGATGATGTATTTTGAAAGTCACATTAGACCTCCCTAGTAGACCCCCTGGATCATAAATTTCACATATTATATTATTTTTAACTTGTGAATATTTACTTAGTAATAAATACTAACATTTAAACTTTTGCGCTGCATGATTATAACTACACAAGGCTTGTGACCACGGCCGGTGCAACCTGGTCGAAACGTCAAGCAATTTTAAGGTAAACAATGCGCGTTAATTCCCGTATAATAAATAGTTAGTAATAAATATCTAAAGTATAGTATGATGGATTTCACACCGATGGATGGGCAGCAGCGTCCTCTGCGTACTTTAAAGCCTTACTGCGATCGCCAATGCGTTCGCCAAGCGTGGCGATTATGGAAATGACCCACAGGATCTATAATAAATAGGTTCTACTACGGAGACTCGTGCCCAGTAGTGGGACATCATATGATGGGACGGAAATCCAACACGACCGGAAAGAGAACACGGAAGAATGTCGGCTAAACGTAGTCACCGAACACGGACAAGGGAAGCATTTTTAGAAAACGGTCACCTATCTGTAATCATGTTGCTCATCTCTCGATCTGCTCGGTCACCACTGAGTCACGGTCCTCTCCTTTATATAAATATACGTTCTCGTAACTGCTATAAATACATTTTTGTATCAATGTCGTCAATGTTTTCTGAAGACGTTTTCACGTGAAATTATCTTTCGTAAACCGACTTTACAGACAACCATTCTTGTGAATTTGTTATTTTATTTATTTAAATATAGACTGGCTTTACCGCGGCATCGCCAGCGTTATGCTTGGTTTGTATAGCCTATGTGCTATTCTGGTGTATATAAATTACATTAGGTAACTCCCCATCAAAATCTATTTAGCAGCGTTTTGATGAAAGAACAACAAACATCCATTCATCTTTCACACACAATTTCGGATCTATGTTTAATATTAGGAGGATAACAGAAGTAAGTATAATGCATACGCACCAAACAGCTTATTAAACAAATAATCACAAATTACTTCCCATAGCCAACATTTCAATAACCGTAAATCACAAAACTAGCAGCACTAAACCAATTACTGCCATAATAATGGACAACTGTTGTACACTGGTACCAGGAGAACAGAGGCAACGAGAGGCATTAATTGTATACAAAGTAACCTTTGTTCTCTACCAATATAATTACGCCAATAAGCCGGCAGAGGCTCGCCACTAATGGATACTCACTGTTCATTTTGTTAGTAGCCTGTTACGAAACAACTGAGTTTTAAGCTTAGATATACATTAGAATATATGTGTTCATTTTTCACCGGAGATACCTATGGAAAAAGTTGATTTTATAACTTTTAAACCGACTTCAAAAAGGAGAGGTTTTCGACTGGGTACCTACCACCATCAAAGTAGACACAACCGATGGTGCTATGATAACAAAACCCTCAACTTGTTAGGTATATGTTATATAATGAAGGTTTTATTTTATGCGCAAAGTACTATAATAAAATAGTAAGAAAAATTATACAATGTGATTCAGACAATGCATACCCAGAACACACACACACACACACACACACACAGTCACTCCGCCAATCAAACCCTCCACATCACATACTTCCAATGATATCACTGATGCCCACTTGGCCTAGGCCCGTGCCATCCACCGGTCAATGAGACCGAGTAAAACAAAAGAACAAAATAATAATAATATCTTGGGACAACTAACACAACGCTATCTGATCCCAAACTAAGCAGAGCTTGTATTTTGGAAACCAGACAACTGATAAACATACTTATATATTTTTAAATACATACATATTATAGATAAATAACACCCAGACACAGAATAAACCATCGCGCTCATCACACAAAGTTTTATCCTGGATGGGGAACGAACCTAAGACCTCTTGCGTAGCAGTCGCACACACTCCCACCACGCCGCAGAGTGCAGAACACTATTACTTCTTCTTCATTTAATTTTAACACACAATAGGTACTTAATTTTATCATTTAAACTCTATTATATGTCAGTAAAAGTAAAAATTGAGCGATGATCTATATAACATCACGCTACGCCCAATAGGAGCGGAGCAGCAATGAGAAATGTTGCAAAAATGAGAAAAAATTACGCATACGAAGTTGCGCGGGACAGCTAGTTTATAATATATCTACAGAAGGCTTGAATTCCATGATACCCTACCGAAAGCAAAACAACCTCACCCATATTGTATAACAAACACAATTATTGGCCGCGTCCATTCTGCAATATGAGATTTAAGGCTCAAATTAAGTGAATTACCTATGAAGGGACCTCTGCCCTTCGATGGTATCGTTTGAGTCCATCAGTGCTAATACATTAAACAAGTAACTCGAGTATGGTATAATTAAATCACAATGGCGGCGGTCCCACGCAGTTTGTCATGGTATAAATTTGACTACCTATCGTAGAAACTACACTATCAAAACCATAAACATATGAAGACTATTACAAAGTGAAATTCAAGATCTGCAAGGAGTCGGTGGTTTAGTTCAAGTTTGTATATCTATACTAATATTAAAAAGCTGAAGAGTTTGTTTGTTTGAACGCGGTAATTTCAGGAACTACTGGTCGGAATTGATAAAATATTTTTTGTTAGGTAGCCCATTTATCGAGGAAGACTATAGGCTATATAACATCACGCTACGACCAATAGGAGCGGAGTAGCAATGAAAAATGTTGCAAAAACGGGGAACTTGACGCATACGAAGTTGCACGGGTCAGCTAGTGTACAGACAAAACAGACGTTGCCCTGTCCAAAACTTGTGCCATCTACCACCTTACTCACTAATACACTGAGTTATATAGTTTTTTTTGACGTGATAACGTCTTATAAATTGATGACCGTGTGCACGCATGAAAAAGTGTCACGATCCGTCATGATCCGCCTGCTGATAGGCTGAAGTATTGTGGCCAGGTCCTCTAAAGCTGTCACAGGTATGGTTATTTATCGAAATATCATCAACGCTTTGGCGATTGCAGCGACCTGCGTTAAAAAATCTCTTACAGACATGATTGTTTATTAGATCTTACAATGTCATCAATGTTTTCTTATGACGTTATCACATAAAATTGTCGTCAATAAACCGACTTTAGAGACGACTATTTTTTTTAATTCTTAATAAGTAATATTTTACTACGAAACTCAATAAAAAGTTAGTTTTATTCCCAAGTTACTTTGATGAAATCATAAATATTCAGCGATTTTTATTCATTGTCACTGCAGTTCCAGTAATTTGAATTAAATTGTGCATAACAGACACGTAGTTTTGTAGTGGACATGAAAATGAATCGTCACGGTACAATCAAACTATTTAGAGGGTAGTTTAATTTCCCGAAATCCCTACCAAAATTTCGAGTATAGCATAACAATAGAACAAATCAACTAGCTTATTACGTACAATTTCAAATGTCCCCGGTCAGTTGGCGAGTGAAACCATGGGGCGGATACAATGGTGTCCCCAACAGATCCAGGGGACGATTTAAACAAGGGTTTTTGCCCCAATTATTTACGGATAAGTAATTATTTCCACCAAGAAACAGATGACGTGATATGAAGATGTGTTGCTGACAATATGGATGCGAAAATTGTAAACGGAGGCACAAAACAACGAGATTACAGAAGGAAATATTCATGCAAACATTTAGTTCCATAAGCAATGTCTATTCTGCGTGTTGTGTAAAGTTTTGCTTCTACCGGTACTCTGTGTTTTGGACGACGTGCATTTAAAAAAATTTAGAAGGGTCTTAAGTTTTGTATTCAATTTCGTACTCTATATAGACGCTGTCCGACACATAATACAAAATTCTACAGTCATTTCACTTGTTTACACAAGTACTTCTATGATTTTTTTTAGTTACTAATAGTACCCATAAGGCACTTGTCCAACCGCTAGCGAGTAGCTAGCAACTATCAACCTTTTTCTCGCTCAAGAAACATCAAGAAATGTACTATAGATGTACATCCCGTGTAAACAAATAGACACACATACGTTCATCCCTGATTGTTCGCACTGCCGACGAGAACTCACTCTATACTGTATCTCTTTTACCTACCCATATAAATTGTTAACATTTTCTAACTCTAATTACCTATCTAACAGGCTTAAACCCGTAATGAACTGCCGTCTAAAAAGTTACCCGTCATTAGAGATTGCCTCTTCAAAACTTCTGCTACCCTGGTACCGGCAAACATTAATCAGCGCAATAAATAGACCTTTCAGTGAGTGGAAAACTCGTGCTTTTCACAAATGCTTCCAATCAGCCCGTAGCCTTTCATTTCTAACAATAGAGGCGGATAAAATGCGAAATAAGATCCCTAATGAAAACTATCGGACAACCCTTGTATTAATCTATTATCGTTAAATCGCTTGCAGACGCTGTTATAGAGAAAGTGTTTACGTATTTATAGTCTAGCCGCCGTTTTGAGAACCTATTCATAGTGCCTTTTAATCTTCTTGTAATTGAGCTTCTGTAATTACATTTGAGATTAACTTATTAGACTTGAGAGCTTTAGTTTGTGTTTTCTGGGAATATGTTTGCTTTGTGCTTTATAGTTGAAACATGTTCAATAATGTTAGCAACAGAAAATTGTTTACGTTGAGTAAACCGCGACGACAATATACATATGCTTTAAGTCTTGATTGTAATAATTATAAAGATAATTATTGTTATTGCTTGGGTCTCGATAACTTACTTTTTCTAACGGTTTGCTCGGATTACCAATAAAATAGACAAGTTCTAACATTACCTACTGTAAAATAGACAAGTTCTAACATTACCTACTGTAAAATAGACAGTTTTAACATTACCTACTGTAAAATAGACAAGTTTTAACATTACCTACTGTAAAATAGACAAGTTCTAACATTACTTACTGTAAAATAGACAAGTTCTAACATTACTTACTGTAAAATAGACAAGTTCTAACATTACCTACAGTAAAATTGACGAGTTCTAACATTACCTAATGTAAAATAGACAAGTTCTAACATTACTTACTGTGAAACAAACAAGTTGTAACATTACCTACAGTAAAATAGACAAGTTCTAACATTACCTACTGTAAAATAGACAAGTTCTAACATTACCTACTGTAAAATAGACAGTTTTAACATTACCTACTGTAAAATAGACAAGTTTTAACATTACCTACTGTAAAATAGACAAGTTCTAACATTACTTACTGTAAAATAGACAAGTTCTAACATTACTTACTGTAAAATAGACAAGTTCTAACATTACCTACAGTAAAATTGACGAGTTCTAACATTACCTAATGTAAAATAGACAAGTTCTAACATTACTTACTGTGAAACAAACAAGTTGTAACATTACCTACAGTAAAATAGACAAGTTCTAACATTACCTACTGTAAAATAGACAAGTTCTAACATTACCTACTGTAAAATAGACCACTTTTAACATTACCTACTGTAAAATAGACCAGTTTTAACATTACCTACTGTAAAATAGACAAGTTCTAACATTACTTACTGTAAAATAGACAAGTTCTAACATTACTTACTGTAAAATAGACAAGTTCTAACATTACCTACAGTAAAATTGACGAGTTCTAACATTACCTAATGTAAAATAGACAAGTTCTAACATTACTTACTGTGAAACAAACAAGTTGTAACATTACCTACAGTAAAATAGACAAGCTCTAACATTACCTACTGTAAAATAGACAAGTTCTAACATTACCTACTGTAAAATAGACAAGTTCTAACATTACCTACTGTAAAATTGACGAGTTCTAACATTACCTAATGTAAAATAGACAAGTTCTAACATTACTTACTGTGAAACAAACAAGTTGTAACATTACCTACAGTAAAATAGACAAGTTCTAACATTACCTACTGTAAAATAGACAAGTTCTAACATTACCTACTGTAAAATAGACAAGTTCTAACATTACCTACTGTAAAATAGACAAGTTCTAACATTACTTACTGTAAAATAGACAAGTTCTAACATTACTTACTGTAAAATAGACAAGTTCTAACATTACCTACTGTAAAATTTTGTTAAGTAGTATTTGCGTGAAAGAGCAACAAATATCAATGTATTCATCCTCATAAACTTTCGATTTTGTAATATAATCTAGTAGGTATAATGTTTTATTTATGTTTTTTCAGCCTTTAAAGATAATATAAAGTTTAAGGTTTTATAAAATTTAAACTAAGATAAGCTAAGCGGCATTATATTATATCAATAGATATTTAAAAAAACACAGTGTTCCTTGCACTAAATTCTGTCATATAAGATTGACTTAAGATACGTCAGGGCGATAACCTATCTTTCAGTATATAAAAATCCTCAAAGTGAAGTATGTATCATAACCAAACAATAAAAGTATTAAATAAATATGATAACATAAAGTTTCAGCGAGGCTTTGACGGCTTGTGGCCGGAAATGGAAGGGACAAGGGCAGACGGTTTCCGGTCAGGAGGGTCGCCATACGTGACAACTAAGCAAAAACAAGTAAATAGCCTTATTGAAAGGAAATTAACGTACGTAAATCATGATAGTGGAAATTCGTGTTAACGATATGTGGCGATTTGGTACCTTTGTGACGTTTGTCATCGCTGTCATCAGATTATATCAGTTATTTACCTGATCTTATAATTCTACTGGTTAGTAACTACGACTGCTAAGCCGGAGGTCTTGGGATCAATCCCAACCCAGGATAAAACTTTGTGTGATGAGCATGATGGTTTATTCTGTGTCTGGGTGTTATTTATCCATAATATATTTATCAGTTATCTGGTTTCTCTGCTTAGTTTGGGATCAGATAGCGTTGTGCGAGTTGTCCCAAGATATTATTATTAATTGTGGTTAAAAGTAGGTAAAACGAGCTAAAAGTGACTAAAAGTGATAGCTCATGATTTGTGCATAATGTTAATATTCGTAAAAATTGCCTTTAAAAAGTAATTAAGTAACAAACAAAAAGCGAGTTTACTATTTATCACTATGCCATTCAGTTCGTTCAAGGCCAAGCAACACTTCGGCTTTTCGTACGTTTGCTATTTGTACGTTTAATTGATCGAAACTACACAATTAGTTTTCATACTATGGTTTTTACTTTCATTCGGTTTTTTTTTTAATCTGGGTGATATCCCTATAGTGATACGAAACCCAATCGAATTCTTGTAGACCGTTAGTAAAGTATAAGGTATTGACGATCTTTATAATGTTCAAAAAATCTTTCTCCTGACTGACTGAAGGATCAACGCACAGCCTAAACCGCTGATCGTAGAGACGTGTCTCCTATGTGATGTAGGCATCCGATAAGAAGGAATGGTAATAGATCCAAGAAATTTCGTATTTGGCTTTGTATAGTTGTGTATAAAGAAACATGTGTTTCAGCGTGGAAGCATTCGAAGCCTCGCGCCCAAATTAGTAATAATATATACCCAACTATAGACCCAAAATAATTTGAGACTAAAATTTGAAATACCTTGACCATCCGGCAGGCAATATGTATTACTTCCTAATTTACTGAAGGAAATGGTACACAGATGTTTTACATTAAAAAAATAATAAAGGAGCGACCACGAGAAATCCCTTAAGCACCCCAATACCTCCA
Source organism: Herminia tarsipennalis (assembly GCA_945859575.2). Taxonomy (NCBI): domain Eukaryota; kingdom Metazoa; phylum Arthropoda; class Insecta; order Lepidoptera; family Erebidae; genus Herminia; species Herminia tarsipennalis. The sequence continues at coordinate 9,850,450 of OX243834.2, read as the reverse complement.
CTTTCAAATAGCAAATGACGCCATTGAGTAAATCTTCAGATCTGAACGAATAATGTCTGCCATACATCTCTGGCTACAACTTAATACAGTGGACGGATCAAAGGACCCACATACGGAAACGCTGCAAGCTTAGAATAAACCAATTATGAGTGAAATATTAGGGATCAGCCCGCCCCATGAAAGCCTTTGATCACACGTTGCTAACTGCTTATATTTCTTTCCGGCCTCAAGCGAGAAAGGAGAAGCCACCAAAGACCGGTCAAAATGTAAGCGAAACTCTTAATAAATTACATAAATTGGTGGCCACGAGACTAATACCCCCGGAATGGGAATAAGCCGCTCGTAACGTCGGTTAACTGCCCGTGCCGAGTAATCATTTTCGGACAGGATATTTACTTCCGTCTGTTCTCCTGATATACGACAACTGCCCTGCCTTTATTAAAACGATTTGCCCTGAGAACATAGTCCGGGTTATGCTCAACAGTGCACCTAAATCATATTGTGTATGTAATGAAGTTGCGACAGGAAAGTAGCCGAAATTCGAGTGTAAATAAATTAAGAGCGATCAGTACGATGATGGCCATCGCTCCATTTTCAATTAGAGTAAAAGCTGGGGACGATATGGATATTTTACGAAATGGGAAAATAATCGAATTTCGACTGAATAATGAGAGGACCCTCGGTGTACGTCGATGAATGGCCAGGAGAGCATGGCGACACAAAGGGTATTTAACTCGTACTTAGTACTTTTTGTCTGCCGCCCCCCGCCGTGCACCCGTCCGGCCCCGACCCCAACGCGATTATATTGTCGTTATCGCCCTATAACGTATGCAGAATAAAACATGTATTATCTATATTGCCAGTATCCATTTACCCGGTTTCGTTAGCTCCTAATCCTTTGATTTATAATATCCCGTTGAAATATAGCCGTTGGCCGCAATATATTTAAATTATTCCAACAGTCAATTAACGGGATAGCTTTTGGTTCGAAGTAGGTCGCGATGTGTTCACTGGCACGTAACAAACAAACTGAATTTGTACATTGAAATTCGTAAAGTTATTAAAAGGGAATGTGCGGTTGGTTACACTGAATGAGATATTTACATTTTGCCGTGGTTTTTGGTGCAAAATTGCCTCATGTATGCATAAAAGTTGAAGAAATTCGCGGTATTGGTACCCGCGTCCTTATTAGTGAACTCAAACACTCCTTTTTAAACTAGACCCTCGAGGTATTCCGAGGTATATTTGCTCAAGCAAAACATTCTATTGATACAAATAATTCTCGATGGGAAAGGACTATAAATCACTGGCGGTTTTTGTAAAGTCAACGAAGGCAGAAAAGTTTGTTAACTAACTTTTTCGCGTTTCGTTAAAAAGGTGAGGATTAATACCTACGAGCGTCGGTCGTGATAATTATTTACAATAATCCGACTTGTGGGAGAGCTGCATGAATTGTTAGAATAAATTTCGTTTTCAGACGTGTAATGGTAGAGCTGGATTAAGTTTGGTCGATTTATCGATGTTAATTTTGAAGCAAATGTACGTAAATTAGTTTCTTGTCGCAACAAACTTTTAAAAAATGCCAGAGGTAGTTTTATGACGCTTTAAACTTCACTTGTTATAAGTTTGAAGTTATAAGTTTCTACAAATGTGTATTAGTAGAAACAGCAGTGTTCAAAATTAAAATAAATATTTTTTTTTTTATAAACGACAATACTGACTAGGTTCTTGTCTTTCTGGTAGCTTACATTTGGCCTAAAAGCAAGGTTTTAATATATTAAATTCTAACTTGTCACCTTCCACCTCACCTCAGTAATATTTTATGCAATCACGTCATAACGGTGAATGAACCTAAATGAAATTTGCCACTGAGATTATCCTGGAAAAATGTACGGTACCCATTGGATAGATTTCATTATCAAAACTAAAAAAAATCAAAGTCAAAGGCAAAAGCTAGTCTGTTATAAAAACATGATACTATTAGGTACTATTATTGAAGAAATAAATAATTTATTTTATTTGACTCAAGTCATTTTAATTTTATTTTATATACTATATTTAACATACTTTTTAATAAAAATATCGATAGTCAACCAACTTAAAAGGGTACATCACTCGTGTTACCTACGTATGCAGATCGTAAAACCGCGCTTTAAAAATTAGATACGTGCAAGCGAGCCCTTTTATAATCCTCGAGAATTTTCTCAGTAATGATACGTCCATTCGTATGGTTATTAGCTTTATCTTACCTTCGGGTCCCTGTTTGGCAGAACTTATAATTAAGGCTTTTGGAAAAATATTGCTTTTGTTGCTTTTATTTGCTTTTTGTGAGGATCAATTAGGATTACTTCAGATTGAAGTTATTGTATGGATTACTAGACATCGCCTACGTAGTTTTCTTATTGTCATAGAAATACTTCTAGTATGTTTATCAGAAATAGAGTTTTATAAGATTCATTTTAGAGACAAATGTATGTTCTACCAGGAATCAAATTCGGAACACTCACTTATCCATGTCTATTTGCAAATACAAATACAAATAATTTATTTGCCATAATGTGTTACAAATAAATGTTACATCGAGATAACGTCAGCACATTAATCATCTCAATTTTATGACACACAAATATTTTAACTTAACTAAACGGGAAATAATCATATGTAATTATAAGAATTCCTATTCAATTTAATTAAACTGATTACAACCAGATTTCAATAGAGCATTTGTTTTTAAATTTATTACTGTGATTTTAGTAGTTAGCCACTACGAAAGCTACATAAAAACCTACCAACGCTTTACATCTAAATGAGCGTTCAACAAAAACCGTCTAAATAAGTTCATTACATGCAACGTATAAAGTGGCACCAGTAAACATTGTCACAATATCCGATATTACCATATTACGACTACGACCAATCACGAACGGGGTGGTACTATCAAATTTGCATACTGTGACGCCAAATCGCATGATTAACATTTTTATTAAACAAGGATTAGCTGTAATCCTTTTTTATTTGACAATTAGTAACGTTATCATGGCTTCCAATGTCGTAAAGAGTTGGAATTGCTTCCTATCGCCAGCAATTAACCAAATTGCTCTAACGCAAAAGATAACAGACCTTTCATTATGGTTTTTTAAATTTCCGTCAACTTTACAAAGTGCTAATTGAGCTTTGAGCTTCAAAATGAAACTTCATCTCGATGCTTCGAAAATAGATGAACTTTGTTAACGTGCTTCGAAGTAGATAGAGTTTATTACACTGCTTCGAAATACAGTGTTTTATAGACTTCAATAATTCTGCGAATAAAAATTTGAAAAGTTTAAGTTGAATTCCAAGTTTCACAAAGTTAATTTTGATTTTTTGCTCGCAAATTGAGTGTTTTTTGTGACATCGTTGTATTTTTATTTCTTTGCTTTAGCGAGAATATTACGAGAAAACTTGTTGTTAAAGGTATTTTAGTATGAATGAGACGAAGGCTAGAATATAATATAACGTAGGTATAATGGATCTTGTAGTGGTATGTAAGTAATGTTTCTTGGATTTTTTAAACATTAAGAATACCTACCTATAGTACTTTAAACGTAATATTTCAAAGAGAAAATCGAAAAAGTCTATCATTATTTCTCAATCACGTGTAAACCACGTCTAACTGTTTATAGTTTTACCACGGTCCCTCATATGCGCTAAAAGATTCATACATTGAAAGTACAAATATGTTTGCACGCAAATCAAGTCAGGGTACATAAAATGCAATGTTATTCGCAATCTTAATGCAGTATTAATCATTTGCTAACCCATTTGCGAAGTTCTTTCTAACGTTTTTGAGATGATCGATGAATGTGTTGGAGACTACGCTACGAGTTTTGTGGGAAAACTGACACTGCTTAAAACAGTGAACTTATCAAATGCTCCGTAAAATTATTTGCGAATGCCATCCAATAGTATTGAGTCCGCCTATTCGCAAGAATGTAGAGACCGGCCTTATAAGAAAGAAGAAATCGCATTTTAGTCCAAACTGAAGGTTCGAATTTAATAAATTTTAAAACACATTCAGCACTAAAACCCTGCTTTAAAATAGAACTTTATTACTTTTGATAACCACCAAGTCGTTCGTATTCACGTACTGGACACCTAAAAACGTTTCCTTTTACCAATTCTGAGGGATCACCTATAAAATATGAGTTTTCGTCTCGAAAAGTCCATAAACTATTGGTTTACGATATTATAGTAGTAATATCTGAATGGTTAAGCCACGTGACCAAAAAGCTTAACGCCACTCGCGTTTATTAAATTTCACTGAGAATTAAGCACTAAAATTTAACTTTATCTCTTACTTTGATATTAAATGGTTTCGGTCGGACGCTGTATTTATTACTCTGGTATGATAAATAATATTTAATTTAATAATTAATTTTCATTGTATAGTAACCAATTTATCATGGCTTGCAACTAGAATGGGCCTGTATACAACGTGTAACAGATATTTTTTAATGAAACTTAGAGCCGCTGTGCACATTGGGTCAATTATTGGGCCAGGATATTGGGTCAACGTGTAGGATCTTCTTGGCGATGTGTTGGTAGCTTGCGCCAACACTGGCCCGTTAACCGAATGGAGTAGATTGTTTGTGCACGTCAGAGGATCTTGGAGTAGTAGCCCATCTTGCCGGCCCACTACCTTGGCCCAGTGTGTACCGCTGCCTTTGGCATTGGTAGGCATTTAGTATAAATACACACATCAAAAGTGTCTAGGGATCAAGCATTTTTATGCGGATTTCTTGAGATTGAGATGTGGCTTTGTAATAAATTTATGATTTTATAAATTTATATGGATCCTTTTTGGTGCATTTCATAATTTGAATCAGGAACTGTGAATCAAATTCGAGTAAAAGATGAAAATCAGCTGTCAATATTTTCCCTATAAAAACATACAACGCATTGAAGACATTATAAGTGCTACTGTTTCCCTACTACTGATTAAAACCAACGTTATTATGGAGCGGCGACGTCATTTAAGCAGGGAAGAAATGCTCAGAGCCGTGGGAATGATAGAAGCTGGTTCCCGGCAACGTACTGTGGCTTTAGCTCTGAATACAAGTCAGAGTGTTATCAGTCGACTTTGGACACGTTACCGAAGCACTGGTACCGTGGCTGAGCGCCATGGAGGACGGTATCGCTGCACCACACGGAGACAAGACCGATACATTCAAATCTTAACTCGAAGAGGTCCAACAATAACCGCCATGATGTTAGCCGTGAGGCTTCATCACTCTTCAGGGAACTTAATTAGCGACCAAACAGTCAGAAACCGCTTGCATGAAGTGAACCTTCATTCCCGAAGACCGCTACGGGTACCACCTATAGCAATGCACAATCGTAGGATTCGATATCAATGGGCTCTTGAACACAGAAATTGGGCAGAAGAACAATGGCGTTTCGTGTGCTTTTCTGATGAGTCTCGTTTTGGTATGAGACCGGATACAAGACGTATACGACACTGGAGAACCCCTGGACGCCAACAGCGATTAAAATCCTGCCAGGAAGTCCATCCTTATAGTGGTGGAACCATCATGGTATGGGCGGGTATTTGGATCGGCGGAAGAACTGAGTTGATTTGGATCAGAGGCAACCTCAACGCTCAAATTTATGCTGAGACGATTGTATCAGACGTCATCGTTCCTCTACAAGTGCAAATCGGTCCCTTATTTCAGTTAATGCATGATAATGCACGACCGCACACCGCAAGAGTTGTAAGACAGACTCTCGCCGCAGCTAACATCAATGTCCTGCCCTGGCCTGCTCAGTCGCCAGACTTGAACCCGATTGAGCATGCATGGGATATGCTACAGAGAAGAGCTCTGCCGAATATGGAGGGTATCCAGTCGCAAGAAGACCTTTTTTTGTTGTTGCAACGAACATGGGCGGCCATTCCACAGCGTGATTTGGATGAACTCATTTTGAGTATGCCAAACCGATGTTCTTGTGTTGTTAGTGTTCGCGGTAGAAACACGGATTATTAATTGTTTAAGTTACCCAATAAAATTTTAAAGAAAACTGTTATTTCAGTCTTTTTTAGAACTTTAATGTTAGTGGTTCAAATGTCAAAAATCCCTTTATTAGGAAAATGGCAAATTTCTTTATTAATGCAAAGGTGACTTGGTTTATCGTTACTGTGACAAACGAAAACACTTTATTTGATGAATCCTTAAAGAAATAAAAAAAAAAAAATCAATCAGGAGAAAAGTTATTGCAAAAATATATGTTGATCCCTAGACACTTTTGATGTGTGTATTATAAAGTTACCAAGGTGACATACCCTATTATATCTAATTTTAGATGATACGCATTCTATATTCATGTATTGCTCGTGTTATTAAAGAATGCACCAGGCCCCAATATATATTAATTTGAATCTTGCTTGTCCAAAAATGAATTCGATAATTGCCATGTCGACCAGTCACGAACTGCAGATAAAGCGGTTTCAGTAGACAGTGGGCATAACTATTATGCCTACTGTCGGTGCCCTAAAAATATCTAATCCATACGTAGATGAGAGAAATTTCACTACACCTTTCTGCTATACATTGTAAGTATAAGTACAAATTTGATTTTTAATCCTTACCGTTATCATCAGCTTCTATCGATCTACTGCTAGACAAATCATCTCCCAATGTACGCCACGAGACCCGGTCGTCTTCTTTTCACATTCGGTCTATCCCACCGACCCTTAAGTCTGTAATGGGCTTTATTTTTTAATTAAACCACAGACTAACATACAGTAAAAACCAAATCTTGACATTCTGAAGAAATTATTCTACGTTCGCGTATCAATAAACTTAACATAGGTATACGTACATATTTACGTGACGTATGTAACTGTGTGTCGATGACCTGATCGAAGGGTAAGATTTATTCGCACCGCACACCTGCACTTGAAATTCACTGAAGAGCCTCCACGTACGTCTTCTTTCTATCAAAAGTTATACAGCTGCAGAACGATTTGTTTAAATACGACAAGTGAATATCAGAAGCACCACTATTTTACTGATCTATATTAATATAACAAACGCGAAAGTTTGTTATGATCGGCGGACCATGGATGTATTTAATCCTTCACGTAATAACTTCATACTAGATGGATTTGGGAGACTTTACAACGTTATTTATGAATCAAAAGAGCACATAGGTTACAGAAATTAAACATGACGTGTCACGGGGAAAGCCAGACTTTAAATGAAAAAGTGTGTCTCTCTGTTGGCTAGTTTCAAAATTTTGGCATGGAGATCCTAGGGATGGACATAGGATCCTTATTATCATGATAGTCGAGACCCACGCTTGTGGAGCCGTGGCGAAATTTAGTAATATAATATCTTGTGACAACTCACACGCATCCAACTGATCACAAACCGGTCAGAATCTGTACTATGACCACCAAAAAACTGATAAACTATACATTCCTAAATTAATTAACGGATACTTTAGAACAATTTTAACGTAAGCCATCCACAATTTGAACAATTTAGCTGTCGATCTTGATTCAAGGTATTAAGACCGCCAACCGTTAGTAACCGACTCAATAATAAATTGACTGCATGGATTCGCAGCGATCTAGCCGACTATTGCGAGTTAAAATTATCGCAGGTTACCCAGTCTATCGTTTTTTTTGGATGTACTCGTACCTATTACAGTAAAAAAAAATGGATGAATCTATACCAATATTGTAAAGGGAAAAGAATTGTATTTTTGTATGTAACGAATAAACTGAAAAACTACTGGACTGATTTCAAACATTCTTTCACCGTTGGGAAGCTACACTATACCCGGGTGACATAGGCTGCTTTTTATCGCTGTATTCCTACGGGAATGGGAACTACGCGGGTGACACCGCAATGTGTCCTCTAGTTTATAATAAAAAAAGTAAAATTTCAATACGGCGGAAAATGAAATAAATGTAACAAATAAAATAAAATAATAAACTATTTTTACAATATATTTTTTTAAATCCGTGGGGTTGTTTGAGAATCATCTTGCATTGTATAAGTTTTGAACTTTTTCTTTTTATACAACGCAAGTTTAAAATTGAATGAGAACTTATTAAAAAAATAGATTAAACACAAAAGTTTAATTGAAATTGAGCCTTCTTAAAATGGCTAACTATGTTAGGTAATCACTATGTGTAAGCTATACCTAAGTTTATTTAGTTCAGTTGCACAATGCTTTGTCTTACAAAGCAGACCTCATGTTACGCTTATTTTTAAAATTATTTTTATGTTTGCTACTAATAACCAAACTGGAACTTCTGCTTTACCTCTACAATGTCACCACGAAATCTCCTGGGGCGTAACTCGTTTAACATCGGGGCAAACAGCTATTCGAGGCGCGCGATGTGACAAAGACAATGCAGTACGAGAATTCCACTTTATAATACAAATGACAAATACAGCTAAGATTTATGATCTCGTATCCATCAGCCCCAAATTAATCCCACAAAGATTTGACCATATATCAAATGTGTTGCAATTTTTGGACGCCATTGCAATCACTATAAATTTGTAAGAGTTATGACCCCAGCAAAATTTGAAGTTCATTTTTTGTTACAGTGCGTTGTAGAAACTGTGGATATTTATTTTAGGATTAAATGCGTTAATTGTACTGTGGTTTCTCATATGCGTGCAAGGATTCGTACATTACACTTAAAATGAGGTTCTTTCGGTCAGGGTATCAATAGCGTTCAATAGGCGAGGGCCCAACTCGCGAGCATCAAGGGATAGAAAAATTTAAGGTCTAGTAACATTATTGTCCAGATAGGTGGTTCGCTTCTGGCCCCGGTTTTGCTACGGACGTCTCGGGTTCGATTCCTGGGTCCGGACTACAAAAAAAAAATCTATATTTAAAAAATGCAATTATTGTATTTGTAGGGTATTATTATACTCGTAATAGTAATCTGCAAACCCATTTGCGAAATTCTTGTTTACATCTTTGTGATGATATTACATTTTGCCAAATTCAGTTCTTTCGGAAATTAGTGCGTTTATGACTTTTGATACATGCCTTATGGTATCATCGGAACGACAAATGCATGACATCATCTTTACTTATATTATTAAGCCAAAGAGTTTGTTTGTTTGAACTCAATGATCTCAGGAACTACAATTTAGATTTAAAAAAGAATGGTATTTATGGCAATATATCATCACGCTACAACAAATAGGAGTGGAGCAGCAATGAGAAATGTTGCATACACGGGGAAAATTGACTGAGACGAAGTTGCGCGGGTCAGCTATATAAATTTAAATGTATGGAGGAAAAATTGGTCTCAGGAGGGACTTGAACCCGCGACTCTAGAAGTAACTATGAATAACTTTTTAATTATACATTTTGTGATTTTTAGGAAATCAATCATAGAATTGTATAAACTACGGGTCTAAATCACGTAAATATTTTTTTTTAAGGCTACATACCTTTGTTTTATTACCCGACGTTTCGACCGTATTGCAACGGGCCGTGGTCACGGGTAGACACTTATAATATTCTATAATCTGTACAAATCGCGGAAGTTTACTAACATAAAAATCAATTATAGTTTACTTTTTAAATTTACTTCATTATTGTTTTTAAACTTTCGCGATTTTTATACATATTAGATATATTTCGGGACTTAATCGCGTGAATTATTTAAAGGTACCTTTTATTTACCCGACGATTCGATCGAATTGCACGGGTCGACCCGTCGTAATTCACGCGATTAAGTCCCGAAATATATCTAATTACTTCATTATGTCATCTAGTTTTTGAATTTTTGATAATGATATTGTCATTGACTTACCGAAAGTTATTACGTTTGTTAATGCGTAATTATTTATGCACATCAGATACACTCTATACCTAATACCAATGCTAGTTCTAATTTATCATTAAAGCAATATAATAAGCGAAAGCTCTTACAAATCTCTAGACATATAACGCCCATTAGGCGCTCTTAAGACAATTAATTAGTATAATACGGCAATTTCAAACGCAAATCTACATAAGTTCTTGATGAATTATGTCTCTTCTTAAAGAGTTATCATCCTCCTAATTATCGCAGCGATAAAATTAAGAAACTCCGAGTTTAATGTCTCGACACTAAATTATACTTTTGGACTTGTATGAAATGTTATTATTGCAGTTTAAAGCGATGCAGGCCAACGTTCCCTAGGAGCCACGCCTACTCACTTTTGCGGCGAGACAATAAGGTTTTACGAGCTGAATAGAGGCGAAGATTGGAAAAAATTCAAAGCACTTTTTGTCGAAATTCGTAAAAAAAATGTTTTGTATTGTGAGTGGCGCACAATGGTGGATGGAGGAAATGAGAGTCTGGGCGTAGCGGTGCTCAATTTAACTGGTACCCCGCGCCTCCGCCCGCCTCGTCGCGCCACCCGAGTGCTGCATATTGTGTATATGCTCGCAATGAACAATCACGAAGACTCGACACTTCATTATATTACCTTATTTAGCACTAATTGGGCACATTAGAAATTTAACAAACTAAAATTAAAGACAGACCGTGTACTTCCAATTATTCAAACGCTTAAACTTATAAATTGACTTTACAACACAGAATATTTAAATAGAGTTGAAAATACATAATTTTAACTTACTAAATGATCACTAATTTAGTTGACTGTTTTCATTATAAATTAGTAAGATAAGTTAGTTTTAGTCTGAAATGTTGTATTTGGTACTAGGATATTAGATATGGGCAGGAGGTGGGCATAAATTTTGTAGTACGAAACACGGCCGCTAATCTAATCAACGAACATAACAGTACAGGCGGTCGGCGATGCTTTGTGCCACACGCTCCGCTGAAATTTAACGTTTCGCCCGTGTATAGACCCTTTGAAGGCTCCCATATTAGCCGCCGCCTATTAGCATAAAACCCATAATGGCACCACCTAAGCTTTTAATTAATTACCGGCCAGATACCGGGAAGTTTCAACGCCATATGAACAAACTCATCGTGCCTATTTTTTATTCAATTTGCATTTAACATTGCCCACAAAAATAAATAAACATGTGAACAGAACTCTGTAATTAAACATTTTAAACAATTCCTGAGTTGAAAGACCTTCCGTCTCTTCCATATGGATGTTAGTTTTTTCACTATTAAAATGTAAGCAACAGGAATGTTTAACAGCGAGTCCGACGATGAAAAACTCATAAATGTTAAAGTAAAATAAACTTAAAAAGCATCGACTGTGCAAACAATCTCCGGCAAAACTAATTTATGCGGCGCATTCACTGGGGCCCGAGTAAGATGCTTGAGGAAATCTCTCTTTTATGTTTTGCCAAAGGTTTAATATAAAAATTACTTTTCGCATTATCATGTGTGCCTGGTAAGCGAGGGATCGTCGCGGAGTCACAATTCTCTGAGGGGCACCTTTCCGCCTTTCGGTAGATTATCTCACGCGTGACAGCTGCTCGGCTCTATGAGGCTCTGGTACTTAAACAACAGATATATTCAGGTTTGGTACTGAGTGTTTATTATTTTTAGGGGGTGCCTTTTATTATTTTCCACATTAAAGATAAGGCATAAAATTATACAATTTAAGTATTAATTAATTTCTTCTTCTTTCTGAATGTTTATTTATTGACCAGTCAGAGGGAGCAGATATTTATTGACATCCTTGTGTAATAAGAATTTATGAAGGTGCTTGCATCATTCATCAAATAAAAAAACAACGGGTTGCATCCGGAAGTGCTGGCAGAAGTAAAAACTTGAATATAAATTGATGAAATTTGAATAATATTTTTCGATCTTACTGACTTATTAATAAAAAATATGAAATAATAAAACAGAAATCAAAAAACCAAAATGAAAAATTAGAATAAAAAGGGAAACAAATAATCGTTACTCGGACTCGAACTGGGGTCTTCTGGTTTCTGGACCGCCCGATTTCCTACCTGAGCTATAATAACATTGTGGAAGGTGGCGAAATTTACCTTCGTATTCTAATGATATTGTAGCAGTTTTTAATTGCTCTACCTCCGTCTTACGAATTTTCGATCAAGTCACATGTCCTGACGCGAGTTTAACATTTTTTATCCATCCCATGAAGTGCACATAGCCGCTAAAGAAGTTTTCAATTCAAAAAACTTTAAATAAAATATAAAGTTTTTAACTATGAGTAACTGATTTATACGTTTAATAAAAACAAACTGAATGATGCAACCCTACAGCGACCTCAATCTTCGAGTACCCAACATCTTTATCGCTCCATACGTAGACATTTGATTCCGCTGATCCCCCATATTCCTTTGATTATTGTATTACGAAACGAGGGCAAGGAAACCCCGTGTTGTGCATTTTTTTCTTCATATAATCTATTTATTGTCAGCCAGTGAGTAATGAATGATGTTTTGCATGGCTGGCAAAGCGAGTGTTTCGTACTTGTTAAAAAGCACCCCGGGTATGACATCGCTTTTCATATGAGTGAGCAATCAAATATGAGTTTGCATTAAGAGATTTTTTGGGATTTATTGAGTCTGATAACGGAGTTACGTAACTGTTTTTGTTTTTTTTTTATGCGAATTTATCATGCGATATGATAGATATTGTGCTATACTGTTCTTGTATATTGTGCAAGTTAGTTGATGTTTTAAGCATATTTAATACTTCTAGGCCACTCTTATTTTACCGAAGACGTCAACATGTTGATCAGTCGACGAACTAATAATAAATTATGTAGATACTTATGTATTATTTTTAAATATTTGTTAAAAAGATCACATACACATCACACACCCACAGATTTTAAACTTATATCTCCCAAAAATGATCTATTATTCTCATATTTCAACCACTACTCATGGAGTCAAACTACAATGACGTAAACCTTTTTAGTAAAGCAAGTCAGATAATTCAGCAATTGCACGTATATTTTTCCCTTAACTAAACCAATGACTGTCACATCAAAAATCTGCGACAGACATTCAATTTCACTAGAACATTTTCATAACAAGCGTCATATAAGATGCGCAGTAAACAAAAAATGATCAATTTTGCCTTAAGCTAAGAACAAATAAACGTCAATCCTTAAAAACAAATCTATGTTAGAAGCATCGACACACGCGTGTTTCACTTTATATGAAGGGGGGTAGCCTACAAAGGAAAGCAATTTAACAAAATAAAAAATGCTATATTGGAATTGGAAAGAAACAAATGATACGGGAAATACTTAAATCACAGCTATTGATGCGAAATTGGAATTCGAATTGAGATGGTAAATTACGTATTTTGAATATAGTATGGTTGTGAATGGGGTTACTGTTTTGTGCCGTGTTAGATAGGGCACGACATTTAGATTTAGAATGTCTTTTAATATTTAGGTGCCAACTAAATGCCAATAAATTTTTTATAGGTATTTTTTATAATATTATATTATTATATTACTGGCCAGTATTTTATTGCCATTGAATTGAAAATAATAAATTTTAAAATAGTCTGTATAGGCCATTGACGTATAGACCTAGACCACGCCATCCCTTTCAATTAAAAAGTACCTAAATATTGATTGCAAATCGTGAAAGATAGAAAAAACTTGTGCGGCCCTGTCTCTTTGACAGGTATTGTCCACAAAGTAGCGTTGTCTCTTTTTAGAAAGTGATCAATTTTGTAAGGTTATGACGCAGTCCAGGTCTATACGTCAATAACCTATACAGACTATTTTAAAATCTATTATTTCAATAAACAATTTTTTCCTCCACATGCTTTCCCATATGACTTCTATCAAGAAAAAAAAGAAGTTATTTTTTGCGTCATTAAATTAAAAAAAAAATACATACATCTAATGGGAACTAACCTAACAACACATTCACGGGTCGGACATAGATTAAATATACATACTGTATTTGAGCACAGTCTATTAGCATTTAGTATTACGTAAGTTAATTAAAAAAGCCTAAAAATGCATTCTGTGGTTTTATTTTATTTTGACGTGATAACGTCTTATAAATCGATGACTGGGTGCACGTACTAATTAATTGGCTGCTAAGCAGTCACATCATTGATTGGTTCATAGCAACCACGAATGGCGATTGCAGTGACGTGACATGCGATACAGTTAGAAATAACATTATTGATTGGTTGCTGAGCAACGCGAATGGTGATATGCCATCAATGTTTTCTTATGACGTTATCATGTAAAATTATCTTTCGTAAACTGACTTCACAGACAACCATTTTGTTTGTATCATTTCTATTTTAATGCTTGATTAAAGCATTGTTTTGTACAACTATTTGCATTCACCATTATTGCTCCAAGCTGAATCACAAATATGTAAATAAATTGAAAACACTCGCCATTAAATAACTTGAAATAATATATGGATTCGTGTGCGAGGGCGTAGCCGACTGCTATTGACAAACGGCTCTGCAAATATAAGCCGAATTATGGAAATTCCATTCAAGAATCGAGAAATTATTGCTTTTGTTCGTATTTTATCTCGCTAAGTCACATTACACTACACTATCGAAATTGGTTTCAATAAAATTTGCGTAACATCAACCAATTGGAAATAAATTCATATAATTGAGGGCTTAATGTGGCTATTATATGAATGTTGTGCTTCTGATTATTTCCGTGGAACTCATAACGTTTTATTTCACCGAATAAAATACTTTTTTTTTTTAGAAATGAAGACTCACGCATTAATTGAATGTGATTCATTCAATGATCGGCAACTTTGGCTCTTTCGCCATAATATTCTCCCAATCGATTTAAATCACATGGGTGAACCACATCAAAGAAAACTACGCAGAAAATAATAGGTACAGTGCAAAAGTATTCCTAAGAGGAGACAGAAGTGCACTCTCTTTTCTCTCAATCTCATAGCTCGATGAGACGGAAATCTGACACGACCGAATATATATTAAGGGACCAACGACTTAACAAGCTCCGAGTCGAGGAGGTTAAGTTCCTTTTTTTTTTATTTTTTCAGTAACGTTGCTTAACCTACCTGAAACGTAACATGATTATATCAACATAAAATTAAAAACGAATTAATTAATAAGTACTAATCCCCGACCGGTGTGGGCTTAATTACACTCTTTACGCACGCGAGTAAAATATTACTCGCACTTAAAGAGCGTGTTTCTTTATTCTACCGCGTAGACTAAAGAAACGCGCTTTTTAACCATCTATATAAAAACGTATCGTATACATAGTCAGTAGGTACCCACCAACTTTTTATTAAACTTCCGTTGACATATGACAAAAGGAGTGCTCAAAAACATCTCCATCACAACGAAGGCGAAAGTTCTTCGACGCTAGACGAAACTAAAGTCATAAAGTTTATGCAGTGACGACATATTTCAGAAACATCGAGCCTTTTATTAGACGGGACCAGATGATCGTTGAATCCCCTCTTTCCGCAGGAGTTTAAACTTGAGCCGTTCGCTGCTATTGCTAAAGTTTTCAGCTCAGCGAAAATACACCGGAACGCTTTCAAAAGAGTAATAGGAGAGTGATTTTTTCGCCGCTTTGCTCTCGACAGGATTACGTTGACACGCAGCGCCAATCAGAAGCCTTTGAACTACTCTGGGAGCTGTGAAAGGTCCACCGAAGTTTGATTAATTCTCACGAATATGTAAAAGGTGGACCTCCGATCCAATATTTCTGCGTCTTTATATCTTTCGTGGTTCTTACGATAAGTATGGATGATATTATATATAAGTAGGTGTTATAAGTTTCTAGTAGCCCGCTCCGGATTCCGGTTCCGGTCTTTTCGAAAATGTAATTTACTTGTGGTATGTTATAAACAACGTTATTCTTTATTCACATACTTGTAAAAAACCATGAAGATGTGGATGTAATATTTTCATGCAAAATTTTGTAATGTCCATGAGATTATCATGATAATTACCTACACGATAGTGATAATAAAGTAATTGACATAGGTCAATTACTTTATTATCACTATCGTGTAAATCGTGTAGTCGTGTTCTCAGAAAGTTAAACAAAACGTTTCAAAGGTTCTAGAAATTCATAAAGTTGAGGTAAGAAAATATTATACTTGCCTCAAATTACAAGGTAAAAAAATCTTAATCTTAAGAAACTATGCAAACCATTGGAGAGGAAATAAACTAAAACTTGGTGGAAACTTTTCAAATTTCTTCAAAGGAATGATTTATACTTTCGAACTTTGTACAAACTTAAATAAATAGTGCAGAACAAAAACTTCCCTGCCAAATATATTGGATTTACTTGTTTTATTGCTACGGAACTTGGCCTTTACCGTGGGAAATGCAATATATTTATAGAAGATCTAATTGAGATTAAATTGAATTAAAACTAGTTTAGCCATTTGGACTTACTTTCACAAAAATATTAAACATATTCTTTATCAGTTTAACTCTTATATCCTTTTGTTCAGTAGTTAGGAACTCTGATAGCTAAAAACCAAGTTCCATGATGAGTTAGATTTTCATCTAGGACAAACCTATGTGTGATGCTAACGATTGTCTGTTCTGTGCCTGTGTGGTCAAATATTTACATCTGTTTATCAATTGTGTGTTGCCACGTTGTACGGTTTATTCCACCCTGATCACCTGAGTGATATCACCTGGGTGAACAAAGTGGACATAACTAGTGTCCTCATTTCACCTTGGAATCATTGCACGCAGGTGAATTGATTGAACATAAGTGGTGTATAAAGTAGTAGAACACTAGTTCTAATAATATTTTTTTCTCGTTATGTACACTTTGTTCACCCAGGTGATATAACCCAGCATGTGCGTATATAAGGAGGAAGGGGTCACTGGGTCCGGATCCCCCCTTAGCATACGACATAATAAAAAATCGCGGAATATTGATAACGCATAATATAATCTGTGCTACAAAATATGTACAAACGTGGCGACAATTTTTTCTGGGTAAAAAGTGCTTTTAGCTCAACATTCTTCAGCAGTCTTCAAAAACTATAAACAAGAGTAAGAACAATTGTCATTCGATTCACAATGAAATGTACTTAGATGATTTTCGAAAATTTTATTTTGACTGCCTTTCTGGCGCAGTGGGAGTGTATCCGACTGCTACGCAAGAGGTCGTGGGTTCGATCCCCACACGGGACAACACTTTGTGTTCACACTCTGGGTACAAGTCACGAACATACAAGTCACGAACACAAAGTACACTCTGGGTGTACTTTGTGTTCGTGACTTGTATGTTTGTAAAGTCCCCCGCGACACAGGGCTTGTACCCTATTGTGGGAGTCGTCTTTAAAAAAAAATATTTATAATTTTGTCAGATGAGTGAAAATACGGCCAAACACGCAATATCTGGTTTGCGCAAGTGACGACCGCCTTAACAAAAACAATTATTTTACGATTTTTAAATTAGGTATGCAAAAAGTTAAGCTTAAAGGCTTATGTTAGGAGTGGGTTCACGTCGGTAGTATAATGGCTAGGATTCGAACCCGTGACCTCACGATTGCGAGTCCGATGCCTTAGCCATTAGGCTACCGCCGCTTAGGCTGCCTGTCCATTGAAGCGGAGTGAGGCTGCGGAACGGAGAAATAGAGACATATCAACCCACAGGATTACATAAAATCATGCAATTCTATTGGTTAAAATTTCTCCGGTCATATTTCTTCAATCTTACTTTATCGTGCTAGCTTAACTAGCGTATACCCATTTCAAATTTAGTAATTCTAAATGACTTTGATTTCTTCTTTTACCCCCCTCCCCCCCCAAACTCTTCCACCATTTAAAAGCTATTGCTACGGCCGTGTCACCCAGGTGAACAAGGTGAAATAAACTTGTTATACAGGCTTTAGCTGGTTTGTGGTCAGATAGCTGCGTGTGTGTTGCTTCAAGATTAAAAAGATTTTTTATCTTTATCTCTCTTATGTTCAAATCGATAAGAGAAAAAGAGAAAAATCAAACGCGTTTACGAATACAATCGTCGTGAATCAGCAATATATCACTACTCTGACTCTCAAACTAATCTCAATAAATTCTCGACACGTATTTTAAAACTAACTCGACCACAACCTCTGAAATTGTTTCGTCTTTCGCAAAACGAAAACTTTACTAAAGCAATATTTATTTACGTGGAACAAATAGCTAGGTACCGTGTTAGCATTTTACGATACGAACCAAACATAGAACAATTTGTATTCGCCTTCAGTACGGGCTGTAAAATGTGCAGGTGGAGACAAAATTTGTCCAGAGCACTCTAGGTGCAATCAGATAAGCAGACTGCGTAATCACATCGCTTTGTCCGCAGTGGTCATTCGTGTTTAAAAAGTTAAGGTCGATGACCTGATGGTTAAATGTGAAAATAAAGGTATGAATTAGGGTTGCAAGAAGATTTACGTAATAAAAATATCATTTAGAGTGAATAACATCGCCCGGTAATATCAAAAGTGGAGTCCACATGATATGAGCCATACAGGAAGACAGCCTTTAGACAAGAAGAAATCAAAACATATAAAACTTAACTCTCTTCTATGATTTGACGCCTATGGTTCACAATCCCACATTGCTGGATCTGGAACGCTGGGCGTAGACCGTCCGATACTATCCAACAGATTTGCACATTGTACTATTCCCGTAAAGGTCATGCTTTTTAAAGCGTTATGTCAATCCTTTTACACGTGTAGTCTGTGGGTGAATTATAAGCAGAACCCGTACAACAACCTGCGTCTTCAATGCAACAGCGTTCCGGGTGCCAGAAGCTTGCTAATAGGTGGGACGCTCCGATCCTGAGGCGCTGGATACGACTGCAGGCAGTCAAATATCTTGTGCCTACGTACCGGATATACACACCTTTAAATCCCTAAGTTATAGATACATACTAACATTTAAATAAGCCAACATTGTTACTATCACATTATGAAAGAAATTCTGAAAATAAATGTTTATTATTATTATTAACTACAATGTAATTAGATAGATATATACATACATATATCTGACCTCAAATAACAATATAACAGATGGATGTTAATCCTAGCTTATAATAGGCTCCAGAGATATAAGTTGGATAAGTCCCAGATGAAATGTTTGATGAGTTAATACAAAAGGTCATTTTATTGCCCTGACAATGAATAAACATTTATTGGACTTAACAGTTTATTACTATGACGTAGTTCTATCAAGTTTGTTTAGTGTAAGCATAAAACAGAGTACCTACAGAAGATACTATTTGTTAATAAACTTTCAATTACACATTATACAATTTTATGGACTACAAGTCATAATTGCATTTTTTTTTTATCATTGCTTGAAGTTTCGGCATTGCATGACAATTGGTAGTCATGAACGCATGATCATCAGATTATGGCCCAATGGTCACGGATAGTCTGATAGTCATGAGTTCATGACTACCAATTATACGACATCTTACTATTTGTTTGTGTGTTTATTTGGTTCCGTGGTTCACTCACAGGACACCACCGACAAATGATTGTTCCAAGTGTTTTTATATCCAGAATTTCTGTAAATTCCTTCGCGTCACAAGATTCGTACCCAAGTGCGGGTAAAAAGAACTTGTAACTTGCCTAGCTTTGTCCCACCGTATGGAAGGTACGCCTACTAAGGCTAAAATATTGCATGAGAATCGGTAGTCATAAACTAATGACTACCGAGACTATGACCCAATGGTCGTGGTCATGGTTAGTCATGAGTTCACCACTACCAATTTTACGATATCTCACTATTTGTTTGTGTGTTTATTTGGTTCGGTGGTTCACTCACAGGACACCATTTTGTGTGACCGACAAATTATTGTTCCAAGTGTTTTTATATTTCTGTACGTTTGTAAATTCGTACCCAAGTGCGGGTTAAAAAGAACATGTAAGTTACGAAGCTTTACCCATCCTACCATAGTAGACGTACCCACCATACAGAGGTCCAATGTAAATGAACTTCAGGGAAAAACGTCTCAAGTTCAACGGTTAAACTAATCAGTTGTACTAATAGGAATCAGGTATTCACTCAAGTAAGTGATCACTCGAGTGAATCGTCTGATATCAACTTAATATCACAGAGTAAATAAATTCTAATAGATACTAAATAACGTATTAATATTGTAGCAAGTGTGATTGATTCTACTCTATAATATTCCTTAGGGATATTTGAGTCTAGTAAACGTTTTAATTCTGTCTAGGTTACAATTGTAGGTCATAAGAAATAAGTGCCTAATATGTTTGACTTCAAATAATAATTATTGGCCATTACTAGAAGCCACTTAGGTATCTTGGGACATAGATACATAAAATACTTTCATAATAATTACATTTTAAAACAAGTGTTGACTAGACCTGGCTCTCGCTGCGATTTTTCGCGTTTTTTAACCACATTCAAAAAAGTTTGCCCAGTTTATTAATGTACTAGCTTTCGCCCGCGGCTCCGCCCGCGTGGATGTCGGTTATCGCGATAAAAACTATTCTATGTCCTTCCCGAGACTCAAACTATCTCCATACCAAATTTCATCTAAATCGGTTCAGTAGTTTGAGCGTGAAAGCGTAACAGACAGACAGACAGACAGACAGACAGACAGAGTTACTTTCACATTTATAATATTAGTATGGATGTTTGTGATTTTCTCGAAAACTAGCAAACCGATTTAAATGGGGCTTTCGCTATTCGACTACATGTTTATCTAGAATAGTTTTAGTGTATAAAATGTTATCCTTACTCATAAAACACCAGAGATATATATGATCTAAAACAGGAGCAAGTCAGCGAAATTTGCGTTCGGTGATGTGCTTGATCATTATTTTTTCTGGATACTCATATAGAGACGGTTCATTTTATCCTAAAAATGTATATTTCACTATTTATATTCATTAAACGGCAGACAGATTACTTTTTGTAATTTTTAAAGCATGTTAATGCTAATTTTATACTTACATATAAATTAATATAATGTGTGGAGGAAAAATTCGTCTCAGGCCGTACTTGAACCTGCGACTTTAGGTACCCCTAAGGGGTACCTAAGGTCGCGGGTTCAAGTCCTATTACCAACTCCGGCACCGAAACATATCCACTAAAGGCGAATTTAGCCTTCAAATGATACGATTTTATGTCATCCACCGCGTTCCTAAAAAACTTGTACCTACTTCGTTAAAATTTAAATGCGTGGAGGAAAAATTCAATCTCGAACGATTATTTCCTTAATACATTTAAGTTTATATATGTGGCAGAATTCCGAAAACAAAACCAAAAGGACTATTTTCGCAGCCGGTTAAGCTATTAGGCACTACCTCTTTTCATGTGACCTAAGAACTTCACAAACCTAGGTTCAAACCATTAATCAATCCGGATTTAACTTAGATTAAGTAGACCTTGTTTGAGGTTATGTCTAGGTCTACGAGTATTTCAGGTGTAGGCAGGTACCATCTACGTCAGCGATTAGATCGTAGCAAAGATTCAGTCAGTTTTACTTACTTGGCAGTTAATATAATGGGTTCGTTTTAGTTCGCAGATTGCTCAGGGCATTCACCTTTAAAAGTTTTATTGGTATTGTTTAAAACAGCTGCTATTAATGTTTGCATAATGACAGTGAAACATCTTGATGTGGCTTTTATTCAAGTATGTATCTGTTTTATTGACTAATTTTAGTCGTTAATATCTAATGCCTCCACTTAATTTGATTTAGTCTAATAAATTAAATCATTTTTTTTTTAATAGAAAGTTAACTAGCAATATGGTCGCACATTTCTAGCAATCTTTTAAACCCCTCCAGCTAAGATACATTGTTTGTACTAGGAGTGGGTTCACGTCGGTACAATAGTTAGGATTCGAACCCGCAACCTCTCGATTGCGAATCCGATGCCTTAACTATTACACTACTGCCACTTTTACTACTAAATTATGAACTACTAGATATAGTATTACATCTCTAACTCTGGTGGATATACGCTACGTGAATAAAGTCAAGAATATCTACAATAATTGAAAACAAATGTTACTTTGTCTGTGTTCTTGAATTTCATTTCCATTTGTCAAATTGCTGGGTTAAATCTTAAAAGAGCATACGCCAATTAATTAAGATTCATGACATTGCAGAATCAAGGAAAAGCTTAGTAATAAAGAAGCTAATAAACATCTTCATTACCTACCATGAGATATTCACCTGAAAAAGTACAAAAAAACTAAATCAAAAGTTCCAACCAAATACAATAAATATGAACCTCATTACGCAACAAAAGTAATGAACATTCGAAACAATCGTCTCGACTAGTTAGTCTAGACAAAGGAGGTTGTTAGGTTTGCTACCAATTGTACCACAGAGACTTCTATTTAAATATTTCCTGACAATTAATTTAATTTAGTTAACAAAGGAGAACGGTGGCGAGTGTTCTTATTCACAATTAGCGAGACACTGCTGCAATCCCAACACCGAAGCACAAATTAGATAGATACAGATAGCTGACTCCCAACAACGAGCGAAAACAGGCTCACATACACATAGACGCTCACTTACACAGATCTCGGTCAAACTCGATCGAATCATTAACCGAGGCACGGTACCTTGCTTGTGCGTCTTTGTGTGCGTGGATTTTTTGTTGAGCTATAAGACGGCCTTATGTACGTGTGTACCGATTCTGTGACCGAAGCTTTACTCAGCAAAGTATTTTAAGGTTGCAGCTTGCAATTCGTTCCGTCTTGTTGCCTTTGTTTTTAGAATTAATAGATCTGTTACTGTTTAATCTCGGCGTCTAAATTTGGTGAGAAGTGTTAGGGGAGAAAACGAACAGTCACGTCCGGCTTCTCAAACGAAAAATCTACTGACACCTGTCAAATCTGTTTTTGAAATCGGTTCCTAATTTGTTATTAGCATAAAGGTAGTAGCAAAATGCAGGACACACTAGTAAATACCTACTTTGAAGGCAACGACGCGAATAAACGAATATTTGACATTTATGGCGTTTAGTGGCTATCAATATTTCCTAGAAAAAATAGATGTACCCTCCGATTTCAAGTGGGTATTCTTAACGTGGACTTCTTGTGGTTGATACTGTTTTTTATTGTCAGTGTTTGTTTTTTGAACGCTTTTCGTTGTTTTCAAAATAAAATATAACAGAAACGGGGTTGGCGAACAATGTGTTCATTACTGATGAATCCAATTGCATTAATAGGTATAGCATTAATAAAGTTTACTATTTTTTATCGTATCAGTGGAAAATAAAATATTTTAATTAGTATATCTTAAACTAATTAAAATATTATTTTTCTTATATTGTGAGTGAGTAAAGAATTTTTAAATAAATCATATTTTAGGTATAACACGCCGGATACTCAGACCACCATTATCGTTGACAAATTCAATATTTTTATTGTTATATGCACAAATTGATAATAATAATAATAATAATAATAATATCTTGGGACAACTCACACAACGCTATCTGATCCCAAACTAAGCAGAGCTTGTACTATGGAAACCAGACAACTGATAAATATACTTAAATATTTCTAAATACATACTTAATATAGACACATAATAAACACCTATACACCCAGACACAGAATAAACCATCGTGTTCATCACACAAAGTTTTATCCTGGGTGGGGATCGAACCCACGACCTCTTGCGTAGCAGTCGGATACACTCCCACCGCGCCACAGAGGCAGTAATACAACAAATACAATATGATACTTACAAAAATAAATTCTAACATATGTACCTACCTACACAAAAGTAATGTTTTTTTACATATTATCAATTTTATACACCAGTGTTTCAAACTTGGCTATACCATGTGATCATACACGGTGTATGAGCAAGCTGCCCTAGGCGTTGCGAGATATCGGCGAATTTACAGCGCAGTAAGCCGTAAATACATCGGCGGCGGGCCCTCGACCGCCCATTGATCTCTCAAATAGCACGATTGCCCCCTTTGTTTCCAGCGAAATTACAAGTCGACTGGAAATTCTGATAATTTTTTGCCGTATGTTCATTTCTTGATTGTTTTTTTTATCCTTCGGCTAATGTTTATTTAAATGCGGTTGTTTTCCGGTGATATTCTTGGGGAAACACCTGTGGTAAAAACCTCTGAACATTGGTTGGTTGTAAAAAAAGCGTGCCGGAGTAGGGAAGTACTTTGGACGATTTTTTTTGCCTGTATGTCTAACTCGTTTTGCTCGTGGCACAGAAACTGTTATTAATGTTTTCGTGAGTCATACGCAGCGATACTTAATTATGTATATCAATATAAATCCCAAAATTAGGGGTCTTCATCGATTTGACGAACACCTTTTCTTTTTAAACAAACATTGCGTTCCTTTATTTTTGACACGATAATGTCTTTTAAGTTGATGGCTGGGTGCACGCACAAAAAAAAGTAGGTTCCTAAGCAGTCACGTAGCAACGATCACGTTATTGATTAATAGCTAAGCAGTCACGTTATTGACTGGTTGCTAAGCAACGCGAATGGCGATTCCGCTTGCTGATAGGCCGGGTCCACTAAAGCTGTCACAGGCTTGGTTGTTTATTATAATGTCATCAATAATTGGTGATTCCAGCGACATGCGATACAATTGGAAATAAAAAAATATATATTAGATATATTTCGAGACTTAATCGCGTGAATTATTTAAAGGTAAGAACCTTTTATTTACCCAACGTTTCGATCGAATTGCACCGATCGTAGTCACGGGTTGAAATATATCTAATATGTATAAAAATCGCGAAAGTTTAAAAACAATAAAAACAAAAAAAATTTTAACAGGCATAGATGGTTGTTTATTACAATGTCATCAATGTTTTCTTATGACGTTATCACATAAAATTATCGTTCGCAAACCGACTTTACAGACAAGCATTTTTTTTAATTCGTTGTAAAATTTTATTCTAGATTTTGGTTAATGGTTTGTGTATTTATTTAAAAATACCTAGTTGCTTTATTTACTTTTGTTACCATCGAATTACACTGACCACGTATTCTTCCACCGTCACGGGCCTAGATTACTTAAAATTTAAAGACACCAATTATAATCCATTTACCATTTTCTCAGCTACACGCTACAGATATTGTATTTTTCATGGATATACTTTTTCAGATGACTAAAGATTATTTAAACGCGAAAATAAGTGTTTTTTACCAGTCAGGCCATCAATCAATCAAGACTGAAGGAGTTGAGAGAAGTTTTTTGAGTTCAACAACTTCTGAGATAATTTCAACATTGATATATCAACATCAAACTATTTACTTTGTAAAATAAAGCTAGCTTGCTTATTTAAATTTCAGCTATAAGTATTTGTCTGTTTGTTATTTACTTCAGACTTCAAAGTGATTGAATACTTTCTTAAGTTCCAGATGTTTGGAATATTGTCTATAAAATTTTCTTGAATGTCAATAATCTTAAAGGTATTCAGTTTCAATATAATAATCATTACCTGCTTTGGTAGCGTAGTAAGGAATGAATTCGATTTCTGCAAAAGGATACGTTATGTCCTAGATTTCAATGCTTACAGTTTCCCCCGTGACATGGGAACTATTCTGGTACAAGTTTTGAATTTTATTCCACAAGGGTCACTACTTGATATGATCTACAAATCGATGGTTTCTACATATACTACTAAAGCATCTTGCGGGAATGCAATTTAAAAATAGAAGAGTGTGTAATTTTGTTGTTTTGATTTGATAAAGTCATAAATAATCGATGAGCGAGTGCACGCACGAAAATGTCACAGTCCGTCACGTTCCGCCTGCTGATAGGCTGAAGTATTGGGGCCGTTGGGCGGGTCCATTAAAGATGTTGCAGGCATGGTCGTTTATTACAACATTTTCTTATAACGCTATCGCGTAAAATTGTCGTCCGTAAACCGACTTTACAGACAACCATTTTTAGGGCTCCGTACTCAAAATGGCAAAACGGAACCCTTATAGTTTCGCCATGTCCGTCCGTCCGCAACTTTGCTCAGTGCTAGAAAGCTGTAATTTTGCATGGATTCACATATTACTTACACCGATAAAGTGAAATAATAAAATCTTAAAAATATTTTTTTTTACCTCCCCTACATTTAAACTGGGGATGTCATTTTTATTTCTCACCTACCCACTCGTGTGGGGTATCATTAGATAGGTCTTTTAAAAACGTTTAGGGATTGGGAAGACTATTTTTAGATTTAGGGTTCCGTTTGTGAAATATTAAGATTCAAAGTCAAGTGTCCCCCTCCCAAGCCAGCTAAATGGTTGATGTTGAGTATGTGAAAAAAACACGGTAGTAGAATATATAGTGTAAAAAAAGGTAAACTATCACAGCTAAGAAGTCTATACAAGTTTACGAGTAACAACTGATCAAATGAGAAGTAAATTAAATTTCGTACAAATTCCATTGAAATTTATTATTAAGTAGTTATAACGTTGTAAGTATGAAACAAAATCAAAAGGAAACCCACTTCATAAACCGCATTATTCAGATGGAGGGGGGGGGGGGTGACAACTGAACCCAACATTGTGCGTGGCCCAACAAGCACTTGCCCGGTTATTTAAGATCTTAGTTAAGTTGTAGTAATAGAAAGAAAACCACAATATTGCACACACCTCTCTCTCTTCATCTTTATATAGCTTTCTCGCAAGATGCGTTTTGAAACGACATAGGAGCCATCGAAATTCTTGTTCCGAGTATTCTCATAATTATGGTCCCAATAATCTATGTTTTTAAAATCTCATTTCGACACGGAAACTATTTCCTAGTGCAAGATTACCTAGTTCTAATAATTGCCTATTATTATTTTAAAAAAATGCTCCCGTTGCCCTTCACCGTAGATGTTAAAGGTTACCTCATAATTTCTTCGCACATGGAAAGAAACTAATAATAATAATAGAACAAGAATTTTCATAATTTTATGACGTCATACACAGATAATAACCGGGCAAGAGCATGTCGGATCATGCTCAGTGTAGGGTTTCGGAGCCGTTGTCGTATAAAAAAAACGCGATTTTAATAATTGTACCAGCAGAAGAGCGTATATTCATGGCACTTTTGCCTTTTGTTGAGAGACGCAATTTTTCGGCAATAACTTAATGACGGTATATCCGATCATGTCCAAAATAATTTAAATCTAAAGTATTTGTTAAGTGCCACACATTGATTTTTGCTAAAAACAAATTTTCTGCTTCTGTTACATGTATTAAATTGTGCCTCTTAAAAATAACAACTTTTTACAAATTGAATCAATACTCATTATGTAGTTTTTGAGTAAAATGCCTGTGACATACGGACGGACAGACAGACAGACAGACCGACGTAACGAAACTATAAGGGTTCCGTTTTTACCATTTTTCCTACGGAACCCAAAAAAACATCACGTTTCAATACTTGAAATAATACCCAGTCATTATAATGCATGTTTTCAAAGCCTGTGGACATTTACGACCTGATAAGCCTCGCAAAACCCCGCCACATTTTTCTCGAAAGCATAAACAATCACGTCCCTATCTAATACGGTTTTTATTGTCCCTTCATAAATGACGGTGCTTATTATTTTCCTGTCGTAAAGCAACAAAATAATACTATAACAATAATGGGAGCACCCTGTAATCTCGCCGCGACGGATTCTTGCTATGAGACAGTTTTATTATACAATCGTGAATCATATTTATACATATGTACATGAGGTTGTTTTATTGTTAAATAAAAATGTAATGGCGATGAATGTTACTTTATATAGTTTTGGGTTTGCGTTTATTGTTTATTTTTATTGACTCAACAAAAATCGTATTCTTTAATAATAATAGTGGAGAGGATATATTAGCAGCTCAGATTTATTGATGTCTTGCTGTTCCATTTACTTCTCTTGTAGTGCCTCCATGAACGCACTGATGCCGGTTACTATATCATGCAGTAGTACTATACAGTCTAGAGTTCTAGAATAACAATTAGTGACAGATACGTAATCATCACATGCAAGCCGTGATTTCTAAGTAAATAAAAGAAAGAAGTAAAGAAAATCGTAAAATAAAAGAAATGTATGAATGAAAGTTATGAAGATAAAAATAGCAAAAGAAAATAACAAAAATTATCACTTATAAAAAAAAAAGCCCTAATATGTTTTTAAAAGACCTGTCGTATGATGTGACAAACGTTGACGTTTGCTCAAAAATAAAATTGGTAATTGCTAACTTTTGTATGAAGTGCACTTCATACATTTTATTTATTTTTTTGTATATTTTTATTATATAGCTATCAAACTAAGTAGCGGCTACTACAAGACACCTTTTCACCAAATTTAATCAATATTCATCGTGAAGTCTTTGAGTAAGATGCATGTGACAGACAGACAGACGGACACGACGAAACTATAAGGGTTCCGTTTTTGCCATTAGCTACGAAACCCTAAAAATACTAAAAAAAATCTGGAAAAAATACTAAAAGAACATAACGTACTAGCTAGTTCAGCATGTGCCAGGCAGATGTCTGAAGCTGGTTTTCAACTAGACCTCTTAGTGACCTTACAATCTCAGTTAGAATATTGCCCAAAATTTACTCGTGCTACGACACTCGTGTTTCTTTGAGTTATATTTTAAAATCCAATTACATTAAGCCATGTCAGTTATTTAAAATTTTCTATCAAAGACGCTCGCTATTGAGACAACCCAATCAACATTTTACATATGAAAAACCCTGAATTTCCCGAGTACTCGTAAAAGTTAATTTTCTGTCTCTTTATAAATACATGCATACATACAAATGTCTCGTATGAGAAGATAACATTAAAAGTAATTAGGTAACACGCCATTAGACTTTAAACTTTATGCAACATAAAATAAGATTCTAAATTCTTTTATTTAAGGGAAGATTTAGGGTGCAATATTATCTTCTTCACATCCAAATAAATGAGAAAAAACTGGGGTCCGCCGGACGAACTTTTTAATTCGTAATTACAGGACAGCGTCCAAGCTTTAAGCACCATTAACTTTTTTCCTAAATGTCTGTGTCGTATAGGGTTCCGCATATAAAATGTAATTGGACATTTTATTGTTCAAATACGAATTAGTTTCGGATGTTACTGGGGAACCTCTCTTTGAAATATTTCGACCACATTACGGTAAACCACACTACAACTTCTTGTTTTTTTTTCTGAGTGAGTTAGGCTCTCAAAACTGATCAGATATGTCTGATGACGTCAAGCCCATATAAACTTATTCATACAGTTACTACTCTTTAAATCTGTGTCTGTAGGTGTTGTAATATACATAAACTTCGCACGCAATTACTATCAACTATTATTGTTGTCAAGAGAGCGGTAATAGTCAATAGTAACTGCGTGGTGATTTGCTACAATACTAGACAGTATTTTTCATTATTAAGTCTCTCTATATTTATTAATAAAAGATATTTTTATTAATAAATATGTTTTAAAATAGTTTACACAATACATTAGCCAAATAAAACCAGAATTAAACATTTTTGCCAGTCTGTATTTCGGTATTAAAAATGCATCAACATTTTTAATTCCGAAAACATTTTAAATCTTAAATGTTTCGTAAAATCTGCAAATTGAACATTATCACACTAATATTATAAAAGCGAAAGTTTGTGAGTATGTGAGTGTGTATGTTTGTTACTTCTTCACGTTTCAACGGATGGAGCGATTTTAATAAAATTTGGTATGGAGTCAGCTGACACCCTGGATTAACACATAGGCTAATAAACCGTGGGTAACGCCGCGGGACACAGCTAGTTTTTATATAAATTCCACACGTAAACGAATAATATCGCAACTTACAACATGTAATTAAAATTGCAACTGACAATTACAGCCGATCTACCCTGTGATTAAGCTATTGTTAAGAGCTATTACGGTATTAATCATGATTGCTCCATTTGTCGCTTAGATTAATCGATCATCTAAAGTGATTAATTATATAGTTCTAAAATCGCAGCAGGTTTAATCATTTCTATCCCTTCGTAAGGCTCTTAAAATTCTAATAAAATGTTAAGGTTTTAATTACCATTTAAATTTAAATATTTTAATTCTTGGGCAATTTAATGACACTTTTTATATTACGATAAATAAAAAAGTATTGTTTGTTGGTACAACCGGCCGTAGCCACCTCTGTGTATCACGCAAATTATGTAATACAATTTGTCATCCCCTTTCTGCTAAACAGTCTCACATTGGCGTTTTGTGCAGCGAGTGGCTGCCAAAGGTGGGCTGGTAATACCGTGTCGCGAAAGGTTTCAATTGTAGGCCTATGAAACCACTAGCTAAGCGAAAAAATGTCTAGGACTTATTGCTTCATAAGTCCTAGACATTTTTACGAACCCCGATTTCCGGCTATTATTCATATTTCCATTGGTCAAATGCATTTAATTTCTTGTTTGTTATCTATTTTTTTATAGATAAATAAGTACAATTACAACAAAACACAACCAAGCCTGCACAGAATACAACAGAAAATGATAAAAAAGAGATAATCTCTCCCAATCCATCTCATAACTCGGTGTTTAACACAATTTGGGGCTCTTATACGGTATCAGAAAGTGTGACGTCATCAGATCTCGACTTGACAATTTTATTGCGAACGTTGGGGCGTATATTGAAAGAGTGTGAGGTACTATAAGGGCCCTTAACACTTCCCTTTACGCTAGTTATAAGGTTTTTTTGATGTGTACGCACCTTTCAGTCCACTCGAACCGCTCTTTTTTGACGTATTTACTTACTGTCATATTGAAGTGCTGTCGAAGTTTTGGTGACGACTGATTTATCTAATGGAAGATTTTGTTTTGTGGGGTTTTTCCATGGGGAAACTCTCGATTTTTGTGTGGCGATGTGATCTAAGTTTCATTAGTTCGGCACATATAGGTACTTTTGTTATTTTCTGGTATCAGGCACCAGTTCCATTCCGATTTTTTCTTGATTTTGTGTAATTACTAAATATGATGACAGACATGATTTCATAAATTACCTATTATTATTACAGGTTATGTAAGCAATTTTTTATTAAAATTGAATAAAAGTCCAATCAGTTTGCAAATAAATAGCAGGCAGACAGACGAAGACAGCGAAAACTCGAACGTAACTCTATTATATGACTGTGACGTTTCATGTTGTCACTATCACTTTAATGTGAATAGTAATGAATAAGGGTACTTTTAGGGAATACTTTTGAATAAGGGTGCGTTCTCACTATGTCGTGACGACAGATTCGACTGCCTCTGTCCACTTTGTGTGATCCACAAATTGTTGTTCCGAGTCTGGGTGTACTTTGTGTCCATGATTTGTATGTTTGTAAAGTCCCCCGCGACACAGGGCTTGTACCCTAATGCGGGAGTTGTCTTTAAAAAAAAAAAAAAAAGATTGTCTTTACACAATTATTGCCTCTAGCCGTTCCCACGACTCTTTATCGTCACTGTTCTGTGACATTTTTAGGTTCACGGCAGTCTCCTTGTCGTCATTGTAAATAACAAGACGATATTTTTATCGTGGCTACGATAGATCGTCGTAACAACGTCACTCTGCCTTTGACGATATTTTATCGTTTTACGACTATCGTGAAACCATAAAATATCGTCCATCTGACAATCTGTCGTCGCTGCAAAATGTCGTGGACGACAGTTAACCGTGTCGTCCTATATGTAAACACCATAATTCAGACGCTTTAAAACGACACGGTAATCTGTCGTCACGTTACATAGTGGGAACGCGCCTTAAGTCATATAGTATAGTTTGATAATTCAAAGGACAGAGTTATGTTTGTATTTGTAGGTGTGATAAGTGTGAAGTATAGATTTAAGAATGATATTTTATCTAGTATGTACATTCTATAATGAAAATTGTTTTCGTACTCTGTCGACGTAACTCAACGTTAATGGGTTTTGTTCGAAAGTTGTATCAACAACTTTTTGAGACATTAAAAGTATTTTATGAAATACTAGTCTTTGTCTTTTACTCTACGTAGCAATGCAAGTGTAACAGAATGGTGTCCTATAGTGGATGACAGATGGTTGAGTATATACTTAGTATGTAGTCAGGTACCTACTTACCAAATTATATAAAAATTTAAATATCCTTTTTTAATTTTTTTTTTTTCGCTTCATCTTCATCCCTTATACACAATTTGACACGGTAATAAATACGTTTAAACTAGGTAAAATATTGACCGTCAGTCAGTCAGCAGCAGCTTGTGACCACGGTCGGTGTAACTCGGTCGAAACGTCAAGCTTAAGGTAAATATTTTACCTAGTTTAAACGCGTTTATTCCCGTGTCAAATTGTGTACCTATATAACGCAACGAGTAAGATAATTCAGCTATACTTTCCACCTTCTCTTTCTCAATTTATCCTTGTCGTTCTAAACTTAAATGTGTTCTGCCGGATCGATGATCTCGATGTGGGTGAAGGCCATAACTTGTATTTTTGAAATTTACGATTTAAAACAATAATTGATTTATTTATTACTAGCTTACGCCCGCGGCTCCGCCCGTCTAGATGTCAGTTATCTTGATAAAAACTATCCTATGTCCTTCCCCGGGACTCAAACTATCTACATACCAAATTTCATCTAAATCGGTTTAGGTGTTTGAGCGTGAAAGCGTAACAGACAGACAGAGTTAATTTCACATTTATAATGGTAGGATTAGTATGGATTAGGACTCACGTTTGTATTACAATCATCTTCTTTAAACAACACCTTCATAAACTTTTTGGTTTTTAACGTTGGTATCTCCGTTTCAGTACTGATTCAAAAACTTCAACATATCTTGTCTTCAAGGAACCCTCTATCTTTTAGTTTATTACAATTACTTGCCGGGTTTCCTGTACACACACTTGACACGTGTCTTCACGAATTGTGCCCGAAGGAACAACTCACTCAAGTGGACGCTTTGATTTTCCCTTTTTCGACCATTTCGAGGGCCGCCGGTGCGGACACGCTTTTTCAATTTAGTAAATAGTTCTCAAACAAGATTCTTTGACGACAAACGCATTAGATTACTTACAGGTAGTTTTGGTGGAATACTTATTGGGAAATAGAGTAGTTGTAAACAAAAAATAGTTTTATTACTTTTTGTTTTGATCATTGTTATTAAAAAGTAATTTTGATAAAAAGAATAAATTTGAAACAAGAAAAGAATAAATTTAAATAAATTTAAAAAAATAATAAATTTAAATAATTTTTCATTATTTAAATTTATTATTTTTATCAAAATGACTTTCCGCATCAGTATTTTTATTACGAGCTTTATTTATATATAATGTACCTTCCCCCCCTCTTACGTGTTTGAGCTTGTTAGACTCTTCTTGACATGTGTTTACACTTGTACAGTGTTCAGGGTCTGATGATGGGGTCGAAAGGTGATCACTGGTACTCAGTACCTACTCATGTCAGTCACTATGATTCAATGTGATTGAATAAAATATTTAATATAAATAAACAGACTAAGAAACATGTCCAGTGAAAACTTAAAAGTAATTTTCTTCCTTTTAAAAGGGTTGTTTTTAAAAATGTTTTTTTACGTCTGTTTTTTAGATTTTTTTTACTTTTATAGTATGCGCATGTATTGTTTTCAGTACCTACTGCATGTTTTTATGTAAAAATAATGTGTGGCGCGTTTTATAGCAGTGAAGTAGCTGTGACATTGAATACTTATATAAAAACTAACCTAAAGCAACTCCATTAAGGCTTTGTAAATTTAAAACTATAATTTGTTCTTTTGTGTCAGTTTGTTTTGGGGTTTCCGCAAAGACTGAAAAAGTTTACCTACGGTATCTGTAAAACGAAATCCATACTCTTGTATACACAAAGCAAAACATACCATGTTTCTAGTCATGCGATGTTTAAATAATTTAACATTACATCTACACCCACACAAGATTCTTTACGTATGCGAAATCTAGTACCCACTCAAAATAATTCTGAGCGTCTTCAACTTAACATACGTTGCATTTTCATCTCCGGTGTACATTATACGAGAGCGAGACATAAAAGAAAACTCATACAACTTCAATCCACAGGTCTCCATTCAAATATGACAAGATCAGTTGATTGTCGAAACCTTTTGAAGCTCGGATCTCCCGTAAACTAATTTAACTCCAGATCCAGACTGAACGTTGATTTCAACACAAACACAAAATAGTTTCATTTCAAATAAAA
Organism: Herminia tarsipennalis; assembly: GCA_945859575.2. Lineage (NCBI taxonomy): Eukaryota > Metazoa > Arthropoda > Insecta > Lepidoptera > Erebidae > Herminia > Herminia tarsipennalis. The sequence goes on along the minus strand of OX243834.2, from coordinate 9,816,356 downwards.
TTCTAGAAATTATTTCAACAAAGAAAATATTGTAAACAATTTCTTAAAACGAGCTCTAGACTAAATTAATGTCAACTTCAATTACAGAGCTAATAGTAATCAGAAGTCTATTTAGAATAAAAATGCTGAGCTCGAGATAAAAAATGAAATAAGTATCATAACTTAGTTCATAATTAAATTCTTAATACCGTCTGTACATAAACCCGTATGACGTATAAATGTGTTATTTGAATAATATTACAATTTGGAATCGTTGAAACGTCGACTGAGGCGGGGCCCACATTTGCATATGGATAGGATCGGGCCACAAATCAAGCGACGAACTGAGACCTTTAGCTGAATCTCCAATAGTCATTTTTACCTGCTAGATTGCATGCTTACGTATCGTTGTTGCTTTATGGAAAGATTTTATATTACGACGCTGCAGCGCCTGGATGGATGTTAAAGGAACTATAATTAATATCGTGTAACACGGCGATTAATAGGGGAAAATTTATATTTTGCACACTAATCGCCGATGTTACCTATCTTATATAAATAATAAACAACTTACAAGCAGAATGCATCTTCTAATAGTAGCATTGTTCGATTTAGCTGCTGCTAAAAGTTGGAAGTTAAACAAATCGTATAGAATTGTTTAATTGATAACCACTGTTAATATTACTCAGATATCTTACGTGAGATTACATTATACCTACTTATTATGACATCGTGAACTTATGAACTGTCATTATGACTATATGCATGCATTTTCACATTGTCATCACAGCTGATAATCATGACCACCAAACACCATCCACTTCTAGCTTTCCAGATTACTCGACATGTCGCTGATTTCGTGACCACATCTTGACTAGCTACTTGCTAGTGACCCGCAGCTCTTCATAATGCAGTTTTCACGTATGTTTTTCTAACTTTATGAACGTTAGAGGGAAAATTTACAGCGAATATTCTAACTAAATCTTTTGGTTTTGAATAATGTTCATTTTTTAGATTAGCATTATGGTTTAGCTGGTCCTAGAGATATCGGCATTGAATATATTACGGTTAAACCTGTCATAGAGCACAGTAAAGTTGCAGCCACTTCGAATATAAATAATAAATATTATCATACATAATATTTTTTACAAAACCAAAGTTCCAACTATATAAGTTACAAAATGCAATTTTATTTAATGAATGTTTGACAAAATTTGGAATGGAATGATTTTATACTTAATGCCAAATTCGCAATAAGTAGAGCCACTAAGAAAAAGCTCAGCAATAAAACACTGACAGCAGGGAATGCTTCCATAAATACACGATTATGTTCACAGTACCTGAAAAATATTTTTGACCCAAATGTTGAGAAAACCATAGCAAAGATACGAGTATATTACGAAAAAAAGGCTTAAAGATTTAATACTAAATAATTTATTTAATATCAATACAATAACACATATGTTTTCGACAAAAAATACCTATACACAATATAACCATAGGAGTTCACAATATTAATGAGGGCCGAACAGTTTTTGGTTTAGCCAAAGGACGAGAGGCATTGAGCGCGACGGCCGATGGAAAAAGTTAATAATGCCTGAAGTTACCCGCCCCTAGCAATTATAAATTTATTCGTCTGTACTCCCCTTACTTTATTTTTCTAATTATTGGGTACAATACAATCGCTTAGACAATTAAAACTAAAAGTCTGGGTACTTCAGGATGCAGCATCTGTAATTATCTGCGAAGAAACTGTTCTTCAGCTTGCAGTATTAGTTTTTAAAAGTTTTCCTTCTTCTTTTTTATTCCAAAATGGATGTTTCTTCGTTATTTTGGTAGGATAAGTCTTGCAAAATGTGCTTGGCGGGCGGATTTAGGATCATAGAGTTTTTAATAAAAATTTGACCGTTTTTATCCCTTTAAAATTTTTGGCAAAATTTTTTCATACACGTTGCCATTAACCAAGACTAAAGAAAATCAAGCCAAATTGGCTTGATTTTGATCATCATGATCAGATTTTTACAATAAAAATCCTTAAAAGAGTTGTATACCTATACTTTGACAAGTAGAGAATCAGACTTCTTATCTATAAATACTTATTGATTTAAAAGTGCAATGTTAAATGTTGAAATTGAATTGAAATTCTTGCGTTTTATTTAATTTTACCCCTCGATTTCAATAATACCAACTAGAAGCGTATGACAAGACACCTTTGTGTTCAAATCTATAAAAGAAAGTTCTATAATATAATCCCCACAGAAGTCGTGGCACAACACATCTTGGAAGGAACCCAGATTGATAGTAATGTCTTCAACTGTAAAGATACTCTGAAACACCAAAAAATATATATAATTATTATGTAAGCTAATATACATTTGACTGCAAATACAACTAAAAGTCCTTATTGTGGTAAGAATTTCGCCCGAAATTAAATGAATGTTGATCAAATGAGTTTATAATGAAGTGACGGTAGCCTAAAAGCTAAGGCATCGGTCTCGCAATCGTGAGGTCGTGGTTTCGCATCCTGGCCGTAAAAGCGATTATTGTTTGCATGACGGTTATAAACTTTCAAGCATAACCGACAGGATCGAGTAATAATGCATAGATAACTGTACAGTTTTATGCCACATACGGTAGGGTTTGCCTGCAGACAAAGTTTGTAATAACGGCCACACACGCTAGGGTTTGTTTATGCTTGTAAGGTTATAACTGTTACGCAAACCCTAGCGTGTGTGTGTGGCCGCTATAAGGTTATAACCGTTATGCAAACCCTAGCGTAAGTGGCCTTTTTTAGACTACCGACGTGAACCCACTCCTAAAACTGAACCGTTGAGCTTAGCTGGAGGGGTTAACAGGATTGCTTGTAATGTGGGAAGGTGTTAAGTGAATAATAACATGGGACAATCCATACATGAACTAGGCAAAGCCTGTACTTTACAAACAGATATATGTTTACTATAGTGGTTTATAACGTAAATAAATGCATATAATTATGTATACTGATTGTAGAGAAACGTCTGTGCGAACCTGGAGCATGCTGCGAGTATACATAAGTAAACAATAACACAACCTAAACAATCGTGGCCTAGACACAGAATAACGACTGTGGTCATGACACAGAGATTATCTTGGGTAGAATCAGGCCGAAGACCACTGGCTTAGCAGTGAGAGTCACAAGACTAACGGATCTGTTGAAATAGAACAACGCATTGTGCCGGTTATTTTCTTTGGGCGGTTGATATTTGACAGCTTTCATGAAAACTGTATGATTCTGTCTAAAATTATATCTACTAGAAATAAATCTAAAATACTTACACTGGAGACAGGACACTCAGTGATGTTCAGCGCCAGCATACCTGAGTAACAAGGCCCGTCTTTATCGTCCAAACATTTGCCAAAAGGCATTCTCATGTTCCACATAATTTCGTTGCCCATATCATTTATTTTGTATATGTCAATATTAAGCTAAAAATAAATCATTATTCTAACATAACGTTAATGAAAAAAATCTATATTAGCAGCAGTCAAGTAAACTAAAATTCGTAATTGAAGCGTAAGCACTAAAGGTTCATTTCCGTGCATCGCGAGCCGCGCGACAAGCGTCAGATGCGCGCGGCCGATGCGACAATACTCAGAGTATGAGAAAGTAGGGCGCCGTCTCCGAGGTCTGCGACAGACGCGCGCGGCCGACAACTAATGTACGCTGCGCGCGCACTCTGACTATTGTCGTATCGGCCGCGCGCGGCTTAGGACAAGCGGCTGACGCGCGCGGCCGATACGACAATAGCGATCGGCTGCGATGCACGAAAATGAACCTTTAGAGTGCATTTTTCTTACTTGTAGGAGAGATAATTACATAACTTATTAGCCTTAAAGGCTACATCGTTAGATTTCTTTTTATCCAGGAAAAGAAAACATGACGTAAAGACTGACCATTCTATATTTTTAGTTGGCAAAAATGTAGCTGCTATCGGCCGATGGAAAGTTTGTAATATGCGCGTTGTCTTAGATATACTTTCTTGTTTTAGGAGTACATTGTAATTGAATAAATGTCTACAATTTTGGACTTTTCGGTTTAGCAAACCAACTGACTAGTTGCACTAATGTGTTAGTTTATTGTCTTACGTCGTGACCGCATTCAATTTGATCGTTTGTCGAAATTTGACCGCACAACTTGGCCTCGTCTCCGTCGTCTCCTTTGCTTGGCTCAAGTCCCATCCCACTGCAGTCTACCACTTTGTTCTCAAAATCTTCGCATTCACAAATTTTGTCTTTAAATTTCAATGCGTAAACCTAAAAATAATATAAAAGCTTCATAATTCGCGACACTGTAAGCATAAAACACAGTTACCTGTCATATTAGATAAAACTTGAATTCAATTATGGCATCGCCACACCTTGACACTCCCTCGGTGAAAAATGAAATTAATTAAACAGTTACATAATTTTCATTTACAGTAAAGTTAGTTTGGACCTAAATCGCTCAAAGAATAAAAAGATACCTGAGATGCATATCGCTTCGTCGATTTTGTGCCGAAAAGATGTTTTCAGGAAAAAAATCGGCAATAAGATGTACTAAATTTTTTTTTTTTTTTTTTTTGTTAAAAAAGACAACTCCCGCAGTAGGGTACAAGCCCTGTGTCACGGGGGACTTTACAAACATACAAGTCACGGACACAAATTACACCCAGACCCGGAACAACAATTTGTGGATCACACAAAGTGGTGTCCCGTGTGGGAATCGAACCCACGACCTCTTGCGTAGCAGTCGGACACACTCCCACCGCGCCACAGAGGCAGTCGAAGCCATATTTGCATGTGAGAACAGTTATATACCTATACAAATCAGCGTCCTTATTGACTATTTTTTTATTTTCGTTTTCGCGTCAAGCCCGCGCTTTTAACTGTCAAAATCTTGTCATAATGTATTTAGAGAGCTGCTCATATAAATGCATCGCGCATGCGGACATCTTTGAGCCCACCGCGCATGCGCCAATTCCCAGTCCAGTTTTGGCTGTGTCTTTTTTGTCATCCACCATTTAAAATACAGATCAACATAATACTTTCTATAACAGTCAACCACTAGGTTTGTACCTACTTAAAATCTACTACTATGAGATCGCCCAACAAAAACGGGCGAACAACATTAGCCATGAAATCGGTCAGAACAAGCAAAATGAAATCATCTGTTATAACTAATTGTATTTATTTTACTTTCATAACTTACAGGCTCATCATCATCACATCTGGCACCAAGAAACACGAAGCTGAACAAAATCAAATATGTTCCAGTAAATTCCATAACGGTCCTTTGTAATTACAACGCTCGATCAAAAATACGACAATATTACCAGGACAACAGAAATGACTGTTGTTTTACGTGATACGAGTTTTATATGAATCAGATAGAGATCTTTACTGTTCAGGAACATTGTCGATGAGAGCGATATCAGTTATCAGTAGTACCAGGATTGCATGAGGTGTAAACAGGTTGATATTGCGTGCAGTACACTTATTAGTTGACTCGTCATTGTCAAGGACGGCTGTTTAACTACTGTATCTCTCACCATCTATTGTAATGATTGTATTTTTTTACTATTATTTGCATGGGTTCTGATTGTTTTTGTAATTTATACTATAATTTTAATGATAAAATTATAAAGATGCAAATTGGTACGTGGCGGCGCAGTGGGAGTTTGTACTCTAGCTTATGAGGACTGGTTCTCAAACTGAAGTGAATTTTGTGAGGTATATTGGTCTGGAAGTTTTTTTTAAGCTATTGCATAGCTTCTATCGCGGGCCTTGAGCGCGGGGACCGAATCCAGAAATTCCGTAACGAAAAAACCTCACGCTCCCCACTCCGACGGGCACAGCGGTGATACTTTTTAGTTTTGCCATCTATCGATGAATAGCAGAACTTTTAATGACTTTTTTTTAAATAAAAAAAAATAATTAAAAACATTGTTTTGTTATAATTAAAAAAAAAAATTTTTTTTTCTTTTTTAATTCCTTTTTTTGTAATTTAAAAATAAAGTTAAAGAAAAAAAATTAAAAACATTGTTTTTTATAATGAAAATTTTTTTTTTTTTTAATTGCTTAATTTGATAAAAAAGCTATGCAATAGCTTTACCGCGGCAGTCCCCGAGTGCCACACATTTTTTTTTATAAGATAGGGTGCAATCGAACATGCGGCATACCTGATAATAAGTTATTACCACTAAAAAGGACAGTGGTAATAACTACACCAGATACATAGCAAATGCGTTGCCGGCCTTTAAGGAAGAAACCTGACAAGTGCAAGTGCACCGAGGATTCCGTACAAATTTGTAGTTACATAATAAATATTATTAGTGTAGAAGTGTATATATTATATACACTTCTACACTAATAATATTATAAAGAGGAAAGATTTGTATTATTGTATATTTGTAATGATAATATTCAAAAACTACTGAAAAACTTTAAAACATTCTTTCACATCACATTTATATTATACCAGAAAAAATAGGGATCTCTTTGTCCATCCGAATGTCCATTTGTGCGAAGCCGGGACTGGCCGAGTAATCGAGTTTCACAGGTTTTGTACTAGACTAGACTACTTTTTTATCATTTAATTACAAATGTATAGTTTTTTGACTTTTCCCTATACTTGTGGTATAAGGTATGGTGGTATTACTTGCCAAATTTCATAGTTTTAAGTCAACGGGAAGTATGGTCTACCCTATAAATTTTGATTTCCTAGCGAGTATCGAGATATTTTTTTTTTGTGGCATAAATGGCCGTATCTTTTATTTTACTTTAACTTAGAAGTTTGATTTTCTCACAGTTTAAAGGAACTGTAGACCTGTAGATGATTTTAATTTCAATACGTCCACGCGTTGCCGAGATAAATGGTCTTGACAGACAGACGGACGGACGGACAGACGGGCGGACAACAAAGTGATCCTATAAGGGGTTCTGTTTTCCGTTTAAGGTACGGAACCCTAAAAAGTAGACTCCGGCTTCGAAGTCATATCGCTCCGAAAATATACACAAAAGTAACGGTTTCAAAGACCCAATCAGGTACTACACACTATAATACCACCTAAACTTTGGATTCTTCTCGTGGAAATTCCAGAAATGTTCATCCATACAAATCGTGCCCTGATGTTTAAAAACACTGTAAAAAATAGCCCAATCGGTAAAACCATTTAATAAACTAGTAACTGTTTATTTTTCTAAATAAATTTAAAAAAAAATCCGTTTTCAGATGCTTACTGGTCATAAATATGGTCCATTTATGTTTTCTTTTTAAGATACTGTGTATATTAGTAATATTTTAGGACAACTAACACAACGTCATCTGATCCCAAACGCAGAGCTTGTACTATGGCAACCAAACAACTGGTACATACCTTTAAATTTCTATATTTGTACACCCAGACACAGAATAAACCATGATGCAATATTAAATTTACAATATAATAGACAAACATTTTTTCACAATTCTGTTTGCGTATGCCTTCAATAACATTAGTCAAAAAAAAAGAAACTTGAATCAAATATATTGTGAGCGCCCAAAAGCCGCAGATAAAAACTCACAGTTGTAAAAAACACAGTGGTCTATTTAATTACTTCGCAGAAATTCACTGAACAGCTAACCAAATTACAAACTTCCGCGAAACGTGATTAATTTTACAAATAAAACTTATACTATCCTTGAGATAAAACCACAGCTCGCATCGTTACTTGACTCATAGTTATTTCCTACTAGTTGTAATGCGCAACTTTGTCTGCGTAAATTTTCCCCGTTTTTGCAACATTTCTCATTGCTGCTCTGGTCATATTGGTCGTAACGTGACGATATATAGCCTATAGCCTTCCTCGATAAATGGGCTATCCAACAGTGAAATAATTTTTCAATTCGGATCAGTAGTTCCTGATATTACCGCGTTCAAACAAACAAACTCTTCAGCTTTATAATATTAGTATAGATTGCAGCGTAGTTATTAGACCATGTACCTAACAACAGCGTAGATGATACGTATTATAACTAATCAAAAAATAGATATAGGTATCTTATCTTTAATAACCTTATTTAGGAAATTCCACTACCTAATAAAAGTACATATAACTTTAATAACCATAATTAGGAAATTCCTCCTCCTAATAAAAATTGTAAAAAATACAAAAAATAGTTTTGATGTAGTTATATTGTTTCATTAATGTATACGATATGGTCAGGAAGGATAAACACCTTTTAGGGTTCCGTAGCCAAAAAGGCAAAACGGAACCCTTATAGTTTCGCCATGTCCGTCCGTCCGTCCGCAGCTTAGTTCAGATGCTGCTAGTGCTAGAAGGCTGTCATTTTGCTTAAATACATATGCCGACAAAGTGAAAGATTTTTTTTGTACCTCCCCTATAGGTAGGTATGTAATGTAGGGACGTAACTTTAATTCTCACCTACCCCTTCGTGTGAGATATCATTAGATAGGTCTTGCAAAAACATTTAGGGGTTGTAAAGACTATTTTTTAATTTAGGTATCCGTTTGTGAAATATTAAGATTTAAAGTAGGTACAAATTTCTGTTAGTGTCAAGTGTCCCCTGCCAGCTATAGGTTCTTGGGTATGTGAAAAATCACGATAATAGTATAAAGTGAAATTAAAAGAAAAACTATAACAGCTAAGTAAGCTTTAACTTAACGACTAACAGCAGACCGAGTGAGAAGTAACAAAATTTTCGTACAGATTCCATTGAAAAATACTTAATAACGTTGTTAGTAGTATGAAACTTTCTTTCTTAAGCCACATTATTCGGATAGGGGACTACGGAACCCTACATTGTGTATGGCCCGACATGTACTTGCCCTGTTTTTTTACATTTAAAATAGTGGCATCTCTCGGCAGAAGTGTATATATAGATTGATGCTGTCGTGCTGACAGAGGAAGACCCGAATTTTTCATTTCAGTTCCTTGTAACTACAAGGTGACTAGGCTCATTGGGCACAGGCTATTACATGTAATTGTTAGTTAACTGTTATTTGATCATGTAGTCCCACGTAACAGGAAATTTAAAAAATCTTACTTTTTCTGTGTGCTTCTAAATCTTGCGGCATTTTGTCGGAGACCCTTTCCAAAACATCATATCTTCCATTGTCAGCTTGATACAGGATCAAAGATTTTTATATGACCAAGTTCATATCACCTGTCATATGAAATTGGTCATATAAAAATCTTTGATCCTGTTTCGGGTCTTCCTCTGTCAGCACGACAGCATCAATCTATATATACACTTCTGCCGAGAGATGCCACTATTTTAAATGTAAAAAAACAGGGCAAGTACATGTCGGGCCATACACAATGTAGGGTTCCGTAGTCCCCTATCCGAATAATGTGGCTTAAGAAAGAAAGTTTCATACTACTAACAACGTTATTAAGTATTTTTCAATGGAATCTGTACGAAAATTTTGTTACTTCTCACTCGGTCTGCTGTTAGTCGTTAAGTTAAAGCTTACTTAGCTGTTATAGTTTTTCTTTTAATTTCACTTTATACTATTATCGTGATTTTTCACATACCCAAGAACCTATAGCTGGCAGGGGACACTTGACTCTAACAGAAATTTGTACCTACTTTAAATCTTAATATTTCACAAACGGATACCTAAATTAAAAAATAGTCTTTACAACCCCTAAATGTTTTTGCAAGACCTATCTAATGATATCTCACACGAAGGGGTAGGTGAGAATTAAAATTACGTCCCTACATTACATACCTACCTATAGGGGAGGTACAAAAAAAATCTTTCACTTTGTCGGCATATGTATTTAAGCAAAATGACAGCCTTCTAGCACTAGCAGCATCTGAACTAAGCTGCGGACGGACGGACGGACATGGCGAAACTATAAGGGTTCCGTTTTGCCTTTTTGGCTACGGAACCCTAAAAGGTGTTTATCCTTCCTGACCATATCGTATACATTAATGAAACAATATAACTACATCAAAACTATTTTTTGTATTTTTTACAATTTTTATTAGGAGGAGGAATTTCCTAATTATGGTTATTAAAGTTATATGTACTTTTATTAGGTAGTGGAATTTCCTAAATAAGGTTATTAAAGATAAGATACCTATATCTATTTTTTGATTAGTTATAATACGTATCATCTACGCTGTTGTTAGGTACATGGTCTAATAACTACGCTGCAATCTATACTAATATTATAAAGCTGAAGAGTTTGTTTGTTTGAACGCGGTAATATCAGGAACTACTGATCCGAATTGAAAAATTATTTCACTGTTGGATAGCCCATTTATCGAGGAAGGCTATAGGCTATATATCGTCACGTTACGACCAATATGACCAGAGCAGCAATGAGAAATGTTGCAAAAACGGGGAAAATTTACGCAGACAAAGTTGCGCATTACAACTAGTAGGAAATAACTATGAGTCAAGTAACGATGCGAGCTGTGGTTTTATCTCAAGGATAGTATAAGTTTTATTTGTAAAATTAATCACGTTTCGCGGAAGTTTGTAATTTGGTTAGCTGTTCAGTGAATTTCTGCGAAGTAATTAAATAGACCACTGTGTTTTTTACAACTGTGAGTTTTTATCTGCGGCTTTTGGGCGCTCACAATATATTTGATTCAAGTTTCTTTTTTTTTGACTAATGTTATTGAAGGCATACGCAAACAGAATTGTGAAAAAATGTTTGTCTATTATATTGTAAATTTAATATTGCATCATGGTTTATTCTGTGTCTGGGTGTACAAATATAGAAATTTAAAGGTATGTACCAGTTGTTTGGTTGCCATAGTACAAGCTCTGCGTTTGGGATCAGATGACGTTGTGTTAGTTGTCCTAAAATATTACTAATATACACAGTATCTTAAAAAGAAAACATAAATGGACCATATTTATGACCAGTAAGCATCTGAAAACGGATTTTTTTTTAAATTTATTTAGAAAAATAAACAGTTACTAGTTTATTAAATGGTTTTACCGATTGGGCTATTTTTTACAGTGTTTTTAAACATCAGGGCACGATTTGTATGGATGAACATTTCTGGAATTTCCACGAGAAGAATCCAAAGTTTAGGTAACTATCTCAAGTTGTAAAATTATAATAGCCTAGATTTTCTAATAAGGAGGATGTTATGAGTATGTCACATCACTAGTCGTTATGAAAGGAACTGTCAAGATGGCGTCATAGTCATAATCATTTTATACCTTTTTGAAATGCTTAAGATGAGCTCTTTAATTTGATACCCATATTGCATTATTCGAAACAACTTTTTTTTCACACCTCTTCTTTTTGACATTTCGTAGCCGCCATATTTGTTTTTTTAAAAACGTTACCTATCTAAGAACACTTGGACAATTAAGACGAATCTAACGACGTGTGAATTGTATAAATCCGTTCAGTGGATTGTGAGATATCAGGTAATAAAAAATATTACATACATACATACATACAAATATACATACAAGATACATATAAAAACATAACCTTCTTTACAGTCGGGTAATAAAAAACGTGCCGCTAGCGCAACTTTTTGTACAAATACATTTAATAAAAACACTTTTTTAATAACAACAAAATAATCAACGAAGGTAAAAAATATATTGAAAGAAAATATTTTCCAAAAACAATGTTACTGTGTTTTAAAAGCGGGTATCATCCAAAACACATTTATATTTCATGAGTGCGACAAATGGGGCGCGCTACACCCTGTATATCATTTCCAATATAGTAGTTCTATGTAAATGACGCCTACTTTTAAACTGTCGTAATTTTTATATTCCGATTGGAGTTTTCCCCCTGAATGTTTGTTATCTAACAGGGAAATGAAAGAATGTATTCCACATTTTGATTTACTGTTTATATTCCGAGTTTAGCCGAGTGTTTTTATCATTGTTAGTTTTCAAAGCATTTGTTCGGTATATTTTATTGATAAGTTTCAAATTGAATATGTATGTGCAGATTACTGTACTGTGTATGTTGTCGTTGACATTCGTATTTGGTTGCTGTATGTTCTCAATAAAAAAGACCAGTTACTACCAAAATAGAAATTTTGTTGATATGTTGGCAACACATATTCATAGGAAACTAGGTCGATGGATAAGAAGTTGTCAATAACTAGTTTAATATAGTGTTTATTCTATGGTCAAAAAAAAATACTGACTTCAAAAATATATACAAGGCCCCACTGAAAAGCAAAAATTAATTAAGAATAGTAAAAAAAAAACCGGCCAAGAGCATGTCGGACCATGCTCAGTATAGGGTTCTGGAGCCCTTGTCGTATGAAAAAATCCAACTAAAATAATTGCACAAGCAGAAGAGTGTTTCTTAATGGCACTTACGTTCTTTTGTTGAGAAACGCAGTTTTTCGGCAATAACTCAAGTAGTATATCCAATCATGTCCGAAACAATTATTTTAATTTAAAGTAGTTATTAAGCAGTAAGTTATTATTATTAGTTATGTTTTGGTTACGTGGTTCAAAGGTGGGCATAAAATTTTAATTGGAAACCTTAAAATGTCTCTAAAATACCTGTCGAATAATGTGCCACCCGTTGAAATTTGCTAAAAAAAAAACAACTTTTGTTACATGTATGGAGAGTCCCCCAAAAAATATTAAATTTTATTATTTAGCTATGAAACTAAGTAGCGGCTACTACAACACACCTTTTTACGACATTTCATCAATATTCACAGTGTAGTCTTTGAGTAAAATGCCTATGACATACGAAACTATAAGGGTAACCGTTTTTGCAATTTTATCTACGGAATCCTAAAACAATAAAACGTTTCGAAGTTGGTGCCATGGAATAGTAGTTTTTGAGTTATAGTTGGCACCAACTACAACATGCAAATTATTTCTTATTATTCTATTTTTTTTCTTCTTCTTTCTTTCTTCTGTCGGTAATTATTTTTTTTAACAAAGATTTTTTTTCTCACTTTTATGTGGGTTGGTTTGTAAATCACCACAATAGACTTATGTCAACTGCTCCAATTATTTTACAAAATATAACTTTTCCCAATACAGGGCCGTTGATTGTTGAGGAGTTGAGTTCACATGGTAGTTAACTATCAGCTCTATTACTAATAGTAGTATGATGACAATAAAGTGCTACTCAATACCATTTTAAAATAATTGAATCGCAAACCTTGAAATATTGAATAGTTCCGCACGACTTTTGTGATCTTCATCACTAGTTCCATTTTACCAATTAGTGCTTTTTGAGATTAAAGTCAAGAATCTCTATGCCTTGAATATTTGAAGAGTTCTCTCGATTCATCCAGAACCTCATCATCAGGTCTTGATCTGAGGTCGAAGTAACCAACTTGGTGGTATACCCTACAAAACACAAATAGAATTTATCAAATCTGTCTAGCCGTCTTCGCTTCGTAAACATACAAAATAAAACATTCGAATTAAGAACCTCCTCCTATTTTTGAACTCGGTTAAAAATGAAAACAAAACGTCTGAAATAGATCACAAATTCTGTGGAATAGTCCGCAGCCAGGAATAGTATCGCCTTTCGTATCACTAGTTAAAAGTATCACCTGTACAAATTATAATGTCCTTTAATTGATGTATACTAATATAAAGTAGAATTCGTACCAGTAGTTCCTGAGATTATTGCGTTCAAACAAACAAACAAACCCTTTACTTATTTATATAAGTATTATGTATATATTACGAATATTTTCACGAATATACGTGGTGATCAGCTTAATATAAAATGCAATGTTATTCGCTAGATCTATTATCTTTTTGCGTACCCTATTTACGCATTCAGTTTTGACTTTTTTGTGATCATCGACTTCACAAATGTTTGAGGTTCGTGCGTTTTGATCATTACCTTCTTGCTCTTTATCTCAATCCCTTTCTCGCCATGTCTTCTTTCACGCAGTCCATACGCATACATCTTTGGTTGGGTCATCTTGATGTTTGTCAAAAAATTGAGACACTGCTTGAAAAACCGCGAATGTGACAAAATCTTTGCGAATTCTTTCGCGAATGTCGTCGTTTACTTGTAGGTCCGCATATTTGTGCTATCATATTTGACCGAAATTATTCTAACAATATTAATAATAATATCTTGGGACAACCCACACAACGCTCCCTGATCTAAAACTAAACAGAGCTTATGCTATGGCAACTAGACAACTGATAAACATATTTAAATATTTCTAAAAACATACATATCATAGATAAATAACACCCAGACACAGAAGAAACCATCGTGCTCATCAAACAAAGTCTTATCCTGAGTGGGGATCGAACCCACGACCTCCAATGTTGGTATGTATATCTAGAATTGTACAATTGAATTGTACAATTCTAGGTATACACAGCATTTTAGGTACATGACAGTTTAGGCATCATTTTGAAACTTGTTAGGCGTGGTTGAAGGTCAATCATTAGATAAATGAGTGTGTGAGGTGAGAAAAACAGGTATATTCGGATTAAATTCGTAATTTGTAAGAGTAACCAGTAACTATTTAAAAGTTTAATTAGTAACTGGTTATTCTAACTCGACCTACTATAAACGTATAATAAAGAAACCTAATAATTACCATTCCATCTTCAGATGTGTTATATAACGTTACTCTTGGTATAGTGCACAGCTGAAAGTAGTTTGCTCAGAATTAGTAACACAATCCAATGGGGTAGTTTTTGGATCCTGTTATATTTTTCAATTAATTATTTAATCAATTATTAATTGATTCATTAATCATTCTAACAGTCCAAATCCTGTTCACAATGTTATGTGAAATCAATCATCACTTATTTTTCAATAATAACTATGGATTACGTACTGCGGGACGCAATGAGCACGATAGCGCGAAGGACACAAGACAACTTGAATGGCTTATAACTCTGCAAGTTTTCAATATTTTCATTTTCTTTTTCTTATATCATCATCAGCCTATCGCAGTCTACTGCTGGACATAGGCCTCTCCAATTGCACGCCTCGGTTCGGCATCCAGCTCCTGCCAGCCGTTTTGCGTAGATCATCACACCACCTGGTCTTAGGCCAGGTGGAGTTTTTTATATGATTACTTGAAATAATAATCTTGTTGGGGTGTGTGAGCTTTGCACTATACCAAAAATATCCTTGTATAAGAATAATTATGATTACAGACCAATTAAAGTACACGGATAAGAAATCGAGAGATACGAATCCGTGATGCATTTTCCTAAATTTAAAAAAGTCAAAACCATCAAACTCATAACACGTTTCTTTTAAGTTTATAGGTTAAAAAATAAAGTTATTTTTGTTAGATGAACTAATATTCAACAGGAAAAAATGCTTCACTTTCGCATCGCATACTCACAGCGGGATAACACATAAGGATGGTAGTTCCACGCGTGAAAACAACACGTCTTGTGTTTATTCATATTCACTGCTACGAACCATGAAAATATTTTATATACTTTCCTTTCGAAACAATGTTTTCTATGAAGTAAAAACATAACAATAGTAGATTGAAGTAATTTTCATAGGCTTTTTTTGCCAATAACTTTACAAATACAATAATTGCATTTTTGAAAGATAGAAAAATTTTAAGTCCAAATCCAGGAATCGAACCCGAGACTTCCGTAACCTCGTAGAAGTCTCGGGTTCGATTCCTGGGTTTGGACTTCAAATTTTTCTATCTTTCAAATAAAATAGTGTTTATAATTTAAATATTATATAGGATTCATGACACATAATAATTATAGTCCATATCTTTACTAATATAATAAAGCTGAACAGTTTGTTTGTTAGTTTGAACGCCGTAATCTCAGAAACTACTGATTTGAATTAAAATAAATCAAGGAACGCTATAGGCTATATAACATCACGCTACCACCAATAGGAGCGAAGCAGCAATGAAAAATGTTGCAAAAAGGGGAAAATTTACGCAGACGAAGTTGCGCGGGACAGCTATGCCTAATAAATATAGTCCACATCTATATTAATATTATAAAGTTGAAGAGTTTGTTTGTTATAACACCCAGACACAGAATAAACCATCGTGCTCATTACACAAAGTTTTATCCTGAGTGGGGATCGAACCCACGACCTCTTGCGTAGCAGTCGGATACACTCTCACCGCGCCACAGAGGCAGTACGAGTACATAGGAGTTAATTTTTAATCAAACCTATACTTAGAAATGTACCTATACTCAGGATATTCGAATTAAGATGATGTGTGTCATCATCAGCCTATCGCTGTCCACTGCTGGACATGGGCCTCTCCAATTGCACGCCACTTTGTTCTATCCTTGGCTTCTCGCATCCAGCTCCTGCCAGCCGTTTTGCGTAGATCATCACTCCACCTGGCCTAAGGGCGTCCTGCACTACGTTTGCCGAGACGCGGTCTCCACTCAAGAACTCGTTTACCCCAACGGTTGTCGGTTCTTCGGCTAATATGGCCAGCCCACTGCCACTTCAGCTTGCTAATCCTGTAGTTTATCAATTCCATTGCCAGTTGTCCAGTTATTAAAGTTCTCATTTACCATTGTCTTTATAACTACGAGTATCTTATCTAGACGTTTGGTAAAATCTAAGAGATCTTTGTCAGATCCATTGGGGTTCCATAAGGTAATTGGTGGGTGTTACGTTATATTAAAAAATTGGGAACCTCTACACTAGACAATACATCTATAAGTAGATTATAAGGGAGGGATCCCACCACCCACCCTCGATCTGTGAATCAGCACGATTGAAGTAGTAAGGAAATGCCCTTAATACAACAATCGAAATAGATTGACAGACCGCACTCAAAAAGAGAGACCTGCAACAAAGAAAATTAGTGACAGGTACTCTTACCAAGTCGAGTGCTAGGCACCTCCGGACCCTTGACTTGCAATATTCCGCTTCCACGATGTGAAACTTCGACACGTGTTTTGCTTCTACACGAGGCATCCTCAGGACAGTTTGACTGAGCTCAGTCGGTGCCAAGCTGTCCTGAGGAAACTCTTTTTGAGTGCTGTCTGTCAATCTATTTCGATTGTTGTATTAAGGGCATTTCCTTACTACTTCAATCGTGGTGATTCACAGATCGAGAGTGGGTAGTGGGATCCCTCCCTTATAATCTACTTAAGATGGATTTCCGCCATGTTACGCCTGATTCAATCGTTTATCTTAATACATCAATAGTAAATGTACTGACGCAAATGTGTTTCCACTTCATTGCAGGAAAATTAACTATTACGTATTGTTTGTATTTGTATGCAAATAAGTATAAAACCGCATCCGAGTATCTGTACCTTCATAGTACGTAAATGAATATGTATGTGCCTACCTTCTTATATCATAGAAACAATAAAAAAACCTAGTGATGAATGTGTGAGAACTCACAAGTTCAAGAATTCATTCATTATCACATGCAATAAAACCATTTGTTTTTATTATCATATCATCAATGTCTTACTAAATTTGTAAAAATTGGCATTTAAAAAAGTGGCCATGAGTTTTTATTGGCCAGTGGGGCTTTAAATGAAGACTCATACTATTCTAAATTTTGTCAGATGTTCATTGTGAGTTGCATTTTGTAACCTAAGTGAATAAATAAAGTAGTATATATATGTATAATAAATAAAGTTGACTTTGACATTACAAAATACCGATAGTACGTACAGACAGAAATGCGCCCGAGCAACACTGTTACGCACACATACACATCGTCCTCGGATAATAAATCTCGGATCACTTCGGATCACTTTATTTAAAACATGCTGCTCAACTTCCTATAGGCGTTACCGTGATGACAAAAATAGCCCAAGTTACTCTTTACAACATCAGCTGAGTAGGTACAGTATTAACTTTCATATGTACCTATTTAATAAAATGCTGTTATTTTGACATTACAAACAGCCCCTTCAGTAAGTAGGTATAGATTTGTTTCGTGAACGATGTCTATGTTGG
The DNA here is from genome assembly GCA_945859575.2 of Herminia tarsipennalis. Lineage (NCBI taxonomy): Eukaryota > Metazoa > Arthropoda > Insecta > Lepidoptera > Erebidae > Herminia > Herminia tarsipennalis. Next base: position 9,798,473 of record OX243834.2, on the reverse strand, counting down.
CGTTACTCGAACAAAGTACATCATTAAAGAGCTTACCTTTTGTGCTCTCGGTATTTTGTTGTTACACCTTACTTATTGGCGAGATCCGCGATTCAAATCATTTTATAGCTGATTCTTCGAAATGTTTCAGTATACGTGTGACATAGCGGAAACCCATCTTAAATTTATATTAAGGATGGAAGCAATATATCAATATGACTGCATCTTTATATCTTGGCTCGAACTTTAGTTACAGTTCAACAACGTCAATTACCTACCTTCTATTTTTCTACTTTTTCTCTTTAATGTAATCAGGGAAAATCATCTTTGCATTACTCAAATGGTTATCCCAAGTATAACCCGTCGGCAATTCAACATGGCAATCTTTTACCATTTTATCATGCGTTTTTTCTTTAGTTTTATTAAAATAAGCACACGCCTTTCCGGGTTATTGTTATTATTTATGACTCATTGTATCTTGATTCAATAGCTTTAAGTAACCAACAACATAGTTGTAGTAATTAGTAGTATTTTATGTACAATACGAGACCACAAAACACTAAGAATACAGAATAAAAGCTTCATAATATAACCCGTGCTCGAGCAATGTACCTACGGCTATTAATCGGTCAATTAATCAATTCGGAACCATTTTATTACGAAAGGTGCATTTTCTAGTAACAGAACTTCAAGCATTCGCTGTTCTAAATTTACTCGAACCACACTTCCAACATAACGCTTAATGTTTTGTTACAACCTGATTTTAAAAGCCGACGAGCGTTTTGGTGCAACGATATTTCGAGCAAAGGCACGAAAGCGGGCGACGGGAGTCTATCTAAGAAAGAAATGTTACAGGTACAAATATTCACTCGCCTTACAGCATTTACCTGTAAATAAGTTGAACACAGGGTCGAGATAGAAATACTTTAAGAAACTGAGCATTCGCCTGTTTTGTATCATTCGTAAAAACGTTACGTTACATTGTAATGCTCTAGCAAATGCTCAAATCATCTGATAAGATGTTTCTAGATTTCATAATTATTATGAGCGTTGAGTCTGAAACTGCCCGTGTTTCAGACTAGCGTTTATTTCTGGTCGTATCGCGCTTACATGAGCGCAATAATTTGCGCTTTAAAAAAACCAACTCGCGTACACGGGCATATTCTGGCGTGTTCGCTCGAACCGGTAGTGATATGTCAATATCATCATGCTTATAAGCGCGTCAAAGCTAGTCTGAAATCATTCTACATGTGCTTTGCTCGAGCGCACGTTATATGAAGTTTTAGTCCTTTCGAGCGTGAGTCCGACTCGTACTTGGCAATATTTTTCCCAAAATAAACTATACTATAAGTAATTGTGATTTCAATCTTTACTCACGTAATTATAATGCAAGTGCTAATAGCTTTATTATGTGGGGAAAACCACAAACGTAATCACTTAGCCAAAATCAGTTACGTGGCTTTCTATAGGATCCACCTATAGAGTGCCATAGAACAGAACCTACGGCGTCGTTTTATCTATCCTAAGTATAAAGGATAAGCCGACTCATTTCACAAAATAGCTCATTCCCTAATAAATCCTTATAAAAAAAGTACTTTATCAAACTGCCCCACTACTTTATCAAACTACTTTTTTCTTCCTTGTTAATTTTCTCCTTAGGTTCTTATCTACCCATAATATACTCTAAAGATACCCGGATATACCAGTTCTGATACATTCATGGAGTACTAAGAAATATCACTCAGAAATATTTACCTATACTTAACCTACCTAATTTCTTATTTTTTTTTAATTCAAAATAAATCAATTCTTCAAGCGAAACTACGAAAAGACTATCGATTATATCATGTGAAAAATTTGCATAGTTACCCCATTTGTGTACCAGGAGCGCATAACTTGAAAAGGGTAAATGATTTAATTATGCACACCAAAGTGTCAGCGCGCCACTTAATTTGATAGCTGGCGACACCTATATGCAAATGATACGTTACGACTAATTGAATATCTTTGTTCAGAATGTTTGGGGATCCGCTCAATGACTTTTGGGGCCCTAGTACATTACTTTAAACATTTAACTGTAATTTAACTTACTTGTACGTGCAATGTATGACTAAATGGAACACATCAACCTGAAATAAATAGTTTACAACCATTTTCCTAGCTCATACACTATTATATTTTCTTCAATACTTCAGTCTCGTCCTACGTGTGGATCTAGAAGCGCACTAGCCCCAACATTGGTGCCAATGCTATTTTCTTGATCCACGTTGGAAAAGTGGCGTTGGGACCGACGTTGAAACTAACGTGTGGAGACAGCGTAATCAGAATCAGACGCTCTATAAATTTTAGACCCACTGACATCTTTGTTCTCCGTAACGTTTTGAGCAGGTTTACACCAGTCTTGATCACAGTCACCAGTCATGACAAACAGTGTGGTATATTTAAAAAAAACAGATGTGAAAACTTGAACATTAATGTTATGCATTTTTGAATATTTTGGAATAGTTAGGGATTTTTTTTTTTATTTTTTTATTTTTTTTTTATCAGTATAAATCATTAATGTGGTTAAATACAATATTCATCTCTTTAGCTATCGTACACAAACATGACAATTTAAAAATAACAATGTTAACGACATGACAATTAAATAAAAAATATAAAATATTAAATCACAAATCAAAAAATTAAAATAAAAAAGGGTAAAATAAAATTGGACTCGAACCGGGGTCTTCTGATTTCTAGACCACCCGATTTTCCACCTGAGCATTATACCATTGTAGATTGCGGCGAAATTTATCTTCGTATTCTAAGAATCTTACGGTCACGTGATCCTAACGCGAGTTTAACATTTTTATACCCATACCAAAAAAAGTGCACAAAGAAGTTTTCACTTCAAAAAACCTGAAATATCAACTGTTGTATAAATTGTAGATATATAATCACCGTGTGATTGTGAACACCTTTTTTTACTTTTTTGCAAGTTAATTAATAATGTATTTTCTTTCTTTCTTTCTAGGGGTCAAACGGGGAACCACCTTTATTGAAGGCAGTTTTAAAAATCAACATTATTAATGTGTACCTACACATACATGTTTATCACTGGTTTCAATACGTGATCTAAAAGGTCACGAGTTCAAATCAACTCATTGAACTATTGCGGCGAGCGCACTTTAGGAGTTCGGCTAGCTTAATTGGAAAGGTTGACAGCACATTAGTAATGCATCACGCATTTCTACCATTTATATTGAAAATAGATAACGATATTTCATTCCTTCGTTGAATTAAAATAAATTGAGGAGATGAATCAAATTCGTAGAAATTTATGCGGATTATTCTTTAGAATTACTTTTGGTATTCCTAAATCATCGATTACTTACAGGCTTCGATTTTGTGTGGGTTATCTATTGTAGTTAGGGTCTGCACTTAGCAGTTTGTGATGTATGTAATTTTAGGCAATGTGCCAGCTGTGTTTGAATATTGTTCACGTGTTTTTTACCCCGGTCCATAAATGTGGAGTAGTTTGAGTTTAACGTCATCATCATAATCAGCCTATCGCAGTCCACTGCTGGACATCGGCCTCTCCAATTGCATGCCACTTTGTTCTATCCTCGGCTTCTCGCATCCAGCTCCTGCCAGCCGTTTTGCGTAGATCATCACTCCACCTGGCCTGAGGGCGTCCTACACTACGTTTGCCGAGACGCGGTCTCCACTCAAGAACTTGTTTACCCCAACGGTTATCGGTTCTTCGGCTAATATGGCCAGCCCACTACCACTTCAGCTTGCTAATCCTGTAGGCTATGTCGATAACTTTGGTTTTCTGCCGAATCACCTCATTTCTGATTTTGTCCCTAAGAGAAACTCCGAGCATAGCCCTTTCCATAGCCCGCTGAGCAACTTTGAACTTGTGGACCAGCTGTACCGTTTAACGTATGTCTGCGTATATGTGCATCTGTGTCCTCCCTGGGGTCTCGTAGCCTAAGCAGGTGGACAAATTTGGATACGGTTTGTGTTATTAGAAAGCTAGTTCAATCGAGATGGTTCTTAAATATCCGTTAAGCCGTTGTGAAGATATCAACTTTATTTGATGGAAACGTCGCCGTCGGGTCAATAAAAGGTTCTTACCTTTAAATAATTCTCGCAATTAAGTCCCGATACCTATCTGTCGAAGCGTCAGTTTGGCCTTATGAGCTATTACCGGCTCAATATTCGAATCAACATTATGGTAATCGATCATATGAATACGGATACCGGATACCATTGCAAGGTAAAGTCCGCCAACAAATCTATTAGCCATTTAATACTTCTCCGACATCTATACTAATATTATAAAGAGGAAAGATTTGTATTTTTTGTAGGTAACGTAAACTCAAAAACTACTGGACCGATTTTAAAAATTCTTTCATATAAAGAAAGCTGCATTATCAGGAAGTAAGTATATTTTATTCTAAAAAAAAAGTGGAGATCCTTATGAAAACTGCGTTTATTTTGGAGTTTGGGTTGGTTTATAGCACACGTATATATTTATAAACTTATATTCGTATTTATAAATACAAACATAAGTTTATATATAGGTATCTACACTTAAACATCTTAAAATAAAATACATATTACTAGGTCCTATGTATTATTGTTAGTAGGTACTAACTTGAAGATAAACTACGTCAATTACATATCAAATGCCATTAACAACCAATAAGTCATTAAATATAGATTTAATTAACCTTATCTTAACACGGGGTAATACAGTGAAACTAATGTTTTCTTATAAAATACATATTATATTTCACTAGAGTATAAACAACATCACATTATATTCATCAAAACACTGGACTATGTACCACAAACTATTATTAAAAATGGCAACATTTTACAGTTCTTTAATAATTACAGCAGACTAGTATATTCATAAAATACAAAGATAAAGTAAAGAAACAGAAAGCAGGCTCAGGTCAACAACAAGTCTACACGCATACATAGACGCACACGCCCGCGCATCTCAATGTGTGCTGTTTTTGTTGATATTTAACAGAAATCGACCATCATTGCTCGTCTATGAACCGGCATTCTATATGTATTTTATGGTACAAGGCTACTGTCAAACAGCGGACACGACGCGACGAATGCGACGACTAAAACACGCCGCGGCGCGTCTTGTAGATCTAGCCGTTTGTGGTACAATTTCATATATTACAATGTCTGCTGTCGCGCCGCTATCCTTATTTATCATAGTCAAATCACATCACTGATTTGTAGATTGAAGCGTCCATCTGATCCAGTCGACATAACCAGCTACAGATGTATAAACTCCTGGCCAACCATCTCTTCCGCAGCCGTATCCGAACGAAACCACTCCTACAGTTTCCCAAATACCGTCAGATCTCTTCCTCATCAAAGGTCCACCTGAATCTCCACGACACGCGTCCTGAGAAAATACTCCGCCAGCGCAGATTTGATTGTCGCCAAGATTGGCGCCAAGTGTTCTGTACTTGGTGACGCATTGATCTTTGTTGAAAATTGGCAACCCTAGCTTTAGTTTCACAGGGCTGTTGCGACCTGGAAAATAAAATAATAATATCGATTAAAATCCCCCAAAACGATTTATGTTACAGAGTGTGACAAGGATAAACCATTGTGTTTTTCCTCAAGAACTTCCCCTAGAACTATTAATCGAGCAGTAGGTAGGTAACCGTTTGCACCGTAAGGCCAGTAATGTCATTTCAATTGACATTTGAGAACCCTCATGACTTTCCAAAACATTGGCGGGAGTTGCAAAATTGGCGGCAAACTAACATGTTGCTATTTTTACAGCTCCGCGTTTAACGTGTAAAATGAATGAAATATTATATTCTACGAGTGCATAGTATACCTGAAATATGTGATAACTGGATAAGAACAAGTTTTTGTGATTCAAAGAAGAAAACTTAAAAGAAAATTAACTTAAAACTAGCGAAAGCACACAATGTGCGAGCCGTAGTCCTCACCAAGCAATATCGGTGGGAAAAGAAAAAACATCGGTGGGAAAGATGTGATGGCGAAAAGCAACGTATTTGATTTATTGATTTATTTTTATGTATCACGTGACACCCTTAAACTAAATGTATCTAACTGACCAGTCCAGCTTTTATGGTCTTTATAATACTTATTTGAAATCAAAATAGTTGTCTGTCCAGAATAGAAGTAGAATCTCTCGTGGTTGGATGCATGTCCAAACGGTGTAGAAAGATATAAAAAGAATTAGAGTCAAATATTTTAATTCAAGCATTTATAATATTGATAATGCGAATTTTGATGTAGTAAACCCACAATCAGGGAGATTATTCCTCATAATCAAACGCCCTTTGACCTCGCATTTCTAACTATAATATTGATAACAGCACATTCACTGCATAATATTGACAACATCTAATTAAAAATTGTGTTTTCGTCGCTTCTTCCAACTAATCTATATACTAATATTATAAAGCTGAAAAGTTTATTTGTGTGTTTGTTTGAACGCGGTAATCTCAGGACTACTGGTCCGAATTGAATTGAATTCATTCCCTTTGGATAGCCCATTTATCAAGGAAGGCTATATATGTAATATTATGCTACAACTAATAGGAGCGGAGCGGCAATGAGAAATGTTGCAAAAACTGGGAATATTTACGCAGACGAAGTTGCGCGGGACAACTAGTTAAATATATGTTTACCAGAATGGGTACTGCGTAAGGTACTGAATGATAATATTACCTTTATCTACCTACTTATTTTTTAATTGAAAAAAAAATGTATTAAAAGTCATATGCTATAAATATACTATTAGATTATGCATGAGTTAAACGATATTACTAGAATTTGACAGAAAGCCAAGCATACTATCGTTATACATCGTTTATGTCACCCTAATGTATAATTACTAATATAAAATTTGAGCACACCTTTCTACTGTAGGAACATGATAATGGTCTATTTTTGTTTTTATATTTCAACAAAATGGTATTTTGCATTATATATTTCCTGTTTTCGCCTTCTTTTGTGAGAATATATCTATTTAACTAACTCGCAAGTCTTTCTAAAATGCTAAATTTCATCCATATTATCTATTCATATATTATGTGAATATTTGAATGACAAACCTCCATTTATCTATTATAAATGGTAAATGTTAATCATAAACCAAACACCAAAGAAAGGAAAAGCAATACCTTTATCGTTTACCGATATTATGATTGTAGGTAAAACCCCGAACCCATGATTCTGGTAATTTCTTGTCGGTATTCGTGGAAATCTAAGTTTGATGGTATAAAATCAATAGTTATTGCTGACGTACCTTCAGCGGTTTTCCCCCATCCAGCTACGAACACATCATTGCCTGCTAACAATCGTTCCTCATTGCTTACTAAACAGATGGGTTGTACGTAATCTGTGAAAAAATAAATCGTTAATAATATATTAAGAACTATTGATTCAAAGGATAGCATAGTTAGATTTTTTTAAATTTCTTTAAAGGACAACTCTTGCATTAGGTTAAACGCCCAGTGTAGCAAGAGACTTTTCAGTCATGCTAATAATGAATACAATGTACGGTTGTGCACCCAGACGCGGAAAAAAAACATTTATGAATCTAACAAAGCTCAGACCTGAGTGGGAATCGAACCGACAGCCCTTTCGTACGCACTCACACTGCGCAGTAAATTAAAACATGGAGAAAATGTTTAAATGAAGTCTATACTGAAACTGAGAATATATATTTTTTTAACAGACTTTCGATTGCAAATCTCAAGTTCTTAAATTTATTTTTATATTGAATCACATTTTATTCATTGAAATCATTGAAAAAAAAATCCTTATGCTGTTGAAAAATCTATTAAGACATTGAGACCGGTTTCGCAATTAATATTTTAATTCAATAGGTATAAGAATTTACCTTTTCTAATACCGATTAGGTACGCTAATTCCGAGAAGAGTTCAATAGCCTATGTAATAGATTGTAATGACGAATCAATCAACAGAAAATTATTTAGGTACTGTAGAAAAAACTACCTAAATTTGAGACATAGACAATTTTTACGTTAGGTACCTACATAAGTTGGTTACAAATATAAGATTATTTCTTTATGAATAAGTTGTCAACAAATTGCAAAAAAAAAACACAAGATGCTCATTTTGGATAGGTACATTTCAATGTTGCCAATTTCAATCGCTAACTATTTTGATGGAGGCGGACCTTAACTCCGTATAAGTAAAAATAACTAAATTTACTTAGTTCAATGACCTCATTGAAAGGTCATATTATCGTTTGTATAACCTCTTACCTGACTTACAATACATGATCACGTTCTGATAGAATTATGTTCTTATTTGAAATATAATTTGGAATCCATAAATACTAAGTTTGTTAATTTATAAAACCCGAATTTCTACGAAAATGTATTAATTTTGCTTCACGACTAAATAGGCTTCTTTAGGTACCTACTATTAAAACGAAATTTGCATGTAAATTATGTAGGTACATGAAATACGAGTATAATTGAAATATCTTAATAATTTATGGTCGCAGTTATGTAGAACGTTTTAATAGTTTGACTGCCTCTGTGGTGCGGTGGGAGTATGCCCGACTGCTACGCAAGAGGTCATGGGTTCCATTCCCACACGGGACACCACTTTGTGTGATCCACAAATTGTTGTTCTGAGTCTGAGTGTACTTTGTGTCCGTGACTTGTATGTTTGTATAGTCCCCCGCGACACAGGGCTTGTACCCTAATACGGAAGTCGTCTTTGTAAAAAACAAAAACAAAACAAAACCAATAAGTAATATATTATTTATGAACAAATATTTATTTCCTTCTAATAATAATATTTATGTGTGATTTACATTTCTTCCTGATTTATATCTGGTCACAATTAGGTCTACCAATTGTGACCAGATATAAATCAGGAAGTACAAACAGAACCACATATACGCGTCTGTGCGAAAGTTGCATATTAAAAAAAAAAAAACAAAACACAACATTCTAAATATTAGTACATACATGAATACGTAGCTCTTCTAGCTAGTCTTACGATGCCAATATCGTCTCTTCTATTCTTGCTCTTGTCCATGTACCCTGGGTGAGGGTAGGCAGCAGCAACAGGGATCTCCTGAGGTCGGTCAGCGCAGGTATTGTCTAGGCAATCTACGTCTGACTGAGTGTCGTATTCGCCTAGGCGAACAGTCGACCTGTAACAAAAAAATAATGCTTTTAATATGTTCTTTTGTATATTTTAAGTATAAAAACAAGTATTTTTTTAAAATTTTAATCTAGTACCTATTGCACGCGGTTTGTATCTTACGCAATGAGGTTTTACATATAGAAACGTTATAGGCTAAAAAAACCGCACGAAAAAATGGTTACGTAAAATAACATATCTACAGATAGTTACCTATGTGTACACACAAAGGGTAGGAATATTTGTAAACTTTGACTTTGCATTTATTTTATGCAAGCAGTACAGACATGCTGTCGTGATACTGGTAGATGCCTGACTAACTGGGATCACGGTAGTTACCGTACATTTATATTTCCAAAATAGAGTGCACTAAGGCGTGTCTATATGTAAAACGTCATTGATCTCACGGGAAACATTTTCAAAAACCTTTGTCCGGGATAAAAAAACAAATGTGCATTTCTAGACTGCAATCTATCTCTGTGCAAAATTTCATTTAGATCTGTTTAACCGTTTTAGCGTGATTTTCACATTTATATGTTAATAGAATTATATTTCTTAAGTCTTAACCAAAACCTGAGTAGAGTTTAATGGCCTATCTAATGGATTCTAATTAATGACGAATCAATCAACAGATTTAGAAATTACGTAACCACGACAGTAGAAAAAAGCTACCTATATTTGTAGGCCGCTTCCACCAAAGAAAAGCTATAAATTTTTATGACTGCTACATAAATGGTTTTTAGGATTCCGTAGCCAAAATGGCAAAACGGAACCCTTATAGGTGTTGAGAAGACCAAGACTACATTTTTTTTGTTAGAGTCAAGTGTCCTCCTTCCCCCCTGCTAGCTAAATGGTTGATGTTGAGTATGTGAAAAAAATCATGGTAGCAGCATATATAGTGAAATTACTACAAATTCCATTGAAAATTATGATTAAGTAGGTAATACGTTGTAAGTATGAAACAACGTGTCTACGGAACCTTACATTGCGTGGCCTGACATGCACTTGCTCGGTTTTTTTAAATGTCTATCTGTCTTATTGTATATATAAGAAATGGTTTAGAGGTTAACAAAAGGATTTTTAGTGTTTGTTTTTTATTTGTTCCGGCTAATCTAGGCACAGACTGGACGGTGCCATGGGATTTACTCGTATCCCGTACCGTAACTAGTCTTTTGTGCGTTCGATGCGAGCTTAAATAACTGCGTCCGTGTTCCTATTGTTATTTCTGCGTCCTTCTAGGATCTGCGTCCTGTGCCTGCGCACCTCTGGCACTACCTTTATTTACGAAACTGCTCGTATATAAAAGGTTTTTTGGTTTAGGTTAAAACAGTTACGGTTCAGTGAAAACGCGAGTTGCGCCTAGTGTATTCGTAAACAAAAAAGTTATCAAATTGATGACCTCCCGTTTTTGTAATCGGTAAAACATGACTTAAAATGATATTAAAACAGGTTTCGTTGTATCATTATCTCACCGATTTGCTTGAAGGTTGAATTTTTGTGTCATGGTAAGGTACATTGACATATAACACAATTTTTTGTCGAATAGAGCCACAGAAAATACTTTAGTATGTTTTACATTGATAATACTATACACATTACCATAACATGATATTATTATCCTTATCGATATATTAAACAATTATCCTCATCATAAATTATGAGTTTGTAATATTAAAATAACATTTTAAGTATTTTCCTCAATAAGTTCATACACCGGTAATTAAATATATAGTCTTTTTCTTAAAAAAAACTCTGCGGGTCATTCTGTTTAGCTCGGATCGGCAGCTAAATAGATTGTTTTAGAGTCTTTTGCACCTAATCGCGCTCCTAGCTTCCAAATTAATGGCCCAGGCGCCGATAGATGGGCATAGGTTTATAGATAACGGTTATTCCCTCTATGCTCTAGTCCCACTATGCTCGACGCGTGAAATACCTTTATAAAAGTTTCACTATGCACAAAATGACATTCGGGTGCAGTGATGAAGAAAAGTGTTACAGTGTAACATTTTATTCTAACCATTTAACTTAATCTTAATAGTGTTTTCTTGCTAATGTTAGGTAGGTACGTAATATTTTATGGTTAAAACAGAAAAAAATACATCACCTAAAAATAATAAAAGATTTCGGATACAATATCACATGGCTAAATTGGCTGCAAATAAACTCTACTTCAATCCTATCCAGAATTTATCGTATATCCTGACACTCTTTATGTAGGTAATATTAGTAAGACAGGAATTGTATATCAACAGATTTCGTTAAATTCCTTGAGTCTAGTATTGAATAGCTCTTTTTATAAACCTAAGTATATGAAATTAGTTTGATTTCTTTATTTGTCAAAACAAGTTAAAACAATTTGTAACTTACAAACGCTTACGAATAGCGTTTTAAAAAAAATAACTTGAATTAAAACACTCTTCTTTCTAGCAGTACCTACCATTGTTTACGCAGAATCGAAGAATTTCGTACGTAGCGAAACTTTTTAGTAGGTAATTTTCGTGTCAAACATAGCGGGACTAGAGCATAGAGAGAAAAACCGATGGTTAATCTATAGTGTATGTTTAATGCTACTTAAATAGGCTTAGAGCTAAAAGAACTCAGTCAAATGCAACTTACAAAATTCCAACTTCTTTCTCAACAGCTCCGGCGATGCAGTGAGCCGCACTCAGCACGTATCGGTGATTGATCAGCACGCCTCCACATTGGTAAGTTGTTGTACCCTTACCTGATAACGAAAATATTTATTTATTTCTAATAAACTTTCTCATTACTTACTTGATTTACTACACAAAAGTCTATCGTATCCTTTGTTTTCCAGAACTTAGTAATAAAACAGGAGTGCCGGCAGAAGTGAAAACTTGAACATTAACATTGTGCATTTTTGAATATGTTGGAGTGGTTAGGATTTTTTTTTTTTTTGTGAATATTTTTTTATCGGTATAAAAGAACTGATGAAATTTGAATAATATTTTTCGATCTTACTATCATAATAATAAAAAAAATTGAAATAATAAATCACAAATCAAAAATTAAAATAAAAAGGAAAAAAAATCGTAACTCAGACTCGAGCTGGGGTCTTCTGGACCGTCCAATTTCCCACCTGAGCTATAATGTAATTATAGATGGTGGTGAAATTTACCTTTGTATTGTAATGATTTTGTAACCGTTTTTCATTGCTCTCCCTCCGTCTTATGAATATTAGATTAGGATCACATGATCTACGAATTTTAGAACAGGGTCACGTGATCCTGACGCGAGTTTAAAATTTTTTACCCATACCAAATAAACGCCGCTAAAGAAGTTTTCACTTCGGATTTGATAGATTTGACGTGTGGTACCGGTTTAAGAATAGTACCACCCCATCTCTTCCCGTGAGTATCGTCAAGGCGACTAAGGGATTTCACAACGGAGGACTCCGCGTACTTTTGCCTTATTGCGATCACCAACCCGCTCGCCAAGCGTGGCGGATATGGCAATTACCACCAGGATCTATAATAAGTAGGTTCTACTGGGGAGACCCGTGACCAGCAGTGGGACATCATATAGATTGATATAAGCAGGACTTCACAACTCTTCATTGTTATAAGGAGATATTAAACGCTAATACGAGTGGCACAATAACCCTCAAATACCACAAAAACAGGATATGCATGCGGTTACAAAACTAACCGAAAGTCTGCGAATTAATTTTGTTAACAGTGGTTTTGACTGGTACAAAATCAACTAAGAACAGTTGATAACCAACCATAATTTTGCTAAAAACAGAATTTCTCAGCTATAATTGACACTGGTACATTAGTTTTCCTTACTAACTTAATCTTTAACAGTAAAAGTTTAAACTTGTATCTTAAAGTACGGGGACGTCAAGTACCTACATAAATTTCTTATAGAGCCCTTTTGGGACTTGTTTTATCGAGACATCGAACGGTTAAGTGCTCTCAGTACATAAGCATTCATCAATCGATTGAAAGAACTATTGTACAGAAAAAAAAGATAAAACTTAAACCTATTCAGACAACGAAATATATTTTTTAAGGATTCACGATCATATAAAAGTGCATACCAATCATGTTGATATATCAGCGATGTTAAAAAACTAGACACTATAAAGTACGTATAGCCTGCAACAGGATGACATAGCAATTTTCGAATCCATATGTACACAAATGCAGACAAACAAGTAAGCGTGATTGAAATAAAAAAGGACATCTAACGAGAACTAGCGTAATCTAAGGTGCACGTATGTTGCGCAGGTGTAAAGGTGCGTTTCTACTCAAGTGGTGTGGTGCGGAGTGGAGCGGAGCTGACCGTCAATCGACCAATCACTGTGCTCAAAATTGCCTCCCCGCATCATTGGAAACAGAGCAGCGGAGCTGAGTGGAACTGAGCGGATTTTCAATTAAAACAAATGAACACCCGGTCTAAGGCTTTGTTCGCGGAGATCGCACGCGTAAACACTAACATATGACAATATTTGATGTCGTTTATAGAGATGCATGGTGGATAGTGTAGCGGCGCAAACTGCGGCAACCGCGGCAAATCTTCGAGCGTGTTGCAAAGCACACGGCAGCTATTTCTGCGTTGCACGCGGCGATCATCGCTGCGGCGCACGCAGGGTACTAAATAATTCACTTTTTAACATAGAATTATATCTAAAAAAAGTCGAGTCTGGGTTATGCGGTTTCCAAATAAGACTGACAGAAGGTTTCGACGCGAGCCTCGCTTCATCGAAAATTGCCGCTGAGTATGCCGCAGTGTGCGCTGCTGCGTGCACCGCCGCGATAAGTAAACGCTGTGGTGCAAAAAACACTCCATTTCAAACAAACACGTGTAAAATCGGTTTTCTGTGAATGCACTCATACAACGCCATATGTTTGAATACAGTACCAGCCGCGTCGCTCATCGCAACACGCGACGCCCCGCGTCTCCGTAAATGAGGCCTTAGACGCTAGCCTTCTTGGTCGTCCCCTTCTTATCTGCCCACCACGTTGACCTGTCACGACTACAGATAATTTTCCAAGAAGTCACAATTAAGCAGTTCAGCATGACTTTGAGTGCCAAGAAGTAACTTAAGTAAGATTTAGTGCCTTGGACGAAGTTCGACTAATGACAAATAGTCATTAATGACTGTCAGTGTTTGCGTTTTTTGATGACGCATTGAAAAAAAACACTCCACTTTCAAAACCGGTTCCGTTTAGAAAATATTCTCGAAAGCGAGGTCAAGATATGACGTGTATGTAAGTCTGACCATGCAGTACTTGCAAATAAATCCCCGATGAACTGTGACGTTTCTATTCACTGGCACAAAACATCTAATTCTTTAATTACTAAAAGGATGCAATTCAGCCATGCTGCTCAATTTGTTTGAAGAAACTGGCTTCAGCTGCAGCCTACCTTTTCAATGGAGAGAGAATAAGAATTGATTGTTTAAATAGCGGATCCAAGATTAGATGCCCTTATGCAATACAAGGAAGTGCTGAATCTTACTTATTTAAATTATTTATTTAATCTTACCTATAGCTATTCATACAGGGGAACCTATTGCAATTAGGTAATTACTCAAATAATAATTATCTTTTCAGTTACATTACTTGTAGTCAGTGTGAATTGACTCAGTAAACATGAAAAAACTAAATGCTGGGCAACTGCCAGGAGGATACAATGTTTAAAACTACGTTACCCAGTAAACCATAAAAAATATTAACATTTTTTGGTCCCAAAAGTTATAAAATAAATGTACAAGACGTTTTTGTTGAAGAATTAAAATATCGATCTAAGTGACGCGCAAAGAGATCTCAACATATTACATGAATGGTTAAAATACAACTTATTGACAATTAACACATCTAAAACATCATACATGATTCTAACAGCAAAAAATAAAACTATACCAGCTTTCACACCGCTCACGATAGATAATAAAATAATAAGACGCTAAACTTGTGAGAAATATTTGGGATTATGGATAGACGATAAACTAACATGGAAACCGCACATCGATCACGTCCAAGGGAAACTCATATCTATATTAGGAGCTATACGCAAAATAAAAAACTGTATCCCAAAAAACGTATGTGACGTCATCTACAACTCGTTAGTAAAGTCTCATCTAGAATATCTAATTGAAATCTGGGGATCAGCCGCTGTAACCAACCTAAGCCCGTTACAAAGAACACAAAATAAAATTATAAAAACACTTAAACACTATCACTACTTAACTCCAACAGAAACAATATACAAAAAGACTAAGTTATTGAACATCACTCAACTTTATATATACAACACTTGTATACTAGTTAAAAAAATTACTTCCAGCCACATTCAAACAAACACAATATTACATAAAAAAACAACAACACACCGCCTAAGAAACCGACATAAACTACAGTTAACTAAACCACGCACGAACTATGGTAAAAAAACAATACTATATGAAGGAGCACAGCTGTTCAACAAACTGCCAAATGAAATAAAATAATGTGAAAATATTAATATATATAAAAATAAACTGAAAACCTATGTTACAGAAACTATAACTTAACTTTTGCATGCACCAAAAATGTTATTAAAAAAAAAAAATGTAAAATTCTTTTCTCATTTTAAGAAAATGTAAAGTTTTTTATGAGAATAAATTCCTTAAAACGAACACAAAAATTGGCCACAATTATGGTGGTGCTAGGTCTTAATACTCACGGGTTCTATATCCGAGCAAGGCCATCCAGGGGAACTCATCCAGGTCGGTGAACTGTCCGCCGAATATCCTGTCTCCATTCGTGTCGATACCACACTGGTTGCGGGGAGCTGGTGAGGAATCTTCAGAAGAGTAACCGGCGCCTTCGGTTGATACCATAGGACGTGATGTTACGGGTTGCTAAGAAGTAAAGCTGGATTACTATCATCATTTTTTTTTCGATGTATGTCAAACCATGACTGCATGCAGGATGAGCATGTCTTTAAAAAATTACAGCATTTTTAGAAAGCACTTAAATGCGTAGAACTGGTATTACTGATGAGTTTTCAGTTTTTTTAAGAATAGCCAGAGAAATCTCCAGACCGGAAGCTTTAGACCTTAACCAGGAGTACCAGTACATTTTTCCTCCATATAACCTACAAATGTCGGAAGGAATAAGAATACGAAGAAGACATTAATAATGTTTTTTATAAACTGTTTATGTCCGGATTGCCCCAACCTTAACGGTCTACGAGAGAAACTGTCGCCTTTAAAGGTAAAGGTCGGTAAACATCGATAAACTTGTTACACGATATATCGCCTGTTCGAACTAGCGATACCTTGAGTATTTTCCTAGTCCTAGTAGTCACCTTGATAGCTAACCAGTAATGGTTGACTGTACGATTCATAGTAAACAACTATGTATGAAATTAATTGGTCAAGGGCATATAAGACTTGTATATTTAGTGTTCTGAATTTGCTAATAGATACATAAATTTCGCTCAGCGTGTACGTTTCTAGACCCATACAAGACCGTTTCTTGCTGATTTATTTAGGCTTGATTTTTCGGATCACCTTTGCGTGACGTCTGCCCTAGTATACCTAAAAATGGTACCGATTGTGTGATGATGCGATTGCCAACAACTTACTAGTATTTAGGCAACCATAACCAAAAATATATTTTTGCCAAAATCATTTCATAAAATGGACTCGACCAACATCTCTGGTCATTCAACGCAGACGAACGGACAAGCGCCAAAGCGAATCGATACGGAACTTTATAAATACAGCTTCATCTCATTAGCATATTCTTACTATTGGAAGAACCTTCCAAACCATTATTGTCTTACCATATTCATCACAATGACAGGCAGATTAATGTTTGCTGTTACACTTAAGTGGAATAAAATTACTAGATGATGTAGATTTCGAGGTCGATGGAAGACTTATTAGTCATACATTGACCTCAAATAGTCTAAGTACTCATTTAATAAGAAAGTGAACGCAATAGGTAATAAATGTAAATGATTCTGAAAAGTAGTCCAGACTAGAACAAACAAAATCTCGTACCTACTCTGAATTATTTTAACCGCAATATCAACAGAAGAATTAGAATGGACATGAATGCAGTTTTATTTAAAGTAAAACTCATTTCATTTTCATCGTTTTTAAATGTTATTGATTAAAATGCATTCAATCGTTTTAGAGTCCTTATTGCGAGCACCTTAAACCTAATAAGTAGGGGGAAAATGATGAATGTTATTGATCTTACCGTTGGTCTTTGTGTTACAGTCTGGGCAGGTATAGGTCCACAGCAGACTCTAGGAACATAGCCTTCGAAGCCACATTGCGATTGCTTTAGAAAGCTGACTACATGGGTTGGCAATGGTCTATGTTCGAAGGCTGATAGGAGCTCTGGACAACTGTATAGTGAAACGCAGGTACTTCTTCTCCCTAAAGGTGTGGTGCAGTCATCTGAAACTGTAGAAAACAATGTTAAATTGTTTGTTTGAGCTGGTACTATTCATGTAGCGGCTCAAATGAGGTCTATTACTCTATGTTCGAAGTTCATTTACGCGTTATCTATACATATATAATCACTTGTCCTGACTGACTCACTGATTCATTAAAGCAGAGCCTAAACCACTAGGAAAGCTAAACAAAACCAAGCAAACCTGAAATTTTGGCAGTTGATGCCTTTTATGTTGTAGACATCCACTAAGAAAGGATTTTTAAAAATTCGCCCTCTACGGGGGTAAAATAGCGTTAGCAAGTTTGTATGAAATTTCGTCAGTTTTGAAGATAGATCGGTGAATTTTTTATATAGCTTTTTCGTTTAAAATAAAGAAACACATGTATTTGCGTTTTTGGTAAATTAACCCCTAAGAGGGTTGAATAGGAGTCGCAAGTTTGTATGGTACTCCGTTAGTTTGAAGTTAGATCTGTGAAATTTTGTATTAGGCTATATGACACAAAATAAAGAAAAACGTGTGTTACCGTTTTTAAAAAATCAACCCATAACGGGGTAAAATAGGTGTTGCAGTTTTATGGAAAACTCCGTCACAAGATTGTATAAAGTGGTGATTTTGAAATTAGAAGTGTGAAATTTCCTACTAGGCTTTTTCGTTTAAAATAAAGAATTACACGTTTCAGAGTGTTTGGAAAATCAACTCATAAAGGGCTGTAATAGGGTTTGCAAAATATATAGAACACCGTCAGGTTTGAAGTTAGATGTAGGAAATTTTATATTTGGCTTTGTGGCTGTAAATAGGGTAACACAAATTTTTGCGTTTTGATCGAAAGTGATAAATCAACCCTTCCGGGGGTAAAATCAACTGCGCGGCTGAAGCCGCGGGCGACAGCTAGTAAATCATTAAGGTTGATTTTATCTTGCAATTATATACTGACATTTGCTAGGGTCAATTTTAATGATACTTTGGTCACATGGAAAGTTTTGTTACAACTATTATAAGTTCCACTTTCTTAACCAACTGTGCCCGTTTTAGTGTTCCCCGTCTAAACACTGTCGTGGACTATATTGTGTCGTACATTTTGACAAAATTGTAGATTTTAGTAAAAATATTTGATTATAATTTAAATGAATTTATCAGATTGTTATCGTATAGTTCTTCATATGTGTACTAAATTTAAAATTATTTGCACGATATTAAAGTGAAGAAAGATTTCACGCGTCATGCTTATAAAGTGTAATAATGTGAACTTTAGAACATTAAAATCTATACTAATATTATAAAGCGGAAGAGTTTGTTTGTTTGTTTGTTTGTTTGTTTAAACGCGCTAATCTCAGGATCTACTGGTCCGATTTGAAAAAATATTTTTTTGTTGGATAGCCCATTTATCGAGGAAGGCTATAGGCTATATAACATCGCGCTACGACTAATAGGAGCGGAGAAGCGACGAGAAATGTTTCAAAAACGGGGAAAAATTACGTATACGAAGTTGCGCGGGACAGCTAGTCTGTAATAAAATACATATTCCAAATGAACATTAATTATGTGAAAGTAACTCTGTCCATCATGTTTTCACGCTTAAACCGCTAGACTGATTTAGAAGAAATTTAGTATGGTGAAAGAACATAGGATAGTTTTTATCGGAATAACCGACACCCACGTGGGCGGAGCCGCAGCCGAAAGCTAGTATTAATTAAAATTGATATAATAATAGGTAGTAACCTACTTTATAGACTATCATAAAGACGAGGAAACGTTTACGTTAAATAGGTATAACGCTTATCTTAATTGTGAATGTTATGTGATTACATTATGTTCTTGCAATGATTTTATTTTATAAAATAAATCATACAAAATATATTGAAAACCTAATAAATTGAGCATAATTTATGCGACAGTGCCGTTACTAAAACGGGTTAAATAAATGTTATTTTTTATGCTTAAGCCATCACATTTATGAATACGAAGTGATTATAGCGTATTTTAGAATCCTTGTTACGACTTCGATCGGGGTTACCTTAGATTGCTTAATAAGGATGCCAACTTAAATAACGTAAGTGTCAACCTAAGTGTATTATGCGACGTTGACACTGATGAGCCCAAGATAAAACTTTGTATGATTAGCACGATTTGTTATTCCCTGTCTAGGTGTAATTTATCTATCTATGTATGCATTTATTTTTATAGTATATAGAACACCGTCATTTATATTCATGTTTGCTGATTGTCTGGGGTCAAATGACTGTATTTGAGTTCCACCGTGATATTTTTTTATACATACTAATATTATAAATGTGAAAGTAACTCTGTCTGTCTGTTACGCTTTCACGCTCAAAAAGCTAAACCTATTTAGATGAAATTTGGTACGGAGATAGTTTGAGTCCCGGGGACGGACATAGGATAGTTTTTATCGGGATAACCGACATCCACACGGGCGGAGTCGCGAGCGATAGCTAGTTTATTATATTTACATGGCTACGTCATGAACGAATTACACTTTGGAAGTTCTGATGAAACCATGCAATAGTAATCTTTATTGTTATCGTTAACACTATGTGACCTGCTAAGACCTCGAAAACATGAATTACCATGATCGGTCTTGAAGCTTTTAAACAGACTTCAATCAAACGAGCAAGGAAAACATGCTTAGATGGAGGTTTTTGGCAGGAGCCTATCTGTACTGTTATGTGGTGCAAAACCTACAGAGAATGAGTCATCTCACATCGTCTCGTGCATAAGAGACTACTAACTACTTGGGACAGTATGAGTGTTACCCAAAGCCTTGAATGGCAAAGATCTGAATGTCACCGCACCACGATCTTGTTAGTTCGTAAATAGACATTAGTTCGTAAATCTCATTTGCCCAGTAATCACACTTGCTACAGTGCCCTTTAACCGAAATACAGTGATGTGTGAACATCACTATTTCACGGAAGAATAACTAACACTGTTGTGGTACCCCCCAAGACGGCCTAAGGCCTAACTGCTTCTGACAATGAAGATGACGTGGCCACGTTCTGGATGCAGGGTCGAGGTGTAGCAAAGAGGGTGCACACTAATACCTACATAGGTTTCAAAGCACAAAACAAACAAGCTGACAAAAAAAACCTTTTTTGGAACTTAAAAAAAAAATCATCAAATTTACACTAAATCAATCGGTTAGGTTAGGTCAAATTTACACTAAATCAATCGGTTAGCTTCGGTTAGAAATGTACGCACGAGGCGAGCGCGCGAAGCACTCGTGCCGCGGTAGCGGCCGCCGAGTGTCAGAAACAGCTCCATATAAATTTGATGAAATATTTCTGTCACAATTTTTTTTTTGTCTGTCTGTTTTAGAAACCTATGTTTTCGATATTTTGAAAAAAAAAAAAAATTTTTTTAGTGCATTCCTTTTGGTACACCTTGACCGGTAATCCATCTATAAACCTTTGTTAGTACAATGCTTACGCTCGCTTATCTCTAATTTGCTTGGTCGCAACTGAGTCATGGATCCAATAATGTATGGAATTTCCAGTCGTTCCAGTTAACTATAAACAAATATTTACCTGCACTTGCATTTGTATTCATTTTACTACCAAGTACCTACGAATCGAACAACGCTGGCATACGGATTACTCTTATTTATTACAATAAGACAGTGTATTCTCCCATCGTATATGAATCTTTACGAAATCATACCCGATAATAGACTCTGATTGAATGTTTTATTTACCTACAGTTTAATGCAAACGGATCTAAAAGTCATTGGTATGACACCATGTATACACCTATAAGTAGAGTACATAAGATGTATATCTATATGTATAAGTATATCTGTGACAAAAAATATGCGCGTACTAGATCCGGTCTAAGATATATATATCCTCATTTGTTATTTGATGCTAATAAAGGTTATATGATAGATATTGTCTAGATTAATAAATCCTCAATGGGTTGCGTAGCTAAATCACGTGCCGATAAGGTGAATTAAAACCTAAAAGATCCTGTTGATCTAGAGCCATGATATTTTCCAAACAGCAATGACATAAAACACAAATAAAAGAAAAAACTGAAACTCATTAAATTGTAGTAATACCATAGGAAAAAAGTAGTTTGTACAATACCCCTTTGTGAGCGAGTTCAACTTGCATATACCAGATTTTTTTTTACAGTTTATGAACATTTTTTAACTAATACTGTTGAATAAGGAATAAAATAATCTTTAATATCATTACAAAAAAACAATTAAATAACTGACTTATCTATAATATTAATGCCAGTTTATACTTAGCTAGGCAACCCAATTGTGATTTATCAATCTAGACAATACCTATCATATAATCTTTTTAAAGCATCAAATTACAAATGAGGGTATATATTTCTTAGACTGGATCTTAGACTATATGAGCGACGTTATTTGTCAAAACTTGAAAACTGTTGTGACCTCTGGTAGCCTAAACAGTATGACCGATTTTGAAGTGCGTGGCTATACCTACTTAAATTTGTTCAGTTAATTTATTATAAGCATGCATTTTTTTGTATTGACGTGATAACGTCTTATAAATCGAAGACCGGGTGCACGCACGAAAAAGTGTCACGGTCTGTCACGTTCCGCTTGCTGATAGGCTGAAGTATTGTGGCAACTACACTAAAGCTGTCACAGGCATGGTTGTTTATTACAATGACATCAATGTTTTTTTATGACGTTATCACGTCAAATTATCATCCGTAAACAGATTTTATAGACAACCATTTTTTTGTATTACTGTTCACTTGTTCATTGTTTCTCTTTGAGTAGGTTCAAGTTCATTTACCCTCCCGACTTCATGTTACAATCTCGCGAACCTGATTGCTCGTAACCGGAATGGATCATCTCAACGCTTAGGACAGAACGTATCTGCGTATTATTTCCAATTCCGTGTATTCTCAGAATATTGACATCACCTAGGTATAACTTTAACTACAATTATTATGTTATTGCTAACATGTGTACCTACACAATTAACTGTAATCAATAAACTAGGCGCATTATCTCGTAGATTCCATCTTAATCATATTATAAATTTACAACCTTTTCCACAACAAACATCACGTTTTGAATCAAAGCAACGTCATCAAAATAACTTGACTGGTTTAGGTTATTTTTGTAATTGTACAACAATAATTTTATGAGCAAACTTAGATTACATATAGCACAAAAGAATTTAATCCTTATCTTTTAGACATTGAGCACAGATTCGCATGTACATAATTGTTTTTAAAAACTTTGAATACTTACAAACATAACTCCAAAAAAGCGTCGACACAAAAAACACACTGACACTATTCCACATTTTGATACAAAATTATCACTTTTATCACAAACAAAGACTAAACATAACTTAAGAACAAGGGTTTAATAAATAATATTGTTTAAATAAATAAAACAGTTTAAAAAAATTAAATAAATAGTCGATGCGACCAGATCGCATCGGTCCGCTTTGCTATACTGAATCTTTGAGGTCAAGTCCGTACATTAAATACTCGAATCGAATACGTTATTTTGTTCCTATAATGTGTAGCGTCCGCATCAACACTATAGAATCTTATGATTCTTAATACATTTTTTAATAATTGCGTTGTTTACGTCACGCCATAATTTAAATCATTGACGCGGGAACACCTTTATCCTTACGACGATGACGTGATTTTTAAAGTCCGTTTTCGTGTATTTCTCTTTTTATAAGGAATTGTCTAGTTTCTTATAAAAGTAATAAGTATGTGTATCAATTGAATGTTGTCATTTATTTATTATTATTATTTAAAAACCCCCTATTACAAGCTATGACTCTGAATATCAGCGCAGTGTGTGCAATTACTACGAGTATTTTTACATACAATTCCGTTTAATTTACACGAGTACGCGGTGTAAATAAAATACATAATAAACATCTTTTTTGACGTGATAACGTCTTATAAATAGAAAACCGGGTGCACGCACGAAAAAGTGTCACAGTCGCGTTCCGCCTGCTGATCGGCTGAAATATTGTGGCCGTCGGGTGCATGCGCCCGGGTCCACTAAGATTAGCTGTCACAGGCATGGCTGTTTATTACATTGTCATCAATGTTTTGGCGATTGCAGTGACAATAAAGCTGTCACAGCTGTTTATTCAATGTCATCACTGTTTTCTTGTTGACGTTATCACGTAAATTTATTGTCTGTAAACCGACTTTACAGACAACCCTTTTTTTTATAATTATGTGGTACTACTGGGGTGACCTTGCCCAGCAGTGGGACATCATATATGTTGATATGAATGTGTCTCTTAAACTACATTTTGACCTATATGAGAATACAAAATTATGTCATACACGACTTACAAAATGTGGTCGTCTATACAAAGTATACATATATTTAAACTCATATGATATCCCACTGCTGGGCACGGGTCTCAAATGAAATGAACTGATTATTTATTCGCAAGAGATGTGGTTTTACAAAAGATGTTTAAATTGTAATTTCAGGGCTTTGACACAACTCACCTTAAGTAGGCACGCGAAAATTTAAT
Source organism: Herminia tarsipennalis (assembly GCA_945859575.2). Classification (NCBI taxonomy): domain Eukaryota; kingdom Metazoa; phylum Arthropoda; class Insecta; order Lepidoptera; family Erebidae; genus Herminia; species Herminia tarsipennalis. The sequence continues at coordinate 9,774,357 of OX243834.2, read as the reverse complement.
TAGTAGGTACACAAATTGAAATTGAAATTACGTCATTAAAAGTATTTTAGAATCAATTCAATTAATAGTGTGAATGTCAAAGTAGTTAAGATTAATATTAATATCGTAAAAAATAATTTAAACATTAGAATAATAATTTATTGATTACAAAAAAGTAGAATATTAGTTAATGTTAATAAAATTTAAATGTTACAATACCACAATAATAATAATTGATTCCAAATTTTACATTCTAATAATTCAAAAATTAGTTCATGGTGTAAAAGCAGTTTTCTATTAGCCATTGTCCAAGTTGTGTCCTAAACTTGCTGGTAGGAAGTTCTCTTGTTGTCCGTGGAATATGATTGTAATCTTTTATGCACATTTATAATTACCTAACCTATTTCTTTTGTGAAGACAAGCAGTCTTCACTTACACATTTCCACTCTTAGTTTAGTAGGATTCCTCGGCTCGTACCTACAGTTTTCGCTTACTGCCCAGGAGAACCCATGGTCGGGGTGTAGAAAGGGGGTGCACTAAAATACATTTTTTTCTTCGAATTCGTGAGCAACAGTTAGTAATTCAGTAACATTGAGCTACACCGGATACCGTTGGAGGCTCTATTATGAGAAAATACAGTTCAAGTCGAGGTCGAGAAAGGCTGGTCAGCGGATGTCACTCGTCTTCGAAGTTTATTTCCTCACCATGTTTGTCCATCACTGACCTACTATTCTGTTTCAAATTATGATCGAATATGTTCTGCTATTTTTTCAGTCCATATTGTCCCACTGCATGGCACAGGCCTCCTTTTCTTCCCTACAATTGTCTCTGTCTTGCGCTAAAGCTGGCCAGTCTTTCCGGTGGCAGTTGATTTCGTCTCGCTATCTTTGCCTAGGTCTGCCGCGATGTCGTCTAATATTATGTGGGCTCCATTCAGTGACAGACATGTTCGGCCCAATCCCACTTTAGTTAGGTGGCTTTTTGGGTCGTTTTAGTTAAGCACGTAAGTATTTTGTTTTTTGGTAAATATTATAGCTATAAGCTAAAGTTTTTCTAAATACTATATATCTATGCAGTAGTATCTGGTAATATGTAAAACAGGCACGAGGTACATAGATACAGAAGACAGGCTCACAGGTCAACAACAAATCTAAGCACACATTATTAATTATATCTAATAACTATAATTATATCTAATATCCATTAAGTTTTCTAAAATTCAGATGAAATATGCAAATTTAGATAAGTAAATAAAAGTCCTACGACAACTCACAAACGCCCATCTCATTCCAAACTAGGCAGAGCCTGTACCTACTATAGCAACCAGGCAACTGATAAACATACTTAAATATTTCCTAAATAACCCCTAGGTACAGAATAAACGATCGTATTCAGCACACAAAGATTTATCCTGGATGAGAATCGAACCCACGAGCTGTCTAACAGTTAGAGTCACTAACTATTAGACTAATAATCAATCAATCAGCCTGTTTTTTTTTAATCTTTATTTATTTTAGAAACCTTTAACAGATTGTTATGTTGGTTTCATTGTAACCTGATCTTAATATCTACATCTTCATTTTAACTAACAACTAAAGTAACATAGCCTCTGGAGACATTGGTTTAGAGAGAATTACATTAAATAAACCTACATCTAATTTCAATCGGCCTGTATCGGTCCATTTTACGACACAACACCTGGTCCTCCGCTTTCCACCTCTTACTTAGACCAACATACAACTAACAAACCAACTAACTTAGACTAACAACCAAAAAACTTAGACCAACAGACTAGTCAAATTAAACATTATTCAACCAGCAAATCGTTGAGCTATATTTAACTGCGACTGCATTATTATAATTTTTTTTTATTTTTTTTATTAAAGTTTTTTACGTTTAACGTATCATACCCTTAACTTAATAATAATTCCTACTAAAGTTTGAACAACACTTTTGCAGCATCTCCATTTGGTTGAGACAAGACTTGGTGAAACATTCCCATATCAGTTCTGTTCAAATTCAAACCCAATATTACATTATTTCTAGTATATTCATATCGGACACATTCCATTAACAAGTGGTGTAGATCCTTTACAACCCCACATTGTTCACAGTTGGGTGAAGGACTGTATTATTATTAATAACTTACACTTTCATGCTGACTGTAGTCACGTATCGTACTTAAACTGGATATACTTGTTTCATTATGAGTACATTCCCACGACAGTTGCCATGACTCACGGATTTACCCGCAACACTCAAATAATATTATATCACCTAACTGCCTACACATTCTACAAAATCACAAAATACCAAGAATACAGAAGGTAATCTTCATAAAACTCGCGTTCGAGCAACGGGCACATAGACACGCACGATGAACATTCGGGAAAAAAGGCATCAATCGGCACAGCCAGGTCAAATCAAATGGTGCACTGACGCGAATGAACTACCCGATCGGCATTTGATAATGAAGCAGAACATGTGTAGTAGTTGATTCGGGTCGGTTTTGTTGTTCGACAGATACTGTCAAATCGAATGTACCGATCTGCTTATGTGTGTAGGCTCCCTCACGGACACGGAATCTTAGAACGTCTCTCGAATAAAGTGGTCTGGAATTCCAAAATTCGTCAACGATGTCATGATGAACAGTCGCGGAATGAAAATGTTCGTCACCTTAAAGTTCAATTTTGCTTGATCCGAATCAAGGAAGAGTAACGCCAACATGTCAATGTTATCAAACTAATAATAAGGTTTTACTCATATTAATAACTCAACTGAAGCAATAGATGGAACCATGAAATGAAAACTTTTTCGTTAAGAAAATACACATACATCAACCACACATGCAAAAGTTTTTATTTCTAAGTAGTAGACAATAGTAGAGTAATAATTTAGAAAATTGGTTGACAGCTTCTTGAAAGACACGAATAATAGCACGGCAATTTGGAAATGACACACCGACAATGAGAATTATTAACAATATACGTCTATTTCTCGATTCGGGTAAAGAGATTTTGATGGAACTAACACTGCTATATCTGTCTTATTTGAACATATTATTTTCCTGTATTGCAATCAGTGGCAGAAAGTGTATATTCCGTATAATGAGACAGACATATACGTTCCATCTATTCATTTAGTTAATAATCTGAGAGGTTTTAGTTCAACTAAACTAACTAACTAACTAACTAACTTGATCATAGTCAAGGAATATTTGTCTGAGGGTCTGTTTCACATACATACATAAAGTGCTAAATAGTTACTCGACACATAAATAATATGGAAGATAAATCTTTTGGATAACTCAAATTGTGTTTCACAATCATCAATGTCATAGTTGTATCTGCAGGATAATTACCCAAAGGTTTACTTGACAACGAGCTGGCATCGTTGCATTCATACATTTCGTTTGACCTATAGAAACCAAAAATAATTTTATAAATATAACAATTTGTATGAAACGGAAGGCAGCTGCATGTTCATATATATATATATATATACAGGAGTTAGAAAATATAAATTATTTTATAGCCCTTATCACCGACAATTAAGAACTGACAAATTCTGCCTTTGTTTTATGAAAGAATTGTTGAAGATGGTTTGGTCATGAGTTGCGCCAGGCCATCTAGCAACAATATCCAATATCTGCAGTTTTGCACTGTCAACTGTTTGCACGTTGAAGGAGAACCTGTAATTTTCTGTTTCGGTAATCTTCTGCAATGATTTTATAGGCACATTGGTACAATCAATTGCTGCAACAAGTCTTGGAAATTTGGCTATATCATTAAATTCTTGCTCAATTGTGATTTTTGTTTGCTGGAAATTTTACAAACTGCGGCCGTAATCGAGCAATGGCTTGTGAAACCTTATTTACAACACGACTAGCTGATGCTTTGCTCACTCCTGTGAATTCACCCACTACAGTCAATAAACTTCCCGTTGCTTAAAACCTTAAAGTTAGCAAAAGACGATACAATGGCTTGATACCATGATTCCTGAGACAAGTTTATAGTAGCTATCTTATAAGGTCAAATTAGAGGGGAATATTTCAACATAAGTTATAAATTATCAGACAGGGTCCCGTCAGGCGACCAAACAAATCACCAAACTATATACAATTATATCAAAAACGTCTATTTTTAAATAATTTACAACAAAAACACTACAATTTCAATCAGAAGAATCACAAATAAATATTGTTTCTGACAGCCAGCTGTCATATAACATATCTATCCATCAGATACTCGTAACTGTTCTATTTGCCACTTGATCTGACTAATAAGTTACCTAGGACTTTATGTTGTGGTTAACCTTACCTGATGGTTGTGAAACGCTAGCGAGGTGTTTATCAGACAAATAAGTCACAATTAGCTTATCTGTAACTTTATCTGGACATTGAGAGACAGACCCTGAATAAAATTAAACTCTGTTGTCCAACAGTCCAGCACAATTTATACCATACGAGTTTACAACTGTCTAATGTGATGCATAGTTTGAAAAGGTGTTTCCAAAGCGTTAGATGAGTGTATTTGAAAAGTGGCAAACATTTTCATTTCGCGACTGTACTTACATTGTTCTAGAGAGTTATGTATAAAGGTTACTTTCTGTAGTCTTGGTATTTTATGTAGGTAATAGGCAACTCTCAATGTCAATGTCATTTGTCTAAGAAATAAGTCACGTGTGCTAGAGGTTTAAAACATAATTGGCAACAGCTCAATTATAACGGAAGATTTGGATACTCGTTTATTTTTTTAAAGGAGAGGTTAAACGTTTGAATTGTGTGAGTGTGTGTAGCTTCGTAACTTTTGTAAATTATTTGCTGAATTTAAACATATTAAAGTACTTTATTCACTTAGGCTACAGAATGCAACGCTTATGAACGTCAGAAAAAAATTGGAATAGAATTATTCTACATTTAAAGCCGTGAGAAAAGAACTTGGTATTTATGGGACCGAAAATAACCCAACAATTTTCATACGAGGGTGAGTCTCCAACGACGGGGGTGTGCAATTGATCCAATAACGGTCAAGTGTGAGTCTCGCATTACGGAGAGGGGGGGGGGGGTGCGGCAATCGATTCAATGTCTGTCAAGTCGAAAAAATACACGTGATTTCTCACTATCCTCTCCTCCTGGTGATCCTTCGTGATTTTTTCCGAATCCTCTTTGAGCATCACGTGATTAATGGACGACCCCTAACAATGAAGCAAAGAGAGGGTACCCACAAACTATTGCACTACAATATCTTTACCGTAGGTTGACAGTCTCTGATATGATTGATTGCTGAACATTATTATAAGGTGACCACTAGAAAATATCTGACTAATCACACTAATATTATAACGGTGAAACTTTGTGAGTATGTGAGTGTGTATGTTTGTTACTTCTTCACGTCTAAACGGCTGGACCGATTTTAATAAAATTTGGTATGGAGTTAGCTGACACCCTGGATTAACACATAGGCTAATAAATCGCGGGTAACACTGCGTGGCACAGCTAGTACATTTATATTTATCAAAAAAAGTCACGGGCAATGTGAATAAGACCCCAGGTTTTCCCCAAATCTAACTTTTACAGGAAAGTGAACTAGGTACCAATTTTTTTCCTTGAATTTATAAAAAAATAATTGGAAAATGAATGCTGGTTATTTTGATATCCAAATATTTGCATTATGAATGAGTTTAGTTTATCCTCGTAAAGTAATTAATTCTAACTCGAAGGAAAAAAAAATACCAGTTTACATGCTTAATTACAAGCCGATTTCGGTTTAATAAAGGACTTTTTAACACTCTGACCATGCTTAAGTAAACGTTTTTGAAAATGTAATACCTAAACGGGTAAAACGGGTTTCAAATTACAATTAAAACCAAACTTAACCCGGGCGAAACGAGTTACTAAGTAGAAATTTGTAACTAGTTTGTATATTTCAAAGTACCTGTTAATTTTGGGAGACCAACAAGGAAATTTAAAAAAAAGATTCGAAAACTGTATTGTGTGACATATCAAATGAGGGCTTGTTGTAAGGATATCAAATATGTTTTATTTTTATTTTAATATCGTTATTCTTAAAGTTATTCAGGAAAAACCGGGCAAGTTCCATAGACTCCCCCCCCTTGTTTCTGAAGCCACTGGGCTTAATATTTTAGAAAAAAATACAAAAGGTAGTTCTTAACCTATAGGTTATAGGAAAACCTATAAAAAGTCAGAATTTCAAGTATTTTTTTTACAAGTTCATTTTTTGGGGTCAAATTCTTATTTGAAAAAAAAAATCGCTAACAGTATCTAAAATATATATATAGGGCCATTTTAGGAGCAAAACAATAAATTGAAAAACCAATGTGATGATAACAAATGAAAGGCTTGGTGTAACGGTCTCAAATAAGTATTTTTTAAGGTATTTAAGTATGTTTGTGAAAATCGTCTCCTTCCTCAGTGAAATACAATTTTGAAAGAAAGTCTATAGTGTGAAAATAACGTGGTAAATCGACTGGCCCGTTGGTCTAGTGGTTAGTGGCCCTTATTGCTAAGCTAGGGGTTGTGTGTTCGATTCCAATCTAGAATAAGGATAAGTATATTCTACACACAGCTTATAAACAAACAATTATTAAGCGGCGGTAGCCTAATAGCTAAGGCATCGGGCTAACAGTCATGAAGTCGCGAGTTCGAATCCTACCCATTATACAACCGACACAAGCCTTTGAGCTTAGCTGGACGGGTTAACAGGATTGCTAGTAATGTGGAATCACAATTCCATTTTACTAGTAATCTTTTTTTTTTTTAAATGTATATACAAGATTATTTTTTATTTAGCGCAATATTCTGACACCCCAACATGTTTTTCACTTCAAAAAATCATTTCAAGAAAATTAAAATATTGGAAGATTGCAGAGTTAGAAGCCATTAAAGTTGTCTTATGTTCTTCGCAATACCATGCTCATTGCGTCGCGTAGTACGTAATCCACAGTTATTATTGAAAATGAGTAAATGATTACATTTCTCATCACATTGTGAAAAAGATTTGGTTTGTTGAAATGATTAATAATAATTAATTTTAAAATAAACATAGACTACTGCTTCGGTGGCGCGGTGGGAGTCTGTCCGACTGCTACGCAAGAGGTCGTGGGTTCGATTCCCACACGGGACACCACTTTGTGTGATCCACAAATTGTTGTTCCGAGTCTGGGTGTACTTTGTGTATGTGACTTGTATGTTTGTAAAGTCCTCCGCGACACAGGGCTTGAACCCTACAAAAGGAGTCGTCTTTAAAAAAAAAAAAAACATGGTCCAAAAACTACGCCATTGGATTGTGTTACTGATTCTGAGCAAACTACTTTCAGGTTTGCACTATACCAACAATAACGTTGTATACAGTTTATAAACAGACAAACATTGTAAACATCGGCAATTTGAAAAGAGTGGCCGCGAGTTTTTATTGCCTTGTTTCTTTCGTTGGCTTTACCTATTGCTTGCGGACAGGCATGTAGTATGTATACATGTAGAATCATGGCTTTTCACAAGTGTAGTATTTTGCTTCCTAAGTCAATAAAGTATTTTTTATTAATTTCATATGCGTATGTATTTAGAATTATCTAAGTATGTTTACGAGTATCAGTTGTCTGGTTGCTATAGTATTTCAGTTTGTGATCAGATGGTATTGTATGAGTTGTTTGGTATAAGTTAAATCTTTTAATATTGTTTCATTACAGAGATCTCGTTAAAAACAAAAAGGTTTCGCTAATAAACAACAGAAGTGAAATCTAACTGGAAATCATATTGTTTTGAAATTCGAAAAATGATACATAGGTCCTATCATACATGACGTATTTCATTTTTTATTTTTTTTTGTTATTTGCGACTCAACAGAGCAATTTGGCAACTAAGTTTTTTTAATTACTAGCAATGTGGGTCGCACATTACCGTGGCCCAAAGTGCTTCGTGTAACCACGGTCGGTGAGTCGCCCTTTTGCAAATTGTGGATACAGTATCGTGTGTCTAGATAGATTCTCGCGTTGATAGAACTATTTACATACTTATAAGTTAGTACGGAACCCTCAATGCACGAGTAAGTGGGACTCCCGCTCTTGGCTTCTTTACACTTACAAAAAAAAAAAAATAGAAATTAACCCTTCACCACCTACCACCTAATTTTGTCACACAACCATTTACCACACATCTGAGAGACCCCGGAGTAAAATCGATGTATTTTTCTCAAGTTTCCCTAAACCTTACAATAAAGAAAAAAATTACTCCAGTACAATTGTTTGTAGGTGGTTAAGGTCATAACTAAAAAACAAGTGGGAGATGATATATTAGTTTTGGTAAATATTGTATACATAAACTCTTAGTATAATATAAATATTTTTTTAAACTAATATTACTTAGAATTCACAAGCGGGAGGTTATTAGCATATTACGAATCATACTGTATAGCCTCAACTTGTTTTTTTTTTTGGAAACAGCGATACTAATATCATAGCATATTACAAAATTACGACACTTTAGCTAAGTCGTACGGCATTTTATAAATCGTATTTATCTTTGTAAACTGACGACGCTGTTTGTATTCGTATGAATGAAAAAAATCCTGCGACGTATATAACAAGTATAAACAAGAAAATCGTCATCTAACCCAGTGCCCAATCAACCAGATTTGTACCCCAAGTGGGACGCAATTTCCTCGCGATTCGCTTACTATTAACTGCATTAACTTTCAGGGCTCGTCCCGACTAATCGCGTTGGACCCCTGCTTCCGCTCCCTACATTTGATTATACACTCGTTAGCTAAGAAAATAGTTCATTATTTACTAAATATACGTTGTGATAACTTGTTAGAAATGAAATAGATTAGATTTTAATGATAGACTTCTCGATAGTATTTATCTCGCTTTATTGTATGAAATGTTATATTTCTCAATAAGCTGACGAGTTATAATTGCAGGAATACTTTCTCGATTATAATTTTTGAGCAGATGATGAGATGCGAGGTTAGGCAACGTTACCACTGTCTGTCGATAGATGAGTGACTGTCTTCGTACATTGTCACAACCCTCTGTGCCTCTGAAGGCACGTCAAGCCTTCGATCATGCGCCTAATCTCTCCGTTCGTGTAGGATTTCCATCCTATCGGCCTATAAAAGTGTGGGAATAGAGAGTGTACTTATGTCTGAGCATATCTACTGCGTAGTCGGCTAGTCTCTATTAAGATTGACCGCCGTAACCGATATCAGTTAGGAAACCATTATTAAAAGAAAAGCTAAATAAAACCAATAACTTTTATATTTAATTTTATTTATTAAACTATGTAAAGATATAAAAACTCTATTTTAAAATAAATTACAATAAGTTAGTAATACTACAACGAGCTAAATTATGTTAAAAGCCGTTTTTTGATTAATTGCGACATCTCTGATTGGAGGACTGAAGCGTCGAAATAATCCAGTCAAAGTATCCAGCCACGGAGGTGTAAACTCCTGGGAAGTCGTCCCTTCCACATCCATTTCCAAAGGAAACAACTCCTACGGCTTCCCAACCTTCCTCTCTTTTCCTCATCAGAGGGCCACCTGAGTCTCCCGTACACGCGTCCTCTTTAAATTTACCTCCAGCACAGATTTGTTTTTCATTAAGATTCACTGTGACAGTTTTGAATTTTCTGACGCACTCCTCTTTGTCAAATATTGACAACTGCAGCTTTCGTTTAACTGGGCTCTTCCTACCTAAAAATATTAATAAAACGAATAAAAAATGGGAAAAGTAAGTGTGTATTGACTGCCTCTGTGGCGCGGTGGGAGTGTATCCGACTGCTACGCAAGAGGTCATAGGTTCAATCCCCACCCAGGATAAACCTTTTTGTGATGAGCACGATGGTTTATTCTGCGCCTGGGTGTTATTTTTTTATAATATGTATGTATTTAGAAATATATAACTATGTTTATCAGTTGTCTGGTTGCCATAGTACAAGCTCTGCTTAGTTTGGGATCAGATGACGTTGTGTGAGTTGTCCCAATATATTATTATTATTTTCACTAGTAATTAAATAATATCTTCTGGATGGTTCATATGTATAATCATATCAACCCATTTGAAGTCCCACTTTCCAGTAGACACGAGTCTCCACGGTAGAACCTATTTGTTATAGATCCTGCGGGTTTTTACCATAATCCCCACGTTTGGCGAGCGAATTGCCGATCGCAGTAAGACTTTGAAGTACGCAAAGGACGCGGCTTCCCGTCCTCCGGTGTTACATCCCTTAGTCTCGCCTTGACGACACCCACGGCAAGATGTGGGGTAGGACTATAGACAGTGAAAATGCATATAAAGGGTATCGATAGAGGAGAAAACTCCGTGCGAAGCCGGGGCGGCTATCTATGGCTTTCTGCATTTCTCCGTATAAATAGTAACCAGTATTTTTTCTTAGTATTAAAACAACAACTTACCACTTAAAGTTTGACCCCATCCAGCAATGAACATATTTTCCCCGACAGATACAGAATCTCCAATATTGGTAAGGCAAAGAGGCTGTACGTAATCTGTAAAAAGTATATTTATCTATTACAAGCTGTCCTGCGCAACATCATCTGCTTAAATTTTCCCCGTTTTTCAACATTTATCATTGCTGCTCCGGTCCTATTGGTCGTAGCGTGATGTTATATAGCCTATAACCTTCCTCGATAAATAGGCTATCCAACAATGACGATATTTTTAGTTCCTGAGATTACCGCGTTCAAAGAAACAAACTCTTTAGCTTTAAAATATTAGTATAGAGATTATAATCGTTACAAAAGTAAGTATTAATAAAAATCTTTTTTCGGTGCTGGTATGAAACTCTTGTTAGAAATATGATTAAAGGGGTAAAATATAAAAAATATACAACGTACGAGAAACAATAGACTCAAGCTGCAATAAAGTTTTGTAGATATAGTCCAGATTATATTTTTATGAAAGACATAGAAGTTGGATTGTTTTCTTTGGCCATATGGGTAGCAAGCGCGTAAATAACGCTGGTACCTACTTAAGACTTTTGTTGAAACTTACACGTATAAGTAGCCTGCTTCGCAAGTCGTACTAGACCAATGTCATGATGTCTGTTCCGGCACGAACTGTGCATACAATCCAACGTAACTATGTACTCTGGGTGTGAATATGTAGATGCCACGGCAATCTCCTGACGACGATCCTCACAGCCACTGTATGAACAACCTTTATCGTGTTCGCCTAGACGAACTGATGTTCTGTAAAAATGTGGAAATTCGTAAATATACAATAACAATGACAGCAGTGTCATATGTTGGTAAGGGGATAGGGGTTCTGAGATCCGCGTTCCGGACGACACGTTAAACGCAAGAGGTCGTGGGTTCGATTCCCACACCGGACATCACTTTGTTTGATCCATAAATTGTTCTTCTGAGTTTGGATGTATTTTGTGTCCGTGACTTGTATGTTTGTAAAGCCCCCCGCGACACAGTGCTTGTACCCTACTGCAGGAGTAGTCTTTAAAAAAAAGCTATGAAGGTGGGTCAAAGTTATATGCCGTTAATTAATCAAATATTAAATTAAATATTAATATTGCTCGATATTTGTTACCTATATATCATCAGACTCATGCAAGTTCTGCGTAAATTTTCCCCGTTTTTGCAACATTCTTCCTCTTATTCCTACTCCTATTGGTCGTAATATAGGTACACTAGCCTTCCTCAATTAATGGGCTACCTAACAGTAAAAGGTTTTTTTTAATTTGGACCAGTACCTACTTTCTGAGATTATCGCGTTTAAACAAACAAACAAACTCTTCAGCTTTATAATGTTAGTATAGATATGTGAGTAACACTTACACAGGTCCATATTTGTCTACACCATAACCTATGAGGCAGTGAGCGGCAGTTAAGACATACCGACGATTAATTAAAAACCCTCCACAGTTGTATTTCGGCGTACCTTGGGCTGGTGAACAAGAAAAAACACACAATAAAATAATAGAATCGAAAGAAATTCTGTTTTAGTTTTCACGACAGAGGAACGCAAGGCTGGCTTATAGAAGTTTATTGTAGAGATCTGGTGAAAGAACAGGTTAAGGACACGTTTTTTTTTTTTTTTATGTATCACAATTAGTAAGAAGTCCTTAGAGCACATTTTAAAATTTGGTTTTGACGAGACGCGCAATGTATACGACAATTTTATATAGTGGTACGTTAGTGATAAAGAACAGATGTTAAATAGGACAAACTTAACTTTGCCGTTGGAAAACTATTATCCCCATACATCAACATAGGCCGCAGTTAGTTTACCAACCGCAAATAAAATTGTTATTAAAAAGACTTTAATATGCAACGGTTATGGCTTTTACTTGTGCTAAGTGCCATGTAGCTTTAAGTAAAAGCCATAATCTAATTTAAAAAAAATTGCGGTTGGTAAATTAGTCGCGACCACTAAATAAAACCACTTTAAAAAGTTGCCGTATACATAAAGTTGGGCGTCTCGTCAAAACGAAGCTACCATACCAATTCCAGCTTGATATGTATCCTTTTAAAATTTGTTCTAGGGACCCCGTACTAAATATGACGTCTAGCTGTCGTTGTATTGAAATTTGATTACTACCAAGTATTTAGTGGCACTTGCTTGATTAAACAAATTGATTGCCGCAGGAATCATCATAATTGGCAAACGGGTTTGATCTCTAGCTAGAGTGCCACAAAGTAATGCCTAGTGATACACACATAGACTGATAAAACATCACCCTTCTTTTTTGGCTTCCGTAATCGGGAAAAATTGTGTCGGTACTTACGAAGTTTATATCCAATCAAGGCCATCCAAGGGTAATCAGCGGGGTCAGCGACCTGTCCGCCGTAGATCCTGTCTCCATCTCTTGCAACACCACATTTACCGCGAGGAGGCAATATAGCATCTTCAGGTGTACAATGTCCGGAAGAGCTCTTAATGGCATCAAGTTTGTTAGGAATTGGCCGAGGTTGCTGTGTCGATTGAGAATGTATTTATTATATTAATGTTACATGTTATTATTCTAATCCGTGAAGCAGAGGTACAAAACATCGGAGAGCACACCCGACCATTAGTTTAGGAGAAATTCACAAACATTCGCAAATAAGCTGAATGAATTGAAAAAATAGTGATTTTTTTGTTAAATTCCTACCTTTTATGATTAACTCACCGTTAGTTTTTCCATCATTTTCGGTACATGAAAAGGGCCACAGCAGACCTTAGGAATACGGTTAACAAAACCACAATGTGCTTTCCAAAGAAAAATTCTCTCGTCTGTCGTTACTATGTTATTTCCTTGAAGGATTTTTAAGAGATCTGGACAGTCGTTCAGGGCGACACATTTGCTGTTTCTACCATGTGGTGTGATGCAATCTTCTGCAACTATGGAACAATTTATTAGTATCAATCTAGTTTTAATTACTTAACTGACTTAACACCGCTCTAAATAACTTATCTGGTAACTGTCTGCTAAGATAGCTAGCTCTATTCAAAGACGCGTTTTCCCGCACTCTGTTTTGGCAAGAAAAATGCTAGGTAATTGCCTCAAATGCGCTTAGCTCGAGCGAAACGCTTATATAGTATTTTACGTGCGAGTGAAACAAAGAACACCACACGCCTATTTTACGTGACGTAATGTGACTATGACGCGTCTATAAGTAAAACGTCATTGGCTCTATTAGCAAACGTGAGATTTGAGCGTTTCGAGAACCGTCAATAAATAGAAAATACAAAAGATTTTCTGTTTATCTAAGGCACTAAATGTCAGTTGCGCTCCCAAAAATTAATAAGTAAATCAACGATGGTCTCATTGATAATCAACGTTGCAAGTTTGTCACAAAACTTGCAACATATATGCTAAATGGGACCATTTATTGTCATAGTTATGACGTGCAAACTTAAATTCTTTGTATATGTAAAGGTTAAGATTAACTGTTTAAGGTTTCTTTTTTTTATAAATAAGAATAATTATAAGGTTGCTTATTTTTTGTAAGTAACTTTTCTTCTTCTTTATCTTCTTTAACCAGAGTTAGCTATTTTTACAGACAGCAGAGCCACAAAAAAAACTTGTAACTTACCAACACAACTCCAAAGAAATGTAAACACAATAAACACAAAAAGAGTTTTCCACATCTTATTACCAATTAAAAACATTTTATCCCCAATAATAGATTTTTTTTTCACAGCACGCAAGTTGTGGTCACAATTATTTTTCTATAATATAGTTATAAAAACTTATGTAAAAGTTGATAATATAAAGTGAAAAGGGACTACGTAGCACGCTAACCCACTTTACTTTACTGCATACTGAATTTCAATCACTGTCATTATATATACTAATTCTTTCTATTATAATTAGGTACGATGTTGATGAATAAAGTAATAATAAAATGTACAACCCGGGTACGTCATTCCACCAACGTCAATATGACTAGTTCATCCTGATCGTAGATTAACTTTGATTTTCCTGGAAAATAATCATTATAATTTATTTCTCCTTCTTACATTTTTATTTTATGTAGGTATGTGCACGTATACAACGTGTAACAGTCAGTTGTGGTCAAATTTTACAAGCTATGGGTCTTTTTGCGAAAATATTTTATTTTAAGGCATTGTTTTATTGCCAAACGTTTCGACCGTATACTATAGACTACACTTCCACACAAAAGGAATCAGGGACACTCCCGTATGCAGAGCTTGCATGGAAACTGAGGCAACAGTGGCGCACGTGCTCCTAGAATGCACTGGGTCCTTATTCACTATTTTTTCGTTATCGCGTCAAGCCCGCTCTTTTAACTGTCAAAATCTTGACATAATAGTATATGGAGAGCTGCGCTTAAAAATGCATCGCGTATGCGCGCGGACATCTCGCGCCAATTCGCGCCGGTTTGCCGCGAAATCTAAAAAAAACATAGTGAATAAAGACCCAGATCCGAATAGAGACCTTGGGGTCTCCAAGATCGCTAACGGAAACCCTGAGAAATTTAGGAAAACTGATCTGCTTCTTGAGGGAGGTGTGCTGGTTGGAGTAATGGCCACCACGGCTCACACACATTGTCCACACCCAGGACTAAGTGCGGAAACCATACCCGCCATAGCACTAACCTTAATGATGAATGAATGATGATAGACGACACAGACTATCCGTGACTACGGCCGCTGCGATACAGTCGAAACGTCATCGGGCAATTAAACAAAGGCATTTAGCCCTATAATTAAAAACATACGCGATTAACACACGGGTAGCTTATGAAGTTCTATAATGTGTACAAATCGCGAAAGTTTACGAACATATGGTGTGCTCAAGCTTTGGCAGAGTTTATCTTATTGGTATGGCACGGATTGCACCTATCATCAGTACCATATCCGATTACAATAATATGGCATAGTTATAACGACTTCTTTTAGTCAAATTTGAGAAGCCGTTGGCTTCTCAAATTTATATAAGTGTTATACCTACCTCCACTGGTGGGAAATTCAATTGGATTATTATGTCACAGAACTTTTTCATTGGTCAATAAACGAATTATAAAATAACAAATGAAGTTTTGGGCTACTCCGAATCTGATAAAATTTCCTAGGCAGGCGCATTCAGTATCACGGGCAGCGTAAGGAACTAGCTGATCTTCTTAACTTCGTCATTTTCCTCTGTTTTTGTAACATTTTTCATTGATGCTCAGCATCATCAGATATATAGCCTATAGCCGTCCTCGATTAATTTATTGCCTGACGACGCGACTTTTCGACTGTATCGCAGCGGCCGTGGTCACAGGTAGAGGTATCTACAACTCAGAAACGTTTTTAAAAGACCTATCTAATGATACCCGACATGATGGGGTAGAAAAAATAATCACATCCCCAGTTTACATACAGGGGAGGGTACCTATCCTAAAAGAAAGTTTTTCAAATTTTATTGTTTTACTTCGTCGTCGTAAGTATTATATGTATTCATTCAAAAGTTCAGTCTTCTAGCATTAACAGTCTCTGAGCTTAGCTGCAGACGGACGAACGATGATAAAATACCTGTGACATACAGACGAACAGACAGTCTCAGTCACAGGTATTTTACTCAAAAACTACACAATAAATAATGATGAAATTTAAAATTAATAAGTCTTGTATTTAGTTTGATAGTTAAATAATAAAAATAATTATTTTAATACTCGTACCCTTAGCCCAGAAAAAACCAAAATACTTACCTTCGCCATACGTCGAACCACATTGCCACCAGCCACTTTCTCCTTAGTCGCTCACTCGTGAAGCTCACCAAATACCAAAAACTGCGTATGTCCCATACTCGAACGAGCAAATACTATTAAATACCTTGGGGTAACTCTCGACAGTAGTCTGAGCTTCGGTGCACACATAGACTCACTAACGTCAAGAATAAGAAAATGAATTTTTACCTTTAAAACTCTGCGTCATGTCGCCGATGCTCGGACTGTCAAGAGAGTATACTACTCACTTTGTCAATTTTTGTTGTCCTATTGTATTTGTGCATGGGGTGGGGCTCCCAAAACCATAATGCTAAAACTCGAAAGGGCTCAAAGAGCAGTGCTAAAAGTGAGTACGCCACATTATGTTCCCCACTGAAGAATTATATAGGAGTTGCGAGATTCTTACTGTCAGACAACTTTTCATCCTTAATACTATGCTCATGCAACATCAAAACACTCCGTTTGAGAATATACCCAGGAGGCGTACTGACTGAGTGTGCAGACCTTACAAATGTAACTTCTCCTTTACTAAAAGGTTTGCTAAACTAGCAAACCTTTTTCTCCAGGGTCCTTTAAACCAGGGTCCTCAATATAACTTTTTAACCGGCTTCTCAGAAGGTATTTCTCTGGTGGCTGGTGGCTGGTAGTATGTATCTATCATAATGGTCCCTGAAATTACTGAACAGCTTTATATGGGAATTTTGCTAGTTGACATATTTTTCTGGGGAGGTTTTAATACAAGCTAAGCCCAAAGGCTTGTGTTAGGAGTGGTTCACGTCGATAGTATAATGGGTAGGATTCGAACCCGCGACCTCACGATTGCGAGACCGATGCCTTAGCCATTAGGCTACCGCCTATATTTTTATCGAGCGGGCTACGTGCTCGAAATCATAAACCTCATCATCATTTATATAAGGACTGGCCTGTAAATTACCCTGACTGCTAAATCATAAGTTGTAGGTGTGTGTTCAATTCCAATTTAGGATAAATCTATGTTTCAGGAGCACAATAGTTTGTCTGTGTATATTATAATAGGCACCTACCATATTTATTTTATGATAAGCACTTGGTTTTCCCCGCGGCCGTGTTATGTTTGTGTTTTCATACTATTTATAAGCATCAAAATACTGAGTTTTATTGATCTAACATCAAAATCTCTATTTTATCCCCTTAGGGGTCGATTTTCCAAAAACATTGAAATACCCTTTTATTAGCTTCTTTGAACCTGATTTTGGGGCTGACATGTTCCTAGATTAAAGCCCCTTACAATATTCATTTATTGCGCTATCGTACACAAAAATGACAATTTATATTACAAAAAAATTTAACACTATGAATTATTACGCTGTTGTATCACGATGTCTTCATCGTGATAATAAACTGTAGAAAACTTCTTTCGCCAAAAGACTGCGTTGTTGTGGATGAATCCATGGTTTCCTTTCAAGGGTGACTGCTAATTCGACAGTATAATCCAAACAAAACTCACAAGTACGGGCTAAAGATTTACAAAGCTACAACTAATGATGGATATGTTTGGTTATATAATGTTTATTCTGGCCAGAATCCTCAAATCTCCAATCTCAATAAACCTGGAAACGTTGTTGTCGAGCTTTGTAAAGATCTTTTGGACCAAGTGAGAAAGATTATTGCAGATAATTGGTATACAAGTGTATCATTGCCTGAATACTTACTTCAACGCAAAACTGATAAGTGTGGCCCATTGAGAATAAAATGAAAATTATACTTTAATTGGTAGAAAACAAAAAAACTAAAGAGAGGAGAGCAAATTGATGCTCCAAAAAATGATGTGATGATCCTAAAATGGAAGGACTAGAGGGATGTCCTTATTATATCTACTTGTCAGGCAGATGAACAAACTATGAGTACAGGCCGAAATACGTGTCCAAAGCCTAATATGATATTGGATTACATGATCGAAAAAAAAGGTATCTTTCTAACGAGCAAGCCACTATTCGCAAATTCGTGAGACATTGATTTGGTACAAAAAAGTTGCTGTCGATGTTTTGTTTGGAGTGGGTGTCATAAATACAGTTTATTCGTTCAATAAATTAATTCAGCAGAATAAATGTACAGTATTACAGGCCCAAGTGAGTATTGTGAAAAATCTTTTAATAATACACGTTTATACACCGGCTATTCACGTCATAAGCGCAGATTTCCTTAAACAGCTGGATCGAAAAGATGGAAAAATAACGTAGGTGTGCCGGATGCTAAACGAATTTCGTCAAAAAGGTGAAATATCAGCAGCTGCCACTAATAAAGCCAACAAAGTTTTAGAAATATGTAACATTTACACTAAACCGTATTGTCTATAATGTTTTCCAAAAGCTAACGTTAAGAAGTAATATTTTGTTCGACATTTTATTCCTTTTCAATAAATATTTTCTTATTCTTTAGATTGTAAGTTTCATTTATACACTAATCACTTAATTAGCTAAAAGTAAATAAAAAAACAATAAAATGAAAATATTATTTTTTTTGTTTTGAAATTATTTTTTTTGGGGTCCCGTAGCCAAAATTGCAAAACACAACACTTGTAGTTTCGCTATGAGCTATGGCTCAGATACTGTTATTGCCAGAAGGCTGTTATTTTGTATGGATACACATATTAGTTACGCCAACAAAGTGAATAAATAATAAAATCTTGAAAAACATTTTTCTTGATGGAACCTCCCCTTTATGTAAAGTGGAAAAACATTTTTCTTGATGGAACCTCCCCTTTATGTAAAGTGGGGATGTGATTTTTTTTCTCACCTACCCCATCGTGTGGAGTATCATTAGATAGGTCTTTAATAAGCGTTTGGGGTTGTAAAGACAATTTTTAGATTTAGGGATTCGTTTGTATTATAAGGTTTAAAGTGTTTTTTTTTTGCTTGAGTCAAGTATCGCCTTTCCTGCCAGCTAAATGGTTTATGTTGGGTATGTGAAAATAATCACAGTAATAGTATGTAAAGTGAAATTAAAAGGAAAACTATCACAGCTAAGTAGGCTTTACATGTTTACGAGTAACAGCTGATCAAATGAGAAGTAACAAAATTTTCGTACAAATTCCATTGAAAATTATTAATAACGGTAGGTATTACGTTGTAAATATAAAACAAAAACAACAGAAAACCCACTTCTTAAGCCGTATATTCGGATAGGGGAGGCAACTAAGGAACCCTATATTGAGCGTGGCCCGTTATGCACTTACCGGTTTTTTTTTTCAAATCGCGATTACTATCTCAAACTCAAACTCAAATATCTTTATTTCATAAAACCAAACCAATGGTTATTTAAAAACGTCAAATTAAAACATACTAAAAGAATACTAAAATTATGATATATGTTTGAAAAAAAAGAAACAAAATAAAATAGCACATAGGTATGTTCTCTATGTCCCAGCACTATTCGCATTCTTTATGATATGTCCTGTCAAGTCCACGTAAAATAAATGCCATTCTCTGGACAGTGGACGCGGGTCCACTGTTCTAAACACCCTGAAAATTGTATAAACGAACAGACCACATATGGTTTATTAATTGGTAGTACTTTTCATTTATGGTCCGGGGACTGTAAACCCGTTAAAATAAATAATTGTGCCTGTGCAAATAAATACATTATTTTAGAACAAATTTGATTACCATAACAAGGTAATAGTGGATCAATCTTAAAAGATAGGCATTTTCTGTCGTGGAATTTTTTTATAACTTTCTAAGAGGAACAAATCCGTCATTCATTAACTTTAACCGTTTACGCGGCGCACGCAACGGAAGCTCTCAAAACGAATATTTTTTCCCCATTTTTAAAACATTTTTCAATCCATCCCGCACAAAAAGATTTATTCAATTCAAACCAATAATTCTTGAGATCATCGCGTTCAAACAAACTCTTCAGCTTTATTAAATTAGTAGGTATAAATTTATTAAAAACGGATAAATAAATATTCTCTACATAAAATACTGTTCCTCATAAGAATAAGTGAGGGTTAGTGTTGTTCTTAACGAAAGCACAAAAATGGACCGAAGTCATGTACTAATTGTTCATACGTCAGAGGAAAAAACCTGAATTAACAGTAAACATATTATTGTATTAATATATGTTTCTATCAGTGTACTTAATTAAATAATTTTCCCCTGTTATTAACCAGTATAAGGTACGATATAAGATTGCAGCTATTTGCAACCGAATATACGTTACATCTGTAATCAAATTTTTCTACGCAACATTATTGAATTAACGTGGAATTGCTTGGTGACTAAAATATGCATATTGCAACGGCCGTGGTCACGGGTAGACTGTGACCACGTTTCGAGCAATACGATCGAAACGTCGGGTAATAAACAAGGTAGTTTACCTTAAATTATTCACGCGATTAAGATCCGTAGTATATATAATTTTATAATGTCTACAAATCGCGGAAGTTTATTACCATTTATAAAATAAACTTTTTTTGTTGGATTACCTTTCGCCTGATTTTATTTTTTATTTTAACGAAAGAAAGAAAATAATTTTATTTGTACCACGATACAACGGAAAAAGAAAACACCTAAGTACCTACGTCAGATATTGTTGTAGCCTGTGGACCATAACGCTGATGTTCTTGTAGGCCCTTTTTAGAATTCCGTAGCTAAGGTGGGAAAACGGAACCCTTATAGTTTTGTCATGTCACGGGCATTTTACTCAAAGACTACGCAATGAATATTAATGAAATTTGGTGAAAAGGTGTCTTGTAGTAGCCGCTACTTAATTTGATAGCTAAATAATAAAAATACATATTTTTAGGGAAGGCAGACCATGCATGTAACAGAAGCAAACGTCAACATGTACTTAGCACATCATTCGACAGGTCTTTTAAAATCATTTTAAGATATTTAATTTTTTTTTTTTGAATAAGTTAATATTTCTGGAAATAATCGCTTAAAAAATTGCATAAATTGCCCCCTCCTCCTTTTATCTTTTGAACCGTGTGACCAAAAATATGAAAAGCATCGAAATGGTAGCACTTAACTTTTTTTTTTATTGCCTATGGTTGGCAGACGAGCTAGCGGCCCACCTGATGGTAAGCGCTAACCGCCGCTCATGGACTACAGGAATGTCAGGGACACACCCAAGCCGCTGCCTACCGTGAAGTGAAAACTCTCTTTAAACCTTGTTTGAAGAAAGACATGTCGTAGCGCTCGGGAAACACCGCAGCAGGTAGTTTGTTCCAGAGTCTACACGTTCGTGGAAGAAAATGCTTTAAACTAAAATTATTTCGGTCATGATTGGATATACCGTCATTGAGTTGTTGGCGAAAATCTGCGTTTCCTCGATAAATGGGCTATCCAACAGTGAAAGATTTTTTTAGTAGTTCCTGAGATGACCGCGTTTAAACAAACAAACACTCTTCAGCTTTATAATACTAGTATAGATTTTGGTTACACTTTAGCAAGATATAAGAACTCGCTCACGATTACATAATTACGCCACTGTGTCAAGATGAGACATGGAAGCACTCGAGATATTTTTTCAAGGCGATGTCATAAATATTTCAAGCTGCTGATATGCCCTTCAGAGTTGCATTAGTCTCATATGAGGAGATAGCGGTTAGTAAAGAGGGGTTTAGGTTTATTAAACAATCCCGATTGTAGTGTTTCACGTATATTTATTGTAAGAAATTTAACACATATACCTAATATATATTAAATGAGTGCAATTTAAATATGTGATGCAATCTACCTCTTCTTCTTCTGTCTGAAGCTGTTATATAATGTACTAGATGATACGCGCAACTTTTTGTTTTTGTCACATTTTTCATAGATGCTCAGCTCCTATTGGTCGTAGCGTGATGTTATGTAGCCTATAGTATTCCTCGATATATGGGCTATCCAGCACTAAAAGATTTTTTAATTGATACTAGTAGTTCCTGAAAACGAAAAAAAGAACGTGAATAGGGGCTCCGATATGTCAATCTGTTAGGTCGTTACTGAGTCTTTGACATAGCAGAGTCGAATGGTTAAAATTCTCCAGAGGTGAATTGTTACACAATTGAATAGGGTTATTCCGGGGAGATGGCCATATTAACTTTGGAGAAGCATTGTCGGTTAACTGTTGTGATTAAAACAACCATTTTGATAGTAAACAAAACTTTAGTTGTAAATCTTATCATATACTTATAGTATTCATTCATTTTTTCACTCTGGTGATCAAAAAAAAATAGATTCAAAAGTCATTAAAAAAATACGGCCATCTGTCCAAGAGATAGGATGAGATTGCCATGTAGCTCGGTGTGAGATGGCCTTCGAATGTTTGACAATTTTTTAGTGTTTGAGCTTCATTTTTTGGGTTCCAAATTAGAAAAAACGGAACTCTTATTGTTTCGTCATGTCCGTCTGTCTATCTGTCTGTACGTCCGTATGTCACAGACAGTTTACTCAGAAAATTCTCAATAAATATTGTGTGGTGAATTGGTGTCTTATAGTGGCTGCTACTTAGTTTGATATATAAATAATAAAAATAAATATTTTTAGCGTATTTGGATACTGATAGATTCAAAAGCCATTAAAAAAATACGATTGGCCATCTGTCCAAGAGATAGGATGAGATTGCCATGTAGCTCGGTGTGAGATGGCCTTCGAATGTTTGACAATTTTTGAGTGTTTGAGCTTCATTTTTATGGTTCCGTAGCCAAAATGGAAAAAACAGAAAAAACAGAAAAGATAAATTTGGATTTTGATGTGCCCACATATTTAGAGTTATAGTCTAGTTTATATCCTAGCCTAAGAATTATTGTAACTTATGATTATAACTTGTTCTGTGAGCCAAATAAATAAATAAATAAAAAAAAACGGAACTCTTATTGTTTCGTCATGTCCGTCTGTCCGTCTGTCTGTTCGTCCGTATGTCACAGACAATTTACTCAGAAAATTCTCAATAAATATTGATGAAATTTGGTGAATTGGTGTCTTATAGTGGCTGCTACTTAGTTTGATATCTAAATAATAAATATAAATATTTTTTGCGTATTTGGATACTTTAGTAATAGACCTTTTTATATATTAGTTATATTTCGGGACTTAATCGCGTGAATTATTTAAAGGTACGAACCTTTTATTTACCCGACGTTTCGATCGAATTGCACCGATCGTGGTCACGGGTCGACTGATTATGAGGTCGCAGGAATCTTACCCAATATACTATCGACGTGAACCCACTCCTAACACAAGCCATTGAAACTTAGCTGGAAGGGTTAGCAGGATTGCTAGTAATGTGGGACCCACAATTCTACATTGCTAGTTATCTTTTTGTAAAAAAAAAAACTCTCACCGATGTCGGTTACGAATGCCAATCTCATCAGAGACCAGCCAACAACGTGTGAGATACTAGCTGTCCCGCGCAACTTCGTATGCGTACAATTTCCCCGTTTTTGCAACATTTTTATTACTGCTGCGCTCCTATTGGTCGTAGCGTGATGTTATATAGCCTATAGCCTTCCTCGATAAATGGGCCACCCAACAGAAAAATATTTTTTCAATTCGGACCAGTAGTTCCTGAGATTGCCGCGTTCAAACAAACAAGCAAACATCACGCTACGACCAATAGGAGCGGAGCAGCAATTGTAGTTATAAACAGCTGTTATGCAAGTGTGTCAACTACAGGCGTGTATATTATCGCCGTTATGTTGTTTTAAAGTTACGTTTGAATTATTGTCGTTGATTATACTTCATTTAATATCACCAAAAATATTTAACAACTAGTTAATACCCGCGGCGTCAACCGCGTGAAAGTAACGTGATGATATAGGTACAGCCTACAACGTAATCCTCCCAAAATTTTAATAGAACCTGTTCAGTAGTTTTAGCACCAACAGCGAACAAACAGACAAGAAAATAACTAAGCATGGTTTTGGATTCAGAAACCCTAGATTCGTTTTTTTTTTTTTCAAATATCTTCAATGTACAGACACAGCTACTTTACAATTTTATAAGATCATCATAGTATAGAGATCAGCTAAGTCCGAGTTGGACTCGGTTTATTACACGGAAGAAGCTTATCCCTAAATACCTACTTTATTTTATTTTTCTTATTTGTTCTTTAGCGGCTCGGCAATATTTTTATTTTATTTATTTATTTGCAAAACTTACAACTATCATGACAGTAGAACCAAGACGATAGCGAACATAGCATACCGTTTTAAAGTAACATTCTACATATTCTAATTATTACAAACAACCTTATTATATATATATACACTTAACCGTTTTTATAAGAAATTACAAACAATGATACCTTTGTGAACTCACTCACAGTACAACAGAATAAATCTGTGTATCCGGCTATGACATTGAGGGTACGGACTGCACGCGTCAGAGGAGCCTCGCTCAGCAGAGTGGTTCGAGCTTACGGAACTACTAGCAGTGGTGGTCGTCGTCGCCGCCACACGTACCGGTCCGGAACACACAGGCCTACCTGCCCTAATATTTGTCAATATGAGAAATAAATAGAATAAACCAAAACTTAAAAAATAACACTTTTCTTATATAGTCCCCCCATATAAAAAAACGGGTTTCCCCCTTTAATTTATATTTTTATTTTATTGTTTTTTTATATTAATATTTAATAGTGTAAAAAAAATATAAATAAAGGAAATAATAATAAAAACATCTTTATTCACTTAGGAAGCAAAAAACTACCCTTGTGAAAAGTCGATTCTACATTTACATGCAATGCCTGTTCGCAAACAATAAGTAGAGCCCAAGAAAAGAACAGGTAATAAAAACTCGCGACCACTCTTTTCAAATTGCCAATGTTTACTTGCTAGTAAACATTGGCAATTTGAGATCCGCGTAACTTCGTGTACGTAAATTTTCCCCGTTTTTGCAACATTTTTCTTTGCGGCTCTGCTTCTATTGGTTGTAGCTCGATATTATATAGCCTATATAGCCTTCCTCGATAAATGGGCTATCCAACAGTAGATTTTTTTTTTAATTCGAACTAGTAGTTTCTGAGACCATCGTGTTTAAATAAACAAACTCTTTAGCTTATTAATATTAGTACAGATAATTACTATTATTTTTAGGGTTCCGTAGCCAAATAACAAAACGGAACCCTTATAAATTCGCCATGTCCGGCCGTCCGTCCGCAGCTTAGCTCAGATATACACTTAAACTTAACTTTGTGACACATGGTACGCCGCTAATGTTAAACTGAAATGTTTGATTGTGTATTGTTTCTGTTTATTTATTTCTTCTGTTCCCCGTTATTAATTTTGTGTTATTTGTGTCTGTTTTTCTTTTTCTTTTTGCCTACTGTTATTTTTATTATTTTCCTGTTTTTATTTTTATTTTATTTTTTGTTTTTGTTTATCTTCTGCATGACTGTTTTAATAATGTCTATGTGTCTTCTGTGTACTAAATAAATATATTTCTAAATATATTTCTATTCTAGATACTGTTAGTGCTAGAAGGCTGTAATTTTGCATATATACATATTACTTACGCCGACAAAGTCAATAGTATATATAGTGAAATTAAAACGAAAACGATCACAGCCAAGTAGGCTTTACCGATTAACAGCATACCAAGTGAAAAGTAACAAAATTTTCGTACAGATATAATTGAGAAATACTTATATAACGTTGTTAGTAGTATGCAACAAAAACACCAGAAAACCCACTTCCTAAGCCGCATTATTCGGATGGGGGACTACAGAACCCTCTATTGTACCTGGCCCGACGTGCACATGCCCGGTTTTCAAATTATAATGGGTACCGCATATCGTCTCGTGCAGATAAGATGATAATTTAATGAAAGCTTCCCATAAAGATTCGAAAATGGAAACGCTTTTTAAGCTATATCTCTGAATTTACTTGCTTAATTAGGACATAAAAAGTAAGAATAAAAAATATATAAGAACAGGTAATCAATTAAACAAAACACACTATTTTCAAAATATACTTATAAAGCTGATATAGCCAAATTATATGTCAATTTTGTCATAATATTTCACGTATAGGTACCTAATTTAGTAACAATACTATATAAGAGTAAATCGGTCCAGCCGTTATCGAATACATAAAATAATTTACAAACAAAATAAATTAATAAGATCTAAAAAAGCAAGAAACATTATCATCAACATAGATTTGTGGCGCGGTGTGAGTGTATCCGACTGCTACGCAAAAGGTCGTGGGTTCGATCCCCACCCAGGATAAAACTTTGTGTGATGAGCACGATGGTTTATTCTATGTCTGGGTGTAATTTATCTATAATATGCATGTATTTAGAAATATATAAGTATGTTTATCAGTTGTCTGGTTTCCATAGTACAAGCTCTGCTTAGTTTGGGATCAGATAGCGTTGTGTGAGTTGTCCCAAAATATTATTATATATATTATTATATTATATTATTATTATTATTATATAGGTATATATTTATTATTAAATCTATGATCATCAAAAATATGTCATCAACATCTCATCATTTATTTGAAGATTGTAGCGTTTTATTTATCCAATCTTGATAACCAGTTATATTGGTGGATATTCCTGGCCACCCATCTACTCCACACCCTCGCCCGAAAGAAGTCACAGCCACTTGTTCCCAGAAATCAGTTCTATATATCATAAGAGGACCTCCCGAGTCTCCATTGCACATGCCTTGACCTGTAACGCCTCCAGTACAAATATGCTGTTCGTCTAATTTCGATTTATTATAATGTCCATGGTATTTAAGAATGCATTCACCTTTGTTAAATAATAGCAACTTTATTTTTCGCTTCACGTTACTACCTCCTCCTGAAAAAACAAAACATATTTACGATGGTAAACAAACAAAGGTTTCCTTTAACTAAGTAACTAAGCTGACAGAATTGCATGTAACACCGGCTCCACACTTTGACCTCAACGTCAGTCCCAACGCCACTCGTCCAACGTATGGATCTAGAATAACACTCGTTCCAACGGATAAAAGAAGATAGAAAATAGATTCAGCAATGAGCTTTCTATTGACGTTGGTGTACCGCAAGGCAGTATAATTAGCCCAACACTCTTTTTAGTTAACATCGGCGAACTTTGCCAGCTCTCACTCCGGAATGGGAAAACAATCACCTTCGCAGACGATACGGCTCTTTTCTTTAGTGGAGAGAGTTGGGAGAATGTTTTTCAGGTAGCTCAATTGGGTCTTAATAAAGTAAATTCCTGACTTCAAAGTAACGTCCTGACATTAAATGTGTCCAAAACAAAATACATCACCTTTGCAAATAAAGCTAACCTACTTCCACCTCCCGCTTTAACCATCACTGCACATGTTTGTAACACCTTGACCAATTGTACTTGTCCCGCACTTGATAGGGTTGAAAATATCAAGTACCTCGGGGTTATTATTGATCAACACCTAACCTTTAAACCACACATCGAGGCTCTTGTACCCAGACTCCGTAAACTTTTATTTATATTTAAGAATTTAAGACACTCTGCAGACCAAAAAACCATTAAAATGATCTACCACACTTTGCCCATCCCTTATTGAGTATTGCATCACATCGTGGGGTGGTGCCGCTAAGACCTGTATTATTGAGGTTGAGAGAGCGCAGCGTGCTGTTCTTAAAGTCAGTGCGGGACTTCCTTTCCGTCACCCTACCACCGAACTTTATAAAAAATGGGATCTGCTCACAGTCAGGCAAATCTTCATATTACGTACTGTATTGAAAAAGCATACCCTCTTACAATATGATACTAACCTAACTGCAAATAGGCGTCGTTAGGGACAGACCTTGCCCTTACGACGCCTATTTGCAGTTAGGTTCTCCGACACGGAGCTATAGAACTGCTCTCTCCCACAAGTTTTTCTGCTTTCTAGGTCAGTATCTCTACAATAATCTAAATAGCACACTTAATATTTATCCTAAAACTAGTCCGAGCTGTTGTGTTAATTTAAAAAAATATCTAAAAACCCTAAGTTATTATGCCACTTTAACACACACACACTTTAATTACCTACTAATTATGAATATTCACACTTCGTCACCAACTATATTCACACATCGTCATTATTTTCCATTCCCATCTTTCACACTCTCAAACTTTCATCACATACATTACTTTCACTCACTACACTCACATCCTCGCTGCTGCAAGCACCACTAAAGTCGTAACCATAACTTTATGTATTCGTTTAAATTTTCTAACCATTAATCTTTTCTTTATTGTATGTTTGTTTCCCCATTGTTCAATTATAAAATTACACGGTCCTCGATACAATCATTATTGTATCCGCGGGTGGAGCACTGGTGACCTGTAATACAGGTTATTCTTAACCTACCACAGGCACCAGTCTCTCACAATTTCTGTTACAATTATAATAAAGAATGTGATACCGTATAATTTTATCATAAAGACATTGTGAGAGAAAACTAAAATAAATGATTATTATTATTATTAATGTGGGACACAACCCCCCACATTGCTAGTTATCTTTGAAAAAAAAAACTTTTAATTCGCAACGACTACCCGGCACTCCACTAGCCTCTCTCTCCAGATACGATACAATACTCATGAACGTACCTTCCAAAGTTTCTCCCCATCCACTAGAAATCATATCGTTGCTAATTAATTGTTCATTATAGTTTCCGAGGCATATAGGCTGCACGAAACCTGCAAAAAAATGTACCATGAAATAATAGTCTAACTCGTATAATCAGTACGTACTACTGCTATTGTGTATTTGAGGAGCAGTGACTCATTGGCAACTGAACAAATTGAGAGATAAGCGAAGTTAATTCATGACTCAAAGAGCACATAACATGCTCTTCAGACCCGAAGAGCACATAACATGCTCTCCGAGTCTGTCGTTCCAACGTCTAATTCCTTTCTGGTCGTGGCGTATTTCAGTCCTATAAGTGTAAGGGGATAGAGAATTCATCATCATCATCAGAATTCATAATAAATTTTTCACTCCTACAAACATCAGAATTACATTCACACTAGTAATAGTAGTCAAATGGTAAAATTATCCTCTTCAAACATATACCTGTGTAAGTAGCTCTGCTCGCTAATCTCACGATGGCGACATCGTGATATCGAATCTTGCCGTCATCGATGTAATCAGGGTGTATGTAGCTGGAAGCTACCAAGATGTCTTGTACCGGGTCTGCACAGATCTTCCCCTGACAATCCACATCAGAAGATACATCGTATTCACCAAGCCGAACTAATTCCCTGAAGAAAAAGATATGTAACAAGCTAAATTATTACGATTAAAAAAAAACGACTGTTTAATATTATACAAGTTGCTGCAACACAGTGGAAACTTTGAAGAACAAATCGGGAACGGGCATTAAATATTTTCTTGATGTAAAAACAAAACAAATTTCACCCAGATAATCAACCGTTCTGCTGCTCTGTAAACGTAAGGTAAGACGATCCCCAGCCAGATGGACCGGCGACCTAAAGAAGGTCGCTGGGATGAATTTAATGCGGAAGGCGGAGGACTGAGTGTTGTGGCGTAAATTAAGAGAGTAGACCCTAGACCAATACAACCAATAAAGCTGTTTGATCAATCAACTGACAACTGATTCATTTATCCTTTCATTCAAACTTTTGCATTTATGATATTAGTAAGATATTTGTAGGTAAAGATAGATTATACTTACAACTCAGCTGCAGCGGGTTTAATACAATGTGCGGCAGTCAAGACGTAACGATGATTCAACAATGAACCTCCACAATTAAATGTCAGGAATCCTTTGTCTGAAGAGAAAATAGTGAATATTACACAAATGTACAAGATGCCTGGAAAAACGACTGAAAGGATTTCTGACAAACACATCCGATTCCGATTAACGAAGAAAACCAGTTTATTTTAAGAAAAATAATAACAGCAGTTCCACAGATCAGTAGTCTAGGTTGTCAACTTATAATATACCTAATCGTTTTTAAGGTTCTAAACCCAAAATGTGTCAAATAACATTTATAAAAAGTAATAACCTCATGCAAATTCGCCATGAATTCTAGATACTTAATAATAGGCACAAATGACCGTGTGCAATGAGATATATTTTTGTGTCCATTTTTCTTAGGAAATATTTTGGCTGCAACAATACCACCGGTAAAGAGGAGGATTAGAAAATACTTACTTTGTCTGTATCCCAGTAATGCCATCCAAGGGAACTCGTCGATGTCGGTCATCTCTCCTCCAAAAATTCTGTTTCTAAACGAGTCCCTTCCGCATTTATCCCTAGGTGCTAGTGAAGAATCTTCAGGTTTATATTCATCGGTTGTCATATTTATGCTTTTCCCTTTGGATGCTTTTAGTAGCTGTGGAATAAAAATACTCTCCATCAGAATCTTGACACATCATCATTTTTGACCCAGCAGAATATGAGAATGAAGGAATAGAGATTGCACTTGTTCACTATTATATCTGACATGTAGTTGGCTGATCTCTGATGACTGGAATAAGTTAGGAGAGACCACCAATTTAAAAAAAACTTGATAATGATCAAGTTTGAATGAGTTTCATTGCAGAAACTGTAGTAGATACTTATACGATTTTTGGTCTGAAAGACTGCAGAACATATATTAATTTAGATAACTTACGTTGGTATCTTTCTTAGGAACACTTCCACAACACACCAAAGGTTTGTTCCGGTCAAGACCACACTGGGATTGTCTCAGATAGTTAGATATATACTGCGGATTTTTTCGTACAGAAGCTAAGTAAAGATCCTTGCAATTCTTTAAAAGGACACATGTACTCTTTTCCCCTGATGGCGTAATGCAATCCTTCGAAACTGTTGAACAATATAAAATATTATAAAAAAAAACGGTTTCAAAATAAAATAAACAGAGAAATTATATAGCGGTATATCATTCTTAAAACTGAGATGTGGTACCAACGACATCTCACATGATGAAATCAGGACGATAAAATCCGTCAAGCCGTTTCCAGTACAGCCGAGCCTACCTTAAACGGTCAATATTTATGTGTCTATATTGATATTGATCAATATATTATATGTGTATTAAAAAGGCTATCTGAGACCCCATATTGACCGTGTAAGGTCCGCTTTTGGTTACCAGTTCAGCATTTTTTCATCCGGATTGCGGCATTCCAAAAAATGCTCTAAAAACATGGCCTTCCTTCTAGCGGTAAATATGTTCAATTAAAGTGCACAAACAATAGCCAAGCTAGCAATAAAAAGGTATTGGAGGGTTCAAGACTTGGTGGCGACCGCACCGGTCGAGCGATAGCGATTTTATAGCTTAAGAAACGTACATAAGGGCACGTGAAGCCATCGATCGGGGCCTATTCATTCTACGGAGATAGTGGTAAAAAAGTACTTACATACATAGCTCCAACAAAATATTGATATTAAAAATGCACTGACCCACATTTTGCAAAATTATTTCGTAAAAGGAAGTTGAGTTGAAGGTACACAAACTCGATCTTTTCAACACTGACACCTTCCTCACTATAGACCACGTTATATATTTACAGAACTTGGAATTTCTAAGCATCACAAATTAGTAAATAACATTACTAATATACACGATTATATTAGTAACTGTTTACCAAGCTTGTGTCTTTACGTCATAGCAATACAAAAACATAGTAAATTATCCCCATTGAGTGCGAAAGTAACTGCGTTGGTTCTTCTTCTCGTGCATCACGTAACAACAGTCTTTAAATTCTTATATCGAAAAACGAATTTTTATGTATTTATTTCGAAAAATTTACAAAAAAATAGAAGATAATATTCAGCGATAAGTTAATCTATCGATAAAATCGTGAATGAAAACGAATGTCTTGCAATTATACAAAAATAAATTATGTATAATTTAATCTATCAATAAAATTATCAATGATAAAGATTTTTTTAATTACCTATAACGGAATGCCGAAATTAGGACAAAAAAATCCTGAACTGGCAACCAAAAGCGGACCTTACATGGTCAATATGGGGTCTCAGGTAGGCCTATTTAATACACGTACAATATTGATCAATTTAAAAACATCAATATTGACCGTGTAAGGTAGGCTCGGCTGTACTAAAAACGGCTTGATGGATGTTATCGTCCTGATTTCATCATGTGAGATGTAAATACATATATAGATTTTGATTATTTACGTCGATTAAGCCCTATATGGGTTTTAGCGGGACTAACATACCTACAGCAATATTTCTGATTAGAAATGCCAAAAGTGACGTATACAAGCTTACTATATACCTACGAGCAAAAGGAGACCTAGTGCAAAATCCACACGGGCGAATCTACTGGCTAAGGCTAGTTAAAATATTGAAGTAAGTCATTTCGTTGTTTAATTGAGTTCACGTTTCAGGAATGTGGCGCATCATAGTTATTTGTCAAGAAAGTAAACAAATTTTCCCATAAGTTACGAATAAATACCTTTTGACGGCAGCAGAAAACATTACCTCACAAACTCGTCACTTAAGATTTTTATTTATTAATATTAGTGAACAACCATGTATAGCCAGTTCCCTGCTGAACGAGCTGCCTACCTGGTGATTGTTGAAATTGAACATGAACTGATCGCTCTTTAGCCAGTGTTCAGTAATACATAAAAGATCAATAGCTTCAGCATTCATGAACAATTCCAATTCCAAGTCTTTTCCTGTCATTCCTCTGATATTCTGATGCACCAGGTTAATTTTATTAATATAACTATTGTTCTGTTTTGACATAACAGAATAATTTTCAAGTGGTAGTGCACAAGTATGTGTGCAAGAGGTACTCTCTATTGTCTTAAAATTTAATTTAAATTATTCTGCATGTCAATATTATAATTATTATTAATACATAAATTATCATTATTAATGTCAGGTGCTTTAGCCAAATTGTTGGCTAAGTTAAAATTAATGTCATAATTTTGTTGTTCAATAGAAGCAACTAGAGTAGCCAAATTCTTGGCTGAAGTATTAATATAAAAAGATAGCGGAACAGCTATCTGTCATTTAATACTAATATTTTTAAGATAATATCTATCTTTTGTCAAATAAAAATATTACTAACAAGTTTGTTAGTGTCAATAAAATGAAATTTATTATAAAAAGGTCCATTAATTTGGCATGTCAGTTGATGCATAAGGTTATTCAAATTATATCTAATAGGATTTTCTTCCTATGATAATCCATTACTCAGGGGAAATGAAAACATAACAATTTTTTTTACATTTAAATTGGACAACTCCTCAAAATAATTTAAAAACTTATTTTTGTTTACATTTCCCCTATCACCGACAAAAATAATAAGTGAGGGTTAGTGTTGTTCTTAACGAAAGCACAAAAATCATCATCATCATCATGGAATAATTATTCATACGTCAGAGGAAAAAACCTGAATTAACAGTAAACATATTATTGTATTATTACTAAAAAAATATGTTTCTATCAGTGTACTTAATTAAATAATTTTCCCCTTGTTACTAGTATAAGGTCCGATACAAGATTGCAGCTATTTGCAACCGAATATGCGTTACATCTGTAATCATTTTTTTCTACGCAACATTATTGAATTAACGTGGAATGGCTTGATGACTAAAAACAACCGTGGTCACGGGTAGACTGTGACCACGTTTCGAGCAATACGATCAAAACGTCGGGTAATAAACAAGGTATTTGACCTTAAATTATTCACGCGATTAAGACCCGTAGTATATTTAATTTTAAAATGTCTACAAATCGCTGAAGTTTATTAACATTTATAAAATAAACTTTTTTTTTGGATTACCTTTCGCCTGATTTTATTTTTCATTTTAACGAAAGAAAGAAAATAATTTTATTTGTACCACGATACAACGGAAAAAGAAAACACCTAAGTACCTACGTCAGATATTGTTGTAGTCTGTGGACCATAACGCTAATATTCTTGTAGGCCCTTTTTAGGATTCCGTAACCAAAATGGTAAAAACGCAACTCTTATAGTTTTGTCATGTCCGTCTGTCTGTCCGTTCGTAAGTCACAAGCATTTTACTCAAAGACTACGAATATTAATTGAATTTGGTGAAAAGGTGCCATGTAGTAGCCGCCACTTAATTTGATAACTAAATAATAAAAATACATATAGCAACAATAAAAAATTTTAGGAGAGGCTAATATTGTTCAAGAAGCGGAAAAAATATTTTTTTGAGCAAACCTCAACAAGTGGGAAATCATTCGACAGGTCCTTTAAAATCATTTTAAGGTTTATAAAAAACTTTTTTGATTGAGTCAATATTTTTGGAAATAATCGCTCCCAAAGTTGCATACATTGTGTCCCCCGATTTCAAACGGTTCACAAGGTAAAAAGGATGGGGGGCTTTTAACTTTTGAACCGTGTGACCAAAAAATATGAAAAAATCACAAAGGTAGTGCTTAGTAAATACTTTAAATTAAAATTATTTTGGACCAGTTCGGATATAAGTACTATCATTGAGTTATTGCCGAAAAACTGTGTTTCTCAACAAAAGGGCGTAAGTGCCATGGGCACATGCTCTTCTGCTAATACAATCATTTAAGGCTGTGGAACCCTACACAAAACATGGTCCAACCTGCTCTTGCCCAGTTGTTGTTTTGCTGCCGCCGTCACATGCAGCAATACAAATCATTACTTTTAATACATTTATTTAAAATATATATTAATATTAACATAATTATTATAATAACTTAAATTTATCAACAAAGTTTAAACTAATATGTAAGCGATCATCATAATTAGCCTATACTATCTTGATCAGATGATTAATACCGCGTCACAAGAGACTTTGCATTTTTGCTGGTGACTACCCTCTCCACGGGCGCTGTATCGCCTGGGACGCGATTTAGGTGGCGCAAGCATGCCCAGAACTTGCATCAACCTCTCGACCTAACTGACAGAACCCTCATCAATGACAAGTCAATATGTGCGGCGCCAGATCGGTTGCAAGACCTGACTCGTGTCTTACGGGAGATATAAGGGTTTTGATTCCAGTTTGCCTCTCTTCGCAGTGTTTATATTTGCGGTGTATTTCCTTTAGTCGCCCCTTCCACTTCCCCCTTTATCTTTTAACCGCATGGTCAAATAATATAAAAAAAGATAAAGTTTACAAAAATAATGCTTAATAAATACTTTCGACTAAAATATTCTACTAGTTCACAATCATATGCCGTCTGACCTAAAATTTGATAGTATAGGATATGATGTTGCCAATTGGTCACTTAACATTTATCCTATTACGTAACTAGCTGTCGCGAGCAACTTCGTCTGCGTACATTTTCCCCGTTTTTGCAACATTTCCCATTGCTGCTCCGCTCCTATTGGTCGTAGCGTGATATTATATAGCCTATAGCCTTCCTCGATAAATGGGCTATCCAACAGCGAAATATTTTTTTTAGTAGTTCCTGAGATGACCGCGTTCAAACAAACAAACACTCTTCAGCTTTATAATACTAGTTTAGATTTTGGCTACACTTTAGCAAGATATAAGAACTCGCTCACGATTACATAATTACGCCACTGTTTTAAGTGTGAGTGAAGAGGCGAGATGAGACATGGAAGCCGAGTGCGTTCATGTCTTATTTCGCCTCTTCAGTCGATATTTTTTATAATGCGATGTCATAAATATTTCAAGCTGCTGCTATGCCCTTCAGTGTTGCATTAGTCTCATATGAGGAGATAGCGGTTAGTAAAGAGGGGTTTAGGTTTATTAAACAATTGATTGGAGTATTTTACGTATATTTATTGTAAGAAATTTAACACATATACCTAATATTAATTTAAGAAAAACACATGTAATATTAAAAGAGTGCAATTTAAATATGTGATGCAATCTA
Source organism: Herminia tarsipennalis (assembly GCA_945859575.2). Classification (NCBI taxonomy): domain Eukaryota; kingdom Metazoa; phylum Arthropoda; class Insecta; order Lepidoptera; family Erebidae; genus Herminia; species Herminia tarsipennalis. Next base: position 9,738,378 of record OX243834.2, on the reverse strand, counting down.
CCTCTTCTTCTTCTATATTGTACTAGCTGATCTGCGCAACTTTTTGTTTTTGGCACATTTTTCATTGATACTCAGCTCCTATTGGTAGTAGCGTGATGTTATGTAGCCTATAGCCTTCCTCGATAAATGGGCAATCCAACACTGAAAGATTTTTTTAGTAGATCCTGAGATGACCGCGTTCAAACAAACAAACACTCTTCAGCTTTATAATACTAGTTTAGATTTTGGTTACACTTTAGCAAGATATAAGAACTCGCTCACGATTACATAATTACGCCACTGTTTTAAGTGTGAGTGAAGAGTCGAGATGAGACATGGAAGCCGAGTGCGTTCATGTCTCATTTCGCCTCTTCAGTCGATATTTTTTCAAGGCGATATCATCAATATTTCAAGCTGCTGCTATGCCCTTCAGTGTTGCATTAGTCTCATATGAGGAGATAGCGGTTAGTAAAGAGGGGTTTAGGTTTATTAAACAATCCCGATTGTAGTGTTTTACGTAGGTATATTTATTCTAAAAATTTAAAACATTTAATATTGATTTAAGAAAGGCACATGTATTTTTGAAATATGTGACGCAATCTACCTCTTCTTATTCTGTCTGAAGCTGTTATATATTTGTACTAGCTGATCCGCGCAACTTCTGCGTCATTTTCCCCCGTTTTTGTCAAATTTTTCATTGATGCTCACCTCCTTTTGGTTGTAGCGTGATGTAATGTACCCTATAGCATATATCCTGCTTACGCGCAGTGGCGCCAACAGTGAGAAGTCAAATAAAATGAGAAGTCACATAAAATTTCGACAATATACTTTTCTAAAAATATTTAAAAAAGTTTAAAATTAAATAATTACATACATAAAATACTAAATGAATTTGTAATAATATTATATATTAAATAAATATATATTAGTATATTGCTTTTTGCTTACTAGTTACCTTGTATTCCATTATAAGATCCATACCACCTTATCAAACAATAAATATAAATAAAAAATAGTTTACGAGTAAATCGTTACAAATCGCGAAAGTTTATCAACATTTAAATCTGTCCAGTCAAGAGTCGAGTAATCAAGTAACATTCATAAATAAAATTGTGACGAATTAAGAACCTTAAATAAAATAATAAAAAAACGTTAAATTCTAAAAAAAGCGTTAAGCATTCACAGTGTCTTACATATGATACTTAATTTTATACATATGATATTAATTACTATAGGCACCAAGACCATAACTTAATTGACTACTACAACTATCATAATAATTTCGAGAACACTTTTTTGATTAATTGTGACATCTCTGATTGGAGAACTGTAGCGTCGAATTAATCCAGTCAAAGTATCCAGCCACGGAGGTGTAAACTGCTGGAAGGCCGTCTTCACCACATTTATGTCCATAGGAAACAACTCCTACGGCTTCCCAATCTTCCTCTCTTCTTCTCATCAGAGGGCCGCCTGAGTCTCCCTTACACGCGTCCTCCTTAAATATACCTCCGGCACAGATTTGTTTGTCAATAAGATTTACTCCAAAAGTTTGTAATTTTTTGGCGCACTTGTCTTTGTCAAATATTGACAACTGCAGCTTTCGTTTTACTGGGCTTGGCACACCTGTAACAATTGATATAAAAAAATATTGAAAAAATACTCGCGACGAACGTAAAATAAAATAAGTAACTAGTATTTGATCCTAGTAACAAAACAACGATATTTACTTACCATTTAAGGTATAACCCCACCCGGCAATGAACATATTTTCCCCGACAGATACAGAATCTCCAATATTGGTGAGACAAAGGGGCTGTACGTAATCTGTAAAAAATGCATTTAGCATAAGTCCATAAATATCCTGTTGTTATAAAGCTAATATGTTGCTATTTCATAACCAGCTCACACATTTGCTTAATTAAAAAAAAAAAAAAAAAAAAAAAGACAATTTTTAGCTATTATAACTTTAAACTTAGAGGTTGCATAATTCCCTTTCGGTCAATAATGACCACTTTCCTAATTCGACACGAAAATAAACGCGTTTAGGTAGGCTTATGACCACGGTCGGTGTAACCGTGTCGAAACGTCAAGCTTAAGGTAGGTAGGTACTATACGCGTTTGTTCCTGTGTCGAATTATAGACTTTAAAATACTTTCATAAAAGAGGTATTGGATCATTTTCTTAAGTCGTATAGGTAGTGAACTTTTGATAAAACTTACACGTATAAGTAGCCCGCTTCGCAAGTCGTACTAGACCAATATCATGATGTATGTTCTGGCACGGACCTTTTTTACAATTATACGTAAATATGAATCCTGGGTGTGCGTATGTAGATTCCACGGCAATCTCCTGACGACGATTCTCACAGCCACTGTATGAACAACCTTTATCGTGCTCGCCTAGACGAACTGATGTTCTGTAAAAATGTGGGTATTCCTAAATATACTAAGACAATGACAACTGTCAATTCTGATAAAAACAAACGCTTGTCGGTAACAATATATTATTCTCAATCAAATAATTTGTACTCAAATTTGCATTGGTCGTTAACCAGGTATTTTTATAAATTATTAAGTGATTTTAACTTACACAGGTCCACGTTTTTTCATATCATAACCTATGAGGCAGTGACCAGCAGTTAGGACATACCGGCGATTAATCAGAGACCCTCCACAGCCGTATCTTATCGTACTGCTGCCTGATGAAGAAAAGAAAAACTTTATTATGCTCAAATAATAAAATTGGAAGAAATTCTGTTTAGTTGTCACGACAGAGGAACGTAAGGCTGGTCTCCAAGTGTAACCAAAATAAGTGCTGGTAATTGTAAAGTCAAGCCTAATGTACTCTATACGTCATGAACACCCGTACATCACATGATTCGTCACGACAATGGGGTAGTTTCGGTAGTGAACAATAAATTATTAAATTCGATAAAAAAACAAAATTTCAAAATAAACATAGATATTCTAATTTTGATTTATAAATTAGCGTGATTGTTTTTATTAAATTAAAATTAAAAAATGGTTTTTTTATTAGTATATCACGTGACATGCAACACGAGCCGACATCGTGTGACGTAATGTAGGCAAAACCCAATTCGCTGTCATCTGTCACTCCTGAAACTGCAAGCGGAAAAAATGTCTCGAAATATAGGTAAGAGTTACGTTGTCTTAAAAGGCAAAATAGATGGCAACACTGTATTTGAAGCCAACTAACACCAATCTGATTGGTCTATGCCGATATGACGTTATAAACATGGCAGACAGCATTTTCGAGGCAATTAAAAAATGGTGAATGTTATTGTTTTTATGAACCAACATTTTAAACTATTATTTTAAATTGAGTAGAATACCCTATTGTCATTATAGTGACGTATTAATAAAATGTTAAGGACACGGTTTTATTTTTTCTTTACAAAATGGCGTCTAGCTGTCAATATTTTAAATTTTGATTACTGACATATCTTTAGGTCACTAACATGCTTAATTAAGACAAATTTATAGACGCATGAATTATCATAATCGGCCCACACCTTTGGTCTCTAGAATAGGTATCACAAAGGATCACCCATTAATCATACACGCATAGACTTTTAAAAACATAACCCTGCTTCGCCGTAGTCAAGAAAAAATGTTGCGGTACTTACGAAGTTTATATCCAATCAAGGCCATCCAAGGGTAATCAGCGGGGTCAGCGACCTGTCCGCCGTAGATCCTGTCTCCATCTCTTGCAACACCACATTTACCGCGAGGAGGCAATATAGCATCTTCAGGTGTACAATGTCCAGAAGAGCTCTTAATGGCATCAAGTTTGTTAGGTATTGGCCGAGGTTGCTGTGTCGGCTGAAACTGTAATTATTAGATTATATTATTTATTATATCACTGTTACATATTATTATTCCAATCCGAAACGCAGAGGCACAAAACATGAGAATTCAAAACCGATCTGTAGTTTAAGAAAAAATCACAAACATACCCCTGGTTAAAAAAATCAAAAAAGAAATAAACTGAATGAATAGTGAATTTTAGGTACAATCACTACAACTTTTTATATTTAACTTACCGTTAGTTTTTCCATCATTTTTGGTTTATTAAAAGGGCCACAGCAGACCTTAGGAATACGGTTAACAAAACCACAATGTGACTTCCTAAGAAAAATTAGCTCGTCTGTCGTTACTCTGTTATTTCCTTGAACGATTTTTAAGAGATCTGGACAGTCGTTCAGGGCAATACATTTGCTGTTTCTACCATGTGGCGTGATGCAATCTTCTGCAACTATAGAACAACTTATTAGTATCAATCTAGTTAAGATAATCTATACATATATAATTATTAATAAAATCAACAATAACAACACACCGCCATTTGCCCAAAGTAGGCGGAGCCGGTACTATGGCAACTAGACAACGAAAATATATACTTATATGTATATTTCTAACTACATACTTAATATAGGTGAATTACATCCATACACAGAATAAGCCATCGTGCTCATTACACAAAGTTTCACCCTGGATGGGGATCGAACCCACGCTTAGCACTCAGTCAGCAGTAACCATTAGACCAATAGGCCAGTCATTTTCTTGTCGATTGCTTGTCCTAGCTGACTGACTGAGTTACTGATTCACCAACCTAAAAATCGTAACTTACCAACATTACTCCAAAGAAATGTTGACACAATTAACACCAAAATAGTTTTCCACATCTTGTTACTAATTAATAATATTTAATCCCCAACAAGATTTATTTCACCGCCGTACGCAAAATTGTGGTCGTTGTGAGTAAATTTTTATAAAACTTATTTATCAGTTGGAAATATGACGGGGACGGGACTACGATGCTCGCTAATAAACTTTACTTTACTGCATACTGCAATTCAAAGCTTCATTATTTATGCTAACTATCTCTACTAAATTAGGTACTACACGTACCTAATTTAGTAGATAATTGATGATTAAAATACATAATATAATAAAATGCAAATCCAATACGTCATTTCACCACGTCAATATGACTAGTTTATCCTAATTGTAGATTTATCTTCATTTTCCTGAAAACAAAAATGGAATGTACGGATTTAAGGTCCGATTAGCGACACGACCGGAGAGAGGGTTGTGATATTTTTGAAAAATGGTCACCCATTTATGGAGCGACCGATTAACATAAGAGTCATTGCGCAAATTTGACATAATTGTATGGAATGACGTTTGTGCATCGTTATTTATTGAAATGCGGATTGAAAATAATTATGTTTTTAGGTCTAAATAAATGAAATAATCATAAATAAAATAGTATAATTTCTGTAAATATATTTCATAACAGAGTAAATTAAGCGCTAGAAAATGCACATTACTGACATTTAAATGCGGAATGCCTCTTAATCTCGCAGGGTCCTTATTCACATTGTTTTTTTTTCGTTTTCGCGGCAAGCCCGCGCTACTTGGCACATGCGCGGTGCGCTCTAAGATGTCCGCGCGCATGCGCGATGACGCATTTCTAAGAGCAGCTCTATATTTACCATTATGACAAGATTTTGAAAGTTCTAGCCGGCTTGCCACGAAAACGAAAAAAAAGAACGTGAATAGGGGCTCCGATATGTCAATCTGTTAGGTCGTTACTGAGTCTTTGACATAGCAGAGTCGAATGGTTAAAATTCTCCTGAGGTGAATTGTTACACAATTGGATAGGGTTATTCCGGGGAGATGGCCATATTAACTTTGAAGAAGCATTGTCGGTTAACTGTTGTGATTAAAACAACCATTTTGATAGTAAACAAAACTTTAGTTGTAAATCTTATCATATACTTATAGTAATCACTCTGGTAATCAAAAAATAGATTCTATATTCTATATCTGTCCAAGAGATAGGATGAGATTGAGAGCTCGGTTTGATGGCCTTCGAATGTTTGACAATTTTTTAGTGTTTGAGCTTCATTTTTTGGGTTCCGTAGCCAAAATGGAAAAAACGTAACTCTTATTGTTTCGTCATGTCCGTCTGTCTGTCTGTCTGTACGTCCGTATGTCACAGACAATTTACTCAGAAAATTCTCAATAAATATTGATGAAATTTGGTGAATTGGTGTCTTATAGTGGCTGCTACTTAGTTTGATATCTAAATAATAAATATAAATATTTTTTGCGTATTTGGATACTTTAGTAATAGACCTTTTTATATATTAGTTATATTTCGGGACTTAATCGCGTGAATTATTTAAAGGTACGAACCTTTTATTTACCCGACGTTTTGATCGAATTGCACCGATCGTGGTCACGGGGCGACTGATGGCAGCTTAGCGTTTTTAACTACCCTCGCCTGGTCTTGATAATTTTGATAATTTGATTTGTACTGTCGGTACTTCTACACACTACACTTACAACGTCTTTACACTGAAGCGCGGTGTCTTTACGGCTACGATTACATTTGTTGATAACAGGGTTCCAAGATGGTGAGAGCCGGTATCCATCTTCTCGGTTGAAGTTCTTATACTTCTTGATCTCAACCACCTCGCGTACTATCCTGGAATAATAGTGGCGATCGGTGGAAAGTACCTGTGGCTTATGCAATTCTATCCGGTGATTTGGTCCTGATTCCAACAAATGCTCAGCGATAGCAGACTTGTAAACTTGACGGTTTTTTACAGCAGCCATATGTTCCTTGACCCTGTCTGCGATTATCCTTTTGGTCTGTCCGATATAGGAACTACCGCAACTGCAATCCACCTTGTACACGCCAGGTGTTTCGAGCGGAATAACATCCTTTGCCGTTCGTAAAAGCTTCGAAACCTTGGAGTGCGGACTATATACAGTCTTAATGGAGTAACTCTTCAATACTGTTCCAATTTTGTCCGTAACTCCTTTGATGTATGGCATGAAAGCTGGCACTCTGTCGGCATTTACCTCTGGTTTTCTGCTCTTTGGACGTTGAAGGTTATGCTTGTATCCGTTGCTTCTTAGTACCTCCCGAACGTGTGCAAGTTCACCCTCCAAGTCTTCGGGGTCGCAAAAGTCGCATGCTCTGTTTGTTAAAGAAGCTACAACGGACTGTAGGTGGCGCGGATGATGGTGCGATAAAGCATGTAATTACCTATCCGTGTGTGTAGATTTTCGGTATACTGCGTGACCGAGGGTACCATTTTGTCTCGCCCATACCTTCACATCAAGAAAAGACAACGACCTACCTACTTCCTTTTCAAATGTGAATTTGATATTACGGTGGATCAAGTTATATTATATCTATATGAAAAGGAGCGCCGAATTCGGGACCAATGTGGAACGCTCAATCTATACATTATATATAATCACAGGCGTTTAAGAATATCAGGTAAAGCTGATAAGCATTTAATATTTATTTATATAATTTATGGTGGTTACATTAACCAATTTAAAGCGGCGTAGCCTAATGGCTAAGGCATCGGACTCGCAATTATGAGGTCGCAGGAATCTTACCCAATATACTATCGACGTGAACCCACTCCTAACACAAGCCATTGAAACTTAGCTGGAAGGGTTAGCAGGATTGCTAGTAATGTGGGACCCACAATTCTACATTGCTAGTTATCTTTTTGTAAAAAAAAATCTCTCACCGATGTCGGTTACGAATGCCAATCTCATCAGAGACCAGCCAACAACGTGTGAGATACTAGCTGTCCCGCGCAACTTCGTATGCGTACAATATCCCCGTTTTTGCAACATTTTTATTACTGCTCCGCTCCTATTGTTCGGTTTCAATTATATGCATATCGTCTCGTTCAGATAAGATGATAATTTAATGAAAGCTTCCCATAAAGATTCAAAAATGGAAACGCTTTTTAAGCTTAATCTCTGAATTTACTTGCCTAATTAGGACATAAAAAAGTAACAATAAAAAATATATAAGAACAGGTAACCAATTAAACAAAACACACTATTTTCAAAATATATTTATAAAGCTGATATAGCCAAATTGTATGTCAATTTTGTCTTAATATTTCATATGTAGGTACCTAATATAGTAACAATACTATATAAGAGTAAATCGGTCCAGCCGTTATCGAATACATAAAATAATTTACAAACAAAATAAATTAATAAGATCTAAAAAAGCAAGAAACATTATCATCAACATAGATTTGTGGCGCAGTGGGATTGTATCCGACTGCTACGCAAAAGGTCGTGGGTTCGATCCCCACCCAGGATAAAACTTTGTGTGTTGAGCACGATGGTTTATTCTGTGTCTGGGTGTAATTTATCTATAAGATGCATGTATTTAGAAATATATAAGTATGTTTATCAGTTTTCTGGTTTCCATAATAGGTACAAGCTTGCTTAGTTTGGGATCAGATACCGTTGTGTGAGTTGTCCCAAAATATTATTATTATCATTATTATATAGGTATATATTTATTATTAAATCTATGATCATCAAAGATATGTTATCAACATCATTTATTTGAAGATTGTAGCGTTTTATTTATCCAATCTTGATAACCAGTTATATTGGTGGATATTCCTGGCCACCCATCTACTCCACACCCTCGCCCGAAAGAAGTCACAGCCACTTGTTCCCAGAAATCTGTTCTATATATCATAAGAGGACCTCCCGAGTCTCCATTGCACATGTCTTCACCTGTAACGCCTCCAGTACAAATATGCTGTTCGTCTAATTGTGATTTATTATAATGTCCATGGTATTTAAGAATGCATTCACCTTTGTTGAATAATAGCAACTTTATTTTTCGCTTCACGTTACTACCTCCTCCTGAAAAAACAAAACATATTTACGATGGTAAACAAACAAAGCTTTCCTATAACTAAGTAACTAAGCTGACAGAATTGCATGTAACACCGGCCTTTGACCTCAACGTCGGTCCCAACGCCACTCGTCCAACGTGTGGATCTAGAATAACACTCGTCCCAACGTTGGCGCTAATGATATTTTCTAGATCCACACGTTGGGCAAATTGTTGGACAAGTTGGGGCCAACGTGTACTCTCGGTATTTTGTAGTAACAATAAAAGCATAAAGTTGACATATTAAGTAACAATCAATATTTCAAGAGATTATATTATGTCCTTTGCAACAAGACGCATAGCCAACTAAACAACTGGTCAGACTAAACCTTGGGGATATCCTTTAAGAAAGAAAGTAATGTCACACTCCATCCTACCCATTATACTACCGACGTGAATCCACTCCTTTTTTTCTTTTTTTTTTTGGCGGGAAAAATTCCTGACAAACACCTCCACCATCCGGGGAAGAGGGTGAAAAAACCCGCCTTGTATCTCCCGCCACCTTCGCGAACGGGCCGCCGGAATTTGTTGTTGCCCAGTGGCGATGCCCGGACGCGATGTTGTTGCGTTCCGGGCATTTCACACCTACGCGGCCCCTGGATACACACAGGGTGCCGCGCCTCCACGGGAGGCCGCGGGCGAGGCAGATTACCCCGTACGCCCGCCCGCAGCCCCACCTAAGGCGGCATCAGGCGCAGAAATGCGCGCCGACGCTGCCCGGTTCGCCGGCGACGGAGCGGATCCGCCAGGGAGCTCTCTTCCCTGACGCGCTCCGTCGCCTCCTTCTGCGAGATGATATCCTTGCAGAAGGATGCGACCGCATTCCACGACCCCTCGCTTCGGACCATGGACAGAACCACGGCCGGCAGCGAGAGGTCACTTCCGACCACTGCGGTGAGAACTCGACGTTGCCCCCCCCAAGCTGGACAATGCTGGAGGGTGTGCTGCGCCGAGTCCTCACCGCAGTCGCAGTGGTGGCAGGCGGGACTCGGTTCCCTCCTAGCAACCGTGTGCAGGTACTTCCCGAAGCACCCGTGCCCGGAAAGGAACGTGAACCCACTCCTAACACAAGCCTTTGAGCTTAGCTGGAGAGGTTAACAAGATTGCTAGTAATGTGGGACTCAACGCCCCACATCTTTAAAAAAAAAAACTTTTAATTCGCAATGACTACCCGGCACTCCACTAGCCTCTCACTCCAGATACGATACAATACTCAAGTATCAAGTAAGCAAGTAAAATGCATGAACGTACCTTCCAAAGTTTCTCCCCATCCACTGGAAATCATATCGTTGTTAATTAATTGTTCATTATAGTTTCCGAGGCATATAGGCTGCACGAAACCTACAAAAAAATGTACCATGAAATAATCGTCTAACTCATATAGTCGGTACGTACTACTGCTATTGTGTATTTGAGGAGCAGCGACTCATTGGCAACTGAACAAATCGAGAGATAAGCAAAGTTAATTCATGACTCAAAGAGCACATAACATGCTCTTCGAGTCTGTCGTTCCAACGCCTAATTCCTTTCTGGTCGTGGCGTATTTCAGTCCTATGAGTGTAAGGGGATAGAGAATTCATCATCATCATCAGAATTCATAATAAATTATTGACTCCTACAAACATCAGAATTAAATTCACACTAGTAATAGTAGTCAAATGGTAAAATTATCCTCTTCAAACATATACCTGTGTAAGTAGCTCTGCTTGCTAATCTCACGATGGCGACATCGTGATATCGAATCTTGCCGTCATCGATGTAATCAGGGTGTATGTAGCTGGAAGCTACCAAGATGTCTTGTACCGGGTCCGCACAGATCTTCCCCTGACAATCCACATCAGAAGATACATTGTATTCACCAAGCCGGACTAATTCCCTGAAGAAAAATATATGTAACAAGCTAAATTATTACGATACAAAAAAAACGACTGTTTAATATTATACAAGTTGCTGCAACACAGTAGAAACTTTGAAGAATAAATCGGGAACGGGCATTGAATATTTTCTTGATGTAAAAACAAAACAAATTTCACCCAGATCTATTCAACCGTTCTGCTGCTCTGTAAACGTAAGGTAAGACGATCCCCAGCCAGATGGACTGGCGACCTAAAGAAGGTCGCTGGGATGAATTTAATGCGGAAGGCGGAGGACTGAGTGTTGTGGCGTAAATTAAGAGAGTAGACCCTAGACCAATACAACCAATAAAGCTGTTTGATCAATCAACTGACAACTGATTCATTTATCCTTTCATCCAAACTTTTGCATTTATGATATTAGTAAGAAATTTGTAGGTAAAGATAGATTATACTTACAACTCAGCTGCAGCGGGTTTAATACAATGTGCGGCAGTCAAGACGTAACGATGATTCAACAATGAACCTCCACAATTAAATGTCAGGAATCCTTTGTCTGAAGAGAAAATAGTGAATATTACACAAATGTAGAAGATTCCTGGAAAAACGACTGAACGGATTTCTGTCAAACACAGCCGATTCCTATTATCGAAGCAAACCACAGTATCTACAGTTTATTTTAAGAAAAATAATAACAGCAGTTCCACAGATCAACAGTCTTGGTCGTCAACTTTTATTATAAGTAGGTACTTAATAGTTTTTAAGGTTCTTATCCCAAAATGTGTTAAAAAACATTTATAGAACCTAAAAACCACATGCAAATTCGCCATGAATTCTAGATACTTAATTACAAGCACAAATGACCGTGTCCAACGAGATATATTTTTGTGTCGATTTTTTATTAGGAAATATTTTGGCTGCAATAATACCGCCGGAGGGAAGGTAAAGGCTTGAAGTGGAGGATTAGAAAATACTTACTTTGTCTATATCCCAGTAATGCCATCCAAGGGAACTCGTCGATGTCGGTCATCTCTCCTCCAAAAATTCTGTTTCTAAACGAGTCCCTTCCGCATTTATCCCTAGGTGCTAGTGAAGAATCTTCAGGTTTATATTCATCGGTTGTCATATTTATGCTTTTCCCTTTGTGTGCTTTTAGTAGCTGTGGAATAAAAATACTTTCCATCAGAATTTTGACTTTGTTTTGTGCGCTATTATATCTGACATGTAGTTGGTTGGTCTCTGATGCTTGGAATCGGTTAGGAGAGAATTGGTGGCAATTGAAAAAAACTTGATCATGATGAAGTTTGAATGACTTTTATTGCAGAAATTGTAGTAGATACCTGTACGATTTTTGGTCTGAAAGACTGCAGAATATATATTAATTTAGATAACTTACGTTTGTATCTTTCTTAGGAACACTTCCACAACACACCATAGGTTTGTTCCGGTCAAGACCACACTGGGATTGTCTCAGATAGTTAGATATATACTGCGGGATATTTTTTCGTACAGAAGCTAAGTAAAGATCCTTGCAATTCTTTAAAAGGACACATGTACTCTTTTCCCCTGATGGCGTAATGCAATTCTCCGAAACTGTTGAACAATATAAAATATTATAAAAACAAATTTTTCAAAATAAAATAAACAGAGAAATTATATAGCGTATATCACTCTTAAAACTGAGATGTGGTATCAACGACATCTCACATGATGAAATCAGGACGATAAAATCCGTCAAGCCGTTTTTAGTACAGCCGAGCCTACCTTACACGGTCAATATTTATGTGTCTATATTGATATTGATCAATATATTATATGTGTATTAAAAAGGCTACCTACCCCATATTGACCGTGTAAGGTCCGCTTTTGGTTACCAGTTCAGCATTTTTTCATCCGAATTGCGGCATTCCAAAAAATGCTCTAAAAACATGGCCTTCCTTCTAGCGGTAAATATGTTCAATTAAAGTGCACAAACAATAGCCAAGCTAGCAATACAAAAGTATTGGAGGGTTCAAGACTCGGTGGCGACCGCACAGGTCGAGATATCCGCGAAAGCGATTTTATAGCTCAAGAAACGTACATAAGGGCACGTTAAGCCATCGATCGGGGCCTATTCACTCTACTGAGTGAAAAAGTACTTACATACATAACTCCAACAAAATATTGATATTAAAAATGCGCTGACCCACATTTTGCAAAATTATTTCGTAAAAGTAAGTTGAGTTGAAGGTACACGAACTCGATCTTTTCAATACTGACACCTTCCTCACTATAGACCACGTTATATATTTACAGAAGTTGGACTTTCTAAGAATCACAAATTAGTAAATAACATTACTAATATACACGATTATATTAGTAACTGTTTACCAAGTTTGTGTCTTTACGTCATAGCAATACAAAAACATAGTAAATTATCCCCATTCAGTGCGAAAGTAACTGCGTTGGTTCTTCTTCTCGTGTATCAGGTAACAACAGTCTTTAAATTGTAATTAATCGAAAAACGTTTTTTTATGTATTTATTTCGAAATATATACAAAAAAAAATAGAAGATAATATTCAGCGTTAAGTTAATCTATCGATAAAATCGTGAATGAAAACGAATGTCTTGCAATTATACCAAAATATATAATGTATAATTTAATCTATCAATAAAATTATCAATGATAAAGATTTTTTTTAAATTATCTATACAAAAAATTGACCCGATGAACTTCGTATCATCTAAAATTAGTTTAGCAATCCGAAGTGACAATTGTGACATATAATACTAGGTATTATACCTGGATGACGGTTTATTTAAACGACGTTTTCTTAAAATGAAATCTTGCTAGATCGTATCGCATATGAATGAAAATCGCTGAAGCCGTTGCCGAAATTCAGTGTGTATATATACACTTAAATATACGTACGTATTTACGTTTCTTAAGCTATAAAATCGCTATCGCGAATATCTCGACCTGTGCGGTCGCCACCGAGTCTTGAACCCTCCAATACCTTTTTATTGCTAGCTTGGCTATTGTTTGTGCACTTTAATTTATCATATTTACTCGATTGCGCTAGAAGGAAGGCCATGTTTTTAGAACATTTTTTGGAATGCCGAAATTAGGATGAAAAAATCCTGTACTGGCAACCAAAAACGGACCTTACACGGTCAATATGGGGTCTCAGGTAGCCTTTTCTAATACACGTACAATATTGATCAATTTAAAAACATCAATATTGACCGTGTAAGGTAGGCTCGGCTGTACTAAAAACGGCTTGATGGATGTTATCGTCCTGATTTCATAATGTGAGATGTAAATACATATATAGATTTTGATTATTTACGTCGATTAAGCCCTTTATGGGTTTTAGCGGGATTAACATACCTACAGCAATATTTCTGATTAAAAATGCCAAAAGTGAGTATACAAGCATACTATATACCTACGAGCAAAAGGAGACCTAGTGCAATATCCACACGGGCGAATCTACTGGCTAAGGCTAGTTAAAATATTGAAATAAATAATTTCGTTGTTTAATTGAGGTGTTAATTTTGAGGTCATTGCTCTTTCAAATGGTAGCTGTTAATTGGCACGTTTCGGGAATGTGGTGCATCATAGTTATTTGTCATGAAAGTAAACAAATTTTCCCATAAGTTACGAATAAATACCTGTTGACGGCAGCAGAAAACATTACCTCACAAACTCGTCACAACAAAAATACTTGGCCCATAGTAGCGTGCACGAGTACCTACCTACTGGCAATAATTGATTTCATAGTTCCATAGCCGTTATCTATTCTATATCTTTATCTATACTAATATTATAAAGAGTAAAGATTTGATTGTTTGTTTGTATTGAATAGGCTCCGAATCAACTGGACGAATATGAAAAATTATTTTATCGTTGTGAAGCTACACTAACCCCGGGTGACATAGGCTATTTTTTATCCCTGTATTCCCACGGGAACGGGAACTACGCTGGTGAAACCGCGAGGCGTCCGCTTGTAGTAAATAAATGCACTTCACTATGAAAAATACGATTTGAAAAAGTGCATCAGCAAAAGAGCGTATCTTCATAGCACTTACGTCCTTTTGTTGAGAAGCGCAGTTTTTCGGCGATAAGTCAAAAACAGTATATCCGATCATGTTGTAAATGTTTTTAGTTTAAATGTTTTATTTATTGCCCTTTATGATTTATTTTATATTTTTTTAATCATACAGTTTAAAACTGCCTCTGTGGCGCGGTGGGAGTGTGTCCGACTGTTACGCAAGAAGTCGTGGGTCCGAGTCCCACACGGGACACCACTTTGTTTGATCCACAAATTGTTGTTCCGAGTCTAGGTGTACATCACAGGGCTTGTGCCCTAATGCTTTTTGCCACTTTCTTTTTGATATTTCCAAAAATATTAAAAAAATGTTTTTAAAAGACCTGTCGAATGATATGCTACACGTTGAGGGTTACTGAAAATTGAGGAGTGCCTCCGCCCTAGAAATATTTAGTTTTAATGTTTAACTATCGAAGTAAATAGTCGCATATACAAGACACCTTTATATAGACAAATTTGATCAATTTACATTGTGTAGTTTTTGAGTAAAATTCCTGTGACATACGGACGGACAGATAGACAGAGAGACAAGACGAAACTAAGGGTTCCGTTTTGCTTTTTTGGCTACGGAACCCTAAAAACTTGCATTGTACATAGAGGTTACAAGTCATTGTTACTCATATGATTTGAATGGCTTATAAAGTTATTGTTATTAACCAGCGGCTTAGCCCAATATCAGTAAATAATAGAGAGTCATCTTAAATCTAAAGATGACTTTCTTGTATCTCATTAAAGTTTTTAGTTTGACGAGTTTTGATTTTCAGGGTTGGTAAAATTTATAACCTCTCATAGGCATTTTTAGCGTCCCAATTTTCACGCTTCAGTCAGAAGTCCTTACGTCCGGTTGTTATGTGTTTTTTTTTTTTTTTTTTAGTAAGATAACTAGCAATGTGAGATTGAGTCCCGCATTACTAGCAATCTTGTTAACCCCTCCAGCTAAGTTCAAAGGCTTGTGTAAGGAGTGGGTTCACGTCGGTAGTATAATGGGTAGGATTCGAACCCGCGACCTCACGATTGCGAGGCCGATGCATTAGCCATTAAGCTACCGCCGCATCTACATATATTTTTTTATTATTATTAAAAGGTTCACAAACTGGTTATTACTCATCACATAGGTTTACAGTTCTTTTGCTAATAAACAAATGATTAGTGCATAACCTACTGAGAGTGAAACAGCATGCAAAGAAAAGAAAGGGAAAAAAATAACTTTCGCGATTTGTACACATTATAGAATTTTATATGCTACGCGTATATGTATGTAGGTATATTGCGATACGCGATTAAGACCCGTAGCTTATAAAATTCTATAATAATGTAGGTACTTAAACACAAGCAAAAGCTTTACTGAACAAACAACTTTTTTAGACAGCGATTTTCTGCCGTAGTCGAAACATTCCAACAGTGAGAACCAAATCCAGACCGAATGCTGACGTGTCTTAGCCTGAGGCAGAATATCGCCGCCATAAAACACCGAGAGTACAAACAGAGAGTTTGGAAACATAATCTCAGACTGCCTCAGTGCTGCGGTGGGAGTGTGTACGACTGCTGCTGCTGAAGGTCGTGGGTTCGATTTCCACACGAAACAACATTTCGTAGTTAACACAAACTGATGTTACGCGTCGGAGTGTACTTTGTGTCCGTGATTGGTATGTTTGTAAAGTCCTGGCGATGGCCGACACAGAAACCTACTGCGGGAGTTGTCTTTTTTGTTTTTAAGAAAAGCATGGACTTTATTCCGAATGTGTTCCGAGATTTCGTGTCCATGAATATTAAACTTATAGTAATACTTCACTCGGGTGGGCCTCAAACCCTTTGTTCTTCATATTATGCTACGTTTGAAAGCAATTGTCGTATATGGCAGCCATTACATGTTCAATCTGGATCGAGATCCCGTGATCGTGATCAGTGATGGAATGAAATAAAATGACAAATTGGACAACACCGAGCATAACTCGGTGCTGGAGTGTTAACGTTGTAGAGAACATGTAGCATGAAAAATGCTTAAAAATTACAAAAAGTAATATCCCATGAATGATGTCTGCATTATGCATTCAGGGCGCTGTTGGGGCTGCCCCGTTTCTGTAACACATCAGAGTCCTTATTCGCAATCTATTTTTCGCCCCCACGGTAAGCCCATGTAGAACTGTCAAACTCTTGTCATAATGGTAAATGGAGAAACAGGTGTACTTATAAATGTATTATGCATTAAGGAGCATGCGCGGCACGCTCAAAAAAGACCGCCGCGTATGCGCGGTTGTAAATAAGGACCCAGGGATGTTCGCTGAGGTCCGTGTTGACTGTTTCTACACCATAATCCGCAAAAGGTGTGCATCCCTGGTAGTTCGGGTTGAAACTAACAGCATCATAAACAATTGTTAATAGATTCGATTGTGTCTATATAAATTGCTGCTATGAGATTTATCATGAAAATATGATACAGCGGCGGTACACAAATGTGTAGGCGCTATAAAACACATTGTCTAGTTTTACGGATTATAGCTACTGACATAGGTTTTAAGTAAAATGTTATTACTAAATAAATGACTCAATGTTACTTGAAATAAACAATTATAATTTTTCGTTATACAGGTTGTAACAGAAACATGTGGTCAAATTTCAGCAGCGGATAGGGTATGTATTAGTATAAAAATATTTTTGTAGGGTAGGTATTCGGATTTTGATAAAATTAAGTATTGAAGTAATTTTTATAGGCATTTCTTGCTAAAGACTTTACAAATACAATAATTGCATTTTTGAAAGATAGAAAAATTTGAATCCAGACTCAGGAATTGAACCCGAGACTTCCGTAGCCAAACCGGGGCCTTGGCTACGGAAGTCTCGGGTTCGATTCCTGAGTCTGGATTCAAATTTTTCTATCTTTCAAAAATGCAATTATTGTATTTGTAAAATTAAGTATGTGCACTCAGTATCATGGGCACATATCAACCCTTAAATATGACCACACCTTTCTGTTACACCCTGAATATGTTCGTTTTTAAGCGAAATAGACGTATTTCGCTTAGCAACGTATTTCGCTCGAGCTTTTTAAAGACTTCCTAAGCTTTCCTTCTGTATCAGATTGTTTTGTAGTCTTGCTCTGTTGTTAGTGAGAATTTTATTTAAGAATGCTTTTGAGACAGTCGAAGAGGCCACAATCCCCAGAGCGCACATAGACTATTAATCATTTCATCTAACAACTTCAATCTTAGAGGAATATTGTTAAAGTGCTGCGACTTACTATACTTATTATTACTATACTTATTATCTATACTTACCTATCTTTGAATTGACTGTAATGATTTTGACGTAACTTTTAGTAGCAAATAGCTAATTAAAAAAAAATGGTTGTCTGTAAAGTCGGTTACGGACGATAATTTTACGTGATAACATCATAAAAAAAATTGATGACATATCGCCAATCGCGTTGCTTAGCAACCAATTAATAACTTTAGCTTCAATCGTATCACAGGTCATGTCGCTGAAATCGCCATTCGCTGTTTCTTAGCAACCAATCAATAACGTGACTTTTTTTGGACACTTTTTCGTAAGTGCACCCAGTCATCGATTTATAAAACGTTGTCACGTCAAAAGAACTCCTAATCTGATAAATCGTGACTTTGCGTTCTCAAAAAGCCCTTCTAAAGTCAACTTTGGCAATTTAGTATGCAAACACACCTGTCATTTCACCTTTCATTTTCTCAAACATATCGAGAAAATATATAAAGAGATTGCGACCATTCCTCAGTATCAACGGCCAGTGTCAGACATGTTATCGATGGCCCCCTAAATATTATTTATGAACGTCTCAGTTCGGCTGGGATCCTAGTACCTACTGACGCTCCTTCTATTTGCGCAAACACTTACGACCATACTTGATTTATGATACCCTGGTATTTTTGTTGAAGATATTTTACAATTTATGCTTAAAAATTGAAGAATGGTTTGTCTTAATTTAAATAAAATACGTACATTGCAAACATAACTTTATGCTGTTCAAAAAAAAAGATTATAGCCAGTTCTATTCTAGGCACTAGACTACAAAACTTGTATCCCAGTAAGTTTTAAAAACATACAATTAACGGATATAAAGAGGCATCTAAACGGGCCATTTTTTACGGCAATTTGTGGCGGCAACGCTGTGGCCAGCAACATGGCAGTACTCTCCAATATTGATTTGATGGTTGCCGGACGATCGCTGAGCGATTTATTCTCCGCAATGTTGCCCAGCCAATTTTGTTGTTGTTTTAGTTGCCCTCTATTTTATTGTTGTTGGGTCGTGTAGCCGGTTTAGGAGACTGGATCATGTGCCATACAATTGTAGACATATTGCCATTATTGGCCGAGCAATTAGTTGCCAATAGTGCCAAAACAAATTGGCGTAAAAAATGGCCCGTTTAGACGCCCCTTTATGTATACACAGATTCGACACAAAACTCTGCACCGTATGGGAATCAAACCCTAAAGAAGTCGCCCAGCAGTTGTAAACATTTTTAATAAACAAAGGTGGACAGGACATTGCGTTGCAAACAAATCTCAAAAGCAAAATAAACCGATAATTTGCAATCAATAGATCGCTTCGAATACCCTCATACTACCGACGTCAAACCACAGACAATTATATTAAGATTGAAAAGCTGGCAGAAAAAAAAAACTTCTATCGACAAAAAATTAAAAAGATCCTTTGCCTACAAAACGATTCCGTTGATGTAATTGTGCCTACTTTCACTTTTTGAAACAAAGTAGACACTTTATTTGGAAAACATGAACTCTCACAAAAATACCAACCTGAATTAACTAAAACTTTTAAATCACTTCTGGCAAAAACCCAACAAACAGTCATTAGAACTTTGTATCGTTTATTACTGCATGTACTGAATAACATTTTCGTTAAAAGCTTTTTTCTCATTGATATAAATGACGTCGTCTTGGTATCGAACGTTGGACATTTATCACGTGGAGCGGGGGCATGCATCGTTTGTTTAGTGTCCGTTCTAATAAACGACTCGTTGATTGTTGGTCATCTCCATTTACCCGGTTTGATGTGCCGCACTACGTAATAGTAAAATAATCTGAATCTCATCTAGTCTATACTAATATTATAACAAAAATTATTGAGTAATGGCTGAAAACTGCGTTTCTCAACAAAAGGGTGTAAGTGCCATGAACATACGCTCTTCTGCTGATACAATTATTCAAGGCTGCGGAACCCTACACTGAGCATGGTCTGACATGCTCTTGCCCGGTATTCTTATTATTTATTGTTTGTGTATCACATGTCAAACTTTAATAGTATTTAAAAGACAAATAGATGCTTATTATTATTATTGTTTGTATTTAGAAATATATGTTTATCAGTTGTCTGGCTGTCATAGTACATACCCTTTAAAAAAAATATCATTGATTAGATAGTCAGGGAAAAGAGGGAGATATCTATGTCTATCTGCTTTTTTTTTTGGAGGACGTCGAAGGTTCATCTATCTCTTCTACTTCGTTTTTACATCTGTTCAGACATCATAAAAAAATGTATTTTCATAGTAAAAGACAAAATGTTTCGTCCTCCAACACAAAGAAATACCCTTCAACCAGGCGAGGTGATCGTGACTGGCGGGCCAGGGGCCAACGATTGGAGCTTGTATACGAAGCTAACCTCTGTGAGATCTTTCGTACCATCGGACCATGAGAGAGCCTTCACTATATTCCATAATAGAAAGCTCACACAACCATCGCGCCATGTGTGACTCAAAATAGACTACCTACATACAACTAGTTTTCAAACAGTAAAAATTTCATCGGAATCAAAATTTTTCGGGCTAGCCCACAATATTTTTTGAGTCACAGATCGGCGCTATTATTATTATTTTGGTACAACTATAAAATATAGGTACCTAGTTGGTATTTCCTTTCCACCTGCCTACAAACACACAGGTAATTCTAAGAATATTTTATTATCTTTGATATAATACATTAAATTTAAATCAAAAGAGGTAGGTACCTAAATTAAACACAGTTATAATTTACGTTTGGATTTGAATTTATTGAATTTTATCAAAGATTCGTCTCAAGACTTCATACCTACTGCTTAATCTACTGCTGCGTAATAAAGTTTTTTTTTTTTAAGATAACTAGCAATATGGGATTGTGGTCCCATATTACTGGCAATCCTGTTAACCCCTCAACTAAGCTCTATGGCTTGTGTTAGGAGTGGGTTCACGTCGGTAGTATAATGGCCAGGATTCGAACCCACGACCTCACGAATGCGAGACCGATGCCTTAGCCATTAGGCTACCGCCGCTTATAAGTTTGGCAAACTTTCGCGATTCGTACACTCCATTCAATTAAACAGATTACGGGTCCTAATTGCGTAGATATTTTAAGAATACGGATGACATAGTGACGGGTTAACATTGGGGGAATCAATCAGCCAATCAGATTATATTGGTTCTCTGCTGGACATTGGCTTCTTCAGTTCTTATCACGTCACAACACCCGGACCTCCGCCTTCCGCATCTAATTTATCCCAGCGATCTTCTTCAGGACGTCGGTCCATCTGGCTGGGGGTTGTTCTACCTGGCGTTTATCAAATCGCGGTCTCCACTCTAGGACTTGTCTCTATCGGTCACCGGTCCTTCGCCAAATATGTCCACCCCATTGCCACTTCAGCGTGTTTAACCTGCTTGCTTGGTCGGTAAACTTCAAAGAGTATCCAAGCATATCTCACTCTGTAGCACGTTGGGGAATAATCAATACTAATATATAAATGTGAATGTACGTTTGTTTGTTACGCTTTCACGCGAAAACTTCCCAACCGATCATCATGAAACTTTGTACACATATTCTTGGAGGTATTAGAAGTAACATAGGATTATAAAAAAAAGACGAAGTCGCGCGGGACAGCTAGTTCAAAGATATTTTATCTTAAAATATCCAGGTGTTTAGGACCCGTAACCTATAAAATCGTATACTTAACCATAATGTTACCAGACATTTTCTCAATAACATTTTGAACCAAACTTGAAGCACGGCGATTCACTTAGCCTACGAAATCTAAAGGAACCAGAGGAAATAGAAATCATTATTTAACGTCAATGTTTGCCTAGATTGGGTTCGCAAATGGGCCGGTAACGATGCTCGCCACCGCTATGTGAACGCTAACAACTAAATTAACTTTCAGAGTACTTCGATTTTATCGTGTTGAAGTTTGTTGTATATACTATTTTATAAAAGTAGGTACTAGCTGTTGCCCGTGATTTCATTCGCGTAGAAATTTAAAAAAACAAATCTATTTCATGGGAACCATGTTGGTAATTTTCGGAACAAAAAGTGACCTATGTGCTATTTCAATCATAAATATATCTTTTCCAAATTTCATCCAAATACGTTCAGTGCTCAAGCATGTCACGGATATAGTATCTCGGACCACTTTGTTTCTAAGGAATTCCAAGATTCAGTGCCCTTGAACGATGTTTATGTCTACATCTGGCCTGCGATCCAGCGGTTGAGGTTTCGCCAACCGTAATTAACCGTCGTTTTTTTGCCCCAAGAAATGTGTATGTACCTACCTACAAGCGAGTCTTTTTTAAGGTTCCGTGTCCAAAATTGCAAAACGGAACCCTTATAGTTTCACCATATCGACCGTTCGTCCATCCGTCCTCAGCTTAACTCAGAGACTGTTATTACTAGAAAGTTTTATTTTGCATGGATGTAAAATAAAATCCGAGAAAGCCGACAAAGTAAAATAAAATCTTGAAAAAATACTTTGTAGGTTACCCTTTGCGTGTAAAGTGGGGATGTGATATTTTTCTCACCTACCCCATCGTGTGGGGTATCATTAAATAGGTCTTTTAAAATTATTTAGGGGCTATAAATACCATTTTTAGATTAAGGGATTGGTTTGTTAAATTTTGTTAGAGTCAATTGTTTTTAGGGGTATGAATAAAATCAGGATAGTAGTATATAGGTATGATAACATTAAAAGGAAAACTATCACAGCTAAGTAGACTTTGCAAGTTTACGAGTAACAGCCGACCAAGTGAGAAGTAACAAAATTTCCGTAATAATTCCATTGAAAATCTATATTAATATTATAAAGCTGAAGTGTTTGTTTGTTTAAGCGCGATAATCTTAGGAACTACTGGTCCGAATTGAAAAATTATTTCACTGTTGGATAGCCCATTTATCGAGGAAGGCTATAGGTTATATAACATTACGCTACAATTCCCTTTGCCAATAGAAGTGGAGCAGCAATAAGAAATGTTGCAAAAACGGGGAAAATTTGCGCAGACGAAGTTGCGCGGGACAGTTAGTAACTTAAATAACGGTCTCAGTAGTATGAAACAAAACCAACAGAAAACCCATTTCTTATATCGCATTATTGTGCTGGACAGCTACGGAACCCTAAATTGCGTGTCTCGACATTCACTTGTGTGTTTTTTCCTATATATCTACTATAACGGCCGGTCTCAATAATCTATCTTTCAATGGATTTGGCTACTAGAGGTAGAATTTTGACATATTTTGTATGGAGCTTATGTCTAATAGAAAGCCAAATCCATCGATGTATAGATTATTGAGACTGGCCGTAAATGAAAAGACGATAAGCTTCACACTAGCCCATAGCAGTATTGTTACTGTCCAAATTCTTGTTTAGCATAGATCTGAATGTCGTGTCAAACTAATATCTCATTTGAGCCCTTAGTCGGTAAGTCATTTGCCCAGTAATTACACTTGCTACAGTGCCCTTTAACTGAGACACAGTGATGTGTTAACATTTCTCGTCTACTGTAAGATATCTACTATACCTACGTTTAAAATTCATAATTAACAATAATATAATTTAAAATCAATTTGTATTCGGTTTATAGTGTCTAATTAAGGGGTTTTCCTAAATGCATAATGGTAGAAACAAAAGTTTCTATAATTATTTATGAATAATATAAATACATTTTACCCTAAAATGATAAATATTTAGGAGGAAAATTTTAATAGGTATGTCTATTTTAAATGAAACTAAAAATAACTTACAATAACAACTAATCATTTATAGGTATGTTTTATTTGGAAATCAAGTGCTGTTTGTTAGTCCCAAAAACAGCTTCGGCATTCCGTTTTTTTGTTCCTTAAAGAACAGCTAAAAAATCAAATAATTGAAAATTTGTATTTTTGTGTAGGTATTTCCATTTCTGGTTTCAGTTTAGGTTAGGTAGTACGAACTTGGCTGGATTAGCTAGTAGGTACTTAGTAAATTAAACAAATCCTTACAAAAATAACATACGAGTAAATTGACTAACGCCCTTGGCACTAATTATGTTTTAAGTAAAAAGGGATAGATAGGTTACATGAATAATATTCGATCTGTAAAAACGACAAGTTATATATTGTAATATCACACTATTATAAAAAGTCGTAAAAGTAGGAAAGCATGATTTGATTACCACGAGTGAAAAAGAGAAAAATGTATTCGCTACTTTTATCTGTTGACGCCGGCAATGCAACACATAAAAACTAAGTCAATTGTATAGATTTTGAGATGTCATTTTCTGAGCGCTTGTAACCTATATAAATTTTTTTAGGGTTCCGTAGCCAGAACGGTACCCTTATAGATTCGCCATATCCGTCCGTTCGTTCGTCCGCAGCTTAGCTCAGAGACTGTTCACTGACTGTTAAGATCCGTTTGTGAAACATTAAGCTTTAAAGTGCAAATTTTTGTTAGAGTAAAGTACCCCCCCCCCCCCCACTGCCAGCTAAATGGTTAATGTTAGTGCAGTAGGTATATATAGTGAAACTTAAAGAATGACTATCACAGCTAAGTAGGCTGTACAACTTAACGAGAAACAGTAAAGTAAATGCGAAGTAACAACATTTTCGTACAGATTCCATTGAAAAATACCTACTTATATAACGTTGTTAGTAGTATGAAACAAAAACAACAGAAAACCCACTTCTTAAGCTGCATTATTCGGATGGGGGACTACGGAACCCTACATTGTGCGTGGCCCGACATGCACTTGCCCGGTTTTTTTACTTATACCATCACTAGCTATCCCGCGGAACTTCGTGTGCGTAAGTAACACTTCACTTTGCTGCTCCGTTCCTATTGTTCGTAGCGTGATGTTAGGCCTTAGCCTTTCTCGATAAATGGGCTATCCAACAGTGAAAGAATTTTTATTTCGGATCAGTAGTTCCTGAGATTACCGCCGAGTTCAGCTAGTAAAATACATAAGTGACTGCTAAGCCGGAGGTCGTAGGTTCGATCCCCACCTAGGATAAAACTTTGGCTCATGAGCACGATGGTTAATTCTGTGTCTGGGTGTTATTTACCTGTAATATGTATCTATTTATAAATATATAAGTATGCAGTTGTCTGGTTTGGGATCAGATAGCGTTGTGTGAGTTGTTCCAGATATTATTATTATTGTTTACACATGACCATCCTATTACAAACTAGGCAGAGCCAGGCAACCAGGCATATAATTACATATCAACCCATATGATGGCCCACTGCTGGGCACGGGTCTCCCCAGTAGAACCTACTGGTATGTAGATCCTGGGGGTAATTGCCATAATCGCCACGCTTGGCGAGCGGGTTGGCGATCGCAGTAAGGCTTTAAGTTCGCAGAGGACGCTGCTGCCCGTCCTCCGGGGTGAAATCCCTTAGTCGCCTTGACGACACCCACGGGAAGAGATGGGGTGGTACTATTCTTAAGCCGGCACCACACGGCATATAATTATAAAAATATTATTATATAATTATTTTAAAAAAATCATAGTAAGTACGTATTGTTTTAAAGCCAGACAAGACAAGAATAAACCATCATCTCTCAATAAATCTTTGAGTTCATCACACAAAGATTTATTAATAAAGAAACCCTGAATAATGATTAATTCGGAACTCCGAATTAATCATTTTGCCTAGTTATTATCTATACTAATATAATAAAGCGGAAGAGTTTGTTTGTTTGTTTGTTTGTTTAAACGCGCTAATCTCAGGATCTACTGGTCCGATTTGAAAAAATCTTTTTTTGTTGGATAGCCCATTTATCGAGGAAGGCTATAGGCTATATAACATCGCGCTACGACTAATAGGAGCGGAGTAGCGACGTGAAATGTTGCAAAAACGGGGAAAATTTACGCATACGAAGTTGCGCGGGACAGCTAGTGTATAATATTTAGGAAGTATTAGGTAAAGTAATAGAATGGGTATATTTCATTCAAAAACGAGAAGAATGTTTGTAGTAAATCTAGTTCAAGACTATGACAAAACCGAATCAGCCCATCCCGACTTCACGTGTTACTTGTGTGTGACACCTCGAGGGTGTTATTTAGAACCTGAGGCGCGGAGGTAGTGCAGCCTTCGCCCGCTGTAACGCAAGTGCAAAGAAGCTGCACTTCCCGCAGAGCCGGAGAAGATACGATTCTTATGATCTTGGCGATAAAGTTTGACCCAAACAAACTTGACATTTACTACGCGACTTTATCGGTATTCATAATGACTAGCTATTATGCATAATCTCGAACTAATCATATTTACTGTAACATACCTATATATCAAGTAGGTACACTTAATATAGACTACCTGCAGATCATCCGGATAATATTTGAAAACGTTGATTACTCCAACAAATTGCTATCCCCAATGGAAGCAGTAATGAGATGTCGATTCAACCGCTTCCACGATCAATATCAATTCATTTCGAGTATCGCAATTTGTCCAAGTAAACCGCTGGATTTCTACGTAGTAGGTAAATGTTTCGTCTGGTTTTTGTATTACCGTTCTGTGGTATTACAAGTGGGCATATCTAACTGTAATAATATCAATAGTATTAATAGTAGTTCATATAATTTAAATTACAAATTAGGACATTTTAGCAATTAATTGCACTATTTTGATACTGATCACTGACTGGCAATAGCAAGTTTTAATAGCTCTGAATAAATACGTTCGCCTACATTTTAACTTGTATAACTAATTGTTTTCATCGCCACGATGAAGGAAAGCATTATCTACGGCAAACCTTGAACGACCGAACTTTGAAGACATGAGTGTCATATTCAATCAACGGGCCCTGGACAGAAGAGTTGGGCCCGAGCAGTAGGAACGCTATAACACTGATTGATTATTTTCCAATAACGCTGTTCTCGCCTTAGAGTAAAGGACTGAGTAGCAGCAGTGGGAATGTCATAAGACTGAATAAAACGCAATCAATAACGCATAGTACGTACTCGCAAAGCACGCATACAAAAACAAAGGCACCCAATTACAGAGGCCTCAGGTGGCTCTGTATATGCAATTAAAACCAAACATTGCATTCGGAGGGTCGCCTTTTAGCACCTATATCTTCTTTACTTTATAACAACATAAAGAAAGCTAACGTTGTAAAGTTTAACGTAAATCGTTTATGTAGAAGGTGACCAACATTTTGGATTTATCGGGACGTGTTTGGTTTTGACGCGGGAAAATATTGATTGTTTGGAGATACCCAATGTCATGAAATTACAACCCTATTTGAGTAATTTCAATCGACAAACCTAACACCAAAAATGGTATGTTGCTTTTTGAACCTACAGGAAAAAACATCCTCGTTGTTAGATCGACGTAATAACTACACGAATGAGGAAGTCATACTTGCGTTGCGTTCACTACGTCATAGGCGTGACGTGACGTGATGAACATGACGTGAAAAACGTACCCATGATTAGTTTTCGGGATCAGTCCATTTGGAAAGGCGAGCCACAATTTTACTATAACAATAAAATGACTTGACCCTGCCAGTATTGATCAAGATCGACTCGTGTCGTATATGGATTGATGTCGAACAATAAAACAATAAATAAATAGCCAGCCGACAAAATACAAGTACCTAGGGTATACCAATATGTATTTGTTCGCCTGGTGTTGATCCGACCTGCATCTTGTAAATCACTATTCAATTATTCTAGCTTTTTTAAACAAACTGTATTCCTAGTAATAGATCACATAGTGTAGGGAATTAAAATATTAACCCTTTATTAAATAATAATGTCCTTCCAAAATTTAACGTGTTCATGATCTATTTAATCAAGAAATACACGCAGCAGTATGACTTTAACACCACAAGCTAGCATTTTTAGCGCTATTTGATAAACGTAACGACTCGAAATTGCTTTGTGCAAATGGTTAAAGCTCTCGCTATTATTTATGACTGCTAAACAAAAGCATTGTTTTTAGAGAGACATATTTCGGTTGAATCACATAAATTTGCATAACACCCATCAGTGCAGTGTTCGAAGTATTCGACATCGCATGTTTCATATACTTGCTGCCTTTCGCTGGATTTCGTTGTTCGTTCTATCCATTTGCGTTGCATCATCATCATATTGCTCTGTTTCTGGCACATATTTTCCTCTCCTAAAAAAAAATTATAAATAAATAACAAAAAGTTGACATTCACTGAACAAATTACGATAATTACTTACCTTGAAATCTGTTTCGTACCATAATACAACTATCTTATACACAAACACGACTAAAAACAGAATGTATCTTCAGTAAAGTAAGACTAATCAATAAGCACCGCTGAAGCCGAAATATCGCTTTTTATGATTTTACCCTTATACAGTGCCAGTGAACACGCCTAGCATGTCCACGTAAATTCATCTTGCAGTGCCGTGAGCACGCCTTGCGTGTTCTCGATTTTTTATATGGCGGCATCGCTATGATCTACTAGAAAATAGGGGTGGCATTGAATGTGTTAAGAAATGTCAAAATGCAGATTTTTTTATGGCGATTTCATACAAATACCGGACCATGACGTCACTTTTTTGTTCTTAGTCAAATCACTTCTTTTAATTATATGATTCATGATAAAAAAATATATTTAACACAAAATTTAATTATGTTCGTTGGTAGTTTTAATGCTAGTTTTATTTACTTATTAGACTTTTGTTTTTTTTTATTTATCTAGGAATAGGAACTAGACTATTGACTCATAGTCAAAACCTAACGAAACTATTTTGACATAGCCACCGTTGCTCCCATTGACGTATAGACACAGTAAAAATGGTATAGACCTGGACTGTGCCATCCCTTTCAATTAAAAAGTAAATATTGACTGCAAAGCGTGAAAGAGAGAAAAAACTCGTGCTGCCTTTGACAGGAATTGTCCACAAAGTAACGTTGTCTCTTTCTAGAAAGTGGGTGTTTCGTGAAAGTGCAGCGCGCCGTAAGACTATATTTGTCCCGAATTTTCAGTAAATCGTAAGGAAACCCTGTTTATACAAACGTGTGTGCTCTGCCAGACATAAAAGGGAATTAATAAGGCCATTTCGTAGAGCGATTCAGCAGACAGATAGCCAACCTTATACTTCGAATAAAGCTCTAACATATACAAAGATATTGAAAGTTATCGATTTTAAAACTCTGGTTTCTCCAGTTCAATTTAAGATCAGTTTTATTGAAAACAGTCCTGAATGGCAATTTCATTTGACATTAGATATAAATAGGAATTTATAGTTTTGTTTAGAAACCATTTCATTGGTATCTGTTGCTATAGATTTCTGTTATTTTCTCTTTTAAGTGCTTTTATAAGCGACTGTTCGCTGCGGTTCCACTCTTAAGGATATTGATTCTCTAAGTTTCATACTACCGCTACGTATAAAACCGGGCAAGTGCATGTCGGGCCATGCACAATGTAGGGTTCTGTAGTCCCTCATCCGAATAATGCGCCGTAAGCAGTCGGTTTTCTGTTGTTTTTGTTTCATACTTACAACGTTATACATAATAATAGTTTTCATTGGAATTTGTACGAAAATTTTGTTACTTCTCATTTGATCAGCTGTTACTCGTGAACTTGTAAAGTCTACGTAGCTGTAGGACATACGGACAGATAGACAGACAGAGACAGAGATAAAATACTATATGGGTTCCGTTTTTGCCTTTTTCGCAACGGAATTCTAAAAATACGCCTATGTCGGATCATGCTCAGTGTAGGGTTCCGGAACCGTTGCCGTATAAAAAAATCCGATTTTAATAATTGGACCAGCAGAAGAGCATAGCGCTTACACCCTTTGGTTAAGAAACGCAGTTTTTCGGCAATAACACTCAATGATGGTATATCCGATCATTTTAGAAACAATTTTAATTCAAATCTTTCTGATTATTTTCATATTTTTAGTCACACGGTTCAAAAGATAGATGAGGAGAGGACACAATTTATGCAACTTTCGGAGCGATTATTTCCAAAAATATTCACTGAATCAAAAAAGTTTATTTGAAACCTTAAAATGTTTTTAACACACGTTGATGTCTGCTCAAAAAATTCAGCTTCTATTATACCTATGTATGGAGTGCCTCCCTAAAAATATTTATTTTTATTATTTAGCTATATAAGTAGCGCCTACTACAAGACACCATTTCACTAAATTCAATTAATATTCATTGGGTAGCCTTTAAGTAAAATGCTTGCGACATACGGATGGACAGACAGACAAACAGACGGACATGACGGACCTACAATGGTTCCGTTTTTGTCATTACTACGGAACCCTAAAAAACAATGTTTAGTTTTACTAAATTCTACCTGAACAAAGTCACAGAGTACAGCTAGTACATAATAAAAACAAATTGACCCTTAATAAACCTTTTTACACTTTTTAGCAATCTGCTAAAAGAGGATTAAATTAAGATTGCCATGAGTTAATAAAAAGGCGTTATATCTTCCAAGGTGAAAATGTTCTGAGGAAGGCGAAATTCAAATGTGCTGTTTTATTGGCACTAACTATAAAAAGAATGTAAAAACCAACCCTCATTCGAGCTCAGTAAATACTGACACTTAGAATGTGCCATCAAAGTTTCGGGTACTCAAAAATCCATTTGAAAAATACACTTTTTATATCTAAGGGTTTAAACACACTATTGGGAATGACACATGGAACAATCATCGAATTCTTTGAAAATCACTGTATGCAAAGACATTTTTGTGTTGTAATTATGTAGTTAAATACTTCTTAATATATTTTTCGATTACGCTTAAACTATAGTAGTGCCTACTAGCTTTCGCCGGTGGATGACGGTTTTCGGCATCGCGATAAAAACTATCCTATGTCCTTTCCTCGGCCTCAAACTAAAACAAATTTCGTCTAAATCAATTCAGCGGTGTAAGTATGAAACCGTAACAGACAAAGAGAGTTACTTTCTTCTTTCTTACTTTGTAATCGTGATATGTATGTATGTAGTCGATTTGAAACTGATAATTTTGAACTCCATATCAATAATATAAATATATACTTATAAAAAATATCAGTTTAAAAAATTATATTTTTTTTTTTTTTTGAGTGAAATAGTTATTAATTAAAAAAGTATAGCTTAAAAAGCCATTCTATACCATAACAATCCAATCGAATTTTGTACCAAGGGAGGTATAATTCTTATGCCATAACTACCGAATTTTGACAAAAAGAATATGCTATAGCTACGAGTATGTAATACTAATGCAACCAGCTATGGCACCACAATAGATGCAATACTGACAACATACACTATCCGCTGCTCTCCACACCTCTCACCTCTCTGTTACAAGCGTTTTGTGCGGGTGTTAGTTTTTATTTTAATAAAATGTCTTACTAAACTAAACTCTAAAATACTGTTAAAAACAAGATTTAACTACATTAATCGCCCACCGATATTATAGAAACTTTAAATAAAAAATGTACACTTAATATTGACTGCACTAAATGGACAGTGGCCAGCAGACAGTGCGTATAACATGTGTAATAATACTGCGAAATTGCATTACGTGCGCACTCCAGTGCACTTTACGATACAGTGTGCTACCACCCTTACCGTCTGGCTACGTAACAAAACACAATTGGATAGGTACAGATAGCCGGCTCCCTTTAACGAGTGAAAACAGGCTTACACACACATAGACGGGCATGTACACAAATCTCGGTTGAATGACAACCGAGAACGAACGCGCTAAGTAACCTGTACACAGATTACTTAGCGCTCCAACACATTACCAGTCCGCCTGCAGTCTGTGACTCTATCGGGCTGCCTGTCGTCCTGGGTTTGCATAGTCCATACACTATAGCGATTGCTGAATCTGGGTCTGACTAGCAGTTTCAGAATGCAAGATCACGCACCGTGGCCTATGAGATCTTCATACTATAGCTGAATGGTTGCCGGCTGTCTACTTGATAGTGTGTGTTCGATTGTCACCGACTGTGCGGCCGATACCTGACGACGCAGATCGCACTAGCAGCGAGCGCAGACTCTATGAGTTGGATTGGTCGTCAGTCCACCCCTTTAATAGAAAACTATTAGTCTGTGGTCTGTTGCGGTTAACTGAAAGGCTTTGCATACAGATGACAAGCTTCATAGTAAATAGTAAGACGCAGCCATCGTTCACGTCGTTCTGTCTGGTATAATGTAAAAAAAAATACTTTGCCCATTTGCCTCTTGTGCCTTCAGTACCCTCCAGTATTCTGTGATCTGTACATGTCCCCTATGTGTGTGTGAAATTGTTGTTGATCCGTGAGTCGGTTTTCTATACCTATGTATTTGGTAATAGCATGACAGAATTGGCCATTTAGAAAGGGTGCGTTTATATTGCATCAGTGTGAATAGCCTTTATCGTATTTACGTTCTAAGGTGGCATTAGAATAATGGATAGGAGTAAGGGTTATGTTCTAATACCCGTTTCGTTATTTAACGATTGATGTTATAGCTATTGTGAAATGGAAAGCAAACTTCGTTGTTCAAAATTCTTTGTTCACTTAGGAAGCAAAATACTAAGTGTGATCTTAATCTTACTTCATACTAAGATTATAGAAACAAAAGTTTTGACAGATTAATAATAATAATTATATCTTGGGACAACTCACACAACGTCATCTGATTCCAAACTAAGCAAAACTTGTACTTGGCAACAAAAACTGATAAATATACTTATATATTTTCTAAATACTATAATATATTATACAAAATATATTATAGATAAATAACACCCAGACACAGAATAAACCATCGTGCTCATCACACAAAGTTGTATCCTGGGTGGGAATCGAACCCACGACCTCTTGCGTAGCAGTCGGACACACTCCCACCGCGCCACGAAGGCAGTCATATTGTGTGATCTGGATGAAATTTGACAAAAAGATAAAGAGAAGAGAAGAGATTTTAACGACACGGCGACGTGTTCTATGAGAAATGCAAATGATCCGTTAACCGCATTGGCGTGATCGCACGCACCACTACTGGGTGCACGGGCGTATTATCTGCCGCAACCAAGGAGGGCGCTGTTACAACCCGTAAAACGTCGTAATTATTACTTGTACCTACCTACTTAAATTGTCTAATTCGCAAAAGAATACATAAAGTCGGAGAAAAGTACAAGGCAATAAAAACTTGCGGCAACTTTTTTCAAATTGTCAATTTGTACAATGTTTCTTTGTTTATAAACTGTATTATGCAGGTAAGGTGCTATCACTAATTACCAAGTTAGAGGACTGACGGAAAGATACTTGTATATTTCTTATGCATCACTTTTTATCCCATGTTTGGTCACAGGTCCTTTATACGCCTCCAATCTGGATTTGATAGCTTCTTTTGCTATTTGGAACTTTAATCATACATAGGTAATCGTACCGAAACATGAGTCATAAATATAATGGGGTAAATCCAATGACACAACATATTTTCTCAATGAAAATTGTATGTCAAAGGTCATTGTCATTGTAACCCGAGAATCTCAGTCGCATAAGTGTTTGGTATCAAGAATACTACTTTCCAATGGACACTTATAAATGGTTGTCAGATTACACGGTTAAGTTTAATAATAATATGTAATAACCAAAAGTACAAAAAATATTCACCAAAAATGAAATGATTAACTATACATATATACTGTAATTTTAGAATTATGTAAACAAAATTTTAAATAAATAACCGAAATTAAAAAAAATATATACTACGGGTCTTAATAATTTAAGGTTAAGTAGTGAGTTTATTGCCCGACGTTTCGCCCGTATTACAACGGCCGTGGTCAGAGGTAGAATTACAATAAAATTTGTTAAGCACTGTTTTAAAAAGCCGAAATCACTGAGGATTTAGAATTGGTACATATACAATGGATTTATTATGTTTTCTATTAAATACAAAACCCTGTAAAAACAATAAATTTAAAAAAAACAAAAGAAAAACGAAATCAACATGAATGTAAAATCACCACCAATCTTTTTGGTTTCCCTTAAAATGCTCGTTATTTAATATCGTAGATATAAAGTCGCGAGTCCAGCAATACACATACATGTATATTACATGTAGGTGCCTATGTGTATTGCTGGGGGTCAATTCAAGTATTTAAAGCGGTGCAGTTGCAGTTCAGTTTCGATAAATAAGGCCATTTTTGTATTCTTATAACTTTGGGATCGATCTCCAATATGCTTGCGTCAAGTATGCGTCTCGAGAGCACAGTAACGACATTCTAGTACGGTGCGCAAGCGTTTTTGAGATCAATCCCATAGTTACAAGATTACGAAAATGGACGTTTTTACCGAAACCTAAAACTGCAACTTAAACTGTACTGCTTTAAATAAGTGAATCAGCCTCCTGGACCAGCAACTTTGACGCTTTATTGTCTTTGTCAATGTTTATTGTCTTTAATGGTACCTCAGAAAATATAGCAACCCTTCGCTTCTGGTAAATATACCAACGCGTCTCTCATTTCCGTGATGAGATTTAATCATTTAATCGTGTGTCATAATCATAATCGTTTAGAGGCCAATAATCATTTCGTTCGGGTTAAAGGATATGAATTAATGGTCGAATGAAGTCTTGTTTGCTATTCACCTTTATACGTGTTTGTTAATGTTACATTTAATGTTGTTCTTAGTTTAATGTCTGAGTTTGAATTTAAGATAACTGCTGTTTTGATTTCGAATTTATTTGAGAAAGTTTTGTTACTTAGTTGTTTATTCATTGTATTTATTAAACTCATAAACTCTGTGGTTTCAGTGTTTATTTAACTAGGTATCGTATTATATTTAAATGGAATAAATCACGGAATAAGATTTTGAAAATATATATATTACGGGTCTTAATCGTGTGAATAATAAAGCCGTGGTCACGGGTAGACTGAGAAGAGTCTACCCGTGACCACGGCCGTTGCAATACGGTCGAAACGTCGGGCAAAGAACAAGGTATTTTACCTTAAATTATAGACGCGATTAACACCCGTAATATATATATTTTTTCAAATGTGAACAAATTGCGAAAGTTTGTCAACGGAGTAAGATGACTTTTTACCAATTTTAAAGAGAATTTTTGTCGAGTATGTTGCTATGTATTTTCGGGGTATATAGAAAAGGTATTTAAACCTTAAAATTGCTACCCAATTATGATCCATAATGAATATAATTGTATAGAGTTTATTAATTCCTCTCGCTCAAAGTTTGATAAAACACTAAAGAGGAATCAGAAGATTTTTTTAGCGATAACTGAACTACTTCAAGTCAAAGCACAAAGACATATCACATTTATTAACGGTCACTCTTCTCGGCTGATTGTGACAACGTTATTTGACGTCACCGATCGATCAATCCACTCGGTAAAACCACTTCGTCACAGAACCCTGATTACAACACGTCATGACATCGTGAATAACTACAGTAAATTCACAGTGCCTGTAGATTACTGCGTAGCATTTTCGTAGCGCGTAACCTTGCTACGAATGATGTCATGTAGGGGTTGTAGATGACGTCATATCATATCTCCCCTCTATAGGGAGCTTTTGGAGCACGCCCAACGAGATGATTTAAAATACGCAGTTGTGAAATAGTTATACAATCTTTGTAATTTATTAACTCATTTTCGTTATGACAGTTTTGGTTGTGTGATGTATTATGTTCATTGCAAATTATTTTTATTCTTCATTGGTGCTTGGCCATTTGCCAGTATCTCCTAAATGTATTTGAAAAAATAATGATACAGTGTGTCAAAATATAAGAGTTCCTTAACTGTTTAACCGTTTTAAAACTTGAGTAAGTAAATACTACTTTAAAGATTTTAAAAACGATTTATATTGATGGTCGATATGAAAAACTAAAATAATATTAGAAAGTTACCTTTAAATATAATGAAATCAATCTTGTTAGAAACCTTTTCAAGCAAGTCTTTTATTAAAAACTTATAGCGCTACGGTACATAAAATATATATATCATATATTTTCCTTTGAAGATCATTTATCTTATTAAATCGTCACATTGTAAGACTATTTATATTCTATATAAATATACATTGAATAAAACTACATGTAGCAACAAAAGATTTCTTTATGTTGTAGAAATAAAATATTGCTATGAGTAAAACCAAAGGCGTTTGTGTCACTTTGTACACCTACTTAATACGTCTTAAAAATGTAACTGAGTGGAGACGCGCGACGATGAGACAATCAGTATTCTATCTCTTTCTACAATAGTCGAAAAAAGAGATAGAATCTCAACTTACAAGAAAATGTTGAAAGTGTGTTCTTTATATATACCTACCTTCATCGCATATACGCGTTGATAGTATATAGCTACAGTATTTTCTGTTTGGCGACTCCACAGGGGTTCAATCAGACAGATTAAAGGTTCTTTGAGAGTACCTGATAAGATTGGCATTACCATTACTAACTAATACATTTGTAAATGTGTTAGCAATTTGTTTAGAAATGATCGATTGGTTTTATATCGAATTGGTTTTTAAGCCAATTATGTCATCGATTGACTGTGTTTACTTATTGGCAGCAGCCTAGTATTAAAGGCTTCAATTAGCAGTCGGGGGTGGGATTGGAATTTTGACGATTATACCGACGTGAACCCACAAACAATAAAGCTTAGCTAAAGGAGTTAACAAGATTGCTAGTACATAATGTGCGATCCACATCGATGTACCCTTTATTTACAAAATATATTAGACAGCTTCCGCTGAACATAATTATCTTTAAATAAAACTACTTTATAGATTTGTCAGATGTGGACGGGGAAGTGGATAACATTTTAGAGATGGAACTATAAAACTTATGATAACCGATTGAATCAGGCGTTACATGGCGGAAATCCATCTTAAGTAGATTATAAGGGAGGGATCCCACCACCCACCCTCGATCTGTGATACACCACGATTGAAGTAGTAAGGAAATGCCCTTAATACAACAATCGAAATAGATTGACAGACCGCACTCAAAAAGAGAGACCTGTAACAAAGAAAATTAGTGACAGGTACTCTTACCAAGTCGAGTGGTAGGCACCTCCGGACCCTTGACTTGCAATATTCCGCTTCCACGAAGTGAAACTTCGACACGTGTTTCGCCTCTACACGAGGCATCTCTCAGTCGGTGCCAAACTGTCCTGAGGATGCCTCGTGTATCAAATTAAAAAAATATTTTACTGTTGGATAGCCCAATTATCGAGGAATGCTATAGACTATATAACATCACGCTATGACGAAAAGGAGCGTGGCAGCAGTGAAAAATATTGTAAAAACTCTGAAAATTTACGCAGACGAAGTTGCGCGGGTCAACTAGTCTCTAATAAAATGCATCGTTTTATCAAAGTTAACTCAAAGTCTAAAAAAATCTAAAATGAAACCAATCCAATACAACATTGATAACGTAGAAAAAGATTACTAGAAAACGAAAAATCTAATATCCACTAACTAAATGTTATTCAGCAATGCAGCTGAGTTTCCTATTCCCTTGCAACTGTTTAATTTCAGTAAGATGTTTCTAGTATATTTGACTTCTGTCTAGCCTTGCTTTTGCAGTTGGTACTTCGTAGCCAATTCCGGCAGATGGGATACCTCGCATCGAAACTTCTTTCCTCTTATGAGCGCATATGCTGAGGTAGCTTCCCATTTCGTTAATGAGAATTTGGTCAACGGTTTTTATTTTTATTCAAAAGTTGGATTTGATACTATTTTTTAGCTGTTGCATAGCTTTTATCGCGGGCTTTGAGCGCGGCGACCGAATCAAGAAATTCCGTAACGAAAATAAAACCTAACACCCCCCCACTCCGCCTACCATGTAGCTTGGCCGAACGTTCGCTTATGTAGGTATATGTATATGGTACGACTGTAGGAAGCTCGCACGGATTGAATATAATGAAAAGAAAAATAAAAAAATATTTATTACAATTAAACTTTTTTTTTTATTAAAAAAATATATATTTTGTTGTTTTTTTAGTTTATAAAAAATGCTATGCAATAGCTTAACCGTGGCAGTCCCCGAGTGCCACACATTTATTTTTATATAAAGTCATATTCCTAGTTTATATAAAATTATGTGATAGATATTCCATATCTTATCCCAAAGGCACCTGTCCGACCAACGGCGAGAAAAAGAGTAGCGAGTAGCGATGTAATCGCTAAAGACACGTTTATACTTATGTAAAAATATGAACATTAACATAGGAATAAGAAATATTGTTACTAACAAATTGAGTCATGTTACTTGTAATTAAAAATTACTATCATAATTCTGAAGATCCCGTGTAAACAAATGAGATACAGACATTAATAGTTGACCGCTGGCCGTCACACTGCCGGCGAGTACTCGCTCTACACTGAATCTCTTTTGTTTACACAGACGGGATCTACAAAATACATCTGTTGTACGTTTCTCGAGCGACAAATCGCTACTCGCTTCTGGCTCATCGTTGGCTCCTGTCTCGGTGGTGACCGAGCATACTAAGATTAAGGCACCTGTCCGATCAACAGCGAGAAAAAGAGTAGCGAGTAGTGATTTTAACGCTCAAAACACGTACATACTCGTACTTATGTAGATCGCATGTAAACAAAAGAGATACAGAGCGAAAGATCGCTACTCGCTTCTCGCTCATCGTCGTTGGTGGGACAGGTGCATTAAGGCCATAGTCTCAATGGCAACCGAGCATACCGAGATATATGCGAGGTTAAGCAATGTTACCACTGTCGGTCCGAAGATGTGTGACCGTTTCAGAACATTATCAAATTCATCCGTGCCTCGGAGACCACATTAAGCCGTGGGCACTGCGCCCAATTTCTCTCCGGTGGTATTTCTGCCTCATCGGACTATGGCAATGAGGGAATAAAGAGAGTTTGCACATACACTTGGGCATTATAATATCTCCTGTGTAGTTGGCTAGTCTCTTCTAAGCTTTGATTTACGACCTTATACAGAGAAGTAATTATTAAAAGGTTGAATCATCGACGGATGCCCTTAAGTAGCAGTATTATATAACAGAAAACAATAAAAATATATAAAAGACAAGCATTATACTTTGCTCGGCAGCGAAAGCATAGACAATGTCCAATTTATTAATTAAGACCCGTAACTTATAAAATTCTATAATGTGTACACATCGCGAAAGTTTACGAACATATACCGCCTACCGCCGCTAACCTATTACATTGTAATGAAAATATTTACAACTAGCTGACCCGCTTAACATTTTTCATCGCTGCTCCGCTCATATTGGTCGTAGCGTGATGTTATAAAGCTTATAGCGTTCCTCAATAAATAGGCTATACAACACAAAAAGATTTTTTTAATTCGAACCGCTCCTTAGATTATTGCGTCCAAACATACAAAGAAATAAACTCTTCAGCTTTATACGCACTACGTACCTATTTCAACTATATTCATGTAAATGAAAGTAGATACTTGTTACATTCTCAAATTATACCTCCATAAGAAAACCTTGAGAATAACCGATGACAACGGTTTGTTGACATTATTTCTAAACCCAAAACGAACAGGTAAAAGTAATAATTTAAAAACAAGTTTTTATTGTCTTGTTCTTTTTTTGCTGACTCTAACTATAACATTGTGATCGTCGGTGGCGGAGGGTCCTTATAACACCATTACTCTCGGTTTCCCTTTGGATTGTAGTTACTTAGTTTTATAGGTACAAACAACCATGATTTATTTACAACATACATTGTCTTTACAGAAGAACCCAATACAAAAACATACAACATACACAGTGTGCAGTGGCGCAGTGGGAATGTATCCGATTGCTACGCAAGAGGTCGTGGGATCGATCCCCACCCAGGATAAAACTTTGGCGTGATGAGCACGATGGTTTATTCTGTGTCTGGATGTTATTTATCTATAAAATGTATGTATTTAGAAATATACGAGTAAGTTTATCAGTTGTTTGGTTGCCATAGTACAAGCTCTGCTTAGTTTGGGATCAGATGACGTTGTGTAAATTGTCCCAAAGTATTATTAAGTATTATTATTAAAATGCAATGTCACCTTTCCAATTCCGGCCATGATAAAAAAGTCAATTTTCGGAGAGATGCGGTTAATAATATAAATCGCTCGAACAATCGGTGCAAATTTTAAAATATTCGTGCGTGCTGTTGGTACCTCAAATTACCTATTTCTAGGCTCGTGTTGTAGCCTGATGTTAGGAACAAGCAATCTCAACGATTCCAGAATTTGGGGAGTATTCCAATTTCCGCGGAGTACTAAGAATACGTACCTAACAAGAGCTAAGCTACGTCTAACCTCCAGCTTATAAATAAATTCAGCAACGTATATTTCTTTATCGGGTTACCTTAAAAAAAAATTAACCTTTCGCCTCTGGTGGTCGTAGTAGGTACAAATATAAATTTTGAGATGTCAACATGTTAATTCAATGAACAAGTTGCAGTAGGTATTTGAAGTTTGAGTCTGATTGAAGACTGTAATTAATTCAATTGAAATAATAAACTAGAGTCCCAAAGCCGCTCAAAGTTATTAACGTAGATGTAAATCAGAAAATTGAAATTTGCTTGGACATTATTTTAATACAAAATGAGACAAAAGCTGCAGTATTGAAATTTTACTATGTAGGTATATACACTGTGGCTAGGCTCAAGCCGCTCTCCCCCCCTTCCCAAATCTTTCACCATTCACCCATTCAATTCGTGTTAGTGGTGCACATCGGCCCTATCTGGTTCAAACCCAAATAATCCTATCCCCCTAACAACAGTCCAAGCCCCCTCCAAACGACATTCCTGAATCCGCCACTGTATACACATACCTATGCTTAAATGACATCTGCTTAAATTATTCAACTCATAACAGACTAGCGGACGCCTCGCGGTTTCATCCGCGTATATCCCGTTCCCGTATGAATACAGGGATAATAAATAGCCTATGTCACTCGGGGTTAGTGTAGCTTCACAATGAAAGAATTTTTCAAATCCGTCCAGTAGTTTCGGAGCCTATTCAATACAAACAAACAATCAAATCTTTCCTCTTTATAATATTAATATAGATATATATAATCCAGCCATATAAGTTCTAAGAAATATATATTAATCGTAGGACAGTCATATTAAGGTAAATGTTAGCACACTATTATTTTTTTCACTGATTGTTCTCATCATCAACATCGAGCCATCCTATCAAAATCCATCCAGCCGTGTGAACAACAGCAAAAAAATAATACACTAAGTACTTGTTTAGTGTATTTTATAAATGTACTCCTTTATTTATGGGGTCGTCCATATATCACGTGATTTTTTTTAGCCACCTTAGTACCACCCCTTCCTCTTGGTGATACTTGGTGAGGTTTTAGATTACACCCCCGCCTACCCAAGACCACGTGTTTTTTGTAGTACAAAAAATAACCCAACAATTTTCACACGTGTGTGAGTCTCGAACGACGGGGAGGTACAATTGGTCCAACACCGGTCAAGAGTCGCTCTCTCGACAAGGTTCGAGGTTGGGAATGCAATTGGTTCAAGTCAGAAATCACGATCGGAAAAATACACGTGATTTCTCACCGTACTAAGTAGTATGACGAATGCGCCACCAGTCATCTACAACGACTCTATTATTCCTTTAAGTTCATCTGTTAGGGATCTCGGCATTTAACTAGACACAAAAGTCAAATAGCAAGCTCTAGGGTACGGGTACTCTGCGGGCTATATAGAAACGTCTAAAAAATCCTTCGAGACTCACATGATTAATGGACGACCCCCAAAAGGGGTATGTCCCAGGCTCAATGATTTACATGAAATTTTTTATGTAGATAGTAGCTTAGTTTTTATCGCAATAACCAACATCCACGCGGGCAAAGCCGCAGTGCTAATCTAGTTATGAATAGAGGGTGTAAATTACTCGTCAATGTAAATTTAATTCTCATGCTATAATCTAGTATGACTATCAAAATTCTAGTTTCGATGCAGTTGCGTGGGTTCAGCCGGCTTATAATGGACTTATCAATCATAAAGGATATCTATTCAGGCTTAATGCTATCACCTATTTCAATCTACTTTCACGCGATCATTTCTATGAAACGATGTAGATAGTGTAAGTAGGTTTAGATATAGTTAAATATATGTGATTAATTGATTATTCATTCTTTTGTAGTAACTAATCAGTAGGTACTAAGAATAATATGACCAATAAGAAATCATGAGAAGACGCAGCTATATAAGTAGGTGGGTACAGTAGGTGATGTGGTCTATCGAAGATGCTTGAAATTCATTTACACGTCAAAAAACAACAAGGTTGATTTTGCTTTGCAATTATAATGTGACAATTATTAATCTCAACCTTAACGCGATTTTAGTTACATAGGAAGTTTTACTAAAACTGGTAGACTACTTTCATGGCCTACCTTACAACATCATTCTGTTTTAAAACTCTGTCACTATTATTTAACTTTAAGTGATAGAGACAGTTTTGAGAGGTTTGAGTATTCGGCTGCTTATTACTAAAGCTCAGGCGATAATAGGCGGAATCTTAGGAAAGGACATAGACTATTTTTGTAGAGACAGGTAACCAATATGGACACCAGTAGAACCGAGAGCATAGAAACTAATAAGTAAGTTTTTTTTATTTAACTTGATATGTCCCGCTGCAGAGCAAAGGTCCATATGCTTCCAAATCTAACTGTCTGGAGCTTGTTCCTCTTACATCTTCTGAAAATCATACAGAGCGTCACGCCAGTATTTATATGGTCAGCCTCCACGGCGGAGAAGTCCATCATTGGTTAACAGGCATTTTCCCATCTTCATGGCGTTATGCTTTTGTTACTCCTCTACCTAAAATTCTTTATCCTACTCTTCCTAACCACTTCCTTCCTCTTTCCTTTATTATAAAAAGTGCGGGAAGCCTCTGCTCATAAACAAATTACACCATTTTTTCATGGTAACAATTTGTTATGCTAGTTCTAATCGGGCTTCAGGCCCGGACATAGCACCAGCTCTGCTCTTCTTAAGGCGATTGGCGACATCAGGGCAAGCATGGATGAAACCAAAGTCACAGTATTGGATTTGGTGGATTTCTCGAATGCCTTCAACGCCGTCTGTAACGATACCTCATAATCAAGAGCACGGGGCGAGACCATTAAATGAGAGTAAGATATCGCCAAAGATAGGAACAAATCAGTTCCTATCTTTAGGGGCACCAGCAGTCATTACACTTGAACAATTCTTTTTTAAGGCGATATTCTTTCTCCTTTACTATTTTGTATTTTTATCGATCTCGATTACTAAAGTTCTTCAGTGTGCGTTTCATTTGTACGCTGATGAGTTGCAGTTATATGTTAGGCAAGTGTGAACGATTTATTTGAGGCCATTACACATATAAATGGGGATCTTGATGCTATTAAGTCCTGGTCAGACATGTTTGGCTTGACAGTTAATCCATCTAAGTGCCAGGCAATTGTGATAGGGAGTCTACGCATCTTAATACGTTTCACCCCAGTCATTTAGGGGTCATTTTACTAGACACAAACCTCAACTGGAAAGCTCAGGGGACCAGTGCTAGTCAGAGGGTGACGGATGCTCTGTAGGCTTTAAACCGTCTGAAAAATTTTCTTCCTTTGAAAACTAAAATAATGCTCATCCAGACGTTGATATTTTCCTTGACTGATATCCTACTTTCACTTCCCCCTCTTCCTTGTCATGTAACTTTCATTACTTGTGCTCCAACTTTTTCTAAGAATCTGCTTCTCCTACGTCCTGCTCATTCTTCTGGATTCGTCGAATCTTATTTCCTAGCACAATCTATCTTACTCTGCAAACCACTGCCCCCCGAAATTAGGCACCTAACCGCTTGAATTTTAAGACGAAGGTTCGTACTTTATTCTTCGAAGAATCAGTTGAGTTATTACATTAGTATGTCAATATGTATGTTCGTATGTATATATGTATGCTTGTATGTAATTGTGTAGGTACCTACTTAAATTATTATTTTGTTTTCACATAATGTTTATTATATAGTTTAGCTGCCAACAAGTTTACTACACCTACTTCCATTTTTGTGGTGGAGAATCCTTTTAGCAAAGTTTTCGCCTTTGTACTAAACGTTTTTAAATAAATATAACATAATTTGGAAGCGGCGGTAGCCTAATGGCTAAGGCATCGGTCTCACAATCGTGAGGTCGCGGGTTCGAATCCTACCCATTATACTACCGACGTGAACCCACTCCTAACACAAGCCATTGAGCTTAGCTGGAGGGGTTAACAGGATTGCTAGTAATGTGGGACGAAAATCCCACATAGCTAGTTATCTTTACAAAAAAAAGAAAAGAATAAGAAATCTAATGTACTTCATTTGATTTTTCGAATAAAAAATGATTCATGTACAATTTTGTGTTCGCTTATCTTATACAACATATAAACACACATTAAGTATATGCATACGGACGAATGAGTAAATCATATATTTACGAAACAGAACAAACCTTCTGGTACACATTTCATGTTTTGAGAAAATATCCTACGTTCAGATTGCAGAGGATTCGTCGAGGTAAGCCTGTTTCACAATATGCAAATATTGACTTGTCTGATCTCATCATGTTATGAAGGCTTCGGAACATGGATTTTTGGCCTTATTTGCACATGCTT
This sequence comes from Herminia tarsipennalis, assembly GCA_945859575.2. Lineage (NCBI taxonomy): Eukaryota > Metazoa > Arthropoda > Insecta > Lepidoptera > Erebidae > Herminia > Herminia tarsipennalis. Next base: position 9,693,839 of record OX243834.2, on the reverse strand, counting down.
CAAGTTAAAAAAGTCCACATTATGATTGCAATTGAAGATTGTAATATCTCTTGTTACGTGAATGCAAAATCACAGATAATAATAAAAAAAAAATCGCCTGCAAAAAGACGGTAAGAAGACACCACTCATATTTAATATCATGCAATCTGAGGCATTAATGAATCTTTTTTAGGGTTCCGTAGCCAAAATGGCAAAACGGAACTGTTATAGTTTCGCCATATCCGTCCGTCCAGCTTTGCTCAGAGAATATTAGTACTAGAAGGCTGTAATTTTGCATGGATGCACTATAAACAACTTACGCCGACAAAGTGAATAAATAAAATTTTGAAGAACATTTTTTTTAGGGTACCTCCCCTATATGTAAAGTGGGGGTATGTGCAATTTTTTGTTAGAGTAATGTCCCCCCCCCCCCGTGCCAGCTAAATGGTTGATGTGGAGTATGTGAAAAAAATCACGGTAGTAGTATATATAGTAAAATAATAAGTAAATATAAGTAAAACTATCACAGCTAAGAAGGCTTAACAAGTTTACGAGTAACAGCTGATCAAATAAGAAGTAACAAAATTTCCTACAACTTCCATTGAAAATGATTATTAAGTAGGTATAACATTGTAAGTATAAAAAAAAAACAACAGAAAACCCAGTTCATAAGTTGCATTATTCGGATGGAGGAGCCCCCTCCCTCCATCTGGTCCTATCACAACCCCCCAAGGGGAAACTCTAATGTTTCAACATCACAATTTCATGGAAGAATATCTATGGTAGGAATAATCAAGACGGCTTAAGGCTTAGATCCCCTTTACATCTGAAATAACCCCCGGGTCCACCTTTAGGTACCAGCGGAGTGACATGTTTAGTGTCGCAAAAGTTTTTTTATGACTCAATTCATTGACAACAGTAATCTATTATGGGGTCTAGATTTACTATGATTGCTGTACATTGCAACATAATCAGGGAGAGGCTTATTAAGTCGAAATGCCAGTAAGCGGTAGCTCGTTTGGCAAGCTTTTTGATTGATTTATGAATTGGAAGTATAAAGTTGTTTTGGATACCACTTGCATTGAATATAATCGTGGGTTGGCCTTATGTAATGTAGTTGGATGGTTTTAACTAGGACTTATGGCTGTATTACACCACACTGAATCAGGGTCCCTAAACTCGTAACAAGAGATGAGTAAGTGTAAGCAGTAAGGGTCCCTAATATCTCTAACTAGTGGCCACGTTCACATTTATTTCAGAGCCCTGATTCAGTGTAGTACAGAGCTTCGGAGCATGTTACGGAGCTTTGACTCCGACTTCGAAAGGTTGGAATTTCCGATAAATTTTACACTTCCGACTCCGACTTCGGCTCCGACATTTATTAAATTTAAATCGGACGTTTTAATGGCGGTACCTAGTGTGCGCCGGCCACTCCTTTAAGCTAATTTATACATAATAAATGTACCTATGAAGGAAACATTCTCATGGATTCGCTATGTCCCGGCCGAGCGAATATAATCTATGCTAATACTAGCGGCCCGTCCCAGCTTCGCACGGGTGGACATGGGATCCCTATTTTTTTTAGTAATTGCGACTATAAATTGAAATATAAGCTATCCTATCTTTCAAGTTAGATCAAATTGCACACGGTGTGCAAATCAAATTAAAAACCGGTTCAGTAGTTTAGGAGTCCATCGCGGACAAACAACGTGACACGTAATTTTCATATATAAAGATTATAAAGCTGAAGAGTTTGTTTGTTTGTTTGAACGCGGTAATCTCAGCGGACAGCTAGTATTTAATATGATTTAATATTTTTTCTTTTTTTATCTTATTTTCTTAAGCTATATCTCAAAATATTTATCTTCTTCCACCACCTCCGACTCCGACTTCGGTTCCAATAAAACCGTAACATCCCTAGTGTAGTGTAATACCCTTTTTAGTTACTATAGGTCTGAGTTGATGATAATAACAAAGTAATGTTACCTACTTAAAACTAATGAAACCAATCTCTAGAAACAAAACGTTGCATTTTTACCCGACAGTGCCAGAAAAAGGCTAACATTTTCGAACGTATGTATGTAAATATGTCCAATTCTTCACCACGCTATACAGCCCAAACGGCTTGACGGATTTCATCATGTCAGGTGTTGTTGGATTAGTCATTAATTGCAGAAGTGATGTAAGCCAACAATACTATTGTTACACAACGTGTAACTGAAAGATGTGGTCAAATTTAATTAGCGAACAGTATATGATATGTGTATTACACCTACTGCTAAATCCGATTGTATCATTATGGCATAATCATAAAGTTTTTAGCGTTCTGTAGCCAAAATGGCAAAAATGGAACCCTAGTAGTCATGTCCTTCTGTTTGTCTGTCTGTCCGTCCGTATGTCACAGGCATTTTACTCAAAGACTACTCAATGAATCTTGATGAAATTTGGTGGAAAGGTGTCTTGTAGCAGCCGCTACTGAGTTTGATAGCTAAATAAAAATAATAAATATTTTTAGCGGAGGCACACCATACATGTCATAGAAGCTGAAAAAATATATTTTCAGCAAACGTCAACGTGTGGCACGTCATTCGACAGGTCTTTTAAAAACATTTTAAGGTTTCTAATAAACTTTTTTGACCTTTGAACCGTGTGACCAAAAATATGGAAAAAATCACAAAGATAGCGCTTAATAAATACTTTAAACTAAAATTATTTTGGATAAGATCTAATTTACCGTCATTGAGTTATTGCCGAAAATTAAATTAAAAATTGCGTTATTCAACAATTGGGCGTAAGTGCCATGAACATACGCTCTTCAATTGTTCAAGGCTGCGGAAGTCTACACTGAGCATGGTCTGACATGCTCTTGCCCGTTTTTTTTTTTGGTAATATTTCAGTACCTACTGAATAGCGCACGGCATAAATATTTTACCTTGTGTGGTGCAAAATTCGATTGGATTATTATGGTATAGAACTTTTCACGTTGTATATTGTTATTTTAATTATTATTTGATGCTTAACAATATAATGGTAAATCTAATCACTAAAGTTTTAGGTACAGCCTAAAACTTTAGTGATTAGATTGCGTCAATTTTAGAATTAACATGTTTCAACATATGTGTGTTCTGAGTTCAACACAGTGTAATATTGTTTATGAAATTAATTAATGAGAAATTCTAAATCATTTATTTTTCAATTAATAACTTTTTCATTGATGAATAATTAATCCATAAAATTTTAGGGTGTAATTTTGATAAAATTAGTTTGTTATAGGCACATAACAATCCTTGAATTTAACCACACCTTTTTGCTACCTACACGTTGTATATAAAAGTCCTTATTAAAGTAAATAGTACTCTCACGCACCGCTAACTTAGAACACGTATCTAAAAGTTCGCAACTAGAGATTTCCACGTCCACTCCAACTGACAAACGTTTGAGACTCCAAGAAACTTGTTAGAAAACTAAAAAGAACTCGTTGCGAAGATGTTAAGGGAGTGCCGAGTAAAGAAAGTATTGTAACAGAAGTATCACTCTGTAATGTCTTCTAAATTGTATACCTTAGATACTTTACCAAAGTGAAAATCTTCATTAAAGCTAGGTTTGGATTGTTGTACATATATCTGAGGTTCATTTCTACTTACAGCTAAGTATTTTTTTTTAACTAAACCTATGGTTGAACTGTGAGAACAAATCTACGCGAAAGTTAGGAATCAAAAGACCAGAACCAAAATACAATACCTATTGGTAAGGTACATTCAAGAGAAATCAATGATGTAGGTACTTCAATGATATTATAATAGTATCCCAATGATTTCACGGTGAGAAGATAGTTGACACTTTAGAATTAAAAAAAATAATTAGTTTATAAGCTCACACTGCAGAAAAAAACCACAAAGTACACGCACATTTTGCGATTTAAGACTAGGTATTACTGAAAATAAATCGTGAAGAAAAAAATGTGTGGCACTCGGGGACTGCCGCGGTAAAGCTTTTTTTATCAACTTATAATTATTTATTTATTTTTTATTTAAGCAGTATTTTTTTTCACTTTTCATTACATTTCGGAGCAGCTCGTCTCGATCCGTGCGAGCTTCGTACAGTCGTACCATATACATATACTCGTACGTTAAGCGAACGCTCGGCCGAGCATGGTAGGCGGAGTGGGGGGTGTTAGGTTTTATTTTCGTTACGGAATTTCTTGATTCGGTCGCCGCGCTCAAAGCTATGCAATAGCTTAAAAACTGTGCCGTGAGATTTCCGCGGGTTTTTTAAAAGATAACTAGCAATACGGGTCGCGCATTACTAGCACTCCTGTTAACCCCTCCAGCTAAGCAAAAGTGCTTGTGTTAGGAGTGGGATCACGTCGGTAGTGTAATGAGTAGGATTCGAACCCACGACCTCTCTATTACGAGTCTGTGACTATGAGACGATTCTGACACGATTTAAACACACTTAATAAAAAAAAACATAAATCAAATCTTCCAATGTCTTCAAAGTTGTACTACTGACAGTTCATCTTTATAATACGAGGGCGAGGCTCAAGCCCAGTCTGCGACAGCCACTCGATTTAATTTACATCTCCGCACCAATTGTTCCCAACTCCAGAGTTCGTCGAACGGCCGGGCGCCGTCTCTGATTTATTTTCCCTCAACATCCCTTTAAACGGATTTTAGTTCCTTAGTACCAGAACTTTACAGAGTAGTTAGTTTATAGAGGTATTATGTTACTTATTTATTAAGATGGTCTAACCTTCATTCATTCAATATGACGATGAGGAAAGATAATGGACTTATGTCTTTTAGATTTCTATACCTATTTATTTTTAGGGGCTAGTTAAAAAGCGGATAGGGATTTTGCATAGCATATGCTGAACTACTATGTTTTTGGGTTCCGTAGCAAAATTGGCAAAACGTCCGTAGCTTAGCTTAGAGACTGTTAATGCTATTACGCTGTAATTTTGCATGGCATTGTAAGAACGTTGCATTACATTGTAATGCTCTAGCAATTGCTCAAGTGTATACTCAACTTGAGACATGGCGATGCGAGCTTGTTCTTCTAAGTAAGTGGTCTTTGTATGCAGTAAAGACATCAAGGCTCATATAGTCAAAGTATCTTCTAGAGAAGGGTCATAGGGTTATTACCTCTCTAGGTTAGGCCTAGGTTCAAATAAGTTCATAAAAAAGTCAATAAAATTATAATATAAAAAAATCTGGCTAAAATAAGGACTGTAATCATTCTTACTTACCCTGTCCATAAACTCCTGCAAAACGCCTTTTTTCCGTTTAAAACTGGGCAAGTGCATGTTGGACCACGCACAATTTAGAGTTTCGTAGTTGCCCCCTTCCGCCACCCAAATAATGCGGCTTAAGAAGTAGGTTTTCTGTTGTTTTAGTTTCATACTTACAATGCTATATTTTCAATGAAATTTGTACGAAAATGTTGTTACTTGTCATTTGATCAGCTGTTTACAGCCTACTTTTTCACATACCCAACATCAACCAATTAGCTGGCGGGGGGTGGGAGACACTTGACTAAAGCTTAATATTCGACAAACGGATTTCGAAATCTAACAACCCCTTAACATTTTTAAAAGATCTTTCTAGTGACACCCAACACGATGGGGTAGGTGAATAAATAATCACATCACCACTTTACATATAGAGGAAAAACTGTTTTTCAAGATTTAAGCACTAACAGTCTCTGGGCTAAGCTGCGAACGGACGGATGGACATGGCGAAACTATAAGAAAACTAAAGGGATTTGTTCCTAAAAACAGAATCAAATTACTCAGGAATGAAATCCTTGTTGTAACCATGTCTTTACTTTATGACGGCTACGATGGCTAACTATTTACCACCAAGCGACTTTTGTGCTTTCTCGGTAATATAAAACATAAGAATGATTGTCGATTCTCGCACAAATATATAAGTTGTAATAAGAAAATCTGTAACATTGTAACTGCCTGATAAATGGCGATAGGAGGGGCCGAACTTGCCATTTATCAGGGAAAGGTGGGCGTCGGTGAACTTTAGGTATTACAGCTTTACCAAGCAATTTTAAGAGTCATATAGACACTTACTATTTATCTATTAGAAGAATCATTGTCTTTGTGAGGCTTTTCACTAAAAGTAGAAGAAAATTTAAAAAGTATTTATGGTATTTAATCAGTTACCATTTAGGTACGCGTGTGTTAAATGTTATTTAAATACTTTTAGCAGCTTTACAGTGATTATGCTACATTTTTATATTTTACGAAGTAAAGTGAAGAGAAGGTCTTAAGGAGAGTTTTGTGATGATCAAGAAGTTAAAGTCTGCTTTAGGTAAGATAGGCGACCAATTTCAACATCGCATCGTCAGTCAGTACACTGCCTTAAGGACACGCATTCATTTTCTTTTTCTCATGAACTTTACACTTGAAAGTGGAACTTCCGTCTAACTTCATTTTCTTTTATTTTCAAACTTATCAATGATATGATTTTACAAAATAAAGGATAATGAAGTTCGGTGTCCAAATTCAAGAAAAAAGCCAATATGATCGTGTCAATATCGATATTTATCAATATATTGTACGTGTTAAGAGTTTATTGATCAGTGTTATTAAGTTGTTTGAGGACATATATATATTTTTTTACGATAAGTTATTATATAGGATTGTGGCCCACGTTACTAGCAATCCTGTTAACCTCTCCAGCTAAGCTTAATGCTTTGACTGCCTCTGTGGCGCAGTGGGAGTGTATCCGACTGCTACGCAAGAGGTCGTGGGTTCGATCCCCACTCAGGATAAAACTTTGTGTGATGAGCACGATGGTTTATTCTGTGTCTGGGTGTTATTTATCTATAATATGTATGTATTTAGAAATATATAAGTATGTTTATCAGTTGTCTGGTTTCCATAGTACAAGCTCTGCTTAGTTTGGTATCAGATAGCGTTGTGTGAGTTGTCCCAAGATATTATTATTATTATTATTATTATGGAGTGGAATAACGTCGGTAGTATAATGGGTAGGATTCGAAACCGCGACCTCACGATGGCTGCAGAGGCGAGCAGTGCCGGAGAAGATGCGATTCTTGAGATCTGGGCGATAAAGTTAGACCCATGCAAACTTGACAGTTCATTGATACTGTTCCTAAGATCAACTACCTATTATGAATATCAGCTAGTGAAAATGATTATTTTATCATATTTACTACGTAAATTTGTCATTATTCATAATGACTAGCTATTATGAATAATATTGAATTAATCATATTTACTGTAACATATAAATAGCGGAGAAAACTCCGTGCGAAGCCGGGACGGGCCGCTAATAAATTTATCAACATCATATCACTTAACCAAAGTGAGGGTACAAAAATCAAATTTATAGACTTAAAACATGATGGTAATTAATGTCTAGACTTCGAGAGCGGCATCACAAATGATGTTATAAGATATTTATATTGGTTGACTGGTGGGAAGAGTGCAAAGTGAAGTACAGCGGTTGAAAAGAAAATAACTTAAGTAAGTAGCGTTAAAGGAAGCAGCACCGACTTGTGGCTGATGTTGTTATTTATCCAAGGCTTTAGATGCAATTCCAATAAATCTTTCGCTAGAAATTGCGGTTCATTCGATTTGCCCCAGACTTAAAACGCTCGCGTAGAATAAAACGCGTTAAAAGTTCTGTAACGTATTTTTTTTTAAGTTCTATCTTCAGACACAAAATACATAGAGTACAGAAGATCGGACCACTTTGTTCCGTGATTCCGTATCCGTGAATGATGTTTTTAGCGACGACTTACGAGCGACGTTTATTCGTAGAGGTTATTTATTATACAGTGAATATTTAAACGATAAAGAAAAATGGACCTAGTTATTAGCTTCTTGTTAAATACTCTATTTTGTTTGTGTGAATATTGTTAAGACACATTGTTTAAGAGCTTGATTTGACTTTTAATGATGATTTAATTGATAAAAATAAATGATCTAGTTCCTTGCTCCCTATTAATGTATTTTACTACAGTTTTGGTATTTGGCAATTTTACTCAGGAGAACAATGTTATCGTCGTTTGATAATTTTACATAGGGATTACTAAAGAAAACGATTTACTTTTGTAAGTAAATATTCTGCGTGATAGATAACTGATAAATTAAAGCAATTCTTTTCTTTCTTTTGCAAAACATTTATACTTCTTAATTAGCAGCACTTTGGCCAGTATTTAAGCATTCTGTGCTATCAGGCCGTTCAAATGTCTATTCGATAGGAGTGTAAGTTCTTTGTTCGATGTTAGGGTTTTGGTTTCCACACTTAGTCCTTTAAGTGAACCATTGTACGTGAGCCATGGTGGCCGTTATTCCAGCTAGCAAATCAATCTTGCCGGTCTTCTTAAGATATTCGCAAGGGATCTTGGTGTTCTATGTGTTTCCTTGTGGATCCTTGTGACGTCGGTGCACTCGAGGCGTACATTCACTATCGTTTCCTCCGCCTCCATGCCAGCTCTGCACAGAAGACTGTCAGTGATACCTACCTAAGGTGTGAAAGTGTTTATTCAGAGAGCAGTGTCCGATGATGGTCACCGCCACCAGTCGCAGGTTGTCTATGTCCAAGCGAACACGTGTACACGGATGACATAGCCTCCTTGGATTGCCGGCACCCTAGTATCGAGGTCAATAATTTGTCTGCTTTTGTGTTTTTGTGTTATCCTTTAACTAGCTCCTTATTTGATTGAAAGGAATAGGTCAACGGGTTCGAGTCTGACGGCTTTCATGTTAGAACTCATGGCGAGTTCATCAGCTGCATCGTTTCCAAGTGATCCACTGTGTCCCTTAATCCATTGTAGTGTCACCGCGTTGTGATTTACTACCGTAATGCGTTCTAGGGCATTATGGCATTCTAGTATTAGTCTCCACGTGATCTGGTTTTTCTTTAAGGTTTGAAGAACTGAGGTATTGTCAGAGAGTATACGAATATGGGTATGCGTAACTTCCCTGACCTCTATGGCGTGTGCTGCTTGGGTATTGCCTACACATTTTGCCTAATAGACCGTGTTGAGCATTCCTAGGGGCCTGGATATTTTGATGTTTAGATCGTCTGAGAAGACTCCAGTTGCGAGGTCGGTTTTTAATCATCGGTGTTTACACCGATGATGGTCCAGAAGAGCTAAGGATTTATCCTTAGCTCTTCTGGACCTGAGTAGTCACTTGGCTCCGCTGTAAGCGCTATTTTGCAGTGTCTTTTGAAACAATGGTGTTTTCAGGATTCTGTCGCTTGTTGATGCCATCAAGGTCTGTTGTTTGATTGCATGATTTTTTTTTATGCGTATATGTTTGATACTGGAATTATTACTTTAACTGCCGAATTTTTCAAGTCTAAAAGTCACTAGGGTCGCCTCTTCTCTAACGACAAGGTGTAAAGTTGGTAGCCCCAGCATCGCCTGTAGAACAGCAGTGGGTGATGTTTTCATGCAACTGGTAATTGTTACGCAGGCAAATCTTTGTAGTTTCTCGAGATCATTATGGGCTGTGCTCAGATTTGTCCTGGGCCATCAAGCTAAACAGCCATCTTAGTCTGAGCATATTCAGTCAGTAATTAGTCTTTTAAATCTAGACAAACAGCACAACTACACTCACACATATACTTACTCATTTGTATTTTCACCCACTCATTCATAACTTACCTACTAAGGTCATACAATTATTTAAATTTTTGAATGTTATTAATATAATTTACTAAATGTTGCAAGCCTTTATATAAACTCTATTAGAAGGAACTCTGGCACCTGAGACTTGTCCTAGTTCAGGCATCAAAGGTTTCACCGTCTTTCGCTACAATTAGCCTAACTAATGTTTTAAACTTGCAACTTAACCAATGTATGTATAATGTAAATGAGGCTTTCAGTAATAAAATTATTATTATTATTATAAATTAAGGAATCGTTTTCTTAGCCAATTCATTCGTTTCTTGGACTTCAATCCTATTTTGAAGTCAGTTGAAAAGACTAAAAGGAAAAAATAAAATTAATGAACAGATTTTATCATTCATGAATTTTAAATTATCAGCTCTTTAAATGATGAATGCAGAGATTTCGAATGTACTTAATAACAGATTGACGGACAGACAGACACCAAAATGATTTCAGATTCCTTAAACGTCGACCGCTTTTGACACGGAAGGTAGGCAGATATTTATTTATACTGAATATCGATTACGCATTCGATTCCGGTACACCAGTATACTCCATAATCAATCTTTAAGTATTCGTCAACTATTTATCCTTTCCGTCCATTGTAAAGACAGAATGACAGCCAAACGGAATGGCATTTTTATATTTTTTGTATCGATGAATTAAAGCACAATTTATATGTGTGCTCCCAGTGAAAAAGGGTGTAAGTTCACTATTGTCAAAAAGATAAAAGGATACATAGTAAGTAAGTATATGTTAATAAAAATGTGCTCTATCAGTGGTGTAAACAGATTCAGGTTTACCTACCTAAAAATAAAGAAGTTAGATTTCTAAGCCATTGAAATTTATGTATAAATTTTAATCATTCAGAACTTTTTTTGTGCCTCATATAAAGTAACTTTTTTGGACTTATGGGCCAAAAAAGTTACTTTATGACATCCCTTACCTATTAATATTTTAGTATTTTAATGAATATTTTGAATGAATAAAATGTTAGAATTATTAATCGATAAAACATAATTAATAGTTTTCCTAAGTAGTATTAGGGTCTCTATGACATGCGCGAAACTGATATGATCCTAACTACAATCCGGCCGAGTTACGTTGATCTAACTGTAGAAAAGATCATCAGAAATTAAAAGTGTTTTGTTGTTGATGAATTGAGCATGTTTCCAATGCAAGCAACATGTACGCACATGTGACGTCATCCTTGTATGCAAGACTTGCCTAATGGAACAGTGCCTTAAGCAACGGTGTTATTGAACCCGTCAGCCAACAATCAAACACATTAACACTTAAGTTCATATAAATAAACAGTACACCAAAACTGTTACGAACGTCAGGCCCCAATCTAAAGCGCTCCAATTTGTTCCTTTACTTCATATTGTTGCCACAAAAGAGCAAAAGTACAGAAGGTAAACCTCACACAATGGTAAAGTGCGAGTTTGATTCGCTCGACTGGGTGTTCCATTATCTCTTTACAAAACAATATCGGCTAAGTGCAGGGTTTGCACATGAGAACTTTTTTTGACGTGATAACGTCTTATAAATCGACGACTGGGTGCACACACGAAAAAGTGTCACGTTGTTGATTGGTTGCTAAACAGTCACGTTATTGACTGGTTGCTAAGCAACGCGAATAGCGATTGCAGTGACATGACATGCGATACAATTAGAACTAACGTTTTTGATTGGTTGCTAAGCAATGCGAATGGCGATATGTTTCGCACTAAATTTTTACCACTATCCATATAACAACCAACATTGTTTGCATAAAGCCTCTTTACAATCAAAACAATGAAACACATTAACACAATATTTCCCGCCTCCACATGTTTTCCCACATGACTACTATCAAGATAAAAAAAAAGTTATTATATCGTCATTAAATTTAAAAAAAATGCCATAAATTAAATGGGAACATGACACCTAACAACACATTAACGGATCGGACAAGCATTAACTTTACATACTGCATAATATGCAATATATACCACCCTTAGATTATTTGACACTAAAAATCCGTTGCGTAATTAAAAAAAAATCTAAGCGTACAGAAACAGACAGCGGGAAGCGACTTTATTTTGTACTATGTAAAGAAACTTGACTTCTATCCTCTCGGCGTTTTGTAATGTTACGGATAGTCATTTTAATACCCGACACACGATCTTGTCATCTCACAATCTTGATACATCGCTACAAAGCTGCGACTACGGATTTTTCCTGCACGATCTCGACATACAGATCTATAAGATAAGGCTTGGCTCGCTTCTTGTGTACGGTACAAACACAAAATACCTTTAACAGAAGGAGACCTTTATATTTACGTCCACCCAGAAATCATTCACGAACATGAAATCTCTTACCTTCGTCTTTGGATAACTTTGTTCTACGGGACCCTTGGTTTCCAGTTATGGTAGTTCAGAATGGGGACTATCATAATTGGACATTTGATAAATCTCAGGTCTTTGTGCCCCCCCCCCATTTTTCTTCCGACTCCGTTTCATAAAATAAAAGGTATTTAGGTAGGAGTTCCGTTATGGACGTTATGGTAAAAGTTTGTTAACCCCTGCACAAGGCCACAGCCAAATGAAGCTTATCTTCTGTACTCTGGCTGTTCGCTGGCTTCTGTGATACAAGCGACGAAACAAGTTAAACCATTTTGTCACCCTGACAAAGGTACAGCATACAGCGTTTGATGAGCGACGTACTATCATCAAGCCTAGTCTATAGTAAATATTGTCTAGACAAAGTTTCCATCGAAGGTAATTTGCGTTTTAGATTTTGCAAGTACCTCATTTGTAAATGTTTGCTTCGCCTGTTCTAGGGATTATAGTGGGCGTATCAATAGCCTCGTGAATCTCGTTCAATTCGTCTTTAAAATTCTCGAGTACCTATGTCTAACTTAACTACTTGTAGAAACTGCTTTTGCCAAATATTACCATATTTTGTTACTTCTGAGACTTTCAATTCTTTATATGTACTTTTATGGTTCTTAGGCTTCTAATAATCTAAAAACTTGAACATCGCAACAATGCCAATAAAATTCCTAGATAAATCTTTCACATAAGATACAAAGGATCGCAAAGTGGAAAGGTACGGTATTCTAACGAGCTACGCCTTTGAATTGATTTTACGAACTTAACCTACTCGTAATAAATTCTGAACAAAACAAAGAATCGCTTGTGAGTTTCGGTTTTGGTTTCGAGCGCTCACAATAAACAACAGCCCATAAACTATGTTCTCTGACACGCATATTTCTTATTTTTCTTTGAAACATCTCAGACTAATATTACCCTAGCGGGCCGTAAATGCCGCTCTATTAATTAAGGGGCCACGTTAGAGACGACTCCTGAACGTATGACATCATGTTCCCGCGATTTTCGACAAGGCTTCTTTGTCTCTAAACCTGACAGAATCGACGTAAATCACATCGAGTGACAGCCGCGGCAATACGAAACTGAGAAAATATTATTTTTTAAGTTCGGTTAGTCTTTGTCTTCAAGGAGGATACCGCGGTTGCGTCAGTACCCATCTTGCATGCCGCTGACGACAATGTGCTGAATGATGAAATGGTTTCACGGCTACATTTGTTTGTACAGACTAAAGATAAATATCCACTCGTGAGAGCCGCTCGAAAGGCGGTTTGATTAAAAGGAACATAAATGTTGATCGCCCGTTGTAATGGTATTTACAGCTATTGAAATTCGTCGTCGATCGGCATAATTACAGTGAAATATGAGTTGATTGTTCCGATGAAGTAACGGGCTCATATTTCAAATGCAGCTATGGAGGAGATAAATCAGAGGCGAAGTAACTAGAACATCACGCTGTATGTTCGTGGCGTCTTATTTATAAATTCATCTGTAAATAACGCTTAAACTAATCGCGACGGTGATGGCAAAGTACAAGTGGAATAATTACATCGCGTTGCGTTGTCTGTAACAAAGACGGGCCGTGTCCTGGGGCGGTGGTGTCAAGAACAGGAATAGAACGACGGAGCCCCCGACCGAGCGAGAAGCCGAGGTGTTTCCAATTTACAGACGACGACATCTCTAATGCGCGACAAGATTTACAATCGGTATTAATTTAAAAATATTTCTGATGACGTAAGAGGCTATATTTGAATATCTCGTTTGAATCCCCTTCGATAGCGCCACGTGAATGCAATATGTCTTGTGCACTTTTTGTTCGCTCAAAAGTCAGTAGTGAAACTTTTGCGACGGCTTTAAAAGCTTTAAAAATCTCATTATTCACCGTGGCCAGACGAATCACGTATCCAAACTGCAATGAAGACGTTTAATTAGTATCTAACATGCGATCTTCGGGTCTCGGGTCTCGGGTACTCGGTTGTTAAAGAAGAGTGACTATCATCACCGATGCTCGTAAAGTGGCTTCAATGAAAAAATCGTAAAACAAGGGAACGTTGTGGCAAAAATATGATTTTAGTGGGTTTGTTCCTTAAAAATTATGTCTGCATGTGAAAATTCACACCTTTCACCTTAGTGCTTCAAAAACAACAAAGATTTTTGACATTATATCACGTCCCGCGCGTTAAACCGTAAGCTTATAAAAAGCAAAGCCAAGTTCTTGCAAATTCTCGTTATTTGTTGCACACTAAAATGTTTGTACTTCACTTAACAGTAGGTTTATTTGCAATTTGCGTTCAATAAAGAGATACAAGTTTTTACACCCTTTGAGAGTTTACTTTGTATATAAACTTAAACCAATATTTTGCATTAACTTACTTCAAAATATTTCTGAATTTACTGACCGCTAATCGATAAGTGATTCAAAGATAATTCATAGGTGCATTCCATCAATAAAAAAAGAACTCATTTAAGCGCCCATTCAAAATTTTTGCCTAAACTCACAGGAAAGGCATTTTTATAAAAAAACTACCTGTTTCTCATTTCCTTTGCTTGGAATTTAAAAATAGTCTATGTCCTTCTACAGAGCTTTAGCTATCATCATATCAAATTTCAGTTTAATCGGTTTAAAGTATTAGCAGTGAAAAACCACAGGCAGACAGAACTACTATGGCACTTATAAGTAAGTATGTATAAGTATATATGTGCTTACTCTACTAACCTTTTAGTAAACCAAGTGACTCAGAATTGCGAAGAGATATAAACATGTGCCTTTCATCCAAACCTTTAATAAAATATACTTAAATATTAGGTAACCCAATTTCGGAGTTACAAAACTTCGCCAAGTCTGATATTGACTTCTCCTTGAAGGTCTTTTTGAAGTGACATCAAAAGGAAAACGGATCTTTATCCGGTTCAATACCTGCCATCATTGTCAAGCTTTAGATCATCGTACACTTCGACTTTCTCATTGTGATTTACCCTCATAACTTTTATCAATGAACAGATTTCTTTATTACATACGAATTCTTTTTCTAATTTAATCTCGTAATCCAAAAGTTCATTTATTTATTCGTTTCAAAGTAATTCGCTGAAGAAGGCAATAGGATTTTTTTTTCTTATTAAAATAGTCAAAGAGGGAAGTCCCGCGGGTCCTTATGCTATTGTTAGTCCACCTGTATTTCCTTAGCGTAAGTCCAAAGTGAGTAAATCTTATTATGCTCTTCAATCGGCATCTGGTTACTTGAGGGACGAAGTTCATTTTGTATTTATGAACGTTACACAATGGTTTCTAAAGATCCGGTTCTTTCATAACTTTATTTACTATTACTACGTCTTAGGACCCCTTCTTTCGTGCTTGTGCGACGTAGGAATATACGCAGGGCTTATTTTCTTGCATTGTAAAGAAATGTATATACATACTTTATTATATACCTAGGTAGTATGTAGCTACGTAGGTATATAATATATGAATTAAACTGCCGACTTTGGCCTTGGTTTTAGCCATACGTACATAACTGCTAATAATTTACTTCGTTACCTCTACTTAAAATTATATGGCTATTACCCGTACATGTGACTGCATTTGTGGCGCGGTGGGAGTGTGTCCGACTGCTACGCAAGAGGTTGTGGGTTCGATTCCCACACGGGACACCACTTTGTGTGATCCACAAATTGTTGTTCCGAGTACCTTGTACCATACTGCGGGAGTCGTTTTTGAAATTAAAAAAAATGTACCCAACATTATTTGTATTGGGCATGGTCGCTTATCAAAGCTTAGAAGTACTTCTTCCGGAAACGAAATTCCTGACTGCAGCTTGTAAGTACTTGGAGACTATTGTCACTCCTATATTATGTATCTTATATTGTTTAAGCAAAAATATTTGCAAATTCTAATATTATTTGTTGCTATTATTGTATAACTAGCTGTGCCCCGCGGTTTATTAGCCTATGTGTTAATCCAGCCAGGGTGTCAGCAAACTCCATACCAAATTTTGTTAAAATCGCTCCAGCCGTTTAGACGTGAAGAAGTAACAAACATACACACTCACATCCTCACAAACTTTCACCTTTATAATATTAGTGTGATTTCATAAATTTATAATAAAAATATGTAGAGAATAAGAACATTAAATTAAAGTGTCTGTTATTATAAGTTACTTATATAAATAAAATAAAAATAAACCATCAGGCAGGCTGAATCTTTGACAAGGCAAGGCCCAACGAAAGACAATGTCAAAATAACTTTATCCAGTTGGAAAGTTTTCCAATCTAATGCCTAGTTTACACGTATTAAGAGGTTAATTAATTAACTAAATTTTAACTAAGTTTTAAACAGCGACTTAATACCTCTTTAATCATAAGTGTTAAGTTATGATTTAGTGGTTAAGTGAGCAAGTAGAATAGAATTGATTCTATTTTTGGTTAAGATACACTAAATTGATTTTAAAAAAGCTGTTATAAAGTTCTTAAAATCCCTAATAACAAAACCCTAATAACAAATTCCACGCGGCCGAAGTAGCAAAAATAAAAGGCACTAAAAAACCATGAACAAAAGAATTTACGATGTCTGATTGGATCCAATTGGTTCCAAGTCCTAAATTGAGCTGAGCTTTCTTTTATGGCCTCTCTTGATGAATTCGACATCTGAAAGTCCAAAATTGGCACATACGTTTTGAAACGAGAAAAAGAAAAGGAGGAATTACCTATCTATTTTGATTTGAAGAGTGTAATCAACCAATCAGTAGAAGGTTAGCTATAGTAATATTGGAGGATTGATGATGAACATATAAATATTGATTTTTCATTAATACCTAATAAGCTTTTTATCCAACTACGGCCGATCGATTGAAGCCAAAAAAGAAAAGGTTATGTTTTAAGCAGTTTGTTAGCAGTATAGGCTTTTTTTTTTTTTTTTTTTTTTAAATGACAACTCCCGCAGTAGGGTACAAGCCCTGTGTCACGGGGGACTTTACAACAATTTGTGGATCACACAAAGTGGTGTCCCGTGTGGGAATCGAACCCACGACCTCTTGCGTAGCAGTCGGACACACTCCCACCGCGCCACAGAGGCAGTATATGGTCGTTTGTTTTTTCGTATGTTCCACCATAGCGCCAAACCAGTCATCCTAATTTCGATGAATGAGGTGTCAATGGATTCGTTATTACGATCCCGGTGACATAAGTTATGACTAAGATGAAGAGTACCTACATAGGTAAGTGGGTACAGCATTTTTTTATAAAGTCTTTACTATTTTACATACATGAACAGTGCGTGAATTAGAACGGGGAAAGATAGGCGTTCTAGAGATGTGGTGCTGGAGGAAGGTGTTCAGGATATTATAAACTGATTTCCACACCAACGTGCAACGTGTCCGTACTCAGAATCACGCAGTGTTTATCAGCATTGGTACAATCGCGTATATTAAAATTTTTTGGTCATGTCTCTAGGCTATTTATTCAGGGAGTGGAGGGAACCACACCAATGCGCTGGACTGACCAAGTCAAATCCGCAGTAGGAAGCCGCGTCAATCTGACTGATACAGACAGACTGCCAGCAGGGCTAGAGGACCGTGCGGAAGTTGTGTCCGCTTGTACCATTGTTGGTGACGTCTCTACGTGACCACGACCGCTCTGCCAAGAGTGAAACGACAGAGAAGAATTCATTATCTCTCACCTCGAATCACCAAACAAAATACATGAATCTAGTTTTCCGCAATAGTGAACTATGGTCCACAATGCACACAAACTCTCTATAAAAGAACCGGTTTTCCATATAAAGCGATTCAACCATTCAACTTATTTTTATTGAAACTTTTGAAAGGCCTGATTTAATGCATATTATATTACGTAAGTGTGGTCACCGTGCGGTATTTTTCTCTAATTAAGGGATATTACATTCAATGTCAATTATAATTATCAATTATTCAACCTGTCAATGATCTATTTTCTAAATAAGTACTTTAGGTAAATAAAAATCAATTGCCGATTGCACTCGTATGTACATCACTTGAGAACGGCTGCACTCTATTCGTTTTTTTTATTGTGTTTGCATGAAAGAGTTTGATTACAAAAAATACTGATATTTTTGATCTTATTTTCTTCATTAATTACTGCCGCGATATATCATCGATCATACCTATTAGGAAGATATATAAGAAAAATACTTCAGCATATTTATATCAAATATTTTTGTATGTTTATTCAGTAAATATTTTACTGAATAAACGTAAAAACGACTTTCGGATTAAAAGACGTGGAAACGTTTTTTTGTATCCAACTTTAGGAACATTGCAGAATGTTGAACATATTGAAATAAAAGGAGGAAACATCGTAAACAGTTGCTGTCCGCGAACTGATTACGACTTGGTCCCCTCACACTTATGCTCACATAGATTTTTAAACACAACCGGAGTGAAGGGGCCCCTTTATTCTTCACTTAAGTACACGTTTACGACAAACTCGTAAAACACGGATCACTGAAAATTTTTGATATGTAACTTTCCTATTCAAATGTGCACTTTACGAGTCAGCCCCATTATAATTTTACCGACGTCATATTTTTTCCTGTCGTACTGATTATGAACGGTGGTTCAAAGGGATTTTTAATAAAAAAAATGTTATATCTTTTTAATCACTTCCCGTTTTTATTGCTATACTTGAGGTACCTCGGATTTATTCACCGTGGCGCTATAAAAATATCGTTTGTGTTATAAAATTGCATATTGGCGGGTACTGGGATGATGGGAAAATATATTACATAAGTACCTAAGTACCGACTAGAACGCAGGATCATTTTTCGGGGGGGGGGGGGGGGGGGTTGTATTGTAGTTTCGGGGACGTGACTTTTCATCAGTCCCTAAATCCCCAGTTCTTTGCCATTATTTAGTATCAGTAGGTACTAAATAATGGCAAAGAACAAAATACTGATACGTATTTATACTAGGTACAGACGGCAACCTTCATAAGTAGGTACTACGCTCTAGTGTGCGTTGCTCGAGCTAAGTACCTACGTATGAAGATGATACGCATACGCATAGTACCTATGATATAGACATCGTTACATCGTTCATCGTTTTTTTTTCAGTATTCTTATTTTTTTTCTGTGTTATTAATACGTTGAATTGTGTAATTTTTAAAATGCATCTGTGAAAGCTTGTTATTAGCAACATGTTTATCAAATAATTGTATTAATATTACAATTTTATTAGACTGTGAGCTTTTCTAAGAGAGAATAAAATTTAAAAAAAAAAATCTCAGACCACATCGGACCACTTTGTTTGGAAGGCGTTCCGAGATTCCGTGTTGCGCGTATGTCGAACGCGCTTTTACTGTCTGTATTCTCAGTATTTTTGTACCTATTTATTACAAGGCACTGTGGCACAAAGTACCTAAACATGGAAGAAACATTTGTGGATACAACAATATTACACCGCAGGCCTCGTGCTTTCGACTTAACCGCTGCATCACCGGTGCAGTTATCTCAGTTCACCCTACAGATACATAAAAACAGGACTGCGCGTTCCCTTGCGGTTTTTTTTATATACGACTCCCGCAGTAAGGTACAAGCCCTGTATCGCAGGGGACTTTACAAACATGCAAGTCACGGACACAAAGTACATCCAGACTCGGAACAACAATTTGTGTATCACACAAAGAGGTGTCCTGTGTGGGAATCGAACCCACGACCTCTTGCGTAGCAGTCGGACACACTATCACGCGCCACAGAGTCAGTCAGTCAGCATGAATTAAAGCAAAGCGTGAGAGAGACGAAGAAGCAAAACGATTGTGCTGCCAGTAGTTGTTTAATGTATTAAATGACATACATAATGACTCGTCATCTATAGAGATGACGAGTCATAGTCATAGGACAGGTATTGGCCACACAGTCGCATTGTTTCTTTCCAGCGAGTGGTCAATTTTGTGAAGTTATGGCGCAGTCCAGATGGACTGAGACTGGACCTCACTTTGCTCGCTTTGGCGTGAAAGAGAGAAAAAACTTGTGCGGCCCTGTCTCTTTGACACAACGACCTGGTCGTTGCTTTAACAGATATTGTCCACAAAATAGCGTTGTCTCTTTCTAGAGAGTGGTCAATTTTGTGAGGTTATGGCGCAGTCCAGGTTACGTTAATGATTAAGAGTTAAGATTCTACAGATAAAATAATCAGACAAAAAAGACTCCTTGACTCCTTTTACATGAGATTTAACACTTTTTTGTTTTAGCCTACTTGGAGACTCAATGGATTAGTGAACGGCCATCGTTTTGTAGCCAATCACAAAAAATAAACATAATTTTGTTTTTTAAAATAAACTGATAAAGGTCGTGTTGTTTGTTATAATTTTAATCCAGTGTACTTTTATTTATATACGAATCGACTTTAACTGTTTAAATCCTTGTTTTGTTTACACAATTCAGTTTGAATCACAAAACTTCTGTTTTGTGTTTCAATCTGAAAGAACAGAAGAAAAGCTACACGCACGCACTTCGCTCGAGCAACGAGACACCACTTACGAATACTTGAACCAACTCGGACTACTTCGTTCCAAAGATATTACGAGATGGTACGTAAACGACGTCCATGTGAAGTATGAAATATACGTATGCAATTTACCTACTGTATTCAGCGTTTTGCATCACAACATTACTGCACTTACAGCAGATGACTGTAATGTGTTCATAAAACAAAATAAACAAATCCAATTTTATTGCCAACACGAGTTGATTCAAAAATTGCTCCAATTTATAGGCACATGATGTCACATACTGTCTAAAAAGAATAAAAATATACGCAATGAAAAACATGTGGCTTGTACCGTGAGAACGTTCACCCAATATGATAAAACGGACAAAGGAGCTTTATTTATATATATTTCGTATCAATTATGGTATCGCATTCTTTGTAATACGCTTGAAAAACGAACCAAATTAGTTTAAATTGATATTAGAGTAGAGTCTAACTAACCGCAACTTCGTGGTTTGTTTAGTGTGTGTGTGCGTGTGTGTGTGTGTGTGTCGACTGCCTCTGTGGCGCGGTGGTAGTGTATCAGACTGCTACGCTACAGGTCGTAGGTTCGATCCCCACTCAGGATAAAACTTTGTATGATGAGCACGATAGTTTGTTCTGTGTTTGGATGTTATTTATTAATAACATATTATGTATGTATTTAGAAATATATAAGTTTGTTTATCGGTTGTCTGGTTTCCATTCTCTTTCGAATTCCATCTTCAACATATCAAGATATTGTTATTATGTGTGGATAGTGGATGGATAAGTGTTTAAAAGAAGACAGAAAGAAATGGGGTTTTCTGTTGTTTCTGTTTTGTACTTACAACGTTGTATCTACTTAATAATAATTTTCAATGGAATTTGTGCGAACATTTTGTTACTTCTCATTTGGTTAGGCACTCGTGAACTTGTTAAGCCTACTTAGCTGTGATAGTTTTCCTTTAAATTTCATCATATATAGGTACTACTACCGTGATTTTTTTCACATACCCAATATCAACCATTTAGCTGGCAGGGAGAGGGGACACTTTAACAAAAATTTGCACTTTAATTAAAGCTTAATATTTTACAAATGGATCCCTAAATCTAAAAATCGACTTTCCAACCTCAAAACGTTTTTAAAAGACCTATCTAATGATACCCTACACGATGGGGTAGGTGAGAAAAAAAATCACACCCCCACTATACATATAGACCCTAAAAAAATTCTTTCACTTTGTCGGCGTAAGTAATGTGTGTATCCATGCAAAATTACAGCCTCCTACCACTAACAATCTCTGAGCAAGGCTGTGGACGGACAGAAGGACGGACATGGCGAAACTATAAGGGTTTCGTTTTGCAATTTTGGGTACGGAACCCTAAAAAGGAAATTAACGATCAAAAAGTAAAGTAAGTAAGTAAGTTTGAAAACCACTGGGTCCTTTCTTATTCACCACGTGTCCACGGCAAGCCCGTGCGAACATAAAGGCGCATGCGTAGCGCGTTTTAAAATTTCAAGACACACAGATGCTAGATTCGGTAGACAGACTGAAGTGCAACTTACTGCTTATTCATATAATAATTTGAACAGAAACATTCCTCATCGGTAGAGATTAGAATCTAAAAGCATAATTCGATCAAATTTGGACATGAAAACCGTATTTGACAAACGCGACGGCCGTCGTGTTTCAGAATTCTTTGTATGAAATGATATGCTTCGACGCACAGTAATCTAATTACTATACACGTTCCAATTTCCATTTTTCTTCTAATTTCACTTTACTTACAGAATCAGTTTTTAACCGAAAGAGTTTTGAAACTGATTTTGATAAAAAGCCAGTTTTGATATTGATTAACTAACTAACATTGGACACAATGATTATAATTTTGGGTAATTTTATCTTATTTTAACGAAGATTGACTCATAATATTAATAGGATTATGTACCTTTTTAGTCACGTCTACAGAATAAACAAGAATTATTGAGAAAAATAAAGATGGACAAACCTTTTTTAGAAATGTGTAATTTCCAAAGTACAAATTGCAAGTTTCATTTTGTACTTTGGAAATTACACATTTCCATAAAAAAAAATTGTCCATCCTTATTTTTCTCAATAATTGAAATCTCATTAAAAATTCACAAACGAATAAAAATTGTTTCTTCTTGACCCGCAAGTTTCTCAAGATCCTCAGTCTTGTCAAGCATAATTATACTTATTAATTATCTACTGATGTAACACTTTGATTCACCTGCTATTATCACGAAAAACTCGCTGCAATCAAGTCAAACAAGTGTAAAGAAGACGCTTATTTCAAGGAAACGTCGTCATAAACATCAGCCTTATCAACATAAAGTCAGCAAGTCTTTAATTAAATGACGTTAATGAAATAAAAGAAAATGGTACTTCGATACAATCTATAACAAGTTCTACAAACCGCTCAACCGCTTCAACAAGTGGCCCTTTATTGTCAATATAACTGGACAAGATACATTTGTTGCACTCTTTTTAGGGTTCCGTAGCCAAAATGGCAAAACGGAACCCTTATAGTTTCGTCATGGCCGTCTGTCTGTCTGTCCGCATGTCACGGGCATTTTACTCAAAGACTACTCAATGAATATTGATGAAATTTGGTGAAAAGGTAACTTGTAGGAGCCGCTACTTAGTTTGATAGCTAAATAATAATCATAAATATTTTTAGGGGCGGCACTCCACACATGTAAAAGACGCTGTTTTTTTTTCTGCAAACACCAACGTGTGGCACATCAATCGACAAGTCTTTATTTAAAGGTTTCTAATAAACTTTTTTGATTTTGTGAATGGTTTTGGAAATAATCGCTCCGAAATTTGCATAAATCGTGCCCCCCCCCCCTTAACTTTTGAACCGTGTGACCAAAAAATATGTGAAAAATCACAAAAATAGCGCTTAATAAATACTTTAAACTAAAATAAGGATAAGAACGGATTATCCGTCATTGAGTTATTGCTGAAAAACTGCGTTTCTCAACAAAAGGGTGCAAGTGCCATAAACATACGCTCTTCTGCTGATGCAATTATTCAAGGCTGCGGAACCCTGCACTGAGCATGGTCCGACACACTCTTGCCCGGTTTTTTATTAATAAAGAAATATGGTAGGCACTTACAACACATAAACAAAGCCAATACAGTATGTCAGTATCGATGTACATGTACCACACTCTAGATGCCGCGCACGTCTTGCATATGGCACCTAATTTGCTACACATATTATACCGACACGGCGTCTCCTTGCTTTTATGTTCCATTATTATTTGTCTACAACATAAATAAATTAAAAAATAATGACCAATTTAGAGATAAACTAAATAGTTCTATCCTTTCAACGAAATATATTAAGCCAGGTCAATAGTCCCCAACAATGTGTGGCTCTGTTGGCCCAAGAGTTATGCAACGGAGTTGAAACTTTAGCAGTGAAATTGTTCCGAGAAACGTGCTTTGCAGAAAAACATTGGAGGTTTTATTGATTCGAACACGATATGGGAACATAGTCTGGATTCGGAGCATACCTCCGATCGCTTAGCGAATGTTTCGTTGATTAATCTTTATTATAATTTGGTTTTGTTATTATAATTTGGTTTTGTATTTCATTGGTGTTTGTTGATGTTACATTAGTGTTCCGATTTTTAACTAATGCGCTTGCACTGAATCAAAAGAGAGAGATAATAAGAGTTATAGCACTAATTCTCTAACAATTTTTTTAAGGCCATCTCGATTTAGGGCCCTGATTCAGGGCAGTGTGATAGCCGTTTTACTTCAAAAAGGTGGTTCTCTTTGATTCGTGATTTTTTGGAACACTATTGATCTGATTTGAAAGAATTCTTCGGTATTAGACTGCATATTTTTCGGAAAAACTATTAATGAAAAAAAAAGGAAAACAGAGCTACAGCCTACAGACGTGAAAAAAAAGTTATAAATAAGTTACTCGTACTTGAAGCAAAGTGGTCCGAGGTGGTCCGAGATGACGTGTCTGTAAGCGATGTGTAAGTCGCTCAAGCGCGTTATGTATGAAGCATTCTCTCTGTATTGTATTCTGTTGTTAATACAATAGGTTATGGATGAATCATACATGTTTATATGAGTTTGAGTAGGATCGGAAGACATAATAATGTGACAAGACTGTAGACATGACTAGTCCATTGTTTAGTTGACTATAGTTATATATTATAACAATATTACTTACTATCTATGTATTAGTAGGTACCTAAGTGATGTGCTTATTCCAGGCCCGGATTGTTTTGGGGGGGGGGGGGCAATATTTGACTCAACCGGTCAAGTGTGAGTCGCTCGCATAACTGGGTTGCATTTGATTTGTCTGCCTAAACACTGCGATCAAGTGTCAAAATTCTCAAATTCCCCAATATTTCGGGGTCATTCCAGACACAGAAGGGGGTGTCCATAGGTAGGTACCTATACTGCATAAATTCTAAGGTAAATCGTAGGTAAGTAGGTAATGTGTCTTTGTACAGGTCAGGGATGTTGCGGACGCAAATGCGGATGCGGATGCAGATGTCCAGATCGATGCGGAAGCTCCGCAATTGCGGATTTGGATACGAATATTTGCAACTATACCACAACTTCCCCATGTGAATGCCCATTATTGTAATATTTTACTTAAGCTCTCTAATGTGTCAATTCAAATTGAGATTTTTCTCAATGAACAGTCCACCATTTAACATCTGCATCCGCATGAAAATTCGAATGGATAATTGCGGATGCGGATGCAGATGTCCAGACCGATGCGGAAGCTCCGCAATTGCGGATGAGAATGCGAATATTCGCAACACTCCTGGTACCTACCTACCGGTGTATGACAGAGAGTTTGGACACCCAAAAAACCCCGAGGACGCCTATAATATAATGAACTAGCTTTCGCCCGCGGCTACGCCCGCGTGGATGTCGGTTATCGCGATAAAATTTACCCTATGTCCTTACCCGGGACTCAAATTTCATCTAAATCGGTTTAGCTGTTTGAGCGTGAAAGCGTAACAACCTGACATACAGAGTTACTTTCACATTTATAATATTAGTATGGATGATGTTATAAAGACATCTGTTATTAATAACAATTCATTTGAGCCTTAATTGTTGTCCTCTCTTTAATATGTTTCCTTGTTGGCACTGTGATCTTTATTAGGAAATCGTCCTGAGATTCAAGGTGACCTACGATGGTTTTATTTTCATTGTTTTTGATGCTTGTTTGTGTGCCTTAATTTTAGATTTCTTTCCTGTTCATCTCTTTGTCTTAGTAACAGATTCATAGTACGTAGGTACGCCACGTAGGTGGTGCTTGTTGTTTTACTAGATACCTACTAGAAAACGGCTTTTATAAATATATAAACGCATAGGCTTATCCAAACCACCAAACGGCTGTTTTGTGTACTGAATTTCTTGTATTGTGTTGAATTTGTTTGCTTTTGTGCCCCCCCCCCCCCAGAACGTATCTTTTGGGGCCCCTGCCCCCTTCTTGGCCGCAAATAGTAAATTAAGCCCCATCCCCCCAATCTTAAATATTTTAGATCCGGCACTGCTATCCCCCCCCCCCCCCCAAATCAAATCCTGGATCCGCCCCTGTACACGCGGGTGGAAGCTCAGGCTAAAGCTAGTTGCTTTTAAACGCGTAAGTATGAAAGGGATTTTTATAGCAATGTATTAAGTATACCTATGTTTGTGGATGTTTATTTATCTTTTTTTTATTTAAAATAAAACCTTTCGCAGTTGTGCATCCATGTCGAGGATTTTTTTTGTAAAATTTCAATTCACTGTCTCTGTTACAAAGTCGTCACCCAGACTCGGAACAACAATTTGTAGATCACACAAAGTGGTGTTTTGTGTGAGTCTTGAACACACTATCACTTGCACCACGCACTCGCACTACAAAATACGACGAAGTAATTCAGGCAATACCTATTTAATTATAGTATAAATCACGAAAAACTACATTTTCATAAAGTCATCTAGGTATAATAATATTATAAAGCTGAAGAGTTTGTTTATTTGGTTGGTTGGACGCGTTAATGTCAGGAACTACTGGTTCGAGTTGAAAAATTATTTTAACATCACGCTACGATCATCAATGAAAACTGATACAAAAACGGGGAAAATGGACGAAAACAAAGTTGCGCAGGTCAGCTAGTTACTTTTTTTTTATTGCGATAACTGCCATCCATGTTCTCGAAGCCGCAGGCACCAATATTCTTTGTTCTTATTTAAACTTGTACCATTAATAACTGTCAATTTCAATTGTCCCGTGAGTCTCCGTTATCAATGTAGCTTTTATTTTTATAACATGCAGATGTCCGATCAGATGCAACTACAGAATTTGCAACCACTTATAAAATAATAAAACAATGATAGGTACTTGCATCCAGTTTCTTTGCAAAGTGGCCAACAAGAATGACCCGACCAATGTATTAAAATGAAACAAGTTAAACGGGTCTTTGGTATTACCGAAGTATCTTTTTATATTGTAGTAGGTATCACATTTCTTTTACTGAATAAACAACGTAACAATATGTTTGCTAAAGTCGTAATTGTGTCGATATAACTCGTTGAATATACGTAAGTGGCTATAATATAGCATGTCTCAATTCCACTGATAGCTTTTGGGTATATTTCGGCAAGTACTGAACTGTGCCCCGCTTCTGGTTGACCGAAAATGGACCATTACATTTTGGAAAACATCGCAGCTGTGTCGAACATTTCGCGGCGAATTCGAACTCGAACGCCCATTATTCCGCACCATAAATAATCTACTATACAAAAACGCTAACCCTTCATTGCCTCTTCCTTTTACGATTCAAAGAAAAGAAATAAAATATGTGCGAGCCAAAACAAAGGGTATAAAACCGAAATGACAGGGCCACACGCTTTTCAAGGAGACGCCAAACAAAAAAGAAAAAGCTATAATTTCGCATTATGTAATACTCGGAAGGAGTCGTCTGACGGGATTCGTATGCAGGCAGCGTGGTTTAAAAATAACTCAAGGTTAGCTCGCAGATCGAGGGTCCCATTGTGATATCAAGGTCCACCGGTTTTGCAGGATGCCTATAACCAACACATATGCGTGTGGATGCGCTGCTGCTCGGTGCGTAGGTTGCGTTATCCAAAGAAATTATCTTGGAAACTTGCACGATGTTATAAAATCCTCCTTAAGTAATATATGATTGGCTGTAATTGGCTGACTGTTATGTCAAAACGATTCCTTTTTTGAAATGGTCACATTCTTTAGGAATTCGGAATTTATTACGCCATAGGCATTTCTAAAATCGGTCGGAATGGTTTCTTAATGAAGAGTAATGGATATTTTGCAGTGAAATTTAAGTTTGTTGTTTTTACTCCCGTTGTTATTTAAATAGGTACATATTATTTTTTAAAACGATTATTTTAAATTTTAACCAATATCTAAAAAAATATTGGTTTAAATTTAAAATAATAGTTAACCATTATTTTAATAAGCTTTCAATTCGTCGACCATTTAATATTGATGAGGTGATCAATTTATTAATAATGGCTATTACCATCATGAACTTTTGCTATTTTTTGCATGTAATATTGTAGAATATAAATTAATATAATGTTATAGCAAGAAGTCTGCAATTTTTTCTAACAATATGCACATCGGTCCCTGTACATATTTATAAAAGATATTAATTAAATATATTTTTCATAAATATTTAATCAGTTAGTGGCGGTAAAGTCTTATAGCTTTTTAGGGTTTCGTATCCAAAATGGCAAATTAAACCCTTATACTTTTATAAGATAGGTGTTTTAAAATGTTTAGGGGTTATAAATTCATTTTTAGATTTAGGGATATGTTTGTGAAATATTAAACTTTAAAGTGCAAATTTTTGTTAGAGTCAAGTGTCCCCCAAAAGCCAGCTAAATGGTTGATGTTGGGTATGTGAAAAAATCACGGTAGTAGTATAAATAATAAAATTAAAAAGAAAACTATCACAGCTAAGTAAGCTTTACAATTTTACGAGTAACAGCTGATCAAATTAGAAGTAACAAAAATTCCGTACAAATTCCATTGAAAATTATTAGATATTATGTAGGTAGGTATAACGTTGTAAGTATGAAACGAAAACAACAGAAAACCCACTTCTTAAGCCACGTTATTCGGTTAAAGGGAAGGGGGGGGGGGACTACGGAACTCTATATTGTGCATGGCCCGATGCACTTACCTAGTTTTTTAAAGTTTTTTTTCACTGTGTTGTTATTAAGTATACCTACGTACCTATAATAAAACTAGTTAAACATGTTAGTATCTATATGCCTAACCCTTAAATTACAAGGTACCTAATAAACTTACCTTTAATGTCAAAAAATATTCGATCGAATTGCATGTCGGAAAAACATTGTTGTAGTGTTTTAAATTTTAAAGTCCAATGGTCTCGAAAGTGTTACTATCATAAAAAATAGTACTATCATTGGCACGTAGAACTATGAGACCACATTATATGGTCATCATCGCACTGACCAACAGGCATATAATAAAAAAAACCTAAAAGCAGGAGGTCTATCCAATTCATTGACAACATAAATACCTAAACAAAATGATAATAATCTAGAGAAGAGCATTAACATTAGTTCATTTTTTAAGTGTTGCTGAAGCTAAACTCTCAACCTATTGTGCTTATCCGAAAATGATTTCGAATAGCCTTCGCAAACCAGGAAAAGGACAATGACAGCTATGAATGAGGACTCAATTATTCTTAACACTACAACACTAACATTTTTTTTTTTTTTTATAAACGACTCCCGCAGTAGGGTACCAAGCCCTGTGTCGCGGGGGACTTTACAAACATACAAGTCACGGACACAAATTACACCCAGACTCGGAACAACCACAACAAGTGGTGTCCCGTGTGGGAATCGAACCCACGACCTCCTGCGTAGTAGTCGGATACTCACCCACCGAGCCACCGAGGCAGTCATAAAGATGTTATACAAGACCATTTTTGGTATAGTGCAAAGCTCAGACACCCCAACAAGATTCTTACTTCAAGAAAATTATTTAAAAATAAATAAAAAAAATGTATTCTTTGCACTATCGTGCTCATTGCGTCCCGTAGTACGTAATCCATGGTTATTATTGAAAATAAGTGATGATTACATTTCACATTATATTGTGAACAGTATTTGGACTGTTAGAATCATTAATCAATTAATAAATGATTGATTAATTAATTAATCATAAAATATAACATGGTCTAAGAACTACCTCATTGAATTGTGCTACTGATTCTGAGCAAACTACTTTCAGATTTGCACTATACCAAGAATAACGTTATACAAGGTGTAACAGAAAGGTGTGGTCAAGTGGATCAAGGGTTGGTATGTGCCCATGATACTGAGTGCACATACCTAATTTTATCAAAATTGAAGTACCCTAAGAAAATATTTATTATTTTTTTATTCGTTTATTTGTGAGTGAAAATGTTATTAATTAAAGAAAGTATAACTAAAAAGTTCTATGTCATTATAATCCAAATTTTGTACCAGGGGGTGCATACGCCCTGAATACGCCGAAAATTCACTACTGAATTTTGAAAAAAAGAATATGCTAAAACTATGTAAAAATAATGCAAGCAGCTATGGCACCATGGTAGGTGCAATACCGATAATATACACTATCCGCTGCCGAAATTTGACCACACCTTTCTGTTACACCGTGTATAATACTAATTTTGTAACTGTTTTTAGGATTTTTGAAACATGGTTTAAAACAATTAGTCAATGAAATACAGCTATGTCTGGCAAACACGTTTATTGTATGTATAAAAAACTGACCTTATTTTCTTAGATAACTTAATAACACACTGTACAAAAACCCCTTAAGTCTTCCCATAAAGACCGACAAAGCGTGACCAGTGAAGGTAAACCATTGTCTGAATGAAAGCCCTTTTTAAAATACCATGTATGTTGCTTTCAACATGGTTTTTATCAAAGAGTATTGTGAAACAAATGGTCAAAACTCGTTGGTTAAAATTGGGCTTTCAGGTTTACTACCATGGCAAGGAATTGCACTTTAGCAGATGACAGGGTAATGGGTGCACATTAAAAACCCCTGTATATGTTTGAATCAACTCCCATTCAACAGAGCTAAGAACCATTTCTATTAAACTATCCGCATCAAATTTGGGAAATTCGTTTGCAAGCTGTAATGTCCCAGAGAGACAAACAGTTATATAGATACCCCGATACTTAGATACACTTCCTACTACACAGGTACACATATTAATAGTATAACACCCATAGGTGCATAGCATAGGGGGTTAAACAAGGTGTATGACGTTCAGTTTGGTAGTAGTTTGTCATTACTAAATAAAATTGCAATTGTATTGATGTTTAAATAAACTTAACATAAATAATGGTCATCTACGACGTGTAGGTAAATAAGCAATATTATTTTATTAATGATTTAATTAAATTATTTACCAATTGGAACCTTAAAAGACTTGCAATCTGCCTATTTAAAATTTACCAGAATAGACCTTGGAGTTTGGAATCTCTTACTTTCACATCGATAAAATGGATTAAATGAATACTGGATTAAATTTATTCATAGATAGTTTGATTAGCAACAAATATGGCGTCAATATTGTCTAAGAATATTAGGTACAACAAAGGGGCTGAACTAACTCGCAAATAAGGCTTTATTGCAAACAATACACTCCCTGAATTCCTTCATCGCTCCAATATTTAACATACCTTCTTACTAATTTCGCACGGTTAGCAAAATAAATAATTTTGCTTAAAATATTCAAAATAACAGATCACCTGGAATTCGGGCCCTTTTTAAATCTTTCACCCATTACTTAGGATCGTGATTCCTTATTAGATAATTAGTGGTCAGGTTCGTAGCCTGGTGGTAACTCCAGCTGTTCGGAGATCTGGTCCGCCCAAAGTTGAAGGGTACTAAAGCTGATTTAGACTGATAATATTTCTCCAAGTGCAATCATGAGTAACACCACAAAATATCGAAAGTACAGATTTATTGGTCACACTAAATTGTAAACACTTTGTAACTTTTTGACCTGAAGGCTCAAGAACAAGTACAATCAGCAGTATCTAATATCCCAGATACTTCATTAAAAATCTCGTCTTAAAAAACTTAAGTAGGTATGTAAATACCTATTTTGCATCAATCAATCAGCCTGTATCGGTCCACTGTTGGACATAGGTTTCTCCAAATTTTAAGCTACGATACCCTGTCTTCCGCCTTCCACATGCAGCCCATCCCAGTGACCTTCATTAAGTCGTTGCGTCGGTCCGGCTGGGGTTATCCCACCTTACGTTGACCAAATCACGGGAGTGTGAGTTGCTTGCATGACGAGAGAAGGGAGTTTATTTGATTCGACGCTGGTACACCAGCCATCAACGCCGAGGGGGGGGGGGGGCAATTGCCTGTCAAAACACACCAATACAGTATCAAAATTCCCCAAAAAAAAAAGTCTTTCAGTCGAGTCTTGCCCCCTCCCTCCCCTTGGGGGGAAATTGCCCCTGTTGTCCTCCCCTTTGGAACCGCGCCTGTCCGTTAAAAAAAAATATATAGTCACCTGCAGTAACAACTATTAAGCCTATACCAATTTATTGATATTTCTATACGATAAAACGCCACAGAATTCATGGGCACTTTCGCCTCGTGGTTAAAACTTTTAGAGCACGCTTAGCCTCTGCATCGAGCGACTTTCGTTGCGGACCGTACAATAATAGAAAGACTAGATTTTAGTATTAAATTAAGACCATTCTATAACCAAACTAACAATACAAAACACCGAGAGTACAAAAGTATCACAAATACTCGCTAAATGCGTACGAGTACGTCTAGTACCTACCAATAGACATCGTTCACGGACACGGAAACTCGGAACAAAAACTGGTCCGAGATTCAGGATAAACTCTATATAGTGTACTTTGGCTTAGCTCAAGCTTAGAGTAAAATTTGAATAAAACTTTGACAAAGCAAATGCTGACCGTCGAAATTAATGGTCGTAGCGCAAACTTAGCATAATCTCAGACAGAACATTATATCAACAAGTCAACGGTCAGCACGCGCTTTGTCATGTGTTTTGTAATGTTTTACCTCGGCAAAGATTGAGCTAAGTACGCTCTATAGATCTCATTTTCCTTCTGTGCCTGCTTTTGGGTTGTTTAGCTCAAGCTTAGTAAAACTTTACAAAAAACTTATCAAACCAAGTACTTACATACCTGAAGAAATTATTGGTAGGTATTGACACAAATTTAGCATAATCAATTTTAGATTATAACTTTTAAACTTACGCGTTGCATTATAAATACAATTTGACACGGGAATAAACGCGTTTAATCTAGGTAAAGTTATTTACCTTATGCTTGACGTTTCGATCGGGTTACACCGACCGTGGTCACAAGCTGACTGGGGGGGCAGGGCGGGCGTCACGACTCCGTGTGTGAGGCGGACGTTTCTTCATCCACCCTCACATTTTCTTGTTTCTTCCAAGTACCCGCGCACACAACACTAACCGTGTCCCTATTCTGTAAGTCGACCGACGGGTGCCTATTCTGATATCTACACGACTGCGAACTAAAACGAGGTGGTGTTAATTTAATCACTGGATTCCACGTCGGAGATAGTTTAAATCCATCTTCTCGATTGAAATTTTTGTATTTTTTGATTTCAATCGCTTCTCGCACTACTCTGGAGTAAAAGTGGCGATCGGTGGAGAGGACTTCCGTGCGGTGAAATTCGATCCAGTGATTAGTGTCCGTTTGTAATATATGTTCGGCAATCGCGGACTTGTTAGTTTGTCTGTTCTTAACAGCTGCAATATGTTCTTTGACCCGTTCAGCAATGGACCGCTTCGTTTGGCCTATGTATGAACTCCCGCAGCTGCAATTTATTTTGTAGACCCCTGGTGTTTGTAATGCCAAGACATCCTTCGGTGTGCCCACGATGGTGGTAATTTTTGTTCCCGGCGCAAAGACTGTCGGTATGCAGTACTTGCGTAATACCGCGCCGATCTTGTCCGTCACGCCTTTAACAAATGGAAGGTAGGCTGGCTGTCTAATTACTTCCGGATGTCTACCTTTCTTTGTCGGTCGCTTTAGGCGTCGATCCACCTGGTATCCGTTGTATTTCAGCACCTCCTGAACATGTTCAAGCTCTTGCTTTAGATGCTCAGGATCACACAGGTCGTAGGCTCTGTTCGTCAGTGAAACCATAACGGATTGCAAGTGTCGAGGATGATGATGTGACGTGGCGTGTAGGTATCTGTCCGTGTGCGTGGGTTTGCGGTAAACACAGTGTGATAAGGACCCATTTGATCTCACGTGTATCTTCACATCCAGGAAAGACAACGATCTGTCCGCCTCCATTTCATATATGAACCTCATCTTCGGGTGCATGGAGTTGAGATGCTGCACATATTGATCCACTTCCGGCTTGCCGCCCTTGACAATGCTATAAATGTCGTCAACGTACCTTTTCCAAAGTCTGATAGTCTTTGGGCCGAGGCTCAGTGCTTTGTCTTCAAAGTGTTCCATCCAGAGGTTGGCAAGTGCTGGGGCTACGGGACTCCCCATAGCGACGCCGTCAATCTGGAGGTAATGTTGACCTTGGAAAAGAAAGTAGTTGCCCTCCAAGCAGTGCTTGAGCAAATCAATATAATTAAGCGGCATTTCGTTGTCCCTCAGTCTGTCCGTAACGACTTCCAAACATTCCTTGATTGGAACATTGGTGAAGAGCGACTCCACGTCAAAGCTCACCATAATCTCATCCGGTTCCAATATCAGGGTCTTTATAATTTGGACGAAGTGGCGTGAATCTTTCACAAAAGATGGTGTTTTACCCACTAGTGGCTGCAATACTGACGCAACGTACCGATCGATCATATTACGCAAATCGAAACCTCCGGCTAGTAACATCACTACCGCAGAGCGTCAAGCACTAAAACAGATTCGGGAAAACCGGGATATTTTAGTGCTTAAGGCCGACAAGGGAAACGCCACGGTAGTAATGAATACATCTGATTATCAACAGAAAGTACTAGAACTGTTACATGATAAAGTTGTATATAAACTGGTGTCATATAACCCCACGGCCAGAGTAACGCGAAAAATACGATCTCTTATCCAGGACAACCAGGACCTATTCACGGAAGATGAGTTTGAGAAATTATATAAGCCGAAGTCAACTCAACCACCGAAACTATACGGACTGCCTAAAATACATAAGCCCAACGTGCCGCTGAGACCCATAGTCAGTCAAATTGGTTCGCCCACGTATGACCTAGCGAAGTACGTTGCGTCAGTATTGCAGCCACTAGTGGGTAAAACACCATCTTTTGTGAAAGATTCACGCCACTTCGTCCAAATTATAAAGACCCTGATATTGGAACCGGATGAGATTATGGTGAGCTTTGACGTGGAGTCGCTCTTCACCAATGTTCCAATCAAGGAATGTTTGGAAGTCGTTACGGACAGACTGAGGGACAACGAAATTCCGCTTAATTATATTGATTTGCTCAAGCACTGCTTGGAGGGCAACTACTTTCTTTTCCAAGGTCAACATTACCTCCAGATTGACGGCGTCGCTATGGGGAGTCCCGTAGCCCCAGCACTTGCCAACCTCTGGATGGAACACTTTGAAGACAAAGCACTGAGCCTCGGCCCAAAGACTATCAGACTTTGGAAAAGGTACGTTGACGACATTTATAGCATTGTC
Organism: Herminia tarsipennalis; assembly: GCA_945859575.2. Taxonomy (NCBI): domain Eukaryota; kingdom Metazoa; phylum Arthropoda; class Insecta; order Lepidoptera; family Erebidae; genus Herminia; species Herminia tarsipennalis. The sequence continues at coordinate 9,658,597 of OX243834.2, read as the reverse complement.
AAGGGCGGCAAGCCGGAAGTGGATCAATATGTGCAGCATCTCAACTCCATGCACCCGAAGATGAGGTTCACATATGAAATGGAGGCGGACAGATCGTTGTCTTTCCTGGATGTGAAGATACACGTGAGATCAAATGGGTCCTTATCACACTGTGTTTACCGCAAACCCACGCACACGGACAGATACCTACACGCCACGTCACATCATCATCCTCGACACTTGCAATCCGTTATGGTTTCACTGACGAACAGAGCCTACGACCTGTGTGACCCTGAGCATCTAAAGCAAGAGCTTGAACATGTTCAGGAGGTGCTGAAATACAACGGATACCAGGTGGATCGACGCCTAAAGCGACCGACAAAGAAAGGTAGACATCCGGAAGTAAGTAGACAGCCAGCCTACCTTCCATTTGTTAAAGGCGTGACGGACAAGATCGGCGCGGTATTACGCAAGTACTGCATACCGACAGTCTTTGCGCCGGGAACAAAAATTACCACCATCGTGGGCACACCGAAGGATGTCTTGGCATTACAAACACCAGGGGTCTACAAAATAAATTGCAGCTGCGGGAGTTCATACATAGGCCAAACGAAGCGGTCCATTGCTGAACGGGTCAAAGAACATATTGCAGCTGTTAAGAACAGACAAACTAACAAGTCCGCGATTGCCGAACATATATTACAAACGGACACTAATCACTGGATCGAATTTCACCGCACGGAAGTCCTCTCCACCGATCGCCACTTTTACTCCAGAGTAGTGCGAGAAGCGATTGAAATCAAAAAGACTTACAGAATAGGGACACGGTTAGTGTTGTGTGCGCGGGTACTTGGAAGAAACAAGAAAATGTGAGGGTGGATGAAGAAACGTCCGCCTCACACACGGAGTCGTGACGCCCGCCCTGCCCCCCCAGTCAGCTTGTGACCACGGTCGGTGTAACCCGATCGAAACGTCAAGCATAAGGTAAATAACTTTACCTAGATTAAACGCGTTTATTCCCGTGTCAAATTGTATTTATCAATTTTAGATGATTAAGTGTAAAAAGTTTTACAATTTTTTTTGTAAGCTAGGCTTAAAATACCACTAATTACGCTATAAAATGTGTAAATATAAAATTTCATGATTTTAGTTCTCAAAATTTGTTGTCAACATTGTTTGTCTAAGATCTCTTTACAATCAAAACAATCCTTCCGTCATGATTTTTTTTTAGATTAAATTAATATTGAAGACGTGTACAAATAATATAGATTGTGATAATAAAAAATCTCTGAATGGTTTCTTTTCTGTCTAACACTGTTGCTATACTGTAAAACTTTATGAAAATATGTTAATTTTCATGAGTCATGTTTCAAAAACTAAGACATGCCAACTCACACAACTAAACCAAATAACAGATGCATGTTTTGCAGCTGTGATTTGGCTTAAACTGTCTCTAATTTAATATACTTTTAAAATGATGAACACAATATAAAATAACGTTAATCAATTTGGAATATGATACAGGGACCAAATAAAAAATATTATCAGATAAATAATATACAGCCTGTAGATTACCGCCTTGGTGTTTTTAGCAAATGATACGCAGACGGGCAGATATCTAAAAAACACGCAGCCGTTCGTAGGTAGGCACTTGGCTACAGAAATATAACAACTAAAGACGGTTTCCGAAAACCTTGAACTCCCCTGCAGGTGCATCCAAGCGTACACCTGCCAACATTATGCAGTTTATGCACTGACCTATAAAAGTAATAATTAAATAATTTATTCCCCGATAATTATCCCTTAGATGTGGGTCAAATAAAGAGGGAATTTTTAAGGGCCCGTAAAACAACCTTTTAATATATTAGTCGATATTTTCCTTTTGTAGGTACATAAGTACTTATTTTATTTTTAAACGAAGTCAAAGGTTGGTTATTAATGATTAGCAATTAAACGCAAACTACCTAATAATGTTTTAATTAAATGATTCATCAAGGAACATAATCGATTAATATCATGACTTGATTGCTTTGTTAAGTCCTACCTAATTGTTAATCTACTAGAGTCTACTACAGTCTACCCGTGACCACGGCCGTTGCAATACGGTCGAAACGTCGGGCAATAAACAAGGTATTTTACCTTAAATTATTCACGCGATTAATACCCGTAATATATATATTTTCATAATCTACTAGTGTCATACATTTTAAACTATTTTTACCACGACTTGGCCAGTGCCCAATCTAGAGAGGGGGGGGGGGGCAGTTCGGGGCCCGAAATCGAGTTAAATTATGTGCCCCCACCCGAATTTAAAATGCCCCCACCAAAAAACATCATCATCAGCCTATCGCAGTCCACTGCTGGACATAGGCCTCTCCAATTGCACGCCACTTTGTTCTATCCTCGGCTTCTCGCATCCAGCTCCTGCCAGCCGTTTTGCTTAGATCATCACTCCACCTGGCCACCAAAAAACACTGAACTTAAAATAATTCTAGATTCGGCACGGGCTTCGCCCGCGTTACGTTTGTTTACTCCCTTAGAACTTGAGTTTCTTAAAATTATTTCTTGTACTACGTCACAAAGGAAACCTCTTTGCGTCGATGAGGTAATGGATGAGTCAACTTTCATTTTTATGTAATTATTATTAGCCCTGCGCGTAATCTCTCTCCGATTGTGTCAAATTTCCGTCCCATAGTGAGGGAATTGAGAGTGCACTTGTGTCTGCTATTACACTTGTGCACTATGATTTCTGTAGCGTAGTTGGCTAGTATCTGACAAGCTTGGCCGCTGTAACCGAAACTGGTAAGATAATATTATTATTATCCATTAATAGAATATTTCGAAAAGCTCTGCAAGTACGTACAAAATTAACGTCCGCACTTCATAAAATATTAGTTCCTACTTATAGAAAAAATATTGTTTATGGACTTGTTTAGGTATGTATGTTAAATTCGTTTTCAGGCTAACTCATAAAACCAATGAATCTTATTCAATCATATTCCCTACTAAGCTAGGAACGCTTTCATGGGCCAAGAAGAGACTTGACTCTGGAGCAAAATAATATAAATATACAAATTATGTAGGTAATTTTTATATTAGTCAATTTGTCTCTGGACTGAGAGAAGTGGAGGGGAAAGAGTGTTGACTTAGCCATCTAATGGCACAACATAGGCCAAAAAAAATGTGCATCCAATAAATAGCAACCCCTGACGCGAAAGTGGGTATTTATTTTTTATATTACACTAGCTTTCGCCCGCGGCTCCGCCCGCGTGGATGTCGGTTATCGCGATAAAAACTATCCTATGTCCTTCCCTGGGACTCAAACTATCTCCATACCAAATTTCATCTAAATCGGTTTAGCTGTTTGAGCGTGAAAGCGTAACAGACAGACAGACAGACAGACAGAGTTACTTTCACATTTATAATATTAGTATGGATTATAGGTATTACACTTAATTGTATAATTTAAAAAAAAGGCAAAACTATTTTTTTCTTAGCTTTGTTTGTTGAAAATTCGTTATGGAACTTACGGGGTTTTGAAGATATTTTATATATTTTTTTGTTTTAATTGTGGCTTCATAATTTAACAAATAAAATAAAAAAGTGGTTGGTGAACTCGGTTTACGAACGATTTTACGTGATGACATATCGCCATTACCGTTGCTTAGCAAACAATCAATAACGTTATTTCCAATTGTATCGTATGTCATGTCGCTGCAATCGCCATTCGCTGTTGCTTAAGAACCAATCAATAACATTATCAACGTGACATTTTTTAGACACTTTTTCGTGATTGCAGCCGATCATCGATTTATAAGACACTAGCAACCTCGCAACTTTCTCTGCGTACATCTTCCCAGTTTCTGCAACATTTCTCAATTCTGCTCCGCTCCTATTAGTCGTAGCGTGATATCATATAACCTATAGCCTTCCTCGATAAATGGGCTATCCAACAGTAAAATATTTTTTCAATTCGGATCAGTAGTTCCTAAGATTACCGCGTTCAAACAAACAAACTTATCACGTCCAAATGTGTACAGAACCTATGTAAGCTCCACAAAGTTACTTGACCAACATATTCGCATATTTTTTATGTTCCCTACACGTCCGCTTGGCTGCACGAAAGGAAATGAGGGTTCTATGTAAAATTGTATAACTGTTGTTGTTTTTACACCTACATACCTGCATATTAGTATGTATTAAAACAATATGCATTTAATATCAAAAGGTTAATATTTATTATTCTACCTAACTACATTTTACTCACGAATTTAATCAATTCTTATCGATTTAATCGAATTGCAATTTAAATAAAACATGAATATTGTTACCAGCACAAAATTAATTGTATCAATAATATTACTGTAAATAGGTACAACGAAGCGTTCATAAGTAAGTACCGATCTAAGAAATGTAATATATATTTAATTTTACTATTTTATATTTAAAAAAAAAAAAATTATAAATATTATTTCATAAATTAATTTAAAAATGTAAAAATTTCAAACTTTATTATACATTTAATTTAACAAATGTATACTAATTTTTGCACACCACATGTGGTGGAATATACTTCATAAAAACCACAACACCATGTATCCTACCATATTTAAAGCAAATAAAGATTTTATTATTATTATTTTATTTCCTTACTAATTTTCAAGAATGTTATATTAGCATTCAAGCCATAAATAATTACTTAACTAAATAAATATCTTGGGACAACTCACACAACGCTATCTGATCAACTAAGCATTTTAAGTTTTTGAAATTATTTTTAATAAACACGTGATATCCCTACATTTTGCTTGTAATAAACACTACTTAAAACCCAGATGCATGTAGTACTATTATACTCCTTATTTAACTTACATATTTATTTATAAATAAATAAGATTTCAATGGCTATTCAGAGGTCACACAGATGGCGCTTCAAACAAAAGCATCGTAATAATATTGCTGAAACTCGTTCGTTGAGACGCAATTCCTTCGCAAATTTGTTTATCCCTGTACCGTAAACCCCAAAAGGCCTTATTCCCATGTCATAAAGTCTTTAATCCCCTATTTATTCTATTGCAAAGACACAAAGGATATTTGTATTATGTATAGGCATAATTTGGCTGGTGTTTCGATACACGTGTTCCGGCAAGTTCCCCTCAAAGAAATGCACCTATCACCTGGCTTGAAAGAGCACAAGAAATAAAATTGGGTCACACGTTATTACGCCACTAGTTTCTTTATTCCCTCCCGAGTGTTCGGGCCCTCCAGCCTTGAACCGGTTCCATGGAACAAGGCGATTTTGTTCCTTCGGCCAGCCCTTTCATAAGAGTCCCCTATTAACACACGTGCGCGCTTTAAGAATCCTCACATTCGATTCACATGAATGACGGATTTCTATTCACTAGTGTTTTAGTTTTTAGATTATAATAAAATTGTGAATTAGGGTGCTAAAGGGCTGTCGATATAATAAGTTACTTTGTCTACTATCTTACAATAGCAATAGCAATCCCACATTTAATGTATTTAATCTATACTAATATTATAAAGCTAAAGAGTTTGTTTGAACGCGGTAATCTCAGGAACTACTGGTCTGATTTGAAAAAAATGGAATAACTGTTGGATAGCCCATTTATCGAGGTAGACTACAGGCTATATAACATCACGCTATGACCAATAGGAGCGGAGCAGCAATGAGAAATGTTGGTAAAACTGGGAAAATTTACGCAGACGAAGTTGCGCGGGACAGTTACTGTAGGTATATGAAGGCTTGGTGGCTAGGGTACCACTGCAGTGTCAGTCATTCTTCCGTGTAATAGTAATGCAAACACTGTGTTTCGGCTGAAAACCATGTAGCAATTGTAGATACATAATTACTTTACAAATGACACACGTAATGTCTTAAAAGAACGGGTTGCACTCCGAGAGTGCCGGCAGAAGTGAAAACTTGAACATTAATGTTGTCAGTATAAAAGTACTATATTTTATGTGATTAAATACAATATTTATTTATTGCGCTATCGTACACAACCTAATAAATCACAAATTAAAAAACAAAAAATAATCATTTGGACTTGAACCGGGGTCCACAAATTAAAAACAAAAATTAAAATAAAAAGGGAAAAATAATCATTTGGACTCGAACCGGGGTCTTTGTTTTCTAGACCGCCCGATTTCGTACCTGAGCTATTATAACATTGTAGATTGCGGCGAAATTTACCTTCGTATTCTAATAATCTTACTAATTTTCGATCAGAGTTACGTGATCCTGACGCGAGCTTAAAATTTTATACCCAACCAAAAAAAGTGCACAACGCCGCTAAAGAAGTTTTCACTTAAAGAAAAGAAATAAACAAAAATCTTTATGGAACAAGTGGCAAGAGTGGCATTGATGCTGCTATGGGTTGGCGTGATTCGTGACACCATCAGATTCGCGATACGCTTGTCTCTTCATTCAGTTGTATAAAAAATATCATTCAGGCTAGTATATTTAAGACAGATCTAATATACCTATATATTCTGCATTACTATAGCTAATTATAATTATTAATTAAGCATAATTATGAACCCACGGTCGCAAACTTGCAACCACTGGTCAACATTGTAATCTATACTGATTAATCTATATTAATAAACGGACATAACACACAGATTAATATCGGCCCTTTTATGTAGCCTGTACTATTGAGTTGGCAACCCTAGTGTTATAAAAATTGTTTGTTACCATAATGGTAACAAACAATTTTTTTAAAGCTTTATTTAACTTTACTTGTATGTAGGTACGTCCTGGAATATATCAATCAATATTTCACGTACCACTGAAGCTATCTAGCTAAAATTTCGCACCTTTGGTTCTTGTGACAATGCTTTAAAAAAACCTTTTTTTTTTAAATTAAAAAGCTTTTAATAAATAGGTAAGTTCTAATTATATTTTATTTGGGAAATTTAATTTTATACAAGTTTAAGTTAGTAGGTAGTTACTCCCCCCATGGGTTAAGTGCCTACTTAATAAATTATTTTCAAATTCCTATAAGTATGTAGGTACATATTTTGATTTGTTTGTGGTATTCTAGCCTTAATTAAACTTTAATAACCCTATTTAATATTACAACTATTCTAAATCGATTTTAAATACAACCCGCTATAATTATTAAGCGGCGTGATTCTTAATGAATTAAGATATGAAAATTTGTTAAATTATTAAAAAAAAAGAAAATTGAATCCTTACTTTTTTTTAAAAATTATTCGTTCTTATCCGTAGTCGTAACAATTTCCAACCTAAACAGGGAAATATTAATGCTACACAACACGACAGAATTATCAACATTATTTTTTAAAACTCAACCAAACGTCAGAATCAGCATTTAAAAGTATTTTATTTTGACTCTGAGGGAACGCTCCATCTAGACAATATAATCTATACTAATATTATAAAGTTGAAGAGTTTGTACGCGGTAATCTCAGGAACAATAACGAATTGAAAAATTATTTCACTGTTTGATAGCTCAGTTATCAAGGAAGGCTATAGGCTATATAACATCACGCTACGACCAATAGGAGCGGAGCAGCTATGAGAAATGTTTCAAAAACGGGGAAAATGTACGCAGACGAAGTTGCGCGGGATAGCTAGTACATATACATAATCTTAAGTAATCAAAGTACCTAGTTATGTAATGTGTTTACTTATGCAATTATCTATTTATAGGTAGGTAGGTATAGGTAAGTAGGTATAATAGGTTAATTGGACGGACGATTAGATGAGTAATATAAATAATGAATATGACTTAAGATGTTAATAGTGTTAGGTAGCTATCTACCTACAAAGTAAATTAATATATAATTCTTAGCTAGGTAGGTAGGTACTACAGGTTGAATAAGTTAATGTTCAGAATACTTATCTTTACTTAATTAGCTATGTATTTTATACCTAATGTGGCACTTTCCATATAGCTTTTAATTAGTGTTTACGATATTATATGGCGTCCGTTTAAGTCACTTAACCTTGATAATTAACCAAACCAAATACTTATCATTAGACAAAGCTTGAATGTAGTACAATAGGTATTGTTGAACCATTTAAGGGTGTGAATAAGAATTTTATTCTATTATTATCATGGTCATGTGTTGTCCTTAAATATTTTTTGTCTTCAATTTTTCACAATATTGACACCTTTATCATAAGTGATGATTTGTTTAAAAAAAAAGTAATGTAGGTTGGTGAGCATATTTAATATTTTTTTTACAATGGCACCACCCACCACCTACCTAGAAAAATTCTATGTTCGCTCATGTTTGTCGCTATCGCTATCGCGTCTTTCGTCGCTCCCGCTCCCGCTACTACGCGAAAGTGAAAATTCGCTAGGCACTTTCTCCCCACCGCCGGCGTGTCGGCCGCATCGGCCCGCCCCTCGCTGCACCGGCCCCCCGCGCGCCCGCTCGACGCAAGGTCAGCCCCGCGTGCAGGCGGGTGGCGCGGCGGCGGCGGCGCGGCGACGCGCTTCGCTCTTGAAATTTCGCTTTCGTTCACTCGCGGTTATTAGTCGGCCGCGCGCGCTCCGGCAAGCATGTGTCTCGCGTGACGCGCTCTACTACTTCCGCGCGGCACGTTCGATTTCGTTGGCAAGTCGATCGTGGCATGGCTCCGCGACGGCAAGGCGCGACCGGCGAGCGCGAGGCGGAGGAGGCTCGCGGGTGCTGCGTTCCCGGCGAGTGCCTTCGCCCCCGGGAGTCGGTCCGCATCGAAGATGCTGTACGACTGCTATGCAACAACGACACGTGCGCCGCCGGCCGGTACATGCACCGAGAGTGCTTCGAGCAATGGGAAGCCGGTGTGCTCGCTTATCTAAAGTCCTGCGGCAGGGCTCGCTCGTGGTCCGAACGACAACGACATCAGAATTTGTGGACCAAGAAAGGCTATGATTTAGCGTTCAAAGCTTGTGGATGCCGGTGCGGCCGAGGGCATCTAAAGAAAGATTTAGACTGGGCTCCTCCGGGGGCGGCGATTCGAGCTGAGGAAGAGAAGAAGCGGCGACGACGCACGCGATCAGGACGTACTCCGGCGGCCCCGGACAGCCGCACGCGTGCCTTCAGCCTCTCCAGCTCAGGCTCGTGCTCGCCGCCGTCGGCACCGTCAGAACCATCAACTAGTCCAACTCACGCTCCTCATGCCGTCACTCCCGCGAAGAAGATGCCAAAACAAGAGATCGTCTCTGACAGAATCAGGTAACAATTATTCTATCAACATTTTTCTTATAGGTTTCTTATTGGCGTAGGTACTCAGTTGTCAGCATACTCGGTAATGGCTTGCCTCATATTCGACTGCCATACGAGTATTACGAAATGTGTATGCAGTTATGCACAAACAACTTGAGTAACCACTGGCATCTGAAACTCACCGGTTAACGTACCTACTTACAGTTGAGTCGAGAGTAATTTATACCTACTCGTTTTAGCATTGTAATGCCAATGCATTACAAATTATAAACACTTTGGTACCTGCCTACGGAGTGCATTGAATTTTATTTGTGTAGGTAGACATGGTTACACCTACAGCGTCATATCTAAGCGTTGTGTGTATTGAATGCATTTCTTGTCGGTTGTTTATATCGTATCAAATAGCAGCCTCACATAATTGGCGTAGAACTGGTTGGAGTGTTAAAGTTGGCTCGAGCGCCGAGTCTGGCTGAACGGAAACCGGCCGGAGCGGCCCTGTGCCTTGTGCCCCTCTATTGAATTAAGATAAGATGCAAATTTTAATATCTGATAAATGCTTGCTGGATCTGCCTATTTTATAAATTAATCCGAAAGTTAGTGAGGATGTTGCTCTTTCACGCAAAAACTACTTACCTACCTACTTAACTGTTTTTTTTTAAACGTCAACTTTTTTTGAAAAACACATACCTACGTCTGCTAAAAAAATCACATAACACGAGCGAGACAGTGAGGAAAAGCTATTTAATTTAAAATCTTGAAATAAAACTCCAAAAAGTGTGTAGTCTGAGTGAGAAATTGTCTTGAAGTAAAAATTGTAATCGGTTTTCTTTCCGTTTTTGTTTTTGGTGTTTACGCCAGCAATGAGTAGGTATGTATATTGTTTAAAAAAAATGGTGAAAAAAGCTGCACAGTTGAAATTATGTTATTAACATGTATACATATATCAATGAATCATAAAAGTGTCTATAGTAAACAATCCATTAAAATATCTGAGCAAATATTTTGTTATCTCAAAAATCATAAAAACAGCCACTCACTTCCTATTCTCAATGACAGATTTGTTTATTCACTGCCTATACATAAACAAATAGGTATGCAAGGTTAGTGTATCTAAATACCTACAACCTTGCATTTTTTCTGTTTACATTTTGTAGAATGAAATGCGCAAAAAACAACTTAATGTCGTCCACAAAACAAAAACGTATGAGCTACTACAATAAATGGTTAAGGAGATAGGTATTATCATTATATTTCAGTTAGAATTAGAATGTTTCGAATAATTCCTTAAAACTCAATTAATTTTGTAACTTAACATAAAATAATAATAATATGGTATTCGTATAAAGTTTCGTATAAATCGGGCTGAAATGCCTCTATGACCAGTGAATTTAATTTAAATATGAGTGACCATTTTCTTTTAATTCTAACCAGCCTTAAAGTTAATTTATCACTAAACTAAAAGTCATTTCTACGTAACCTATTACCAATTAAATAATGCCGTACTTAGTTTGAATTGTAATTTTAACCTTTACTAAAAATAAATTAAAATGTGATACTGAACGATTGCATTGCACGCAACTTGTAAACAATTATACTTAATTGAGTGAGATATTAAAAATAAATAGATACCTACGCCTTTTTCTGTCGAAAATAAAATTCAAGAGCTTTTGATATTGAAAATTAATATGTAGGTACCTACATTTCATTATCGTTTTAATTTCAATAATAACAAAAACCATGTTTTTTCGATAAATAATTTTACGTCAGTTTATCTCCCAATTTGATCCCAATGGTCAAGAGATCGCAATCTCCGATTCTGATCGTCTGATTTTGAGTTAGATTATGCTAGTGTGAAATTGTGGCTATTTGCACAGAGATGTCAGAGATTCGGTATTAACGAATATTATCTTAGAATAATATGTATTTTTCACCCATTAACTGTGGAGCTTTAAAAATATTGCAGTTTATTTTATTACAATTTTCACTACTGCCACTGTCCATTATAGAGAATACTAGCTGTGCCCCGCGGTGTTACCCGCGGTTTATTAGCCTATGTGCTAATCCAGGGTGTCAGCTAACTCCATATCAAATTTTATTAAAATCGCTCCAGCCGTTTAGACTTGAAGAAGTAACAAACATACACACTCACATACTCACAAACTTTTTATTGGTGTGATAAAACTTCGTAATACCTTCCATCTTACGGCAAGCTGTAATTTTGACATTTTACTTATAAGCCAATATAGATAAAAAAATTGGGCCTCTTTAAAAATAATCAGTTAAAATGAGTTTTCAACTGCCAGCGTACTTTTTATGAATAAATGTTGAGCATTGTCGAGTTTTAATTCGCTGCCAAATTGGTGGAACCTTAAAAATGCAATTTCGTCGGCTTAATATGTTAACCTCGCTCCGCTGCACAGCTGGTTTCCGTTTCCTGGCAAAAGTGCGTTTTTCCCGAAATTGCGGCAGCTGTCCCTTAGCCAAATTGTTGCCAGCCTGCCTTTGTCCGCCAAAAAAACGTTACATGACCATTACACACCTTGCGCTTAGTAGTTAATAAAATAATGATAGTGTTGTTGGCGTTTGCATGTTAAGTTTACAGAAAAAAAAGGAGAATAGGTACCTACTTCTCATTTTTATTGCATAGTTACTTACCTAAGTATGCAATTTCAAAACCAACAATACGTGGCGAAGTTTGAAATATTCAAGAATGTATACTATTTACAATAAATACATAAAACTTAAAAATTACAGCTGTACAAACGATGACAGTGTAGTGGCATTATTACAAGATGTGTCGTTTTTGCACAAAACCGGTGCGAATATTTTTATTAGGAAACAACAGACAGAACAAGACCTTTACGAAATTCCTTATTAAAACGTAAACAATGCCAATATAGGGAAAATATTGTACTGAAACTTTACACACAATTCATTACAAATAATTTACTAATTAATCTAATGATTCGTCATTGTACCTACCTATTGTGACTGGTAATAATGAGTCTATGAATGAATTATCCTACTTTATTCAAAATTATACGACAACCTATTATTATCAAAACATGATTACATTGAGTGCTGATAACACACTGTTATGTCACCTTATTTGTAAATACTGTTGATATTACTTAGTTTATGCAATGATAATGTGCTATACTTAAACGTATTATCACTTTTTCGCAGTAATCTTGTCAAAATAGCTGTATATTATTCGCAGACTACCGTATAAAAAAAATGTATATGATAGAATACAGTCAAATTCTTCTTCATTTGTATCGTTGTGATACAAAAATTATTCTTACAGACTAACATAAAGGTGTATTCCGATATACATTAGTGTAATTGTTAATCAAATCAAACAGGATAATATTTATATAACATTGCATAACAATTGTACCTATTATGCTGATAATTTATTTCTCCTCAGAAATGGTAAAATAGATTTTACCATTTCTAAGGAGAAATAAATTACAAATAATCACCATACGATTTTTTTTAAATTTAAGAAAGACAAATTACAATTTTGCCATTGCGATATTTTAAGTATTAAAAAATATATATAAAATATCGCTGTACAGCATTCAATTGACAATTCATGATGAAATCGGGTAATGGTTTTTTATACAATTTAGCCCAGAAAGATTTTACAATTATACCTAAGCCCTAAAAGCACAAAACGTGATGTTAAGCTGGATTTTTGGTATCTTATGGACGGACACCTTACACACATATGATAAAACCCATTGTCAAAAAATCTATCGTTCAAAAATGCAATTATTGTATTTATAAAGTTATTGGCAAAAAATGCCTATAAAAATTACGAAAACGTTAACATTGTTTAACTAAATTGTTATCGAATTCACTTGCTCTTTCTTATTAGAGTCGGTTTTCCAGAAAACTGATGAATGTAAATAGTATCAATTTCAATATTATTTTCACCGTAGTTGTAATGTTATAGTAGGACATACAAAAATACAAAGTCAATAAAAAATCTAGATTATGTCTGAGATAATATCGCGTATCATTACAAAAAGTATGCCTGATCAAGATATATCGATATTTGATACAATGCATATTTAAGCAAAAACGTCACAAGTCGACATGAATTTGGGGGTCATTTTTTATACACAATGTTCGAGAGATGCACATACACGTGTATTTTGGAGCGCTTTTAACCGCGTGTAGGTGATCGCAGCTATATTCAGTATATTGTGTTTTATTAAATCGTGGGCGAAGATCGCACGTACGACCACTCATATATTCATTCGTTATTTTAACTTGACCTAATAAAGATGATATGTAATAACCTCGACGACTGTTCATGTATAATACGTTTATGTATCTGCAAACCTGTTCGATGCTTTTAAGGCAAACGGGAATAAGCGACGACTGTTTAAAAAGAGCTACCTGAATAAAGATGATATTTAAAATTATTAACCTGGGACATTATCGGACATTAACTGAATCGCTAAAAGACCTTTGTGTCACGGCTTCAGTGTTCCCATAGTGATTAAGTTCTGGAAATCATGTCAACTAAACGGGATTGGCAAATTGTCGTTACAGATAATCATTTTAAAAATATCAAATTAAAAATAATAAAACTAGGTACATTAAAACAAGAACAAATTGTGTTATAATGCCATATTATAAAATCTTTCAGGACAAAATATGTCATTAAATGTATAAACTCATTTCGACCATAGTTTTATTTTTGCACCAAACCGCCTGCAGTGTATTTTTATTTGGTTATTTCGGTACCGCATTGACGAGGGTAATTTTAGTTTTGGTCGATTATCTTTTAAAAGGACTCAAGTCGGTAGATTACAATTCATTACTAGGTATTTCTATCTATGAATATTGTGGCATCTTGAAGATATTAATACAATAGGTAGGTATTATTCAAAGTTCTTGCAAGTAAATATAATTATGAATAGATACCTACACGGCATGCGAGTGTGGGCGTAGTCGTTTTTATCTATAATCTGTCAAAATATGTGTGTGACATGCTGAGAGTACCTACATATTAAAATGTTTATGTTTTGTCCGTAAGAGGTGACCGACAAACCACCTCTATTTACATCTCTTCATTATAAAAATATGTAAAACGCATCAACAAAATATATTCTATCGTTACAAATCTTACGTCATTAGGCGAGACAACACTACCAAAAAGATATTTCAAATCGATTCCAAACACAAAATGAAGCAGTTAGTATGCGTTGGCGCATCGTTTTGTTTTCAATTATGTTGCCAACGCATAAAATACAACCTATTATGATCAGAGCCTTCAAACCAGGCTTCTTTTTTTATTATTTTATTGTACATATTAATTTGATGAAAATGACACAAAAAAATATTGAGTGCTTAATATGTATTTAGATATTTTAGGTATACACGAATACGACGAATCATACTTAATTTACCTGACTAAATATATAGTACATTTATAAAACCATTGAAGTAATTAATGGGTACATAATTTCTTGCTGTTTTTGTTTTACACGAATAACGACACAATTCAAAATACTGAAATGTCTTAAAAGAAACAATCCTCTAAAAAGGTGATTTGCTGAACTGAACTACGTATATCTCATAAAATATGGAAAATGAATTGCAAAAAAAACTTCATACATTATACCTGCTCACAAGAATTTTGTTATATGTATTACTTTAATGTTATAGTCGTGTTGTATTCTCAGCCTATAATAAAACTAGAGGAAATTGCTGTTTAAAATAAAGCCATTTGCATTCCTGGCCCGTCAAACGTACATCGCATAATATAAGTGTATTGTGTTTAAACACTTCAGACATCTTGCTTGAATTTATTTATAGAAAAAAAAAACCGTTGTATTTTATACTGGCAACAATGCAATGTATAAAGCCTTTGGCTGTGTGAAATTCATTCGTGTGAAATTTAAATTCCCGAGCCTCCAGGATAAGATTTATCAGTGTCTCAATTTTATCTACATCCGTTCAGCAGTTTGGACTTGATTGATGGGCGAATTTTTAAACTACTATAATATTATAATATCTGGTTTACAAAGTAATCTTTCATCGTTGGCAAATTATAATCTCAAAATGTATTAATAATAATGCTTATATTTTGACAACAAAAACACATCGTGACCTGTTCTATTTGTATATTATAATTTTGTATAGCCCGAACAGTTTTTTAGCAAAATGGTAACACCGCGTCATCAGAGAGCAAGAAACTGCGCAGCAGAAAATAATTCGGATATCCTTGAAAACATGATATACATATTTATTAATTACATACAGTTTCATAGCTATAAATTAAGTCATAATTACTATTTGCAGTCATGTTTATGCTTTATATGTTATAATAAGAATTACCCCTTTAGGCTAAATACTTAATTGCTAAGACTAGTTCTTAGTACTTTGAAGTTAATATTTAGTACTTTATTTTGTAGTTAAGTAGTGTAATATATTTACTCTATTTATTAGGCCGCAGGATTTGCAGCAAAATGAAGCACTCGTATTTATCTTAGTCTTGAATGTATCATATAATGCAAAATCTAGGCTCGGTGTTCTATGCTAGGCAGAACACCGATCCTAGATTTTACTTTTTTTTTTTTTAACTAAAACTGTTTTACATTTTTAACAGTTTACTTTTTTATTACTTGTTTTTAAATTTAATTTTAACGATCTATGCCTAACAATGAAGGAAACCGGTTGAAATATTGATGAGTGGGCGTGTAACATAATGGTAAAAAAATGCTTGTCTGTTTAGATTTTTGGCAACATGTTATTAAATTTTGAGCCTTTGTGGTAATAATGGCTTTATTCAAGGTTCACGTAATATATTATATAAGGACGAAGTAACTTTAAGATCATTTTATTATAGATTTTTTTTTAAATAACTTATAACTTACCTATCACACATTTGCTGAGAAAATAATAAGTAAAATGCTGCAAAGATTATTGTTAATAGGTGACACCAAATGGAAAAGAATAAAATAAAAATACAAACGACAGTGTTTTACAAGTTCTGGTGTAAAAAAGACACAATAATTTTCTTGTGGTAAAACTTCAACACACTATGATTCTCTGCATAAGCCTATTATCCTATTCGTTAAAAATATCCATATTCCTTTTTCCAAACTTAAAATGGAATGCAAATTTTATAAACATAGCTTTAAAAAACACCATGTTTTGGTTACATCAGGCGCATTAGTATCGCGTCGTGGCCTTGAGCCGAGCCCTCCGACATAAACACGATCGAAGGCCTTGATAGTACCGCAAACCGTTTTTCATTTTTGAAATAACAAAGAAAACTTAAAATATTATACAAAATAAAAGGTTATTATTAAATAAAAAATAAAGTATTTTTTTTCTATTCATAGTGTATTCAGTTTTGTTTTTAATTGGCAGTATGTTAGGAAATCATTGTTCGACTGGTAATTGAATTTTTTTCTGATTAAAAATTACAAAAATGTAGACCTACAAATACTATTTCGAATAGGTACTTGTCGTACTTAGCAATGTAAATAAAATATTGGCTAATACATCGGGTCTTAAACGTAATATGTGCACCTATTTATTTAAATTACATTTAAGTATAGTCCATAGCATGTCTGAGGCGCGACCACTGAGTCAGTCGCCAGTGGCGCGTGAAGTAGTCTCGGTAGGAGGGGAGGCCTCTAAAGGATATCACTGCACTGCGATGAAAACGTCTTGAGCAGAATGCGCAGTGTGTCAGATTTTATTCAGCTCTACTAGCTCTAGACATAATAATAATACAGTCCACTTATAGACATTTAGACTTCACAAATGATATGATTTATCTGAGAAATTTAGTTTTTTTGCAATAAAGTATGTATACTAATTTGAATTAGTACTGTTTTCAATAATTTCGAATTCGTACCTGAAGTAAAATAATAAAATTTTCGTATAATTTATTTGTAAAAATGTATAAATTATGATTCGATGTCAAAAATGATTTGTAAACTTGATGATTATTACGTAATAACGGCTGAATATGTTCTGTAAAATGTAAAATACATAATTATATCTGTTAATACTATACTCATAAAATGTAGCTAATGCATAAAGATTTAAAACTAATTAATTCAGTTTATTAAAACAAGCAATGAATTGTGAATTTGTGACTTACGCCTATTTTGTCCTGAAAAATATGTATCGAATAGTGGCTTGTTATTTCAAATGGACATTTACAATTTAATAGTGACACAATAAAAAATGAACACGGCGCTGGCATGTTGGCTGAATAAAACATTTTGCAATTTTGTAATACAAACAACTAACCTCGTTGTAGTGTTTTATTGATTTTGTCTTGCTTTAACTTGCATTTATCTAATGAGCTATAAATCAATGCATTCTCGACACACATTGCAATGATTTCACTTTGTTTCTAAATGCGTAATTATGATTTGCTAAAGATTAATAATAAATAATATTGCTGTAAATAATGTACAATTTACTTGTCTAATAAAACCTAACGCAATTTCCACGATTCGTGGAAAGGTCACTTTTACCTTTCATGTTGCGTTACCTTGCATAACTTGCATTATTCCTTTCCATACAATTCAAATTGCTGGCAATTAAGTCGTTATAAAGGGTGTTGTTACTGGAAACGTTGCAACAATTTACTGATATTAAACACGTAGTTTTTTCGTTTCTATCAGTGGTTACAATTGTCTGAAGTGTGTCTGGATTTCCCGACAGTAAGAGACTGTGATTTCCGTTCCCATGCCGGCGACGTGGTTGTGGCGCGGCTGCAGTGCGCCGGTAGTTTCGGCACGGCTCGTTAGCGCTGTTTTTAGGGCGTGATCGACGCAACAGCGCATGCCTGCATAAATTGCATCCAAATACAAAACCCTCTCGAACCCTTTCAACGACCAATTCTAAACGCTCGAGTCTGTCATGCATCCATTCTCGTCGACCTTGTATCAAGTTTTTGGAACACGAAACTCACCTTCGCCGACCAAAACTCGGCTTAGCCAACACAATGCTGCGTTTTTACATTTGCAAAGCTTAAAAAGTGCCGTGTCTCGTAATTTTACTTGCAAATTCTCGTGATTATGCACAGTGGAGTGGGGCGAAGATGTATTTACGTGTGCATTGTATGCATTGTGTGGTGAGTACGCGTGTGGGCACGCACCACTATGCCACTGCACACCATTAAATACCATGTACACAGGCGTATGTTCCCCCTGCAATCAGCACATGACGTCAGAGTCGAATGATCGATGCAACCCTAGGATGTCGATGCACTTTACTACTCGAAAATTATTAATGGCACTTCAAGTGTGGCGTTTTTGCCGTTTTAGTCTTATTTTCTAGCGCATTCTCTTCAACAATTTATTTAGCGCGAAGCTTTCGTCCCGTCTGAGCGTTCATTACTAATTTGTACTCTCCGACTGGTTTCTGGTTCGATTGCATTAGAAAATGTTTATGAAACGTGGTATTTTATAGTCGCTTCGCTTACATGGTCAGTACTGCAGTTAAGTTCATTACGCAGTCGAGCGTCGGAGTCGCGACAATTCAGAGCGAACTATGCATAATTTACCCATTAATTCTCAAAATGACTCTTGGTAGCTCTGCTCTCGGCAGACCAGGATGACCATATCGCAATATAAACGTCAGCTTTGCATGAAACTTTAAAACGATCATATACAGATACAGACTGTGATTACAATAAAATAATTTCTAGTTCCCAAAGCAGAATACTGTGCGTGGAAAGAGGACAAAAGCTATGTCCCTTTCTTGTAAGTGCATTGGTGCACTTAGTTGGCTAGTTGTATGCATCGAAACAGAGTTGTTTAAAAACAAACTAACAAATATTTTCACATCGTTCGCAATGCAGCGAGCGGGAGAAAGTTCGGGTAGGTTCAGGGACGAGTTGTGGCTATTTGCGTCTCGTGGCGGGCGATCGTCGATGCAATTAAATATGTAAGCAAAGCTTTATGTTCCCGGGGCTAAATATAAGGCCATCGCGCGACGTTGCCGTGCCGACTGCCGACCGACTGCGAAAGCAATCACTTTCATTGCATTCCCCTTTGGAGTCTTGGCGTCCAATTGTTTCCCGATAGCTTGCAACATGCTGAGTCGCTTGTTTCCGGCTTGTTGTTTAACCAAACTACATGCGCAAATACTTTACCAACGTTTTCTCGGGAAATATTGAATTTCAGCTCGAATGTTCAAAGTGTTAGCTAAGCTAAAATCACAGTAATAATTGTGAACGTGAAATTGATTTCCATTCGATCTAAATCGTGGTAAAACAACGATTTAAAAGCTAATTTATATTTTGATGATTTATGTAACTTAATTAAACCCAACCTCTGGCATTTAAATATTCAAATATTGTATTTAAATATTGGACTAAATTAAAATGATAATTGCTACTGTAGGTACAGGAGAATGTCATTACTGTAGGGATCGTGAGTTGGATGGAGCAATCGACAACAGTAAGCAAAGTTCAGTAGTTCAATGAGCTCAAACACCTATCGCGTTCGTTGTCCCTTCGCAAAGGTCAAATCTACTGTTGCAGTCGCGTATCTTGTATGCCGTGAGGTACCTAACAACTTAAATTATACTATACTATAATTATATTTGTATAATCAATATAATTTGTGGAGTACCTACTAGTACTAGTTTTTTTTTTCTTTTGAGGACAAAATAAATTTATTTCTTCTTCTTCTTCTTCTAGTAATTTATTATTAATATTAGTTTTATAGTGGACTTTCTCGACCATTTTTTGAATTGAGTCATTAATTTAAAAAATGATCGAGAAATTAATTTCACAATTGGAGATTATTTTAACATTAAAATTGTAAATAAAAAGCAAAATGCAACAATTCGTGAGTGTGACTCATTAAAATGCTAATTAATGCTATATTTTGCATGCTGTGTTTTATAATTATACTTAAAAATGTTTTTACATTTAACATATAAATAATTTAAAACACAAATCAGCACGCTTTTTTGGAAGTAAACAAACCTGTTTTAATATATTTTTGGGCCATTGTAATGCTATTAGTTTATTACGTTACCTACTCCGTCTGAAACTGGTTTATTATGTAAAAGTCTTTTCAAATGTTGATCAATTAAGTCGTTTTGTGTTTATAACTTACTCGAATACCTAGTTTTTGGCCATGTACGATTGTCAAAATCGAACTTAAATCGAATTCGTCATAATGTAAAAAGTTTTTTTATTGTTAAAAAATGTGATGTTTCGGTTTCACACCAGCAAATAAACCCGTAATGAACTATCCAACAATGACAGTAATACCTACACTTTTACAGTGGATAAACAGTTTTTTTCTATTAAATTATTATAATCGGGAGTCAAGATGCTGGGGGCAGATGTTGTTTAATAACTTAATACCCACTCGTACACATACGCGGTTTCAAACATTTAGATTTCACACCGAAATTTAACATTGAAACATAACTATTTTCGTTGATTTATTTATACATTTCCCAATGTTCGACCACGAATATTGAAAAGGGTTTGTATGGTATGGAATATACATACTACCTCTATGTCTGGCTGGCTGGACAGAAAAAGCTTCGTCAATTACGAATATTTTTTAGAATGCATTCCAAATTCAAAAACGTTCTAAAATGTTTGTCATGTGAGTAGTGGCGGCCATTTTAGTTAAGCCGTTTTGTATTTATAAGACCATAAATAAATACAGCGAAACTATTTTACACTGACATGGTTCAATCCTATCCACTTTTTCAAACAGTTTTAATATTACGATTAAATTTACGACGTAAACTAATTTAAAATCTTTGCTAAGAATATAAATTGATATTATTCATTACCAATATTTTAAAATAAGACAAAAAATGACAACTGTATCGTAATGTCTTGTTTTTTTTTTTCAGAACATTCATTAATGCGTCATAAATGCTGGTCATAAAGAATTTGTATATTTAATTGGGCCAAATGTTGCGAGTAAATAGGAAATGTAGAACATAGAGGAACGCGAAACGATTAAATCAAATAGTTCTTGATTTATATTATTTTAAAATTGTATAGTAACCTCCGTCTAAAAATAAATACAAAAACACTTCTAAGACTATGATCTAGATTCTAGATACCCAGTAGTACTAAAATATAAATAAGGAAGTTATTTATGACAATAAATTTGCCTGAAGTGACTTTGTGAGTGAATTTATTAAAAACCTTAGTTTGGCAAATGAGGATAATGACGAAATTGTGATAAATAGAGACAAATTGAGCTACAATCAGTACAAGTATAATCAAACATAATGCGAGCGAAGCCGTGGGAAAAAGCTTAGTTTCGGTCCCTATTCTACTTTACTAGAATGCGCGAGACAAGTATTAGCACTTAGCACCAACAACGTATAGTTAAAACAAGGCGTCACGAAGTTAAATCTGATTATGCATTTGTGAATGACAATTTAGTCACAGAATACAGAGTACAGAAGGCAACATTCATACGTATTGCACTCGCGATTTACACATAGACATCGTTTGCCGACATGAATCGAAGAATATATCGAAGCACTTTGTTCCGCATCTGAGTGCGATGTGTGTGTGTGCGTCAAGAGCGTCTTCAATGTAGATTGTCTTTTTTGTTTCCTCTTTCCTCCGATGTTATTTGGTAATTATGGTTCGCAATATAATCGTAATCGTATAATTTCTTTCTAGTTTTCTTCTTTGAATCATAAATCATATAATATCACGTATTGCTAGTATAATTTATACTGTTTTACATGTTGAACGCGAAGCTGTAAAAATAGCAACATGACAGTTTGCCGCCATTTTACACATAGTAGATTGTCTTCTGTCATCTATCAACCTAAATGACGTCCTACTGCTGGGCACGGGTCTCTTCAGTAGAGCCTACTTATTATAGATCCGGGTATGTGCCATAATCGCCAAGCTTGGCGAAATTGGCCATCGCAGTAAGGTTTTAAATACGCAGAGGACGCTGCTGCCCGTCCTCCGGTGTGAAATTCCTTAGTCGACGCTTCTGTAGTCGCAGTACCTAATCTGTGATACAGTGCAATAAATTGTAAGTTAGCCCTGTCTCATTGGCGAGTCAGTTGGTCGTGATTGTTTGCAATATATTTGCTGCAACACCGAGAATGACGTTCGCAGCAGATTTATAGTTGCGTTGACTCGTTAACTTGATACCGTATCAAGTGTTACATAGTTATTATTAACAGTTACGTGTTTATGCTAACTGCTATTGAATAGTCAGATACTTATTTCACCAGGTAGAGGTGGCGACGAACAGATCAAGATATCTGCGAAGTTAAGAAACGTTACCGCTGTTAGTGCAAATATATAAATCTTTTTTGAGCATGCGGGATTTTTTTCATTTTTAAATTTTACTTGTTTATTAAATACTTTTTAGTGCTTAGTTGTAGGACGTAACGTAACGTAATAACTGTAACTACTGAAAATGTTTCATTTCCCTCCTATCGAACTATGAGAGTGGGAGAATCCGCGGATCTAGAATAGCGTCGCATACGCTAAACTTGTGCACCTGCTCCTGTATAGTTTATGGATATTGGTTATGGGACCATTATCTACGAGTATACTAATATTATAAAGCTGAAGAGGTTTGTTTGTTTAAACGCAATTATCTCAGGAATTACTGGTTCGACTTGAAAATTTATTTTAGTGCTGGATAGCACATTTGTCGTGGAAGGTTATAGGCTCTATACAATTACGCTATGACCAATAGGATCGGAGCAGCAATGAAAAATGTTGCAAAAACGGGGAAAATGTACGCAAACGAAGTTGCCTGCTTATATTTCTTTCACCATACATTTTTATGTTGGTGTTGTTAACATTTGACACCTGGCTGGTAAAGTACGAATTAATAAAGCAACCTTTAAACGTTTTGGTCGCGTCTAATTGGGTTAATTAATTCAAAC
Source organism: Herminia tarsipennalis (assembly GCA_945859575.2). NCBI lineage: Eukaryota > Metazoa > Arthropoda > Insecta > Lepidoptera > Erebidae > Herminia > Herminia tarsipennalis. The sequence continues at coordinate 9,635,503 of OX243834.2, read as the reverse complement.
ATTGCAGTAATAAGAGGTTACATTTGTAAGAGGATGTCATCTCCCAACTTTTCATTTATACCTATATGGTCCGAATTGAAAAATTCTTTTACTGTTGTATAGCCTATTTATCGAGGAAGGCTAAAGGCTATTTATCATCACGCTACGACCAATAGGAGCGGAGCAGCAATGAGAAATGTTGCAAAAACGGACGAAGAAATTGCGCGGGGCAGCTAGTGTTAATATAGAGTATGGAGCAAGGTTTGTTTAACTTCAAGGATGGCGAACAGAAGTAGGAACCTATATGAAAATATACTAGCTGTCCCGCGCAACTTCGTCTGCGTAAATTTTCCCCGTTTTTGCAACATTTCTCGTCGCTGCTCCGCTCCTTTTAGTCGTAGCGCGATGTTATATAGCCTATGCCTTCCTCGATAAATGGGCTATCCAACAAAAATATTTTTTTTCCAATCGGACCTGTAGTTCCTGAGATTAGCACGTTTAAACAAACAAACAAACAAAGCAAACAAACAAACTTCCGCTTTATAATATTTGAAAATATATTTAGTGTGAAAATGAGTCAGAAGTAGCGACTATGTCACATAAAAACAGATCATAAAGTCTGCTATTTACGTCGATTTTAATTCCATCTGTACCATCAAATTTTAGCCGTGTTTACTTCATAGTAGTTACAACATTATGCGCTGCTAAGTGCCTTTAGCCATTTCGAGAACATTCCCAGTTCATACACGACTCGCTAGTTATTCAGTTGCCAAAGGTAATTACCATAAAATATAAATTTTCTAGAGACACCGCGAACGTAAATCTATACTAATATTATAAAGCTGAAGAGTTTTTTTTTAACGCAATAATCTCAGGATCTACTGGTCCGAATTGCGTTGATAGGCATTTGCGTCGAGCAATTTCACCATACAAACGCGCATAAGTGATTACTTCTCTTTATAAGATCGTAAGTCAAATCTTAACATGAGTATCAATTCGTTTTATCATGAGCTAGGCCTCTAGGCAACCATAATTGAAAATAAATTAATATTTTGAAAGTAAGCCTTAAAAGATTTAAAAATTTTAACAATTTTGGCGAAATTCCAATGTTTTAAGGCTTATAACTTTCAAAATATTATATTTTTTTCAATTATGGCTGCCTAGTGGCCTAGCTTATGATAAAACAAATTGATATTAATCTTAAGCTTTGAGTTACGACCTTAAACAGAGGAGTACCTAACCACTTATGCGTAGAATCATCGACTAGGACGCCCTTGAGTAATTTATTAATATCCGCTGATATTGATTTGATAAAATCAGCATCAGCTAATATAGTAAAAACTGCATCAGTAACAACACTGGTATCAAGGTTACCTTCTGTGGCTCGGTATTTTGTAATGTCTATGTATGTTTTGGTCCAGTAAGGTACCTACTCTCTACTGAGTCTATTTAATGTCACGAAGTCGTTAGTAAATGCACGTGCGTTGCAATAAAACAATTTTATGTGTGTCAACACTAACCATACTCAACGAATACATGGTTGGGAAGGTCAATGTGTTACATAAAGCATTTGTACATAGAACAAACAATATTATTACGATACATTGTTGTAACAGTACACTTTTATTTCCTGCCGTAAACAAAATTATGCATTACGAATGCTTAAACTTACTACTGCAGTATGTAAAATTATGTCTTAGTATATACTTTTACTAACACCGAGATTATTGCGCATTACTATATAGTAATAATAATAATATCTTAATAATATCTTGGGACAACTCACACAACGCTATCTGATCCCAAACTAATCAGAGCTTGTACTATGGAAACCAGACAACTGATAAACATACTTATATATTGCTAAATACATACATATTGTAGATAAATAACACCCAGACACAGAATAAACCATCGTGCTCATCACACAAAGTTTCATCTTGGGTGGGGATCGAACCCACGACCTCTTGCGTAGCAGTCGGATACACTCCCACCGCTCCACAGAGTCAGTCGAGTATCCCAGAAATATCTTTCAGGAGTGTCAACTTAACGAGATCAAAATGCCTACTGAATGAAAATACGGAATAGTTCCAACCCCACAGTCATCAAAAAGTTTAGGATTATGAAGCGAAAGTAATTAAATGCGAATATTTTCAAAAAATTACCCCTTTTCGGCCAGAATAATAATAATAATAATATCTTGGGACAACTCACACAACGCTATCTGATCCCAAACTAAGCAGAGCTTGTACTATGGAAACCAGACAACTGATAAACATACTTATATATTTTTAAATACATACATATTATAGATAAATAACACCCAGACACAGAATAAACCGTCGTGCTCATCACACAAAGTTTTATCCTGGATGGGGATCGAACCCACGACCTCTATCGTAGCAGTCGTATACACTCCCACCGCGCCACAGAGGTTGTCAAAAGACCGTTCATCTTATGACGACACACAGCATGTAACCACGGCTATTGTAACCACTTACCAGCTATTCTCAGCTAGCCCATTCACGTATTTAAAGCAGTGCAGTTGCAGTTTCGATTAAAACGGCCATTTTTGTAACTCTGGGATCGGTCTCAAATACGCTTGCGCAACTACGCATCGTACTAGAATGCCGCTATTCGAGACGCATACTTGACGCAAGCGTATTTGAGATCGATCCCAAAGTTACAAGAATACGAAACTGGCCATTTTAATCGAAACTTAACCGCAACTGCACTGCTTTAAATACGTGAATTGGCCCCCAGTTCATTTGTATGCAAATAGATGAATTAAAGTTAAGTTTTCGCATGATATTTGTAGTAATAATTTGTTACTCTTTAATCAACAGCAATTGACAGTAAATTTAATTTGACCATTTGTAACGCATGATGACACAGTATTTAAAATACCAGTAGACCAATCTTAGAAAATGATCTACGGCTGTTAAAGACAAACGTCAAACTTTTTAATAATATAAACATTTCCAATGACCATAAACTGTGGGAAACGAAATGAGCCTTCTAGCTTTGTTTATGGTGTGCTGTGTCACAATAATTACTTAATGGTCTCCTCAATGTAACAGGTTTAGTGATTTAACCGTCTGCGCTTGCGCACCTGTATTATGAAAATGATCACTTATTTCTTACGTTTAATATAATTATTATGGGCTTGTTTTGTTTCCACACAAATAATTTCATACTAAGTATTTGCTTCATATTTACAGAATAAAATTTAAAATATAGCCATTTTTTTTTTTCTAAAAAGACAAAGAGTAAAAAATGTCTGAGTTAATTTGACCATTCTAGGATTTTAAGGCCCTAAGAATATTCGTCATAATTATTATTAAAAATAAAGTAACCGGGTGCTCCATTTGTACCACATCTGTTGATATTAATTTATTGCTAAATGTAGTTACATAGAGAGCAATATAAATAGTTTACTTTTATCAACATAGATGCCAGTTTAATATCATTAGCTTTGAGCACAGGCATTTATAAAATAAAATTATGTATATTTGCGGTTATTTCAAAGAAGTTAATATCATATTCGCGGAAATACCTACAAAGTAACGGGTTATCAGTCAGGGTTGTCAAGTTTTTATTAACTATATAATTAATTGTCTAATTTTGAGTTTAAATCAATTAAAAACAAAGAAAGAATTTCAATTTTGGTTTTTAAACATTGTAATTAAATATTTATAAATTAAATTCCCTTTTTTATCTTTTTTGTGGTTTCATTATCGTAGGTCACAATTCGAACATGTTTTAATACCTTCATAATAATAATTGTTCTGAATAAATACCCATGTACCTATTTCAATGTAAAAATACAGCATCGTTTTCATAATATCGGAAATGGATTGGACGTAAAAATCTTAGTTAAAGAGTTAGAACATTTTCTGGTGCAAGTCAGATAGTTACCCATGGCCATGGTCCCGTAGTATGTACCTACCTTTTATTATTATATTAACATTTACGAATATAATTTATCATAGCATTATACTACGATAAATGTTGTATATAATCCATTATATTACACCAGTAGACAACCCTAGTCCCTTCAGCCTTGCAATAGTTTGGTTACAGTTACTTTTATCTCGCGTTCACCGGTCAAACCTTTGACATTTCGGTACCGGGTTTCGCGCTAACGAGCTCGCTCTTAACATATATACAATAGAATAGTATAGGTACCCTCATTATGAACACAAATTAAATAGGTGACCGGCTCCTTAAGGTACCTAGGGTTCACACTAGCGTTTTTTCTACGCGTATATTCCGGCGTGTAGTGCTCGAATCTGTACTAGTGAGTCAATATCAACACTCGTATTAGTTACGCCTGTGGCAAAAAAATGTGACGTCTATACGCGCCTGCATGCGGCTATAATACGGTAATCTGAAACTGCCTACTAGCGAAAACAGGTCCACGTCGAATCTCGGTCGAATCGTCAACCGAGACTGCACAAGTTGAGTTGAGATCGTTCGTATGTGCGCGTCTGTGTATGTGGACTTGTTGTTGACCTGTAAGCCGACATTTTGTGACAATAGAATACCTACCTACATTATATGTATGTATATTCGCTCATCGAGAATATTCCATATCCTTATTATTTTGACATTTTGTTCGAACTGGGCTATTTAAAGATGATACCTGTTTAGAATCTTAAGGCTTCGATTTTAAATATAAAGTTATAAACATTGTTCGGCCGAACGAGACGTGATTGGATTTTTACATTTTACATTGGTTTATATCAATACTTGTAAACACTTCTGAATATAACAATTATAAATACAACGTTATTCTATGTAAAAAAATGGTATTCTATAAAGTCGGTTTTCGGACGATAATTTTACGTGATAACTTAATAAGAAAACATTGATGACATATCGCCATTCGCGTTGCTTAGCAATCAGTCAATAACGTTAGTTTCAATTTTATCGCGTGTCGCTGCAATCGCAATTCACTGTTGCTTAGCAACCAATCAATAACGTGACCCTTGCTACGGGACACTATTTCGTGCATGCACCCGGTCATCGATTTAAAAATATAATTAGGTAAATTCTATTGTTAGTAAGATTTACTGTTAGACAATGGTGTAGGGTGTGCTGCGCTGAGTCTTCATCGCAGGCGCAGTGGTAGCAGGCAGGACTCAATTCCCTCCTAGCGACCGTGTGCTGGTACTTCCCGAAGCACCCGAGCAAAGAACCTGCACCAGCCGGAAGGACAGGGTCCCGTGCTGCCGCCGTGCCCACTCCTCCAGGACTGGCCGGAGCGCCTCCACGGTTCGCACACCTGCCGGTGGAGCCTCCAGCCGGCCCCGCCACCGGGCCATGCTTGCCCCATGGGCCTTACCGCACCAAGCGCGTAGCTGCTCAGGCAGAGGCACCGAACCCAAACCTAGCTTACCCAACCTAAAAAAGAAGTAGGTACTTCTTTAGTAGGGCTGTTAAATTTGAACAATGAAGTCGTGCCCTACCCTACCTTTTCTATCTTAGATAAATCTACAGATAAAATTAATCGTGCCAGTGGTGATCTTCATAACAATACGGCAATTAATCACAGAAAACCGGTTAGTTCATTATAAAAACGCTTAGTTAACATTGTACTGTAAATTGAATACTTGGATTTTACACAACAGTGTTGAATAAAAAATATGTTGATTGAGTATCTATAGAAAAAATATAATAGAATGTTGCGCACATTTAAAGAACAATTCGTTAGGTATTTAAAATCAGTATTCCATATTCTTGTTTTATAGATTTTATACATTTTAAATCCTAATTAATACTATACTAAAGGTAGAAGAAAGTACGGACAGACAGGCAGTCAAAGTCAAAATATATAATACCTTAATTTTTCATCGAAGGTAAACAATAACTTCAAAATTGTATTAAACTACTATCGCTACCGCCTTCCTCGTGCTTCAAGCTACGCCTGTACCAAATTTCATCTATCGGCTCATTATCTTTGAAGTTTAGGCCGTACAAGCAAATTCTTCAGCTTTATTACTTGCTACGGTGTGTACCTATTAGTTATATTCAAACACACAAATCATTACATAATATTTGTTTATTTATACAATTCTTGTTATGGTTATTTTTAGAAATACCTACTTATTGGCAACAACAATACGCATATAGTGCGAACTGCGAACTTAACAGGGTTGCCACTTGCAACTCAAAATTAGCTGTGAATTAAATACAACTCACAAAGTCTGTGATCTGTTCGACAATGGCGTCGTACTTGGCATCGTAAATACTGTTGTAGGTATTAAAAAAACACCTTTTTATTTTATTTTTTTAATGACCATTTTCTTATTTTGTAATTTTTATTGTTGAGAGTTTCTTTTATATTAGATTTCGTTATACATTGGTGTAAAAATAGAGACTGAAACTGAACAAAATATGCCATAAAACCGCGATCTAATTTATCTGTATACAAAAACAAATAGTAGTAAATTATACGTATTGTATGTACAAATTAATTAATATCCTTATATTGTTTACTAATATTTGTTGCAATTAATAATTCTGTATTGATAAGGTATTTATTAATAAATTGTGGCAATATATTTGCCCTCTATTCCTTTATCATTTATTTACATCGCTCTTGATTCAAACGTTCCTAAAATAAAACTGTTGTTCATTCGTACGGTCGAATGAGTCAGTAACTCTTTTTTACATTCACTTAGGGTTGCCACGCGACGTCAGGATCTCTGACGTTGCATTTGTTGCAAAACAACAAGCAAAAAAATGTAAGGTACATTATCAGGTTTTTTTTTACACTGGTTACATAAACATTGTCAAGGTTTGGATTTAAAAATAGATTGTTTTTTATCTTTTGTATATATATCTTTTATAGTATTTTTATCTATATCTAACGCGGTCTTTAGGTTATTTTTAGGATTTACTATGTATTTAATCGCACTAACTTTAGGGGGGTGCGCACGTTCGTTAAACTCTGGCGATTAAGTACGAGATAATTATTATAATAATTAGATTGGCTAGAACACACGACTGGACACGCAAAGCGATTAGGTAATTGTATTAGGAATCGGCCGAACATCTAACTCTGTGATCGTATGTATTAATTCAGAACAATTATTATGTACTAGCTTTTCCCTGCGACTTCGCTCGTATTTTATTTTTGTAGCCTTTGTACTATTCTGATATATAAACTACATTACTGTTAAGTTTAATCACAAGCCGTTTAATACTTTAGCGTAAAATAGCATCAAACATCTAGCTCTCTTTACAAACTTTCGTATTTGTATTAGTAGGATGTGTGTCCTAAATTTCGCCCAAAGTATTTTTTATTCAATCGAATTCAGGGCAAATATCTCGACACAAATCGCCATTCCATTGGGTACAATTTCGGAATCATTTTTGCTCCGTATACAGTTAAATAAAAGCATTTATTTTTTATTGGAACTCAATTGGTGCGCGTTTGTTCATGTAATTGTTGAGTTGTAGATTAAGCAATATAATGTATTATGTTAGTTGTTATATGTGAGCATACATTTTTCAGGGCTGCTGCCTAATTTTTTTTTTTACAGAAGCGTATATCGCTATACGATGATATCATTTGTAATATCTCTATTCAAGTGTAAAAAAAATGTTACGCATTATTATGATCATGGAAAAATACATCACAACATGTAGGCGGTACTGGGAAGAATATTATATATTTTGTTACATATCGACGCTCCCGAGCAATAACCCAGTTATCGCAAAACTCAAATTTTTCAGGAGAAAATGTTTTATATTTTTTAGTTCTATCTTTTCAGTGAAACGTTCTTTCGCCATGTTAAATGTATCAAATGAAAGGTATTTTTTTATAGAATAACCTTATAGTATTAGAATTACATTATATATTCAAAGATTTATGTAATACATAAAAATATATATTACGTAAAATGTTTTGTAAATTTTTAAGAGTAATTGTATCTTACCATATTGAATTATAAAGATGAATTCAGTAATATCAAGTTACGAGGTTATTGCGGTCTATTTCGAAATGTAATATAACAGTAATGATTATTTATTTGGTCATCTAACCAAGAAATTTCAATGAAAGGTGTAACTGTAAAGTTATATAACTGTCTTATTGCCGTGTAATCTATGCCGTCTCTAAACAGTACAAGCCTAGTACCACAATGTTCTTTTATGTATTTGAATTGTATTCATCATATACTGATATTTTATGAAAGTGTAGATCAAGAGGATTTTAAAACAAAACTACACATAACTGCAAACATAATGCCATTTATTAAAAAAAAAACAAATACGTATCGAAACAAAACAATGTAATCAGTCTTCTGTATTATTAAAATCAAATCAAAAATTATAAAGTGGATATGATATGATCAATCGTCATTATCGAAGATTTCTTCTGTAACTATGTTAATATTGTCCTGAGAATACGTCAGTGATTCATAAAAATTATGGTAGTATCTTGGAATTGCTCCACTATTGCACAAAGATAGTAAATCTGTGTGCAGTGCTTTGCTAATTGGAATAGGTTGATGATAAGCTGGCACTAGAGCGATATCTTCAATAGGTGAGTCCGGTTTAGATTTTCGTCCCCGTCGTCTAAATTGGGTTGAGTGTAAAGTGTCTAACTCCAAATAATTTCCATCAAAATCATATTTAAAATAAATTTTCCCCGGTTGCGATGGCGTTACGTGAACATCCATGACATCAGACCAACGGATGACATTTCCATTTGTATCCCGACGCCATTGAACAGGATTAACTAGCTTTTTAATATCTAAAATATCAGATTGCTCAACTTCTGTTACGGTGTACTTTTCTCCGGTCACTTTGGAATTTAAAATTATATTATAAATTTGTTCTGGCGTGTAAATAACTTTATTCTTTATATTGCGTTCGATACAGGCGTGCATTGAATCGCCTTCATTTTGGCTGTGTCCTGTCTCAAAAAATTTGTGCGTTATGGATAGTTGTAGAGTTTTTGCAGCATAGACATATAAGGCAAAAATGTACCTATTTTTGTTCTGCCCGTAGCACCCATCAGAGTAGAACGATATTGTAGTTATACCCTTTTCACGTTCAGATTTTAAGAACTTTAACAAACAACTACCAATTTCCGTACAGCCTCTTCTGGCTACATGGTAATGCCACACATAGCAGTAACCTTTTTTACGTAAAGCGTCATATATGGTAAAATTGTAAACAGGGTATTTCCGTTTGTAATGGAAAATCCCTACATTAGATTGCGGAATGTTTAAGACTTTTTGGAGATCAAATATTGCTATTGTGCTTTCATTTCGGTCAAATACATCTTTTTCCTCATTTTTAATCTGCCTAATCTTTTCTTTTCTATTTAAGTGACGCATGTAATTCTCTTCCAATGTTTTTTTTTCTGATGGAGTAGCTTGTTCATATAAAACGCAGGTTGCACACTGGTCTTTCTTGGGTTTGAAAAAGGAGAAGTTAAATTTAGTATTGAAAACAGTTTCATATTGGCGTTTAGTTGCCATGGTAACATTTGTGTAATTTTGTTCTTTAAACCAATCAGTGTATAAGCGGTATAATTTTGAAATGTTTAGATTTTCTGATAGGTATTTACGATTAGAACTTTTTCTTGTGTAATGTGACTCTACTGTAGGGAATAGTTGTATATGTGTTACGATACTGGATTCTGTATCACTACTCATTACTGTTACTAACTGTTACCGAAAAAATATGCCTCACATTTCACAGCAATAAACTTGTAATCGCAGTAACCAAAATTTAACATAAATTATATTACTGTATTATTATAATACCAATTATCAGTCATGAAATTTAAAAAGTAATAATATTATATTTCATTTTAGTCGTATAAAAATCTGATAGAACTTCCGTGCAATAAAACTTTCATTGGTTATATTTTTGTAATTTACCATAGAAAAAATCCAAAAAAAATTTCATATATGGGTTCTCGCCTATAGATGTCAAATTTGAAATAAAAAAAAAATCCAGTAAGATGCTGTTACTAGGTTATTGCTCGGGGGCGTCGATATCTTTTTTTCAATATGTTGCAATCTAATAAATCATAAAATTGTTAAGATATTGCATAATAATAACACAATGTATTCACAAAAAACTTCTTACCTAATAGCGGTTCAATGACATTTACTGCATTATTAATAAAAAAATTACAACTTACGATAGTAGCTTGTACTTAAAATAAGGTTGTGAATTTGTATATCACTATATATATATATAGTATAAAACAAAGTCGCTTTCTCTGTCTCTATATCCCTATGTATGCTTAAATCTTTAAAACTACGAAACGGATTTTGATGCGGTTTTTTTTAATAGATAGAGTGATTGAAGAGGAAGGTTTATATTATATCCATATATTTTAAACCCGTGCGAAGCCGGAGCGGGCCGCTTGTTATTCATAATTGACAACCCTACGTTATAATGAAGATAGCCTGAGATCGATCGCCCCGCCCCCGAGCGCAATTGAACTAATTGCCTAATTATTTTTATTACCCGTTTGTTTGTACCACATCTCTCATCCAATTTTTCAATTAAACTCTTCTACGTACGAGATATATAAATGGAAAATAAACCACTACAAAACAGTACTGCTAATGGCCGATAAAAGTTCTTTTCGATTGTCAATTAGCGACTATTTTTTCATTAATTCTACGCCTACGTTATTTTCACTGGCAACATTGTTATTAAATATTTGATTTGATTGGAATCTTGGCGGCGCACGCGCTTGTGCGCTTGTTTATAATGTTAATACTGTTGATAGTTTAGAATTACAATAATTTTTTTTTTGTAGAATACACAATATACTGGTTGTATGAATTCACTTTTGTTTAGTTTCAAAGTATAAAATATTTAATTCATTTTCATCATATGAAAATTACTTAGTCATACATACATACCTAACAATGACGATTATATTTGCACTGTTTCTGAGGTTGCAATTAAGTAGAAAATTTCCCGCAATAATGCAAAAATAAATTGATTTCTCTATTAATACTACGGTTAATAATCCGATAACCTATTAGAAATAGACCATAATGAATCATCTGAATAACCAGCTATAATTATCTTGAACTCTCATCAATTATTATTATTACTAACCTTGATATATTTCACATGAGGCGTCACGTTCGTACCATATTATTATATTTTGTATTTTTTTATAAATGTGTCTAGTTACGTTTTTGTATGCCGTACCGGTAATGATGAAGCCGAAGTCACGGCGCAGTTAACTTAGCAAAAATCGTGATCGAAATAGCCGAGACTGTTAAGGCGCTGGTTGCTAATAATGACCTTGTGTGTTACGGATAATGATCATAACATTTTGGACTACGTGTTAATCTTGTTCTATCTTAGGTTTAATTTTAATTTGTCATTATTCATGTCAGTCCTTAGTAGTCTCAAGAAAACTCAATATAAAATTCAAACTATCCCTGCCCGGGATATATCAGTATCAGAGAATATGATCATTAATGCTGCTAACTTTGATATTATGTTCTCAACATAACATTTATGTAAAATATGAAGGCAAATTATTCATAAATGTAACAACGCACATTATATCAATAAATTTCAAAAATGGAATCGTTATCTATTGGAATAAATTCGCAACTGTTTTGACCGTGTTTTCTAATTCAAACCTAACCAAAAACACTTCGCCTTAACTGTTAGGTAATCGAATTTAGTGGGGCCGGCGGGACCCATTGTTCAGTCGAGGCCAAGGTCTGTGTTGTTTACATCGCACGTTCCGGCGATGATGCATCATTATCAACGCTAAAACTCACACGCTAATGCGCTTTTTAGGTGATATATGTAAAAACAACTAAGAAAAACATGCGTGTTAATATTTTTTTTGATGGACTGCTTAAATGCTGTCACTTTTCTGTTGGTTTTTGGGAAGTATGATGTCAAAAAGGGGTTCATTCTTAGTGTTGGATTTTTTTGGATGGTTTTTCTCTATAGTCATAAAGTCTTTATGTTTAAAGACTTAATGTGTTTGGTTTTGTGGTTGCCAAATGAGAAAAAGTTTGTCGCTATTTGCCTATTCTAAGAATAAGAATACCATACAGAACGAAAGCTTCATACAAAACGCTCTTGTTAAAATTTACGCAGACAAGTTGCGCGGGATAAATCATACATGAGTGTTCCTTCGGTACTCTCTTTATTTTGTGGTACTAGTCCCTAACCGTTATTGGATAATTTATACCTACATAATTGAAACGGGTTTTATACAGGGTTACGTTTCATCAACCTCAAATTAAAACTGACGCGGATCCAGAACTTTGTGGCAATATTTGACTCAACCTTCCAAGTGGGAGTCACTAAAATGGTGGTGGGGGGTTGCATTTAATTCAACACAGCAACGGTACACTAGGCACCACCGACGAAGGTTGGGGGGGGGGATTGCAAAATTCTCAAAATTCCAAAAAAGGTCATTCAGTCACGTCGATTGCCCCTGTTGCCACCCCCCATCCCCAGTTGGATCCGCGCCTGTATTCACAAGTATTTATCTAGTTATCCGTATTATTTGCTATTGACCTTGGTTGGCGAATTCATAATAACAATTGTTCGAAACAGCCGTAAAACTCATTACATACAGTATACACAGCTGTAAAGTGCGATTACAATCTCTTATTTACATTTTAGTGTACCATTATTTTGTTGTCCGACTTGTTAATAAATGGTACTATGGAATTAACATTTTGTTAATTTAATTAGTGTTTTAAATGATGCAACTTATATCAAGTATGGACAATAACTCCCACGTATTTATTTGTAGAGTACCTCATACCCAAAGTTAAGAATGTAAACTCCATACAAACTCGCTTGAGCAACATAATCACATATACATTTATATATGTATAACGATTTCCCTTTGAATTCTAGATACTTAATAATAATGAACAAACACCTTTACAGCAAAATACACTAATGTACCATGTTACCTAAAAAAAAAAAATTATAACCATTCGTCTCTGGCCCATACTTTAATTCAACGAAAAACGAAATTCGAACGAAAATTTTATAAATTGAATTCAAATATCCAAAGCTAAAATTACCTACTTCAATCCATTCGTTCCCAATGCTTGCTTATTACAAACATTTAATACAAACGTCTCAAAGGTGTTCCAGGATTCCATGAACGAAATCTGTGTATGTTGCGCGAGCAAAGTATGAACCTATCCTTCTGTACTCTCAGCATTATGTGCCCAAAGTCTAAAAGATTAATATAGTTGTATATTCTAGTGGAGATATCTAAATGATGTATCACATTGTAATGCGGGGGCGGTACACATCTACAAACATAAAGCGATGTTGGTTATACCGAGATACAACAAAGATTTGGTCGGATAGTTTGTCAGACCGATTGCGTCTGTCAGGCGTCTCGACTGGCTGGCCCACGCTTGTCTTAGCCCGAGTATTCACTTCACTTATTGGTTGTTGGAGCGTAAATAAGCACTCAATAATAACATTAAAATATCTAGTTAAAAATATCAATACATATTACGATATGTACTTATTGTACTTGTCAGTATCGATTACGGATATTTTAAATATCGATATTTTTTCGCAATATCAATTTAATATACATAGCCTGCAAACTTAAGCCTAAGTAGAAACTGAGTAAACATATGTAGCATATCGGCATGCCAAAGATGCGTTCAAATATTTTATTGCGGTTATCTTTATCAAGCATGCTATCTATCTGCTTGGTTACTAACCAAGTAGATAAATCAATACAAGTATTTAAGTATTTGCCCACTGCATATTGGATCTTCGTCCATGTATACAAATTACGTAACCGAGGACGATCATAAGAAATTTCGAAGCACGTTCGCTTCACGCATGCTTGAATGGCGCCCGAATGGCACCTTGAAGCGTCTTTGTTTTTAAGCGTCAGTTTCCTTTGTCACAACGCGATAATTGTTCCGTCTCAAGGCCTTACAACAGTGGGAGTCCGTTTAGGGTGAAAATATCTGGACCGTGACCAAAATAAATGTGTTTAAATGGAACAGATTGTACGATATACGCTCATCGTTTTAAATTGTTAGTTGTAGCACAATATACCGAGAGTAGGTACAGAAAATAATTATTCATACGTCATTCGAGCAACGCAAACAAAGACATGGTTCACAGACAAGAATCTCAGAACATTTGGGACCATTTTATTCCGATATGTTCCGAAATTCCGTGTTCGTGAGCGATGCGTTTTGCGCGCTTTCTATGAAGGTTCTGTACTATAACTACGATACTTTGTAGTTTTGGTTTTTGATCATGAGAACAAAAAGTTGAAGAACTTATTATTGTTACAACATTACCATATCAACCTGTAAAGGTCATCTAGTGTAAATTGGCGCCCCACAGTATAAACTCTTTGTTTGATTGTATCAGATAAAGTACACAATGGAGTATTTATTTAAATTCCGAATAAAGGTATCTCGGCCAGTATATTTATGTGTAAGTACTTTTTGTTTGATTGGTTTATTTTTTATGCAGTTACTAGAGGCACAAAGCACTGAGAGTACAGAAGAGAAGCTACATACATACTTTGCTCGAGCAACCCACTGATAAATATGCTGCTGCACGGCCATGGAATCACGTAACACTTTTGGAACACAGTGTTCCGAGGTGGTCCGAGATTCTGTATCCGTGAGCAATATTTATCCGTTGCTCGGGCGCGTTTGTATGAAAATTCTATAGTATCTGTGTTTTGTGATTGAGTCAGTTATTTTTTATCCAGTTACTAGAGACGATTACGTTACCAATTACCATTGTTTTTTTTTACGTAATACGAGCTCAATTAAATAATATATATTTCCTCGTGGACGTACAAAAAGTTGAACCTTGGTATGAATCAGACCAATTTGTGCCAAACAACACAATGTATTCACAGGTTTCTAATCTAATAAGGTGGGTGGGTATTAGAGATGGGCCGACTATGATTTTGGCCGACTAGTCGACCATGTTGCAAAAAGTCCGATTAGTTTGCCGACAAGTCGACCGACTACCTGGGTTTTTGAGAGTACCTAATAAATACACGAATTATTATAAAATATACCCAAATCCCAGGTTATGCCTTCTTCTATCAATTTCTCCTGGATCCCATCATCAGATACTAACCTGATGACATCCCTTTCAAATAACGAATTTTCTAATCGTTACAGCCGTCTCCGAGTAATCTGGAAACAAGCATACAAAAAAAAACCAGTCGAACTTTTTTTAATTTAACTGTTATTAGACTGATTTTAAAACTCCAAGAGTTAAAGGTAAACGATTACATTTCAGCCAACTTAATATGTAGCAGTAGGCCATCTTACAATAACGAAGCATTATTTTCGGCTTCGCTTTGAATTCTAGTTAAGTACTTAATATTATAGGTACAAGAACTGTACCGGGTTACCTCAGAAGAAAATTAACCCTTCACATCTGCCATGTAGTCTGTGAGTTTTGCCAATTGTACTACAAAAACAGCCGGTTAGCAGTTAGCCTTTACAGCCGAGTAATCGGCCATTTTTGTAGTCCGACTAGTTGGCACATCTCTAGTAATAAGAAAATGTTTCATTACATTTCGGTCCGTGTCAGTAAAGCCAGTTGCAGTACGTGGGCCGCATGAATGAGAAAGTCTTGGACCGGTTCGCAGGCTGCTCCCACTGAGGTGTCTACTTTCAAATCACAATAGACATTGGACTTATCTCACAACTAAACCGAACTAACAGCTTCTGTACTAAACTCTACTTTGTATCTTAAACAAGAATGTAATTAGAAAATTGAAATACGATTACCCTTCTAACTACAAATAAATATTTGAAATCGTAAGACATCGTATGTGTTATGTACATATTTGAAATCGTCATAATGTGACCTTTATTTTAATACCAATATTGATGGAAAAAAAACTTAGTGTAACTGATCACTGTGCCGTCAACATTGCCTTTTTAAAAATAAATTTCATTCATTGTTATAGTTAGTAAATGAGTCCGGTAACACAGCCTATGTTACTGTACACTAGGGCTGCCAACTTTTATTAGAAGAAATAGAGTGCATCTGATTTTAAAGGGGGCACATAAAGAGTACGGACTGATAAAAAAGAGTATAATTTATTTAAAATTGTACTTTTTGCAGTACATAACAATGTTTCATTGTTTTTAAAAGAATTGTACGACTTCAAACATTCTAAATCTAAGTTTACAGATATCAGGACTAGTATAGTAAGTAAACATTGTGTAAAAAAGAGTACTATAGCCTACTCTATTAGCAACGATTGGCAACCCTAGCGTTCTCATTTACTGGTGGTAAGCTAGAAGTTCTGGTGGAATAAAGAGACTCACAGACGAGCATACGAATACATAGACGAACAATAGGTACACTCCTTTTTTGGGTCAGACATTTAAAAGGGTAATAAAAAATGCACTTAATAAAATAACCTCAACGTCTTTTTATGGTAACCAAACAAACAAGTATTATGGCTGTGTTCTAAGTTTGTCTTCGATTTTTCGCAATATATCGTTTGTGTAACGAAAACATAGATTAAGTATGTTACCAGTTAACCTTCTGATGGATGTTTGTTAAACACAAATGTTAATATAATAGGTGTTTATAAACAAAACACGCCGTTTTAAAGAGTAGTCTGTTGGACAACTGCAAGTGCTTTTAGCACTTGAGTAATGGACTGAAAATGGCTATTATCGTGAGTACCGCACCTTAAAATGATCCTAATCCTAAGTAAACATTGGTATCGTTGGTGCGTGACTGCGCGGGCGCGTGTTGTCTATCAGACCGCAGTTATATTTAACAGTGTAAATGCCGACCAGATTATCGATGCTATTTTTGTATAATATAATTTATCTATATAATGTATGTACCTATTTAGAAATAGATGAATATTTTCATCAGATGTCTAGTTGTCATAGTATAGACTCCAGCTATATTAAAGCCGAAATGGATGTGAAATGTTTAAACACAAAGTTGCTTAGTAACTATTTAATCTTTAATACTTTTGTCAATGGTTGCTAAGTAAGTTTGTTATTAAACATTTGCCATACATTTTGGCTTTAGCATAGTTTGTATTCTGATGGCTATGAGTAAATTGTTCTAAGATATTTATTTTATTTAGGTATTTCAAGCCTCTTTATTCCGTATCTCTCAATTTTTACATTTAAAATTATGTTAGTATTTTTAGAAATGCATAAGTATACTTTTTATTTAATGTTAGTAAGGTTAGTGGTGTTTCTTGAAGTATGGATCTCAATTGACAAATAACTCCTCCAATTTTTCATTTATGCTATTGCAAAGTTGATTATTCGTTGAGAGAGATGTAGTACCCAGGAGTGTTCTACATATACGTACATAGTTATGTAGATTAGTATTTTAGTCAAATGCACACAAACACGGCTGGTTACGAGTTGCGGGCTCAGGCGCGCGTCCGCCCGCACTTGTGATACCTATAAAATCAACTCGACAAAAACATCGTTATTTTTATTCAGCTCCCAAGGCCAGCATCGCCATATTGCATTCGCTATATCGGCTCGACAATGTTGGTCATGTAAACAAGCCATTTTATTCGATATCTTTCGAATATGTAGGTATATAGTCTGGGTGTTTAAGTAAATAAGATTAAAGTATTGTTATAGAAAAGTATGCATTAATTCATTTATGACTATGTGTATGTTTTTACTATTGTTTTTAAACTTTTTAACGCAATTTTTATACATATTAATAATAATATCTTGGGACAACTCACACATTGCTATCTGATCCAAAACTAAGCATAGCTTGTACTATGGAAATCAGACAAGTGATAAACATACCTACTTATGTATTTCTAAATACATATTATATATTATAGATAAATAACACCCAGACACAGACCATCGTGCTCATCACACACAGTTTTATCCTGGATGTGGATCGAACCCACGACCTCTTGCGTAGCAGTCGGACACACTCTCACCGCGTCACAGAGGCAGTGCTGTCTGTGCAGAGAGTTAGATTTTAGATATTAAATCCCGAAATATATCTAATATGTTTTTACTAGCAAAGAATATTGCGATAGCAATCTTACCGCTGCTGTAAGTATTGTGTGGTTCGTTAATTCGTACAAAATAATATTACAAGTTACAACAGACACACAGACTTCATTATGTATATTTTTTGCAGCCGCAAAACATAACAAATAAGTGATCCCAGGCGCCCGCGCCGAATCTAATCGGCTCCACGTTGAGATACACGTGCTCAGTTCGAAGTAGAGCGCCAAAATACTTGCTCTTACAAATGAATTAAAACGTAAACAGATAACATTGCTTTTTTACAGATTGGCTAGACAAATACTCCTAAAACACTGGAAAAAACCCAGCAAATAATATTTAACCCTTAAACAGCTACATTTTATCTTACCAACAAAATATGAATTGGTTATCCAACGAACAAAGCTTTCAGTGTTCTTTATTTTTGGTTGCACGAATGGCTTGTTATTATTATTTCTTATCAACGAAATGCCTACATACATAACATCATTAACATTTCCCGCCACTGTTTACAATTTCGGAACGTCTTATCATTTTAAGCGATAATTTATTTTACACGTGCAGCATTTAGGCGATCGTATTGCGTAACTGGGCCAGTCTGAGGTACCGCCATTTTTTGTTCATGAAATTAAACTAACTCATTGTACGACCAAGGTTACCCATATTAAGTCGAGCGCACTTCCGTTCCGTCGCAAGTCTCGACTGCTAACTCCGTATGAGTAAGCTTAATGATAAAGGAATATTTTGTTTTAAAATGCACCATGCATACGTTTGTGGAAATATAACATACCATACCTACTAATGTATCTGTGTTTAAAGTCTATAAAAGATAATTGCTTTACTACGATAGATAATCTACAAAATCTTATTATTACTTAGTATGGGTGTTTAGCTATTTAGAAATAGACTGGTATAACCACAAAACACGTCAACATTATAATCGCCAGTTTTTTATCTTTACATAAATGTAAACACAGCGCTGTTGACACGCCCGCGGAGATACGAAAGCCGGTATCTAATTCTATTGGCCTTGACAATGAAAAAAAACTTGTTTTTATGCATTACCTTGAGACTGTTTTTGTGACGGTGTACTCGTATATGATTAAAAACTGTCTATCGATACATATTGTTCTACTTTACAGTTTATTGATTTCGACAAAGGATTGTTTTTGTTCAGGGCTTAAAAACATATTTATATATTTCGAGTAGACGCTTGAAATCTTGATTGCAGTGCTTAAAATATGTTAATAGCTTTTAAACACAAACAAGTTTGTGTTTTTTGTCGGTTGTTTTGCGATTTCCTCAACAAAGATGTCGTTTTGTATTATAATAGTGGTCCGTTTCAAGGGCTTCTTGCTATCGAAATTTTAAATTTTTCCTTAGGTATAAGTACTAAGAAGTATAAATTAAATGCGACTCGATTAATAAAATGACGTTGCATTCACATAGCATAAAAAGCGCAAGTCTGCGTGTTTCCTTGTAAATCCGTGTAACGCGATTAGGTATAAACCATTTTAGTACTAACGGCAAAAAAATCCTAGTCGCAAAGGGCAGAATACAGAAAATTGGATTTCAATTTATCACCGCGCGCATTGAAAGGGTTAAAAGTTGGAAGATTTCGGCAGATTGGGAAAGGGTATAAGATATTAGTTGCTCTTGCTAATACAGAAATTCAGAATGGAGTAAACGTGATGTCTGCCGTTGTAATATTTTTGAATTACAAAGCTCTAAATATTTAATGGCTAACCTTAAAAACCTTAGGCTATAGTTTCTAATGCAACTCTTTAATCTATGAGAAAGTTTAGTTTCTAAATGTCAATGTAATTTTCTTTACAGAGCCGGCGCTGGTGCGAATGGGATATTTTCTAGAAGACTGGACTTCTCCACTTTCAATCTTCTACCCAAGCACAAAGTCAACTCATATCAAATAAAGGTATGTTATTATTACACATATACTCATAAACGTTCTACTTAATAAAGCGTTTTTCGTAAAAATATTATAAAAAAACCGGGGGTGTACACGATAGAAAACTGACAGCTTAATAACGGCGATGGCAAATTCTGTTGGAAGTACAGTACAAAAAAATAAAATAAAAAATGAATTTAGTGTGAACATCAGAAAGCAATTTGTAGTGTAAAAATAATCCGAAGATTGTGGATTTATTTTACGCTTTTATTTTTAAACCCATTTAGGTACCAGCAAAATTCGTGTTGGCGGTGTCAAAATTGCTCAGATAGGTATAGATTGGATGGACTAAATCTTGCTAAACTAGTTATAATATGTAGGTAAACCTAATAACTAATTTGTTAATATCTTTTAAACTTTCGCGTTGCATGATACCTACACAATTTAATTTTATAGATTGCTTGTCGTCTCGACCGTGGTAACAAGTTAGTCAATTTATGAGCTTGTGCCCACGGTCGAAACATCAAGCAATCTATATGGTAAATTAAATAACTAGCATAAACGCGTTTATTCGTTACTGTTTAATCCAAGTTGCGCTAACTGGACGTGCAAATGTCGCCTAATAAAATATTTTTATTGCTTGAAAGGTTTGCAAAGGTGAAAGTTTGCTTTTGTTGTCGCCGCCATAAAAACACAGGCTGACACTTTCAGCGATAAAACGCTGTCAAGAGTGGCGCCGGAGGGGTAGCCGGTACATTTTCAACAAAATAAAAGTAACTTTTGTGTAATTTAATCGTACCATCGGGTGGTCTACGAGACACACCTGTCCAGACGAAAGTAACACATCGCTTTTTAGGGTTAAAACAAATAGATGCATTTTAAGCGCTAACACGTCATCCGATTTGCCATATAGTCATACGGATGATATAAAGCAATGTCGTTTGCGTATCGTTTGTCTTTAAAATGTGATAGAACACCAATGCAATAATGCTGTTGAGCAATATCTACAAGTTGGATCATATTTTGTTAACATTTGAGATACGTGCCACCAGAAGACTAACGAAGAACGAAGCTTAGGGGGAAAAAAATAAAAGTTAGCAATGATGTTAGTGGAGTTCAAACTGAACATGATTTTCAACTCAATATGGAATTTAAACATTTTTTTTGTAAAAATGTCAACGGATTCGAAGTAGGATATAAGTAGGACTCGAAAACCACACCAAAACATGATTTAATTTTCTTTAACTAGGAACCTGTTAGCAACGAATATTTCTGATTCAGAATTATTATTTTTGTAATTGAAAAAAAATCTAGTGCCCTTATGTGGATGAAAATATGAATGGTTGTAATTTTTTTTTGTTGGAAATGATGGACTTACCTACATAGAAATGCCTCGTGCCAAATACCATATTTTATATAGAAAACGAAATAAAAACCCGAAATAAAAATAGGTATGTTTAATAGACATAAGTTTAGTTTAAGGTCTTTCTTTTACGAAGTTTCATTTGAGACAAAAAGATATTATATATACCTACCGGTGGGGTAGGAAGGTCATTCTCTAGTGGTTTAAAAATAACTAAGTACATGTAATTCTTATTTACGTTATATAGCTAAGTGAGTAAAGACGTAATTGCAAAAAGTAAATGTTGCTTAAAAACTTACAACTGATGTTTTTATTAGTGCTTATGTGCTAATGAATTGCATAAAGCAATATAATAGTTCGCGAACCGGTGCAAAAATTCGTGACAATCTGAAATATTCATCACAATTTTATTGCTGCTCATTTAATAGGTACACTAACGCTAGATTTTTCAATAAATCTATACTAATATTATAAAGCTGATAATCTCAGGAACTACTAGTCCGAATTGCAAAAATATTTAACTGTTGAATAGCCCATTTATCAAGGAACGTAATATTTCCTAACTAGCTGTCCCGCGCAACTTCGTATGCGTAATTTTTTCCCGTTGTTGCAACATTTCTCGTCGCTGCTCCGCTCCTATTAGTCGTAGCACGATGTTATATAGTCTATAGCCTTCCTCGATAAATGGGCTATCCAATAAAAAAGATTTTTTCAAATCGGACCAGTAGTTCCTGAGATTAGCGCGTTTAAACAAACAAACTCTTCCGCTTTATAATATTAGTATAGATAACTATAGTGTGTGCCAAATTTCAACCTAAGTGGTTTATGCTGTGCGTTGAAGACTTATGTTTATCATAATCCACGTCACTCCCAGAAGTAAGATAGATATAATTACATCTCATATGTAACAATCTATCAAGTCATTAAGGCATAAGACCATGCTAAATAACTTAACATAATTTACAAAACTTTTCAAAATATTACATTGGGATGGATATACACGCATTCATCTGTATTTAACTTCTAATCTATTTACGTAAGTACAAAGAAAAAATGGCTGTCACAATCTTAACTAAACCGTGACACATCTAAGTATTTTCTTCGCACTATCACTGTATTGTTTCATTGTGAGTCCCCTATATACATTTCTAATTATCACTAACTGATGGCAGATTCTCACACTATATCTATAAAAACGAGAGAATGGATCTATTAGACATTTATAATAACAGATTGTTCCATTTTCATCTCGGCTCAGCATGTGGTAATATTACGAAGACTTAGTAGGATTATTGAAAAATGTGCCGTTGGTTTTGGCAACTAATGCGTAATTGTGTTGGTATACCTACTATAAATGTGTAAACAAAAACGAGTGACTACATGTTATTGAGAGGCTTGTTATACTAAATAACAACTAATCAGCTAACAACATAAAAGTTTAAAAAATTGACATTAAAATTTGGGTACATCTAATTCTTAACACAGGTATCTTGTGTATGTACTGTTAGAGTAATTTGGGTTTCTGGAAGTGTGATCAACTACAGTTGGATCAACGTAACTAGGCCGGACTGAAATAGGCGATAAGTGGTTGCGCAGTTGCATTTTTTGGAAGTAAATGGTGACAGGAAGCGGGGGGCGGGGGCGGTAACTAAACCAAGAGAATTAGAGATGCGATTACGCATCACATTGTCATGACTAGTATTACTAACTCATGTTTTTTTTGTGATTATTTTCGTAAAGAAATAGTTTTTCAAAGTTTCTTTAGTATTTACTGTAACTGTTCTAAATTTAAACTTTTATGAACTCATTTAAATATTTATTTTATATTGTTGAATTAAAATGTTGTTAGTATTTTTAATCGATTAAACATATTTAGCCGTTTTCGTAAGTAATTTTAGGGTCGCATCTCTATGACATGCGCGAAAGTGATACAAACCTAACTTCAATCCGGTCAAGTTACGTTGATCGTACTGTACTCTGTACCTAAACTGTCAGTTAACAGACCAAACAAAATTTGTTAGAAAATTTAAAATATATTTTGCCTAGCGTAAGTGTGTGTGTCTGCGCATGTTTAAGAGAAATCCATTGACATGACAAACAAATAACAAGACTCTTCGCAGGGCTGGTTGTTACGACAACAAATTTCTCAAAATTATGACTGTCAATCAGTACTCATAAAAAAAAATGTGACCATAGCAATAAGAAAATGTGACAAAATACATTTTCTTATTGCTATGGTCACATTTTTTTTTTAGACGACTCCCGCAGTAGGGACAAGCCCTGTGTCGCAGGGGACTTTACAAACATACAAGTCACGAACACATATTACACCCAGACCCGGAACAACAATTTGTGGATCACACAAAGTTATGTCCCGTGTGGGATTCGAACCCACGACCTCTTGCGTAGCAGTCGGACACACTCCCACCGCGCCACAGAGGCAGTAACTCTTAATGAAAAGAACTTCTACACTTAATAGTTAAATGCCTGAGCGAAATAATAAATTTTCATTGATAATTCATTGAGAAATAAAAGGACTAACTGAACTTCTTCCCCTAGAATAATATGGAAGAAGTCCTATGTGGTAATTGCCGTAATCAATTTATTAAAATTACCTATATTTAGAACTAGCTGTCCCGCGCAACTTCGTATGCGTAAATTTTCCCCGTTTTTGCAACATTTCACGTCGCTACTCCGCTCCTATTAGTCGTAGCGCGATGTTATATAGCCTATAGCCTTCCTCGATAAATGTGCTATCCAACAAAAAAATATTTTTTCAAATCGGACCAGTAGTTCCTGAGATTAGCGCGTTTAAACAAACAAACAAACAAACAAAGCAAACAAACAAACTCTTTCGCTTTATAATATTAGTATAGATATTTCCTTTTTTCAGCCCCTTGTAGGTTTTTTCTATTTTCCATCAAAATAAAAAAATCAAATGATTTAATCATTTTCATTATGTTTTGGCGAGACTAACATTCGTTAGACTTTCCAAAACTCCATTTGTTGTTAAATGTATTGTAGAGATAGATAATGAATTAATTGCTATCAGAATTACCGTACAACGCCATCTGATGTGTAAAAAAAGTACCTTAATTTTTTTTGTCTTTATTTGACAGTGAATTTATTTGAAGTAATTTCCATATTAAATCCCATTCCTTAGTGGTTTGTTCTCGGCACGGATTATTTTGCAATTGTCAGTCGTAATGTGTATTTGTTATGCAGCACTGGTATCTAATCTCCACGGGCCTTGAGCCACTTGTGTGTCAAGCGACGGTCATTCCCCTGTCCGCCGAGCCGTTGCTATTTTTGTTCAACATTTGTTTGTTATTTATTATAGCACATCCACGTTAGTACATACTACATACTCTTAATTCTGTTCGATGATTGAATAATTAGTACTCGCTACTCCTTGAGCCACTCACAACTTGTCTGTCACACTTTTTGCAAATGTAAATTAATTAATTGAGTAACTTGTTTGTTTAAATACAGTTTTCTCTTGATGCTTACGCTTGTATGTTAGGTGTCATGTAAATATTTTTTATACCACCACAAAAAACTGAGACTACAGAAGGTGTTATTCATACAAAGCCTCACTTTCAAACATAGATATCGGTCACAGAATTTCGGACTAAGTAGCCTGAGATTTTTGTCCGTGAACTAAGTTTCTACGTGTGCGTTGCTCGAGTGAAATACATATGAAGGTTACCTTCTGTACTCTCGGTATTTTGTGATACTACTAAGTGGTAAAGAAGCGTGCGGTCTGATGGTAAGTAGGTAATTACCGATGCCAATAGACGTTAACAAGAAAGAAGAGGGGTTTCATTCACGCGCAGCCGACCCTATAAAGTCTTGTACAATCTTATGAAAGACTAGCTTTTACCCGTGGGTTAGCTCGTGTTATTTATGATTTCTATAGCCTATGTGCTATTCTGATGTATAGGCTATGTTACTGTAAAGTATCGTCAAAATTTGTTTAGTGTTTTTTGCGTGAAGGAGTAACAAACATCAATCCATTCTTAAAAAAAGTTTCAAATTTATAATATTTGTAACTTAATTTGTAATGTCTTCATTCTTATTAATAAAAAAAGTATAAAAAAAACCTAATGATCGGTATGTCTATTGAATTTGGAATTGAAAAGCTAATGATGCTTAATGGACGATTATGTCCTTATAAAATGTATTAAATTAATTAAAAATTGATAGCAGCTGCGGAGAAAATACCAAACAATAAATGGAGCTATTATGCTAATTAATTTCAATACTAACCAACCTGCAGTAGATAATGATACCCAACAGATGGGAAATTAAAATCTCTCCCCGATTAAAAGGTGTAACCTTTTTGTCCCTGTCACCAATATTTCAAACAGAATTCCAACATAGATTAAATAATAGATTGAAAACAAGGGGTAATTTAAATGGTATTTCGTGTCGGTCTGACGCGCGAAGTGCTACCATTGTACTGAACGTCCGCTGATTCTCCGACTATTGCACGCGAGATAATTTAAAACATTTTCTTCACTTATCTATCGCGTAAATAAACCCACCGGTATTGTCTCGAAGCCGACTTGTTTCGCTTCACCTCGCGTGAGAATACCCCGTTTTACACCGAGGGAAACTTTATAATTCCTTACCCCACCTTCAGTAACTGTTTGCTACTCCTACAATGTAACCCGTAAACGCAGCAAACGGTCTTTCTCTTTTCTGAAAGTTGAACAAGTCCATAGTTGTGCAAAAAATAAATCGCTCAACTGAACCAATAAAATTCAATAGGCCCACTATAAAATAAATATCGTCCGGCTGCTTCGCCTTCCTACTGGAATCTAATAACCAAGTGAAACGATACAGAGATACTGAGCTGTAAGCATGATTGATAACGGAGACAAGCGAGGCACGTTTTCGCGGAGCGGCATCATTAAATCCGCGTCCATTTCTTCTATTTATGGTGGCTCGCTGTCTGCCAGCATATTGATTGCGCCGACCGGTTGTATTGCTCGTAAGACCTAAAGCCGAGCTTATGAATTTATCGCGGCGGTAATTTTCACGTCCACTCTCCGTACATACTTACATATACATAATTTGTATCGGGTCCCATGATCAAACATGGCCTAACGAGCTCGACGACTTAATAAAAATGCTTTACTGATTTTAATTTTGTAATTCTTCGTGACAAGAGCGAGCGAGATGGATTTAGGATGTATTAATGAAGGGTTATGTATGTTATTTGAGGTTGTTGGAAGATGTGGCGGGTACGCGGTTGCCTGTGTAACTAAAGCCGACGACGGCATCCGCGCGGCTGCAACCTGATACCATGCTCAAGGCTTCCCATGTGGACTAACACCGCGTTTTTCTCTAAATCGTTTCGCTCACCGAGCGCTTAACTTTTTGCGTCTGTATTTTTTATAGAAGCACTGAAATATAAAATTATATTATAGTCTTTGAATAAATTGATAGGCGGAACGGTAAATGAGTCAGGCGGTCCCGAGTGGGCTTAAGTTATGCTGTCATTCCGTCTGTTCATCATACACTGATATGCTGCAAATGCATCTCGATTTTCTCAACGGACCATAAATGGCAAGAAATGAGAAAGTAGCCGGTTAATAGATACAATAGGGCTGGATAGGTCTCGCTGTGCAACTTTCCTTTGCTGTAAAAAGTTGTAGAATGATAGCACGACGTGCTATAACTTCTTACTAGTTCAGATATCGGACGTTTCGTAAGAACTAGATAAACGTAATTACTCCATTACATAGATTCTCGATAGATAATTGCTATTTAGGTATAACTAACGAATCTCTAAACGATTTGGAATTTAGGATCACGCAGTTATATCGCGTGGTGCAACAGATAGTTGATCTTGCGTATTTTCTTAATGTTTAGCTTTCGACACAGTGGTGGCTAACATAACTATAAAAGCAACAAGCGTGCGAACTTTGTCCAGCAACCCGTAACTGCTTGCGAGACCATTTCGTGTACTTACAATCAAGTTTTTTTTACAAAGTTATCGCCAGTATCCACTTGCAGGACACTATTGCCATATTTGGTAGCGCTTTGGAGCCGGTTTTTGTTGGCATCGCACTGCTGAATTCAATCTTGATAAACCTTGTTTGCGTATATTTAGGAGTTGTTTTGTTTAATATTTCGCAGTAGCACCCATATAATTCAGTTTAGAAAACAGTCGGTAATAAACTGATAACTATAATAAGCTTTTCTTCGTTGAATCTCGTTCTATTTCTTTGATCTAATAGGTAGTAAACATCATTATATCTAATGCATGTGGCTCAATGCCCACACACTGGTATTCCTTGTCGCCTCGACTTCGCCCACGCGTAAAACAAGCAGCACTTACCTCGAACACACCCAGATATTATGACAGATGACATATATTTTTTTAATCATGCAATATTTCATTCATTTAGTGTTGACAGTGTAATAATTCATATTTGTTTTTAATTTGCCAGTACTTGGCAGGTTAGTGTTTCATTTTTTATTCAAAATTGGAATTTAATGTTAAAGAAACAGGCGTTCCTACATGAGATTAAGGGATATACCGTTTGGTGTAGAGTCTGATGGAGTCAAGTGCGAATGTTGGTTTTCTAAAGAAAAGAGATATCGGAATTTTAAATTCAGGGGCAATAGATACACCGTGATTTTGTAGTCGTTTTGGAGTTGAAAATTTTGAACTCTATCAATACCTAGTCTATAAAAAAATAGTTTAATAAAGTATACTTTTTTTTAAAATATAAATATTAACCTTAAATTGCCTGAAGCCGTGCATGGGGCACTTTTGAGTGGTGTAAAACTATAAATGATATCTATCTTATGATCATAGTATTTATTCTTAATAAGGGAATTCGAGAAGCGTTACCGCAAGTGCTCATTTATACAATACACAGTGGTCTTGTGATCAAATGTTTATTTATTTATCAAAAACATGTTAAATTGAGACAGTACATGTTTATCTAAAAAAAAAACAACAGTTCCATTATATGAAATTTCATAGAAACAAAGTTGTAATACTAGTTGTAGTTACTAGAATAGAACTGGAGCGGTCATTGATCCCGCGCTCGCTATTATTATCACGATAACTACTGTAATAATGTTTGGAAAACATTGGCTTGATTTCAGGCCAAAATCGCTCGGTTATTGGCAAATTATGAATACTCGTAATTACATAATGCATACGTTATCAGTTTACATAAAATACGCCATTTAGAATGTACTGTAGTTTAATGTGATGTACTAGGAGCGCAGACATTAATGAGAAGTAAGATCGATTTGTGAGTAGATTTGCTTTGGGCATACGTCGTACCACAAAAAGTTGAGGGTCGCCTTCATTCTTCGCGAACTTCACTCTAGCACACACATGAACAAGAATCTCAGACCGCTTTGTTCCGAGATTCCATTTCCGTGAGCGGTGTCTATGTGTGCGTGCGCCGAGAACGCATTCTATCAATGTTACTTTATGTACTCTCGATATTTTGTGCTCGATGAACGTACATACGGAATCTGGTACCACCTTCAGAACAAAGTGGTTTGTAGTTGAAGTTTACCTTTGTACTCCTGTACTCTCGGTATTTTGTGCACTGTGTTGTACTGTAGTTTAATGTAGATGTACTAGGAATGCAGACATCGATGACAAGTGGTAAGATCGCTTCGTGAGACTGCTAATTAAAGCCAGACAGTGATATCTGCATTCCTTCTTGTAACCGTATTAGTGTCTGTCAACAATATCATTGGAAAACCATTCAAGTCTTCATCTAGTAAGATTAATATTTATTAGATTTCGCTTGAATATCCTGCATTTTAAATCTTGCTCAAAAGTAGGTATCCTACTTTAAAATGCTGGTTATGAACTATCTATGTGCTCTCGTTCGTGTTGAACCTAATTTCCATTCAAATGCGAAAGTGACTATCTATTTATCTGTTTGGCTATTCACGGCTAAGCCACTGGGACGATTTTGATAAAAATTGTGAGAGTCGATAGCGTATAGGGACACAGGCTACTTTTTATAGTACCTACTATTATTAAAAACAAAATCAAGTTTGTAATATAAGTACTATTATTACCAATTTAATAATCTTTCTATAATTATGTGTTTGTGATCACTCATTCGCGTGATAAACACCACTTTTCTACAGGTACTAGTTATCATTTAACTGCACCAACCAATCACTTAATCGATAATTTCATTTTATCAGTGTATCTACAATGTAATATTACTTACAGACCCGTATAAAGAAAAACTTCTTATGAAATAGGCTTCCGTATAATATTATGTTTATTTGTGCGTTTATTTCGTTTAAATTAGGGAACAGGTTTTGATATATCAGTTAGGCAATTTCTTCGTGAAGTTTTTATGTATTTGTATCCTGTAGTATATAGCCTATAGTTAACATTTAGCCTATTATAGGCTATTTATTGTGTCTCTATAAATAAATTATTCAACCTAGGACAAGTCGGACAGCAAATAATGAATTAACGATTGCGATAAAATACCTGTCTTATGTATAACTAGCAGACCCGCGCAACTTCGTCTGCGTCAATTTTCTCCGTTTATGCAACATTTTTCATTGTTGCTCCGCTGCTATTGGTCGTAGCGTGATGTTATATATCCTATACCCTTCCTTGATAAATGGGCTATACAACAGTAAAACAATTTTTCAATTCGAACCAATAGTTCCTGAGATTATTGCGTTCAAACAAACACACTCCTCTTCTTTTTTAAAATATTTGTATAGATATTGAGCAAACGAAATACATTATACACCACGAAATATAAGTGAATTATAGTAGACACCTCTGCACCTCCTCTCTGAAAGAAAACATTTAATATATTGTTCTTTTAAATAATAATTTATAGTATTTTTAACCCCAACATTATAGATAGCACAACGCTAAATGTAAAATAATCTTGTTGCTAAGACTTTTTTTTGCCAATTCTGTCATTAATTTCGAATAATACCTACCCACAATCTTCTATACTTATAATAAATCTGTAGAGAGGTCAATTCTGTACATGAAATATATTTCCAAAATAACTATCAGGGCGTGATTAGGGATCGATACTGATGCCAAAAATGCAATCAGTAAAATTTTTGTCTGTCTGTCTGTCTGTCTGTATAACCGCTATAGAAACAAAAACTACTAGACGGATTTTAACGAAACTTGGTACAATTATTTTTCATACTCCTGAGGAGGTTATAGTATACTTTTCATCACGCTACAATCAATAGGAGCAGAGCAGTAAAGGGAAAACGGGAGAAGTTACTCCATTTTTTAAGCTTCCGTCGCGTGTGCAACCTTAATGGTTAAAGCTACACAGAAATCATGTATGACGGAAATGTTCTCCTTAAAATTATATAAAAAATATCCCACGACAGAATATGTCTATCTTTTATGGTTGACTCACAATATCGCGTGTAACTCCCGATAGCTTAGCAGTTCGAAGCTTTCTAATTATATTTGTCTACTCTTACGTTTAAAACACTCTCAGTCATCCCTTATTCAAAAAATTAACATAATTAACTATTCCATAAAAAAGAATCATAGAAATCGGTATATAAACACCAAAGTTATACATGAAATACGCTAATAATAAGCCATCGCGCTTGAATACTGAATCATGCTATCTATCTATATCTATACATATAATAAAATTGTAAATTTCACATGTCTGTACATGGCCGAACTTAGTGAAAAAAAATATTAGGAAATGTTCGAAAAGAGTATTTAAACACTTTGCTGCATTTTTAGAAATGTCTGTCTGTCTGTTTGTTTAAACACGAATCACGCAAAAACTACCAGACAGATTCGGTTGAAATTTTGCACGTGCAATTTAATAGATGCGGATTAACATTTAGGCTATAAATTATCACGCTTTTTCCCATAGGAGCTAAGCAGTGAGGGATAATGTCTGTAGCTATTTTTCGTTGTAAAACAGTAACTACTTGACGGATCTTTATGAAAATTTACAGTTTTATAGTAAATACTATACTTAGGACATTATTTACACTATGAATCATTACGCTAACGTCTATGGGAAACAAGTAGCAACGTATTTTTTGTCGCACCATAATGGTTTATCACAATTTTTTCCACAATTAGACATTATCTTTAATTGTAACCCATGGAATACATAACTTCATGCTAAAACTATACACAACATTTTTAAGTTTCATAAGAACAGTTATTTTGACGTGGTATGTAGCGAACAGTATAGCCTCGAAGCTATGCTAGCGGTCTTTGACGACGACGAAGTCTCGGGCTCAAATCTGATACCTGATTATGTTCTTTTTGTATTTTTTTTAAATTGTCTTTGTCCTTTTTTAATATTTTTCTCAATGTTATAGTTATTTTTTCGACCATAGGTAACTTATTTGCTTTGGTTAATATTTTTTTATATTAAAAATCAAGTGAAATATGCACTTATGTAAGATATAATTTATAGGTATTGCATGCACTGCTGAGAGTAATGAATTAATCGTAGTAGAAATGAAAAACAATATTACATTACAATTTAACAAGTATTCGATATTTTCCAGAATTGATGTGTTCGTGCTCAAAAAAAAGACATTACACACGTAAAAAAACGTGTAGCGCCATCTATGAAATCAAATTGGTCACCGTGATCAAACAATTCCTTATTTGTGAAAACATTTATTAGGGTATAGGTGCTTACGATGACGGATTCATTTTTTGCTTAGTGGCAACATTCTCCTATTTATTTAATTAAATTACTTAAATTAATAAAAAAACATTAAGTATTAGAAGAAACTTCACTGGTTTTGAAAGTAGATGGCGTTGTATTCAATAATGTTCTATACTTATTAAAAGAAGTTTTAAAATAGTATTAAAAATAAACATATTGCTATCATTTTTAGAAATGTTTGTCTGTCTGTCCGTTTGTTTGACCACGCATCACACAGGGGCATCGAGGATCATGTTTTGGGGTTATGGTTGGATATCAAGTGTTCATCAATTCAACGATAATGAATGACTCATCGGCCAAGTGTGAGTAGTTCGGGTGACGGGAGGAGGGAGGTGGAGGGTCATTGTCTGTCAACGCGGAGTCTGGGGGAGGGGGAGTCCATGTCTTTTTTTCTTACTTGCATCATTGTAACATATAAGAGAGGCACACTCTCTTATATGTAAAGTGGGGATGTGATTTTTTTCTCACCTACCCCATCGTGTGGGGTATCATTAGATAGGTCTTTTAAAAAGCGTTTAGGATTTGTGAAGACTATTTTTAGATTTCAGGATTCCTTTGTGTAATATTAGGATTTATAGTGAACATTTTTGTTAGAGTCAAGTGTTCCCCTGCCAACTAAATGGTTGATGTTGGGTATGTGAAAAAATTCACGGTAGTAGT
Organism: Herminia tarsipennalis; assembly: GCA_945859575.2. Lineage (NCBI taxonomy): Eukaryota > Metazoa > Arthropoda > Insecta > Lepidoptera > Erebidae > Herminia > Herminia tarsipennalis. The sequence goes on along the minus strand of OX243834.2, from coordinate 9,602,854 downwards.
ATAAATACTAAAATTATAAAGAAAACTTTCACAGTTAAGTACTTAGGCTTTACAAGTTTACGATAAACATCTGATCAAATTGGAAGTACCAAAATGTTAGTACAAATTCTATTTAAAATTATTAGGTATTAAGTAGGTATAACGTTGAATGAATGAAACAAAAACAACAGAAAACCCACTTCTTATGCCGCACACCAAATTAACTATATAAAATAATAGAATAGAACGATTTTTATTTAGTACACAGAAGACACATGTATAGACATTATTATAATTTAACAGGAAAAGTCATGCAGAAGATAAAAAAAAGCAATAAATAAAACAGTAAAATAATAAAAATAACAATAGACAAAAAGAAAAGAGACACAAATAACACATATTAATGACAGAAAAACACAGTAAACGAATACCTAAAGAGTCTGTGTTTGGTACTTATTCATTTTCACAAAGCTTTTGGGTGTTGAAGCTATCAATAGATGACTATATGATGATTCTCCGCTGCTGAATCATATCGCGGCTCACCCGACAGGACTGTTTCCAACATATTTACACAGAAGTTATTTCGTAACATAAACTACCTTAATTTAAACCCGACTTTCACGCGAACGAAGTCGCGGGCACAGCTAGTAGTCAAATAAATAACATGAACTGATTTATATTCGAATACATAATCTTTAAAGTTTCGTGTCAGCCGCCATTTGATCAAAGCTTCTTTCGCATATTTTTTTCTTTCTTTGGAAGAATTTACAATCGGCAATGTAGTCTCCAACTATGCAGGGCCTGTACTACGGCAAACAGACAACTGATAATATAAATTAGATAAATCACACCCAGACATAATAACAATCGTGCTCATCACAGAAACATTTATTATCCTGGGTGGGAATCGAACCGAACGATTTGACTGAGCAGTCAGGGTGAATAGACCAGCAGGTCAGTCTTAGTGTCTCGAATAACAGGCGCTTTTTTATGTCTAAATCAAGTTTGATATAATATATTGTAACATTCCTTGCGTATTAAAGGGCGCACTTACACCAAAGTATCGATTAAATCGATAAATCAGTAAACAATCGAGAAGATCCGAGAATAATGGGTCTAATCCTGAAATGCAAATGTTAACTATTTAATTTTATTCTTGTTTTCGTTACTTTTGTTTCTATGAGAAATCGGATTTAAACCACAGACACTGCAACTGATTTATGACCGGTCTCAATAATCTAACTATCGATGGATTTGGCTACTAGAGGTATATATTAGACATAAGCTCCATACTAAATAATGTCAAAATTCTTCCTCTAGTAGCCAAATCCATCGATAGGTAGATTATTGAGACCGGCCGTTAGCTGTTTTCAGTCTGCTTACTTTATTATGAATGCACAATCTTCAAAAATGATACTATTGTAAAGGTTTAGAAATAACAACAATTATACTAACATATGGGTAAAGGTGAAAAAATATGCGAAACACTACCACACGTATTTCTCATTTTACGTGCCGAAACTGGCTATAAAACTGTACATTATAATACTAGGTGCGGTTTTACGGTCCTAACTAAACGTTTAACACGATTTTCTACAAAAAACACGAAAATATCTTAAAAGAGGTATTGACAGCCCTAGTGGCGAGCACTTGGCGTTAACCCTGAAGTCGGGCGCGGGGTCGACGCACGCGCATAACCCACTTACAGTGCACGTCGATGCAGCTCGCTACGACAGCGCTTGCAAATCTCCGGCGCATAGAATCGCAAAGTTAATGCCACAGAACTCATAGGCTAGCTTTATACAACGAGCGACAACGGACTCATGACGCACACGTACACAGATCTCGGTCGAATCTTAACCAAAACAGCACAAGTTGAGATCGTCCATACGTACGGCTTTGTGTGCGTGGATTTCTTGTTGAACTATGAGCCGGCTGTCTCTACAACGATTTTGTGCTAATGCAGCCATATTGTGATTTGATTTGTTACACTCATACCTGTTGGCTTCGGTTCAAATACCTTTTGTTTTATAATTCCACCTCTATTCATAAAATGAATTGAATTCCTAATTTGTTTTGTTTAACTTTGTGTATGCCATAACCTAATTGACTACTGCATACTGCTTAACATGTATTTCAAGAACGTATCAATAGACATTTGTTAGCAAGGGGTTTACTATCGCTTCTGAATATTAGGGGTGTCAGTAAAATTACCCTGTGTTTTGAAAGTTGGAGTGGGACGATATTCTCTTGCCCTGCGGAACTTGATGAGCTCTGCTTTACACCTGCAAATCGCAGGCTCTGCATATAGCCTGATCTCGTATAAGGTTTCAATATGAGTAAGCGCTTAACTGACTTCAGAAGCCGCAACGATCGCAACTTGATTTTCATCACCTTTATATCCTTGCGCCTTAGTCTTTGAACTAAATAGCGTAATTGGTAGACCAGACCTTGACCATAAGAAATCACCCCCCCCCCCCTCTAGTCAGTACTATAAAATCAGATAATACATACTCATATTGAGCAGAGTCCCGGTATTGCTTATTTAGACTTAAGACACTCTTTGCAACCTTGAAGATAAAAATAATAATATGTCTGAGTGTCTAACAGGTCTAACCTAAAAGACTACCTACCGCAGTAGTGCAGATGTTTTGATTCAAGCAATTAAAAGTCCAATTATAATAATACATAGTTACGTAACATACTACTAACATCAACAACGTATTTTATCTGCAAGTTTCCTTATAAAGCAAGTTTTATGTGTATTTTAATAAGTCTACTCCATAAATTGTTCACATAATCAAGACCTAATTGCGAGGTGTGGTCTTGATACGTTATTGCTACAGCTAATTATTATAACCCGGCTAGATAAAGTAGCGTGATCACGCTGAATGGTCACGCACGACCAACTGTGATCTTGTATTGAGACGTGTACAGATTGAGTGAATGAGAACGAATGATTAAAACGAATGGCAATTGTTTATGGGCATTAAACAATGTGAAATTGAATTTGTTTATTCACAGTCTTTGAGCATTAGCCTTTACAAATTGATCGTTCTTTATTAGAAAGACAAAGGGAATGTGCATCGACTCATAATATGAGTTCATAGTAAATACATTTATTTGATTGATTCATCGCATCGGTGTGAAGTGACTAAGTATCGGCACATCACGCTTCTAAAAGGCGTATTACAGCTTATTAACGCTTCTACAACTCAGACACATTTATTAATTAGAATGATTAAGAAAATTGGCCTGTCCTTATACCAGGAATACGCACTCTTTCGTTCATTACTGCTTGACAACTGGTTACACTGATCGATCCATTAATTCGATTTCATTCATATGCTCATCTCGTTCACCTCACTTCAAACGAACGAAATGTGAACGAGTGAATGGAATGAGCGTTCCCTTGGCCTGTAATTGGCTTTATAATGTAGTTAAGTTTATGGACAGAGTGATTGCTCTACGTACAAAGTAATTAATGATTTATTGGAGCGAGAACTTTTTTTCTTACACACGTCTGAAGATTTAGAAAGATAGGTGTTAATTGAGAAAACTTAATCACGACTTTCAAGCGGACGGAGCCGCAGACAAAGCTAGTGTTATAATAATTTCAAAACCATAGACCACATACCACACACATAAGTTTTACAAAAGTTATCATCCTACAAATCGTCGGCAACGCTGTCGTATAATCACTATCTATCGCCTATCAACAACAACAAAATGTACTATAATTATAGCGGTATGTAAATTAAGAGGCGCTTATTCTAATCTTGTACTCATTATTACTCCCGCCTACAAACTGCCTAGCAATTGGATATGAATGTTGATGTTTATCACACAATATCCAATACAATTTTAGTATTTATTAACCTCATATTTATTCTTAATTTATATGTTTCATATCCTCTTTAATCTAACGCGTAAATAATCAATATTTTATGTCATAACATAAACGTCAATTCAGTGTTTTATTACTTCATTTTATCCTTGTGTTAACCTTAATAATAAAATACATGTAAAATAATGAGAATGCATGTGAATAAAACAGAACTATATAAAATAAAACCTATTTTCTTTATCAGTAGTCGTTGCTTATCTAGTACAACGGAACATTTATGAAGTAAAACGTATAAAAAATATGTGAGGCATACGTGACCTACCCGCACGTAGCGCGACTTATGACAGGATCGGAGTTAGGTCACGATTCCTATGTATAATACATAAATTAGTCAACATAAACAACTCAACTGCTACCTATACGTACCTTTACTTACCACAAATTACCGAGAGTACAGTAAGAAGGTAAACATCAGACGAACTCGCCCTTAAACGTACAAGGAGACTTAGACCTCGGTCCACTTATTTTTTGACCACAACCCCCGCTATGGTATAAGTCTTGTGTCGCAGGGACTTAACAGACATACATATATCTGACCCAACAAAGTACCCTAAACTTAAAACAACAATTTATGGATCACATATTATCCCGTTATACCGTGTGGGAATCAAATCTTGAGCAGCAGTCCTAATTGGCACTGCTGAAGCTAAATCAACTTTGGTCTAGGTGTTCCGAGATTCCGTGAACGAAGTCTGTGTGCAACGCTCCAGCTTACCTACTACACTCTCGTTGTTTTGTATATACACATAGTAATAAACGTAAAACGTAGTTTTGTACTTTAATCGAACGTTTACAACCATAGTTTATGATTATTGTTCAACAATGCGACGTAATTGGTGCAGTTCTATCAACCACACTTAAAAATAACTCGTATGAATTATGCAAAGAATATCACACTATTAATAGCGGTACAAAGTCGTAATATCAAAACGAGCTACTCACAATTGCTAGGGATTTGTTAACTCTTAGTGGCAGTGGGATTTTTTTAGTAGAAGCGGGATTCGCGAGGATCGCGGCACGACCATTAGCCGTATTGTTATTGCCGACATTCCCAGTAATGAACCGCTCGTTTTCGTCCTTTAATATTGCCGCTTTTACTCCCTTTACTCACTGTAATAGTACTCGGGCTTCATTCCACCTCATCTCATCGGTATTGTACTCGTCTAATTAATTCTTTTATTTTCCAAGAGCTGCGATTCTTAGTACGATTTTCAATTTACGTACAATCCTTAAATATGACGATTTTCAGTTGCATTTGTATGCATGCTGATGAGGTATAAAGCTCGGTGATATTGGCTTTTCGAGTGCTTTTACAGTCTAGGTAGAGAAATTCACTGCGGTTGTTTTTCCAATTCTATCTCCCTGACATTTTCCAGTGGTTTCCTCGCGCCATCGACGCCAACGTACCCACTCGACGAAGGGCGATTTACATGGAAACTTAGTAAAATATTCACATCAGTTGCCGATTGTCACGTTATATTGAGATATTCAAACTTTCTCTGTCGGGAATTGTGCATCTTATTTACATAATGAGATGCCCGGCATTGTGTTACAGCTGCAATGGCTTATCAACGCTTGTATTGATATTATTCATTTCATGCAAGGGTATCACTTTTTATGATACTTCGAATGATATTTACAAAACACGACTGGCATCGTGACGCAACTAAAGATATTTCCACACTTTCGCCCACGAATCTCGAGACGGCGGCGGCCGAGGTTAAGTTCAAGACTATTTATAAAACGAGCCGAGCCTTACTAGGCGGCTATTGATCGTGCACAGAGCACGCACCCTGGCGTATTACGGTAGGTTAGTATGCTCCCGGCTATCGTCGTTCGTAGCTCCCGGAACGCGCCGAAAGCACCCGAAATTTTACATCCCCGGCCGTTATTGATCGGACTTGACATTGAAATCGTAATAGACGCAAACAGCTGGGAAGTGAGGGTGCGTGCCGGGACTTCGGGCCCTCTTCACGCAATCCCGTCCCGCCCGCGCTCCTCATCACCCGACGTTTTCCGATATAGATTTTCAACTTTTATTTCTGTAAACACAAAAAGGATAAGCGATACCACGTTGCGGTGAGCCAAGTTCTCTATCTGTTCAAATTTAAATGCCATTAAAGTTATTCATCGGCGTTCAAACGTAGTTGAACGTTTGTAACGTCTAGTAATTATGCACAAGAGCCCTAAGACGGGCTGCGATGTTCTAAAATCTCATTTATATTCAGTGCGGTCGGAGTTTGAATGTTATCTAAAATCCGTGTTTAGGTGTCGGGCGGGATTGCTCTAATCTCGAAACTAAACACATTGTTGAGTTAACCAAAGCTTTGTCCTCACAGTGACGGCTCTGCGATTCTATAGCTGAATATGTACGCAGAGTGAATCTGCCAAGTTTGCCTGAGACAGTAAAGTTTCAAAACTTTTCTCTTCCATAAATACGTTTGCTTTTATGGTCAAATCTATTTTTGTTGAGGAAAACATTCATATTTTAATATAAATGAACAGTTCTATTTGTGAACAATTGACTAGATATGATTAATGGTACTTTAGTCATCGGTAGTTATTTTGTCACGTCGTAGTTTTCCATTACATTGTCGGTAAAATATACATTTATCGTTGTGAAGACATAGGTAAATGTGTAGTTGCACGTTAATATTATGGTTGTAGTAGGGTATTTTCTTATCATTTCACATAAGTTCATGTACTTCCTAGGTCTGACTGGTTTCACCGCTTGCTAGCATTTCCTGCAGCAAGGCATTTCGCTCGCTAAGCAACACTTAGGCGACATTAAACTTTCTTTTCTGATAACGCGCTAATTGCAAGTTTTTTCCTAGTTTCTACACCATTACGTTCATTTATTGGTAGCTATTTTTATAGAATTGTAGAATCTTGAGGAAGACAAAATCTTTTATCACAGAGTCAGACACTATTGTTCCACTAAATTCAATGGACCGTTAGAAATTCTTGAAATCTGTAAGTCACAGCCAATTTATTTGAGAGCTCTGAGAGCTTTTGGCAAAAGAGTAAAAGAACGCTGACTAGTTGATCTGGAAAAGGACAGAGTTCTCAACAAATGAATTTAGTAAATTAAAAAATAAGTAATTGATCGAAAGACTTGGGCTTGTCTTTGATTCTTCGTTCAAATTTGTTCTGTGCCAACGATAATTTTAAATTCAATCAAACTCTAATCTGAGGAGGGACGGCAAGAAGCGATCGAAGCGCGGCAAGCTGAGGATACACCGAGATGTTTTCGCTGAATACAGATCAGTTTTATCGAAATTATTCCATTACCGCAGCTGTTCCAATAGAAAATTTCATAAATAAAAAATGCGCGGGATGTCTGCTCCGACCGGTGCGATTCTATGGAATCACGGCACCTCCAAGTTAAATAAGTGATCACCGGTGGCGACGACGTGAGCTGAAAGCTGATTAACTATACCAACTTTTTATATTATGACACCTGACTCCGTTTGCCATTTTTTGCACAAACTATTTGTTTTTTATCCGACTGTGCAAGGAGGGTTATGTTTTTCGAGTGTATGTATGTATATTTGTTTGGCACGCCCTAGAGCCTAAATGGCTTGATGGATTTTTAATTGAAAGGTGTTAACGGTGTGAACAGTTAAAGTTTAAAAATACCCGCCTGAAAAAAGACTGAAACAAGATACCCTTCATATTCAATGCATGGTATCTTGTTTCCGTCTTTTTGCAGGCGAGTTTTTTAGTCTTAATATTTTAATTTTTTTAATGTGGCAGGTTCTTGCGATGTATTTTTTTCTGGTAACTTATTAATCTAACACCAAAATAAAATAAGACGGTTTATTCGATCTCATGTCTGCGTACCCGGATAAATATTTGTCTATGAGGTAAAAATGAAAACTATGCTAAAAAATTAATATACATTATGATTAACCCTTATGATTGATACAAATGGGTAATTATAAATTTAAAATAGAACATAAAGGTCCATAGATTGGTTGTGGCGCAGCGGGCGGCGGGCTGGTCGCTAATCGATCGATGTCTATGTGCACACTGCTTGGTGGCTGCTGCACCCGTAGCCGATCATTTGTCTCTCTCCCACTCCAGCCATCGCCGATACACCATCCTTGTCGCTTCGTTATTCATCGTCCCTAACCACCCGGTAGTCGGCTGCCTCCCGGTGTTCTCTCGTATTTAGACACTGCACTATCTAATTTATGTTTTAAATTGTCCGCTTTTATGTCCTTCGGGCATACGACGATAACGACTATATCTATGGTTATCGTTATGACTTTGCGAGAGGTAACGGGCTATATCATTATAAATTTGTCTGGCTTCTAAGTTTGCAGTTAGTTCAACCTGTTACGAACGCGATTTCGCCCTTACTTAGGTCTGAAAGCTTTCCCGTATTGTTTTGTATTTAGTTTTCATTACCCTAGTATGGTTTCGAAAGGTCGAGTATTGGACGTCTACTTTCAATTGTTGCGGGGCCTTGGCACGAGTTCGCCGCTAGTCGGGCAGCATAGGAATAGCACAGTGGCATTTGGTATCAGAGGCATGCGCCTGCACCGCGGCGCACTTACATAACCCACCTGCCATATCGGGCCGAGCACCGCACCTCACGTTCACTCGCTCATTCTATGAATTACTTATAGGTCATAGACCTCATCCATTATTTAATTCTGCCCTGCCACAATATCGATCATTGATCGGTATTTCTGCGATCGAATGGAATGCAACACGTAGTAAAGCTCTCGACGTATTGTTCGAATCCCTTTGAACTAGGGTTACTTTATTCGAGAACTTGTAATACAAATAAGTAGTGTATGAGACGATGTTATCTTCGCTCAAGTCGCCGGCGGAAATCTTAGCCTTTCTTTTTAAACAAACGTAGTCCTCGGTTTTAGTACATTCTCGGCGTTTTTGTTCGTCTGTAAATGCGCCAAATCCTTCAACATCTCTAAGAGTTGGCGGCTGCGGATAAAACGGGAATTGACTGCTTAAACGCTGCAAGCACTCTTCTAAAAGACTGGCAACGCTCCCGGATGAAATTTTAAACTCAGTTAACTGTAAACTACTTTGAACATTGGCACTTTTAATGTAGCTTAATAGTAGTGCATCATTGTGTTTGCAGTTTGGCTTCCCTATAATTTACAGCGTTGTATGCGGTGCCGTGAGGTTTACAAGCTGAAGATAATTCATGTGTTCATTTCACATAACTCAAAGTATACGTGACTGGTTTTGTACAAAGTATTACAGTAATGTCTCGACTTGTAGAAAAATACAAAACGAGCTATCAGGTTGCAAGGTACAACAGTGTAAGTTGTTAGTTGGCCCCGCCTCGTCGTGCCTCGGAACGATAAATCGTGGCGGGTCGCTGCCTCCGGTTAATACTTGGGATTAAGAGCGTCGAGCATCGCCGTAAACTCGGATATGCATCATCCTGGTACCGCGCTCGCTACCGACACCGATATTATATTAAATAGGGAATTAATAACTACACTACAACTTCTTCTAATGAGCGTTACATTTGAAACTACCGCCTAACAATATTTTTTAATACTGACGTTTTTAAATCGTCATTGATTTGATCGAAATAACGATATTTATGTTGGAGTTTATTCAATTCTTGGTCTTTTGACAATGTTGCATATAATCACAGTCGTGACCAGTTACGTAATATTTATCTGGTACATTTCCTTCTGTCACAAACTATCCATGAACAAGAACCGAATTGATTCGTGACGGTCGATCGGTAATATATTCTGTATTTTACGATTACTCTGATCTTTTGCAGAACTTTCAACCGATTCTAATTCTTCCAAAGTATAAATAACAATTTCTAGTACAATCTGCATTTTATTAATGTGTATAATGTATGCATTAGTCATTTCAGTATCTAGTTTAATGTACTGGTCTGACTCCTGCATTGTACGCCATGTTTGATGTTAAATGTCATCGCTACATATGAATTGATAAACATCGACTGACCTCTGATTGTTATTGGATATAAACGACTGGTTTATTACATTAAATATTACAAAGAATTTGATTGTGTAAATGATTTTTTATAACATGATGATATCACTTTATGCGCAGGTCACACATGGGTGGAATAAGATTAAACTCTATAGACTTTACAAAAACAATTCGATAAATCTAATGTACCTACAGTAAACTACATATGGTCATTAACATTTGCAAATCTCAACAACTCATATGATGTCCCACTGTCGGGCACAGGTCTCCCCAGTAGAACCTACACTGTAAATCCTGGGAGTAATTGCCATAATCTCCACTCCTGGCGAACAGGTTAGCGATCGCAGTTTTTAGTGGCTTTAAAGTACGCAGAGGACGCTGGTGTCCGACGTCCGGTGTTTATCCCTTAGTCGCCTTGACGACACCCACAGGAAGAGATGGGGTGTACTATTCATAAACCGGTACCATACGGCAAATATTCAAACCATTCATCATTACCGACATCAGCCTGCAACAGTTCACGCGAATTTGATTAAACATTATATTGATGTTAAATCAAATTCGCGTGAACTGTTCCACACCAACCACTGCCGAGGGGGAATATCCCCCCCCCCCCTCTCGACAGCGGTGGCTGGTGGCTGCCTATTAAAACACACCATTATATTACCAAAACTCCCCAAAAAAGAGGTCTTTCAGTCGAGTCTGGGGACGAGAGGGACGTTGCCTTGCATATCTATACTAATAATAAAAAGCTGAAGAGTTTGTTTGTTTAAACGAGATTATCTCAGGAACTACTGGTCCGAATTGATATTTTTTTTTACTGTTCGATAGCCCATTTATCAAGGAAGGCTATAGGCTATAGAACATCACGCTACGACTAATAGGAGCTGAGCAGCAATGAAAAATGTTGCAAAAACGGCTGCGCGGGTCAGCTAGTTTATCATACAGAATTAAAACAGCGAGAGATCTTGGCTGACACTGATCATTCAGAACATGAGACACGCAGATAGGATAATGTTAGGGTCCATAACATAATAAAGCTTTCCTACCTGCTTACAGAGCTTGCCGTCAAAAACTTGTTTAGCTCATACTTGTTTAGTACTAAAAACATAAAAAAAGAATTTCTGCCTTCGACTACCTATTTAAAATTCAGTGCTCACCGATATCATGTCTCGTCAATATAAAAATCGCCTTAGTCTTTATAACAAAAAATCCGTGTTTCTGAGTCATTAAATCTATTAAAATGTACCCTAAATCCTTTTCGAACACAATTTGTTGCATCTATTTGCATATGAATGTAATAATGGAATCATTATGGGAACGGAATGCAAATATTCCGTCTAATTCGAAGGCTAACTACTGTAGATAAATGTGCTTGGTTTCAATGTATCGTTAGTGGTTTTCAGACGCCTTTCAACGAAGACAACGGAGTACCTAAAACTCTTTGTTTTAGGTACTTCGTTGTATTGTAGTGGCGAAGTGTTCTTGGAAAACCATTCTTTTTGGTTTCCCTATGATTTCTAGGAATTAGTAATGTGTTTTAGGTTAATGATAGTTGGGTGCAAAGACCTGTGTCCAGCCAGATATACATCCGCATATATATATATATATCCGCTTCTGTTGTATTGCTTTTAACAAGGAGGGGTATTATAGGTTTAAAGTGTGTATATGTGGCAACGTAGCGTCCAAAGGAATAAATAGATTTAGTAGCGTTACTTTATTATATTTCAGTTTTATATGAAGAAAATCCGTTTAGCCGCCATGTTGACTGCAGTGCACTCATTACACTGACCTCTAGGTATACGTCGTACGCTGGAATGGCTACCTCAAACAAAGTGACAGCAATTTCAAATGCCGAATATAAATACCGTCCTGTGAACCACGTTGGCCCCAACGTCGGTCCCAACGCCACTAATCAATAGAATAACACTCGTCCCAATGTTGGCGCCAATGCTATTTTGACCATAAGCCGGCGTCACACTTGTGACAAATGGCCGCTGTTGTTATCCTTGTTACACAAGTATAGATTTCAATTGATTTTGACAACTTACCGTCCATATGTCAAAATCAAATAGAAGCTGTTAGCGGGAGCCTGTCCAGCGTTAGTACCATGTTAGGGGACACCTAAACGTTTAGGTTGGTCGATTTCTTCATCAGGAGACCCAACTTTTTTACAATAATGACGATTTTTTAATGTCTTATTTCTACTATTGTTTCAAGCATTTTTTTCCTTGTAGTATTTTTCCTTTTCTGCATTAAAATAGGTAGGTACTACGTAAGCACGTAACTAACCTTGGATAACATTCTAGTATTACGCTTCAATTGAATATACAATTGTTACAAGATCTATAAATAACTATAGGTACTTATGTGTTGTCTTATATCGGAGACTAGACGACAATGTTGTTAGTAGTTAGATAATGCCTAGCCAACGCCTGATAGCATTCGAGATAGTTCTAGTTAAACATTGTTATGACTGAATGACTAGACTGGTACATTGACGCCACAGAACTCGCACGAAGAACGCAAAGGCAATACGAAAGAAATGCTAAAATAAAAGCGTGAAATTGTAAATTTGGCATATAAATGTATCAAACTTTAAAAAAAAAAAACCTATTTCCTTTGGTCACGAGATAACTAGAGAAGGACTTTTCAGATTTCATTAATTATTTTTTTTTAAGTTTTCTAATACTCTGTAGAAGGTGCTTACTTAAAAAATATTAAGAAAATGACGAAAAAAAATACGACGTTCGCCGGGTCAGTTAGTAATAGATAAACCTTGTTTTTGACAAGAATTCAGACAAGCCACTCTCCTTCCCCATCTTTGTCATTTATGTGAATATCCCTACTAATATATAAATGTGAATGTAAGTTTGTTTGTTATGCTTTCACGCGAAAACTACTCAACCGACATTTTGAGGTGGTTATGTAAAAAAAATACCCCATATGAAAATCCTGATAAAAACGTTGTCACCTTTTTTGTCCCCCCTCCCCTCTGGTGTTAAATAAGCAATTACAACACTGTGATATTTACCAAAAAAAATGTCATTGTCCAAAACTAATAAAAAATCCCTAATGAATATCCTCCTAATAATATCCTTGTCACATTCTTGTGACCCACTCTAACTTCCAAGATATTGGTGATATTCACCAGAAAATAATAACCCCATAATAAAATCCTAATGAATAGATGATAGTAGTCCAATGAATGAACATTAATGTTTTATCACGACATTTTGATATAAGATAAAACCTCGATAATAGTTACGTAACCATAGTACAATGACCGATAGATACTTGCTTGTCTATTACCTTGGGTGATTAAGACTGGTGACAGACGTACGCAATCACGACTAAATTACACTGGAAACGGATATTTGTACGTTTCTTTTTATTTATATCGGCCGAATCAGTATTGGGCCAATAGTGACGTTTGACCAAATAGCAACTGAGGCATTGCTGTCCCTGATTTGAAAAAAGGATATAGTTTATTATTGTAGTAACTTTTCAATGATATGCAGGTTTTGTAAGGTTTAAAAAAATTGTAGTGCGATTAAGACGAGTCTTTCAAAATGTACCCTATTCGCCACATGCTGTATGTACTTGGTGCAAAAGCAACAAAATCTTTGTTATTCCAAAAATATTACGATATTAAAAAAAAAAAACTAAAAGTTTTGTGGAGAGTTACAAAAGTATTTATTGAATTCGTTTTCTTGAAACCAAATATTCAAAGGAATCTGTGTACACATGTCTGGTGCCGTCATCCTAGCGTGTCTCATAGACACTAAATTATATTATTTCGCTATTAAGGTCGCCGGATGCCGTATGTTAATTAGAACACATTTGAATGGTTGGATTGAGGTGTTGGTTCTCTTGATAGACCATATGGGCGTTTTAGTCATAATGTTGCATTTACAGAAATTGGAACGAGTAGTCGCAGTCGCAAGTCGACCTTATAAGGCACTGTGTACTCACTTTACATTGCAAAAGAAACTCATACCAAATAAGATAAAACTAAGACTTAAAACAAGTTTATTAATCTTTCTTTATGAGTTCAAATTACTCTTAAAGTGCAGTTAATAGTATACCTTACTTGTGTTATCGACATGGGTTTCAATTTTCTGTAATCACTGTTATTTAGTGAACTTGTAATTCGTTTTACGTATACTAAATATTATAATTTACTTGGGTTTGTACCTATCTGATTTTATTTTTAACCTCCCAACCAAAAGGAGTGCTGTAAGTTTAACGTGTCTATCTGTCAGTGCCATCGTCGCGCGGCCAAGCAGATTGACCAATAGATTTGGTTGCAATTTTATTTTTGTTAGAAGGTTTTTTTTTTTTTAAGATAACTAGTAATGAGGAAAAGTGGGTCCTACATTACTAGCAATCCTGTTAACCCCTCTAGCTAAGCTAAATGGCTTGTGTTAGGAGTGGGTTCACGTCGGTAGTGTAATGGGTAAGATTCGAACTCGCGACCTTACGAACACGAGTTCGATGCCTTTGCTATTAAATTTAGGCTTCCTACAGCTGTCTAAAATTTTAAAAAAAGTTTGTTCATCGGCATTAAAATTCGATTAAACTTTCGCCACGTCAATATCGAAATTCCGTGTTCCCCACGCCACATTGTGTAAAAATGTAGTATTTTTGACGTGCCATACCGTCGGTGGCGTCGTCAGCTTTTTTATTTGACGTCCATATACGTCCCTGGCATTTTGTGATGTAACAGTGGGCTTTTAATGAGCATACACTAGCTTATAGTAAAATGCTAACGTTCAAAATAAATGTTAATTAAAAGAGGCGTCGTCTCTAGAAACATTAGTTAACGCATGAATGCACTGCAACAATGTATACAAATTGTATTTGTACATAGAGCAACATTTAGTACGTTATGTAAGGGTCGGGCGTGCGACATGTTTATAGTGCGATACGTTCGCCTTGAAGCGGGCGTTATCCTCTGTGGCCGCGATACTGGGCCGCGGCTTATCGTACTACCAATAGGTATGTAGTTCTATTAGGGTTGTAGTATGCAAATACAAGAAAGCGGATAGCTGTTTAAATTCTAGAGACTAACCGCCGGTCTTAATAATCTAGCTATCGATGGATTTGGCTACTAGATGTATCGATATATTTGACATAAGCTCCATACAAAATATGTCAAAATTCTACCTCTGGTAGCAAAATCATAGATAGATAGATTAATGAGACCGGCCGTAAACTGTCCAATTTGAAGAATAGTTTAGAACCTTCGTCAGCCTTCAAACTACCGCCATACCAATTTGATTTTAATCGGCCTAGTATCTACGAAAATGACTGTATTTAAACAAACCAAATTCATTTTTTATAAATAATTATAAAAATAGAAATTGAGTTACGACAAAATTCTTGTAAAATAACCTGCTGACAACGTGTAGATTAGTACCTTTATAAATTTCACAGTGATATTTAAAAATAACTTGAAATTCATTTGTGCCTTGGATTTTCACTTGCAATAATATTTCAACGGTAAAAGGCCAAAAATCACAAATTTTGTTTCACATGGACGTTTTTTTAAAACTGCTACTTAACTGGCAATTGAAAGTCTCAAAGAAAATACTATGACAAGGCTTATCATCAATCTTTATTTTTCAATAAGAAATGTGTAAACACAATAATAGCAGTGTCGTGTTCGCTTATCATTACTCACTATGTCCACACCCGCTAGGCTGTTTACTTACTTACGTGCATTTGTGTGCAGTCAATAAGTGCGATAAAAAGCCTATTTCAAACTCCATACACACACTGTTTTATTTTTATCGGAGTCAAAAGCCGGTTCTAGAATTCTTTACAAGTAATAATGGCATTTAATTGTTTCCTGTGCACTATTTATAAAAGGTTTTCAAAATAAAACAATTTAAAAAGTCTAACTGAACACATTTACAACAATTAGGATATACCTACATACTCGTACAACGATAACATAAAATTCAAAATTGGAATAGTCTGTTTTTTTTAATTCCACCATGTAGAAAGATAAGACCTGACTGACGTCTGTCAGTCTAACTCTAGTTACCACTAGTTCCCATTAGTCCCTAAAATAGTTTTACTTATATGTGTGACCGTGATTACATTCACCAATAAACCTTTAAATATGTGTTTCTAATCTGCCTAGTAACGAAAGCAATAAGCTATTATATTACGCTATTTATTATAATAATAAATCAAAGCATTGAGAGAAATTTCTTACACAGCTATAAATTACTTCACATTATAAAGACCCGTGTTCACGACACTTCAGATGCGAGCTGAATTTATCAAGTTACAAGTTGCGATGCAATGCAAGCAACGCGTGACGTGGCAGTAGCATTTATTTCTTCTTTCTTAGTGTTCGTTTCGCTGATCTCTCAAAAGTTAGTCCTTGAGCTTAAGTCGTAATCGGTTAAAATGCATTTTATTTAGCAGTTCACGATACCGACTACAATTAATTAGTAAGTATAAGTTTTTCCCCGTGTGTTGCTCAGTTTAACACATCAAACATCAAAAAGCTTTATAGGTACGAGTATATATACAATTTTGTACGCAGCGTAAAGAAAAAAAATGATCGCTTTGATCTTTGTGTTTAAATTATTATTTAGTAATAATAAAACCATTATAATAATATGCAGATGATTAACATCAATCTATTCATACCACTAGACATATCAATGACAATAGTTCCAATCGCTTACTAATATCTAAATATATTCTATTGCACTTGATTTAAATACATTTGTAGGCAAATATCAAACGATAAACAATGCTAATAATTATATTATGAGACATGACATAACTAATACATGAAGACAATATTTAAAATCGTGATGCACTCATGGGAAAGGGAATAAAATGAGTAATCTCTACCCACGTTTACCTTCGGCTATAAACATAAACCCCCTTACTTATACTAGGTTAATAACAGCCTTTACTAGTGAAATAGAATAGGAGAAGGCAAAATATTCGCTAGTCAAAATACTGTTTATGAATAAGGGAGAAGATATTTCAATGCGAGCTCGTGTACTCAGAGAAAAATCTGGTAGTAAATCGCCTAAAAAATATTGGTATAAATGACGGAGTGATCAGGACCTGATTATGAGGGAATAAACATTTGAAAGATACAATCGAGTTGAGCCCATCCTCCTTTTTTTGACGGCTAGTCTGACAACAATACCAATTTTAATAAGGTCTTCATATAACACTTATTATCTTGAACATCATTAAGTAGTTTATTGGGGGTAGTCCTTATCATAAATTAAAATAATATTATCTTTTGTATTAGTCTCTACTCCACGTCACTATTGCTAATCTTATCTTTTTGTTTTATCTATCTGTTGTTTATCGTAGTGTGATAAAAATACATTTTGAGAGATCACGGGATGTTTTTCTTCAATCTACAGAAAAAAGTGCATGTTTCAGCGAGTATATTTGCTGAGCTGCTTAATAATAATATTTTAAGACAACTCACTCTGATTCCAAACTAAGCAGAGCTTGTACTATGGTAACCAGACAACTGATATACTTATATATTTCTAAATACAGACACATAACATACATAACAGCACGGTCCTTAAACACTTCATAAAATGTACCATTTATGCGTCTTTTCTAACTGATTACATTATTGGCAAAAAAAATTAAAAAATAAATTATAGCGATATGTAATTGATTTCTAGTTTTTGTCTTGTACCTATAGAAAAAATATGTGCACACAGTTACAAGCTTCTGTATGCGAACGCGTGTTTTTATTGTATGCTATTCCTTGTCAGCTGACAATTAAACTTCAACTAAGCAAAGGTGAGGTTGCTTTTAATAGGAGGCAATGAGCGGCCATAGTAAGCTCTACGTATGCTAGTTTACCATCTTATACAAATGAACTAAAAACATTGCATTGACCCTAACCTGTAAGATTAAACTTACAAAACTTTCCATATTAAAGCTACACAAATATATGATAAGGAATTTCGTTTAAGTGGTTTAATTTATTAATTGTTATTACATGTTTACTTATTATTTATGTTCTAACTCTCGTAGTATGCGAAAATTCCTATCAAATCAAATCTAATGGACAAAACTACACCCAAACACGGAACAATATAATTTGTCGACCACACAAAGTGATATCCTGTGTGGTAATCGAACCCATGACCTCTTGCGCGGCAGTCGTATACACTACCACTAAGGTAAGGCAGCAGATTACTATTCAACACCTGATAAATAAAATATTTTTATAGAACAAAACGACATAAAAGTTATCGAAAATACAATTTCTTGCATCGAGTGTCTAGTGTATGAGGACACTAAAATGGTATATTTATGACTTTCGCAGCTCGTATCAGCGAAGCGGCAATTTCGTTGAGTTATTTATTAATTTTCACTTTATCTATGTAATTGTCACTTATTCTTGTGTGGAGATAAAATGCAAGGCTGTTGTTGGCAAGTTTTCAAAACAGAGATATATGTTGACTCTGTTCTAAGTGCAGGGTTATCGGTTCAAGCCAAACGATTGGTATAAACACAAAATACATAAGTACAGAAGGCCGGCTCACAGTTTAACAAGAAATCCACTCACACAGAGGTACACGTACGGAGATCTCAATGTGGACAGTGTCGATTGACATTCGACCAAGATCTGTATACGTGCGCGTCTATTTATGTGTGGGACTGTAATAGCTAGTTGTAGGAAGCCGGTCTTCTGTTCTTATATATTTGTGATATATATGCAAGATAATGTAATCGCATTTTGTTTTCGTACCAGTAGAAATGTACTTGCATTACCTATAATTATCTGTTTCAAATGTTTACATTGGTAATTATCAGAATTTTTATAAGTTATCAATGTGTGATCCTTTAATGATAAAGGTGTAGTGATAAGATATGTGACATAATTTTAACACCTGGTAGTTTTTAATTATAGTTAGTTAGTAATTATGTCTGTCTGTTTGTTACGGTTTTTCTCAGCTGAACTGTTTTTTTTTTTTTTTTCAAATATGGTTTATATGGAGATTTCAGCCGTAGGTCCGCCCGATGTCGGTTATCGTTATAAAAATCCTATGTCCTTTCCAGGGACTCAATCTATCTCCGTACCAAATTTTATCTAAATCTGTTTAGCGGTTTTGGAAGAAATAATAAAATAAGAAACATAGAGAGGACATCCATGGGCAGTGGTAATCACTTCAGGTGGGCCGTTTGTTCATTTACCCCTACCTCATAAAAAAAAATTGTTTAAACAGAAGTATTACTTTTGAGAACTTCTTAAAGTTATCTATACTAATTTAATAAAGCTGAAGAGTTCATTTGTTTGTTTGTTTGAACGCGGCAATCTCAAGAACTACTTGACCGAATTGAAAAAAATAATTCTGTTGGGTAGCCCATTTATTGAGGAAGGCTATATGCTATATAACATCACACTACGACCAATACGAGCGGAGCAGTAATGAAAAATGTTGAAAAAACGGGAAAAATGTACGCATACGAAGTTGCGACAGCTAGTGTTGTAATATAAACAAACTCTTTTAAATAAATAGGTATGTACTTGTGAGGTTATGACATTAAATAACACTGACGCATGATCTTGATATTTTCAGACTGTATTGTTCGCGTAGTTAATAAAATGTATAATGTATTTACTTCATATTTTGTTATAGAACTATTTTGGTGTATTTAGTACCTATTCAGAATCGTAAACTGACAGCTGGCAGCTGTAAAGATAGAATACTTCGCAATTCTTTATTGAATTGGTACTTACGAAAATATTTATATTAGGAGTATAAAAGCCCATCTCTATCAAAACGTATCAAATTTCTGAAATGGTACAAAAATATTATAAAATGTAAGGATGATAAAGGCCGTCTCCTTCAAAAAGTTGTCAATTTCTGCTCTTGACGAATTATTTCGAAGGTAGTTAGAGAAAAGGCAGATTTATTGATCCCGTTATGAAGTGTCAATAGTTTTGATCAAAGTTAATAGGGATTCTGGGGCAGGCTGGACTAAGGGGCTCTAACCAAATGTATATATATTTAATATGGTGTAGCTCGCCGCTCGAATCCAGAACTTCATTCTGGGGGGGGGGGTGCTGCAGCCACTGGTGGGGGCAATTGCCAGTCAAGACACACCGGTTTAGTGTCAAATTCCTTAAAAAAAAGGTACTTCAATTGGATTGTACAGAATTTGACCAATACATCAGAAGAATACAAAGCATACACAAGACCGAGAGCTGCGAGCATCTGTTTCTCTCATAATTCGATGAATGTCTCGTTACGCTATTGTAGACATATCTTTACAAGGACCTTCAGACATTACAGAGGCGCTAGTCTATCAGAATACAACCCACTATTCATTATACAATAATATTCTCACTACAAATACGAATGGTTATCTAGATGGATTTATGCTCGCCATAAACAATAGTTTATGACAATAATAACGAAATATCGCCATGTTGTGTGGTTGATATTAATATAAGTTGTTAGGACAAACGTAATTTGTTGCTCAGAAATTAATTAGGTATGGTTAGGGTTAGTTATGCTTTACCGAGTTTTGCATATTTATGTGATTTTTTCTTGTACTTTCTTTTCTCGCAATCGTGAGGTCGCAGTTTCAAATCCTACCCATTATACTATCGACGTGAACTCATAACACAAGCCTTTGTGTTAAGCTGGAGGGGTTAACAAAATTGCTAGTAATATGAGACCCAATCCCACATTGCTAGTTAACTATTTTTACAAAAAAATAAGTAGTTCAAATTAATGTATTATCATTATGGAGGTAATGTTTAGCGTAGGAATTAAATCTTATTTTAGGAAACTGAAGCAGTCAACATAGTATGTATGAAGGCGATTTCTTTCCCATAACATTTTTGCTAATCATCATTAAGTGAGGAATAACAAAACCAACTAAATACCTAAATCCATGCTCTTATTTACACCGAATTTCAATAAAATGTAGTGAACATCAACAAGTCATGAGCTCAATTGAAGAATTGTATGTGGATCACCGTCATCAGACGGTACTTTCATTTCCCCTGGACATGATAATACCTCGACATTCAAATAATAAAAGACCAGGGGGTCTAGACAAACGATTAGATTCCCTCGTCATCTCTCCACTTAATGGCAAATGCATATCATTTTTACTTTTCACATACATTAACGTTTATAAATAATGGGTCTTGTCTAGGCCCCTACGTCTTATGTTGTCCTCCATTATTAAAGCCTGTGGTTACCTTAATACATATTATAGATATCATTTGGTCTGTAAGTTAGATTACTTCGACTAATGGGGTTGGAACAACCTTTTAAACTATAACGATATAAATTATCTATGAACGTCATTGGTTCATAGACACAGTGTGTGACCTGGCGCCATCCCTTTCAATTAAAAAGTAAATATTGACTGCAAAGCGTGAAAGAGAGAAAAAACTCGTGCGGCCCTGTCTCTTCACAGGTATTGTCCACAAAGTAGCGTTGTCTCTTTCTAGAGAGTGGTCAAGTTTGTGAGGTTATAGCGCACTCCTGGTCTCTACGTCTTCTGTGGAAATAACCAAATCAATGAGATGTACCTAATCTGGAAAACCAGAAATGAAGGCGGTAGTTAGATTGGCAGTCATGTCACATCAAAATGCATGCGTAATATACCTACATGATTTGTTTGACCCGAGCTAACCTAGCGCCATGTTCATCTTCATCATTCATCTATTGGTACTTTGACAGCGAAATGTATTTAAATATTTCGCAAATTAGTAAACTGGCACTAAAACGTTTAGAAAAATAGTAAAGAGAACATAAAACAAGTACTTCTAAGAATGTTTTTACGCTTGTACAGTTACCAAGATGAAAACCAATACTTTTTCTAAATTCACAGAAAATTTATTGTTGAGCAAGCTGTTAGTATGACGATTTTAGAATTCATAATAATGATATATTATGTGGATAGTTTTGGATCTTTTTACTCGTTTATTTTTTAATATTCTTAAAAGTGAAAATATTGGTGTTCTAAAAACCCTCCGGTTTTTAGAACACCAATATTTTCGGCTTCCCTTTAAGTTGTAGTTACTTATTAATAAAGCTACGAATAACCGTATCTAGTAAGATATAATTCTGTATCGAGTTCCCTCAGCAAAATTTTAACCCTTCGCCACTGATTCTTAACGAGTTGGGACGTTATGATGATAAGCTAATTGGGATAGCAAATTCAAAATATGAACTTCTACGAAGTGATGTTCTTTGTTTTTGAGGAGAAGGCTTCAAATGATGTACACATTTTTATTTTATAGCACTCTACTACAAGTATTTTTCCATTAATTTTTTTCGGTACTGCACTTCGGATAGTATGCTGTTTACGTCTGCTATCTCGGCCCTGAATTATTTGATAAGATTTCATGCCAAAAATATCAACGAAAAAAACAACGAATTTAACGTTTATATCTGCAAAAAGCCTTAATCAGCGGGGACACAGTCATTTTAATCAGTCTGTTTACAAATGCTAAAAATGTTATTTATTGCGGCTTACCCACACACAAGTACTTGTGGTTTGAGCTAGATTTTTTACATTTATTGTCGTTACCGGTGGGGGGAACTAAGTAGCCTAACCCCCCACCCTCCTCACCCCCAAAGTATTCAAATCCTTAAATGTATGTGCGCTTTTCTATAAATGAAACTTGCCCACAATGGGGTTAAGTTCCCAAACGCAAATTCTAGGCTCCTTAGCTAGGTCCAGCTGCTCGTAACTCAGCTCTTTTGTGTCATACCGTGATGTTATATAGCTATTATGGTCCTTATTAACCTGTCTATTTAACGCTAAAAGATTTTTTCATATTTGCACTGATAATTTTTAAGATAAGAGTTTTTATACTTCACGTTGGCTACAAGCTCTTTAGCTTAACAATATTAGTAGAGATAAATCATCATTTTACATCAGTAAACAAGACAGACTATAGTTTCTATGCGTTTCACCACAATCGTTGTTCTATTTTTCCACATTTACTACTAATCCTAGCTGCCATCAAATCTGACTCAGACTTTAAAACAAGTCATAAAAATACGATTTACGGGTAATACTATTGCAAATGGAAATAATAAAGATGTTTACTGTTCTGCAGTAACAATTTATACTAGGTTATTACTCATGTATTTACTAAGAAAGTTGATAGATTGTGAGTCGTACGAAAACCACGAGTAGGTAAATATTATTTGAATAAGTTTATTTATAACCTAATGTAGGCAGCTTCTTGTAAATGACCGTCGTAGAGGTCTTCATCGAACAACAACTGCTGACAAACTGCTATGCAGTTTAGCAGGTTTAAAAAGGTATGCAAAGCTCGTCATTTGAACATTGACAAAAGGAATTAATTACGTGGTTACATTGTCTTAAATCAGTTAAGGGTGTACATCTAACTAATCCCACTGGTCGTTTAAGCTCTGGTGATTTTACTATAACTTTTTCGTTCTTGAAAAAAATACAGGCAGATTTTCTCAGTACCCTAGTCTAGTACTAACTCTCTCTCTAATAGTAACTATATTTCGTGCCTATCTTCTACAATCAAGAGTATTGACTCAATATGCTCATCAACACTCAATAGATCAAAAATATAACTGTAAGATAAATCAGTTGACTCAGCTGCGTGCGCGCACGTGGCTGGCCACACTGATCGCCCTATCGTACCACTACCGACATGTAAATATTTCCTTATGTCGAAACGATATTATCAGAGTATCTCAACTTAATCAATTTCTTGAATTTCTTGGAATATTTTATTCTTTGATTTTTGCAGCTGCTGTTTATTTTGAGTTTCTGATAAAAGTGTGAATATTTCTAAGAGGTCGTTTTGGAAGGTAAACTTTTCAATCAGGAATTTCCATCTCATTTTACTTTAAGCCAGACTTAGACTTCTATCTTAAGCATCCTCCGTAGTCCTCAATACGAGAATAAATACTATACAATTAATTCCTGGATAAAATTAAGTTTTATTTGGTTATCGTGCCAGATTATATAAAAGTTGCACGCGATCCAACCATCGTTTGGAAAACGAGCGCTTAACGCGCGTTGTAAAGAAGTTGGAAAGCGCGTTTTGCTAGCAACTTTTTTCTTATTTTTCTTGGCGTTTACATGGTAAAGCGCGTTATAAGCGAATTAAATTGTAAAGGCGACAAAATGATAATTGTAAGCCGCCTCAGTAAAATGCGCGTCTCATCATCTGAATGTAGAGTATTGTGTCGGCACTGGAAGGACTAATATAGTTCCAGCCAGACGAAGTTGTAGCGGCTGCTAGTTTATAAGAAAATGCAAACTTTTTAATTGGTAGTTTTAAAGCGGCTTCATAAAAACTTATATAGCTAGAGTTTCATTAACATTATCCGTTAACGTTGAAAACAAACGATCGGGGCAGACGGAAGTGGTGTTTGCTCAGCAAATGAGTTTGACGCAAGTTAGAATATATCAAGTACTAGCTATAGAACGTACACAATTTAGCTCGGTTATAGGTACATTGTTGTGAACACGTCACAATTTTTACAGCAATCAATTTGTATAAAAATCTATGGTCGATTTAGACCAAACAAACAAATTGCTCGAGTATTCAATGAAAAACAAACATCAATCAAAAATAAAATTAGTAGGTAAATTTTAGTAAAATTTAAAACCAATGAGGCCAGAATGGGAGGGGGTGGATTTCCGAAGAAAAAGGTTTAGGACTCATTGCCCTCCATACAAATGCATGATGATGATGTAGGTATTAAAATAAAAACATTACCACGAGAGGGTAAACACATCATTAGGATATATGAATCTTAATGTTTTTTGACCCACTTGAACCCAATGTATACTACTATGATATACTTCGTTAATTGTCTAGATTAATTACCTACCTACTTAACTATATTTTTATAGATAACTATAGGCATTTGTGTATTTAGTTTTTACTTATCCATAACTATTCGCCAGACAAACACATACATGTGGAGTAAAAATATATTAGGATTAGCTTAGGGCCCTATCAGAAATTTAAATGAGTAATTCGACTTCATTTGTGTATTAGGTATGCTTGCGGTTTCGTTACACCTCAAATTAGACCACCCCAGTTCACCCCTTAGAGCGGCCACTGACGATGCATCCACCAATCTAAATAGAGTTGACGTCTGTTAAAAAAATCGTAAATGTCAAAAATGGACGTACATTACGATTACGCCACGCCATGTGGAGGACGTCCGTATTGACCGTGATTGCGAAAATCAAGAAGCGCTTAGAAAGAGACCGATCTTCTCTCTCTAATCACCATAGTCACGAAAGAGAAAGGCGGTCTCGCAAAATGTCAAATAAATTCAAATTTGTTCTCTTCACTTCTTCAGTAACTGTAGTGTTTACACTTGTCGTCAGTATAACCTTCTTGCGTACGTTTAAATGGAAGACGTACGTCCTATGCGTTCATCCAATGAGAATACGTTACCACGCTACCTCAAGAGCTGGAGTTACTGTGCTACAGCCAAACCTCTGCCAAAGTCCTGCTCTTCAAGTCCAAGGGTTTGTGCTGGAGGTTGATCTTGATAAAATATAACAAATAAGTATGTTTAGTTAGGTAAAATTTCTGTAAATAAATCACGTCATTAACACACACAATTCAAACTTAATAATTTCCTTCGCAAATTACCGAATATACAAAAACGAGTGCGCATTATTTAAGTATTGACTCTTTAACTCAATGGCTCGTAACTACCATAACAATACAGCTAACGATAAAACGAAGTTAGGATAAGTAGTTTTCCATGTAGCGAAACCCAGCCGTCTCGACCTCAACACAACCATACATACGTACGCCGCGATACTACGAACTTACAGATTTTTTTATTCCGATTGGAGTACTAAAAGTCTAAAACGTTGGACTCGTCCAATCAATTACCTTCAAAGAATTTACGACATCTCGTTCATTGAACATCATTTTATTGACAGGCAACATTTTAATAAACCTGTCACCGTACAGTCTCGGCCGGCATCCGACGACGAACCTCATCAAAATCGCATCAAAACACCCCGAACACCCACTTGGGTGCTCTCAAACATTTTTAACACCCATTTGAATCTAAATTTTACTTAACTTTAGTTGCGACGAGACGCGCTCTTTAGACATTTTGTAGGTATCCTTAGGAGACGGAGAGTAATAAAATAATAACGACTTTGTTGCATACTTCACCTTCAAGCCATCAATAACTATATAGACGTAACTTTATTTTATTCACGTACGAGTTTTCTCACCATCAGTTAGCGTCGAATTAAGATGCCTTTTGTCACTTCAAAATATCTCGGAATTCATATCTCGCAAGCATTACCGCGTAATGTGGAATGTCGGGACGGGAGACTAATTCATGCGAGAAAATATCTTTGAAGACATTGAATTTTTGCGAAATATTTACACTTGTAACGTACGCTATATGCGTACGATACACGGTGAAAAACCTTTTACAAATATTCGTGAGTGAAATACTTTCAATACCGGCTGGCGTTTTCCTCTTTGAGGTATTTTCTCTTTAGGAAGATTAACAAATTGTTCGCTTCATGAATCCACCGCTTGCAGGCTTGCAGTATCGACAACAGTTACAAAGTTGCGAGCGCAATAAATGCTCGAGATTTACATAAACCGTACCACGCTCTTTGACAGTCGAATACAGATGAGCAGTCTAGTTAACCAACACAATAAACAGCAGAGACGGATAAAACCATAATTTTCTCTAGAAAGTTGTAATCTTAGTTGCCCTGTGCACCGAGGCTAGGTAACTGTGATTTAGATAGCGTTTACTATGTTGTTTTCATTTATCTCGAAAGATAAACCTTAATAAATGCTCTATTTAAAAATGGCGAGACATAAACATCTTTCTAAACAAGTTTATAACATGATGAACAAATAGCTTGGAGGTTGGTGCAAGTTGTACTAAATCCAATGATTGTATTACTATAGAATTCTGTTTCTGATACAAAGAGAAGTATTAACGTGAAGCTCTCAGACAATAGTAAATACGAGGCGGAACGCAACACAACAGTCAAGATAAATGTATCTAGAACCACAAATACTATCCGCTTCCAGACATATTGTAAAGATGGCACTGGTGAAAAATTGCTTGCCTTTCTACATGAGAATATATTTCAAAACTGATATAATCGCTATTTCTTAAGCTTTTCAATTCAATTAAATAATTTCTTCTTTTCAGATCTTTACTATTGGATGTCTAGTAGTAGCTAATTGGATTTGCCGATGTTTCACATTCCCCCGCCCTTTCAGGCACTCCGACTAACCAGTAACGATTCGCTTTGTATTTAATTTTTATCTTTACTAGCTATGTTTAAGTGCTGAATGGCGTCGACGGCGAAATATAATAGGAAAAGTTTCATTTGGCTAATTAAAAATAAGCCACCCTTGGGAACAATCCAGATTTATCGTCGTTATTCAACCTTAGGTCGGCAATGTCTGCTGTTTTATAATAAAAGCTCGTTTGCGAACATTTTACTGAGTACATATAATACTAAGAACAATGGGAAACGATGTTGACAATGTAGCGCGAATACCTCCACAACTGTTTAATAAGAGAAAACACAAATGGAAAGAGAATGTATCTATGTTCTCTATTTTTATTTTGCTTTTTCGTGAATGGTATTTTACAGTCGTTTCGAAATATCAAAACATTTGCACGTACTATTTGTTGTACCGTTGTAGTGATAATGACATAATTGTTTATGTTATCTGATTTCGTTTTTGTTTTCCTTTTTCCGGGAGAGATAAAAGTGCCGCGCTGGTGGGGTGCCACCCCATGCAGCTCTTTAATTATTGCGTCACCTTCAATTCGGAAAGTTTTAATGTGTGTACATTCGTTCTGTGGGACGTGGAGTACTAACGACGCTTCAAGCGCACTCTATACCTCTCGGCTTCTCGTCGAAACGAGCTCTTCTCGCACTTGTTGTTTGAACATCGAAACAAACGAACAGAAATGATTAAATTTGTGCGAAAACGAAACCCGACTTTACACATTATCCAAACATTGTTAAATTCTTTTGTTTATCTTGTTTCTATCAGTTTCATTTTATTTGAGTCTAACATACTCGTGGGAGTGCCACTGAGGATACAACGATTGGAATGTTTCGACACCATTGAAACCGCAAAGTTTACTGGCTGCCAAGTTTCTCTGCACTATGTAAATTCAGTAGACGTAATTAGAGGAAGCTACGATCGTCTAAGCCCGCCGAATGGCTGGACTCGCTCTTGTTAACCGACTCCATACCATAGCGAATCGCTTTCTGTCCTATTCCTATATTTGCGGTTGCGGCTAGTTTTACCTCGCTAAGACATGCACTTACTTAAACTCAGTTGAAAGTTTTATGTCCCGGTTTACTGCCACGCCGAGTCATCGTAGACAACTATAAAAGGCGACGATTGCAAGACAAAGCGTGATCGGATTGAGTAAATAAATAGTCTGCGTCTTAGTGCTCATCAATCTTGCAGTACAAAAGTAAATTGTGTAAGTTTGCTGCGGGTTCGTCGTCCGAGACCTGCAACCTCACTAAACTGTTGTGTGCGCGACACTTAACAATTTAATTGTCACCCATTAGTCCTAAGGCGACGACTCTGGCGCTGTTTTAATTAACACAGTAATTCATAGACGTTTCATTAGCCACGACCTCGTATCTCTCGTCATTCAGGCGCCGAACAAAATGGTTCTACATTCACGATTCGGTGTGGCGTTATCAATCATGAAGTGTGTACGTATAGTTGGTGTCGTGTGAGCAGCTGTTCGGTATGGAATCAATCACGCAAGTCCCGCGCAGACGGCACTCCCCGCCAGTTATTTATCACATTCAAAATCGAGGACACCAATGACGAATGCAATTTACAAATGGAGAGAAGCATTAACATCGGGTGCCGAATGTTATGATACCGGTTAAGTAACAAAATGTTCGACGGAAATAGACTTGTGTTAGAGTTGGTAGCAAGATATCGCGGCGGTGTTTGCTATGCCGGATGGCCCGCCCCCGCCCGCTCGTCTCTTGGCAAACTGCACTGCACTATACTGCAAATCATACTGAGTTTGTTTGCGTAGGTCAACGCTCTCGCTGGGTACGTTTTATGTGTTCCTGGTGTCACGACGTCACTCTAATAATAGATAGGAATGTATAGGATCAATAAGTGCATGCCGAAATGTAAGAAGAGTTCCTTACTTATGCATCTCACATTCTATTTCATGTAGTAAGCATGTAGACGATTAACTGCTCGATGATATTAATTTTAGATCGTAACGCTGTCTGGGTGACTAATGCAAGAAACAAGTCTGTTAGCCAAATGGAGAACAATGCAGTATTAATCAATATGACTGCTAGAAAATGGGTATGGACGTATTACGCTTTGACAGCTCATAATATTATGTTTAATTAAGGCGTACCGCTATGTATACGCTGCAACAGTAACTCGTTAAACTTTCATTATTATTCGCTCTCGCAAATTGCTCGTACGTGAACGAATTGTGCCTCACAATCGATCTCCGCTGTACTCGTGAGCCTTTGTTTGACTTCGACTCCGAATTCAGCGTAATTGCCTTTCAGCCTTTCATTATTCAACTTTATGCAGTCATTTACTTGTGTTATTACGAAGGGAGAGTTGCTGCGGTAAGTGTCGTGGGTGGATGCATTAATCGTAATATGTAAATGTAGGGATATGAAATATTGAAATTGCGAGCGTGGATTTACAATAACGTCTGCACTTTCAGCGAATGGGGTCGTGCATGTCTATTGTTTTTAGTTTATTAGACATTTTGGGGTATGTTTTATGTTCAACAGCAGCCCAGACTGCAAAATCTATGACATTAACATCAACTATATTACCCATTACGTGTACCCTCAATGCAAAAGGAGATAATGCTATAAGCTAAAGAGATGAAGCGTATCTATCTGTGTGTCTGTCTATCATAGCGTTCAAAGGGATATACGGATTTGAATGCGGTTTTCTTTATTAGAAATTTACTTTAATCCGAATGGTTCTTAATTTTTTTTTATGAAAATCTGTTCAGCCGTTTAGAAGATATTAACGTTTTTCTATAACGTGTTTTTTTATTCTTATTGAGTCAGAAGCTTGTCTACTTGGTAACCTTGTGGTGTTATTTCACGTGTTTTGTGTTGTTACAGATCGAGGACGAAGGTAACCATGGCAACGATGACACACGACTGTTCATTCTGTCGACACTGGCGGGGCAACACAAGCCGCGTGTCTCTTGCGCTTTGTGCAAAGAGACCCTGCATGTGTTTGACCGTTACCCGCTGGTGGATGGGACCTTCTTCTTGAGCCCGCGGCAACACACCAGTAGCGCTGTTGAGGTAATTAATTATTATTATCGGAAAATATGTGAAGATGGATGGAAGTTTGTTGCTCTTCTATGCAAAAACTGCTGAAAGGATTTTGATGACGTTTTGCAGTAGTATAGTTTACGTAACGCGGGGTAAGGTAGTAAATTATTTAAATACTTGGGAAGGTATTGCCTCTGCTTTATATGTTTCAAACTAAACCTTTTACTGAAGTTTATAATTTTTGGCACGGAGGAAACTTCATCCCTAAGGAAGTAGAGAATAAAAAAAAAAGATATTCGTAGAGGCTTGTCGATAGCAACCTGTTTAATTGTAATTTATTTTCTGTCTGTCAACTTTCCTTAAAATAAATAAATAAAATAGTTTTCTTCTTTCAGCCTAAAGAGCTCGACTGAATTTAAAATACGAAGTACATATTAGTATTGATATCGCTATTAAAATAAGCGACATTTTGTAGCAATAAAACCGTTACAACAGTAAAAAAACATAAATATAAAGCTAACAGACGGATTTGTTATTGTTCGCAAAGTGAAGTCATGAGTGAAATACAAAAATACTACTACAATTCACAGACAAACTTCTAAGTTAAACATTTCAAATTGTATTCAAGCATTTGAAAAATAAGAACTCACGCTTCAGAAAACTTAAATAACATTCTTAAGCTTGAATATACAGCGTAAGACAAACGGCGTCATACAGGGACTACGGACTGTTTACACTGCGAATTAGAAGGGATTCACGGATTCCAGTATTTGTTTACATTTAGAATTAACATGCAAACTGTACCCCAACTTGGCCCGGCTACATTTTCTGCACAATTCACACGAGTTGTTTTTGAAATTCTTTATTGTTATCTTAAAGAGTGAACAAACAAGATTTTAGGGATTCTTTACTGTATCTTTGGAACATGAAGCTAATATTCATTCTAGGACAACAGACTTTTAAAATAGGGTTAGATATAATTTAGCTTTTGCACACGAAACGCTAAAAATGTTTTTGACTTCATAGTCCTAAATCAAGTTTTCTTTTGAAGTATTCCGGTAATCTCAGAACTTAATCGAAACCGGTTGCGGCAATCTACAGATTCTTTAGATTTTTTTATGTTTGTTAGCCATTTACATATCTCCTTTACGATTGAACAAATAAATCGATTGAGCAACTAATCGATTAGAAAAATCAAGTCAACCATGTTTTTTTTTGACTATAGATAATATCTGCATCCTGGCCTTTTAGAGTGTACCTATCGATGTTACATTCACAAAAAAGGATAGTCAACAATGAAAGCCACCCGAACTGAGAACAAGTATTTACTTAAACATACGCAAAGGTCACTTTTCAAATGGTTACCGCAGTACCGTTACTTAACGTCACTGATCTGTAATCCACGATCACCCATAAACAAAGACTGAAATTGTTGTTTTTTTCTATACAGGTTAAAGTAGAAGGCCGTACGCAGTATCTAACATGCGTATGTATGGGATGCCTGGAGCGCTGTGACCCTGACCGCACAATCCGGTGTCGGTTCTGCGGACAGAAGTGGGATGGGTCGTCGCTCGTGCTTGGGACCATGTATTCTTACGATATCTTCATGGCCACGCCGTGTTGTGCTGAACGGTTGAAGGTTTGTATACTCATTTTCAAATACGTCTTGATTTGATTTTTTCTTAAGAAATTGTTTATTTGAGAGCCACCTAAGGCTGAACATAGATGATGCAGATTATAATTTGGAATTTAATTGTTTATATAAATTTAAAGTTTGTGTACCAAGTCGTATTATGCATAATTAATAAACAATTTTACTTATACTGTGTTATTTTGTGTACAGTGCAACAACTGCTACAAGCCGCTACTCCACCCTCAGCAGCGACTGAACTATTCAGACTACTCGCACCCGGTGACGTGCCCCCACTGCCGCGTCGTCGACACGCACTTCGTCAAGCCTCTCAGCTACTGCTTCACCAAACGGGCCTACCCGCTCTTCCAGCAGTGGCCATAACAGTCGGCGGTGCCGGGAACCTCTCCTGGCACCCCCCCTGCTACCGAATCGTGGGGACTGGCACCGTCGCCTCCTCGACGCGCCTCTCCTCCCGCACTTAGACCCGTCGTCAACACAAGCATGGCTTCCCGAGCCCCTGAAACGCCCGCAGAGGAATCCCCTAACCAATTCCTCACGCCTACCCTAGCGAGCATCACCGAGTCGCTGTCTCTACTGGGTTTGAGCCCAGAGACACTAGCGATGAGTCTTGGAGAATCACTTGCTGAACGCTACTTGGCTACTTTGAGGCCGAAACCGATGGAGAGGCCTACGATGGGTGGCTGCGGCATCCCGCGCCACACAACCGTCGCCGAGTCCTCCCTGCAGCTCTTCTCCAACGACTTCATGGACTACTTAAACCAGATCGCCTAATCCCGCGGTCTGCGAGTCGTGCTCTGTGAACTAATGATGCGGCGTCTTTTGGACTTTTCTGTGTTGCGATGTTGTTCTCTTGAACTTTTTACGTGTCCTAGTGACGATAGAAATAATTTCTGTTAAATTAAGTTGGTATTATTGAAAATAGTTTTATGTGTCAGTTTAGATCGTACTATTGATTTTATTTTAATTTTATTCTGCACTTTGTTGATTAAAAGTTGATTTTTATCGAAAATAATAATTAGCGGTGTAGTAAGATGCCAGACATTGCATTTTTTTGTTTTCGTTTCAATCTCAAATTGGGAGTATTTCCTTTTGAAGGAGCTAAATCGTGAGTTTTTTAAATTATTGATTACCTTCAATTTCAGTGATACTGATGACCCTATCTGATAGAGTCGTTCGAGTGGCGTGTTGTTTAGTTCAATTTAGTTTATTAGTTATGTTTTATTTTAGCAAAATTTTAAACCTAACTTAAGTGTTATACAATATTTTCGTAGGTTTATTGTGAACTTTTATTTCCTCCCACCAAATGGCACTTTGATAGTGTAAGGGATATGTACGTCTACTAAAGATGCCATGTTAGGTCTTAATATCAGTTTCATTTACTTACTTATGTATTTTCAGATACCTAATTTAAACAATAATAAAGGTAGAGGATTTTAAGTGTAAGTGATTGCTGTGTCACCAATAATATGATTAGTCTGTCTATATCTATTACATTATTGTAGATTATGTAAAGTCGAATTGTTGTTTTACTTATGTTTCCATTATTTACATCTCAGTGATTAACGGACTGTAATAATATGGGAATTTATGAAGAAATCAAATGAAACGTTTTGGAATAGTGCCATATCAGTTAAAAGAATAGAAAGGATCTTTGAAATTTAAAATTTATAAAAATGCCGTTAATCGTTGAGAGACCAATTTTTATAAAAAAAAAGATAAAATGTTTTTTTTTTGTTATTATTGACTATACGTTTGGCTATCTGAATAGTTTAGATTAAGGGTTTTTCTTATTATTATGAATGTCTATTTATTTGTAAGTTGTAAACGCTTTGACATTTACTAAGCGTATATTAAGTGATGTGCACATTTACTCAGTAATTGTTTAACGTTAAAGTTTTAGGTAAGGTTTTTTATACATTTGATACTTATAACTCGCGAAGTGATTACAAGTGATAATTCTTAGTGATAGTGAGTGTTTAGTGATTAATGAATAACAACTCAAGTGGTGCGGATAGCTGGGCGAGTAGGCGCGAATACAATTAGTGAAGTTATCGTGGTATATACGCGACTAGCCGCTGAATATTAGGCAATAATTCTATTAAAGACTTGACACTTTTTATAGATAAAAAATTTTTGCATTCTTCTTAAATCGATACTGCCATTTACATTTTACTAATCTAATCGATACATTACGTCACATATCGATATTAAAATCGTCTTGACTATAATGATGCGTTTTTAATGCGTACGTAAATTTATCAGTTACACGAAGCGAATAAATTCGACTCGACAACCTCGATTAATCTCTTAAAACCCAGTGGGTTTTACCTTCGTGTGATCGATTATATTATAAATCGCATCAGTATAGTTTAATCGATTTAATCATCGATATTGATATGTACGTAGATGTGTACGTTCTTATTTTGGACTGACTACGTCGTAGTTATCTGTTGCGTAGTTGTAGGACATCACGCATCATCACGCCATCTACCGCATCACTGCACCTCATACGTCATCGTCATCATGGCACGGTTTGAGTGGAAGGTGAACTGGCTCTATGTCCTTAGAATTAGCACCATAGAATAATAAAATACCTAGAGTACAGAGCTAAATAAACTCATACTGTATATGTAACTATTAATCAGGCCCGGATCCAGAACTTGGTTTGGGGGGGGGGGGGCAACCTGTGACCTAACCGGCCAAGTGTGCCGTACCGTACAGTGTCAAATTTCTCAAACAAAGGGTCTTTCAGTTGAATCGGGGGGGTAATACCCTTGTTGCCCCCAACACCCCTTGGATCCGCGCCAGCTATTGATGCAGGCACACAAAATGCTCACGAACACGGAATAGTTGCCATTACCAACAGTGCGAGTTGTTTTTACGTTAACGCAATCGAAACGTTTACCGCGTTTGGCTCTCTGATTTGTTCAAAGCTAAGAGCGGGCCAATCGGAGCGCTAAACTTCTTAAACTTATCGATCGCGTTAACGTAAAACAATCTCACACCAAGCACACTGAAGTGTTTTGTAATTCAATCTACGTGAACAATGCTAGAGTATGAAGCTTACCTACTGTACTCTCGGTATTTTATAATAGAACGCTATGTAGAAACATATACATTCGCTTAAATATTTATATGAAGCTTTAGTACCTATAGCACATAAAAATGTAGCACATCAATATTACAGCATTCAATTATAAAAGCTTTAAATAACAGATTTAAAAAAAGCGCTGAACGAAATATTACATCAGAGATGGTAAAATTTATAGTCATACAAGACATTTTTGGCAGCTGCTTGAAGCGCTGGAATTAAGTGTCCGAATATATACAATTACGAGCCGCTAAAAATAATAAGGCCGACAATAAATTCAGCTTTCATAAAATATTTAACGATGTTGTTACCGAGCGTCGCTTGCGCACATCCTCGGACTATAGGTGCCAGTCGCCTTGTGTGGTTGTAAACCTCTTAAATATTTTATATATAATTAGTATCCTCTGCTTAAAATTTATTCTAAGATTTAAAGTATATCTGAAACCATAGCATGGCGTAACATTGTACATATGCCGTTTATACTACATGCAGATGCTTATCTAAAAAGTATATAATGAGATATTATTGCATATTTCTAGTTTAGCCGTAAATCGATAGTACATAATTCCACAATATCAAAGATCCCTAATTATTTTAAATGAACCCGCCTCGGAGCGATCACACTTCATATGTTAATCAATTTTAATTTTATCGAAGTTTGCTCGTTCGAATATAGAATTATATTTAAAAGTTTAAATATACATTTAACTAAATGTATGTATCCAATAAAGTATTGAAAAAAAAGTAAGACGAGCTGTTGTTGGTATATTTAGAAAAATATTAAAATGAACCAGATCATCTGATGGTGGCCATGTACAAATGATAAGTGAAGTGTGTTTGGGCCGAGGCGCCTAGTGAAACGACACAAATTATAAGTCATATTGTTTAATAGTCAAATACAGAGCCATCTATGTAGTTTTATAATCAAAGTACTTGTATATGATGACTCATCCAATGTATCAAGTCATTGAACCCCCTCTTTCCGGTACAAAATCAAAGTATTTTCAAACGCTATTTTGAAACAAAATCCTCTAGAATTTTATATCAATGTCCTCCGATTCAATCAATAAGGCTGTTGGTTTCATATTTTATAGATATTTCAATATTGATCTTTGACAAACATTACCTCTTTAGATACAAAAGAAAAAAAATAGTAAATTATAGTGCAACACTCGTGGCTCCATAATTGAATTGTGTTTAGAGAATATTTACAGTTACGACGAGTCGGCGAGTACTACACGTTAACAAAGTTGTATGTTCTCTGGCTCTCGCTAAATATAACTTATCCCATAGTGAATGTATGTATACTTAGCCTTTAAAGAAAGATATACTTGGACCTGACTCGATGTGAGTCTTCACCATTTTACAGTATTCGTCACATTTCATTTAAATAATATCCTGATTTAAGCTCCTCTACAAATCGAGCTCTTTTAAAGTATGTTTATTATTTTGAAGATTATATGGAATACTTCGAAGGTTGTATAGGCAATTTTAATAGTGAACAATAGTACATCCAACTCACACAAATATTACATTATCACGATATGTGTTTGATTATTCATATTTTAGACACTTAGTTATTTGTTCAGTTTTAATAATAAATGTAATTAACACAAACGTTGCCAACTTTCCTAGTTTATTTGCACATATTTGTTAAATTTTATAATTAATGACAATTTATTTAGACACCAACATTCAAATTTCTTCATGTTGAATTTTAATATGGTGTAATTTAGTGAATTGCTTAAAAGTACAAAGAAACGATTTGTTACTTTTGCAAATTTTATAAAGTAAAACAAATACATATTAAAAGTAACACTGACTAGATTATCTTTACGAAATAGTTGCTGTAATAAATCCTAATATAACCGCTTTCGTTTATGTTCCACAGAATTAACATATATTGGTTCTGTAAACGTCTTGTTTTACATTGTTTGAAGTTTAGGAACAAAAATTGTTAATTATTATAAAAGCTATATCTTAAATGAGTTCGATTCATTAATTTATAACTTGTATTTTATCAAATGCTATTAGAATTCGTACATTGTACCTCTAGCACTCTGTAAGTAGAAACATCGGCATAATATTCATTGAAGTGTAGGTA
Organism: Herminia tarsipennalis; assembly: GCA_945859575.2. Taxonomy (NCBI): domain Eukaryota; kingdom Metazoa; phylum Arthropoda; class Insecta; order Lepidoptera; family Erebidae; genus Herminia; species Herminia tarsipennalis. The sequence continues at coordinate 9,565,836 of OX243834.2, read as the reverse complement.
TCATGTCTCGCTTTGAGTATAGGTTAATCAATTCTTATTTCCACTGTAGTTCTTATTTAGATTCGTAGTGTTTTCTTTAATATAAATGGTATGAATGTGGATGTATGCTTGCGGTCACACTTAATATTAAGTTTAGTCATCGTATCGTTCTTTCATATTAATAATCGTAGACTCGTTACAAGCGAGTATTTGTTATGAATCGTGTACGTTCTGGTCATAGCGGTGCGTGCGCGCACTACGCCTAAGTATGTGAAAATTGTCTTTAAATCTTCCCGTCACTATTAACTTAGATTATCTCTGTATTGAATAATGCTTGAATCGTCACTGCCGAACTCTAACATTCGTGTTTAACGGCAGAAATACTGAGTCACTTTAAAAGTTCTGTTGTATCTATCTACACGAACTTGAACCAAAACAGACAATGATTTATTGCTTTGCATAATTCACACAAAGATCCTTTAGATCGCACTTCTTTCATCACAACAGCAAAGTATTAAAGCTCTCGATCATGGAGTCTTGGAACGCCTACCTAACAAATTGATCTGCGATTTCGTGTGCGTTATCCGAGGTACCCCCTGCACCCTTACATTTTGCGACAGAACTTTATGAGTCGACTTGTATTGCATAACAGTAATATATCTTAAGTTGTCGCTTACCCCGAGCGCTATATAAGCAGCTGGAGATGGACCGAAGGGTCTAAGGCAGTTTATCGATGTGACATTCAGCATCCAAAGGTACCCGGCATCCACTCGCTCAAAATTCTCCAAACGCATTGGCTGATTCTAGTATACGGCTGTTACTGGTTAGTGAAAAGATGCAAATCAAAAACATGTTAATTATATTTTGATACTCGATGTTTTCTACACTTATGTAGTAAGTTTGTATTAATGTTTTGTATTAACTTGTATAGGGTAGGGTTAACCGCGCTCGGTCGCATTTTGTAGTTCGGACGATCAATTAAAACGCAAAGTTCGGTTTATTTTTAGACTGACATGTATCGATCAATAGCTTTTAAACTATCAAATGCGATACGATTGTGAAAGGTGATATTACATTACAGTCATTAGTACGCGTCGCGAACACTGCACGACAAATGCGGTGTCAATACAAGTTAGAATGTTCTGGGTGTAGTGATCTACAAATATTTTGAACCTAAGGCGCTAGTGACATCTGTCAAATGGCAATGTGTGTCTAATGGCATTGTGTCAAGTGACAATGTGTCTAATGACATTGTGTCAAGTGATTATGTGTCTAATGACATTGTGTCAAGTGACTATGTCTCTAATGACATTGTGTCAAGTGACTATTTGTCTAATGACATTGTGTCAAGTGACTATGTGTCAAATGATATTTGTCGTTTAGCATGACCGTCAAGCAATTTGTAGAGCACTATATTCATAAAAGTGTTCCCTTCAGGCCCCGACGTAAAAGCCGATAAATTTTTGTAAGCACGTTTAAAAATTGGTGATAAACTTACGAATTGGTTAATGATAATAATTAAGTTATTGCGTAGCAATTAGACTTACGATTTTTACTACGTAATGCGCGGGGTGCATCAGGGTATGAGTGTCATAATTTGTAAGAACTTAAAAAAAAACTTTTGTACTTTCGTAACGATAACAAGTAATTTAGTAATAACGTTTTTCTATTAATATGTAATGCATAAATTTAAAATCAAATAATATACGTTTTTTTACTGGAAATGTAGGATGTAGTATTTTTGTAAGACAAACGAGAACTGCGCTCGTCGTACGTGTATCAAAGCGATAAATAGATATTGTGTAAAGACCTGTTGTGTGTCCATTTGTAAGGAATAATCTTCGCGCCACTCTTACATACATATTAAGGAACTTCACGAAAATATATTCGACGAAGATTTTCCTGATTTAAGACACGCAACGATAGGTCACTGTGTAACTAGGGTCGTAAGTCTTGTACTATCTGTTTCTATTTGATCAGATTCTTTGTAAAAGTTTATATTCGATCTAAACGTTTTGTTCGTCGGAAACGAATCATTAACAAACCGTAATCTGCACGCTTCGTCGATCCTAGCTATACATCGTCATACTAAGAGAACAGAATATAACCTTCATAGAACGCGACACGCCATCTCAGAAAGACTTCCGAACAAACCAGTCCGATTTGTTCTGAGATTCTTGTCTATAAACGATGTCTATGTGTGTTGCTCGAACAAAGTACGTAGTTATGAAGGTTAGGGTTAAGATATTGTACTCCCGATATTTTGTGGTGGCTAGTTGCTACGGAAAAACCCGAGTCTAGAGTTTTATCAAAGCAATTACAGAAGCGAAACGATCGATCGCTCGTCTAAAATACAAAAACTGAAGTAGAGCCGTTCACGGCGCAGATGTAAAAGAAAGAGTACTGAAATAAATATTTCACCCTTAAAACAATCTTAACATTAAAAGCATTTTTTCATAATTATGTATATCGGTAATGTATGTTTGTATGGATGAATAACTTCGTATATTTTATAAATTTCCGTTGTCTCCTGTATAGGTACAATGGTATCTATGCGTAATATTTACTAATATTGTGTGTGGTCATATGTTAAGTAAGTGTTCTTTTCTATAATGATCTCTTGTTTACTTACAATTTAACTGAAATAAGGTTAGAAGTAGCTGTAACGTGGAACGATGCTGAGATGCTCAGATGGAAAACGCCAATTGATTAATTTTAAGTAAGATATAAGTGCTTGAATTTATTGTAAGGGTTTAAAATATACTATAAAATACTTCTATACCATTGAAAATTGATATTATTTAAATCTTTGATACGTCTCAACGTGTATTTTTGTATATTCGAAGTCGATGCGTAAGGAATTGGCACAAAAAAGTGTAGAATACTTATGATTATCTGATTAAGATGAAAAGTTCCATTTTGTAACGGTTTAAAATATTGAAAATATTAATTTTGTATCGATAGTGAGCGTTGTATTGTCTATATTGTAACGTTGGTGAAGCGAATGAAGAATAGTTGTAAGATTGTTTCAGAAAATTGTAATGAAACTGGAGAAGTGAAAAAAAAAACATGTTATATTTTATACGGATCCTGTAACAGTGCGCGAGGCCCGCGGGCCTTCGTCGCACTTTGGGTTATTTTACGAAGATAGTTTGTAAGTTTACTCTTTAAAAGAGTTTTCGCAGGTAGTAGTTTTAGTAGGCTTAGTGTTTTTTATACCGGCTTGATGTTGTGACATTTATTATTAATATGATATTGATAACGCAGTACTACCGAACAAGCGACCAACACTGATCAATAGAATGTGTAGTGGGTACATGTGTGGGGTCCATTATGTTTTCCTTTAGGATGACGAGCGGGGAGCATTCCCGCACTTGTGATCAAAACCAAAGTGTTGCTGTTCGCAAGCATATCATTTTAATACGACGCTAGATACATTTTTCGGTACAAAATCTTAGCAAAGTTTTAATTCTATTCGATTTATGATATATTGTTAGACAATTCTGTGTTGGCAACTTCCTAATGTAAGGTTTGCGGCTCGTGCGATCTCTATTCGGAGCCGAGTCTAGTCGTGCCGTCGGCCTATCCTCCAGATCTCGCCCGCGGTATAAACCTGCCCGCGAATCTTCCACTACGACTTTGCCAAACTACCTGAATTATTTCAGTTATTTAGCAGAATTATATTATTGTCTAGTATTTCCGATTATGTTACGTTTTATATTGCTTATATTATATATTATGGATACAATGTTTATTAAGTATTTAATATTCATTTTGATGAGGACCTAGTCGATTCTCTATATATCACATCTCCCAAAGTACAAATTCCTTGTTGTTTAGTCCAATTTTGTTTGACTGTTAATGAATGGAAATTATTTTAGCGAGCGTTGTCGCCAGTCGCCGTGTCGGGGCTGGTGTCGAGTCACCTTTCGAGATCCCTTGCATCTTGGCAAATACGTACATAATATTGACAACTTGCGTCTGATATTCTGTGGCGAAAGGCGTACGTTGTAGATTAAATAAAACTAGTTGAAATAAATCCATATTACATTAAATCAACTTATTTACTGTGCCTCGGGCACACTATTACAATTTATGATTAGCAGCTTTTATTTTAAGTTAGATTAATTTTTAAATAATTTACCTATTTAGTTAATGCACAGTTAATAACCCATTAAGTTACTTTCATTTCTTTACTAATTTTTTACTGTATACACATGTCAGTGGATTGTAAGCCATGTAAAAGCTCATTTTCAATTGTCAACAATATTTTTTATAAACTTACCATTGTTTTTAGTTATACGTAATCGCCTACTACACATTATCCAATTGGAAAGCTAATTTAGCTATGAAATATATTTCAAATGACACTATACCTACGATAAATACAATGAAACCTTTATAAAAATAAAATCTATAAAAATATTTTTTGTGTTTTATTTAACAACCTATTTCTGCCACGTCAATTTTTTTTGACGTTTCTAGCTGTACCTACATAAATATTAAAAAGCCGGAGCTTATAAAGCAGGCAAAGCATTCTGACAAAATTAATTTGCGTCATTCACGCACACTACCGAATATGAAAAATTACTAATAAACTATGCAACCTGAACTAAGCTTGACAAGGTCTGATAATAAAATATCTACCGAAATTAGAAGAAATTTATATTTTAATCAAGGGGGTCCTCCCCTCAAAAATACCTACATAATACCTGCAAGTATATTATTGCAAAGGCTTTATTTTGGTGTATAGGCGGATCTCTGAGTATTTATCCTTGTAAATACTAAGAGATCCGCTCAAGAGAACCTCAGAATTATACAATGAATTAAAACTCTTAGTGCTCTTACGTCTACAATCTGCTTTAGATCAATCATAAGATAAAATCAACAAAAGTCCACGGCTGTGTAAAATAATTCCGCTTTGATGCAATAACGACAACGTATTTAAATCTCTATCGTAGCCTTTGCACTTCGCAAATGAGTCGCTCGCAGATGGGTAGGGTCAGCTGTTTAGAAGCGCGAGCACGAATCCAACTAACTATGAATTAACGCAAATTCGCATAGAAACATGGAGAGCTACTGTGTGAGTATCTATTTAGAAATAAAGTACTTTTTTTGAATGAATGACTACGATGAACAGTTCCCGAGCCCGTGCGCGCTACTCAAATCCTTGTTGCCCAAATATCCGAGCGTCACTGGAGCGCTCTCCTCATTCTAAGACAAGTGTCTCGTAAGACATATATTGTTTTTCACATTTGTGTAGAAAATCGTAACACACTTATTTCATAACATATTCATATCTGTATTAAAAAATCGTCAGTCTTATTTGCCCAGTAATTAACGTGCTACAGTGCTCTTCAACCGACACACTGTCCATCATTATTTCAAGGAAGAATAACTGCCCACCAAGACGGTCTCTGGCTTAAACCTAAAACTACAGGCCCTGGAGAAAGATGATTACGTTGTCGATGACAATGTTGAAGAAAGTGCTAATTAATGTCTGTATTTGATATATTAATTTTTAGGGTTCCGTAGCTAAAGTGGCAAAACGGAACCCTTATAACTTCGCGATGCCAGTCCGTCCGCAGCTTTTCTCAGAGACTTAGTGCTAGAAGGCTATAATTTTGCATGGATACACTTACGCCGACAAAGAGAAAGAATAAAATGTTGATAAACATTTTTTTAGGGTACCTCCCCTATATGTGGGGATGTCTTTTTTTTTTACTCACCTACCCCATCGTGTGGGGTATCGTTAGCCCCAGACGATTAGGTAGGTGGGGTAGGTCTTTTAAAAACGTTTAGAGATTGGAAAGACCATTTTTAAATTTCGGGATCCGTTTGTGAAATATTAAGAATTTAAGTTCACATTTTTGTTACGAGTCGAGTATGTGAAAAATATGACAGTAGTAGAAATTAAAAAGAAAACTATACTAACTATACACAGCTAAGAAGGTTTTACAAGTTTACGAGTAATAGCTGATCAAATGAGAAGTAACAAAATTTCGTAGAAATTCCATTGAAAACTATTATTAAGTAGGTAACGTTGTATTTAGTAATGTTGTATGAAACAACAACAACAGTAAACCTAGTTGATAAGCCGCATTAATGGAGGGGGGGGGGGGGTGAATACGGAACCCTACATTGTGCGTGGCCCGACATGCACTTACCCCGTTTTCTTTTTTGATTTAAAAACGCACATGGAGCGCTCCGTTTCGCTAACTATACGATAACTATACAAATACATGGTTAGGTTCGTGCTAAGCTACTGTTGTCTAAACTGATGCGACTGCCGCTTGACCCCAGTAACCCAATTAGCGCAAATAACGGTAGTCTAAGATGTTTTAGTATTACCTTTGTCTGTCTGAGTCAAGTATTGATAAGTAGGTAACTATGCAAGTAAATAAAATAATCGAGGTTTACGATGAAGTAGGTACTTAATACTTACCTAAAATAATGTTTAGTTGTTATTTTTAATCCCCGATGCTAATATAAGTTTAACGTATCGCTTAAGCGCAGAATGTCCAAATCGTAAAATGTCCGACGGTTGCATAATGTCCATTTCGCGGAATATCTAGTTCGCAAAATGTCCAGATCGCAGAATGTTTAATATTCATCATAGCGTTAAAAGGCCTAAAATTAGGCTATTTTTATAAAAAATATTTTTTTAAGCATAAAATTAGGATTTTTTTAGAAAAAAACACATTTATGCCTTTTCAAATAAAGCCCTGTAATTTTTTGTTGTTAACGTTGAGGAATATTGGACATTATTGCGAACTGGATATATTGCGACCGCTGCCAATTCAAATCGTTTTGAAGATACATAATTAACTTTTTGTATAAGGTATCGAAGTTCTTTTACTGTCTCTTTTTATCTTGTATCATCAATAGATGGCGTTGTGCGAACTAAAATATTTTTGTTTTCTTTTTCTATTAAAAAAACATACGAAATAAATCACGATCTTAGTACCTAATTTATCTACCTATGCTATAATTAGTTTAGTTTGTCAATTCAAAATTGAGTGTGAGTTTTTTGTGCTGAAAACAGAGATCTTTCCCTATTTTCAGCACAGAAAACACAAAATATTTCCCAAATCAATGTTACGGTGAGTACCCACTGAGGAGATATTACAAATATGGGTAAGTTTTTTCTTCTCCTTATAGAAAAGAAAACTCATTTCTAGTCATTGTAGTCTTTTTTTACCTAACAACACGAATTACACGAATTACATCCAAACTCGGAACAACAATTTTTGGATCACACAAAATTGTGTCTCGTGTGGGAATCAAACCTACGACCTCGCTTAGCAGTCAGAGTCACTCCACTAACCACTAGACCACACATACAGATACTTATTCATAGTCACATAATTAATGTAGGTACCTACTTAATTTTTGTACCTATACCTAAATCTATAGGTACTTCTATACTATATACTATCTGTATATATATATATTTCTTCTGTGCGTGTGTATGTCACTGAATTCCTCCTAGACGGCTGGACCGATTTTGATGAAATTTTTTGTGTGAGTTCAAGGGGATTTGAGGATGGTTTAGATTCACATACAATTGAACCCGATTAAAAAAAAAAAGAGTCGAGACGAAGTTCGCCGGGACAGCTAGTCAGTCATTTTTCTTGTCATTTTTCTTTGTCAATTTTACTTTCATCTGTGTTCAATGTTGTGGATTTTTTTATTTGGCTTAGTGTTTTAAATGCAGTCAGCACAGGCTTATTACATATTATTATTATGCTAGAAATAATGTTCCCACTGTTAAAAAAAACTGTAGAATTTCCTAATCTATACTAATATTATAAAGCTAAAGAGTTTGTTTGTTTGGACGCGGTAATCTCAGGAACTACTGGTCCGAATTGAAAAATTCTTTCACTGTTGGATAGCCAATTTATCGAAAAAGGCTATATAGATATTTAAAATCACGCTACGAACAATAGGAGCGGAGCAGCAATGAGAAATGTTGCAAAAACGGTGAAAATTTACGCAGACGAAGTTGTGCGGGACAGCTAGTAAAAAAATATAAAAAAAAACATCACGCTATGTCCAATAGGAGCGGAGTATCAAAGAAAAATGTTGCAAAAACAGGTAAAAATGACGCAAATGAAGTTGCGCGCGTCACCTAGTTTGCTAATATACTTACTTAAACCTACAATATTTTCAAAATATGTAGATAGGTAGGTACCTAATTATAAGTATTCTCTTATTTGGTCAATTAAAACAAAAACTCTAGGAGGCACCTATTTGTATCCACGATGCATCAACCATATACCATTTATGTAAGCAATTACTTACCATTATCTAAAGCAGTACATCGCTATGCACATTAACGTCAGCTAGTTTATGTCTTGGTCAATAAATAAACTTTGAACAAGTAAATAATGGCTCGAAAACACCATAGTGATATTTCACACACCCTTGGAAAGGATTAAGTGGTATCACCGCTTTGTATTACCACAAAATACCGAGAGTACAGAAAGTGAACTTCATACAACGCGCGCAATAGCAACGCACGCATAGACATCGCTCATGGTAACAGAATCTGGATACGCCTTCTGAACAAAGTGGTATTGTTATTTATTATATAGTATTGTTGTAGTTCTAAATGTAATCTTTATAGTTCTAATTTAGTTCTATCTTAATCTGCTAAGTCCAATATTTAAAATGAAGAATGTGACACCTTTCTTATTTCCTCTAATAAAAGGGAAAGACACTTTGTTCTCGCGTTCTTAGTAAATAACACAAAATGCACTACACATTATTGTACACTAATTTCACTAAACTAACTCGAACGACTTAGTTCTCCTGTTCTTTGCACTATATCCGTGACACCAAGGATTTCACTTCCTAAAAAGTGGTACCTATTGTTTTCGATCAGAATGGTATGAACTGATATGTAATTCGTGTGTAAACGATATCTATGTTGTGTTCGTTGTTCAAGCGATATACATATTAGGTTTACCTTCTGTACTCTCTATATAATGTGGTATCACAGCTTCGCTGGTATTACCATCTCTTAATCCTACTGTTACTAATTTAGAGATAAGAAATTCCTAGAGAATATGTTACGAAGAGAATTAGGGTGATTTAATTTGCATTTTAGTGTGAAATGTAAGGAAGGATTTTAGTAATCGCTGCATCAGAGCTCCATTATCTAATGAGTATCTGATCAAGGTGTCTAGCATAAATACCGAGATTACAGAAGGAAACCTTTAAAACATGAGCGTATCCAGACCCAGAACCAGGGGTGTCTCTGAGCTAAGCTACGGATGGACGGACATGGCGAAACTATAAGGGTTCCGTTTAGCCATCTTGGCTATGGAACCCTAAAAGTGATCCATCACGCTCATGATTCATAAAAACATGCTCGAGCAGCGCACATATAGGCCCTGACCTGCTCATCACACAGAAAATATTCTGGGTGGGAATCGAAATCATTACTAGCAGTCAGGGTCACTAATCACTAGACTGAGTAACAGGCCATCGACACCTAGACATCGTTCACGGACATGTAATATCGGACCACTTTGGTCCGAAGGTGTTCCGAGATTATGTGTCGGTGAGCGATGTCTGTGTGCGTTTGCTCAAACGCGTTTGTATGAAGCTTATCTTCTGTACTCTTTGTATTTTGGTTTTGTGTCTCAACGTCTAGTTTGCATTGAGTAAATGAGCTTCGATTTACAATCTTTAGAGAGTTTCGTTTAAAATCTAATTCTTTGTACACTTTCCTTAAACGTTTAAACACGGGCTTTTTTAAACTGATAAAGAAAAAATAAAACTCGTTACTTTGAAAAATTCTAAGTATATCTAATGATCTTCTTTCAAATTTAAAATATCCCACCAAAAACATTTTCATGTAAAGTAACTAGCTTGAGCACTGTCAGGGAGGAAGTCCAGAGTAGCGCTATAAAATATCGTCTAAGCTGACAAACCACCCAAATAAATTAGCCGCCGCACTAACCCAACCAGGCTACCATATGCGATTAAAAAGAAAAGATATCCCGAGTCTGCACACAACAAACTGAATTTCCAGTAGCAAGCAACTACTGAGTTGATGTTCTCACTGGAGGACACACACGTAATGTCAACTACTAAATTTTCCACAAATCTGCTTATAGTACTGAAACTGATTGCAGAAAAAAAATAAAAAAAAAATGTAAAGTAACGCCAAGACGAGTACCTACAAATTGCTTACACTGTAAAAAAGTTATCGGATCTTTTGGAGAGCCAAGACCCTAACTCTACAATCCCTAACTTAGCACTCCATAACTCACGTCATAGCGCTCTTCGTGAATCCTAGTATAAAGTTCTCTACAAAACCTACACCTTTGTCAAAATGGGTGGCTTGGCCGTTTTTCTTTTTCAACCGACTTGAAGAAGGAGGAGGTTCTGATTCGACTGTATTTTTTTTTTAAATATTTGTTAGCAGATTACTCGCAGACAGCTGGAGCGATTTGAAAAAAACATTTTTGTGTTTGAAAGGGTGTGGGTATTTTGAAGTTGGTGCCTAAAACATAAAACTACATTTTCGGGCACTAACTTCAAAATGTTTAATTATTTTTCGTTTGTTGTAGTACCTATATTATTTTTTGCTTTTAAGTAACCTAATATTTATTTTTTTTGAAGTCGGTTTTAATTTTTTTGTTAAATAGTTTTTGTATAAGTTAAATATCTATATAGTTTAATTTATTTTCCAATTTTAGGGTTCCGTAGCCAAAATGGCAAAAACGGAACCCGTAGAGTTTTGTCATATATGTATGTCTACCTGTCCGTTCGTATGTCACAGGCATTTTACTATATACACAAAGAATATTGATGAAATTGAGCATAGTTGTCGTGTATAAGCAGCTACTTAGTTTGATAGTTAAATAGGTAATAACAATAAATATTTTAGGGGCGAACACTCCATACATGTACTAGAAGCTAAAAAAAGGTTTTTGCCACGATTTCACTCATAGGTACAGCTTCGTATAGCGCCTTGCGCCATACAGAAGAAAGTACCTAAATAATAATATAATAATATCTTGGTACAACTTACCCAAACTAAGCAGAGCTTGTACTATGGAAACCAGACAACTGACAAACATACTTATATATTTCTTAATACATACATATTATAGATAAATAACACCCAGACGTAGAATAAACCATCGTGCTCATCACACAAAGTTTTATCCTGAGTGGGGATCGAACCCACGACCTCTCGCGTAGCAGTCGGATACACTCCCACCGCGCCACAGAGGCAGTCATATAAATAACAAGATACAACTACCGGTCAACAATAAGCCATATTTTTGGCCGACTGTACCTACTAATGTATAACTAGCTTTCGCCCGCGGCTCTGCCCACCTCGATGTCGGTTATCGCGATAAAAACTATCTTATGTCCTTTCCCGGGACTCAAACTATCTCCATGCCAAATTTCATCTAAATCGGTTTAGCTGTTTGAGCGTGAAAACATAACAGACAGACAGACAGACAAACAGACAGACAAACAGACACACAGAGTTACTTTCACATTTATAATATTAGGATATATGTTTCAAGGCTGTTACTATTTTCAACGTCTTCATATATTCTTCGAGGTTCGGCACACAAACTTATTAATAGCCATTTAAAGCTTATATTAAAGTCCGTAGGGCTATCCAACCGACTTTAACTGGTGGTTGTGATAAACGTTATTCAAGTTAATCTGTTTATGGTCAGCAATTTACAAGAGCTTAGTGTCCAATACACTGAGCTCTTAACTTTATCTATAAGTTATAGAGCCTGCTTATCTGAGGTTATAATTAGCGAAGTGTAGTGCTGTGTGTTTACTTTGCGCGAGGAGGTGAGGGTCAATAGGAACTCTTGATATTATTTTTATTACAGATCTGTTGTCGTCTGGTTCGATCGATATTAATAATTTAAGACTTCATAAATAATAGCAAAATGTTTATGTTAGATAAGTACAATTTATTTTTTCATCGAAAATATAAATTGGGTGTTAAATCCAATAAGAGTTTAGATAATAGATAAAAGGCGCATACTAATACTTCAAAATTATCAAAATATTTATGTTAGATAGGTATTCCTAACTAGCGGACTCCTCGCGGTTTCACCCGCGTAGTTCCCGTTCCCGTGGGAACATAGGGATAAAAACTAGCCTATGTCACCCGAGGTTAGTGTAGCTTCACAACGATGAAAGAATTTTTCAAATCCGTCCAGTAGTTTCGAAGCCTATTCAATACAAACAAACAATCAAATCGTTCCTCTTTATAATATTATAAGTATTAGTAGAGAAGTATAGATGTAGATGTAGATTAATATTTTAATCTAAAATTAATAATAAATTGGGTGTTAAATCCAATAAGAGGCGCATACACCTACGCCGCAGAATACCTATATTAAAGTTTTTTTTTTTTTAAATAGAACGGCTCTCGCAGTGGGGTGCAAGCCCTGCGTCGCTGGGGACTTTACAAACATAAAGTCACACACAAAGTACACCCAGACTCGGAACAACAATTTGTGTATGGATCACACAAAGTGTGTCCCGTGTGGGAATCGAACCCACGACCACATGCACCACTTCTCACACTCCCACCGCGCCACCGAGGTAGTCTTATTCTTTTTGTAGTATTTATTCTTTCTCATCAAATACAGTTTCATTTATACTAATATTATAAAGCTGAAGAGTTTGTTTGTTTGTTTGAACTCAGGAATTCTTTTCCTGTTGGGTAGCCCATTTACCGAGGAAGGCTATAGGCTATATAACATCACGCTACGACCAATAGTAGCGGAGCAGCAATGAAAATGTTACAAAAACGTGGAAAATTGACGCATACGAAGTTGCGCGGGACAGCTAGTATTAATATAAAATTGAAATGCTATCTATTACCTACATAAACGCTATTTATATGACCCACATTAATCAGTAGAAAACAGATACCATTTATTTTATACTCCATTTTATAACTGGACGAGTCGCATATCTCTAACTGTTTTAAACGCAGCATTTTAACCCTATGTTATCCCAGAGCTTATAGAAGTGTCGCTGACCAGTCATTACTTCATGTTTACATAAGTTAGCCATGAGTTTATAGAAATTTGATAGCCATAAAGGGCTCGGCAGTAAACTAGGTACCCAGTGGTCACGAGAGGACCTTAGGGTGAGTTGGACCAATGTACATAGAACGTAAAACTTGTTTTATTGGCATGACGTGCTACGGTCGCATAATACAGTTTTACAACAGTAATTTCATTTTCTTGTATGACTTATTAAATGAGAATCGAAAATCAATGGATTATAGGAGCAAATAATATATTTTTTTATGTATTTACCAGCACCAGTTATAGTCACGTTAAGCTCAGGGGGCTTCTGTAACCCAACTAAATAAAAATGAGGTATCAGTGGGTTATATGATAAATGAGATGATAAATCCAGTCTTATTTGAAAATTATTTAGAACGCTAAGCTCACCCGGTGAACTTTGTACCACCTAAAATTTAATGTATGTACTCGTAAGTAATCTGACATAGAAATGACCAATTTCATTGTTCTTGTAAATTAGAATAAAATAAGAAAATAAAAGTTTTGGGTGAAGAAGCTTACAGTTCTAACTTACCTACTTGCTGCTGATTTTGAAATGTTAGCTTAATTAACGACAGCACCATATATTATGAAAATATATATATTACGGGTCTTAATCGCGTGAATAATTTAAGGTAAAATACTTTGTTACTCGACGTTTCGACCGTATTGCAACGGCCGTGGTGGGCTCCACTCGTGACACGTCGATAGTCTACCCGTGACCACGGCCGTACAAGTTATTTTACCTTAAATATATTCACGCGATTAAGACCCGCAATATATATATTTCCATAATGTGTATAAATCGCGAAAGTTTATCAACATTTATAGCAACATATATATTCATCGAACGTGGGAGTTGGCATCGATTAATTTTGATTACTCATTCGACGATGCAGACACTGTACAAGCATAAATAGTTTTGTATATTTTACTAACATTTCTATCACCCGAGGTAACAACATTTTATACAGTTGTCCACTCTACCCCACTCACTGTTTACTAACTTGATTGGATTCGTGCCTTTTTTATTTACTTAAACCATCGCTATTTTAAACGCTACTATCTAACGCCCCCGTACTATTAAGCAAATAGATTGTAGCTGACACTTTGCTGAGTTGTGTGTGAGAGTAGTAGCGAATTTGCTATCTGTCAAACTATTACAAAGCTTTGCTAGCGCCGAAGTTGTAGTTCGAATCAAGTTGTCGACTGAAAACAGCCCGTAGGGCTGTACTTGTAACGACTGTGTTATAGCTGATTTTTGTTGTGTATCTTTTTCTATTAAGTGGCTCGTTGTTCTAGTGGTTAGTGACACTGACTGCTGAACCGGAGGACGTGGGTTCGATTTCCACACGGGAAACTACTTTGTGTGATCCAAAAACTGTTGTTATGAGTCTGTCTGTACCTTGTGTCCGTGATTTGTATGGTATATTATGTGTAAAGTCCTCTGCGACACAGGGCTTGTACCGTGGGCGGGTGTTGTCTTTTTTAAGATAAAAAAAGATGTATTGCAGTCGTTGGCATACGTTAACAGGGGTGCAAATCGCATAGCCATGAATTTGAGTGCAATTTTTTAAGTAGAAAATAGTTTGATCGTTGTTATCTTTATTTCATAAAAGACAATTGAGTCGTTTGAAAATAATCATTTTTTGTTTTTTAAATGTTAAGTAACATTATCTTGTTATGTACCAAACATAGCAAACGATTTGCTGCATAATTTCAGCCTTGTCGGACTGTATCCTAAGTACAGATAGTTAAAGCCGGTCGTGCGTCCCCTATTAGTAATCTATCGCATGAAATAGAAAGCACTACTCGTGCGTTCACTAAATTGGAATTAAACTTGAACTCCTCTTAAGTATGCAACTGACTTTATTAAATAAGTATATTGATTAAGAAAACGTTTGTGAATTGAAAATTATATAATTGAATTTGTTAGCGATTTTTGCAAATTCATTATTTATTCATAGAAATTATCAAAGTTTGGATTAGGCAAAAGTATTATTATTTCAGAATCATTCAAAATAATAAAGGCTTTCTTTTTATTGTGTTTGGCTTAATATACCTACCTAATTTTGTATATATATATATATATATATATATATACAAAATTCGGTATATACATATATATATATATATATATATGTATATACAAAGTGATTTTTAATATACGTATAACCTCCGTGGCTTCTTTACTTAACACTAAATAACTTTGTGCTTAATATTTATTTTGAAAAAAAATACATATTATTAGATATATTTCGGGACTTAATCACGTGAATTATTCAAACGAACCTTTTATTTACCCGACGTTTCGATCGAATTGCACCGATCGTGGTCACGGGTCGGCTGACAGTCAATCGAGTCAGTCGATTAAGTCCCAAAATATATCGAATATGTATAAAACACAAAAAATACATATTAACCTACCACGTAGGTACTTTCGTCACGATGGTTTTACTTAAACTTCTGTTTTATGTCAGCTTAGGGCCCAAACCTCACATTAAAACATAAAATACCAAGAGCAACGATTTTACTCCAGTAAAATAGTCTGTAGGTGGTTAAGGTCATAATTCTAAAAACTGGATTATTCTGAATTTTTGTTCCAATAGTATTCGGGCATCCGTGTCCGTGAGCAGTATACCTAAGTATGAAGCTTTTCTTTTGTTGGTACTGTACCAGTATTTGTTGTGTTGTATTCATTTATCATTTGAGAATCTTGTGATGAAGATTCACGTTCTTTGTACCCTACACTTCTGAACAAAAATGCTTTCAGCTTATTCAGTTTATGACACCCTTGGGAAATGCTTCTGTGATTTGTATAAGGTTTTGTATATAAGGCTTAGTAAGACAATAGAGCTACTATGAATGACTCAGGATTCTCCTGTCAATTACCCAGGAGGTAATCATGTAGAATCGCGAGTCATTCATGCAATCATCTACACTTTAATTGATTCATCTCAGGACTTCACAGTTGCAAAGTTTCTTAGCTCTAAAATGATTTAAGTATTTTTTTTTCTATTGATGTTGCTATCAGGAGGGCAGATTGTGACTATTGTTGCATAAATAATTAATTATTGTAACAATAATTGTAGGTATATCAATTTAGTTGATCTCCGAAACTGGTTACATTACTTTTAAATGTTGAGTTAAGTTCGACTGTTTATGAAACGTTAAAACGATACCTACTAACTTGTTTTGATTATTATAGTATTTTTTATAGGCATTTCTTGCCAATTATTTTATAAATACAATAATTGCATTTTTAAAAGAAAGATTTTTTTAAATCTTTTTGTTTGATTATCTTCTTTATCTTTATATATACTATTCTTTACTAGTGTCTTCACTGAACTCCTCCTAAACGGCTTGACCGTTTTTAATGATTTTTTGTGTGTATTCCAGTGGTTTAGATTCACAATTGAACCTGATTTACAAAGAAAGATGCGGTACAAAGTTCGACGGGACAGCATATTTAAGTATATAAGCAATTATTTTGTACGCGTGTTTGTCATCTAACTCCTCCTAAACGGCTGGACTGATTTGGACAAAATTTTGTGTGTATATTTGAGTAGATCCTTGGATGGTTTGTTTCGTATCACAAAAAAAAAACATACGAGGCGATACGAAGTTCATCGGAACAGCTTATACATTTAATAATTAAAGACTTAGGTACTTACGTTTTATCATATTTTGTAGTTTATTTAGTATTAATTTTCATGATTGTAAATACGAAGACATGTTAAACTGTAAACAAACATTAATTTTTAAAATATTTAAAGACGTAGTGTAATGTAAATTGAAATTGACTCATACATTTACTATATTATTATCATAGTCAAATAACCAAATGGTAAAGCTCACATCAAAAGAACAACAAGACGAAGTAACACCCACTAGCCATTAAACATCTTTATGCCACGACATCAAAAAAATAAATTCAGCCTCTATTATCAGTAACCGCCAGCCGTGTTTATGGTGCGTAACATGCAATAAAATTTGGGCTCCATCGTTTTGCAATCTCTCCATAGACCACCATCTTGATGAACACCCTAAGACTTTATATTTGTCTATAAAAATTTTATGTTGCACACATTTGTATAGTACCTTGTTGGTGGTTATGTAGTGGTTGCTATGCTAGTACTGAGCTATAAATTATACCGAATATCAAAAATGACGTCATACCTCGGCTAGGTATGACGTCATTTTTGTTTACGATTGATATAGTTAAAATAGCTATTGTCATCTACTAATTAATTATTGTATTCCATAAAAGTCATAGCCAAATCTATTTTTAATATTTTACATCTATACTAATATTATAAAGCGGAAGAGTTTGTTTGTTTGCTTTGTTTGTTTGTTTGTTTGTTTGTTTAAACGCGCTAATCTCAGGAACTACTGGCCCGATTTGAAAAAATCTTCTTTTGTTGGATAGCCCATTTATCGAGGAAGGCTATAGGCTATATAACATCGCGCTACGACTAATAGGAGCGGAGTAGCGACGTGAAATGTTGCAAAAACGGGGAAAATTTACGCATACGAAGTTGCGCGGGACAGCTAGTCTATACTAACATTATAAAGCTGAAGAGTTTGTTTGTTTGTTTGAACTCGGTAATCTCACGAACTACTGGTCCGAATTAAAAAAATCTTTCACTGTTGGATAGCCCATTTATCGAGGAAGGCTATAGACTATATAACATCACGCTACGACTATAGGAGCGGAGCTGCAATGAGAAATGTTGAAAAAACTGGGAAAATTTACGCAGACGAAGTTGCGCGGCACAGCTAGTAAATAATAATGATTGACTACATAATTATTGCCTAGCATAAAAACATTCATGGGATTGTCTTTGTGTTTTGTAGGCATAAATAAATAACAGAACCATTCTAAGCGATAATAGATTATGCCTCTGTAGACCTACTCTCTTTCTGTGACACGAAATTCATGAATTTTCATAATTTCTTGAGATTACGGAGACTATTCCAAATAATTTTTGGATTGGAAGCACAAGAAGTTCGAACCCATAGATGATTTTCAGATATGAGTGGATTGAATAGATGTTGCTGACTCTGTATAATCACCACCTCATTGTAGTCGAAACTTCTTTATCATTGAATAAGAGTAGGCCTTCTGTGTCCTTGTTCACGATCTTTTTCTCGTGTCCGCGGCAAGTTCATGCTCACAAATGCATTAACGCGCATGCGCGGCTGACGTTTATAAGCGCGCCGCGAATGCGCCTTGATGCATTTGTGAGTGACCATAATGACAAGATTTTGACAATTCGCATGGGCTTGCCGTGGACACGGAATAAAGATAGTAAATAAGAACCTGCAAGCCTACTCTAATTCATTGAAAACGCAGTTTCGGTCGAAAATAAGGTGGCGTATACAGAGACAGCCACATCAATTCAATCTACTCTTTCCCGGAAATAGTCTATAGACTCAGACTTTTGTTATCTATAGTACGTATGTTTTTATATTTTTTTTTTTTTTTTAAGGATAACTAGCAATGTGGCATTGAGTACCACATTACTAGCAATCTTGTTAACCCCTCCAGCTAAGCTCAAAGGCTTGTGTTAGGAGTAGGTTCACGTCGGTAATATAAAGGGTAGGATTCGAACCCGGGACTTCACGATTGCGAGACCGATGCCTTAGCCATTAGGCTACCGCCGCATCATATATAGTGTGTTTATCAGTTGTCTGGTTGCCATAGTACAAGCTCCGTTTGGGATCAGATAGCTTGAATGAGTTGTCCCAAGATATTATCATTATTAACCACAACAAAAACTTTCACCCAAAACCATCCATTATTTACCCGTCTCATAAATAAATACAAACCATTCTTATAACCACAAATGCCACAAAAAGTGTCTTGCACTATTGATTTATCACCTGACCTTTACACGGTATCGCTTGGTATCGCATCCCGTCGCCCGCATACGACTGTGCCGATAGACACAAACAACTTTGAGCGTCACGTTCGGTCGCCTGGTCAGCGAAAGTAATGACTCGTAAAGCTACTGAACGGTGTAAAATAGACGAGCACAGGTAAAGGACCTCTGTCATCTACGGATGCACATGTTACTATGTAGGGAGACGTAAATAGAGACGTAGAATAGTACCTAATTGGTTTTATACAACGTTTTATACAACGTGTAACAGAAAGGGTATTCAAATTTCATGAGGAGACAGTGTAAGCGCAAAATACCGAAAGTACAGAATGGAAGGTTAACATCACGCACAATGGGTATTTGACTACTATCAAAATAAAATATTTTATATTAGCTTTCGCCCGCGGTTCCGCCCGCATGTATGTCGGTTATCGCGATAAAAACCTATGTCCTTCCCCGGAACTCAAACTATCTCCATAACAAATGTCATCTAAATCGGTTTAGCTGTTTGAGCGTAACAGACAGACAGACAGAGTTACTTTTACATTTATAATATTAGTAAGGATCAACCATGCAATAATATGTCGTAAAGACTTCTGAAATATATGATTATCTATAATTTAACAAGTTTATACATTTTTATTCATAAAAAAATATTATAAGTAAATGATTCGGCCATAAAAACGTGTCGTCACAAACTAGTATTTCATACAATCTTGTAAGAAACGGGTAGTTTTTTACGTTTCTTATAAAGATGCCGAGTTGACTTTAGTCAAATCAGCATCTTTCTACTTCTTACTATCATTATAGATTACTTCAAACCAATTTGTTTGGAAGGCGTTTTGAGATTCCATATTCGTGAGAGGTTTCTAACTGTCTATGTGTGCGTTTCGCAACCGCAGATTTTTTTATTCTACATAATAAAGAGACTAGCAACTCTAATCACAATCGAATAGACTGCCGTCGTTGTGCTCGTTACACTGTAAATACTAAAATTGTTAAATGTTTCTGACGTCATTCTTTCGATTGTCATTCTATTCGATTAGAGTTTATGCCACTTGTCTAGAGGCTTGGTCGTACGCCTGATGGTAAGCGTCACGCCCATAGCAGTATCAGTGCCACCAAAATCCTTGTTTGACAAAGATCTGAATGTCCCTGCACCGCGCACCTCATTTAAGACATTAATTCATATATATTAGTTATATTTCGGGACTTAATCGCGTAAATTATGATCGAATTGCACCAGTCGACCCGTGACCACGATCGGTGCAATTCGATCGAAACGTCGGGTAAATAAAAGGTTCGTACCTTTAAATAATTCACGCGATTAAGTCCCGAAATATAACTAATATGTATAAAAATCGCGAAAGTTTAAAAACAATAATTAATTCATATGTCTCATTTGCCCAGTAGGTAATAATTATACTTGCTACAGTGTCCTTCAACCAAAACACAGTGATGTGATAAGCTCACTATTTCATGGAAGAATAACTGACATAGTTGTGATACCCCCCAAGACCACCTATGGCTAAAGCGCTTATTACACTATACTAAATCAGGGACCCTAAATCCTTAAAAAGAGCGGTATAATAAGAGTAAGGGCCCTAATTCTCTAACAAATTTTCAAGGCCACCTCGAATTAGGGCCCTGATTCAGGGTAGTGTAATAGCCGTTTTAACCCTGTTCAAATGAGGCGAATGGCGCGTGAAGGCATTTTTTTTCTTGAGGTAAATAAACAGTGAGACAATACAAGGTAATTAATAGTATTACAAAATCATGGTTCTCATTGTGACACAAGCGACATCCACCACATTTTAACCGATATATATTATGTTTAGGTTTGCTTAAAATTTATTAACTAATTATGTTTCTTTATAACCAAAGAGCATACAATCTACTATGCCCACTGGTGTTATTTACAGTGATCAGTCAAGTAAACTTAAGCTAATTGATAATATAAGATAATATAGATATAATAAATTTAGTATTAATATCGTTTAAACTAAATATTGTTTGTATAAATGTTGGTGTAATGCAGAGCATTCTAGCGGAACCAACATCTGAGGGCGCAAGGATGCTCTGTAAATTGGTAAAGCGATAAAATATGTAATATTTTAAATAAGTACCTACTGTACGATAATTAAATATGGTATGATGGGGCTGGCATACTTTTTAAGATAAAAGCCTCTAAATAAATAAAGAGAAAAAAAAAACTTTTATAATCTATTGCTATTTGCTTATTCGCTATTGACAGCAGGCATAACATTCTAATATTTCAAACAATAGTTTTTTAGAGATACTTGGACGTGTTGCTATTAAATCTATACAATTAGAATACTTGTTATACGTCTCAACTAAGCGATACATTAGTACGACATCTAGCAGTAGCAAAAACGTTAGGTACATAAATTACGGCTATTAGGTTCCATTATTCCCTATATTATCCACAGGTAATATAGGGACGTATGCGTGTAGGTAAGGTACATGGCATACCTACCCCTGGTAAAGTTGGTAAGGTTGAATGAAGGTTACCTTCTGTACCTTCTCTCGTTATTCCTTTTGCCTTCGGTGTCATCTTTATTTATAAGTATAACTACATATCTAAAAGAAAAAAGTATTCTATCCATTCACTAAAATATTAAAAACTCGAACTTAACAATTTACCTTTATCAAAACAAAATTAGTCAAGTGAATTAGGGAAAAAGTTCCCCAAAGGTCTTTACGAATCTTTTAAAATCTTTTCTCTATGACAAAGGGTCAGCTTTAGATTAGGGGGTGCGTCAAACCCCCGTTGCGCGCCAAAATTAGGCAAGTCAGTTCGAAATTAAAAAAGAAATCAGGCGAAAGTTAATCCAAAAAGTTTTAATTACGTTTATTTTAGTCATCAAGCAATTCCACGTTAATTAATTTAAGGAAGAATGAATGTTTCTTGCCAACAAACAATGGAAGTACCGCTGAATTATCGTCTCGTTGAGTAGAAACATAAGAAAGAGATGAAACGGATATTCGGTTGGAATCTTCTATCCGGTCTTATACTGGTTAAAAACAGAGGAAAAATATTTAATTATGCACATTGATAATTATTTTTTTTTACAATAATATGTTTACGTTAATTCGGTGTTTTTCCTCTGACCCTGTCTTAATTTGGTCTGATTGAGACGCTTTAAAGAGATTATCAGTATTTAGCTCTTCAACAACACAATTGCTTTAAGACTTTGCTTGATTTTGTTTGGCGGCTTTCGTTATTCGGAACTACATTAATCCCCACTTATTCATAACAAGAACAGAATTTTATTTGGAGAATATTTATCCTCTTCTATTTATTTTGAAAATAGAATGAAAAAAAAAAGATAAAATACTTACTAGTTCAACTGTTTTTTATGAACTATTTTCTTATGAACAAGGCCCAAGGGGATAAGACTTAAATGTAGACTTCTATACGGCAGAGGTACCTACTTTTAAAGTACTTAATACATTATTTATCTTAATGTAAATAATGGATGATCGAGTTCCTCTCCGTATTCCTTGTACCTATGTATAACTATGCAACGCGAAAGTCTTTATATACCTACGTACTAGCTGACCCGTGACAACTTCGTTTGGCCTATATTTATCCTCTTCTATTTATTTTAAAAATAGAATGAAAAACACAGATAAAATACTTGATAGCTTAGATGTTTTTTATGAACTATTTTCTTATGAAAAAGGTCCAAGACCAAGACCCTTGCCACCTTCGTTTGGAATATGACATTCACAAATAACGTGGCTTTCTATCGATTCAGTAGGTCCAGAGACTGCCTCTGTGGCGCGGTGGGTGTGTGTCCGACTGTTACGGTCGTGGTTTCGATTCCCACACGGGACACCACTATGTGTGATCCACAAATTATTGTTCCGTGGCTGGGTGTACTTTGTGTCCGTGACTTGTATGTTTGTAATGTCCCCCACGATACAGGGTTTGTACCCTACTGCGGGAGACGTCTTTTAAACTTAAAAAAAAAAAATGATTACCCCCTACAACCTTATAAACTCACAAACTTTCCCTCTCTATAATCTACAAGCGGACGCCTCGCGGTTACACTCACGTAGTTGCCGTTCCCGTAGGAATACAGGGTTAAAAAATAGCATATGTCACCCGGGGTTAGTGTAGCTTCCCAACAGTGAAAGAATTTTTGAAATCGGTCCTGTTGTTTTTGAGTTTATTCATTACAAACACACACACACACACACACACACACACACACACACACACACACACACAAAAGTACAGAAATCCATTCCAATCCAATCTTTACTCTATATAATATTAGTATAGACTAAGGAGGTGACCCGCCCAACTTCGTATGCGTCATTTTTTCCCGTTTTTGCAGCATTTTTCACTATACCTACTACACACAAAAATGACGTGACTTTCTATGGGTTAAAAAAAAATCTAAATCTGTTTGGTAAATCCAGAGATTACCACCTCCTCTCAAAGGAGATAACTAGAGAACGTCTTTACCGATTTCATTCATTTTTTTTTAAGTTTTCTAATAAAAAAAATAATGAGAAGTGTTTTGATTAAATTAATATTTTTGAAAAAAAAATAGCCGAAAATTGAACCGTGTGACCCAAAAATAAAAAAAAAATCACAGCGCTTATTAAATACTTTAAACTATGTATATTGATTGTTGACATGCTCGGATATACCGTTATTGAGTTATTGCCAATTACACCCTAACAAAAGGGCGTATGTAGCAAAAGAACATACGCTCTTTTACTGGTGCAATTATTTAAATCGATTTTGTCTTATGTAATGCATTTATTTCTAACTAGCTTTCGCCCGCGGCTCCGCCCGCGTGGATGTCGGTTATTGCGATAAAAACTATCCTATGTCCTTCCCTGGGACTCAAACTGTCTCCATATCAAATTTCATCTAAATCGGTTAAGCTGTTTGAGCGTGAAAGCGTAACAGACAGACAGACAGAGTTACTTTCTCATTTATAATATTAGTAAGGATATGGATAACGTCTGCGGAACCCTACAGCATAGTCCGACATGCTCTTGCCCTGTTTTTTACATTGTTAATGATGATTTTCTCTTCGTACCTTTGTACCTTTTTATCTAGTACCTATAAATAAAACCTAACCTTTAAGATATTATTTAATCAGTGTTCCTAATTAGAACACTGCTTAAAAACAACTCGAGACGCATAAACAAGTGATGGGTGCTCAGATATCTCGAGTTGGCAAACTGTAGAGTTCTTAATTGCGCCTTTTACACCTCGCGCTCTTGTTCTGTCTGTGAAGAGGTTCCGCTTTCACGCCCTAAACATCAACGAATTAACTCTTTTACTATTTTGTGAAGGCTTTCCAAGAAAATGTTTCTTGTTTGTTTTGAAAATTGGGAAAATTTCATATACTTTAAATGTTGATAAACTTTCGCGGTTTGTACACAGTATAAAATTATATATACTACGGGTCTTAATCGCGTTAATAATTTAAGGAAAAATAGGTAGGCTTGTTTATTACCCGACGTTTCAATCGTATTGCAACGGCCGTGGTCATGGGAAGACCCGTGGCCATGGCCGTTATTATTCACGCGATTAAGACCCGTAGTATATATAATTTTATAATGTCATATACTTATTGTAATCCAAGCGATCTGTACCTACCTATTTTACGCACAAATGTTAAAGAATGCTTCTCATTCTCTCATTCGTCACTCACTCACTCGGCTATATAACATCACGCTACGACCAATAGGAGCGGAGAAGCAATGAAAAATGTTGCAAAAACGGGGAAAATTTACGCACTAATCACTACACCAACAGGCCAGTCATGTCCATCTGTAGAAAGTTCTTACATTAAAAAAAGTAAATGCCTAAAAAAATACTATAAAATTGCGTTTTTATTGGTGCGAAGTTCGGCGGACAGCTAGTAATAATTATTAGAAGATTCTACATTTACCTAATGCCAAAAAGTAACGGCAGTAAGAAAAAAATGACTATAAAAAAATCATGACATGATTTTTTTATTTTTTTATTCTTTTTTAAATGCCAATTATTTCAGTAGGTACTAGCTGTGACCGCGACTTCGTCCGCGTAAAGTTGCAGAGCTGTTCACGTTACACGTTACTACGTAGTAGTATTACTTATTCTGTGACGTTACTATGAAGATAAACGCCTAACTTACTTTTTACATCATCAGCTGTCTGATACTGAAAGTCCCGTCCAAATCCGTTTAGCCGTTTCGGAGATAAACCGAAACATAAAGAAAGAGAGACAGAGAAAAAATAATTAAAACTGGTTTTTGTTATCAGTACCATAATTATATCCTTTCATATGCATTTGGTAAAAAACTGTTATTACAGTTATGCCAAAGATAAAAAGAAGTTCTTCTTCTTGTTTTTTAGAGTTTATGGCTATCTAGCCGATTTCCCAGCCAATGTCTGCCAGTGTCAAGCATGAGCCAGAATCAGGACACAGGATCATTTTTCGTTAGGATTTTTCGTAATTTCAAAAGGGCTTTAGGACAATTGACTAAACACCTTTTTGCTATTTCAAGGGGGTTTCAACTCCTGAATCCCCGTCTGGGTACGCCCTTGGTAACAAGTAGATATTCAGTGAATAAAATATAAATAAAATATATAAATAAATAATATATAAATAAAATAAATACAGATTTTTTTAACCACCTTCAAAAATCGTGGTTCTCTGTTGTGCTAGTATACAGGGTGTAACAGAAAGGTGTGGTCATATTCAGGAGTTGGTATGTGGTCATGATACTGATTGCACATTATACCTAACTTGATCAAAATCGGAGTACCCAAAAAAATATTTATTATTTTTTCATTCGTTTATTTATGAATGAAAAAGTTATTAATTAAAAATAGTATGACTTAAAAAGTTCTTTCCCGGAGGACCAGAAACGATTACGTGTTCAGTGGTGCTGTGAAATGTAAAAATAGTTAAAAGGAGGACAGTCATTGGCTGTCTATAATAACGTGACAGGTGTCGAAACCAGTCGGCATAGTAGCCTTTTGAAGATTGGCCGATGAAAATTAAGAAAAAACGAAGCATTGATAAAAAATGGTCGCTTCTTTTACGGCAAATCATGAGATTACCAACACTACAGTATCGCTTGAAGATCAAAGGATAGTGACTGCAGATTGGTACTGAGTGCATATATCTACCTAATTTTATCAAAATGGGAGTACCCCAAAAAAAATATTTATTATTTTGTAATTCGTTAATTTGTGAATGATAAAGTTATTAAAAAAAGGACTTAAAAAGTTCTATGGCATAATAATCCAATCGATTTTTGTACCCGAGGAGGTATATATATACGCCTTTCACTACTGAATTTTGACAAAAAGAATATGCTATAACTATATCATAATAATGCAAGCAGCTATGGCTTCAAGGTGCAATACAGATAACATACCCTATTCGCTGCTGAAATTTGACCACAACTTTCTGTTACACTCTGTATATTTATGGTGTATTAGTGAAGTCTCAAAAAGGAATACTTAAAAGATAAAATACAACTAATAATAATTTAAATATTGTGCATTATTTATAACCATATAAAATAGCCCGTTCCAACTAATTAGGTATGTGCTCCCCGAATACTTAAACGACACTTTGGGTAACAGTGAAGTTAATGGTAACTCAAAACTGAGTGACGTTTGAGTACCCATTCGGCCGTAAGTCAGGCAAAAAGATGGCACTACTACTTAAGACGAAATGCCACGTCTGTTTAAATAAAAGACAGACCATTTCCTACATGATTTAACGCTCGTATTCTATACTTGGAAGCAAAGACTATTTTTTAAATTCAGTGAACGCTTTTATAATATTTCACTTTTATGAGCGGCGCGCGGCGGGTTTGTGCGTCTGCGCCCGCCCTGAAAATCGTTGTAATGGCCACATTATCTTTCGCCATCTTTCGTGGTAATAGTTCATGTACTCGCCACAGTTTTCGTACCTTCTCGTTTTATGTCTATTTGTCTGGTTAAATAAACTGGAAGTTTGCGTTTGACTTCTGTTCATAATTAGCCAGTTTTTCATTATTTCTCACGAAAATCTTGAACTGACTTAAATTTATGAAAATATAGAAATTACGGGTCTTAATCGCGTGCATAATTTAAGGTAAAATAGCTAGTTTATTTCCCGACGTTTCGACCGTATTGCAACGGCCGTGGTCACGGGCACTGACTTAAATTGACTCCTGGTTAGCTTAGTGTTTAGTGCCCCTGACTGCTAAGCTGGTTGTAGAGTCGATTACGCCTAGCATAAATTTGTGTTATGTCCCATCGTGCTCAGTTATGCACGATCGTTTCGATTCGATTCTTTGCCTGGGTGTAATTTATCACAAATATGTTTGTGTTTAGAAATTTACGTAAGTTTGTCCGTTTTCTAGTTACCAAAGCACAGGCTTTGCAAAATTTGGGATCAGATCGCTACTCTACCACTTTAGTTGATTTTTCAAAAACGCTCAAACACATTAATTCTTTATTTAAAACCAAAAAGCTGAATCCTATAGATTCTCTATAGAAAATATTAGAACTTCATAACTCAGGGAGTTTCATACAGTGTTGCAACCCTTAAATTAATTAAACAGGGTTAGGGTTGATTTTTCAGAAATGCTAAAACCGTATGTCTTTAATTTAAATCAAAAACCCAAGAAATTTCACTCATCTAATTTCGAAACCACCGGAGTTTATACAATCTTGTGGCGGAGTTTTTACGGTTGATTTTCTAAAAACACTGAAACATTTTTTTTTATTAAATAAATATTTTCTTTATTAATTAATTATCTAAAAGCCGAATACGAAATTTCACAGATCTACCTTCAAAATAACGGAGTACCATACAAACTTGCGACCCTACTTTACCCTCTTAGGGGTTGATTTTCCAAAAACGCGTAAACATGTGTATCTTTATTTTAAACGATATAGCCAAATATGAAATTTCATAGATGTTTTGAAGTTAGATCTCTGAAATTTCTTATTTGGCTTTTTAGTTTAAAATAAACAAACAAGTATATTAGCGTTTTTGCATACCATTTGTCTAGGGCCCAGGATTGCTAGTAATGTAGGATCATCACAATACCACAGTTATCTTATATAATATAAACAAAACCATTATACCTTTTCTTGGGAGGGGTCCAGGTCCCATATCGCTAAAATCGGCGTTGTTGTGTAATGCCATGCGTTACTTCTTGGTGGTCATTAAGTACCTAAGGCAGTTGTCACACCTTAGTGGTCACTTGCGTTCGGTCTTTAAATACACCATAATCATAACGCCACATGATTAAAAAACAATATCTGCAATGTCCAGCATGTACCAATACGTACCTACCTACAGTTTAATATGGTCAAAATATATTAAAGCATGGCTATGCTTAATACCACAAATTATAAACTTATACCTCGGTAGGTATATTATACTAGCTGATCCGCGCAACTTCGTCTGGGTAAATTTTCCCCGTTTTTGCAACATTTTTCATTACTGCTCCGCTCCTATTGGTCGTAGCGTGATGTTATATAACTTATAGCCTTTCTCGATAAATGGGCTATCCAACAGTAAAAGACTTTTTTTGTTCCTGAGATCACCGCGGTCAAACAAACAAACTCTTCAGCTTCTTAAGATAGATATCTATTTATAAACAGTTTACTTCCGCAGTAATTAAGCTTACCCAACGCGCCTGCTAACGAGATAATCTTATAATTGCCTCAGCCGTATGACCTGAACTACGAATAGACCACTCTGTCACCCCCTCGTGGTCTAAGAGAAATGATGGGGTGGCCTTATTCATACTCGAGACAAAACGGCGCACAGTAATTAGAATACTCGTAATTAAATTAATAAAACGTAATTAACAACGCAGTCAGCAATTTTTTTTAATGTTACCCCTTAAGCTCCTGTACTTATGTACTTCTGTAACTGTATGTACTTATAGTTCATAAGTATTGACAAATCATATTGTTTAATCTTTTTTTCATTCATACGATGACTAATTTATTATATCTAAATTTTCGTGAGTTTGCGTTAAGAGTTAATACATTAATATTAATAGTAATCAAATAATAGCATTATGTTTTAATTTGTACAAATTTGAACTTTTAGTGGCACACGGACTACACTTATATTTTTTAATTTGATGAGTAACTACTAGTAAAAATAAGTAATAATAAATTATCTACCATCCAAGAATTTTACATACTGATGCAATTTAAATATTACAAAAAATAATGACAGTCTGTTACAAAAAATGTAAAAATGTTCTACTATAAATTTACGATTTAAAATTTTCTGTCATAATTGGCACCTTGTTGATCCCTTTTTACTGTCCAGCAATTAATGGCTCACATCATTTGATTCTATTTGCTTGTTAGGTTACACCAGGATTTTTATCGTGTGTTGTTCCAAACGATAAAAATCCTTGTGGAACCTTTCTCCGTGCTCATCGCTCATACTCGTAGCTCTCTAGTTTTGAGGACAAAATGTCTTCTTTTCTTTCCTTAAGTCTAAAAAATAAATCTTGATCTTGTGTCATGTTGCAACCCAATGCTTCATAAGCTAATAACAGCTCGATGACAAACTCTAGCTGGCTATTACTTTTATGGTTACCCAGAAAAATTGCAACAACTTTCGAAAAAGATATCTATAAAGATACGAAAAATCTAAAATATTTTTATTTTTTCAATCTCTGGACATTTTATCAACTCCTTGGTTTGTAGTCCAACGAAAATAACCTCGTTTATCTTCAAACTCAGCATCGACGTGGTCATCAACACTCTGTGATTTGCTAGGAGTATCTGCAGTCGCTGAGTTTAAAGAATCACACAACCTGTAGAGCTTGTCTAGAGTCTTCATGTTGTCACTATGACAAAATGAGTTAGGATCGTTAAATACACTTCCTCGACGTATTTGCACAATATAAAAACGAATTAAAATTAATAGCGAAAATAAAAATAGGTATATAGCACTCATATTTTACGGCCGTTCAACGCTACAATACCGAAAATGAATAGACCTAATCACAAAAAAAGTGAGAGTAATTGAAACAAATTAAGTAAGTAAGTGTATTTATTACCGACTTTAAAAAGGAATAGGTTCTCAATTCGGATTTTAATGTATGCTTGGGCATGACTCATATGCTAGGCACATTGCTAGTTATCTTTTAAAATGTATTTATATTTTAGACAATATATAATAATATAGACTGATTTTCAATTTTTTTGTTTGAAAGTGGTTTATTCTGAAATGGTCCCACATCAATTTCATAAAGATCTGATGATGAATTTCGAAGACAGACAACGAAACTCCCCAATAAATGCCAGGAAATCAACCGTGATTAAAGTCGGTCAGATGTTTTTTTTTTTAAATTATTTTTTTTGTTATGAGGGTAAGTAGCCTAAACACGATCACCGATCACGTCAGACTCATCACAACCCACGGACTCTGATGACGTGCCACACGCGGCATGACCACTGTACACTATTGTTTTGGTAAGATTTTCCTCTGTTTTCTTTTTCATTTTTGAAACATTTTGAATTTAGAACCGAGGCCTTAACCTCTAGGTTACCGCTGTTTCTTTTTATTCCTTAACTAATTTTGAAGAGACTTACGTAGCTCACTGTACCTACCTATATCAATTAAACCTTTTTACTGATGTTAAAAAAAGTCGTAACTTAAACGTAAACTTTTTCAATTTTCACCTGCAGTTATAGTCGCATAAAATGAAGACGGCTTGCAAGTAAATATTTCTAGAAGGTTGACGACGCCCGCGGCGAGAGGCAACGAGCCAACCTACCAACTTGATAAGGGCTCCAACGGTATAAAATGCATGTAAACACCTCTTTTGCCGAGTGCTCGGGGACCAAATGTTGTCGACTGCTCTCTTCACAAATTTAGACGTACCTACATACTATATTATGACGTTTTTGAATTGAAAATTGTAATTTTATTTACGTTGTAAAATGTGCTAGAAGTCAGCTCGCGTTTGACTGAAATTGCATACGTTTGGGTAAGAAGTGCCTTTGATACGAAGCTTTAACATGACTTTGTAGCAATACTGAATGTATAAATTTCGTTCGTTTACTGCCGACTAAGGCGCGCCAAGCTTCGCTTATGATTAATGAGCATCAATGAAAAACCTTTTAGATTTCCATTTTGTTAATGAATCCTTTCCTTTTATTATTGTACAGGTACTATTTGAGATTTTCCAGGACTTTTTCTTTATGATTGTAGAAGCTTTTCGACATTTTGGATCTTAAATTCGCAGCAATTTGTTTTGGTAATATCATGAAACTCATCTCTCGCAAAAATCGAAAGAAGTATGTTATGATTATAAGTTTAATTTTAATAATTTAAAACTTATTATAAATCGAAAGTGTGCTTTAACGACTAAACGGTTGAGCTTAATGAAATTTGGCTGGGAAATAATTGGTATTCTGGGGAAGTAGATAGGTAGGTACATAGGATATTTTATAACCGACATACACGTGAACGAAGCCACAGGCGAAAGTCAGCATTTTCCGACCCCCTTCCGTTAGAATGAAGAAGAAGAAGAAAATAATTTTATTTGTACCACGATAGAAGGAAAAATGAAGTCACATAGTGAACATTAAAAAGGTATTTATTTTATTAACCTACGTCAGCTATTGTTGTAGTCTGTAGACCACAACGATTATATTCGTGTAGGGCCTTTTTATGAATGGTACTTAGTAAGGGTGTCACTATCAGGCTTAAATCTTTTTTTAAAAGACAACCGTGTCACAAACTACCGGAGCACAGAAGGTAAGCATTATACGTACTACGCTCGAGCAACGCGCATATAGACATCGTACACGGACACACAATCTCGGAACAACTTCGGAACAAAGTGGTCCGAGATTCCATGTGCCTTTCTCTTGGTATAGGTCAATTTCATTTCTTACAGTAAGTACAAGTTATGGTCTATTATCACTTTTATAGGTACCTAAACTACCAACTAGTTAGTAGCTGGCTAATGTGAATTTACGACCATTCTACTTGAACTCTGTAGGTAATATATGGCGCGGCAATTAAATAATTAAAAACGATTCAATAAATTTTGTAACAACCCCGAATTTGGAAACTCATAATGAGTTGATCTAAGTATTTTTTTTTTTAATCTTCAGACACAGTTAAACTTAACAATTCAAGTAAATCGCCGCCACGAAACAAAGAACAATCCCTGTCAATATTAAATAAGACACTTAACAGGCAGCTAATCTACTCACAGTCTTACACAAACATATCTATGGCTCGAACAAAATTCAATCCGTTAAGAGAAGGCCTGTTAAACTTCACTCTACATCAGCGTAACTACGATGGGTCGGCAATCATTCTAATGGCCCCGGCCGGACTAGCAGACCGAATTAGTTCTTTTCAAACTAGCCCCATCATTGAATTGAAAATGTCCAGACAGACTGCTATATTATCTATTATTCTGCTGTTTTTAGTTCACAACTAGTAAAAGATTGGTTTAGGGATGAATGGTCAGGTTTTGGCTCGTTGTGCTGTGTTAAAGCTGTGAGGTTAGTGCAAGCGTTCGCGATGAGCTATGGCGATGAGCAATGGCAAAATTCAAATGGTATCACGATAGTAAGATATTATTATACCCCATTTATGTGTTGTCTGTTTAGAGTTCCAATTTTGGACATAGTAATTTACGCCCATCCCAGCTCATAGGTCAGGTACCATTTTTTTGGATTGGTGGGAAAATGCCTAACGCTCACTCTATAGATACTGGGATTATGTGAGGATTGGGACGGTTTGGGCCCTTTGGCGTTTAGGGCCGCCGAAAAAATCCTTTGTTATATGTCCCTTTCTTGATATGTCCTGTTTACGTTAAGTCCCGTTCGCGTTATGCCACGAACGCATTATAGAAGAAGAAGAAGAAACGTTTCTTTATAGATGGCTATAAAGAAACTTTTCTTCTTCTTCTTCTAAAATGCGATCGTGACATAACGCGAACGGGTTATGACGTACAAAAAAAAATATTATCAACCTTAAATTAAAGTATATAATAACAGTCATAACCATATTATACGATAAATTTATATAGAACCTTAATATACAACCTTATTATAGTTTGCACGTTATAACTATGACAATAAATGGTCCCATTCAGCATATAGGTATGATGCGAGTTTTGCGACAAACTTGCAACGCTGATTTTCAATAAGACCATTAACCTATAAATAAAACATATTGGATCAAACAAATAGTAACTTAAAGAAATACTACATATATTACATATATTAACTTAATTCTAATGCTGCCTACTACCCAATGTTAAATTAAAACACCATGTCTGTAAAAGTAACAAAAAGTAATTAATAATAATTATGTCCCGTTGACCTGCCAAACTAGGTACCTGAATTAAGTATGTTAATATTTTTTACCTACTTGCTGTGCAAGAGGTACCTAGTGGGTTCAATTCACACGGGATAGAAATTTGTTAGATTCACAAATATTTGTTCCTAGTCTGAGTGTGCTACAAAAGCAAAAGCGTAAAAATCTCCTTTCCGCATACTTCAATTCATCTATAACTGCTACATTTATACTACATTCTTTATTTACGCTAGCTAGCACTACGGAGGAGTTTTTAACCGTCATTTACAGCTTACACCTGGATACTTTATCAACTTGTCAGCCATAAAAAGTCTTACTTCTCTTCTTTACCCTCCATAGACTGAAGGTAATTAGTCATTAGTATCATTAAACTTAATCATAATTTTAATTTTGACATAGTTTCTAGATGCATGCTGTAAGACTGACACAATTAGGAATGCCTGAGGGCATGTCTATGGCATGCAAGTTTAAAACCGCTGTTCGCTCTGACTGACATGCAGCCCGTGTAATACAATTCCAATTAAGTATATACGTATTTAGAAGTAAGTTTTTGTTTCATGTCTAATTTATGGTATGTAGTTCGGAGAAGTCCAATGTACTTTCTATTTAATAATATTAAGGTCACTTTCAAAAGTTTCGTTTTAGGTCATATTATTAACGAAGTGTTTCAAGAAATTATGGAATTTATTAGATTTGCCACCGCTGTACTGTCACACTATATTTTTAAATGTTCTTTTATCACGACACTAGTTGCTTATAATGTCGTTATAATTCAGCTAATTTTACCGTGCCGATTATCCAGAAGACTAGCGGCCGGGATAACGGCTCTCGGACGTACGGTGGACAAACGGCTATAGTAATTCTTTGTATCACTATTTTGGCAACATCATGGCGTCCTGTTGACAGACTGCGGTGGACGAACGTCTTTAGGAGACGCTCGGTATTTTGCGCTATCTTATCAAATTAACAGAACAACAGTAGAACTTTTATTTCAATCGTTTCCGAACGCTTAAACGTTTTATTACCTAATCCTTTTATAACCATTAAGTAATTTAAAAACAGTAATAATATTACGCAGGCTATAATAAAGACTTAATACCCAAGTTATAATCATAGCCAATGAACTGAGTGATTTTAACTTCCTTAATGGTTCCTTTAAAACTTTAAGGAGATGGCAACACCGAGTAATGTTGCCATAACGTGCGATCACGTGTGGATGTACCGATAAAAACTTCGTAGACGCTCCAGGGTATTCATTAAAAGGTAATAATTTACGACTAGAGCGATATCTATCTATAAATAGGTACCTATCTTTATCTATATATAATGGAATTGGAACTGGTCGATGTCTGTAGGTATAGAAGATATTTATGAAAAGTTGATATACATGGTCTTTGTGATGGAAATAGTTTTTTGACGTGATATCATCTGATAAATCGATGACCGGCTGCACTCACGAAAAAGTGTCTCGTGTTATGTCATCAATGTTTTCTTAAGACGTTATCACGTAAAATCTTCGACTGTAAAAAGACTTTACAGACAACTATTAGCAGTGGGCTGGCCATATTAGCCGAAGAACATACAACCGTTGGGGTAAACGAGTTCTTGAGTGGAGACTGCGTCTCGGCAAACGTAGTGTAGGACGCCCTCAGGCCAGGTGGAGTGATGATTTACGCAAAACGGCTGGCAGGAGCTGGATGCGAGAAACCGAAGATAGAACAAAGTGACGTGCAATTGGAGAGGCCTACGTCCAACAGTGGACTGCGATAGGCTGATGATGATGATTTTTTTGCTGTTCTTTATTATTTTATCCTTTTTAGTTGCCTTATATTTAATTTTCAAGTCTTAAAAAAGTTTTCGCATTGCAAAACACTGATATAACTAAAAGGATCTTGATGAAATTTTGCAAATAGATGCACGGTATCCTATAGTATACTATAGTAGGTAGACTATATAAATCTAATAAAACGCGGACGAAACCGCTATGAAAAGCTAGTTAGAAAACTGTTATGATTTTGACACGCGTTGTTAGTAATTGCATTGAGCTGGTTATAGTTTATGGTTCCGTATATATTAAATTAAATCGTTCAAAGTGCGGTTTTGCTTAGTTATAAGCTTTGTGTTTGAATTGATTTGCTACGAGATATGAATTGGTAATAGCATGTTCGTTAATGTATTGTTGAGCAAATTGTGTCAAATAAATTGTACAAAGGCGAAAGGTTAAGATTTTACTCAGGAAACTGGATGCAAAAAGATATCTTTACTAATATTATGAAGCGGCGGTAGCCTAATGGCTAAGGCACCGGTCTCGCAATCGTGAGGTCGCGGGTTCGAATCCTACCCATTATGCTACCGACGTGAATCCACTCCTAACACAAGCCATTGAGCTTAGCTGGAGGGGTTAACAGGATTGCTAGTAATGTGGGACCAAAATCCTACATTGCTAGCTTTTTATTTAAAAAAATATATATAAAGAGGAGTCTTTGAGTTTATTTGTTACATACAAAGATTTTTTTTTTTGTATGTAACATATAAACTCAAAAACGACTGGACCGATTTGAAAAATTCTTCCACTTATAGAAAGAAGCATTATCGGGAAGTAACATAGGCTATATTTTGTTCTCAAAAAAATTAGAGATGCTTACGAAAACTGCGTTTATATATATAGTGGAGAAAAGTTCGTCCGAATATGTATAATAATATCTTGGGACAACTCGCACAACTAGGCCGAGCCTGTACTATGGCAACCAGACAACTGATAAAATTCCCTAATTCTTTGTATAATCTATCTTTTAGGATTTTTACCCGCGACGGCCACGGACACGGTTTATATTTTAGGTGTGAGAGATGTTTGTGTGTGTGTGTCTGTTACCATTTCTCTTGGAAACGGCTAGGTCGATTTGAAAACGATTTTTTGTTTAAATCTGATTCCCAAGCATGTTTTAATGTTCTACACCGTCAGAGGGCGCTACAGTGGTCATGTTTCAAAACTGTTATTATTTTTTTTCTCGGAGACGGCTAAGACGATTTGAATACGGTTTTGTGATCTATATAAGTCTCAATCCTGAGCATGTTCTAGTTTAGTTTCAATGTTACAGACTGCAGATCTTTTTATTATTACAACGAAAAATATATATCCATTACAATGAAATGATTACTCTCAACACGAGTAAATACCTTCTATATTTTGTAAAAAAATCTCCACACAGTTTGAAATAAATAACATTTTTTTTTAATCTATGACGGGCGTTAAAAATAAACAAATAACATTTTAAAACCCCAAGACTAGACTAACTTAATTCAATTCAGGGCAGTAAATGGTAGACCCCGAGGGTTACATAGGTTCGTTACCTCGTGTTACTCGGGGGGTTTTTAAATGTTATTTGATTATATTTATTTTACGCCAATTGTGGGTATTTTTATTTTTTTCTAAATACACATTATTTTATACATAAATGACATCCAGACAGAATAAACCATCGAGCTCATCACACTGAGTTTTA
Source organism: Herminia tarsipennalis (assembly GCA_945859575.2). Lineage (NCBI taxonomy): Eukaryota > Metazoa > Arthropoda > Insecta > Lepidoptera > Erebidae > Herminia > Herminia tarsipennalis. The sequence goes on along the minus strand of OX243834.2, from coordinate 9,529,028 downwards.
TCCTGGGTGGGGTTTGAACCCACGACTAGTGGTTCTAGTTCTAGTCTATTGGTTCTCTCTGTCCTGAACCAGAGGACGCTACGATAGCTGAGCTAGACCAACGGTACAGTCATATTGACTCCTTGCGGGACAGGCTTAGCCTAAGCCTAAGGAGTCACGTCAAATATCACAAATAAGTAGATACTTGCTGTATAGAATAATAATTGTAAACAATAATAACGTGATGTATTTAGTAATTTTTTCTGGAAATAAACTTATTACTTATTACTATATCTTGTTGGACACGGTTCTTTGTGCCTTTAATGACTACCTAGAATTCATAGGGAAGCCGAAAATAATTATATTTTAAGGACCCTTTGTCACTAATACTACTGTCACTAGTTTCAGAAATAGAAATGTTAGTTAGTTTATTTTGATGTGTATAGTCACCAATTTACTGACTTAACTCAAAAACTACTTGACTAATGAAGGTGATTCAAATTTACTTATGGAGCAAAAGCAACTTTTGTAGTAGTTTACAAGTCATCGATCGTCAGATAAACGGTTTTATGGAAATTCCATCTTTAAGGTGTGTAAAAGAGGGTCAAAATTGTAGGGTTAACACGCGATAGAAACGGCTAGCACTCTTATAAATGCATTTATTATTGTCGGCGCTTTATAAATATCGCTAGGGAACTCTAAAGACTACCTTCTACAGGTCAGTCGGACGGTAATTATCGTGTCATGTACGAGCTTAGTTAATAACAGACTTGTGAACAATGAATAGGTATAGAAGGCTGGCTTACTGGTCAACCAGAAATCTACACGCACCGTACGGACGATTTCAACTCGAGCTGTTTCTGTTAAGATACGGCCGTGATCTGTGTACATGTGTATCTATGCCTGAGATCTATACAACGTGCTTAGACTTTGTGCAAGCTTAGCTAGTATGACACTTGATAAAAAAAATTACAAAGCATTTGCTGACCGTTGGAATTATAGACATAATCATCTACCTAACCCTTTTGCATTTATTGCAAAAGGGTTAGGTAGATAAATATTATATATTTATATTTATTACTTTATTATTCATTTTAATAACTTGTTTTACATCATAATTTGACATTAATTTATTATTTTTATTATTGTATTTATAATTAAAATTATTATTGATGATAAGTAATGGAGAATTTGGTAACTGTAATATGTGGAATAAACAATATACTTCTTTTTTTTTTACCTATAATTTGTACACTACTCAATGTAGTAGGGCATAGTGTGCTATATAACATAATTTATAAGACCTGTAATTAACCTATGTTCCATGAATAAATGATGATTATGATTATGATTATTGCATTTCGAAATTGGGATTACATGTAGAATCATGTCACTTTTGCTTCCTAAGTAAATAAAGAACTTTTTAAGATTTTTTAGGCTTGCGCTAAAACCAGTCATTTCAACGATCAGCATACGCTTTGGTAACCGATTGAACCGCTCAGTCGGTGCCAAGCTGTCCTGAGGATGCCTCGTGTAGAGGCGAAACACGTGTTGAAGTTTCACTTCGTGGAAGCGGAATATTGCAAGTCAAGGGTCCGGAGGTGCCCACCACTCGACTTGGTAAGAGTAAGAGTACCTGTCACTAATTTTCTTTGTTGCAGGTCTCTCTTTTTGAGTGCGGTCTGTCAATCTATTTCGATTGTTATATTAATATGCCCTTAAGGGCATTTCCTTACTACTTCCATCGTGGTGATTCACAGATTGAGGGTTGTACCTAAGCAAAGCTTGAGCTAAGCCTAAGTTGGTTGGCTGTGTGCGTAAGTCTGTTTTCATTCGTTGCTAGCAGCCGGCCGTCTGTACCTATCTATTTGAGACGATAATTACTGGAGCTTAGTTAATAACAGACTTGTGAGCAGACAGCATTGAGTGACGGGTTCAAGGGTAACTATCTGATTCATACTTTATTTGTGTTATGTAACCTTATTGGAATTAGAACATTTTTTTGACAACCCTGGCAGTTGATTGCTTTTAACTTTTTTTTTAACTAGTTGATTTTATTAGTCTATTATGTTATTTATACCTACCCTATATTTATGTTTTTGTTTTAAAACATGATTACACAGTTTTAGGATAAATTCATTACTAGTTTTTGCCCGAGGCTCTGCCCGCGTGTATTTCGTTTATCGCGATAAAAACTATCTTGCCTCCTTTCCTAGGACTCAAACTAGCTCAATACAAAATTTTATCTAAATCGGTTCAGCGCTTTAAGCGTAAAACGTATCAGACATAGTTACTTTCACATTAATAATATTAGTTTGGATTAGATTTCGCCCGAAGCTTCGTATGCGTAAAGCTTTATTTAGATTTATATTTGGAATATAACATTGTGGTTGAATTTACAAAAATCGGTTGAATAACACTGGGTACGTTTGCCAATTTTCAACTGAATCCGTTCAGTGGTTACAGTTGTTTATAATTTTCAGCAGTCTCGGTTAGGTTTTAATTCAGATAAAAGTCAGGGTTTTTCTTTCTTATTTATTGACATTCTTTTCACCAAAACTATTTATCCGATTTAAGTAGGTATATTGTTTCTTTTTTAAATTTAACATTGTTGTATGCTCAGGTTTTTGGTTTTTTAAAAAAGGTAATCATAATATCTTGGGACAACTCACACCACGTTATCTGATGCCGAACTAAGCAGAGCTTGTACTATGGCAACCAGACCACTGATAAACATACTTATATATTTCTGAATACATACATATTCTTTTAACTAATAATACAAGCTCTGCTTAGTTTAGGTAAGTACTTAGTTGGGCAGGATATTATACCTACATTAGATATTTTTAAATTAGCTTCCTATGGTGTGGATGGGAGCATCAACTTACAAAAATTACAGAAGAGGGTAAAGTCAACATGCGATTCGATTATTATTAGAAAAACTACTTATTATACAATAATTTAAAATAATCAATAATTTAAAAAAAAACCTATAAAATAATAATTACAAGGCACCCTTCATTTTTACGCATGGTACAGCCATCATCCTCTTCGCCATATTGGAGGGAAGGAAGACGAGCTGACTCACACCGCCACCACAAGCAATAACATTTTAGTAAGCATGCCGATCCTTGACATTACATCTCATAGAAACGAAAATAACCCTAAATCATTTAATGAAGTACGATTGCTAGTTGCCGTTACTAACAATTTCAATTATAGATATACTTCAATCAATTACGAGTCTCATACATCACAACATAACAAATGCGTAACTATCATTTTCAAACAATTTATTTCACCGCAACTATGTTGAAATGAAACCAGCCAATTGAATTTTAACACAAACCTAGTTGTTGTGATATATTTTACCCATAATTTTATTTATTATCTTGTTTAGTCCATTTGTAAGTCAACTAACTGGCTAGTTTACTAGAGATTGTGTCATGATGGCGATATATTTTGTGTGCACAGTGTAAACAGCAAAATATAGTGTTCTGTAACCTGCTTCTTATAATAAAGACGGATTTTAAATGTTTATAAAATGTTCAGGGGCGTCTAAGCGGGTCATTTTTTACGCCAATTTGTGGCAGCAATGCTGTGGCCGGCAACATGGCAGTCTGCAGCTCTCCAAAATTGATCTGATAGTTGCCGGACGATCGCTAAGCGATCGATTCTCCGCTATGTTGTCCGGCCAATTTTGTTATTGTTTCAGTCGCTCTCTATTTTATTGTTGTCGGTTTGTGTAGCCTATTTGGAGACTTGATCATGCGCCATACATTTGTAGACATATTGCCATTATTGGTCGAGCAAATAGTTGCCAATAGTGCCGCCACAAATGGCCGTAAAAATAGCCCGTTTAGACGCCCCATTATGATTTTAATCTATGGCTGTACATGGTTTTTTTTTCTTATTAGGTAGGTAGGTTCCTACTAATTTTGATAAGCTCTATATAGGTATGGTTGAAATTTATCCATCCATTCATCCATTCATCCGTCCCTGATCCCGATATTTGGGGTTGGGTCTCCTCACTTTTGCTGCGCCAAAACATACGGTCTTGGGTTATTGCGTGAGGCAATAGTGAATATGCATGTATTTTTTTAGTTCTTTACAATTGACTCGATCGACATATCATTGAAAAACATATGCAGCTCCAAAAAACTACTCCTATTAGGAAAACAAAACATTTAAAATTACAAACTGATAAAAGCATTTTCAAAAGCAGGTCATCATGGTGCGTAAACAGTCATGGACTGTGACGTCATGGGAATCGCGACAACCAATGACGGCACAGCATGTCTTAACATAATATGGATTGTTACGTCATAATTGGATTTTCGGCCTTATTAGGGTTCCGTAGCTAAAATGGCTAAACGGATTTGCTCAGCCACTGTTAGTGCTAGGAGGCTGTAATTTTGCATGGATACACACATATTACTTACGTATATCGTGAACATACATACATACCCCTACGGGTCAAACAGAGGACCACCTTTTTTAAAGGCGGTTAAAAATAAATACGCTTCGCGCTGTTTGTTCGCTTACATCTTCTAAACTACGCCGTTCCATCAAAAACCGTTATATTTGATGGGGTTTTCACTATAATTAAGATATTTTTTTTACTAATAATGTATGCATACGTGTATAGATAGTGGAGAAAAAACTGTTCAAAGCTGGGGCGGGCCGTTAGTGCTAGTATCTACCTATACCTACACCGTGAATTTGTAGTCGTTTTGGAGCCGAAAATGTTGAACTTCATATCAATTACCTAGTGGCTCAACTCTAGGCCTCGGATAACAGTTTCCAAATTTAAAAATGTTTTAAGAACTAAGATTTTTATTATGTACTAGCTGTCCCACGCAACTACGTCTGCGTAAATTTTCCCCCTTTTTTTTATAATCCTATGTTACTTCTAATACCTCCAAGAATATGTGTACAAAGTTTGATGATGATCGGTTGAGTAGTTTTCGCGTGAAAGCGTTACAAACAAACTTACATTCACATTTATATATTAACTAGCTGTCTTGTTGATTAGCCTATGTGATAATCCAGGGTCTCAGCTAACTATATACAAAATTTTATTAAAATCGCTTCAGCGGTTTAGCCGTTAAGAAGTAACAAACATACACACTCACATACTCACAATCTTTCGCCTTTATAATATTAGTGTGATAGGGATTTACTGTCCAATTGTTTATATATATCTTTGTAAAAGTTTTTAATAAATTTTATTATTATTAAGATAAGGTTTGCACTATACCAAGAATAATGTTGAATACGTAAATCTATTTCTTTACCAACGTATAGACATTTTGGCATGCGCTATGAAAACATAGGGTTGCGTTAATAGTAACACATAAAAGTAATTTGGCATGAGCCCTCGTTATAACTACCTATTTAAATACAGCGGCTCATAGCTCTAATAGACATATTGAAACTGTTTAGTTTAAAAAAAATATCTATGGGAATATCTACATGTAGATACAACAGATTGGTCGTCAGGATCGGGAATAAGGGATATAGTTTAGAACATAATTATTAACAATGGTCTCGTAATCTATTTTTTTTAATAGGTGACTCCCGCTTTAGGTTACAAGCCCTGTGCCATGGGGGACTTTACAAACATACAAGTCACGGACACAGAGTACACCCAGACTCGGAACCCAGACTCTCAGTGTGGTGTGGGGATCGAACCCACGACCTCATTTGTAGCAGTTCGGCACACTCCCACCGCGCCACAAAGGCAGTCATATCAGTCATCTATGTTGGCTATGACAGCCATTTCTACCAGAGACTAGAGAATATAGGCACAAGTGTATGCGCAGACACAAGTGCACTCTCTATTCCCTTACTCTCATCGGGACGGAAATCCGACACGACCGGAGAGAGAAAACGATCACCCATTTATGGACCGACTGTGGTAACGTTGCTTAACGTCGCAGGTATCTCGGTCTGCTCGGTCGCTACTGTGTCGGGGGTTCTATAGAAGACCCCCTACAGAGATGACCTAGATATTATAGAAGTGTATGGAAACAAAGTACCTACCTATATTTTGCACCAAATATTTGCGATAAAGAGCTGGAAGATGAAAATGATACATAACTTGCTTGTCTATGGCGTAAGTTTTTGCAACATTTCTCATTGCTGCTCCGCTCCTAATGGTCGTAACGTGATGTTATATTGCCTTCCTCAATAGTAAAATATTTTTTCAATTCGGATCAGAAGTTCCTAAGATTACCGCGTTCAAACAAAAAAGCTCCTTAGCTTTATAATATTAGTATAGATTATAGTCAAACATACCTAATATACGAAAAAAGCTGATACATAATAATGATATAAACTTGTAATAGTACATTATGATATAAGTGCGGTAAGTTGAAAATTACAGCCGAGGCGATATTGCTAGAAAACAGAGGCTGTAATTATCAAAGCGCACGTATGTCATACGACTTTTTATAACATATTTGCGAGAAAATAAATAAAAAAAACAATACAGCTAAAAGAAAAATCGCGCTGAATAATTTTTATTTGTTCACAAATTAGCGATGCGCGCTTTTTTTTAAGGTAAAGGCACATAAACAGCCAGTATTACTAATAAAGTAAATTAATATTTTTGTGTTTTGTTACAGATAAATGGTTGTAATTGATGGTTAAAATTAAATAAATTAAAGAATTAAATGTTTATTTATTATATTTTATCTTCCAAAGTTAATTTTATTCATAAAATATTGACCACTTTTCTGACATAAAAACTCTTTGCTAAGATTAAAAAAAGTACCGTTCGTTTTAGAAGGAGCATCTTGATAAACCGTGCGCTTTACATTACAATAATGCACAAGTAGATACGTAATGGGATACATTACGATATTGAAATTGGTGAAATAAGATAAGAAGAAGCCCTTTATGAGCAAATGCGTTATAAAATACTTTTGCTCATAAAGGGCATTTTAAGGCACGGCAGTTGGGTGTTTCTGAAAGAGAAAATTAGATTAATGTATTGATGACTGTCCACCTTCCCGACAATTTTACCCATGTCAGCTATTCATTAAAGCAATTTGCTTTAAGAATTTGAGCTCAGACGGCATTTCGTATCTCGATCTCATTCCAGGCTCGCTAAGTTCCCGAACTGCATAGCTATTTGCTTCGCCAACGAGTTTTAATACTTCTGTATATGCCTCGGTATTCGGATTCGCCTTAATTAGATTGCAAGAATTGTTGTTATTGCGACGATTATCTTGCAACTGCAAGTGCAATGGTCGTCTTATACTCTTTTCACATGCACTGTGCTCCGGACGCTGGAGTTTTACCCAAAAATATTAACAAAATTTTAAATAATATGTATGTATGTATATTTTGACTAACTCTGTGGCGCGGTGGGATTGTATCCGACTGCTACGCAAGAGGTCGTGGGTTCGATCCCCACCCAGGATAAAACTTTGTGTGATGAGCACGATGGTTTATTCTGTGTCTGGGTGTTATTTATCTTTATTATGTATGTATTCAGAAATATACATATAAGTATGTTTATCAGATGTCTGGTTTCCATAATACAAGCTCTGCTTAGTTTGGGATCAGATAGCGTTGTGTGAGTTGTCCCAAGATATTATTATTATTATTATTTTCTCAGAAACTACTGAACCGATTTTAATGCAGTTTTCTTATTTGATTGCCTATTTTTCTGGAAAGGTTTTATTTTATAAAACATGTCCTAGCTTACATAACACCCGAGATATAGACTAAAACATAGGAGTGAGTCAGCGAAATTTGCATTTGGTGATGTGCTTAATTTATTTCTTCCTTGAAGGCAGATCATTTTAAAAAAAAAAATCCCTTCCTTGCAGTCCCGATTTTTAGACATAGTTGGATTGTAGCGGATCTCACCCGAACAGTACGAACGAATCGATTGACGCCTCATTCATCGAAGTTGAGTCTCAAAGCGCTCGTTTACAATTTCTTCCATATTGTTCTAGGCGTCATGTTAATGGTTATAATAATGACATTATAAACGCGCGTCAACGTGTACTAAGCGCTCATCATCTTAAAGGGGCGTCTAAACGGGACATGTTTTAGTAGTAGTTGCTCGGCCAGTAATGGCAATATGTTTGCAATAGTTTGGCGCATGATCCAGTCTCCTAAACAAGCTACACAGCCCGGCAACAATTGCCATACTTAGCCCATATGACAGCTTTAAAGACAATTATATGAGCTACTAATTATTACAAATCAATATTGGCCATAGCTGACATATAAAACATGTTTTCCTATATGGTCGGGGCATTACTTCCATGTTGCCGGCCACAGCATTGCCGCCACAAATTGCCGTAAATCACGGCTCGTTTAGACGCCCCTTAACGATGAATTAGTTGCCGCGTTATGCGCGTGTTACCACTGCGTTTATAGAATATTGTGTGAAAGGGACTTTACCTCCGTGGCCTTGTATGAATAGTTCTTATGGGCACTTGAGGCGACTCCGACACGATATTATTCCTTTAATTACACTTTCATTGCTTCAGAGCAGTCGTTACGAAATTAAATTGAAACAATGGATTTTGGTGTTGCTAGACTACCTAGTCAAAGCGCCGTTATGAAGGGAAGCTTTGGATAGAAGGAGACTAGGGGAATAGGGGTCATTGTATTTTAAATGAATTTCATTTTTATTTTTTTATAATAGGTACCTTTATAGCAAATAGAAGTTGATCGCGGTATATTTTACAAAAGGCAGGCCTGTTTTATGATTGTGATAGTCCAGGGAACTGAGACTGCACTTGTTTGATCATAAAAATCTTTCGTATATATATCAGTCAAGTAACTAGTCTCGAAATATTGTTATAAAATATGTATCGGTTTGGATTAATACCTAACGTAAACATGGATGAAAATCTTTGAGTTCTTTCTCTGTAGGTATACAACGTGTAAATTAATCCTTGTCCGTCGTGTAGGTATTCTATTGATAAAAAAATGTCAAAAATATAAATTTAAAAATGTAAAAAGTACATAAAAATGTTATTTATGGAATATTAAAATTCCCGATTTTAGTACCCAATTTCGTCGAAATGTGAATTTTCAGATTTTTTTATAAACATTGTATAAGGCCTCTTTACGATCAAAACAATCTTTTCCGCCACCACATGTTTTCTCATAAGACTTATGACAAGAATAATGAAGAATATGACGTACAATAAATAAGCAATTTTATAAAAATTCTTATTACGTCAGCTTAATAAAATTTGTTTTAAAAATAACTTCAACCCTTTGATTATATAATGTCTAGATGGAGCATTGCCTCAGTAATACTATAAAAAAAATGAAGCTACTATTTTTGACGTTTGACACTCTTTGAAAATGGCGCACTAGAATCACTATGGCTAGAATCTAATAATAATAATATCTAGGGACAACTCGCACAACGCTATCTGATCCCAAACTAAGCAGAGCTTGTACTATGGAAACCAGACAACTGATAAACATACTTGTATATTTAAAATAAATTAATTTAAAATAAATACATACATATTATAGATAAATAACACCCAGACACAGAATAAACCATCGTGCTCATCACACAAAGTTTTATCCTGGGTGGGGATCGAACTCACGACCTATTGCGTAGCAGTCGGATACACTCCCACCGCGCCACAGAGGCAGTCAATCAACAAGAATCTGATAGGAGTCTTCTTACATCTCAAAAAGTACGTCTTTTGACCGTCCTTTTTGACAGTTCTTTGCTTCAATTTTAGATGCTGGATTATGAATCTAGTATTTAATCAAAGCTTCAAACATAAGGAAACGACACTCAAAACCGGCATTAGAAAAAGCTCTATCCCTACCTAGTTCAAACGTATCTGTGATAGCAATAAAGTTTAATGATAATTGGTATAGCCCCTATGGAAGCCACGTATCAACAGATTGCTACAGGATTGCAACGTTAAATCGCATGTAAAACGTCCTCCTGAATGATTGGGTTTTATTTTATTGTTATTAAGGGTGCTAACTATATTATAAACGTGTTATTGTTATTTTGTATACAATGAGTATTAAGTGAGTCATAGTAATCGTAATGGTTATTATGAGGATAGCTTATGCTCAGCGGGCCAATTCACATGTATAATACTAGCTTATGCCCGTGGCTTCACCCGCGTGGATGCCAGATTGTTACCAAAGTTTCATACTAACTTTGCACCTCCGAATTTTTTTAAATTTTCCCCCTAAGGGGGTAAAATTTTCAAAAAATTATTCTTAGTGCTCCCCTACGTTATAAAGGAACCCCTGTGCAAAATTTCAAGATTTTAACCCTTATAATTTAGGCCCTGCGTTGATGTGTCAGTCAATAAGCTTCTCCTCTTATTTACAAGGCTATTTTTGGTATAGTGTAAAGCTCAGACACCCCAACAAGATTTTTACTTCGAGAAATTATATAAAAAAAGAAAATGAAAAAATTTAAAACTTACAGAGTTTTAGGCCTTTTGGCCTGTGAGAATGATTAATGAATTAATTTATGTTTGATTAATTAATTAATCAAAAAATATAACATGGTCTAAAAACTAACTCATTGGATAACGTTACTGATTCGGAGCAAACAACTTTCAGGTTTGCTCTATAGCAAGAATAACGTTGTTTAAAAATAAAGCGGTGCAGTCGATTAAAACGGCAATTTTCGTGTTTTTGTAACTTTGGGATCGATCTCAAATACGCTTGCGTTAAGTACACGTCTTGAAAGCGCAATAGCGGCATTCTAGTACGGTGCGTCAGTTGCGCAAGCGTATTTGAGATCGATCCCAAAGTTACAAGAATACAAAAATGGCCGTTAGAATCGAAATATAACTGTCACTACACTGCTTTAAATATTTAAATACATGAATTGGCCTACCGAAATTTGTCTTTATCGTTTTTATTAGGGTTCAGTAGCCAAAATGGCAAAAAACGGAACCCTTATAGTTTCGTCATGTCCGTCTGTCTGTCTCTCTGTCCGTCTGTATGACACTGGCATTTTACTCAGATACTTCTCAATGAATATTGATGAAATTTGGTGAAAAGGTGTCTTATAGTGGCCGCTACTTAGTTTGATAGCTAAATAATAAAAATATTTTTTTTTAATTATTATTAGAAGCTGATTTTTTGTTCAGCTAACATTAACGTGTGGCTCATCATTCGACAGATCTTTTAAAAACATTTAAATGTTTCTAATAAACTTTATTGATTGAGTAAATATTTTTGGAAATAATCGCTCCGAAAGTTGCATAAATTGTGTCCCCCCCCCCCCCCATAACTTTTGAACCGTGTGACCAAAAAATATGAAAAAAGTCACAAAGGTAGCGCTTAACAAATACTTATTTCGGACATGATCTGATATACCCTCATTGAGTTATAGCCGAAAAACTGCTTTTCTCAACAAAAGGGCGTAAGTACCATGAACAAACGCTCCTCTGCTGATGCAATTATTTAAGGCTGCGGAACCCTGAGCATGGTCCGACATGCTCTTGCCCGGTTTTTATTACATCATTTTTATTAAATACTATCTTACTATTAATATAAATGCGATGCGATGGGTAGATGTTTGTTACTCAATCACGCCAAAATAGTTGAACGGATCTGAATAATAAAGTCTGATCACAAAAATGAGCAAAGTTAAGATTAAAGGTACTTTGAAAAGCTCGATCGCAGTCCACTGCTGGACAAAGGCCTCTCCAATTGCACGCCACATTGTTCGATCTTCGATTTACATTCTTCCTTATAAATTTTATACAGGGGAGGGGGTGGGCCGATTCTTATTTTTTTTACGTAGGGGAGGGAGGGCCCCAAAAATAGGCCAAAATCGATTTAAGTAATAAATTAATGGCGCCATACCTAGGTAAAACATCTACAAATTTTAAGCACGTTAACCGATTTATGTGCCTCCTGTAAAGTTATTTTTTTGGTGTTAAAGGTACCTACCGTATTTATATGACACTAGCTGACCCGCGCAACTTCGTCTGCGTAATTTTCCCCGTTTTTGCGACATTTCTAAAAATAGCCTATGTCACCTGGTGTTAGTGTAGCTTCACAACGATGAAAGAATTTTTCAAATCCGTCCAGTAGTTTCGGAGCCTATTCAATACAAATAAACAATCAAGTCTTTCCTCTTTATAATTTTTGTATAGAGTACGAGATATAAGTATAGATATTTATTATTAGTCTTTTTGGTACCATTTAGAATCGAGATGGTACCAAAGACTGCAATAAGATATTTCATATTCGTTTAATTCGTATGAAACGAATTAAAGATATTTCATATTCGTTTAATTCGTTTCATAATATCTATCTAGACTAGATAATATCATTTGATATTTTCTGACTAGTCACTAGCCAAACGCCATGAAATCAACAAAATAGAATCTGTTAAAGCACTCTATGGTCCAACACAGGTGTTTTGTACTTATTACTACATTTTACGATTGCTTTGTGTCAGTCTAGGTGCGTCGTTCACAGTTTACACTCTCGTACACCTGGGATCAGGCATGATTAAAATATTTTAATATCACACCTAAATATACACGTTACAGAATCGCAATTAGTACATTCTGCGCTCATATCTAAATATATTTACAGACTTTAATAATGAAAGAAATGTCATTTTAGTTGATACTAAAGTCAATCATCTACAAAATATGTTTGTAGTATAGGTATACTACGAACATATTTTGTAGAGATGGCCACAATACTTCAGCCTATCAGCAGGCGGAACGTGACGGACCGTGATACTTTTTCGTGCGTGCACCCAAATCATGTAACAGAAGCTGATTTTTTTTTTCAGCAAACTTCAATGTGTGGTACATCATTCGACAGGTCTTTCAAACACATTTTAAAGTTTCTATTTTTTTTTTTTGATTGAGTGAATATTTTGGAATTAGTCGCTCCGAAAGTTGCATTTATTGAGTCCCACCCTCAGGTTCCACCCCCTTTAACTTTTGAACTGTGTGACCAAAAATATGAAAAAATCACGACGGTAAAACTTAATAAATACTTTAAACTTAAGTTATTTTGGACATGATCGTACATACCGTCATTGAGTTATTGTCGAAAAATTGCGCTTCTCAACAAAAGGGCGTAAGTGCCATTAACATACGCTCTTCTGCTGATGCAATTATTCAAGACTGCAAGACTATTCAAACCCTACACCGAGCATGGTCCGACATCCTCTTGCTAGGTTTTTTCTTAATAACTCTATTTTTAAAGTTGTAGAAAATAATTTTCTACTTTTTAATTCAGCTATTTAAAAAATCGTGTTTTTTAGTTTTTTTTAAACTATTATTTATTTTCTACTTTTTAGTTCAGCTAGCTATAGAAGCACGAATTTTAGTTTGTTTAACTATATTTTTATCAACCACAAAGCCAAATGCGAAATTTCACAGACCTACACATTTACACAAAGTTTTAATCTCTATTTTATTTTTTTAGGGGTGAATTTTTCAAAAACACTGAATCAAAAAAAACAAATAGAAAATGTCACAGATCTAGCTTTAAATCTAACGGAGTTTAATAAAAACATGCAACTCCTATTTTATCTCCTTAGGGGTTATCTTTTAAAAACGCCGAAACATGTTTTCTTTACTTTAAACCAATAAGCCAAATACGAAATTCCACACATCTAACTTCAAAACTGACGGAGTTTCATATAAACTTACAATCACTGTTTTAACCCCTTGGGGGATGAATATCCAAAAATAGTGTGCGAAGTTTCAATTCAATCCGACGTTCTGAAGTGGGTGAAAATCACATTCAAACTTACATTTTATAAAGGACTAATATTACTTGACAATTATCTTTTCTATTTCAGGCTATACCTATTCTATTTACGACTAAGTAAAACTACATTAAATTCTACCACATAAGCTTTGAAAATAAATAGTAGGAACAATCTGTGTTGCGGTATATCGTCTCGCGGTACATCGTAAAAATAATTTAGTGTTCGCGATGTCATTAGCGCTAGTCGAGACGACAGTGTCGCCATCTGCCGGCGCCGACCGTCTAATGCACTTCATACTCCATATAACTACATAATATACCTAGATTATTGAGGAAAAGTTACTGTATAAATTTGGTGTTTTCAACACCGAAATACTGATTTCTGTCCTACTCAATACTGTATGTAGAATGGAAGTTGTTACATGTTGCATTGTTCCATTGATTTATAATGGGCTACTAACCGAATTCGACTGAGGCAGCCACTCTCATCACAAACTACAGTACGATCAACGTAACTAGGCCGGACTGAAGAAGGCGACAAGTGGTTGCGCAGATGCATTTTTGGAAGTAAATGGTGACAGGAAGCGGGGCGCGGGGCCGGTAACTAAACCAAGAGAATTAGAGATGCAATTACGCATCACATTGTCATAATTAGTATTACTACTCATGTTTTTTTGTGATTATTTTCGTAAAGAAATTGTTTTTCAAAGTTTCTTTAGTATTTACTGTAACTGTTCTAAATTAAAACTTTTATGAACTCATTTAAATAGTGTTTTTATATTTTTGAATTAAAATGTTGTTAGTATTTTTTATCGATTAAACATAATTAATCGTTTTCGTTAGTAATTTTAGGGTCGCATCTCTATGACATGCGCGAAAGTGATAAAAACCTAACTTCAATCCGGTCAAGTTACGTTGATCGTACTGTAGTGTCCAGTCACTGGACACTAGTTTGTGTGGCTTAAATCTACCACTGTTGTAGATTTAAGCCATAGGTCGTCTTGGTGGGTACCGCAAACAGTGTCAGGTTATTCTTCCGTGAAATAGTGATGTTAACACATCACTGTGTTTCAAAAATTTAGATCTTGGTCAAACAATGTTTTAGGCCGTAGTCTTTTTGATACTGTTAAGGGCTAGCGTGACGCTTATCTGTGACTAGCTGTCCCGCGCAACTTCGTTTGCGTATTTTTCCCCGTTTTTGCAACATTTCTCGTTGTTGCTCCGCTCCTATTAGTTGTAGCGTGATGTTATATAGCCTATAGCCTTCCTCGACAAATGGGCTATCCAACTCGGAAATTCCAACTCAGAATTTTTCAATTCGGATCAGTAGTTCTTGAGATTACCGCGTTCAAACAAACAAACAAACTCTTCAGCTTTATAATATATTAGGGTATAGATAAGGCGCACGACCTGTATGCCTACTTTGTTTCTTTAAAACGAAATTCATGAATTTTTGTTTACTTATATTTCTTAAGTCTACGGAGACTATACTTTGCATAAGCTCAAGAAGTTCGAACTGATGGACGATTTTCTAGAACGAGTGGATTAAATAGATGTTCCTGGCTCTGTATTTTACCACCTCTTTTTTGATCGAAACTTCGTTTTCATTGAATAAGAGTAGGCCTCCTGCTCGTCTCATCGTAGCATAAAAAAGACTACCTAGCCAATAATGCAGAAAAAAATATAGTGTAGAAGAGTGTGGGTAGAAACAAGTTCACTCTTATTTTCTTACTCTCACAGTCCGATAACCGAAGAGATGTGCCTTTTTCGAAAACGGTCACGGATCTACAGACAGACAGTGTTAACGTTGCTGTACCGCGCAGATCTCTCAATCTTGTTGGGTTGTCAATGATTCAAGGACATCTCAATTGCAGTAATTTATAATTGGGAATGTTACTATTACGTAATACACAGGCGCTTTAGTCTGTTTTTCATTCTACTCTCGATAATATGTCATTGGAAATGTTACTATTATGGAACACACATGCACTTTACTCTGTTTTATTAACATGTATTGTTTTTTGGCAGTTTATGTATGTTTTGCTCCACCATAGTGCTAAACTACTAATCCGATAACGATAAATGAGGTGTCTATGTGGCGCGGTGGGAGTGTGTCCGACTGCTACGCAAGAGGTCGTGGGTTCGATTCCCACACGGGACACCACTATGTGTGATCTAGAAATTGATGATCCGAGTCTGAGTCTGGGTAAGTCCCCCGCAACACAGGGCTTGTAGCCTACTGCGGGATTAGTTTAAAAAAATAAAAATTATATTACAGCCTGGGTGACTTAGGCTAAATTTTTTGGCCATGAAAGCTACATGACCTATGTGAGTACGTACCTGTTGTGTAGGTTTGTGTAAAAAATTGATACTTCTAGGTATCAAATTTAATTTAAACATTATGAAATGGTATAAAAGTGATAAAAAATGATCTTTTCTGTCATAAATGTTGATAAACTTACGCGATTTCTACACATATTAAACGCGCGAATAATTTAAGGTAAAATACCTTATTTATTGCCCGACATTTCAACCGTATTGCAATAGCCGTGGTCACGTGGACTCAGTCTACCCGTTGCAATACGGTCGAAACGTCGCAATTAACAAGATACTTTTCTGTCGTCCCTGAAAAACTGTATACATATGAAAAAAGAGTATCAACATGTTTGGAATGTATCAAACCAATGATTTGTAAAAACGAGCCAAAAATACCCAATACAAAGTATTGAAATCAAAACCACTCTCACTAAAACGTGGCTCAATCAATTCAATCTACAATTTGAATTAAAACAGTTTCATTTCTACGCAAACAAAATACAGAGAGGTTTCATTTGGCTGCCCCTACTGTCGGAACAAATTAAACTGCAGACAATTCGATTGGATTTGTTTCGATCGATAGGACTTTTTACCGCGGTTGGGTAACATTTTTCATTTTTTAACTCGATGCTAAAGATGAGTTCAATAGAGTCATAGATAGATTGTTATAGAGAGATGTAAAGTGTATTTTTGTGCCACGACTGAGCACTGATTGAGACTTTAGACTGCCTCTGTGGCGCGGTGGGAGTGTATCTGACTGCTACGCAAGAGGTAGTGGGTTCGATCCCCAACCAGGATAAAACTTTGTGTGATGAGCACGATGGTTTATTCTGTGTCTGGGTGTTATTTATCTATAATGTGTATGTATTTAGAAATATATATATATAAGTATGTTTACGGTTGTCTGGTTTCCATAGTTCAAGCTCTGCTTAGTTTGAGATCAGATAGCGTTGTGTGAGTTGTCCCAAGATATTATTATATTATTATTATTATACTAGCTGTCCCGCGCAACTTCGTATGCGTAAATTTTCCCCGTTTTTGCAACATTTCACGTCGCTATTCCACTCCTATTAGTCGTAGCGCGATGTTATAGCATATAGCCTTCCTCGATAAATGGACTATCCAACAAAAAAAAGAAATTTTCAAATCAGACCAGTAGTTCCTGAGATTAGCGCGTTTAAACAAACAAACAAATAAACAAAGCAAACAAACAAACAAACAAACTCTTCCGCTTTATAATACTAGTATAGATTGTAATGTGGATTTGTTAATTAAAAATCTAGTTTTAACAGGATAGCTCTTCGCTTTGTTTTATGAAAATGATTTTATGGTATTTTTTTCTCTCCGGATTTGCAAGCTTTACGAGACCTTATTCATGTTAAAAAACTCACTTTAAAATATAATTCTACCTCCTATACCTTTTATTATCCTTCCTATGGCAGCCATTACACGTTCCATATAGATCGAGATGCCGTGATCGTGATCAGTGATCTTGATCCAGATTGACTGTTTAAAGTGTTGGATAGACGAATCGCGACATGTTGCTACTAGCCGAATCTTGATTGAGCTAGTTCAAGGTCACGAATCTCAATATATTGATAGATCTTGATGTATCAATCTATTGAGATCAGTGATCAGATCACAATCTGGATTGAGCATGTAATGGCTTCCTATGTCAATCTTAGATTAGGTATACAAGGTTATTTTTCGTATAGTGCAAAGTAGGGATATTACGGAGCTTCGACTACGACTCCGACACTTTTAAATCGGACGCTTAAGCTTAGTTATAAGTGTATGAAGGAATTAGTTCTCACGGATTCCCTATGATCGCGGGTTCGAGTCCCGCCGGTACGAATTTTTCCTTCACACATTAAATATGATTCAATAACTTTCCTTTTTAGGGTTTCCTTAGCCAAAGTGGCAAAAATGGAGCCCTTATAGTTTCGTCATGTCCGTCTGTCTGTCTGTCTGTCCATCCGTATGTCCGTGACTAGACAATGACTATTATTTGAATTTAGTGAAAAGGTGTCCTGTAGTAGCCGCTACTTAGTGTGATAGCTGAATAATTAAAATAAATATTTTTAGGCAGGGCATACATGTAGCAGAAGCTGAAAAAAATGTTGTCCACACACCAACGTGTGGCGCATCATTCGATAGGTCTTTTAAAAAGATTTGAGGTTACTAATAAACTTTTATGATTGGGTCAATGTTTTTGGAAATAAACGCTCCGAAAGATGCATAAATTGTGATTCATTTATCTTTAAAACAAAAAATGTGATTTTTTTTAAAAAGGTAGCGCTTAAGAAATACTTTAAACTAAAATTATTTTGGACATGATCGGATATACCGCATTGACTTATTGCCGAAAAACTGCGTTTCTCAACAAAAGGTCGTTAGTGCCATAAACATACGCTCTTCTGCTGGTGCATTTTTTCAAATCAGATTTTTCAAAATGGCAAAGGCTCCCACATGCTCGCATGAATTAATTGTCTGAAATTTTCTCAACTTTTGTGAGTGGAACTTGATTTTATTCAAAAATCATCTACATTCTATTGCGAATCGAATGAAACTTTAATCATAGTTTTTCTTTAAAGCTGAGCTCGGACCCCCGCCCCCCTCTTGTGTAGGCTTTTTATTCGGAATTTGAATCTTGAATCGTAAGGTATTGCGAATCGTTTCAAAATTGCCATTCAATGGCAACATACCGGTCACTTTTCATCTAAACTTACATAAAATTAATACTGAAAATACTATTCCAGTAAAGTAATAAAAAAAAAATAACCTTTGATTCAAAGGCTCTTAAAATATAGTCTAATGAAAATGGGTTTTTTTGCTCGTAGGTAATTCCTGCTACAGGTTGCTACGAAAAATATGTCCGAACCAACGGCACTCCATACCTTGTCGGGGTTTAAAAGCCACGGCCCGACTAAAAATACCTGCACCCCTGCTGTTTATCTATATACCTACTCAATGTAGCTAGTTATGGTTTGTAATGAATGTGCTGGAAAGCCAATGATGTTTTGAATAAAAAGGTGTAGATAGGTTACATAAACAACAAAAATTTTTAAAAACAGCAAACTATTGCACACATAGATAATCTATTGCAAATTCAGCTTTTGTTACGAAGTGTACGAGTGCCCCCTCCCCCGCCTAAAACATGTATTTTAATTATTTAGCTATCACACTAAGTAGCGGCTACTACATTACACCTTTTCACCAAATTTCATCAATATTCATTGAGAAGTCTCTGAGTAAAATGCCTGTGACATACGGACGGACAGACAGACAGAAGGACATGACGAAACTGTAAGGGTTCCGTTTTTTGCCATCTTGGCTACGGAACCCTAAAAATGTAATCCGCTGCTTTCATCTCTTGACGCTGGCGATGCTACACTGACATATGAAAAGTAAGTCAATTGTATAAATTTTAAAGTGCCGGTTTCTGAGCGCTTGTAATCTTTAACACCTTTTTACATAAAACATCATTGTAGATATCATAGTGGGGTTTGTGGTGACTTGTAATACCTACAGGTATTTCTGTAGCTATCTCAGGCTCCATACAGACTGCCTCTGTGGCACGGCGGGAGTGTGTCCTAATGAACGCAAGAGGTCGTGGTCGTGGTCGAGGGTTCAATTCCCAAACGGCACATCACTTTGCGTGATCCAAAAATTCTTGTTCCGAGTCTGGGTGTAGTTTGTGTCCGCGACTTGTATGCAGCCCCCCCCCCCCCGTTGCGCAAGTTTCGGCATCAAATAACCCACCAGCCCCGTCGCACAAAGTCTCGGGATCGATTCCTGGGTTTGGACTTCAAATTATTCTATCTTTCAAAAATACTATTAAAATTTAAACTTGTAATACCTATGCAAAACACACACAACATACACCCAAACTGAGAACAAACGTTTACACAAAATACTTTAGTATAAATACTTAATGATATAAACAAAAACATTCGTCACTCATTTTCATTTTCATACGATTGCAAGTCACGGCGCGATCATTAATATCCAACTAAGATGACCATTACACTAGTAAAGCCTTATTGCAGGGATTGTGCTGAAGGATGAAGAAGGTTTTATCGTTCACGGTCCCCTTTGGGTAATAAACTAAGTGTAATACTGTTATGTACTAAACTAAGTGTTATGTAGCTTTTGAGATGATGCTTTTAAAACTTTTTAAGCTTCGTACTCACATAATATAAAGTGCAATGAAATCGCACATGTCGCAGTACATAAATATGTTCATTTCAAATAATTTAAAATATTTTTAAAAGTTGGATTAAAGATTAATTCAATATTTATTTAAAAGATACCCTAAAGAATTTATAAAATAATCTTAAGCTGAAGAGTTTGTTTGTTTGAACGCGCTCAGGAACTATTACTCCAAATGGAATAATTATTTTACTGTTGGATAGTCCATATAACATCACGCTATGACCAATAGGAGAGGAGCAGCAAAGAAAAATGTTGCCAAAACGGGGAAATATTACGCAGACGAAGTTGCGCGAGACTGCTAGTAAAATATATGATAGATAATTTATACTAATATTATATCTATACTAATATTATAAAGTTGAAGAGTTTGTTTATTGAACGCGCTAATCTCAGGAACTACTACTCCGAATTGAAAAATTATTTTACTGTTGGATAGCCCATTTATCGAGGAAGGCTATAGGCTCTATAACAACACGCTACGACCAATAGGAGCGGAGCAGCAAAGAGAAATGTTGCAAAAACGGGGAAAATTTATGCAAACGAAGTTGCGCGGGACACGTAGTCAATAAATAAAATATCTCTACATTACCCAAGGGATCATAAAAATCAAATTTTCTCTAGACTAAGATTAGTTTACAATAGATCTAAAAAAAACTTATTTCTCACATCGCGTAAATCTAATTAAGTAAGAGAGTGTAGAAGTAAAGGCATAAATACACGAGATTAGACAGTAAACGATGCATTACAACTTGGCAGCTCATCACTGGTCTCTGGAGAATGGTTCTAACTATTGCTAACATTGTTTATGGTTGAAGTTTTTTCTTTGGTATTTTGTAGCGCCAATAATTAAGCGAAAATACTGTGTAGAACCTTGGGTTCTGCACGGTATTTTCACATCTATCTATACACATAATATGTATCTATACTAATGTTATAAAGCTGAAGAGTTTGTTTATTTGTTTGTTTGAACGCGGTAATCTCAGGAACTACTGGTCCAAATTGAAAAATTATTTTACTGTTGGATAGCCCATTTATTGAGGAAGGCTATAGGCTTTATAACATCACGCTACGAACAATAGTAGCGGAGCAGCAATGAGAAATGTTGCAAAAACGAAAAATTACGCAGACGAAGTTGCGTGGGACAGTTAGTGTTTTATATAACCCATTCGTACGATGCCTATATAAAGATAGACAGCGAGGAGTAACTTTGTTTTACTTTGGTAAACGGGTAGGAACAATGACAATACTTTAAAGTGGGTACCTATAGAGACTACTTTCACATAATATAGTTTTTACTAGAATCTGAGAATATTCAAATAATGGGTACAATGTATAGTTAGAGTTATCCCTTTTTCGAGAAACAAGCTAAACACTGGTCTGGCCTGTTGGTCTAGTGCTTAGTGACCCTGACTGCTAAGCCGGAGGTTGTGGGTTCGATCCCCACCCAGGATAAAACTTTGTGTAATGAGCTCGATGGTTTATTTTGTGTCTGGGTGTTATTTATCTATAATGCCTATGTGTTTAGAAATATTTAAGTGTGTTTATCAGTTGTCTGATTTCCATAGTACAAGCTCTGCTTAGTTTGGGATCAGATAGCGTTATTACTGGTATGCAGTCGTTAGTTCATTCGTGCAGCCGAAGAAAAAATCCTACTTCGTATTTTTTTTTAATAGACGACTCCCTCAGTAGGGTACAAGCCCTGTGTCGCGGGGGATTTTACAAACATACAAGTCACGGACACAAAGTACACCCAGACTCGGAACAACAATTTGTGGATCACACAAAGTGGTGTCTGGTGGAATCGAACCCACGACCTCTTTCGTAGCTGTCGGACAAACTCCCACCGCGCCACAGGGACAGTCGAATCGTAGTAAGGTACATAAAGAAAGAACTATATAGGGGGGCTGATAAATAAAATGACTAAGAATATTGCACACATAAAACCTACAACTTACAAGAATTATCTTTTAAAAAAGACGAAAGATGTGTGATGTGACGATTCATCTTGGTATCGTCCAACCGATGAAGAATGATCAATAAGGCTCGCGTACCATTCATGTCTATCTTTGCTCGAATGCTATTCTAATCGATTCCATTTGAACAATATCGATTAAGATTGTCCATTAACACTTTATTAGAGACATACGACACTGGAGACGAATCAGCTCATCTTAGCTCATCTCCGTTAATAACACGCCACGTTTACGACGACGTACTGTTCACTATTAGTTTTATGTCCTACGTTTAAGGTTTATTAGCGAACGAACAATACACAGGTTATTTCACACATGGCAATGTCTAGACGAAGTAAAACGTCTTTACTGAGAAAATTCCACTCGTATTACAACAAAAACAAAACGGAAACGGCCATTAGTCGTTTCATAAAAAAACGGTTTTTACAACAATGTAAAATTCCTTTATTACTGTGCTCGTTTTACTAACAAACGTTAATAAAAGAACTTTATACGAACAATAACCAATTTGGGAAAGAAAACACGGCTCTCGGATATTGCTCATTGACATAAATAAATCATTATTTTCCGTACCTCACGATGCTATAGTCAAATTTCAAAACGAATTTTCATTGTAATGTGCCACAAAAGAAAAATGCGAGACTATATCCGAGATGCTTTGTTAAAAATTAATTTGATACCTTTATCTCGAATTTCTCGAAGTTGTTTTTTAAGGGAAGATGGAAGCTACTTACGCGTTGAGTCTTTATCCCTAATTAATTCATATTTTCTCTTGTTAACGTAGCTTAGAGATTTAATACTCCGATATTGTGTCCATTGTTAAAATTATTGACAAAATACAATTATTATATTTGTTTTTTTACAGCCTTAAAAGTGGTTTATAAATCGCCTCGGAAAAAACTTAAACAAAAATAAGATAGAATCTAAATAATAGATAATAATGTTCACTCAATTGATTTCAGTAAAGTATGAATATACTCTCTATTCCCTGATACTCATAGTTCGATCGGTCAGAATTCCGACCCAACCTAAGAGAGATTTGACAAAGGATCGATGACTTAACTGTGTGTTCTGTCCGAGACAGAGAAACGTGTGAGGTTAGAAGTCGGTCATCCATCAATTTATCTGATAGTGATTTAATCGGATTATTGTGAGCAACGACCAGGCTGATAGTATTTAAATAAAATTGAGATACTACGTTAGTACATATTATCTCCATGCTAAATAATAATAAAGATATTGTCATAACAGAAACAAAGTTTCTACCAACAAAACGCCTAACGAAGTGATCATGAAAATCGCTTTCAAACAACTTGCGTTATCTACAACATCGTGATTGCAATTTACTTGTTGTATTCCATTCGTTCACTCATTCGATACTCGTTCAATGTTCATATCGTTCATTCTTCGTTCCAAGTTTGAAATTTTCTATCGATGCAACGTCGCGATAGAGTCAAAAACTTCCAACTAATAATTTCTCGTCGTGTGCCCGGGGTTTAATGAATTTTACGTGACGTCACAAAGTTTTGCTGAAATGATGGGTAATGTAGTTAGTCTGACGTCGGGCTTTTGGAAAGCAGTTTATTTCTCGTGCTTTTGGAGGTAATTTTGTTTATGTGGAAGAAATAAAACTGTAATAGTGTAGGACTACCGCCAGGTACGTCGTACATGCATATACAGGGTGTAACAGAAAGGTGTGGTCATATTCAAGTGCAAATACCTAATTAAAAAAAATATATTTATTAAGTTTTCTTTCGTTTATTTAGAAATAAAAAGATATTAATTAAAAAAATATGACTTTAAAAGTTTTGAAAGATGACTTAGACTATGACTTAGAAAGAATTTTGTGTAGGGGAGGTATAATTCTTATGCCATATGCCTTTCACTACTGAATTTTGACAAAAAGAATATGTTATAACAATGTAATAATAATGCTACCAGCTATGCCACCATGGTAGGTGTAATACTGATAACATACCCTATCCGCCCTGTATACTAAAGCAATTTCAATTATTCTGAACTAAAATATACCTTTTTATATTTTGTATGTAATGTGTATGCTTGTGGGGGGGTTCCCTTGACTCTAATATTATTAGAATAGGTACGTATACCTAACTTATGTTAAAAATAGAAAATACGTCAAACGGAACGTTATCGTTGATAAGAAGACTAATCATAAAACAAAAAAATCTTGTTACAAAAACTGATGAAAATTAACCAAACCATTTTTCACGATCCAATGACGCCACAGACGCCCCGCAGTCGCCCCGTCGCCGCACCGTCGCCGCGGCACAGACGCACCGCGGCTCCGGCTGCTGTGTGACGGCAGGTGCAACTGTCAGCTGTCCGGAAACTCGCCGTTTGCTAATTATTTTTTTAAAGCTTTGATAAAGGGTTCTCGTGTATTTTTCCGTTACACTGTTTTGGAAATTGAAGGCCAATTTTAAAAGTAAAATTGTTAATGTTTTGTTTACTTTTTAATGCAGAAGCTACGTAGGTAAGTAAAATAATACGTGTACCTATTATTCTCGAATCATGTTCTTATTTCAAACTGTATTTAACCATACGACTGGCTGCAAAAATTAGATGATAGTTCTACTGAACAACTACTCCTTATCAGCAACTAGCTAGGGCTCTTCATCAAACTCATGAAGTCATGACACGCACACCTTCATTTGTAACTATCAGACACATTAAAAATAATTATCACACATTCTTAATACACACAACTACTTTCACATTTATTTTATTTTTATTTTCTTCCACATTATATTTACATAATTTAAACATATTTTTATAATACTATATTTAGGCTAGAAATTAAGACTAAATAAAACTAAAATATATCCAAAAAATTGGGACCCCTGGGCATGGTTCCACAAATACTGGCGGCATTTCCTCGCTATCATATTGCTGATGCGTTGTGCGAGGAAGCTGCCAGCTCTACGGTCACGGTTTTTATAATTATAGTCTAGATTAAGAATCTTATACAAATTCACCTGATAAGCAACTAGGTATATCTTATGAGTCCAGGTTGGGGGCCTGGAGATCTGTCACATAGGGGTTTCTCTAGTAAAGACTCCAGTCTCTCACAGGGGACCCTAGACATGTAATTTAGTGAAAATCACCCTAATTCTAAGTTTGCTTGTACATGATGACCTTTGTGATGAGAAAATAAATAAACATTATTATTATTTCATAACGTACCTTACCTATAAAAATATCATACGAAAACAAAGACTCGAACACATTAACCACAGATAAGAAAACCACAATGTACAATAACATTAGACTTTAATAAATAAAGCGTAATTCTCTAGAATTTTGATATAAATAAACCGTACGAGGTATCTTTACAGTCGAGTTGAGGGCCCAGTCGACTGCAGCGCCGCCTACCGATGAGATAAATGTTTATTTACACACTTTTGAGAGCTCTCCGCTCCCGCCGCGATAAGAAATTTACTTAAATTACCTACTTAGCATCTGCAATCGCCGTTTTCTTTATACGTAATGGAGGAACCTGGTAGCTATTATTGTATCAACTACTAGCTGCCTGCCCCGGCTTTGCACGGATGTCATATCGTAGTTTTTTATACCTTGAGTTACATTATTGTAATTTCCGTAGGGATCTCTAATTTTTTGACAATTTAATATAGCCTATGCTACTCCCCGATAATGTAGCTTTCTAATAGTGAAATATTTTTTAAAATCGGTCTAGTAGTTTTTAAGTTTATTCGTTACATACTAAAATATAAATCTTTCCTCTATAATATTAATGTAGATGTAAATTATAAAAAACAGTTTGCAGTGGATATACAAGGAATGGGGGACATTTTAGCATTTTTTTATTGTTATTGGGTCATTATAAATGACACACATATCCGAGTGCTCGTACCAACTTATTTGTTTGAAAATCCAAATACCCTAGCTTTCATTCTTGATTATACCATAATAATAATAATATCTTGGGACAAATCACACAACGCTATCTGATCCCAAACTAAGCAGAGTTTGTACTATGGAAACCAGACAACTGATAAACATACTTATATACCTATTTCTAAATAGTGCTCATCACACAAAGTTTTATCCTGGGTAGGGATCGAACCCAGGACCCCTTGCGTTGTGTAGCAGCCGGATACACTCCAAATCCAATAGTAGTTGTTGGAACGCGGTAATCTCAGGAACTACAGATCTGAATTGAAAAATTAAATATTAAAATTATATTAGTAGGCTATAGGGCATATAACATCACGCTACGACTAATAGGAGTGGAGCAGTCAAGAGAAATGTTGCAAAAATTTACGCAGACGAAGTTGTATGTGACATCTAGTTCCAATATAATTTCGACGGCCGTCGAAGTACCGCCGTGGATGACACAAAACACTTGCGCCTTCTCAGATGGTTTACATGGCAATAAGGTCTGCAGGAGAGATACTTCTAACTATAATCAAGCTCTTCCACCACCAGTTAGCCAGCTGGATTCCTTAGCGATTGGCGTACATGACTTTAATCGGCTACTGACAGCATCTGTTACTGAGTTATACTGAGTGACTGATGTTATGTGATTCTGATAATATTCATTTTGAATTAAAATACTGCTAGAAAACTATTTTTTAAGTTTTAGAAAGCAGTTTCACGATATATTAAAGTTCATTTGAAAAAAAATTACCTGCGTCTGCACCAAACGCTTAGGGTACAGGCGCCAAAGGGTAATTCTTTACTCCGCTAGTGTCACGTAATATAAAAAAAATCAGCCATTTATAAAGTGCTTGCATTTTTTAGTGCCACCCTCTTGAACTATTCTGTTATCTGTCAAAGGACTATATCACAATGTTTGCAATATCAAGTTGTCCCAAGAGAGAGATATATAGGTATATATATAATATATAATATTTTTTTTTACACTTTATATGGGCAAGTCTGGAGGCAAAACCTAATAATTATAATAAATATTATAAGAATTACTTACATCATCCCAACAAAATCTCGTGTTTCGATCAGAATGTTATGTAATGCACATTCGCGATTTACGATCGATGTTATAAAACGTGAATGTAATTCTTTTGTTTCGAGTACGTGGTTGATTAACATTGCAAAATGCAGAAGTATCGATAATCGATCTTGAGCCACAGTGTTACGTGGGAATATGGCGTATGACATGAGCATTTACATATTCGGTTATTTTTTTAATAATCGAGTTGTACAAATAGCGGTGATAGGACCGAGAGTGTTTGTGAAATTGAAGTTTTTTTTTTTTTTATTGCCTATGGTTGGCAGGCGAGCTAGCGGCCCACCTGATGGTAAGCGCTAACCGCCGCTCATGGACTACAGGAATGTCAGGGACACACCCAAGCCGCTGCCTACTGAAGTGAAAACTCTCTTTAAGCCTCGTTTGAAGAAAGACGTGACAGTTGACGTAAAAATGCTTCAAATATGGCCATTAATTCAAAAACTCGTGCAAAAGACTATTAGTAAGTACTTACAAACGTGTATTAATTATCCAACATTTTGCAATACTTTGTATTTTTTTTATTAAATTTATTTATTACCTGTCGCTTCTCAACAAATCTAATTTATCTCGTTCTCGAGATAAAATTTTGTTTAGATAATATAGTTGACTGCTATGCTATGTTTTAAAGTAAGGAGGTAATTCCTTACAAAGGCAATGCTGCAGTACCATGTAACAAGAGCAATATAAATGCACCTTTGTTACATAAAAATATGCGTGCCTACGCTAGACGTCTCATAAAGGGATTTTGTCAGACAATGTCTCTCATATATTGACGATACGCCGTATATGATAAGCACTGTGCGACTGCTAGCGGACCAGCGGGTGATGATTAATTAATCATTGAAGTATTATTGCTCTTCCAGTATTACTCCTGCTATCCTATTAATGTTGTAAACCAGGGTTTTGTATAACTATACTACTACTACTATACAAATTATAAAGCTTGTTTGTTTATTAGAACGCGATAATCTCAGGAACTACAGGTCCGAATTAAAAAAACTTTTACTGTTGAATAGCGCATTTATTGAGGAAGTCTATAGGCTACATAACATCACGCTATGACGAAAAGGAGCGGTGCAGCAATGAAAAATGTTGCAAAAACGGGGAAAATTAACGCATACGAAGTCGTGTGTGGGTCTGCTAGTAAATGTATAAACCTGAAAGTTTGTGTACTAGTGTAGGCATAGTCTAATAACTAATACCAGTAGTTCATCGTAGTACTGTCATCGGGTAATTATGCAGGAGTTGTAGGCGGGACGCAGCAGATGGACGGACCTAACTCGCGGTCGCTCAGTCGGGTCCGTCGCTGCCCACCCGCTGCGTCGCGACCCGCAACCCCCATACTATTACCCCATGTAGATGGCTTCGTCGAACGACTGTATTAGTTATACGACTGTGGTGTAGGTGTACTATAAAGGTTAGATGGATCAACGATCTCAGAAATGGCACTAAGGCATATTTTGTGCGAAGAGCATTTGCACCAGGGACAAAGCTATCGCTATTGCAGCCGTATGAATGATCAGACTCAGGCCAGGTGGAGTGATGATCTACGCAAAACGGCTGGCAGGAGCTGGATGCGAGAAGCCGAGGATAGAACAAAGTGGCGTGTAATTGGAGAGGCCTATGTCCAGCAGTGGACTGCGATAGGCTGATGATGATGATGATGATGAATGATACGACTTCTTCAGGCTAGGAGACTAAAGCCCTGAACCACTATTAGTAATTACACCCCCTCCGTACCAGCGACACACACTAAAAAGTCAATTAGTTTTCATATAGCCCGCGTAAGGCCAGCTATGTTATATTAATTTGTCTATAACTTCTATTTATGAATGCAGAAATAATGAACTATACCTAGCTAATATTTTTGGTGGAGACGCGACTTGAGACGAGCTTAATTTTTTTTGACGTGACAACGTCTTATAAATTGGTTTGCCGGGTGACACTTCAAGAAACTGCGTTACGCTCCGCTCACGTTATGGTATTTTACCACTCAAAGTCGTTGTCACGTAAAACTTTCGCCCGTATACCGACTTTACAGGCAACCAATTTTTTTTTAATCTTCGCTACTCGCTACCAGTATGACTAAATATTTAGCAAGGATACTACGGTACCGCTTAAGTGATATTAGCAGATAGTCGGCGAGCCGGACAATGGTAGCCAGTCTGCCTGACCACCAGAGCAAACACAATATCGGATGTATGACGTCAGATTATACGCGTGTAGTTTCATATATGATGTAATGCAATTATACGGATATGTCTACGGGAGCTGTGATAGGTGCTCTGAATATATAGTTAACGTTTGGTTATTATTCAGCCCCGTTGATGAAGCGGAGTGTTTGATACATAGATTTGAGCTAAAATTATATTAAATATAAATTATAGTAGTTCCTGAGAGTATTGCGTTCAAACAAACAAACTCTTCAGCTTTATAATATTAGTATAGATATATTTTCCCGCAGCTTCGCCCGCGTTGACTAGATGATTTCCCCATTTTTGCAACATTTTTCATTGCTGCTACGTTCCTATTGGTCATATACCCTTCCTCGATAAATGGTCTATCCAACAGTAAAAGAATTTATCATTTCGTTCAAACAAATATACAAAAAAACAAGCAAACTCTGCTGCATTTTTTTTTGCTTCAACTCAACTTCAGCTTTATAATATTAATGAATATTAGGTAGAAAAGTACTGTAGGTACCTATAGTCTCATAAAAATCCGTTAGTAGTTTTTGCATGAAAGAGCAACATCCATCCATCCATCCTTTCAAACCTTCGAATTTATAATAATAATAATGTTGGATAATATTAGGTAGTGAAATAATCTAACACGTGTGTGGGTAGTATCTGGGTGTCATTGTTTGGTTCAGTTCCGTCGGCGGACGTTCACATATCAGCCTGTCATGCTTCGGCGCCGGCGCTGCACTGGGGTCATATTCTGGCAATCGCTCGAAATTTATGAAATTTAAGCCGCAGGTTAATAAATGTTTTATTTTAGTGACTTTTATGTGAACCAGAGTCCGAAGGCTTTGGTTATAGTTTATTACCGTCAGTGTCCTTAAGTAATAAGAGACAATATCCATCATATTACAACGATGGCTTGATCTACCATATAACTTAGGAAATATTCATCCTTAGGGGTAAAAACTAGCACCTTTAATACAAGTTATTACGATAACTTAGCAAGGGTGTTGGTATCGATTACAGCTGGTATCGATTATTTAAATTAGTTATAAGATAAAATAATGTACAACTATGTTCATTTATATGTAAACCTGTTTACATGCATTAAATTGTTATTATTATTATTAAATAAGAACTAATAGTCAGGCTACTCCTCTCGTACATTGGCTCCTGACTGAAGTCTCTTGAAAGGTTTTTAGTTATGCCTAGATAAACAATTAAAGCAGGGACAAATATCAACTTATTCAATACAGAATAAATCATCATTTTAGTCCCAGAGCTCATGGTAATTTTATGTAGGTATTTGAGGCACGCTGAAATCTTGTCTAATACTTCTTCTATAGTACTCAAACAGAGAACCGTAGACCTGGCTGGGGGATAGCGGGGCTAAATAAACTTTTATATTTTACAACGATTTTACGATTAATGTCATATCAAAATAATCTATATTTTTAACATTTATACAAATAATTTTCTATTTTCGAAATAATATTGCAAGCGCCTGGCTTAGTTTAAGACCTGACTAAACATAATTTTTTTTACACTTTAAATACTAAATTCACAGTCACAAAAAATCATAATGCCTCAAGCATATTTTCTTTGCAAAAAAAATGGTTTCTTTAAAAATATAAGGGTAAGTCGATTTAGCCCCGTTATGCCCCAGCCAGCTCTGGGGTTCTTTGCTTGGGTATTCAGGGAGGTATTTGACAAGTTTTAAGTATGCCTCAAACACCTACCCAAAAATTACCACCACCTCTCCTACTATTTTAAAAGATGATATAGTTACACGTGGAAAAGTTTTCTATATAAAGTAAAATTTTACTGTAAATATTACAACATAGCACCTACTCAATATTTTTTATTTAATTTCAATAAAATGTTGAAAATAGCCGCTTATATTTCGTTTTCCACGCGGAAATTGAGCGGTTGCGGTACAGTATTGTGCAAGGACGACAGTCGTGGTCAGCCTCTATTGCAGACTTGAAAATATTTCAAATTGATAATACCAATACTTTATATTATATTTGGTACGGTATTGAGAGCCATGTTCCAAAGAGACAGCTCGTTCAAGTCTATTTTTCTTAAGTTAATATTTTATTTTGAGTAAAAACGAAATCTGAAGCATTGTTTTGCGATTTATAATAATATAATATCTTGAGACAACTCGCACAACGCTATCTGATCTCAAACTAAGCACAGCTTGTATTATGGAAACCAGACAACTGATAAACATATTTATATATTTCTAAATACATACATATTATAGATAAATAACACACAGACACAAAGTTATATCCTGGGTGGGGATCGAATCACGACCTCTTGCGTAGCAGTCGGATACACTCCCACCGCGCCACAGAGGCAGTCACTTTTATAATAATTTAAACAAGTTTGTAGAATTAAACATACATAATTCTGACTTGGGTTTTTAGATATAACAAAATCTAAAGTAGTATTGTTTGGTTATTCATAGTGATTTTTACAAGTCTGCAGAATTAAACATAGGTAATGTTGACTTGGGTTTCAGGTATTATCGGTATTTAATACTTATTATCAATCTGGCAATAATATTCAAAAGACAAAGCTAGATTTATTTTAGACTCAAAAATATTAAATACTAGCGGACGCCTCGCAGTTTCACTTGCCCAGTTCCTGTTCCCGTGGGAATACGGGGATAAAAAATAGCCTATGTCACCCGGGGTTAATGTAGCTTCACAACGATGAAAGATGTGATGAGATGAAGAAAAAATTTTTTTCAACTCCGTCGAGTAGTTTCGGAGCCTATTCAATACAAACAAACAATCAAATCTTTCCTCTTTATAATAATAATAATAATAAGTATAAGTATAGAAAATACTAAGAAAATCGTATATATCATAAGACAAGCTATTTATAGTGAATATGGCATATAAAGTACAATGAATAAACATGAATGTATATTCCTTTTCACGGTGGAAGAAAATAAAAAAATAAAACCCATCTTCCCGCAACTTAGAACGCGACACTCGATCCTTCATATTATTTTTTCTCGTCGCGAGAATTCATTTCGTACCCAACTATAAAACTCTAATTTCGATGTCATAGCATAATGGATTGGAACGTCTGAGAGCTCGTAGGAAAATTTAATATTATGTTCGACGATATCTAAGGTAAGAAGAGGTACAGTACGATTGTCGTGGGATTGCGAATTGTGAAAAAGTCACGAATCCGAGTATTGTCTAGACGAGAGATGACGAGAGTCTCGGCCGTCCACAGGAGAACACTAAGCCCGTGTTATTAGATTTTGATGAGTTGTTGACGACCATTTTGAAACTTTCGTATACTTACATAGATAGGTTCTTTACTTTTTTATTCACTCGTACAGTCACGCGCAATCACTATTAAACATTTAAAGATATTCTTTCGACTTTCGTGCTAAATTAAATATAAGGTGTGTTTATTTTTGCGTTTTATATGTTTGAGTATTGGCCGCAATTGCCGTTTAGCAGAAAAAAATATTAACCCATCAAAGGTAAGAAGAATCGATCCGAGATTCGGTTAGATAAAAATCAAACTCTAATCTCACATGAATGAAATCTGAGGAGTTAATCTAGATGAGATGTACATGTATAAGAGATGTACATGAAAGAAACTTTAATTTGCTGCACCATAGGTCAGCTTAAAATAACACCGGTCAAGCCCGACTCGGCTTGCATGATCGGATGCAATTTCAATTATCTTTTACAGTAATAATTAACTGCGAGCTACGGGTCATACTTGCTTGATTTCACTTTTTTTCTAAAGGTCTTGCTTAATTCTTTGCATCGCGGTCGGTCGCGGCTGTGCGCTGCTTACCACGTACGGCTGACGCCCGCGACCGATGCGACAATAGTCAGAGTATTAGAATGTATGGTGCCCTTTCCAAGGTCCGCGATAGATGCGCCCGGCCTACGACTGACGACGTAAGATGCGAGCGCACTATGACTATTGTCGCATCAGCCGCACGTCGTAAGACGCGCGCGACCGCAATCGGCAGCGATACACGGAAATGAACCTTAACGGTCGGTTTCAGTAACTTATCTATCGTTAACTGTCTATTAAATAGTTAACTCTAGTAGCAACACATTTGTATCATCGATAGATAGAAAACCACTCTTTCGAGACGCACAAATGTTAGTCTATCTAGCAATGTGGTTGTGACTGTACCGCCACAGTTTTATAATCAATTTGTAGTTTTTAGTATAGATATATTTTACATCCTATGACGTCTTCAAAACCTGTCAGACGCATTGATGATATGTCTGTAAGAAAGTGCAATGTAAATAGAATCGTAAAACTTTAAGAGGCTAGTTTTTCTTTGGATTTCTTAAATCACTTGTAAATGGAATTCAATGATGGTTTTTATTACAAATTGATGATTTAGATGTCCTTCGAGTAGCTTGCTTCAAGTAGTAGCTTGTTAGATCGCTTTTATTATGGTGGGTGTCCAACAATATCTGTGAGTTGTGGGGGCAATATGAGTTGTAAGTTGCCAACAAAAGGTCCAAACAATATCTAAAATACCCCGCTATAAGTTAAGTTCCCGATTTATTTTACAGTTTATTTGGTTTTGTTTTAACAGAGCTGCTATATCGTACTTAGCTTCTTGATTGGGCTATTGTGTTTTATATTAATGTTAATAATATTGTCAACCAAAATGTGCACTTGTATGTAAAATTCCAACTCGACGTCGCATCGCTCGCTGTGTAGATACATACGTTACCTACTATGTTTCATAAATATACCAATTCCATGTACATCACGCTGTACGGAATTGAAATTCGGTAATTCAGTAAGGCTTAAAGCGTTACTGAGCACCTAACATCAAACAATCACAAACATTTTTATATTATTGATGATTTGACGAACTTAGCTGATTTTATGATGTTTTAAGAAAAAGGACCCAGATAGGTTACACAAACAACATACGATCTTTAAAAACGGCAAACTAATGCACACATAGATAATCTATATATTGTAATGTCACACATTTCACGAATCACGAACGAAAAATAGTCGTAATTATCACGAGAGAAAAACAAATGTACCTAATCCGCTTGTTTCATCTGTTAACGCCGGCGATGGGACACTGACATTTTTTTTTTTCATTTTATTTTAAGGTGCGCTTGCTAAGCGCTTGTAAACCTATCTATACCTTTTTACTTACTTAGAACATGTTCATAAAGTGAAGTTCTATCACAATTACATGAAAGCTCTGTCCTCGAGAACAAGAAAACTCTGTAGTACCGTGCTGGTGCTACTACACTGTCTACTAAATTATAAATATAAAAAAAGGAAAAAACAAACTGTCAGCACCGTCTCCTGTCAACTCCTTGGCGTTTTTAGTGCTTCGCTACCTTCAGTTACTTACCTACCAACTCAAACGATAATTCACGTTGAGTCGTCAAAAGTATTTTTGTCACTATTCACCATTAAGTGACAGTGACAGCATGAGAATTAACGTCTAAAATTTAATGACGTTTCACAGATATCTAATAAAATAACATAAAATAAAAACAAAAACTCGCAGGTGATTGTCCATATAATATAATAATCGATTCTACAATAAAGAACTCGTGTTTCCAGCACATTTGTATGATCCAACTAAAAGTAATTCATCAGTTTCAATCAATTTCCCTCGTATAATCACGCTGTAAACTCACACAGAGGTAAATCATATCAAAGTAAAAGCCCGTACAGATTAGCGGCAGTATGACAAGGATCCGCCACCATGAACCCATAAAACTTTCCCTCTTCGAAGAAAAGTGAGCTTAGTCACGAAGGCATCATTAATTCTATACAAACCTGGCCAACGCTAACCTATTGCTGCTTCAGACCACGAGTTTTGTAAAGCCAGTAATCGGACAGACGCGGTCGGATTTTTAGAACAACCCTCCAAAAGAAATTTCGTGCGAACAGCCATTAACCCGCTAACTGTTATTATTGAAAACTGAATAGAAAAGAATAGAATAAATCTTTTTTTGCTTAGATTGTATGATGCGTGTACAAAACAGATGGATTCTTATTATAAACGGTGCACATACATTTTGTCGCTTGGCGACATGCAAATTACATTATTACCTAAATAGTTCATGTTATATTTTATTTACTTATATTATATAATATCTACCATTCTATTAATATTCATGCTTGTCATTTAAAAACCTCATAGACTTATGCATATACATAGACATTCATTTATTGCAAAACTGTGTATACTTTTTTTTTTTTTTTTTTTTTTTAAAAAAAAAACTTATTTATTCATTGACTTAGGGGTGTTATAAAATATATTACATAGAACCAACAGTTACCCGTTTCGGGTATTGCAATTTTTATTCTACTTAAAACTAAGAAACAAAGAGTTATAGAAACAAGACAAAATATAAAAAAAACACACTAAAAATAGTTCATGCCGACAAACGACTTACATTAATTTGGTTTTAAAAAATTCCCTGAGGGTGTAAAACGCATCATCTATTAGCCATTTCAGAGACAGAATAAAATGTCTTTTCTAGAAGCCACCGTTTAAGTTTTTTGAAAAATTTACTATTTGGTAATTGCTTTATTTCAGTAGGAATAGCATTAAATACACGTCCACACATGGTAATGCAATTTTATTGATACATCGTTGTTCTTGTTAAATTTTGTAATACAATTCTATGTGGCTGTTTGGTATTTCGAGGATGTAGGTCTTTGGCAGTTTTAAACCGACTAGGCTGCTATTTTACAAACTTTGCGGCTTTAAAAATATACATGCAAGGTAGGGTTAGTATCTGAAAAGAAACAGGAGGCCTTCTGTAATTCAATGAAGTTTTGATCAAAAATGAGGTGGTAATATACAGAACCAGCAACATCAATTCAATACACTCGTTCCCGAAAATCGTGTATTGGTTCTAAATTCTTATGCTTTTTCAAAAATTAATCAGTCTCGTTTTAAATAAAGAAGATGGGCTCGTAACCATGCTTTAGGGAAAATCCCATCCCAAGTTTAAGTTTAACCCCCCCCCCCTCTCGAAATTACAAAAAAGGTAGATACACGGTACACATTTGGGTGGTGTTTAGTCACTTGTACCATCTAAGACCCTCTCCAAAATTGCGAAACTCCCCCCCCCCCAAATGTTCCTGGGTACGCTAATGCCCAGTAAACTTAAGATTCAATGTGTATATTTTTATATCTTCGACGGCGAGTCTGCGATTGCACTAAAAATAATAAAATATTTTGGCTTTTCTTTTACAGACCATTGCGCTATCTCTACGACTTTGTCAAAGAATATTATCGAAACAACAACTGAAAACAAGAAAAATGAATGTACTATCAAAGAAGTAAATATTTCTCTTTATAGAAACAAAGTCGTGTACTTTAGTGTACAATATTTATACGTGAAATGTTAAAACATTACTTGATGTTGAACTTTTCGTAACAAAAGACGGAGCGTGTACGTCAATCATCTTTACAAGTTGTTAGAGTCAACTTTGTGCTAAGATTTTGATCTATAGGGCCTTTGCTACAAAATACCGAGTGCACAGAAGGTAATAGTACTAGTATAGTATTATATTATCTGTGGTAATAGTGATGAGGGGTCCTTAAAACAAAGAAATGTGTCCAGCAAGATTTAAAACTAATATTTATTTATTTATTCATTTAAACTTTGTGCAGAAAGTTGTACTAAGGCGGACTTAATGCTAAAAGTATTAATATAAGTAACTAGCTGACCCACGCGACTTCGTCTACTTCAATTTTCCTCGTTTTTGCAATAAAATTGTAAAAAAATACTAAAATCGCGAATTAAAAAAAAATGACCTATTCTCATACCTACTAATACTAATAATTAAAATCGTTTGAGCCGTTTCGGAGGAGTTCAACCTGAAACACTGTGACAAGATATTTTTATATATCTACTAGCTGACCCGCGCAACTTCGTCTGCGTAATTTTTTTCCATTTTTGCAAACATTTTTACTTGCTGCTCCGCTCCCATTAGTTGTAGCGCGATGTTTTATAGCCTATAACATTTCTCGATAAATGGGCTATCTAAAAGTAAAATATTTTTTCAATTTGGACCCGTAGTTTCTGAGATTATCGCGTTCAAACAAACAAACAAAGTCTTCTCTCTCTTCTAATATTATAGTATAGTTATAAATGTTAGGGGTGGATAACCCTTATCACTTAGGGGCATGAATAATAGATTGTAATTTTCCCTTTTTTCTTCCTTTTTTTTATAACATTTTTCATTGCTGCTCCGCTCCTATTGGTCGTAGCGTGATGTTATAACCTATAGCCTTCCTCGATAAATGGGCTATCCAACAATAAAATAAATTTTTCAGTGCAGCCCAGTAGTTCCTGAGATTATCGCATTCAAACAAACAAACAAACTCATAGGGGTAAGAAAAATAGATGTTGGCCGATTCTCATAGATACCGGATAAGCACAAAAAATTTCATCAATATCGGTCAAGCCGTTTCGGAGGAGTATGGCAACGAAAACTGTGACACGAGAATTTTATATATTAGATAGGTACTAATATTATAAAGCTGAAGAGTTTTTTTGTTTGAACGCGATAATCTCATGAACTACTAGTCCGAATTGAATTCATTACGCTTGTTGCAAAAACAGAGAAAAATTACGCATACGAAGTTGCACGGGTCAGCTAGTTAGAGATAAATGTGAAAGTAACTCTGTAAGTCTGTTAATTATGTTTTTATGCTTAAACCGATGAAGCAATTTAGATGAAATTTGGTATGGAGATATTTTGAGTCCCGTGTAAGGACATAGGATAGTTTATGTTTCAAGTTACTTCAGGAAAATCATCAGAGCGCAGACCTCTTAAAAAGGTAACCTTTGTACTTACCTCTGTCGAGCAACGCGCACATGAACATTGTTCACGGAAACGGAATTACAGACCATTTTAATCGGACTGCGTTCTAAAATTCCCTGTTTGTAATGCCTAGTTCCTAGTAGGCTAGTAATTTTGTGAAGTGGCGAGTAATTTAGCGACTAAAATACACGACGACTGCCCCACGTTTCGACCGTATTGCAACGGCCGTGGTCACGGATAGACGTCGGCCAATAAACAAGGTATTTTACCTGAAATTATTCACGCTATTAAGACCCGCTAATGAACTCGACTAAGTATGTTTCCGATCTTTTACAGTTCAGAGGCTAATTTCAACAGTTCAGACTTGTTTAGCCGCTTAACGAGTGAGCAGTGACGCGTGGTGGGAGGCGCTACTGATAATAATAATAACTCGACTAAATTAGTTACTAATCTACTTTACTAAATTTTTGGTGTTCAGACTCGTTTAGTTACTAAATTACTCGCCACTCTACTACAAGCCTAGTGGGAAATAGGCAAAAGGGATGTCTATACGTTGCTCTAGCGCACGATGTGTGAAGGCTACCTTCCGTAATTTTGATATTTTGTGCTTTCGTGTAGTGATAGTTAGTTTAATATAGGTATACACATTGTCTAGTAGTGGCAATGCACTTCATTGGTTACCCTTTAAAGCTTTATCGAAATATGTTTACGGAGAATGAGCAAGAGTTATTAAAAGTGTCTTCAAACTTTGGCATTTAAAATGAATCTCCAATTTTTAATGGCAAAATGAACGGGGCTGAAAGGAAATTACTCCAATAAGTGAGAAAACCTATTCAAAGGAAACATGCATTTTCTAAGTGATTAAAACTTTATTGAATATTTTTCTATATTTATTTTGCATGGGCAATATGTCACAAAGGAGTCATTTAGTTTACTGAGCGAAAAATTCACTCTTGAGAAATTTATGCGGTCTTTAATTACGGGCAAAAGCTTTTCAACGTTATGAATCAATTTTCTGTAATAACCATTGCATCTTTATAAAGACTGTAATAATATCGAGCTGTACGTATTTTAGTAGAGCAGTTCATGTTATTTATAAAGAACACTAGAACTGTAGATAAACTTTCGCGATTTGTACACATTATAAAATTATATATACTACGGGTCTTAATTTAATATTCTAACCGTGACACGGCCGTTGCAATACGGTCGAAACGTCGGGCAATAAACAAGTTATTTTACCTTAAATTATTCACGCGATTAAGACCCGTAGTATAATTTTATAACACTAGAACTGAATTAATTTCTTTTTATATGTGACTAGCTGACCCGCGCAACTTTGTATGCGTAAATTTTCCCCGTTTTTGCAACATTTTTCATTGCTGCTCCGCTCCTTTTTGTCGTAGCGTGATGTTATATAGCCCTCCTCGATAAATGAGCTATCCAACAGTAAAATATTTTTGATAATTAAGACCCAGAGTTCCTGAGATTATTGCGTTCAAACAAAAAAAAACTCTTCAGCTTTATAATATTAGTATAGAGTATAGATACGACAAAACAAAAAGACAATCATGACTTTTTATTTAATTGGAATTAATAATATCTTGGGACAACTCACACAACGTCATCTGATTCCAACCTAAGCAGAGCTTGTATTAAGGTAACCAGACAACTAATAAATATACTTATATTTCTAAATACATACATATTATAGATAAGAATAAACCATCACAGAATAAACCATCGTGCTTATCACACAAAGTTTTATCCTGGGTGGGAATCGAACCCACCTCTTGCGTAGCAGTCGGACACACTCCTACCGCGCCACAGAGGCAGTCTAAAGTTGGATGGAATCAAATTACTCATAATTCTTAAGATTTGAAAAGAATTGCCGGTTCACAGGATTCCTCTTTGATATTACTATCATCTAGCATAAAACGAATAAAATTTCAACCAGTATAGTATCTGAAACAAATAAAGAGATTATTATTAACATTCGCTGCTCATCGAAGCGCAGTAGACATAACGAAACAAAAACATAGAAACCATCTGACGTTTTCTCCAATTGTAGTCACAAAAAGATATGAAAACGCGTCTGGCTCCCGAATATGTTTGCAGAATAAAATAAACAGGGAACGTACTAATATGCATTTGGGTAGTGTGCACCTATACTGGGTACCACTGACAAGTTTTTGAATGCTTATGAATAAATAAGTATCTCCCGTCTGCCGCATCAATACCGCTGGTGGCTGAATGCCAAACGTTGTTCGTGACACTTACCACTTTCGATGTTTTTTTCCGTCCGCACTGTGTGAATATTTCGTGCGGCTAATTTCCGCACGAGTGATGCCACTTTTTTACCAAAAATGTTTTTAAAACTGTCGCCGCTTTGGCAATATTGTTTTATGACTGTAACTTTTATATTGCAAAGTGAAACTAATAATTTTTTCTAGTGTTATTTAGATTTATGTTCGACTTTATTTTTCAGAGACTTAATTTTTTTGAAAGACGACTCCCGCAATTGTGTACAAGCCCTGTGTTGCGGGATACTTTACAAATATACAAGTCACGACACAAAGAACACCCAGACTCTGAACAACAATCTGTCGTTCACACAAAGTAGTGTCCCGTGTGGAAATCGAACCCACGACCTCTTGCGTAGCAGTCGGACACACTCCCACTGCGCTACAGAGGCAGTCAAGTTTTAATTATTCACTTGTTGAAAGAATCACTTTCGCATTCGATTATATTAATTCGATTAAATTCAAGATGGATGGAGAAGTAATCTATCGTATCTCATCTGTACCTCTTTTTGAAGGTATACTTAATATTTTTATTATAAAACCTTGACACGTCCTTGGCGTGTCATAAAATAAGACGAATCATAATTTAATTTCAATCTTTTAACATAACACTTTACTTAAAAATAATAACTACACATTTTATTTCGTACGTGTACCACTCAACAGCAGGACTTGAAAGCAGAAATCATAAAAAGTCCATTTCCCCTTTATCGTTTAGTTTATTTGCAGTTTACTGAGCTGGCACACCATACAAAATAGACTCTATTAAAATAAAAGAAAAACTGTCAACAGCGAAAAGAAGTGAGCACAAAATTCAAGTGCACATCGGATGTTCTTTGTAGCGAACATTGAATCAGACAGGGCATACTTATATCTGGGCATTTAACGGGCCAAACCCAACGCGTTTAGAGCAAAGGTGTCGGGGCCATTACCCGGGCCGAAGTGGCTGACTTACTGTCGCAACCTCACTCCAGTCGTCTGCAGGTAAAACGCCATTATACCGATCTAAATACACTCAAATGTTGAATATGGAGGCGAATTCTTAGGAAAACAACTTACAAAGATGTTTTCCAACATAGACGAAGTCTTAGAAATGCGCCAGAAATAGAACTGCGGTCTTTTTAGTTGGAAACTTATAGATGTTTGATGTAACAATGTTTTTGTTAATGGAAATTTAGAATGAAGATAAAATATTGAAATTGTGAGGGTACTTTATTAGTAAATATTTTTAGTTTTGTGTTTGAACTTTTGTTTATGGCGTTAAGTGTTTATGTAAGCTTTTGTAAGTGCTGTAATATTATTTTATGGTGAAGATAGGTATCTATCGTTTTGAAGATGTAATTAGATTGAATTAGAATATGTTTGAGTGGGTAATAAGTTTTAATTGATAGATTTTCTTTTTTAAATTTGTCCTGTTTGAATAAGGAAGTCTATCGCGAACGTATATTATTGTCGACTGGAAGATATACTGCTTTTATTAAGTGAACATATACGTATGTTTAATAGGGTATTTGACTGAAGTCAAATCAGCCTCTTTTTAAGAAATGTCAAAAACGACCCGCTCGGTACAAATTTGTATGAAATGCTAGCATGTGACGTCACGTTTTCTATGGTCAAATTATTTACTTTTTATGTTTCTTTTTATGATTAAAAATTAATAAAAACGTTAAATTAATAAATGAACATGATTTTTCAGAACATTTTTTGACATATTTTTACATGGTCAGTATAAAATATTTATTTTGATAGTAGTCAAATTTGTTGACACTTCTACAACACCTGTGACACCTGACGGAATTTCTTTTATTGCGATTTACTGTAGAGGTGCTTAGGAAGACAAAGAAAATGAACTAATCTAAGTAAAAACCTATTTTCACTTGTGTATTCTTCAATTTAAGAATACAAGCTTAGCATCACAGAGGACTTAACAAACATACAATTCACAGACGCTGGGACACCCAGACTCGGAATTATAATTGGTGTATCACAAAAAGTTGTGTCCCGTGCTGATATCGAATCCACGACCTCTTGCGCAGCAGTATACATATCTCCTCACTCCCACCGCACCATCCAGGCTGTCAATAACTTTGCAAAAAAATAAATAGTTATAATGAATACCAATCTTAATAAATGCCGATATAAATTGTCTAGTAGAAAATAAAAACCTTCTACTTCGCAATTATGAAGTAAAGAATACGCAACGATATATTGATAATATGTGAGAACCAAACAAACCGCCAGAAAGTTCTACAAATTAGTTCTATTTCAATTCTAATCAAAGGTCGTACGTATTGTGAAAGTTCAATAGTACCACAAAATTCTCAAAGTACAGAAGGTAACCTTGACTTCATACTATCTCGCTCGAGCAATACACACATAGACATCGTTTACGGACGCGGAATTGGGTATTTGTGTGTTAAATCAACCAATAACAATAAACTATTTTTGACTAATCCGGTGATAATAACACACCTTTGAATGATCTGAAAAAAAAATGATTGTCTGTAAAGTCGGTTTACAGACGATAATGTCATAAGAAAACATTGGCGACATTGTACCTAATAAACAACCATGCCTGTGACAGCTTTAGTTCCAATTATATCGCAATGCGCAATCGCTATTCGCTGATAAGCTGATACTTCAGCCTATCAGCGAAACCGTAATGTGACACTTTTACGTATGTACGTGCACCCGTTTATCGATTTATAAGACGTTATCACGCCAAAAAGTTCGTCCACAATTTGTTTTAGTATTTAAATCATAAAAATGAATACTAAAAGTTAATGATTTGACGCCAAAACTTAATGACGTCATACTGTTAAATCGCGTACAAAAATTTTAAATACCCAATTACAGACCCTTCCGACCCCTTTGTCCCGAGATTCCATGTCTGTGCTGTTTATGTGTGCGTTGCTCGACCGTGTGTTGTGTAAAGGTTACCTTCTCTACTCATGATATTTTGTGATAGTACTGTACTCTCGAGAGAGTGACAGTTTGCCTGTATATACTTATACTTACC
Source organism: Herminia tarsipennalis (assembly GCA_945859575.2). NCBI lineage: Eukaryota > Metazoa > Arthropoda > Insecta > Lepidoptera > Erebidae > Herminia > Herminia tarsipennalis. The sequence continues at coordinate 9,485,469 of OX243834.2, read as the reverse complement.
TCTCTGTAATTTCAATTTCGCAAACCCAATTATAAGGGGATTGAATTCTAATAGAATTCGATTTCAATTTTGAGGCTTAAAAACTAATAGTAATGGGGATCGGGGAGATTAAATATCACACTAAATTTTATGTACCTATTTGTATAGTAAATTAGAAATGTGAACAGAATTCATTAAGGGTTTGGCTATCTAGCTGAACACACGATCTTGACTAAAAATGTTTCTTTTGTGTTTTTTGACAATTATTTGTACAAATTTATATAATTATGGAATTAACGTAGGGAAAGCTCAGTCGGGCGGGATTTGAACTTGCGAACATAGGACTGTCTTCCCGACGGGTGTTAATCGCTCCGTCACCGGCCCACGTCGAGTAGTCGAATTTATCCAATAACATTTAATGAACAGTAACATAATATAAACATTATTACTATAATCGTATTTTTGCCAAACCACTATTCCGGCCCCGGTTTGGCTTACGGAAGTCTCGGGTTCGATTCCTGGGTCTGGACTTAAAATTATTCTATCTTTTAAAAATGCAATTATTGTATTAATAAAGTAATTGGCAAGAAATGCCTATAAAAAATACTTTAATAATATAAATATATATTATGTTACTGTTATTTTATTTTTAATAGATAGACATAAGTAAGCGGCGGTAGCCTAATGGCTAAGGCATCGGTCTCGCAATCATGAGGTCGCGGGTTCGAATCCTACCCATTAAACTACCGACGTGAATCCACTCCTAACACAAGTTTTTGAGCTTAGTTGAAGGGGTTAACAAGATTGTTAGTAATAAGGGACCCAATCCCACATTGCTAGATAACTTTAAAAATAGGTTGTATTTTCATCATCTAATGTTAATGATTCTAGCCATTAGTCATTATACACACATACAGACCCAAAGACATTAACTTTTTCAAAGATGATTAACAACTTACTCACACAAAAGTACCAGGTTAACATACGATATCAGGAGGTGGCGAGCTACTTCAGAATTTATATGTAACAAGCCAACTAGACTAGACTGATACAAGTGTTCTGGTCAAGATTAAGCAACAGCTACAAAGTGTATCGCGGTACAGCGACAAGCTTTGCCAGTTTGCTAGCAAAGGGGGGCGGGTGCCCACCTTCGTACGATGTCGACGACAGGTAGCTGCACTTTGTTGTTCTTGTTGCATTGTATAACTACATAGTATACTTAATATAGGTACAGAGACGTGCAATATGTATAACATTATTGTTTTCGATTAATTTATGTTACATTTTACAAAATAGTTTCTTTTGAATGTTACTTATTTGTAAGATTAAATGCAAATGCAAATATTTTTATTTCGTAAAACCAAATTAATGATAGTTTGAAAACGTCAAATTAATACATATCGTCAAATTAAAGAATAATAAAACTAAGAAATGTTTGAATAAAAAACAAAATGAAGTTAGGCGACAGTTCCAAGTGTCTTTACACTTGGAACTGTCGCCTAACTTAATATATCACATCATACTCATAAGGAGAAGCTGCCAAGAAACTCATGAGCCACTCTTATAAAATCATCAAGATTTTCTTTACATAAATAATTTTATTGAAATTCTAGCTGTCCGGCGCAACTTTGTCTGCCTAAATTTACCCCGTTTTTGCAACATTTCTCATTGCTGCTCCACTCCTCTTGGTCGTAGCGAGATGTTATATAGCCTAAACCTTTCATCGATAAATGGGCTATCCAACAGTAAATATTTTTTTAATTCGGATCAGTAGTTCCTGAGATTACCGCATGCAAACAAACACACTCTTCAGCTTCATAATTTTAATAATATAGATTAATACGGTTAAATTATTAAATACGGTTTACTTGTAAGAGGTTATTTTTATTTATTATTAGGATAAGATATATGCAAAGGACATAGTATGTAAGTATATTCTGTTAGGCTTAGAGCTGAAGCTTAGCTAAACTGTTTGCCTTAGGAGTGGGGTTCACCTTGGTTATATATTGGATAGAGTTGAGCTACCTTCGTCTTCTTTGTCCTCGCCATTTACCGTTACAAGGGGTCGGCTTTCCCAATCAAATGTGGCACCTTGCGAATTTGTGCGGTTGCGAGTATCGTCCGCTGTAAGGGACATATTCTTCATGTCCTTTAGGACCGTCGTTAACCAGGTTTTTCTCTTTGTCTTTTCCTGTGACGCAGGTATGGCATTTTTTTACTACATAATCGTCACGGTGCTCATCATAAGTCCGTACCATCTCAGTCTTGTTTCCATCATTTTGTCGAATATGGGTGTGCTTACCTTCAGGAATTGAGCGACCTATCGATTGCGAATCCGATGTCTTCTTAACTATACTAGACCACCGCAGCGTTTGGTTTGCCGCTTTCTGAAATGGAAAGTAAGTTAATTTTAAAATGGGATATATTGACAATCTTTGTCAACAGGTTAACATTATGAAAAAATAAAATTAAAAGCTTTTTGAGAAAGAAAAAATAAATCACACACCAATGACGTTGTATGAATAAAATGTTAACAATAATGCCATCCTTTTCAATGAAGATATACATTAATGAATATGACTGTATCTATACTACCTTATGTGATGACAGACCATTTATAAAATGTTTGTATTGGATTTATTTTCTTCCGATGGCAATTTATGATCACCTTTTATAGCAAATCATCACTACATAGTATAAAACAAAGTCGCTTTCTCTGTCCCTATATCCCTATGTATGCTTAAATCTTTAAAACTACTACTGTATATTAATATCCATTAAATAGTGGAGAAATAAGGAGCGGAGCAGCAATAAGAAATGTTGCAAAAACGGGGAAAATTTACGCAGACGAAGTTGCACGGGTCAGCTAGTATTCAATAAAAAAAAACATTACAATGGATTTATATTTTTTCCATTTTTTAGCATTGTTAATAGAATAAACCCCTTGCGGGTCGGACAGGGATTAATCTTATCAGGGATTACACCTTGTATGTCTATTATGGAACACTTACCAACTTTAAGACTTTCTAACGTACATTTTACGTTGGTAGGTTACTATTTTGTTACGTGTTTGTATTCAGCCAGCAAGTATGGTAATAAACTATCTAATTATTACAGTATTCAAGGCATAATCATTAGCAATACGTAATAATTAAAAAAATGTAGGAGTGATAATAATTACAGGGAGAGTGACAAGTTTGGCGTAGTTAATTCTATATTATTTTGTAAAATGTAATATTCTTGCTAGTATTTTGTAATGTACTGAACAATAAAATACTGGCTTAGACATTTTAAACAACCGTTTAGATAGGTACGACTGTTTAAAATGTTTCAACGTCTATTAGTGTCATTTATAGGAATAAAAGCTAGTCGAACGAGTTAGGTAAACAGGACCGAATGCTTTGCGTGGGAAGTCAAGTTTTTCGAAGTTTATGAATAAATAAGAGGTGCTCAGTCTGGCGCAAACGATCGATGAGCGTTAAGCTCTACATGAAAATAACCTTGGGCATGAAATACCTGGAGTACAGAAGGTAGTCTCCATACAAAACGCGTTGGAGTAACGCAGACGCAGACATTGCATGGCGTTGGCATTAATCGGCATAAACGGGTGGTAATATCAAAAAGGTACCTATATAATATAGATCTGGGATGTCACGGATCTCTCGGCTCCGACTCCGAAAGGATGGAACTTATGATGGTTTTTACACCTCTGATTCCGACTTCGGGTCCGACACTTTTAAATCGAAGGTACAGGGGGCGGTGGCCGCTCCTTCAAGCTAATTTATATATATAAATACCTCTTTAATTTGACTCCGACAATACGTGGCGCGGAGGGAGTGTATCCGACTGCTACGCAAGAGGTCGTGGCTTCGAACCCCACCCAGGATAAAACTTTGTGTGATGAGCACGATGGTTTATTTTGTGCCTGGGTGTTATTTATCTATGATATGTATGAATTTAGAAATAATAAGTATGTTTATCAGTTGTCTCGTTGTACAAGCTTAGTTTTAGATTGCGTTGTGTAAGTTGTTCCAAGATATTATTATTATTTATTATTATACCGACCCATTTATGTATGTGTATAGAAATCCTCACGGACACAGAATCAATGGACGCCTTCCGAATAAAATAGTTGTAATTACATGTCGGTGACTATATATGCGTTTCCTTAGTCTTTCTGGACTCTCGGTGTGTTGTGTATCTACTTGCCAATAAACTTTGAAAGATTGTATGACAGAAGGTATACCCTCCGGTAGATTTACTTCGGAATATTAGTGAATGTTATTTATTGTAATTTTGTGAGTTATTGTTTTCTGTGTTGTCTAGAAACGAAATATGATACTGATGAAATATTGTTTTAGGATTTGAAATAAAAGTAGAAACGAGAGTTTGAAAATATTTTTGAAAAATATTTATTTTTCGTCAGGAAAACCATATCATTGAGATCATCATTTTGACCGTGTGTGGTAGCTTATAATTAGGATTTTCTTATTTAGGACTTAATACAATTTGTGAAATTACCACCCCCCCCAAATTGAAAGAAAATAATATAACAATAATAATTAATAATCATAAAACACCCATTATGTAAAATAAACATACCATACCATAGTTAATAGTATAGGTTGACAAAAAATGTGAAAGATGAAGGATCCTAAATCACTAGGTGCCTACTACCTACTTATCCTTGTTCCTAGAGATGGATGGGTAATGTGCCCTGTATTTTGAGCAAATTGAGATTTAGGCCCATAAAAGACCAATAGGTTAATGCCTTTTGGGTCTTTTAGCCGACTACGCCAATGGGGGTACCTAATGTTTTTTGAAAGTGTGTTTTTGACTATTTTTTGGCACTCTCTACAGCACGAAGGTCTGATTGATTTATTTATATCATGCGATATGTCTACTCACCCGGAAAAAAAACCAAGACGGAGTCCTCATTAAACGAGAAATTCTTAATTCTGTTCTTGACCATAAAGCCAGACAGAAGCTGGTTTAAAGTATAAAAAACAAGATTTGTATTCCTTTTTCTTGAACGTTAGCTCCTTATTCGAGACTCTTCAAGGTTTTTAAACGAATTATGAATCAGACAGCTCACGAGTAAAAGTCTGACTGTAACCTTTTACTGAGAGAAACTAATTTACATTTAATTTTTCAGTTCCTTTCAAATGAAAATGTAGGTACAAATTTCTTTAGTTTATCAAAGGTTCGTGACGGGAGCGAGTAAAAAGCTATCAAATTACAAAAAGTACTGCAAATAATTTACTTTTTTAACTGCAATTCGTAGCCCTTACCAGACTTTCGTGGAAACATATTACCTACGTGCTTACTTAATTTTTAGAACATTATTCAATGTTTTGCATAAAATTAGTACATTTACAGTGTAACATAAATCTCATAGAAATAGTACAAAAATGAACGGTGTCCTTTCGTTTATGTTTTCATTTTCTGCACGAATGTAACTTATTAAATAGATATATTTCGGGACTTAATCGCGTGGTATTTATTTAAAGGTCGACCCGTGACCACAATTGGTGTAATTCGATTGAAGCGTCAGGTAAATAAACCTTTAAATAATTTACGCGATTATATCCCGAAAAATCGCGAAAGTTATGTAACTTATTTGGCAGTAGTAACTTGGCGGTTTCAGCAGAGTAATCGTTCAACCTTCTTTTAAGTAAGTGGATAGGTATATATTGTAATTTTCTAATTTTTCTATAGGTTTCTATTATGTAACATTATCTAATATATAAAATTCTCGTGTCGCGGTGTTTGTAGTTAAACTCCTCCGAAACGGCTTGACCAATTCTCATGAAATTTTGTGTGTATATGGGTAGGTCTGAGAATCAGACAACATCTATTTTTCATCACCCTAAATGTTAAGAGTAGTCCACCCCAATTTTCTTTAAAATTTTTAGATATTTTTTTTTATGATACAGTATTCAAAAACACATACAACCCTAAATTTTCACCCTTGTACGATCAACCCCTATTTTTTTTTATTTGTTAATTATAAACTTTTATTTGCAAAACCGGGCAAATTTAACGCAGACGAAGTTGCGAGGGTCAGCTAGTATTTATATATATAGGTATATTTTAAATCTAGAAACATGTAAATGAATTAGACAATAGGTATGACCTACCACACATCTCTTTACCACCCAAAGGTTGACTGGTAGAGAATGCCTATGGCATTAAGTCCGCCTTCGGCAATGTATTTGCAGGAAGTTTTTAAATAAATAAAAAATAAAATAAAAAGAGACTATCGAAGATCTAGAAAAAACTATTAAAAAGTTTTTTGATTTCTTTAGTAATATTTTAAATGCGAATATGTATACTCCCGAACATCTAAATCTGTTAGGGCGTTTAGAAATTGTGGTGAAATGAAGAAATTCACAGACACAAACCCATACAATCATACATAAACCTGAAATCATTACACTCCTTTTTTTTGCGCGATCGTGTAATAAAAAAATCTTAATAACTTTTTGTTAGTACTTACTTATAATAATATTAATATTTTGAGACAACTCACACAACGCTATCTGATCCCAAACTAAGCAGAGCTTGTACTATGGAAACCAGACAACTGATGAACATACTTATATATTTCTAAATACATACATATTATAGATAAATAACACCCAAAAACAGAATAAACCATCGTGCTCATCACACAAAGTTTTATCCTGGGTGGGAATCGAACCCACGACCTCTTGCGTAGCCAGAGAACATTCTATAAATACTTTTTATAAAACCTCGGTAAAGAACTACGTACAGTAATAGCCGTCATCGTAGCGTTTGTTTCACAAAATTATGCACTCGTCAGCGCCCAGATGAAGAGCCTTTTGCATTTCAGTAGTCTGTTTATGTGAATTGGCCTCGTTATGCACCGGAATGGTGGAATACTTACGTTAAAATTTTAAGCCTGTGTCAGACTATGCGACTGGTTTGACGCGACAGAGAGAGATGTGCTAAAAGTTTGAAGGCTAACTATGTGTACCCTCATTTTATGAGGTTTTTGCTTCAATTTTGTGCAATAGTCGCTCGTGTCACACGATGCGACTGTTAAAGCTCACGATAGAGAGATGAGGTAAAATGTTTTTTGACGAAGATAGTTGTATATTTGATTTCAACTCATCAGATTAAGCGCTATTACTTATTCTGTGGCAACAGTAGGTTTACCTATCAAAGTCGACGTCAAACTAAAAGTAGTTAACTATAAATTGAGATGATAAAAGAGAATCATTCTGATTTCGTTCAATGAGTTTTTAAAAAAGTTGTACGTTCAATCGGTTGGATTTTTGATAGGTAGCACGAATGGTGCCAAGATCAAAATATATAAAGTATTGTTATACCTGCTTAATACCTGCTATCGATAATATCGATCTCAAAACCTAATTATTATTATCGCACACATAATTTATATTGAAATTCAATTATTGGTATCTACTAGGTATATAAATGGTAACGCTTCATTACTTTATACGTTTCAATCAACATTAACTGTTTTAAAGGTTACTTTTTTAACAAACTTTTAAAAAGTGTGTTATTATTGTAAAAAACTAATAAATGTAATAACTGTAAATATCTCGTTGTTTAAAAAATCACCTACATTAAAGAAATGATACTTAATTCATAATGAAAAGGATCGACAAATGCAATATTATTAGGTAATATTTCGGCCCACTTATTTGCCTGTAATATTTACGTAAAGAATCTTATCAGACAAGTCGGTAAGTGTGTCTTCGCCCTTATCTTGTGTTATGAAGTGTGATTTTTGAGAGGTAATTCCTCTTTGATGTGACATTGAGTGCCGCGTGACAGGAACACTAATATTTAGAGAGTTTGAGAGGTCTCTAAAATAAGGAAGGGATTGGGAATAAGGACGGCAACGCAGGCCCTTACAGTTGCAAGCTTTTGTAAATTTAATTTTTAATGCTTCAAGGATTAAAACTGAAATTCGTTTGTCGTTAGGGAGGCGTTTTTAGGGAAGAAAGACAGTGTACGTATTATTATTACTAGTAGTAATTTTCGACTAAATTGCTTTTAACCCAAATAGAAGAAGAAATAAAGTTAAATAATACTAGATATTCCCCGCCGTTACATTCGCGTTAAATTTGATTTTTATTTTAAACTTTCTGTGCAGATTGTGATTAGATCCAGAGAGCAGGGTCCAGCTTAAAATTTAGGCTATAAAATACGGCGCAATAAACTATGGGGCTGTGTAATAACGGATAATGTGTTTAATCTAATTTGCCTTATAAAACCGATATAAGGATATAACTATATAACTAGACGGATCTTAATTAAATTTAGCAAGGATATACAGGATTTGATTTTGATTAAACTAATAACCTTGGCTCTTTACATCACACTAAATAACTTCGTAATCATTTTAGAAAAAAAAAATGCAAATTACCCCTTCAACACCTGCCACCTACTTCACACATCCGAGGGATCCCGGAGTGAAATCAATGTTTCTTTGTCAGGTTTAGGGCCTAAACCTCACAATAAACATCGAATTTACTCCAGCAAAATAGTCTGTAGGTGGTTAAGGTCCTAACTGCAAAAACGAGTGGTATGTGATTAAGGGTTGATATAATAAATATTTTCCAAAACTGGTATTCCAAAGTTATTTAGTGTTATGTAAGGAAACCACGAGCGGGAGGTAATTAGTACAGCGGCGGTAGCCTAATGGCTAAGACATAGGTCTCGCAATCGTAAGGGGTTCGAATCTTACCCATTAAACTACCGATTTGAACCCACCCCTAACACAAGTCTTTGAGTTCAGTTGGAAGGATTAACAAAATTGCTTGTAATATGGGACCCAATCCCACATTGCTAATTATCTTTAAAAAAAAAGTATAATACAAATCATTCGTAGATGATATCCTGAAAAACGACATAGGATCTTTTTATTGCGATGATCAATATCCACATGAGCAAAGCCGCAGACGAAGCTAATATAGAAAGCAAAACTTACAAAATTCTTAAATCTACACAGAAACTGTCACGTTTCCAAACGAAATGAAATAACAACAAATACAAACAGCACAATAAATATGACATCAGACAACACTAAAGATAAGAGTCAGACGTTTCCAACTAATGCACAGCATACGAAGCTTGTTTAAACATAGGAAAATGATAAAACTAGTACATATAAGCAGACATTATTTTTCTCTACGTCCATTTCTCTTTGCAAAGAGAAATTGTTAAAAACATGTTGGTTACGAGCACAAAGACTTAAATGTATTCGGTCGAACAAAGAGTGTTTGTTTGTTGAAAAATATTGCAACTGTGTTATGTGTGCCTACTTAGATCGTTTGTTTAGCAGGCAGGAGTTGGTAGAAAGTATTCAACTGTTTATGCAATTTTTGGTTTAACTGACGTCCGATTAATTGTTTTATTTATTTGTTTTATTTATTTATTTAAACTTATTATACAAACAGTGTACAAAGGCGGACTTAATGCTAAAAGCATTCTCTACCAATCTATTTTTGGGTGATGTAGCGATTTAAAATGTAGGTGCAGAATGTTGACAGATTATGTGCATGTTCATAATGCAATGAAAATAAATAAAGTACAAGCAATCTATACTTTTTTTTCTTAGCCTTTTTTTATGTGCATGTCTGGCCACGTGCAATGTAGAGTTCCGTAGTCCCATTGCAATTATGAGGACTAAGAAGGGGATTTGATTTTTGACGTGATAACGTCTTATAAATCGATGACCGGGTGTCACGGTCCGTCACATTCCGCCTGCTGATTAAGGAAGTCGGGCGCATGCGTTTGGTTCCAAAGCTGTCACAAGGCATGATTGTTTATTACAATGTCACCAATGTTTTGGCGATTGCAGCGACATGCGATACCATTAGAAATAAATAAAAAAAAACTGTCACAGGCATGGTTGCTTATTACAATGGCATCAATGTTTTCCTATGACGTTATTACGTAAAATATTTTTTTTTCGTCGAAACGTCCCTAATCCATGTTTATCTATAATATGTAAGTATGTATACTTATATTTAGAAATATGTAAGTATGTTTATCAGTTGTCTGGTTTCCATAGTACAAGCTCTACTTAGTTTGGGATCAGATAGCTTTGTGTGAGTTGTCCCAAAATATTATTATTATTATATTATCGTCCGTAAACCGACTTTACAGACAACCTTTTTTTATATTTCATTAGATCCAGTAAAAAAAACATCTCATTGGGTAAATTAAGTATACCATTTGGTAGACTTAATCTACGACTTAAACACTTTATGAAGTAGACGACAAAAACATCGCTACTATACGTGTAATACTCAGAGGTACCCTGTTTTTTTTTAAATATTTTATTACCACTTTGTTAGCGTGACATTAGTATCAGCTTTCTAGTACTAATGGTCTCTGAGGTAAGCTGCGAACAGACTTCAGAGGTTCATTGTTGACTTTGGAACGCTAAAAATGATTAAACAATCGGATCAAACCTATTGTTATAAATGTTTAACAAGCGATATCGGTACGTATCGCGTACGTTGCGCCATTGCGCGCCTTCCACGCCAGTCTTATAAATATTGTGGTCACATTCGCATGTATAGCCGCGTACTGCTAGTGAAATATTTAATTTCCTTGTTAGTGTTTACAACTTGTCTAAAAGCATCAACCTTACTTTCTAAGTCGATCGATTGTGTACAGTGTTGTCTCTAGAGCAAATTAACTCTACTCTTCTTGCGTACTTTGCACTATTATTTCTCTTTGATACAACAAGATAAGTAGCCTTAATAAACTACCCCAAAATGACTGACAATACGATTACGATAATAATAGATTTCCTCACTTCTCAATCCATTTTTTTTTATTTAATATTATTAATTGGTTACTACTATTGGCCTGAAGATAAAAAACCAGTAAGTATATTAATATTGTTTGTATTATGCGTTTCAAATAACTTGATAACTGTCATGATGACATTTTGATTCGCATTACAACTGCAACTTCATTGTATAACGTAAGGTCAGCTATAAAACGATTCATAAAAAGTACCTACCTACTCTAATGAACTATACATAAGCACTTTATTTTACTATTTAGTATTATAGATATGTTTTAGTTAAAAAAATAACACGTCTGACAGAATATTCTTATATTTTTGGAAACAACGTTACCCATATTTTGCCTATTTACTTACTTCTGTTTGGTATTTATTAAATAATAAAGAATGCTCATAATATCATGATAAAGAAAAATGTTACTCACAAAGCTCAAGGAAAATAAATATTACGTCCGTTCCATTAACATACGTACTTAACCCGACTCGGGAGTTTTTGTTGCTAGCGGTACAATTTTGACAAGTACAGAGTGAAGTTGTCGCGATCGCGATTATCTTCTCATTTGAAACGCATAGTAATATAATAATTTCCCAACCGAACTCTGTCATGGCACAGGAGAGACGACTACGTCAGATAAAATATCCTAGCACCCTATTGTAATACATATAGAGAGACACTAACGTACTCTCTATTCCCTCACTCCAGATACAAATCTCTCTCCTCACTTCTTCAGAAAGAGATTAGGCGTAAGCTCTTCAAGGCACGAGGGGTGTAATATTCTTCGAAAACGGTCACCCATCTATGGACCGGCAGAGCTAACGGGGTTCTACCTCGCTTATTTCTCGATTTCCTCGGCCGCCTCTAAGTTACGGACCCCTAATATACAATAACTAGCTGACACACGCAGCTTTGTCTGCGTAATGTTTTCCCCGTTTTTGCAATAGTTTACATTGCTGTACCACTCCTACTGGCCGTAGCGTGATATTATATAGCCTATAGTCTTCCTCGATAAATGAGCTCTGCAACAGTAAAATATTTTTTCAATTCGGACCAGTAGTTCCTGAGGTTATCGCGTTCAAACAAACAAACTTTTCAGCTTTACAATATTAGCATAGTTATTAGAGTATAGAACTGTCAAGTTAAATCAGTTCCTTTCATTTAATTTGACAAATGTAAAAATTAGGGTATTAAAACCAGTGTATAGAAATTTGTTCGAATACCTACCCTAAATTTGACGTTATTCGTAAAAAATGACAAATCATATCTTTTTTGAGTTTGGATTGATGATGATAACAAAATACTTTAATAATTAAGCCCTTTCATTTGATATCAAACACAGCATGTTTAGAAACAATAAGTAAAAATACCTTATTTACATGCTTACCATACGTTATGCCATCATCATATTAAAAGAAAATGTGGCCTATGTCACCCGCACCATTATAACGGATTGATTGACACCTCATTCATCGATATCGAATGAGTAGTTTAGGCACTACGATGGAACATACGTAGATACAAACATATACAATGTGTTATAGAATTTTATAAGCGGGTCTTAATCGCGTAAATACTTTATTTTAAGGCTCACCTTTGTTTTATGGCCCGACGTTTCGACCGTATTGCGACAGCCGTGGTCACGGGTAGACTCCATGGGTGGACACAGTCTACCCGTGGCCACGGCCGTTGCAATACGGCCGAAACGCTTATAAAATTCTATATTGTGTACAATAAGTGAAAGCTTACGAACATTTAATATGTAACGTGTAACAGAAAGGTGTGGTCAAATTTCAACTGCGGATAGTGTATGATGTCAGTATTGCACCTACCATAATGATATAGCTGATAGTATTATTATTACATAGTTACAGTAAAGTTTAAAAACAATTTCTTCACGAAAATAATCCCAAAAAACATGAGTTAGTAATACTAATTATGACAATGTAATGCATAATCACATCTCTAATTCTATTGGTTTAGTTACCGCCCGCGTCCCCAGCCTTCTGTCAACATTTACTACTAAAAAATGCACTTGCGCTAGATCTATTATCTGTGGCGCAACCACTTTTCGCCAACTTCAATCCGGTCAAGTTACGTTGATCCTACTGTACGTACGTTTTTTTACTTTTACTTTTCACCGCGTTATGTTTGATTTTAATAGCCTATGTGCTATTCTTATGCATAATCTACAATGCCCTAAAGTTTAATTCAAATCCGTTCCGTAGTTTTTGCGCGAAAGTGCAACAAACATATGTTTGTTGCTCTTTCGCGCAAAAACTACGGAACGGATCCATCTATCATTTCGAATCTATATACCTACTAGCGGACGCCTCGCGGTTTCACCCTCGTATTTCCCGTTCCCGTATGAATACAGGGATATAAAGTAGCCTATGTTACACGGGGATAGTAAAGCTTCCCAACGGTGAAAGATTTTTTGAAATCGGTCCCGTAGTTTTTAAGTTTATTCGTTACATACAAAATACAAATATTTCCTCTTTAAAATATTGCTACCTGGATGACCGCGATTCGCTCGGTTTTTTTTAACGACGTTTTCTAAAAATGAAACCTAGCTGGATCGATTTAAAAATGAAACCTAGCTAGATCGATCTAAAAATAAAACGTAGCTATATAGATCGATTTATCGCACCCGAAACCCGAAGTCGTTGCCAAGATTCAGATTTCTAATTCTATATTGTGTACAATTAGCGAAAGAAGTATACGAACATTTAATATATAACGTGTAACAGAAAGGCGTGGTAATTTTTTTTTATTTTAAAGATAATTAGCAATATTGGATTGAGTCCCACATTACTAGCAATCTTGTTAACCCCTCCAGCTAAGCTCAAAGACTTGTGTTAGGAGTGGGTTCACGTCGGTAGTATAATGGGTAGGATTCCAACCCGCGCCCTCACGATTGCGAGACCGACTCCTTTTATTTTAACTTTTATGAACTCATAAATATAGTATTTTTATATTGTTGAATTAAAATTATGTTAGTATTTTTAATCGATTAAACATAATTAATCGTTTTCGTAACTCATTTTAGGGTCGCATCTCTATGACATGCGCGTAAGTGTTAAGAACCTAACTTCAATCCGGTCAAGTTATGTTGATCATAATATAGGTATATATTTTTAGCAACAAACAATCACAATATTTCCGTGTGGCTTAAGAATAGTACCACCCCATCTCTTCCCGTGAGAGTCGTCAAGGCGACTAAGGGATTCCCCACGTATTTTAAAGCATTACTGCGATCGCCAATTTGTTAAAAAAATATATGGCATTTACCCGCAGGACCTATAATAAGTAGGATCTACAAGGGAAACCTGTGCCCAGCAATGATGACATCATAGAGGTTGATATGTTTATGTATAATCACAATATGCCATTAAAAATAACAATAATAAAATTACATGTACACAATATACCATGGTATTCATTGAAATCCTCAAGACAGTCTCTAAGGTAGATTGTCGTCACCCGCAGACGACTAGAATTGAACATTCGGTATGTCAAGCAGTTAGACAAGATTTCAGACGCATTGTTTAAGTTATTCTGAGCATCCGCCCGACCGTGAAACCTGAAAACTACCGGCAGGGTTGTCTCAATACGTTTTATTGTTTGTTCATAGCCAGGAATCGAAGCCGTGACTTCTGTATGCCAAACCGGGGCCGAAATCGTACCATCTAACCGGGACTATGTTACTAAACCTCAAGTTCTTCTATCCTTCTTGCGCGCGAGTCAGGCCCTCGCTTGCGCCATCTAGCCGATAGTTTGAAAACTATTACGGCCTTTGATAATGCTTTGTTGTAAAGAGCATTTTTAAAAATCATGATTTAGCAGGCTGAATATAATAATGTTTTTATAGGTATTTGGTGTCAATTACTTTATTAATAAAATAATTGCATTTTTGAAAGATAGAAAAATTTGAAGTCCAGACCCAGGAATCGAACCCGAGACTGTAGTATGTAAAGTAATTGGCAAGAAATGCCTATAAAAATTAATATAATGATTTGTGTATGTTTGTTTTCCTTTGGTCACCGCGACCAAAGGAGGTAGGTACTTTTACATTAGGAGTGTACTTTTTTATCATCACGCTAACGTTTATAGTCGCGGGCACAGCTAGTTATGACTAAGGGGGTTAAAACTACGTACCTTTACTTATTTAAACATAACATTGGTGAGTCACACTGCGGTGTAGCAGTTGACCTCGATTCTTTCCGGGCTGGGTGATGAGTCATCACTAAATCACACGACAAAATTTGCAGCACTAAAGCGCTCTCGGTTTATTGATATAAAATAATAAGCTGCATTAATCTTAGTTTTTGTATTAAAATAAGTTATTTAAATACCTTGCCCGTGGCCGTCGTGGGTAATTAATAAATGTTTTGCTATTATTAGGGATTGCAATCCGGAAAACCGGATTCGAAATCTAGCAGGATCATCGGATTTAGTGGCCGTATCGTACCTATCCGGTAAATTCGTAATAACAGTATTTTGAATTAGAGTAGGCCTCCTGGCTCTGTATATCACCACCTCATTTTTGATCGAAAGTTACTTGACTTAATAAAGGGGATAAAAATAAACACATTTTTAAACATTATAAAAACCTCCTAATGTCATTCCTAAAAAAAGGTTTAATAAAAAAAAAATCTTTTTATACAATACACACACTCACTTGATGAGAGGTTCTGATTTGATGAACTGCTAGTGTTATTCAATCGACATTGTAGGTCAGCCGGTGTGCAAATTTGTAATTGTGAATAAGCAGAAACCTGCGTAGTTCATGCTTAATGCGATAGATGGTGTTGGCTACCACTTCTAGTGTCGGATCTATGTTTATTTCGTGGTGGAGCAAAAACTTGATGATGGCGCCCCGCCTTTTAATGTTCCATGTGAACATAAAAAATGAATAGCTCGCGCGATTTGTGGGGGAGAGGGGCGGTGCAAATTGCAATAGACGTGTGTGCGTGTGTCTGTAACCATTTTTCTCAAAAACGGGTCGGCCGTTTTGAAACGGTTTTTTACTTTGTATAAGTTATTGTTATAATATTAGTTACTAAATAATATTGTTATATTAGTGAGTTATATTTTCAACGAAATTTAGTCTCAAGAAATGTATTTTGAACTTTCTAAAATGTTCGAATAAAAAACAGCAGTCAAGGTTGTATAAGTAAAGCTATTATTTTATTATTTATTTATATTTATTTTTGTCACTAACCACAAAAACAATAGGTCAATCACAATGATAGCTTTAACTAACAAGTATTATTTCATTAATGAGCCAAAACAATCTTTGTAACAATGACCTTGTTTACATTATTAATAATATCAATAGAAGCGATGATTATTCGATTGCCTACGTTCTATTTTTAAAGTGCATAATAATGAAGGGGTATTTCCCGAGTCAGTGTTGCCAGCCCTATCGCTCCATGAATCGTTATGCGGACGGTGTAGTGGGCAGGTTCGTTACTCGGTGTTGCAAACAATTGCAGTGTTCTACCGATTGCGGATCCCACGTGACTCCTTGATTGCAATTGCAACAAATTTTAATTCGACATCTCACTACTGTAACTCTTTCTTTTGGTTGTGTAGATGAATCTTATTTATCGCAGATTTGTTTTGTTTACCTGATATTTTCAGGTGAAGAAATACATTTTAATTTGTTTTTGTATTTATCTAATTAACTTAAAAGTGATATAACAATCATAAAAACTTTGACTCAATTTCTTTGAGATTTATTATACTACTATGTTTTTTATACTCGTACTTCTCCGTTCGTGAAAATGTAAGACATAAAATGCAAGTTTTAATGTGTTATTTTAATTTTTAAGATTAAGATATTGATTTAAAGTTTCGTCTTCATCATCTTCAGTGTTGGTTATGCTAAAACTCAAAAAACGGTATAACCGATTTATTTATTTTTGGCTAGTTTTTATTTAATTTTGTTTATAAAGGTATTTTAGCAGTTTGTGTCATTTTTGAGTAAGCCAAAATGGCAAAACGTTTTTTCCCTTATAGTTAAAGTTTCGCCATGTCCGTCCGTCCAGGGGCTACGGAACCCTATTTTGTGCGTGGCCCGACATGCACTTGCCCGGTTTTTTTTATTTTAGTCTAATTGGGAATTCCCAAAAAACAGCTATAAAATAAGATTTGATCTTGATTGCATTATTGATTTTAACTTTATTAATAGCGCGTATGCGTAGTATCTCCGTATCTCTTAAAAAAAAACTGGAAAAACCTAACCTATAATGTTTAAAGTATTCATTTAACACTTTGATTTAACCGGCCAAGTGTGAGGCGCTCGCATGACTGGGGAGATGGGGTGAACGCCGCCAAGGGGAGGGGGTTCAAAACACACTCTAGACCAGTGTGATTTGACTCCCCTCCCTTGTCAACATTCTCAAATTTTCCCAAAGATGGTATTTCAGTCGAATCTTGGCAATTGCTCTGTCTGTTCTGCCCATATAATTTGTTGCGCCCCCCATTATCCGCCCCATATATTTTATTTGTCGATTTTAGTGCACTATTATTTTCAGATAAAATGCAAATATTGAAAGATTATAAACGTATTATTGCATTCCTGTCTGTGTGCTCATTGTCTATGTTCGGGACACCCTCAGAATGTCTGTTATTTTCTAGACTAGTGTTTACAAAAACAAGGTCTTTGAAAACAGAAAAAGATTGTCTGTGTTTTGTTCAAAGGAATAGATACAAGAGTCGGTAGGAACATGCGAGTATATAAAGGATATAATTGTACTCCATTGTGAGAAGTACAAAGGTTTTATTAAAATGTTTGTTGTATGTTCGTTTGAAGTTACTTCTGAAACCATGTGTTTTAGAGGTAATTTTAAGTTTTGAATAGGTATGAATAAAAGACGTTCGTAAATTTAAGAGATTTTTGAAATTCGCCGTAAAGAGTGCAGGTCCAGAATTTTGGAGGGAATCACATC
Source organism: Herminia tarsipennalis (assembly GCA_945859575.2). Classification (NCBI taxonomy): domain Eukaryota; kingdom Metazoa; phylum Arthropoda; class Insecta; order Lepidoptera; family Erebidae; genus Herminia; species Herminia tarsipennalis. The sequence continues at coordinate 9,467,723 of OX243834.2, read as the reverse complement.
CCAACTTTTTTTTAATATATTTTTTACCACTTTGTCGGCGTAAGAAATATTTATCCATGCCAAATTACAGCTTCCTAGTACTAACAGTCTCTGAGCTAAGCTAAGGAATGATGACGGACGGACATGGCGAAACTATAAGGGTTCCTTGTTTATTACGGAACCCTAAAAAGCCCAGTAATGGGACGAATCAAACACCAAGAAGGCTATAGCCCTATTTCAATTTCAAAAACAGAAGGAAACGGACGGATAGTCTTTCCTATATTTTTGCCCTGAGAAATTTACTTAAACTTTGTGCATAGCGAGAGTGCCAGAGCTCGTTAAGGAATGACTATTCCGAGAGCATGGGATCAGCGGATGACAAACCGCATTGTTTGGTAAGGGAGCGGCGCGCAGGCGTGGCGGTCAGTGGGACCAAGTGACACGGTTTGCGCTGGCCGCCCATAAGTTATAGGGTTCCCGAACCAGGGAATTACTTAATCTCCGCCCCAGGAGGCTGAGTCGCCACCTGTAAAAAGTCTCAAGCTTAGAGATTGTGCCGGTAAAAGAGACCGGAGTAGACCCAACCACTATGTCAGATCGCGTATTGAACGAGGAGCCGTTGCTGGAAAGCTGAACTTGTTCCCACGTACTATCAAGCTATGAAATGAGCCTGATACCTGCCGAGGTTTTCCCAAAAGACTACAGCATACTTTGACTTTGACTGCCTTTGACTGCCTCTGTGGCGCGGTGGGAGTGTATCCGACTGCTACGCAAGAGGTCGTGGGTTCGATCCCCACCCAAGATAAAACTTTGTGTCATGAGCACGATGGTTTATTCTGTGTCTGAGTGTTATTTATCTATATTAAGTATGTATTTAGAAAAATATAAGTATGTTTATCAGTTGTCTGGTTTTCATAGTACAAGCTTTGCTTAGTTTGGGATCAGGTAGCGTTGTGTGAGTTGCCCCAAGATATTATTATTATTATAGGGTTCTTTAAAAAGGTTTCGACAGGGTTAGCAACGCATGAGTGACACCTATTGTGTTGCAAACGTCCATAGACTACGGAAACTTACCATCAGGCGGGCTTTAAGCTTGTTTGTAGTGATATAAAAAACCCTAACCTTCACTGGGTATGGAACCCTAAAAATAATAATATTCCAAGAAAAATGACGCAATAGAGGCCTGTGCGGCATGTCGCCATGTCGTGTGTACGCACTATGCAATCATTGCCACTGTGGCAATATTAACGTTATAAATTAGGATGTTAACCGTCCACTCGAATAACCATAAACACGGTGCACGAGCTATTTCGAGCACTTGCGTCCAACACTTACGATCTCGTATTGTCTCATTCATTTTTCTTTATCTGCAAAAGGGACAGCTTGCTTATGTGTGTTTGTCGTTAAATTGAATAAGTTTGGAGCTAAATTCTTTGTTACGTACTAAGTTTATGTTTACGAAGTCTTCCTTCTAATTTAATAAAACCCGACCCTAAAACACTGATCTAGTGTCAATCTTTAACAAGTTAGACATGTTGGGGTAAACTGGATTCCTGCGCCAGGAAGCAGGAACCACCGCTATTGTTTTTACAAAATTGTTGTTTCGAGTATGTGAGTTGTGTGTCAAGGGAGATGCCATTTATATCCGCCCTGGTGGTTCCCTGTTTGACCCGTATATATGTTTGTATGTTCGCGATTTTCTCATAAATTACTAAACCGATTTTGATACAGTTTTTACTATTCGATTACATATTTTTCTGGGATAAAACTAAAAAGAATTAGTGGATAAAACGTTGTCCTTGCTTATATAATCCCAGAGATATAGACTAAAATATAGGAGTGAGTCAGCAAAATTTGCATTCGTGCATGTGCTTGATATTTTTTTTCCTTAAAGTCCGTTCATTTTTCAAATATCTCTTCCTAATTCCTTAGTCTTTTCAATGTTAAGTCCATCCAATCTTTTATTTTCAAAGGTGGTTTATTATTTTTTTATTTTCCACCAACGAAAAGTTAATTTACACTAAATAGGTATTCCCATTCAGGGTGTACTTCTCAAATACATTCCCAGCAACGGCAACATAATACAACCAACTAAATTCACAACCCGTTTCAATCTTGGAACATTCTAGAAAACTATTATCTTTACAATTCGAACATCGCATTCAATATCTATTTACTTATATTGGTATGACTATGACCAAATGTGTAAGTCGAAAACATACCGTATTAAGGAATAAGCGCTGTAGCCTCGTAGACGTACTAATGGTATTGAGTCTACGGGCTACGAGCTACGGGCTACGGCTAGACATCTCTGAAAGCATCAGCCACAGCTCCCGACTATGTGATGCATACTTATTGCTCGATTTTCCACAGAGCAGTTTCAATTGTACCATCCCATTAGCGGTATTCGATTGGCATCGAGCTTTCGATAAAGTAAATCGATTTTTTTTATTGTAGTTGTTACGTTACTGAGTTCTACTGAGAATGAGGTTGTGATTCAGTGATATTAGTACGATCAAGCATCGTTACTCCGCCCAGGTTTATAGATTGGTGATCATTTTTAAAATATGTGGCCTGTTAGTCTAGTAGTTAGTGACCCTGACTGCTAAGCCAGAGGTCGTGGGTTCGATCCCCAACCAGGATAAAACTTTGTGTCATGAGCACGATATTTTAAATCTGTGTCTGGGTGTTATTAAATATAATATGTATGTATTTAGAAATATTTAAGTGTGTTTATCAGTTGTCTCGTTTCCATAGTACAAACTCTGTTTAGTTTGGGATCAGATAGCGTTGTGTTGTTTGTCCCAAGATATTATTATTATTATTATATTTAAGTTTGAATTCTTTGGATCCCATAAACCTATTCCCTAAAGGAAAACATTTCAAATAGCCGACAACAGATAATAATTAGACAAATACATAAAAGTAAAGGATTTCGCTTTTAATTGCGAGACGAAAATGAAATCCTCAGAAGAAAATTATATGAACAAATATTTACTTGAATTAACGATCCCTTACAATTTACTGGGGTGTGCAATTGACACGAAAGAACCCGATGACATCTCGAAGAAAAAGGGTTGAATCTTAAAGGAGGCGAGGATTTATTGAGTGGGTTCTTAAAAAGGTACTTAACCCTTTCAAGGCGGGTCTAATTAACACCATAGCGACTGACTAATTGAGTGTTTACTCAAGATTACAATATAACGAACGCTTATTGGAATTGTTTACAATCTGCTCAAGTGGTTAATGAAAGTGTAAACAAATATTCTGGAATTTGTTCTAATGATAATGTTGATGTTTAAAGTTTGTTTACTCTCGTAAGGATCTCTGTGGCGCGGTGGGAGTGTGTCCGACTGCAACGCAAGAGGTCTTGGGTTCGATTCACATGGGACACCACTTTGTGTGATCCACAAATTGTTGTTTCCAGTCTGGGTGTACTTTGTGTACCATAATGCTGGAGACGTCTTAAAAAAAAAAAAAACTATCGAATACTCAGACATATTTTTAATTACCTCATACCATAGCCGTGGTTCACATTAATTTTAAATATTACTAGCAATGTGCAATTTAGCAATCTTGCCAACTAAGCAGGGGATATTATAATAGCTACCTATACAAGTGTTGCTGCTACCTATACATGGTCATAGCCCTATGGAACGGAAAACCAACATGACCATAGAAACATTAGGTGCAGGCTAAACATGGTTTTTTAAAGCAAGGAGGAATGTGATACTTTTTTCGAAACGGTTAATGAATGTGTGTAACATTAGTTAGTTAGCCTAGTTGCCCCTTTATCTATCGCTAGCTGACCTACGCAACTTTTTTCATTGCTGCTCCGCTCCTATTCGTCGTAGCGTGATGTTATATAGTCTATAGCCTTCCTCAATAAATAGGCTATCCAATAGAAAATTATTTTTTCAATTCGTACCAGTAGTTCCTAAGATGATCGCGTTCAAAAAAAACAAACAAATAAACTCTTCAGCTTTATAAAATTAGTATTAGTATAGATATATAATCGCTTTCCCTGACTGACTCACTGACTGATTCATCAACGCAGAGCCTAAACCGCTAGGGTTAGAAGCCAGACATTTTAACAGTTAATGCCTTTTATGTTGTAGGCATCCACTAAAACAATTTTTAAGAATTCGCCCCCTAAGGAGGTAATATATGGGTTGCAAGTTTGTATGATACTCCGTCAGTTTTAATGTTAGGTCGGTGAAATTTCGTATCTAGCTTTTTCGTTTAAAATAAAGAAACATGTGTTCCAGCGCTTTTGGACAATCAACCCCTAAGGGCGAAAACTAGGGGTTGCAAGTTTGTGTGAAACTTCGTTGCAAGATAGTGGGAATCTCCGTCAGTTTAAAGTTAGGTCTGTGCGATTTTGCACTTAGATTTTTGGTTTAAAACAAAGAAACACGTGTTTCAGCGTTTTTGGAAAACCAGTTTTAGGGTAAAATAGGGTTTACACGTTTGTATGAAACTCCGTCAGTATTGAAGTTAGATCTATTAGATCTTTCGAGAGATTTCGTATTTGGCTTTTTCTTTTAAAATAAAGAGTAATTCAGCCTTTTTGGTAAATCGACCCCTAAGGGGGATATAGGGGTTGCAAGTTTCTATGAAACTCCGTCAGTTTTAAAGTTCGATCTATGAAATTTCGCTTTTGGCTTTTTCGTTTAAAATAAAGGAACAGGGTGTTTCAATGTTTTGATCAAAAGTAAAAATTATCCTTTATGGGGGTACAATCACCTACGCGGGCAAAGCCGCAGGCAACAGCTAGTATGTTATATGTCATAACACTAAAGAAATGGAAAACTTTTTTATATAATTTACGACACGTGGCAAAGCTCTTTATTGATAAAAGTATCATAAAATTGTGTTACCCGAAGCAAGTGGCCGTTGTAAAAGAGGGAGAAATAGCAATAAAAGATGTGTAATACGTATTCTTTGTGGATTTTTCGTTTGACCGCACATGGAATATTTAAAAGTAGTTCGGTCCTTTCTGATAGAATTGAATAACCATCCGTTTGAATACGGTTTCGGGCTGTTTGCATATATTTATAAATAATATATGATACTATATCGTAGAGAGGTATTCGTCTGTTATGTGCATTATTAATTTTTATTTATTTCGATTTTTGTATCGTAAATTGTATAGGTAGGTATTTTAGTTTCAGTTCATGTAGAATATTTGAATAACAGGAATGAAAATTCTAAATTTATCAAAATCCAAAATGTTTCAAAGTTCTACCGTGATCATTCAAAGTCTTACCATGACTGTCGCCGGTTGAATACAAGTGTAATTTAATTTACTATTTTCTCTAGGTAACTATAAAACGTGTTTAAAGGTTACACAAAAATAGGCATTGGTAACTTTGTAAATAACACAGATTCTAAATGTCACATGTTTTTGAATATTTCATTTTGGATTTATCCGCTTACAAATTACGATATTTTCAATTCATTGATTTTTTGTCAAACTGGTGTGAAGACGTGGGTTTTTATACCTCATAGTCTCACTGGTGTGAGTGTGTGACTATGAGGAAATTATTTGCCTCGTAGTTGCCTGGTTACTCTTGCCCGGTTTTATTAGTATTATCGTAATCGTCTGTTTGGGTGTTAAACCTGTTACAGAGCGCTCGTAAGTCGGTACCGCTACTACTGTGCCATCACTACTCTAACTTGATAACATTTTTTATTGGCTTTATATTTTGACGATTTTAATTAACCGGCTTCACAAACAATGCTTCTCTGTTTCACCTGTATGTGTGTAGTAAATATGTTCGCGATTTTCTCAAACCTTTTGATCCAATTTCAAAGATTAAAAAAAAATGGTTAGAATTGCGTATTTTTCTGGGAAAAATTAAGCGCATAAAAAGATATTATAAGACACAAAAGAAAACATATTCCCAGTCAGTGAAATCTCCATTGATTTTAATTACTTAAGTATAACATTTTTCCTTAGCAACACTTAATACTTTTTCATTTGAAGTCGGTTCATTTAATTAGAACTAGCTTTCGCCCGCGGCTCTGCCCGCGTTGATGTCTGTTATCGCCATAAAAACTATCCTATGTCCTTCCCCGAGACTCAAACTATCTCCATACCAAATTTAACAGACAGACAGACAGACAGAGTTACTTTCACATTTATAATATTAGTATGGATTACAATAACATTTTGATACTTCCCTCAATGTATATCACTGAGTCAAGTATCAAAATTTTAAAAGAGAAGCGTTTAATCCTCAATCGTCAAAGGTATCTAAGGTTCTTGGCGTGATTTCGTCTTAAGTACGAGTAAACAGTACACAGTATAGCATGGTAATTACACGGAGAATGAGTCAGACTTTTGAATCATTAATCGGTGCAACCCGACCCACGCAGATGTCGTTTTAGGGTTCCTCAAAAGAGAAAATCAGAACCCTTCTAGCGTTACTTCGCTTTCAGTTTGTGTGAAGGCCATTTTTCTAAAGAACACGAGGAGATATATCATGTGGTTTTTTTTTAATTTATTACACTTTAATATTTTTTTTTAGTATGTCGTTGTCACACAAAACCAAGTTTGACTATGGAATCGAGTCTCCGAACAAAAGATAGTCTTTTGACTTTTGACTATGCTAATTCTTTATCTGTATATAACTTTACGCATATTTATTTAAAAATAAGTCAGCAAATAAGGAGTTTTAAAATTAATAATTTATTGTATTGTTAAACAAATATTGAGCTGCTGTTGGGTGTCTAGCAAATATGTAGATTTATTATTTTTAGATTTTGGTTCCGCATCCAACAAGCCTCTAATTCAACGAGATATGTACCTTAAATTAAAAAGGGTTCCATTTTAGCCACGGAACCCTAAAAAAGATTTAATTTGACAATAACTATTCAATTCATTAAAGTACTCATACATATACATACACTAGCTGACCCGCGCAACTTTGTCTGCGTAAATTTTATACGTTTTTGCAATATTTTCCATTGCTGCTCCGCTCCTATTGGTCGTAGCGTGATGTTATATAGCCTTCCTCGATAAATGGACTATCCAACAGTAAATTTTAAAATTCGGATTCGTAGTTCCTGAGATTGTTGCTTCAAAACAATTAAACTCTCCAGCTTTATAATAATAATATTATTAATAATATCTTGGGACAACCCACACAACGTCATCTGATTCCAAACTAAGCAGAGCTTGTACTATGGCAACCAGACAACTGATAAATAGACTTATGTACTTTCTAAATCCATACATATTATAGATAAACTAGCTGACCCGCGCAACTTCGTCTGCGTAAATTTTCCCTTTTTTCTTTTTTCTCCCTTTTTTTTTTACAACATTTTTCATTGCTGCTCCGCTCCTATTAGTCGTAGCGTGATCTTATAAAACCTATAACCTTCCTCAATAAATGGGCCATCTAACAGTAAAATATTTTTTTATTTAGGACCCGCAGTTCCTGAGATTATAGCGTTCAAACAAACAAACAAACTCTTCAGCTTTAAAATATTATAGTATAGTTATAAATGTTAGGGGTGGGCAATGACCCGCGCAACTTCGTCTGCGTAAATTTTCTTTTTTTTCTTCCTTTTTTTTTACAACATTTTTCATTGCTGCTCCGCTCGTATTGGTCGTAGCGTGATGTTATAACCTATAGCCTTCCTCGATAAATGGGCTATCCAACAATAAAATAATTTTTCAATGCGGCCCAGTAGTTCCTGAGATTATCGCGTTCAAACAAACAAACAAACTCTTAGGGGGATGAAAAATAGATGTTGTCCGATTCTCAGACCTACCCAATATGCACACAAAATTTCATATAAATCGGTCAAGCCGTTTCGGAGGAGTATGGCAACGAAAACTGTGACACGAGAATTTTATATATTAGATAACACCAAGACTCAGAATAAACCATCGTGCTCATCACACAAAGTTTTATCCTGGGTGGGAATCGAACCCACGACCTCTTGCGTAGCAGTCGGACACACTCCCACCGCGCCACAAAGGCAGTCAAAAAATAATATTAGTATAGATAAGTATACATACATAAATATTTACAAACAAAAATATAAAATACATAGTAATTGTGCAAAAGCGAGCTTATCGGCAAGCAGGTGCGAATCCAAGGGGGGGCAACAGGGGCAATGGTCCATCCTCCCTCCCCTGACTCTACTGAAACACCTTTTCTGTGGGAATTTAGACCGATGTGTTTTGGAAGGCAAGTACCGGAGTTGAATCAAATGCAGGCGACTCACATTGTCCGGTTGAGTCAAATGTTTCCCTCCCCCTAAACAAACAAATAGGTAAATAATAATAATACCGACAACCATACAGTAAGTAAACATGCTTCAACTCCTTGGCAGCTGCGTAAAAGCAGAACTCTATTCCACGAAAACGGTAAAACAATACGGAACCCTAGTTCCCAATTCCAACCCGCACTAGATCGACTTTTTTTGTGAAATGGAGACCGTTAACTCTTACTAATTAGGAGCTAGCGTTTGAGTTTCTTTGCGCGATTACTTATTCAATTTAGAACGTATTTAAAGTCGTGAGTGTTGCATGTATATTGTGTGTGTGTGTGTGTGTGTGTGTGTGTTTTTTTTTTTTAAAGATCTGCCTCTGTGGCGCGGTGGGAGTGTGTCCGACTACTACGCTAGAGGTCGTGGGTTCGATCCCCACCCAGGATAAAACTTTGTGTGATGAGCACGATGGTTTATTCTGTGTCTGGGTGTTATTTATCTAAAGGGTCTTTCAAATAGAGCGGGTCGATATTAATAATCTGTGGCGGCCATTTTGATTTGGCGGCATCTGTCAAATCTGTTTTTTCTTATTCAGTCACTGATGCCAAATCACCATGGCAAGTTACACGGTTGAGCAGCATGTGCAAATGATAAAACTTTATTATCAAAATGAGTGTTCGTTAGTGAAAACGTTGCGCGCATTGCGCCCATTTTACGGCAGACGCGGTGGCCCTTCAAAGTCTACTCTCCAACGATTGGTGACTAAATTCGAGGCGACCGGTTCGGTAAACAACCAACCAACACCTTTACGTCAAAGGAACGCCAGATCGGCCGAGAACATCGCCGCTGTACGTGAGAGTGTTCAGGAGACTCCGAAGCAGTCGATTTCTCGCCATGCACAAGAACTCGGCCTTTCGCAGACTTCAACTTGGAGAATTTTGCGTCGGGACTTGGGTCTGCATCCATACAAGATCCAACTGACCCAGGAGCTCAAAGTTAATGACCATAGACAACGCCGTGTGTTCGCTGAATGGGCGTCGGAACGCTTGGAAGAGGACCCCGATTTTGGCCAAAAAATAATCTTTAGCGACGAGGCACATTTTTGGATGAATGGTTTTGTTAATAAGCAAAATTGCCGTATATGGGATGACCACAACCCACATGAGGTTCACCAGATAGCAATGCATCCAACATAACGCAGGCCATCGCTCAGATTCAGCCGGATCTATGCAGCAGAGTCATTAAAAATTGGACCTCTCGGATTTGTGCCACCATGCGAAGCCGCGGCGGACATTTGAACGATGTCATATTTCATGCATAATGGCATAAACGGGCCTTTCAAATAAAAAATAAATTTCGTTAATATCTCACACACATCTAGTTTTATTCAATTTTAACATCGACCCGTCTTTGTTGAAAGACCCTTTATAATATGTATGTATTTAGAAATATATAAATATGTTTATCAGTTGTCTGATTTCCATAGTACAAGCTATGCTTAGTTTGGGATCAGATAGCGTTCTGTGAGTAGTCCTAAGATATTTTTTTTTTTTTAATGTGGGATGATGAGTGCCACATTACTAGCAATCTTGTTAACCCCTCCAGCTAAGTTCAAAGACTTAGCGAGGAGTGGGTCCACGTCGGTAGGACCTTACGATCTCCAGCTTTTACAGCCTCGCTTAATAAAGAAATCAAAGTGCCGAAAAAATTTAAAGAAATAATAAGAACAGATTTTTGTGCAGTTAAAATGGAACAAATAAGCTTGCGTTTCTACTGACGCGGAGCGTGACGGATTGGAGCGGAAAATGGAACGGATAGTCAATTGACCAATCATAGTGCTCAAAATCGTGCCCAGTATTATTACGAGCACTGTCATTGGTCAATTCACGGTCACCTTTTTGGACTTTAGTCGGAGGTGTGGACTCTTTCGACTAAAGTCCTCCCCCGACACAGAGCTTGTAGCCTACGTCGGGATTTGACGTACTTAACCATTGCAAGGTTTAACAACGCGATTACCTACAAAGTAGACGGTTGGCGTGTTGCCACATCACGCTTATATTAGGAGAGTTGGCAGTTTGGCACCCATCTATATGACCGTAAAGCGACCAAGCACTGCTATTTGAAACAAGTGGCGGAACTGTATCGAGTAAGTAACTTCTATGAAGCGGCGGTAGCCTAATGGCTAAGGCATCGGACTCGTAATCATGAGGTCGTGGGTTCGAATCCTCGCCATTATACTACCGACGTGAACCCACTCCTAACACAAGCCATAGAGCTTAGCTGGAAGGGTTAACAGGATTGCTAGTAATGTGGGACCAGACTATGTAAACATACTTTTAAATTGATTTTATGGTATGGGTATCAAATTAAAGGGCTCATCTTAAGCATTTTAAAAAGGTATAACATGATTATGACTGTAGTACTAAAAAAGTAAGGTAGCAGCAACCCTTTTTTCAATTTTCAATACTTGACAATAGCTGTGATAAAAGTTAGTTGTTACATCGGTTACATACTACAATACCAAAAAGTATTAAATAAAAAATATATATAAAAACTAGCTTCAGCCCGCGGCTCCGCCCGCGTGGATGTCGGTTATCGCGATAAAAACTATCCTATGTTTTTCCCCGGAACTCAAACTATATCTATACCAAATTTCATCTAAATCGGTTCAGCTGTTTGAGCGTGAAAGCGTAACAGACAGACAGACAGACAGACAGAGTTACTTTCACAATATTAGTATGGATAAAAAACCCGCCTGCACAAAAAAGATGACAGGCACTTTACTAAGTTCATCGAGATTCATTAATGCCTCCGACTGCATGAAATTATATAATTATGTAGGGTTATATAATTTTTACAATTAAGACGTCGTTAGATTCGTCTTGATCGCCTGAGTGTTCTTAGATTGGCTACGGAACCCTAAAAAAGAATGTGAATAAGGACTTCGATCTGATAAGTAGCGTGCCAGGTCCTAGCATTTTTTTAAAAATCTAGCTAACTTGCTCAATTTCGTTTGCGTTATTTTTCCCCATTTTTGCAACATTTTTTAGTGATGTCCCGCTACCCGTACCTACGGGTAAGGGTAGCGGGACTACACTAAAAAATGTCTTCGTGGGTTCATGCACAACACTTTGCTGAAGACTACATCATGAATTATGATTATTTAAAGAATATACAGACGAACATTCATTTTTATATACATATATATATATGAACATTGACACAATTGTAAAGCAATACCCCCCCCCCTTAAAAATATTTATTTTTAATATTTAACCGGGGATTATCGTTGGGTACATTTCCATAGTGTTTTTAACGATAATTAATTAATATTAGTGTCACGTAGTCTTCGATAAAAGTGTTTAATGTGTTGTTATCTTTGTGTTGACTTCGGCCCCACGCACGCCTTCCAAAGCTCCGGCGCTCCATAGTCCCGAGTTTTGGAAATGACGTACAAGTAATAATAATTATTAAACCCGACTATGGCAGGTCACAACTGAAAAGTTTGTTTGCGGTATTCGAGTAGTTTTAGTAAAAAATTAAAGCGGCGGTAGCCTAATGGCTAAGGCATCGGTCTCGCAATCGTGAGGTCGCGGTTTCGAATCCTACCCATTATACTACCGACGTGAACCCACTCCTAACACAAACCTTTGAGCTTAGCTGGAGGGGTTAACAAAGATTGCTAGTAATGTGGGACTCAATCCTACATTGGTAGTGATATTTAAAAAAAAAAAATTACGTAGCAATATATTGTGGTTTTCAGACTCCCATAGGAAGGTGCTTCGGCGAGTACCGCTGCTGGTGGTGTAACCGGAGTTGGACGAGTGCCAATTCTTGGGCCGATTATAGTCAGAAATGCAAACGCTGTAATACCAATGTCAAGGCTCATAAACAGGTTTGTATTGGTTTTAATATAAACTTGGTGAATATATCGGTGATGCAAAGTGTTTTAGTAGATGTTTTAATGGATATTGGGAATGGCGTTGTATGTGAAAGCTGTTACTGGAGCTATGATGTCATAGACAGACACACAGTTACTTTTAAGCAAAGCGTATTATTACATTTCAGATTTTTTAGATAATAGCATAATATAAATGGAAATTGTATGTGATTGTTATTATTTGATATTGTATAATTTAATATTTAATTTTATCATATCTAATTTAATTTTACCTCATTTAATTTATAACAGTCTAACTTAATTTTATATAATCTATAAAAAAAATATATAATTTTCTATGCCTTTATGCCAAAACATGATGTCACTAAAACATTTACTGTAAACATATCTATTCATCACTCATATTTTAACAAAATAAAAATATATTTATCTTTACAGATATACACGATAAGTAGGGGCGTAGCGTATCAGCCGTATCACTGATACTGGGCCCCCAGACTGCAGCCCCCCCTGTGCTAGGCCTTTGTGAACCTGCCCCCCTACAAATTTTGTTATAGGGTCCTTATTTGCTTGTGCCGTGTGGTGCCGGCTTAAGAATAGTACCACCCCATCTCTTCCCGTGGGTGTCGTCAAGGCGACTAAGGGATTTCACTCCGGAGGACGGGCAGCAGCGTCCTCTGCGTATTTAAAGCCTTACTGCGATCGCCAACCCGCTCGCCAAGCGTGGCGATTATGGCAATTACCCCCAGGATCTACATACTAGTAGGTTCTACTGGGGAGACCCGTGCCCAGCAGTGGGCCATCATATGGGTTGATATGTATATGTATGTCCTTATTTACGTTCTTTTTTTTCCGGGTTCGCGGCAAGCCCGTGCGAACTGGCGCATATGCGGTACGCTCAAAGATATTCGCCGCGTATGCACATTGATGCATCTCTATATACCATTACTAGCTGTCCCGCGCAATTTCGTCTGCGCAATTTTTTACCGTTTTTGCAACATTTCTCATTGCTGCTCCGCTCCTATTGGTCGTAGCGTGTTGTTATATAGCCTATGACCTTCCTCGATAAATGGACTATCTAACAGTAAAATATTTTTTTAATTCGGATCAGTATTTCCTGAGATTACCGCGTTCAAACAAACAAACAAACAAACAAACTCTTCAGCTTTATAATATTAGTATAGATATAGCAGTATAGATGACAAGATTTTGACAGTTCGCACGGGCTTGTCGCGAAAACGGAAAAAAGGACCTGAATAAAGACTCAGTACCTATCTAAAACATGCTACCCATGGTCGAAATGAATAGTACTATGGTTAATGCTTGCATACAAAATGTATTGAAAAAATGGCATTTATTGGCCAAGAGTTTTTATTGCCAAGTTCTTTTCTCGCGGCTTTACTCTTACAAACTTGGCATTAAATGTAATTGTAAATTTTGTCTGACGTTCATAAGCGTTTGCAACCTAAATGAATAAAGTATTTTGAATAATAGTTGCGAAAAAAGTGTGCATTTGTTACACTCGTTTTTCGCAACAAAACAAAAGAAAGAAGGAAAGTATTTCTCAATTATTTACATATGAATCATCTTCTCAGGCACCACTTCCGCAGCCAGATGTATTGGACAAGAGTGATCCGAATAAGGCCCATCCACAAGAACTCTGCGGCAGGTGCAATGAATTGGGCAGGTTTTGTGGAGGCACAAACTACAAACAATTTAAACAAAATAATAATAATAACCCTAAACACAATGATCTATAAAGTATTTGGACTAACCTTTTTTTAGTTACTTTGATAAACGTTAAAACTAAAAAATATTGTAATTAATAATATTATACTGTTGATTGAGAAATTATATATCTTGTCTCACTCACTCTCTGACACACTCTCTGGCGCCGTCGGGTAAAAGTCGATTCCCGAAATCGAGCACTGTCATTGGTCAGTTGACGGGACCGTCAACTGCTTTACCACGTTCACACAGGCTCCACACGTTAGCCCCAAAGTCAGTCCCAATGCCACTCATCCAACGTGTGGGTCTAGAATAACGCTCGTCCCAACGTTGGCGCCATTGCTATTCTCTAGATCCACACGTTGGGTGAGTGGCGTTGGATCCGACGTTGGGGCCAACATGTGGAATAGGCACCACTGGAAACGCAGGGTGCGTTTGACGTTAAATGCAAGCCTATGACGTCACGTTTTCTATGGCCCAATCATTTTTAATATATCTTTTTATTATGTTTAAAAAATATTATGTTGCAATAATAGTTCACAAATGTATAAGAGCATATATCTATCCTATATTTGAGCAATACAGGGTCCTTATTCACTATATTTTTTTTCGCTTTTGCGTCAAGTCCGCACTTTTAGCTATCAAAATCTTGACATTATGGTATAACAATATCAAAGATGTCCGCGCCAATGCTCTCTAGAAATGCATCGCGCATGCGCGCGGTCATCTTTGAGCACACCGCGCATGCGCCAATACGCGCAAGCTTGCCGCCATATCGAAAAAAAACATAGTGAATAAGGACCCAGGTTTAGAAGCCATTTATGTTAAACTATTAAATTGTATATAAGTTACGTTGTTTCTATATATTGTCACAACACAACATGACTGGAAAATCTTATTCCGTAATTTCAACAGGGTCCTTAGCAATAGTTTACAGGGCTCCAGATGAAGGCACTCCCATGACTAAAGTACCGCCTAGCAAAACCTTATTAGCCTTATGTATATATTGTATCATTATAAATGTAATTTAGAGTAGTTTTTAAATATCTTGGATATAATATATAGAAAAATAAATGTATAAATCCAAAAAAAAAAAGTTATGAGTAAGCCTTATTGGAACCCTTTAGTATCCCAATCTGTTTAAACGTAGGTAGACACTACAAAAATGTAACACCTATAATTAGCTAATAATTATCTACATAATAATTAAGAAGAATTTAAACAATAATTAACTGCGTTTCGCCGAGCTATCCGAAGAAGCAAATTTAATACTTAGTTGGACATTGTAGTGAAGTTGATGGAACATAAAATGGGTTAAGTTAAAGAGATTAGCAGTCATATGATTTCAGAATTATTGCATTCTCTTCCTCCTGATTTCGTAGAGCAGTCATCAACTAATATTACATTATTCATTTAACGACACTTTAGGAAAATAATTTTGATAATAGAATTAAATAAAAAAAAAAATTATAAAAATAAAAAAACCGCCTGCACAAAAAGATTAAAACAAGATCCCCTACTTAATTATACAATTTCATGCAGTCGGAGGCACTTTACTAAGTGCTTCGAGATTCATTAATGCCTCCGACTGCATGACATTGCTCTTTCAGCGTTTCCGACCCGCCCTAGTTACGGCCCTGATGGTCATTTCTGCACACTTCCAGCGTCTGCGACCCGCCCTAGTTACAACACTGCTAGTAATATATATATATATATATATATATATATATATATCTGTAGGTCTAATCACGCAAAACCTTTAAGTAGGTACGTAACAAATTAATCTAATCTGTACGGAATCTGCGCCGCCTAATCTTACTTCGATCGTGTCGGATTTCCACCTCTGCAAACGAAGAGATTGACGCCATAGAGAGTGCAAGACCAGATGTGTGGACACTTGTGCACTATATTACTTTCGTAGTTGGCTAGTCTTTGATGAGATTGGTCGCCAACCTAAATCTATTAAGATACCATTACCTTACTACGTCGAAGTACGAATAATTAGTATTACCTAACGAGCAAAATATTGATACGAACGTCACAAAATAATTAGTTTTACGAATAAAACAAATTATTCTGTGACGTCGTATAAATATTTTACGCGTTAGGTAATAAAATACTGGATTAATATTATTGGAAAATGCAGATAATGTTGAATAACAAATGCATTTCATACTGATAAACGTTGATAGCTGAGTCTTTGTCCGTGCTGCGGCTTCGCTATTGCCATATACCTATGTACCTACTTACAATGTAGGCACAATATCTTCAGTAATTGTAATTTCTTCAACAAGTTTGTCGCAAAACTCGCAACATCTAATGGGACCATTTATAGTCATAGTTGTGACGTGCAAATTCAAATTCATTGATTATGCTAAGGTTAAGATTGACTGGTTGGGGTTTTTTCATATATTTATGTTAATAAAGGGGCGTTTAAACGGGCCATTTTTACGGCAATATGTGGCGGCACTATTGGCAACTAATTGCTCGGCCAATAATGGCAAAATGTCTACAATTGTATGGCGCATGATCCAGTCTCCTAAATGGGCTACACAATCCGGCAACAATAAAATAGAGGGCGACTGAAACAACAACGAAATTGGCCGGGCAACATTGCGGAAAATAGATCGCTCAGCGATCGTCCGGCAACCATCAAATCAATATTGGAGAGTATTGCCATGTTGCCGGCCACAGCGTTGCCTCCACAAATTGCCGTAAAAATGGGCCGTATAGACGCCCCTTAAGAATTATTATAAGGTTGCTTATTTTTTGTACGTCATATACATGGCAATAAAGAAACTTTTCTTCTTCTTCTTAAAAAAAACCTACAGAAAAATGACAACAAGCTCGACGTTGAGCTGTTCTGCGCCCTTTCGTCCAACCTTGAGCGACAACGTAGCGTCCAAGCTAGTGTGACATAGTGAAATACATAAATGTTTTTCGTTGCAGTGGCAACACCGTGGTCCGCTGCTTGATTGGTTGATACAACAGCTTACATTGATATACTTTTTAATTATGTATAAAAAGAAATCTACAGTGCCAAACACTATTCTATTTGAGAAAAGAATACAAATGGATATGAGTATTTTTAAACGCACGCCCGACGTTTACGTCTTGGCGCGTCAACTATGATTTTTATTTTCATTCGAGTGAAGTGAGAGTTAAGTACTGAAAATTTTCTTAAAAAAAGATAACGACGATAAGGAATTATGGGTACCACATTACTAGCATTAAGCCTTCCAGCTAATCTCAATGGCTCGAAAATCGTGAGGTCGCAAGGTCGAACCCCTCACGATTGCGAGTCCGATATCTTAGACATTAGCTACCGATGCATATACTTAATATAAATTAAATAACAAAAAATAAAGAAATCTTTATTGTCATTACGCTGTTTCACCTATCTAGATTACATTTGAAATCGCCTTTTAGGCAAGGAATTGCTTGTAGTAGGAGATTCCGCTCTTCTATTATCAGTAATTTTAATATTTAGTGCGAAATATATTATAAGAACAGAAATAATAAACAGAATGATTTTAGCTTCCTAGTTTTAATTAAATATGTGTGTGTGTGTGTGTGTGTGTGTGTGTGTGTGTGTGTGTGTGTGTGTGTGTGTGCGTGTGTGTGAGTGTGTGTGCGTGTTTAACTAGTAAACGAATTAGCCCTGCCAGCCCTATCTCGTCGTAGTTTTTTGTTTTAAGTCACTCGGTTACGACTTTTTTACAGTTATAAGATTTTAAAGGGTATATCTTAACAATTTTATTTATCTGGTTATATAAATGGGTAGACTGGCCTTCATATTGTCTTTTGGCAAAGGAGGATCTAATTTTGTTAGTTCTTGCAACGGAGTGATTCCTCGTTCGGGTTAGAATCGCGTGATCAAACGGGAGTGTTTTATGTTTTTTTTAATTACCTGTAGGATGTAAGGTTACTGATAGCACTTCAGATGATTGGTAAAGGGTCATAGTAGGGAACCTATATGGTTTAAAAAGCATAACTTTCAGTAAACACCTTTGCGCACGTTCTAGCTCCAGAAGTTTTGTTTTCGTAGCGCCCGCGCCGCCTCAACATGGTAGACAGTATGTTAGTAGCGATTGAGTTAGGCTTATGTATGCTTGTTTCAGTAGGTTTTTTGAAGCTGAATGTCGCAAAGTCTTAAAGGTCCATATCATTTTTCTAACCCTTTTTTTTGTCATGGATTTTTCTTTTTTTATTTCTCAATAACAAAAATCCTACAATTAAATTCTAGTTGTCTGAAATTCCTTACGCTTTTTAGTTTGAAATACCCGCTTATTTTTTGAAATTAAAATTTTATATAGTCATACCTAGACACAGTTTGAAAGCCATGAAGTATTTATATGTACCTATTATAATAATATAAAGCTGAAGAGTTTGTTTATTTATTCGAACGCGGTAATCTTAGGAACTACTGTTCCGAAATGAAAAAAATATTTTACTGTTGAATAGCCCATTTATCGAGGAAAGCTATAGGCTAATAACATCACTCAACAACCAATAGGAACGGAGCAGTAATGAAAAATGTTGCAAAAACGGGGAAAATTGACGCAGACGAAGTTGCGCGGGACAGGTAGTAACTATCTTTTTTTTAAACTACAGTAGAAATTATGCGTTAGATGCAAATAATGGTCATTTGCATCCAACGCATAATCTATGTTGTAGTTTCGAGTCTAGATATAGGTACTTTGTGTCTATGAATAGTATATTTATAAAGTCCCCCGAGACATGCGCGCATAAAATACTTTTCGAATGATACTTTAAAATATTTTCAAAAACTTAGATCCAGAGGCCTTAGAGATCATCCGTAATATATACATAGATACACAAAAACTTACAAAATTCATTTTTACTAAAAGCAACGTACCTATTGTTTTATATCGTCCGCCGAGTTGAACGGGGATTTCCCCGAATAAAGAGACGAATCGTGTCTCCAATACACTAGTATTTAACGGATGTCAATAACAGTTATTTTATACCTATGATATTCGATAACATAAAATAATCAGTACTCTAATAAAATATCAGTACGTTTCCACCAGATGACATATTACGTCTCCTCTCTGAACTTAGTGGTGTTTATTGGATTTTTTTAGTTCTTGGGCATGCTAGTTTCTTCACGTAGTTTTAGTTCAGCAATGCGATGTTATAATTAATTGCGTTAAGTGCGTACTCATTTGGGTGGCATTTGTACCTGATGTCGTGATCCCGAATCACGACATCAGGTACAAATGCCACCCAAATGAGTCAACACCTTTACGTCGACTATAAAAGACATAAACTGGGCAAGTACAGTCGGCCATGCACAGTGTACGGTTCCGTAGCTACCCTGCACGATAATGCGGCATAAGAAATGGGTTTTCTATTGTTTTTGTTTCATTCTAGTAATAACGTGTGTAACGTTAGTACTAATAAACATATATGTATTTTTCAAGAGAATTTGTACGAAAATGTTGTTACTTCTCACTTGATCTACTGTTACTCGTAAACTTGTGAAGTCTACTTAGCTGTGATAGTTTTCCTTTATATTTCACAAACGGATCTCTTAATCGAAAAGTGATATTTGAAACCCCTACATATTTAAAAGACCTATCCAGCGACACCCCGCACGATGAGATAGGTGAGAAAATAAATCACATCCCAATTTTACGTGTAGGGGAGGTAGGTACACGAAAAAAAAACTTTTTTTAGATTTTATTTTACCACTTTATCGATGTAACTAATATGTGTATCCATGTCAAATTACAGCTTTCTAATACTAAAGGTACGGCACGACGGACGGACTATGTCATTTTGGCTACGGAACCCTAAAAAGGCTAAAAAATGCCCATGATCATTATCACAACAGAAAAATATATTTGATGGCTCTCTTTTATTTATACAAGCCACAAGCGGTAACATGGAACTGTTACTACGAGTAGGTATATTAACAGTTATTTATACTAGATATTTGTATGTTCTGCCTCTAGTACTGGCTTTATATAGGACCAAAATAACGATTCAGGAACATTTATTTTTATGCAAGCTACTTGACTAGTTGACTCCTTTTAACAAAGGCTTTGTGTGTGAACAGTTAATTAATTTTGTGCACAGTTATCAATATGTCGGTATGTATACATGTATATAGGTACTTATTAATTGTTTTGAAAGTGAGTTAGGTATGATGTCTTACATAAGAATGAACAAAATTTTGTCTAAACGTTAAGTTGATTGTTATGTTAGTCTAGTGCTTAGTTACCATGACTGCTTAGCCAGAGGTCGTGGGTTCGATTCCCAGGATATTTTTTTGTGATTGTCCATTTTGTGACTGGGTTTATGTGTTGCGTGTGTAATTTGTAATATGTGGATATTATATTTAATATAAAGTAAGTATATTTATCAGTCGTTTGGTTGCCATAGCACAGGCACTGCCTAGTTTAGGATCAGATGGCAGTGTGTGAGTTTTTCCAATAGAAGAAGATGTTAATAAAACACGATCTTCTATTTCCTCTACTACACTGTTCTATTTCCTCATTTAGAAACTATTGTTTAATTTAATTAAAACTTCCTTCAAATACATTGCAAAAAGCGGACTTAATGCCATGGGCATTCTCTATTAGTCAACGAAGTGTTGAAGAGAAAAGGGTGGCAGGTGCTTATTATTTGATAAAATTGCGTACCTTATACTTAATTAGAAAACAGAAAATAAATACAAATGTTTATAAAACAAATACCAGAAAATTACAATCAAATCTATACCTACTAATATTATAAAGCTGAAGATTTTGTTTGTTTGTTTGTTTGAACGCGGTAATTTCAGGAACTACTGATCCGAACAATAGGAGCAGAGCAGCAATGAGAAATGTTGCAAAAACGGGAAAAAATTACGCAAAGAAGTTGCACGGGACAGCTAGTAATATAATAAATATAATATAATACAAACTAAATTATACTTATATATATATATATATATATAAAGTATACATACATATATCTACATAATACATAACCACCATAAAAAGGACCGTGTGTCCTTTCCCAAGCTTCAAGCTATTTCTACTTAATTTATAAATACACACTAGCTGTCCCGCGCAACTTCGTATGCGTAAATTTTCCCCGTTTTTGCAACATTTCTCGTCGCTGCTCCGCTCCTATTAGTCGTAGCGCGATGTTATATAGCCTATAGCCTTCCTCGATAAATGGGCTATCCAACAAAAAAGAACTTTTCAAATCGGACCAGTAGTTCCTGAGATTAGCGCGTTTAAACAAACAAACAAACTCTTCCGCTTTATAATATTAGTATAGATATACCTACGAGTATAATTCAAAATTAAAATCCGATTACGGCAAGTCACGGTCATATTAATGTAGTTATTGAGTCGAGTATACATTATAATTTTTGCATCTGCTCGTTTTTATCTATTTCAATTAACAAAATATCATTTTCAGACTCCCTACCAAGGCAAAGGAAGGTGCTTCGGCGAGTACCGTTGTACGCAGTGTAACCGTAGTTGGATGAGTGCCAATTCTTGGGCCAATTATGGGCAGAAGTGCACTAGCTGTAACATCAATGTGATGCCTCATAAACAGGTATGTGGGGGTTTATGACGAAGTTAGTGGACAAAACGGTAAATAATTATTTTGGAATATATTTTTAACCATCTAGCCCGCCTGGGTTGGTTACTGGTTAAAAATATATTCGCATTCGCAAATATGTATATCCGCACGGGACTGACTAGGAATGCTCTGGGCATTACAAATTTTATAATGTTTTCGTCATCTTTAACATCATCATCATTGTATTTTAGTCAGTTTACTAAAACCTTAATTAATTATGCTCCTGGGTCATTCTTATTTTCCCCGACCCGATAAATTGTAATTATGACTTCCATTTCGTATTTATTCAAACATTAATCAATCAAGCTTAAATTGGTATTTTTGTACTTTCTACGGCTTTTTTCGGACCTTAACTGACTGTAAGCAGTTAGATTGAATTCATACGTTGAGTTTGTGACCATTTTGAATCGTGTCTCGGATAATCTCAAATCTTTTGGGTCTACTTATGTATATTGATATTATAAATTGACAGCAAATATTAACCATGCCGTCCAACTAATACAGGCACTAAAAATAAACCATGCAATATTGTAATTGTTGTTTTGACGTGTATGTTTGACCAAATCCAAGAAACCAAAGATAATAGATTGTGTGTTCTGTGCAAGAAACACTATTTATCATAAGATCTGAATTAAATACTAGTAATAAAAACGTCAAATAATAAAATTTACAGATTATATAAGCAGCTAAAGGTGAGTCATGGTCGTGACAGAAAAATACGATCACAACTTTCAGAGTAATTATTTGTAAACGAAACTCCGTCCAACTTTTTTTTTAAGTTATAAAACTCTGCTTTAACACAAAAAAACAGGAAAAAAATGAGAACAAAGTACCTAATTAAAAACAATTTGACAAAAGTTATGTACCCATAGTTATAACAATTTGTCAACAATATATTCGTGACTCATAATACCTACACGAAATACTTTTAGAGTATATCACAACTTCACAAGCCACGGCGCGTAACTATTTCATCAATTAACTGCCTCTGTGGCGCGGTGGGAGTGTATCCGACTGCTACGCAAGAGGTCGTGGGTTCGATCCCCACCCAGGATAAAACTTTATGTGATGAGCACGATGGTTTATTCTGTGTCTGGGTGTTATTTATCTATATTATGTATGTATTTAGGAATATATAGGTATGTTTATCGGTTGTCTGGTTTCCATAGTACAAGCTAAAAATTAATGGAAAATTGTATCACCTCTGAGATAGAGTGAGGTCTTCTCCAAAGATGGCCCAGTCTACGACCGGTTGTTCTTTTTATCTCGCCTTCCCAACGTTCAGATTTCTCCCTGATCTTTTGTTTTAAACGTTTTGATAAGCATAAGTATATGTCATGTTTGTTATTTCAGAGGCCACTTGTGAAGCCAGATGGGTTGGATAAGAGTGATCCGAATAAAGCCCATCCACAAGAACTTTGCGGCAAGTGTAAAGCTTTGGGCCGGTTTTGTGGACGCACGTCTTATTAGCATTCGATCCACAAAGAATTTGGACCTATTAACATTCACCAAAATAACTAAAATAAGATGTTGTTAAAAACAACAAAAACTCAATTTTTTAAATTATTAAAATAAACGATAAAAAGCCTGTCCGGTGTTACATGATGAAATCCAACTAGCGATTTCAGCTGTAGAGCGAACCAAAGAAATGTACGTACATACAAACGTACAAAAGGTATTTTGTACGTTTGTATGTAGGTACCCTACTTCTGGCGTAGTCGGGTGGCAAGAAGAACTATGGTTTTTACGCGACTACGCAAGAAAGATGGTTATATTTTTAGAGTGTATGTATGTATGTGTATTTCTTTGGCACGTTCTATAGCTTGATGGATTTTAGCTTGAGAGGTAGCGTAAGATTCCTCTCAGTTCTGAGAGTGACACTGGGTATTGCTGTTTGGTGTCTATTTTAAATCTAAGTTACAGTCTGGTGTTTGTTTGTAATAATTTAGCTTGTTTGAAAGCTGGAAATTACCAAAGTTGCTGTTTGAATAATTCAAAAAGAATTTCCACACCTAAGTTGGTTTTAGTGGATGAATTTTTCCAAGTATAAGTACAACGGTGTTGCAATATCATGTTTTTTTTTGTTATAAAAAGAAAGATATTAAATGTTGCAACACCAATCTGAGTAATTGCAACAATAACTAATACTTTTTAATTGTTAATAGGTCATTTTCCAAATTTATTTTAGTTACCTATAACATTATGTAAAGAGAAATAAGTACCTAATTATGTAAGTAAGTATTAGTAATTTATCTCAAAATATTACCTAAATTAACGTTACCTTATAATATGAACTTCTACTTAAAATTAATATTCTAGTATTTGATCTACTTTGGAAGTTTATCCTTCTCTTTCTAAGACGTTTGGACTTTCGTCCAGCGGGTCAATTCACGTATTTAAAGCAGTACAGTTGCAGTTAAGTTTCGATTAAAACGGCCATTTTCGTATTCTTGTAACTTTGGGATCGATCTTAAAAACGCTTGCGCACCGTACTAGAATGTCGTTATTGCGCTCTTGATACGCATACTTGACGCAAGCGTATTTGAGATCGATCCCAATGTTACAAGAAAACAAAAATGGCCGTTTTAATAGAAACTGAACTGCAACTGCACTGCTTTAAACACGTGAATTGACCCCCAGTTAAGAGAGATATATCGATCAATGTTAAAATTAAATATTTTGACCAGGGGCGTAGCTTGCCTTAGGCGGGCCTAGTAAAAAAATTGTTCGGGAACAATGGTAAAGGCACAAACAGCCAAAGGACTAATATGTGTCACCCGCACTAAATTGCAATTGACTCTTCAGTGAGTATCGTCGGCACGGGGGGGGGGGGGCGTATCATTGATACGATTGATACGGCTGATAAGGCGATAGCTACGTCCCTGACTTAAGTACAAGCAGATAGTTCATACTGCGTGAACTCGTGAAGTATACCAAATTTAATTGTACCTATGTTACGACTTTTAAATTTAAGATAAATCCTTATTTCAGTTTGTTAAGTATACCACTGGTCACTGTGCTTAATCGTGGCGACTTTCCAGAACCTACAGTTGATTCATAAGAGGCGTCTAAACGGGCCATTTTTTACGCCAATTTGTGGCGGCAATGCGGTGACCGGCAACATTGCAGTACTCTCCAATATTGATTTGATGCTTGTCGGACGATATTGTTGTTGTTTCAGTCGCTGACTATTTTACTGTTGCCGGGTTGTGTAGCCCGTTTAGGAGACTGGATCATGCGCCATACAATTGCAGACATATTGCCATTAATGGCCGAGCAATTAGTTGCCAATAATGTCGCCACAAATTGCCGTTAAAAATGGCCCGTTTAGACGCCTCATTACATTTACATATGAGAAATAAAGAAATCAGTGATCATTGCTTTATGTGCAGTTCAGTGTAGAGTACCTAACTATTTTGTTAAGTAATTATTTAAATAAAGTTTAAAATTTCTAATCGACTTTTATTTTAACTTTACTGCTTTAAGAGTATGAGAATGTATGGTGCCGTTTCTGAGGTACGGCCGACGACTGTCGTAGGCTGCGCGCGCTGTGAATATTGTCGCATCGGCCGCGAGCGTCAGCCGCTTGTCGTAAGCCGCGAGCGGCTCGCGATCGGTCGCGATGCACGGAAATGAACCTTTATGTACGTGTAGTTGATGGTTATAAGGCGGCTGTACACATTGGGCCGAGGTACTGGGTCAGCATATTGGGCCAACGTGTAGAGATCTACTTGGCGGTATCTTGGTAGCCAGCGCCAACACTGGCCGACCAACCGAATAGAGTCGGTTTTTCGTACACATTAAATCTCGGCGCGCTCGGCAAACAGTGTTCACACGTTGTCGTATTGGCCCAACATGCTAGCCTAATACGTATTATTTATACGTAAATCTATACATATATAATCACTTGTTGACTGATCAACGCAGAGCCTAAACCAATAGATGCCTTTTGTGCTATAGGTATCTAATAAAACAAATATATATATTTTTATTATATTCGTCCCCTAAGGGGTTAATATAGGAGTTGTAAATATGGGGGGGTTTTGAAGTTATATCAGTGAAATATTGTATTTGGCTTTTTAGAAGAAACCCGTGCTTCCGCGTTTTTGGAAAATCAACCCCTGACGAGGGTTATAAAAATAAGGGTTGTAGGTTTATGTAAAACTTCGTCACAAGATAGTGTGAAACTCCGTCAGTTTTAAAGTTAGGTCTGTGAAATTTCGCATTTGGATTTTTGGTTTTAAAATAAGAAACACGTCTTTCACCGTTTTGGGAAAATCAACCCCTTACGGGGTAAAATAGGGACTGCAAGTTTGTATGAAACTCGGTGTTGAAGTTAAATCTATAAAATTGTATTTTTGGCTTTTACATTGAACTAAAGAAACACATGTTTCAGCGTTTTTGGAAAATCATCTCATAATAGGGGTTGCAAACTTGTATAGAACTCCTTCAGTTTTGAAGTTATATCTGTTCAATTTTGTATTTGGCTTTGTAGCTGTAAATAAAGAAACACAAGTTGTAGCGTTTTGTTCGAAAGCGATAAATCAACCCTTCAGGGAGTAAAATCAACTACGCTAACGAAGTCGCGGGCGACAGCTAGTACCATATAAATAAATATTGATCATTTATATATATATATATATATATATAGGTATATATATATAGGTATATATATATATATATATATATATATATATATATATATATATATATATATAAAGGGTCTTTCAACAAAGACGGGTCGATGTTAAAATTGAATAAAACTAGA
Organism: Herminia tarsipennalis; assembly: GCA_945859575.2. Taxonomy (NCBI): domain Eukaryota; kingdom Metazoa; phylum Arthropoda; class Insecta; order Lepidoptera; family Erebidae; genus Herminia; species Herminia tarsipennalis. The sequence continues at coordinate 9,441,513 of OX243834.2, read as the reverse complement.
TGTGTGTGAGATATTAACGAAATTTATTTTTTATTTGAAAGGCCCGTTTATGCCATTATGCATGAAATATGACATCGTTCAAATGTCCGCCGCGGCTTCGCATGGTGGCACAAATCCGAAAGGTCCAATTTTTAATGACTCTGCTGCATAGATCCGGCTGAATCTGAGCGATGGCCTGCGTTATGTTGGCTTTCAGGGCAACGGTCGAATGTCATGTGGGTTGTGGTCATCCCATATACGGCAATTTTGCTTATTAACAAAACCATTCATCCAAAAATGTGCCTCGTCGCTAAAGATTATTTTTTGGCCAAAATCGGGGTCCTCTTCCAAGCGTTCCGACGCCCATTCAGCGAACACACGGCGTTGTCTATGGTCATTAACTTTGAGCTCCTGGGTCAGTTGGATCTTGTATGGATGCAGACCCAAGTCCCGACGCAAAATTCTCCAAGTTGAAGTCTGCGAAAGGCCGAGTTCTTGTGCACGGCGAGAAATCGACTGCTTCGGAGTCTCCTGAACACTCTCACGTACAGCGGCGATGTTCTCGGCCGATCTGGCGTTCCTTTGACGTAAAGGTGTTGGTTGGTTGTTTACCGAACCGGTCGTCTCGAATTTAGTCACCAATCGTTGGAGAGTAGACTTTGAAGGGCCACCGCGTCTGCCGTAAAATGGGCGCAATGCGCGCAACGTTTTTACTAACGAACACTCATTTTGATAATAAAGTTTTATCATTTGCACATGCTGCTCAACCGTGTAACTTGCCATGGTGATTTGGCATCAGTGACTAAATAAGAAAAAACAGATTTGACAGATGCCGCCAAATCAAAATGGCCGCCACAGATTATTAATATCGACCCGCTCTATTTGAAAGACCCTTTAGATAAACTACCGTGATAACTCAACTTATTCTTGGCCATCCTAATTTTGGGGGGTAGTGCGTTCCAGAATAAGACAGATTGTACTAGGAAAGAGGATCCGAATCCAGAACAATGAGCAGGACATAGGAGAAGCAAATTGTTAGAATATCAAAGATCTCTGGTTGGAGCACAAGTATTGAAAGTTACGTGACTAGTAAGAGGGGGAAGAAGGAGAATTAAGGATAGAATAAAGTGCGTCCTTGGCGCATAGGGAGCCATTTTAATTGTGAGCGGTAAGTACATAAGTAGATTAAAGATGAATCAAATGCAGTTGGCTGGCCATATTAGCCGAAGAACCGACAACCGTTGGGGTAAACGAGTTCTTGAGTGGAGATCGCGGCTCGGCAAACGTAGTGTAGGACGCCCTCAGGCCAGGTGGAGTGATGATTTACGCAAAACGGCTGGCAGGAGATGGATGCGAGAAGCCGAAGATAGAACAAAGCGGCTTGCAATTGGAGAGGTCTATGTCCAGCAGTGGACTGCGATAGGCTGATGATGATGATGATGAATGCAGTTATTTAGAAGTCGGTCATATTTATTGAATGCTCTGCATCATCATAATTAATCAAGGAAAATATTAACGTCTGAACATAAATTTAGAGTACCCATAATCCTCTGTCACTAGTCACCTGAGCTTGCCAGTTGAGGTTTGCATCTAGTAAATTGCCGAGATCCCTGACAAATAAAGTTTTAGGGATGATGACATCAAAAAAGTAGCTGGTCCTTTGTGGAGAAGGACAACATCCCATAGACCAGAATTTAAAGTCTGGAGGAGACCTATGTCAAAAGACAAGCACAGAGAAAGAAGATGAAAACAATTGTTAATAATAATAAAGAGAATAATAATAACAAAAGTGTATTATTCACTTAGGAAGCAAAATACTACATTTGTGAAAAGTCGATTCTACATTGACTGGTAATGCCTGTTCGCAAACAATTGGTAAAGCCCGAGAAAAGAGCAGGCAATAAAAACTCACGGCCAATCTTTTCAAATTGACAATGTTTACAATGTTCCTTTGTTTATAAACTGTATATGCAGGTAAGGTGCTGCCACTACTATATTATACACCATTATAGATAATATATTTGTTTATATATTTATTTAAAACATTTAAGTTAAGATAACTAGTGAGTACCTAATGTTAAATTACTTGTTTGCAATAAAAGCTGTATTCATTCAATCATTCATATGAACGGACGTAGCTCAATGGAGGAACAATACTTGTTATGTTCTCGAGTTCGAGACCCCAATTCAGTTATTTTCTTTAGATATTTAATATATTTCAACCGTATTTCATCAGCCATGGATAAGCTTAACCTTTTGTCTGCCAGGGACGTGACAATACCTCTTATGTTTTAATTTTTTGTACATAATACATTTAATGTTTCAACCGAATTCCATCAGCCATGGATAAGCTTTAAACGTTTTAAATCAAAACAGAGAGAAGTTCACCAATTAATATAAGTTGGGTCAACGACCGCAGACGTCCGTCGGTTCAAGGGTTGCAATTATTCTTGAGGGTAGCCGCAACCTCGTAGAGACGCAGACGGACGTAAGACGGAGGTCCTGACTCCTGAATACCGTTGACCACGGCCGGGAGCCAACAAGGGGCCTCTACTAACTAATTAGGTTTGTCTTCTTTGAGAAGGACAAAGGGGAATAGTTTTGTTTTCAATTGTTTTAAAAAATTCTTTCTTAAAGTACCTTCTTATGCGACGATTTTTAATAATAACTATACTAGGGGTGATCACTTTGCAGGTAGGTAAATCTATGGTATATGATATAGGCTTAAACTTTACATAATGTTTTCAAATTGTATTTAATTTAGTAGCTATTTGTTTTTACACGTACATGTACTTATTTTATTTTTTCGGTTTTGTCGAAAATAAATTATTTTTTCTTTCTTTTCTTTCTTTCTTTCTATATTTATTATTTTATTTAGGAAAACCAATGATAAGTCTAATCTAGTCTAGTTAAATAGTAACTCAAAATACTATTTAACTAAAGATATAGATTGAGTTTTGCGCTAAGTTTCGTTATAATATAATCCTTGTTTGATCGAAAAAACGTAACTCTTTGCAAAAAAACGTACTTACAGTAAGTACGTTTTTTTAAAATATCATAACATTTATAAGTGACTAGCTGTCCCGCGCAACGTCTGCGTAAATTTTTCCCGTTTTTGAAACATTTTTCATTGCTGCTCCGCTCCTATTCGTCGTAGCGTGATGATATATAGCCTATAGCCTTCCTATATTAAAATATTTTTTCAATTTGGTCTAGTAGTTCCTGAGGTTATCGCGTCCAAACAAACAAACAAACTTTTGAGCTTTATAATATATATATTAAGTATAAGTAGATATGTATGTATTTAAAAATATATATTTTATATTCCTTAGATTATTGCGCTCAAACAAACAAACTCTTCAGCTTTATAATATTGTAATTATAAAATTTGTTTGTTTATTCGATTACACTGATCTCCGAAAGTACCAAGCCGATTTTTATGAAATATCTTAAAACTTGAGGACGGGCATTGTCTTACTTTAGTTAAAAAAAATCTACGAAGGACCAGTGATTTTTTTATTAATAAAGTACTTTATTATAGTACTTGTTTATATTACAATCTAGCTTAGTTTGCTATAAAACACATGTCTAAGAATGCGTCCATTAACACTTTATCTTAATTATTGTTAAGGCGAAGACACTTTGTTCACGTGTTCTTTGTAGGCAGCACTTGTCACTACACTTAAATGGCTTATATCACTACAATAACTCAAATGGTTTTGTCCGTTTAAGTCTTCTTACTAGATTAGACTAGACTACTAGACTAGACGAAGGACAGGTAATATCATATCATTGGACAACTCACACAACGCTATCTGATCCCAAACTAAGCATAGCTTGTACTATAGAAACCAGACAACTGATAAACATACTTATATATTTCTAAATACATACATATTATAGATAAATAACACCCAGACACAGAATAAACCATCGTGCTCATCACACAAAGTTTTATCCTGGGTGGGGATCGAACCCACGACCTCTTGCGTAGCAGTCGGACACACTCCCACCGCGCCACAGAGGCATCTAATGTGAATAATGACATCTAATTTCTTAAACATTAACCGAACAACTACGAAATTCTCAATAAAACACACTTGGTTTTGTAGATATTCTTTTAGGTTTAAGCTGAAAGTAAAAAATGATGTAAAAAAATATATTATAATAAAAAAACCCTATATAATTATATAATTTCATGGAGTCGTAGGCATTAATGAATCTCGATGAACTTAGTAAAGTGCCTCCGACTGCGTGAAATTAAATAATTATGTAGGGATCTTGTTGCATGTTTCACCTTTTTGAAATGCTTAAGATGAGCCCTTTAATTTGATACCCATATTGCAGTATTCAAAACAACTTTTTTTTACACACCTCTTTTCTCAAACTCTTTCCTCTTTTCCACAGCCGCCATGTTTGTTTTTTTACGACGTCTTAATTGTATAAATATCAGGTAATAAAAAATATTACATACATACAAGATACGCGGGAAAAACATAACCCTTCCTTACAGTCGGGTAATTAGAGTAACTAGAAGCATTATTTATATACCATATAACAAATCTTACGGTATTAGACGCTGTGCTAAGACGCAAGCGAATGATTCCGTCAGTTCGTACAAATTTAATCAGCCCCTAGCGATTATGTAAATGCGTCGCAAATGAACGGATTCACCCTCATTCAAATTAGGCTTAGTGACTACTACCACCTGCAAAAGTACTTATTTATAACGTAAACATTCCCTTTTACTAATTAGAGATAGGTACGGACTTTCACAAGTCAGAAATAATCGAGGTTAATCTATTTACTATTGCACCCTGGATAAGTAAATCGTAGGAATCTCTGAGGCAGATTTTCTATTAATACTATAATTTCAGTGAATATCTTGAGACAATTCACTAAGCAGAGCTTGTACTATGGCAACCAGACAACTGATGAACACACTTATATATTTCTAAGTACATACATACCTATACTTAATATTATAAAGAATAATATTATATAAAAAAAAAAAAAATATTGAAAATATATTATTATACAAATAAAAATTCTAATATTAGTATAGATTTATTATACCTATGTAGGTACTTACTACATGACCCGGTGAACTTTGCACCACCTAAAATTGACAACTGCCATACAAAGTTATCAATTTCGGCCAGGCGCGGAACAAAAACTTGTTCACTCGCGTGACGGGGAGGGGATAGCATTTAATTTAACACAGGTACACTAAGCAACCGGTCAAAAATCACACCGGTCCAATGTAAAAATTCTCAAATTCCTCAAAAAAAAAGATCATTCAGTCGTGTCTTAGGGGTGTCTTTTGCCCCTGCCCCCCCTCCCCCATTGGATCAGCGCCTGATTTCAATTTTTCCTTTTTTTTTCCTAAACTAAAATCTAAACATTTAATTAATACTCGTAGGTAATACTTCTTTAAAATTTCAACTGTTTAAAAGAACAACACTCTTATGCGTCATAATCGTATCAATATCTATAAAAATATAAAAGAGCTGAGTATAACGAAGTTACTCCACACTTCCACAGACACGTACGTAACTTATAGTTAGCACTGCAAACTTTTCAGCCATAATAACTGTTAGAAAGTGCTCCGGTTGTATTATAAATTTTACTAAGCATTTATCGCCATTTCCTACGAGATGCAGTTGTGAAATAAATTTAGTTAATAATCCACGGTATCGTGAAGAGAAATCCTTATTTCACAGCGTATTTACATATTAATTTGTACACTCGAATAATATTGTAGGTTAGGGTTCCGTAGCCAAAATGGCAAAACGTAACTCTTATAGTTTCGCCATGTCCGTCCGTCCGTCCTTCCGTCCGCAGCATAGCTACTGTTAGTGCTAGAAAGCTGAAATTTTGTATGGGCATACTTATTACTTACGCCGATAAAGTGAAATAATAAAACCTTGAAAAACATTTATTTTTCCCCTATTATATATAACATATACCTATACAAGTGGGGATGTGGTTTTTTCCTCACCTGCCCCATATGTGGGGTATCATTCGATAGGTATTTTAAAAAGGAGTTGTGAAGATCATTTTTAGATTTAGGGATCCGTTTGTGAAATATAAAGTTTTAAAGTGCAAATTTTTGTTACAGTCAAATAGTGTTGTAGTTGCCGGGAGGGTGGGGACTGCCAGCTAAATGGTTGATGTTGGGTATGTAAAAAAAATCACTGTAGTAGTCAATATAGTGAAATTAAAAGGAAAACTATCACAGCTAAGGAGGCTTTACAAGTTTAGGAGTAACAGTAGATCATTTGAAAAGTAACAAAATTGTCATACAAATTCCATTGAAAATTATTATTAAGATAACGTTGTAAGTATAAACAAAAACAACAGAAAACCCACTTTTAAAGCTGTATTATTCGGATGGGAGGGGCCTACGGAACCCTCCAGTGTGCGTAACCCGACATGCACTTGCTCGGGTTTTTATTAATATACTATTAACCTCCCTCTCGTGGCTTGCATAACACTAAATAACTTTTTTGTAATATTAGTTCTGGAAAATATTAAATAAATTAACCCTTAATCATCTACCACTTGTTTTATAGGTTATAGAAACTATTTACTGGAGACTATTTTACTGAAGTGAAATCATTGTTTATTGTGAGGTTTGGGCCCTCAACCTGATAAAGAAACATCGAATCGTAAAATACAGAAACATCGTAGTGCGACAAAAGTAGTTGGTAGGTGGTGAAGGGTTAATTTGTAATTTATTTTTAAAAAATTGTGTTACGAAGTCATTTGGTGTAATATAAAAAAGCCAAGAGCGGGGGGTTAGTAGTATATTAAAAATCACCCTCTATACATACCTACCTACCTAACAAATTAATTAATTCTTGAACAACTAAAATTATTAACAATAAGGGTCATCTCCCATGAGGGTGATTCTACAAGAATTCTAAAGCTTGACCACTTGTGCGAAAGGCTGCCTACCTACAAGTTATAAGAGTTCGCGAGTTGATAGATACAATTCACTTAAGTATGTTAACAAAAAAATCTAATTAATTATTTCTTCTCTTCTTTAGTGACTAATCAACATTATCATAGTCAAGTTATTATATGGGAGACTGCTTTCTGTAAAAGTCATAACTTTTCGTGCCTCTAAATGCACACTAAGCTGTCGGTCTGTTATCTATCCGATTAAGTCTGATTTCCGTCGCATCGGACTATGGCAGAGTTCATTTATAACTCCTCTGTGCATCAGTCTGTGAGAGTGAGACAACACAATGCATTTGTGCTTGTGCAGACACTTGTGTGCTTAAGCACAAATAGGTAAAATAAAAACAATAATCAGTAAAACTAACACTATCCCACAATCCATGCATTCTTGTGGTACACTTTTGCTGAGAAACTATCGCTTTCAGGTTTGGGGTTTGACTTGGTCTAAATGTGTTATCTATAATTAAAAAAAAATAACGCTATGTAAAAAAAATCTAAAAGAAAATATAACGCAAGCAAATATCAATGAGAACAGAATGTTTAGTTAAGAATTATTACAAAACAATAAACCCGACTGCTTAAAATTAATAACTGATATATTTTGGAGCCAAAATTATGTCATTTTATTTTTCTCACAACTGAGACAAATCTAACGATATCTCTCAATCTAAAAATCATCAAACCATTTAGGCTCCAGAACGTGCCAAAGAAATATACATACATACACTTTAAAAACATAGTCCTCCTTCTCGCCAAGTAGCGTAAAAATTTGCCTTTTTAAATATATTGGCCTAGTTGAAAATTTCGCAAACTCTCTTTCCTCTATAGCACAGCTTTTTGCTAGTTAAAATACATTCAGTTTACATATTTCCATTATCGTTCGCCGCTTATGAAAAAAAAAAACAGGGGAACATTAGTGTGCAAATGTGAATTTATATAAAGCCGATGCCGATGTGGATTTATATCAACCAATTCCTTTCTCAAATTGTTCATGTCACCATAGTTCTTTAACCAATATACCTACAATAAATTCTTCCTTCTTTTAAGCGCATAACTTGTACCACATTCACAAGTGTCAGAAACAACACTTCCCTCGTCCACCGGGGCGTTACAAGATGCGAGCCCGAAGGCTTGCGGTCCAAAAGACCCCAGAGACTGACCGCGTAAAGACAAATTCTATAAAGCGCTAATCTTGAGAGGGCTATTAGTTTACATGATTTATTGAAGGACTTCGCTTTAAGTGGTTAATTTAGATAATGTTGTTAGGTGTAACAGATGACACGTAAATACTGTGGAATTCCTTTTCTGCCTATGACGTAGCTTATAGAGAATTTGTGTGTCGCAGATTATACAAGGTTATTTTTATTATAGTGCAAAGCTCAAACACACCAACAAGATTTTTATTTCAAGAAATCATATAAACTTTCAGAGTTATAAGCCAGTCAAGTTGTATTATGTTCTTCGCGCTATGGTGCTCATTGCGTCCCGTACTATGTAATACAAGGTTATTACAGTAAACAGGGTTTGAATGATTAATTAATTAATAGAAAAATAAAACACTATTTAAAAACTACCCCCTTGGATTGAATTGTTTTTTTTTTAAAGATTCGAGCCCTGCATCGCGGGGGATTTTACCAACATAGAAGTCACGGACACAAAGTACACCCAGACTCAAAACAACAATTTGTGGATCACACAAAGTGTTTTCCTGTGTAGGAATCAAAACCATAACCTCTTGCGTAGCAGTCGGACACACTCCCACTGCGCCACTGAGGAAGTCATTGTGTTACTGATTGTGAGCAAACTACTTTCAGGTTTACACTAACCAAGAATAACGTTGTATATTAGTTTATATTCTATTAAATAGATTCTATTTATAGATTTAAATAATAATAAGCTAGAAATAAGGAACTTACTATTTAATGAATTCTACTTTGAATGTTTGAGGGTTATATCGAACAGAACTTTGGATTAAGAAGGCAGGTATGGCAAGGTCGTGTGGTACCGGCTTAAGAATAGTGCAACCCCATCTCTTCCCGGGGGTATCCTCGAGGCGACTAATGGATTTCCCACCGCATATTATAGATTCTGCAGGCAGCAGCGTCCTCTGAGTACTTTAAAGGCTTACTACGATCGCCAATCCGCTCGCCAAGCGTGGCGATTATGGCGATTTTCTCCAGGATCTATAATAAGTAGGTTCTACTGGGGAGAGCCGTGCCCAGCAGTGGGACATCATATGGGTTCTATGTACAGGTAGGTACTGTTAGACTCAATATTATTCTAATCCGTTATTTAATATTGTTCATTCTATTTTTATCAGAATTTAACTCGTTACTACTTAAAAACGTTATTGAGATTTGATTTAGACGGTTGACATTCAAAATGTAAATGTCGGTAGTGACATCACATGACGTTGACATCTGTCATGCGGATGTCACTCCGACATGGAGAGGGTATAGAAAGATGGCAGACAGATTGTATTCGCGTGTTGAACAGTGCGGTCGTTTGGAATAGCTCAAATAAATCCGTTTATTTCTTTGTAATCGTACGCATTTTTATTGAAGTTCGAGTTGATCCTTCAGCTCAGAAGAGGGATAAACAAAGCCCACTAGTTATTTCCGCGCCAGGCGCGTCTTGTGAAATTGTAGTTCGTTTTTTTTTTTCTTTATGTGTATTTTTGCGCTTCAGTCGCGTTTGAATAATATTATGAACAGTGATAGTGATTATGTACATCGTAATAGTGACCGAATCTGAAAGTGATGTCATAATCGAAAGAACCGTGAGAAATCGAAAATTCGAAATAGATGTGAAATAGGATATCGTTCGCAATTGAAACGTAAACGCCGCGCTGTTCAAATTCAATTCGGAGTAGTGGTTCATTGCGATCGTTTACGTTCGACGCGTCGCGATCATTCGCGTTTGGCGCGTCACGATCGGTCAAGTTCGACGAGACACAGTTGTTGGATTTCGAACACGCTGTCAGCGTTCATCGAGACCATGTCACCGTGGTCACGTCGCAGATGTAGTAAGTCAACTGAAGATAGCAAGTAAGTCGTTCCAATTCTAATCATAATAAAACTCGGTTGTTAATGACGGAACAAATTAGATCAATAGCTAATAACCGTCCTGAAGGTAATAAATTTTCGATGTTAGGAATTGACATTCCAAAGTTTGATCCCATGATTAAAAAACAGACCATCAATATGTGGCTCTTCTAAAAAAAAAATGTGTTCGACTTTATAGTGCCCAATGTTCAAAAGTGACCAAAAGTTCGACTATAAGTATCAAGCCCTTCCGTCAATGTCGTTTTCATGACCTGAATGAAAAATGAAAATAATTGAGTCCTTCTCATCAAACATATAAATGATTATGTAAATCTTCTAATCGAAATATTCTCCAAAAAGGGCTATATTTAATAACTTGTTGGAAATAAGCATATTATTATGAAACGATCAACTTATTAAATGTTGCGAGACTAAAAATATGTGCGCAGTTGATCTCCTGTTGCACGGAATAGGCGATCGTAGTTCGAGGTTAGGTGCCAAAGCAACTACAGGTGAAGAACCGGAGCCGGTTTTGAAATATTTTTAAAATCGATTAAACAATAGGACAGGAACCACGGGAATAGATAAAAGTAACTATATTAAGTAACTAAAAGTAACTATATTAAGGGTACGATAGATTTGTATAAACATACATCGAACGCAAGATCGATAGGGTCTTACCTGCTGTCACTGAAATGAGATTGGTTATTATAGGTTTGAAAAAGAGTTCATGAAATGTCATATTACAAATATTATACAAATTAGGCCACGTTATGACGCAACTACTAACTGCACAAAATCGAGTAATGACAAATCTAAATAGTAATCGAGGAAGGAATAGTTTGTAATGCTGTTGAATTCGATGTCTAACATAAATAATAATAAGTTTTTCGTTATTTTAAAAGTAAATGATCATAACTTGTACGTATGTGTTTATTTATGGGTAGTCAATGCACCTAATTATGTCGTAGGGTGGCGGAAGTTACAATGTGTGATATTGGAAATAATATTAATTTACCATTAGAAAAAGTGGTAATTAAAATTGAAGTACAGGGTACATCCCAGTTAACTAATAGTTATATTGTTAAAGATTATGTGTTATTAGATTATACTTTTGCTGTGCTACTTGATATAATATAATGCCCTGATTTCCGGATGCAGTTTACCAACGAAACTGCGGTTTACTCTTGTCAATGAAATATGTGCAATTAAAGTGAATTGTGACATTGACTACTCTGGCACTACCTATATTAATGGTTCCTTAAGGGAATGCTCTGAGAAGGAGTATTAGTTAATGCCCAGCAAGTAGGTATTATTTAATAAATGGGACCGGCAAATTCATAATTTAAAAATGTTCATACCATGTATTGTATTCGGAACAGGGATTGCTGATGACACTTGCTTTATGTACGAATTCATTTCTGATCATTAACATTATAAATCTTAGTGATTCATACGTATGTGCTTAGTTAAATCCTTAGATTATGTCAGAAATTTGTCTACTATTTGGGTAAGTGACTCCATTGAAAAATACGTAATCAAAACTTAGCAAGTGTCTATGATGTGTATATGTTACACTAACGTATAAAGGTCTGACTAATTGACACAAAACCCATAGTTTACCTACCCTTACTCGTTTATTCAGTGTATACTGCCAAGTGAGAGACCTACTAGTTTACGTACAAATGCATTGGAGCAGGGCATTGTTAGTATTTCCATGCAACGAGGCCTAGACGCAAAACGACGCCTGATGAACAAAAGTTTCATAAATTCGATGTAGAAATCTTTGCTGCAATCGTTGAACATACTCCGCGTTTATTTGTAAGGATTTAAAGAAAGATTTACGGACGGTAATGCTTTACAAACCACTATGACAAGAAGACATCTAATTTTAAGAGTAGGCCAATGGTGGGTACAGCTTAAGGAGTTCGACTGTGAGGTGCAATATATAGCAGATGCAAAATGCAACATGTTGATGCGCTCAGCCGTGCTCCTGTGGATAAGTAGATATACTTCAGACACGACACACGTTATTGACGTTGGACCGTTCGTTCATTCGAGCCAATCAATGGTCTCCTAACCGATGCTGGTTGCGGCGGCCTGTTGCGTCTGAGACTCCGGTTGCGCGGGGAACGTTGTGGTGCGCGGATGTGTGCATGCACTCTCTGTTCCCGTGCTCTCGTGGCCCGGTGGGATGGAGGTCAGACGCGGCCGGGGGGAATTGGGCGCGGGGCCGGTGGCTTGACGTGCTCTCCGAGGCGGCACGAAGGGGTGTAACAATGTTCGAAAGCGGTCACCCATCAGTGAGCCGACGGTGGTAGCATAGCTTAGTCTCGCGGATGTCTCGGTCTGCTCGGTCGCCATTGAGTCGAAGAGAGCTAATATATATCCTTTAGTGATTAAAGATGCTTTTACAAAGTTATTAGTGTAAACCCGTTTGTGACACAAATCGTACCATTCGCGTGTATAAAGACGTCTTTAGTTGTTCTGGAGCACTCATTCGGTTGATAAAGGACATAGGCATGTTGCACGAGTTCCAAATTCAAAACTGTCGTAGCGAATTCTGATAATTAACTTTTACTGAACAATATGGCAAATCCATGGGCGAGCTGACAAATCGAAAGATTCAATCTGAAAATTCTGGACGCTCTCATTATACCTGGGATGAGACATGATGACATTACTTTAAATAGTATTTAACGAAGTTCAATTATGATTAAATACGTCTGTTGATAAGACTTTCACTGGTAAAAGCCTTGTAAAAGTTGTTTTTTTTGGTTACCAAGTGAAAAGTAGGTAGGTATACCGGAAAACATTAAGTGACGTATTTGATACGACAGTAGAACGAATGAAGCAGTGATGAGTTGGCAAATATTACAAATGAATCTATACGCAAAATTGAAAGGGAATCAAATATGATGCTATCTTTTAGGAAATGAAAACCAAAATACAAATTTGGTTCGGCTGGAAAGAAAATTCAAATATTCGATTATGATAATCTAGACTTTTATTTGAATTTCCTATTCATAGAATTGTTAAACTACTACCAAAAGACAGATACATAGTGCAGAACATACACCTTACAAAAGGGAGGTGAGGTAAGGTAAGGAGTATGAAAATGTAGTATTTATTGATAAAGTACATCCATGGTTAAATTTCAAGGACTTAGTTAAATAGAGAAAACGATAGCGACGTTAATGACAGCCATGATGAAAGTGACAAACGAATTGAGATAATAAATAAAAACGAAATTATTAAATGGGTACCTAATACATGTGTACAATTTGATTGTTATAGTCGAGAAGTGTTTAGATCTGAGTGGTCACGAGTGTATACATGTTTGAGTAGATGACACAGTTCGCAACAGACTATGTTGAAGTGACTTGGGAGCGTCAGTGCTATGTACACAGATGATGAGATGACGCAGATTGCGACATACCACGCTAGTATAGGTAGCGAGCGCCAGGATTTTAGTATAGATAATGTGACTATTGAGACTGTACCAATATGGGTTGCGAGCGCCAGTGCCTAATTGACACAGATGACGCAGATCGCGACATACCACGCTAGTATAGGTTGCGAGCGCCAGGATTTTAGTATAGATAATGTGACTATTGAGACTGTACCAATATGGGTTGCGAGCGCCAGTGCCTAATTGACACAGATGACGCAGATCGCGACATACCACGCTAGTATAAGTGGCGAGTGCCAGGATTTTAGTACAGATAATGTGACTAATGAGACTGTACCAATATGGGTTGCGAGCGCCAGTGCCTAATTGACACAGATGACGTAGATCGCGACATACCACGCTAGTATAGGTGACGAGTGCCAGGATTTTAGTACAAATAATGTGACTAATGAGACTGTACCGAAATGGGTTGCGAGCGCCAGTGCCTAATTGACACAGATGACGCAGATCGCGACATACCACGCTAGTATAGGTGGCGAGCGTCAGGATTTTAGTACAGATAATGTGACTAATGAGACTACCAATGTGGGTTACGAGCGCCAGTGCCTAATTGACACAGATGACGCAGATCGTGACAGACCATACCGGTGCAACAATGGGTTGCGAGTTGCGAGTGTAAGTGCTTTAGGTTCGTATGACGTAGATCTTGACTGACTGTGGCGCCATGGGTTGTGAGCGTTCAGATGACGCAGATCATGACAGACTGTGGTGCCATGGGTTGTGAGCGTTCAGATGACGCAGATCATGACAGACTGTGGTGCCATGGGTTGTGAGCGTTCAGATGACGCAGATCATGACAGACTGTGGTGCCATGGGTTGTGAGCGTTCAGATGACGCAGATCATGACAGACTGTGGTGCCATGGGTTGTGAGCGTTCAGATGACGCAGATCATGACAGACTGTGGTGCCATGGGTTGTGAGCGTTCAGATGACGCAGATCATGACAGACTGTGGTGCCATGGGTTGTGACCGTTCAGATGACGCAGATCATGACAGACTGTAGTGCCATGGGTTGTGAGCATTCAGATGACGTAGACTATGACAGACTGTGGTGCTATGTGTTTTGAGCGTTCAGATGACGCAGATCATGACAGACATTTATTTTATTAAGTGGATGCAGATGCGGACGATAGACTGAAGTATACACAATATTAATTGCAAACTTGCGATATTGGATCTAGGGTCCGGTTCTGACTGTGTACAGCATTCCTATTAATATGCATTAACAGTAATACAAAGCTTTAATCATGACAGACTTTGGTACAACGTTCGCGGCACAGCCGGGTCCTCGGTGTGGCCGGTGGTAGTGGAAGTGTTGAAGTTTGGATCTGTTGCAGTTAAAGTTAGAATTTGCCGTTGCTCTCTGATGTTGGGTGCTTTTATTCTCCTTCACACTTCCTCACTATTTAGTGGATTACCATAAAACAGTGTATGATTTTGATAGCGATCTGTAAATTTTATAAGAATAGAAATGATGTAAATCTTATGATTTAGGTGTGAGGACACACCTTAATTAGGATGGCCGAGCTGTTAGACTCAATATTATTCTAATCCGTTATTTAATATTGTTCATTCTATTTTTATCAGAATTTAACTCGTTACTACTTAAAAACGTTATTGAGATTTGATTTAGACGGTTGACATTCAAAATGTAAATGTCGGTAGTGACATCACATGACGTTGACATCTGTCATGCGGATGTCACTCCGACATGGAGAGGGTATAGAAAGATGGCAGACAGATTGTATTCGCGTGTTGAACAGTGCGGTCGTTTGGAATAGCTCAAATAAATCCGTTTATTTCTTTGTAATCGTACGCATTTTTATTGAAGTTCGAGTTGATCCTTCAGTACTTTATAAGTAAATTGCTTATGTTGCAGCGGCTATCTACTTGTACCTACATTTATTTATCATTACTTAAAAACCAATAACGTTTGTGCAATTTTTTTTACGAAATTTGACTGGCGCACTACTCAGTACCGTGTGTAATCTCTATTTGAATGTAGTTTAACTCATATATATATAATAATTAAGACAAAACAAGTGCAAGTCGGACTTGCTCATCGAGGGTTCCGTACCAATTTATAGGTACATATTACAAATATATAAATTATAAATAAGGGAAAAATTCCAAAATATAAAAAAGTTGAAAATTAAAGGGTGTTCTCCCCTTTTATTTTCAACTTTTTTATATTCTGGAATTTTTCTCTTAATTAGCACAAATAACGGAAAAAATCCAAAATATCCAGACCTTGTTTATTGTCAAATTTAGTGATTCTAGGTCAACAGGAACTACTATATAGGTTTCGACCCAAAACCTATGGGGTACTTCTGGTTGACTTAAAATTGTCAATTTTGATTTAAGATCTTACAGCACAAGTAGGGAAAATTCCGAAAAATCAAATACGTTGATAATTAGGAATTTTGGTTAAAAAATCGCCCGTATCTTTTTATAGTGTTGCCTCAGGACCTTGATTTGTATACACCTAAAAGGGTACTACTATAGACCTCAGTATCTGGTATAAATTTCAACATGCTAGGTCCACCCGTTCCTAAGAAAATCGGTGATGACAGACAGACGTCTGTCCGTGTGTCATCACCGATTTTTTGACAAGAGAGTGATCTTAAAAGGGTTTTTACCTTTTGAGATACGAAACCCTAAAAATACGCAACACTGCTTCGCAAAGCAGGAGTTAGCAACATTTTGTTAGTTGACTTTATTATCTACATACCTAAGCTGCTTATATTACGCTAGTACATTTTTATAATTAAGTAGGTACCTAACTTTAATGTATGAATCGACTTCCTGCATTCGTTGCTAGAGGCGGATTATTCTAACTAAATACAATTATCATAAGTTAGAGCGCACACAAGTGATTTCGCCAAGTGCTTCGCTACTCGCCCCCGGGACTAAACATTTGCTTTCATGAATACCTTACCATAATAGACGGTAGAACCCGCACCGTAAAAGCAACAATGTAAATTTAATCTCAATTTTCATTGTAAGTAACGCGAAACGTAAGTTCCCGTCTTAAAGCTACACGAGCGGTTAAAATGGGGAATATGCAATTTTATTAACAGACTTCAAAAAAGTTAGTTTTTTGTTTTTATTTTTGATACCTTACTCTATGTAAAATATATATCACAAGTTAAATGGTTAATTGGGTATTGTGGCCATTAGTTTTTATTGCCGAGTTCTTTTCGCATGGCCTTACTCTTGCAAACTCTGTAATAATGTAGAATCATTCTTATTTCAAATTTTGTCTTGAGTGAGTAAAGTAGGTACTATGACTTTATTTTAGATTATATTAGATACTAGCTGTCCCGCGCAACTTCGTATGCGTTTATTTTCCCCGTTTTTGCAACATTTCTCGTCGCTGCTCCGCTCCTATAAGTCGTAGCGCGATGTTATATAGCCTATTCCTCGATAAATGGGCTATCCAACAAAAAAAGATTTTTTCAAATCGGACCAGTAGTACTTGAGATTAGCGCGTTTAAACAAACAAACAAACTCTTCCGCTTTATAATTTATTCTATATTCTATATAAAATATATCACAAATTATATGGGTTTAGTGGACATCAGTTTTTATTGCCGAGTTCTTTTTTCACGGCCTTACTCTTGCAAACTCTGTAAAAATGTAGAATCATTCTTATTCCAAATTTTGTCTGACGTTTATAAGCGTTGCACTCTATAACTTGAGTGAGTAAAGTAGGTACTATGACTTTGATATTAGATATATCGGGACTTAATCGTGTGAATTATTTAAAAGTATGAACCTTTTATTTACCCGACGTTTCGATCGAATTGCACCGATCGTGGTCACGGGTCGACTAATATTAAAAAAATAAATCACTGTAATATATTTAGAAAGAAATGGATTTTTAAACTAATCCCCTAATTCACAAAACTTTACTAACAGCGTTTTATTGCTTCTTGAGTCCTTCTGCTGATATAGTTGTTTTTTCTCCACAACGTAAAATAATAGACGGAATCTTCAGTACACCCGTACATTATCTGCGCTATATTTGTTTGGCCCTAATATTTTTATTTAATCTACCGTCCCAAGACTCGGTAACATTATTTATTTTAATATTGACTTGGTGAAAACACCATTTCTCAAATAAATAATATAATAATAATAAGTCGTAGGAATAATAATACCTATAGAAAAATAATATATTAAAATAAAATCTATTTTGACGGAATGCACACCTACGATTTATGAAAGTTGTACACTGGCAACATAATTATAATAATTTAATAATAATTTTAATATCATAATAAATTAAATTAAAAAGTTGTGAACTCGGATTAGGGTGATATTCTTTGTTATCGAATAGCTTCTTATGCCTTATTGTAAGTATTATGATTATTGTGAATGAATAAAGGGGTAACAGTTTAGCGCAAATGGACCTAGGTCACCTAGGTACAGTTTCAACGATTTCATTTATGTCTGCCACTGGTTATTGGCACCTACTTGTTTCTCTACTTGGCATTAATTTAGGATTTCGAAATATTTT
Organism: Herminia tarsipennalis; assembly: GCA_945859575.2. NCBI lineage: Eukaryota > Metazoa > Arthropoda > Insecta > Lepidoptera > Erebidae > Herminia > Herminia tarsipennalis. The sequence continues at coordinate 9,423,530 of OX243834.2, read as the reverse complement.
TTGTTAAGGTCTTGAACAGGATTGACGTAAAAGAGCTGATTGATGGTTTATAATGAGAACAATGTCTGACGGTCCTACTTTTAATTTTTTTTTTAAATATACACATCACAAAATATCAATAAATCTTATTTTTGCAATTATTTATATATATTATATATATCATTCTTAAGAAAATATGTACAGATATATTACGTTTCTTTTCACGGAAAATTTAAATTGTAAATAGAATAATGGCGCGTAATCAATTTCAAGTAACACAGAACGTTGAAAATTGAATAATCTTGTTTCTGATTACGCGGTGACTGCCACAAAAAGTTCATATTGTGTCAATTTAACTTCTAATCACTTTTTAAATACGTTAGCACCGAGACGAGCACCCGATCAACGAATAAATTTGAATTTATTAACAAACTGCCGAGCCCGCTTCGTTCTCTATTGAAGGGGAAACAAATTGATTTTTTTTATACAAAATTCAACCATTATGCGAGCTCTTAATATGGGAGGGCATTTGTCAAATTCAATTGTCCATGAAAGTATAATCACAAACTGTCGAGAGTACCTACCGAAGGTTACCTTGATAGATTGCGTGCTCGACGCGCACATACATAGGCATCACTCAGGGACACGAAATCTCGGAACATCTTTCGAACAAAGTGGTCCGAAAGTGCGTTATCCGTGGCTGTTCACTCCTAGTGAGTGTCTACTAAGATGGAGAGGGCCTGGAGATCTGTCATACAGGTTTAGAACCTAATACAGACTCCAGCTCTCATACATAAGGTTAAGACAACTATGTACTATATTTAAGAGACCATTGTAACCTTTTGAGAGTAATAAATGATTTTATTATTTAACTAGCAGTCCCGCGCAACTTCGTCTACGTAAATTTTCCCCGTTTTTGCAACATTTCTCATTGCTGCTCCGCTTCTGTTGGTCGTAGCGTGATGTTATATAGCCTATAGCCTTCCTCGATAAATGGGCTATCCAACAGTGAAAGAGTTTTTCAATTCGGATCAGTAGTTTCTGAGATTACCGCGTTTAAACAAACAAACAAACAAACTCTTTAGCTTTATAATATTAACTAGCTGTCCCGCGCAACTTCGTATGCGTAAATTTTCCCCGTTTTTGCAACATTTCTCGTCGCTGCTCCGCTCCTATTAGTCGTAGCGCGATGTTATATCCTCGATAAATGAGATATCCAACAGTAAAATAATTTTTCAATTCGGATCAGTAGTTCCTGAGATTACCGCGTTCAAACAAACAAACTCTTCAGCTTTTTATCTCTATTTTTAATATTAGTATAGATTTACCAGCTACCTAAGGAAAATATTAACACTTCGCGTCTGATACTCTTGATACTTTATGCTATAATTTAGTAAACAATAAAATAGCAACTAGCGTTATAAAATAAACAATTCATTCGAAGCGGAATTAAAAATATTTAATAATCGCAAACAAAATTCTTTGAAGCTGTACCGTTTATAGAAATCCAATTTATTATTTAAACAAAAGCGTTGTGAGATGCAGGAGGTATAATGCACGCATTCCTCTGTTATTAAACTGTGGAGCAGAATAGCCCCGACAAAGGATTCGTTCGAGCGTCAATTGATAATTAATATTGTTTTATTTAAGCTTCGTATCTCGTGGAAGCAAACTGGCGCTCAAATTGTGAGCCATCGATGTGTGCCTAATATTGTAATGCTATTAAATGTTTAGATACTAATTATAATGGGCCTTTGTTAGAACGTTTTGGGATGTTACGAATAAAACGTCGATGGATTAAAGCGTTGTGAAAATGTTTAAATTGTTTTATGTTTTTGGATAAGGAAATGTTTTAATAGGTTCGTTTTTATTTTCTTATGTAGAGTAAATTATTTAAGTATTGAGAGGTTTACTTTTAAGGCAAAATGGCATGTTGGTACCTAGTTAGGTACTTTTATATAAAACTAGCTGCCTGCACCGGCTTCGCATGGGTGCATTATTGCAATTTAGGTGGGGATCTGTAATTTTTTGACAACAATAAATAGCCTATGTCACTTCCTGATAATGTAGCTTTCAAATAGTGAAAGTTTTTTTTTTAAATCACTTCAGTAGTTTCGGAGCCTATTCAATGCAAACAAACAATCAAATCTTTCCTCTTTATAATATTACTAGCTGTCCCGCGCAACTTCGTCTGCGTAATTTTTCCCCTTTTTTTATAATCCTATGTTACTTCTAATACCTCCAAGAATATGTGTACAAAGTTTCATGATGATCGGTTGAGAAGTTTTCGCGTGAAAGCGTAACAAACAAACTTACATTCACATATAAATATTAGTAGGGATAGTACTTATAGGTGACAAATGACCGATGTTGTTATCCTTGTTACACAAAGGTAGACTTCCATTTCATTTTGACAACTTACCGTCTCCAAATGTCAAAATCGAAAAGAAATCTTGTTGTTGTCGGCGCGCGGCGGTAGCCTGCCATTAATATAATAATAATAATAATATCTTGGGACAATTCACACAACGCTATCTGATCCCAAACTAAGCAGAGCTTGTGTTATGGAAACCAGACAACTGATAAACATACATACATATATATATTTCTAAATACATACATATGATAGGTAAATTACACCCAGACACAGAATAAACCATCGTGCTCATCACACAAAGTTTTATCCTGGGTGGGGATCGAACCCACGACCTCTTGCGTAGCAGTCGAATACACTCCCACCGCGCCACAGAGGCAGTCTACCATAGAGGTCAGTGGCGCCAAACGTTAACAACCCATTTTTCGTTTGAGTTTTAAAAACCCAAAGTAGATATTGTTATCAAATTAATTAATTATGTACAAAGTTTATATCGTTTGTGTGAATTTAATATGGTTGCGGTAGACATCGTGTGAGGAGTCATGCATTTTGAATAAAGGTTGGTTCGTGAAGCGTCGGGCTCGTGGTCACTTGATTGATTGCAACACTACTGGCTTATTACATACACAGCTCTAAGTAAGTAGTTACAGTTGTTTGTAAATTGCTGATAGAATTATTTAAGCTATTACCTTCATGTTTAGAGTTCTAACTATAGCTTATATACCTCTGTGGCGCGGTGGGAGTGTATCCGACTGCTACGCAAGAGGTCGATCCCCACCCAGGATAAAACTTTGTGTGATGAGCACGATGGTTTATTCTGTGTCTAGGTGCTATTTATCTATATTATATCGACGCCTAAATCCTTTTCTAGAATCCCTTTTTATTTAATCCTTTTTTTGTAGTTTTCTAGGTAAGTTGTAAATAATGTTAATAGTATATATATAGTTCGTTAGTAGGGTAATCTAGCTTGTATTTAATTATATGTATGTATTTAGGAATATATAAGTATGTTTATCAGTTGTCTGGGGTCCATAGTATAAGCTCTGCTTAGTTTGGGATCAGATAGCGTTGTGTGAGTTGTCCCAAGATATTATTATTATTCTTATTCTAATTAAATCCCATTTGATCTATAACAGAGAAACATAGCTTTTCCAGAAATTATTTTAATAAAAAAAAAACTTAATGTTAAATATAAGGATTCTAATAAAGTGACGTTTATAAATCAATTTAATTATAAAATATTTTAACCAATTTTAAAGGAAAAGGTCAAATCGATCGTCATAAAAATATTTTTATTTTAAATTACAAACTTTAGCAAGCTTTTGATGACGATTTTTTGATGATTGATTGCTTTTGATGATGATGACATTTTATTCTCAATTAAACTACTTAGGTACAAAACCTCGGTGCATATTTTTGCAATTTGAAAGTAATTAATAAATTAGTACGTAGCTACCTACCTACTTATTTATACAGTGCATAAAAAAGTTAAATTTTAGTATTTTTACAAAAAGACGAGTCTATTACACCATTTACAACAACAGTTGCAACTTTAATGGTAGTTAAGCAACTAGCGATGGGTAATAACCCTTTGACTTTATACCCAAACGAATACCACAAGACTAATTGTACTTTTAGCATTAATTGTGGCCATTTGGTTAGAAGCTTAGATTGAAATAAAGACCACGGTTTACTAGAGATAGCGACCCAGTCCAGTTTTACGCGGGGTTTTCTTCAATTTCTTTTAGAATTTTTATTTAGACGACTCCCTCAGTAGCTTACACAACAATTTGTGGATCACACAAAGTGGTGTCCCGAGTGGGAATCGAACCTACGACCTCTTGCGTAGCAGTAATTACGTAGAAAGAAAAACGTAGTTTTTTGTTCGTATATACGCACAAAAACATTACCCATCTTTCTGGGCCGGTAAGGTAACAAGTTATAGTCACAATATGTTAGAAACAACACCAAAAGAAACTCGATAAATTAATTATAGCTTCCCCTAGAGTGGCTATCCGCAAAAGTAAATAGGACGAGTCGTCTTGTTTTTAAGGAATAAATAATAATAATATCTTAGGGACAACTCACATAACGCAATCTGATCCCAAACTAAGCAGAGCTTGTACTATGGCAACCAGACAACTGATAAACATACTTATATATTTCTAAATAAATACCTACATATTATAGATAAATAACACCCAGACACAGAATAAACCATCGTGCCTATTACACAAGTTTTCCTGGGTGGGGATCGAACCCACGACCTCTTACGTAGCAGTCGGATACACTCCCACCGCGCCACAGAGGTAGTCCAAATAAAAAACTACTTATGAATAAAACGTAATAAACAGTGAAATTTAAACTAAAATGCATGTTAAGAAACAGAAAACTGACTGGATCCACAATTGATAATGAAAAATTCAATATAAATTACATATCAATATAAGTTCGACGCATCGACGACAGCCAGTCGAAATATCGCCGCCGAAGATTTTTGCGACAAAACGCTTGTATCTTCTCCTATGGCGAGTACTTTTTACCCGACTGTGTTAGAAGCAGGGTTATGTTTCCGCAGTGGCGGAGAATCCTAAGAGCACCATTACTTTCGGTTTCTCTTTGGATTGTAGTTACTTAGTATTATGGGTACAAAAAAACCATGTCCAATAAGATATATTTTTGTTAAGGTTACCTCTGAAAATTTTTAACCATTCGCCTCTGGTTTTTTGAGGGTATGTATGTATATTTCCTTGGCACGATCTGGAGCCTAAACGGCTTGATGGATTTGACTTGAGAGGTGGCGTTAGATTCGTCTTAGTTCTGAGAGTGACACTGGGTACCGTAAAATAAAATAAAAATGACGTATTTTTAGCACCTTACTTATATTTAAAAAAAAAATGCAAAACCTATCAAGTAGGGTATCAAAATAAAGGATTTTAAAAGCTAATTACAAATATACAAATAACTTATATATTTAAATGTAATTTGGGATAAGAAATGCTAAAAAAACAAGGTGAATAAAAAAAATAATTTAAAAATTAAAAATCCCGCCTGCGAAATGACGGAACAAGATACCCTATCGTAGGCACAATTTTTGAGTCCAACAGGATTCATTATTACCTCCGACTGCATGATATGTATGTGTATCTCGTTACCATAGTAAAGTTCTAACACCACCAACATCCTTACCATAGTGTATTTTTTTTTTTTTGAAGATAACTAGCAATGTGGGATTTTGGTCCCACATTACTAGCAATCCTGTTAACCCGTCCAGCTAAGCTCAATGGCTTGTGTTAGGAATGGGTTCACGTCGGTAGTATAATGGGTAGGATTCGAACCCGCGACCTCACGATTGCGAGACCGATGCCTTAGCCATTACGCTACCGCCGCTTTAATAAAACTGGGATTTAAAACTGGGGCATGTATCCCACAAAGGCAATTGTTCTGGCTTTACCTATATGCATTTTTAATACGCAGACGAAGTCGCAGTCTATCACTAGCCTTTTAATATCGTCATACATCACTTGCTATCACTTAAAAGTGTTTCAGGCTCATACGTCAAAGTAATCGAAATCGCGACCAGTTTATTTCTCGCTCGATTCAAAACAGATTTAGTACACGCATGACTGATGGTGTACTGACAGTAACGACTGATTCATACGACACAACCCTACGCCGACATTTTTTAAAGCAAGGGTGAAATGACGGTCTCCATTAATCTCAAGTCCACGCGAAATTAAATTTTTGATGGGTTAAGTGTTTAGCAAGCTGTTTTTGTTTTTTCATCCACGTTATAGATCTTGGAGTGAAAGATGATGAGTAAGTGCCTATATGTTTATGAGTAGGTACTATATGAGCCCTTATCAACATTAGACTTAAGGTGGGATGGCCCTCAGTCAGATAGGCACCTGTCCCACCAACGACGATGAGCGAGAAGCGAGTAGCGATCGCTCAAGAAACGTACAGCAGATGTACTTTGTAGATCCAGACCGTGTAAACAAAAGAGATGCAGTTTAGAGTGAGTACTCGCTGGCAGTGGGACCGGTGAGCGATCAACTATTAATATCTGTATCTCTTTTGTTTCCACGGGAACTACATAAGTATGTAGATACGTTTCTTGAGCAATAAATCGCTACTCCCTACTCTCTTTCTCGCCCTTGGTCGGACAGATGCTCTAGACAGATAACCTAGAGAATATCACTGAAATGGACCGGATAAGGCGGAGGACCGGGTCTTTGCGTCAATTAGGAGAAGCCTATGTCCAGCAGTGGACTAATACAGGCTGATTGGTAGGAGACAGTTATGTAATGCATTTTTACCTAGGACGAAGTACCTATCCCATAGACTTACCACGCCGCGAATACCCGTAAGGGATAGACATAGAGTACATAGAAAGTAACGGGTTACCACTTTGGGAAAAAATTACCCTTTTTAATCTAAACATACCTCCTTAATCACAATAAATTAGTAGACGTTTGATAGCATTTAAGTAGCGAATGTTTTATTTTCCATTCCATTTTATAGACAAAACGTTATCTAGTTAAAATGCTGTTACTTTCGGAAACCTAAAAAAATGTCCTTAATAAAAAAAAGTCCCATAGTCTGGGGTAATTGAGAATAATATTATCTGGTAACTACTAAATTGAAGACATAATTTAAAATATCCGACTCGCATACATTGTTGTAACCAACAAAATTTAGACGGTTGATACTACAAAAAGTTTTCATTATGAAAAATACGAGTACATTAAATTTTAATGTATTTTTCTATGTAATTTCAATTGCATATTTGCAAATTATTTGACTGGATAGAGGACATACATAAGCTAAATCTAAAGAATCAGTTTAATAATAGGCTACTTAGGTTATGTTTTCACATTTCCGTTTAGTTTCCTTTTACACGCAAAAAAACGGACGTATGAAAGGTTATGTTTTCACATTTCTGTTTAGTTTCCTTCTACAAAAAAGCGGCAACAGACCATCGTACACATGAAATTGGTTGTCACTTAAACGTTAACACAATAACAGTTTTTGTATGAATTGTCACGAAACACTAAAAATGACCACAGATCCTTTGCTTGGCTTCTAAGTACAGAGGTCAAACAATCAAAAAGGTAAACGCAGACAGGGACAGAAACATATATGTATATATATATATATATATGTATGTATGTATATACATTTGACTAGTTCAGTAGCATTATGGGACTGCTACGCAAGAAGTCGTGGGTCCAATTCTTAAACGAAAAACTTTCTGTGATCCCCCATTTTTTTTGTCTTGTTATACTTTATGTCCGTTGCTTGTAGGTTTTGTGACTGCGGTAGTAGGTACCCACTTTAAAAAATATTACAAAGTATTTTAACAGCATTTTTTTTCACTAACGCCTTTTAAAAGTACTTAACAGCCGCTCAGCTTGTTACTGCCACTACTAGTATAGTATTATATTATCTGTGCTGTCACTAAGGTAAATTGGGTATATTTGCTATCAAGTCTAACCAGTCTCTTTTAAGAAACCTGAAAATTACCCGCTCTGAATAAATTAGTATGCAATATAACATTTTCAAGTCATAAAGAATATAGTGTAATATTTAAATTAACTATCAAAATAATCTTGAAAACACAGTCTCATCAAATAAAAACATTTTCAATCAACGCCAAAACAATCTCGCTCAATCAAAATTATGTTCAATTTACATTGAGTACAAGTTTTGTAGGTTTGTTTGTTCTCGCACCTAACATACCCCAGGGAGTCTGGCAATCAGTGCGAACGTTCTGAGCTCTTCCAAACCCATTACAGATAAATTAAGTCAGATCAACTGTATGCAAATGCTGCTATATCACCTGCCAAATGCTCGTTGAGAAAACTTTACTTAAAATCCTCGAAGGGAATTGGCTGTGGATTTTGTTTGAGATAAGTGTGTTTTGTACTTTTAGCAAGTCATTTTAAAATGTTTTTGCGCTAAATTATACATACTAAACTATGATTGATTTGGTAACAATGCTTACTTTAGTGCCAAACCAACTCGTCTACGTATATGTTTTAAGTTTTTGCTGACCGGTTTTTCCTTAAATGGTTCCCTTCTTGAAAAGAGTGGCCGCGAGTTTTTATTGCCATTTTCTTTTCTACGGCTTTACCTATTGTTTGCGAACTTGGAAAAATATCTGTGTTAAAAAGTATATTTTTTTAGTCTTGTTTGATAATATGAAATATTAACAGGTTTACCGCACCTACATACTTTATTTCGACATCGCCCTAAGGTAGACTGGCAGAGAATGCTTTTTGCATTAAGTCCACCTCTGTACAATTCTGTGCATAAAGTTTTTGAATTATAATAATAAAAAGTGAATTATTTCATACCACTACATACCATAATATTATATTAATCTATGTTAAAAAGTGAATTATTTAGTACCCCCGTGCGCCATAGCGATGACTGCCGCGTGCGACGCAGCGATACCGCCTCGTGCTTCGCTACACGCTTGAGGCACCTTGAGGATTCGCCGCGGTCGCATCGGCGGCGGGCACCACCACACTACCCGCCACGCATCTCTATAAACAACATCAGATATTGTTTATTTAAATATTTCACAATATGTTTGTGTTTAGACGTGCGATGATAAGGGCAGCTTCACGCGCCTATATATATATATATATATATATATATATATATATATATATATATATATATATATATAACATTGATTTTAACGTCGCGTTTTTCAAATACTGACTGACTACCTCTGTGGCGCGGTGGGAGTGTATCCGGCCACCCAGGATAAAACTTTGTGTGAAGAGCACGATGGTTTATTCTGAGTCTGGGTGTAATTTATCTATAATATGTATGTACCTATTTAGAAATATATAAGTATGTTTATCAATTGTCTGGTTTCCATAATACAAGCTCTGCTTAGTTTGGGACCAGATAGCGTTGTGTGAGTTGTCTTAAGATATTAAATATTATTAGATATTAATACTTTACAGTAAGTACTCAAAAAGAACTTATGAAAACCGTTTAGCATACTAGGTCTTTGGTTATTTTCTGTTACGAATTTTAAGTTGTATCAGTATTAATAAGTTGGCCGTTGCAGAGGTGCACTCAGCATCAACAAAGAGATTCTCAGCGAGACAGCTTGGGGGGGTTCAGTAGAGGTAGACAAAGTAAAATGCAAATTCTCATGTATTTCCAATTAGCGCCCGTCGTACCGTCCCCTTCCATCACCCCCTCATATAATAACTCTGTGTAATGCCGGTTGTATACCCGCGACTTTCGGCGCGGAAAACTATGCAGGTACCTCTTTTTAAAGGTACTTGAATGCGCCGATGATATTGTTTGGTACCCCTGGATATACTCTAAAGTTTATCTAGTTGAACTTCTTGCTTTTATTCCAGTAAGAGAATTGGCATTCATTTTACTTTGGTATAATTAAAAAAAAACAGTATATAACCGAAAAATCATGTCAAGACCCTATAAGATTTGAAAAGCCATTTAGGATATAAAACGTAACGTGCCAAAGAAATGGACATACCTACATACGTATAAAACATAACGAAAACATCCAACAACACCCTCTATGTGAACAGTCTTATAGATAAATAAACTTTGGTACTATTTATCAGTGATGAACAAAACACCTGATAAATGTCAAACTATTTTTACAGAGTTTTTATAGAGTTTCTTAACCATAAAGGCGTTACGGTACTTACACATTTATGCAACAACAATAATAATCTATACTTATAATAAATCTGTAGAGAGGTCAATTCTGTACATGAAATATATTTCCAAAATAACTATCAGGGGGTGATTAGGGATCGATACTGATGCCAAAAATGCAATCAGTAAAATTTTTGTCTGTCTGTCTGTCTGTCTGTATAACCGTTATAGAAACAAAAACTACTCGACGGATTTTAACGAAACTTGGTACAATTGTTTTTCATACTCCTGAGTAGGTTATAGTATACTTTTCATCACGCTACAATCAATAGGAGCAGAGCAGTGAAGGAAAACGGGAGAAGTTACTCCATTTTTTAAGCTTTCGTCGCGTGTGCAACCGTAATGGTTAAAGCTGCACAGAAATCATGTATGACGGAAATGTTCTCCTTAAAATTATATAAAAAATATCCCACGACAGCATATGTCTATCTTTTATGGTTGACTCACAATATCACGTGTAACTCCCGATAGCTCAGTAGTTCGAAGCTTTCTGATTATATTTGTCTACCCTTACGTTTATAACACTCTCAGTCATCCCTAATTAAAAAAGTTAACATAATTAACTATTCCATAAAAAATACTAATACAAATCGGTATAGAAACACCAGAGTTATACATGAAATACGCTAATAATAAGCCATCGCGCGTGAATACTGAATCATGCTATCTACGAGTACCTATATCTATACATATAATAAAATTGTAAAATTTCACGTGTCTGTACATGGCCGAACATAGTGAAAAAAAATATTGGGAAATGATCGAAAAGAGTATTTAAACACATTCCTACATTTTTAGAAATGTCTGTCTGTCTGTCTGTTTGTTTAAACACGCGTCACGCAATAACTATTGGACAGATTCGGTTGAAATTTTGTATGTGTATTCTAATAAGTCTGGATTAACATATAGGCTATAATTTATCACGCTATTTCCCATAGGAGCTAAGCAATGACGGATAATGTCTGTAGCTATTTATCGTTATAAAACAATAACTACTTGACGGATCTTCATGAAAATTTGCAGTTTTATTGTAAATACTATAGGTCATTACTTGCACTATAAATCATTATGCTATCGTCTATGGGGAGTGAGCAGCAACGTATGTTTTGTCGAACCATTATGGTTTTTCACAATTTTTTCCACAATAAGACATTATTTACAATTGTAACCCATGGAAACAATAACTTCACGCTAAAACTATTACGAGCTAAACACAACATTTTCAATGTTCTTAAGATCAGCTATTTTAACCGTGTTTGCATCAGCTGAGGTGGTCTATTGGCACAAGTAGCGGTATTAAACGAGCGAGGTCGGAGGATCGACTCCCTAATTGCGAGTCTCTTTTTGTGTTGTGTTAAAATTATTTTTATTCTTTTTTTTAAGTATTTTTCTAAATGTATACTTATTTATACAAGCTTTTATTTTAGACTTTAACATGTTTACTTTGTTTAACAAATTTTCATATTAATAAATCACTTCCAATAGGCACCTTTATCATTGTTTTGCATGAATAGTGATTATGTTATAAATGTAGAAATGAAAAACAATATTACATTACAAATAAACAGTAATTACTTGATATTTTCTAGAATTTATAAATGTTAATTGCTTAAAAAAAATGAAAGATTAAGTTCGCGTTACATCAAAATAAAACACGTGGCGCCATCTGTGATTCGATTTCTTCTGAGTGCCAAAATTGCTTATCTACAAATGTTAATAAACTTTCGCGATTTGTACACATTATGAAAATATATGTATTACGGGTCTTGATCGCGTGAATAATTTAAGGTTAAATACCTTGCTTACCTACGTTTAATATGCATGATAGTTTAATATAAAATCATCAAGTATAAAAATAAACTTATCCAGTTTTGAAAATAGATGGCGTTTAAATACAAATTAAAAAGAATTAGGAAAATTGATTTAAAAAAAAAACTGAAATTCTTACGTAGAGGGATATCAATATATGATGATCTTAATTTGCGACAGGTTGACACACCTATTTTTAAATTCACCAATGTAGACATTATAAAATAATATTGTAATCTTCTAAAGTGAGTGAAAAAAAATATTGAAATAAGTTTAGAAATAGTATTTAAACACAAAAAAAGATATCTGAGTATATCTTTTAGAAACGTTTGAATGTTGTTTGTTTGTTTAAACACGCATCACAGTACCGCGGGAATGCAATGTTTTAAAACGATTTTGCCCCCGTAAAATAGTTTTAAAACATTGCATTCCCGCGGTACAAACACGGACACAAAGTAGGTGTACTTTAGACTCGGAAAAGATCGCTCGGGCAGGACATAACCTGCGATCATAGGGAATCTGTGAGAGTTTTTTCCATCATACCTTTATTACCTATGTATAAATTATCTTGAAGGAGCGGCTAGGTACCTCCGATTAAAAGGTCCGATTTAAAAGTGTCGGACCCGAAGTTGGAGCCGGAGGTTTAAAATCAATCGAAATTTTCGACCTATCGGAGTCAGAATCGAAGCTCCTTAACTCAAAATTTCGCACGAGTAATTGGGCGGTTTCGAGTACAGTACTCGCGTGGTGGGGGAATTTTTCAATATTAATAGTATTTGATGTGATGCAAATCGCTTTTTTGTCGAGGTGTGGTCGTGGGAATTTTAATAATTTGTCTTCTAACCGTCTGGCGCCATAAACTTTGTCGCCCTTCATTTTGCTGCACTGGGCATTTGCTTGGCTTGCCCTGCCATATGTTGGGCCCTGATTAAAGCTAGGCCCAAATATCCATAGATGCCACAGAGCATTGTGGAGCATGTTTACAATATGTTTTACACAGAAGTTGAATTGTAATATAAACTACCTTAATATAAACCCAACTTCCACGCGAACGAAGTCGCGGGCACAGCTAGTATAATAATAATATCTTGGGACAACTCACACAACATCATCTAATTCTAAACTAAGCAGAGCTTGTACTATGGAAAGCAGACAACCGATAAACATACTTATATTTTTCTAAATAAATACATATTATAGATAAATTACACCCAGACTCAGAATAAACCATCGTGCTCATCACACAAAGTTTTATCCTGGGTGTGAATCGAACCCACGACCTTTTGTGTAGCAGTCGGACACACCCCCACCGCGCCACAGAGGCAGTCAAAATAATGTGTAGATTCTAAAAACTTATTGAAATCCTGTTCCTTGTTGAAACACAACGTAGTCAAAGATACCATCAATTTCAAAGCGCTTATTCAACGAGTTCAATGACAAACAAGAGTACCTAAATAAAGATAGACTATCCTCCGAACAACAACGAACTTGACTAAGAAGGTATACAAATTCAATCACAAATCGATTAAACATGTCTTGGAACTCAATCGAGAAGTTCAAGTTTCGACGAAGCTTCAACCCTGAAACCTCTCTCCATACAAACGTATATAAGTACGTACGTAACTAAGTAATGTATTTACATTATACATATATCTATGTTGTTAGCAATGTGTTTCTCTGTAGTATAACGCTCATTAAAATTTACGAAGAAGACACTTCAATTTAGGTAATTTCTCCGGCTATTCCCAGTAGTACTACCATGTAGTCCTACCAGTGGTACTACTGGGAATATTCATCCCATTAGACTTACCGAACTGTAGACCATTAGGTCTACAGTTCGATACAAGTTCAATAAGAAGGTTAGTCTAGTTTAATATTAATTAAACTAGACTAACCTTCTTATTGAACTTGAATCTATGACCTAAGATAAAACATTAGCGTGATTGACAGCTCATTACATAGTTTGAAATTGTATCAAAGAGTAAAATATTGCATTATGATATAAAGTCACGATTAAAAATTATTAACATAAATATGTGTGATATTACAAATATAATAAAAAGACGAAGAGGTGAAATACTACTTCTGATTGGTTACCAGTATTACAAATTAAAAACTTATAGTGACGGAGGAATAATTTGGCGATGTGCTCTGTACCGTAAGAGTAAATGTATTGGATCGGTAACTATTAATCATAATAACGTAATAAAGTCAAAACCACATTTAATTACTTGCGCTCCAGATCATGGGAAAAATGAAATAGATCTGAAGATACACGAGTGTAAAAAAAGAGTCAGTGAATCAGACACTATATCAGTGCCCACTGTCTATAAGAAAACAGTGGCTTCATTAGAAAATACAGGTTATAAAATATAGACCTAGTAGTGTCATAGATAAATCAATTTAAAAAAAAATCAATTTTAGCAGAACTAGTAGGTATCACCTATTCACCTACGTATCTTCACAAATGCAATTGCATTTGAGCATTGGATGCTCAAATGCAATTGATTAATGGAACAATAACTATTGGTCATTTTCTGGATACCTACTAGTTCTGCTAAAATTGATTTTTTTTTAAATTGATTTATCTATGACACTACTAGGTCTATATTTTATAACAGTAGGACTATTGGGAAAAGAATATAATAGGCAAGTCTTACTATCGGTAAGTCTAATGGGATAAATATTCCCAGTAGTACTACTGGTAGGACTACATAGTAGTACTACTGGGAATAGCCGAATTTCTCGTTATTAAGACAAGACGCTTTGGAAGACAGTACGTGCCTTGCTAAGAGAAAAATTGGCATTTCATAAATTATGAAAACTACGCGGCCATTGCAGACAGACGGCTTTGTGCTAATTAAAGTGCCGAGTCCGTTTCTTAAGTTTTAATGACAAAGTCCATAGGTACTTAATGCAATCAGTAACTGAAATGTACATTTCGATGTTTTTAGGATTGGTATCTTAAAAAACGTTGATAAAGGTATGTGTCTGGGTTTAAGCAAGTAGGTACCTGGCTATGTGAAAATACTTCACAAACTACAGTCGTTATATTCAAATATTAGGTACTGTAACAACAGCAGCAGGGTTTTCCTCGGTGAGAAATCAAACTAATATTTCCCGTTAACTAAATGTATTCGAATTCGCAGTTTATTAATTACTAGCTGACCCGCGCAACTTCGTATGCGTTAATTTTCCCCGTTTTCGCAACATTTTTCATTGCTGCTCCGCTCCTATTGGTCGATTATGTTATGTAGCCTATAGCCTTCCTCGATAAATGGGCTATCCAACAGTAAAATATTTTTTCAATTCGGAGCAGTAGTTCCTGAGATTGTCGCGTTCAAACTAATAAACAAACTCTTCAGCTTTATAATATTAGTACCTATAGATTAAACGCATTAATATAACACAATCTGACTTTTCAGGCCATCGGCTCTGACGGTTCTCCTCTTCCCTTGTTTTCTTTCCACGCTTCTTTCGCACCTTTATCTCAATTTAAAAATCAGTTTTAGAACGTCAAAACAAATAGTTCAATATCAATGAGGTTTCATGCGAGGTGATCGAACCCTCGACCCACCTGCCACAGTACCGAAGTAGGTTCTTCATGTTTTTCGGGTCGATGGTCGAAGTCTTTCATATCGTTGAAATAGGTGGGTTTAGGCGGTAAGTACCTGGCTATGTGGTAAGTTAAAGTGCGTCACACTCACAATAGATCTTTGAGGTCGCAGCGGCTTCCGGGCATCTACATCCCGGTCTCTATCCAGATACAATGTACCCGAGCGAATTTAAGAGCAACAGATACCTGAAACATCTACCTACCCTCGAAATGGGTCTTTTTAACAAGCTTTTATTACTTTCATACGTATGTTAGTAAGTAGGTATGTTAGTATATAACGGAATCTTTGAACGTGTTTTTAACCCACTTCAGAACTTTGGATTTAATTGAAACTTCGCACACTTATTAAGGACCGATGAAATTGAAGCGTCGGTAGCCTAATGGCTAATAAGGCATCGGTCTCGCAATCGTAAGGTTCGTATCCTACCCATTAAACTACTGACGTGAACCCACTCCTAACACAAGCCATTAAGCTTAGCTGGAGAGGTAAACCGGATTGCTAGTAATTAAAAAAGTAATGTAAAAAAAACAGTAAAAAGGGATTTTTGAAAATTCATCCCTTAAAGTTGTAAAATAGTGGTTGTAAGTTTATATAAAACTCCGTCAGTTTTGAAGTTAGAAAATATGTGGAGTTTCATATTTGGCTTATTGGTTTAAAATAAAGATAATATGTTGGATCCCCTATAAATATTGAAGATAAATAAAACTTTTTATAAACTTACAGAAGATAATTTTTTATTTAGTACAACAGCTATCTACAAAAACATGTTTTTTTAGTTTTTTAAACTATTCTCTTGACACTTTTTCACGCAGGCGCGCACGGACAACGCAGATTTTGGTATTAACAATGAAACTGATATGGGATGTCTGCCGCTACATTTTTTTGTTTAATTTCAGAAAACTGGTAGACTTATTTGACGTTGGTTGACTGGCCTGTTGGTCTAGTGGTTAGTGAACTTGGCTGCTAAGCCGAACGTCGTGGGATCGATTCCCACCCAGGATAAAACTTTATGTGATGAGCACGATGGTTTGTTCTGTGTCTGGGTGTTAATTATCTATAATATGTAGTATGTATTTATATATATATATATATATATATATATATATATATATATATATATATATATATATATATATATATATATACCTAGTCTGGCCATAAATACTGTTACAATTAAAAATAAGAAAGATATTACATTTGAATTTGGAATCTGTCATTTTTATACGATTGTTCATTGTATTTTCTAATTTTGGCGCCAATACATTGTACAATATTTTGCTATATTAAAATGGAGTGGGGTGATAAAGAAAACCGAATCGCTGTGATTGCATTACACAAAGTTGGTATGGAGCCGAATGTAATTTTTAAAACTCTCCATACGCTTGGTATTAGTCAAATGTTTGTGTACCGGGCTATTAATAGGTACAATGAGACCTTCTCTGTTTGTGACAGAAAAAGATCTGGCCGTCCACGTAGTGTTCGTACGAAAATGGTGGTCAAAGCAGTAAGGGAAAGAATTCGAAGAAATCCTGTCCGAAAGCAAAAGATTTTATCTCGGGAGATGAAGATAGCACCCAGAACCATGTCACGCATTTTAAAAGATGACTTAGGACTTGCAGCCTATAAGAGACGCACTGGTCATTTTTTAACTGATAATTTAAAAAAGAATAGGGTGGTAAAATCGAAGCAACTACTGAAGCGGTACGCAAAGGGAGGTCACAGAAAAATTTTGTTTACGGATGAGAAAATCTTTACAGTTGAGCAACATTTTAACAAACAAAATGACCGTATTTATGCTCAAAGCTCTAAGGAAGCTTCCCAATTAGTCGACAGAGTGCAACGTGGGCATTATCCGACTTCAGTGATGGTTTGGTGGGGTGTTAGCTATGAAGGAGTGACTGAGCCATATTTTTGTGAAAAAGGTATCAAAACATCGGCACAAGTGTATCAAGATACCATTCTTGAGAAGGTAGTTAAACCCCTTAACAACACCATGTTCAATAACCAAGTATGGTCCTTCCAACAAGACTCAGCGCCGGGTCATAAAGCTCGGTCCACGCAGTCTTGGTTGGAAGTGAACGTTTCGGACTTCATCAGAGCTGAAGACTGGCCGTCGTCTAGTCCCGATCTTAATCCGCTGGATTATGATTTATGGTCAGTTTTAGAGAGTATGGCTTGCTCTAAACGCCATGATAATTTGGAGTCCCTAAAACAATCCATACGATTGGCAGTGAAGAATTTTCCCATGGAAAGAGTGCGTGCTTCTATTGATAACTGGCCTCAACGTTTAAAGGACTGTGTTGCAGCCAATGGAGACCACTTCGAATAAGCTTTTTATATTTTGAATTGTTTTTTATTTATGTATTAAACTAACACACTGTAAAAGTAATAAATATTATTTGCAATAAAAAAAAATGTTTTTTCTTCGTAACAATATTTATGGCTAGACTAGGTATATATATATATATAAATAAGTATGTCTTTCAGTTGTATGGTTTCCATAGTACAATTTCTGCTTAGTTTGGGATCAGATAGCGTTATGTGAGTTCTCCCCAAGATATTATTTTTATTACTTATTAACAGGTAGGTACAGGTTCTAGGCAGGTAGTTACAGCCGATGCAATATAGTCGAAACATCGCAAAGTACTTACTATGCGTTTCAAATGAAAAGATAATCGTGTTCGCAACAACTTCACTCTGTACTTGTCAAAATTGTACCGCTAGCAACAAAAACTCCCAACGGGTAAAGTACGTATGAGTATGGTAATGGAGTGGACGTAATATTTATTTTCTTTGAACTATGTACCTATCATTTTTCTTTATTATAATACTAATGACACCTTTTTACGAATCATTTTGTTGCTGACCTTACGTCATACAATGAAGTTGCAGTCGTAATGCGAATCGAAATGTCATCATGACAGTTATCAACTCATTTGAAACGCATGGTAAGTATCTAAAAGGGTAGGCGTAAATTAGCTTTAAAATATCTACGTAATTTAAAAATTGAGACCCATATCACAAAATACCGAGAGCACAGATGGGAACCTTCATACATATCTCGCTAGAGCAACGAACATCTAGACAATCTTAGACCATTCGTATCAATTTGAAAGCGTGATTTTTATAAACGTTAGATACATTTTAAATTCTCAGTTTTGTGCACAAACTTTAAACTTTAATTATCTATCTTTATTTCGTAAAACCAAAGCAATGATTATTTGAAAATGTCAAAATAATAGGTAAGTATTCTACATAATAAAATTATAGTTAACTAAGCTGAACTAAAGCTCATGAGAAGAAGCTGCTGAGAAACTCATGAGCAACTCTTTTAAAATCATTAAGTAATATTACAAAATGATTTTATTAAACGAACCATTGTATTCGGTTTAAAGTTCTAAACATTGTAGCTAAGTATAGGTACGTACGTACTTAATTATTATAAACAAATTCTTTGCTTTATTATACCAGGAAGTTAGGTAGCGTAACAAATAAGCATTCATGAGTCCCTCTTGCCTCTCGAGTGCTGAGGCAACATTTTATAACAACATCAAGTGTGTGACATCACCCTTTCATAAGCTGACGAACTACTTACGAGTATCTACACCCCAGTTTCTACCTGTTGCGTGGCTTACCTTACAAAATGTTAGTTCAGCCGATAGCAGATCAAGGAGTGAGTAAGCTGACTCCCTTAGTTTAACTTGCCATACTTAAGTAAGCATTAAATGACTCCAGGTGGTAGTAAGAACATTTTAGTTAAGGTAAAATTACCTCATAATCATAAAGATGTTTGGCAACTGACTAGGTCCCTCACATTGTAAATGTTGAACCACTAATGAGCTGGTTTTACTTTTACCAAACTACATAGATACTTGCAGTAATTCTCTACTAGCCTTCACTTTTCATAGAAAAGTAAACCGTCATCGTCCGTCAGAAAGGAATGTTGGTACATACCTATCTATCTATCTAGCAGATATTTATCGACATTTCCAAGAGCTCACCTCACGTAGAATAACTCCGCGTAATCGAAACAGATATTTAAGTAAATAACATTTATTTCATCCGAGATTGGAATGTATACCGCGGAGGTTTGCGCGCGAGTGGAATACCAGTGCGCATCTCTCGAAGGCGACGGGCGCCCTTCGTAGCAGCACAACATATTCCAACTATTTCTCCACCCACTCAAATATAAACCTCGTATAAAATATATTATTTCGTTCGTCGTCGGACAAAACACTTAACCTGATTGACCCTCCACTGGTATTTTTATTGCTTCTAAGTCCTCGTGTTTTGGCCTCTCGAGAACACTTATGCGAACAATCTCGCTTCTTTAAATAGCGAGAATTTTCATCATAAAACGTTTTCAGTGTTTTAAAGGAACGCAAAGAGAAAGCGATCTGGCTCTATTTGAGTCTATTAATACCGGCGACTTTGGGTACAAAGGGCAAAATCGGACATAGCTCCGGTCGTCCATTGTGCCAGGTAGCTAGAGGCTAGTCCGTCCGTGAACGCTTTTGTCACATTCATTTCGTCATTCATAGAATCTTGGTATCATATCCACCGCTGACTCCTATATCATAGATAGGTACCACACGTATTTCTTCGTCATTCCAATTATGATTTTATAATCAGAAACATTGGTTTAATTAACTGAATATACTTCGTCTCTAATTCATGGCGCTGCAAATAATTTCCATTCAAAATGTACATTTGCAGACATCCAATATTCATGTCATTCTAATTTCTGCGTACACAGATTGAAACAATAAATTGTATTGTAACAGCAACATGTGGGCGCCACACCCCAGTCGGTAGTTCGGCACAATCTCGACCCCCGCCACACATTACGCCAAAATTAAGACAGCT
The DNA here is from genome assembly GCA_945859575.2 of Herminia tarsipennalis. Lineage (NCBI taxonomy): Eukaryota > Metazoa > Arthropoda > Insecta > Lepidoptera > Erebidae > Herminia > Herminia tarsipennalis. Next base: position 9,403,169 of record OX243834.2, on the reverse strand, counting down.
TGCGATGCCAATATGCAAATATCACCCCGGCTTCCCCGCCATATGCACACATTACAGTCTGAACAAATATTGTTTATACCCTACCTATTTGAAGAAAAAGTGCACCAGGGTATATTCGACATTTAAACGTTTTATTAAACGAAATTTGTAAGGGTATAGCCAATCCTTTGAAAGTCAGAGAATTCGTTATAAATACGAATGAATGCACTGAAGAACAGATTTATTTAGTGAATGTAACTATTGCATCTTTTTACCTCAAAAGCTCGCTATGCCTTTGAATTCCTTGTATTCGTAAAATAAAAGGGAGTTTGCATTTCCGCAACGTATTCGGAGCTCGTTTATTCAAACAAACAGTGGAATCTCTAAGTTCCTTTATATATCCGTGATAAAATATCACAAGCCAGTCGGTACGCATTCTTTCGATTCCCGAGCCGACCCATCGGCTCGGAAAACATCGTTTTGTATAACGATACCACCCTACCTGCACAAGACGACCGAAAAATCTGCATAAGTGAAGTTTTCTCACAAACATTTAATAATACGAGTAGTAACAACATAATACGTAATGGAACAGCAACGTGCATGATCAAGCATCTCTTTTATAAAGTTTTAATAAAAATCAACTCTCTGAAGATTTCGCTGAAGGAGCGTGCCGTTGCAATTTTCCAATACAGCCATTCGAGGTGTGGAACATCCTAGAGGTAGTCATTTTACAAGCTGAATTGATACTTCAGACACGCCGTGAAGCGCTATTCTCTTGAAAGCTTTTATATTATATTATCTAAGACCTTTCAACACGTGGTACAAACGTCTGTCGATGCGATCTATGGATTTCGATTCTCGCCTCTCTCGGGTATAGAGTAAAGTGCTCATGCAGGTGGCGCAGAGACGAGCTTAAATAAATTTATAAAAACGTGCTATTGACACTATGCAAAGATAAAACTTTGATATTCATTTGATTTCATTTGTATAGTGGTATTTTGTCCCTTTGTTGTTTATTATAAAGCTGAAGAATTTGTTTGTGTGAATGCGTTATTCTTAGGTACATTATAAAGTTATATATACTACGGGTCTTAATCGCGTATGTGGCAATACGCGATTAAGAGCCGTAGTATATAAATAACTCAGCGGCCGTGGTCACGGGCCGTTGCAATACGGTCGAAACGTCGGACAATAAACAAGGTGTTTTACCTAAAATTATTCACGCGATTAAGACCCGTAGCAAATATAATTTTATAATGTGTACAAATCGCGAAAGTTTATCACATTTATAATCTTAGGTACTACAAGCGGCGGGTTCTTAGAGCACTATTTTTTTCGGTTTCCCTTTGAATTTTAGTTACTTAATAATCCCCTCAAGAACCGTGTCCTGCAAGATATTTTTTTGTATCGAGTTAGCTCTGGAAAATTTGACCTCTTCGCCTCTGGGTACTACTGGTCCGAATTAAAAAATCATTTTTATCTATAGGCTATATAACATCACGCTACGACGAATAGGAGCGAAGCAGCAATGAAAAATTTTAAAAAATTAGGGAAAATTGACGCAGACGAAATTGCGCGAGACAGCTAGTTTGGCGTATTTCTAATTAATAAAGTTTTAATGCTGGGTAGTGATCCTTTTTGGCCTATTGTACCCTAAATCATAAAATCGATAGTAGAGTGGCAATTATCAGACGTCCAGTAATAGATTTAGGATTTTGGTTTGGTTACGGCTTGAACTCATTGAGCAATCCAATATTTCGATTTGAGGGTTCTGTGTCTTTCCATACTTCGACTGCCTCTGTGGCATGGTGGGAGTGTATCCGACTGCTACGCAAGAGGACGAGGGTTCGATCTCCATCAAGGATAAAACTTTGTGTGATGAGCACGATGGTTTATTCTGTGTCTAGGTGTTATTTATCTTTAATATGTATGTATTTAGATATATATAAGTATGTTTATCAGTTGTCTGGTTTCTTTAGTACAAGCTCTGCTAAGTTTGGGATCAGATAGCGTTGTGTGAGTTGTCCCATAGATAAATATACATATACTTACATAGTATAAGTAAAAAGTAGCTTTTTGCTGTTTGTACGCTTAGATCTTCTAAATTACGTATTAGACTCGGATCCAGTCCCCAAATAATGTTATGGGCACGGTAGAGGTTGTGGGAATGGTAGCCGAAAACCGAAAATTTTGATTGTTTGAATACATATTTTACTTAACTATGTGTTCGATTCACACATGGTTCTGTATAGTTATTTAATTTTAATTTAAGACATAACATTACCTTGGATGTTTGAACTGAAACTGCCTTTATGCCGCGGTGGGAGTGTATACGACTGCTACGCAACAGGTCGTGGGTTCGATTCCCACACGGGACACCACTTTGTGTGATTCACACATTATTGTTTCGAGTCTAGATGTACTTTATGTCCGTGACTTGTATGTTTGTAAAGTCCCCCGCGACACAGGGCTTGTACCATACTGCGGGAGTCGTCTTTAAAAAAAAAACCTCCCATACATTAGCCAATTAGGGTTGTGGGCAAGCCTGCCTACTACGGTGGATCCGCTTGCTACGCAACGGCGTTTGATACGGTTGTCACAATCAATTAGATCATTTCTTCGGAATAGTTCAGGATGCCCACTCTCTTTCTTTAAAATGAAATTCATGAATTTGCTTTCTGGATCAGGACAAGAAGTTCGAATCCATGGACGATTTTCTGAAATGAGTGGATTCAATAGAAGTTTCTGGCTTTGTACCTATATTACCACCTCATTTTTGATCAAAACTTCGTTTTCATTAAATTAGAGTAGGCCTCCAGGTATATGTAAACTTAACCGTTACTTATAAAAAAGTAGCCAGATAGGTAGGTACCTACCTATCTGGCTACTTTGGCTTGTACATACACTAACACAGATACAACTTTAGACTACCTAAAGAGAAACGAGTCAAGTCTATTACAACTTACAAACGATTAGTACTTTAAACGTAAATTCTCTTAGTTAGAAGGCTCACTTTCTTACAAATAGCTCTGGGACTGAGGGCCCAGACGCTGAGGTTCCGCTCAACCGATCTCTCGGCTGATATAAATCCACATTATGCAACTAACAAGGTTTTGGTACACTGCCAGGCAGACTGCAACGTATATTCCGTCGCGTATGTGTATTGACATACGTTAATTTTGCGGTTTCGTTGCTGTATACGTACTTCTAATATAGGGATGATGATTAGGAAGCTTGTTTTGTCTCTGTCGGAATTAGGTACAGTTTTATATAATATAGCTAAATCAAATTTTACAATATCAAATTTTATAATAAGCGCCGGTAGCCTAATGGCTAAGGCAGCAGTCTCGCAATCGTGAGGTCGTGGGTTCGAATCCTGGCCATTATACTACCGACGTGAACCCACTCCTAACACAAGACATAGAGCTTAGCTAGAGGGGTTAACAGGATTGCTAGTAACGTGGGACCACAATCCCACATTGCTAGTTATCTTTAAAAAAACATTATGCGAGGAGAGGACATAACAAACTTATAACAAAAAATGTGATTGAAAAGCTGTGAAAATGGCGACAATTTAAGCTATCGCTGCCATCATTGTCTAGGCTCCGAGATTATCGTGTCGGAACCAAATAATTAGGTAGCTAATAATAATAATATCTTGGTACAACTCACACAACGCCATCTGACCCCAAATTAGGCAGAGCCTGTATTATGACAACAAGGCAATTCATAAACATTCTTACTTACCTATTTAATGCTAAACACATAGGTACATATTATAGATAATACTGGGTGTATTATCTATACTTATAATAAATCTGTAGAGAGGTCAATTCTGTACATGAAATATATTTCCAAAATAACTATCAGGGCGTGATTAGGGATCGATACTGATGCCAAAAATGCAATCAGTAAAATTTTTGTCTGTCTGTCTGTCTGTCTGTATAACCGCTATAGAAACAAAAACTACTAGACGGATTTTAACGAAACTTGGTACAATTATTTTTCATACTCCTGAGGAGGTTATAGTATACTTTTCATCACGCTACAATCAATAGGAGCAGAGCAGTAAAGGGAAAACGGGAGAAGTTACTCCATTTTTTAAGCTTCCGTCGCGTGTGCAACCTTAATGGTTAAAGCTACACAGAAATCATGTATGACGGAAATGTTCTCCTTAAAATTATATAAAAAATATCCCACGACAGAATATGTCTATCTTTTATGGTTGACTCACAATATCGCGTGTAACTCCCGATAGCTTAGCAGTTCGAAGCTTTCTAATTATATTTGTCTACTCTTACGTTTAAAACACTCTCAGTCATCCCTTATTCAAAAAGTTAACATAATTAACTATTCCATAAAAAAGAATCATAGAAATCGGTATATAAACACCAAAGTTATACATGAAATACGCTAATAATAAGCCATCGCGCTTGAATACTGAATCATGCTATCTATCTATATCTATACATATAATAAAATTGTAAATTTCACATGTCTGTACATGGCCGAACTTAGTGAAAAAAAATATTAGGAAATGTTCGAAAAGAGTATTTAAACACTTTGCTGCATTTTTAGAAATGTCTGTCTGCCTGTTTGTTTAAACACGAATCACGCAAAAACTACCAGACAGATTCGGTTGAAATTTTGCACGTGCAATTTAATAGATGCGGATTAACATTTAGGCTATAAATTATCACGCTTTTTCCCATAGGAGCTAAGCAGTGAGGGATAATGTCTGTAGCTATTTTTCGTTGTAAAACAGTAACTACTTGACGGATCTTTATGAAAATTTACAGTTTTATAGTAAATACTATACTTAGGACATTATTTACACTATGAATCATTACGCTAACGTCTATGGGAAACAAGTAGCAACGTATTTTTTGTCGCACCATAATGGTTTATCACAATTTTTTCCACAATTAGACATTATCTTTAATTGTAACCCATGGAATACATAACTTCATGCTAAAACTATACACAACATTTTTAAGTTTCATAAGAACAGTTATTTTGACGTGGTATGTAGCGAACAGTATAGCCTCGAAGCTATGCTAGCGGTCTTTGACGACGACGAAGTCTCGGGCTCAAATCTGATACCTGATTATGTTCTTTTTGTATTTTTTTAAAATTGTCTTTGTCCTTTTTTAATATTTTTCTCAATGTTATAGTTATTTTTTCGACCATAGGTAACTTATTTGCTTTGGTTAATATTTTTTTATATTAAAAATCAAGTGAAATATGCACTTATGTAAGATATAATTTATAGGTATTGCATGCACTGCTGAGAGTAATGAATTAATCGTAGTAGAAATGAAAAACAATATTACATTACAATTTAACAAGTATTCGATATTTTCCAGAATTGATGTGTTCGTGCTCAAAAAAAAGACATTACACACGTAAAAAAACGTGTAGCGCCATCTATGAAATCAAATTGGTCACCGTGATCAAACAATTCCTTATTTGTGAAAACATTTATTAGGGTATAGGTGCTTACGATGACGGATTCATTTTTTGCTTAGTGGCAACATTCTCCTATTTATTTAATTAAATTACTTAAATTAATAAAAAAACATTAAGTATTAGAAGAAACTTCACTGGTTTTGAAAGTAGATGGCGTTGTATTCAATAATGTTCTATACTTATTAAAAGAAGTTTTAAAATAGTATTAAAAATAAACATATTGCTATCATTTTTAGAAATGTTTGTCTGTCTGTCCGTTTGTTTGACCACGCATCACACAGGGGCATCGAGGATCATGTTTTGGGGTTATGGTTGGATATCAAGTGTTCATCAATTCAACGATAATGAATGACTCATCGGCCAAGTGTGAGTAGTTCGGGTGACGGGAGGAGGGAGGTGGAGGGTCATTGTCTGTCAACGCGGAGTCTGGGGGAGGGGGAGTCCATGTCTTTTTTTCTTACTTGCATCATTGTAACATATAAGAGAGGCACACTCTCTTATATGTAAAGTGGGGATGTGATTTTTTTCTCACCTACCCCATCGTGTGGGGTATCATTAGATAGGTCTTTTAAAAAGCGTTTAGGATTTGTGAAGACTATTTTTAGATTTCAGGATTCCTTTGTGTAATATTAGGATTTATAGTGAACATTTTTGTTAGAGTCAAGTGTTCCCCTGCCAACTAAATGGTTGATGTTGGGTATGTGAAAAAATTCACGGTAGTAGTATAAATACTAAAATTATAAAGAAAACTTTCACAGTTAAGTACTTAGGCTTTACAAGTTTACGATAAACATCTGATCAAATTGGAAGTACCAAAATGTTAGTACAAATTCTATTTAAAATTATTAGGTATTAAGTAGGTATAACGTTGAATGAATGAAACAAAAACAACAGAAAACCCACTTCTTATGCCGCACACCAAATTAACTATATAAAATAATAGAATAGAACGATTTTTATTTAGTACACAGAAGACACATGTATAGACATTATTATAATTTAACAGGAAAAGTCATGCAGAAGATAAAAAAAAGCAATAAATAAAACAGTAAAATAATAAAAATAACAATAGACAAAAAGAAAAGAGACACAAATAACACATATTAATGACAGAAAAACACAGTAAACGAATACCTAAAGAGTCTGTGTTTGGTACTTATTCATTTTCACAAAGCTTTTGGGTGTTGAAGCTATCAATAGATGACTATATGATGATTCTCCGCTGCTGAATCATATCGCGGCTCACCCGACAGGACTGTTTCCAACATATTTACACAGAAGTTATTTCGTAACATAAACTACCTTAATTTAAACCCGACTTTCACGCGAACGAAGTCGCGGGCACAGCTAGTCTATAATATGTACCTATGTGTTGTGACACAGAATAAACTATAATACTTATAACACAAAGTTTTATCCTGGGTGAGGATCGAACCCACGATCTCTGGCTTAGCAGTCATAGTTACTAACCATTAGACCAACAGGCCAGTCATGAAATGACCTACGTGGACCTACGCGGGATTTTAGATTTAAATACTAGATCAAATAAAATAATCACAATTTAAAAAATGTTGCAATTTAGTTTTAAAATAAAAAATAACAAAGAAAACAATGTTTAACCCATTTATAGGCGCAGCTAGCTGTGTAACAGGCAGTAAAATTCATTGAATAGGTGATTGTAGCGGCAGTACACATTAGAGCTAACGATTGTAACACAGGGTACCTATATATGTACATAAATACCTAAGGTATAGGTACGTGGGTACATACAGTAGCGGTACCTATAGAAGGAGGATTATTAGGTACAGGAGGCCGGCACTCTACAATGATCGAAAACAGCCCCCCCACACATAGACGCCCACGACGCCTCAGTCGAATCCCAACATAAACAGCGCAAGTTGGCACTTTGACAGTGAGATCGTCTGCTGTTCGTGCGTGTCTATGTGCATAGGTGGATCCAGCCGTGGGGCACGGGGTGAGGTGGCTCCTTCCTCCTCCAGATGTTTTTTGTGTACCCAATTTCTTAAATTTCTTTGCCCCCACACTTAGGTCAGACACACACGCCCTATTGAATTTTTGGCGGGCAAGTCGTGCGTGAGACTATAAAGAGGAAGAATTTGTATTTTTGTATGTAACGAATAAACTTAAAACTATTGGACTGATATCAAAAATTCTTTCACCGTTGCGAAGGTACACTAACCCCGGGTGACATAGGCTACTTTTTTTATCCCTGTATTTCCACGGAAACGGGAACTACGCGGGTGGAACTGCGAGGCATCCGCTACTCCAGAATAAAATCTCGTGAGCGTGGATTTATTGTTAGCCTGCAAGCCGGCCTTCTGTACTTGTGTATTTTGTGGTTTAGTGGCGAGGCGATAAGCACGCACTAGCGATAACTCTTGCTCAGTCGATGCTTTGTCACTTTGTTTATGTTATGTAAGCAATGTTTCTAAGTAGTTGTGGTTTAATTGAAGGTTTAATTGAATTACATGGGTACCTACTTAGTAATTTAATTGTGTGAATAAATCTTATTAATCTTAATAGTGAGCTGTATCTACCTACCTACCTACATAGGTAAGCATCTGGGGGTGTAGCTACAGCTGTATCAATGATACGAGTCCCAAAGGCTACTGGAGCCCTGAACCCTGACCTCACCCCCTCTCTCCCGGTGTCAGCTATTCACAGACATTTGTACTTTCGCCCTTCGAGCCTTTGGGCATGTGGCAATACAATATTTGATACAGGGCTCATCTAAGACTAGCTACGCCCTTGGTAAGTACCTTTAACTATACTAATATTATACAGCTGAAAAGTTTGTTTATTTGAACTCGATAATCTCAGGAACTAGTGGTTCGAATTGAAAAATTAGATAGCCCATTTATCCTGGAAAACTATAGGCTATATAACATCAAGCTACGACCAATAGGAGTGGAACAGCAATGAGAAATGTTGCGAAAACGGCGATAATTGACGCAGACGAAGTTGCGTGGGTCAGCTTGTACCTAATTAAATTGTTATAAGTAAGTATCTACCTAGAACGTAGCCTTTCTAGACAATAGGGTATTCGACTAAGTTAAATCGGTGTATTTTTATGAAACGTCAAAAACGATCCGTTCCTTAAGTTTGTATGGAATTCTAGTTTAATGACGTCACGTTTTCTATGGTCAAATCGTTTACCTACATTTATTTTCCTCTTTAATATTAAAAATTAATTAACTTTCAGAATATTTCATGACATATTTTACCATGGTTATTATAAAATATTTTATTTGGATAGTAGACAAATACAAAAACAAGCGCGGATCCAGGATCATGTTCTGGGGGGTACTTTGACCCAACTCCGGCCAAGTGTGAGTAGTTTTGCCCGTCAACGCGGACCCAATGTATGGCGTACACTTGAAAATTGATGAGTCTGGGGGGAGGGGTCAATTGCCCTTGTTGCCTCGCTACGATTCGCACCTGCACGAAAAGGATTAGTGAAACTAAAATAAAATTATTTGTCAGTCGACTCTATGTAAAATTGTCCAAAATAAAAGTTACCTTAAATAGGTATAACAAGATCAGTACGATTTACATTTAAAAATGCTTTAGAAGTGAGTCTAATAAAATTAACTGGTAAGTTCGTTCGTCCAACGGGATTGTAGGGTACCAGAATTGAAATTCAAATCCGATCCGTAGTCCACAGTAGATAGGTATAACTTAATAAAATTAAGACGCTTTTAGTAATTGAGTAGACATTCCCCTCCCTTTGCAATTCAATGAAAACTTTGACCAATAAAATGCGAAAAAATCAGTAACATTGTTTTAATTAGGCAGTAAGTTAGGCGTAGATATATTTTAATTTATTATCAAAGCTTACATTGAAAAAGTAAACAGTGTAAGTATTCTTATACTCGTATTTATTTTGTCGGTCCTTCCTACATACTTAATTGTAATTATTTACCAACTTGTTACCTATGTTTATAGATAGCTAACTCTTCCTTTTTATGTCGATATTGCGTAAAAGAGTAACAAATATCTGCCTTACACAGGCGTGGATCCAGAACTTTGTTCTGGATTAGGTACATTCAACTCGTCAAGTGTGGGTCGTTTCTATGACAGAGGTGTGTATTCGATTCAAGACGGGTACACCATCCACCACCACTGAGGCTAATACCACTCCGATCCAGTTCCAAAATTCAAAAAGGTCATTCGGTCGAGTCTGTAGGGGTAAGTAATTGCCTCTGTTGCCCCCCCGCCCCCCTTGTATCCGCACCTGGCCTCACAACTTTTGCGTTTTACCTAGGTATATAAGATCTAGGCAAGCTTTCGGACGCGAATTTTCCCCTGTCCAATGTTGGTTATACCTAACGATAAATAGTAGTTAGCCTATATCTTCCTCCAAAGTCCAATGAATCGTGAGAAGTATTAGCGTAAGCGTTTATACTTCTTAACATAAACTCATATTTTATTTTTTAACTAAAAAACCTACCTATCCCATATCGTTCCCCAAATTATTTACTCTACCGATGAAATTAAGCGAAAAGCATGTAACTATCATAATCAAGACCACAATGAAGTAGGCGACATATCTCAGTCTGATTGTGATAAATATGTAAAAGACATTGGTAAGTGCCATTAATTTACATTCGTCACAAATTATGAAGCAATAGAAATGCATATCTCAAAAAGCATATTGTTTGACTGCCTCTGTGGCGCGGTGGGAGTGTATCCGACTGCTACGCAAGAGGTCGTGGGTTCGATCCCCACCCAGGATAAAACTTTGTGTGATGAGCATGATGGTTTATTCTGTGTCTGGGTGTTATATATCTATAATATGTATGTATTTAGAAATATATAAGTATGTTTATCAGTTGTCTTGTTTCCATAGTACAAGCTCTGCTTAGTTTGGGATCAGATGGCGTTGTGTGAGTTGTCCCAAGATATTATTATTATTCTCTTTATTTAGTTTTTTTCTTATAAATTACATTTTTAAATATATATATAAAAAATACATTTAAAAATATAAAAAATAGTGTCCCACCGGCATCGGGTACAGGGACCAAGCTACCGGTGGTTACGGCCCCAGAGAAAGGAACCTCCTCACAATGCGAGCCGTGTCCAGAAGTACTGCCTTCTGCATCAAGCGCTTGATCCAACTGTCTAACGCGAGCCTCTCAAGGTGTTGGTCGAGGCTCTTGGCAATCAAACCATTAACGGAGACGACTATCGGTACAATGATTGCCGAATCAACATCCCACATGTCGACAATCTCGTGCGCCAGATCCAGATATTTTATTTGTTTATCCTTTTCGGCTTTCACGAGATTTTCGTCATGGGGGATGGTGATGTCGACAATCATTGCACGGCGCTCAGATCGGTCTATCAGCACAATATCAGGCTTGTTAGCGACAACAGTCCTGTCTGTGATGATAGAGCGATCCCAGTACAACGTGATACGACTATTTTCAAGAACTGGCTCAGCAACGTACCTGTAGTACGGGACTTCAACGTCCATAAGGTGGTATTTCAGAGCAAGTTGCTGGTGGATTATCCTGGCTACTTGATTGTGTCTGTGCAAGTACTCGCCGTTAGCAAGACGTGAACAGCCGGAAACGATATGTCTGAGGGACTCACCAGGTCGGTGACATGCACGACAGATGTCAACAGTGCCATCCCTCAGTATATATTTCCGGTAGTTATTCGTCATGATAACTTCGTCAGCAATTGCACAGACAAAACCCTCGGTTTCCCCGAAGAGGTCACCGAACCGTAGCCAGGCCACAGATGCTAGTAGGTCCACATCGGGCCCATGAAGAGCCCGAAAGAACCTACCGTGAAGCTCCTTGCTCTGCCATACCTCCCTGCGTTCGTTGACTCCAAGTACTACAGGCCTGCGCCAGTTCTCTTTAGCCAAGGAGAGCGGGGTAAGCCCGGTGTCCACCGCGACAACATCCCGATGCACACCCACGTCCATATGGAGAAAATATTCTCTGAGATTGTATATCTCGCGGTTATGAAGGGACTTGAGGTTCAACAAACCCCGGCCCCCACACTTCCGCGGGATATACAATCTCATCACAGATGAACGCGGGTGATGCATTCGGTATGACGTCATGAGTGTACGGACTTTTCGATCCAGGGTGTCTAATTCTGTCTGAGTCCACTTGAGTACACCGAAGGAGTACATTAGAAGTGGCATGACCCAACTGTTGCAAGCCCGGATCTTATTGCCACCTGACAAAAGGCTATTAAGCACTTTTTTCAGGCGACCGAAGAAACGTTCTTGCAACAGCTGTTTCATGTCAGCCTCATTAATGCACAGTGCCTGCGATATACCCAAATACTTATAGGTCTCGGTTGCGAGAAGTGATCTTAAGTGAATGGAATCCGAGAGTTGAGTCCCTTCGGATTCCACTACCCGCCCTCGCTTTATATGAACGACTGCACATTTGTCAACACCAAACTCCATTCTAATAGAATTACTAAAGGTTTCAGTCACCTTCAGTAACGCTATTAGCTGTGAGCTGGTGGGGGCAAAGAGCTTCAAGTCATCCATATACAGCAAGTGGGATATGACCTGACCACCACGTCGCAACCTGCAACCTAGCCCTGAACTCTCTAGTAAGGTACTAAGTGGGTTCAGTGCTAGGCAGAACCAAAGGGGACTCAGAGTGTCACCCTGGAATATACCCCGCTCAATCCTTATAGGTACGCCGCCACTTTCTTGGATCCCTCGGCACCCTGGATAGGTAAGAACCGTATTCCATTGTCCCATACACGACTTCAAGAAGGTGCATAAAGTTGTATTAACTTTATACAACTTCAGCACCCTCAGAAGCCATGTATGTGGCACGGAGTCATACGCCTTCTTATAATCTATCCAACATGCCGATAGATCCTTTCGGTTGCGGCGAACCTGCTGGCTAATAGTCATATCAATGAGGAGAAGCTCTTTAGTACCGCGGGCCCCACTTCTACATCCATTCTGAGAGGTACACATGATGGAGTTTGTGTGTATATGTTTATTTATTTTAGCTCTCAGAATGGATGTAAGAAGTTTATAGATCGATGGTAAACAAGTTATCGGTCTATAATTTCTAGGGTCCGAGGTACTACCGGTCTTATAGAGCAGGTGGGTCACTCCTTTAGTCATAAAGGCTGGCAGCGACGCAGATTCTAGGGCGGACTGGAATTGCGATGCCAAACAAGCGTGCGAACTGCGTAGCCATTTCAGCCAAAAGTTGTGCAGTCCGTCTGGGCCTGGAGATTTCCAATTAGAAAAAGGACGGACTGCACTGGCTACGTCTGTGCTGTTTATGTTAATATTTTCCATTTCCGGAATAAGTTCGCACGCTCGTTCAACGTCACGCATCCATTCCCCCTCTGTGTGGGTGACAGGCACCGCCCAAATGTTACGCCAAAACGAGCTTGTCGCTTCAGCATTTGGTAGATGCCCGCCATCCACACCTTGATCCGTTCGCTGCCAGTCTCTATACACCCACCTTTGGTCCCTTTGGAACATGCAGTTCACGTTATACCTGTCCACGCGTTTTTTGTACCTGCGTATTCGGTTTGCCCATGCATAGATTTTTTGCTTCAGGAAGTCGATGCGCTCTGTGACACGCGACATATAATCCTGAGGTCTGATGTCAGTCCCCAAGAATGCCCGTTTCACAAAGCGCATCACTCTCGGGCGAGTGTTCCCGGTCCTGAAGCAGGACAACTTGCCGATGAGTACCCTTGCCCCGGCAATACGGCGCTCAATCCTGCATTGCCACGCGGGTACGGCGCACCTTGGTCGTATAGTAGGGGTTTCTGCTAAAAGCTTAACACCTCCTATACGACATGCCGCAACAGCTGCACAATACAGGATTGAGTGGGTATCGCCGAGGTCTTCGCTATTGTCTAGGTAAGTAGGCAATAACGAATCAAGAGCACACACCAGCGAAATGTTCCGTCTATGCATAGGTAACCGAGGCAGGCGTGGCCTAATATTGTGTGGCGTGGACCGATATTCGCGAAGCGCAAATTCCAAAGCGGCCTTAATCTCCTCATTGCACTGAGTACTTACCACAATAGCCGCGGTATCCGGCCCCGTAGCTTCACAGTCAACTACATGTGTAGGAACCTGTACCGGGGCAGGGATCTCGCGGCTAGTCTGGGCGTACTCCGAGCGTAGTCTCTCAAGTGCGGCCTCATCTAGCAGATGACAGCGCTGAATGGCCCGCACTTGGTCCGATAATCGTTGTGCCGAAACGTTGACAGTCGGCTCAAGCACCTGAAACAGAGGCAGCATCCGTTCACGGTACACAGTAAGGTTAGTTCCCCCCTCTGTAGCCGCAAAATATGCCCGCATGACGTGCTCGTTCATCGACGTCGTCCATCGCATGCGGCGCACATCACCACCGACAGCGGGGGCCCTGTTTGAGGCCGGTGGGCCTCGGGGTCCTAAGCTGGTCGGCGGCCGGCCTCTCCCTCGCCGACGTACAGGTGGTGGCGACGTTGGCGGAGAGAAATACTCGTCACTCGACGAGCTCGACGCCTCAGCAACGGCTGGTGTTGAATCCTGTGGTTGCGAGGCGGAGCGGAGAGACGAGTCCGGGGTTGGAGGGTGTGCTGTTCTGTCTCTGGCTCTGCTTCTAGTTATCATGTGGCTCAGTGTGCTTAAATCATTTTTTCCTTGTTATTGTTCCTTTTCATTTTGACATGTAATGTCATGGTGTAAATTTCTTGGCTATTGTCCGGTTTTGCGAATTTATGGGAGTTATAATTAAGGTCACCTGAGGGAAATGCGTCAATGGGGTAATTGCAGCCTTTTGAAATTTCTCACATAATAACCGAAATGCAACAACTTTAGCCATCTAGTAGTAACACTATGAACTAAATTCATAACTTAAAATAGGAACAGAGGGCGTAGGACATCGGAAATTTGACATATCATCCATATTGAAAATCACGTGTTTGTGCGCAAAAGGAGCAACGAGAGGTGAGTGCTTACAATCCACGAAAATCGATGTTTTTTTATTGATTTTTAATAAGATTTTATATTTCACATACGCAATACATGATTACTCGTCTATACACATAGTTATTTTGATTGTGAACATTCTAATTGTTGAGATATGAAGATCTGCAAATTTGAGGTTATGATTGAAATCTTGAGATAAATGCGTCTGTAATTATGAGGTAAATGCGTCAGTGTGATGCATTTACCCCGATGCCAGGGGAGCTCAACCCTTTTGTTCTGTTAGTAACAGACGGTGCAGTGCAGATGCTGCCATTTCTTTCATTTGTACTTTGATTTCATTTCTTTCGTCTTATGTTTCAAATACTTTAGGATATTTGTATTTTGATTTCAGATGCACAATATTAAAATTAACGATTGCAATGGTGATACTAACCTACATGGATATAGACAAATTTTTAACGAAAACTGATTTTCAAAATTACATTAATCAGAAGCTTACGTGGCCATGGCATAAAACCCACTTTGTTCGATCCAATATTTGTTTTGGATGTGGTGAAACCCAAAATGTGGAAACTGGAAACAGTCCTCGTCATTTCATTTTAACAATGAATGTACCAGTTGTGAAGTTTCTATTAAAGAGCTTGCCTTTTTGGTGTCAATATTGTGACACTTACTCTATTTATGACCATTATCCGAGCGATGAATGCTTATTTTGTCACGAAAATTAATAAGTAAGCTTACTTTTATTTTTAATACGTTAGTAGCAACATGATATTATTAATAGCAATATTATATCCACAACATGTGAGTTTGTGGTAAAAAAGAAGTTTTTAATAAGTTTATATATCATGTCTCGATTCATTTATTTATTTTTACAAAAAAAAAAATATGATGCTTTATTATCTGTTTCAATCGTGTAATCAGTGGCACAGTTTCTTGGCCATCCAGTTCAATATTTAAACTAATGGGTAAAGCTACATTATTCTATAAGTATAATTAATTGTATAACATTCTAGTGTTTAAATGTTAAATAAGTACTGACTCATACTTTTTTTTCAGTTATCTATGCCTTTGTCAACATGCCGCGCAAATACATAAAAAAAAAGAATTCCACGTACACTTTGGATACTTTAAAAAAGGCAGTCAATGATGTTAAAAATGGGATACTTAACGCATACCAAGCTTCGAAACAGTATGAAATACCAAGAATGACCATAGTAGACCGCGTTAAACTTCGAAGAGGCGTTGTTAAAGATACGAAAGGTAGACCGACAAGGATTGATTTCATAAACGAAAAAAGACTGGCTGATGGTCTTCGAACTATGGAAAAGTATGGTTTCGGACTGTCTTCAAAAGAAATGACTGCAGTAGTAACAAAATTTATCAAACATAATAAAATAAAAACGGACTTTAAGAACGATACCCCCGGTTATGATTGGTTTGCTGGTTTCCTTAAAAGACACAACTTATCTTTAAAAAAACCTCAAGCGGTTGAGTTATAACGAAAAGCAGCTTGTGATCCGTTCATAATTAAAGATTACTTCGATACTCTCGAAAACTGCATCAACGATCTGGGCCTTAATTACAGTCCGGAAAAAATCTGGAATCTGGATGAATCTAGCTTTAGCAAGGATCCAGAAAAAACAAAAGTAGTAGGTGCACGAGGATTTGCTAGCACTAGAACAATAGCTTCTGGTGGTAAAGATAATGTCACAGTTTTGTTTGCTGCAAATGCACTTGGTGAAAAATTGGCGCCGTTAATTATATTTCGCGGGAAAAACGTCTGGGATCAGTGGATGTCCGACAAAGCTTTTGAAGGTACATCATATGCCGCAACCAAAAATGGGTGGATCGAGTCCAAAGTGTTCGAAAACTATATGTTGCGAACAGTATTACCCCACTTAAGTAAAGGATCTCCAAGTTTGTTGATATACGATGGACACTCTACTCATATTCAGTTAAACATTTTAGAAAATGCAGCAAAAATGGGTGTGACAATCATAAAGCTTCCATCCCACGCTAGCCACCTGTTGCAGCCTTTGGACTTGGCTGTTTTTAAGTCCATGAAAGACAGATGGGATGCAAAAATTTTATGGTGGCAGCGTCAAAACGTAGGAGTAAAACTTCAAAAGAATCATTTCAGCGAAATCTTGGGAGAAGTCTGGCAAGAACTGGACCCAAAAATTATTAAAAACGGTTTTAAGAAGGGGGGTATATACCCTTTAAACAAAAATGCAATTCCTGATGAGAAGTTCGACGCAGATTCGCTTCAAAGGTTTCTTACAGCCACAAATCAAGCCACAGCCAAAAGTGAAGTCACAGCCAAAATTCAAGAAGCACAAAAAAAAGTAGCGACTTTATCAAATTTATGCTTAAAAATGTTAAATAATATAGATACAAAGTCACCTACGCAAATAAAAAGAAAAGATCAGACACAGAAGATTAAAGCACTACTTTTCAAACCGTCAGAAATCATTATACAAGGTACAGGGGCAGGGCCTTCAGGTCTCCAAGTGATCGAAAATAAAAAAAATAATATAAAAGAATACAAAGACAGTTTTGAAAGTTTGTTGCTTGAAACTATAAAAAAGTCGGAAAATGTAATAAAAGTAAAGAAACGAAAAGCAGCAAAAGGGTGCGATGTCATTACACACGAAAACTTCTTAGAAAAATTGCGAACTGAAGAAAAAGAAAAGAGAAAAAAAGAAGAAGAAAAGGAAAAGAAAAACTCAGAGAAAAAAAACAAAAAATCTACCAAGAAAGATATCAAGTTGTCTTCTAAAGCAAAAAAAAATACTAAAGCAAAGAAACGTAATAAAGCAAAGAAAATAGAGGATTCGTCCGAAGAAAGCAGTAATGATGATATTCTAATACTCAGCGACGATTCAAATTTAGATTGGAATACATATCGTGAATATTTAAATGAGGATGAGCAAGAATATCCAGATGAACCAATGGATGACCAAGAGATAGGTGCTTTTGAAGAATATATGCCAATTCAAAGTAACGACACACCTGATAAGATAAAATATAATATTTTGGATGACGAATACGAAGGCAATGTGAATCGCCGATATCCAAAAGTTGACGATTGGTTATTGGTCAAATTTGCAACAAAAAGAAATGTAAAGCACTTCCTGGGGAACGTAATCTCCATGATAGGTGAAAACCCTAATGTCAAGTTTATGCGAATGATTAAAAATAGTAAAATACAATCTTTTCATTATCCAAATGTAGAAGATATTTCAGAAGTTAAGCATGATTCCGACATTGTAATGTTTTTAGAAAAACCCTTAATAACACGAAGAGGACATGTTATTTTCAAGGAAAACTTTAAATCGTATAATATTCAATAACGTAAAAATACCACGCTTTATTATTATAGAATTTGATCTCTTTTTTTGTCGCCTTAGTATTAATAATTGACCTTTCATTTCTAAAAGGACTTGGTCTTTTAAAAGTGCCTAACTAACTGTGATTTTTTCAATAAGTAAGAATTGTTGTATTTGTGTACACAAGAGATCTCCTTAGTCTTTTAAGAAATAAATACGTTTTATAGTGCCTACCTACATAATTGTACTGTGATTTTTTATTAAGTAAGAATTGTTGTATTTGTGTAGGTACACAAGAGATCTCCTTAATATATATTTTTTTTAAACAAGTTGATATTTTTAAATCATGTTAAATAATATCTCATTTTCTTTTTATTAGTTTGATTACGCTGAATAAGCAATTTTTAGTTTTAAATAAATGTGCCATAAATAATGTGCCATTAGAAGTTTAATAATTGTTATTTTATTTTATTATTTTTATCTTACTCAATTTTGATACTTTTTGATTTTGATCTCATGCACAATTTAAGTCTATTTGTTTTATTTTATTTAGATAGTAAGAATAATTGAATTGTTAAAAGACTGTTAAAAAATTGATCACATTTCATGTGTTCATTTACTTACATAATATGTAAAACTACTTTTTAATGTAAGCAATTTAAATGATTGTTTAATTTTAACGTTAAAATTAGACCGCACAAAATATGCCTTTTTGTAGTACATATTTTTGATAAATATACTTGTTCATTTATATATTGCTTGTTTTCGTTCAATTTGAATATATGTATTTATATTTACTGCCCTTCTTAAGAAAATGTTTAGAACATCTGGATTAGTCGTTGGGTAAATGCGTCCTTGAGAAATGTAACGCATTTTCCCCATGTGAATTGAAATGCCTCCGAGAACCTCATATTGTGCTTGATTTTAATATAAAAGTACTTATTTGTAAATATAGAATTTAAAAAAAGAGCTACTAATGATGGTTTCAACCTCAAAAACTATGTGGTTTTGAGATTAATTCATTGTAGACGCATTTTCCCAAAATGGGTAAATGCGTCCAAAAAACTTCATTTTAAAAAAACATTTTATAACTTTTTTATGCGTTACTCCTGAAGGAAGCTACTTAATAAATCTTTAACACAAGTAACCTAATAAATTACATGTTTGATGAGATTTTAAAAAATGTCTAAAATTATTTTTTTATGAGCCATCAAAATGGACGAAAGAAAAATGTGACGCATTTCCCTCAGGTGACCTTATTTAAAAGTATTTATGCTGAAGTATATTTGAATAAAGTATTAAAAGAACATTAGCGAAATAATAAAATATAAAATAAAATATTTGGTGAAAATTTTACGACACACGTCCGACGTCATTCAGTGTTGCCAGTGTTATTATTATTATTATTAGAAGAGAATAATTTTATTTGAACCACGATAAAATGGAAAAAGAAAACACAGGTTGATACGAACATTACAAAATAGTTTGGCGCGGAACAAATTAGGACCTACGTCAGCTATTGATGTAGTCTGTGGACCACAACGTTGATATTCTTGTATCATTAGACAGTAAGTGTGTATAAGGCTTTTCCCCCCTTTTTTATTCTATAATATTACCTACATCTCTCATGGAATCTTTTGAGTACCTACTTAGGTAGATGATGATAAATTAACTAAGTAGTACCTATTTAAAAAAGTCAAGTCAAAGCATATTTTATGGGGCTCAGATTTTGATAACATTAGGTTGGTATATTATAAATAGGTATTAACTCAGTATGTGCATGTAACGACCCTTGAATTTGACTACTTCTTTCTATGTAGTGTTAAGACGCGCCGTGACGACACAGCTTTATTTTATGATGGCAATGCGACGTTAATCTCTGACCAATGTTTACCGACTAAGCGATTTATTTATCTGCGAGTTGATGTTGCTGTGTAATGTTATTAAGCAACTTGTGTGGGTGTGAAGATTTGCTTGAGGCAATAAGCATGTTACTACGGTTAGCTTTGAAGTAGGTAGCGTCTAAGTATTATTGTAAGCTTTCAGCTTGCAACCTATAGAGAGTATGTACTTACCAACTACATAATAGATAGTCTGCTTTGTTTCACTATGTTGTATTGTAAACACTATATTAAATTAGGTTTTTGACTACAGCCACATTTTTTTGCTTTGGTAACTATCTATGGCTAAACTATAATTTTAAAGCCCAGTTCTACGCAGTCTCAAAAAGAGGCATTTGCAATCTGTGTTTTTTATGTTTAAACGTAACAGCACACTCCATAGTGCAACTGCCTTACTTAAAGGTAAAATAGTTTTAGATAACTAGGTTCCAGGCGCGGATCCAAGGGGCAATTGCCGCCCTCAGTCATGTCAAGTCTTCAGCATACATTTGGTCACGTACGCGTTGATAGGCAATTGCCCCCGCAGATTCCTATCGTACGACGTGGAATGCCCCACACTTGCCGGGCGGCGTGCTTGCTTCTCGGCGTCGATCAACCTCTCTCCCCCGGGTCGTAGAACTACTAACACTTGGCCGATGTTGAGTCAAATTGATCTACCCCGACTGTCAACGACACCCCAGTGTGGTTTCACAATATTGATATCGATAACTGCAAGTTTTGTATTAGAACTTCATTACGGTGGTGTGGTCATCGAAACATACAAAATAAAAACACACACACACGTTATTTTCGTGTAATGAAGTTCTAATACAAAACTTGCATTTATTGATATCAATTTATTTATAATTCGTAAGTTGGCAGTGGTGTGTATACCAAAAAAAAATGTAAACCACCCCAGTGGTGTCGTTGACAATACACGGACCATTTTGCTATAGTAGGTAATATTTAAAAAAAGAAATAAATAAAATAGACAGGTTTAATTAATCATTTAATAATTAGCTACTCAAAGAAATCATATAAAATTATATGGGTAGACTACCTAAGAGTAGGTAAATAGTAATTTATTGAATTTACAAACTTGTAATGACAAGTCATAAAGGATTTTTTTAATTTAAGATTAAGGCAACACATGGTTTTATAGATAGAAGTACAGAACAATGTTTAATAAAAAGCGAGTTGATGACAAACAAAAAAAAACAAATATCCTTGTAAACATAAGTTTTTTAGAAAATTGAACATTCCTTATTGACAAAAATCAATATAATAAGTAATTGTTTCCTATGTAACTGAAACTAATATTACTTTTAAATAACAAAAGGAAATATGTACAAACACAGTTGGCTAAAAATGTGGTCTATCACCTTACGGTTCATGTTCATTTGCTCGTCATCAAAAAATAAGGTTGATTTTTCCTTACAATAATATAGCAACAGTTGAAATCTCAACCTTAACGCTATTTTGGTCACAGAGGAAACTTTGTTAAAACTAATAAGACTGCTTTCTTGGCCGACTGTATATGGACATGTAACTGTTTATTGATTGATATGAGAATAATAGTTCAACTTATTCTCGTCTGATTTTAATATCCCAAGACACAGTATATATTTTGTTAAATAAATATACATCGACTGAAACACAAATAATACATACTTAGTCATTTTTGCCTGAAATTAGATGTGATTTAAGGGGCTGCGCAAACGTAGTGATTTTTGTTATAAACCGACATAGCCACATACTTGTCGTTTCGTATAAAGTTTCCCAGTTGTCGGCTGCTGATGTTACATAATTGGGATCTTGACTACAAATAAAAATATATAGATTTGTAATATACTAATAACCTTAACTTGTTTTAGAAGTTATAACCTTAACCACCTACAGACTATTTTACAGGAGTAAAATCGTTGTTTAGGGAGGTTTAGGTCTAAAACCTGACAAAGAAACATCGATTTTACTCCGGAGTCTCTCAGAAGTGTGTCATTTTTTTTTATTTTTACAAAAATGATATAATGAAATAATTTGATGAAAAGAAACCAAGAGCGGGAGGTTATTAGTTTATTAAAAATCTTCTACCGGGCGTTATTTCACTTGACAGTTTTTACGTTTAGTATTTATTTTTATTGGTACACATAAACATGTTTTAGTGTGAACGCATATTTATTTTCAGAGCATTTTACTATTGCCAGATTTGTGTAAAATAATGTCAATGTCTTTGTAATCAACCAACCTAGTTGCAGATTGCTCGTATCAAACACATTATACTAATGTGTCTACGTTGGCGCAGTACCCAAATTCAACAGAATATATTTCCATGCCTACTGGATTTCATACAAAAGTACCACTAAGTATAAAAAACTTCAAACAAAAACAAATAATTAAACTTATATTAATGATTTTACATTAAAGCTATAATTTTAGTAGCTACTTATTTAGATCAAATTAACAATTTAGCGAGATGATATTAACACTTACATCTAAATAACCTCCTTTTTTGAAGTTGGTTAATAAAACTAAACAAATTCAAGTTTTGAATAACGAAGCGTATGTTTAGGTACTGTAAATATATATCTATTTCTAAATAATGTTTCATTTATAGATGATATTTTGTACTTCATAACAGTATTACTGAGTATTAGTTTTCCTAGTTACGATACAAGTATAATCCTGATAAATTGAAAACACTTGCAAGTATTAAAAAAGATTGAATTGAAATATACACTTCATGTTGTCGGTTATTGTATAATATGTTGTTTCGTGCTCTGACTCTCTCGCACATCGCACGAACGAGCGAGGTGGAGCATGATTAAGCATAAATAATAAATTTATATTTTTAAATTTTGCAAGATGTGGACTCATACTCATTAATTACGCTACAAATTACGTGAGTAACGTTATATATGCCCTGATATCTAGTCAAATATTTCATTGATTTCATAATCGTGTTGGCATGGTCTTACAATGACAAGATAATGAGACCATTGTAACACGACGAGAATTTTTGAGCGCTGTAGTTTCAAGCTTTGTACATAAATTTCTAGTTATTTTGAGTAAGGCACGAGTTTTTAATCATTTCATTTTTGGTACGGCATGGCATTGCTTATATGTATATATCTGACTACTTTAATACAATTTCAACCATTCTGAGACGCTTATAACTCAAAATAAGCGATTTTTCATCTGTTTTAAATCGATCTTTGCAGTCGTAATTAATCCACTGAGGTTCATGATTTTAATATGTATACTTATAAAATAAATGAAGAAAACGCTATATGATAACCTCGCTTACAAATGAAATATTTAATTAGATAAGGACCCTATATTGTAGCGTCAGCAGTAGTTATTCGTTTGTTAAATACACACAAAAAACGTCATAGTCATTTGGGTGAGGCATATTTGGAAACTACATTAAATGTAGTCTGTACTATATAGTAATACTATCTATTATATTTTTAGCGATCAGATCAAGATGGTTATTATAAAATTTTCAGTTAATAACAATATTTTTTTATTATATTATCTTAATATATATACGAATATAATATAATATGTACGTATGGCACTCGAAATAATTATAGCATCTTATTAGAATATAAAGAAATTTTAGCTTAAATCGTTTTATAACTTGAACTGTGATGACAAATGGCCAGTATTTATTATGATTTCGGTAATAAGTGGAATTTTCACAAAGTTTACGATTTCACACTTGGTTAATCCTCTTACCGTGTGACGTCATTTATAGAGGGCTTCTTATCGTTTGCACTAACTTTTAGCCCTTAAGAATGCCTCGCATATCTAGAGTCCAAATGTACTTGAGTAATCGGCAGCCATGACAGTTCAAGTTATAAGGCATATCATTTCTTTAACTCTATTCGTATCGTTTTATTTTTATATTATAGTCTTAGTATTAGATGAACACGTGAAAGCACTTGCAATTAGATGATATCTAATAACAGCTGATTACTAGAAAGGCACGTAAGTTAAATGTCAGTGAGGCTTTACTTAAAGTTATCGGGTATATTCCTAATTCAAAAAGCCAATTCTTTCAAGCCATTATTTTTGTTAATAATGACGTCATTCGTTCATATGTTTGTCAATGACTGAATAACAGTGGCGAAGGGTCCTAGGTACACCATTATTTTCGACTTCCCTACGGATCCTAGTGGCATAATATTAATGGTACAAAGAATCGTGTCCAACTAGGCATACTGTTGTATCCTTTACCTTAGAATAATTTTAACCCTTCGCCTCTGCTGAATAATGTTTTATAACAATAAAGTGGCAAGATTCGTATCCACCTATAAATTCGTATCGACGTATACATAACGCAGCAAAATCGTGGATTCTTGTGTAGACAATGACCAACGTCGCTTAATATAAATACTATTGAATCACCGTCACAAAGCATCTGATTCTACGATTAAATTAGGCTACCAGTTTTCAATGTTAAAATGCTTTGCACATTTATTCGCTAATGCTGTCCTACAATTGAAGGCTAGATGTAATGGACGTCGACAGCCGTCGTAAGCCCGATTCCCACCCAAGAATAAATCTTTGTGAGATCATGTGAATATTTTAAGGTAAATATGTTTTTTTATTGCCAGACGTTTCAATTGTATTGCAACGGTCACGAATCGACTGATTCTATCAGTTATGTTTTTTTGTGTGTTTTACTGGTTTTTATAAATAAAATCAGTTAAAGCGACATTTGTCATTGACTTACGACCTGAAATGTTAAATTGGAGAAAATAAGTTTTCGTTTCATTCGAACAGCGAGTAGGGGCGGAGATACACATGCCTGTAAAAGAGAATACAGTAGCGTGCATGCTAGTTGCCCAATAAATCAAAATCTGAGAGTTGCTACACACATAAACAGGCCGGCATTAACCGGTACAGGCCGAGCGGTAAAATCGATTAGACATTATGTGGATTAATGTTCGGGAAAAAAGCCGCTCGGCCTTTACCGAACATGTACACTAGGCCGGGCGACAGCGGGCCGGCATCAATCGGCACAGCCGGTAAGCCGAGTTCATGTAGATAATCGGCAGTAGAATGTTCGGCCTTGCTGTTCAACAAATATTGCCGAATCGAATTAACTACACGATCGGCACTTGTTAATGAAGCGGAACATGAGTGTATCAACCCTAATGCAAGCATGCCAATACAAGTGTGCTTGCTACAGACATGTGTATTTTCGCTTTTACAAATTACACAAGTATTTATAATAAGCATAACTTTAGTGTTGTGAACACAGTAAGCGCTAAAAGGCACTTATTTATTAATTTTATCATCACAACGCAGTAGCACCATTCTATGATATTGTGCAACACTTTTTATGAAATATTTCTATCTTTGTTTAAATCTAGATTCTGTTATGAAACATTTTTCGTACAATTTGCCTGAAACTCATCATTATCATCAATTATCTAGATTTTAGACTTTAAACTTTTGACCACTACGGCCAGATCTGTATGACAAATGTTTAATGGAAACCTTTGTTAGATTTTATGTTTTATAACTCTCTTTAAATTCGAGCAGGAGAGTGGGTGAGGCGGAGGTTCAAAATGCTAAAATTTATATACATAGGGTAAGCTGTTTTGTACACAATCTCATAATAAGTTCTAAGCCACCGCAGATCTGAATATATCTTGAACTTTTGAACCATCGCGCATATATGACTTGCATTTTATTCCATGCTAATAAATCATGGCTAGGTCGAAAAAACATTAATGCAGTAAATGTCAGACGTATAATAATGCACAACGCAAATAAGAATATGCCACCATTTTTCAATGGAAAAATATGTTGAGGAAAGTTTAGGGAGTAGTGATACCAAGCTTTATGTACAGGCACTTAAAATTGTAGCGGCAATTTATCACTAAAATGTTTTGTAACAAATCTAAGATTTTAGCGTAACTTAATATTATGCTTAAAGACAATATTTACAAGGACTAGTTATAATAACGTATTAATAAATATGAATATATTTACACGTGACTCACTCGGATGATACACTCTAGGCCTCAAGCGTCAAAAATAGTTTTTAAAAGTGTTAATTTTGTAAGAGCAACAGCAATTTAGTATTGGGAACACACTACTGATATTATGAAGGTTAAAGTTCAAAATACGTAGGTACAGACCGACTGAGAGCCGAACCACACGGCGCAGTACGACACCGCTCCGGACCGCACCGCATATAATGGCCTTGTTTCCAACTATTCAAATAACTCTTTAAGAAATGTCAAAACGCCGATTTTATATGGAGATCTCACACAAATACCGGACTATGACGTCACTATTTTTTTCTAGTCAAATAACTTTTTTTAAAAAAATCCTATTTAACACAAAAAATAATAAGGAATTAATCGTTGATAGTTTAAATGCTAGTTTTATTTACTTTTTAAACTTTTAGATTTTTTGTTTACCTAGGAAACACGCCTATTGCGGTGCGTCCCGCCTCATCTTGGTCCGGCGTGTGAGCCCGATTCATGTGGCATACCATAGATCTTTATATGCAGGACACTGTAGCGGCATCGCACAGTCGTCCCACAGCCGCCGTACCGCTCCGTGTGGTTCAGCTCTTACAGGTTACGCACTGTTTCGGTTGAGATTCGACCGAGATCTTTGTATATGCGTGAACCTGTTTCGCTCATTGTAAGTTAGGCTTTCTGCAGATACGTACTTTGTGGTTTATGTTACTAACTATCCAGTAAAATTCAAAATATGTCTTCATCCTGCTAGTTAAACTCGCGCCAATTAACTTGAGCTATAAAGGTTGATATACTTTTCCGATTTGTACTCAATATACAATTGTTATAGATTACAACTTAATGTCGTGAATTTTAAGCCTGATGTTTTGGCCTGTATTGCAACGGTTGTGGTCACGGGTAGACTGCTCAATACGATGTTAACAAAATTGTAAAATGCTTCCGCGAATTCAAAGCGTTACTGAAGCATATAATTGTCTCGTTATAACTTAAAAGACATTTTATTTTTAAGTTTCACTGGATAGGTTAATATTAGAAATTCAAAAGAACTCATTTACAATAACATTCATAAGATTATTTCTACGATAAATGAAGTGAATAACTCACACTAGTTGATACGTGGGAAGTATGACTATGATAGGATTATATTGTCTCAAAATTGCTTATCACTTTTAACAATAAGGGAATAACCAGCAAGTGTATTATTTGCAGTACATATTAATTTAAGTAGGAAATAACAAAAAAAAAAAACTCTTTCGGCTTAGATTTTTCTGAACGATATTACTATTATTGTCTGATTATTTATTTTAAATGTAGAAACACTAGATGACTGTTTAAGTTATTTCAAAATTAGAACATTATATTGTTACTACACTAAAGGAAAAATTAAGAGTGATTTGTGACGAGCTGTATTTCAGTGAAAAACGGTCGTATCAGAAACCTAAAAAAAGCATTTTGAAGCTCCAAGATTCTAGTTTGTGGATTTAAAGGGCAATAAAATTAGAAGTCACAGCTACAACGCAATCTAAAGAAAATGCTCGCATATCTCAGTAACCAAATGTTGTACAGGAAATTGAGGGCAGTACCAAAAACATTTTTTTTTATCCTTGCGATGTATTTGAAAAAAAAACAGGATAGAATAGACAATTTATGATTTAAGTTCAACTGCGAATTTCAACGATACGACAAATGTTGAGGGTGATTTTTACAGTTTGATGTACCCACAACAACTCCACAAAGTTACAATTTAATCTAGCAAACGGTTTGTTAGTTTCAAACTAACAATCTTATGAAAAAATTTAAAGAGCCAAATTTATGAACCTTAAACATTTCATTAAAGTACTCAATTATTTTTTCGCGTTTTGTGACATTTTACTACAGCAAAAAAAAAAACATTATTTTTGGACTCTTAACTTTTCCATTAGTTTCTAATGTCGAAACATAGTTTGAATTTATTAAAATAAAGATAGAACTAACGTTTAAAATATTACTACTGTGAGTGACTGTGTGTAAGTTATATTAATAATCATCATAACAAAAAAATATATAGACATTTGTGCCAAAACACTGTGTAAAACTCTATTATAACAAATTAAGCACCTTGTTTTAATAATAATACAACTGGTCATTCCTTCAAAAATACCGAGACCTGTATTACAGAATACCGGAGAGTACAGAAGGCAATCTTATTAGAAAACGCTCTTGAGACACGCACACACACGTAGAGCTCACGGACACGTAATCACGGAACACGTCAAACCAGTGACAGAGCGAGTGCTTCGCGATCACTGACTTCTATACTACTAGTACACTGGACTAGCTACAGCCAACAACAATACCTCTATTTCATTTTGACAATTAGACGGTAATTAGCCAAATTCAAATGGAATACTCCACTTTTTTTTAATTCTTTTTTTATGGCAATAGGGATGTTGACTGTCAAGTGCAATCAGTCTCTTTTTATGAAATGTCAAAACGAAAATATATATTAATGAATGTCTATAGAAATGTGTATGGAATAACAACTTATGACGTCAGAAGTTCCTATCGTCAAATAATTACTTTTAATATTCACGTTCATGCTTATAAATTCAAAATCATGTTAAATTGTAAAAAAAAAACACTTATTTTCAGAGCATTTTAAGATCTACTATTACCTGATTAGTATAAAATTATTTTAGTCAGACGTGCGATGGAGTGAGTAATTTTGATTTTTTATTGCTGAGCTATTTGTGAATGCTACAATTGTGTAAACAAGGTTAACAACAACGGCCATTTGTCACAAGTGTCAAAAAAATCACCGGACGGTAATTGTTTCGACATTTAAAATTGCTGTCACTTCGTACGGGGCAGTCAGTCCAGAGTACGACGTACTATAGAGTCCGTGAACGATTTACTATGAAGCTTGCGTTCCATTCTCTCAGTATTCTGTACCTTTATTGAAGAGTGCACCATCCGCGGAATAGTCAAAGGTTGACGACTCCATTCTCTCCGTAATACTCAGCTACTGTGTCGTCTCCATTCATTTGTTGATCTCTGATCACTATCGTGGGGTTGTTGGAACATGTCGAGTTGTTGGACAGTGTTCGGCGGGTTGTTTTACAACGGTTGCATTCGACAACGACTATGCTGTTGTTGTCTATGTCTGTTTCTGTGCTACTTGTTCGTCGTAAGTGGGTTGGGCTTGTGTGTAGGCGGTGTTCTTGTATTGCTCGCCATAGTCGGAGTTCTATGCCGCCTCTGTTTTGGAAAATAATTGTCGAAGTTAAAAAAATGTTCAGAGAGAGTTCTAAAATATTGAAATTATGCCTATTAAGTGTCGTATTTTAGGCGGTAAAATGTATGCAAGAAAATGTGACACTTTGTTGGAGAAAGATATTAAAAAGTATCCTGGAGTCAACATCGCGCCGTAAATGTACATAAAACTTACGTTTAAAATTTAAAAAATACTGATTTTGGTTTAAATTGGACTTCGATTTTTTTGACTGAGTAGTAGCTGACTGACTGACTGACATATCAACGCATGGCCTTAACTATACTATAAGAGCTAGAAACTTGAAATTTTGTCTTGTCCTTTAACATAGCACTAAGAAAGGATTTTTGAAAATTCACCCCCTTAGGGGGTAAACCGGGGGAGCAAAGTTAGTATGAAACTTTGCCATTAAAACATTTTGGTAACAATCTGGCATCCACGCGGGCGAAGCCGCGGGCACAAGATAGCTAATTATTTAAGTAAATCTAAATTTCAATGGCAATAAATGCAATTAACTATAACTGGCTGTTGCCCGCAACTGTCACTCGTGTAGACATTTTGCACCCGAAAAAAAAAGAAGTCTAAGTGCTATTCCAGACAGACAGAAATTTCATCTTGATCTGCTCAGCCGTTCCGGCGTAATTGATTAACAATTCATCCACCCAAACTATCGCATTTATAATAGCAATAAGTCTCCGTACAAGGGACTTTGGTTTCAAATAGTATAACTTACTTGAGCCGCAGCCTCGCAATATCCTCTCTCTGAGCGTGCTGTAACAGATCACTGAGCTCGTAGCAGTGTCGTAGCAACGCGTCTGCTACGACAACGGGCAGACCGCGGGCCGACACCCATTCCCGTAGCCGCGTAGCTTCTTCCCCCTCGGTACAACCACCTTCTGCTGATGAGGTGTCTTCACATTCGCTTACTACGACTTCTGGTGTACTTCCACTAAAGATGGATAACATAAAAATTATCCTCATGTAATAATAATTAAAATATCTTGGGACAACTCACACAAAGCTATCTGATCCCAAACTAAGCAGAGCTTGTACACTATGGAAACCAGACAACCGATAAACATACTTATATATTTCTAAATACATACTTATTACAGATAAATAACACCCAGACACAGAATAAACCATCGTGATTATCACACAAAGTTTTATCCTGGGTGGGGATCGAACCCACGACCTCTTGTGTAGCAGTCCACGTCTTGTGTAGGATACACTCCCACCGCGCCACAGAGGCAGTCATATCTAGAGACAACTCACACAACGTTATCTGCTCCTAAACTAAGCAGAGCTTGCACTATGGCAACCAGACAACTGATAAACATACTTATATATTTCTATTTACATAAATATTATGGATAAATTAAAATACAACCTAACCTTCGGCTTAGTAGACAGAGTTACTAACCACTAGACCAACAGGCCAATGTTGTGTTATTAAACTTTCGCGATTTTTATACATTAAATACAATTTTATAGACTACGAGTCTTAAATCTAGGGTATTTATCCTTAAATATTCACGGAATTAAGACCTATCTATTAATAAAAGCGCATACAACGTGACGTGACTATTATGAATTAACTTACCGCGACTTCTTTTCAACTAACTCTCTGAGTATCACAGTTTGTGTTCTCTGTTCTTCTAACATTTGACGCAACAAGCTCTGGTATTGTTGGTAGCTCTCCAGTAATTCCTGATGTAATCTGAAATAAAATAACATTTTAAAATTATTTTAATTTGTTTATCATGTCCTATTTGTCTGTGAAACACTTTGATAAGAGTAAAAAGTTAATCAAGATAATGATTTAACTGTTTTATCGCATGGGTCAACCCTTATGAATTTGATAGATCAACCATCATACATAAACATCATATACAAATATACATTTAAACCAATTTTGATTACTTTGACCAACTCCAAACTATTACAGCTATTATGAATAATGGCTCGATCAAGAGATTAATTTATCACATTTTCCACGCCAATTAGTCATTAATCATTATGCATAATATCTGGCAATTATACATAATAACAAATTGGCCATAACTCTGAACAAATTAAAATAACGTCATACTTATGGTTCTCATGCCGTAACGCATGTAAGACGTGAGTTTCCCTCACTGATGCAGCGGAAGACATAGCGGAGGGCGTGGTGTCAGCTGCCACTGGCCCAGACCTACGACCGCCAGGTTCCTGGCCCGCTAGATTTGCACCCAGTTCTGAAAGAAATACGGATTTTGGAGTAATACGTGCCCATACCAGAAATTACATAAGTACTAAATATCGGCTCTGAGGTCAACAAAAATCCACACATACGCGAAGGAACATAAATTCGACCGAGGTCTGTATACAATCGACCAGAAAAGTGGTCTACCAATTTTGAAAATTTTCATTTTAAGGAACTCTTTCAAACAGAGTAGAATACCCTAATGTTTCAGCAGCGTCAAACATTAGAGAGGTCACGAAAAACGGGTTTACGCGCTGGCTGAGCCGCGGGCAATTGCTAGTAACAAAATTTCAACTCTAAATTACCTGGCGACAACACAGTAATAGCGGCTTGAACAGCATTCCTCACTAAATTGTCCAACGCAAACATCCAATGAGGTTTTATACTATGCATCCTCAACACCGCATTGACTGCTTCTTGAAACATATATATGGCCGAATGTAGCTCATTGATGGCGTTTGAATCGAAATCTAATTCTTCTTTCAGTGCAGTGATAGCTTGCTCTATTACGCTTCTGTTTTGATCCATTATGTAATCTTTTAATGCGCAGCGAAGGGATTTTAGATGATTCTAGAAAAAAAGAAGAAGATTAGTCTTTATTTGGCTAATAGCATGACGAAGGTTAAAAGTAAAAAAAGTATAAATTCATCATCAACTGATAAATCAGAGTATTCTTTATTAATGTTCGGCATACAGGTACAAGTAAAATCATGCATTTAGTTATAATTATTTGAACTACTACTCTTGGGATTTTTATTTTTTTTATTAAAATTCTTCTTTGGAAACTGCACATAGCGAATAATAAAAGACAAGAAGTCGAAAAGGTAATAAAAAGTAGTCTTAGGGAATTAAATGACTCCTAAAGACTCTTCGACGTCTTGTAGGTACTATATCATTCATTCATACAAGACTAGTTTTGGAGAAAGTACCTAAAGCAACTTTATTAAAAAAATATTTGCCATTCTATGTGTGTAAAAGTATACAACGCCATTCCAAGTGAAATTAAAGGCATAACGAAATTTAATAAGGAAATGCGTAAATGGCTTTTGAATAAAAACTTTTACACAGTTACGGAACTTTTTGTCCACAAAAATAAAGTAATGTAAATGGTCCATGGTGTTATATGCATAGGTATTAATTCTGTTATTGACATAATTAATCAACCGACTTAAAAAAGGAGGAGGTTCTCAATTCGACTGTAATTTTTTTTTTGTATGTTTGTTCACCGATTACGCAAAGACGGCTAGATCGATTTGAAAAATCTTATATAGTCTACCATATGGCATTGATTAATATTATATTTTATCAGTAAAAATAAATATTCACTTTCTTGTTAACTTTGGTCACGTCAAATTATGACAAAGTGTCTATGGTTCTGGAAATTAATTACAATTATCATGTATGTTACCACACTTTATGACAAATAAAGATTATTTTCTATTGAAGTCTCTAAATCTCTCTTTCATTCGGTTATGCTTATTTCTAATGAAATAGTTAGAAATAAGCAAACTACTCTATGGATATCTCTAGTCTCTACTCTACTGTCTGTTTGCTATCTCATGATGGGGTTTTTTACTTACCATAGTCAGCACAGTAGTTCCAAAATCTTGCGTAATGCTAAGCATCCATTTATTACAAATCTTCTCTGCATCCTGCTCTAACACCCGAGAAAGGGTGATACGACGTTGTGAGTCCTTCTTTAGCAAGTAGAAGCCGTCATGTTCAATGTCTATAGACGAACGAGGTACGTTTGGCATATCAACCTGTAAAAGATCCATTTGTAAAAGCTTAGTATTGTATTTATTTTGGAACGTAGGATCGCAAGTTTTTGTTTGTGGGCTGAGAGGTTAAATGGAAAAAAGTGTAACGTTTTGACATTGATCAAAAATCTATAATTTATGATGATGTGAAGCTAGAATAAGGAGGTTGTGAAATAGGAGAATTATATTGTTTTTTTTTTAATCATTGGTTAATAGCTACAAACACAAAAAATATATAGCAAAAGGAACTACGTTCTAACTGGGCGTCCATAAGACACCAAACTTTTTTTTTTTTAAAATAAGACGACTCCCGCGGTAGAATACAGCCCTGTGTCGCGGGGGACTTTACAAACATACAAGTCACGGACACAGGGTACACCCAGGCTCGGAACAACAATTTGTGGATCACACAAAGTGGTGTCCCGAGTGGAAATCGAACTCACGACCACTTGCGTAGCAGTCGGAGACACTCCGACTACCGCGCCACCGAGGCCACTCAGACCACACATTTTGCACTAGTAAAATATGTATGTGGAAGTCCTTGGGAGAGGCCTATATTCAGTAGTGGACCTTTTCAGGATAATAATGATGATATGAATAGCTGGTGTTCACTGTTGAAGTGTCGAAATTCGTGATAAATCGAAACTAAACTTTGTGAAGTTAAAGTGTACAATAAAAACTTGACACTGGCAAATATTAGACGAAAAACCGGCTAGATTGGCATAAATTTAAAAAAGATGATCAAGAATGTGTCCGATTTATTTTGTTGTACTTTATCTTATTGCAGTAACTAACGGATAAAAGCGCCAGTGCCCAGTTACTGTAATCACAACAGGATGGTGGTTCCACATGATATTAATTTATACACGAACATCTTAAAACTGTCGACTTTATTCCTGCCGAACACTAACGCACCTTCCGTTACAATATCTTTGAGAGTTTAAAAATTATCACGAAAAAGGCTTATTATGCATATATTTTAACTAAAAAAAATATAAGTTACTCACCTCCGGTGATAAAAGGCCGCCAGACGAACTACGTCTATTAAGTAGGGTATCACTGCCTTCCAATTCATCGGTTGATGGCGTGTTGGGCATTGTACTAAAATATAACCGTTATACTGTTGATATTACGTACACAATATAACACATATAATAAAAATGCTTTCTTTACCACTGCCAAATAAAATTATTTGAGTAATACTATGATAAAATAATAATAAATGGAGATAGTTGATTTCAATCCGACGCTTATCTTCCTCCATTTCGTGCTTATTGTGGTAAGAAGAAAAGATATAAAACATGTTTTTGTTATACCTATGTGCATTTTGTTGCCACAAAATACATAGGTATAGGATAGAATAACATATCCACGCACACATAGACGCAGTGTGGAGATCTCAACGTGCAAAGTGTCAGGCCGTTTGTTCATCGCCACCGTCACCGGAACGTCACCGAGAACGAGATGACGTCGCCAAAGTAGCAATACATAGAATTACTAAAGCCGCATGTCCGTCACCCGTCATCACGGTCGCCGAAGTAAAATAATGTCATTCTCAGTGACGTCCCGGTGATGGGTTGCGGTGGATGCGACCTTAGTTGGCATTGGACCGAGTTCGACCGAAATCTTCGTACGTGCGCGTCTACTTGTGCGTTGGCCTTCAGTACCTATGCATTTTGAGATACTGCTAGTTTGAATTTATATATCTTTACTTGGCAGTAGTTCACAAAGCTGTAAGTAAAAAACTTGTTATGTTTGACCAGTTAGTTAAAAGACGATGCTCCTAAATGTTAATAGAAGCGTTATATGACTGAGCATTTACATGAAAAATGCAACAGAATATGGGTTGAATGAAATTTGAACATAAACCACATGGCGATATTGTGATTTGGGACACTTAGGCCAGGTACTCAAACGCGAAATGTAACTGTTACAGGTTCAGGTCAACAGTGGCCTATCACATACATAACATAACGTATTTCTACAGTCTTCCATGAATAATATACGGACGCTCTGCTTATAAGTTTATTTGTATATAACAAATAACAAGTCAAGTACTTGACAGTGAAAGTCTATAATCGAGTCAGGAAATTAGAAAACTATAGAATATGCTAAAAGTCAAATAAAAGTCTGGCAATAAAAGCCCGAAAGCGTTTTTATGTTGATACTGTAACGTGTAACAGTTACAGTTCCCTATAGTTTAGGATCCCACTATAAAATGAACTTCATCGATCTGGTTAATGGATAAAACCTATTTTATAATAAATTAAATATGTCAATAAATATATTGAAAATGGATTGTCTAAAAAAATCAGTCCAGAATATGATTAATTAACAATAAAAAAAAATAAACATAATTTCACTGGTTTGGTTAATAGATAAATTCCATACCAATCGAAAGTATGAAGCCCATAGAATATGCAAAAGTTAGGAATAGTTCAAAATGAGTCTACGGCTATCCTTTTCGTTCTTAAGGACAAATAGCAAAAAAAAAATTCACTGGACGAATTACACACAGCTGCAATGCTTTGTACTCTTCTATCGCATGGGATGGTTCGCTGGTACCTCTCTGTCGCACGTATTCACTCGCAGCAATATTTCACTTTTTAAAACTCGACAACCGGAATTTAGGATTTTTCGCAGTCAACCCTATACCACCATGTTCGTAATGAAATAATCTTTATTTTAATTTAACTTTAATTCATTAACAAGACCGGTGCAAGTAACTAGAATCGATTTACCCGTTTATACCTGCCTACCCAAGAGTTGTGACGGGAAAAAAATAGCCAACCAAACGTTTGCACATTCTATGGGCTTCATACTTTCGATTGGTATGGAATTTGTCTATTAACCAAACCAGTAAAATGTTTAAAAAAAAAGTTTTTATTGTTAATCAATCATATTCTGGTCTGTTTTTTTAGACAACCCATTTGCAATTGACGTATTTAATTGAATATAAAATACTTTTCATCTATTAACCAGCTCGGTGAAGGTTGTTTTATAGTGAGATCATAGACTATTAGCGATTACTAGGCTTACCAAAAATATTTTCAATTTTTGTATAAAAAAACAGTAGCTAAATATACAGACTGAATTTACAATATTTTACAATTACTTGTAATAATTAAAAAGGTGTTGCCTAGTCAGTAGAATTTATGTTAGTTGCAATGGAGTTAAAGAATTTTATTTGCCACACATTAAGCTGGATATTCATTAAAGATATATAACTGTAACTGGACAGATACAGTAACGAGGTTGTAGTGTCTACGCAAACAATCCTAATTCACGACAATGAAGGCTCGGGCTCAATGGTCTCTCTACTATTTTCTGTATTTTGTTAACATTAACGTGTAGCAGTTACAGTTCGCTAATGAGTATCCGGCTTTATATTATGACGTGACACGAAAACTTAAAGTTAATAGATATGAATTCTATGACTGTATATAATATTTACAATATTTTATGATTGTTAATTGCGTCATCTATAAATATTATCTAAATTCAATCTGTATTTAAATAAGACAGTGATTACTGTGTGGACATATTAGATAATAAGATAGAAGTGCCATAATTAAAAAACTAAACTAAATATTATATTCTAGGTAGTATTTAAGTGCAATACTTTTTGTGCATAATAATATAAGCCGAGTGTAATGCAACGTACTTTCATAGAATGCAATATTTTATTTTATATTTGAGATCAATTATAGTCTAATAGATTGATTATATAGAAGAAATTGTTTGCTCTAAAACAAATAATTTGGATCTAATTCATGCTTTTTATTATGCCAATTTGTACTTATAGTAATTCGTGCATATTAAAATAATATTATCATGTCCTAAACATATTCCTTTTAATATAAAATTATGATAACAACTTTAGCTATCGAATGTTTTGTCCCCTTAAATCAGGTTTCAAGCGTGCTAAATGAAAAAGGGACGGAACATTCAGTATCTCAATGCTCCTAATAAATTTTAATGAATGTCGAATAAAGTGTTTAGTTTTCACTCAGCAATTAAAAGACACGGACAAATGTTGAAACATTGACACGAAATAAAAAAGAAAACAATCTAATCATTTATAATAACGAAATTAATTTAATTTTAATGTTATTTAATGAATGAGCAGCATACTAACATACGACCGAATACTATTGAATAAAAAATATATATTGGCTGTATTATTTAATTTGAAATTCAAACCAATATACAACCGGCGTGAACCCACTCCACTTAAAATCAATTTAGGTTACCTGGAGGGGTTAACAAGATTGCCATTAATATGGTCTGCTAACCCACATTATTAGTAAACTCAAACTCAGAAATTTCGTAAAACTCTAAAAGAATTTAGTACCAAAAATAAAGTATTCTATGAATTTTGAACATCAAATAGTTTATAAAATGTTATTTTGTTTACCTGCAATTTGACAAATCCGGTGGGTATATCAGTATCGGTGATAGCATCGACGAGGCCGTCCTAGTGATTGTCGGGTTAGACCGGATCGTTTTCACCCTTCACGTGGGGAAAACAAACACACTTATGTGCAAAGCAATCGACATAGTGTTATAAACAATTGTGTTATCACTAACACATTCTGGCTTTGTGTGTGTTAATGTGTTGGTAATGTCCCCTTAAAAGTGTGATTGCAGATCCCTCTTATTCATAATACTATAATTAGATATTAGTTTTTGTGATAAAATGAATGGTTGAAAAATTCGCTCGGGTTTCGAAACCGCGATTTATCGTATACCGAAGTACTACAGAGTAGAATTTTCCCTACATTCATTTACAGTTATCTTAAGGTAAGTTGGCCGGGTTGAACTTGGCGACAAGTGGTTGCGCAGACGCATTTTTTGGAAGTAAATGGTGACAGAAAGCGGGAATCAGGGCGGTAACTAAACCAAGAGAATTAGAACAATGTTATACGTAATCTCTAATTCTCTTAATTAGAATCTAAGAATTAGAGATTACTTATAACATTGTTCTAATTCATGTTTTTTGTAATTATTTTCGTAAGGAAAATGTTTTTCAAACTCTCTGTAGTATTTACTGCAACTGTTGTAAATTTAAACTTTTATAAACTTATACAAGTAATATTTTTTACATTGTTGAATTAAAATGTTGTTAGTATTTTTAATCGATTAAACATAATTAATCGTTTTCGTAGGTTCGCATCTCTATGACATGCGCGAAAGTGATAAGAAACTAACTTCAATCCGGCCGAGTTACATTGAAGGGAAAATTATTTGAATATTATTTGATTTTTTTTAATTTTTAATAAAAAATAACCAAAAGTAAATAATCAACATAAAGAAATACATTATGAACAAGAGGGTATGAATAAAAATGTAGAAAATGTATATGGTATGATAAATAAAATAATAAATATATGATACAATGACACTTTTATGAGAAGATTTTGTTTTATTGGAAAAAGTACTCAATAGACATGTCAAAGATGTTTGCTAGCCTATCAAAATTTTTGGTCTCCGGTCTTTTGGGATCCATAAATAGCGACATAGGTCCAACAATATGTATTAAATATAAAACTATTAATTTATCGAACACCTACAACAAAATAGACTAATGGCAAGCAAATTTATTATTTGAATAGTTATTTATGGGAATCATTTTCAGGAGTTAGAATTTATAAACATTGATTATAAAATTACATAATTATCTGTTCTAACATAATATTAAATAATGCAAGGATGCTACGATTATAACAATACAAAAATCTATGACACGACTATCTAATTTAGTAGTGTGAAGGAACAATTCGCTCGGGCGCGAATCGAACCTGCGATGACAAGGGGTTTATCACTACGCCGTTAACCAACTCTGGCACGGAGACCACACCCGAGAAGACGAATATATCCTCCATATGTTACGTTTTTAACAAGTGTTGTATGTCTTAGGGCGAATGAGTTTATGTATACATATGTATGCCAATTCGTTTCATGTAAAACTCAATACCGGGCATTCTTTCATAGGCATAACTCTTATTTCTTACCTAATATAACATTTTTTGTTATTAAATGGCTTTCAAAGAGGTGGCTCTCTGATTGACCTGTATTTAGGTCTTTATGTACGCGTTTTGCTAAGACTGATGGGGTATTTAAACTGA
Source organism: Herminia tarsipennalis (assembly GCA_945859575.2). Lineage (NCBI taxonomy): Eukaryota > Metazoa > Arthropoda > Insecta > Lepidoptera > Erebidae > Herminia > Herminia tarsipennalis. Next base: position 9,364,168 of record OX243834.2, on the reverse strand, counting down.
TTTTTCTGGGAATGTGTTCTGATGCGCTTCATCTTTTTTTTTTTCAAGATTTTACGAGATAGTTCACAGCTATCTTTGATGAAATTCCATTCAATATTTTGACGCGATAACGTCTTATAAATCGATGACCGGGCATGGCATTTTGGCACGCACGAAAAAGTTTCACGTTATTGATTGGTTGATAAGCAGTCAGGTTTTGGACTGGTTGCTAAGCAACGCGAATGGCGATTGCAGCGACATGACATGCAATACAATTGGAACTAACGTTATTGATGGCGAATGGCGAATGGCGATATATCAACAATGTTTTCTTATGACGTTATCACGTAAAATTATCGTCCGTAAACCGACTTTACAGACAGCCATTTTTTTTTAGTTTGGAAGCAAGTAAGTTTGTTAAAGATGTCTCATAAAAATGTGGTATGTATGGAAAGAAGAGATATGCTTGTGAAAAAGTGCCCAATCAAATTTAACAGGTCAGTTAAATTTGTTTCCTTACCAAATACATAAGCTCCCTCTCACCGTAATGTGTATGATGGTATGAATACATCACACAACGCAAACATGTAAGAGAAAATCATAAAATCTTATACTAAGAGATTGTTCATATCAAGTGTACGAATAGAATATTACAATTTTTAATAAGCACCATATCAAAATAATTTAACATTTACATCATGCTAGGTATCGAACTCAAACTTCAAACAATTCGAATAATTAAAAAAATGTGATAGATCTTGCAAATTAAGTTTTACTATATAATAAGATTGACAATGTCTAGTGATAGTCATTTTTTTCTTAAAAGGAAAGTAAACTAGCAATGGGGGATTGAGTCCAAATTACTAGCAATCTTGTTAACCCCTCCAGCTAAGCTCAAAGGCTTGTTAGGAGTGGGTTCACGTCGGTAGTATAATGGGTAGGATTCGAACCCGCGACCTCACGATTGCGAGACCGATATCTTAGCCATTAGGCTACCGCCGCTTGAAATCCCATAGTAATATAGTTCTATAGACTACGGTACTTATATATTATTGGACGGACCATACACTTAATTTCTACTATAGTTGTATAAAAATAGAATATAACGGTATATTCAAATGATTATTTTTTCTAAAATTTTCCATGTTTGAAAGTGTTAAGGACACACACAGTTTACATATATTACTCTTGATATAAACAAACCCTAAGCACATGCATACGGATTATATTCGTTCTTAGTAAACTAAAAACTAGGTAATTTAATACCATGCATTGCAAACTAGAGCAAGACTAATACGCTAACAAATAAGGTATATTTTTGCACTTACTCGATTTCAGGTGAGCTAGGCAAGTTGCCAGCTATGCTAGGTTCAGATGTTTTCTTTTGTGCGGTAATAGGACGAGCTTTATCTGCTGGAACTGATATGCTGCGACTGTAGTCCATGTTACCGCCTAATCTGTTTGTAGGCTTTTTCTTTCTGGAATGTATTGTAAATGTATTAATATCTTTTGTCAACTCACACAACGTCATCTGATCCCAAACTAGGCAGTACCTGTAGTATGACCATGCAACCAGACAACTGTTAGACATACTTATATATTTCTAAATACATACATATCACTACATAGTATAAAACAAAGTCGCTTTCTCTGTCCCTATATCCCTATGTATGCTTAAATCTTTAAAACTACGCAACGGATTTTGATGCGGTTTTTTTAATAGATAGAGTGATTGAAAAGGAAGGTTTATATGTATAACATCCATATATTTTATACCCGAGCGAAGCCGGAGCGGGCCGCTAGTTATAGATAAAAAACACCCATACACAGAATTAACTATCGTGCTCATCACACAAAGTGTTATCCTGGGTGGGGATCGAACCCACGACCTCTAGCCTTTAACCCTGGTCCTGATAATTGGGATGATTACTACAGTAAAAAAAAAAACAGTTATCAGGCCTATTGCCTGATTATTCCAATTTAATTTATTTTTACGTCATAACGATATCTAAATAAATGTTTTATTCCAAAATTTAACGTGTGTAAGAATTTATTATCTTCAAAATAAATACAATAATATTGTTTATATGATTTGATGATCTTGAGCTGTGACGTCACGCCTCAGTATTCCATACAATTTTCTATAGAGCGTGTCGTTTTGACATTTCATAAAGAGATACTGATTTGACTTGATAGTCATCATCGCCATTTACCTTCTGCAGTAGTTGCCTGTTTATTTAAACCTTTTTTTGTGAAATGGGCGGCCATGGTGTACTTTAGGAAAGCGTATAGAAACGTTATGCGTGTACACAAATGCATTCAGTAATTATATAGTTAATTATTTTAAAGCCCTTAGGCCAATGGGCTAGTTTCCAACTAGTCAAAACAACTCTTTAAGAAATGTATAGATTTTATATGGAGATTACATACAAATACCGGACTATGACTTCACTATTATTTTCTAGTCAAATAACTTCTTTTTATGATATGATCAATGATATAAAAATCGCATTTAAGACAGAATGTAATAATAAATTAATCTTTGGTAGTTTAAATGCAAATTTTATTTACTAATTAGTCTATTAGATATTTTTATTTACCTAAGAAACAAGCCTATTTCTTATTGTCAAACTATGTAGGCTACTCTCAATGCTATCAGGCATTAGACTTATAACAAGTGCGTAAGTAAATCCTACTTACTCGCAAAGGAACGGATCTTCTAATAGTTCGGCAGCAGTAGCTCGCTCCTCGGGTTTCGCTTCGAAGCATCTGAGTATGAAGTTCTTTGCCCTATTTGACAACTCGTGGGGGATTTCAGGATGCATTTTATAGTAGCCCACCTACAAAACCATAATAAAATTTAGAGCATTTTAGGGCCTACTATTCTGTAATACTGATCAGTTTGTAAGTGAGTTCTTACCTTAAAAACTGCTGCCTGTGGAGATCCTAGTTCAATGAAAGGTGGGTTTCCCGTAGCCATTTCTACAACTGTGCATCCCAGAGACCAAATGTCAGCCTGAAACGGAAAGTATTTTTTAAATGTCTCTGTGGCGCGGTGGGAGTGTATCGGACTGCTACGAGTCGTGGGTTCGATCCCCACCCAGGATAAAACTTTATGGGATGAGCACGATGGTTTATTCTGTGTCTGGGTGTTATTTATCTATAATATGTATGTATTTAGAAATATATAAGTATGTTTATCAGTTGTCTGGTTTCCATAGTACAAGCTCTGCTTAGTTTGGGATCAGATAGCTTTGTGTGAGTTGTCCCAAAATATTATTATTATTAATGTTTAGAATAGAACGAATAGCAAGACTGTTTATGATTACGCAGCATAATCGATGTCGGCCAATTTTGATGGCATATAGTGGGGAGGTGAAGCTTGGGTGACATTTGTATCGTGATAACAATATTCAAGCGAGTGATTATAATTATAGGGACAAAACCGGCACTTCCTACCACAAATTAAAAGTGATTGTGACATCCACCATAAGCATTTAGGTGGCTTGGAAAGAGTCAAGTTCTTTCTGAACGTACTGCCGTTATACATTCACTCCTTAAAAAAAAATACGGACGATTCAAAGTCGTGTAAAAGAAACACATTATTCAGAAACCTAAGTACGACAAATTAAGCACTAATTTCCATTGATGGAGCCACCAGCTCCACCAACTGGCCCAAACACAACATTTTATAGATTTAGAAAATTATATTGAAAAATGCAGTGTTTCAATCGGACTTGCCTATTTTACGTATCGATAATTCAGTCCAATTTTAGGGCTTTATAAAACAATGTGCTATGGACGATTAGCGTTGCGGCCTTAAACATTATAACAGGAGTATATGGTCTAAGATCCGGTCTAGGAAATATATACCCTGATCTGTTATTTGATCCCAACAAAGATTATATGATAGATATTGTCTAGATTGATAAATCGCAAATAATTTGCCTAGCTAAATCACGTGTTAATTAAGTAAACTGGCATTATTAATATACACACGTCAGCCATTTGATTGTTTTATGATATTAAATTCCTTATTTAAAATATTAGTAAAAATATCATAAAATAAAATACAGTTAAATGCAAGTTGAGCTTGCTCAACTAAGGTATGGTACAAACTTGTTTTTTTTTTTTATAATATATTTATGATATAACGGTTTTCAGATTTTTTCTTTATTTGCTCTTTGAAAAATTCTAGATCAACAGGAAGTGTCTAGATCAACAGGGTTTTGATGCATCTTAACGCACCTTATTTATAAAATGTTTTAAATTATTATTGATATTCATTCATTTATTTATGTTAAAACTATTATTATTGTTATAATTAAAAATTATTATGATTATTAAATAAAATTACTAACAATTGTGTCTTAATAAAATGAAAATTATAATTATTATTAGCTAGGCAACTTATTTGCTATTTATCAATCTAGACAATATCTATCATATAATGTTTATTAGACCGGACTCGCACTAACACAAGCAATGTACATACCGGAGCGCCATACCCCCTCTGCCCCTTGTCTATAACTTCAGGCGCCATGTACTGCAGCGTGCCCGCGAACGTCTCGGTGGAGGGGCACAGCCCCGCGAGGCGCTTGGACGTGCCGAAGTCTGAGATCTTGACCACACCACTGTACGTGTTCACTAAAACGTTGTCGCCTTTTATGTCGCGGTGGACGATTTTTTGGTCGTGGAGGTATTTTAGACCTGTAATGAATTTGTGTGGTTAGGCGATAGTTGATGCCAGAAACTGTTTTACGGCCGGTCTCAATAACCTACCTATCGACGGATTTGGCTACTAGAGGTAGAATTTTGACATATTTAGCATGGAGCTTATGTCAAATATATACCTCTAGTAGGCAAATCCATCGATAGTTAGATTATTGAGACCAGACATTAGTCACTGAGCTTTAACGTACTAGTATGCCAGATAGGCTACGGCTGACCAAAAAACTTCTATTTGATTTTGACATTAGGACGGTCTGGATGAGTAACAAGAATAACAACAACAGCCATTTGTCATGAGTGTCAAAAAAGTTCACAGGATGTGTGTGATGTTTATGACATGGAAAGAACATATAAAACACAAAAGAGACGCAATAAATTATCAGTTAAAAATAACCTCCTATGGCTGCTTAGTATACAATCTACCCTATCCATAAGCATCAAACTACAACTCAGTTATCAAATCCATCTGGACCTATGGTATTCAATTATGGTTATCGGCCAGCAAATCGAACATTCTATGTCTCCAAAAAGCACAAAACAATATATTAAGAACACTGGACTGCCTCTGTGGCGCGGTGGGAGTGTATCCGACTGCTACGCAAGAGGTCGTGGGTTCGATCCCCACCCAGGATAAAACTTTGTGTGATAAGCACGATGGTTTGTTCTGTGTCTGGGTGTTATTTATCTATAATATGTAAGTATGTTTATCAGTTGTCTGGTTTCCATAGTACAAGCTCTGCTTAGTTTGGGAACAGATAATGTTGTGGGACTTGTCCCAAGATATTATTATTATTATATATTATATTATATTATATTATTATAAGCTCAGCTCCCTGGTTCTCCCATAACTCAAAAATTCACACTGCCTGAACATGAAAACCGTTGTTGAAAAAGAGGAAGTCTTCAAACAAAAGCCATCCGAGACCTTTGATAAGTTCGCTTGGTGCCAAATCCGATTACCAGACTAAAAAGAGCCAATGTGCTATATTAATGAGGGGTGTCAAGGTAGTGGCCCTGACACAACATATCTGATTATAGTCCAGTGACTGATTACAGATAAAATAAGAAAAAAAAAAAGCTTTATATGAGGGTACGGGGTCCGCCAGTTTAGCCAGTGGGACTAGTACTATAGACGTCAGTGGTTTCAGCAGTAAGTGTACGAAAGACTGTTGTGAGATTGTTAAATTCTCACACGCGCATGAGCTTCTATTAATTATTGTTTATGAATATAGGTAATTTATAATTTATTTATTTTATAACATTTAAACTGCTTATACACCATGGCATAGTACTTATGCAGTTTAAAATTTTTCTTAAACTGCATAAGTACTATGCCACGACAGATGAAATCCATACAGAAAAAATTAACCAACTTGAAATGAAAATCAAGCACATCACAAATTAATGAAATTTTACTGATGTAGGAGTAAGACAGTGAAATTTAAATTAACCTTTAGTGTTGGTAATGTTTTAGTTTATAGCTAGGACAACCACTTTTTTTAAATTCAGGGAGGGGTGCAACCCCCTATCTTCCCCTTGGTGCCCATACATACGGGCCAAACAGATAACCACTTTTGAAGCTGCTTATAAATGGTCGTGGTGAAACTAACCTTCTAAAATCTGCTTAGTATAATATGCAATAGTTGCTTCGTTTTCCTTCAGCGGCCCCCACTTGGATCGTAACAAAGCTGAGAGTGAACCTCCTGGCACTTGTTCCATGAAAATCTTGAAGTAGTTGTTTTCTGATATTGAACCTAAATACTGAAATTAAAAAGAAAAATAATAATTTTATAATTACATATTAAAAAATCCCCCTAACTTGTGAGATAAAAATGTAGGTAATGTCATATATGTTCGTAAACTTTCGCGATTTGTACACATTATAGAATTTTATAAGCTACGGCCGTTGCAATACGGTCGAAACGTCAGGCAATAAATAAAGGTATTTAGCCTTAAAATAAAATATTTACGCGATTAAGACCCGTAGCTTATAAAATTCTATAATATTAGGTATTGTCTTCAAATCTACAAATCAGTTTTAAATCTTTAAAAATCGTATAAAAATCGGTTCCCCGTTTAAAAGCTATTTTTCGATTTAGAAACAGAGGCTTCAAACTTACATTATACCTTTGTTTGCATGTCATGTATTGAAAAAAAAAAAAACATAATTTGGACGAAAAGTTGACAGTAAGTATATTTGATCATATAAACTAAACTTTTTGTTTGAAGTTTAGTCAAACACTGGAGATTTTTTTGTATGTTTAAATATAATGTTGCGATCAGGCCTTTAAGACTATGAATAGATAAGTAGTGAGCGCATGAATTTTCCTCTCCTTTTAAATAATTATTCGATGTGATGAGAGATGCTTTGTGTCAAGAATGCAATTCTGGGCCACTAGATATCTATATTATTACCTATCATATAAAGAGGTAAAGTTTGTCAGGTTGTGGGGGTAATCTCTGAATCTACGGAACCAAAATTAAAAATTATTTTACCAATAGAAAGCCACGTTATTTTTGAGTGTCATAAGCAACAAAGTGGGCACAGATCAGCAATTATAAACGCTAAAAATATTTAAAAAAACTAGCTGGGGACGGGAAAAAATAATTTTCCCTGTTTTTGCAATATTTTTCATTGCTGCTCCGCTCCTATTGGTCGTAGCGTGTTATATAGCCTACAGCCTTCCTCGATAAATGGGCTATCCAACAGTAAACTAATTTTTCAATTCGGACCCGTAGTTCCTGAGATTATCGCGTCCAAACAAACAAACTCTTCAGCTTTATAATATTAGCATAGATTGGCAATAACTAAAACAAATAAGAGCAAGAGTGGCTGCGAGTTTTTATTGCCAGGTTCTTTTCTCCGGCTTTACCTATTGTTTGCGAACTTGGCATTACATGTACATGTAAGAATCCCGACGTATCACAAGAGTTGTTTTGCATCCTAAGTGAATAAAGAATTTTGAATTGAGCACAACGTACCTGCACAATATTCCTGTGCCTCAACTGCGAGTGCAGCAAGATCTCCTCGTGTAGCGGCTGCACATCGCCGAGGTTGCGCTCGGGTATCTCCTTGACGGCGATGCGCACCTGCGTGTTGAGGTCGCGCGCCGCGTACACCACGCCGTACGTGCCCTTGCCCAGTACCACGCGCTTGTTGCTGTCGTCTAACTCGTATTCGAACTGGGGAATACACATATACATTCTAATTTACACATATATACGGGGAGCCGATTTAGTCAACTGAATCCTTGCTGGTGATCAGATCATGATACTGAATTGAAATTTAAAAAAAAAAAATGATTTTCTGTACCGACGATAATTTTACGTGATAGCGTCATAAGAAAACATTGATGACATTGTAATAAACAACCATGACTGTGACGGTTTTTTTGGATTTTTTTGGAATTGGGTGTTTGACTACTATCAAAATAAAATATTTTTTAATAACCATGTAAAAATATGTCATACGGTATTCTGAAAAAATATATTTTTCTATTAATTTAACGTGTTTATTAATTTTTACTATACTATACTATAGAAAACGTGACGTCATATGCTAGCATTCCATACATATTTGTACGGAGCGGGTCGTTTTTGACGTTTCTTAAAAAGAGGTTGATTTGACTTCAGTCAAATACCCTATTGTCAAAACATTGATGACATTGTAATAAACAACCATGCCTGTGACGGTTTTTTTGCAATTTTTTGGAATTGGGTATTTGACTACTATCAAAATAAAATATTTTTTAATAACCATGTAAAAATATGTCATACGGTATTCTGAAAAAATATATTTTTCTATTAATTTAACGTGTTTAATAATTTTTACTATACTATACTATAGAAAACGTGACGTCATATGCTAGCATTCCATACATATTTGTATGAAGCGGGTCGTTTTTGACGTTTCTTAAAAAGAGGTTGATTTGACTTCAGTCAAATACCCTATTATCAAAACATTGATGACATTGTAAGAAACAACCATGCCTGTGACGGTTTTTTTTTTTTCAATTGTACCGCTTGTCGCTGGAATCGTCAAAACATTGATGACATCGTAATAAACAACCATATCTGTGACATCTTTAGTGGACCTGAGTTGCGCCCAGCTCGCGTGAATGCGCCCTATGGCCACAATACTTTAGCCTATCAGCAGGCGGAACGTGAGCGCAACGTCACACTTTTTCGTGAGTACAGCCGGTCATCGATTTATAAGACGTTATCATGTCAAAAAAGTTTCTTTTTGATAAAAATGTTAATCAGAACTACGATAGGACAAAATCGGATCCGAAGATTCGACCCGCGACAAGGGCTACCAACATGTATTATGTTATAGTATTTTTTATAGGCAAATTCGCGAGCATAAAAGGATGGAAAAATTTGAGGTCTAGTAACATAGTCCAAATAGGTGGTTCGATTCCCGCCCCGGTTTGGCATTCGGAAGTATCGGGTTCGATTCCTGGGTCTTGACTTAAAAAAATTATATCTTTAAAAATGCAATTATTGTATGAATTATGTTGATAAATAACAACTCTTTTCGCTCGGGTAAGTACAAGGTCATATGCGTCTACTAGCTTTCGCCCGTAGTTTCTCTGTATAAAATTTGGACCCCCGTTTCCTCTAGAGAGTGAATTTTAGAACATATTTTGTAAGCAGAAGCCTTCATAATAACTATCTGCGTGCCAAATTTCAGCCCAATCCGTTCAGTGGTCTCAGCTGTGTGTTGATAAATCGGTCAGTCAGTAACAGTTGCTTTTTATACAGAATGATTTATAATATACTTATAACCTCCCGCTCTTGGCTTCTTTACATTTAACAAATGTTATAATTATAAATTATAAACATTTAATATAATGTTTGAAAAGTAAAACAAATATACCCTTCAACACCTATCACCTACTTTTGTCACACAACCATTTGAGAGACCCTGGAGTAAAATTAATGTTTCTTTAATAATATCTTGTAACAACTCACACAACGTTATCTGATCCCAAACTAAGCAGAGCTAGAGTGCTATGGAAACCAGATACCTGATGTTATCAGTTACATATTTATAAATAGACACATGTTATAGATAAATAACACCAAGACACAGAATAAACCATCTGCTTATCACACAAAGATGTATCCTGGGTGGGGATCGAACCCACGACCTCCGGCTTAGCAGTCAGGGTCACTAACCACTAGACCAACAGGCCAGTCAGGTTTATTGCCTAAACCTCACAATAAACAACGAATTTACTCCAGTAAAATAGTCTGAAGGTGGTTAAGGTCTTAATTTAAAAAACAGGTAGATGAAGGGTTAATCAATAATAACAAACGACTTTCAATCATCTAATAATATGAGGATTTTTACAATTCTAAATAAGTACCTAATGGATTCTATGACTTTCCGACCGTGGTCAGAAGCTGACCAGATCGGAAATGACTTAAAAGTTATAAAAGTAGAATTACCTTGAGTTGATCTTGCATACCACTAGTATCGAGGTCTGTTACTTTCTCGTGGTCCGCAGTAAGTTCACCGAGAAGGTCGTGCAAGCGTTCTCGACAAGACTCCGATGGCAGGAATATTTGGAAGTCGTCGGAATTCTCGCTCACGTACAAGAATAGACAGCGCTCGTCACGTTTGTATAAACTAAAATTTAAAACAAATAATTAGGTTATGAACACAAAGGCTTACACCACACCACAGAGGATGACTGCCCCTGTGGCACGGTGGGAGTATATCCGACTGCTACGCAAGAGGTCATGGGTTCGATTCCCACACGGGACACCACTTTGTGTGATCCACAAATTGTTGTTCCGAGTCTGGGTGTACTTTGTGTCCGTGACTTGTATGTTTGTAAAGTCCCCCGCGACACAGGGCTTGTCAGGCGCAACAACAACACTCATTGAAGGAATTTGTATGGAATAACTTTAAGACGTCATAAGATCCTATCGTCAACTTATAAATGTGTGAACGAACATTTATCTATGCATCTATACTAATATTATAAAGAGGAAAGATTTGATTGTTTGTATTGAATAGGCTCCGAAACTACTGGACGGATTTGAAAAATTCTTTCATCGTTGTGAAGCTACACTAACCCCGGGTGACATAGGTTATTTTTTGTCCCCGTATTCCCACGGGAACGGGAACTACGCGGTGAAACCGCGAGGCGTCCGCTAGTATATTATAAAGAGGTAAAGTTTGTAAATTTGTGTGATTGTAGGGGGTAATCTCTGGATCTACTAAACCGATTTGGAAAATTCTTTTACTAATAGAAAGCCACGTTATTTGTGAGTGTCATATGCTATATAACGTCACGCTGCAACTAATAGGAGCGGAGCATCAATGAAAAAAAATGTCGCAAAAACGAGAAAAATGACGCTAACGAAATTGCACGGGTCAACTAGTTTTATATATTTTCATTTTCAGAGCATTTTATTAAAATGCTCTGAAAATGAAAATATACTGTACATTTGTGTATATTACTTAATGTACTATTGCTTGATGAGTGTTAAGTTATTTATTGTACTTGTACTCATGTACCTACTCAATACAGATATTGACTTTCAAATCACATCAGTCTCCTCTCTTTTCATGAAATGTCAAAACGACAACCTCTTTATAAATGTATAAGGAATAACATATTAAATACGTCATAAGTTCCTAAACAATACTTCTAGTATTCGTTTAGTAGCATTTTTAAATTCAAAAACATGTTAAATTGTGGAAAAACACTTTTTTTCAAAGCATTTTAAGACCTAATATTGTCTAATTATTTTTTCTTGTAGTGTACAAAACTGTTTTTGTTATGTCCTGATATGTGTAGACTTATCAAAATTCTATTAATTTGCTGCAAAATTTACACTACTTCAGTTCTACCGAAATTCACACCAAAACTCAGCAATTTGTGTATAACACAAATTCCAGGTACTTATGATCAAGGCATTAGATAGAATGTTCCATGACAATGACCTGTGTTGTGATAGACATTTTAGAATATTTTCAATAAGATTTTTTGTTATCTTTGCGTAAAAAAAGGTATTAACATCTATGATTACTTGAGTAGTGAGAGTACCTGTAACTCCTAATCATATCAGACGTAAAAAGCCATCGATGTACTTGTCGACACTGCCCACGTATTGATTCCATACACAAATTGAGTATTTCCACAGATTTCTCCTCCGCGCCCATATTTACGTTCACATACGATGGCATGTAAACTTTTGTTGTTTCTAAGATTAAAACCTGAAAAATATAAAGGCTAATAAGTTTTATTGATACATGATTACGCAGTTCTTATCGAGAAAAAGGAATATCGAGTAGCCTAATGGCTAAAGCATCAGACTCGCAATCGTGAGGTCGCGGGTTCGAACGTGAACCCGCTTCCAACACAAGCCTCGACGGCTTGTGTTCGGAGTGGGTGGGCTTAGCTGGAGGAGTTAACAGGATTGCTAGTAGTGTGGGACCCATAATAACACATTGCTAGTTATTTAAAAAAAAAAGTATTGAGAAAACCCAGAACTCTGATTTTTATTTCCTTTACGCGTATCGCAGAACACGTCAAGACGTAGCGGTTGTTACAAACATCGTTCATCGTTACTTTAAGTAAGTGAGCAATACAATGCAAGGTATCTTCAAGACAGTGTCCCAGTGTTAGAATGGCCATGATGCTGGTAAAGAAAAAAACTATTAAAATAATTAATGATACTTACAGGAAACCTAATAATATTTTCACAGCTGCTCTTAGTGGCTTCCACGAAGTATTCCATCCAGAAAGAGAAAACCTGTTGTTCTGGTGATACATCTTCATTTTTCCTAAATCTGTAACAATCACAATGGATTATATTACTATGATTACCCCCCCTGATTGCTTAGGTTTAGCTCCTAAAGCCGAGTGATACTCAGTGTAATAACATTCATAAGTCATAAAAAATTAGTACACGTTCTAACAACATTCTAACTAACGATTGTTTGCCTTTGTTTACTTTTCCATTTTCAAAATAGAATAACGACAAAACATTCGCTAGTTAAAATGATGTAAGATCGTCTATCAATTGGTTATGAATTAGGCGGCAAGTTTGGCTGTCAAATTTTAGAAAGCACTATATGCTTTCTAAAATTTGACAGCCAGTTTCATTATCATGTTTGTAGCAATCCAATTTTCTTCTCCTTATAGCCTATATCACTTCTACAATTGAGACAAATCCAACACCTCACATGTAGAAACACACCTGACTGATCTGTTGGTCTAGTGGTTAGTGACCCTAACTGCTAAGCCGGAGGTCGTGGGTTCGATTCCCACCCAGGTGTAATCACTTTTGTAGTGATGAGCATGATGGTTCATTTTGTGTCTGTGTATAATGTATCTATAATCTGAATGTATTTAGCAATATATAAGTATGTTTATCAGTTGTCTGGTTACCATAGTACAAGCTCTGCTTAGTTTGGGATCAGATGACGTTGTGTGTGTGTTGTGTCCCAAATGTTATTAAGAGACGCTTGAAAAAAAATATCATAATTCTGGCGCAGTCGGGTAAAAAAATAGCAGCATTATAGTTAGTATCATAGTATTTTAGATAGTATCTTACCTATCAATAAGCTCGATATTCCCAATGGTAGACTTGAGATACCAATTGGGTGGTTTCAACTTGAACATACACTCAGCTGCTTGTATCGCTTTCACATAGTCCTGCGCCAGGACAGAGATCTCGAAGAACGTGGCTACGTCCCAGTAGTCCTTTAGTGAAGATAGACTGCCTTTTTTACCTATTAAATGGTTTAGTACCATTCCTAGAAAAAAAAACATACGATAAGCTTCAGTTAAGGATACATATTGTAGGGAATGGGGGAGGAAGAACCTACATTATAATTTAAGGAGAGGGTATACCTCTCTGAGAAATTTAAGATTTTGGTTGAAGAGGCCGTAAACCGATTCAGGGTAGTTCCTGAAACGGCAGTTTTCAGCAGGGTAGTTTTTCCTTGATAAAGACTACTTTATCAAGGAAAAACCACCCTCAGAGAGATACGGTACACGGGAGGACTCAAGACAGTTTAGTGGCAGGGGGGAGGGCTTGAAACAATCCCCTCCCCCAACCTATCCTCTACGCTTGGGGAGGCGTAAGGGCCTCGCTGAGGAGTTTAGGATTTAGTTTGGGTGGGTCATCTTTCACTTTTTCTTTTAATATTTTAATCACACATCAAATTTTAACACTTACTGTTAGTAAATTTAAACTTATTAATCTAGTGTTAGTGGGGTAAATTTTCTTTTACAGTAAAGAGTCCTCTTTTTTCTTCCAATTTTTTTTCTGACCAAGATATCCAATCTTTTCCTGCATTCATAACAATATCATCAGCCCATCGTTTAGTTGCTCTCCTGACGCTTCTTTTTCCTTACGGACCTTTCCAACTTGTCGCTTTTATAGTTTATCTATCTTTAAGCCTCGATATATGACCTGCCCATTTTAGCCTCAAATCTGTGTGTTAGAGCATCTGTTACTTTTTTCTTTACCCTCGGCTAATCTTGTTACGCGGTGTCGGCTTTATCATACAACGCTATATATTGGTATACTAGCTGTCCCGCGCAACTTCGTATGCGTAATTTTCCCCCGTTTTTGCAACATTTCTCGTCGCTGCTCCCGGCCTATAGCCTGTAGCCTTTCTCGATAAATGGGCTATCCAACAAAAAAAGTTTTTTTTTTAAATCGGACCAATAGTTCCTGAGATTAGCGCGTTTAAACAAACAAACAAACTCTTCCGCTTTATAATATTAGTATAGATTACGGTGATAAGCATCGTCAATGGACAGAGCTCACTCCCTCATGTCTCTGTGGACTTTCGACATCCAGGTAGTTTGCGGCCTGCCTCTTCCTCTATTTAGTCTAGCCATGTGAAAGCATCAATGAAAAGTGCATACATCTAAGGATGCAGGTACTTGTGGAGGACGCTAACCCTCTGTATTCATCTATACTACTATCATAAAGAGGTAAAGTTTGTGAGTTTGTGACGTTGTAGGATATGATAGATAGGTATCTCTGGATCTACTGAAACGATTTTGAAAATTCTTCACCAATGGAAAGCCACGTTATTTGTGCGTGTCTTAGGTTATATAACATCACGTTATGTCCAACAGGAACGGAGCATCAATGAAAAATGTTGCGAAAACAGGGGAAAATTACGCAAACGAAGTTGTACCCCTAGTAATAAATAAAATATTAGGCAATCAGTATCACGGGCTCATACCAACTCTTGAATATGATCACATATTTTGTTACACGTTGTATACAAATAAACCTTCAAGAAGAGTTGTAAAAATGGCGGCGAACTAACGTGTAGTTATTTTTACAGCTCCGCGTTCAACGTGTAAAATATACACTGACGGACTCATAAACTGCATCAAAGTTCAGGTTTACTCTAAAAGGATTTTTTTATAATAAGTATGCAAACTTTTTAGATTAAATTATATAAATATGGAAAGACTGGCTCTTAATCTTAAAAAAAAATTAAATTTAAAAATAGAACTGCGGTAAAACAAATGAATATAGCCGGGAAAAGAAAATTTACTCGTAGTATCAGATTTGCGTGTTATTTATAGCAAAGTTTTAAATTAATTCTCATTGATTTTTTTTGTTTGGTCAATTGAATTATTGTTACCAGCATAATTGTTGGGTTAGTTTTTTAACACATCGAGAGTTTTTGAACCATAATATGGATACTTCGTCCGAACAAGCGGCACAAATTGTAGCATTGGTGCGGGAGGGCTTGGATCAACGAACGATTGGTAGAAATTTAAATTTAAACCAGTCTACGGTTTGTAGAATATACAGAAGGTTTGTAGAGACAGGTTCTTACAGGAGGAGACGTGGTACAGGCAGAACTCGAGCAACCACAGGTCGTGATGACCGATTTATTGTTACAACTTCCCTGCGAAATCGTTTCCTCACGTCAGTTAACATCAAAACCGAGCTTAATGAAGTGCGTGGAAAAAACGTGTGTGCACGAACAATAAGAAGAAGGTTAAAGGAAGCGGCTATCACCCCTTTTAGACCAGCAAATGGTCCAAAGTTGTCTGCAGCTCACAGACAAGCTCGCTTAAGATTTGCGCGTCATCACCTGAATTGGACAGAAGAGCAGTGGGCCTCTGTATTGTTCACGGACGAGTGTAGGACATGTTTATATGGTGCAGATGGTCGCAGAAGAGTCTATCGTCGACGTGGGGAGCGATATGCTCAAAGTTGCATTGAGGAGCGTGTTCCTTTTGGAGGCGGTTCATGTATGGTCTGGGGTGGCATATCGATGAACGGGCGAACAGAACTTGTGTTCATAGACATGGTCCGTCAAAACGGTAATAGAGGGGGTTTGACAGCACATCGCTACATAACAGAGATATTAGAAGATCACGTGGTGCCTTACATGGGATTCATAGGCGAAAATTTTACTTTAATGCAGGATAATGCCCGGCCGCATGCAGCTGCACAAGTTCAACATTATTGCGAAGAGGTTGGGATACGTACAATGAATTGGCCAGCACGCAGCCCGGATCTTAATCCCATCGAGCATGTTTGGGACAATTTAAAAAGAGCTGTATATGCGAGAAACCCTTCGCCTACGACAGTGGCAGCACTAAGAACAGCACTTTCAGAAGAATGGGACAATATTCCGCAAGATCTTTTAAAAACCCTTATAAAATCTATGCGGAACCGATTAGAATCCGTAATAAGGGCACGTGGGGGTAATACACCTTATTAAAACACAAATAAACCCTTGCATAAAGTTTGTGTCTATTGTTAAAACCAATTTTTTAATTAAACAATTTTTCCTTAAACTTCTGTTTTTTCTTCAAAAAAGGTCTTAAGGTCCTTTCCAGTACATAAACTTAAACTTAAAGATATGATCCTACGCTGTTTTAAAGTTCACGAACCAATCTAGAGGTTTCAATTTAAATCTGTATAGAAAGTTTGCATACTTGGTTAAAATATTTATTTCAAAGTCGTCTATTACTTTGATGCAGTTTATAAGTCCGTCAGTGTACTTGAAATACGTGATAAATGGACAAGAACGAGACTTTGTGAAGAAAACTAGAAAGTAATAAACTTGAAACTGAATATCGGAGGAAAGAGGAAAAAAAGTTTAAATTATGGTGAAACCATAAATCGTAGTTTAGAGGAATACAGAAACGGAAAGTGATTTACTACTATACAATTTAAAACTGTTAATTATTTTTGGGTACAAAACCGATTTTCCTCAAACAAATTATAGTAAAATATGAAAATGTGTTTAGGTACAACAAATTGCGGCAGTGATTAGTATAGTCATGGGGAAGGATTTTTATTTTTCTTAATAAAAATAAATGATATCAGACTGATTTGTTTGTTTGTTTGAACGCGATAATCTCAGGAACTTCTAGTCCGAATTGAGATATTATTTTACTATTGGATAGCCCATATATCGAGGAAGGCTATAAAACATCACGGTACTACTAATAGGAGCGGAACATCAATGAAAAATGTTGCAAAATCAAAAAATCATGTAGGAAAATCAGCAAGTGAAACATAAAAAATGAATCTGTGTTAAATACACAATTTATTATGAGACACTTTCCATTAATATTCTATTAGACATGTTTATTTGGCTTAAAGCCAAGAGTAAAATAGATTTATGTTGTTCCATTAGTTATTCAATTATATTGTACAAACTTGTCTATTTATATTACACTAGCGGACGCCTCGCAGTTTCACCCGCGTAGTTCCCGTTCCCCGTGGGAATACAGGGATAAAAAATAGCCTATGCCACCCGGAGTTAGTGTAGCTTCATAACGATGAACGAATTTTTGAAATCCGTCCAGTAGTTTCGGAGCCTATTCAATACTAACAAACAATCAAATCTTTCCTCTTTATAATATTAGTAAAGAAGTATAGACTACCTGCTTATGCTCGCGGCTTCGCCCGCATCATAAAGACACGTTATTGCTCAGGTCCTAAGGAAAGTAGCGTAATGATATATAGCCTATAACTTAATCCGGACATAGTAGATTATGCTACCTAAATTTGATTAGAATCGATTTAGTAGTTTTTGCATCAATCCCGAACACAAACAGACACGAAAAACTAAGCATTGTTTTGAATTCAGAAACCCTTAATTAGTCTATTTAGGTTAGTTTTTTTTTTTTAATATCTTCACAGGCACAGCTACATACTTTACAATTTTATATGTAGATAATGATCTTCTAAATGATATCGATTTCGGCGGCCAAACTCATCAGAGACGAGCCTTTTTTTTTATGTAAGATATTGAGTGTAAGCCGTTAAGCTATTTACACCGTTGCGTGGTCGTACGGCGAGCGTGTGCTCCTAACCTAAGTATACCTACATAGCCAAACTTTTGTTAGCAAGACTAACAAACATTTTAAATACAGTGATATGCACTGTATGTACTGTGAGTAGAGAGTAGAGATACATTATCAAGTGGAACTCCCATACAACATGATTTTATTGCCGTTTATTTGCTAAATATCATAATGTAGTGTCTGAACGAGGTCTCCTCCATAAGGTGTAAGGATGGTACATTAAAACACCGCACTGTTAGACGAATGTGTATTGATTGTGTGTATATGGATAAGCCAAGTATGCAGGAGATATGATGGTCCACAAGCGTGTGCGCAGATACAAATGCACTGTCTATTCCCTCACTCTCATAGCCCGATGGTACGAAAATCCGACACGACCGAGTATGGCGCAGGACCGAGGACTTAACGTGCAATCCGAGGCAGATTTTTCGAAAACGGTCACCCATCTATGGACCGACCGTGGTGACGTTGCTTAACCTCGCAGTTATTTCGATATGTTCGGTTTCCATTGAGTCAGGGACCTCTGGTGTATACACTATTATGTAGTTACGTCTCCACTTATCCAAGAGAGGAAACATTTTGACATCGATCAACTCAAAATTGAATTAAAAAAAAACCGCATCGAAATCCTCCCATCCGTTAGGGCTATACAATGGCACAGACTACGTGAAACGTATTACCCCCTTCTTTTGCATTGGAGGTTCAAATCGAAATGATTACAAAAAGGCTTACCTATGTGTTGTAACTCTTCAGAGTTTTTAAAATCATTTCCAGCTATAGCTAAAAGTGTCGCTAAATTGATACCCGCGTACTCATTTGGTTGCACTTCAAAACCTTGTCTGTACCTGAAAAATAAGTAAATCAATAGATATTCCTATTAACTTAGTTACTTACTTACGACAAACCTACTAACTTAGTATATAAACCCCTAGTTTTCGTGGCTTCCATCATTATACCCTTTTATTCTATATATTAGAATAAATTAAATCTTAGTTACCTAACAGTAGAGTATTAATATAATTAAGGATGCTGTGTTCACATCAAGTAGATGACAATCCCGATGTATTTTATTACCGCTGTATCACTTAGAATGTTTGATTGAACATAAGTTTTGTGAACCAAATTAAAAAAAATACCCTCGTTACTTGTTACCAAATATGCATTCGAAAATGATCATTTGATTTAATTTGTGGAATGTGTTTTACTAATAGTTTTTGACTGCCTCCGTGGCGCGGTGGGAATGTGTCAGACTGTTACGCAAGAGGTCGTGGGTTCGATTCCCACAAGGTACATCACTTTGTGTGATCCACAAATTGTTGTTCCGAGTCTAGGTGTTCTTTGTGTCCGTGACTTGTATGTTTGTAAAGTCCCCCGCGGCGACACAGGGCTAAAGCACTACTGCGAAAGTCGTCTTTAAAAAAAAATTGTAGCCATTCAACAATAATACATTTCATTGTAGGTACTATTCACTTCCTGGATAGGCTACATTCAGAGCTGGGTTTAACCATACCGGCGCCCCAGCCGAGTCGGAAAGGGGAGAAAGGCATTTGACTGGTCTCAATACCGGCGAAGTGTCCGCTCGCATGGGGGGACAGGGGGCGGTGGTTCTCACGAGTTGATCATTCCTTGCCCCTACATCGTAGAGACAGATTTAATGAAAGCCCCCCTTGAATTGGCCCTTGAAGGGCATCATCAAGTTTTTGCCCCACCTCGGAATAACCGTAGATCCGACGTTGACTATATGATAATTAGCTGAAGGCTAAAAAGCCAGGGCGCCTTTTGGCCCTGGCTTGATTCTGTAAGGTAAGTGAGGGCGCATCAAAAGAGTTAACTACACTCTCACTGCCGCTGGGGCTCCTCATAATCTCAGGGCTGCATAACCGCCCCTCTAGCTTCGGTGCCAGGGGCGACAGTCGCGCGCCCCCTAAGGCCGGTACTGGCCACATTACCAGAACATCTCGTTGCGTAATTATAACTGCAAAGTCTATTAAGTTAAAAAGGTTAATTATAAAATAACAAATTACATACCAATATATAGCATTATTCAAGCTTTCCTTATCTGAATGCTGTGATTCCACGTACTTATCCTTGTATATGCGGCCACACAAACATAACATATCAGGAAATCTATTTTCTTTCTTTTCCAACGCTTTCACGCATACTTTTAAAGCATTCTCTCTATCACCTTCTTTGTTTCTCCTGAAAAAAATGTTTTAATCAATGTTACTAAAATTAATTGTTCATTTACGGTATATAGTAGGTACCTACGTATTCTCAAAAACTTGTTATTTTCTCAGCAAAGACTGAAAATTAATTTTGACGGGATTTTTATTACAGGGATTTTTTTTAACAGTAATATAAAATGGCATTTTTGTCAAACTTCAGTAGCATTGTTGAACTAACAAAATGTTAGGGTGCTTAGAGTTATACAGGGTGATTTTTAATATACTAATAACTTTGGAATATAAGTTTTGAAACATTTAACCATAAATTTTAACCTTAACCACCCGCTACCTACTTTTGTCACACCACCATCTACCACATGTCAATGAGTTTAGTTTAGTTTTAGGCCTAAACTTACAATAAACAATGATTTTACTCCAGTAACATAGTCTGTAGGTGGTTATGACTATAACTCCAAAAACAGATGGTACGTGGTTAAGGGTTTTAAATATGAAATATTTTTGAAAACTGATATAACTAAGTTATTCGGTGTAATAAAGAAGCCACGAGTGGGAGGTTATTAGTATATTAAAAATCATTCTGTATAAATTATGAAATATTTATATTACGGGTCTTAGTCGCGTGAATAATTTAAAGTAAAATACCTTGTTTATTGCCCGACGTTTCGACCGTGTTGCAACGACCATGATCACGGTCGAACACGGTGTACAAATCGCGAAAGTTTATCAACATGATATATAAAATTAAGTATAATATTCACTCAGTATCACTGGTGACACGGATTGTTACACGTTGTAGAGTCTAGCATAGGCTACTTTCATTAAAATAAATATAGCAGCAAATTACATATGAAGCTAATCCACAAGCACTTACCTATTCATAGCAAACGCATACATAAACCTTATAATAGGCATATTCATATAATTCTTCCTATTCATAATCGTCTTCAGATCATCAACCACTTGAACGATGGCATCATAGTCCTGTATCTCACGGAACGATATCAGCATACTTAGTACTGTGTCTCCGGATAGTACTGCGGGATCGTCGAGTCTTCGGCGCATTGCGTGGAGTACGTTAGCGAGCTCCTGACCGCTGTATATCTCGCGGGCTTTGCGTAAATCCGAGAGGAATTTCTCTTGAAGATGTGCTCTGGAAATTATAAGTTTGCTTGTTAATTAACTTACTGGCTTTGCTTATACTTTGATTATTTATTATATCGGTCGCATCACATCCCGATTACAACCAGGGGGTCAATTCACGTATTTAAAGCAGGGCAGTTGCTGTTCAGTTGCAGTTAAGTTTCGATTAAAACGGCCATTTTTGTATTCTTGTAACTTTGGGATCGATCTCAAATACGCTTGCGTCAAGTATGCGTATCGAAAGCGCAGTAACAACATTCTAGTACGATGCGCAAGCGTTTTTGAAATAGATCCCAATGTTACAAGAATATTTATTTATTTATTTATTTATTTGCATTCCACAATGTAAATTAGGTGTTACAGAATAAATTTGGATCATTATGGACCCTGTTTGGGCACAGCAAAATTTCACAATAATATTGATTAAACTTATTAACTAATTTTCTTACATATTAAACACACTCACATTCTTCATATTTTCTTTTCCTTGTTATCTATAATTATTTTATTTTTATATTGTGTAATCAATTATTTATGTATCTGTATTTTTATTATTATTTATCAGCTAGAAATTCATTCAAGCTATAATAACATTTTTCAATTAGGTACTTACGGAGTTCTGTGATAAATTTATTTTCATATTCTATATTCTTAATTAAGTTCGGAATTTTGTTATAAATTTTGACACACATTGCAAAGGGTCCTGACCGGAATTTAGATAGAGTAGAGCTTGGTATTGCTAGTTTATTTTTGTGCCTTAGATTACGCTGTTGTGGGCGTTGCTCACTTGCTAACGGAAATAGTGATGGGTGTTTTCTGACAAATTTGCTAATTTCTAAAATGTACATGCTGGTCAGTGTGAGGATTTTAAATTTAATAAAGTATTGTTTAGTACTTTCTTTATTACTTACATTAGCTATTATTCTGATGCACCTTTTTTGTAGGATAAAGATTTTGTCTGCATCTACACTGTTTCCCCATAAAATAAGGCCATAATTGAGCCAGGCATACGCGTAAGCATAGTATGCTGTCGTAGCTGTTTTTAAATCTGTCGCTTTTTTAAGTTCATACAATGCATATGTAAACCTTGCAAGCTTGTTTGAAATATTTTGTATGTGTGCCTTCCAATTTATAAATGTATCTACAGTCAATCCCAGTAACGAAAACTCATCAACGCATTGTATATTTATATTGTTATAAGAGTAATTAATGTTTAATTCTTGTTTTTGATATGGTCTATATTGCATTAATTTGGTTTTATTAAAATTTAATTCTAAATTATGGTCAGTCATCCAGCTTACTATTTTCGAGAGGTTTTTATCTAAAGTTGTATTTAGATTTACACTGGTTTTGCATGGAAATATTACTGATATGTCGTCAGCAAACAGGACTGTTTGGGCGTTGATTTCTTTTGGTAAATCATTGATATATATTAAAAATAAAATACAACCTAATACGCTACCTTGTGGTATGGACATTGTAATATTCGCTTTTTGAGATCTAGTATATGTAATTTGTCCAGTTTGTGAGTAATGTTCTATTTCTACAAATTGAATTCGGTCTTTTAAATAAGATATAAACCAGTCGTGTACTATTCCTCTTACACCTATAGAATATAATTTATCTAATAATATTTTGTATGAAACTCTATCATATGCTTTGCTCATATCTAATAGAATTCCAATAGCATATTCTTTTTTATTTAATATATTTAAAACTTCCTGTATGTATTTGTACACAGCTAATGTTGTTGACCTATTTTTCCTGAATCCATTTTGACTCTCATTAAATATTTTATATTTTTCGCAAAAGTTATACAGCTGTTTTGATACAACAGTCTCATATATTTTTGAGAAGGTGGGTAACAGTGCTATTGGTCGATAGTTGACAGTGCTTGATTTAACTCGGTTTTTAAAGATCGGTTTAATAATAGATATCTTTAATAGATCCGGTACAATTCCTTCTTCTAGTGATTGGTTAATCAATGCAGTAAGTGGTATTATTAATTCGTCTGAACATGTTTCAATACAATTTATTATTCAATACAAAAATGGCCCTTATAATCAAAACTTAACTGCAACTGTACTGAAGTAATTTTTATAGGCATTTCTTGCCAATTACTTTACAAATACCATAATTGCATTTTGAAAGATAGAAAAATTTGAAGTCTAGACCCAGGAATCGAACCCGAGACTTCCGTAGCCAAACCGGGGCCAGAAGCGAACCACCTATCTGGACTATGTTACTAGACTTCAAATCTTTCTATCTCTTGATGCTCGCGAGTTTGGGCTCTCGCACGCGCCATCTAGTCGGTAGTTAACGAACTATCACGGCTTTAAATACGTGAATCCTGGGGTGTGCGGGTAGAGTTTTAAAATTCGAAATCGTTGCGTTGAGAAGTGATTTTAAAGAACGGAAATCTTCTGTGAACAGAAAATTCAACGAGGTGCTCAAAGAATCAACCAGACATTCCTTGGCATTTATAGAGATATGCTGGATAATTTTGTGCTTGATTTATTTTATGTAACCAGCGGTACTAAACTCTTGTAGCTTAATATAAAATGACGACACTTTGTATACGACGTACGGCATTTTAAAATATATCTACGGGCAAATTATAGAATTTATCTGCTACATATACGTAATGTAAATATACTTACTTCGTTTGTACCTCGACATCCTGCAATATATTCTTTAATCGCAGGGTCAAGTGCTGTTTAGGATCGGCGACATCTTCACCCTTAAACTTGGTGGCGGCAGGGTTAGTGGTCACACACGTACCAGCATCAGTCAGCTTGTATGACACAAACAAGAAGTTTGGTAAAGTTGCCTGTTGAGAAAATAAAGTAATTTTAATATGTGTAACAAGAATATAATTAGAAATTGAAGCGCTAGTGCTATCGTAACTAAAACAAACCCGCTTAGTGTTATATGTATTTAAACTCACAAACATAAATAGATATATGAACCCATAACGAACGAAAATGGGGCTAGGCAGTCATGTAGAAAGGTTATAATTGACTCAATACAAAATCTCGAGAACTACTTGACCTATGAAGCTGAAATTTGGTAGGTAGGTATAATACTGCCGTGGTAATCGAGAGGATGAGATTTTGAGAAATGTGGCCATTTTTTTAATTACTATTTTGGAATGTACGTCAAACAAGCTTTCTTCTTATCTAGGATTCCTAGATGGGAAGAAAGATCGTTTGACGAACATTCTAAAATAGTAATAAAAAAAATGGCCACATCGGACTTACTGCCCTCGTCATTACCTCGGTAGTATAGTAAGGAGACGTCAGGAACTTAGAATTCCTATTAGAATCATCAATCAATCAACCCTGAGTATTTCTCAGAATTTATCTTTTGAGAATCAGAAATTCTACCCCTAAAGGGGTGATATGTAAATAATATTGTATAAAAAAACGCTTAAAATAAAAAAAAATAAAAAATAGGTACCCCTAAAGGGGCCAAAAAAGAGGTCAGTTTTGTATGGAAATTGGTCGAGTTTTATGGCTATTATTTAACGGTGGCAAGCTGTTAGGAACAGAGAAATAAGAACAACCAGCTAAAAAAAAACCAACAGTTAATTCATAAAATTCATTCATTGAGACGAATGAGTAATTTGTATTGTAATTATAATTAATGTATTGTTAGTGACGCATCATGATAGTTGAATGAAATTCCGTGAAGTCACTTTAAATACGACTACTATTTGTTTTTATTGTGTTGGACAACCTTGTATTAATTATTCCAAGACCGCCTACACTAGGAACTAATGTTTACACAACTTTTTCCTCCTACTTCTACTACGAAATAATTATGTACCATTCATACTTTGAATTCCACGTGGTTATAAGACCACAACTGACACAATACCATCTGATCCCAAATTATAATAGACAGAGCATGTACCAGGGCAACTAGACAACTTTACTAGTAAACCTACTGATATATATTTTTATCACGCCTTGCCTGCTGACAGCTCAGCTTGTGACCACAGTCGGTGTAACCCGGTCGAAACGTCAAGCATAAGGTAAATACTTTACCTAGTTTAAACGCGTTTATACCCGTGTCAAATTGAGTAGGTATTTTTAGGATAGGTACATGACTCAACAGGTTGCCACTGAAAATCAGTGCTAGGCGTACCGCTTAGCTGAAGCTGAGTTGGTGACCTTTTTCGGCAAGAGCATACACTCAGCAATGTTTTCTTTTTTTGTTTTTGTTCTTTTTTTGTGTTTACTGCTAATCGAGAGTTTCCTTTTTTTCTATTTTAATTTAATTTATAGGCTATTTATTGTTTTCTCAAATGTTTTATTTTTACGTAATCTTGAAATGCGTTTTTTTTTTGTTTTTGTATTAACTGTGCTGTGTGTGTAAATGTCGAAATAAATGTATTTTCTTTCTTTCTTTCTGATATGTATATATTTCTAAATACATACATATCTTTACTTAGTACAAAATAACGTTACGCGAGGGAAGAAAGGAAGTAGAGGGATCCCTGACTAAGTAACGACCGAGCAGATGGAGGATCAGTGTCTATTACACGTGTCGCTACAAGGTTAAACAACGTTACACATGTCAGGAACATGGGTGGAGATCGTTTTCTAAAATTATTATCCTTTCGTGTCTCAAAGGACACATTAAGCCATAAGGTTAATCTCTCACAGGTCTTGTCAAATTTCCGTCCTATCAGACTGTAGTCTGAGTGAGATAATAGTGCCATAATAACGTTGTAGCAGTTGACCAGCCTCCGTAGAGATTGGACATCGTGACTTAAACTATTGCCGTGATAACGTTTTATAAATCGATGAGCGGCTGCACTCACGAAGTGTCACGTTATTGACTGGTTGCTAAGAAACGCGAATGGCGATATGTCATCCATGAGTTCTTAAAAAGTGTCACGTTATTGACTGGTTGCTATGCAATGTGAAGGGCAATATGTCATGAAAGTTTTCTTAAAAAAGTGTCATGTTGTTGTTGACTGGTTGCTATGCAATGTGAAGGGCAATATGTCATGAAAGTTTTCTTAAAAAAGTGTCACGTTATTGACTGGTTGCTATGCAATGTGAAGGGCAATATGTCATGAAAGTTTTCTTAAAAAAGTGTCACGTTGTTGTTGACTGGTTGCTATGCAATGTGAAGGGCAATATGTCATGAAAGTTTTCTTAAAAAAGTGTCACGTTATTGACTGGTTGCTATGCAATGTGAAGGGCAATATGTCATGAAAGTTTTCTTAAAAAAGTGTCACGTTGTTGACTGGTTGCTATGCAATGTGAAGGGCAATATGTCATGAAAGTTTTCTTAAAAAAGTGTCACGTTATTGACTGGTTGCTATGCAATGTGAAGGGCAATATGTCATGAAAGTTTTCTTAAAAAAGTGTCACGTTATTGACTGGTTGCTATGCAATGTGAAGGGCAATATGTCATGAAAGTTTTCTTAAAAAAGTGTCACGTTGTTGTTGACTGGTTGCTATGCAATGTGAAGGGCAATATGTCATAAAAGTTTTCTTAAAAAAGTGTCACGTTATTGACTGGTTGCTATGCAATGTGAAGGGCAATATGTCATGAAAGTTTTCTTAAAAAAGTGTCACGTTGTTGACTGGTTGCTAAGCAATGCGAATCGCGATATGTCATAAATGTTTTCTTATGACGTTATCACATAAAATTATCGTCCGTAAACCGACCTTATTGTTTAAAAATCCAACGTTATCAATAAAGATTCGTCATAGAAATATCAACCCACGAATAGATCTCACCAATAAAAACGTCAACCAGTAATTGAATCTAAAGTTATTTGGACCGTCATCTTAAAATGATACGACGTATATACAGACAGGACAAATTTACAAATTGAGAGTAATAGACGTTGAAGTGCATTCAAAAGGTAACCCAATATTCGAATAATAAGAAAATTGTTTATAAACTACGCTCTAAAACGGAGTTTATTCTAGTCACATGGCTGCCACGTATAGGTGCTACCGTATGTTTTAAAAAAACCGGGCAAGAGCATGTCGGACCATGCTAAGTGTAGTGCACTTATGCTCTTTTGATGAGAAACGCAGTTTTTGGGCAATAACTCAATGACGGTATAATACGATCATATCCAAAATAATTTTAGTTGAAAGTATTTATTAAGCACTACCTTTGGGGGTGTGGGGGGCACAATTTGTGCAACTTTCAGAGCGATTATTTCCAAAAATATTCACTCAATCTATAAAGTTTTTTAAAAACCTTAAAATGTTTTTAAAAGATCTATCGAATGATGTGCCACACGATGACGTCAGCTGAAAAAAACAGCTTTTGTTACATGTAGAGTGCCACCCTCCCCTAAAAATAATATTATTATTTAGGTATTAAACTAAGTAGCGGCTACTACAAGACAAATTTTTACCAAATTTCATCAAGTTTCATTGGGTGGTCTTTGAGCAAAATGCCTGTGACATACGGACGGACGGACAGACAGACAAGCGGACATGACGAAACTATAAGGGTTCCGTTTTTGGCTACAGAACCTATATCATGGCGATGGCTCCTACGTATACCGTATGTTTAAAAACGCTTCTTGCAGTAAAGCGATTTAAATATAGAAGTACTACCTGTCCGGCGCAACTTCGTCTGCGTAAATTTTCCCCGTTTTTGCAACATTTTTCATTGCTGCTCCGCTCCTATTGGTCGTAGCGTGATATTATAAAGCCTGTATCCTTCCTCGATAAATGGGCTACCCAACAGAAAATATTTTTTCAGCTTTATAATATCAGAATAGATTCGCGGCGTAACTAATATGTATATTCATGCAAATTACAGCTTTCTAGTAATAAGGGTCTCTGACTTTGAGCTATCTGGAGACAGACAGACGGACGGACATAACAAAACTATTAAGGTTCCTTGTTTACTACGGAACCCCTTCTAACAACGAACGGTACACATTGCACTCCCCGCTCGCGATTAGCAAAGTGTTACTTAATTAAGTAGTAATATTCCTGTTCCACCCCCCCCCCCCCCCGAAAGTAGGTACGTCTGGTACGTCCATATAGGCATCTATCGTTACATTTTAGGATCAGTTTTTAAAAACAAATTTGTATATGGCGCTCATATGCTCGTGCACTAAAACAGTTCTTAGAATTCATGTAGGCATTCGCCGTACATTGTCTTGGGGTTTTTACACTTCTTAACCTTCACAATGAATTAGCGTGTTACAATTTAATTTCGTAACTATGCAACGATATTGATAAGCCGTGCAGTCTATACATTATATTAATATAATAATAATATTTTGGGACAACTCATAACGCTATCTGATCCCAAAGTAAGCAGAGCTTGTACTGTGGAAACCAGACAACTGATAAACATACTAATATATTTCTAAATATGTACATACATATTTTAGATAAATAACACCCAGACACTGAATAAATCCTCGTGCTCATCACACAAAATTTTATCCTGGGTGGGAATCGAAGCCACGACCTCTTGCATAGCAGTCGGATACACTCCCACCGCGCCACAGAGGCAGTCAAGTATATGTGACTTAGCTGTTCATTCGCGTGGATTTTTTTCATTTTTCATATTTGTAATGGTCCAATTTCATAGTGCCGGTCTGGCATGAATAATTAACAATCTTCCATCTATTTAGGCATTCACATATATAATAGTAGTGAGATGGTATACCTACGTTTTTACTATGCGAATAAATCAAACTCACAAAAACAACACACCTTCCAAGTGGCTTAACAGATTTTCATCAAACAAAGCTAAGAACCATCACGATTAAAATATGTAGGGCATATATTATAACTAGCTGACCCGTGTAACTTCGTATGCGTAATTTTTTCCCGTTTTTGCAACATTTTTCATTGCTGCTTCGCTCCTATTGATTGTAGCGTGAATTTATTAGCCTAGCCTTCCTCGATCAATGGGCTATCCAACAGTAAATACCTCAATTTTCGATTCGGACCAATAGTTTCTGAGATAATCGCGTTCAATTACGATGGGGTAGGTGGTACAATTGTTTAAACATCTGCCAAATATGTACTGTGGACTTTTTTGCAAGTCCGCCTCTGAAATTTTTAGCTAACCACAATAATGTACAACATATAAATAAATGAGATTGAACTTAATAAGCCACGCTCGAAATAGAGACGAGTAGCTGTGAAATACAAATCAATAAATACAAATTGACCGCAAAATGCATTCCCGACTATTCAAGATGTCAATATTTCATTATTAGTATTCAATAGAATAGATGAGAGCAACCATCTGTTCAACAAAAGCGTGACTGTTTATTGCTTACGAATTCTAGTATATGTATGCTTTGTAATTTGACTACTAGTGATTGGCATCCCTTGTAATTTGATACAGTAATCGTGGCATTACATAGGTGCCGATATATCACCCATATCGTCAAGAGATCGTATTATCCCTTCTAATATATAAATGTGAATGTAAGTTTGTTTGTTACGCTTTCACGCGACAACTACTCAACCGATCATCATGAAACTATGTACACATATTCTTGGAGGTATTAGAAGTAACATAAGATTATATATAAAAAAGGGGATAATTTACGCAGACGAAGTTGCGCGGGACAGCTAGTATTTTATACTTTATTATTACAACGATGTTATTTTTCTAGAGTATGTACTAAAGGTGATCTTCCATAGCCGGAAAGGGCCAGAGGACCCAGGGGGACCTCTAAACAGGCGTACCCAAGACCCAGGGTCTCGGGCACGCCTATTTAGATTTCCTAACCTAACCTTACCCCCTCCTTCTCCGTCTATTGCTGGTTTTTTTGTCAGAGTCAAGCGCCAACCCCCTTTAAATTCAACAATCTTTATTCACTTAGAATGCAAAACAACTTGTGATACGTCGGGATTCTACATGTACATAATATGCCAAGTTCGCAAACAATAGATAAAGCCGGAGAAAAGAACCTGGTAATAAAATCTCGCGGCGACTCTTTTCAAATTGCCAATTTTACAATGTTTGAATATTTATAAACTTGATATGGAGGTAAGGTGCTGCCTGACTAATATACTATACACCATGATAAAGGACTGATGCAAATTACCTATATTATCAAAAAGTTGAAACATCAGTTAAACTAAAATAGACACACACTACAGCCTTAGTGGGTACAATATAGTATCAATCTACTTACAACAAAGGTAAAAAATTACACCTGAACAGAACTCCATCTCCCGGAAAATAATTGTGGATGCATACACCATGTAATCTCACACACATACGCTCGAGCATATGTGTGTAGTCGCCGGCTACCAAAACCGGAATCGGTCCCGGACCGGATCTAAATCTGGCGAGGTTTTGCAAACAAAGCGGTCTTTAATGTCGCGTCCGTGATCCGTCCGCGTAAATACATAGTATCAAGGTTAACATTGCAGACTACTTCGGGCCACTTTATTCAGAAGGTATTTCGTGTACCCAGGGGTGATTTGGTGGATTCAAAGCCTACGCTAAACGGTTTGTAGCTAGTTTTAATGACCGAGTCAAGCTCCCTCCTCCATTTTACACCTGGTTTGAACTCATGCCCTCCAAAAAATAATCCTGCTTACGCCGATGAGGTAGTTATATGAATACACATAATTAGGTATCCTAAGGCGCAGGCCAGAGACAGAAGAGACTTAAGACGAGGACGGGGCGCAGACGCGGTGCCCCTTTAATATACCTACTTTCATACAAAATGTATAAAAGCGTCGCGACGCAAAACATACAGAAGAGACGGGGCGCGGGCGCAACGCTTTTACGTCTGCGCCTTGGCCAGCCTGTCCGCGACGCGTCCGCGTCTTACGTCTCTTCTGTTTGGCCTGCGCCTAAAACGACTAAATGAATAATTTCAGAATTAATTTAGTTTACATATAAAAATAATAAAATTACCTTAAGCCTCAATGTGGAGTCAGCATCAACATCATTATACAACAAAACATTCTCCTTCATGTCAAAACTCTCCCGAACTCCAAGGTGGTATAGCAACGAACTCTGTTGCAACTGCACGCTAAGATCAACCAGCACCACGTCTGCATTGTAGAATGTGTCCAGTACATTTGTCTCTCCAAAATCTAGCTTTTCAAACTGAAACATGTTATACTTTTTTTTAAATAACATTGTTATAAAAGTGCCAGAATGGTGATGTTATTAGTGCAATATAATTATGTCACGTAACTATTCTATTCAGCGGCTGGTTCGCAACGATTCTACTTGAACTTGGTAATGAATGGCATGATTAATAAAATGAAGATCAAGCAGCATCATCTCAGCACTGTGTACAGTATTTAAGTTTATATAACGCGGGATTCAAAGTTCAGTTTTTTAAATCAGAACAGACTATTACTGTAGGTTGGTGAAAGCTCATGTCTTCGACTTATTATATTATATATATATTATATTTTTTTATCAAATTAAGAGTAAATACATGTAAATATTAATTAAATTGTTAATGAACAATTTTATTAGTTAATTGTAGTGTGGTAGGTATTTAGGTATTTATTCTGTGTTTGATTATATCTATAACTGGCTGACCCGCGCAACTATGTCTGCGTAAATTTTTCCCGTTTTTGCAACATTTTTCATTGCTGCTCAGCTCCTATTGGTCGTTGTATGATGTTATATAGCCCATAACCTTAAATTATCAAATTCGAACCAGTAGTTCCTGAGATTACCTAATCAAAAACACATTTACATTAAAATTAGCTATAATTTTATCTCAAAATTACTATTTTAAAAGGAAAGAGACTAGAATAATTTAATAATGGTAGGAAAAAGCCAAGTGCATAATGTAATTATTACTGAACTAGCTGACCCGCGCAACTTCGTAAATTTTTCCCGTTTTTGCAATATATTTCATTGCTGCTCCATTCCTATTGGTCGTAGCGTGATATTATATGCTTT
Source organism: Herminia tarsipennalis (assembly GCA_945859575.2). Lineage (NCBI taxonomy): Eukaryota > Metazoa > Arthropoda > Insecta > Lepidoptera > Erebidae > Herminia > Herminia tarsipennalis. Next base: position 9,331,896 of record OX243834.2, on the reverse strand, counting down.
CTCGATAAATGGGCTATCCAACAGCAAAAGAATTATTAAATTCGATTATCGCGTTCAAACAAACAAACTTCTTCTCTTTATAATATTATATATAGCTTTATAATATAGATTAACAATATTCATGTTATGGCAATATGTAGTGTCTTAAAAAAAATCATGACATGGGAAGCGTAGTGTAGTTCACATTTTTCATTGGCCATTATAGACATTAGGATGTTGTCCTGGAAAAAGCCGGCACTTCAAGCCCTAATTTATACCATTAGTCAGTAGATAAGCTTTTTTAATGTGCCAAACTCACCCCACAAAATATCAAACAATAAAATTTGAATTAATAAATTAAATTAAGTTTGAGTCATGGACCATGGTTAAAAGTATTTTATCTCTACCTAGGTATAAGTGATAATGACAGAAATAGAGTTATTGAAGTCTCAAAACAAATGTTTGACCTTTTGGCTGTCAGTATCTTTCTTTTTTTATTAAGCAAATGAGTCCATTCCACCTGATGTCTACATATTTATATTTAAAAAGGCAACTTCATCTGTAGGGTACAATGCCTGTGTTACGGAGGACTTGACAAACATGCACGCTACCATTTTTTAAACTCGGAACAATAATTTATGTACCACACAAAATGACTTCATATATGGGAATCAAACCCACAACCTCTTGTGTAACAGTTGGTACTCCCTCCCACTGCGCCACTAAGGCATTATAAATACTATATCCTAGTTATTGGTTTCCCAGAGTCATGTACATTGGACATTAGACATTATTGTAAAGGTTAATCTACAAGGTCATGGTAAAAAATTCACAATAAAAATTTCAATTAGAATTATGACCAATTGTAACAAGTGCTTAAGTATACACTACTAGCACTGTCAAATCCACTTTAATTTAAGGAATCTTGTATGAATGGACAAAATAACTTGTAACATCAATATTGGAGAAGGCAGTATGAGCTGAAAATGACAGCGGGCCCTAATTGGAGAAGAGTGGCTCGTGATAGAGTACAGTGGAAGCAGGTAGAGGGGTTCTTTGCCAGGAGGCACACTCAATTTTTTTTTTTAGCAACTAGTCTAAGTAATTAAAATTCACACGAGAACCCTCTATGAGGTAAAGACCTCTTCCAGACACTGCCATGTGTGGGACAACCCACACAATGCTATCTGATCCCAAACTAAGCAGGGCTTGTACATGGAAACTAGACAACTGATACTTATTTATTTCTAAATACATACATATTATAGAAGATAAATAACATCCAGACATAGAATAAACCATCATGCCAATCACATAAAGTATTATCCTGGGTGGGAATAGAACCTACAACCTCCGGCATTAAGGGTGAAACTCGTTAACTTATGTTTTTGAAATGGTAATAAACAATTTAATTTAATTGTCTAAAAGAGCTGTGAATGTGAAAAATAAATTTGTCTACAATTTAAAGTGTTATAGAATTTAATGTTCATCAATATGAATACTAAGAATAAATGATTTGGCAATCCTACTTAAGTATGACGTCATAACCACAGATTATACATTTATTAACCAATGGTGTTTTAAGTAAAAAGGTGTAGATAGGTTACAAGCGCTCAGAAAGCAATTGACTTCTTTCTATAAGTCAGTCGCATGGCGCCGGCGTCAACAGATGAAAGCATCGGCTTACATTTTTCTCTTATTGGCTTGTGATAATTAAATCATGCTTTCCTACTTTTACGACTTTTTTATAAAAGTGTGACATTGCAATATAAAGGTTATCTATATGTGCTTTAGTGTGCCGTATTTAAAGATTGAATGTTGTTTAAGTAACCTATCTGCACCTATTTACTTAAAACATCATTGTTATTAACTGTGTATTCCATATCAATTGCATAAGAATGTATTGTTTTGATGTTTTATAAAAAGGTAGTGATTTGACTTTGTTTGTTTTAACATGGCCACAATGTCGCACTTAGCCATTCAGCGATTTCAGTTGATTTTATGTATGACTAGCTGAACCACATCTGCAAGTTCATCTGCGTAAATTTTCCCCATTTTTGCAATATTTTTCTTTGCTGCTACACTCCAATTGGTCGTAGCATGATGTTATATAGCCTTCCTCGATTAATTGGCTATACAACAGCAAAACAAACAAATTCTTCAGCTTTATAATATAATATAGATTGACATTAGCCTTAGCGTGCAATGATGACTACCATTCCAATGCAAACATGACTTGATGGCTTCAGTTGTTCCTTTTGAGTACTTTAAAAGCCGATTACAGTTGGATCAACGTAACTAGGCCAGACTGAAGTAGGCGACAAGTGGTTGCGCAGATGCATTTTTTGGAAGTAAATGGTGACAGGAAGCGGGGGGCGGGGGCGGTAACTAAACCAAGAGAATTAGAGATGCGATTATGCATTACATTGTCATAATTAGTATTACTAACTCATGTTTTTTTGTGTTTATTTTCGTAAAGAAATTGTTTTTCAAAGTTTCTTTAGTATTTACTGTAACTGTTCTAAATTTAAACTTTTATGAACTCATTTAAATAGTGTTTTTATATTGTTGAATTAAAATGTTGTTAGTATTTTTAATCGATTAAAAGTAATTAATCGTTTTCGTAAGTAATTTTAGGGTCACATCTCTATGACATGCGCGAAAGTGATAAAAACCTATCTTCAATCCGGTCAAGTTACGTTGATCATACTGTATACCCCAACATTAGCTAAGTGTGATATGCTGGAATGACAGGTGAGAGGGTCAAGTCTACTCCCACTCTAAGGTATAAGCCCACTGTTAAAATGTCTTTGGGACAGCAAAATGCCAATTTGACATGTGGGAACCGCATCATCAATTGCAAAGTAGTTGTACACACTCCCATTGTACCACCAATGCAGAGTATGTATACTTATGCATAAAATTCTTCATATGGACAATATAACTGGACTAGACTAACTTTAAGGCATTCAAAATGTGTAATTTTAGTATATATTAGGAACAGATTTAGGCTAGCGTTGAACATTTGGCAATTTTAAAAATGATAAAAATTGAGGGTAGATAAAGAATCATCTTGGAAACCATTTTCGAATAGTAATTCTTAAGTCTATTCATGATTACAGCCAAAATGTACTTTTCAATAGCTTGATTTTTTAACCAAATATATTCTGATATGGATTGTGGACACCCAATTTTATTTTAAGTAGGTATATTTGAGCACGAGCTCAAATGTCACTTAGTTTTAAGATGATGCTGTCCCTGTCAAGGGAATAGTCAAGAAACTTATAGCTTCACTTATGAGCTTTTTGGAAATAGTGGCGATGGAAATATTTATGAGTATTGTTTGAGTATTTCCTTGGAATGTAACTAAAAACCATGTAGGTAACAAGCAAGGTTAATAACAATACTTTTGTCATGTTAAATAGATTAATCTCTCAATCACATAAATAACTTCCTAAAATAAACAGTAGGTACATGTTTTTTACCTAAACTTTGAAGATAGAAAAAATACATACTAACTTGAATGATAAATAAGAATTTAAAAACAACAATTTGATGTTGCATTTGCATAAATTAAAATAAACACCATTGTCTAATTTAGTAAGATTTGAAAAAAAATGATTACTAAAAATAGGTACTTGGAACAGGAAAGTCCAAATAAGTTGAAGGACACTTCCTAACTGATATTTATGTATAAAACAGACACATTTTTATAACGAAACTTACATGTATGTGATGTAAATTAGCATTGACGAGATCGGACGCCAATCTAACTTCTTCTAAAGCCCTTTTTCTATGGCCAAGGTTCAAAGTTTGGGTCACATCCAGAACGCATGCTATGTCCATGCGAGGCCTCTGGTTCGACCCACCAGGCTGGACAGTCGCATTAGAACCATCGCTGCAAATACTTTCGCAGATACTTCTCACTTCCCCTACAAATAAAGATTAACCATAACAATTCAACACAAAAAACTGTCACACATGAACGAAAACAAAGTTCACATTAACACACCTGTATCTTCTAAAGCCGTGGAAGTGCTCCCAGCTCCGAATGTTATCATTTTCTCACGTGTTTATTAACATTTGGATAGTTTATACACACATTTCACATTCAATTTACGCAGCATAAAAAAATACATTCCACAACAAGTATTGCGGGCTTGTTATTTAACGTTAGTGATGGGAAAACACACGCGAAACCAATTGTACACAATCTTTGTGATGTCAGGTGTATCGAAATTGATGAAGTAACGAATAAGAACTATCTCAGATTATAAAATATAGTATTACACAACCTTTTACACGTGCTTAGGTACTCAAAATATTTTTTTTTATCTCTAATTTGGTTTTAATCGTAGAATGTTAATAAACGAAATGAAGATTATCTGTAATCTAATAAATTATCTTTGATAAATTGCAACTCTTTATTTTGATCCCAATTTGTTACATAATAACGATAGTTGACTCAAATTGTAAGTCTAATACTAAGTATAGATTTCTATTTCAATAGGACTGGTAATCGTTATTCTTAATTCCTACTTTATAACAATCTCTCAAGTTAATATCTCCACTAACTAAAAAAACAGGCATGATTTTTTTAGTGCCGCTACTATAAACCAATTACTTAAACTATTTGTGAAACTACTAACTCTTTTGGTACCTATTATTATTTACTAACCATGTAACCAGAAGACCAACCAATGGTATTATCATTAAAATATTTATTAAAAGTACGGGAATTAATGAGCATTATTTACCATAAAATTGCTTGACGTTTGCAACGCGAAATGTCAAAATATTTTTCCAATTTGAAGCAAATTATTGTCATACGCTTTATCAAGAATTTTATTTAAAAAAAAACAAGTAATACACACAAACGAAAATAAACAATACACAAAATGTTTGCTGTGAAACATTATCACACAAGTGTACATCACTATTAGTGGCCTTGGCAGAAGTAAGTAGCACCATCTGTACAAAAATATTTAAACCAATTGTAATATGTTTCTAAAATAGAACTTAATGTTTACTAGATGTCGCTGGCCACAAATCTAATTTGCCTAAAAATATGTAATTGAAACCTTGATTAAAAAAACTTAATGTCCTTTATTACCTGGGTAGATTAGATTGAATAATATTCTATATGTTCATTGTATTGATGTACTTAAACGATATTATTTTCTTTGTTGTTTATTATATCTAATACATACATAACAATAACAGCATGAGCGTACCAAGGAAAGGGGGGGGGGGGGGAATTTGGGGTGGGATCAGTGGAAAATCCAGCAGATTCGTAGTAGCTACTTAGGTAGGCGCGCCGAAACTCTATAAAAAAAAAACTCTAATCGAATAAAATGTAATTTGTCTGGGGGCCAGAAGTCGCGCGTAAGCTGCACATAACCCAAATGTAGGTATCGGAGGGGATGAAGGAGACGGACGGGGAGACACGTCCCAGCGGGAAACTACATTCGAATACAACTTCACAAACGCAAACTTAAGTGGCGCAAACTGTACCCGTGTTGAAACAAATGCAACCCCCCTCCGTCATGCGAGTGCCTCACACTTGGCCGGTTGAGTCTGGCCTCAGAGAATCCTAGAATCGCGAGAAACTTACAAACATCAACATCAATAATCCGCATCCGTTGTGGGAATTGAACCCAAAACCTCTTGTACACCATGCCTTCGTCCTTGCCCCAGAACTCGGTACTCTTAGGCCGAGGGTTGACTTGATCCCCGTAGACACATATAATTTAATACTATATTATTAGGTACCGTGAACTCACCACTGCACCAAGAAATTTGTGGACCGTATCAACAGAGGTAGTAGGTACGTAGTTTGCCTGGCATCAAAATTTTTTGGGGGGCAAAGGTGTCTAAAGTCCAACGGCTAAAGGACTAATGTGAGTCTGTGGGGCCCCTGTAGCTTAGGGGCCATGTTTCATTGATACAGCTGATACGGCCGTAGCTACCTACACAAAATAATGTAATAATAATAATATCTTGGGACAACTCACACAACGCTATCTGATCGCAAACTAAGCAGAGAAACCGGACAACTGATAAACATACTTATATATTTCTAAATACATACATATTATAGATAAATAACACCCAGACACAGAATAAACCACCGTGTTCATCACACAAAGTTTAATCCTGGGTTGGTTATCGAACCGAACCCACGACCTCTTGCGTAGCAGTCGGATGCACTCCCACCGCGCCACAGAGGCAGTCAATAGGCACCGAGTCTACCGAGAGTCAAAATATTGGTGTTCTGTGGTTCTCTGTTGTTGTCTATTGTTACTATTCATGTCAATTACCCCACCATTACAGCTTGACTGCCTCTGTGGCGCGGTGGGAGTGTGTCCGACTGCTACGCAAGAGGTCGTGGGTTCGATTCCCACACGGGACACCACTTTGTGTAATCCACAAATTGTTGTTCCGAGTCTGGGTGTACTTTGTGTCAGTGACTTGTATGTTTGTAAAGTCCCCCGCGACATATGGCTTGTACCCTACTGTGGCAGAGGCTTTTGTCTTGCAGTGGATAGTGAATTATGATGATGATGTTGTGTCGAACCTGTAATACGCAACACTTCCTCTTAGGGTCAAATAGTTGTGGTCGAACTAGGCTTTGGCAATTAGCATTTTTTAATAAAGTACCTACCCTATTATCTACATCTTCTACACTTCTACACTAATATTATAAAGAGGAAAGATTTGTATTTTTGTATGTAACGAATAAACTCAAAAAGTACAGACCGATTTTAATAATTCTTTTTTTGTTGGATAGCCCATTTATCGAGGAAGGCTATAGGCTATATAACATCGCGCTACGACTAATAGGAGCGGAGTAGCGACGAGAAATGTTGCAAAAACGGGGAAAATTTACGCATACGAAGTTGCGCGGGACAGTCCAGAGCTTTGTTCAGGGGGGCAACGTGTGACCCAACCGGCCAAGTGTGAGTCACTGGCATGACGGGGGAAGGGAGCACACTTGATTCAACACCTTTACACCAGCCACTGCCTCCGAGAGAGGGGCAATTGCCTGTCAAAATTCCCCCATAAAAAGTTTCTCAGTCGAGTGCAGGGGGGGGGGGGGGGGAGAGTGGGCAATTGCCCCCCTCGGATCCGCACCTAAACCTAGGTCCAAAAGTACTTAACCTGCCTCGACTCTCCTTATTGAAGAAATCTTAATGAGGAAAGATTTGTTTGTGATGATTCATCTCTGAAATTACTAAGCCGATTTTGATAAAAGTTGGTATAAAAATAGCTTAAAGTTCGAAGAACAACATAGCCTACCTATATTTTGCTGCAATAATGGGTTATTACATTAAAATATAGTATGGCCAATTGCATGTGGCCATGCACAAGAGCCGAGCTGCGCAAAGCAGTTAATCCAAAAAAATATAATTATACCTATCTATATCTATATCTATATCTATATCTATACATATAATAAAATTGTAAATTTTACGTGTCTGTACATGGCCGAACTTAGTGAAAAAAAATATTAGGAAATGTTCGAAAAGAGTATTTAAACACTTTGCTGCATTTTTAGAAATGTCTGTCTGTCTGTCTGTCTGTCTGTCTGTCTGTCTGTCTGTTTGTTTGAACACGCATCACGCAACAACTACCGTACAGATTCGGTTGAAATTTTGCACGTGCAATCTAATAGATGCAGATTAACATTTAGGCTATAAATTATCACGCTTTTTCCCATAGGAGCTAAGCAGTAAGGGATAATGTCCGTAGCTATTTTTCGTTATAAAACAGTAACTACTTGACGGATCTTTATGAAAATTTGCAGTTTTATAGTAAATACTATAGGACATTATTTACACTATGAATCATTACGCTAACGTTTATGGGGAACGAGTAGCAACGTATTTTTTGTCGCACCATAATGGTTTATCACAAAATTTTCCACAATTAGACATTATCTATAATTGTAACCTATGGAATACATAACTTCACGCTAAAACTAAAAGGAACTAAACACAACATTTTTAAGTTTCATAAGAACAGTTATTTTGACATGGTGAGTAGCGAACAGTATAGCCTCGAAGCTATGCTAGCGGATTTAGACGACGAACGAAAGTCCCAGGCTCGAATCTGATGTCTGAATATGTACTTTTTGTATTTTTTTAAATTGTCTTTATCCTTTTTTAATATTTTTCTGAATGTTTTAGTTATTTTTTCGTCCGTAAGTAACTTATTTACTTTGGTTATTATTTTTTTATACTAAAAATCAAGTAAATTATCCACCTAGGTAAGTTAATTATAGGTATTGTATGCACTGCTGAGAGTAATGAATTAATCGTAGTAGAAATTAAAAACAATATTACATTATAATTAAAAAGTATTCGACATTTTCCAGAAATTATGTGTTCGTCTAAAAAAAAGACATTACACACGTAAAAAAATACATGTAGCGCCATCTATGAAATCAAATTGTTTACCGTGATCAAATAATTTTGATCACGGTGAACAACAAAACAACGGCAACATTCTTGAAAGTAGATGGCGTTGTCTATATCTATATCTATATCTATATCTATATCTATATCTATATCTATATCTTCTATCTATATCTATATCTATACATATAATAAAATTGTAAATTTCACGTGTCTGTACATGGCCGAACTTAGTGAAAAAAAATATTAGGAAATGTTCGAAAAGAGTATTTAAACACTTTACTGCATTTTTAGAAATGTCTGTCTGTCTGTCTGTCTGTCTGTCTGTCTGTTTGTTTGAACACGCAAAAACTACCAGACAGATTCGGTTGAAATTTTGCACGTGCAATCTAATAGATCCAGATTAACATTTAGGCTATAAATTATCACGCTTTTTCCCATAGGAGCTAAGCAGTAAGGGATAATGTCTGTAGCTATTTTTCGTTATAAAACAGTAGCTACTTGACGGATCTTTATGAAAATTTGCAGTTTTATAGTAAATACTATAGGACATTATTTACACTATGAATCATTACGCTAACGTCTATGGGGAACGAGTAGCAACGTATTTTTTGTCGCACCATAATGGTTTATCACAAAATTTTCCACAATTAACCATTATCTATAATTCTAACCCATGGCACACATAACTTCACGCTAAAACTATAAGGAGCTAAACACAACATTTTTAAGTTTTATAAGAACAGTTATTTTGACGTAGTAAGGAGCGAACCGTATAGCCTCGAAGCTATGCTAGCGGACTTAGACGACGAAGTCCCAGGCTCGAATCTGATTTCTGATTATGTTCTTTTTGTATTTTTTAAAATAATCTTTATCCTTTTTTAATATTTTTCTCAATGTTTTAGTTATTTTTTCGACCGTAGGTAACTTATTTACTTTGGTTATTATTTTTTATATTAAAAATCAAGTTAAATATACACCTAGGTAAGATATTTATAGGTATTGCATGCACTGCTGAGAGTAATGAATTAATCGTAGTAGAAATGAAAAACAATATTACATTACAATTAAAAAGTATTCGACATTTTCTAGAATTGATAGGTATGTTCATTGCTAAAAAAAGACATTACTACACACGTAAAAAAAAACATGCAGCGCCATCTATGAAATCAAATTGTTCACCGTGATCAAATAATTCCTTAAGAAGAAACTTCACTGGTTTTGAAAGTAGATGGCGTTGTATTCAATAATGTTCTATACTTAGTAAAATAAGTTTTAAAATTAAAATTGCTATCATTTTTAGAAATGTTTGTCCGTCTGTCCGTTTGTTTGACCACGCATCACACAGGTGCATCGAGGATCATGTTTTGGGGTTATAGTTGGAGATTACGTGTTCATCAATTCAACGATAATGAATGATTCAACATCGGCCAAGTGTGAGTAGTTCGGGCGACGGGAGGAGGGGAGTGGTTGGTCATTGTCTGTCAACGCGGACCAAATGTATGGCGAAGGCTTAAAAATTCATGAGCTTGGGGATGCATGTCTTTTTTTTCTTACTTGCATCATTGTAATGTAAAAACACTCCACAGAGTGTAAATTAATTTTTAAAAAACCATTGACTGTCGTCATCGCCGCTAATGGTAACTTATTTGAAGGCTACCCATAGATTAGTATGTGCCTTTGGAGATATCTGACATTTTCGCGGGCATGACACACATGACACGCTCTGTGTTTGTTTACTAAAGTGTTACAGCAGTTTTATATGCATTTCAGTTGTAAATCTTTGCAGACAAAGGAAAATCCATTTTTTAAGTATTGCGTTGTAACACTATATGAAATACACCCCATTATAGCCAAAATGGCAAAACGGAACCCTTATAGTTCCCTTATGTCCGTCCGTCCGCAGCTTAGCTCAGAGACTATTAGTGCTAGAAGGTTGCAACTTTGCATGAATAAATTACTTAAGCCGCTAAAAATGAAAGAAAATCATTATTTTTTAAGGGTACCACCTCTCTTACATGTAAAGTGATTTTTTTTTCTCACCTATCCCATCGTGTGGGGTATCATTAGATAGGTCTTTTAAAAAGCGTTAAGGTTTTGTGAAGACTATTTTTAGATTTAAGGATTTCTTTGTGTAATTTTAGGCTTTATAGTGAACATTTTTAGAGTCAAGTGTCCCCCTGCCAGCTAAATGGTTCATGTTGGGTAGTTGATATAAATACTAAAATTATAAGGAAAATGATCACATTTAAGTACTTAGGCTTTACAAGTTTACGATCACATGGGAAGTAACAAAATTTTCGTACAAATTCTATTCTACGTAATGCCTACTTATTACCTAATAATTTTTATTAGGTAATATGTAGGTATAACGTTGAAAGAATGGAACAAAAACAACAGAAAACCCACTTCTTAAGCCGCACACCAAATTAACTATCTAAAAGAATAGTACAGAACAATTTTTATTTAGTACACAGATGACACATGTATAGACATTATTATAATTTAACAGGAAAAGTCATGCAGAAGATAAAAAAAAACAATAAATAAAACAGTAAAATAATAAAAATAACAATAGACCAAAAGAAAACAAACACAAATTAATAACAAAAAACACAATTAGCGAATACATAGAGTCTGTATTTGGTACTTAGGTATTTATTTTCCCAAAGCTTTTGGATGTTGAAGCTATTAATAGATGAGTTTAAGACGATTCTCCGCTGCTGAATCATATTGCGGGTCACCCGACAGGACTGTTTCCAACATATTTACACAGAAGTTATTTCGTAACATAAACTACTTTAATTTAAACCCGACTTTCACGCGAACGAAGTCGCGGGCACAGCTAGTTGGTACCTAAATGTGAAAGTAACTCTGTCAGTCTAACCGCTGTGCCGATTAAGATGAAATTCGGTATGGAGACAGTTTGAGTCCCGGTACACGACAAGACATAGTTTTTTATAGTGATAGCCAACATTCACACGGGCAGAGACACGGACGAAAACTAGTGTGGCTATATAAGCTAGTTACAGAATGACTGATAGAATAATCACCACGAACAAGTCCGCCAAGGTAACCAAGGCCATGTTTTCAGGAAGTATCTTCCTTGACCTTTTATTGTTTACTTTTATGGGACGATCAGTATTTAACGTACGCTGCATATTACGGCCAACGGCCACAAAACACTGACAATACAGAAGGAAACTTTGATACAACACATGGGTCTTAAAATAATTTCTGAGCTCCACATGTTTGGCTAACTTGAGCATGTAATAATATTAGGTTACAAATAAAACAGTACCTATCTAGAAACAACGGAGTTGTAATTTACTTTTTTCGAAAAAATCTTTATGTGTGTAAAAAGTGTGATGTATCAACTATTTTTTTTAACTCCCTTCTCATTTTTATTATTGGTAGTTTACGAATAGGCTTGAGCACTTTATTGAACACTTATAAAAGTGTTCAAAACATTACTGAAATTGTTATTAATGAAATGTAGTTTATGTATTACCTAACCAACTTAGCTTCACCTTACTTACTTTACTCTACATAACTGTGCTTTTTAACTGCCTCTGTGGCGCGATGGGAGTGTATCCGACTGCTACGCAAGAGGTCGTGGGTTCGATCCCCACCCAGGATAAAACTTTGTGAGATGAGCACGATGGTTTATTATTATATATAAGTATGTTTATCAGTTGTCTGATTTCCATAGTACAAGCTCTGCTTAGTTTGGGATCAGATAGTTTGTGTGAGCGGTCCCAAGATATATATTATTAATAATATTATGTGGAAACATATTGGATTGTACTTTCATCTACATTTTAATGTAACATCTAAATTTTGTAATTAATATTGTTTGTTTTCCAATCAAATAAAATAAAAATGAAAATCTATACAATTGACTTAGGTTTAATATGTCAACAGATGGTAGTAGTGGATCACATTTTTCGGTTTTCCACTCGTGATAATTAATTCAATCGATTTCCTACTTTTATGAGTTTTTTTTTATAATAGTCTGACATTGCAATATACATATAGGTTATCTACATTTGCATTAGTTTGCCGTTTTTAAAGATCAAGCGTACTTTATGTAACCTATCTACAATTTTTGACTTAAAATATCATTGACCTCTATATTACTAGACTCTATACTAGGACTAGCTGTGCTGGTCTATGTTGTCCCAGTGAGCAAATCACATATTATATAGACATCGTACACTAGAGGCGAATGGTTAAAATTTTCCTGACGTAACCCGATACGAATATGTGTCTTGTTAGAGACGGTTTTTGTACGTACAATATTAACTAAATACAATTTAAAGGGAACCCGAAAGAATGTTATTCTAAGGACCCTACGCCACTGTCATACTCGACATTTTGTTCCGAAGACTGCTCGAGTGAAGTCGTTGCGTATGAAGCCTTCCTTCTTTACTCTCCGTGTTTTGTGTTTCCCGGTATGTTTATGCACCCATTATAAAAATGGATGCGAGCGATAAAAATCAATGTGATGTTTTTTACTTGCAGATATATTAATTGAATTCTTTACTAAGTACTTGCTATAATAGGGTAGGTAATAATGTATTTTAACATTGTATATTTACCTTCATTTATGAAGATTATGCTTTTAGATGGTTCCGTGAGCCTGCCCAGTCCACTTTAATGTCTCTAAAAGCTCACAAAACAAAATACTATATTTTGTGATAATGTTAGGTTACAAAATGTAACTTTTTTAACGTCTAACAGAGTTTGGAATACTTACTTAGAAATTCAATACCAGGTTCTTATAGATGTATATCTAAAGCATTAAATTTCTACTGTGCCTCGAAATTGATCTGATGTCTTATAAACGACCTTGACTCTTCACTTCTGTGAGTTTCGCATGCACTAGGGTTGGGGGTGCAATGGCTAACTCACGTTTGGGGCCCCTGGTAGCCTGGGGGTCCCATATAATTGATGCGGCTTCAAGATTTTTATTCCGTGCCCACGGCAAGCCCATGCGGAACTGTCAAAATGTTGTCATAATGGTAAATGGAGAGCTGCGCTTAGAAATGCATCAACGCGCATGCGCAGCGGGTAGGAAACGAAATGCACCCCTCGTATTAGCTTCAGCCCATGCCTGACAGTAACCAAACAAAAGTTTCCTTATTTCCTCTCTTACTACGAAACCCTAAATGAACACCCAGTTCGGTCAATCAGTCAATGACATTATTCTTACAACAGAAACGCCTACAGCCTGTACGTGATAATTACGTGGCACATTAATCACTGCATCGTTATTTTAAATGGTGTATTTTTAATACCAAACTTGGTATTAACTCTGTTTTTTCTTATGGATGCCGGGAGGGAAATGAATGTGGTTTTTAAATTATAAAGTAAACTAGTCAAAAGGGCGACACTTTCAAACAAATCTATGAAATAATCCTGAAAAATCTATGTCTATGTTGTTACTACTACCTATTTATTTTGTTACATCCTAAGTGATCCATAAGATCTCCCACTGCTGGGCACGAGTCTCCCTAGTAGAACCTGACTGCCTCTGTGGCGCGGTGGGAGTGTAACCGACTGCTACGCAAAAGGTCGTGGGTTCGATCCCCACCCAGGATAAAACTTTGTGTGATGAGCACGATGATTTATTCTGTGTCTGGGTGTTATTTATCTATAAAATGTAAATAAGTTTATCAGTTGTCTGGTTTCCATAGTGACAAGCTATGCTTAGTTTGGGATCAGATAGCGTTGTGTGAGTTTCTCGAGATATTATTATTATTATTATACTAATTATAGATCCTGGGGGTAAGTCCCATAATCTCCACGCCTGGCGAGGGGGTTAGTCATCTAAGTACGAGTAACACCGGCTTCAAACGTTGGCCCCAAAATCGTTCCGAACGCCACTCCTCCAAGGTGTATAACTAGAATAACGCTCGTCCCAACGTTGGCGCCAATGTTATTTTCTAGATCAACACGATGGATGAGTGACGTTGGGACGACGTTGAGGTCAACGTGTGGAGCCGGCGTAAGGCTTTAAAGTACACAGAGGACGCAATATCACTACATAGTATAAAACAAAGTCGCTTTCTCTGTCCTTATATTCCTATGTATGCTTAAATCATTAAAACTACGCAACGGATTTTGATGCGGTTTTTTTAATAGATAGAGTGATTGAAGAGGAAGGTTTATATGTATCATAATATCCATTAAATAGTGGAGAAATAAGGAGCGGAGCAGCAAAAACGGGGAAAATTTGCGCAGACGAAGTGCGCGGGTCAGCTAGTATTTAATAAATAAAGAAATTGTCTCTGTTATATCCCTAATACTATACCTTGTTTTTAATGTACCTAGGTTAGTAAGTACTACATAAATGAATTACATAGTATCTATTGAATTTGAAAACTTGATCGTAGCTTTTATTAAAAATAACAAGAGGACTATTTGTTGTTTTTGTTTTATACTTAAGTAATTTTTAACGAAATTTGTACGAAAAATATTGTTGATTCTACTTAGTCAAATCTATCATGAGGTAGGAGTAAAAAAATAACCCCATTTGATACCCTAAAAAAATTCAAGACATTATCTTTTCCACTTTGTTGGCGTAACTTATTTGTATATACATAACAGCCTTCTAGTACCTACTAACAGTCTCTTAACTAAGTTGCGGACAGAAGGACGAACGAACGGACATGGTGAAACTTTGGGTTTCTAGTTTAGTTCGTTATCTTTAAAAAATAGGATCCAGTTTAAAAGGAGTATTCAAAAAATACTGTATACGAGTAAGAGAGGTAGAGTGTGTAAGGCACGTAGTATCAATGATTCAAAAATAAATAAAAAAACCCGCCTGCACAAAAAAGATGGAAACAAGATACAGAATAATATAATTTCATAAACAACAACATAACCCTTCCTTACAGTCGGCTAAAAATACTTGTGAAGGTAATAAAAATGTATAAAAGTGGCAGTATAAAATAAATAGTTTATTTAAGATAATCCAAATTACTTATTACAAATTTGAAACATTAGGTACTAAATTTGTTCACTTTTAGTGTTTTATGGTCCAATATTGTATAAGGTACACGAGCTATGTTTAATAAAAAAAACTTTAGAATTTACCTATGGCTTGTTGATACTTTACTTTTTTACCGTATACAAATAGCAAAACATTACTTAAGTAGGTACATATATAGCAAACCAGATGTGCCATCTTCTTTTTTAAATATAATTATAAAACTTCACTAAGAAACAGCCACACATTCCAAAGTTTTTTTTGACGTTGGTAGGTTAAAGGCTTATTAAGTAAATTATTATTTTCCAAGAATGATTTTGCGGGAAGCTCCGAAGTTTTGTCCAGATTGGCTGGCGAGCTTGTTGGTGCCAGCCTGAAGACCGATGACTGAGTTACCAGCACGGAGGACATCTTCGCTGAACTCGCGACGGTTCTCTTCAGCTGGACGGGGGCCAAGGAACGGGCCCCGCCATTCAGCGTGTTTGTATGCCTGGAAATAAGAACAGGTATATCTATAAACCTTAAAACACAAAGTTACGGTGCCACAAACAGTCGAATACTAGAGGCATGGAGAGGCTTTTAAAGTAAAGAAAAAAAAGACCCCAGACTCAAGAAACGAATCTAAGATTTCTGATTTCTCACTTTTAGCGTCGGGGGTAAATCTATAATAATATTATAATTCTGAAGAGTTGGTTTGTTTGAACGCGATGATCTCGGAAACTACTAGTCAGAATTGGAAAATTATTTTTACTGTTGGATAGCCCATTTATCGAGACTATAAGGCTATATCACACTACGACCAAAAATATTGCAAAAACGGGGGGTAATTTACGATATGAAGTTGCGCGGGTCAGCTAGTGATTGATAAAGGTGAATGATTGTCTATAGTGAATAAGAACTTCTGAGCAGATTAAGAGACGCCAAAAGACATCTCTCAGTTTAGGGTACCAACCCAGTATCGCGGAAGAAATTTAAGTTATACCCTGACTCAGAACCAAATCAAAATCAAGTCAAAAAACAAAATCAAATCTTACAAAGTTCTGTCCCGTGTGGGAACAGAGAAAACAATGGGGATGATGACTGTTAAATCAAACCAGTATTTTTTTATGAAATATCAAAATAACACGTTAAAGAGAAAATAACGGAATACAGAGGGGTGACGTCACAACTCAAGATTGTCAAATCATTATTTTTAGTATTTGTTTTGGTGATTATTAATTCGTACAGACGCTAAATTGTGGAATAACACATTGACTCATCGTTATGACGTACTATTGCCTGATTACTGTTTTATTTTCATTGTAGTCATCATCCCGAATACCCACTGGCCACTGTGGGTAACTATCAAGGCAAATAATATTCTGAAGGTTACGTATTATTTCAGTTAATAGGTACTATCGAGGTACGTGAATATTCTGAAGATTACATCCACATCTAAATATTATTTCCATTGAAGGTAATTTACATGACTTTAATGATGAAAAATTTATTGAATACCAGCTTTTCCTCTCGGTTTCGCGTTGATTTTTATTTTGTTGAAATAAAATAAAGATGTTTTTTAATAAATAAAACGTGTAGGAGACTAATAGATTAAACGTAGATCTGTTCGCTCATGCCACAAACCAACAAATGTATATTTTGGGTCCTTAATTACGATCTTTATTACGTGTCCGTGAAAAGCCCGTGAGAAGGTATGTGTTAGTAATAAAAGATAGGTACGTACCGTCCTGCCAAGAGCAAAAATGGTTTGTGTGACGAGAGCAATATTCTTCTGGTCCCAGAGGTCCGTTGTCTGGAAGAGATCTACATCAGGAACGCCGTACTTGACACAGGCTTTCTGGAATCTGAAATCGAGAAATAAACAAAATCAATTAACCGCAGATGGTTACTACACTACTATCTATTATATAAGCAAAAGTAAGGCAGCCATTACACGCCCAATCCAGATCGTGATCTGATCAAGATCACGGATTGCAATAGATTGATACATCTTGATTCGGCTAGTTATAACGTGTCAATACAACGATCCGTCAATCCAACACGTTAAACAGTCAATCTGGATCAAGATCACTGATCACGGTGACAGGATCTCGATCTAGATTGAACGTGTAATAGCTGCCTATGGATGGCTGGATGTTTGTTACTCAATCACGCCCGAACGGCTGAACGGATCTGAATCAAATTTAGCAAAGAAAGACTAGAGCGTAGCTAACACCGTATTAACTATATCAATTAATGGGGGCCCCCAGGCTATAGGGGCCCTGAACGTGTACAACTGCGCCTGCGATACACACTGGCTGGGACGGTGTTATTGCAAGAATCATTTCCATGGGCGTACCCTAGTGGAGGGAGGTTGAACTCAGAAATTGCAAAAAGATAGCTATTCAGATATTGGCCGGTGCTTAGTCGATTGTACTACCTAAAACCTGGGTACTTCCATGGCCATTTCACATTAGTCCTTTACTCGTTTAGGCTTTGGGTACTTAGCCGCTTAACAATTTTTTATAACGGGCCCGTCAAAGGCAAGTATTTCCCTCTCAGAGCGAGATAGATTATAGTATGGAATAGCACACAGGCTTTAGCCTGTGTGCTATTCCATACGAACGAAATCGGTGTTTCTTCGGGGTAAAGTTTACTTTACCCCGAAGAAACACCGATTTCGTTTAAGTCCTCGTTCAAATAAAGCGTGATACTGGGTCCTTATTCACGTACTTTTTTTCCGTTTTCGCAGCAAGTCCGTGTGAATTTTCAAAATCTTGTCTTATTGGTAAATAGAGAGCTGCGCTTAGAAATGCATAAACGCGCATATGCGGTGGACATTTTTGAGCGCACCGTGCATGCGTTGCATGAAAACAAAAAAAAAAGAACGTGAATAAGGACCCTGATAGCAAATGACAAATTGATAGTAGAGATGTCTGGTCTGGTCATATATTAACTTTGTTAAACGAAAGTCGAAATTCGATTAAAATTTAATCGAATTGAACTGGTTGCACTTGAGTGTCGACTTAACACATCATTTTATATCTATAAAAACAGCATTTTATCACATCATCATCATAATGTACATCTGTAGGTACCCTACTTGAGGAATGTCACTAAAAATGTCTATGCAAGCTTTTATTTTTCCTGTCATAAACAATAATTATCATTTTATTTTTTTATATTTACGTACCATACAATAAAATATACCATTATAACTTTATTTCCAAGGCAATGTGAATAATAACCGTGAATAATAAAGTAGGTACCATAGTTTTGGAACGTACATATCTGCCTATATAAGTAGGAAACTCAAAAGACTCATTATCATTGAAAAGATAATTCATAGATGTCCATCCTGTACATAAGAGCCTATTGTCCTACCATTAAACCTTGGGTGGTCCCAATATATTCTATGCAATAATTATAGTTTAGTATTTATGTATCTATAAGCAATAATTATATTTTAGTATTGAAGTATCTATTTATATGTATCATAATTATTATTGGTGTTTTAGCGGAGGCGTAGCTTGCCTTAGACGGCCCAATTTGTTGGGCGGGTTGGTGATCAATGACCTAAACGGACAAAGGACCAAAGTGTGTCATTCGCACAAATTTTTCGCTAGCACGGAGGGAGCGGGGAGGGGATAAAATTGCTACGCTCGTTCGGTGGTTCCCTGTTACCTGGGGGCTCCAAATCATTGATACAGCGGTAGCTACGCCCCTGAGTTTTAGCTAAAAATCACATAAGAAAAGCTTCATACCATAAACTCTACTGAGTAATATCGGCGGAAGATCTCGAACAACACACCCATAGATATTTTACGGACAGTTGACGGACTCGGAATTACAGACCACAGGAAGGTGTCCCGAGTTTCTGTGTTCCAGGGGGATTTGGAGTTAAAAACCTCCTATTCCGAAATTACAATAAAAACCGGGCAAGTGCATGTCGGGACACGCAGAGGGTAGGATTCCGTAGCCTCCCCCCCTCCGAATAATGCAGCATAAGAAATGGGTTTTCTGTTGTTTATGTTTCATATTTACAACGTTATCTTGATAATAATTTTCAATTGAATTTGTATGAAAAGTCTATCGAAAATTATTGTTGTGTAGTGAAATTAAAAGGAACACTATCGTGATTTTTTTCACATAGGTACCCAACATCAACCATTTAGGTGGCAGGGGGGCACTTGACTGTAACAAAAATTTGCACTTTACCTAATGCTTATTATTTGACAAACGGATCCCTAAATCTAAAAAAGTGAGAAAAAAAAAGTTTTTCAAGATTTTATTCTTTCACTTTGTTGTCGTAAGTAAAATGTATATCACTAATAGTCTCTGAGCTAAGCGGACGGACGGACATGGCAAAACTGTAAGGGTTCTGTTTTGCCATTAAAGCTACGGAATCCTAAAGCAGTACGTACATAGTATACATTTGGCTAGTGTACACGTAACTTTTTGTAATTTCGGGAGGAGAAACTCGGGACACCTACCGAACAAAGTGGTCTGAAAATGCACCTAACCTTCACCCCCGAAATTTACTCCCATAAATATCTTCCCGAAAAATTATCCTGGGTATCCATGGTGTGCGTGTTTTATAAAGGTGAGGCAAAACATGACATTAGGTGGTAACGGATATAATGGTAAAATGGGGCATTGTGAACCTACTCCTGACATAACTCCTTGTATTTATGTGCTCCTAGTAACTCACTGGTTGATATTGTCCATGAACTTGTAATCTCCCCCGGAGATGTTGACCTTGGAGATGATGCCAGGCTGGAGACGGTTCATCAACTTGCACAGGATAATGCCGTCACGGAGAGCATATTCGTATGGCATGTCAGGAGGGAACCTCTCACCGATGACTGCTTCGATCCATTTCTGGGCTTCCACCTCCTTTTCGGGTTCGCGTTTTCCAGCGCACTGAAATATGGAAAAGGTCGTGTTTAACTTTCGTCTTTTTATTTTAGAGTTTTTAGCAATCTAGAATTTTGCAGCTCATTTCTGTAAAAGTCAAGTATTTATTGTAAACTTCAACCGCATTAAGACTAGGACATATAATACAAATAAAATGGGGGCCTAGACCTAATGGAATTAAGGCGTCGGTTTAATTATGAGGCCGCGTGATCGAATCCTACCCATTATAATACCGACGTGAACCTACTAACATAACTTATTCAGCTTAGCTGGAGGTTTTAACAGGATTGTTTGTAACGTGGGGCCAAAATTCCACATTGCTAGTTATATTTAAAAAAAAATCCATTAATTTTAAATGTTAACGCATGCTGTAAGGAAAAATAATTAGACATTAAATATAGAGATGTTAACGTGTCTTTCCCCTTTTTGTCAAATTCATAGATATTTTTCTTTTCGCATGCGTTGTCTAAGCCTAAGTTCTTGACAGTTCAGTTTTGGCGCCTTTTTACAACTCCTTGTTGGAGTTGTAAAAATGGCGGCAAACTGACCGGCCATTATTTTTACAGCTCCTAGTTTAACTTGTAAAAAATGATTTGAATACGTGATAATTGACTAAGAACGAGACTATGTGCATGTAATAAGTGCATAAATACTTGACACTGGCAGAAATTAGCCGTTAAAACGGCTAGATTGCCATATAATAATAATGTAATAATAATAATAATAATGTTTTATTGCGTCTAATAAACTGTTTACATAAATTTGTGATTGGAGCCTCCTTTTAAGCAGAAAATGCCTGTGTTAGAAGACTCCGCTCTTCCATAACTTGCTTATATTAAAACCCAAAAATGTACTAGGTGGGCAATAAAGTAATACAATTAAATTAAATAAACTTATTTTCTATAATTTTGTGTGTGTGTGATGTGATGTATGTGTGTGTGTGTGTGTGTGTGTGTGTGTGTGTGTGTGTGTGATGTATCTTATTTCATGTTTTGTAACAGTATTTCTGTATCCTCGTATGACAATGGTTTGATCCATTGTATTATACTTTTTTTACAGTCTCTATATTGCTTTGGGAATATAAATATTTCTTTGTTAATTTTATTGTAAACTTGCGCTGATCGTTTATTGAACTGTACACTAGCGAAGTTGGTTTTCGTTTTTGGTACCTGTGCTATATTATATTTTCGTCTTTTAGCTTATATACTCAAAAATGAAGAAGAACTCCTTGTTGATTTTCAATCTTCATTTGTTTCAAGGTAAGATCAGTTTTTAAATACCTATCTCAGTAGATACTAGAGAGTTCAATAGCCTTGCATTTTTTTCTTTGACAAGTTTGGAATATGTTCAACTTTTTGTTTTGTCCTCTGTATGAATCGAACTCACTCACCCAACCCACAACTACTTGTTACAGTAATATTATCTACGAGTTCCCACTGCACTACAGAGACTGTGAAGTACCTACCTTCGGCTTCAATGGTACATTGCCCTCATATTTGTGAGGAACAAACGCTTTTAGCTCTCGACATGTTCTACAGTTCAAATATTTCCGGATTGTACTAATTGAAACCATTAGAAAAATAAAACATAATAGGTAGGTATGTACTCATACAATTTTGTTTTATTTTTATTTATGCAAGAATCATAGTGTAATACTTATTAAATTATGCTACTTATTACACTACGGTGGTGTAATAAATAATACTTATCACACTATGCAAGAATCCCTAAATTTTTCAAGTTTATAGTGTCTTCTTTTTGATTGGATTTTTTTGTTTGTTATGAAACTTTCCTTATCTATTTCTATACTAATATTATAAAGCGGAAGAGTTTGTTTGTTTGTTTGTTTGTTTGTTTGTTTAAACGCGCTAATCTCAGGAACTACTGGTCCGATTTAAAAAAATATTTTTCTGTTGGATAACCCATTTATCGAGGAAGGCTATAGGCTATATAACATCGCGCTACGACTAATAGGAGTGGAGCAGCGACGAGAAATGTTGCAAAAACGGGAAAAAATTACGCATACGAAGTTGCGCGGGACAGCTAGTAATCTCATAAAAATCAAAATATTTGTGTGGAGTATTAGTTAGTAGGTAGGCATACTAACTAAAATACTCCATACAAAAATATTTAATAGCTTGAAACTAGAAGAAATAAGAACTGATATTTGAGCAAGTAAAGCTACATGTTATGAAATTCAAAGTAGGTACGTTGAATTGTTTGTATTCTTTACAATCGAGAAATATCCCATTTTTTTTTATTACACAGCTGTATTATTTGGCCAACTTACTGTTTACATACATAGGTATCCAGTAACGTTGTAAAGTTGGTAACAATACCTATTGTTACATAAAATACCTGTAATAATTTGCTAAAATCGCGAGCTACAGAATTATTTATTTAAGGCTACGCACACAACGACACAGCCTCGCTTTTCTGCACACAACCATATTACTTCACAGTCCGCAGGAGCGCATGACAAAATTAAGTCGAATATTCGTTCGTATATATGTTAGATTACTTACGCTATAACTATGACAATACGAAAATTCTCGTTTTTGCATTTTTTTCAGTTCAAGACTTTTTTACGGGTCATATTATGACATACCCTTAAATTTATTTTTATCATCTACTAGAATAACTCTTTTCACACTTTCTTTCGTGTCATACACATTTTTGACAGACCTGAAACCTTTTTTGCGTAACGCCATCTACGCGTCATCTTGCGTCTCCCCGTAATATTAAATCTTGCATTTGCATCAAAATTTAATAGATAAATTACTTTGGTTTATATTTCAATAGAGACACGATATAAAAGACACACACACTTATAAGGTTGCTACGTTCATCGAGTATTTAATCAAAATCAATTTTTTATGTATAACTAGTTGCACGCCCGGGTTTTACACGGCTGTAATTTTTAGGTACACAACCAAAAGATTTAAAAAAATATATCCTGACAATAACGAACTCAAAAAAAAATTACCAATTTGATGCAGTGTTGCTGAAGTTATGAGCGTACATATATTTCAGAAATTCATTTTTATTTAAATAAAAGATTACTAGCAGCACGCGCTGGCTTCAAAAAGAATGAAAAGTTGGTTTACTGCTACGATTTTTAAACAAAATAGCTTCAATGTCTGATAAATATTTTTGTCAGCAACCTAACAAAAATACATAGCCCAATTCATATTCTAAATACCTACGAGTATATAACAATTAATCACCAAAGGTGTCGCGAAGCAATTGCTGCGAAAGTGACCAATTTGACTAAATAGTATTTTCAAATATTTGTAAAAGTCCGGGAAAAGAACATACCAAGAGAAATAAATGTGAAAAATTCCAGAAAATACACAAAAATACCATTTTACTTTTCCCCATTCGAACTGTTTCAGAATGATCTCATTAAAAAAAAGACATTAATTAATTATTTTTATTAAAAACTCTATAAAGTAAGTTCTAGTAATTGATTTTACACTATGATAACAATTTAGTTTTGTACTCCATCGATAATCTGGACCTTGAACTCACATCCTTTGCTATTATACTCTCGCAACATTTAAAAAGTCATTCATTCATTGCTTGCACTGTGATACGTACTTGTTGCTCTTCCTTTGTTATTTTTTAAATTTCGTGTGATAATGTTGCTAATTATATTGTGCTCTGTGCTACTTTATTCTGCAGTGAAAACTCACCCTTTTATTGTGTTGTTCCTGTTTTTCTATATTCCTAAACACTTTTCGATAATATTATAAATAATTCAGTCAAAAGTTGCATTTATTTATAATAACTTATGTTAAAATAGTTTAGGGATAAAAAATATTGGAAAAGATAAATTAATCTAGGACAGTGGTGTGACTGTGGATTCGAGAGACGTCAGGTAGGTATTATTACAATTAATTTAATGAATAAATTGTCAATCATGTTTTTTTGGTATATAAGTTGTGGTCAAATTTTATGAATGTGTTTTGATAGTATTGCACCTCTTGTTATTTATGAACCTCAATCCGATTGGATTATTGTGGAATAAAAAATAGCCCCTAAAAAAAATTTTCTTTGTGTATTCTGCCATCGTATCGCCTGAACCGATTTGGATGCAGTTTTTTTAGAAGCCACTCGTAGTTTAATTGCTATGGGTCTTATTTCTTAGTTTTTAAGTTCAGTTTTGAAAAAAAAATTAAGTAATTCAGATTACCTTAATGATTCATTTAGAAAACGCAATTTACACTTGTGATTCATGATTACGAGTTCACAATCAAGTTTTGGCCTTACTTGTCGTGTTTTTATTACGTAGGTATTTGTTTTAATGCATGAATAACGTCTATATCCATCGCGAGATGTCAATTTTAGAACATATAGATTTTGATTAGGTAGGTAGGTAGGTAAGGTAGGACTGTAGGTATGAGTTTCTAAGCACTCACTATCATCTGTATGTTCAAAGATACTTATATTATTTAAATAACACACCTCTATTAAACGTTGTACAGGCAAAACAAAAACATTAATCGTTTTTTGTCAATTGATAAATCCAATAGTTATCTTATATATATATATATATATATATATATATATATATATATATATATATATATATGTATATATATACATATTTCTTGTGTGCGTGTGTAGGTATGTCATTGAACTCCTCCTAGACGGCTGGACCGATTTTGATGAATTTTTTTGTGTGTAATTTGGATTACCAAATGAAATGAGAACTATATATAAATATAACATATAGCTAAAATACAATTTATTTATTTTATAGTTATCACAATTTATATTTCGTGTATAACGAAGTGAGTACACTTTAGTTTAGTACAATTTTTATATTTTTTTTTATTTTTCAAGTGTGTAACTGTTAGTTATTCCTAATAAATAAGTAAATAGTTAATCACGCTAAATGGATCAGGATGAATTCAGATACTGAGATAGATTATACTCTGGCTACTTTTTACCCGCGGAGGGTAATGTGTTTGACGTGTAATGTATGTGTGTTCCTTTGTGGCACTATATATACCAAACGCGTGGGTTGATTTTGATGATTCATACGTCGTTCGTATTAATCTTGAAATCGTCACAAAAGACATGACAGCAATCGAAAATCAAAATGGCGGCAGTCAGACGCTATATTGTGATAATCGTGTAGGTCATTTTAAAATCATGATAAGGTTTATTGAATCAATTTTTGTTTACCGTTTAGGATATATGGCGATTTAAAGTTTGGTACCAACTATTTTAACTCAAATTTCCGTGTTACAGTTATTACGTTACGTTACGTCTTACAACTAAGCACTAAAAAAAGGCTTAAATAAAAAAATAAATTTTAAACATAAAAAAACCCGCCTTAAGTATTGAAACAGGATAACTTTACGTTACTAACGAAGTTACTAAAATGCCTCCGACAGCATGATTTAAGGTTATCTTGTTTCAATCCTTTTTATCCAGGCGGGTTTTTTAAATTTTTTATTTATTTTTTTATCCCTCAAAATGTACGGTTTCATTTGGA
The DNA here is from genome assembly GCA_945859575.2 of Herminia tarsipennalis. Lineage (NCBI taxonomy): Eukaryota > Metazoa > Arthropoda > Insecta > Lepidoptera > Erebidae > Herminia > Herminia tarsipennalis. The sequence goes on along the minus strand of OX243834.2, from coordinate 9,306,104 downwards.
TGGATTTGATTTTCAAAATTTCCACGCGAACTCGCTGGCAACAGCTAGTATTACATCAACTAATAATACCTACCGTTCGTAATATTATTTTGTATGCTTCGCAGGGGAACTACTTTGATTGACATTGTATTCAATGTGACCCATTGTTACTGGTTAGGATATTGAATACATATCGAAGTTATTTTTTATTAAATTATACATAAGGTCTACTTATTTTTGTTAGTGTAGTTTTACTAGTACCTACTAGTAATAATTAATAAAAATATCTTTAAACACTTAGGAAGCAAAATACTACTCTTGTGAAAAGTCGATTCTACATGCCTGTAATGCCTGTTCGCAAACAATAGGTAAAGCCGGAGAAAAGAACATTCAATAAAAACTTGCTACCACTCCTTTCAAATAATGAAACATTATTCAAATATTAAAAGAAGAGTACATGGATATATCAAACTCAAGATATATCAAACTCAAGATATATCAAACAACAGACTGGCCATAATTTATCACTCAGAATCTTTACTTACATACATAAGTAATACGTTTTCATAACTAAGTAATACCTAAGTAGAATACACGTAGGTACTCCCTTATATAGTAGGTAGATACTATTGATTGAGTGTATTTAATATTATATTTAGTACCCAAAGGATAAACTTAGTGGTTCAAACGCCCTAAAATCCTAGATATCTCTTTAAAGTTACGTAAAAATTAAAGTCCTCATTTGCGGAGTCCGACTCGTGGATCTTGGCCAAAGTTATCAGCACTGGGCTGGTTTTTGTATCTTAACTGACATTCCTATATATTCTATAGGTTAAGTGAACAAAAAATATAACTAGGTATAGTAGTAATTGACAATTGAAAAGAGAGGTTTATTGCCAAGTTTTTTTACTTGCTGGCTCTAAAGTGCCGATATTAGGGCGGTGCCAGCGGTGGCCAGGCACAGGGCGTAGACCCTGGAGGGGCGCAGTAATAACCATCAGGACCGATAGGTACCAAGGGCTCGCAACGGGCGCATAAAATGCTAGTTACGGCACTGGCTCTACCTTTATGTTGCCGCTGTGGAGTTGCGAAGAACAAACGTAGGTAAATATATATAATTTCTATCTATTGTTAGTCGTTTATGTGATGAAGTTTCTATGTGAATAACGAACTTTTGAAATTGACGAGATTTATAGATGAATAAAAGACGATTTTTTAGTTTTATTTTGTAAATTTTTAATGCTCAAGGTCTAATTATGATAAATAATTCATACTTAAATGTATATTTTTTAAATAAACTTTACATATATATTATCTTTGGATAATTTATTCAAATTATTTAAATTACTTAGGTTGTTACAAGTACCTAGTAAGTATACTCATAAAGTAATAACACGAGGATATTGTAGGTATTTTGAATTTAGGGGAAAATACATTATTTTGTTATTAGTAATAGGTATGTTATGTACCTAACTATAAACTGATTTCATCGAATCAATAATATACCTACTGATATAATCGTCTGATTATGTTAGGTACCTATACTTTTTCGTTTCAAACGTGGATAGTTACGGTTTACGGTCGAATACACAATTTGACCCAATTATTAGAAAGTTATATATCATACTGTCACTGTCATTTTGAAGTGAAAATCTTAAAATTAAATATCATTAGTTAATAAGTACTTAATCGACAACCGTTGGGGTAAACGAGTTCTTGAGTGGAGACCACGGCACGGCAAACGTAGTGTGGACGCCCTCAGGCCAGGTGGAGTGATGATTTACGCAAAACGGCTGGCAGGAGTTGGATGCGAGAAGCCGAAGATAGAACAAAGTGGCGTGCAATTGGAGAGGCCTATGTCCAGCAGTGGACTGCGATAGGCTGATGATGATGATAATTATGTTCGAAAAACCATGACAAGCGTATCGTCATTTTAATTTACTTACGTAAATGGTTTTTTTTTGCGGAAAATGTGCATTGGGTAAATAGTGTCACGAAACCACATAACTGACGTAATGGTGGTCTTTGGATCGCTGTATGAATGTAGGGCGCTTATCTGAACCTGGTCATGTCATGTACCATGAGATATATCGGAATATCAAAACATCATTTACTAAATAAAAAATAAGAAGAAAGAGAGAGACCAGGTGTCATATGGATACTCGGTTGGATGGGACGTAGTTCCTTTTGCTATATATTTTTTGTGTTTGTATTAACTTATAAAAAAAGTTTGGAACAACATAACATTTAAAAACACAACGTCCTTATTATTCTAGCTTCACCTAATCAGATGAATAACAGATTTTTTATGGATGTCAAAATGTTACGCATTTTTTCGTCTAGTCTCTCAGCCTGCAAACATATCGTGCATAAAAAACTACGTTCCAAAAACATTTTTAAAAACTACCTCATCATAATTAAATGCTCTAAAATGAAGAAAATATTTTTGACATTATAATGTAACAAATTAATGGGTACTACTACTGGTTTAAGTGTGAAAACGTAACAGACAGACTTTCCTATTACTGCTTTCATATTTATAAAATGTACTAGATGAACTAGGCCACGCTTTCCTATACACATACAATACAACTACAACTAACTCAGACTGACTAATGGATCAACGCACAGCCTAAACCGCTGATCGTAGAGATGTGAAATTTCAAGGACGTATTTCCTACTACTCTTTATTACGATTTGTGAAATTTCCTATCTGGCTTTTTGGTTTAAAATAATAAAATACGGTTCTCAGCGTTTTTGAAAAATCTGTTGCTAAGCGCAAAACCTGAGAATGGCTGAACCAATTCGTCCATAAAAGCGTCTTTCAGACGGTTGCAAACAAACTTACAAACCAAGGTGACCTTGCTTGTAACCAACAGTGTAGAGGGCTGATGTAAACCATTTTTTTTTTTTTATTATTTATTATTACTTGGTACTTGATTTGCAACAGACGTCTACCTACACTGTACAAGGTCATCTTGGCGGGGACGGTTGTTTCCAACCGTCTGGAAGACGCTTAAAATGCGAGGATTAATTCCATATTTCAAACTCAAACTTAACGGGGTAACGCCGCGGGGATAAGCTAATCCAAACTAATATTTAAAAAATGTGAAGTTTATTCTGTCTATCTATTACGTTTTAACGCTTAAACCACTGAACCGATGGACCGATGTTGGTATATATTTACTGCCATTGTATGTTTTTGTAAATGTTTTCATAATCAATTTTATTATTATTAAGAAAAAAATGAAATTTGGTATGGAATATTTACGCGGGCGGAGCCGCAGGCGAAAACTAGTTTATATAGATTAAAGCTTTAAAACTTTCGCTATTTTGATACATATTAGATATATTTTGGGACTTAATCGCGTGAATTATTTAAAGGTACGAACCTTTTGTTTACCCGACGTTTCGATCGAATTGCGCCGATAAAGGTCACTCGGTCGGGTAAATAAAAGGTACCTTTAAATAATTCACGCGATTAAGTCTTGAAATATTTCTAATATAGATAAAAGCTTGTCTTTAGCTTGTCATCTGACACATACAAACTAACAGGGAAGTTAAATAAAAGCTTGTTAAACGAGAATTAGAAACGATGTTTTGTTACTCAAAAGCGCCAGAACTGGGTTAAATTTGCTACTGAGATAAGTTACAGGTAGTCTGTATACATACACTATGTACACACATAACGCTACTATATCCCGGAAAAATGTACGGTTGCTCTAGGATAAATTTGTTTTGTAAAATGTCTACGCGAATGAAGTCGCGGACAATCGCCGGTTATTCCATACAGTCAGCTTTTTCGCAAAGTATCATTTGATGATGTTTTATGGGGATGTCGTGGAATAATGTATACATCTTAGTTGTGAGCCTAATTTATGTTAGAGACTTCGAAATAACAAGGCATTTTTTTCCAACAAACTAAATAAAAATAATTAAAACGACTGTTTTAAATGTGTAATTTGAAATGAATGTAAATTAGTCTTTAAACGTGAAACCTACTTTTTTTTCTGACGCCATTTGAAACACTTAAATTCAAACTCAAAGCACATTAAGTATTCTATTTAGCTCAGTAGGTACTTTGTGGTAAGTCGTTGACCACATATACGTTGTCTGATCCCACATGAATAATGTGATGAATTCACATGAAACTAATCATAGATAGGCAGAGCCGATGAGATAAGAAGAACAAGGAAATGAAAATTCTTTCCAATTCTTTTAAAATCGCAAACTTTGAATATTAAATAATGATAAGGATTTACAAAAACCAATAGGATTGGTTGATTTCTAAAAGTTGGTAAATTTTATTTTATTTCATATACTATACTAATATTATAAAGCTGAAGAGTTTGTTTGTTTGTTTGAACGCGGTAATCTCAGGAACTACTGATCCGAATTGATTTTTTTTCTTTGTTGGATAGCTCGTTTATTGAGGAAGGCTATAGGCTATATAACATCACGCTACGACCAATAGGAGCGGAGCAGCAATTAAAAATGTTCCAAAAACGGGGAAAATTGACGCATACGAAGTTGCGCGGGACAGCTAGTTTCATATACGATGGTTGTTGCGTAGTTAACACATTCAACAACATCAAAACTAAGATGATTTATCTTGATGAAAATCTATACTTTACATTATAAAGCTAAAGAGTTTGTTTGTTTTCCCGCGATAATCTCAAGAACTACTGGTCTGAATTGATAAATTATTTTACTGTTGGATAGCCCATTTATCAAGGAAGGATATATGCTATATAACATCACGCTACGACCAATAGCAGCCGAGCAGCAATGAAAAATGTTGCTAAAACGAGGGAAACATACACAGACGACGTTGCGCGGGTTAGCTACACGAGTTTGGGTATCCTCCATGTTTAAACCCCGACGCAAAAACGACAAGGGGTTTTATGTTTGACGTGTCTGTCTGTCAGTATGTGTGACTGTCTGTGTCATCGTAACTCCCGAACGCATGAACCGATTTTGATTTTGTTTTTTTTTTAAAGGTGATTTAGTCAGGAGTATTCTTAGCTATGTTTAATAATAATAATAATATCTTGGGACAACCCACACAACGCTATCTGATCCCAAACTAAGCAGAGCTTGTACTATGGAAACCAGACAACTGATAAACATACTTATATATTTCTAAATACATACATATTATAGATAAATAACATTTAGTTTGATGTTAATCGGTCCAAGATGTTCATGTCACATGCTCAAAAATATTTTAAATCAATTCAGGGTATTGCAGACCCCGACGGGTTTTCTTCGGTTACTTATCACTTGTTAGTCAGGGGGCTTTATTTATTTTTTTATTTTCTTTATTAGGCTCACAAAACAAATTACAATCATTAAACAGGTACAACAAGATTTTTACAATAGAAAACTAGATTGTTATTCTAAGCTTGTGCGCACAGTATGCACCATTTATGCTGGTTAGTTGTGTTAGTATATAAAAATTACATAATTATACTTAGGCATGTACTTACACTAGTGTTAATGTGTTAGTATTATAATAGTATTAAAAAAAAGAGAAAATATGAATTTAAACAAATATGCATGGGCAAAATAACACATAACTCTATTTTACAGTAGGTAGGTCCTACTGCAAAACAAAGCCATGCATCACTCTACCAATGCTTGGAACTATTGAAACATAGCAGACCTTGAATATTTGTCTTAAATTTGTTGAGACTAGTTCTAAATAAATCAATATCTAATTCAGAATGGCTAGTAACGGTATCATTATACAATCGACACATTCTAGTTAAGGGGTTGTGAAAGGACGTATTATTTTTGAAAATTTGGAGGGCAAATAGTTTAGGTGAAGGATTCCTAGATTTGTAATGCGTAATGAAACTTATGGACGACAGTAGATTAGGTTCAGTACTTTAAAATTTTATTTGACTCTTTTTTACGTCGGTCGGGGGTTTTTCAAAAATTTTAATTAATGTTTTTTTTTTATAAGCTTTTATTTAACTTGCAATGTTTGTATAATTTTTGAAGTTAAATTAGAACCACTTCCCGGTGACCGATTGGGCTTAAATTTGGTGTGCATTATGTATCTCTGGTGACAATACAGTAATATGGTACCATGGAGCTGTTCAGCTGATAGAGCCGAAAGATGACCATAGGAACTTCTTAACTAAATATGATAACCCATCGAGTTTGGGCTCATTTGTTTCGTCTTGGTTAGTACTTTGGTGCTGCATGATATCTAGGGTCTGATGATGGAGTCGGAAGGTGGCAATAAGAAGTTCAGATTTAAACAAGATAAACCCATCGAGTTTTGGCTCGATTGCTTCGTCTTGATAAGTACCTACCTACTATTTTTTAACATTAAATCTACACTTAAAAGAAAGTTTTAATTTTTTTCACAATTAACTTATATCTTCTTCCATTATGAAATGATATTACTGGACCTTCGGGGTGAGGGTTAAATTGAGATAAATTATGATAAAATATAACTAAATTTCACTACAAAATAAATTATTAATTAAAGAATACCGTATGCCTTATCCTTAAAATATTCCAAAAATATTTTAAATCAATTCAATTCAGAACAACAATTTCCGGATCACACAAAGTGGTATCCCGTGTGGGAATCAAACCCGACGTCTTGCGTAGCAGCCCACCGCGCCACAGAGGCAGTAGGTAACTCTAACTTAACTTATCAGGCGTGTTTAACGATAAGGTTGACCCGTAGCTGGCATTAATTCGATAGAAATACATATCCATACTTATATAATAAATGTGAAAGTAACTCTGTCTGTCTGTTAAGCTTTCAAACAGCTAAACCGATTTAGATATAATTTGGTATGGAGATAGTTTGAGTCCTGGGGAAGGACATAGGATAGTTTTTATCGCGATAACCGACATTCACGCGAGTGGAGCCGCGGGCGAAAGCTAGTTTATAATAAGTCAACTTTGAGACGACTCTCAAAATTATTTTCTATCACATCTATTCACCTTTAGGACAGTGACGGCGTGCGAGTTAACGGCCGGCGCGGGCGTCTTAAAAGTGATTGGCGTTTGAATATTTGGCCGTAGTTGAAACAAGTGACAAGGAATGACAGTTTGAGTTGTCTCAGTATTTGATATATTCGTTAATGTGCGACGTTACTGATAAAACAGGTGGAAATTGCAGGGGTTTCCCTTCCGGACATACCGCTGGCTTGAAGCCAGATTAATATTTTTAGAATACACTGAATCTTTCAACCCTGCGTGTCATATCTATACTAATATTAAAAAGCTGAAGAGTTTGTTTGTATGGTTAACACTATAGGTAATTTTAAGGGTTCGAATGAATAAAAAATGTAGTATTGGTTGGCACATTTATCGAGGATGACTAGGCTTTATAACATCATGATACGAACAATAGGAGCGGAGCAACAATGAAAAATGTTGCAAAAACGGGCAAAATTGACGCAAACGAAGTTGCGGGTCTGCTCGTTGTCACTACCATTTTTTTTTTATAAGACGTCAGTATAAGCCCTGTGTCGCGGGGGACTTTACAAACATAATACAAGTCACGGACATAAAGTACACCCAGACTAGGAACAACAATTTGTGGATTACATAAAGTGGTGTTCCGTGTGGGAATCGAACATCACAGAGGCAGTCAAGTCAACTATTAGTTATTGTTAGTTTAAGACATAAATCTGCTACGTTTGAACACACAAAACATGACAGACATGACTACAGATTTAAGACGTAATGAAGATAATAATATATTTAATTTATTTTTGTCATGCGCGCTGATTTATTATTTTCCTAACGTTAGTTTCCGCTCGAGTCCGTGATCAGTAATCGAATAAATCGAATACTAATAGAGCTTGAGTTGGCTACTAAGTAATTTGGATCAGTAGTCAGTTGATAAGTAGTCAATACCTGACTTGATTTTTCTTAATATTAGTTTTTTGCGTTGTAAAAAACTACAGCATAACGCCACCTAAGAAAAACGATTAATGTAGGTATGTGTTAATCTATACTATCTATACAAATATTATAAAGCGAAAGAGTTTGTTTGTTTAAACGCGCTAATCTTAGGAACTGCGGGCCCGATTTGAAAAATTCTTTTTATTTGGATAGACCATTTATCGAGGAAGGCTATAGGCTATATAACATCGCGCTACGACTAAAAGGAGCGGAGAAGCGACGAGTAATGTTTCAAAAACGGGGAAAAATTACGCATACGAAGTTGCGCGGGACAGCTAGTATGTTAATATGTATCTACGAATGCAAAAGTAAATATTTATGTAGGTATCATATCCCGATATCAATCATTTGCAAAATGGCGAAAGTTAAAAAACATTTTTTGTTTTCGAATGAGATAAAGGTCTCAATATTGTTTTGCCATTATTACTCTACAGATGACTTTCATCATTGTGATAAACTACATAATTATTGTTTCTGACTTATTTTCGTTTGTAAAAAATAGCTTGGAAACGATTATGAGCTTTCTAATAAAAATAACTGCATCGAAATTCGTCCTTCTGTTTAAGCGTTCTGATTCCACTCATACTCAAACACGATAAACCTCCTAATTATAACTATTGTGTAGGAAATCAAAACAACGTCCATCATATAAAACGCCCATACATCAAAGTTTAAAAGCAAAATCATTCACTATTGTTGATGTTAGTGACGTTATTAGCAGACGTAATGGAATAAATCTAAAATAAAACTTATATTGGGAGCCGTTTCAATATGATCTAATTTTATGTGCATGCCTATATCACAGATATACAGAAGGTCGGCTCACAGGTCAACAATATATCCACTCACACATACATACGTACATACGTATAATCTCAACATGCGCAGTTTTTGTTGATACTCGACCGACTTCTCCGTACATGTATGCGTGAGCCTGTTTTCGCTCGTTGTAGGAAGCTGGTCTAAATATTGTATGCCTATATGTTTAATGTGTATGTACATTATGTATCGCAGCTGTTTAGAAGATAAGCTTTTTATTTATGGAGCATTAGAAAGCCACACGTGAATTTTGAAACTGTAAACATAGGAGAGTGTAAGAGGCCATTTGTCATAGACAGAAACTGTTTAAAAAAAAAAGATAACTAGCAATGTGGGATTGGGTTCCACATTACTAGCAATCCTGTTAACCCCTCCAGCTAAGCTCAATGGCTTGTGTTAGGAGTGGGTTCACGTCGGTAGTATAATGGGTAGGATTCGATCCCGCGACCTCACGATTGCGAGACCGATGCCTTATCCATTAGGCTACCGCCGCTTCCTGCGGTTTATTCATTAGGCTACCGCCGCTTCCTATTTAACTGCAGTTCACAGCAGCTCACAAAATTAGGCATATCACTGATACGATGGCCTTTTTTTTGTTCCATTGAACGATTTTTGTTCGTTATCATTATCATAAACGTCAAATGGCTAATTATAGATTTGGTGTTAAAAAGTGTTCCTCAAGACGAACTAATCGAGCCAAACTCAATAGGTTTATCTTGTTTAATTTAGAAGTTCTTAGGCCACCTTCCGACTCCATCATCAGAAACTAGATATCACGCAGCACTAAAGTAACTACTCACTAAAACAAAACAAATAAGCCCAAACTCGATAGGTTATCTTAATTAGGTAAGAAATGGTTTAATTTTACGTGATAACGTCATGAAAAAAACATTGATGAGATTGTACTACTACTACTACTAAAGGTTTGACGATGTATACTTCAGCCTATGAGCAGCCGGAGCGTGACGGCCCGTGACACTTTCGTGCGTGTTATCAAGTCAAAAGTTTCTGTGACCGCCTTTTGGCTTATCATATTATTGTGTTGTCACCAATTAAACCCAATCGGACGTCGGAAAGAGGTTCTAATTTAGCTTTACACAAACATTGCAAGTGCAAAGGCTTATAATACAAGTATTAAAATGATGTCACCCATTATTATTGTTTCGTTCTCGTCACGATTTCACGAATTTTGTCCAAGTAGATTTAATATAATCCAATATGAATTTAACAGAACATTGGGTTTTTTTGTTATTACTCTTGTCTCGTGTGTTGATTCCAAAATAAATGTATTTTCTTTCTTTCTTTCTTCTTCTTCTGGATATTTATATTTTATTGTGATATCGTTGTTTTAAAAATCTTTACCCACGACGGAACGGAGAAGGTATACCTATGCGTTTGGGGTGAGAGTTCTTATATTGATGTTATGATGTTAATACACCAGAGTGAGCCGCAAAAAGTTTTGTAAGAAATCGTTAAAAAGTATTAAAAAACAATGCCATACACATGCACGAAATATAACACACACTGAAATATTTTAGTTAATTTCAGAGCAGCGATTGGCCACCCCCGACAAATTTTCTTCGAACTACTTACCTCTTATTGGTCAGGGGCTTAAAATTTTATTTGATACTTTTCCTATTACAAAGTATGGGCCGTGGGTTTAATCAAAATTATTAATTATGTTTTTTTTTATAATTGGGTTTATTTTAGCAAAAATATTTGACACATAACTGGAGATTATTCGCGAAACCGACAGCACAAGTCACAAAAATTATAACTACACGAATAAAGAAAGCTTAAAATTATCTCTTTGTAATCCAGGAAGGCGTAGGCAGTTATTGTTAAAGACCGCAGATCCGTTTAAAGATTTCATACCCATGACTAAATGTTGGCGACTAATCTTATTTTTGTCGTAGTTTTACGAACTAACTTTAGTCCATTGAAGTAATTTTTATAGGCATTTCTTGCCAATTACTTTACAAATACAATAATTTCATTTTTGAAAGATAGAAAAATTTGAAGTGCAGACCCAGGAATCGAACTCGAGACTTCCGTAGCCAAACCGGGGCTGGGTCTGGACTTCAAATTTTTCTATCTTTCAAAAATGAAATTATTCTACTTTAGTCCGGTTAGTTAGAGTGACTGGCGATACCTACCTAAATAAATAATTGTTTGTCTTTTTCTTCTATCTTTGCCCGACTGGTTTCCTTATCAGTGGCGAAAATATGTTTGTTGATTCACATAACCCCTCCAATCTGTGTGTTTGTTTATGGCATCCGCGTCGTAGGTTCCGAACGCGTAGGCTAATTTTGTTGGGGAGTTTTTGATTAGATGGCTAAATTTAATCAGTGAGCGGTGCTGTCTTTGATGGTTTTCTTCGAATATAGGTACAGCCATTTTAATAGTTGATCAACTTTTATCTCCCGTGTCGAAGTGTTTTTACTGCATAAAAATACTTCGACACGGGTAGGTAGTATACAGAGGGATTTTTAATATATCTACTAATAACCTCCCGCTCGTGGCTTCGTAACTTAACACTAAATAACTTTGTTATATCAGTTTCGGAAAATATTTAATGAATGAACCCATTATCATCTACAACTTTTTTGGAGTTTATGACCTTAACCACCTACAGACTATTTTACTGGAGTAAAATCGTTGTTTATTGCGAGGTTTGTGTCCTAAACCTGACAAAGAAATATCTATTTTACTCCGGGGTCTCTCAGTATTGTGGTAAATGGTTGTGTGACAAAAGTAGGTGGAGTGGTCAAGGCATCATTGTAATTTCGTCTCAAAAATTTGATTACGAAGTTATTTGGTGTAATGTAAAGAATAACGAGCATTTTTCATAGAAATATTTGTATTATGTTATTAAATCGATTGTCATCTGTTATTAAAAATACTGTTGACCCGAACGTGATTGTACTAAATAAATAACAAACCAAAGTCTGTGGGCAGCCACAGACTGTGAAGCTAGTAAACAAGATATTACGTCGGAATAATAAAAATATAGAACAGGAAAATTAGGAACAAGAAACAAAATAAGATCATCAACATCCGCTGCTGATGACGTCTCTATACGTTAACTGATTTACGTTTTGATAATGTTACTATTAGGTAGTACTAAATCTACGTAAGACACGAAAGAGTTTCTACACCTCATATTCTCGTTACTGCAATTTGGGTCAGTTTTGAATTTTGATGCGAAGTTATCCATCACGCTGTTATCCATATTTCTGGTACTTGCTATAATTTCACAAAAATATCTATCTTGTTTACTAGCTCCAAAAATCTATGGACTGTAATTGTTACAAAATTATTTTTTACAATTACGTTGCATTGCAAAACAATATACCTAATAATATCTTTAACATTGGATTCAATCAGAATCATTGAAGTCTCGCAATCGTAAGATCGAATCCTGGCCATGATACTACCGACGTGAACCCACTCCTAACACAAGCCATAGAGCTTAGCTGGAGGGGTTAAAAGGATTGCTAGTAATATGGAACCACAATCCCACATTGCTAGTTATCTTGTTTAATATATATATATAAATAAAAAATGATTACTAAACTTTAAAAAGATGTTGGTTGTGGAGTTTCGTTGCTTTGTTTAATGAACGGATTTTCATTAAACAAAGCAACAAAACACCACCACAAGAAAACCACGTTTTAACGATCGACCACATCCGTTTCTTCTATTTAAATGCCACATATAAACGCGTCTTTAAACTCAAACGAGTAACACCATACAACATATTCGGTCAAAATTTTAGACGTAACTTTCAGTTGTTTTTTAAAAACTCTACAAATCTAAGACACAGTATCTAGTTGGTGCACTGATAGAAAAGGTACTTATAGTGCGATACATTTTTTTTAACAATATTTTTTATGTAGAATACCTAGAGTTTTCGTAAAATGATACAATGGCGTAGATTTCTTCTTGACAATATCATAACTTTATGTATTACTAGCTGTCCCGCGCAACTTCGTCTGCGTAAATTTTCCCCGATTTTGAAACATTTCTCATTGCTGCTCCGCTCCTATTAGTCGTAGCGCGATGTTAAATAGCCTTCCTCGATAAATGGGCTATCCAACAGAAAAATATTTTTTCAAATCGGACCAGTAGTTCCTGAGATTAGTGCGTTTAAACAAACAAACTCTACCGCTTTATAATATTACTAGCTGTCCCGCGCAACTTCGTTTGCGTAAATTTTCCCCGTTTTTGCAACATTTCTCGTCGGTGCTCCGCTCCTATTAGTCGTAGCGCGATGTTATATAGCCTATAGCCTTCCTCGATAAATGGGCTATCCAACAAAAAAAAACTTTTTTAAATCGGACCAGTAGTTCCTGAGATTAGCGCGTTTAAACAAAAAAACAAACAAACAAACTCTTCCGCTTTATAATATTAGTATAGATTATACATACTAATATCATAAAGCTGAAGAGTTTGTTTGTTTGTTTGAACTAGTGTTGTTGCCCATTTATCGAGGAATGCTATAGACTATATAACTCGCTATGACCAATAGGAGCGGAGCATCAATAAAAAATGTGGCATAAACGGGGAAAATTTACACAAACGAAGTTGCGCGGATCAGCTAGTCTATATATATAAAAATCAATGTTTGTCTGTATGTCCTCTATGCGTTCCGAAAGCATTGATCAGATTGTGATGAAACTTTAGCAGAATGTTCTGGGAAGGCCGGTGAATGTTGCTGTGTTTATAAGTCACAGCGAAACGTGGCCGAGTTCAGCTAGTTTTCATATAAAAAAGACGAAACAAACATGCTAATGTAATAAGTGAGTTTAAAGCCTTTAAATGTGATTTCTTTTTTACGATAGACTTAAAATAATTGCCGTTATACATGTATCAGGCCGGTAGGTATAAAAGTTTAAGTAGGTAGGTACAATTTAAACATTATTTTATTTATGTCGTATGTTACTCAATATATTTTCATTATAATATTTCTGGCTCACATTCTAAAAGCGTGCTCTATATCCGGTTGTCCTAAAACTTAAAATTAATGATATCGATCCACTAACTCTCTCACATATGACACTATTATTAGTAAACATGATATTTACTGAAGAAGATTAGAAAAACAACTAAAAGCTGTTATCTTATAAAGTAGTGGTTCCCAACCAGTGGTCCGTAGGAATCATAAAATGGCGAACAATTTCAAATTTAAGACAAAAGTATATTTTCTATTAAAATAATGTAACTAGCAAGTTACTTTGGGTTTTTGATTAAAGTTTATTTTTGGATTGAAGCAATTTAACCCACTAGTTCTATTAACTTCTGCCATGAAAATACTGGGAATAAAGGGATTTAGTGTACAGAACTCATCCAAAAGGTGGTCGTTGCAAACAACATATAACTAAAACTGGTCCCGGTTCAAGAAAATGATGAGAACCATTGTTCTAAATAAATGAAAGGATTTATGTCGCACAACCACAGAACTATACCGATGAAACCCGCTATATAATTGTAATAAGAATAGCTTTCAAATTGACACTTAAATATCAATGAATTAATTAAATAGACACATTATACTTATCAAATCAGATTGTCCCTCAAAATTGACGTACTGTCCGCGTTCAGACTGCGGTCTTGCCCCATGGTTAGACCAACTTCATTTTATGGTGCACTGTACAATTTGTAGTACCATATCCTTGGTAATTTAATTACCCATTAGCTCATACTAATAAATGTTAGTTTTAGTTATTTATGGTGCCGGAACATTTCATACTTTGTATGCTGATGGTAAGTTTAAGCCATACCTATATGCTGCTTTGATGGGTGACACCGTAGTATCAGTTGGTATTCACTTTCTGTTTTTGGGTTGAACGGCACAGGGGTAAGTAAGTGTAATTACTGGGAAAAATATATTTTAGACATGCCTTGGATGGAACACAATTGAAGAATGAAAGTGCTGGTTTTTACCTAACAGTGAGACAATACGTGCTAATAATATTTCTTATTTATCAATAATCCAGTTCATAAAAAAAATATTTGCCTTAACCACCTATTAAAACATCTGTAACAATAAACAATACGAGTAATAACACAAATAAACAAGCTAAAACAACTTAAAATTAATGTAAACTGATCGAAAACAAAACAATCGATAGAAAAACAATCAAGCTATAAAGAAACGTGTTAGAACAAAAATGAATGAAAGGGTTTGTACTGTTTCTATTTAGTACAGTGATGTAAATAAAAGTGACGCCACGGTATATTTACGTATATATTATGTACATAATCTGAGTGAAGTAGTGGTGCTGTGATGCCGCCCGCCCCCGCGTCGCTAACCGGCTTTGGGCGGGCGGTATCACAGCTAACAGTCTGCAAGCCGAGTTCGCACCGACAGCTCGCTTATCACATAGTCAAGTGTAACAGTTCTGTGACTTTAAAATGGCTGTACGTATTGCCATATTCAATTTTCCACACTTTTTACACTCACTAACACTGTTTTGCATTTTCTCTTTGAATATTTTTTTATGTTCATATTTTTGTAATTCTAGATTACTACTAATTTATAAACAATTCTAATTTAACTGTTAATGTTATGACGTCAATACATCCGCTTTATATACTAGTGTTACTATACCGATCAAAATTAATAACTGAACGTGTTACAAGTAAAGTTTCGATTACCTAACATTTATCAGATTTAAGATGTATAATATTACAAACTATCTAAAGATTTTGTATTTCATAAAATGTTTTTTTCGGATGTTTATATAAAGTGTAATGTGTGCAATAAAAACAAATCTAAATACATCATAAAACGCTTCGGCGTTCCTAGATAGTGTTTTTCACACTACAGTTTGTTTATTCATTACAATATTTAGATATACACTCATTTCATAACAGTAATTGAGCAAAAGTTTATAATAATACATTAGTTGAGCATTTGTTGACGTCAATGAGCGTTAAGACGTTGAATGATTTAAATTAATGAGAGAGATTGCGCGCGCGCAGCTGCTTTCGATTGTAACGATCTAACCTCTTTTACTAAAAAGGTTTCCAGATGAACCATCATCATGCCACAGCGATCTGTTTCGTAAACTCGGTGCTATTTTAAGATATGATGCTGGAATTCGTTCGTACGCCATCAAACTACTTGGCACTGGAACGAGAGTTTTACGGCCAGAGTTTGAGACTTGCATACATTCGTTATTTTTTTAAAGAATTTATGAGTTTCCTCCCAAACTCGTCTAGCGCCAGATTTTTACACCGACGCTAATCTTGACTAATCCCTCTTTATGTTCGAGAAACGAACTGTAATAACAAAATAATGTTTTATTTTTCAGCCCAGGAATAAGGACCAGGAACAAGAAGTGCTGACTTGGATCAGCGCGGTTATTGGCGAACCTCTCAATGGAAACTACGAAGATGTCCTAAAGGACGGCATCGTCCTTTGCAAGCTCGCAAATAAACTTTCTCCAGGATCTGTTAAGAAAATCCAGGAGAGAGGAACTAACTTCCAGTTAATGGAAAACATTCAGAGGTACGATGAGCAAAAAATATGTAAATTATGTCAATATGTGAGAAATATCTTCTATAAAAATATTATTACGCATTTCAGGTTCCAAGCCGCAATTAAAAAGTATGGAGTGCCTGAAGAAGAAATTTTCCAGACTGCTGATTTGTTTGAGAGGCGCAACATTCCTCAAGTGACACTTTGCTTATATGCGCTAGGCAGAATTGTAAGTTGTACGCTGTTTCTTACACCGTAAGCTGTTTCCTGAATGTCATGTTATCTATTGATAATAAATTCATATTTTTCTAGACCCAGAAGCATCCAGAATGGACCGGTCCTCAGCTAGGACCTAAAATGGCAGACAAGAATGAGCGTAACTTCACAGATGAACAGCTACGTGCTCACGAAGGTGAATTGAACCTTCAAATGGGCTTCAACAAGGGAGCTTCGCAATCCGGTCATGGTGGTTTTGGCAATACCCGTCACATGTAAATTGTGCTCGCTAATGAATTCTCAACGCAACTATTCTTTCCGACGCTTGCCAATGAGTCTGCCGAACTATTCGGTGTATTAAACAGTATTTTTGTTTGTATGTCAAATGAAGGTCAATATTTTAATAATATTTTACTCTTCTAAGTAAATGTCTGCTATGCTTAACTTCAAAGTTTGTGTGATAGTCTTAATTTTAAACTTATTAGTAGGTACCTATTAATGCTAACAACGCTATTTTGTTAAGTATTTTTTTTACCAATATTTAATTGTAAATATATAACTTTATCTAATAAAATATCGTTTGTAAGTAATTGTGTCAATTATTTTAATTCTCAATTGGAAGTGCAGGAGTAAAATATGGTCGGATGAATGCCAAACGAGTATCGATTGTTTTGACATCTTATTGTAAACTTTTGTGGGTTTTACATACGAAAGAGAAACTAATTGTTTTAATAAGTCACATAAAGTACTTAGGAGCACGATCAATTAAATCAATTACTTAAATATAGTGCCCATTACTGTTTGGCAAGAGTGAAGGAAATTTCTGTCAGTTTATGCGTTTTTTCTCTTTCTTTCTTACTCATTGGCTTCTGTCAATTATCTGGTATAGTTCAAATTTTATAGATTTTGCTATTATAGGCCTTATAAATAAATTCCTTTTTAGTTATTAAATAATAGGTGTTCAAGTACTTTCGCCGCTTTGAAGAAATTGAATGAAGCTAGAAAGATTAATAAAAACATACATAAAACTATAAGTACATAGCATTGATTGGAATTCGCAAAAGTTTTTGTTGCGAATAGAATATTTTTGATTAAAGTAAATACTAAATATTTTGTACTATGCAAGTCATTTAATAAAGACATTACAGCATTTAGTAATTGCGGTAAATGATTAGATAAATTAATGTTTCCGTTGCTAAGTGCACTTATGTGATATAATGAAGTATTGAATGACTTTCACAGCACAGCTGAAATAATATGTCAAGCGAAATTTTGGCAATGTAATACACGATAACAAATGGGTTGAAGCAACGCGTGTAGGTTTTAATTAATATATTGTAAACGTAATACTTAATTATAATATTATATTATTAACTGAGGACCTATTTAATTTTATAAATTTTGTTGTCCACGAGGATGTTGTATAAAGTCGCGCAATTTCCATACCTATAAACTTTTCCTCTGCTTATAGCGTCTTCAGGGGTGGAAATACGTCTTCATTACTTCATTTCCAAAAATACGTCTTTATTAGATATCCAGGTACCACCTGTTAAATTTCAACCTATTGGGTCTAGAATTATCTGTGATTTCTTATTAGGTAAGTGAATGAACATCCGCTTTTACATAATATAATAACATTGAATGCGTTATTTCAGCAAGAAAAATGAAATCTTCTAGTATTTTATACATAATAGAAGAAGAATCAGTAATAATCAACCTTATTTAACTTTTATATCACTTGTATGTTAAATTACTTATAGCAGTAGAAAAATAACAGGCGCTTCACATTTATTGCAGTAAGTATCTACTAAACTGGTTAAACGCCTTCTCATTTAAAGTTAATTGTACACAAATCGTCGAATTGCTTATCAAAATATAATAGAACATTACCTAAATATACACAGTAGTGGCGATAGTGGTGTGTCTGTTTTCCCGACATACCTACTTGATACCTATAGCATTAATAATTAAAAATAAATTTAAAACAATGCAATAATATATTTTTTCGGAAAAATAGAGACATAAATTACAACGATAACTATGTAAAATTAACAAGATACATTTTTTTTCTTTCTTATTATTCAACCCTCTCCGAAATCATTCCGACTGATTTACGTCCGATATGTTGCTACATTTGAAAGAGTAGTACCTACCAAAGACTAATTAGTTAGACTAATAGAGTTACTAGTAGTAATAACTCTAATTGATCTATGGTAGGTACTCGGTAGGTTACCTAACTGCCAGCTGACTGACTCTCAGAAATGCTGTTTCCCAAAACTAAAAATATAAATAGAAAAGAGGTCAATACACTAATATCATTCATTTTAATCTCCGTACTTTTATCTTTAGATAAAATACTAAAGTTTAATGCAGCATAGAAATGCTCAATGTCACACATCGCAATATAATTTACGACGTACGCCAGCTCTGTGCTATTTAGATTATATTTGAGACAAAGACACAGAGAGGTCGTTCAACTCATTCATTCAAATAGGGTTTGTACATGTTCATTCTTTTGACGAAGGTTTGTGTTGAGAAATAGCAAATGAGCTGTGGTTTTGTGAATTAGGACTACAAGGTAAAGACTGCGCACTGATCCATGGTTTTTATTATTGCCGTCTCTATCTTTTCGTGTATGTGTGAAAGAATAAGAGTTTTACGATTTACAACTAAGATGCTCCATGAACAGCATGATGTCTACATTATTAGTATCTAACTAGGCATTAACTGAGATTTCTAGTCTGGGTATCCAGACATTGTAACAGTAGTAGACTTCCAAAGTAAGTCAATGTCAAATACTTTGACTTCAAGTACGTACATTCATAATGTGGGCTCCATTTGGATAGTATATTCATGTTTACTTTCGCGATTTGTTTATCTTATAGAATTTCATGAGCTATGCTATTTTGATAAAACTTTACAGTAATATAGTTTATACATCAGAACAACACATAGGCTGAAATATAAGCACTG
This sequence comes from Herminia tarsipennalis, assembly GCA_945859575.2. Lineage (NCBI taxonomy): Eukaryota > Metazoa > Arthropoda > Insecta > Lepidoptera > Erebidae > Herminia > Herminia tarsipennalis. Next base: position 9,286,693 of record OX243834.2, on the reverse strand, counting down.
GTTAAGCCGCGGGGAAAACATTTTATTTTAAGGCTAAATACCTTTGTTTTATTGCCCGATGTTTCGGCCGTATCCCAACGGCCGTAGCCAATAAGAACGCGTAGCTTATAAAATTCTATAATTATAATCTTCATGATTGATATCAATACTCAGTCAGACAGTATAATACAGGATGATGGTATGGTACATTTGCCGATCCCTAATAATTTCTGCCAGAGCTAGAACCACAACAATCAAGAGACGACCATTCTGCTAAAACCAGCGATACGCGCCGCGCCAATTTTGGCGGTGGAGCAAAAAAAGGTGGAGGACATCACAAACATACAAATTACGCACGTACGTAGGCACTCTTACTTCACCACCGAAGCAGACTTTCAGTTAGATTGTAAGTGTGTCGGTGTTGTCGGTCCAGAAAATTAGACGTCAATTAAAAACTTAATTAATGCTGGCATCCGACACCCCAGACAAGATGTCCAGCTTATAATTTAGTGGGCTTTTGCCAATCTCTGACACAAACTAATGATACTACAAAGTATTGCGTTACATTGTTATTGTACTAGTTTTCCCCGCGGCTTAACCAGTGCTTATATTTCAGCCTATGTGTTGTTCTTATGTATAAACTACATTACTGTGAAGTTTTATTAAAATACGTTACACGAAAGAGCAACAAACAGCCATTCATCCAAGTATCCATTCTCACACACCTACGTATTTATAATATTAGTCGGATCTGTATCGTGTGTTTTCCGTTCAAAAAAGGAATTGTCAATTAAAATCCTAATTAACGCTGGCATCCGACACTCCAAACAAGACTCTCGCCAACTTCTGACAAAAACTAATAATCCTACAATGTATACTGTTACTTGTACTATTATTTAAAGTAGCAGACCAAGATTTGTATACGAACGTAACTGTTGAATAAATAAATTATTACATCAGTCAGTTCTTGTTCCAGAAAGAACAGTTCCATCATGTGCGCGTGGGCACGTCAGCATGAGCAATGTTTATCTTGATCTGAAGCCAAAAGCGAGGATGCTGAGGATTTATCCTCACTAGTGACACTACATGTTATATTTATCTCCTAATTACTCATAATTACGAGGTAATCGTTTCAAGGTCAAGGCAGGTGGTGATATATTAAGAGATTACCTTTTGGCCACGGCTCCGCCTGCATGGATTCCGGTTTTTACGACCATTCCACTTGAGCTCTTTAATGTATGGCGCGGCTAGCAAATCAGAGATCAAGCTGTATATGAGGTTATACTTAACCGATTTTAATGAAATTTGAATGAGTATTTCATTTATAATATCGCATCTATCTATTCACACACAAAATGCGACATCATAGTTTGTTAAAATGCTCTCTGTAACGAAGCAATAACAAAAGCCGTGATAGTTCTTTAACTACCGACTAGATGGCGCATGCGAGGGCCCAACTCGCGAGCATCAAGGGATAGAAAAATTTGAGGTCTAGTAACATAGTCCAGATAGGTGATTCGATTACGGTCCCGGTTTGGCTACTGAAGTCTCGGGTTCGATTTCTGGGTCTGGACTTCAAATTTTTCTATCTTTTAAAAATGCAGTCAAAATCTTGTCGTAATGATAAATAGAAAGCTGCGCTTAAAAACGCATCAACGCGCATGCGTCAGTTTGCACGGGATTATCACGAATACGAAATAAAGATCGTGAGTAAGGACCATGAAACCCTTAACTAGATGATCTAGATAAGACTTTTTCAATACCTTCAATGTACAGACAGTTATTTTATAATCTTACTATCCTGCGTGGAGGTCTAATCGGGATACAAAGTATACTATTTCCCTTACTATGTCCATACAAAATTTCTGCGATTTAAGATAACGTAACAGATTGACAGGCAGACAGAATTACTTTCACATTTATAGTGTTAGTTTGGATGTTTTTAGGGTTCCGTACCTCAAAAAGTAAAAAGAAGCCTTTTAAGATCACTCTTTTGTCCGTCTGTATGTCTGTGTGTCGTCACTGATTTTCTAAGGAACGGGTGGACCTAGCAAGTTGAAATTTATACCTTAGTATCTGGTCTTAGATTTTAATACACCTAATAGGGACTATAGCCTAGAGTCCCTATTAGGTGTATTAAAATCAAGGCCCTGAGTCAACATGATAAAAAGATTTGGGCAAATTTACATTTTAGTAACTACCAAAATTTACCTTAATTTTCATATATTTTTATTTTTTGATTTTTTTTCCTTTACTTACCTTGCTTTTAACCGACATTGACCTTTCAAGGTGAATCGGATTTGGGTCAAAAACCTATGTGGTAGTTGCCGTAGACCTATAATCACGAAATTTGGCAAAAAGCAAGGTCTTACAGTACAAATAAAAGAAATTCCAAAAAAATTAAAAAGGTTAAAATTAAAGGGTGTCCCCATACAGTTGACGCCAATTATTTCAAAACGGCGAGACTCAATTCCTTCGGGTCAATTCACGTGCAGTTGCAGTTCAGTTGCAGTTAAGTTTCGTTTAAAACGGCCATTTTCGTATTCTTGTAACTTTGGGATCGATCTTAAAAACGCTTGCGCACCATACTTTAATGTCGTTATTGCGCTCTGGAGACGCATACTTGACGCAAGCGTATTTGAGATCGATCCCAATGTTACAAGAATACAAAAATGTCCGTTTTAATCGAAATTTAACTGCAACTGCACTGCTTTAAATACATGAATTGACCCCTGGACTATCCGTACTATCCATACTAATATTATAAATGTGAAAGTAACTCTGTCTGTCTGTCTGTTACGCTTTCACGCTCAAACAGCTAAACCGATTTAGAGTAAATTTGGTATGGAGATAGTTTTAGTCCCGGGGAAGGACATAGAATAGTTTTTATCGCGATAACCGACATCTACGCGGGCGAAGCCGCGGGCGAAAGCTAGTTTATAATATGTACCAATCAATTTATACGGAACCCTCGGTGGGTGAGTCCGACTCGCACTTGTTTTTTAATTACGAGGTAGGTAATACAAGGTCAAGGGTAGTCGGAGATATATTAAGACGTTACGTTTTCTTAGGTAAATTGTAATAATTAGTACATAGTACAAAATGGTTATTGTATTTGGCAATGTTCCATGTTACTCAGTTTTAGTACGTTTATAAAAAAACGATTTACGTTTGGGCGTATAAGAGGTTTTCACACTCACCTACAGACTGATTTAAAGTGACGAAAAATGACACGTTCTTAATTAGTTTTTGTTTTGGATATAAATAAAACAGTCGCTGTGATTTCTAGTTTCTGTAACTCTGTTTCTTTAAAACGAAATTCATGAATTTTCGTCTACTTAAATTTGTTAAGTTTACAGGGACTATTCTAATTAATTTTTGGATAATCATAAAAATTTCACACCTATTTATTTCAGAAAATCGTCCATGAGGGTTCGTGGACGATTTTCTGGAACGAGTGGAATAAATAGATGTTCCTGGTTCTGTATATTACCACCTCATTTTAAATCGAAACTTCGTTTTCATTGAATTGGAGTAGGCCTCCAGGACCAATACAAGGGCGCACTTATATAAGCCCGCACCGGGAGTATAAAAGTTCGCACCGGGCGCATTAAAGGCTGGTTACAGCACGGCACAGCTTAGCTCAAGATAAGCTTAGATTACACATTACAAAAAACATGTCAGCACGTGCTGACCGTTGACTTTGTTGATATAATCTTCTAAGATTACGCAAAGCTTGCGCTATGACCAATGATTTCAACGGTCAGCAAATGCTTTGTTAAGATTTTCTTCAAGTTTGACTTATGCTTATCTTGATCAAGCCAAACCTACGCTCTATACAAGGTGTAAATTAATCGCTGTCCGACCCGAAAGGCGTTTATAGGTATTCTGTTAACAATGCTATAATGCACAATAATAGAAAAAATATATATCCGTTAAAATGTTTTTTTTTATTGAACATTAAAATTCACGATTTAAGTACTCAATTTCGTCGAAATGTGTAAATTTTCAAGATTTTTTTAATCAACATGGTTTGCCTAAATCCTCTTTACAATCAAAACAATCTTTTCTGCCTCCACATGTTTTCCCATATGACTTCTAACCCAATTCTTTTTTTTTTTTAGGTTTGGTGGGAAAAAAACCTGCCAAACACCCTCACCAGGTAAAATGCCGAAGGTAGTGGGTGGTTTGCATCCACTAAAAACCCTTCAACATGCCGCCGAAATTAGTTATACCGTCGGCGGCCTGCCCAGTGGCAATGCCCGGCGATGTTGTTGAGTTACGGGTATGTCACACCTACGCGGCCCCTGGATACACACAGCTGACTGCACGGATTATTCTTCCCATTATACTACCGACGTGTACCGACTCCTAACACAAGCCATTAAGCTTAGCTGAAGGGATCGACAAAATTCCTAGTTATGTGGGACCCAATCCCACATTGCTAGTTAACTTTATAAAAACAAAAAACAATCAGGATCGATAGTAATTTTTCTGCTTCGGTAACATTTTTTATTCTTATCAGACAGAGTGACTACAAACAAGAAAAGCTGAACAAAAAAGTACATTTGCTATGTTAATTAATGACATAATTATTTGGAAATAAGCAACAACAAAGTTGAAACATAATTTCAACACGATTTCCAACAGCTGACAAAATAGACCAAAAGAGAACATTAGGCATGTGCTAAGAACATCATCATATCGAAAAAGAATTACCTAATGTAATCTAGAAACTTGTTTATTTTGAATCTACATTGCAAATTGCAAAAGTCGTCACAAGCTTATACCGGCTTTATGTAGATGTGTGATATAAATGTTGTAATCGATTTAGTGTTCCATAGATTGCAAAAACTAACGGTACTTTAATATTATGATTTGCAATTGTTTGATTAACAGTAATTTTAAGATTTTAAGAGGCGGTAATGGCTGAGGTATTGGACTCGCAATCGTGAGGTCGCGGGTTCGAATCCTACCCACTATACTACCGACGGGAACCTATTTCTAACATTGTAGTTCTGGTTACGAGTCTCGAAGTTTTTAAAATCAACAGCTGTATTCACGTTGACTTAGAAGTTTGCTTTTATCACAGCTTCAAGAGACCGTGAACCCGAATATATGTTTTAATTTCAACTCGATATCTCCACGCGTTCCCGAGATAAAGGGCCTTGGCAGACAGACGGACGGACGGCCAACAAAGTGATCTTATAAGGGTTCCGTTTTTGAGGTACAGAACCCTAAAAATACTTGCGAGTCGTTGTCACAAAACGTCGAGTGCAGAAGAAACAGGTCAATCAAAATCGTACGTAGTTCACGGACACGAAATTTCGGAACAAATTCTGAACTAAGTGGTCCAAGTTTCTGTGTTAGTGAATGATGCCTATGCGCGTGATTCGAGCTCATTTGTATGGAGCTTACTTTAGGTAAGTACTCGATGTTTTGTAATAATAATTTTGTAGTAATAATAATTCTTTTGAAAAACAGAGAAATACTAGTATATACCTACTGGTACTTATGAACCATTTGGTGTTGTGTCCATCAGTATTTACTTCTCTAGATTACGACATGGTTACGATAATTGCTTACTAACCATCAGGTGAATGTGTTTGCCACCTTATTTGTATAAAAAATGTGATAATAAAGTGTTTAGTAATATTTGTTTACTGCTCGCTCCGCCTGCGTGGATAATGGTTTATGTGGCCATTCTATTTGAGCTCTATCATATATAGCGCGGCTATTAAAACGGAGATCAAGTAATATTTATCTATCGTTACATTTAAACCACAGCAACTTGATCACCATTTTACTAGCTACGTCATACCTTAGATAGCTCAAGTAGAATGGTGCAAGAACTGGCATCCATACGGACGGAGCATGAGCAGAGCATAAGCTAATCAAAACCAATAGTATATATATAAAAGTAACTTTTTCTGTCTGTATGCCACGCTTAACGGAGATAGTTTGAGTCCCGAAAAGAACATAGGACAGTTGTAACGCGGGCGGAGCCGCGCGCGAAACCAAGTTAAAATATAAAATCGGAACATTTCGATTCTTGACTTGCACATTGCTAGCTAGTGCTAATATTGTTGTTTGACTATTGCTAGTATCTGTCGCCACTGTTTCGTCAATCTTACTCATCGTACATATAGGTAGAGTAAAGTACCTCTTATTGCCTCTCAATACGTTGTTTACAAATACTCTAATGTTTTCCGATCTTTTGAATTGAAGAGTAACTGATGAAATCAATTTCCTTGCGTATGTGTTTTAACTTTGTTTTACAGATGATGTCTTTACCTGATTAATGGGTGAAATATAAAGGCCTGGTTCCACCAAAAAGTTTTTGAGTCGAGAACTTTTTTAACAGCAACAATAAATCAGCGTCAACCTTGAATCTATGTTATCGTACCCTCTGTCCTTTGTCACTTATTAATATGTCTTCGAAGCCAAGGCAGTCAAGAACAGTCAAGTGCTTGTAAACTGCACAATAGTAACTAGGCTTTACAAGCAGCTTTATATTAATAATATCTTGGGACAACTCACACAACGCTATCTGATCCTAAACTAAGCAGAGCTTGTACTGTGGAAACCAGACAACTGATAAACAAACTTATATATCCCTAAATACATACATATTATATAAATAACACCCAGACACAGAATAAACCATCGTGCTCATCACACAAAGTTTTATCCTGAATGGGGATCGAACCCACGACCTCTTGCGTAGCAGTCGGATACACTCCCACCGCGCCACAGAGGCAGTCAATTACATTAGTATAATCTTCTTTAGTAATATTAATATAGGTAGGTAGTGAAAACTGATCAGCGAGTGACTGATTCAGAATTGTAGATAACGAGGGCTGGCCCTGTTGGACAATCACTGAGAAACGTTTTTATCAAGGTAGGTTAACACTAAACAGCTCACAAACATGGGAGGACAGGGCTTAAACACTTTTGGCTAAAGTTCCTTAGTTATCCCCAGCTCTCGATTCACCACTATTATTTACCATGTTAATTAGTAGGCTTTCGTATAAGTACCTGAATGACCGAGCTTTGTTCAGTATTTTTTTAAGCGACGTTTACTAAAAATGAAACCTGTATACTAAATTTCATGAAAATCGTTGGAGCCGTTGCTGAGATTCAGATTACATATATATACACAATTGCTAGTTTAAAGGTAGACTAGGCTACTAAAAGGCACATGGACCATAAGAGAGCGCATTAACTGTGTGGTGACCTCCTTTGCGCAGTGGTTCCCCAAGTTACATCCTCTGGCTCTCCCAGTGAAATCCAAGAGCGCTTAGGAGGCTCTTAGCTGTAGTTTAGTTATTGGGGTGATATAGATAAAGCGGCGGGAGCCTAATGGCTAAGGCATCGGTCTCGCAATCGTGAGGTCCCACTCCTGACCCAAGCCATAGAGCTTAACTGAAGGGGTTAACAGGATTCCTAGTAATATGGGAGCACAAACCCACATTGCTAGTTACCTTTAAAAAAAAATAGAGCCCTGATCCCTATCTCATAATCAGGCGCTTTTTTCAAACTGTACAATTCACATAGTATTTAAATCGACGTGACTGTTTAGTTATTTAGATTACTAATACGTATTAAAATCAAAGTTTAGTCTAGTTAGTTATTTGTAAGTATTTAGTGGCTACTAAATACATACAAATAGAGTCAATTACATTGCCAGATAAGGTGTGATTGGTGTCATTATTTTTAAACGACCTTTAAACTGAGTTTAGATTTAGTACATAACAGCAGTAACAGTAAGAGGTATGGTCAACCAATTTGAATCCTAATCCACCTTCTTGACAGTCGTTGGTTTCAAAATAAGATTTAGGTACACCTTTATATTATTGCAGTTTTAAAAAAAAATATATGTTTAATTTCACAATCGTATTTTATTCTTAATCTTTGGCACATAATTTAATGAAAGAGCAACCGATGATGTTCCCATATTGTTCATGTCTTTATAGTAAACAAATGTTAGAAGAACCATAAACTTTTTTATTATTACGAAATATCACAACAATAGGTACGTTCCATACATGTATGTTAAGAAAATTATTAATTCCACTATTGGTTTTATTGATTAAAAATTCATCTCAAATGATGAGCCTCATTAGTAAAATAAATTATTGTCGTAGTAGGCAAGTAACCAATTATATTAAGTACATCTACAAACTGCCACACACAAGCGCGAAAATATCACAACAAAAACAGTGGCCTAGGATTCAAATTGGTTGACCTGCTTACATGCATTGGGTGGACTAAACTGCACCGATTGCGGTGGGGGTTATGTGTCAAAGCCGTTCATTGAACTCAAGGACAACTTGTGAACTAAGTATAAAAGTATTAAGAAATAATGAGTTCGGCCTGTTTCACATACTGGTGACTAAACTGCTCAGATCTAATGTTGGCATGTGATGCAAAGGAACGTTATTAGAGCCTTTCTTTATATGTTTGTCTTGTTGTAGCTAAAGGGATGGATCGATTTGAATGACATTTATTTATAAGAGAGCTGATTTAAACAAGATACTACTTTGTAGTATTAAACGTTCCCAAATTCCATATGCTGCAAAATAAAATAGGCTTAGGAAGATACACAATAACACAGAAGCAAATTAAAAATGTATTAGATTTGTATGTTAATTAAGTATAATTTTGATTATGCTATTTTTAATTTTAATTATTTATCGATCAATTTAATCTTAAAATAGAAGTAGTCCTAAGTACCAATAAATAATAATGTAAACATGATATCCTCGACAATGGCTTCCTTATTGGGTTTATCATTCTTATTTCCTTATGTAAATGGGATCATAAATAAACGAAATTATAACTATAAAAACTTCCTTTATTTATTATTTCTCACATTTCTTAAAGGTACATTTCAATATTCATACGTTTAATAATAAAACGTTTAATTGCACATATATATTTTTAAAGATAACTAGCGATGTGGAATCGGGTCCCACATTACTAGCAATTTGTTAACCCCTCCAGCTAAGCTCAAAGACTTGTGTCAGGAGAGTTTTCACGTCGTCGGCAGTAGGTACAATGGGTAGGTTAACAATAAAAAAGTGAATTAGGGAGAAAAATAACATGAAATGTCTCAGATAAAATTATACGATCTGTAAACGCGATAGATTTGTCTTGTTGACATCCCATTTAAAATGAAATAAAAAGAATATAGTTTACAAACATTCTTCTATCTCTTTTTAGAACGCTTTTATTAGCTTGACCTGTATGTGAAAAATGAGATTTTCCATCTCTTTTTACATCTCCGACGCAAAAAGTGTTGGTGGTATAAGTTTAACGTGTGAATTTGTGCGTCGGTCTGGTAGATGAATGGATGTTTATTAGGAAGCTAATTTATTTAGCATGGGAAGGGGTTTTGAAGTAAATCAACTTTTTATCTCACTTGTCGAGAATTTTTTAATGAGCATACTAGTACTTACTGTACGTAAGTACTGTTTGCTTAACTATTTAATATTATTTTTTCATATCATCGTCATTAATCTGCCTCCTACTTTTATAAACGTTGTTGCCCTTTGTAACATTACAAATTGATGTCACATATTCAATTCAATGTCATCTTATTAAAAATCTTATTCTATTTGTGTAGTACAGATACTACCATTATACCTTCTTATTTTTATATCTTTAAATAATAATGAATTGTAATAATATGTTGTTCAACGAAAAACTCGGAAACGGCAGCACAAATTCGAGATTTTTTTCGAATATTTATTGAAGAGAAGAGAGAGAGAGAGAGAGAAGAAGTCAGTTCTTATGGAGAGGAAATATATTTAAAAAATGTTTATATATTTAAAACGTCTTTCATCCAAACAGAGAGGTGAAACGAGGTTTCTACGTTTCAATCAAAACAACTTTTTTACAAAAAATATTACCGATTTCAAAATAAATACATGGTAACCAAACAGTACTAAATAAGAATAAAAGCTGATTTTCATGCCCAAACTTGTTGTATCACATGTGTTGTTTTGCGTCCCAAGTGATTAAAGAATTTTCAATATTAAAAATTTTGAAAAAGGACAAAGTGTGTGCCATGAATTTCAACGGTTAAAAATCAAATTTATTGTGAGCAAAGCCGCGGGAAGCTTATAAGTACAATGTTTAATTACCTACTCCCAGTTTAATTACAAAGTAGTTTTATAATGTGCGTATTTATCTCAATGCTGGTCACTGAGGTTAGGGACATACTCTGTTACGTTCTATGTTGCAATACAACTCATGTATGTTTAATCCGCATGCGAACCCCGTGTGGGAGTGAGACAGAGCGCTATTCCGCACATAGATTGGTCACGCACGGCATTGTATCATTGATAGTCGAAAGCCACTACGGATGCCTAGTTTTCGTTCCGTAGGAGATGAGTACAAAGACTGTAGTCATGTATTTATATATTTTAATGTAATATCATTTTATGTTCTGTGCCTTTATATGTTTATCATCTATATACAATTATAACAAAAAATGTTTATTATAATTTACTAACATATTTATTGCAATGTATTATACCTTCATATTATTTATTTAATTATGGATATACCTTAATGGTTTCGGACGTCACTTGGGGTTCACACTGAAAACCAGCGCTGTGTTGTGGCTCATGCCACAATATGGCATTTAAGCTGAGTGGAAACCTCGTTTGTCGCAGATACGACGTGCAAGCACAAACTCAGTTGTAATTTTATTTGTTTCTATGAAGCGTATTGTATCTGTGGCAAATAAACGATTTTTCTTTCTTCTTTCTCTTTTCTTTCTTTCTAATCCCTGTCCGATCCGGTAATGTGTTGTTAGGTACCATCTCATTCTCTTTTTAATTTGAAAAGAAAGTTAACAAGAAAAAGAAACTATTTTTTTCTCTTCACAGAAGTCATATGGGAAAACATGCGAAGGCGAAAAAGATTGTTTTGATTGCACAAAAATCTTAAAAATTTATAAATTTTGAGTAAATTGTACCCAATTTCGTCGAATTGTGTGAATTTTAATAAAAAATAATTTTGACGGATATCATTTGTTTTTGCATTGTTAATAGAATTCTTGCACGCTCCTATCGGGTCGGGCCGGGATTTATTTACACGTTGTATTTACGATCGTAAAAGCAACAATGGTTATTAGACTTAATCGGTCTAGGCAGACTTTAGACCTTAATACAAAGTTCACCGTGTACCTATCTTACTACACCTTTTCCCTGCAGTGTCTCCCACGTTAGTACGTTTTATTTTAACCTTACTCAGGCGCGGATAAAAGGGAGGGGCAACAGGGTCAAATCCAAACCCAGACTCGAATGAAATACCTTTTTTTGGGGGAATTTCAGAAATTTGACACTAGACCGGTGTGTTTTGACCGGCAATTGCCTTGATGTTGAATCAAATGCACGCCCCCATTATGCCAGCGACTTTCAATGTTGAGTCTAATTCGCTTTTTTCTGTCTGTCTAATTTAGCTACAGTTATTCTGTTTGCGAAATAGTAATGTAAAACGGATTTAAACAATTTATTTTTTAAATTTAATAATATTGCCTGGATTATGCAAGTTAAGCATTTATACTGATAAAGTCATTTGTAACAAATTCTCGGAAAATTGCTCGAAAATTTAAGTAGGGCAGTCAGAATGTGACTTTTGTAACATTTTGCGTAAGTTTTGACAAAATCTGGTATTAAAAAAAAATTAAAGATAACTAGCAATGTGGGATTGGGTCTCACATTACTAGCAATCTTGTTAAATCCCTCCAACTAAGCTATAATAATAATAATAAACGTTTATTATTCGCTCAAAGACTTGTGTTAGGAGTAGGTTCATGTCGGTAGTTAAATGGGTAGGATTCGAACCCGCGACCTCACGATTGCGAGACCTATGCTTAGGCTACCGGCGCTTTAGGTTTAAAACTGTTGTAGGTATTAGGTTCCAAAACTACCCATAAAAACTTGGGAAATTGTTACATTGTGCTCACACTTTGATAAACTGTTGATTAAAGGCCACTGAGATCGCGATATTTAAGTGGTTGGATGGATATTCAGTGCCTTGTTAAAATAAATTCTAAATTCTCATGTGTTGAAGCAACTGAGCCTCTACAACCGGTATTATCTAATTATATTTTGTTTAAGTTTGACATCCAGTGATCTTAACTTAAGTTTAATGGAAGACTTTGAATAACTTGAAGTAAACTTTTTGCCGGTATTACGATCTTTCCTTACGCTAAATTTACAACAGAACAAACGCGACAATAAATCATTAGGAAATAGTTTAATAGATGCCACAAAATCTGCTTGAAGTTCATTCAAATTTTTCGTTCGAGGATACCGAATGTTGGGCCACGCACAATATAGGGTTCCTTAGTTGCAGATAACAATAACGTAGCCTACAAACGGGTTTTTTGTTGTTTTGTTTCATACTTATTACCAATGTTGTAAGAACATAAGTAGGTAATTTTCAATGGAATTCGTTACTTATCACTTGATCGGTTATTATTCGTAAACTTGTAAAGTATGAATAGCTGTGATGACCATGACTCACATTCCCAAAAACCACTATTTATTTATGAAAACTTTATGCACAGAATAGTACAGAGGCGGATTTAATGCTAAAAGTATACTCTGCCAGTCTACCTCAGCTGGCAGGGGGAGGCAAGCATAATCTATACTAATATTATAAAGCTAAAGAGTTTGTTTGTTTGCTTGTTTGTTTGTTTAAACGCGGTAATCTCAGGAACTACTGATCCGAATTGAAAAACTCTTTCACTGTTGGATAGCCCATTTATCGAGGAAGGCTATGAGCTAACATCACGCTACGACCAATAGGAGCGGAGCAGCAATGAGAAATGATGCAAAACCGGGGAAAATGTACGCAAACGATGTTGCACGGGACAGCTAGTATTTCATAATCGGATCCGTTAATCGAAAAGTGGTCTTCACAACCCTATATATGACAACTAGCAATGTGGGATTGGGTCCCACATTACTAGCAATCTTGTTAACCCCTCCAACTAAGCGCAAGCCTTGTGTTAGGAGTGGGTTCACGTCGTTAGTATAAAGGGTAGGATTCGAAACCGCGACCTCACGATTGCCGATCGAACATATCCAACGACTCCCACTACCCACCATAGGTGACAAAAAAAACTCATCCCTGCTGTACATGTACCTACATGTACAGCAGGGATGAGTGTTTTTGGTACGCAAAAAAAATATTTATTCATTATTTTATTTTACCACTTTGTCGGCGTAACTAATATAATGCATGCTAAATTAAAGGTGGGTCTTTGAGCTAATCTGGGGCCGATGGGCGAATGTAATACTAGCTTTTGCTAACAGCTCCGCTTGCGTGGATGTCGGTTATCGCGATAAAAAAAAAATTGCAATTCCCCGGGACTCAAACTATCTCTGTATCAAATTTCATCTAAATCGGTTTAGCGGTTTAAACGTGAGAACGTAACAGGGAAACAAACTTATTTTCACATTTATAATATTAGTACGAATTATAAAACAAACTGTGTAATGCCTAAAAAAATAATTAGATGCATATCAACCTCAAAAACAATCCGAAAACAAATAATAGTCCGGTCAATTTAGACATTCGAAGTTACATAAAGTCCCAACAAGCTGAATTTCTGTGAATTTGTTCAAAACATAATTATAAACAATGTCTAGAAGTTCCCCATCATTCCCCTGTAAGGAAAAAAAAATATTCAAGGGTAAAGGTCAAAAAAATTAGTTTTTCGCGATTTTCAGCAAAACGGTAAGTTTTACCATAAAAGTACCTCAGACAAAAATTGTAGATCATAAAATTATCTATAAAAAATGTATCAATACTTTTTTTCTTACGAGCCACCGTTTCTGAGATATAACGATTCAAAAAGTTATAAAAGTTGTTATCGTCATAATATGCATGAGTACGCCACGTATATACATCTTGAGTTGTAATATTTTTTTAAATCGCGAAAAACTCATTTTTTGACCTTTGACCTTGAATTAAATTTTTTCCTTACAGGGGAATGATGGGGAACTTCTAGACATTGTTTATAATTATATTTTGAACAATTTCACTGAAATTCAGCTTGTTGGGACTTTATGTAACTTCACTCTCATTTTTTGGTCTAAATTGACCGGACTATAAAGTACACAAGCCCGTTGTTATAAAAGAAAAAAGTAGGTACATCGCCGAATGCAAATTTCGCTGATTCATTTCTGTTTTAGTCTTTATCTCTGGTGTTTTATATGCTGGGATAACGTTATATACACTTTAACCTTTCGAGAAAAATATGCAATCGAATAGCGAAAACCCCATTTAAATCGGATGTCGAATTTTCGAGAAAATCGCGAACATACATACATACATACGGGTCAAACAGCGAACCGCCATTTTAGAATGCGGTTAAAAATCTATATTAAGTTTTTCTGTATCAAAATATGCTAAAATACTAGTAAGAATAAAAATAAAAAAGATTTCGAAATTTTAGTACAAAACTTTTAATTAAAATTTTCTTGAACAAATTTAACGGCAATTTGAGTACATTGTTAAAAAAAAAAACTTCATAATTTGACGCGCAATTTTTTTTTAATATTTTTTCCATTATAGCCCTTATAGAGCCTTCAACAAAAACATGATTGATTTCAAGGACAAAAATCTTGTTAACTAAAGTTATTAATAGTATATACCTGCTACTTATGGTGATTTTTATACATTTTTATGTTAATTTAAATTAAAATGTATGAAGGAAAACTTCGCCGGGACAACATTAGAACCAGCGTTCAAAACAACCGTTCCTACGTTGTTAATCAACTTCGGCACCAAGACCACACCGAAAAGATGAATTCAGTGTTTATATGTATAGATTATTTATTTATAAAACAAAGAAGATGATTAACAGCATAGGTTTGGAATAATAATAATAATATCTTGGGACAACTCACACAAAGCTATCTGATGCCAAACTAAGCAGAGCTTGTACTATGGAAACCAAACAACTGATAAACATACTTATATATTTCTAAATACATACATAATATACATAAATAACACTCAGACACAGAATAAACCATCGTGCTCATCACACAAAGTTTTATCCTGGGTGGGGATCGAACTCACGACCTCTTGTGTAGCAGTCGGATACACTCCCACCGCGCCATGGAGGCAGTCGGAATGGACTTATAATATAGACGGATCTCCTGTAAATGCTGGTTCGAATCTTCTTTCTTCTTGTGATACACTAGCTTGTGGCAGCTTCGCTCGCGTGGGTGCCAGATTGTTACCAAAATATTTTAATGGCAAAGTTTCATAAAACTATAACTATGCACCCCCGTTTTACCCTTAGGGGTGAATTTTTAAAAATCCTTTCTTAGTGCTACCCTACGTTATAAAAGAAACCCCTGTACAAAATTTCAAGTTTCTAACCCTTATAGTTTAGGCCCTGCGTTGATTTGTCAGTCAGTCAGTCCGCTTCTCCTTTTATATATAAAAAGAGAAGCTGACTGACTGATTGAGATATATAATCCTAATACCATCTACTATTCATATATCTATATATGGATATATAGATATACTATCTGTGCCCGTAGTGGTACCCGCGGTTTATTAGCCTATGTGTTAATCCAGGGTGTCAGCTAACTCCATACCAAATTTTATTAAAATCGCTCCAGCCGTTTAGACGTGAAGAAGTAACAAACATACACACTCACATACTTTGGCCTTTATAATATTAGTGTGATTAATAATAGAAGGTGTTAGTGGTATTTTATCTACTATTAATATATTTATATAAATAGATATATTATTAGTAGATAGTATTAGGATTATAATGAAGCAATGTTAAGCGAATCAGTTGCGATAGAAGCGACAGCGAGTCTGACGAACATGATCCGATGTATGATTGCATTGAGATGGGTTTGTTGTTTGTCCGCGTACCAGTGTTGTAAGCTTTAGTAAAAGTACGTTGTCGACAGGCTGGTCTTGGTTGATGTTGTTAGGTATAAGGAAAATTTAAACTTCGAACTAAATGAATAGAATGATGTATACAATACACAATGGTTTGACATTTGGATGCCAATGATAATGTCTGTTATGGGCGCACCGCGAATGTGGATTTGGAGGTTGAAACCCCTCCCCCGAAATTTGCAAAAAGGTACACAGTGCACATTTGGCGGGTGTACTACAAGTAGATATAGGGAAAAACATTTGTAATTAAATCATAAACAAATATAGTCTTTAAAAAAACTGCGGGACTCGATTTCTAAACTATTTATAATATCTACTTACAAATTTGTACGAAACACTTGGTTGGCGAGTCCAACTCGCACTTGTCCGATTTTTTTATAAAGATGTGTGAGATATTTTTGTGTACCTATATGTGAGAATGTTTGACTGCCTTTGTGGCGAGGTGGGAGTGTATCCGACTGCTATGCATGAGGTACTGGGTTCGATTTCCACACGGAACACCACTTTGTGTGATCCACAAATTGTTGTTCCGAGTCTGGGTGTACTTTGTGTCCGTGATTCGTATGTTTGTAAAGTCCCCCGCGACACAGGACTTGTACCTTACTGCGGGAGCCGAATTTTTTAGCCGTAATTTATTAATACAAAATCCATACTTATATTACTTATTACTTATATCCATACTAATATTATAAATGTGAAAGTAACTCTGTCTGTCTGTCTGTCTGTCTGTCTGTTACGCTTTCACGCTCAAACTACTGAACCGATTAAGATGAAATTTGGTATGGAGATAGTTTGAGTCTCGGGGAAGGACATAGGATAGTTTTTATCGCGATAACCGACATCCACGCGGGCGGAGCCGCGGGCGAAAGCTAGTAATATTATAAATGTGAAAGTAACTCTGTCTGTCTGTCTGTCTGTCTGTCTGTTACGCTTTCACGCTCAAACAGCTTAACCGATTTAGATGAAATTTTGTATGGAGATAGTTTGAGTCCCGAGGAAGGACATAGGATAGTTTTTATCGCGATAACCGACATCCATGCGGGCGGAGCCGCGGGCGAAAGCTAGTAGTTTATATTGTTAAATGTGGGATGAATGTGGGATGGTATGTCCCACGTTACTAGCAATCCTGTTAGCTCGTCCAGCAAAGCTAAATGATTGTCTGATTTTCTTGCGGTGGTTTCGAGATATGTTTTATTAACTTTATAAATAATTTTAACATTTCACATTAAAACTTAAAACATCATTATATATGCAATCAATTTTCGTCTCATAGAGAATTTTAATGTGTACCTACAATTTAGCTTATAATATGGTTAAAATGACCTTTGACTTTTAAATTAAGGAATTCTTATTAATTAATATATTTTTCCTTCATATAAGTATCTAATTAATGTTAACAAACAAACAAACAACTTCAACATCATCAGATTTTCAAACGAAATACAAAACCATTAAAATATCTAATTTTATGGTGAATTTTTAAACGTAAATAGGTAAATGTCAATGATAGAGAAACTGGAAAACCTATCTGTCTAACAGCTAACGCTCAACAGATCCATTGTGCAACGCTATTGTCTGTAAGGGTATTGTACCTACGACTGTTACTCGCTGCAATAATCAAGGAAATCAAGACGATTTCCTCAAACACTCGCACTTAACTAGTCCACATAAAATAGACCAGTTGTCGGCAATTAAGAACTTACGTGTAACAAAGTGTTACATTCGTTCCGTTACATCAACTCCTTCTTCAAGTTTAGTAATCGATTTGTGAAATGTTATTATTTACCCTTGATATGCCTGGTAGGGTCTTACAGACCTGCCTGTATGTGTAGACGCACATGTTAAATGTCGCTTGGCGTCTAATTATACCTCTCAGTCATTAAATCTATACCTAATATTATAAAGCTGAAGAGTTTGTTTGTTTGTTTGAACGCGGTAATCTCAGACTCTACTGATCCGAATTGAAAAAATATTTTACTGTTTAATAGCCCATTTATCGAGAAAGGCTATAGGCTATATAACATCACGCTACGACCAATAGGAGTGGAGCAGCAATGAGAAATGTTGTAAAAACTGGAAACATTTACGCAGACGTAGTTCGTAAGTTTCAAAACTTGGCCAGGCATATGGTGTGACTCTTTGTGCAAGTATTGGTTACATTTTTTGTTAAAATTGAAGTGTTGCTTTCAATGTAGAGTAGTAATAATTATAGCTTCCTTTCCTTAAAGTGGTCTAATAGACTTGGAACATGCTTTAAATACCTATGTATATAATAACTTGGTCCTTCTGTAATCTTCAAAAAAGTAAATCTTGTCAAAGATTTGAATAAAAGTTTACCTTAGACCAGGAATAAGGCGTATTTTTTTGGCATCAAGCTTCATATCAACCCATATGATGTCCCGTTGCTGGGCACGGGTCTCCCCTGTAGAACCTAACTTAATTGCCATAATCGACGCGCTTGGCGAGTGGGTTGGTGATCGCAATAAGGTTTTAGAAATGATTAGAGGAAGCTGCTGAACGTCCACCGATGGGAAATTCCTAAATCTTATTTTAGTTTATCTCATGTTTCAACTTTTTAATAATATAATTTGCATCAGTCCTTTAACATGGTGTATAGTACATTAGTCGCAGCACCTTACCTCCGTATCAAATTTATAAACATTCAAACATTATAAAATTGGCAATTTGAAAAGAGTGGCCGCGAGTTTTTATTAGTAGATTCTTTTCTCCTGTTTTACCTATTGTTTGCGAACTTGGCATTACATGTACATGTAGAATCCCGACGTATCACAAGAGTTAAAAAACTCTTGTGATACGTCGGCATTCTACTTGTGCAGCATTCTAAGTGAATAAAGAATTAGATTTTTTTTTTATACCTACGGGAAGAGTTGGGGTGATACTATTCTTAAGCCGGTACCACACAGCCACCGGGCATGCCAAGGGTTAATTGATTAATTGTTAATTATTTTTACCATTTCATTATTATAAGGTTGATATAGTGTGAAGGAACACATGTGTTGTAACATCTTTACTACGTGTTACAAAAAGGTGTGGTCAAATTTCAGTAGTGGGCAGTGTATTGCACCTCTCGACTGCAAATCATAGCATACGTTTATCTATAATATACATGTATTTAGAAATATATAAGTATGTTTATCAGTTGTCTGGTTTCCATAGTACAAGCTCTGCTTAGTTTGGGATCAGATAGCGTTGTGTGAGTTGTCCCAAGAAGATATTATTATTATACGTAGTTACTCGTAATTTGTATTACCTATTTTTGAAAAAATCAATTGTGGGAAGTTTATGGCATATTGCATTGCACTTCCGAGGTGCAAATTCTGATTGCATTATTAAAAGTGTATAACGTCGAACTTTTTTAATTGATATTTTTAACTGACTATTTTACATAATTGACATGTCAAGAATTTCTGGTTAGATTTTTATAAAATTAGGTACCTACAAGCGTACTGCACGAAACGACCCTTTGAATTTATATACTCGTTGATTAGGTAGTAATCCAACTGTTGCAATTAACAAAAGGGTAAAACTTGGTAACAAATGGGCCTTGTTTTGTCAGGACGACATTTGTATTTAATATATTATTTAGAAAAAATCCCGTAAAAGTTAGGAAAGTGGGTCATATTTTTGTATGAAAATCTCATCTCCCAACTTATCAAATAATACACTTTAAACCTAACGTAAACCTTTCACCCCAAACATACATTTATTCAACATCACATTAACACATAATGTTTCTCCATCTTTTTATTATGCTATGACATAACCTATTCTAGCTACCTAATTGAAAAAGAAATGTAATCTGTCTAAATATACGCGTATTAGCAATATTAACTTGAGCAACGTGAAGTTTAAGCTTTATTTACATAGTTAACAATTGCGTACAGCTCCCCTCTACTCAAAGTGGTATGAGGAGACCGTCAGGTGTGCGAAGCGGGCCTTAGTATCTCACCACCATTCACCAATCCTCGAGCTGGCAGCTCGAGGCAATCCTGACTACCTACTCCACGACTCAATAACGGACCTAACATGCAGTTTAAAATATTTATAGTGACAATAGTGCTCCACTATGCAACTGGAGAATATTTTCGAACGAAACGTAAGTGTTTTATTTTTAACTAGCTGACCCGCGCAACTTCGTCGGCGTAAATTTTCCCCGTTTTTACCGCTCCGCTCCTTATTTCGCCACTATTTAATGGATTTTATTATACATATAAACTTCCTCTTCAATCACTCTATATATAAAAAAAAACCGCATCAAAATCCGTTGCGTAGTTTTAAAGATTTAAGCATACATAGGGATATAGGGACAGAGAAAGCGACTTTGTTTTATACTATGTAGTGATATGTTGTGCTATTTTTTATAGTGACATACTTGAGATAAAACATTTAATATTGTCCAAATAATGTCGCCGTCCCTAGCGGGTTCTCGGTTTCATAATACTGCTGATGCTGCTTATGCAACGGTTATAACCGTTATATCAGAAGTTACGGCATTTTCTAAGGTATCAGCTGGAATGATTGAGAATCGGTGACAATACATAGTTTTTATAATCATGAGAAATTCGATACGATACTTTTCTCAGATATAGATAATTGCATTACTGTTGAAACAACTTGTCCTTATTTCGTTAGTGATGCAAGTAAAAGTAGTTTAACTTTGTTTACAAAACATGTGGAGTAAGAAATATTCATATTCTGTTATTGTTTCAACATTAAAGGCTAAATTATTACAGGACTTGATTTAGACCGCGGCTCCACCCTCGTTGATATCGCTTATATATAATTATAAGCTTAACTGATAATCTGATGTATATATTTGACTAAAATCTATTTAGCGGATTTGGCATGATAGAGTACAAACATCATCATCACATACCTAAAATTATTTTTTTAGGAAAACCGAAAACGTAGAGATACAAATTTTGAATATTTTTTTTACAGCCGTTTTGCTTTTTACTCGTACCTATAATATACAAGAATTATGAGTAGGATTAGCTGTCAGAATCTAAACCTAACTGTTAAGAATTTTAAGTCGTTTTAAATGTTAGCAAAAACCTACACTACCTATATAATTAGCTTATTTGGTATTACTGTAATATATAGTTTTGCGTGCTAACTATAATATTTCTTTTCCGTTCATGTTGCAATATCTAGATAATGATAGGGATGTTGGTATTTGCACATTTACTATAGGTTATGAACTGAATGAATGTTTGAAATAAGATAGAATGGGGGCCTAGTTTAGCTACAGGAAAAATGTGACGTCATAAGAAAACTGTTTTATTTTTTATTATATAGCAGATTTGTTAGTAGACTAAAGAAAATTACAACCTAGTAGTATCTACTCCAATTTCGGTACTTAGTGCAAATAATATTAGACTAAGAACTAAGAACTAACAACAGTCTGTAGCTTGCACAATTTCGTTCGATGCGGGTAACGAAACCGATTTCGCAGTATGGTATAGACCTGTATAGACAGTCTAGATTCTTCGATAAGTCCCATTATAAGATCTGATCAACAAAGCCTTTGTGAACAATATATAGGTGCTTTGAATGAATAAGGTGTTAACTTGAAAACTTGTGTCATTGTGTAGATTAAACACACAGCCTGTTCATTTGAATAAGGATTTTTTTAAGACCCAACACACAATTTTTAACAAAAAAAAATAGGACCATAAAACATTTAACTTTGGATCATACAATGTAGTTACCTCTCCTACTAGCACTTGCTGTTTAAAATTCGCCAATATTTTAAATGCAATTAACTGAAAAAAAATCTTGAAAACCGAGCCATGATATTTTACAGTGCCGGCCTGAGGGCTTGGATAAGGTTCATTCGTTCCGTGGCGAATTTGCTAACGCCTACAAGAGGTAAATTCTAAGCAATCGATCGCAAATAAATAAAAAAATGTCTATAGTCTCCAACACAAACGTCAAATTCTTAAAAAATAAAATTCACTATTTCATTTCTACAGGGTTCACCGATCGCTAGATTAAATGAATGGAAAAAAATAACAAAGATACTGTCAATAGTGCAGCTTATCTACGCATCGACTTGGATTGACCACGTTATATATTTTAATTTAATACATTTTGTAGGTACCTACTTTTCCATTAATGACATCGTTATTCGAATTTGAATTTGTCTAGGCCCTTAAGTAATTGCATTATCGTACCGCAAATTGCAGTTGTTAGTGATCAATATGTTTGGCAGAGGCATACTTAAAGGTTACTTATTTTCGTAACAAATGGAATCCTTAAGTATTGAAGAAATATTTATGATTAATAATTAATAATTGAGTTGGTGAGCCACCGCCTGTTTAAATGTAATGAAGGTATTTCACCATTAGGTGCGCAGTGCTGGCGTTCAGTTCTTCCATAATTCCAAGTCCCCCAATCCACTATTTCTTAGTTAGCACTTCGTTTACGATAGTTTTGTTTTAACTGAGGATTGTCATTGAATACGTTTCCATAGTGCAGCGATAAGCATCAGTTTGTGTCACATAGCCTTTAGATTAAATTGTCTAACAGGCCTCTATCGGATTGACTTCGGCTCTATAGTCTCGAGATAAAAAAAAAATTGCCTGTTGGTCTAGTGATTAGTGACCCCCACTGTTAAGCCAGGTTTTATGCGTTCGATTCCCACCCAGAATAAATCTTTGCGCGATGAGCATAATTGTTTATTCTTTGTCTAGATATAATTTGACTATAACATAAATGTAGGTACATATTAAGAAATGTATCAGTAAATATGTTTATCTTATCTGGTTGCTATAGGACAAGCGCTGCTTAGTTTGAATTAATAATATTATAGTAACAGTGAGTTCAGTTTCTCAACTACATAGTTGTAAAGGTCAACATGGTAGAGCTACGTAACCTATTGTAATATTAATAAGCAACTTCAGGTTTAACTCGAATGCATTGCCAGTAAACTTGAGTGAAATTCAATAATAAACATGTTTAAAAATAGATATGACCTAGAAATTGTGAGCAGATGAGCTATAAAGCTGTTTCAATTTGGGTCAGTTTGATTTTATATTAAGATGCAATTTAATATTAGAAACTGTAAACAGTTTTATTATGCCTCTGAAACCAAAGGAAAATGTCGTTCTACTTTTGATTAACGGAGCTTATTCGGTGTTTTTAGGGTTGAAGAATAAAAGCAATACAAGTAACTGTAAGTTATAGGTACCTACTAGATGGCGTTGTTGTCAAAAACTAAATTTGGAACTTTTATAAAAATAAGTTTATTTATTAAACCCGCGTTTTTTCAGGGAAACTGAAAATGTAGAAAGACTTAGAAAGCAGAACTCTATCTAAGTATCCTTAAACAAAACTAGCAGACCCACGCATTTTTGTCTGTGTAAATTTTTCCCCGTTTTTACAACATTTTTCATTGCTGCTCCGCTCCTATTGGTCGTAGCGTGATGTTATATAGCCCATAGCATTCCTCGATAAATGGGCTATCCAATATTAAAATATTTTTCAATTCGTACTAGTAGTTTCTGAGATTATCTCGTTCAAACAAACAAATTCTTTAGCTTTATAATATTAGTATAGATTCAATTAAAATCGTTAAGTACGACATAAGGTAGGTGTAACTTTCCTTGATTCCATGTACCTTTATTTAAATATCCCCACTGGTAGGGACGTTACCTATTATCCCAATAAACATAATTCAGACGAGCAAAGCGACAAGAAACATCTAGAGCTGATTAAGTTTTTAAAAAGTTGACCGCGAGACTTGGTAAAAGTTCGCGTTGTCCGCAGAATCGTTCGAACAACACGCAGATCGATGTCAATGTCAAGGTTTCACGAAAGTTATCTCAGACAGGCTGGTCAGGCGTCCTTGTTGCATGAAAGTGTATTATTTACATGTCTATTTACATTAAGTGTATTACATCATTATTGGTTATGATAGCATCAAGTTATTGGCTCTATTTTGGCTTCATATTGCGTAAATAATGAGTTATTGAACGGCTGAAAGCATTTGAATAAATTTGGCATAGAAATAGAAAGAAGTCGTAGCAATAGGTAGTAAGTAAATAAGTCATTAATTATTAGAATTATGATGATTAGTTTATGATATTTTGGAATGGACAGAGGTTTAATAAAAAATAGGTCAACAATGATCCCGAATAAATTACATACACTGTCACAGAGTATATAACTAATATTTAGATTTCCGGCCTGCGATTAGAAATCTTTATCCTTATTAGAAGAAACAAATGGAGACTACGGAAAACAGCTACAGACTCAAATACAGGAATACCTAAGCCAGTGAAATTTCGACCGATCGGTAAAGCACTTAATCAAATTGTTTTCCCTGATTACGATTTTAAAAAGTAAATTTAGGGAAAAATGACCCGAAAAATTCTTAACGCGATTAATATTTTTGTTGGGTTAATCTCGCATCTGTTTATTTACATTTCGTCATAATGCCGTGTGTTACTATTGTGCAATAACATCATCTGTCAAGGATTACCAGCTTATGGTGACATTGTGCTCTTTGTCTGGTCTCCAATGTTGCAATCATGCTCTGTTACCTGCTCAGTCTTACTAATATTATAAATCCAAAAGTTACTTAATAACGCCAGAATTTCTGAACGGATCTGGCTAAAATTTGGCACAGGGATAGATTAATCTGGAATACCATATAGAGTAGGAACCGTTACTAATACGTATAGTATTTTTCATTCTGAAAAAATATATATACGTAGTAGTAACGGTTCTTTTGGTGAATATTTGTTATTCAAAAATTCCACGGGAATGGAGTCCTGGACAACAGCTATTACTTACATAATGTCATAAGAATAGCCTCCTTCGGTCATGATCGTTAATCCGTTAATTTCACCAAGACTAGCCATCTACGCAGGAGATATAATAGCGCACAGGTGTGTGTGCACACAAGCGCACTCTTTATTCCCTCATTTAATAGAGTAATGGGATGGAAATAAGTGTAGTGCTGAAGGGGGCGCAAAAGGCATTCAAAAATCCTATAAGAAAGATGAAATCAACCAATGTCTTTCGCGTATAGTTTGCTGAAAAATATGCAATCGCTTTTGAAAGATTTCGTCGTAACAATAAGATGCAGGATTGTATTTTGACTTATGATGTATGAGCATCACAATATGCTATGTAGATTCTGGCTAAATAATAACCTAAAAAATATATTTAAATGAGTGCATCTCTTGATAAATAACGAGACACATCAAAGGGCACTAAGATGGCTAAATTCAACACAGTTTCTATCAATATTTAATATCTACCTGAGATGGCAAAAAACAATTTGCAGTGTGGTGATAAGCAGTTCTAAGCTTAGGCCGCTTAAGTTATAACACTCTGAATAAGACTATGTTTAAGTTAATGTTATTAATTAGTAGTATTTTTAAACCTTGAAACTTTTTTTATTTATTTTCATTTTATTTATTTTTCAGCGGATTTCGTGAAAACATGTTTGAAAAGTGACCCAGAATTCGACGATTGCTCACGGCAAGCGGTGCAACAACTTTTCAATGCTCTTGGTCCAGGTAAATATCACATTTTGTTACTTAAAAAACATTTGGGAATATGGTAAAAAAGTGTAGGTATATCAAACGCCATTTCTCCAAGAAAGGCTTCGTATATTAAATTAAACGATTTTGAAACAATTAAACTAGAGTAAAACACCATCATTTACCTACTGTAAAACTTTCAAAATGACCAATATAGTTTCTTTAAATACAAACTATCATGTAGTTTATCTACACCTACACTATATTTATAATTTATAATATAATAAATAATACTTAATAATATAAAGAGGAAAGATTTGTATTTATGTATGTAACGAATAAACTTAAAAATTCCTGCACCGATTTTAAAAATAATTTACTATTAGAAAGCTACATTATCGGGAAGTAATATAAGCTATATGTCAAAAAAATAGAGATCCCTACGAAAACTACATTAATGTAACTCAAGGTATAAAAAACTACGATATGACACCCATGCGAAGCCGGGGCAGGCAGCTAGTATTTGTATACGCGGCCTTAACCATGACATTCACCCAAAATGAAGACGTGACTTAAACCATGTGGCTTGAATAATAAATATTCCTATCCCACGTGTGTTAATAATTTCTATACTAAACATAAAATTTAGTGTTCTCTTGGTAATGAATTTGGTAGCTACGTGGTGGTTCTTGTAAACATTCAGTCCAAAGTCAAGTAGCAATTTATTAGTGGAATTACCGAAACAGATGCAATGCTTTGATTGGTTTGAGTGGAACGCGCTCATTTAGGTACGAGTTGCTACCGTATACCGGTCGACTTCGTAAGCTGGCACGATTTCTGTGTGCCTGGTTTGTTGCACAACGAATCACAGCTGTTGTGGTTCACCGTCTGCGCGCCACTTGTGAGTTGCGAACGAACTACTAGCCGGTTCTGCTCTCCTGGTAAAATCTGCCCTCCCTGCGTTCGTAAACGTTTCGTTTGTCGTTTTGCAACAGAATTCTAACCTCACTCAGAGATAACCTCCACTCGAGTCGAGAAAGATAAAAATAAATGTATGGTCTTTTTAAAATTATGCTTTGGTTTAAGAAAATCCGAAAGGATTTTTTAATAAATGCTCAAAGAACGCAATGTTCCAAAGGTCTATCGAGTCAGGCTGTAGGCAGTATTAAGAAATAATAGGTATATTATTTTTGCTGTTGTAATACCTGTGTAGCAGGAATGTAGTGCTCCACTAGGTATTTTTATTATTTTTTCTGTCGAGTCTGCTTTTCATTTGAATGAACTCGGTTTATTTATTTAGAATGGTAATGATATGACACTGAATACAGAAGGTATAGCTATATTAAATAGTTACGATGACAGCTGGGTTCGTAGATTCACAAGCCACTGGGCTAGTCACATAGCCTCAATTACGAAACATTTGTACATAACTCGCGGAAAGCGAAAGCGCTATTTCTTCACCATACTCGTATGACGTCTACAAGTATCGAATAGTTCAATATAGGTACTTTCATTTGAATAAAATATTAGCTACCTACAGGATATATAATTCTAAAAATGTTTTTATGTATTTTGTACATTCATATAATGTTTTTCTTAAATTAAAGGATTATCAGCGATCGGAATGGAACCTCTAGATCCTTTAAAAATCCCGAAAATCAGGATTTTACAAGGTGACGGTCCTGTAAACGTCAATGCCGCACTCGATGATGTGATAGTCACAGGTTTTGGTGCAACGGAAGTTTTGTCGAGCAAGTAAGTTAACCGCTACTGATTTTATTACGCCCTAGTACTTTGGACGACTGCTTGATCGACTAGGTTGAGCAAACCGTCCAGTGGAGTCGACAACTCACTTATCCGATGATCAGTTGTAATTTGACAAACGCAATATTCTTAATAAGTAAATCTGTTTCATTTAGGTACCTATCTAATCGGTTGTGATAAATGTTGATTGGGTAACCAATTGCGTTTCTTATTTTCAGAGTAAATGGTAAAACATACGACTTTCACACGAAAGTTCGTGTACCAAAAATAAGGATTGAAGGAACTTACGATCTGAAGGGGAAGATTTTGCTGATACCTCTAGTTGGACGGGGTCTCTGTTGGTTTGAACCAAGTGGGTAACATTTTATTCGCATGTAGGTATATAAATCTAAAGTTTTGTTTTCAAGATAATATTAAAATATGTGTTTATCTTTCAGGCAACATGACAATCGACATTGTTAGCGATGTAAAATTATACCACAGAGACGAGTTCACATTTTTCAACATCACAGGGGCACATGTTAAATATTCTATTGGAGGATTGAAATTACGGATGAACAATTTATTTGATGGCATTGAGTCATTGGGTATGTACCTATTTCCATTTTTAAAAATTAATGGACTAGAACATTATAAAGAAAAGTTACTAGAACGATACACGGTTTTCTAGAACAGTAAAAAAAATAGACGAAAATATTCAATATTATTCAACCTCTTAACACTTGTCACGCCATCTATACATTCAGATGTGAACAAAATTGAAAGTGCTGCCTAGCGTTGAATAGAAACAACTGTTTGTTTGGAAAATTGTTGGCAGATGACGCTAGGGGTGTTTCGAGTATTCTTCACGTTTATGATAGCCTGGTACTAACGTGTTACAAATTGCAACGTTGAGACGTTGTTGAGACATCGCTGGACGTTTGACAACCGCTCGCTCATTGTTGCCAATTTTATTCGCAATTTCATTCGCCTGTTTCGTTACGTAGTTAGGTATATCAAATATGTTTATATATAACGTAGTTATTCTTAATGGGCAAACATTGGTATATTTAGTCACACTCGTAATTTCTGTTATCAATTAATAATATAGTTTTTTATAATATATTTTCTATTTGAATTAAACATTTAAAATATATAAAAATAAATTAATTGAATACATTGACTAATTCAACATTTTAAATTATTTTATTTGTTATAATTCAAAGAATATAATGTAGTTTTATTATCTGACAAGAGATGGCATCACCAGTAGGTTAAACTATTTTCTTCCTGTTTAACAATTTACACAGTTATGATACTTGTATAGTATTTTAATATTTAATAATAATTTATCTATAAAATGCTATAACGTCATAATTTTGCTGTTTTCAGAGGAAAGCACGAATGCCTATTTGAACGCGAATTGGCGACCTGTGTCCGAATCTCTACGACCTATATTATCTAAGACTATAGAAGATATATTACTAGGATTTATGCAAAAGTTGTTTCATAACTTGCCTGGAGACTACATGATTGGAGACATCAAAAATAATAATAATAAAAAAACAGAAAAGAAAGTCTAAGTTATGATCATACAAATAATTATTTAAAAAATAGATACTTAATTAGTTATTAAGACTAAGACATTCATGTTTACTTTTAAAATTAGTTTTAAGTATAATGAAAATATTTGGCCATATTTCGGTTGGTTTTAAGCTTCGAATATTAGTAAGTAATTTAATTAAAATATCTTAATGAACAATTATGATCTAAATTTCGAAGTACTTTGACTGAAAGCGGTTGTGTTTTGTAAATATTGATACAGAAAACCCGAAACATTTGAAACCCATGCATTTTTATTTTCCTCTATACTTAATCATCATCCTTGTTGAATAATATTCTATTTTATTTGCCTAAATACGAATATAAACCTGACAGAGTTAAGCTTGGAAGTTAAAACATACCGTATAGTTTAGGTACTATTTTACTTTTCTACAATAACAAAATCCTGAAAGCTCGTCAATCTGAAAAATATAGGTCGAGCTGTGAGGCCACGGGGT
This sequence comes from Herminia tarsipennalis, assembly GCA_945859575.2. Lineage (NCBI taxonomy): Eukaryota > Metazoa > Arthropoda > Insecta > Lepidoptera > Erebidae > Herminia > Herminia tarsipennalis. The sequence continues at coordinate 9,257,439 of OX243834.2, read as the reverse complement.
TTGCAGTCTCTATGATTACGACATAATCTTCAGCAGTATTATATGATGAACGTCAAAACTATGAAATATACTGGAGTTTCAAGAAATCCATCATTAAGTACTTGCGTAGGTATTTACGGAGAAATTTGACACCGTGCCAAAACGCGAAATTTCATAAGACTTTGTTTACTCACCTGTTATTTTCAGGTAGGTAGGCTAAGGTTAAGATTAGTCAGCACACTTTTTTTAGGTTCATTAACGCTTTCTGTAAAACATAATTGTTTTATATGAAGTATGTAGAAGAATGTAATAAAGTAATATACATATGGTTGGTAGGCAAATGGTGAAAATATTTTAATATTCCCAATTTCATTTGTGTTTCAGTAATTTGTACAACATTTAAATGGTTCTTGTACAAATTTTGGGACTTAGATAAAATTAAACGGGCCGGTTTACTTATAATTAAATGGGTTATAAATTATTTCTGTAAATTTTAATAATAATATTGTGTTTATCATAAAATATAAAAAAATACATAGGTACATTCAAAAGTATTATTTATTGTTGTAATAAGTAATAACAACCAAAATATAAACAATAAATTACTCACCTGCCAAATAGGGCGTCCAGGCATTTTGAATAAATGAGTTTTCCAAAAAAATAATCACAAAAGTACACAATATCACACCCACTAGTGTTTCGCGCTCTAATCACTAGATGGCTCTCTCACCAAAGTTGAGAACAAAATAAGCGATTCCCGTTCATATAACGTGTTTTATACGTCGGCAAAGCTCTATCGAAGTAAATATCGGTGCGAAGGAACAAGACGCAGACCGAGGGAACGTTCGACGGAAATATCCCCTTACGTGGTCAGCACCATTTATTGCGGAATTTCAGGGAAATAAATATACAGAATAATAGCTTACATTCATCTTGTTGTTTTACGTATAGTTTCTTAAGTTTAATTGTTTTGTTTACAGATGTAGAAATAGCGCAATTTTATTTGTAGACGTTCGTTCATTTGCAAATGCAATATGCACGTGTCTGATCTTTTAAAACAAACACACTCATATGTTTAGGCAAATTATGCTTCAAGTAAATATTTACTGAACATAAATTTATCACTGACAAAACAGATGCAACACATTAATTAATATTGCACTGATAACATTAATAAATAAGTCTGAGAAAAATGCAAGAGCAGAGCTAAACGTTTAATAAATTCACTACTATAAAATAATTCACAATTACAGACATCGTGTAGGAGTTAGTTTCATTCATAGTATACGTTTTTACGCAAATAAGTAGGTATATTACCTAATATTATTGCCAACATAACTGTTCTCTTAATTTCTAAAAATTAAAGCCAAAACGAATGTAGGTATGTCTGTTTCGGAAGATAAATACAAAAAAATGACGATAGGACCGTCAATTTGTTTGTCTTTACTTCTAATCATCATTAAAAGCCGCAATTACTATAATTTTTACCTATTTTGTTTGCATAATTTAGAGAAAAACTGATTTGAACAGACAATAATATAATAATATCTTGGGACAACTCACACAACGCTATCTGATCCCAAACTAAACAGAGCTTGTATATATTTCTAAATACATACTTATTATAGACAAATAACACCCAGACACAGAATAAACCATCGTGGTCATCACACAACGTTTTATCCTGGGTAGGAATCGAACCCACGACCTCTTGCGTACCAGTCGGATACAGTTTATTTTATAAATTAGAGAGGAATAAAATTATGAGTTGTCTACAACGAAAATAACAATCTGAAAGAATTGATCAAAGAAATTATGTTACGTGAAACCGTGAAATAAGATTTTCCAAGAGACGAGAGGTTGCTCGGGATGTGTTTAGACGATTTATTTATAGATTTGTACCAGAAACATCGTTAAACTGGAACGAGGTTAAAAGATTTTCACACTTGCTTTTGAAATTTTACGATGCAGTATATAGTATTTATGTATACCTAGGTATATGCATTTTTATAAATGCCTATAGAGGCATTTACAAAAATTAATTTACCTAGTACCAAGTTCTGATACGACTACTGCATTTAAGATTGATTTACCAATTTGGGAATTTTTGGTAGGTAGGTACATAAGGAAATATCTACTAGAGAAAAATATTTTAAATAGTTCTTTATATTAGAAGAATGATTTTATATCACGTAACGTAACGTTTTACCTGTGGCTTCAAATGCTAATTTTAAATCATATCAACCCATATGATGGCCCACTGCTGGGCACGGGTCTCCCCAGTAGATCCTGGGGGTAATTGCCATAATCGCCACGCTTGGCGAGCGGGTTGGCGATCGCAGTAAGGCTTTAAGTACGCAGAGGACGCTGCTGCTCGTCCTCCGGAGTGAAATCCCTTAGTCGCCTTGACGACACCCACGGGAAGAGATGGGATGGTACTATTCTTAAGCCGGCACCACACGGCCTGTTTTAAATGTAGTATTCTTATTCTGATTTAACTTACTTACCCACTCGGTTAATAAATAGTATAATATTGCATTTATAACGCCATCTACCGCGCCTATGTATAAACTTCGTGCATAAAAGGATTTTTGTAGTTGTTTTTATCCTCCAAAACTTTTCCTTTCTTGTTTTAATTACTATTTCAATCCATGGGGTGATTAATATTTTGCGTTCTTATACTAGCTAATAAGAACGCAAAATGTAAATCACTCCACCTACTCTACCGATCAGCAAAAGAAGTAATGAGCTTCGGGCACAACAAACAAATGACTAGATTTTTATTATAGCATTTTACGTGTTTCATTATTTTAATCAATCAATATTTTTTTTATTTTTCTGCTTAGGGTTTTGTATTCTGTCGTATTAGCAAAATAAATTATTATAATATAGGGGATTAATTTTGTGATGTGTGTAATGTAATATGTAACTTTTGAAATGTTGTACGTCGTAATTTTTCGCACATCCTTTAACGCGTTTTGTTAGTGTGCTGTAAAGTACGAATGCAATAGTGTGCAGCATCGTCATATCAGTCATCGATGCATTTGTATTGCATGAACGTTTATGCAGGTTTCTGTATCGAACTACTTCTTTATTCTGTATTCCTCGTACATTGAGTTCCTGGTAAGACATTGTTGCAGCATCTGTGGTCGTTGCATACTTATCTACAAAGTAAATGTTGCACCTCGTTACTAGACAAAATCTCTACTGAGCCATTTTAGGCTTACAAGGTTTGAATTTTGTCTAAATCAAGATTATGCCTAATGTAAATCTTGAATATATATATTAATAGAATTATTTTGTAAAATATACCCATTTTTCCCCAAATTAGTTATGCTTTGATATTTGAGTAAATTAATAGATTTTGTTACATTCGGATAAAACTGAGAACGCCAGAATACCTATGCTAAAATTTCATTATTCTTCTCCGTTGTCTGTTTTATTTTACAATCTTATTAAAATAGTAAAGTTTCAGACTTTTTTAATATAATAATATTTAATATAATAATGCGTTAGTTATAATGGCAACGGTATAGGTACGCATAAAGACAAAACGACAGATGAAGGTCGGTCCGGTGAATGACCGAGAGATGCGCATTGACCCAGAGAAGGGTGCTCGAAGGGGATAGGGCCCCTTTGGTGTCGCTCACAAAAGGAACGAACACCAGGGCAGCATGAACGCAAGAAGGTTAAGCTGCATACATGCACTTTGCACCGAATGCGAGTGACGTCATTCAGTTCGTGCTGCATTGTTTACCGCTGCATTGCAATTACGTATTGTAATCAAACAGTTGTTACTGGCATTGTTATATCTCTTACAAATCGTACAATCAAGACAGAGGTTACCTGGTTCTTATTTTCATAGTTTGCAATAATCTCTTTAATGTTTTGTCGACAAGAATATCTAGAACGCAAGATTTTTGTACCTACGTAAATCACAACAAACATAGAGTAAAGACAAAATAAAAGAAACTGTAATAAAATTAATTGCAACATTTTTTTTAAATAAAAGACATTGTCCATGATCTAAATAGGTCACCTTAATAAAACATTTGTTGTACCCATTTTATAAAACTGCGCTAGTGTGATAAAACATTTATTACATACCTACATACTTTCACGCGTGATATTGTAAGTAGGTACCTACTAAAAATTATATTGGCGTACTGCTTACTACAACAATTCATATTTTTATTTTTGGCAAAGTGATGATTGAATGAGTTTGACGCGTTTGTCCTTACGTCCCACCCTGTACGGCTATTATTGAAAAACATGTTATATTTGAGTCGTAACGTCGGTTTAGTCAGTAAACTGAAATAAGACGTACTTCGGAACGGTTCAAGGTAGTATATGGGAACGAGAATAGCCTGTGAGTAAACTGCTAAAAATACTCGTAATATACCACAGATGTCGTTTGACGTGATTCGCTGTTCATCCGCTTGTTAAAGTACAATTTGTGATGAAGAAATATATTTTCTAATTAAGACAATAGTATGGCGTTGGTATCTTATTTTCTAACCTGGCCAAATATGGAAATAAAATCGCATTGTAAGCCTTCAATGGCTTGGTCTAAGCTATTATCTCAATTTGAAAATGGAATGAAAAATAACACTATTTTCATTATTCGCCATAATTATGTTTAAAACATAATTTTAAAGTATCTAATTGAGACCTAACTGAAACAAAACGTAAAGTTACTTGTCTGCAAAAGTGTTACTTTATCAAGAATTATGTTGGTCGGTGTAGGTACAGTACCGTTGGTAGTTACTCCATTTCCTATACAAAGAAAGAAAAATCTTAAGACTGGCTGACAAAAAAACAAAGTATGTAAATAAAGGAATTTATAAATAATTTTTAATTGAGAGCTGATAGCTCTCAATTAAAAATTATTTATAAATACTCACTTTACTTGAAGTGTATTATGGACAAAAAGTAAATTTAATTTAAATTTAATGTAGTATATAATCTTGATATCTGATCCTTATATTTAACAGCCCGTGGGTATGCAGCCTCATAACAGCTATTAGACATATTTTTCTACTGGGTCATTAGACATTTTTGCAGCATAATATATTATTTTATTTACCGACTTGGCAGAAAGAAAGGTATGTGTTTGCCAACAGACTAGAAAAATCGAGAACAAGTAAATGATTCAAAACTCTTTTTCCAACAATGCCCGATGAGCTGTGAAAGTACAATAAAAATAGCGATGAATGAGAAAAATATATATTTTTTACATATATCAGACCTAAAAGAATATCAAAGTTCCCAGGTATATACTGTAATGCCATGTCCTTATTTTTGTGTACTTCAAGACCTACATAATATATTTTTTCATTTGGTATTATATGATAATGATTCCCATTTTACAACAAGCGTGATCATTCGAAGGGTCAATCGTCAAGTATGTAGAGCGCGCCACAGGCGCGTGAACTCAAGATTGGAACGTTTGGAACGTGGGTGGAGAATCTGGAGCAGGCAGTTACGATCGCAGTGTACTAGGAAAGCATCAACTAGCAAGAGTAAATTTAACTTTAGTACGCCATCTAGTAATGAATAGCAGCATTACTGGAGATACTTACTCGAATAACTGCTTATTGCACCCATAGATGTCGCTGAAATAAATATAAAGTTGTCTTTGCATGAACTTTGAGGTGTAATTAGCTTGATAGATGTCACTAGTAATACATTTTAAAATTATTGTTATTTCGTCTGAAGGGCTACTTCAAAAATACATAATATACATTACATAACGAAAACTTGCCTAAATCGTAAACCACACTTCATTATTACTGAACGAAGAATAGCAGTGACGACTCAAAATCAAACTACTAGTCGACCATGTTATTGCGTTATAGGGACAATGTTTTGGCTGATAAATACAATTTTGGCTCTCTGAATCTCCAAAACACGATTAAGGCATACTGTGGTACGATTTAGGGATAATGTTCGTAAACCAAAAAAATCTTGTTTTTCTTAGGTTTTAAGTTCAAATTATCACTGTTGTTTATTTGTTGTAATAATAAGATTAGGTATAGTTATAGTAATACTATATTTCTATTTTCATAATTACATTTCCAAATATTATCCAACTTTTGTTTGTAGGGGCCGGGGTGAGAAAATTTAAATCTTTGGCTGCAGGTGTTCAACTATCGAGATAATTAGGTACTAATCTACGTAGGTATTAGTAATTAAGTGAATGCTTCAAATGAGCCAAGTTGTATGTAGTTTTTAAAAAAATACGAAAGTAACGATACATATATTTATCTACTAGTATTTTCGTAAATGCCATGAAATATAGGTAAATATAAACAATATACTAAAACACATACCTATTCTGAATTAAAACAGAAACCCAATAATAAGTATATTTACTTTACTAAAGCATCACTTGCCACAATCTATTATTTCACACATAAAAGCTAAGTCTGTGCAAAAATAGTTTCGGTTAATTGCAACAGTATTATAGGCCTTAGTAAACACCTTTTGTTCGAGCGGACACCGACGCGTCATCGATGCACTCAATATGAATATTTTTTTCCAAACACCTACATTTACCAAAAAATTAAGAATTGTGTGAAGACTACTATTAATAACTATGCGTTTGCGATTACTTTTTTGAGTTATTGACTTAAGCATATTTACGGTCGAACTAATGTCTTTTTATTTTACTTAGTTTTATATTAACTATGCATGCTCAATAAGTGGACTGTAATGTTCTTTGAGTAATAAAGATATTTAAATCTAAAATTCCCCATTTTAAAGGCTTTGTAGTAATACAATTTTTAAAATCGGTAATTTAGTAATTTATTAGCCACCTTCATAATCATTGCCACTACTTACATTGGTTATATAAAATAACGTAAGTTCGAAAAATGGGACTTGAAAATAAATAAATGAATATCTATGAGCACATTTTTATTATTATTCGTGAATACATGAGCCGAAATCATGAAAATTACAATTAAATAAATAATAATTGAAACAACTATGAATATTTACACAATAAATGAAACTAGCATAACTAAATTTACTTTAGCAGTGCCTTGTTATGTAATATTTTATAATTTATAAGTAGTTACATACAATTAAAGTAATACTTAATTATTTATACGGTAACATTTAATTATTTACATACATAAAGGTACTTGCTGACTAGAATATTTGGCATAATATTGCACACGAACGAAAGTATAACTTTCAGTAATTTTAGTCACAAACCTTAATAAATCTACAATTTTTATTATTTCAAGGTTGAAACTTATTGCTTTAAACACGTATTTCGAATATTTACAAGTTTTTTAAACTTAATAATAACTTGTGAAGTTATAATTCTACTAAAAACTATAAGTATTATAATTAATACTGATGATTATTTACACGTGACTGAATACGTACACTTAATGTAAAACATCCTTAAAAGGGACTAAGTAATTTGTAAACTAGGACGAAATACGAATGGGACCCGGAAAAAGTTTTTAGGGTGAGATCCTAAACTATTAAGTAAAAGAAAGATAATATATTACTGGCGTTGAATAGTCAAGGACAAATCCAGAATTCATCATAGGTGACATAGTCGAGGGCTGCATCCCAAATGGGTCACTTCAAAAAGTATGTTGGATCTGGGTCTTGCCAGGTAGGGAGAGGATGTGGGTGTAGTTTGAGTCACCTAACTCCCAGTTAATAGTACTCAACGCGACCACACCATAAAAACCTATGTACAATTTATTCTAACTCATCGTACGAATCATTAAAACTTTCTTCCATAACACTTTCTAGGGTTGTTTTCTTGTCACACGTCACCTCCTTCTGAGCTAACAGCCTGTCACACTCCGTTAGACGTCCGTGAAGTACGTCATACACTCGAGTCATCGATGCTACCTTTTCCTTGCACGCAGGATCTCTTTCAATCGCAAACAATCGTGAATCCAACAACTTAATAGCAGCTACGATATAATTTCTTAACGTTTTTGTCTTATGTTCGGAGCGTATTCGTTCAAGGAAAGCACATACCTGCCTCTCTCCGCATAAAAGAACATCAACATCATACGCTAATGGAGAATGCTGCCTATGCAGGTACACTATCAGCCTTTTCGCGTATCGTCTGTATGTTCGATACGCTTTCCGCTTCCGCGCTCCCAATGTCCTTCCCATAGTCATCGATTTCTTCATGTCATCTATTACAGCTTTGTATCCTGCATCGACTTTTGAATCGAATATATCTCGTAAGCGGGTCTCTACTGGTTGCAGTTCATATGGCGCCGGTGAAGGTGGGAGCGATGGTGACGAAGGCGGTGGTGATGGTGGTAATGGATTACGAGTATTTTCTTCTTCGCTGGATTCAGTTGAAACTCTTCTTTGTACAGGACTTGCCTCCGGTGCAGGATATGGTCGCGGTCTTGTACGAGTTTTTTGAACACGAGCAGGTCTCGGGGCTGTTCTTGCATTATATGCTGTCAGTACGTTAGCATCTTGTTCTGTGAGTGGTTGAGCTCTTTGTGTAGCTGCTAAGGGTATTATTCGAATCTTGACTAGGGCATAGCTTTGATGTATTTTAGCTCGTATTCTTGGATCTTCGTAGTCCGATCCCCAAAGGTCGCGAATAGCGGATTCCTTCAGATAACGCACTTGACACAGTTCACCGTTAAAGAATCTTTTACGTTGTTGTTCATTGAGAGCGTCCCTTTCTGCTCCTGTGATACCGTGTATCTTGGTAAGGTGGTCTGGCAGTTTTCCGTAGGTGAATCTGGCGCAGTTTTCAATGGGGCAAGGTATGTTCGCGTGGTTTTGTTTCTTTGTTCGAGTGACTGCTGGCGGAGGTCGTGGAGTGGCCATGGTCGATATTGAATCTGAAGCAATTAGAAAAACTTTGAATTAAAAGGTATACCGGCTTATAAACACACATGTAGTAGAAGACAGATGTCACATTTTATTTAAAGACTAAGCGGAATGTTTTGTCTGTGTTAAACTTTTCGATTTCAAAATGGAATAGAATAAGACAAAATATTCGCTAGTTAAAATGTTGTTACTGATAATAACGTATACCTACATAATAATAATTTTCAATGGAAATTGTTCGAAAATGTTGTTACTTCTCATTTGATCAGCTGTTAGGTACTCGTAAACTTGTAAAGTCTACTTAGCTGTGATAGTTTTTTTAAATTTTACTATATGTAATACTACCGTGATTTTTTGTACATACCCAACATCTACCATTTAGCTGGCGAGGGGAGTTAGAAATGTTTTTATCGTGTATAGTAATATGTGTATCCATGCAAAATTACAGCCTTCTAGCATTAACAGACTTTGGGCTAAGCTGCGGATGGACGGACGGACATGGCGAATTATCTATCAGGTATAGATAAATAACAAGTAATGCATGTTATCAATCATTCGCTTCTTATCTTATTTATTTCAAATGTGTTTTCAAAACGTATTAAGTATCTTAACTTTCATTTTACTGCTGCCAATTAATCCAATAGATCCAATTTAATTTTAAATATTAAGCCCAAATACTCAAACGACACATAAAAATGTTCATAAAAGTATTTCTTTCGCTACTATTCACCTCAGTGAAACCGACAGAATTAGGCATAATGATATCTTATGATTAGGTTTTGCGTTTGAGAATGCGGCCGTAAGTGCCGTAAATGTGGTAGGGGAACCTGAACAGTTGCATTAAAATTTTTGGTAATACATTCAGTCAAAAAAGAATCGGAAATGGATGATTAGTTTATGGTTCGAAATTAAATTTTGCCTTTTTTTTATTGGCTCAACTGTTTTCTATTTTGGGCGGAGATTGAGTTGCATCTATTATTTAAAGTAGGTAAATACAATGCTATTTTTAGTTAGATTATGTCTAGTGTGTATTGCGAATTTCATAATGGACAAAAACATCGAATAAAAAGTTTGTCTTAAATTTTACATCGCCAATGGAATTTCGTGTTCGGAGTCCCTGAAAATTGGACTTGAGATTTACCCCCAATTCCTTATTCATAATATTTTTTTTACACCACTAAGGTGACAAACAAGCTTACGGCCCGCCTGATAGTAAGCAGTTACCGTAGTCTATAAAACTTGCTGACCCTATAAAATTTTTACTCCTTTTTAGGGTTCCGTAGACAAAATGGCAAAAAGGAACCCTTCTGCTAATCAGGTCATTACATTACAGTCTCAAGTGTCACAAGTTCACAAATATGCCAGTATAGACTGTTTATACAGTTTAACTTACAATTGTGAGCCCACGTGACATAGTGCCCTTGCATGCCCCGACATCTTTATGAGACTACAGGCGCGATACCATTAAGTTTAAAGCAATCTTCACATATTATGGTTATTTTGTGAAATTATGTATATTTAGCTGCATGCAATAACATTTAATATTTCTTTTTTTTTATTGTAATTTTATTTTTATCTAATTGTGACATGATTATCTATTTTTATTATTATTTTCTTATTAGGATTATACGCCTGAAAGGCGGGACATAGTTGAACTACCTAACTAATAAGAACATCTGTATTTAATACCTACCTATGCTGCACAATAAAATGATTTGATTGATTCATTGATTGATTGAAGTTTTCAGTTTTCGAGAAACATAGGTAATAATGTAATGTAGGTACAGTCGCGGAATGAAAATGTTCATTAGTTTTTAAATACACTCATTTAACGCTTTGCAAACACATGTTGCCTTTTCAAACTATGTATCACATTAGACAGTTGTAAACTCTTATGTTCTAAATTGTGCTTAAATATTTGACAACAGAGTATAAATTTATTCAAAGGTTCCATCTATTGCTTTAGTTGAGTTATTAATCTAAGTAAAACCTTATTTTTAGTTTGGCAACATTGACATGTTGGCGTTACTGTTCTTTAATTCGGTTCAATCATAATTAGACTTTAACGTGGCAAACATTTCCATTCCGCGACTGTACAAGTCCAACCAAACTCCCCCATACAAGATGTAACTTGTATTCAGGTTCGTCCAAGTTGTATTTAATTAGCAACTTGCATACAAGTAACTTGCCTAATGGAATCGCGTGTTACAGAAGGTAAGTTTCATATAAACACGCTCGAACAACGCAAACATATTCATCGGACCCGGAAAATCGGATCATTTTGTTCCGACAGTGTTCCTAAATTACGTGGCAGTAAAATATGTGTATATGTGCGTCGTCCGAGCGATATCTATATGAAGCATAACTTATACAGGATGATTTTTAGGGTTCCGTACCTCAAAAGGTAAAAAGGAACCCTTATGAGATCACTCTCTTGTCCGTCTGTCCCCACCGATTTTTTCAGGACCTTGCAAGTTATAAATTAATACCAAATACTGAGGTCTATAGTTCCTATTAGGTGTATAAAAATCAAGGTCCTGAGTCCTGAACACGATAAAAAGATGTGAGGTAATTAAAATTTTCGTGAAAACTTGTAAGTACCAAAACTTACCTTATTTTTCACCTTTTTTATTTTTAGGAATGTTTCCTTTACTTGTGCTATAAGATCTTGCTTTTAACCAAAATTTACAATTCTAGGTCAACCGGAAGTACCTTCCCTATAGGTTTTGGGTCGAAAACCTATAGGGAATGTAAGTTCTCGTTGACCTAGAATCACGAAACTTGGCAAAAAGCAAGGTCACAGCACAAATAAGGGTTGACAATTAAAAGGTGGCCCCATATTTACAATATGTACCTACAAATTGGTACGGAACCGGTGGGCGAGTCCGCCTCACCGTTGATCGGTTTTCTTTACATTACACCAAATAGCTTCGTCAATTCTAATCTTCGTGTTAACTACGTAATATAATTATTGAAATTTCATACCAAATTTTATTAAAATCACTCCATCCATTTAGACGTGAAGAAGAAACAAACATACACACTCACACACTCACAAACTTTCGCCTTTAAAATATTAGTTTGACTAGCTGTCCCGCGCAACTTCGTATGTGTCAATTTTACCCGTTTTTGCAACATTTTTCAGTGCTGCTCCGATCCTATTGGTCGTAGCGTGATGTTATATAGCCTATAGCCTTCCTCGAAATGGGCTACCCGACAGAAAAAGATTTTTTAAATTCGAACTAGTAGTTCCTGAGATTACCGCGTTCAAACAAACAAACAAACAAGCTCTTCAGCTTTATAATATTAGTAATGATTTTCCAAAACTAATACACACATCAAAAGTGTCTAGGGATCAAGCATTTTTATGCGGATTTCTTGAGATTGAGATGTGGCTTTGTAATAAATTTATGATTTTATAAATTTATATGGATCCTTTTTGGTGCATTTCATAATTTGAATCAGGAACTGTGAATCAAATTCGAGTAAAAAATGAAAATCAGCTGTCAATATTTTCCCTATAAAAACATACAACGCATTGAAGACATTATTAGTGCTACTGTTTCCCTACTACTGATTAAAACCAACGTTATTATGGAGCGGCGACGTCATTTAAGCAGGGAAGAAATGCTCAGAGCCGTGGGAATGATAGAAGCTGGTTCCCGGCAACGTACTGTGGCTTTAGCTCTGAATACAAGTCAGAGTGTTATCAGTCGACTTTGGACACGTTACCGAAGCACTGGTACCGTGGCTGAGCGCCATGGAGGACGGTATCGCTGCACCACACGGAGACAAGACCGATACATTCAAATCTTAACTCGAAGAGGTCCAACAATAACCGCCATGATGTTAGCCGTGAGGCTTCATCACTCTTCAGGGAACTTAATTAGCGACCAAACATTCAGAAACCGCTTGCATGAAGTGAACCTTCATTCCCGAAGACCGCTACGGGTACCACCTATAGCAATGCACAATCGTAGGATTCGATATCAATGGGCTCTTGAACACAGAAATTGGGCAGAAGAACAATGGCGTTTCGTGTGCTTTTCTGATGAGTCTCGTTTTGGTATGAGACCGGATACAAGACGTATACGACACTGGAGAACCCCTGGACGCCAACAGCGATTAAAATCCTGCCAGGAAGTCCATCCTTATAGTGGTGGAACCATCATGGTATGGGCGGGTATTTGGATCGGCGGAAGAACTGAGTTGATTTGGATCAGAGGCAACCTCAACGCTCAAATTTATGCTGAGACGATTGTATCAGACGTCATCGTTCCTCTACAAGTGCAAATCGGTCCCTTATTTCAGTTAATGCATGATAATGCACGACCGCACACCGCAAGAGTTGTAAGACAGACTCTCGCCGCAGCTAACATCAATGTCCTGCCCTGGCCTGCTCAGTCGCCAGACTTGAACCCGATTGAGCATGCATGGGATATGCTACAGAGAAGAGCTCTGCCGAATATGGAGGGTATCCAGTCGCAAGAAGACCTTTTTTTGTTGTTGCAACGAACATGGGCGGCCATTCCACAGCGTGATTTGGATGAACTCATTTTGAGTATGCCAAACCGATGTTCTTGTGTTGTTAGTGTTCGCGGTAGAAACACGGATTATTAATTGTTTAAGTTACCCAATAAAATTTTAAAGAAAACTGTTATTTCAGTCTTTTTTTCGAACTTTAATGTTAGTGGTTCAAATGTCAAAAATCCCTTTATTAGGAAAATGGCAAATTTCTTTATTAATGCAAAGGTGACTTGGTTTATCGTTACTGTGACAAACGAAAACACTTTATTTGATGAATCCTTAAAGAAATAAAAAAAAAAAAATCAATCAGGAGAAAAGTTATTGCAAAAATATATGTTGATCCCTAGACACTTTTGATGTGTGTATTTAAAAAAAAATAAGGTTATGTAAAGAAGCCCCGAGTGGGAGGTTATTAGTGTATTAAAAATCAGCCTGTATACTTCCGTGTTTTGTGAAGTATCTATATAGAAAAACCTAACGTAACCTATCATCGAGAAGCAGTCAATGTGGCGTCCGTCTAGTCCGCGGAATGATGTCAAAACACAAAGAAGAAGTCACACAGAAGTTATTCTGCTGATTTCACCACTAGTTCTCGTTAAGACAAATTAATTACAACCAACTTTTTTCAAAAGACTACACAAACGTTGGATGGAGTCCAGTTAATTTATTTAGAGGGTGTTTATCGACACGGAGGGTGGCTGTCCGAGTATAATAATTGTGTTGACGAAGCCCCTGGGCTGTTTATCCAGTGTCCGGGACCCCGGTGCTCTTGTCCTACGTTTAATTTATTGAAAACAATGCTATTCTGTATGGACGTCTTCTGTTCTGTCTGTATGATGGTAGATGTTACATCTGTTGTTTTGTTATTGTTCATAATATTACTATATATACACTAGCTGTCCCGGCGAACTTCGTCTCGGCTCTTTTTTTTTTGTAAATCGGGTTCAATTGTGAATCTAAACCATACTCGAATCCCCTTGAACTCACACAAAAAAAAAAATCATCAAAATCGGTCCCGCCGTCTAGGATGAGTTCAGTGACATACACACGCACACAAGAAATATATATATATATATATATATATATAAAGATATATTAGTCTAATTATGGTTGTTTTAAGCTGAAGACGTTGTTGGTTTGTTTGAACCGCTGAGACATTAATAAGTAGGTATTAATTAGTCTTGAGACGTGACTACGATCAGTGAAATTAGATTGAAATGTCGGGTTAATAAAGATGGGTTATATCGTACTTTTTGATATTTCACGAGATCAAATCCTGAAAAATATCTAAAAGTTAATAAACAATAAGTTTTAATTATGATGATGGAAGAATAAGAAACATACACTTGGGAGCAAATAAATCGAGCCACTACCTTTTTTCACGTAAAATGGTAAATATTTTTGGTAATATGGAACGTATCAATTCGAACTATATATCGCCTAAAAGTTTAGTTAATAACCTTTACAATGAGGGTAAATTATTGAATAATAACCTTATTGAATGATAAATTATTGGCTCTGCAAGAAAAATGGTAATTTTGATAGAAAATTTAGTAGGGCTGAAACAGTCCATAAAAACAATAAAAAACAAAATTATTGCAAAAAAAATATTCTTAATAACTGGTATTACCCCCCCGGGCCCTGATACATTCTTGTAGCCTATTAGTCATCGATCTGATCAGCGTTACGATGACATATTGTGGTATGTTCTCCCACTCTTCAAGCACAGCGACTTTAAGCTCGGGAATGGATGAAACAGCGGGAACCCTGGCTCGGACTCTCCGTTTTAGCTCGTCCCATAGGTGTTCGATCGGGTTCAAATCGGGACTTCGTGCTGGCCATACCATTTGTTGAATCCCGATCGCAGACAAGTATTCCGTAACGATCTGCGCGGTATGAGGTCTCGCATTGTCATGCATAAACAAGAAATTTTCTCCGACAAAACCAGCATACGGCATTACGTGGTTTTCAAGAATGTCAGTTATGTATCGGTCAGCTGTTAATCCACGTCTACCACTGCCATCGTTGGCGGGGTCGACGAAGACAAGTTCCGTTTTTCCGTCTAGAGAAATTCCTCCCCACACCATACAAGAACCACCACCAAAACTCACCGTTTCTCGAATGCAACATTGGGCAAATCTTTCACCAGGACGTTTATACACTCGGTTTCTCCCGTCATTGCTAAAAAGACAGATTCTTGACTCGTCAGAAAACAAAACTGACCTCCAGTCTTCTAACGTCCAATTAATGTGTTCTCGAGCAAACTCCAAGCGAGATCGGCGATGAGCTACAGTCAATTTTGGGCCAGTTGCTGGTTTGTGTGATGTTAAATTTCGTTCTTTTAGTCTTCGTCTCACTGTCCACCTACTGATTGCGACTCCTCGAACGTCACGTAACGCTTGCTGTAGCTGAACAGCATTAAGTCCACGGTCGCGCAACGAATTGGTTGCAATAAAGCGGTCGTCACGTTCTGTTGTTGCCCGTGGTCGGCCAGTTCCAGGTCGCCGAACAAAAGCACCAGTCTCCAGATACCTGCGGTATACCCGCTGTACCTTTGAACGACTCAAATGAAGTCTGCGTGCCACTTCACGTTGTCCGTGTCCAACCTCAAGTAAAGCTACAACTTGGGCAGCTTCCGTCGGTGTAGTATCCATTTTATCAGGTTATTTTGATTACACAGACACAGATAAAGACAACAATAACAAGTAATATGGGTATGATTAACAAAAACCTCAAATTTAATCTTTTCTTAACAGAGTACAATAAAAATGTCATAAGCAAATTAAATGCGATAATTTTATTCTACCCTTTAAACTTTAATAAAAATGAAATTTTGACAACTAACTACCCTCATTGTAAAGGTTATTAAATACCCTTTTAGGCGATATATGTTTCGAATCGATGCGTTCCTTAATACCAAAAATAATTACCATAATGCGTGAAAAAGGAAGTGGCTCGATTTATTTGCTCCCAAGTGTAATTACCTTCTGATTAGTTATGTGCACTAAACAATCCATCATTTGATTTTTACTAAAATACAAACGGTGGTAGCCTAATGGGGCATCGGACTCACAATCGTGAGGTCGCAGGTTCGAATCCTACCCATTAAACTACCGACGTAAACTCACTCCCCTAACACAAGAGATCTTATTTTTTTTTATTTTATTTAAAATAAAAATGAGCTTAGCTGGAGGGGTTAATAGTTTTTAGTAGTTAATAGGTTTTAGTAGGATTGCTAGTAACGTGGGACAATACCACAGTGCTAGTCAATTTAACAGTCTATTTATTTAGGAAAAAAAAGATTATGTTGTCAACATTTAATTTTATTATAGTTCTTTTCATTTCGACATAATATGCACTGTAATAATGTAATTAAATACCACATTTATAACAACTGAACTCAATAATAGTAAGTTAGACTCTTTTGTCTGTTCTTACGAAATATCTTAAACGAAATAACAATTAGAGAAAACAAGCCAAGACCGCGGGCTCGATTGAGCCAATATTTATTTTGTAAATTAGCTTGTATCGCCGCCAGTGCCCGCTTTATGATAAATAATCTCAACAATCCTCAAGGGACCAAGCCTTGCTATATTGTTTTATATTCTTCAATTAATAATTTTGATTAGTCCTGTTGTGTTTTGGTTTGGCTAAGAAATTGAGTTGTGGATATTTGGGGAGTTAGACGGATGTTATTGTAATATTTATTGTATTACATAAAATATATATGTACGGTTATGAATAAATAGATGTACAATATTTCGATTGCTTCGGTGGCGCTGTGGGAGTGTGTCCGACTGCTACGCAAGAGGTCGTGGGTTCGATTCCTACGCGGTACACCACTTTGTGTGATCCACAAATTGTTGTTCTGAGTCTGGGTGGTATTTGTGTCTGTGACATGTTTGTAAAGTCCCCTGCGACACAGGGCTTGTACCCTACTGCAGGAGTCATCTTTTAAAAGAAAATAAGAAAGCAAAAAAAATAATTCAATATGTCAAGCAAAAACTACGGACAGATTCGAGAAGATTCTAAACATATTACAGCAATATCTAAATATGCTCAAAGGTATACTCACTGACTTAAACTGAAATCTAAAAAAATATTTTGCCTAATAGTTTGAAAAAAGCAGCAAAGAACTGTCACCTACGAACGGACCCTTAGATTAATAATAAAGACCCCCAAATTCTAGAAAATGAACAAAACGGAAAGTGTAATTTTTGAATCGAGTGACTGATATTTGAATAGGTAAGTCCGTTAGATTATTGTAAAGTGACATTCATCATAATCACTTAATCATGCCCGAATCTCTACGTTTGTTGGGATGAAACATCTACAAATACCCACATCGATATTCATGCGGGCAAAGTCGATAATATTAAATAAATTATATTCCGTTGAGTTTATGTCTGAGGCTTATATTTAATTAATGAAAACACTTCGCAATCACACTGCCTATTGTCATTAGAATTTGTAAATTATAGATTATATCTTTTTTATACATATATTTTTTAAATGACAACTCCCGCAGTAAGGTACAAGTCCCGTGTCGCGTGGGACTTTCCAAACATACAAATCACGGACACAAAGTCTATCCAGACTCGGAACAACAATTTTCTTTCATATATCATTGGAATTTCGATAAATCAAAGAACGCCGCAGGACATGTTAAGATTTCAGTAACATCTCAGTGAAGCGAACGGGACATATCAAAAAAGGGACATATAGCAAAAGTTTTTTTCGGCGACCCTAAACGCGAAATTGCCCAAACCGTCCCAATCCGTTTTTCACATGATTCCAGTGACAGGTGTCACAGGTTTAACTAGAATTTACAAAGCTTTGTTTACTTATTTAGTAATCTACTAATGGACAGTATTCATATAAGATATCAGAAAATGTCAGACGAGAAGAAACTTAGAATCTTGACTCTACTTTTTGACGTGACAGGCGTATAACCAAAGTTGGTGTAAAGATCTCCCCTTACTAAAATAGGGGTTGAATAAATAACTCATTTACATATTTAATACCAGGTATCGCGGATTCAATTGTGGAATTTCTGAATTATTAACACGGTGTGGTTACAATTGCCCTCTTTGACCCAATCTAATATTCAGATCAGATTTTGTTTGATTAGCCGAATATTGTGCAAAAACAGTTAAGATTTAAAATGATTTAATTAATTAGGAGAGGCTTTGCAGGAGGTAATTCGATCAAATTACGTAGTTGTACTGAAATGGTACTGGTATAATCTATTCTAATATTATAAAGCTGAAGAGTTTGTTTGTTTGAACGTGGCAATCTCAGGAACTACTGGTTCGAATTGAAAAAAACTTTTTATGTTGGGTAGCCCATTTATCGAGGAAGGCTATAGGCTATATAACACCACGCTACAACTAATAGGAGCGGAGCATTCATGAAAAATGTTTCAAAAACGGGGAAAATGTACGCATACGAAGTTGCGCGGGACAGCTAGTCAATTATATAATTCTTATATTATACCTTTAAAATGAAAATAAAACAATTGACATAAAAATCTACCAATAAACTACCGACGTGAACCCACTCCTAACACAAGCCTCTGAACTTAGCTGGAAGGGTTAACACGATTGCTAGTAATGAGGGACCATAATCCCACATTGTTAGTTATTTAAAAAAAAAAAACTGTCTAAAATTTTATTTGTATTTCTGAAGACAATTTTATCATGCATACTAAATCTGTAATTATTATTATTGTAAGGAATAGTTTTTGTGCAATAATTATTTGACACACAACATAATATCGTAGGTAGGGTAGGGACTAACATCGAGATTAGCTAAAATTAAAAATATTTTTACTATAATAAATACATAACGAACTGGGTGACCAAGCTTCGCACGATTTCGGTTTTCTTTTTTTTTTTAATTAATATATATTTATATACATTTATTAAAGTTATAATATTTATTATAATAACTATAGTTTGATATAAATTAGTGATAGGAATCTCCTTTTAAGCAAGATAAGCCTGTATTAGGAGACTCCGCTTTTCCGCAACATGTTCACAACGCGCAATAAATATACTCTCAATTAAATATTATTATTAGATAAAGAAGGAAACCTAAAAATATATAGAAACTTATAAAGCAAAATATGATAACATAATTTGACCAAAATCGTTGGAACCGTTTCTGATAACTCTTCATACATAAAATATACTTAGGTATACCAACTGAAATGATTTAATATATTAAGTAGGTACAACAATTTGTATTTTTATAGCAATATCAGTAAAATAATCTTTTGTTTAATCTATGAGCACAGATGGAACATTTTTCAGAAAATACTTTTTTAACTTGTTGTGAACAAAACGCAAGGTTTAAAACATTTTGATTATGGTTACTAGAGCAAGGTCCTGGACTTGTTCAAAATTTTACACATTTTAATATAAATTTCCATTATTAATCATTTTGTTTTTTATTAGATAATATTCTGATAACCGGCGGCGGAGCTTCGTGATTCATATCCATAAGGCAATACATACCGTACCGACTTTACTATTATATTTTTTACACATTATTTATATATATTATAAAATTGGCATATAATAAGATTTTTTTTTAAGAAATTCAATTATTTATCATTAACTGCAATTAAGTGTTTTTTGCAGAAAAAAATATTTTCCAAATAAAAAATATAAGTTAACAAAAATACTGATTAAATAGTATCAATTAAAAATAATTATAAAACCAAACGACACAACACACACCCCTATACTTAAAAACAATAACATCAAAACTGAAACTTACCTCAAAAACTTTGTCAACAGGATAGTCCTACCGCAACTTCCAACTTGTTTACGTCAATAAACACGTTGTTGTTATTTATGTTTTTCTGTGACAACGAGCGCAGGGACGTGTCACCACGCGCGCTGCCGACGCACGACTACCATTACGTAACAGTATCCTGGCAAATCCCTTTTCTCAACCCCCATTTTCCATAATTTTCTCCAGCAGCGACCAGTACCCAAGACCTCTCGCGCCCCTCTCATTATTCCCAACGTATGACCACAACAGTAACCAGCTCACCAAATGTAAGGATCTCAATAAGTGGTTGGTGTTAGATCGTTGTATGTCGTCGGTTTTCGTCGGAAAACTTCGGGAGACGTCGACGTACTGAAAGCTCCGCCTTTGCGTAGCTCAGGATCTACATCGTAACCTTTGTCGTAGCACAATCGTAGCACTGCGAATACTTTAATTAAATAAAAAAAAAACAATTTATTTAGTCAAACTTGAATTAACATTGAATAGGAAAGACACATAGAAAATAATTTAGATCTTAAATAAATGTGTTGGAATGAAAAAAAATAATATCCATGGAATAAAGGTGAGTTTAATTAATGAATAAGTATTTAATTTGATTGTTTTGCTAAAAAAAATGAGATTCTGTGTTGGAGACCATGAGTGCTAGGTCATAGGTCATGTATCAATTCCCTTCCAGGATAAATCTGTGTGACAAGCACGACTGTTTATTCTGTGTGTAATTTATCAATAGAATAAGTATCAGTTTAAAAAAAAAAATTGCCATAGCGCAAGCTCTGTCTAGTTTGCGATTGCCGCGTGAGTTGTCCCAAGGTATTTATTTAGTTACATATTTATTTTATTCAAATGTTGGTTTCGAGTCAGTATGTATAGCACTTTGTGTTCGTAAATAGTACGTTTTTATAGTCCCAACGACAGTTGGATTAATAGAGTAGTTTTATTTTTTTTAGCTGTCATTGCAAACTTCGTACTGACCCGTTATTTTTTTACGTAATTTTCTAATGAATTCGGTAAAGTCGTTATCTGCTTATGTCAAGGGAAATAGGGATTTGTTTTTATATACCTTTAAAGATCATTTGATTGTATTTAATGTCAATAAAAGTTCACTAATGAATTATATGTTTTAAGTCATTCAATGAAATTGCAATTGCCGTCCGTCGGATTGTGTCTAACTCACCGAAACCCAATAGATTTTGATATGATTTGAAAGTATCCTCTGTAAGGTATACAATATGTATTCATATTTTATACGTATAGGTATAAAAAATAGAGCAAATATTGTTAATTATTTCAATGTTTCTTTGTTTATAAACTGTATAATAAGTAGGCAAGGTGCTATCATCATTATATTATACACCATATTAGAGGACGGACGCAAAAACAAGATACAAAAATATTAAGAGAAGAATACATGAGAGAGATGTTGTAATTAAGATTGAAATATTCAAATATTTCAATCTTAATTACACCATTGTACAAACTATAGGTATATTATGTGCTTAAATATTGGCCAAATTACTGCTAATTAATGAATAATAAATAGTACGGGTAAATTAATCGCGGCCTATGTTGATATATGCGGATAATAGTTTTCCAACGGCAAAGTCAAGTTTGTCATATTTAACACCTGTTTTTTTCACTAACGTACCACTATTTAAAGTTGTCTTATATATAAAGTTGGGCGTCTCGTCAAAACGAAGCTACCATGGTAATTCCAGCTTGATATGTATCATTTTAAAATTTGTTCTAGGAAGCCGTACTATAAGTATAAATGTTTTGCAAAAGAAAGAAAAAAATGGTTTTAATTTATGTGAAGTGAAAGAATAGTTGTTGGTATAACTGCTAGTTTAACTTGTTATCATTGCTTTTAATTTTGATTTTGTCCACACAAAAATTGGACATAGCTTTAATGCTCTTTTAATTGTTTAAATTCTCAAGTTGGTACTTCTTAAGTTTAGGTACGTTACATTTACACTTATCTATACTAATATCATAAAGCTGAAGAGTTTGTTTGTTTATTTGTTTGAACGCGATAATCTCAGGAATAATGACGCAATAATGGTTCGAAATTAAAAAAAATCTTAGTCTAGATGAAGTGTTGGATAGCCCATTTATCAAGGAAGGCTATTGACTATATAACATCACGGTTTGACCAATGGGAGTGGAGTAGCAATAAAAAATGTTTGCAAAACCGGGAAAGCGGCTCAGCTAGTACTATGTAAATAAATGAAATGGTATATACAAGGTTATTTTTGGGATAGTGCAAAGCTCAGACACCGCAACAAGATTTTTACTTCAAGAACTCACTTAAAAAATATGAAAATATTGAAAACTTGCATAGATATAAGTTATTCAAGTTCTCTTGTGTTCTTCGTGCTATCGTGCTCATTGCGTCCCGTGATATGTAATCCATGGTTATTATTGCAAAATAAGTGATGTTTAATTTATATAATAATATAATTTCAAATTATATTAAAATAATTAAATTAATATCATTTCACATTCAATTCTGACCAGGATTTGGACTGTTAGAATTATTAATGAATGATTATTGAATATTAATTAAATAAATGAAAAATATAACATGGTCCAAAAAGTAATCCTATGGATTGCATTACTGATTCTGAGCAAACTACTTTCAGGTTTGCACTAGGTATACCAAGAATAACGTTGTTTAACCTCCTCCCAAATTATTGTTTTGATATTATGGGTTTTATATAGATTTCATTAATAAACACCTAAAATATCAACCGCCACACTATACCGCATGAAAATACAGCCAAATATGGACATGACACTTGACGCTAAGCTTCGCTGGAAGGCCAATGTTAAAAAGAAACGATCCGAGTTAGAATTTCGCTATAAAAATATTAACCAGCTACTCGGTAGACACTCCACACTATCAGTGGAAAACAAAATACTTTTATATCTAATAGACAAGTCCATATGCCAATATGGACTTATGGTATTCAACTCTGGGGCTGTACCAGACAAAGTAATATTGACATCGTTCAAAGGTTTCAGAACAAAGCACTTCGGAGTATATTAAACGCTCCCTAGTAGAATATGAGGACCTGCATCTGAAGGTTGACCTTGTTGCAAATGTTATAAAAAAGTATGACGAAGCTCATGAACAACGACTTCTTCAACTTGTGACCATGGAGGCTATGCAGCTCCTCGACACCACAGTGTGAAGGCTTAGGAGGACCTTTTAAATTAACTTAGTGAAGTTAGTGTTAAGTGGTATAGTGAATGCTACTCGTAAAGAACACAAGAAACGAACAAAGTGTCTTACCTTACCTACCGTACCTCCTTCTACAATTTTGTACCCACTAAGGCTGATTTTAGTTTATCTCCTGTTCCAACATTTAAATAATATAATTTGTATCAGTCCTTTAATATGGTGTATAGTATAAGTTTATAAACATTGTAAAATTGGCAATTTGAAAACAGTGGCCGCGAGTTTTTATTGCCAGGTTCTTTTCTTCGGCTTTACCTATTGTTTGCGAACTTGGCATTACATGTACATGTAGAATCCCGATGTATCACAAGTGTTGTTTTCATCCTAAGTGAATAAATAATTTTGACTTTTTTACTAGAGACAATAAGAAACATGACTATGGACACACTCTTAATATTATAAAATATTCACCCTAGCAGTTTAAGTTACAACCAAATTACTTATTAGTCTATAGACTAGATTGTAATCTCAATGAAATTCCTAAATAGCAATAACCCCATTTACAAAAAAAAAAAAATAAGAAAAATATGGGTTCTACGCAAGAAGTCGTGGGTTCGATCTCCACCCAGGATAAAACTTTGTGTGATGGGCACGATGGTTTATTCTGTGTCTGGATATATATAAGTATGTTTATCGGTTGTCTGGTTTCCATAGTACAAGCTCTGCTTAGTTTGGAATCAAATAGCTTTGTGTGAGTGGTCCCAAGATATTATTATATTATTTAACCAGATGAAGTAACACGATAAAAAAAGCATGGCAGAACCCGGTTCATTGTACCTATAATATTAAGTAACCAAAATACGAAGAGAAAACTAAAATAATTATATTTTAAATACCCACTTTCACTAAATAACATAATTGAAGACTTTGCATTGCGATAACCAATACCCGCACGAGGAAAATATATATAGGTACCTACCTGGTAAATCAATAGGTACCTACATATATATCTACCTACATAGATGGCTCTATTATTAAAGCTCTAATGCTTAAGTAAAGCTTTGTATGTACGTATATATGTATGTTATTATGTAAGACCTAGTAAAAAACCTTGAATGCTTGTTAACTGATATATAGGTGGTAGTACGAAACACGCCTCATTTACTGGACTTTGTTGTATAGCAAGCATTTTCTTACAATATATACAAGTAATGAATTTTAATGTCAGCAAAGACACGCCTATAACAAGGCGTGGTCAACTTTATACACGCCCACCGCCTCCATATTTCTGTCGTGAAACTCCGTACTCTTTCAGCCGAGACAATGTCCTTTATAATGCTACTAATTTCGAAATACATCTGTAAGACTAAGTGTATTAAAAATTGGTACATGTCGGATTCTGTCGGCTTATACGATGGCGATTGGAATATTGATCGGACTAACTTTCTAGACGATTGATTTAAAACCTAGCTGAGATGGTGTGTGATATGTATGTATAATCTATATTGTACCCTCATTCCCGTATAGTAGTATTATAATTTTGCAAATTTTTAGTTTCTTTTTCATTTCATTTTGAAAATTAAGTGAAGTGAAAAGTAAAGATTATGAAAATAGAGTGTATAAGTTATTATAAAAACCTGACTGCTTAAAATTAATAACTAACATATTTTGGCGCCATTTTGTGTGTAATTTTAATATTTTATAATTTTGATGTAAGTACCCAGTGTCACTTCCACAATTGAGACGAATTTATCGATACCTCCAAAGCTAAAATTCATCAAGCCATTTAGGCCCTTGTCCGACCAACGGCGAGAAAGCGAGTAGTAGAGAGAGAGAGAGAGCGCTTTTATCGCTCAAGACACGTACTTACATAAATAGATCCCGTGTAAACAAAAGAGATATAGATATTAATAGTTCATCGCTGGCCGTCATACTGCCGGCAAGTACTCGCTCTATAGGTACTGCTTCTATTTGGTTTACACGGACGGGATCTACAAAATACATATTATTGCACGTTTCTTGAGGGATAAATCGCTACTCGTACTAACGCTATTCGATGTTGGTGACACAGGTGCCTTAGATTAGACCCTAAGGCACCTTTCTGTTGTATGTACAGTTGGCGAAGAAAATGGTCAGCCAGTTTTAACAAAAGTTCCCTTTTAGCCGAAATAGCTTTAAGGTTGACCTTATTTTAGCAAAGAAAGAGATGCATAGTAATGATATAATGTTTGTGACTGACGACATACTGGCAGGCATTTTAGTCTTTAATAAAAAAAAATATTTTCTCTGAAAAATTAAAATATCACTGACAACTGCCAAGCGTTTCTGTTATTTTACGTAAAAAAATTGGTTATATTTATTTTAATAATAATTTAGTTGTTTTTGGATTGCTATTTTATACTAGGTAAATGTTATGATATAATGAAAATAAAAAAAACTAAAAAAAAAAATAGAATTATTATTTTAATGCCTCTCAATTTATGAGTAGCTGAAAGAGCCAACATAATAGCACTGCATAACGACGGCTTCAATAACAGCGAGATATCTAGGCGTTTAAATGTATCCAGACAAGCTGTTCGTCTCTGGAATACGCGTCTTCACACACATCGCAAAGAGGAAAATTTAAACGATCGTCACCGAAGCGGTCGACGGCCTAATATCTCGGACAGAGAAAGATTGATTTTAAGATGTGAATACGGAAATATTGGTATTACGCCCACGAAACATTATGCAGAATTATTTGAAGTATCGACTCAGATAATCAGAGACCAGTAACATATTTTGGGTTTACAATATAGGCATTATGCAAAGAAAATATTTATGACGGACGCTCACAAAACTGCTTGTCTTAATTTTGGCCGAGACTATTTGAATTTTAATTGGGATAGCACTATGTTTTGTGACGCAGAAACTTAAGTCCAGTCAGCATAGCCGTTTACGTCTCTGGCGATATAAGTGAACGCGCCAGACTATGTGATACCCAAGAGAATCCGGTAGAATTTCTTTAAAGTTGTATGGTTAGATGATTGTTGCTGGTGTTGGGGAGCTGTACTGTTTGCCACTACGAGCATCGGCATTGGACTTTATAGAAGTTCTCCAATACGCAATGTTGCCCGCCGTTCATATTTTTCATCCGGAAAGTGAAATGCCACAAATTAGCTACTTACCCGAAAACTGTCAATTACACCCAGTTTCATGCACACCCAGATATAAGGCTATAATACCTTGGCCTGCAAAATCACCGGATCTCAAGCCAATAGAATATCTTTTGACTCTTATGGCTGCTAGATGGTCAAACGGCAATGAAAGAACATGCGAAACTGGAACGGCACTGTAACGAGGCGTGTGAAGAAACCCGAGGAACTGATATTTGCACAAGACTTGTGGGTTCCATGAAAGACCTTATATTAACATATTAATATGTCTTATTAGCTATATATAATGACTTGACCTTTATTTTGTGTTTAATTCGAGAAAGCTTATTAAATTTTTAGTTTTGTTAGTTTTTTAGTATTCTTTTTGTAAATATAAATTAATTAAATAAAACCATTCCTTTTTTACTACTAAAAAGTTTTCTTTGAATTTAAATTAGAACTTTTCAATCTGCCCCTATAATTAGATTCATTGAAATTCTGTAAATCACAGTAGCAGTTTGTGTAGCTGATGATCGATATAAATTTATAGTTTTCGGCTGCGGTTCCGCCAGTGGGTATCGGTTATCGCAATAAAAACGTTATTATGTTCTTCCCCGGGACCCAAACTATTACCATACAAAATTTCATCTAAATCGGTTAAGCGGTTTAAGCGTAAAAGCGTAACAAACAAACAAACTAACATTCGCATTTATAATATTAGTTTGGATTTTTATCAATTGGGACAATTTAAACTAGGAACACAAGGTAAAGTGTTAAAGTTACTAAAATATGATATTTTAAGTCTAATAGAGACAGCAACAGTAACATTCAGAATATTATTGCAAGCGGAATCAACCTTATGGTTTTATGACGTGCAAATGAACTTGAACTAGGTAGGGTAGATACCTACATACAAACATGCATAAATATATACGCTCGAAAAACATAACCCTCCTTCTATCGCAGTCGTATAAAAATGAAGACAAAACATTTTCTACTTAAAATTCTGACTTCTTAATTAAGAAAAATGCTTGCTATACAACAACGTCAAATGTCACACCAACTTCACTTGTCATCTGTTTATTTAGTTATTTGACCATAGCCATAGTTATAGTCAAATATCTGTTATTGTTTCATTCCAATTAATTCCAATGTTGAGTACTTACTCCAAATAGCGAACACCACAAATATTATCTAGATTTCAATTTTTACCTAGTAGGTATATTTTTATCAGTTGTTTAACATTGTTTATTTTTTTTTAAATCTCTTATTCTGAGAGATTTAAATATTTTTTGAGCATCTGCACATCTATTAAAAACAGAGGAATAAGTAAAAAATCATTAATTAAAAGCATCACAGATGATGAAAGTGTAATAATAAAAGCTTTTTACGCATTTTTAGGGTTCTATAACTAAAATGGAAAAACGGACCCCTGTAGTTTCGCTCTGTCCGTTCGTCCGTCTGTCCCCAGGCTAGCTCAGACACCCTTATTATTAGGAAGCTGTAATTTGATATGGTTATTCACAAGTCATTGATATATAATGCAGTAGGTTATTTTTACCGCCAAATATATATATTTTCCGTATAACGAATAATAAATTTGTTTTTCTTAAAATTTTAACGGGAGGATTGCATAGTCATTAATCAGCCAATAATATGCACTCCCTGTTCAAAACATCACTGGATCAAAATATAACGACGTTAAAGAATTATGGATGTTCTTATTTTAATTATTTGAACTGACTTGAAATTCTACATATATTTATAAAAGGGATTTTTAAGCTAAGCCTATATTATTTACATTTTACCCTAAACTTAATAATTAAAAATTTACACCGCATTAAATTTGTATGAATAATTCGGCAGTTGAGATAGATTGTTCTTATGTCGATTTAATTCTGATTTAATATTTATTGTATTATTTCTGGTAGACTCATATTGGACACATCTGACTTAATTTAATGTATAAGACTATTATTTTGTTGTTATATATGAAAAAAGCCTGTATTATAAATGTGTAAGTAACTTTGAGGTAAAGACAAAGAAAGTCATTAGGTTTTTTTTACCGATTAATTAATTTTGAAGCGTTTTCAAAAACATAAAATAAAAATGACGAACCTAGATTACTTGTCGTATAGCGGGAACCCCATCTAACTAACTATACGGGAATTAACGCACATTGTTTACCTTAAAATTGCTTGACGTTTCGACTAAGTTGCACCGGCCGTGGTCACAAACGGTTAAGTTACATTGAAGCGGGCAGTGACGATATTCAATAAGATATTTTATAAAAAAATATTTTAACTGACAATACGGTTTTATAGTAGCGGTGATCCATACTAAGACAACGTCCAATTTTTTCTTGACATAATGATGATAAAAATATGATGTTGAGCCGCCCCTCCGGATATCCGGTGGATATCGTGTTATCCGGCGTCACAATAAGAACCTCGTGATAAATTTGTAACGGGAAATACTCCTTGATTGATAATCTTGTGGGTTTCTACTCTGGAGAGGTCTCTAAGTAGTTATAAGATGTAAGTCTACCTCCTGTTTTGCAAGATATGGTTTATAGTGAATACGACTTCTGGTACAACCGGCACAGTGGGAATGCTTGCGATTGCTGTGCAAGAGGTTCTGGGGAAACTAGAGTGGCACTCTGATGCACGGAGAGGTATGTATATTTTCAAAAACGGTCACCCATCTATAGGCAAAAATTTCCGTTGCATAACCACACACGCTCAGTCACGAACCCTTCTCCTTCGACGAAAATTTGTTTTTGTAACATATTGTTCGCTTTTGACCATGGCCGGTGCAACCTGATCGAAACGTCAAGCAATTTTAAGGTAACTCTCGTATAATAAATAGTTATAATCATGCAAAGCGAAAGTTTAAATGTTAGACTGTTTAAAGTTTTCAAGACTGGTAGAGAGACCGATAGAAATATAAATTGTGAATTATCGTACAGCGTCACATAACACATCTATTTAATTCAGCAAAGAAAAACATGGCATGCTTAGCTGTCAACGAGCAGCGAGCTATGCAACGTTAAATCATAGGGCGTTGTGCATAATAATATAATAAAATAGGGCTCCGATACTTTGTTTATTGTTTTGATGAGTCAGCCGTTTTTCCCCTTCGAGGGCATCTACGGGTGCAGTCTCAATACCCACCCGCATATGCTCTTTCTGAAGAAAAACACATTTTTTCTTGGGATTCTAGACAAATATGCCTAATTGAATCTGCCCTTTTCTATGCTTGGAAAACAAAACTTGGTCTTAAAAGTGTGTAATGTTTTTCAGTTTGATTTTCTGAGTTGCACCATAAATTGTAAACAATTGAAATATGTTTTTATGATAGTAATTTTATAGGCATTTTTTTGCCAATGACTTTATTGATACAATAATTGCATTTGTGAAAGATAGAAACATTTTAAGTCCAGACCCAGGAATGGAATCCGTATGCCAAACTGGGGCCGGAATCGAACCATTTATCACGACTAGTTTTAGTAACATAGTCCCGAAAAAACATCTTTTATAAATAAAAATAATAATAACAACCCAAATGGGACAACTCACACAAAGCTATCTGATCCCAAACTAAGCAGAGCTTGTACTATGGAAACCAGACAACCGATAAACATACTTAAATATTTCTAAATACACACATATTATAGATATATAACACCCAGACCCAGAATAAACCATCGGCTCATCACACAAAATGTTATCCGGATTTAGTTTTTTTAAATGCAATTATTGTATTGATGTTCTTATGGGTTTTGGTGGTACGTTTGTGTTGGACGATTTGAATACGGAATGATTTACAACTTCCTTATTTTTTAAAACTTCCTGCAAATAGGTACATTGCACAAGGTGGACTTAATGCCATAGGCATTCTCTATCAGTCAATCTTTGGGTGGTGAAGAGAAAAGGGCGGCGTGCTTATTAATATGATAAAATGACATACATACATAATTACAAAATAGAAAATACTTACAAATGTATATAAAACAAACACAAACCAAAAAAATAATTTCAAATAATATATTGTGATTGATGTAGTGTTCATAGTTTACAAAAGCTGTATTTTGGCTGTTAATAGAATAGTAGCGGCCCTGGTGTGGTCTGGTATACTATCACATAATACTGGGATGACAGAATGTAATCTTTATACGTACCTCGCTCGAGCACAGAATAGACATCATTCACGGACACATAATTACAGATCACTTCAGATCCCTTCGCACAGAAGCGAGACCTAACACGGTCAATATTATTGGACCAATCTATTGACTCAATAATACTGATCAATATACTCCTTAACACCTGCAATATAATAATCAATATCGACACAATAATATTGTCCGTGTAATGTAGGCTTCAGTGTGTAACGTTACCTGCTGTACTTTCATTATTTTAATACTACGGAGTGGATACTACAATTGAGCATTATAAATTAAAAATCCTGAATCCCGACGACACGGCAGACTGTAAACAACACGCATAGGCCATAATGGGCTTAAATTCGAGTCTTTATTTTTAATTCGAACAATAATCGAAAGTTAAAGTCTGCGATTGTTTTCGCAAACGAGTTCTGCAAATTGTCCAACTATTTGTCGATCGTTTACTTTATCAATTCATCGAATGAACATTTGTTTGGTCGCCGTTGCGATTAAGTCGCTGAATTTTTTATGCTTCACATCGTCGTGAAACAACAGCCGATCGTTTTTCGCTTCGTTTTTTGGAATTTCACTTGATTGTCATCTGAATAATGGATCCGACGGCCGATGGTAGTTCGTAGTACCGATTTTTCAATTACATCACAATGAAACCGTATGAAACAGGTTACAAATGCCCGTTGCAAATATGAGCTGGCGAGTGAAAAAGTCATTTCATACGTTCTCGTTGTTGCTTATCCTTTCTTTCAGGTTACATTTTCTGAGTGCGGTCAAAATAGCAGATAGAATCATTAAATCTTCGTGAGGGTAAGATTTGGTCTTGCAATACGCGGGCTTCGCCATGATGGCGCTTCATAATTAGGTATAAAGATTTTTTTAAGTAATTGAAAATTTGTGTCAAAATTGTTATATAAATTTTATTAACGTAAACGCAATGTTTTAAATAATTTAGAGGAGGAAATTGGATAAAGAATCAAACAAATTGAAATTAATAATATTTTTTATCACTTACCCGTAGCGAGAAGCTAGTAAAAGCATTACATATTTATTACATTACAGGTCTGGTGACCTGTAATACCTATTCAAAGTACCAGTGTCTCACAAATGAATTTAAATAACTAGTCCTATTGCTGTATTTAAAAAAAAAAATAACAGTAAGTGTAGATAGGTACGTAATTTACATGGCCAAAAAACAACTTTTAAGTAATTATACTGTTACCGGTTTAATTTATACATTTAAAAAGAACTCATCAGTGCCCCCTAAACAAGGAAACATAATCGAGTCTATAAGCCCTGAAGCGGTCTCGAGTAATGTATAGCAAGAGAGGGTGGGCACTTCGCACAAAATATATAAATACAGAAAACCAGTTCATAGTTCAATGAAAAATCAACGCACACATAGACGCGTATGAACGGAGATCGTAACGCGCAATGGCTTGGTTCACGATTCGACTGCGTTCGACCGAGATTATCGTACATGTGCGTCTATTTGTGCGTAAACCTGTTTTCGCTCATTGTGGGGAGCTGGTCGTTAACCTATATGTATTGTGACTGTGGGTAGTGAGATGGCCTGTCTCGAAGTGCCGACTGGCCGATAAATGAGAGCTCGTTTTTTGCCCTCAAACTAGCAACGCTTTTTACCTCCCGATAATATCGGCGTTCGCACGACTCGCCGCTGTAATGTCCAGGCGGATTATTGCAATATAAATTGTCCACAGTTGCCCATTCGATTGGTTAGGGTTGGCACCGAAAAATAGTTCATTTATTGTGATTAATTTTATAAATGATTTGGGAATCGTTCGAATAGAGTCAACGTGCTTGTGATGTTTTTATTCTTCCCTATCAAATCAAGACAGTCATGTTACATTTTTTATTATTATCATATAATTATTACTTACTAGTATTATAAATCCAAAAGATTGATGTATGGATGGCTGGATGGACATTTCTTCTTTAATCACGACTAAACCACTAAACGGATCTAAATGAAATTTGGCACAAATGAACAGCTGCATTGCTTTATTTTCAAAATTGCCATGGCATTAATTTTATTTTCAAAATTTTGACGCGAACTAAGTTGTGGGCTTTTATATTTTTTCGAAGAAAAACATTGTTAGGTAGTGGCAAAAGAATTTTCGTATTTTGAATGTATTATTAGTAATCAAACCTCTTTGGTTGTACTGAATGTAACTGGCTGGTTTTAATACCATTATATGTTTACATTCTGAAGATACAATAAATAAAAAACTAGTTCCGTTACTGCCATTTTTCAATTGATTTCAAGCAAGCAAGCAAAATGAACTTATGTGACGAAGATATTCTATAAATAAAAGAATAAAAAATTGTTTTTTTCTACTTTTGCTCCGACCTTATATATATTTTGAGAAAAAAAAATCTTTCATGAAAATTAATTGTAAAATCTGTTTTGGCTATGTCTACGTCGTAGAATGACGAAATGGTGCAGGCATTCTGATGGGGGGTTATTTGCGTGAATTTCGTTCCAGTTCCATTACTTAACCCGTTCGCGGACGGTCTGAGTTTAAATTTTGTTCTAGAATACGTGTTGTGACACAAGATACATTGAAACGAAGTTTCGCCTTTAAAGTCGCCGCACTGTAAATATTATTCTGAATTTAAATATTATTGTACGCTTTGCTGTATGAAAATCTCAAATTATGACGTAAAATCACGTACTGTGTATGAAAGTGTTATTTCGGAATTATTGTTTATTTAAAAATATTACCTATTGCTTTGTTGATATAATCACAAAGTATAACAATTTATTTCGAATTTGTACGTTTGCCAAGATTTTATTGTGTGACACCCCTGACGACTTCTGAATTTTGTGAGTTTGTCCAGTCACTCCCCAAAGGAACATTTAACGATATTAGGGCTTTATTTTTTATAGTTCGGGACAAAAAGTGCTCAAGCGGTATATTGAAGGAAGTGGCTATTGGTCACTTTCTATTTATCATATTCAATTGTAGGTATGGAACCTCGTTGGATTAGGTTGAAAGTAGTTTTCCTACGAAGATCTTAAAGTTTTTATTAATATGTTTGTTTTGAATTTAATTAGATGTTTTAGGTAAATGTTTCATAGAATTGATACTACACTCGCGTGCAAGTAAATCGACTCAAGCCTCAAGTGCGCATAAAAAGTGATATAACTTAAAAATGCCTTATTATACCTCTATAAAATGTTTTACATAATTAAAGCCTAGTAATTGAGCTTCAAAATGGTGTAAGTTGCATGAAAATCGATTCAGTAGTTTAGTAAAAAAGGTTAATGCCAATGATAATGTAAAAAATTGTGTTATTGATATATTTCACAGTATGGGGTTATTGTGTTTATATGAAACAAAATGTGCCTAAGATAAAAAAAATATTCGTGTCAATATTTGGTATTCCCTCCTCTAGCTCTGATCACTGCTCTCAAGCGATTCTTCATCGACCTTATCAACTTTTTAATGGATGATTGTGGTATTCGACCCCACTCTTCTACCAACGCAGTCTTGAGCTCATTGATGTTTGTCGGAGCTGGATTCCTCGCTCTAACTTTCCTTTTGAGCTCGTCCCATATGTGCTCAATGGGATTTAAATCGGGGCTGAGCGCTGGCCAATGCATAGTGTGAATTCCTACTTCGTTCAGGAAATCACGTGTGGCCCGAGCAGTGTGACATCGGGCATTGTCATGCATCAAGATGAAATTTTCCCCAATAAAGCCTTGATAAGGGACAACTTGATTCAGTAGAACATTTTCAATGTAACGATCACTGGTCAGACCTCCTCCCCGGCCTCCCCCAGGAACGAAAACAAGGTCCGTTTTGCCTTCTAAGGAAATTCCAGCCCACATCATGCAAGATCCGCCACCATATGCAACGGTTTCCACAAAGCAGCACTGTGAAAACCGTTTACCGGGACGACGGTATACCCGACCTCTCCTGTCGCTGCCATGGAGACACATCCTCGTCTCATCTGTGAACAGGACTGACTGCCATTGCTCTATGCTCCAATCCAAATGCTCTCGAGCAAAGTGAAGGCGTGCTTCACGATGAGCTGTGGTCAACTTCGGGCCTGTAGCGGGTCTTTTCGGAGTAAGGTTAGCTTCTTTCAACCTTCTTCTAACTGTCCACTGACTGACAGTCACCCCGCGAACTTGACGTAGCTCCTGCTGCACATCTACGCCGGTAAGGTGTCGATTTCGGAGAGAGGTCGAGACCAAAAACCGGTCGTCACGCTCCGAGGTGCACCGGCGTCGGCTGGTATTAGGCCTCCGAGTGAAGGCACCAGTCTCTTGAAACCTTCTGTATACTCTCGAGACAGCGGACTGACTCATATTCAAACGACGAGCGACTTCTCGCTGGTTCAACCCTTCTTGCAACAGGGCAACGACTTGAACGGCTTCTTCAGGTGTTGTATCCATAATTTTCTTCAAATGACGGCTTTAATTTGCAGAGATGTGTTCAGGTCAACGTCTAATGAGCGACTGATAAGAAAAAACGATTACACAAGGTTTTTATAGGGGGTTGTGTCGCGCAAGTTGTGTATAGAGCGCAGAGCAGTCTACGGGAGGTTGCGTTCAGTTGCATTCTTAGTACAAGTGTTTATTTAAATTACTGATATTATGCTACCATTTGAAAGCCTAATTACTAGGCTTTAATTATGTAAAACATTATATAGAGGTAAAATAAGTCATTTTTTAGTTATATCACTTTTTATGCGCACTTGAGGCTTGAGTCGATTTACTTGCACGCGAGTGTAGTTAACTTACTAACTTGGCTTCTTTTAATAAAATAATAATTTCAGCGCGTAAAGGAGTTTCATGTTACACTTAAGTCACATAGAAACTATTTTTTCAAAATTGCAGCAACGCAACAAAACGCAAATGGTTATGGAGCAATAATTACTGAAAGTGATATGCTTGAATGATTAGAAGAAATTTAAAAAATAACCTTTTTTAATGTGCTGTTCGTTTATAAATAAGTCAGTCACGCTTTTCTTTCACTCAAGTACCAAAGTTTTATAAAAAGTCCCGAGACATTTAAAATTGGTTTTTCTATCAAAATATTTGAAATTTTTGGTACATTTTTTGTTTCTGTTCCTACGTTCAGGTGATATCAAAAGTTGCAACAAAGGGCCGGCGAAAAAATCCTATTGTTATCGAGGGTATAATTTATTAGGGGCCCTGGCTCACTGGGACCTTTTTTTATATATCATCGCATTATCCCCACTTGGAGAGTTACAACTTCTTAAAGGAAATCAGGGGAAATTAATTTAAGCGTTTTAAAACTGTCCTAAACACCGGCCTGACTTTATGTGAGGTATGATAAATGTCGTTTGGTATTCATTATCTTGTGGAAAAAAAACATGGCAGTGGAAAAATCTTGGGTGTCAAACAGTTTTCGAGTTTTAAAGTTTTGGAGTTTTCTTGGTGTTTGCGATTTTTTTAATCTCCTACGCAAAAGGTACTTAACTATTGTTAGTTTAAGTAGTTGATCTGTGGGTCTCTGTACCTATCTGTTTGTCGGTATATCTCTAGTCTCTCACTTGCCGGGTTTTTTCTTGTATCTTGTAATAAATATAATTGGGGAAAATGGAGAATAAAATGAAATGGGTAGGCCATTGAAACCGGTTTAAACGTGACGAAAGAATATTCTCATCTTTAACATTTTACCTAATCTATGTACAGTTGTATCAATGTACGCCGTAGCCGTAACCGAATCAAGAGAATTAGATGAGAGAGACCGATACATTGTCAGAATTATTACTAACTCATGTTTTTTGTGATGTGTTAGTTTTAGTTAAGAAATTGTTTTTCAAACTTTCTATAGTACTGTACCGGTTCTAAATAAAACGAAAAAAAATATAACCGGTTTTTTAATCGATTAAACATAATTTCAATCCGGCCGAGTTACCTACATTGAGACAACTGTAGTAACCTACATTCAACTATTTTTCACTGAAACATTTATCCATAACAGTGTATTGTTTTTTTTATCTTTAAATTTCAAAGGCCTTTATTCTAGAACCATGTCAGCCCCGTAAGGCTGACCCTATACATTCAATACAAATAATAATATGGAATCATTTAGGAAATCACGCATACGCGAAGATCTTAAATAATGTAAATGCAGCATATAATGTAGGGTTTGCTAAAACAGTTAAAAATGCGCCCATATTTATCATATTTAAATTAAATTCTCGCACTAATGACTCCCGCTGACTCTGATATTTGCTACAAACTTTAAGAATATGTTGGACATCATCTAGTACTCCGTATATTTCACAACTTGGCGATTCAACTTTTTTCCTTAGATGACCAAATTTTCTAGAAGGAAGATGTCCTGAGCGCAGTCTATGCGCTACGACTACAATCTTTCTACTTACTTTTAAATACATAGACCAAGGTCTTCAAGGAGGTTGCCATTAAATTGTTTTGAACCAAATGCCTTACTCTTGACTTATTTTATCAAAATATTCGTTAAATCTATCTAATATTTTATTTTTAATTACACCAAGATATACACAGTAAACAAATACAATGAAGGGTGTGTAAAAAACGCATGGCACTTCACAAAACAAAGACGAAACAATTAAAAACAAACTCAAAACTAGGGTGCCCACACTCCCTGTTCATCCGTTTTCGATTAAAATGTGTCCCTAATATTTTTATCTCCTCACATAAATACTCGGTAATGAGCGTCCCCGAATTCTCGACCGTTCGTTATAAATTTATTCAAGTCTGTCCACCCATTCGAGTGTGCATAATTTTGATACAAAAATAATCTACGGATAATATTAAAACCCCTATTAATTTCACTGAAAATGTTTTAATTCCGAGGTTTTAGTACAAGCTCACAATTCACTCGGGAGTCGCGTGTGTGGGTTCGCCCAGGAAACTGGCTGTTATTCTTCTTACAATTTCCTATTGGGAGCAAGAAGGAAATTGGGATGGACTATAGATAAACTTCTTGCCTTAACATCTAATTTTAAAGGTTAGTTGTGAAGGGTTTTGTCTTTGAGGTATATTTTTGTTACCTTAAATACCTTTAAATATAAGTTTTATCTCAGAATATTAGAAAAATTGTAACTTCTAGTGTAATTAAAAATGCATTTTTGCATTTTAATAACGTGTAAGTATACCAACAGGTAAGTACCTACAAATTATGCTAAAAACAAATAATGATGGAATGAGATAATAAAAAGGAAATTTACAAATTCATAAGGAAAAGTTGACGCTCATAACGTATTTTTCACACAAAATATCTTTAATAAAAACCGGGCAAGTGTACGTCGGGCCACTTACAATGTAGGATTCTGTAGCTAGCTAGCACAATAATGCGGTATAAGGAATGGAATTTCTGTTGTTTTTGTTTCATACTACGAGTACTAACAACTATGGAATTTGTACGAATATTTTTTAACTTCTCACTTGGTCTGCCGTTACTCGTAAACTTGTAAAGCCTACATAACAGTGATAGTTTTCCTTATAATTTCATGATATATACTACTACCCTGAGTTTATCCCAAACGGATCTCTAAATCGAAAAGTGATATATACAACCCCTAAATATTTTTAAAAGACCTATCTAACGATGTGGTTCATAAGAAAAAAAAAACATTCCCACTTTTCGTGTATCATGTTACCTACCTACTTTGTCGGTAAAATTCATATACCTATATATTTAAGTATGCCAAATTGCAGTTTTCTTGTACTTAGGTTCTCTGAGCTAACTCAAGGACAGATAGACAGTCAGAGGATAACGAAGAAACTATACGGATTCCGTTTTGTTCATTTTCGCTACGGAACCCCAAAACGTAAAGTTGCTTGGCACTTTTTACCGACGATAGAGGTCACTAATGGAAGCGCAAGCTGATAGCGGCTGAAGGAGTCCTGATTTATAACCCAACGTTCACTCGCCCTGAATAATATACCAAAGAATTTATGATCTCGAAAAATCCAACCGAATATAAGCGCAACCCCGTGCGCAGCATTGTTTTCTTTTCACTTATACATTTATTTTTTCCGTATATTCACAGTTTTTGCGGCTATTTGACTCTGCTTGTGTCAACACTGACTGTGGATCACATGTCAACAGTAAAACAAATTCAACAAAAATTCAAGCCTCATTGAAACGCAACACATTGTTGGAAAGCATTGTTCGCACTGAAAACATTGTCAAATTCTAGTTCAACAAAGCTAATATAAACATCGACAACGCTTGTTTTACCAAAGTTTCACTAACAATACCAATCAACACGTCTAGTCACTATTTGCTTAAAAGAAGTCTCAATTGTCGTTTGAAACTTAAACATTGGAAGCGTATTGTTTACGCCCGTGCCAATCAACAGGCTCGCTAACAAAACCAATCAACTTGGTCTCGCCTCTATTTGCTTAAAAGAGTTCCACTTTTTCCTTTTAGTTTTTCATTGTCGCTGCGACCCTATCGTCCGTCACCCGCTCCACGGATATATTTGATTAAAAAATAACGTCGTCAGAAAGCGGCAGTGTGTTGCTGAATACGTGGACATAAAAGGAGTAAAACGTTCCTTGCGTGCAGCGGCTTAGCCGTCATTGTCACGTTCCATGCCGAACGGTCACCGGTTACCGTTTGTGTTTTGTAGTTCCACTATCTGCGAAACCGAAAGGAGATTTAAAACGTGACAATAAAGCTTATTTCAACCGTTTTATTATTACCTTTTGGCGGTCTCGGGAACTGCTAAGTCCCTAAATTTAGACTTCACGGTCCTCTTCATACGTTTTCGTTCTTTGTTGCAGGTTTGTTTTATTAAGTGTCCATTTTTTTAGTTCGCTATGGGGCAGTGACAATAGCCAGCCAGATAGTGACCCCAGGAACAATAGAAAACGATTAGTCTCGTGTGTACACGCAGTTCGTCTGTTGTTCTTTTAATTGGTTTCCTATTCAACTGGGCCTGTAAGCCCATATAGTCTATGTTTCATCATCGTCACAATTGATATGAGGTAAATCCCTATCAACTGCTCCGTTTTTAGTCTATCCGTACCTTCCAAAACTTATTTTTGGTATTTTCAAACAGTCAGTTCTTGAACAAATAATATCGGAACAGTTTCATTTGCATGAAATAAGACCTAAATATCTCTAAAGATTTAGGACCACAAATTATAAAATATCTAATTAAAAAACCAGTTTCTAGACTTCATTAACTCAGTTACATTCATCCGGGTGATTTAAGTCTATCAAGTAGTATACAATATACTTTACTAACCTGATTCTAACTGAATGCCATAGATAAAAAAATGAACTAAATCTCTATTTACATTACATAATATCACATTAACATTTGTTCTCACAATATCCGTATGTTTATTCCCTTGTATTTTCAGTGGGTGAAAAACAAATAAATAACAACATGTAATTGTTCGTTAAGGCAGAGGTATAGCCAGACAATTAAAAGGAGTTCCCTTCGGATTTATGTGTTTACGTCTAGAGTATGGGGTCGGAACTTCTGCTTCGATGTATTTGCAATTACCCTCCGATTTTTCTGTGATTGGCATATTCGAACTTCTTGTAATGTTATTGTTATTCGATTACGGTAAAGGTCCATTACGTAATATTTTTTTTCTTTGATTGTAAGACAGTCAAGAAATATTTTAGTATTATCAGATAACTCTCTTTACTTTGTGATTCAGCCCACATGACTAGTCAATAAATTTAATCAATATTCGTTCAATAGTTTTTACATGAGAGAGAGACCTCTGTGGCGCGATGGTAGTGTGTCCGACTGCTACGCTTGGGTTCAATTCCCACACGGGACACCACTTTGTGTGATCCACAAATTGCTGTTCCGAGTCTGGCTGTACTTTGTGTCCATGACTTGTATGTTTGTAAAATCCCCCGCGACACAGGGCTTGTACCCTAATGCGGGAGTTGTCTTTTTTAAAAACAAAAAAAAACGAAAGTTACTGACATTCACATATACATCGTAACAATTTCGTATTACAGAATTTCAGCGGTTGATGCATATAGAAACCAAAAATATAAACCCAAGAAAGCCTTTAGAATGTTTTTGCAAAAATTAGATGCTCACTACTCAGAGTTCACGTTTTTACTACTATGTGGATATTTACGCACCTAATTGAAGCATTACAATATTGAGAACACGGACTGATGAAGAGTGACCGCAGGAGACGTACATTCATTCATCCACGCCGATTTCAACTTCACAATTTCCTCTCAGAAATCCTTAAGGCAAGAAAGATAAAATCGTAATAATAACAAATCTATTAAAACAGCTCCAGAAATAAAACAAACTTTCGATTTATTACAATTTATAGTTGTTTTAGTTTCATTTTATAATGAAATCTTACGAACGGGTTGCAAGGGGATTCCACCCGTGGGTACAGGAACAACTTTTAAATGGGAGGAATAAGGGGGCCGCTTTACGATAACGATCATAATAAAATATGGAAGTTTGTTACACGTTTACACTAAACGTTTTATTGTAAACATTGAGATTGTTATTCTTTTAAGATTGTATCCGTGAAAAGTGACTTATCTAAGCGATGTGCTGTTTTTTTCTCTTAACGCCGGTAATTACATTCTGTGAATTTGCCAGTTTCAAGTTTATTTTAGTTTAGCTTTACACTTGAAACTGCCGCCTAACCTCATTTTGTTTTTTTTTCAAGCAATCATATTTTATAATTTTTTTAGTACCTATGTATTAATTTGATGTTATCATATAACCATTAACCTGGTTTTAAGCAATCAAAATATTTGAGTTTGGTGGTGCTACACCTTTGAAATTAGTGTACCTACCTATTTTTTGAGACCGAAGTTGAGCAGTGTTTTGCGTAAAGTAGCTGAGAATGATCTGGATTCAAAAGTTCACGTGTTAAGGAGGTTC
The DNA here is from genome assembly GCA_945859575.2 of Herminia tarsipennalis. Taxonomy (NCBI): domain Eukaryota; kingdom Metazoa; phylum Arthropoda; class Insecta; order Lepidoptera; family Erebidae; genus Herminia; species Herminia tarsipennalis. The sequence goes on along the minus strand of OX243834.2, from coordinate 9,215,921 downwards.
GTCAAATAAATAAGTTCCAATAATTTCCAATCGGCGGTAACCTAAGGGCTAAGGCATCGGACTCGCAATCGTGAGGTCGCGATCCTACCCATTATACTACCGACGTGAAACCACTCCTAACAATAACCTCCAGCTAAGCTCAATGGCTTGTACCATTGAGCTTAGCTGGAGGGGTTAACAGGATTGCTTGTAATGTGGTACCCACAATCCCACATTATTAGAAAGTTTAAAAAAAGAACGCATAGCTTGCTGAAAAACTTTCGCGATTTGTATGTATCCAATTTTACAAATAGGTTATTTTATAATATCCTCGCGATTAGTGCAGTGATCAAGTCCGTAGTCTATAATATTGTTTAACAGATATAAGTAGCGTTCATAGATAGACACACGCTTCAAATATACAAGTTTTTATTTCAAAGCAAAAACATCCTATCACTATTCTGAATAAACTCAGAACAACAAATTCTTAAGCTATTACCCGCTATTACGCGTCACATTGCGCGGGGAAGTGCCGTGAAGATTTTGTTATCGGCCAAACAAAACTGCGGTGGCGGTTTTCTTAAACTGTAATAGAGAAAGTTTAGATATTCGAGTTTTATCTCCACAGTCGCCCTCAAGGATCAATTAAAAGTCGGATGAGATGCCGCACTTGACAATTATTGTTGCAATAAGAACGCTAAAACAACTTAATGTTGAATACTTATATAAAGTAATTAAATTTGGTAAATTTTGTTGTTTTATTTAAATATTATTGATGTTAAGATTAAGTTTTATGAAACTCTAGCTTATGCCCTTTGTAGTTGAGTTTATTGAAATCCTTTCTTACACCATGCCTACATCACAAAATAAACTTAGCTGCAAGATGTCTACTTTCTAGGTCCAAAGACTAGGCCTAGATTAGAGAGTTAATGACACACAATTTATGAACGCAGTAAGTACTTTTTACTGCGTATATGATTGTTTTAGATATTTGAGATAGTGGCATTAGGACCTATAAGAATTAAATATGTTTATTAAATGTCTATCAGAAAGGCAAAAACATGTTAATATTAATAACTATATATTGCGTATATACTTGAGTTTACTGAATTTGCAACACAATATTGGTATAATTACGTCATTCTTGTTATGTTTCTACAATTAATAACTCTATCTTGCATATAGTATATACGCAGTAATTACAATTATATTGCGTACATAGTTATGTTTGTCAGAGTGTTGCGTAAGTACAACATGTAATGAACACAGTAACTTACAATTACGGTATTTATGGTACGTGCACGTATTTGTGGACCTCAATTGCTCCCACTCATTAATGCAGTAAATTGTACAAATACAACGCATACATTATGTTGTAAGATCATCAAGTACAGAAAACCACTGATAAATGCAGTAAATTAATCATACTGCCTTCATGAGTACTTAAGTAAAGCCATAACTAAAACAGTTTTTCTTTATATTTTATACACAAAATATTAAACAAAAAGTAAAAATCAAATATCAAGTCAATCTTCGAAACTTGCTCTTTAAGCCTTTTTTTACAAACCTTTGCGTAAAAAATAAAAAACCGGGCAAGAGCATGTTGGATTATGCTCAGTGTAGGGTTCCGAAGACGTTGCCGTATAATAAAAACAATTTAAATAATTGTACCAGCAGAAGAGCGCATGTTCATGACGCTTACGCCCTTTTGTTGAGAAACGCAGTTTTTCGGCAAGACCTGCCTACACGTTGTTGTATGCTAAAAAAAAACTATTTTTTTAGCTTCTGTTACATGTATGGTATGCCCCCACTAAAAAAATAAAAAACAAAATACTTAGCTATCAAACTAATTAGCGGCTACTACAAGACACCATTTCACCAAATTTAATCAATATTCATTGGGTAGTGTTTGAGTAAAATGCCTGTGCCATACGGACGGACAGGCAGACAGACAGACGTGACGAAACTACACACATCAAAAGTGTCTAGGGATCAACATATATTTTTGCAATAACTTTTCTCCTGATTGATTTTTTTTTTTTTATTTCTTTAAGGATTCATCAAATAAAGTGTTTTCGTTTGTCACAGTAACGATAAACCAAGTCACCTTTGCATTGATTTTTGACATTTGAACCACTAACATTAAAGTTCAAAAAAAAGACTGAAATAACAGTTTTCTTTAAAATTTTATTGGGTAACTTAAACAATTAATAATCCGTGTTTCTACCGCGAACACTAACAACACAAGAACATCGGTTTGGCATACTCAAAATGAGTTCATCCAAATCACGCTGTAGAATGGCCGCCCATGTTCGTTGCAACAACAAAAAAAGGTCTTCTTGCGACTGGATACCCTCCATATTCGGCAGAGCTCTTCTCTGTAGCATATCCCATGCATGCTCAATCGGGTTCAAGTCTGGCGACTGAGCAGGCCAGGGCAGGACATTGATGTTAGCTGCGGCGAGAGTCTGTCTTACAACTCTTGCGGTGTGCGGTCGTGCATTATCATGCATTAACTGAAATAAGGGACCGATTTGCACTTGTAGAGGAACGATGACGTCTGATACAATCGTCTCAGCATAAATTTGAGCGTTGAGGTTGCCTCTGATCCAAATCAACTCAGTTCTTCCGCCGATCCAAATACCCGCCCATACCATGATGGTTCCACCACTATAAGGATGGACTTCCTGGCAGGATTTTAATCGCTGTTGGCGTCCAGGGGTTCTCCAGTGTCGTATACGTCTTGTATCCGGTCTCATACCAAAACGAGACTCATCAGAAAAGCACACGAAACGCCATTGTTCTTCTGCCCAATTTCTGTGTTCAAGAGCCCATTGATATCGAATCCTACGATTGTGCATTGCTATAGGTGGTACCCGTAGCGGTCTTCGGGAATGAAGGTTCACTTCATGCAAGCGGTTTCTGACTGTTTGGTCGCTAATTAAGTTCCCTGAAGAGTGATGAAGCCTCACGGCTAACATCATGGCGGTTATTGTTGGACCTCTTCGAGTTAAGATTTGAATGTATCGGTCTTGTCTCCGTGTGGTGCAGCGATACCGTCCTCCATGGCGCTCAGCCACGGTACCAGTGCTTCGGTAACGTGTCCAAAGTCGACTGATAACACTCTGACTTGTATTCAGAGCTAAAGCCACAGTACGTTGCCGGGAACCAGCTTCTATCATTCCCACGGCTCTGAGCATTTCTTCCCTGCTTAAATGACGTCGCCGCTCCATAATAACGTTGGTTTTAATCAGTAGTAGGGAAACAGTAGCACTAATAATGTCTTCAATGCGTTGTATGTTTTTATAGGGAAAATATTGACAGCTGATTTTCATCTTTTACTCGAATTTGATTCACAGTTCCTGATTCAAATTATGAAATGCACCAAAAAGGATCCATATAAATTTATAAAATCATAAATTTATTACAAAGCCACATCTCAATCTCAAGAAATCCGCATAAAAATGCTTGATCCCTAGACACTTTTGATGTGTGTATAAGGGTTCCGTTTTTGCCATTTTGGCTACGGAACCCTAAAAAAATCAACTGTAACCGCATTTTTCTCGAAACCGGTCACATGTTCTTTACTGCGTTCATAAATTGTGTGGCAGTATTGCTCAAGGTCTCAGCTACATCTGTCATGAATATCTTGTTATCTTTTTTGAAATACCTATCTTTTTTAGGGTTCCATAGCCAAAATAGCAAAAGGGAACCCTTATAGTTTCGTCATGTCCGTCAGTCAGGCTATTTGTCCGTCCTTATGTCACAGGCATTTTACTCAAAAACTACACGATGGATATGGATGAAATTTTGAGTATAGGTGTCTTGTGTGACCATTTACTTAGTTCGATAATTAAATAATAAAAATAAATATTTCTAGGGTAGGCACTCCATATATGTAACAGGAGCTGATTTTTTTTAGCAAATATCTACGCGTGTCATATCATTCGGCGGGCCTTTAAAACATTTTAAGGTCTTTATTAAACGTTTTTGATTAAATTAATAAAGTTGCAAAATTGTGTTGCTTTATCACTTAAACCGCGTGGTCAAAAATATGAAAAAAATCCAATGTTGGATTTTTTTCATTTTTTCATACGTCTTAGTAAATACTTGCAACTAAAATTATTTTCAATATAATCGGATATACTCGTACCGTCTTCGGGTTATTAGCGAAAAACTACGCTTCTCAACAAGAAGACGTAATATATATATTTTCATAATGTGTACAAATCGCGAAAATTTATCAACATCTAAGAGGACGTAAAAGGCATAAAGATATGCCCTTTTGCTGGTGCACTTATGGTTACTTAAATGTACATATATATTTCTTTGTAGAATTAACTACGGAATCCTACACTGAGCATGGTCCGACATACTCTTGCCCAGTTTTTCTCTACTCATTTCTCATACATAGGGAACACAATTACAAAATTTTAAAAGTTCCTAGATTAATTAACATTTACTTTGTTAGTTTATTCTTTTATCTAATTAGATATACTAATGAGACAATAATGTTACCTTGGATATGAATACCTACCTCCAATTCACCAAAGTTTTAAAGTTGACGCTTTCCTGCTTTTTTACTTAGATAACTATTTAGTTATCTAAGTAAAAAAGCAGGAAAGCGTCAATTCACAAAATAATCCTTGTTCTGCTAAATTTGCAGTTAAATTGTGAATATTTTGTTAGTTTAACATCACAAAAGTTCATTTTATAACTGTTTTTGATAGTAAAGTTATTAATAATTATGACGAGGCTACCCTTAAAAACATTAACGTCTCCTTTGAGATCGGATTGATGGCACTTATAATGACACTTTTAATTATTTTAATCACTGTTCGCAAACAAAAGTCGTTAATTCATTAAAAAGAAGTAATGATGGTCGTAAGTTTAACATTATTCTTTCTTGATAAAGAAAGTAGGAATTTTGATGTAAACGAGCACTTTCAACAGACCAGAAGTCTTGCTTTCAAAATATTCCAATTGTATAAATTGTGCCTTATTAAAAATAGTTCAATGACATCACATTATGGTTTGTTGCATCTGTTGGGTTTTTTTAAATGTTATCTAGCTTTAGATAGTTATTTGCTATATAAGGTCTATAAAGAAGTTACTAAGATAACTTTAAAAAACAAAACCGACGCTGGAAGCGAATTAATTTTATTAATTAAACTCATTTAATCATAATATATTTCAGATTTTTAATTCTGCACAAGACAAGTGTAAAATCTTCTAACAATAAATTTAAAATCATGCAATCTTATTAACAAAGTTAGACATATGATATGCCAGGATTTCAATAAGAAGGTTTCTATAATTTATGTCTTAATAATAAAACACAATAATCTTGGACGTGTTCCAGCATGTCCAGAATTAATGATTGATGCTTACAAAACAGCAGCGCCTTCGTTCTTACATCCTTGCTCGCTTTATTTGCTCGTTAGGGTCTATAACTAATAGCATCTAGAATATAATGATACCTAACTTCACCCATGTCTTAAATAGTACAGTGAGACTTCTGTGACTTTTTCAGCTTATTAGCAAGCTTGTGACAGTTGTAAAAAAACAAAAAAATCGTCAACATGCTAAGATGCGGTCTTATATTTGCTTTGCGTGAACTTCTTGCGAGTAAAATTTATTTTACCTAATCATACCGGGCAGACTCCTGTTTTAATCCGTACATGACTTTCTTGAGTCTGTAGACTCAATGTTCATTGCTTTCTTTTATGAATTCGGACAGGTACAGCTAGATAGCTGTGACATATAAATCTGCTCACTCAAATTTGACTGCCTCTTAGGCGCGGTGAGAGTGTGTCCGACTGCTGCGCAAGAGGTCGTGGGTTCGACTCCCACACGGGACACCACTTTGTGTGATCCACAAATTGTTGTTCCGAGTCTGGGTGTACTTTGTGTCCATGACTTGTATGTTTGTAAAGTCCCTCGCGACATAGGGCTTGTACACTACTGCGGGAGTCGTATTTTTAAAAACAAAGAACAAAGAAAGCGATGTCTTTACAAGGGTCATTCTGAAAACTAATATTATTAGCGATTCCCTGCCTCAAAAGCTTTATATTATAGCCACTCAAATGGCCAAGCCTTTCATACCAAGTCAAAGTGCTATTATTACATTTGCCCTTAGACTGCAGGTCTGAAGTTTGTACGTACCTCCTATATCATTTGCCTTAGGAACAGATATGAGATTTACAGACAGTTTAGGTACAAATAGTACTTCATTTAATAGCGCGTTACTCAACAACCTTATTCACTATATTTTATTTCGTTTTCGCGTCAAGCCCGCGCTTTTAACTGTCAAAATCTTGACGCGCTTAGAAATGCATCGCACATGCGCGTGGACATCTTCGAGCACGAGAAATCGAAAAAAAAACCATAGTGAATAAGGACCCTGTACACTGCAATGTATCTCCACTAGCCATAGTAACGTAACCACTGATTGAAAATCTATCATCAATCGCGCTTGCCTTGTCATGTGGTTTGTTGCACCCGAGTCTATGTACCACGAAGATTCAGAGTCCGCTTCAGAACTATACACCGGCAAACCTTTCTTTATCAGTGCACCAAGAAATGAGCTTCTTAAAAAGCCGATGATGAGCATCTACAGGCTTTTTCACACTCGCCAGTTGCTGCGCTACTGATAAAACTTCATTGATTTATACTTCCATGGTAGTGAAGTTCTACAGTTTGGCAGAGCATAAATCTTCAAGTGTTAGCACTCTTGAACCAAGACCTTTATCATCATAAGCTTTGTCCAGTGTATTTTTTGCCGTTTCTGCCAACATCAAGTGAGAAAAACACGATTTTTCGACGCTCATATAAATTTTAGATTTCGCTTTTCACTTTATCACTTCGTCCTTCGTTAGGACCCGTGTTAACAAGACGGCTTTTCTCCTGGTCTAGGCACAGTTTTAAACCGTGTGTATGTCCGATCGTCTGTAAGTAACGACACCGGCGCTAGCGACGGTTCTACCCGGGCCGGCGCCGGACCTGTGCTAGCCCGGGTGGAAACCGTCTCGTTAAAAAGGGGTCTAACTAACCATTGTTAACTTTTTATAATAGTAAATTAAACTCATAAATTCAATATTTTTAATTCAACACAAGACGAGTGTAAAATCTTCAAATTAAATCATGTTGACAATCTTATTAACAATGTCAGACATATATGATACGACTAGGATTACAATAATAATAATAATATAGTCCAGAAACTGTATTAGAAAACTCTACACATAAACTTGGCTTCGACCGCGCAATATTGACTGACAAGACTACACACTTCAACCGACCAGACCCTACTAGACAAAATTAACAAAACTGCGCAACTTATAGATATCGCTGTACCTAATACACATAATTTGCACAATACTATATCAGAAAAGCTTTCTAAATATGTAGATCTGAAAATTGAAATAGCATGAATGTGGCGTCTTAATAGCGTCACGATAGTACCGGTAGTAATTTCTACTACTGGCGTTGTCCCCAAACAACTTCACCAGTCCATAAAAATATTAGATCTTCCTACCTACATTTATAAAAATCTCCAACAGGCCGCTATATTAAATACTTGCAGAATAGTTAGAAAGTTTTTACAGACAGACAACCAAGGGAACCACTGCATTGACGCAACAAACCCCTCAGAGTAATAATTGTGATAGTACAGGGTAAAACTTGGCTTCAGCCCGTGTTTCCCGTAAAAAACCGGCAAAGGCCGAGATATTAAAAAATATACAAACATGATAATAATAATAATATCTTGGAACAACTCACACAATGCTATCTGATCCCACACTAAGCAGAGCTTGACTAAGCAGAACTTGACTTGCAGACTACGGAAACCAGACAACTGATAAACATACTTATATATTTCTAAATACATACATATTATAAATAAATAACAGCCAGACACAGAATAAACCATTGTGCTAATCACACAAAGTTTTATCCTGAGTGGGGATCGAACCCATGACCTCTTGCGTAGTAGTCGGATACACTCCCACTGCGCCACAGAGGCAGTCTATAATTTATACAATAATAATAATAAGACCTCTAACAAAATTGAATTGAAAATACGAGTATTCTATTATCTTCATAGCCAGTTAGATCTTCATAGTAGATACGCACAATAACTACTATTTATTGAAATCGTTGAGTTATCATTTCTAAGTAAATATGCACACAAACTGATTTACTAGTATTATATTCAAGTCCAGGGTTACTGATATACCTAAAACACATTTGAAAAAATGCAAGACAGTTTCCAAGTCAGTCCAACTTTTGGCTAGACGCCAAACGGTGTTGAAACTTTGTCACCTAAACATCTCATTACATTCGTTCACTCGGCGGGTGACAAAAATACGGAGAGTCTGCGGAATATTGAGATACTTTTAAGAATAACTAAACAAATGTTTTTTGTTTAAACGTCGAGCATGGAGAAACTTTGAATTCTGAGGTGATACTAGTACTGATATGGCAAGTATGACGGGGTAACAACACTAAGTCTGATTAAATAGATCTTATTAAAGCTGGAACAAACTTTCTGTTTTTTATTAAACTTTGTTTTGACTTTGATTAGAATATTTTATTGTAGGCTAAATTGTGGCTGTGACTATCTGTGCCTATTTAGCTAAACTGTTTAATTTTTGTTGGAAAATCTACTGCCGTCCTTGAATTCAATCGAAGAGGACGAGCTGTGTCAAGAGGGACTTTACAAACATACAATGAACTCAAAATATACTACACTCGGTAATAAACGCTCTGTCCATTTTGGCAATTGAATCCACAAATGCTAAGAAAATAAACTCCAGAAACTGTAATAAGCATAAATTAACATCATTATTAGACTGTTCATTTCCAAGCTTGAACTTGTACTAGGGCAGTATAATCTTTCCGAAACAAAACGAGACAAATAAGTGATCGGTTTAAATGTTAGAAGACATCTTATTTCCCCGGTCGTTAAGTTCTGCAAACGTGTCACGGCAATTCCTCGGTACGTGCTAAATGGCTAGCCAGCGAACTCCCAGATACTTTGTTATCCTGGTACTTTTACATGCTTAATGGTCCCCCCGGGACGAGAATGTCGTGTGACTTCCGAATTGGGAATCAAGGAAAATGTACCAAAGATAGATATTTCTTAAAAATATTCCTTTTGGGAACATTTCAGAACGATTCTTAGGAGATAGAATTCAGACATAGAAAAGTAGTGTGTCTTCTTACAATTATAGAAAATACCAAAATACTTTATGGGTTCGAATTAATCTCCTCAATGAAAACAACGGTTTCGAATAAGCAAATAAAATACTTATATCAATTTAGTAAATTGGTTGGTTTAACAATAAGCTGTGAAAAAGTTTTGTTTTGGTAAATAATATCAATAAAACTACAGCTAGCCAAAATGTCAGTAACATTTTGAAAATCTCAATGCATTGCATCAGAAGCAACACACATTAGTAGGTCGGCGTAAATCACCCACGCTTTTAGAATTATTGTGTAATTTAATATTCCATTCTGTATCTTATAATATGATTCAACGAACAGAAGTTAGAACATTTACCCCAGCAATAATTAGTTGAAATCAGAAGTCGCTGTGCGGCGTAGATCTACAAATCTTAAATACGCACTTGTCAAGCTTTAACTTGGATTTATCTTTGTTTTTCTCGCCTCTCCGAACTTTGCAATCCCTCAATGTTTGTTCAAGAGCTTACTGGAAACACATTTTCTTTCGCGTGTATAGTATTTGTGGTTCCTTCTTCACTTTTAGACGAAAACAAAATTCAAAGCGATAACATATTAACGTACTTGTTTGACCCATGTTTTAAGGTCTTTTTGTGCGTTGAAAAATATGCGATTTGTTACGTTCGATGGTAGTGAAGTGTTCGTGTAGCTGTACTTTGGCCAGCATTTTACATAAATGACCGAGTGTATATTATTATTTGTATTATTTATATATACCAAAGCCAAATAATACTAACTATTATTACCTAAGGTCTGTGTCGCGGAGGACTTTACAAAAATACAATCAACAAACACAAAGTACCTTAAGACATATAGCTACACAGAATCATAATTTACGAACCCACAAAGCTCTATCCCATCTTAGAATCTAACCCACAATCTCGTACATAGGTCGTATCGTACGTATTCCCACTACGGCACCGAGGCAGTCAGTCGGTTAAAATAAAAAAGTAACGTTCAAATATGACACCTAAAGCGTACTAATTCACAATTGTCTGTCAAGTAGTGGCAACGCAAGCGTAAATCAAAATGTATTTATTCGTGAGCTGTATAAAAAGTCAATATGAGAGGCAATAAAAAGAGGATGTCGAGAGAAATAATAAAAGATAACCTCTAGGAGTGAATGGAATGAGTCCCTTGTAAAGAATGTTTGCGTAGTGGATAAGACGCGATCATGGGGACACCTCCCCCAGGCATTCAGATGAGTCTGCAGTGGCGAAAAATTAAAAGTACTTTTTACAATGTGTCGGTTTTGTTCGCTTCGACGCTTTTATTTGATAGTTGGATATTTAGTCTGTATGTCTGCCGTATATACCTAGTCATTGTTATGATGGAATTATTGTATCATGTATGTCATTTGGCTGGATGTTTACATGGACATCAATACCTACACAACTAACGGTAGAGACAAAAGCATTGTGTAAAAAGTGAAAAAAATTGTATGTTCTCAGATACTGATGGCGATAATTTCTGTTTATCTAACTATCGCGTCGGTGTGAATTTTAACATAATGCTATGATATAAAACTATTTATATTATCAATAATTCTTTTATTGATAAATAATTAAAGTTATAAAAATATAATTAATTTAAACGAAACTAAAATTCAAAACAACCATCTTCATCCATGACATCCATGACAACCATAACATAATCCATAAAATCGAAAGACATTTCTTTCATAGTAATTAAACTGTCATTAATCGCCGTACGTACAAAGTCTACAATCTTAAGACAACAAAGTAACGTTTGAGACACGACATGTGTGCCTTATTAAACCATCTACTTTAGAGGGTTCATTTCTAATTCAGACTTGTTCTCTCCATGCGACATTAAGTCGTTACGAGCCCTTGAACCCTACCATGTTGTAACTTCATTTCTCTAAGTCCCGTTTCACGAGTAGATTACAAGTAATTAATTTATAAGAATATGGCTACGAGGTACGCTTTCTGAATTGGTACGGTTATGTTCGGGCCCGGTTTATTAGCCGTGTTGTGGAATTTTCGATTTGTGTTGGCAGGTTGAATAGACAGAAAATTTGGCATTCGATCCAACTATTAAATGCTCAGAAAGTTTGAAAATTGTTATCTGATGCCTGATGTTTTTCTAGGGTCAGTAGAAGCTATTTCATGTAGTGTTGCTCCAGCCATAGATTAGGCAATCTGGCTCAAAGTTTGGGCAATATTTTGTGCAAGGGCTTAAAAAAAAAAAAAAAAAAAATTAAATCATCACGTCGTCTTAAAAAAAATACCGGGACAAGGTATAGTGATTGCGATATAAAGCTGTTACAATTTAAACACAACTTGAAGCACCTTATAAAGGGTTTTTCATTAATACATTTTTTAACACATGGCCATCACGTGTGTAACTTTATGTAAGATTAGACTTTCATATTTTCTATTTGCTTGTATTTATTTGATGCAGCTTCACAATAAAGTTCTGTTACCCTCAGGGGAGTAAACGCCATTTCTGCGTTTAGTGGCAAGCCGAGCACAAGCTGTTACTTTTAATGCGTTATTCGGTTTAGAATTAATGATTTTATTCCCGACAATTACCAGTGATAGCGGGTTGAGATTACCATTTTAATGTAACCAAATTGTTTATGGAAGTTTAAAATTTTACTTGTGTATTTCTTGTGCTTGAAGATTAGATTAGATTTTAATTGAAGAATAATTTCGTAGACGTTTATTAAGCCTACTCAAGACAAATTGCGATAATAGAACTAGATCATATTTATTAAGGAACACGGTTCTTAGTGTCTAGTTACTTAGGTGTGATTAGTATCCTCGCTATGTGTCAAAATGTGACAAAAAGCATCGCTTTATCCAAGAACCAAAAATTCTGACATTCACCAATCGCCACTGGGTGGTAGATTATTGGGACTATTTAGGATACATGCATCCTCCCTAGGGTTTTATTAATACCGGGATGCCATGGCAGAATTTTAATCCGTTTAAAAAGCCTGTGTCCCAGAAACAATAATACTACAAAAAAAGATTATGGAGCATTGACAAAGACATGCAGGTAGAATACGTCGTGGTACAATACGTTTCACCTACTACGGACACATATGCAAGAGTAGTGATTTAATCACTAGATTAAATCACTACTCTCGCTATTTGGGCTGAGATATAAAACCAGAGCTTTTCTAAAATTTTTGCCAAGTTTAATATAATCTATTTGCATCGATGAGCAGGTCGGTACTCTCATGTAAAAATATTTTTGTGTACAATATTTCCACGTAAAATATCGCCGATATCGCTTCGTATTTATATAAATGTGACTTTTGTTTTTCTTGTCTGTCACAAAGTTCCCGTATCAATATCTTGCGTGTTTGCATAACTACTTTGCTCCACCGCTACTGCTCCGGTGGGGAAAACACATTCGTATCAATACCTGAACGTTTGTTTACCAAAAATACGACAAAACAGAAACATTCGAAATTTTACGCTCAGGAAAAACAAACGTACAATATTATCAACAAGATTTCAAATATCTAACAATATCGATTTTGCATTTAGAACCGATATTATTAGATGTCCGAAGAAGGACGATAATAGCCGCGAAGAATGGAAGGTCCACGATATAAAACGCACTTGTGCGCATAATATACGTTTTATTAATAAAAAAAGCTTCTGCGAATCGCCCATAAATACCCTTAACGGCCACTAGTGAGCCGGCGATTTTTTTCGATACACGGGAGGCATTTGTTTGACAAATCCCCCGAGAATAAGCGACACTATCCCCTATATTATCTAAGCTTGAGGGATGCGGGGTCATTCACGAGGTGATGAAGGCGTATCGCGGCCTGTCTAAAGGCCCCACTAAATCATGGCTGCCAGGTATTTTCTATTTGACTAGGGTGTTCGTTTTAAACAGATGGTAAGGATTTTAGTTATTTATGTGAAGGATCTGAAAGTCTTCATAGTAACACAAAATTTTAATGTAGTTTTCAATAAAGAAATGAATTTTGATATTGATATATAAATTCATGACATTAAAACAAATTTCAAAGACGTAAATGAGAATAAAGAAAAAGGAAGTCGCGCTACATATCTCACAATACAATTGAGTGATCAGTATGCAAAGCCAGTGTTGTGTATTAAGCCGATTTAGAGAAGGAAACGTTAAAAGAAAATTTATGGCATTGAAAAGTCGTACGTAATTAATAAGACATTTGAAGTTGCGTGAAAATGTAATTTAGATTGTTTTCCATCGGCGAGGGGTCGTTCAGTTTCCTGTCTATACAGAATCCTCACAAAGGCGGCTTATTTATATATGGCCGCTTTATATTAGCGTCTTTAAGGAAATCCAGGGGAGCATAATAAAAAAAAGAATCAGCATCAATGTCTTAAAGCGTCTTCCGGCGCGCGATAGCACCGAACGCCCCGCCACAAAATGGCGGTCCACACTCGAATAAATTATACCACCCCCGAATCGAACGATTGTTCGATTCTTTTGATACGATTCTCGTTTTAAAGTTGGAGCGCCTTTATTAGTGTAAGCCAGGGACGATTATCTTAAGCCACCATTACATATTCAAATTGGAGTCATTTAGCTTTGTAGAAATTGACGCGAAATAAAACCGAGCCTTTGAAAGCGTTTTCTGCATTAAGTTGGTGGTGATGGTATTTTTCAAAGACACTTGACGTCATTCAGAATGAGTGTAGGTATATCCCCCGATTTATTTAACGCTCACTGTTTTACTGCACGTATTTGTACTAGGCGTTCATAAGTTTACTGGAGCGTGTGAAAGTCGTATTACCATACAGTAAATTAAATGAGTCTTGCGTGGGTTGTCCGTTTCCAGCCCAGTAACTTTCGGCACAGTCCGAAAAACATAATTTTTGCGCGACTGACCAAAGATTAACATTTAGATACCACAGATGACTTTGTGGGTAACGGAAACCATTTCTTCTACACCCTTTTATAAAATTAAATTTCCACATTATAATGCGTATATCTTTTGCTTTTGAGTACGGGAATTGTGCATATTGTTGTTATAAAATTTTTGTTTGGTATTCTAAAAGTAGTCAAAGGTATTTTATGATTTTCCGCCCGTACTCTGTTAAGCTCTGAAATTGTTACTAAATAATTAATTATTCTGAGGCAAGTATGCATAATAAAATTAATGGCGCGCTCTTGGCAAAAGAAAGCAAGTCGAGCAAATTGATATTTTGAATAATAAAAGGCGAGCGTTGCCCGTCGAATTATTATGAGTAACACAAACATAAGTCAATAGCCTGGCGGGGTGGTCAATATTGGATTAGCAGGCAAAAGGAGGCAAAAAGCAACGTATACAAAAACCTTTTACAGCGGTTAGACCTCCGGAAAAATATTTATAAAACGCTCGTTATGTGAGGAGAGTGCTTGCTTCTGTTGATCTACAACGTTTTGAAGGAGGACTGTTAATGTTGATGTTTAAGAGAATGTTGCATTCTCGCTAAGAGGCAATATTTTTGAGTATTCCTTTGATTTTTCTTTATGGGTATACCTAGACATTTGTGTTAACACATGGTATGTGATGCTAACTTTATTCATGTTGTGACTTGTGACTTGTTCAAATGATTGGGTTAATTTCCCAGAATATGTAAATTAACTTTGGAAATGATCAATAATATTTAAAACAAAATGAATGCTGTGTGTATTTTAGATAGGTGGTGTATCTGGGAGTTAGAACTTTTATTAGGTAATACACATTTGATATAAATTTAAGACAAACCGATGAAAGACAATCAGGTTTATAATATAACATATTTTAGTTTAACAGATCAAAATAATTAATTAGCCACCTCAGACGAAATAAAAGTCCATCTCTATACTAAAAAGCTTGACGCCGAAACGGCAATAGTGCGGAAGGGTTGGGGTACAGCCATTGTTTACACAAAGTATGGAATAATATAATCAGAAGTGAAGAAATAGGAATCTGACGAAAAACCAACAGAGTCGGGTGGTGAAAATTTGCTTAGGCCAGCGGAATAAGTGGCGAGGCTAGATACCCAGACCACGGTCCGAGTGGCTCTTTCATTGTCTACACTGCCCGTATGATGAGATTAAAGCGTTTTATCTGTATGTGTGAGACCTATGTAAACTGAGATCATAAAGTGGGAATGAATACGGTGTTGTTTCAACGTCCATGAGTTTATTTAGGAGAACAAATTAAAGTGTGGGTGGTTATTTAGTAAAATATTACTATTCATGTGGATAATTGTAGTATTTTCTTAACTTGTTGATATAGGTACGATGCCATAGATCCTAAAGATACTGGGTTGTCCCAATAACAAATTGTGTAAATGATAATTGAAATAGTTTGGTTGTTATGATAATGAGAAAAATATAGTGGGTCATGTGAAAAGTTATTAACTTTAGAATAATTTCAA
The DNA here is from genome assembly GCA_945859575.2 of Herminia tarsipennalis. Taxonomy (NCBI): domain Eukaryota; kingdom Metazoa; phylum Arthropoda; class Insecta; order Lepidoptera; family Erebidae; genus Herminia; species Herminia tarsipennalis. The sequence continues at coordinate 9,200,316 of OX243834.2, read as the reverse complement.
GCTACAGCATTGTCAACACAATATTTCTGTAACCTGTGTTCAGTATTTTGACAAAGATGGTATAGTATGTTATATCTAAATATATAACAGGTACCTACATAATATGGGTTTAGAAGAAAATGAAGCTTCCTTCTTTCTCTTAAAACATTGGTTCAATGTTAAGTTAAGTAAGTAAGAACTCAGCTTTAGAAATGTTTACAATAAATTCAACAAACCAATTAATATCCAAAAGAATCAAAACACTTTCTCTCATTTCACTGCAAGCATTCATAAAGTGAGCAATCACATTTTTTCATTTCGCACTCGTGCACCTGCCACCGGACTTATTAAGACGCACCTGTCAATCTTTGGGACTCCCACTTTTTATTTCAAAGTCCTCATTCCGATTTCAAGTGTTTGGCATTGAGCCGTCATTGGAAAAACTCTTATTTTAGCATATTTATTTAGGACCCGCCCGATAAAACAAGAGGCAAGACGAATTTTTATCAATTGGGGAGTTGATTGTTTTGGATCTAACTGTATAACATTTATACCTAATTGTATGTTTTTACTTTAATTTTCACTCTTTAAATTAATCTGTTGTAATTTTTTTTAAGGTTTATTTCATTTTATATACTTATAGTGACCAAAAAACCTTTTGATATTTTCTTAGTTGGCTGATTTTGGTCTTTATTTGACATTATACCTACTACCTTCAATCGATACACAGAAGTAAAACTGCTGTGTGTCAATGATTGTGAATATCAGTTGATTAAAATTAATCAGTTTTCAATTATTCTATTAGCATAGATTTCCCTAACTTAGAAACAGTTTCAAAATATTTACTCTTCCCAGATTTGTTATTGTTCTGTCAAACTCTCCATAAACTACAAACTACTATTTATCTTAACGGTCACATCGCTCAAGACGAATAGATAATAGCTGAGCTATCCTAAACAAACAAACCATTGAATTGGCAATGCTGGGTCCACACTTGGCTCTTCGATTTGAGCCACTACATTAATTCGGGTGTTCATTAAAAATGCCATCAAGTCCGTTAACGAAGTGGTGCGCAATTAAAGTCGCCGCTGACGTCACACCCCCGGCCCTCTTAGAGTGATCCTTAAGAGACTCTTTGAACTAGGAGGACACCTTGAGACGGAATTGAAAAATTGATTCGTTATCGATTTCGAATCATTTCCATAAGACACAGAATAATTATTATGTTCATTCATCAACATTAAAACACAAAAAGTGTGTTTTAATGTTGATGAATGAACATTGGAGGACACTTGAAAAATTGAAACATTTTGTAGTTAAGTATTTAGAAATTCTGTCTGAGATAGGATTGTTAAAGCAACTGATAGAAACGTATTATTATCTTTTTGAAACATCAAACTTCAAAAAAATATTTTTTGTAAAACTAAGTCAATGATTGTTTGAAAACGTCAAATTAATAATAAATCAAAATGAAGTTAGGCGCCAGTTCCAAGTGTAAAGCTCATGGACCACTCTTTTGAAATCATCAAGTTGGACACAGTGATAATTTTAATGAACGAATGGAAGTGGTTAATGTTAACATTCATAGGACAAAGAACTATATAATAATACGGTAAGCAACTCTAAAATATAACTAGTAACTCTATAATAGATTTCTATTTTCCTAAATAAAAATTGTAAATGAAACTGTTTAAGGCTCACAAACTTTACTATAAATATTATCGGCGTTTTTAATAACACTCATAGAAATCACAATTCAAATAACTTTGACTTATCTAAAAGTCTGTAGAACGCCGTTAAAAGATGCAGCTAAATCCCTACTTGCACACGACAGCATCAATTGTTTGCAGTATCCAAATAATCTTTGTCATTAACGTGTCAAAATCTTATTAGTGTCGCCCGCATAAGAGTATTAAGGGGCTCGAGATAAAACAGACTGCCATTAGCGCCGTCCTTAGAAAAAAGTTATCGACGATGGCATCGCGCGCGTTGAGGTGAAATTCGCAATCAAATTTTTTCTTTCCCAGTCTATCACGAGATAAATGAGCCTAGAAGTGATCATCAAAGGGACTAATGTTGATTGGCTTACCACACCCGGCTAGATTGTGTTTGGTAATTTCTTCCTTAAAGTTATTGTAATTGGGTTCGTATTTGAATTTGTAGCGATTGGTGATGCTTTCTACTTTGATTGAGGCATGTCACTAGTCCGTTCAGCGACGAAGATTTATGTGTTTGGTGGTTTTATTATTTTAATGTTCAAATATTTTTAGAAATTAGAAGATAGAGCTACGAAAAATACTTAATTTTGATTTTATAAGCGATTTAAAATTCTATGTTATGTGTTTTGAAACAAAAAATAAGTATATATTTATTTTAACTTAATAAGTGTGTACCTTTGGCGGTATTGAGGGTACCACATAAAATAACATTTATTATTCAGCAATCAGTTCTGTGTTTCTAATTTTCAAAACGTAGAAACATAGCTGTTGGTCTGGAAAAGTTAGCATAAATTAAATAAATGAACGATTTAGGTACCTACTACGATTATCGGTACCGTTTATTCAATTTTTTTCACTCGTTTCAGAATAAAGTGTTTTGTCAGGCGTTCACAGTGAGGGTGGCGGATCGTGGATAGCGAAGCGGCGAAGGTGTCTCAATCAGCATAAAACAAAAGAAATCAATAGCTTCCCCTAGCGCGGCATGCGACTCAAAGAGCAAAGATTTCTTTTCACAATTAACCACCCCCTGGGTGTCACAGAACTGATAAACCGAACGGATTCACTGTTTTGGCGATTGCCATATACATTTTAGAAATCACTGTGCGCTAAGATATGTCAATGTCATGAAATTGAATTCATGCCGACTTATTTTTGTTTGTAATTTAATTTATCTCAATAAAAAATGTCTGTAATAATCTTACGTCTAATGAAGACACTAAATCCATTTAAGTACAGTTTGACTTTCCAAAGTAGGTCATCGTTTCTGTCTTCAATTGTTATTGTAGTTTCAAATATTGCAGCTTTATTTATCTAAGAATATGCGTTTAGTTTTACGTATCATTTGAAAGGAAAGATCGGCAAATATTTTACAAAAGCCTGCAACCACCACATCTCGCAACAAACTTCATACCAACATGAATTATACAGGATTGTATGTTTTAACCGTTTCCGAATGTTTATTCATCCAAATGAAATTGAGATTGTATTCTGTCTCTTTTTAGTTCGTTCCGTTCCTAATCCTACAATCACGAGGGTTTACTTCCGGATCAGTATCTAATGTGTCTGACGGACTGTTCGTGACCGCGAATATTGAGCAACTTGTTAGAAACATTTACAGTATCAGAATCTGCGGTATTATTTACACAGTAGATTAAAATAAATTTTGTTGGGATAAGTAGACTTTGTTCTCTGTTGGATTGTTCTGGTCGTCTAGGAGCCAGCTTTTATCTCCCAAACACTGTTTCAATATTTAATAATCCGTCGGTAACGAGCTCAGACCGGTCGGTGTGTTCGGCAGTTAGAAAAGTTTAAATGGGCAAGCAACACACGTAGACGTATCGATGTTTGAATACATTTTCATTTTCATTAATATATAAGTAGGTATGATCTCCATATAATGCATCATTCAGTGAATATTATCAAAGAGCAAATTTATTATACAAAAATTTACATACGTATTTAATTAATTTAACGTCTTATGACAACAACCAACTTATATTGTTTACAAATTGGTGTCACGATGGTCACGATGTCCTTCTGTAAAGTCAAATGTGTTATACAAGTACCCGGCGCTCATATTCGAAAAGATCTATACAGATTTAACAACCGCGAAAAACTGTTTTAAAACTTAGGTGCTAAAGGAAGGATAGAAAAATTTGAGGTTTAGTAACATAGTTCCGGATAGATGGTTCAATTCCAGCCCCGGTTTGGCATACGGTTCGATTCCTGGTTCTAGACTTAAAATTTTTCTATCTTTCAAAAATTGCAATTATTGTATTAGGTGCCAAAATCTTTAAACATTACTTTTAATTAATTCTTCATCCAACTCATGCTCCTAATAGCTCTTGCATCTAATCATGAAGATTACGTCTCCCCTCTCTTGGGTCAAGCAAATTTGATCAGAGATTATTGTAACTGCCCGCTACAAAACTGTTGTTTGTCTTTTAACTAACGTTATAACGTAAGCGACCCTGCCTGCATACATGCGTCATTAATAAGGATTGATTAGTTAAATAAAAAGTTGTGGTGTTACCTCGTATGCCCTAGTAGAAATATTTAGATGTTTGTTACTCAATCCCGCTTGAACTGCTAATTTAGATGACACAAATATTTAAAGATAACTGCCTAAACAATTAATAAAAATAAATAAAGTATTTATAAAATTAAATAGAGAGACACAAAAAATGGGAGAGTCGATGATCGATACAAAATAAACACAACACCCCGACACAGCTAAAATGTTCTTTTGTTAACAAAAAGTTGAATAAAATCAATGTAAAGTATCGTTGGAGTGATTAGGAGCGCAGAGGTAGACAGAGGTCAGCAATAAAGTGACCGTCGTCAGACGCTGCGTCACGTCCGACCGCGAACGGCCGGCGACAGCGGACACCCTTGCGTGCCCTCGTTCGATGCACGCCGCGATTTTATTGACTCTTGCGGTTACTGTGCGCCTGGTCACATTTCGTGTGATCGAAAGTGAAAACGGTACGACTCATCGCGTTGGGTAATGACGGTGACCACAATCCGGTTTGCGTGATCAATATTTAGGTATTTTGTAGAAAGATTACGCATTTTACGTGATGAAATTATGGATTTTGTAGAGTAGATTCTTTACAATTAATTGATTCAAGTTTTGCTAACATCAATTAAAATCCTAAACTATACTAATTAACTATCTGTGTGGACGTTGGAAAACTGTATAAAAAAGATATCTATAGGTTGATGCCTACATTATAAATGACACAATACATCATCATCTATACAAAACACCATATTTCGGGCATTAAGCACGCGAAAGTTAAAATATAAATTGAATTTACAAGAGATTACAAATATCCATCATATTTCAAAGTCGTTTGCATCTGGACAACGGCTAGTGAGACAAGGGGGACTCGCTTCAGAAATAATTGTCAACAGATTGGTCTGTTGACAATTGTTGGAAGAAAGGAAACTGTTACTTTTTGTAATTTTTAAAGCATTTTAACGTATTTTTTTTACATACAAATTTAAATGTCATGCCAAAAAAATCCTAAGCCGTTCCCAACTCCGGCACATGTCTCGGTGCCGGAGTTGGTAACGACTTAGGGCGACTAAGGTCGCCGGGTATATGATTGGTCTGAAATTAAAAGACTGTCAATATAATGTCAAAAAAAACTGGCATTTTGATATATATATCAGTGCCAGTTTTTTTTCATTTTCAACCATTTTTTGCAACAATTTTCATTGCTGCTCCGCTCCCATTGATTGTAGCTTTCCTCGATAAATGGGCTATCTACAGTATTTTTTTTTTCAATTCGGATCAGTAGTTCCTAAGATAATCGGGTTCAAACAAACAAATAAACTCTTCAGCTTTATAATATCAGTGTAAATTAATAATATTGTAACTAATAACTTATGTCCAAAACTCTTGTAATTCTTAAGACTACTCAACTCGTCTTAGTAATAAATAAATAACAAAAAATGTATTGGTTTTCATCAAGTTAATCGTAAACCGAATGCAAAAAACAGACACGACAAGGGTGTAGAATTGTCACATTCCCTCAACGCTCCCTTTGTGACAGCCCATAAAACGCAAATTTGGCAATAAAAAGAACACCCCGACAAAACATCCTTCCTGGACACTGGCTCAATACAATGGCCGCCATTCACAGCGAATTATTGTATTTTTCCAGCACTCGAAATATTTAAGAAAGGAATTAATGAATCTTAGTTAGGCGCTCGAGCGACATTAAACTCTATATCCGAATATATTGAGGTTTATTTCCTATCAAGCGATGGATCCACTGCAAGATTCGTTTAACAATGAAGGTCCTAATTAGCTGTCAAGGCTGCAGACTTCAGCTCTGCTCGACGTGCGTCCGTGTCTGTCCCAGAAATGCGAATAATTCAAAAGGATGTCTCCAGTGATTTCTTTCGTTTTGTGCAACATTGTATAAGAATTGTGGTGCCATAGAGCGTCAATTCGAAGAATGTCGGAAATATTTTAGCTGGGGTTATATCTGTATTTTATGAGAAAATCTAGATCTAGTAAAAATAGTAATAAATAAATCCGTAATAATTTTTATTAACGTGGCCTTTACTCCATAATGACAGATGATATCAAAGGCTTTACTAAAATCAAAATAAATCACTAGCAACACAAACTACAGTTACGCATTCAAAAACAATTACGAGGGCGCAATTTGGGCGTCTGCCTAATTGGTATGAGATTTGCAAGTGTTTCTAATTGCGTAGAAATTTACGAATCCAAGGCGATCAGTCACAGCGCCATCAGGTTAATTAAACCATTTGTCTGCTAAGTTCCGATGCTCATGTACATACAAAATGCTCGGCTATTTACGATTTGTGAAAAATTAGACGTGTGCGTGGAAGGGTGTCGAAAAATAAGGATGGTTACAGTAGTCTTGATCATAGCGTAGATTATATTTTTTTACATATTCAAATGAAATAAATCACTCATAATTCATCAAGCAAATGGTTGCTTGATGGATTATAAGTACCACTGTAATAACAGAGTTTGAGTGCCTCTGTGGCGCGGTGGGAGTGTATCCGACTGCTACACAAGAGGTCTTGGGTTCGATCCCCATCCAGAATAAAACTTTGTGTGATGAGCACGACGGTTTATTCTGTGTCTGGGTGTATTTATCTATAATATGTATGTCTTTAGAAATATATAGGTATGTTTATCAGTTGTCTGGTTTCCATAGTACAAGCTCAGCTTAGTTTGGGATCAGATAGCGTTGTGTGAGTTGTTCCAAGATATTATTATTATCTTTATTTAATCGTCAAATATTGTACCCAAATGAAGTTATTTTTAAAGAAAATTTTAATCGCATCGTTAATACAATAACTGATTAAGTTTTATTTTCTTGACATTTTAAGTGCCTAGATTGGAATATGGTACTACTTATTCAATATCTGTAAATTGCAGGAATTGGCCAAATTAAATAGGATCAAAATTTCTCAATCCTTTCACATAAACATTAGGACTTGCTCCTCGAATTCATTGGATTTTTTCTCAAAAAGGTTTATTTTCATTAACGCCATCGGCTCACATATTTGTCATAACCTGTCCATGTCGCTGGGGTCCGGCCTCTTGCTGTGAATGCTCCTTTTTCCACCGTTTTTAATTTACGTTGTTTCGGTTTTGTTCCTTCGTATTGTAGGAACATAACTGGACCTCGTTTCGTCAACGGAATTCGCCATCAGGTACTTTCGTAAAAAAGTTTAGGGACATTTTTTAAATGGATCATTTATATTGGATTATACTTCAAATAGATGTCATATATAATTTTCAAATGTATTATGAAAGTTTTTATTACAAAGCAGATCTCTAAAGAATAATTAATTTGGAGAAACAGGAACAGTTTCACAATCCATGTTCTTCACATAATCAAATATTCGTTCAGTCGGAGCACACTCGCTACTCGTCGAAGCTAACCGAGTCTAGACGGCACATAGCTACCTCCGGCAGACTGTCTAATGTGCCAGCTTTACATATTTAAAACCTATGCCCTCGTAATAATCGCTTTTGACTTTTTTAATTTTGACGGGCTTTGATCGAAATCCTCTCTTATTCGAAGGATCATGCGGAAATAAATTTCCCATCACATATTTGTATACGTATTTCTATATAGACCTCGTTTCTCTTGGCTGCTACAACTTTAGGTTTTATTATAGGCTACCTTAATATATTTTCATCCACAAAATAATAACTGAAGCGGATAATTGTATTGGTAGTAAACAACATCTTATTAACTTAACGATGCATTTATAAAATAAAATACGTAGGTTTCCCGCAGACAGCAAGCCTTCATGGAAATTGGTTTCGTCCATGCATAAATATCTATTAAGAGGCATCGCGAGATTAATATTTTTATACAAAGGTTGAGGGACTGTCTCAGGACAAATGGGCGCAGACTGAACAAACAAGGGTGTATGGAACAGCTAGTTAGCGGTTAAATGAATATTTTGTTTGTGTTTATTTTATTTTCAACAGAATACCTTCAGGTTATTTTCTAAACCCAACATAATAACTTCGAATTGTTCCCGTTTTGCAAGTAACCGTTCTTCATAACAGTTGAAACAATTATGTTCGAACCCCTTTTTAAATTTCATAACGCATTTTTTCCTTTTCCCGTTTGCTTCCCTTCCCTTAGATAGAGTAAGGAGGCGATAGGTGCGAAATGATATAGCTCCAAAGGTCCAATGTCAGACAATAGGTAGAATTCATACGGGCCACGCGACGTGAATGCAAACTACCTAATTATATTCGCAATCGCAAAGATGGCGGATGGTTGGCCGTCTTCTTTATGAACATACTTCAGATATGCTCAAGGTTTTTACGGTTGATTGATTGTTTAGTAGGCTTGTGTAAAATTAGGGAATACTTTACAGACTGACCATTGTTATCAACTTGAAATGAACTTGAAGTTTTCTTACCAATATTATGATCTTAGTCTTTATCTACTTGTACATTTATTTTGTTAGATATAAGCATAATAATAAGAATCTTGATAATGATATCTACTTAATTGTAACTTAGATTGCCAACAGGCACCGAAAAGTTCTCCGTTTATCGCCAAACGTCGGATCAATAAATCGAAAAGTAACATCTTTATCTGCAGGTAAGAAAGTAAATACGCATTTCCTTAAACTTAGCTTTACTTCTCCAAACTTAATGGCGTTTCATTACATCGTTAGATAGGCTTAGGCGGTCGGTTCCGCCGCCGGTGAATTATGGTTATTTGAATTGTGCGAAACAAAATAAATTTAGTGAACGTGCTCTATGCCGTTCTGCCTTTTGCATTTTTGAGTGCTTATTTCGAGTGGGATAAAAGTTTGCGTTATTTATGGGCCGACTCTAAGATTTAATGTGAAGTCAAACAGCGATAATGTGTATCCCGACTGAATATTTTTGTCGGGTGACGTATCTACCTATTGTTTGTGAACTTTGTTTTCAACGTTTGTTGAAATATTTTTGTAGGAAGATATCATTGTGTAAAAGTTTTTAGCAAAACGGTTATGAGTAGGTAATTTATAATAGGCTAGATAATTGCGATAGCTGTAAAGTCAGATGAGTGTCTTTTAAAAAAACGTCAAAACTATACATGCCTTACCTACAACTTTGTAGGGAATAGGTACATAATCACGACGTCATAATTGAGGGATCATCAATTTTTAGTTTTTGTTTTGATGTCTATAAACTCTTGAACGTGTTAAATTGAGGAATAACATTTATTCAGAGCTATTCATGACGTACTATTAAGTACGCCTGGTAAGTAAAAAAAAAATGTTTTTATTGTAGTCATCATCCCTATTATTTATAGATCCATAATTAAAGACCTCTGAGATATCTGCCTTCAAATATCAACGCGACCGAAGTCGCTGGTAAAAGCTAGCAAGTTAATAATCTATACTTCTATACTAATATTAAAAGATTGAAGAATTTGTTTGTTTGTTCAGTTGAACGTACTAATCTCGAGACTTACTGATTCGGATAAAAAAAAAAATTGTGCTGGATAGCCCATTTCTAGAGAAATGCAATAACATCACGCTACTTTTTATTAACACGACACCCGTAGTAGGGTACAAGCCGCCCTGTGTTGTGGAAGACTTTACAAACATACAAGTTACGGACACATAGTACACCCAGACTCGGAACAACGGTTTGGTAAGACCTCTTGCGTAGCAGTAAATAGTTATCAATTAAAGGTGAAACGATTTATAAAAAAAAAAAAACAATATTCATCTGTGATCGATTCGACCCTCTATAAAATGCAACATAACGAATCGAAATATTACATTTTTCATATGTCAGTTTATTGTATTATTCTAGAACACAATTTAAACTGAAACTACGAACACTCAGTTTAAAATGTTTTAGATAGTGGAAAATTCAGCGAATGCGTGGCCGAAACGTTACAATAGAATATAACAAACATTTCCAATTTCTTGCCTTCATAAATTAGTAAGAACATACAAGTTATGCAAACTAAGGCAATACGAATGATCATCAAATAACAAGGCTCATTTCCCGGGTCCGGTAGTTCAACATTGCTTTATTGTGCATGAGTAGAATCGCGTGTGACTACACTAACTGTTGTTACTATTTCCTCCCTTACTCGGGATAGTCGGGATTCTGTTTCAATCCCGTTACTCGAGCCATTTAGCCTAATGCGCGGTTTGGACGGATTGACAGCTTTTAGGTAGCGGTTTTCGTGGTAATATGAGCGGAAATCAAGTACATTATTTCGGTTATTTTTTTTTTTACTTTTATTGTGTAACTGAAGAGCATTGGCTGATTAGTTAGGTCTTAGGCGTGAAGCGTGAATAATGTTGATCGTTTCAACTATTATTAAGATGATACTATATAATTCAAATATTCACAGAGATCAAGCATTTTTTTATTTATACAGTTGGATACTGACCAACGTTGAGCGGTGTAATAAAATCAATTATATTCATACTAATATTATAAAGAGGAAAAAAAATGATGTATGTAACGAATAAACTGAAAAACTACTGGACCGATTTCAATTTTTCTTTCACTTATAGAATGCTGCATTATGAGAAGAAAGAAAAATCGTTTATTTGCCACAGATACAATTATCTTCTTATCTTATTATCACAGGTACTTGCACGTCGTATCTGCGACAAACGAAGTTTCCACTCAGCTTAAATGCCATGTTGTGGCATGAGCCACAACACAGCGCTGGTTTTCAGTGTGAACCCCATTATCGAGAAGTAACATAGGTATGTATTTTATTCTCAAAAAAATTAGAGATCCATATGGAGAAAAGTCCGTGAGAAGCCGGGGCGGACCGCTAGTATGTCATAAAGCGACCATTCACGCAGTCAATACGTGCAAACGAACACGAACACGCAAGCACCTAAGCCACTCGTTGCGAATGCTCCATCTACTGAGTGTTACGCGATTCAGTACTAGTCATACTAGTCAGTACGCCAGTTGGTACGCCACATTCAAAAATCTCGACATAATCTCATTGTCAGACCAATACAGAGCACAGGAAAACAGCAAGCATGTTTAAATGGATTTTGAGCACACAGCGTAAGGTAATGCTCACCGCGAATGTTACATTTCACCACGTAACGTGGGTCAGTACCCACCCCTTAAGTCGAAATCGCGAGTTCTAAGATCAGTACAGGTACTGCTATCAAATCGTTCACCGCTATCTTAAGCAAAATATTCCGGATCTCCCTTTACTAATAACTAAAGTTTAATGATACTTTGAGTTATATTGTTTCCCAATGTGTTATTTAATTAATGGTTTACTTTGGGTTTGACACAGGAAGATTAATTAAAAATAATTCTGTACAAATGTTGGGAAAGCCGTTTCAGCTTCGATTCATGAGATTTAAATGCAAATCAATTCTAATATTATAAAGCTGAAGAGTTTGTTTGTTTATACGCGATAATCTCAGGAACTACCGAATTATCGTGGAAGGCTATAGGCTATAATACAACATCACGCTACCACCAATAGGAGCGGAGCAGCAATAAAAAATGTTGCAAAAACGGGGAAAACTTACGCAGACGAATAAAAGTAATCAAAGTGCTAAATAAAAAAAGCAATACGATTGTTTTTTGTCACCAGTCTATATTCTATTGCACTACCTGGATAATATCTAGATTCCTAGAATTTTGAACAATTTATTATCTGCCATAAAATTATAGGCACGTAAGGTGCCAAAATATCGTAATATCGTCCAGACACATTCATAGGACGTAACTTCAAATTAATTATATTTCCAAAACCGACTTAAGCTACCCCGCATAACCTAGATTTATATGGGGATAATAGCCTCATAACTGGTAACAGTCAGAACAAGACATGTAAGGGTTGCGCTGGCCATGTAGCGAAAAGGGCGGATTAGTACGCAGTAAAATTTGTTAAAGAGAACTTGTGAGGATACGGGTGCCTCGCGGCTGTGATACATCGACCAAATTATATTGACCTTTGTAATGTTTCTCAAGTAGTCAACAATAACGGAGTAAAGACTAGCGGGGTAGGTTAAGTTATACTGGTGGAATCTAACATGTATTAATATGAAGCTGCGGACGGGCCAGCGGTGGCCTCAACTATCTCCCACTCGCAGACACGAACACTATAATCCCCGATAAAGCCCGCACATTTACATTCAATTCTAATTCCGGAACACCCACTTCCACTCTGTTCTGATTGCCTGGTACTTGTCGACGTTGATTAAAATACCCCTTAGTAGATAATCTTCTCAAATAAATTAGTTCATGTGTGTAAATAGTGACATTGTCCTTTAATTTGACATAGACGTCGGAAACATAATCGTCTGTGATAATTTAGAGATCGTTAAAAAATAATAAAAATTTGTATGTTGATTTTCATCAGTAGAAAATGCTAGCTTTCCGTTAATCGTGTTGATATAAATCTACATTTATGTAAAGCTTTATCAAAATCCGTTTAGTAGTGCGTGAAAGCCAACAAACATCTATTCATCTTTACATACTTTCGGATTTACAATATTCGTGTAGGATAAAATCTGCATTCCTAAGACATTGAAGTTAAACTTTAAATTAGGTTAAACTACAAAAAGCTGTTATAATAATTTAAAATAACGCAGATGCATTAAATATTTGAAAGGCAAAGGGCACCTAATTGAGTTTATTCAGGACAAAACAAAGAGCAAGAAACTTTTTAAATTGAGTGTCCGTGAAGTGTTGCCAACATGTTGATCTTTTCTAACTGCTCTACTTAGGGGACAACGGGCAACGTACCTGCTAGTCCCAAGCTAATATTTTTCTTTAGTGAAAGTCTGTTTTATATAAAACTTCGAAGTTACAATCTAACTTGTTTTCTATTCAAACATTGAACAAAGTAAAAAATAAGAAATACTGGGTCATTTGTCATCATTCAACTGTCAATAAAAAGGTTCAATGTAGGCATTAGTTAGTAACAAATTATTGCAGAATCCTTTTATGAGCGATATGTATCAAAACAAACAATAAACGTAAAGAAAAACTTTGCAAATAACAGTGCAGAGCGAAACCGAACTTTTTTACTACCGGTTGATATTTCTATTACACCTATGATAAAATGTAACGATAGCGCGTCGAATGGATCTGCACACGGGGAGAGATATTTTGTATCTATTTTATTTAGAAACTTCTCCTATACTACATTATAATCAGAAAGGCAATCTCACTCCCCGCCTTATACTTTATAGTTATGGCCAAAATATCACCTGTATAGAAAAACAGGAACAAAATGGATTCAAAAACTTTTGTTAAGTTTTACAACAACCCCATATTTTTTGGGTAAAACATAAACAATTTAATTAATTGATTAGCTTAAGGCTAGGGCTGAAAACAAGCCTCAAGAAAAGCAAAGATTTATTTTACTTTCGGTAGCAATTAACGTTGAAAGTGAAAAATCTTTCAAAACTCTCAGACGCCGCCTGGTATCCGGCGGTTATTCCCTTTCTTTAAATCGAGCAAATTTTTCTTGCGAAAACTTTTTGATTCGACCCCTTTCTATGGCAATCAGGCAAATCTCGGCGGCCACATGATCTGCCACAGTATATTTTTTAACAGAGTACCGATTTGTTGGCATTCATGTGGTAAAAATAATTTGTTTGGATTTTATTATTTTTGATAAGCAAAAGTCGTCGTTGTTTGTTTTAGTTATAATTACCAAGTATTGAAATTTATGTATAAAGAGATACTAAATAACTATGTACCTAGGTGTGTACATGAGTTTCCAAAAATGTTCTATTACTGTATTTTATAAACAGGTAAAGCTTGTGAGGTTGTAGGGGGTAATCACTGGATCTACAGAATCGATTTTGAAAATCCTTTTACCAATAGCAAGCCCCATTATTTGTGAGTTAACATGCGTAACGAAGTGGGCACGGGTCAGTTAAAAACATAAAATGGACTAACAATATTTTTTTTCTTGAAACAAAACCATTATAGCAAACGATTCTAAAATATTGGTCAATCTAGAAAATGGGTTGCATTACTGCTACAAAATCAGTTACTCTGTAACAAAATTACACAAACAATAATAATGGGCGCAACGGCAAATACAATTAGGTTAATTAATGAATTAAGACCCGTAGAGTTTCTTTATCTTGTTATTAATTTGTCTAAGGCGAAACCAGAACCCAGACATCTTACAAATGAGAACGAGCCAAATATTTGTTTAAAGCAGAGAGAATTACTCAATTCAATCAAACTTGTTACATTATTCATACATGCGTTGATATTATATTTTCCATGATTATATTTAGAGGTTTTGTAATAAAATTTATTTTACAAATTTCGTGTTGTATATAAATACTCTATACTCTGTTTGTTTTAGGTTTTGACTACGGATTGGATGTCCATTATATTTTAGTCGGTAGCCACCTATCATGTTTCAACAACCAATTAGGTAGTTGACTACAATACAAGTAAATTATTGTATACTAATTAAAATTAGGTAATAGTAGAGTTCTTTTACAATTTAACATGTTTTTGAATTTAAAAGCATGAAAACGAATACTAAAAGTAATGATTTGACGATAGGAACTTATGACGTCTTATTTTGGTTCCCTACATTTTTAAAGCGCTTATCGTTTTGACATTTCATAAAAAGAGACCGATTTGACTTGACAGACAGCATCCCCATTGTTGAGCTGTCATCGATGACAACTGTTTGTTGACATTATTTCTAAACCCAGAACAAATATTATGTATGTTAGTTTATCTTAGATTTCACCTTGAGTTAGGTAAATCTTAGTATTAAATAGATGGATTGACATATCAAATGAGATGGTCAGTTTTAGTTGACCAATTATTATGAATTCACCATTTCAAGATGTGGTAGGCTATACGAGTAATATTTTTTTGAAATGCACCCTAACCTTGTCTTGTGTCTTGTCGTGCCAGTATATTAATTTGTCATCTTAGGATCTGTTATATTATAATACATGAAAGAGATTATAGATTTTATTTTCATTTATTTTATAGTCTGCTCAAATTTTGATGAAGTTAATATCTGTCAAGATGTCCGCAATATAAGACAGCAAGTGTTAAAACTCCATTAATATCACGCTAAAAACGGTGATGATTTTTCCTATTAAACCTACAACATAACGCGACATACGACAAGCGTCTCAATTTAAAGACGTTAACAAATGTTTGCAAAGAAAACAGCATTAATCAGGGTCAGGAAGCCTTCCCATTTGAATATAAAGAGGGAGTACGAGTATGAGGTGCTGCATGTGAGCCCATCATTAGTCATAAACGTGGGAGGCGGCACTTGAGCACGTGACCAGAACACTGATGCTATGTCGCTTATCGAAGAAGTGACATGTGCACTTAGGCGTAAACGACTCACACGTGGGTAGTTGTTGTATGGTAGAACATTTTGTTGGTGTAACTGAAAATGATTTTGTATTTAGTGTTCTGATTTTTTACACTAGTCAGAATGTGATAGGATAAAAAATTGTTTTGGTTGTATGGCCCTACATGAAAATTGATATACCTAATACAAAGCTACAAGTAACATGAAAAGGTTAATAAAATCCATAAATAAACATTATCAAACAAACTTAAGGGTACGCGAAACAGGGGTCGACTCTCTCAAAAAATGATATAGAAAACCTAAATATTAGGACACGAAAAAAATGTGTCACTTGTCAAAAAAGTTTTTGTAGTAGATGATATAAAGAAATTAATGTCTATAATGTCTTGGGACAACTCACACAACGCCATGTGATCCCAAACTAAGCAGAGCTTGTACTATGGAAACCAGACAACTGATAAACATACTTATATATTTCTAAATACATACATATTATAGATAAATAACACCCAGACACAGAATAAACCATCGTGCTCATCACACAAAGTTTTATCCTGGGTGGGGATCGAACCCACGACCTCTTGCGTAGCAGTCGGATACACTCCCACCGCGCCACAGAGGCAGTCTAAATTTAAGGATATGTCTTAATATGATCCCCCAAATAAATCTTGAAGTTGCGGAAAAATGCAAAAACGAATATTCTACTTTATTTTGAGTTGCGCTCCTGAGAACTGCGAAGTAATGGTTGTGTGCGGAAGAGCGAGGCCGGCGATCGTGTCAATCTGTACTTAGCGCTAAATAAATATTCTCTCAGTGTGATGCCCCCTTAACTTATGACTGGAAAATACAAACATCAAAATCTTTTAAAAGAATCAGAGCTGAAACACTAGCCTGCCATAGCTGCAAAAAAATGTAACTATAGATACGTATAGCAATGAATGAAAAACACAAAAAGTAAGTATTGGCACACCCTTCCAATAACTGGATTAGGATGGGTTATATGGTGACAATTGAAACATCACATCGGCCGGACCGCACTGAATTTAAATATACGACGTTTCCAGATCGCTGGACACCCAGCGTCTCACTGTTATTTAGATGAGCATCAAATTTGTCAGATATGGACTATACTTTTTGCAATTCTCCCCAGGGACTGTGGTTTGTTGCTGTGATTTTATTTCCCTGACTGGTCATAAAGTTGAAATGTCGAGCTGCATTTTCTAACTATTTTTTAGATGACACGAATTAATTTTTGTTTCTTTTAAAACATGATTAGAAATTATGGTCCTTGTAAAACATTGTTTATAGCATTGTCAAAGATTAAGAGCTATACACATTGGACATACCAATTTCTTATTTTTGAGCTCCTATTATTTTCAGTTATATAAGGCAGTAAAAGATAGGATATTATTCAAGAAGTATTTAATTCCAACAACTTTCGGTACTAGTTAGTATGCATAGTTTTCCAGTGGCTATTATTTTCAAAATCGAGGTTTAAAATTTCGACATAATTTCCGTAGTGTTCTTCAACCAAAATTAATACTGAAAGCTCTGAGTGCATTGGGAAAATGCGACCAATTTATTTGAAATCATATCCACATAAATCAGATATGGCGAAAACTCATTGGCATTCCTCACGTGCGTTTAGCATTCCTCAAAAGGAGTGGAATCAGTGCGGGGCGGTAAAAATCAAATTGAGTAGCCGATAAACACTCCCCGACCGCAATGGGGTTCAGTCTCGCAAAATTTTGATTACACCGAAAAGTGTTACTTATTCTCAAATAAAAAATACCGGAGGAAAAATTTCGCTGATGTCGATATTGTTATGGCGGGTTTATGTCGAAAATTGGGGGTACGGTTATTGCATGTCATTAGGAATTATGGGCTTCCGAGGTAGGCCCGAGAAAAATTTGTCGATGGTGAGGTGGCGCTTACACTTTTTTTTTCGATAATGTAATTATTGGAAATTTATTCCAGACCTCTTAAGTGGCGGGTTATTTATGTTTAAACAGTGAGTTTGAATTTTTTTTTAAATTAGCCAGCATCTCTATGTGTTGATCATTTTTTTATTTACTAATGTGGACTGTTTAACTTAGGTACCTATGCAAATTATAAAATACGTAGTTTAAGCACCCGCTTTATCTAGATCAATTCAGATTTAGTCTGCATTACTTAATTTTTTTTTTAAAGATATCTAGTAATGTAGGATTATAGTCCCACATTACTAGCAATCCTGTTAACCCCTCCAGCTAAGCTCTATGGCTTGTGTTAGGAGTGGGTTCACGTCGGGTGAGGTAATCCGCAGGGACGTCTCGTGCGGTGTTCCACAGGGTTCTGTCTTGGGGCCCCTCTTGTGGAACATTGGCTACGACTGGGCCCTGCGGTGTGGTTTCCCCCCCGGAATAGGGGTCATCTGCTATGCGGATGACACCCTAATCACGGCCCGGGGTGGGAATTTTGAGGAGGCGGCGCGCCTGGCCAACCTAGGGATTTCCCGAATGGTCGGGCGCATCGAGGCGCTGGGGCTTAGGGTGGCCCTTTCCAAGACGGAGGCCCTATTATTCCATGGGCCCCGTCGCGGTCCACCTGCTGGCGCCTCGATTTCCGTCGGCTCGGCCCTCGTACAGGTCCGGGCCCAGATGAAGTATCTGGGCCTAGTGGTAGACGGGCGGTGGCTCTTCGACGAGCACTTCCGCATTTTGGCGCCTAAGCTCGAGGCTACTGCGTCCGCACTGGGGAGGCTGTTGCCGAACCTGGGCGGGCCTAGTGCCTCGAGTAGACGGTTGTACACGGGGGTGGTGCGGTCGATGGCTTTGTATGGCGCACCCGTGTGGGCGGCGTCCCTGACCGCCCAGAATCGGGTCCATTTAGGGAGACCCCAGCGGACCATGGCGGTCAGGGCCATACGCGGATACTGCACGGTGTCTGCAGAGGCGGCATGCGCATTGGCCGGCACACCCCCGTGGGATTTGGAGGCGGAAGTGCTCGCCGAAGTGTATCAGCGGGCGGTGGCTGTTCGTGCAGGGGGTTCGGTGCCCCTGCCCGAAGAGCTACGCGCTTGGCGGGGTGAGGCCCACCGGGCAATCATGGCCCGGTGGCAGGGCCGACTGGAGGCTCCACGGGCAGGTATTCGAACCGTGGAGGCTCTCCAGCCGGTCTTGGAGGAGTGGGCGGGGCGGCAGCACGGGACCCTTTCCTTCCGGCTGGTGCAGGTCTTTTCCGGGCACGGGTGCTTCGGGAAGTACCTGCACACGGTTGCAAGGAGGGAACCGAGTCCCGCCTGCCACCACTGCGACTGCGGTGAGGACTCGGCGCAGCACACCCTCCAGCATTGTCCAGCTTGGGAGGGGCAACGGCGAGTTCTCACCGCAGTGGTCGGAAGTGACCTCTCGTTGCCGGCCGTGGTTCTGTCCATGGTCCGGAGCGAGGGGTCGTGGAATGCGGTCGCATCCTTCTGTGAGGACATCATCTCGCAGAAGGAGGCGGCGGAGCGCGTCAGGGAAGAGAGCTCCCTGGCGGATCCGATCCGTCGCCGGCGAACCGGGCGGCGTCGGCGCGCACATCTGCGCCTTATGCCGCCTTAGGTGGGGCTGCGGGCGGGCGTACGGGGTAAATTGCCCCGCCCGCGGCCTTCCGTGGAGGCGCGGCGCCCTGTGTGTATCCAGGGGCCGCGTAGGTGTGAAATGCCCGGAACGCAACAACATCGCGTCCGGGCATTGCCACTGGGCGGGCCGCCGACGGTATAACACATTCCGGCGGCCCGTTCGCGAAGGTGGCGAGCGATACACGGCGGGTTTTTTAGTAGGTGCAAACCCCACACTACCTCCACCGTCTTCCCCGGACGGTGGGGGTGTTCGTCAGGAATTTTTCCCGCCAAAAGAAAAAAAAAAAAAAAAAAAGGAGTGGGTTCACGTCAGTAGTATAATGGAAAGGATTCGAACCCACGAGCTCACGATTGCGAGACCGATGCCTTAGCCATTAGGGTATTATAGCGTATTATGCAAAATTAAATCATTATTTTACATAGAATTAAGAAATTGTTGCACATCCAATCAAAAGTTATCAAATTACGACAATAATCGATACATTTTATTAGGCTTCTACTACCGGATTTAATTTATTGATTAACTCTCACTCACGATTTTTTAATTCATTTTAATAAATAATCGGAGTGTGATGCCCCCTTAACTTTTGAATGGAAAATACAAACATCAAAATCTTTTAAAAGAATCAGAGCTGAAACACTAGCCTGCCATAGCTGCAAAAAAATGTAACTATAGATATGTATAGCAATGAATGATGATTTTTCAATTCATTTTAATAAATAATCGGAGAACCTAAATCATTGGAGAAGTTTTTAGAACTCAAAGATGTTTTTGCGCCAAACATATCAAAAATTATGCCGCATACGTGCTCCCGTGTGCCATAAAATGGCACCGGGGCTTATATAGTTACGGGCCCATAAAGCATAAAAGGCATTCAAATGTGATGTTATTTTTGCCGCCAACACGAGGTAATTTATTTTCGAGCGATTCATAATTTTCTTTTATTCACTTTATGTTGATTTTCCTTCGAGTGTGAGTACTCGGTAACGATAATATTATTACAACGGCCCCATGCATCATCACGGTCGGAATAAGGGCCCGGTAGAATGGTTTATTTCTTTGTTAACTTTGTTATTATTACTTGTGTGTGTGCTTTGTCTTTAAATTAATAAATTGAATTTATAGCTAAAATGTTTGTCTTTACAATTTCTGGTGTGAATCGAAGGGTGAAGAGCATTTGAATGAGTATTTTCTTTGTTTTTAAACTGTATACATGTTTATATTGTGATGCAACTGTCATAATGCCTATCTCGTTAAATGTGTACTGCTATAATACGTAAGTATTTCATCAACAATGAATATGTTCCATAAACCCTCTTCTTCATTCTAACACCTGGTTTCACCATGACTGATAAACTTATAATAAACTCAATATAGTGAATCAAATGAGCTCAAAGTCAAAGATCTACTCTTTCTGTAGAATTGGACTATCAAATCTTCTCTTCCATCTTGATGTTATAAAATTATTGTAGGTACCTATTACTGTAAATGCCTAGGTACTACGATACTCGCAAAGTTTCAAATCGAATAGATTATTAGAAACCTGTTAAAAAAACATCGACTACTTTTACAGAAGTTGCTAAAGTAATAGGTAGTTAGTCAAATATTTTTTTAACGTAAATATTAATAAAAAATTGATTACCTAAAGGTAAGTAATAAATATTTACCCCCTTATTCATTCAATACTTTATTAACAGCATTTTAACTAACGAATGTTTTGTCTTTTTTATTCAATCCCTTTTTAAAATAGAATAGATAAAGACAAAACACTTGCTAGTTAAAATGCCTTCACTATAGTATTTTATAAATAAGGGAGTTAGTTTGTAAGTTCTGCAGGACCCTACTTTATGTATATATACGACTGGCTGACCCACGCAACTCACAACGTTTGCGTCAGTTTTCTTCGTTCTTACAACATTTTTCATTGCTGCTCCGCTGCGATGTCCTATTGGTCGTAGCATGACTGCCTCTGTGGCGCGGTCGGAATGTATCTGACTGCTACTCAAGAGGTCGTGGGTTCGATCCCCACCCAGGATAAAACTTTGTGTGATGAGCACGATGGTTTATTCTGTGTCTGGGTGTTATTTATCTATAATATGTATGTAGTTAGAAATATATAAGTATGTTTATCAGTTGTTTGATTTCCATAGTACAAGCTCTGCTTATTTTGGGATCAGATGGCGTTGTGTGTGTTGTTCCAAGATATTATATTATATATTATATGATGTTATATAGCCTATAGCCTTCCTTGATAAATTTGCTATCCGACCACTAAAAGATTTTCAATACGAACCAGAAGTTCCTGAGATTATCGCGTTCAACCAAACTAATAAACATACGCTTCAGCTTTATAATATTAGTATAGATTTAAGGACCTTTTAATTCTACACAACTGCCAATGAAAAACGAATTTCAATCCACTCCTAAAATAAATTGTTTGTTTTTGTTGGTCAATTCCCAAATATTCGGTGTTGGTTCGCCCGACAGGTGAGAAGTGTAATGGCGTGCGATTTTCCCCGTTTGCGCTTTCCACCGGCTGTTTGTCCCACCGGCAAATATTTCATGCGCCACTGGGTCCGTCCTGGACCGAATTATGACGGTCAACTGACCGCCCAGCGGAGGAACCGTCCCGTAATCAGATCAACAAACACAGCCTTTGATAAAAGGTAAAACGTCATTGTTTTGCTTATCTATGTAGGGAAGATCGTTTGAACAGTTAACAATGAACGTAAGTAGGGGACGATTGAATTATCTTATGCAAATAATTTAGACATTTGTTTGGGTTAAGTGTTTACGTACTAGTTTTTGAGAATGAAGAGCAGAAATCAAAATCAAATCGAATAGTT
The DNA here is from genome assembly GCA_945859575.2 of Herminia tarsipennalis. NCBI lineage: Eukaryota > Metazoa > Arthropoda > Insecta > Lepidoptera > Erebidae > Herminia > Herminia tarsipennalis. The sequence continues at coordinate 9,178,321 of OX243834.2, read as the reverse complement.
ACCTACTTTATTTTAAAAATCATACAATGCATCATTATTTTTAAAATAAAGACACATTCTCCATATTTATATCGTCCTCCCTGAAGTGTAAGTATAATCACTTTTTGTCTTTCTCATTTACTTTCTTGTATTCTGTGGTGTGAGTCAATATACAATAATTATTATCTGCTGCCTTACTTTAGTTTTAACACTTTACTGTAACATTTTCTTTTACAGCTTTCAAAACACAATTATGTTTTGTATAGTTGGGTAAGTTTCTCCCGTTCCCAAGACGTGACTGACATGACTGCGAGTGTAACAGCCACGGATTTGCAAGTTGAATCTTTAGCAGCACCTGGTTCGACCATCGACTCATAATATTCGGCTTAGCGCGCCTCCACCCCGTCATGCATAAACGTTTTATATTGAACGGCTTGAACTTTACTGTGGGGTACGGCAAAATACATGTGTAAACAAATCGAAAGTGCATCTTATTGAATTTCTTTTGACCTTTTTTGTGCATATTTATAAAGGAGATTTGGGCCTACTTATAGTAGCGTATTTCAATTTTGAACTATTTTAAAAGATTAGCCATTATTGTAGAACTGTTGCATATCAAATTAAAGGGTATTTCTAATCTCTTGAAGTAACATTTACACTGATGAGAATACTAGCCCGAACAAAGATTTTAACGTCAATAAAAACAAACTGTCACGAATTAAGTAAATATACCTGTATAAGTACCTTAGCAAATTAATGTTAAACAGTCTAGGTTAGATTATGGTATTATTTTTTTTTTTGTAAAAAATAAAAAAAGCTGTAAAAAACAGCACTAAGCAATAAATAAGTTGAAATTACGAAACTAGGAAAGCCACCGCGTCAGCTTATATAGGAAACAATAAACGAAGTCCATCACAATGAATCAAATATCAAACACGTCAGTCTCACACGAAAATGTGAACAACGAAATGCGTTGTCATCAATTCTTTTTCTGTCCGTTGATAGTTTTCCCATAAATGACCACCTCGGGGAGGCAATAAAATCTCCCACTATCATCTCAGCTTTCCGATACACTGCTTACTGGCTACTGCGGACACAGCCAACAATTATCTAAATAGCCATCTACATTCTTACCCCTTACATTTTATTATTACCGGTCAATTTATCCGATAGCTAGTGCGTTGTTCGCAAATCTCGGATATTTCTTCGTCTCGCTGTTTGCCTAGTAGATTTACTGATATGGCTGGAAACTACCCAAGATATAAAACATAGGATTTTCATGGTGTTACGGCAATTTGCTGGTGTAGATATTTATCAGAGTAATTGCTGGATATAAGATTGTTAGATATTTTATTTGCAAACTTGTAAGTATATGTGGAATATAAAAAAGAATAAACGCTAAGTGGTTCATATGATTATTTTTAAACTACCGTTAGAAAGAAGAGAAGACAATAATTATTATTGGCAGTAGCTCGGCCAAAACAATAAATAATTAGACACCCGTAAACGATATTTTGAGTAGATATAGAAATCAGTGCCACAAGCGTAGAAAATATAGCAAAAAATAATGAATTTCTATGATATTAGTAAGGACCGTGGGATGATGTAAGGATTGGCAAAGCGAGACCATAAGAAGAATATGCTAAACAAAATAAATTGGCAAAGGTACCTATACTTCAGAAGATAGTTTCTTAGACACAATAGGTGGTGATTTAAAATAAAGCCACCCCGATTGGCAAACCGACCCCCATGCTTTGCGGCCTGTACTTAATGTGCTGGACATTCAGAATTTGGACATTTGTTCGAAGGATCTCTCCGTAAGCTTGTGAAATGTATAGAATAGGACAACATTAATGTTGTGTAATTTAATTTGTTTTTTAATACAGTTTTCTAAAATGACTAACATGAATGTCACATGTGTTTTAATTTTGACGAGATAACGTCTTTTAAATCAATGACGAGGTGTACTCACGAAAAAGTGTCACGTAGCAACGGTCACGTTATTGATTGGTTGCTAAGCAGGCAGGTTATTGACTAAGCAACACAGTAGACTTTACAGACAACGATTTTTTTTAAATATTAGGTAACTGTAAGATTTTGGATATAATAGGTGAAAAAAAATATGCTAGTTTCGGATATTTCTCGCATTATATTTAAGAAAAAGTTGTGAAAGCAATTCATTTACCAGTAGTTTATAGTAATTGGCAAAGATATCCCAGTTGTACAGCCTGTAAATTTAAAACAAGCTTGTGGTGGTCTTTACTTTGTGTTTATTGCCTTCAAAAAAAACTAACAGGAATATTTTAATTTTACTTGCTTTTCTTTTTATATGTAATTAATTAAAAGAGATGTATTCATATATGAGTGATTCAAGGTGAAAACGAATCAAAACTTACATAAAATATTTAAAAGCAATATTTAAAAAACGTGTATTTTGTTCGTCTTGCTAATTCTACGTTCCAAATATTCGTCCTGTCGATCGCTGACGTTTCCTTACATTGTCTCGGCCGATAGGGCGGGCCATGGACGGCTCAGACAAAAGAAACGCATCCCTCACCGGACACAATGACCGAGCTATTTATCTTTGGGATTAACTTGCTTATCGGTCACCGCCTGCCCTTGAGTTATTACGTTTTTGAGAATTTAGCCATACATGCCTGAGAAGTCTAATAGTTTATGTATGTATTGCTTTTGGAATGTTCGTCGCTAAATAATATTTGATCAAAAGTACCTGTGTATATACCTATGTGAACGTTTTTCTTGCATCTAATCTTTTGACAGATTAGTCGTGCAGTTGTGTCAGATTACTCTCCTACGGAATTGCGATAAGCGATAGATTACATTTGATTTAATGCACAAATCTTCGCCCAATAATATTAACTGCAGCTACCTAGCGTCCATTGAGGTAGGTCGCCGATTATATATTAATCCATTAACAGAGTATTATAAAAGTATTTTAATTATCAACTAAAGTTAAATAAGTAACTTATATACAATCGTGAATACATCAAATTATTATATTATCAATAAATATATGCAGGGAAGTAGACGAGCAAATGTTTCATAACACCTTATTTCACAAAGTTATGAAAATCTGACACTACAATCTCGGCGTGAAACTCGCTACCTATTATTACACTCACGAAACAGATGCGTCAGTATTTACCCCACAAAAACAGAACTCAATTAAGACGTTAAATTATTTAGATGACAGGACCCAAGAGGGTATACTAATGCCTCGCTTAGCGCTTTAATAGTGGGAATAGTCCCGAGGCGACGGTCAAGCCGCGCGGACAGCCCAAAGGCGTTCCGTGAACATTAACGACCGTTCCACACCTCCCCTTGCTTGTAACCGCAAATTAGTTCAATAGTTCCCCACAAGAAAACGTAGGTAATCCTTATGTCACCTTCATTCCACTTACGAAATGAATCTTTTCCTTTCATATTCGCTTTTACCAAAATATTAATATCGGGCACGTATAAGGGTGAATACTAAATTAACATCCGCTACCTTGGGCAAACATTGCCAAGACACCGGTTCGTAATACAATGTTTGCTTCCATGTAAGGGCCTTTCGATGAATCTTAATCTTCCTGAGTCAGGTTACCCTCTAACCCGCATGTGTATAACTTAATCGGCACCCCCTACACCCCCAAACTTGCTTCTAATTGTTTGCTCTCGATATTGTCGACGTCCATGTATTCATAATGTTCTATAGGCATTCACTATTTGCTCGCAAATAATGTAGATCTTATGTTACCTACAGTTAATAAATAATGGAACGAATTGAGGTATACTACAAGTAAAACAGAGTTATAGTTTCTGAAACAGTTAATTCATAAATTGACCATTATTTTTAGCCAACCAAAATGTTGGTCAGAGTTTTTGATCGTGTATTGATATAGGTAAACACATAAACTGCATAAAAACTAAAAAACTAAATAAGCATGTATTTCCAGATTTAAAATATTCAATAATTATTAGAAAACATTGATTAAATTACAAGTATATACAAAATGTATATTATCTTGGTCATGCAATTGCGTTGCGTTAAGATTATTTTAGTTTTTAAAGCACATCAGAACAAAAGAAAGAGTATATCACCATGTAAACAGCCTAACCGTCTACGTGTAAATTCAAAATTAAACGTAATTTTGTTCAAGCCCGCCTTTTTATTGCATGTCTTGCGTTGTTTCTAGGTGTTCTCAACTTTCATTAAAGGAGTCCCACTCACGTAGATACTCAATTGCCGTGACGAATCGCACTCATAAACTCACATACACACTTCAAGTAATGCAACTTGTAAACTTTTCGTCTAATTAAACGAAACTTAGTTATTGTTACGTGTCTGTAAAGTCAGATTAAGGAGGTTTTTCTTACACAGTTTTCATTTAATTTTACTTGTTTGAAAACCCAGAAGAATTATCCAAGGTTTAGATATTTCATTTAGAATAAATCTTTATTTACTTAAAATGTAGGTACAAAACAGATGGATTCTTATTATATACAGTTCCAGATACATTTTGTCGTATATACATTGTTGCAAAAATAGGTCATGTTACATTTCATTTACTTATATTTTAACTAATATTCATGCTTATCATTTTATTTATTGAATCATGCTTGTCATTTCATAACATTATAAAAAAAACTCAGAGACAGAATATAATGTCTTTTCTAGAAGCCACCGTTTAAGTTCTTTTGTAAAATTTACTATTTTGTAATTGCTTAATTTCAGTAGCAATAGCATTAAATACACGTCCACACATGGTAATGCCATTTTTTTGATACATTGTTGTTCTTGGAATCTTTTGTAATTCAATTCTAAGTGGCTGTTAGGCAGCTAATAGTTCAAAAACAATATCTATTTGGCTAATTAGATTTATAGCAGAAATATTTTAATGTACCAAACCACATATAAAATCTGTACCAAAACTTTCAACAAGTATAAGTATTTGAAGAGATGAAACAATAACCGCTAAACAAAAACCGTTTAGAAACATTGTTTAATTTTTGTTCTGTACATCAATTAAAAATGCAGCCTTTTCCTCCATCTCGTCGCCGACCGAAAATAAACACGGAAAACGTTTGTGTGTTTTCCTTTAATTAGCATATCACTGTTGTCTTGCGCTCCGTTCGTTACAACATTTCCATATGGAAAAATGATACGAAACCCCAGTGCTACATTGTACCCCTGTGTCCTCCCAATATGTCGGATTGTATGGAACGTCGCAAGAAACACCCTCCTATACGTGAAAATTATACGGTAGCAGAACGCATTAATTTGCCATATTAATTTGGCCGTAAAACTCTGTTCGCGACAAGCCGACGGGGAATTCAGAAGTTTGGAGTCCCAAGCGACCGCTTGTTCACACAATCGGTTGTTCAACACGGTGCACGAAGGCTTTATGGGCGTACTGCTATTGAAGAAAATACCAACGATGCCATGTTATGTTATTGCTAATAAAGGAGCTATAAAACCCTTCCTCTTAGAATGGTGTTTTCATATTTAATTTTGCTTCTATCTATATTAATATTATAAAGCTGAAGAGTTTGTTTGTTTGTTTGAACGTGGTAATCTCAGAAACTACTGATCCGAATTGAAAAATTCTTTCACTGTTGGATAGCGCGGGACAGCTAGTGTGAAGATAAATATTGTAGAATTCTTTTTTGAAATGTACAATGTGTAAACAAGTTTTCGGGAATGCGAGTCGTTTTAAATGCTCCAGATGACCAAAGGAAACCTCTCCAGGTGTTGGGTACAAAGACTGCCGAATTCAGATCCCGTATCTCTACAATCTCTTACATTTATTCTAATTGGTATTTTAAACTAGTATCCATTATACTTGTTAGACTATGATTATAATTATACCTACTACTGTAAAATTTATTAGTTAAATCTAAGTTTTTTATTCGAATTTAGGGATTAGATCCCATCTGCTATCGATCCGTTCAGTTATAGCTTATGAAGGTACTGGTATTTATGACGCAAATGTCAAAAGGGAATTGTTAGATTGTGACTAATATACTACCTTTTTACCTTTTTTTAATTTTGTCAGAATCGACTGACAATAATGATGAGATTCATAGCCACAGAGTACGTTTTGATTGTCTTATTTATAATCGTATCGCAATTATGTATTTAATAATAACAACGTAATTGTGAAAACCGACAATAGGGTATTTGACTGAAGTCAAATCAGCCTCTTTTTAAGAAATGCCAAAATCGACCCGCCTCGTACAAATTTGTATGGAATGCTAGCATATGACGTCTCATTTTCTATGGTCAAATCATTTACTTTTTATGTTTCTTTTTATGATTATAAATTAATAAAAACGTTAAATTAATAAATGAACAAGATTTTTCAGAACACTTTTTGACATATTTTTACATGGTCAGTATAAAATATTTTATTTTGATAGTAGTCAAATACCCAATTAAGTTAGAGAGACCATTCTGACATGGTTTTGCCACCATCAAATGTGTTAAATTTCTCTCGCCTTATCAGATTGATTAAAATGAAATCGAACCAACATCTCACTTACCGATTACTTTTCTTTTCGAAGGTGCATCGAAGCGATTCATCAGGGCTGACAGTTATCGACAGGGTTCATTTTTAACGCCATTGTTGGCGTGTCCATCTGCATCGAGTACGGGCCAACCCTAGGGGATGAGAGTGGTCAATTGACACGTAATTTATGATGGTGAAATTCTACACTGTTAATGCTTGAAATTGAAGAGTTTTTATACGACTTCAAGAAAATGTTTATAACCATTGAGATACTTAATGAATTAGTGTCTACTCTACATATTTTTTTTTGTAATTTTATGCAATTTTCGCTAACAATGAATCTTAAAATAAAATGACTTATCAAAAAAATATGGTAAACTAGCTGTCCCGCGCAACTTCGTCTGCGTAAATTTTACCTTTTTTTTATAATCCTGTTACTTCTAATACCTCCAAGAAAATGTGTATAAAGTTTCATGATGATCGGTTGAGTAGTTTTCGCGTGAAAGCGTAACACACAAACTTACATTCACATTTATATATTAGTGGGGATAAAACTAGTTAAAGAAACTTTGCATACTGTTAATGTTAAATATTTGTCTTGATTTTCAATGCTTAAAAAATAAGATCCGGTCAATTAGATAAAGTTACTCGTACCTTTAATCGAGTATAATTTTGTAATCTCCTCAAAGATTTATCAACATCAATTCCCAAAGCGTAATTTCATCTCACGTAAACCGCTAAAACTGATAGTCACAGATCACACGGCAATATGTTACACCATAATTCATCCCCGTCTATCCAAAGCGATATCTAAGCCCGTGATAAGCGTTTTCTCATGACTTGCATATTCTAAGATATAAGGTCGATGTGCCTACAGATCCGAGGGAGAGCGGCCACGCGTGACTCTAGAAATCGACATGTTTATCGCTTTAATATGAAATAAAGGGAACGGGGTTACCGATAATACCGATAGATGAAAAACTTTGACATGAGATGCGACGAAAGGAAATTGTATTTTTTTTTTGTTCTTCGTTGTCAAAGATAACTTTAAAACAAGATTTATGGCGGCAACTTTGGCAGGTTTCTTCTAAGAATGATAGATGACGAAGGAAACCCATGTGGAGCCAAATTAAAAAATAAATAAACTGTTGATTATAAGAAAAGTGCGTCCTATTCTAATTCGGAATTAAACTTTTCTTTCGTTTAAATATTTATTTCATTCGATATTCAAATGTCAAAAGAAAACAAAACTGATGTTATTGATTATGTAGGCAAAGAAATAATATTATCATTTAGAAACACCTAACATTAAATCATAGATTCATAAATATTGAAACAATCAAATATTCTTTATGCAATAAACACATACGTATGAGGAATTCAGGCCACGAATAAGTTTGTAAGGGGTGCACACTGAATAATTTTATTTGTTTATAATTTTAATAACTCCCTACGCGCCTCGTATATTACGGGTAGAGCACCGCGCGGGGTGTGCATACATTTTTCACATCGCGGATACAATAAGGAATATTGTCACTTTAGAATTTGGTGCGCGGGCAAAGTGTCGAGGGCGATATTTATAGATTATCCCGGATTTTCCTCTCGAAATATTCCATGTAAGACCATAAACATATTTTTGCATCAGTGTATGTAAGGTTTCCGTGGATATTCTTATGGAATAAACATTGCGAAGCTGTTTTATGGAATGTAGTATCCGATATTTTTCAACTCCGATACCGTTCAATTTCTATTAAAAAAAAACATAAAATACCATACACAACATAACATTGACCAACTTTGAGGAGTGGTGAAAATGGCAGCAAACTGAGCTGTCTACATTTTTAAAAGGTATAATAAAAATACATTAAAGTGTACTATCTGTAAGACCTAGACTGCGCAGTTTATTTACAATATACGATATAGATTTTATTTAAAATATTTTATGAAGAAAACTGATATAGACAGAGGTAGGTATAATAGGTAGGTAGGTACTTTAATTTTTAAAGAAGAAGACTAATCGTGCATTTACAAACACAATTTATTAGTTGACAATTATTTATTTAATTTATGGAATTAGCCAGGTATTATATTAGTTATGGTCACAGTAAGTAAAATAGAGTACAAAAATCTTAAATATCGTATTTTTTTCAGTTGCTACGTGTCGTTGGCGTTACTCCCGTGACGCTAAAGTCAAACGTGCAAGATTTGAATTTCAAATTCAAGTTGCGGTTTTTCGATATTCACCTTTGTGTTTTTCTTCTTATTGTTTACTTAACGTATTTTATTTTGTTACTGGCTGCGACTGTATTGGTTTATAAAGAAAGATTTTATGGAAAACGTTTTTTATTATTTTGAAGTGTACATTGACGTAGCGAACAGGACTGCAAAGCGTTAAAAAACTCGTGCGGCTTTTGACAGGTATTGTCCACAAAGTAGCGTTGTTTCTTTCTAGAGGTGGTCAATTTTGTAAGTTTATGGCGCAGTCCTGTTCTCTATGTCAAAGTGTAACCTGATTTAAAAATTAAATACAATCATTAATTTTGTCTTTAAGTAACCACATACTTAGAAACGTTAGAAACTTATAGTACGTTTTTATTTTAACTTTTGATTTTGGTTTGTGATTTATTATTTCATATTTTTTTATTATTACATTACTCGAATTCAACTAGCCCATAAAGTCCAAAATCGAGTAGAAATATATCTTGGGACAACTCACACGACGCTATCTGATCCCAAACTAAGCAGAGCTTGTACCTACAATGGAAACCAGACAACTGATAAACATAAATAAATACGTACATATTATAGATAATTAACACAGAATAAACCAACGCGCTCATCACGCAAGTTTTATCCTGGGTGGGGATCGAACCCACGACCTCCGGCTTAGCAGTCAGGATCGCTAACCACACACTAACATAATAAGTTAATTTTGCTCTTTCATAAGGATGTAACATTAAATTTTTCCAATGAAAACCTTACGACCGGTCTCAATAATCTATCTAACGATGGATTTGGCTGCTAGAGGTAGAATTTTGACATATTTTGTATGGAGCTTATGTCAGATATATACCTCTAGTAGCCACATCCATCGATAGTTAGATTATTGAGACCGGCCGTTATAGAATAAATTAGATATTTTTCTGCTATGTCACTAAACATTTTAAGTTTTGGTGTGATTCTTCCAATGCATTGCAAATACCTAACTAATACTAGGTACGGGTTCCCAGAACAAATTTTAAAATGATACATATCAAGCTGGAATTGTCATGGTAGCTTTGTTTTGACGAGACGCCCAACTCTATGTATACGACAACTTTAAAAAGTGGTACGTTAGTGAAAAAAAAAACAGGTGTTAAATATGACAAGCTTAAATTTGCCGTTAGAAAAATATTATTCCCATACATCAACATAGGCGCGATTAATTTACGTATCAACCCATATGATGGCCCACTGCTGGGCACGGGTCTCCCCAGTAGAACCTACTGGTATGTAGATCCTGAGGGTAATTGCCATAATCGCCACGCTTGGCGAGCGGGTTGGCGATCGCAGTAAGGCTTTAAGTAGGCAGAGGACGCTGCTGCCCGCCCTCCGGAGTGAAATCCCTGAGTCGCCTTGACGACACCCACGGGAAGAGATGGGGTGGTGCTATTCTTAAGCCGGCACCACACGGATTAATTTACCAACTGCAATTAAATTTGTAATAGTTTTTTTGTGATGCGACGATTATGGCTTTTACTACAAGCTCATGGCTCTTATCACAAGTAAAAGCCATAATTGTTGCATTATAAATTGGTGGAAAACGAAACAAAATAAAACAAAACGAATAAAAACAAAATGTAATGTTAATTTCTCCATTTTCTCCAAATTCCCGAAGGAACCTATAAAGAGTTTCTCTACACTCAACAGCCCTTGTACCAGGAACGCATAAGTGCGTAGCGGTCACCCCCTGTTGTCTTAGTAAGCACTAAGCTCAGGTCAAGTAAACACCCATAATGGATTCTACCCGAGACGGTAAATTATCATCTTCCCGGATATTGAATATATTAAGGCAATATTGCTTCATCTGAACATGTAAAGCAGAAATTATGTGTTTGGGTAATTGTCGGTTTGTGAATCTCGGGATGTTTTGATTAGATACATTGGGAAGGACAATATTGTGATTGCGTTTGTGTAAATGTTGGTTGTATTGTCATCTTGATGATTGGCCAAACAATTTGTTAACTTGAGAATACTTGAGATATATATGATGGTCAATGAAGAGAAGATGATGAGAGAATGATGGCAAGAGAAGATGAACTCCCTTATTCATGAATAGCTTTTTCTCGCGACTTGGTTTACGTTATTTCCACTTTACAGTAGAGTACTGTAAAGTTTAATCAAAATCCGTAAAGTAGTTTTTGCGTGGAGAGCATCAAACATTCATCCATCCATTTCATAAACTTTCTTATTTAGTCGTCCTAACAGTGGCGGAGGGTCCTTAGTTCCGCTTAGTTCCTTTAGTTTCGGTTTCCCTTTCAATTGTATTTACCTAATATTATAGGTCCAAAAAATCTTGTTCATAAAGACTTAATTATGTATCCAGCTACCTTCGAAACATTATAACCCTTCTTCTCTGCGTCCTAATATTAGCAAAGGTAATCACCAAAATAATTGGATATTTGACTACTATTAAAGTATTTTTTTACATTAAGACTAACCATGCAATAATATATAATAAAGTTTTCCGAAAAAATATGTTCATCTATAATTTAACGTGTTTATTAATAGGTATTAATCATAACAATAAATGATTTGATCACAAAAAACGTGACGCAACAAGCTTGTATTTCATACACACTTGTACGGAACGGGCCTTTATTGACGTTTCATAAAAATATGCTGATTTACCATATTGACCATACGATTTACTGACTGAGTACCTACATAATATACAAGTACTATTGTTCGTCCACCGATAGGTATGGCGAAATGATTCAAGATGTATCTAACGGCCGGTCTCAATAATCTACCTATCGATGGATTGTTACTCTTTGCTTGTTTTAAATTTTTCTCTAATGTATTATTTTGTGGATAACGGTGCTGGTTGCGTAATTACCTAATTGTTTTATAAGAAATATTGTTAGTCGTATGCATGATTGCGCAATTGTTTGTTTGTTATCCTGAAGCAATAAAAATAAAAATAAAATTTGGCCACTAGAGGTAGAATTTTGACATATTTTGTATGGAGCTTATGTCAAATATATACCTCTAGTAGCCAAATCCATCGATAGTTAGATTATTGAGACCAGACGTTAATGTGTGTTTTTAGGAATCACTAGTAACTGACAGTAAAATTATTTGAGGTTTTTATTTAGAAGGTCACATCACATAATTATCTACAGGAGAATAACCAATGTATGAAAATGGCTAAAGATGCTGATTTTTCATAGAAGTTGTAGCTATGACGTCGCATTAAAAAAGATATATTGTAGATATTATTAGGATGAAATGGTATTAAAATCTAATCTAAAAATGATTTTACATTTCTAGGTTAAGTAATTATCCAAGTCACGTCTGTAAAAAGCAAACTCGACAAACATCGAGTAGGTACTCGAATGCAATCAGTCACAAAAGGAAAGTAATTAGCTTGTACGAAATCAAAGCGAAAGTAACCGAAGACACTGTGGAGACACCGTCCAAGCAATAATGGTGAAGGAGATGAACCAGACCGGCCTGGCTCTGAATATTAATCGACTAAGGGAAATGGATTAAAAATTCCGTGTCCCGACAACCACCGAGCGATCTTGTGTTTTCCAACAAGTTTTTTCTTAAACATTTCCTTCGATCTCATTTGCATTATTTTTACTTTTTCCTTGTGAATAATTTAATGAATCTTAAGAAATTTTGTGTCTTGTTATTTAAGGATGTCCTTTTGTTTATTTTTTATGTCTTCATACATAATTATAGCTACAACTTACACATTTTATGAAACATAACGCCGTGTTCCATAAAAGCTACATTCGAAAAAAGAACACGATTTTTAAATTAAAACCTTTTTTCTAAATCAGCTTAAAAGGCATTGCGCTGAGTGTAACAAAATTTAACGGATATTAAAAAGTTTAACTCGTCGTACCAGAGTTAATATTGACGGGCGTGGCAGATGGGAAGAAAGGGTTTCTTCAAAAGAATTCAAACGGTGACAAAAAGGCGTAAAGAATCACGGGGACGGTAAGGGGTGAAGTAACTTATGCGGCGAAGAAAGAGCCCCAAGAATTAACAAAAATAAAAGGTGACGGCCACGACGCTGTTTACGGGGTGGTGAGGGGCGACCCTTAATTAAAGGCTTTTGGACTTTTCGCGATGCAATTTGCTTAAAAGACAAGAATTATTTTTATTGAAGTCATCACTAATTTCGGAAGAAAAGGGGGGAGAGGACCGCTCTTTTGTTGTGGACAAATGGCACTTAATTGCGCGGTTTTCAGACCCAATCTTGGGAAATAATCGTTCGGTCGATTGTTAAATGCGTATTTATAAAGAATAAATTAATTGCTGTGTACCCACGTATATTTAAAAAAATCAACACAGCGCCAAAATCGTGAAACATATACCTACATTCTCATTTTAAGACACTGACTCACATACTCACTCACTCATTCTTAACTTACTGAGGTGATACTACTTAGTAGAGTTTAAAATATAAATAATAATAATAATATCTTGGGACAAATCACACAACGCTATCTGATCCCAAACTAAGCAGACCTTGTACTATGGAAACCAGACAACTGATAAACATACTTATATATTTCTAAATACATACATATTATAGATAAATAACACCCAGACACAGAAGAAATCATCGTGCTCATCACACAAAGTTTTATTCTGGGTGGGATCGAACCCACGACCTCATGCGTAGCAGTCGGATACACTCCCACCCCGCCACAGAGGTAGTCTAATGTAACTTTTGCAAGGAACGTTGGTACCTAGAAATATAATCTTGAGGACGAAGACTTGCCCTTATTTAGGTCTCAATGGAGTCACCGTCTTTTGTTCCAAATCACCTTTTTTAGTACAGCTTGGTCACTTAGACAATGTATGTTAGTATAGTAAAGGCTTTCAAAAATGTTTTTGAGCTTCATAAAACTACCATTATCACTGGGTACTAGAACCGATAACATATATACACAAACTAATAATTTAATTTCTGATGAACTAGTCCTAGAGGGGTGCGCCAAAAAATGCATGCGTTTTATAAATATTGATTTTTTATATTACGTCACATTAGTGGAGTAAAGAAATGCCCTTTCGTCAGTCAACTGGATTCCTTAGCGTTTGGCGTGCTGATTGGCACATTATACAATTGTTATGTGAATCTTATAATATTCTTCTTATACTTTTTTTTTCAATTCAATTCAATTAATTTATTTTTGCATAACATGGGTACATTAAGAGGTGTTAGTAATTACAATATTGAGCATTCTAAGTTTTACCAAATTGGTGTGCAAATATTACTGAGAATAACAATTTTTATTGTATTAAGTGATTACGTATAGTCGGAGGCATTAATGAATATCGATGAACTGTGTAAAGTGCCTCCGATAGCATGATCTGACTGATCTTGTTTCCATCTTTTTTGTGCAGGCGGGTTTTTTATTTTTATAATTAATTTTTTTATTTAATACTTGTTAGTAGTAATAATATAATAATATAATATCTTGGGACAACTCACACAACGCTATCTGATCCCAAACTAAGCAGAGCTTGTACTATGGAAACCAGACAACTGATAAACATACTTATATATTTCTAAATACATACTTAATATAGATAAATAACACCCAGACACAGAATAAACCATCGTGCTCATCACACAAAGTTTTATCCTGGGTGGGGATCGAACCCACGACCTCTTGCGTTGCAGTCGGATACACTCCCACCGCGCCACAGAGGCTGTCAGTAGTGGTAGGATGTAACCAATGTAACAACTTACTTTTATCACTGCTATTGTCAAGTATTGTTAATTGAAAAAAAGAATGGTTGCTAACTAACTTTTTTAGTATAGTAGTCATAATCATGTTATACCTTTTTGAAATGCTTAAGATGAGCTCTTTAATTTGATATCCATATTCCAGTATTCAAAACAACTTTTTTTTTCACACCTCTTTATTTTGACATCTCACAGCCGCCATGTTTGTTTTTTTCAAATGTCACATATCTAAGAACACTTAGGCGATCAAGACGAATCTAACGACGTCAGAATTGTATGAATCCGTTCAGTGGATTGTGAGATATCAGGTAATAAAGAATATTACATACATACAAGATACGCGCGAAAAACATAACCCTTCTTTACAGTCGGGTAAAAAGTCCGCCTTTACAAAATGCTTGCATATTTTGGCGCTCTCTTCCAGGACTATATCAGCTGGTATCCCACATAGACAAATTTCAGTTTGACACCTATATATCGAAACAAACAGGTGCGTTCTAAAACTTATTATTTCGCGACAAGGAAAAGATTTTCTAATTAAGTCCAGGAATGCTTAAACAAAATTTAAGTAGTATTAATTGTCTTCGTCCTTTATTAATAAAAGTAAACTTGAAGAAAAAACCTGAGTGGAGACAGTTGTTCCAAATCCGTGATTCGGAGGGTAGGAGAGTAAAAATTAAAATCATAAGAAAATAATTAAAGTCCGTAAGGGGATTTATTGGACAGAGGCACGTGATTAATTGGTTTTCTTGGATAATTTCGGGAAAAAGCAATAAGTGTCAATGTTGTGCGTTTGCGATTCATTGGAAAAATTAATAAAGAAAATTTTAATTAATGCGTTGCGTGTTTTATGGCGCTGTTTCTAATTAATTATTATTTTTAGGTGTAGGTGCCTTACACATTTTAAATCACAGCCCTGCAAATCTAAAGAGATTTTTCTACGCAGTTCGTATAATACATCTGGATAGAAATCCAGATGTATTACTATGTATGACTTCTATACTTCATATTATAAAAATCGTAAGCTTGGATGTATGGATGGATGTTTGGTATTCGATCACGCTATAACGTGTAATCGGATCTGGATAAAATTTTGCACAGAGATAGATTATAGTCTGGAATAGCACATAGGTTCCTGTGGGATAAATTAGTTTTGCAAAATGTATATTTTAAGACTCGCTCTCACTCCTGCAAATCTGACGAATCCAAGGTTATTTTACATGATGAAATCCGTCAAACAATTTGGACTATAAAGGTGCTAGTGCTGGAGGTAAATACACTCACACAAAAAACATTACCCTCCTTCTCGCCCAGTCGTGTAAGAAATAATGAGCACGATTTGTATATTCCTTTTCTACGTTTTTACCCGACTGTGTATGTATGTGAGTATGTATGTATGTATGTATGTATGTATGTATGTATGTATGTATGTATGTATGTATGTATGTAATATTCTTTATTACCTGATATCTCATAATCCACTGAACTGATTTATACAATTAAGACGTCGTTAGATTCATCTTGATTGCCCAAGTGTTCTTATATGTGACGTTTGAAAAAACAAACATGGCGGTTGTGAGATGTCAAAATAAAGAGGTGTGAAAAAAAAAGTTGTTTTGAATACTGCAATATGGGTATCAAAATAAAGGGCTTATCTTAAGCATTTCAAAAAGGTATAACTTGATTATGACTGTAATACTAAAAAAGTTAGTTAGCAACTATTCTTTTTTCAATCTTCAATACTTGACATTAGCTGTGATAAAAGTTAGTTTAAAAAAAATAAATAATAATAAAAAAACCCGCCTGCACAAAAAAGATGGTAACAATATCCCCTACATAATTATATAATTTCATGCAGTCGGAGGCACTTTACTAAATTCATCGAGATTCATTATTAATATCTAAGTACTAAGATACTACTTTATACTATTATGCGATCAGGATCAGTAAACATTTTTTCTTTAGAAAAGTCTAAACAAAACCACAATTAAAATAACCCTTCTAATAACAAATAGGTTGCCAACCTAAAACAATTACCGTTATTAAAATATCTTAAAACAAATGGCATCAATTTAATAATTCAGTTACAGCAATCGGTTCTAATTTGGGGCGGCAGCGGCGGGTTGAACTTGACCATTAATAAATGGCAATGATACTTCAAAGTTAACCCTCTCGCCGTCCGAGCTGTTCCTAATGAGAGGTATCGCTGAATCGTCTACCACTTGTGCTTCTGCTGTCTAATCTGACGGATTATTGAAAGGGTTAAAAACGTTGAAGCCGAAAAGTTTGTCTCTGGAACTTATAATGATTGGATTACAAAGGTTTTGTGTTTTATGGTCACTTTGTTTATGGATCATATTAATGATGACCAATGCAAGCGCAGTTCCACGTATGGCAAAATTCTATAAAAATATGAGCTGACAAACATACTTGTAGGTACACTTAAGAAATTTGTCACACATGTTTAGTAGCTGGTGTAGATTAATTTAAGTATACGATAACTGTTGATTCTGACAACATTACATACATACGAGTCTAATTAAAACCTCCTTTTTAATAGTCGGTGGTAGCCTAACGGCTAAGGCAATGGATTCGCAATCGTAAGATCGCAGTTTCGAATCCTATCCATTATGCTACCGACGTGAAGTCACTCCTAACACAAGCCATTAAGCTTAGCTAGAGGGGTTAACAGGATTGTTAGTAATGTGGGACCCACAATTCCATATTGCTAGTTATCTTTAAAAATAAAAAAACACGGTTGCACTCCGGGTGTGCCGGCGGAAGTGAAAACTTGAACATTAACGTTGTGCATTTTTTAATATTTAGAATGGTTAGGGAATAATTCCGCACGAATTGCTTTATTTATCAGTATAAAAGTACTATCATTTATGTGGTTATATACAATATTTAACTATTGCGCTATCGTACACAAACATTACAATTTATATTACATTTTTTTTTGCTAGTATCCTTCAGTCGGCGGCTTAAGGCGGCCGGCGGTTTACTATCTTTCAGTCTTACGAATTTTCGATCAGGTCACGTGTCCTGACGCGAGTTTTTTACCCATCCCAAAAAGTGCACAACTCTGCTAAAGAAAAATTCATTTAAAAAAAATGTAATGGCCTGTATTGGCTTTACATGGGCTTTTATGGTATTATACGTATAAACAATCCGGAAGAATTGATCTGACTGATACCTAGTAAAAACTATCTAAGCTAGATCTAAATATCTATATAACGACAGACAGCGAAAAGTGACAACTGATAAACATACATATATATTTCTAAATACATACATATTATAGATAAATAACACCCAGACACAGAATAAACCATCGCGCTCATCACACAAGTTTTATCCTGGGTGGGGATCGAACCCACGACCTCTTGCGTAGCAGTCGGATACACTCCCACCGCGCCACAGAGGCAGTCGATCGATACTAATATTCGATTTATACTAATATTATAAAGCTGAAGAATTTGTTTGTTTGAACGCGACAATCTCAGGAACTACTGTACCGAATAAAAAAAAATGTAGTACTACGAGTATAATTTTATAATATAGGTACTTATATTATAAAGCTGAAGAATTTGTTAGTTTAAAAATAAAAAATGTTTTACTGTTAGATAGCCTATTTATCGAATCGGCTACGACTAATAGGAGCGGAGCAGCAATAAAAAATATTGCAAAAACGGTGAAAATTTACGCAGACGAAGTTGCGCGGGTCAGCTAGTCTAAAGTTAAATCTTAAACTTTTGCCATGGACGTAGAGATACAAATACAAAGGATAAGATTTCGCATATTTCTTAGTCCGTATGATAATAGGGATCATGTCTTCATAATTCACATTGCAATAAAATGGACATTAGAACCGTTACACACTTAAAATCGCATAAAATATCGCCCGCCCTAACCTTTTTAATGGTCTTGCCTCACCCTCAGGGAAAACAAAGAGAAAAAAAAGTTTGCACAAAGTAGTGTATCCTGGTGATATTTATTATTATATTAAAAGCAGGGGAACTGAGAACAAGTATGAAAAAACGCAGCTCCGAGTTCTGATTAAAGTACATCGTATTATTTCTTTGAAACTTTCCCAAGTCTTTCTAAAAGATACAGCATTGGATGGTGAAAATTTGGATGAATTTTAAGCAGACGTACTGTTTCTGGGGTCGGGCAAGAATTTTGCCGTCGGCGAGCGGTGGGCGATTACTGCACCGACCACCGAATTTATGGTCAAACTTCTGTACGAAGGCGACGGCGCGAGTTTTTATTATGATCAGCCCAGTGGACCGTGAAAGCAAGTTGCCGCGGGGAAACGCAATTTCCATACCTCATGTCTGTTTCTGTCTCCCTGGTACTTTCTTAATAAAACTTGTGGTTTTGTTTTATTATTACTAAATTAAATAAGTTCCTAAGTTCCTTATTATCTAAAATATTTCTAAATGAGAATATTTATGTTGGGGTTTGTATATTTGACAATGATCATGACTTCATATTACTTTGGATAAATGTTTAAAATTAGGGCGAAGATATACCTGCTAATAAAACAGAACACGAGCATGCTTGTTGCATGCTAGTAAACTAAATTTAGGCATACCAGTACCTTCTAGTCAGTAGCTTAGCTACAGGCATCTGTATATAATCGGTATTGATTTACTAACATGAAACTAGCATACATCTCGGCTACTCTTCATTTTTACTAGCATGTGTCTCTACGTTCTTAGGTTAAGTAAGTTTTGAATAATAAGCCCGTGAGTTGTAAATATGGCGGCAAACTAACATCTAGCTATTTTTACAGCTCCGCGTTCAACGTGTAAAACAGTGTAAAATATACTTGGAATACGTGATAACTGGACAAGAACGAGACTTTGTGATTCAAAGAAGAAAACTAGAAAGAAATTATACTTGAAACTGGCGTATACACATAATGTGCGAGCCATAATCTCTACCGATAAATATTGGAGGGAAGAGGAAAAAAAAGCCCGTTTATGTACGTGATTATTATTGTAATATTGATTTATAATATTATAATAACATCCCGGTCGTGACTTCTTTACATTGACACCAAATATCTTAGTAATATCAGATTTGAAAAGTATTTAATACTAGCTGTGCCCCGCGGTGTTACCCGCGGTTTATTAGCCTATGTGTTAATCCAGGGTGTCAGCTAACTCCATACCAAATTTTATTAAAATCGCTACAGCCGTTTAGACGTGAAGAAGTAACAAACATACACACTCACATACTCACACACTTTCGCATTTATAATATTAGTGTGATTTAATAATAATATTTTAACCCTTAACCACCTATCACCTGTTTTTGAAGTTATGGCCATAACCACCTACAGACTATGTCACCGGGGCAAAATCGTTGTTTATTGTGAAGTTTAGGCCCTAAACCTGACAAAAAATAATTATTTTACTCCGGGGTCTCACAGACGTGTGGTGTATGATTGCGTGACAAAAGTAGGTGGTGGATGGTTAAGGGTATGGTTATATTTTTAAAACTGATATTCTAAAGATATTTGGTGTAATGTAAAGAAGTCACAAGCGGGAGGTTCTTAGTATATTAAAAATCAACCTGCACTTATATTTAGGTTTTTTTATTACTTTACTAACCTAACCTACTCCAAAATATTTATTATTGAAAGGGCCATCGATGATTCTATTACTTTGTTCTATTCTGACAGTGCTTAAAAAGAAATAAAACAAGATGAAATCCTACTATAGATCGGCATAGAAGCTGAATAAATAAATACGAATTTCAGAATAAAAATTAGGCAGTCAATCAAGAGGGAAAAAAAGAAAATAAACAGACGCCGAATTGCAAGTTCCCCGTTGACTTTAAAACTTTAAGTAAGACGTGAAAAATGGGAATATGAAAAGAAATAATTTTCCGCGCGAGTCGTCTGTGCAAATGAGCTGAATGAAGGAGCTACTCATGCGAATGATTGAACGGTGAACGATGAAACAATATTTAAGTTTACGTCTTTAACTTACGTTTGAAATTTAAAGATTATTATTAAACTTACCTGCCTAAGCCATCTCATATTTTCTCCTTTTTTAATATTATAATCCTGAAGAGTTTGTTTGTTTGTTTGAACGCGGTAAACTCAGGAACTACTAATCCGAATTGAAAAAATATTATCACTGTTGGATAGCCCATTTATCGAGGAAGGCTACAGGCTATATAACATCACGCTACGACCAATAGAAGCGGAGCAACAATGAGAAATGTTGCAAAAACGGGGAAAATTTACGCAGACGAAGTTGCGCGGGACAGCTAGTTATATAATACAGCCATACGAAGGTGTCTTAGTTACATTCGTATTCCAGTAAACTGCATAGGGAGGTACCTATTACATCTTCGAAGGAGAGACTCAAGAAGACAGGTAAGAGAAAAGTGGAGATTGTTATTTAAATTTAACTATTGCTACTATGTCTAATCAGTGAAGATGGCGGTAGGCTGAGCTGTAATTCCGCATTTAAGGTGTGAAAATACATGAAATATCTACCTACGCAAAAATCTTAAGACCGTGGTGTAAGACGACCTTCACCAATCTGATAACCAGCTGACACATATTTTTATCAAATGTTGTTGATTTATTGATTTATATGTCTATACACGCTTATGATAGTTTTCCTATCAAAAAGTATTTATGGCAAATTTTTTTTATAAGCTTGTATGCAAAAACAGTCCATGAAATATTATTGTCATGCTTTGAAATTTCAGATCGAAATTAAAATTAGCCATGAACATTTAAATTGGCAAGTCTGATCTAGTTAACAAATGGGTATAGTTAAAGTGTACCTATTACAATATTGGCATCAACTCAAAAATAAGAATAAGAAAAAAATATGATTCATACAATAAAATGGTTGATCGAAGTTCTCACCCAAAAGCACTTACCTACCTATACTTTTTAGGCTCATACTATACCTACCACCGACAAGATTACTTCAAAAAATGTAACACTTTAGTAATCCATGAATACATTTAATAAAATAAGAGAATGCCATCTAGTAGTGACACCCGGTGATATAGTTTGCTCATAGGTCAGCCTATACAGTGTAATAATAAAGTAGAGAGACATCTAGCGATGCTAAAGAGTACCTCTTTTAAGTTCAACGCACAAGTTAATGTCAGCACCGACCGCTTACCCTTGTACGTGGCGCTAGTTATAACTTTCAGATGACACCTCCTTGATTATTATGTGCGCCTAGTAATGTAGAAATAATAACTGTTCGTTTAAAATATCCGCAACAGTTTAGTTACATAAAATTATTACTTGAAATCAACAAGCGCCTATTCCTAAACGCAACGTGATGTTGTATAACAAGAGAATATCGTAATAAACAGGTCATTTCGCTTTTTCTTGGTTACAGCGCCATCTTGTAACAGTTTATGTAAAGAATTACTGTGATAATAAATTAATATTATCTGAGTAGGTACTATTATCACAACTATTATATATTTTACTTTTAGTTTTATTAACAAAAATAATAATATATTTTTATGTATTTACTTGCGATATGTTCCGATATGTACTTACTGGAGCACAATAAGGTGTGACGTCAATTTAGTATAATAATATTGCAAAGCCGTTCTTTTATAGTTAGCTATACTGGTTCGGTTTAAAAACGGAACGCAGACCAGTATACTGTCATCCGTGTTTAAATAATTATAAATGTACAACTTAGGAGTTTATGTGTATATCGGAACATACCTTTTTAATTACACCAAATAAACAATTTAGATACTGGAGGGTAGATTAATAGAATTATGAATTAAATTTATTTTACCTCCTTGTTTATTATTTTTTCATTGGTGCCGTGATCAGATCGCATCACAGAACAAATATACTCTACGTTCGCATCCTCATCGACGCCATCAACTAAGTGTAAAACTGTGAGAATGGATTTCATACCATTTCCACGTTTTTCTACTGAAAAACTGGCAATTTGGTTTGCTCAAGTAGAATCTGTGTTCAGGCTAAATGCTATCGAAACAGATTATGACAAATACGATTACGTCGTTGCCCATATACCATTGCAATATTTGTCGATGGTCGAAGACATTATACTCAATCCACCGCTGGAGAGAAGGTATGATCATACTAAGTTTGAATTTATTAAACGGATGTCTATTCGTGGCTTGAAACAAGAAGCGCTAGAAAACGATATGCCTTCTGAATACCTCGAAAGACTCAGAAGCATAGCAGATGAGCGCGTGCCAATAGAATTAATCTTAAACACGTGGCTAAAGAATCTACCAAAACCAGTGCGTGAAATAGTGAGCCTCGAATCCTCTGGCCATTTGGATATTATTGGACCGATGGCAGATAAGGCTATGGCGTTACTGACACCGATGCCATCACAGCCGCAACGCAACATCCTGATATCATCAGATCAGCTACATAATTTGATGGATCGAGTAGAAGAATTATCTAAGAAATTTCAGATGATGCAAGGATCACTTGATGGTTGTGAAAGATCGAAATTAGCAAAAATGTAAGATGTTGTTGAAGATATGCCACACAGACAAGCAGTGCCGTAGAATGTCGTATCCTGGTGCCATTCTAAAACTTGTACTGAACTGTATAATTTATTAATAATTTGTAGGTTGATTATTAGACAGATTTATTAATTGGTTTGTATCACAGAAGGTACGCGATTATAACTTTCAACTAATGGTGCGAAATTATAATTTTGTTTTGATTATATGTAAATTCTATTAAATTGTTCTGATTTTTCAAAATTGTGATTACTGTTACCTGCCTTTTTTATTACCCAATTACCTTTTCCCTATGTTGATTTTTTTACTACATTAATGTAAAGTTTCATCAAAATCAGTTCAGTATTATTTGTGTGAAAGACCAAACAACATCCATTCATCCTCACTAACTTTAGGATTCATAATAAAACCATTATAAATAATACTCATGGTTTAATAAGTAATATATAACTTTATATTTTATAACAAATATAGAATTGCACACTGTATCAGAATGCATTATAGGATATTACAGAAATTATATATACAAAGACACATATTAAAGCTACCATTAATTTAAATATTATAATATCGTATTTTCAACATGTGACGTATTTACATTTTTCTTTATGAAAATATTCTAGAACTATACTATGTCATATTATAAACCAGTCATTAAACAAAGGCAGTTGTATCAAGTACACTTACAATTTATTATAAACATCAATTAAAGAATCAGCATGCATTTTAGCTAAATTCAGAACAGATAACGAAACTAGCTTAATCTAACATAAACTTAGTATCTGAATATTAGCTAAAAAGCATCCTATTACAATACAATCTGCGTAAAAATACTTCTTTGTTATATTAATAGGTATAATTTAATTATAACATTGGACGGAATACAGAGTATGAGTCTTTAATTTTTTTCGTGACTATTCTAAATACACAATGATATTTTATGTAAGGCACTCAATCGAAATAAATTTAAAAGAGAACTAGTAAGAAGTAGAGCTACTATCTGGTCTCAGCTGCTTTGTCTGCACATCGTCGTATGCGATTGTAAACACACTCTTCTTTTCAGTTATTGGTAATCTTTTTATGTTCTGTTGAACCAAAGTATTCATAGCTATACCCGAATCATTATCATCAATTTTAGATGTTATATTTCGGTGGGTTATATCTGGTACATTATCACCTCCTATATTTATTTTAGAGACATGTACTTCCGTACTCTTTCGATCTTCCTCGTAGCTGGTAGATATGGATATACTATGAGTCAATGCACTCTCTAATATATCTTGTTTTGGATCTTTTTTGACACCATCTTGATTTACATAGATTGGCTGTTCTGGTGACGACTTTCGGGGCAAAGGTTGTTGACCAAGATACTTAGGAATATGCGTCGGTTGAATGTAACAAAGAGGATTTTGATTTTCGTACTGGTGTTCATACCTATGTTCTGAATGTTGAAGTAAAGGATGAACATCAGGTAATGGACCTTCTGGCACAGGAGTCACTTTACCTTCTTTTAATATCCGTGGATGAATGAACTCACTTTCTTTTGTTGATTTGAAGTTTTTTTTTACCTCTGATTCACCTTGATTATCTTTACTTATAATTTTGCCATAGCGGCCTGTTTTGTCTTTATCGTCTTCAATTTTTGATTTCGATAATCTTTTTGGTTTATTTGGAATTACTTTTTCAGGTGGAGCAGCTTTACTGCCACTCGCTTTTTTGTTTCCATACCATTGCATGTATCGTGGTAAACTTTTTCCTGCTGGTTTAGCATTTTCTGATGATTTGGTTGATTCACTAGCATCATTAGCTTTTTTGCTACTAGATTCTAAATTACTCGAACTGTCTATTTTGGACGATTTCCCATCTATGTTGGGTGTTTTAATCTTCACAGCTGATGGATCAATTGCTATCTCTCGGGCTTCTGTAGATGAACCTTGCCTAGAAAATACCAAATTTCTATTATCTTTTGAGGCTGTGCTACTTCTACTTTTACTCTCATTACTATCATGTTCGATTGCAAGGGGACTTGTTGGTGAAGCGAGATCTTCAGTTGTTAATGGTGATTGCCTTTGTAACCTCAACCTTCTGTCACTAAAATCAGAATCTATTTTTTCGTCTAAAGAATCTGAAATTTCCATTAGCACCTCCCTTCTCAACCTTGATGGTTTCTTATCGTTATCAGACACTTTTATCTGTGTAGAACAAACAGTTTCATTTTTTGAAGTCGTTACAGTGCTTTTTGTGATATCACCATAATTTTTAACATGTTCTTCTCTTTCATTTGTCTTACATATTTTAACATGTTTTTCACTTTCTAATGAAGGCGATACTTCGCTTTCTTCTATTATTGGAGTTTTTATTTTTCTTCTTAAATCATATACCCTAATACTTCGTCTGGGATCTTTATGTTTTAATTTTTTTTTTGGTTTTTTCTTTTTCACCCAAGCCACTTTTTTTGTATCGTCTTCCAATACCATTTCAGAATCATCTTCACTATAAGAATCATTGTCACTTCTGGCTTTTCTTCTAGTTGGTTTGAGAAGGGGGGGCTCTGTTTGAGTACCTATATGACATTCAGTTTGTGTGGCCATGACAGAATGACCAGGTAAACTTTGTGTCTCTAGTTTACTTTCTACCTGAGACGCTGTTTCTTGATTTTGTAACATTCTCTCACGTTCAATGAGAATTTGATGTAATAATTCATTTTGTTTCCTGAGCGATGACTCAAGCAATTCTTGATGTATTGTTGATTTGTTTTGCATTTCTAGTAATGCTGATTGAAGGTAATCTGTTTTCAGAGGCACTAAGCCAGGCACATCAGGATGGAGGTTTGAATACTCATTCAATTGGTTTTGTACTTCACTTCCTACCTGCGACTGCTGTCCTAAGCTTTTAGCATCTTTGCCCGTTGAGATATTGTCTAAATCCGTAATTTTTCCCATTCTCTCACGAATATTTTTAGCTTCTTCTCCTTGTTCTCTAATAAATCTTTCCATTAATAAATTTTTCCCGCTATCGACAACAACGTATTGTGTATGTGGTATTAATGTTACTGGTCGTTGTTGATGAACGGGTAGATTAACATAACGTTCTTCTTCGTTTTTGCCTCTAGTCACTAATCTTAAAATTTCTGTATTTCCTTCCTTTATAAAATATTGATCCCTGCCTAGAGAAGATGGGGCGCGTAGTTTGTCTTGAAAATCTCGTTTAGATTTATTATCAGTCTTGTCTTGAACATTTTTATCAGCGTCAGACTTGAGGAATACTCCAACCTCGGAGCCGCGATCTATTTCGTGTCTACGTATAGAATCGTTGTCTGGTTCTCTATGTTGATAATGTAGCGTGGCTATTCTGTCATATCCATTTTCCAAATCGTCAATATATTCTTTATGTTTATTTGCAAATGCTTCTTGGAGTTGCATTTCTTTTGTATAAATTATGTTCGGGCCATCTCTGAAAAGATAAGAAAATAGATCCATTAGAAAAATCAATATGTAATTTTTAAGTTATTCAAAAAAAGAAATTAAAGTTACCTTAATCGAAATGATTGACGGTTGTCATTATATCTGTAATCGTTATCAGCCGCCGCGTGAACGAACTCTTGGTGAATATCTCCAGGCGTTGAAGCTGGCTTCGATGGTTCTTTGGATCTGTAGTTTCTTTTATTGAACTTCCATTGTGTCGGTTTTGTCCTCAAGTCTGCTTGTTCGGCACTCCACGCCTCGCGCCTCCTCCACTCATTAGCTTGTATGGACTTATTTTCTATATTTTGCGTCGATTTGTTTTCCCTCCCAAGTCCCTTGTCGCGCACCACTAAATGCACGTCGTCCTCTGTGGAGTTGACACGTATCACTCTTTTCCTAGAATTTATTAATGGATATCTATGTACCTAGCTGTTCTGTTATCATCACTTATGAATAGAAAATTGTGACATTCCATTCTGGTGGCATGCAATCTAAGTAGGTCTATACAAAGGCTAAGTGGAGTCTCAAAAAGTGAAAAGTACATTTTACATAAATTCACGTTTCGAGAGTAAAAATGAAAATAAACTAGAAATTGTGCGTTAAAACAAAATAAAATATTTACCTAAAAAAGTGTTAAGATGGTGTGAGAACTTGCATTAGTTGGTGCATTTCATTCTGTTAATAAGAAAAAGGAAATATTAGTAGATAATAATCAGGTAAATCGGGAATGTGTACCTAGTTGAAGAATTGTTATCTAGGTGTGAGTTAGCGAATAAGTGAATAATAAAGCTGATAAAAAACCATCAACATAAAATAATCTTAAAATTAATTACCTTGGAGGCATATAAAGGGGGCATCCTTCACATATACAACAGCAAATAAGTAGTAACAGTACTAATGCTACTAATATCGCTAACAATATTAATAACCAAAACAATAAACGGCTTTCTGCTCTGTATAAACCCTGAAATTAAAAGTAGAATGTTGTAATTCTTCACACAATCATTAATGAATCATATTTCTTTCTTTTAGACATCAATGAGATTTGCTTACAGAATCGCCGCCATCGGCTGCAGACGTTTGATCTGTTTTGCCAGACCCTGCGTTAGTATCATAACCGGTATTGGAAGTGATAACATCACCAGGATTGCTTCCGGTTGTATACACCGTTGCATTCTTTGCCAGCTGCTCTTGTAGCTTAGCTACATTGATAGCAGTGTTCCCAGTCATCCGAACAATGGCAATAACTTCGCTCCTGGAAACATATCATACAAAAATATTTAATTAAAGCTACTAGTAGTAAACTATGAAATCAGAAAAAAGTTAAAATATTTTACATACTTTTCTTGACTAGACGGCTGAGCATTCAAATCAGTAGCACCATTATCTGCTCCTTTGTAAGGTTTAATCTCAATAATAGTTACTTTCCCTCCAGAAAGTGTACTTAACACTTCTTCTAGCTTCCTTTTGTCTGGGTTTATTCCAGGTACTATGAAGGACATTGTTCTAGTTTTGCTTTCTGGAGGGTATATCTTCGCAATAGTGTTGGAATACATTCTTGGTACTCCTAAATCGTATGCTCTGATAGTCAGAACAAATACTTCACTGTCATCCTGGCTTTCAGATTGTCGTTTTCGTCTATTTACATTTTGTTTCTTTGTTCTTTTTAATGTTTCTAGTAAATACAGTTCACCTGAAACAAATAATATTCAGTATTTTAAACTTTTTATTCTTCTAAATTATGACTTAATAATAGTTTAGTTTTTCTGAATATGTGTTTAATATATTTATTAATAACGTTAATACACACCTGTTTCTTCATTAATGGCAAACTTTCCATCTCCGTTCCCCTGTATTATTTCATATCTTACAACATTATTTGGTGGTTCGGCATCTTTATCAACTGCCTTAACAAAGGCTGCCGAAGTGAAATTATTTAAGCTTGGTGAGAGAACAAACTCATATAATGACCTCTCAAATTCTGGTGGGTTATCATTAACATCTAGTAACTTAATAATTAATGGCACTGTAACTCTTAAACCTACTCCTTCATTATCTCTAGCCTCTACTAAGAAATGCAGATCTGGCATTGCTTCACGGTCGAAGCCATGGTTATTTGTTGCTACAGTAATGACTCCCGATATAGGATCCAAATGTAGGGAAGTATTGAGATATCCTAATATGGCAGTGAACTGTACTTTGCCGAATGATCCCGTATCTACATCGTCGGCAGCTACTTGGACGACTCTCGTCCCAGCGGTTACATTTTCCGCTAGTTCGACATCATAAGACTGCGCCAAGAATATTGGCGGATTGTCGTTGATATCATTTAAATATACAGTCACATTCGCTGATGCTGACAGATTTGTCGCTGGACCAAGCTCTTGTGCTAAAATCTGAAAACAAAGTCATTTTTCATTAATATGAAATAACAGAATATTCCTAGTATTTTACTTTACTTCAGTTGTTTTGACTACTTACCTGAAAAGTAACAGACTTCCTCGCTTCATAATCGAGCATGGTGTTGTCTCTCACTTTGATAATGAACTGGGCATGTCTTTCGGCAACAGTGGGTGAGATCTCGAAAGTTCCATTGTTGCCAACGAGAGACAGTGAGAACACGCCATTCTTGCCAGCATCGTTGTCATTCACTTGTGGAATGTACGGCTCATTGAAAGTCAACGCCGTACCTTGAGGTGCGTTTTCATCCAAATATGAGATGTAACTGGGAAATATAAATAGTGAATATTAGGTCACTTTGAGTTATAAGTGTGACGTAGATCGTTTTTAATACATATGACTTTATAGGGATTTATATTTCATGGGGTATTTTTTAAGTGCCCAACGATTAAGTAAATAAAAACATATTTTTCGAAATTCGTTATTTTCATTAAAATGTAACATTTAATATTAATTATATTAGCTAAAATAATTATCATTACTATAACAACTATCACATATCTTTATGAATATATATACGGTCGAAACGTCGGGCAATAAACAAGGTTATTTACCTTAAATTTTTCACGCGATTAATCGCGTGAAAAATATATATATTACGGGTCTTAAGATCCGTAATATATATATTTTCATAATGTGTACAAATCGCGAAAGTTTATCAACATTTATCACATATCTTCTGTTTAGAGATCAATTAGCTACTTACAACTGATTTTCAAAGTACGGCGGTGAGTTTTCCCTCTCAGGTAGTATGAAGGCAAGCTGCACAGTAGAGGACATGGCCTCTGGCTCCTCTCTGGACAATCGCACCTCCTCAGCTACTACGGTGAGGAGAATAGGGGCTCCTGCGTGTGAGATCGCTGCTATCTCTTCAATAGGACGCTCTAGAGTCACCTCCCCTGGAAAGATGTATTGTAATCTTACTTTTATTATGAATGTGAATGTTTGGATCGGTGGATGTCTGTTTGTTACCCAGCCCCTCGCTAGAATGGTGTACGGATGTGGGTCCTTATTCACTATGTTTTTTTTTCGTTTTCGCGGCAAGTCCGCGCGAACTAGCGCATGCGAGATGCGCTCTTAGATGTCCGCGCGCATGCGCGATGAATTTCTAAGCGCAGCTCTCTATTAACCATTATGACAAGATTTTGACGTGAAAAAAAGATAGTGAATAAGGACCCCGGATGATAGTTGGCCCAGAGGTGGATATAACTAACTAGTCAAAAATAGCCTATATGTTTGTAAAAACTTTAAAATTTCCATGCAAGTGAGGTGAGAGCAACCGCTAAATACATTGATCAATTACTCGCAGTAGTCTTTACTTGAAGTAGGTATAGTATAACACCCTTATCTTAAGAAGGTTAAAATTATATGACTCTCAGACATAGAGATAGAATATCTTTTATTTCCATGTTCTCAAATCAGATAACTGCCATCTATGCTATATCTGACATATCATCGTAGCGGCAGGATAGGACGGAACTTCATGGGACCCTCTTAACAAAATGTTTTATGATTTAGTGCCACTTGTGACCAATAGATGGAGCTGTGCTATCTTACGTAGGTATTTGGATATTTTGACAATAATCAGATAGGCAGACTAAGGTCGTTTTCACATGTTCCGATTTCAATCCGGTCCGGCGCCGGGTGCCCGGCGTTTAGTGTAGGCGTTCGTCTGGTCCAGCTGCCATACATTTGCGCCGGGTAGCCGTAACCGGCGCCGAACCGGATTGAAGCAGAAATGTGTGAAAAGGGTCTAACAGCGTCCAATTTAATCTTTACTGAATGCCAATTAGAATCCCCGCTGTAGGAGATCACACCATGATACTCTACCGAAGATCGAAGGTATATCTAAAAGAGAAATCAATCGAATTTAACACTCGAGTTCCATGTTTACTTCAAGCTCACTTGACAACAACATCTCGGACGATATGACACATTATAATGCATTACGATCAATGTCTTTATACGTACTATTTAATATTAAAGTCATCGACATTGAAAATAACCTTTAAAAACCACCTTCGAAATGATACCAATGATGAACTCTTACTTATTATGGGCATAATAATAAATAATTATAACAACTGGCACAGCGACAAACATTCTTTCATTCATGCCAGCCTGGTACCTCGGCACGCTTTCATTATACCAAGTAGGTGTCTGAGAAAAAACTCGTGACTTCTAATTAACATACAAAAGTGGTGCATCTACTCTCTTTAGTATTAACTGCCGTGGACCTCATCTGTCGTCGGTGACAAGACGCAAATGAGGCCCTCATTCATTATTTAGCAGCCGCGGTTTGAATAGACCGAATAAATTATTGCTAAGGAATAAATTAATACTGTTTATGTCCACAGTACTTTCTTGAGCTTCAGTAGTGACAATATTGTTCTGACTGTCTTAAAGAGTTTATGGTACCAGGTTTGCATCGGTTTTATTCGTGACGATGTTTTTTCGATCAATGTGTAAATATGTTTCGATGTAAATGTTGAATAACTTTGCGATTTGTACACATTATAAAATTATAAAGACCACGGGTCTTAATCGCGTGAATAATTGTAGTTAAAATACCTTATTTATTACCCGACGTTTCGACCGTTTTGCAACGGCCGTGGTCACGGGTAGACTTACCTTAAATTATTCACGCGATTAAGACCCGTAGTATAAATAATTTTATAATGTTACGATGTCAAAACATTGAAACATTATAAAATGAGTATATGTGTAGTATGAGTTGATTACAAAAATTATTATTTATTTTCACAGTTGTCAATGATAGCATCTCTTAGCATTCATACGCCATTTGCTTAGAAGAATTGTCGGTTTATTTTTGACTAAATGTGTTTAACAATTGACTTGTTTAGTATTTTAAGACTGGTCACGCATAATAGCGTAGATGATTGTCAAGTCAAATCAGTATCTTTTTATGAAACGAGAAAACGATGCGCCCCGTACTAATTTATATGAAAAACAAATCAATGACGTCATTCTTTCGTATGACCAAAACCTTTAATTTTAATGTTTGTAAACATTAAAATGTTTATAAATTCAAGGCCACGTAAAACTGTGGAGAATTTTTTTAACTGTAGAACAGTTTTGCAAATGCTATTTCCTGAATAGTGTAAAATAATGTATTGTTATTGTAACTACAATACCAATAAATTATTTATCTAGGTACCCAATATTACGGCTTTTCTTGTTAAAAAAAAAACAAGATTTTTCGGATACATAATCTTGTTAAAAAAAAAACAATATTTTTCACAATAGATAATAAAGACAATAAGTCAAATCGCACAGACAGTGTTTGGGTTCAGCACGTTAAACAAACGAACTCTTCAGCTTTATAAGCACAGACAATAGCGTTTAATCACATTTACCGTTTAAATCTGAACATCGAGCACATTTAATTCGCTAGGTTTAAATTGGATAACTTGACGCCTTCGCCGCATTACCGTTCAGTCCACTGGCCGCCTAATGGATCGAATTGCCTCTTTAATTCGTTTCTATCTCTTTATTTAATAGCAACCGTTAACCTCTAGGTATGTTCCCAGTGTTATACCTTCTTTGTATTAGATTAATTCCGATGTTAATGTAAAGTTTCTGCGTATAATAGCTCGCGAATCGTAAAAGAAAATTTATAAATTAAAAAACCGCGCAAGAGCATGTCAGACCATGCTCAGTGTAGGGTTCCGCAGCCTTGAATAATTGCATCAGCAGAAGAGTGTATGTTCATGGCACTTACGCCCTTTTGTTGCCAGACGCAGTTTTTCAGCAATAACTCAATAACGGTATATCCGATTATGTCCAAAATAATTTTAGTTTAAAGTGCATAATAAGCGATTTTGTGATTTTTTTTCATTATTTTTGGTCACATGGTTCAAAAGTTAAGGACCCCCTCCCCCCCGAGGAAGGGGGGGGGGTTACAATTTATGCAACTTTCGGAGGGATTATTTCCAAAAATATTCACTAAATCAAAAAAGTTTATTAGAAACCTTAAAATGTTTTTAAAAGACTTGTCGAATGTTGACCACATTTTAACTTAGAAGTTAGATTTTTTTTTAAAGCTTCAAGGGACTGGAGACCTGAGTATGCAGTTTTAATTCAACTCGAAATCTCTACACGTTCTCGAAATAAAGAGTCATAACAGGTAGACGGACGCACGACAACAAAGTGCTCTTTTATGGATTTCGTTTTTTTTATTTTGAGGTTCTGAATCCTAAAATTAAGGTAAAATTGTTTGTAAATAATGCACTCGTTATAAAAAACGAAAAAAAATTAAGTATATTAAATAGATTTTTTAGATATTTTGCACTGTTTGGTAACTATATTTTATGTAAAAACGAATAAACTAATGTGTTAAATAGATCAACAGATATTATTACTATATTATGACAATATCATCTACAAGGCCTGAATATTTTAATCAAGACAAATTTATTACCTTTAATTGTTTATTAAATTCTAATAAATAATTAATATTAAGTAAGTATGTGAACTACTAAAATTTGATAAGAATAAAGTTCCAAATTAATTTATATTTCAAGTTCAATAACCATAGTAGTTTACCTTGCCATCTAACAAAACATGCTTCTGATAAACATATTACACAAAATCATATCAGAATTGCCACACCATAAAGACTGGATATAACAATATACTTAAATTGTTACTCCATCGCACGTCTGACTTTGGCAGAATTGTCGACATCGGCAGTAGTGCCATTAAAAAAAAAAACATTATCCTTAATCATTTTTCCGGGTTCCGAACCCAAACGGTTCCAACAGAACCCATTACTAAAACTTTGCTGGTATTTGTTTGATGATGTTAATAGTGGCAATAGGTAGACAATTGAAATTTTCTTATAATGTACTGTAGCCGCTATAATAAAACAAATAAAATAATTAACTATAAAAACTGCCTCTGTGGCGCGGTGGGTGTGTATCCGACTGCTACGCAAGAGGTCGTGGGTTTGATCCCCACCCAGGATAAAACTTTGTGTGATGTGTACAATGGTTTATTCTGTTTCTGGGTGTTAATTATCTATAATATGTATGCATTTAGAAATATTTAAGTATGTTTATCAGTTGTCTGGTTTCCATAGTACAAGCTCTGTTTAGTTTGAGATCAGATAGCGTTGTGTGAGTTGTCCCAAGATATTATTATTATTGTAATTTAAAACAAACTCAACTCCTAAACCCATTTCTTCAAGGACAAAAATAGGGCTAGTGTGTTCTCCTACCTAACAATTCTTACAGAATATTGAAATATACAACAATAAACTTTACTACCGGGCTCAATACCTCCATTCGTATGAACAAAATGGGTGAGCTTTACACACAACGCTCAAAACACGTACTAACTTCGAAATTGCGTCAACTGAATTGAATCCCGATATCCATTCACAGTCTATTTCTCATAACGTGCCTTTTGATTAATGCGGCAAATTCACAAGAACGACAGCTCTTTCAATATCAGCAGTTAAAGTTTTAACGGTTCTTGAGGTCTAAGTTTTGGAACGAGCATAGTTATCGCTTTGATAATGTCAGACTTGGGATTGTATTGTCACCGGTTACTTTGTGTATACTGAAGCTGTTCAAAGGAAGTACCTTTATTATGAAGTAGGGTAGCAGTTTTACAAACAATAGCTGTTGAGGCGAGATCGCGACCGGTAAGGTCTAATGAGCCATTATGCGTTTGTTGAACAGTATGCAAGTTTGCATTAAAAGGCCTGTTAGGGTCTCCAAAGCCTGACGTGTCTGTAGTACTGTTGTGAACAAATACGCATTGTTATTGTTTAGTATTGTCATAGCCTCTATCACGCACTACATGAACTGATGGCTTTGTTAAGGAGATTTAGATGTTAGCTTCAACTTTGTTATTAAGTAAAGTTTATGCCAGTGCTTGTTTCGTCGTGCGAATGTTATGTTTACGGGTTTTATGGCAACATAAAATGTTACTTTTGTTGTAGGTATATATTGTAATGTTAAGAGGGGAAGATTGCAGAAGTTTCTTTGGTGGAATTGTGAAGTTGGATTGAGATGTGGCTACTTCAAACCGCAGAGTAAGAACTTGATGTTTTGTAAGTGAGTCTTCAATATTAACCAATTTCGATGAAAGTGGTCAATTTCAAAAAGACGCGTGCAGAATAGTGCCCTCATTTATACTTATAGCCCTGCGATATAACAAAAAACCTGTTCCGACAAGAAAATGGATGGCTTAACATAATGTTGTCTGATTTTTTTTTAAGACGCCTCCTGCAGAAGTGTACAAGCCCTGTGTCGCGGGGGACATTACAAACATACAAGTCACGGAAACAAAGTACCTACACCCAGACCCGGAACAACAATTTGTGGATCACACAAAGTGGTGTCCCGCGTGGAAATCGAACCCGTCGTGGGTTACGTCACGTGCATAGCAATCGGACACACTCCCACCGCGCTACAGAGGCAGTCGTGTAATAATCCTCAAAAAAAAAACGGCGAAGAGTTCTTTGAGTAACCACAGGCTACACTAACTATTTGCCTTCAGGTCCGAAGCTAGTTTGCTAAACAAATTTAGGTATCAGCACAATCCAGATCATAAAGCTTTAGAAATTAGTATTAAATCATTGGAAACCAATATAGCGACTTGATTGCTTTTAATTTACAATGAAATATGACTAACAAAACTGCAATACGAATATGTTTATCGATCAACAATGAAAATTGGATTTTAAGCTCTCATTTTCCAATCAGTGTTCTATTTAAACAAAGTACCTAGTAGCAACCGTTCATAACAAACAAATAAATCGGCATACAATTTAGTTTACCTACAGTAAAACTTCATTTAACGCGGTTCTGTCTAAACCTTAATTGTTATACTTAATGAAGAAAGTTTTACCACAAATTTAATGGTATAAAATCCAAAGTTTTGTACAAAATGACTGTAAACAAATCTGATAGTGTTATTTTGTGAGTTAAGTGGGTCACGGAAGGTTGTGGCCAGTGGTACAACTGGGCCACTAGGGGTGTGTTGACCTACGATAAGGAAGTAGGATATCCTTAGGAAGCCGGAAACTCTACGGACGTACTGATGTTATCAAAGAAAAAAAATGACCTAGTAAGTACGAGCAAGGAAAGCAAAAACTTAGACGGATAGTCTGATACAAGAAATTTAGCGCGTAAGTGAATCAAAGTCGAGGGAGTAAAGTGGGGTAAGTAACATATTATTCAGCCTATTTAGGACTTAAGTAGAGCGGCCTCTGTGTGGCCGGCATTAGAATGACTGTCAAGTCCAATGTGGGAGCGACAGAAGTAATGTTAGTTCCAAACTAATATGTATTATAAATTTGAAAGTAACTCTGTCTGTGTTACGTTTTCACTCTTAAACTCGCTGAATGGATTTAGATGAAATTTGGTAGTTTTAATCGCGATCAACGCGGGAAGAGCCGCGGGCGTAAGCTGAGACTTAATCAAATAAAATATTATTAAAACATTTTGTTTAAATAATTTTAAATGCAGTGTCACAGTTTCGATCATGATAAAGTTGGAGATAGGTTTTAGAACTAGAACGTTTTAATTCTTAAAAAAACTAACTTTATTGCATAGAAGTGTAGTTATTGTTTTTAAATTTTCTCGATTTTTATACATATTAGATATATTTCGGGACTTAATCGCGTGAATTATTTAAAGGTACGAACCTTTTATTTACCCGACGTGCAATTCGATCTAAACGTTGGGTGACTAAAAGGTTCGTAACTTTAAATAATTCACGCGATTAAGTCCCGAAATATATTTAATAAAGTGTAGTTACTTTCGATTACTAAACATCGATACTTTTATTCAATAAACGGGTAACAGTAAATTTGTATTTTTGATTTACGATGATACAATCACATATTTCACAGACTATCGCATCTTTGCTTCAGAAAGAAAGTAGGTATAACAACATTATTAGATAGATATCCATATAAAACCACACGTAATTCAAACCAGGTACAAATCAAAGTCAATAATAAATAAATAACAAATTGCAGAACAGAAGAACTCCCATCAATCAATCTGTCTCGTAATAATCAAGGAACAATAAAAAAAGGAGTATCAACCGACGTTCTTGCGTTGTTAAATCATAAATTGCAAAGAAATATACGACTCGGCTGACGCCGCCATTTAATGTAAATAAAAAGGTAGAAAAAGCTCGCCGGTCGTTAAAATGCCGCTGACCTAACAGCCAGCACGTAAATGAATAATCTTTGTGGAAATTTCACTCACACGAGGGTTAATGCAGGTTCGTAATATCCGCCAAAGTGGATGTTTACCCTCGTTTTGGTTGAAAACTGTACAGTGTTCTTATGCTGCTGTCGATAATGGGGCAAATTTTAAACGGACTCGATCTATTTCTTCAATGGTTAATCATAGGACTTCGAATATACCTTATTCTTTTGAGAAACTTTGAAAGTGGTGTTATTTGAGTTTCCTGGGTTTACTGACATTAACAAACTCGTAACTTGATAGTTGACAGTACCAAAAGATACCGAGAGTACCTACTTACACAAGGTAAGTTTAATACGTAATTCAATCGAGCACATCGTTCACGGGCACGAAATCTCGGACCACTTCGGAACGGTTTGTTATTCAGAATATGTTCCGATATCTTCCTTGAGCGAAGTACGCATTAAGCCTACCTTCTGTATTCTCGGTACAACTGTAGCGTATGAAATATAATTGAATGATTTGAAAGAGAAATAGCGGGAATTAGTTTACCACCTTTTGATTTTGTTTCTATCACAGTTAAGATTTTCCTACATGATTTTCGCTAAAATAGAGTTCAATTTCTGCTACAAAGATTTTTCCAAATGAAATCGTACTCGTATGCCTTTCTGGGATGGCCATAATATTATTACGATCATATGTGATGTTAAAATATAAGAAAATCTTGCGCTATTCACTGAGGTTTTTGAATAAAGCCCCGGAAATAACTTTATTAATGTAAAATCGAATTAGATTTTACATTAGGGACCCGTTAATGAAATTATTATAGGATCGAGTAACAATTCGTTTTACGCGTTTACAAATGGATTAATTAAATTGTAAAAGTTTTTATGTAAATGTAAATTGTGATTTCTTTGTTATACAAATGAAATGATTATTTTATTTTAGTGTTATGTTACAGATTAGAGGTTGAAAATGTAGTCATTTTCGTAGGCGTATGATTTCCGGCAAAGGATTTTGATCATTAGTTGTTTTGATTATTGAAACGTCAGAAACCGGGTGGCGGGTCTTGAGTTTCTGGCTTTAACAATATGGTCAAAATGTTTAGTTAGTTAGCCCATATGTCGATATTAACGTAAATATATAGGAATATTAAAGTAAGTCGTTTTTTTTAAACCACAAAATGAGGAGACGAGCAGGCGTGTGCCTATTTTGCCATGTTCTTTTCTCAAGCTTTATCTATTGTTTGCGAAATTGGCATGATATTAACCTACAAATAGAACCCCGATGTATCACAAGTGTTGTTATGCATTTAAGTGAATAAAGAATTTTGAATTGAATTTGAAGCGTCACGTCAGCCTATAACAAAAAAACAACAAAGTCTCATCTGCCCAGTAATTACACTTGCTACAGTGCCCTTCAACCGAAACACACTGATGTGTTAACATCACTATTTTACGGAAGAATAATCAGTTATTTTTCCAACAGCTGATGCACTGTTGTGGTCCCCCCGACCAAGACGGCGTATGGCTTAGACCTACCACTGGTAAACCACTATCTATTCATCTTTATTAATATTATAAAGCTGAAGAGTTTGTTTGTTTGTTTGAACGCGGTAATCTCAGGAAGTCCGAATTGAAAAATTCACTGTTGGATAGCCCATTTATCGAGGAAGGCTATAGGCTATATAACATCACGTTACGACCAAAAGGAGCGGAGCAGCAATGAGAAGTGTTGTAAAAACGGGGAAAATTTACGCAGACGAAGTTTCGCGGGACAGCTAGTATAAGATACCACTGTATTTATCTAACAAAGAGTTATAAAAAAAATTCAAGGAAGTCTTGTAGCTGGGTTAGTTTTAAAATGTAACAGATAATATCGGCAAGTAGGTATAGTGTCGGAGTATTTTGTATAGGTGACTCACTGTTGTTACTGGGCAATTACCTACCTTGCTACCAAACGATAATAACATTGACGATTGTTTTATTATTATATATGTCGCTTCCAAATCACGGGACTATGGAGTCCCGGTCATTTGGAAGGCGTGCGTGGGGCCAAAGCCAACACGTAGGGCCCGTTAGACACTTTAATCTAAAGGCTATGTGACACAAACCGGCTATTATCGCTGTATACTTACACTATAGAAATGTACCCAACGACAATCCATGGTTAGTGTAAAAACTATTGTCATAAAGTGGCAACCAAGAAACTGGGTTATAGAGATGATGTGTTAATGGAATGGTTAGCTAGTACTATTGAAGGACAATGGCGCCTGCCCCATAACATACGGACAAATGGGCAAGCGGTGACTCGCCACTCATTAGATGCCCCCCTGTCAATTATTATTATTTAATATTATTGTTAAGATATTATAATCACCACATTATCAAGTTAAACTAAACACAAACCTGTAGTTTCATTAATATTGAAGAACGGAGTGAACGGGTTCCCTTCAGATACTAGTCCGTATCTGATCTGTCTTGGGGCTCCTTTGTCCCCATCTTCGGCTCTGACCCTGACGACCATGTCCCCCGGTGCCACCTGCCTAGGCAGGTGAGTGATTGGAGGAGCTGCAGTGAAC
This sequence comes from Herminia tarsipennalis, assembly GCA_945859575.2. Taxonomy (NCBI): domain Eukaryota; kingdom Metazoa; phylum Arthropoda; class Insecta; order Lepidoptera; family Erebidae; genus Herminia; species Herminia tarsipennalis. Next base: position 9,138,647 of record OX243834.2, on the reverse strand, counting down.
ACAGGCGGCATATCTTGAACATCTTGCACTACTACAACTACTTCGAGACCTGCTATGTTTCTGGTGTCTTTTCCGACTTCTATGTACGGATCCTGTAACATATAACATGTTATATTAAAATTTGAACTAGGTCGTAAGTTGTCAGATTATAAGGCACCTGTCCGACCAACGGAGAGAAAAAGGCTAGCGGCACTGCCGGCGAATACTCGCTCTATACTGCATATCTTTTGTTTACACGGATGGGATCTACAAAATACATCTGTTGTACGTTTCTTGAGCGATAAATCGTTACTCGCTTCTCGCTCATCGTTCTTGGTGGGACATGTGCCTAAGTTAATGTAAGCTATGGGAATAGGGTAGGTTAGGGTAATAAGGGTAAGACTAGTTTTATATGAATCGTTCATACAATATTAATACAAGAAAAAGCTAAAACGTATGAATCCTATTGAAAGTATGTATTTAGGTACATAATATAAATATGTTTCACTGTAGTGCTGATTTTAATTAACGAGGTACCAATCATAGTTGAAATCGTGTGACATATGATACATTTTAATGACAAATACCATTGGCATTGATTTCTATACCGGGACGATTACATCATCCAATTAGTCAGGCAAGCTATTTTAATACTGAGCACGCTAGTATGTTTCTTAAAACATTTTATTTGATTAATTATTTTTTATTTACCCGAATGCGCCAAAAGAAAGGAATCTAAGAATGTATGATAAAACTATAGTAAGTTCAGTTCAATAGCCAGATTCGCACTTGACAAGTTTTTAAATTATTGTACAGTACGGTATTATAATAATGACTACAATATTAAGAGCACTTTACGCCAAAAGAGGGCTAAGTACAACATAAAACGGGATTACCATATCTTTTGAAGTTAGACTTTCATGAATTCAAACATTAATGGCTACAATAATCGTAGGAATTGAAATTATACGAGTATGAAGCTATAAACCCCTTATACGAAAGAGTTATATACGGAATAACTATGGTAGACATTAATATTCATATCAGATCATTACTATGTACAATAGTAGAATTGGAGAAATCAGAAATATTATAATGTTAAAATTTTATCGTAACGCGTTAAAAACCTTTGAGTATTCCGCCGATTCAATAAGTTACGCTCGCTAATTTCTATGCGTCGTTCTACCCTACTCTCCTCCACTTTGAGGCAATATACCTAATTGGTATTTAATAATCTTCCTGACCTTTTAGCTTTTTACGTCGGAGATATTAATCGTCTTGCAAGCTATGTGTAAGTAGATATACTGTAAAATCTTGCAAGACGACGGGTCTTAATCGCGTGAATAATTCTATGAATAAACTTGTTTATTGCCCGACGTTTCGACCATATTGCATCGGCCGTGTCCACGGGTAGACTGAGTCTACCCGTGACCACGGCCGGCTATGCCGGCGAATATGACTTACTGCCTTTACACCGGGTAGTGTGACTTTCTGCAATATGATAAGACAAAAGACACCTCGGAGTTACTTATTCAAATTAGGTTAAAGGTTATTGGTATAATGATTTTTGAAGACACTTACGCCAAGTTTTTAAAAGACTTTACAAAGGAAAATTCATTACCAGCTGTCAAATATAGTTGATTGAATGAATTAATAAATTTGACATGATGGGTGTTAGATAGATAGAATAGTTAAAATAACTTTATTAGGAAAAATGAATCACCTTTTCAGTCATTCATAAGCAGTGGTAGCCTAATGGCTAAGGCATCGGTCTCGCAATCTTGAGGTCGTGGGTTCGAATCCTGCCCATTATACTACCGACGTGAACCCACTCCTTACACAAGCCATTGAGCTTAGCTGGAGGGGTTAAGAGGATTGCTAGTAATGTGGGACCACAATCCCGCATTGATAGTTATCGTTATAAAAAAAAATAAAAAAAAATCGGTGATTTGCTTGATAATCATTTTTTCCCCTAGATATAAGCTTTCTAGGTGTCAGAATTGTATATTCAGGGATGGTTAGTGGTTGTAGATCTGATTCTAGGATCTTGTTTGTTACAACCACACGGCGAAGAAAAGTCCTGCACTGTTGCATGCCATAGAGTACAAGGCAAACAAAAACGGGTGTATTATTGTGTAGAATTAAAAATAAAATTCTGTGATTAAGCAGACAGTTTTACATTTGGTTCAATCAATTATTTAGGGGAAAAAATGATTATCAAGCACATCACCGAATGCAATTTTTAGTCTATATCTCTGGCGTTTTATAAGCTAGGACAACGTTTTATGTAGTAAAACCTTTCCAAAAAAATTGCAGATCACTAGTTTTCGACAACCTACATATAGGCGGTTAAAAAAACTTTACTGTACACTTCACCTAACAAAATTACACTAAAATGAATGATAATATGTTACGTCGAATATAACGTGTAATAAGTGCAGGCACAATTGGGTAGATGACTACAATAAAAATAAATTATTTTACACTAAACAGGAAATAGCATTTGCAAAAATATTCTGGCAAACAATGTTTCTCTAAAATTTTACCTTGTCATGAATTTATAAACATCAAAACAAACATTCAAACTATATACATGATTTGACCATACAAAAGAATGACTTTATTGTTTAGTATTCCATATAAATTAGTACGAGGCGCATCGTTTTGACGTTTCTTAAAAATATACTGATTTGAGTTGACAGTCATCTATCCTATTGGCGTCCTTATCGTTGAGACCGATCTCTTCCAGGCAACCTTTTTATAGACAGGGTGTTAGTTGATTTATGCTAGCTAATACTTGCAGAAATCGGACATCTGAGGCGAAGGGTTGCGAGATAACCCGAAACAAAAATATATCTTGCTGGACACGGTTCTTTGTACCTACAATACTAAGTAACTAGAATCCAGAGGGAAACCGAAAGTAATGGTGTTCTAAGGACCCTCTGCCACTGTCGGACATATAATGATTTATGTATGCTTGTTAAATTAATTAATACGACACAGATTAGTAAATTCGTCTCATTTAGCCTCTAATGGAAGTATTCACACATTCTAGAACTTTAATATACCAGGCACACATAATATGAAAGCGTTCTACGTAATTTGAAATCCTTGGCACTCGTTTTGGCGCAATTAATTACAGTTTAAATGTTGATCATTAGTTAGTGTACCAGATTGCGTCTGTTCGATACATGCTCGACTTGATCTCGGAGACTTGGCATAATTAACACTAATTAGGGAAATAAGGCTCATTTGAATACTAGCTTGTACGCTGTTAGGGGAAACTTATAACGTAATAAGTATTTTAGAAAAGCCTTTGCCTTGCGTCAATAGTTGAAAAAGAAAAAATAATTAGAAGCTCCTACGTTCGTTACGAACCTTAAAAACGATCTATTTGCATGAACGTATCTCCTTCTTTTTAGGTTAGATATAAGGCGAAGTTTAAGGGTAGGTCTAAGAGACCTTAGAGAAAGATTTGTACCACTTATCTAAAGCTCAATTGGTACAATAGTGTTTGATTGTAATTTATATTTATTTATCTGTAATAATGTCTCTGACTCAGTGGCGATCGAGCAGATCTAGATGTCTGCGAGGTTAAGCAATGTTACCACTGTCGGTAGGTACCTACATAGATGGGTGGAGGACGGTCGTCTTCGAAAAAACCCGTCGGCTCTGCACCCTCTCTCTCTCCGCTCATGTCGGGTTTCCGTCCCATTTAGTTTTGAGAGTGAGATAATAGAGAGTGCACTTGTGTACTATAATATCTCCTGCGTAGTTAGCTAGTCTATAATGAGATTAGCCGCCGTAACCGAAATCGGTTAGAAGACCATTATCTGTAATATTTATGTTTAGAAATATATAACGTGTAACAGAAAGGTATGGTCAAATTCAAGAGTTGTTATGTGCTCATAATACTGTATATAATATGTTTATCAGTTGTCTGGTTGCTATAGTAGGTACATACTCTACCTAGTTTTGGATCTGATGGTTATGTGTGAGTTGGCCTAAGATATTATTATTAATATGATCTGTCCACGATGCGACGTAGACGTAGATACAGTTGACCACAGGGCACTATTTTTTTTAAGTCGTGTAAATAGGGGTCCAATAATATCCGCCTGCCTAAAGGTTTTAAAATCATGTTCGTGCTGCCAACTACTCAGCGGGCGGACGTCAGATGTTAGCGAGAAATGTACGAAAAGGGGTATATTCGTCTTAAGGTCCGCCAATATTTGTGTATTTTTGATGTGTTCTGTTTTATTTTTTTGGCAAGTTATGTCACAATTGAAATATGCCACCCACAGATGAGTAAAGTTATTATATTCAACTATTCCGTGGTGCCACAATTGCGTATCTAAATGAAGTCTACACAATGAATACCTACTTGACCTTTACGGCTTACCTGTCTCTCTCATATGGATAGATGTTCAGACGTCGTATAAAGACTTATGTGGAACCTCCAAAGTGTCTCCAACTCAGACATTAAGGTATCCAAAGCATGGAATATCTATGTATATTGAATCAATTCAATAGACTTTATCAAAGAGAAATTGGTGATAAATGTTTCAAGATTCGGTTACAGTTTTTGAAAAATATTGAAGTGTTGCCAGTTGCATTGCTTACCACAGCCAGAAGAGTCAAGTGATACATCGATTGAGCTTCAAAGTCGAGGGGTCCGACTAAAAATATGGTTCCTTCTGTGTTTTCGGCTGACATCCGTCGCTGACGTATGGCAAAGAGTGGTGATCCCTAGAACAAAATTAAATTGATAAGTATAAAATAATAAATAATTCGAATAATAATCGGTATTCTGTGGCCTGTGGTATAACGTAATGGTGCCCAATACATGGTGTAAATTCGTTTGATGTGTGCATGTTTTAGAACATGGAAATGCACATTACACATGATTATTTCTATCGACTACCTTTGTGGCGCGGTGGAGGTGTATCCGACTGCTACGCAAGAGGTCGTGGGTTCGATCCCCACCCAGGATAAAACTTTGTGTGATGAGCACGATGGTTTATTCTGTGTCTGGGTGTTATTTATCTATAATATGTATGTATTTAGAAATATTTAAGTATGTTTATCGGTTGTCTGGTTTCCATAGTACAAGCTCTGCATAGTTTGAGATAAATATTATCCTAAAAGCAGAAATATACTTTAATTGTAAAATAATCTACACAGAACTTTTTAACAGATTAGTTAAATAAGCTACCAAGATATAGTTACATCCTAGATCTTCAAAGAATTATTACGATTAACATCTAAACTGATAGAACCATTTCAATACACCACTCAAATAGAAATAAACCCTACGCAGTACCCATCTTGTATTTCCATGTTCCGTTTGAAATACAGTTCAGATTTTATTACAACGATCCTATACCTCAGTATAGGGGCCATATTTTACACCACCGACACCTCTACGCCTGCCCACAACAGGCGCTCTAAAATTACACTAATGTAAGGACACGATCGCCATTATTACAGCATTTTAGTATATAAAATGATCCAAAGTTGAGAGGCTCGCGGGTGCAAGCTATTCTCTACGGCCTGTGAGAATTTTCCGACTTTAATGCCCCGTAATTGCAACTCATCGAATGTCCGCTGCAAGACGCCCGCGATCCACAATGCACTTATTAAGTAGCTTCCTAATGAGTTCTTACGCGGAATAATATACCAATTCTTAACAGCCAGTTGTGAGTTGCGGGCAATCGTTCTGAATTACAATTGGCCTCTACAATGTTGTTTAATGGACATTGTTCGCAAAAGTCTCAAGAGTTGCTGAACGGATGTGCAACAGAGTTTAATGAATTTTTAGCATCAGTAATTTGACTGTTGTGACATTCGCCTTTTCATATTGAAATTAAGCTATTAGCGGTCTGATGGCGTGTCGCTTTTTTATGTCAGATTGCATTTGATACGATCAATTTAACGATCGGCAGCTGTTTCAAGATGAAATGCTAAAAATGTGTGAAGTTTAGTTCTAGAGAGTGATATAGAATGCGGTCAATAGACCATACAATATTCATTCGTCTCATTATGTTTTCAACTCGTTTTATTGTTCTTTAAATCATTTCTAAAACGCACCATATCGGAAGCGCAGAAATAATTCTGCTTTAAATTTGACTATTTCGCACGGTCATCAACTTGTCTAGAGTTAATATCTTTGTTGGAAAGTTAATCTGCACTAGATATTACGTGTATTACATTATAATTTCGAGAAGTTTCCCATTGTAATTTTGAGATTGATTGCCTATTCAAATCTGTGAGAGTACAAGTACATGCATGTTTCGTTAGGGTCCGACCACATCAACCGTAAATGAGTTTTGCAAGAGGCGTACCCACGTCAGCCAGAATGCTGTGAAAATGATCCCTATTAGCGTGCGAGCGAAACTTCATTATGTGGTTACAGCGAAATGCGTGTCAAACACGACGCAGGCAGAAAATATCATTAGCTAACCCTTAATCATCGTATCGTATACCCTTTTAAATGTAAATTACTTGGTTACTTACCCAGAGTTCCAGTTCCAAGGGCTTCGGCGACAAAGGATTTTTTCTCGCGATAACTATCTCGAGGTCGGTTCCACGTTTAGCGTCCTGTAATGTTATCATTTGTTAGAAGGTTTATTGTAACAAACTCCTAAGTTAAAGCGGAGTTTAAAAATAAAATTATTCTACTATCATTAAACGCCATTTTATGAGTGTTAATTTTTAATACTAATTCTAATTCTAATTCTTGTTCTTCGGCAGGGCAAAAATAATTCCAATTAAGTAGATTTCTGCCATTATACTTGATCGTAGATTTTTTTTTTTATGAACCTTAAACTATTTCATATTAAATTCATGGAATAGCCTAGTTACTTTATGTATAAAATTACAATGAATTTTATAAACACATTAAGTATAAATTAATAGAATAAGATAAATATAAGTATACTTATAAATATAATACTAATATATTTCAGTGGAACATAAATGTTTTTAATAATCTTGAAACTAAACTTTGAAACATTTATTTTTCACAGAAAAAATATAAGCATTTCTTGCAGCACCTGAAAAAGGTTCTGTCCTGTACTTTTATAATTTAAGACGAACTATTGTACCCTTCGTTTGCAAATAAACAATTTGAAATTAAATTTCTTAACTTAATGAATCATTCATACAATTACAGAAAACCATTACAAACACATTAAAGATAACTTCATAATTATAATGGCACGTGTAAATTGACTACAGTTACGTTAATTTTCGATATGTTCTTTGTGCCAGAGCACGTACGTCATAATCATCATCAATCAAGTCGCCGCGTCGCGTCACACGGCACGCTTCGTCTCATCGCCTCATTTGTTCCTGCAGACAGGTGCTTTTTACGTCAACGTAAACTCACATTATAACTGCACCCAAAGAACCTTTTTACATAGCATTGTTTGAACAAGGACCAGGTTTTTAACCAGACTTCATATGCGCACGTGATGATCCTGGTGACCTTTACTACTTGCTACTAACATTTTTTCAAGACAAGGCCATTTCTGGGAGCTGCTGTGGCAAATCTACTGCATAGACGAAGAGTTTACGAACAGACTTTTGTAGACTCTTTGTCTATGAAGTATCATCGCGGTGCCCAATAGGCATGTGGTGCTGTATGGATTTATAATTTGCTATGCAAAGATATGACTGATAAGTATTAATATATATAACTAGCTGTCCCGCGCAACATTTCTCATTGCTGTTCCGCTCCTATTGGTCGTAGCGTGATGTTATATAACCTATAGCCTTCCTCGATAGATAGGCTATTAAACAGTGAAGATTTTTTTAATTCGGAACAGTAGTTCCTGAGATTACCGCGCTCAAACAAACAAACAAACTCTTTAGCTTTTTAATTATTATTAGTATAGATGTAATGCATTTTGAATTGTTGCCGTTTTAAGTCCGGGTCTAATAATTCGCCGAAGAGTTTTGTGTAAAGGGGCCCTTACTGTATAAATGAACATAATGCAATAGACGATTTTAATGAAAACCGTAAATGAGCTGGTCCCAAGAAGCTGTATATCCAGGAGTTTTAAATCTAATGTTGATGATGTGCCATTTAAGGTACTAAAACGTTAGTAAAAGATTATTTCCTTGCAGTTAATTGATAATAAAAAGCTACCCACTATTATACTCCTAGCTAGGATATTATTAAAAGTACAACTAAATGCATGACTAGGATTTTAATCAACATCGTACACTGTTAAGAATATTTTATAACTGTTATATAAAAGAAGGCGAGTTTTATGATATAATGATCTTATAATATTTCACACATAGGTATAATTGGACATGTAGACCTAGGAGTAAAATACCTGTTTTAATATTGGAGTCGATTAAGGTTTCATGCAGCCCGTGGCAATAAGTCATCGTCACAGATGACCAAATCGAATTTTAAATGGGATGCCCTCGTCAAATTGGCCGACGAGACGACTACCAAAGCCCGCAAAGACAATCGAATAGAATGTAGTCGAATTGACGTCTTTGCATGCAAAACCACGAATATGAAATTATGCTGACGACCATTTGCATGATGTTAATTCAATTCAATTCAATTCAATTCAATTATCTTTATTGCAATAAACGGGGTACATAATGGTGTTACATAATACAATTAATGATAATTTGATCTATCCCATTTAGCCATCACAAATAGCATGCAATTATTTCAGTAATATTATAAATTTATCATTATTGTTATTCTCTTCTATCAGCGTTTATGCCAATTGCCTAGGGTCATTTGATTTGGCGAAAATTAATTAACCATTCATTTTTACTACAATAATTATTCCAAAGTAACAAGGCTGCACTTACCTCTGGCACCAAAATAATGCCAGGTTGGTGTGGATAAATAGTGTCCCTTGGTGTAGTAGCGTTCGTTCCGGTAACCGAGCAGGCGATGCGTGAGCTTCGTCCACGGGTGTTCCGCACTGATAGCCTGAAGTCCACATAGCGGCCAGGCTCGAGCCGACGTAAGAGGATGATGTTGGCCTGGCAGACGGAGTTGTAACGAGTGCAGGGAAGGGTCTCCACGCCAATGTCCAGGCGACCCATTTGACCTGGTGATCAAGTAAGTATGTAAAAACTGTAGTAAAATTAGTCATAACTTTTATTACACCTTTTAATACATGTAGTATTATCTATCTAGAGCACTAATGCCTTCAACTTAAGATACAATTACAAATATACTACGAAGCTTATTCTTCCATATTTCAGACCTGTTATATTTTTTGTCAATTTGAAAGTAAATTGTAAGACAAAGGAGCTCATAGTGGAATATAGAATCAAGGACATACATGGCTTGGTTGATAAAACACATACAATAGAATGAGTTTAACATTTGAAACTGCCACCTAACTAGTGTTGTATTTTTCAAAGTTTTCGTTTTTACACAGTCATTGATATTTTTACGAAATAAAGATATTTGAGTTACCGATCAGTTCGAAGTGCAGCGGGTAGTCGAAGTCAGGGTCGGAGGCGCGTACGCGGTAGATGACGGAGCCGACTGGCGTGTCAGCAGGCACGAGGACCAGGCGCATGAGCGTGCTGGGGTCGAACACTGGTTCGCCGGCGCGCACGCCGCACGCCCACCACACCACTACCAGCGCCAAGGCGAACGTCATCCTGTAAACAAATAAACCTTTGTAAATTTCTTGGAAAAAAGTAATAACATTCTTTCTGTTTAGCATTAGATCGAAAAGGGCTGATTATGTTGATAGTAGTTATGAAATGCTCCATTTTTAAACAATCTGTTTTGTGAACTTCTTTAACTACCGACTAGATGGCGCTGCGAGGGCCCAACTCGCGAGCATTAGGGGTAAAAAGATTTGAGATCTAGTAACATAGTCCAGATTGGTGGTTCGCTTCTGGCCCCGGTTTGGCTACGGAAGTCTCGGGTTCGATTCCTGAGTATGGATGTCAAATTTTTCTATCTATTGTAAATTTTTCTAGTATTGAAAAACTGCTACAATATCATTAGAATACGAAGGTAAAAAGGTTTCGACGCGATTTCCTTTGTTTTAATAGCTTAGGTGGGAAACGGGCGATCCACAAAGCAGATGACCCCGGTTCGAATCCGAATGAAATATATGCTTTTTTATTTTATGATATTTTTTACCCTTTTTTATTTTAACTTTGGATTTTTGTTTTTTGATTTGTGCTTTATTATTTCATATTTTTTTATTATTATGTCGGTAAGATCGAAAAATATTATTCAAATTTCATCAGTAAATATGTCATTTAATAATCTAAATATAATTTCCAAAAAAACACGATTTACCAAAAAAAGATCAGTTTGAGGTCCGGTCACGGTTCCGCAACCGTTGCCGTACGAAAAAATCCGATTTGAATAATTGCACCAGCAGAAGAGCGTATGTTCATGGCATATCGGGCGGTCCCAAAACCAGAAGACCCCGGGTTGAGTCCAGATGATTATTTTTTTCCCTTTTTAGGGTTCCGTCGCCAAAATGGCAAAAACGGAATCCTTATAGTTTCGTCATGTCCGTCTGTCTGTCTGTCTGTCGATTAAATTTGGTGAAGGTGTCTTGTAGTAGCCGCTAATATTAATGTTTATTATTTAGCTATCAAACGAAGTTGATAGCTAAATAATTAACATTAATATTTTTAGCATTCCATACATGTAACAGAAGCTGTAACATTTTTTTTAGCAAACTTTAGCGTGTGGCACATATTTCGACAGGTCTTTTAAAAACATGGGTTTCTAATAAACTTTTATTACACATTGAAAGAAAATTGTGTCCTCCCCCAGCACCTTATCGATTGAACCGTGTCAAAAAATACGAAAAAAAACAACAAGTAGCGCATAACAAATACTTTAAACAAAACTTATTTTCGATTTACCGTCATTGAGTTATTGCCTAAAAACTGCGTTTCTCAACAAAAGGGCGTAAGTGGCAAATCGGATTTTTTCATACGGCTACGACTCCGAAACTCTACACTGAGCATGGTCCGACATGCTTTCGTCCGTTTTTTTAGGGTTCCGTAGCAAAAATGGCAAAACCGAAACCCAAATAGTTTCGCCATGTCCGCACCATTGTTCAGAGACTGTTAGTACTAGAAGGCTGTAATTTTGCATGGATACACATATTACTTACGCCAACAAAGTGAAAGAATAAAATCTTAAAAACCATTTTTTTTAGGGTACCTCCCATATAAGTAAAGTGAGGGTGTGATTTTTTTTTTCTCATCTACCCCATCGTGTGGGGTATCATTAGAAAGGCCTTTAAAAAACGTTTAGGAGTTGGTAAGACGATTTTTAGATTTAGGGATCCATTTGTAAAATATTAAGCTTTAAAGTGCAAATTTTTGTTAGAGACAAGTGACTAAATTTTCGTACAAATTCCATTGAAAAATATTATTAAGTAGATATTGAAACAAAAACAATAGACAACCCACTTCTTAAGCCACATTATTCAGGTGCATTGTGCCCGACATGCATTTGCCCGGTTTGCGTTTTGATTTGTGATTTATTACGGTTTATTATTTCATATTTTTTATTATTATGTCAGTAAGATCGAAAAATATTATTCATATCTCATAAGTATGTAATGCTTGAATTTTTTATATTATTTCCAAAATACACGTTTAACCAAAAAAAAGGACTAGAGCATGTCGAACCATGCTCAGTGTAGGGTTCCGCAACCGTTGACGTAAATAATCCGATTTGAATATTTGCACCAGCTGAAGAGCGTTATGTTCATGGCACTTACGCCCTTTTTTTGTATGTCCGATAATGTCGAAAATAATTATTTTAGTTTAAAGTATTTATGAAGCGATTTTTAATACAATTATTGCATTTTTTAATATTGTGATTGGCAAAAAATGCCTATAAAATTTCTATTATTTTTTGGTCACACAGTTCAAAAGATAAGGGGACATAATTTATGTAACCTTTGGGGGCAATTATTTCCAATAATATTCACTCAATTAAAAAAGTTTATTTGAAACCGTACATGTTTATAAAGGCCTGTAGAATGATGCCACACAGTGATTTTTGGTGTTTTTTTTTCAGCTTATGTTAAATGTATGGAATGCCAAAAAATATTTATTTTTATTATTTAGCTATCAAACTAAGTAGCGGCTACTACAAGACGCCTTTTCACCTAATTTTATCAATATATTAATTGTGTAATCTTTGAGTAAAATGCCTGTGACATACGGACGGACGAACAGACTTTTATACTATAAGCGTTCCGTTTTTGGCATTTTGGCTACGGAACCCTGAAAGTACCGAGCAGAGCTCGGTCATCCAGGTACTAAATATTTAACGCTGTTGTTTTAGAAAAAGCTCATCTAAATAGTTGGTTAAAAGAAACACAATAATAAAGTTCCCATCGCTGTTCTTCGTATCAACCAAAGTTTCGCAGTTGAAACCAGGAGTCAACTCGAAGAACTTAGCCGGCAAGTTCGCAAACAAGATATTGTAGCAACCCACTTCGTTATCGGGCTATAACTTACTAAATAATATTTCGAATAACTGAAATCAAAAGTTTGTCAAAGTGCGAGTAGCTAGGTACATTAACGAAATAGGTGCGGGCGAAGCAACGGCATTAAATAATAAACTTCGTTCGTATTTCCAAGGTATTCTCGGGATAGGCAGCAACCGCAGATCTGACGTAGCAAGGCTTGCGAAAGGGAAAATTGTGTTATGAAATCATTCCACCGCTTCTGTCTGACCAGGAAGTAGCCGCTCTTTATGGCTCGCCTGGTAATAACTCGTTTAGGGATGCTATCAACTCAATTTTATTTTAATTTCATACGCAACCTGCGTTTCTAGTCTTAAGATATCTGACTAGCGAATGGTATCAAATAGATTGCAAACCAGATATGCCTGCGTAACTCCACGTCTTAATTGTATTTGTAGTGCAATTATCTATTTATGCGTGGACGGTGCCAACTATTGCGAACAAGAGGGTTCCTCCGGTCTCAGTCCGGTGTTTAAGTAGTAAGTGTTATTTTGCTGATACATTTATATTTCAGGTTTCAGGTTGATTTTATATATTTAGAGTTGAGTTTATAAAAGACACTGGACTGGAAGTTATCAAAAATTATGACGTGGAAAAACACAGGTGTATTCTTTATTCTCTCAGAATGAAATAACAAATATGTACCTTCGACGACGACCAGAAGTGTATTTTGGAAAACGCTCACTCTTTTATAAACTTCACAGTGGCAACGTTAATTCTATCGACCTGCTTGCTAGTTATATAATAAACTCTCATTCAAACCACATGACTGATTTTTGTACCTTATTCTAACTTTGGAATAAAGTGGAGTGCCTAAACTAAAGTAAATCCATTCCAATGTTGTCTGTTAGTGTGTTATCTACAGCGCTGCAGTTGTGTAAGTAACACCAAGTACGAACAAGTTCACTGGCACGCTAACACGGAACATGTCTAACTTCACAACTTTTCGATAAATATTTTACAAAGACCACATTGAGGAAAGAAATTTACTCAAAGAAAGTTATATGTAAATTCTAATAATTAATTCATTTACATTAAGGAATACTGATATCCAACTCTGAAGACCAATTTCAAGATTCAAGAACAACCTTTTTAAGCAATAGGAATATATTTTAAGCTCATGTAAAACCGATTCAACGGGAAGAAACTTCAGACCGGCACTTGAAAGCTATTAATATTGTCCAGACGTTTGAGAAGCAATTATTCAGTAGCAAGACTTATTGCCTGTCCGTAGAAAAGCTAGGAGTCGAGAATCTCCTGGTTGTAAGACGAATGTGAGAGCATGTAGAGCCTGATTTAAGAACACGAGCCGAAGAAAGCGTCACTTCTTGCCACGGTGGTATTTCCGTATGGCGATGGCAGCGTGAACCAAGGTGAAATATTTGTCTGACGCGAGCGCCCGCCGCGCGCCGGTTGTCTGTAATACTAAATCTTGTCGCGTGCTCAACTCGAACTGTGTGCTACACTACACCTAGTCTTAGATATCGACAACATTTTGATACACATTTCAACATTGTAGGAAAATTTTACAACTGATATTTAACTATGAATCATCAAAATAGTGCTAAGTCCACCAACAAAAGTAAAATAGTCAATATACTAGTATGTTGCCTTCTTCAAATGCCAATTAAAGTCATTTTGGGAAGACAGAGAGCTATTACTGCCTTTCGATCATTCGGGATGCGCAGGAACGCAATTAAGGTATCATTATCTCCGAGTCCACGCAGACGGAGAATCCAGCTTTAAATCATCTGACAGTCCGTTTATCTTTGACATTAATATGAGCTTTATGTTATGGTAATATGTACGTTCGTAGGAGAGGTATCTTTGTTTTTTTTTCAGGTAAAGATTATGGTGAACATATTCCGGTTCAAAATACAAAACAATCTAACGCACGTCTGTTTATTTATAACAATGTTACCATAAAAAGTTATAGGCGTGAAGTACACCAGAAATGGTAACAAGTACTGCAATCGTAGCGGAATATCATTTGTCATTGTTATTTATGAGTGTTTCTTGGTTTGAAGTGGGAAGTAGCGGTCTATGGGCCCGGGGCGGCGTTGTCTGGCGCGAGGCTTTAACAGCGGGAGATACGCAGCAAAAATGGAAGGCGCACGATGTCGCGTCCGACCCTAACACAACAAGTCATAAAGCGTTGTTCTCTTTTGGTCACGGCTTCACATTACCATAACACAGTGTGTGAGGATTGGACGTGAGCGTCCGCCGACAGATAGCTTCGCCGAGTGCTTATTATAAATTCTAATATACGATCTCGTAACAACGCAACATTATGCGCTGGCGATCGATTTGTTAAGATACCGGGTCATGGTTCCCAGCTCGGAGCCATATCACCTTTTCACCTATAAAATTTTATTGTTAATTTACTTTGTTTATAACCACAGCAAGACTAGGCTCGGATTGTATGGCGAGGAATAAAACAAGCGAATTGTTTATGGCGTAAATGATACTGCTGATTGTCGGGAGATCAATTTACTAAACCGATATAGTATGAAGTCAGTCAAGTTCTCTCATAGGATTAACCTTCTAATCCCATATTGGGTAGGTGTCGAGTAAATCCGGGCTTAACATAATCTGATCCTGAGGTTTTTTGCTGAGTAAGAGTTAATAAAACGTGAGATATATTTACAGTATTTAGGTTAACTGGTTACAACGTGGAAAATTTTCAATGGCCTTCGCGGCTATTGCGCGTGCCGGTCAATATTATTGATTTTACATTCATATCAATTATGTACAAAATAAAATGAACTTCAAGTATTTACCTCTATTCTAATGAGGTTATTCTGGACTGCGTCCGTTATAAACTTAATCATTGTTCAATTAATACTGGTTCTATAATAATAATATTGTTTCCTAATGAACCGATTTCTACTTGATAGTTAATAGGGATAATGCCATAGATAACAATCTGGTAAAATAGAGTAACAGTAACCAAGAATGGTATAGTTGCAAGAAGCTTGGAGAACTTATTAAACTTTATTAATGTTGTGCACTTAATCATGACCTCTATATAAGGTGTATCGTGGCGCGGTAAATCTGGACAAAAACGTAATTTTATAGCGAGAATCACGCGAACTGACCTCTTTGACCCCATTAACTGGATATGGTGGTTTTAGATAGCTAGGGACCACCAAACCATAATATAATATCAGTAATTTATATAAAACGGGACAGCAAATTAAAGTTTAGCTTGTCTCAAATTTTGTCCTTCATTTTAGCTGTTTCGTAGCGTTGTGCATTGTGCCCAAAAATACAGTTAATCCAATTAGGTGTTTACTCACATTGTCATGAAATGTTAATAAAAATCGGGTGAAGGTTTTTGCCTGCGAACATGGGGTCATAAAACTAGGAAAGCGTATCTGCCCACGCGGAATTATATAGGTAGTTATCAACGCAGCCAGTATGGTCAACAACTTTGATAGTTAAAGAATAATTTTAATAAACTAGAATTTTCATTATCACTAATGGTAGATATCAGTGGCGGGGAGTTCTTAGAATACCATTCTTTTGGGCTTTCCGTTGAATTCTAGATACCTACTTAATTTACGTATGAAGAACCGTGTCCAGCTATTATCGAGTTACCTTAGATTGATTTGGTTTTAACTCTTCGCCACTGGTAGATATAAACATGTTGCTTTGTGGTATTCTTTGACAAAGGTGTTATGTAATGTTTTTACAAGGCCTGTCGAGTGATGTACCACACGTTGAAGTTAGCCGAAAAAAGAAAAACAGCTACTGTTACATGTATGAAGTGCACCCCCTAAAAATATTTATTTTTATTATTTAGCTATCAAACTAACTAGCGGCCACTAGAAGACACCTTTTCAACAAATTTTATCAATTTTCATTGAGTAGTCTTTGAGTAAAATGCCTTCGACATACGGACGGACAGACAGACAGACGGACATTAGCCATTTTGGCTACGGACCCCTAAAAAGGTTAAAACTATGGAACTTTGGAAGATAGACGTTTCGTCCAAAATGGACCTCAATAACCAGTGATGGATATGAGGTCGAATAACTAACTTTTGTTTCCCGGCGTAACTCGCGCCGTACATTTCTGAAAACCCATTAATTTCTGCCAAAAGTGATTTGTACCCCATTATTATTTGAAGTCAGTAGACCAATTTATTTGAAACTATAATGAACACGTTAAAACTCAACAAGGAAATTATTCAAAATAACATTTATAGTGAACGTAAATTTAAAATGGCGTTAAGTTTATTGGTTAAGTTGATATGCGAGTTTGCCAGTTATAATGGTGGCAATAGCAATCGATACTATAAACTTTTATTACTTGGCTATCAGAATGTGATGGTGGTAAACAAACTATTGAATAACGAAAGTTTCAATAAAAATGCTCTAAATATTATTTGATTAATGGCGTAATTCAATAACATTTTTATTTGTTTATTTATTAGACAGGTCATAAAAATCTCAGCAACTGTCTTTTAGGGGGCATCAATTAATTACGTAAGGTGATTTTGGCGATTTTTCAATCCTCCCTCTCCGCTTCTTATTATTTGAGTCTAGTATTTTGTATATTATTAAGACTTCTAAGAAAGTAACGTAACGTGACTAACGGTCGGTCTCAATAATCTACCTATCAATGGATTTGGCTACTAGAGGTAGAATTTTAACATATTTTGTATGGAGCTTATGTCAAATATATACCTCCAGTAGCCAAATCCATCGATAGTTAGATTATTGAGACTAGACATTAGACAGTCAGAATCACAGTAAAAATAATAACATACCTCAGTTTTATTGAATATTCTTTTACAATTTCTAGAAGGAAAAGAATACTCGTTACTGTTCAGTCCAGGGAGACTCATGTGTATGATCAAAATAGCGACAGGAACCAACGTGTTCGTGTTATATTTTAATAAAGTCATCTGCTGCATCCACCATCTTAACCGACAGATAACGGTTAATAAGTTATTGTGACCGGCCGTTAGCCACTTTAAACCATTATCGATTGCATACATAACTATTAATGTTTTCAATAAACGGAACGAGTACAGTGGCAAGACAGTGCCATCGGCCCAGCACTCGATTTGGTTTGTATAAACACTTTGACGAGTGTTCGCCCAGGCAAAGAGGTAAGATAGTCACTAGAAACGCGACTTGTTTACTGCTACTCATCCTTTCGCTTCATTTCCCGCAGCGACTCGCTATCCCGCTCGGCACGCCTAAACATGCACTCGGTCGTTACTCGCCACTCGTTTGTTCGTCATCGCACAGCGTCTCCATCCAACCCGTGCGAACTGCCAAAATCTTGTCATAATGGTAATAGAGAGCTGCGCTTAAAAATGCATCAACGCGCATGCATGACGGACATCTTTGAGCGCACCGCGCATGCGGCAGTTCGCACGGGCTTCCGCGAAAACGGAAAAAAAGAACGTGAACTGACTCGCCAGTCACCACAATAGGTATTAGACTCACAATCGTGAGGTCTCGGGTTCGAATCCTACCCATTATACTACCGGCGTGAACCCACTCCTAACTCAAGCCATTGAGTTTAGCTGGAGGGGGTAGCTTAGTAGAAAAAAAATTAAACGTATGTATTAAATTGGATTATTTTTTACGGTCGGTAAAACGATTGTAAGTTTTATAAATTATTGTCCTCAATAAATAGTTATAAGTATGTCAGTTACGAAGTTTTGTTTTTACGGAGTAATTGGTTTATTAGTTAGATATATCATTTATCTTATTTATAGCTATCGATTTAATTTGATTAATTTCCCGTTATAAAATTACGCAAATTAATTGATTATTTATTTCTTCTCGTAATGAGTTTGAAGGTAAAAACAGAAGTACTTATTACGCAAAAAATAATTATAGAACGTGTGCAAATCATAAAATATAACGTAACGCCCAATCTACTAAAATGAACAGACACGAAACAGGAGTTATAAGTTTTAGTAACCGAATGATAAACTTAATTTCTAAGTTGAGTTGTAATGTATTTAATATAAAACAGGATGGAAATCGATTAGCATGATCAGCATTTCTAGTCAACGGATGTAGCTAAATCGACGTATGCATATCAATAGTTGAATCAATAGTAAAATATCAACAGTTGCATTAAATTACTGGAACTATGTTTAAAGTAACTCTTAATTTTTTTTCTATGTGGTCTTTTAATCCCTGATATTTTATAAAGTCAACGACCTGGAAGGTCACCAATTTACGGTGGTCTTTGCAATGTACATGCGACTGAAGTAATCACAGGTTTGTTAAACTGGTTTACCTATATACGTCACATTGCCCAATCTTATGAGACCATCTCGGTTACACAATGAAGGTATTTTGCTCAACACTGCCCACTCAGTGTTCTCTGGCAAGAGAAAACAATGAACTATATTATACGTAGGTATGCAGTATTTGTGTTTTCGATTATCGATACTGTATCAATTTCTTTAGTTTGTTTAAACAATTGTAATGTATGTTAATTTATGTTTTGTAATATTAAGTATGAGTGTTAATAAATATTCGTGAGATAAATTATTACAGAATGCATGGTGCATTGTTTTATAAATTGCTTTGGTACCTATATAAAAAATAATTATGCATCCATGAATTTGTTGTTTGTTAATAGTATAAATGCATTTGCATACATAAAACACGATACATCGTATCGGTATTCCAGATTCCGAATGATCAAGTCACTAGAAAATTATAATTTATTAAATAACTATGCTATTGATTCAAAATATAATATTATGTAAAATTAAATACGTGCCGTTTTTATTGTTTTTTTTAAATAACTAGCAATGTGGGATTGAGTCTCACATTACTAGCAATCTTGTTACCCATCCAGCTAAGCTCAAAGGCTTGTTAGGAGTGGGTTCACGTCGGTAGTATTATGGGTAGGATTCGAAACCGCGACCTCACGATTGGGAGACCGATGCCTTAGCCATTAAGCTACCGCCTCTTCGTACTTAATTTAATTTGTATTGTGACATACGCTATTAGTAACGTGTCCCACTACCTACTATTACCCTCTGTGATACAACATGGCCGAACTGATAGATGTTCTACAAGTGCAGTCTTGATAATTTAAAAAAACAGTGTTTTTACAACTGAAGATTTTAATGAAAATACACAACAATATATGTTCGCTAAACTTTTTTTTTTCATTCCTAACGATCAGAACAAAGTTTGTATGAAAGAATACTCATTTTCGGACAAACGGTTTCAATGTTGATAAACTTTCGCGATTTGTACACATTATAAAATTATATATACCTACTACGGGTCCTAAATGCGATTAAGACCCGTAGTATATATCACTTTTTAAAAAGGTTTTAAAGATTTTGACAGTTAGAAACGCGGGCTTGACGCGAAAACGATAAAAAAGATAGAGAATAAGGACCCAGGCCGATATTTAAAAAGTTAAAAACACATATATATTCAAAATTACATTTAGTCAGGCCACTTAAACTATTTCCTACATTTATACGGTACATTTTGGACAAGATGACAAGAGTGAAGAGTGACGTGCAGATAATTGGCCTAGTAATCTCTCACGAAACGCTATATACTTATATGTGATAAATAGTATCTACTTTAGTCCAACAACGGAATAGATACGTGACTATTATGTGGTATTTGGTACTTGTGGTAACCAATGATTGTTGTTTACAAGAGATTCGAGTACACAAGAAACCTTTTTTTACTCGAATACTCAAGATACCTCAACTGCACCGTTACTCTAAACGGATAAGAAGAAAAACTCTTCGAATCGTGTCACTTCATTGTTAAGTTTTTTCATAAAAAAGTTTAACAGGTAATAAGACCGGCTATAATTACACCAATTAATGTTCCATAGTGTTACTTCGTTTAGAAAGTGTGATAGTGACAACACTAATATTTGTTATCAACGCTATAAGTCAAACGAGCTATTAAAGCGGCACTATGAAGTCAAAAAAGTCATTAGAATTTGTTCGAATATAAAAATGGGTGATACGGTAGACCGTTATGTTGACATTCTTTATTTAATATAGGTTGTATATCACATTTGATACATTTAGCATTAATTTATCGGCCCTTTTAGCTGATACTTGACAAATTCGATATTAACTAATATAATAATGTTACGTATTTAGATATCGATTATGATGATAACCTTTTTATTGTATTTATTTCCAAGTTTTATACATCCAAACAATCTTAAATTTAAAAAAAAAATCAGTACACTTAAATATCAAAAGCACAATGAATCACAAAAAGTTGTTTTTTTTTTTATTATTATTTCTTCAGGATAACAAACAATTGCGTAATTATGCTTCAGACTATCAATATTTCTTATAAAACAATCAACGCAACCAGCACCGTTATCCACAAAATAACACATTACAGAAAAAAATAAAAACAAGCAAGGTTTAACAAATAAGGTTTATATACGTCTAAACATGCGATATGAAGACAGTTATTATGTAAATTACAGGCAAGTGTTAGAAAGTCTTTCAGAAATACATTTTTTAAATTGACTGAGTGACAGAACAAATGGGTCAATATCAGCAAAGTGATCATTGTAACTCTTCATTAACCGCCTCAATAATGTAGATACTATTAGTATCCACATTATTATCTACATTATTATATATATATATATATATATATCTACATTATTATACTATTAGTATCTACATTATTATCTTGCAAAAGTAAAAAGTAAAGAAACCTCCGTACTTCGTACGTATGACTTCGGACTTTTAAAACCAATTGGTGAAAAACAAGCATATCGCTACCTGGAGACAAGCAAGTACCTACGCTGAGGTAGTTAATGTACCGACAGCACAATGTGGCCTCGATACTTACCTGCTCCCCTTCTGTTCAAGCCAAATGCCAATTTATTCTGCAACTTGCAATCAGATTCGCACGGACTTTTCACCACCTACAAATATAACATGTAGGTAGGTAGGCTTCCCTAAAGGAAGAGATTTTCTGCGTGAAAATACTGTAGTAAAATTCGTTGCGTGACCTAAATGGATGGCAATTTTTAAAAAGATAACTTGTTAAGTGGGATTAGGTCTCATATTACTAGCAATCCTGTTAACTCCTCTAGCTAAGCTAAATTGCTAATGTTAGGAATGGGTTCACCGTCGGTAGTATATTGGATAGGATTCGAACCCGTGATTGCTAGTTAGGGTATCTTCTTATCATTGTATATTATGTTATTATTGTTAAAATACGGGTCTATGATAGCGAGCAACACTAAAATTGCCAAGTTACCGCATTGATTTTGATAGCTTGAGGAAGCATGGACGGCTTTCATAGCCAAAATGACGAAACGGAACCCTTATAGTTTCGCTATGTCCATCCGCCCGTCTGCAGCTTAGCTCAGAGACTGACAGTGTTAGAAGGCTGTAATTTTGCATAGATACATATATTACTTACGCTGACAAAGTAAAATGTCGAAAACCTTTTTTTTTGGGTATATTATTTAAAATGGGGATGTGGTTTTTTTCTCACCTACCCCGTTGCATATCAATACGTAGGTCTTTTAAAATCGTTTAGTGGTTGTCAAGACCATTTTAAATAGTGAATAATAATAAGAAATATTAAGAGCAAATTTTTGTTAGAGTCAAATCGCCAAAGTTTACAAGTAACAACTGATCAAATGAGAAGTAACAACATTTCCGTACAAATTCCATTGAAAACTATTATTAAGTAGGTATACGGTGTAAGTATAAATCAAACACAACAGAAATCCCACTTTTTAAGCTGCCTTATTTGGATGGATGGGGAGGGGGCGGACTACTGAACCCTACATTGGCCCGACATGTACTTGCCCGTTTTTAATAATAAACAACATTCACGTGAACTACATCGCGGGCAATGACTATTTAAAATACATAATCCGAAAAATTAAAAACTTAGCTCCAAATAAAAAGGTTGTAAATTATTTTGAATATTAACGACAGTATTAGGAGTCCATAATAAATCAAGAGATGCTAATTAAGAGTTATCTTAGTAGCAACAGATTAATATTATAGAGCTTTTAACACCCTCGCGTGGGAACGTCTGGAGCAGAGTGGAATGAAGCGACCGAACGTTTTTCATTTCCGAGACAGTTATGGCTTCAGTTGATTACCTACACAGCCTTAAAACTTCCAAGAAAATTAATTTTAATCACATAAATTTGTTGAAATGTGAAGTAGTGCGAATGAAGTATCACTGTTTATAAGCATTTAATAAACACAAGAGTTCTTGTTTTGGTTTTAAAGATAATTTTATAAATTGAACATAACGCAGTTGAGTCCACAATTTGACAAAGAAAACTGCTTAGGTTTTTCGGAGATTCGGTAGGATGGGTTAAGACTGCTACGCAAGAGGTCGTGGGTTCGATCCCAACCCAGGATAAAACTTTGTGTGATGAGCACGATGGTTTATTCTGTGTCTGGGTGTTATTTATCTATAATGTGTATGTATTTAGAAATATATAAGAATGTTTATCAGTTGTCTGGTTTCCATAGTACAAGCTCTGCTTAGTTTGGGATCAGATGGCGTTGTGTGAGTTGTCCCAAGATATTATTATTAGATATTATAAGTCTAAATGAATTCAAAACTTCCTAATAATAACTTTAAGATAAACACGCTGGTCCATAAAAGGCCCAACATAAGGGTCCGCGTACTACTGGTCATTTTCCTTCCTCGTCAATTTAATGGAGATAAAACATACAACAAATGTAGCTTCGCGGGTCATAATTCAAATACGCCATAATATACCGTATCACAACCCGTACACACTTTATCCTTATCAAATACACCCGGGCTTTTAAAAACCTACAACGTCGTGCCGTCACTTTTCGCAACAAGTTGGTGATTAATTCAATTTCATGGGCCATTCAACAACAATCTTTTCACAGAATATCGCCATCAATGAAACTGGGGCGATACGTTAGAAAACTTTTTATTGCCATTGAAATTAAAGTCGTGATTGTCAGTACAGTATCGTGATGCGAGGAATTCTTATATTACGATCTCTAAATGCTCTAAATTTGTATATCATTAAGCGTTTTTATTGGATCTCTGACGCTGGGCCTTATTGGTTTAGATATAAAAAGAGGTCTAATGGCGTAAATAAACATCTAAACATCGTTTAAATGAATCTACAAACGAAAACATGCATGTTTTTTTCTAGTGTTTGGTTGTAAAAAATCAATTTATTGCTTGCTTACGAATATATTGCTTTTAGTAATAATGGTAATAGTTGGGGAGTATTTTAAATTACCTTTTATATAGTTGTTGACGGCGACCCGGGTGAAATGGACATGGACTTTTTATTCGAACACGTTTTCAAAAATGGAACTAAATTTAAATTTTGAAGCCGGAGATGTTGTTAAAAAGGATTTTATTTAGTTTTTTAATAGCAATAGACATACTATACCTATATAAAATATTACAAAAATGGCATATTTTTTAGGTAGGGAATGAAATCTGTAAATGTAGAAAACCGTAACTGACTAACACAGTTCAAACCACTAAACACATAGGTAGTTATTATGCCGTAGGAAAAGGTATTTGCTAAGAACACACATTAAACTCATAATGAGGCGAAAAAACCAGGGGGGGGGCATGCCGTGTATAATACCATGTATAATGCCGTGAACCTAAATATAATCTAGTATAAGATAAAAATGAGAATGTGCCCAAAAAATAATTCAAGTTCTTAACGATAGATACTAGTTACAAGTAATAAAAAAGTAGTTGAGAAGACAATTTTTCAAGACGTAGTACAATCATACAACTGTCAGAATATCTACCTACCTTGTCAGCATATAAAGGCCTATTTACATTTTAAACGAACACAAGATTGTACGCAACCTTATCTGTCAACAGAAATGAGAACATTTTTATTACAATAGTTACAGAAAAAATGACGTCGTCTGACGTCGTCTAATGATATGATGCTGATCTCACGTCACAAAGGTACATTGTATAAGAGGGCGATGTAGTCGTAGCTTTATAAATGGTTTTAATAAGCGGCTCGGGATGTTGTCGCCTCACAATGTGCGCCGGATGCTCGATCGTTCCTATTAACATAATATAATTCCATCACAGTTGGGAATTTCACGATTCGATTTTTATTATTTTTTTACTGATGTGTTATACCCCGTTGTACTTTTGGTACAATAGACGAATTTTTATGGTACGGTCAGAGGAAGAAGTAACACAATACTTAAAAATGAATTATCCCGGTTCAGAAATCGATGATCGTCATCAGCATCACTCACCAGCCCTCTGATTTTAATCATAATAAATAAAATACCCAAAAAGTTAAAATTTATTTCTTTAGCTATCAATAAATAAAATACCCAAACAGATAAAATTTAATTCTTGAGCTATCACACTTTAAAAAGTTAATTTGTTGACCGTACCTTTTGGTACAATAGCCGGATTTTTATGGTAGGTACCTACTAACGAAATATCTTAAAATTAATGCTGTACTTTTATATCCTGACACATATAATGACCAGCGACCTTTAGGAAGTTGTAAGAGTTGACATATTGACACGAGTTAAATATCAAACAAACAGGGCCATTTCATTTTATACATAAAAGTTGAAATTCACTTTTCATACAAATCGTTTTCGACATTACTCATTTGACCACTTGACAGTCGAAACTAATTAATTACAAATATATAATTTATTTACAGATTAATTAAAAATATCTGTTTCACTATCAATATAATGTTAAAATTATTAATTAATCCGTTAATGCAACACATAACGGCTTACACAACACTTTTATGAGCTTGTCTTTGGACCTATATATTATTTACTAACTGACCCGCGCAACTTCGTCTGCGTAAATTTTCCCCGTTTTTGCAACATTTTTCATTGCTGCTCCGCTCCTATTGGTCGTACCGTGATGTTATAGAGATAAGATAAGATTTTTTCAATTCAGACTGAATTTCGAACGAAGAGTTTCTTTGTTTGTTTGAACGCGATAATCTCAGGAAGGACCGGTCCGAAATGAAAAATTATTTTACGGTTGGATAGCCCATTTATCGAGGAAGGCTATAGGCTATATAACATAACGCTTCAACCAAAAGGAGCGGAGCAGCAATGAAACATATTCCAAAAACGGGGAAAATTTACGCAGACGAAGTTGCGCGGGTCAGCTATAATATATTTTCACGCGTGAGTATTCGTGAATCGCGGGCCATATACTATATTATCTTGTAGCTAGTATACTATATAATATTGTGAAATACCAGACTATAACATAAGTACTACTGCACGAATCCACGAGGATACTTAACGAGCATTCGAGTGCGATCGTTATGCCGGCCCATGTGTATTATTAAGCCTAAGAAGGAATGCGCGGTCGAACCTGGGTCGGACACTAGTGCGGGAGCTGACGTACTCACTGTAACATAGAATAACACATCGAGAGTACAGAAGAAAACTTTCGGTTTGATGCCTCAGTCCACTGGAAGAGTCTAAGGCCTAAGGCATCCAGATTTAAACCAAAGCTGCGCACTGACTTCATTTATTTTTTATTGAAATAATTTTGCTATATGCATGCTGACGACTCGGATACAACTAAATTCTCTATAAATCTGTTTCTCTCTGGAATGCCCTGCCCCCCGAAATTAGGATGGCACCCAATCGCCTTAATTTTAAATGGAAGGTACGCACTTTGTACCTTGATGGATCAGCTGAATCATCACAACATTAGTAACATAAATATTTGTCTGTATCTATGTATTTATTTGTGTATGTATGTATGTATGTATGTATTGTTGTAAGTATGTATTTTAGTATTTATTTTCTCTATCTAGCTATTTTTATTTGTGTATTATGTAAGAATAATAGGAAGTTTTTTTTTATTTTACAATTAGGTTACTGCACCTACACATTCCATTTCTACATCACCCTAAGGTAGACTGGCAGAAAATGCTCTTAGCATTAAGTCCACCTTTGTACAACTTTGTGCATAAAGTTTTAAATAAATAAATAAATAAAAATAAATAAATAAATTCGAAAAGTTGTTTGGATAACTATTCGAATTTAATACTGTTCAATTGCAGTACTTTTTTCACGGTCTATTCTGAGAATATAAAATATTAAAGCTGTTTTTACCCGACTGCGGAGAAAGGATATGTGTTTGACGTAAAGAATTTTAGCTGTAAAAGTCGCCTACAAAAAGGCAGAAAACAATATGCCCTTTAAATTAAATATTATGCAGTACGGAGGCATACATAAATTTTGTTGAACTTAATATCGTGCGTCCGACTGCATGACAATAAATTTATAGGGCATTTTGTTTTCAGTGTTTTTGAAAGCTGTTCTTTTTGTTTTTTTTTTTTTTAATACACAGTTGTATTCTTGGGTACGTTACGATCTATAACAGATTTAAAAACTATGTGACGAGACTCCGTGTTCGTAAAGGTGGTTATAAAAACGCAGTTAAGCTTCTATACTTTCGTTATTTTGTGCTGCCATAGTGGGTACATACGCTGACCCTAGGGCAACAATTACACCGTTCCATTTTACTTGATTTCTGTACCTTTATTTGTGTAACGCTACATGTAGAGAATAATTTTGTAACCGTAGTTGAAATGGATGTCTACGATACATAAAATAGACGTCGATTTCTATGAAGAATAGTCACAGTTTACATACAAATTGTTCTCATAATTCAAAGTGATTGCAACAAGTTTTCCTTGTCAAGGACGATTAGGGCTTATTGATAGCAAAAAATGATGGATTACGTTGTTGTACAGATTAATATCGCTTCCTATAATTTTAAATAGAGGAAGTGAACTGTGTTCCTAGATCGGGCCTTAAGCTACGATTTATTTGAATGTACTTGGAATTAGATTTGAACTACATAAGACAAAGCTTTTCACATAACGACCGGTAGTATTTATATCCCACTAAAAACATGTTCATGTAAATTGACGTCAAGACGAGTAGGTACCTACATATTGCTACCACTATAAAAACAACAACGGGTTGCACTCCGGGAGTGCTTGCAGAAGTGAAAACTTAAACATTAACGAAGTGCATTTTTGAATAATTTGGAATGGTAAGGCAATAATTTCGCACGAATTGCTTTATTTATCAGTATAAAAGTACAATAATTTATGTGGTTAAATACAATATTCATCTATTGCGCTGTCGTACACAAACTTGACAATTAATTTAGTTAAAAAATGTAACGTTTCTGAACTATTACGCTGTAAACAGCAGGAGCAGGGATGCATTTTCGCGCGGTAGAAAGAGAGGGGGGTATTACTCTCCTACGCCGCGCCGGCAGTCTACTCTCACTCCGTCTTACGAATTTTCGATCAGGTCACGTGTCCTGACGCGAGTTTAACATCTTTTACCCATCCCAAAAAGTGCACAACGCCGCTGATGAAGTTTTCTCTTCAAAAAGTTATCAGATCTTATGTAAAGCCAAGCACCTAACTCTACACGCCCTAAACTAATACTCTCTAATTTATCATAACGTTCTGCGTGAATCCTAGTCTTAATTTCTCTACAAATCCTACACCGTAGTCAAAATGTGTGGCCTGTTTAAGTAGGTATAATAAACAATATTTTACACGTCACTCAATTTTTTTTTTTTTTTAAAGGTAACTAGCAATGTGGGAACGAGTGCCACATTACTAGCAATCTTGTTAACCCCTCCAGCTAAGCTCAAAGGCTTGTGTTAGGAGTGGGTTCACGTCGGTAGTATAATGGGTAGGATTCGAACCCGCGATCTCACGATAGCGAGACCGATGCCTTAGCCATTAGGCTACCGCCGCTTCAAGCTTGTTATAAGCAAATAGTACCAAAAGTACACCGCACACGGACAAGGAATCTCTTCACACTTTTGGAACAAAGTGGTCCGAGATTTCATGACCCGGCGGGATGCTTGTGTACGTTGCGTGTACGCACTTATGGTATTTTGTGCTTTTGATAATTTAACGGCAGATCTAACTTTATACCTAAATTTGGCAAGTAGGTACGTGTAGACTTTTATTGCGAAACAAAACAGCTAGCTTTTAATATAACCTTTTTTTTTTTTATAGATGGGAAATCATCATATGACTTCTCCCGCTGTGGGCACGAGCGGGAGGGCGTGTCAGACTCCTACTGACTAAAACCCATCTGTGTTCCTAAATAAATAAAGTAAAAAATAAATGCCATAAGAAATTCATAAGACTACATAAATAAAACTTAAAACTCAGAACCCGTAAAAGCTTGTTTATACAACTAGTTATGTTACATGATTATGAAATAAATATGGCTTAGTACAAACAATAAGGGTTCCTTAAGGCTATAAAAGAGCTCATCTCTTCCCTTAAGTGTCGTACGAGGATTATCGTAGGCAGCCTCCTTTGGGAGCGGGACCCGTGTCCAGTCGCACGTAATGGCTGTTCATGAATAACACAATAAACTGTTTACATATGAAACTTTATATTTGAATTACGTTTGATATTCGTTTATGATTAGAATAATGTAAATACATAAAATATTAGGTAACCTTCACATATTTAAAAGCAATATTTTATTTATATTCTCGAACACGAGAAAATAAACTTCTAAATAAACCCATGGATTTACCTATCACATTATCTATACTATATAATATAATATAATCCCTACATAATATGTAAATGTGAATGTAAGTTTGTTTGTTAAGCTTTCACGCGAAAACTACTCAACCGATCATCATAAAACTTTGTACACATATTCTTGGAGGTATTAGAAGTAACATAGGATTATAAAAAAAAGGGGAAAATTTACGCAGACGAAGTTGCGCGGGACAGCTAGTAATATTATATAGAGGAAAGATTTGATTGTTGTTGTTTGTTTGTATTGAATATGCTCCGAAACTACTGGACGGATTTGAAAAATTCTTTCATCGTTGTGAAGCTACACTAACCCCGGGTGACATAGGCTATTTTTTATCCCTGTATTCTCACGGGAACGGGAACTACGCGGGTAAAACCGCGAGGCGTCCGCTAGTACTGTATAAATGAAGTTAATATAAAAACTTGTCGTGAGACTACTTCATAAGTAGGTGATAAGTAATTAGACAAAAAAACTAGAAAATGGTCGGGGTCGCATTACCGATCTTTACAAATTAAAAGTAAAAAAAAAACACAAGCACGCGAGCGTTTCAAACCAATTACAAAACCTTCGGTAACCGACGACAACCAATAGAATGTGCTGAGTAATTATACTCGTAAAATTGTAGAAGTACCTACACTTTTTCTGATCATTTGTACGTCTGGTACCTTTGTATAGAATCCCATTACCTCTGTACGGAGATGGTCAGATTAACCTGGTTATCGATAGGCATCTCTTGACCCTTGATCCGCTAATAATCGTGTCGAACACCGTCGTATTTGGTATGGTTTATTGTGCTTTTTTACCATCGTAGCCATATTTAAACGACAAGTGAGTCGCTTCTCATGTTTCAATGCCGTAATAGTTTGTTTTGAATTAAGATAAATTGTACTTAAAATTTATAGGTTTTTTTTATTACGAAATACATGTTTTTTTGTTGTTTATTGAGTAATGTATCTATATTTTTATCTGCCAATAGCTATAATAACATATCAAAGATTTTTATTTTTTGTTATGTTAAGTCTTGACAGTTGAATATCTTGAGATCGCATTCGTGAATTAAATTTGATATTTTTAGCTATGATAATAATTTAGTTCCAAATAATAGAAAATTATTAGATTTTAATATATTATTAGATTATAATTATAGGAATTCTTGAGATCGGGTAATAAAAAGTATCTTTCTAGTCAGTTTATTTATACGGTATCTGTTATTTTATCTTTTAGAAAATGCAATGTTTATCGTACATATCTAACTCTTAGTTTTAAAATGGTATAAATGTGTAAACTTAAATTAGAATACAATTGTTTATTAGCCTTAAAAGTCAGATCGTAAACAATTTATAAAGAAAATAGCAGAAACCTGAAACCTTCTTTACATGCGATTATAAAAAGACTAAACATTGAACAACTTCTGTACTTAGAAAATGAGTAAATTCCAATCTGGAGTCTGGCGCCTCTAGTCTTGTTAAAAGCACTTCCACAAAGCTTCACATCATATCCTAGGCACTTGTGTGGCTGCAATAAATACTTATTTGCGATACTAGGGACTTGTCGTCATAAGGTACAATCAACGGACGGAGCCACGAGAGGCATGGCCGGTCACTGCGCCCCGGGCATTGTTCTCATACAACTTATATTTACTTTAGTACTGAACGAATCTCACCATGCTAAATGCCACCCATACGATTGTAAATATCTGTTATTGAATATTGCCAAGCCACTTTGTCTACCATCATCTCAATAACAATAGTACTCAGTATTATGTGAGAAAGACTCCACTTTTCACTGTACAGCAAATATAAACGGGGTTAACGTTGCCATAACGAACGACAATGTATTTAATATGTGGGCGAGTATTGTTTACAATGTCTTCCTGGGTAACCCTCATAGATTACATCTGAGATGACATGCCAAGTATTATTGTCTGTAAACGAAGATCAAGTACTTTTGTGACCTTAACCTGTAATAGGTTATACGGGACTGAGTCCGGAACTTAAGTCTCCTGCAGCGCCTTATTCATCTATCAATTGGTCGCATTAACGAACGTGCCAGTGAAATGTTTATGGAGTCGCAATAGGCTCATTTGTTAGGACGCATGCGTGTTGCTCTCGCCACGAGACGTGTTTTAAAATTATAATTTATAGCTTATTTGAGTGTCGAAAGAGTAGATTGTGTGGGCGGTACCGGTTGTACTTATAGTATGTGAGCAGCATATCGGTGTAAATGTCGTCGCCTTTGCATTGTTCGAACGGTGTAACGGACTCTAACTCGCAATCAAGTCAAATTTATGGCACTGTTGGTATGTGTGAGTAATGATTATGTGTTGCACTAATAACGATTTTGCATGTCATAATCATAATTCTATTCGAGATTTCATCAACAATAAACATTCGATTTTATCATTTATCTTGTTATCTGTTAAAAGTTTTTGCGCTTATTATTTATTTCGTATTTTTAATAATACTAGTATTAGTAAAGTTTAAATTTACCAAACACAATGTTTCAATCAATAAAATAATTATGTAATATAACTTCATAATTTCAAAAGAGTGGCCCATGAGTTTCTTGGCAGCTTCTTCTCATGAAATGCCGCCTAACTTAATTTTGTATTTTTTTTTTCAAACAAATTGTAATTTATTATTATTTTAATATGTATTAATTTGAGGTTTTAAAATAATCATTGAACTGATTTTATAAAATAAAGATATTTGAAGTTTATCAAGTTAGACTCATAATACTTTTTCTGTTTTCATTTCTCTTTTCTAGTGAGAATTTCTTCTAACTTTTACTACTTGTTCAGTTAAAGCCGATGCCAAAACTTAAGGCGCATTGATAAGAATCGAATGCGGTATCTAAATGATGTGTGCGAGTTGGAATAAGCTATGCGCGTACGCTGTCTAGGGCGGTACTCGCATATTCAGGATACAATCTAAAGATGTGGTGATATGTCTACAGTTTTAAAGCTAAACATTGTAGCATAACTTTTGGCTTTCGGCCAAATACTTGACTAGGATTTCGTAACAGATAATGTGCCGACGGAATTATAATCAGGGTAATCATGTAGTAATCAGACACTAAGGTCAAATGCGAGACAGATGATTATTGAATACAAATTGCTAGACGACTTTAATTGAAACTGGTGTACACGCTTTGAATATGTTAAACTAAATTAAATAATGTACAAGGACTCATTTTCTGTATGTCTTATAATGTTCCTACTATTGAAACATAAGTATTTCTCATAAGGAACCTCAGCCGCGTCCTCTCATCACGCGAACCTACTGCCATGACATATGTCTTCTATTTTCTGCTTCTACGATATGCTGGCTTCTTAACGATGATTTCCTTTTTAAATTTTGTGTAGAGCCTAATGTAGAGCCTAAACAAATGCCACAAAGTTTACGCTTCCCTTCATGGGTATGTAATCTTCGCTTTATGATAACTAGCAATGTGGGATTTTGGTCCCACATTACTAGCAATCCTGTTAACCCCTCCAGCTAAGCTCAATGGCATGTGTTAGGAGTGGGTTCACGTCGGTAGTATACTGGGCAGGATTATAGGATCATTACCTCTGGGACATCACTGCTGATTAGCCACAACTCTGGACTCTTAGTCAATATGCATACCTAAAATTTGAGCATTAATTTGCTCGAGTTATCCTCTGCCTTCCACTCGTCTCTGCCCTGAGATGGTCACTAGTCTTTTTAATAGGAATCAAGTTCATCTCGCCAATTACGCCGGGTTTGGCACGATGCAAGCTTCATTTAGGGTAATTATGACCAAACTAAAGCAAGATACTTTGAACAAGCTTTACAATAAAATTAAATTAAAATTGTAGAGTAAAGAGGAAGTCCGAACAATAAATCGTGATTACAAATAATAACCACGTTGAAACGAGGTCTCATAAAACAGTTTCAATGCTGACCTCTTGGCACCCAAAAAAGGCTTTTTATTCGTTTCAAAGGTGTTATTGTAATCTATTGTTGTCAAATGGATGATGTATAAGCGTTTTTTCTGTAAGACTTATCTAATTTGGATAATAAGAGGTCAGTCACGATAAGTGTGTGTGTTTTTGTTATTGTTTTGGTCTATTTTGTTTTAAACAAGGAAGCATCATTCGTGTTTGGCTGGATGATCTTAGACACATTAGGTATACACATCATGAATCGTGTGAATGGCAATCAAGAATTGATTGTATTTACTCATGGTAAAACAAGATTGCTAAGACTAATAAATATAGGCATAACATTTTATTAAAATGAAGTGTATGTTTTAGTCACTACCCAAATTATGTGATCTTTTTTAATGTTAAAAAAAGACGACTCCCGCAGTAGGGTACAGATCCTGTCGCGGGCTCTTTACAAACATATAAGTCGCGGACACAAAGTACACCCAGACTCGGAACAACAATTTGTGGATCACACAAAGTGGTGTCCCGTGTGGGAATGGATCCCACGACCTCTTGCGTAGCAGGCAGATACACTCCCACCGCACCACAGAGGCAGTCTCTCTGATCACTTATCACATCACTTTTGGCTCTACGTTTAAACATAATAAATTATTGTCTGATTTCGAGGAATAATAGTGTGGTGTATTTCTTTTTGCCTTTTCTCTCAAGTCTATCATTTCAAAAAGGGAATGTCCTTTTTAGGTCCATTCTACCATTACCTACTAGGTCTCCCACCAATCCTATTAGGAAGATATCAGATTTTTTTTGTTTAAAGACGACTTCCGCAGTAGGGTACAACCCCTGTGACGCGGGGGACTTTACAAACATACAAGTTACGGACACAAAGTTACCCAGACCCGGAACAACAATTTGTGGATCACATAAAGTGGTGTCCGGCTGCTACTCAACAGAGTCAGTTAAAAAGATTCAGAGTTTTCTCTCATCAGTTCTTGGGCACAATTATTATTAGCGGATGTATTTTCAATTCCAGTTTAATTTGGTTATTTCCTGAATCACGTCTGTTAGAAGAACTTAAGAAGTTAATTAATTCAGAAAATTTTTCGCTACGTTATCTATCTATAGTGTAAAGATAGCCATCAATAAAGAATCTCTAGTTACGTAGTTCCGATAATATCGCGAAGCACATGCCAACGGTACCACAACAATACAAAAAGGTAACTGTTAGTTATTGTGATTGGTTTAGGCAGAGGGTGGCGCGCGGGAAAACTCTTAGTCACGCTTACTCGTGGGCCGGGACCCAACTCGATCGAAACTGATCAGATAAGAGATGCGCACAAAAATACCGAGTCGATGGTCCGATGGAGCGATCCAGTCGTGATCGATAGAGAATCGAAGTGTCACGCGCAGGTTCGACGCCCTCAGGTCAGGGTCGATCCTCGTCTGCATTTATGCAACGCAAATATCGTTTCCCCCGACGGATACGTCGTTACGTGGAATATTACATGTAAACACTTCATTGTTATTCCCTATCGAGTGTTTTTATTCGTGACTCGTCGACAGATCGCTCGACGGTTTGTTTGGCCTGACTCCGTCTGGGTGTTAACCTCAGTTCCGTCATGTTTGCATACCTTTGCCTATATTTGAGCAGAATTAGTGTTGTACAGGTTGGTATCGAATCGTGAGATGAGTTCCAGGGTTGCAAAGTTTATCTGTTTATTTCTGTCAAGTGTTTCAATTGTTGGCTTGAGTATGATGGTGCCTTCCACGACAAAGATGGATTGATAAACGCTAGTGATGTATATTTTATATGTCCTATCCATTGTATACGTATGTATAGAGCAGTACTTTTTAAAAATAGATTACCTATCGATAAAATCAATTGAAGATTACGATCTACAATTCGTGTGGCGTCTGAAATGACCAGACCATTGTCGGTCAATGAACTTTTAAACAAGCGACTTTAACGTGGCCTTGCTATCGTACACGCAAGTTTTATTAATGCAAAATCTATATATAGGCAATAATCTGCGTACAACCGCACCCAACAACATTATTGCAATTGGTTATGCCAACAAATGTATTGGACTGACTTCGATTCGTTTCGCACCATTCCGGAACTTAATACTTACACTTGTGAACTAAACACCAATTCAAACCGAATGGTATCAAATCACCATAAAGCTATCTCGGTTATGGCTCAATATGGAGCGCACGAAATAACGGACAACTGTTCTCTTCTAAGAATGATGTAGGTACATTGTGCTCTTTGACCCCCGTTACGGTTTAGGCATGAGATTGAAGTAAAGAATATGCAGTGACCCTGCAGCTTTATCGTAAACCTAGGTTTGAAATAAGAATATTTATGACGTCGCGTCGTGAAAGTTGGAAATGCGAAATGATATTTTGTATGATTTTGCTGTGTGATGCATATTACGAAATTCTAACATTAAATTTCTTTTTAAAATTAAGTATTAGTTATTTTACACAATCTCAGTAAGAAGTTATCTACATAAAATATGAACCCTTTTTTAATGTGGACTAGATAGATACCAACAAAAATGGTTGTCTGTAAAGTCGGTTAACAGACGATAATTTTACGTGATAACGTCTTACGAAAACAATGATATCGCCATTCGCATTGATGCAACCAATCGATAACGTTAGTTCCAATTGTGTCGCATGTCATCTCGCTGCAATCACCATTCGCTGTTGTTTCGCAACCAATCAATAACGTGACACTTTTTCGTGCGTGCACCCGGTCATTGATTTATAAGACGTTATCACGTCAAAAAACAAAGCAAGTTTATGGTCGATTAGCGTTAATGCTGAATGTTACCTGGCTCACAGACAACAATAGATTGGTACCAAATTATTGCAAACTTTAGAAACCGATATTACGGCCTTCGAACCCAGACTAAGATCGAGATCAGCTATAGCGTAGTTAGGCTTGGCTTAAGCACAGCTTATACTTAGAAGAACTTAACAAAGCATTCACTAACCGTTTAAATTATTGGTCTTAGCGCTACTTTTGCATAATCTTAGATGATGTCTGTAAAGTCAATGGCCAGTATTTTCAAGCGGCATTTTCAAGCGGCTTTGTCAAGTTTTTTGTTAAGTTTTAACTAAGTTAAGCTTATTGATTACAGCCTAACGGCCGGTCTCAATAATCTAACTATCGGCGGATTTTGCGAATAGAGATTATATTTGACATAAGCTACATACAAAATATGTCAAAATTCTACCTCTAGTAGCCAAATCCATCAATAGTTACATTATTGAGACCGGCCGTAAGAGTTGATATAAAAATTTAGGTCGCGAATAATATCCCCCATGTCCTATAAACTAAACATACTATCTTCGAGAACACGCTTTTGGACCTTTACCAAGAGTTCCTGAAAGTTACGACTAATATCAAAATGAAAAATGCAGTTTCACATTGTAACAACCTACACAAACAAAAATTAACTGCATGATTCAAAAATTCGACAAAGCTATTTAGAATGTCGTGTCTGTTCCATTAGTAGCAATTTAAACTTATTGTTTTTTTTTCTTTTAACATACTTACTACACGGTGTCATAATCAGGGTCCTTATTCACGATCTTTATTCCGTGTCCACGGCAAGCCCGTGCGAACTGTCAAAATCCTGTCATAATGGGAAATGGAGAGGTGCGCATGCGCGTTGATGCATTTCTAAGTGCAGCTCTCCATTTACCATTACTGCCATGGACACGGAAAAAAACGTGAATAGGGACCCTGATCATGAGCCGTTAAGTGAATGCATGAGAAAAAAAAATATCAAGCTTAGACCTGAATTGATCAGATATTCAAACGGCATTGCAGACAAGTACCATATATAATAATATCTATAATATCTTGGGACAACTCACACAAAGCTATCTGATCCCAAACTAAGCAGAGCTTGTACTATGGAAACCAGACAACCGATAAACATACTTATATATTTCTAAATACATACATATTATAGATAAATAACACCCAGACACAGAATAAACCATCATGCTCATCACACTAAGTTTTATCCTGGGTGGGGATCGAACCCACGACCTCTTGCGTAGCAGTCGGATACACCCCCACCGCGCCACAGAGGCAGTCAGCATATAGTAGTTAGTGCTTAGTGTTAAGGGTTAATTTACCGTACTTAGTCCAATAATTGGCATTTGGCAAGAAATGTTATTTAATTTATAAGACGAGCATTTAACACTTCGACTATCTGCCACTCGCTGTTTGTAAACCCTTTACTTACTTTTGTCCCATTTGACCCCAAATTAACTCTATACCCTTGACAGTCTCATCAGAATCTTTTACCCCATATGAAGTAGATCAATCAGAGGCAATCTTGGGGCAAAAATGTAATTGAGTAGGGTCACGTTGCGCCCGCGATCGGCGCGAGAGCATAGGTTAATCGAGTGAGCGCCCGTGCAGCCCACTGTCACACCGCACAAGAGATAGCGATATTCAACGATCCATTGGCCCTTACACGAATAAATCGCGTGAGATAGGACAGCTCAGAAGATTAGTGCGCAGGCGTTTAGTAATCAGTGGCGTCGTTAAAGTAAATTGAGAGTATATATAATATTTAAGTGACTTCTGACTTTTGAATGTTAGTTTAGAATATACGATGAAAAGGATGATTTAAATATTCTAATACGTTTATGAGTCTTAATTTATATATTTTATAATATCTTTAAAAGTTTATATTAAAACACTCTATATAAGTTATTTTTACAGTTATTTACATTAGGAATCTTGTTAAGCCCTCCAGTTAAGATAAATTATTTCTATAGTGGGCTTACAGCGGTAATAAAATGGGTGGGGTTCGAATCTGTGACCACTTGATTGCAAGTCCGATACTTCAACCACTAGGCTACCACCATCGCTACCGATAAGTAGATGCCTATATTACAATAACTACGATTTAAAGAAACGCTCGCGAACTTACTCTTTGACAAAACAAATAATACCTACGATGACATTATATGACATCACGTTGTCTGAGATGTCACGGGGTTATCGCATCGCGTGTGCAATGAGCGCACGGCCTTATGACTAGGAAGCGGCGCACGAGTTGTTTCACTGATAACACCACATAATAAAACAATGCACGCCAACCTGATGCTAGCCACTTTGCGAACGTCCCGCCTTTTACATTGAAAATTTAAAGACACCGCGTGATTTGCGCTGATGGTATAGTACGAAACAATTTGAACTTCACTGTCAAGCACTTAAAAGATAAAACTCAACGATATAATTAACTTTAACGGATATTGTAAACCTATTTCATTGTTAATATACTGAATAACTTACCCTATTTCGATACAAAATTGTAAACGTTTAATTCACACTTCATAGAGATAATCTCAGCACTTTATAAACGTTCACTCTACACACGAGTAAAACGAATTCAATATTACGGAATCATTCTAATATCTATAAGATTTGTAACAATTTAAGTTGTAGATACAGTTAAAGTTAATGTCATTACTTACTAAATAAAAATGATATCCAATTAAAAACGTCCTACGCATCGTAATAAACGAATGATACTGCATTCCGACTCTCGGCACAGCTTTCGTGTTTTCTATGGAGATGAAAAAAAACGCTTACCTACGCATAAAAACCCGTGTGATTATAGAAACTATAATGAGGCCATAAATAACATTGGAGCGTTGATTATTATTCGAATACAGGACAAATTGGAGTTGCACCCTCTTCTCGACAGTCAACGATTCTTAAAGGAACGCAGGGTCAATAGTTTTTTTTCTGCGCCCAAATAAACCGCTTTCAATAGAGGCTTGATTTTATGATTTATAGGACCCTTTATACGCTCTCAGCTTCTCCGTATTCTGTTTTGATTGAGGCTCCTTTCTGTGTTCCGAAGATTGATTGTTTTTGATGGTGTGGGACTTTTTGTTGACTACGTTTAAGTGTAAATATTTTAGTTTTTTTTCTTTTATAAAAAAATGTAAGCGCGCGGGAGAACCAAAACATATTATTTATGTTTCATTCAAACCCCAATTCCTTTTATATTTGGTACAATATTGGTGGAACATTTAGTGTTCATTTATAGAAAATAAACTGCCAAATCACGTCGGTTACTTACTTATAATTATAATTACCTAATAGTTTATTGGTACCAGTTGCAGCAAAATTGCATTTCAGTGTCAGCTTTGAAATATTGCCATTTCCAGCTGTATCGATTGCGAGGCATTCCTTGAGAGAGGCAATTGAGCAATAGCATCCACCGCGGGCTTAACCTTCCTAGATTGTCCCTTCGAGCTTTAACTGAATACGTCGGTCCTTCGGGTGTAGATCGAAGAATCTCATAGATTATTCGTTTCATTTAAACGATTTACCATAAGTTTCTAGTACAAGAAGAGCTGTCAAGAATGACGAGTAAATGAGATAGGGTAACGAAATTACTTTCACGAGTGTTCCTTCTAAAGATGCCGGAACACCTCAGCTTATTGCTGCTGAATAAGCCCGACGGTTACTACCTAAGTCACGCATTTGTTCTTACTGGAAAACATTCCCACTTGCCCATTAGATAACTCGTAAACAAGGACATCGACGTTAACTAATATTCTCCTGTCACAAGTTTACGACTGCCAAGATTTACCATCGTCTACAATGCCTTAAGTGCCGATAAGATCATAATAAGTTACACAATTATGGAACAACCAAGTGTAAGTTCGATTAACATTAACGACTTAGAAGCCAGTGGGGTCAAAGTCCACCATTTTGAACTGTCGTGAGGTTGAAGAGCTGTAATAGTGTTATCCTGCCTAATCTATTCCATGTGTTGTTCCCCTAGGGCAGGTGACTGCAATTGAAATGTCCCGCTAGCGGAGTGGAGTGGGTGCGAGCCGTGTCCATTTCCGCAATTTCAAGACGTACAAGAGGCTATCGTGTACTGACAATGGGCGCTATCGCGTGGCGTCTAATCACGCGGGCCCTGGTACTGTTAGGTCGCTGCATCGCCCGCGGCCGAGCTGCGCCGGCACAGAGTAATGTGCGTGCGAACGCGATCCGATCGTCGCATCGCGTCAAACAACATCTCATAACGATCGCTGGGAGCTCAACGGTCTATCTCACAATGGGCTAATCACTGTGACGCGACTAATCGCAGCGATTATGCGCCGAGGTCTCGCTGGGTCAGATTGAAGTTCTTTAGTTCATATTGCATATAATACTTTGTTATTAACGTGCTAATTGTAGGGTTACAGTAAAAAATAAAACGGGATATTGATCGACAGTAATAATGTCGAATTACGTGACAGTTAATTAGGGCCTGCCATTCAGGCGGGCGCAGCCTTGTTCGCTTTGTGGCAAACTTGTAGTTTCGTAATATCTGTCGTATGTCCGCCCGAACGCGGCACAATACAGCCGCTATGATTTATGGTTCTAAGGCCCTTGCTGGAGATTGAACTCTTTGTAATCATTGACAAATTATGCGGCTACCATTTACTTTTATCCGGTTAGCTTTGTTTCTTGTTAGATGAATATAATAGGTTCGATAACAGGGCACTGAGCAAGCAACAAATTACAATAAGCACCTATCTGTCCGGTATTTCCTGACATTTGAAATTTATTTTCCTAACCTGTATCAAATTCATTCTGTTATTAAAGTATCTGAAATTTCAACTAAATAATATACAAGAACATTTATAATTTATCATGTTATTTCATTTAATCTTTATTAGATTTCACAACACATTCATACGGTCGTAATAACTCGAGGGCACCATTAGCGCGGAGGTTCCAACACGAGCCTTATGATTTGCACTATTTGTAAGTCAAGTAATGCGATCCCTTGAGAGATAGCCATAAATTTTTCATACAGTGTTCGCTTCTCGAGTAACAATACATTCACTTACGACAAACAACATTTATTAAGGGCACAAAGGCGAGAGTCGCGATGGCTCATGCCTCACCGCTGCTCTATGCCGGGAATATAAACACTTATAAATCTCTAAGGGGTTATATTTAATCACTGGTGCCCTCACAGAGCGCACGTTTGCAGTTGAAGTCTGAATTATTTTAATCCAGACACTGGGTCTTTTATTGTAGGCAGGCACTTTGTAAGGTTCCAGTAAATCAGCTTAGCAGACGGATGGTGCGACAGTCATCTTTTCTGCTTGGAATTAAACAAATCTGTGCAGCGCTGTAATATTTTTGTTGCGGTTCTGCAATACGCTATTGTGCTTTTCCTAGTTTAACAAACAATGAGTATGAATTTAATTTAATTTAGAGATATATATATATATGTTATTTAAATCGGTTTTGTTTCTAAATTAATTATAATATTGTGACTCTGTATGACTGCCCCGATTGAATTTGTTAGGAAAATAAGTTTAAGTACATAATATAGGTAAAACGTGTAACTGAAAGGTGTGATAATTTTTTAGCGCAGAATATAATTATGTGGCATAAGTATACCAAGCATGGTGCCCAAAAGAGCATATAAATACATGAAGCCATAATATATTACCTTATTATGTTTTGTTTTTTGTTTATTTGTTTATAAAAGACGACTCCCGCAGTAGGGTACAAGCCCTGTGTTTCGGGGGACTTTACAAACATACAAGTCACGGACACAAAGTACACCCAGATACGGAACAACAATTTGTGGATCACACAAAGTGGTGTCCCGCGTGGGAATCGAACCCTCTTGCGTACAGTTGGACATACTCCCATCGGGCCACAGAGGCAGTCTAAGATATAGCGTTGTTATATCAAGTTTCAGTAGCGAACTGTGAATGGCACCAAGTAGGCAATGTAGCTACGACCCCTGGTTCAAATTATGATTAAGACACAGAATTTCTGAAGTAATAAAATTAATACGTTTTTGACTGAAAATATTTTTTATACTAATGTTATAAAATGGAAAGATTTATATTTTGGTATTTTTGTATGTAACGAATAAACTTAAAAACTAAGGTCCGATTTAAAAAAATATTTCACCGTTGAGAAGCTACAATATCCCCGGGTGACAGGCTACTTTTTATTCCTGTATTCCCACGGAAACGGCAACTACGCGGCTAAAACGGCGAGGCGTAATAATTAAAAACTAATGTAATTTTATAATATTTAAAATCTTACGTGTTTGATAAAATTAAATAGGTATGTCATTGGTACATTACAGCCCTTCAATATGACCACACCTTTCTGTTTTACGTTAATATTATAAGTGGGTGCCCAAGCTAATGGTTAAATTATTTAATAAATGTGGGCGTTATATACCTATGTCTAACCCTTCAAGTGATACACGTGTTATTGCTACGCTACATTATCCTAATGTTACCTTAAGTTTCTAAAACCCTATAATTTATAAATCAACAGACAATATAAATCATATAACACCGAATACCGTTCAAGCAGTCCCTTTGAGCAATAAGTTAGTATTTGAACGCCCACTTCCGGCGAAAATTCTCTTAGTTTCAATTATTATAAGCTTCTAACTTGAAGTAACGCCCTTGATGTACCTACAGTAAGTATACAAAAGCCCTGTCTGATTCATTTATGTTACGTTATTCTTCTTGAATGCAATTCGATTATATTTTGAATGTTTAACTGTTTGTAGACCCAATAAAATAAATAAAATTAAAAAAGCTTAAAAATAATAATAAAAAGAGAGAGAGAGAGCGAAGGTAAAGATTTTTTCAAATCTTGACAAAAAATCTTGAAAAGTGCTATATTTTGGCGAAGTTGAGAGCTCTATTTTATAATTAAAAGGGATTTCATCATATCTGTTTCATGTATCATTCGCCCTTTTCAGATTGGACAGAGGCTTTTTGTAATTGTTAGAGGCATTTCTTGCCAATTTCTTTATTATTAAAATATATATATTACGGGTCTTAATCGCGTGAATAATTTAAGGTAAAATACCTTGTTTATTGCCCGACGTTTCGACCGTATTGCAACGGCCGTGGACACTTAAGACCCGTAATATATATATTTTAATAATGTGTACAAATCGCGAAAGTTTATCAAAATTTCTTTATTAATATAATAATTGCATTTTTGAAAATAGAAAAAAAATAAGTCCAGACCCAGGAATCGAACCCGAGCCTTCCGTTTGCCAAACCGGGACCGGAATCGAACCATCTAACCTGGAGTATGGTACTAAATATTAAATTCTTCTATCCTTCCTACATGCGAGTCAGGGCCCTCGGACAGAAGCTATTTTACACTTTGTATAAGACCATAGTTTGACTGGGGTATTATTTTTGTTGACGATATTAGCTGGGTCTTAAACTTTCGGTTGTCGTTTATAACTTTATAAGTTAGTAAAGTAAATAATCCGCTTGACAGTATTTGAAGTGAAGCGATTTAGTGTAACAGATTGGGAAACCTTTGAGGTAAATGTTGTTAAGGGGATTATTGGTTTACAAGAAGTTCGTAAATCGTGAACTGAGGTGAAAACAAATCTATACGAAACTATGGCAATAGCCATAGAATAAGTTTATAGCAAATAATAAATTTAGGAACGTGATGTATTACTCTTCCTGGTTTGTTATTATACTCTTTTAATTAAGCAAAATTAACATAATAAATGTATTTGTCTAGAATTTAGTGTAAATAGATTAGCTTTAACCAAAATAAACTATTGTTTACAGTTGACCCGTGACCACGATCGGTGCAATTCGATCGAAACGACGCGACGGGTAAATAAAAGGTTGGTACCTTTAAATAATTCACGCGATTAAGTCCCGAAATATATCTAACAAATAAACTAGTCAATAACTAACATAACATCTCGTCTCTAATTTGACTTTTTTTACTTTTTATTTATTATAGCATCTCGTAGAAACGAAGGTATACGTATCCATCAAAACATCGAGTACGTTTACTGCTTCATTTTAAATTTTATTTTAAGTTAAGGTAAAGGCAGAAAGAAGTCGAGGGATATGCAGCATTCAACAAGGTGAGTGTAAACAAATTAAACAATTATACAGGAGAATTTGTCCGGTGGGAGTGTGTCCGACAGCTACGCAAGAGGTCGATCCCCACACAAGACACCACTTTGTGTGATCCACAAAATGTTGTTCCGAGTCTGGGTGTAATGTGTCCGTGACTTCTATGTTTGAAGTCCTCCGCGATACAGGGATTGTACCCTACTGCGTGTTACAAATAAATAATAAAAAAAAAACTGCATTCCTTATTTTGCATATTAAGTCAATAAAATACTTGGCTTTATTTGTCGAGAAAGTCTAATTTTATTTTAATATTACAATGACTCACCGAGCTCATAACGCTTTCATTATTCAAAAGTTATTAGATCAAACCTCTTACCCTACAATAATTAATTCCAGTAAACCTACATCTTACTCGAAATGTAGAATTCATGGACACGTGTACTTAAATTCTACATTTTGAGATACCTACATAATTCGAATATGCTTGAAATTACTATAAATCCTATAGAATAAAAAATAAGCGTCAATGATTTAATATACAAACTCAGTTTCCTTTGACAAAGCCAACTGTACAATAAATCCTTACAACGGCGGAGACTCAACCCTCTATTGCGGTCAAGTGGCAGCGAGTAAGGCGCTTACGTCTAAGCTGTTAAACGGAATCAGATTATAATTATTTTTTCTTTCACTTTCCCTACCTTCGAGTAACTACGCAACGCCATACTTAGTTCAA
This sequence comes from Herminia tarsipennalis, assembly GCA_945859575.2. NCBI lineage: Eukaryota > Metazoa > Arthropoda > Insecta > Lepidoptera > Erebidae > Herminia > Herminia tarsipennalis. Next base: position 9,093,966 of record OX243834.2, on the reverse strand, counting down.
AAGTGAAACTAATAGGTTGTTGTGGGTTTGTAAACTTTAAGTTATTAAATTATAGGGATGTTATGGCAGTAGTTTGTTACAAGTTTTTAAATGTAACTTATGACTATGATAACTTTGAAATAGTATAGAAATAAAGGATATATTCAGAGGAAAAGAGAAGAAATAGTGGATTTCGAATAATTGATTATTAAAAATTTAGTATAATACGTATCTTTCTTTCAAAACTTAAAACGACTTATATCATCAAAGTTTGTATGATACAGAAATGTAGATTTATGACGTCATCGTTAGCTATGGTCTAATATTTTATTTTAGTAGGTGGTAGGTACCATCTACCTATATAAAACTCCTTGACAAAAATTGATTTAATTAAATTAAGCGATAGGTCATTAAATATTAAACTATAGTCAAATGCCAAATATACTAACAACATAATTCACTATTTTAATTCAACTTTTCTCCTTGAAATTGCTCAGCTGGTGTACTCCATAGTTAATCTATCTTTATGGTAGGTACCTACTAACATTAAATATAATTAACTATAAACGAAACTATATTTTATTTTACTTGAACAAATCTTATTATAAAACGCACATGTTTTATAAAAAAAATTAAGACGTATCTATTAATGACTACTGATGTATTTCGTACCTACTATAAAATAATACATTTTCATCGCAGTTATCTACTCAATTGTAGGACAATAATCTGAACGATCTTCATGTTATTGCTCTGATTCAGACTTTAACTGTGATTTGTATCTTCCACGACATAGAAATTACAAATTATTAAAGAGAAACGACTGAACTATTTCCCAGACTAGGAAAAATTGCAATCAAATAGCCTGGAAACGTTTTTACAATTGACTGACCTGCAACAATTGGTATTACGAGCTATGGAATCGATAGTTTCACTTACTTGAAATCACAGGGCTATTATCTACTTTAGATACAAGCAAGATGAATAGACGCAGATCCATCTTGACAAACTCACCTCACGCTTGCGAATCACAATGCCCGTTTAACCGAAAGTTAACCACGTAACAAGGAGATAGCTGTTGCAACCATCCAACCATTTCACCCGACAACGTTATTAATGAACGAAGATCGAATCGCAACAAAATTGAATTCAGAACCTCTATTTTGAAGCAGGTTTTATTTGATTTGATGAAATAGAAACAGTAAAGGTTAGAATAACGTTCACTTTGTTTGTCGTGTTGCTCTACAGATTAATCACTGTTATACTTTAGTTACTGCCGAGAAGAACGGACTAAAAAAAAAGTTTGTCTGTAAATTCAATTTACGAACGATTTTGACAGTAAAATGTGTATGCCGTGATAACGTCATAAGAAAACATTGATGACATTGTAATAAACAATCATGCCTGTGACAGCTTTAGTTCCAATTGTATCACATATCACTGCAATTGCCATTCGGTGTTTGCTTAGCAACCAATCAATAACGTGACATGCTTAGCAAACAATCAATAACATGACACTTTTTCGTGAGTGCACCCGGTCATCGATTTATAAGACGGTATCATGTCAAAAACTGAATAGAATGTGGAACATTTAGTCGTCAAGTGGTCAAGTTAAGGATAACCTCTGTACCTATTCCTGTTACTAAGATACTGAACTCCTCTTTGAACTACGGTACGGTAGCCGTCATAATCCATTTGGATCTAATGGATGTTGTTGGATGTAACATGTCTTTGAATTTTACTACAGTTTTATCGATTTTGGGCAGGAGCAATGACGATGAAACAAATCATACAAAGTTCGCATTCGTCTAGGCCACAGTACCTAGGTACATAAAGCATTGTGCTATTTTGAATCACAATTCTCTTAGAAATTCTTCAGTTACACCAAATTGCTTTGTATTGCGAGCACTGTGCTATGTCGATACTCGAACAACGAGTTATCGTCAACAATTGTTATAGAGGTCTTATTAGATTTCTCTCCATTACGTTGCCTTGTTTTAAATGTAGAATGTAAGCCGGTTGGATAAGGTATTAATTTTTAATTTGGATCAATCGTGACGCGGACTTAAAGGTGGTTAGTCGGTTGCCTAATCTTTAAAACGATCGTCTGCCAAAAAGTACCTGTGTCGCACCATTGTGGTTCTTGTTGCTATTGTTCATTTACACTAACAAGGTATCCATGTCTCGCTGTGACCGCTTTACGTCAGAAGCTAATCATTTAGCCCCGGCAATGGTTAATGGTGGGCAGTATTGTTCTCTTGTGAACCAAAAAGTTAGGTAACTCTATCGCAATGAACCTCAAACTTTCCAGTTATTAATTATGCTTTATTGGTTCGGAGACCGCCCGCAATGTTTACATACGAGTCTTTTGAAATCTTGGGGTCAGAGGATAATGGAGCATCTCAATGGCTGTTTATAGACGAAGTAATCGTTATGGCTTTGTGTGTTTACTGATGGCGAATCCGTCAATGATTGTTTAAAAGTTTATGGGCCACAGTTGTTATGTAATGCGAAAGTATCTTTATCTAATAGGTTTTTGTTTTTGATGTAAGCACTTATTTTATACCGAATTATTCTTACTGTTTCTACATAATTTAAACAGCAGTTTTTTTTCTTTAATATTGCAAATATACAAAGATATTAGCTAACTTAAAAAAATGGCTGGCAGGAGCTGGATGCGAGAAGCCGAGGATAGAACAAAGTGGTCTGCGATAGGCTGATGATGATGATGATGAAAACAGTGGTTGTATGTATATACGGACGATAATTTTAGAACTTTTTTTTGTTGCGATCGCCAAAACATTGATGACATTGTAATAAACAACGACAACGACGGCTACAATACTTCAGGCTATTAGCAGGCGGAACGTGACTGTGACACTTTTTCGTGCGTGCACCCGGTCATCAATTTATAAGACAAAAATAAAAATGTAATGAACACAAAATAAACCTTCCAGCAATCTTCCAAATGACAGTGAAAGTCGTATTAAAATTAGTTCCCCAGTTGCGATAAATATAAGCATAAATAAACCGAAGCGAAACGTGACAAGATGATATTGAAACTATGTAATTAATAATATCATAACATCATTTTCTCATGGACCGAATTCTCTATAAGCAACTATAGTCTCTTATGGATTTTACAACGCTCAAGTAGTGTTTTTTTTTTTTTTGTGGTTCACACAAAGTGGTGTCCCGTGTGGGAATCGAACCCACGACCTCTTGCGTAGCAGTCGGACACACTCCCACTGCGCCACAGAGGCAGTCAATGTTTATGTACCCATAATTTACGAATGATGACACTTCAACTGAAGTTACAATTACTTACAAAACAAAATATTATGAAGTACAAATACAAATTATAACCAAACCTTTAACTTTGACACGTTAACATGACATGATAGTATACTTAATCGTTCACATTTTTAGTAAGAATACAGTTTGTTTACAATTTACACGGTCAGCAAATACAACATAAAAAGCCCGCAAGTCTATGTACACAACTGCAATGCCATTGGTTCCATTACGTAAGACCGTGGGACAGAAATGACTCTATATGACGTCTCTCACAAAATTGACCATATGTGTACCTTTCAACTGGTCTCAACCAAGTAATGGACTATTTAATTACCGACTACTTTTATGTCGAAGTTTTTCTTACTAGTCATGAGTCGTTATAATTTTATGTTCGCGGTATCTCGATCTTTAAGCTTTTATACTTAGAAAGTGGGAGTTTCGATCAAATTACTGTAGAATGTTAAATAAATATCAGTACTTTAGTTATGTAATGTGACCGGACGACCACAAAAAGTAACGTAGGTGGTTCGTTATGGCAATAAACAGAAGTGATCTTCCGGTGTAAAAAAGTTTTCGATACATTAAAGAATTATAAAATGTATTACTGGATCGAGTTACTGTTTTACGAGTTCTCAATGTACCGGTTTATCTATAGCAAAGACGCCAAATCGAAGTCTGGGTTTAGATACTAGACACATTATTGTATTATACTGACAAGTATGTTAGTCGGCAAGGTATAGATTTCTGTGGGCCAAAGATGACTAAAATAAATGTTATATTATTATTATTATTGTATTATTTACCCACTGGCTGGCATAGCGCCAAATCAATTGTTTTTATTTTCCAAACCTTACATATTTTTAAAATATCTGTTAAGAAAAATAACCTCTCCATAAAATTCTTAATTAAAGCTATTACTCAAGTAACGATATCGGTGACTATTGCTTGGCTAAGTATTCTAACGTTTGACATTTCTTACTTCACTCATTTTCTTGACTATAAAATAAAAACTGTTACTTAAGTAATTACTTTAACTTAAGTAACTGCTATTACTCGTTTATAAATACGGGGGTATATGTTCGTAAACTTTCACGATTTGTACACATTATAGAATTTTATAAGCTACGGGTTTTAATCTCGTCAATATTTTGCCGCCATATGACGCCAGCCTCGTCACGGGTAGACTGGTTCAAATTCAAATTTCTTTATTCACTTAGGATGCAAAACAACTCTTGTGATACGTCGGGGTTTTACATGTACATGTAATGCCAACTTCGCAAAAACAATAGGTGAAGCATAAAAAAACTCGCGGCCACTCTTTTTAAATTGCCAATTTTACAATGTTTGAATGTTTATAAACTTGATATGGGGGTAAGGTGCTGCGACTAATATACTATACACCATGTTAAAGGACTGATGCAAATTGTATTATCATAAAGTTGAAACATGAGATAAACTAAAATCAGCCTTAGTGGGTACATAAAAATAGGAGCATCTACTTACAACAAAGGTAAAATCTATATGTGCTTAAATATTGGCCAAAGTACTTGTAACGAATGATGAAATATAAAATATTAATTCTGATATCAAAAGCTCAGCGTCGTCTCTGTGAAGCGTGGGTTTCAGAGTCTCGCATGATTTTTATCACTCTCTATTATGGAACTGTCGTTACTTCGACATCGTGCAATCCCGTGATCAGCAAGTGTACACAACACCGACCAAACATTAAACGCCAGTGTCCAGATGTCCTTAGTGTATCTAATGCCACGATACCCGATCCTCTCAGGCCTACGTTCAGTAGTGGACCGATACAGGCTGATGATGATGACGAAAGATGTCAGATAAACTTAAACTGTACCTATTCAATGAACATTATCACTCTATCCCGCCTTTCAGGGAAATACACGCGAGATATTTATCTTTATCTCATTAAGAATTCATGTTGTAATATAAAGTGGGCTGAGCAAATAAACGGCAGTTTAAGTCGGCGTCAATTTCGTGACGTGTTGCGTACGAGACGTAGATACACTTGATAACAAACACAAACCACCTATAGTACAGAAGGAAAGCTCTAAACAAACACATTTACGGATCTCGGACCAGCTTAAACCACTTTGTTCTGAAGGTAAAATATTGTCAGGTACATACAGAAGAAAAGTTTTATCGAGCAACGCTTAAATTACTGCTGTCGACCAGCTCGGACCACGTTGTTCCGAGATTCTGTATCCGCAGAAAATACCGAGAGCATAGAAGATAACCTTCATGTATAGATATACCTTGCTCGAGCATATACGAGTATTATACATAGACATCGTTCACTGGAACGAAAACAGACATCACATTCTTTACCTAGAAATGTCTATGCATGCTTTCCTAGAGCGCGCTCATATAAAAATTTTCTTCTGTAACATTATTTTGTGTAACATCTAAAGCACTATTTATATTCAAGTTAGGATTTTTTATTACACAATTGGGTCGTAAGAATTTAAGTTTGTAGAGTTGAATGGAGACAACTTTCACGGTATGAGTCAATGTTATCATTAATTCTAAGTAATCCTCTTAGGCAGTACGTACTTGCACTTTTAATGGCATATCTGACGGTACAATTTGGTATTGCACGATTAATGTAACAGTATTCGTGTATTGTTAATAAAACTACAAGTGGATGGTTTAAACCATAGGTCGTCTTGTTCGGTACTACAGTGTCCGTTATTCTTCCGTGAAATAGTAATGTTAATGCATCACTGTGTTTAGGTTAAAGGACGCTGTCGCAAGTGTTATTACTGGGCAAATGAGATGTACGATTTCTGTCTCAAATGGGGAGTGCGGTACGGTGACATTCAGATCTTTGACAAACGAAGATTTTGGTGGCACTAATACTGTTATGGGCTAGCGTGACGATTACCAAGGCGCACGACTTACAAGTCAATTCACGTATTTAAAGCAGTGCAGTTGCAGTTCATTTGCAGTTAAGTTTCGATTAAAATGGCCATTTTCGTATTCTTATAACTTTGGGATCGATCTTAAAAACGCTTGCGCACCATACTAGAATGTCGTTATTGCGCTCTCGATATTTCTATGTGTATTTGAGATCGATCCCAAAGTTACAAGAATACTAAAATGGCCGTTTTAATCGAAATTTAACTGCAACTGCACTGCTTTAAATACGTGAATTGACCCTCAGCTCGTCTTTTCATTTTGTTGTATAACAAAAAAATAAACTGTTTATGTTTGTGTGAAAGTTATAATGGGTTTTATCTAACTGGAAATGTCAAGGGTTTGGGACTGTCATATTGGTATCCTTAATACCTATTTGAAAGAAAAAGACAATAGACGTACTGTTCTATTCGTAATTATCAAAGCTTTCTTAGAATATTAAAAATAAAATAGTAAGGTGACAATGTCATTTCTCTCTTCTATAAAAAGTCGTTTCATAAACTAACATTACATAACACCAGTAGTTCTAATAAAAAGAACTATAAACGCCGTTACAGAACATAAATACAAAAATAAGACATGATAATGCATAATGCCATTTTACAGGCGTCTCATTGAAATGCGAATAAATTAACATAAACGACGCGACGATGTCTCGCAAGGAGCGTTTGCGGAACAAGCCATGGTAATAAATATCTGAGTGATGACGGTTGCTGAGTTTCGTAGATGGTGCGCCGACGAGAACGAACCGCTGAGAACATCAGACATAAATAAAGATTTACTCTTCAAACCACATAATATCACATTTCCTCCCAAAGCTTCATTTTCGCGATAAAACCCCGACGAATATAGAAATCCGATTCCCTATCGGAACATCAAAGTCCCGCATCAATTCCACAAAAGTACTTTTTTGCATCCGTCCAGAGATTTACTGTCTGCATGCATGTGTCGTGACTGTCGATTTGTGGGAAATTGATATGAACTCAAACATTGTTCACGGAAACCGGACTTTGCTCTCGAACTCGCATAATACTGCAGTCTAATGAAAAATCATGAAGCATGGGAAAAGTTTATGGTATCTCGTCTTACAGTTATCATTGGGCATGCGTAACTGGCGCTCAGGGGACTATCGGTCGGCTATCTGCCACAGCGCCCGCGCATTGTTAGTTGCGTGCCTGGAATAACAAGTCTATCGGAACTATTAACAAATATGAAACCTTCAATTATACCTTGTTTATTGGAAAAGTACAGATAAACGCAATTGCGTGCCGGCTCAAGCCGTGTAAAATGTAATTTATGTACAGTTATGAATTTAGCCGGAGCTTTAAATCTAAAAACGGCCATATAAGGCAACTGAATCTAAATGAACTGCATAGAGGCATTTAACTGGATGTTTCGATGGATTTTATTTATGTTTTATCTAGTCAAGTATGGTCGACGGCCACATGGTTTCGGTTCGCGTGAGAAACGCGGCCATCAGGTCCATCAGGGACTCGTTATTGCGTTGCGTGCATTAATGTGTAAACGTGAATTTTAAACTGCAACATGAAATATTACCTACGAACAACTGATTTGAGTGCATTATCTGCATGTTTGTGTGGTTGTTGCCCGCTCGAGGCGAGCGTGATGGCGTGAAGTTTCCGCGAAAGATCTGTAATTTATGCCTTGAAGAATGACCACTATCTGCACCGCTATACATCGTGGCTCTAGCCGGATAAGTAAAGAAAGCATTATGAAAGTTCGTGCAATGTTGCGCACGTAATTCACAGGTTATTTCTAACAGAGTTATTTTTGAATACCAGCCATTCATTGAAATTCAAAATATTCTCAATTTAGTCGAGTTTTATTCTCGTAGCGGCAACGTCAGCGACATTCCTTTCCACACCTTTATCTTTGCCACTGAATGCCAGGTAGACGTGCCATTTGAAATATTTTTCTTTAGCGAAGGGTGTGATAAACATTAGTCGAGTGTGAAGTATGTGACGCCAAGATGGTATATAGCTTTGCCGATGAGATCGCGAAGTGACTTATCACTAGATAATCGAATGTTAAAATAGTTATGGCGCAGTTGCATGGTCTTAGGTACTAAGGACAAATAACTGGTGGCAATGAAGGCGAGGATCCTACAGTAAGGGCTGTTAATAGATTTGTATTTGTAATAATATATTTTATGTTGTTATTATGCGGTTTAGTCGTAGGCCATAAAAAATTGCATTAAGGCACTAAAGGAAGATGAATTAAAATTTCCTAATCTTCTTTTTGCTGTTATAATCTTCTGTCTATACTTATTATAAAGCTGAAGAGTTTGTTTGTTTGATCCGAATTGAAAAAATCTTTCACTGGTAGATAGCCCATTTATCGAGGAAGGCTATAGGCTATATAACATCACGTTACGACCAATAGGAGCGAAGCAGCAATGAGAAATGTTGCAAAAACGGGGAAAATTTACGCAGACGAAGTTAAGCAGGTCAGCTAGTATTAGATAAGAGCAGTATCATTTTCTTTCGCGATCGCTAGTATTAACGAGTTAAGCGTGAGTGGAAGGTTTCAGGCTTTAATCATTACTATGTATTATACATTTCAGCCAGATAATGCCCTATTCAATTTTATAATCTCCTATTTTTTATGTTCTTGTGCCGATCCCTCAATAGCACGGTCGTGACTCTACAACGGTATAAATAAATATAATGTTTTCTGAGCAAAGTGTGTTCATCTTGGAAACAAGGAATCCGTTATACCTGTTCAAAGATGTAGAACCTTATGTTGCATAATAAAATTGATTATTCGCTTCTATTTACCTGACTGCGATAGAAGGAGGGTAGTGTTTTCGCGTGACCCATGTCTCATTGTCTCATTTCTTCAGCACGCTCCACACCCCAAACGACTTGATTGATTTTGTCATGTAAGATGTAGTTGGAATCGTCTTATTATTAATTTAAATAAATTAAGTTAAAAATCGTGAATAAAAATCAGCAGAATTAAATAAATCATGACACTCGAACAATGGTTCATGTGTGTGATCACCCTTTTCTGTTACACCCTGTAGATAATAACATTGACAGGATGAATTAACACAAAACAAAAACCTGACTGCTTAAAATAAATAAAATAAAAAATCAGACATGATTTTTTATTGTGTGGTCATATTCAAGGGTTGTGTATGTGGGTATATGCCCATGATATGGAGTGCACATAGCTAATTTTATCAACATCGGAGTACCCTAAAAAATATTTATATTTTTTTCATTCGTTTATTTATGAATGAAAAAGTTATTAAATAAAAAAAGTATGACTTAAAAAGTTCTATGCCATATTAATCCAATCGAATTTTGTACCAGGGGAGGTATAATTCTTATGCCTTTCACAAAAAGAATATGCTGTTACTATGTAAAAATAATGCAACCAGCTATGGCACCATGGTAGGTGCAATACTGATAAAATACCCTATCCGCTTGAAATTTGACCACACCTTTCTGTTACACCCTGTATATGTTGTAAAACTTACATAACATTGAATGTCTCTAAACTATGGATTATTGAATAGATACAACAATAACCAAAGAGTAAAGATTTTCTCACTTTTGGTTCTAGGTCTTGCATATTCTTCTATCTTTATTCTTTTATGTCAGTACTTAATACGCGAAACAATTGTTATTTTTTTCAATTATTGTTTTTTAATTTACCATAGTGCACACTAATGGAAACGTCGTAACATGTATATTTATTAATGATCTCTTATTACACAATAAATCATGGTATGCAAATTAAAATACCTGTGATAAGGTCAACAGAATAATGATTAGTGTATCTGTCAAGACAATACTCTTGAGAAAAATGAATTATTGGGCTTTATTTTTGTATCTAATAAGTCTGTTTGTTGTAACTTATAATATTATAACTACAAATGTAGCTGTTTTTATCGTCTGTGTTTTTGTTTTTAGTTCTTTCAACGATTTGTAACAAATTTCAGTATGGTAACTTTTCTTTTCTTTTTTAAATTAGATAACTAGCTGAGATTGAGTCCCACATTACTAGCAATCCTGTTAACCCCACCAGCTAAGCTCTAAGGCTTGAGTGAGGAGTGGGTTCACGATGGTAGTATAATGGGTAGGTTTCGAATCCGCGACCTCACGATTGCAAGGCCGATGAGTTAGCTTAGGGATGGGAATTTGACGAGGTATGGTTAAGAGCGATCTAAGGCAAAGGCAAATGACACGAGTCCCTATAAAATTAAAATAAATGGTTTCCTAGCCGATATCGGTTACGGCGGTCAATCTCAGCAGAGACTAGCCGGAGATACTAGGATTGGGGGAAGGACCGACGGCTTACTGTGCTCTCCTAAGCACGGAGGGGTCTGTCAATTTTCGAAAACGGTCACCCATCTATGGACCGACACTTGATCAGATTTGAGCAGATTGCTTAACCTTCTAGATATCTCGATCTGTTCGGTCGCCACTAAATCAGGGACCTCTCAAAATCCCTATAAAATAAATACCTATGCTAAAGGTAAGTCTAGGGCATATAAACCAAAAAAAGACGACTAATAATACAAATGGATTTCTAATTTAAATTTAATAGATGAAGAGGATGATAAAAAATATTTGTCTGAAAAGTTAATTTTACGTGACGAACGATAATTTTACGTGATAACATCATAAGAAAACATTGATGATTTTGTTATAAACACCATGGCTGTGACAGCTTTAGTGGCCGGCCACAATACTTCAGCGTATAAGCAGGCGGAACGTGACGGACGGTGACCTCACTTTTTCGTGCGTGCACCCGGTCATCGATATAAAGGACGTTATCACGTCAAAAAGAAATTGAATTAGCAGTTTCCAAGATATAATGTAGTAATTATGAACTGAAATCTACAGACGAATACACAGACGTACATAGAGATTGCATTTTATAATAACCAAGGATAATAACAAAGCAATTTTGAATTAATTTTCATTATACAACAATTGACGATTTGATAACTTATTTCTTCATAACAACCTTTGCGCATAAAATAATGGAATCTGTCCTAGTTTCTTTGATTAATGACAGAAGGGTCTTGCAATTCGAACAAATAAATTGTGTACTGTCCCGTCTCCAATGTGATGTAATATTGTTCGGCATCTCCATTGTTTACTTTTGATTGTCTATCATTATTTACACTCACTGCATCTTGTTATGGTATATGATATATCATGGCTGCAGGATTTCTTGGCGTTACCGTTGATTGTAGTGTAGTTGGAAGTACATACCTGAAAGATAAAAGAAAATAGAATTACTTTTAAAATAAAACATGACTTAACAGAAACACATAGGTATCATAAAAGCAAATACAGAAAAACGATGATAAAAAAATTATTGCAAAGGGGATCCAAGTGTTATATGTAATCATATCCAAGCACCAAATACTGTTCCCGAGTTCATATCTAGATTACTCCGCATTGAAATCTAATACTGAAAAGTTTGTTAGTTTGAACGCGATAATCTTAGGAACTGCTGGTTCGAATTGAAAAGAATATATTCTGTTGGATAGCCCATTAATTGAGGAATGCTATAGGTTATATAACATCACCCTACGGCCAATAGGAACGGAGCAGCAATGAAAAATGTTGCAAAAACGGGGAAAATCAACGCATACGAAGTTGTGCGGTTCAGTTAGTCTCTTGATAAAGTACTAATATGGTTACCTATTAAACTTTTGAATTAATTTCACAAGACTGCAGCCACGATCCAGGCCTACGTACTTATATTTAAAAGCTCAAACCGCCTGCCCTAACCACAAAGGAGAGTTCCCGTATGTGAAGATATCGGTTGGCCAAAATCTCATAATCACTTCGCAACATATAATGTATGTCAATACACATATAAATGTCTTATCTATGATTATAAACTCGTGCTCACTAGAAAATATTGTGTCAGTATTTCATTGTAATTGCTACTTGTACAAGTTAGACCGGTCAGTAAGACAATGATGAACAACGTGCGGCCGGCCTTACATAATATGGTTTTGATTTTAAAGTACTGCAACTGACATGAACCTATTGCAAGACTTTTTAAATATGTTGCGTAACGAATGATCAGTAGAACAATATGTTCGTGTATTAAATTAACAGGTATGTAATTTAATAAGTTGGTGCTGAATTATAATAGTATAGAGAGGTTATGTCATGGAATTCGCAATTGAGAGATCTCGAGTTTAAAAAGCATTCAGTATTCTACGAATGAAATACTACTCCTAATACTTATAAGTAACGTAGCTCGTAAGGATTTACATGATTGTGTTCTGGGGTTCTTGTGTGCACATTTTAAAAACCCGGACACTTCAAGATTGCTAAACGGGTTTTTATCAAACAAAGATGAGAATCATAACCATTAATCTAGCTTTGTAATAACAAATCCAAATCCATTTATCTGTAGGTAAACAGACCGACACGTTTAACTTACACTTCTTCGTTAGGAGTTAAGCATATATGCCATCCATCCCTGATCCCGTTATTTGGGGTCGGGTCTCCTTACTTTTCTGCGCCAAGACATACGATCTTGGGTTGTCGCGTCAGGCAATTGGGCATTCTTGAGGTCTATTTCGATATTGGCCACCAGGTCATAAGCGGGCGTTCTGGTAGATTTAGAGCATATATGCGATTGTTAAATACGTATCTTGAATGCCTAGGCATTGCTATTTTACATAGAGCTATTAGGTAATATATCACCAAAATATAGCGTCTTAATTAGTCATATCGTCACATTCAAAGGACACTGCACAGATACTAATTAGGAGATAAAAGCGGCCGTTTTCTGGGTGGGCAGTAAATTTCTTGTAATTGTATTCAAATGAGGCTTACAATCAAAGAGGTGTGCATAGCCTACTATTTCCTGTAATTAAATAATTTGTTTTATTTTATGAAGTACTAGCCTAATACCCTGCCTTTAAGGCTGGGCGTTATAATTCATTTTTTTACTAGCTTTTCCGCGCAGATGTGTTCATATTATGTTCGATTTATTATGTTCTTTGAGTAAGTTTCATCAAAATCCATTTAGTGGTTTTTGAAGCCTCAACATTCGTTCATCGATACATCACAAATTTTTGATTTAATTATTTGTAGGATTTAGAAAACTTACAGTGATAAAACAGAGTTTATAGTATCTATGCCAATAATATAAATGCAAAAGCTCATTCAAAGATGTCTGTTATTCAATCATGACAAAACGGCTAAACGGGTATGGATGTAATTTGGCATAGAAATAGAGTATAGTCTAAAATAGCTCTTAGGCAGCTTTTAATCCCAAAAAATGTACGGTTGCGGGCCACAGCTAGTATAATAGTAATAATATCTTGGGACAACCCACACAACGCTATCTGATCCCAAACTAAGCAGAGCTTGTGCTATGGAAACCAGGCAACTGATAAACATACATATATATTTTTAAATACATTACATACATTATAGATAAATAACACCCAGACACAGAATAAACCATCATGCTCATTACATAAAGTTTTATCCAGGATGGGGATCGAACCCACGACTTCCGGCTTAGCAGTCAATGTTACCACTTGACCAATAGTCGTCTATACAATAAAGTTCATGAAGGCCAATTAGAAGTTTTCAAAATTGATACGAGTATTACAATATAGTCATTAGATGTAATGTAAAAAATGCCACAAGCGAGTGGGGGGGGGGGGGGGTATTAGTATTTTACAAATCAACCTGTATAATAAATTATAACGGCTTTGCAACATGCAAAGTAATGGATTCAAATCAATTATTAGGCGCAAAAGGTCATTATTAACATCTTATTTTAGGATATCTATTATTTTTACATCGATCTCGAACACGTAAATACCTATTTAAGGTTGTATAGGTATTTATATTAAGTGTCGATACAGACTGAATAGGTATAAGTATTTTATAAAGGAAAAGCACACACATTGGTCCTTTAAGAAGTTGGCTCTGTACTTCTGGAGATTATAACTATTTTACTAAAGTAGTATTGGTAATAATATAATCATCAATGGATGAAGATAGATCTGTGTACAAAACATTGGACAGATATCATAGGTAAAGTAAATCTGTTTCCTGTGGCATCCTTTGCTTACACAACTCAAAAAAACCAGCAGTAATAGTTTGCATAAAAAATCATTTAACATATCACTTAATGTTTTTTTCTAAACCGGAAAAGGTACTCAAAGATACTGATTGAATGAATGAACGAAAATCAAGTTGAATGACCCCTGTATTGATGCAGCACCGAAAGCTTGCCATGTGATAATTGATGCTAATCATTACAGTCAACACACTGGGCACCATTCATGTCTTTGGTGGAACAGGTGACGAGTATTGGCGGCTAGAACAGTTGGACTGTTTTATTATTCTAGTAGCTAGTCAGTCATTGTAACTTATAATAAGTGACTTTAAACTAATGTTACTGTCTTTCTTCTTTGTTTTACTCTATATCTGTTGTCTTATTTATAATCTAGGAAAATCTTTCATACATACATTATCGGATCAATAGTTTTTGAGGTTAAAGCGATTAATTTACAAACAGGTTAAATCTAAACTAATAGGAGTAAAGTTTGTGAGTGTGTGATGTTGTGAGTTTGTGATGTTGTAGGTAATCTCTGGATCTATTGAACCGTTTTTGAAAATTATTTTATCATAGTAAGCCATGTTATTTGTGAGTGTCTTATGCTATATACCATTACGCTACGACTAATAGGAGCTGAGCATCAATTAAAGATGTTGCAAAAACGGAGGAAAATGACGCAAATGAAGTTAGGGTCTGCTAGTATGAATAAATTCGTCACTGAGTTACAAAATTGTAGCCAGTTAAGCACGACTGTGACTTTAAAACATTAAATAAATCACTGATATAGAAACTGCTGCTAAGTTCCCGCATCTGTTTGTCTGACTATCTGAACGGTATAAACTTTAAATAAAAAATCATACGGGTTATAAACAACACTAATTCAATCGATTTTTATGGAAATTTGATTAGACTTTTTTTTTTAAAAAAACGACTTCCGCTTTAGGGTACAAGCCCTGTATCGCGGGAGACTTCACAAAATTATAAGTCACGGACACAAAGTACACCCAGACTCGGAACAACAATTTGGGGATCACACAAAGTGGTGCCCCGTGTGCGAATCGAACCCACGACCTCTTGCGTAGCAGTCGGATACACTACCACCGCAAATATAATGGTGCTTGTAGAAATTGTTCCAAAATTGCTGGCCGGCGCTGCATATTACGAAATCATTATTATCAAAATAATAAATTATTATCGAAATCATTAGTATTTACTTTTTTTTTTTTTTTTTTTTTTTTTTTTTTTTTTCTTAAAGACGACTCCCGCACTAGGGTACGAGCCCTGTGTTGCGGGGGATTTTACAAACATACAAGTCACGGACACAAAGTACACCCAGACTCGGAACAACAATTTGTGGATCACACAAAGTGGTGTCCATTTACTTTCTGTTAAACGTAATTTTATTAGGCAAGTTGCAAATTCTTTTAGTGTTAGATAGCCTAATCATCGAGCTGTGTCATAGGCTATATACCTAACATCACGCTACAACCAATAGGAGCGGAGTATCAATGAAAACATGTTGCGAAAACGAGGTAAACTGACGCAGACGAAATGCACGGATCAGTTAATTAAAAATGTAACCTCTGCTACCTATGCGTAGCTGAGACAGATTACTAGTTTAATAAAAGCTTATTGACGACCAATCTACCCTTATGAATGTAGACATTCACATAATTCCAATAAATAATTGTGACAAGTCTGGAGTAGGTATAGTCCATTTATAGCTAAAGTTGTGCTTTATACTACCTATGTATATGAAGCACTAACTCGTGCAAGTTAGGAATGTGCTTCTAACGTTATGGCCATGAATGTCAAGTATTCGGTGTATTGATCGTTCCAATCGAGTGTGTTGTGTATATCCTGTATGTATAATAAGATGAAGATTATATGTGTTCAAGCGACTGTTATTCTGGATGTAGTGTTAACAACTTTTAAAAATATTTTAAAAGTTGCCTATTTTGGAATTTATAGGTACATACGTATTATAAATAGTTCAGAAATCGAGTCTCGCAGTTTTAAAAATAAATGGCCGTTTCTTTTTTTGGACTGCAGACATAAGAATGTGGTTTTAATTTCAACGCGATAGCTTCACGCGTTCCCGAGATAAAGAGTCTTAACAGACAGAAGGACGGACGGACAACAAAGTGATCCTATAAGGGTTCCGTTTTTTTCCATTTGAAGTGCGGAATCCTGAAAACAATTTTAATATGTAAGGCTTTTGATATAATAGCGATAAGCTTTCATTACAGTATCGGGAGGGATAAAGATTCTAAATTTAACTTGACCCATGAATAATGGGATATAGACTCAGGTCAAATAGGAATTATGGTCTATATCAGTCACTCTCTGATGTTGTAAATGTTTTGATATAGTAAAGGATATAATAGGTAATGAGAACTACGAATAAGAGGAAAACGGATCGGAGCACTAATGAGACAAATGCTAAAATGTCTAGATATCGATAGGTATTTCGACAGTCTAATCGTCATATTTAAATGTGAGCAATACTTTTGTTAAAATAAATAAACAATTTATATTCCCTTTAGCCACAATCACAGTTCTCTTTGTAAACGTAGATGTAATCTAAGTGTGACTCAAAATTCTAGAGTCAATTTCGACACTACAGTCTATTCGAATGCTCAACTTATCAACAAAACTTATTATCATATCACAAGAATACATCTCACGTCCAATTCGACGTCACAACACTAGCATTTCATATAACAAGCCGAAGCTATGACTTCGCTCCTACATAGATTTCAAACATTAAATCAATCCACTATTCGTAGTTTCAATTTTAACTGCGATAAAAGACGCAATACACGTAAATCATTGCTTTCTATTATTATTTATTGGTGGCAATAGTACCTACAGTTAGTGCATTATTTCATCAAATTCAATACTCCGTGTCTGCCAGTCTGCCTACAGCAATGTGAATAGGTATCTATTGCCGTTCACCGGACGTTTCGTAACAGCTCAGGCATTATTCTTATCAAGTCCAATCCATCGTACATCCGTAGAGTAACTTCGATAAAACAATATCTGTGTTCTATCAGCGGATTTATCTGACAGATCGTGATCACGTTGTGAAATATTTCACACTTTGTGTGGTCCGTACAATCTGTATTCTACCTTAGTCAAATAGCACGTAAACTCATTAATAGATTACCAATTAAACAGAGGTTGTAAATCATTGACACGTTTACGTTTAAATAAATTATGAAGGTATGCGCTTTTAAGTATGTAAAGAGGTTTAGGTTGTTACAACTACTCTTGAATTGTTTGGAATGAAAATTAAAAGTTATTTGAGGCTAGATTCCTAATGTACGAATGGTATGTCCGGTTTTGTTTTTCTTAAATACCCGTGAATATGTTGGGATTTCATAATCTACGTTTATTTAGCCTTGCGTGCTAGGAAGCTCGTTTAATGCGGCGAAGCGGGCGAAGCATAATAATTGCATATTGTATTCAACATGTTAGATAATATTCGTCACGTTTTCAATTTATAAGACTATGAGACATTGTCTTTATATTTCTAGACATTATTCATGAATTTCTTTGTTGAAAATGAGCTGGCCTGTGAAGTATCGACATCTTACGGAAGACTGTATGCCTGTTATCAATTCTGGCTTAATGTATTTCTATCCTCTCCATCTCTTCCTCAAATCTCACTTTTGATATAACTCTATCTACTGCCTTTGATTTGTATTTAAAAGCAGTGCTACTTACGCAGACTTTTAAAATTATTTATGGAAAGTGCCAACAAGTTTTTTGACAACATAATGGACCAAAATTTGCTAAAATCAGAATCTGTGTCATCCGGAAACTGAGGGCGGTGTAAACTGTACAGTAATAATATTCAAAATTGAACTTAGAAATTGATTAAATCCATCATAATCTTAGAGAATTGTAAAACAAGAATCAGTTAAACAGTTAATGTGTTGCATCAACTATCAATGCGTTGGATTTTCCTGTTGTGGCCTTTAAAGTTGACTGTTCTAAACCACGTTCGGCTTTCTTCAACAAAACAACAAAAACGGACTCATGCACACGTAGATACGGCGTACACAGATCTCGGTCGAAACTTCAACCGAGACTGAACACGTTTCGATCGCTGTACGTGTGTGCCTGTGTGCGATGATTTTTTGTTGAGCTGTGAGATGGCCTTCCTGTATGTATTCTGTGACCACGTTCTACTAGCTATTATCCACAATGACTCGCAGTAATACTTGTTCAATAAGGGCTAATTATCTCGCCCCTGCACGTATAATTACGTCACAGAACCTGGCCCTTGTCAAAGTCTATTGTCTGAAAGTGAATAGGAAACGTCTGGACATAAGGAGGCTATATGAATAATGCTTTGGATAAGATTACTAAGAATTTTGAGTGTGAATTAATGTTTGGTTTGAATATCTAAGTCATTGATATAATTTGACGTTTGATGGTCATTTTATAGAAATAAAAGATATTAGTCATGTCATTATTTAATAGTTTTGACAGCTGTCAATTGAATAGTCCTAATTAGATGACTGTCTCGGTGGTGCAGTCGAAATGTATACGACTACTACGCAAGGGGTCAGGGGTTCAATTTCAACATCGTATATGTGATTTAGAATTGTTTTTCTTAGATTGTGATTCTAGGTTTACTTCATGTTCGTTAATTGTGTGTTTGTTAAGTTCCCCGCAACACCGGGCTTATATCCAACTGTAGAAGTCCTTTCGCTAAAAAAAAACAATAAGTTTTAAGCAGAATTGATCCCTATCGATGCTGGAAGCATTTTTGTTTTTTCATTGTTATAAAAGGTTTCAAAATATAGACGCAGCTATATTAAACGACTACTATGATATTACTAAATAAAATTATTGTAATCGATAAGAATAGGTTTATCGATTCTAATCGATTGTTCTTGTTATTCTCGATTAGTCCAAGCAGACATATAGAGCACAGGACGTGGTCCGTTGTCCGACGTTTGTCGTTGACAAGCGCGGTATGATGCAAGCCAATGCGTTCGAACATGCCTTGTACAAATACTGGCTTGTTAGTACTTGCATGAACACACACACATAAGTCACTAAGTATGTGTCATCTATGTATGTAGTCAATTTATGTGCATAGTGCAGGAAAGCTCTGTCAAATGTTCACTCGTGTTCAATTTATTTTGTGTGCTTAGTTCAGCTCAAATTGGTGGGCTGTACAAGGTTTTGCGAACGGCTTTGTCTAGATGAATTGTTCGTGATAAAAAAAGACATGTAGTGGTACTTCTCCTTCCTCTATCTTCAATCAGGATATAAAGTTAGATGGGAAAGGAAGAGAACAAGACGGTACGCCTCTTACAGCCACGCAGAGACTAAAACGATGGGATTTATTAATAAAACGATATCAAAAGTATGATCGACTCCATACATGAATGTCAGACTCCGTTTTATTTTATAGACAAGTCTTAAGTTAGGCTTTGAGTCGCTAATATCCCTTTATGCAGAGGGCAGAGACAGATAACATTGCGATTGCTGAAGTCTACACCAGTTCTCTTTTGATTAATACAGCTTAGATTTTTCCTACGTTTTTGTACTAAAAATGACTTCAAATATTACCATGTCGACCTGTCGAATACTGAT
This sequence comes from Herminia tarsipennalis, assembly GCA_945859575.2. Lineage (NCBI taxonomy): Eukaryota > Metazoa > Arthropoda > Insecta > Lepidoptera > Erebidae > Herminia > Herminia tarsipennalis. The sequence goes on along the minus strand of OX243834.2, from coordinate 9,074,049 downwards.
TTTTGTGTTTTTTTTTCTCACGCGTATTATCATTGACTGGTTTTTGTAATATTTATTTTATTCATTGATGTAAATTAAAGTGTTGGAACCACTGATAATGGGCACATGCTGATTCCAAAATCGATAATAACCCGTTTTTTAACTTACATAATTTCAATTAGTTAAAAGCAAACACCTAATAAATATTCATGTGCGTTAATAATGGTTTGTTAAGTACGAAATGTTTATAATCATTATCATAAGCGACGACTTCTAATACTGTCGATACGATATATAGCTTCGGCATTTTGAATTTATTAGGAAAATATTTTCTTGTTGGGAAATTATACTGTACTAGATTTTTCTTCAGCGTTTCATTATTTTTTCTAGCCTATGTGCTATTTTTGTTTAAACGATATCACTGTAAGGTTTCATCAAAATCCGTTCAGACGTTTTTGCGTGACAAAGCGTCAAACATAATCCATCCATCCATGTCTGTTTAAGAAATAACTTAGAGTACTTTAAATTTCCAAAATATTAATTGATTTCACTTGGGCTAAGTACCAAAAGCTAGTCTTTCCTAAGTACGTAGTTCAGTCATATTCTTTTTTCCGTTTTTTTTGTACCATTAGGCATACAGGTTTATCGGCAAGATTACAGTGTATATGTGTGTGTGTGTGTGTTTGTGAATTAAAAGGCACGTCTCCAACCCTAGTTTTTTCTCCAATGATGTGTTGTGCAGGTAACGTTGCGTAACTGGTGTTAGCACAATAATTACAGGCGGAGTGGAATGGAGCGGGCTCGCGGTGTGCGGCGGGCCTATCATTCAGGGTTGTCAGATCGAGTTTATGCATTCAATAGTTGGGTCAGAGTTACGTAATTTTGTTTTGTTTAGAAGCTGAAAGTTCGCACGTTATTTATGAACCTACCTACTGTTACAGTTTATAGTATACTTTGTAATTAAAGTCAGAAAAAAAATTATAATTTATAATGGTTACAATTTCATATTATATAATTTAACAAATATGTGTATTATATAAAAAACTAAATCAATACAGTGTTCATGTGAGCACTATGTGCTAGGTAGTAAGGCCCTAGTTAATTATCGCAATTAATAGCTATATTATTTGGTAGGTACTTTCCAATATTTTAACAACCTTCACACAACATTTCAGACCAAATAATAAAATATACCTTAAACATTAATTTGTAGATAATTACGTATCAAATAACAAAGCCTTCAATAAACACAAAGACAGGTTAACGTATTCTAAATTGGTTTCAAATCCAAAGTTAGAGGTAATTTTGAGTTAATAGATTAAGAAAAGATTAAATGGTTTCCGTTAGTCACCGTACAGAAACAACTAAATTCGTTATCTACAGTCAACAGTAAACTTGCACGTTTCATTATTCGCCACTATCATTCACAACCGGGTGTCAATCTCTTGTCAATCAAATGACACTTATCGCTGTCCTAATTAACAAGAAAGGATTGAATTCCAGGTTATCTACATTAATAATAATATATTATTATTATTATTATCTACATTGGTTTAAGTATACAACATTATTCTTCGTATAGCACAAAGCTCGATACCCCGACAAGATTATCAGTATAAAAAATTGAACAAAAAAATTCTCCTGTTTTCTTCGTCAAGTCGCGCTTGTCAGAATTAAATAGTTATGTACCTACCGCCCGCCAAACAGCTGGTCGCGAGTAAGAGGATTTTTGACAACATGATATACGAGTAATATGGGTAAAAAACTATTTAATTAAATTAAGTTACTGATTCGGAGGAAACTACTTTCAAGTTTGCGCTCCAAGAATAACGTCGTATACTTGTCTATTTATCACAATGATGTTCTCGCAGTAGCCGCACATCATTATATGAAAATCGTCATTATTATACCAGGAACAATAGCACGACGCAGCCCTAGACGTATAAAATGACAGAAAAGGCAACCCTGGTTCTCCGGTCTTGCAACCAGTTTACACGGAAGGACGTTTTAGGCATTGCACGGCAAGCTTTATGCGGCAAATCGATGTGACAAGCGGGCTTTGCATGCGTTCCTCTGATCCCTGGATACGTTAGTCAATTAGGCTTGTCACGATCTTGACTACACATGGGGAAATACCGTACGAGTTGTGCAAAAAATATGTTGATAGGTGAATCACCAATAAATAAAGCAAAGAGATTGCGATAACACCCAGATTCTGCATTAAACAGCAAGATTTATTCGTTCGTTTATCGAAACAATTTATGGGACATTTCACTTTTTTATTGGTCATTTACAGAAAAAATATCTTAAGATATCGTTAAGTAAACAATCATTTCCGTTGTTACGTTTAGATTGGGCGACGACGACAGTTACGATCACATTTCTTTTATAAACGACCTAATTATGAGAGTGAGCGGAAATGAAGGAATAATTTAGACGTTTAAAAATAAACCAACATATAGCAAATACATTGTAACTTATAGATAAATAAAACCGCGCTACTTGGAGCTATAAACGTAGTTAACGAATTGCAAAGATTGTCTAATGGCGTTTAGAGGGGATTCGAGCGCCTCTTGTTAAAATTCTTATTTTTTTTTACAACAAAATATAGAAAATTCTTTTAAAGGTCCCGGGAAGGATGTTGTCGATTATGTGGCGTCTGGCGTCATTATTGAGGTGCGGGTAGAGAAGACTTGGTCGGTTGTCGCACCCCAGCGCGAGCGAACGACGCGGTTAACCCGTCCTCGTTTGGATTTATTGGTTAATCTCTTCTTTGTTAATTGTTTCTTGCCCCGGGGACCATTTTTATTTCTATTCTTTTTAAATACCTCACTTAATAATAGACCCTTTCGAAAATGGCAATTTACTGCAAGTTGGTTTTAGTAAAGATAATATCTTTTATGATTGTTTTTGTTTGGTTAAAGGCAATGATCCATAATATTATAGATGCGCAAGAGTAATTGTTGGTTTGTCCTTCGTTCACACGGTAATGAAATACATTTATTGCGTATTGATTGTTTATGAGCCAGAAAATGACATAGGCTTCTTTTTATATCGGAAAATGCATAATTCTCTGGGAAATCGATGCGTGCAGATTCTAACTTAGTGAGCATTTGTAAACAAGATTTTTTTTGCACTTCAATACAATTCCTTTGTTGTTCACCGCTAAATGGATTTAAATGAAATGTAGAATGGAGATAGTTGAAATCACGGGAAATGACATAGGATAGTTTCATTGTCACGATAATCAATAACTACGCGGGTGGAGACGCGGACAAAGTTGTTTTACAAAAATACGTGCTGGAATGGGAAACAATTTTGCAAGTATTTGTCTAGCAAATAGGTTGAGGAACCCTGTTAGTAGCCCGTCATGCGAAACGAGTAGTAGCAATTTGAAGTGGCCTAACAATTATTCTAACCTTACGTTCTAGTAAACACTCACTTGTTATGTGAGAGGTCAGACAACTTAAGCTACTCGTAATAGCAGTAATCCGACGCATCAGACTAGGATCTCTTCAGTATTCACAGAAAATACATTTGATTCTAATAATGGTTTCATTTATTTTAAAATACTTTTTAAAATAATTGTTGCAATTCTATGCGTGCTGTTACTAATAGTGTGATAGTCATTTATTCATTAACAAATTACATTATATTTGAATGTTACAAAATTATAAAATAAGAATAAAAATTGACATTAAATAATAGGAAAATATAAAATTAACTTACAAATTACAATTCTCGTACGTCATACATACATCTATTCAGCAGATACTCTTTAAGTTTAAATTTGAATGAACTTGTTTAGACCATACATTTAAGCTCTTCAGGCAACTTATTAAATAAGACCACTGCTTGGTAACGCGGACAATGTTTTATCATCTCGAAATGAGGGTGTATTAGTGATAGGAGGTCCTTTCGTCGAGTTTCTTCCCTCTTTTGTCTTTCGACAGGTGTTTCAATCTCTGACAAGTACTTTGAAAAATTACTTAACACTACTAGGCACTGTTAATATGTTCAAATTTTTGAAGTGTTCTTTACAGCTCTCTGTTTGCGGTATGCGCATAATGGTTCTTATGGCTCGCTTCTGCAAAACAAATGCTCTTTGTTTATTATACGTATAACTATGACCCCAGAATTGTATACTGTACCTTAATTTGGACTCAACAATCAACAATATTGGTATTAGTGTGAATATAAGCGAATATCGAATATCTATGAATCTTAATAATTATTTAATTTAATTTTGACTCTAGCTAAAAATATATATTTCAGACAGAACAGAACAGAAAGGAAAACTTGACGTAACATGCGCTCGAGCAACACATACATCACTCACAGATACGGAACCTCAGACCACTATGTTCTAAAGGTGTTCGGAAGTTCCGTGACTTTGCGTTCTTCCAGCGAAATAAGCTTTACTTGCTATACTTGAAGCTTTACTTCTGTACCTTCGGTCTTTTGTGGTATTATGTCTTAAGCATTAAGAATTATTAAATTCATCTTATTACAACCGTTCCGAATATTATTAACTCCAATAAACCAATATGGATAAGTGACAAATGACCGATAAATTACATCAATATTTTATTATCAATCAGAGGTTTCCTCACAACTTAGATTAAGTCCTTTAAGTCCTGATGATTTCATCTAAGTAAATGATTTATAAGTGCATAATACATTACAACAGACATTAGTTATAAGTAATAATCGGATAAATCTAAAGATAAATAACGTTTGCGAAACACTATGAGCAATAAGCGACAATTCATGATTTGATTTAGTTTTGGGGTATAAAGTTGTTGAAAGAGCCTGTACTGGTTAACAATATATATTCGTAAACTTTCGCGATTTGTACACATCATCGATTTCTTTTAAGCTACAGGGTCTTTATTCACTATCTTTTTTTTCGTTTTCACGTCCCGTGCTTTTAACTGTCGAAATTTTGTCATAATGGTATATAGAGAGCTGCGCTTATAAATGCATGCGCGCGGACATCTTTGAGCGGACCGCGCATGCGTCAATTCGCGCGGGCATGCCGCGAAAACGAAACCCTGGCCGTGGTCACGGGAATACTGAGTAAGTCTACCCATAACCACGGCCGTTGCAATATAGTCGAAACTTCGGGCAATAAAAAGGTATTTAGCCTTAAAATAAAATATTTACGCGATTAAGACCCGTAGCTTATAAAATTTATAAACTGTTAAAAGATTTAAAAAAAGTTTAGTTAGATAACTTATTAGTTTAAATAATTGCCGACGTAATTAAGCTAAAAATATTAATTGACTGGCCTGTTGGCCTAGTGGTTAGTACCCTGACTGCTAAGCCAGAGGTCGTGGGTTAGATTCCCACCCAGAATAAAACTTTGTGTGATGAGCACAATGGTTTATTCAGTGTCTAGGTGTTATTTATCTATACTATGTATTTAGAAATATATAAATAGGTATGTTTATCAGTTGTCTGGTTTATATAGTACAAGCTCTGTTTAGTTTAGGATCAGATGGCGTTGTGTGAGTTGTCCCATTTATTATTATTATTACTCCTGAGACTGTTTAACTCATAAGTATGTATGTACCCAACATATGTTAGTGATTTTATCAGAAACTTCAGATATAGACTGCATAATTTTCTGGAAAAAAAATTATCTATGGAATCTCAGATTAAAAGACACCAGAGACATACAAACATACAAGTAAGTCAGGGAAATTATTTAATCGGTGGTATGCTTGATTTCCCTTGTTTTCATTCCATCTCAATGTTTTTTTCTTAAAAAAGTACTTTTCCTTAAATATTCTACCAGATTTAAGATTGCAAGAAAGATGATTTATAAAATGCTAACATTTGCAAATACAAATCACATGTGACATTAAGTTCCTTGGCTCATGGTGTGACGCGCCCAATTTTAAGAAAAGCTACGTACGCTTTCATAAAGCTTGATTTAGAACCTTGTCACACGCCGCACGTTCATAAATCATGCTTTATATGTGGTTAAGGAAGTGTGAGAAACGCTTTTTAATTAGGCTGTTTATTTTTGGGGAAGAGGTCATATTTTATCGAGTAAGTTATTGCTTTGAATAAGTGTATGGTATGTTGATGGAATGGGTCGTCTGCGTAAATTTTCTCCTTTTCTGCAACATTTTTCATTAATGCTCCACTCCTTTTAGTCATAGCGTGAGGTTATATAGCCTATAGCCTTCCTCGATAAATGGGCTATCTAACACTAAAATATTTTTTTAATTCGAACCAGTAATTCTTGAGATTATCGCGTTCAAATAAACAACTAAACAAACACACTTTTCAGCTTTATAACATTAGTATAGATATGGACATAGTTTTAGCTCACGGCTTCGTCTCCATGGATAGGATCAATCAAAAGCTTCCTCTAATTTCAAGCAGCCTTTACATTGAATTTCATCTAAATTGAATCAGTAACTTCGGAGCTTAGAGCGTCCTAATAAATAAAGAAACCCTTTAGCTTTGTTACATCAGTATACATAAACGACCGGTCTCAATAATCTATCTATCGATGGATTTGTCTACTATAGGTATATATACAAAATTCTACCTCTAGTAGCCAAATCCATCGATACATTGATTATTGAGACTGGCCGTTAGTTATATTCATCGACTGTTCATACGTTCATAATAAGTATATTGTGAAAAATGTAATAGACAATTTAACTTGTTGAACTAACCGATGGAATTAACTAATAGTTATAGTGCATTAGCCAACATACTATAACGATAATAATTGAAGACATAATATGTGGATGTCATGCGCATTCTAAACTCCATGAACGTAGGATGTAGTCGAAAACAAAAGCCAGCCTGGACACACAAGTATATAAATCTACAATTTATTCTGTAATTCCGACTCTATAAAGAAAAAGGAAAGTACAGAAATAGTATCTGTTCTATGTTCGACAAAAGCATAATTTCAATGTGAAACAATGTCCTGGTCTACATTTTTGTGACCAACAGTTTCGAAACAAGCGCGTTCCCCTCGCAATCTCCGAGAGAGTTATTCACTAACGAAATGGCTGACATTTCTATCGAATATTCGGATTCGCAAACCAGATTCTGTAGGCATACTGTATTTCTTTCAAACGAAAATCTAACGAATTTTTGAATAAGCTCCTGAAGTTCGAAACCATTGACGATTCCTAATTTTTGGAAACTAGTGGATTGATTTGATGTGGCTATGTATTTTTCGTTCTCATTGAACTAGAGTAGGCCTCCTGGTGTTATACCGAAAGGAAATAATATCTTATTTCTGTCTGACTTATGACTTATAACTTCCTCGTCATCACACTAGTGTGACTACGAGGAATAAAAATCTACAAAGCGATGTGACGACGAGTCCGAATATTCGGATTCGCAAACCGAATTCTGGTTAAGCGCCATCTAAAATGACTCTTATAATTTAATTTTTAAATTAAACAGTCGCCGTTTTCAACAATCGAGGTGATTAGAATCTTCTTAATTGTTAATTTGTTTTGTAAACTTTTGGAGAACGTCAAATTTGATCAGTGTGTAGGAACAACAGATTGTTTTAGCGTTTAACAGCGCTTTCAAACTTAGTTAGGTTTACACACTTCTGTTCGTAGGTTTGTCTTTATTGAATCATTGAAATGTAGATTACTGTCAGTTTGTTGTGAGAGAAAGTGTCATTATCTACGATAAATACTTTATTGGCTTGTAAGGGGTGGGGCTAGTAAAGCTAGGCCTGACTAGCTACTACTACTACTAGCCCCAACTTGTTGCGAGTCAATGTGTACATTGAGTCCGTGGTTTGTATGTTTGTCAAGTCCCCACGACATAGGGCTGGTACCACGGGAGTTGTCTATATCTATACTTATAATAATATAAAGCTGAAGAGTTTGTTTGTTTGTTTGACTAATCTCAGGAACTACTGGTTCGAATTAATAAAATATTTTTATGTTGAATAGCCCATTTATCGGGGAAGGCTATAAGCTATATAATATTACGCTACGACCAATCGGAGCAGAGCAGCAATGAATAATGTTGCAAAAACGGGAAAAAAATACGTAGACGAAGTTGCGCTGGTCAGCTAGTAGGTATAAAATAAAAAGACCAAGTACTAGTAAGTACCTACTAGCTTTTAGGAGGGACAAGAACCTCGCCCTACAATCTTTCCTATAAGCTAGGAATAACAATATTTACCTACAATAATACTGAGTTTGAATCTAGTAAAAATAAGAACGTTGGGGATCCCTTAACGAATTTAAATGAAAAGTTAAAACTATTATATTTTTGGAGTTTAGTCAAAATCAACCAATTCCAAGTATTATTCGCCCGGAATTACAAAATCTGATTTTATATTATTGAGTTCTGTCATATACAAACTTGATTAAAGTCAGATAGCCGTATATTCATCTACGTCCTACGACCAGTGTAACATAGATCCATTCAACAGGCAGCAACCATTTCTCAACCATGCAAATGTCACCCGCACGTGTACGTATACGTATCGCGCCAACTGACTAATTTGTTGGTTATTTATCGCCAAAACACAAAACATCGAAAGCACAGAAAGTTAGCTTCATACGCATGTGTGCGTTATGTAGGTACGATTTCCACCTACTAGCAGCGACACAGGAGCACAGCGGACGCGCGAGCATGCGCCAGCCGCCGACCACAATCTGCTAGAACACGGGCGCATGCGCGGGCATGCTCACGTATCCGCTATTAATGATGGAATGGGATGTACTGCTGGCGGCCATTGGAAGAAGAAAAAGAATAACAAGCGCGCGCGGCGGTAGCCGAGCGGAGCCTACTGAACGCGACGACAGCCGAGCGCCGCTGTCCGAGTATGCGCATCGGCTGACGCAGCATAAGCGCAGATTGAACCGAGTTCCAGGGAGGTAAAGTCTATGCAAAATGAAACTTATGGCTAAGTTTAAAAGCCTGATTATCCCCTAGCGCAGTGTAAAATGCGCTACGCTGTGCTCCTGCGTCGCCCGGTTAGTGGAAATCGACGCGCTTGAGTAACGCACGAGTGGTTTACTATTTTGTGTCTCTAAGGTGACTAGGTTGCTTATTTTTAAAGTCAATGGGAAAGATCTATGTTTAACAGATTGTTTAACATTTTTTCTCGGGGCTGTGGTGTTGATGAATGCCTCGTAGACGCAGTGGGAGAGCATGCGACTGTTGTGCAAGAGTCTGTGAGTGTGATACATAAATTTCTGTTACGAAATTCTATTTCCGCGAATAGAGAACTACGTATGAATCTTATGGCGAAAATACACATGCTTGTAGCTTAAACACATTTGCATAACGGATCCTTGCACGAGCTACCTAATTTAAACGCTTAGTGGCATACCTGTAAGTATCTTAAATTTGGATTTATTTGTACGCTACTGTTTTGTTAACTATTAAATGTTTCATTGCCCTTACTTCTGTTCTCTCAGTGTTTAGTGGCCATACTCCCCAAGATGTATTTCGTAAGGCGGTACGTTTAAATCGTGGAATTATGCCGAGTAACGTGGGCGGTATATGACAATGCTCGAATGCGCGCAAATGCATTGTTGTACCACAGTGTGTGTTCGAAACCTTATATCACAAATTAGATAGATATTGATGGCCGGCTGCCTACGACGAGAGTAAACAGGCTCACACACACATATACATAATCGTATACGGATCTCAGTCAAATTCAGTCTACATGTCAACCAAGACTGCGTACGTGGAGATGGCTTAGTCGCAAAATGTCTTTAAATAACTAAGAATAAAATAATAAAATATATATGCCTAATACAACACGTTAAAATAAAATCATTAAATTTACCAGGTAAATCGAATTTTCAAAAACATTATTTTCGTGATTTGTTAGGTTTATAAATTATATCATTAATAATACCTATTAAAGTAATTATTTCAAATTTTATGATTTTTATTTAACGTGTTGTATTTTATCCTAAGATACATAGAGACATTTTGCGAAAGATACATTTTGCAAATGTCTTTCACAAAATGTCTCTTTGGCAGAAAGTCTTTTTCTTTCGTTGTGCTAAAGAGATATTTTGCGACTAAGCGTCCTTTTGCTAAAAATACATTTTGCGACTAAGCCGTGGTGTGCATCGAGCTGTGAGCCGATCTGTACGTATGTATTCTGTTCTTTTATTATACCGAATGATCTTTCTCAACTTAATAACAATATATTTTATTGCTAACATCACTTAACGTTTGTACATTAAATTCGATGCTTCATTTCCTAGTATTATTTACGTATGATTTACGAGGGCGGTGTAAACGTAAAATTTTGCGTTTAGATGCGTTTATGGCTTATTGGGAGGCTGCGTTCGATTGATTTCTATTTTATTACTTTCACGTAAGAGCTATCTGCAATTTATGGAGTAAAATCGATTGAAATATGCGCAGATTGTCGTCTGTCTGAGTTTACTCGATACCTAAAAGCGGATTAAACTTTATAGGCACTTAATTTTGGTCAAAATTGAGGACAAAATGCAAGTCCTTGTCTGAATGTATTTATTATTATATTAATTTATATTTGCGTTATGGTAAAAAAAGATAGATGAACCCCCAAAGTAATTCTAGGCCGAATATAGGTACGAGTATTTACTTACAGTGGGTGCTTTCAGTATTTCTAATTGTCTTAAAAAAATATATATAAAAAACTGTGTTACATTGTAGTAAGTATTCAACTTTTATCCACATGGGCGAACCCGGGATCATTTTTCCCCGCGATACAGTGGGGGGCGTGATTGGAGGGGGTGCATTATGTGGTACAAGGTACAATGAACTAAACACTGGCCAAATGTATACTGTATACCTGATACCTGTAAACCTGTGTACCATTTTGCAATTTCGTTATCGCCTGAAATATTTACATAGGTATTTTCACCTAAGCCATGAATCAGCAATCCTCATTTTAACTTCTGTCAAACATAGACCTTCCCCAATGACTTAAAAAAGCGATCTTGTCACCTTATTGAAATAAAAAAGTAAACCACTCGATACGACACGTTAAAGAAAGCAATTTCAAAGCTCGTCATTACTCCTAGCTGTACTTTTAGTGGACATTTTTATCAAAAACCTATTACACTTCCATTACTGACTAACAGTTACAGCCTTTTGTACTAAACGTTGTAAAACACAATGATAAGTGGTAAATGCGTAACATAAAATAAAATACACTAAACTACTGTTACGATTTATTTTATGATACAATAAATTCGTTGTCACTCCATACAAAAGGACGTCAGTTGTTTAAAGGGATAATGTTTTTGAAATCATTTATGTGCGTCTTTGTAGGTCTAGCTTGATTATTTTATGTTCATTTATGTTTTATGTTTATTTGAACCAATGAATGATTTATTTTAATCGTTGTGAGGTATTGTTTTTATTATAAGTTATTATCAACTAAAACGATTGAATTTTGTTTGCTACAGACTAGTAAAATTGCTAATGCATTATTAGGTACGTACGTATAAGTACTTTTAATTTGTTACGTATATGGTAGGCATAGACTTTTTAAAGTACCAAAAAATTGTAAATGATTAGGTATTGTAGATCACACTTTATAGGCAGTTTATATATATTTTTTAAATAAAGACAACACATCAATGTGGGATTGTGGTCCCACATTACTAGCAAACCTGTTAACCCCTCCAGCTAAGCTCTATGGCTTGTGTTAGGAATGGGTACACTTTGGTAGTATAATGTGAATGAATGAATGCGATAAAAATTATAAACTAACGGTGTCCACAATCATACGATGACATAAATATATAATGTCTAATCGTGACATTAAGTGATATTGTATAGGTAGTTTTGGCTGACCTCATTATGGTTGATCATTAAGATCTAGCCACTACATGTACCTATTATAGAATTTTAAAAGCTACGGGTCTTGATCACGTAAATATTTTATTAGAACCGTGTTGCAACGGCCGTGGTTTCGGGTCTACCCTTACCACGGCCGTTGCAATACGGTTGAAACGTCGGGCAATAAAACAAAGGCATTTAATATAGCCTTAAAATAAAATATTTACGCGATTAAGACCCGTAGCTTATAATATTCTATAAAGTGTACAAATTGCGAAAGTTTACAAACATATATTACATGTACCTACTCCAAATAAATATTAACAATCTATCTATATCTACTATCGTATCTAAGCATTAATTCGTTTGTATATTACCTGTTAACTTTAGTATATCTGGGCCAAAGCAGTGTTTCCAGCATCGTTGCTTATTCCTCATCCTTTGCGAGGCACGGCTACCGTTATCTACTCCACCTGAAACAATAAAAAATCTCACTGACTCCGATTTCTCAACGTGTGAACGAAATATCAATTAGCAACAATTAGCAGAAATTTCTCCGAGATTTTAGACCGTCTTCAATTAGCACATAGTACGAGAAGTGGAACAGCGTTCCTCATTAGGAGAGCAGAATGAGGCAAGAAGTAGATATGCGATAACGCATTACGCATGCGCGGGCCATTGTCTTCGCGCCCAGATGCCTAGATAATACGGCGAAAGCTCACAGTACAAGCAAAACGGCAGAACTTCAGATGTCACCTGAGTCATATGCATTGTTGCCAGGTGTGCATGTTTTGTGAATACATTATGTTATTGTTTTTAAATGTTTCGTAATGAAATTCTTGTCATAATGTTTCAGGTACGAATAAAAGGTACCATCTGTTGTTTGACCGTAAAATTGTTTTCCGTTTGCAATATTTTATATTAAAAAGTGTCCAAGATGTTTCTTTATTGCTTTTTTACTTTGATATTACTTTTATTACGTAAGATTATAGGCGATTTTTAATAAGAAATGCCAATTTCGGATCAGATATCGGCCTAATATTTGATTAAAACGTGTCTTTTAATTTGAGGAATATATTTAGATGTTACAATAATATGTTTTTTCATGTTCTTACGACAATAACATAACACAATTTGAATATTATATTGTTGTATCATATCGAACTTTGTTTTCATTTAAGTAACATAGGTATAAGTAATAAACATATATTACAAAGCACTCTTTCAAATTAATCTCAATTTATCTTCAAATAAAACTTTTCCGTCTTAAGAAAACAAACGTATAAAGCAATCACAAACATTAAGCTTCTACGTTTCTTGCGTATACTACGCAACACTGAATGCAAGTAGCTACAACTTATCGCACGTGCTGACTCCATACACAGTAGGCATACCTCACCAAACCCAGTTCAATAAATACGATTTTGGATATGCATAATGAGAGGTGTCCGTAGCCCGTGGTTAGCAAATATCTATGGTCAATGAGCACTCGGAGCGTATACGCGGAACTTTCAGACAATCTGGTGCCTATTTCTGTTATTGTTGTAACAGTTAAGGAAACGTATTAGCAAGAAACTAAGTGTGAAAGCTTTAATATATTCAAGGTGGAATAAATAATTAGTTTGGAACAACGGCAATGTTAGAAACGCGCTTATTGTCGAGTTTCTAATTCGATATACGTTGGCATTTGTCACGGTGCTGTTTAGTACCTAATGTTAAATAAGTTACTATAGTAAAGTTTGCAGTTTCTAAACAATTAATTTTTAAAGATACAAAGACAAATACGGGATACAATGGTTTAGTTAAGCAAAGTAATCCATTAGGTTTTGTTCATATAATTGAAACAGATGCTAGCTTGTTTAAAACCTTTATGAGTAGAGAAGACTTTTGGTCTTCTTTACCAACAACTACCGATACCGTAAGCGGTATTTAAAGAAAATTGTGTATGATTATGATACCTAAACGTTTTGGTAAGAAGACCTTCATAATATTAACTCCCTATTCATCCTCATGGCCGTTTTCACCAAAAAAACATGTTGGTGAAAACGGAAATTAGTGAAGAAGTTCTGACCTTTGTTATATAAGTGGCAGGAGATTGATATAATTATGGTAATGGAAGTCTGAAGATTATCGTTACAGTATACCTACAGGTATTGGCTCAGATACAATCAAGGTGTACAATAATTCATAGTAGGACCAAATGATGTCGTGGCGTAAGTTAGGAGAGATCCTGGCTGGTTAATTGATTGATTGACACCTTCTTCATGTTTATTGTATACGCTACTAACAAATACACAAACTACTGATTGAATTATGATAGGACTATAATTTAGAAAATATCTTCTAAATGATACATACAAAGAGCAAAAGCCGATGCAAAATCAGGGTGTTGATGTTTCAGAATAAAAATACAAGTAAATACAAAGTCTAATAGAATCTGAAAGTGGTTATTTTGTATGTACAGGCAGCTACATAAGTCGCAAAACACTTGCAAATGTTTAAAACGACTCAGCAACAACATCTCTATACGGCATAGACACGAACATTTGAATTAGAATAGAATAGTCACTTTAGAATTAATTCTCTTAATTCTAAAGTGACTATTTTATTCTAATTTAAATGTTCGTGTCTATGCCGTATAGATATGTTTTATATGATACGGCATAGACACGAAAATTTGAATTAGAATAGAATAGTCACTTTAGAATTAATTCTTTTAATTCTAAAGTGACTATTTTATTCTAATTTAAATGTTCGTGTCTATGCCGTATAGAGATGTTTTATATGAAACGGCATAGACACGAAAATTAGAATTAGAATAGAATAGTCACTTTAGAATTAATTCTTTTAATTTTAAAGTGACTATTATAATCTAATTTAAATTTTCATGTCTATGCCGTATAGGTACAGTTTACACAAAACGTTTTATTCTGGTCTTTTAGGAGTTTTGACGATTTGAAATATTGTTTTATCAAGCAACATATGTACTGTATTTACTTACATAAAATAATGTAAAAGAAAATAAATACTTAATACTTTTGCAGCTGTCAAGGAGAGATACCATCTTAAATTAAGGCCACTATACTGAAGTTGACAAGCCAAACGAATGCGGGATAGACATAAGTCTACCTTTACGGTAAATATCTGACAGGAAAGAATTTTGAGTAACGTCAAGAGCCAGCAAAATCCCTTCTCCGTTAATCCTACTTAAAAATATAGTATAATATTAAAATAGACCACCGTTGTGTTTGTCGAAAACTTTTCCTTGAACCCTGAATCTATGCTTAATATTATAAAGCTGAAGAATTTGTTTGTTTATTTGTTTAAAACATAGTTTAAATCTTTTGTTTGGTTGACAAAGATAATCTCAGGAACTATTGGTTCGAATTGAAAATTTATTTTAGTGGTGGATAGCCCGTTAATCGAGGAAGCATCACGCTACGACTAATAGAAGCTGAGCATCAATAAAAACTGTTGCAAAAATGAGAGAAAAATGACGCAGATAAAGTTGCGCGGGTCAGTTAGTAAATAATAAATTGGCGAATTCTTTTTCATGAAATTAGGTTAGAATAGTCAAAACTTAAGATTTAATAAACAATTTGGTTTTTGCCTAATACTGACTTGTCATTATATACTTGTCTTAGACTTGTCATGCTATAGATTTAAAATAATGTTTTTTTTTATATTGTACATAGGTACAAAATATAAGTATGTATTTATGTAGGTAAAAGCTTCATTTCAAATTTTCTAACTTTGTGACTGAAAGCACATAGGCAATAATTGTATTTTGGATGGACGTAATATCTTTTCCTCAGAACACATTATCTTTGGTCTTTACCATCAAAATTCAACAGATTTTTTTCAAAATTGCTTTGAAATAAGTTGCAAAAAGTTTAATTGAACTCTTATTTGTGAATTTAAATTGGTATGCATATACACCAAGCCGAATCAAAACTTTCTATGAATTGAATGTCGCCAATAATTCAGTGTCAGCTTTCAATTCAATGGTACATTAAATCATATGTATATCGTTGCAACACACGCCAACGCATGCACATTGTTCCGAGAACTACGGATGTTCTATTTAAGTTACTAAATGGTTAAAACAACGGTATACATGCCCAACAAAGCATTTCTTATCTCAAACTGTAAATAAATAGTTACTTAGTCAAAACGTGCTTGAGATTTAACTTTAGTTTTTCAAGTTGAGGCGTGCCAATGTAAGTATCTACCTACGTATTCTTTACGGTTTATCGATTTACCGATAAATTTTTTTTTGCTCTAGAATTAGGGTATTTAAAAAAAATAGGAAAACCGAAAAGTCAGCTGAGAAATCCATAATTTCAAACCGTTTTTTTTTTGCCAGGGTATAGGCTAGTTTCCTTCGTAAAAAAGAAAATCCAAAAGACTAATCTATACTAATATTATTAAGCTGAAGAGTTTGTTTGTTGGTTTGTTTGAACGCGGTAATCTCACTAAAAGAAAGGCTATATAACCTCACGCTACGACCAATAGGAGCGGAGATGTTGCAAAAACGAGGAAAATTGACGCATACGAAGTTGCGCGGGACAGCTAGTTAGTAAATAAAACTGGCATTTAAACTACTAACGATTAAGTCCCGATAATTTTTTATGTTAAATTATTTTTTTTATCAGAAACCATATCCTAAAAAGAAGTGATTTCAATAGAAAAACTAGTGACGTCATAGTTGTATGAGATTTCCATATAAAATCTTCGTTTTGACATTTCTTAAAGAGTTGTTGTATTGACTGTTGGAAACTCTCAGCGAGCTCATTGTCACTTTGGATTAAGTTTAATTTTAGGTGTCGGTGTATTTAATTTTAAGTTCATCGATTCATTCAACTAGTTTCATAAAGTAAAGCCTAAAATGAGTCAGGAATATTGTGAGCGGTTTGGCGAGATTTGATTCAATCCCGAAATATGGCTAAAACCAAAGCAGTTCCGTTTCTAAATCGAACCACGCGTGCTGACTCTGACTTCCACCATCTGACCGTGGATATAATTTTATCCTGAACAAAGAAATGGTTGACTGCGGTGACTCATTTCTCTGCCGCATATACAAAAAATGTAACTCCCTACCAGCACATGTGTTCACCTACGACATGGAGTTTTCTTCGTGAAGAAGCACCTTGCAGGCAAGCAAGGTAAGGACAGTCTGGCCTTGCGTTTGGACTCTATTTCCACTTAACATCAGGTGGACAAAGTCATTTGCTTACCTATAAATAAAATATATAAAAAAAAGCTTTTATCTCAAACTGTAAATTTCTTACGTTTGTCAAAACGTGATCAAGATTTTATTTAGTTTTTCAAGCTGAGGCGTGCCATTGTGCCTATTCAGTACAGTTATTACGAATTTATTGTGATAATGTAAAGTTACAAGTAACTGTGTTTGTTTAATTGCTCACGACACGGCTATTAATGAGAAACGCTGGGAGTTGTTCGGTAAACAAATTCAAGTCTTTATATACGCCTTCATAATTATATCATGCGATCTAACGATGTGAATATTTCTATTTATTCTGCGTTTACACTCGCTTACGAGTACACACGATAATATTACTTCGCTGTTGCATCATGGAGCTTGCTTTTTTTAAATTTTAGTTTTTTTTAACTTCCAAATCTTATATTTATCATCGTTTCCTCATTGCTGAGAGTCGTGCTCATCCTTTCCCTGTTGGAGCAACGTCATAGCAATTTCCGAATAATACTAATAAAAAAAGAAGAATTATTAATTTAGAAGCTTGATCTCTCAGACAAACAAATTTCAACTTGACATCTCCACGCGTCTACAAGATAAACGGTCTTGACAGACAGACAGACGGACGGACAACAAAGTGATCCTATAGAGGTTCCGTTTTTCCGTTTAAAAAATAATTATTTAATGGTTTAGTTTTTTCTTTTTGAGATAAAGAACCCTAACAAGCAATGTTGTTCATTTTGGTACATATAATTAGGATACTTTTCATCTCACGGGATACCAGTCTACTTTAATATGCATTATATTTCAAGTAAGTTCTAGCAGTTTCAACGCTATTATTCAGTTAATACAATAGAGGAAACTGTAGACAGCAATCAAGTACATAAATTATAAGCATTAGATGCGGTCAAAGAACTGGCCTTAATTTATGCAACGCTAGTTGTGACCGATAAAAGTGATATCTTATGCGCTAAGGTCCCTTAAACAATGTCTACGTTCTAGTGGTCAGCTATAAATAGACGCCAATAAGAACGTTGTTAATAAGTGAATACCACAATGTATATATTACGTAATATTGGCATTTAAAAATACTTTTATTACGCTATATGATTTTTAAGTCAAATTAGTATGATATAAGAAACATCAAAACGAGACGATCCTTGCAAGTTTGTATGGAATACACAGTTAGGGTCCGGCTACACGCAGCGACTTGCATGCGCAAATAGTTAGTGCAAATTTGTTTGCCTTAAAAACTTAAGGTTAATTTCGATGGCCGATCGCGGCCGCGCGCGTTTGTCGACGTGCGGCTGACGTGCGCGGCCGATGCGACAATAGTCAGAGTATGAGAATGTATGGCGCCGTTTCCGAGATCTGCGACAGATGCGCGCGGTCGATGATTAACATAGGCTACGTGCGTACTTTGACTAATATTAGTATTTCTTGTTATAAGTATTTATAAATTCTTAAATTTAGAAAATATTTATTTACACTACTTTAAGACTTGGTGCTCATATTATTACATGATTGATGTAAAAGAATGTTATAGTAGTCATCTTCATAATTGTCAATTTATTACGCCGGCACCACCACGTTTGCCCCAACGCCACTCATCCAACGTGTGGATGTAGAATAACGCACGTCTCAACGTTGGCGCCGTTGCTATTTTCTAGATCCACACATTGGGAGTGTGACGTTGAGACCGATGTTGGGGCCAACGTTTGGAGCCGCCGACTTGTGACTTTGCCACTATTACTAACTTACATTTTAATTTGACTGCCTGTGTGGTGCGGTGGAAATGTGTCCGACTACTACGCACGAGGTCATATATTCAATTCCCACTCGGGACATCACTTTGTGTAATCCACAAATTGTTGTTCCGAGTCTGGGTGAACTTTAAAATAAATGAACTATAAATGTTTTGTAAAGTCCCCCGCACAGCGTACAATACAGCGAGAGTCGTCTTTAAAATAAAAATACAAATATTTTGTAATTTTGACCCTATCTTACCTGTATTCAAACAAATTAATATTAAGTGCGTAATAGTAACCCTGGAAGTTCATTATAAGTACCTGGATGACCGAGCTTCGCTTGCTATTTTTTTAATCGACGTTTTTAAAAAATGAAAACTAGCTAGATCGATTTATCGCCCCCGAGACCCCCAGCATACTACATTTCATGAAAATCGCTGGACCCTTTGCCGAGATTCAGATTATATAAATATCGTTTAAAGGTCTAAGATTAAAATCTTCATTTACATTTCTTATGTGCGTGTGTATGTCACTGAACTCCTCCTAGACGGCTGGACCGATTTTGATGAAATTTTTTGTGTGAGTTCAAGGGGATTCGAGGATGGTTTAGATTCACAATTGAACCCGATTTACAAAAAAAAAGAGTCGAGACGAAGTTCGTCGGGACAGCTAGTATCAATATAATATTTTGACTCAACTAACTTTAGCATTAATAGATAAGTTTCATAATAAGTAGGCATAAACACGGTCAATTGAATCAGTCATAAATGATTTATATAGTGAGCAATTAAAGAGTATGTTTTAAAATTCAATAATGATTTATGAGTAAGTTATTCTCGGACTTTGCTCACTGGCTGCTAATTTCTTATGTGACCATGTGTTTAATTAGGCTGACTGACCGGTCCAATGAAAAATATCACCGGCAATGATCACAACATGACAAGCCAATGAGCTATAATGTTGTGTTTCTCAATCTTATATTATTTTGGATCTTTATTTAAGCAGCGATAGCCAATTGGTTAAAGCATCGGAATCAAAATAGTGAGGTAGCGGATTCGAATCCTACCGACATAAACCAATTCCTAATACAAGCAATGTACGTAATTAGCTGGAGGGGTTAACAGGAATGCAAGTAATGTGGGACCTACAATCCCACATTGCTAGTTATCTTTTTAAAGAAAACAAATATGGCACAATCTAAATTTAAATTAAAAAGGGATAGGACATATCTATTAGATTTTTATTATTTTTCATACTTGTGCTTAGTAATGAAAGCCTAAAATGTGTCGAGCAGCGGGAACAATAAATGTAAACCATTAAATAAATGTGACATTATGTATTATAAGAAAAGTAGCATTCCTAAAGTACTTGAATAGAATTAAAACGCAAATGATACTTACATTAAGCACATCGTTCTTTGTCTAATAAATAATATAACGTATAATAGAAATAAGCTTGATACAAAGATAAATAAGTTTAAACTATCGAATATTGTTGATCATCTCTGTTTGAGAAACGCAGACCAAACGTCCCTCGTCTTTATTAACAATTTTCCATTAAAAACGTTCAGGAGTTGCAATTTCCATAATCTCTACCGCCTTTACTTCGGTATTCGAATTACTTAATCGATCTATTTGACACAATAATCGAATAAATATCGATTAATTACATTCTCGCCTTACGCCGTTGCAACACGAGGCCTTTCGTCTCGTAATCGAATGCTAATGCTTTACTTGTTTTGTTTACAGTACTAGCCGGCCATTGTTGTTGAGCAGCGGCAAATTTACTTGCAAACAGTTTTGCAATAACCAACCAGTTTTTGTAGTAGCGATGAAGATATGAGAATTCTAGTACTACGGGACTTTCGCAATGTGTCGCGTAATTAAGTCGTTATCAGGGACTCACAGGTATCACAACCCTTCTATCTGACGTTTTAGATTAAATAGGCAAGTTACAATTGCTCAATTAATTATTTCGAAGTAACGATTCAGTACCTACTAAACGTAAGCTTGTTTCATGTCGTACCTATTATTCGAAGTTTACTACGCACAGCAATTACAATCCATTTTAGACGGCAATTTTAATTAAAACCGCTTAGGTGTAATAGTATTCATTATTGTAGAGCGCTTAGTTTAGCTTCACAATAAAATTAATGTTAGATTTTCACAAACATTGTATTTGTATGCTAAATAAAACTTATCGCGTTTGTAATCTAATGCGTATTAATAGTCAATAAAGTATCAAAATTCAAGATGTTTCCGACACTTTATAAATTTTACGATGTCTTTAGCAACGCTTTGTGAATGAATATACAACAGCTAATTTTAGCATTAAATTATGACTCTATTCACATTGAAGCTGTAGTAAAGATATATAATAGCGACAATAAAACTTTGTCACTTAGCAATATTGACGACATTCACGATGATATCTTTGAAAT
Organism: Herminia tarsipennalis; assembly: GCA_945859575.2. NCBI lineage: Eukaryota > Metazoa > Arthropoda > Insecta > Lepidoptera > Erebidae > Herminia > Herminia tarsipennalis. Next base: position 9,052,856 of record OX243834.2, on the reverse strand, counting down.
TACTGCTGACTCGGCAAATTAAGAAACTCCCAAGTTAATGCAGGCACTTTAAGAAAACCTCGATTCTTAATATAAAAGTTGATTACTAATCTGCGGAATCAGAATCAGAAGTATTTATTTGCAAAGAATGTAGGTGACAAAATAATGGTGACATTGATAATACATTGTCGTTCCAATACAATCTACCATATGCTATGCAAATTTGTAATAAAGAAATAAATTAAAAACCAAAAAAAAGATATAGGAACAAATTAAATAACATAGCTTAACAAAAACATAAATTGTAAATTAGTCAAATATAAAATTATTTGATAGTATAATAGCACCAATCAAATTTAAAAGCAATCCTGATTAAACTAGCTAGTTCTCAAGACTCTCTTCCGAACTAACCCCCCCCCCCCCACCAAGTATCTGAGTCCTTGAACGCAAACTCAGTTTAAACTTAGAACACCCCATTTGTCGTCGTTTTTATAAATGTGAAGAGCGAATAGCACATCAATATGATAAATTAAAAATAAAGACATTAAAGTTGCAAGAATGCGATTCAATCAATGAACTCGGAACATCGCGACCTTGGCAGCATACAAAAAGAAAATGTTTCGAGATCATTAAATGAGTAGTTCGCGTACAATACTCCGAACGAGCCGTTTGGTGAAGGCAAGCCGCTTTCCGTACGATACGACTGATCCGGGTCAGTGAGACATAATAGGTACTATAAATCGCTTTTTACCTTACGATCTGAGAATACAAAATACCGACACTACAGAAGGTAATCGAACGAGACGAATAGCGAACGAAACTAAACATTCCAAAAGGTATTCATTCAACACGTTTGGGAATATAAGACATCGTTCACTCTCTGAACAAAGTGATCATTACTTCTGTCAATAAAACTTAATACATACATAACTTTTTTTTGTAGGCTATAATTAAGGTTGTTAATTAAAAAGACTAGCTTAATTTTTGGATAAGCAAAAGTCTCAACCCATAGACGATTTTATAGAATGAATGGATTGAATTGATTTGCTGGCTCAGTCCCAATTTTTATCAAAACTTCGCTTTCAATGAATTAGAGTAACTACGCATTCTCAAGTCATCTGTACTTCAGTGTCAGTTAACGATGTATATGGGTACGTTGTTCAAGCTAGGTACGTATGAAGGTTGCCTTTTGTGCTCTCAGTATTTTGTGCCATTTGTCGTGGGTCGATCCACCAACAATGTGTGACAACATAACGGTTATATAATACAACATATTTAGGATATCAATTCAAGAGAAAGCTGTAATACGCATCTGACATTTAGGCAGTTAAGCGTCTGATGGTCCTTTGTATTGCAATAATACCTCTAGTTTTGTGGAACAAAAAATCATATTACGCCGAGAGAACAGAAGGTATATTCATACAAATTGAATCATAAATCTTACCCATTATACTACCGATGAGAATCCACTCCTAACATATGCAATTTAGTTTAGCTGGAGGGGTTAACACTTCGCAAGTAATGTGCAACCCACATTTCTGATTTAAGAATAACAACGGAATTTGCAATAGATGACATAGTCATATTTGTAAGCTCCTTAAATAAAAATATAAAAAAATAAGAACGGAATTTCGGTACACTTTGTTTCCAAGGTGTTTTAAGATTCCGTGAGCAACGTCTGTGTATGTTGATGAGGAAATTAAGTACCAATGTATCAAGCTTATGCTCGAGAAATGAACCAGAACCTCTAGAATAGAGTGACAATCGAATATAATGACGTCGGAATGACGACATGAAGCGCGCAACGCCGTGGATCTCATTTAAAAAAAATCATATTCACGTCATTCCATTCGATTATCATTCTATTCGATGAGCGTTTATGCCACTTGTCTAGGGGCTCAGATTTCCTTAATAGACATGGAATATCGAACCATATTTTTTTCCGGAGCTGTTCCGAAATTTCGTGACCATGAACGATGTCTATATGCGCGTTGCTCGGGCTCGTTTTCATGAAGCTTACCTTCTATTCTCTCGACGTTTTGTGACCAAACGTTTTGTGCTCTAATCCCTTAGTATAATGACAGTGTATTAATTAATTTTATCATGACATTTATTGGTGCGAGCTTGAGTCTTTGAATTATATGATTAATGTGTACCATTTAGATTTCAGATACAAATAGGATATTATGAAGAAACTGGAAACATAAATTAGTTATAAATTATGAAGTGTAAAGTAGCACTTTAACACCTAGTTATCTGCGATTGTGGAAAATGAAAGTCTATAGCACAACATACAGAGAGTACAGTAGGCAACATGCATACGTAGCTCGCTTGACCACGCACAGATAGTAATTGTTTACGAATACGGAATTAAAGACCACTCGAAATATTGACCTCTATAATACCTACTAGTGAGCTGGACTCGCAAGCCCGTACAAGAGAAGAAAAGAAAAGAAAAATGTGTATGTTACTGCAACATAAATAAAAATACTCCAAGAGCCACCACGTAGGTATGGATATTAAATAGAATGCGTAAACTAATAACAATACAAAAAAAAAGAATAACAATAACAATTTGCAACGGCGGTGGTCAGCCGTGACCACGCAGGTTGCAATACGGTGGAAATGTCGGGCAATAAACAAGGCATTTTACCTTAAATTAATCACACGATAATATATATATTTTCATAGTGTGTACAAATTGCGAAAGTTTATCAATAACAATAACAAAATCGAAATTAGCACAAAAGGTTGTGTAAAGCTACCTGTGCCTCATTGTTGTAGCAGTTTAAGGTTCTCAGTTCAGCGTGAGCCAGGCAGGGTTGTCTGGCGCTGGTTTTCAACTGAGACACACGAACAAAGCGCACATGAAATTCAACAAAACGCATTCATATATAGTCATAAGTTTTGGAACGAAGTTCTTTATCGCGCGTTGTGAAAGGGGAGGGAGGAAGACGGAAAAAATTCTCACGAAAAGTTGTAACGACACTTTTTGACACATGCAAGCCGTGCGGCGTGCGCGTAAGATATGAACATCTAATTTGACGAAGAAGTCACCTGTCGATTTGGTCTAGAGGCATAAATTCGATACACAGTATTGGTGACAATTGTGTAGTTGTGGGTTCGAGCCTTGAGTATACAATCGTCATTTTGTAAGTTATTTTCGTTTCGTCTTTCTATTTCGCATTGAACAGTGTGGTGTTGCGAAGATTATATAAAAAAAAAATAAGATAAGAACTTCGTTCCATCCGGGTGTCCCTTGACACCTCTCAAGTTTTTTTAATAATTAAATAGCTTTATGATAAATATATATATTTACATTATAAATAAAAGATAAATTTTACCTAATCCTGACAGTAACTATCCGCAGCCGCACTTAGGTACGGTTCCTCAAGTAAAGACTTTCATTTGATTTTGGAAAATGACCAGCAAAGTGGCAGCCTCTGTGGCACGGCTGTGTGTCCGACTGCTACGCAAGAGGTCGTGGGTTCGATTTCCACACGGAACCCCACTTTGTGTGATCCACAAATTGTTGTTTCGAGTCTGGGTGTAGTTTGTGTACGTGAATTGAATGTTTATAAAGTCCCCCGCGACACAGGGCTCGTACACTAATGCGGGAGTCGTCTTTAAAAAAAAATATGAAGAATAAGTTTTGTTGCTGTCAGTGGCTCTACCGCCAAATCCAGCGTACTAGTTTGTTTTTTGTTTTTTATTTGTTTTTTTTATTTATTTTTTTATTTAAAAAAAATAAATAAAGATAACCAGCAATGTGGGATTGAGTCCCACATTACTAGCAATCTTGTTAACCCCTCCAGCTAAGCTCAAAGGCTTGTGTTAGGAGTGGGTTCACGTCGGTAGTATAATGGGTAGGATTCGAACCCGCGACCTCACAATTGCGAGACCGGTGCCTTAGCCATTAAGCTACCGCCGCTTTAACGTACTAGTACTATAGATGTCAGTGTCAAGACCACTTCGATGTTCAAGTGTGAGTTGCTTTTGCGCGCGTTGTAACTACCTACGTTGGCTTCTGTACTATACTTATCTTGTGTCTATAGAAATAAGGAAGTTAGTTAAACAGTGGCTGTGGCTTTTAATGCCAGAGCAAGGGCCTAAATATTCTGCAACATGATTTCCATTGCATGGGCGTATTTCTCATAGTTGGTCATCATCACTCCTCAATGAGTGGGAGGGCGTAAAGGCATTAACGTCAATATTCAAGTTTAATGAGCCACGGCTTTGATAGTAGAATTGATAATTGAAACTAAGAAACACAAAGATGGAAACGTTTATTAATTTAATTGTATTTCTATAACGTCTTCCGAAGGTTCATTGTTAAAGTGTAGGCGTAAATGGAAAAGGAAGGAAGAATTACTACTACCTAGCTTTTCACCGCGGCTTCTCCCGCGTTTCGTTGGATCTTTACAGTAATGTTAATTATTCTGATGTATAATTTGTATTACTGTAAAGTTCATAATTAGTTTGTAGTTTTTGCGTAAGAGAGCAACTCACAAACATTTATCTACACAAAGTTTTATTCCACGACCTTCGGTTTAGCAGTCAGGATCACTAACCAAGAGGCCAGTCAACTATCAGTCAATATTTTTTTTTTTTACTTTATCGTATTTTTTTAAGCCTTTCTAACCTAACACAGGCAATATACAAGCCTAAAAGGAGAGCTCCAAACAATCTTGTAATTAGATTAAGCACAGTTACTGGAAATAAATAATTTTATTTTTTTATATATTTGTTTACTCACCACCTCCGACTTCGACTCCAACACCGATAAAACAAATTTAAAACTACTTCGGTTCCGATAAAACCACTTTCGTAACATCCCTAGTAGTGACATTGCTTAACCTCGCTAATCTCTAGAATACTTCAGTCGCTACTGAGTCACGGATCCCTCAAACAAACATGGTGGTTATAAATTATAAAAAACGGTCATATATCCAAGTCGTATAACACCAGTTTCAAATTACATTTAATTGTTTGACACAAATGGAGTTTGTAAACGTCACAATTTAAGTCCGTACAAGTCTCTCCGTGATGTAATAACATGCTTGATTCGTAAGTAGAAAGTTTACGTAAAATCCGCATCCGTACACAATACAACAAAAATAAAACCATAGTCCATTTATGGGTTGGTTCGCAATACCGGCTATCGCAGCGCGCAGTCCTTTAAAGTCGCTAAGCTGCTTATGAAATGTGAACACAGACGACCCGACTTTTCTCATCGAGTTCTCATAGTGACCATTGTGGTCATAACACAGTAAATTGCGCACAATCCACTCCCATAGTACCATCAACTCAATGAATTTTTCTTTCATACGGTCCAAGAGTTCCGGGTACATTTTATTGAACATTATAACTAGTGTAAATTACTTGTCTCACGCTCGGTTCATCTTCGATAATCCTCGCAAAAAGTGCGCTGGTGATCTTTTTCTGAAGTAATTTTCTAGGTGTGTAAAATTTATAATCTATTAAAAGTTTAATAGGAAACTATAAATCTATTTAATGGCTCATTACTTTGATTTGTCAAACGTGTTTGTCAACTTTAATGAATTTGCATCAATCAGACTTGTGGACCGAGTTATTTATGTGCAAAATCTGTAAGTATCTTGTTTCTGTATGTATGAAGAAATTACTCTGTCTGTCAGTCAGTTTAAGTTTTTTACGCAAAAATCACATTTACGTGTTTTTTATTTGGTTTTAAGACATGTTGTCTAGTCAAAATCCATGTGACTTTAAGATCTAGTTGAACGAAGTGGTAGGCAAATACTAGTAGATTAAACAAGGTGTAAATTAATATCTACCTGTCTGACCCGAAAAGAATGTGTAGGTATTCTGATAACAATGCTAAAAAAATAGAAAAAAATAATATCCGTTATAATGTTTTTTATTATAATAATTATCATAATTCACGATTTGTACCTACCCAATTTTGACGAAATGTGTAAATTTACAAGATTTTTTATTAATATTTTTAGCATAAAGCCTCATAACAAACAAAACAATCTTTTCCACCTCCACATGTTTTTCCATAAACCTAGAAAAAAAAAATATAAGTTATTTTATTTTTGTCATTGAATTAAAAAAAAATCGGATGGGACCATGATGCCTAACAACACATTAACGGGTTGGACACGGATTAAATACAATAGTTTTTATTTTTGTTCTCTCACACATTATACATCACATTTAACAATTTCAATAATTTAATTATTGGAGCTAATTTATACTGTGTGAGAGACTGGTATCTGTACTAGGAGACCTATCTTACAAATTACCAGCCTATCCGAAATATACATACTGTATTAGTTTATTACATAATTAAAGTGACGCACAAAATGTATTTAGGTACTATTTAAGACAATAATGGTTAGTCCAATCGGTAATTTATATAACTTTGTTGCGAATTACTTAAAAGTAATTATACATTACAACATTTTACCTAGTAGGTAAATGACGATGATAAACTTTAATACCTAAGTAGATAAATATGTACTATAACAACCCATTGTTAAATCCACTTGCTGTAGAAAAAAGCCTTTTTTAATTAAATTCGGATTTCTACGTTGAACATCGTTTCACATTTAATGGCTGCGGTGTATTAAAACTGCTCTCTGAGAAAAATGCGCATAAAGCCGAGGTAAAAACTTTAACTGATGTATTATTAAAGCAATGTTTTAATTTATCTTTATGATCAATGTTTGCTTTTATTCATTTATTAGCCTTAGCTGATAAGACTTACAATACAAATTACTGTACAATCTATGTATCAAATCCTATTTGTGTTTCTTATTGAGCGTGTTCTTTAGACATAGGCTTCCAATGGCAGGTTTTAACTGTTTTTTTCGTCTGAGGTCAATATTTTGTTGTTGTATCTACTATTAATAAAACGAAGTTTATCATAGTAAGATTTATTTCATAATAATAGGTACAAGCTGTGCTTGCGGTTCAGGCCGGTGGATGTAGGATATCGTGATTAAATAGCTTTTTTAATCCTGTGTCCGGCTTAAGAATAGCGCCACCCCATCTCTTCCTGTGGTTGTCGTCAAGGCGACTAAGAAATTTCACACCGGAGGACGGGCAGCAGCGTCCTCTGCATACTTTAAAGCCTTACTTTGATCGCCAACCCGCTCGCCAAGTTACCCCCTGAATCTAAGTCATAAGTAGATTCTACTGGGGAGACCCGTGCCCAGCAGTGGGACATCATATGTTTTGATATCTGCGAATAGGACACACACGCCTGATATACAGACAGTAACGCATCGAATATTGTCAATAATTATTTTGTTGAATATAATTTAAAGTACTTACTCATTATTCTATTACTCAAATTTAATTATATACCTACAGCTGTTCAAGCGCAATGATTATATCAAACATTAAAATCTCTATCAAACGAAACGTTACACGAGTATTATGGAACAGTGGACAAAGTTACCCAACACAAAAGGTTAACAGACCATCGTTTATCTACAGTAAAACATTAGTCCTTTCCCTCCGTTTCTAACTCTATGATAAGCCCAAGTTAAATGAAAAGGGCCACTGGTCAAATTCTTAGGCGTAGCACAGATACGAAGGGCGTAAGGAGAGGACAGAGTAGGGACGTGGCGTGAGCTTTCAAACAAAACGCAAGGAACCTTTATAGGCATTTCTTGCCAATTACTTTAATCTTAACCATTAATATAATGGTTAAGACTAAAGTAATTGGCTAGTTAAGAATATGTTATGTCCATCTAGCTCATTTATATTAAATTTTAAGTCTTTTTTTCAGACACCATTTTTGTGTTGCATTTGCGTTGGAATACCTACCAACAACCGTATTCTAAGACATTTTCTCGACTAGACTCAATGTCACTGAAACAAAGTCGAAGTTTTTCCCATTTGAAGCGAGGAAACAATATTGTGAAATTCAAGGTACGTCGGGACCTTAAACCTTAGTGGAGTACCTATCAGTCGAGGCATTGTGACGGAAACGTTTTACATTCATGAGTGACATTCATGAGTACATAGAATAAAAATACGGACAAAATTATATAAATACCAAACAAAAAAATGGTTGCCTGTAAAGTCGGTTTACGGTCAATAATTTTACGTGATAACGTCATAAGAAAACATTGATGACATATGACCATTCGTGTTGTCGTATGTCATATCGCTGTAATCTCCCTTTGCTGTTGCTTAGCAATCAATCAAAAACGTGAAATTTTTTAGACACTTTCGTACATGCACCCGGTCATCGATTTATAAGACGTTTTCACGTCAAAAAGCGTGGTCTTGTAACGTTTTAAGACTGATTATAATCAGCCCTATAAAAAGCCAGACGGATACGCTTAAGCAGTTTTACATAAAGGAAACAAAATTCCGCAGCACATGTCATGCTATTCATGATAGTACTTTTAACCAGTACTAACTAACAAACCCCTATTATGTAAGGAATAATGCCGGCATGCATTTTTGATATCACGACCTTTAGCAGGCACTGCACTAGTTTATAATCAGTAGAAAGCTAGCTGCGAGCGACAGGAACTGACCTTTCTGCCCAACCTTTTAACCAATATTAGGTGACCGACCCCGGTAGTAAGATACGTAAAATAAGCTACCATTTCACCGTGATAACGTTTCAGTCGTGTATAATTTCTATGTAAGAGTAGGCGTGAGCATCGGTCACGTATTGGCCTAAGTTATAACCCGGGAACGAAATAAATCTAACTTAGCACTGTAGTGTACTTTGGTGTTGACTGTTGAGCATATAGACCGCCCATGAGTACCATTTACATACGTAATACTCTTGGTTAGGCTTGGTTTGGCTGTCCGTTCCATCAAGCTTACTCTTGCTACAAATTGCGAAGAGGTTTTAGCTTTTTCTATTTTATAAAGTGTACCGGGCTGATTTCGATGAATTTTGGTATGGAATATATGTTTGTAAACTTTCGCGATTTTTTCATATTATAGAATTTTATAAGGTACGGGTCTGAATTGCCTTAATATTTTATTTTAAGGCTAAATACCTTTGTTTTATTGTCCGATGTTCAACCGTATTGCACCGAGTGACCAATGCCGTTGCAATACGGTCGAAACATCGGCCAATAAAAGAAAGGTATAAAATAGCTTTAACATAAAATATTTACGCGATTAAGACCCTTGTTTTTTTTTTTATAATTTGGCATGGAAGTAGGTCCGTTGTAAGATTATTTATAGAATGTTGTTGTTTGGACTAACACGTTTGTTCACAAGTTATGCGTATAAAGAGAGCATACCTACTATTTTGAATGATCATGTATTTTTGTCGGATTTTCTAGTCGTCAATTGTCTCATACCAGTCAGTAAAGTTCTTGTTAAAGCATCAGACGATATTCAAAGTATCGTCTGATGCTTTAACAAGAACTTTGCAGCTTGAGGAAGTATATATGGTTTTAATTTTGACAACCAATAGGTATACGTATATCAAAAATAAGGGTAGGTATAACAATAGACGTAGGTGTATCTAATACAGGTACCACCTACAAACTTTTCTCGTGAATTTTCAGAGGTATTTAAATGTTTAAAGTACGTTTCATAAAAGCTATGGAAATTACTCTGAATTCATGAATAATTATTGAGTTGAAACATCAAACAAAAATGTAGCTTGAAATGTCGGCTGTATCTAATTTCTCTGAGAATAATCAATCGGTTTTTTATACTCTGTTCCTATTACGGAGTCCCTTTTGACAGGGTTTCAAATATTAAAGCACTAGTAGAGTACTAGTAGATTTAAAAAAAAATTGTTGTTGATATTCTGTGCAGTAATAATTAATAAACTCACGCTGTATTAATATTAAGAATTAGATGATAAATTATTGTAGAACTGTGTCTTACCGGGAAACTTAATTTTTTGTTGTAAAACTAATCATTACACTATCTGTTATGTAATTTCTCAACCTCAATACTAATGTACGATTATTTCTTTCATGTTGTTAGTGATTTTTACTCTGTATGTTAATATGTATTCCCACACTGTTTTTTTACCCTAATAAATGAAAAAAAAATCACCATTGTAGGCAAAAGCTCTAACAGTGACTGTATAAATGAGATTATTGTATTTTAAATTAATTGTATAATATTTTGGTTTGATTGTGATATCCTAAAATTGTGATTTATTGCCATAAATTAGGTTTATGGCAATAAATCACCATTTGATTTTTTGATTTGATAAGATTGTTTATATTTTTAATTTAAGTGAACCGTGCAGTGTTATATTCTGAGAAATGTCAAAAACAACTTCATAATTGAAATAGAGCAAGGATTTGTGAAAATGGCGGCAAACTGACCTGTCATTATTTTCACAGCTCTACGTTCAACGTGTGAAATGATGTATGAAATACTTGATAAATCGATAAAACAGTATCTTTGTACAGTCCATTAAGTATTTGACTAGCAGAAATTAGCCAATAAACCGGCTACATTGCTATTATTTCATAAAATAATAAGCAATAGCGTACTTCAAAAAATAAACTTCGTATTCGAAACTCTTTTAAAAGGTTTTCCCCATAGGCAAGTACTTATGGTGTTCGCGACCTCAAACCAAATTGAGTTTTTATTGACGGAAATAAGCAAATATGAAATCCGTTTTACAATGGAACAATTTCAGCTTTCGCGTGTATCGTTGCATAAAATGGTATATACCGGTTCGTTCACGCACATTTTCTAATTCGATTCGCAATAACAATGTTTGCGGTCACATTGTCGTATTTCCGTGCGTATAAAATTTTGGGAAAAAAATCTCGTGTTGTAATAAACTACCGTAAATCTACCATGAATGTTATTATACTCTTGTTTAGTTATCGTGTAGTTAAACTATCTGTCCATCTGTCAGATGGACAGCGAGAGTGATTAAATAGAAGGCACTAGAAGCAGAAGCAGGCCAGGCACTAGAAGCAGAAGCAGGTTACCTTCTATAGTTTGCTGGATGGGTAGACGAGATAGTTGGACGACGTGTCAAAACTGGAAAATCACAGCCAGAAATAAAGAATACTGGCAGTCTTTAGAGATGGCTTTTAACCGAAGGGGGTCTATACAATTTACATATAAATAAAGCTAAATAATAATTATTATAGTTAAACTATATAACATAGTAGACTTAAGTACAGGGAATTAATGGCTTATCTTCGTTGTAGTTCAATTGTAAAGTTGTCCTAAATTTAGTTAGTTAGCTAATTAGTTGATCTATGTTTAAAAAAACCTAACCTGGATCAACTAACCAAAGTTTTAGAATTCGAAACTATGCTTATTTTAATGCCTGTCGGTTTGTTCGGTGGGAACCGAGAGTTCCATAAATAGATTTTCATTAATTTATTGCAATTCTAAAGTAAGTAAATTCTTACTAATTAAACTGAAATACCTACACAACTAGTATATTTAAATTTCTGGTTACTTATAACTCAAAATACACACAAGTAATCGTGTAGTTTCAACCACCATGTTGATTATAGAATTTCATAAGCAACGGGTCTTAATCGCATAAATATTTTAAGGCTAAATACCCCCATTTAATTGCTAGATCTTTCAACCGCATTGCAACGGACGTGAACACGGGTAGACTCCGACTGGTGGAAACCCCGGCTATAAAATAAAGGTATTCAACCGTAAAATATTTCCACTGTTAAGACCCGTAGCTTATAAAATTTTTTAATGTGTACAAATCGCGAAAGCTTACGAACATATTATAAACCATGTTGATGTACGATTACTATATAAAAGTTTAGTAAGTTTGTGCTAAACTTACCGTTGTAATGAAAAGTTTTGTTCGTATCATGATGTAAGAACTTTTTGTTTTGGTATTGTGATGTCTACACTTCGGGGGGTCCATTGCAATGTTTGTGTTCTACCTACTTGCTATTTGTACTACATAAATGTTGAAAGGTAGACACTCGTCTGGCTACTGAGACTGATGTGTTTCAACATCATGACATATGGATTTAATAACAATGTTCTTTTAACTGAATTGGATCATGGCGGCTAGTTTCATTGCGACTGGACAACTATGTCAGAAATATTATAGTATAGTGCGCACATGTGGGGCACAAGTGTACTCTCTATTCCCTCAGTGATGGAAATTTGACACGACTGGAGAGAGATCAGATACAGGATTGACGATCTCGGAGGATTGTGATAATTTTCGAAATGGGTCGAAGAGGACCAATGTTGCATAATACTCTGTTCGGTTGTCACTGAGTCACGAACCCCGGAAGAATTTATGTACGTTATTAATATGCTTTTACGTAGTTAATGAAGCAAAGTATGATTTTGAATAGATTTACACAAAAAAATGGATTTGAAATTTGACGTATGTAAAATCGACTCGTTTACCAGTTATTGTCATATACCGGCAGCCGGTAGCCGGTATATGACACTTAGGACCTTTTCACACGTACCGGTTTCAATCCGGCGTCGGATTGAAGCCGGGTATCCGGCGCGAAGTGTATGGCAATGTATGGTATATGGGACCTTTAAGCCGAGCAACTGTCAGTAGGTTTATTATTTCAAGGGTAAATCAAATAACCTAAAAATTTAATCTTTCAACCGGTGATAGACTACATTTTGTGTCGACTTATGTCTTCTGACTAGATTAATAGACATATTACTTATTCTGTGGCAATGACCAATATTATAAAGCTGAAGAGTTTGTTTGATTGTTTGTTTGAAGGCAGCAATCTCAAGAACTACTGAACCGAATTGAAAAATTCTTTCATTGTTAGATAGACAATTTATCGAGGAAGGCTAAAGGCTATATAACATCACGCTGCGACCAATAGAAGCGGAGCAGCAATGAGAAATGTTACAAAAAACGGGGAAAATTTACGTATATACGAAGTTGCGCGAGACAGCTAATATATTATATTCGCCTTGGGCGAAAGCTAGTTAATAAAGTCCTTTGCGAATATGTCAGAATTATTAATAAATAAATGAAAATTTATTCATCGTAATAGAAACAAATTAGTAAATGACATAATATCCCGTTGACTAATAAAGACAAAGTCAACGGGATAAATTCCGTTGACTAGTTGGTCTCCATTAGTCAATTTTATTAAGGCGTAGGATTACTATGAAAATCTACGTGTGGGGTCCCTTCGGTCGTATGGATCTATGTTCAGTATTCTCATGAGTCATTGCTATTTTGTAAACATTAAAGTAACTCTGTCTTTCTATCTATGTGTCTATTCGTTTCGTCACGTCTCAACCATTTTATTGAAATTTGAAACGTACGCAAATCGCAGGGCCGAAAGTGCAGAAAGCAAACTTCATTCAACGTGCTCTCTTAAACATTGCTTAGGACCGGGACTCCCAACCAAAACGTAATGTTGCATTGACTTGCTCAAGCCCCCGTCGTGCAAAGTTTTCACACTTAGAGGCCAATGTTGAAATTCATCAACACTCATTTCAACGTCGTCGTTTCCTCTTCCTTCCAGTGACTCACACTTGGCCGATTTGGCGGTAAAGTAGTCAAAGGAGGTAACGGCATCAAAAAAAGAACCACTGGCCATTGACACTGGACACGGAATAATATAGCCGAAATATATTTGCCAAGAATTACCGAAAACAAAGCGCCGGTCGATCAAGCCTTTCCTTCGTAATGTATTCCAAATAAAGTTGTCTGAAATGGTCTGTTATTCCGTGAACCAGATAGCTGCGTTGCTCGAGCGAGTTATGAAGGTCGAAGCTCGCTTCGCCGTCAACGAAAAAACAACCGCCGAGTCGAGGCGGTTATGTTAAAAATCCAAATAGTGTTTTTTTATAATTTAAAAAAGGTGTGGCATTGTGGGTCCCACATTACTAGCAATTCTGTTAACCCCTCCAGCTAAGCTCAAAGGCTAAAGTGTTAGGAGTGGGCTCACGTCGGAAGTATAATGGGTAGGATTCAAACCCGCGACCTCGCAATTGCGAGACCGATGCCTTAGCCATTAAGCTAAGCTTTAAGTGTGTGTTGCAGTAGGAATTTTGAAATGGTAACGATCCCTTTCCAAGTTGAGCAGTGTGCTTTGTTTGACCTTCTGTACTCTCGGTACTTCGTCTGCAAATTCAGTATGAAGCACTCATTTATATCTGAAGGTGTGATCTCATTGGAATTCAAGTCGCAAAATATGAGAATTTATTCTCAGGTCCTTTACATTTGTTTATATTATTATTACTATGAAATACAAACAGGACAATATCTGTCTAAGTAAAACATCATGTGCCCAGACACTTGAAATAAGTGTATGTGTCTACCCACGCAGCAATCCCTCGTCTTTGAACGTGTGAACTGTCGGTTGTCGAATAAGTTGATGACGTTCATTAGAACATGACAGAGGGAAATAACTCATAAGACAGCCTCCTCGGATTTAATGACGTCATGAAAGTCTTACATACATAGCTTCGTTTAGGATCATTATACTCAGTTCAGCATTATTATATTAGTCATGTTTTTATGAGCTTTATTATAATTATTGTTTTTTAACTGAAAAGTGTTAACTGTAGCCAAGTAAGTGTTTTATTATATAGTACGGTAGCGTGGAACCCTTTATATAATAATAATAATAATATCTTAGGACAATTCACAGAACGCTATCTGATTCCAAACTAAGCAGAGCTTGTACTATGAAAGCCAGACAATTGATAAACATACTTAAATATTTCTAAATACAAATCTATTCTATACTAATATTATAAAGCTGAAGAGTTTGTTTGTTTGAACGCAGTAATCTCAGGAACTACAAATCAGAATTGAAAAATTCACTGTTAGATAGCCCACTTATCAAGGAAGGCTATAGGCTATATAACATCACGCTACGACCAATAGGAGCGGAGCAGCGATGATAAATGTTGTAAAAACGGGGAAAACTTACGCAGACGAAGTTGTGCGGGACAGCAGTATTGTCATATACAACAACATACATTATATACAAGTATTCTTATGTGACAATAGATAATAATTGCATAACTACTAGTATGTGTGTATAGATTAATATTAGCCACTTTACTTTTTCCATTTTGGGCATAAAATATTTTATGCTGTAAGATATTTAAACAGTTTTCCATGCCAAAGTATAATATATTCTTAACAGGCCATAACTTTTCTTGTGGTGACTATAAGACAATGGTTTATAATTGCTTCTATTTTAAGTATCAACCGAGAAAAGGGTTCACTTCACCAGATATGGACTTTGTCGTGAGGTCGGGAATTCGAATCGCGTTAATGGTAAACTACGGTTAATATATTCGGGACTAAAGATAAAAGCACAGAATATCGAGACTACAGAAGATAAATTATATAGAAAACACTCTTGACCGGGGGATACCTTCACGCCTTTCGTCTTTTGAACAAATACTCCGCTCATTTTACGGCACGACATCAGCTTACAAAAATTCGCATAGAGGTGAAAATTGTTACGAATGTTGAGAACACCGTTATGCGTTATGTTATAATGCTAAGATAAAATTGTAGAGCATACAATTGTCTACAATTTTTTTTTAAATACTATTTTTCTTAAGAATCAACATTTGTGAGATAGAGTGATTGTAAGAGTTGTGTTCTACACAACATGAACACGCTGAGAAAACGGCGAGGAAGTGTATTTGGTGAATTTATTAAAGTAGAATTTCTCCAATAGGGCTATTTCACAATCTATTGAGATCCTGCTTCTTTTTTTTTTTTTTTTTTTTCTTATTTATTAGGGGATTTTTGTACACGGAAGTGACGATGCCAATCCCATCGTAACTTATACTAACTTAACTACTAACATTAAATAAACGAAAACAGGATTTTGGCTGAACTAAGATCCTTTTTCGTTAAATAATATTCTATTCATTATACAACAGTCTTTAAAAAAATTGGAAATTATTTTTGCAGACATGGTTTTGATGAGAATTTTCACATTTCGTTTATAATGGTGTTCCCAACATTCGTATCCAATTTTGAGCACTATGCCCGTTTATGTAAGCGTACTATTATTCTTTGAATTAAACTGACCGGATTAAAAGTCCATGTTGCCTTCTGTATTTCTCGGTATTGTGTGCAAAAAGGACACGATAAGGCCATTATTTTCAATTATTCGTGCTTCATTAAAGGGTAAATTGAACTTTTAGAAACAGAAATATAATCATACCTCAGGTTCTGTAGTTAGCTATTATTAACTTGTTTGGAAATTAGAGAGTTAAAATTAGCAATGAGTCATGGCATTGTTAATAATAATATTATGCTGCAATAGGCGCCAAACAGACAATGAGATTTGTTATCGATACGTCACAACTACAGGGTCCTTATTTACGATCTTTGCAAGCCCATGCGGAACTGTCAAAATCTTGTCATAATGGTAAATAGAGAGCTGCGCTTAGAAATGTATCAACGCGTATACGTGGCGGATGCATTTATGAGCACACAGATTTTAACATTTCCGCATGGGCTTGCCGTGGATACGAAAAAGACCCAAAACATCGAAAGTGCAATAACTAGGTAAGTATATTATGTACTTCGCTCTTGCAACAAGCACTTATACATCGTTTAAGGACACATAATATCGCAACATCTTCATACATTACTGTGTTTCGGTTGACCGGCACTTTAGTTAGTGTAATTTTGTGTAATGTATTTATAAGATGTATGTTTAATAATATTCAATAATAATAAAAGAAGTGGCTTGATGCTGTTATGGGCTAGCGTGACGCTTAACATCAGGCTCGAGACCTGCTCGTCTGTCATTTAGTCGTACAAAAAAACGTAAAGTGCGCGGTCGCCTTCATTTTGATCCTTCAACTTACTGCTCGTTATTCAGGAATGCTGAGACAAAAATGATTTTAAAATTTAAAATTCCTGAATAAAATTAGCATAGAAATTACAAATAAATGCAGTAAAATCAAACCACATGCGATACACTTAAAATCAGATCGTCAATAACGCTCTAAATTGCTTTTTTGCGATTTTAAACCTTAACCTATTGTTCATAAGTTATAATTTTGTTTGCTTCGATCGCTTATAGTTTAGGGTAAAGTTTAATATCGGAGTGTAATGTGATCATAAAGCGACGTGATGGGCCCGCCTGGGGCGACGCGTGCGCAACTTTATGACACCCTGTATACCGGCCGTTTATAAATCATAAATACATACATAATACATTAAATAGGACAAACTCATTATTTACTAGATGTCATTAGGATATATGAGTACTTTGTACTTTGATATTACTTTAACAATTTATAATTTTAAGTTTTGTTGTTTCGTTGGACGGTTTTGTGATATGAACGTGTTTAGACGTCGACGGTTAAACTCATTTTTTTAAATTATTTGGTTATCTTTATTTCTTTAGGTGCTTTTAGTCATAACATGACTATGTCAATCTCATCGTACCAATTACAAAAGAAATACATTGGTATATCAGGTTGCAGTGTACGTAAGAATGAACGAGAATAAATACCCTAAGATCGGCGATGGTCACTCGTACTATACTAGAAGCAGAGGATTGCTAGCTACTGTCTCGAGGACGCTTACTAAGTCTTCCAAGACAACTCATGTGATGGGTCCGGATGTTTATAACCGCCTCCCAGCATTCATCACTAGTGCGACCAGTGCATGTAATTTCAAGCACAGGTTAAAGACGTGGCTTATCGAGCAAGCATTTTACTCATATGACGAACTACTAACTTGATGATATATTATTTTAATTATAATTATTTTTTTATTTTATTGTATGACTTATTTATATTTTATTGACATTATGCACTCTATTCGATTATTGCCTTTTTACTTTCATTTTTTTCTATTTTATTGACAAGCTATGCTATGTTATTCGTTTGTTGAAATTATTATTATTATTTTTTGTTGTTTAATAGCTATAAGTTTTTCTATGATTAATTCGTAATCCTAATGAATTGACATAACCTGTATTATATTGACTATTTTTATTTTTGTACCTTAATTTATTAAATTATAATTTTGGGACATGTAAGAATTCCTTACCAATAAATTACTATGACTAATATGACTATGACTACACTATATCTAAATATAACCTTTTACCTATAATTATTATTAAAGTGACACTCTGACTCAAAAATCGCTACCTGGGTTGGATAAGAGAACCTGAAAAGCTTCCAAATCTAAACTATTGATGTTAAGCTCACTCACCAAAGTATTCCTTTCACTACTGTTTTGGACACATTCTACTAACAAGTGGTGCACATCATCTACTATCCCGCAATGTTCACAATTTGGAACTCATTACAGTGGGACTTTTACTGACAAGTAAGTAGTTGACTTCAAAAGGTTTTCGGTGTTCGGTATTCGGTTGACAAAAAACAAAACTGCAAACTGATCTAATGTTTCCCACTTTCGTCCTGTATTCGTAGTATTTCGTAGTTAATAACTATCACATAGTCTTCTTAATAATATCTACTATTTGATTTAAAAAAAACAACGGGTTGCACTCTGGGAGTGCCGGCAGAAGTTAAAACTTGGATATTCCATACTGATGTAGTTAAAATAATATATTTCAATCTTACTGGCAAAATATAAAATTAATCACAAATCAAAAAGTAAAATAAAAAGAAAAAAAAAGTAATTGTTACTCGGACTCGAACTGGGGTCTTCTGGTTTCTGGACCGTCCGATTTGCCACCTGAGCTATAATAACATTGTAGATGGTGGCGAAATTTACCTTCGTATTCTAATGATACTGTAGCAGTTTTTCATTGCTCTTCCTCCGTCTTACGAATTTTCGATCAGGTCACGTGTCCTGACGCGAGTTTAACATTTTTTATCCATCCCATAAAGTGCACAACGCCGCTAAAGAAAAAAACAACACGTCATTTATTGTCCTGGCCTGACCTGTCATGAAGGCTAGACAATGGGGTTCTTATTAAGTACTTTTAATACGTTACTTAATTACAACCCCATTAATCAGCATTCAAGACAGGATCTTTCTTCTAAATCATCTTTTTTTACAGTTAATTGCAGTATACGATATCGACGAAGTCGCGGAATACAGCTAGTTTACAATACACACCCACCACTAGGTCAACCGTATCAAAGTCACGAACCGGCGAAGAGTTCCTCCTTTGTTAGAACAATATCAAGATGCCTAGGAAAGAATGTGCCAAGTAATTGTTTAACTATGCAAATTACTTTGTTACTTCGACAAACCTCTCAGATTAAAACTTACTTACACGTTTTACTAGTGTTAAGAGACTTGCATGTTAATTAAACAAAAGTTCTGTTAGGAAATGATAAAAATGTAGCCTATGAATTGGCGAATTCTCCACATTTTTATAGTGTGTATCTGAGATATATACACACCCAGGATAAAACTTTGTGATGAGCACGATGGTTTATTCTGTGTCTGGGTGTTATTTATCTATAATATGTATGTATTTAGAAATATATAAATATGTTTATCAGTTGTCTGGTTTCCATAGTAGGTACAAGCTCTGTTTAGTTTGGGATCAGACAGCATTGTGTAAGTTGTCCTAAGATGTCCCAAAAAACGGATGAATGGAAATGGATGCAGCATTTTATTAGAAAGTTAGTTTAATAGGAATGGTTCCTAGCTTTGTTTGAAGAAAATCTGTTCAGCCGTTTATGTCTCACGAGTCGAAGATTTTTAAAGTTAAATTAACAATATTCTGCTATTAACCCTAGATAGCTAACGTTATACAATACCGCTTATAAGCTAACCATCCGTCAAAACGACGGGCATTTAAGAATTGGTGTTTTTTTTACTTGTAGTAATAATTTTAATGAATTATTTTTTATTTATAGGATACTATTAGGGGTTTGAAATAAAATACATTTTAAAAGTTTAACTTACTAACTATATTTTTTATTTGGCACAAACTTTTATAAGGCACTATAAAAAAATGAGATCAATTAGTATGAAATCTTTGAACATGCAAAATCGACTATTAAATGTGCAGAAATGCCGTTATTTGACATTTCTGTAGTATAACAAAAATTATAAAAATAAAATAACAAAAATTTACTTATTTATCTTTGGCACAAGTAATGCATAAATCAACCTTATGTTCACCACAAATCGGTTTCTCACAAGTAGCACATATCGTTTTTGTCATACGCTTTTTTTTATAATGACACTGACTGCACGTTTTCCTCTTACGGGCTTCTGTTGCCGTAGATGTCGAAGGGTTACCAGGTTCAATATCTGATGATGTACCAGGTACAACAGGTTCAGGGCCAGCTCTTGAATCAGTCAAAGTTCGGGATTGTTGGAACTGTAGAACACTATGGATATTGCCAATTACGTGTCTAGGCATGGTTGTAACTGCCAGTCTTACTTTGAGCCAAGGTTCTGCTAGCTGGAAGTTTAACGCTTTCAGAAAGTCTCTTCTAGGTATTACCTTTTTACCAGATGTTGTCAAATTGTGGCAATGAATAACATAACTATTGATGGTAGCGATATTTATCATTCCATAAAAGACACACATAGGCCATCTATTTGTCTTCCTACTACATGACATATTTGAACACATCTGGTCTAGTGTGTCTACTCCTCCTTTGGTTGAATTGTAATATTCAATCATATGGGGCTTGTTAGAAGTTACATTCACGGTGCCCTCCTCGTCGCAGGACGACAACATGTAAACAATTTTTGACGGTTTTGGTTTGAATGACAGTAAGGTAAGTGGCCCATCATAACAAAATATAGAACTGCCGACTTCTCTCGTCCTAGAATTCTTCAGTTCTTCAGGAATTTCACGTTTATTAGCTCGCAGAGTACCCACTAAAGTCAACTTATATGGCTCTCTTTCCAGGCTCTTCGCCAACGGTATAGACGTAAACCAATTATCCATGGTCACATTTCTATTCGACCCATGGATGCTGCGGGTCAGTTCTTTTACAAAATATTCACCAAGGGGTAATCCACCAGTATCCGTGCATTTTCCTAGGTATGGAATGGCATCTAACATGTAGTATGTGCCACTATCACACATCATTTCAATTTTAATCCCATATTTTGCTGGCTTATTGGGAATGTACATACGAAATTTGCATCTTCCGCGAAAGCCTAGTAATTGCTCATCTATTGTAACATTGGACCCCGGAGTGTAGTTACTGCGACATTGAGCTATAAACATATCCCATATCACTCTAATAGGTGTAAAAGGATCATTTTGTAAATGTTGTAGGCGAATATTTCTATCATCAAAACGTAAACATCTCAATAAAAAATCAAATCTCTCTCTACTAAGGGCGGCAACATAACCAAGGCCACAAAAAATTTTGTTGAAAATTTCGTCGGTTGTCAAGTGATTGTCCTTTAGAGCTGCTGCCAAAATGAGTAATGCAACTAGAGCCTTTATTTCCATTATATTTGTATCTTTTTGTGTAGCGGTAATAGTCTGATAACTTGCTCTTTTTACGCTTATCTCTACATTTGTCCATTTCACAATTTCTTCAAAAATATTTTCGGTAAAAAAAATTTCAAAACATTGCAGCTCACCTGTGATTCCTCTACAGGAACGGGTAGGTCCTCTCGATGTGCGTATGATATTTCTGATCGAGGTTCTTCCGGAAGTTTGCCCCTTGGAGGTAGCCCATAAATGACGATTTTTACCTCTAATGTTTGCTTGCGGTAGCTGTATGATCCGCGAGGATGGAGGTCTTACAAGCTGATTTGTGGGCGAGTTGGAGGGAAGCACTTGTGCTGTGACTTGTGAATCTGCTGGAAGATCATCTTCAGAGTCCGAAGGCTCATAATTATCATCGTCTTGGACACAATCTTCCTCGACGAAGTCTTCGGTTTCACTGGCAGAATCGCCCTCAAAATTGTCCTCATTCAGTTCATCATTTATAATAGCAGATATTTCATCGCTATGCAGCATTAAATTTCGTGCCATGGTAAAATCTACAAAAATAAATCAATTATAATTAAAAATTTATAAAAGTATCAACTCACTTCAATTCTAAAAAGTTACGCTAAAGCTAACCATCCGTCGAAATGACGGTCAAAGTTAGCGTAACTCGAGAACTGCAAGACTTACCTGAGTGACGCGTGCGCCGATGCGACCATCCAGGCGGGCACTGAGGTCATTTAACGCGACGGCTCGTGCGGACTCAAAATTAAAAAGGGACAGCGATATTAATTCTCGGTACCCGTCGAATCGACGGAGGTTAGCTTTCTAGGGTTAAAATAGATCATAATAGAACTAAAAAAAAAAAAAATTAAGTAGCAAATTTTCAACTCATTCTTTAAGCAATAGCTTTTTAGTTGGCTGTATGTTTAAGAGTACACCGAGTGAATATTCTTACGCAAGTAATCATAATGATGATAAATGGATTCAAAAATGTACCATACAATCAGATTGTTGTTATGAAATTGTTACAAAGAGTAAATGTACTTGTACTTTGATACTTGTACTTCTTAATTGTTAATATACTTATCAGTAAATACAATTTGACACGGGAATGAACGCGTTTAACCTAGTTAAAGTATTTAGGTACCTTATGCTTGACGTTTCGACCGGGTTATACCGATCGTGGTCACAAGCTGACAGGAGGGGCAGGGCAGGCGTCAAACTAGGTTAAACCCGTTTATTTCCGTGTCAAATTGTATTTATAATGCAACGCGTAAGTTTAAAACTTATAATACTTATCAGTAGTCATTATGGGTACCGTATCGGCTATAACAGATACTGTTTAGCTTCAGTTTCGCTGGGCAGCGCCGTATAAAGACACCGGTCGGCACAAAATTACGGAACACCTCAAAAAAGTGGTTCGAGATTTCGTGTCTGTGTGCGATATCTATATGTGCATTGCTGAAGCGAGCGGTTAAAAATGATTTATATTAATTTATAGGAATAAAAGAATGACAATGAAAATTTGATGATTCAATAGTGACTGTAACCATTTTTGCCAGGTACCATGTTATTTGCCATCAAGTTGTTACTTTAATTTCCAGTTACATTTACAACTGGAAATTAAAGTAACAACTAGATGGTACTTCTTCACCTGCTAGTACTTTGTCCTAACTGGAGCGAGACAAAGGCCGCGGCCTCACGCACAAAGAGAATGCGTAAACAAAGCGACTAAGTGTTTTAGTTCGGGTCGTATAAGTAGTTTGTTTAGGAGATGAGAAAGATGTTTTCAAGAAAATGTATAGAAAAATGTCCCGCTTAATAAGTTTGAATACGAAGGTTTATTTTAGACTAGATGACCAGTTCAACTTCGTCTGTGTCAATTTGTCAACATTTTTCATTTGGTCATGGCGTGTTGTTGCATATCCTATAGCCTTCCTCGATAAATTCGAGGAAGGATTCAATTCGAATCAGTAGTTCCTGATATTGTCGCGTTCAAACAAACAAACTCTTCAGCTTTATAATATTAGTATAGATAAAAATGACTCAGAACTATTTTGAGGGTGGAAATACTCATGCCGGTAAAACAGAACCGAACATGCCAGTAAATCAAAATCTAATACAGGCATGTCATTTAGCACATGATAATTAGGTAGTTCGTGCAAGTAGCAGGTGTAGTATTTATAGGTGTCTCAGTGCAATGTTCTGAAACCTCTGAACTATCTCTAAGTTGAAGTTGCTAACAGATTTCCAGAGTTAGTGAGAGCCATAATAGGTGATCATTGTCTAAAATTGTCACCCCTGTTTGTACTTCGGAAAGCACGTTAACAAAAAAGAATAGTAAAGGAGTGTTGGTACAACCACTAGAACACTATAATTTATATTTCTTTTCTCCTCCTATTTTACTGTGATAATGTTTTATTCCACCTTGTTCACCTGGATGATATCACCTGGATGAACAAAGTGGACATAACTAGTGTCCTCATCACCTTGGAATCATGGTGATAAAACCTAGTAGAATTAAGAGGACATAAGTGGTGTCCTTAGTTCACCTGTGTCCACCCAGCCCACCACAATATTTAAAAATGTGATTATACACAAGTTCACTTATGTGATTATACACAAGTGAACAATGGACACCACTTATGTCCACTCAATTCACCTAGATGATATCATCTGGGTGCAATTATTCCTAGGTGATGTGAGGACACTAGTTATGTCTACTTTGTTCACCCAGGTGTGTTCAACACAGGTGGAATAAACCGTGATAATGACATAGATGGTACATTTCAATTATTATTGGGACAATAAACAATCATTCCAAGATTTTTACCAAAGAGTTTTTGTAAGATACTCAGCATAATCTATTCTGAGATCATTTCCTCGTATAACCACGTCAAAACAATTCAACCATACTCATATTTGCCATTCCTGGCAATGAGCAATTATTTATTAGCAACGGCATAACCGCAACTGTGATTGCAGCAACGAGAAATTAATATCACCCACGCAACGTTCTGACTCATACTCATAAGCAAAGGTACTATACTGCCGTGCGAAGCGCAAAAGCGGTATCTCAAAAAAAGTCGTTATTTTGATTTTTATACCATCGGATAGCTTGAAAAAATACGCATTTAACCAACTAAGCTAAATAGCGGTAACTTATTTATAACATATAAAAAATCCCTTAAAAAAGTTTTACCTATCTCAATTTTACTTCATTTTACTAAGGGAATTGGAGGTACAACAATAATATGTAGACGAATAGCCGTATATTTTAATACCGCCAAATCTCTTAAAAATACGACCGATACTCATTGCACTTTTTCTAAGCCGAAAAGCGGCAAGTGTTACTCATGAGACAAATACTGAGTTAACGCTATAACGCTTAGTATATTAATACATAAATTGTCCGTAAATCGCTTGACTTATTGAGATAGTGCTATCAGCGGTACATAGAAAATTGATCCTTAATCGTAATTATTACGGATTGATTTCTAATACGCCTCAAAGTGCATGTTACTATTTCGTGTCATTACTTGTTTGTTTACATTTTGAAGAGGAGCTATCCAATAATTACTGTGAAAATAAATAAATATCCTGTGAATTAAAGTATAAAGTGTTATAATTGTGTGTTTTGACATTCAGGTAAGTCCTATTATATTGAAGTTTTGCATGATTAGTTCCATAAAGGAGAAATAAGCTCCGTTCTGTCGAAATTCTTGTGCAGTTTGATAGTAGGCTGAGGTAGGTACTTAAATTGTCGTTGAAGTTTGATTTTGGATTATGTAGATACCTATTTGTTTTTGAGTTTGTAATAGATAGGCACTTTATTATGGGAATAAACGAGCACTAGAATTGTTACATTTCATAAATTAGTGAAGATTGACTACTACTCGGTCAGACGACACGTGAAAACTTTGTTTGTTGCAGCTGCAGGACACACCTTCATGTCCGCTGATAGCTTCCACCACAGGGTCGAGTTGTCAATGAAACGCATGAAGAATAAAATTTATGATTTTGCCGACTTTTCTCAAGCAGTTATTACTGCAGGAAAAAACGTTAAGCCTAAGGAGATGACCGTAAGCGATTTTTATGACTGGGAAGATTATACGACGCAGTATAAACTTTCAAGATTAAATCCACGTCCATATATAAGTGAAATGGTAGAAGTTGAAGTCAATAGAGGCAGTTTTGACCTGGTGTACAGAACTGGATTCGATAAAGACCCAATTTCTGCGAGCATAATAGGAAATAAAATTTTAAAAACACAAATTTTACCACCACCGAAAAAGAGAACTTCACCAAAGGGTATTTCCAAAGACAAAAAAGAAAATATTTTGAAATCACTTCAAAATATTATGCCTCAAAATAGAATATCTTTTTGGAAAGAACTCCCTACTTCAGATTAATGAGACTTATAGAAAATGCCACTTTTTTGATTTTTTTGCAATGTTATAGTAAATAAGTATATTATGAGCCTTAAAAAATGTTGTTTGATTAAACTTATACTTGAATATAATATGTATTTTATTAGATTCCTAATTCATATGTTTTTATATGGAGTTAAGTACCAGAACTGCTAACAAAAAAGCGGTAACTCAATTCTTAATTATATAAATACGTAGGGGGATGGCAGTATCTCATAAGAAAGGTATATAGACATGCATTTTTGATATTTTGATTATATGATAAAAAAGGTAACCAACATAAATGTACAAATATAATTCAAAAAGTTAAACAAATCTATCTAAAAAAAAAAGAAAACCATATTTACAAAATTGCTGTTTTCTCCAAACTAGCCACCACTGAGATCCCGCTTTTGCGCTTAGCACGGCAGTATATAAGGGCGAGACAACCATAATCCATTAAAGATAACTAACTAATGAGTGGCCGTGTTACATGTCTTGTCAACTATATGTGAATTTAAGCGAAGTGTAAATAGGGTTGACACGTTTGACAGTTTGCTTAACATTAAATACATTTAGGACTACTAACACAAAATACCGACACTATAGGTGGTAACATACTACAAACGTGATCTCATAACGCACTCGCACGCTCACGAACACAGAGTTTCGGAACGCTTTCCGAACCAAGTGATTCGAGATAGTCTGTAGACTGTAACTCGTCTGTATTTTATGCCAATAGTGAGGTGTTAAAGTGTAAATATTTATGCAATTACAAGCAGTTTATGGTCCACATAATGATAGTTGCGACTGAATATTAGTAATGCTGTTGTCAAATGTCAATACAAATTCACTATTCGGAGTGCATGCTTATTGTGTCATGTCATCTCATGCAATCGAGCTATTATTTATAATAATATTTAATTATTCACTCTTTAAAATTATGTTTTGTTAAAATTCATGCATATTCTAGAATATTTTGTAATGTTAATTACATTTTTAGTTTTACATCATTGTGAGTGTGTCTAAAATGTAGTCAGGAATATCTGTATTGAAATAAAAAAGGACCATCTGAGCATACATTTTTATGTAATTTAATTAATAGGTATTTATTTAGTACATCATCGCAATTAAAATAATACAGAAATACTCGTATATAAGTATTTATCGTTTATTTTATTGTAATATATTTTGCTTAGAGTATTAAAATAACGTAGGTAACGTAGGTTATAATCATGGAAATGAAAAGAAAAATTGCGCCATCTACTGATGGGAAAATAATTTTGCATAATGAGCAACTAAACAGGAATTATGAATATTTATAAATGTGTTTTTGCTTGTGACAGCCCTAGCCCTAGAAATGTTAACAAAAAAGCTTATAGCTGTTATGCTTGTTAACGGCAAATATAATATTGAATTGCGGTGAAAAACTATTATCGACAAGTTAGTATTAACTACAAAAACATGTTATGGCATAATACTTCTTTTACACAACACTATTGTTTATAACTCTTTGGAGTTTACGTTAGTTTTCTGTTGTACAAAACCTAATATTTGCCACAATTAAAACCGAATAAGGCTGGATGTGTTTGTTATTTTCACGTAAAAACTGCTAAACAGGTTTTGATGATACTTTTTTTGTACATATAAGTACAAAAACGCGAAAGAAAGTTAGTACTTATCTGTACTAATATTATAAAGCTAAAGAGTGTTGGTTTGTTTGAACGATATAATCTCCGGAACTACGGGTTCGAATAAAAAAGCGGTTCGAATTGAAGCGGCGGTAGGCATTCGACTCGCAATTGTGAGGTCATGGGTTCGAATCCTACCGATTATATTACCGACTTGAACCCACTCCTAACACAAGCCAATGAGCTGAGCTGGAGTGGTTGATAGGATTGCTAGTAATGTGGGACCTACAATTCCATATTGCTAGTTTTTTTTACTGTTTTCTTTTACTCTTGGATAGCCCATTTCTCGAGGAAGGCTATACGCTATATAGCACCGCGCTACGATCATTAGGAGCAGAGCAACAATAAAAACTGTTACAAAAAACGGGGAAAATTGACGCATACGAAGTTGTGCGGCTCTGCTAATCTATACTAATGTTATAAAGAAGAAAGATTTGTATTTTTGTGTCTGTGTATGTTTGTAATGAATAAACTTAAAAACTACTGTGCCGATTTCAATTTTTTTTTCACCATTGGAAAGCTACATTTACCTTGAGTGACATAGGCTACTTTCTATCCCTGTATTCCCTGATTAGATTGGGATCAGATGACGTTGTGTAAGTTGTCCCAAGATATTATTATTTACCTGAAATTTAAGAATGTAGCTAGTTGTTATTGTATATATATGTTTACTATCCGTGGGCAACTGACGACCTTGATATACATAATTATTATAGAATCCAATCTATTTTAAATTACGATAATATCTATAACACTGTTTTAAAATTATCCTGTCATGATTAGATGCAATAAAACACTGATGTTTTTTTTAATAATTATTATCAGGTATATTAACACTTTGCAATGAGTCATATTGGTTTCAACAGACATTAGCATTAAACCGACGACGACGTTTTAATGGAAAATATATATTTTAAAAACTGAATGGTAGTAACAATAATTTATATAGTTTTAACACGGAACTCTTATATTTTGACATGTCCGTCTATATGTCTGACTGTTCACGGTTTAGCACAGAGACTATAAGTACAAAAAAGTTGTAATTTATAGTAACCCACGGTATGTTAATTAAATAATATTTCATTACTTAATATTCATGTTAATAAAATTAAAACATTACATACAATATTGTAAAAATATACTAGGTATGAAAGAGACTGGATATCACGACACAGGGAATCGTAGTGTGAGATCCAGGGCTTTAATTACTATCTATTTCAACTTTCTGAACAAAAAATCATTTAAATAATATTTATTTTTATGAATTGTCTAAAATTTGGTATTTTTTTAATATTTCAGGTATAGGAAAACCTTTTTACTCGACTCGACTGTAAGGAAGGGATATGTATTTGCGCGTATCTTGTATGTTTGTATGTATGTAATATTCTAAATTACCTGATATCTCACAATCCACAGAACGGATTTATACAAATAAGACGTCGTTAGATTCGTCTTGATCACTCAAGTGTTCTTGATATGTGACGTTTAAAAAAAACAAACATGGAGGCTGTGAGATGTCAAAATAAAGAGGTGTGAAAAAAAAGTTGTTTTGAATATTGCAACACGGGTATCAAACTAAAGGGCTCATCTTCAGCATTTCAAAAAGGTATAACATGATTATGACTGTAAAGTTAGTTGTCACATCGGTTACATCCTACAACTACTAAAAAGTATTAAATCGGTCGGTATTAAGTCGGATGCATTAAATGAATCTCGATGAATTTAGAAAATTGCCTCTGACTGCATGACATTATCTTGTTTCCATCTCTTTTGTGCAGGCGGGTTTTTTTTTTTTTTTTTTTTTTCCATTCAGGACTTTGTTTACAATAGCTATTTTTAGTAGGTATACTAAAGTTCTACTTAGATATTTGTATTTAAATATAAGCATATAGTATACTTTAAAATATTGTAACCTACTGTAAGACATACAGATTCCTAATTCTCATAACTAACTTTTGTTTACATAACAAAAACGTGAACATTATGAGATTTATGAACAATTGGAAACTTAATTCATATTTACTTAAATTTTATACGCGCCAATTTTAGAATAAAATGAATAATTTTGCTGTTATCATGGGACTATTCTAACACTATTCTGCTTAGGATTAGCTGACAATTACTTTCTCACTGTTATGTGAGACCATTTTGGTTCTAATCCAGACTTGGTCTCGATCGTTTAAAATGTTCATTTATTATTCTGGTTTCTGTTCTCTGTCTCGTACTTATTCTTTTTTTATTGAGGTAACGTAATATCATATTCGTATTACAATGTCAATGGCCTGTACTCTAAAAATCTTAAAACTAAATCTAGAATAAAGTCAGTGCTCGCCGCCTGTCCCTGTATGTTCGCTGTAGATCTTCTAAACTACGCAATAGATTTGTTTTAAACTATCATTCAGATTTCATCATTTCTTCTTTTCTATCTAATAAAGTTTCGTATATTGGTTTAGAATACATGGATATTATTTGTATAGATTTTTTTTTAATTCTTTATTTTATATAACGGATTTTTGTACATAGTAATGACGATGACAATCTATAGTACAAAATCTAAGACTACTACTACAGTATATCTATCAAATGACTGTTGCTAGTATACGATTTAAAGTTAGAGGAATATTCTAGCTGCGTTCGAATTTGGTTCAGAGAGAATGCTTTGGAAAACTCAAATGTCAGACATATTTAATTAAAACAAATTCTGAAGTTGCGCTCTTTATGTATAGATAACAGAGAAAACTCCGTGCAAACCCGGCTATAAAATCATCGAAAGTATATTTCGGACGATGAAACGTTAAAAATATGTTTTTGTTAAAAATATCGTAGAAAGTGATCGCCACAGATAATATTGGCAACCTCTTAAGATCGCTTCGAGCACGCAACCGGAACAAATTAACGCCTAACACGTTATGATATTTATCAGCCGGGGTAATAACAGGATACCTTGCAGGCAACATTACCTATAAGTTTCGCTATCCTGATTCCTCTCGATATATCGCGAATTACGAGTAAATTCCATATAAGTGCGAAGATTTTATGCCTGGCTCGTTTGGAATTAGATGTGGGTCCTAACTTAATATAATAAAAGCGAGACTTTAATCGCCGGTTTAACCTTTTCTTCTTCTATAGGAACTCGCGGTCTGGAACTAATTGACTGACCCGTTGGTCTAATGGTTAGTAGGTAACCGTGGCTGTAAAGCCAGATGTGGTGGGTTCGATTCCGATCATTTGGGTCTACACATTTGTAAGTTTTTGCCATATCGGTATATTGCCGAGCCATTCTCGTTAATGGATTGAAGTAGGAAATATGTTTTTTGTAAATTTTTAGGGCAAATAAAAATGGTTAGTCTTGTCATATCTGCGGGCCCTGAATTTAATAGGTATTAAAACTGATTTGAAAGAGTATGGCGGGTGAATTGATGATGGAATGTATAACTTTGTAGAAATAAACTAAGTAGAAATATATCCGTCTTAATTCAAGTGTTTGGAATCCAAATTATCAGAGCCTTCTTGTATAATTTAAATTAGGGTCACCGGCATTTTGGCGGTAACTAAGTATCCGGGGAATTATTTTTGTATACGATCGATTTCATTGATACGAACCCTGTAGTTCTGCGACCAGATAGGATTCATATACCCTAATATACTCATGACCAGGGCAAAGTATACATACTGTGTACTACGGGGTACCCCGAAACCTTTCGTCGTTCTTAAAACAAAGCCAAATAGGTGACTGTAGCGAGCGCGAAATGAGTTCATTCATTGATTGACTAAAAAATGTAGGTAGGTTTATACCTACTTATTTTTCTTTCTAAACGTAAATTTAATTCATCAACTTCAATTTCAGTGCAAAGTAACACGAGAAACATTATAGCACATTAATATGAATATAAATAACGTGATTTAGAACTAAAACGCGATCAACTACTCGCCGTAGCCGATATTTTCTAAACAAAGCATTTTTGCGTGTGAAACAGTAGTTTTAATTAGAACTTGTGACCTAAATTTTATTAGGGCCGACTAACCTGTTTTATAGTTGGCGTGAAACGTTGCTGTTCATATTAGAATAAGTTTTAAAATACTGTGAGCAAGTCGTTTAACAAAAGTTATATGTATTCAGATCTGAAGTGCAAAATCGAAATATTTTTTGAGTTTTTGGTGACTATTTTGCAGGGAAAAGAAAAGACGGTTGATGAATTGGAAATTGAATATTGACTGGGGTAGAAAAATGGAGTACGTTGATTATGCGGTTGATGTTAGATAGTATGTTGGGATATCAGGAATTGTTAAGCGACCATGCTGGTCACCGTTAATCACAGTTAATTTTTAGTCAATTTGTATATTTTTACCAACAATTTGTATATTTCAACAGTATACAAGTATGTCTTTGGCTACGTATGGTCCTTGACGGATTTCAACATGAGGTCCGTCCTCCTCTTCGTCCAAATAATACAACAGATTAAATGTTAGGTAATCAAATTGCCAATGGGCGTTTATTTTTATTAAAATTCTTACTCTAAGATGACCAACAACATTCATCTATGTAATATAAAATAATCTTTAAGCAAGACCCGTTAGTCTGTCGCTGCATTTATCAATATCCTTAGGGCATTGTGACGGCGGTAAATGTTACCAAGAAAATGATTTGTAGAACTTTAAGTTCTTTATTAGCACCGTTAATTGTAACTTAAATGTTACAAGAAAACGCCTGAAGCTAAAAGTTAAAGTTCATTCTCGTATATCAGTCGTTTATTAAAGTGCAAGCCGGGCATTAGTTAAAAAAGTGACGTTTCGTTAGATCACTTTGGCATGCGCTACTGCGCACTAGGCTATCTAGAAAAAATAATATAAAATGTGACTGCTTAGTATTGAAAATATATAACCTTGATACAACCCCGTTGAATCGTTTGAGTTGTAGGGAAAACCAAAAGAAGCACAAGTTCACGTCGACCGATCAGTCTAATCAACTGGTAAAAAATATCTGCGTCATTCAATTAGTAGGCATAGTCGGGTTCTTTTCACATTGAACCAGAGTCCGATTAGTCGGAGCACATGGTCAGGGGGATAGAAGGTGCTAAATAAATGAATATATCCTTCCATCTGGCGCAGTCGTGTCAGTGCATACCAAGATGCATTTTTACCGAAACGCGAAATTATAAAAGTACGGTACTTTGCTAGTTTTTTTTATTAACAAATAGCTATGATACCCTCAATGCATTTCATCTAGATACCAAAGGCGGAATCGTTTTAAATTATTTTTCAATTTCTCAGAAGACTTTTTTATTTTTACAACGTCGCTTGTAAAGCACTTCCAATTTTACTTTTTGCTTATTTCAAAGTTTCATTTATGCGCCACCATTTTAATATTTTGATACATTAAATATTTCAACAGCCATTACAGTTTAATTTAATTTTTAAAAAGCGTCTATGAACCGGCTTTTGTAATACGCCGAAACTTATTAACATTAAATTGTGAAATTAACTGCTTTAATAATTTACGTGACAAGCGGTTCCACTATAGTACCTCGTAGTGCTTAAAACTACAGAATTGATCGCGATGCCGTATCCATTCGAACAGATAAAAAATACTCTTCACCTTTACGTTGATATTCGAATAAATTAATGTAATTATTGCTTAACAGGCCAAGTATTACCACACAATACTGAGAGTATAGAAGGATATTTTCGTACGTATTATCTTCATTCGAACAACGGACATAATAGACAACGTTCGCGGACAGGGAATCTCAGAACATCTTTAAATTCCATTTCCGTGAGAGATGTCACTGTGTTATTCCAAGGAGGTTTACTTCTGCCCTTTCAGCGTTTTGTGACATTACTTAGTTCAATTTTAATTGGTAGAGAATCAGATAAGAATTGAAAGTAACGGTCTTGTAATGACATTTAGAAACGTGTAGTGTCAGCAGGCGCCGGTCGGCGACATCGTCTGCTACTCCTAACAATTAACCGTGTCCATCAGTTAAGACGCCATGGCTAGCCCTGTGACCGCGATAGCTTGGTTACTATAGCGACTGAGGACCACACACGACCGCCAGTCAAATTGGACCCCTCGTAGTGAAATATGCAAATCGAGCCCTTCGCTGAATACGGCATGAATATTTTAAATGTTTTGTTTTCTTGTGAAATTAATTAAATCTGTGACGGGCAAATACTGATATAAAGACTTCGTTACTGGTTTTGCTGCATTCCGTTTAGTCTTTGATATTTTTTCGATTAAAAAACTAATTTACAGTTATTTTGTTTTGCATGTGAAGTTATTTTTATGGCTTTAGCTTATAGTCAATACTTTATATAAAAAAGCTTGTTATGACTGGATGGTCTAGCTACATTCAAAAATAAAATTTAAAAAAATGTGTGGCACTCGGGGACTGCCGCGGTAAAGCTATTGCATAGCATTTTTTATCAACATAAGCAATAAAAAAAAATACATATACATTTCGGAGCAGCTTGTCTCGATCCGTGCGAGCTTCGTACAGTCGTACCATATACATAGGTATACGTTAAGCGAACGCTCGGCTGAGCTATATGGTAGGCGGAGTGTTGGGGTGTTAGGTTTTATTTTCGTTACGTAATTTCTTAATTCGGTCGCCGCGCTCAAAGCCCACGATAAAAGCTATGCAATAGCTTAATACTAGCTATTACTTTAAATACCCTTAACAAATATACTTGAAAAGATTCTTCAAATTTTTTTATTACATTATGTACTTACAGTAGTTTCTTTGAGTTAAAATGCAAATCATGTATTTATTTTAAGTCATGATTTCTTACTAAACATAGTCATATTATGTCTAGCCTTGTATTACCTGTCACCGTCCTTTAGCAAAAACTGAATTGATTACTCATAGTTTTTTGCAACATATTAATACCTGTTGAGTCGTTGAATGATTGCAACGAATGTAATCGTTGCAATCATTCACCAGGTTCTATTTCGTGAGAAAACATCTGGTGTCTCGAGAGTTTGATATTTTATAGCTTTGTTTTGTACCTATAACCTATCTCTTAAATGGCTAATGATCTTATAATTACAACTTGTCTGATTGTAAGCTACCTTATTTATGTTACCTAACTTATGGATGCTAGTAATATCAGGGTATCTAGCATTTACTGCCCATTTCAGAATGGCCTGTTGGTCTAGTGGTTAGTGACTCTGACTGCTAAGCCGGGGGTCGTGGGTTCAATCCCCACCCAGGATACAGCTTTGTGTGATGAGCACGATGGTTTATTCTGTGTCTGGGTGTAATTTATCTATATTAAGTATGTATTTAGAAATATATACGTATGTTTATCACTTGTCTGGTCTCCATAGTACAAGCTCTGCTTAGTTTGGGATCAGATGACGTTGTGTGAGTTATCTATACAGACTGATTGATTGATTGATACACCCGTAGACGGCTTCGACAAGAAATGATGCGACATTAATAAAACCCACCTGCATAAGACGGAAACAAGGAGGCATTAATGATTCCTGATGAACTTAATAATTGTGCCTTCCCGACTGCATGATATTAAATGTGAAAAGCATCTTGTTTCCGTCTTTTTGCAGGCGGGGTTTTATAATTATTATTTTTTTATTTGTGTTGTTTTTTTAGGTAAAAATGGACCCTTCTTTTTTAGGAATGTCGAATTCCTAAAAAAGATTACGTTGCTTATACTCGTTGATATCTCGATTGCCACAAGTGCAAACTACCTAAATACCTCTTCAATGAGCTTCTCTATTCACTTTAGGTACCTCTGAAAAGTAATAAAATGTGTCATCCCTCATCAAGACCCTGAATAAAATATACTAAGTAAAATGGTATCATTTTTAAAAGACCCTTGGGAATCTCCGAAGTACGTGCAATGAATTGTTAAGGTGCTTACATCCGGCGGGGAAACGTTTGATATTAAATAGAGTACATTTCTTTTATTGAATTTTGGGTCATTTTTCTTAGAAAATGACTTCAAATACAAATGTTGATAAACTTTCGCAATTTGTACACATTATAAAATTATTTAAACTACGGGTCTAAATCGCGTGAATAATTTATGGTAAAATACTTTCTTTATAGCCAGACGTTTCGACCGTATTGCAACGGCCTTAGGCACGGGTAGACTCTAGAGTCTAGGTATTTTACCTTAAATTATTCACGCGACTAAGACCCGTAGTATATATAATTTTATAATGATTTATAAATGCGTTACTAAAGGTCAAGAATATTAGTAGCAGTCGGACAAAAATTAATCCAGGAAAATCATAAATCATTATCATACCTACTTGATATTGTAATAGTTGAAAATGTTACATGTTCTATGATTCATTTTACTACAATTTTAGAATATTAATTACGTCGTAAAATTCCCTAGTTTGTCATGTACAGTAGTCGCAAGTGTAATTAGAGCTGGTAGTAAATTATTTACTTAATTTGTTGACGTTTTATAAGGAAATGATTTAAGTTGCTAGTATCTTTATTTATTTTTCAAATGCTCACATTCATGATCTTTTTTCCGTGTCCACGGCAATCCCATGCGAACTGTCAACATTTTGTCATAATAGTAAATGGAGACCTGCGCTTAGAAATGCATCAGCGCACATGCGCGGCGGATTTTTTTCAGCTCGCCGCGCCCAGGTGGTGGGTTAGGTATTGTAATCTGCCTTTTGAATCTATACTAATATTATAAAGCTGAAAAGTTTGTTTGTTTGAACACGGTAATCTTAGGAAGTACTAATCTGAATTGGAAAATTATTTTACTGTTGGATAGTCCATTTATCGAGGAAGGCTATAGACTATATAACATCACGCTACGACCAATAGGAGTGGAGCAGTAATGATAATTGTTGCAAAAACGGGGAAAATTTACGCTGACGAAGATGCTCGGGGCAGCTAGTTAAGTATATAAAGATAATAAAATTAAAAGCAGACTTCTTTTGTGCGCTCATTAGTTTAGCTATAATTATTTCGTGCTAAAAGAAAGTTACAGAAAGTGCGTGTGTATTTAATGATCCCTATTCTATAACAAAAATAGTGATCTCGATCCATGTGACAGCGTGGAATATCATTTTAGTACCTGCGCCCACGATCCATTTCAAGTGAACGACATGGAAGACAATTATCGGTAGTGAGAAAGCGATAAATCGACACTGCCCGTTATTGAGACGAGTAGTTATTTAATACCGTACTTGGTAAAATCCCTTTTGGTCATAAAAATAGGGTATCAGAGCCTATTATACGATTTATTGAGTATATGGTTTATCATTAGTGTGTAATACCTCTTGAAGTATTTTTAGTACTTGGATATATGAATTATTCAGCGATACTTTCAATAGTTTTATAGTATAAATAATAGGTGCACAGAAACTACCATTTGAATTTGCCTCCATAAAGAATATTCAAAACAACATTTAAATCGATCTCGAATTAATTCCCAAATAGTGAAATTTTTCAAGAATTATTTTAAAATCGATTTTAGCTGTAATTTTTATTAGCAAATACTGTATAAAGAGTTGTGTAGTCTGTAAATATAGTTTAGCTTCATAACAATGTTTAACATAGTTTAATGAGTCTGCTTTGTTTAGTTGAATAAATATAGCTAATGAGAGCTTTAAAAACAGATCACTGTTTAGTTAGTATATAGCAGTAGTTTAACCGTTTATAGTAATAACTATTTTATTTAACTTTTTGCTTTACTTTATGTTAATACCTACTTTGTTTTATACAACAAAAAGACAGGAAAGCCAGTTCAGTCAGTCAATGGAATCTATTATTTAAATAATCAAATTAAAAGAAGACAAGAGCTTTGAATCCCTCTCTTACTCTTCACTCTTCTTCAGAAATTTGTCATAGCTGGAGACAGAGAGTTATTCACCTGTAGAAATACAACAACATGGTAATTTACTGCTGTATCCTGTAACCAACGAGAAGTAGGTAGATAATACAAAAAGTACCTGTTTATAAATGATTTCTCGCAGCGACTATTCGTGTACTAGGGCCCTAATAGCTAAACGTCTTTACCACAAAACACCGACAGAAAGTAACCATATACGTACTTTGCTTGATTGACGTACACATAGACAGCCTTCACCGACACGGAATTACGGACCACTTCGGAGCGTTTTGTTCGAAAGGCATGCTGCGATTCCGTAAGAAGGTTTTTTCTCAATATTGAATACATTCTTATGCATGTACCTACTGGATGCAAATATACCGATTTAGTTGGTCGAATTTTAACGTTACTTCTAGTATTATTATTTAGTTATCCTTGATTTATAAACTTTCACAATCACCAAACAATCTGGCTCGTTCAATAAAATTATTTCTGTAAATAAAAAAATGATGATTTTTAGAAGAGCAGCCCATGAGTTTTTTGGTAGCTTCATCTCTTGAGCTTTACACTTGGAACGGCCACCTAATCAAATTCTGTTTTTTTTTTAAAACATCATTATTTTATTATTCTTTTAGTAGGCATGTATTAATTTAACGATTTCAAATAATGAATAATTTGGTTTTATTTACGAAATAAAGATATTTGCGCTTGCGTTTGAATCCACGCCAGATCACAACTACCATCTACCGGAATCAATAAAAAAAATGTACATTTTTTTCATAAAATTGTTATAATTATAATTCGAAAGCGAAGACAACGCGCGGAGTTTATGTATTAAAAATAAGTTTATAAAAAAATAAGGCACTATATTTTCCTTTCCCGCGGGGATTCGGCTAACTAAATCGGCATCCATTGGTGTAAAGTCACGTCTAACTCATTGTAAATAGCCTCACGGTACATATTGCGCAACGTGACCCGTAACAATCGATACTGTAATGAATAATACATCGTTTTGAATGAATCTGATTGTTATGATATCAGTGGATAGACGTCTTTATTCCATATTAGATGTATTTACTTTTTGTATGCCTCGTAGGTGTCATGTTTGACATGTCATAGGTCTTATTTGGTGAGTAATGCAAATGCTTGTCAATTTTAATATATTGAAACTTGGTGGCATTTTAAATCATGATCATTTAGCTACAGTCATTTTGATTCCCGAGCAATAGAAAAATTACAGTATTCCGTTTCAGTTTCTAGTATATTACTAGATAGAAGCTACGCAAAGTTATAAGATATCTTTAATGTGTAAAAAATAAAAATATGTTCGTGACTTTCTTTGAAAACCAAAATTGCCCAAACCCAATAATCTCGAAACTCAAAATACTTCTCAGATGCCTCGAATCCCAAAATACCTACGTCTTGGATGCCCCGAAACCCATTGATCCCGAAACTCAAATAACATGATAGATGTACTTTGGTTTAAGAGAGACAAAAACATGCCATTAATCCCCACACTTTAGAATCATCTTCAAAGAATTTTCGTTTGATGTATACTTCAATTATGGTAAGAAGGTATGAAACAAAATATGTTGTAATTACGACAATGGGTGTGGCCGCTGTGGGGATAGAGACGTTTCTAATTAATAATGCAGATAACAATGTGGGTTAACACCTGTTGACACATTTTGTTGTTTGTTTATCATACAAATATACGTGTCGTGATAACATTTACACAAAGTATTTAAATGTCGATTGTTCTGACTTTAATGAATAGCAACGAACTTCTCCAAGTGAAGTCCTATTCTGATTATATGAAGAAGGCTGTACAGCGTCGGTGGGTCTCTATTTTCTAAACAGAGGTGCCACCGACACGTGCGTTCGGCAGCAAGGGGGGTAGACCTTTCGTTTTTTGGAAGGCAATGTATGCATGAAATACCATAATTTTTGACTGCCTCTGTGGCGCGGTGGGAGTGCGTCCGACTGCTACGCAAGAGGTCGTGGGTTCGATTCCCACACGGGACACAACTTTGTGTGATCCACAAACTGTTGTTCCGAGTCTGGGTTTACTTTGTGTCCGTGACTTGTATGTTTGTAAAGTCCCCCGCGACACATGGCTTGTACCCTAAGTTTACTGCGGGAGTCGATATTTAAAAAAAAAATACGAATAAAACTACAATGTGTATCTCTATAAAACACTGACAATATAGAAAGTAAGATACCTTATGTATAAGGTGTTAGAACCTCGAAAAAATCTCGGATTACCTTTCCGAGGTGTCTTTAATTGTGTACTCTTAAGGTTTTATAGTAACTCAAACTAAAGTAACTAAGAGGTCGTCTCTTGCGCACCCGTCGAACACACTCCCACCGCGCCACAGAGGTGGGTAGCTGCTCAAAAACGGATTTTTGATTTATGCTTTTTTAATTAGAAAAGTAGCTCTATGCTTCTCAGTTAGTTAGTTTTCCATATACCTACACATGTAGATATGTCAAGGTTAAATAAATAGATGTAATGAGCAAGACCCGTACGAAATGCAAACGGCATGCTACGGTCTAAACATGCATGCCAACTTGTGCATGCAACCATGTAAATTCATCGTTGATATTGATTGAGCTTGTACTGTTTTTTTTTTGTATCTACCTACTGTTGAAATTTGAATTGAAAAGTTTATTAAGTCTAGAATCAGTACATTTTGCATAAAGCTTCTTTTATAATTAACTAGCTGACCCGTGCAACTTCGTACGCGTAAATTTCCCCGTTTTAGCCACATATTTCATGGCTGCTCCGCTCCTATCGGTCGTAGCGTGATGTTATATAGCCTTCCTCGATAAATGGTCTATCCAACAGTAAAAAGAGTGTTTCAATTCGGACTGAACCCGTAGTTCCTGTGATTAATGCGTTCAAACAAACAAACTCTTCAGCTTTATAATATTAGTAGATTACGTGAGCACTAAGAAGATCATTTTTTTATTTATTAATTTTATTATTTGTTTATAAATTCAGACTTTAAACTGGCAAGCTACTATTGACTTCACACTTTAAACAGAGCTGTATGTATTCGTTTTTATAGTATTTACTTATTTACTTATTAGATCCCACACACATAAACGCTCGTCAGAAATCAATAACAAACATTAATTAAAACTGATCCAGTATGCGACACTCATCTTTCATTCAAACCCAAGCCATGAGTGACTTAGAGATTGCTTCAATGATACCTTTCATGGCGCCAGACTCAGACGTAAGTATTACATAACTATAAAGTGATCATTTTTTATTTCTAAACAAAATGAAGTCTACACTTCTACCACAAACTAGATAGATACAGATAGCCAGGTCCCTACAACGCGTACAAAGACGCACATGTACATGCTAGTCTATTATACACAGTCTATATGTACACAGATCTCGGTTGAATTAACATCAACGGAGACGGTGCACTGTGAGAGCTCAGTACTTAGAATACAAGTTGTTTTTACGTTAACGCGATCGAAACGTTTACCGCGTTTGGCTCTCGGATTGGTTAAGAGCTTGAAGCGGGCTAATTAGAGCACCGAACGTCTTAAACGTGTCGCTCGCGTATAAGTAAAACAAACGCGCACTAGGCACACTGACAAGGTTCATTTTTGTGCATTGCGGCCGATTGCGAGCCTGACCTGAATGACTGACGCGCGCGGCCAATGCGACAATAGTCAGAGTATGAAAATGTATGGCGCCGTTTCCGAAGTTTGCGGCCGACGGCTGACGTAGACTGCGCGCGTAATCTGACTATTGTCGCGTCGGAAGCGAGCGGCAACCGCGCGCGGCTATCGAGTGGCCGCGATGCACGACAATGACACTTTAGTGCGCGTCTATATGCGTGAATTTCATGTTAAGCTGTAAGCCGACCTTCTGTGTCTACGTATTTTGTGCTTGTACAATGTCCGCATTTTCTGAGTATAGAGTACTTACACGATCGCAATCTACAAACCCTTTATGGAAGTACGAGTTATCTTGGGGCGCGGTATCGTAATAGAAGTTGGACTCCATAATTGTTAATTGCAATTTATAATAACTTTATCCGTATTTAGAGATAATGTCAAATTGAAAAGAATTTATTAGAGTTTATGTAACGAAAAATATGAACCAGGAATTTTATATAAGTGTAAAATTCTTGAAAGATCGCAAAAAGTGCAATTTGATGTAATAGTTACAACGTAATTTATATTGCACAGAAATTATAAGTGCGATATATCGAAAATTCTTCATGTTTCAGCAACTATGTACCTAATTAAACAGTTAAGGCTATTGCGTATGTTAGTAAATGTATAAATGTTGATAAACTTTCGCGATTTGTACACATTATTAAAATATATATATTACGGGTCTTAATCGCGTGAATAATTTAAGGTAAAATACCTTGTTTATTGCCCGACGTTTCGACCGTATTGCAACGGCCGTGGTCACGTGGTCTTCCCGTGACCACGGCCGTTGCAATACGGTCGAAACGTCGGGCAATAAACAAGGTATTTTACCTTAAATTATTCACGCGATTAAGACCCGTAATATATATATTTTAATAATTAGTAAATGTATTTAGTTATGGGCGTTGTTATGCAATATTTTGATAAATACACCCAAGCTGCGCTAAAAAAATGAATTTTAAACTTTTAATTGGAAAGCAAGTTTAATCTGGTTTGTTCTTAGTTATCTTTGATCAAAGCTCGATCAGCCGTTTTAAAAATAATTAGCTTTTTATGTCAGGTGTCGTGTTCCATAATGTATAAAGAGTGCATTGTACATGCACATTAATAACTTGTGTCATGCTTTGAAATTATAACTAAATACATAGGTAGGTATACCGTAGGTATGTACAAGGTGTAACAGGAAAGTGTGGTCATATTCAAGGGTTGGTATGTGCCCATGAAGTATCATACAGTACACATATCTAATTTTATCAAAATTGGAGTAGCATAAAAATATATTTATTATTTTTTAATTCGTTTATTTATGAGTAAAAAAGTTATTAATTAAAAAAAGTATGGCTTAAAAAGTTCTATGCCATAAAAATATCTACGCCTTTCACTAGTGAATTTTAACAAAATGAATATGCTATAATTATGTGATAATATGATATAATATGATAAGAAGATAAATATGTAAGAATATGCTTTAATTATGTGATAATATGAAAGCTGGTCGCATTGCAACCAGCTATGGCACCGTGGTAGATGCAATACTGATAACACACCCTATCCGCTGCTTAAATTTGATCACACCTTTCTGATACACCCTGTATACTTATAGGTATTCAAATCCTAACATCTCACGTCTGTTACGTTTTAATGCATAAACCGCTAAAACGCTTTAGATGAAATTTAGTATGAAGATAGTTTGAGTTACGGGACCTTTCCCGAAACTCAAACTATTTTTATACTAAATTTCAATCTTATGTAGGATAATTTTTATTACGATAATAAATATTCACGCGGGCGAAAACTAGTATTAAAATAAAGGTAAGAAGGTATACACATTTTTTTTAAATACGACTCCCGCATTATGGTACAAGCCCTGTGTCGCGGGGGACTTTACAAACATACAAGTCACGGACACAAAGTACACCCAGACTCGAAACAACAATTTGTGAACACAAAGTT
Organism: Herminia tarsipennalis; assembly: GCA_945859575.2. Lineage (NCBI taxonomy): Eukaryota > Metazoa > Arthropoda > Insecta > Lepidoptera > Erebidae > Herminia > Herminia tarsipennalis. The sequence continues at coordinate 9,009,992 of OX243834.2, read as the reverse complement.
GTGTCCCGTGTGGGAATTGAACCCACGAACTCTTGTGTAGCAGTCGGACACACTCCCACCGCGCCTTAGAGGCAGTACTAGTTATACTTAAAGCAATATCAATCGAAGCCATTAATGTAAATTAATGTGATAATGATAACTAGATCACATTAATTTACATTAGTAGCTTCGATTTCAATATTAAATCATAGAATACATATCTATTGAATGAATTGATTTGAATATGACAACCTTATTACATTAACGAAAATTACAATTACAATTGAAAGAATTCGCCTTAGTTACTCCCTTCCTACAATGGAAGTCAATGACGTCATATTTTTAAGGTCATTCCATTATATTAGTGACGTAAAATCTGGTAATGAATAATGGAATAGTTGGTGTGATTCAGCTTTTGTAATGACCAAACACCATAGGACATTTCTACTTAAATCGTATGACCTGGCATTGCTGGAAATGTCAAATAATCATATTATAGAAATGAAAAAAATAAACCAATTTATGTGAATCTAGCTGTGCCCGCGACTTCGTCCGCGTAGTTGCAGTGCTACTCACTCCCTATACACTTTAGCGTGATGATAAAAATAGCATACCTCCTTCACTCCTTACATTACCAGCTGTCTGACAGTGAAGGTCCTGTTAATATCCGTTTAACCGTTTCGGATATTAACCGACAGACAGACAGACAAAAAATTAAAAACGGAATCTTTGATATCAGTACTATACCTAGTCTGGCCATAAATACTGTTACAATTAAAAATAAGAAAGATATTACATTTGAATTTGGAATCTGTCATTTTTATACGATTGTTCATTGTATTTTCTAATTTTGGCGCCAATACATTGTACAATATTTTGCTATATTAAAATGGAGTGGGGTGATAAAGAAAACCGAATCGCTGTGATTGCATTACACAAAGTTGGTATGGAGCCGAATGTAATTTTTAAAACTCTCCATACGCTTGGTATTAGTCAAATGTTTGTGTACCGGGCTATTAATAGGTACAATGAGACCTTCTCTGTTTGTGACAGAAAAAGATCTGGCCGTCCACGTAGTGTTCGTACGAAAATGGTGGTCAAAGCAGTAAGGGAAAGAATTCGAAGAAATCCTGTCCGAAAGCAAAAGATTTTATCTCGGGAGATGAAGATAGCACCCAGAACCATGTCACGCATTTTAAAAGATGACTTAGGACTTGCAGCCTATAAGAGACGCACTGGTCATTTTTTAACTGATAATTTAAAAAAGAATAGGGTGGTAAAATCGAAGCAACTACTGAAGCGGTACGCAAAGGGAGGTCACAGAAAAATTTTGTTTACGGATGAGAAAATCTTTACAGTTGAGCAACATTTTAACAAACAAAATGACCGTATTTATGCTCAAAGCTCTAAGGAAGCTTCCCAATTAGTCGACAGAGTGCAACGTGGGCATTATCCGACTTCAGTGATGGTTTGGTGGGGTGTTAGCTATGAAGGAGTGACTGAGCCATATTTTTGTGAAAAAGGTATCAAAACATCGGCACAAGTGTATCAAGATACCATTCTTGAGAAGGTAGTTAAACCCCTTAACAACACCATGTTCAATAACCAAGTATGGTCCTTCCAACAAGACCTAGCGCCGGGTCATAAAGCTCGGTCCACGCAGTCTTGGTTGGAAGTGAACGTTTCGGACTTCATTAGAGCTGAAGACTGGCCGTCGTCTAGTCCCGATCTTAATCCGCTGGATTATGATTTATGGTCAGTTTTAGAGAGTATGGCTTGCTCTAAACGCCATGATAATTTGGAGTCCCTAAAACAATCCATACGATTGGCAGTGAAGAATTTTCCCATGGAAAGAGTGCGTGCTTCTATTGATAACTGGCCTCAACGTTTAAAGGACTGTGTTGCAGCCAATGGAGACCACTTCGAATAAGCTTTTTATATTTTGAATTGTTTTTTATTTATGTATTAAACTAACACACTGTAAAAGTAATAAATATTATTTGCAATAAAAAAAAATGTTTTTTCTTCGTAACAATATTTATGGCTAGACTAGGTATATCCTATTCTATGCATTTAGTAATAAACTGTCACTTTGAGATTACAAACAGACAGTTATTTTTTTACCGCCTTCTGCTTAACCAGTACATATGTTTGTACGTATGGTCGCGATTTTGATGCGGTTTTACTATTCGACTGCATAATTTTCTTGGAAGGTTTTAGTATATAAAACGTTGTCCAAACTTATAAAACACCAGAGATATAGACTACTAGCTGACCCGCGCAACATCGTCAGCGTAAATTTTCCCCGTTTTTACAATATTTTCCATTGCTGCTCCGCTCCTATTGGTCATAGCGTGATGTTATATAGCCAGTAATGAAAAATGTTACAAAAACGGGGAAAATGTACGCATACAAAGTTGCGCGGGACAGCTAGTTCAGTAATAAAAATAAACAACTCCCCCTAAAAATAAAACCAAGTACCCACCTACTACTTTTCGTGTACGTGCAACATACGATAAAGATCAAGTTCGTTAAGTGAATTAGGAATAAAGAAGGCTAAGTCAACACACGTCTAACTATAATTTCTAGGTTAACATCAACAGTATCGATCGTAATTCTAGCGATTCGTAATTCGTAGTTATTATAAGCAGTTATTGACAGGTTAAGTCATTTCTATGTGAGGTAAGGCACTACGATACAATCGCAACTGACAATCGGTTGCTGTCAAATTGTTGATTGTTGATATTATTGGCATAATATCCGGGTAAATTGCAATGCTTATATTAGTAAAATAATTTTAGTACGTGGTTTTTGAAAAAGCACTGTGACCGATGGCTTGTTTACGTGGAAACTTAGACTGAGATGTATTGAATAGTTTCTTTCATCCGGTATTATAAATAATAATATCTTGGGACAACTCATACAACATCATCTGATCCCATACTAAGCAGAACCTGTATTATGGCAACGAGACAACTGACATATACATACATAAATATTTCTAAATTTAAACATATATACATATTTTAGATAAATTACACCCAGACACAGAATAAACCATCGTGCTCATCATACTAAGTCTTATCCTGGGTGGGATACGAACCCACGACCTTCGGTTTAGCAGTCAAAGTCACTAACCACTAGACTAATCGGCCAGTAAAAAATAAAAAGTTAAATAAAAAACTAAAAATAACTTGCTAATGACCATCTTCATTTTGTAATTCGTTCTCAGCTGTGTGTGTATTTCTATGATTCAATGATGAACGCGTAACGTGTGATTTGCAAACGCGCGTTTTAAAACTACTTCCATATTATTTAAAGCGTTCATTTAATAACGTGTTTTATTATAAGTATTAAATTGTAAACAGGCTATAAAAAAACATAAGCTAATAAATACATACTCGTATCTACTAGAAATTTTAATTATCTAGTATTTAATTACACATAATTTAAAAAGTTTCCCTACATTTAGTAAGTAATTATTGTAAGTTAAAATCGAGAAATTGTTATTTATTGCAAAAGTGAATGTTTGCAATTATAACTTCCGTTGCGTGAAATTGTTGTTATGTGAGTGGTCATAATTTTTTAATAAAAAGATAATATTCGTTTTGGTTAAATTTGGTTAATGTCATTACACGCTTCAATGCGTACTTAATTGTTTGTAAGTTTTACCATCCATGTATAATATGTTTATATTAACAATTGAAACTTAATTGTGGTATTATATCTGTATGATATATGTATTAACAAACAATCCTTTTTAGTATTATATGACCAATGGAATCAATCAATAGAATCTATGCCAAATCATAAAAAAAATCACAAACTTTAGGATAATGTATATTTATTGATGTAGTATAAGATATAAGTAGATATATAAGTTAATAATAAGTTCAATCCTATTAAACCCATCTGCATAGTACGTAGCAGTACGTATTTTGTATTATGTGCGCTAAAATGTCTTGTCTATTCTATTATACCCACCCGGTATAATAGAATAGACAAGACATTTTAATATACACATTAATTTGTACTATAAGGAGCATGCTCTGCCAACAAACTGTTTTACAGTTTGGCGGAACTTTAATGTAGAAAAATGTGTACAAGTTTGAAATACATACTTTTTCATTTAAAAAAAAAAACTGTTAAAAATAAGTACCTACTTACATATACCTACTTTACTATACCATAGTCATTCCCCACTTGTCTTTTGTGGTCAAAAGATAACATTAGTTCAAACGTATACTTTCAAATTGAACACACAACCCCTAGAAAAGAAAACAGGACTAACAAAAACACTTGAAACGCTTTAAACAAATCTATTTGTTGAAGAGGAATGTGTGTTCAAAGTCGTGACAAAAGCATTACGTTAAAACACCTTCCTCTCACGTATCTACCACAATTAATCGCCACAATTGGCAGGGTACGGACAGATTTGTTTGACAATTGGAAAGCCCAACTCTCCTATTGTTAGATTTCATCGTCGCAACGAATTGGCACCAAAATCGAAAAGCAAAAAGGGCCTTTTTAGCCAACGCGAGTCGCGTGATAAAAACCACTCAGAGCACGAAGGTTACAAAATCATTTCGATGCTATCAAACGCGACCAATAACGTTCAAATTGTGATCATAACACTTGTAACTTGTAATCCAGCCTTGGATACCCGCGACAGTTGTTATTGAATTGTTTTGTGGTTTTTGGGGGGTTAAATTGTCACCTTGAACCGTGCCTTGAGTAAAGGTGAAGTTCTAATTTGGAGTGCTTTGGGTGATTTTGGTAATGAGGTGGAATTATTTTGGTTACTCGCTACAGTTTTTGTTTTTGGTAAGTTAAATTGTTACCTTGAGATATGCCTTGAATAAAGGTGAAGTTCTAATTTGGAGTACTTTGGTGTTGGTATAATGAGTTGGAATCGTTAGTTTTGTTACGTAAGATATTCTACAAGGTAAATAAGTGTCGTTATGCAACAATTTATTGTGTCCTTTGATAGAACATGTTGTCAGGAAGTGTTTAAAAAACTAAGTATTATATTTATGTTCAGTAAGTACTTAAGAACGCATTTAAAGCACATTATTGTTGTTGGTTAAACAACCACGTAAAAACCCAAACACGATTTAAAAACAGGGTTAAAAGATTTCTTAAAGGTTGCTGTAATTGAACCCTCTATTGATTACAATATCAAGATCATAATTCGTCCACTACTGGAGAAAGGCCTCTCCCAATTTTATCAACTACACCCGGTTCTTCAATCTCTCTCAACAGCCTTCTATAGTTTTTTAGTGTTCGAGCCTAATGATTTTTCATTTGCCGTCGATTTTTGGAATGTAGTTCCATATTGCACGATATCATTTCTTTGCGGGTTGAGAGGCTAAACGAAAAAAACCGTAACACTTTTTCACCAATCAAAAATCCATTATTTATTTTATGATTATGTGAAGCTAAAATAAGAAGGTTGTATTATATTGGTTGTTTGTATTTTTGCAAAAGGTGTAACAAATGTGTAAAAAATCTTAATATAAAATAGAACAATTTTTAAAATGTTAAGATAATCCCATCTTCCTGATTGTTTTTAATCATTACTTAAAACAAACCCACCTAGCAAAAGGAACTACATTCGAACCGGGTGATACCTCTCACTTTTTTGCCATATAAAATCCCGTATTCATCACCGTCATTGTTAAAAACGTTATATCGTCGAGTTGGGGTTTACCTAAATTTTCTTTACTGAGTTGGGATCTTCACTACCGGATTTATATCATTTTTTCAACATTTAATTAACATTACTGCTCATTAACTGATGAAATCTAAAGTTATAATTTTAATGTAACCCTAATATGTATTATGCCAAAAGTAGGTACTAATATTTTATACGATTTCCAACAAAAGCAAACGCGTCTTTCATTCGCTGGTCAATTCAAACGACGTTTTTATTCCTATCGACCGGTTACGGGGTCAATGATTCACCATACTTAGTAACAAGTACAGTATAAATACGCGTACATATACTATATTATGTAGGTAAACTGGTATTCTTCAAGGACGGACTTTTGTTCTTTTTGATATCCGATTGACACATGTCTAGTAGTAACCTTAATTTCGATAATTGATAAATATACCTATTTTAAAAAGTCTTCATATTTTAGTGCTATCGAAGTACGTTGTTTATATCGATCAAGGTAGTTAAGCAACAAGGAAGCTAACTTTAAAAACAAAATGTAGAAAGTAAATTTTAACCTACTTCTAATTGTAGGTATTGCCCTATCGATGTTAACCTTTTCTATTGTATTGTTTTATAAATGTAATAGTATTTACATTTTGTACTATAATTTTAAAATATGTATGTTTCTTGACAGATAAGCAATATTAAATTCTACAATTTTTATCCACTGCTTCACTCGAGTCAACTTCGATCTCGTCTCAATGAACTAACGTTTTCCAAATTTGATAAGTGGTTCGCGTGTGATTTACCAACAAACATACAAATAATTAAACTCTTATTTTTGTTACTAGTAAGGTTGACCTTACTAATAGAAAAACAAATGTTGTTTCATCAAGTCTTCTGTCAGTGCATGTCCGGACAAATCTAAACAGATGGTAAGCCGACACACATGTCATTTTTCGTGTATGAATTTAGGACACACACAAAGATACAATCATACAACTGTGCCGTGTTATGTAAATTAATAATGTCAGAACTAGGATTTTGTGTGACCTATTGTCAAATGAAATTATTATCATTGATCGATTTATCCTTGCTTAATATGTATAAGTCACCTGTCGCATGTATGTTTGTGGGAGTACCTAGAGCATATAAACTACTCAACGAATTTAGAAGTTTTGAGATTTTTTTCTCGAAGTTTTTATTAAAGTTTTGTGATAAGTAGGTTAATAATGAAAAAATAAAATTTATTATAGATTTACCTATAATATTTTGTTAATCCGACAGGACCGGAGAGAGATTAAGGACCGATGGCTTAACGTGCTCTACCGACACACGGAGGGGTGTGTCAATGTTCGAAAACGGTAACCCATCTATAGACCGACAGTGTTAACGTTGCTTAACCTAGCAAATATCTCAATCTGTACATTGTTTATGACAAAACGGAACAGACTGAGTACGTAACAAAAATACTCTTACTTTCATAGTAGCAGTATCGTTTAATCTGCTCGTAGTATGAACTGACACGTCTGTAACTAGTTCATGTAAACCCTTCCTGTTCTTTGGACAGTCACAAATACCGTTAGGTACTGTTAAGTGCATTAATTCTGGCTCTTTCTGAGAGGATTTAATGTCATAGCCATCATCCTTGTTTCGTTAGAGCTTTAATTCTTTGGAGGCAACTTTAAGGACTTTTAAAAATATTTGGCTGGTTGCTATCAAGTTTAATAGAGCTAAAACTATTTACACAGCTACATTTCTTGGCTAGTGTAGTATTTAGCATTGCAACTTTACTATTCCATTAGGATTTGAAGCTTCAGGAACTCTCTTAACAGATGTCTACGTCATAATAATTGTCTAATATATATTTTATTTATAATATGTACGTATTTAGAAATATATAAGTACTTTTTGGGCCTATCCCGAATAAACAAACAAACACACAGAAAAAACGATGTATAGTTTCAGATTCAGAAACCCATAATTAGTTGATCTAAATTAGTTTTTTTTTTAATATCTGCAATGTAAATACACTGTTTTTTTACAATAGTATATAGATAAAAAATAGGCTCATCTAAAAATCAACATTAAATTTGAAATATACAAGGCAATTCAAACCCAGCACATTATATTAAACTCAGGTACAAAAACCTGACAACGTCGGTAGTTTATAAAGAAGAATGACAACTTAATTTACAACTCAAAGTTAGACAATATTATAATAATTAATTTGACATTTAAACCATATAAGCGATTTACATAAAGGCGCCGCAAATACCAAACGAATACCGCACGATACAAATCGATTTAAGAACTCGTAACAGCGTTATCGATTACGATCTAGTCTGGGCCAGCCGGTCGAATTTCTTTAATGAGTCACAACTAGCAACGATTTTCCGCTAGAACAATTGGGAATGAATAATCGAGACCTAGTAATGTTGACCCACATCTAAATTTACGATCAATTCGCTGTTCGGTGTTCAAAAGTTGACCATTATCAAAGTTTTTTATTACGTCAAATCACGTACTTCCTGAGAGAACAAGATTTGGGTTAATGGCGGGGATATTACCTGTATTATTTTGTTACCTTATTACCTTAATGTTTTGGAGAAAAATGTGGAGCAGACATTGAAATTATAGCGTGAACTTAGGATACGGTGTAATTATGTTTGAGCTCGTCTGGTTTGTGGCACATTGCATAGTGATTGTTTTGCGTCATTAGTGTAGTATAGTGTTAGGCATAAACAAATGGAAGTCTGTTTTCTTAAATAATATTTGGCTATTGAGTTCTTTAGTGTTTTTTTTCGTAGATACCTACATTTAACCAGCATTGAATATATAAGAAACAAACTAAAGTAATAGTGAGTTTTTTAAATTTGTTGGTAAGATTTACACTTCTTGTTATTATAAAGTGTTTTTACAAAACTTACAATTTCAACAAGTTTTACATATTATAGAATTTTATAAGCTACGGGTCTTAATCGCGTAAATATTTTATTTTAAGGCTAAATACCTTTGTTTATTTCCCGACGTTTCGACCGTATTGCAACGGCCGTGATCACGGGTAGAATAAAATATTTACGCGATTAAGACCCGTAGCTTATAAAATTCTATAATGTGTACAAATCGCGAAAGTTTACGAACATATATTGCAAAGTTTTACATACACAACATATGTTGCTGTGTTGTTAGGCATCATATTCCCATTCAATTTAATTCATTTTTTTTTATTTAATGATGAAAAAAAATAACCTTAAAGAAGTTTTCTTGACTTTCTGAAAAATATGCGGAGACGGAAAGTTTGTTTTAATTATAAAGAGGCCTTTTACAAGCAGTGTTGAAAAAATCTTAAAAATGGACCCATTTCGACGAAATTGGGTACTATACTACTATACTGTTTTTTATTGGATTATATTCAATAAAAAACATATATAGATATAATTTATTTTTCCATTTATTAGCATTATTAATAGAATACCTACATGCCCCTTTCGGGTCTTTAATTTACACATTGCAGATTTTGTATCTCTTCTTATACCCCCCTACACCAAAATATGCAAATTAGTTAAAGAATACTATAGGTACACACTACCCCTACTCTATGTAAGTGTCAGTGTCGACACAGAATAGGTATCGAAATACTACGTTAAAAATCGAATAGGTGAGTACGAGCTGTCCGTACATTTGTATCCGCAATCGTAACAAGTAGGTCATGACACTATATAAATTGAAATTGGTACGTTTACATGTAATTTTATCAAACCCATAAATATGAAACTCACACAGCCTTAATACGCTTTGAAATGAACAACAAAAAAACTTGTGTTTGCTTAAATACATAAAAGCTTTCAAAGTTTTATTTCATTAATGCAACGCAAAACTAAGTTAAAACGTAACTAAATAGCGCGTTGAATTATTTTCGTAAATCTTTTAGATAAACCCATAAATATATGATGTTCCACTGCTGTACAGGGGTGTCCCCAGTCGAACGTAATTATTTACAGATCCTGGGAATATTTGTGATTCTATAATAGTATCTAATTCTGATAGTAAAATGCCACACCTAACCGGACTTTGACAAGATAAAATATAATTTACCGTATTCGATTCATGCATAATTATATCAATTTTTGATTGAGCAAGACAAGTTCTTATGACAAAAGACTTAAAATCACTTCACAATATTGTAAGTTTTAAACGAAATAATTGTAATTATATTATCAAATATTGACTTTGTCTCTTTGCAATGAATACAATTTAATTGCAGTTGGCAATCAAAATTATTTCAGAATCTACCTATAGTTGGCGCAGGCGCAGCTGTAGGCAATACCGGATGACCATAAACAAACAGCTTATCGAATCGAATAGAACCTTTAGTGTCTATGACATTTATTAAATCACATAATAAATTATGTATAACCATCAATATATTCCATAATCGTTTTCAAATATAACTATGCTGTCAGTGTCAGTTACGAGATTGTTATTGTCTATTACAATAAATCACTATAACTAAAAGTAACTACGTGATAAATGTTAGTAATTTGTCAAGTACTTTATGTTTTTTTTTAAAAGGACCGAGTGACAGAAAAGCGGGTAAGTGTCTGCGAATTAAGAAAATGTGTCAAAATATCAACCTATATTTTAGACAACACGTTGAAAATATGTCAAAATATCAACTCATATTTTAGACAACATTTTGAAAATATGTTAAATTATAAACCTATATTTTAGACAACACTTTGAAAGTATGTCAAAATATCAACTCATATTTTAAACAAAGCGTTGAAAATATGTCAAAATATCAACCCATATTTAAGACAACGCTTTATAAATATGTCAAAACATTAACCCATATTTTAGACAACACATTAAAAGATGTCAAAATATCAACCTATATTTTAGACAACTGGGCTAGAGGGCACGAGTCTTCGCATCAAAATCAAAGAATTCACTCATAATATTATACACTACTTTTTCTAAAAATAGGGGGACGGGAAATAAACTAAAAGGATTTTTCTTAAAAACAGTAATTACCGCGGCTGAAATTGCAAAATACTTATAACTATTTCGATTATGAGATGCACAATAAGGAATGTTGCAGTTTATGACAGTAATAATTAAACGACTGGGTTATTCTAACTATATTCACAATAATTGACCATTTAAATGGTCCATAACTCTTCACTAATGGGACGATATCGGCTTTGTTTGTGTCGTGTAGGCAGAGCTTCAGAGCTCTGCACTCAGAATCCTTTTATAATAAATTGAGAGACAATAAGCTTTAATATCGCATATGTCAGGACACATTTGCATTGGAAACCTGTGTAACGCCAAATTCAAAGTATAATAGATCAATTAAACGAAGACATTGGAGACATTTTAATTTAATAGTGTTGCTTGTGGTAGTTATAACTACTTTTATTGACGTGACAACGTCTTATAAACCGATGACCGGCTGCATTCACGAAAAAGTGTCTATTAAAACTTGTTTCACACGTTATTGATTGGTTGTTAAGCAACAGCGAATGGCGATTGTAGCGACATGACATGCTATACTATTGGAACTAATGTTATTGATTGGTTGCTAAGCAACGCGAATGGCGATATATCATCAATGTTTTCTTATGACGTTATCACGTAAAAATTATCGTTCGTAAACCGATTTTACACGCAATCGTTTTTTTTATACTGATTTTTGCCTGCTGTTTGCTCTCATAGGAAAAATCGTTAAAAGTGACGACTAGCTTTAGCCATATGAAATTTCATTTGAATCGTCTACTATTTTTATTTATTTTAACTTTTTGCACACATAATTTCTTACAATGTTAATGACACAGGCATTTTCTTCTAATCAACCTTTGGTTGATGCAGAGAGAACAATAAGGTAGGTGCTTAATTGTCATTTACCGAATGAAAAAGTAATAGTAAGAATGAAAGCAATAATAAAAATTATGTTAATAATATCATATACATACTATGCATAGGTATGTTTAATTGAAATTCAATTAATAGTATTTGTAATGTTAACATTGCCACATTTCTTTATTCTTTTAAAATCCCTATGCCGATGGCATGATGTTTTAAAAATGCAAATTATTAAATACGTAGTAAAATAAAATAATTTCATTGCTATCGCATCAATAAAATTATTGAAATCAATTATTTCAGTTATAGATGCGCGTGCGCAACCAATATTTTCATACAAAAGACATCAACGCGGTGCGCGAAAAATAACTTCTAGTCATAATACATATTCAACATATTGCACGATAACTTCTTGATTAGATTTTATGAGAAAAATAAAAAGCGTTTTATACCAAAGTTTTATTGGTAGTGAACATTTCACGGCATTGTCTGCACTATGTTGCCAGTATTATACCTTTATGGGCATCTTGCTGCATTCGCATTCTTGCAGCGAACAAACCGTCACTCGCCAAGTACGATCGGTGTTTTATTTGCTAAAAAGTTGAATAATCTTAACCCTTTTTGTAAGCTTTTAAATCACTTACGAGGTACTTTGTCACCATCAACTGTTACCATATAAAGCCTTGTAACTTTTTGCTCTAAAGAGGGTTAACTTGTAAAATCATTCCATATGCAAAGTAATCTTTAATTGAAACCAGAGCTGATTCTAACTATTCTTATAGAGAATAATAAAACGTGCAACTATTCTTACAATGACTACGCCCTCAAAGTTTAGTAATGCCATAAAAGAAAACACATTTAAACTAATGCGTGCTAACGCCTGCCGGTCGTGAAAGAGCCTTAAGGCTGTATTGGCAGCACGACGCGCCATTAAAATCGCAGTCTGTGTCGCCCCTAACGAGAGTCCGCCATTGTGATAACTAGAGATGGGGCTACGACTAACTAGTCGATTTAGCTGTCCTCGACAATCGACTATCTGATTTATGGTATGCTAAATAGATAGGCGATTATATTAGGTTATATCTTGCATTTAAATTTTATATGAAAATAGAATATTTTCCACTGCATAATTAAGCTGGCACTAAGATGTTATTATTTACATTATTTTTAAAAGATCTTCAATTACAGCTCAAAGTATCATTAATGGATAGGATCAGATGGGTATTTAACACTTTAAACCGATTGTATATATCTTTAAAAAATAAAGGAAGACTTTTGAAATAAATAAATACCTTAGATGTTTTGGTAAACCCCGACACGTCAGATAAATTCTTGGCTGATTATCTTAAAAATGCCGAAATGGAATTTTTAAAAATATAACTAAGAACATTTCTGAATCCAGCAACCTTTGTAAAAACTATAAACTAATAATAAATCTAAACACTCTTCTTCGTTTATTAATATTACGCTAGATACTCTCGTCGGTAAAAAAGTCGAATTCTGAAAGAGAATCTCTGAGAATGAGATTATTTTTCGTCGAGTTTAAAATTACTTAAAATCTTATATGAAAAATTGATTAACTTGAATTGAACTTGAACTTAAAATTAAAAAAAAGTAAGGATTAAAATCTTCTATTTGTTAGGACGATGCCGCAGACAGATACGCACGACAAACTTTTAACTATTTTATTTGTACTATTTTTGCGTAGAGATTTAAAAAGGTAACCATAAATCACGAGAACTAAACGTCTAAAAAGTCATTTTAAACTCTCGAGGATATTTGAAAAAATTACTGATTATACATTTTCAGCGTACTCTCTACATCTCTAGTTCGAAGTGTACAAAGATGAAGATTATAGATAGCGCAGTGTCGACCACGATCTCGTATCGCCGTGATTACTCTCATGAGATCGCCTCGCGTATTCCGATCGCCTTATTGACTTTCAAGACTGTTACAGATACGGCGTATTTGACACGCGTTTCAAGGCGTTTTTCGTAAACAACACATACAACATGTATAAGATACAGCTGAGCGCACATTACATTTCTTGGTTGGTGTTCCTAAAATGGTTTAATCTATACTAGTATTATAAAGCGGAAGAGTTTGTTCGTTTGTTTAAACGCGATAATCTCAGGAACTACTGTTTGAACTTTAAAAATGATTGTACTGTTGGATAGCCCATTTATCGAGGAAGGCTTATAGGCTATATACTATCAAGCTACGACCAACAGAAGTAGAGCAGCAATAAAAAATGTTGCAAAAACGGGGCAATTTGACGCATACGAAGTTGCGCGGGTCAGCTAGTACCTACTTCATATAGGTGTTTAAATGCTACGTAAAAGCAATTTTGATACACGTATAGGGTATTTTTTACACGGAACATCAACTTCGAAAAATGTTTTAAATACGCAATAAGTGTAATAAATGGATTTCGATTATAATTGTAGACAAATTTTAGCTTACTGTCTATAGGTATATATTATCCCTCCTCCACAGCCAGATAACAATTAACACAAATACAGCTAAAAAAATATTTTTTTCAGTAAATTTACGATCATAAAATCAGCACCAACTAACTAGTACAGGTTTGACTAGATTATAATAATGCACTTTCTTACCTTGTTAAAGGCTAAAAATAAATTTTGCTTAAAATGAGGATATTTTTAACTTATGTGAAGGTATGTTATTACCTATATTATGGTTATTTTTTATATGTTATAGTACATTACTGCCTTCTTATTTATAATACGTTAATAATACAGTATTTTAGCAAGCGAATGTTTTGCCTTTACTATTTGGTTTTAAAAATAAAACTAAAAACAAAGAAGCATTCGCTCATTAAATTTCTGTTATAAACGTTTTATGAGTAAGGGGGTAGGTCCATAACCAGTTAGTTAATAAAATATAGATAAAACAAGTTTTTGATACTATACTAGCTATCTTGGAATTGTCTGTGGTATTGGAATTCTCTATCCCCGGACCAAGACTACCTGGATAGAAATAATGCGCAGGGACATGAAAGCATGCAACGCTTCTGATGATGATATCAGGGAATACGAAGAGAATTGACTATGTGGGATAAATTGTCAGGAAGAGAGACTAACTGTCTCCGCGAACATTGTACAGCCTCGTAATATTTTTCGTGATTTTTTTTCAGATGGAGACAAATCGAACAAATCGACCCACCCGTTGCTGATTTAAAAATGGTGTAACAAATTCGACTTTGTTATATATATATATATATATATATATATATATATATATATATATATATATATTAGTTAGTGCTGACCCGTTCTCATTTCGTTGGGTCTATAAAACTCACAAATAACGTGACTTTCTATTGGTAAAAGATTTTTCAAAATCGGTTCAGTAGATGCAGAGATTACTTCTACAACTTTACACTTCGTTTTATATATATATATATATATATATATATATATATATATATATATATACAGATAGAGTGTACAAAATTATAAGCCAATCAGTCTACTATCCGGGATAATTACTGTCCCATCTTCCAGTCACTTACAGTAATGATTATGAAACTCCATGTTCGTCGGTGGACATTTATAGCCCGGTATTGCATTAACCCTCGGACTATCATCAAAGGATTGGCAGTTAAACGTAATGGCTTAATAATGACAGATATTATTTAAGTATAAGTTTTTATTACTAACTTAGTTATTCGCGCTCCTGTCTTGTTTATTGTGCCGACTGTGTCTTCACGAATTTGGGTTGAAATCGCTGATGAACCCAATATTTTAGCTTGACCTAGTCGAGTCACACATTCACGGGAGGAATCAATACTCGTACACACATACTCAACTCAAAACACACATATACATTACTACTACTTAATTCTTACTATACTCGGTTTCCTTTGTTATGGATCTCGATAAGCAATTCGTGCTTTCGGTTTGGAGGGGGGAGGGGGCTTGGCCCAATTGGGGACAATTTTTTTATCAAAGGCATAAATGAATCTCGATGAACTTAGCAAAGTAGTAAAGTAAAGTACTTTTGAGTGGTTGTACGATGTAACAACTACCTTTTATCACAGCTATTGTCAGTTGAAAATTTAACAAAGAATGGTTGATAACTTACTTTTTTAGTGTTACAGTCATAATCATGATAAACATTTTTTTGGAATGCTTACGATGAGCCCTCTTTTTTTATTAAAAACGCAAATGATTTAAATTGCAGTATTTGGAGTAACTTTTTTTTTCATTTCTGCACAGCCAACATGTTTGTTTTTTTTTAAACGTCACTTATCTAAGAACACTTGGGCAGTCAAGACGAATCTAACGACGTCATTCAATTGTTTAAATCGGTCCAGTGGTTTGAAATATATCTACACTAATATTATAAAGAGGAAAGATTTGTATTTTTGTATTTTTGTATGTAACGAATAAACTCAAAAAGTACTGGACCGATTTTAATAATTCTTTTTTTGTTGGATAGCCCATTTATCGAGGAAGGCTATAGGCTATATAACATCGCGCTACGACTAATAGGAGCGGATCAGCGACGAGAAATGTTGCTAAAACGAGGAACATTTACGCATACGAAGTTGCGCGGGACAGCTAGTGAGGTAATAAAGAAATCGAAAAACATAACCCTTCCTTCCAGTCGGGTAAAAGGTAACCTCGGTTACTTTTGGAAGAAAAGGTTTGACGTTTACGCATACCTGTCAAATCGTCTCTATCTAACTATGTGTTTATTATAATGTCTTCAACATTTACCCACATAAATTAACGTGATGTAATCTAGTATGTATTCTTGATTCCATTCTAATGCAAATACATTTCAACACTGCATTGTAGGCTCAGCCAAGTATCAAGATTAGTTGGTCCGTCAGTTGTGATAAGTGGTCGATAATGGTTCGTTTCAATTGCGCAGGAGTGGACCACGATCTGGCCATCAAATGTGATTGGTTTTGCGGATGCACGCTCTTCCCCGCTGGGGGATTGTAAATGTTTCTCATTCTAGTGTTTTTTTTCTAGGATTTGACCTCGATGGGGAACCTGACGTTTTGGTTTGGGGAGGCTTAACTTTGGTAGGTTGACCAGAACGGCGATTGGTTGGCCGACCAGTCGACTAAACCCATCACCCTTTTTAGGAACTATCTGACTAAATTTTCTCCGTTTTGGCAATTTTTTTCATTGGTACTCCGCTTCTATAGGTCATAGCGTAATGTTATTCAATTCTAACCTGCAGTTCCTGATGTTATCGCGTTCAACCAAAGAAAAAACTAACTCTTCAACTTTGTAATATTAGTACCAAGATCCGTCAGTGGTGCAAGATCTATGTGGAAGCCTTTATAAACATCAATTAACAGAATGCTGGTTATATATGACTGCTGTCCCGCGCAACTTCGTCTGCGTAAATTTTCCCGTTTTTGCAACATTTCTCATTACTGCTCCGCTGCTATTGGTCGTAGCGTAATGTTGTTCTTCCTCGATAAATGGGCTATCCAACAATGAAAGAATTTTTCAATTCGAATCAGTAGTTACTGAGATTACCGCGTTCAAATAAAAAAACAAACTCTTCAGCTTTATAATATTAGTATAGATAAATACAATCGATTATAAAAAAATAAAATATACACTAACACACATACAAATATACTTAAACTACAAATATAAATATACCTACTTAAATAGTAGTAGTAGGTAGGTAGGTAAGTACATTGTTACCGTCAATTTATAGACTATGACACCTATAGTCTCGTGAATGCGTACATTTCCTGTTCATTACACTATAAACATTGAAACAACTGAGCTAATAAAATCGTGAGAAATTCGAAGAATAGTGATACAAGTTCTGCGACTATCTACAGGTACTATTAATATAAAATTGAAGAGTTTGTATGTTTGTTTGAACGCGATAATCTCAGGAATTACTGGTTCGAATTGAAAAAATGTTTTACTTTTGAATAGCCCATTTGTCGAGGAAGGCTATAGGATATATAACATCACGCTACGACTAATAAGAGCGGAGCAACAATGTAAATTGTTACAAAAATGGGGAAAATTGACGCATACGAAGTTGCGCAGGTCACCTAGTAATTTAGGTATGCTGTTGTTTAAAAACGTGCATACTATTAGAATTAAAGTAGATAGCTTAACTAACCTAAGGTTGCGGGTTCGAGTCCCGCCTTAGACGATTTTTTACTTCATACATTTAAATCAAAGTAGATAACTACATATCTAAATCGCCAACCAGCTATGGTGTCGGCGAAGATGTTTGCACCAGCTACCGTGGTTAATGCAGTTTTATATAAATATACTAGGTAATTAAACCTAGAAAACCAGTTCCGAAACTTTGGTTCTGTAGACGGCCGACAAGAATTGAAAATAGTTGTTTTTTTTTATTTTATTGATAACTAGCAATGTGGAATTGTAGTAATCTTGTTAGCTAACTAAGCTCAAAGACTTGTGGTGAGTGGGTTTACGTCGGTAGTACAATGGGTAGGATTCGAACCCACGATCTCAAGATTGCGAGACCGATGCCTTAGCCATTAGGCTACCGCTGCTTAAATTTGAGAAGGTATATACTATAAAAGGTTTATACAAACAAAGCCTTTTCTTAAACTAACATGCAGCTGCAACAACCTTATAAATATTTATGAAAACTTAATCGAAAAACATAATACAATTTCGTATACTGACGTAAACCAAACAAAATATGCGCAACCAATCTATTTATTCTCTCAAAGCCTTTAACAACCATAATAAATCATAAAACGGCTAAAATATGGGATTAAAAACTGAGATAGAATAACAAATTCGATTAAGAAAACAACCTGTACTGCAAAATGCGCCTTAATACCTAGTTCTCAAAGTTGAAACCTAATTACAACTACAAAGTATACAGTACTATGTTAGCAAATGAAGTTAATAAAAATACAAATCAGGCTAAATGCAAACCACTTAAATCCACGACGAAACAAAAAAAACATTCCAAATTCAAATATCTACGTACTAAAACAAAAACACCCGCAAAAATTCAAATTAGATACTTGGATATTCAAATAAGTTAGTACAAATTGTACTGTATCCGTTTATATTGACTTTAAGAGACAGGTCAAAACATTCAAATGTAATTTTAAGTTAAACTACCACTTGAGTCACAGATAAGAAGATTACATCTATCACACATAAGATAAGTTTACATCAAAAGATAAACATGACATGCGCAAAGCCAAACATTAAAATAACTTACAGTAATATCTACTTACAAAAAGATTATTCCGACACACGCATATCTCATAAAGAGACCATAAACAAAACAAATATGAACGAAAAGTATGAATGTAAATAAATAATCTTTAATTTACGACAAAGAAAACTTTCTACTGAACATAGACTATAGATAGTACTTACTGTTATCACGCAACAATTACGAAAGCTCCAGTTATCAACGATTATGTAAAAGAGGGCGCGCTCGCGCCTCCAAACGCCACTTTCGCTCCAGACTCCCGCCAAAAACTCCCTCTCACCTCGTTCCTGTCACGGACACCCCTAGTGCACTCAATCCTTGGTAATACACGAACATACACAGTCAGTAAACACACCCGAAAGAAAAGTTTTGTTTTAACAAAATGTTTTGTTCGTGTGTCGTGTGCGCGCGCCGAAGTCGTAGCGGCGCGCGTCCGCTGCGTCGCTGCGCCCGTGCCGTACTAGAGTGGCGAGTGTGGCGAGCCCGAGAACCGGCCACGGCTACCGAGTTGAGGACAAGCCAACCCGCCCGCCGGCCGCCGGCCGCGGCCCTCGTCCTAGCCCGCCTGCAAACCCACTATACACCAACAACCTACAATATACCTACCCTGTACCTATTCAATTCTTATTGCACGTTTTATCGCATAGCCCGAGTGTCGACTTTTTGTAACGGCTGGATTATGCGCCTCTAAAACCCTAGGAGTAGGCTAATATCAACTTTCAAATATATATAAAATGCGCCACACAAAGAGTTCCTTTATCGAGTAATATAAATTTTATGTCTGGATTGAACACCTATTTAGTTATAAAGCCTGAACTAGACTGTTATTTTATAGGTTCATGTTAAACGTCCAAGTGCAAAACGAGCGTCCTCAAAGTTTTATCTTCAAGTTAAATAAGATACTGCGCGAACTTCGACATCTAAAGATCGAACTTCTTCGATGAATATTTGAGCGTTTGATTTTGTGTAACTTTGTATAAAAAGTAGCGTCGACGCTACTGGTTTTAAAATGTCTTGTAGTTCTGCGAAAGTTACACATCGCGTGTTGTAGGCATAGGGGTGAACCCTACGCGTCCGCCGCCGTCTTGCATGTAATTACTAACAGAAGGAGGTTTGCTTCTTTTCGGGCCAGAGCGTGACTTATAGCCAACCCTCAACCTTAAAAATGTCATTAGTAGGTAATAAAGGGCACGTAACAGCATAAGTTCCTTGAATACGAATAACAAAGCTTATTGATCAACATAAAATGGTAACCTCGAGACAATAAATTGGAGCTATAAAATTAACTTTCCATAACATTAGCTATTAATACGTCATTTGCATTGTAATTAAGACACAAAATAAAATATTCATTAATATTCCATAGGTAATAAGTCAACGGAATGTGAACAGAATGATATAAAATATAGAAATATACATAATGTTATGCAAATGAACGTAACTGGTTGTATCATTGAGAGCACCGACGCTACTCTGTGTCTTAGGCTTATCTTTAGAGCAATGCAATAAATTGGACAAAACAAAAATAAAGAAATATGAAAAGTAGTGCATTGTAGGGCGACTCCATGGGTCGGCTCCCCGACAATGGTTAATCAAAAGGCCGTATCTCATTCCGCGAGACCTTGCCAGGGTTGGACGTTACGTTATTTCGATTTCATTTGCGTTCTCGTGCGCAAGTTTTTTACAACTTGTTGCGGTGCGCCTCGACCACAGGTCATGCCATGAGCCCGTAAAGCCTTTGTTATTCCCGGAGAAATATGAGGCGAAGTCGGCAGGTACCAACAAATAAATGGGATTCTTTTGAGCTATATTGAAATATCTTTAGGCGATGCCGAGAAATAGGGAGATTAATTCTCGAATGATGAATGGTTACAGTAAATCATGTCGGTAATTTACTTCTCGCTAGTTATCGCCTTTGTTTCGTATATTATTATTATAATTTTGAAATACAATATTCGTTTAACAAGGTATCCCTTTTTAGAGTTTGACTGGAGAATAGTACATCATCGTTCATTGTTCTGAGGTCCGTTATTCGGTTAGAAGGTTCTTTTTATTTTTATAAACAAGCGGGGGAGTATAGAATCGGTTTGTTTTTTTTTTGGAAGAAAAAGTAATTACTAGTCACGAATCTCGTGGTCGGCGATGCGGGTGCACGACGAGATTAATTGAATTCTTAGGTGTGAAAAGATGGAGCGTCTCGCGAGGTGCCGGCTCACACTTTTTAGATCCAAAGATTTAAGATATAAGCGGGCGCGACCCATTGTGTGGATAACAGGGGAATGATCTGTGATTAACGGTGGAAGTTAGAATACAGTTTTGGTGTCCGGGATCTTGCATGACAGCATTTTTATGGGTATACAATCATTCATATTATTAAAACTGGTAGGTAGTTGAATGTATTATGAGTTAAATATATTAACGCACAGTTTTTGATGCCGAAATATATAAAAAATAAAACACTTGGGGTCACAGGGTTATTTTTACTAATAACCTCTCGATCGTGGTTTTTTTTTATATTACACCAAATAACTTAATAATATAAGTTTTGAAAAATATTTAATATTTTAGCCCTAAACCATAACCAACTACAGAAAAGAGAAAAAATGTTTATTGTGAAGTTTAGGCTCTAAACCTGTCACACCACGACCTACCATAGGTCTGTGAGACGGGGTCTCACAGACCTATGGTAGGTCGTGGTGTGACAAAACTAGGTAGTGGTTGGATAAGGGTGAATTTATGGTTATATTTTTCACATATTTTAAAGTTATTTAGTGTAAAGAATATTTAAAAATCAACCTGTATAGTTGATACCTTGTTAGACTGTCTACCCGTGACCACGTCCGTTGCAATACGGTCGAAACGTCGGGCAATAAACAAGGTATTTTACCTTAAATTGTTCACGCGATTAAGACCCGTAGTATATATAATTTTACAATATACAAAATATTAAAAAGTCACAACGTTCTACCATCCTACACAGTAGCCAACACACTTACACCGTGCCATCAAGATAAAAACTAAAATTACCAACAGATTTATTCAGGCAAGCAAACAAGGTAATCTCAGGAACTACTGATCCGAATTGAAACATTATTTCAGTGTTGGATAGCCCATTTATCGAGGAAGGCTATAGACTATATAACATCACGCTACGACCAATAGGAGCAGAGCAGCAATGAGAAATGTTGCAAAAACTAGGAAAATTTACGCAAACGAATTTGCGCGAGACAGCTACTACGAGACAACTACAATAAAAAGCTAATTATTTAAACAAAAACCAAAACTTCCCAAACCGCGTTCGTTTCTAACACACACTAAACTTATAAAGTCTCGTCTAATAGTTCCATCATCACCTAAAACTACGCGACGCCTGCGCACTTCTTAGATGGGATCGTAAAATGTATACTTTATCTCGATATTAAACGACGAAGATATAATTACATACGGCTGTGACGACCAACCAGACACGCAACGGATACTGTCTATACAAGTTCGTTTAATCTCTGATGTATCATCAGGCGACACTTGCGCTTTTAAATGTAAATGCGTCTTTAGTTACTGCATGTTTATTTATGTCTGCGATTTTTTGGATTCAGATAAAAACGTGATGGTAAAAGAGGTTTTTAAATGCTACTGTCGCACTAGAGAATACTCTCAGTGTCACAGATATAGACTTTACAAACATACAGCAATTATGGAAAACAAAGCTGTGGGTCTCCCTACCAAAACGAAACTTCGTAAACAAGAATAACTTACATCTTCGTTGTACTCTTAACTTATGTGCTATTAATTTAGTTTACCGATAAACACAATAATCAGATTCATATGCATGTTTCGTCTTCATAATTATCATCTTTCTACACTTTATGTATACTAATATATTAAAGCTGAAGAGTTTGTTTGTTTGTTTGAACGCGATAATCTCAGGAACTACTGACCAGAATTTAAAAATGATTTCATTGTTTGATAGCACATTAATCGAGGTAGGTTAAAGGCTACATAATATCACGCTACAACTAATAGAAGCGGGGCAGCTATGAAAAATGTTGCAAAAACGGGAAAAATTTACGTGGACGATGTTGCGCGAGTCATCTAGTCCTAATTAATTTTGGTCGACGCAATACACAATTTGCCTTCATAAACTTCTATCAAAGGTCATCTCTGTACTCACTCTTTCTCGTCATTGCAATAAACGAATGTCTCGAATTGTTATTTACTTTGTGTTTTACCTATTTGTCAGTTAATTTATTTTTCGTTCTAAACTCTCACTCCACTGGATTACCGAGGCGGTCGTTAACCCCACTATGAGGTTAATCAACATAGTCATAGTTAAATCCTTGTAGGGACCGAGTCACTTAAAATAACTGAAGTTCTCGCCAACGAAATTTGCTTCGTGCAACGAACATTTTCCGACTTTGTGATATCTCCTTTACTGATCAATAACAGTGACAACTTCAGTGTCTATCAGTCACACTTGAAGACTAAGGCGTACGGCAGACAGAAAGTACGGAAAGTGAGGTTGCTAATGGAAAAAATAAGCATTCTCGTAATGGAGAATAAATTAATATAATTGAGACAAGAAGAAGCGTGAACTTAAAAATTAAAATTCAGAAAAAAGAACATTTCTAATCTATACTATTATTATTGATCCGAATTGAAAAGTTATTTTACTGTTGGATAGTTCATTTATCGAGGAATGAGAAATGTTGCAAAAACGGGGAAAATTTACGCAGACGAAGTTGCTTCGTCTGCGTTAGTTCAATAATAAGAGTTTTTACCTAGTATCTTTTCTCTTTCTATTGCGCGTAATGTCACAAATTGCATGTCACAATTCTGAGTGTACAGACGAGGTTAAATAGACGCCTAAATCAACATTTAAGACTTTTTTCTTGGTGACCACAAAAATCGTATTTAGACTAAATTCTAAAACGATTACGATACAAATGGAATAGTACCTATACTACAGTACGGTAGCGGTGGTACAAAACACGATAAAAATAGGCAATTTAGATCAGATTTTAACACTTATTGTTACGTAATCATTTCCGCGAATTACGCAATATAAATCTTCAATTCACCATAATCAATTCATAATGGATAAAACGAAGAAATGCAAGCCGAAGCCGACGTCTAGTTACGATGTGAAATGATCTAGAGTGTGGATAGAAAGCCGTAAAGCTGTGCAAGCGCAAAATCAGTGGCTGCACAGTTCATACTTCATTAAGGCGAACGAAAGCGTGTAAGTGTAGTGTCAAATGTTACTGCCCGTTGCAAACACGCATTACTTGTGCTGGCAGATGTGAAATTGCTGGCGATATGGTGCTTATTGAAATTATCATTTTTGCTAATGTTAGAATTGACCTTGTTTACTGTTAATATCCTACTTTGAAATATGTAGTTGTTATTTGTACTGTATATTTTTGTGCCATTTCGATTTCGCTGGTATACTTACTCAAAAGTTATGTTTTTGATGGGTTAAAGTTTAGTTAAGAGCTCTTGTAGTGGTCTAAGAAATTAACTGTGACTTAGATCCGGTTACAATTACCTAACCTTCTTTAGGTTAGGTTGTTGTAACCGGATCAAAATAAATAATTTAACTCAAAATATTAATTTATTATGAATAAGGTTAATATTTTTCGTCCCTGTAGAACCTTTGAAAGTACTTTTTTAAGATAACCAGCAGTGTGGGATTGAGTCCCACATTACTAGCAATCTTGTTAACCCTTCCAGGGGTCAATTCACGTATTTAAAGCAGTGCACTTGCTGTTAAGTTTCGATTAAAACGGCCATTTTTGTATTCATGTAACTTTGGGATCGATCTCAAATACGCTTGCGTCAAGTTTGCGTCTCGAGAGCGCAATAACGACATTCTAGCACGGTGCGCAAGCGTTTTTGAGATCGATTGCAAAGTTACAAGAATATGAAAATGGCTGTTTTAATCGAAACTTAACTGCAACTGCACTGCAACTGTACTGCTTAAAATACGTAAATTGACCTCCAGCTAAGCTCAAAGGCTTGTATTAGGAGTGGGTTCACGTCGATTGCGAGACTGATGCCTTAGCCATTAAGTTACCGCCGCTACTACTATTAACAAAACTTATTTATTGTGTTTCTTACTTTTTTTCGTTGAGGTTCAGGGAAAACCAATGTCATTTTGTAACAAATCGTATAGTGTTCAACGTGGTGACTCATTGTTTACGTAGAATCGTCGCCATTTCAACTTATCTGATTAGAGAATATGGCTGCTTCAAATACCTAACTGTATTTGTTTTGATTAAGTTTTACTAGCAGTGTTTACTTACATACTATTCGCGTGAATGAGTAAGAAGATACATGATATTTTTTCCAGGATTACGTATGTATTAGGCAATCGCAAAATGGCTCAATCAAGACGTTAAGTGCAGTTTTCTCATGCACCTGATGTATGCACTTAAATATCTAGCAAATGTTTTGTCTTTGTTTTTCATCCTTTGTAGTATACTTTTTTAATAATATCTTGGGACAACTCGCACTACGTCATCTGATCCCAAACCAAACAGAGCTTGTATTATTGTAACCAGACAACTGATAAACATACTTATATATTTCTAAATACATACATATTATAGATAAATTGCACCTAGACACAGAATAAAAAACATCGTGCTCATCACACAAAGTTTTATCCTGGGTGGGGATCGAACCCACGACCTCTGGCTTAGCAGTCTGGGTCACTAACCACTACACCAACAGGCCAGTCAATTTTATTTACAATATAACACGGAAATAATCGCTAGTTAAAATACTGTGTTGAAGTGTATTTTATTTTATTTGTGAACCATCAATAGGTGAAGGAACTGTAATGCCCGAGGCAATTTGATTAATTCAATAGTTATCACATTGCCCTTCTATGTTGGTCATTATGAATAATTATATATTAATCACTTTGCCCATGGCATTATAAACTACAAAATTCTATCTCGATGTCACCGTACTTTAACGATTTTTGTAATCTTCAAAACAGATGCAATTTTGTAATTATTATCAGTTCTTACAATCAAACATATTATATACTAGCTACAGAAGGTAAGACTTTTACAAAAGTGCTTAAGCAACGGCACATGGACATGAAATCTCGGACCAGTTCGGACCACTATGTACCGATGATGGCCCGAAAGTCCGTATCCAATGGCTATAAAATCATGTGCATTCCTAGAGCGATTTCATCGAGCGAAGTGTTTAAAGCTACTTATATACTCATATAACATAACTACTATAGATAGTGTGGGGTTTTTACTATCGATCAGTCTGTCGTTGAAATAAAAGTTAGCCACATATACTACCTTATTTAGCAAGGCCGTATCGTTTAAGGAGATACGAACTACATATCCGTAATGAATGCAAGAAATATTCAGTCGGCATTTTCATCAAGCCTTGCGAAGCATTGAATGTTCCCACGGACTTTATAATGAATAACGCTTGTTCTAACCTTTTATTAGGTACCTACGATTGGCTATCGAGAATACTCACGATACCTCAGATTTATCGCGAGGACCCGCTAAGGTCCGACATGAAACGATATACGCCCTTTCTGGGCCAACCTCGGTCAAAAAATTTACGACTGTGTTTTTTTGTTGAAATGTTTTTTGGATTTTATTACTTTTTAACAGTGAGCATCCTTGTAAAGATCCTTGAGTGGTTGTATAATCACATTAAGCGGTAATAGCGCTTTATTAGCTCTGTTTTGGATGTTAGGTTAACTTATTCCCGCTCGCTTCACGATTTTGCTCCCAAGCTCCAAGACTAAAATTAAATATTATTATTTGGCTGTTATGATGCCTAATAAATCCTGCTTGGTAAACGAATGATTTAAAATTGTCATTAGGTAATAATAATAATACCTAATAGCTAATAATAATAGTACCTAACAGCTAATAATAATAATAATGAATCTCTTTATTGCATGAGATAAGGTACATACATGTATATGAAAACAATTTTTGAGTTCCACATTTGGCTAATTTGAGAATGCAGTACCTACTATGAATAAAATTATAAATATCTATTTAATATTAAAATTTATAAAAATATAGTAATTAAAAAGAAACGGCGTAGTTAACACTAAAGCCACCTATGAAACGAGTCTCAAAAATATTGCAAAATAATAACATAAATCAGACATTTAATTTAAAAAATTGTTGTCTGAAAGGCAGTTTACAGACGATAATTTTATATGATAACGTCATAAGAAAACATTGATGTCATATCGCCATTCGCGTTGCTTAGCAACCAGTCAATAACGTGACACTTGTTCGCGAGTGCAGCCGGTCATCGATTTATGAGACGTTATCACGTCAAAAGTATGTCATTAAATTACTAGATCAGTAGCGCAACGGTTCCAAAACAATAAAGGTACATCTACAGAACCGTACACCACGATGGTGCAGCAAAAACATTAATCTCCCAATTAGGAGTCACGTCTAAACTTTTTACACTCCAAATCTTATTTCAAATAAATTAAAGTTAGAAAAAAAGGCCTTTGGAAATGAAGCGCTTTATCGCTGTACGTTCGCTTCATTCTTTACCCAAGTTTTTTGGTTCCTGAGCGAAGTGGGATCCATTAAGATAGGTCAAACGATACGCTTTTGGAATGCCATACTTCTCGCCTCTCACTAAAATGGTTCCGTCGAAATCGGAAAGTGAGAATACTCAGACGATGATATTTTTCTCGACGGGTTTCAATTTCCTTTTGTTGTACTTTTTCTGTTTCTTTTTTCTAGAAATAAATTAAATTAGCTTGGTAGATGGCATAATATAATTTGGATTTAAGAGTCACTTGACTGTCTTTTTGAGTGACTCTTGGACTTCAGAAATATTATGTTGATTTTGTTTTATGTCTTTGAACAAAGAAAAAAAAATAGAATGGCCTTTATAAAACAGACAAGTAATAAATTCCATAACAATTGCAAGTTTAATTTTAACAAAAACTGACAGGCAATGCATTTTTTTTCGGATTTTCCACCTACTAGGTACCTTCTGAAGGTGTTTTTTTTCTCCACGATTTTTAGGCTTGTAAAGTCTTCCGCAATGGGCTGGTACTATAGTGTGGGATTTGTCTTGTAAAAAAATAACAATATGATTTTAGAAGATTTTAAACAAGTCATGCGAAGAATATAAAAAAAAATAAGAAGGCAGGCTTCTTATATTTTTTTTAATTCTTCACATGTCATAGTGCGCATACAACGTTATCAAAAGATTTTTTTTTAATATCATATGAACTCAAATAACCCTCTAAAAGCCATCTAACACAGAAGCCTTAACGTTAATCGGATTATCCATTTTTTGTGATAACTGATATCAAATCAACAAAAGCCTTTAAGAAGAATAAACCAATGATGGTTTAACAGGAGCCCTTCTCAACGTCAATCGACACTTGGCTTCAAATTAAAAATGTAAGCAAGCTGTCAACCTGACGATAATCCGTTACATTTGACGGTCAACTATCGGCAGTTGAAGGGTTTGGATGCGTTGACCTTGTGGTTTGTAACTGGCTCACCTACGCGTTTCTGGAACCCATCACACAAAACATCCTCATTCGAGAATTCTTTGTAACTTCAACTTGCAGTCGGTCTGATTAAAGTCATAAGTACTGTTTGCAACAGAAGTCGTAGATCAATTTTAAAATGGATGAAGTATAAAATAAACTGTTAATCTAACCAAGACGTGTCATCAAACGATAGGAATAACATTTTTTATCGCGATGTTTGTTTCATTCTTTAAAAAGCTTGATAACTTTGAAAGTTGTACTTATTTAATAATTTCTATACCTAATAAAGTAATAATAATAATGCACAGTTTCCATTTTTTTGCACTTAATTTTACAAAAAATAAATGTTTGTCTGTAAGGTCGGTTTACGGACGATAATTTTATGTGCTAACGTTATAAGAAAACATTGATGACATATCACCGTTCGCGTTGCTTAGCAACCAATCAATAGTGTTAGTTCCAATAAGCTTGTTTCCTAGGTAAACAAAAAAATATAAAATACTAATTAATAAATAAGACTAGCAACGACTTTAAACTACTAACGATTAAGTCCCGATACAATTATGTCTTAAATAGGATTTTTTATCACTAATCATGTCATGAAAAGAAGTGTTTTGACTAGAAAAAAAAACGGATTGCTCTCCAGGAGTGCCGGCAGAAGTGAAAACTTGATCATTAAAATTCTGCATTTTTGAATATTTTGGAATAATTAGGGATTTTTTTATTTTTTTTTATTAGTGTAAAAAATATAAATAAATCAAAAAACCAAACTCAAAACTTAAAATAAAAAAGGGTAAAAAATAATCGTTACTCGAACTCGACTCGGGGTCTTCTGGTTTTTTTACCGCCCGATTTCCCATCTGAGCTATAATAACATTGTAGATCCTACAAATTTTCGATCAGGGTCATGTGATCTACGAATTTTCGAACAGGTTCACGTGATCCTGACGTGAGGTTAACATTTTTTACTCATACCAAAAAAGTGAACAACGCCGCCAAAGAAGTTTTCACTTCAAAAATAGTGACGTAATATTTGTAAGAGATCTCCTTATAAAATCAGCATTTTGACATTCCTTAAAGAGTTGTTGATTTGACTCGTTGGAAACTAGGCTATAGTATCGTATGTTGTGTATTGTATATAGGTATTTGTGTGTATATATATGTACATATTCTTAACTTATAGATACTAACTTGCTGACTGTTCCACAATACAAACAAATTCTGAATAACTTAGAACAAAAAGTCCAAAGCACTTTGTCGGCTCTTTTTATTACAAGTTTTGCGAGCAACATTTTACGTAACACTTTTATCTAATAACAAATCAGCGGTCGCCTATAAAGGATTTATTTACTTGTCTAGTTTACTGCACAAACCTGAAGTTCATACGGAATCACTTAGCCTTATAAAGACCCATTCTATATGATAAAATAAATTGGTGGATACCTACCTATTGTTTTTTTTTTTTTAATACAACTCCTGCAGTAGGGTACAAGCCCTGTGTCATGGGGGACTTTACAAACATACAAGTCACGGACACAAATTACACCCAGACCCGGAACAACAATTTGTGGATCACACAAAGTGGTGTCCGTGTGGGAATCGAACCCACGACCTCTTGCGTAGCAGTCGGACACACTCTCATTGCGACACAGAGGCAATCAGTGTTCAATCGATGAAGGTAAAATTTACCGATAGCATTACCGTATCGTTCTTATCATCATAGAACGATTAATAGTCGGAAAACGTCATATGTAGGAGGACACTATCTAGTTGTTAGTTTCCTGCTAAATTGGAATCTGAGTAGGTCAGGTTTTTTTATAACAGGCGAAAACAATTAGGATCAACTTCATGTTCAGACGACGAACGCTTCCCGCGTTTTGATGAGCCACTGCTAGCATCTGGTTTTACAATACAACTGTCTACTGACGGCCGGTCTCAATAATCTAACTATCGATGGATTTGGCTACTAGAGGTATATATTTGACATAAGCTTCACACAAAATATGTCAAACTTCTACTTCTAGTAGTAGTAAAGACAAAAATCTCGACTAGGTACTTATGGAACTGAAATTAAATAAATAAGACGAATCACAATGGGCTAGTTTCCAACTAGTCACAACAACAACTCTTTAAGAAATTTCCAAACGCAAATTTTATATGGAGATCTCATACAAATACTGGATTATGACGTCACTATTTTTTTCTAGTCAAATCACATATTTTTATGATATATTTAATGTTAAAGAATCTTATTTAACAAAAAAAAAAGTAAGGTATTCAATTGATTTTGTAGTTTAAATGTTAGTTTTATTTACTAATTAGACTTGTAGATTTATTTTTGCTTAGGAAACAAGCCCATTAAGGAGAATCCAAAGACACCTTCCATTAAGAATTTCGTTAAGCCGTTTGGACTGCAGAGCATTCTAAACTATACTCACGAAAGACATTATCTCCTACTGCGCAGTCAGGTAAAAACCAATTAGCATTCAAACCTAAAAAGTAATGTAGCTGTAATACTAGAATCCTACCACAAAGTAATCCCTAGTGCAGTGGTGGCGAACCAATGACACGCGTTAACATAATTCGGACACGCTGTGTCATCCATGAGGTGGCCGAAGATACTTCGACACCAACGAAAGACAGGATAGTTTGATTTAATTCCAGTTGTTACTATTATCAACAGTTAGATAAATGTGACGTGAATGAAGCTCGAAATGTGCCACCGTCAGTTTTTTTTGACGGCATGTCGGGCACGCCCTAAGATAATTATTTAAAAAAATTGGCACGTATATCCAAAAAAGGTTCGCTATCCCTGCCCTAGTGCAATATAAATAGCCTAACAAATTCTTCCTTATGTTATCTTCACACGAACAAGCAACATTGTTAGGACGATCTATTAAATTAATATTATAGGAAACGACCTAACCATGACCATATTGTTTTCTCGTATCAATTTCTAAGTTCTAAACGCAGTCTTATCATTAACTAGAATCTTAATAACATAAAAAACTTTGTCAACGATGGTAATGGGAGCCGTGTATACGTTTAGATGCTTTTAAGAGAGCTTAGGAGCATTTAAAGAAATAGTGAAACGGGCTATAACAGCCCTCTTCTAACTGTTACAGGTCGAGACGGGTAAATCACCACTTTAGGTTAATATTTATAGAGGTGTGTATTACCGTCTTTAAAATTTATGAGAAGTATTATGGTGTCATTACATGACGTGGACGTTTTTGAAGTGTTATGCCGTAATAGGTAATATTTTAACCTAGGTACAAGTCAGGATTTCGTTCGTTTCGGATTTAATAATGTGGAAAGATTTTGTGAAAACATTCTTCCAGAGGAATTTGTTATCCAAAAAAAATGTTTTTTTTTTTTAATTAACCAATACTAAATAAGCTACTTGCTCATAATACAACAAAATCCGTAAAATTTACACTGGTTGTTGGGCAAAAAGTAGGCACCTACATACTTTGATATCGTATAACTCAGCAACCTAATGCATTTGGAACAATGATTGTCCCTGATATTTTTGGAAATTGTATTTTACGTATTATTAGGAAGTTCATAGGCGGATCCAAGAGTGGGTGGGCTCGGGGGCTCGTGCCCCCCCAAACGGTTGTTTTGTGTACCGAATTTCTTGTAATGTGTGGAATTTTGCCCCCCCCCTTCATTTGCCCATTTGCCTCTTGTTCCGGTCTTCCCAGTCCCCCACAGAACGTTTTTTTTCTTGGGGCAGCCCCCCACTCCCCTATCGTGCGTGCGAGTCACACAAACGCCTCCCTCCCCCCTGTCGTCGTAAGCCTGTTAGATTCAGCACTACCATTTATCTTTCGTGCCCCCCCCAGAATAAAATTCTGGATCCGCAAATGAAACTATATTATCGACAAATGTTATAAAAATCCGTTCATTACTTTTCGCTGGAAAGAAAACCTCAATACAACCTCTCAAGCATTCGTATTAAACAATACTATTAGAATAGGATTAGAAAGCAACAATGTTGCAGTACTTGGCTGCCTGCGGCAAGGTTCACTAGAATATTTAAGTGATGTTTACTTGTACTTGAATATTGTTACGTATGAGTTTGACCGGTTATGCCTATATCTCAATCTGCGGTTAGCGATGCCGCGGTGAGCCTCAATGGGATGCAACCAAGCGATGAATTTAACACCTCAATTAATGTGATACATTTTAGCCCGTTGTACTCTATACATATAAATAGAATCAAAGTGTCTGTTTGTGTTTACACAATAAAAAGTTATAATAAATTATGTAAATATCGTCGTATCGTCGGGTCGTTCATTATTTATGTGTGGTATTTTTTTATTTTTTTTATTACCCGACTGTAAAGAAAGGTTATGTTTTTCGCGCGTATCTTGTAGGTATGTATGTGATATACCTTGTTACCTGATATCTCACAATCTACTGAACGGATTTATACAATTGGGTATTTGACTACTATCAAAATAAAATATTTTATACTAACCATGTAAAAATGTGCCAATGAGTGTTTTAAAAAAAATGTTTGATCTATAATTTAACGTGTTTATTATTTTTTAAACATAAAAAGAAAAACTAAAAGTAAATGATTTGACCATAGAAAACGTGACGTCACATGCTAGCATTTCATACAAATTTGTACCGAGCGGGTCGTTTTTGACGTTTCTTAAAAAGAGGCTAATTTGACTTCAGTCAAATACCCTATTAAAACGTCGTTAGGTTTGTCTTGATTGCCCAAGTGTTCTTATTATATTATGTGACGTTTGAAAAAAACAAAACATAGCGCTGTGAGATGTCAAAATAAAGAGGTGTGAAAAAAATAATAATTTGAATACTGCAAAATGTATATCAAATTAAAGGGCTTATCTTAAGCATTTCAAAAAGGTATAACTTGATTATGACTGTAATACTAAAAAAGTTAGTTAGCAACCATTCTTTTTTCAATCTTCAATACTTGACAATAGCTGTGATAAAAGTTAGTTGTTACATCGGTTACATACTACAACTACTAAAAAGTATTTCATAAAAAAAAAATATAAAAATAAAAAAACCCGCCTGCACAAAAAAGATGAAAACGAGATCCCCTACATAATTATATAATTTCCTGCAGTCGGAGGCACTTTACTAAGTTCATCGAGATTCATGAAAGCCTCCGACTGCATAAAATTATATAATTATCTTGTTTCCATCTTTTTTGGGCAGTCGGTTATTTTTATAATTTATTTTGTTGACCCTTTTATTTTCTCAGATGACATGTCGTCAGATTTGGCATACCTTCCCCTGTAATAGTTCAAAATAAGTATTTTTTATGTAAATACTTAATTTTAGGGTTCCGTACCTAAAAAGAAAAAACTTAGCCCGCATAGGATCACTTTGTTGTCGGTCTGTTCGTCTGTCTGTCAAGACCCTTTATTTTGGGAACGCGTGGAGATATCGAGTTTAAATTAAAACCGTATATTAAAGTCCTATAGATAAAATTCAAAAACAAAATCGGTTCAGCAGCTTAGGAGGTGTTCAGTGACATACACACGTACAGAAGAATAGGGTAGATGACTGTCAAGTCAAATCAGCATCTTTCTAAGAAACGTCAAAACGATGCATCCGTTACTAATTTATATGAAATACAAAACAATTACGTCATACTTTTGTATGATCAAATCATGTAGTTTCAATATTTGTTTTGATGTTTATAAATTCATGACAGCGTAAAATTGTAAAGAAACATTGTTTTTCAGAATATTTTTGCAAATGCTATTTCCTGTATAGTCTTTTTTTTTTTATTGTTGTCATCTACCTAATTATATATATAAAAAAAAATAATACTAAATTTAGTACAAAAAAAAATTAAGTAACAAATCGGACTGCGTATTTATTTTTCTGAATATCCTAATAAATTCCACACGGATGGAGTCACTGGCTGCAGCTACTTATGTTTAATAAATTGAAGGTCTTTGAACTTGCGGTTAAAATTCCAAATATGTCATACATTGAAGTTTTATTAAGATTATGTGTTACTAAGGTAGTTAAATGCAATCAATGAGTTATAAAATAGGATTCGTAATGATCATTTAATTTTAAAGTCTTGTATTTCATCGGTAATGTGATTGATATTGAGTACATATATCGCAGTTCGAATATTACTTGTATATTATTATTAATGAAATGACAGGTTATTACATGTGGCTAGTAAATTTGTTCGACTTTTCTGAGCTTCTAAGAAGGCGACAATATGTATGAGGGTTGAATGACAGGAAAGTATTTTTTGGGAAATTTTGTGCTTTTAATTTTTTTTTTTCTCTTAGGAAAGTTACAGTATAATACAATTTTAGTATTTATACAATAACTTGATAAACATGTTGCTAATAACAAGCTTTCACAGATGCATTTTAAAGATTGCACAATTTAACATAAAAATAATAACTTAATAACAAAAAAAAAATCAAATATCATATCATATCAACCCATATGATGGCCCACTGCTGGGCACGGGTCTCCCCAGTAGAACCTACTAGCATCTAGATCCTGGGGGTAATT
Source organism: Herminia tarsipennalis (assembly GCA_945859575.2). Lineage (NCBI taxonomy): Eukaryota > Metazoa > Arthropoda > Insecta > Lepidoptera > Erebidae > Herminia > Herminia tarsipennalis. The sequence continues at coordinate 8,975,202 of OX243834.2, read as the reverse complement.
GCCATAATCGCCACGCTTGGCGAGCGGGTTGGCGATCGCAGTAAGGCTTTAAGTACGCAGAAGACGCTGCTGCCCGTCCTCCGGTGTGAAATCCCTTAGTCGCCTTGACGACACCCACGAGAAGAGATGGGGTGGTACTATTCTTAAGCCGGTACCACACGGCTATTTCCCACAACTCCTGCGCTAGTACAGAATAGGTCTGACACCTTATGAAAACATATATATTTTCATAATGTGTACAAATCGCGAAGGGTCTGACACCACTGTATTAAAAGGTTTTTACTTGTAAAAGGAAAAGATGGTATAATTGAAAAATTTAAAAATGCTCAATTGATAAGTGAACCTCAATAAAAATATCGAAAAAAAACTCTATGTAAATACCTAGTACCTGAATGACCGAGCTTTGGTAAGATTTTTTTTTTTAAAAGAACTGCTCTATATAGCTAGATCGAATAACCGCCCCCGAAACACCTACATACTAAATTTTATAAAAATCGTTGTAGCCCTTGGTGAGATTCAGATTAGGTATTAATATACAAGAATTACTCATTTAAAGATATTAGATATTTAACAGAAAATTAAATCTGTATCCAGCTAGTTATTTTTTATTGTTTTGTTTTTTTTACCTATCAAAATGCCACCTACTCGACTTCGATTTTATGATGATTACTATATTACTTGTATTAAGTTTCATTCTTAACCATTTATTTTTGTTAAAAAAACTTAAACATCTAATTCATTACAAAAATATAAATACTGCATTCAAATTCAACAATAAATAAAAATCTTTCACAGATTTAAACCTTGAAAACATTTGATACAATCTATCCAATAAATAAAAATATAACTACATAAATCCAATCTCATTACCTTTTTAAATAAGTAAATAAACAGATTCAATCTCGATACCTATTATCGATAAACTACCAAATCATTTATCTTACCTAAACTTCCCGAAACGTATATTTCCTCACATATTTTCTAAAACTCATTACATAAATAAATCCCAATTTAAATGCCATACAAATTACCTCTTTATAAACGCATCTAAATTAACACTTCGGATGCTGACGTAATCCGAGACCGATATCGTACCTCCTTTGGTACAGAATTGTAATACAAAATACCTAGAATACAGAAGTTAAGCGTGATATAAACGCATCGAGCAACGCACACATCGACATTGTTCATGAACACTGAACCTCGGATCAGTTTGTTTCGAATATATTACGAGATTTCGTGTCCGAGAGCGATATCTATTTGTTCGCTACCGAGCTAAGTGTGAGAAGTATACAACGTGTAACAAAAAGGTGTGGTCTAATTTAAAAGTTGTTGTGTGCCTATGATACTGCACTCAGTATCATGGGCACATGGCACATTACAACCCTTGAACCCCACATATGTAATTTTATAATAATCTCATAAGGATTTAGGGAGAGTGCATTCTTTTTGAAGGGCTCCGTAGCTAAAATGGCAAAGCGGAGCCCTTATAGTTCCGTCCGCAGCTTAGCTGAGAGATTGTTAGTACTAGAAGGCTGTAATTTTGTTTGTGAAATATTAAGCTTTAAAGTACAAATTTTTGATAGAGGCGCGTGTGTATCTACCAGCTAAATGTTTGATGTTGAGTATGTAAAAAAAAAATCACGGTAGTAGTATATACAGTGAAATTAAAACGAAAACTATGACAGCTAAGTAGGCTTTGAGAAGTAATAACATTTTCGTACAAATTCCATTAAAAAATATTAACATTGTAAGTATAAAAATAAAAACAGCAAAAAATCCACTTCTTAAGCCGCATTATTCGGATGAGGGGGGGGGGGAATACGGAACCCTACATTGTACGTGGCCCGACACGCGCTTGCCCGGTTTTTGTTCATTTATTAAAAAAGTATATACATCATATAGGTCATCATAGTAGATGCAATATTTATGCCTTAAAGGTACTGTCCGATGGTGAAATTTGATCACACCTTTCTGTTACACATAGACAAAGAAGAACGAAATTACAGACTAATTCAGACCACGTTATTCAAAAAGGCGTTAAGACATTCTATATATGTGAGTAGTCTATGTATTGCGTCTGTTGCTCAAGCGCCCGTTGTACGTAATTTTTCTTCTGTACTCTAAATATTTTGTGGTCCAAAGTTGTAGCCTTATCTCATAAGACTTTGCAGTACTTTACAAATGTGTGAAGTCACGCAAACCTTTGGACAACTAGTTCAGCAACCAACAACAGTAGCTTGTTGATACCGGTACTCCTTGTTACATAGTAATTTATTACCTACAGTAGATCGGAAGGATCTATGGGCAGTAACGGGTTAATAGATTAATCTTTGATATATTAGCTACATTACATTCAGGTTGCAGACAGGATTTATTAGGGGTTGACATGGAAGTCACTAATTCATTGGATCTAGGGTATTGCACTACAAAATATAATAATAGATCACTACAATGTTTATAACGATTTCTGTCACGGAAAATTTCATTAGATACTTAGAAATTGAGAAGAACATTAGTGTATGTAGATAAAAGTGATTTCTGTTTCTTCGCTATTATGGTGCAATGGGACTATAATCCAATACGAAGATCCAAATTGTTGGTCTTGTACTTTTTGTAGGTACTTACATTTCCCATATTAGGCGTAGGACAAAAATAGAAAAAATCTGATAAGGGTTTAGGGATAATGTATTCTTTTTGAAGGGTTCCGTAGCCAAAATGGCAAAAAGGAGCCCTTATAGTTTCGTCACGTCCGTCCGCAGCTTAGCTGAGAGGCTATTAGTCCCATCACCATCATCAGCCTATCGCAGTCCACTGCTGGACATAAGCCTCTCCAATTGCACGCCACTTTATTCGATCTTCGGCTTCTCGCATCCAGCTCCTGCCAGCCGTTTTGCGTAAATCATCACTCCACCTGGCTTGAGGGCGTCCTACACTACGTTTACCGTGCCGTGGTCTCCACTCAAGAACTCGTTTACCCCAACGGTTGTCGGTTCTTCGGCTAATATGGCCAGCCCACTGCAGCTTCAGCTTGCTAATCCGGTGGGCTATGTCGATTACTTTGTTTCTCTGCCGGATCACCTCATTTCTGATTTTGTCCCTAAGAGAAACTCCGAGCATAGCCCTTTCCATCGCCCGCTGAGCGACTTTGAACTTGTGAACCAGCCGTACCGTCAGTGTCCACGTTTCGGCTCCGTATGTCATGACGGGTAGGACGCACTGATTAAAGACTTTAGTCTTTAGGCATTGTGGGATCGACGATAAGAAGACTTGACGTAGCTTACCAGACGCTGCCCAACCCAACCGAATTCTCCTGTTCACCTCGTCCTCGAAGTTGTTTCTACCTATCTGCAATGACTGCCCCAGGTACACATATGTTTTAACAACTTCGAGAGACTGTTAGTCCCAGAAAGCTGTTTTGTTTGTGAAATATTAAGCTTTAAATGGCATATTTTTGTAAGAGGCAAGTGTCCATCCCCTGGCAGCTAAATGGTTGATATTGGGTATGTGAAAAAAAATTCGCGGTAGTACCTAGTATAATAGTGAAATTAAAACGAAAACTATCACAGCTAAGTAGGCTTTACTAGTTTACGAGTAACAGCTGATCAAATGAGAAGTAAGAACATTTTCGTACAAATTCCAATAGAAAATATTATTACGTAGGTATAACGTTGTAAGTATGAAACAAAAACAGCAGAAAACCCACTTCTTAAGCCACATTATTCGTCGTCAATTTCATTGAAGACTTAGAAATTGAGTAGAACATTAGTGTATGGAGATAAAAGTGATTTCTAATTCTTCACTATTATGGTCCAATGGGACGATAATCCAACATCGGGTCTAAGAAACTTTATTCTCATAAAGAATTACATTCATTTATTGTTTTTAAACTTTCGCGATTTTTATACATACCTACTTCATATCGTAGATATTTAGGTATTTTATGTAGAGGATTTCATATCTGGAAGTTGTAGTTTATAGGTATTATATATATTTAACTTTGATTACGTTCGCATAGAAAGTCGAACTATCTTATCGTATGATGATTAATATATTTCGGGACTTAATCGCGTGAATTATTAAAAGTCACGAACCTTTTATTTACCCTACCCGACGTTTCGATCGTGGTCACGGGTCGACTGAAACTGTTGACTGAAACGTCGGGTAAATAAAAGGTTCGTACCATAAAATAATTCACGCGATTAAGTCCCGAAATAAATCTAATACATTCACTTACATGAGAATTTAACTAAAAAATACACTTTTTAATAATTACCGAGCGACATAATCAAATGACACACAAATCAAACAAACATTTCAACACAATTCAATAAACACGGAAAGGTAGGTAGATGTGAATACATTAGGTCAAAAATAAAATAACGCGTTCTTAAAGAATTACATAGATCGGACGAACAACATGAAGTTTTAAACTGTTGGTCTTGTACCTTTTGTACTTACATTTCCCATATTAGGAGTAGGACAGACACAAATAAGGTACCTATACCAGTATTTAGTAAATAGTCACTCTTCTGATCAATCTGTTGGTCTAGTAGTTTATGATCGTGCCTGGTAATGCAGAGGTTTGACTATCACCCAATATAAATCTTTGTATGATGATCACGTTTGTTTATTCTGGGTTTAGGTGTAATTTGTCTATAACTAGATTTCACCCACGGCACAGCCCGAGTGAAAGTCGGCTATCACGATAAAAATCATCCATTTAATCTATGTCCTTCTCCAGGACTCAAGCTATCTCCATACCAAATTTCATCTAAATCGGTTCAGCGGATTAAGCGTGAAAACGTAACAGACAGACGAGTTACTTTTACATTTATGATATTGGTATAGATAATTAATGTATTTAGAAATATAATAGGCTTTGTCTAGTTTGAGATCAGATGGGTTGTTTGTGAGTTATCTCAAGATATTATTATTATTGGGTACTAATCGTCAGACCGACTATGGTAACATTGGCTAACGTCGCTGATCTATCCATTTCCTAGATAGCCACTCCCCAAGATCTCCGAGATAATAAAGCACAAGTTTTCAGAAAACATTTCATATCCTAAGTCTACATCATAATAAAAAGAGCTTAAAGTTGATGAGTGGATAAATGAGACTGGACTTTCATTATTATAAGAACATTCGAGGATAAATGTTAAGCAATTTTCTAAACGATATCTGTGATGATGTTGATTTAAAAGTATAATAAACTCATTATAGTTTACAACTATGTGATTGGACCTACCTGCTATATACTCTATAATTACAGAACGATCTGTTTTATGTCAATTGAGTAGTTGACTACAATAAAAGTAAGTTATTTTATACTAATCAGATAATAGTAGATCTTAAAATGCTCTGAAAATAACTGTTATTTTACAATTTAACATTATTGTTTTTAAACTTTCGCGATTTTTTTTACATATTAGATATACTCGTATTTCGGGACTTAATCGCGTGAATTATTTAAAGGTACCTTTATTTACCCGACGTTTCGATCGAATTGCACCGATCGTGGTCACGGGTCGACTCGAAATAATTCACGCGATTAAGTCCTGAAATATATCTAACACAATTTAACATGTTTTTGAATTTTTATTCCTGAAATATATCTAACACAATTTAACATGTTTTTAAATTAAGCATGAAAACAAATACTAAAAGTAATAATTTGACGATATGTAATAATGACGTCACAGGTTGTCGTTTTGATATTTCATAAACAGTCAACATCCCTATGGTCATGCGCGTGAAACGCGTTAAAATATGAATTACATGGTCAGCATGTCATTCATATTTTTAACGCGTTTCACGCGTGTAGTTTTTAGTAACCATTACTCACAAATTACAAGAATTATGCAACATTACTTTGTTTCATTCTTGTATACGATTAAACACTCCCATAGAGCGCACAGCTCTGACGTTTTTATTCACTTCCAATCATCATCATCACGTCTACAGCTGAGTAAAGACCTGCACAACGTCCATAATGACCGAAGCGGCGGTAGCCTAATGGCTAAGACATCGATCTCGCAATCGTGAGGTCGTGGGTTCGAATCCTGGCCATTATACTACCGACGTGAACCTACTCCTAATACAAGCCATAGAGCTTAGCTGGAGGGGTTAACAGGATTGCTAGTAATGTGGGACCACAATCCCATATTGCTAGTTATCTTTAAAAAAAAAACTTGTTAGGTTTCAAGGGACACCCGGATGGAACGAAGTTCTTATCTTATTTTTTTTTTTATAATCTTCGCAACACCACCCTTTTCAATGCGAAATAGAAAGACGAAACGAAAATAACTTACAAAAAGACGATTGTACCTATACCGAAGGCTCGAACCCACAACTACACAATTGTCACCAATACTGGGTACCGAATTTATGCCTCTAGACCAAATCGACAGGTGACTTCTTCGTCAAATTAGATTTTCATATCTTACGCGCACGCCGCACGGATTTTGTTTTTGTCAAAAAGTGTCGTTACAACTTTTCGTGACATTTTTTTCCGTCTAGCCCCCTTTCACAAAGCGCGATAAAGAACTTCGTTCCAAAAAAATTGACCGATTTTAAGCAGTCTGCATCTTATGTCTCCTTGCAGTCAAAAGATGGACCGATGACCTGAATTAAGTAGTTAATTCAGGTCATCGGTCCATCTTTTGACTGCCTCTGTGGCGCGGTGGGAGTGTATCCGACTGCTACGCAAGAGGTCGTGGGTTCGATCCCCACCCAGAATAAAACTTTGTGTGATGAGCACGATGGTTTAATCTGTGTCTGGGTGTTATTTATCTATAATATGTATGTATTTAGAAATATATAAGTATGTTTATCAGTTGTCTGGTTTCCATAGTACAAGCTCTGCTTAGTTTGGGACCAGATAGCGTTGTGTGAGTTGTCCCAAGATATTATTATTATATTATTATTATCTTTAATGGGGTTGTCTCGCACTGCATCTTTCAGCTTGTATCGTAATAAAACTATCAGATTGACTAACGTGAAATGGAGCTACTTCCTCATTCAAACTTATAATTATATCAATGAAAATCAAAGGAACTTTCTATGTAAACAACCTTCAAAGTTCTAATTACCATAGACAGCAACACGTACACATGACGGACAAAACAAACACACACTTATTGTCTAACCCTTAACGTACCGACGCACGTTAACGTTTAGTTAAACGTGTTTACTTGGGCCTTTGTGAACAGCCTAATGAAGCGAATTTATGACCCGACTCATTACTGGTACGGTTTAGTGCACTGTAGGAACATTATTTCTTAGTATTTTAAGTCAAGTGAAGTTGCTTGGTATATGAATCAAAGAGTTTTGGTAATCTTTTGGTGCTAACATTTAGAATTACGCGTTGTATAATTATAAATCTATACTTATATTATAAAGCTGAAGAGTTAGTTTGTTTGAACGCGATAATCTCAAGAATACACAAATATTCAACAACAGGAAACACGAGGAAGGTTAGAAGCTATACAACACCACGCTATGACCAATAGGAGCGGAGCAGCAATAAAAAATGTTACAAAAACGGGGAAAATTTAACGAAGTTGCCCCGTGCTAAATTTTCCCCGTTTTTTAACTAGTCTATACTTCTATACTATCTAAACTATACCTACTAATATATAAATGTGAATGTAAGTTTGTTTGTTACACTGTCACGCAAAAACTACTCAACCGATCATCATGAAACTTTGTACACATATTCTTGGAGGTATTAAAAGTAACATAGGATTATAAAAAAAATGGGAAAATTTACGCAGACGAAGTTGCGCGGGTCGAAGTTGTTTGTTTGTATTGAATAGGCTCCGAAACTACTAGACAAATTTGAAAAATCATTTTATCGTTGTGAAGCTACACTAACCCCGAGTGACATAGGCTATTTTTTTTCTCTGTATTCCCACGAGAACGGGAACTACGCGGGTGAAACCGCGAGGCGTCCGTTAGTATTTTACCGGCCGTGGTCACAAGCCGACCCTCACAGTTATTCCCGTATAAAAAATCTTTTGGTATGATAAAAATTATTTTTTTTATTGAATAGGTGACAGGTACAATTAGGTAGGAATATTGGTCCATTGAAGACCGGGCATGATCACGATACATAGTACCTACCATCAGGAGCGAGCGGATCCAGAACTTTATTCTGAGGGGGTGGGGCAACATTTGACTTAACCGGTCAAGTGTGAGTCTGTCGCATGACTGGGGGGGGGTTCATTTGATTCAACACCACCGGTACACCATATCCACTACCACCGAGGAAAGGAAAACGCCAGCCTAAACACCCGATCCAGTGACAAAATTCTCAAATTCCCCAAAAAAGATCATTCAGTCGAGTTGGGGGGGGGGGGGGATTGCCCCGGTTACCACCCCCTTCTTGTATCCGCGCCTGCTTACCAAATCAGCGGTTGGGCAAAATTAAATATCCTATAAAAACTAGATAGCAGTTATGGTATATTTTCGATTTCATTTTAGCGTATTGTCAATTACAACACTGAACGACACCACTGTGGTGTCGTTTACAATTTGTTTAGGTAACCACACCACTACCAACTAGTAATGGGTCTACGCCATGTCGTAATCTTACGAATGATATGCTACAAGGATATTTTGGCGCGTGGACAAAATCAGAACTAACGCCATCATCTTGTAAAGCATCATGTCAATTTCATCCAATTACCATTGGCTAGTACTGTTAACTCATTGCATTGGCACAAGACCGAAATGAGAACCAACACCGCCATCTTGTAAAGCGCCCTCATTTCAATGTCACCGAAGCGCCAAAATATCATTTTACCACAATAGAAAACTTTATATCGATAAATGCCAGTTTTGTATTAGAACTTCATTACGGTATGGTTACCAAAAACCACCAAAAAATATTGTAAACGTGGTGTAATAACTACACCGCAACGGTGTAATTCAGCGGTGTCATTTTAGTACACAAAATGAGCGGCTGCACTCACGAATAAGTGTCTAAAAAAGTCACGTTATTGATTCGTTGCTAAGCAACGCGAATGGCGATATGTCATCAATGTTTTCTTATGACGTTATGACGTAAAATTATGGTCCGTAAACCGACTTTATAGACAAATATATTTTTATTAAATCATAAATGTTTAATTTAATTTGTTATTAATTTGTAAGCCTTCTCTGAAATAAATAAATAAAACATATTTTTCAAAGAAAATTTTCTCTTTTGTTTATTTGTCTTATCATACTATAAGTACTTATTAAAACACTTGAAAAGTACTCGACAGTTCCTCTGTGTAGTAATACATCCCATTGTTTGTTTGTAGAGGTCACCATTTGACTCGGTAAAGAGAATCGTGGTATTTCTATCCGTTTGTTGATGTTAAAGCAATTGTTTTATATTTTTGTATTATTCCGCTGAGTGTTTTCTTGCAAAATCTTAAACATCGTATCTTCAGCATTCACCAATCAAAATCAAACTGTAACTGCCAAAGGTTAAAGTTCAAATTTGTCTGTAGTGTTGATAGTTGTTGCGATCTGTTGTTTTGAGGTATAGATTCAGATCCATGGTATAGGGACTCGCCGTGGGCGGTGCAGTCACAAACTAGATAGGTGAGATGGTCGGCTGCCTACTACAAGCGAAAACAGTGTTACACGCACATAGAAACACACGTACATATAAGTCGGTGGAACTCGTTCGAATCTTAAACCGAGACACTGCACATTGAGAGGTTCATAAGGCGTGCGTCTATGCATGTGAGAATTTTGTTTTGAGCTCTGAGCCGGCCGTAGCTATTAAATGTACGGTGCAGTATTGGACAAGCAATACTTATGAATTGTATGGCTGTCCTCGTAGGTGATGTCGATGTAACTACGTTGGCCGCCGTATTTCTATTCATATATCATAGCTTTCTTATGGGAATGTGAATGTTATGTTTTGCTACTTTGCGTATGCATATTTGAGAATACTGTAAAGATTTTTGACCTATGTACCTATGTAGATGCACTTTGATGGTCAAGTTTTACGTTTTTAGTTTAGTTATTTTGCTTAACATTGATCTTTACTTTTTATTAGTTTTATGTAATCTATTTACCGCAGGTCACCCATCCATTTCTCTATGGATGAGTTTACTTGCGGTAAATCGATTGTCACTATAAAACGCCATTTTATTTACCCTAAACTTAAACCAACTTTTATACAGGGTGATTTGCATGACCGCCTCTGTGGCACAATATGAGTGTATCCGAATGCTACGTAAGAGGTCGTGGGTTGGATTTCCATACGGGAATTTTATATATTTGTTGTTGTTTTTTTTTTTTAAACAATCTTAATTTTATAATTTTTTTAGTGTGTATTAATTTCAAATAATCTTTAACCTGATTTTACGAAATAAAGATATTTGAGTTTGAGTTTGAATTTTCCGAGTCTGGGTGTACTTTGTGTCCGTGACTTGTATGCTTGTAAAGTCCTTCGCGACACAGGGCTTGCACACTACTGCCGGAGTCGTAAAAAAAAAAAAATCTAAACTTATTACTTTGTAATATCAGTTTAGAAAAATTCTGTGTTTGGAGTTATGACCCACCTACACACTATTTTACTGGAGTGAAATCGTTGTTTATTGTGAGGTTTATGCCCTAAACCTGACAGAAAACAATGATTTTACTCCGGGGTGTCATAGACCTCAGAGTAAAATCACTGTAACAAAAATAAGTTAAGGCATAAAAAAAACTAATATTACAAAGATATTTAGTGTAATATAAGAAGCCACAGGAAGCGGGAGGTTATTAGTATTACAAATTACCTCATTCGCTTACAAAGCCTCTAATATTAGTAAAGATATGAATTATTTTTAATACTCGTAGTTATTAAAATCACTGTCAAAATAAAAATCTGTAAAATTTAGTCAACATGCTAAATACATAAAAGATCCTAATTTCGTTAGTTGAATCTCCGCGGGGGGTGATCACACCATGATACTCTATCGAAATCAATAAACAATATACGCGCAAAAAACATAACCTTTCCTTACAGTCGGGTAAAAAATTGCTTAATTTATTTTTTAAATCTGTTGTTAATACATTGTCTCCACGTATTGTCATCAGATTCGAATCAATTTTTTTTTTTAAAAAGGTACTAATTTAGGGTTCCGTAGCCAAAATGGCAAAACGAAAACCTTATAATTTCGCCATGTCCATCAGCTTGGCTCAGAGGCTGTAGCTATGACTGTGCTAGAAGACTGTTTGCATGGATACACATATTACTTAAGCCGACAAAGTGAAATAATAAAATCTTGATAAAAATATTTTTTAGAGTATATACATATATGTAAAGTGATGATGTATTTTTTTTTCTTAACTACGCCATCGTGTGGGATTTTATTAGATAGGTCTTTTATAAACGTTTAGGGGTTGTGAAGACCATTTTTGAGATTTATTGATACGATTGTGAAATATTATGCCTTAAAGTGCAAGCAAACAGCGGCACGTGCTTGAGTATACTCTGCCTACAGTTTTCTATTTATGTTTTTTTTTTTAAATTAATTATTCTTTAAACTGTGTTGTTTTTGTAGGCCGTGGCCGAAATAAATGCATTTTGTTTCTTTCTTTCAAATGGATGATTGTTTAGAAAAATCTTACACTCCGAAGAGCGTATTACGTCGGTCCTGGGTCTCTATGTCGGTATCTTTATTTCGTTGTCGTGACAAGCCCGTGCAAACTGACTCATGCGCGGTGCGCTCATATATCCACCGCGCATGCGCGGTAGAGAGCGAATAGGATAGTGAATAAGGACCCTGCGAGTTAACCCTCTCTAGTCGTGTCGGATTTCCATCTCATCGGATAGGATAAAGTGATATAATAAAAAGTGCATTTATGTCTACGTACCCACTTCTGCACTTATCTATTGAGTAGATAGCTAGTCTCTGATGAACTCGACCGCCATAATAAACATCGGTTAGGAAGTTACAACTATTGATATCATAAGGATAGCAAGTAAGCTACCTACTATTACATTCTCCCAAAATTCAAAATTACAAACTCAATTAACCGAACAACACTCAAAGCACCTTTAGATAACTGATATTCCATTACCATTGATAACATTGAGGAAGGAGGTAGATTATGTCTCTACGGTATAACCACAAAAAATCGAGAGTGGCGAAGGAAAGTTTTATACACAATATGCACTCGACCATCATAAACATAGACATCGGTAAACAATGGGAATTTGAGGAGTGTTTATGAAAAAAGTTTTTATTGCATTGTTGTTTCTACAGTTTGACCTATTGTTTTACGAACTAGGTATTACATACACTCCATTTCTTTAAGATTGTAGTGCCTTTGTACACCCTTGAACTTTCCCTACAATTATGAACAAACAGTTACTAATATCAACTTTAACGATATTTTGGTTACACAGGAAGTTTTATAGTCCACTTTCTTGGCTGATCTACAGTCGCGGAATCAAAATGTTCGTCACCTTAAAGTCTTATTTTGTTTGAACCGAATCAAGGAACAATAACGCCAACATGACAATGTTGTCAAATCAAGAGAACCAAAGAAAACATTTTGACAGAACCAACACTACTACTTATTTTTATACGTTCGTGAGCAAGTCTATTTGTATATTTATTCTTATTTTAACCCATTATTTTCACGTATTGTAATCAGTGGCAGAGAGTGATAGGGGATAATGAGTCAAACGTATAGGTACGTTCCATCTATTCTTATAATTAACTATCTGACCCGCGCAACTTCGTCTGCGTACATTTTCCCTGTTTTTGCAACATTTTTCATTGCTGCTCCGCTCCTATAAGATAATGGTATATAACTTATAACCTTTCTGAATAAATGGGCTATTCATTAATAAAAGATTTTTTCAATTCGGACTAGTAGTTCCCGAGATAATCGCGTTCAAACAAACAAACTCTTCAGCGAGAGGTTTTCGTTCAACTTACTCATAGTCTAGAAATCTCTTTTGTCAAACAGTTGAGCACAATTTACAGCATACGGGTATACAAATGTCTGACGTGATACATAGTTTTAAAAAATAACATGAGCTTGCAAAGCGTTAAATGAGTGTATTTGTAAACTGACGAACATTTTCATTCCGCTACTGTACATGTAGAATCGTCACCTGTCACAAGGGTAGTATTTAGGTTCCTAAGCTAATAAATAATATTGAATTTTAGCACTCAGAGCACTTCTAGTGCACTAGAAGTGCTCTGTGATTAAGTTGTAATATTGATACGAGATTTCATGTCCGTGAGCGATTGCTATTTGTATGTTCACCGAGTTGTGTCAAGTTTATCTTCTATTCTCTCAGTGTATAGTGGTATAACCGGGCGTACCACCGCACGTGACACTAGGGCGACCATAATGTACCGACAAAACGGGATTTGTGGCACATTTGCCCTTTTCAATTTCACACGTCACATTACCTATTATTTTGGTTCAAGCGTAAAAAATATACAATGTTTTTGCCGATAATCTTATTTAGACTTCATGTTTTAGTATGTTTATTATTTTGTGTGTTACTGTGAGTATTCCAGCGTTCCAGCGATTAGAATAAAAGATTGTTCAATTAATTAAAGTTGGTTATATACGGTAGAATTCAAGTCATATCTTTTCTTTGAATGAATTATTTGTGCGTTTCATACCTAAATCTGAATAGCAATTTTAAGCGTTATAATAAATTAGATTTTTTAATGTTATCAAAAAGGCCGTTGTTAGTCTTAAGCAGTCCTTGGTTTTCATTATTTTTAATGACAATTATTGCACATATTTAGATTATTGAATTATTTTCAACATTTTTCCGAAATTAATGCACCGAACGATACCAGTGTTATATATCGCTGACATACTTGTTACAATTCTGAAGCAATTAAATCACTAATAATTTCATAGTATACTATTACATAATTATCTAGAAAGTAATTAACCTATTGAATAATGGCTTTAAACCTTTCCAATTTCCTAGTAAATTTCTAATTCGTGTATGTTTGTGTAACTCACGATTTGTAGTATTACTTCTGGTTCGTTGTTTGCGAAAGTTTTTATCTAATCTTGGCGTATATTTTTAACGACTAACTGCTTATTCGCCACCTCATATTACACTCGGATAAAGATAGCAAGTGATAAATAGGAGTAGGAAGTTATAATTTAAGACTAGCAACAAGCAAGCAACAAATATGACAACTGATCGGTTGGTCTAGTGGTTAGTAGCACCTTGACTGCTAAGCCAGAAGTCATGGGTTCAATTCTTACCAAGGATACATTTGTGTGTGACAAACACGATTGTTTTTCTGTGTCTAGGTAAAATGAATCTATAGGTGTAAATCTGTTGCCTGGTTGTCATAGTACAGGCTCTGACTAGTTTAGGATCAGATGACGGTATGTGAGTTGTCTAAAGATTTTTATTATTTACATATGAATTTTGAAGTTTATTTTTTTAATGGTCAATATAAATAAATAAGCTGTGATCTCGGAGTCCCTTCTTCTTCTTCTTTGATATAATTTTAGAACTCTAGTTCTAATAAAAACATGATTGTCTGTAAAGTCGGTTAATAGACGATAACTTTACGTGATAACGTCATAAGAAAACGTTGATGACGTTGTAATAAACACCCATGCCTGTGACAGCTTTAGTTCCAATTCTATCGCATGTCACTGCAATCGCCATTCGCTGATGGGCTGATACTTCACTTGTCAAAAAAAATACTCAGTCAATTTATAATACCAGATAATCGTATGTGTGATATAATGTGTCCACACGATTATTAGATTTAGCTCGTAAATCACAAGTCCATTCCAATTATATTACAACATAGATAGCACATTTCATCCTAATAATTTTATGGCCACTGCAGTAATAGTCGCACGTTTGATGATTTTGTCACTAAAAACTACATATTTTCTGTTCACAAGTCAACAACAAATCCACACACACACATTGACGAGCACATCTCAATTTATGCTTTCGTTTCAGGTTCGACCGAGTTCGATCAAGATCTCTGTACGTGATGCGTGTATCAATGTTTGTGTGCGCCTGTTTTCGATCCTTGCATGGAGCCGACCTTCTGTACCCTATGTATACAGTGGCCTTGTCTCGATGTTGGCGCCAAACTGTTTAGACTATTATCAGTTCGCGCCAACTGTCCTATTTACTAGCATTGGAAGCTTAAAATAATTCTAAAATTAACTTCGCCTTAACGACTTATATCAACTAAAGCCGTGGGTCAACTGTTAGATGATACTAGTTCAGCTTTAAACTGTTAAAAGTAAATACTATAGTAATTTTTATAGGCATTTAGTAATTGGCAAGTTATAAACACAATAGTTGTAGTTTTAAAAGATAGAAAAATTTGAAGTCCAGGCCCAGGAATCGAACTATCTATACCTAGTCTGGCCATAAATACTGTTACAATTAAAAATAAGAAAGATATTACATTTGAATTTGGAATCTGTCATTTTTATACGATTGTTCATTGTATTTTCTAATTTTGGCGCCAATACATTGTACAATATTTTGCTATATTAAAATGGAGTGGGGTGATAAAGAAAACCGAATCGCTGTGATTGCATTACACAAAGTTGGTATGGAGCCGAATGTAATTTTTAAAACTCTCCATACGCTTGGTATTAGTCAAATGTTTGTGTACCGGGCTATTAATAGGTACAATGAGACCTTCTCTGTTTGTGACAGAAAAGATCTGGCCGTCCACGTAGTGTTCGTACGAAAATGGTGGTCAAAGCAGTAAGGGAAAGAATTCGAAGAAATCCTGTCCGAAAGCAAAAGATTTTATCTCGGGAGATGAAGATAGCACCCAGAACCATGTCACGCATTTTAAAAGATGACTTAGGACTTGCAGCCTATAAGAGACGCACTGGTCATTTTTTAACTGATAATTTAAAAAAGAATAGGGTGGTAAAATCGAAGCAACTACTGAAGCGGTACGCAAAGGGAGGTCACAGAAAAATTTTGTTTACGGATGAGAAAATCTTTACAGTTGAGCAACATTTTAACAAACAAAATGACCGTATTTATGCTCAAAGCTCTAAGGAAGCTTCCCAATTAGTCGACAGAGTGCAACGTGGGCATTATCCGACTTCAGTGATGGTTTGGTGGGGTGTTAGCTATGAAGGAGTGACTGAGCCATATTTTTGTGAAAAAGGTATCAAAACATCGGCACAAGTGTATCAAGATACCATTCTTGAGAAGGTAGTTAAACCCCTTAACAACACCATGTTCAATAACCAAGTATGGTCCTTCCCACAAGACTCAGCGCCGGGTCATAAAGCTCGGTCCACGCAGTCTTGGTTGGAAGTGAACGTTTCGGACTTCATCAGAGCTGAAGACTGGCCGTCGTCTAGTCCCGATCTTAATCCGCTGGATTATGATTTATGGTCAGTTTTAGAGAGTATGGCTTGCTCTAAACGCCATGATAATTTGGAGTCCCTAAAACAATCCATACGATTGGCAGTGAAGAATTTTCCCATGGAAAGAGTGCGTGCTTCTATTGATAACTGGCCTCAACGTTTAAAGGACTGTGTTGCAGCCAATGGAGACCACTTCGAATAAGCTTTTTATATTTTGAATTGTTTTTTATTTATGTATTAAACTAACACACTGTAAAAGTAATAAATATTATTTGCAATAAAAAAAAATGTTTTTTCTTCGTAACAATATTTATGGCTAGACTAGGTATATATCTATATAATCGAACCTAGACTTCCGTATGCCAAACCGGGGCCGGAATCGAACCACCTATCTGGACTATGTTACTATACCTTAAATTTTTCTATCCTTTAATGCTCGGGAATTTGGCCCTCGTATGCGCTATCTAGCCGGTAGTTAAACAACTACCACGGCTTTTGTTATTGCTTCGTGACAGAGATCATTTTAATAAAATAATGATCTCGTAGGCCGAATACTATAGTCATTTTTATGGGCATTTCTTGCCAATTTCTTTATAAATATAATAATTGCATTTTTGAAAAGCAATTATTGTATTTATAAAGGATAGACAAATTTGAGGTCTAGTAACATAGTCCAGATAGGTGGTTCGATTCCTGCCCCGGTTTGGCATACAGAAATCTCGGGTTCGATTTCTGGGTCTGGACTTCAAATTTTTCTATCTTTCAAAAATGCAATTATTGTGTTGAAAGTAAAGTTTGAATGTAATGATAAGTTTTGTAGTTTCATACCAAATGGCCGTTACCATAGGCTATGTGGTCAACTGTTATAAGCAGACACATGCTTGAGACTTTTTTTAAGATAACTAGCAATGTGAGATTGTGGGTTCCACATTACTAGCAATCCTGTTAAACCCTCCAGCTAGATAGCAGTTGACAGAAAAGTTTTAATATATTTAATATTTTTAGTTACATTCCATCTTGTGCTGATTTTGGGCTGTAGTTTTTTAGGGTTTCATAGCCAAAATGGCAAAACGGAACACTTATAGTCCGCACTTTTGCTCAGAGAGAGAGTTAGTGCTAGGAGGCTGTATATTGCATGGATACACATATTACTTAAACTTATAAAGTGAAAGAATAATATCTTAAAAAAAAGTTTCGGGTATATGAAAAGTGGGGATGTGTTGTTTTTTTTCTCACCTACTTCGAAAAATAGGTTCGATAGGTTTTTTATTTTATTAAAAGACCTATCTAATGATACCACACACGAGTGTGGTATCATTAGATAGGTCTTTTAAAAATGTTTAGTGGTTGGGAATACGATTTTTAGATTTATGGATCCGTTTGTAGTAAAACATTAAGCTTTAATGTGCAAATTTTTGTTAAAGTCATCTCCCCCCCCCCTCCCCCGCCAGCTAAGTGGATTATGTTGGTATGTGAAAAAAATACGTTAGTAGTATAATATAGTGAAATTAAAAGGAAAACTGTCACAGCTAAGTAGGCTGTACAAGTTAGTTAGTTAGGCTGAACAGTTAATTAAATGAGAAGTAACAAAATTTTCGTACAAATTCCATTGAAAAATATTATTAAGTAGATATAACGTTGTAAGTATGAAACAAAAACAACAGAAAACCCACTTCTGAAGCCACATTATTCTGATAGGGAGGGGGGGGGGGGGGACTACGGAAACCTACATTGTGCGTTTTGCATTGACATGCACTTGCCCTGTTTTTTGATTTTAGCATCCTACAAAATATAGAAAAGTACAGTAAACAGCAAAGAATCTATTAGAGAAAATATTAAAATTCACGTTTAGTAGAATAGTTTATAATTGTGTAATCGGATAAATCTTCTAGAGAAATTTGTATTATTATTTATGTGATATGCTCATATCCAGGGAGAACTCACACAACGTCATCTAATCCCAAACTAGGCATATTACTGTGACTAGGCAGAGCTTGTACTATGGCAACCAGATAACTGATAAAAATATCTACTTATATATTTTTAAATACATACATATTATAGATAAATTACACCCAGACACAGAATAAACCTTTGTGCTCATCACACAAAGTTTTATCCTGGGTGGAGATCCAACGCACGACCTCTAGCTCAGCAATCCAGCGATCAGGGTCACTAACCATTAGACCAATAGGCCAGTCATAAAGTTATAGACTTATTAAAACTTTTACTAATTTAATCAATTAATCTTGTTTCTAATACTAAGACAAGGGTATCTTACCTTTTTATAAATCTACACTAATAATATGAAGCTGAAGAGTTTGTTTGTTTGTTTGAACGCGGTAATCTCAGGAACTATTGATCCGAATTGAAAAATTCTTTCACTGTTGGATAGCCCATTTTTCGAGGAAGACTATACGATAGGTTATAAAACATTGCGCTACGACCAACAGGAGCAGAGCAGCAATGAGAAATGTTGCAAAAACGGGAAAAATTGACGAAGTTTTGCGGGACAGCTAGTTAAATATAAAACTGTAATGAACTGAAACAAAAACAAATATCTTGCTAAAACTTAATTTAAATGCTTTGGGTTAAATTATTGGGATACAAATTTCAGATAAATTTTGCCTTAAAGTCGTTACTGTTGGTCCTGTGGTTAGTTACCCTGACTGCTTAGGGTTTGATTCTCACCTCGGATAAAACGTTGTGTGATGAGAACGATCATTTAAAATAGTTATTGAGAACGAATGAAATTTAAAACTTAGAAAGTTTTCGAAGTTTCGTTTCACGCAAAGAGAGTAGCCCTTCAGGTTTGAAATATTTAAGGTGAAATCTAAATACAAAATGCCTTTAAAATAGAATTATTGAATTAATAAAGCTATAGAAATGCGAACAGGAATATTATAAACCTAACAAAATAATATACAATCGGGGTAGGGCCTAGGGCTATGAAAACTACCTATAGAGTATTATTAATTTGATTAAATGACTGAAGACTTGTTTTAGTCTAGGCGTACTTTTTGTTTGTGAATTGAATGTTTGCAAAATCCCCCGCGGCAGGAATTATTCCCTACTACGGGAGCTGTCCTTTTTTAGATAGAAGAAGAGAAAAAAGTCAAATACCAGTTGGATTAATTGCTATACTTACTTAATGAAATGTTTAACGATTTAATTAAACAGAGTTATTTTTAGTGTACGTAACTTCACAAAATGCCGAGTGTACAGAAGTCAACTTTTATACAAAACGCTCGCGAACAACACACATATAAACTAGACATCACGTAATCATCAAACAAAGTGTCTGTACTGGTCTGCGATTCTATATCAAAATATGACATGTATTCCAAGACCTGTATTCCAAGACGTTTCCTCGGAATCGACTCGACTTGACTCAAACTCACTCAAACAAAATATGTATTTTTAGTCGCAAAAATCTCCCCACTTACTGTCGAAAGACGCAACTTTTTTTAATATTTGAGTAGAGGAAACAATTATCAAACTCTAGGTATATCGAGACCTACCTTAAACCTGAGTCGAGTATGAGCTAAAGAATGAAAGAGAATAAGGTTCTGTGTATGCGTTGCTCGTGCAGGATTTGTAAGAAGGTTAAGTTCTGCATTCTCGGTATTTATAATATTTTCTATTTTTTTCTCAGCTAATGGCTGTGGGAAGTTGCAAACACAATAATAAGTACTCCAACAATGTTGCTTTACGTAGTAAAGTACAAACATAACATTTAGTATAGGTGCGTTTTCTCTTTTGGCATTTAGATTTAATAGTCACTGATACTATACATATATTTTTTCTCACAATTTGTGAAATAATAGCCTCCATAACACTTTTGTGTTCAAGTAACCAATATTTTTCATTACGTAATTCGCAACTCGAGTTTAGAAGTAAAGTCACAAAACCCCATACCCACACACACATAGCGGTGGGTGTGTGTCCGACTGCTACGCATGAGGTTCGAATCCCACACGGGACACCACTTTGTGTGATCGACAAATTGTTGTTCGGAGTCTGGGTGTACTTTGTGTCCGTGACTTTTATGTTTGTAAAAAAAAACATTGACACATCGCCTACGGACGTCATCTGGGACCACTTTCTTCTGAAGGTGGTCCGAGATTTCGTGGAGACCCGCGATGATGTACCAGCTTAAAAATAGTGCCACCCCATCTCTTCCCATGGATGTCGTCAAGGCGGCTAAGGGATATACACCAGACGTCGGGTAGCAGCGTCCTCTGCGTACTTTAAAGCCTTACTGCGATCGCCAACTTGCTCGTCAAGCGTGGCGATAATGGCAATTACCCCCAGGATCTATAATAAGTAGGTTCTACTGGGGAGACCCGTACTCAGAACTGGGACTTCATATCTATGATTCATATGAAGATATGATTTGCGATGTATATTGACTGCCTCTGTGGCGCGGTGGGAGTGTATCCGACTGCTACGCAAGAGGTCGTGGGTTCGATTCCCACCCAGGATAAAACTTTGTGTGATTATCACGATGGTTTATTCTGTGTCTGGCTGTTATTTATCTATAATATGTATGTATTTAGAAATATATAAGTATGTTTATCAGTTGTCTGGTTTCCATAGTACAAGCTTTGCTTAGTTTGGGATTAGATAGCGTTGTGTGAGTTGTCCCAAGATATTATTTTTTTATACGACGTTTTCGTGGAAGGTTACGTGACACCACGCAGCGAAACACGACGCCGCTGTCTCAATCCCACTGTCGTGTATAATTTTTAATTATGTATTAGTTTATTGTTATTATGTTACGTATTTGTGTAATTGTAGTTTAAATTATGTATTAGTTTATTAAGTTTTTTATGTACCTATGTATTTGTATGATATGGGCCTTAGTAGCCTGAAATAAATGGTTATTATTATTATTATTATTATTATTATTATTATTATATGTGTGCGTTACCGAGCGAAGTCTAAGTAAGTCTTTTCTTCTGTACTCACGGGGTTTTGTAGCAACGGCACTTGTATCTAACGGTTTCACAACAAAATATGTGCAAAAAGATCCAAATATGGTACTTACATTTGCTTGAAAAATATTAGGTGCAATATCATAATTTTTGATGTGAGTTATAGGAACAATGGTCCGTTAACATGATCTCATACGCCATTAGGCGTTTGACCCGCATCAGATAAGCCAAACCGAGATTTGTTATACAACCTTCTTACAAACCACAAAATATTGTGAGTACAGAAGGCAACTTTATAAGCAACACACATACATACTTATAGACATCGTTCACGACACGGAATTCATGACCACTCAAGACCACATAGTCCGGAAAGCGGCGCCTGATTCTATGTCCGTCAACGATGTCTATGTCATATATCATATCAACCCGTATGATATCCCACTGCTGGGCATGGGTCTCCTCAGTAGAAACTACTTGTTATAGAATCTTGGGGTAATTGCAATAATCGCCATGCTTGGTGAAAGTTTTGGCGATCGCAGTAAGGCTTTAAAGTACACAGAGGACGCTGCTGCCAGGGTGAAACCCCTTAATCGTCTTGATGACAGCCACGGGAAGAGGCGTGATTTGTTGTAATGTATATGTGCGCGTTGCTATTCCGCGCGTTGTACGAAGGTTACCTTCTATACTTTCGGTAATTTGTGTAAAAACGTTGACAGCTAACGGTGAAATGTAAGTTATCGACCGAGACAGTTTTTGACTTTATATGCTTTACTTAAAAATATGGGACGGTAACAAACAGTAGGTTTTCATTACACTTATCTGTTATCAGTTTCAACATTATGAATACTAAATGAGTCTGTATGTATCTAACACGTTTTCTCATACCTAGATTTTATTGAAATGTTGGAATAATTTTAATGAACTTTCAGTGTAGGCGGACAAAAACTTAAAAAAAAACCGGGCAAGCGCATGTCGGACCATGCTCAGTGTAGGGTTCCGCAGCCTTAAATCATTGCACGAGCAAAAGAGCGTATGATCATGGCACTTACGCCTTTTTGTTGAAATAACAATTATTTCGGCTACAACTTAATGACGGTATATCCGAACATGTCCGAAATAATTTTAGTTTAAAGTATTTATTAAGCGCTACCTTTGCCAATTTTTTTAACAAATTTCATCAATATTCATTGAGAAGTCTCTAAGTAAAATGCCTGTGACATACGGATGGACAGACAGACAGACGGACATGACGAAACTATGAAGGGTTCCGTTTTCTGTCATTTTGGTTACGGAACCCTAAAAATGACGGATTTGGAGATCCCTCTCGAAATTGTAAAAGGTACACAGTAAGTACTTGGCCTGTGTTTCTGCGATACGCGATTTTGAGTCAACCATAGATAAAACAACATAGGATAGCTTGTTTCAAGCTAAATTAATAACTTCATAAGTTTGTCTGAACACTATAATCACAGAAAGTATTTGGACTATTTTGATGAATTTTTGAAGTTATGGCAGAAGTTGGGAGTTTGAGAAATTATCACTATTATTCACAAGGACGGTGCTGAGGAGAACAGCTAGTTTTAAACGTTTGAACTAGTTTGAACATATTGTATGCATCTTACAGCAAACAGCCAGCTTATTCATATAACACAAATATGTACGCTATACAAATAACAATAGGTACAACCATAAAAAGTGTTCAATAACCTTGGTCTAATATTGGCTTAGAGAAGCAAAAACCTAGTTACATTTTAGCAAAAAGTGCCTAGTTAAGATCTGAAGCTGTTTGCATGACAGAAAGTTGAACGCGTACCCCCATGTGACACGGCGATCACCAGCAAAAAGTCACGAACAAACAAGACGGACTAACATTCTGATATTGAAATCGGGGGTCTATTCTGTAAATGTTTTTGCTCTCTCAAATCTCTTTACCGCTAGTATCCAGATATCTTCTATTATTTTAGCTAACTATTCTTGACATGTTACCATTAGGAATTTTATTTATTTATTTAAATACCTGAGGTACATATGCATTACAGTTGGTAAAATTACTTTACAGACCCAAAGGGTTACAATACTAGCTGACCTGCTCAACTTCATTTGCGTCATTTTCTCCCTTTTGCAACATTTTTATGATGTAATATAGCCTATAACACTTTCAAATAACGTGGCTTTCTATTGGTAAAAGAATTTTAAAAATAAGTTCAGTAGATCCAGAGATTACCCCCTACAACGCAACAAACTCACAACATCACATCACAAACCTATATCACATCACATACCTCTCTGTAATATCAGTATTTAATACAAGTATAGATTAAAAATAAAAACCGGGCAAGAGCATGTCGGACCATGCTCGGTGTAGGGTTCCGGAGCCTTGAACAATTGCATCAGAAGAAGAGCTTAAAAACAGAGAAGAGATGTTAATGGCAGTTACGCCCTTTTGATGAGAATCGCAGTTTTTTGGCAATAACTCAATGACGGTATATTCGATCTTATTTAAAATAATTTTAATTTAAAGTATTTATTAAGCGCTATCTTTGTGATTTTTTCCATATTTTTTGGTGACACGGTTCAAAAGTTAAGGGCGGGGGGACACGATTTATGCAACTTTCGGAGCGATTAATTATCAAAAAAGTTTATTAGAATCCTCAAAATGTTTTTGAAAGACCTGTCGAATGATGTGCCACACGTTTATATTATTATAATTATTAACCACATAGTATAAATTTATTACAAGTAATATACAAGCTACAACTTCATTTAAATATAATGTAGATAATAAAATTACTTAAGAGCCGTAAAAGATACATCAAGGGTGTCGACCCCCTGACGACAGAGTCATCTAAGGTAGCATAAAGATGCAAACTTTGAAAGGACGGAGCTTGCCTGCCCAACCCATTTCCTCGACCGTCCGCTTGTCCTCCCCCTGGACATGAACTACCATGGTCGACATAGATAAACAGACTTCGCATTCAGGTCGGCCAGTGCAAGGAAAACATGGTCAGGTGGGGATTCTCTACGGGCACCAAACTGAATTGGACCGGAACCTCAGATAAAAAATACTTACATACAGATAAGGTTAACTGTGTGTTTAACTGTGTAAAACGTAAATCGAGGTGGTCTTGAATATTTGTTTATGAATTAGGGCCCTAACTCTCATTACACCTCTCTTTTTAGGGTTTAGGGCCCCTAATTTAGTGTAGTGTAATAAGCGCATTAAATCTTGCTCAGTTCACACCACTGCACATAATTGTCACGTATAAAGGGGACATAATATGTGCAACAACTATTCGCTAAACAAAGTATAATAGCGACATAATATTGTACAATGTCCTATTATTTTTTATTTCACATTAATATCAAAACATGTAAAAAAAATAGAGGTGTCACAATAGATCTTCTAGGTTGCAACGACTTCCGGGTATCAGATCCGGGCCTTTAACCGGATACAATACAATGTAAAAAAAATATATAGACCAAGATAACAGTTTTTTTTTTCAAATTTGTATGTCGCACAGTAATTACATAATAATGAGTTTATCTCCCCAAAATGCAGTTTTTAATTTTATTTGCCTATTTAAATGAGCCGAACTTGAAGACGGCTGGTCATCTTTAGATGGGACTTTTTGTGGCAGGATTTAATTGTTTGCTGATTATGAAAATTGTAATTTAACCTCTGACTTCGAAGAATTACACTGTGGGTGCTCGGACGTAATTTAATCAAGTGACATTATTTATAAGTAAACTTTAAAAATATCTCGCCTTCGACTTTTGTCGAATGTCTCTCTGGTAGAAATTGCCCGCCGGGCAGTCTAACGTCTAAACAGGCGCCTCACTCAACAACAACAAACCGATGCCATTGAAACGACAAGGCGATACTCCGTATTTAGACTGAGTATTTTAGTTGGAGCCATGTTGGTTCTGTTCAGAGGCTAATGGCAATAGCACTGCGCTGTATTTGCTCAGATGTTATTTGATAAAATGTCAGAGGTCACAGTGACAGTTTTTATGTCTCTTAAGCGAGAAATGGCTATCGCAGATGAGAACGGACCTAGCCGATTTCCTCTTATGGGAGTGTTGACGACCTCTGTCGTCGTCCCGTCCTTTTGTGTACTTTTTACGTGCCTTTATTTCACTTATGCATAATCAGCTTTAGTGTGCCATTTGGACCCTCTTATCCATTCAATTGAGGTTAAATTTTGCATACAGCGCGTGTATCTCGATGGGTATGTCTTTGGTGAATTATCTACAGGATCCTGGAAAGCTATAAAGGCGCCATTAGAGATTGTAAGAGACGACATAATATACCCCTGAAGATATTGAAGTGAAATGATTATCACCAACTACTTTTGTAATGACGTCCAAGAGTTGGTGGAAAACCTTGTAAGTTTTTAAATTCGACAGTAACTGATTCTGAAACTTATAATTTTCTTTAAGACGTAAACAAGCTAAAAGCCAAGTTATATCTAATGGCTTTTTGTTTCATTGTCACTTAAGTCCTAGTATGTAGTTTTCTGACTCAAGTCCTGAACAATAGCAGTGATCAACAACTTTGAACTTTGTAGCTATTGTAGAAGGGTTGAAATTTAAATAATGATAAAACACAAAGGTATGCTCTCTTCATGGGATAGTTGTCACTCTGCATCGTCAACTTTGAACTCTGTGAATATTTAAATAGAGTTAAAATTTGAACAACGATTTAACACATAGGTGTAATATCTTCAAAGGGCAGTTATCACTCTGCAGCATGTGCCTTAAGTCAGTGACACGATAAAGGCGGAGACGGAATCATATTAAAAATTATGGAAATTAATGTTCCAATTTGTAATCAAGAGTGTCCCACTTAATTCAAGGTTTATTGAAGTATTGATTAACGTTTTGGGGGTCGTATGGTACTGTACTGAGGTTATTGACGCGTAGTTAAGCAAGAGACCGGGTTTTCTTTACGTGTCACTCTGAATATTACAAGGCATAAGTTGTTTTACTATCCGAATACGGCTTCCATTTTGAAAAGGTAAGGGGACAAAATAACGGTCAAAAACGGTAGGCTAATGGCTAAGGCATCGGGGTCGAATCCTGGCCATTATACTAGGGGAAGGTGGTCTGAGATGGCATAGATTTTGAAAAGTTACATTTTTATGAAATTCGTGGCCAAATTGACTGAAATAACAAACCTGTTTCAAATAATTGTTTATTATCTCTACAAAAACAATCAACAAAACAAAATAAAACAATTCTTTTTTAAAATAAACGTCAATAAAAAAAAGTCTTATAAATCCATCTCACCCAACCCCAGTGGGTAAGATGGCATATACCCATATGCAATAAATTCTTTTATTTGCAAACGTCACAGATTGCATGTTTGGTCGTTTTTGGCAATCCAATGCACTCAGCATGGCACCATTGACGACACACTTGACATTGGAGCCACCACTCCCTAGAACGGGAATGACTAAAAGGCTCCAAGCAATAAATGCAGGATGGATCTTCATCCTCTGAGGCAACTGGTTCTTCTTCATCACTGGAAGCTGTCGAAACTGGAATCATGATTCTTTTTTTAATTTGACGGGCCGATTTCCTTAAGTCTGCTTTTTTTTCAGCTACTATACTTTTAAGCTGTGCTATATCGGGAGACGCATTCAGCATTCCGAATTTGCCTTTCTTGCGTGTAGCTAATCGTCTCACATGGGAAGATTTGGGTAGCGGAGAAATATCTGCAATTGTAGGACTCAGTTGAGCGTTGGACTGGCTCGTAAGATTCGGAAGACCTGCCTCTGGCTGTTCATTTGATTGAGAGCTCAAAGGTACTGAAGGCCCTGCTATGATTAGGTCGTCCAGTTCGGAACTCTGCTTGTCTAAAGGTTGTGTATCACAGAAAATGTCAGTTTGTAAGTCCTGTTCTCTACAATTATTTGGCAAAATAGGCGTTAGGCAGTCTCTTGCATTGTCAGTGACATCCGCAGGCGCAAACATCCACTCAGGGAAAACATTTTCATTTAGCGGGAAAATACCAGTTGCTGCAAACCCTTTCTGACCATTGTTAACGGTTGTGGCACGAAGATAAGCTTGCTTGAATAGCTCAGCCACCTGGAAATGAGTAACAGTCCTTCCTGGATGGTTCCTCAACCAAATATGCAGTTCTTGGTTGTAGTATGTGTTCAGAGGACCAAAGAAACTCACGTCTAATGGTTGCATTTTATGCGTGCAATGAGGTGGGAAACAAAAAAGTATGATGCCGTTATCTTTAGCGTAAATTAAAACATCCAAGTTTTTGTGACTTGCATGGCCATCTAGAAGTAACAGAGCCTTGGATTCTATCGACGGCTTGGCATGTTTAACAAAATGCTGCATCCACTTAAGAAATATCTCACCATTCATCCATCCTTTTTCTTGAGCAAACCCAACAGCACCGATTGGAGCATGGTCCATTAGATCTGCCTTCATATTTTTGCGGGGGAAAATAAATGCTGGAGGCATGAAACTTCCAAGAGCATTAACGCAACAAACAGTCGTATAATGGTGACCTCTTTCAGCACTCGTTAATACTCCTACTTGTTTCCTTCCCTTTGTCGCAAAGACCTTTGGATTTTGTGAAGGAACTGTGCTAAAACCAGACTCGTCGACATTCCATATTTGGTGGGCTTCAAATTTATGAAGAGTCATTACATTAGTCAGTGTCTCGAAAAACGTCTGCACTTGAACTTTGTTGAAGCCGCGTGCTCTAGCTGCCGATGTAGCTTCAGGTATGCGAAGTGATATGGACGGATTCCGTTTTCGAAAACCTCTAAGCCAGTCCAGACCTGCCATTTCATTTTCCGAAGAAAATCTATGTGGCAGTTTTTTAGCTACTGCTATTTGGTATGCAAGTTTTCTCAAATCAGTCCTAGTCATTCCAAAAAAACGTACCTCTAGCTCTTGTAAATGTTCAATTATTTGGCGCTCAAGTTCCATATTAAATGTAACTCTATGGCCACCTAAGTAACCTTTCGATGAATCTGCCTTTTCTGCTCGACGTCGGAGTGTAGTAGCTGGAACGTGATAGGCCTTTGCTGCCATCTGCCAACCCATTCTCTTGCTACGGACAGCTGCGATTGCGTCTCTCATATTTTTTTCATCCCAACTTTGTCTAGCTGTTTTACGAATGTAAGGCGCCATTTCTAAAACAGTAATTAAAATTTTAAGCAATATAGGCAGTACCGTACTTACAAACGAGAGGTTGTGGGTTCGAACCCCATCAATTGCACTATCGACGTGAGTTAATGTCTTACACCATAAGAGAAATAATCATGTGCCCACTATAATACTTAACATAATCAGCCTTATAACGTTCCCACAACAGGGGCATAGGCCTCCTCTCTTCTAATCTTTAAAAAACTTAAAGTAAGTAGGTAAACTACTCAAATAAAATAACTTTCTCAACAAATTGTTCGAGATATCGCCCATCGTGTGTGACGGCATACATATTGGGTGAGATGGCATATGCCGTATGCCATCTCACCCGGTAGGTACCTTATAAATAAATAATATTCTATTTATTTTAATCTACAAACTACATAAAATTTACTTACTACAACATATTTGTCATACTCAATTCTGAAAGAAAGCATAGATAATTACCTGTTTGCCACCCTGGAACTCCTAAATTAAGGTTATTTTTGTGATAATTATATTACTTTTTACGATCGATTTTTAATCAAAGTGACGTGGTGACTGCGTCGATGCTTTAGCTGGACTGGCGCGGGGCGGGGTGCAACGCGTTCGGGTTGAGGAAGTACTTGTGTTGGCAGTGGCGTTATTAGAGTATAAATGACGGAGATATTGCTGCTATGCCATCTCAGACGCTATGCCGTCTCAAACCACCTTCCCGACGTGAGCCCACTCCTAACACAAGTCATAGAGCTTAGCTGGAGGGGTTAATAGGATTGCTAGTAATGTGGAACGACAATCCCACACGGCTAGTTACCTTCTTAAGAAAAAAAAAATGAAAAAAAAATGCATGGAATACATAGTGGAAGCATCACATCATCGCCAACAATATTGCACTGCAACATGTACTCTACGTGTCACTAGTTTACTTTGATACAGGTTTATCTGCTTTCGACTGAGAGTGTTCGATATCCATACTAATATTATAAATGCGAAAGTAACTCTGTCTGTCTGTCTGTCTGTCTGTCTGTCTGTCTGTCTGTTACTCTTTCACGCCTAAACGGCTGAACGGATTTTGATAAAATTTGGTATGGAGATAGTTTGAGTCCCGGGGAAGGACATAGGATAGTTTTTATCGCGATAACCGACATCCACGCGGGCGGAGCCGCGGGCGAAAGCTAGTGTTAATATATTTCGATAGTTGTATTAAGGGTGTTCCCTCACTACTATAACCGTTGGGATTTACATATAAGAGGGGGGAGGTGGGTTCCTTCCTTATTTATAAAAAAAATGGTTGTCTGTAAATTCGGTTTATGGACGTTAATTTTACGTTAACGTCTTATGAAACATTGATGACATTGTAATAAACAGCCATGCCTGTGACAGTCTTTTTCAATTGTATCGCATGTCACTGCAATAGCCAAAACATTGATGAGTTTGTAATAAACAACCATGCCTGTGACAGCTTTAGTAGACCGGGGCGCATGCGCCCGACGGCCACAATACTTCAGCCTATCAGCAGGCAGAATCGCTATGAATTCGCGTTGCTTAGCAACCAATCATTAATGTGACCGTTGCTACACTACACTTTGTGGTGCGTGTACCCCGACATATATATCTATACTAATATTATAAAGCTGAAGAGTTTGTTTGTTCTCTCTATCTCAGGAACTACTGTTCCGAATTATAAAATTGGTTTACTATTAGATAGCCCATTTATCGAAAAAGGCTATAGGCTCATAAGGCAATAACATCACGCAGGCAATAATATGACGAATAGGAGCAAAATAGCAATGAAAAATATTGCCAAATCGGAGAAAACTTACGCAGACGATGTTGCGCAGCTCAGCTAGTCGATTTATAAGACGTTATTACGTCAAAACCAATAAATTAACTTATGAAACAGTCCGGTAATAATAAAGATCTATTCCAAACCTATAGGGCTGAAGAGAGGTTTGAGAATCCTCGAGAGCAAAGCCGGGAGCTACAGCAAGTAAATAAACTGAAGATTTTTTTTTTTTTAAATTTAATAGAACATTGTCCACTAAACCTTAACCGTTACCCAAGTTCACGAACACTTAAGATCGAACGGACTTTTGAATTACACTTGTTCAAATTTAATACGAAATTTAAATTGAATGGTCGCCATCTTACATTGGTTTACTAAACATAAAGGCTTTGAGGTTTCCGAGGAATTGATCTTGTGTTGAATCACTTATGTGAACTTTGGAAGTTAGAGGAACTTTGAATGCGCTGCGCTATTAATCAAGGAGCTATTGTGTAGCCGTGTCGACACTTCGCGTTGAACTGAAAGTTCTATCGGTTAAATCTTGTGAATCTCATAATTGTGGTTTTAGGTAGCCACTTAGATATTATACAAATGGGTAAGTGACTATTACGATGAACAACTTATAGCCATATGCTCAATTTAAAAAAGAATAAGCATGCTTTACGTTCAAAAAATATACGTACGCCCACAACCTAACGTGAATATGAATCTTTAATCATAAAAAAAAAAATTAAAAAAACCCGCCTGCAAAAAGACTGTAAACTGAAGAAAAATACGCTATTTGACTTTTTTTTAATTTTAAAGTAACCAGTGTGACACTCACAACTAAGACGAATCTAACGACACCTCTGAAGCTAAAATCCATCAAGCCGTTTAGGCTCTAGGCTGTGCCAAAAAAATATACATACATACATACATACCTACATACATACATACACTCGAAAAACATAACTCTCCTTCTTACTCAGTCTGCTTACTCAAACTTGTATGGAGTCTGTCGTTCTTGACGTTTCTGAAAAAGATAATGGTCAGACTTCATTTCGTGAAGCAGTCAAAACATCAAGCAATCACTATGGATTGCTTGATGGATGAACGAAAATAAGGATTGGCCATTACGTGTCTGCAATAAAATTTTGTAAAGTGGTTTTATGAACGGTAATTTTACGTGATAACATCATAAGAAAACATTGATGACATATTGCCATTCACGTTGCTTAGCAACCAATCAATAATGTTAGTTCCAATTGTATCGCATATCATATCGCTGCTATCGCCAATCGCTGATGCTTAGCAACCAATCAATAAGGTGACTTTTTTAGTCACTCGTGAGTGCAGCTGGTCATCGACTTATAAGACGTTACCACGCCAGAAACTAGAAACATTGCTCCCCTAAAGGGGCGTCTAAACGGGCCATTTTTTACGGCAATTTGTGGCGGCACTATTGGCAACTAATTGCTCGGCCAATAATGGCAATATGTCTACAATTGTATGGCGCATGATACAGTCTCCTAAACGGGCTACACAACCCGGAAACAATAAAATAGAGGGCGACTGAAACAACAACAAAATTGACCGGGTACCATTGCGGAAAATAGATCGCTCAGCGATTGTCCAGCAACCATCAAATCAATATTGGAGAGTACTGCCATGTTGCCGGCCACAGCATTGCCGCCACAAATTGCCTTAAAAAATAGCCCGTTTAGACACCCCTTTATAATGTTATTCTAAAATAAACCATTGCAATCTTAATAAACACAATGCGCAATATACATCTAAACAACATTGCTATATGCATAGACTGACACTTACTCTCAGTCTGAAGTACCTACATCTCGCATTCTCGTCCAAGAAAATTTGTTTGCAATTTTGCAGTACAAAATGGACTCAATCTTCGTAAGTACGAGATGGGAAACAAGATATCTCGTTTGTTGAAGGGCACTATGAACTAACAAAGCCTTTTTGTTACCATTCAACACTATTTTACCATTTGTATTTTGTAGATATAAATTGAAAAGTTGGGTCTAATAATTGTAGCGTTTATTTTATTTATTTATTCAAAAATGTTATGCACAGTTATTGTACAATGGCGGGGTTAATTCTAAAAGCATTTTCTACCAGTTAACCTTAGGGTGATGTAGAGATAAAAATGGAAGTAGGTGGAGTAAACTTGTTGGCAGTACTTTATAATAATAAACAATTCGTGAACAAATAAATATGCATACCTACACATATACATACAAATATACATACTATATAATACATAATATATAGGTAAAAAAGAATGAACGCTGACCAAATTTTGATGAAATCTTTGAGTAATTCACAGAAAGTAACTCAAGTTGGACAAGCCGAAAATACATTCACAATTACACTGAAACAGAATTTCTCAGTTTTATTGTACCTAATAGATTCGTAACTGTACCGCTAAATGACCAAATAATCGAGACGAAAATTGTATTGGACATAAAATCATGTAATAACAACTCGATATTATATTCGAAGTTAACGGTCGATCGTCAAACAAAAATTGCATCAACAGGGACCGCTAGACGCTAGTTTTATTACATCATACCAACAAAAGCAAAACGCGGAATCAATAACAGTAATCGAAGTCTAGGGTTGCAACGATATATCGGAAACCTATAATATCGATATTTATATCGATATGATAACATATCGATATCATTGATAATATATATAAAATATCTATCATACCTAATGAGATTTTAACCCACTTGCGAAGTCAGTCGCTCCCCGTTGTGTGAGGGACTGACTTGCAATTAACCAGTGAGTTTATTGTATCCCTCCGCGTGTTGAGTTAAAATATGGATATCTGTGTGTGAAATAACATATTTTTATCGCTATTAAATGTTTGTAAAAATCGATAAAAATACCGATATTTTACTCGACATATAGATATCTATACTAATATCATAAAGCTGAAGAGTTTGTTTCTTTGAACGCGATTATCTCAGGAACTACTATTCCGAATTTAAAAAATGTTGTAATGTTGGATATCCCATTTATTGAGGAAGGCTATAGGCTATATAACATTACGTTACGACCAATAGGAGCGGAGCAGCAATGAAAAATGTTGCAAAAACGAGGAAAATTTACGCAGACGAAGTTGCGCTAGTGTATAAATAGTTACCTACGTCTTTATCGTTGTCTCACTTGACGTGTTTCGCTTGCGTGTACGACGACGTGCTAATGTGTTCCTAAGAGTTTTTGGAGCAGACCGTGGTGATTCGATTTGTCAAAGTGCATTTTATTGCTGGATGTAACAATACTACTTTCTCATCCAATTGAGAGTCAAATGTGTGTCGTATTACTTAAAGAAACACGTGATGTCGTGTTCACTGAACATAATTGACAGATCAAATGGCGAGGATTCTCAAAAATGCAATTGGATTGTGACACGATTAAAAAAATAAAGCATACAATAATTTCGTTTAAAGACACGTTATTGCTCAGGTCCTAAGGAAAGTAGCGTGATGATATATAGCCTACAACTTAAACCGGACATAGGAGACTATGCTCCCAAAATTTGAATGGAATCTGTTTAGTAATTTTTGCATCAACCCCGAACAACACGAAAAAAAAACTAAGCATGTTTTGGATTCAGAAATCCTCAATTAGTCTTAGGTTAGTTTTGACGTAATAACGTCTTATAAATCTATGACCGGGTGCACGCACGAAAAAGTGTCACGTAGCAACGGTCACGTTATTGATTGGTTGCTATGCAGTCACGTTATTATTTGGTTGCTAAGCAACTCAATTGGAATTAACGTTATTGATTGGTTGCTAAGCAACGCGAATGGCGAATGTTTTCTTATGACGTTATCACGTAAAATTATCGTCCGTAAACCGACTTTACAGACTACCATTTTTTTTTAATATCCTCAATGTACAGCTACTTTACAATTTTATATTAATACTAGCTGACCCGCGCAACTTCGTCTGCGTAAATTTTCCCTTTTTTTTTACAACATTTTTCATTGCTGCTCCGCTCCTATTGGTCGTAGCGTGATGTTATAACCTATAGCCTTCCTCGATAAATGGGCTATCCAACAATAAAATATTTTTTCAATGCGGCCCAGTAGTTCCTGAGATTATTGCGTTCAAACAAACAAACAAACTCTTAGGGGGATGAAAAATAGATGTTGTCCGATTCTCAGACCTACCCAATATGCAAAATTTCATCAAAATCGGTCAAGCCGTTTCGGAGGAGTATGGCAACGAAAACTGTGACACGAGAATTTTATATATTAGATAGATCTACAGTCACAGCTGCTTCAATTTTATAGCACCTAGTACAGAAGAATAGACAAAACATAAGCTGAAAGTAGTCATCGTTTGGCTCTGTTTTCGTCTCTAGTAAATAGACTTCGGATCACTTTCGGTTTGAACTATAAACAAGAATAATATCACGTCCTACTGAAGCTACGAATCTTGATATCTTGGCACCAACACCACGGGGATAGGATCGTCAACGGGAGATGGCACAAAATACCAAGTCTACAGAAGGCAGCGGTTGAACCGCCTCTTGTAGCACTCTTAAAGCTAGTGCTACAAGAGGCGGCGGGCGCAATCTAGGTAATTTTTTGTTATCTTATAATTGGTGTACAATGAATCTACACCGTGTAACAGAAATGTGTGATCAAATTTCAATAGTGGATAGTATGTTGTCAGTATGGTCCAACCATGGTGCCATACCCGATTGCATTATTATTACATAGTAATAGCACATTCTTTTGTCAAATTTCAGGAGCGAATGGCGTATAATACAAGTATTTTTTTACTTCCCTGGTACAAAATTCGATTGGATTATGGCATGGAACTTTTTAAGTCATACTTTTTTTAATTGATAATTTTTTTGTTCATCAATAAACGGTTTTTTAGGTTACTCCGATTTTGATAAAATTAAGTTTGTTCACTCAGTATCATGGGCAATACACGTTGTATAGATGTATCTATAGACATCATTATTAATTTAGCCTTCATTTAATATGATTTTATGTCAATCGTGACGTCGTCCACGGCGTTCCCAAGGAACTTGTACGGAATGTGAATTTAATTGCAGAATCCATTTAAACACCGATTTTGGATGACGCTGAAGCCTGAAGATTACTTTTTTGTAATTTGTGGTACGGGCTTAAGATTGTATCACCCGATTTCTTCCTTCAAGGCGACTAAGAGATGTCAGTTCAGCGTCCTCTGCATAGTTTAAAGCCTTACTGCGGTCGCCAACACGCGGCAAGCCGCTCGCTAAGCGTGTTAATGGCACATGGCAATTACCGTCAGAATCTACAATAAGTAGATTCTACTGGGAAGACTCGTGCCCAGCAGTGGGACATTTAAAACAAACACGGTGGGATACTTGACAAACGGGATGTTTAAAAAAAAAAAAGTTTATTTGAACGCGAAACTCTCAGAAGATGTTGGTTCGAATTTAAAAATTCTATTACTTTTTATAGCCTATTTATTGATGAAGGTTATAGGCTATATAGCATAACGCTACGACTAATAGGAGCGGAGCAGCAATGGAAAATGTTGCAAAAACGGAGAATTGACGCAAAAGAAGTTGCACGGGTCAGCTAGCGCCGAATAAAATGAACGTCCTGTAAACTTTATTGACGCTTGGACAAAAGGCTTTTGTTGTTATCTTTGTTAAACAAGTATAGACTTCTATTTTCTACCCGTGACCACGGCCGTTGCAATACGGTCGAAACGTCGGGAAATAAACAAAGGTATTTAGCCTTAAAATAAAATATTTACGCGATTAAGACCCGTAGCTTATAAAATTCTATAATAGACTTCCATTTTGACCGTCCAAATGACAAAATCAAATGGAAGTCTTGTTGTTGTCAACGGTAGCTGTGTGAGTACTAAAGAGGTCAGTGTCTAGCGGATGTTGTATTAAGGACCTTCTGTACTCTCGGTATTTCGTAGAGATGGTTCGTTCACAAATGGAAGTTCTATTTATAGAAACTCGTAGCCTATTGCGTCATTCACGGGTGTTATATTGACAAAGGAAAACGACGAATATCATGGTGCTTACCGTCAGACAGGCACGTCGTTCGTCGCTAGTGCCATAAACAAGATAATGTGTTTACAAAAATGTTTTAAAAAAACCTTATGTTTGATACCAACAATACGAGATAAAAAAATTGGAAATAGCTAAACAGAATTTACCAACTACAAGTTTCTAAGAAATAACCAAATTTTAATTGGAAGCCCATAGTCATTTAGAAGCTTTGACAACATAGACAAATAAACATAGACAAATTACTTAAACGTTATCCTTATCACTCAAAAGAGAATAGTAGTGACAACAATATTTTTTAATGCCTCAAATACAGAATATTCTCGGTGAGATTTAGACACAAACTTATCAAAAGAACAACCTAAAAAATCGAAAGCTGAAGTTTTAAGTTCTGCGTATTAAATTCTATTCTAAGGCTGAGATCTATAGAGCGTACTTTGGCTTACCTCAAGCTTAGAAACATTTAAAAAAACTTGACAAAGCACGTGCTGACCGTTGACTTTGTGGACATAGAATAACTAAGATTATGCTAAGCTTGCGCTATGACTAATAATTTAACGGTCAGCAAATGCTTTCCCAAGAAAATTGTACAGCTCTGTGAGTTTCATTAAAGTCAGTTTCATTAAAGTCAGTTTCATTAAAGTCAGTTTCATTAAAGTCAATTTCATTAAAGTCAGTTTCATTAAAGTGAAACCATATAAACACCGATTATTAATGACGTAGAGCATGAACATTTTTTTTGTTATTTGTGGTACTGGTTTAAAAATAGTACTAACCCATCTCTTCCCGTGGGTGTTGTTAAGTCTACAAGAGATGTTACACCGGAGGACGGGCAGTAGCGTCCTCTGCATACTTTAATGCGCTTGTTACACTACACTAAATCAGGTACGCTAAATCCTTAAAAACACTGGTGTGATAAAGGTTAGGGCCCTAATTCTCTAACAAATTTTCAAGGCCACCTCGATTTAGGGCTCTGATTCGGGGTAGTGTAATAGCTGTTTAATTAAAGCTTTCTGCGATCGCCAATCCGCTCGCCGTTGCGATTATGGCAAGTATTACAAAAAAAATAACAAAACACGAGCTCACCGTTGACTTTGTGAATCAAATCTTTTTATTACGATTATGCTAAGCTTGAGCTATGAATAATTATTTTAACTGTCAGCAAATAATAATAATATCTTGGGACAATTCACACAACGCAATCTGATCCCAAACTAAGCAGAACTACTACGTACTATGGAAACCAAACAACTGATAAACATACTTATATATATCTAAATATATACATATTATAGATAAATAACACCCAGACACAGAATAAACCATCGTGCTCATCACATAAAATTTTATCCTGGGTGGGGATCGAACCCACGATCTCTTGCGTAGCAGTCGGATACACTCCCACCGCGCCACAGAGGCAGTCAAACGATTTGTAGTTAAGATTTCTTCAAGTTTGACTTAAGCTAAACTTGGGCTAAGTCAAAGTACGCTCTACAGATTTCAGCCTAAGTGCGACTAAGTTTGCCAGGACAGCTTCATTTCAATAAAAATCCGTAAAGAATATATTATTAACTAAAATATCCATATACTCGCAATTACACATCCCAAGCACGTAAAGTCTAATCTTATAAGAGTACAATGATTAAGCTACCGACCGTCGGGTGTTGGCCTCACGCCGCAGCGATTTTCGTGCGGGGAACCAACGATTTCCTTATTGCCTCAGGATCGATTCCCAGAGCTCCCGGCAACCCTTTTGTTCTGTTCACGCAATCCTACATACTGTGTGGAATACGTCGTTGCGCGTGCAAAACTGCGAACGTGAGAATTAGCCGCAATACTAATTTGAATCTTATGACGAAAGACATAAAGTTTAAAATTGATTATTAGCTATTTTTTTAATATTCGCGATTTTGCACACGCCAATAGGGTATTCGTGTTCGCTGCGCATGAGTCCAAGCTACATTTACGTAGGCAGTAATTTTGTTTACGTGTATTTTTTGTTTTGCTGTAGGTACTCGTGCTCGAAGTAAGTTGTTTCTTATTTATGCAACTTAATTTAATAATACGTCTTGTAGTATAAATGGTAGTTAATGAGTTCTAGTCATGAAATTGATGGTGTATTCTTAAACCTAAACTTCTTAATACTCTATTCCGATTACGAAGTCTTATTTGTAACTCTGTGAGTTTCGCTATTTGACAATTCATAACTATCTAAAATACTTATTATAAATAACCTAATGTTTATTTTTGATGTAGGTTACAAATCTGGTTTCAGGATTCAAAACAATTAAGTTAACAAGATCGTTTTGACGCGACAACGTCTTATAAATCGATGACCGGGTGCACGCATGAAAAAGTGTCATGTAGCAACGGTCACGTTATTAATTGGTTGCTAAACAACGGTTACCTTATTCATTGGTTGCTAAGCAACCGCGAATGGCGATTGCAGCGACATGACATGCTATACAATTGGAACTGACGTTATTGATTGGTTGCTAAGCAATGCGAATGGCGATATATCATTAATGTTTTTGGTAGGGATTATGGCTTGCACATTCTGTGCATACGCCAATTTCATGTTTATTTTCTTTCTAGTATTCTTCTTTGAATCACAAATTCTTGTTATTGTCCAGTTATCACGTATTTCAAGTATACCTAATCTTTTAAAACACGGTGTTGTAAAAATGGCGACATGTCAGTTCTTTACAGACAACCATTTTTTATTCAAAGTCAAAGTCAAATATCTTTATTTCGTAAAATCAGGTTAATGATTATTTGAAAACGTCAAATTAAAACATACTAAAAATTTTATAAAATTATGAATGTTTGAAAAAAAAAAACAAAATGAGGTTAGGTGGCAGTTCCAAGTGTAAAGCTCATGAGAAGAAGCTGCCAAGAAACTCATTATTTTACTAATACAGTAGAATAAACTCATTATTTTACTAATACAGTAGAATGCATTTTTATAAATTGAAGACGAATAAAAAAGACGAACCCCAATAACTAAATGGTTTAAGAAGCTTGTCAGACTAAATCCTACTAGTAAAGGCGGCAAAAACCAGTCGATCTGTAAGAAAATCAGTCGACTTTTTATCGCAATAATCAACTTCCACGCTGAGCCACGGCGGAACAGCTATTAGAATAATTTTGTGATTCTGATTGAAAAAATATAGTGTCATACGTCATTCATTCAATTCAATGCGTAGGTAATATTTTTAACCCGTTTCAAACTGCCTTTTTGATGGAACAACTCTCTGGGAGGCAAACAAATTAGGGTCCAAAAAGTTTACAACCAAAAGTCGTAAAAAGTCGTGAATGGGACAAATACGCAGCATACGATTTAGAAGCGCTCAAAATGGAGCCCTTACTCGTAACCCAGTTTGGATTACAAAAAATATAGGACGGATTCTGTAATTTGATTTAAACGTAGGTATAACAATGTAATGAAGAATTTATTTTTGCGTGGCTATGGGCAGATATTTGGTTAGTTGATACGGTAACGTATTTCGAAAATGACATCAACTACGTGTTGTGACCAATTACGATTAAGAGCCGAGTATAAAAAGGAAACAACTATAAAATGTTGTTTGTATTTTTGTAAAAGGCTTAATTTGACCTATGACCTAGCTGACCGGCGCAACTTCGTTTGCGTCAATTTTCCCCGTTTTTGCAACATTTTTCATTGCTGCTCCGCTCCTGTTTGGCGTAGCGTGGTGTTATATAGCCTATAGCCTTCCTCGATAAATGGGCTATCCAATAGTGAAAGAATTGAATCAATTCGGTGTAGCAGTAGTTCCTGAGATTACCGCGTTCAAACAAACAAACTCTTCAGCTTTATAATATTAGTATAGATGTGTGAAAAATCTTATTTTTAAATAAGACGATTTAAAAAAACAAACCCAAAAAAGATAGCAAAAGGAACTATGTTCCAACCAGGTGTCCATAAGACACCTTTTTTTTGTGATACAACGAAATGGAGAGGCAAGCAGTTCGTGCGCCTGATGGTAAGCGTCACATAACAGTATCAGTGCCACCCAAATCCTTTTATGGCAAAGATCTGAATGTCTCCGCTCCACATTTGAGATATTAGTTCATCAATCTCATTTGCTCAGTAATTACACTTGCTACAGTGCCCTTCAACCGAAACACAGTGATGCGTTAATATTACAATTTATCTGAAAAATAACTGAAACTGTTATCGTACCGTACCAACCAAGATGGCCTATGGCTTAGACTTCCACTCGTTATTACCTCATGATGTGGTCACTTTGGTATTTCATGAGATGGCCAACTAAGATTAATAATAATAATAATAATATCTTGGGACAACTCACACAACGCAATCTGATCCCAAACTAAGCAGAGCTTGTATTATGGAAACCAGACAACTGATAAACATACTTATATATTTCTAAATACATACATATTATAGATAAATTACACCCAGACACAGAATAAACCATCGTGCTCATCACACAAAGTTTTATCCTGGGTGGGGATCGAACCCACGACCTCTTGCGTAGCAGTCGGATACACTCCCACCGCGCCACAGAGGCATTCACATTGATGCCGGACCATGCTCAGAGTAGGGTTCCGCAGCCTTGAATAATTGCATCAGTAGAAGAGCGTATGTTCATGGCACTTTTGCCCTTTTGATGCCTAAACAAGAGCAGTTGGTCCTTTCTTGAGCTCGGTCATGTTCCATAGAAATTTGAGTACCTTTGAAGCGTCACACTTTCCTAAGACGCTCACTGGAACTGGCCTTATGAAGATGCTGACTTCTGCAGTTATTATCCGATACAATTGTGATGATAGTACATATTTTAGGTAGATAATATTTTTTTGAACTCGCTGAGACCAATTATGTCGTGACCTTATTCCTCTAAAATGTTCTCCATCCCTTGACAGAAGATAAACGAATGATAACATCCAATTCATATCTGGGTCAACACGCTGAGCTTAAAATGATCCTCTCTGGGGGACTCAATACAAGTGATTCTGATTTGGTGAATATATTTAAATGATAAATGTTCGGTAAATAGAAGCTTTTAGTAATGTTTCATAAATTTTCTCTAATGTCTATAAAACTTATGAAAATATATTTGGCTAGCTGACCGGTGCAACTTCGTTTGCGTAAATTTTCCCAATTTTGGTAACATTTTTCATTGCTGCTCCGCTCCTATTAGTCTTAGCGTGGTGTTTTATAGCCTATAGCCTTCCTCGATAAATAGGCTATCCAACAGTAAAATAATATTTCAAGTCCGACTAGTAGTACCTGAAATTATCGCATTCAAACAAACAAACTCTTCAGCTTTATAATATTAGTATAGATTACAGTTAAATCAGCTAGCTCGTTACGAAATTTTGTCATGATATCATTTAATTATTTTGCCAAAAATTCACGGTCCACGATGACAGGCCACTATTAACCACAGTAATAATAATAATAATAAAAATAATATTATCTTGGGACAACTCACACAACGCTATCTGATCCCAAACTAAGCAGAGCTTGTACTATGGAAACCAGACAACTGATAAACATACTTATATATTTTTAAATACATACATATTATAGATAAATAACACCCAGACACAGAATAAACCATCGTGCTCATCACACAAAGTATTATCCTGGGTGGGGATCGAATCCACGACCTCTTGCGTAGCAGTCGGATACACTCCCACCGCGTCAAATTTTGCCAACCTGTTTGAAACCTCAAGCAATGTTTAAGCACATAGCGTCTGATCGTGTTAATCCCTGTATTTTATTATATAACACTATTTCTCTTTCGCAGAACTGATGATGCGATGTATCACATATGTTACTAACCTACCACAATTAGCATTTCACATGATCGTGGGCTAATTTAACTGGTTTCCATCTAAGTAAGTCCCACTCAATTTGCCTAATAAATATCGGTACAAACAACACCGACTAGTGTGTTTGTCCACCGCAACCCGTCAATGAGACGTCAACGTGAACGAGATTATTTTACTTCAGGGACGATGTCGGACGTGCTACATAGAAGTACTATAGCCAATTGTCCACCACACGTCCGTCATCGTCCCGGTTGCCGAATTAAAACAATCTCGTTCACGATGATTTCTCGTTGATATCCCGTTGACGGAGTGGAAAAACGCCCTTAAGCTGTATGTCCACTACAACCCATCATCGGGACGTCACCGTAAACGAGATTATTTTACTTTGGCCGTTTGTCCGCCGCAGCCTACCCACGAGACGTCAACGACGACCGTTTATCCACCTCACCTTGTATTGCTGGGACATCTACTCGTCATAAAACCGTGCCGATTGCCCAGAAGTTCGGACGCCGGAAATACGGCGCTCGGGGCGAGCGGTGGATAAACAGATACCTATAGAAATTCTATGTATCGCTACTTCGGCGACGTCATGACGTCCCGTTGACGGGCTGCGGTGGACAGACGCCCTTACAGTGGTTTATATGCGATCGACGGATGTCTCACGACTCATTTGGTAATAGCTTGCAATGAATGCCAATCTTTGACTTTTAGGGCATAATGTAATGGCTAACAGATTAAAATAAATTTAGCTCATACATAGTTACGACATGAAATATTTATTGCAAACATATTCTGAATAACTAGCCTTTGACTTCACTTCGGTTGCGATTTCGCTTCCC
The DNA here is from genome assembly GCA_945859575.2 of Herminia tarsipennalis. Taxonomy (NCBI): domain Eukaryota; kingdom Metazoa; phylum Arthropoda; class Insecta; order Lepidoptera; family Erebidae; genus Herminia; species Herminia tarsipennalis. Next base: position 8,932,254 of record OX243834.2, on the reverse strand, counting down.
GCATTCTTAATGTGATGTGAAACGTGTTAATCCAGGATATGGCGTGTGTGATAACCAACTCTGCCAAGACGACCGCGGCCACTCTGCTAGGAGTGTAGCGACGAAGAAAAAGTTCGTAATATGTTTTTGATTGTCGAATCGACGGTTGTATGTACACGTAAGGGGTGCGGTAAATGGCTCTTTACGGCGCACCCTTGTGGATGGCGTCCCTAACCACCCAGAATAACTTCAGCGAGCCCTTCCGCTTCCAAATAACACGGTGTTCCGGCCGCGGATATCTCACGATGTCTTCAGAGGCGGCGTGCGCATTGTTCATATGTTCGAACCGTGGAGGCACTCCGACCAGTTCTGGTGGAGTGGGCAGGGCGACAGCACGGGACCATTCCCTTCCGATTGGTGTAGGTTAGTCCCACCGACTACCACTCCGACTGCGGTGAGGACTCGGCGTAGCACACCCTCCTGCATTGTTCAACATGTGAGGGGCAGCGTCGAGTTCTCACCGTAGAGGTCGGAAATGACCTCTCGTTGCCGGCCGTGGTTTTGTCGATGGTCCGAAGCGAGGGTTCGTGAAATGCGGTCGCATCCTTCTGTGAGGACGTCATCTCGTAGAAAGAGGTGGCAGAGCAGAGAGAGAGAGGGCATTACGTCTGGGCGGGTCGCCGAGTACTTCCTAGTATTGTAGTTTTAAAGTTACGTTCATATTTCATTTCGAATTGGAGGGTACGGTTTTTTAATAATAAAAGTTTATAAGGCCACCATTTATTGCTATTTTCTCCTATCTAAGTGTTATTTTCTGATTAGTCTGATGTTCATGGGTAAGGAAAAACTTAAAAAAAAAATTGTATATGGAATGACCGGATTGCCTAGACGAAAAGAGTGTTTGAAAACTTTTTCACAAGTCAAATTTTACCTATTCTATCTAATACATATTCGTTAAAGTCCCATTTAACCTAGATATTTAATTTATTGCTTACCTATGCAAACTCTCACAAACCTGACATGAATGAACCCACCCCTATCATAATCACTGGTTAACAAGATTGCTAGTATTATTGACCCGCATTGCAATTGACATTAATTTTGGAAAGGTGATAAAACACACTTCATTTAGGAACAAAAACTATAGGACATTGAACTCTACCCAAGTAACACATCATAGCAGTTTATCGGCCAACTTAGAGCATTTCTGTATCGTTTTCGCATTTTGAAATAGTTCTATAGTAGCATTATAAATGTTTATACGGCTAATGTAATGCTTATTTGGGCACAAATTATACGGCTTTAGATCCTAAATAAGTACACAATAGTTGTATAATAGCATTATATTAGCATTATTATGATCAAAAAAGTTGCCAATAGCATTACAAAAGCGTTATACTAGCAATATTATTGATAATGAAGATGTTTATTGCATTACAAAAGCATTATACGAGCATTTTAATGGAGTAAAAGTTTTTTTTAAGCTTTATAAATGTTCACGTTTAAAACAGAAATAAACTCTACACCATTGCAAAAACATCTCTAATACCACGAAACAAACGTTATAATACAATAAACGTTGTAAATTAACTACTGTCTCGCAATTTTAATAGATGAGGCGTACAAAACTGAGTGAGTGATATCGTATTTGTTAGCATCAAACAAAATTTATAAATCTGGGTAAGTGTCTCTTATTATATCTTGCCTTCAAATGTTACTGCGCAATGTAGTTTACTGTAAATGTCTATATAAGTTTAATGTAAAATTTTCATGCGCCTTCGATATATTGTGGTTTTGATTTAAAATGTTATGTAAAGATATGTGTAAAGTAACCATAATAATTGTGTATTCCTAGTATATGATTGATTTTGCCTAAATAACATATGAGCATAGGTTGGGTAGCATTAAATTAAGTTCTATCATTATTTTTATAATAATCATATGGTCTATTGCTTTTATAAATAGATATGGAATGATAATATTTTTTGGTTATAAATATTAATAAAATGGTGGCCGTCTATAGCAGCCCGGTAAGCCTTTAAAAAGCCTTAATAATGCCGCCAGCAGAACAAATACTAACACGTGACAATTTATTAAGCCAGAGGCTAGAGAGAGACATTTTTGATTAACCACTGTATTGCCATTGTTTATAAAATAGTTCTATATAGGTTCGCCTGTAGACCAGTAGACTTGATGTAGGCTGAAATAGTGCCATTTGACTTTGATTTTTAGACGCAATTTTGGGGATCCTTGAACAAAAAAATAAAACCCATATAATTTTTCTTTTTTTATGGGTGTGCTTTATGTTAACATTGAGTTCTTATTTTCAGATACTTTTTTACAATGCTGTACAAAATTGTACAGACGATCGAGAGAGGTAAACCAATACTTGTTATTGTACCTTCTTTATGGGAGGAGAATGGCAACTTATGGTGGCTGCCTAAAAAAGCACAATATAAATTATTGAGAGATGAGCAATCCAACCCCAATAAAATAGAATGGAAATTAATGGACTGCATTTTGAAACGAGACGATATTCAAACATAACATCTTGCTGAAGCTGCATTATCCATTAAATTAATGAATATATAACAATCTATGTACCATAAATTGCTGTTGTTTTATTGTTAGTTATTGAAATTGTACTTTTCCCCATGATGGCTGAGAGAAGGTTTTATGAAAACAGTAAAATGAATGTAAATACAGCTTAACGCATTACAACAACTCACATTTATTTGATTAACTTCTGTTAGCTGTATAACAGACATCAGATGACCTATAAAAATTTGGGCATTATATTGATTCACGTTGAAGCTGTTTAGTTGCACTAAGCTTTTACTTTTTACTTATAAGTGCTATTACACAACAATGGGCATTAGAAAGAGCTCAAAGTTGTTTAACGGATCTACAGTGCATTATAATGGTACAAGTTTATGCTAATAAGCAACATTAGGCATTGTCTTACTACTTATAAATGCTACTATAGATCCTAAGGCACATAAAACAGTTGAAAGCCTTACAGATGCATTACGGTTTGCTGCTCTAAAACCAAAGGTTTTAGAAAAGTATTTTGGTATGCTATTATCCAACCGATAAACAATGTAAAGCATCACAATGGTGTTAAAATGCCAATTTAGAGCTTCAAGATATTTTGTGAAATTATATGAGAGTTTAAACGGATCTTAAGCTCTACATAAGTTTACTATTCGCTTGTTATAATGCTTCTTGTGTAACTTGGGTAGTACCTATATTACGACGAATTTGTATTTAAAAACTATATTATAATATTCTAAAGTACGTCGGTTATGTTTTAGTGAATTATTACTTAAACATAAGGACATGAACACAAAATATAATGATGTGAAAGAACAACTTTTTGGATAACTCTAAGTGTTATTCTGTTAAATAATCAAACCCGCAACACGATGGTTTGTAGTAGTTAATTGGACTACTACACTATCTATGAATCAATAACTTTTCACCGAATGCAAATTTTGCTGACTCACGTCTATGTTTCAGTCTATATCTCTAGTCTTTTTTAAGTAAGGACAAAGTGTTATACACTTAAACCTTCCCAGAAAGATATGCCGTCGAATAGAAAAAAATCCCATTTAAATCGGATCACTGGCTTTCGAGAAAATTGCAAACATACATACATACGGGTCAAAAAGAGATCCACTTTTTTTAAAGGCGTTAAAAATACCTTGCTGCAATATCTCAAACTCCGCCAAGAAACTTGTACGACTCTGTGAGTTTCCCTTTACACATATTTTCACCGAATTTTGATGACGTTGCCCCAGAATATTTTTTTATGTTAACTGAAATCTACATAGTAAATGTGTCTTAAATCACAATATAGTACCTACCTAATCAATTGATTCTTCACGCAGCCAAAGAAGATTCCAGTTTTCATAAATCTATTAAGTTAGAGGTGAGTAGAACTTTCGAAGTTCTGCCACCCTCGGTCTGCCTGTCAGACCTACGTTACCGGCGGCGCTACTAAACACACCATCCCTCTTCATTCTCCCTCTACTCGACCGCGTCGATGATTAATTGATAGTTGAACAGATTCCTGAAATGTACACATCTTGATTTATTTCTACATAGTTTTTTATACTACTCTATACATGCGCCCGGGTCCATTAAAGCTGTCATAGGCATGGTTATTTATTACAATGTCATCAATGTTTTGGGGATTGCAGCGACATGCGATACAATTGGAAACAAAAAAAAATAAAAGAAAGTTCTCACAGGCATGGTTGGTTATTCAATTTTATCAATGTTTTCTTTCACGTAAAATTATCGTCTGTCAACCGACTTTACAGACAACCATTTTTTTAGGGTAAGTATGAAACAACTTTACTTCGGGAAAAAAGGCCTATAGACGGTCAAGGTCATAACTTTAAAAAATAAGTGGTAGGTGGTTATGGGATAATATATTTAACATTTTTTTAAACTGATATTACAAAGTTATTTAGTGTACCTATTCTAGATAAGCTACAAGTGAAAGATTATTAATATATTACAAATCATCACTGAATACTCAATTTGTCCTAAATACCTTGGGACAACTCACATGCACACGGCCATCTGATTCCAAACTTGGCAGAGCCTGTCTATGGTATTCAGACAACTGATAAATACACCGTGAATTTGTAGTCGTTTTCGAGCCCAAAATTTTGAACTCTATATAAAAACTATCAGTTTAAGAAAATATTAAATTTTCTTTACAAAGCTTTGAAATTAATGTCGTTCGTTAAAAATAAATAAGCACTTGTGGCAACGGTACTTAATTTCATGTAATAAGAATAGGTACTACGATCGTAAGATAGATGTCATTCGTAGGTTTCCAACACCCAAAAGGGCGCCACGCGCCGTTTAGGCAGTAGGCAATTTAAGGTTATTTTTTTTTTATAAAAAAACTAGCTAACCCAAGCAGCTTCGTCTGCGTAAATTTTCCCGTTTTTGCAACATTTTTCCTTGCTGCTCCGCTCCTATTAGTCGTGCCACGATTTTATATAGTCTATAACCTTCCTCGATAAATGGGCTATCTAAGAGTAAAATTATTTTTTCAATTTGGACCCGTAATTCCTGAGATTATCGCGTTCAAACAAACAAACAAACTCTTCTATGTAGTTATAAATGTTAGGGGTGGACAACCCTTATGACTTATAACGGTATCAAAAATAGATAGTAGCCGATTCTCAGACCTACTGAATATGCATACAAAATTTCATAAAAATCGGTCAAGCCGTTTCGGAGAAGTATGGTAACTAACATTGTGACACGAGAATTTTATATATATGATGTTAGTATTTTAGTAAACGTAAAAAATGGAGTTCAACATTTACGCCTCCAAAGCGGGCACAAATCCACAAATCCTGACACAGAATAAAACCTCGGGCGTATAACTGTCGGTGTCACTAACCACTAGACCAATAAGTCAGCCTGATACAGATAAATAACAGCAATTTGTGCATTATACATTTTTAGTCCCGTACAGGAATGGAACCGGCAATCCTTACCTCAGACTTAACTGTTCAATCAATTTATTAAAAACTACTTAAGTAAACTAAAATAATTAGCTGCTTTTGGTCAATTAATCACAAGTAAGACGATGTTTGACAACGTTAATTGATAATTGATATCCTTAATTTCCTTTACTGAGCTAACTTTTTAAAGAAGTTTCTAACAGACCCCTGATGATGAGAAGGAAGGGATTGGACAGAATTATAATTTTATTTTCCTCTACTAAGAATCGCGTGGTTTTACTCTCGCATTTCAAAGTTTGGTATAGTTATGGAAGAAGATAACGATCCAGGTAGAATCCAGGTAGGAAAAAACTGGCCAAGTGCGAGTGTCACACTCGCGCTCGAAGGGTTCTGTATCATTATCTACACAACATTAAGCACTACATTACAATATCGAGTTTGTTGTATGGAAGCCCTACTTAAATATTTATTTTATTCAGTTTTTTAGTATTTACAAATACAATAATTGCATTTTTGAAAGATAGAAAAATTTGAATCCAGACTCAGGAATCGAACCCGAGACAACGAAGCAATAACAAAAGCCGTGATAGTTCTTTAACTTCCGACTAGATGGCGCTACGGGGGCCTAACCCGTAAAAGCATTAAGAGATAGAAGAATTTGATATCTAGTAACATAGTCCAGATAGGTGGTTCGCTTCTGGCCCCGGTTTGGCTACGGAAGTCTCGGGTTCGATTCCTGAGTCTGGATTCAAATTTTTCTATCTTTCAAAAATGCAATTATTGTATTTGTAAAGTCTTTGGCAAGAAATGCCTATAAAAATTACTTCAATTTTTAGTATTTGTTGTTATAGCGACCACAGAAATACATCATCAATTTCAACTGTCTAAGTACCATGGTTCATGAGATACAGCCTGGTGACAGACAGACGGACGGACAGCAGAGTCTTAGTAATGGGGTCCCGTTTTACCCTTTTAGTATGGAACCCTAAAACGAAACAAAAGTATTCTCGAACGATAATTTATATTCACTTTAAGCCATACTAAAAAATATTTCTGTCGTTACTTTTGACCCTAAAGAGACCAAGTGGGGGACGATTTTTGGGCCGAGCCCCTCACCCCCCTCAATCAAAATCGTAGACAACACAGTACACATTTCGCCGCCACTGTTTAGTCAATTTTCAATTTTTTTTAGTGAAAAATAATCCTGGGGTTATTACAATACAATTTAGGTTGCGTTTCACTAAGATATCAGGGACTAGACATGATTCCTAAAGCTAAGCCCGCACTGTGAAATTAGCATCGCACCCTGAAATTAACTTATCTCAATCAACAAATTTTCATATTTTTTAAAGACAACTCGCTATGTGGGATTTTGGTCCCAGACTACTAGCAATCCTGTTAACCCCTCCAGCTAAGCTCAGTGGCTTGTGTGTAGGGTAGGATTCGAACCCGCGACCTCACGGTTGCGAGATCGATGCCTTAGCCACTAGGCTACCGCCGCTAGACTTACGAAAACAAAATCAACAGGATTTTTTTGCGGGGATAGGTATATATCATTAGAATACGAAAGTAAATTTTGCCACCATGTTATCATAGCTTAGGTGGTCCAAAAACCAGAAGAACCCCGTTCGAGTTCGATTAACGATTACCTATTATTTTTCCTTTTTAATTTTTATTTTTGATTTCGGATTTTTTGATTTGTGATTTAATAATACAATTATGTATTGCAGTTGTGATTTATTATTTTTTTATTATTATGTCAGTAAAATCAAAAAATATTAAACAAATTTCACAATTATGTAATATGTTCAAGTTTTCACTTCTGCCGGCACTCCCGGAGTGCACCCCGTTGTTTTTTTTTTCTAAGTAGACCCAGTACCTCCTCAGATTATCGCGACCAAACAAGCAAACAAACTCTTCAGGTTTATAACATTAAAATAAAGATATATAGATTTATAGACGCGTAAAATGATAAAGAAACTCGTACCAAAATTCGTGCCAGTAAAATTTAGATGAACTAAACGGATTTTCAAAAATGGACAAAGCCGGGAGGCGATTTCAGCACAGAATGGTATTGATTATATCTTATAATAAATGTGAAAATTGTTTCTCATTGCCACCTAATCACGGGTTTTAGCGCACAAATAGATTGTATCCTAGCTTACGGCAAGTATGCTCGTGCAGAGATTTAGGTTTGCAAGCTATGAGAAATAGCCACTGTCATCAAAACATTATACAAATAAATAATGGCTAATATCATTCAAATGTATCTTCGACGGGACTTTCTCTGGCAGCATAGGCAGATGCAGGGGGTGGGGGCAGGGGCACGTGCCACTCCCAGACGGATGAATTTCTTTGACCGGCTGCACTCATGAAAAAGTGTCGCTTTATTGACTGGTTGCTAAGCAACGCGATTGGCGATATGTCATCAATGTTTTCTTAAAAAGTGTCACGTAATTGATTGGTTGCTATGCAACGCGAATGGCTATATGTCATCAATGTTTTCTTATGAATGAAATTTCCCCGTCTTGAGTGCGACTTACATGTTGGCTGATGTCGGATGAAAAAGCAAGTTAGATTCGTATCTGCCATTTACATCTCGGGCCTGTCCCCCTCCCCCCAAATGAAATCCTAGATCCACCAATGTCTGGCAAATAGGTATAGCTGACTATCTGGATTTCACGGATCCGTTCACTTTTTTTTAATTTATCTTATGTGCTAATCTTGTGTATAAACAGATTTTGATGCCGCATTTATCGGGAGAAATCAGATTTTAAAAGGCCTAGGCTCGGTTCCGTTTAACTCATGTTTAGGGTACCTACTGCCCGCAAAAATAAAATCCTTATTTTTTTGATGATTTTGTATTGAGTTATATTTTTGTATGTCGAACGACAGATTGACATGACAATGTTTCAATTAATTTTATTACAGAAATGCAAGAAACTCTTTTTAAATTGCAAAAATGCAAGGTTGTAGGATGCATACCATCTAACCTCATATAGGCTTTACCATGTCGACCTATCACGGACTATACTTACCTACTATTAAATAAATTCGATGCGAATCGGCCGTTCTAAATCTAAGTGAATCGCATTGAAACATATGATTCTCATAACAGTATCTCGAAAACAACTTATAGCCGTTATATTAACAGGTCACTGTTTATCTACCTCCATTAAAGCCTTTGAAATCCACCTTTCTGTGACATTATAGGCGCCGTAATGCACCAATTTGTTCTACTCCAATTGGTTTGGTAGCTCCACAAATAAGACAGATATAGATTACCGGCTCCTTACAATGAACGGGCAAAAACAGGCTCCCCTACGTGCTCACATACAGACGCGCTGGTACACAAATCTCGGTAGAGCTCGTTTGAATCGTTAACCAAGACTACGCACGTTGAGATTGCCTTATGTGTGCGTAGATTTTTTGTCGAGCTGTGAGCCGATTCAGTGGTAGCTCCAAGTGCATCGTTATTATAATGTATATGATGACATCATTAATGATTCTCACGAGGCAACCACAGCAACCACTGGACCAATTCCAAGTAATCTCGAACACACATCACTTGAGACAAGCTCTAATAAACGTCATACAGAACCTTATTAACAGTCACATTCTTTTTAACGATAGCCAAGGAATTCTCAGTTGAGAACTAAGGAGGTAACTGTACTTTCAGAGTTATGACTCTAAGATAATATTTTACGAATACGAGCTGAGTAAAGTTTAATTAGACGTGTGAGAATTGTGTACACATATTAACTAGAGTAAAGTTTCGTTATTATGACATGCCTATGGTAGGGTACGGTCAACGTGGCCTGTAAACAGATCATTTTTTTTTATATAAAGCACAGGCGGCCATCAAACGTTCAGCCAGCCTGGAGGTAAACAGTTACTTTAGTAGTAGTCTAAACTTTGACGTATAGACCTGGACTGCACAAAATTGACCACTCTTTAGAAAGAGACAACGCTACTTTTTGGACAATTGAGATTTTTTTTCTTTTTCACGCTTTGCAGACAATATTTACGGCGCGGCCCAGGTCTATACGTCAATAAGTCTAAAGAAGCTAGAAACTTCACTTACACTTTGACCACTTTTAACTTTTATGTCCTTAAAAGAATACTAGTAGTTTTTTTCTTTAAAAATAGACTGTCTCCGCAGTTAAGAACGATCCTAGTGCAATGTCGTTGGATTTTCATAAAGGCAAATCAATGACAAAATGAAAGAAAGAAAGGACTTTGAGTATAGGTAGTACTCACCGTTCTAAAAATGGTGCTAAACTATACTTCTATCATTTTTACATTACTGCCTTTATCGTGTGAAAATTCTTACACATAATACGTACGAGTAAAATCAACAAGACAGGAATTTTTTGTGCAGCGAAATACACGAAATGGGCAAAAAATAACTTAAAAATTCAACAAAAAAAAATCCCTATAAAAAGCTTAGTGGAATTCGAATTCGAGCACACAAGCAACAGTTTACAGTTCGCAATCAACTACTTACAACTGCAACATCCGTATAAACTTACCTTAATATCACTTAGTTAATCTAGTTAGTATCTGTTTAATAATCACCAAGAACATAACGTGTATTATTACGCTGGCACTAAGAATAAAGCACCTACTTTGCAAAAGTAGTTTATCTCGAAACCTACCGAGTATTTACACAAAATATCGATAGTGCAGAAGGTAAGAAGTCTTCATATGTATTCCCTCGAGCAATGCACACATGGTCAACAAGTGGTCCGAGATTCCGTAACACTAGGTACTTAGGGAGACTTTGTACCGAAAGTGTTCCGAGTATGGAAGGTTTAATTCTGTGGTTTAAACCTTTTTCATCTCATTTCCTTAAATAAACTACCTCTCATTTTAACCCCGTCATCAACAATTTTAAGACAAGTTTGCGTCGCTTGTACGACCGACGGGGAATGAAATTGACTCAACCGATAGGTTGTGCAAAAGAAAGTGTAAAGGATAATTTATATTATCATTTTTATTACCCCTAAAAGGATAACAGTATTATCCCCGAGGTTTCATCATGAAATCGACTATGCGCCTGTATGGAGAGGACGCCATCTGGTGTGATTAAGTACCCTTATCACCACACTCTGTTTCTGGTGTGGTGGATTGTCTTGCACCCACAGCATAGAGCATATATAAGCATAGGCAGAACGTGCACACTTTCGTCTGCCATCTGCAATGCCCAGTGCAGTGCTCTTCTGTACTCTCGAAGCGTGAACACGAAATCTTGACTACTTTGTTTCGAACGTGGTACGAGATTCTCTTTCCATGACTGATGTTTTATGTGTGCGTTGTCGTTATTTGTATGAAACTTACATTCTGTACTCTCGCTGTTATGTGGTACTTATTCTAAGAACACGAACATTTAAATTATATAACTAAATGTAGTAGCAGTGCAATCTAATGAAACACGCAGATTAAACCACAACGAATGTATTACATTATTATACATGACATTTAATTAAATCGATAACTGAAGAACTCTGTCGGACTGATGGAGGATGCTGATTTATTCAGTCGAATCCTTGCAGGGAGTGATAAGACCATGACACTAAATAGATTAAAAAAAAAAAAAATGGTTGTCTATCAAATCGGTTTACGGAATTTTAAGTGACAACGTCATATGATATCATTGACGACATATCGCCTTTCGCACAACCGCTCCCTGTAAAGATTTACCTGACTTAATCGGCACGCTGTATATTGATATCGATATATCACAATATTATAGTGTATTCGTTGGCTATATGAATGAGCATTTATATCACAGATCTGAATGACTGGTATTGTACAAACTGTATGTCACTACAGATCAAGTAGTGAAATAAGTAATACTAGTAGTATGCGAGTAGTAATAACAATTATTATGTAGCTGAAAACGAAATCGTTATAAGCATCTTTCTATTTATATATCTAAGCAATGGAAATTGATATGATTTTTTTTAAGATTTTATTTTGTTTCCATTAACATTTAGAAACGAATTTACTAATTCTTCATGAAAGTTCTTACTATCTTACTACTATCTACTATACTATTTATCTTAAGAATGTCATATATATAAGGAATACCTATATACCTTGGTCTCGAGATAGCTAAAGAACGCTTTACCGAATTTATTCATTCTTTTTTTTCGACGTGATAACGTCTTATAAATCGATGACCGGGTGCACGCACGAAAAAGTATCACGTAGCAACGGTCACGTTATTAATTGGTTGCTAAGCATCAGTGAATGGTGATGCAAAGCACATGCGATAAATAACTAACGTTATTGACTCGTTACTAAGCATCGCGAAAGGCGTTTTTCTATGACGTTATTATGTAAAATTACCGTACCTACGTAAACCGACTTTACAGGCAAACATATTTTAGTTTTCTAACACTCTGTAGAAGATTCGTAATTTGGGGTTCTTACGTGAAAAAGATAAGAAAATAACACAAAAAAAACCTGGGCGGTACGAAGTTTGCTGGGACAATTCAATTCAATTCCATTTATTTGCGTAATATGGGTACAAATGATGTTACAATAATAGTAATACAAAAAATCACCTTATAGAGCTTTGAGCATGCAAATTACTTCATATTATTTTATAATCTAAGAAACAAAGTGAGAATCAATTAAATTCAGTATACTTACATGTCGAAATTTTAGAATAGGTATGTCAAGTTTAGAAATAATAATTTTAAATTTGTAAGTATATAATCTATACTTCTATACTAATATTATAAAGAGGAAAGATTTGATTGTTTGTTTGATAAAAAATATTTTATCGTTGTGAAGCTACACTAACCCCGGGTGACATAGGCTATTTTTTATCCCTGTATTCCCACGGGAACGGGACCTACGTGGGTAAAACCGCGAGGCGTCCGCTAGTGTCTAATAAGTTCATAATAATTTCCACTAAAATAAATAAAGTACTTATATCAAACAATGTCAACAATTAATTACATATATTATCAAGTAGGTATTCTTTAAAAGAGTATAATATCCTTTATTGAGTAACAGTTGTTTTACTTTTTGTTCAAATAAGTAAATATTTGATGTTTCAAGTACTCAAGTAGGTAACTTGTTAAATATAACAGCTAGTATAAAATAAAATACTATGAGATATTATCCTCCGCTCATTAAATCTCAGTCACTTATAACAAGCATTAAACCATTAGAGTAACAGTATTGTTGTGGTTGCTAAAATAACCAACATTGTCAATTATGTATGATTGCAGATGGTTTGGAGTACATGAGTAATCTGCGTAAATAATAAATTTGTCACAGGATATTGGGGAAGTCAGTAATTTCCTGAAATCTCATAGGATTTGAGTCACAAGGTATTACGGCAGTCAACATATTTATAGGTTAGCTTCGAAAGATTCAGGATGAATGAATACATATCGGATATCGATTTAGTTAGTCGAATCGCCGCAAGGGCATCAGCACACTATGATAGGTACCTTACCGAAATCTCATAAATATTTTGTGTATTAACCTATTATTAGGATATTACCTCCGTGCGTTGTCTTTAAATTCACATATTTTTTTTTTTTTTTTAAAAAGGCACAATTTCGACGTGAAAACGTCTTATAAATCGATGAATGTTTGCACGCACGAAAAAGTGTCACGTCGCAATGGTCACGTTACTGATTAGTTGCTAAGCAGTCACGTTCTTGACTGATTGCTTAGCAATGCGAATAGCGATTTCGCCTGCTGGTATGCTGAAGTATTGTGGCCGTCGGGCGCATGTGCGCGCATTCGCCCGACTCCACTAAAGCTGTCACAGGTATGGTTGTTAATTACCATTGACGTATAGACCTTTCAATTAAAAAAGTAAATATTGACTGCAAAGCGTAAAAGAGAGAAAAAGCTCGTGCTGTCTCTTCGACAGGTATTGTCCACAAAGTGGCCTTGCCTCTTTCTAGAGAGTGGTCAATTTTGTGAGGTTCTCATTGCTGCTCGGCTCCTTTCGGTCGTAGCGTGATGTTATATAGCCTATCTCGATAAATGGGCTATCCAACAATGAAATATTTTTTTCCTCTTTGGATCAGTAATTCCTGAGATTACCGCGTTCAAACAAAAAAAACACTTCAACTTTATAATATTAGTATAGATTATTATACATGTGTAGGTAGCAGTAAAGTTCTTCACCTATTAAAGTAAACTAGATCGAGTTCAGAGCAATTTGTGTATGTTTTTTTTTTTTTTTTTTTTAAATGATAGAACCTATTTAGGTTTTTTTCATTGAGATTACAATCTAGTCTGAGACTAATAAGTAATTTTGTTGTAACTTAAACTGCTAGGGTGAATATTTTATAATATTAAGAGTGTGTCCATAGTCACTTTTCTTATTGTCTCTAGTAAAGGTCAGACACTTTGTTCTTGTGTTCTTTACGAGTAGCATTCACTATACCACTTAACACTAACTTCACTAAGTTAATTCAAAAGGTTTAGTCCTCCTAAGCCTTCGCACTATGTCTGTGGTGTCGAGGAGCTGGATAGCCTCAACGTTCACATGTTGGAGAAGTCGTTGTTCATGAGCTTCGGCATACTTTTTTATAACATTTACAACAAGGTCAACCTTCAGGTCACGATGGAGATCCTCATTTCTAATGTACCAGGGAGCGTTTACAATACCCCGAAGTACTTTGTTCTGAAACCTTTGAATGATGTCAATGTTACTTTGTCTGGTGCAGCCCCAGAGCTGAATACCATAAGTCCATATTGGCATGAGGACTTGTCTATATAAAAGTATTTTGTTTTCCACTGATAGTGTGGAGTGTTTACCGAGTAGCCAGTTCATATTTTTATAGCGAAATTCTAACTCAGATCGTTTCTTTTTAACATGAGCCTTCCAGCGAAGCTTAGCGTCAAGTGTCATGCCCAGGTATTTGGCTGTATTTTCGTACGGTATAGTATGGCTGTGGATATATACCGGTTGATATTTCGGGTGTTTATTAGTGAAATCTATATGGATTGATTTAGATTCATTTAATTTAATTCGCCATTTTTTTGTCCAATTAACGACAATATTGACGCCTATCTGGACCTTTTCTACTGCATCCTCGTGTGTCACTCCAGTGGCCATGATGGCTGTATCATCTGCGAATGTTGCAATAGTGTTTTCATCTAGTTTTGGAATATCACAGGTGTACAGTAAGTACAATACTGGACCAAGAACGCTTCCCTGTGGTACTCCAGCCTTTATTTGTTTAAGTTCTGAATATGCATCTTCTTGTCTTACTCTGAATGATCTATCTGACAGATAAGATTCTATAATATCTGAAAACTGCTTTGGGAGCATATTCCTTAGTTTGTGGAAGAGGCCTTCATGCCACACCTTATCAAATGCTTGTGCTACATCTAGAAAGACAGTAGAACAGACTTTTCTTTCTTCTAATGTTTTTTCTATTATGTTCGTAATCCTATGTATTTGGTCAATGGTAGAATGTTTTTCCCTGAACCCAAATTGGTAATCGGGAATCAAGTTTCTTTCTTCTATCAGGGGTTTCAGTCGCCTTAAGAATATTTTTTCAAATAGTTTTGACAATATTGGCAAGAGAGATATTGGTCTGTAAGACGTTGCGTCTTGAGGTGGTTTACCAGGCTTGGGTATCATTATTACCTCTGCAACTTTCCACAAATTAGGTACGTATTTGAGTCTAAACATAGCATTGATAAGTGTGGTAAGTTTTACTATTGCTTTTCTTGGAAGGTTTTGTAAAACTTCGCCGGTAATAAGATCGTATCCAGGCGATTTTTTCTTAGCTAGCTTTTTAATAGTGCTCTGAACTTCTTTGGGCGTAACCAATTTTATTTCAAAACTGTCTTGGGGAGTTTCATCCAGTGTAAGGTCTTCCCCATCTTCTTCGTCGTATGGTTGAAAGATTTGCTCCAGATGTTGTGCAAATCTAGCAGCTTTCTGTTGGTTAGTAATAGCCCAACATCCGTTGGTTTCCTTGATGGGAGGAACATGCATGATGGGCTTCTTTATATTTTTTGTAGTTTTCCACAGTGAGTAATCTGTTACCTTGTTATTAGTTACTTGTCTAAGATAAGTGTTCATAGTCTCGTTGTGAAAATTTTGGATTTCTCTACTTAACTTTTTCGTTAGGTTGTTAAGTACGGTTTTATCAGGCGGATACCTTGATTGCTGCCACCTTCGTCTCTGTTCCCTTTTTTTTGCGATAAGGTTCCTGATTTCTATTGGATAGGAGTGACTGGTAGTTTTTATTTTAAGGCTGGGTGTATTGTCCCAAGCGCAGCGTTGTATGTTGCTTACAAATTGACTGATTTCTGAGTCCAATTGATAAGTGGTTTTTAGGGGTACTTTAAGGTCTATGACGTAGTCTAAGTCAAGCTTAAAACTTTCCCAATCTGTATTTTTGTTAACTAAAGTCGGGTTGGTTTTTCTCAATATTACAGTTTCACTCAGATTCAATATAATTGGCGAGTGGTCTGAATTCATATCAAACCCGTCTTCAATATGCATAAATCCTGGTGATAGATTCTTATATATAAAAAAATCTATGACATCCGGGATTTTCTGTGTATCAGTAGGCCAGTAGGTAGGTTTACCTGTTGATATGACATTGCATTTTGATTCTTTAACAGCACAAAGTAGTTCTTTACCTTTAGTTGAGGTTAGTCTTGAACCCCAGTGGGTATTCTTGGCATTGAAATCTCCTCCTAGAATAAATTTGCTGCCAAGATTTTTTAATATATTACTATACTGCTCGGCTTTAAGGGCATATCTTGGGGGACAATATATAGCTGCTACAGTAACTTGATAGCGTTTAGTTCTGATACCAACGGCTACAATTTGTGTGAACTGTTCTTCACAGGTGTACTCAAGGTGATGGTAGATATTTTCTTTTATGATAACAGAGCTACCCCCTCTAGCGGTGTTATTGGGATGCAATGCATGATAAGTTTTATAACCTTTAATTTGAATGTATGATTCTTTAGTGAAATGTGACTCAGATATAAGGCACACGTCAATTTGTTCAGTATGTAAGACTGCTTGAAGTTCATTTTGATGCTGCAAGAGTCCGTTTGCATTCCATGCCATAATTTTTAGAAACTTAGGCATTTTTATGGGTAGGTAGCTGCTTGGTGCTATGTTCCAGTTTTCTCAGCCTATCATCGAATGATGATAAGAGAGTGAGAATCTTGTTGATGTTCTCCTCAGTATTTGAGCTAACTTTTTGTTGCGTTTGTGATGGTGGTAGTGGCTGAGCTCCTTTGGCCATATTTGCATAAGAAATTTTATTACTGGTATATTTTACGTTACCTTGCGTACTACGTGAGGTGGTGATTGTTTTGTTCCCGCTTGGGACTTGGACAGTAGGTGTGGACACGTTTTTTTTCATGATCTTGTTTTTCATATTTTGAAGTTCTTTGGCCACGATACACCCTCTGTAATTGGCAGGATGTGGCTCACCGCAGTGGACACATTTCGGCTTTACTTCTGCTGATTTATTGCAGTCTCTGGTCAGGTGCTTCCCGGTGCACTTCACACATCTGGGTTCCTTGGAGCAATATTTTTGGGTATGTCCATAAGCTTGGCACCTCTTGCATTGCGGAATAAGCTTGGATGTTTTAATTGGCTGTATGTCAACTTTGCAATTTAATATTGACTTAATATTATAAATATTATTTATATTTTCGCCTTTCTCAAACGAGATCATAAACATATTAAGAGGTTCTTTATTCCTCCAGCTTAGTTTATTAACGGCATCCTGGATTTTAAATCCTTTAGCCGTCAAATCTTCTATTATCCTCTCTGGCAGGCAAGACGAGTGCAAATTTTTTGCCATCACTCTGATCGGCCTGTCTTGTTTATTCTCGTAAGAATACCACAGGCAGCTATTTTGTGACAAATATTTACTTATTTGTCTGTACGAATCTTCGTCCTTGGCGTTTATTTTTACTCTATCTCCGTTCATCATTTTGACAACGAACGAGTCTTTATTAAGGCTAGTCAACAGAAAGTCGTAGAACTGT
Organism: Herminia tarsipennalis; assembly: GCA_945859575.2. Taxonomy (NCBI): domain Eukaryota; kingdom Metazoa; phylum Arthropoda; class Insecta; order Lepidoptera; family Erebidae; genus Herminia; species Herminia tarsipennalis. Next base: position 8,914,765 of record OX243834.2, on the reverse strand, counting down.
TGGTAGTTTTTAATATTTTCGACCACAATGGGCGGTGGCATAGGTGGTTTTTTGACCTTTACGGTTTCATTGTTTTTTTCACTGGAGCTCGCTCCTTGTGGAAGCGGGGACAGCGACGAGTTCAACTTTCTTTTCTTTCTACTTTTCTGTCGTACCCACTGCGTTTCACTGGCAAGCTCTTCTTCGTCAGTCTTGTACTCGACTGGCTCAGGGAGCTTTTCGCTTGTAGAATGCTCTATTGCTTGAGATACACTCTTTTGTTCTTTTTCTTGCATCTGTTTTAACTGGCATTGCAGTGCTTCGATTTGACCACTGAGGTCCTTAACCAATTGTTGCAATTGTATGCGCTCATTTTGTTCCTCCTTGAACCGGGTATATAACTGATGTTCTAGATCAGTTTTTATTGTAATTTTATTTGGCGTACTTGCCATAATTGTATAAACTGTACAATTAAAGGTATTTATTTATACAAAAACACATGATTCACTACCGAAATCTGGGTCATTGCGTTTGCCCAGCGTCTAAACGCGGCGGAATGCGCTGCGACAGCGCTTTACGCGAGCGCGATTTAGTGTAATAGCGTGTGCGACGCGACCGTACTCGCTAATGATGATGAGTGTACTGACAATTTGTGTATGTGGTAGAACAGTTTGGCAATACACGATCGGGGCGTGGCGTGCGTGTGCGCAGTGAAAGTTGATCCTCACGATTACCATGTTAATTTAATTGTTGTACATTCACATCAATAAATCTAAGCAATTGAAATGTAAGACAAAACCACTGAATACAGAGAGTACAGAAGGCAACCTTCGTACGAAAAGTTGAATACCCCGGTATACATAGAGTAAATACGAGGGTAAATACGAGGGTAAATACGAGGGTAAATACGAGGGTAAATACGAGGGTAAATACGAGGGTAAATACGTGGGTAAATACGTGGGTAAATACTACGGATATTGCGGAGGTGATTTAATCAGAACCGAAGTCAATGTCGAGTGTTTTTTTTTTATTTAAACGATGACTCCCGGAATAGGGCACAAGCGCTGTGTCGCGCAAGACGACCCCTGCAGTGAGGTACAAAGCTCTTTGTCGCGGGGGACTTTACAAACATACACGTCACAGACACAGAGCATACCCAGACTCGTAACAACAATTTGTGGATCAAACAAAGTGGTGTCTCGTGGAATCGAGCCCATGATCTCTTACCCCCATCAGCTAAGCTCAATGACTTGTGTTAGGAGTGGGTTCACGTCGTCAGTAGTATAATGAGTAGGATTCGAACCCGCAACCTCACGATTGTGAGTCTGACGCCTTACGGCCATTTTTAATATACTATCTACCGGTCAATTTGGGTACTAGATATATATTTGACATAAGCTCCATACAAAATATGTCAAAATTGTATCCCTAGACATCGTTTAAGGACACGGATTAACAAATCTTTTCGAATTAATTTGTTTGAGAGCCGTCCCGAGATTTCGAGTCCGTATTCCGTTTATACGTATGATGAGGGGTCCCTGACTCAGTGGCGACCGAGCAGATCAAGATATATGCGAGGTTAAGCAACGTTACCACTGTCGGTCCATAGATGAGTCACTGTTATCAAACATGGTCACACCCGTCCATGCCTCGGAGAGCACGTTAAGCCATCCGTCCTACGCCTAATCTCTCCGGTCGTATCGGATTTCCGTCCCATCGGACTATGAGAGTGAGGGAATAAAGAGCATACACTTGTGAACTTTAATACTCGTATCTCCTGCATAATTGGCTAGTTTCTAATAAGATTGGCCGCCGTAATCGACATCAGTTAAGAAAGATTACTTTCTGCTTTCTCGGTATTTGGTGATAAAACGGTTCAGTGATACAAATAAAACAATTTACTTAAATTTCGAGTGGAATTTTTATTGGGCATTTGTAAGCGTGAAATCGTTTAGCCAATTATTGTCAGATTTAATTGTGTTTCAGTGAAAAGTGAAGATTTTAATCTGAAGAGGGATTCGCTGTGTTGTACGTAAAAAGATCATCATATTACTTTTTACCCGACTGCGGTGGATGGTTATGTGTTTGACGTGTATGTATGTAGGAATGTATCCTTCAAATATTCCTATCTCCGCTAACAAATCAAAATTGCGGATCTTATGCGCTTTAATGTGCTGGTTGAGAAAAAAGCTGAGGGCATAAATGAATACTGTCAAATTTAATATCGTGCCTCCAATTGCGTGCTATTAGATATGAAGGGTACCTATCTTGTTTCTGTCTTTTTGTAGGTGGGTTTTTTTTAGGATTTCATATTTTTTTTAATGTTTAATTTAAGTTTTGACTACGATTTTTATGTTACTTAGCCAAATAGACTTCAAAATTATAGGTACACAAAAATTTAAGCCATTTATAGCAAAAGGAATGTAAATTATAAATTAAGTTTGTATCTCGCCACCATCTCACGTAATTGACGCGAGGTGCAAACTTAGCTTGGTCAAGTTGGAGTTACCTACTTTAAAATTTCAAAAAATATTATTAAGCAATTATTATTAAATACATTTGGAACTAAAATATTATATTAACATACATGACTTGCAACGCTTGTCTTGATATCGTTTAATGAAGGAACAGAGAGATCTTTCGCAATACCTCAAAGACTTCTTAATTATGTTACGCTTTAATAAAAAATATCCTAAAAGTCCTTACACAAAATCGATTTCGAATTGCATCAAAAAATATCAATATAACGGGTAAAATCAGTTCTAAATACGTGCCTATCAATTGGGTCAGTTTTTGCTGTGTATTGTTTTTTTCTCACCTATGTTATCTAGATTTAGAGGTGGGGCGACGCGGACGCATAACAAAAGGCGTTACGTGGAATTATTTGTATAGCGCGACTGACTATTTTTAATCCTTTATGTTACTATAAATATTGCTGAATTTTATTATGTGTGTCATCTATACTTAATATTATAAAGCTGTTGAGTTTGTTTGGCAATACTCGGTCGACTTGAAAAAGTATTTTACTGTTGGATAGCCCATTTATCGAGGAAGGCTTATAGGCTATATAATATCACGCTTCGGCCAATAGGAGCGGGGCAGCAATGAAACATGTTGCAAAAACTAGGAATATTGACGCAGACGAAGTTGCGAGTTAGCTAGATGTACTACACATAAGATGTACTGTGTCTATTATGTGTGATGGGAGGGAACACGGCCATATTTTTTCTTTGAATTGAAGTTCTTGTTGTTGCAGACTGGATATTCATATAGTGAAATAATAATAATAATAATAATAATAAAAATCATTTATTCACTTAGGAAGCAAAATACTACACTTGTGAAAAGTCGATTCTACATTTACTGGTAATGCCTGTTCGCAAACAATAGGTAAAGCCCGAGAAAAGAACAGGCAATAAAAACTCGTGGCCACTCTTTTCAAATTGCCAATGTTTACAATGTTTCTCTGTTTATAAACTGTATATGCAGGTAAGGTGCTGCCACCATTATATTATACACCATATATTAGAGGACTGATGCAAAAAAAAGAGGTCACTAATATTAGAAGAGTACACGAGATCGGATACATCAGCCTCAATGGGCACAACATAGTAGGAGCATCCACTTACGATGTAAAAACTTTATGTGCTTAAATATTGGCCAATTTACTGCTACTTAATGAATAAGTATACATGTTTTACAAAGGAAAGAAAAGAATGGCCGTAATTTATCACGCAGAATCTTTACTTACAAAAGTAAATCGTTTTCTTAACTGGTACCTAAGTAACATCATCAAACTGTGACAACAATATTCACCTAGTAAAATGCAATAAACTATACAACCCAATACATTAATAGGGAGCAACGAACTACATCCATTTATCTTTATCAGTTAAATAATCATCGATTGAATAGTAAGCTCTTTGTATAAGATGTCTCTTGACTACATTCTTAAATTTATTTACTGGTAGACTCGATATACTGACTGGGATTTTATTGAAAAATTTAACACCTAGTCCCATGAATGAGTTATGAGTTTTATGAAGCCTATGATGTCGACCTACCAATTTGTGCTTATTTCTTGTATTCACAGAGTGAATATCACTATTTTTGTTATATAAATGTAAGTTTTGCTTTACAAACATAACGTTTGCATATATATATTGTGATGCAACTGTCAAAATGCTTATCTCTTTAAACTTTTCTCTAAGGGAAACTCGTGCTCCTAGTTGATATATCGCACGCACTGCACGTTTTTGAAGAATAAAAATAGTTTGTATATCAGCCGCCTTGCCCCAAAGCAATATGCCGTAGGACATGACGCTGTGAAAATAACCAAAATATACTAGTCGAGCTGTTTCTACGTTCGTAAGCTGTCTAACTTTGCTGACAGCATACGCTGCAGAACTGAGTTTTCCTGCGAGACATGATATTTGGGTGCCCCACTGTAACCTATTGTCTAATGTAATTCCCAAAAAAACTGTCGAGTCGACAAAGCTAATCACCTCATTATTTAAAATTATACTCGTATTAGTACTTTTCACATTTGGCAAACTAAACTTAATACATTTAGTTTTTTTGGGATTTAGAAGTAGGTTGTTCGTTGTAAACCAATCTTGAACTAGTGCGAGTGTTCTATTTATTTTCTCAAAATTTTCTAGTTTACGATCGATTTTAAAAATTAGAGAAGTGTCATCAGCAAATAGAATGATGTCACAAAAGTTATTAACATAAAATGGTAAATCATTAATATATACCAAAAATAAGAAGGGACCGAGTATTGATCCCTGAGGCACGCCCATACTAATTGGAGATCCAGACGACCTTACTCCCCCTATATCAACATATTGAATTCTTTCACTTAGGTAAGAGGCAAGTAGATCCAGCGCTGTACCTTTAATACCGTAATGCCTAAGTTTCAGGAGAAGTGTCCTATGCGCCACACAATCAAAAGCTTTAGAAAGATCACAGAACACTCCAATGGCATCCTGTGAATCTTCCCAGGCACTAAAAATATGTTTCAGTAGCTTAGTACCTGCATCAATTGTAGAGCGACCCTTTATAAAACCATATTGATCGGGATGCAGTAGATTATTAAAATTAAAGTGTGATTCTAACTGCATAAGTATAGCCTTTTCAAAAATTTTACTAATAGCTGGCAAGATGGATATTGGTCTAAAATTACTAGGGTCATTCTTTGATCCGGATTTAAATAATGGTATTACTTTACTATGTTTCATCAGATCAGGAAACATTCCGGTATCAACACATTGATTAAAAATTATAGATAACTGTGGCGCTATGCCAGTAATTATACTGTGAATTAATTTTACTGAAATACCCCATAAATCAGCAGTTTTTTTTAAATTGAGTGACTTGAATATTTTAATTATTTCACTGGGGTATATATATTTAAAAGCAAATGGTACATTGCATTGATCCACATTATCTCTCAAGAGTGATTCGGCTTTATCTGGGCAAGCGTTCAAGGAGCTGGTTGTGGTTAGTGGTATATCAGCAAAGAAATCATTGAAAGTTTGTGCTAGGTCTAAATTATCAGTAACAGTCTTATTGTTAATTAATAATTCAAAGCTTTTATCCCGAGGCTTTGCCCGTCCGCTTTCCGAATTAATAATATTCCAAGTGGCTTTTATTTTATTATCAGATTTTTTAATATTTCTACTAATAAGTAAAGCTTTGGCACATGCACAAGCTTTTTTAAAAGTTTTTGAATAGTTTCTCACATACTGAATAAAGTTTTGATCAAAATTAAATTGTTTCATACCATATAACTCGTATAACTTAGCTCTACTTTTATAAATGCCGGTAGTTGCCCAATCACAAAAGCTAAGTTTAGAATTCTTATAAAAAGTTTTTGATTTAAATATATTATTGTATTCACTTTTGATTATATTAAACACTGAGGAGTAAAGATAGTTCGGATCAGAGTGGCTGAAATCTATACTGGTAATATTAGCAGAAACGTTAGAATTGAATTTTTCTAAGCGAGCCGTACTCATTGGCCTACATGTGATCTTATCTATTTTGGCCACTGTGTGTGAGGGAAAAGTGACTTTCTGCCCACAGTGATCTGATGTTAAATCACTCAATATTACCTCATTAAAATAACTACAGTTGCAGAATATATTATCTAAGCAAGTAGCAGAATGTGATGTAATTCTTGTTGGTTCATTAAATAAGTACACTAAATTAAATGATTTAAATAGGTTAACTAATCTGGTAGACAAAGATGATTGTTCAAGTAAATTTACATTGAAGTCGCCACACACTACTATATGCTTAATACCGTAACTTACCCTTTTAAGCACATCTTCCATTACAGATTCAAATAAGTTAAAATCACTCAGTGGTGGTCGATATGCACAAACTATAATATATCTCTCCAGCTCCACACATGATAATTCTATAGTACGCTCAACAGACAGATGTACTATATCCTTGCGTTCCTTACATTTAACATTGTTGCATACAAATATCATAGACCCACCATGTATAGCCCTTTCTCTTATAAATGCACTAACCATACAATAATAACTATTATTAAATATCAGTTCATTAGTTTTCAACCAATGTTCAGTTAAGCAACAAATATCAACACTGTGCATTTTAAGGAACAATTCGAGTTCCTCTATTTTGCTGGATAAGCCTTGAATATTTTGGTGAACTACAGTTAGACCACCTGTGGGCTTGTCCATTGTCTGACTTACTAGTTTAAACTAGGAGTCTTAATAACATTCAAAGTAGAACTGCTAACACTAAATGAATCCTGCAAAGTACTGTTTGTACCTAGGTCAGGGTGTAAATTAAATGCTAATAACTTAGCAAGTTGTCTTTTGTAGAATGTGGAAAGATACATTCTATCTTTCGTTAAAATAAAATTACGAATAAATTTATTCGTGTCAAAAAACAAAATATACTTACTATGTAAGTAAGTACTGTTATATAATAAAAGATTCAAGCTCTGTACATGCTTGTTTTGTAAATCAGATACTGACTGCGAATAAGGTAGACTACATAAAATAAACTTACAACCTACTTTTTCATGCATGTATGTAACAGTTTCTGTTAATTTAATTATGTCTCTCTTTGTGACTGAGAAGCTGTCACCATATAATACTATAACTGTTGACCTATTATCTAAGGTGGTATTATTTAATTTACTAATTAAATTACAAAAATTTGATCCTGTTGAACAATAATTTATGACCCTATACTTTGTGTGACCTATAATAAACCTGCTAAAATCTATACCTAATTGGTCAGAAAAAATCACAACTTTATTTTCTGTAAAATTCAGAGTATGCTGATCAGATAGCTATAGATAACTTGATGATGTGCTATATTTTTAAAGTAGGTATTTGTGACCTATTCCTTTCTAACACCAATGGTAGGTATTTGTTTATTGATGCTATATAGCTTATAGTTGTCTTCGATAAATGGACTATATAACAGTAAAAGAATTTTTTAATTCGGATCACTAGGTAGTTTCTGAGATTACCGCGTTCAAACAAACAAACAATGTCTTTAGCTTTATAATATTAGTATAGATTATGCTACCAAAAGTTTATTAACCAAAATGAGACTACGGAAATTAAAAATGTCAAAGTATTTAGCCCCGGATATAGTACTGGGGGATTCGATTGCACACTCGATTACAATGTTGTCACCCAAACACTGTTGGAACAACTCTCACAGTTTTTATCGAGTTTTTTGACATTGGCGCTCGATTGATTCCGATTTGAGTTGCATTCGAATAACAATGGGTACCGGTCATGGCCGTCAGAATCGAGTGGTGTGAACAATTCGGTAACGGGGGCAGACAGGACGCCCTCCCATGTAAATTACCAATTCTTCCTGCAATAAAAACCTCATCGGTTACTTTAACCCGCGTCTATCAGCTGTCACACTTGTCTCGGCCGTGACAGGTTATAATTTATCGATGTAGATGTAAGCTAGATATTATCTAGACGTATTCTCTTTAATAAGATTACACAAACTAATAACAATGTCTATGAAATCTGATTAGTAATTAGAGCACATATTTAACTGTCAAGTCAAATCGGTAATTACGACATCAGAAAAGGATGGGTTTAATATTACGGCTGTGTGTATACTAATATTATAAAGCTGAAGAGTTTGTTTGTTTGGTTTAACCAAATAATCTCGGAAACTATTGGTTCAAATTGAAAAAAAAAAAACGGGTTGCACTCCGAGAGTGCCGGCAAAAGTGCATTTTTGGATTTTTTGGAATGGTTAGGGAATAATATCGCACGAATTGCTTTATTTATCAGCATAAAAGTTATATTATTTAAATGGTTAAATGCAATATTCATCTATAGCGCTATCTTACAAAAACAACAATTTATATTATATTTTTTTAACGAAACAGCAGGAGTAGGCATACATTTTCGCTATGAATTTTGATAAACTTTCGCGATTTGTACACATTATAACATTATATATACTACGGGTCTTAATCGCGTCAATAATTTAAGGTAAATAACCTTGTTTATTGCCCGACGTTTCGACCGTATTGCAATGGCCGTGGCCACGGGTAGACTCTAATAATTTTTTGCATTTTTGACAAATCCCAAAAAGTGCATAACGCCGCTTAAGAAGTTTTCACTTCAAAAATATTTTAGTGTTGGGTAGCCCATTTAACGAGGAAAGCTATGGGTAATTTAACATCACGCTACGACTAATAGGAGTTTACTTACTTACTGCCCTGAATTGAACTCAAATATTTTAGTGCATGTGACAGATCAGTGAATGGCAGACCCCGATGGGTTTTTTTTAGGTTGCTTACTTCCTGTTAGTCGAGGGTTTTTTAAATTTTATTTCATTCTTTTTTACGTACGTCATGGGTTTTTTTAATGTATCATATTGTTTTTTCATTTTTAACTTTTTAAAGTTTTTTGACAAAATGTACAAGGTACTTACTCGTGTTGAGAGAAATATATCATTGTAACGGAATTAATCTACACTAATATTATAAAGCTGAAGAGTTTGTTTGTTTAAACGCGATAATCTCAGGAACTACTGGTTCGAATTAACAAAATCTTTCACTGTTGGATAGCCCATTTATCGAGGAAGGCTATACGCTATATAACATTATGCTACGACCAATAGGAGCAGAGCAGTAATGAAAAATGTTGCAAAAACGGGAAAAATTGACGCATACGAAGTTGCGCGGGTTAGCTAGTACATTATTTTTATTCTGTTTTAAAAATAAAAAGATGAGTTTGACCCTTTTTTCAGAAAAAAAATGCGTGTACGCCCCCTGTCGGTCTGTAACGTTGTAACTTAACTGGAACATGCTCAGAAATTACACTTATATAGCGAAAAAACCGTTCCAAAATCGTCCTAGCCATCTCCAAGAAAAAATAAATAACCGTTTTGGAGAAACGTGAGCACTGTAGCGCGCCCTGGCTGTTTAGAACAATAAAACTTGAGGAATTAGGAAAACGGGAACGAAAGTCTCATGTTTTGAAATCGGTCTATCGGTCCGAGAAATGTGGTATCAGACACACACACAAACACCTCCGCCGTCTCCGTGACCGTTCGAGTAAAAAATGGAAAGAAAAAGTCAGTAGTCGTTGTCTACTTTTAGGCTTTTTAAAAAGTACTTTAATTTAATGTCATTTATCAGAGCAATTTTAAGTGACACTCTTGTAAATTATTTAATAAATTATTTTACACGTAGGAAATAATGTCAATACACCGCAGAACTTGAAATGGAAACAGTAATTAATCATTGATTAATTAATAACAGGTTAATGTCTGTCAGCGTAAATTGAATTGTACCAATTACTACGGCATTGCTATTTAATTATTTCGAGTATTACATCAAATAGTTATTTCGAAAAAGTTTTCACTTAGTTTGCTGGTATGTACTTATTTTAAAATTATAGTCTAATCATCATCATTTTGGGCCACATCAACCCACTATTGGACATAGGCCTGCTCTTTATAGTCGGCATCCAGCGTTTTCTCGTCACCTTGACATTATCGTTGGATCATTGTGTTCTGTCCATGCTCTAAGCTAACATTCTATGACTGCATTCGTCCTGTCCGTCATCCCATCTGTCGTAAACGCGTTGTCGATGTAGGCACAAAACACCGAGATTACAAAAGGTAACCATGATATCTACCTACGCTCCAGCAACCCACACAGACAATGTTCACAGACACGGAATTTTTGACCACTTCGGACCAGATTGTTCGGAAGGCGTCTCTGGATTTCATATCCGTGAGCAAGACATATCGCAGAACGCACATATATCATCACAGGAGGCCTACTCTAATCAAATGAAAACGAAGATTCGATCAAAAATGAGGTGGTAATATACTGAAACAGGAACATCTATTTAATCCACTCGTTCCAGAAAATCGTCCATGGGTTCGGATTTTCGTTCTTTTCCAAAAATTAATTAGAATAGTCCTCGTAAACTTAAGAAATTTAAGTAAACAAAAATTTACGAATTGCGTCAAAAAGAAAGAGAGTAGGCTACTGATGCCGAGAATCCGAACAATACATACCAGAGACAGAGCGCGCACAGAGCCACGCTCATGCGCTGCGGATGCTTAAGTTCATTTGTGAGGGCGTGTGAGTGTAGGCTTAAAGTTATAGTCATTTTTAAAGGTATTTCTTGCCAATTACTTTATAAAATACAAGAATTACATTTTAGAAAGATAGAAAAATTTTAAGTCCAGACCCAGGAATCGAACCCTAGACTTCCGTTTGCCAATCCGGGGCCGGAATCGAACCACCTAGCTGGACTATGTTACTAGACCTCAAATTTCTCTAACCTTTCATGCTCGCGAGTTGGGCCCCCGCATCTGGACTTCAAATTTTTCTTCGTCTGAACTTCCATTTTTTCTATCTTTCAAAAATGCAATTATAGGCTTAAAAGTATCGGTACATACAAGTTTGTTCCATCTATACTCTCATTATTTCGTGTAAATACCCTGTGTATTTCGTGACGAAGGGCCGATATGTACACAACGTAGGTTCAATGTCAAGTCTACGTACCTAATGTGCAAAAACCTTATACAAACTTAGGTAGGTAAATGGTTACCTCTCGTCGGAAAAGTTAGATTACAATTGTTTGTCTCGTAGTATCCACTTTGTACACGGGGACGTGGGCGAGTAAAATGTGGTCATTTGTTATTTAACTTGTGATATCTAGAAAAGGTCTTTGTGGTTAGTTTCATATGTCATCTACCCACAGAGAATTGATGTTGTAGACAACATTTTGTTTACCTGTCATGTACTTAAACTTTCGGAATCAGAAGCTTAGTAGGTGAAGGTTAAATTATATAGTTTATTGTCTATACTAATATTATAAAGCTGAAGAATTTGTTTGTTTGAATGCGGTAATCTCAAGAACTACTGATCCGATTTGAAAAAAATATTTTACTATTGGATAGCCCATTTATCGAGGAAGGCTATAGGCTATATAACATCATGCTACAGTTAATAGGAGCGAAGCAGCAATGAGTAATGTTGCAAAAATCGGGGAAAATTTACGCAGACGAAGTTGCGCGGGACAGCTAGTCACTTATAAGTATTCATCTTTAATCTTACACTATTATAAAGTAAACATCTGTATTGAAAATATTTAAAAAATCTACCAACCTGCTTTGTTTTTTTCACGGTAATTTGTTTGTTCTTCACGCAAAAATTGAATAAAGGAACGAATGAATGGCTGAATGGATTTAGATGAAATTTGGCAAGTAGTCGTGTGTGTACTGAAGTCACTGACCTCTTACACTGCATAGTATAGAGGTCATTAACTGAAGTAATGTCTTACCCCAGGTTGTATACTAACTACTTGCTAATAGTTAGGTACACTTACCTATTTAAGATACTTACTTTAAAACCGCTGGCGAAATATACATAAGATATAGATATAAAAAAAAACTGTGGCACCCGGGGACTGCCGCGGTAAAGCTATTGCATAGCATTTTTTATCAACAAAAAAAATTTTTTTTTTTTTTAATAAAAAAAAATATATTTAATAAAAAATATATTATGTAAGTAAAATAATAAAAAAAAACTAAAAAGTATCACCGCTGTGCCGGTCGGAGTGTTAGGTTATTTTCGTTACGGAATTTCTGTATTCGGTCCCCACGCTCAAGGCCCGCGATAGAAGCTATGCAATAGCTTAATAAGTTATTCTTAATAGGTACCTACTCCCAGTAGAGAAACAATCCAATTTCTGCCGCTGCGTCAGTTGCAAACAACTACAATTACAAAACCCGTTTCCAAACCCTTGTTGTAATTCATTACTGTGCCGCAAAAAGATCAGAGCTGTGTTGTTTCATTAGCCCAGCAATGTTCCGCATCAACGACATAGTTGGTTCAAGCACGTAGTGTCTTACTTATCATTTCATAAAGCCACGTCCGATACTAATTATTTACTCGATACGGTGGGCAATATTTAGCCAACAATCTGTAGAGATTTTAATCGATTTAGTTTTTAACTGTAAGACTAAGCGTAACAATGCATAGGCGCTATCCTGCAATAGAATAATGAAGTCAAAGTTAAGAGGCCTTATTTAGATTGATCAACTTGAGCGTAGTTGCGCGTATCGTAAGTGCAAAACACGAGACACTTGAAAACAGACATGTAGGCAGTGACTCAATATTTGTTATAACTGACTGTTATTATAATACGTGACAGCATATTGCAAAAAAGTTTGCCAGGAATGACTGCTTACTCTCCGTTACGAAGACTCAGAAAATCTTATGACAAAATGTTTGCTAAATTAATGGTATATCCACAATGTGTATAAAATTCACACACACACACACACACACACACGCACGCACGCACGCACGCACCCACGCACGCACATCTACGCCGTCGCGCTCGGCGTTCGGACGTGTTAACTCGCGATTTGCCGCGCTATTTTCCATTTTATACCCGCTTTTTAGTAATATAAAAGTAATAATGGTTCAGTGCAATAAATGTAAATTATTCTTATCTGTTACTAAAGATGATGTCGTAAAGTGTAAAGGTGTGTGTGAAACAGTATATCACAAGAAGTGTGTTCAAAATAACAAGCAATTCATTAAAACATCTGTATGTGATGATTGCCAAAAGAACAAAGGCAGCCCTACACAACCGTCATCATCATCAAATTTGAATATAAACATGTCGGAGGCATCAGCTGAGAAAGTTTTGATGGAAGTAAATAAAAAACTGGAAGTGCTTTATAATGTCGAGAAGAAAATAAGCGACCTTACCAACAGTGTCGAATTCTACGCGGAAATATACCAGACACTTATAGAATATAAAGAAGAGTCCCAAAGGAAAATTAAAGCGTTGGAGCAAAAGAATATCTATCTAGAAAAGTACAACAAGGCATTGGAGGAAAGAGTACAGGCGCTAGAGGCAAAGGAAAAGGAAACAGAAATAGAAATACATGGTTTAGAAGCAAAAACTAACGAAGACGTGAAGGTGGTGGTACAAAATATTGCTAAAATGTTGGAATTGAATCCTGAGGATGTGGAAACCGCAGAGAGGGTAGGTAGGCAGAAGTTGGAAGATACGAAGCCCAAAGTTATTGTAGCCACCCTCCGATCTAAAAGTTGTCGTAAAAATTGGCTGATGGCCAAGAAAGAAAGGAAGATCACCAATGACACAGTAAGTATATAAAAATGGAAACAACAACCAGGTATACATAAATGAAGGATTGCCAAAATTCAAACGCCAACTACTTTGGACAGTACGAAATAAGCTAAAACCACTAAACTATCAATACATCTGGGTGCAAAACGGCAACATTTTGGTAAAAAAGAACAACGAAGACAAACGAATTTACAATATAAGTGCCGAGAAAGACCTTAACAAATTCCACGAAATACAAAATAACAATGACGAATAACACGGCGCAGCTAGTGCATCGGGACACACTAGGTGAAAATTAAATGTTGAAATTCGATTGCTTACAGGAAGTTTTCCACTTTACCCTATGCATAGGTATATACACGTAACGGTCAAGTTCTAATATATAACTCATTACCTGTTAATCATCATCAGCCTGGAGACGTCCACTGATGAACATAGGCCTCTCTTAAGGACTTCCACAACAACCGATTTTGAGCGATTTGCATCCAACGACTATTACACTACCCTAAATCAGCGCCCTAAATCGAGGTGGCCTTGAAAATTTGTTATAGAATTAGGGCTCTAACTCTTATTACACCTCTCTTTTAAGGTTTTAGGGTCCCTGATTTAGTGTAGTGTAATAAGCGCATTAATCAGGTGACGACCAGACTACCACAAGATAGACTGACAAGTCCACATTGTGGCCTCATATGCTCAGGTATTCCTGGGGTGGTAGTTGCTCTACCTTCCAAACTTATTTAATGGATATTAAACATTTACAATTAAGACTGATAAAATATTTAGTGAGTAAGGAAGAGAAAAACAGTTGCAATAAGGATTATGATAAACTATTTACAATGTGTAAAATACTGCCGATAGATAAGAAAGTCGAATATTTAATAGGATTAGAATATTACTATAGTAATGAATATAAATGTAGAATTGAGAATAAATATAACACCAGAAGGGCCACAGAAAATATGTTAAATAAACCTAGAATAATAAACTACTATGGAGAGAGAACTAATAAATATATAGTGCCAAAAATATTTAATAAAATAGATATGTTAAGAGACGAAGATAAAATGAGTATGTTTATGTTGAAGAAGAAGCTGAAGAGAGAATTGATTATGAGATCATAGGCAATTCATTCTTTAGTTTCTACCCTTTAGAATGTGTATCTTTTTTGTTTTTGTGCTGATTGTTTTTTTTTATAATATATATAGAGTAAGTACGTAAATATATAGATAGAAAGAGAAAGAGCGCGTCTCGCCTTTAAACGGCATGTTTGGCGAGGATTTTTAACTTTAAGAATAATGTAATTTTAAAAATTGTACTTTGCTAAAATAAAAAATAAAAAAATAATAATAAACCCACCACCCACATATTTAGTTAGCTTTTTACGCCATAATTATGAAGATCTTACCCTTACGATGCGTAAGGGTAAGATTTACCGTATAAAAGTGGTACCTACTACTAAGAAGATCTAAGGATACTCCTACCACCCCAGGAATACCTGAGCATATGAGGCCACAATGTGGACTTGTCAGTCTATCTTGTGGTAGTCTGGTCGTCACCTGATTAATGCGCTTATTACACTACACTAAATCAGGGACCCTAAAACCTTAAAAGAGAGGTGTAATAAGAGTTAGAGCCCTAATTCTATAACAAATTTTCAAGGCCACCTCGATTTAGGGCGCTGATTTAGGGTAGTGTAATAGTCGTTGGATGCAAATCGCTCAAAATCGGTTGTTGTGGAAGTCCTTAAGAGAGGCCTATGTTCATCAGTGGACGTCTCCAGGCTGATGATGATTAACAGGTAATGAGTTATATATTAGAACTTGACCGTTACGTGTATATACCTATGCATAGGGTAAAGTGGAAAACAAAGTAGATACACATGTACCTGCCAAGTTAGACCACCAGATGGCACTTTAAGATTCACACTGTAGGGTTATTCAATTTGTGCAATATCTTGCTGTGAAGTGCCCTGGCTTACTTTAAAGAATGTGCTATGAAGCGCAATTAGCGTAACCTCATTACCGAAATTATCAGTTGGTTGTGCTCATAAATACCTTTGGCGTTAATAATTGCCTTTTATAGTAAGAGGTTTGACGGTAGTGAGAGTAACAGCTTGTCGCCAATTATAATGAAACCCTGGTGATGTGGAGAAGCCGGTCACTGGTAGAACGTCGACATTGGGCTGGCTCTATAGACATACTATATCTATGCAATTTCAATATCAGATTAAATAAAAAAAATCATTATAACATTTGGCTTCAAGAACTTCCCCTTAAGCGTAATATATCGGGCCGAAATCGTTAGCAACGTTATGCCAGTAATGTCATTTTAGTTAAAATGTCACAACCCTAATCATTATCTAAAACAATGAGGTGCGTTTGGCAGGAAGGTAGTGATGGTGAAATGCGATTTAAAGACCCGGGACGATTCCACCATAGAGATAAACCGTCATCCGTCATCGAAAATTATAATTAACTACCTGTGCCCCGCGGTGTTACCCGCGGTTTATTAGCCTATGTGTTAATCCAGGGTGTCAGCTAACTCCGTACCAAATTTTATTAAAATCGCTCCAGCCGTTTAGACGTGAAGAAGTAACAAACATACACACTCACATACTCACAAACTTTCGCCTTTATAATATTAAGTGTGATAGTGTGATTATTAAGTTTTTGACGTGATTACGTCTTATAAATCGACGACGGGGTGCACACACAAAAAAGTGTCACGTAGCAACGATCACGTTACTCATTGGTTGTTAAGCAGGCACGTAGCAACGGTCACGTTATTGATTGATTCTTAGCAATCAATCAAGTTACGTTACTGACTATTTGCTATGGAACGCGAATGGCGATTCCGTCTGCTGATAGGCTGAAGTATTGTAGCCGTCGGGTGCATGCGCGCACATGCGTTCGGGTCCACTAAAGCTGCCACAGGCATGGTAGCTTAATACAATGTCATCAATGTTTTATATGATTACAGGGACATGCGATACAATTGTAAATAAAAAAAAATGTCCGTAGACCGACTTTACCGACAACCATTTTTTTTACAGCTTCTATTAAAATATGGATTAATGTCTATTTTTAGCAGTACTTTGTCGTTTATTTAGCCTTATTTTGACTTGAAACTACTTAAATAAAATACATTTATTTTGATTTAAAAACTTTATAATGGTTTCATAAAAAAAAGTTTAATGGCCGCAAACAGTTTAGTTTAATGTCAATTACCATAAATGTTATAACATTTTTCACGATGATACCCTATTACAATGAAATAAACGCCTGTCAGCCCTAGCGTGCGTCAAGCAGACTTGTCGACATTCATTTGTCGTTGAGTCGTCGTCGCACGAAGTCGCGTTGAAAGTGAGAGCGGCTCGGTTTGCAATTAACCTGGTAATTAGCCGGTCACGGACGCTGTGTACATCTGCAAACCGCTTCCGTTTCTATGGTATTGTTTATATGATGAAAGTAAAAGTAGGAAATTTTGTTTATAAAACAATGGCTATGTGACTCATGTTCATATTATATTTTTTTTTCAATATCGTAGCGACGGTAGTCTAACGGTTTTGGCATTGGATTTGCTATCGAGAGTTCAAGGGTGTGAATTCCATTTATTATACGATTGACGTGAACCCACTCGTAACACAAGCAATTTAGCTTAGGTGGAGTATTAATAAGATTTCTAGTTATTTTTTGTTTTTTTAATATAAACAAACACTTTAAAACTTAATATTTCACTACAACAAATGGTCTTGACAGCCCCTAAATGTTTTAAAATACCTATCTAATGATACCCCACACGATGGGGTAGGTGAGAAAAAAAACTCACATTCCCACTTTACCTGTAGCGGAGTTACTCCCCTCCATACATTTTAAATTTTTACATAAAGGTTTTATACAGTTTTATCTGACAGTTAAAACTGACGCCCCTTGTTCACTGAACCGACAGTTTTCATCGTAAACCCACTCAGTTTTCACTTTAAGTTTAAAATGTTCAGCTAAAAGTGACAGTTATAAGTGATAGTGTAATTATTTTATTGTATTTCACACGGGCAGTGAAAACAATCATGAAGCGGCGGCTCGCAATCGTGAGGTCACGGGTTCGAATCCTACCCAGCTATAATAATTACAAAATATTTACTAGAGGGAGGAAGTTATTAGTTTATTACGAATAAATGCTAGATTTAGCTAAAACCAGTAGGCAGTTAAAACTTGATCTAGTTGATTTACATCGACATAATTACCAATAGACATAATCGAGTAGAAAACTTGTCGTGTAATATAGTAAAATGTGGCAGTATTTGTTGTGACGACACAGTTTTATGGTTGGCAAAATATTCGTTGTTTTGTATTATGACGTCACAATCATGACATCACTCCACCTGGCCTGAGGGCGTCCAACACTACGTTTGCCAAGCCGCGGTCTCCACTCAAGAACTCGTTTACCCCAACGGTTGTCGGTTCTTCGGCTAATATGGCCAGCCCACTGCCACTTCAACTTGCTAGTCCGGTGGGCTATGTCAATAACTTTTGTTCTCTGCCGGATAACTCTTGTTCAGGCCAGGTGGAGTGATGATTTACGCAAAACGGCTGGCAGGAGCTGGATGCGAGAAGCCAGAAGAGATAGAACAAAGTGGCGTGCAATCACAAATTTTAATAAATGCATCTTCAATTTGTATTGAAGGTGCATTTATTAAAATTTAAGACATTTTAAAGAATGTTGTAGACGGTTCACAATTAAAAAACCCTAAAAACATTAACATAATAAAATACCTTTAAAAAACCGTTCAAGAGCATGGGAAGAGAGAGTAGGGTTCCGCAGCGGTTATTACAAATAAATGCACTTCATATAAAAAAAAATAGATTTGAATAATTGCATCAGCAGAAGAGCACATGTTCATGATACTTACGACCTTTTGGTTCGCAGTTTTTTGACAATAACTCAAAGACGGTATATCTGATCATGTCGAAATAATTTTAGTTTAAAGTAACTTTATGCGCAATTTATGCAACTTTCAAACCGATTGTTTCCAAGAATATTTACTTAATCGAAAAAGTTAAATAGAAACCTTTAAATGTTTTTAAAATACCTGTCGATTAATGTTAAAGAGATTTTTTTTTTTAGCTTCTGTTACATGTAACATATATCCATAACATATAACCTATACGCGTAACAGAAGCTAAAGGTTAAACCCTGTAGGTATGTACTTACTTATTAACGGCCGGTCTCAATAATCTACCTATCGATGGTATTGGCTACTAGAGGTAGAGTTTTGACATATTTTGTCTTATGTCAAATATATACCTCTGGTAGCCAAATCCATCGATAATTAGATTATTGAGACCAGACGTAAGTGATTTTTTTTGTTTAGCTATCAAACTTGGTAGCGGCTACTAAAAAACACATTTTCAACAAATTTCATCATATTCATTGTGTAGTCTTTGAGTAAAATGCCTGTGACATACAGACGGACATACAGAATAGACAAGACAAAACTATAAGGGTTCTGTTTTTACTATTTTGGCTACGGAACCCTAAAAAAGACAGCATCCGCAATTAAAGAGAGACAGAAGACATACAATTTTAATAAACACAAAGTACCTACACAGACTCAGTGTGGGAATAAAACTCAAACATTAACAGTCGTACTTACTCTCATTGCGCCATCGAACAGTCATCTTGATATTGCTTTGCGAATTCTGTCGCCTACTATACCAGCAGTGTTTATTCCACGCGACTCTACTTGACCTCTTAGGTCCAAGGATTAACACAAAATACAGATAATGCAGAAGGTAATCTTCATAGGTTCATCGCTCGAGCAACGCACACGTAGACATTGGTCACGGACATAAAAGTACAGTGTGCCTAGTGCGAGTTTGTTTAACGGTAACGCGATCGACAAGTTCAAGACGTTTGGCGGCTCCCATCAGCCCGCTCCAAGCTCTAAACCAACCTGAGAGCCAAATGCAATAAACGTTTCGATCGCGTAAACGTAAAAAACAATACACACTCAAGGCACAAAGCGCCTAGACAAGTGGTATAAACTGTAATCGAATAGCAGCGCATAACCGCGAATATGAAAATGTTATATATGATATTCGAAGTTTGGCGCGAGCAGCTACGTCATTTACGGCCGGTCTCAATAATCTACCTATCGATGGATTTGACAACTAGAGGTAGAATTTTGACATGTTTTGTATGGAACTTATGTCAAATATTTATCCGAATTCATCGATAGTTAGATTATTGAGACCGGCCGTAAGACGTCATTCAATTCGATTAGAGTTTATGCCACTTGTCTAAGGGCTCAAGACTACTTTTTTTAGAAGATGTATCCAGATTCCCTGTGGAAGGTGACTTTTCACTATAGTATGTAATAACCTTTATTATATATTACAGTATGGGATATAAATTCATATTGTTCATCATACTTTTGAATGGAACCGTTTATTTATTATATTTATTGAGCTATAGTATTACATCTCAAGTCGGAAGGAACAGAATAAAATCGTCAAATGACATGATTCTGAACCCGACTAGGTACATCTTCAGATTTTTTTTGGTCAGCGGTCAGAAAATCAGATAGCTATGATACAGTTCGTTACTTTTTTACATTTTTGAAAACAGAGCGCCAAGTCAAACGCTACGCGAAAAAAATTGATATTGGTGATTTCGAGTTCAGGATAATCGATTCTATCAATTTGATGCGGTTTGGGCAGTATAGTATATAGTATAGTGGTTTATAAATATTGCTACGAGAAAAAATTTTGGTCGTACTAAAAAAGATAAATATCTCAGTGTAAACACCAATTGCGGGATCTAATATATATCTCGGGATATAATATATACGAGTAATCCAATAGTTTCTTTTTTTTTTTAATTTGTTTAAATGGTTATTTTGGATATTTTGTTTAATAGTTAAGCACTTGAATGATATAAAATTCATGGTCGTAGAAATAATAATGCAGTAATACTGTTAAATAAAAAAAAAAAAAAAAAAATTTAACATATACATTATTCTGCATTATTGAATTGAAATTGTTAGTAACGGCAACTAGCGATCGTACTTCATTAAATTATTGTATCTGATCTTCATTCTCACTAAAATGTAATGGCTTGTGGTGGCGGTGTGGGCCCGGTCGCCTTCCTTCCCTCCAATATGGAGGAAGGAGGTGATGGCTGACCCATGCGTCATACTCGAGAACGGGTGCTACTTGGGGTGACTGGTTGGCCTTGTCATTATCATCTTATAGGTTTATTTTTAATTAGTGGTTTATAAATATTTCTAAATTAAATAGTTTTTCTTACATTAATGGAATCGCATGTTGCCTTTACCATCTTCTGTAATTTTTGTAAGTTGATGCTCCCACCCACACCACAGGAGGCTAATTCATTTAACACTTGATTATACCCACTTTACGTACTATGGGTACTGCTTACGTGAGTTTCATGGTGTAATGGTTGCAGCACCTTACTGGCATATCTGTATACAGGGTGTAACAGAAAGGTGTGGTCATATTCAAGGGTTGATATGTGCCCATGATACTGAGTGCACATACCTAATTTTATCAAAATCGGAGTACCTTATAAAAATATTTATATTTTTTTCTTTTGTTTATTTATGAATGAAAAAGTTATTAATTTAAAAAAGTATGACTTAAAAAGTTCTAGGCCATAATAATCCAATCGAATTTTGTACCAGGGGAGGTATAATTCTTAAGCCATACGCCTTTCACTACTTAATTTGGACAAAAAGAATATGCTATAATTATGTAATAATAATGCAACCAGCTATGGCACCATGGTATATGCAATACTGATAACATACCCTATCCGCTGCTAAAATTTGACCACACCTTTCTGTTACACCCTGTATATACAGATATATTGTAATAATTGGCATTTTAAAAAAGTGGCCATCAGTTTTTTCCCACGGCTTTACTCTTGCAAACTTGGCATTAAATTTTGAATCATTCTATTCCAAAGTTGTTCATACGTAATTGGACTGCCTCAGTAGCGCGGTGGGAGTGTGTTCGACTGCTACGCAAGAGGTCGTGGGTTCGATTTCCACACGGGTAACCACTTTGTGTGATCCTGGGTGTACTTTGTGTACGTGACTTTTATGTTTGTGTACGCGACACAGGGCTTGTACCCTACTGCGGGACTTGACTCATAAAAAAAAGTAGTTGTATGAAGGTTGCCTTCTGTACTCTTAGTATTTTGTGGTATTCGACCTACCCAAGTTAACTAATAGTTAACTTGGGTAGGTCGAAACGTATACATTATCTAATCGTACTGAAATTTATTGTTTCTCAACTTGTGTATCATTGTGGGGTCAAGTGATACTCCAGTATCCCTTGTGGGGTAATTGTTCCGTTTATTTGAACATCAGGGGTTTGGGGTAAGCAGTATACCTACTTAGATTACGAGATTAATAGCAGGTAATTTTACTGGACTGCCCCAAAAAAGAGTTTAACTTTTTCAGGGTTCGTGTTTATTTGTGAGTTTTCTTATTCTACAATAGCTTATAAACGCCTGAACCGGTTAAGATGATGAAAATGATTTCGGGTAACATAGGAATAAAAAACCGGGCAAGTGCATGTCGGTTCACGCACAATGTAGGGTTCCGTAGCTGCCTAGTAATATAATGCGGTATAAGAACAACGAACAATACCACTTACAACGTTTTATAAGTAAATTTCAATGGAATTTGTACGAAAATTGTTACTTCTCACTTGGTCGACTATTACTCGTAAACTTGTAAAGTCTACTTAGCTGTGATTTGACACCCTTGTGAAATCATGTTTTCTTTCGTTTCGTACTTTAACTTTGAGTATTTTGTTGTAAAGCCCCTGATTTACAACAAAATAGTTTAAAAGAATAGAACGCAAAACCATAATAATATTATAAATGCGAAAGTTTGGATGTAGTACCTACTTATAGATGTTTGGTATTCAATCACGCCACAATGAGTAATAGGATCTGTATAAAATTTGACGCAAATTTAATTATAGTATGGAAACCATTTCAGCCAATTTTAAATTTAATTTAACTGATAAGGGGTAAAACATTAAACCAATCAACTCGCTTTTCACCATAGCTGCTTTTCTGCTAAAGGCGTTTTGAATAGTGATGTGGGTTGTAAAATGTCAAGTGAATTGACATTACTTGCCTTACCTACGTTTTCCAACAGATAATATAGTACACGGGAAAATTCTGGAGACCAAACACAATTACACAATGGTGGTCTATTTAACCATATCTTGTTTAAGTTTATAACCATACAAATTATGGCTCCAAAGTACACCTAAAAGGATATTCATACTATGTAGTGTTCAGTCTGGAATTAAACTTATTGTGGGGATTAGTTCGAACCCTGTACGACCTTTTTAGTAATTTTGTTTTTATATCTTCAACTAGCTGTCCCGCGCAACTTCGTATGCGTAAATTTTCGCCGTTTTTGCAACATTTTTCATTGTTGCTCCGCTCCTATTGGTCGCAGCGTGATGTTATATAGCCTAAAGCCTTCCTCTATAAATGGACTATCCAACAAAAACATATTTTTTCAAATCGGACCAGTAGTTCCTGAGATTAGCGCGTTTAAACAAACAAACTCTTCCGCTTTATAATATTAGTATAGATACAATCTATTTATCTACATCTATCTACGAGTATATAGGTATTATATAAAATTATTTATTCAGACTGACTGGCTGATCGGCGGTGCGCAGCTTAAGCCGCTGATCATAGAGAGATGAAATTTGCGGACATTTGTCTTATGTGATGTGGGCACCCAATAAACTAGAAGTTTTGAAAATTCCGCCTCTGAGGGGATGAAAAGGGGTGTCAAAGTTTGTATGAAACTCCGTCATATTTGATCTCTTAACGGTGTAGAGCTATCCACGCGAGCGAAGCCGCGGGCAACGGCTCTGACGTGCAGTTGCTGACTAACTGCCATTGTAGCGTAGTGAGAGTAAGTGGTAAGTTGTTTATATGATTGTCTGTAAAGTCGATTTACGAATGATAACTTTACGTGATCGTTATCACGTAAAGTTATAAGAAAACATAAAACATCGCCATTCGCGTTGCGTAGCAACAAGTCAATAACGTGACACTTTTTAAGAAAACATTGCTGACATATCACCATTCATGTTGCTTAGCAACCGGTCAATAACGTGACATTTTTTTGCGCGTGCACCCAGTCATCGATTTATAAAAGGTTATCATGCAAAAGAGTTTGCTTGCTAGTGTTTTAATAGATTGAGATTTGAGATTGATAGTGATGACAGTTGGTATTAAGAAGCTTAAAGCTTAAAAAAATACATAGACAACCTACTTTTTATTGCAATCATTAACATCTACAAGATATGGGGAAAAAAGTTTTCGACTCGGCACTTTTAATTTTACTAACGTGTTATAAACTTGTAGAAACAGTAACTACTTTAAGTCGTTATAGTTTCCCTAAGTTACAATGATAGTAGTAAATTGGCGTACGGCCTACTTGGTTATAATACAACCAAATAGGCCGCATGGCAGTTTACCACCCTAAAATTACAAAAAAAAGTAATATCCTTATCTGTTACCAAAAAGGCCTTCCTTTTGGGATGTGCCGCTGTATCCCTTCACTGCGTTATCCTGACCAGCACATTGACCTTTATCTGTCTTTACTGCCCCACAAGTAAGAGTCAGTTATACCTCTTATAAATGTCCAGACGAGACATTATCGCCAGCTTTTTTCGAATAGCTTTATTTCGACCTTTCTAATGATCATTTGAAATTTAATCGTATTGATTCCCTTTTTTTAAACGGAAAAGGGTTAATTTTATTTATAAAATACACCTGATTTCTAGGACTCTAGTTACTAGATTCCAATTCTTTTCGTGTAATTTTTACAGATTCACTCATTACACGAATGTCAAACTACTTAGCTATCGCTAAATAATAAAAATAAATGTTTTTAGGGGGGGGGGGGGCACTTCATACATCAAAAACATTAGAAGGTTTTTAATAAACTTTTTTGATTGAGTAAACATTTTTGGAAATAATCGCTCCGAAAGTTGCGTAAATTGTGTCCCCTTAACTTGAACCAAACCAATAATTTGAAAAAAAACACAACGGTCGCGCTTAATAAGTACTTTAAACCAAATTTATATCAGACATGATCTTATATACCGCCATTGAGTTATTGCTGAAAAACTGCGTTTCTCAACAAAAGGGCGTAAGTACAATGAACATACGCTCTTCTGCTGATGCAATTATTCAAGCTTGTGGAATCCTACACTGAGCATGATTTGACATGCTCTTGCCCGGTTTTTGTAATATGACCTTAGACTTTAGTTATTGCTCTGAGCCTTGATACAGGCTTAAGGTTCATTTCCGTGCATCGCGGCCGATCGCGAGTCGCGCGCGGCTTACGACAAGCGACTGACGCGCGCGGCCGATGCGACAATAGTCAGAGTGCGCGCGCAGCCTACGACAGTCGTCGGCCGCGCGCGTCTGTCGCAGACCTCAGAAACGGCGCCGTACATTCTCATACTCGAGTATTGTCGTCATTCGCTTGTCGTAAGCCGCGCGCGACTCGCGATCGGCCGCGATGCACGGAAATGAACCTCAGAAGGAACTTGCCATCTAAGGATTAATAGTTTGGATTTTAAAATGCGTATCTTTTTATCATACAAGTTACATAATACAAATTTTGACGTAACATTATCATTGAAAACAAGTCACATCTCTAAATACGTATTCGATACAACAAATGGTTTTAGGAGGATGTTCAAATAATTACGGAGCTCGGTAGGCGGAATTGTGGTAGCGGTATTAATTATTATAAGTAATTATAAGGTGTGTTACCAACGATATTGGATATGTTTTATGCTCGGTTAGCTACTGGTTATGTTCATTAGATCATGTTGTTTATTTTATTGTCGTTCTCTCGATGCTACTCATCATTATGAGAAGGTAACTTAAAGGTTTTTTTGCTTTTTAATCTAGTTCTCTATGTCCTTTAAAATGTGTAATTATTGTATATCCGAAAGAGTCGATGGATGGATATTTGTTTCTCTTTCCCGCAAAACTACTATACGAATTTTGATGATTTTTCACAGTAATTTAGTTTATACGTCAAAATATCACATAACATAGAGCCATGAAGAAAATCTAATCAATTTATAATTCTTTTGATTTTGGTGCAGGAATTTGGTGAAACATCGGTTTAATTGAATATTTGGTTATAGAAAAGACTGAGTCCTGATAGATATGACTATTAAGTAGCCTTAGTTATGACTATTTAAGTAGTTCATTGTATAAAAGATTTTTTCGCTTGTCCGTAGAACTGTTCTGTATTATTTAATCAAACCTACTAATTGTTCTGTAGGTCTACTCTCTTTCTCTAAAACGAAATTCATTGATTTTCATTATCTTAAATTTCTTGAGTTTACCGGGACAATTCTAATTATTTTTTAATTAAGCACAATTAGTCCGAATCCATAGACGACGTTCAGACATGAGTGGATTGAAGTTGATGACTCTGTACATTACCACCTTGTTTTTGATCGAAACTTCGTTTTCATTGAATTTGAGTAGGGCTTCTGAATGTGATAAATCTTTTAAACTCTTAGTATCTTCTGTTTACTTTAGTGTCCCCCCTAACCAAATTGCAAAAACCTAAGACATAATAATCATAAGGTTATGTATTCAGATTAAGACATGTATAATTATTGTGTCAATTCCACGAAGATATAATGCCAATTCCATGGCGCTTTCCGGGTCAAGAGGCATGTGAAGTCGTAATGTTTATACGAAATACTAACTGTCAGATGTACGAGTACGATTTGTCTTTATTTGTTTCAATAAAACGTGTCCCTGGTGTTGTGGATGTCGTGCTAAAGATTTTATGAGGCTTTAAAAAGGTACATCTCTATGTGTTTGTTGAAGGTCGCATTTCATATGTTAAGAACTGTTTGAGACCAGGTGAGTAGCAATAAGAACACTATAAATATATATATATACAGGGTGTAACAGAATGGTGTGGTCAAATTTCAGCAGCGGGTAGTGAATGTTATCAGTATTGCACCATTCATGGTGCCATAGCTGGTTTCATTATTATTACATAGTTATAGCATACTTAATTCTTTTTGTCAAAATTCAGTAGTGAAAGGTGTATGGCATAAGAATTATACCTCCCCTGGTACAACATTTTGATGATTGTATTATTATGGCATAGAACTTTTTAAGTCATACTTTTTTAAATAATAACTTTTTCATTTATAAATAAACGAATGAAAAAATAATAAATGTTTTTTTTGGGTACTCCGATTTTGATAAAATAATATGTGCACTCAATATCGTGGGCACATACCAACCCTTGAATATGACCACACCTTTCTGTTACACTCTGTATACTCGATTGAGCAGCCTCAACCGATTGCCAATATATTCATAATCGCAGAGCTTAAACTGCTTAAGCTTATTCTGCTTCTTCAATCGGTCCCTCATTAGGTACTGTGGCGACTGGCACCTTAAACAGGCAATCTGTCTTCGTCAGTTCCGATCCGATTTGGCTTCTTTCACTTAGTCAGACTTCTCAATGTGCCTATTGTCGATTAAAAACAATTAACAATCTTTTAGGATTTTTATCCCCTCTACTGAAATCAATCTAGAAAAGTAAAAAAAGAAAAGAAATATGGACAATCCGTTTGCAGCAATTCACTTATGAAATTTTTTTTCGTATATTCCACCACTAAGAAGGTTTTTCAAAGCAGCTAGAGGCTTAGCAAAAACTAGAATTTTATACGTTAAACTCTGTCTATCTGCCTTTATTTTACTCGAGAATTTTATGTCAGTATTTTCAAAGTTTTGTTATCTGGCCAGTAAAAGGATATTTTATTACAAAAAGAACAAGAGAAACTATGTGAATAATTGTAAATCAAGTGAACATATGAAGATTTAACCGATATCGTCACATGCGGGCGGGGCCGTGAGCATAATCTAGTTTAATATACCTAATCTACCAAACGAAGCTTTTCAAGTCTTTAGGGTTCCGTAGCCAAAATGGCAAAACTGAACCCTTATAGTTTCGTGAAGTGGAACTTTTAGGCCTTATTTAAAAGACGAGGGGCGTCACGCATCCCATGTGTCTTGATGTCTCGCGTCGCGTTTGACGTTTTTGCCCGACTGCAAGGAAGCGCGTATCTTGTATGTATGGATATTTGTATGCATGTAATATTCTTTATTACCTCTATTATGACGTCGTTAAATTTGACCGTCCAAGTGTCTTTAAATAAGTGACGTTTGAAAAAGACAAACATGGCGGCTGTGAGATGTCAAAAACAAGAGGTGTAAAAAAAAGTTAGGTAAAAAATATTGCATATGGCTATCAAATTAAAGGGATCATCGTAAGCATTTTATGATTGTTATTCTAAAAAAGTCAATTAGCAACCATTCTATTTTCAATTTTCAATTTTTGGCATTAGCTGTGATTAAAGTTAGTTGTTACATCGGTTACAACCTACAACGACCAAAAAGTATTAAATAAAAAAATAAATTTTAAAAATAATAAAGCCAGCCTGCGCAAAAAAGATGCAAACAAGATCCCCTACATATGTAATATCATCAAGATTCATTAATGCTTCCGACTGCATGATGCTACATAAGTTCAATCGTTAAATAATAAAATATATTGTGAGGAGGGCACTCCATACATGTAACAGAAGCGGTCTTTTATGTTTTTAAAAGACCGCTTCTGTTACATGTATGGAGTGCTCTTAAGGTTTTTAAAAAACTTTTTAGATTAAATGTAAAATTTTTGCAACTTTTGGAGCGATTATATCCAATAAAATTTATTGGAAATAATCGTTCCAAAAGTTGCAAAAATGGTATGAGGGATACAATTTTTGCAACCTTTAGAGCGATTATTTTTAAAAATAGAAGAATTTATATCTAATATATAAAATTCTCGTGTCACAGTTTTCGCTGCCATACTCCTCCGAAACGGCTTGACCGATTTTGATGATTTTTTTTGTGCTTATCCGGTATCTATGAGAATCGGCCAACATCTATTTTTCATACCCCTAAGAGTTTGTTTGTTTGTTTGAATGCGATAATCACAGGAACTACTGGGCTGCACTGAAAAATTTATTTTATTGTTGGATAGCCCATTTATCGAGGAAGGCTATAGGTTATAACATCACGCTACGACCAATAGGAGCGGAGCAGCAATGAAAAATGTTATAAAATAAAGGAAGAAAAAAGGGAAAATTACAATCTATTATTCATGCCCCTAAGTGATAAGGGTTATCCACCCCTAACATTTTATAACTATACTATAATATTAGAAGAGAGAATAATTTGAAAAAAAACACAACGGTCGCGCTTAATAAGTACTTTAAACCAAATTTATATCAGACATGATCTTATATACCGCCATTGAGTTATTGCTGAAAAACTGCGTTTCTCAACAAAAGGGCGTAAGTACAATGAACATACGCTCTTCTGCTGATGCAATTATTCAAGCTTGTGGAATCCTACACTGAGCATGATTTGACATGCTCTTGCCCGGTTTTTGTAATATGACCTTAGACTTTAGTTATTGCTCTGAGCCTTGATACAGGCTTAAGGTTCATTTCCGTGCATCGCGGCCGATCGCGAGTCGCGCGCGGCTTACGACAAGCGACTGACGCGCGCGGCCGATGCGACAATAGTCAGAGTGCGCGCGCAGCCTACGACAGTCGTCGGCCGCGCGCGTCTGTCGCAGACCTCTTATTGTTGGATAGCCCATTTATCGAGGAAGGCTATAGGTTATAACATCACGCTACGACCAATAGGAGCGGAGCAGCAATGAAAAATGTTATAAAATAAAGGAAGAAAAAAGGGAAAATTACAATCTATTATTCATGCCCCTAAGTGATAAGGGTTATCCACCCCTAACATTTTATAACTATACTATAATATTAGAAGAGAGAGAAGAGTTTGTTTGTTTGTTTGAACGCGATAATCTCAGAAACTACGGGTCCAAATTAAAAAAAATATTTTACTTTTAGATAGCCCATTTATCGAGGAATGCTATAGGCTATAAAACATCGCGCTACAACTAATGGGAGCGGAGCAGCAAGTAAAAATGTTTGCAAAAATGGGGAAAATTTACGCAGACGAAGTTGCGCGGGTCAGCTAGTATTATATAGGTATATTCATCTTTTAAACCGCAATTTTCAGATCGTATTTTTTCATATGTAAAAACAGCTGTGGAATGCGGAACCCAACACCGAGCATTGCCGGGTTTGTTTGGCTTCTTTCAGTTCAAACGATTTACGCAAATTGCTTAAGTTTTAGTCTTAATTAGTTTATTTATTTGGTTTAATTACTTGGCTAATATACAAAACTGTTGGTAGAAGATTATAGCAAAAAATAGATAGTTTTATTTAAGTTTTCTTGCGCCTGATGCTAATGGTAGGTAATTCACTTAAAGTGTAAATAAAGTGCTATCTCTACTGTGCTGTTGGTTGTGACTTTTGATCGTTATTGCTTGCAATTAAAACTAGGTTTTACAAAGTATTACAAAAATATAATAGTAATAACTAAAATAATTCGACTGCCTCGCGGCCGAAAACTAGTTTTTTTTAAAGACGACTCTCGCAGTAGGGTACAAGCGTCGCGGGGGACTTTACAAACATACAAGTCACGGACACAGAGTACACCCAGACTCGGAACAACAATTTGTGGATCACACAAAGTGGTGTCCCGTGTGGGAATCAAACCCACGACCTCTTGCGTAGCAGTCGGATACACTCCCACCGCGCCATTAGTTATTAGTTTGGATTATGTTGTATGAGAATTTCAACTATCCAAAACAAATATCTAAATCTTGGGACAACTCACACACGGATTCTGATCCCAAACTAGGTAGGGCCTAGTAATAGTTATAGACTAGCCTTATCCTATCGATACTGTAACTGGTTTGCAAAGCGTCGTGACCTTCGAAACCAGTTACAATATGGTTATGGTAACCTATCGATAGTTATACAACACTGGGCAAATGAGACTTTTGGACTAATGTTTCAAATGAGGAGCAGAGTGCAGTGACATTCAGATCTTTGCCAAACAAGGATTTGGTTATTTACTGATACTATTATGGGCTAGCGTGACGTTTACCATCAGGCGCACGACGTGCTCGTCCCTTTATATATTAACGAGGAAATGCTTCCAGCATCTGTGGAACCGATGCCCATGGGCCTCAAGTTTTGGACATATTTTTGAAGTGAAAACTTCTTTAGCGGCGTTGTGCACTTCTTTTGGTATGAGTAAAAAATATCGCGTCTTTCAAAAAACATTTTAAGGTTTCTAACAAACTTTTATAATTAAGTTAATATTTTTGGAAAAAATCGCTCCGAAAGTTGCATAAATTGTATCCCCCCCCCCCCCTCCCATAACTTTTGAACCGTGTGACCAAAAAATGTGGAAAAAATCAATAAAAATACTTCAAACTAAAATTAATTCGGATAAGATCGGATATACCGTTATTGAGTTATTGCCAAAAAAACTGCGTTTCTCAACAAAAGGGCGTAAGTGCAAAAGTGAACATACGCTCTTTTGCTGGTGCAATTGTTCGAGGTTGCGCAACCCCACACTGAGCATGGTCGGACATGCTCTTGCCTGGTTTTTTTTATTTAGCGTTAGTTTTTAGTTTAAATATAGTTTTAAATAATTTGTAAGTAGTTATGTATTTTTTTAATGTATCTACATTAATAAAAATACATGAAAATCGAGGTGAGCGATTTATCATATCTGACATATGCTTAGTACCTTCAAATATACAATACAATATGAAAGGTATACCTACCTACCGGATAACTAAAAAAAAGCAATACGAAATCGGCATATTTTCTTTTGATAAAAGACAGGGATGCAATAGGTACTTATGCCAAACCCTTGAGACCACACCTTTCTGTAAAACGTCTCAAAATTTATATCTATTGCCTAACCTATCAAATCTATGGTTTCGTGACGCAGAAGTAAGTTATAGATATAACCGCGTCACGAATACCTGAAACTATTATTATGAAACATCATAAACAATATTTCCTAACATTAGAATTAGCGGATAACCATTAAAGCTCAACCGATGCGATAAACGAACCAAAAACGTATCTAGTAACCGACCGTATTTTAAACGGATAACAGTATTTAATCCTAGATATCATGTTGGAGATTAGAACATGGTTCCAATTTAGAGATATCCTTGTAGGGAGGCTGCACCGCGGGGGCTATGCTGTTCTCCGTCCACCATTAGGGACCTACGGGAGCATTCATATTTAATGAACGATGTGTCGTACCTATACACACTATTTTATTTATGCTCCTATTAACAAAGTTATATTGGAGGTCAATACAAACTTATGAAGGCTAGGTTAGGACGTATCTCTCATTATGCGTACAAAGATTGTATCAATATTGGAACGCATATTGTGAAGGGCCATCAGGGTATATTAAAATCTGCGAATTCCTTTTTTAAGTTTTTGTGACAATCGACGAATGTGTGTTGTTCCAGCCCCCTAAGATAAGTGGCATAAATTCTAATCGAATATTATCGTTGCGCGTGAAAAACCGCAATTAAGAGATTCGCAGTCGTCATTCTGACATTCATTCGATTCTCATTCTATTCGATTACCGTTTATGCCACTTGTCTAGGCGCTCAGGTTCGCCCATTTGAATGTGTGCGAAAAAACTGACACTGGTTTAAAACCGCGAAAGTGTCAAAATGCCTTTCTGTACTTGTGATTTGCGTATTTGTGCGAGGACATATCCAACATACCATTAAATCTTGTAATTTAATTTTACCGTCAATTTAGCAGTAATACGTACTCGATAAATGGCGTCCGATTACATTTTCTGTTTGCTCTGTATAGTACATATCTGCTCTGTATAACAACATTATATAAGCTCTCTAATAATCTCATAACAAGGCTAACAGAGATAAAGTTGTATGGGGCAAAGCTTAAGCCCCAGTATGTTAGGGATACAACAGAACCCCTATTAAAATAATATTGTGCTTGTCGTAGTTACTCCAAGCAGGGAACCAAACTGTCATCTTCACACGTAAACTTATAATCACTTTAGTGCAAAGCTTTTAGTAGATAATCAGGAAATACACGGACTTGAAAACACATGATCATTGCCTCGAATCATTATTATTCCATACGCCTATTTCAGATAGCCGTATTGGATTTACTACAGAGGCGTTAGTTAGCAGAAATGCGAAGAAAGGTTAATGTAGAGGCTGTATGGATAGAATACTAAATTGTAAAACAATATCCCGAAGGATTCCAATCTTGTTACTCATCATGACGCAATAAAGTCAACATCTGTGCACCGAAGTCCGAAGTTTAGTGAGTTTTATTCGAACAGGAAACAAATTTGGACGATCTACATAATTATTAATGTTCCGAATCAGAATTAACTAAAGTCTGTAATTTTTCTTCGTGATTTGAATATTTTTAAATTGTTACTTACATAAAATCAAGCTGTTTACTTTAGTTCTTTAGAAAGCGGAGAACTGTAGGTCTATCATAAAACTGGAACTCATAACATTGAGTTCGAAATCGAGTCGCTTCGAAATATACTTACGTCAGTTTGCTACCTAAAGTTTCGTCTTCAAATTGGAATTTGTTTCCAAACTATATGTAACAAACGTGAGTCAATAGAGATGAGCCTGTTTTCTTATTATTCAATATAATTGCGTTTTACGGTATGATTTGATCAAAAAAATAGTCCGCAAAATTAGAAAATAAAATTATAGGGTAAGGCTACAAGTTCCTACACTTGTAAGTACCCAAATAAAGCAAATCGGTTTTAGGCAAATAATTTCAGTGCTCCTAACCTACGGGTTAAGTCAACTAAAGTTTCTTTTCACAAAGATTACGGGTACAAAGGTGCCCTTAAAACTAAAGTTTAACGATCGTTCTCCGTCACTTAAAACGCGTTCATTTTCAAAACCACCTCAAAACATATTCGGGGGATTTTCGTCCCCATCGCCAACAATTCGCCTTTCAACTTTTCACTTTGAAATACTCAACTTCTTCAACTATTCGAGCGAAGTGAAAAGTTTGCAAGTATCTTTGGCTCGGAGTATGAAGATTCCAGACCATGATATCCTTCGATGTAAGGCTTATATGGATGAATTTTATGCCTTTTTTGTGAGGTAATAAATTCTTAGATGGCATTAAAGAATATTGCGTAGAATAACATGTAGCTTTTGATGTAAAAATACCACTCTCGGTACTTGTAAGGTTCAAATTCAATGAAATATTAATCAGGGCACCCTTTATCTAACTATGGGCGTGGTTTTAAAAGGCTATCTTTGATTTATGCTCAACTTGAATATTAGAACAAGATGCGATCAGTTCCTTGAAAACTGGATGGAACTTTTCGATTGTAATCGAATTTCAATCAAACAGTTCGCATTTTTTGTTCCTTAAATAGGCCGTAAATATAGTACCGGCTTAAGAATAGTTCCAGTGCAATTCCCGTGGGTGTCGTTAAGGCGACTAATGGATTTCACACCGGAGGACGGGCAGCAGCGTCCTCTGCGTACTGTAAAGCCTTCCTGCAATAGCCAACCCGCTCGCCAAGCGTGGCAATTATGGCAATTACCCCTAGGATCTATAATAAGTAGGTTCTACGGGGGAGACCCGTGCCCAGCAGTAGGACATTATATGGGTTGATATGTGTATTATCATATATTAATTGAAATATCTATGCGTCGTACCTTTTGGATAATATTCATAATGATTGCATTGCCTCTGTGGCGCGGTGGGAGTGTGTCCGAGTGCTATGCAAGTGGCCGTGGGTTCGATTCCCACACGGGACTCCACTTTATGTGATCCACAAATTGTTGTTTCGAGTCTGGGTCTATTTTGTGTCTATGACTTGTATTATTGTAAAGTCCCCCGCGACAAAAGGCTTGTACCCTAATACGGGAGTCGTCTTTAAAAAAAACTGCACTATATAAACTCTTAAAGATGCTAGTGGCCAGTCTGTACTATTGTATCCGTATCCGCAGTCAACCATATGCGCGAAAAGATTTGTACATTCTACGATTTTTTACATACATTTCTAAATGTGTGTGCAAAACTCTTATGCAAATCCATTTTTAACGTTTTTAGGATACGAAACTGTGCCACCGCGTTAAGTTCTAGTCGAAGATTCGAGTTTCACGTGTGTAAAAAATAATGTTATGAGAAATCCGTGAATGTATCAAAACACTTAGCAAACATTCTACATTTGTTTGTGTATCTACCTATTCGTGTGAATATGACGACCAACATAGATACAAGACAATCGAAATTCAGAGCGCAAAGCCACGGGTAAAAGCTATTTCTACAAAAGACAATACAGGGTCCTTATTCACTATGCTTTTTTTGATATCGCGGGAATTGGCGCCAGCGCGGTGCGCTCAATGATGTCTAAGATTTCTAAGCGCAGCTCTCTGTATACCATTATGTCAAGATTTTGACAGTTAAAAGCGCGGGCTTGACGCAAAAACGAAAAAAAATATAGTGAATAAGGATTAAGACAAAAACAAAAACAAAATAGCCTATATAAACAAAATTGTTCAAAATAAAAGTGTTACAATACACACAAAGCACCTTACTCCTTCTCCTACTCAATTATTTACAAGTCTGTTAAGTTTCATTACATCGGTACTTTACATGATCCACTTGTACTGTTGTTGGACTGTTTCCTTCAATAAAAAAACAAGAGTACAGAAGGTGGAATACGGGACTTGGAGCCTTGACTGTGACGACCGAGCAGATCGATATATCTGTAAGGTTTACCACTGTCGGTCCAGAGATCGGTGACCGTTTTCGTGCCTCGAAGATCACGTTAAACCGTTAGTCCGCGCCTAATCTCCGGTCGTGTCTGATTTCCGTCCCATCGGACTATGAGAATGAGGTGAATATACACTTGTGTCTGCACATATACACCTGTGTAGCTTGCTAGCCTTTAATGAGATTGGCCGACGTAACCGAAATCTTACAGAAGGCTATTACAGAAGGTAATCTTCTAAAGTAACGTACATATAGACATTATTCAGAGACAAGGAAATGCAGACCACTTTGGACAACTCTATCCGGAATGTTTTTAAGCTATTGCATAGCTTTTATCGCAGGCTTTGAGCGCGGTGACCGAATCGAGAAATTCCGTAACGAAAATAAAACCTAACACACCTCATTCCGCCTACCATGTAACTCGGACGAGCTGCTGCTGCTGAGACGAGACGAGCTGCTCCGATATGTAATGAAAAGAAAAAAAAT
Organism: Herminia tarsipennalis; assembly: GCA_945859575.2. Lineage (NCBI taxonomy): Eukaryota > Metazoa > Arthropoda > Insecta > Lepidoptera > Erebidae > Herminia > Herminia tarsipennalis. The sequence continues at coordinate 8,878,821 of OX243834.2, read as the reverse complement.
CTGCATAAATAAAAATAAATAAATAATTTGAATTGCATAAGTTGATAAAAAATGCTATGCAATAGCTTTACCGCGGCAGTTCCCGAGTGACACACCTTTTTTTATACAAATATAGATAACAGCCAGTATCAGTGGCTCCCAAATCCTTGCTTGGCAAAGATCTGAATATCACCGCACCGCGCTCCTCATTTGAGACATTAGTTCGTAAATCTCATTTGCCCAGTAGCACATGCTACAGTGCCCTTATAAAGAAACACAGTGATGTGTTTTATGAGCTGACCACCAAAACGGCCTATGGCTTTGACCACCGGTGAAAACCTCGCTCGAATCAGAGCATGCATAGAATCGTAACGCATATTAAATTACAGACAACTTTGTTTGTATTGCGTCCCAAGATGCCGTGCCCGTGTGCGATGTCTGTGCGTTTCTCAAGAGTGTGTTGTATGAAGGTCACCTTCTTCACTCTCGATATTTTGTGCTTTGATTCAATTACCAAGTCGTGCTAATCATATTTCCATTATCTAGACACGAAACATTTTAGGGCTTTAAACACGTTAGTACGTGACAGTCATTACGGTAATTACATGGTTTGGTATTTGTGCGTACTTCTCTCACTGAAACCAAAAGAGCTAGGGTTAGCGGTCAATCTCATCAGCGACTAGCCAACTACGCTTTATTTTCCCATTCTCATAATCTGATGGAATGGAAAATCTAACTAGATTATGAAGACACTAAAGCTCTTCTGAAATTCCTAGAGTAGACCCACACACGCAAACATACATACACACGCACGCACACGTGCACGCACGAGAAAGTGTCACGTTACGCTCTCGCTGATGGGTTTAAGTCTTAGTTCCAATTGTATCGCACGTCGCTGAAATCGCCATTCGCTGATAGGAGCATCCTATTGCAAGACTTTCAACGAATGGTGATTGCAGCGACATGCGATACAATTGGAACTAAAGCTATCACAGGCATGGTTGCTTATTACAATGTCATCAATGTTTTCTTATGACGTTATCACGTAAAATTATCGTCCGTAAACCGACTTTACAGACAACCATTTTTATTTACATCCTTGAATGGTTTTTACCAAACTTAAGTTACACTTTAAGTAATCCTCCAAAACTAGTTCACAAGAACACAAATCTTCTCAATATACAAAATATGTAACAGTCATGTCGCCACTAAGAGACCCTGAACCCTGTAAACACTAATTAAGGTTGTTACTAATAAATAAGGTTCATTACATTATGAGTAGTTAATATGTATTCGTAAGTTCTAATCCCAGTAATTGGCTCCAAATTGTGCTGAAAGGCAGCCATGTTGTTGTCAAAAGAGTCTGTCGTTCACTTAAATGTTTGGGCGTTCATAATGCCCGGATTAGGGCTATCACGACACCCTTCAAGTACGGTACTAATCGACGGGACCGTAGTTAGGGGAATATTATGTTGGCGTAAACAAAGTCCGCGGTATATAGCCTCCCCTGTAAATAGGCTCATCTCTGGAATCTTAGGTCTGAATAGACTAACGACTATTATATTGCTGTTAACACGTTGTAGGTATGTTGGCAGGTAATTTTTGAAGTCTTGTGATATAATCAGATTATCTGTAGGGATTAACAAGATTGCTAGTAGATAATAAGCGACACACATTGCATTGCGATTATATCACAAGACAAACAACAACTTTTAAACGGCTTTTCCCGTAGTTTTGCTCGTTCAGATTCAGATAAAATCTATACTAATATTAAAAAGCGGAAGAGTTTGTTTGTTTGTTTGTTTAAACGCGCTAATCTCAGGAACTACTGGTCCAATTTGAAAAATTCTTTTTTTGTTGGATAGCCCATTTATCGAGGAAGGCTATAGGCTATATAACATCGCGCTACGACTAATAGGAGCGGAGCAGCGACGAGAAATGTTGCAAAAACGGGGAAAATTTACGCATACAAAGTTGCGCGGGTCAGCTAGTATAATATAAAGTGGCTTAAGAAGATGTTTTTTTGTTGTTTTTGTTTCATACCTATAATGTTATACATAATTTTCAATAGAATTTGAGCGAAAATATTGTTACTTCTCATTTGATCAGCTGTTTTACTCGTAGTACTATATCTACTACAACCGTGATTTTTTTCAGGTACCCAAAATCAATCTTTTAGCTGGAAGGGAGTTGACTCTGACACTTTCAACAACAACCCAGTCACAACCCTTGAACGTTTTTAAAATACCTATCTAATGATACGTCACACTATGGATTAGGTGAAAAAAAATCACATCCCCACTGTACATATAGGGGAGGTACCCTAAAAAAAAATATTTTTCAAGTATCACTTTGTCGGCGTAAGTACTATGTGTATCCATGCAAAATTACAGCCTCCTAGCACTAACAATATCTAAGCTAAGCTGCTGACGGACAGACGGACATGGTAAAACTATATGGGTTACGTTTTGCCATTTTGGCTACGGAACCCTAAAAGTTCCGTAGCCAAAATGGCATCTAAAATATAAAGAAAATAACGAGAACTTCAAAAATGAGAAAAAAAAATACAGACGCATAACCTATAACATTGAGATCTTGTAAAACTACAGCTAGGTATCTATACCTAGTATATTTTAAGCACAATAGTTACAAGAAATTACTCGTTCGCATTGTCCAAATTGGGAATCCCAAGGATTTCTCTCCATAGTTTTTGTCTGTACCCCTCGTATGTCAATATTAGCCTTTATGGGGTAACCAAGGAGATTATTTTAGAGGGATACTCGTTGTCCCGTCTAATCGTACTGCTATCATTAATCTACGAAGCGACAACGAAACTATCAATCATTAGAACCACTTGTGAAAATGGAGCGCCACTGCAGTACCCTCGTGATGAATGATTGTGATTAACACCTGAGTAAAAACATACTATGACATCATCTGTGGACGTATCGGGATTGTAGCTGATAGGGGGTTATTTTAAATGTGTGAATAGCAGGTATACTCCTTGGAATGAAAAGAGTCTATCAGTAAAAACATACTATGACATCATCTGTGGACGTATCGGAATTGTAGCTGATAGGGGGCTATTTTAAATGTGTGAATAGTAGGTATACTCCTTGGAATTAAAAGAGTCTATCAGTAAAAACATACTATGACATCATCTGTGGACGTATCGGAATTGTAGTTGATAGGGGGCTATTTTAAATGTGTGAATAGTAGGTATACTCCTTGGAATTAAAAGAGTCTATCGGTAAAAAACATACTATGACGTCATCTGTGGACGTATCGGGATTGTAGCTGATAAAGGGGGTTATTTTAAATGTGTGAATAGTAGGTATACTCCTTGGAATCAAAAGAGTCTTGGACTTTTAGCCCAACAAGATGTTTATTTCATAGAATCCGCACCCTCTTACCGAAAGGCCTATCGGATAGAGCCCTAAACAAAAGACAAAATCACACAGACTAAAGCTTACTATACTGCACTAATATGTATAATAGTTTGTGCACGCTAATTTTCAAAGTTAATTAATAGGCCGCTTTAGATGCAATTCATTATGGATGTTAGGACAGAAGGAGACAGTCGAGTCTGCGGACAAGAGCTAATACTTAGGTAAGTAGATTTTTCTCAGTCAGTATAGTCATGAAAAACATCCGTACAGTAATATAGAAGATATTCAGCTTTATAATTATCTCAAGTTTGAGACACAGGCACAGAGTACATAAGGTTATTTTTGGTATAGTGCAAAGCTCAGACACCCTAACAAGATTTTTACTTCAAGAAATCATTTAAAAAAAAAGAAAATGAAAATATTGAAAACTTGCAGAGTTATAAGCCGTTATTGGTGTCATGTGTTCTTCGCGCTATCGTGCTCATTGCGTCTCGTAGGGCTAATCCATGGTTATTATTAAAAAATAAGTGATTATTACATTTCACAATACATTCTGAACAGGATTTGGACTGTTAGAATTATTCATAAATTAGTTAATGATTGATTAATTAATTAATTGAAAAATATAACATTGTCCAAAAACTACCCCAATGCAGTGGCGAAGGGTCCTTAGAACACCTAGAACACCATTACTTTCAGCTTCCCTTTGGATTGTAGTTACTTAGTATTATAGGTACAAAGAACCATGTCCAACAAGATATATTGTTGTATCGGATAACCTCAGAAAAATGAATGTAGTAAATAAATAAATTAATTTAAAAAAATAAAAAATTAACCCTTCGCCTCTGCCCCAATGGATTGTGTTACTGATTCTGAGCAAACTACGTTCAGGTTTGCACAATACCAAGAATAACGGTGTTTATTTATGTTATGGGAAGCAGCAGTTCCTGCAAAAAAATCACGTACATAATATCATAGACAAAAGCTTAAATTTAGATTAACATCAGATTTAAAAATCACAATTTTGTAGCCTCAAAAAGCTCCCGCTAAAAATAAACAACAAATCGAACTATATTGTTACAGCTAATTCTTAATTTAAAATTTATTTGTAACCTATATTCTAGGCAGGTAATAACTCATTTAGTCCGTAACCAATCAATTTCGTTCCCAACTCATTTATTCTTGACACGGTATTATAACTACAGGCAATTTTGGGAACACCTTGAGAGACCTTGGAATAAGTCTGTATCTACCTGCTGACCTAATCTCCCGCCTGTCAGGTATCTTACAAAGTTACAATCTAGATGTTTTTTTTTTCTTTTAATCTACATACCCAGACATGAGTATTGAGAAAAGATTTGGCTTTAAAAATACGAGTAGGTGCAGGCGGAAGACAAAGTATTTTACGGGTTAACACAGACTTAGGCATCTGTCCCACCAAAACGGCGAGAAAGCGATGAGCGAGTAGCAATTTTATCGCTCAAGAAACGTATATTATGTAGATCCCGTGTAAACAAAAGAGTCCCGTCGTCTTCCTGTGACCACGGCCGTTGCAATACGGTCGAAACGTCTGGCAATAAACAAGGTATTTTACCTTAAATTATTCACTCGATTAAGACCCGTAATATATATATTTTAATAATAAACAAAAGAGATACAGATATTAATAGTTGATCGCTGATCGTTCACATTGCCGGCGAGTACTCGCTCTATACTGCATTTCTCTTGTTTACACGAACGGGATCTACAAAATACATCTGTTGCACGTTTCTTGAGCGATAAATCGCTACTCGCTTCTCGTTCATCGCCGTTGAAGGAGCAGGTGCCTTAGTAGGTACTGGTTTTAAAAAATATGGTTGTTTAATACATGTAGCCTCTTTACAAGTTTGGAGATTGGCAATTAGTCGCTGGCTACAAATATGACTATAACGGACATGGTATACTCAGCCTCGGGACAAAAGTTTGTGGTTAACACAAGTTTTATCGCTTGTCGAAATTATATCTTGTGTAATGTATGATAGGTACTGTAGTGCACATGGCACTGTCTCAAAGCTGAACAGTATTTGTTTTTCAATTCAGAACCTTTGTACACGAATAATTGTTTCTCCAACTAATTGATTTGAAAATTAATTTGAGATTATAGTAATTTTTATTGGCATTTCTTTCCAATTACGTTATAAATACAATATGATGGTTCGGCTTTCGCGCTCCAGTAAGGCGATGGGAAGTCTTGGGTTCGATTCCTGGGTCTTTAAATTTTTCTTTCGAATGCAATTATTGTATTAATTTGAGATGTCAGAAGAAAATAAATGACACAATTCTTGAAACGTAGTTCTTTATCACACGATATCATTTGTATGCGTCCTGGGAGGCTAGACGAATAAAAGCGTATTACAAATCTATTATTTACTAGCTGACCCACGCAACTCCGTCTACGTAAATTTTACCCGTTTTTGTAATATTTTTCATTGCTGCTCCGCTCCTTTTGGGCGTAGCGGAATGTTATATAGCTTAAAGTCTTCCTCAATAAATGGGCTGTACAACAGTAAAAGAATCTTTCAATTCGGACTAGTACTTTCTGAGATTATCGCGTTCAAATAAACGAACCAACAAACTCTTTAGCTTATAATCCATACTAATATGTAAAGTAACTCTGTCTGTCTGTCTGTCGCTATCACGCTCAAACAGCTAAACCGATTAAGATGAAATTTTGTATGGGGATAGTTTGAGTACGGGGGAAGGACATAGGATAGTTTTTATCGCGATAACCGACATCCACGCAGGCGGAGCCGCGGGTGAAAGCTAGTATTAGTATCAATGATTACTTATTATGTATGTAAAGCTAGAGTAAGTAGGTTTTTTAAGGTTGTTGGTATTTTCGTTATATAGTAATATAAATCAAATACACAATAGGGTATTTGACTAAAGGCAAATCAGCCTCTTTTTAAGAAACGTCAAAAACGAGCCGCTCTGTACAAATTTGTATGGAATGCTAGCATATGACGTCACGTTTTCTATGGTCAAATTATTTACTTTCAGTGTTTCTCTTTATGATTATAAATTAAGTACCTAACACATGAAATTAATAAATTAATATATTTTTAAGAACACTTCATGACATACTTTTACCTGGTTATTTTAAAATATTAAATTTTAATAGTAGTCAAATACCCAATTGACAACTTCACGTTGATAATGTATAAACAAGCCATCGGAAATACGCGCACGCTCCTCCACGCGCACATTTTTTTCTTAGAAAGGGCGCCAACGATTTCACTTCACGTATTAATACTCGTAAATCCTCTTATTAACCTACCTTCTCTACTTTCCTCTTTACACAATTATTGATATAATTAACCGATACGACAGTTATTGATTCGCTAAAAGCCATTCGACTACATGATACGCAATCACCAGCCCGATAGGAAATTAATTTCCAAATTGCGTTCAACGCGGAATCATTTATGTGATTAATCGAATAAATCACGTTACGTCACACAAATACAATGAATAAACTTAATATGTGATTGATAAACGGTTATATGTGATTGTCCAAAAATGTAACTTAAGACGGACGATGCAATTACCTTAGCCTTTATTGGTGCAACTTTTGACGTCTCATTAATTTCGAGTTATTCTTACATCCCAGAATGATAAAACTGTGAATATTTTATTAAAAAATGCTTTATTATTGCTTAAGCTTAAACTTTTTAGGTTCTCATTGTGAAAGGAATGCATATGGACCTGGCAAAACCTTTGACTGTCTTTTCGGAATGGAGAACATTATTCCGTTTAGATGGAACACCGTAACTATTCAATAAGGCATCATTGAAGTTTTAGTAGTTTTTAGTTTCTCATTGTGGAAGGAATGCATATGGACCTGGCAAAACCTTTGACTTTCTTTTCGGAATAGAGAACATTATTCCGTTAAGATGGAACACCGTAACTATTCAATAAGGCATCATTAAAGTATCAGTAGTTTTTAGGTTCTCACTGTGGAAGGAATGCATATGGACCTGGCAAAACCTTCGACTGTCTTTTCGGATTGGAGAACATTATTCCGTTAAGATGGAACACCGTAACTATTCAATAAGGCATCATTAAAGTTTCGGTAGTTTTTAGGTTCTCACTGTGGAAGGAATGCATATGGACCTGGCAAAACTTTCGACTGTCTTTTCGGATTGGAAAACATTATTCCGTTAAGATGGAACACCGTAACTATTCAATAAGGCATCATTAAAGTTTCAGTAGAGATTAGAACACACAAACAGGAGTAAAGAAGACTATCTACGTATTCATCAATCATCATTCAAATCCATTCACTGCTGTACTGCTATACAGAGGCTCTAAACTTTTTATTTGCACTTTTTCGAAGGAGCATTATGGGAGCTGAATATATCAGCAAATAAGTTAATATTACGTCAAAATATCGGATTTGAAAAAATATGTCCCCGGAGGTCTGACCCCAATTGCTTCTGTCCATAATTTTAATCTAAATTTGATGTGATATCAAGCGATTAATCGTTTGAAAATACCCATACCTCGTTAAATGGGGATTTTGGGTTGCGTTGGCAGTTGACTCGATAATTTGGGAGTATGGAAAAGCTGCAATACCTACATTTTTATATCACACTCATTATTGACTGCCTCGGGTTAGGAGAGGGAGTGTGTACGACTACTGCGCAAGAGGTCGTAGGCTTGTTTCCCACACGGGACACTACTTTGTGTGATTCACGAATTGTAGTTCCGAATCTGGATGTACTTTGTGTACGCGAATTGAATGTTTGTAAAGTCCTCAACGACTTATGCCCTACACTACTTAAGAGTTTTTATACGCAGTTATAACGAGATTAAAATGCCACAATCAGTTGCAGTTCCTAAAACGCCTTAAATCGGCTGATTCTGTAACAGATTTTCAGAGCAACATATTAGGCTTAGTCCAGACTATGACTATTCTATTTTACTTTTAGATAGACTCGATAGAAACGGTTCCACATGCGGGCAACCGTAGCGATAAGTTCATACGCAAAGACATTAAAAGATAGATAGACGGCCATTAAGAAACATGGCATGGAAACCGAATCAGCTAATTTTTACTGGTTAAAATCTGAAATTAAAGTCACGTGATACAAAACGATTCACTTCACTGTTTTGTATAGTGATACGAGTTGACCAAGAGTCAACTGAAACATTACTGACTTAGTTACACTAAAAAAAAAAATATCAATGGCAAGACCAGATCTTTTTTTTTTAAGTGGGAATACATATATAACTCTAGGAATTTAAACTCGACTCGACTCGACTACCTCTGTGGCGCGGTGGGAGTGTAGATATCCGACTGCTACGCAAGAGGTCGTGGGTTCGATCCCCACCCAGGATAAAACTGTGATGAGCACGATGGTTTATTCTGTGTATGAATGTAATTTATTTATAATATGTATCTATTTAGAAATATTTAAGCATGTTTATCAGTTGTCTGGTTTTCATAGTACAAGCTCTGCTTAGTTCGGGATCAGATAGCGTTGGGTGAGTTTTCCCAAGATATTTTAATTGTTAAATTGTTGAGCGAGAGAACCAGAAATCTGTATCAGCAGAATAATGTCGACATTTTAATATTTATAGTCACATTACAAGGGTTTCCCGTGTGACTTTTACGATATTATGCCGTTGTTCCACGTCTATATTGATATAATGCAGCCATGTTATAAGCACATAATATAGTGAAAATAGAGGATAACCTCACCTAACCTTGCTCGAGCAATTATTACGGACAAGGAATAACCCTTCTGGCCATTTAGGACGGATTCCATCTTGAACGGATTCCATATAGGACGGATTCCATTTTGGACGGGTTCCATATTGGGCGGAAGTACACTTAACAATAAAATACCATTCGATTTAACTTAAATTCTGTAGTGTATTTCTAACATAACAAAAATAACATAACATAACACTTCTTATAATAAAAGGAAAACCTGACAAAAAAAATAAAACTTACACTTCACATAACCGGTTGAGACATTGCATAATAGAACATTTCTCATTTAAGAGATCGTTTACAATTTCTCTCTGCTGCATAAACACATCAATGTCTCTTGACCTACGATTTCTATTATTGCAGTGAATTTGTCCCTGTCTTATTCTCACATCTTGATACTTAGCTTCATCTCTTAAAAGTTTAATAAAATAAAGTAAATTAGTATTTCTTGGTATTTTGTTGTTTAATCGGCGATGATATCCCTCCACTGAATTTGTGGTTTTATGTTCTTCAGCTGTAACACTTAATATCTTTGATGTTATTTGTTTTATCCAGTAATCCATGCAATAACTTTGGAAATTAATATTTTCTTCATTGTCTGGGATTACATCACAAATTGCAAGAAAAGCTTCTGGTATATAAGGTGGCGTTAGTAAAGGCAACATTGTGCATAATTTCGTTAACTTACGTCCATCCGAGGTAGAGAAAGTGCCAAGTTGCTTTGATTTCTTCCACAAGGCCTTTTTATAGTGATAGTAGCAACCCGTGACGGCAATGTTCGGAAAAACATATCTTACCGCGTTAATTGTAGCTACTTCAAAATCACATTTGTATGATACCATGGACAAGCCAAAACGATCTTTCAATAGTAAAAAAAACCGTTTATATGTAACTTCACTTTTGTCCGGTAACAGTGCATAGATAATAGGTATAAAGTGAGTTTTATCGACGGTGGTGCTAAAATTTGCATGTAAACTGTATAATTGATAAAAAGGCTGTGGCGTTATTGAAAATGTCCCATCTCCAAAATAACTGGTTATATTTTTTATTGATTCGATAGCTGTAGGTGTCGAAAAAATTAAAATTTTGTCATCCACACCATCATTACATATATCATAAATTGGTTACTTAAAAAAGCCGGCACATTTACTTCAGACAATTTGTTAAATTTAGTTTTCGGCATATTGAAAGCCTTGTTGCGTGCATTGTAGAGACCGCTTTTTTTGTTTATCCATTTTGGTGCCTGCGAAAATATTGTTTCCTGTGAGGATGTACTTGTTAGTTTCGTTACATTTCTTTCAAATATCTTTGGTATAGGTTCTACACTTTCACAAACCTCCTTTTTGCAATCATGCAAACACTTTTCCGCTTCCATTTTAGCTAAATTCAGTAAACATGTGTGTTTCGGTTGTCTAGTTACATTACATTGTTGGTCTAATGTTAAAGATGTATAACATTCAAATTTATTTGAACATCGCCAGTTAGTGGAACCGTTTTTATTTTTCATCACAAAATTATATTTATGCCCTGAATACAACAATATTTTCTTACCACGTGTACTAGTAATAAAATTTACACCGTCCACATCGCTTGGCCCAGGTAATTCCATTATGAAAATCTATTTATAAGACTTCAGACAAATAAACTATTTTTTAAATTGCAATCAAAAGTAATCTGTGTTTGCAATTCATACAAATAATGTTAGACAATAATAATGACAAGACAATAATAATGACATCACGGATATGCACAGGAAAAATAAATAAGTATCTATTTATAATATGCCAGCATTTCGTATCCATTATCCAAGGAAATCCAATACTAAGTAGGTACCTAAAATGGGGTGTATAGGGATCAAAGGGTGAATAGGGATAAAATGGTCGTTCGATTTTTTTAAATAATTTCTTTTACGAAACTACAAGTATTTAACTGAATATTTGATAATTCTGTTCATTATAACATTGAACTAGTCCATAGTTTCACTTGAAAGGTAATGACTGTACCGTTTCCGCCCAATATGGAACCCGTCCAAAATGGAATCCGTCCTATATGGAATCCGTTCAAGATGGAATCCGTCCTAAATGGCCAGAAGGGGAATAACAGACCACTTCAGTATGCCTAGTGCAAGTATTTTTTTTAGGTTAACGCGATCAACACGTTTAGGAGTCCGTTCCCACTTCTCGTGTGTCGAATCCGACACGCGATAATTTAACATGCTCGAACGCGCGTTTTATGGTTAGCTTCTGTACTCTCCGTATTTTGTGGTACAAGGAAACTCGTTGCACAAATTACATCTTATTAAAGTAATAGTCAGTGGATGACTTATAAGTAATAATTAATAGGCATAAAATGGGTATATTTATACAATTTGGATTAGATTATTAAAATATGACGGGCAGGATAGAATTGGAAGGAAGTCATCTCATATATCTAAGACACATACTGCCGCACTCAGAGTCGTTTAATACTTACTCAAATCATTCTTTAGTAAGATTTTGTTTGTCAAAATGCGGCAGTTAGAGTGAGCTTTATCCTGTTTTTGCTAAAAATCTAGTGTGTAAAGGTGAGTATGCACTTGAGCATTTAGTAATAATAGAACGTCGAGCATTCGCTGTTGTTAAATTTACTCGAACCACACTTCGAATATGACGCTCGATGTTTTGTTACAACCAGATTTCACACACACAAACACACACACACACACACACACACACACACACACACACACGCACGCACGCATGCATACACATACACACACACACACACACACACACACACACGCACGCACGCACGCACGCATGCATGCATACACACACACACACACACACACACACACACACACATACACGCGCGCGCGCGCGATCTTAAAAGAGATCAGAAGCGACTGAGCTAAGCGTCGGTTATAAAACGTCCTTAGGCCTAAGTTACAGTCATGCAGAAACACATCCTGCAGAACTAAGTCTCAGACACAAAGACTTTTCCTGGGTGGGAACCGAGAGTCACTAAGCACTTAGCCATGACTAGCACTTGCATGGACACCATCATCGAGGCCATCTCCATACCGCCCAGAACTTACCGACATTGTTATAAATATTTTAAATGTTGAATAGTTAGGTACTCCGATCTTGATTGAAAAATTGAAATTCGTGAGTATTTCTTAAATAATAGAACCGTGAGAAAATATTTGCGGTATTGTTCTATTTATAGACCTTATCTTAGTATTTTAGGTATAAACAATCAAAGTTTATATTATGTGCTTAAATTTTCAGAAGCGCTCGTTTTCTTTATTTCAAACTTAAAAGTCAAATAGGTACTAATTTTCACAATCTCATTTAAAAATTGACGGAGTTTTTTCAAAATTGCAATTTTACCCGGTTACCCAGTTAAGGTTTGATTTTTCAAAATTGCTAAAACGCGTTTTCTTTATATATTTCTTCCTTTTTGGCTTCGCCGCAGTCGAGTTAAAAGAAAAATATCATAAACAACTACGTAGGTATCTAGTTACAGCAATAAATACGATATCTATATTTTAAGAATCCTTTTGCATCCATTAGACAAATTGGATGACAGTATGGATTGGCTGAGAATCCTCGAGTGTTTTCCAATCGTTGGTGAAGAAGTGCCACTCTCAATTTAAAGGCACTTTACGATGTAGCAAAATATTTATTACTTCATGTTTACATACTTACATAGGTAGTATGTACGTAGGCACTTAGTCGAACTTAACTTTTAAGTGAGTGCCTAACTAACTTTTCAATTATTTTTAAAGATACCTCCAATTAAAAGTATACCCAGGAATAAATTAGAGGTGGGTGTCCAGGTGCTAAGAAAGGGGGAGGGCTTCACTTGACAATAACAATAAAACGGACAAGTATTAAAACTAGCTGACCCGCGCAATTTCGTCTGCGTAAATTTTCCCCGTTTTCGCAACATTTCTCATTGCTGCTCCGTTCCTATTGGTCGTAGCGTGATGTTATATAGCCTTCCTCGATAAATGGGCTACCCAATACAAAAAGAATTTTATAATTCAGACTAATAGTTCCTGAGATTACCACGTTCAAACAAACAAACTCTTCAGCTTTATAATATTAGTATAGACTAGCTGTGCCCGCGACTTTGTTCGCGTGAAAGTCGGGTTTAAATTAAGGTAGTTTAGGTTACGAAATAACTTCTGTGTAAATATGTTGGAAACAGTCCTGTCGGGTGAACCGCGATATGACTCAGCAGCGGAGAATCGTCATATACTCATCTATTGATAGCTTCAACACCCAAAAGCTTTGTGAAAATAAATAAGTACCAAATACAGACTCTATGTATACGTTAATTGTGTTTTTTGTTATTAATTTATGTTTGTTTTCTTTTTGTCTATTGTTATTTTTATTATTTTACTGTTTTATTTATTGTTTATTTTTATCTTCTGCATGACTTTTTCTGTTAAATTATAATAATGTCTATACATGTGTCTTCTGTGTACCAAATAAAAATCGTTCTGTTCTATTCTTTTAGATAGTTAGTTTGGTGTGCGGCTTAAGAAGTGGGTTTTCTGTTGTTTTTGTTTCATTCTTTCAACGTTATACCTACTTATTACCTAATAATTTTCAATAGAATTTGTATGAAAATGTTGTTACTTCCCATGTGATCGTAAACTTGTAAAGCCTAAGTACTTAACTGTGATAGTTTTCCTTATAATTTTAGTATTTATACTACTACCCTGAATTTTTTCACATACCCAACATCAACCATTTAGCTGGCAGGGGGACACTTGACTCTAACAAAAATGTTCACTATAAAGCCTAATATTACACACAAAAAAATCCTTAAATCTAAAAATAGTCTTCACAAACCCTAAAAGACCTATCTAATGATACCCCACACGATGGGGTAGGTGAGATAAAATCACATCCCCACTTTACATATAAGAGAGTAACTCTTAAAAAATAATGATTTTCAAGATTTTATTCTTTCACTTTATCGGCGTTAGTAATTTATTCATGCAAAGTTGCAACCTTCTAGCACTAATAGTCTCTGAGCTAAGCTGCGGACGGACGGACATAAGGCAACTATAAGGGTTCTGTTTTGCCATTTTGGCTAAAAATAGGGTGTATTTCATATAGTGTTACAACGCAATACTAATATAATCTTTTTTCAGGATTTTCCTTTGTCTGCAAATATATACAACTGAAATGCATATAAAAATGCTGTAACACTTTAGTAAACAAACACAGAGCGTGTCATGTGTGTCATGCCCGCGAAAATGTCAGATATCTCTAAAGGTACGGTTGACAGACAACGAGCCCCCACCCCCCTCCTCCCGTCACCCGATCTACTCACACTTGACCGATGTTGAGTCATTCATTATCGTTGAATTGATGAACATGTGATCTCCAACCGTAACCCCAAAACATGATCCTCAATGTCAAACAAACGGACAGACAGACAAACATTTCTAAAAATCATAGCAATGAGTTTCTTTTTTTTTTTTTTTTACTAAGTGTGGAACATTATTGTATACAACGCCATCTACTTTCAAAACCAGTGAAGTTTCTTTAACAGTAGTTCTAATACTTAATGTTTTTTATTAATTTATGCAATTTAAATAAATAAATAGGAGAATGTTGCCACTCAGCAAGAAACAAATCCTTCATCTCAAGCACATATACCCTAATAAATGTTTTCACAAATAAGGAATTATTTGATCACGGTGAATAATTTGATTTCATAGATGGCGGTACATGTTTTTTTTACGTGTGTAATGTCTTTTTTTTTAGACGAACACATAATTTCTGGAAAATGTCAATTACTTTTTAATTATAATGTAATATTGTTTTTCATTTCTACTACGATTAATTCATTACTTGAGAGTAATGCAGTGCATGCAAAACCTATAATTAACTTACCTTTCACTTGATTTTTAATATAAAAAAATTATAACCAAAGTAAATAAGTTACCTACGGTCGAAAAAATAACTAAAACGTTGAGAAAAATATTAAAAAAGGATAAAGACAATTTAAAAAAAATGCAAAAATAACAATCAGACATCAGATACGAGCCTGAGACTTCGTCGTCAAAGTCCGCTAGCATCGCTTCGAGGCTCTGTTCGCTACTAATCATAACAAAATAAATGTTCTTATGAAACTTAAAAATGTAGTGTTTAGCTCCTTATAGTTTTAGCGTGAAGTTATGTATTCCATGGGTTACAATTATAGATAATGTCTAATTGTGGAAAATTTTGTGATAAACCATTATGGTGCGACAAAAAATACGTTGCTACTCGTTCCCCATAGACGTTAGCGTAATGATTCATAGTGTAAATAATGTCCTATAGTATTTACTATAAAACTGCAAATTTTCGTAAAGATCCGTCAAGTACTTACTGTTTTATAACGAAAAATAGCTACAGACATTATCCCTTACTCCTATGGGAAAAAGCGTGATAATTTATAGCCTAAATGTTAATCTGCATCTATTAGATTGCACGCGCAAAATTTCAACCGAGTCTGTCTAGTAGTTTTTGCGTGATGCGTGTTCAAACAAACAGACAGACAGACAGACAGACAGACATTTCTAAAAAGCAGCAAAGTGTTTGAATACTCTTTTCGAACATTTCCTAATATTTTTTTCACTAAGTTGCATGTACAGACACGTGAAATTTACAGTTTTATTATATACTAGCTGACCCGCGCAACTTCGTCTGCGTAAATTTTCCCCATTTTTGCAAACATTTTTACTTGCTGCTCCGCTCCCATTAGTTGTAGCGCGATGTTTTATAGCCTATAGCATTCCTCGATAAATGGGCTATCTAAAAGTAAAATATTTTTTTCAATTTGGACCCGTAGTTTCTGAGATTATCGCGTTCAAACAAACAAACAAACTCTTCTCTCTCTTCTAATATTATAGTATAGTTATAAATGTTAGGGGTGGATAACCCTTACCACTTAGCGGCATGAATAATAGATTGTAATTTTCCCTTTTTTCTTCCTTTTTTTATAACTTTTTTCACTGCTGCTCCGCTCCTATTGGTCGTAGCGTGATGTTATAACCTATAGCCTTCCTCGATAAATGGGCTATCCAACAATAAAATATTTTTTTCAGTGCAGCCCAGTAGTTCCTGAGATTATCGCATTCAAACAAACAAACAAACTCTTAGGGGTATGAAAAATAGATGTTGGCCGATTCTCATAGATACCGGATAAGCACAAAAAATTTCATCAAAATCGGTCAAGCCGTTTCGGAGAAGTATGGCAACGAAAACTTTGACACGAGAATTTTATATATTAGATATAGATATAGATGAGCAAAATAAGTCGAACAGAACTAAATACAAAATTTGTATGTCTCATCTGTATAATATACGAGTATTTTAAGACAGTATCGTATAAAGGCGAAAGGTTGTGAGTATGTGAATTATGGGTAAGTACGCCAGCCGGGAGATAAAAGAAACCAGAGTATAAGTAATACTAGATTTAATTAATTTCGATATTAGAAATTACAATTATTTAAAAGGTATGTCTAGACTCGGACGATGGTGGTACCGAAGTGCCCTATGCTAAAAGATCTAGAATCTATGTCATCTCGGCGTGGTGTGTTCGGCAACGACACGAGGCGCCGAGTCAGCAACTCCGTGGTATGTAAGATCTAGAATCTATGTCATCTCGGCGTGGCGTGATCGGGGACGACACGAGGCGCCGAGTCTGCAGCTCCGTCGTATGTAGGTCGTTGCTAGTTGAGAGTGCAGGCATGGCTCGTAATTCCTCCCCTCTTAGAACAGCAACTATTTGAGAACTTTGAGCGAGAATGTTGCTGCCGGATCCTTCTCTGGTTTGAGTGCCGTTGGTGTAGAGTATCTGGCATCTTCAGGTGATGGTTGCACTGTTACTACGTTAGTGCGTAGTACCTCCTCGGGTGGTGATTGCACTGTTACTACCTTAGTGCGTATTACATGGCGACGGATTGCGACGACGGTTACGAGTATGACTGCACCGACTAATATTCCATAGAAAGGTATGGTCGTATGGTACAATGTTTCTGTTTGCTCGACAGGTTGCAACTCTATTGGATGCTGGAGTAGTATCTTATCCTCGATACTGTGCAGATTTTTCAGATTGATGGTGTTCAACTTGAAGTGCGGGATTGCTATAGACTGGTTGTCGCCGTAGGTTGCGTAGGGTATTTCAGTTATCTTGAGCGGCTGTCCTTTTACTACGTCATTCGTGTTGACGATTGTAAGTTCCTCCGTTCTAAGGTGACATGTTTTTGGTATAGTTGCCAAATAGCTTCCATTGAGAATTACATACTCGTGCCGGTCACATTGTAGCTCTACTTTTGCCGGTTTCGGGAACACTACAGTATAATGTTGGTCGTCCAGTTGTTCTAGGGCTTGTTTGCTCAGGGTTATCCTAGTTGGTGAACAGGTCTTGTCGATGACTTGGTCCACAATCAGGCTCTGCATGCAGTCTCGTTGTTCTCTCGGTCGATTGTTGATAGTTTCCTCACAGATGTGAAATTCATTGAACTTCGGGCATTCAGCCTCTATGTACATGAATGCTTTCCCATCGGTTGCTATATAAGGATATGGTGGAATAGGACTTTGAGAATACCTATTAGGGACGATTGCTAATTTATACAATTTGGATGTGCCAGGAGAAATGACCGGGACTTTAAAGACAAAAACTATTCTGTTATCTGCGTAGAAGTAACTTGGCTTTATAATTCTATAGTATTCCCTTAAATCTATATTTAGTACCTGCTCTTCATTATATAAAGATTTTAATTGGTTGACCATACCTTTTAAAATATCATATTTAATCATACTATGATGTGTGCTGGAAGCACGGATAAAAGCTAAACTATCCTCTATTCTAACTAATGCTGACGTTAAATCTTGCACATTTTCGCTTATTATAGTTAAAAGTTGATTAAACCTAACAAACTTTAATAAGTTTTGGTCATAAGTTTTACTGTGGATGACAGACTCCAAAGTACTATTGATTTTTTGTTGGTTATCGGTTATTTGCGACAGTAGTACATCGTTTTGTGTCATCCATTCCTTATTGAGACTTATATGTTGTTTTAGTTCGGAAGAAAGTGTATTTTCATTATTTTCTAATATTTTAATGGCGGAATTATATTTTTGAGCGTCTTTGTAGTCCAAATTTCCAGTGATTTCTTTTATTACTGTACCCAAGCCATCGAAGAGACTTCTTTTGGTGCGATGTGATTCCAGACTGTCTATCTGCTCGTGAATCTTTACCAATTTATTAGAAATATAATTAATTTGAGCTTCATACAATGGAAATTTTTCGCTATCCAGTTTAGCCTCAAATAAGTTTAGTTGCGATTCTACTGCACTAAGTCTACTTTCGATGTCAGTCAGGTTTAGGTAATGTAAAAATGGATGGTAATGGGTTATAAATTTAGTTGGACCAAGGTCAAAGGGAAGCAACCCGGGGCCGTCACCCAAGTAATCAAGTCTTATCTCGAGCGTCATTGTCAGGTGGGCGGTCGTTGTTAGCAGTAATCTGTAACAATTTTGATGATTTAGGAACACGCTTCAGACGATTTTTGGCAATGGGACCTTTCTTTTTTGATGTATAGATGTGTATTGGTAGGTTGGCTAGTACGATATCCTCCGTATAACGAGCTGCGGTCTTTTGCCGACTCGCTTGGGGGTTAGTAACAAAAACTTGTTGATTTAGTTCATAGTTTACTTCCGGTTCACGAGACTTATTACAATTTTCTATTAGGCTGGTACGATTTTCTAACGACGATTCATTAATTAGATTATATGCTATTTTCATTCGCTCCCGGTGATTTAATATATATTGTTGCATGAAGTGCTCTGATACGTTTATATTTAGGGGATCGCGTGGGTCAAAATGACCTCGAATTATATCATGGGGCCTACATTTTGTAAAGCTATGTATTGAGCTGTTATATGCTAATAACGCATAGGGAATTAGATTAGCGATAGTTTCAGTTTTGTGTTGTAATTGTAGTATGCGCAAATGCTCTAACAATGTTGAATGATATCTTTCAATTATTCCATTATCATTTGGTGAGTGTGCTAACGTTTTATGGTGTATTATTCCGTGAAGTCTTACGAACTCAGCAAAGAGTTGGTTCGTAAACTCTGTCCCGTTATCTGTGACAATAGTTAGAGGCAATCCGTGGTGGGTACAATAAGTTATTACAGCTTGTAAAACACTTAGGGCTGTTCCATCTCTCAAGTGGTAAGCTTGCCCGTACTTGGAAAAAACGTCCATGAATGTTAAATATTTTTCATTCTGTACCGTAAAAATATCTAGGTGTACTCTTTCTAAGGGTTTAGTTGCTGGCGGGACGATATTCAATTGGGGCCTAATCGGGTTACGGTCATACTTCGATTGTCCGCATATAGCGCAAGCATTAATATATTTAGTTATCTCTTCTTTCATTTTAGGCCAAAAATAAACGCGAGATAGTGCTAGGTAACATTCGGTTATGCCGCGATGATTAGTTTTACCCTCGTGATAATTTCTAATAATTCCTTGCTGCCTTAAATACTCTTTTACATTCTCTAATTCGTGTTTAGTAAGGGATAGGTTCATGCTTGAATTTTTAAAATTATTCTGTATAATAGGGACTATAGAGTACATTCCTAGTGGTGGTGTAATTTTAAGGCCGGTTCTAATTTTTGGATTGACATGTTCTTTAATTGCATTGACTACATCCTGCTCGAGGTTCGATTCGGACACTTGTATAGAGGTGTGCGTATGCGTGTCAAAAGGTCTTGTAGTGATTGGACGTCTTTTAATATCGCCTACTATAGTAAAACTTATCTGTTTGTGAAATTTATTCAAGGGTTCTTCGGTTATGGGAACCTCAAGGATGGGGTTTTCATTACTTGTGTGGGCGGTAGCTGTAGTAGAGTCCGATATAGATGAAGGTTTTTCAGTGTGATGAACTATCAAGGACTCTGTTTCCTGATTATTAATTTGAATTCGTGATAGAGCGTCTGCGTTGGTATTAGATTTGCCTTTTTTATATACTATTGTATAGTCGTATTCACTAAGTTTAAGGCGCCACCTAGTCAGTCTTGAATTAGGTTCCTTGACGTTCATTATCCACTGAAGTGGTTGATGATCGGTAATTATTTTGAACTTACGACCGAAAAGATAGGGCCTGAAGTATTGAGTTGCCCATACTATAGCCAAAAGCTCCTTCTCTATAGTACTGTAATTAACTTCACTATCATTTAGAGTCCTAGATGCGTAGCAGATAGGTTTGTCCGCTCCTACAGTCCCTTGAGATAGGACTGCACCAATTGCGACGTTTGATGCATCCGTCGTCAGTATAAAGTCTTTTGAGAAGTCAGGGTATTGTAGTATGGGGTCGTTAGTCAGTAGGGATTTACATTTTTCAAAACATTCGATGTAGTCGGAATCTAAAACTATTTTCTTTGATTTTTTTAAGCATTTCGTCATAGGTTTTGTAATACGAGCAAAGTCGGGTATGAATTTACGATAATATCCCATGAGTCCTAGAAATTGTTTAATTTCTTTGGGGGTCTTTGGAAGTGGATATTTTTGAATAGCTAAAACTTTATCGGGGTTAGGTTTTATACCTTCCCCACTAATGATATGACCTAAATATGGTGTTTCCAACCTCAAAAATTCAGACTTGTCCAACTGTATTTTAAAGTTGGAGTCACGCAATCTATTAAATACTTTCTCTAGATTTACCATCATTTCTTGAAGACTGGTCCCGAATACGACAATATCGTCGAGATATACCAGGCAGATCTCGTTTTGGAGTCCGCGGAGTACCTCGTCCATCACCCTTTGAAACGTTGATGGGGAATTTTTGAGTCCCATCGGCATACGCAAGAATTCGTAGTGCCCGTGCTCTACAGAGAACGCTGTTTTAGAAATATCGTCTGGATGTGTCTGTATTTGGTAGAAGCCCGAAAATAGGTCCAAGGTCGTGAAGTATTGACACCTTCCTAGCTTGTCAAGGACGTCAGTAATGTTAGGGATAGGATATTTGTCATTAATAGTCTTGTCATTTAATTTTCGGTAGTCCACAACGAGTCTCCATTTTTGTTCCCCAGTCGCGTCGATTTTCTTCGGCACTACCCATATAGGGGAGCTCCATGCGGAGTCTGAGGGTCTTATGATGCCTTGACGTAGCATTTTAGCGATTTGTTCCTTAACTTCTTTCCGGTGCACAAAGGGGTAACGATAACTTTTGGTATAAATCGGTATTTCGTCTATAGTTCTAATGCGGTGTTTTATTTTATTAGTAAAACTAAGAGGTTCGTCATCTAAATAAAATATGTCTGCATAACGACTGCATAAAGTTTCTAAATTAGTTTTTTCTTCGGCGTTTAAATGACCGGTACGTAAGCGCGACAACACTCGGCTTACGCGTTGAGGATCTTGTTCAGTGCTATTGCACTCGGTATTGAATGCATACGCTTCGAAAGGATGGTTTAAGCGTTCGTTCGGGATAATTATATCGGTGTCGGTTGGGTTCTCTAACTCTAATATGGCTATTTCGTCGCTAACGTTTGTAATACATTCGTGCACGATGCAATTGCACAAGATCTGTTCGGTTACGTATACGTCGCCGTCATAGTTATACATCTGTATTTTTACTAGTTTACTAGAGCGCGCGGGTATTGTTTCTTGAGAGTTTAAGTTTCTACAAGTGTAAGGTAGCATGGGTATACTAGCATTTTCCGTAATTAAAAGGTTATGCTTAAGATCTATTTGACAATTATTCAAGATATCCAACCCTAATAGCCCATCGAAATCATTATGGAATCTATAGATGAATAGTTTAATTAATTTGCTTTTGTAAAACTCTGGAAAGTTCTGTAACGTAATAGAATAATTATGTATACTACTCATACGAGAATTAGTTACTTCGAAGGGGTCAAAGTTCAAAGGTATATGTGAAAAATAATTCTCGACGGCTTCGGGGCTTATAAAGGATTGATTTGCCCCAGTATCGACAAGTAATTTTAATGGAGGGTTAGCTATCTGTACATAACGAAGTTCCCTTTTTGATTGTAAATTTAATTCTATTTTGGTTCGGTATTCGGGATAGCCTCGCGAAAATTTGAGTCATTGTTTTCGGTCTCATAAGTAAACTCCTGCTGGCCTTCATTGCAATTATAGTCATTATAATGGTCGGTATAGTTAACGTCATACGCAGTGCATTCGGCCCCGTGCTCGTTATCGTAGTCACAATAGTAATATGAGTTATTAGGGTCAGCTGTCACGTTGAAGTTTACCTGTCGCGATTTAAAATAATTGTTAGATGGCGGGTTCCCTGATCTTTGCCAATCATGTCCTGTCATTGTCGGTGGAAGGGATTTGGGTACAAAGTGACTGACACCGCTCATTGGCTTATGCCCTGAGGAGAATGGTTGATCATTCCTAGGTGGTATCTTAAATACCTTACTACGCGGGTTATAGTTCGGTGGCGGTGCGCGAAACATCTGTTGGGTACGGCTAGGCCCAGAAACTGGGGCAAGCTGCGGTTGCGAGTGCCCCTGCTGGTGAGCTTGTTTCTGGTCAAACCTGAACGCGGGTTTCCACTGCGAGGTTTGCGGGGGGATATGTATATGCGTGGGCGTATGCCCGTTCGAACCTAAATATGGTAAATTACCTCTAAGTGAAGTAGATGCAACCTCACCTGCAAACTTTGCACCATTTAATTGCGGCGTGTAATTCGCGCTGTATGCGGTGTGCCTATCGTTTACTGGGTCACCTCTTCGCTGTAGGTAAATTACATTTTGTTCGTCGTTGACAAATTCCAGAGCCTTTTCTATTGAATCGGGTCTCATACATCTAATACGAGAGCCCAAAGGTTCTCTTAGACCTCTTATATAAGATTTTAATGTTAATTTTTTATACAACTCGCGTTTAGCTTGTACGGTGGTAGCCACGTTATCGTGTAACGTAACATACGTCATTACCATGCTAAAAAGGTTCTGGCATCTGTCGTAAAATTCCTGCGGTGTGCTGTTACCTTGGAATGACATAGCAATATCGTTATAGAGGGCAGTTTCATCCCTCTGATCGGCAAAATTATTTACGAGTAATTTACGTATCTCTGCCCAACTACTAGGAATGCCGTTCGAGTTTATCGTCGCGGCGGCTGGGCCAGTAATTTTATTTAAAATACTATTAATTAAGCAAATATTAGTTAACCTAAAATTTGGGTCATCTTTTATGTAAGCCTCTATCAAGGTCTCACATATTGCAATAAATCTAGTTAAGACGTTAGGGTTGCCGTCAAATTCTGGCACCGCTCTAACAGCCTTATAAATTTCATCTACGGTGAATGACATTTCTTGTTCACTGAAGAATACGTCTAACTCTAAATCACTAAAATCTAAGTGTCTATGTTTGTCTAAATCCCTATTTCTAAGTTCCTGCCGGTTCGAGACAGGTGTCTCTCCGGTTTTCCGTAGGTGGAAAATTTTGAAGGAGGGACAAGGAAGCAACACTAAGAAAAACTTTCAAAGTACTTACATATAAAAAATCTGCATGTCTGGTTCTCGTATTGATTTTCGAATACGCCCTCGGCCGGTGTAGATTCGTAGGTTGATAGATTCTTGTCTTCGGAGCGAACGCGGGTGGCGACTATGCGAAGTCAAGCCAAATCCGATTTCTAGGAATATACGCGCCGCGAATTTGTCCCGAAGAAGTACCGACTGCGCCAATTATGGGTAAGTACGCCAGCCGGGAGATAAAAGAAACCAGAGTATAAGTAATACTAGATTTAATTAATTTCGATATTAGAAATTACAATTATTTAAAAGGTATGTCTAGACTCGGACGATGGTGGTACCGAAGTGCCCTATGCTAAAAGATCTAGAATCTATGTCATCTCGGCGTGGTGTGTTCGGCAACGACACGAGGCGCCGAGTCAGCAACTCCGTGGTATGTAAGATCTAGAATCTATGTCATCTCGGCGTGGCGTGATCGGGGACGACACGAGGCGCCGAGTCTGCAGCTCCGTCGTATGTAGGTCGTTGCTAGTTGAGAGTGCAGGCATGGCTCGTAATTTGTGAGTGTGTATGTTTGTTACTTCTTCACGTCTAAACGGCTGGAGCGATTTTAATAAAATTTGGTATGGAGTTAGCTGACACCCTGGATTAACACATAGGCTAACAATAAACCGCGGGAACACCTACCTATGCATCCAGCACTATTATATTACCACACAGCACATATAACCTAGTGTCGCCGTCGCCAGCCATATAAATACACATCACACAAGTAAGTAGTATGAGACTAACAATCTTTGTGTCCGTGACTTGTATGTTTGTAAAGTTCATGTCAATCAAGTCATCTTTAAAAAAAAATCTATTGCACTGCAGTTGAACACACTCCTTACTTGCCTTTGTAGGCAGAGCTCTCTAAGGCCTACCATCAATATTTTATACCTACCATTGTTTAACTTCGTTAATCTTTCAATGTGTTCATATATCACCCGTATCCCTTAACAAAAAATATATAATAATAATAAAAACTCTTTATTCACTTTAGGTTCATTTCCGTGCATCGCGGCCGATCGGCGCGGCCATCTGTCGCTTACCTCGGAAACGGCACCATACATTCTCATACTATGACTATTGTCGCATCGGCCGCGCGCGTTAGCCGTTTGTCGTAAGCCGCGCGCGGCTCGCGATCGGCCGCGATGCCCGGAAATGAACCTTTAGGAAGCAAACTATAATTAGTTCGCAAACAATAGTTAATAAACAATAGGTATGATCTGCTTCATTTGATATATAATAATAATAATATCTTGGGACAACTCACACAACGCTATCTGATCCAAAACTACGCAGAGCTTGTACTATGGCAAGCAGACAATTGATAAACATACTTATACCTTTTTTTAATACATACATATTATAGAAAAATTACACCCAGACACAGGATAAACCATCGTGCTCATCATACAAAGTTTTATCCTGGGTGGGGGATCGAACATACGACCTCTTGCGTAGCAGTCGGATACACTCCCAGCGCGCCACAGAGTCGTCATATATACGTAGTCTATGTCACTATTCTAGAAAAGATTTTATCTCACCTCACATCCTTACATCATAATTAGATCTTAAGCATCTTGAAGCAATAACTAATAGCTAAGAGCCAATCTGACTGCAATTAAGCATCATTAAAGTGCTTAGTAGCCACGTGATTATTAGCCACGATAAAATTAATGTCCTCATCATAATACTGTCATATTTATGCTGTAGCATGTCGACGTTTGATGAGATTACAATAAGTATCTATCAGTGAAACACGTTTGGAAGACATATGCTCCAAGTTCCGAGTCTTGGATAGACCTACCGGTGTCCGCAAGATGCTTTCCTTGGTACCTACAAATGCTTTTTCAGAAATATAAGCACTCGTACTCAATTAGATAAATAATAAATACTCTTTACGTTTCAGTTATATTAATAACAAATCTTTAAAAAAACGGTAAACAATTGCCTTGATTTCCGATGTCTTAATAATTAATTCTTGATCACATTTTGATAAACCTAACTGAAAATTGCTTTGAAACTAGCTTTTGCTCGCGACTTTAAAACTTTTCGACCGACTTCAAAAAGGAGGAGGTTCTCAATTCGACTGTATGTTTTTTTTGTATATTTGTTCACTGATTGCGCAAATACGACTGGGCCGACTTGAAAATTTCTTTTTGCGTTTGAAAGGGTATGATGAAGACCACAAATGACGAGCGGACCTATTCAATATTTCACAGTTTGCGATTTAGTTACTTTAATATGGTATAGAGTAGCACTTTACTCTCGTCATACTACTATTACATAATGTAATAGAGCTGATGGTGAACTATCATGTTAACTTCTCAACAATTAACGGCCCTGCATCGGAGCAAGCAATATTTTGTAAAAGGATTTGAGCAGTTGACATAAGCATAGTGATAAAAAATATTACCGACAACAAAAATAAATACCTACAAGGCAACTAAAAAGCATAAAATGATATAACTAGATTAACAAAAACAAATTAAACATTTTGAAGTTGGTGCCGAATAAAACATAAAGACTACTATTAGTCCGGTCAATTTAGACATTCGAAGTTACATAAAGTCCCAACAAGCTGAATTTCTGTGAAGTTGTTCAAAACATAATTATAAACAATGTCTAGAATTGCCCCATCATTCTCCTGTAAGGAAAAAAATTAATTCAAGGTCAAAGGTCAAAAAAATGAGTTTTTCGCGATTTTCAGCAAAACGGTAAGTTTTATCATAAAAGTACCTTAGACAAAATTGTAGATCATAAAATTATCTATAAAAAATGTATCAATACTTTTTTCTTACGAGCCACCGTTTCTGAGATATAATGATTCAAAAAAATTATAAAAGTTGTTATCGTCATAATAATTATGCACACGTTTCCACTATGAGGTAGTGTAATCTGAAGATTCTAAAATCTGAGGATTTTCTTCTTTCACTCTCTTCATTTAATTTCTCGCTACAAAATAAGCATAGTTCTTTGAAACAAAAAGCTGATTCACTGATACGTGATCTAGTACGAGGAGGACTTGCTGTGGATGTACTGGCTTCTTGTTCTTCACGTTGTCTTTTATTAGCTGCAGCAATAGAAGACTTTCGAGTATAATTTTTACGGCAATTTTCATGTATTGTCACAGATTTCTGATTTTTGAGATATTCCGAAAAATCATTAGCTATACCACGTATACTGTCTTCATACCACGTTCAACAGTAACAACTTCACTTTCAGTTAAAAGTTTAGCACAAATAAAACAATATTCAGACATTTTTATTAAAAAACTCAAAACAGCACAATATAGGTTTGGATAAACACGTGTTTTCACTACAGAGTGACGCTCAAGACTAACAGTATTTCATTTATTATAGCAGGTATAAGACCCTAGCCACGCACACAATAGAACAAGAGACAGATGTCTCCAAGTTACACTGGCTTAAAGATTAAGGGACTGGGTTTCATTTTACCTGATATTCTTGTAGTTAAAACTTATGTATATTTTATATTGTAAGTATAAGTTACAATGACCGATATATTATATAAAATATTACAACTCTAGATGTATATACGTGGCGTACTCATGCATATTATGACGATAACAACTTTTATAACTTTTTTAATTCGTTATATCTCAGAAACGATGGCTCGTAAGAAAAAAAGTATTGATACATTTTTTATAGATAATTTTATGATCTACAATTTTTGTCTGAAGTACTTCTATGATAAAACTTACCGTTTTGCTGAAAATCGCAAAAAACTCAGTTTTTTGACCTTTCATCTTGAATTAATTTTTTTCCTTACAGGGGAATGATGGGGAACTTCTAGACATTGTTTATAATTATATTTTGAACAATTTCACTGAAATTCAGCTTGTTGGGACTTTATGTAACTTCACTCTCATTTTTTGGTCTAAATTGACCGGACTATATGTCATGGCACCAACTTCAAAATGTTTGTTTTTTTTTTTATTCTGGTTATATTATTTATTGCTTTTTAGTTGCCTTGTATTTATTTTAGAAGTCGGTAATATTTTTTTGTAAAAAAGTTTTATTAGCGGTAGAATATCGGCACAGGAGAAGCCCGTTGCCCAAATTTCATCTTGCTAGCTACAGTAGCTTAAGCTCTGCGAGGCCTGTAGCTTCAGCAGTTTCTATTTTCGTCTTCTGAATCCAGTCAATTACCGTCAACTCTGCTCTACAAAACAAAATAATCCAATATTTCAGATTTTTAAATACTCTTACAACTGCACTGTTTTACCCGATATAAAATCATGTTCTAAATAGGTCGACCCACTCAATAGAACACACGATTATAATATCAGATACCGAAAATCAGGTTCCATGCACGGTATATCAGCGATGCTTATCCAAAATGACAGACAACGGTTTCCAGGCTATTTCAAGCCCATTACTGGTAAACACGGAAATTATTTAATCCAACGTACACGGTGTATAGGGTTTTCATCATGGCAACACGGTACGCGATAGATTCGCCTCGTCGAACGATTTTGATGGGCGAACTCGTGCCCCCTCCATTATTTTCCCGTCAAAGTGATTAAATAAATAGTCCCGCGGTAAGTGCAGGTCCAGAGTTATTTCGTAATTACGTAGCTTTATTGCCTATACAGGGCGCAGGAATGTTTTGGAGTGGAGTACAAGCGCCGCTACTCCAACACCAGGTAACCTCGGGTTAGCATTCTCAGCAAATTCATGTAATCTCGTTGTTGTATGTTTATAAAATTAGGTTATGACACAAGATTGCATATAAGTTTCTTCTTGACGTTGATAGAAAGAGCATGAAACGGAAATTATTGAGAAATATCTATAGTTATAACTAGTTGCCTGCCCCGGCTTCGCTCGGGTGTCATATCGTAGTTTTTTATACCTTGAGAAATCTCTACGAAAATTACATTAATGTATTTTTCGTAGAGATTTCTAATTTTTTTGACAATTAAATATAGCTTTTGTGACACCTCGATAATGTAGCTTTTTAATGGTGATAGATTTTTTTTAATTGGCCCTGTAGTTTTGGAGCCTATTCAATGCAAATAAACAAACAAATCTTTCCACTTTATAATATTATATTAGTATTAGTAAAAAAAAAATGTGTGGCACTCGGGGACTGCCGCGGTAAAGCTGCATAGCATTTTTATCAATTTAAGCAATTAAAAAAAAATATATATATATTTTTAAATAAGTTTTTTTTTTAATTATAAAAAAAACAATGTTTTTAATTTTTATTTTAAAAAAAAAAGTCATTAAAAGTTCTGCTTAAGAACAAACAACTAAAAAGTTTCACTGCTGTGCCGGTCGTAATGGGGGGTGTTAGTCTTCATATTAATTAGATCAGCGACAGAACATAAAATAGTATACCTACTTATAATAATACAATAACACAACACAATAGGGTGGAAAATGAACCAACACCTAAACCAAAACATAACCACAACTCCTGTGTGGCCCTTTGCTGTGGCCTTTATAATAGAAACAACAAGAAAGGGGAAGACTAAAACGACAATAGGTAACATAATGTCAATAGATGGCGCTGTATTTAATTTTGTTACTATTCAATACAAAATGTACTACGGTCTGAATCGCGCTATTATGATTTTTGCAGCCAGAATCATAAGTACAAAATGAAACGACGTTAGACGATGCACGGCCTTCCAGTGGGGAGCGTGAGGTTTTTTCGTTACGGAATTTCCGGATTCGGTCCCCGCGCTCAAGGCCCGCGATAGAAGCTATGCAATAGCTTAAAAGGCACCTGTCCCACCAACGACAATGAGCGAGAAGCGAGTAGCGATTTATCGCTCTAGAAACGTACAGCAGGTGTATTTTGTAGATCCCGTCCGTGTAAACAAAAGAGATAGTATAGAGCGAGTACTCGCCGGCAGTGGGACCGGTGAGCGATCAATTAATAATATCTGTATCTCTTTTGTTTACACGGGATCTACAGGTAAATTAGCTTGAAGAAATTTTTGCGTTTGTAGTAGTGTATGGTCAGCAAATAAAAAAAACAACATTTTATTTTTAGTTTTTATTGTTTTAAAGGTAATATACGTTTGTGGCTGGAGCACACCAAATGCGTGCACGTCTACGCATACGCACTACGTACTAATACGGTCGTGAAAATGTGTATCCACCGCATTGTAATCTATGGAACTGTATGAGGCAGACAAGCCAGTTCCAAACATTACAAGCATTGAATGCCGGTTTTCACTTCAGTGAAGACGTGTATGAATTAGGTGTTCTCCGGCCATAAATGTTTTATTCTAATAATTCATCAACCCCAGGCATATCACAATCATCCCCATCCTCGCTTTCATCAGATGAATTATTTAAATTAATTATGATTCGTTCTGATATTGTGTCTAAAGCTGCGTCTCTACCCTGATATTTGCTTTCCTCCTCAATAGCATGCAAACAAACTTTTCTCCATTCCTCTACAGTTATGGCGTTCATTTTTTCTTCAGCTAATGACATTATAACCTTCATATTCATTGCGACATTCTTTTTTGCGACATATGTTTTCACTATCCCCCATATATTTTCTATAGGATTAAACTCCGGATGGTATGGTGGTAAACGCAGCACAGTATGACCGTGCTGTCGTAATATTTCGTCTATCTTGTACTCTATAAACCTCGCCTTGTTTTGCAGAATCAGTTCATATAATTGAGGCTTAAGCAACGTGGATGAATGCTCAATGTTTCGAAATGTCAGCCAGTCTATCATTTGCTGTTTTCTAGAATTACTATTCGGTGCAGGATTTTGTATTGAGTTATGATATGGTGCGTTGTCAACAACAACAACACTATTTGGTTGTAAGTTGGGTATTAATTGAGTTTGAATCCACCTTGAATAGTTGTCATAGTTCATATTGTTGTGGTAATCTCCACTTTTTTGGTCGGTTTTAAACATAAGCAATGCATTTGGTATAAAGCCATCGATACCACCGGCATGAACAATGATTAAGCGGTTGCCTTTCGATATATGTTGCTTCAAACCTGAAGTGCTTCCATCTGACCAAGATTTCGAGAGGGTATGTGATGTATGTATATATGTTTCGTCGGTGTAAACAATTGGTCGGCGTTGTTCACGATATTCAGCAATTTTCATCAAATAATTAATTCGCAAGTATCTAATTTCGTGTTTTTCCATAAGAAGTTTCCGGTTATCTTCTGTTTGCTTCCAATTAAAACCTAATGACATGACGTGTTTTCGTAACGTGCTGACACAACCTTTATAATCGATATCTTCTTTCAATTTTGAGTGCAAAGTTTTTAAAGTGGGAACTTCTTTATTTGTGATGTGGAAGTCATGAATTGTTCTTCTGATAACTTGCTGATCAAAGTTATCGATTACTATTGTAGGTTTACGATTCGGTTTATTTTTAGGAGATTTAAATGTTACTTCCTGATCTGAAGGACGACATTTGCTTTCTGATACTACCTTTCTGACGGATGCTATTGAAATTCCTGTTGATTTAGCAACTAATTGAGTGGGGGTCATAATACTGCTCGGGTTGTTATTACACTCATTTTCGAAATATTTGTACAAACAGTACAAAACTTCCTTAGTTTGAGAAGTCAAAGGCTTGCCTCGACCATGTTTTAACACTGGAGCCATTTTGAATTATCAATATAAAGTTACAACACTTACACACTTGAAATTAAACACTTCAACAAATATTTTAACAATAATAACAAACAATAACAACAATCAACAAATACAAAATTTCACAATGAAACTACTACGTATCTAATAATTATAATTTTTTAATGAAATGCGTGCTTTATGTTCTAACGGTATCAAGCGACTGACGTCAGACTGCACGTGGCACCTGCGGACAGAGTAAACTGGTTTATTCTGGTTTTGTGCGTGTTTCCACTTTCCACTATCAAGTGACGATTTATTTATTTGTTTTGTTTCGTAATTATTATGGTCAAAACTTTTTACCTATAGCTAAACTACTATCATCTAAAGAACGACACGATATTTTATTGTTTCACGGTAGTCGCCTTGTCGTTTGCTCAAGGACGTGAAATTGAATGACATATTTTTTTTAATAAAGTCAAAACCTTTTTCTTTAAAATAAAAACTTGTTTTTATTGAAAACAAAAATCAGAGTGTTGCTAGGGATAAGTATTAAATTAAATAGTAATGTTAGGATATTGAAACATTTTTGTAAGGGCCAGAACGATATAGTGGAAACGCGCTCTAATATCTAAGTAACATACACACCACTACATATGCAAAAATTTCTCGAGACTAATTTCACTATACGTAGGTAGGTATGTACGTTTTTTGTTACTACTCGCTACTATTTTTCTCGTCATTGTTAGCCATCCGGCTCATGGAGGGTTTATGGAGTAAGTTCATTAAGGGATTTAGGATTTCAGGCATTTTGGGTACTAAGTCATTTTGACTTTTAGATATTAGGAAAATGAGGTATTTCGACATAAAGTCTCCATGAGCCGGACGGAATTGTTAGTTAGACAGGTGCCCTAGGACAGATATAGATAATACCTACCGTAAAAGACAAGTAGTATATAATCTAATTGCAATTTTGGGAATGAATGACAAAAATAGGTACTTACGTTCGATTCCATCCATTGCCTTTCGCGTGTCTTATGTTACGGTTATTGTTTTATACTTGTACCTAGTAGCTATATATTTTATTAGTTTTTAGTAGATAAGTAATATAAATTGAACGCTAGTTGGTTGCCGAGTGATTGATCCGTCACCCTAACGAACTCGCTCGCCAACTCACCATGGACCAGTATGAGAGATAAATAAACGTTATCATATCCTAGAGCTAGAAAACCGGCAGTAGCTCTGGGCAGCAGATGAGTAGATGCTTCCAATGGCAAGCCATTCCGCATGAGCTGTCATGCAGAGTGGCTTCCAAAGTTGTTTGAAAGATTATGTCGATAAAAAAGCGCTTTACATAATAGCCAACACCTCAACTTTAGATAAATAATTGTTTTTAAACTTTCGATATGTTTACACATATTAGAATATTATCAAGACCAGGCGAGGGTAGTTAAAAAAACACAAGATTGCTTATTAGTTTCTAACCCCGCGCCTCACAGAGACATGGCTAAGCTGCCATCAGTGGACCCGTGACCAAGATCGGTGCCATTCGATTGAAACGTCGGGTAAACGTGCATTTAAATATTTCACGCGATAAAGTCCCGATAATATTCTAATTTAGGTAAATATGCAACCGATTATTGGATCTCTATGTAACGACCCTTAAATTTGATCGTGTGATCTATGAATTTAAGGGTCCTTATACATATGTAAGGACTTATTTTGTACCTATAGTTCTCTTCCTAAATTACCCCGCTGTCTTTTTTATATTGAAACCTTTCACGAATGGCTAAATACTATTTCCTTCTACACTCCCGGTGTTTTGTGCGGTCGACAGTCGGTAGACTTTAAATCAGTCAAGTGTCGGTGATCGTCAGCTAGTTGATGTCATTCGGTAGATTTATCACGTGATTTATCGGGCGATTTATCGTGGAATGATTGATTTTATTTGCGAATTGTGGTACAAAGTTCTTGACTGACACTAGCCAAGTGCTAGTGAATGCAATTAAATGACAAATCTAGATGCAAGATTTGTTTATTAAACTATTTTACAAATGACACAGCGAAGCAACGAGACCTACGAACGAAAGTATTGCTACGGAGATGAATTGTCGTTGAAATTCTTGTGTCCTTGGCAGTTTGATTGTACGTTTAAAAATTATGTAAAAATATATATATATATATAAAAGATAACTAGCAATGTGGGATTGAGTGCCACATTACTAGCAGTCTTGTTAACCCCTCCAGCTAAGCTCAAAGGTTTTGCCCTCCAGCTAAGGTTAGGAGTGGGTTCACGTCGGTAGTATAATGGCTAGGATTCGAACCCGCGACCCCACGATTGCCATAGGCTACCGCTGCTTTAAATTACTTCTTAAAGCTGGATTTGTCCTTTAACCCTGGACTCAATTTACCCGTATTAAAAGTTTTATAAGCGTATATGTTTGTCATAATAGCTCCCATACGAATTAACCGATTATAGAACATTATTTTAATCAGGATTGATCAAGAACCATCCGCTTAAACTATCATTATGATGAACCGACAGTCATTGGTAACGTAGGATAACCTAGCAAATGTCTGGCTTTGATTGATCGCCACTGAGTCACGAATCTCTCAAATAATAACATAGGTGTAGGTAATGTTAAGTAAAAATGAACAAATACCGCTGTGAAAGTAATCCGCTCTGGGATAGGCCCGTTTTCCTATTATAATTAATTTTACACCCCCAATTTGTTGACGATACCCCAAATTCGAAGAAAACATATTTAACTTTGTTAGGGTTAGATTTGTTTTAAAAAATAAATAAAAAACGATAAACTCCATGATATTGTTTATGTTGGTGTATTTTTGTACGAAGTAGGTAGGTATTTATGAAACTAGGTAACCCGCGCAACTTCGTCTGCGAAAATTGACCCCGTTTTTGCAACATTTTTCATTGCTGCTCCGTTTCCATTAGTCGTAGCGTGAAGTTATATAGCCTTCTTCGACAAATGGGCTATCCAACAGTAAAATATTTTTTCAGTTCCTGAGATTATAGCGTTTAAACAAACAAATAAACTCTTCAGCTTTATAATAATAGTTTAGATTTTCGCCACAATAGATTAATCTTCTGTTGTGGCGCAATTTAATAACAAACATCCATACACCCAAACTTTCGCATTTATAACCTCCCTAAATATATATAATTCTACTGTACGTGTGTATGTCACTGAACTCCTCTTAAACGGCTGGACTGATTTTGATGAAATTGTGTCTCCTCCACTAGATTCTAGAATGGTTTAGATTCCCAAAAAAAAATAGGCGGTTCGAAGTTCGCCGGGACAGCTAGTACAGATTTTATTGATAATTCAAATATTAAAAAGTTTATTTATAAATTCAAATATTGTAAAAAAATATTTTTAAGATCACATTACATATTTTAACACAACGAAATTGCTAAAAAGAGTTTCTACCTTGACTACTCACCTAAAACTGATTGACATTGAGGATTTGCCAATTAGTTACAGCTTAAAAGCATGTAAAACAAGCGTGGGAAAAAAGCAAACTCTGCAAAACATCTAAATGTTTATTCTTCAAACATAGGTAAGAAACATCCTATTTATAGAAAATTTCTGAAAAACTTTAAATATAAATTAGTACATCTATTTTGACTACAGACATATAGACACTCTTACACCCGTATTTATAAACGAGTCATTACTTATTACTTAGCCATTACTTCATTGAGACACGGCTAGTTCTTAAAGTAATTACTTAGAAAAACCTATTTTATAGACGAGTAATATTCCTTACTTCCTTGAGCAAACTAACCAAGTATTACTTATTGCTTAGCAACCGGTGAGCCGCGAAAAACGTACCTTTACATAAACAAGATTTTATTAAAGTTGCAAAACAGAGAGCCAAAAATATATTACGACAAGCTAAAATAGCTAACAATTTTAAAACTTTAAAAATTAATAATACAGACATTAATCAGACCAAATTTTGATTTTATCGATATTCTTCAATTTTAGTTTTCTGAATGTAACGAAATGCAACATAATTGAATAGTAATGCTACCAAATGAAATAGTCCGTCACACGTATATAAAGTATTTTTGAAGAACTTATTTTTAATTTAGCGTCATAAAACTCGTTTGACGTCGCCCTAGAAATGTCACTAATATTAATTATTGATTTATAGATTCTCGAATATAAGAGAGATAATTAATTATAAAAGTTATTGTTATAACAATATTTTAAATAATTTATTTGAAATGAAATGTTAATCACTGAAGACATCACCTGTGTTTTACTGTTTTATTTAAAGGAAGTTTTGTTGGTTGAATACAGGCACTATAATTTAAGTAGCAAGGGTGTATTTTATAATGGTTGAAAGCCCGCAAGCCTAAGGCCGGGGTCGGCCACCCCGTTGTGTCGACTGCATTGATTGTCCCGGTGAAATCTCAAGTACCACTATCAAAAGATTTTGTCAGTGTAGCTAGAAGCCCCTGTCAAGCATTACCCGGATAGTACAACGAACAGAGATGAAGATACAAAAGATGGTTTTGTGACGGTGCAAGGAAAGAAACGCCGACAGCCAACCATCAAGAACCGCTGCGGCAAAGATAAGCTAAGGGAACTCTGTGCGCCGCTACGCCGAACACGCCGGTGTACATCTCGCGCCGGCACGTACCAGAAGTTCCGCTACAAGACGAGGGTGTAGATTCTGGAGTCGCGACGCATGGTACTTATGAGGGAGTGAAGCGTACCTACTGATATAGTTTTAATATATAGTGGTTTTAAGTTGTATTTACTTTTACTAGCACTTCACTTATTGTATTATACTGACAAGTATGTTAGTCGGCAAGGTATAGATTTCTGTGGGCCAAAGATGACTAAAATAAATGTTATATTATTATTATTGTTGTATTATTTACCAACTGGCTGGCATAGCGCCAAATAAAATGTTTTTATTTTCCAAACCTTACATATTTTTAAAATATCTGTTAAGAAAAATAACCTCTCCATAAAATTCTTAATTAAAGCTATTACTCAAGTAACGATTTCGGTGACTATTGCTTGGCTAAGTATTCTTACGTTTGACGTTTCTTACTTCACTCAT
Organism: Herminia tarsipennalis; assembly: GCA_945859575.2. Lineage (NCBI taxonomy): Eukaryota > Metazoa > Arthropoda > Insecta > Lepidoptera > Erebidae > Herminia > Herminia tarsipennalis. Next base: position 8,842,460 of record OX243834.2, on the reverse strand, counting down.
TTTCTTGACTATAAAATATAAACTGTTACTTAAGTAATTACTTTTACTTAAGTAATTGCTATTACTCGTTTATAAATACGGGGGTAAGTGTCTTGTTAGACAGACAGACATATTTACACTTTCAGTGTCTATATGTAAGACACTTAAAACACCCCAATGTTTGTGATTCGCGGATTTAAACAATATTGGAGTCAGAAAAAATACGCTCATGGGTAGGTAGGTACTAACCTAACCTGTAATATATTCAAAGTCATCTCACTTAGTTATTTTTTAATACTATATGTTATATCACATAACAAAATAGTACGAGGAAAAATTAGGCGGCGCGGTGGGAGTGTATCCGACTGCTACGCAAGAGGTTGTGGGTTCGATCCCCACACAGGATAAAACTTTGTGTGATGAGCACGATGGTTTATTCTGTGTCTGGGTATTATTTATTTATAATATTTATGTATGTTTATCAGTTGTCTGGTGTCCATAGTCATGTCATGTCTCTGCTTAGTTTATGATTAGATATCGTTGTGTGAGTTGTCCCAAGATATTATAATTATTATTATTATTTACATTTACAATATAATATTATATTTATACAACTTATGTATTATTAATTACATTACAGGATTACTAGCTCTAAATTTCGTCTATTCTACAAATATTTCAAGCAATCTCGTTATAAGTCACGTTTGATTAGTGATGTTTGCTGCTCGATTGTTTAAACTATCGATTTAAAATGCTACTAAATATAATTAACTATTATTTAAAAACAATTTTTTTTGTAAATAATCTCTCTTTGCTGGTTTAGTTGATAAGTAGCTTATTTTTTTAAGAAATAAGTATTTTTTTTTTATCTATCTTCCCATAACATTAAATCCATTATGATAGCCGGTAAAGATTCATGATTGAGAGTTCATCAAAACTGCTTTATTAACAAGATTTCTGGGTTTTCAACGTAATAACGTTTTATAAATCAATGACCGGTAGCGCGCACGAAATAGATCGTAGATAGATTGAAGTATCAGCCTATCAACGTATGGTGATTGTAGTGACATGCGATATGATTGAAACTAAAGCTATCAGCGAATTACGATTGCAGCGACATGCGATACAATTGGGACTAAAACTGACATGGTTGTTTCTTACAATGTAATCAACGTTATCACTAGTAGTATAGTTTTACACTATCGTCCGTAAACCGACTTTACAGACAACCATTTTTCAATATTTGTTTTTTTAAATATTCATTAATTGATGTATGTACTCATAGATCTTTTTTTTTTATGGTTTGTTCTATAAATTATGTATGTTGGAGGAGATACTTCTCCTCCAACATACTTAATTTATAGAACAAACCATAAAAAATAATAAATCCTATCGATATGCAAACTTCACAGCCGTACCTTGTGACGTCACATAGCATGAGCGGAGCAGGGGTCGGCGGTCGGCGGTCACTATCCGCCATGTTAGATCCGTATCTTTGGCGCCATGCCTCGAGACCTCGCCATACACAACTATAATGTATCTACCCTCAATTTGCACAGAATGCATAAAACGCCTTGTTCACCTTTCAATTTAATAAATTGGTTAGGGCTATTTGCACGCCTGTTACCTTCATAGGGTAACGCTTTGTGTAATGATCTAAAACTAGCAGTTCTTTGGCAGCTTTTCTTGCGTGTTTTATACATAAAATTTGTTTCTCTTTTTACCCTTTGGGCTCCAATTTTCGACCGTCTGTTCATAGATGAATCTCCTCCAGATAAAATTAAACACACTGAAATTATGACAGACCTTTGTTTTCAAGAAGTTTTTCAGTATTTCTGTGTAGTCAATTGTGAAATGACTATAATACTCGTAGATTAATTAATGGTAAAGTTTAATAATAGTACTATATTTTTGAAATATATGTTTTTCTAAGCACAAAATGCCAAAGAAAAAACCTGGTACAATGTAGATGGTGGATCTGGATGGTCTTTGTTAGAGATTGAAAAAAAATAAAAGAAATTGAACAATAATAATCAGTTGTCTGGTTTCCATAGTACAAGCTCGGCTTAGTTTGGGATCAGATAGCGTTGAGTGAGTTGTCCCAAGATATTATTATTATTATTTACATTAACAACATAATAATATATTGAAACAATTTATATATTATTAATTACGAGTGGATCGGTATGGTCTTTGTTAGAAATTCAAATAAAATAAAAGAAACTGAACGTTAATTATAGATAGAAAAAAAAAATGGTCTTTATTTGGGCAAAATATACACACATTAAAACTATTTTAGGCAGTTGAATGCCGAAAATAGGACCCAGTTCATATATGCCAGACAGATGCCAAACGCCGAGTACTCCTTCAGTGCCACCGTTACATTTTGTGGAACTGCACATATCAGAGGATTTATAACCTATCGTGTAAATAAACTTACTAAGATGACAAACATGCAAACCGACTACCCAACTGTGCCAACGGTAATGGTATAATACCTACCTACTAGTAGTCTTTGGACGCTAATACCCTATCCTAAAAAAAATGTGTGGCACTCGGGGACTGCCGCGGTAAAGCTATTGCATATATACAGGGTGGAATTTTGTAATGCCACCTGGAGGGGAAGTACTCTTAATACTTTAGATAGAAAATTTTACTCAAAGGAAACATTCCTTTATTTTTGAAAAGAAAAAAAACGGCATTAAAGATTTTTAAAAATTCGCTTGCCGCACACGGTAATCGAACCGACTAAAATCTGTAAAAGTTGCACCGTGTACTTTTATTGCATTGATTGTTAGGGTCAATAAGGATGAAATCTCTTTAACAAACTTCATAAATTGAATTACATGAAAACAATTAAATTTTAAATTAATTTAATTAAGTACAAAAATTTAAACTAACTAATTAATTGCTCGAAATGAGCTCCATTTTCAGAAGTTAAATGAATGGAAAACAATGAAATCTTAAATTATTTATTCAATGGGTCAAGTTAAAGCACTTTTACTCAAAGATCTATCTGTGTACTTATGTTATTCATTAATTATTATCATTGACGTCATTTATCCATCAAAATGACTAATTACTATTTAGATAAGACGATTGCAATTTGCACGTGTTTGTAATGCAGACTCCTTTCTTAGATGCGACATAACTGCGTGTATGACGTAGTTTAAATATGGAATGTTACATTTGAAAATAGATTTTCATCTGTTATTCACATTTGATTGTTTTTACAAATCATTTCATAATTGTTTCACGGTAAAAATGGCTTATCAAGAGCAATTTGATTTAATGGAAGCTTATTTTTTAAATAATAAAGATGTGAATCGTGCTCTGCGGTGGTATGGAGAGAGATATCGAGACCGTCAGACACCAACTCGATTTGTACTGAAAAGAATGATAGAAAATTTAAAGAACACTGGAAGTTTCAAAAAGCGACGGCACCCTCTTCAACAAAACAACTTTGATTTTGAATTAAATATTTTAACATACTTCGAAGCATTTCCGAAGGCTTCAAGCAGAGATGCTGCCGAAGTAATTGGAACAACCCACACTCGCATACTTAAAGTGCTGAAAAAGTATAAGTTTAGATGTTATCGTGATGGTCGGTTGGTACAAAAATTGCATCCTGGGGATTGTGAGAGACGACTACAATTTTGTCAAAACATGCTGAGAGAAATTGACCGTAACCCTAATTTTTTGAGTAACATTGTATGGTCTGACGAAACCAACTTCAGCAATAACGGCATGTACAATCGCCGCAATAATCACTATTGGTCTTGAGTGAATCCTCTTCGTGTTCATGAAACTAACAGTCAAGTAAGATTTTCTTTCAACGTTTGGTGCGGAATTATGAGAAATATGGTTGTGTTAGTCCATGTATACGAAGGTCACTTAAACACTGTTAAGTATTTAGAAATACTCGATTTATTAAGAAACGAGTTAAATGGTTTCCCCGAGGAAGAGCGAAACCAAATAATTCTACAGCAAGATGGTGCTCCAGCCCATAACAGCAGAATCACTACTGCCTACATTAATAACCATTTTAATACCTGGATTGGTACAAACGGCACAATCAGATGGCCTGCGAGATCACCAGATCTCACCCCTTTAGATTTTTTTTTTGTGGGGATATGTATAAAATCAAATTTACACTAAATCTTATGAGAATGTAAACGAGTTGAGAGTTGAAGTTCAGAATACGATTTATAACATTCACCACAATACGTTATTGAAGGTAACTAGAAATGAATTCGTTAGAAGAATAAATTTGTGTATCAAAGAAAATGGAGCCCATTTCGAGCAATTAATTAGTTAGTTTAAATTTTTGTACATAATTAAATTAATTTAAAATTTAATTGTTTTCATGTAATTCAATTTATGAAGTTTGTTAAAGAGATTTCATCCTTATTGACCCTAACAATCAATGCAATAAAAGTACACGGTACTTTTACAGATTTTAGTCGGTTCGATTACCGTGTGCGGCAAGCGAATTTTTTAAAAACTTTAATGCCGTTTTTTTTCTTTTCAAAAATAAAGAAATGTTTCCTTTGAGTAAAATTTTCTATCTAAAGTATTAAGAGTACTTCCCCTCCAGGTGGCATTACAAAATTCCACCCTGTATATTTTTATCTTTTCATTACAATTCGGAGCAGCTTGTCTCGATCCGTGCGAGCCTAGTCTATAGTCGTACCATATACATATCGGCCGAGCTACATGGTAGGCGGATGGGGGGATGTTAGGTTTTATTTTCGTTACTGAATTTCTTGATTCGGTCGCCGCGCTCAAAGCCCGCGATAAAAGCTGTGCAATAGCTTAAAAATAACTTTTTATTCCTTCTATATTCTTTACCATTTTCCTTTTACTTTTAACCATCACTTTTAATCCTCCTTATAGGAGAAGCGTACAAAACGTTGAAGCCTCTGTACAACATATAATCATTCAATAGCGGTTAAACGTTTGGTCATCAAACTATAAAGTCATGATTATCTGAATGGCATAGGTCAATTTCACTGTCTGGTTCGATCGTCTACGTCCATTTATAGCCGCCAAATGGGAGAACAGATTGGAAGCCATTTTTATAACAATATTTTTTGTTGAACACTAACTATTGATCGTAATTCCTCTCACAAGGGTATAAATTATCGCGATAAGGACCCAATATCACTCTCTATAGTACAGTCATTTGGTATTTTTACTTGGAAAGTTTTCCGGGAGTTTTGAAAATTGGTAATTTTATAGATTTTGACGTGCTCTTACCGAATTTTTCCTTTGCCACCTCGTATCTTTGCCGCTCGCGCCGCCATATTGCAAAAATGGCGCCTAAAAGCAGTTTTTTGATAATAACTCCTTTCCGACGCATTTTACAAGAAAAACATATCTATACAAAATAATAGAAGAGAAAATTTCCTACAATTTATGTCATAACCTTTTTTTCGTAACCAATAGTTTCGGCGGATTTCAAGTTGCAGTTCCAAAATAATCGATAATTCTCAATTTCCAAAATAATCGAATCTAAGTTACGATTTTGATTTACGGATTACATCCAATATTAAGTGTTACTAAGTTCACGGGGTCAACCAGTTTACAATAAAAACTGTAAATTGGACATATTCGTTCTAATCGGTCCGACTTAATAGAATCTCTCGTGAATAAGGGGTTTTATAATCAATTTGTACTGATTGCGTTAACAATTGCTCGAGCCAGATATTCCGTAATTAATGTTGATCATTCCGTGTCAATGCTAATTATTTTAGTTTCGGTACCGAACCAACTTGGTTCGACACATTGAAGCCTTATTGGACATGACAAGTTACATTGGTCAAAGTTCAGTCTAAATTATAATTATACTAAGAAGCTTGCAGACCACCCGTTTGACTGGCCTGTTGGTCTAGTGGTTAATGACCCTGACTGCTAAACCGGAGGTCTTGGGTTCAATCCCCACCCAGGATAAAGCTTTATGTGATAAGCACGTTGATAAATTACAACCAAACACAGAAAGGGATGTTATTTATCTATAATTTACTAAAGGTTCGTTTCCGTGCATCGCGGCCGATCGCGAGTCGCGCGCGGCTTACGACAAGCGACTGACGCGCGCGATGCGACAAAACTCAGAGAATGTAGAAGAATGTATGGTGCCGTTTCTGAGGTAAGTGACAGACGCGCGCGGCCGACGACTGTCGTAAGCTGTGCGCGCACTGTGAATATTGTCGCATCGGCCGCGCGCGTCAAACGCTTGTCGTAAGCCGCTCGCGGCTCGCGATCGGCCGCGATGCACGGAAATGAACCTTAACCCACGCAACTTCGTTTTCATCATTTTCCCCCGTTTCCGCCACATTTTTCATTGATGCCCCGCTCCTATTGGTCGTAGCGTGATGTTGTATACCCTATGATACTCACAAATAACGTATCTTTCTACTGGTACAATTTACAAAATCGGTTCTGTAGATCCAGAGATTACCAACTAACTTTATTTCTTACTATTCTATACTAATATTATAAAGCTGAAGAGTTTGTTTGTTTATTTGAACGCAGTAATCTCAGGAACTACTGATCCGAACTGAAAAATTCTGTTGGGTAACCCATTTATCGAGGCAGGCTATAGGCCAATAGGCAATGAAAAATAAATGTTGATAAATTTTCGCGATTTGTACACATTATGAAAACATATATTACGGGTCTTAATCGCGTGAATAATTTAAGGAAAAATAACTTGTTTATTGCCCAACGTTTCGACCGTATTCCAACGGCCGTGGTCACGGGTAGACTGTTGCAAAAACGGCGAAAATTCATGCATACGAAGTTGCGCGGGTTAGCTAGTAATAAATATAGATATGTGTGAACATGATATGTTTTAATGTAATGTGTAGAATTAAGTATATATGTAGGTATGTTTATCAGGTGTTTGGTTGCCATAGTAAGCTTGCGGTGGGCTATGCGGTGGGATCCCTCCCTAATAAACTACTTAAATATAGATATGTGTGAACATGATAATTATGTTTTAATGTAATGTGTAGGAATAAGTATATATGTAGGTATATTTATCAGGTGTTTGGTTGCCATAGTAAGCTTGCGGTGGGCTATGCGGTGGGATCCCTCCCTAATAAACTACTTAAATATAGATATGTGTGAACATGATATGTTTTAATGTAATGTGTAGAAATAAGTATATATGTAGGTATGTTTATTAGGTGTTTGGTTGCCATAGTAAGCTTGCGGTGGGCTATGCGGTGGGATCCCTCCCTTATAAACTACTTAAATATAGATAAGTGTGAACATGATATGTTTTAATGTAATGTGTAGAAATAAGTATATATGTAGGTATGTTTATCAGGTGTTTGGTTGACATAGTAAGCTTGCGGTGGAATATGCGGTGGGATCCCTCCCTAATAAACTACATAAGATGGATTTGCGCTATGTGACGCCTGATTCAATCAGTAAATAAATATTTTTTTAGTGTAGGTACCTCCCCTATATGTACAGTGGGAATGTGTTTTATTTTTGGCACCTACCCCATTGTGTGGGGTAACGTTCGATAGGTCTTTTAAAAACGGTTAGGGGTTGTGATGATAATTTTTAGATTCAGGGATCCGTTTGTGAAATATTAAGATTTGAAATGCAAATTGAAAATTATTATTAAGTAAGTATAACGTTGTAAGTATGAAACAAAAACAACAGACAACCTACTTCATAAGCCGGATTATTCGGGGGGGGGGGGGGGGGGGGACTACGGAACCCTACATTGTGCGTGGCCCGACATGCACTTGCCCGGTTTTTATTGATTCAAATACACTCACCGCCACGATAGTTTTTTTTTTTTCACACTTTTTTGTTTAAGCCAGAGTTGACACCATTAGTGGAACCGCCGAGCGCTGGTCTTTTGTGCTAATACCTAAACAAACAACAGTAATTTAACAATGCAAATAATTTATTGTCCACTCTAAACGTTCATAATTGTTCGGAAACAACGGCTGTGTGCCTAAGCCCTAACTCACCCAAGTACTTACTACAGAACACAGTTAATTAGTTTCGAAATCGTAATATTTCACTGCGTACTACCACAAAATACATAGGTAGATACAGAAGGCCGGTCGGCCAGCTCACAGGTCCACGCACACACATAGATCATTCGCGGTTTTGCAGGAGAAACGACGTCATTTTATACGATTGTCATTCAATTCACCCTACACAGGTATATTTTTTAGGGTTCCGTACCTTAAAAGGAAAAAAACGGAAGCCTTATAGGATCACCAGTGTTTCTGTCTGTCCTTTTGTCACAGCCAATTTGCTCCGAATCGACTGGACCGATTAAGTCCAAATTTAGTACACTTATGGTATTTCTGTGACCCAAACACCTAAGTAGCATAACCTAAGTTAAAGATTTTTTTATTTATGTATAGGGTTGCTCCAGTTGGCATTAGGTCGAGTTCGACCGAGATCTCCGTATGTACGTACGCGTCTATGTGTGCGTGGATCTGATTTCGATCGTTGTAGGAAACCGGCCTTATGAACCTTTATATTCTGTGATACTAAGAAATATACAAGTTATAGTAAGTTTAAATTAATAAGTCTGTAAACCAACTATATCGGCGTAATGTCTGAATTAATTCTAAATTAATTTAATATGCTGAGAAACTAATTTTGACATGATTAGGTATAGATATTAAATTAAGTGTTTATAGAAATATTGAGTCAATATAAAACTATAAATACCGGGCAAGTGCATGTCGGGTCACGCACAATGTAGGGTTCCGTAGGTTACTATTCCCTTTCAAATAATGCGGTTTAAGAAGTGGGTTTTTTGTTGTTTTGGTTTCATACCACTAACTACGTTATACATAATAATAATTTTCAATGGAATTTGTACGAAGATTTTGTTACTTCTCATTTGATCGACTGTTACTTGGTGTTACTATTGATCGGTGTGAAATGAAATTGTCAAGCCAAATTAAAGTATTATTTTAAGCTGTAGCAGAAATTTTGGACATGTATAAGTTACTATATTTTTATTTTTTGGGTGACGTTTTATATACCTAATTTTACTTTCTTTTTCCTTGTCTTAAAACATCTTAAACACCTAATCACTGTACCTAATCACTTTTTGTGTGTTATAAATTGTTATTATGTAGGTATCACTTTTTTTGTATTGTAATTGTGATGCAACATAAAATTCAAACACAATGAAAATTGTTCATGAATAAATAAAAACTCGTAAACTTGTAAAGCCTACTTAGCTGTTATAGTTTTCCTTTTTCACAATACTACAATCGTGATTTTTTCACACACCAAATATCAACTATTTAGCTGCGAGGGTGGGAAGACATTTGACTCTAACAAAAATTTGCACCTTTAAAGCTTAATATTGTACGAACTGATCCCTAAATCGAAAATGATCTTCACAAGCCCTAAACTTCTGTATAAAACCTATCTAATGATATCCCACACGATGGGTTAGGTGAGCAAAACAAAATCACATCCCCCCTTTATATATGTATAGGGGGGACCGTAAACAAAATTATTTTCAAGATTTTACTCTTTCATTTTGTCGGCGTAAGTTATATTTGTATCAATGCAAAATTACAGCCTTCTAGCACTAACAGTCTCTGAGCAAAGCTGCGGACGGACATGGCGAAATTAGATTTAATGTCTAGAAACCGGCACAAATTGAGCGTTTTCACCTTTCAAATGTTAGTTAGGTACATAACTGATATATTTCTCTATTATTTCACTACTGTTTTTTTTTATTTTTTATGCTCTCAATATTCCATGGTAAACTGTTTTAGGCAAGGTTAACGGCGAAACAGAACTATTATGTTTACGAAACAAAAAAAAATGTGTCGTTTGTTTGCCATGTGCAAAAATGGTACCCTAAGAGGGTACCATTTTGCCATTTTGGCTATGGAACTCTAAAAACTGTATTCCTTCATCATCATTTTTGTTTATCCTTATTCATATTAACATAAATTATTATTCCACCGGTGGCAGATCTAAGCCAATTAGGCCGTCTTGGTGGGTACCATCTAAGAGTCAGTTATTTCTCCGTGATGAAAACACATCACTGGGTCCTTATTCACTATCGTTATTTCGCTGTAGAGAAAAGGGCGCGCGAACTGGCGATGGCGCATGCGCGGTGCGCTCAAATATGTCCACCGCGCATGCTCGGTAGAGAGCTGCGCTTAGAAATGCATCAACGCGCATGCACGGTGGACATCTTTGAGCGCACCGCGCATGCGAAAGTTCGCACGGCCATTTCACGACGACGAAATAAAAATAGTGAATAAGGACCCTGATTTCGGTTAAAGAGTACTGTAGCAAATGTAATTACTGGTTAAATCAATCAATTAAACCTGTAGGTAACGGTTCAATACTGGACATAGGTCTCTCCTGTTTCTACGCCACAACATCTCGTCCTCCGTCTTCCGCAGCCAATTTATCTCAGCGATCTTCTTCCTCGTCCTTCCTTACGTTTAGCAAATCCCGGTCTCAACTCTAGGACTCGTTTGCTTCAACGGCCATTGGTCCTTTAGCAAACCCATTGCCACTTCAGCGTGCTTAACCTGCATGCTATGTCGATAACTTTAGTTCTTTGTCAGATGACCTCGTTGCGAATTTTGTTCTCTAAAAAGACTACCAGCAAATGAGACTTACTAACCAATGTCTCAATGAGGAACGCGGTGCGGTAGTGCTCGAATTTTTATAGAATAACTATGTACCTTACCCGCGCAACTTCGTCTGCGTAAATTTTCCACATTTTTGCAACATTTTTCGTTGCTGCTCCGCTCCTATTAATGATAGCGTGATTCCTTTAGCATTCCTCGATAAATGGGCTATCCAGACCAGTAGTTTCTAAGATTATCGCGTTCAAACCAATAAACAAACTCTTTAGATTTATAATATTAATATAGGTATATAAAGGGATTTGAGTGCTAGCTATAGGATGGTATGATGATGGCATCTTAAGACTTATCTCAACATATTTGTTTTCGCCCACCACCTCCGACTCCGAAAAACCAAATTTAAAAACTCCGACTTCGGTTCCGATAAAACTCCCTCCGTAACATTCTAAATCTAGACCATGAAACACTGAGAGTACCTACTCAATGTAAGCCTCATCCGTAGGAACTCTGCGTGAGCAATGCATACAAAAACACCACTCATGGACATATGTAGAATCTCGAAATACAATTGGAACAAAGTGGTACAAGATTCCGTGAATACGCTCGTAAAACATTAAGTCCCTACCTACTTACCCTCCTTTTGCGTCATTTAACTGAAAAGTTGAAAAATTAAAATATATCTACACTCGAGACTCAAACTACTAGTACTTATGCATTTTCTATTTTCCTGTCGACTTAATGAATGAGCGAGTAAATATTTGCCTACTTAGAATACGTTCTTATTCTATACCTAAGTTATGTAGACTACGACAAACTATGTACCATATATATAGGTAATACATCGGCGTACATTCCTACTAAATAACAGTCGTGGAAACGTAAAACGGAAACTGTAAATGTTATGCCATCTGTTGTTATGTTGTAATATAAGCCACCTTTAATATGTAGGGATTGGGAACGAGCGCCTTACATTTGTATTATAGCAAATAGTTGCTAGCAATCTTGCCAACTATTTGAAGTAAGGAAGTTATGATTTATTAGAGTTTAAGTTTTTATTATTAATGTTTTCCAAACCGATTTCGGTCGCGGTGGTCAATCTCATTAGAGATTAGCCGTATACATAGGAGATGTTATGATGCACAAGTACCACAAGAGCAGTCTCCACTCTCTCTTCTTCGTTGTGTAGATCACGCGTTGTTGTTTCACTGTTTCGTAATCAAATAAAGTTTAAGAAATATGTGCTTTTTTTAGGATTCCGTTGCCAAGATAGCAAAATGGAACCCCTTATAGTTTCGCCATGCTCCTCCGTCCGTCCGCAGCTTAGCTGAGAGACTGTTAGTGCTAGAAGCTGTAATTTTGCATGGATACACATATTACTTACGCCGACAAAGTGAAAGAATAACATATTGCATGCAACAATAATGTATGTAAAGTGGGTATGCGATTTTTTTTACTTACCCTATCGTATGTCTTATGAAATAGGCTCTATGAAATATTAAGCTTTAAAGTGCATTTTTTTGTTAGAGTCAAGTGAAAGCCCACTAAAAGTTGATGTTGGGTATTTGAAAAAAATCACGGTAGTGAAATTAAGAGGAAAACTATCACCGCTAAGTAAGCTTTACAAGATTACGAATAACAGCAGATCAAATGATGCTTATGTGACAAAATTATTATTATATTTCATTAAGTAGGTAGGTACCTATAAAGTTGTAAGTATGAAGCAAAAACAACAGAAAACCCACTTCTTAAGCCGCATTATTCGGATGGACTGTGGGGGGGGACTACGGAACCCTACATTGTGCGTGGCCCAACCTGCACTTGCCCGGTTTAATAAGGTTAGGTAGTTAATGGAAGTATCTTTATTTCATATAGTATTACAATGACTTATTTTGCAGTAGCGAAAAGTATTGCAGTATGTATTTTGCATGTAAATATGAGCGAAGTGGCCTGATGTTATGAATAATTATGTTTGTTATATTTTTAATACATACATATCCCCGATTTCGTGACTTGTATACTGTGTAATGTATTCATAATGGTTATGACGAGTATAATGTACCACCTAATATAAATTCGTGTTGATACAATACAGAATGGATTTACATTGATATTTCTATTAGCACAGTTTTAAATTCCTGGTATAGGCACGTGTCCCACCAACAGCGATGAGCAAGAAGCGAGTAGCGATTTTATCGCTCTTGAAACGTACACACTTATGTAGATCCCGTGTAAGCAAAAGAGATTCAGATAATATTACTTCATCGCTGATCGTTTTCCCTGCCGGCGAGTACTCGCCCTATACTGCATCTCTTTTGTTTACACGGACGGGATCTATTGTAGGTTTCATGAGCAATATAATCGCTACTCGCTTCTCGCTCATCGCCCTTGGAGGGACAGGTGCCATAAGTACATATCGGAACCAGGCATTATATTAATAATGCAGTGCGTTTAAGACATTTATAAACTTATGCACTTACTCCTATCATTTCACGACCAAATATAAAACCTATACGTTTAAACATTTAGTAGAACGTTAATTACAATAAGCTAATTTATTTGTTATCTGAACAAATAAATCCAAAAGACCATTTATAAATAAAACTCGCATTTAAACTACCAACGATTTAGTCCCAATTAAGTATAATTCATGTCATAAAAATAGGGTTTTGACTAGAAAAAATCATGACGCCATCGCGCCATAGTCCGGATATTTTTATTTTTTTAAAGGATGTCTTCCGCAGCCTACTGCGGCAGTCGACGTACAAGCCCTGCGTCACGGGGGACTTTACAAACATACAAGTCACGGACACAAAGTACACCCAGACTCGGAACAACAATTTGTGGATTACACAAAGTGGTGTCCCGTGTGGGAATCGAATACAAGGCCTCTTGCGTAGCAGTCGGTTACACTCCCACCGCGCCACAGAGGCAGTCAAGTGTGAGATTTCCATATTAAATCTGTGTTTTGAAATTTCATAAAAAGCTGTTGTTTTATCTAGTTGAAAACAGGCCTATTTCAAAACCTAGACTCGGAAATTGAACTTAATAAAACTTAATAGAGACATCAACTATGATCCTTTAGCATTCCGAACAATGGTCTCATTACGAGAATACGAATAGATACTGCCTACACGTTATTCCCGCAGTTATGTACTCATTACACTGCAATTTCTCTCTCGCTCCCTGAATGACTTCTAATAATGCTCGCGTCGTGCAAAAAGCAAAAGATTTCAACGACATAATCACACTAAAAGCATTCCTTGCTATTCTCAAAACTTGCAAAGAAGTCCTGTTTACCTGTTGTCATGCTTGTTTGTTATATGCGACGACAGAGCCATTTCTATTTCGAATTTTTATGTTTATTATGCTCGGAATGGAATTTTTGCTTCTTCGTGTTATTGTTATGAAAATTTGTTTGTTTCTTGATGAATGTTTTTGTAACAAGAATTTAAAAGTACTTATATTTATTTTGCCGTAAATAAGTCGGTATCTGTTGATTTATCTTCAAGGTGGAGTAAATTTTGTTTTGTTTGCGTTTCCGATGAGATAATATTGTAAGTAATAACGAACGGTGAATTATGTAAATAGTACCTAATAACTTTATTTATTTGTTTTGTGAATCTTTACAACAAGATACAAGTATCAATCCTGTAGGTACAGCTTAATTTATTGATGTTAATTGCATCACTGACTTATTCATCAACGCAGGGCCTAAACCACTTTTGGCAGTTGACGCCATATGTTGTTTTTGGTCCCATAATGAGGTAAAACATTGTAAGTTTGTATGAAACTCCTTCAATTTTAAACATTTGTGAAATTTCGTATTTGGTATTTGGTTTGAATTAAAAAACAATGAATTAGGGCGTTTTAAAAAAGCAACCCATAAATGGGTACAATAGAGCTTTAAAGTTAGATCTGTGAAAATTGACTGTTTGTTTGGTTTTGTGGTTGTAAAAAAAAACCACGTATTTTAGTCGGTTAGATCGAAAGCGAAAATCAACCCTGAAAGTGATGGCGAAGCTGTGGACGACTGCTGTTCTAACTTATTAATGTATATTATTAATAAGTTAGAACAGCTAGTTATTAGCAACTTCGTCTGTATAATTTTTCCGTTTTTGCAACATTTCTCATTGCTGCTCCGCTCCTATTGGCAGTAGATTGATAGATGTTATTAAATAGCCTTCCTTAATAAATGGGCTATCTAAGAGTGAAAGAATTTTTCAATTCAGATCAGTAGTTCCTGAAATTACCGCGTTCAAACAAACTCTTCGCTTTATAATATTATAAACCTACCTACACTGTATCTGCTAAGTAGTCACACTTCACTGCCCTAAATCCATTGTATACCTACATGCCCTTACAACCTAACCTAGTCCATAAAAGGTATCTCTGAGAATGTGTCAGCAGAACTTGTGAGTCTTGTGACACGTCCTCGTAGGAATTCCTTTCATTAAACGCGCATACTTTCCCCACCTGGCTGGCAATAAAGTCTCTCAAAATTTAAATGAAAATATTTGTGTGAATTTATTGCGACGTTGATTAAGAAAACCACATTTAATTCGAAGGTGGTTACAGTATTAAAGTTGATACCTTTGGGTGGTTTTTATTACTCTTTGAAAATATCTCTGATTATATCGAGTCTGGTGATTAGTAATATCTTAAATCTAAATTTCCCATTGATGAAATAAAAAAGTTTCTACTTCTTGAAATCACGTCTCTTCAAGCTTGGCTTTAAAACTTTACGAAAATCTTAATACTAATAAATACTAATAAATACTGGACATTTCAACATACCTATTTTTTCTGATTCCACCTCAAGAATTATATGTTTTCAAACAGATTTTTGGCCCTTTTTTGTATAATAGATTTTATCGAATTGTTAATCTATAGTAATATTATAAAGTTGAAGAGTTTGTTTGTTTGTTTGAACGCGGCAATCTCAGGAACTGCGGGTCCGAATTGAAAAAATATTTTTCTGTTGGGTAGATCATTTATCGAGGAAGGTTATAGGCTATATAACATCACGCTACGATCAATTGGAGCGGAGCAGTAATGAAAAATGTTACAAAAACAAGGAAAATTGACGCATACGAAGTTGCGCGGGTCAGCTAGCACTTAAATTATTTTATTTGTAAAAAATCCATATATTCGCATTTACAAAACCTGTCTTACAAACAGACGGAAAATTTAATACTTGTACTAAAATAGATAAGTAATACCAATTTTTGTCGCATCTCACTTTTTATAAATTATTATTATTATCTAATATTATACGAAGCTTACGCTAAGATCAATAATGTTGCCACTTGAAAGAGCACAGAGAGCCGTTCTAAAAGTAGCTACTTTTCGACATTTCCTTTTTCCCACCTTCCTCCTGTATAAATGCTGTAAGGTATTGACTGTCCGTCAGCTTTTTATAGTAAATATAATTTTAAAACAACACGAGCTACTTACTTTTAATACTGACTTAACTAATAAGAGACGAAAAGATATAGTCTGCACATCTGATTCCACCTCAAGATATATGTTCTCAAACCGATTTTTTAATTTCATAGGCCCTTTTTTGTATAATAGATTAAATCGAATTGTAAATATATACCACCTAAATTATTTTAATTGTAAAAAAGCTGTAAGTACCCAATTACAAGATATGTCATACGAACAGACGGAGGACTTATTACTTGTACTAAAATAAATAAGACCAATTGTTGTAACATCTCTTATAATTACCTATTTTTTGTAAATGTTAATTTATTAATCTATGCTTTCTAGTTTAACAGTTCTTGTTTTTAGTTATTAAGTATAGTTTTAGTTTCGGAAAGTATTTATTAAAATACTTTTTACTTTCTAGCCTGAAACACAGGTTTCAACCTAGTTCAGGCAAATACTTAACTGTGCTATTTGTTATTATACCTTTATATAAGTTTATTGTACCTTTACTTTCATGAATAAATTATTATTATAATTATTATTTTTCTAAATACCAACATTTATTTTCAAAAGTTGATTGTATTAGGTAGATGTTATCTATTAATTAAATTGTTGTTTATTTGTTAATTATCGTAAGCATCTAATGAATTGTATACCTAAAACATTAATAATTACTAACCTAAACTTTGTTATGAAAAATTGCACACCTGATTACGTTAGAATATGGCTAAATGATCAACTAATTCACTTTAACGTACTATGTTTTCCTTTATTCCAGCAAATAAAATTATTTGATTTGATACGAAAATAATTTAGGTATAATAAAAAAAAAGTTTTCAACTGAAGTTAACATCGCAAAAGTGAAGGAAATAGTGATTGAAAATCCTCATTCAAGTTTGACAGAGATAGCCGCTGAATTTTCCTCTCCATTTAGGATTATTTGTTGGTGTAAGTGTATCGTTTCTAAGTATACTTTGAAGGCAATAAAATAAATTTGGATGAATAACTAAAAAAAAAAAAAAATAAAAAATAAAAATAATTTTACAGGTTAGTATTGCTTTGTCAAGTTTGTTGTCAAATCTAACCTCGCTCTATAAACCTCAGCTTGAGAAAGGCGCTAGGCGCTACCACGAAGGCCTACTGCAAGCCTACTGAGAATTTGTGGTCACTAGTCATTGACTCATTGACTGCCTCTGTGGCGCGGTGGGAGTGTATCCGACTGCTACGCAAGAGGTCGTGGGTTCGATCCCCACCCAGGATAAAACTTTGTGTGATGAGCACGATGGTTTATTCTGTGTCTGGGTGTTATTTATCAATAATATGTATGTATTTAGAAATAAAGTATGTTTATCAGTTGTGGTTTCCATAGTACCTACAAGCTCTGCTTAGTTTGGAATCAGATAGCGTTGTGTGAGTTGTCCCAAGATATTATTTTTATTATATATTTATTATATTATTATTATTATTACTAGTCTTTAAATTTTGGTTCTTGGTCATGCTGATTCCCCCAATGATTTCTTCACAAATCAACACAGCGTACTGTATGATTAAGAGAATGTTAGGCCGTCTTCGCCTAATCTTCTAAAGGTTCATTTCCGTGCATCGCGATCAATCGCGAGCCGCTCGCGGCTTACGACAAGCGGCTGAGGTAAGTGACAGACGCGCGCGGCCGACGACTGTCGTAGGCTGCGCGCGCACTGTGAATATTGTCGCATCGGCCGCGAGCGTCAGCCGCTTGTCGTAAGCCGCGAGCAGCTCGCGATCGGCCGCGATGCTCGGAAATGAACCTTAACGTTGTATAATCTTGGTTATTTCTTGTTCCAGTCGGTATCTACACCATCAGGTACAGAATCCTATTATTCAGTTAATTCCTAAATCAATTACCACTCTATCAATCATATTTGTTAATATTTCTCAACAGTAATTTAACACTATTACCTTCCCGTTGGCTTTAATGAGCTGTAACACCTATATTAATTAATCTTACTAGTTCGTTTGTAACTACGTAGGTACATAAGCAAGTTTATAGGTTGACTTCAATTAGTTTAGGGGTGAATTTGTTTCTAATTGTGTAACAGTTGTGGTTACAGGGGGGAAAGAGGAAGGGGTGATGGACTGATACATACAAGGTACTGACAAGGCTAACTGCCTCGGTGGCGTGGTGGGAGTATGGACGACTCCTGCGCAAGAAGTCGTGGGTTCGATTCCACATGGGACCCCATTTTGTGTGATTTACAAATTGTTGTTCTGAGTCTGAGTGTATTTTGTGACTTGTAGGTATGTTGTAAATGCAATAAACTGTATATGCAAATAAGGTGCTGCCACTATTATTTTATACACCATATTAGAGGCCTGATCTAAAAAACAAGAGATTAAAAATAATAAATGATAAAAATACCTACATGAGTTGGATATATAAATCTTAATGGGTACAACATAGTAGGAGCTTCCACTTACAATGTAACAACGATATAAATATGTGCTTAAATATGGGCCAAATTACTAATAAATAATGACTAAGTAATGTTTCGCATATCACGCAGAATCTTCACTTACAATAGTAAATTGTTTTATTTACTAATACCTAAGTAAAATTAACTGACGAGGACAATATTCTCCTAAGTAAAATACAATAAACTGTACAGTAAAATACATTATAATAAAAATAAAGCCTATTATTCTGGGATTAGAGGTGATGTATGCGTTTGTGTCATTCGTATGTTATAAAATGTCCTAACTCTCAGTGTGCGTCTTGGCATAGGCCTCCTCTAACAGTTTCGTCTGTGGTCTGTCCTGAGTTACCCGTCTCCACCATGTTTTAATCAATAAAATACATTAAACAGGAGCAAAGAACTACCCCCTTTATAAGTTAAATAATCATCGATTGAGGAGTAAGCTTACGCCTAAGCTAATTTACGTATGTAGTGAGATGTTTCTTGACTACATACATAAATTTATTTATTGGTAGAATCGAAATGCTGACTGGTATTTTATTGAAAAATCTAACATCTAGTCCGCTAAATGAGTAATAAGTTTTATCACGGCTGACCTACTAATTTGTGCTTATTTCTTGTATTCACAGAGTGTATATCTCTATTATTGTAACATAAATGTAAGTTTTGTTTTGTAAATGTAACGTTTGCATATATATATTGTCATGCAACTGTCATAATGCCTGTCTCTTTAAACTTTTCTATAAGGGAAACTCGTGCTCCTAGTTGATATATCGCACGCTTGTGATATCAAAGAAGTTCGCCAAGATAACATTCGTAACAAGATGCAGCGTAAATAATAATACTCGAGTCTTTGAGTTCACTTCCAGTCCCCTTGTCCAATAACTTCACAATGAGCACGAACCTTCTTTAATCGCGGAAACAACTTTAATCTTCAACTAAATATACAGGAAAAAGAGGTATTCATACATATCTTCATAACATAAATAGCCCTCGTCATTCCTTTGCATATTTACCCGATCCCAACCTTCGATAAAATCTGATAATCCGATATATTTATTTAGCCTACTAAAGGGTATAAAAGAAATTCTCCCTTCCGTTGTGACGTCACGGGGAGTTACGCATAAACCCATTTTGGAATAAAGTATAAATTTCAATAACATCTGGTCCACCTGTGGCTCTAAGCTTAGATAAATTCTGTATAAAGAAATCGTTTCACACTTAAGTCTTGCCTTATTTCTCATAAAATATGTAAAACTTTTTGAAAGGGTTCTTGAATAAATTATACTTTTATGCTTTAAGATAAGATTTTCGTCTACTGAGGTTTCAAGTTACACTTTTTTATTGTACTTTCTTGTTTTTGTTATGAATTGTCGTGTTTTGATGCTGTTTGACGATTTTTTAACAAGCTATGTTTTAATTTAATGAACTATTAAGTATATAGGTATAGTGGAAAATAGTCTGAATGCACAGTCCAATTCAAATGAAGAAGAAAAAGAAGTTTTAATCGAATATAAATTAATGAACGAGTTGTTAAAATCCAATATAATGTAATAATATATTTATTACTCACACAAAGGCACAGTATTAGTAAGTATATTAATATATTCTTATGTTAAGAAGCGTAAGATTTAAGTACCTTAGTGAGAGCTGGAGTCCGTACTAGGTTGGAAACCTGTGTGACAGATCTACAGACACGAATAGAAGAACTTGTGATGCTAAGAACAAAGAGGAGAAGATAACCTACAATATAAACTACAATAGTTCATATATTCGTTTATCCGATTTTTTCGTGGACTTAACTTCAAAACTCACTGAAGTTTTGTTTTGGAGAACGGAGCAGCAGGTACGGTATTAATAAAATTATGACATTAAAGTGTTCGGAATTTCCGCTGCCTTGGTAGTACCTGACTCGAATCACACGTTGACACCATTTTATGCAATCCTTAAATTCTTACTTCGATTCTATTTTATATACATGAACAAAAACCAAGGGTTGTGCTTATTATATAAAAATCAATTTTGAAAACACGAGCTTGTTTTACCTTTGATATTTTCCAGACGATGGCAATATTGTTTAAAGCAACTCCGCCAAAGCGATGTGACAATTAATTTTATATGAAAGTGTGGCGTGAGAGCGCCGAGAGCCCTCTCAACCTCCGTTTTGTCTGACGTCACCATTTACGAACCATTGAGCTAAAAATATATACGTTACCAAAAATATTTAGCTATGAGAAATATAATATTTCTGTTTTCATTTTATATGCCTTTTATGGTAAAGTATTACAGTATCATCAGAAACTAGCTACTTTGTGATTCTCTCTATGGCGATTTTTACGGGAGTATGACATTGAAGGACTGTGGTACAGTGACAAGTGCACAGTATGTGACTTATGTTTAATCAATATCTCACAAAATCTGTGCAGAAAAACATTGTGAGGAATCAAACTGATAAATGATAGAATCTACAATTTGCAGACATTTTGATATTTACTAATCCATAATGAGCCCGCCTGGTGAATTATAGCCTGCACCCTTTCTCAGAGATGCTTAAGTAGGTACTATGGTGGATGTATGGAGTGATCGAACAGCTCACATGAAACTTCAATGATAGTTGGGAACTTTTGCTTTGACGTTCTTTTAAAACCTAATTTTGAATAAAACGAAAAGTAAGAAAAAACATTAAAGTATTTTTTTTTCTAGTAACATAGACCAGATAGGTGGTTCAATTCCCGCCCCGGTTGCCAAACCGGGGCGGGAATTGAACCACCTATCTGGTACGGAAGTCTCAGGTTCGATTTCTAGGTCTGGACTTCAATTTTTTCTATATTTCAAAAATGCAATCATTGTATTTGTAAGAAAAACCTGTATTTGTAAAAAAGCACGGGTCCACTAAAGCTGTCATAGGCATGGTTGCTTATTACAATGTCATCAATGTTTTGGCGATTGCAGCGACACGCGATACGATTGGCAATAAAAAATAAATAAAAAAAAGCTCTCACAGGTATGGTTGTTTATTACAATGTTTTCATATGACGTTATCACGTAAAATTATCGTCGCAAACTGACTTTGCAGACAACTACAATTCTATAATTGATATAAAAAAAACTAATGAAGTTTTGGGGAACTCAGATTTTAATAAAATCTGGTACAAGCATTGAGTAACTATCATGAGTGCATAACGACCCTTAAAACCCATTTTACAGAGGTAGGGAATCAAAAATCCGTAGGTACTCTATAAGTAAGTATCTTGCTTAGTCGCTTACCAAATCACAGGCATTACTCGAAAAGGCACCGAAGTATATTCAAAGGCAGAGGAACTTAGGGTGAAAGAAGGTCCGGAAACCCACCCGTAAGTCTGAATAAGCACTTCATTTGACACTGATTGAAAATTAGCATACCTTTATACTCAGTGACGAAAAAGTGTCATTGATTTGTTCGTAAGCTCTTTCCTACTGGTACTTACCTATATCAATTTGTAGGAGAGAAGGGCTGACCCAATTTTGAAACGAGGCGAGAGTCACGTCCTGAGGCAAGGTACTCTGCTTAATAATAAGCAAACGATCTGATATGTACGTGACATACGTAAAACGCGTTGTTTTTACATAACATTCTAAAGAGATTTTAATAAGCTTAATGTTAGTTTTTGTTTGTTTTGAATCGGATTGGTGGTCTTTATTTTAGCTGGTTAATATAGGACATCGATACTTCAAGTAGGCATGTCTTACGATCTATACGTATGACATGACATGATATTTTTTAACTGATTGAATTAGAGGGGTCGGAAATCTCTCCTTAATATTGAATTTAGGATATATTTTATCATTCGTATCTTTATGTTTCACAATCATTATTATCAATAAATGAATTAGAATTTAAGGAACTGACTGCCTGTGCCTCGTTGGCGCAGTGGGCATACGTTCAAAACTCAATAAGCTCTGAGACAAGAAAAACTTTACAAGATATTTAACTTTACATTACATTTTCGAAATACTCTCATTTAAAACAACTATAGCCAGTCTTGATCCGATAGATCCGAAATTGCGACTTATTGGCGGCCACGGCCTCTTCACATGAAAAAAGTCCCTTTTATTTTTCCTTGATTATCGGGAACAAACAGAAATCACAGGGAGCTAAATGAGGAATGTACAGTAAATGGCACAAGGTTCTGAGGGACGTATGTGTCGAAGCACTGTCGTGATGCAGCATGATTCCCCGAAGCCCAGTCTTTGGTCCCCTCTCTCGCAGAACTCGGAAAACTTTAGCCAATGCTACTGTTGTATACCCTTCCGACAGAGTTTACAGATCTATGATTTTCCAACATTGTTGTCTACGAGAAAAAAAACCAGCCATCACATTTGTATCAACGTTACTAGGTCTTTGAAGTTTTGTCGGCAGCTTTCTTTTTAAAAAACCCATACTAACGATTGTCGCTTATTTTCCGAATCATTTTAATAAATCCACGTTTCGTCGCCTATGATGATTTCCGAAACACTTGATGTTCCGTTTTCAAATCGTAAACGCGTTTCGGGGGCCTATTTTTTAGTGCCTGAAAGCAAACGCGGCATCCTTCTACAACAAAGCTTCCTTACTCCAACACGCTGATGCAAAATAATGTTAACGCTCCCCGAAATAACGCCAAGAATCTTCTCGATATCCGAGTATGTAATACATGGCTCTTCTTGCACCATTATTTTAGTAGTCTACACATTTTCTGTAGTTACTGCTGTTTGTGGGCGAACACTTCTATGATCTTCTTCGAAGTTTACCCTTACAAAATTCACTGAACCATCTAAAAAGTTCATCATCATCAGTTGCTCGCTGATTGTAATTGTTGAAGGCTAAGTTTTTAGTTAAACCCAATTTAAAATCAAGCAAGCAGATGTTCGCGGTTAAACTCCATCATTGCAATGAAAAACGCGGGAACCATCATAGTAAAATGACTGGAACATATATTTTTTTTAAATCAGCATCATGGCTACTTGCGTTCTATTTTTAAATAAATTTGCTTTTAAAATTAAATAATACAAATGCTTTCCATTTTTAAATTACGAGCATCTCAAAACTCATCGAATGACCTACGTATTGTTAAAATATCCGCATAGACTATCAATCTGCGTCCTAGAGGTAACAAGAACCCTGAAAGAAAGAAAATTGATTAGATTTTTTTGGAATCTTCTAATTACAAAGAAAAGAAAAAATGGATGGCTTAGGGAATTCATTAGTAAAATCTCCGGAACTTAACTATGAAAATGAACACCAGGACTTAGATAGTTTTCTGTAATATGAAAATTCTAGGGCTAAAAGTACAGGTGTTCATTTAGTTTGTTGAACAATATTTTTATTATATTTTGTGTTGAAGCGCGCTGTTGTACGTTTTTTTATTATTTTACTAGATAGCAAAACTTTTAAAACAAATTGTAAATTGCTGGATATTTTACATTTTATTCGTGTTTTTTAACGCTAACTGCAACGTGTTCAACGTTGCAGTAAATAAATTATGATCGACATTGTTAATTCTGTTACCATAAATTGATAACTTTATTTTCCTTTTTGTTCATTTTTCAAAATATGCATTGCACCATGCACTAATCTACAGTCCCTGTGTGTGTGACTTACAATTAACATAGATACAATAATAACATAAGTATAATTAACGGAGCCAAAGTACAACCAGATTTGGAACATCAATTAAATCGGAAAATCGCCATGGAAAATAAATTGGTAAATTACCGGGTCGATCAGTCGTGGAATATAGGATATACCTATAAATAGGTATCTAAAATGTATTAATTTCATCAAAAAGAACTGAATACAAAAACAGAAATAACATTCACGATCACTATAAAAATACATCGTCTTTTTAAAAGTCTCAACAATTTTATATCGAACTAGCTGTCCCGGCAAACTTCGTCTCGACTCTTTTTTTTGTAAGTCGGGTTCAATTGTGAATCTAAACCATCCTCGAATCCCCTTGAACTCACACAAAAACAACATCAAAATCGGTCCAGCCGTCTCGGAGGAGTTTAGTGACATACACACGCACACAAGATATTGTATATCAAGATTTGTATGAAAACCGTAGTGATGTTTAGGCACCTATCCTAACAACGGCGAGTAAGCGAATAGCGATTTTATCGCTCAAGAAACGTACATACGTATGTATGGAGTTCCCGTGTAAACAAAAGAGACACATAAATTAATAGTTGATAGCGGACCATTCACACTGCTGGCGAGTACTCGCTCTATACCGCATCTCTTTTGTTCACAACTTTACACGGACGGGATCTACAATATACATCGATTCGGTCTTCTCGATACAGGGTAGACTAGTGAGAAGACAAGAGAATACAGCAGTAAATGTCCACCCATGTTTAGAATAAGAATAAATATTTTTTTTATTTTCATATTCATTCATTGTCCGTTTCTTGAGCCATAAAATCGCAATTCGTTATTCGCTGTTGGTAGGACAGGCGTCCTACGTGGGCGTTAAACATATTATCACCAGGCTTCTTCCACAAAATACCGAAAGTATAGAAGGTAGCCTTCATATAAAGCATACAGAAACACAGACCAGTGCCAGTACCTACTATCCGCTGCAGATGCGCGCTATATTATGACGTTTTCCGTGTACTTTAAATTTTCTTTTATGATTGAATACAAACATCTTTATAAGAATGCGAATTTATTGTACATATTGAAATATAATGCCTAATTTCGATACTAACTAAAATGCCTAGACGTAAATTATTAAAAGTTATTTTCGGTAATATATACCTTGAATTATTTGGGCGAGCGATCACAATCCATGCATTTTTGTAGTACTCTTTACTGAGAAACTATCACCCTTTTAGGTTTGGGCTCTGACTTAGTAATTTCAATTTGTCTAGATGCGTTATCTATCATATTTTTTTTACACTTAAAAAAAAAGAAAATATAACAATATATATGTTAACAACTAAGGAGTTAATACCAATGTTATCAGAATGTTTAATTGAAAAATATAACAATATATATGTTAACAACTAAGGAGTTAATACCAATGTTATCAGAATGTTTAATTGAAAAATATTACAAAACAATAAACCCGACTGGTTAAAATTAGTAACTTAAATATTTAGGCGCCAAAATTATGCCATTTTATTTTTTTCCAAATTTGACATATCTGCTCAGTGTCACTCTCACAACTTAGACGAATCTAACGATACGAAATTAAGCCATTTAGGCTCTAAAACGTGCCAAAGAATTATACATACATTCAAACATACAAACACTCTTAATCCTCCTTCTTGCGCAGTCGGGTAAAAATACGCCAGTTTTATTTTGGTTGAGCACAAATAATGAGTAATTACTCGTAATTATCAATTATAAGTGTGGTTAAAAGTTTTAAAGATAATGGGGATATTGACTGTCAAGTCAAATCAGTCTCTTTTGATGAAAAGTCACTGTAAGTTCCTATTGTCAAATCATTACTTTTAGTATTCCTTTTCATGCTTTTAAATTTAAAAAACACGTTAAATTGTAAAATAAAACTTATTTTCAGAGCATTTTAAGATCTACTATTACCTGATTTGCTTAAAATAATTTACTTTTATTGCAGTCAACTACCCAATTGTCTTTAAATAACTGTCTTAAAAATATTACTAGGTTGAAAACTTCGCTCCTTTCGCCCTCCTAAAGCACCGTTTTTTGCTAGTTTTATAATAGTTTACATGGTTTGGTTTAGTTGGTAACAACATACTAGTGCCATCATCATACTTTTTTGCAAGCCAGAGTTGATTGTCTTAACGTGACCAGCTCGCCATGCGTAGATATAAAAATCAAAGTACCTACATACATGAGGTTGCCTTCTGTACTCTCGTTATTTTGCGCTGCTCCCACGTGTAAGTATCTACGTCACTACGCCTACGTATCACCCACTTTGTATCGGAATCCTACTGTGTGTAAGAACTATCTATTTTTGCATATTTATGAAGTAATAGAACCTTTTATGAGGATAGTTCTAAGGATTTTTTCGGACTAATTCCACCAGTTTTCACTAACAACGTAACAAATATTAAAACCTCATTTCTTATGGTCTCGAGATTTGACAAAACATCATAGTACATTTGACGACTGCCGTGGCGCGGTGGGAGTGTGTCCGACTGCTACGCAAGAGGTCGCGGGTTCGATTCCCTCACGGGACACCACTTTGTGTGATCCACAAATTGTTGTTCCGAGTCTGGGTGTACTTTGTGTCCGTGATTTGTATGTTTGTAAGGTCCCCCGCGTGACAGGGCTTGTACCCTACTGCGGGAGTCGTCTATTTAAAAAAAAAATTCAAACGACAGTTTCTGCCGTGCACAACTACATTGTGAAATAAAATGTCAGCTAAATTTCCGGACCGATATGACTTAGGTCCTTTCCATACGTTCCGGTTACGACCCGATGCAGGGTACCCAGCGCCAGATTGAAATCGGATTCCAGGTGCGAAGTGTATACACGGCAGCTTTCAAATGTTCCGGCAGCATAAGAGTAGTCTAAGTTACTCCTTACATCCTCAGCTGTCTGACAGTGAAAAATCCGTCTATCCGTTCTGGAGATTAGCTGGAACAAGCAGACAGACAGGCAGGCCGACGGACAGGCAGACCAAAAATTTAAAATAGTGGTTTTGTTATTAGTAGCATATAGTAGGTATACTTTTTTGCATTTAGTAAAAAACTGCTATTTTGACAGTGAAAACGGACACTTCAATTTTATTTATTCGTATTTCTTAAGCATGTAGTTAAAAAATATATTTTAACATTACAATATTTATTTTTAAATGTAAAAATAAATATTGAAGTGTCTGATTGTAATGTTATTTTTTTTTCATTATATATAATGAAATAAGTTGATAATTTTCCAGGGTCATTTTCTAGGATCCTACTATACAATATTTATATTCAAATTTCACTAAGACCCGTTCAATATTTTAGTCATAAAGTTATACAAATCGACTTATCGAGTTTTTAGGTATTTTCCCAATATACTGTATTAGGAAAACACCTAAAAATGTAAAAGGCCATTCCATACATACATACATTTTGGGTGTTATTTATCTTTATCTCTAACTAAAAAAATAATAACTAGCAATGTAGGATTGTGGTCCCACATTACTAGCAATCCTGTATACTCCTCCAGCTAAGTTCTATGGCTTATGTTAGGAGTGGGTTCACGTCGGTAGTATAATGGCCAGGATTCGAACCCACGACCTCACGATTGCGAGACCGATGCCTTAGCCATTAGAAATTTTTACATTTAATAATATTTACATATAATAATATCTTCTTTTTTTTAAGATATGTAGTTTATATATGTTGGTTTCCATAGCAGAAGCTCTGCTTAGTTTGGGATCAGATAGCGTTGTGAGTTGTCTCAAGATATTATTATTATTATACATAAAGGTGCTCATCTACTCAAGGTGCTCACCCCATACATAAAGAGGTGACTTTTTTGTCACTCTTGAAGTCGTGACAATATTTTCCCACCATGTAGAACACGACCAGCATTATATTGTTCCCCTTATCAAGATAAACGCCTACCTTCCTGTTCGAGACGTAGCATTCGTTTTGCGTGACTGTTTCTT
This sequence comes from Herminia tarsipennalis, assembly GCA_945859575.2. Taxonomy (NCBI): domain Eukaryota; kingdom Metazoa; phylum Arthropoda; class Insecta; order Lepidoptera; family Erebidae; genus Herminia; species Herminia tarsipennalis. The sequence goes on along the minus strand of OX243834.2, from coordinate 8,814,374 downwards.
GAATTATTACTGGCTTTATTTCCTTGAATACATTTACAGTGCGTGTATGAACCATGGATTGGGCTTAATGTATACTGCTATGATTTATGACAGTGAAAATTAAGGCTTTTTATGATTGAATAATATATTTATAGAGGCCACCATTCATTTTGTTTGTTGTATCTTGTAGCGTTCTAATTCTATTTTTTGTTTACTTTTGATGATTGTTTAAACAACTGTCTCTTTATAAAATAATATAAACTACGGGTCTTAATCGCGTGAATAATTTAAGTTAGAATACCTTGTTCTACCTGTGACCACGGCCGTTGCAATACGGTCGAAACGTCGGGCAATAAACAAGGTATTTTACCTTAAATTATTCACGCGATTAAGACCCGTAGTATGTATAATTTTATAATGTGTACAAATCGTGAAAATTTATCAACTGCCTCTTCTCTAAACTTTACCTATGTTATTGTCAGGTATCGTTACGAAATTTATCAATTTGAAATGTTATTCTGATACCTTTGTTATTCATCGAAATTCATAACCTCATTTTTTTGTAAAAAGAGTATTAAATACCAATGCTAATTAACTAGTAGGCTTTAAAATAAGCTATTTTATTTAATATAAGCTTTAGATTTCACTTCAAAATATTAAACTTAATAAAAAAATAGAACTACACAAAGTTTTAATACAAAGCAAGCCTGCCTTAAAAAAAGTGCAGTAAAACAAGTTAATGCTGCAGTTCATTGAGCGAATAAAATCATACCCCATACAAATGTAACTGCAATGAAACTTAGTAAAAGCATAAAAGGAGCCGCACCTGACTCTCAGCCCATTTCAGTCGGGTCGCAAAGACCGGAACACGGCGCGCCTTCGTTTACTCCGCCTGATTGCCCGTTTGACCTGCCTTCATAGACCTACTTTTGAGTCAACTGCCAGTAATAGCACAAAATATTATATACCTAATTGAAAAAAAACTGCAGTGGCGTTGAAGGGTTGTTTTCTTTAACAAAACAACGCCCGCATTGATATGCATACATTGCGTTCGCTTCACAAACATACAAACAACGGACACAATAAAATATACACACATTCGGAACTACTTTATCCCACTCAATTTATTCGGTAGAAATTGAACCCACCAGGCATCTATAGGCCGGTCGGTAACACAACAGTACCAGTTATTCTTCTGTGAAATAGTAATGTTAACGCATCACTGTGTTTCGTTTAAAGGACACTGAAGTGTAATTTAATCACTGGGCAAATATTTACGAATTAATGTCACAAATGAGGAGCGCGGTGCGGTGACATTCAGGTCTTTGCCTAACAAGGATTTGGGTGGCACTGATACTGTTATGGCTAGCATAACGATTGCCATCAGGCGCACGACCAGCGATCTCTTCAATTCGTTGTATAAAAAAACCTCTTATAAAGCAGCCGTGCTCTTTCTGAGGCCCTGAGAGATGTGATATTCTTCGAGAACACGCATCTATGGACCGACAGGGGTAACATTGCCTAACTTCGCTACTCTACTCAAACCCTATTAATCAATGCCCCTTTAGGTAATCTTACATATCTGAACAACTAAACGAATTATTTAAAACTAGCTGTCCCGCACAACTTCGTATGCGTAAATTTTCCCCGTGTTTGCAACATTTCTCGTCGCTACTCTGCTCCTATTAGTCGTAGCGATGTTATATAGCCTATAGCCTTCATCGATAAATGGGCTATCCAACAAAAAAATATTTTTTCAAATCGGACCTGTAGTTCCTAAACAAACAAACAAACAAACAAAATCTTACGCTTTATAATATTAGTTTTGATGAAATTTTTCGTACGAACTGATGGTATTCTGGATAAATATATGCAAAAGGGGAAACTAACGCTAGCAAAATGTAGAATTATACAATTGCTTGAGGTAGGAACAGTAGTAAGGCTATATGTTGTACCTGAGATTTTCTTAGGTATCTACTGCATAAACTGGTTAACGCTAGACTCGTTAATATGTTTATCGTTTCCCATTTTACTTGAATAAATGTATACAAAGCGAGGATTCGGTTTATTATGATTTTGATTTACTGAACACTTGGTACAAATTTATAATGCAAATAACGTATTAATATTATTAAAATGTTATCAAAGTAGCAACAATATGGGTGTAAACAAAAAAAAAATAGTAAAACATAGTCGTTTCATATTTAGTTAAAAAGAAACGCACTGTGCATTATCATAATTGCTACTATGTCAGGAGTACAACTTAATTAAAACCCACATATAATCAAAAAAACTTTTATCATTAAGACTTGATGAATCATAGGATTTGTCACAATTTAATAAAAACAAAAAACAAAAATAACAACAAATAATAACAACTTGCCTACTTCCATTTTCTGTACCGAAAACTTGAATAGAAACAACAGTCACAATTTATAATCCCTGGATTAGTCGAACTAAATCCAAGCGGTCCCTCAACGTTCCACCAAAAAAGTATAAGCTTCAAAGTCAGAAGTACTTAGCTAATATCAAAGTAGTAGAACAACATTGGCCACCACAATGTACGCCACTTTGGTCCTAAGTAAACCTCGAACAAATTAAATTTCGGTAAAAGCGTTGTAATGCCGTACGGTCATCGTTTCTTGTCTCACCAAAACTAAAACTTTTAATATTGGGGTTTGGTTCGACTTGGAATGAGCGATTTTTGTTTACAATCAATTGTTCTGTCAAAAAGTGGTAAAGTGTACGACTCCTTTTAAAAGTTGATTAGAGTCACCAGCAAAACCTTAAACTTAATATTATAAATGTAAAAGTTGAAATGTTTGTTACACAATTACCTACGTTAACCTGCATTAAAACAAAGGATACTTTTTTCTTATTGTATGTACTGGGCGAATCGCTACTGAAAGCAAGTAGCGACAAACAGTTTTTTTTAATAAAAATAAAATGTTTATGTTGTAAGCTTACTTAGACTTAGGTACCAACATAAAGTACATAAATGTTGATAAACTTTCGCGATTTGTACACATTATAAAATTATATATACGACGGGTCTTAATCGCGTGAATAATTTAAGGTAAAATACCTTGTTTATTGCTTGAAGTTTCGACCGTATTGTAACTGCCGTAGTCACGGGTAGACAGTCTACCCGCGACCACGGCCGTCGCAATACGGCACCTTAAATTATTCACGCGATTAAGACCCGTAGTACCTATATATTATCTTATAACCTAGGTACATGTTGTATTTTTATATACCTACCTGCTAATCCCTACTAATATATAAATATTAATGTGAGTTTGTTTGTTACGCTTTCACGCTAAAACTACTCAACCGATCATCATGAAACTATGTACACATATTCTTGGAGGTATTAGAAGTAACATAAGATTATAAAAAAAGGGGAAAAAATACGCAGGCGAAGTTGCGCGGGACAGCTAGTAAGGTATAATGCATCCAAGACGACTCTTGTGTACATTACAAGTTATGGCACTATTGGTGATAAATCATCGATCTTTGTACAACAACAGAAACTACCAAGTGACATTAACACTCCATGCAAGAACGGACTTGTGCTTTGTATAATGTAAGAAGCTATCCTAGGTAGAAGTACCTCTGCCCCGGCTTAGGATGCCCAGTTTCTTGGCTCCGTTAGTTCTCAACTTCGTTCTTTCGTCTAATCAGTTTATTTTTAAGAAACGACAAAATTATAAATTCCTTACTTAGTATGTATGTCTATATACAGTAACTGTGTATAGAAATACCTAACAATAATTTCTCGGTGGCAGTGGGAGTGCGTGAAAAATCATCACATTCATATTTTTCAGAAATTACTGCTTAATTAACAGTTCGTAAAAATATTTTAATCCTCCCGTCGTCGTACAGTCAACTAGACGAAATAGAGTTTATTTATTCCGTGGTACACTTAACTTTTTTACCAGGTTTGTTACCAGGGAAATATTGTTTTTTTCTGTAGATCGGTCACTATCTACTAACGAGATATATTTTACCGACGGTCCGGTTAACTGGACTGACACAGCTGTACCTTGCCCATGGGCAATAAGGGATTAAAACATTCCATAATAAGTAGAACAAAATTAAAGTTCTTAAAAAAAGATTTTCAGTTTCAGTAGAGCCGAACCTTTACACCAAATTTGTGTCAGAGGCTTATGGTGTTAACACGTTAAACCATTACGCACTGTAGGGCATTATGGGACTTTGTAGGGCAAGGTATTTATGAATACGCAAACAGGAATAAAATAGCTGACGAGAATGACTAGACGGGTCAACGAGTGCGACATGTTGATACAGCATCCGTTCCGCTCTTGTGAATAAACATTCAGTTACAACTATTCAGTTACGTTATCATTGAAAGACCACTCTGACACTTTTGAAATAGTGTATTCGAGTCAGTGACGCACTGGTGGACCAATAAAGTTACCTGTATCAGGTTAAAAAGTCATACCTCACTGTGATTCGGACATAAATCTTTCTCCATTCATATCAGTAGTAAAAGAGTACACATTCTTCGGCATAAGTAATAGCTAGCCTCCTTTGAAATTAACGGATTTAAAATTAAAAAAAAATAATAACCCATCGATATTGGGGATAGGTATCTAGCTACCCTGGTGGTTAGGACTCAATGAAGAGGCACCTCCTCAGAGTGTCAGCCGTGTCATAGAGTTCAACCAACCGCCCAACGCGAGCCTCTTTAAGTTTTGACCGAGGCATGATTATATTTTTCCAGATGGTTCGTAATATAACAAAACAGTTACACTTAATTTATAACAGCTACGAAGCCTTTTTAATCTTTAAATTACGAGAAGTACCAATCTCTTAGTTGTTTTAAATCTTATTCAAGAAAAGTTGTAAGATTTGTAAGAACAGACCGATTCACGAAACTTAGTAATAAATATAAAAGCTTTCATTCATTTCCTATTCTTGTTACAACCCTTTATAAAGATAGAAGTAGGTAAGTAAGATAAGGTCCAATTCTAAGGTAAAAATAAGGTTAATTTTGCCAGAACACAATAATAGCATAGGGTTAAAGTCGAATATGTGCCCCAATTTTTTAAAAAAGCTCTACAATTTAAACAAAAACTTGAGAGGTGTCAAGGAACACCCGGATCGAACGAAGTTCCTTTCGATTAATTAGTGAAGGTATTCTAATAAAAAAATATTTGAATTCAAAAATAATCGTCGCGACACTACACGAAAGACGAAACGAAAATAACTGACTCGCTTTCTATAAGAGAGAGAGAGAGAGAGACAGACAGAGAAGCACGCACACGCCGCACGGCTTAGAACTATAGCAAAAAGTGTCGTTACAACTTTTGGTCTTAATATTTTCACCCGTTCGCAACGCGCGATAAAGAACTTCGTTCCAAAATATGAACACTCTATTAATAATAATACTATAACTATATCAAAATATTGGTCCTACATCTTTTTATCAGGCTATTTTATTACCATAATTAATATTGGTTTAAGTAAATTCTGTTTTAATAGACCTCTCAAAAAAGGGATAAGTGCCCACTATGGCGGATAGTTAAGGCACCTATCCGACCAACGGCGAGAAAAAGAGTAGCGAGTAGCGATTTTATCGCTCAAGAGACGTACATACTTATGTAGATCCCGTGTAAACAAAAGAGATACATATAATAATAGTTGATCGCTGAGTGTTCACACTGCCGGCGAGTACTTGCTCTATACTGCATCTCTTTTGTTTACACGGACGGGATCTACAAAATACATCTGTTGTACGTTTCTTGAGTGATAAATCGCTACTCGCTTCTCGCTCATCGTCGTTGGTGGGACAGGTGCCTAATTGTCTAAGGATGAAATGTGCAGCAGAGCTGCACACTACAGTGCATGTGCATGCAGGGAGAGACTCTTTACAGTGACTTTTTTGAAGAGAAGCAAATGCTAATCGAAATTTTAATCAACTTTCTAAAATAGTTTAATGTTTTACGTATTTAAACAATGAAAAGACTACAAAAATGGCCTTCCACATTTTAAGTTGTGTTGTAATGTTTAGGTGACTTATTTACTTAAACTTATGCCATAAACACCTAAAGAATAATTCAGCCTTTGTTCATCAAAAAAGCGCCCCTCGAGCGAAGAGCATAAAACCTTAGGGTGTATCTTAGTGTATATTTACTTAGGCTCACCCTAAGGTTTATTGGGTGACTATCTTTTTTAACATTTAGGCCCTATTGTGCGACTATCCTTTTTGACACGGATACTTGTCTTTTTTATTTGCGAAACAAATAAAATCTTTTATCGATAAAACGTAATAAACAGAGTATTTTTTGTAATGCATGCGAAGAAACAAATAATTGACTGAATCAGCAGTCAGTAACAAAAATATTAAATAGAAATTACTCATCGATATAATTTCGACGCCGGTCAAAGTATCGAAGCAGAAGATTTTTGCTCACACCGACTAAACACTTGCGCCTTCTCTGATGGTTAACATGACAATAAGGTCTGCAACAGGGATAGTTCTAACCAAAGTAAAGCCCTTCACCACCAACACCCCTTACATAGTATTCAAAACTGGAGCAACCATCCGGGTTTAACCCTACTACTGGAAGTACCTTCCTACATGTATACAGAGTTCAAAATCTCCAAATTCTGACCTCCTTATCTTTAACCTCTTTTCCTTATCCTTTAACATAATAAATACTTAGCTATAGCGAAAATTTGTCCGTCGTTTTTTATTCCATTTTCAAAAGAAAATTCATTCACTAATTAAGTCTTTTATGTGGGCTGACATGTTCCTAGAATAAAAGCCCCAAAAATAAAAGATTATAAAAAAAAGTCATTTATGTATAAAAGAACCCATTTGTTTGTAATTTTGGCAAACGAGTAACTTTTACGAATTCGATAGTAAGTATCATTATAATAAGGCAGGCTTAGGACTAGATCCTGTCGGCTTAACACCGATTGATCTAGCCTTGTAGGTATTTCTAGTGCGGGATTTGTCTATAGATAAAAAAAAAACTTACGCCATAATATATGTCCTTCAGCAATATATCAAAACTTTTTACCAGATGTCATGCCTTGTGGCGTTGTGGATTCAGTCTAGTGTAATATAGGCCACAACTATTTTATCTCTTTATTAATGTTCTTCGAAGTAGACGTGGGTAGCACAAAAGGTCAGCTCAACTTTGATATTTTTAAACGAGAAGATTTAAACCAATTCTTTGCTGAGACGCAATTTACTAGAGCTTTAAAAGCTCTTCCATGAGATTATTTATTAAAAGCTCTCTCTATTCATTTCTTTTGCAGCGTAGTTTTGTAGTAAAATTGAATGATATTTGATTGTTGAGATGTGGTTTACATTCCATCGAAGGCACTGAAAATGCGTCGTACCAGGCAGGTATATTGATGGTAATTATAAATAGCCCACATTTTCCAACTTTCATAGTGGTGTATATATGTATAGGTACAGTACTAGTAAAAAGGTATTCAGCCTTAAAATAAAATATTTACGCGATTAAGACCCGTAGATTATGAAATTCTATAATAGAACAACTTACTTGATCGCAAACTAGATTTATTTAATCTTGTTTTTGTTCTCCTGTAAGATGTCGTCTTCTTACTTGTACTTATCACTTATCGCAGGAGGCAATTTTTTTTTAAATTACTGTACATACACACATAGATTATAAAATTCTATAAAGTGTACAAATCGCGAAAGTTTACGAACATATAAGTTGTTCTAAGGGAAAATTAATGTTTTCATATACAAAAGAAGGTAATCATGTCAAACTTAACCCAGGTTTGACTTATTTTGTAGATGAAAACATTAACTTTCATTAAGTATTTAAATTTTTGTGGTAAATGTTATACTTTTAATTTCTAATACATGCTAAACTTACGTGATAAATGAAACAAGTTACCTATAATTAAATTATGTTACACCTTAAAGTTGTCTTCGTGTAAATTTATATAAGTACACGAAAATAAAGATATCTAATAACTGACAATAGTCAGAGTATGAGAATGTATGGTGCCGTTTCCGAGGTAAGCGACAGACGCGCGCGGCCGACGACTGTCGTAGGTTGCGCACACACTCAGAATATTGTCGCATCGGCCGCGAGCGTCAGCCGCTTGTCGTAAGCCGCGCGCGTCTCGCGATCGGTCGCGATGCACGGAAATGAACCTTAATAGATACTTTATGAGCCGCGCAACTTCGTCTGCGTAATTTTTCTCCGTTTTTGCAACATTTCTCGTCGCTACTCCGCTCCTGTTAGTCGTAGCGTGATGTTATATATAGGCTATAGGCTAGCCTTCCTCGATAAATGGGTTATCCAACAGTATAGGTTTTTTTTCAATTCAGACCAGTGGTTCCTGAGATTATCGCGTTCAAACAAATAAACAAACTCTTCAGCTTTATAATATGAGTATAGATCTGTTTTCATAATTATGCTTAATTGATAAAATTCTGCAAAAAAAAAAATATATATAATGGAGTGTATTTATTTTATTTAACAAAGACTATATTTCTCAGTTTTAAGACTGACAATCTGCACCTACACGATTGTGTAGGTGCAGATTGTCAGTCATTCAGTCAGATTGTTGTCATTATAATTATAATCTCCACATCACCCAAAGGTTGACTGGCAGAGAATGCTTTTGGCATTAAGTCCGCTCCTAACACTTAATAAAACTACAATATATCAAAAAAGATGGGTCCCCTGGTCATGGCCCCACAGATATTGCCAGTATTTCCTCAATGTATAGCAATGTTGATGCATTATGCGAGGAAGCTGCCAGCTCTAAAATCACTAAGGCCTCATTTACGGAGACGCGGGACATCGCGCGTGGCGTTGGGTGGCACAGCCTGCACTGAATTCAAACATATGGCGTTGTATGAGTGTGTTCACGGAGAAATGATTGTACACACATTTGTTTGAAATAGAGCGTTTCTTGCACACGAAGCGGCAATTCTCGATGAAGCGATGTCCGGATCGAAACCTTCTGCAGTCATATTTGGATACCACGTAACCCAGGCTCGATTTTTTTTATAGAAAATTCTATGTTGCAATGCCCGCCGCGTGCTACGCAGTGTTAGTTGCAGCGTGCTTTGCTACATGCTTAAGGATTCGAAGCGGTGTCGACCATTTTTTGGAAAGTTATTTGAAAAACTTATATACAGTTCGCGCCACATAAATTCCGACCCATCTCTTTCATCCCCTCCGATACTTAAATTTGAGTGATGCGCAGTTTACGCGCTAACATCAGACCAGCAAACTTAAGTGGCGCGAACTGTATACCCTAACTATAGGTACCTCAATGATGTTTATAAGTGCGGTATACATTGTATAATGCTGTTAACTACTTGCTAACTGGCGTTTTACTAACTTTTTTATCTTAAATCTGTTATCAAAAAGATTACTACATTCAGGTAAATATATACAAGTAGAGATTAAAAACAATGGCAAGGTACTTAAAGATATTATAATAATAGTAAAAGATACCCACATCATTTTTTGGAAGTGCAACCGAAATTCACCCTTATAGGAAAGCTTTTATTGAGGCAAGTGTTACTTATCCTTCCATGTATACTTTAGTAGCTATTCATTTCGTGGAAGAATTGCTCTCAGCGTGGTTACTTAAATATTTGAACAACCACTTTCAATGTTCGTACATTATCAAAAAGAATAGAAATTATTTATCGCGTTATTAGGGATTCAATATTTTTATTAAGTATCCTTTTTAAGTATGTTTACCAAGGACATTAAAATAAATTTATATTTTAATATCTAGTCAGCTTTAGCGCACATGCGAATCGAGTTTGCGCATTTAAGTGCTCTTTCTTATAATAGAACTAATTTTGGAACTTTTTATCCAACTCTCAAAAAGAAAATTTATCCATCTTGTAAACAATACAAATTGAGAGAGAGAGAGAGGGGGGGAGAGAGAGAGAGAGAGAGAGAGAGAGAGAGAGAGAGAGAGAGAGAGAGAGAGAGAGAAAGACAGAGAGAGAGAGAGAAAGACAGAGAGAGAGAGATGGATACAGGGTGGGGAACTTAATTTTTATAAGCCGCACCGCTGAATCCATTTTGACAACTTAACTTTTACAATAATTAAGCGTAACAATTTTCTGAAATTGCTACCGGAGTACAACTTACCAAAAAACAAGTCCCGGTATCATATTATTCGACCTATTTAAAAATCCACCAGTCGTAATAAAGTAACGGAATACAAAGTTCTCATGCCTAATGAGATTTTACAACTCAAGCAGAAATGTAACAAATAACTTACATGAACTTATTTTATTATATTCCCTCTTCAAGGAAAATAAAGTTTTACTGTGTACTCGTAACCTAATTCTCTTTGTATTAGAAGACTATTCACCTCGTTTTCACGTTATTTGTACTACGTACATAATAATTGGTACTAAAGTTTTTGGAAGTCTTAAAGAAGTGGGGCAATCCACGAATAAGTAATTTTATTCGAATAACGTCAGTCCTATACGTTGGATAAACTTGATAAAAGCGTTGCCGTAATAGTCCCATGTTCTTGTAACGTTAAAGCCTCTCTGGGTGTGTGGCGCGGTGAGAGTGTGTCCGACTGCAACGCAAGAGGTCGTGGGTTCGAGAAAGATCCACAAATTGTTGTTCCGAGTCTGGGTGTACTTTGTGTCCGTGACTTGTTTGTTTGTAAAGTCCCCCGCGACACAGGGCTTGTACCCTACTGCGAGTGTCGTCTTTTTATAATTTTACTAGCCTCGTTAGTCCCGCGCAACTTCGTCTGCGTAAATTTTCCCCTTTTTTTTATAATCCTATGTTACTTCTAATACCTCCAAGAATATGTGTACAAAGTTTCATGATGATCGGTTGAGTAGTTTTTGCGTGAAAGCGTAACAAACAAACTTACATTCACATTTATATATTAGTAGGGATAGGGATAATAATAAAAGTAACAAAAGTGGAAGCTCGTCGCTAGGTCTCCATTTAAATGCTCCTATTACACTACTCTACACTGGCTTGAAAAAAATGTTAGAGAAATAGGGACCTAACTCTTATTACACCTCTTTTTACTCACAATATTATGTATCAGCTGAATGAGAAATCAGTCGAAATATTAGTCTCAAACCTAAAGCAGCCAGTTTCAAGATTTCTTTTTTTGATTTCTTCTTTTACTGCAGCGTTTCTCGTTTTATAATAAGGGGTATACTTTTTAACCGACTTCAAAAAGGAGGAAATTCTATGATTGTCTGCATGTATATTTTTTATTTTATTTTTACGTATTCCACTCATTACGCGAAAACGGCTGGACAGATTTGAAATATTCTTTGTGTGTTTGAGAGCATATACTTTCAAGTTGGTCTCATTGTCATCAGATCAGGATCTGATGATGGGATCCTAGAGAAATCGAGGGAAATCTTCCAATATTAAAGGCCTATAGTGATTTAGGTGTATCTCATAGTGGTTTGTGTATTTATTCCCAAAAGGCACCAATTGGTGAACTGAAGACTATAAATGACCAGGGGAACTATTCAATATTTCACCGTGGTATTACGTAGCACTTTATGCTCGTCAAACTACTAAAACATATAATAGAGCTGATGGTCCTGCATCGGGAAAAGCAACATTTTGTAAAAGTAAATGAGTAGTAAATTTTGTAAAAGTAATGATTATCATGATAAGTTAATGTATTTAGCTTGAAAAAGATATTTACCTATTTCATTAAATTTTATTATTTTTTTTAGGTTTTTTTTTTTAATATAATTTATTAATTATTTTTAGTATAAATAAAAATAAATTATGTAACTTAGATAAATTATAAACCAACCCACTAAAAAGTGAGAAATAAAAACAATTTTACAAAGAAAATAAAACTGACTTCAAAGATAACTAAAAGCATAAAATAATATAGGTAAACCACTAAAATTGGTGACTAAAATGGATACCTACACATTTTGAAGTTGGTAAAACATAAAAAAATGCGAGTCGGACTCGCGCACAAAAGATTCCGTACCATAATTTATACAACATTAGATACTATATTATAAATATAATATCGAGCAAAAAACGGCAAACAAAATTATGTCTGTTGTATGGAATAATACTTATTTTATTCTGTTTTTAGTATTTATTGTAATAGTGGCAACAGAAATACATTATCTGTGAAATTTCAACTGTCTACCCAACTAGCAAAATAATGTCGATTAAATGGTACATTAACGTTTTTTATATAACTTTCAGTGAAAGAATATGGTTTTATAATAGTCTTATACACGTATATATAACGCAGGTTTGGGCGCAGATATACAACAATTAAGTCGTGTAAAGGTCGTCTTATGGTTATATTACACACAGTTACGTTGTGTAAAAGTAGCTTAATAGTTCCATACAACTACTAATAAGTCGTAAAAGAGTTACTTTGCGATCCTTTTAGCAACAAATACGTTGCGTGTAAATCACTTTTCAAGACTGTTGTGCTGGTGTGGATTTGTATGTTTTTTAAAGTTATAAAAAGGTAATTCAAATATTTTAATCATTAGATATTTATATTATTTATTTCACTCAGAGACTGGTAAAAATGAAGAGTGGTGAGCTTTTATACTTGGGAATTTAACATTTTCGATGAACTATATGGTAATACTGGTTGAAATTTTCAAAGGCCTTCATAATATTTGATATTTCCAAAATAACACATATTAAATTAAAATACATTATGCCTCCAACATCCGCCATAATTCCTTTAGATTTTGGGCGACTATATAACTATTCTTGATTTCTAAAACCACCACTTCGTTTAATTCTTTTCCATTTCTTGGAATCCATTAATAGAATTTTGAAGGAAAATGGTGATTGAGTTATAAAAAAGTTTCTAAATTAGCCTTAAACTAATCAAATGACTTATACAAGTCATATTAGATTAACAATTCAAGCTAAAAGTTACATAAACATTAAGTAAATGACTTAATATGCCTGTTTGTTATTTAATAGTTAATGACAAAATCATTATAGGACATCGTTATATAAGTATTTTATAAAAGGTTCTTATTTACACAAAAAATGTCCGCTCATGACTGTTATCGGACTGAAACGTTTGCCTGACTTATAGTCTAGTCTTGTAAACGTTGTGGCAGACATGTTACATAATTGTCAAGTAACTTCATTGAAATGACGTTTACCTGACACGTTAATGTGACTTATATCCTTAAAAACTATTGCGTCTCTTTAAATACTCCTTTACAACTGTTTGGTTACCTCGAAACTGTTTTATGAGCCCTATAAGTCTGTTAGTCGTTTAATTCGAATATAATATAACTGATTTGCTACTTGGGTAGCTACCATGGTTAATGAGGGTGTATACCCTGGTCACAGACAGATGGATAGTGGAGTCTTAGCAATAGGTTCCCGTTTTTACCCTTTGGTTACGGAACCCTACAACCTACATTTCCTGGCACGAACTACAAAGTATGTATCTATTTTTGTCAGCAAGTTTTATTGTTGTTATTTTTGTTTTACTTTAGGCAAAAGTACCTAAAATTATTTACTGCTGAATAAATTCACAGGTTTAACTTTATCGTGACCTTTTCAATACTAAAGTTTTCTTGAGTCTTGCTGAAACCTCGTTTCCGGATTTATATTCAATTTCATCGAAAGTTCCAAGTTTGAATCGTGCCAAAGGTCAGCATCTTTCTTAGCTAAACAACTTTTTGCTTATTGTTAACAACCGGATCATAGTCTTTGAGAAGACATAACAAATTCTATGAATCCAGATTAAATTTTCTAGAAAAATGCTATTGACTGAACAAATTACCTGTGGAGTAATGGGAATGTTCACTGTCAAGTCAAATGCTATGTTCATGACGTCATCGCTAAACTTAACTGACATAACATAAATAAACAGGACACCAGCTACAACAGTCTTCAATCAATACTACGTCACACCATGGCGGCCCGTGTTTTAGGTCACGTGATACATAGAAAAAAAAACAACTTTTAGTTTTTATTTAATAAAACATGACTTCAAACCAAAATATTTATGTTTATTTCTGTATAAATTTTGATTATTATTGAATTTCATAAATTTATTGTTCACTTTACATTACATTACTACTTACAAAGAGTATCCTATTCTGATGTATGCTTGGGCATAACTCAGTCATATAAGTCCTATAGATGGATTTTCAAAATTATTTTTTTGTTCGAAAGAGGTTTACCTTTTCTGAAATAGTCTTAAATAAATTTCATAAAGATCTAGTGATGAGTTTCTGAGATAGAAATTCGAAACTGCTTAATAAATGCCAGCAAATCAACCGTGATTGAAATCGGTTAAATGTTTTTTTTGTAAAACAAGTTAATTTTTAGGAATTGTGTTTTCCATTCCGTCATTTTGTAATTTTATTATTTTTTTTCACTTTAGAAGTCTGTATTTAGTAATAGACAGTTTAATATCAGATGTTCAAATTTCGTACTTCCAGTCTATAAAGGAAGCGATACAAGGAGTTCGTTCAAACCTTATTGAACGAAGCTACAGGTTGGCAGGAAATTTTAGCCCATCACCTCGTTTCAAAAAGTACCGGGATATGATATCCACTCACAACGCTCCTTTGAAGTTCTTTGAAGTGAATAACTCAATGTTTTCCTGGATTCGCTATACATTGCCAATATTTGATGCTATGCAATATATTCTTTCTGTAATAAATATGAAATTTGTTTGGAGCTGCTACAAAAATATAAAATTGAATTCAGACAGTTTGTTTTTGTTCATAAGAAACTCAAGCATTAAGACGTCGTTATAACACTCACACTAAGGTAAACAACGTTATAAAGATATGATTTGACATTATATTCAGACCGTACTTGGTCTGAATATAATATTCACAAATAAATTATGATTCTGATTCTAAAAATAAGAGGGTTCATTAATCTTCCCGCATATGAATTTTATTTTAATTATTTGAAATATAAAAAACCGGACAATAGCATGACGGACCATGCTCAGTGTAGTGTTCCGCAGTCTAGAATAATTGCATCTGCAAAAGAGCGGATATTCATGGCACTTACGCCCTTTTGTTGATAAACGCAGATTTCCTGCAATAGCTTAATCACGGTATATCCGATCGTACGAAATAATTATAATTTAAACTTTTAATTAAGCGAATAATTTCACGCGGTTCAAAAGTAAAGAAGGGCACAATGTATACAACTCTCATTGATTTTCATTCAAAAAAGTTTGGTAAAAACCTTAAAATGGTTTTAAGAGACCTGTCGAACTATCGAATAATGATGTTAGCTGAAAAAAAAATGTGTGGCACTCGGGGACTGCCGCGGTAAAGCTATTGAATAGAATTTTTATCAATTTAAGCAATTCAAAAAAATTATAATAGAAACAACAAGAAAGGGGAAGACTAAAATGACAATAGGTAACATAATGTCAATAGATGGCGCTGTATTTAATTTTGTTACTATTCAATACAAAATGTACTACGGTCTGAATCGCGCTATTATGATTTTTGCAGCCAGAATCATAAGTACAAAATGAAACGACGTTAGACGATGCACGGCCTTCAAGCCACACCACCGTGCCCGTCGGAGTGGGGAGCGTGAGGTTTTTTCGTTACGGAATTTCTGGATTCGGTCCCCGCGCTCAAGGCCCGCGATAGAAGCTATGCAATAGCTTAAAAATTAGCTTCTGTTACAATATGTAGAAAGAAATCAAAATCGAGGTCTTGCTTTATCTTCCCCGTTCTTGCACCATTTCTCAATGATGCTCCACTCCTATTAGTCGTAGCGTAATGTTATATAGCCTATGACACTCACAAATAACGTAGCTTTCTACTGATAAAATAATTTTCAAAATAGGCTCAGTAGATCCAGAGATTATTTTCCTACAACCTCACAAACTTTACCTCTTTATAATATAATATAGTACTATATAATAGTATAGAAGTATAGAATAAATAATATGGCCGGTTATTTTTAAAACTGCGGGACGGATTTTCATTAAACAAAACTGTTAACCAGCTAAATAAAAGAAAACCATTTCAAATTGGTCACATACAGACTTCAGACAACAAGTACCTATAGACGTCAAAAAAGGTAAACATAACACTACTATAAAACAACAGCGTAGCTTACGCTACCAATCTGATACATATCTTACAAGGATCAAGATAATATTACAGTAAAACCCAACCAACCTTCATTCATAACTAGTACAGTTTATACATGGGTACAAACATTTCATTCAATTTATCTTGACAATGGCTGACATGTGTGACGTAAACTCGACCCCTAAAACAATAATGACAAGGGAATAATTAATTAAAACAAAGAATTTCAAGTTAGAATCAGTAGCACCCTCTCAGACCGTCTGCATTGTTTGTTTGTAAAATGTCATTCATGTTGTCTTTCAACGTGTTTCCTACGGCCTTGTTTGTATAATTTGGGACCTACATCTACGCTGTGAATGTAGATTTAGGCAACGTAATGAATTGTACTACATGCTCGCTGTCAGTATAATTGTAATAATAATAATCTCCTAACCAATTTTGGTCACGGTGAACCAACTAATTAGAGACTGTCCAACTACTATAGATAAATATTAGTGTACAGGTGAGGGCGCAGACGCTATTGCACTCTTTATTCCCTTACACTCCAAACCGGAGAGATGTTAGATGTAGACCGACGCAATGGCTGACAGTGATAACGCTGCTTAAACCGTTGGTAAAGTTGTCACTGAATCACAGATGCCTTATTGTATTTGAATGGTAAATTATACCTAATCTTGATACAATGCTTACAAGTACATTTCATCAAGCTTGTGTAAATATGGACGACTGGCAATATATTTTATCTGTAGGATGCCGTTCACAATTAAATGTCCAAAGTTATTGACGGTTTTCCAAGTAGTGACAGTTTTTTTTTATAGGTATACATCAAAAGCGAACCTCAAAGCTCAAAGCCACACCATTCGACCACCATCCGTCGATCATTTCAAAAACACAGTCCTTCATATGCAAACATTTGCACGCCTTAAGAGTATGATGAACCGCAGGTTTACGTACTTTATGGAAAGGGGAAACCTTATCGGATTATTTTGATGTAATTTGTTACAAGTAAGTAAAAGAAAAAAAAAATTGTAAAAATAAAAAAACCCGCCTGCAAAGATGGAAACAAGATCCCCTACATAATTATACAATTTCATGCAGTCGGAGGCAATTTACTAAGTTCATCGAGATTCATTATTGCCTCCGACTGCATGAAATTGTATAATTATGTAGGGGATCTTGTTTCCATCTTTTTTGTGCAGGCGGGTTTTTTTATTTATACAATTTATTTTTTTATTTAATATTTTTAGTAATTGTAGGATGTAACCGATGTAGCAACTTACTTTTATCACACCTATTCTCAAATATTGAAAATTGAAAAAACAATGGATGCTAACTAACTTTTTTAGTATAACAGTCATATTATGTTATGCCTTTTTGAAATGCTTAAGATAAGCTCTTTAATTTGATACCCATATTGCTGTATTCGAAACAACTTTTTTTTTCACACCTCTTTATTTTGACATCTCATAGCCGCCATGTTTGTTTTTTAAAAACGTCACCTATCTAAGAACACTTGGGCGATTAAGACGAGTTTAACGACGTGTGAATTGTATAAATCCGTCTAGTGGATTGTGAGATATCAGGTAATAAAGAATATTTCATACATACATACAAGATACGCGCGAAAAACAACCCTTCTTTACAGTCGGGTAAAAACCCAGAATCCGTCGGTTTTATCGTCTATGTCTATGCTTACCAGTGGAATGTCGCTGGAATGCAGGGGATGTGAAAAGCAAATGCGGGTCGTTGGTCCATCTGGCTGGGAACCTACCACAAGTTTCCCGTATATCGGTTATAACTCTAGGACTTGTTTGTTCTAGCGGCAATCGATTCTTCGGCAAAAATGGCCCATTGCCGCTCTATATTAAAAAGGGTAATATACAATCTTGCAACGGCAAGATTGGTTTCGATGGTTGTATTGGAAATAAAAAGAGTGTGCACTAGCACTTCTACTATTTCCGGAAATTTCATTCATTAATTAGTGAACCTATATCAAAAACCTCTCGGTTTTATAAAGTGAAGAACTCTATTAAAAGAGTAGCCTATTTTAATTAAACCAAGCTACCTAATTTACTTTACATAATGATTCCATTTGATATTACAATAGGTATACAAAAACGTGAAACAATACAATTGGGGCCTTTGTTCTTATTTTCCAAATACAAATAAATACATGAACAGGCATAGTGGGTTTCCAACTCCGCTTATACAATTACATAGGAAAACAAATATATTGCGTCTGCGTTCAGTCCACCTAATGAGTATGGACAGCCTGATTGAGTATTTACTCCAAACCCTTGTCGTTTAACCTCCTCAATCCAGCTAACGTAGATTATATTATTGATAGCTGAAAATTTTGCCTATAGTAAGTAAAAGTTAATACAGAATTTGTAATAATATCTTTGAAATAATTTCATCATTGGTTAAGATTGCTGTAAGTAATTTTATAGTCATTTTTGAATGAGGTTAAACCAACCACCTATCAGGTTAAAAAAACCAACTATGGTTTGAAAATTACTATACTAGGAAGGACTACTAAAAATACACTGATACATCTATCTATACTATTATAAAATTGTAAAATAGCTGTGTCTGTACATTGAACAAATAAAAAAAAACTAACCAAGATCGACTAATTAAGGGTCTCTGAATCCAAAATCATGTTTAGTTTTTTTCGTGTCTGTTTATTTGTTTGTTCGAGGTTGGCGCCTAAACTACTAAACAGATTTTATTCAAATTTTGAACGCTGAATCTCCTATATCCGGATTAGCCGGAGCCACATGCATAAGCTACTGCCTCTGTGGCGCAGTGGGAGTGTGTCCGACTGCTACGCAAGAGGTCTTGGGTTCGATTCCCACACGGGACACCACTTTGTGTGATCAACAAATTGTTGTTCCGAGTCTGGGTGTACTTTGTGTCCGAGACTTGTATTTTTGTAAAGTCCCCGCGACACATGGCTTGTACTTGGCATGCGGGAGTCGTTTTATTAATATATATATATATATACCTAGTCTAGCCATAAATATTGTTACGAAGAAAAAACATTTTTTTTTTATTGCAAATAATATTTATTACTTTTACAGTGTGTTAGTTTAATACATAAATAAAAAACAATTCAAAATATAAAAAGCTTATTCGAAGTGGTCTCCATTGGCTGCAACACAGTCCTTTAAACGTTGAGGCCAGTTATCAATAGAAGCACGCACTCTTTCCATGGGAAAATTCTTCACTGCCAATCGTATGGATTGTTTTAGGGACTCCAAATTATCATGGCGTTTAGAGCAAGCCATACTCTCTAAAACTGACCATAAATCATAATCCAGCGGATTAAGATTGGGACTAGACGACGGCCAGTCTTCAGCTCTGATGAAGTCCGAAACGTTCACTTCCAACCAAGACTGCGTGGACCGAGCTTTATGACCCGGCGCTGAGTCTTGTTGGAAGGACCATACTTGGTTATTGAACATGGTGTTGTTAAGGGGTTTAACTACCTTCTCAAGAATGGTATCTTGATACACTTGTGCCGATGTTTTGATACTTTTTTCACAAAAATATGGCTCAGCCACTCCTTCATAGCTAACACCCCACCAAACCATCACTGAAGTCGGATAATGCCCACGTTGCACTCTGTCGACTAATTGGGAAGCTTCCTTAGAGCTTTGAGCATAAATACGGTCATTTTGTTTGTTAAAATGTTGCTCAACTGTAAAGATTTTCTCATCCGTAAACAAAATTTTTCTGTGACCTCCCTTTGCGTACCGCTTCAGTAGTTGCTTCGATTTTACCACCCTATTCTTTTTTAAATTATCAGTTAAAAAATGACCAGTGCGTCTCTTATAGGCTGCAAGTCCTAAGTCATCTTTTAAAATGCGTGACATGGTTCTGGGTGCTATCTTCATCTCCCGAGATAAAATCTTTTGCTTTCGGACAGGATTTCTTCGAATTCTTTCCCTTACTGCTTTGACCACCATTTTCGTACGAACACTACGTGGACGGCCAGATCTTTTTCTGTCACAAACAGAGAAGGTCTCATTGTACCTATTAATAGCCCGGTACACAAACATTTGACTAATACCAAGCGTATGGAGAGTTTTAAAAATTACATTCGGCTCCATACCAACTTTGTGTAATGCAATCACAGCGATTCGGTTTTCTTTATCACCCCACTCCATTTTAATATAGCAAAATATTGTACAATGTATTGGCGCCAAAATTAGAAAATACAATGAACAATCGTATAAAAATGACAGATTCCAAATTCAAATGTAATATCTTTCTTATTTTTAATTGTAACAGTATTTATGGCCAGACTAGGTATATATATATATATATACAGGGTGTTTGGAGGGTGAGTAGCCATAGGAAAATGGTTGATAGGTAACGCGGTTGGTTACTTGTTGCGCCTAATTAAATAACATTTTGCCCTACGTTAGGCGAGTTATAATTTATTTTCTATTTTTTCAAGAACATCCCCATTTTTTTTATAAATGGCTTAATTTTTTTAAAATTAATGATCAAGGTGTCAATTAAATGATTTATTTTTATTGTTTAGTGATGTCTTATTCAGATTTAATCATAATTTCATACAAACAATGAAACAAAAACATAACATACCCTCTCAAACATCCATAACCCAAGAAGAAAAAATGTGATGTCCACTTTACAAGGTAAATTAAAAAAAAAATTATAAAGTGTGGGATTTTAAAATGCTTTTAAAAACTACCCTAGTTAATACTCTTTGTAACGGTATGTAACATGTACCATAAATACTCGGATAACTCAACAAAAAACCGGTTTGTCTGAAAGAATGCCTTAAAAGGGTGACGACCAAACTAGTCAATTGAGCAGGTAAAATCCTTTTGTTACAGATAACATAACGAAAAAGTGCAATAGGTTTAGCTATGGCTATGTGTTAGATAAGTTAATGAATAAATTACATTAATTTATCTACATTAAATTAATGTAGATAAATTAATTTACATTAAATGTATTGCAATTTTTCTACTTTATGACGGGCTGATAAAAAAAAAGCAATTCAATTTTTAAATAATTTATTGTAAATCTTGTTCAAATTGTTGTCCATTATTTCTAATACATGCGTAACATCTCTATGGCTCATATGTATGGCTTAGCCTAATTTCTTGCTTCATTATCAGAAATGCATTATTTATTTTTTCTATTAACTGTTCTCTTGTGTCAATGGTTTCCGTATACACAAGATCTTTAGCACGGCCCCAGACATAAAAATCCAGAGGTGTCAAGTCCGGCGATCTTGCAGGCCATGGGATAGGGCCATTTCTGCCAATCCAAGCGTTGGGAAATGTATCGTCTAAGTATTCCCGGACTGCTAATGTCCAGTGCGCCGGGCAGCCATCTTGTTGATAAACAATTGGCTCTTGATTCTCGACATTTGGAACTCCATCCATGAGCTCGGGCAAATCATTTATCAAAAAATCTAGATAAATAACGCCATTCAAATTGTCTGGTAGATAATGTGGGCCAATTAGTGTATTACCAATTAGCCCTGCCCAAACGTTTACCGCAAACTTCCTTTGAAAGGCCACCGCTCTTTTCTTTTTTGGGTTTTGATCCTTTGGGGCCCAATGATGCAAATTATGAAAATTTGTAATGCCTTCCCTTGTAAATTTTGATTCATCCGTCCACAGGATACTTTTTAAGAAGTCGTGGTTATCAAGATCCATGTGTAGCAAGAGGCGACAAAACTGAACCCGTCTTTGGTAGTCATTTTCTTCGAGACCTTGCACGGGGGTGAAATGAAAAGGATACTTTCCATTCGCACGAAGAACAGACCACACTTTCCATGCGCTGAGATTTAGCGTTGCAGCTACAGTGCGGATACTTGTTGTGGGGTCTTCTTCAAAAGCATCCAGAATACGTTCTTCATCAGCAACATTACGTTGTCTGGCAACTCCAGGTTCACGGCGATTTAAATTGCCAGTTTCCCTTAAGCGTCTAAAGGTCGTCTCAAAAGTATGACGATTAGGTTGACGTCTATTGGGAAAACGCTCTTCGTAAATTCTTTTTGCTTCTCGTCCATTTCCATCAGCTTTCCCGTATGCCATCAGCATATCGGCGTATTCTTCGTTAGTAAAAGCAGCCATTAAAAACAGCAGCAATAACAAAATAACAAAACTTAACAGAAGAAAACGCAAACAATGCGCGGAGCGGAGTTAAAAACACGTGAGGTAGCAGAGAACGACAAGTCTCGACTGGTCTCGACACATGCACGACAGGGACACAGAGCGCGGGGGGGCCGATGGGTGTATTGTTAACCGATGAAAGAGATAGCACGCTATTTTAGCTTTGTTAGAATGAGACAAAAGGATTTTACCTGCTCAATTGACTAGTTTGGTCGTCACCCTTTTAAGGCATTCTTTCAGACAAGTATATATAAATGTAAAATTTTGGATGTGTATGGGTGGATGGATGAATGTTTGTTATTCAATCACGCGATGAAATTTGACACAGAGGTAGATATTAATCTGGAATAGCACATAGGCTACAAAAAAAATTCCCATGCGATTTTTTTTTAAATTTCACGCGAACGAACGACAACGAAAAAAAAAATAGACGACGAGATCCGTCCAACGCAAAGTCGAAACCGCTGGGTTGATCATCGTATTTGGGTACTCAAAATACTTTACTCGGATTCGGGCCCGGATACATTAATTAAACTGGTCATCACCCACGTCAAGCTGGGACATCAAACTAAACTAGCTTGTCCAAAGATGATCGTAATCGATTTATTATTTTACACTATGTCGTTTATAAACGCGATGGGTAGACATTTCAAGCAGGTTGCTCCGGCCGAGGTGACAAGTCTTGTAGAACTTGTTCGTTCACCCGAATTCGAGAGAACGGCAACGAGTAATAATCGATTTATTATTTTACATTTGGTGGTTTACAAACGCGATTGGTCGACATTTCAAGCAGGTTGCGCCGGTCGTGGTCACTAGTTTTGTAGAACTTGTTCGTTTTCCCGAATTCGAGAGAACGACAATGATCAATTTTACACTTGGTCGTTTACAAACGCGATGGGTAGATGTTTCAAGCAGGTTACACCGGCCGTGGTAACAAGTCTTGTAGAACTTGTTCGTTTTCCCGAATTCGAGAAAACAACAAAGATCAATTTTACACTTGGTCGTTTACAAACGCGATGGGTAGATGTTTCAAGCAGGTTACACCGGCCGTGGTAACAAGTCTTGTAGAACTTGTTCGTTTTCCCGAATTCGAGAAAACAACAAAGATCAATTTTACACTTGGTCGTTTACAAACGCGATGGGTAAATGTTTCAAGCAGGTTACACCGGCAGTGGTAACAAGTATTGTAGAACTTGTTCGTTTTCCCGAATTCGAGAGAACGACAAAGAGCAATGGCTCCATTATTTAAGTAACTTTATTAATGTAAATTTCCATGGCATTGTTTTTGAAAAAATGTCTTTACGGGCACATCATTAGTAGACGTCTAAGAAAATGGATAATGAGTTATATTCAAGAGTTTATTTTTGTACCGTAATGTTGGCAATAAATTTTAACGGTCAAATAAAGGGAACTTAATGAGGCTTTCGGCGGTTCAAAATGGGTACGTTTAATGTTTCGATTTGTATCGGGTTTTTAGATTTATGCAAAGTAAATTGTATGTGTATTAAATCTTTGTGGACACTCGTAGAAATGTACCTAAATAAGTATCTGAATTGTGGTCTTGTTAGTTTCTTAGGTGGTTTGGTTTCAGTGAAATTTAATTAAGTAGGTATAGATACGTTCGGTTGGTAAAATTATGTCGATGTACCGTTAAGGCTTAATTAATAACTGTAGTGAGATTTGGCGAGTTTGGTTTTCTATCAATATTATTTTGGAATTGGGTATCTGACTACAATGACTATAAATTATTTAATACTAACGTGTGTTATGAAAATGATTAAAAAATATGTTCGTCCACAATATAAAGTATTTTCAAATATTTGTTAGGTCTTCGATTGCGCTAGAAAAAATATTTTTCGTATGTAGGTATGTATGTCTATTCCTCTGGCATGCAGTACAGCCCTAACTTGCTTGATGTATTTCAAAATGATCGTGTCATTACATTCGTCTCATTTTAGAGTGACGTAGGTTACATAATTTATAGTCAATAATTTCAAGTAGTTGAGTTTCTTCTTGGTACTTTAACTCCTCTGTGGGTTATTCTTTTTGTAATATTTATTGTTGTCATTAAAATATATATTATTGGCTAGCTGTCCCGCGTAACTTCATCTGCGTAAATTTTCCCCGTTTTTGCAAGATTTCTCATTGCTACTCCGTTCCTATTGGTCATGGCGTGATGTTATTAGTATTTATAGTAATAGTATAGTATTTATAATATTAGTATAGATTTGATTGACCACAGATGTATACGTAGGTACTGCATACATACATATTATATGAATGGAGCAAAAATTCGTCTCAGGCGAGAGTTGAACCCGCGACCTTAGGGGTACCGGCCCTAAATCATTACAAACTCTGGCACCGAGACACGCCATCTGAGTCAAATTTTGCCTCCAAGTTATACCATTTTCGGCAATACATAACAAGTTCCCAAAATAGACTAGACTAATAGATGGAGGAGATGTTTTCACAGAATGCTTATTTTTAGAACCTAGTGCCTCCAAACTACTCTCAAACAATAAATTACTGTAGAAGCTTAAAAGCTACAACGAGTTGAACGAACAAGACTGCCGGGAACTAACGTGCATTGAACAAACTTGGCCATTGTCACATGGTGACATTAATGTACGTGGACTATAACAACTTTGCTTTTAAATTAAATGCTCCTGTTATAACTATTTGTGGTGCTTGTTATAGGATTCCTTTTCTTTTTGTGTGGTAACATTTGCACTTTAAAAAATCCTTAACACATAAGATAATAATCTTTATAATAACAATACTATTAATATAGTCACAATACAATCAAAAAAGTAAATTAAGTACTTATGTTATATTGTCCGTTGTAGGTGCAAACCTGTAGTACCGACCACCAGGTCCTCACCTCTTGGAAATTTGGTAAAATGGCAGAAAGGAATTAATCTAATGAAGCTAAGAAGGGTCTCGATAAACACTATAAAAGAAATCCGCTTTCTAAAATTGGTCTATTTGTTAGAGAGATACGATGGCGTAGACCGACACACAGATATATACGTTAAACTTTTACCTTGCCTATTTGGGGGTTAAAAACAATTCCAGCTTTAAAAACTCATTCCTGAACCCTGATTTAGGACTAAAACGGAAAATAAATCAACTTTTAATGACCCGTCAAAAGAGCAGAGCGGATTTCCATCAAACGTGTTTTTACCCAACTGCACAAGAAGGAGGGTTATTAACAATAGGGTATTTGACTGAAGTCTCATCAGCTTCTTTTCAAGAAACATCAACAACGACCCGCTCCGTACAAACGTGTATGCATTTCATACTACATACTAGCAAGTGACGTCACCTTTTCTATGGGCAAAGTTTACTTTTAATGTTTCTATTTATGATTTAAAATTATTAAACGCGTTAAATTATAGATGAACATATTTTGTCAGTACAGTTATTGACATATTTTTACATGGTTAGTATACAATATTTTATTTTGATGGTAGTCAAACAACCAAATGTGTCCTTGATTCATTATGTTTGTAAAGTTCCACGAGACACTTAAATCAAAGGTTTGTACATAAAAGACCTTTTACATTTTCATTCAGTCGAAGGCACACTACACAAATAGGTTTTTTCACGAAGCAACAGGTCTAAAATATACACCTCCATGGCTCTATATCCATAAAAGTTACGGCACATATCAATAAAAATATTTCTATCTAAAGTTGATAGGTTATTACTATACGTGACGATCCACGCAAGATACACCTAAAACCAATTTATTGGTAATATACATGTAGGCATCCGTCCTTGAGATAAATATTTACCTACCTCAATTTTATTTGTGGAACGTTTCATGTTTTTGCTTAAAACTGTCGCAAGAGGAATTTCCCAAAGGATAAGTAAAACTTTTACTTATTCGGGGAAGCTGATCAAAGTCATCACGTAAGCGTATCACATTTGTAAAAGTATGTGCTATTTTTCGTGTGTGATTATTTCTAAGGGATCCTATCGAGGGTTGGTACAGCAGGTGTGTTGGAGTTGAATGACGAGAGTATAATACAATAATATAAGTTGGACACATCGCGTACCTATAGTCATTGGTGATAACTAATTTGAAGAATTGTGAAAATAGCGGCAATTGGGTAGATAATAACAATAAATTATTTTACACTATACAGGAAATAGCATTTGCAAAAATATTACGCAAAACAATGTTTTTAACATCAAAACAAACATTGAAACTACATTGATCATACAAAAGAATGACGTCATTGTTTTGTATTTCATATACATTAGTACGAGGCGCATCGTTTTGACGTTCCTTAAAAAGATACTGATTTGACTTGACAGTCATAATAACAATTTAATTTCACAAACTTATTCACACTAAATTACACACATTATGATAAAGTTATAATGGGTAGGTACATATTATAAACATAACATTTTAAATGGTGCCTAGTACCTTTGCTAAGTTACTTAATTGACCTGTCACAATCTTTACAGCTCCGCATTTGAACATTTGACATTGGCAGATATAGCTAAAAATCGGCTAGATTAGAATTAACGTATTAAGGCTAGTTGTCCATATGCTCTGAAAAACCACAGTTGATTCGCCGTATGTAGACACGATCGGCATCAGGAAGCTTGCCGCCGACACACACACGGCAGCGCTACTGTTTGCATCGAGAGCCATACAACACTGTCCATACACCGTGAAAAACCACGGTTGATTCACTATGGTTCGCTGGCCCATACAACACTGACAATCGTGTCTATATACAGCGAATCCACCGTGCTTTTTCACGGCAAAATAATGTGTGGTGAACAGGCCTTACGATCGTGTCTTATAAAGGCGAATCAACCGTGGTTTGTCACGGCGTAAAAACGTGTATGGACAAGAGACCTAAGAAGAATTAGTTCAAACTGGATACTCGTATAACTTTAATCCCAAAAATGTGGTACATTTTTGGTGTCAAGAATGAACATTGGCACATGGTGAATATATTGTTCCGCCTTTAAAGCCTAGAAATCTCGGCAACATCTCCAAGGATTTTCATGAAATTTAGTATACAGGGGTTTCGGAGGCGATCAATCGATCTAACTAGGTTTCATTTTTAGAAAACGTTGTTTAACAGGTAGTCTGGTAGTAGCTTTATCATTGCTCAAAGCTATTAAAACACTGATATCTAAATCGTAGGTGATTCAAACTTTCCTAAAACTTTGCAGTTTCAGACGAATGGGATAGCAAACTTGGCTGAATACGGTTTACTCTATTCCTTTAAGAATGAGTAGTTTAATTATGTAGATAGGTACAGAACGAAAATAAAAGTGAGTAATTATTTAAATAACATTTTTAATTGTTTATAAATAATAATTCACAATACGAATATACGGCAATTAATTTTCACATAGTTTCAGTATCATTTAGAAAATTTCCTTTGATAGGTTTACATTTATTCCTATTTATACCTATAGAAAGTACGGTCAATACGAAAAGAGACATCGCGCTAGTTTTTAGGAACAATGTGGTTTCAAATACCGTTAACGTTTGTGAGTAGGTGCTGCTATCTATTACTAAACAAACAAAACTGCTCTACAACACATCAATCCTCGTATACGTCTCTAAACCTTCAAGAGTATTGACGTTGGAGTGCAAAAGTACTCGTCCCATATCCACATAGTGCTCAGTAATCAGCGGGGAGCATCGTACGGATATTGTCCTCATCCACGCGATGTCTAAATCACTGCGTTTGTATACCATTTTCGAGATTTTTCCACAAGCAACATTGTGTAAAATCATCAGTAGGTACTTAGTAATAAATCAAATCATTTGTTTGTTGGGTTTTTGATCATAATAATACTATCTACAAAACTATATGGTCTAACATAATATACAAGATCGCGAAAAGCAATCACTAGGAATCAACAAACACAATCATTAGGAAGTAAATAAAAAAAATCCTACTGTCATTCCTAAAAACAACAAAATTGCAGACTTCTAATTAGTCTTTACTCTAAAAACTTTACCGGGTAATTTCTAAAGATTTTTTGGATTGGCCTACGTCTAACCGTGAGCTTATTATAATGTTCAGTAACTATTTACTACCTGTTACCGCACTTCAGTAGTTAAAGGTTCAAACCCCTGAAATTATTTTTTTAAATCTTTATTTATTGCCGTTTCTAAGATTGAGAAATGGCGCAAATAGAAGAGAAAAAAATACAGAGCCTAAGATTTACAGAGCCAGAGTACTTAAACTGTTGGCAACATTATCTCCAAGAGTTTTACATTTGGAACTGCCATCTGAACTTTATTTTTTAAGTCTTTAATGATTGCCATTTCTAAGATTGAGAAATGGCGAAAAAGAGAAGAGAAAAAAATACAGAGCCTAAGTTTGACAGAGCCAGAGTACTTAAACTATGGGCAACATTATCTCCATGAGTTTTACATTAGAAACTGCCATCTGAACTTAATGTTTTAAATCTTTAATTATTGCCATTTCTAAGATTGAGAAATGGCGAAAAAGAAAAGAGAAAAAAATACAGAGCCTAAGTTTGACAGAGCCAGAGTACTTAAACTGTTGGCAACATTTTCTCATGAGTTTTACATTTGGAACTGCATTTTTTTTTAAAGTTGCTACTTTCAAACAATCATTGATTTGATCTTATATATCTATACTAATATTATAAAGAGGAATGATTTGATTGTTTGTTTGATTGTTTGTTTGTTTGTATTGAATAGGCTCCGAAGCTACTGGATGGATTTGAAAAATTCTTTCATCGTTGTGGAGCTACACTAACCCCGAGTGATATAGACTATTTTTGATCCCTGTATTCCCACGGGAACGGGAACTACGCGGGTAAAACCGCAAGGCGTCCGCTAGTATAAAATAAAAATATTTAAGTCTAAATTATGAGGTTCCGTTGGTAAAAACGATAGAGGAACGTGAAACAAGGAAAGAACGGTTTATTTAAATTCCCGGTAAATTAAGCGTTGTTCTTGATTGTTGGAACGCCATGTTGTTGAAGGTTCTTGGAAGGAGGTATATTATATTTACATCGGTTGGAAATTCAGCATATTTGACCGCACGTAATTGGCATATAGAAACCAAGATTTATGCCAGTATGCGTGACTTAATATGCCAAATTTATTATCAGTGTTAATCGCACAACAGTCGTTTTTACTTGAAGGATTATTTTTCTTGGTTAGAAGTAGTTGTAAAGACTGAGACTCGCTCGACTTTTTGAAGGATCGATGAGATCGTTTTAAAACCGAGGTCTTAAGATCGTTTTTTAGGGCTCCGTACCTCAAAAAAAAACGGAACCCTTATAGGATCACTTTGTTGTCCATCCATCCGTCTGTCTGTCAAGACCCCATATCTTGGTAACGCATAGAGGTAAGGATTTAAAATTAAAATCATAAACACTGGTCTGACCATTGAAGCTTACTTTTCATATTTACAATGATAAACCAACAGAATAATAATTTTCAATTGGAATATGTACGAAAATTTTGTTACTTCTCAATTTAATTTTCCTTTTAATTTTACTGTATATACTACTTCCGCGAATTTTTCCACATACCCAACATCAACCATTTAGCTGACTCTAACAAAAATGTACACTTTAAAGCCTAATATTTCACAAACAGATTTTAAAAGTTCTATCTAACGATACTCCACACGGTGGGGTAGGTGAGAAAAAAAATAATATCCCCATTTTACATATAGAGATAAATTTAATTTGTTGGCATAAGTAATATAATACATATATTACTTATGCCAACAAATTAAATTTAAAAAAACCATATAAAGTTACAGCCTTCTATAAATAACAGTCTCTGATCAAAGCTGCGGACGGACTTGGCGAAACTATAAGGGATCATTTTTGCCATTTTGGCTACGGAAGCCTAAAAATGAAACTAAACGTCTAAGGTAAGTAAAAAAGAAACAACCGTTTATGACGCAAAAAAGAAAAAAAAAACTACAAATTTGTACTTATCCCTCCTTGGGCGAGTCCAACTCGCACTTGTCCGGTTTTATTTAGATATTGATTAGATTTTGTGCGTCTACGTTGGTGTACAGAAATTAATATGTAGGAGACCAACACCGATTGCGTGACGTGCTTTAAATCATGCATAATCTATGCCTTTTGACTGCCTTTTTGGCGTGGTAGGAGTGTATCCGACTGCTACGCAAGAGGTCGTGGGTTCGATCCCTACCCAGGATAAAACTTTGTGTGATGAGCTCGATGGTTTATTATGTGTCTGGGTGTTATTTATCCACAATATGTATGTATTTAGAAATATGTAAGTATGTTTATCAGTTGTCTGGTTTCCATTAGTACAAACTCTGCTTAGTTTGGGATCCGATAGCGTTGTGTGAGTTGTCCCAAGATATTATTATTATTTTACTAAGCCATGCTGACTTAACCTAACCTTAGTAAGACTTGGCAAAAAGTTTGACTATATACTTGCTACATACTATAATGACTTATGAAATAAATTCATTTTAGGGCAGAATGTTTTATTTTTTTTTATTTTTGTTAATTTCACTAACAAAAGTTTGACTACGTAGGTACACTTAGGTTAGGAGCACACACTCGCTACACGAATGGTGTACAAAGTCCAACGGCTTACACTCATCCCCTCACATAAAAAAATAAATAAGTGAAGGTGGAGCTAAGCCTAAGTACACTCTATAGATCTCAGAATTAGACATACCGCGACAGGAGATAAGTGACTTACAAATAAACATTACATTTGTTGAAAGTATCAAAACAACTGACAGACTATAAAATTCCCGATCTGTGAATCCTGTGAAGGGTAATAACCCTGTTAACGCCAAAGCATAAATTGTCAGGTTAATTTGACCCAGTATTACGAATAGGGTAGATGACTGTCAAGTCAAATCAGTATCTTTTTAAGAAAAGTCAAAACGATGCACCTCGTACTAATTTATATGAAATACAAAACAATCACGTCATTCTTTTCTATTATCAAATTATGTAGATTCAATGTTTGTTTTGATGTTTATAAATTTATGACGACGTAAAATTGTAAAGAAACATTGTTTTCCAGAATATTTTCGCAAATGCTACTTCCTTTATAGTGTAAAATAATTTATTGTTATTGTAGTCATCTACCCAATTACAGGGTTAAAATGACGTCTCAAGATTGATTATCTCTAGGTATTAACGATAAAACTACCTTATTCTCTATGTCAGAACTAATCTGAAATTCGAGAATTATTGCAACATCAGCGTACAATTAGTTTAACGAAGATGTCACAATTTGTTGAACAGAATTTCAATCTCGCCTGTACCTAATAGGGAATTTGTCAAACCGGGAAACCCAATTATATTTCTGCTTGGCTGTAAAAACAGGCAAAGCAGAAATACAACATTTCCTTCTACATTTCCGTAAACATGATAAGTCATTAAAAACCTGTAAATTAATTGTTTTCATTGATTAATAGCTTAGTTTGTTAGTATATATCAAACAAAGTTGGAAGTTAAACGGAACTTCATACAACATTAATCAAAGCATAATTATTCAAACTTTAATGAGATTCGATTACACTTAATGCCCAATAAAGAACCAACCTAAAAACTTATAAAAAATCTATTAAAGTTCGGCTTTCCAGAAGGTTGTGTGTGTGAAAGTGATAACGCGATTTCTTTTAACAAATTTGTCGATGTTAGCGGAAATCGAACACTGCATGACACAGTGGCATCGGTGTTTGTAAATCAAAACAGCGAGGGCGGTGCGCGCGGGGCTCTTGCCGTCTAGTCAGCCGCCCGCCTTCGGCCGACGCGCACCGCGCCGCGCGGACAAACTTATCGTGACGTACCGAACTTAATATGGAACAGTGACGTGCCGTACATTTGTTTAGGACCACTTGAATAAAGGTAAATACGGCGGACTGTAGCACGCAGAACGCTGTTCGCACTTTGTTTTAATGTCGTCCGGTGTTGGGTTGTAAATTCCATTTACATTTTTTTTTATTGTGGTTTAGCGACAATTTTGGGAAATAATCTGACATTAATTTTTAAAATCAATTCAATATGTGCAGGATTTTTTTGCTTGTTTTGGAAATTTAATTGGCCTGAAGTGTTTATGAAGCAAAATTTTCCTTAAAGTTAAAAATCATAATTAATTTAATAATAATAATTGACTTACTTCTCAAAAATATCATCATATTTTGAAAATACTTACGTAACTTAATTTTATTTCCGACAACATTTATACTCGTTATGATTACAAGTAGGTATTTCGAATAATTGATACATTGATGTGATAACATTGTTTGTATTGGATGGATCATAAGTTAGAGCAAATATTTGTAGAGGACGTTAAGGGGTAATAGTACAGCTATATTAACTATAGTCAATTTTCTTTAACCTTTTTCTAAAGCATTTTTCAAATTTATTAATTCATTTTCGAAACAAACGTCCGAATAAATTTATCTAAATAATTGATTAGAAAATTACAATAGCTCAATTTAAATCTTAAACATATTTTATATTGGTTAAAATATTTTTACATTGCCTATTATTATAAAAAAAAACAGCCTGCTTTTTAACAATAAATCGATATGGTCCAACCCCTTTGACCAGAAATGTGTCTCTGGTGTCTACTTTTATTAAACTAAATAAACTACTTATCTCTTTTAGTGCAAAAATTGTGTTCGACCAAGAATTCTAAAGAATAAACATGCTTTTTATACTATAATGAAGTAGAGTTTTCTAAAAACAATTACCCAAAAAATAATATTGGTTTAGCGTTTATCCGTGGTTTCAATGCAGCGAAATTCCTTGTAGATTTTTTTAATAGGTTACCAAAATCTTTATGCAAAAATATTCATACATACATTTCGACACAACTTATGAGAGTAAAGAAATCAGTTAGAAGGTATCTACGCGTGACCACGGGCGTTGCAATACGATCGAAACGTCGGGAAATGAAACAAAGGTATTTTGCATTAAAATAAAATATTTACGCGATTAAGACGACGTAGCTCATAAAATTATTTTTATCGGTTAGGTAATGTCATATTTAAAACTACTTAGAATTAAATGTTTTAATCGTATTAGTTTCCAGCTAAAAATCGCTCATTGAGCAAGTATTCAGATGATTCAGTTGATACGTGATAAAAAGGACAAACTCACAATCGCAAAAAAGTAGTGTATGCTTAACAAGTGAAACAAAACTCTTCGAAACGGATTTTCGTCAATCACTTTACCAGTTTATAGCCTTTCTGAATATTTAATTAGTGAAATACTTAATTGGCAGGTTTATTTTATGTAGTGTGCCCCTTGGCATAGGTTCCTCCTAAGACTATTTTTCTCCTTTCCATACCAGTCTAGCCCAGCTTGTCTAGCGGCCATTAACCATATTGTCATCCTATCTTCTGAATGGTTTTATTTTTCTTCTCTTCCTTTGGTACCACAATTTTACTAACATGATCCAATGTTCCTCCCCTTTAACTATATGGCCAGAAGGACTACTCTAATTCAATGAATACGAAGTTTTGTTAAAAGGTAAGTGGTTAAATACAAGTCAAAAAATATATTTAATTCACTCGTTCCAGAAAATCGTCCATGTGTTCGAACTTCTTATGCTTACCCAAAAAAATATTACAATAGTCCCCGTAAACTAAGGATTTAAGTAAACGAAACATCATGAATTTCATTTTAAAAAGGAGGCCTTCAGCTCATTTCCATTTTAAAGCCCTTAATTGTAACTCAACATCTACTAATAAAATAAACATAATGATCTAAATCCATCCATTCGTTAAGCTTTGATGCATCAGACAAACATTGGTTTCTTAATTACACGCCCCTATAACACCGGGGCTTAAAATAAAGTACAAATTTAACCCTTTAAACCATTGCATAATATACAATCCCAAAATAAATGTCAATAATCCCATTATAATCTCGAGATATTTATATCTAAACCTTACTTATTATAAATATTCATCGCACATAAACGTCTATAAGTAGGGTGAGTCTATATTTAGCGACGTGACAATAATTCCTCACCGACCAATAAATATTTGCCTGCACTTAATATTCTGTCCAGTTACTCTAACAAATTCCCCAGCTGATATTTGGTATTTAATGTATCGTATATTTATCTGATACGAATATTTTAGAGTATTAGGTATTTATTTTTATGATTGTGTTACTCTGTTTATTCTGAACTAAACGCATTGGATCAGAATGGCGTTATGAAATTTTGTATCACTATTTGGAATTCTTAGCAAATGTTGTAGGTATTATGTCAATATTAGATATGAATGATTGTGATACTTTGGTAATAGGTACATTTACAAATAAGTACATGTGAACACAAAAAGTCAAGTGTCTTTGCTTTTAAACAAAAAACTACAACTATTTTAATCCATAATATCCACAAGCTGCAGCAACTTATGTGTTAATTTTTCCCGTATTTGCAACATTTTTCATTGCTGCTCTGCTCCTATTGGTCGTAGCGTAATCTTTTATAACGTATAACCTTTCTTGATAAATGGGCTATCCAACAGAATAAGATTTTTTAAAATTCGAATCCGTAGTTCCTGAGATTATCGCGTTCAAACAAACAGCAACCAAACAAACTCTTCAGCTTTAAAAATATCAGTTTTAATTAAGTGATAAATATTTGACCCAAATATACATACTAAAAGTACGTCCTTAAGTTACTTTAAAACTATTTACAATCCTAGTATTCAATTTTAAATCTAGATTAAGTTTCAACGACTTCCTTGTTTTATGATCACATTAACTTTAAGCAACCCTTTTTAATTGTCTCAATTCAAAACAGAGACCCCAAGACCCTAAGACCCCAAATTGGACAGATTAAAATACGTAAACTTCATGCAATATGTTTTCCGATTGAAATACACGGCACTTCAAATACACTCAATCTAGCCCGTCATTCACAGTGACATATACGGTTTGTGTTTCATTTTGGCCACCAGTAACATATGGATATGATACTGATATTGACACAGATTGAGACAATGATCTAGTTTCCAACGAGTCAAATAAATAAGTCTATATGAAATGTCAAAACGCAGATTTTATATGGAGATCAAAAACAAATGCCGGACTATTGCGTCACTATTTTTCTAATCAAATCACGTCTTTTTGTAATACGATTAATGATTATATATATGAAACAAAAGTACGAATATAGATGTTTAAATAGTTTAATTATCGTTTCAGAAATTTAAACTGATCACACACACTATCATTTTAACATTTGTATAGTTAGAACGAATATAATTTAGTAGGCATTTTAGAATGGACCGTCTCTGTGTCTCTGAGAAACCAGCGACTGTCGATAAATAAAATATTCAACTACTCATTTCACTCCTGTACCTGATCGTTTTGGGTTTCCTTCCCATCTGATCATGAGAAAGAAGAAGCATTCTAGGTCTATGAGTGTGAAGGTACCGATTGTGGTAACACCTTTAGTCTGATAAGGGAAAAACAAACTTATAATTACTAGTTTTCGCCCGCGTCTCCGCCCGCGTGGATGTCGGTTATCGTGATAAAAACTATCCTATGTCCTTTCCCGGGACTCCAACTATCTCCATACCAAATTTCATCTAAATCGGTTTGAGCGTGAAAGCGT
The DNA here is from genome assembly GCA_945859575.2 of Herminia tarsipennalis. NCBI lineage: Eukaryota > Metazoa > Arthropoda > Insecta > Lepidoptera > Erebidae > Herminia > Herminia tarsipennalis. The sequence goes on along the minus strand of OX243834.2, from coordinate 8,778,532 downwards.
AACAGACAGACAAAGTTGCTTTCACATTTATAATATTAGAATGGATATAGTATAGTATAAATATTTGGCATCCATTTCTGGAGGTTTGGGAGAAATATGGTATACTTAATTCACCCAGATAATTCTCCTGGGTGAATTAGATACACCTTTTGGTAGACTTCATTTCGTAGTTAGCTAGTTTCTGATGAAAATACCGTAACCAAAATCGGTTAGGAAAACATTTAATAATAATAATAATATCTTGGGACAACTCACACAACGCTATCTGATCCCAAACTAAGCAGAGCTTGTACTATGGAAACCAGACAACTGATAAACATACTTATATATTTCTAAATACATAAATAGTATAAATAAATAACACCCAGACACAGAATAAACCATCGTGCTCATAACACAAAGTTTTCTCCTGGGTGGGGATCGAACCCACGACCTACCACTCCCACCGCGCCACAGAGGCAGTCATCGCTTTTTTTTTAGTTTTGACAAACCTTTCAGAAAACTTGTGAAAGTTGAGAGGCTTCTCTACAATATAAAGTTATCCGAGTGCTTTTTATTAAGATTTGCAATTACAGTTAACATGATGTAATTACCGAGGTCTGCGTGAGGCGTGAATTGAGTGAATGAAATCCACTCCGGCACGAAATGCCAGTACGATTCTTGGAACATTTTAATTACATACACCTAAATCTGTCATCAAAAATGTAGACGGCATTTAAATAAGGAAATTTTAGCAATTTAATCATTAGTGTAACTAAGCACAAATCTTAATTTGAATAAGAATTCGTTTTATTTTATTTATTTTAAATTAGGTTTGTGACTTTTAAATTGACTTTTGACCTTTAAAGAAATCATAAGGTTTTGCAGAAATGTTTGTACTGTAATCGCGTGAAATATTTAAAGGTACGCACCTTTTATTTACCCGACGTTTCGATCGAATTGCACCGATCGTGGTCACGGGTGGACTGATGAAAACTTAGCGATATCTCAATTACCTTTTTCAATTACCCTTGCCTTGTCTTGTGAATCCGATGCCTTAGCCATTAGGTTACTGCCGCTTCTATTTTAAATAGGTTAGATAGGTAATGTAATTTCCATTCTGCCATGTACGACAAATTAGTGGCTGCACCTTACATGCATAAACCTACAGTTTATAAATAAACTAACCTTGCAAACATTGGCAATTGAAAATAGTGGTTGCGAGTTCCTATTGCCTTGTTCTTTTCTTTGGTTTTATCTATTGCTTTGCAGACTTGCATTAAATGTGCATTAACAGTGTTGCTTTGTATTCTAAATAGATATATTCAAAATAGACTTTAGGTACTTAAGACGAAGTTAATATTTAGTTATAAAATTTTAGCCTTCTTTTCGTGGTTGATTTGATTGTTGTCTTGTCAAAATAGCGTCTTTTAAATCGGTGGATATAAAAATAATCTATTGGAACAACTCACACAACGCTATCTGATCCCAAACTAAGCAGAGCTTGTACTATGGAAACCCGACAACTGAAAAAGCTACTTAAATATTTCTAAATATATACATATTATTATACACCCTGGCACAGAATAAACCAGCATGCTCATCACACAAAGTTTTATCCTGGTTTGGGATCGAACCCACAACCTCTTGCGTAGCAGTCGGATATACTTACTCCCAGCGCGCCACAGAGGTAGTCAACAAAACAAAAAATACATTTGTAATGACAGTAGCAACTTTAAATAATTTGTAAAGTGATCAACGCATTATTAGTGACGACAGACAAGACTACAAGACATTGACATTCCCTTTGAGAGTTTGATGTTTTTTGATTTTCAATAAACATAAAATTGATGTACCTATTTATTAGTTTGAAATTCACAGTAATATTTCAATAGAAACTGTCTAATATTTTCATTGGTCCAACAATGATGAAACATCAAGGAATCCTATAGCTAAATTGATCTTAATTTCCATCTCATCTTCATTATAAACTCAAAAGATTGTATAGATATTTAAACATTTGTTTGATCTACCAATCTGTTCAGTTGCTACTGAGTCCAGGGAGTCAATTCACGTATTTAAAGCAGTGCAGTTGCAGTTCTGTTGCAGTTAAGTTTCGATCGATCGATCTTAAAAACGCTTGCGCACCGTACTAGAACGTCGTTATTGCGCTCTCGAGACGTATACTTGACGCAAGCGTATTTGAGATCGATCCCAAAGTTACGAGAATACGAAAATGGCCATTTTAATCGAAACTTAACTGCAACTGAACTTTAAATACGTAAATTGACCCGCTGAACGTTTTAAGGTTAACAAATCAATCAAAAAGCCAGCCAATCGCAAACATATCTGGATCTGGAGGTACCTTTCTCTCTCTCCCTATTCATAACAGTAAAATTAATATCACAACAAAGTGAGTTAATATACTAATACTCGTACCACGTACTCTAATTAAGTAAATAGGGTTGTGCCAGTTCATAACTATTATGGTAACTATACCTACGAGGCAATACTTGAACTGCGAACTTTTGATTTGTGAAACTGTACCTACTACATAGGTACTACCACAAAATACCGCGAGTACAGACGGTAAGCTTAAGTATGTATTTCTTTTTGTAACTACACTCAGCGGGCACGCTAGGACTGTCAATTATAGATTTCCCTCATTCGTAGCTTAAAAAAAAAGTGTGGTACTTACAGAAAAAATATAAGCTATTTTAGTATTAGCAATAGTGTCAATTCTAGACTTCTTTCATTCGTGGCTTAAAAAAAATGTAGGCAGGTACTTAAAGAAGAAATATTATACTTTACTAGTATTTATTATACTTTTTTTTATTATTTGACTTTACTAGTATTTCGTTGTTGGCTTAATAGAAACAAATAATATTACTAATCTAAGATTATGGTTATATAGAATTAAAATAATATCTGACAAATTCTACATTTTCAAAATGAACGAGTTAGGCATTAAACAACGTTATTCTTTGTATAGTACAAACCTGAAAGTAGGTCACTCAGAATCAGTAACACAATACAATGGGGTAGTTTTTGGACAATGTTATATTTTATAAATAACTAGCTGTCCCGCGCAACTTCGTATGCGTAATTTTTCCCCGTTTTTGAAACATTTCTCGTCGCTTCTTCGCTCCTATTAGTCGTAGCGCGTTGTTATATAGCCTATAGCCTTCCTCGATAAATGGGCTATCCAACAAAAAAATATTTTTTCAAATCGGACCAGGAGATCCTGAGATTAGCGCGTTTAAACAAACAAACAAACAAACAAACAAAGCAAACAAACAGACAAACAAACTCTTCCGCTTTATAATATTAGTATAGATTAATTAATCAATCATTTATCAGTGATGTTAAGTGTAATCATCACTTATTTTCAATAATAACTATGTACATACCTACTTAATAAATACTATGCTACGCAATGAGCACGATACTACGATGAATACAAGTACGCAATACTACGATGAACATAAGACAATTTTAATGACTTCTAACTGTGGAAGTTTTCAGTATTTTCTTTTTCTTTTTTATAATATGATTTCTGGAAGTAAAAATCTTGTTGAGGTGTCTAAGCTTTGTGCTAAAAATAACCTTGTATATTCGCGTTTTATATAAAGATATTTCTCGTCGCCAGCGGGTAGTAAGTACTACGAGTACTTACTACCCGCTGGCGCGTACTTACTAACACTGGTTCAAAATTGTTTAAGATTCCATGTCCATGAGCGATGTATATGTAAATCTACTTTCTGTACTCTCGATATTATGTGGTACTTCTCAAATAGGGGTTAGTGTACGTTTATTAATGTTTTATTAACAAACTTGCGACTACAGGTATTTGATTTAAAGCTCCTGATATGAATAGTAGTTTCTACTAGTTAGCTATGTGAGATTAGGTTGGTGGTTTAAGATATTTATACTAGTTAGCAATGTGAGATTACATTACATTACTAGCAATCTTTGTAACTCCTCCAGCTAAACTTATAGGCTTGTGTTGGGAGTGGGTTCATGTCGGTAGTATAATGGGTATGATTAGTTTGCGAGTCCAATGCCTTAGCCATTAGTATAATTGTACTTATGTGACACATGTGAGAGAATCCCAGGGTCATTTTTCGGCAGATGTTTGGCAATTTTGGGGATGGGGAGGGGGCAGGTTAGGAGCTACTATTGGCTAAACACCGGTCAAATGTATGCCGTGTACCTACCTGGGTCCTTATTCACCATATTTTTTTCGTTTTCCCGCCAAGTCCGCGTTCTAACTGTCAAAATCTTGTATTTATGGTGTACTAGCTGTCCCGCGCAACTTTGTATGCGTAAATTTTCCCCGTTTTTGCAACATTTCTCATTGCTGCTCCGCTCCTATTGGTCGTAGCGTGATGTTATATAGCCTATAGCTTTCCACGATAAATGGGCTATCTAACCGTGAAAGATTTTTTTAATTCAGATCAGTAGTTCCTAAGATTACCGCGTTTAAACAAACAAACAAACTCTACAGCTTTATAATATTAGTATAGATAGAGAGCTGCGCTCAGAAATGCATCGCGCACGCGCGGACATCTTTGAGCGCACCGCGCATGCGCCATGCGCACTGGACTGCTACTATTGTCTATAGTTCTATACTATATTAATAACAATAATATCAATAAATAATAATTATGGAAATCCAAATACACATTTTTTTATCTATTTCTTCGTACGTTCGAGTTTCACGCAAATTTATAATACAGTCTTAAAATCTGCCCTTTGTTTCGTCCAAATCAGTAAAGTATAACAATAGTTAACAACTTAATCTTCGTTTTCGGTTAGGAAGCTCAAGTACAATGGTTGCATTAAGCAAGCTATTCAAAACATATATCATTGTAGTACCTCATCTGTAATTTTCACATCAGAAGATGTGCTAATTACATTTCTGTCCATCAAAAAGTTGCCTCGAAAAGATTGCTTAATAACGATAAGTCTGCCTGGAACATTATATGTCTTACATTTTGTTAAAGTCAGAACAAAAGTCATGTGATTATCTTTCATTTTGAAAATGTATCACAATTGACTTGGTAAACTTTAGGATCTACCTCATGGTACATGGTAAATATCGAAGAAGATATATCATAACGTGTTCGATGTATCATCGTCTAGTAGTCGTGATGTTTAGTAATTCTGAAATTTACTGTTTTAGCACGAGGATACAGCTTTAACCTAACCTATCTAGCTCATAGGATTTTTTTTCAACGAAATGAAGTGACGATTGTGGTCATGTGCCAGATGGTTAGCGTCACGCTAACCCATAACAGTATTAGTGCCCCAAATCCTTGTTTGGCAAAGATCTGAATGTCACCACACCCGCTCCTAATCTATACTAATACACTGACGGACTCATAAACTGCATCAAAGTTCAGGTTTACTCTAAAAGGATTTTTTTATAATAAGTATGCAAACTTTTTAGATTAAATTATATAAATATGGAAAGACTGGCTCTTAATCTTAAAAAAAAATTAAATTTAAAAATAGAACTGCGGTAAAACAAATGAATATAGCCGGGAAAAGAAAATTTACTCGTAGTATCAGATTTGCGTGTTATTTATAGCAAAGTTTTAAATTAATTCTCATTGATTTTTTTTGTTTGGTCAATTGAATTATTGTTACCAGCATAATTGTTGGGTTAGTTTTTTAACACATCGAGAGTTTTTGAACCATAATATGGATACTTCGTCCGAACAAGCGGCACAAATTGTAGCATTGGTGCGGGAGGGCTTGGATCAACGAACGATTGGTAGAAATTTAAATTTAAACCAGTCTACGGTTTGTAGAATATACAGAAGGTTTGTAGAGACAGGAGGAGACGTGGTACAGGCAGAACTCGAGCAACCACAGGTCGTGATGACCGATTTATTGTTACAACTTCCCTGCGAAATCGTTTCCTCACGTCAGTTAACATCAAAACCGAGCTTAATGAAGTGCGTGGAAAAAACGTGTGTGCACGAACAATAAGAAGAAGGTTAAAGGAAGCGGCTATCACCCCTTTTAGACCAGCAAATGGTCCAAAGTTGTCTGCAGCTCACAGACAAGCTCGCTTAAGATTTGCGCGTCATCACCTGAATTGGACAGAAGAGCAGTGGGCCTCTGTATTGTTCACGGACGAGTGTAGGACATGTTTATATGGTGCAGATGGTCGCAGAAGAGTCTATCGTCGACGTGGGGAGCGATATGCTCAAAGTTGCATTGAGGAGCGTGTTCCTTTTGGAGGCGGTTCATGTATGGTCTGGGGTGGCATATCGATGAACGGGCGAACAGAACTTGTGTTCATAGACATGGTCCGTCAAAACGGTAATAGAGGGGGTTTGACAGCACATCGCTACATAACAGAGATATTAGAAGATCACGTGGTGCCTTACATGGGATTCATAGGCGAAAATTTTACTTTAATGCAGGATAATGCCCGGCCGCATGCAGCTGCACAAGTTCAACATTATTGCGAAGAGGTTGGGATACGTACAATGAATTGGCCAGCACGCAGCCCGGATCTTAATCCCATCGAGCATATTTGGGACAATTTAAAAAGAGCTGTATATGCGAGAAACCCTTCGCCTACGACAGTGGCAGCACTAAGAACAGCACTTTCAGAAGAATGGGACAATATTCCGCAAGATCTTTTAAAAACCCTTATAAAATCTATGCGGAACCGATTAGAATTCGTAATAAGGGCACGTGGGGGTAATACACCTTATTAAAACACAAATAAACCCTTGCATAAAGTTTGTGTCTATTGTTAAAACCAATTTTTTAATTAAACAATTTTTCCTTAAACTTCTGTTTTTTCTTCAAAAAAGGTCTTAAGGTCCTTTCCAGTACATAAACTTAAACTTAAAGATATGATCCTACGCTGTTTTAAAGTTCACGAACCAATCTAGAGGTTTCAATTTAAATCTGTAGAAAGTTTGCATACTTGGTTAAAATATTTATTTCAAAGTCGTCTATTACTTTGATGCAGTTTATAAGTCCGTCAGTGTATTATAAAGCGTAAGAGTTTGTTTGTTTAAACGCGCTAATCTCAGGAACTACTGGTCCGATTTGAAAAATTCTTTTTTTGTTGGATAGCCCATGTATCGAGGAAGGCTTTAGGCTATATAACATCGCGCTACGACTAATAAGAGCGGAGTAGCGACGTGAAATGTTGCAAAAACGGGGAAAATTTACGAATACCAAGTTGCGCGGGACAACTAGTTTGATATATTAGTTTGTAAATCTCATTTGCCCAGTAATTACACTTGCTACAGTGCTCTTCAACCGAAATACAATGATGCGTTAAAATGCAAGAATAACTGACACTGTTGTGTTACCCAACCAAGTCGGCCTATGGTTTAGACCTATCACTCGTAATTTATCTATAGGCTATATATCCTACATGTAGGGTAGGTATATCTGTCTCATTGTAATGATGAGATTTGGCATCATAGCCGATGCAACAGGAACCGTCGCCACGGGCGAGAGAGTCGCGGCAATTCCACTCTACTATCGCTGAGTCGTCTCCACGAACAAGCGATTATTCCGCCAGCGTATCGTCGCGACTCATAACGGAATCGCCGCGTATCCGCGATGATGATCGTCACTATTTCAAGGCAGGACGACTGCGTTTGACAGCGCTCTCGCCGCGAGAGTAGCGTGTTCCGCGACGAGTTAAATCGCCCTATGGAGACACGTTCTAAGGGAGTGTATAGAAATAGGTGGCACGACGATAATATCGTTAATAATGACTAATTCTCTAGTGTGTGTGAGTGGAGACAGTCCACAATAACATAGACAATCAGCAGCTAAAATTTGACCATTGACCTTTCTGTTACACGTTGTATACTTACGTATATATATATATATACACGGGTGCAAAGTTTCAGTACCCGAGATTAATCACGTCAGCGTGGGATATTTTAATATGTAGGCGAGTTTGTATGACGTTTGCCATTTGCAGCGAGGCAGTTAGAGCTGTACGTAACTATTAAACTGTAGATGACAAGTTGTTGGAACTAAAATGAAATATAGGTACACATTTTGTTACCAGAAAGTATGAAACAGTTTATGTACCTAAATTGATGCCAATTTTTGTTGAAGGTTTACTTGAACTTTTATTACCGTCTCAAAAATTGACAGCTTTTCTATATGTGGCTTCTAAACGGGCTATTGGAAACTAATTGCTCGGCCATCACAAAAATAGTGTTGTAATATGTCTGTAAGACTCCATTTTTCAGTATAACCTTTTTGATATAACTCATTAAACAACATGACACATGTACAAAACAATAGCAATAAATCACGGTGTCATTCACAGCAAACTTCATGTCGCGTAGAAAAGGATACACAGTGCCATAACAATATAGTGCGACTGAAACTATATGAAAACTGGCCGGTCAATATTGTAGATAATCGATCGCTTAGCAATCGTCCGGCAGCCTTTTAAAACAATATCGGCCATATGTGGCCATACCAAATAAGTCTCGCTGTTGCTTACAATGTTGCCGGCCACTGAATTGCAGCCACATATTGCTGTAAAACATGGCTAGTTTATAATCCCCTTTAGGGCAGATCCTCTATTAAAGCTCCCTCTATACTTTTATAAAGTAACGTATAATCTTGTGAAAGAAGTTTTTTTTTTCTTTAAGTTTTGTATTTACTCATGGTTTCACCCCCGTTTTGGGATAGCGATAAATGTAGATAAAAAACTCGCGTTTAACCTTTTCTGTACTGGCTTACGTGCGCGGTCCCGACCACGTAGATATCGGTTATCGTTGTAAAAACAATTCATGTCCTTCCTCAGGACTGAAACTTTCTTCATACCAAATTTCATCTAAATCGGTTTAGTGGTTTAAGAGTGAAAACGTAACAGATGGACAGACAGAGTTCCTTTCACATTTATAACCTTAGTTTGAATCACAACACACCTATCGACTAGCATTATACAAGGTGTAAATTAATCCCTGTCCGAACCGAAACGGGTGTGTAGGTATTCTGTTAACAATGCTAAAAAAATAGATAAAAATATATATCCGGTTTAATGTTATTGCATATTAAAATTCACAATTTAAGTACCCAATTTCGCCGAAATGTGAGTATTTTCAAGATTTTTTTATCAACATTGTTTGCATAAAGCCTCTTTACATTCAAAACAATCTTTTCCGCCTACACATGTTTTCCCATATGACATCTAACAAGAAAAAAACAGTTATTTTTTTCGTCATGAAATTTCAAAAAATACATTAAATCGAATGGGAACATGACACCTAAGAACACTTTAACGGGTCGGACAGGGATTAAATATACATACTACATTTCCTACTAAAATTGTACCTACTAAATTATACCTACATACATTTTTCGTAGAGGTTCCCTTATATTTCATCTCATAAAATATTAGGTCAGGACTTTACTCAATATAAGGCGACAGGCCGCTGAAAGGTATGACCATGTATCTAATAAAATGTGTCTTTCTTTATTTCGCCTCAGATATTTCACGCGGCAAATCTCCTAGCTTTACTTACGGGCCACTAGACTGGTCTACATAACTCTGACCCTTTACCTGTCTCGAAGTTTCCAAGAAATATACAACTAAAACCTTTGCGAATGACATGAGATAAAATACGGTCACAAATGTGCAAAACTGAGATTCGGTAGTAAAACTGAAGAATAGGGTATGTTCCAATTTCTGTGCAGATATTTGTGCAATTTATTAAAATTATGCTTTACTTAGGGTATTCATTTTCGTAGAATGCTGACACGTGTAAGTTGTCGTCAAATTTATAGAATCAATTACACAAAAATGAAATAAATAGTTAAAGCTGAGGCGTATCAAGAAGGCCATTCTTGCCTTTTTACCCGACTGTAAGGAAGGCTTACGTTTTCCCGCGTAAAACAAAATGTTTAAAAAAAAAAAAAAAAAAAAACAACGTCTGCGTCACCGACTGCTATCCATTATACTCACGTATTTAATATTCAGTTTTAATTAATTACATGATATTGATAATACCTAAATAAAGTTGGCAACAATACGCACGACGTGGCTCTAATTATTATACAAGACAAGAAATAGCATCATGCTACGACTAATAGGAGCGGAGCAGCAAAAATAATTGTTACAAAAACGGGGGAAAATTGCAGACCAAGTTGTCCCAGATACAGAATAAACCATCATGCTTATCACACAAAGTTTTATCCTGGGTGGGGATCGAACCCATGACCTCCGGCTTAGCAGTTAGGGACACTAAGCACTAGACCAACAGGCTTAGCTTTACTTTGGCCAATATTTAAACCCATATCGTTTTTACCTTAGCTTTGCACGCAAACAAAGCCGTGTGCACAAGCTATTTATACAATGTAATATCATACTAATATTATAAAGGCGAAAGTTTGTGAGTATGTGAGTGATGTTTGTTACTTCTTTACGTCTAAACGGCTGGAACGATTTTAATAAAATATAGGTATGAAGTTAGCTGACACCCTGGATTAACACATAGGCTAATAAACCGAGGGTAACACCGCGGGGCAGCTAGTAGTTACTTATATACGTTAGAAGTAATGTACCACAAGTAACTTCGTATAACTTTTGGACCTAACGATCCAAAATCAAACTAGTCATCATATCGGTTATCCATTATGTAAAACAGTCCCGAGAATGTAATATCACCCACCATATAAGGTAAATTACAGTAAGAAAATGTGTCTTTAATACACCGCGGGAGGATAAACTGAATTTTAAAAACAAGTTTAAAAAAAACCGGGCAAGAGCATGTCGGACCATGTTAAGTGTAGGGTTCCGCAGTCTTAAATAACTGCATCAGCAGAAGAGCGTATGTTGGTGGCCCTTAGGCCCTTTTGTTAAGAAAAACAGTTTTACGGTTATAACTCAATGACAGTATGTGTATTTGTAATTTTTTTCATATGTATTGTTTACCACACGTTATGACAGCCGAAAAAAAAACAGCTTCTGTTACACGTATAAAGTGCCCCCTAAAAATATTTATTAAGCTATTGCATAGCTTCTATCGCGGGCCTTGAGCGCGGGGACCGAATCCAGAAATTCCGTAACGAAAAAACCTCACGCTCCCCACTCCGACGGGCACAGCGGTGATCCTTTTTACTTTTGCCATCTATCAATGAATAGCAGAACTTTTAATGATTTTTATTTTTTAATTTAAACAAAAAACTTTTTTAAAACTAAAAAAAAATATTTTTTTAATTGCTTTTTTTAAATTTAAAAAAAAAAACTATTTTTTTTAAAGAAAAAAAATTCAAACATTGTTTTTTATAATTAAAAAAAAACACTTAAAAATATAAATATATATATTTTTAATTGCTTAAGTTGATAAAAATACTATGCAATAGCTTTACCGCGGCAGTCCCCGAGTGCCACACATTTTTTTTTTATTATTTAACTATCAAACTAAGTAGCGGCCGCTATAAGACACCTTTTCACCAAATTTCATCAATATTCATTGAGAAGTTTCTGAGTAAAATGCCTGTGACATACGGACGGACGGACAGACAGACAGACGGACATGACGAAAGTATAAGGGTTCCGTTTTTTGCCATTTTGGCTACGGAACCCTAAAAAGTGCACAACGCCGTTAAAGAAGACTCTCCATATATGTAATAGAAGTCGATTTTTTTTCGGCTAGCGTCAACGTGTGGCACATTATTCGACAGGTCTTTTAAAAACATTATAAGGTTTCTAATAAACTGTTTTGATTAAGTAAATATTTTTGGAAATAATCGCTCCGAAAATTGCATAAATTGTGCCTTCCTTAACTTTTAAACCGTGTGACCAAAAAATATAAAAAAATCACAAAGGTAGCGCCTAACAAATACTTTATACTAAAATATTTCGAACATGATCGGATATACCGTCATTGAGTTATAGCCGAAAAGCTGCTTTTCTCAAGAAAAGGGCGTAAGTGCCCTGAACATACGCTCTTCTGCAGATGCAATTATTTAAGGTTGCGGAACCCTACACTGAGCATGGTTCGACATTATCTTGCCCGGTTTTTTTTTGTATGGGTTAAACTCGCGTGTGGATCACGTGACTCTGTTCGAAAATTCTCGGTCTCAGTCGGCACTCCTGGAGTGCAACTTGTTTTTTTTTTTAGTCGAAGTAATTCGGTCAAAACCGCTAAACCGATTTAGATGAAATTGGTATGGAGATAGTTTGAGTCGCGGGCAAGAACATAAAATAGTTTTTATTGTGATAACCTATATAGAACCGGAGGCGAAAACTAGTAGATTACTAGCACAGGAAGTTTTGTCAATACTGATAGACCACTATCTTGGTCTGCTGTACCATAAGTTCCAAAAGTTTTGCAGTTTCTTGTCTTGTATAATAATTAGAGCTACGTCGTGTGTATTGTTGCCACCTGTATTTAGGTATTATCAATATCATGTAATTAATTAAAACTGAATAATATATAGCGGTCGGTGACGCAGACGTTGTATTTTTGTTTTTTTTTTTTTAATTGTTTTACGCGGGAAAAATGTAACCATTCCTTACAGTCGCGTAAAAAGGCAAGAATGGCCTTCTTGATACGCCTCAACTATCCATGTTTTGTACATTTTAGTTCATAAGATTGCAATGCTGCTTAAGTCACAGCGGCAGCAGAAACAAAGGGCCTGCGGTAATACCAGCGTTGCAGTTTTCGGACTGCAACAATAGCTGACATAGGTCCTATTTGTCCGGCACAAAATCCCTCTATTTTGTATAACTGTTTTCTGTATGGTACTGTGTGTAATGTGATAAATAAAATTATTTTCTTTTTTCTTTCTTTCTTTCAACTTCAACTATTTATTTCATTTATTGTGTAATTGATTATATAAATTTGACGATAACTTACACGTGTCACTGTATATCAACATTAGCCTCATAAACATGTGAAATATTCGCTTCCAAAAAAACAAATTCGTCTTCATAGAAATCGTTGAAGCGGTTTACGAGAATGTGATTGAGATGATGGGATTCCAGTTTATATTTAGCAGGAGGAAAATGTTGTGGCCATATTGACAATGCGAGCCATTAGATTTCATCGAGGTCTCGTAATATATATTTGAACAAGTAAAATCCTTAGGGAAATTAGAGAATTGGATACATACGTAATATATATCGCAATCATAGCTCATTCATTCTAATTGTATTAGAATATTCAGATACTGGTTTCTAGAATTTTCTTACATATAAGCAACTTGCTTTTGCCTACGGGTCGGCCCGCGTGGATACCTATCGATTATTGCGATAAAAACTATAATACATATGACCTTCCTAGGGACTCAAACTATCTCCATACCAAATTTCATCTAAATCGGTAGAGCGGTTTAAGCGTCAAAACGAACAGACGGACCGAGTTGCTTTCACATATATAATACTAGCTGTCCCACGCAATTTCGTCTGCGTAAATTTTCCTCTTTTTTATAATCCTATGTTACTTCTAATACCTCCAAGAATATGTGTACAAAGTTTCATGATGATCGGTTGAGTAGTTTTCGCGTAGCGTAACAAACAAACTTACATTCACATTTATATATTAGTAGGGATTACCGAATGATCAACATAAAACTAAATACGTACTCTATAAATCCCCACGTTGAGACAAAAGTTAATTTTATTTTTAAAACGGCTGAACGGTGTTGTTTCCCAAGCCATATTATGTCCCACTGCTAAACAAGTCTTCCCAGTAGAATCTACTTATTAAAGATCCTGGGAGTAACTGCCACAATCGCCACGCTTGGCGAGCGGGTTGGCGATTGCAGTGCAGCTTTAAAGTATGCAGCGGACGCGGCTGCCGCCTCCGGTCTGAGATTCCTTAGCCGCCTTGACGACATCCACGGAAAGAGATGGGGTGGCACTATTCTTAAGCCGGTTTAAACGGAAAATTTTCATAAACTTTATTAAAAAAAAAACCGCGTAAAATACTTCGATCTGTTTGAGTGCTACTATGACACGGACACTCCCCCTTTTGCGTCAGCGGTTGAAATGTAAGACATCTTAATGTTTCTACCTACTTACTTCTATTAAGAAACCTAATTAGTTTCTAAGTACATAGTTCTAATTCCCTTAACGTTTTTACAATAACAACCCAATTCTATGTTATCGTAATTACAGTTTTCAAGTTAAGTTTGAACACATAACTTATATATTCAGAAATAATCAACATTGTCGGTTTATTCATAGAATATATTACTTTAGACTTGTATTTGTTTTTCATTTAAACGTAGGTACCTACTCGTATAATAATACCACATATACATAGGCTCATTAGACTCAACCTTGCATGGACATGGTACATTTGATTTAACACCGGTATATTTACAAATTTTTCAAAAAAGTAAAACTATTTTGACTCTCGGGGAGGGGGAGAGAATTGACTGATGTTTTAGTGTTATTTAAAAAAAGTGTTCCTATTATGGGAAATTTTATTAATTACACCGGTGTTAAATCAAATACATCATGCCCATGCAAGGTAGAGTCAAATGCTGTCTCCCGCCTGAACATACCTAGTTGTGAATGCGCGCCTGCATAGACAGTCCAAAAACGATACCAATGCTTCTTCGCAGCTCTTCTTTTTGAGTTCTGAAGTCCTTTTATAATCGCCAGTATATTAGTTACTAGGATTAGATACTAACATAGTGTTTAAGTTAATTTATTGTTACTAACGAACAGAAAAATAAATTCAAAAACCTTACGGTAGTTACAGTTAATTACGTCTTGCAACTAAGCACTAAAAAGTATCAAATAAGAAAAAAAATACCGCGTGCTTAAAAAAAGATTAAACAAGAAACCCAACCATAAATCATGCAATGGGAGGCATTTTAATAAGTTTATTGGCATTTATGAATGCCTCCGACTGCATGTTTTTTTTCCGAAAACGGTTATTTTGAGGGAAAAATCATTTAAGAAACCTCATAATGATTTTAAAATACCTACACGATGATACCCCACATGACATAGTTTGTTGTGTTTATTTTTTTTATTTATCTATTAAATTTTCATTGCTCTCATGTCTTTAGTGACGATTGGAAGATTAATACAAATCGTTTGACGTATGAGTCATCAAAATCGGCCCACGCGTTTGGTCTATATAGTGCCACAAAGAAACACACATACATACTTATACGTCAAACACATTATCCTCCGCAATCGGGTAAAAATATGGACCAGCCTGAAATAAATGTATTTTATTTATAATCCACAAGCGGGAGCTGATAGATAGACGTAACATGTCTAACAATTTTTGCTTTTATAACTATGCCATTCTCATGTTTATTTCAACCAATATAACTCGTAGCAATTTAATAAGACATTTTATATACTCGTAGCATCGCGTAGCTTCGTAACAATTATTTTTAACATGAACTAGTCTATTTCTGTGTTATTGATCTTTTAGGAACCAAACAAAATTGCCTGTTTACAAGAAGACAATATTTCAAGAATTTGTTTATCGAACGTCATATTTAGATTCTACATTTTTTCATAAAAATTCCGCATAGCAGTTTCTCGTTTGCATCCGTATCAATACATACGTAAATAAAAGAGAGTTTTCCTACAAAAAAGAAATAGGGATGCTCTTTTGTGAGCATACGGGTACATTTGTTAGAATTCCGTGGACTCGGTAATTGTAGGGATTCCTTCATTGTGATAAATTGCCCCTCACTCGAGCCGTCCGATCGACTTAGTCATTAACTACAATTTGTATAAAGTTTGTGGTATCGGAACGTGGGTAGAGAGGCTTCAACGTCAGTACATAAAGCCCCATTTCAATTTAGCATAACTTTTGGGTTGCAATAGGCACTTATTAAAACAACTTGCGCCTAATCCGGTCTTAAGTTTTAATAGTTTGCCGTGAAATACAGAGAAATTGAAATTCTGATATTAAATTTACATGTCTCACTATGTAGTGTTTATTAACTTAAACTTCAGGTGTTCATATGATTAATGGGGTGTAACACACGTCAAACACACTCTTAATTAAACATATCGATCAGGAAATTTGGATAAATGAGGTAGGTATAGACACCGTATGTACCTCATTATTGACGCGAGCTGTCACGCGCGGCCTCTCGTGGCCACGCGCCGATGCCAGCAACACGCGACCTCTTTGAGCTTTTCATGCCATACTGGTCTTTAAAATATGTCAATTAAGTTAAAAATTCTTTGACACTGAAAGTACCGCGCGCTCACCGGTCAGTCCAGCCGGCCGTGGCCGCCCGTGGTCGCTGCCGGCCACAGCCATTCCGGTGTAAATTGAGCCTAAACAATCGAATGTGAAGAACTGAATATGCCGAACCGACTATGTCGTGCACACCCCTCATAACTCACAAAATACTTTACATAGTTAAATTTGTATTGTAATGCTCCAAAATTAAAAGCTGAATGAAATGTCTATAAAAAGCTCACAATTAAATTCAGTGCAAAATTACTTCCTTCCATTGTTTAATTACTTTTTATTCGAAAAGTATGCCGCTAAATTGGTTTCGCACAACTCTAAGGTTAAGTTTTCTTTTTTATTTAGTAAATAAAAAAGCATTTGATTATTATGTTTTTCATTTAGTAATAATATCTTGGGACAACTCACACAACGTTATCTGATCCCAAACTAAGTAGAGCTTGTACTATGGAAACCAGACAACGGCGGTAGCCTAATGGCTAAGGCAACGATCTCGCAATCGTTAGGTCGCGGGTTCGAATCCTACCAGTTATACTACCGACGTAAATCCACTCCTAACACAAGCCTTTGAGCTTAGCCGTAGGGGTTAACAAGATTGCTAGTAAAGTGGGACTCAATCAGACATTGCTAACTATCTCTCACTCTTTTTTTATTAATTAAAAATAAACGAAATATTAACAAATTATAGATAAATAACACCCAGACGCAGGATAAACCATCGTGCTTATCACACAAAGTTTTATGCTGGGTGGGGATCGAACCCACGACCTCCACCTTAGCAGTCAGGGTCACTAACCACTAGAGCAACAAACCAGTCATTTAAAAAAATCACTGCAGTTCAATCTTCGTAGGATGAAACTTAGAAATCTACCTATATGTTGGTGTCAACATCATGGGCATATCATGAAGTTAAAGGTCGAAGCCATAGGCCACCTTTGTGGGTAGGTACCACAAGAATGTAAGTTAATCTTCCCTGAAATAGTAATGTTAACCCATCACTGTATTTCGGTTGAAGGGCACTGTAACAGAAATGGGTGGCACTGATACTGGCTAGAGTGATGCTTATCATCAGGCGCACGACCTGCTTGTTTCCTCATTTCGTAGTTAAAAAAAAAAGTATTGTATGTGGCCCAGATGACTAAAAATGTAATGTAATGAATCAGAAGCTGGGTGACTGAGCTTCATTCGGTTTTTTATATAAAATCGCTTATTTTCAGGAACATCAAATATGTAGAGAAACTAAGAAACTAAAACTTAATTTGATCAAACTCGTTAAAGCCGTTTCTGAGATAATTCTTATGTAGGTTGGTATTATGTTATAATAATAATCATTTGTTTCAGGCTATTAAGGCCTGATGTTTGCAAATTTGGCATTACATGTAGAATCCCAACGTATCACAAGCGATGTTTTGCATCCTAAGTGAATAAACATTAAATTTGATATATTTTTTATCTATACTAATGTTATAAAGCTGAAGAGTTTGTTTGTTTGTTTGAACGCGGTAATCTTAGGAACTGAATTCTTATTCTTACACTGTTGGATAGCCCATTTATTGAGGAAGGCTGTAGGCTATATAAAATCACGCTACGACCAATAGGAGCGGAGCAGCAATGAAAAACGTTGCAAAAACGGAGAAATTTGACGCATACGAAGTTGCGCGGGTCAGCTAGTCTAATATAATATAATGAAATAAGCAATGAGACTGGAATTATTATGAGTTATCCGAACCACTGTATACTAACCCAAAAATATTTCGTTAAATACAAAACTACGTGAAAAGAACCCTAGCTCTCCTACCCGGATGCATATGGGAAATAAAAACACACCCTGTATTCTAATTCGGTCACAAAAAACGCTTATCATCATCAATCACGTATTCAGGCTAAGGAAATTAAACAAGCGCGATATTTACAAGGTTTCAATCTTTGGAACTCATTTTAATATACAAATGGAGGGCTTTGTATACACAGGATGGTGTATATGAGTGACAGCGGAATGAAACCCTCGGTGAATTTGCACTTTAGTAATGATTTTGTACTAGCGGAATGGAAGTAGGTACTGTATTGTACGAACGTATTAGAATGGATATTATGAACTATAGAATATATACCTATCAGTTATAGTTTAGAAGTGAAAAGATTGGGCATTATTGGTTCTTTCAATCAATTGGATTCTAAATATTTTTCTTTAATTAAAATTATAGTAGGTACCTGATGAAAATTACGTTTTCTAAAAATGAGAACTAGCTAGATCGATTTATCGCCCTTAAAATAGAAAACCGTTGAAAAGAGAGACGAGAATTTAGAATAAATTTATACAAGAATTGCTTTTAGTTTTGTACCTTTAAATATTTTATGCGATTAAGTCTAATTAGATATATTTCGGGACTAATCGCGTGAATTAATTAAGTACGAACCTTTTATTTACCCGACGTTTCGATGGAATTGCGCCGATCGTCTTTCACGCGTTAAAAACAATAAGTCCCGATAATATTCTTATACGTTACTAGCTTGGTTGCGTGAATTGATTTAAGTTTTCTTTATACCACGACAGGTGGCCAAATAGCACGTACGGACGCCTACAACATTAGTGGTGCAATGGGCAAGTTGGCGACTCTTTAAAAATCTGTTCACTACCCTCTTGAAGAACCCTATACTGAAGTATTTATTAAAAACCTCGGTAGGGAGCTGTTTCCACAACCAGAGCATTCGCGGAAGGAAGTGCCTCTGGAACTGTAACTACTGTGCGAGATCATGTAGGCTCCAAAGAGTGAGAGTAAACTCCTTGTCGATGGCGAACTAAGTCTAAATAGTTATCCTTTTGCCTAATATAAAAACAGTCAAACTCCTTATTACCAAAAATTCAGTAATAACTTTTATTATAAACAATAACAAATAAGTTTGTTATAAGGCCACAAATCACGGAAATGAGGTCATAGATCACCCTTTTAATCCTTTATAGCACGGTAATAGAACCAAAGTATTATTTATAACTCTGGAGCAAGATTTATTCACCGTACCTTAAATTTTCGTACCCGGAATCGGAACACTGCATAAAGTTTATGGTTCAACCTACTTTTTTAAACATAAAATACGCTAAAGTGATGTGTAATAAAAATGTGTAGGTACTATAATAATATAAGCTTTTAAGGCGTTGTAAATTTGCGGCTTGTACGACCGCCGTACCAGCTAGGGAGATCGCGTGAGGCGGAACTACTTTGAACTGCAAATACATCACTGCTAAAACAATCCAACATTGTGGATTATTTTCTAAGTATTGGTATGATGAGATGTGTCAGATTAAATTTGCATTAATTGGCATCAACTCCATTAAAGTATTCTTGGAATTTTAACTAAGCCAAAAGCGGGAGGTTATTATTAAATTAAAAATAATTCTGTATTATTACGCTGGGTGGCTTACGCAAACTTATTATTCTAATAATATAGCTTAATAGCTGAGCAACTTCGTCTGCGTAAGTTTTCCACGTTTTTGCAACATTTCTTATTGCTGCTCCGCTCCTTATTTTTTCACTATTTAATGGATGTTATTATACATATAAACCTTCCTCTTCAATCACTCTACCTAATAAAAAAACCGCATCAAAATCCGTTGCGTAGTTTTAAAGATTTAAGCATACATAGGGATATAGGGACAGAGAAAGCGACTTTGTTTTATTACTATGTAGTGATAAGTAAAAACTTTGGAATAAGACAGAAAAAAACAATAGTCTGTATTAGCATAAACTAATTAGCAGTTTGTAAATGAGGCTTTGCATTTTACTTATTTAATAAGTGTAGGTACTCAAATGTATTTACATAATAACTGTTGGAGTTAGTTAAATCGCTACTACTTTATTATACATGTTACATCAAAATCTTGCCAGGAATTTCAAAATCAAAATTAAAGTAGAAAATATTTATTTACACTCACAAACTTTCGCATGTGGGATAGTTAGAACTTAGTAAGATGTTAGTATCTGAGTCTTCGTATACATTTTGATAATAATATTATGTGCATGTATACCATATTGGCACTTTCACTGGCTAACATAAAATTAAATAAAAGCTAGGAGGAAAAGGTGACATATTTAAATTTATCTATTTGAATTGATCCCCATTAATCTAGGAAGCCTTACTTCTAAGTAGAAAATATTCGAGAAAAGAGCGGCGCATGTGTAGTTTCTTACAATATATACGCACAACACTAATTTCATTCAACAATGGCGAATTATGCTCCTTACTACACAAGTAAACTTGTAAACCAAAATGACGGCATAGTCCTTTATATAAACGACATAAACTACGTGGTCGAGGAACCGATCTTCGGTGATGCAAGCTGTTTGGTAATAAAGTTAGGATCTGAAAAGGCATTTATATGCATTTATCGCTCACCCTCATTTACAGATATCACGATGTTTTTACACTCACTAAACGAACTTTTATTAACTCTTTCACCTTATAAGAACATAATCATCATTGGGGATATTAACCTTAATATTAATGGTTCAGTATGCTCCACTCATGTATCAGACTATCTCAACCTCCTGGCATTCCATGGTCTGCTTCCGGCTCATACTCTTCCTACTCGTGGAGAAGCTTGCCTTGATCACGTAATGATCAAATCTCAATCAATAGTTCAAACCATTGTGATTGATTCGTCTGTTACAGATCATAATGCTGTAATGCTTGGCATGAGACAAAGGAAACATGTCAAACGAGAATCTATTGCTGTTTCTAAAATTAATTTCAACACTCTGGACGCCGATATGAATAAGATCGACTTCCAGAATGTCTATGCGATAGATGGTCCAAATGCAGCTACTAAGTTTTTGATAAACACACTTACCAAAGTTATAAAATCAAACACTATAACCCAAAACGTTTCCAAACGCAGGCAACTACTTAAACCCTGGATGACACCGGGATTGTCGCGTTGCATGCGTAATATAGACTCAATGCATAGAAAACTCAAACTGACGCCTAATGACACTGTCTTGGCTATTACATATAGAAGATATCGAAACTTCTGCACCGGGCTTCTAAGAAAGGTGAAAAGGCGGTATGATAGTACTGAGCTGAGAGACGCTGGCAATAATAGTAAGAAAATGTGGCAGATTATTAAAAGAATCACTTACACTGACAAACCAACTAATCCACCTACAGATTTACTCACATCTACTTTTCCACCACAGCAATCTGTAAATCTTGTAAATGATTTCTTTGTGAACATTGGAAAGAGCCTAGCAGACAAAATCAAATTCCATAACCAAAACTACAATGATAATAATAAGCCATGTGCACCCTTGCAATCATTTGTATTATTAGGCACTGACGAGAAAGAAGTTGAAGCAATGCTTATGTCCATTAAAACAGGGGCTACTGCAGGGTGGGATAACATCTCCACCAAACTTCTCAAGCGCTATAAATTCTTGCTTATAGGACCACTTACATACATTTTTAATCTTTGCATGAATTCCGGTATATTCCCCTCATATTTAAAGAGAGGAATAGTGTATCCGATTCATAAGGGTGGAAATAGAGACATCATTAGCAATTATCGACCAATCACAGTTCTACCATCAATCTCCAAAATACTGGAACGATTAATAAATCAAAGGCTAGTAAAGTATCTTGAAGATAAACAATTGCTGTCTAACAATCAATACGGTTTTAGGCGAAACAAATCAACAAATGACGCTATTATTAAACTGACAAACCACGTCATGGAACAACTAGACAAAAAGCGAAAGGTATTATCGGTCTTTCTGGATTTAAAAAAGGCATTTGATACGGTTCCTATTCCCGCCCTTGTTGCTAAATTGGAGCAACGAGGAATTCGTGATCTGCCACTCAAACTTTTCAAGGATTATCTAAATAACAGAACACAGGCCGTTACGATAAAAGAATTTACAAGTGACGAACTTCCTGTTACTTTCGGAATTCCACAAGGTAGCGTTATTGGGCCGACCCTCTTCCTGGTCTACATTGATGAGTTGTGCGATCTAAGTCTCGAGAGTGGCTTAATTATTACCTTCGCAGACGACACCGTTCTTACGTTCTCGGGTGTGACTTGGGACGAGGCATTTAGAACGGCCCAGATAGGTTTGAACAGAGTTATGAACTGGCTAAGCAGACATCTACTTACCCTGAACGCAGAAAAAACGTAAGTCCTCACTTTTGCTCTTCGGGATTCTGCAAAACCTCCAGATACTCTCACACTCACCGCACACTCTTGCAAACCACTGGATTCAGTAAGCTGTTCCTGCCCCACATTGGAACGTACTCATACTGTAAAATATCTAGGAATCATCTTGGACGACAGGTTAAACTTCACAGCACACATAGAGTCACTAACAAAGCGAGTCAGAAAAATGATTTTTATTTTCAAAAACCTACGGCATGTAGCTGGTGCGCAAACTGTCAAGAAAGCCTATTTAGCCCTGTGTCAGTCTATAGTAACATATGGTATATCAGTGTGGGGCGGGGCGCCTAAAAGTTCAATGCTGAAATTAGAAAGAGCTCAAAGAGCAGTTCTAAAGGTGAGCACATTTCGTCCACTTCTCTTTCCCACAAGCACACTGTATAAAACTTGTGAAGTGCTCTCTGTTAGACAACTGTTTATTTTAAACATCACCCATTTACAACACAGGAACACACCCTATAAACCAATCACCAAACGTCGCAAAGACAAGGTCTGTCCCCTGTACCTACCCATTATAACTAGAACATAATGACACATAATTTAGTGTGAATAAGTTTGTGAAATTAAATTAAAATTACTTAAATTACTTATACTAATTTCATTGTAAAATCACTGAATAAAATAATAAATTTAAAAAAGCTTACCGCTTTCAAGTAAAAAAAATGGTATGTAGAGTCTGTTTACGGACAATAATTTTAAACCAATCAATAACGTGACCGTTGCTTAGCAAATCAATAACGTGACACTTTATCGTGCGTGCGCCCGACCATCGATTTATAAGACGTTATCACGTCAAAAAATATCAAGCACATCACTGAATGTAAATTTCGCTGACTCACTCGTATGTTTTAGATTATTTATCTGTTGTTTCTTAAGCTAGGATAACGTTTTATATACTAAAACCTACCCAGAAAATTATGCAGTCAAATAGCGAAAACCACATGTAAATGGGATCACTAGCTTTCAAGAAAATCGGGAACATACATACAAGCATTCATACATACATACCAGTGGCGGGGAGTACTTTAAATACCATTCTTTTCAGTTTTCCTTTGAATTCTAAATACCTACTTAATATACGTATGAAGAGACGTGTCCAACTATTATCGAGTTACCTTAGGATGATTTTAACCCTTCGCCACTGATACATACTTACTTACATACATACGGGTCAAACAGAGAACCATCTTTTTTTAAGTCGGTTAAAAATAAAAGTCCAATGAACAAACTCTTCTGAATGAAAAATTCTTTGGCAAAAAAAAAAAATCTTTTTTGGTTCATTCATGTTTTAAATTAATTCTAGACTATGTTTCATTCATGCGTGTTATAAGACTTTATTAAATCAACGTGAGCAATTTCAACAGCCTGTATATTCTATACGATGTTTCTTAGGAAATTCGTTCCTGACTCGTAGTTAGCACATTTTTATTCAATTTCAATTAAGAGGCCAAGCTATGTTGTCAATAATTTTAATCATGGCATTGTTTTTTATTTTTCCTTCATTATTTACTAGCTTCTGTGTGTGTGTCGGTTTGCGCGGTAAAAGCTATCCTAGGTCTTCTCCGGGACTCAAACTATCTCCATACAAAATTTCTATTTTTTATATCTAAATTGGTTCAGCGGCTTAAACGTGAAAATGTAACAGACAGACAGAGTTACTTTCAGATTTTTAATATTATCGTATATCATCTTCCGTATGTTCTTTACCTCATTGTTTATTACTTACCTACTTTTTAAGTCACTAAACAATATTTTTTACGATAGTATAATCACTTTATAAAACTTTTTCGCTCCACTCCGAAACATCTAACAGAATTCCACAACATCTATAGATATGCAGTCAAAGTTCAATCATGGGAATTATATCCTACGTTATTATACGTAGTTATGTTTGTTGAATATTCATTTCTAAATTCCATACAAATACCTACCAATGAGCTCATCATTCGTTGTCAAACCGATCAAACAGTAACTTCCAGGTGAGCATTTTATCCCGCTTACAGTCATCATCTACTACACAAGAATTTAGAATTTATTTTGACTGCCTCTGTGGCGCGGTGGGAGTGTTCGCGTGGGTTCGATCCCCACTCATGATAAAACTTTGTGTGATGAGCACGATGGTTTATTCTGTGTCTGGGTGTTGTTTAATAATAATAATAATAATAATAATAATAATAATAATAAATTTATTAAGTAAAAATCTTTTACAAAATAAGATACAAAAATAAGGCAATAAATACATTATAATATCAAGTTATATGATAACATCTTAGAACATACCTACACGGTCATCTGATCCCAAACTAGGCAGAGCCTGTACTATGGCAACCAGACAACTGATAGACATACTTATAAAATATTATATTTCTAGATATACATATGTTTGAAGTAAAATTATAAATAAAAGTAATTTTAAAGAGCTTTTACAAAATTAAACACATATTGGGCAGTAGAGACAACACGTCACGTCACTACACGACAAGTCTTAATTCTTAAAAATAAAATTACAATAGGTATTACAAATAGTGATATGTATAATTAATTGAAATTGTTATTAGCTATACCCTGAACTAGGTTAAACATAAACCTGTATCTCAAGTGTTAACTATAAACGTATAGGAATTAATGTTTCTAAATTGCATAATAATATTTACATAACTACATATTTTCATAAAGAGTAAAAGTAAATGATTATAAATAAAGTGTCATATTACGCTGTACATAATCTATTACACTAAAATATTTGCATCGTTTGAACTGTAAATGAGGGCAAAAATTGTTATATTACGTATGTCAGTTTCAAGGTTTTAATGCAGCGCATACAATTATTTCTAGGTCAAGATGATTTTTATTAAATAGTAACAAAATATATGGATAGTTTATAAGATACCAATAAATTAGCCAAAATAGATGATGTTTATATGCTTACTAAATAATTAATTAATTATAGGCGGTCTCGTAATCAATTGAATTGATGTATTTGTCTTCTGCATATTTTCTTGCCGGGCAACTTGTATCCCCAGTTTGATGGTCACATTTCTTTTTAAAACGTTTACACGTTGCACAATTTGGAGGAATATCTTTATTGCTGCACTCCTTAGACGAATGGCCAATATTTCCACAGTGGTTACAAGTGGGACTGGTTTCTCGGCAAAACTTAGCTGCGTGACCAAACTGCTGACAATTAAAGCACCTGGTGACTAACGTGAAGTCTCTCACAGGGCATGACGTCCAATTTATAAAAATGCGTCTTTGATTGATCAAAGTTTTTCTTATGTTGGCCGGGACTTCCAATATATAATTACATGTTGGGAGGCTTTTGTTTCCAGATTTATGACTTAATTTGATAGTCTTTAGAAAGGACTCGCGCGTTTCTTTTGGAAATTTATCAGCAAGGTTTTGCTCAAATACACAGTCAAATACTTCTTTTTCACTGAGGGCTACAGGGACACCAATGACAGCAATCCTAGGGCGGCGTTTCGTAGGTTCTTCTACAGTAAGGCCAGAAGAGGCAAGTTTCTCAGACTTCTTCAATTTTTCAATGTCATTTTTAGACTCCGTACTGATAAGAACCCCTCCATTTCTTACTTTTTTCAGGGCACGGATGCGTAGTTTTAGTTCTTCAGGTGAAATTATTTTTTGCACTAAAGATTTCGTGTCATCACTTGTTTTAGTCTTATCGCTGGGATAGATGGCCACAGAACTCAAATTATTTGGACGGATAAAGTTATCGGCACCTTTTTTTACCATATCAGCAAAAGAGTTGTTCGGTGTAAGGATTAATTTGTTTTCAACGACTTCTTTGAATTGCTGAAGAGAGCATTCTACTGCCAGCTGTTCCTGTAGATGTTGAATGATTGTATGAGCCTGTATTGTTTTCTGTTTCAATGATTGATATAAAACAGCCATCTGAGATGTCCCACTAGTGATCTTACGGCAAAGATTAGTGACACGCAGTTTCTGGTCCGAATTCATTTTTCCTTCTGAGACTATTGAACACACTTCATTCAAAAGGGTGTCAATGCTCCCCATCCATTTCTGGATCTCCGGAGTAGATACGACTTCAGTGGGCATTTTATATTCCGTGGGCAAAGATTGCTTTTCAACTTGCTGCGCTGGCGTTGGTAGAGGACTTCCATGTCCGGTCTGCTTACAGCCAAACGGGCTGAACTCTGGGTTAGACATCACTAACACAAAAACACAAATCGGGTTTAACAGCTGTAACAGTAATAATAGTTCATGCTTGCAGTCTATGTATATAATAGGTAGGTACTAATCACTCGCGACCGACTTAATTCTACTGACACCGCGGTATAGTTTGAATTATATTATTTAAATATTTAATCATATTGCATTGTTAATAAAAACACGTCTGTTGCGAATGAAATGCAGCTATAGTATAATGCTCTCAATCTATAATATGTATGTATTTAGAAATATTTATGTATGTTTATCAGTTGTTTGGTTTCCATAGTACAAGCTTTGATTGGTTTGGGATCATAGCGTTGTGTGAGTTGTGAAAAAAAATGAAATATATATTTATCGATGATGGGCGCAGTGATCGAATTCGATTAAAAGAAGTCGATTACGAAATAAATTGATTTAACATTCGATAAAAAAGTTCGCGTTACATCGCAAATACAACAAAATAAAGTCGTTTCGTGTAGGAACCTACACTTTTTATAAACAGAGAAGCAAGTAAATATTCATATTGAATCTACTTGGTATTTTGTTTACATTCTAATTCGAGTACTCGTTAATGTATTCGTTACTCGATACCTACGTAATTATAAGTCAATGTTTACTATGATACGCATTAATTGTTTACACGCGTTTAGATAATTTCTGTAAATGTTAGGTATCTATAATGAAATGGAAATTGTTACCAACCTATTTGGTTTAACAATAGCAATAGCTTACAAGCTAAAAATTGTACAACAAGATAATTCCTAGACTTCTGAAATCAAAAGCTGATAACGGTTGAAGAAGTTAACGGCTAACTAGCCAATCGTCAACTTACACCACTCCTTTTAATAAAAGTGATGACTTTCATGCTGCAAAAGTGATGAATTTCTTGCTGCTTGCTCCGATAAAGTTTTAAATTTGTGACATCATATTTTCTACGGCCAATCACTGATCGATTCAAAATTATAATCTTGAAACCGGGCAAGAGCATGTTGGACCATGCTTAGTGTAGGGTTCAACAGCCTTGAATAATTGAATCAGTAGAAGAGCGTATGTTCATGGCGTAAGTGCCATGAAGATCGTGCCCTTTTGTTGAGAAACGCAGTTTTTCAGCAATAACTCAATGACGATATAACCGATCATGTCTGAAATAATTTAAGTTTCAAGTATTTATTGGGTGCGGCTACTACAAGACACCCTTTCATCAATGATAATAATAATAAAATAATATTTTTTTTATTTGCACAAAAGTTGGTATATCTGTGTGTTGTATAAATTATTTAGTTCTTACAACTTCAGTCAATAGTGACATGCAAATATTGTTTCGTTTAAATAAGATATCTGCTGAATTTGTTTCTTATTACCTTATGCATAATACCAAAAAAATACATTATTTTTTTTAAATTAATTTCACAATTTGAATAATTGTTCTATAAAATTACCAATTGGTAGGTCCATTTATCACATTTATGTCAAGAAATAAAAATTATAATAATACTAAAAATTTATAAAAAAAAAAACATGTCAAAGAGTAATAATTTTGTTACATTACATATCATAAAAAAAAAATCACTTACAAGCTCTAAATTGTTTATTAAAAAAACAATTGCTACGTGACATAAGGCACTTGTGACACACTAGAGTACTATTACTTATTCTGTGACACTAGCAAGATAAAAAAAAAACATATGTTTTTTTTTGTAGTAATAGTACTCTAGTGTGTCACAAGTTTTTAACTTGTTTTTTGATTGTTTTTTTTTTAAAAGGTAACTAGCAATGTGGGATTGAGTCCCACATTACTAGCAATCTTGTTATCCTCTCCAGCTAAGCTCAATGGCTTGTGTTGGGAGTGGGTTCACGTCGGTAGTTTAATGGGTATGATTCGAAACCGTGACCTCACGATTGCGAGACCGATGCCTTAGCCATTAGGCTACCGCCGCTTGTTGTTGTATATAAACTTATTTCATTATTGCGTGACTAGTAAATAATAATAATAATTTTGAAAAAAACGTACTTATGTTTAGACTTTGTTAACAATTTTAGTAAAAATAATAGCAAAAGGTACGTACCAGTACCCACATTTTAAAGTGTTGTGAAAAATATATTCGAAAATAGCCTAGTCAGAAGCCGTTTTTCCATGCTTTTGATATTAAAATACCGCTGCCCGGCTAACAGGTTCATGATTTTTTAATCATCATAACAACTTAAGCAATGGCTATTAATGAAATAATTCTATTCAATAAATGATTTTCTGAATGATATGTAATGTAACAAAATTATTACTCTTTGACATGTTTTTAAGCTATTGCATAGCTTCTATCGCGGGCCTTGAGCGCGGGGACCGAATCCAGAAATTCCGTAACGAAAAAACCTCACGCTCCCCACTGGAGGGCCGTGCATCGTTTAATGTCGTTTCATCTTGTACTTATGATTCTGGCTGCAAAAATCATAATAGCGCGATTCAGACCGTAGTACATTTTGTATTGAATAGTAACAAAATTAAATACAGCGCCATCTATTGACATTATGTTACCTATTGTCATTTTAGTCTTCCCCTTTCTTGTTGTTTCTATTATAAAGGCCACAGCAAAGGGCCACACAGGAGTTGTGGTTATGTTTTGGTTTAGGTGTTGGTTCATTTTCCACCCTATTGTGTTGTGTTATTGTATTATTATAAGTAGGTATACTATTTTATGTTCTGTCGCTGATCTAATTAATATGAAGACTAACACCCCCCATTCCGACCGGCACAGCAGTGAAACTTTTTAGTTGTTTGTTCTTAAGCAGAACTTTTAATGACTTTTTTTTAAACTAAAAAAAAAAAAAAAAAAAAAAATTGAAAAAAACTTATTTAAATTTTTTTTTTTTTATTGCTTAAATTGATAAAAATGCTATGCAATAGCTTTCCGCGGCAGTCCCCGAGTGCCACACATATTTTTTTTTTATTAATTTTTAGTATTATTATAATTTTTATTTCTTGACATATTATTTTTTAATTATTTTTAATTATCATATAATTTTTAATTATTTGGTAGGTATAAGAATAGGTCGTAACGTATTTTTATTTTTTAATCTCGATTTAAGTATTTTCGTATGAACTGCAAAAACCAATGCCGTTATACGTGTAGGCGCGTTTTACCGTACTCTGTTTTGGCAAGATAAATGCAAGGTAATTGCGTAAATATACTTTGAAGTAATTTTTATAGGCATTTCTTGCCAAAGACTTTACAAATACAATAATTGCATTTTTGAAAGATAGAAAAATTTGAATCCAGACTCAGGAATCGAACCCGAGACTTCCGTAGCCAAACCAGGGCCAGAAGCGCTTCTGGCCCCGGTTTGGCTACCGGTTTGGTGTTCCGAGATCCAAAATGTGTGAACGATCTTCTTGTCTCTTTGTGAGCGTTGCTAGACAATACGTTTTTATTCTCGCAAACTTTCAGATTTCTAATATTAGTGGCAAAGTATAAAATAATGCTTTGGTGGTAACGTAATCAAGCCTTAGAGTCTTGTTAATTAACTGGTGGAACCGTGCGGTTACACGCGAAACACCGGCTCTAAACGTTGGCCCCAACGTCACACGTCAAACGAGTGAATCTAGAATAACGCTCGTCCCAATATTGGCGCCAATGCTATTTTCTACATCCACACGTTGGACGTTGCGTTAAGACCAACATTGGCGCCAACGTGTGGAGCCGCCGTAAATATTTATCGTCTAAATTAGCGTTACGTTGTTTAAATAATCATTAATTCGAGAGAATCCCTGTTCTTATAAACTGTAGAACACTTACCTAGTCCGGCCATAAGTTCTGTTACAAATGAAAATGCATTTTTTTTAATGAAGTTATGTAATATTACTAAAACTTATATGTACAGCAAAAAATAAAAACAATATTCTATTAAAAATGGCCACCTTTGGCTTTTAAACAGGCCTTTAATCTGTCTGGCCACGGGTTGTTGTGACTATTGCTCAGTCAGCTTGTGACCACGGTCGATGTAACCCGGTCGAAACGTCAAGCATAAGGTAAATACTTTACCTAGATCACAGATAATATAATACTATACTAGCACCTAGATTAAACGCGTTTATTTCCGTGTTAAATTGTATTTATAATGCAACGCGTAAGTTTAAATGTTATAACAGTATTTATGGCCGGACTAGTTAGTATTGTATGTGTGATTGCCTACGTTATGATTACTCTTTTAAAAACGGGTGTCTGTAAAGTCGGTTTACGGACGATAATTTTACGTGATAACGTCATAAGAAAACATTGAAGGCATTGTTATAAACGACGATGCCTGTGACAGGTTTAGTTCCAATTGTATCGCACATAACTGCAATCTCCATTCGCTCATAGGCTGATAGCTTTAGTCCCAATAGTATCGCATGTCGCTGCAATCACCATTCGCTGATGTTGCTTTGCAACCAGTCATAACATGCCACTTCTTCGTGAGTGCAGCCGGTCATCGATTTATATGAAAAACCATCTAGTACAGCTTTAAATCTTTTAAAAAATCGATCAAATACGAGTCAGACTTGTGCACTGTGGTGAATTTGTAATTTTTGGAATTTATAGCACTGACCCAAATTACTCATAACGCTAGCGTATGCAAGAAGGTTGTTCGGTTCGCAAATGAACAAAAAGTTAATGTGATCCTTAAATATTTGTTTATAGTTTGAATGTGTTTGTATCCATTGATTGTTTGCCAGTAAACTACCCTTACCACTTGCCATATACGGTTTGTACCCAAGTGCCAGTGTTACTCCAAATGAAAAATAAATTTTGTCCGTAAAGTCGGTTTACAAACGATCATTTTACGTGATAACGTCATAAGAAAACATTTATGACATTATAATAAACATTCTCTGACAGCTTCTTTTTCAATTGTATCGCATGTCGCTGCAAACGCCAAAACATTGTTGAAATTGTAATAAACAACCACGCCTGTGACAGCTTTTGTGGACCCGAAGGTCGCAATGCCTATTAGCAGGTGGAATGTGACGGACCGTGACACTTTTTTGTGCGTGCACGTCAAATTATAAAAGAGTCAAAGCATAGAGTAATAGTTGCCTCTATATATTTGACTAGCTGACCCGCGCAACTTCGTCTGCATAAATTTTCCTTGTTTTTGCATCATTTTTCACTGCTGCTCCGCTCCTATTGCTCGTAGCGTGATGTTCAATAGCCCACTAACCTAACCTTCCTCGATAAATGGGCTATTCAACAGTTAAAAAAAAAAAATTCATACCAGTAATTCCAGAGATTATCGCATTCAATCGAACCAAAACTCTTCAGCTTTATTATATTAGAATAGATGACATTGTTGAGAGAATAGATTGAGTCTTTAGACATTAGAAAGAAAGAAAGAGTACGAACAATCAGTTTTTCTCCAGTGGTTAAAAAATGCCCAACGCCGAGAGTATAGAAGGTAAGCTTCCTACGTACTCTAGCAACGCACGCAAAGACATCGTTCACAGATTGGATCTCGGAACCTTTGTTTCGAAGGTGTCCTGAGATTCCCTGCCCCTGAGCGATGACGGGCGTGCGTTGTATGAAGATTTTCTGTTCTCTCCGTTTTTTGTGCTTGTACTATTTAAATACGTAAAAATCTCATGTCACAATGTTTGTGGTCGAACAGTCCTTCGAAACAGCTGGGCCGATTTTAATATTTTTCGTATATTTGGTAGGCATGAGAATAGGTCGTAACGTATTTTTATTTTTTAATCTCGATGTAAGTACTGCAAAAAATCAATGATGTTTTACGTATAGACGCGTTTTACCGCTCTCAGAAAAATGCAAGGTAATTTGCCTCAAATGCACTTAGTTTGAGCCTCTTAGATAGTCTTTTACGTAAGAAAGCAAGAGAGAACATTATCGCAATCGCTACTGTAGTCGTATGCCTATTTTACGTGACGTAATGTTAGCCTATGACGTAAGTAAAAGGTCATTAGAAAACATTTTTTTTACAAATAGATGTTAAACGACATCAATCACGGTTGATTTGATTTGTTGATTGAGGAGTGACGTTGTCTGTCTCCGAAACTCTTCATCAGATCTTTATGAAACTTATATTACACCAGTATACACATACACCAAATATACCATTTCAGAATTAACCTCTTTCAAACAGTCCGAAATCCGTCTCTATACCTATTTATTTATTTTATTTTACAGAAAGCTTACAGACTACTACAGAAATTTGCTAATTACAAGCTTTCACATGAACGGTGATATGCCCGAACACACAAAAAAAAATAAACAAACATCCGAATTGAGAACCTCCACCTTTTTGGAGTCGGTTAATAACGGGGAAAATTGACGCAGACGAAGTTTCGAGAGTCAACTAGTAGTTAAATAAAAATTGTAACAAATTTATAACTCCACCCTTTCCCCTTAAAAAGTACTATTTAATACAGTCAGAGTGCTGGGTAGGTCTATACGAGTAATGTGAATCGATAATCACCTCATTTGTCAAAAGTTGAATGGTACTGAAATGTGGAACGAATAACGAAATAAGATTGGGTAATTCTTATATAGCGTGACTTTGTATTTTGTGTATTTTTAAACAAGGTTATCTTGGCGAAGGGTTTTTTTATCTTCGACACGGGTTTTCGGACATTAGAAGTAAGCAAATTTGTTTATGACGAGAAATAAACTGGGCGAGCCCCTAATGTTTAATTACTTCCGTATCTTTTGTGATATTTTAGATCATTATGTTTATTTTCGATTTCGTTCATGTGTACATCATTGAAAACCTTTTTTTTGCCACGAAACTCCAACAAACTTTTAAAATCAAAAGTAGTTCTAAAACCCTTTAAATCACTTACATTCCCTGCTGCTCTAAATATTAGAGCTAGTTGAAAACAGACAACACAAAAATGCAACAAAAAAACAATAATGAAATTCGATAAAAAATATGCATAGCTACCAACATCATTCAGTTCAGTCAACAGAAATGAACTCCTGTGCTTATACGAAAATAAATCATAATGTTTCGGATAATTCGTTTCAGACAGATAAAGCAAACCTAGCGTCTTTCAGACGGTTGGAAACAAACGTACAAATCAATGTGACCTTGCTTGTTTTCAACAGTGTAGACGGCTGTTGCAAACCAAGTACCAAGTAATTTGGTTTACGACAGCCGTCTACATTGTTGGAAACAAGCAAGGTCACCTTCGCGGGAACGCTTGTTTCCAACCGTCTGGAATAATAAAAATATTCCACCACAAGTGGCGTGCAAAAAGTAGGATAGAGTAATATGAATACATATGTTAAATTAAAATTATAATAAAAAAAAATGAAATTCTTACATTTTGAAATGAAATATATAAAATAAAATTTATAATTCTTACATTTATAAAAATAAAATAGTAAAATTAAATATGTCTCACATTTTTACATTGGTACTTACATTGTATGACTAGACTAACTGTCGCTATTAAATTCTTGTACAGAGTAGTATGTTTTTTTAACTAACCGCTGGAAGACGCTTAAGCAATACGATATACGATTATTATAATAACTGTATGAAAAACAGTTAAATAAAGCCCTAATTTAAAAACACGTTATATTCATACCACAGAACTAACGACCACCCACAATACGATAAGTTTCATTGCCGCTATAACTTTAATAAACGGCATCAAATGAAAAATATTCCAACATAAATAGCGTAAAGGGAAAATATGAAAAATGATGGAAGGGATTCGCCATCACGTCATTGAGTTATGATGAACCCACTTGAATGACAAATACGTTTACATTCGAAGACGGCATTCAAAGAATATTAGTAAAATATAGAAATGTGTTTTAGGCGTTCAGTTTGGTTTTCGTAAGCTTTATACCATAAACGCTTCTGTTATTTTCATAGCAAAATCTTTGAAATCTTTGACGAAATAAGGTATGGAGTTTTGTAGCTTCGGGAAGGGATTGTTTGGCCTTTTTTTAATTATATATGTATGAAGTAGGAAAATCGTCTTAGGCGGGACTCGAAGCCGTGATCATAAGGATACCGTCCGTAATGGCGCAGCATTAAACTAGTATAATAAATACCTAAAAATTACAAAAAAGTGATTTTCAATCAATTATTTTCTAATTCGAAACTTGCTTCTTAGTACACCTCAAAACTCGAGTTTCAAATACTTTCCTAACCTTATACCTAACTAGCGGTCGTCCGCGGCTTCGCCCGCATAGATGACTTTATTCAGGTAAGAGTTGATTAGTTAATGATTTTACAACGCAGAAATACGTGTTTGTTTATTTGAATTACAAAATTTTACTGATCTAACTTCAAAACTGACAAAGTTTCATACAAATTTCAACCCCTATTTTACCCCCTTAGAAGTTAATTTTCCTAAAACGCTGTAATACGTGTTTCTTTATTTTAAACGAAAAAGCTAAATACACATTTTCGCCGATCTAACTTCAAGATTGATGGAGTTTCATGAAAACTTGTAAACCCAATTTTACCCCCATAGGGGACGAATTTCTAAAAAACCTTTCTTAGTGGATTGGATGCTTACAACATAAAAGACATCAACTACCAAAATGTTAGATTTGTAACCCCAACGCTTTAGGCTTTGCGTTGATAAATCAGTCAATTAATCAATCAGGATTATTATATAAGGAAATTTCCCGACGTCTTATCAGTGCCTCCCGTGACCAGAAGGCTGGCCTTTTCTTTGCACAAAGAATTAGCATTGCCATCCAACGTGGCAATGCTGCCAGCCTTCTGGGAACGTTACCTGTTGTCATCGATGGGGAGGAATTCTTTGACGCCTAAACGGTTCTGCCCTCCTTTTTTATTTTATTTTAATTCTGTAAATATCTTGTTTAATTGGTTAGATGTTTTATAAATTCAATATTTTTTTTTTACGAGATAATTGATTCGATGATTGAGTCAAAAACATGATTGTCCGTAACTTAACGGTTGTGCTACATAAAAAAAAAAAAAAAAAAAAAAAAATCAATCAGGACAAATGATTTTAAGTATTTGTATAGATTAACCCTGTTCATCACAAACTTAATTTCTCTGCGAAATTTCTGCTTTCTAGGTTTTAAGGGTGGTGAATGAAAGAACAATATCTTCTTGGGACAACTTACACATCGTCATCTGATCCTAAATTAGGCAGAGCTTGTACTATGGCAACCAGACAACTGATAAACATACTTATATATTTCTAAATACATACATATATTAGATAAATTACACCCAGACACAGAATAAACCATTTGTTAAGTTAAGTAATAAAGTTTTATCCTGGGTGGGGATCAAACCCACGACCTACGCTTTAACAGTCAGGGTCACTAACCACTAGCCCAACAGGTCAGTCAACTTTCATTAGAATGCATCGGGACAGGTAACTTCATACTGAATTTTATTTTAAAATGCAAACATTTAAAACTTGTAAGTATATAGACCTACATTCAGACTCGGAGCCACGATTTATGTGTCCCATGGGAAGCATAACCATTAAGTATACTTAATGGGTATTATAATAACTACGTGAAGGGAGGATTAATTAAACACATTTAAAGTGCACTGAATATCTATCTTATATAATATCGTATACCTTTAAACGAGCAATTTTTGTATATTATCGGCTCCAACAATTTTCATGAACTAATTTCGGGTGCGATAAATCGATCAAGGTCCATCCACTATATTTTTTTTGTTATCGCGTCAAGCCCGCATTTCTAACTGTTAAAATCTTGTCATAATAGTTTATAGAGCTACAGCACCGCGCATGCGCAAGTTCGCGCGGGCTTGCCGCGAAAACGAAAAAGAACACAGTGATTAAGGACCCTGGCTAGGTTTCATAATAAGAAAATATCGTTTAAAAAAAATACCGAGCAAAGGTCGGCAGTCCAGGTACTAATTACATTACTTTTATCTCTAATACAGAATAGGTAAAAATGCATAATTTTAATGCATTTTTTCCTTTTTTTAGCCATCGATATATTTAAGAGATCCATCGATCCAATTGGCCGGGGCGGACGTCTGTCAAAAACTTATATCAAAAACCATTAGTATTTGGTCATCATTCGGTTTTGGAATCTCAAACTGATGTTCGTCCAGCCCAAATGGACATATAACACGCTACACTATTAACGGACGGACTCAATAATCTACATATCGATGGATTTGGCTACTAGAGGTAGAATTTTAACATATGTATGGAGTTTATGTCAAAAATATCAATCAAAGTGAGTGGGCAAATCAGTAAGCTTATAGTAATTGTGTCTATGGTTTATAATAATAATAATATCTTGGGACAACTCACACAACGCCATCTGATCCCAAACTAAGCAAAGCTTGTACTATGGAAACCAGACAACTGATAAACATACTTATATATTTCTAAATACATACATATTATAGATAAATAACACCCAGACACAGAATAAATAATCGTGCTCATCACACAAAGTTTTATCCTGGGTGGGGATCGAACCCACGACCTCTTGCATAGCAGTCGGATACACTCCCACTGCGCCACAGAGGCAGTCAGTTTATTCTTTCGTCGCGCTTAAAAAGGGACAGAGACCCACTTTCTCTTTTTGGGCATAGTGTCAAACCATAGTCACGAAAGAGAAAAACGGTTCCCAAAAATTCCAAATTCTTCTGAAACTATTTTATAGTGTTGACATCAGTTTTTAGTAAAACCATCTTGTGTACGTTCAAATGAAAGACGTCCAAATGGAAATGTAGTCAATGGTGGCATCATTTTGCGTACATTCATTCGGAATGCGCCCATTCGAAAGGCTTGCAAATAGACGTATCGTCAGTGACCACCTTCAGAATAAGTTACTTGAATAAATAAACTGTAATTTTACCACTCTGCATTAACTATCGCGTATTTGTTGCATTTTCTAAGAGACAAATATAAACTCTATTTAGGCCACTGTAAACCTAAAATGTACCGACAAAAACTATAGAATATGTATCAGTTTAATTTTTGGCAGCATTTAGATGTAGAAAGGTTTATTATAATGTGTACGGAAATTACCAACTACCTAGCTATTCGGGGTTTTGAATACCAATTAACGATTTGTACGTAATTTGTGTGTTTAGATACAGAGTTAACAGAACTTTATCGATTTGCCGTATAGACGCGAAAAACACGCCCTATTCTGTATTGTATCAGTTTTCACCCCTATATTCATTTAAGGGCTCTTATTTATAAAGGTAATTTGTAGCTTTTCATTATTCAAAACATGCGGCTCATTTCGTATGACGTGACACCGTGAACACCTTTACATGAAACAGGAACCAAATTTATTTAGCCATGCATATAATACAAAACAATTGATGGGTAAAGTATAATGAACGGTAACCTCCAGGAGATCCACTATTAATTCAACAAAAATAAAATAACTATCGAAAATGAAGTTATAAGATGTTTACAAAATTTGTACTTAATTATACTCTTTTTGATGAAAAGCGTCGATATCTGAAATCGAGATTAAAATACTGATTTACCAGTTTTTCCCTAATAAGGCTTTTTATAGTCTAGCTATAATATTATTATATATTTTTTTATGAAATCCGACTGCTACGCAAGAGGTCGGGTTCGATTCCCAACTTTGTGTGATCCACAAAAAAAAGAAAATGTCCCACTTTATAATACGTATGTATTAAATAGTATGTCTTAATCAGAAATGTTAACAAATTAAAAGGATACAAAAAATATCCAGATAAAGGTCGACAGGACATTGTGGACACAGTTCACCAAAAAACAGACATTCTAAAAGAACCTTTCTTCAAAATAATTTTATGTGAAAGGCTATACACAAAAACACGCAAGAGAAGAGTATAATACGAAATTATTTAGGAATACAAGACAAAACATATGTGATGTGGATTGGATTACAATCCGCACGTCAGGCAGACGTTGAGGACGGAAAGGCGTACCTATTTCGAGTCGGTGTTATGTCGAGTGACACAAAGCTGATGCGTGACAACCCTGTCACGATTACCAAGGAGCTGTTATACCTATATTTGCGTGTTGATGTTCTATACAATCTTTAGGGTTGATCGACAGTTCGTAAACAATTACCTTCTTATAATCTTATAGTGTTTTAAATAACGAATGTTTGTCCTCTTCTATTCCATTTAAAAAATGGTTATCTGTAAAGTCGGTTTACGGACGATAATTTTACGTGATAACGAAATAAGAAAACATTGATGACATTGTAATAAACAGTCATGCCTGTGAGGTTGTTTTTTTCAATTGTGTCATATGTCGCTGCAATCGCCAAAACATTGATGACATTGTAATAAACAATTATGCCTGTGACAGCTTTAGTAGACACGGGCGCATGCGCGCGCACAATACTTCAGCCTGTCGGCAGACAGAATCACCATTAGGTGGCACACCCAGGTGGCAAGGGGTGCCAAAAAGTCAAATGCGAGAAACAATATAGCAGTGAGTAAAATTATGATAGTTCCTTCCAACAGTAATCTTACTAGAAAACTCATAGAAATAGCTCATAGACCTAATAATAATAATATAATATCTTGGGACAACTCACACAACGCTATCTGATCCCAAACTAAGCATAGCTTGTACTATGGAAACCAGACAACTGATTAACTTACTTATATATTTCTAATAAATATTATAGATATATAACACCCAGACACAGAATAAACCATCGTGCTCATAACACAAAGTTTTATCCTGGGTGGGGATCGAACCCACGACCTCTTGCTTAGCAGTCGGACACACTCCCACCGCGCCACAGAGATAGTCTCAGAGTCAGACATGTCTGCTCAATAAGTTTCGACATCTCATGGGAATAAGTACCACCCTAAATTGTGAAGAATGCGGTATCGTGGATAATGTCTACCATTTGTTAGCGGAATGTGTCAAAACTAAGGCTAAAAGGCAGGCTTTAATGTAATTTAAATATGAATTTGATAGGTATTGGTATCTTTCAAAGCGTACTGTGTACACCGTTATTGGCAGCTGCCGTTTTAGTTTATAAAATAGTAGAATTAGTGTATATATTCTTGTTTAGGTTACATCCATGACCATTGGGGTCATATTTACGACCATGTCAGCCATGAAGCTCCAAATAAATAAAGAGAAAAAAATGGTTCCTTGTTCTAGCTTGAATCGGGACTAGGGCCGGCGTTGATGTTCAGCAATCCAGAAATAATGTTTGGAGTTTGATTAGACCCCGCTGCATATGACAATTCAGATTCTTTTGGGTGGCTTGAGCCACACCAAATCCCCTTTTCTCAATTCGCCGCTGAATTAAGGTACACTTGGTAATTTCACTATCAACTGTGAGTGCCAGTCCAAATCATTCAAAAGTTCTCTGATTCGTAAAGAAACTTGCGTATTAACCTGACAATGAACCCAATTGATTTAGAAGTAAGTAGATACAGCTTTTATTATATTCATGTACTTACTTTTGTAGTTGCGAATTCACTTCGTAATAGTAAAACTTAAAGTTACAGAAGTGAATGAACTTGGAGTTTATTTTAGTTATAGGGGCAAATTGAGATCTGTAGAATCGTAAAGTTCTATGAATATAATACATTGCCCCTTTTCAAATAGCGCAAATGAAGGAATTATTCAGTCTGGTAATAAGATGTTATCTACTTTATACCTAACACTTACTTTTCATAAGAGCGTCTAAATTAGAATTAACTAAGTAATTAAGTATTCTTCTTATTCTTAGCGTTTCAATTTCAAACATTATAAATAAAAAACAAATAAAATATATTATATTGTGGAGGCCCAGAGCGTGGCCACGTCAACTACATTGTCAACGGCAGTCATCAAGTCATCCTGTGGTGTGGAGGTGGTGGGGCACACAGGACACGATGTAAGGTGTGCCATTGTCTGTATTACACCGCATTAACAGCTCAAATTGATACCTTCTGTGAATCCCCACCTCAGCATGTTTTCTTTGCTCCGGTCTATTTAAAGATTTCCAATTAAGTATTTACAAGTTGTTACTAACACATAACTAGCTTTAGCCTGCAGCTCTCGCGTGCCTTCAAACTTGAGTTTCCAAAAATCTTTTTTTATCCTTGGTCTACATCACAAAATAAATCTCTTTGCATTATATCTTTCTAGGTCCAAGGGTTAGGGATGGGCTCTTCTGCAAATTGAAGCTTAGTTGCCCACCGCCTAATAAATAAAAATAACAGAATATGGTCTATCGTTTTCATCAAAATGTGTAAAATAGCAGTACCTATTTTGTAAATTAAAAAAAAATTACACGTGAACTAAACGTTAATAATCATCATAAACAAAATAGTTAAATGGATTTTTACCAAATAAGGCTAAGAATCATCTCAATAAAACCGCTTTCTAATTAAAACAACTGCATCCAAATCCATCTATTCCTTTGGGCACTAAAAGTTGCTACACACACAAGTGGGCCGAACGGTAAAATCGGAACGTTCGGGAAAAAAGCCGCTTCGCTTTGTCCACGTACACTAGGTCGGGCGACAGCGGGCCGGCATCATTCGGCACAGCCGGACTGTGGCCGGTAATCGAATAATGTACCGGCTCGAATGAACTAACCCTTTCGGCACTTGTTAATGAAGCTGAACATGTTCAGTAGTTGCTTGGGTTCGGCTTTGTTGTTTGACAAATGCTGCCAAGTGTCGAACCGAATGTGCCGACCCGCTTGTGTATAGCCTCCCTTAGATGCCACAGGTAGCCACACCGGTTAAACTTATTACACCTATTTTGAGCTCGGGGTTCTAAAAAAACCCTTTTGCTCTTGTCTCATAGCATAACACCTATTACTCGTAAGTGAAACCAACTCTGATCACATAGTTATATGCGCCCACTCTTTGAAGTTTCTCAAAAATAAGCTTAATAATAATAATAAAAAATCTATATTCACTAGCATAATACTACACTTCTGAAAAGCCGTTTCTACATGTTTTTACCCGACTGCGAAGTGAGGTTTCTTTAATAATTTTTACCTCAAATAACAGTTTAGAATATAGGTATATAGCGATTTAAAGTTTGTTACCAACTTTTTTCAATCAAGTTTTCGGTAGTTACAGTTATTACGTTACGTTTGGTACGTCTTTCAACTATATTAAATATATTTCGGGACTTAATCGCGTGAATTATTTAAAGGTACGAACCTTTTATTAACCCGACGTTTCGATCGAATTGCACCGATCGTGGTCACGGGTCGACTGATGGCAGCTTAGCGATGTCTCCGTGAGGCGCGGGGTTTTTCAACTACCCGAGGGTAGTTGAAAAACCCCGCGCCTTGATAATTTTGATAATTTGTACTGTCCGTACTTCTAGTCACTGTACTTACAACGTCTTTACACTGAGGCGCGATATCTTTACGGCTACGATTGCATTTGCTGATAACAGGGTTCCAAGATGATGAGAGCCGGTATCCATCTTCTCGGTTGAAGTTCTTATACTTCTTGATCTCAACAACCCCGCGCCTCTCTAATATAAAATAATTTATTATGAAGAACCGCCAAAGGAATCTTATCAACTTACCTATCTGAACTAATATTTTAAAGATAAATATTTATTTTTTTGTTCTTATGTTTCTTTGTTTGTAATGAATAAACTCAAAAACGATCAAAACAATTATTCAAAAATAATTCAGATAGCTACATGATCAGGGATGACTTTGGTTGTATTTTATTAAAAAAAAAAAAAACAGAAATCCTACTAATCTAATCCAACTAGGGTGGTCAAAGGATGAAAAATGGTTTTGCGGCTTGCGAGATGTAGAGATTGATATTAGTTTGGTTAGAACCAAGAAACCAAGATAACTGTTGCCTATTTCTTACAACAAAGTTAGTTTACAACCACAAACCTCTATAATTTCTCCCCGTCCACCTGCTTAATGTTTAATGTTACAGTACAATATCTTTGTGCTGTATCTACAATCTACATCACAATCTTATGTTCCTTATCGCACGTTCAGTATCTATTAAATGTTTCCACTATCTGTTATCAACACGAAGTCGTTAGTATATAAGATGCACCTTTAGATAATTATAACCAGACTATACTACATCTTTTGTCTCATTTATACCTAATCATATATTGCCAAGTAGTTTGGCAAATTGGTGACCCCGACGAACGAATACGCAGCAAGAAACATGGCACAATCACCGTGCAAGGCGAACATAAATCAGCAAGGAACACTTGAAGTAGCTGCTGGCACCTCGGTTTTATCCCGCATTCCGGAATTTTGGAAAGACCAACCAAGATTATGGTTCACGCAACTAGAAGCCATATTAGCACCACAGAAGCAAGGAGACGAATACAAATACTGTACAGTAATAGCAAAGTTATCCAAGGAAGAAATACTACAGGTTAGTGACCTAATCACTTCACCACCGACTACAGATAAATACAAAAACATCAAGGAACGTTTAATTGATTGTTACGAAGAAACAGAACAGCGACAGTTTCAAAAATTAATATCAGAGACAGAACTCGGTGATCAAAAACCTTCGCAGTTATTACGTCAAATGCGAGTCCTCGGGAGAGGAAAAATCAGTGACGAAACAATTAAACTACTATGGTTCAGGCTTTTACCAACATCAGTTACTACGGTTCTAGCAGTTACGGAAGACATGGAAATTGACAAACTGAGCCAAATTGCAGACAAAATAATAATGAATTCAAAAGTAACCGAAATATCAGCTGTTAGCAACGACACTTCAAACGACAACAATACAGCATGCATTTTAGCCCAGCTAGCAAAATTACAGATAGATATTGACGCAATTCAGCAAGGTCAATATGGCTATCGACCCAACACGCACAATCATTTCAAGAAACGTCAACAATTCCCGATTATGAGGCCGAGAACAAACTATAGAGGAGCAAATCGATTTTGTTACTACCACGAAAGATTCGGAAAATATGCAAAGAACTGCATTAAACCATGCAGTTGGAAACCAATGACTTACGTACGGAACCAGGGAAACGAATAAGAGCACAGACAACGGCGAAACTCTGTGCAATCCACCCATCCAATCGCCTCACCATTACCGACCGAAAAAGTGGTATGAAGTTTTTGATTGACACGGGCGCAAATATTTCAGTCATTAGCAAGCAACAGAGACATTCAGTTTTACAAAATGAACAATACACACTATACGCTGCAAATGGGACTAAAATTAGGACTTACGGCGAGAAGACGCTTACCTTGAATTTAGGACTACAACGATGTTATAAATGGAATTTTGTAATCGCCGATGTTACACAACCAATAATTGGAGCAGATTTTCTAGAGCACTATAAACTATTAGTCGACATAGCAGGTCGCAAACTTATCGACAAAGTTACAGAGCTGACAACGCATGTAACTTCGGAAAAAGCGACACAACAAACAATTCGTAATATCGCAGTGGGAACGAATCCACGTATTACGCAACTTTTAAACAAATACGAAGACATCACGAAAGGGTCCTCTCTCCGCAATGCGCCCAAACATAAGATTGAACATCACATTATCACTACAGGACCACCCGTCGCAGCTCGGGCAAGACCATTACCTCCAGAAAAA
The DNA here is from genome assembly GCA_945859575.2 of Herminia tarsipennalis. Taxonomy (NCBI): domain Eukaryota; kingdom Metazoa; phylum Arthropoda; class Insecta; order Lepidoptera; family Erebidae; genus Herminia; species Herminia tarsipennalis. The sequence continues at coordinate 8,734,433 of OX243834.2, read as the reverse complement.
TACGACATAGCCAAAAAGGAATTTCAAAATATGATAGAACTCGGAATTTGCCGACCGTCAGATAGCCCATGGGCAAGCCCATTACATATGGTAAAAAAGAAAAATGGCGAATGGAGACCATGCGGAGACTATCGAATGCTCAATAGCACGACAGTACCGGACAAATACCCACTACCAAGATTAACTGACTTTACATACATATTAGAAAATAAGAAGATACTAAGCAAGATAGATATACGTAAAGCATACCATTGTATTCCTGTTAAAGATATAGAAAAAACAGCCATCATCACACCTTTTGGACTTTTTGAGTACTTAAGAATGCCTTTCGGATTACGCAATGCGGCACAAACATTTCAACGATTCATGGATTCCTTATTTAGAGATTTAAACTACGTATTTATATTTGTAGACGACTGTCTCATTGCATCGGACAACGAAGATTTGCATTATCAGCATTTAGAAACGGTTTTCAAACGTTTACACGAGAATGGAATAACCATTAATCTCGAAAAATGCGAATTTCTCAGAAGGGAAATAGATTTCTTAGGTTATCATATAACGAGCCAAGGAATACTCCCTACCGAAGAAAATTACAAAGCAATCATGGAATTTCCCAAACCGAAAACAATTCAAGAATTAAGAAGATTTTTGGGCATGGTCAATTTCTACAGAAGTAATATTCCATGCGCAGCGGAAAATCAAAGAATTTTAAACGAATATCTACATGGTTCAAAAAAGAACGATAATTCACCTGTTCCTTGGACAACGGAAGCAGACAAAGCTTACGAAAAATGCAAGGAAAGCATGAAAAACGCAGTGTTAACAGCGCATCCTTCCCGCAACGCATCACTAGCGCTCATGACCGACGCTAGTGCTACTTGCGTTGGTGGAGTTTTACAACAAAAATCCGGACGCAATTGGGAACCATTAGGATTTTTTTCACAAAAATTGAGCGAAACTCAACAAAAATATTCTACGTTTGACAGAGAGCTGTTAGGAATATACATGGCCGTCAAACATTTTCACAGATTAATCGAGGGAAGAGAATTTACAATATTTACGGATCACCGACCTTTGACATACGCATTCTCCCAAAAACCATCATCAAACGATACACCGCGACGGGTCCGGCAGTTAGATTTCATTTCACAATACAGTACCAACATTCAACACATAAGCGGACGTGACAATATTACCGCCGATGCCTTATCTCGAATAGAGGAAATATACGTGCCATCACCTATCGATTACGCTGAATTGGAAAAATGTCAATCAACAGATAATGAACTAAGTAAATTACATGACAATAAAAGATTAAAATTCAAAAACATTACGCTTCCGGGTTCCACAATAAACATCACCTGCGACACCTCTACTGGAAAAAGCCGCCCCTACTTACCAAAGCATTTTCGCAAACAAATTTTCGATACCATTCATGGTATGAGCCATCCAGGAAAAAGAACTACGAGAAAAATGATAACCCAAAGGTATTTATGGCCGTATATGAACAAAGATATCAATAACTGGTGTAGATCATGTATAGCCTGCCAAAAATCAAAAATACAACGACATACGATATCACCTCCTGGTACATTTATGACAGCGCAACGTTTTGAACATTTACATATTGACATCGTCGGACCACTTCCGATTTCACAAGGGAAGAGATATTTAATCACAATCATAGATCGTTGTACGTCATGGCCCGAAATATTTCCGGTAGAAGATATAACTGCAGAAACAGTAGCCAAGACACTTTTCGAGGGATGGATTACTCGTTTTGGATGTCCATTGCGCATTACTACGGATCAAGGCCGACAGTTTGAATCAAGAATATTTGAGTCACTCTCACAATTTTTGGGAATACATAAAATTAGGACAACACCTTATCATCCACAATCCAATGGAATGATAGAGAGATTTCATAGAACTTTAAAGGCGGCGTTAATGACAAGAGAATCCAACGAAAATTGGTTAAAAGAAATTCCAACAGTTTTACTCGGGTTGCGGAGTAGCTTGCGAGAAGACACAGGTTATAGTTCAGCAGAGATGACATATGGAACGCCAATACGACTCCCTGGAGGATTTTTTGAGTCATCAGCAGCACAGTTATCAACGTACGAAGAGTTTGTAAAACAAATTCAAAAGGACATCACACAAATGACATCAATTCCGAAAAGAAAAAAACACAATCAAGCTATATTTGTGCATCCCGAACTCAAAGAATGCTCACACGTATTTGTTCGGTGTGATAGAATTAAGAAAGCCCTGACACCGCCGTATGAAGGACCCTACCCAGTAATTAGTAAAACAGATAAAACATTTTGCATTAGAATTAGGGATAAAGAGACAGTGATATCAATTGATAGATTGAAACCAGCTTTCATGATCAATGACGAATCAAACTACGTGCCAGATTCAAAGGATTGCGACAGGCATTCACACACGTACACTACACGATCGGGACGTAAAGTAAAGCCAGTAGTACGTCTATAAAAAATCGCTGATATAAGCAAGCTATTCGTATATATATTAACATAGATCTTAACATATACCATTAATTCACAACTACTCGTAACAACAAGACATCTAAAATGGGAAATCAAAGTTCTAAGGACCAGATAACATACAATACGGACAATTGCCTCAATCAAAACGAAGCGGACCAACTCCGTAACCTGATCCAGGAGGACTTACGGTGGACAAGAAATGTTGCAATGGGACAGATTATTTTAACAATCGGCGTGATCCTAATTTACGGCATAATGAAAACACTGGACAGAAGAATGAAGAGTTTAACGGAAAAAAATAATAAACACTCGTGCAACAGCTAAGTCAAAATTACAGACGTCAGCAAATCACACCACAACAGGCGTCATCAAATTCCACCGCGTACAATAGCATTATTATTTATATACATCAGCAAATAACTAGTAAGGTCTAGGTCAAATTTATATTGTAAACACTATTACCATATTTTTTTTTTTTAAAGGGGGGTGTACTGTTACAGTACAATATCTTTGTGCTGTATCTACAATCTACATCACAATCTTATGTTCCTTATCGCACGTTCAGTATCTATTAAATGTTTCCACTATCTGTTATCAACACGAAGTCGTTAGTATATAAGATGCACCTTTAGATAATTATAACCAGACTATACTACATCTTTTGTCTCATTTATACCTAATCATATATTGCCAAGTAGTTTGGCAAATTTAATGTTGCCAGTAACTTCGTTAAGCCCCTCAAAAGGGGATAATACGTAAATCGCAGAACTCCGTAGTTGTGTTGAACCTTCAAATTAATTTTGAGGCTTATGAAACGAGAAAATTAAAATCCTATTAGACGCCTTCGTAATTTACCCCATTGTTTTGTGGTATTTTTGCCCCAAACATGGCGGTGGATCACGAAGTTGTAAAGAAGGTTTTGCTCTTATGTTTGCTTCCTATTTATAACATGGGAAGGGCATAAACGCGATCACACTAGGTGATACCGAACGTGGTATTAGGCTGGTTTTCCTCTCATGCTGATTTGGTCGTCGGCGCTGACTAGCTGATGCTGTATGTAATGAAATGTAACGTTTCTGAGTGGCGCTGACGAATCAGCACCGACTCCTCACACATAGTGTGCGTCAGCGCCGACTATTAGCGTAATTGTAAAACCAGCCTTCGGCTGACAGCTTCTAAACATGGTCTATTTATACAGACACTGCCTTGCACAACATAATTTTGAAAATTTTACAATTCCACTGTTAAGAGAGGCTGGTAAGCTATAATACAGATCTCCTAGTACAGCAGCCAGTCTCCCATAAAGTAGTTTTTAAGAATAAATGATAAATAGTTACGTGCTATGTACTTTTTTTGTAATAACTATGTGAGAGAGAACAATATTTTTTATTATTATTAAAAATATAGCCTGGTTAATGTGGTTTCATAATCATCAAACAACGTTAAATACGTTTCACACGTTCCGGTTTCAATCCGGGCGCCGGGTAGTCGGCACGAAGTGTATGGCGATGTGCAGTAGCTTTCATACGTTACGGCGTCCGTCCGGTCTGGTCGTTATACATTATATACCCGGCGCGTGGAACATGTGAAAAGGACCTAAAATTACTTTTTGTCTTGTCTCTTTCTACTGTCTCTAAAAACAATATTTTTGTGCCGTCTAAATTCAGTTTATCAAGTACTTGAATTGATAAGCAAATAACTATGAAGACCTGAACACGACAAACATCCTTCCCACTCAACAGGTCTCTAGGGTCTCCGTAAATTAGTAAAGCTATTTGTTTTAGGCCATTAAACGGATTACTCTAACCCACGAGATGAAATTGTCAGCACGCACCGTCCCACGCTCCTCGCTAAATCAACAAGATTTCTGAATTATAGAAATGAAATTTAATATCCAAAGAACATTCGAGAATACGATGGAAAGGAGAAATTTGGAGAGACTTTGAAGGTGATTGTTTTAGTCAAACGACCGTTCGCGGATATTAGTTCGCCCAGCGGCGAAGCGCAGCCGAACAAAAATATTTCTCCCGACAAATTCCCGCGTTCGCTTTAAAAATAACGAGGTCCCCAAGTGTCAAGCTGGATCGTATTAAAACTTTGATATTTCAATTAATTTTCATTGCGAACATAAACATTTTCGTTTAGATTTATGAAGGAAATCGAAGTTCTTCGTCGAATTAGTACCTACATTAATTATGGAATTTAAATTAATGTAATTTATTAGGTTGAAGGTGCTTCAGAGCTAGAAGAAATACAAGTTCTAAATGAACGCAATTAAAAACACGTATTAAAAATATGTACTATTCGATGATAGCTATAGTAAGGCTAATAACTAACTATTATATTTCTTTCTTACATTAATTGTTTTGAGCGTGACGTGTACCTAACAAATATACGTTTCTTAAAGTACGATAAATTCTATTTAAATGTAACTGAAGCTCGAATTTGGGCAGAACTTCAAAGCTTCAGAACTCGACTCGACACGGCTTGATTCTACAATTTGTATCTGTTATCTATTGTAGGATACCTAAGTTTCTGTCACCAAAACTTAATCTGTACATCTTCCTACTTGATGTCCAACTAACTTAGTTGTTTCGAAACTTCCCCATACCTATATCAAATTGATATCTTATACAAAAGACAAAACATTTGCCTTTTACCCTCACGTATACTATCCAATCCTACCAATGTAGGTACTCTACTTTAGCAACTTACAACTTTTTACAAGTAACAATTTGATAAGGGAGAGACAGTCTTTTGAAAGTTACTTCTTATCAAATACCCGTATTTTGTTTCTGTTGTGTAACATTTTAGTATCTACTTGATATTGTTATATATGTATAGTATCTCTATCCTCGGCTTCGCACGGGTGTATTAACAAAAACAGCAAAGTATACTAAAAAACTAAACATCTGGAAGTTAAGCTGTTTTTTTTTTGTATGATTTTTAAAATGTTCTTACTGTCTTTTTTCACTCTCTCACTTATTGTTTTAGGTGGTATTTTTCCGTAAAAAATGTAACATTTTCTTATGTATAAAAAAAACTAAACAACTTGACGTTAAGCTTTTAATTTTGTATGATTTTTTTTTATTTTCTTACTGCCTTTTATCACTCGTTCACTTATTGTTTTAGATGGTATTTTTCCGTAAAAAAATATAAAATTTTCTTTTTTAAACTTTCTGATTTGATTTTTATACATATTAGATATATTTTGGGACTTAATCACGTGAAATATTTAAAGGTACGAACGTTTTATTTACACAACGTTTCAATCGAATTGCACCGATCGTGGGCACGAGTCCTCTAACCACGATCGGTGCAATTTCCTTAAATATTTCACGCGATTAAGTTTCGAAATATGTCTAATATATATAAACCTTGTCCTGATTGTCCCAAACACAACATAAAAGCTCAGCCAAGTGCATCACTTTAGAAGTGAAGCAACGAAAATACCAACGAATTTATCTCGAAGAATTGAATGTGAATTATAATGGACACCAGACAGAAAATGATTTAACTCTAAGATTTGGCATTATATTCTGGGGCAATAGCAGTGAAAGAGAAAGCATTTTCAAAGCCCAAAAACGATGCATTAGATCAATTTTTAACCTGCAGGTTACAGATAGTTGTGTTCCTTTGTTTAAATAAAATAAAATACAAGGATTCATGAACTGTTGTTACATCTTATTGTTACCTACATTTTGTACAAATAAAATATTCTTATTTATTGGGACACAGGTTTTATCCGCGGCCTTACTCGCGGTTCCCCAATAAAAATGTAGGTTATATATCGTGTCCAAATTTGAGCTCAATCGGTGCAGATCTTTTTGAGTTTTTAAAGCGTACCAACTTAACATTTTTATTTACGAATATATAGATAAAAGAAAGCCGTCCTTCGGCATATCGTTATCTACGGCCGAAATACTATAAAGCGTACTTTGGCTTGGCTTAAAAGCTTAGCATTAGTCAAACTTGAAGAAAATTTACAAAGCATTTGCTGACCGCTGAAATTATCGGTTTTAGCGCAACCTCAGCATAATCTTAGAAGATTATATCAACAAAGTCAAGTCCAAAATGGCAAAACGGAACCCTTATAATTTCGCTATGTCCGTCTGTTCGCCCGCAGCTTGGCTCGACTGTCAGTGCTAAAAGGCTGTAATTTTGCATGGATACATATTACTTACGCCGACAAAGTGAAAGAAAAAAGTCTTGATAAACATTTTTTTGAGGGTACCTCCCCTATATGTAAAGTGGAGACGTGATTTTTTTTCTCACCTACGTGAGTGGTATCAATAAATAATTATTTAAAAAAAAGGGGGTTGTGAAGACCATTTTTAGATTTGGGGATCCGTTTGTGAATTATTAAGCTTTAAAGTGCAAATTTATGATTAAGTCAAGTGCCCCCCCCCCCCCCACTGCCTGCCAGCTAAAATTAGTATGAAACAAAAACAACAGAAAACACGCTTTTTAAGCCGCATTATTCGGAGCCTACGCTGCCACAGACAGACATACTAATAAACAGACATCTCTCTGATTTCATCAGGTGCTAAAAACAAACAGAATATATTTTGATTTACCCACTTTACTCATTTCACAAACATACAAATGGAAAACAGATAAATATTTATTTGAGTTACTTAGTCCCTGTAATCGTAAAAGTGCTCGATTAAAATGTATGGATTTTAAAACATGAAGGGGATTGCGGCCGCCCGGAAAGTGAGGGAAGCATTAAAAACGTATCAAAGGTACAGCAGCCAATTCTTTTTGGTACGTTTTAAAGCCAGATTAAACAGTGCGTGAAAACAATGTAGCGGGACCGCATGAGAGTATGTGATGTGGAAAACACGATGTTTCACGGATCATTTTTCATAGTAAGACTTTGAAATGTGTTGCAGTTGGGAATGGAATATTTTATTTGGTAATTTGTCAGCTAAAGAACCTGGTAACTTTGTCGGAATTAACTTTTCCGTTTCATAACATAGCAGAAGTTTTTTGCACTTTAACCTAACCTATATAATTCAAATGAAATATGTAATAAAACTGGACATGTGCGAATTGGATTCGCCCCCCGAGGATTCCGTACAAATTTGTTTTATAAATAGTTCAGGAATCGATTCTCGCAGTTTTTTAAAGACTATATTTTTTATGATTTAGTCATTAATGTATGGTTTCCAGACTTTTGCCCATAGATACTTGTAGTATAAGACAGCATTATTTGCCAAATTTCATAGTTCTAGATCAATGGAAAATATCCTATAAATTTTGAGTCTTTGTCGGAATGTACGATTTTTAGGGCATAAACGGTCGTATTTGACGTTAACTTAGAAGTTTGATTTTTTCACAGTTTCAAGGTAATACTTACTTGAAGTTAAAATATTTTGTTTGATTTTGGAAGACTTTCTGTCTCTCTCGTTTTAGGAAGGTATTAGATATGTATTCAATGACATGACAATAGCAGCCTTATTCATGTTATCTCTTTCTATTGTTCCAGAAACTAAGAGACACCAACACCATGCAGTAAGATGAAAACAGCAGTGCCTCTCTCAGAGCTGGCGAACGCAGAATGTGAGGGGAGTTAGTCAAAGACGTGATGCAACTTGTAATGCTAAACTTTTTAATCATGTTTGATGTGGTGTTCATATTTTTCCTATTTCTGATCGCTGTGACGTGTGTTATGAACTACATGCCAGGCCGTAAGCGCCAGGAGGCGACGGAGGATGAAGTGGATGATGACGTCATTCCCCCGCCACCATTGTTCGCCGGGGATGATGATGAGGTTCCTACTACCAGCCGAGACACATATGTGGTGATATCACCACCACTAGACAACGTTAGAGCTAAGGACGGGTGTCCTGTACATGTGGTGTAGTATAAGCACTGATATAATATGTAAGTATCTATATTATTAAGACTTTTATGAATAAGAAAGTTTAGATGGGTCACTTTTTGTTACTTAATCACTACAGAATAGTTGAATGGATCTGGATGTTTGGCACAGTCAAAGACAAAGTTAAAAGTACTATATTCACTCTGAATGCAACTCTTATGAACGTCAGACCAAATTTGCATGAAATTATATAATTACTAGCTGTCCCGCGCAACTTCGTATGCGTAAATTTTCCCCATGTTTGCAACATTTCTCGTTGCTGCTCCGCTCCTATTAGTCGTAGAGCGATGTTATATAGCCTATAGCCTTCCTCGATAAATGGGCTATCCAACAAAAAAATAATTATTAAAATCGGTCCAGTACTTTTTGAATTTATTCGTTACATACAAAAATACAAATCTTTCCTCTTTATAATATTAGTGTAGATGTAGATGTAGGGGATCTTGTTTCCATCTTTTTTGTTTAGATAGTTTTTTTATTTTACTTTAATAATTTATTTTTTAATTTAATACTTTTTATTAGTTGTAGGTAACAAGTAACTTTTATCACAGCTATTTTCAAGTATTGGAAATTGAAAAAGAATGGTTGCTAAATAACTTTTTTTAGTATTATAGTCATAATCGTGTTATACCTTTTTGAAATAGTTAAGATCAGCCCTTTAATTTGATACCCATATTGCAGTATTCAAGTCAATTTTTTTTTTCACACCTCTTTATTTTGAGATCTCACAGCCACCGTCTTTGTTTTTTTCAAACGTGACATATCTGAGAACAGTCACGTTATTGATTGGTTGCTAAGCAGTCACAGCAGCAACAGCGAATGACATAGGATAAAATTGGAACTAACGTCATTGACTGGTTAAAAACATCAATGTTTTCTAATGACTATTAAGTAAAATTATCGTCCGTAAACGGAATGTATAGACAACCATTTTTTTTTATATACTCTGACAATCGTAAATTATACTTCATAACTTAAATAAGTAATTAAAAGAGAAAGCAATTTTTCCCTCTCCTTCTTTCCGAGAAACTTTTCTAATTGTTGTTGAAAATCTTTGTAATGTTTTGTTTGATTGTTTCAGATCAACGTAGGAGTTTATTACGAAGAAGCCTTATGAGAATGTAGGTGTCGAAACGTAGACATTTTTTACCAATTAGTCAAGTTTTAAATAAATTCTTGTTACGTAAAGACTAAGACGGTGGAAACACGGGACTCAAGTGGATATAAATGAGTTGGTTTGTATCATGGGTACTAATCAGAATAAAATCTCTTTCGATTGCACTTTATCGAGAAATAGTTATATACATAGAGCTGTACGAAATCTATAATTATAAATGTATAGAGGCAGTGTCTGTATATTGAAATAATATATAATAGTTGCAGTGTTAGGAATGAGTAGTTGGAACTATTTTTTATATGTTTACGTTGTCGCTACAGCACCGCGTCGGATTTGTAGAGAAATGAATTCGAGGACATAACACCAAAGGTACAAAAGGCAGCGTATATACCTCACTTGACAGCGCACATAAAGACACCGCTCTTGGATATGAAAACTCGGAACAAAGTGTTCCGAGATTTTATGTCCGTTAGTTAAAGAGACGTTTAAATATAATTTAGCCATGGACACTTTTCAATAGGTCAGCTATCATAGTCGTGTTTATAAATCAATAAAATTTTATTAAAAATATCTCATAACTGGTTAACAGATAGGTGAAGACCGATATTAAACGTCTCTTAACCCATGTGCGCTGTTCGAAGGTTAAATTATGAAGCTTTCTTTTGTACTCGTGTTTTGTAGTTTGAGGTTGTTCGTGGGGTATTATTTCAGAAAAGAATAACTAGAGATAAACTATTATTATTTATCAGGGACTGCGCTGTTTAAAGTCTTAATTTTTTAATAAAAAAATAGCAATATTTCAATTTATTTTTGAAATTTGCAACGCTGTAACTAAATATTGAAATAGTGATATAGTAATTTACATACAACCAGATGGCCTAATATTTTGATGTTACTTCAAACATAAAAAAACAGCATTACGCCTTACGAAGTTGTCTTTGTGATCGCGTAAGTAAATAATTTGTTACGTGAAGTGTTCAATTTTCACAGTAAATATTTGCAAGTGCTTGTTTAAGATGAATGTGACTGAATAATAGTTAAATGGTTAATAATATTAGTGTAAGTATCACGTTCATACTCACTTTCACAATTACCTACGTATTGTCAACTAAAATAATTGTCAAAAAGATTACAGAACCACTAACAAAAGAACTTAGAAGAGCTAAACACTTAAAAGAACTACTGACCTTAAAATCTGTTTAACTATACATTTAGTTAAACATGGTTTAGAGAGTGTTTTAAATTAAACAACGTTTTTATACTTTTCGCCAGCTCCACATGTTGGCCCCAACGTCATCCCCCATTCCCACGCTCATCCAACTTTTGGATATAGAATAACGTTCGACCCAACGTTGGCGCCAATGCCATTTTCTAGATCTACACGTTGGACGTGTGGCGTTGGGAGTGACGTTAAGACCAACGTATAGAGCCGGGCGTTAGTCGGTGCATTAAACCTCTGTCTGGTATCGAACTAAAATTCGGTTTCTGCCCACATCGGATCTCAATCGCAAGAAATATTAACGTAGACTTCGTTAATCTGCCATCAGTTGACCTATTACCACGATCGATGCATTTTGATCGAAACTTCGGGTAAATAAAAAGTTTGTAATCATAAACATTTCACGCGATTATATCAAAATTCTTTATTCACTTAGGATGCAAAACAACTCTTGTGATACGTCGGGATTCTACATATACATGCCAAGTTCGCAAACAATAGGTAAAGCCGGAGAAAATAACTTGGCAATAAAAACTCGCGGCCACGAATATTATATATCATACTAACATTTAAACTTTCGCGTTGCATGATTATAACGATTTATTAAAATTGCTTGACGTTTCGACCAGGTTGCACCGGCCGTGGTCACAAGCGGACCACGGCCGGTGCAACCTGGTCGAAACGTCAAGCAATTTTAATGTAAACAATGCGCGTTAATTCCCGTATAATAAATAGTTATATTATATATCATACTTATATGGGTATAAATATACCTCATTTAACTAAAACTATCGTTAAACAAGATTTTTCATAAGTCCTTTTTAATTCTTTTATAAGTGGTGTACAGTGCATCTAGAGTTGCACAATTTTGACATAATAATATGAAGATGACAATCAGATTTACTTAATGATAATTGTGAAGGTGTAGTAACACTAGTTATACATTTCGCTTGCTACAACATTTTGTAAGAAATAGTTACTGTAAACGGCATTTTTTTGTAGCTTAGTATTTGATAAAGGCTGTAATTTAAGGTTTCCAATGTATGCCTAACGTTACAAGTGTTTAGTTATTCTTATTGAACTCAATGTATAAAAATGATTTTCGAATCGACTAATTATGTAGTTGGGTGTTTCGACTGCTTTATATAAATCCTGATCCCAAAATCAATATTAGGTTAAATAACCGGGCTTCCACTGCAAAAGGACTGTACTAAGAATGAAGCTAGTATCTCAATAAAGTCCTTATCATAAGTACCTACTTTATGTCAGAATAATTGGATTTGATGGTCTATTTATCTCTGTTGGTTGGACGATGTCCAGACGGCGTAAGTAGATATTTGCAGAAGACAACAATAGCTAAAGGAATAACGGCCGTTTTTAATAATCTTTCTATCAAGGGATTTGGCTACTAGAGAAAGAATTTTAACATAGTTTGTATAGAGCTTATGTCAAATATGTATATTGAAGACGGCTGTAAATCGAATAGTCACGAGGTTTAGAGAAGAAAATACTTGGAGTTGAAACCTGTAGGTACCTATGTGACGAGTGAGACGAGTAAGATAAAGTAGACCAAATCTTTCTATTTTGAAGTGATCCGTTTTACTCGCAAACTCTATCTTAGTAGAGAGTTAAACTTATTTTAACTAGTAGAAAGTACTTAATGCCTTATTACAACCCTTTCGCAATGAAAACCCGGTTTATACCTGAAGCAAGTTTCGTCCCCAACTAAAATTACATTCCATTTTCCTGATCTCATTTCATACATTCTTAAGCCATTATGCTGACCCGGAAATGTCCTATGATACTTGTTCCTTATCTTTACTCTCATTGGTAAAATGTAGTGCGCCAGTCCCCTAATAGTTTATCCTATAAGCTCATCTATTTTCGTATGTTAAGGGCGGGTTCAGGCGTCACAAGTTACATTGCAAACATTGGGAATAAGAACTTCTTACTTTTAATCTCGATTCCGCAGGTACTGAGGAAAAAGTAACCCTTGAAGTCACTTCATTGTTTTTCTTTATTAAGTTTTTAGTTGAGTTAAGAGTTTAGAATGATATCAAGAACACGTGGACTTATTTATTAGATTAATTTCTTGTTCTTCGGTTAAATGATTTAATTGCAAGAAAAACTGTTTAAAGCCCGAATTCCACGAAAACTACGTCGAGACGAGTAGAGAGAATATTAATAATGAGTTTAAACAACTTCTCACCTCTTTTCTAGTCTCCGAATTTCAACACTCAAACTCGCTCTATATTCTAGTGACGCCTAAATCCGTCTAAACATACCTCTATTTACCCTTTATAGATAATGTACAATCTGAAAAAACCCACATTTTCCTTGTAGCCTATGTACCAAGCCCTTATCACCGCACGCTCTATTGCGCGTCGAGAACATTCAATTATTCGCAATTAAGTATATAAACTTGAATAATTGAGTATTCCAACCACACAAATTTGAAACACAAACATTTAGTAATAGTTATACATTAGATATAAGATGTTATTATAATAAAAAACGACAATACAAGTTACGATTTTCTCATATCAATCGGTTTAATGTTCTTTGAATATAAGTTGTTGTACTAGGAAAACATGTGAGTAAAAGAAGTTCGTTAATAAGGTGGGTGTGCGTGGCTCATAAGGCAAAGAATTGACAAAAGTCAAGACTCTAAATTGGTAAAACTTCTAGTTCTGAACTAGTTTTAAACTTGAAGTAATTTTTACAGGCATTTCTTCCCAATTATTTTACAAATACAATAATTGCATTTTTAAAAGATAGAAAAATTTGAAATCCAGACTCAGGAATCGAACCCGAGACTTCCGTAGCCAAACCGGGGCCAGAAGCGAACCACCTATCTGCACTATGTTACTAGATCTCAAATTTTTCCATCCCTTGATGCTCGCGAGTTAGGCCCTCGCAGCGCCATCTAGTCGGTAGTGAAAGAGTTTAGTTTTAATCTCACACAAAATGTACTTTTTGAAATGTCAGGTACAGAATAAATGACAAGAGACTTGAAATATTTGTTATGTAATTCATACTTTATAACTTAATGCGACAACTGTAGCTCTTGACATGTAAGCCTATCTTGCTAGTCTTATTACACGGCTATTTAAAATTGTACTAAGCCTAAGTAAAACACAAATGCATTTCATACAAAGACAAGCTCGCACACCTACTTCCTATTTAATCGAAGTAATGTAATAATCTTTACGAAGCTCGATCGTGACTGATTCCATCGAGAATGTGGCAAGTTTAATCATCGGGGCACCGTGTCTTCGACATCTCTTTCAAGTACCAAAAATATTAATGAATACCTTTCTTTACTTTCTTAAACTTTACCAACTAAGTTCATTAAGTTTTTGTAAAGAATCCTTTAAATTTAAATCATTTAAGTCTTTCAAAATCTCGAAAACTGGCAAACTTATGTGAAATCCTTGCCATATTCATTATTATGTTTCATAAATGAAATTTATTTTAAATTATATTACGTTTTTTTATTGTTTTGGAATTTATGAATGCAGATTATTGCGTAACAAAATTTAGAGCAAGAAACCACTATACTTTTTTTTTTTTTTCATTTCATTTCATTTTACGTAAGCACTAGATATCGAAAATATATCTTATATCCTTCAAAGACACAAAATCTCGGAACCTTTTTAGAACAAAATGATTCCAGATTTAAGTTTACATATATTCAAAGCAGACCACCATTTGCAATCATTTTTATTTTTTTAAATATTCCTGTTTTCGCTGAACAAACTATAAAGCCTATTCCATTAGCCATTCATAAATTGCAAAACGATATATTTACATAGTAGGTACCTGATACAAATTTAAACTTGAAATTATAACTAACGAGGTAAAAAAAGAAATAAATTATCCAAAAATTTGAATAGTAAATGAGTATAAAATCAAAAAAATTACATACACTATGTGATATAAATATACACAATTTTTAAAATGTAGTTGTATAGAGAATTAAAGCATTGTTTTGAATTTATTGTTATACTTGTGTCATCTAAGAGACGCATAATATGATGTAATTAATAAAATGCACTAAGGCAGTGTCGTCATAATACTTTGATGTTTTATTTTATTTTACCCGCGCAACTTCTTCTGTGTAAATTTTCCCCGTTTTTTGGAACATTTCTCATTGCTGCTCCGCTCCTATTGGCCGTATATAGCCTATATCCTTCCTTATCTATATAGCTTAATATTTGGGCTATCCAACAGTAAAATATTTTTTATACATTTTAGATAAGTTTCGGGACTTAATCGCGTGAATTATTTAAAGATTCGACCTGTGACCACGATCGGTGCAATTCGATCGAAACGTCGGGTAAATAAAAGGTTCGTACCTTTAAATAATTCACGCGATTAAGTCCTGAAAATATTTAATAAGTAAAATATTTTTTCGTATAAAAGATTACCGCGTTCAAACAAACACTTCAGCTTTATAATATTATTATAGATTAACAGGCTGGCAGTTGAAACAATTGATATGGACCTGTATGCTACTATACTCTCGCTTGGTTATTTTTGTGTTGTTGAAGCTGTTTATCCAATTTGTTTTAATATGTATTATATCACTGAGCTGATACTACGTCTTTTGGGAGTCTGTTCCACTTGCTTACAATCCGGTTAAACAAAAAAATATTTGTGTGGATTATTTCTTGATAAGTTGGTACAAAGTTAAAAGTGATGACTACTTAAATGCAAATTTTCATAACGCCATAATATTTTATCAAAGTTTCAACCTCTTTTCAGAATATATTTATTTTTCCTAGAAGGCAGCAACGCGTAAAAAATAGCAATCTGTTCGGCATAGAAATTCATAAAAACCCTATTATTAAATGTTGACATTGAGTCCACATAATAAAATGTTTACATTGAGTCCACATAAATGAGAGTTTTATCAGAGATCTATTGACATAAATGTCAATAATATACCTAAAATAATTAATTTAAATATGTACACCGGTACACATGTGATGTGTGTTTTACACAAGCTCATTGTTTAAAAAATAGAAACACAATTAAAAAAGAGATCAGTAAACTGTAGGTACATCATGAAAAATGAATAAACATTTGCTTCCCAAAAAGTTTGTGTGAAGCCTTATGGGTACATTCCAAAAGTTTGGGAGTTAGGGGTTTGTATATTTGGATGTTTAGTTATTGGATGTTTGTACTCAATCACGTACAAATTGTTTAAGGAATTTCGACTTAATTGCAAACACAAATAGGACATAATTATCCTGCTTTGAAACGTTGGCACAATCCTCAACGTTAAAATTTTAAAATTAAGATAGAGATCGTATATAGTATGAGGTAAGTGTGTGTACACTACATTCGTCTGCGGAAAGGATCCGATGTACATATTTTTAGCCATTTAAAAAAAACTTTTCCGTGAATAATAGGTACATTTTTGGTTTCGAAGCAAAGTTCGAAGAATTCGTTGCAAAGTTGTACTTAGAGTTGTCTTTAAAAAATAGGCTCATTAGTTTTAATTATCCGTTACCAAATGTGTTTATCCATCAAAATGAACTTCGCCTTTGTTCCACGACTACGAAGAAAAGGCACCTAATTATTCAAAACAACTTCTCGAGGAAACAAAAGATGACATAACGAGGCTTAAAAATAATTTTATCGGTGAATAAAAGCAACGCGTATTCTCGCGTTAAATTCGATCTTTATAAATTCGTACTATTTGTCATCTTTTGTTTTTTCTAAACAACCCATAGAATTTACGGACCTTTGAAATGATTTCGACGTGTTGTAACAACTAATGGACACCGTAGGTATAGCTCCTTGTTCCTGTCACTGACTTGTACTCGTACTTTATGGATAGACCATCAACACTCTCACCAGCGTCTCTCGTAATGACCGACGTGTTTGTCTGTATTGCGAATAAGTGAGTGAGTATGTGAGTGACTGAATGAAAGAGTAAATGTTATGTTATTTAAATATACGCATACACTACAGACACCTTTTACCGAGTGGGTGTAGTAGATAGGTACATAGGCAGCCAATACACGCTCAATCTAAATCGTGACCTGATCAGGTTCGCGAATATCAATAGATTGATACATCTTGATTCGGCTGGTTATAACATGCCGCGATCTGTCTCTCTAACACCTTACACAGTCAATCTGGATCAAGATCACCGATCACGATCAGGGGATCTCGATCTAGATTTTATTTCTTTTTATAAAAGATAACTAGCAATGTGGGATTCCCACATTACTAGCAATCTTGTTAACCCCTCCAGCTAAGCTCATAGGCTTGTGTTAGGAGTGGGTTCACGTCGGTAGTATAATAGGAAGGATTTGAACCCGCGACCTCACGATTGCGAGACCGATACCTTAGCCATTAAGCTACCGCCGCTTTTTATCTCGATCTATTTTTATTATCTATTTTTTTATCTCAATGCCGCAATCGCCGCATTAAGATTGAACGTGTAATGGCTGACATAGGCTCAATAAATTAAAAATTCAGGTATAGAAAATAAATAAACTGTTAATTTACTTCCAAAAGCAGATTTTTATCACTTATTAAGCTGAATAGTATTTTGTCACGACGATTCAGAAAAAAATGGTATCGAGCTTCAAGCTTCGGAAAGGTTAAAGGCCAATGTAATAGGCCAGACTCTTTAATAATCCATTCACTCATCTATTGATCCGATTCACGGGGACGAAGCACCAGGCAATAACCAGTCCCGAATAAGACGCCTTTGTAATGAAAAACTCATTCAAATACGTACATTGATTGTGGTTATATGATCCAGTGGATATCCTAAAGACGTCGTAATAATAAAATACACATTTGGGATCATAGTGGTATGTGACATGCCTAGTGGTCTAGTGGTTCGATCCCCACCCAGGATAAAACTTTGTGTGATGGGTACGATGTTTTTTTCTGTGTAAATTTTCCTCGTTATAGCAACATTTTATATTGCTGCTCCGCTCCTATTAGTCATAGCGTGATGTAATATTGTCAGTAGCTTCCTCGATAAATGGGCTATCTAACAATAAAATATTTTTTCAATTCGGACTAGTAGTTCTTAACATTATCGCGTTCAAATAAACAAACTCTTCAGCGTTATAATATTAGTATAAGAGTACCGGGATGACCGAGCTTCGGTCGGCTTTTTTAAACGGCGTTTTCTAAAAATGAAACTTAGCTAGATCGATTTATCGCCCCCGAAACCATCTGCATACTAAATTTCATGAAAATCGCTGGAGTCGTTGCCGAGATTCATATATATAACTCAATATCGCCAAAAGTGGCGGTTAAAACATTTTGCCTTTCCACCATCGATATTACATATGTAGATATATAGGTGTACAAGAATTGCTCGTTTAAAGGTATAAGATATGTAGGTTATAAATAGATTATAAATGTAATTATAAGAATGATTAATAGTCGTCTGGTTGCCATAGTTAGGGATCAGAACACATTGTGTGAGTAGTCCCAAGATTATTATTATTATTATAAATATTAGATACCTATTTCACTATAATCAATAAACCACTACATTCAGAGCAAACCCATGATACATGATAGCCATCGGCATTTGATAGCGAGTAGCCGATAAATAACCCTGTGCAGGAAATTTATAGATTTTCTACTAAATTATATGCAATGGGCGGCCGACTCCGAGTATAAATCAGTAACTTATACCACAAAACTTATGAAGGATATGGTCGTATTTCCATCACATTCAGGCTTACCAATGCATTTATTTTATTCTTGCGTGAATGTTGTGCATTTAGATATCTGATAAGGGATGGATGAATTGAAAGTCTACTTGCTTTATTTCTTTCTTTTTACCCGACTGCAAAGAAGGATTAGGTTTTTCGCGCGTATCTTGTATGTATGTATGTAATATTCTTTATTACCTCATACCTTTCAAACCACTAACCGGATTTGTACAATTAAAACGTCGTTAGATTCGTCTTGACCGCCCAAGTCTTCGAATGTGACGTTTGGAAAAATAAATATGGCGTCTGTGAATTGTCAAATAAATGAGGTGTGAAAACAAAAGTTGTTTTGAATATTGCAATATAATATATCAAATTAAGGGGCTCGTGAGTCGTAAGGATTTCAAAATGGTATAACATGATTATGACTGTAAGGGTTAGTTAGCAACCATTATTTAAAAAAAAAATAATACTTGGCAATAGCTGCGTTAAAAGCAGTGACGTATAGACCTTAACCATGCCATCCCTTTCAATTAAAAAGTAAATATTGACTGCAAAGCGGCCTTTGACAGGTGTTATCCACAAAGTAGCGTTGTCTCTTTCTAGAGAGTGGTCAATTTTGTAAGGATTTGACTCAGTCATCGTCTCTAAGTCAATAGTTAAATTTAATTGTTACATACTAAAACCACTTAAACGGTATAACAAAAAAAAAACTAAAAACCCGCCTGCTGAAAAAAGATGAAAACAAGATCTCATACGGAGTCATTAATAAATCTCGATTAACTAAGTAAAGTGCCTTCGACTGCATCATCCTTACAATTAACCCTTTAATTTGATATCCATATTGCAATATTCAAAGCAACTTTTTTTTCATACCTATTCATTTTGACATCTCACCGCCGCGCCGCCATGTTTTTTTTTTTTACTACTTCATGGGAATGGGATACCTGTACAGAGGTCATCAGATCTAATATCTGACGTGAAACACATTACTTCTTTGATATTTCTTTATGGGGAATTATTAACCGTGCGAATAAATAATATATTGGGCGAAAATGGGGCCATACAGAAACTTCAAAGTATGGGGCAGCCAAATAAATTTTGTAAAATTCCAAACTCCCCTCAAAACTTTTCTCCGTGCACATTTCTCTGGAAAATCGTTATCGACTTTGTACCGTAATGGAAAATGTGCCCAAGACATTTTAATTAACAGAATCGACTCGGTGCCAATAAAATGTCAAGATAATTTTAGGTGTTCGCTGAAGCACCTGCGGCCCAGTTTGACGGCAAATCGATAACACAACAAAATGTACCGATGCGGGGAACAGACATAGGGAATAATAAATGTCGCTCTTCAATTGCCGATCTCGTATCTCGACTGACAAGTATGATTTTCAGATTGAACGTTACATTGTTTTGGAAATACGTTTACTGACAGGGCACGGTTGACTCGTGCATTATTTTTAGGTCACGATGCAGTAGCTGACCGTCAAGTAAAATCTGTCTTTTTGAATGAGAAGTCAAAACGATATACTGCGAAACTACACATTAGTCGTTTTGACTTTAGTGGAATTTAACATGACATCAATAGTCATATCTAATGTAATAATATCTGAAGTCTCAGAGGTTCCTGTTGTCAAATCATTTATTTCAATACTTATCTTTATGATTATAAATTCTCTACCATGGTTAAGATTGAACCAACATTGATTTCAGAATATAAACCTATATTTTCCTGAATGGTGTTATAGTCAAGTACACAATTGCGTACCTACCCAAAATAAAAATAGACTGAAAATTATACAATTTACAATAAGCTGACTGGCATGTTGGTCTAGTGGTTATTCGACCAGAGACCCTAACTGCTAAGCCAGAGGTCGTGAGCTCAATCTCCCCCCAGGATAAAACTTTGTGTGATGAGCGCGATGGTTTAATATGTGTCTGGGTGTAATTTATCTTGAATATGTATGTATTTAGAAATATACAAGGCGTTTTTGTTTTTTTTTGTGTTTTAAAAAAAGACAACTCTCGCTGTAGGGTACAAGCCCTGTGTCGTGAGGGACTTTACAAACATATAATTCGCGGACACAAAGTACACCCAGACTCGGAACAACAATTTATGGATTTATTAGATGATGTTGTGTGAATTGTACCAAGATATTATATTACATATAACCTTAATTTTCATATAGCAAAATAAATACCGTTATCTCTATACCATCCATTTCACAATGTCTATTCAAACCGCAAACACGTATCATTATCCTTTCGCCAAATAACTTTTTAATAAAGGCTAAAAAACTCATACATAATACACATTGACGGATGGCTTGACGGAGCATTATAATAAAAAAAATCTTCGTTACGTTGAAAAATTCAATTTTGTTTCGTTGGGAGCCCGTACCCGAATTAATATAAATACCAATACACATTTTGTGTAGGAGAGGAAGTATTTTATTTATTACGTGTGTAATTTTTTCGCGTTGCTTTGATAATGATGGGTGGATTGAACCTTAGAATGTTTCAGTAAGTCAAATCATAAGGCATTGAAGAGCCATTGCGTCAAAAAGGTGACAGAATATAGGTGTTTTTGAGGTTTAAATGAGAACAGCGTTTCATATGCCTACCTAACTCAATATGACCAGCTTGATTGCACAAAACACTGAGGGCAATGAATATACGTCATGGTAAGTACTATCATATCAACCAATCATAGAGTGAGAGCAGCAGGAGAGCTACCAAACACAGAAACTTTTCCACAGCAGTTGATTGATATGGACACTGTCATTCCCACTGTCAAGTTTTTCAGACTCCACCCCCCTAAACAAGTGGCATAACCTTTAATCGAATAAAATGACAATCGAATAAAGTGACAATCCAATAGAATGACTTTATTGCGCGTGCGAAACAGCGAATTTGAAAAATAAAATCAACAAATTTTGGTGAACAAATTATTACATTTCATAGGGAGTGAGTTTTACATGTACACACATGTAAAACAAATAGGAAAATAACTATTCGATAATATTCTAATAAAATATTAAACATTGGTTTGCTATCAGTACTTTTCTCGGTAATATTTGACACAGGTAGAGTAGGGAACGCATTTCAGTTGAATAAAGAAACTATAGTGTGATCGTACCAGTTAGGAATTCTAGTTTAGGATGAGTAAAGAAATAGGATGAGCACGGCATAGGATGAATACGGATTCACACCGGCCATCGTATTAGTGCTCATTCAACAACTCAATTAACGTTTATTACCCTTCAGTACAATAAACAATTTAATATCCTCATATATTAATTTCAATAAGCGCTCATTTCCATGTGTTCTGTGTATTGATTACACAGATCGCTACACACGTCAGTTTCGATTAAGCTTTGTTACAATATTAAATCTGTTTTGTTGTTTAATAAGACTTAAAATGAGTGTTTTCCTGTAGAGAATTTAATAATATAAAACACGCTACGTTTAGACGACGAGCGCATAACGCACATTGACGCGTTTTGTTAATGCGCGTTTACAACTTCTCTCATATTGAGTTCAATATGGGAGAAGTTGTAAACGCGCCATTGACATGTGAATGCTTAGTTAGGCGTTCACATGGCAATTTGAAGAGCATTATATCACATGGCAACCCACTACAACTCAGCTACAAATTGTAAACGCGCTTTAGCAAAAGGCGTGAACGTTGGGTAACTGTTTCATGTATCTAATATATTATGTAACTACAGAAATACATTAATTATAAGATACTTGTTTTCTGAAATGCTTAATGATAATACTACAGTGACTCACCGAATTAAATAAAATCGATGAATTTAAAATGAGGATTAAATATCGCGGTGTTACCCGCGGTTTATCAGCCTATGTGTTAATCTAGGGTGTCCGCTAACTCTATATCAAATTTTATTAAAATCGCTCTAGCCGTTTAGACGTAAAGAAGTAACAAACATACACACTCACATACTCACAAACTTTCGCCTATATAATATTAGTGCGATAATTCTTAAATCTGACAAATTCTAAGATTGTTCTTGCCAGGTGATCACTTAATTGTCTGCTAGACCGACTTTAGCGGATATTTTTTGTGTTCACGATTTTCAGAACCAGATTTGTATGTAAGAAAATTCGCAAGAAATATCTTAAGTTCGAATAGTACTTGAGTGCTTAAATTTAACAGTCTGTCATTAGTGATAATCAGTGGAGTTGAAAGCACAACAAACGTAAAATATAAAATGAAACATATACCTAATACAAACAAATAAATAACTTATTATTCTTAAAACATCCTACACAATAGACTTTTTACAAAAAAAATGTATATTTGTATATTAAAACCCCAAAATGTTTGTGTGTCGGTGTTTATACCTTTACAGATCAGTTTGTATAACAGTGTACTAATAATAAAATATTACCCCGATGTCATACACATTACTTTAGTTTTATATTATATCACATTATCAACAATAAATAGAATAAAATATGTTTCAGAATTACTTTGTTCTGAGAAGTGAATTTAGACGTCGAATGCAAATTCAATTACTTGGGATCCTTTGTTTTACTTGGCCACGAGAAATATTACGCTTTGTATAGATTCTATAGCATTCTTATCATTTGACGTTCTCTTTTGAAGTGACGTATCGTGGAATTCTTCTAATATGACTGTACCTACTTGTTTACTCTTTGTCTAGGTCCTTATTTACTTTCTTTTTTTTTCGTTTCGTTGAGCTGCGCTTAGAAATGCACCAGCGCATGCGCGGCGGACATCTTTATGCGCACCGGGCATGCGCCAATCCCCGCGGGCTGTTCGAAAAACAAAAAAAGAACCTGTTTGTTTTTGCCATATCTCTTTTTATATTTTTGCTCTGCTCGACAAATGTGGAAAAAATGGCCTATGACAAGATAGGATGATAAAATTAAAAACATCGCCGGCCCAAAATGGACAGAAATAGCCCAAGACAGAGACAGTTGGATAACTTTGGAGAAGGCCTTCACCTGTAAAGACGGGGTTCTTGCTAAGAACTAATTTTATATTCAAAATTTAATAAAACATATTTAAAAATTAATACTAAGATTGGAATAAGTAAATAATGTAAAACTAGAAGCAATTTATGTAAAAAGTAACAAGCAAGAAATAAAAGGCTTTTTATTATTTTATACAGATATCTATAAGTAAGTAATTATTAATTGGTGTGAGTTAGTCTTGCCGAAACATAAATCTTTAATATTTTGGGACAACTTATCCATTATCATCTGATGGCCTAGGCTCTTCCTAATTTAGAATTTCAAACAAGGCAGAGCCTATATACTCTGGCAATCAGACAACTAATGATTACTAATTTCTAAGTATATACCTACATATAATCGCACAGCTGTTTATATGCAATCAGGTACAACTGTCCTCATCATAGAAAAAACCATGATGTCTAGCTTAGTAATCAGAATTACTTACCACTAGATTAGCAAGCAAGTGAATGGCTCCAAAAAATCTCGTACCGGCTGGACCCTATTATGATAAGTATTTTTTAAAGTACCTACAAGAAGATTAACTATCTAATTTAAAATATATTTTTTACCATGGTTACAATAAATACTTAATTAAAACGTAATTTCAAAACAAATCACATTTATGTAAGATACATAAAAAAATCTATTTACTAAATACAATAATTGCATTTTTGAAAGATAAAAAATTTGAAGTCCTGACCCAGGAATCGAACCCAAGACTTCCGTAAGCCAAACCGGGGCCGGAATCGAACCACCTAAGTATTTGCAAAAAATGCCTATAAAAATTACTAGGTATAATCTATTTACTATCTCTACAAGGTACCAGGATAACATAACGACGTAAGGTATCTTCAACGCACTACCAAAAATCAATCACGTGGCGTTATCCGACGCCTACACTCAACTTGACGTAGAATGTAGGAAGGGGATCGGCGAGATTCATAAACTGGCTTCAGTTAACTAAGACGAACTGGCGCTACCACCTTTGTGTAAAAGTAATTAGGAAGATGTTGGTTTTGGAATTTAGAGAGTCTAAATAAGAGAGTGCATACTCAAGGGCTATTAGAGTTTTATATAAAATATTATATCTGCATTTAAATTAAACTTACACTTTCCGTTCAATGGATAAAAATCACTACGATATGAAATCCTGCACGAACATTGGGGTCTTAGATGTATATTGGTATCATCATCATCATCAGCCTATCGCAGTCCACTGCTGGACATAGGCCTCTCCAATTGCACGCCACTTTGTTCTATCTTCGGCTTCTCGCATCCAGCTCCTGCCAGCCGTTTTGCGTAAATCATCACTCCACCTGGCCTGAAGGCGTCCTACACTATATTGGTATACCTAAGTATATTTCGTAAATATGTATGCATTTATTTACATTAAAATAAAACAAGTCCCTAATACACCCCTAATATGACTGACAACGTGAACCTAACGATCGTTCAATCTAACGCTATTAAGATTAAAGTAAGTTCTCTAGAAAGCGATTAAAAGCATCACACTTTAAGTAGCTACAAACAAAAATAGAACAAACGAGTGAAGACATGCCTAATGCCAAATATGATTAGTAGCAGGAATATTTACGCTTTTATATAAATAGGTAAGTGGGGGACACGCTAGAGATACAACACGTCAAATATAAGATATAATTTTGTATATCTAATAAAAATAGAGCTATTATTATGACTGAGATATTCGCGTTATAAGATTATATATTATAACTTATTGTAACGAGTCGAGCATGTTTATTATTATCATCTTTCCCTGTACTCATATAGGACATGGCTCCACAACAAAGCTAATTGAAATACTACATTGCAAGGAAAAAGTAAGGTTTCGAATAAATGTGAAAATCGTCGAGTTCGTTCTATATAATATGCTGAAAAGGTAGTAGGTATGTGTATTATATATGGTATATTAAAAATAGGTAGCCGTGGATTTTTCAGGTCTTTGGTAAAAAAAATGCTCACGCTACTTAATAGCGGGACATTAAGATTGATAATATAAAATCTGCACATATCTAACCTTCAAGTTCATCTAATCTTCAGTTATTGAAGTGGGTTGCCGCTTCACCATTATCAGCGTAACCGGCAATTAACGTCGTTGTTACGGGACGGAAATCCCGAACATACCCATCGATATAATATGTCATTGTCGTAATCTCAAACATAAACAGTAAGTCTACCATGAAATTGACATCCTGAACTCGATTTTCGTCTCGAGGATCGAAATCGAATCGATTCGAAATAAGACATGTCTAGCTACCATGAAGTTAAATCGAATTTGTTTAAAAACAAAATATGACAGGCGTGATCGACAGCCCGATTTTCTTTTCCGATATTAAAATCGATTTAATGGATATGGTAGTCCTACAGTTGTTACCATTAAAATAAGCTTGTTACTAGTATAGTAAGCGATGTGTTAAAGGTATGTAAGGGATTAAGTACTGGCGGACATAACTCAAAGTATACCTATAGATAGATACGTAGGTAACTTGATAAGTTTTGAGACAAGAAAAACTAGCCACCTTTATTTTACCAACGTTACAAAGTCTTTGCAGTTTTGTCGGAAACTTTCCTTCTGAAAAGACCCATACTGACGACTGTCTCTTATGCGTCATCATCATCATCAGCCTGTCGTAGTCCACTGCTGGACATAGGCCTCTCCAATTGCACACCACTTTGTTCTATCCTCGGCTGTCTCTTATTATCCGGATCATATTGATAATTCCACGTTTCGACACCTGTGATGATTTCCGAAACACGTCTTGGCGTAATGTTTTCAAATTATAAACGCCAATTAAGACGGGCATGTTTTTCAGTATCTAAGAACAAACGCGGGTTCCAACGACAACGAAGCTTCCTCACTCCAAGATGCTAATAAAAACTCTAAAGAAAGCTACCCGAACTAACGCCAAGAATCTTCTCGACGTCCTAGTAAGTAATTCGTGGGTCTTTTCGCACCATCATTTTAGTAGTCCACACATTTTCTGTAGTTACTGCCGTCTGTGGACGACCACTTCTATGGTCATCT
Source organism: Herminia tarsipennalis (assembly GCA_945859575.2). Lineage (NCBI taxonomy): Eukaryota > Metazoa > Arthropoda > Insecta > Lepidoptera > Erebidae > Herminia > Herminia tarsipennalis. The sequence continues at coordinate 8,707,944 of OX243834.2, read as the reverse complement.
TTGAGATTTGTTTTACCTATTTTCAATTTACTACACCATCTAAGAACTATTGCTCGAGATAAGGCAGACTCCCCTAACGCTGACTGTAATCGTTGAAGGCAAAGTTTTTCAGTTAAACCAAATTTAAAATTATAAAATATATATACATAGCACGCTAATGTTCGCAGTTTAACTCCATCATTGCAAAGAAAAACGTGGGAACCGTCTTAGTAAAATGACTGGAATATCAAATATGTATTTATTTCAAATACATTTTCTTAAAAAAATAAAATATACCTAATACAGATGAGGTCCATTTTTAAGTTACGAGCATATCAAAACTTACGGTGCTTAACGATATTTTAAATCATAAGAGCTTCAAAATGAACGTACATCACGTTCATTTTGGAGCTCTCACTCATGATTATCAAATCATGGTAATCAAACTGTTTTTTAAAAGTTTTATGGTTAATATTCAATTTAATTTTGCTAAACATGGGTACTTAATATTTTAGTACTTACATTACCTGTTTTTACTAAAAACTTATCTTAAAAGGCATGGTCACAAAAATTTGATAAGAACAAGAGTTTATCCGATTTTGGTGATTATGTGTTAGAAAATATATGTGCTAAATTTGTTTGAATATTTGCAAATGTTAGCTACATGTAGCTGACTGTACAAACATACATAACTCACACCTCTGTCCCATTGGGATAGATAGAGATTATTTTGGGTCATTGGCTACGATTTCACTCTACTTAAGCTCCTCTACATCCACAATCGTCTTTATGCGCGCTCGGTGATTATAATATGTGTTTAAATATTAACTGTAAGAATTTCGTATACTTAGTAAATTTGAGCTATTACTATTTCATAAACGACGTCTGCAAGCACGTAAAAGTGTCACGTTCCGCCTAACTAACTAACTGTAACTTACTATTTATAATAAGTATCTCAGCCTCTCAGCGAATGACGATTGCAGCGACATGCGATACAATTGGAACTAAAGCTATCAGCCTATCAGAGAATGGCAATTGCAGCGACATACGATACAATTGGAACTAAAGCTGTCACAAGCATGGTTGTTTATTACAATGTCATCAAATTTTCATTTGACGTTATCAAGTAAAATTATCATCAGTAAACCAACTTTACAGACAACCATTTTTTTTACGTAATAAAATAATTAATTTTTAAAATTTTTGTTTGTTGCTCTTTTACGCAAAAACTTTTAAACTTAGCACTAGTGTATAATAGTTTAAACATCAAAATAGGCTATTAAATAAAACTGGACTAGTGCGAAACTTCAAAGAAAAAATAAACCAAACATATCAATTAACACCATATAAAAGCTGAAAGTTCACAATACGGTCATAAAAACCGAACAGTATCGAAACGTGAAAGTGACTGTGTTTGGTCAGACGTCAATAATAATAAAGCGGCCATTAATACTAACATTAAAGTACCTACCGTTGCCATGGCGACTGTAAATCGACTCATAAAATTCCCGCATAGAATCTGCCTATCTATACACGTAATACAGCTGTTTGGGATGATAATGCACGATGAAATTCAAGGTAAACACCGTTATGAGGGTTATTCAAATGCTTGACAAAGATAACCAAAGTTATCGACATAGCCCACCGGATTAGCAAGTTGAAGTGGCAGTGGGCTGGCCATATTAGCCGAAGAACCGACAACCGTTGGGGTAAACGAGTTCTTGAGTGGAGACCGCGGCTTGGCAAACGTAGTGTAGGACGTCCTCAAGCCAGGTGGAGTGATGATATACGCAAAACGGCTGGCAGGAGCTGGATGCGAGAAGCCGAAGATAGAACAAAGTGGCGTGCAATTGGAGAGGCCTATGTCCAGCAGTGGACTGCGATAGGCTGATGATGTGTGACAAATATATGCTTTTATATCGCCTTGGTTTTTAAGGAAAAACCTTGAAAATCAGATACTTCAGATCCTTTGACAAATCTATATTATATTTAAAATTTAAAATCAATGGCCTCCTACTGGCATGAGACAATTTGCCTAATTCTTTGGAATTGGGTATTTGACTATTATCAAAATATTTTTTTTTTTAATAACCATGTAAAAATACGTCATAAAGTGTTCTAAAAAAAATTATTCCTTTATTAATTTAACGTGTTTATTAATTTATAATCATAAAGAGAAACACTAAAAGTAAATGATATGACCATAGAAAACGTGACGTACAAATTTGTATAGAATGCTAGCATATGACATTCTATACAAATTTGTACAAAGCGGATCGTTTTTGACGTTTCTTAAAAAGAAGCTGATTTGACTTCAGTCAAATACCCTATTTGCCTAATTCTTTTGGAATTGGGTATTTGAATACTATCAAAAGAAAATATTTTTTAATAACCATGTAAAAATATGTCAAAAAGTATTCTGAAAAAATATATTCATCTATTAATTTAACGTGTTAATTAATTTTTAATCATAAAGAAAAACACACGTTTCTTAAAAAGAGGTTGATTTGACTTCAGTCAAATACCCTATTATCTGGACAAAGGTTTGTATGTACTTACATAAGATATTTTTATATAAGTCACAAAAACTTCAATACGACACATTATGTAATGACTTCTCTCAATGATTGTACAACAGTATCATCAGTTGGAGCACAAAGAAATATAATTCCTCGTGCACCAACTAGGTGGAACACGAGGTGGAGAACATGGAACTCATGGAAGTACACATTTAACGTTACGCCATGAGACAGAGTGCCTAAAAAATTGCTTCGTCTAAAATCTAGCTAGGCTGCCTATTACACAATCAATTTAGATAATAATTATATGAATATAAATAATATGATACAATAATATTTTATACCTACCTATTAATTAGACATCCACATAAAATTTACAAGATTATTCCGAATAAATAAACATTCAGAACAAATACAAGCTAAAAATACTACCTGAATAAAGGTAATAGGTATCAAAAGAAAACCGATACAAAAATAAACCGCTTAGCGAAAAAATAATAGCCAAAGCAAAGGAAAAAAACGCAAATAAATAACAGGATCCTTATACAATAAAATTGACGGGAAAAGCAACCAAAAAGAAAAATCACAAACCAATGACTGGTTCGTTTTTAGGGTTCTGTGGTAAAGAAGTAATTCTTATAGTTTCGCTATCCGTCTTCAGTTTCGCTCAGAGACCCTTAGTACTAGAAAGGTGTAATTTGGCATTGATATACATATTACTTACGCCAACAAAGTGGTAAAATAAAACATAGAAAAAATATTTCACTTTGAAAATTTTTAACTCCCCAGCACGTAAAGTGGGGTTGTATTTTTTTTTCTCGCCTCAACCGATCGTGTTGTCATTGGATAGGACTTTTAAAAATGTTAATCTTTAAAGTGGTAATTATTTTTAGAGTCAAGTGTCCCTATACCCTGCCAGCAAAAAAAAAAAATTACAGCTTAGTAGGCCTTAGAAGTTTACGAGTAATAACCGACCGAGTGAGAAGTAACAATATTTTCGTACAAATTTCATTGAAAATTGTTTAAACATTATTAGTAGTTAGAAATAAAAACATTTCTAGTCCGCATTATTATAGTGGGCAACTACGGAACCCTACATGGCCGGACATGGAGTTGTCCGGTTTCTCAAATTGAAGGAAAATAGCTCCTAATGGCAATGGCTTAACAGAAGTTTCTGAGATGTTACAGAGCAGACAGTGAGAGTAAGACTGGTGAAGAATTAGTGAATTCCTCACCCGTCTTAAGCACTGCTATAATAATAATAATGATAATAAATGTTGGGACAACTCACACAACGTCATCTGATCCCAAACTAAGCAGAGCTAGTACTATGGCAACCAGACAACTGATAAACATACTTAAATATTTCTAAATACATACATATTACAGATAAATAACACCCAGACACAGAAGAAACCATCGTGCTCATCACACAAAGTTTTATCCTGGGTGGGGATCGAACTCACGACCTCTTGCGTAGCAGTCGGATACACTCCCACCGCGCCACAGAGGCAGTCATGCTATCGCAGAGACCGTGGTTGCCATATGGTGCGATAGCTGTTCTAAGGTTTTGCTGGCATCTGTCACTGTATCCCGATAAGGGTTATTTCATTTTAGTGACATTTTTATCTTCTTCTTTGGTAATTTTATCTTCTCAAATTATAAAAAAAAAAAACAATTTCTGTTACCGCAGAGACCAGAGCCTGTAATGCGTGTGTCTTTGTAAACATAATCATAGACACAAACTCGAGATCGAACCCGCAACCTCTTTCACAATAATCCTGTTATACCCCCGAAGCAATCAAAAGGTTTACTTAAGGGTGCTCCCTCACCGCGAGCATTCACCTGTAATGTAACGTTACAGATCCGAGCATGAGGAAGGAGAACCGAACATTACAATGCGCAACATGTAATGATACTATCTGTAACATTTTGATGAAATTTATAACATCAATTAAAATATTAAACGATCGCTTCGAAAATCGAATTTTAAATGTTACATTACAGGCGCATGGGTCAAGGTTTACCAAAGTGGTTTATTAGTAAGTTGAAGCTCAATACAAAATCGATCGTTTTTTTTAAATCCCGTTTCCATACAAATTTGATGAATAAAATGTAAGTTCCAAAAAATATTTTTTTTTGTTAGCGAGTTTTTAAAACCTGTGTTTATCGGTATTTAGAGAAAAAAAATGGTAATTTTAGTGCACCCCCTTTGACCAGCGCATGCTCGTCAGTCTGAGAGGCAGTATTGTAATGGTAATGCTCGAAATCGAATCATAAATGTTACATTACAGGACCATGCTCGCGGTGAGGAAGCCCCTTATGATATGTAAAATATGAAAAATTTAGACATTTAAGGAAGCGCCCGCCGGCTTCCCATGGAGTTTTCTTAACTATCTATATACCTACATTATAATAAGTACACGGATGTTTTCTAAAAATGAAATCTGCTAGGCTAGCTAGACCGATTTATCGCCCCCGAAACCCCCTACATACTAAATTTCATGAAAATCGCTGGACCCGTTGTCGAGATTCAGATTATATAGGTACATAGGTTTATACAGAGTGTAACAGAAAGGTGTGGTCATATTCAAGGGTTGGTATGTGCCCATGATACTGAGTGCACATACTTAATTTTATCAAGATCGGAGTACCCTAAAAAAATATTTATTTTTTATTCGTTTATTTATTATTGGAAAAGTTATTAATTAAAAATGTATGACCTAAAAAGTTCTACGCCATAATAATCCAATCGAATTTTGTACCAGAGGAGGTATAATTCTTATGCCATACGCATTACGCTACTGAATTTTGTCAAAAAGAATATGCTATAACTATGTAATAATAATGCAACCAGCTATGGCACCATGGTAGGTACAATACTGATAACACCCTATCCGCTGCTGAAATTTGACCACATCTTTCTGTTATAACCTGTATATACAAGAATTGCTCGTTTATCCAGAAGATATATATTTTTTAATAAAACTAGCAATGTGGTGCCGGCTTAAGAATAGTACCACCCCATCTCTTCCCGTGGGTGTCGTCAAGGCGACTAAGGGATTTCACACAGAAGGACGGGCAGCAGCGTCCTCTGCGTACTTAAAGCCTTACTGCGATCACCAACCCGCTCGCCAAGCGTGGTGATTATGGCAATTACCCCCAGGATCTACATACTAGTAGGTTCTACTGGGGAGACCCGTGCCCAGCAGTGGGCCATCATATGGGTTGATATGTATGTCCCACATTACTAGCAATCATGCTAACCACTTCAGCTAAACTCAGTTTTGCGTTAGGAGTGGGTTCACGTCGTTAGTTTATTCGGTAGGATCCGAAACCACGACCTCACGATTGCGAGTCCGATGCCCTTAGCCATAAAGACTATCACCGCTTTAAAAAAATCTGTATGATAGTGAAAACCTCATTAAAATCCATTTAATATTTTTTGAGATTATCGCGACCAATAGAGCGAATACAGACTAATAGACAGACGTGGCGAATGATTTCTGAGATCATAACTACTGCTTTATCACAGGAGAACGTTTTTTTTTCCATTCACAATTTTTTATTTATTGCGAAAATGCACATTGCCTATCACGAGCAATAAAAACTTTAATGTTGCGTCTACGGGGTTGGTTTTTGTTGTCGTACCCAAGTGACCCCATTCCCTCACCCTTTGAGAGATAGGGCACGATTAACCTTTGCCATGAATCAATGATTAATAACTGTCTTATAGTCATGTTAGTTTATGTCGACAGAATCATTAGCGTGTTTATTTCCATCGTTATTAATGACTGTAGTTTATCTTTTGCTTTTGTTGTTAATATAATGTGTAAACACGAATAAACAGAATGAATTTATGTATTTTACCTGATTCATTGTTAGCATTGATAAATCAGTCAGTCTTTTTCTTTTTAAAGACGACTCCCGTAGTAGGGTATAAGTGTGTCGCGGGGGACTTTACAAACATACAAGTCACGGACACAAAGTACATCCAGACTCGGTACAACAATTTGTGGATCACACAAAGTGGTGTCCCGTGTGGGAATCGGACTCTCTTGCCTAGCCGTCGGATACACTCCCACCGCGCCACAGAGGCAGTCAAAAAAATATATAATTTAATTTTGTTTACTATCGTATTTCGGATTCCAAAGATTATTTTGCAGGTGCAGACCAGGAGGCCTACTCTAATTCAATAAAAATGAAGTTTCTATCAAAAATGAGGTGGGATTCTACAGAGCCAGGAATATCTATTTAATCCACTTGTTCCATAAAATCGTTCATGGGTTCGAACTTCTTGTGCTTATCCAAAAATCCGTACTAATATTATAAATGTGAAAGTAACTCTGTCTGTCTGTCTGTTACGCTTTCACGCTTTAACAGTTAAACCGATTTAGATGAAATTTGGTATGGATATAGTTTGAGTCCCGGGGAAGGACATAGGATAGTTTTTATTGCGATAACCGACATCCACGCGGACGAAAGCTAGTTTATTATAATAGTTCCCACAAACATAAGAAATTTAAAAAAGAGTTTATCTACAGGTTTAAAGAATTCAAAACTTAGGAATTAGTTAGGTTCGTACGAATCAGAAATGATATTTAAACTGAGCATTGCTAGGGGCGGATTTCCGATCTCACCGCGATCCCACTATAATATCAGGTCTAAGAAACTTTGTTCTCATAAATTATCGCATTCGCTTGCATGATAAAATATAGGTATCACATACATAATATCGTCGAAACAGTTAGTTCAAATCCTATCAAATTAATTAAACAACACAAACATTACAAATAAACATCATGTATCGTAAATTTACATTACCAAAACAGGACAGCCACAATTTTCAAATGCCCATTTCAACGTATTCATTAAGAGGCGGCTAACGCAAAATCTGATATTATTTTATCCCAACCTTTATCAAGTGGTTTGTTTTAGCGGACGTTCTGTGAACCGCAATGCAAAGGTAGACTTGTACACGACGCGGTAAGCCGCTCGCAGGCCGCAAACCCTTCTACAAACCGCAAATCCTACTGTTTATTAAACCTAAATCCCCTACGAATGCAGAGTAATCAGATCATCAAGGTAGGCATAGTTGGACAGAGCTCTGTTTTATGCAAAATGTATTGGTATATTGAAAGGGATATATTATTGTAAGCATTTCCATGTCATTGATTGGTATTTTAGGAATTGAACTACTTTTTTTTCAAAGATAAACAGTTTCAATTCTTACAAACTCTTTGAAAATATGTATATAATCGATGTGTTATTTTTAAGTTTAGTTTTGTTAAACACAGTTTTGTAACTGCGTTTTGAACATTTCATAGGAAACTAGCTTTCGCCCGCAGCCCCGCCCGCGTGTTTGTCGGTTATCGATATCCTTCCCCGGGACTCAAACTATACACACCAAATTTCATCTAAATCGGTTTAGCTGTTTGAGCGTGTAAGGGTAACATACAGACAGAGTAACTTTCACAACTTTTAATATCTTAGGACAACTCACACAACGCTATCTGATCCCAAACTAAACAGGGCTTGTACTACGGAAACCTGACAACTGATATAGATACTTAAATATTTCTAAATACATAGGTACATATTATAGATAACACCCAGATATAGAGTAAACCATTGTGCTCATCACACAAAGTTTTGTCCTGGGTGGGGATCGAACCCACGACCTCCGGCTTAGCAGTCAGAGTCACTAACCACTAGACCAACCGATCAATAGCCCTAAAATAGCGCGTATACACCTACATATTAAATTCAAGTGATTATGCCTACTTAATGCCATTGTCTCTAAGGTATTTGGGAGGGAAATTTTGACGTCGAACGCATTAAGAGAAAATGGTTTGACCACGGATTAATCACCTTAATTATTTTTTAATGCGAGTCCTTGGCACTGAATACTACGGAATGCTTTGAAGGAATTTCAATAAGAAACGTAGTTTGAAATGAATTTGGAGCTTACGTCAATTACTTCCAAGGATTTTATTTCAAGAACACGATAACGCATTTTCTAATATAGTCAAACCTTGCACAGAATTATTTTACCCATATGTCTTGTAAATCAAACCCGACATATGATCAAACGACACTATAATCTTGAATATAAATAAACAGCATAGTTATAGGTAGCTATAACCCTAATCGACATAAAGGAAACATTGTGTGTCAACGCATAGTTCAAACCACTGAACGGATTGAATTGAAATTTTGTACATAGATAGAGTTATTATTACATAATCATTTTTTTAGTTACTATTACATAAGTATTATATAACCCAAATCGAAAATCTGTTTTTACATAAAGTGAATGACTGACGTATCAACGCATAGTTCAAACCACTGAACGGATTGAATTGAAATTTTGCACACAGATAGAGTTATTATTACATAAGCATTTTTGAAATTCATCCAATAAAGTAGTAAAACGGAAGATCAAAATTTTATTAGCTATAACCCAAATCTAAAATCTGTTTTTACATAAAGGAAACCTTGACTGACTGACGTATCAACGCATAGTTCAAACCACTGAACAAATTGAATTGAAATTTTGCACACAGATAGAGTTATTATTATATAGGCATTTTTTAAATTCATCCTATAAAGTAGTAAAACGGTGGTTCAAAATTTTATTAGCTATAACCGAAATCAAAAATCAGTTTTTACATAAAGGATACCGTGACTGACTGACGTATCAACGCATAGTTCAAACCACTGAACAAATTGAATTGAAATTTTGCACACAGATAGAGTTATTATTACATAAGCATTTTTGAAATTCATCCATTAAAGTAGTTAAACGGAGGATCAAAATTTTATTAGCTATAACCCAAATCGAAAATCTGTTTTTACATAAAGGACACCGTGACTGACTGACGTATCAACGCATAGTTCAAACCACTGAACGGATTGAATTGAAATTTTGCACACAGATAGAGTTATTATTACTTAAGCATTTTTGAAATTCATCCAATAAAGTAGTAAAACGGATGTTCAAAATTGTATTAGCTATAACCCAAATCAAAAATCTGTTTTTACATAAAGGACACCGTGACTGACTGACGTATCAACGCATAGTTTAAACCACTGAACGGATTCAATTAAAAATTTGCACACAAATAGAGTTATTATTAAGCATTTTTGAAATTCATCCACTAAAGAGCTATAACGGGGCTTGAAAATTTTAATTAAAACTTAATGAATCCACGAGCGAAAGTTTACTTAAGATTTTTTCTTAGTTTTATAGTAGCAAATACAGTTCATTCGTAGTAAAAAAAAAGTATGTTAGTCAGTGAAGAATTCAGAGCTTATTAGGCATAGCGAGAGTAAAAGCTTCAGTGAGAAAAGACTTGTTACAATAGCTCCAAGCAGGTCGCTGTGATATGACAGCCTTCGTGGACCTTGCCTTGTCTTGCCTCGAACACAATACGCGTGGGTGCTATTGTCGGTAGGTACTCGAGTTTATGTATCAGTGAATAATAGGCCTTATGAAGGCTGGTATCAAATGTATCTTCTACATTGCCCGTTGAATAAACTAACAAATTGATTAAGGACACTGGACAAGTTTTTGAAATTGTTAATTAAATTTTAAATACTGTCGAATACGAAAAGTGAACAACTAGGCAAATAGACCAATTAAGGAAAATAATGCGGCATAAGAAGTGGGTTTCTGTTGTTTTTATTTCATACTTACAATGTTATACCTACTTAATAATATTTTTCAATGGAATTTGTACGAATTTTTTTTACTTCTTATTTGATCAGCCGTTACTCGTAAGCTTGTAAAAACTACTTAGCCATGATAGTTTTCCTTTTAATTTCACTATAGGTATACGCTACTACCGTGATTTTTTCACATATCCAATATGAACCATTGAGCTGGTAGGGACAGGGTACACTTGACTCTAACAAAAATGCGCACTTTAAAGCTCAATATTTTACAAACGGATCCCTAAATCGAAAAATGTTTTTTTAACCCTAAATGTTTTTTATTGTCCCCACACGATGGATTAGGTGAGAAAAAAAAATCACATCCATACTTTACACATAGAGGAGGTACCCTAAATGATTTTTTTTATTTTTTTCACTTAGTTTTCATAAGTAATATGTTTTCAGCCTTCTGGCGCTAACAGTCTCTGAACTAAGCTGCGGACGGGACATGACAAAACTATAAGAATTCAGTTTTGCAACTTTGGCTACGGAACCCTAAAAATACAGGTAACGACCTAATTAAACTAACGTAACAGATTATTATAGTTCACAAGACATAAGCGTGCACACTTTATAACCTCAATCCGGTCAAGTTAGATCTTGACGTAACAATTCAGTGTTCCCCGCGCAACAACGTCATTCTATTCGATTAGCGTAAGCTCTAATCGAATAAAATGCCATTTGTCTATGTCGGATGTAAGTACGAGAGTAGGTAATTTAATTTTATGATTTTAAAAAGTAAGTAGGTAGATGCCCACTAAGCTAAGTATGTACTTACTTTTTAGGGTTCCGTAGCCAAAATTTCAAAAACGGAACCCTTATATTTTCGTCATGTCTGGCTGTCTGCCTATCAATATGTCACAGGCATTTAACTCAAAGCCTACACAATGAATATTGATGAAATTTGGTGAAAAGGTGTCTTGTCTTGTTAAGTACTAATGATAGCTAAATAATGAAAATAATAATTTTATAGGGGGCACTCCATACATGTAACAGCCACTGTTTTTTTTTCAACAAACATAAACATGTAGTACCTACATCATTCGATAGGTCATTAGAAAACATTTTAATGTTTCTAATAAACTTTTTTTTATCAAGTGAATATTTTTGGAAATAATCGCTCCGAAAATTATATACATTGTGTCCCCGACTCTTACATCTTTTAAATTGTGGGATCAAAATAATAAAAAAAATCACAAAGGTACCTAGCTGCTGTCTGCTGGTGCAATTATTCAAATCGGGGTTTTCATACGGCAATGGCTCCGGATCCCTACACTGAGCTTGGTACGACATGGCCAATATTTTTTTTTTGTCAAAAGGTCTTTAATTAACCACTCGAGTCACCCAAAAATACCTTTGACTTAGAAAAACCCAAATAATACATGGCTCAAATTTCAAGGACGGGACAAAATATTTCACCTGAAATCCATAAACTTAATAAAGTTCAGATAAAAATAGCACAAACATTCACACAACCATAAACCAGCTACTAAAACACAAAACAAATATTAAAAAGCATAATTGATTGTGTGTCGTAATTAAAAGGATTTATTATGTAAATGTGACGGCGGGAAAACAAAGAGATGGCGGGAAAGGTTTTTTATTCGTCCGTCCAACACCTGCACTTAACAGGCCGAACGTGGCCTGAATTTCTGAACGAATATCTCTAACCTTTTTTATTTTCAGCGGGAATTTTTGAATATTTTTTCGAATTTCGAACACGTCTGTGTTAGAAGTCTTTCTATGTTTTTAACTTATCACAAGAGTTGATAACAATCGATAAGAGACGCTGAACATCGAATTTCACCCATCTTATAACCAGAATTGACAAATTTTGTAAATCCTGCACCATCTTTTCTAATTAGATTTATCAGTTAATGATTAAAAAAATATAAAAAATAAAGCAAAGGAGTCTACCCGTGACCACGGCCGTTGTAATACGGTCGAAACGTCGGGCAATAAACAAGGTATTTTACCTTAAAATTACGCGATCTTTTTACTTTTGTGTGTTGGTTTATACTTCTTAATACAGCAAAATAACAAAGCATCTAGACTTAATATTATACAAAAATACTCATTCAAAACACTTTAACAAGAAACGAGTATCTTTTCCTTATCCAATTGAAGGCTTTGTCGCGCAGACCGGATAGGACGGTCAAATAGCAACGTTGCATAATGGCGGGTTTTATCATTGCATTTCAGCCACAATTTATACGACTTGTTTTCATATCTGAAGAGCCCACTGTACTGTGCTAAAGTTCAAAGTTCGTTTCTTACGTAGGTAGTTGTTTGTTTATTGCTTCAAGGAAAAAACCTATATTTAGCCAGCGGATTGTTGTGGTTTTCTTCGAAAAAAAGGTGCAAAATGGTTACCTTTGCTTTATTTTTTGATATTTTTTTAAATCATTGCCTCTTGTAGTCCAAATGGTTTTAAATAACTAGTATTCCATTTATGAAATATTAGTGTTAGTTTGTTTATCGCTTCAAGTAAAATAGTTTATAATATTAAACCCACTTTGCGCAGTGAGGTGTAACATTTATTTATCCTTTACTTATAATAATCTATACTAATATTATAAAGCTGAAGAGTTTGTTTGTTTGAACGCGGTAATCTCAGGAATTACTGATCAGAATTGAAAAAATCTTTCACTGGATCACATCTTTAATTATTATTATCACGGTCTTTAATCCGCCAATTTTTTACGGATTTTATATCCCCGGTGACACTCGCATCATCGAGATGAACCTAATGACGTATCATTTATTAAAATCGGTTGAGCCGTACAGGAGATGTGAGCGGACATAGAAACATTGGAAGGATACATACATACGCATCAGTACCTAACCCTACTCCGCAGTCAGGTAAAAATACAGACTGTATCGCGACTATTTAAAAATCTTTGAATTCAGTTCTTTTTATTTTTTAAATCAATATAAAATATTCTTTTACCAAAATATTCTATCTACAATATTTAACGTAGTTTCCCCCCGTGTGGCATCGCCGCGAGACATCCTGTTTTGTTTAAGAACCAAAGAAAAACGTATTTTTTTTCCAGTAACCTGTTTAAATACTTACAACAAAAACCGACCGATTTCACGTTTTTCAGTTAAAATATTACGTACCTACCTAAATAACTTAGGTAGAAATGATAATTAAATCTTGCTAAAAAATCGTTTATTTTAAATGAACTAAGCGCACAAAACAGTAGACACTATAACATATAATTTAGAACTTAATGGAATATTATGGAATATTCCATTAAGTTCTAAATACATATTAAGTGAATATTATATTCAATTCAAATAGATAACATCTAAATACTTGTTATACTAACAATCAACAAGATTATCATAACTTAGCCAAAGAATTTACAATGCCGTTAATCTTCTCTGCTGACACACCTAGTTCTCATTTTCAGCAAGAACAATACTAAGCCGGCGGGCATTATGCCAAATTGCGTCAAGCAACGATTTACAGACGGTGGAATGCAACCGAGCGCGTGTTTGTGCGGACAATGCTTTGCCTGCCATCCGCCGAAAACTCATGCATTATGCGAACGGGAATGGAAATGGGAAAATATGATGATAAAATACTTCTATTTTATCAGAAAATTAACCCAACCAAATGAATTCTAGGTCGTGTGGTATTTAAAAATTTCATCGTAAAAAAATCTAGGATCAGTGATAGCACAAATAATTACTGTTTTTCAGACATTATTTGTATCACTTTTCATTTTGATATCACTGATTTTGGAATGTTCTGCTATTTATAATACTTACTAATGGCATTTTAACTAGCGAATGTATTAACTTTGTTATTAATTTCATATAAAATATAATAGAAGCAGACAAAACATTCGCTAGTTAAAATAATGTTACTAAATTATTATGAACTAGCGGCTTCGCCCGCGTATATGCCAGATTGTTACCAAAATATTTTAACGGCAAAGTTTCATACTAATTTTGTGCCCCGTTTTACCCCCTTAGGGGGTACCCCTGTGCAAAATTTCAAGTTTCTAACCCTAGTTTAGGCCCTGCGTTGATATGTCACTCAGTCAGTCAGCTTCTTCTTTTATATAAATAGATATAGAGGTTAATGTCTAATTGTCGCAATAAACACATTATTTTCATTTGAACTAGGTGTTCAATATGTCTGATTATGTTAGACTGGTAAATTTACATTTAAATGGAAATATGAGAGACTTTACATCACCTAAGTACCTACTCAAGTTTAGGCGTAAATTACATTTCGTAGCTAATTTAATTCTTTCTTACCTTTAGCATATTATCATTCATTAGCTATTCACCTTGAAGGCGTTGGTATAAGTTAACATCAATTTTCTCTTAAAAATATTATCTAAATTATAAAGGCGAGTAACTTTTTTTGTCATTATGTATTCATGATATAAACGATACGATAGTACTAAGTAAAAATTTAAAACTCCCACGGCACTACTTCTGTTCTGACCTTTAATTTAGTAGCTCAGCTAAATATGTAACGGTATTTTATTTTTATCTTTAATGTTTAAGAGTTTTTATCCTACTGAATACGTCAGGTATTATGTAATATGAAATAAAAAACGTTTAAAGTTGCGTTTGCGTTAAGTCTGATTTAGATTGATATTTGAATGCTAGTTTTTAGGATTCCGTACCCAAAGTGTAGAACGGTACACTATACGCTGTCCGTCCGTCTGTCTGTCTATCCGTCTGTCACCAGGCTGCATCTCATGAACCGTGATAATTAGGCACCTGTCCCACCAATGGCGAGAAAGCGAGTAGCGAGTAGCGATTTTATCGCTCAAGAAACGCTAATCGTCGTTGGTGGCGCAGGTGCCTTAGACAGTTGAAATTTTCACAGATGATGTATTTTTGTTGCCGCTATAACAACAAATACTGAAAAACAGAATAAGATATATATTTGAGGGGGCTCCCAAACAACAAACGTGATTTTTTGCCGTTATTAATAATACAGTGGTCCCGTATTATTAATTACGGCAAAAAATCACGTAAATCATAATTCGTGTGCGAGTCCGACTCGCACTTGGCTGGTTTTTTTATTATTGCAAAAGGGGTGAAATATCACCTCTTAAGAAACAATAAAAATACCTTTAGTAACAGTAGTACATAGTGGGTATATGTAAAACTAATTACGGCCTTGAAGTGAAGCACACGTATGTTGGTTAAGTACTTGATCTGTGTGCCAAATGTTAACCAAATCCATTTAATGGTTTATGCTGTAATTATGAAAAAAAAAAAATTCAAAGCGGTTACACACGACAAGGCTTTAAAACGAGTGTAGATATTTTTGAAACGTAGTCAGTCACGGTTTTCTGTTATTTTAGTCATTTGAAATTACGTGCGTCTTACAGATATTAGTAACATTTATTATTTAAATCCATTGGTATTTTGTTATTTATTTTATTAATTGCCATCTCAGTAGTAAAAAAAAAACCGTTGTTCAGTGCGGATTTTAATTTCACAACTTAAAGCCTTTGTTTCAACAATATCACATAACTACATCCATAAAATATGTCCGCCACATACCACACGTGAAGAAGAATTTAATATTGCTTCGTGAACCGCAACCTAAATATTTAGTGGACGAGTTTTTTCAGTTTTGTACCCTATAAGATATTTTTCCTTTGCCTTAACGGAAAGCTTTAGAATAGTCTGTAGTCTGTGTAAATTAAACGGGTTGAGTTATGCGTTTTTTCCACAACATTACTTGCGGCTAAAAAGAGATATTAGCTTTTTTTCCTCTCTTTCGTTTATGGTGAGGCCGTGGGTTTACCTTTGACCTTTATGTAGGCGATAATAATGAATACTTATTATAATAATTGCCGTTATAAAATTCTTCCGTTTGTTCTATATTCTCGGAAAGCTTTAAAGAGATTTAAAAGGTGAAAATATATGCTACATAAATGTTTAAATTTATTTTATAATTACAAAATAAAGTTGCAAAATACGAAACGAAAGATTTCATATCACATCAAATTAGAATAATTTATACACAGCGAAATTGCAAAAACATTCGCTCATAAAGTATAATAATAGTAATAAACATTCTTTTTTCACTTAAGAAGCAAAAGTCCTCTTGTGAAAAGACGATTAGTATCTACATAAGAGGATACGAATTACTATAGAGTAACTTACAGTGAATTTAAACTTACCTATTCATTAAAAATCACAAAGGCACATCTTGTTTTAGTTCAATTTATACGCAGTTTTTTTGGCTAGATACTTTTACAGGTTTAGACTTAGTTTTAACGAAATACACGATAAAACATTGAATAAATTTATCATAATTTTTTCCTCGTCTCATTGAACAGATATGAAAATGTTGTCAACCGTAACAGATTTAAACCTTTTTGTTAATATAAGGACAATAACTTTGACCTCTGTCTCCATTCCTCGGGGTAGCTTTTCCCTTATCTCTGGGGAACAATGTGTTGCGCACTCGCTCAAACAATTACCTCATTTACAAATTTTGAAATTATTCATTCTCAACTTATATCATTTTATTTTTCATATTTTTAACCGAGGAAAAAACGAAGGAGGTTCTTGAGTCGACGCGTATATTTTATTTTATGTATGACCACGCATAACTTTTTACAGAGTAGTCCGATTTTAACAATTCTTTTTTTATTAGAAAGAGTATAACCCCAAAGTTGGTTTCATATACTTAAATTTGGAAAAAAATAACCTTAAGAGTAGAAAAACAGGGGATGATTGTTGATTCTCACTGATTGTAATGTATGACCCCGCATAACTTTTTACAGAGTAGTCCGTTATTGATAATTCTTTTTTATTGGAACGGGTATACCTCGAAGTCCGTCCCATATAAATTTGGAAGTGGAACTACTGAAGACTACAAATGACGAGTGAAACTATTCAATATTTCACGGTTTGTAGATAGTGTTGAGTAGCACTTTACTCTCGTCATACTACTATAACACAATGTAATAGAACTGATAGTGAACAATCTTGTGAACTCCTCAACAATTGAAGGGCATGCATTAATAAAAGCAAAATTTGTAAAAAGATTTTAGCAGTTGCCATAAGGCTATTGTAATTTACGTGAATTACAAACAAACCTACTAAAAAGTGATAAATTAAAAATTTTTTTTCACAAAAAAATATTACCGACTTCAAAAATAAATACAAGGTAACTAAAAAGCTAAAATAATAATAGAATAAGAAAATATATATATTTTTCATGGCAAGAAGGTTTTTTAAGCGTTTTACTAACATTTTATATTTTTTGAAGTTAGTGCCATGAAAAAGTAGTTTTTATGTTAAAACATAAGAACTACTTTCTAAAATAAATATGACTTCTAAAATAAATATGCCGTCATAAATGGCGGCATATTTATTTTAGAAGTCATTATTTTTTTTTGTAAAAAAGGTTTTTTTAGCGTTTTACTAACATTTTATATTTTTTGAAGTTAGTGCCAAGAAAAAGTAGTTTTTATGTTTTATGACGGCATATTTATTTTTGAAGTCTGTATTTTGTTTTTTTTGTAAAAAAGGTTTTTTAGCGTTTTACTCACATTTTATACGGATGTTTTAAAGTTTTTATTTAAACTCACTAATATTTAAGATTATTATAGATTTATTTTTTAAGGCCGCCTTTGTACAAAGATAAGCACGAAGTTTTAAATAAATAAATAGACTATAAATGTAATACAACTTTCAATTCAATAAAATGTTATAAAGATTCAAACACATATATACCTAACCTCATTCGTAAACACCGCATCATCACGATCAACCACCTATGGGCCAAAGAAATTAGAAAGCAATTTATCATTTTCGGTGGGCATTTGGCAAAACATCATTATTCATTTATTTCTGAAAAGCGTGGAATGGTTCTATTGTAGTTATTTTTTCACAAATCGCTTGGAAACGTTTCAAATTTCTCTTGAGTCAAATTTTGTACAACGTGTAACAGAAAGCTGTGGTGAAATTCCAGCTGTGAATCAGAAAGAATTGGAACTCTTATAGTTAAATTTAATATTTGTAGCATAAATCTAGCATTTAGCGCAGACAATGTAATAATAATAAATAATATCTTGGGACAACTCACACAACGCTATCTGATCCCAAACTAAGCAGTGCTTGTACTATGGAAATCAGACAACTGATAAACATACTTATATATTTTTTAATACATACATATTATAGATAAATTACACCCAGAAACAGAATTAACCATCGTGCTCATAACACAAAGTTTTATCCTGGGTGGGAATCGAACCCACGACCTCTTGCGTAGCTGTCTTCGTCAGTTAGCGCGTTAAAACTATTCTATGCCCGCCCTTCCGCGGGACTCAAACAATCGTCATACCAAATTATATATAAATCGGTTCAGCTGTTTAAGTGTAAAAAGGTGACAGACAGACAGAGTAACTTTCACATTAATATTGATATAGATGTACAGTCAGCCAAGAAAGTGATCGTTGAAAGTCGAAGAAAGTGAGTTTTGACAAAGCCTCCTTTATAACCAATATAGCGCTAAGGTTGAAATTAGTAAATGTCAGAATAATATTTTAAGGGAAAATCAACTTTGTTATTTATGACGTGCAAATGAATTTCAACCGTAGGGTGATGGACCATATTTTTGGCCGCCTATACATATGTGTTCATACATAGGTACACAAGAAATCAAACTCATCTTTTTTAAAAATTGTACAGTAGATTAATTATACCCATATTTAACTATTATAGCATTGTATAGGTAGTTAAAGTCTATACAATTGAATACTAAAGGTGTACCATACAAATCGTAAACGCATAGGTAAGAATTTGCAACTAAAAATTCCATGGTAAATTACGTATGCAAATTAAATTTCTCTATGCACCAAAACTAACTCAGCCAATCGTAGTCACTAAAATCGTAATTAAATTTTGGTGAGCGAGCCAACGTTGATAACTTTAATATCAATTTATCCGGATGCATAAACTCAATCAAGTTAGTACTAAGTTTGTAACTATCTGACCAAGGTGCAGGGATATGACATCGATCCTAACAGGTAATACAATTTCTGCTTAGTTAGTTAGAATTGATGGTCTAACCTAGTTCTGTAATTAAACAAAGATAACTTATAATTTTGATAAACTTTCGCGATTTGTACACATTATGAAATCATCGCGTGAATAATTCGGCCGTGATCACGGGTAGCCTACCCGTGACCACGGCCGTTGCAATACGGTCGAAACGTCGGGCAATAAACAAGGTGTTTTATCTTAAATTATTCACACGATTAAGACATGTAATATATATATTTTCATAACTTATAATTTACTAGATATATATATAACTAACTAACTAGGTATATTTTCCTCTATCTTTAAACATATGACTGCCTCTGTGGCGCGATGGAAGTCCGTCCGACTGCTACGCAAGAGGGCGTGGGTACGATTCCCATACGGGACACCACTTTGTGTGATCCACAAATTATTGTTCCGAGTCTGAGTGTATTTTGTTTCCATGACTTGTATGTTAGTAAAGTTCCCCACGACACAGGGCTTGTACCAATGATATTAGATCTGCTTGTACCCTATTGCGGGAGACGTCTAAAATGTGTGTGGCGCGGTGGGAGTGTGTCCGACTGCTACGCAAGAGGTCGTGGGTTCGATCCCCACCCAGGATAAAACTTTGTGTGATGAGCACGATGGTTTATTTTGTGTCTGGCTGTTATTTATCTATAATATGTATATATTTAGAAATATATAAGTATGTTTATCAGTTGTCTGGTTTTCATAGTACAAGCTCTGCTTAGTTTGGGATCAGATAGCGTTGTGTGAGTTGTCCCAAGATATTATTATATATATATATATATATATTATGCATGTTCCACAGAGGCAGTCACATAGATAAAGTTTAGGTTCGTTTAATATTAAACAAAGTCGTTTCACACTGTCTATTCCTATACCCTTAGATTTGACTACCATCCAGATTATTTCTCCCTGGAGGTTATTTATACATGCATAATATATATTTTTTTTTAGACGCTTTCCGCAATAGGGTACAAGCCCTTGGAGTGTGGAACGTAACATAGAGACACGCTTGATCGATTCTACTACATACAGAAAGCTAAGTTGATAGAAATTTCTATTCCTAGACAGCACGTTTCGCCGAAAACTTTGTTGATTGAAACTACTGTTTGTATATGTTTCGGTCCATAGAAAGCATTGTTGACAGAGATCTCTGTTCACAGATGGCACTTCTTGCCGTAAACTTTAAGTAGTGGAGAAGATTTTTTTTTTTAAATAATTTCGATGTACAAAAACGATTTTTCTACAGATTTATTATAATAGGCATAACATAACTAATTATTAGATTTAGGATTTTAAAATTATCAACTCAATTATTACTTTTAAATAATTTTAAATATTTCATCTATATTGTGGGAGTGTATCCGACTGCTACGCAAGAGGTCGTGGGTTCGACCCAGAATAAAACTTTGTGTAATGAGCACGTCTGTTTATTCTGTGTCTGGAGGTTATTTATCTATAATATGTATGTATTTAGAAAATTAAGTATGTTTATCAGTTGTCTGGTTTCCATAGTACAAGCTCTGCTTAGTTTGGGATTAGATAGCGTGGTGTGAGTTGTCCCAAGAAATTATTATTATTATCTTAGTTTAGGTTCCTTTAATTTGTTGAACCTCTCGGTATAAAGCATGCAAGATCTTCATGATAAAGACTTATAAAAGAATACTAGCTGACCCGCGCAACTTCATCTGTGTATATTTTCCCCGTCTTTGCAACATTTTTTATTGCTGCTCGCTCCTTATTTCTCCACTATTTAATGGATACATAATTATAGACCCTCTTCTTCAATCACTCTTTCTATTAAAAAACCGCATCAAAATCCGTTGCGTAGTTTTAAAGATTTAAGCATACAGGGGACAGAGAAAGCGCCTTTGTTTTTTGATTTTCGCCTTTGATTAATCAATGTCGATGATTGAAAACGACTCTACGAGTATAGAATTTATGAAACCATACCAGCTTTGCTTTGTTGCACCTCTAAAATCAGCGTTACCAATATTTATCAATACATTTTAAAATCATGTTTGTTTGTCATTGTTCTTACGATAAATGAATAAATATTTTTATTTTTAAAAAGTTAGGTCGCTCTTACAGGCTACCTTGTTAACCCAGGCAAGCTAAATTGCTTG
Organism: Herminia tarsipennalis; assembly: GCA_945859575.2. NCBI lineage: Eukaryota > Metazoa > Arthropoda > Insecta > Lepidoptera > Erebidae > Herminia > Herminia tarsipennalis. Next base: position 8,686,547 of record OX243834.2, on the reverse strand, counting down.
TTTTGATATTCGATACACACTACTACTTTAAACTTTAAAAACCGATATTGGAAACTAACAAAAAACCTATATTCACAGCAATTTTTACGATACTCTAGCAATGTTGCTGAAAAAAGCAAAACTAGAATTTTAGCTCTTTTGAGTTTTATTTAGCAGCTGAAACTTGAGTAACAGGTTGCAGGAAAGGAATTTAAAAATAACAAGTCGTAGTACTTTTGCAAGGATTTGAAGGTAACAACTCGTAGAGAAAAATCCGTGGAATAGAAATATATTTCGGTGGTAGTAAATATCTATACAGGTGTGTTTATTTAATTCAAGTTCCATTGATTGGTTGGATAAAACCAAGTCAAAACATGCACTTTGTTTTTAATCTCCAATTCAAAGAGTGGAGTTTAACAATGATAAATAATGATATCAAGTTTTTATTGTAGTTTTGTAATTTCACAAAACTATTATCTATGCAAGTAATTTTTATAGGCATTTCTTGCCAATTACTTTACAAATACAATAGCGAGCATCAAGGAATAGAAAAATTTGAAGTCTAGTAACATAGTCCAGATAGGTGGTTCGTTTCTGGCCCCGGTTTGGCTACGAAAGCCTCGGGTTCGATTCCTGGGTCTGGAGTTCAAATTTTTCTATCTTTCAAAAATGCAATTATTGTATTTATTATCTATGTAATTGTAAAAATGATTATAGGTTTAGGGCCCGTGTTGTCGGTTATCGCGATAAAAACTATTCTATGTCGGTTTCCGGGATTCAACTTATCTCCAAACCAAATTTTATCCTAATCGGTTCAGCGGTATATGCGTGAATACGTAACAGACAGATTTCCCATTGATAAATTTCTTTCGGAATATGTATGTAAGTCATGTTCAATATTTTATTAAAATAATACTATTTTAGTAGGTACTATGGAGACATTTTCTCCCATAATTTATGAAGGATTTGGGACAAAAAGATTATATTACAAGTGCCATTAGTTAATGGTTTTCGTCCATTTTCCGAGGTTGAGGGTTGTTGATGAGTAGTGTCAATATAGATGAGGGCTCTAGACACAAAATTAATACTTCGGAAGCCATCATTATATTTCTAATTAACTACGATCCGCGACTTTGTTCGCATAGTTATGGTTTATTATTGAAAAAAATATATGGCGCCTAAATATTTTCTAGTAACCACAAACCGCTCATATTGTTTAAACCTCTAAACCGGGAAGGACACCAAAAATGAAAGCATTTTATAAAGACTGTTTTTTTTTTCTTCTTTCAAAAGCGGGTACCCATCCCAAAGTGTTAGCATAGCAGTACATAGTCTAGTAAAATTTAAAAATAAAATCAGTGCGTAATTTGAACAGATTTTAATATAAAAAGTGACATTACAATACAATGAACAGCGTATAAAGTTATACAGTGACAAGTGCTTAATTAGACTAAATAAATTACAAAAACAAAAACAGTGTTTACCAAACTACCCCTAATAATGATAATGTTATCCGAAAATTATTAACTAGTGCTCATAAAGACTGTAAAAGTGTTTGTTTGTTCGCGCGCTTAGGATCGATCTGATAATTACTAACTCGCATTTCTATTATGATAATAGATCGCACATAAACTGTACAAACATAGTTTCCTTAGAGCAGCGCCATCTATGCAAAGCGGCAGGAACTATTACGACCCATCGATAAATCAATATGCCGTCAGTGAGATGTAATGGCTGCGCGAAATTTCTGTCACCAATAGAGGGCGCTAAATGCACTAATTGTGGTGCGTCATATCATAAAGGGTGTGCCGCACTACCACCTAAGGGCGCAATACCAGTTGCATGGCAATGTACAGTCTGTAACAAAAAATCACTTACAGGCAAGAAAGGGGGAGCAAAGACACAGGAAGTTAACGATTCCAGCAGTTGCGACGAATTTCAGGACTCAAGCCCGCTCACAATTTTTTCGGGAGAAATGGGTGAGACTAACACACGGGACATAGCAGCTGTATTAAAACAATTTAAAAATGATCTTTGTGCTGAGTTTCGTGCTTTGCGAGAGGATTTTTTGGTGGTCCGTGCGGATCTTTCGCGAATCAGTGAGTCCTTGAAAGTATGTAATGAGCGTTTAAACACACTGGAATCGCGGGTTACTACTCTTGAACACAAGCCACTGGAGCCGCAGAATTCACCGGAGGTTGAGGGGCTTATTGCTGAACTCAGGCAGGACTTGAACGACCGCGACCAAGAGTTATTGGCTAATGACCTCGAAGTCTCCAACATGCCTGAGCCCACCGGAGAAAACATCACCCACACGGTCAAGTTGCTGTCGAGCAAGCTTGGTGTTCAGTTGGAGGACCGTGACATAGTGAGCGCGGATCGAGTGGGCGGTAGGCGTATTAATGCGACGGACTCCGCCGGCGCAACTCAAGTGCGCCCGCGTTGCATCGTCATCCGCCTAGCACGTCGTGACTTACGCGATGAGTTGCTACGCCGTGCGCGAGTGCGTAGAGGTATGACTTCCGCCGACATAGATAGGCCTGGTCCTCCCAAGCGCATCTACTTCAATGAACGGCTTACTGCTCACAACCGGCACTTATTTCGTCGCGCTCGGGAGTCTGCTACGCGACTTGGTTGGCAGTTTGTGTGGACTAAGAGAGGCCGCATTCTTGTTCGGCACAAACATGGGGACACTGCGCATTTCATCCGCACTGATACCGACCTACTGCGTATCTTCGGTGCTGATTCAAATAAGAAAGTTTAAAAACAATGAACCTATTTTAATTTATTTGTGCATGGTGTTATGTTATCATGAATTTTATATTTTTCTGTTTTTATCACTTAATAATAATAAGATACTGGTGCATAGCGTAAAAGGCAATATATATGGACTTAGGGAAATTACATTTACAATTTTCTATCTCAATTTAATCATTACAATTCTTAATTACAATTTTTTATATACAATTTTTTATTTACATTTTATAAGATTTTCAACGCAATTGTTACATTTAATTTACAATATTCATAATTTCACTGGGTTTATGATATCTATTGGAAAGGTAGTTGTGCGTCACAGTGGCAATAAAAAAGATATCTTATTAAGCGGCACTTTTAAAATGTTTAATCTTATACGTTATGAACACACTAACATTTATCTATCGATACACTATTTTAATTATTTTAACATTACTACTATGATATTAGTCAATCGGAATTTTGTAGTTATGTCAGGTTATAAATATTCGTTCTATCTTGTATATTCCTTCCGCAACAATGGGTAACAAATATTTGAAAGTTGGTTTTTTTAATGCAGGATCCCTATCTACAAAACATGAAGAGTTTATTATAGCGATGGCCCACCACTCAGTTGATTTGATGGCAATCAATGAAACATGGCTTCGCCCGGGGCAAGAGGGACTAGCCCCCACTGTACCCGGGTATCGCTTGCTTCATGTTCCTAGGCCAGCAAGTGTGCCCAAGTGCCGCGGTGGGGGAGTGGGATACTACGTCAGGGATGGTCTCAATGTGCGAGTCAGACCTCATCCGGTACACTCACAGGTCGAGCAAATGTGGCTGAGTTTAAATATTAATACCAAAAAGATATTTATTGGCACAGCTTATCGGCCACCGTGGCTGAGTACTGACCTGTACCTTGATGCCGTTACTGACAGTTTCAGCTCATTCTCACGCTATGATCACGTGATATTTTTGGGTGATACAAATATCAATCAACTAGATAGAGATGATCAAAAAACGAAGAAGTTCTCCGAGTTTCTGGGACATCTTAACTTGAGACAAATTATTGACACGCCTACTCACTTTACCGATGGGGCTCAGACCTTAATTGATGTTATTTGCACTGATGCATGTGTTCGTAATGTGATTGTTGATCATATTAATGATCTTGGTCGCCACGCATTCATGTCGTGTGAAATAATGATCAAAAAAGACACAATTCCTACCAAACTTGTAGTATACCGGCCGTTAAGAGACATACTTTTGGATTACTTCACAATGGATTTGAACCAAATGCCGTGGAATGAAATCAGTAACTTGGACGATGTGAATGTGATGGTTCAGAGGTTCAATGCCTGCATAACATATATTTTCGACCTACATGCTCCTTTGAAAACTAGAAAGTTTAAAGGCCGTCCTACTCCATGGATTACTGACAATATTCGTGCAATGGTCAGACTTAGAAACGATGCTCATGCGAGATACAAGTCTACTAAATTAGAAGCGCACAAAGTTTATTATAAAGACCTTAAAGGGCAAACCTCTATGGCTATGTCCAGTGAAAAACGTGCATACTTTGACCATTATATTAACGGCCACTTAAAAGACTCAAAAATCCTGTGGAAAAATCTTAAGTCAAATATTATACCTCATCAAAAACACAACCTTCCAAATTATTTTAATAACCCTGACGTGATTAATAATGCCTTCCTTAAGGTACCAGGACTCTCCAATATAAATATATCGGATTTGACGTATTTTGAGTTCCACAGGTACAGTGATGCCGTTTTTTCATTGGGGGTAGTCAGTGAGGATTGTGTACTTAAAATTATAAACTCTCTAAAATCAAATGCGCAGGGTATAGACGGTATATCCAGAGACATGATCGTTCTTACCTTACCTCAGTCTTTGTCTGCTATCACGGCTATTGTCAATAGGTCCATTGTCACTAATACATTTCCCCGCGCATGGCGTATGGCTGTGGTCAGACCAATTCCAAAAATATTTAACCCATCTAGCGTCAAAGACCTACGACCTATTAGCATATTGCCGTTCATGTCGAAGATTTTGGAAAGGGTCGTCTACATGCAATTGTCTGAATACCTGGAGAGCAATAATATACTGCCTGACCTTCAATCTGGATTTAGAAAGGGGCGTAGCACTTCAACCGCTTTATTAGACGTAGTGGGAAACATATTAGAAGCGCGAGACAAAGGTGAGGGTACCATACTCACCCTACTTGACTTTTCCCGCGCATTTGACTGTATTAGTGCGCCGTTAATGCTTTCTAAGCTATCCTATTATGGTCTTGATGCGGGTGCGGTAGGGTGGTTTGAGAGCTACCTATCTGATCGAGCTCAAATAGTAGAAATCTCTAAAGATGACGGGTCTAAATTAACATCAACTTTGAAATCCGTAACCAGAGGAGTACCACAAGGGTCGATTTTGGGCCCCCTGTTGTTCATTCTGTACAGTGCAGATGTCACTAAGTGCATAAGGAACTGTCGATATCATATGTACGCTGACGACTTGCAATTGTACACCTCTTTTAAACCGTCACCAATTTCTACACAGGCTTCAGTACTGGCAATCAATGAGGACCTTGACAGGGTATTTGACTGGGCGCAGAGGAATGCACTGGTACTGAACCCTGGCAAATCCAAAGTTATGATCCTGGGTAATAAAGATCTGGTGGGTGATATTATAGTGAATGGGGAAAAAATGGAGAGAGTGTATACTGCAAGAAACCTTGGCATTATTATGGACCATGAACTTAAATTCGAACAGCACATAAACAGCATAATAAGTAGTTGCTTCTATAGACTCAAGGTACTGTACAGAGTACGAGAATTCTTAAGCGTGGAGCTTAGAAAGCGGTTGGTTGATGCGCTCATTTTGTCAAGACTAAATTATGGTGACGTTGTGTACGGACCCTGTATACTATCGAGAACAGCTAAGCTCATTCAACGAATCCAGAATGCCTGCGCTAGATTCTGTTTTCATATTCCTCGCCGAAGCCATGTGACGCCGTTTCTGAATAATAATAACGTGCTCAAAATGGAACATAGGAGAGAAATTCATTTCGCTAGTCTTCTTTTTGATGTTATTGCCAAAGAGTCGCCAGGTTACTTGTATAGTAAATTGACATGGACGCGAACTCATTTTCCATATCCCATTAGGGCTTCCAGTCATGTGCTGAGTATACCAGCCCATAAAACAGCCGCCTTTAGAGGAAGTTTCAAATTTGCTGCCACGCGATGTTGGAACGACCTACCTCCACCAATTAGGATTTCTAAAAGTATTATGACATTCAAAACTCGTTTAAAGTCATATTTATTAAATTTTCAGAAATCCGACGCAACTTAATAAACTAATTAATTAAATCCTTAAACAATTTTGGCATCAATCTCATCTGAATATTTATTATTTATTTTAACTATTAATTTTTATTTTATTTCTATTTCATTCAAATTTTAGGCACTCAATTTATTTATTTCATAATACACTTTTGATGTAATAGGAATACATTTACATAAATATTAATTAATTTTATATATTATACCAATTTATTTTATTATTTACATATTTTATTGCACGCTATTATGTTGAATGGATGTACCTATACAATTAGATATAAAGCATAAATACACACACAGGTATGGAACAATATCTTTTGAGCTATGTACGCTAACTAGTACCTATTTACAGGCTATTATCTGCAGCTGTTGAGCTGACGCTGCGTTTAAATTAGGTGTTACTGAAAATCAGCTCTGTGTCGCCTTATTGTGATGCAGTATTATGCTGAGTAACATCTTTTTTTGTTGGGACTGGGGCGCACACTGCATTCTCCATCAACTCAACATTGAATATAGTCATAATGGTTTTACCTTTATAATTACTTTTTTTCCTATGTATACCGTGTAAATAGTATAGATGTAGGAAAGTGACAGGCTTCGATCACTAGTCTGGCTAAGGTACCTCCACTGGTTGATGTGTTTCCATGTGTGTATACGGCGACGACGCGCGGCATTAGCAGCTGCTTCTACGGCGTGTTTGTGTGGAGAAATAGCGACAAACTGGTGACCTGAAACATATTTAAATAAATAAAACTAAATATATCATTAGGTTACACTACTCTCATAACCTTGTGATCGTTACACATGTACATACCTTTCTGATGTGGCTAAACAGGTTAAGTGTTGCTGTCTCGCCGGGCAAACACGATCGTGATTTCCATTTATCAAATGGCTGACGGGTCCTCGCCGGATACACAAATGTCTGATGTCAGTCAAATGTCTTCCAGAATTATATATTTAATTCGTTCGTTGCTTGTTGCATGGACGAATGGTGCGTACCGGTAAAACGATTTGGCAATTGTTGTGTTTAGTAAGGCGCTGCGGAGCGCGAGTGGTTCACTCACGCGCATAGCGAATAATAATGAATGTGTAATATAATAATAATGACTTTTGGTACGGGAGCGAGCCGCTGCGCCGCCCCGCGCCCCGCATTGCCGCCCGGCAGCCTCTCAGCGCGTCTCGCCTGCATGTCTGATTGGTCGCACGCCGCAGCCCTAAGCCATAAAAACGGCGAGACCTATAGACATTCACAGAGAAGCGCGAGCGCCAACTTATTTGTATTTTTGCTACTTATTTGTATTATGTAATTGTTGTTATGTAGTCTGTGCCCAAATCGCAACAAAATAAACATTTTCTTTTCTTTTCTTTTCTTTTTCTTTCTTTTTTTTTATATCACATCATATAAGGGGTAAAGAAATACCCTATGTTCGTATGTCGTACTATCAACAGATACAAAAACACTTCATCTGTCGAAGACCATAAAAGATCGAAACGGGCGCGTGCTCTTAGAACTATAAAGGGTGTTAATGCTGTTAAAGCCAGAATTTGCCGATATCCCATTAGGAAGTAAAAAATCTTATCGCGAGAATAATCGCGACTCTGTCGCGTATATAATACGCGACAGAGTCGCGATTATTCTTACGATAAGATTTTTTCTTCAGGTCTTGTTTTATAAAAAGCTTGGTGCTTATCGTCGATATACAGGACAGGCCTTAAATCAATCTTTACAATCAAACATATTGGATCGATCAAAACGCCTTCTGTCGCGATACGCAGGTGAAGGGCACAGAAATATTATCTTTAATGAAGAAAAAATTTAAAGTGAACGCTCACAGTTTTAAAGAAGCTCAAGTGGTCGGAAAGGTACAGCGTGGTCATCATCCTGCGTCAGTGATGGTTTGGTGGGGCGTGTGTTATCAAGGCGTCACAAAGCTACATTTTTGTAAAACAGGAGTGAAAAGTTCAGCCAAAGTGTATCAAGAGACAGTCTTGGATCTTGTTGTGAAACCTCTCAACAATACACTATTTATAAATGTACCGTGGACTTTTCAGCAGGACTCTGCACCCGATCATAAGGCACGAACTACCCAAGTCTGGCTTGAAACCAACGTTCCAGACTTTAAAAGAGCTGAAGACTGGCTCTCATCTAGCCCAGACCTCAACCCTTTTGACTACAAATTATGGTCAGTTTTAGAGGACATGGCTTGCTATAAATGACACGGCCACATTGAGTCTCTTAAAAAATCTCTGGAGCAAGCAGTGGCGTAATTTCCCATGGAAACAGTGCGTAAATCCATAGATTCGTCGCCCATATAAAAGCCAAAAGTGGCCATTTTGAATAGAATATTGTTTTTATTTTTTACTGAGACTTTAATAAATATGTACATAAAAGTTTTTGTAATATTACATTACTTTATTAAAAAAAATGCATTTTCATAACATAGATCATCGTAGATCATCATAGAACATCAGAACTTATGGCCGGAGTACATAAATATTATCTAACAAAATGTAAGTACATGCCTAAGTTTTATTTTATTGGCATCTATTAATATAAGTGTAGTTAGTGGTAGATACATTTCATAATAGCTCATGCCGATATCGACAAAATTCAACACAAAAGAAATAACGAACAAAAGCTAAAACAATATAAATGCCGCTACTCAACTTATTACGCATTGAACAAAAAAGGCTGACACAAAAACTCTTTTAATCTAACAATGCGGGTCTCTCGAATGTTGACTTTATTGGATGACACTCCAGCTTCCTTGTTTACAAGATATCTACGGATATGGAATATTGTTTCCTCGACATTTCGAAAATTTTATATTGAAAATTCTTGCTCACACATATATTGCACACATTATTATGCTAATACGTATCGTACACACACAATCAAGTTAATTTAATATGTTACCAGAAAAATATTTTAAAATTATCGGAAAAGCCTGACTGCGGTTTACAATGGTCTTCATTTCCCTCTAACACGAAAGGCAAACGCTCTGACCAGGCAAGGTGATCGTGCCTAGCAAGCCGCGAGCTAACGAGTAATAGTGGGAACTTTTTAAGTATAACAGTGCTAAGAACTCAACTTGACCGATTCAGGTTTTATGAACCGATGTTGTGTTTTTTGCGTAAGTACCGTCAGAATGTCGTCAGTGCAAATAAATAAATAAATATCTTGGGACAACTCACACGACGTCATCTGATCCCAAACTAAGCAGAGCTTGTAATATGGAAACCAGACAACTGATAAACATACATAAATATTTCTAAATACATACATATTATAAATAAATAACACCCAGACACAGAATAAACCATCGTGCTCATCACACAAAGTTTTATCCTGGGTGGGAATCGAACCCCTCCGGCGTAGCAGTCAGGGTAACTAACCACTAGACCAAAAGATGAAGAAATGTCTATGCTATTTAGATCGGTAGTCTCTAAAACTACGACTTTCATACCTGTTACTTTCACGGCCCGAAATAAATGCTTCAAGCTACGTCTACTAATTTCATCAAAACGGTTCTGGGATTTGAACGTAAAAACCCGACATACTACGAAAATACCTTTGCATTTTAATATTTAAACGGACAACACGATGACACTATGCAAAATAATGAGAGATAAATCAATTTTATAGAAAGCTTTAAATTATAATCGATTGTTTTCAATTAAATTTCAAATACATCATTAATCTGCATAAAACGTGGAGGAAGAATTATTTAATTGGAAACCATTTGGTGATGAAAATGTTATCAGCAAAATATAGAAGCGATTTTTGTTACTTGTTTTTACTTTGTTATTCGGTATTGTTTGTTGAAATTTATTTGAATAAAAATATTGGAACAAAGTTGTTTAGAAATAGCTATTAATAAATCTCGTTCCAGCCATTATGGAATTTTGTGTTAAAACAGTGTAAGTTAGTCATGTATTTTAGGAATTTAGACATTCAGAGATGGATGAACATGACTTTGACCGAGTGACCAACTGGCCGTCTAAACGGTTTCAAAAAGTTAAGTCAGCCAATTCGAATAGTTTACTTTAGAATTTAGTTTTTGTTAACACTATGTGATCCTACGTATCGACTCGACGATTCGCAATTAACAAAATATATGGTCGAGTAATCGGTTTTACCAATTAGATGGCACATCTCTCATATTTATGGTTTTATTATATTTGAACACCTTTACTAGTACTTACACTTTTCATTGTCGTGTGGATTTTTAGATAGATCTTTTAAAAACGTTTTCGAGTTGTGAAGACCATTTTTAGATTTAAGGATCCGTTTGTGAAATAATAAGCTTTAAAGTGCAAGTTTATGTTAGAGTCAAGTGTCCTCCCCCCCCCCTGCCAGCTAAATGGTTGATGTTGGATATATAAAAAAATCACGGTAGTAGTTTAAATAGTGAAATTAAAATTATATTTTTACTACGGAACCCTACATTGTGAGTGGCCCGACATGCACTTGCCCGGTTTATTTATGCTACGAAATGAAGAGACGAGTATGTCTTGCGCCATCAGGTAAACGTTACGCTAGCCCATAACAGTATCAGTGCCAACCATGTGCTCCTATGTATTCACATGAGCTATCTAACAATAAAATATTTTTTCAATGCGGCCCAGTAGTTCCTAAGATTATGGCGTTCAAACAAACAAACAAACTCTTAGGGGTACGAAAAATAGATAGTAGCCAATTCTCAGACCCACTGAATATGCATAAATAATTTCATGAGAATCGGTCTAGCCGATTCGGAGGAGTATGGGAACGAACATTGTGACACGAGAATTTTATATATTAGATATATATATATATATATATCTAATGTCCATTGAAAAGAGCTAAGCTTTGAGAAAATGAATTGACAGAGGAAAAGAGAGCTTAAAAAATATTAATTAATTTCCACAAAGCCGAGATGCACTCTGTATAGAATGTCAGCCAAGTGATATGTAATATCGACAAACATCTCTATCAGCTATCAGCTTTAAGCTACTTTTGTGCCATATTTATCAAAATATTATTGCTAGTTATCTTTTTTATAAAAAAAAAAAAAAAAAAAAAAAAAATTAGGTCCAATGATATAAAGACTTCTTTTTATATCGATACCCAACATGTGAGCAAAAAAAAATAGTTTGGAATAATTCCGCCATACGTGTGCTGAAGCAAAAGTTTCGTTGAATTATTTGTAACAATAAAATTCTTACAAAACTCTTTATAGTCAATTTTTCTTTAATGTTTAAATGGAATTTTCAATGAGAATAAAGTAATTTGTCTTAGTGACTAAGCAGTAAACTACTTAACGAACTGTGAATGAAGATATTGTTTTTTATTGCCAAAGAGCCAATATTGCGATATTTTTTAAGGCTCTAGAATTTTAATGCCGCCTGTTGTTGAACTGTCTCTAACGTTACAGTAGTAATTTAATTTATTGCGACTTTTTTTGTTTATTGCTTTTCTGTAAGAGTTTTGATTTACGTTGACTGAGTGCTGATTTTTTAATTTTATGTGTTGATTTTTGTTTTCACAGTGTAATTCAAGGGCATGATTTGAAAGAATAATAATAAAAACATGCTCAAATAAATTACTAAATGTAATGTCTGTTGTAATAGGGCACATTGTATTATGATGCTATCACTTCCCCTTTTTTAAACGTGATTGGCTAATTACATGTATCATGAAGACTTTTAATTATACATAATAAATATTAATGTAAATAAAATTCGCATTTTATTTTCTCGATACGACATCATCAGATCCCCATAAATTTAAATGAAACAGCAATTAAGCTAAGCCCTAATAAATATATCTAAAACTATACAATATAAGTAATATTATCGTGTAACATAAATACAAAAAACCAGGCAAGAGCATGTCGGACCATGATCGATATAAGGTTCCGGAGCCTTTGTCGTATGAAAAAATATTCACAAAGTCTAAAATATTCACTCAATCAAAAAAGTTTATTATAAAGCTTGTTTTTGAAAGACTTGTCGAATGAGGTGCCACATGTTGATGTTTACGAAAAAAAAAAATTAGCTCCTGTTACATGAGTAACATAACATAGAGTAAAAAAATATTTATTTTTTAGCCCTGTAAAAATATTTATTTTTATTATTTAGCTATTAAACTAAGTAGCTACTACAATACACCTTTTCACAATATTTAATTAATATCCATCGGGTAGTCTTTGAGTAAAATGTCTGTGTCATACGGGCGAACAGACAGGCAGACGGACATGACAAAACTATAAGGATTCCGTTTTTGCCATTTTGGCTTCGAAATTCTGAAAAAACCTTTTAGAAAGGTTACTTCATGAATATAATTCTTTTCACTAAAACTTTATAATAGACACTAAAAAAGTACTCTACTGATAAATTTATAATAAACTATCTTCAGTAAACTTAGGAGGGCAAATTGTAATACAACAAAGTTTGGAACACCTTCAAATTTTTCACTTAAATTGTTAGGAAAATGATGTACTTTCAGTTATTTATTTGAAAGCAACATTAATAATGGTAATAGCCGCTATTAGGTGACGTGGAGAATAACAAAGGCTTTACTTACTAAGTATTATAAGTTCTAAAGATAGGTCGGTTTTGTATAAAAGTAGTTTCTGAGTTAATGGCCCTGGGTAAGGAAAAAAATAGTTTTAATTTAAACACATTTTTTGCTGTGATTTTGCTATTTTTTGACTGCCTCTGTGGCGCGGTGGGAGTGTGTCCGACTGCTACGCAAGAGGTCGTGGGTTCGTTTCCCATACGGGACACCACTTTGTGTGATCCACAAAATGTTGTTCCGAGTCAGGGTGTGCTTTGTGTCCGTGACTTGTATGTTTGTAATGTCCCCCGCCACACAGGGCTAGTACCCTACTGCGGGAGTCGTCTTTAAATTAAAAAAAATTAAAAAGAATTTGTTTTTCATAAAAAGTAATTTTTAAGTATAATCAAGTTGATTTAAATATTTTTTCCTTTTTATTTATGCCAACATCTAGTGGATTTCATGTAGAAACACACATTCGTAGTTATATTCTAGGTCAGTGCACTCCAGTTTTATATTTGACGTGATAACGTCTTATAAATCGGTGACAGGTTGCATGCATGAAAAAGTGTCACGTAGCAACGGTCACGTTATTGATTGGTTAACGCGAATGGCGATTCCGCCTGATGATAGGCTCAAGTATTGTGGCCGTCGGGCGCATGCGCGCAAATGCGCCCGGGTCCACTAAAGCTGTCACAGGCATGGTTGTTTATTTTTATTCAATGTCCATCAATGTTTTCCTATGACGTTATCATGTAAAATTATCGTAACAAAAAATTTGCAAGAATGTGTCGCTTGTCATTTCTTTAAAAAAGACGGATTTTATTTATACCTAATCAATGCTAGATTTTCATTAATCATCATATTCTTGTATCAAAAACATATGATCAATTTAGAAAAATCATAAAACCGAAGCTGTTAGGTGTGCTATAGAATTTTATAAGCTACGGGTCTTAATCGCGTAAATATTTTATTTAAGACTAAATACCTTTTAAGTTTATTGCCCGACGTTTCAACCGTATTTCAACGGCCGTGGTCATGGGTAGACTGCGAGGTGTGAGGAAAAGAGAGCTTCCTTACCTTACACTAAACAATTTTTGTTCAATGAATTACAAAAGAAGAATTGTATTCTATTCTTTGCGAGAGGTTTTAAGTATTTAAAAAAACATTAAGTGTTTGATCGGGTTGAATTAATATCTGTCGGTACATTTTTTCCATATCTGAGTCCTTATTCACTATCTTTTTTTTCGTTTTCGCGTCAAGCCTGCGCTTTTAACTGTCAAAATCTTGACATAATTGTACATAGAAAGCTACGCTTAGAAATGCATTGCGCATGCGCGCGGACATCTTTGAGCGCACCGCGCATGCGTCAATTCGCAAAGGCTTGCCGCGAAATCGAAAAAAAAACATAGTGGACAAGGACCCAGCACAAGCGACATATTTGTACTGCCTAAATCGCAGCAAAATGGCTAATATGTAACTTTATAATGTCGGACCTACAAACTGTATGTCATTTAAAGACTTACCTGACGTAGACTTTACACTTGCATCTTATTATTAAGTACCCTTCTTCTGGCGCACCACCTACACACAACCTCAGTGGTTTATTTGTGCTATGATTATTTGTAAATTGTATGTTTTAATGATTCAATAAAAAATAATTTAAAAAAAAATGTTGGATAGAAACTCTGTAGGTATAGTTAAAATAAAGAGACTTTAAACGGATTCGTCATTCGCCGATCCTAACTCACCAGCAAGTTATTCTAATCTATAGAATTAACACAATGTTGGGATGGAACTCTGCTGTACTTGTACCTAACTTTGTGCGTAGTTAAAACAACATCCCTATTGAGCAGAAACCGCAATATTCTCGTACTCCGTTATCCGCTAGGTATATTAACAAAGCCCCATTAAACATTTAATTTAATTTATTATTCAAATTGGTAACTTATCTTATCTTATCGGATCTTATCTTATCTTATCTGTAACATTGGGCTGCATCGCTGCGTTCCTATTTTAAATTGAAGACAATGATATCGTATATTTTGTGATAAATCTCAACCAAATACACGTGATAGAGTATAAACGATGTTCACGGAAAATTGATCTAAAAGGGTCACATTTCTTCAAAAACATTTTGTCAGTTTTTTAAACGTTTGTGTCAATGTTTGTGTAATGGCCGCAGATAGATCTACATGGATCGATCTATACTCTATCTGTACTGACAGTACAACATTTCTGCAAAGATACCTTATCGGTTCGAGTCCGCCTTTGGAGTCGATAACGTGGAATCCATCCATTTTAATTAAAACACACAAATAAATTTATGTAAAACAAAAATACTTACATGAATTAAGTATCAATTAAATTCTTTTTATCCTTTTTCCTGACACAAGGCCATCCTATTTCCTGACCCAAAAAAACATTTCGATCACATAAACATAAACATCTGATTATCACAAAATACCATTCACCGAATACTCCAAAAACCTTCTTAATCCTAAATTAAATGAAAGCCCAAGTCAAAGTCAATAACTCAATTTCGTATAAGCACAAAAACCCAATCGTAAGCTTATTCTATAGACGAGGTATTACAATGAGTCTGATTGCTACGTGAAGGCACAAGGTCTCGGAAATGATAATGGAAATACACTCATTCGCAATAACATGAACTTGTCCAAAGAAATGTGCTTCAGGCATTTTATAAAGCAACTGATGGAGCGCGGTATTGCCTAGTAACTGTTATACAACAAATATTACTAGGCAATCAGGGATGTCAGTCTTCAAAATTTGTTTTTTTTAATATTGTAATAAATATATTATTTTTTTAATACGAGACTATGATTGTGATTTTAAGTTTGTTTGTTTTTACGTTTGTTGTGTGTAGGTACGTGATCGTGGTGATGGGTAACTGTATCATAAAAACACAACACTAGCGTACTACATATCCATGCAGACGAAGTAGCGGCCATAGGGTGGTTTGATATAATACTGCCTCGGTGGTGCAATAGAAATGCATGCTATTATCGTGGAAAAGTTTAAAAATATCTCGGCAGCATTTAACTCTAAAGATGAGCAATTCTCGCAAGGGTTCTTTACGAGCATTGGTAGTTCAACGTAAATATAAAGTTAAATTTATGAGAAATGGATGATACTAATTTCAGCACAACCCTGTTGCAAAGCAATAATACACAAACATTTGCTACTACCTGCGTCTGGACGACGAGGACGGGAAGTAGGTTGCGAATATAAACACAAGTATTTTATGCATCTTAGCAAATACGGCTAAGACCCTGCATCGCCAATGCTAACAATAATAACCGGGCAAAAGCATGTCGGATCACACTTAGTGTAGGGTTCCGGAGGCGTTGTCGTATAAACAAATCTGATTTGAATAATATTGCATTAGCAGAAGACCATATGTTCATGGCATTTAAGCCCTTTTGTTGAGAAACGCAGTTTTTCGGCAATAATTCAATGATATTTTTTTAAATAATTTTAGTTTAAAGTGTTCGTTAAGCGCTACTTTTTGACATTTTTTTCATATTTTTTAATAACACGGTTCAAAGGAAAAGGGGGGGCGGGAAGACACAATTTATGCAACTTTAGGAGTCCAAATTATTTACTTAATCAAAAACCTTAAAATGTTTTTAAAAGACCTATCGAATGATGTCCCAGACGATAATGTTAGCTGAAAAATAAATTCAGTTTTTGTTACATGTATGGAGTGCCCTCCCAAAAAAATATTATTTTTATTATTTAGCTATCAGCGGCTACTAAAAGTCACCTTTTCAACAAAGTCGGTTTACGGACGATAATACAATTTTACGTGATAATATCATAAGAAAATATTGATGACATGGATTTACAACCATTCTTGTGACACCCTATATATATTTTTTAAAAATTTCCAATTGTATTGCATGTCACTGCATGCTCCCGGATACTTCAGCCAATCAGCAAGCAGACTCGCCATTCGCGTTACTTAGCAACGGGTACATAACGTGAGCGGTCACGTCACACTTTTTCGTAAGTGCAACCAGTCATCGATTTATAAGACGTTATCACGTCAAAAAGTAAGTACAAGAAATCTTCAAAACTACTGAACTTAAAACACCGAACGGAAGTTGATTTTTTAGGTACTTAGTTTATGTAGGAGAATTTTGAAAATTCCACTGCTATCAATAAGAGGCCGAGGCCGCTGCAAAGAATACTAACTACAGGGAACGGCTAATTGTAATACGACGTAAATACGAAAAATATTTAATCATAAATACGTCAAATGTTTTCATGTGTGAACACAACATTAGCGTACTACAAACAAAAATGTTACCGCAATACCTACAATAAATAACCTCCATTCTTATCTCAAACAAAAATAAAGTAAATCCAACTAAGCTTAATACTTTGGCCGTCGCCAACCAAGCGTGACTTCACTAAATCGTCAGGAACGTAGACGATAGCAACATACACCAAGAATTAACGGCCGCAGACACAGAGGTTTTAAAAAAGGAATTTATTGCCTGCCCGGTACTCCAGATCAACATTATTTCCCCTTCGGGAATCTATTTGTCTCTGTCTTGCTGACAGAGAGCTATTGTTTTAGCCGGCCACAATATTGGTTTATTTTGTCCGACGAAGACTAATATTAATAGGCTTAAAAAACATTGTTCTCTCTCGCCTAATTTCACTAATTGCTTTGTTGCAGACTGCCATTTCTCAATTGGATCTTTGAGTTTTTGTAATTATGTTTCAGAATTTAATTTTAGTGTTGAGTTGCGTATTGTATTCACTGTTAATTTAAAGATCACGAGTTCAATATCGTCTTTTTAGCCGGCACGTATTCTTTGCGCAGGTTTTGCTGGGGAGACCCGTGCCCAGCAATTGGACTTCATATGCAAACACAAACGCAAATATCTTTATTTCCTATAAGAAAATTATTGATTGTATAAAAACGTCACACATCTATACTAATATTATAAAGCTGAAGCTGAATTGTTCGTTTGTTTGAATGCGGTAATCTCAGGAACTATTGGCCCGAATTAAAAAAATATGTTTCTGTTGAGTAGCCCATTTATCGAGGAAAGCTATAGGCCACCAAAAGGAGCGGAGCAGCAATGAAAAATGTTTCAAAAACGGGAAAAGTGTCGCATACGAAATTGATAGATAGATAGATAGATAAAAACTTTATTAAAAATCACATACATTTTAGCATAACTCCACAAAAACCAAATAATCGGTTTGTCTGTGGAAATACATTGCACTCAGGTTACCTACTTACAAAATGTCTTAGGCATAACATAGTAACTATGTGGTTTTATAATTAAGTACGTTACATACAGGTTGGCTGCACATTTAACAAATATGTACATTAGTCGTTTACGTTATATGTGTCCAGCAAATACGCCCTTTTTGCCCTGCAGTTTTGATGTTTTGAAATATTGCACTTGTTAAAGTGACAATGTAGCTGACTCCTTAAGGGAGGGAAAAAACAGGAGTAGGAGGGTATAAGAAAAAGCCTAATCTAAGTTTATAGATTCTCCACATTTAAATAGTCTTACTAGTATTAGGTACTATTAATATTGAAATGTCTCCGAATGCGAGGATGGGTGCACAAATGAACTTTTGATGCTATTTTACGCAAAAACTACTTAACCAATTTTGACGTAATTTTCCAGTATTGTAGTTTTTAAATCAGAATAGCACTTCCCTACTAATATATAAATGTCAATGTAAGTTTGTTTGTTACGTTTTCACGCGAATCTACTCAACCGAGCATCATGAAACTTTGTACACATATTCTTGGAGGTATTAGAAGTAACATAGGATTATAAAAAAAAGGGAAAATTTACGCAGACGAATTTGCGCGGGACAGCTAGTATGCTATAAAAATCAAACCATAAGCAGGAGAAGCCTCGGGATAAAGATACTGTGTTATATTTCTTCATCACCATTTGTCGTACGCCCACAAACTTTCTCGAGTGGATCATAATAACAAATTAGCGTCTAGCCGTTACTTTTAATTAAATCCATCTAATTGCTATTTACTGTGAATTTTAATTGTAATATTAGCTAGACGGAGCGTTTTACAAGGAAACGCCTTATAGGTAATTTATATGTTATCCTTGACTAATGTAGCCTATGTGTCGCCCGCCTTATGTTTCATTATTATAACCTATTTGATATTCTGAACTACTTTAATGTACAGTTCCATCAAAATCCATTCAGTAGTTTTTGCGTGATAGAGCAACAAATATTCATCTATCCAAAAGGCGTCCTAGTCGATGATTCTACCATACAAACGCGCATAAGTGATTACTCCTCTTTTAAAAGTCGTAAGTCAAAGCATAAAATTAATATTAATTCGTTTTATCTTATGCTAGGCCCGTAGGCAGCCATAATTAAAAATAAATTAATATTTTGAAAGTTATAGTAGCTTTAAACTTTGGAATTTCGCAAAATTATTGTTCAAATTGTCAATATTTTTAAATGTTTTAAAGCTTATAACTTTCAAAATATTCATTTATTTTTAATTATGGCCGCCTATAGGCCTTGTTTATGATAAAACAAATTCATAATAATTTTAAGTTTTGTCTTACGACCTCACACAGAGGAGTAATCACTTATGCGCGTTTGTGTGACAGAATCAACGACTAGAGCGCCCTTAATAGAATTACTACATAGGTCGTCTTAGTGGGTTCCACAATACTGTCAGTTAGTCTTCCGTGAAATAGTGATGTTAACACATCGCTGTGTTTGTAGGGCACTGTAGCAATTGTATTACTGGGTCTCAAACGAGAAGCGTAATATGGTGACGTTTCTGATCAAACAATTTGGCAAACAAGGATTTGGGTGGCACTGATACTATTATGGGTTAGCGTGACGCTAACATCAGGCTCATGACTTGCTGGTAACTGGACCTATATCAAATCTATTTCATAGTTTTCGCTTAAACAGTAACAAAATGTGTAACATCATCCGTCTCTAATTGACTTTGACTGCCTCTGTGGCGCGGTGGGAGTGTGTCCGACTGCTACGAAAGAGGTCGTGAGTTCGATTCCCACACGGGACACCACTTTGTGTGATCCACAAATTGTTGTTCCGGGTCTGGGTGTCCTTTTTGTTCGTAGCTTGTGTGTTTGTAAAGTCCCTTGCGACACAGGGTTTGTACCCTAATGCGGGAGTCGACTATAAAAAGCAACTATATACTCAGAACCTTCCGCGTTTATAATTGTAGAGGATTTCACGTGTTTTTCGTCCTGTTTTATTTAGACTTTGTATATAATAAAAAATAAGTAATCTAACCGAATCAGATACAATTCTTCTGTCGCTTTTTAGTGTATTAAAACAACAAAGTTTAAAAAAAAAGCTGATGTCTAGAAATCCAGAAAAAATATGTTTTAAAATCATCGCTTGCTACTCAAGAGAGCAAGAGACATTTGATGTTTTAATCCAACATTTTATTAAAACATTTTTGTCCTTGTGCCTGTGACTAATTAAAACCCGGGCTAGTTTTTATTTTCGTTTATTTTCAAGCTGTTTGCCCTTTTGTGTACTTTATTCAAGGAGGACTTTTGTTATGCCCCTGGGTGCCTTAAAACGTGTTACTACGTAACAAAGGGTATCAAGATTTAGGCGTCTATAGCTTTTAAATGGAACCACAAATTGTGAGAAGAAAATAAACTCCATTTTTTTACATATTATAAATTTATGTAATCGCACAGCTATTTGTAACATAAGCTGTTACGTAGCTATAAAATGTTTTACTTACATGTTTCTTGTAGGTGTGACTTTGTATTCGTAGATATGAGATATTTTAAGAAAGGTATCTATACTTTTTTGCTTGTGTTCTCCCCTGCATGACATACGGCTGCGAGACATGGAAATTAACAGACAAACATAGAGAAAAGCTTGCTAAAACAGAAAGAGCAATGGAAAGAAGTATGTTGGGAATCAGGCTTAGAGATATAATACGAAATCTAGAAATAAGAAGGAAGACAAAAATAACAGATATAACAACTTGCATAGACCATCTAAAATGGAAATGGACAGGACACATGCTACGTTGCCCAATAAATAAATGGAGTAAACAAGTATCCCTTTGGTACCCAAGAGGGGACTCCAGAAAAAAGGGGCGTCCGAAAACAAGATGGAGTGACGATATCCGCCTAACCCTAGGACCATACTGGACCAGAGTTGCAGAAGATCGAAGCCAGTGGAGAGAGCTGGAGGAGGCCTATGCCAGGAGGCACATCGAACTGCGAGATATATTATAAGATAAGAAATGTTAAACCTGTGAATTGTTCGAAATAAAAGGGCTTATTATTATTATTATTATTATCTATACTTTTTTACCCTATATTTAATTACACCCAGGGTTATTTTTTTAGAAAACTGGTGTAATCAGATTTATTTAATATGCTTTTATTAGCTTCATACGTATGTTAGTATGTACCTAACGGATCTGAACGTGTTTTTCACCCACTTTGGAATGTCGGATTTAATTGAAATTTCGCACACTTATCAAAAACCGATGACAATACAATCTGAAAACAAGGAATTTCTGAAAATTCATCCCCTAAGGGGGTAAAATTGTGGTTGTAAGTTTATATGAAACACCGTCAGTTTTGAAGTTAGATCAGTGGAATTTCGTATTCGGAATATTGGTTTAAAATAAAGCAAATATGTTTCGGCGTATTTGAAAAAATAACCCCTAAAGGGGTAAAATAGGGGTTGCAAGTTATTATAAAACTCAGTTAGTTTTATAGTTAGATCTGTGAAATTTCATATTAGGCTTTCTGGTTTAAAACAACTAAACAACGAAAACAATTACTAGTTTAAAAAACTAAAGAAACACGCTTTTGTAAAAAAACTTTGTGTGTTGTAATTCACGAGACTTTTCAAATGTCAGTTTTTTTGACATTTGACAGGTGTTAGCAAATTGATTTGAGGTTAGTAAGCACCACATTCAAAAAGTGCAAACAGTGTTCAATAATAATAATGATATTTTAAATAAATTCCTTCAAAAAGAGCCTACTCTTTTTAAAGGGATAGCAACGCACTTGCAACGCCTCTGGCTGGTCTATGGGCAGCTGTAATCACTATTACATAAAGAGATTTAACAAATTATCCACTAGGCAACGAAACTCAACTCATACAAAATCGACTGTGACATCTTAATTACGTTAGTATGTCAGTCGGTGGCTGTACGTCCCGTCATACCTCGCTAGTTGAATAATTATCAAATGAAATACTCTACGGACTGAATAAATATATTCTTGGTAGGTTGTTATAAGACGTGTGACAAGGACAATAAATTATCCGGCTTAAATAAAAAAAAACAATAAATGTTTGTGGCTATTTTATTTCTCTTCAGCTTAAAATGGCTACGAATTTGTTTAAGGTCATTTATGTGAATGTAAAAAAAAATCAAAATTAAAAAAAACAGCCTGCAAAAATGGCATTAATGAATCTTGTAGTAAGTAGAACTTAAAAATTGTGCCTCCGACTGCATGATATTAAATGTGAAGGATAAGATAACCTTCACATTATTTTTCGTCTTTTTGCAGGCAGGTTTTGATGATTTTTTTTTAACATAAGTTTATATTGGCGCTAAAATTACGCCATTTAATTTTTTGTTTAAATTTTAAAGTACCCAGTGTCACTCTCACAACTAAGACAAATCAAACGACATATCTCAAGCTAAAAACCATCAAGCCGTTTAGGCTCTAGGGCGTACCAAAGAAATATATACACACATTCGAAAAACATAGCCCTCCTTCTTGCGCAGTCGTGTAAAAATAGAGCCTAACGTTTAACTGATTGATAATTTAGGTAATTACTTGTTAATAAAGCACATGAAATTACAGATTCATATTTTAACAACTAGGTACTTTGAAAAAATTCGTCTGGTATATAAACTGTCTGAAAAATAAAAGTAAAATAACACTCTATCTTCACCCTTTCATTATTGAAGTGAAAGAAATACTGCAAAAAATAAAGACGGAAAACCGTGAGTAACATTTTAATTAACACTCTTGTTTTAGATTAAACCGACTTTGGGAAAGGGTTCGCCTAAATATTGCAATTAGTCTTGATTTAAACTCATTCCTTGAGAATTTACATTTTTATTTTTCTTACTAAATTTTTGTACCTTAGTACTTTAATTTAGATTTCAGTTTATTAAACACTTTTTATTATTTCTTTTTACACTTTTTATACTTACGAATTTCGCGATGTGCGCTTAATCGGCAATTCGCACAAATCGTGCGAGTTGCGTCTTTTTAATTTTAATTATTTTTAAGCGGCTATTCGCACGATTTTGTTTTATAGAAAAAAAATACCTCAAAGTACAGTCGTGTACTACACTGAAATATTCGATTCATTTTATTTTAATCTTATTTAATGTTTCGATTACAAAAGTACATACAATTTACTTCTATTATTACGTCTACTGCTGTAAGATTTTTAGTGTTCCATAGTTAATAAAAACAACGTTGTGAAAGGATGCGGTGTGCGCTGTATGGGAATATATAAAGTATTTAGTTCATGTATTATGTTTTAAGAACAATTTTAATAAACCGTGAATATATATATATATATATATATTTATATATAAAGTATAGGTATGCAGTTTTTATGTTGAGTAGGTACACACAACGGGCGCTACTACTAAGTTTTTACTAACAATAACTAACACTAGTATATGTACACCTACTAACAAATATTTTAATACTGAAACATTTTTAGACTGTTTAAAACTTAAATATACATTTATTATTAATAGCGACCTGATTTGTCAGTCTTATTCGCTCCTGCTTACCTGCAGACCTGATTGGCTTAGCTCTTGCGACCGCTAGTTGGCTTATGGTATGACAAAGGAGTCGATAAATCACAAACGACAAAACCGGTGTGTGTTGCTTGTTTCTGTGTTTATGTAAAAATATTGTGGAATTTTATACCAATACATCCTTGTGTGAAACAGTGCAAAAAAATAGAAAAAATAATTAATTGATACGACATAACAAAATGTAAATATTTTTTTCATAATATTATTTAAAACATAATTTATGTCGTTTATTGAGCTCTCAGCTGAAGTATATTGTTCACTACACTGTTTCAAATTTAACTGAAAAATTCAAATTTTCTAACAAACTTTTTGAGTATTTCTCCCCCCCCCCCTCCCTTTATTTTTTTAACCGTATAGCCAAATAATATGAAAAAAATATTTTCAATGTGATCGGTTACACCATCTTTGAATTATTGCCGAAAAACTGCGCTTCTCAACAACGTGTCATCAAGATACGCCCTTTTACTGGTGCACTTTTACTGACCGTACTTTATTAAATGTTGAAACATATGAAAAAATCACTGATCATGGTCCGACTTCTAACACTTTTGTGCACTACTGTACTGTTGCTTATTTTCAATTTATTATGTAATTTAATAAATTGTACGAACTGCCGCATAAAGAATAATTAAAATTAAAAAGACGCAACTCGTACATTCATACGAATTAAATTAGTCCGAATTGCCGCCTAAACCGATGTGCGATGCAAAGGAGGGCTGACTATTGTTATGTAGGTATGTTTAAGTTTGATTAACCAAAAATGTTTGTGAGATCTAATATTATCCAGGATGCGAGCTCTTTGCAGATTTATGCACCTGTGCCAAATAGCTTAATTATAACCACCTTATATAAAAATTGATCTTTTTGTGTATATATTAGATCGTCATTCATAGTCGTTGTCATTTCATTGTCAGATCGTCGTCGTGAGAACAGTGTCTATTAAAGATCAAAGTTTATTTTTAGCCTAATGGCTAAGGCATCGGACTCACGTCAGTAGTAAAATAAGGTAGATTACCTTATTTTACTACTGACGTGAACCTACTCCTAACACAAGCCATTGAGCTTGGCTGGAGGGGTTAACAAGATTGCTAGTAATGTAAAAAAAAAACAACAAAACGTCTTAAAACTTATCCTTACAGCCAGTAATAAAACTAGAAGTTCAAAGAAAAGCTAACAGTTTTTCTTAATAAATCTTCGCTCTGTAATTAAAATGGAAGGATTTTGTTGAATAAAGTGTAGACGTTGGCTTCCTCGCACCCCCTCAACTGGAAATCCATTGATATTAGGAATTATCTAGCGCCGCGCTTCGCTGTGCTGGCTCTGCAGTCTTTGCAGATCTATAAACTGAATTTATATTACCTTGCCAACTGTAACTTGAAACATGAAACTGCTCGTGTGGAATCTACATCTATACACTATTATTATAAAGAGGAAAGAATTGTATTTTTGTATGTAACGAATAAACTCAAAAAGTACTGGACCGATTTTAATAATTCTTTTTTTGTTGGATAGCCCATTTATCGAGGAAGGCTATAGGTTATAAAACATCGCGCTACAACTAATAGGAGCGGAGCAGCGATGAGAAATGTTGCAAAAACGGGGAAAATTTACGTATACGAAGTTGCGCGGGACAGCTAGTTTAAAATAAAGATAAGATTGTTCATTCATTGATTCATGGACTGTTTAGATTGTAGATCTGAACAATCCATGAACGACATTATTATTTAGATTGCAGTCCACCAAAAAGTTTCCTTTTTGGTAGACTGCAATTTAAATAATAATGTATTGATTTTATTTTCGCTGTACAACGAATAGTAACGAATTTAAAAGTAACTTTTAGTCTTTTTTGCCGCCCATGCTCAAAAAAACACCCAAACCGAGGCCTTCCCACAGACGTTTGGGTATTTTTTCTCTTTTCCCCACTATCTACACTGTATACTCATAATATGTATGTTTTATACAAAAAACCTTTTAGAAGAAATCTGAAATATAGTGAAGACAGCATCGCAATCGTCGGAAGGAAGACGGCGAAAAGCGACTTTGTTTTAAACAATGTAAAGAAGATAAAGTCAATTGTCAGTCATTGATACATTACTATCTTTTGGTAAGTTAGTCGCTACAAACCGACAACTTATAGAAAGATAGAAATATCAACAGATCGAAAGATGGAAAAGCGGCAACTTTTCTACCTTTTTGTTTGAATTGAATTGTTTTCGGTTTTGGCATAAGGTAAAATCAATACTAATATTAAGAAGCTGAAGGATTGTTTGTTTGTTTGAACGCGATAATCTCAGGAGCTATTGGTTCGAATTGAAAGATTATTTTACTGTTAGATAGCCCATTTATCGAGGAAGGCTATAAGCTATATAACATCTCGCTACGACCAATGGGAGTGGAGCAGCAATGAAAAATGTTGCAAAAACGGAGAAAAATTACGCATACGAAGTTGCGCGGGTCAGCTAGTATAAGATATTAGCAGTAGATAATTATGATTATTGAGATATATAAGATAATATCTGATAATAAGGATGCAGTGATATTATCCTCAACAATCAAATATTTCACAAGTTAAGTAAACGTTTCATGACGATTGACTTCGTTTCATCTTAAAAGTCAAATGACTAGTTTCACTGAAATTAGTTCCAGCAGTCTATTCGTAACATCGTATTGGAGATACAACTGGTCGTTTTAGTGAATGAAAAAAATATTTTCCTGCCTCAAAAAAGCCTTTTGTCCAAATTAATGCAAGTTCTTTGTTAAAAAAAAATTACTTCTATGTCGAACTACATCAAAAGCACAACGATAACTCCGGCAAACTGTTAGCCTAATTGCTGTTGTAAACCTTAAAAATAATGTAACTTAACTTAAAAAAACAAAAATTGATTATGTTCAAATCGGCAAAACGGATTTCCATCAAACAAAATTATGAACCGTCATAGCTTGTAGGTTAAGTACACAGTGGCAATAAGCTGCCCATATCTGCCGAAAGACCACTGGAACAAACGAGTCCTAGAATGGAGATCGCGACTTGCTGGTAAGGTAGGATGGTCCTTAGCCAGGTAGACTGACGACCTAAAGAAGGTCGCTGGGATAGACTGAATGCGGAAGGCAGAAGACCTGATATCGTGGCGTAAATTTGGAGAGGCCGATGGCCAACAGTGGAGAGATACGAGCTGAAAACTAAGAACCATCCTGCTTTCAAACAAAACGGATATAATGCGTTTGAAACCTACGATGGCATGGGAAGAGACACAGGCACACGCATTAGACTATCTTTATCCTCCTCTCTCATTACTCCTTTTAAATCAAGATTTATTTATTTATTTGGAATAACTAACAGTTACACACTAGGAAAAGAAAAATTGTAATTTTATTATAAAAATTGTACAAAACACAAGTGCACTCACATCGTTATTAACGAAATATAAATTGTGATAACTATTAAAAAGAAATAAATAATAAATAGTATTTTAGTTAAAACTTATAATATATCATTATAATACGTATATAAGTTAATGTTTTAATCACTTACGTTTGAGCTGTTACCTAATTAATTGAATGAAATTTGTTAGCTTTACACACGCACTTTTCTTTACAGATTTAGACTTATTTTCCACACCTGCTAACAAATTTCAGTCAAGCAATCACTCACTCTAGCAATTGTTCGACAAGAAGTGACAGCAAAGACAGGACGGCCATGCACCTCACATCTAATGACGGATTTAGGAACCACATATTTTAGTTGATTTGTTATTTCAATACTGTTAAAGGTATAATAGGTATAATAATAAGTACAATATACTTCATAAACTTAATCTCTAACAAAACAAAATAAACTCAATAAAATAAGTAACAAGTAGTCAAAATACTAAATTCATTTAGGTTACAAATGCAACGCTTATGAACGTCAGACAAAATTTGAAATATAATGATTCTACATTTAATGCCAAGTTCGCAAGAGGAAAGCCGTGTGAAAAGAACTTGGCAATAAAAACTCATGGCCACTTTTTTTTAATGCCATTTCTTATAAATTATTTGTATATATACAGTTAAGTCAGTAAGGTGCTGCAACCATTACACCATGAAACTCACGCAAGCAATAACCACAGTACGTTAACTGGTATAATCAGGTTTTAAATAAATTAACCTCCTACGGTGTGAATAGGAGCATCAACTCACAAAAATACAGAAGAGGGTAAAGGCAACATGCGATTCGATTATTATAAGAAAAAATACTTATTTATGAACAACTACAATACTGTTAAAGTTTATGAATAAGTACTTAATAAACTTCATCTGCCTCTGTGGCGCGGTGGGAGTGGATCCGACTGCTACGCAAGAGGTCGTGGGTTCGATCCCCACCCAGGATAAAACTTTGCGTGATGAGCACGATGGTTTATTCTGTGTCTGGGTGTAATTTATCTATAATATGTATGTATTTAGAAATATATATGTATGTTTATCAGTTGTCTGGTTTCCATAGTACAAGCTCTGCTTAGTTTGGGATCAGATAGCGTTGTGTGAGTTGTCCCAAGATATTATTATTATTATTATCTCTAACAAACAAAATAAACCAATAAAATACATTACAAGTAGATTAGAATGATACACTAACCACTTTCCCGCATCAATGTTCACTATCAAATATATATTGAAGTTTGCCTCTATTTCGATATAAAACCTCTCTTATAAAAGCTACTGTGGTGTATAAAACGTACAACAAGTACGTATATCCGTCAACAAATAAACTTTATGTCCATATTGACAGAGATGTGAAATTGACGAGGGTCTCATTGAATCAGGAGGGTGAATGCGGACCAAAAGGTTCAATTATTTCACAGTCTTAGTGTATTACTGGTGTTACTATGGATATGTTGTACTGATATTGCAATCGAATTCAATAAATCACTGAAATGATGTATTGGTTTATAAATGTTGTTACACTATCGCTATTTGTACTTACACATTAAACTACAAGCTTACTATGGGTCTGATTCGCATAAATATTTTAAGTTTAAATAGAATGCCTTTTTTTATTTTATTGTGGCAGTTGCCCATAATTATAACTATTTATTATACGGGAATTAACGTGCATTATTTACCTTAAAATTGCTTATATGCCGTATAATAAATATTTGTAACCATGCAACGTAAGAGTTTATACGTTGTTCATAATATTAGGCATCGGTTGATAATATAATCTTGCATATTAGTTTTCAAAGTATAATATCAAAAAACATGAAAACAAGATCCCCTACATATATCCATCTTTTTTTTGTGCAGGGGGGTTTTTTTGTTTAATACTTTAATGTAGTTGTAGAATGTATCAACTAACTTTTATCACACCTATTGGTAAGTATTGAAAATTGAAAAGATAATGGTTGCTAACTACGAGTAACTTTTTTAGTATTACAGAGATAATCAGGCTATACCTTTTTGAAATAGTTAGGATGAGTCTTTTAATTTAATAACAATAATATCTTGGGACAACTCACACAACACTATCTGATCCCATACTAAGTAGAGCTTGTAGGTACTATGGAAACTAGACAATTGATAAACATACTTATATATTTTAAATACATACATATTATAGATAAATAACACCCAGACACAGAATAAACTATCGTGCTCATCACCCAAAGTTTTATCCTGGGTGGGGATCAAACCCACGACCGCTTGCGTAGCAGTCGGACGCACTCCCACCGCGCCACAGAGGCAGTCATTTGATACCCATATTGCAGTATTCGACACAACTTTTTTTTTATATCTCTTTATTTTGACATCTCACAACCGCCATGTTTGTTTTTTCCAAACATCACTTTTCTAAGAATAAGCTTCAAGGCGGTCAAGACAAATCTAACGACGTCTTAATTGTTTAAATCCGTGCAGTGGATTGTGAGTTATCAGGTAATAAAGAATTTTACATACATACATACGAGATACGTGCGAAAAATATAACCCTTCCTTAAAGTCGGGTAAAAAGACCTTCACTGAAAAGTTCAATACCAAGTAGATGTAAACAAATGAAGTATAAATATCAAAATAATAAAAAGCTAGTCTGGTATTTTTTTTTGTTGATGAACTTATTACGGATGTAGGTACGCAAGCCCGACTCGTATTTGCCCGATATTTTATACCAGATCACCACAGTTTTAAGCTTTATTTTGAAACTTACTGCAAGGGATGATGTCCCGCCGAAGAAATCAGATTTAATATCCGGGTCAAATGTATTCGTAACTTTAAAGATAAATGGGATTTTATCACTTATTTTGTACAAAAATGTTACTCCACGCAAAAGTTTTGGGGAAAATCTCGCAGAACTTAAATGACCACCTACGTGGCTTGAATAGAGCTAACGGATCAAGTTCATACACCTGGCCCACTTCAGCGAAATTCCCAGAACTTGTACGTTTCGAACGTAGGTACTCAAACTTTGAATTTATCCTCATGATTACAAATCCAATAAATGTCTATCTACGTACTTGAATGAGACCCTTTTCTTTTATTTGTCTCGCCTGTAGCTCGCACAGCTGCTCTAGTGGTTAGTGTCTCTGATTGCTAAGCTAAAGGTCGTGGGTTCGATTCCCACCCTGAATAAATCTTTTAAGCATTATTAGGGATACACAAACATCCTGTACATACATTGATATGATACAAGCTATAAGACTACCTATTTTTGAAATGACTAAATGGTTGGTAGTTATGACAAGATCGCTTATTGGCAAAATCCACATAGGCTACCCTCCTTTTGTGCGCTATGCTGCCACAGACAATGCCTTAACCAGGGCGGTGATAGCGAAGCCCAGGTACAAAACGCAGAAATTACCATGAAGGACCAATACCAAGAGCGCAGCTATGCAACCTCACAACGGGCAAAGTCAAAAGTCAAAGTAAAATCAATACTTTATTCATTTAGGTTACAAATGCAACGCTTATGAACGTCAGACAAAATTTGGAATAGAATGATTCTACATTTAATGCCAAGTTCGCAAGAGTAAAGCCGTGAGAAAAGAACTTGGCAATAAAAAGTCATGCCCATTTTTTACAATATCTTTGTATATATACAGTAAAGCCAGTAAGGTGCTGCAACCTATACACCATGAAACTCACGCAAGCAATAACCATAGTACGTCAACTGGTTTAATTAAGTTTTAAATAAATTAGCCTCCTATGGTGTGGATGGGAGCATCAACTTACAAAAATACAGAAGAGGGTAAAAGCAACATGCGATTCGATTATTATAAGAAAAACTACTTATTTATGAACTGCTAATTAAAGAATAATAAATTTATTAAATGATAATGACAAGGCCGACCAGTTACCCTAAGTACAGTACGATCAACGTAACTAGGCCGGACTGAAGTAGGCGACAAGTGGTTGCGCAGATGCATTTTATAGAAGTAAATGGTGACAGGTAGCGGGGGTCGGGGGCGGTAACTAAACCAAGAGGATTAGAGATGCGATTACGCATTACATTGTCATAATTAGTATAACTAATTCATGTTTTTTGTGATTAGTTTGGTAAAGAAATTGTTTTTCAAAGTTTCTTTATTAATTACTGTAACTGTTCTAAATTTAAACTTTTATGAACTCATTTAAATAGTGTTTTTATATTGTTGAATTAAAATGTTGTTAGTATTTTTAATCGATTAATCGTTTTCGTAAGTAATTTTAGGGTCGCATCTCTATGACATGCGCGAAAGTGATAAAAACCTAACTTCAATCCGGTCAAGATACGTTGATCGTACTGTAGCACCCGTTCTCGAGTTTGACGCATGGGTCAGCCATCATCCCCTTCGCCATATTGCAGGGAAGGAAGACGACCCGACCCACACCGCCACTACAAGCAATAACTAGTGTTGCCCAAATGCAAGAACAAGACGAGACTTAGCCAGTCTTGGTCTTGGTCTTGCGCCAATACACCTGGTCTTGGTCTTGGTCTTGGTCTTGCGCTCCCAGTCTTGGTCTTGGTCTTGGTCTTGCAGCAAGAGTCTTGCAAGTCTTGCAATTACCTATTAGTCTATTACTATTTATTAAAGTTTACTTTAAATCTTAGAAAAACGTATTAGAATTGGAACATTGTGAGCTTGAATTAACATAGCCATAGTAAAGATCAAGCAGATTAATAAGTAACTGAAGATTTGATAAGAAATTCGAAAAATCAACTGACCTATATGTCGTTTTCCATGGAAGTAACTGTTTCTTAATAAACATTTATGATTTATAAGCTTACATTTGCTAAAACATGTAAAAAAACAAATTAATTACAATAACTTGACTGTATTTTAAAGAACAATACTTATCTGTCTAGAAAGAGATTGAACCCTCAACTTATAAGAAATTTAATAAAAGAGTTTACGATTTATCATTTATTTGAATAAAAAATAAAATACAACACAAATCAACAGCTTTATCATTAGGTTATGATACTTTATATAATTTTTTTTGACCAAGAATTAATACAAAGTAACCATCTGGCTGACTCATCACTTAACCTATTTCTATGTTTTCTAATTACTAATGATGCTTTAGAAAATAACCTCTCAGCAGGTACTGAAGTTGCAGGTATTGAGAGAAAATCACGGGCCATTTTCGATAAAATCGGATACTCTGTCTCATGCGTCCTCCACCAATCTAAAATGTCTTCCGAGCTGGCAGTTCTTGGTTTTCTCAGGTACTCCTCCAACTCGTCTATCACTAAGCCTTGAAGACAAGATCCAGATGACGTCGAGGGACATTCATAGAGTTTATCAAAGTCTATTACGTCTTCATCTTCATCACATACTTTATTTTCTTTTTCTGGTAATTCCAGAGATTTGTTCAGTGAGTGTAGACTTTTATATTCTTCATAAAGTTCATTGAACTTGCGCAGACTTTCTGTTTTAAGTTGCTTCCCCCACATTGTCAGGTCAAAAGTCTGAGCCTTATGCCTTGGGTCTAAAATTAAAGAAGTACAATAAATCCAGTTGCTCTTCTTGTAATGTTTAAGCATTTTGTCTCGAGCTGCTTGGAAAGCTAGAATGAGCCTTTCATCCACTTCAGATCGATTAGGTTTCTCATCTAACTGTTTTACCATGGATTCAATTTTATCTAGCAAGAGATTGAATGATACAATGACTAGCGGTAATGTAACATATTTGTCTCCACCAAGTTTTGTACTTAAAAGTTTAAAGTTTATTAGAAATTTATGTAATTTTTCGAGTACCTGCCATTCATTAGCTGTGATTTGAAAATCATTTAATTCGGTGACAGAACTGCACAATATGTCAATGCCCGCTCTCACTTTTAAACCAAATCCAATCATATCATGTGTGGAATTCCATCTCGTTGGACAGTCAAGAATGGCATTTAGATTTGATGGCACGCCAGCTGCTTCACAAGCAGACTGAAACTTCTTCTTCACTATCTCACTTCTTTTTATTTTACTGGAAATACTGCGTAACTTTGTTACAGATGTACGCGAGTCAGCAATATTTGGTGCAGATTCTTCATCTTCCTCATCCTCAGTTTCGTCTGCATAGTCTTCGTACTGCTGATCTTGCGCGTTAGTGTCAGACTCACAGTGTAATGCTAAGGTCTTTAATAAATCTTGTACACCAAGGTTTAAAATGTGAGCAAAGCACCGGAAATGTTGATTGTCTGAATCAAAGTGTGGCGGCAGCTGTTTGCCCAGTTCATACATGAATTTGGTATTTGCAGTTGCGTTGTCGACCGTGATACCTTGTATTTTATCAATTATGCCATATTCCAATAAACATTCATGGAAAATCGTTGCAATATCTTCCCCAGTATGTAGACCGCGTGATGGTATAAAATCAAGAACTACAGATTGATACTTCCATGCGTTGTCTATATAATGAATAGTAACCCCGTAGTAACTCCTACCAGCAATTGACGTCCACCCATCAATGGTAAAAGACATTTTAGATGATAATTGTTGAAGTCGTTCCTTGAGATTCAATTGGAGCTCTTCAAATCGCTCTTTGACTTTCCTTCTAAGTGTAGACCTTTTAGGAAACACCATATTAGGGCAAATACGTCGAAAATATACTTGTGTAGCTTCGTCATCGAAAAATGAGAAGGGAAGATATTTTTTCACCACCCAATCAACTGTAGCTGTCGTGATGTTGTCACTGCTGTTTTCCGACTGAAACAAAACAATAAATCTTGTGTTATTAGGTTTGAGCGTATAAGAGGAGGAGGTTTGTTGTTGTTAAATCGAGAAAATCGTTAAATTGATATTTGTTATATTAAGGTTGCACTGTACTGTAATTTACCAAAATAAAGTACTTAGTTGTTACTGGCCGATTAACTGAAAATATGGGTGTTTATAAAAAATATTTAAGACGATAATTACATACTTAATATGTCGCACCCCTAGATGAAAACTGTGAAAACACCACTAACTCAAAAATACTTACGTAAGTTAATGGCGTTTTTGAAAGTATCGCATGAATAGCTACGCGGAGTTAAAATTCTTTTAACTGTTAAAAAAAAAATATTCTTACCTGTCCACTTCCAGCGGTTACTAAAAAGCTTGTGATATCTCCACTTAATTTTGGTTTAACAGGAAGAAATATTTCTGATTCCTTTTTGTGGAAAGATATTAGATGTTTCCTTAAGCCTGAAGTGTTTCTGTTTTTCATTTTTATTTCAATCTTTTTATGTTGGCACAATTTACAGAAGGCAGTTTGGGATGCATGAATTATTTCGAAAAACTCCTCAAATTTGCTTTTGGGTCTTTTAGATCTGTGACTCAAACTCTCGTTACTCGGACTAGAATAATTTGAATCTTCGTCACTCATATTAAATTGTACACGTGATACGTTTTTAGAAAACAACGAGAATTAGTAAAAACAATTATCAAGTTAGACTCGAAGCACAGCTCAATTGGAAATGACTGGAATTAAAATAATTCCTTTATTTATAGTACGTTTCCTTGCTTTACCGCGCCGCCTCGCCACGTGCCGGCTCTATGAAAAGGATGCCGCCGCAAATCAAACAATGCCGCGTGCGGCGTACAAACACACACTAAATATTACCTACTTGTACAGACGCGACGCGTGAATAAAATAGAATTAGTGCCAATCACTATTCTTTACATATAAGTGAATGTTTTGGCGTACATCTATACTAATATTATAAAGCTGAAGAGTTCGTTTGTATGTTTGATGACAGAAGTTTTAAAATAAATAAATAAGTCCTGAACGTCACTATACCTCCAAAGTTACTATTCCTCGTGGACGAAGTCGCGGGCACAGCTAGTAAATACTTACTCTCATCATCTCTCTCAGAGATATTCGGGCTGGTAAGTAATACAAAACTCTTATCGCAGGCTTTTTATTTTATTAGTAGGTAAGTACCTACGCTTTTTATATTATTTTATTAGTTTTGTAGAATTTTTTTACACGTTTCAAGTATATTTAAAAGTGGCTACAATATTTATTAAACGGGTGATATTTGAACACTTTTTTGCTATTTTTTCTTGTAAAAACTTAAGAAATATAATGACTAAATGTACAATAATAGTACCTAAGTAATTAGTTTAAAACCATATAAGTAATCAATATTATAATATATACTTACTAGAATGAATTAATATGACATCTACTACCTATCCTTACCATTTTATCCTAATCATAATACTACTTGCGTGATCAGTATAATGTATTCATTTTCATTCTAAGCACTCTGAAACTTATTTATTCTTTGGAACACCTGTAGGTACTCTACTAGGAAATTATTTTGCATGAGTATACCTTCGCCCTATGGCGGCAATCAAATAGTGTCAAATGTTATGATTTCGGCGTGGCGGCAACGATTGTTTTAGATTTCAAAAGAAGCCGCCGGCGCGTGTATCATAACCATGTACTTCCGAAAAGCGGCAAATTTCTTTGAGAAGTAAGTACAAAACCTTTGATGCCGCATTATCAAAGTGCCGATGGTTAAAACATAACTATGCATGCACTCAGTTTGATTTTAATAGATATTTTTTTATTCGCTATGTTTATGGTATTAGTCGTAATGCGCATAGGTCCAGTTTTTCATATTCTTTGATACAGTTTTTTGCGTCTCATAGAATTCCTAAGCGTACCTACCTATACACCGAACTGTTACACCTAACTACTCAGTGAAATAGCGCTAAGTCCTAGCTGCAAGACGCAAGAGTCTTGCAGGCTATGTCTTGTTCTTGCTCAAGTCTTGCACGGTCAGTCTTGGTCTTGGTCTTGCTAAAAATACGCGGTCTTGTTCTTGGTCTTGGTCTTGCAAAAACGCAAGAACAAGACCAAGACTGCAAGACCAAGACTGAATTTGGGCAACACTAGCAATAACATTTTAGTTAGCATGACGATCTCTGACATTACATCTCATAGAAACGAAAATAACCTTAAATAATTTAATGAAGTACGATCGCTAGTTACCGTTACTAACAATTTTAATTATCTAGGTACATTTTAACATTTTAATATTTATCACAAACACCTACATTATTCTGCATTTTTACATTTACGACCACGAATTTTACATCATTCAAGTAACCAGTTTATACAATTAAAAAAGAAGAATGAAAAACAAGGTATAATAAGAAAATTTGAAAATACAAAAATAATTTAGAATTATACAAAATAAAATTCATAACTCCTGTGAGAGCATTACGACCATGCGTTTTTGTCGTTTAAATAATCATCTATACAATAATAAGCTTTCTGAATAAGGTCGTTCTTAATTTTAGATTTGAATAAATTAAATGGTAAATTCAGAATAAAAATACATAAAATGGGGCGCATAAAAGCTCGCACCAGACGCATAAAACGCTAGTTACGATACTGGCCACAGATACGATAAACATGTATCTCGCAACGCCCCAATGTAGCCAAAGTTAAAAATCAATTCCAATAAAACCAAATACTTTGATCTTTATCATTCTTATAGTGTAGTTATTCCCTAGAGCACTTAACAAACCTGAGAAGCGTTGCTTGTAAGTAAACCGGGGTTAATAAGAGGCTCGTTTCCTTCACTCATTCTGCTTAATCAAACTCCCTCCCCGTTCGCTTTGCGGCTAATAGAATCGGAAAACCATCAACGGATGCTCCTCTCGCCAGATTAAAGGTTGTGCTAACTAAGTTATTACCAATTCGTGTTAAAAGGGACCCAATAATTTTGTACTAAAACAGTACGCCAAGTTTTCTGAGTATCTAATTTGGTGCGCTTCGTTGGTTCCGTAAAGCTTGGAGGGAACAGTTTTCTTGTTCCGGTTTTCTGATAGTTACTTGAGTGTTTGGGTCTATTGACAGGTTATATTTTTAAGCTCCAAAGCAAAAGTAAAAGTTAAAGCGGCGGTAGCCTAATGGCTAAGGCATCGGACTTGCAATCGTGAGGTCACGGATTCGAGTCCAACCCATTACTACCCCTACTGTCGACGTGAACGCACTCCTTTTTTTTTCTTTTGGTGGGAAAAATTCGGTGTGAACCCACTCCTAAAACAAGTAATTGAGCTTAGCTAGAGGGGTTATCAGGATCACTAGTAATATGGGACCCACAATCCCATGTGGGATTCCTAGTTTCCTTTAAAAATAAAGGTAGGCGTACACGCTCGCGTTCAAAGCGACATTCAACGGGTACGAACACGACCTCGAGCGTGTGAATAGGCTTGATTTTTTTTTATACTATTGATGGTAAGCGTCACGCCAGCCAAAGTATCAATACCAGTACAAGAGTATCAGTACCACCCAAATCCGGCTTTTACCCGTGGTACCCCCAACATATCCCCCTGGTGGGATCACGGGTAATTTTTTTTACCCGTTGTCCCATCGTTCTAAACTGTGTTTGCCAGGGGGACTACAGGTAATTGAAGTACCCAAATAGTGAATTTATTTAATTTTGTTAATTTTATTGAAATGCTACTGTAGTTGTTAAATAAAAAGATTTTTGTTGAGATCAAGTTTATTACAAATCTAGATACCTACCTACTTACCAAAAAAAAATATTTTTAAATAAAAAAACGTATTTATCTTAATTTTTCCAGTGCCAAACCAATTGAAATCTCACCAGAAACTAGCTCCATTTGGATATCTCTAATATAATTATCATTCTCAATTAATGATTTTGGCCTTGATCGGAGCTGGGGTTTATTGCAGTTGACGCTCGTTAATTTTGCTAATAAATTCAACAACCTTAAAATATTACTGTTCGACTTTTTAATATATTTATTTATTTTACCGTGAAATGACTCAGCCACATTGTTTGTTCTGTGTCGTTCTGCAAAAACACTGATAACCTCCCAGGTATGCTTGTCAAGCCATTGCCCTTCAACATAGTCCAGAAATGTCTTGATATTTTTATTTCCAATGCAAGTATACTGCGACTTAATATATTCCCAGCCATCTCGTAAATTATCTTTTGGCAATAAAGGTAACACTGAACATAAACCAACTAATCTCTTTGCCAGTTTAGTCTTTTTAAGACCTATTATCCTTTTTGCATTTCGCCACATGGCTTGCGACCAATGGTAATAACAACCAACCACGGTTATGTCTGGGTAAACTACTGAAACAGCATTTAGAGCTGCAAGTTCAAAGTCACAATGGTACTTTTTTGGTTTCCAATTTGGCAACTGCGATTTTAATAATCTAAATAGTGTCACATATGTTTCGTATTTTTTATCACTAAGCAGAGCAAAAATGATTGGTTTTACTTTTGTCGTAGTATTTGTACTACCCAATTCAGCATGAATAATAAATAATTGAGCAAAAGGTGATGGACAAGACTGAAAAGTTCCATCTGCAAATATTTCTTTTACTTTATCAATTAGGGCTCTGTCATCATCCTTGCAAAATATTAAAATCTTAGTACTTCCGTCATAGTAATCTGCTAAAACGAACTCTGAGTGCTCCATTGGGACTTCAACTTCATCAAAACTCTTAAAATTTAATTTATTTACTTTTGAAAAAATTTTTCGTGCATTATAAATAGCGTGTTTTGCATTTTCAAATTTTGGCAAAGGTGTAATTAAGTCGTATCCTTTTTTTTGCCACTTGTCTTTGACATCTTCATATAGTTTTGGTATAGGTGTGTCGGTTTGTCTTGCAACATGTCGTATATCATTTAACTCGAGAGCAATTTCATTTTGCAGCAGTTTTTTAACGCATGTATGTGGTCTTTCAGCCTTTACAATCATTTGCTGTAAAATATGTCAAAGAAAAGTTAAAAAAACCTTTACATTTTGTGCTTAGGTATAGTCAACATCCGATAGAGCATAAATTATAATTTTGGCTACATTGAAAGCACAAATCTATCTGATGCTGACTGTACCTATATAGAAAGTATTGATTATAATATAATATATTAATATAGGTAAATAATTATTTACCTCAGTAACAGTGACAGATCCTTTACATTTATTTTTTATTCGCTCCTTGCAATTCCACAAAAGCATTGTATTTACATATGTTTTTTTCTTATAAAATTGGTAGCCTTTGTAAAGTAAAACTTTTCCCCCTTTTCGGTCAATTATATCAACACTGTTGTTATTCATTTTTCTGGCTGCTTAATCGGAACTTTTAATTACACTTGACACAAACTTTATAATATATGTATATATTACTACTATATATTATAAATTACCCTTATATTACATTACTCTTTGTTACAACTATTATGAATAATGTCATATTAATTAAACATGACACATTTATTGAAATGACGCATAATATAGAAAAATAAAATAAATAAACAAGGAAATCTCAGTGAAGAGGTTTTAACTTTACTGTAAACAATTTATTTTCAGGGGGACGTGGTGGGAGCAGGGGTAAAAATAAATTACCTGTAGTCCCCCTGGCAAACACAGTTTAGAACGATGGGACAACGGGTAAAAAAAATTACCCGTGATCCCACCAGGGGGATATGTTGGGGGTACCACGGGTAAAAGCAGCCCAAATCTATGTTGGCAAAGATCTGAATGTCACCGTACCGCGCTCCTCATTTGAGACATTAGTGAATAAGTCCAATTTGCCCAGTAATTGCTACAGTGACCTTCAACCGAAACACAGTGATGTGTTAACATCACTATTTGACGGCATAAGACCACCAAGACGGCCCATGGTATGAATGTGCTGCTCGGCTGTTCGTGAACAGTTTTTTATGCCGCCGGCCCATGGTGGGCCGCTTCCCATGCGACTGAATGCACCATAGCGTCTGGCTTTGTGACAATACCATCGTAAAGCTACTTCAATCGGAAAATTATTGCAGGTTTTTATTTAGTACAAAAATCTCTTTACCCGTTTTGAAAATTAAAAAGAAACGACCGGTTCCAATGACTTACCTACCGTAAACTGTCCCTTGAAATAGTCAATAGATAGAAAACCCTCCGGGTACTCTAGTATCGACAGTTATCGAACCGCTCAAATGTGACAACCCGTAAATTAATCTTGGTTATCGGATACATATTTATGTAACCGTGATTCCTAAACCGAGAGACATTGCATTTTGTATAACTTCTTTTTGACGTGATAACGTCTTATAAATCGTCACCGCTCACATCCGTTCGGCCTGCTGCAGCTGATAGGCTAAAGTATTGTGGCCGTCGGGCCACTAAAGCCGTCACAAGCATGGTTGCTCATTACAATGTCATCAATGTTTTAGCGATTGCAGCGACATACGATACAATAGGAAGTGAACAAAAAAGGTGTCACAGGCGTGGTTGTTTATTCAAAGTTTTCTTATGACGTTATCACGTAAAATTACATATCAACCCATATGATGGCCCACTGCTGGGCACGGGTCTCCCCAGTAGAACCTACTATAGATACTGGGGGTAATTGCCATAATCGCCACGCTTGGCGAGCGGGTTGGCGATCGCAGTAAGGCTTTAAATACGCAGAGGACGCTGCTGCCCGTCCTCCGGGGTGAAATCCCTTAGTCGCCTTGACGACACCCACGGGTAGAGATGGGGTGGTACTATTCTTAAGCCGGCACCACACGTAAAATTATCGTCCGCAAATCGAATTTACAGACAACCATTTTTTTCATAGACTTCCCAGAAAACGGTCGCTCTATGGATCTGAGTGATAATTGCATAAGCTTATTTATCATTCCTTTTAAGCATTTCCCATAAACATTTATTCATTAATCCCCGACGCGGTTTAAATTTGACGTGTCTGTCTTCTTGTGTGTGTGTGTGTGTGTGTGTGTGTGTCTGACTCTCTGTGACATCGTAGCTCTATGTTCGATGAAAATGAGTCCAAGATGGCCGCCGCCAAAAAATGGCGGTTATGATAAGTATTTTTTTTTACAATTCCATTTTTTAATATGGGTATCAAATTAAAGGGCTTGACCAGAACAAAATTTTCCTCGGTTATTTAGATCCTTAGTAAGAGTTTAGAAAAAAATCATCGATTGAATCAGGCGTCACATGGCGGAAATCCATCTTAAGTAGATTATAAGGGAGGGATCCCACCACCCACCCTCGATCTGTGAATCACCACGATTGAAGTAGTAAGGAAATTCCCTTAATACAACAATCGAAAAAGCTTGACACACCGCACTCAAAAAGAGAGACCTGTGTTACAGTACAATATCTTTGTGCTGTATCTACAATCTACATCACAATCTTATGTTCCTTATCGCACGTTCAGTATCTATTAAATGTTTCTACTATCTGTTATCAACACGAAGTCGTTAGTATATAAGATGCACCTTTGGATAATTATAACCAGACTATACTACATCTTTTGTCTCATTTATACCTAATCATATACTGCCAAGAAGTTATGGCAAATTGGTGACCCCGACGAACGAATACGCAGCAAGAAACATGGCACAATCACCGTGCAAGGCGAACATAAATCAGCAAGGAACACTTGAAGTAGCTGCTGGCACCTCGGTTTTATCCCGCATTCCGGAATTTTGGAAAGATCAACCAAGATTATGGTTCACGCAACTAGAAGCCATATTAGCACCACAGAAGCAAGGAGACGAATACAAATACTGTACAGTAATAGCAAAGTTATCCAAGGAAGAAATACTACAAGTTAGTGACCTAATAACTTCACCACCGACTACAGATAAATACAAAAACATCAAGGAACGTTTAATTGATTGTTACGAAGAAACAGAACAGCGACAGTTTCAAAAATTAATATCAGAGACAGAACTCGGTGATCAAAAACCTTCGCAGTTATTACGTCAAATGCGAGTCCTCGGGAGAGGAAAAATCAGTGACGAAACAATTAAACTACTATGGTTCAGGCTTTTACCAACATCAGTTACTACGGTTCTAGCAGTTACGGAAGACATGGAAATTGACAAACTGAGCCAAATTGCAGACAAAATAATAATGAATTCAAAAGTAACCGAAATATCAGCTGTTAGCAACGACACTTCAAACGACAACAATACAGCATGCATTTTAGCCCAGCTAGCAAAATTACAGATAGATATTGACGCAATTCAGCAAGGTCAATATGGCTATCGACCCAACACGCACAATCATTTCAAGAAACGTCAACAATTCCCGATTATAAGGGCCGAGAACAAACTATAGAGGAGCAAATCGATTTTGTTACTACCACGAAAGATTCGGAAAATATGCAAAGAACTGCATTAAACCATGCGGTTGGAAACCAATGACTTACGTACGGAACCAGGGAAACGAATAAGAGCACAGACAACGGCGAAACTCTGTGCAATCCACCCATCCAATCGCCTCACCATTACCGACCGAAAAAGTGGTATGAAGTTTTTGATTGACACGGGCGCAAATATTTCAGTCATTAGCAAGCAACAGAGACATTCAATTTTACAAAATGACCAATACACACTATACGCTGCAAATGGGACTAAAATTAGGACTTACGGCGAGAAGACGCTTACCTTGAATTTAGGACTACAACGATGTTATAAATGGAATTTTGTAATCGCCGATGTTACACAACCAATAATTGGAGCAGATTTTCTAGAGCACTATAAACTATTAGTCGACATAGCAGGTCGCAAACTTATCGACAAAGTTACAGAGCTGACAACGCATGTAACTTCGGAAAAAGCGACACAACAAACAATTCGTACTATCGCAGTGGGAACGAATCCACGTATTACGCAGCTTTTAAACAAATACGAAGACATCACGAAAGGGTCCTCTCTCCGCAATGCGCCCAAACATAAGATTGAACATCACATTATCACTACAGGACCACCCGTCGCAGCTCGGGCAAGACCATTACCTCCAGAAAAATACGACATAGCCAAAAAGGAATTTCAAAATATGATAGAACTCGGAATTTGCCGACCGTCAGATAGCCCATGGGCAAGCCCATTACATATGGTAAAAAAGAAAAATGGCGAATGGAGACCGTGTGGAGACTATCGAATGCTCAATAGCACGACAGTACCGGACAAATACCCACTACCAAGATTAACTGACTTTACATACATATTAGAAAATAAGAAGATACTAAGCAAGATAGATATACGTAAAGCATACCATTGTATTCCTGTTAAAGATATAGAAAAAACAGCCATCATCACACCTTTTGGACTTTTTGAGTACTTAAGAATGCCTTTCGGATTACGCAATGCGGCACAAACATTTCAACGATTCATGGATTCCTTATTTAGAGATTTAAACTTCGTATTTATATTTGTAGACGACTGTCTCATCGCATCGGACAACGAAGATTTGCATTATCAGCATTTAGAAACGGTTTTCAAACGTTTACACGAGAATGGAATAACCATTAATCTCAAAAAATGCGAATTTTTCAGAAGGGAAATAGATTTCTTAGGTTATCATATAACGAGCCAAGGAATACACCCTACCGAAGAAAATTACAAAGCAATCATGGAATTTCCCAAACCGAAAACAATTCAAGAATTAAGAAGATTTTTGGGCATGGTCAATTTCTACAGAAGTAATATTCCACGCGCAGCGGAAAATCAAAGAATTTTAAACGAATATCTACATGGTTCAAAAAAGAACGATAATTCACCTGTTCCTTGGACAACGGAAGCAGACAAAGCTTACGAAAAATGCAAGGAAAGCATGAAAAACGCAGTGTTAACAGCGCATCCTTCCCGCAACGCATCACTAGCGCTCATGACCGACGCTAGTGCTACTTGCGTTGGTGGAGTTTTACAACAAAATCCGGACGCAAATGGGAACCATTAGGATTTTTTTCACAAAAATTGAGCGAAACTCAACAAAAATATTCTACGTTTGACAGAGAGCTGTTAGGAATATACATGGCCGTCAAACATTTTCACAGATTAATCGAGGGAAGAGAATTTACAATATTTACGGATCACCGACCTTTGACATACGCATTCTCCCAAAAACCATCATCAAACGATACACCGCGACGGGTCCGGCAGTTAGATTTCATTTCACAATACAGTACCAACATTCAACACATAAGCGGACGTGACAATATTAC
This sequence comes from Herminia tarsipennalis, assembly GCA_945859575.2. NCBI lineage: Eukaryota > Metazoa > Arthropoda > Insecta > Lepidoptera > Erebidae > Herminia > Herminia tarsipennalis. Next base: position 8,642,651 of record OX243834.2, on the reverse strand, counting down.
CGCCGATGCCTTATCTCGAATAGAGGAAATATACGTGCCATCACCTATCGATTACGCTGAATTGGAAAAATGTCAATCAACAGATAATGAACTAAGTAAATTACATGACAATAAAAGATTAAAATTCAAAAACATTACGCTTCCGGGTTCCACAATAAACATCACCTGCGACACATCTACTGGAAAAAGCCGCCCCTACTTACCAAAGCATTTTCGCAAACAAATTTTCGATACCATTCATGGTATGAGCCATCCAGGAAAAAGAACTACGAGAAAAATGATAACCCAAAGGTATTTATGGCCGTATATGAACAAAGATATCAATAATTGGTGTAGATCATGTATAGCCTGCCAAAAATCAAAAATACAACGACATACGATATCACCTCCTGGTACATTTATGACAGCGCAACGTTTTGAACATTTACATATTGACATCGTCGGACCACTTCCGATTTCACAAGGGAAGAGATATTTAATCACAATCATAGATCGTTGTACGTCATGGCCCGAAATATTTCCGGTAGAAGATATAACTGCAGAAACAGTAGCCAAGACACTTTTCGAAGGATGGATTACTCGTTTTGGATGTCCATTGCGCATTACTACGGATCAAGGCCGACAGTTTGAATCAAGAATATTTGAGTCACTCTCACAATTTTTGGGAATACATAAAATTAGGACAACACCTTATCATCCACAATCCAATGGAATGATAGAGAGATTTCATAGAACTTTAAAGGCGGCGTTAATGACAAGAGAATCCAACGAAAATTGGTTAAAAGAAATTCCAACAGTTTTACTCGGGTTGCGGAGTAGCTTGCGAGAAGACACAGGTTATAGTTCAGCAGAGATGACATATGGAACGCCAATACGACTCCCTGGAGGATTTTTTGAGTCATCAGCAGCACAGTTATCAACGTACGAAGAGTTTGTAAAACAAATTCAAAAGGACATCACACAAATGACATCAATTCCGAAAAGAAAAAAACACAATCAAGCTATATTTGTGCATCCCGAACTCAAAGAATGCTCACACGTATTTGTTCGGTGTGATAGAATTAAGAAAGCCCTGACACCGCCGTATGAAGGACCCTACCCAGTAATTAGTAAAACAGATAAAACATTTTGCATTAGAATTAGGGATAAAGAGACAGTGATATCAATTGATAGATTGAAACCAGCTTTCATGATCAATGACGAATCAAACTACGTGCCAGATTCAAAGGATTGCGACAGGCATTCACACACGTACACTACACGATCGGGACGTAAAGTAAAGCCAGTAGTACGTCTATAAAAAATCGCTGATATAAGTGGGCTATTCGTATATATATTAACATAGATCTTAACATATACCATTAATTCACAACTACTCGTAACAACAAGACATCTAAAATGGGAAATCAAAGTTCTAAGGACCAGATAACATACAATACGGACAATTGCCTCAATCAAAACGAAGCGGACCAACTCCGTAACCTGATCCAGGAGGACTTACGGTGGACAAGAAATGTTGCAATGGGACAGATTATTTTAACAATCGGCGTGATCCTAATTTACGGCATAATGAAAACACTGGACAGAAGAATGAAGAGTTTAACGAAAAAAAATAATAAACACTCGTGCAACAGCTAAGTCAAAATTACAGACGTCAGCAAATCACACCACAACAGGCGTCATCAAATTCCACCGCGTACAATAGCATTATTATTTATATACATCAGCAAATAACTAGTAAGGTCTAGGTCAAATTTATATTGTAAACACTATTACCATAATTTTTTTTTAAAGGGGGGTGTACTGTTACAGTACAATATCTTTGTGCTGTATCTACAATCTACATCACAATCTTATGTTCCTTATCGCACGTTCAGTATCTATTAAATGTTTCTACTATCTGTTATCAACACGAAGTCGTTAGTATATAAGATGCACCTTTGGATAATTATAACCAGACTATACTACATCTTTTGTCTCATTTATACCTAATCATATACTGCCAAGAAGTTATGGCAAAACCTGCAACAAAGAAAATTAGTGACAGGTACTCTCACCAAGTCAAGTGGTAGGCATCTCCAGAAATGTAAAACCCAAGACTAACAAGAGGTAATTTGTTTCATTTTTAAAACCGTCGGGGTTTTTAAAAAAAAAAAATCAAGCAAGATATTTTCAACAAAGGTAAATCTAAGTTATGCAAATAATGTATAAATAGATTTCACTCCATCTGTTATCTAAATAAACACGTACTTCAGTTCACAATGCCTACTCAGTTCGGTAGCAGCCGAAGTATTGCCAACTGTCAACGGCACTAGGTCCTCATAACTCAGACGTATTGTGTGCACCAGATTAGAGACGGGGCTGTATGTGCTTCCGATATTGACTAATACCTAAGTAGTTTTGATAAATCGGTAGGTATATTTTGCTATGCAGTGCGCAGTGGGAGTGTGTCCGACTGCTACGCAGGAGGTCGTGAGTTCGATTCCCACACAGGACACCACTTTGAGTGATCCACAAATTGTTATCCCGAGTCTGAGTGTACTTTGTGTCCCTGACTTGTATGTTTCTAAAGTCCCCGCGACACAGGGCTTGTACCCTACTGCGGGAGTCGTCTTTTTTAAAAAAACTTAAAGATTTTTGCTTACATATCGACCAAGATCTGTGCATGCTCGTATATAGGTATGTGTGTTTTAGCCTGTTTTCGCTCGTTGTGTCGTGCCTGTGCCACAATGAATATCGGAGAGCACGGAAGGCAATTTTCATAGAAAACCTTCTTGACGCACGCACACATAGATATCGCTTACGAGGTACACAGAATTATGGAACACGACAAAGTAGTGACAGAGCGAATGTTTGGCGATGTCGTATCCGTGATGATGTTGTTGAATTGATCTATGCGTTCGTCAAGAGCATTTTCAATCAACCTTGTTATCTCTACGTAAGTAATTTGTGCTTCAACACAAAAAAAAACGAAGAATACGGAAAGAAAATTCCATACAGTGTGCTTGAACAAAGTACTCATAATCATTACTCACGGACACGAAATATCAGAGCGGATTGCTCCAGAGGTGTCACAAGCAGATTTGTACCTACACTGAAAACAGTATTTGGTACTTCAAGTCCGTTTGTGATCACGACCAGTACAAGACATACAGAAGGTCGCTAAGATGGACTTAAGGAAGGCGGAGAACTGCGTGTCGTGTCCAAGGCCGTAGCTTGGCTTATATGGACCCTGTATCAAAATGGTTGTTGGGTGCCAAAGGCCCACAGATTCAAAGGACTAGTGTCTGTGAATCGCTGGCACGGGGGGTTGTGGGGGGGGGGGGGAATGTTCACTTAATTTCGGAGCCCCTGTAAACTGATGATGATGATATTTGTAATCTAGCACAGCTTTGTATAATCATACTTACAAGCAAATAGCTATGACCCAGAATGAGGAATACCTGCAATCGGATGTCATATTCAAACAGTCCCACAGCCGGTTTTGTCTGCTGTAAAATATGGTTCGTGCAATAATCGATTGAGAGCGGATTCCCCATAACCACGCTAAGAACTGAAATTGATGACTTCGGTATGGTTTGAAGAGCGCATGAACTGCATTTTGTTCGTCGCGTCGTTTGTTTTTTTCTGACATTCCACCGAATATCTACTAAATCGAAACTCATTTTTTTATTCATTAAATTATTTTTGTCCCATGCTGTCATATACATAATGATTTGTAATATACCTACTAATAACCTTCTACTCGTGACTTCTTTACATTACACTAAATAAGTTTGTAATAGATAAATAGTTTTTAAAATATTTAATAGGTATATCAACCCTTCACTACCTGCCACATATTTTTAGAGCTGTGACCTTAACCACCTACAAAATATTTTACCTGAGTAAAATCTTTGTTTATTGTGAGGTTCATACTCAAACCTGACATAAAGCTACGATTTTACTCCGGGATCTCACAGACGTATAAGTAGGTGCTTGTGTGATAAACGTAAATGGTAAGATATTACCAAGTCTGATTTTACCAAAACTGATATTACCACGTTATTTAGTAAGTACTAGCTGACCCGCGCAACTTCATTTTCGTAATTTTTCCCCGATTTTTGGAATTTTTCATTGTTGCTCCGCTCCTATTGGTCGTAGCGTGATGTTATAACCCGTGAGTCGCGACACTCACAAATAACGTGGCTTTCTATTGGTAAAAGATTTTTAAAATCGAATCAGTAGATTCAGAGATTAACCCCTACAACTTCACAAACTCACAAACTCTGTACTCTATGTTAATACAGAGATAAAGTCTTTTTATTAACATAGAGTACAGATGTATAAAAGTATGTAAAGAATGTAATATAATGTAAAGAAGCCACGAGTGGGGGTTATTAATATAATATAAATCACCCTGTTTGTGTTTTGTCTATACTACAGAACACAAAAATCTATTTGAGGAGCTTTTAATGTTTCGTTTTGCTTGAAAATCTTTATACCCTACCTACACCAGTACCTGCGACATAAAATAATCAGGAGCAAAATAAAGGCCATAAAAATGCTATTCATTTTACGTAGTACCTCACCTTTAGTTAAAAATGTTATCTACTACTCTCTGCCCCACACTTGCCCCTAGTGTACTAGGGGTAAGTGTGGGGCACGTGTAAAGGTGAGACCACAGTCATCATATTCCCACGGGGTAAAATACACCCGGAAATATTTGTCTACCTTCTATTTTTAGCCGAACATAAATTTTAGGTGTTGCCCCACTCTCTTAGATTTATAGGGCACAACTACACAATTTTCCGGCAACGACCAACAACACTCTTTCTGCTTATGAATCCATTTATCACAGGTGTATGCCGACAAAGTGTTTCGAATTGTTTCACATACAACGAGTGGGCGCATACCCTAAATGGACTAAGTTGTTGAATTATTGCATACTTTTCTTTTAGTAGATATTAAATAATGCAATTTTATGTGTAAGTTGACACTTTTAGTTGTAAGGCCGCGCTTGAGCACTTTAGTTCTGATAATTATTATTAAAATTTATATGGTGCCTCTAAAAACAGCTTAAGCTTATTGTCGGTGAGGTTAAAGGTACCTACTTCACTCACTCATCACATATACAAAAAGAAATAATTATTCTAGAGAATACAATACAATAACAAACTATACCCTTTTAGGGTTCCATAGCCAAAATGACAAAAACGGAACCCATAAAGTTTCCGTCCGTATGTCAAAGGCATTTTACTCATAAAGTACACATTGTATAATGATGAAATTCGCAATGTAGGTGTCTTGTATAAGCCGCTACTTAGTTCGATAGTGGATATATATTTTAATATATTATACTCCATACATGTAACAGAAGCCAAAATTTTTTTAAGTCAACATCTACGTATGGGACATCATTCGACAGGTTTTTTAAGAACATTTGAAGGTTTCTATGACACTTTTCTGATTATGTAATTATTTTCAGTGTCATGAAGATAGGTCTATCTTCATGGCACTTACGTCTTTTTGTTTAAGAGTGTAGTTTGTCGGCAATAACTCAAAGACAGTATATTCGAACATATTGAAAATAATTTTAGTTGACAATTTTAATTATTTTATCATATTTTTTGGCCAAGCGGTATAGGGAAATTTTGCAACTTACGGAGCGATTATTTCTGAAAATAATTACATAATCAGAAAATTGTCTTGAAACCTTCGTACGCTCTTTTGTTGGTGCAATTTTTCAGATAGTTTTTTTTCATATGTAGTGCATTTCTTTGTAGTGATAGCTGCGGAACCTTACACTGAGCATGGTTCGACATGCTCTAGCCCGGTTTTTTATTACAAGTAGATTTATTTTGTCTGGCTTGTTGATTTAAAGCCGTATACTTATACATTTCTAAATACATATACATATTATAGATAAATAACACCCAGACACAGAGTAAACCATCGTGCTCATCACACAAAGTTTTATCCTGGGTGGGTATTGAACCCACGACCTCTTTCATAACAGTGGGACACACTCCCACCGCGCTACTGTTTGTCTTCAGTATTTAACCATTACTATTAGTAGTATGAGTGAGTTTTAGGGAAACGAGTATTTAAACTGAAATATAACTGTACTTGTAAATTAGATACCTACAAGTAGGTATCCGTGGTCATCATCATGATAGTCCTCGACAGGTCGGCATGGCAATTTTCGATTTCATTTTAACCTTTTGATCGCCCCGGTCGGATTTATAAAACAAATGTTTTCGTACCCGTGTACGCCTCGGTTGTATTTGTATGACTGGATGTCAGTGTTCATTTGTTGTATTTTTTGTCGTATGAAGCCAAAAGAAGTGGCCAAAATGTTTATTTTTTTACACGAATGCAGGCAAAAATGTACTATTCCTAAGTTTTTGACGTGATAACGTCTTATAAATCGATGACCGGGTCATCATCAGCCTATCGCAGTCCACTGCTGGACATAGGCCTCTCCAATTGCACGCCACTTAGCAACGCCGCCACGCCGTTACCGAGGACGCCACCATGTCCAGGAATAGCGTGACTGCCGGGAACTGGGGGCCGTGGCTTTTGTGCTTCGTGCATTTGGGGTAATGCCCATAATCGCCACGCTGGGCAGGCGGGTTGGCGATCGCAGGGCGTAGCTCTGGCATCAGTGACGCTGCTGCCCGTCACTGACCTATTACTTTAGCTACGCCTTAAATTGGGATGGTTATACCGCCACTAGCCGGTCGTCAGAGCCTCGTTCGTTGTACAGCGGGATGTACCGCGTGCAGGTGAGGTTGGCTTGGAGCGAAAGATGGTGGTACGCCCCCTTACCGGGTGCACATACGAAAAGTGTCTAAAAAGTCACGTTATTGATTGGTTGTTAAGCAACGCGAATGGCTATATGTCATCAATGTTTTCTTATGACGTTGTCACGTAAAATTATCATCCGTAAACCGACTTTACAGACAACCATTTTTTTTAAACATTGACTGGTCTGTGGTTAGTGGCCCTTTGTGTGATTTATTCTGTGGTATGGTACACGATGGTTTATTCTGTGTGTGGGTGTTATTTATCTATAATATGTACCTATGTATTTATAAATATATAGGTATATTTACAAGCGGAGGAATCAGATAGCGTTGTGTGAGTTGTCCCAAGATATTATTATTATATCTTAAAATACTAATAAATTCAGAGTTCGGACCCCCGAGATTTCCGCATTCCAAATTCTAACTTTCTCAGCTTCAATTCGATTCAAAAACTACTTGACCGCTTTCAAAAATTCTTTCACCATTAGACTACATTATTCCTTAATAACATAGGCTATATTTATTACTAGAAATTAATAGGGATACCTATGTCCACGCGTGTGAAGCCTGAAGCAGCCGCTAGTAAGAACATAATTTAATTACAATAGGATAATTGACTGCAGTCAAATCAACCTCTTTTTAAGAAACGACAATAACGACCCGCTCCGTACAATTTTGTATATAATGCTAGCATGGAACGTCACGTTTTCTATAGTCACGATTAAAAAATAATAAACACATTATATTATAGACTAGAAGACCTTTTAAAGCCAGGAACACTCGCCGGTCTTCCCAGAACATTCTGCTAAAGTTTCGGATTGCATAGAGGACATACAGACAAACATATATATATATATATATATATATATATATATATATATATATATATTTATATATATATTATAATTATAAACAGGGTGTAACAGAAAGGTGTGGTCATATTCAAGGGTTGGTATGTGCCCATGATACTGAGTGCACCTCATTTTATCAAAATCGGAGTACCCTAAAAAAACATTTATCATTTTTCCATTCGTGTAATTATGAATGAAAAAGTTATTAATTAAAAAAAAGTATGACTTAAAAAGTTCTATGCCATAATAATCCAATCGAATTTTGTACCAGGGAAAGTATAATTCTTATGCCATACGCATTTCACTACTGAATTTTGACAAAAAGAATATGCTATAACTATGTAATAATAATGCAACCAGCTATGGCACCATAGTAGGTGCAATACTGACAACATACACTATCTGCTGCTGTAATTTGACCACACCTTTCTGTTACACCCTGTATATGTATTTAAACATGAACATATTTTTACAGAATACATAATGACTTAGTTTTACATGGTTTGTATAAAATATTTTATTTTAATAGTAGATTAATACACAATTTACCGCGAAAGTAAAGGTATTTCTACATAGTAAATATTAAACAACGTCGCTTTTTCTATCTATACCCTTAGATCTTCAAAACTACGTTGTGTGTGGAATAACAACCTATGACGTCTTATTTTCCTATCGTCAAATATCGAAAAATAATAATATCTTGGGACAACTCACACAAAGCTATCTGATCCCAAACTAAGCAGAGCTTGTACTATGGAAACCAGACAAATGATAAACATACTTATATATTTTAAATACATACATATTATAGATAAATAACACCCAGACACAGAATAAACCATCGTGCTCATCACACAAAGTTTTATCCTGGGTGGGGATCGAAACCACGACCTCTTGCGTAGCAGTCAGATACACTCCCCAACGCCACAGAGGCAGTCAACAGATTTTGATGTGGTTTTCACTATCATTTAGATAATTTCCTACTGATAGTTTATATTTAAATACGTGCATTTTATGTATATACATCATCATCATCATCATCATCAGCCTATCGCAGTCCACTGCTGGACATAGGCCTCTCCAATTGCACGCCACTTTGTTCTATCTTCGGCTTCTCGCATCCAGCTCCTGCCAGCCGTTTTGCGTATATCATCACTCCACCTGGCCTGAGGGCGTCCTACACTACGTTTGCCAAGCCACGGTCTCCACTCAAGAACTCGTTTACCCCAACGGTATATACATAATGGAGAAAAATCCGTGCGAAGCAAGAGCGGACCGCTAGTCTACTTATCATATATTCAAAACCTGGTAATCCATGGCTTATCAAAAGCGGCGGCAATCAATCATGGTGGCATATGCTAATGACGGTTATCCCATCAAACAAAACCTTTTAACGATGGCCTCATAGCTTGAAAAATCAAAGTATATTTTTAATTTGTTAACTCGGAACCGTGTAGGCGTTCAATAAGCCTTTTACCTTTAAGCCTTTTTAAAAAAATATGACTGTTGTCTCTTCGTAGCTACATGCTATATATTAATACATTGTTTGTTCGAAAGGTGGAAATATCAGTGATTTACATGTCAATGATTTGAATCGACAAGCCCTAGGGGAATTTACAAACATTCAAATCACGAACACGATATAATCCATAGTCCGGGCAGCAATTTATGGATCATACAAAGTGGTGTACAAGAAAGAATCCAAGCTACAAACTCTTCCGTAGTAGCACAAAATAAAGAGAGTACAGAAGCCAAACTCATTTACGTAGGTAATACGACTTTTATACCTACACTCACACGCGCGCACAAAATGAGCATCTGCTCCGCACTCGCACTCGTGGCACTCGCTGTGTCTCTGCTCGTTATTCGTTACTCATTCCAGGGTCCTTATTCACATTCCTTTTTTTTTCATTTTCGCGGCAGCCCACGCGAACTGTCAAAATCTTGTCATAATGGTAAATAGAGAGCTGCGCTTAGAAATACATCAATGCGCGGCAGACATCTTTGAGCGCACCGCGCATGCGCCGGTTCGCGCGGACTTGCAACCAAAAAAAAAATAATAATAATATCACACCGTCACTTTACATATAGGGAAGGTACCATTTTTGTTTTTTTTAGATTTTATTCTTTCACTTTGTCGGCGTAAGTAATTTGTGTATCCATGCTAAATTACAGCCTCCTAGCACTATCAGTCTCTGAGCAAAGGTGCAGACAGACGTACGAACATGGCGAAACTATAAGGGTTCCGTTTTGCCATTTTGGCTACGTAACCCTAAAAAGAACATGAATGGACCCTGCTCGTTCTGAGTCTCCTTGCTGTGCTGTGACGCTTAGTGACACTCTTAAGGCGTACGAACACATAGATATCTATGACTGCGTGCGTCAAGAGGGTTTTGTGTAAAGCTTGTTATCTGTATAATTTATTTATTTAAAACTTTATGCACAAAGTTGTACAAAGGTGGACTTAATGCTAAAAGCATTCTCTGCCAGTCTACCTTAGGGTGATGTAGAAATGGAATGTGTAGGTGCAGTAACCTAATTGTAAAATAAAAACTTCCTATAATCTGTGGTAATAGTAACGCAATTGAAGTGATCAATGAAAAATATGAAATTCGTAATACATACGTAATATAATAAAGTGGTCATATGAGATGGCGAAGTGATGTCAGCAACAGGCCTCGATTACTTTTTTTTTTATTGATAAATGGCGATCTGTCCAGCCCAAAGCCACTTTATTTTACGTATACAAAACACAAAGTCATGGCCCACTAGCGGTCGAAATAGGCCGTAATCAATTGATCGTACGTTTGAACCGAGATTGATTTTTCCCTTGTTTTTAATAAAGCATTCCGACAAATCGTTTCATAAGCCAGAATAAATTGTTTTTTGTTTTACTTTACGGGTATTTGCATGTTTTAATAGGCCGTATTCGTATACATTAGATTGCCGTTATGTACGTGTTTATTCTTAGACCGGTGAAGAAATGTTGAACATACTTTGTTTTAGCAACCAATTAGATTACTTTATTACTATTAAAGAAATGTAATCCCAAATCTATGAGTCTCGATACCCTCATTTAATTCGAATAGTTGTGAATCTGGAAAGCAATTTAAAAACTAGGAGGGTTGGGAACCAATGGGACACTTTTATTGGTTCCTGCCTGTCCTTGATTAATTTTGTTGCCAATGCCCGTTGCCTTAAATTTTCGAACGGACGTGAAAGTTTCAACTTTAAACGAGCCGGGTGTAAGGCAGATTGCTTTTTTTTCGTCGTGTCGTCTATGTTTTCATGCTACGTTCTGTTTTTTTTTTTAGTAACCTATTGCCATGAAGCATTTCTCGAAATTGAGACCGTTAAGAGTGTCAAAATAATAAGATATCAAAAACAAAAAGATTCTGAAAGGGTTAGGATATGGCAAACTGAGTTGTCATCATTTTTATAGCTCCTCGTTTCATGTGTAAGCAAAACACATGAAATACTTGCAAAATTCATAACATTGAGACATTGTTATGTTAAAGAGTTTAGTAAATACTTGATGCTGGAAGATTTCGGATGAAAAATCACTAGAATGCCATTAAATAAAGAATGAGTAGTAGTATCGATAGAACACATGATCAAAATTGGTTTGATTCACAATTTGATATTTAACTCCCAGTCTTGGCGTACTTTGACTCCGAGAAATTAAAGTGCCCTGAAATAAAAAAAATAAACATAAATATTTAATTTCGGCAAAAAAACAAAACATTACACACAATTACATTAGAAGAAAAAATAAAGTAGATATATATAAAATGGGATGTAAGGGGGCGTATCACCATCTTTCGCTCCAAGCCAACCTCACCTGCACGCGGTACATCCTGCTGTACAACGAACGAGGTTCTGGCGACCGGCTGGTGGCGGTATAACCATCCCAATTTAAGGCGTAGCTAAAGTAATAGGTCAGTGACGGGCAGCAGCGTCACTGATGCGAGAGCTACGCCCTGCGATCGCCAACCCGCCTGCCCAGCGTGGCGATTATGGGCATTACCCCAAATGCACAAAGCACTAAGGCCACGGCCCCCAGTTCCCGGCAGTCACGCTATTCCTGGACATGGTGGCGTCCACGGTAACGGCGCGGCGGGGGGTGCTAAGAATCTCCGGGCTACGGAAGGCCACCACAACCGACTGACCCTGGCGACGTATAACGGACGCACGCTACGGCTAGACTCGCATCTGGCACAACTTGAGGTGGAACTTGGGAAGATTACGTGGCATATCCTCGGGTTAAGTGAAGTCGGAAGAGGGAGAGGACACCATAACCCTCGAGTCAGGCCACCTTATGTACTTCCGCGAGGGAGACCAAAAATCCCAAGGTGGTGTTGGGTTTCTGGTAAATAAGTCCCTTTCTGACAACGTTGTGGAAATGTCTAGCGTGTCGAACAGGGTAGCGTACCTCATTATCAAGCTCACCGAGAGGTATAGCCTCAAGGTAGTGCGCACCGACCTCGGCACATCCAGACGACGAAGTGGAGGATATGTTCGATGACATATCGAGGGCCCTCCACTCCACCACTAAAACCCACTACAACGTTGTTATGGGGGACTTCAACGCTAAAGTGGGAGTACAAAATTGCAGCGAATTGGTAGTAGGATCCCATGGATTTGGAAGCAGAAATCATAGGGGGCAAATGCTAGTCAACTTCCTCGAACGGGAGGGGCTCTTCTTGATGAACTCCTTTTTCAATAAACGGCCCCAAAGGAAGTGGACGTGGCAAAGCCCCGACACTATGACAAAAAACGAAATTGACTTCATCATGACGGACAAAAAGCATATATTCAGAGACGTCACCGTGATCAACAGGTTTAATATCGGTAGTGATCACCGACTTGTCCGAGGCTCTCAGAATATCGACTTCAAGGCGGAACGTGCCCGTCTGATGAGGTCCAGGCTTCGACCTACTTTGCTCCAAACCATGATAGGATCCGAAGCGTTCCAGTCAAACCTGGATAACCGATTTGCTGCCATGGAAACCACAACAGACGTAAACCAGAAGCTCGTAAATGTGGTTCGGATACTCAGGGAAGAAGGTACGAGATTTTGTGAAATGCAGCGTAAGGGTAAGAAGTCAAAGCTTTCGGAAAAGACTTTAGGGCTAATGAAGGAACGACGTGAAAACCCACCTGTCACTTCGTCGGAAAAGCGCGCTCTAAACCAAGAGATCAACAAGCTTATACGACACGACCTTCGGTGCTCCAACACTCTTTTGATTAAAAGAGCGATCGAGCAGAACCGGAGGTCAAAAGTGTTCGTAAAATCTCTTGGAAGAAGCCACCTGACGAAGTTGACCACAGCAAGCGGAGAAGTCGTTTCTTCGAAGCCGGCAGTCCTCTCCGAAGTGGAAGGCTTCTATGGCCGGTTATACGCTTCACATGCATCTCGACCTGATCCTGAAAATGAGGGTCCTAGAGCCACTCTAACACGCCGAGGATGGCGTTACAACAGAGCTGTTAAAAGCTGGAGGTAAACCCGTACTGAGGGAGCTCCAAAAGCTCTTTAATGCTGTCCTGTTTGAAGGGAGAACTCCGGAGGCGTGGAGTAGAAGTGTAGTCGTCTTGTTCTTCAAAAAAGGAGATAAGACCCGGCTGAAGAACTACCGACCTATTTCTCTTCTAAGCCACATCTATAAGCTGTTTTCAAGAGTCATCACGAACCGCCTTGCGCGAAGACTTGACGAATTCCAACCATCGGAACAGGCTGGATTTCGGAGCGGATATGGCACCATAGACCACATCCACACAGTGCGGCAGATTATACAAAAGACCCAGGAGTATAATCAGCCCCTGTGTCTAGCATTCGTGGACTATGAGAAGGCCTTTGACTCGATTGAAATCTGGTCCGTTCTGGAGTCTCTGCAGCGATGCCAAGAAGATTGGCGATATATCCAAGTGATGAGATGTCTCTACGAAGCCGCAGCAATGTCCGTCCAAGTACAGAATCAGCAAACAAAACCTATACCATTGCATCGAGAAGTGAGGCAAGGGGACGTTATCTCGCCGAAACTGTTCACAAATGCAATGGAGGATATGTTCAAGATGCTGCACTGGAAAGGGCGGGGCATCAACATCAATGGTGAATACATCTCTCACATGCGATTTCCAGATGACATTGTCATTATGGCGGAAATGCTGCAGGACCTGCAACTGATGCTGAATGACCTGGCTGACTCCTCTGTACGCATCGGCCTACGGATGAACGTGGATAAAACCAAGGTCATGTTCAATGAACATGTACTACCGGACCCGATAGCGGTGCACGGCGCCATTCTCGAAGTTGTTCAAAAATATGTGTACCTCGGGCAGTCATTGCAGTTAGGTAGAAACAACTTCGAGGACGAGGTGAACAGGAGAATTCGGTTGGGTTGGGCAGCGTTTGGTAAGCTACGTCAAGTCTTCTCATCGTCGATCCCACAATGTCTAAAGACTAAAGTCTTTAATCAGTGTGTCCTACCCGTCATGACATACGGAGCCGAAACGTGGACACTGACGGTACGGCTGGTCCACAAGTTCAAAGTCGCTTAGCGGGCTATGGAAAGGGCTATGCTCGGAGTTTCTCTTAGGGACAAAATCAGAAATGAGGTGATCCGGCAGAGAACCAAAGTTATCGACATAGCCCACCGGATTAGCAAGTTGAAGTGGCAGTGGGCTGGCCATATTAGCCGAAGAACCGACAACCGTTGGGGTAAACGAGTTCTTGAGTGGAGACCGCGGCTTGGCAAACGTAGTGTAGGACGCCCTCAGGCCAGGTGGAGTGATGATATACGCAAAACGGCTGGCAGGAGCTGGATGCGAGAAGCCGAAGATAGAACAAAGTGGCGTGCAATTGGAGATGCCTATGTCCAGCAGTGGACTGCGATAGGCTGATGATGATATATAAAAAAAATGGTTGTTTGCAAAGTCGGTTTACGGACCATAATTTTACGTGATAACGTCATATCAAAACATTGATGACATATCGTCATCCGTGTTGCTTAGCAACCAGTCAAATAACGTTAGTTCCAATTTTATCGCAAGTCGCTGCAATCGCTATTCGTTGTTGCTTAGCAAACACTCATTAACCTGATTGCCTAGCAATCAATCTTTAACGTTCATACGTGACACTTTTTCGTGCGTGCACCGGGTCATCGATTTATAAGATGGTGACATTGTCTCATTGTTTGTAATACTGTAATAGGATCCAGTTCAGCATGTGCCTGCGATACCAGGATTCATCGCACCTAAGTGAAAATTATCTTATATGCAAATCATTTCATTAATAACTATGAATGCAATGCAATAATTTCCCAGAGACAAGTCCTTTAGCAATCACATATCAAGTAATCAAAGATTTATCTACCAAAAACTCGAATCCAAAACAACAGACTAACTGCAAATTGGAGGGTGAAACAATTTGGCAATGACGTCAAACGACGACAACGTTGTTATTAAAATTTCAAACGGAATGTTCTCGAATATTGAACTTTTTATGACAGAATAATTTACGCATTCTAATACAAAGTTATGTATCAAACAATACCTGTAACAAATATAATTTTAAAAGTTAGGTCCTTAAAATAATCACCTAAATAAATATACTTAAGCATCAAAGACATATGGCCACACACACTATAGGCATATTTCTCACAAACTTTAATAACTGTTAAGGCCGTACCCTGACCAAATAACCTTTAGCATTCATGCCCTCTTCGCCGCACCGTAGCGAATGCGCTCAGTTTTTGAAATAAAATCTATAAAAAATAAAAATATGGGCGTTTGAAAAAAATGTTTCCAGCATAATGTTTTTTTATTATATTGGACCATATATATCCATTTATCAATAATTATTCCTCATTTTAGTGGTTTCGTTGTGAGGAGATTAAATAAACATTATACCTAGTCCTTTAACAAAAACAAAATCGACTATTTTGGAGTCAAAATTATGCAGAAATTTAATGTAATTTTATTATTTGATATTTATTTTTGGATAAAGAGCAGATAGCTCCACAAAAGTGCACAAAAAACGACTAGCGCTGGGTTTTGCACGGAGAAGCGCCTTAACATAGGCAAACTAAAATGTATCG
Organism: Herminia tarsipennalis; assembly: GCA_945859575.2. Classification (NCBI taxonomy): domain Eukaryota; kingdom Metazoa; phylum Arthropoda; class Insecta; order Lepidoptera; family Erebidae; genus Herminia; species Herminia tarsipennalis. Next base: position 8,626,916 of record OX243834.2, on the reverse strand, counting down.
TACTGCACTTTTATGCACATGTAAAAATAAGGGAGGCCTGGTATCCTAAACACAAGCCTCGAGCTTAGCTATGCTACCAGTCTCCCACAATAAATTACTGAAATGTACTATTTAATTAATATAAGAATGTTAAAATGAGCCTAAAATGTCAATGTTGTGGTGAGGAAATTATTATTATTGTCGAAATTAAGCCTTTCAAAGCAACCTTCTTACAAAAGGTGGATTATTTACAACGCGTCTAAACGGACTTACAGGAAACAAAGCATAAAATCATTTCCATCAAACTAGCTATAAACCAAATTTCAAAAATCAGACCACAAACTTTATAATCGGCCGATCATTTGATCAGATTGGGTTTTATATGAAATACCGGCCGGTACCAAATGGGTGTAATGTGCGCAGTTCCATCTGATCTATGCTTATACTGATTACCAGCCCGAATCGACCGACTAAAGCTAGCAGTCTGCAGGGGGTCTAACGGCCGGTCTCAAAAATCAATTTATCGATGGATTTGACTACTAGAGCTATACAAGGTTATTTTTGGTATAGTACACCCCAACAAAATTTATACTTCAAAATAATCACGATAAAAAATAAAACGAAAATATTGAAAACTTGCAGAGTAACAAGCAATTCAAGTTGTCTTGTGCTATCGTGCTCATTGCGTTCCGCCGTACGTAATTCATGGTTGTTATTGAAAAATAAGTGATGAAGACATCACATAGTGAACAGGATTTGGACTGTTAAAAAGAATGATTGGTCGTGGTCCAAAAACCACCCCAATGGATTACATTACTGTTTCTGAGCAAACTACTTTCAGGTTTGCTTATCAAGATTAACGTTGTATATTTGACATAAGCTCCTGTGTACTTATGTCAGAATTGAACCTCTAGGAGCCTAATCCATCGATAGATAGATTATTAAGACCGACCTTTAGACATAAAGATAGTTCAGACCGACCGAGTCGAGATCTTTATATCTACTCCAACTTTCTCGCTATATTACGGAAAAAATGTCGCACGAACTGTTAATAGAGTACCAACATGTAACGTGTATATGGATACGAATGTCGACCGTTCGACACGTGTGCAAATAACTGGATTAAACCGTCTTTTTCGGTGAGCGATGCCTTTTTCAGCTTCAGTCATTGACATGAATTGGTCAATTTATACGCAGCTCGTATCATCAAGTACGTGGCAGTATTGCGTTTTAATTCGTCGTTCATTGAATACCATTATATCTTTCTGGAATTGCAACCGAATGTTATCAACCCAAGTAATTAAATTTGGACATTATAAAAATGAGAATAAAATAGTCAAACTGAACGCCTGACGTATCATATATCATATATAACATGACGCTATGAGCGTATAACTGTATTTAGATTAGATTTTAAAATAAAGTTTGGTGTAGTAGTATCTTAAAACCAGCCCATGATATAATAATATTTATTGTTCTAAAAATCAACATAAATTTTACATAATTATCTCATTTTAACACAGTAGATTACTAAAAAAACATATAAGTTAGCAGCTTTAAGATATGTTGAACGTTGACTGCCATACTAGTATAAACTGTAGGTATCTGTCATCGCCATCCTTTCATAGTACATTAATAATGTTAGAAGACTTAGGATTTTAGACAGATTAAGCCTTTTTGTAATTTTTGGATTTGATTATGTGAAGATTTACCATTCTACTGTCTGTCTGGCTGTAAGAAGGACGGAGGATAGTTTTTATCGCGATAACCGACATCCACGCGGGCAGAGCCGCGGGCGAAAGATAGTTCTATATACAATGAATATCAGGTAACATTTCAACTTAATGGGTTGAAATAAGCCACTAAATACGTAAATAATTTTAATTTCAAACCATCCACTGTTACATGAAACATATTTTACACCAACAATTTCAATAACACAAAAACACGCGTTCGGTACAAAGAGCTTCTGAAACCGAACCGCCCAATATCGTACAGTTAGGAACAACAAAACGTAGTACGACGTCAATACGTACACAACATGAGATTGAAGGCTCCAGTACACTCCTATATCGGTTTTATATCGACTGACGCTGTCATGCCCGAAGGCAAGGCCCTTTAAAGCTAGAAGCGACTTTATTTACGCCCGAAATCGAAAAAAAATCGTGACGATAAAAACGCCTGGTTTCCGTAACCTGGAATTACTAAAATGTCGACAGGAAAAAATTATCTCGAATACTTAAAAAAAAACTTTGAGTCCTGCTGAAAACTATTTCTGCCTATACTATTGACATTCAAATGACAGCATGAGTTTTAGCGGCGTCTCAAATCGCCAAAATCGTCGGCACGTTGTCACTTCAAAACTCTGCGTAACCACAGACGGCAATAGAGATTTTGGCTGAGCTTAAATGCAACTTGTAATGTGCTTTTATCACTATGCATCCCTTGACTTGTCAATGTAGGCACTACTGCGCGTAAGCCGATAGATATAAAATGTATACCAGCTTCAAACATTATGCCTATAATATGGGTAAATTACATTTTTCCATTCTATTGTCTGAATCTGAATATTTAAAGTATTGAGATCAACGAGGGGAATCGTGTATACTCATTTTTAAAATAGTATTAAACAGGTTAACATTAAATTGATAAATATACGAGAAATACTATCAACGGTATTATTTAATACAAAGTTATCAGCAAACTTTAAATGTCAATAATAGCTAGAAAACCAAACAATATTTAATAACAGCCAAAATGCGACCACTTTTGCACCGACGCATTTACGTGTAAAATTAACCCAACACGATTCTACTCTCAAACATTTAGGGTTTTTTTTTTAATCTAACGAGCTTTTAGGCTAGGAGTCGTATAATTGTGAATAGATAATACTAGATTAAAACAAAACTTTTTAAAGTAAAATGACCCGTCTTCATGGAAAAAAAATCAAGCACATCACCGAATGCAAATTTTGCTGACCCACTCCTATGATTATAATCTAGGACAATGTTTTATACATTAAAACCTTCCTAAAAAAAATCGACTGCCTCTGTGGCGCGGTGGGAGTGTATCCGACTGCTACGCATGAGATACGCATTCCCAACCAGGATGAAACTTTGTGTGATAAGCACGATGGTTTATTTTGTGTCTGGGTGTTATTTATCTATAATATCAGTTGTCCGGTTTCCATAGTACAAGCTCTGCTTAGTTTGGGATTAAATAGAGTAGTGTGAGTTGTCCCAAAATATAATTAAAAAAAAAACAGTCAATCAGCGATAATGATGGGATTTTCGCTGATTGACTGTTTTTTTTCTCTTAAATCGCATAACTAGCTTTCGAGAAAATCGCAAAGATACATACATACATACGGGTCAAATAGAGATCCACGTTTTGGGACGGTTAAAAAATACATGAAGTAAGGTCACAAGTCTTTAATAAAATAAGGATCCTATTGAAAGAAGTTCAGAAACAGGTTTAATATCCTACCTTTTCGATGTCATAGATAATATTTATGAGCGAAGTTTACAGGTGAATGTACCCGAAATACTCCTTTGGTTCGGGTTCCTTATCAAACATCCATTAGAGGACATAATTGGGTACGTTATTGTGCGTTACTAAAGGCTAAAGGTACCATCATTGCTGTTCCGAGAAGATAAATGTAAATCAATTTTATGGCATTATTGTAGTCTGATGCTTAAAGACAAGTGGATATTATTTGTACTTTTTTCACTTTACTTGTAAACGAAACACTTTAGGCAACGATAGTATTCTTTATCTTTTACAAGCACGCTTATAAATCTCTCCTAAAGTTGAACTAGTTCGTAGAGAACTTAGTATAAATGGAAAAATACAGGGTGATATCAATCAATCTCAATATACTAATAACCTCCTGATATTTGCTTCTTTACATAACACTAAATAACTTCGTAATATAATATCTGAAAAAAAAAACAAAATAACCTTTCACCACCTACCACCTACTTTTATCTTACAACCATTTACACAAATCTGTGAGACACCGGAGTAAAATCGTCAGTCGTCAGTCCTGTTTCTTTGTCAGGATAAGGGGATAAACCACACAATAAACAGCGATTTAACTCCAGTAAAATATTACTGGAGTTAAATCGCTGTTTATAGGTGGCTGTCTGTAGGTGGTTAAGGTAATAACTCTAAAGCCAAGTGGTAGCTGATTAAGGGTTAAAATATTAAAAATATTTCAAAACTGATATAACAAAGTGTTATGTAAAGAAACCACGAGCGGGAGGTTATTACTCGTAATATATTACAAATCACCGTCAGAGTCTACTTTAAAAATTCATGCAAAAAAAAAATACAAAATAACAATAAAAACACAATGAAAAAAAAACTTAAAAAAGATATCGAATCACTGAAGTTCCCTTAAACATTATACTTCAATGACATAAACTTTTAAAGGCTATCCAGAGAAATTGGTAAACCAAGCGCTTTACACAGGAAAATGACCAGAAAGAAAATAGTCCAACTACCGATTTTACAGATACGTTTGTTTCACTCTATGAAATAAATGCCAAATAACAGGACAGCTTCGGCTTAAATTTCAACCCTTTTGGCGCCACAAAATATTCTCAAATCACTACCTAATCCATGATTATGAACCGAAAAATTGGTTCATAAAAAATCTACCCAACCACCGGCATTCATTCCCGCTTTTTGGTACATTTGAAAAGGTTTTCGATCCCTGTTAGGCTTATCTGTTTCTTTGTAGATCCGCGGTGTCCTCCGGCTCCAGGAATTCGATTAAAACACAACGAGTTTAACTTTTAAAACCTTTTCGACATTTCACACCCACGGGCATATGTACAACGCGCTGTTAATGTAATGGAAAACCGAGGGGCAGAAATCAAACGGCAGTTTCCCGCGTGAAGTAAATGTTTCCTCGTGGTGGTATGTGTTGAGCATGTGTGAGTGAAGCTCGATTGACCGGAAAATGAAATGTTTTGAAAAGGAAATTGTATGTTTAGGATGTTACATATATGTGTGTTGTACAACGAATTGGGGCGCACGGAGAATCTAATATGGAAGTGTTAAGTTTTAAGTAAGCAGGTGACCCAGCTTGGAATTCTATTTTTTAAAAAGATAACTAGTAATTGACTGCCTCTGTGGCGCGGTGGGAGTGTGTCCGACTGCTACGCAAGAGGTCGTGGGTTCGATTCCCTCACGGGACACCACTTTGTGTGATCCACAAATTGTTGTTCCGAGTCTGGGTGTATTGTGTCCGTGACTTGTATGTTTGTAAAGTCCCCCGCAACACAGGGCTTGTACCCTATTACGGGAGTCGTCTTTAAAAAAAAAAAAATTGGGAATATGGGTCTCACATTACCATCAATCCTGTTAACCCCTCCAGCTAAGCTCAAGGGCTTGTGTTAGGAGTGTGTGTTATGTCGTAGTATAATGGGTAGGATTTGAAGTCACGACCTCACGACTGCGAGTCAGATTTGCCATTTGGCTTTCGTCGCTTGAATTAGCGAGTGGTATTTGGGCATCTATCTATAGTATTATTTTTTTTATGACCAACACACGTACTATGAGTTGAATTTGTTAAGCCTGAAATAAAATCGAATTAAGAATCAGTAGAGTAATAATAATATAATAATATCTTGGGACAACTCACACAACATCTTCTTATTCCCAACTAAGCAGAGCTTGTTTTATGGTAACTGATAAACATATTTATATATTTCCAAATATATACTTTTTATAGATAAATTACACCCAGACACAGAATAAACCATCGTGCTCATCATACAAAGTTTTATCCTGGGTAGTAGTAATAGGTACCTATATCCAATTAAAACAAAAGTAGGTAGCTACTTACTATGAAAGGAGAAAGATTTTTAACAAGAGTTGACAAAACTAATCCTAATGTTTAGAATAAGATCTAAATGTTTACCCTAAAGTTTACAAAAAGACGAATAGACAATCTACTATTGGCCACGGCCGTTTACAGCAATTCGGTCGAAAGATCAGCCGATAAAGTAAAGGTAGCCTTAAAATCACTAACCATTTGGTTGACGAAGGTCCAAAGGGACATGAAAGAGTTGGGCCTATCTAGTGACAACGCTTACTAGAGCAGTAAGCGCCTCAAGATTAAGAAATCCTACCTCGCGTAACGGGAAGAGGTGAAGACAAAGAAGAAGATTTAGCTTAAAAATAAGTACGCGATTAAGATTAGAAATCTTAATCATAATAATGGTATACTCTCCTAAGGTTGTCTTAAATTTCTTAGATTTACTATTTTTTCGATAAGCACAAAAAGTCTGAACCCATAGACTAATTTCGGGAGCGAGTTGATTGTATTGATGTTGCTGGCTCTTCAAATTACCACTTAATTTTTGATCGAAACGAAATTATAGTAGTTCCTGTAGTTTATAAAATTTTACATTAAATGTGTACGAATCGCGAAAGCTTTCCAACATATAGGGGTTGAACACTTTTTGAAATTGCACACTTCTTAATTTAATGCGCTTATTACACCACACTAAATCAGGGCCCAAGGGTTTAGCCCTTAAAAAGAGAGGTGTAATAAGAGTTAGGGCCCTAATTCTCGAACAAATTTTCAAGGCCACCTCGATTTAGGACTCTGATTCAGGGTATTCAGCCTCCGTTAACGACTCTCTAAGTAATATGCCTTGTTTAATATGTGGTTAGCCACATCCTTTCTTATTACTTAAGCGAACACCTACGCAGAAGTCATTCAGTATAATTCACTAGAATTTATTCTGGATATTACTATGCAAAGATTCAGTAAGGTTTTTAGTTTGTATGTACGTTTTTGCCTCGAATATAAATGAGAGCCTGCGCTGAATTGAGATTAAAGCACTCGTTTATACAGTTAATTTATTCTGAACATCTTAACGTATATAGTTTTTATGGGTATTGTAAAAAATGAGTTTAATTTATCACAATCGATCCATTTACCCGCGATTCAAAACATAAGCTAGCTTACCTCTGAATCTGTGTAATTTTTCCCCGTTTTTGCGACATTGTTCATTGCTGGTACGATTCTATTCGTCGCCTATAGCCTTCCTCGATAAATGGGCTACCCAACAGAATTATTTTTCAATTCGGACTAGTAGTTCTTGAGATTACCACGTTCAAATTAACAAACTCTTCAGCTTTATAATATTAGTGTAGATATGTTAAGATATAACCATCCGAAAGAAATTGCTTAACGTATAAATATAGCGACAAGCAGTCGCCATGTTGTCTGCCCTTCTCCAAAATTGAAGCTACATTTCTATGCCTTTCATCAAAATGGTTAACTTCTCATCACAGTGTAGCATGCCTAAGCCAGTGTTTTGTGGTCATTAAAAAATATACGTATCTAATAACTAGAAAATCAAATTCCATTTAAGCTAAAACGATAAAAACATCAGCTCCCATAACAATAATGTACATCATAACTGTACGACTTTCGTAACAATATGGCAGCAACAATCGTGGTCGGGAACAACATTTAATTATATTAAAACGTTTTTATACTACACCCCATAACACGATAAACCTTTTACGGGCTGCGGGCGTTTTTCTGGCTGTTAGATTCAACTTCAATTTTATACCCAAGATCTCTTTTGTAGAAAACTTTTCTTTCTAACGGTGCTGTAAAAGATAGGACCCTTCGGACAGTTTGGAACCTTCTTTTGGGAAGTTCGACTGATTGTTCTAATGGTACTTCGTTGTGGGTTTGAATTTGTTTGGAAATCTTAAGGTGTTTCTTTGCCTAATCGATCGACCTTGCCGATTAAGGAATGAGTACGGAAACGCCCTAAAATATTTGCAACTAGCTAGCCTACCCCGGCTTCGCACGGGTGTCATGTCGAAGCTTTTTATACCTTAAGTTACATTATTGTAATTTCTGTATGGATCTCAATTTTTTTGACACTAAAATAAAGCCTATGTTACTCCCCGATAATGTAGCTTCCCAATGGTGAAAGAATTTTTCAAATCCGTCTAGTAGTTTCGGAGCTTATTCAATACAAACAAACAATCAAATCTTTCCTCTTTATAATATTAGTATGGAGTATAGATATAGTATAGATAAATACGTGTTTCAGTGAACAAACCACAATGATCTTATGATATCATGTACATCTCTTAACTATTATCTTAGCATATCCAAAAACGTTCAATAGCACAAAACGCCACTGAATACTGAATAGTATTCTCAGAAATACTTATGACCACGACTCAAACTCTAGTACCGGTTGAGCATCCAAGTGGCCTTTCTTTAATGTACGTCATAAATCTGTTAGCTGAAGAAAAAATCTTATTCGAAATGTTTCGATCTTAACTGCGAAACTAAGATTAAACAAACTATCAACATCTAATGATAGTGCCGAGAATCACAGCAGAGCCTTCATAGCAGAGTTGGTGTAATAATAGTATCCAATTCCACCATTAATTGAAACAAGGCACTAGAGGAGTTTACTCTTCGGTTGGGAAGCAATTAATTGGGACTTTATGTTGTCGTTTCATTTCTAGAGGACCCACTGCTAAAACTGCACTGTCGGATGTATAAACGACTTATTTCAACCATAGTTGTAAAGTTAATCAAAATCTTTTTTAGGGTTTCGTGCTCCAAAATGTCAAAACAGAACCCCTTATAGTTTCGCCATGTCCGTCCGTGTGTTCCGTGTTGCTCACAGCTTAGCTCAGAGACTGTTAGTGCTAGAAGGCTTTAATTTTGCATGAATACACATATTACTGACGCCGACAAAGTGAAAAAATAAAATCTTGAATGGGATGTGTTTTTTTTTTCTCACCTACCCCATCATGTGGGGTATCATTAGATAGGTCTTTAAAAAACGTTTAGGGGTGTGTGTGTGTGTGTGAAAAGTGCAATTTTTTCAAAATTTTCTTTTGCTGTCTCAAATGAGGAGCACGATGTTTGATTTGGGTGGCACTGATATTGTTATGTGACTACCTGTTCGTCTCTTCATTTCGTAGTATAATAAAACTATATCACCTGCCTATTTTTCCACTATTAGTATGAACAAAAAAAGTATAAAAATAAAAAACCCGCCTGCACAAAAAAGATGGAAACAAGATCCCCTACATATATATATATAATTTCATGCAGTCGGACGCATTAATGTATCTCGACGAACTTAGTAAAGTGCCTCCGACTGCATTGAGCCGAGATTGTTTTTTTGTGTAATACTTACCTTTTATTGGTTGTAGGATGTAACCGATGTAACAACTAACTTTTATCACAGCTATTGTCAAGTATTGAAAATTGAAAAAAGAATAGTTTCTATAATCTAATACCCATATTGCAATATTCAAAATAAACTTTTTTTTTCACACCTCTTTATTTTGACATCTCACAGCCGCCATGTTTCAAACGTCACATATTTAAGAACACTTGGGCAATCAAGATGAATCTAACGACGTCTCAATTGTATAAATCCGTTCAGTGAATTGTGAGATATCAGGTAAGAAAGAATATTAGGTACATACATACATACAAATCTCATCTTTTTACCCTCTCTTACAGTCGGGTAAGAAGAGAATAACGTAATAGAATCCAATCATTATAACAATATTGGGCAAGGATTTTGAGTCCATTCCCAATCTTAAATTTATAAAATACGTCGCATTTCATGTAAAATCAAGTGTTTACACAAACTAAACACTAGCTAACAGTATCTTACGTTGACAATAATGAACTATTGTTCCCAAGGACAATAGCTAAATGTATGAGGAAATGGAAACACTGCTGTATCCTTGTCACTAACGTTTTGTGGGTACCATTGCAGAATGTAATGGTTATATCTTTAACTTTGACAAACATTGTTTCAATTCCTATGAGAGGTAGAGGGAATCTACTTCACGTAGTATAAAACAAAGTCGCTTCTCGCTGTCTGTCCGTATGTATGCTTAGAGCTTCTAAACTATGCATTGAATTTTAATGATGCGGTTTTCATTAGCATTAAGATCATATAAGGATGGTGTATAGGTATAAAACATGTATATTAGGGACTAGCTGTCTCGCGCAACTTCGTATGCGTATTTTTCCCAACATTTTTCATTGCTGATCCGCTCCTATTGGTCTTAGCGTGATGTTTTATAGCCTATAGCCTTCCTCGATAAATGGGTTATCCAACAGTGAAAGATTTTTTTTAAATCGGACCAGTAGTTCCTGCGATTGCCGCTTACGCAAACAAACAAACAAACTCTTTAGCTTTATAATATTATTATAGATTAATATGAAATCCCTGTCCGATCCATTAATGTGTTGTTAGGTATGGCCCAATTCGATTTTTTTTTTATAATGATAAAACCATTTTTTTTTCACAAAATTCAAATGGTAACACATACGGCGGGTGGCAGCAAAGATTGTTTTGATTATAAAGAGCACAAAACAAGAGCAACAAATCTTGAAAATTTGCCACATTTCGGCGAAATTATGTACTAACTAAAATCGTAAATGTACATGCCCTTTTCGGATAGGACAGGGATTAATTCATATCCTGTATAATATAGCTACAACCTTACTAAAAATATCAAACTATCATATCAATATCAAATTACACTCACTCAATTCTCCATAACATTAGGTATAAGCGGCAAGCCCTTGCCCCCGCAATCCCTCGATATGCAAACTACCCGGCTGTGTATAATGGCTCTACTTAGTAATGAAAGGATAGATTGCTAACACGCTGCAGTAACCTATTTTCCGTCATCGATCGCGGCAGAAAGAAACAGCCATTATATTCGTTTTACACCACCGTGGTTACTTTAATTAGGTGTTTACCTTACGTAGATAATAGTAAAAGCTAAAAAGCTTGTTTTTTAATTCTTTGAACGTAACGTTCGTTAAGTTCAAACGAATGTTACGTTCATCCACGAAAAAACTAGGCCGATTCTAGCTTGAAGATATTTTTAGGGTTCCGTAGCCAAAATGGTAAAAACGAAACCCTTATAGTATCCTCATGTCCGTCTGTCCTACTCTCCGTCCGTATGTCACAGGCATTTTACTCAAACTGCCCAATGAATATTGGTTAAATTTGGTAAAAGGTGTCTTTAATAGCCGATACTTAGTTTGATAGTTAATAATAATAAATGTTAAGTTTAGTTAGTAATAATAATAAAAATAAATGTTTTTACGGGGCACGACATACATGTAACAGAAGACAAAAAAAAATATTTTTTGAGCATTCAATAACGTGTGGCACATCATTCGACAGGTATTTTAAAACATTTTAAGATTTGTAATAAACTTTTTTGATTAAGTGAATGTTTAAAAATATTGTGTGTGTCCCCACCCCCCTTATCTTTTGAACCGGGTGACCAAAAAATATGAAAAATCGAAAAGGTAGCGCTTAACCAATACTTTTAATTTAAAATATTTCAACATTGATCGAATATACCGTCGTTGAGTTATTGTTGAAAAACTACGTTTCTTAACAAAAAGGTGTAAGTGCTACATACGCTTTTCTGATGGTGCAATTATTCAGGATTTTTTTATACAGCAATGGCCCCGGAACCCTGCGCTGAGTATGATCCGACATGCTCTTGCCCGGTTTTTCTTAATATAACAACGGAGCGGAGCCATCAATTTGTTGAATTCTCCCTATTTCTATAAAGTAGTCACTTCTATAAAGTAGAGTTGCTTTTCTTTTTTAGGTATACTTAGTGTTTTGTAGTAAAACTGTGAATTATCCACAAACTGTTTAGTAAATTTGCGAGTATACCTTGATTAATATACTAGTAAAGATTCTACAGGTACCTAGTCGTACCAGTCATCAAAACATTTATTATCAACCGCTGAATCTACACATAAATCAATATTCACTTAAACTGTTGCATAACTAATCCAGTGACCTACTATTCCATCACAATAAGTATTAGACGAGCACCTTGTAAGTCCAGGGATGATTTATAGCTGTAAGGTCTTAACTAATAATTTATAAGCGTTTCAGGTAACTTCACGAATGAATAAGGCGGTAATTAATTAATTACTTTGATGTTTCTATAACAAGATTTATTGTTTTGTATTTTATAATGCCTGCGACTTCCTCCGCATTAATATTGAAGCCGCAATGCCTAAATACCAAAGTATTTATATACCTTGGTCTTTAGGTATTGCATAAGTGATGATGTATATACGCATTGGTTATCCAGTGCATATGTACATAAACACTTACGGTAAAGCTATTCCACAAATTTGAAGTTGCGCAGCGGACTATGGAGCGAGCTATGCTTGGAGTCTCTTTGAAGGATAAAATTCGCAACGAGAAGGAAAAGAACCAAAGTTACCAACATTCACGCTGAACTGGCAAAGGGCTAGACACATTTGCCGAAGGACCGATGGCCAATAGAGAAAACGAGTCCCAGAGTGGAGACCGCAACTTAGTAAACGTAAGGTAGAACGACCCCCAGCCAGATGGACCGACGCGTCGGTTCAATCAAGCCCTAAAGAAAGTCGCTGGAATGAATGGAATGCGGAAATGCGGAAAGCGGATGACCGGATGTTCAGCAGTGTACCTATACAGGCTGATTGAGATATGAAAAATGCACAAGAATTTACTTAAAATCTGCAACAAAACGTTTATGAAAAAAAAAATGACACTTATGTGTAATAGTTTTATAGTTTTTGCGTGAACCGGCAGACAGGCAAGCAACAGGGGCAACTGCCAAAACAGACTCGATTGAATTACCTTTTTTTGGGGTTTTTGAGAAATTTTACACTAGCTCGGAGTATTTTGTCCCCCTTCGGTGGTGGTGGATATGGTGTACCGGTGTTGAAAATCCCCCACAGCTATACGAGCGACTTACACTTGGCTGGTTGTGCCAATGTTGCCCCCCCCCCCCCCCCTAGAACAAAGTTCTGGATCCACGCCTGCTCATATCAGGTTTTCTTGAATATCTTCTATGTATGTGTGTACAGACATCGACCAGTAACAATTTTATTATATTACCTACTCCCTGCGATTCTGTCCCTAGTGCATGTTCGTTATCGTGATAAAATGTATCTTGTATCCAACTTTTTCCTCAGTCGCGGTCATTCCTAAGCGTGCAAGGTCCGTATGCGAACATTACAATGTACCTACGTTTTAAGAATGTTTACATGTGATGGTCATGTATGGAATATAGTCATCTGCGAATGCAATTTTTTAACGTTTCTGAGATGATCGACGAATATGTAAGAGAAAGTTTAAGATTCGCACGTTTTGACGTGTGTCAAGAAATTCGCGAAATTTGTGAATCTTTGCATATTTGATCTCGAGTACCGTCACTAATTGGTTGGCGTATTTCTGTGAATATAGAGTTATATCCCGTTACATTACTTACATGAATGTTTCAACGGCAATAATTTAAGTATTTTTAAGAAAAAAAAAATTGACAGAGAATGGTATAATTGTGTATTTTTAGTTGAAAAAAATTTTCAATCTAAAGAAAAACAGTCCACAGCTCAAATAGTCGTTACGTTGCTTAACCTAAAGAGCCTACTCTTGCCAAAAAGACCAGCAATGCACCTGCTATGCTTCTGACGTCGCGGATATCTATGGGTAGTAGTAATCACCTACCGTCAGATGCACCGGTTGTTTGTTTCCCGACATCAAATCAAAAAGAAAAAAATACCTGACTAATACTAACGTAATTCAATGCCCCACATATTACAATTAACCAACATATCCCACATTATGTCTGGCTAAAGCCAAAAACCGCATCAGGAGCCTCCCACAAAGAATTTATTACTCAAGCCTCGTTTACATTGCGAATAAATTAACCGAGTCCATTAACCGATTGGTTATTTGATATCCAATCACTTATCAAATAGGTTTTAACCGATATGTTGTACTTAAATGGAAAAAGGTAGACTTTTATAGCTGTTCCCTCTGTATAAAAAGTAAAGTATAAAATATTAATGAGATTTTGTGTACTTACGGAATAGTATTATCATTCGTTTAAGAATTGTTTATTTCTGAAAATGGAATAAAAAGGAAATAGGTATATTTTGTGTTCAACAAAACATTTTCTTTCTCGAACAAATAAAAGGATTTCTAATTAAATAGTATATTAGGGGAGCGTTAAGGAACTGATTCAGTGATATAATTTATGTATGTGAACGGGAACTCTGTAAACAATAAAACAGCACCCGATGTAATGATTTCTGTAGCGAGTGGGCTTCCCAAACATTCAAATAATGATTCAGAGACTCTTCCGCTTTTACCTAACTATGGCATTGTTTATAGAAAGCTTGCTAGCTCGACCAACACTTCATGGGCACTTTTCGAACAACAATTTGTGCAAAGGCACAAATTGTTGTTCCTGGTTTTCTAGACGTATTTCATGAACTGAATGTTTATTAAGTCGCCGCGATATAAGGATTATTCCCCAATAAGTTAAAGTACTGCATTAAAAACCGCTTTATAATATTCCCATTGCTCTAATCTCCACTTTGAGAGAACGTACGGACCGAATTCACCCGGCAGTTCCAGTACGGATTGGTTGATTTTATTTCACGATTCCCTCACAATGTTTGGCGTTGTCCTAATTGGTACGTACGACGACACGATGTGAGCTCGTCGTGCGATAAAAATGGTCGTACGATGATTCAACAGGGGTGCTTAATAGATTACGCGATAGTTGCCTTGAGATGCCGAGCTCACGCGATGATGCCTGACCAATTAAGATACTCAAAAGAGATCGGTATTTAGAAAAAGAAAAAGAATTCGGTGGGTATATTTTATAAATCTATCGTACGATCGTTATTAAACATTGTTTTTAAACTTTCGCGATTTTTATACATATTAGATATATTTCGGTACTTAATCGCGTGAATTATTTAAAGGCATTACCGCATTTACCTCTGGTTTTCTGCTCTTTGGACGTTGCCATCAGTCGACCCGTGACCACGATCGGTGCAATTCGATCGAAACGTCGGGTAAATAAAAGGTTCGTACCTTTAAATAGTTATTAAACATGCCTGCATGTACTGCAATGGCTTATGAGCTTCAATCAGGATACTCAGAGAAAAATATATTGGTGAACTCATCGTGCGACGACAACGCATGGTGTCATCGTAGGTACGATCCTTGCCAATTAGGACGACACATTTTCCCTCGCCATATAAATCATGAAAAAAGCTACTGAATCTACGACATAATGACGACATGATTAATAGGAAATCCGACCTAAATAAATTTTGCAAGTGCAGTCTTTAGGCTTCAACATCGTCATGGCAACTGTC
Source organism: Herminia tarsipennalis (assembly GCA_945859575.2). NCBI lineage: Eukaryota > Metazoa > Arthropoda > Insecta > Lepidoptera > Erebidae > Herminia > Herminia tarsipennalis. The sequence continues at coordinate 8,611,699 of OX243834.2, read as the reverse complement.
GTCCAAACATTCCGAGTAACTGGGTCGAAAGCGATCAGTCGAACGAAGTTATTCGCAAAATTCTACTCGTCTGGAATCACGAATCTATTTTCCAGTACATTCCTAGGTACTTATAGTAGCTAGAAAGTCTTAGTCGACTAGTAAATAGATACTTATAGTTGATTTGCATCTTGTCTTATATTTGACACAATTAGTTCAGTATTTTAAGGTGTGCAATGTGTTTTTTTTTTAATTTATTAAATACTACACAACAGTCTTATACAAAATCGCCAAACTGTATATGTTACAGGCAAACTCTTTACCGGTCAAAACTACTTTTAACTATAAAAAACAGGCAAAATTACTTACGACTGCGCAAGTTGGTCAATAGTAGTTTTGCCTGAAAATCATTAGTTAATAGTGTTTTTTGACTGCAAATTTCCAGTAAAAACCGGTTTTGACAGACGATTCTAGTTAAAACTACTTTTAACTTAAATGTCAGACCATTAGACCACTCTGGTTTTATTTTGGCATCTGTTGCAGCCATATCGTATAACACGCCATATAACAAGACGGCGCGCCAGATTAGAAAATGTCGCCGGAATGTACTGTGGCTACCCCATGCTCAGTCGGATTGTGATGACGATACGTTCTACAAAACGGCGCCTAACGTTTAGTCACAGACAAAATGTTGAGGTTTCCCTAAAAACTGTAGTCCGCAGAATCTGTATTATCTAACGAGTGCTAGAAATGGTACCTAAAAATAAAATATATGTAAACGCCTATTGTAGGTACTAAATCGATTTGATTAGGTTAGTTTAGGACCGTGACCCTATAATAGATAAAATAGGTAAAAGTTTTATTTGTTATTTTAGGGACCTCCTCAACTTTTTAGGTTTTTTTTTAGAAAACTGCTTCTGACAAGCTTCACTGGCTTCTACTTCCGGCAATAGCAATTTTGACTGAAATAACAGTCGAAAGGCTGCGGTCAAAAGTACTTTTGACTGATTTTGTCAGTTATAAGTGCTTTGACCGGTTTGGAGTTTTGACTGTAACTTATGTATATACAGGATTATAAATTGGAAGTGTGTGTGTAACATACCTTTTACAATACAATTTAACTTCTACGTGTGTATCAATATGTTTTTAAAACCAAAATGTTTTTTTTTAAATAGAACCGACTTCTAATTATGAAAATATATATATTACGGGTCGAAACGACGGGCAATAAACAAGGTTTTTTACCTTAAATTATACACGTGATTAACGCGTGAATAATTTAAGGTAAAATACCTTGTTTATTGCCCGACCGACGTTTCGACTGTATTGCTACGGCAGTGGTCACGGGTAGACTTCTAATTCTTTTGAGTTTATCTCGCTGGCGTCTTATAATCTACGACGTTTCATTATACACAGATAATAATTAGTTATTAAGCTACAGAAACCTTATTATTCAAAACACCAATTTTCGCGCGAGGAAATTACTCGTATGATTATCTCGCATTACTTACTCCGTTGCTGTGATCTCGTTAATAAATAAATTGGGAATGATAAACCACCGACACGCTTCAATTTTATGGTCTTATTTCTTCTCTTACCTACTAACATGACTCCGATGCTGTCACCGTCACTTACAGGTGAATAGTTGAGGTAGAAATATATTGGGGTGTTATAATATGTACCTACCTATATATACTTCGTGATTTTGTAGTCGTTTTGGAGCGTTTATTTTTACTATTTACCTAGTTCATTAAAAATAATAATTTTAAAAATATTAACATATTTTATAAAAAAAATAACCTTAAATTGCCTACCGCGGCGCGTGGGTCACTTTTCAATCGACTTCAAAAAGGAGGAGGTTCTCAATTCGTCTGTATGTTTTTTTTTTCGCCGAATAAAACATAAAGACTACTAATTTTATGACACCAACTTCAAAATGTTTAATTTGTTTTTGTTATTCTAGGTACATTATTTTTTGCTTTTTAGTTGCCTTATATTTATTTTTGAAGTCGGTAATATTTTTTTGTAAAAAAGTTTTTTATGGGTGGTGGAAAACTATGAATTACATCTATCTTAAGATTCTAGTACCCTTTCTTATAACGCACTATGTTTTAAGAACCCCATTTTTCGGACATCCGTGGTCTAGGAAACATCGACGGCGTCTATTATTCTGCATATTTTGGTGTATAAATGAACCTCAACACGTTCTTATTTACGAATATATACGACATTTTTAGTTTTTTGAATTTATTTTTTTTCTCAATAATTCCATGGAATTGGGATAATTTATTTAATCTACAATGATTGTCGACTTTTCCTCTATACACCCTATAAATTACACATCCCAATTGCGTGGAATCTATGGAATTGGGATAATTTATTTAATCTACAATGATTGTCGACTTTTCCTCTATACACCCTATAAATTACACATCCCAATTGCGTGGAATCTATGAATAAGAATATTTTGAATTTTCTCCCGTGTTTTTCGTCGTTAGGGCTGACACATGATCAGTATGATAATTTATATCCGGATATAACGTAACTTTACCTAAAAAATATTTCTACTTGGTCATGATGTTTACAAAATTATAATGCTAATAAAATTGGATTCATTTTTAACCGACTTCGAAAAAGGAGGAGGTTTCTCAATTCGTCCGTATATGTTTTTTATTTTTTTTATGTTCGCGGATAACTTCGTCGTTTATGAACCGATTTTGATGATTCTTTTTTTTGTTGGAAAGAGGTTATGCCGGGGGTGGTCCCCTGATAAGAAAACTAGGATCTGATGAGGGTTTACTGCTTGAAGTCGGTTTTTTTTGTTTAAAATTATTTCTAATCTAATATTTACCTTTGCATAAAGACTTAGTTCTTAGAACTATGTTAACAGTTGTGTTGCTACAACTCAATGAAAATGGACGTGTTAAAAGACGTTTCAACTATGACATTCCAACTGTCTAGCAGACTAATTTAACATATTTTTTTCCAAATTATGTCATGTTACATTTTCGAAAATTTAGACCTTGTTCATGGCCAGGACATTTAAAAACAAAATTTGACATTTTACGAGTACTGAATAATAATAACAACATAAGCTGGGAGTACCTCCACGTGGTGAAGGCGGTAACAGTTTTTACTGGCTAAAACTCCTACTAATAGTATATATAGCATAGTTATGTATGTTAAGATGCCTTCGGGCTTATGTTGTTTCAGTTGATCGTTACGTAAATCTGTTTGGCGGCACGGTAGCCTACCCGGTAACGCAGGGGAGCAGCCGCCATCTAACAATATACCTACTTTTAACGAAAATTCTTTGCGACCATGGAGCTGGACGAGTGTCAGCAACAGAGATGCAGTGTTGGGGCAAGTGTTACTGAACCCCGAACAGAAGACTCTTCATCATTAGGCGAGAACATGAATGTTGACTCGCATGGTCATCAAAACAGGGCGAGTCTCATAAGCGCTATTCGTGGTAATAGATAGAAAATTAAGTATAGAGACCTATAATTTTCTACACATGGATCTTCAAGATCGCGGGTTCTCTGCATTCCCTCCCTATTACAAAGTATTAGCAGCTAAAAAGGACTGTTATCCAGCTAATATTACTGTAACAGAAAGAGAAGCCTCAGTTCCTTTTCAAGACCTATTACAACACAGTTTTAATAGAATATTGGTAGTCAGTGATGAAGTTATAACACAATACTGCGAGCAAGGATCTTTAATGCAGTTGGAATGTTTTCTGGAAGGATGCTGGGGTTTCGACGGGAGTACTGGACAATCATTATATAAGCAAGCTTTTTCTGATGCTGAAGGTGGTGACGAGAACAGCCTCATAGCCACAACGTATATCCCGTTAGTACTAAAAACAATAAATAATGTAGTACTCTGGAAGAATCCATCCCCACAATCCTATAGATACTGTAGACCGATTTGCGTGCAATACAGGAAAGAAACGTCCGAATTGATATTGGCTGAAAAAGCAAAGAGGGAAGACCAGGTAAAAAATCTTTCCTGTTTATTAGGTGAAACCTCTAAGAGACACAAATTGAAAGCCACATGTCAATTACATTTAGCTGCCATTGATGGCAAAGTATTAAATACTATTTTAAATACACCTTCGCAAATGCGCTGCCCTTACTGTCATTTAACTGCGACACAATTTAATAATATTGAGCTAGCTTTAAAGCAACCTATAAATGTTGCAGCATTTAAGCATGGTGTGAGTCCACTTCATGCGTGGATTCGTGTGCTAGAGTTTCTCTTGCACTTGGCATATAAAAAAGTTGTTAAAAAGTGGAGAGTAACACAACAATCAGAAGAAAAGAGGCTAGTAGATGCTAGAAAAAAATATATTCAGAAACTAGTGAGGGAGAAACTAGGTTTATTAGTAGACGTTGTTCGGCCTAATTCCGGTACCACTAATGATGGTAACACTGCGCGAATCGCGTTGTCCAACAAAAATCGCCAAACATTTGCAGAAATCCTTGATCTTGAGCAGTGGTTACTGGACGATTTACATGTGCTTTTGACTGTTATGTCGAGTGGTCTGCCTATCGATGGTGAGAAATTTGGTGATTTTTGTAAACAAACCGCATCCAAATATGTAGAAAATTACGCCTGGTATCCCATGACAGTAACTGTACATAAAATTTTAGTGCATGGGTCCGCAATAATAAAATCAACAACCCTTCCTATAGGCATGCTCTCCGAGCAAGCATCAGAGTCAAGGAACAAATTTTGGAGAAGCGATCGTGAGCATCACTGTCGTAAAATGAATCGGGTGACAACTATGACTGACTTATTCCACAGAGCCTTAGAATCATCAGATCCTGTGATTTCTAATGCACACCTACTTCAACGACAGAAAAAGCTATGTAAAATTCCATTGCCTACAGCTGCAATCAATTTGTTGAAACCGTCACCTGCTCCGGACTCAATCGAAGAGCTTACCAGCAGTAATGAAGAAGAATGCTATGATCACGAAGAATGCGTAGTACTTTCTAATGAAGAAGTGTTTTAAAAAATATAACTAGATATACACGCGCTGCAGTGTGTGCGGGTTCTAGTGGATGGAGAACCACTTTCACGTGAACTCTCTAACGAATGGAGGCTAATGTATAACAGGGTTCACATTGTTCCTTAAGTACCACTGAACCAATTTCGATTATTCCTGCAATGGATAATTTAGACAGCTATCGTCAAAATTGTGACAATGTAACTAAAATATATTCACTGGTCACTGCGTAAAGCTATGATAAAGAAAATCACATGATTTACAGTTTTATATTAGACTAGCAGAGCCCCGCGGTTTCCGCCGCGTAAGTCCCGATCCCGTGAGAATGTCCGGATAAAAGCTGTATGTCTTAACCTAAGTCAGTTTCATAGCAATCGGTTCAGTAGATTTTGAGTGAAGAAGTAACAAACATACACACTCAGAAACTTTCGAATTTATAATAAAACTACTACTAACTAGCTGCGCCCGCGGCTTCGCCCGTGTGATAACTGGTGTATGCAAACAAACTTCAAATCCATTTAAAACCCCCGTTTGGGGTTAATTTAAAAAGAAAATACGTGTTTAATTATTTGTCTTAAAGTATATTTGTACCGAATTTCAATTGAATAGAACGTAGAACCCTACGTAGGTATTATTCCTGAACATGTACTACCTATATACCAATTATATGAGTAATTTCAGAGATATATTCATACGTGAATATCAAACATCCAAACACATTTATAATATTGTTAGGATAATTAGTGTGTTAATAATTATAAAAATAACAAAACACTAATGGGAAGTAGGAAAAAATCAACGACCCAAATATCTACCTAGTCTATTTCTATTTTATAATAATCTATATTGATTAAAAAATAGGTCAATCATATCCGGACAAGGAAGTGGCAACCCTAACAAAAATAGTTATTTTAGAATAACTTCTAGATTCCATGTAATTGGGATATGTGATTTATGTGGTGTGTAGGGGAAATGAAGACAATTATTTTAGTATAAAATTAACTTATCCCAATACGGCGGAATAATTGAGAAATAAAATAAAATCTAAAAACCAAAAATGAGGTAAATCTCTAGATATAACTAAGAGTGGAGATTCATTTATACATTAAAATGTGCAGAATAATAAACGTCGTCGATGTTTCTAAGATCATAATTGTGTATAGTTGTTGGTTTAAGATAAATCTTTATTTTACTGAATATCCGGATGAGAAATAGACGATTTTCAATTATTTTTTTCTCCGAAACTAAACATGATAGATAAGTGACGATAAAACAAATATGCCTTTAAATGATCTATACTATCAGTTTCTGGCATAAAAAAGGGATGTCCGAAAAATGGGCGTCTTAAAACATAGTGTAACGTGAGAACGAGTACCGTTATCACAATTGCTTATTATTTGCCGCAAACGTCATTAATTTCAATTGTTATTTTAAATAATGTTAATATTTTCTTAAACTGATATTTTTATAGACAAGGTTATTGATATGGAGTTCAAAATTTTCAGCTCCAAAACGACTTCAAAGGAGTGGTCCATTTCTCCATACATTTTAGGCCCAGAAAGGACTCACACGAAACGATGTTTGTTTTGAAGTTATATGACTACTCTATTACCCTGTATTATTCTTTTTCCCATAAAACTTGGTGGAATTGAGATACGAGATATTTAAAATGGAAATGATTTCATACCAAAAAACATTACTAGCAATCCCGTTAACCTCTCTAGCTAAGCTCAATGGCTTGTGTTAGTTGCACAAAGTCTCGTTCTTACCCAATTATAACATATGCAATTCATTTTATACAAGTTATACTCGTTAAACTCGGAACTGTAAAACTAATGGCAGGTCAGTCTGCCGCCATTTTTACAACACCAAAATAATAAAATCAATGAATGAAATGAAAAAAGTGTTGCAAATGCTTTGAAAAATTATTTATACTATCGATTTATAAACAAAAATCGATTGCAACCAAATAATTATACAACACAATTATATTAAATTACTTTTTTACCGAATATATTTCCAAAATAATTGAAAAACATTGTTTTATATTAAAGTAATAAAGATATTTTATCTTTACTAACAATTTCTACCTATCAAACGTCGATAAAACGACGTTTGAAGCTTGACTTTTTAAAGCTGGCAACATAAAACAATTATCCGCCATTACCGTAACCTAAGAATCAAATTAAAATAATCTTTAAAACTAAAATCTTTCCCCCAAGTTTTATCAAAAAATGAAAACCACATACAGATTTCAAAAAATATTTGTTTAATTTTAACGTTTCACAACTTTCTGTCCGCTATATTGTATTGTATTGATTTGTATTTGGTACATGTCCTATAGGTTGTTGTGCATGTTTAAAGATGAATAATATCAAATTACTTCTAGGCGTTACGAGTAATAAGATTTTATATTTAGTAACTACTAATTCAATAAATATTATTGCGGATTTACCACAGAACACACCTATTATCTGTGGGATTTACACTTCATAGCCAAATCAAAGTCAATGAAAGTTACTATAACATTCAAGTCACGACTGTTCTATTTCGTGACAATTAGATTATGTATGATTACGTGATGTAACTTCATATTTAAACTTTCATTCACACTTTTACATCAATGTCAGTCTCTTTCTGGTAATAAGCTGATGCAGTCGACCCGTGACCACGATCGGTGCAATTCGATCGAAACGTCGGGTAAATAAAAAGTTCGTACCTTTAAATAATTCACGCGATTAAGTTCCGAAATATATCTAATAAGATAATAAGCTGTTTAAATATATTTGAATGATTTTATAATAATGATAATAAACTTTATATGAAATAAAATATTTGTGGTATCTCCTTATGATTAGACTTTGAGATTAAGAATAGCACATACAAAAGTTGCACCTGTAAACGAAAGGATCTAAAACTTATTTGAGATAATTTTGAGGTTTGACGTTCAGTCTTTTGACGTTTTGCTTCGCCGGAAAAGCGGCCACAGGGAGCTTAGACAAAGTCACATTCAAACTCAAACTCAAATATCTTTTTTTGTAAAATCAGGGTAATGGTTATTTGAAAACGTCAAATTGACTGCCTCTGTGGCGCAGTGGGAATGTATTCGACTGCTACGCAAGAGGCCGTGGGTTCGATCCTCACCCAGGATAAAACTTTGTGTGATGAGCACGATGGTTTATTCTGTGTCTGGGTGTTATTTATCTATAATATGTATGTATTTAGAAATATATAAGTATGTTTATCAGTTGTCTGGTTGCCATAGTACAAGCTCTGCTTAGTTTGGGATCAGATGGCGTTGTGTGAGTTGTCCCAAGACATTATTATTATTATTAATTAATACATACAAAAAAAATATGATTATTTGAAATAAAAATGAGGTTAGGCGGCAGTTCCAAGTGTAAAGCTCATAAGAAGAAGCTGCCAAGAAACTCATGGGCCACTCTTTTAAAATCATCAAGTTTTTCTTTACAAAAATAAATTTTACTGAATGAACCAGTGTGTTTGGTGAGTGTAATCGTTTACAAACGACATTCGAAAAGCGATGTCGTTATTGGAAAAATAGGTACAAAATGTATGGAATTGAAATATGTCACGTGTTCAATCCAAGTCGATGCCCAGATAAGCTACACTATTGACAGCATCTTCGTTAGTTTTTTCCATTACATTGATCACTGATCTAGCGAACGGTGAGACCATGTAGAAAACGAAATAGATAAGCGGATTTTATTTTTTAAGAATTTGACGTTTGCGGTGGAGACATATATAATTGTTTTGCGAACGAACGAAGCGTTAACGAATTCGCCACAGAACGAATGTACCATGTTTGAGCACCCAGGCCAGATGCAGTGACGATTTTGTCAAAGCTTTGCTTCATGTAAAGGCTCGTCAAAGCGCCACCTATCATTCAATAACTTGCAACACCAATTAAGCCCCCAGCCAGGCGGACAACGGCCGTTTTTGATTGCCTAAAACAATAAACGTAGGTAACTATTTCACACAAATTAAAAACCTAGAATATATTTCACAAGTGACTTGTTCCACGACAAAATATCTAAAAAACTTTTGTTGACACGAAACAGAAAATTGAAACAAAATTTTTAGCAATCCGACCAGCTGATACCATACAATAATAAAACATGACAAGGGTACGGAATATAATAAAACTTATGTGAAATTCCATCGCTGGCAAACACGGGCCAAGGCTTCAAGTGATATGAACTATGGAGTCAATAACTAAGTCAACAAAACTCGAATAACGCAAACACTAGAACTAGTTTCATCTAATAGAGAGTGCATTGGAACTGTTGACTGATCATCGATCCTGCATTATTATATCCTTATTCATTTTTCAGTTTTATAACCCCTTCAAACAGAGGGATATTATAAGTTTGATTGTATTTTTGTTTGGCTTTTGAGCGTCAAAATTGCAACTAATTACGGCTATCCGTAATTAGTTGCAGTTTTTTTTTCTATTAGAAACCTGATTAAACCAAGATTGTTTTTAATTTTCTTTTTTAAAAATCCGTTTAATCATTTTAAATATATTCAACTCTTTATCTAGTATAGATTACCTTAGTTTATTTCCAAGACTAGCTGACCCGCGCAACTTCGATTGCCTCATTTTCTCCCGTTTTTGCAACATTTTTCAATGATGCTCTGCACCTATTGGTGATGTTATAAAGCCTATGTGACTCACAAAACGTGGCTTCCATTGGTAGAAGAATTTTCAAAATCGGGTTTGGTAGATCCAGGGCTTTCCACCTACATCCTCACAAACTTCATCCCTTTTTAGGGTTCCGTACCTCAAAAGGAAAAATCACTCGTGAGTCTTGCTGTCTGTCACAGCCAATTTGCATCAAATCTACTGGACCGATTGAGTTATAATTTGGTACACATAAGTGTTTCTTTGACGAAAACACCGACGCATAACGTAATGGTAAAATTTAGAATTTGAGAGCCATTTTTGGTGGGAAAACTATGAAATCAAAATTAAAGTTTCTTCAAAATGTATGGTGTAACATATAAAAAGAAAATATCGTTATTTTTTAAGCTATTCAGGAGCCTGTTGGTTGTTGGTTGGTTGTTCAGGAACCTGGATAGTCTATTTTCATGGTTTTGAATATAGACCATCCACCTCCCCTTATCTCTGAAGCTACTAAGCCCAATATTTTGGAAAAAATACTTAAGATAGTTCTTAATCTATAGAATACAGAAAAATCTATAGCAAGTCTGAATTTTAAACATGGGGTTCATTTTGAGGGGTCAAGAAATATACCTAGTCTAGCCATAAATATTGTTACGAAGAAAAAACATTTTTTTTTATTGCAAATAATATTTATTACTTTTACAGTGTGTTAGTTTAATACATAAATAAAAAACAATTCAAAATATAAAAAGCTTATTCGAAGTGGTCTCCATTGGCTGCAACACAGTCCTTTAAACGTTGAGGCCAGTTATCAATAGAAGCACGCACTCTTTCCATGGGAAAATTCTTCACTGCCAATCGTATGGATTGTTTTAGGGACTCCAAATTATCATGGCGTTTAGAGCAAGCCATACTCTCTAAAACTGACCATAAATCATAATCCAGCGGATTAAGATCGGGACTAGACGACGGCCAGTCTTCAGCTCTGATGAAGTCCGAAACGTTCACTTCCAACCAAGACTGCGTGGACCGAGCTTTATGACCCGGCGCTGAGTCTTGTTGGAAGGACCATACTTGGTTATTGAACATGGTGTTGTTAAGGGGTTTAACTACCTTCTCAAGAATGGTATCTTGATACACTTGTGCCGATGTTTTGATACCTTTTTCACAAAAATATGGCTCAGTCACTCCTTCATAGCTAACACCCCACCAAACCATCACTGAAGTCGGATAATGCCCACGTTGCACTCTGTCGACTAATTGGGAAGCTTCCTTAGAGCTTTGAGCATAAATACGGTCATTTTGTTTGTTAAAATGTTGCTCAACTGTAAAGATTTTCTCATCCGTAAACAAAATTTTTCTGTGACCTCCCTTTGCGTACCGCTTCAGTAGTTGCTTCGATTTTACCACCCTATTCTTTTTTAAATTATCAGTTAAAAAATGACCAGTGCGTCTCTTATAGGCTGCAAGTCCTAAGTCATCTTTTAAAATGCGTGACATGGTTCTGGGTGCTATCTTCATCTCCCGAGATAAAATCTTTTGCTTTCGGACAGGATTTCTTCGAATTCTTTCCCTTACTGCTTTGACCACCATTTTCGTACGAACACTACGTGGACGGCCAGATCTTTTTCTGTCACAAACAGAGAAGGTCTCATTGTACCTATTAATAGCCCGGTACACAAACATTTGACTAATACCAAGCGTATGGAGAGTTTTAAAAATTACATTCGGCTCCATACCAACTTTGTGTAATGCAATCACAGCGAATCGGTTTTCTTTATCACCCCACTCCATTTTAATATAGCAAAATATTGTACAATGTATTGGCGCCAAAATTAGAAAATACAATGAACAATCGTATAAAAATGACAGATTCCAAATTCAAATGTAATATCTTTCTTATTTTTAATTGTAACAGTATTTATGGCCAGACTAGGTATATTTTTTAATTGCTAACAGAATCGTATTACATATGAAATATGCTTGTTGTAAGAAGAACCATGAAAATTCTAATCGCTTCAATTTCGAGTTAAAAATTCGTGCTCTGTAACTCGAGATGGATTAGCTAAATCTCAACGTTAGCCACATAAATGACTATAACGTATGTATATATGTATTAAATTTAAGTAGGTATTTATATATTTATTTGTATGTATTTAACAATCTATTTTATCTATTTATTGACTTTATGCACAATGGCGGACTTAAGGCTAAAAAAGCATTGTATACCAGCCAACCTTTGGGCGACGTATGTACCTATGTATTTTTTTAATGAATTGTATTTATTATATATAACCAGCATTGGCTACCAACAATCTGCACCTACATAATTTATTTTACATCACCCAAAGGTTGGCTGGTTGAGAATGCTTTTAGCATTAAGTCCGCCTTTATGCATAAAGTCAATAAATAAATAAAATAGGTGATCCCCTCCCCCTCCCCCTTATATACGAAGCTACTGAGCCTAATATTTTGAAAAAAAATACAAAAATAGCCATTAATTTAAACATTACAGGAAAACCTATTAGAAGTAAGGCTTATGAAATTGAAAAACCGTTATGAAAACGGTATAGTGTAACATGAAAACAAAGGAAAAGGCTTAATGTAAGGGTCCCAAGTAGGTATTTTTTAAGTTATTTAAGAATGTTCACATGAAAATCGACTCCCCTACCTCTATGAAATTACTAAGCCTACAATTTTGAAAGAAATTCTATAGTGAGATAATAGCATGGTAAATTGACTGGCCTGTTGGTTTAGCGGTTAGTGACCCTGACCGCTAAGCTAGAGGTTGTGGGTTCGATTCCCATCTAGGATAAGTATATTCTACATACATACACACAGTTAATAAACGTACATATACACAGTATATAATCAAACAAACATTGTAAACATCGGCCATTTGAAAAGAGTGGCCGTGAGTTTTTATTGCCTTGTTCCTTTCGCTGGCTTTACCTATTGCTTGCGAACAGGCATGTAGTATGTATACATGTAGTAATCACGGCTTTTCACAAGTATAATATTTTGCTTCCTAAGGGAATAAAGAATTTGATTTATGTATTTAGAATTATCTAAGTATGTTTACAAGTATCAGTTGACTGGTTGCTATGGTAGAGGTTATATGTGTGTTCTGAGGTAGAGCCTACATATATTGTTTTGTTACAGAGATCCCAAGGTATCGCTATTAACAGAAGTGAAATATAACTTGAAATCATATTATTTTAAAATTCTTGTTTGATACAGTGCTGTGTGTCTAGATAGATTCCCGTGTTGATCGAACTATTTACATACATATAAGTTTTTTTTCTATAAAAGATAGCTAGTAATGTGGGATTGAGTCCCACATTACTAACAATTTTGTTAACCCCTTCAACTAAGCTCAAAGGCTTGTGTTAGGAGTGGGTTCACGTCCGTAGTATTATGGGTAGGATCGAACCCGCGACCTCATGATTGAGAGACCGATGCCTTAGCCATTAGGCTAACGCCGCTTCAAAGTACTAACTTTGAAGCGGAGCCCTCAGTGCACGAGTTCCACTTACACTTGGCCGGTTTTTATAGCATAGAAGTACTTACAGAATTATATCTATAGATATAGAAATATAGATTAAAAGGCGAACTAGGTCGAACCGTATTTGTAACATAAAGACCCAGTTAAAGTAATTCGATCCTGACGTAAACAGACGATTAGTTTTCCCCGTTTTTCTTGTTATTTTATGCCTTAATGCCTTCTGTACAACTCAATACTATCAACAAAATCGATCCATAATAGCCATCGACTTGTTCTATTGTAACCCATTGGGTGTACACCCATAGAAAATCCGTTGTTTATTCATCAAACCGAAAAATAGGTACAAATCTACCGAGATATCTTTATCAATATTTGATAAATCCATTACGCGTTTTCATCGGTAGGTAGATGATTCAACAATTTTATTACAATAAATGAAGGTATTGATGGATTAGTGCCTTTGAATCTGAGTGCGTTGAAGAGGATTTCAATTAGAAACTCTCGTTTTAGATTAGGTTATGGAGTGCTCAGAAAATATTGAATTAAAAAGGATTTCTGATGTTTATCATATTTTAAGAGACCTACTTTTCTCAACCAGATAAATTGATGAAATCCATTTACTTCATAGGCATAAATCACTGAGAGGGCAGAAGGTAAACTAATACAAAATGCGCTTAAGCAACGCACACATTGACATCATTCACGGATACGGTATCTCGGACGGACCACTTTGTTTTGAAGGCGTTCTAAGTTTCTGTGTCTACCTATGTAAGTACAATGACCTGTGTATGAAGCTTACCTACTGTACCCTTGGTATTTTATGCTATAGATAAACTGTTAGACCTAGTACCTACCTGGGCTCTCTAATCCTTAAAAACCCATATTAAACTACTAGCTGATCAGCGCAACTTCGTCGTTCGTAAATTGTTCCAATTTTTGCAACATTTTTCATTGCTGCTCCGCTCTTATTGGTCGCAGCGGGGCCTTCTTCGATAAATGGGCTATCCAACAGTAAAATATTTTTTCAAATCGGACTAGTAGTTCCTGAGATTATCGCTTTCAAACAAACAAACAAACTCTTCAGCTTTATAATATTAGTAGATAAGTATAAGTATAGACTCGTATAAAAATGAACCTTAACAAAGCCCTACTAATAATATAAAAGTTTGTCAAGATGGTCGAATGAATGTTGTTCTTTTACGTAAAAACCACTAAATAGATTTTGATTAAACTTTACAGTAATGCAGTTTAGGTATACATCAAAATAGCACATCCAAACTGATAAATATTAAAATAACTCTGCCTGTCTGTCTGTTACGTTTTCATGCTTAAACCGCTGAATCAATTTAGTAAAAAAATTACTGTGCCCGCGACTTCGCAGCATGAAGATGCAGTGCAACAAATTTGCACCGAACTCCCTAGTTTCGTGCGAATTTGTAGCACTGAATCTTAAGTATTTATTATATATTTATTAAAAAAAAAAAAAAAAAAAAAAAAAAATCTTATCGAACTAAAAGATAACTTAAAAACAAACAAACAAAATAATAATTTAAACGACGAAACAAAAAAATTATTAAACCGGAGGAAAAATTTGCTAATAGATCGTAAAGTTCACAGAAAAGAAATACAAGAGATAAGTAAAAAAATTAACTTAAGTATTAAAAAACATAGAAATAAAATCGCTACAGATAATATGATAAAATACATAGAGTGTACAGGAGGCGTAAAAAAAGCACAGAAGTTTCTAGACTGCAATAAAAAGTGGATACCTAAGATAAAACATTCAAAAAACCAGACTTGTATGACATCAAGAAAAAACATAATAGATACGGCAACTGATTTCTTCAGATCCCTATATGAAGAAGATACCCACCCAAAATTAGAAATTGATCACAATGAAGTTATTATAGACGATGAACTAATTCCACTCATTTTAGAAAGTGAAGTTAAAAAAGCAATCCTAACGCAAAAAGATGATAAAGCACCAGGAGAGGATGGTATAAGCAACGAAGTAATAAAAGGAAGTTTAACTAAAACAATTTCAATAATAACTAAGCTCTATAATGAAATAATCGAGACAGAAGAAATACCTAAACAATGGACACAAAGTACTATTACATTGTTATATAAGAAAGGAGATACAAAATTAATTGAAAACTATAGGCCGATTAGTCTAATGTCCAACTTGTATAAGATTTTTTCCAAAATAATTTTAAATAGAATCACACGAAAGTTAGATGAGGCACAGCCCAGAGAACAAGCTGGATTTCGGAATAATTTTTCAACAATAGATCACATCCATGTTATTAAACAGCTTATAGAGAAATGTAACGAATATAACCAGTCATATTATATAGGTTTTGTCGACTATAGTAAAGCCTTCGACTCCATCAAACATGAATATATCTGGAGTGCACTACATCAACAAGGAATAAATCAAAAATACATAAATCTGATAAAAGAAATTTACAAAAATAGCACAGCAAAAGTAAGATTAGAAAGAGTTGGAAATGAATTTCCGATAAGTAAAGGCGTAAGGCAAGGCGACCCCTTATCACCAAAACTGTTTTCTGCTGTTTTAGAACTAATCTTTCAAAAATTAGAATGGGATGCACTAGGTATAAACATCAATGGACGACGATTACATCATTTAAGATTTGCGGATGACTTGATCATATTAGCCGAAAACTCCACAATATTACAAAAAATGCTACAAGATCTAGCTAAAGAAAGCGTAAAAGTGGGTTTGAATATGAACACGGAAAAAACAAAAATAATGAGTAATATGCCACATGAAAAGATAGTAGTTAATGACAAAGTTGTAGAATATGTAACAGAATACACTTACCTTGGCCAAATTATATCCCCTGAGCATCTTATGAATAAAGAAATAGAGCAAAGAGTGGCAAGTACATGGAGAAAATATTGGTCTTTAAAACATATAATGAAAAATAATGACATCTCCCAAGCACTCAAAAGCAAAGTTTTTAATATGTGTGTCCGGCCATGCTTGACATATGGATGCCAAACGTGGTCACTAACTCAAAAAAATCTACACAAATTAAAAGTATGTCAGCACGGAATAGAACGAAGCATGTTAAAAATCAAAAGGAGAGACAAAGTACGAATAACAAGTTTGAGGAAAAGGACAAAACTAGAAAGCATAGAACATAGTATTAAACAGTTAAAATGGCGATGGACAGGACATACATTAAGAAGTGATAAAGATAAATGGACAAAAGATATTATAGAGTGGTACCCCAGACAAGGCAAAAGAAATCGAGGAAGGCAAGTGATACAGTGGGAAGATGACATCAAAAAAGTTGCTGGTCCTTTGTGGAGAAGGACAACATACAATAGATCAAAATGGAAAAATCTGGAGGAGGCCTATGTCAAAAGACAAGCAAACACAGAGAAAGAAGGTGGAAATAATAGTTAAAATATTTATTTAAAACATTTAAGTTAGGATAGTTAGTAAGTACCTAATGTTTAAACTAATTGTTTGCAATAAAGGCTACATTCATTCATTCATATATTTATTATCTTAGAGTATTAGGCAATCCGGATTGCCCTCATGCTATTCGGATTTTCAAAATATCCGGATATCCACCAAATTTAATATCCGGACACAATTAGTATACCTATTCGGGTAATAAAAATAATACGGATAATCATTTCTCAGCTTATTCCGTTGAAAATATTTTAAAGACTGAAGAATTAAAAAACGCTTAAGACTTTTGTTAATTTTGATTTTTAACATATTGGACCCTTATTGGACATTTTGGAAATATTTGTAATTTGATAAAGGCTACATAACGGTTAACAGGTGAAATTATGAAATCTATATATATGAAAGCGATGACGGGGTTTCATCCAAACCAGTCAGGCATCTTAACAATGGCTTCCTATTTGGAGATCAGCCAGCACGCCGCTAAAACTTTATGTGAATATTAAAACGTCCAATACAAACAAATGTACGAATAATATCACTCTAAAATCGTTAGAATATCTGAAATCTACAACAAAGAAATAAATAAAAGATTCTTTCGTGGACAGGTAATCGACATTTTATGTTCTGAGAATGAGAATAATTTATAAAATATATTGAGAATCTTTTAACAACTAGATGATAAAATAATGCTAAATCCGCTCAAGAATATTCACTAAAACAAGCTGTACTCTCTTAATAGAATATACTTAGGCGGATTTAGCTCAAACTTGTAGGTACACACTGAAAAAAGTAATTTACGAAACTAGTTGAGTTAACCTAGGACACCTTCATGACACACTTAACACACATAGTAAGCACATTAAAAAGACCCAATAACACATAACCACATTCACACAAACAATTTGTAATTAAGATCCAAAACTCTGTATCAAATAGCAGAGCGCATTGGGTCGCAATAAACTCCTCTTCGTGGCGGTTTTAACCCCGGGGAGACTAAAAAACCTAGGATTAGCCAAATTTTATTAACTTACAGATAAATTTTATCTACTTAAAGACCACCTACTTCTGTTGCATTTTACATAATCATTTCAGTTATTTGAGTTTGCTTAAGAACTACATAAGTTTCTGTTATTTACTGTCAACTGAGGTTTCGGCATCTTGTAATATAGGTAACAATGTATTTTTGTAAACGAACTAAACTAAATGTTGATTTTTTACATATAGTTGGCTTACCTAAAACTATTATTTTACTTGACTATTGTGTTATTTACAATATGGATAAAAGTTTATTTACAACTGTATAGTATTGTTGAAGATTTTGTCATAAAGTTACTATGCAGGTCTTTGATATATTTTGGTTAACTACATCTCAAATATCCATCATCTACATCTCTATATTTCTATATTCGTATTTTCCTAAAGTCTTTCAAATGATGTCACAAGATTAAGTGAGCACATAAACCAGCGTTGTTCCTTACCACATACATAATATGACATAAAAAAGCTAATGAACGGCAAAACTGCTTTTATCATATGGTTTTTTATATCTTGATAATTTCAAACAAGCATATGACCTGCCTGATGGTAAGCGGTGATCGTAGCCTATAGACGTCTTAGGGATGTAACAAGCACATTGCCGACCCCTTAAGAAATTAAATACTCCCCTCTATAAAATCCCATTCTCTAGTAATTAGAGAATACCTGGGCAGGGAACTCGTTTCAGCGTGAGCCTACTCGAAAGAAACCTCGCAATCGCACGGTGCAACACCATTTATGCTGGTATACGCACGCGAGTACCTACCACTTTTTTTTTCAATTTGATCCAACATCATTTTTTGGCTATTTCACTGTTGACTACTTCCAGTACTTCAACAGTAAATCCATAGTTACTGAGGGGTTGAGCGCGAACGCACATAGAACTGTGTTAGCAATGTGTTCGTATTCGCTTTGCTACTTTACGTCCACACGTAGGCACGAACCAAATGTTCTGTTATCGATGTTGGTGTTCAAAATGCTATGTTCGTTTGTTTTTATACGGCTTTAGGCTCTAAAATGAGGATGTAAACAGTTTAGAACCATAATACTTATACAAGCAAATTATTTAAAAAGTACATTTAAATCCTTCAAAAGATTTGGATAGCTGCAACGCCATATCAAGACATAAATACGCTACCGAACTTACACATAACAACTTTTTAATGAGGGTTAGAAAACAATTGCCGAACAAATTGAGCAGGATGAAGCAAGCATCTGTATTTCACAGACGAGAACATCTCATCCATAAACAACGACTTAAAGCATTAAACCACCTTAAACTGATGAATGAAAGTAATAAAAGCGGCCTCCATCCCACTTTTGAAAGCTCTTTGTAAGCAGGTGAGAAATTAAGGGAAAAAAATTAAGGTGTATTTGATATTACATTTTTTATGATTATATTATAGTTAGTGTTTTCTGGATTTAAGGAAAGTTAAATAAAATGCTCGTCAATATAACTCTGTGGCGCGGTGGGAGTGTATCCGACTGCTACGCAAGAGGTCGTGGGTTCGATCCCCACCCAGGATAAAACTTTGTGTGATGAGCACGATAGTTTATTCTGTGTTTGGGTGTTATTTATCTTTAAAATGTATATATTTAGAAATATTTAAGAATGTTTATCAGTTGTCTGGTTTCCATAGTACAAGCTCTGCTTAGTTTGGGATCAGATAGCGTTGTGTGAGTTGTCCAAAGATATTATATTATTATTATTATTATATATATTCGCCAGCGGCTTTGCCTGCGTTAAGTTTGATTTTGTTGTAAACTTAGAACCCCTATTTCGCCCCTTAAAGGAAAGAATTTTCAAAATCCGTTCTTTCATAATGCCTACGTCTAACCAGACGATGTCCAACAGTGATGCCACATGGAGGGAAACTACTGTAGATAAAACATTTTACTGAAAAGAAAACATCATTTTAATTTTAAAAATAATTCGAACTGCATCCAAAGATTTTTAAATAATCGCCTGCCGACCTGCTGGACCAGAAATTTAACTCCTCATAATTGAAAAAGTCCATTCTGTATTGTTATGACACCAATCCAAAGGGTCAGTCAGAAGGAATATTTTTTTCGAAGTAACTTAGTATTTAAACTAATATTATAAAGCTGAAGAGTTTGTTTGGGTGAACACGTTAATCTTAGGAATTACTGGTTCAAATTGAAAAATTCTTTTAGTGTTAGGATAGCCCATTTATCAAGAAAGGTTACACACCAATAATATTAACAATACCAACAAAAATAATAATAATAATATGAAAATTCAAATCAAAATTCGGCGACATTTTTAATCACTCGTATATTTTATTAAAAAAGTTATTATTTGAAAACAATATCAATTTAAAACATTTTATACAATAATAATGTAATCGGATTTTGCTTCTCGAGGAGTGAAACACTTGTGCCACAAACGCTATTATGGTCTCCTAACAGATTTCCGATAGTCTACGCAAAACATATAGGTAATGCACAAGCACAACTCACACTACACCATCTGATCCCAAACTAAGCGAGCTTGAACTATGGAAACCAGACAACTGATAAACATACTTATATATTTCTAAATACATATATTAAAGATAAATAACACCCAGACACAGAATAAACCATCGTGCTCATCACACAAAGTTTTATCCTGGGTGGGGATCGAACCCACGACCTCTTGAGTAGCAGTCGGATAGACAGGATGTAACACTAATGCGAAACACGCTGTTGAAAATTTAGCATACCTTACTGTTATTTATTGTACCAGCCATTCGCGTTTAGTTCAGAGGTTCCCAACAGTGGATGCTCACTTGAATACACATTAATTTGCATAACACCTTTTTGTCCACGTTGGCTGTCTGTGGTATGTTTTGTGTTTAGGTGACAACATGTGTTACACTTGCGCAATCTGTACTTATAAAATATTTTGTCTTGAGCAATGAAAACGCACATCTAAACTAGTTGCTGATAAAAAAACTATTTTAATTTAAAAACACGCACGTGCTTAGAAAAGTTTTTCCGAAATTCAATTCCAGGGCTTTCCCAGGGGTTATTAATATTTTACTATTCAGATTTGCTTGAAACTTAGTCCAAGAACTTTTTCAGCACAGTTGATTAAAATTCAACCCCTGAGGGGTGAAATGAAGGATAAAATATGGTAGAAAATATCGGAACCGCTGAAATATCTAAAAAGACAAAAACATTTATTTTTAGTTATTTGAGGTAATATCTGATACGACCGACTGAGGTTTTGATGAAATTTGACAAAATCTATAATTTTTGCATACTGCATAACTTGGGAAAGGATATACTGATACTGATATTATTCACCTAGGGGTCGAAAATCGACCATAATATGAGCTTACCGCAGAGCATATGTGATTACCAAATACATTTAAACAAAGACAATCCTAAATTTTTGCATCATTAATTTACATAAATTATATTTAAAAAAAGTTTTATTTCCATCAATGTATTGATTATAAATCTCTAAAGGCCTCTACGTCTAGGACCTTATGTCTCATACCAAGTCTTCCAAAGGACCAAGATTCATCCTTACAATGAAAGAGACAGCCATGACAACAAAAAACTTAAAAAACAATTAACAACCTTGTAATCAACC
This sequence comes from Herminia tarsipennalis, assembly GCA_945859575.2. NCBI lineage: Eukaryota > Metazoa > Arthropoda > Insecta > Lepidoptera > Erebidae > Herminia > Herminia tarsipennalis. The sequence goes on along the minus strand of OX243834.2, from coordinate 8,590,463 downwards.
AGAAGTATCTACTCTTAAAATAAACCAAACACAAAAAAATTGCTTCCGACGCAACCTCGGGATATTTTGGCATCTGTTGTTGTACATAACAAAGTATTTTGAATGCTCATTACATGTACAATTATTACCTGAACTATAAATTACATTTAAGTATATTGCCGATATCAATTATCATTAAATGAATTACTGGTTTGTAAGACAGATGTATTATTGAGTGTAGAATATTGTGCTGTCGATAGGAAGACGTGCCAAAGCTACTCATGATACTATTAAAATATTTTCGACTGCCTCGGTGGTGCGGTGGGAGGTAATAGGTTCGATTCCCACACGTGACACCACTTTGTGTGATCCACAAATTATTGTTCCGATTTTTTTTTCTAAGAGTTATATATTTGTAAAGAGCGGTACTGAGGTTGGGTATAAGCCTTTTGTCGCGGGAGACTTTACAAACAAAGACGTGAAAAAGATTTTAAGGTGTGTGGAAGTTGATTTAAAAAAAAAAACTGTGGCACTCGGGGACTGCCGCGGTAAAGCTATTGCATAGCATTTCTTATCAACTAAAACATCACAAAAAAAAAATTAATAAAAAAAGAATATTAAAAAAAAAATATTTTAGTAAAATAATAAAAAAAAACTAAAAAAGTATCACCGCTGTGCCGGTCGGGTGTTAGGTTATTTTCGTTACGGAATTTCTGGATTCGGTCGCCACGCTCAAGGCCCGCGCTAGAAGCTATGCAATAGCTTAAAAAACTGACATGGAATCAAAATCTGAAAATGTATGATATAATTATAAGAATCGGTAGTTTATTTCTATGCATCCATGTTGTCCCAATAATGAACAAAGACTTCCCTTATTATATTATTTTCGATCCAAAACATCTCTTTCATCCACCATCTCGGCTACGCTATTCAGTCTCCTACTATTTTCTGGAACTCACTATTACTGAAAAATTACCAATAATATTATTATAGGTATGTCTCCCATAAAAAAGCCCAAACTAGGCCGAGCATGTACTATGGTAACCAGAATACCGATAAACATACACACATATTTAAAATTAATTACGGGTGTAATTAATCTTAAATATGTGTGTATGTTTATCGGTATTCTGGTTAACGCAGAATAAACCACCATATCACAAAAAGGTTTAGCCTGGATAGGAATCAAACTCACTACCTCTAGATTAGCAGTCTTGGTCACTAATCACTAGACCAACAGGCCCATCATTGAATTACTGTTTAGTAAGAGAGATGTGATTATTGACTGTAGTATGTTATGTTATTTATAGGAAGACGTGCCAGAGCCACGTGTGGTCGTTTGTTACTTGGCATACGTTGTCGTCATAATGTTGGCTATCTATGACCAATGTTTATGCCAATACCGAGGAACAAGCAGGGCCAACATATGGATGCGATTGTTAATCGATAATACAGTGGTTAGCGAACAGTATTTGGACTAACACACATTGCTTACATATCAACCCATATGATGGCCCACTGCTGGGCACGGGTCTCCCCAGTAGAACCTACTGGTATGTAGATCCTGGGGGTAATTGCCATAATCGCCACGCTTGGCGAGCGGGTTGGCGATCGCAGTAAGGCTTTAAGTACGCAGAGGACGCTGCTGCCCGTCCTCCGGAGTGAAATCCCTTAGTCGCCTTGACGACACCCACGAGAAGAGATGGGGTGGTACTATTCTTAAGCCGGCACCACACGGCATACATTGCTTAGTTGGACCATAATATTGGCCTTTACCTATATATATATATATATATATATAACCACCAGTAATTCTTGACATTATTGCGTTCAAACGAACCAACACCAACTCTTCAGCTTTATAATGTAAAGATTATGTTCGTCATTAGTTTCTGGGACTAGACTAGACGTATAGCTTAGTCTCAGTAACCTTAAAACAATATCTTATTTAAATAAACTGTTTCTATACGTCTGTGAAGCATAAGCAATATTATTTTTCTTTAAACTTTCTCGATTTTTATACATCTATACTGATATTATAAAGCGGAAGAGTTTGTTTGTTTGAACGCGGTAATTTCAGGAACTACTAGTCCAAATAGAAAAAAATATTTCACTGTTGGATAGCCCATTTATCGAGGAAGGCTATAGGCAATTTAACATCACGCTACGACCAATAGGAGCGGAGCAGCAATGAGAAATGTTGCAAAAACGGGTAAAATGTACGCATATGAAGTTGCGCGGGACAGTTTTAATTACCCGACGTTCGACTTTCAGTCGACCCGTGACCGCGATCGGTGCATTTCGATCGAAACGACGGGTAAATAAAAGGTTCGTACCTTTAAATAATTCAATCGAGTAAGCCCCGAAATATATCTAATAGGTAATCATTTTAAGTAGGTCAAATATTGTACAATAGGTAAACATAATAAATATACTTACATTCAGTCATTTACGGCCACTAGATAAATTTAGTTGTTTCATTTACATGACTCATAACCAGTATTATACACGTACGCAGTAGGTACACTTACACATCAATCGGAAACCCTGTGCATGAATATCGGGTTGAATTCAAATATCAGAGGTCAAAATATATCATAATCTGGGTCATCGTAGCTAAGACGATCTCAATCAATGATCTGTATGTAAGGGGCATATATAAGCACCATTATTAATAACAGCTCTTTACTAGTACAATGCATTGCCTTCGGACAAATTTACTTAGAAGATTTCAATGTTCTTTTTGTTTTATTGATTTTAGAAGGAGCAGCTATCTTATCTATTTTCCTTAGCCTTTTAATATTAACTAGCAATATTAATTAGTCTTGCGGTTTCAACCGCGTAGTTCCCGTTGCCGTGGGAATACAGGGATAAAAAATAGCCTATGTCACCCGGGGCACAGATAATATAATACTATACTCTCGGGGTTAGTATAGCTTCCAAACGGTGAATTTTTGAAATCGGTCCAACAGTTTTTGAGTTTATTCATTACAAACATACACACACACACACACACACACACACACGCGCGCGCGCGCACACACACACACACACACGCGCGCGCGCGCACACACACACACACACACACACACACACAAATACAAATCTTTCCTCTTTAAAATATTAGTATAGATTAACTGAATCTAGAGCGAAATTCTTTTATGATCCTCCAGAATATGGATGTACTCGTAGGTTCGCGTGCAAATAATATTAACATGAATTAGTATGCCAACCTATAAATGTGGGGTAAAAATAGGGTTTCATACCTCAAAAGATCACTTTGTTGGCCGTCCGTCTGTCTATCAAGACCCTTCGTCTCAGGAACGAGATGAACGAGTTATCGATTTGAAATTAAAACCATCTCTGTTCTACAGTCCCATAAAGCTATGAAAATATAAAACTTTAAAAACAGCGAGACTCGATTCCTGAATTATTTATAATATGTACCTACAAATTTGTACGGAACCCTCGGTGGGCGAGTATAAGCACACTTGTCTTGTTTTTTTAACCTACCAGATTTATAAAACACCATTACGTGCACTGTTGGGAAATGCTTAATACCTACTAATAACTTAAATATTTACTAATAATAATTGGCGGTACCTAAAATATATTTTTGTCATAGGGTGGTACAAAATAAATGGCATGCACCTACTTAAATTGATAAATTTACATGTGTAGGAAAATAAACTTAACACTACAACATGACACTACATACGTCCAAAATAATACCTACCTCTATATATATGAAATTATATATAATAGCTGTGCCCCGCGGTCTTACCCGCGATTTATTAGCATATGTGTTAATACAGAGTGTCAGCTAACTCCATACCAAATTTTATTAAAATCGCTCCAGCCGTTTGACGTGAAGACGTAACAATCATACACACACACACTCACAAACTTTCGCCTTTACAATACGAGTATTAGTGTGATATAAAGAAAAATAAATGGAGTACCTATACAAAACGTTTTAGACGTCAAAGAATTCCTCCCCATCGACGCGACGTCAATAGGTAACGTAACCAGAAGGCTGGTAGCATTGACACGTTGACACCACTAATTATTTCTGCGAAGAAAATGCTAATCTTCTGGTCACCAGAGGCACTGATGAGCCGACAAGAAGTTTCATTAAAATGCCTACTACACTTGTTGAATTTTAAGCTTAAGTACCTACCACAGAAAAATAAAATCCGACCAAGTCTTATCAACTAATGTAAAATACAGTTATAAGTTTGTGCCTGTATTTGCCCTTTTATTTTCTCCTTCTACGAGTATTATAGAGAAAAAAAGGAACAGCCTTTGGGTGATAGCATTCAAAAGGCTGGCTGTAGCTAAACTCGACTTTTTCTCTGTATTTGTTTAGGGATATTTGTACACAAACGGAGCTCGCCTTTGTTACATTCAATTTTCATTGTGTACGTCCCTATTTTTATTTTTTTATTGAAGTGGAAATAAAGTCTTTGGTCCAGGGCTTCATATTTTTAAAAGCCTGCCCTGATACTATAACTTACAATAAGTAAGTAATTAAAGCTTCTTTTATGATTAGGTTTTACCTACAAAACAATTATTAATATATGGCTGTTCATATTATAAGTTTTGAGTCCAATTTCCATTTCAAAAAAGCTATTTTTTTTTAAATGGTCATATTTTAATTCACATAAAATTTAAAACACTTCATGGCGCCATGACAAACTCGCTTTATTTTCACACCTGACACACCTGTGACGTCATCTGTGACGTCATTGTGAAAACAAATAATTCTGATATTATGCAAATGTACGAGGACGCCAGATCGTTCAATTCAATTTCCAAATGTTCGGGAAGAATGTGTAAAAATAAAAATGATAATTCTGCACTGAACAGTTCAATCGAATCGTTCTACTTACTCGCGCCAAAAAATCAGTCTCGATTTTAAGGACGTATATTTCACACTCACGTATGACATACTTTAAAAATAAAATTGGCACAAAATTCGTAGTCCCTCCGTTACAGATCATAACATTTTTCATCTCGGCTAACTTCATGCCTATAATATTATTATTCTCATTAATTTCATCGTACAGTTACATCAACTATTATATTATCTATTACACATAACTTCACGCAAGTGAGTATCTCTGAATGTAAAGAAACGTAACATGATGTTATATAAAGACCATCTGCGCTACTATTAGTCACGAATGCATATGGTCGCGCCGGCTGGTCAAATGGGAAACTGTGTCAGTGCGAACATTTGTTAGTTGCATACACGTCACAAATTACGTTGTCCGATACAAACACTCGTACTACTAGCTACTAGGTTCAAGGGGAGCCGGCCAGATCGCCGTCTCGTTCTTTCTCTATTTATAGCTTCTCGACTATTCAGATGTTTGCGCTCAGTGCAGAAATGTCCGGTGTTGTGAACAACCAAAAACCCGCGCGGCGACCCTCCCAGCGAGTTTCCCGCAGGAAAAGCGCTCGGGAGAGGAAATTGCGCGCTCGCAGCGCCGCGACACTCGACCCCACTGAAAATCGATGCTGCGATCTATCTGTGACACGGACAAATTAAAACCATCGACGTCAAACTCATTAGACGGTGCAATTCCGCGCAATCGACACACGCGACTTATGCAATCGTTTTCAACATCAGTGCCTGCTTACAGTGTAATGTTCAGTAATAATTTTACAGTGCGTGAAAGTGACCGGTGTCCGCGTGTGTAAACGTATGGGAACGTTTTAATTTACTCGATTTACCGTATTACGTTATTTATTTCTGGTAGGCAAACAAAATTGACATTGATGCTATTTTAAAGTGAATGCCGGATTGTTTCGCTTGGCAACGAGCCACTGTGTATAAGAACAGCTGACTGTAAACAAACAAATTAGCGACTAGTGGACAACAGTATAGTGTAATTAACATATACCTGGTACCGCAAATGATTGATTTGAATAATGCAAGTTAATTGAAAAATATAATATGGCCGGCAAAGATGATTCCAGTGACAGTGATAGTCCTATTATAGACGATAACGTTATTCGGATACAATTAAGAAGACCAAGTCAAAGAAAATGGGAACTAAGAACGCGCAATCACTCCCCAGGGATAAGATTTCCAACTATACAACTTTTTGATTGCGACGGCAACCTTCTCGTTGAAACAAACGATGAAAATGTATCGATAAAGAGTTCTGACTTTGATGACTTTTCACTTAAGACAAGTCAGTCGTTAAAAGAGAAAGATTTTAGACACATCATCTTTAAGAAACCTATTAGGAAAAATCATACAATTTCTGGTGATAAAGTGTACACTCGTGTTTATAAAAGACCTTTTGTAACAGACGATAGCTCCAAGAAAACGAATGAAAGTTATATTATACGAGACTGTAACAGTGTTGTAAACATTCCAAGTAAACTGACATTAAACAACTTTACTAATTTGCAACCAAATAGTCTAGAGACCACGCCTTTTCAGTCTGACGGGCTCAGTGAAATAAGCAGTTACAAAAGTTCTGACAACGAAACTTGTGGCGATATATTTCAGACGTCTAAAACAGACAAGGAAATTTCTACAAAATATTGTGAAAATTTTGTTGATACTCCGAATAGTCAATGTTCTTCTTTATCATCACTAAGTGATATTAATCAGGTAGTCGAGGACGATTTGTCTAATAAGGAAAATGAACCTGATCAGTGTCTTCACAAATCGAAATCATTTAATGACGGTGCTTTGAGAAAGTGTTTACATAATGACGTTCTGCCCCGTTCTAAATCCGGTGTTGTGTATAATCCTCCACACAACAAAATATCTTTCCTGAACACTTACTTAAAAAGCTTACAGGCTCGAGTGAGCTCTAATCCGGATTGGTTTACGTTACATCGGCGCCGAACAATTGAATATCCCCCAAATTCCCTCACCGTGGTGAAGCGTCACGAATCTGCAAAATCCGCATCGGAAAAGTGTCGCACCTGCAAAATTGGTGATATAACGACGGACAATGAATTCATTAACATGCCAACTGACGACGCGGCTAATTGTGAAATGAAAAAACGTCTCAAAATGTATAGACGCGGTATATCAGAGATGGCGCTTAAACACAGAAATGCGAATATATTTACGAAAAAAAGGAGACATTCCGTGAGTGGCACGCTTCAAGTTGTTCATACTTCCTCTTCTGAGAGTGTGGATGAAGCTGACGTTGTACTTAACCGCTTGAAGAGGAGGATACTCAGGAATAAGTTGAGAGAGAAAAGACGGAGCCTCGGGGCGAAGTTTCAATTCAGTAAGTGTCTGCTTTTAATATTTCTGTAAAACATGCATGAAACTCTTCTATTCAACTTCAGTGTATTATAAATACGTGATTATGAAAGATTTATAAAACATTTGTGAGACAAAACACGCTGTACATTCGTTTACGAGGTGTGGGTATGAATTTTTATTACTGGAGGTCGTTACGTCAACATTCCATTTCATCTTATCTGCAAAATAGATTTTCTTTTAGTTCTAAAAACACGGCATATTTTTCTATCAACGTATGTATTTCATTCAACAAGGTTATTTATACCCGCGACATTGATAACGTAAAAAACGCACTTTGCTCACAATCCGCAAGGGTATTTAAAGAATTCGCTCGATTGATTTGTTCTAGTTTCGTATAAAAATAGATTACAGAGTAACACGAAGTTGTTACTATCGGCTCGGTCTATATACATTAATGAATAATAAAGTTAACATTGATTACAGATTATTTGGAGATGAATTGGTATCAATAATTTGTATTGCATATCTACTTCTTTGACTGCCTCTGTGGCGCGGTAGGAATGTATCCGACTGCTACGCATGAGGTCGTGGGTTCAATCCCCACCCAGGATGAAACTTTGTGTGATGAGCATGATGGTTTATTCTGTGTCTGGGTGTTATTTATCTATAATATGTATGTATTTAGAAATATATAAGTATGTTTATCAGTTGTCTGGTTTCCATAGTACCTACCAGCTCAGCTTAGTTTGGGGTCAGATGACGTTGTGTGAGTTGTCCCAAGATATTATATATTATTATTATTTCACTTTAGCATTTAATAGTCAGAAACCATACAAGTTAAACCAATAATTACCATAATGTAGTTACCATATATGTAGTAGCATTTATTACACATGTCATTACATAAGAGTTTCAGATAATGTTTTATATATCCTTGCTCATCTATCGTTTGTGAGATTAGTTATGATTCAGTTCATCTATACTAATATTATAAAGCTGAAGAGTTTGTTTGTTTGAACGCGGTAATGTCAGAAACTACTGGTCCGAATTGAAAAATTCTTTCACTGTTGGATAGCCCATTTATCGAGGAAGGCTATAGGCTATAACATCACGCTACGACCAATAGGAGCGGAGCAGCAATGAGAAATGTTGCAAAAACGGGGAAAATTTACGCAGACGAAGTAGCGTGGGACAGCTAGTCTTACATAAACGTAAATGATTTTAATATAATTTTCCTTATAATTTAGAGAATTTCATTTAAAGGTCATTAGTATATTACATTTATAGAAAATTAAATAAGTGCGTTCAAATTAGGAGGTCTATATCGGGCTCGAAAATCGAGTTTATCTACGTCTATACGCTTAGATTTTATAAACCACGCAACAGATTTTGATGTCATCATCAGTTAGACAATTTCTGCCATCTATATGTATAAATCGTGAATATTATGTTCCTAGATAGTAAAAAAAACCTAAGTGCGAAACCGGGAAGAGGCGCTAGTTTACCGATATGTAATAAGTACCTATTAGCTACTATGGTTTCGAAGTAACGGATACTTAATAATAAGGTAAAGTATTTTCTGATATTTATAAATGATAGTCATTTTAGGATAGAGGCTTCTTTTGTGGTGTAGATAAGGGATACGAAGGGTTTCAGGTGACTCGAGCTAAGGGAGTAAACAACCTTAATGCGAGCGAAACCGGAGGCATAAGCTAACGTATAACGTATAATTTTGTTTAAGGAAAATAGTGAACATGTACGGAGTGTTTAATTTTAATGTTTCGTTACAAGAAATACCCGAGTGCTTAAAATTCATTGTCCGGACATATTCTGCTTATGGCAGATTACGGTAGATTATTTTTACGTATAATCATTAACATCAAAAAAGTACAAAGGTTAACAATGAGAACTTTATTGGTTGACGATATTAGGGGGAGTTAAAGTGAAAAGTGAAAAATTTGCACTCTAAGGCTTAATATTTCACAAACGGATTCTTAAATCGAAAAGTAATCACATTCCCACTTTACATGTAGAGGAGCTACACATAAAAAAAAATATATATATTACCTCTTTGGTGGCGTAAGTAGTATACATCTATGCAAAGATACAACTTTCTAGTAGGTACTAACGGCTTCTGAGCTAAGCTGCGGACGGATGGACATGGCGAAACTATAAGGGTTCCGTTTTGTCATTTTGGCCACGGAACCCTAAAAATGTTTTAAGCCACTGGTCTAATCCATGAATTCCTACTTAAATGTCTGGGGATTCCATTTATCCCTACAAAACTACAACTACAATTACCCCTAGCACTGATTCTTTATTCACAAAAGGTTCATTTCTGTGAATCGCGGCCGATCGCGAGCCGCGCGCGGCTTACGACGAACGACTGCACAGATTACTATAGACTATGTAGCAAGTGACGAACGACTGACGCGCGACCGATGCGACAATAGTCAGAGTACCTATAAGAATGTATGGTGCCGTTTCCGAGGTAAGCGACAGACGCGCGCGGCCGATGACTGTCGTAAGCTGCGCGCGCATTGTGAATATTGTCGCATCGGCCGCGCGCGTCTGACGCTTGTCGTAAGTCGCTCGCGGCTCGCGATCGACCGCGATGCACGGAAATGAACCTTTAGGAAGCAAATACTACACTTGTGGAAAGTCGATTCTACATTTACATGTAATGCCTGTTCGCAAACTAAATGGAACTGTGACAAAACCTGATAAAATTTACTAGGTATATTCAAAACGAAAACCTAGTACGAAAACCAAAATATTAATATTTGAGTCCTACTCACAGTAGGTACATACAGTACCTAAATAAATATCCTAGCCACCCCACAACGTTCAATGTACCTTTGTACCTTTGAGATAGCACGTTGGACAAAGAGCCAAGTTATGTTAATATTACCTACATTCCATTATCTATGATTTATGCACACAGTCACTATCGGCTTATAAATATACCAGTTTCATAAATAAACTGGGCTTTTGTTAAGGTGCGGTTATATGAGCAAGAAAATTCTAGCTCATGTAACCAAAGCAAAGAATAAAATCTTCTGTAAATTCGGCATGCTGAATTCACCTGGGTGAATTAGGTACGTCTACCAAATTACATATATTATAGATATACCTATTTCATTAGGACTTTAGCCGACTAGCCGACTGCCCGACTAGTTGGTTGCAAAAAAACCGAAGATTTTTTAAAAAAGTATTTTCTTCTTTCTTGTAAACTTTTTTTAATTTGTACCGCTTAGAACAAACTATTTGGAAATGTAAATAAGAAAAGACGAAACAAATAGCTATTATTTAAGGATTTTTTATTTAATGACAAATCGTGATATATGATTATTAGTATATGATTTTTAAAAAATACAAAAAAAGGTATAATTTAAGAACAACGTCCCTAAATCGTACCACAGTGCGCCTTAATCGTACTTAGAGATCAAATTTGTATTATCAACCATATAGTCATAGTAAATTACTAACTAGTTATTTTGTTGGTCTACTGGTTTATTCTATGTCTGGATGTAATTTATCTATAACATGTAGGTAATTAATTAGAAATATATAAGTATGTGTATCAGTTGTCTAGTTCCCATTATACATGCTCCGTCTACCTTGGGAACAGATGGCGTTGTATGATTGGACCCAAGAGTCAATATGACCATGATAATTTTGTTTCATGTATATCTTTTATATCCAACAGTCGTACAGTGTCAATTCAAACATTCGTACCGGTATATATTGATACAAAGCCTGAAGTATGTATTAGGCACATGACCCAAATGGGTTTATAAATTTTCACGAAAACAAACATAATCTAAAAAGTAACTTGCTATATAGGGTGATTTTTTTAAATATTAATAACCTCCCGTAGTAACCGGTCGTAGCTTCTTTACATAACACTTAATAACTTTGTAATAAACAGTTTTGGAAAATGTTTAATACATGAATGAACTCATAACTTACCATTGTTTTTGGACTTATGACCTTAACCACCTACAGACTATTTTACTTGAGTAAAATCGTTGCATATTGTGAAAACAGCGCTTTTACTTATTTTTTGCATATTTGAGCAAAACGTGCTGGTCATAGACAACATGGTCGACTAGTAGTTTTATTTTTTGTTACTTATGTCACTACTGCTGCTCTTCATTCAGAAATACTAACGTGGTACGATTTATGCGCAAGTACGATTTATGCAAGTTTTAGGTATATTCACCTAGGTGTATTAAGTGTACATTCAACTAATGTGTCTTCATGAAGTGAGGGGTAAATAACACTTAGTGGCAATAAGTAGACAATAGAATTTTTTACATAAGATAAAATATTGAAGACGGTACTTCATTCTTCTTCTTCATCTATGTATGTAAAAAAAAATTAATCGCCGAAATACATGCAATTGCATAACTTCAGAACGACTGCACCAAATTTTTAATTAGTTTTTTTGTTGTGTTTTTTTATCGTCAGGACAACGTTTCTTTATAGGATTTTTATTTAAATCGTAATTTAAAATTACCCCCGAGCAAAGGCGGTCGGGTAGTTGTTTAATTTAAAAAAAACACTGTATAAAAATTTAAAGTCTTTTTTTTAAGGTAATTATAATACAGACCGGTGGCAGAAAGATGGATGGAACTTGAATAGATAGCGGTGCAATAGGGTACCGTTGGCAACTTGATTACGAAAACATTGGATTATGTGATTTGTGCGTTCTTTACTCCTTACGATATAAGGCTGATTCAAAACTAATCTAACTGGTTGGATACCTGCGCCATCTATGTTTTAGTAGAAAAAACCGTTACAAAATAAGTACTCAACTTGAACTGTATGGTGTGGAAGTGAATGGAAGACTGGTACCGCCATCTATACGTAGCACGGTGTAACTTTTAGCTAAGACCTCGCCTTAATTTCTAACAGTTTGAAGGCTTGAGTTAAGAATTTTGAGGTTGCGTTGCTGCGTTGCCTCTTTCGAAAATATTTTAGTAAAAATACTTCTACACAGTATCGAGTTGATAAAAGGACATAAAAATTTCAGTTATTCCTACAGATAAGTTTAAGAATATTAATATTTATGGTTTTAAGATTAAGTAATATTACGACTGTGTGTAGTGTATTCCTGCACAGCATGAAATAGAGGAACGTGACGATTTTTATAATATAATCGGAGGAAGGTATTCGTAATTGGGGTAGGGGGGGAGGGTAGGACAATACACTAAATCAGGAAGCCTAAACCCCTAAAAAGAGAGGTGTTATAAGAGTTAGGTCCCTGATTCTCTAACAAATTTTCAAGAGCAGTTTTGATTTGGGGCCCTTATCCGTTCAAACACCCTTATCCGGTCAAAGTTGTACTCGGCGCATCTCTAGTGCACCGGCACTAGAGATGCGCCGAGTACAACTTTGACCAAGTAATCAGAACGAGTAGAGTAACAAGTTCCGAGTATGAACACTAAAAAAAACGGCCGAGTATTGAGTATTACCGAGTACTCGGCGCATCTCTACTATATAGATACCTACATTCATTCAGCCCGTAAATCCCTCCCTTGTAACAAAACAAGCTTTATTGTGTACCCATTATTAACGTAGGTACCTACATGAGTTATACTGGTTAGTCTTATTTTATATTTTTTATAATTCAATATCATAATATGTTACCTAGGAATACTAGAAGGAAAGAAATGACACTATCAAGTTATTCGCCCCAAAAAATCGCTCATCACCATCAATCCCGAATGCCAGAGTGACAGATGATCGCCCGTCATCAAATCGAGCTAAATGTGGGAAGCTTTATATCAGACTTGACTTCAAAAAAGTATGATAAAGTATTATATAAAGTACCTTTTTTATTGACTGCCTCTGTGGCGCGGTGGGAGTGTATCCGACTGCTACGCAAGAGGTCGTGGGTTCGATCCCCACCCAGGATAAAACTTTGTGTGATGAGCACGATGGTTTATTCTGTGTCTGGGTATAATTTATCTATAATATGTATGTATTTAGAAATATATAAGTATGTTTATCAGTTGTCTGGTTTCCATAGTACAAGCTCCGCTTAGTTTGGGATCAGATAGCGTTGTGTGAGTTGTCCCAAGATATAAAAAAAAAAAAATACTTATACCACTTTATAATAGCTGTACTCTTAAAGGCGTCTCTTACCCCCTTTAAATAGGTAGGTACTGTCAGTATATCCTACTAATATTATAAAGCCGAATGTTTGTGAGTGTGGATGTGTAGATGTGTAGATGTGTAGATGTGTGGATGTTTGGATGTTTGTTCCTCTTTCACGCAAAAAACTACAGAATGGATTTCAATGAAACTTTACAATAATTTAGCTTATACATCAGAATAACACATAGGCTATAATTTATAAATATTTTGTGTAAATTGTCCAAAATATAACGACAAGTGTCAAGTAAGTAGGAAAAAATGCTACAATCGGCGACATGTTTTGGCGTGCGCCGCAAATATCGTTCAAGTTACACATATATAATGTATGAACGATATGTTTATCATAAATAGTCCTACAAAAAAGTCTGCGCCAGCATATGTCTGTCTCTTATGTGGAAGCAATTATCGTCAAAATAGTGAACCTAAAATTATAAAGCTGAAGAGTTCGTTTGTTTGTTTGAACGCGGTAATCTTAGGAAGTAGTGGTCCGAGTTGAAAAATTCATTCATTGCTAGATAGTCCATTTATCGAGGTAGGCTATAGGCTATATAACATTACGCTACGACCAATAGGAGCGGATCAGCAATGAGAAATGTTGCAAAAACGGGCAAAATTTACGCTGACGAAGTTGCGCGGGACAGCTAGTTTTAATGTTTATATTTTCACCTGTATAATAAAAAACAAACATATAATAATACAGGAGTATAGAAACCTAATGGACGTTGTAGACCGAAAACACCGTATCTCGAGTTAATTGTAACTCGAGATACGGTGTACCTACCTGACGTGTAGGTATATCTACATATCCAAAACATTGGTTTTCACTACACGTCAGGTAACTAACCTATACAATAAAATTTAAACTAACTGGTTAAACTTATCTTTAACGTAGCTTTATAAAACGTCTGTAAAATCTTCATAGTATCTACCTAGACCTAACATCAGTTATGTCTAGCTAGATAAATAGGTATACAGCTTGTTCGATCTATCGATATACAGAGCGTTCGGAAAAAAATACTATACCTACTTAGAGTATAAAGCACATGACATTCTATCACGGTGACCTTTTCGGGGGCAATGCGAATGTATCCACTGCCAAAGTTTTCACCCTCACGTAAATTGTTAACAAAAGAAAACATTTTCCCGAACATTGGTTTAAATCATAAACGTTCTATATTAGGAAAACAGTTTTCAGAAAAATCCCAACCGCTACAGCGAGTTTTTGCTTCAGATTCCATAAATCTAAGTAATTGCTTCCTTTCTTCCCCTGGCCTGTCGTCGTGAAGGGCGAAAACCGACGAAAAAGTGACTTTCACACGAAAACTCCGGAATGTTGGCACCGAGCCAACACTTAGAAATGTCTGCATCTCGAATCTTGTCTGCACTCTTTGATTCCTCAGCCTCACACATTAACTTGAAATAAAAAAAAAACTTTTACTACTCGAATTACATTTGATTTTAAAATTGGAATCGCTCGAATCCTGCGAACAGTTTTTATAACTGTAATAAAACAGGCTGGAAAAAACAGTGTTTAATTGCGTAGGAGGTCAAGGCCATTCGTATAACCTTTCAATACTCGGTGCTCGGTGCGCATACCCGTCCCGTACTGTCCGGACGAAAACCGGCACCGCGGAATTATGAAGCAGTGAACTGTATTAAAGGATTTAGTTGTCGGCGTGGTTATTATTGATAATTTTCTTTTACAGTGTTTGTACAGCTTAAAAACAGAAACACATGATTCAGAACATGCGCATTGGTGGCGGCGCGAGTCAATATCCTCCCCTCCAAGCGCCGACGCGCCGCCATCGCAGTCCTATTTGGAGCTCGTACGCGTAGGTGGATAAGTCCATATTTGTAACTTTTGTGATTAAACACACGCCTATTGATGCGACGTTTATAGAAACTTGACAGAACTGGTGTAACTATGTTGTTTTTCCTAGTTTTTGTTCGTTTTATGGTAATTATTTGATTGTTTACTGGTTTTATTATTTCATTCAGATTTAGGTATATTGGTAGGTTAGATATGTAGCTATTATTTTTTGCATCGCTGTCTGGGCATAGATACAACTCATTTAAATTATGCGCTGGCGACTAAGAAAATATTATTGTGTACCTACTACATTACACTTAAATCAGACTTATAAAGTAAATTAATATTATTTTTAAACCTCACAAAATAATCATCATTATAACGTGGATGAGATAATAGTGGTATTTCCATATTTATTATTTTTGAATGGGTTTGAAACGTATCTATATTATTATTATTATATTTAACGTATCTATTTAAACGCATCATTTATCTGAACTTTTATTAAATCGTTTTAAAAGTTTGTTAATTCGATTTCGAATAGTACCAGTAATTATTTAAATATTAATTAAATATTATCGACCTGCATGCATATGCAGAGTGTACAGACCATTTAGCTAACTTTTGAAATACTTATAAAAAGTATCCCTGATTATTTGTATCACTTATATAATCATACAACTTCATTCTAGACTCCTACTACAACAGTTAAAAAACACCAATCAATAAAGCAACCGGAACAGCCACATTTTAAGTTGTACTTTTTTACTTGGAGGCTCACTTTAGTTGTGAGTTTGTCCGCTAGAGCGTCAGAGATCTTGAACCAGCTGGCTGGTTTGACAGTACTCCGCTCACGTCGACTGGGCCGGCCGGCCGGCAACCGGTCCCTTATAACATTCACGTGTTAACAATAATGGTTCAGTTTTTAACCTCCGCGATTCACATCCGTAACTTTGCCACAACTTGCGAAAGTTAGATTTAACACTAAACAATGGCAACACTGACACGGATCCCAGTTTATAAACATTTTGTTTGTGTTTGGTTTTAATAAATAGTTCGATTGCGTTGTGTTCGTCGTGTGAAATTTACGTATTGTGTGTATGAGAGAACCGTTTGTGGTATTTTCGTTTCATATCAAGTTCTGGACTAGTGTGCTCAGGATAGACATCTAAAACATTAATAAAGTAAGTAAAAAAATCATACATAGTTTCTGCATGACATTTTAAGTCACCCACATTGTAGAATGATATACGCGTCAGCTCTGTTACTTTAGCCAATATTATAAAATGTTCTTTTACGACATTATGAGTTAATTTTACCTTACTTTGTTTCGTTTCAGTGTTCATTTATAAAATGATACCGTATAGAATGTAATTGAGCTTGCACTTGTATAGAGAATGGCTCGCAACATTGTTGTATTCAAAATTATAGCTGTAATATATTGCACAGGTTGAATGCTTTACCACCAGGGGTATAAAACTCTTTGCATAATAGTAGCTCGGTTTTTCATATTATTATTTATATTTATTGTTATATTTTTCTTTTATGATATTACCTATTTAGAATTGGTGATCATCATTATGATTAGACATTTTTACAGGGGGTATATTAACTGATCATACCTACCTGTTTATATTTTTATCATAGCTTGTATATTTGCAAATGCACAGCCTGTTCAACGTCGCCGGATCTTACACAGTATATTTGTTTATTTTGGAACGTAGGTTTTGTTTGCAGGCTGAGATGCAAGACCAAAAAAAACGTAATATTTTGACATCGATCCAAAATGTATTATATAAGATTATGGGAAGCTAGAATAAGGAAGTTCTGATATATAGATGGTTTGTATTTTTGTAAAAGGTTGTTATGTCAATTTCACCTATGTCGAACTGGTTGTGTGTAATCACTAGGTACATAGTATAAAACAAAGTCGCTTTCTCTGTCCCTATATAAGCTTTTATATCTTTAAAACTAAGCAACGGATTTTGATGCGGTTTTTTTAATAGATAGTGTGATTGAAGAAGAAGGTTTATATGTATAATAACATCCATTAAATAGTGAAGAAATAAGGAGCGGAGCAGCAATAAGAAATGTTGCAAAAACGGGGAAAATTTACGCAAACGAAGTTGCGCGGGTCAGCTAGTATATTATATGCGTGAAAAATCTTAATTTGAAATATGACAATTTTAATAACGTTATGTTCTTCTATTTTTTTTTTATTGTTGGCTAATATGTACAAACAAAAAATATAGCAAAGGAAATTACGTTCCAACCGGGTGTCTATAAGACACCTCTCTCTTTTTTTAATATAAATACGAGTAGATAGTGCATATTCCTGTTATGCCAAGATACAAGACAATAAGCTTAAGTATGTTCTTATAAAATGCCACTTTTTGCAGCTTGGCAATTGGCAGCCTTAATAATTGAATAGGTAGTTTTCTACTTTGTTTTCTTCGCAAAATATTTTGATATTTCGATTCTTTCTGAATTTCTTGCCAAAGTTGTATTATGCGTGTGAAGTTTCCATCTTCAGACTCTCTAATATGTTCAAAATAAAATTATGGTCTACCTACCTTTTACTCGTACCTAAATATAGCCGTGTGGTACCGATTTAAGAACATACTTACTATCCCATCTCTTCCCGTGGGTGTCGTCAAGGTGACTAAGGGGTTTCACACCAGAGGACCGACAGCAGAGTCCTCTGCGCACTTTAAAGTACCAACCCGTTTGCCAAGCGTGGCGATTATGGCATTAACCCCCTGGATCTATAATTAATAGGTCCTACTGGGGAGACCCGTATCCAGCAGTGGGACATCATACTCGTATGGGTTGATATGATGGCCTAAATGTTGATAAACTTTCGCGATTTGTACACATTATAAAATTATATATACTACAGGTCTTAATCGCTTAAATAATTTAAGGTAAAATAACTTGTTTATTGCCCGACGTTTCGACCGTATTGCAACGGCCGGGGTCACGGGTAGAACGTCGGGCAATAAACAAGTTATTTAACCTTAAATTATTCACGCGATTAATACCCATAGTATAAATAATTTTATAATGATGGCCTAAGTATGTAATATACCTATCTTTTTGGCGAGTGTCTAACCTCAATCAATTTATCGTTGAATTGGGAAGTTCCAAAACACCAAAGACAAGCAGGGGTCATAAACAAACTGTCCTTTCGATAAAAAAAACATGTAATATGAAAGTCTGTTTTACAAATGTGTGCATCAAGGTCAGTAGTGACCCTTTGTCCCATGACCTGATAAATCCCCTTATTACATGCTTACAATTTACCATTCCGGCGCCAGGGGTCCCCGCCTTATCTCCAGTCAACCGTACCTTTGAGCACAAAGGAAGTTAAAACTATTCACATTGCTTGAAATAAAAACAGCTTTATGTAAATATTAAGGGACTGCGAAGTGTCCCTTTTGCAAATTGTTTATTTAGTGACGTCAATTTACGGAGGAAAAACAACTTGTACAGGAGGCCTACTCTAATTTAATAAAGACGAATTTTCGATCAAAAATTAAGTGGTAATATACAGCGCCAGGAACATCTATTTTTGAAGCAGTAGCCTTATGGCTAAGGCATCGGTCTCGCAACTGTGAGGTCACGGGTTCGAATCGTATACTATCGACCCTATTATACTACCGACGTGAACCCACTCCTAACACAAGCCATTGAGCTAAGCTGAAGGGGTTAACAGGATTGCTAGTAATGTGGGTGTAAATCCCATATTGCCAGTTATCTTTTATTTATTAAAAAAAAATACTATATATCCACTCGTTCTAGAATATCGTCAATGGGTTCGAATTTCTTGTGTTTTCAAAAAATAATTAGAATAGTACCATAAACATAATAAATTTAAATAGACGAGAATTCATGAAACAGATAGATCAGATAGACCTACATTAGCGAAAACCAATTGATCGACGAGATTAAGTAATTTTGTCCAAGTCGAGTTCATACGTGGGTGACCATTAGTCACAAATGTTATCATATAGGTTGTCTAATATCTATTAAAATTTAAATAAAGAATCAAGTACTAGACCAACTGCTAGTCAATATCAGTATTGTTCCCTAAATTGCAAATGCTGAGAAAATCATCATTAATAGCAAAAAAAACTATTACCTACTATATGAAGAATAAAGAATCCTACCAAGTTGTAACTCTATATGTTCGTAAACTTTCGCGATTTGTACACATTATAGAATTTTATAAGCTACGGGCCTTAATCGCGTAAATATTTTTTTTATAGCTAAATACCTTTGTTTATTGCCCGACACGTTTCGACCGTATAGAGCCTTAAAATCAAATATATATGCAATTAAGACCCGTAGCTTATAAAATTCTATAAAGTTATAACTCTGTTGTAATCAATAACAGGCACAGTAGGTACCTAAGTATTGTGTGCATTCACATCATCAGCAGTGTAAATAATTGATCAACCTTGACGAAACGCTTAAATGACTTATCAAGATTATTAACAGTAGTTTAAAATACCTACTAACATTACGTGTTGTTTTTGATTATGAAGCGAGCGAGCGGAATCTCATATCCGATATTTGTTTTTCTTTATCGATATTCTGTGAATGAGTAAGATAGTTACAACTTTATGTAAGATCCCGTAGGTATATGTGGGAATTTCCTTTTTTTATTAAAGACTAGCCGACCCGCGCAACTACGTAGGCGTTAATTTTCCCCGGTTTTGCAACATTTTTCATTGCTACTGCGCTTCTATTGGTCATATCGTGATGTTATATAGCCTATAGCCTTCCTCGATAAATGGTCTATCCAACAGTGAAATAATTTTCCAATTCGGATCATTGGTTCCCGAGATTACCCCGTTCAAACAAACAAATAAACAAACTCTTCAACTTTATAATATTAGTATAGATTAGGATTTTTTTATACTGCAAGAACTGGCATCCACTGCGATCTAACGTTTATGACTATTTATAACTTCGATCGATATTTTTATTTTTCTTTGTATATTTCAATTTTATTGTGCTGTATTAATTTGTATTGTAATTGTACCTTTAAGTTATTGTAACTACAGTAGTTATTAACTTTAAAATTACAGCTAATTTTTAGAGCTTAATAAATAGAAGCGTTGTGAACTTCTTTTGGTAAACAATATGTCAATGCAGTGGCATAGGCGTTGGCATTGTAAGCGTCCAAGCTACCGTAACTTTACTAACAGGCGACCCGTTTGTTTGTTTGCTCCCATTTGCTCTTTTGTTGAGTACTTACTCTGTATTGTCTGATTGATTGAATTGATCTATCGACATTTGCGGATCGTTCTCTGACAACCGATGCGCCTCGGTTCGGGCGCCTGAAGGACAGCTTTTTACGTAATTGTATGTCTGACTTTTCTTCCAACTCCTGCAGTAGAATAGGCTTCATATGTACTTTGCTTGAGCAACGCACACATCAAACCTCTTTGTGAGTGATAGGTCTTAGCCATAGGCCATCTTGGTCGGTAACAGTGTCACTTAGTCTTCCGTGAACTTCAGATATTTGCCAAACAAGGATTTAGATAGTACTGATGCTGTTATGGGCTAGCGTGTGCTTACCATCAGGCGCATGACGTGCTCGTCTCTTCATTTCGTTAAGTTGTAAGTAGGTACATTGGGAACGAGCACGGAATCTCGGAACTTCTTCAGAGGTCAATGTCTATGAGTGATGTTTATGTATGTGGCGCTGCTGATTGAATTTATACTAATATTATAAAGCTGAAGAGATTGTTTGTTCATCGATAAAATATTTTAGTGTTGGATAGCCCATTTATGGAAGATGGCTGTGGGATATACCTATACGATGTATGTGCAACAATCACGCTACGACCAATAGGAGGTGAGCATCAATGATAAACATTGCCAAAACGGGGGAAAATTGTCGGAAAGTTAAATAAAAAACTTGTCTTCTGTAGGTCTCTTTCACTGTGTTGTAATACTACCATAGACATAGAAACTGGACTGCGCCATAAACTCACAATATTGACCACACTCTAGAATGAGACAACGTGACTATGCGCTCAATACCTGTCATAGAGATGGCTTGTCATTTATTAAACTAGCTGCCTGCCCCGGCTTCGCTCGGGTGTCATATCGTTGCTTTTAATACCTTGTTACATTATTGTAAATTTCTTAGGGATCTCTTATTTTTTGACATTAAAATAAAGCCCATGTTACTCCCCGATAATGTAGCCTTCTAATGGTGAATTTTTAAAAACGGTCCAGTAGTTTCGGAGCCTATTCAATTCAAACAAACAATCAAATCTTACCTCTTCATAATATTAGTATAGAGACAACTACACGATTGTTTTGTTACTTTCATGCTTATCGCACGTTCCGGTTTCAAACCGGCCCGGGTAGCCTCCGCCGGATTGCAACCGGGTATCCGGCGCTTATGTATGACGACCGGATCGGACAGACGATGCACGCTGGACCGTGTGAAAGTTACCATAGACTTCGAGACGGGTCGGTCGCCGGCTACGCGGAGCCCGGATTGAAACCGGAACATGTAGAAAGGACCTTACAACCTGTATTTACTTTATACCTGAAAGGGAATGCGCAGTAAAGTCTCTCTATGCCTATGGTTACTACTAAGTACTAACTATAAAAATAGCCAACGCATGAACGCTTAACTGATCGATTTTATTACTTGGTTAGTTTAATGTCGAAAAATCAGTTGCAAACATAACGAAGAACTGAAAAATGGCAATAGAATTCGAAATTGCAATAGTTTTACGGCAATATCAATGAAGAGAATTACATTTTGAAAGCTTACGAGTAGGTAATCGTTACATCTAAAGCACGCGAATATAAAATTAGAAAGTATTTAGTATTACCTTTCCACGGTATTCAAATATTTACGAATACGAATGATGGAACAAAATACGATAATGTTGATAAACTTTCGCGATTTGTACACATTATCTAATATATAAAATTCTCGTGTCACAGTTTTCGTTGCCATACTCCTCCGAAACGGCTTGACCGATTTTGATGAAATTTTGTGTGCATATTGGGTAGGTCTGAGAATCGGACAACATCTATTTTTCATCCCCCTAAGAGTTTGTTTGTTTGTTTGAACGCGATAATCTCAGGAACTACTGGGCCGCATTGAAAAAATATTTTATTGTTGGATAGCCCATTTATCGAGGAAGGCTATAGGTTATAACATCACGCTACGACCAATAGGAGCGGAGCAGCAATGAAAAATGTTGTAAAAAAAAAAGGGAAAATTTACGCAGACGAAGTTGCGCGGGTCAGCTAGTGAAAATATATATATATATATATATATATACATATATATATATATATATATATATACTAGCGGACGCCTCGCGGTTTCACCCGCGTAGTTCCCGTTCCCGTGGGAATACAGGGATAAAAAATAGCCTATGTCACCCGAGGTTAGTGTAGCTTCACAACGATGAAAGAATTTTTCAAATCCGTCCAGTAGTTTCCGAGCCTATTCAATACAAACAAACAATCAAACAAACAAGCAAATCTTTCCTCTTTATAATATTAGTATAGAAGTATAGATATAGATTACAGGTCATA
The DNA here is from genome assembly GCA_945859575.2 of Herminia tarsipennalis. NCBI lineage: Eukaryota > Metazoa > Arthropoda > Insecta > Lepidoptera > Erebidae > Herminia > Herminia tarsipennalis. The sequence continues at coordinate 8,567,685 of OX243834.2, read as the reverse complement.
ATCGCGTGAATAAGTTATGGTAAAATATCTTGTTTATTGCCCGTTTCGACCGTATTGCAACGGCCGTGGTCACGGGTAGACCACGGCCGGTACGGAAACGTCGGTCAATAAACAAGGTGTTTTACCTTAAATTATTCACGCGATTAATACCCGTAATATATATATATTTTCATAAAAATACGTAAATACATAAGGCCGGCTCACAGGTCAATAAAAAATCTACTCACACATAAAGCCACAAAATAAAGATACTACAGAAGGAAAGCTCACGTATGTACCGCGACTTTTATGCCTGCACTCACACGCGCGCACAAATTAAGCATTCGCAGTGCTTGAGCGTGACACTCGCTCTGTCTCTTGGTCACTCTGTCCTTTTCGTTCCTTTTCCATCTGTGACGATATCTGTGAGTGCGAGCGTAAACAGCATTTTGTATGAAGCTTTCCATATTAACGACAGTCTCAGTTGACGATTTGACCGAGTTCAACCGAGATCTCCGCCCGTGTTCGTCTCTGTGTCTGAATCGATTCGCCTGTTTTCTCTCGTTGTAGGGAACCGGTCATCTCAAGCTATCCAATTTATGAATGATGGTCTGAATCGATTCGTTTATTACTCGATATTAATATCATGAACAGTTAGTTTTTTAAGGCTTGTTTCGCAGTCAACATCTTGATCGGTCATTGATATCGTTTTTAGGTCACCGAGTCTGAGGCAGGTTTATTTTTGACTCGGTAATCGGAGATTACGACTTGATATTATATCCTTAAAAAAAGGGGAACGACTTAAGTATTCTTGAAAGAAGCAAAAAAAAAAACCTGATAGGGTCATGTCCTAGCTTGAATATATCTGGCTGTATTTAAACAATAATACATAACACTCAAAAAAATACTTGTAAAGTATGAAAAATCATAGTACAACTTCAATCAAGCATTACTTATTAATAATTATAATTATCTTGGGACAACTCATACAACGCCATTTAATCTCAAATTAGGCAGAGCCTCATATGTTTTCTAAATACATACATAATAGAAATAAATTACACTGAGACTGAGAAACCATCATGCATCACACAAAGTTTTATCCTGACTAGGGATCGAACTCACGACCTCCGGCTTAGCAGTCGCGATCGCTAACCACTAGACCAGCAGGCCGGATTGCGAGATCGATGCCTTAGCCATTAGGCTACCGCCGTCATTAATGGAAACATCACTGACTGCTCTCATATTTAAATCCATAAAGCTGGTGTATATAACTAAATCCGTTGCAGACAGATAAAGCCTTCTCTTTTTAGATCCGGTATTAAAAAATAAACTCTATATCAATCGATTCGTTCATAGAATTTGCACATTCAAATAACGGTTTATTTCTAAGAAACGAATGTACCGCTCAACATCGTGAATTTATAGATTGATGCAAAACTTGCTCGTGCCTTCGTTTGATATTCATTTCGCAATTTCACTTTTGAATTTCTTGAACCAGTTACGTGTTTCTACTTAATTATAGACTGATTGATTCCGTTACTAATTCTGAACGCATATAATTGTTATTGTCGTTTAAAATCGCTTAGTCATTATAAAGCTATGGTGATATTCCGGTTAGACAAGACGCGGACACAATAACCGATCAATAACCATCACAGAATACCGTACAGAACGAAAGCTTCATACCAAACACTCTTGACACACGCACACATAGGTATTGTCACAAACGCGGAGAATCAGAACAAGACGGACCAGAGACAGAGCGCGAACCACGCTTATTTTTCCTTTTTTATTTTCTTACTCGCTGAGGATCCTCGTTTAATGTGCGCGTGTGAGTGTGTAGGTATAAAAGTCTTGGTGACATGAGCGTTCCTTCTGCATTCTATTTATGCTATGCACCAAGTATAGAAGGCATGCTTCATACAGCAAACGCTCGAGCAACGCAGACATAGGCAGCCATTAAACGTTCAATCTAGATCGAGATCCCGTGATCGTGATCAGTGATCTTGATCCAGATTAACGTGTTGGATTATTGGATTGCGACATGTTACAACTAGCCGAATCCAGATGCGATTCGTGACAATCATATCACGATCTAGATTAATTAATCACGGACACAGAATCTCGGAACATCTTCGAAACAAAAATCTTTTTTTGTTGTCACTTTAGCTTTAGCGGCGGTAGCCTAATGGCTAAGGCATCGCAATAGTGAGGTCGGGGGATTGAATCCTGGCCATTATACTACCGACGTGAACCCACTCCTAACACAAGCCATAGAGCTTAGCTGGAGGGGTTAACAAGATTGCTAGTAAAGTGAGACCACAATTCCACATTGCTGGTTATCTTTAAAAAAAAATCTTTACTTTAGTTAATCAATAGGTATAGATTTTATATTTAATTGTCCGTTATTTTATCCGTTGACATAGGTACCTATTCATTTCATAAAGGTATGTAGTATGAACCCTAAAATGATTCATACTACACACCTACATGAAATGACTAGGATTAGGTTCAGTTCATTGTTACTAAGAGTAACAATGAAAAATGAATTCACAAACAAACAGAAAAAAATGGAAAATTCACAAAAAGTTAGATTGTGTAGTTGAGAGTTTCAGAGTGGCACAAATTTGCATTTGTGTTGAGTCACAAAATGACGGCTACCAGCTATTCCAATGAGGCTTTCTCAAGCAAAAAAATTGTAAATATTTTGTTTGAGTCTCTCTAAAGTGGCCCTTGCGTCAGGGACTTTAAAGGCCTTGAAGTTTGCCTTATCATGCAAATATAGCCAGCCGGATACTTTAATTTGTATGTTACAGGGTCAGCTAAAACCCCGATGAAATCTCTCCCAACGGGCGCTTATCTGGTCGAGATTATAGACACAATATCCACTTCCAGTGGTGTCCCCGAGGCGAATACTACAGTACTAGCTTTAGAAATAAAATAGAAGTAGATATCTCTGAGTATCACATCATGAAATAAAAGAAAAATACGGTAATGGAGTTCTTTTCCACTGGATTTTTTATTTTCTATATAAATCACAAGTTACTTCAAACTTGATGTTGTGTTTCTGGTAACTAAGTCAATTAACAAGTGCTTATGAAGAGTTTTGTATTGTATCTGGATCGAGACCGGGAGGTAATGCCCGTAAGCCACTAGAAAACTAAAAGATCTATTATGTTTATGACACATCTTTCTTCCATAAAAGATATCCACGAAGTATATTGTTACCACGAAGTCGGCAATGCGCCTACGAGTTGCTATGATATGCTCTAGTTAATGTCCAGCTGCACTTTGCGCTACTCGTGTAATAACTTCTCCTTATAAAAACGCCAACAGGATCATCAACGCGTCAGTAGTACCCTTGGTGTCAATTTATCTCCAAGAAGATCAAAAATTGATTATTAATGAGGGATTCCACCACTTACTCTTGATCTGTGACTCAACACGAATGAAATGTCCTTAATACGACAATCTAAATAAAATGACAGAACGAAAACTCTCAAAAAAATAGACATGCCAAAGAAATAAATTAGTGACAGATACTATCACCAAGTCGAGTGATAGACACCTCCGGACCCTTGAATTGCAATATTCCATTTCCACGAAGTGAAACTTTGACACGTGTCTATCCTCGGCACGCGGTATCCTCAGGACAGCTTGTTTTCAGAATTTGCTTTCTTTTTTCTAAGATGGTTGAAGCTAAAGGTGGATGACAGCCACTTTGGTTTAGAAATAATGAATTTTCTGAAACAAAGTTAATGTATTGTGTAAGTTTACCTGTCGTATATAATAACAATTCTCGTTAATACAAAACAAGAATGTTACTTAAAAAGTTTGAAAAATGCCCAATAAAGACTTTAGCTTGCCACAAACAGTCGTTTCATGCCAACCACTTTCTAACAACGTGCATAAATTCATGTACTTAAAGCTTATGCAAAGGACAACTACCAACTTTTTAAAGTTCTTCTTGTGAAGAACATCACATAGGTACATAAAGCTTTTTAAAGTTTTGAAACGCGGTCTTTCCTGGGGCAGTTGCTCTGTCGACGATTGTTGCAATTCGCAAGCGCACACAGTTTTTCATGTATTATTCGTGTAGTGAAGTTGTTACGCGTTGGTATGACACACGTAACAGCTTCGTAATAGTAAATTGCAAGAACTATACTTAGGTGTACATGGATACCTTAAAGGTACATTTCAGTGCATCGCGGCCGATCGCGAGCCGTGCGCGGCTTACGACGAACGGCTAACGCGCGTGGCCGATGCGACAATAGTCAGAGTATGAGAATGTATGGCGCCGTTTCCGAGGTCTGCGACAGACATGCGCGGCCGACGATTGACGTAGGCTGCGCGCGCACTCTGACTATTGTCGCATCGGCGGCGCGCGTCAGTCAAGCGCCGCTCGCGATCGGCCGCGCTGCACGGAAATGAACCTTTAAGCTTCAGTTTACGTTGCGTTTTTTGTAGAGTACAGCAAAGCTGTAACCTTTAGGTGTTTTGTTTGGCTTGATGGCTCAATTATGTTGGATGCCTCAACTTGCTAAACCTCGTTTGTTTTAGGCAACAAACAAGCTGCAAAACACACGCAAAGACACCGCATCGGGTGTATGGCATCCTCCCTCGATGCTAAATACCGTTCTCTGGCGCCGCGCCGTAGTACTTATAAATCTTTATGACTTGAAACGCTTTTATCATGAACCGATAAATCTATGCATCATAACTCACAGGCTGCATTTTAACTTCATACGTAAGTACCAACTCTCCCGATGTTTTGTAAGCTGTCATACATACGTACATTATATAATAGTACCTGGATGACCGAGCTTTGCTCGGTAGTTTCAGGGTTTCGTAGCCAAAATGGCAAAAACGGAACGCTTAAAGTGTAGTCTGTTCGTCCGTCCGTATGTCACAGGCATTTTACTCAAAGACTACACAATGAATATATTGATGAAATTTGGTGAAAAGGCGTCTTGTAGTAGCCGCTACTTAGTTTGATAGCTAAATAATAAAAATAAATATTTTTAGGCATTCCATACATTTAACAAAAGCTGAAAAAAAAAACAGCAAAAATCACTGTGTGGCATCATTCGACAGGCCTTTAAAAAACATGTTTCAAATAAACTTTTTTGATTGAGTGAATATTATTGGAAATAATTGCCCCGAAAGTTACATAAATTGTGTCCCCTCCCCTTATCTTTTGAACTGTGTGACCAAAAAATAATAGAAATTTCATAGGCATTTTTAATCACTTTATTAAAAATGCAATAATTGTATTAAAAATCAAAAAGGTATCGCTTATTAAATACTTTAAACTAAAATAATTATTTTCGACATTATCGGACATACAAGAAAAGGGCGTAAGTGCCATGAACGCTCTTCAGCTGGTGCAAATATTCAATCGTGTATTTTGGAAATAATATTTAGACACGCATTACATACTTATGAGATATGAATAATATTTTTCGATCTTACCGACATAATAATAAAAAAATATGAAATAATAAACCGTAATAAATCACAAATCAAAACACAAACAATAAAATAAAAAAAACCGGGCAAATGCATGTCGGGCACAATGCACCTGAATAATGTGGCTTAAGAAGTGGGTTTTCTATTGTTTTTTTTTCAATATCTACTTAATAATATTTTTCAATGGAATTTGTACGAACTCTCATTTGATCAGCTGTTACTTGTAAACTTGCAAAGTCTACTTAGCTGTGATAGTTTTTACTATATATACTTCTGCCGTGATCTTTTTCACATACCCAACATCAACTATTTAGTTGGCAGAGAGGGGAGGGGGGGACACTTGTCTCTAACACAAATTTGCAATTTAAAGATCTAAAAATCGTCTTACCAACCCCTAAACGTTTTGTAAAGGCCTATCTAATGATGAGAAAAAAAAGCACGATGCGGTTGGTAAAGAAAAAAAATCACAGCCTCACTTTACTTAAATGGGAGGTACCCTAAAAAAAGGTTTTTAAGATTTTATTCTTTCACTTTGTCGGCGTAAGTAATATGTGTATCCATGCAAAATTACAGCCTCCTAGTACTAACAGTCTCTGAACAAAGGTGCGGACGGACGGACGGACGGACATGGCGAAACTATAAGGGTTCCGTTTTGCCATTTTGGCTACGGAACCCTAACAAAACGGACGAAAGCATGTCGGACCATGCTCAGTGTAGAGTTTCGGAGTCGTAGCCGTATGAAAAAAGTCCGATTTGCCACTTACGCCCTTTTGTTGAGAAACGCAGTTTTTAGGCAATAACTAATGACGGTAAATCATAAATAAGTTTTGTTTAAAGTATTTGTTATGCGCTACCTTTTTCTTTTTTTTCGTATTTTTTGACAAGGTTCAATCGATAAGGAGCTGGGGGAGGACACAATTTTTGCAATTTTCTTTCAATGTGTTATAAAAGTTTATTAGAAACCCATGTTTTTTAAAGACCTGTCAAATGATGTGCCACACGCTAAAGTTTGCTAAAAAAAATGTTACAGCTTCTGTTACAGTATGGAATGCCCCCCCCCCCCTAAAAATATTAATGTTTTTTATTTAGCTCTCAAATTCGTTTGATAGCTAAATATAAACATTAATATTAGCGGCTACTACAAGACACCTTCACCAAATTTAATCGACAGACAGACAGACAGACAGACAGACAGACGGACATGACGAAATTAGTTCCGTTTTTGCCATTTTGGCTACGGAACCCTAAAAAGGAAAAAAAAAATATCATCTGGACTAAACCCGGGGTCTTCTGGTTTCGGGACCGCCCGGTATGCCATGAACATACGCTCTTCTGCTGGTGAAATTATTCAAATCGGATTTTTTCGTACGGCAACCGTTGCGGAACCATACACTGATGTTTTTTTGGTAAATCGTGTTTTTTTGGAAATTATATTTAGATTATTAAATGACATACTAATGAAATTTGAATAATATTTTTCGATCTTACCGACATAATAATAAAAAAATATGAAATAATAAAGCATAAATCAAAAAACAAAAATCCAAAGTTAAAATAAAAGGAAAAAATATCATAAAATAAAAAAGTATATATTTCATTCGGATTCGAACCGGGGTCATCTGCTTTGTGGATCGTCCGTTTCCCACCTAAGCTATTAAAACAATGGAAATCGCGGCGAAATTTACCTTCGTATTCTAATGATTTTGTAGCAGTTTTTTAATACCTGAAAATACAGATAGAACGACGTTTTTTAAAAATGAAACCTAGCTAGATCGATTTTTCGCCCCCGAAACCCCCTGTATACTAAATAAGATAGGTACTTATTACTACATCTCATCATCCCTAATCAAAGGCCTTTTTGTTACGTGAAAAAAGAAATCCATAGTAATACAACACATTCATTTATTCGCATACTACCAAATCTTACCTAAAGTATCTAATAAGGTCTCTTATGTCCAGGGTTGAAGCTTTTTCTATGCTTGCCGATATTCATCTAAAGCTGAGAACAAACGAGCGTAATTTCGGTCTCGCAAAGTGAGTCACGTAATTGACGTTCATCTGAAATGTCCATCAGGCCAGACGGACGTATTTTCAAACAATACTCAACTGACAAACGGCCGCTTACCTTCCTCCGTTGCAACAGAATGTCACACAATGCGACCAAAATTTAGTCGCCCGTACGTGAGTCGGCAAACAACTCATTATGCGTCGTCGTATGGCATAAACTCTGCCACAAAATTATGCTGAAGCATTACACACAGCTTCCAAAATACTGTGTTGTTTATCCTTTTCGTTACCTGTCTGGTATCCTTTATTTCCAGACTGCAAAATATAACATGAAACCTTTCATAATCTCTGCCATTCACATTGGAGCAGAAGGCGTGATACATGCATATTTTAGACACCAATATTCATATTACGTATCGCCTTTCCCTTACAGCAGAAACCTGTCAACTTAGGGCCATAAATACTCAATTTGCAAACATCAAACTTATAATATATGCGACCTCAGGGACGAGGCCGTCTATTTTATATTCTACCTAAGTTGGCGAATATTATAAAAAAGATAAGTTACACCCACCCTTTTAACTTTTCTTTGGTACGTTAGAAAGGTTGACGGTGTTCACTTTTCACTGTTAAATAAATATTTGCTCTTACCTAGGTATAACTATAAATAAGACTTGAAGTGTTTAATTTTTAACGACTCATTCGAATTTCCCATGACGTAAAATACCGCGAGGATGTTGCCGCACTGGGTCCATTTAGTGGATGCGCATAGCCTTGGTCTCTAACCTTTTTCAGCGATAGGGCCTATGTCCTAATAGTATAATTGGCTACAATAATTGGCTGGTAGGTACAGGTTCATCTACTTGATATGAGCAAAATGTCTGCGAGGTATTTGATTTAACAAAATTTGTTCAGCAACGAATGCCGACGACAGCGGTAATGATTGCCCATAGTCAGATCCATAGTCCATAGATGGAGTATATTTATATTAATATAGATATTCATAAAATTATCTTCATTAGCTTCGCTTGACTCATTTGACAGTCGATATTAGTCCATATCCATCGCAACTTTCCTACGAGGTAGATAGGTAATCTAAACGTTTTATGGTTTCTGGTAACACCTCCGAGCTGTACTATTTTTTAGGTTTGACGTGGACATATAATACATAGTAACAAGGCTTTTGATGGAGCATTCTTTAGTGTTTTGAAACTCACAATTTCTTTTGGTGGTATTACAAAATTAGGTATAATTTAGGTAGGTAATACAAAATTCCGCTGCAAAGAGATGTAATAAAACATATTATAGAAATGAACGCCCCAAAAGCATACATGAATTTATTACAATAAAAGATGTAACTTAATAATTTTCCTTACACAAAGCAAACGGCAAAAGATGTAGGAAAACCGTCTGTCGGATCTGTCAGATACAGTACGAACAAAGAGATGCTTTATGGTTAACAAAACTCGGAATCAGACAACCATTGTATTATTTGCGAAGGAAAATGGATTATAAAACGATATGCCGGATATAGCATCTTCATTTATTATTCCCCTTTTAACCCAGACATTAACAGCTGGGTGTTATAAGCTTCAATGTTACGTGTGTCTGTAGCTTCGGTAAAAATGGTAGATTTAGATGTGGCTCCTTTTTCAGTTTTGAATTGCTTCGTTTTTCATTTTTGCTAGACATACTAGGGGTAGGTTTAAGCTATAGGCCGTCTTGGTCGGTTAACTCATCACTGTGTTTCAGTTGAAGGACACTGTAGTTAATGTTAATTATATTTGCTACAGTGCCCTTCAGGGCAAATGAGATTAACGAACTAATGTCTCATAAAAGAAGCGCGGTGCCGTGACATTCAGATCTTTGCCAAACAATGATTTGGATGGCAGTTATATTTTTATGGGCTAGCGTGACGCTTAAGGTTAATTTCCGTGCTTCGGGGCCGATCGCGAGCCGCGCACGGCTAACGACGAGCAGCTGACGCGCGCCGCCGATGCGACAATAGTCAAAGTGCGCGCGCAGCCTACGTCAGTCGTCGGCCGCGCACATCTATCGCAGACCTCGAAAACGGCGCCATACATTCTCATACTCTGATTACTGTCACATCGGCAGCACGCGTCAGCCACTCGTCGTGAGCCGCGCGCGGCTCACAATCGGCCGCGATGTACAGAAATCAACCTTTACCATTAGGCGCACGATCTGCTCGCCTTTTCATTTTGTTGTATAACAAAGACATCATTGTAAACATAAGATCTCCCTTTGACAAGATTTTAAATAAAGACAAACTGAAAAGTCAATATTTAGATGCCTTCTTAAAAAATGAGAGAGAAAGAATTTGACAAGAAACTGTGTGCGGGTAAGTATTGACCACCAGTAGGATCGCACAGGACAAAAAAAGGTATCGCTTAGGCACTGGACTTACCCATTTGAGTAACTACATTAAGGAACTTAATTCATTGTGCGTCTCTTAAATGTAAAATCCCATTTCCTTTTATCTTTTCTACGTTTTCGTCCGTAAGGAATGCTAATTTACTATTACATCAAAGTGCCGAGACTAAATCTGTTCTTTACGAACCAATAAAAGATATAGGCAGACTGTAGAAACATAGGTAAAAGTGCTACCTAGTTGTTTTCTTTCGTAAAATGCAGAATACGATCTTTTTTATTCAGAGTTGAAGGCTATTTTCATGTATTCGGGTTCTTGTTATGTAAAGCTCATTTCGTAGAATGTGTGGATGTAAGCCAATACATTTGGTGCTTTTATGAGATTACGATTAGTGTTTTTTTTGTTTATGGACCCCCGTGGAGCTTCCTCAGTATTTCTCTGTTCTCAGCAAGTACTTTGACTTCTTTATCTTTCACGACACTTCTTTTTATCTAGCCAATATATAAATATGTTCTTTTTGGAATAGCCTTGTCTCTTATTTCGTTGATAAGCTTAGGGAACTAAAAGCTAGATTCAGTTACACTAGAATCTGAAATCGTCATTAAGAACGTTTGTTATTCACAAATGCTTGTGATATCGGTTACCCTTATTTAATCAAAACAACCTCTTTTAACACAGTTGGTAAATGTAGGTAAATATTTGTAAAATCGAGGCAGAAATAGTCAACAACTGTCACGGCACGGGCACATACAATAACATGTAGAATTTAAAGACGGCAAGGAACGAACCAAAGGAAATGAAACATTACGATCTATTAATATATAAATGCTATTCACCTTTTAACCTACTTGGGACAGATGTATGAAGTTGGAATTTTATTTGAGAACTAGAAATTAAGATTCATTTAGATTTATCGAAGTGAGTCATCCTTTAGTCTGTCTAGTCTGATTACGTGTACAGGTTCTCGAATCGTAGCAATAATTGTTATGAAATTTTAGTGCATTCTTAGGTCTTATTTTTTCATTTTCTTGTTGATCGGGCCTCTTTTAAAACTACTTGCCATTTAAAGCAGCACTTCCATTAGCCTTAGGTTTTTTTTTCATTGCTTCTAGAAAATATATCATTAACTAACGTAAACATACCTTGAACTTTTGTGTCACCAGAAATCACTGCTCTTGTTTGGATAATATACCAACATTGCAATCATCAAACTTCAGCCATCAAGAAGAAAGAACAAGATATTAATCACTATCTCAATACTCATAGGACCACAGCGACTGACTGTACAACATTTATGAATAAATTCATCCTTATTTCGTCTCGTTTTGCATATTATCAAAAATATTATAAGGTTTTACAACACAAATTGTCGTTTGAAATGAAGAATACATTCGTGAAAACGGAAACACGGTTAAATTACGATATAGATAACCTGAGGGGTCGAGATTCCTGAATAATTTACATAACATTCGACTTTTATTTGAAGAATGGCAAGTATGCAAGATCGGGGAAACTTGTTCTGCTAGCGGACGGAAACCATCCTTCATACAACTTGAGAGGAGTCCATTATCATTTTGTTACTGAGAGTAACTGGTCATAACTTTTTATATTGAGAAATAAATGGCTAATTATTCATCTATCCTCTATGATGGTAAAACTATTGATTACGTATCTAATGTAGCTAAAAGTCGTAATTGAAGATAAATCTATACTAACGCCGAAAAAATTGTATGTTAGTTTCTCCTTTCCGTGCCTTACAGAGACATTGCTAAGCTACCATCAGTCTACCTGTGATCACGATAGAGACAATTTTATTGAAATGTCGGGTAAATCCCGAGGTAACATCAAATAAAATTCTTTATATTCTAATAATTATAACGTTTTTCAAAAAGCTTAGGCATTGTTAGCTACCTAATCAAAAAGACTGCGATTCTTATAAAAAGATTCAACGTAATTATATACTGCTTCACATAGTTATTGTTTCCACAACTTTTAAAAGTACTTTTGTCTAGTTTGGAAATATGTCGTGCCAGGGTGTATCAGTCGCGGGGTGGGTGCCAGGCCGTACTGGCACGCTTCGTGATTCAATAACGCCGAAGCATCAGACATATACACGAATATTTCGCTTCGGGACGTTTGGAACGTGTCCGAGTAAACGCCTTATGCAAATAAGAAACTAGGTGTTATTTTATTAAGATGTTTGGGGATGATTTTTTTTACTAAGTCTGTAGGTTCATAGCTTTTTTGGCAAGCGAGCGCTTTGTATGATACGTTTTATCACCAATGCCCATAAACGTTGTCATGAAATACAGTGTGCAAACCGATATCTTCAAGAACTAATATGTGAATATTGATGGTTTCATCTCTTTCTCTCTCCTTCTAAGAGACAGCCTAAGATGAAGGCCCTAACAGTGAGAAATGTTGAGTAACAACACAATATATAGTAATAATAATAGTAATAACACAAGGTACTTATGCTTATATTTCACAACATTATCTCCTGAGAGATTTAGCAGGAAAAAAAATGTATACCTACTAGTTTTTACAAATTTTAATCCGATCAGAACTCGTTCATTTAGATGAATATGAACAATGCATGAGATGAAACGCCATTTTGAATAAGTTTTTAATTACAGATCAATTAATTCATCAACTACTTATATCTTCATTAATTAATTATATCATGTTAACTCAACTTTAGACTAATCTAGGTTTAGAAAATTCAAAAACACAAAAACACGCGTGTCAGAACTCCTGAGAAAGAATTCTGAGTAAAGACTTATAACTCAGAATGATTGTAGGTAGGCAGAATTTTATAACTAATTCTAAATTATTGATAATTCTTCTGTTATTTTTGTTGAAATACGATAAGCAACTCTACCACAAAGGTTTTAGCTTTCAATTTACAAAACTTGGGTATCCATCAACATCTGTATCGCTAATCTACAAGATATTCCGAAAGGACATTGTACAAGTGACTTCCATTATTTGCTTTAGTGGTTTAAGACTGCCCTTCTCCCCTGATTCTCAAAGGGAAAACCGTATTGAATGTGAAATCAATGTTATTTACCTGAAACACAAAACGTGACCGAAACCCGTAATTATTATTTTAAAAGTCTGTGTATAAACTGATATCGATTCTACCTACTTTTAGTATTACCAGCCACTTCTAATGATTTAAATTTTAACAACGTCTGAGCAAATACTGAAGGGTTACAAACTGTCTTTGGCTGTACAAAACTTTAAAATTCATGACTTCAGTGTCCGATCCGCATACCAACTATTGAGTTTCACCGAAAGATCCTGCTTACAAATGCAATAATACCGTCTTTCTGTAGAATTTTTATTACTACAAATACAAATTTTATTTGAAAAGCAATTAAAATAAACCTTTTTAGCCCTAATAAAAACAACATTATAAATAACTTTTATTGCCAAATCGTGTAAGTATACTAGGTAAATAAGAATCCGTTCACACTAGTTTTCTAGCAACTTGCATGCGCCTCGTCGCAATTATTATAGTTGAGTCCTGTTTCCCGATTTCTCAGACATTGCAATTTGGTAACTGTGGTACATACTTACATCTTATGTCAACTGCACCTGCCAAAAAACATGTAACGGTCGATATATTATACCTAAATCTGAAAGTTTATGAGAATCGATGGATAGATGTTTATTTTTCATCTCTGCTTGTTTTGCAATCAGCCCTAAAACTATGATCAAATCTGTTCTATGATGCGAGAGCAGGGAAGCCACTCAGCATGACAATGCGGAGAGGTTTCCCATTGGAAGCATCTACTCATCTGCTGCCCAGAGCTACTGCAGGTCTTCTAGCTCTAGGATATGATGGTGATGATGGTTCATAGTGTGTTAACGAGCGAGTTCGTTAGGGTTACGGATTAACCGCGTTTTGTATTTAGTTGTCAAACTCCAAATTTCCCCTTTGATTGTTCTAATTTCAAGGTGCTCGTGAATTTCATTGTTGGTTATGTACCAGTGTACTTTTGGAATTGTTCCTAAGATCTTGTTCTGTTGGCGCTGGAGTATATTTATGTTGGAATCACTTGCACTGCCCCATAGTTGCTAACCATATGTCCAAAGGGGATTTAGGACGTTCTTATAGACAAGCAGTTTGTTGTCCTAAGATAATCTCGAGTTCCTTCCTGAAACTTTCCATAAAGTAATTTGTACATCAGAATAGCACATAGGCTAAAAAATAATGCAAGCGAAATTTGTAGAAAAGCTAGTAATTATTATCATTAAGGTGAGCATTTGCTAGACCATTACAGTACTCCCAAATTAATAATGCACATGCAGATCTTCGCTAATTGTCGTATTCCCGGAAACACTCGAATCATGGAATCGTAAGAGCCCTAAACAAGGCATTTGCATTTTGCACCTTGTTTAAAAGAGATAGGAGTCAATATCATGTGTGCACAATCGAAAACAAATCGGGCGTTCGGCAGCTGTCGCCGGTCAGCGAAATGTCTGTCAGTCGTCTTTATATATTGGTAGTGACTGCACGTGTTCTCTATTTGTGGAAATATATAGAGCTGCTATTACACACCCTTCTTGGTAAATATAATTTCAACATTAATTAGCTTATTCAGATTTAAATAGTATATTTTGAAAAAAGGAAAATAAATAACATATTTCACGTTTTTTTAATATTAAAAAAATAAAATACCTACATTAAATACATATTAAGTACTAGAAAAACATTTAAAAAATGAGATTTATTTAAATTAAATAAATAGATAAACATGCATAAAAAATATATACCTAACTCTGCCCATGCCATTTTCTTTCAGACGAATTCTTCCAAAATGGATAAATTTAAACGTGGAAAACCGCTTAATTCACAAGCACGGCAAATGGTATTTAATGTGTACCTTTATTTCTTAAATGAAGCCAATGTTTTCAACAGAGACCATGATGGTTATTTTAAAAAAATTCAAGACCGTGTTACAAAAGCTACAGGAATTTCGCGACGAACTTTGAGTAATATCTTAAACGAAAAAAAACATAATCAATCAAAGAAATTTTCTACACCGAAAAAAGGAAGACCTAAAAGTAGATTTCGGCTGGTACTTGATGATTTCGACTACTGTGTTATTCGTAATATGATATACAATTTTCAATTGACGCTGAAAGAACTCCCAACTGTAAATAATTTAAGAATAAAGTTGATCGAAGCTATTAATTTCAAAGGCTGTGCCGAGACTTTAAGGTTGATCTTGAAAGACATGGGGTTTAGGTTTCTGAAAACTGATAATAACAGACAATTACTTATGGAAAAACATGATATACGCCTAAAAAGGATCAAATATCTCAGAGAAATACAACAGCTGAGGAGTTCTGGTAGAAACATAGTATTTATGGACGAGTCGTATGTGCACACATCACATACTAAGGGTAAAACTTGGCAAGATAGCAACAAAAAAGGTATCAAACAACCCATTTCCAAAGGAGAGCGAATAATTATTGTACACGCAGGCAATGAAAAAGGCTTCGTCCCAGGGGCTCTAATGTTACATAAATGTGTCGACTCAGAAGGTGACTATCATAAAGAAATAAACGCGGAACGTTATCAAACTTGGCTACGCAATCAATTGATTCCCAACTTGCCTCCTAATAGTGTGTTGGTAATAGACAACGCCCCATATCATAATAAGCTGTCTGTGAAACCACCAAACTCAAACACATCTAAACCACAAATGACAGCTTGGTTACAACAACACAACATTCCGCATGACCCAAAGAAACTGAAACCCGATTTGTATAAAATTATACAAAGATACAAAGAAAATTACACAGAAACATGGGCATAAAATTATACGATTGCCACCATATCATCCCGATTTTAACCCTATTGAAAATATTTGGTCCCAAATAAAGCAACACGTGGCCAAGAGAAATATTGCAATGACTGTGACGTCAGTTAAAGATGCTATATTAGAAAAAATCAATAAAATAGGACCAGAAGAATGGAAAAAAGTTTCTGATCATGCGGTTCAATGCGAAGATGAATATAGAAAATTTGAGCCAAGAATCGATAGTTATTCCGATAAACTGATTATTTACACAGGTGATAGCAGTGAGGAAAGTGTAAATGAACAAGAGCATAATGAAACTTCTGATGAATCTGCGATGTCGGGAATAGAGGTCTTCCTCGATTCTGATTAATTTTTTTATAATTGTATTATTTTTCTGGAATGATTAGTGCTGTAAACAAATTTGAACTGAGATTTTGATTATATTTTATGTAAACCTCTATTTGAAAACGTTTTTTTCTCCTTCTAATAAAACCTTATGTTATTTAAACCTTTTCCTCCATAATTACACCAACTTCGGTAAGACACTTGAAAACTAATCACTCCAACAATGATTGTAGCGTTTTCGCTATTTACTTACATGGAATTATCGAATCAAATTTCGTTACAGGTAAATCAAATCTGTTTTAGCACAAAACACATAATATATAAAATTAGGCATAGAGAAATTGCTCTTAACCACTCTATATAAATATCGTCTTTCGACGCTCGGGTAATACGACCGTTGCCGAACAATGACGAAGATTTCCGAAGATTTCTATGCGCATTATTACTTTTGGAGTACTGTACAATGTAACGTTCTTATTTCTTACAAAACAAGCAAATGTTAACAAAAACATCGAGCGTCATATTCTAAGGCACCTGGGGGCTTAGACAAATGCCACACGCTTCGTTTTCGGCACACGCTACTGTTGGTTTTTGGTCCTCCAATCCAGCAGCAGTCACGTGACGTATTGTCAAGTTTATGTCAAATGCATACATTTTTCCGCGTTAGCGTGTTTGGAAAAGAATCGTGTGGTATTTGTCTAAGCCTACTGTCCCACCAACGACGATGAGCGAAAAGCGAGTAGCGACTTATAGCCCAAGAAACGAACAGCAATGTATTTTGTAGATCCCGTCCGTGTAAACAAAAGAGATGCAGTATAAAGCGAGTACTCGCCGGCAGTGGAACCGGTGAGCGATCGACTACTAATATCTGTATCTCTTTTGTTTACCCGGGATCTTCATAAGTATGTACGTTTCTTGAGCGATAAATCGCTACTCGCTACTCTTTTGCTCGCCGTTGGTCGGACAGGCGCCGAAGTGTGGTTTGATTAATTTAAAACAGCGAATGTTCAACGTTGTGTTACTAGTAAATGGTCTAGACTATACCTACTCAACTTTAGACAGACACTAAAACAATAACATTCTGTTCAACAATCATTTGTCATGTAACATCACAACATAAACTTTTACATCTTCTAGAAACAGTATTAACGCACGAATAGGACGGAATTCCTTCCAAAATGAACGGTACAATATCGAAACCGAAACACGCCACACTAAAATTTAACGCTCGTATAATCCCGTACGTGGAATCCAGTTACCAACCTTAGCGTCAATACAACAATATTATTCTAAACGCAGCACAGACACGCACCGAGCTTCGAGGAATTCGTCTCAGGCTCTAAACTGAGGAAATGACTCACTTTACTGTCAACGCAAGTAATACAGGAGATAACGAATGCTATAATTAGGACTAAGATAATGCGAGGGCTCAAAAGCTCTTACATCGAACGGGATGAGTGAGTAATGAACTTGACAGTGGCGTTATTATTGCTAGCTGTAGGTGGGCGATGTGCATTCCTCTGGTGCCGGCTGCGCTATAAATACCTATCACGGAGATGGGTAGGGCTGGCAGATATTTTTTAAATGGAACGGCAGGGAAGGGATTTTGTTCGCCAGTAATGGAAACCTCGTATGTTTCCCCGAATGTACTTTTTGCAGAATGATACCGCGTTGCGTATGAATGTTTTACGTACTATCAACGGTAAGCCTCTAAAAGTTTTCTGAATAATAAAAAACCTTTCAGAGGTGCGGTTTTCAGAAAAAAGAAGCATACTGTTCGTTGGATTTTATGTCTTTTATTTATTCTCTTATTTGTTTTCTGCCTTTGTGTTAATTAAGTGTAGGTACATTTTATTTGTGCGTGAGTTTGCGTTAGTCAAATATCTGGACTTGTCTGTACAGTCAGCCATGTTAAAGTAAAAGATCGATCATTTCTAGTTCGTATAAGCGAGGGACACCTGGCAACCCTCGTGGCGACCCACTTCGCGTCCCCCGCACCTCGCGCCAGCCCGCCTGCGACGTCTGGCCCAACTTAAGAACAACATCCATCCTTATCGAAATGTGTCGATAAAAAATATATGACGGGACCCTTGCTTGCCTTCACTAAAATAGGTTACGGTGACGCAAAGAGCTTAATCCAATGCGGCAAAAACTTTTTGAGTTTGAGTAAGTAATTGGATTATGGTGAAAAAATTGAGAACCCTTCAAACGACAGACCTTTTTGATGTTGGGCCAAGTGCCATAACCAAGCTTTGAGGACTTAAGACTTCAAGACAGACTATAATCTCTCTAAAAACTCGTTTAAATAGTATCTTAAAAAGCTCATACAAAA
This sequence comes from Herminia tarsipennalis, assembly GCA_945859575.2. NCBI lineage: Eukaryota > Metazoa > Arthropoda > Insecta > Lepidoptera > Erebidae > Herminia > Herminia tarsipennalis. Next base: position 8,549,345 of record OX243834.2, on the reverse strand, counting down.
TCCAAGGAAGTTGCGAGAGAAAACGTCTTTTGCTATTTTAAAAAAGACCTTCTTTCATCAAAACTGTAAAGCCTATAGGGTTTAAAAAATTATGATTTAATTGTCTTAAATGTAGTATATTCAAAACATTCACATAAACGCAGCAATTTTGACGAACGCGGGCTCGTAACGCGTACAATTATTCTTAAAGATATCATCAAGGAACCTGTTTTATAAGGCGTATAAAAGAGTAAATACAATTTTCGAGTGTCGGTTTTATTTTAATGGACCATCACTACAATGCTTAAACAAATTAAATTATCAAACTTGGCACCATCTAAGTGGTCTTAAAATAAAAACTGGTGAGTTCTTTGAATATTCATAAAGTTTTTAATGCCAAAATGGTGTATTTTGTGCTTTTGTCAAAAACTTTTTTGCTGAATCCACTCGGCCTTCTGCTAGCGGTTTTGCAACAATTATACTAAATTGTGGGTATTACGCATTAAATTGCAGATAAATGTAGATAAAACAGACTGTTTATGATGATAATATCGTTTCAATGCTTAGTTAATAGTTAATCCTTACTAGTGTATGATATACAATAATTGCATTTTTTAAAGATAGAAACATTTTGAAGTCCAGACCCAGGAATCGAACCCGAGACTTCCGTATGGCAAACCGGGGCCGGAGTCGAACCACCTATCTGGACTATATTTTCTGCACGTGAGTTGGGCCTTGTATTAATAAAGTAATTGGCAAGAAATGCCTATAAAAAATACTATAATAGTGTATAACATACTTAATAATAGTCTTACGAATATACGGAAGCGTAAGGGACATACGGATACGGAATCTTGGACCACTTCGGACCACTATATTCTGAGCCCCTAGACAAGTGGCATAAACGCTAGTCGAATAAAATGACGTTGTTGCGCGTGCAAATTTGTAATCAAATAAAAGCGTGCAAATTCAAGAGACTAGATGTCTTGTTCCTGCTTAGTTTGTCCTTACCTAAAGTAAGGACAAACTAAGCAGGAACAAGACATCTAGTCTCTTGAATTTGAATGGAAACAGTTGAATCAGAAACATAGGTGTATGTATGGCGCGATGGGAGTGTATCCGACTGCTACGCAAGAGGTCATGGGTTCGATTCCCACCCGGGACACCACTTTGTGTGATCCACAAATTGTTGTTCCAAGTCTGGGTGTACTTTGTGTCCGTAACTTGTATGTTTGTAAAATCCCCCGCGACACAGGGCCTGTACACTACTGCGGGGGTCGTCTTTTTAGAAATAAATAAATAGATACTATTATACGCAACACTATCACACGCATCCCACGCAACGTTATAATCCAGATCAGCGTGGGAAAGTCGAGGGGACATCATACGCCATCTCACGCTTAAGACCAGCACTACAGCACCTGAAGAAATGAAAAATGAGTCGGACGTCAATATGCGTTTATACGTGGGACAAGTTTGCACACCAACTCACCCACATTGTATAGTAACGTTGCATACGTAGGCTCGGTTTTATTTTTAACTGGCTGTCCCGCGCAACTTCGTATGCGTACATTTTCCCAGTTTTTGCAACATTTTTCATTACTGCTCCGCTCCTATTGGTCGTAGCGTGATGTTATATAGCCTATAGCCTTCCTCAATGAATGGGCTACTCAAAAAAGAAATTTAGAAAGATTTTTCAATTCCAACCAGTAGTTCCTGAGATTGCCGCGTTCAAACAAATAAACTCTTCAGTTTTATAATATTAGTATAGATATGAGTTTCGCAGTTTTACGCGCACAGAACGTCATTACGACGTCATTCTATTCGATTAGAGTTTATGCCACTTATCTAGGGGGAAGGGGGGGCTGAAAGTATTTCGAGATGCCGTGAACGATGTCTATGTGTGCATTGTTTAGCGAAGTACCTACTAAGGAACCCGCCTCGAAAACGTTGCGATTCTAATAATCGCTCGTTCGTGGAGACTACCCGACGATAGACGAAGACGAAGAGCGGAATCGTCGTGATTCTCTCATTCATTGAGACGGTCCCTTACGTATGAATTACCTTCTGTATTTACCGCCTTTTGAGCTATAGCTTGGTAAATTCACGAGCGCGCAACAGCTTTACATCACTAAATAGTCTAAATACCGAAGTAGAATCGCTACTCTGAGTATTCTGTGTTTGCATTTATTATTTATTATAAGTGCGAATGTTTATTGTTAAGTACACAAAATTACATATTCACACGTATATAAAAACTTATTGCAAGAACTAAAGGGCTCCATTGACGATACATCCATCAATCCAAATGGCGTGGACTTCTGTCAAAAACTTATCGTGAATATCAAAAACATAATCAATCAAAAAAAACATTTGAATGGACGTCGTTCGGCTTTGGAATTCTAAACTGACATTCACCCAATCCAAATGGACTTATATCACGCCATTCCTAGCATTGAAAAAAGCAGGAAAAATTCCCGTTTCTTTCAAATTGCGTTATTTTCTTTTTAATTGAAATTTTGTCAGAAAAATTTAAGTTTTTTAAGTGAAAACTTCTTTAACGGTGTTGTGCACTTTTTCGGTATGGGTGAAAAACTCGCGTCAGGTAAGTAGGAAATATAAGTATATATGTATCCTACAAATAATAAGTATTTAATATAAGTAGGACTATTTTTTTATTATTATGTCAGTAAGATCGAAAAATCATATTCAAATTTCATCAGTATGTAATTTTTTCTGTGTACGATAGTGCAATAGATGAATATTGTCTTTAACCACATATATTATACCGATAAAAAAAAACAAAAAAAATATATTTCCTAACCATTCATCATTATCATCATAATCAGCCTATCGCAGTCCACTGCTGGACATAGGCCTCTCCAATTGCACGCCACTTTGTTCTATCTTCGGCATAAAGATAAAACTAACCTAACCATTCAAAAACATTAAAAAATGCACAACGTTAATGTTCAAGTTTTCACTTTAGCCGGTACTCCCGGAGTGAAACCATTTTTTTTTTTATTAATAAAACCGAAAAATTTAGGAAAAATACAAAAAAAAACGCAAACATTTTATGTTTTAATTCATCTATTGAGGTCCTAGATTTAATAATGCAATCGTAAAAGGAGTGTAGCGTGGAATACATCTCTAATTTATGAATCGTATGTATTTTTTTTAGAGTTGGAAATTTAAAATACTATTCAACATTTTCAACTCTAGCCATGCCATTTGCTTAGTGGGCAAATCAAGAAGCTTATAGTAATTGTGTCTATGGTTTATCTTTTGTTTACGGTTTGCCTTGCTTAGAAAGAGAAAGACTTTTTCATAAAATTACAAATTACTTTTTACTTCTTCTGAAACAAATGTATAATGTTGACAGCAGCAGTCTTTAGTACAACCTTCTTGCGTATGTCCAAATGGAAGACGTCCAAATTGAAGAATAGTCAGTAGTGCCATTATTTAGCGTACATCCATTCGGAAAGGCTTCGCAATGTCAGTATCGTCTGTGGTCACTTTTATTAACATATACCTATGATAAAAAAATAATTAAATAATGTGTGACCACGGCCGGTGCAACCTGGTCGAAACGTCAAGCAATTTTAAGGTAAACAATGCGCGTTGATACCCTATAATAAATAAATTAGGACCTTGTATAGTCCACAAAGTGTTAAGCGTAGTCTAGGTTAGTCTTGTATATTTTGTTTCCGTCTTTTGAATGCCTGTAAAGTCTCCTGCGACAACACCTGCTGCAAGAATTTCCGGGAATTTCTGGAATTTTGAAAAATCCGGGCAAGAGTATATCGGACTCTGCTCAGTGTAGGGTTCTGCAGCCTTGAATAATTGCGTCAAATGAAGAGCTATTTGTAATGGCGCTTACGCCATTTGGTTAAGAACCTTTTCACCAAATTTCATCAATTGAGTAGTCTTTGAGAAAAAATCCTGTGACATATGGACGGAGACATAGACAGACAGGCGAACATGACAAAACTATAAGTGTTCTGTTTTAGCCCTTTTGGCTACGGAACCCTAAAAAGAAGAACATAAATGCATAGCACGGCATATCTGTAATATTGTCTACTGATAAATGGCGAATGAACAAACAGACAAGTGATAAATCTAAAGTACTTACGCTGTAATTGCATTACGAGAGCAAATATGCCACGTTATCTGAGTCCAGGTGCTGATATTTGTTTGCTTTTAACTGTTTTATAACAGCGAAGCGTTGATAAGATAGAAATAATAGAGAATGTACATTTTTTTTTTTTAAAAAGATAACTATCAATTTGAGATTTTGGTCCCACATTACTAGCAATCCTGTTGACCCCTCCAGCTAAGCTCAATGGCTTGTGTAGTATAATGGGTAGGATTCGAACCCGCGACCTCATGCCTTAGCCATTAGGCTACCGCCGCTTCAGAATGTAAGATTATTGGGAAATGTGTCTAGAACTACTTTTTTTAAAAATTTATTTATACAAAAAATATATACAATTGTATTTACATTTCTACCCAAACTGTAACATTAGATGGCGTGACGCGCTCCTGTTTAATACTAATATATATTTAAATTTAATAAAAACTACACACTTAACCACTACGTTTTAATGTAATTTAATATTTTATTCGATACCTACATAACACAATCAATCGGAGACATGCAACAGATTACGGTCACTCTGCGCCCCTCCCCCCCCCCCAACACCTGCCGCATCCCGGCCATCGAGAAGCAAGTCTCTCAGTTTGGACCTCAACACATCTTTACTTAACTAAGGTTTCTGTCTAAATAACTCAACCTTATTGAATGTCTTTGGTACTAAATACTTTGACAGTCTTTCGTCATAATAGTTGTTTATTTGTGGTTAGATTAATCTATTTTCTTTAATACTTCGTGTATTATATTTATTGTATACCATTTCTTTATATTCATCACTATAACACAGAATAAGTCATAGCACTACGGTAACTATAATAGTATTCTAGTCCTATCAAGTAGGTATTCAACTTTTTTTGTCTAATGGTAAGATTCTACAAACAAGATATAACTTTTCATAATCTTTATTACAGTTTCCCTTGTCTTTTTATGCTAACTAAAAACTTAATTTATCTCATTTGTAATTTTATGTTGTGGTTTTTTAATACAACCTAAAGCTATTGTCATTCGACTGATGACCACGATCGGTGAAATTCTATACAAACGTCGCGTCGCGTGAATGAGAGAGGCTTGAACTCTGGTTAAGTTCATTAGATCACAATATAAAAAGTAAAGTAAGCTACTGCACGTGATTTGAATTGCACGCAAGCTGTTTGGCTATAAAAAGCTAGATCTGAACAAAACAAAAACCTAATTAGAAAATTGAAAACACTCCTGAGTTCTTATTCCCTATCTTTTTTTTCGTTTTCGCGGCAAACCCGCGCTTCTAACTGGCAAAATTTTGTCATAATGGTAAATAGAGAGTTGCGCTTAGAAATGCATCGCGCTTGCGCGTGGACATCTTTGAGAGCACAGCGCATGCGTCAGTACGCGCGGGCTTGCCGCGAAAACGAAAAAAAAACATAGTGAATAAGGCACCAGCCATCAAACGACGATGAGCGAGAAACGAGTAGCGATTTATCGCTCAAGAAACTTACAGCAGATGTATTTTGTAGATCCCGTCCGTGTAAACAAAAGAGATGCAGTATAGAGCGAGTACTCGCCGGCAGTGGGACCGGTGAGCGATCAACTATTAATATCTGTATCTCTTTTGTTTACACGAGTTCTACATAAGTATGGACGTTTCTTGAGCGATAAATCGCTACTCGCTACTCTTTTTCTTGCCGTTGGTCGGACAGGTGTCTTAGGACCCTGCCCTTGTAAGTTGTAACTAACAAACAACTAACACGCTAAGTGTTATTCATTATAATAATCGTTTTAATGTCCTGCGACTTCTGTTGCGTGGATATTTTTCATTTTTTCCGGAATCAAATATACCCTACTTGTGATTCCAGATCAAGGATGTTATGGAGCTCCGTAACCAAAACCGAATCTATCCGATATCCGAACTAAAAAAATATCCGTAACCGATATAACATTTATACTCCTCATCAAATACCTGTCTTAAAAGTGTTATTTACATATCTATACTAACATTATAAAGCTGAAGAGTTTGTTTGTTTGTTTGAACGCGGTAATCTCAGGAACTACTGATCCGAATTAAAAAAATCTTTCACTGTTGTATAGCCCATTTATCGAAGAAGGTTAAAGGCTATATAACATTACGCTACGGCCGTATATAATAGGAGCGGAGCAGCAATGAGAAATGTTGCAAAAACGGGAAAAATTGACGCTGACGAAGTTGCGCGGGACAGATAGTCCCTATATACGTATCCGTATCCAGATCCGAAAAATCTTTTTTTTAGGACTACTCCCGCAGTAGGGTACATGCCCTGTATCGCGGGGGACTTTACAAACATACAAGTCACGGACACCAAGTACACCTAGACTAGGAGCAACAATTTGTGGATCACACAAAGTGGTGTCCCCCACATCGTCTAGCGTAACAGTCAGATACACTCCCACGGCGCCACAGAGGCAGTCGTATCATATTCGTAATATCCCTGTTCCAGACTAAAACCTATCTCTATGTCAAATTTCTTTCAGATCCGTTCAACTTCTCTGACGTAACTAACTAACAAACATTCATACAAACTTTCGCATTTATAAAATTAGATAAATGACTTATTTTATTTACCTTCAAGATAAAAAACAGTTATTCTGTTTTCTTACAAACTAATCCCATACTTCATGCCCCAGCAAGAAATAGACTCAAGTCCATATAAAATATGTGAGGGCCCATTCGTTTTATTTGTTATTTATACCCCGATTTATTAGTTCCTATAAATTCCACCATTAATTTATTGTTTCTGAGAGAATTGTTTACTATCTGTGTGTACCGCCATCCTAGGTTTATTTTGACTGGCCTGTTGGTCTAGGGGTTTGTGACCCTGACTACTAAGCCGGAGGTCGTGGGTTCGATCCCCACCCAGGATAAAACTCATAATGGTTTATTCTGTAGAAGCTGACTGACTGACATATCAACGCAGGGCCTAAACTATAAGGGTTAGAAACTTAAAATTTTGCACAGGGGTTCTTTTATAACGTAGAGGAGCACTAAGAAAGGATTTTTGAAAATTCACCCCCTAAAGGGGTAAAACGGTGGTACAAAGTTAGTATGAATCTTTGCCGTTAAAATATTTTGGTAACAATCTGACATCCACGCGAGTGAAGCCGCGGGTATAAGCTAGTTTATCTATAATATGTATGTATTTAGAAATATATAAGTATGTTGCCATTGTACACGCTCTGCTTAGTTTGGGATCAGATGACGTTGTGTGAGTTGTCCCAAGATATTATTATTATGTAATTTTGTAAACAAAATTGTATTGGTGTAATTTATTTATAGTATTTAGAAATATATAAGTATGTTTATCTTTTTACATTTTTTTCGTATTCCATTAGGTAAACAAATTTAGAAGAAACACTATTTCACTATTATAATACCTACATGTTATATTGCAAACTCATTTCTTACTAAATGAACAAACATAGATACCTACCTAATTTTCCTAACAACTTTATCTGCTCATGTTCTGCGTTTAACATGAATAATATTATTATGTTATTCCTTCATAATGATGCAAAATATATCGGTAATGTAAACACGAGTAATATGTGAAATGTTTTCATGTAGCTTTAATTATAGCCTGAAGCATCTTAAAAACATCCGCTGTTTTTGTTTGGTTAATAGAATAGTAGTGTCGCACACTGCTTATTTTTACTTATTATCCCATTTTACTACAACGCAGTGAAGTCTAAAGGGATTGGCACACTGAAACGCATAACGCTCCGAAGTGCATGCTAATAAATACCGACGACTCAATCCTTTGAATGTCTAGCATTCAAAGGTTTGAGTCGTCGATATTTGTTTTAAGTCTTTTACAGTGATTTAGCCGAAAGAAAGGAAGGAAATTGAAAATACTCCTTTAGAGGATTCGCCCACTAAGCGCCACGCACAACGCTGCGGGGTGCGTGGCGACGGCGACGGAGACACGCGCGTGTTTGCGTCTATCTCTCTATAACAGAATAAAAATAAAACGTGTGTGGCTGCGTGTTTCTCTGATAGATAGATAGAGAGAGAGAGAGAGAGAGAGAGGGAGAAGAGAGAGACACAACCACGCTCTTGTCTCCGTCCTGCAGCGTTTTGCGTGGCAGTTGGCACTCAGTGGGCGAATCCTCTAAAGAAGTATTTTCAATTTCCTTCCTTTTTTTCGGCTAAAGCTCTGTAAAAGACTTCAAATAATTATAATAATTCCTAGCCCACTAGGTATTTCAAATTGAAGCCATTCATCAGACCAATCCCACACCAAATTTTGTGTAAGTTTTTAAACCAAACGAAAAATTAACCAGGGTAGCCTAGTGTCTTAGGCATCGGTATCGCAATCGTGAAGTCGCGAGTTCGAATCCTGCCCTTTATACTACTAACGTGAACCCATTCCTAACACAAGCCATTGAGTTTAGCGGAAGGGGTTAACAGTATTGCTTGTAATGTGGGACCCAAAATCCCACATCTTTTTTAAACAAAACTTTTTTCTTTACACACATATTATGAGGTAGGTACCGCAGTAAAACATACTCACACTGTGTCACAGCAGTTCACAGTGCTTCCCTAATCATTCCAAAACACACTCTTTACCATATAACGGCACAGATTATTACATCACCAAGATAACTTGACAAATCCTTGAATCCTGCTTATTAACAGAGCGGCATAAACCGCAAAGCTAATTAAATGAAGGCTTTATGAAAAATATTTCAGACGAAAATTAAAACCCTTATCCAATTTGTAGGCACCTGACGGGACCGACAATGTGTCCCAGATTGATATAAGTAGGTGCTTAATCCCGGCTCATTGAGTGAGTCCGTCACTTAAGATATTCATTTATTACTTTGCCTTCCTAGCTCTGGGTGATCCTAAATGGAGAGGTATCCGCTCAGGCAAAGTTTCAATATTCACTGGAGAGAAGGGACATTTAGGCTGATTCCGTGATAGCTAGTTCAAACTTTCTTTGCTTGTTTATTCGATTAAAAACTTTACAGAGTTGCACACATAATTATAAATACTTACAAGATTTTATGGACTACTTAGGATACTTGATGCTTTAATAGAATTGACCGCAAGAGTGGTCAAACCTATTATAAAACATCGGGTAGGACCGGCCGGTGCAGTTCAATTGCTACGTTGAAGAACAAAAAATGTATTTAATCTAAAAACTTCAACGCGATTAAGACCCGTAATCTATAGTCTTTTTTTATATTTCTTCATGGCTAACGATAGCGTAGGTAATTATTTTAATGCGCACGCCGTAACCAGCGATGCCATTTTGTCTGTCTGCTATGGCAAGCAAGCATTCACGGTACAGGGGTTCCCATTGTTTGTGGGACTATTGGTAGCGTGTTGAACATTATTTATTTGCCATACGGTTTCCATTAACCAAATGGAGCGAAATGTAATAGCATACAGACTGCCTACTCAGATTCATATTACGCTTACTCTTTGTTCTTAGAATTGTTTATGATTTGAACACAGAGAAGGAAATCTTTAAATACCACTTTTTTCTTTCCATACACATTATATCGATCATGAACACAAAATTACCGACCACTTTGTTCAAAAGGCTTCCTGCCCCCACCCCTAGACACTAATCGAATAGAATGACGTCATACGGGGCATAAAATTACGAATGTCATATTAAAAAAAACATATTCGCGATTTTGATATCATTTTATTCGATTACTATTCTATTCGATTAGCGTTAATGCTACTTGTCTAGGGACTCAAAAAATCCATGTGTTGGTTGCTTGTGCTCAAGCAACCAAAATAAAAATCTGTTTCGGTTTTACTATTTCATACAATGCGCGCTCGCATTGTATGAAATAGTAAAACCGAAACAGATTTTTCTCCAATGTCATACATTTTCTACCGCAAATGTTGTTTAACAATCAGCTTGAAATACAAGAGTTATGTTACGAGTACAATATCGTAAAATTGAGGCAAGCACCGCACGCAGTCTTGGGCAAGTCATTATGACGATTCATAATTGTCTACGAGATTACATTGCTTCTCAAATCTAGAGCACAAATTAGATAGATACAGATGGTCGGCTCCCATAGACGCGCACGTACACAGATCTCGGTAGAACCGTCAACCGAAACTGCGCATGTTAGGTACCTGTCCCACCAATGGCGAGAAAGCGAGTAGTGATTTTATCGCTCAAGAAACGTAAACACGTATGTAGTAAAAAAGTCCCGTGTAAATAAAAGAGATACAGATATTAATATACTACGCCGCTTATTAAATGAATAGTTGACTCGCAATTGTGAGGTCGCGGGTTGTGAACCCACTCCTAACACAAGCCATTGAGCTTAGGTGGAGAGATTAACAAGATTGCTAGTAATGTGAGACCACAATCCCAGATTGCTAATTATCTTTAAAAAAAAATCGCTGACCGTTCATACTACCGGCGAATACTAGCTCTATACTGCATCTCTTTTGTTGACACGGACGGGATCTACGTTATATCTATTGTACGTTGCTTGAGCAATAAAATCGCTACTAGCTCTTACTTATCGTCGTTAGTGGGACAGGTACCTCAAATGTACTCCGTGTGGCATACCATAGATTTTTATATACTGCACACCGCAGCGGCGCTGCTCAGGCGTTGCACTGCGCCGTACCGCTCCGTGAGGGTCGGCTCTTACTTGAACTTTGTTAGAACTCTGTACTTGAGCGTCTATGTGTGCTCGAATTTAATGCTTGACTGCCTCTGTGGCGCGGTGGGAGTGTGTCCGACAGCTACGCAAGAAGGCGTGGGTTCGATTCCCACACGGGACACCACTTTGTGTGACCCACAAATTGTTGTTTCGAGTATGGGTGTACTATGTGTCCGTGATTTGTATGTTCGTGAAGTCCTCCGCGTCACAGAGCTTGTAACTTACTGCGGGAGTCGTCTTTAAAAAAAAAAGTTAAGCTATGAGCCGGACTTGTTTACATATATATTCTGTGTCTAGAGCCTTACCCATCTTTCCCAGTTTTTGCCCCGCCTCGCCTTCGAGACTTGGTTAAAGTAAATCCTTAAAGTACCCTTCACTTCGCACGACTTTTAAGCCTTTTAAGACACCTTTTATCTTTAGAAAGTAAACAATTTTAATTAGCAACGTTATTTTAAATGTTTAAAAACATTCTTGTAGTATTGTTCTATGAGAATTTGAATAGTACTTTTACTATTGTTTGCTTTTGATAACAAACTCGGATTCTTTTTATTCGAGTCAAGCATGAGAAATTCCTAATAGCATTACGACTCGAGAATTATTTTTGGGATTAGGTACTGAGAATTCATGTTGATCAGTTCAGAATACGGAACATTCAGTCAGAAACAATATTAGAAGTGAAGGAATTAATCGAGCGAGTTCACTGAGGAATTCCAAATGATGTAATGTATTGCTCAACCAAAATAGCTCGTGCCAGGAGGCAGGAGGTCTGTAACATATTGGCTATTTTTGTGTCTCATGCCATTATTGGAGAATCGGAACAATTTTAGCATTAATTCGGTGTTCGCAAAATCGATTTTCGTCTGTGACACAGATATTTTTGTCAGTTTTGTGAGTCATATAAATAAATATCTGTACGAATATTCATACCCTACTGAATCCACTACTGAATACACTATAGTATGGAAAGATTTAGAAGAGCATTATTTTTAAGTACATCAGCAAATTGCAACTCAAATAGAAAATTAAATTATTTCGTCTTTTGGCAGGCGGGCTTTATCACCTTTTATGATCCTTTATTGTGATACCCAACTTGATGGGGTTTGAAGTTTTTTTTATAAGCCTAAGTATATAAAAAAAAGAAATGTACAAATAATACACATACCCAATATGCACAAGTAAGTCCGCCTCTGTACATTATTTTTTTATACATAAAGTCTTTAAATAATTAAATAAATACACTCGAAAAATAAAACCCTCTTTCCCTCCCAAAATCAAGTAAAAAATAAAATGAAAACAATTGAGACCAAAGTAAATGCTCTTCTTCTCATGGCGGCTACCGTATCCTGAATATGCATTACAATACTACCGGGGCATAAGATTGTTCAAAAGTGACACCCCAGTTTACCCCTAGCAAAGTTACCTGACAACAATATATCGATCGATCCTCGCGACCTCTATAACCCCCTCTATTTATAGTAGCAGATACGTGGCAAATACATCTAAATACTAAACAAACGATTGTAGCAAACAATAGCAAGGACGTCGCCGTAGCATGAGACAAAAAGGTCATTGTTACGCATCATTACTCAATAACTGACGTTCCCCGTTCAACCAACCGAGACCAGCGTATCTGTAAATAAAAGATTTTAACTGGACTATTAATCAAGATAAACACCAATTCTGGGAACGGTTGAACTGTTTTATTCGCCAATTGAAACCAATAAAAGTAATTATGGGAGTAACTACCTTGGCTGTACCCTTCCAGCATTGTTTCTTTATAGAATTATTGTTTTAAGATTCAGAGTCTACGGTTAGCGACTACGTCGGGTCGCAAATCGTCGCTTAAAAGCATTAAAGTCTTATGAACGAAGTTTAGTGTTTTTAGACAATTATAGCTAATTACCTGCCTGTGAAGGAGAGGTAAATTTGAAGCTTATCTGACATGTTCAGGTGATTTTGTTGTCGATTCCATTCCTGCCCTCCTAGACAAGTGGCATAAACTCTAATCGAATAGAATTACTATCGAATAGAATGACTTCAGAATAACGTCGTTGCAGGTAGATGGCGAATTTTATATTTTAAAAATAATTCGCGGTCTTGCAAGCGCAACGACATAATTCTATTCGATTAGCATTTATGCCACTACACTACACACTACACTGTCTAGGGCGCTCTGGGTCTTTTTCGTTCCAATGCAATTATTGTATTTATGAATGGAAGTCCATATTGGTATCTGTTCTTGATGTAGCATTTTTCTCCAAACAGCGCTGTATTCAGCCAATCAAAGTTTCTAAGACGCAATTTTCTTAGATTTATATTAATAAAATAATATATTTCGTTGTTTCTACATACAATGTTTGACAGCGATCAAGCTATTTCTAAGTTAAATATTTTCATTCACAATATGAACACGGTTTTCCCACGGCAGCCTCGTTTAAAAGAAATTAACACAAATTTCAGATAAAACCAATCATCAAAAATTAAAATTAAATCTAATTATTGGTAATTGAAGTTCGTCCAATTTATATTTCGAAAATCTCTATCCAATTAGCACTTAATCAGTGTTCCAGATATGATTAATTACGTATCGACTAGAAAATTAATTATTTTAGGTAGGCCGGGATTTCACTAGTCTGGTAGTAATGACGTCTAAAGCTAAACGTTTATCTAGGTTAGGCTTCCAGGCTGGTTCAACCATGTTAGATGTCACTCGATGAAACCAATCACTGACAGATATAATATCGAGTTTGCCATTTCCCGAACCGTAGTCGGTTTGATATATTATATTTATTTAATCTAGTGTATGATAGGAAATTGTATTGGATTTATCAATATTTGGATATTTTCATGTTCGACAACTGGAACTAGTTTAACTTCATATTTTCAAGGCATCATATGCTATATAATATGTTTTTTTTTTCATAAACCATGCATCGATAATCCCTTAAATAAACCCACGGACTTTTCGGAAATGAATGGTTACAGCCATTTCTATATTTATGTCTCCATGTCATTTTGATTAACTCATCAAATTTATTTGTTATTTCATTTTAATTCCTTGTTTGAGGTAATAATATTTTAAAACTTAAGTCATATTATTTCCATAAAACACACGAAATACTCGATTAATTTCCTTTCAGTACACAGCATTTATACAGCATACAAGCATCCTACTCCATAGCTCGAATTCTAAACCATCAACGAGTAATAGCTCTCAGAATGCACAATCCTGTTTGTCAAAGGCATATTCAACATCAGCACTGTCGAAGCTTGTGGGCCTGTAATTAAATACGTTTATTTATGTAGCTAGCAAAGCATATAAAGGCTTAACCTGATGCATGTATTTGGTTCAAAGGGTAAGTTCAAATCGTTCCGCGTCGTTATTCATATTTTATGCGCTACACGTAGAAGCAATATATGCGCCCTGCCATTTGTGGTCGGGGCCGTTAATGAACTCACGCTAGGTGGGTGAAAGATTCATTAAATCTTCGGAAGTAGGCACGTCACAGGCCACCGCACGACGTTCTCATTAAATATTCTCGATATTTTCGGTGAACTGGGAATATTTGAAGCAATTATGGAAATTACAAAACCGCCTCGCGGAAATGAATTTCGGAATTTTAGTTCGAGCTCTCCTAACCCTTTCTTCGCCGTTTCGTCTTCAATTCTCCGATTTTATCAAAATTTTATTTAGATTTAAATTATTCAATCTACCGTAATATACGTAATAGCATTTTCCTTGGGAAATAAAAGGTTTTTCGTATTTATTTTCTTCTGAATGCAAATGATGGGGAAAAATAAGATTGCAGTGCGTCAATTAATTGCTAACCCGCGTGTTTACTGATTTATTGATTGAAAAAAGTAAATAACGTGAGAACGTAATAATAAAGTAGTTAATTTAATAACACCCGTGGATGGTATATCTTTGTATTTATAATGAAGTTATTCCCATAAGATAACACAAAACAGAAAATAAAATTAACTGATGTATGTATTATAGTCATTATACTACTACTCATAATACCTATAGATCTATTGTATGTTGTTCCCATAATATCTGGAGTTTGTTTTTATGCCGCAATGTTAGTTATGGGAATAGAATACCATGTCATCGTTTTAACCAAATACGTAATGGTGTGTAAACTAGTAAAAGGTTTCGGTTCGGTCGTTTCGGTTTAGACATTCGCTTGTTTCTTCGGAAACTATACGTTTTGAGCAACAGTCACTGATTCGTCAATAAAATTGACGTATACGTCAACTTTTTGACGAAGTCATTAACATCCAGATACTATCTGAAGATAAAATGTTAATATTAAACTCTATCTTCAAGTACACTGTATATCATTAAATTTATTTTGATTATCATTTACTTTAATTCCACTGCCCAGCCCATTATTTTTTAACATGGCAAAATATTGGGAAGGATTTTGGTGACACGCACTCATCAGTAAAACATTTTATCCGCTGAAATATTGATCTCTCTGCTCTTTTGACAAGTTGCGACCATTTGTCATTTGACGCTTTCGTCATTATGCCACTATACCCCTGAGTGGTGTTCCTTCTTAACTATTATTTTATGACGGATTTTGTTTGATAAATCACTGCGCAGTCGCCTCTGCGTCATGGTTGAGGACGCTTAGCCGCATGTTAATCAAAGGAAGCAATTTGTCACGTTCCGTGAGTAGTTATTCCCCTTTATTGTTTTATAATGATCTTCAAGGCAATTGATTTTATCGCGAACATTTTGTAACCCAATTTCTTGTTTAAAAAGCTAATAAATAAAGATTCTTATCCACAATCTACAACATTTGGCGTTTGCGTTGTTTTGTTTATTCGCTGTTAAACTCTCAGAATTAGTTCAAGGGTAATAAATTAGCAGATTTCTAGTGAAATAACCGAACGGACGGAAGTTGAATTGAACATAAATAGTTTCTGCCAAAACCATTAAATTAATCTAATAGTTTTGAAATTTGCATAATTTGTGTGTAAATTCTTCTTCAAGCCAGTTATGAAATTAACTAGATTAGATGATGTAGTGCGTAATTCAAATCTCTTGAATAATTAATTAGCAAATTAGAAATTTTGACATACGGACATCATTATTAAAAGTGTAAGTTACGTCTTGTTTTCCAATTTCACACTTTCTCTGTCAGCTTAATAAATTAAAACATGTTTTTTTTTGCATGTTCAATACATAATATCGGCAATTGGCAATTCAAATGTCCAAATTCTATGAATAATATTCACGAGACTAAATAAGAGAGTACCTAGTGCCTCGCACACTGCTCCTTAAGGCAGATTTATTTTAATTTTAAATAACAACCGATTCTGACAACAATACAGTAGGTATCTACAAACCGTAACGACAAAATACTGTTAGTGCAAAAGGCAACCATTATACAGTATGCATCACACGTATCTGACGTATCTGAACACACTTAGGACCACTGCCTTCTTAAGGCATTCCGAGATTCAGTGCCCATGAGCGGTGGCTTTGTTTATATCGCAACCGCTAATATCAATTATCACTTGAAGTAAGAACTAAAAACAAAACAATTTATTAACGTATTATTGTCATTTTCAGGTGGAAACAACTGCAGGGGTCAGTGGGAGGAGTGGCGCAATGCGGGCGGCGGGACCCCCTTGAGGTCCCGCCACGCTATGGGCTCGAACATCAGCCAGCATTCCGCCAAAGGCCTAAAGGGCCGGCGAGCCCGATCAAGCGGCGACCTCTGCAATGGCGACACAAAGTCTCAGACCGAGTCGTCGGTATGCGGTTCCGTCGTCGGAGATGTCATGGGCTGGAATAGATCGTTACCTAACCATCTAGACGGCAACAGACATTTGGCAGACTACAGCCGTGTGAACAACAATTACGGGGAGTTCGGGACGTATAACCGAGCACATCCGAAGGGTGGTCGCGGTTTGCGGTATCGTGTCAGTAAATCCGGTGAGTGACAACCTTAATTTATTTATTGTTGTTTTATTGTATTTTAGGTGGGAAGTATGCGGGCTTGCCTGATAGTAAGCAAAATATAAATGCAATAGAAACTCTGTTTCCAATTTAACTAATGAATAAACAGGCATTTTAAAGACATTTAGGTTCGGCAAGTCTAAATCAAAACTATATTATAAAGAGCTAATATATTATAACTTTGCCATCTCTTTACATTTTAGTAATCGTAACTAATAAAAAAACTTATATAAATATAAGATTAAAACAGAGAGAGAAATACGTCTCAAAACTCGCCGAAAAGATCTGCCGACTAGGATACATGCTAGGTTGAATGTGGTGAAACACAGCGGAAACGTTCAAGCAGTCATATTATACAACAAATTAGATTCAGATTTTAAAATGATCTCAAATCACAGAACCTTAAAAATTAGGTTTAAAGCACATCTCCTTAAGAAATGTTATTATAGCGTTGATGAATATCTTAAGGGCGAAATATGAAATCTAAATGGCTTAAGCATACAAAGTGCAAAAATTATTTTTGTTAACAATTTTTTATTTTTATTTCTTAAGTTTTATTATGTTTTTTTTTCCTCATGTATTTTGTTGTGTTTCCTCATGTAGTTTTTAAGGGTTTATTTTCAACACAAATGTAATTTTGTTCAGAAATAAATGTCTAATGAGTTTGGATGTAAGGAATATACTGAAATATATATGCCTCGAAGATACTGAGACCTAGGTCTATTTAAATGAAACTTGGTTTGGAAGTAGTTGAAGCTCAGGCAAGGATATCTATACTAAGTACTTTTTTAAAGCGATTTCATCGACGGGAGTGAAGTCCCGAGCCAAGGCTATGATGATTTTATATAAAACCACACGAACGAGAAAATATCTTTACCCAAGCGGGTTAATGAGGCAATGCTAATGACAACCATTTATCTTTTTAATTCCTAGAAATTAAAAAGACGAACGGTTTATTAGGACAGAGATAGCTAGCATTTAGAGCTCTAACTAACAATTTTGGATGCTTTCCAAAATTGAAATCCAGCATTGTAATATGCACTACAGACTATCCACCCTTTTATTAGCGTACCCTTTAGGTTTAACCTAATTTCTCAGATATAAAGCTGGGGCGTTCCACTGGAAATTATTTTAATAAAAAGAGTTTAATCTTTCTAACAGTAACAAAGGAAAATCATTTGGACTGAACCCTTTACCCTTCATTCGGAACTGAGCAATTCAAAGAAGAATTACATATCTCGGCGCCGCCATTCTGCGATAATGGAACGGAAGTTTGTTTTAGCAAAAATACTTATTGCAAATATTTACTGTTTCACTGACCCTTTGTAAATACTGAATATGCACTCCTTTGAATTTTCAACAACTTTTTGCAGTATTACAAATAAAGTTAAAGCTCTTAGGTATTTAACTATACAGGGTGTATTTTTGAAACGGGTCAGTAAGGGCAAGTACCTTAACCGTTGCAGTTACAGCAAAACGTTCTTAGAAGACCTTCCCTAACTTTTTGACATACTTTGAACTGCATTCACAGATTTTGTAAAAAACTTACAGTTGGCAAAAAAAATGCAAAAAGTCCAAAAAATTTTTTTTTATGCCAATCGATTCTATTTCATGTGGGGATCAAAAAACTCTATGAAACCATTTTAGCTTTCAGTACTAGAAAAGACAGAAATCGCCAAAAACGTTTCCCATACATTTCGGCAACAGAAACAAATTTCTACGATGGTCGAACTTTTTGTTATGGCCAGGAAGTGGGTAGAATTGACTGTAAAGTAAATAAAAATAATTTTTACCTTCAAATTTCGAATTTCATTCGAAAATCTGTGTGTCAGCTGAGAAACTTCGTATGAGTTATTATTAATTAAGGATTTTCGCTAAAATGTCTTCTAATCGTGAAAAAATTGACTTATTAGAAGCGTATTTTGTCAATAATCGAAATGCGGGAGCTGCATTAGTGTGGTACCGCAATAAGTATCCGTTGCGACATGTGCCAACAAGAAAGGTTATTAGAAATCTTTTGAAAAACCTGGAATTGCAGGGTTCTTTCAAAAGAAAGCGGCAGCCTCGTGTGGACATGGACACGGAGATTGCGGTTCTGACTTATGTCGAAGCATATCCAGAGGTATCGTCCAGGCATGTCGCCTTTGAAGTAGGTGTATCCCACTCCCTTGTGATAAAGATATGGAAGAAATACGGCTACAAGTGCTATCGATATGGGCGCATAGTTCAAGTGTTACATCCGGGTGATGATGTTCGAAGGCTTACTTTTTGCAGGTGGCTAAGAGGAAAAATAAGCAGAGATCATGAATTTTTAAATTACATACTGTGGTCAGACGAAACGAATTTTTCCAATAACGGTATGTACAACAGAAAAAATCACCACTATTGGTCCAAAGAAAATCCACTAAGAGTTACGGCAAGTCATAATCAGGTTCGCTTCTCATTCAACTGTTGGTGTGGTATAATGTCCAATCGAGTTATAATGGTGGAATTTTATGAAGGGAAACTGAATTCTGCCATGTATAATGAAGTCATTTTACACCATCTTGAAAACGAGATGGACGAATGGCCCCTGTCGGAATTGCGAAAAGTTCATTTTCAACAAGATGGTGCTCCGCCACATAACAGTCACCTTTCACGTTCCAATTTGAGCCGCCTATTCGGTACACAGTGGATAGGTACACATGGTCCAACACAGTGGCCACCTCGTAGCCCCGATCTAACACCACTTGATTTTTTTTTATGGGGCTTCGTGAAAAACGAGGTGTATAAGACGACGTACGCCAGTGTTCAAGAGCTCAAGGATGCATTAATGACCATTTTACGTAATATTCATCCCAGAACATTATTAGCCGCCATTCGTTCAGTGCAAAAAAGGATAGACTTATTTATGTATTCGTGAAAATGGAAATCATTTTGAGCAATTTATTTCATAAACCAATTTCTAAAATGTTTAAATGATTTTTTTTATTTAAAAAAGTTTAAAATTTTACCTGTCCTATGAGTTTCGAGTTGATTTATCATATTTCCGTAGGAAATGTATGGGAAACGTTTTTGGAGATTTCTGTCTTTTCTAGTACTGAAAGCTAAAATGGTTTCATAGAGTTTTTTGATCCCCACATAAAATAGAATCGATTGGCATAAAAAAAAATTTTTTGGACTTTTTGCATTTTTTTTGCCAACTGTAAGTTTTTTACAAAATCTGTGAATGCAGTTCAAAGTATGTCAAAAAGTTAGGGAAGGTCTTCTAAGAACGTTTTGCTGTAACTGCAACGGTTAAGGTACTTGCCCTTACTGACCCGTTTCAAAAATACACCCTGTATAGTCTGCGAGGTCAACATGGCAATTTTGAATTTCATTTTTAGCAACCGATGGATACTGTTGCAAGATTCTTACCCCTTATCTATACTAAGTAATATAAAGGTGAAGAGTTTGTTTGTTTGTTTGTTTGAACGCGGTAATCTCAGGCACTACTGGTCCGAATTAAAAAAATATTTGTCTGTTGAGTAGCCCATTTATCGAGGAAGGCTATATAATCACGCTACGACCAATAGAAGCGGAGCAGCAATGAAAAATTTTGCAAAAACGGGGGAAATTGACGCATACGAAGTTGCGCGGGTCAGCTAGTGTATAATGATCTAGCTGTCCCGCGCAACTTCGTCTGCGTAAATTTTCCCCGTTTTTGAAACATTTCTCATTGCTGCTCCGCTCCTATTAGTCGTAGCGCGATGTTACATAGCCTATAGCCTTCCCCGATAAATGGGCTATCCAACAAAAAAAGATTTTTTCAAATGGGACCCTACTGGTCCCATTTGAAAAAATATTTTTTTGTTGGATAGTGATAGATTAGTTGGATAAAAATCTTTTTTTTCCTGAGATTAGCGCGTTTAAACAAACAAACAAACAAAGCAAACAAACAAACAAACTCTTCCGCTTTATAATATAGATTAACAGACGTTTCAATACCATTTTAACTAGTGGATGATTTGTCTTTGTTTATCATTCTATTTTCAAAATTGAATAGAAGAAAACAAAACATTGTGACAGATATTGAAATGTCTGCTAATTTATTATGAATAAGGGATTAGTCTACTTCAGAACTTGACTGATAAGATGCTACAATTGTGAGAGGTATTTTTGCTATTCCCTAAAAGACAAACGTGATAGGTACTACAGTACTACAGTAATGTACATGAATATTATAACCTCCTCACATTCAGCATTTGTGACGCCGTCTCCACACGTTGGCCCCAACGATGGTCCCAACGCCACTCAACCAACGTTGGATCTAAAATAACGCTCGTCACAATGTTGATGCCAATGCTATTTTGTAGACTGACGTTGGAACCAGCGTGTAGAGCCAGTGTAAGAGAATATCTTGTTTATTTTTACGTCACACCTTATGTTATTCTTTTTATCAATTGAATTCACTAACTTTATCACAATGATTTTTGTATAGGCATGGTTGGTTTTAGATTTTTACCTCGAAATCTCGATAGATTCCGTTCCTTTCATAGTTATGTGTTCCTTTTTTGTCGGACGAATTTTCTGTCAAAGTCAAATCAGCCTCTTTTTAAGAAACGTCAAAAACGAGCCGCTCTATACAAATTTGTATGGAATGCTAGCATATGACGTCACGTTTTCTTTGGTCAAATTATTTACTTTCAGTGTTTCTCTTTATGATTATAAATTGAGTAACACATTAAATTAACAAATGAACTGGTTATTTTTAAATATTTTATTTTGATAGTAGTCAAATACCCAATTAATTATTCATATCATATCAACCCATATAGTGTCCCACTGCTGGGCACGGGTCTCCCCAGTGGAACCTACATAACCTGGAGGTAATTGCCATAATCGCCACGCTTGGCGAGCGGGTTGGCGATCGCAGTAAGGCTTCAAAGTACTCCGAGGACGCTGCTGCCCGTCCTCCGGGGTGAAATCCCTTAGTCGCTTTGACGACACCCACGGGAAGAGATGGGGTGGCACTATTCCTCAGCCGGTACCACACGGCTAAAAAGGTTAATTATTTCTGCATTCTTACTGACAAAAAAACAAAAAAGACTTTTAAAGAACGACGTGTGCGCGAGCATCCTTATTTATATTTTATAGTTTTCATTTTACGAATCCGACCCATTTTTTGTGAGGCGATCAAAAACCACATTCCCGCAATATCATGCATAGATCACGCCGAGAGCACCATTATGTAAACATTTTCATTCCATTATTACAATATTTTGCCAGAATATTACCAAAACAAATTTATTTTCGAATGAAAATTCATTATTAGTTTTCACTGTCCGGAATTCCCTCTTAATTAATATACTTCAAAAATGTTATTATAGCAATCATTATCAATCAACTGTATGTACCTACACAATATATTTTGGTGGTAGCCAGATTGTTAACAGCAGTTGTAAAATTAGATACTTACTTAAACTTTTTATACTATCGACGTGAACCCACTTCTGTTGGAATGTTTTTCGTTAGTTTAAGAAGTTAACAAGATTACATATAGTATTTGTAGTAGGTACGTAACGCGGGGACATGATATTTGCAAAATCATTTTTTACACAAATTCTAATGTTTCATACTATGGATATTAATTATTGTTTTTAAACTTTCGCAATTTTTATACATATTAAATACCGACAGTACAAATTATCAAGACCAGGCGAGGGTAGTTAAAAAACCGCTCCTATTAGTGGTAGTGTGATATTATATAGCCTATAGTCTTCCTCGATAAATGGGCTATCCAACAGGAAAATATTTTTTTCAATTCGAACCTGTAGTTTCTGAGATTATCGCGTTCAAACAAACAAACAATGAAACAAACTCTTCAGCTTTATGATGATGGTATTTTATCTATATTATAGATAAATAACACCCAGACACAGAATAAACCATCGGGCTCATCACACAAAGTTTTATCCCGGGTGGGGATCGAACCCACGACCTACGGCTTAGTAGTCAGGGTCACTAACCACTAGCTAGACTAACAGGCCAGTCAGTATTTGTAACAACGGCTGCGGAACCCTACACTAAGCATGGTCCGACATGCTCTTGCCCGGTTTTTATATATTTAGAAATATATAATTATGTTTATCAGTTGTTTGGTTTCCATAGTACAAGCTCTGCTTAGTTTGGGATTAGATGGCGTTTTGTGAGTTGTCCCAAGATATTATTATTATTAGATAAATCATTTTCTAGCAGAATTTTAGATTACATTTTTCACGATCAATGTATTCGACATGGTGAACCCATTTCGAATACAATAATATCTATATTGCACCGATCGTGGTCACGAGTAGACCCGTGACCGCGATCGGTGCAATTCGATCGAAACGTCGGGTAAATAAAAGGTTCGTACCTTTAAATAATTCTCGCGATTAAGTCCCGAAATATATATAATATATAAAAACGCGAAAGTTAAAAAACAATTAAGGGTATTAATCAGTAAGCAAGCGTTAATAATACTTATTAAGAATGAACTACTATATAACCAACCAACCGTTTCAAAGCAGTTACCATAAAGTCGCAGCTAGTATTTATTCACAGTGTTAATAGCAGAACGGGTAACATAATTGAAATATCGCTTATAGTAAGATTAGCACAGTATTAATTCTACAATAAGGTTTTCCGTGTTTTATTTAGACGTTATTGTAGGTAGATGCTTCTACTGTGTTGTACCCACTGAGGCTGATTTTATTCTATCTCATGTTCCAATTTTGAAAGAATATAATTTGCATCAGTCCTCTAACATGTTTTAGCGGCAGCACCTTAACCCCATATCAAGTTTTATAAAAAATCAAACTGTATAAAATATCGTTTTGAAAAGAGTGACCGCGAGTTTTCACTTTACTTTTCTCCGGATTTATTTATTGTTTGCGATTTTGCATTACATGTACACGTAGAATCCTGACATATCACAAGAGTTGTTTTGCATCTTAAGTGATTAAAAAAAAAAACGATTTTGATTATTTCCATTTAATGCATTTAAATACTTACTACTAATTCTTATTATTGAGTTTTTCAACCGACTTCAGAAAGGTGGAGGTTCTCAATCACACTTTTTTTTTTTATATGTTCGTTATACGATTACTCGCAGACGGCTGGACCGATTTGAAAAAAAATTGTGTTTGTAAGGGAATACTTCCAGATTGGCCCTATTGCCATCAAAGTTCGGATCTTCAAATATTAAAGTATTAACTTTTACCTAATACATAAAACTACATTTCCTGGCACCAGCTTCAAAATGTTTAATTATTTTTTGTTGTTGTAGCTATATTATTTTTTTGCAGTTACCTTATATTTATTTTGGAAGTCGGTGTTTATTTTTTTGTAAAAAAGATTTTATTATAAGTCCACTCCACACAGAGGCTACTGCGTAGATAGTTTACCTACTTGTACACGACTCAGTAGTAACACTAACGGCTGTTTTTAATATATCATCTTTTGATCGATTTGAATACTAGAGATAATATTTGACATAAGCTCCATGCAAAATATTACTAAATTCTATCTCTAGTGACCAAATCCATCGATAGATTGATTATTGAAAATGGCCGTTAATCGAAAGATAACTGAAGTTAAGCATCGTTACGTTTATGTCCATTTTCTAAAAAAAAACCCATTGTCATCAGGGTCATCAGAGTGATTAGGTTATGACACCAGTTCATCCCATCTCTCCTACTTAGTTAGTTCGACTTCTTCGGACCAAATTTATTATGAGGACATATTTTCCGAACCGTGTGGTGCCGGCTTAAGAATAGTACCACCCCATCTCTTCCCGTGGGTGTCGTCAAGGCGACTTAGGGATTTCACTCCGGAGGACGGGCAGCAGCGTCCTCTGCGTACTTAAAGCCTTACTGCGATCGCCAACCCGCTCGCCAAGCGTGGCGATTATGGCAATTACCCCCAGGATCTACATACCAGTAGGTTCTACTGGGGAGACCCGTGCCCAGCAGTGGGCCATCATATGGGTTGATATGTATATTTTCCGAAATATTACCTTAGTAGGTGGATACTAATTTATGTAACATATATATATCTTACTCATTCACGTCTAGGCGCTCAGTCCAAGCCCTTGAATCTAGAAAGCTGAAATTAAGCAAAGTCCTTTCTCTTGTGACATTTTTGAAACTTCACCCCAAGGGGGCAAAAAGGAGGTCTAAGTTTGTATGAAAAGTTACTATATCATTTACAAATTATAATGTTTCTGTATTTAAATGTCGGCACATTTAAATACAGAAATACTTAAACAAAATTAACAAATATTTCATACACCACGTGTTGCTATGATGTAAAACTTTCTACCAAATTTAATTTCATTATTTTCAGGTGGAAATGATATTTAAATTGAAATGCATTTCTCATTACAATTTACGAATAAATTCTCCTGCAAATACCCTTTTATTCATAATACGAGTAACAATTTAGCTGGCGAATGCTATAAAGCTATTATTTTGAAGAATTAGGGGTATAATTTTTACTTTTATTTTATAGTTTGACTTTATGTGAATACAGTGGAATCAGAAGACGAGACAGTGGTAATTTAAATAAACTAATTTATATCAATTCTATATTTTAATAGGTATGTCTCGTAGTTCTTTTCCATTATCTTTTTAAATGTATACGAATTCATGTCTCATATCATCGGATATATATCGGGTGTACCTATATAGTATTCGAAAAACACGAATTGGCTTTAAATCTAATTTAGATATTATGCTAACGTTCATAGTTACCTACATATGAATACGGCTTATACAGTCGTATTAATGAAGAAGTAAAAGTCATAATAACAATAGACGCAATCGAATACACAAACAAACTTTCTTTAGCTTCCGTTAATGTGAATGAAAGCGTGGATTATCCTTCACACGGTAGTAGAATCAAAGTTAACTGAGAATTGTTTGCTTACCGACTACTGTACAAACTCATTAGATGAGTTGCTAACTTACTACCTCATAATCTCACCGCTAACACTGCTAATTAGTTGAAACAGTATCAACAAAACATCTATTTATTCCATTAACCAATGGAGTTGTAGATTTTCTTTATAAGCCTGTTTCGCTTTCATTTCTTTTTCCCAGAATGTTTTGACATTTCCATCATTTATTTCAATTTTTTTATAATGTAAATTTTAACCACTTTCGACTTCTGGACATATGCCTCCTCCAAGAAACTTGCACTCGCAAGTCTTGCACCTCTTTAGTCCGCATTCCGTGAAAACACTGTGTTTTCTAGTACATGGCCGCCACTCTGGAACTTATTCAATTCTGTATACATATGCCCAAGGCTACTTGAGCTTATGAAAATATATATATTAGGGGTCTTAATCGCATGAATAATATAAGGTAAAATTCCTTGTTTATTTCCCGACGTTTCGACCGTATTGCAACGGCCGTGGTCACGGGTAGACTAACGTCGGGCAATAAACAAGGTATTATTCACGCGATTAAGACTCGTACTATATATATAATATGTACAAATTGCGAAAGTTTATCAATACTTGAGCTTAGCACTTTTTTCCCCTAATTTCGCGTAAATATTAGAACAACTTTGTTGTATTAATAAACCACGCTAGAAAATAAATCTATACGAGCACATTTATCGACAAAGAACCATTCATTTCATTTCTGCGAACGCATGAGTAATATAGCTAGAGCTCACTGCGGGGTTTTACCATACATACAACGACTTCGGAGACCGGCTTTTAATAAATACAGACATTCTCTTTAAAATCTGAGTTCACAATTTGTCAAGTGTTGCACCTGGTTATATAATCTTATCGTACGTTGGTGGTCACTGCTAAATTCTGCAAAACTTCTAGTCTTTTTCTTTTTTGTCAGTTCACTCTTGGCAGAGCGTTCGTGGTTATCATTTAGCATTCAGATTTTCGGCAGCTGTAGCCTAATCCGTTTGACGATGCGCCGCTATCCTTACCTGTCGGCGACAATGCAGCTTCTAGTCTTACAGGATGGTAAATAAATAAAAATAGCAATAAAATTACTTTGCACTACTAAAATTTGTGCCTTTAAAAAACTATGTTAATGTAAACAGTTTTACGTTTATTTAGGTAGTCCTTCTTTAGGTAAGCAAGGGTAAATAAACACGCAGCCAGAGCTACAATGATTGATGGATCTATACTACTACACAGCATTATTCAAATTTGTATCCGAATTAAAAAGAAAAGTCTACACAGACTTCTCTTTTCAATTTTGATACAAATTTGAATAATAAAATAAGCTACAATTTAAATCTATACGGGTAAATTTAATACTACGTAAATACATCAAATCATGCTATTAAGTTCTTAGATAAGTTACCAATCTATACTAATATTATAAAGCTGAAGAGTTTGTTTGTTTGTTTGAATAGCGGTAATCTCAGGAACTACTAATCTAAATTGAAAAATTCTTTCACTGTTAGATAGCCCATTTATCGAGGAAGGCTATATAACATCACGCATCGACCAATAGGAGCAAATAATCAATAATCATACAAATTTGTTTCCAAATAAAGGTCCATTAAAGATTTCTTTAGCTATAAAGCTGGTCTGTATTCCTCAAGATAAATTCTCGCATAATTCAGTCACACACTGCAGCAATAATTACTATAAATTTTCATTTAACACTGCAGTGTTCCCAGTGACAAGTTCTCAGGGCCTGGCTACTGACGTCACAGCCCCGAAATACTCCGAATAACTTCGGCCCACTTCGGGTCAAGGCCGGAGGAAGGGGTGGCCGATAGCGTGCTGGCCAAAACCAACGATAATTCTAATAAATGACCCACACGTTGTGTACCTACATTTAGTAGGTTGTACTTGTTCTATACGATGTGATAAGTTCGTCACGAATGTTCCAAAAGAAAGTAATGATGTCTGTTTCAGAAGAAAACTAAAAATATTTGATGAAATTTGGATTGAATAAGTCTGTTTGCCTAATGGAATATGGAATGGAAACGTATTTCGGCAAACATAACCTAGTTTTTCTATGCCTGTATGAGTCGAACACGATATTCGTTATAACAAAACATTGCTGTTCACGTATCAATTCTGGAAAATTCTTGTCGTATTTTATTAAAAGCTGGAGCTATTGTAGCTTGGAATGGAAGTGGCCTTGATGTCCAATAGTGGGCTGCGATAGGCTGGATGTTCCGTTTGGTCTAAAATTCAATAACTCTGTTCACTAGCTTCGGTACTAAAATAGTTTTTTACTTTCTACAATGTATCCGCCTGTATTGCATGTTCACTGCAACTAAGTACCAAAGATCTGTAGTAGAGATTACACTATGAACAGTGAATATTAAGCAACAAAGTTATTGAACGGACTACGATAACATCTGCGTATAATCCCGTACAAGTAAACTACTACTTGAAAGTTTATCTTAATTAACTGGCTTTCGCCCGCGGCTCCATCCGCCCGTGGATGTCGGATATCGCGATAACAACTATCATATGTCCTTTCCTGGGACTCAAACTATTTTCATACCGAATTTCATCTTAATCGGTTCGACGATTTAAGCGTGAAAGAAGTAATAACAGACAGAGTTACTTTCTCATTATACTATTAGTTTGGATTTATTGATGAAGTCATTAATCCTACTGGGAGTCAGGGAGATTGGGAATGTGGGTGATTTGCACCGTTATTCATAATAGTTTGATTAGTAGGATATTAGCTACCAAATATCTAGTATAATTATTAGCTAGCTAAATGTCATATTTTGAAAACAGAATGACTAACAAAGACAAAACATACGCTGTTACATACATAACCTAACATAGTTAAAATGCTCTAATTAGCATATCTATATCAATATTAAAAAGCTGAAGAGTTTGTTTGAACGCGGTAATCTCAGGAACTACTGGTCCGAATTGAAAAATTATTTCACTGTTGAATAGCCCATTTATCGAGGAAGGCTGTAGGCTATATAACATTACGCTATGTCCTATAGGAGCAGAGCAGCAATGAAAAATGTTTCAAAACCGGGGAAAATTGACGCGGACGAAGTTCAGCCAGTTAACAATAAAAGGGATGGAACAATTATGCATATCCAGAATTGATTGAAGTTTCGCCGAATTACTATAGAACCCCATAGTGTAGATACTTAAGATTCTTTTTGTTTCAGAAAATCATAAATTACTATTACAACCTACAAGAAAAACTTAGTTCTAGTTAACTAGTAGGTATCATTTGTTTGCCTGAATCTGCTTTCACTAACACGCTGCCTGACTAATCATTCCCTACAAATCATTTGAGTATTTACGGCACTTTAAGAGGAAAAAGGATGGCTTTTACTTAGACAAGATACTCCTTGTTCTCGTTCTACCCTATTTGTCTTGCTACCTAATCAGTAGAAAGAAAATGTTAGGGCATCCTCTCTTAGACCGTTATTAATCCCAATTTGCTGGCGTCCAAATCGGACTTCCGACATTGATATATGGTTAAAGCCCACAATATTGTTAAAACTTTTAGCTGCTTCACCGGGTGTATAAAATTGATTAATATATCATCAACATAAACTGGTTCTTATGGAAAATGATTGATAAATGGGTGCTATTATTTTAACTAGTATTGCTTAAGCAGAGAAATAGTGAAAAGGACTAAGGCTAATATGGCGTAACGAACACCATCTATCAGATGATTTGGTTAAATTTTTCTGGAGTCAAATGTGACCGCGACACCATAAATGTATCTAATCGCGCCGTGACAATGACGGGAGACCGCGACTGAATACAGAGACAAGAAACTGAGACAATTGCTTGTATGAGAGTCAATTTGCGGGCGAGACCGAGACAGGAGACGGATTTTTTTGCGGTCTCGGTGTTTCAGTCTCTTATCTCAGTCTCTCGTCTCAGTCTCTCGTCTCAGTCTCTCGTCTCAGTCTCTCGTCTCAGTCTCTCGTCTCAGTCTCTCGTCTCAGTCTCTCGTCTCAGTCTCTCGTCTCAGTCTCTCGTCTCAGTCTCTCGTCTCAGTCTCTCGTCTCAGTCTCTCGTCTCAGTCTCTCGTCTCAGTCTCTCGTCTCAGTCTCTCGTCTCAGTCTCTC
Organism: Herminia tarsipennalis; assembly: GCA_945859575.2. Classification (NCBI taxonomy): domain Eukaryota; kingdom Metazoa; phylum Arthropoda; class Insecta; order Lepidoptera; family Erebidae; genus Herminia; species Herminia tarsipennalis. Next base: position 8,519,532 of record OX243834.2, on the reverse strand, counting down.
GTCTCAGTCTCTCGTCTCAGTTTCACGTCTCAGTCTCTCGTCTCAGTCTCTCGTCTCTGTCGCGACGCTAACTGCCACCTTAAGGAAGGACCACCACCAGCCAGATGGACAGACGACCTAAATAGGGCCACTGGGATGATATGTATGTGGAAGGCGATGTCTCAGGTCTCTTGGCGTAAATTAGAAGGGGTTTAAGTCCAGCAGTTCACCGATAAGAGCTGATGATTGAATAAGAAAGATGGGTGGTCTTTGACTGTACCTACATAGCTCTTAGCTTTAAATAAAATGGAAGTCAATAACCATGATAAAGCTGGAATTGAGTGAGCTTTACACCAGAGCTAACGGCAATATCATCTAAATAATAAAGACGAAAAGAATAGACAAGCTTGCAAAGGATTTGTATAAAATTTCCATCATTCATACTATCGCTTTAGAATATCGTTGCCATGGAGTTTTCCTTGAAGACCCGGCTCAAAGAATATATTATCCCATACATCTGCTTCCACCTGAGACCCTGTTACGGCTTACTTAAACCCTCATTAAATACACCTCCATGTGGAACAAAATGATTAATGTGTCCCATTAACATGTCATTAATGTTTAGTAGTTTTTTGTCACTTAATGTATATTATGTATAGACCGACGGTAGCATTACCGGGTCTTGTTTGAAATTATCTTCCTTTTTGATATCATCTTAATTTAGTTTTCAGTCTCTGGGGAGTGCTGTGGAGACTAGCTAATGAATTAAGAGGTATTATAGTGTAGAAATGTGCACAAACACAGGTAGAAAAAGATAAAAACATTTTGGAATTCAATAAGATGCTAAAAGCACGGTTAAAGGCAGAGCCGTCCAACACCTTCCAATGTAATGTGTGTGTTTTTCCTACATAATAATAATAATATCTTGGGACAATTCACACAACGCTATCTGATCCCAAACTAAGCAGAGCTTGTACTATGGAAACCAGACACCTGATAAACATACTTATATATTTCTAAATACATACATATTATAGATAAATAACACCCAGACACAGAATAAACCATCGTGCTCATCACACAAAGGCTGTTATCCTGGGTGGGTTCGATCAACCCACGACCACTTGCGTAGCAGTCGGATACACTCCCACCGCGCCACAGAGGGAGTCATCCTCAAATTATTATTCTGTGTCTAGTTTTTAGGGATCCGTATTTTTTGTAAAGACCCCCGCGACTTAGGCCTTGTACCCTACTGCGGGAGTTGTCTGTTTTAAATAAAAAACAAGAAATAAATATTTGGTACAAGAAAATTCGGTTTTCCTACGCAACACGAAATTTCCTCACGTTTGAGTCAACAATCCTACACATTACTGTCACTGGCAATCGACTTGCCTTCAACACACCTAAATGTTGACCACTTGTCCCCTCCAATAAGGAAAAATTGCGACTCAATGAGTAGTAGATTGGCTTAAGGAAAATTCTGTTAAGGCTTGTACACACTAACAAACACAAACATTGCGATAATAATTTGAGCGTATATTTTGTTTGTTATGCAACAACAGTGTTCGGTCATGGATACATTGTTTATTGAGATAGAAAAATCCATACTTTTTTCATTTGATAAGACAATTCTAGCAGTAGGGAAGAAATAATCCCTGTGTCGTAGGGGACGTTCAATTCACGGAGGCATTGTACACCAATTTGAGGATAACACAAAATTGTGTCCCGTGTGTGAATCGAACCAACAACACTAGTTTGTTGCTGCAACACAGACTTCATAATAAGTATATGAGAAAATAAAAGCCACTATATGTATGTGCTAGCTTTTCCCCATGGCTTCGACCACATTATATTTGATTTTTTTCCAGAACTAGCTGACCCACGGAACTTAGTCTGCGTCAATTTTCCCCGTTTTTGCAACATTTTTCATTGATGCTCCCGCTTCTATTGGTTACAGCGTGATGTTATATAGATTATAGCCTTCCTCGGTAAATGGACTATCCATCACTAAAATATTTTTTCAATTCGAACCAGTAGTTCCAGAGATTAACACGATCAAACAAACAAACTCTTCAGCTTCATATTATTAAAGTATAGATGCTGCATAAAATACATTGCTTTTTAAGTTGTATCAATATCCGTACCGTAGATTTTGCGTGAAAGAGATATTATCATGCACATCACAAATTTTCTAATTTGTATTAATAGTAAGATGATAAATTAAAATAACTGTATTAGTACCTATTTTGTTATCAGTCTGTTGGTTTCCTTTCACACTATCAACACATCGCATAGATGTCTCAGGCTCAATTCTGTTACAAATAAATAACTCCTGCGTTCAGAGCTAATCGACACCTGCAAGGAAGAACATGGGAACTCACTTTTAGCAACTTTTTAGGTGAGCGCATCAAAAGATTTCAAAAATCCGTGTAGGTGTATGAAAAGCCCTTGCTTAATATTAAGCTTTAAATTTATAATTAATAGAGTTATATCTGATATATTGTATTTTATTTGATGTAAAATAAAGTATTTTACATACAATATATTTATAGTTTTTTTGAGTTACCATAAAAAGTCTTTAACAAAATCGTGTATTTATGTGGTTTAATAAATGTTACTTTAATCGTAACTTTAGTAACGAACACATTGTCACGTGTTGTGTTCCCTGAAATGTTCGAAACTAAAGTTGCGCTTGAAATACACTCGGCGGACCTATAATTAAAATTTTTTACACTTTAGAAACTCGTGAGTTAGATAAAAAAAAGAGAATATAATACTAAATTTAGCTATGACTGTAACTCAATTTGACCAAAAAGTGAGTTACTGTGTTCTGCCTTGCAGGTGTCGTAATGTTCGCACGATGGTGTGTTCAAAGTTTTACAATTCTGTTACGTCACTATGCTTACTTGCACTTTGTTCGCCCGTATAACATGCCACATACAAAGTTTCGACACCACATCTTGTAAGCCCAACTTGATGTAATATAATTTTAGTTGACAAAACTTGTGTATGCTCAAACAAAATTGTTTTCTTACGAGATGAGATGCGCACGTCTTTTCACTACACCTTTGAGCATTTTAATCTGTGTTTTTGAAAGCTCCAGCCAGCTTACTTTACCTCAGGCGAAAACGCTCCGATAAATTTTCTTGGTAAACGTAATTTAGTTATATGTTAGTAACTAAGTATGCATGTAAAGTAATGTTGTGACTTAATTTTAGTCTTTCATGAAAATTTGCACATAATTAAGAACTGATGACTTTGAACTATGTTTCTTATAATGATGTTTTCGCTTTCTACAATGCAATGCCATTTCTTGAGGATGGAAAGCTATATGGTGTTATAAAAAATACGGGTAGCACTCCAGGAGTGCCGGCAGAAGTGAAAACTTGAAAATTAACGTTGTGCATTTTTGAATATGTTGTGTTTAGGAATTACATTTTTTTCAGTGTAAAAGTACTATCATTTATTTGATTAAATACAATATTCATCTATTGTGCTATCGTACACAAACATGATAATTTTTAAAGAGACTAAGACAATGACAACTCATGACAATTAAAAAGTTTATCTCTCAAAAAAAAAAAACATACTGATGAAATTTGAATAATATTTTTCAAACTAACTGACATAATTAAAAAAAAAATATTAATTAATAAATCACAAAAATAAAAAAACAAAAATCAAAAATTAAATTAAAAAAGGGACAAAGTAATGGTTACTCGGGCTCGAACTGGTGTCTTCGGGTTTCTGGTCTGCCTGCTTTTCCACCTGGGCTGCTTCTATTTATAATAACATTGTAGATGGTGGCGAAATTTATCTTCGTATTCTAATGATATTGTAGCAATTTTTCATTGTTCTCCCTCCGTCTTGCGAATTTTCGATCAGAGTCACGTGATCCTGACGCGAGTTTAACATTTTTTACCCATACCAAAAAAAAGTGCACAATGCCGCTAAAGAAGTTTCCACTTTAAACTTGCTCGACTAATCCAAATCAGATTAACTGTTAAGGATTTCACATAGACGATGCGTTACCTACATTCAAATTTCCTTTCACTGCAGACATCCTGACACCTTATTCACGCCAAAGATCTTTAGCTTCACAGATTAAACGGTACATACGTCCATATATAGCTAAGTCAATTATCTTGGAAGCTTTGCCTAGCTCAAAGGAGACAGGTTGACGTCAAGACACGTCTATTGTATATATAGCCTTATCACGTTGCTGAATTTCGGTACAGGGCGTCTTTATACCTAGCCTATTGAAAATGCTACCTTTGTCAGATGTGTCCGTCGTGACTTAGTTTTGACCTAACCAATAAATAGAATAGGGAGGTTAAGAACCGGGCACGGGGGTCCCCTACAGTAGTTACAGAGTAAAATATTCTCCAATCGGTTATCACTTCAATTCTTCTACAACTGCTTCATTCATATTTCATGGCCATCTTAGGAGGTACTACCACAGTGCCAGTTATTCAAATTAAAAATTCTTTATTCACTTAGGATGCAAAACAACTCTTGTGATACGTCAGGATTCTACATGTACGTGTAATGCCAAGTTCGCAACCAATAGGTAAAGCCGGAGAAAAGAACCTGGCAATAAAAATTCGCGGCCACTCTTTTCAAATTGCCAATTTTACAATGTTTGAATGTTTATAAATTTAATATGGGGTAAGGTACTGCGACTAATATACTATACACCATGTTAAAGGACTGATGCAAATTGTATTAATAAAAAGTTGAAACATGAGATAAACCAAAATCAGCCTTAGTGGGTACATTAAGTAGGAGCATCTACTTACAACAAAGGTGAAAACTATATGTGCTTAAATTCTTCCATAAAATAGTGACATCACTGTGTTTCGGTTGAAGGACACTGTAGCAAGTGAAATTACTGCGCAAATGAGACTAACTCCTCAAATGAGAAGCGTAGTGTGGTGACAATCAGATCTTTGCTAAACAAGGATTTTGGGTATCACTGACACTGTCGTGGGCTAGTGTAACGCTTACTATCGGGCTCATAGTTCGTCTCTTCAAAAAATTATCCTACTTTTTAAACGGCGCACTTTAATTCTGGTATATAAAAAATATCCAATTCTCTAATCGGCGCTCTACAATCTGTCTACAACTGCTACATCCATAGCATACCCTTTATCTACGCTAACTCTACTTTGGACGATTTTTGAACTGTTATTTACAGCTTACAGCTGGACACTTTTTCTACTTTTCCCCATCTATGATATTCTTGACGTGACACATGGGTAATATAAATTCATAGGCATTCATGTCACGGAGAGTTGACGAGTCTTACGATTGATCTGTCAAATCGTGCCGAATTATGGTTCCATAGAATTATGAAGCCGTAATCTATACTAATATCAAAAGCGGCTGTAGCCTAATGGCTAAGGCATTGGACTCGCAATCATATTGCTAGTTATCTTTAAAAAAAAAGTTGTAGAGTTTGTTTGTTTGTTTCAACGCGATTATCTCAGGAACTACTGGTTCGAATTGAAAAAAATATTTAAGCGTTGGATAGCTCATTTCATTTCACACTATGACCAATAGGAGCGGAGCATCAATAAAAAAAGTGCAAAAACGACGAAAATTGACGCAGACGAAGTTGCGCGGGTATACTGAAACATTTTAATTTAGAACACAAAATTTCATAGAATTAATTTTATTAAATGGGTGATAAGAGCTCCTTCCTGAAGCGGACTTGTACGGACTCAACGATGAGTTATAGCCGAAACTCTTTGTCAGTGGAAGTTTAAACCTATTTTAACTAGTTCACCCATAATTCTGTTATACTGAAAATCGCTGGATGATAAGGGAATACGTATGTTTGCACACCCGCTTATTCTCTTTCTTTTATTTTGTGCATATTTCTACAAAATATCGAGAGTACAGATTATGAATGCGCGCACCACGGACACGGAATCTCGTAATGTCTTCCAAGCAAAGAGGTATTTTATGATCAAGCAAGGAAAGGGTACAAGTAATACAAGGATACGAAACTGATCAAGCCCAATTGCACCTGGACAAAGATAGCCTGCGACTGATGTCGGGAACCATCACCCGATATTTCTCACTAAATACGTACTTTCACACCTTAGGTATCACTGACAATCCTCTGTGCAGAGCTTGCATGGAGGCGAAGGAGGTAAGGTAACTAGCAATGTGGGATTTTTGGTCCCACATTACTAGCAATGGGACTGACTCTGACTGAGACTGCCTCTGTGGCGAGGTGGGAGTGTATCCGACTGCTACACAAGAGGTCGTGGGTTCGATCCCCACCCAGGATAAAACTTTGTGTGATGAGCACGATGGTTTATTCTGTGTCTGGGTGTTATTTTTCTATAATATGTATGTATTTAGATATATATATATATATAAGTATGTTTTTCGTTTGTCTGGTTTCCATAGTACAAGCTCTGCTTAGTTTGGGATCAGATAGCTTTGTGCGAGTTGTCCCAAGATATTATCTAGTAAAAGTTCTTTAAATCCTGTTAACCATGTCCAGAGAAGATTGGCAAGATTGATCTAGAAAGAGGGAGCTGGGCCCGGTAGGAATAACGGTCACCATGGCTCACGCATAATGGTCTACTTTAGGGACTAAGTGCGGAAACCAAAATCCTAACTTAGAACATAGATATCAACGATGTCTATGTGTATACATTAACATTACTTTCTGTGCTATCGGTATTTTGTATTATGTCTGCTTTGTCGGTCTAAATTAACCGCCTGTCATGATCAAGGTAAAGAGGATAGGCACCATTATTACCTACCTTTGTTTATTCCCAATTAAATGTTAACAAACCAGTTTTCGAATAATGGTTGGAGCCAGGTCTAATTAGATAAGTTTCGGAATAGCTTGTTGTCTTACACTTCGAGTTTGCAGTAATGGAACTTGGTTTAGTTCGTTTAGGCTGATTCAGTTTTCGGTTTCAGTCTACCTAAATACCGTTCAACTGTATAAGCTATAGGTAACTTACCTATACAACCTGTAACAGAAAGGTGTGGTCAAATTTCAGTACAGTGTAGTGTATGGCATTTGCATATCATCAGCATCACCTTTAGTGCCAAATCTAATTGTATTGTTTTGGCATAGTTATAGTGTCTTCTTTTAACAAATCTTAACCGCAGATATTATTTATCACTAGTATTGCACCTTATGCGAGCAAAATTTTTTTTTCTTTTTTTTTTTCTTTTTCTTATTTTTCTTAATAAAAACGACTCCCGCATTAGGGTACAAGCCCTGTGTCGCGGGGGACTTTACAAACATACAAGTCACGGACACAAAGTACACCCAGACTCGGAACAACAATTTGTGGTTCACACAAAGTGGTGTCCCGTGTGGGAATCGAACCCACGACCTCATGCGTAGCAGTCGGATACACTCCCACCGCGCCACAGAGGCAGTCATGCATTATTATTGCATAGAACTTTTTAATTCATTATATATTAATTGATATCTTTTAACTAAAAATATCACGAAGCTTTTAGGGTATCCAACATCTTTTTGTCATATCGTAACTGGTACCACAAGTTTAACCTACAATTTCAGTTAAATCAAAATCGTAATATGCCGGCTACCAGCTCTCATATTTAAAGTATGGGCCAGTTGTTTCTATCTAATTGAAAGATTTACCACGTTAAGTCCGACAGACAGACAGAAACACGTTGATCCTATATGGATTCTCTTTTTCATTTGAATGTACGGTGAAAAGTATTGGACCCGACTTTATTGTTTTATGGCCTGTTATAGAAGCTATATTATTGTAGCAAAACTGACTTTTGTGTCGTTAATAGATAACAACATCAACCATTTAGCTGGCAGGTAACACTTGACTCTTACAAAAATTTGCATTTTAAAGCTTAATATTTCACAAACGGATCCCTAAATCTAAATATGGTCTTTTCACGAAAGAGGTTTACATTATACGGTTTCATTTTTATAGGGATCCTATACCCTCAAAAAAAATGTTTTTCAAGATTTTATTCTTTCACTTTGTCGGCGTAAAACTGGTTATCTATGCAAAAATCCCGCATACTAGCACTAAGCTGCGGAGGAACGGACGGACATTGCGAAACTTTCGGCTTTCCTATCCATAGTTATCAAAATGCACAAATGTCAGTTTCGCTACTAGAATTACCTATTTTACAGACACTTAATGATAGATAAGTTAATGAGACCGGCCGTTAAACATCATACCAACAAAGTTAAAATCATTGACTCCACATGTGGCTACTAGCAGCATAGGGTAAACCCCGAATAGTTGCCCCAGTGGGTTTTGAATACACTATGTGAGGTATGTTGGTGCTGAAAGAGCTTTACTATGGTTTACATGGCAATATGATCTGTAAGAGTAATGCTGCTGTATTACTCTTACAGACCATATTGCCATGTAAACCGTCACAGAAGCCGCAAGTGTTTGTCTGTGTGAGCAAAAATCTTCGGCGGCAAAATTATCGAAATCATATTGATGTGTAAATTCGATTGAATATTGTTATTACTGACTGCGGATTCAGTATTTTTTTTATTTCTTTGCATGCATTATAGATTAAATTACACTGTTTATTACGGTTTGTTGTTATTATATTTTTTGCGTATAACAACCACAATTATCCGTTTTAAAAAAGATAGTCCTAAGGTTGTATGATCTTTGCTCTAGGGGCAACCATTTTTTTTTATGAGTAAAGACAGAATTATTTTTAGGGCATTTTTCCAACGTATTGTTGACTATAACGTGTTACCCGATTGACCCAAAAGTGTAGGTAATGTTTTTCGTGCGTATGTATAAGTTTAAGTTAGTACCTATGTCACGAACTTACTACTACTACTTACTCGTATCTAACTTAAAATTGGAAGGCTGTTTTTGGTGTGTTATTGTTTAATTATACTTACAACGTTATACTATATTAGAAAGTACTTGAAAATTACGATGAATATTTATTTCTCTTTAAAAAAAAATCACTGTGAAGAATCTATCCTTGTACGAGGCAAGCATCTCGACAACTGATTTCATTGTTAGCCTTCTATCTGCCACAGTAGGCACCTATCCTGTTTTTTAAAAGGTCTATTAAAACTGAATTTACTCAAAAACAATAATAATTATGTTTACAAATATAGGCTGTTAGTAAATGACAAACGTTTTTATATACTTATTGTTTTTATATAATTCTTAATGTGTTTATATTTTTTAATTATAAAGCCTATCCGGCTTTTACCCTACTTTTACCCAGAGTATAAGTAGTAGAGAGAACCAATATAAGGGGCAGCTGTAAGCCCAATAAATCTGGTTGAAAGCCCGAGCCGTTACGATAAGCCGACGCATCTTACGCTCGAGGGCCGTCCATAACGTATTAAAGTAAACACCTAAATATGAAACGTGAAATATGGTCACTGGAAAGGTAACGCCTTCCCTATTAGGCCAGCGATGGCAGGAAAAGATACATATTCAAACTAATATAATAAATATTGACTGCCTCTGTGGCGCGGTGGGAGTGTATCCGACTGCTACGCAAGAGGTCGTGGGTTCGATCCCCACCCAGGGTAAAACTTTAGGTCATGAGCACGATGGTTTATTCTGAGTCTGGGTGTTATTTATCTATAATATGTATATATGTATGTATTTTCAAATATATAAGTATGCTTATCAGTTGTCTGGTTTCCATAGTACAAGCTTTGCTTAGTTTGGGATCAGATAGCGTTGTGTGAGTTGTCCCAAGACATAAATATTGACACTTACTAGTCTATATGTATATCAGGCAGGGTGTTTCATAAGAGAACATGGTTCATACTTTGAAAAATTCTATGATAAGGCAAACTCTGTAATAATAAATAGTAAATAGGGATCTGCCGTGTGGTGCCGGCTTAATAATAGTACCACCCCATCTCTTCCCGTGGGTGTCGTCAAGGCGACTAAGGGATTTCACTCCGGAGGACGGGCAGCAGCGTCCTCTGCGTACTTAAAGCCTTACTGCGATCGCCAACCCGCTCGCCAAGCGTGGCGATTATGGCAATTACCCCCAGGATCTACATACCAGTAGGTTCTACTGGGGAGACCCGTGCCCAGCAGTGGGCCATCATAAGGGTTGATATGTAAATAGGGATCCTGCACGATTAATAGTGCCACGCTTTTCAACTGCACTCGGCCAAAAAAAATGTTATTATATGATAATAAAGATTTATAATAAACTACCTCAAGCTTTAAGAGAGTTACCTACAAGACAATTTAAAAAAACGTTACTTAAGTGGCTTATTGACAAATGTTTTTATAATATTAATGAATATTTAATTTATGACATCAAATTGACGAATATTTTAAGTGGTAACAACAATAAAAATCAAATTAATTTCGTTTATTATTTAGGTCAAGATTAAGAAATATTGCATGTCGGAAATATTGCCGGCAAAATATGTGAGACCACTATCTGACTAACATCATAATTATGCATACCTACCATGTTTTAAGCAATAAAACATTTCATAAAAAAAGACATAAAAATAAATGTAAAAGTAACTCAGTCTGTCTTGGATAAAATTTAGACTGGATATAGTTTGAGTCCAGGAAAAAGATATACCTAAGATAGTTTTTGTTCCGATATCCGATATCCACGCGGGCGGCGCTGCAAACGATAGCTAGTGTTGCCTAAATATGTGATTGTAAAGTTTTATCAAATAACTCTCAGTGGTTTTTGCTTGAATGAGATAGATATCCACATATCTGACTCATTACTTTAATTAAGAAACGGCGATAGCCTAATGGCTAAGACATCGGTCTCGCAATCCTGAGGTCGCGGGTTCGAATCCTACCCATTATACTACTGACGTGAACCCACACTTAACACAAGCCTTTGAGCTTAGCTGGGGGGTTAACAAGATTGCTAATAATTTGGGAATAAATTCCACATTGCTAGCTTTCTTTTAAAAAAGAAAAAAAAACGAAAATATGAACTATATCTTCAGAGTGATTGAAAATTATGAACTAATAACCTCCCGGTCGAGGCTTCTTTACATAACACTAAACAACTTTGTAAAATAACGCTAGTAGTACTAGTAGTTCTTGTAGTTTTGGAAAATCACTACATAGTATAAAACAAAGTCGCTTTCTCTGTCCCTATATCCCTATGTATGCTTAAATCTTTAAAACTACGCAACGGATTTTGATGCGGTTTTTTTTAATAGATAGAGTGATTGAAGATCCATAAAATAGTGGAGAAATAAGGAGCGGAGCAGCAATAAGAAATGTTGCAAAAACGGGGAAAATTTACGAAGACGAAGTTGCGCGGGTCAGCTAGTATTTTATAAATTGACCCTTCTACCACATGTTTTTGGAGTTAACCACCTACAGGCTATTTTACTGGAGTAAAATCAATGTTTATTGTGAGGTTTAAGCCCTAAACCTGACAAAAAAACATCGAATTTAGTGCGGGGTCTCAGAGATGTGTGGTAGATGTTTGTGTAACAAAAGTAGGTAGTAGGTAGTGAAGGGTTAAGTTGTAATTTGTTTTTTATTTTTTTATTACGATGTTATTGAGCTTGCACACCGCGTTTGTTTTATGCGCTGACGCGGTTTTTCTTAGCGAGTCATCTGCGTTATCAACACATTTTAACAAATTTTACACGTTTGTATTGATACAAACGCAAATGAATCGCGCGTTTGTATCGATTCAAACGTACGCTTACAGCGTTTGTACAAATGCAATCATTGTTTCTGTTCTATTCTTAGTCATCGTTTTAAAAGCAGCACGAAAGCCATAGTAAGCAGAGTTGTTTCGAGTGACGTTATCGTAATACCATAGATCAACGTAATACTGTGGTTTCAAATGGCGGCGACTTTCTGCCCGATGCATCGCTACAAAAGCGCGTTTTCCGCGCGTTAGTATCGATGTATCAGCGCGTGTGTAGCGATACAAACACAACAATGTGACTTCAGTCTTGCATCTTCTGAGTGTCCTGATTACGTTCTACGCACGTCGTCATCGCATAAAAAAACATGGTGTGTAAAGGCTTTTAAGAAGCCATTAGTAAGAGGTTATTAGTGTATTAAAACCTGTATATGACTGTATACATAAACATATTACTTCGGAACCTATTAAGCTTATTCTTGTTTGTTCTGTTTGTAATTGTCAGAACAGTGAACTCAAGCTATCCCCAACCTAGGGTATTCTTCTACCCTGAAAGGGACTAGCACCCCCCCTCACCCCTTCTCATTTTATATCCCAATACAAATCTTAAGATTCGCTACAGTGAATCTAAAACCCCATAATACAAATCCTAAATATCACGATAGTATTTGCACGAAATCGCAGAGATATGTCAGGATTATCAGAGTAACTAATGATACTCGGCTGATATAGACCGCAGTGAAGTAAGATTTTTCAAACAGTTTTCTCTTCGGAAAGTTGTTACTTAATATATTTTTTATGTCATTATCCGGTTCATAAACTATTTCTATGCAAATACATTTAGCATACTCATTGCCCTAATAGGTGTGGATCCTTAGAACAAATTTTAAAATGATACATAATAATAATATCTTGGGACAACTCACACAACGCTATCTGATCCCAAACTAAGCAGAGCTTGTACTATGGAAACATATACACCGATATACATCTATATAATATTATAAAGCTCAAGAGTTTTTTTGTTTGTTTGAACGCGGTAAACTCAGGAACTACTGATCCGAATTGAAAAAATCTTTCACTGTTAGATAACCCATTTATCGAGGAAGGCTATAGGCTATATAACATCACGCTGCGACTAATAGAAGCGGAACAGCGATGAGATATGTTGCAAAAACGGGGAAAATTTACGCATATGAAGTTGCGCGGGACAGCTAGTACTTATATATTTGTGAATACATGCACATTATAGATAAATAATACCCAGACACAGAATAAACCATAATGCTCATCACACAAAGTTTTATCCTGGGTGGGGATCGAACAAACGACCTCTTGCGTAGCAGTCGGATACACTCTCACCAGGCCACAGAGGCAGTAGGGGGAGCACTCCATACATGTAACAGAAGCTAAACATTCTTTTTCAGCAAACATCAACGTGTAGCATTATAAATATACTCACATAGCAAACCTTCAATTCAAATACATGTAGGTCACTGACCTCTATTGTCCTAGTATACGCTGTACAGCCTTTCATGACCAATAACAAGCCTACCGTTTGATTTTGACATTTGAACGGTCATTTGAAAAAATCATGTCATTATCATGGAGTCAGTACTTGTGTAACAATATTAACTACAACGGCTTTTTTTTATTTACTTTGCATGCAAAACCACTCTTGTGATACGTCGGGATTCTACATGTACATGTAATGCCAAGTTCGCAAACAATAGGTAAAGCCGTAGAAAAGAAACTGGCAATAAAAACTCGCGGCCACTCTTTTCGAATTGCCAATTTTACAATGTTTGAATGTTTATAAACTTGATATGGGGGTAAGGTGCTGCGACTAATATACTATACACCATGTTAAAATACTATATAGCATGTTAAAATACCACCATGTTAAATTTGTCTTAAGTGTCAAAAAAGTTCACCGGACGGTCATTCGATTCGATATTTGAAATTGCTGTCACTTTGTACGGGGAGCCAGTCCAGCATACTAGTACCATATGGGTCAATCCATAGGTCCATCTCCCATTACTGGGAACGTTATAAGTCTGTTGAACAAAAAAGAGTTGGGTTTTAGGGTTCCCTTATAGTTTCGCCATGTCCGTCCGTCCAGAGACTGTAAGTGCTAGAAGGTTGTAATTTTGCATAGATACACATATTCAGAAAATAAAATCTTGATAACACTTAGGGTAAGGACCTTCCCTATATGTAAAGTGGGGTTGTGGTTTTTTTGTCACCTTCGCCATCGTGTGGGGTATCATTAGATAGGTACTTTCAAAACGTTTAGGGGTTGTGAAGACCATTTTTAGATTAAATTCCGTTTGTGAAATATTAAGCATTAAATTGCAAATTTTTGTTAGAGTGCAGTCCCCCCCCCTGCCAGCTAAATGGTTGAAGTTGGGTATCTGAAAAAAACACGCTAGTAGTATGTATAGTGAAATTAAAAGGAAAACTGTAACAGCTGAGTACGCTTAACAAGTTTACGAGTCTAAGCTGATCAAATGAAAACCCACTTCTTAAGCCGCATTATTTGGATGAGGGGGAACTACAGAACCCTACAGCCCGGCTTTTATTATAGGCGAGTTCTTATATGTGTTAAATAAAGGTCACATAAATCTGTGAAGTGTTACAGTTTCTTACGTCACTATCAACAAAAATGTTCGTACTAAAAATAAACTGCCACTAAAGTATTTATAGCAGTGACATTGAGCGAATTTTATTCAATACTGTTTTTCGCTCTTCACATTGTCCGCTTGGTATGCGAAAAATAACAGTTTTTTATTAAGTACTAGCTTTCACCCGCGGCTCGACCCGCGTAAATGTTGGTTATCGCAATAAAATATGTCCTTTGTTCTTCCCCGGGACTCAAACTATCTCCATACTAAATTTCATAGAAATCGGTTCAGTGGTTTAAATATGAATAGGTAATAGACAGACAGAGTTACTTTCACGTATATAGTAATATTATAAAGCTGAAGATTTTGTTTGTTTGAACGTGATAATCTCAGGAACTACTGTTCCAAAATTAAAAAAATATTTTACTGTTTGATAGCCCATTTGTCGATGAAGGCTATATAACGCGGAGCGGAGTAGCAATGAAAAATGTTCCAAAAACGGGGAAAATTTACGCAGACGAAGTTGCGCGTGTCAGCTAGTTTAAAATAATAGTAGATATAACGCATGCTTTATCGAAGTGAAGTAGGCAGACAACTCATCTTACACCTTACCTTATTCAGTAGACCTTGTTAATCAAGTACTGGTACTAATAGTTACAAATTTTATAAATTCAATAATTGCATGTTTGAAAAATAGAAAAATTTGAAGTCCAGGCCCAGGAATCGAACCCGAGACTTCCTTATGCCAATCCGGGGCTGGAATCGAACCACCTATCTGGACTATGTTACTAGACCTCAAATTTCTCTATCTTTTCAAAAATGCAATTATTGTATTTATGAAGTAATTAGCAAGAAATGCCTATAAAAATTACTATAAGTTACAAATGTTTCAAATAATTTTAAAGTGTAGAGCTAAGAGATACAACATTTTCAAAATTTGTTTTTTTAGGTAGGTATATAAACCTAAAAACCTTAATTATATTTATGTATTGGCATTTAGTTATTTCTAAATTATAACTAATCAAATAAAATCTGAGGAAAAGGTCAGTCAACACAATTAATATAAATGAAAGGGAACTCTGTGTTTGATGTAAGTATTTGAATGTTTCAATGGCTCCGTGTTTGTTATCGTTAATAATATGATTTATAAATTGGAATGTAATTGGCGTTAATTATTTCGTAAAATTAAAACAACTTGGGCTATTGTGACTAAGGCTTAGAAAATAATTTTAATAAATTCTCTCCCTCCCTTTTCTCGTCTTTGTTTTTCGATTTTAGGGTTCCATAGCTAAAATGGCAAATCGGAAACCTTATAGTTTCGCGATGTCCGTCTGTCCATCTGTCCTTCCGCATCTTAGCTCAGAGACTGTTATTGCTGGGAGGCTGTAATTTAGCATGGATAGACATATTACTTACGCCGACAAAGAGAAAGAATAAAATGTTAAAAAAAATTTTTAGGGTACCTAAAATTTTTTTTTATATGGAAAGTGATTTGATGAAAAATATTATTAAGTAGATATAACGTTGTAAGTATGAAACAAAAACAATAGAAAACCCACTTCTTAAGCCACATTAATCGGATACGGGGGGGGGGGGGGGGGAACTATTGCCCTTAGCGAAGTGTCAATGTTTTCTTAAGACGTTATCACGTAAAATTATCGTCCATAAACCGACTTTACAGACAACCATTTTGTGATCTTATCAACCTTGGTTCTTACCAGATTTAATAAAAAAACCTAATTTGTACGAATAAATTCACGAGATGGCTTGAAAGTGCATCTGCTTTTAACTAAAGAAAGAACTCAATTAAGATAATGCATTTAATCTGGGTACAATAGACTAGGTTTCCAGTGCACTATTATTGCTCGACTGCGCTGACTCGATCGTTTATTGTCGCAGAGCTTTACACCAAGCTTGCTTCCTACGTTGCATTAAACTCCTATATTTTCTTGAGGCCTTATAACTACTTTATGGATTTGTCCTCGTTTTCACCATCGATTGGGGTTCCCTAAACCAAATATAGAAAGTTCGTAGTTAAATTTCTTATGTCAAAACGTTTTAGTGTATCTTAAGTTATTTCATCATGCACCCTAAGTGATGATCAGTGAGGAGAAACTACTTCTCATGGAAAGATATTAAAGAGATCCCAAGTGCTGCTATTTATAATATTACTAGCTGCTGCTCGCGGCTTCGTCCGCATTTTACGCCCTCAAGGGTTGATTTCCTAAAAACACTTAAATTTAAACCAAAAAGCTAAATACGAATTTAAAGATCTAACTCCAAAACTGACGGACAAACATATAACCCCTATTTGTCACTTTTAGGGATTGATTTTCCGAAAATGCTGAAACGCATGTTTCTTTAATTAAAACCAAAAAGCCAATTCGCCGATCTCACTTCAAAACTGGCGGAGTTTCATACAATCCTGTGACTCGTTTCACATACACATGCAACGCCTATTTTAGCCCCTTAGGAGTGAATTGTCCAAAAACGCTGAAACACGTATTTGTTCCTTCAAACTATAAAGCCAAATACGAAAATTCACAGATCTAACTTCAAAACTGAAAGAGTTTCATAAAATCTTGCAATTCTTATTCTTTGGGGACGAATTTCCAAATTCTTAGTGGACCAACAACATAAAAGGCATCAACTGCCAAATTTTCCGGTTAGGATCTGCGTTGATGAATCAGTCAGGACATACATGATTATACAGGGTGCAATCGTTAGGTGAGTACAGGCGATTATTCCGTAAATATAGGAGATATCAAAAAACTTTAAACTGATATTGAAAGTAGGTACGTCACCTTATGAGTAAAACGACAATAATTACTTTTTCAACCAACTTCAAAAAGGAGAAGGTTCACAATTGTGACTTAAATAATTAAACATTTTGAAGTTGGTGCCTAAAACGAAAGACTACATTACCTGGCACCAACTTCAAAATGTTATTTTAGTATGTTGTATTAGTATTAGTTAATTATTTTTTTGTTGCTGTACCTATATCATTTTTTGCTTTTTAGTTACCTTATAATATATATTTTTTAAGTCGGTTCCAATTTTTTTTGTAAAATATTTTTTTTTAATTTACTTGTATATGTATATAAAATAGTATATAAAAGAAAAAAAAAGAGCAACGCTTAAAAGGCCTACTTCATGATCAGTCTCATATTATTTACGAAGTGGATAGTATACCTACTATAATTTATATTCTGTAAGTTTGAAACACAGTAGTAAATAACAATTAGTCAATTATCTCACTTAAACACCGAATACCTTCTGTCATCACCACGAAAGATAAGAATATCTAACATTTACGTAGTAAGAATTAATCTAGATAAAACTATGTCTGTAAACAACCCGGCCAAGTGCTAGTCGGACTCGCGTACGAAGGGTTCCGTATATCTACATAAACGGCAAAAAAATCATGTCTGTTGTATGGGAGCCCCCCTTAAATAATTTAATTATTTATTTTTAAAGTGAATAATATAACTCCATATTCTGTAAATATTTTAAGCCTCTACCTGTTACCGTTATCAATATCGAGCAAAATCGAGCAAAAAATATCACGTTTGCTGTATGAGAGCCCCCTTTAAATATTCATTTTATTCTGTTTTTTAGTATTTGTTTTTATATCGGCATCAGTAATACATCAACTAAGTGGTAAACGAGTTCTTGAGTGGAGACCGCGTCTCGGCAAACGTAGTGTAGGACGCCCTCAGGCCAGGTGGATTGATGATCTACGCAAAACGGCTGGCAGGAGCTGGATGCGAGAAGCCGAGGATAGAACAAAGTGGCGTGCAATAGGAGAGGCCTATGTCCAGCAGTGGACTGCGATAGGATGGTGACGAATACATCTACAGATGACTATCACGGTTCATGAAATACAGTCTTAGTAATAGGGTCCCGTTTTTACCCTTTGGGTACGGAACCCTAAAAACTAACAATATCCTTACAAAACCCCAGTTTCACTATCTTGATTGGACCTATGTTACCCAATGCTTGGTAGTTCTATATCCCACTAAGCGCTGTTACGTAAACAAATTTGAAAATCATGGCTGCTCCGTGACGAGAATCGCGATTTTCTTGCAACATTTCTTTGATTTATCTGCCTCACTCCAGTAAATCCGTCCAGGCCTCCAAGGTTTACCCCACAAACTTAAAACGGAGATTCAATCAAAGTTTCGTACAAAATTTCAGGTACATAACTTCTTTGTAGTTAGTAACTACGAGACGTCATTAAACAAATTTTGGTCTTAGCGACCGTGACTGCGAAGCAAAAGATCATGGGTTCGATTCCCACCCAGGACAAATCTTTGTATGATAAGCATGATAGTTGTATTTGTGTCTGGGTGTTATTTATCAATAACTAGCTGACCCGCGCAACTTCGTCTGCGTAAATTTTACCCGTTTTTGCAACATTTATCATTGCTGCTCAGCTCCTATATGTCGTAGCGTGATGTTATATAGCCTATAGCCTTTCTCAATAAATCGGCTCTATCCAACAGTAAAATATTTTTTCAGTGCAGCCCAGTAGTCCATCGCGTTCAAACAAACAAACAAACTCTTAGGGATATGAAAAATAGATGTTGTCCGATTCTCAGACCTACCCAATATGCACACAAAATTTCATCAAAATCGGTCAAGCCGTTTCGGAGGAGTATGGCAACGAAAACTGTGACACGAGAATTTTATATATTAGATATACCTAGTATTTTTTTTTAATAAAAATGACGACTCCCGCAGTAAGGTACAAGCCCTATGTCGCGGTGGACTTTACAAACATACAAGTCACGAACACAAAGTACACCCAGACTCGGAACAACAATTTGTGGATCACACAAAGTGTCCCGTGTGGGAATCGAACCCACGACCTTTTGCGTAGCAGTCGGTTACACTCTCACCGCGACATAGAGGCAGTCTGAATATATATGTATGTTTATCATTTGTCTGGTAGCCCATAGTACAGGCTCTGCCTAGTTTGAGTTCATCTGCGAGTTGTCCCTAAATATAAAGTATAGATAAAATAATTAAATATAATTTTAATATTGTTATGCAAAAATAAGCTATTAATTTCCAACTTCGAATATTGCTTTTCAGTGTTAAAATAAATCAGCGTAGTGTACCAATTAAGTGAATATTCGTGATTCGAATATTTCCGTGCTAACAGCGAACGAATTCAAACTGGCATTCGGCATCGAAATGAACTCGTGTAATGAATTTAAAATTGATTCGGAAATGTGATTTTTGTTTATGTTTAAATAATGTTATTTTAGGCGTATAACTCAACACAACTCAACTCTGATGTTTCATATGTTTTGATTTTAATTCGTCATAATTTGTGCCAGTATCCGTAATCTATCATATATCTTATTTGGATATCAATTGGTTTTGTTAGTCTCGCTAAAACTCAAAAACCGATTTGAATATTTTTGTAGTTTTGTATGCTCTAAAGATGTTTAAAAATTGGAAAAATCAATAATAACCACAAAAAAATCGAAAAGTTCTAAAACATTTGCTGTGCTCTTGAGACCTCGGTAAACCAATAGTTCCTAGGCCAAAACTGGCTTGTAGTATATAATATTTCCTTGCATCCGTCCT
Organism: Herminia tarsipennalis; assembly: GCA_945859575.2. Lineage (NCBI taxonomy): Eukaryota > Metazoa > Arthropoda > Insecta > Lepidoptera > Erebidae > Herminia > Herminia tarsipennalis. The sequence continues at coordinate 8,499,703 of OX243834.2, read as the reverse complement.
AGTCTCTGAAGATATAATTTTAGATTAGGTACCTATAATTTCGGAATCCAGTCCCTGACTCAGTGGCAAATGAGCAGATCTAGATATCTGTGAGGATAAGCAACGTTACCACTGTCGGTCCATAGATGGGTGACTTATACCTAAAAATGTAATCCATACTTAATATTATAAATGTGAAAGTAACTCTGTCTGTCTGTCTGTCTGTTACGCTTTCACGCTCAAACAACTAAACCGATTTAGATGAAATTTGGTATGGATATAGTTTAAGTCCCGGGGAAGGACATAGGATAGTTTTTATCGCGATAACCGACATCCACGCGGGCGGAGCCGCGGGCGAAAGCTAGTATGTAATAAAAGAAAAATAAAGAGAATAATAATAATATCTTGGGACAACTGACAAAACACTATCTGATCCCAAACTAAGCAGAGCTTGTACTATGGAAACCAGACAACCAATAAATATACTTATATATGTATTTCTAAATACATACATATTATAGATAAATAACACCCAGACACAGAATAAACCATCGTGCTCATCACACAAAGTTTTATCCTGGGTGGGGATCGAACCCACGACCTCTTGCGTAGCAGTCGGATACACTCCCACCGCGCCACATAGGCAGCCGTAATATGCCGCTGTTACTTGATTATGTGGATCATTTGGATAAATGTACACAGGCCGTAGCTAGAATTAGCACAAATAGGCACACGGGAATCAGGTTTCAACAGAGTGAGGCCGCGCGCAAGTAGAAATATAACATGATAGAATTTGAGAATGACCGATATTCTCTCTCAATGTGTTTTATTGATTGAAACGGATACTCTATATCGTACATTTGCTAAATCTGTATCGTACTAATGGATGTTAATATCCTATGGGCTTGACCGGGAGTTCTAGCGGGAGAGCAGCGATGGCAAATAGCGACCTGATTTCATGGTTGTGTTTGGTGGTATTTGCCTCACCATTTACTGCAAAACCTAGTCGTGAATTCACTTCATAAGTGTGTACCTACTTCATTTAAATATGATACCTTCATTACTTCCACGAGCGGTTTCATAATGATGTCCCACTGCTAGGCACGGGTCTCCTCAATAGAATCTAATTATTGTAGATCCTGCCATAATCGCCACGCTTGGCTAGTGGGTTGGCGATCGCAGTTATGCTTTAAAGTACGCAGAGGACGCTGCTGCCCGTCCTCCAATGTGACATCTCATTGTCACCTTGACGAAACCCACAGGAAGAGATGAGGTGGTACTATTCTTAAGCCGATCATTTCCTTCAATTAGTTCGCCATTACTTAAAGCCTTTAAATAAATGGAGTGGGTTGCACCGACTATACACTCTATGGGGTGGTTACGTGATATAACGTTGGCGCCCCATAACGTCTAAGTAATCCGAAGCACGCAAACCTATATTTTACGAAGCGTTCCTTCATACATAATACATTCCAAGAATATGTTTCAAATTTTGAACATACATTATCTGCAATCCACTAGTATGTTTTTAAATAAATAAGGTTCTATATTTGTTTTTTTTTTTTTTTTGGAACGTAGTTCGTTGGCACGATATCATTTGTTTGCAGGCTAGACCAAAAAAGTATTACATTTTGACATCGATCAAAAATCTATTATTTATGGTTATGTAAAGCTACAACAAGGAGGTTGTTTGTATATGTATTTTTGTTAAAGGTTATAATGCTTATTTTACCTTTCTTACACTAGCTGTATGTAACATGTGTGAAAATACATAATTGGAATTAGGACAATTTTTAAAATGTTGTTCTTCCAGATTTTATTTAATTATTAATTAATACAAACACAAATAAGCTATAGCAAAAGGAACAATTTTCCAACCAGGTGTTTATAAGGCACCTGTCTCGTTTTTTATTTGTATCTAGAGTTGTCGTATTGATCAACATCGATCACATTTTAGACATGCTAACGTGATTACGTCCTTTTTAAACTCATTCTATTTATCATCTCCAGCGCAAAAATAAGGGTGTTATAGGAATAACATGGGTATCTCATTTTTTTTTTAAAGTCTTCCCCAAACGGGGTGAAATATGCAGTTAACATTTCTACGAGTGTTCTGTTAGTTTTCTGTTTCAGATCTGAAAATGTGTAAGTAATTAAAATACCATATCGTTAGCGGTGATCGTTGAGATAATTATTACTACGTAGATAATATTATGGAGGTACAATATTATCTTGATGGCGGTGACAGCATTTTTGTAAAAACAAATATTAAAGCAGTGAAATAAGGTAGCAAACATTAACTAGTTTGTTACATAAAGTAACGTACTAAGATTTATATATACCTACTAGCTGACCCGCGCAACTTCGTCTGCGTAAATTTTCCCTTTTTTCTTCCTTTTTTTTTTACAACATTTTTCATTGCTGCTCCGCTCCTATTGGTCGTAGCGTGATGTTTTAACCTATAGCCTTCCTCTATAAATTGACTATCCAACAATAAAATATTTTTTCAATTTCGGCCCAGTAGTTCCTGAGATTATCGCGTTCAAACAAACAAACAAACTCTTAGGGGTATGAAAAATAGATGTTGGCCGATTCTCATAGATACCGGATAAGCACAAAACATTTCATCAAAATCGGTCAAGCCGTTTCGGAGGAGTATGGCAACGAAAACTGTGACACGAGAATTTTATATATTAGATTTATAAATCGGGTGATAAACTAGTATTCAATATTTATGAAAGTTACTTAACTAAAGTGTAAACTGATATTGTTAATAAACGTAACGTAATAAACACCAATCAACACTTCGTGAAACAAAAGAAAATTATGGCAATTTTCTTACATAATACATGAAACACAGCTACTTTACACTCGTTTATTAATATTAAACCTTTTCCCTTTGAAATAAAGGCTCATTTCATTTAAATATTACAATACAAAGAGTACAAATTCTTACTGTTTGCCAAAACATATTCTCTGGAGTCGCATATATAGGTATATTACACATAATATGTATTTATAATACGTTCTCCATACGCTGTAAAATACTCCTGGGTTATATATCAATGGTTTCGTGATTTCGTGGCGAGAAAAGGCGCGAAGCTAATATTAAAAGTGGATGTTGGTTTCATAAAACGTGTTACAGTGCCCGCAAATGCTCAAATGCATATTTTGTATTTACAGTGCATATACTCGTACACTAGTGCATCTTTTCGAGGTTACCGCTTTATCGATTTGTATAAAGTGTTATAGAATTTTATAAGCTACGGGAAATATTTTATTATAAGGCTAAATACCTTTGTTTATTTCCCGACGTTTCGACCGTATTGCAACGGCCGTGGTCACAGGTAGACGGTATAATATTTACGCGATTAAGACCCGTAGCTTATAAAATTCTATAATGTGTACAAAACGCGAAAGTTTACGAACATATATTGTATAAAGTGGTTACTATTTTATATCACAAAAAGTCTTTTGTTGTTTATGTTTGATAAGAAAATTTTGTTTGTGTTGAATAGCCTGCTTTAATAAAGGTTTTGTAAGACGCATAATGATTGAGTCGTAAATATTTATGCTTTTCAGGTTTCAAATGATAGTAGGTACGGTTTTTTTTAAATTATAAGGAACTAACTGAACCGCGCAAATTCGTCTGCGTAATTTTTACAACATTTATCATTGCTGCTCCGCTCCTATTTGTCGTAGCGTGATGTTATGTAGCTTGTAGCCTTCCTGGATAAATGGGCTATCCAACAATTTTTTTTTATTCAGACCAGTAGTTTCTGAGATTATCACGTTTATACAAACAAACAAACTCTTTAGCTTTATAATATAAGATCTTATCCATCAATTTGCACTGGACCGACGTGATAGATTACATCTAGACTACATTCATTTAAAACATGAGGCTAGTTCGATCCGAAAAAACGTTAAATGGTTGAATTTGAGTTTGTATTTCTTTTGAGTTGTATTTTGGAGCTTGGTGGTGTTTAAAACACTCTCACTAATAAAGTAATTAATGTACAGTTCAACGTAACTAGGCCGGACTGAAGTAGGCGACAAGTGGTTGCGCAGATGCATTTTTTGGAAGTAAATGGTGACAGGAAGCGGGGGGCGGAGGCGGTAACTAAACCAAGAGAATTAGAGATGCGATTACGCATTACATTGTCATAAATAGTATTACTAATTCATGTTTATTTGTGATTATTTTGGTAAATAAATTGTTTTTCAAAGTTTCTTTATTATTTACTGTAACTGTTCTAAATTTAAACTTTTATGAACTCATTTATATATCTAGTGTTTTTATATTGTTGAATTAAAATGTTGTTAGTATTTTTAATCGATTAATCGTTTTCGTAAGTAATTTTAGGTTTGCATCTCTATGACATGCGGGAAAGTGATAAAAACCTAACTTTAATCCGGTCAGGATACGTTGATCGTACTGTATTGACAGTTATAGAATCTAGGACAAATGCAGGATAATTTGGATCGCAACTGGCACCAGTCAACAGTAACATGCTTCTGTTATTCTCAAATTCTGTTTCTCTATCAATGGGTCTTTAGAGCCATTGTACTTAAAAAAATGAAACATTTTTCTGCCTTACTAACTATTTCATTTTTCCTAGGATCCGACGCAGAGCCAGTATGGAAGCTCCAAGACCAGGGTTTTGACCAAGGCTACGGTTCTGAACGTTCACCAGAAGACGACTACGTGCCTCCCATCGCGCCGGCCATTTCTCTAGAAGCTTATGAGGCTGAGCTACGAACGATCTACCCATTCATCAACGACGGTAAGATTTAGAAGGAACTATCAGTATTTATTACTTACTGTCTACATCAGTATTTCCCAAAATGGGTTCGTAGGAAAGCTACAAGGGAAAATAAATATATTTTTTGAAATTTTTAAAACAAAACTTTGTGATTGCCTGCGTAGAAGAACAAGGAAAACAAGAAAATACGTTAAATAATTCCTATGTGTCCAGTTATGATAGTCATCTATTACATCTCCCCACCCCTCCGCTCGTCATGAACTTAGGGTTCCTTAAAATAAAAAGTATTACATGGATGTTGCGTTATCTATACTAATATTATAAAGCGTAAGAGTTTGTTTTGTTTGTTTGTTTGTTTAAACGCGCTAATCTCAGGAACTACTGGTACGATTTGAAAAAATCTTTTTTTGTTGGATAGCCCATTTATCGAGGAAGGCTATAGGGTATATAACATTGCGCTACGACTAATAGGAGCGGAGAAGCGACGAGAAATGTTTCAAAAACGGGGAAAAATTACGCATACGAAGTTGCGCGGGACAGCTAGTGTTAGAATAAACTTAAAAAATCTGGACCGATTTTAAAAATTCTTTCACCGTTGTGAAGCTACACTATCCCCGGGTGACATAGGCTTTCCCACGGGAACGGGAACAACGCGGGTGAAACCGTGAGGCGTCTGCCAGTTAAAAATAAATGCTAAACTACATGTTTGGGAAATTGGGAACCCTGGTCTACATCATGCACCGTCGGAAACAGGTCTAACATACTTACATTGGCCGTAAGCGTACTTAGCATACCGCAGACTAGCTGACCGGCCACTTTATGGACATAAGCATTGAGCTTGCATTAAGATGTCAACGGGCAGCAATTAGTAACTAGCAACACATACATAGCCATAGATCACGGACACGGAATCTTGGAACACTATATGAGCGAATTCTATGTACCCGAGCGCGCATTATACAAAGATTCATGAACACCATATATATAAATTAAGAAATTCAAACAAAAACAAAATTGATGTAGAAATAAACATGAATATTCTAAATTAGCAAGATTGTTTTATAAAATTAAAAGAGCCGCAATCGTGTGACGTAATATAGGCAAAACAACACTCCCGTCTTTGAAACTGTCAGCGGGAAAAATGCGCACAGAAAGTGGTGCCCTAGGTGGCACCACTTTCTGTGTTCTCGGAATATAAATATTAATTACATTGCCTTTTAAGCCAGCATAGATGGCATTGCCGACACTGTATTTGACGCTGACTAACACCAATCTCACCTGTGCCGATATGGCGTTCTAAACATGACAGTCAGCATTTTCGCGGCAATAAAAATAAAACGTGTTTATTTTGCCGAAACAATTGTTTTTGTAGGTTTTTATTAACATTTTCAAACTATTATTTTAAACTGATAGGTATTGTACACTTGGCATGTTGTGGCTTCAGTAAGTAAGAAGAAGGAAACAAAATACATTTATGTAAATTCAGCTTATGTAAATTTAAATAGTAGTTTTATAGATATATTTCAGCCTGCCGCAGTCCTTCTTCGGTAGGTAATAACTCGCGTGTCGCATCGATCACGCTGATTCGAATAAAAACGCGTCGCTCATGTCACGTCAACTTGGCTGATTGCTGAATATTTTTATTTTCCTTTCGTGTTGCATCGTGGTACACGGAAATAAACACAACCAAGTTAGATAAAGTATTTTATCTTATGGATTGCTATCGGTGCAACCAAGTCGAAACCTCAATGAGCTTTAATCAATTTCGTGTAAGGCACGGCCAAATTTTACCTTACGATATATTTAATAATAATTCCCAACGAAGCCATCACGTGTCATTATGACAAACATTATTGCAAACTAACTTTGATCAATGTGAATAAGGCCCATTAAAACCATAACGTAAATTTCCAATCATGACTACATTTACGAGTTGGTATAATGTTGTGTTGATGGAATTGTGGAAATGGTGGCAAACCTAGTTACCATCGTTTTCAAAGCACGTTATTTTACATAGGTGTACTTGAAATAGGTATGTGCAAAATTGGTAAATTTACAAAATATTGAACCTTTGTACAAAATAAATAACTCACACTGGCAGAAATTATCTGGAAGATTAGCTAGATTGCCTTCAACTCAAAAATAGAAAAAATTATCAATAGACTTCTACTTGGGAGTACTTTATTCCCGTGTCAGAGTTTATTGATCGCTGAACGCATTCAGTCAGCAATCACAAAACCTGGCGCACCGGGTATTCCTGATATGCGCTTAATAAACGTCATAAACATCAGTGTGAACAGAGCTCGTAATCTATTTCGCACTTTGCACAATGAGCTACTAAAGCAAAATATCTATTTGTGATAGGTGTATTTCTTATAGCACATCAATCATTATTGTTTTCAAGATGGCAACGTAATTTATCGGTTACTAGTTTTCGCTTTCAAAATAAAGTATTTTAGGGACGTCGTTAATGTACACTGTATCTGGAACCTACCTGGATTCTACCTTGAACCTTGGAATTAAAAGCCTTGAACAGATTTCTTCCTTTTTCGACAAGAACTTACGTCAACTTTCGTTTAATTGTCGCTTGATTGACGTTTTTTATTCTCAATCTGACACTGTCCCCCCTTGAAGTTGATCAGGGGCTGATACCATGAACTCTAAATTATTTGTTATGTGCAGGACAGCTCAACTTCATTTTTGAACCTGACGCATGCTTGTCAGTCGCTGAACTATTGTCAAGTGCAAAAAAGTTACACATAGAGAATAAGTCACTCTCTGGTTTTGTGACGTCATCACTGACTCGTCTTCTTTTTGCAGAATTATGATACGAAATTAGCAGGACAGTCTACAATTGCCCGGCTATGAGAGTTCATAGTACGGCCCCAAGCCAAGCAAAAACGTTATTCCATGTAATCTTAGCACACCTTTTTACCCTCTTGGGAGTGTAATTTTCAAAATTCTTTACCTACCTATCTGATGCTTACATCATGTAAGGAATACGTCTACCGAATTTCACGTCTCTGGCCAAAGCATGTTGTACCTACTCATAGTACCTAATTACAAGGCAGCTATTAATTAGTTTCATTAAATAATCTTCAGCACTGTTTTATTACAAACTTAAATCGGTGTTTTTGTAATACATTTATTTCTACGTTTCCATGGGATTAATATAAACTGTAAGTAGTATTCAAAGCCGTACGACGTTAAGTGTTTGCCTTTGACACACGCGAGAGGTCGTTGCTATTTGAGTCCGTACATTGTGCTATTACCAGTACTGAAAACACCACTTTAAATGCAAAGTAAAGCGAACTAGTAATCGTTCGAAATATGTAGCAGTGAATACTTGGAAATTGCTTAGGTGTTTGGAAAACAATTAGTATTTAGTTTTTAGATTGTATTTTTTAACCCCGCATACTCAAATGATACTTGATTTTGAGTCAAGCTCAAAGGTATTTATGTCTTTACTATTTACATTTTAAGTTACAGTGATAGCATGAGAGATCACGGCGCGTCTAAAAACTGAATGGCTTTTATACATTTAGTATTAAGGCAATGCAAGTCGCCAGGAGCAGTCGAAGCTGTGTTTCGAAACCATATTGCTGCAGCCAATTCCATTGATAAGTGTCATTTTCAAATACCTAATCACGACTGCCATTGTTCCGTTGACTCGATTAAGAAACGAGTGACCATCACTTCAGTTAATAAAGTAGGTCCTATTTTCATAGTGTACTTAGGTTTTTTAATAAAAGTATTTTTTTTAATATTGTTAATGTGTATGGAGTGCCCTTCCTAAAAATATGTATTTTTATTATTTTGCTATCAAAGTAGTGGCTACTACAAGACAACTTTTCATCAAATTTCATCAATATTCATTTTGTAGTCTCTTTGAGTAAAATTCCTGTGACATACGGACGGATAGACATACAGAGAGACGTACAAGAAGAAACTATAACAATATATGTTCCGTTTTTGACATTTTGGCTACGGAACTCTAATAAACCTTTGGTCAAAGTAAAAAAAATGCCTGGAGAGAAAGATTTGTGATGTAAACCAGGGATTTCAAAGGATTTCATGTAACTGGCAATGACAGTTACCATCTAGTGGATATGTATGGCAGTTCTCAACGTTAAAATCTATTTTTAAATATGACTGAACAAATCATAAAATGGCTATCTACATCACAATAACAGTTGATTTATATCAGACATATTGAATTTACGTCATATTCATTGTCAATAGCGAGATCATGACAGATTGTTCGTTACACCATTTATCAAAAGCAATCCAATCATAGATCTATCATAAATTTAAACAGAACATGGCACAATGAATATGTCATGCTGAATTCGTGAAATGTGGTAGTCCCGAAACAACATTATTTTTATTAAAAGTAAATAATCAATTATTATTTGTGTTCGATGTCAATAATAATATAAGGCACACAGCTAGCATTATGATGATATGTAGATTCACCCTTGAAACAGGCGCGGATCCAGAAATTTGTTCTGAGGGTGGTAACAATTAACTCAACCGGTCAACTGTGAGTTGCTCGCATGACGGGGGGAGGGCGTGCATTTGATTCAACACCGGTACACCACCGAGAGAGGGGGGGGGACAATTGCCTGCTTAAACACTCCAATCCAGTGTAAAAATTCTCAAATTCGCCAAAAAAAGAGATTCAGTCGAGTCTGGGGGGGAGGGGGGCAATTGCACTTGTTGCCGCCTGCCTGGAAACACCCAGGTGTGTCACGCGTTACTGACTTATTAGAAAAGTACTGCACAGACAACCTAACAATTAAAATCTCCGTCCTTCTCTCAACCAACCAACCAGTATTGTTGTATACAGCACCAACACAATACAAACGACAATCTCTCAATGTTCAATTTACCGACATTATTCATCAACAACAAATCCATAGAGCATTAAAATTACCAAAAAGTTTTATTACTTCATTTAGGGGATTTGCTATCTATTTTCCAATTATAATCCACTAATCATCTTTTAAAAGGGGAAAGTTGTGTTATAAGTTGTTTGCGGTATGTGTTTTAATTCAAAATAAGGCAAAGTTTAATTAAAATTCACAAATTCTCTGAAGGTTTCCAGGCCATCATTTGCGAAGTATTTGTATAAATCATCCGTTTCCCTTGCTCCATTACAACCAGCGTGAGATAATGAGCCATTGATACATACTATGTCGTTCGCTTTCCTCATCTCCCCTGACACTTGGATGGAAATTTCATTAGATTGTGACGAAACCTTTACGAGTCATGACGTTAATTCCCCAAGGGTTATACCATTAATGACGATGTTTAGAAAGTTATATATGGAACAAATTTGTATGACATGTTCTCACTTAGCACTAACGAGACTTTTAGCACGGTCAACCAGTAATTTTCTTGCTTCACCAACATTGCATCGCTTTTGCCGGACTTTTTGCCATTCATTCATTTCATTCATTGATTTCTGTCATTCTGATTACAGGTCTCAATATGTTTGTTTCATTTGTAAATTTGGACTCAGAAAGATGCTAATATTAAGAATATCATATTGCAGAAACATGTTCATCATCATCAACTACTAACAAATAACTATTGAAAGCCTTCCTCAAAGTTTTAGATACTCTTACAATGTTAGTACCCACACGGTAGGAAACTGCTATTACAAAAGTTTTTAGAAAAATGGCTAAACATTTCCTAAATGTGAAACCTAAAATATCGGTTTCCATTATATTGAATATTAGGATATAAAGGCTCTAGGCGGTGAATATAAATGTGTATTTGAAAGTGTAGGAGTGGAATCGCGGGCTGAAGACGCGTGTGAGAATTATTGATATTGAGATCGCAGGATCCTTAAAAGGGCCTGTGATGTCGTTCGATACAATTTATTATTCAGTACTACTTACGCGAGTAGTTTAAAAGAGATAAGGTATACATTGAGAAAGGTAAAAGTTTGTTTTCATAAATAATATTGGCAATATTTGTGTCGGTTGAGAGAGGTTAACGGCAAAAAAATCAGCAATTTGTGTTTTATTTTTGAAACATTTGTAGCCTTTTTGGTGAGCACCAGCTCACCAGTATCGCCAACACTGAAGTTGCCTACTTTTTGTCTTCTGTGAAAGAAATAAATGACGGATAGTAGTCGTACACATACGCCCATTACAAAGGAGTGATCGACAAATTCTGACGATGCAGTATTTTTTATGCCACTGATATGGCTAGTTATAGTAGTTTACTAGCTGTCGCCTGCGGCTTCACCCGCGGAGTTTAGCCCTGAAGGATTGTTTTATCGCTTTTGATCAAAACGCTGCAACACGTGTTTCCTTATTTACAGCCACAAAGTCAAATACGAAATTTCATAGATCTAACTTCAAAACTGACGGGGTTTCACACAAACTCGCAACCCTTAGTTTACCCCCTTAGGGGTTGATTTTCCAAAAACGCTAAAACGCGTGTTTCTTTATTCAACGAATAAGTCAAATTCAAAATTTCACCGATCTAACTTCAAAACTGGCGGAGTTTCATACAAACTTGCAACCCTATTTTACCCCTATATGGGATGAATTTCTAAAAGAAAAACCTTTCTTAGTACAACATTACCTACAGCATAAAAGGCATCAACTGCCAAAATGTAAGGTTTTTTAACCCTAGCATTTAAGGCTCTGCATTGATGAATCAGTCAATCAGGACAAGTGTATAGATAAGTAACTAGTATGATCGGGCAATTGAATGAGACAAGCATTCAATTGCCCGATTGTACTTTAGTTGTGCTTTGCCGTTTGAAAAAGTTACATGAAATGTGCATTCCAAGAGCCTTTGTGTTCAGTAAAAACTATCAATAAATCGAAGAGAAACGATTCGCTTGAGGCTCACTGTTCTATACAAAGGCAATTGCAATTTTTTGACTACTGGATATGGAAACCTAGAAACGTTTAATTGATTATGGGGTAAGGCATAACATTCGCGGGGATTTATTACCCCAATTTAGAGCCAGGGTTCGTAATATTGGTTTGAAGTATGTTCGGAGGATTCACGGGATCTCTGGCGGGCTTAAATTAAGGTGCAGGGCTTATACGGTGGGGTAACAATTGAATATGGGCCGAAGGTTTTTATTGAAGGTTGAAGCATTTAAGAGTTTTAATTGTTTTCGCTATTTTTCCCATGTGGGATCTTAAAATTCCATAAGTGAATAAAAGCTTGCATTGCAAATAAATTCCAAATTTTAAATAAAATAATTTAAAGTGCAATTTTTTTTAGAGTTAAGTGCCCCCCCCCCCCCCCCTGCCAGCAAAATTGTTGATGTTGGGTATGTAAAAAAACTGCGGTAGTAGTATATATCGTGAAAAGAAAAACTATCACAGCTAAGAAGCTTTACAAGTTTACGAGTAACAGCTGATCAATTGAGAAGTAACCACATTTTCATACAAATTTCATTGAAAATTATTATTAAGATAACGTTGTAAGTATGAAACAAAAACAACAGAAAACCCACTTCTTAACCTGCATTATTTGGAGGGGGGGGGGCTACGGAACTCTACATTGTGCGTGGCTCGCCATGCACTTGCCTGGTTTTATTAACAAAAAGAGCCTTTAACTATAATAGTATTAGATTTACGAGAAAAGAATCTTTCAATGAACCATAAGTTTCCTAAACAAGAGAGAAATATATATTTTGTTAGAAAATTCGGAACATCAAAATAACATGTAATCTCATAATCCAACGGAGTAAAAGGAGCAACCCTCAAAAAGACACAAAATCTAATTCAATATCGGTAAACTTTTTGGAAAATTTAATTTCGTCCGAAATCTTGTCTTTGTCCTTTATCAGTAGAATCCCGTCCCAATTTGTTTCTGGATAAGTTTTAGAAGGTTCTCGAAGAACTTGTTAGTAATTGGCTTCATGTTGTGTCACTGTTCACAAGCTTTCAAACAATCCTTCACTACCAATTTTGTTTTGTATAACGAACGTCTTATCTAGGATTTTCTACGGATTCTGTTATTAACATTGTTTGTTGTTCATTTCTTTTTTGACGTTGTAAGCTTGATTGTAATTATAAAGGCGAAAGTTTGTGAGTATGTGAGTGTGTATGTTTGTTACTTCTTCGTGTCTAAACGGCTTGAGAGATTTTAATAAAATTTGGTATGGAGTTAGCTGACACACTGGATTAACACATAGGCTAATAAACCTATATATGTCTCCTAACATAGGCATTTTCTGCTTAAAAGGAGGCTCCAATCACAAATTTATGTAAACTGTTTATTAGACGCAATAAAACATTATTATTATTATTACACCAACCTAACTATCTAAAACACAGTAAACGAATACCTAAAAACCGCGGATAACACCGCGGAGCACAGCTAGTTTTGAATAAAAATTCAATGATTCTCTCATCAAATCATAGTTGTTACTTGTTTTAGTGTGATAAGGAAGTTGCGATATAATTAACATTGAAGGGCAAGTAAAAGACTCCCTGTGGCTCTTAATCGATTTGTATCTATATAATAAGATACATTTTAATAAAGTTAAGACTTAAAAACCGGGCAAGTGCATGATGATGCAGGCCACGCACAATATAGGGTTCCGTAGTCCCCTATTCGAATAATACATATCAACCCATATGATGTCCCACTGCTGGGCACGGGTCTCCCCAGTAGAACTTACTAGTATGTAGATCCTGGGGGTAACTGCCATAATCGCCACGCTTGGCGAGCGGGTTGGCTATCGCAGTAAGAGGACGCTGCTGCCCGTCCTCCAGTGTGACATCCCTTAGTCGCCTTGACGACACCCACGGAAAGAGATGGGGTGGTACTATTCTTAAGCCGGTACCACACGGCAAAACACGAGAATATAGCTACAGCTAGTATATATAGTATTCGAATAATGGGGCTTAAGAAGTGGTTTTTATATTGTTTTTGTTTCATTCTACTAACAACGTTATGTAAGTTTTTTCAATGGGATCTGTACGAAAATTTTGTTACTTCTTACTTGGTCTGCTGTTATTCGTTAAGTTGTAAAGCCTTTCACGTAAAAACTATGGGATGAATTTTGTTGAAATGTATTGTGTTAGAGCTTATACATAAAAAAACACGAGGGTTTAAAGCTACTTTAAGCTAAACGAGTACTACGACGTTTTTACCACACTACGAAATAATATGCGACATTTTTATCAACGTACAGCAAAAATATCGTCAAAATACACAACGGCAACTTTGCCGCGCAATAAAAAAGTACTCGGGTTTTATAATAACAGTGCCAGACGAGATATAGTAATTAAATTATAACACTTACGATAATGCTGACCCAATTCTACCAATGACAACTCGCCCAAATAATTTATTACGTACTCAAACCACAAAACCAATTCAACCCATTAAATTGTCCGAATATATTGACGTTTTAAAATAATTCTCGTGTATTACTGTTTGGTTTGTACTATCGGTAATGACATCGTTCCAACATCGGAAGGGAAACAGACGTTAATTGCACAGGACAAATTGATTAATGTCGCGTATATATTGACGGGAAGAATTGTTAATTATGTTGATGTATTATTAACGCGTTTGTTGATTTGCGAAGTGTTGTTTTAAGTTGATTGGTATAAAAAAAACCAGTGAAATGAGTAGCTTTTTGGCGTTAAATGAATCTTTTGTTGCTCTTTAGATTGAAATGATTTCTTTGAAATCAGTACAACATTATAACTATTTATTATACGGGAATTAACGCGCATTATTTACCTTAAAATTGCTTGACGTTTCGACCATGCAACCTGAAAGTTTAAATGTAGTAAGTATAAATTAACTACTAAGATGCTTCGTTATCTAAACAACTAGGTAGGTACTATTTACTAACTCTGAATTTAAAGCGTTTTCAACGACAATTCTTTTCTGTGTTAAATTTTATTTTAACTTCAATTTAACTCTTTTTCACTGTCGATGAACAAGGACTTTAGCGCAATGTACTTAGTATATGAAGCTAGCTGCCCCGCGCAACTTCGTCTGCGTAAATTTTCCCCGTTTTTGCAACATTTCTCATTGCTGCTCCGCTCCTATTGATCGTAGCGTGATATTATATAGCCTTTGGCCTTCCTCGATAAATAGGCTATCCAACAGTGAAATAATTTTTCAATTCGAACCAGTAATTCCTGAGATTACCGCGTTCAATCAAACAATCTCTTCAGCTTTATAATATTAGTATAGATGACATCAAAAGGAATCTAGAAGATTTAACTAATAGCCTATGAAAAAGTCACGCTTATCCGCCTCCTGGTTTCATCATCAGATCAACTTGTTTTGTTTCCAAGTCGCATTATACTTGAAAAGTTAACTGCACTTCTAATAAGTGACATTAATTCATTTTGAACAAGACGGAGTTACCAACTGGATGGAAGCACTTGATAAAAAGAAATCGTACGGAGCAGTCTTCCAGGGCGCTAGTAATTCAATTTCCTTAGAGAATATTGGCAATATCAACAAAATCCAATAACATCGAAATGTCCGATGTTGTATTAACAGGATATTGCTTCAAAACGTGGGATGAATCCATTAGCAAGGGTGGTTTTTAATTAACTTTATCCTCCTGATACCCATTAGCGATCGAGGCATATACGCTTTTTAATGATTGGAAATTACATTCAATCATTACTTTATATTTATAGAGCGCCTTATCTAATAAAAAATCAGGCAAGAGCATATCGGACCATGTTCTGTCTAGGGTCCCGCAGGCTTGAATAATTGCATCTGCAGAAGAGCGTATATTCATGGCACCTACGCCCTTTTGTTGAGAAACGCAGTTTTTAGGCAATAACTCAATGATGGTATATCCGATCATGTTCGAAATAATTTTAATGTAAAGGATTTATTAAGCGCTATCTTTGTGCTTTTTACATATTTTTGATCACACGGTTCAAAAGTTAATTTATGCAACTTTCGGAGCGATTATTTCCAAAAATATTCACTCTAGTTTATTATATACATTAAAATATTTTTAAAATACCTGTCCAATGATATCATTCGACAGGTCATATATCATATTTATTTAAATAGCTCCACGTTGAACTTGCTGAAAAAAAAACAGCGTCTGTTACATGTATGGAGGGCCCCCTCCCCCCTAAAAATATTCATTTCAAGACACCTTTTCACTCAATCAAAAATAATTTTCAAATTCATCAACATTAATTGAGCAGAATGCCTGTGACAAACGGACGGACAGACAGACAGACAGATGAACATGACGAAACTATAAAGATTCCGATTTTGCCATTTTGGCTACGGAATCTAAAACACACACCTATTAATTATAGTATTTTTATAGGGATTTCTTGGCAATTACTTTAATAAAACAATAATTGCATTTTCGAAAGTTAGATAAATGTGAAGTCCAGACCCAGAAATCGAACCCGGGACTTCCGTAT
Organism: Herminia tarsipennalis; assembly: GCA_945859575.2. Classification (NCBI taxonomy): domain Eukaryota; kingdom Metazoa; phylum Arthropoda; class Insecta; order Lepidoptera; family Erebidae; genus Herminia; species Herminia tarsipennalis. The sequence continues at coordinate 8,483,544 of OX243834.2, read as the reverse complement.
GCCTAACCGGGCCGGAATCGAATCATCTATCCGGGGCTATATTACTAAACCTCCAATTCTTCTATCCTACCTGCACGCGAGTCAGGAAAACCCTCGCTTGCGCCATCTAGCCGATAGTTTAAGAACTATTACGGATTTTTGTTATTGCTTCGTTACAGACAACATTTTAACAAATTATGATGTCGCCGGCCGAATGTTATAGTATTTTTTATAGGCATTTCTTGCCAATTACTTTAATAATACAATAATTACATTTTTGAATAAAATTATATGAAAAAAAAAATACACACATAACAAGGTTCAATAACTTCAATATGAATTGTCTATTTTTGCGCGATTGTATTAACTTATTTGTGCCAAATAAAATTTTTGTTCTCGATCTTAAAAAATTAAGCTCTCGAAGAAAGATCCTTCATGGCATTGTTGTTGTGTTTGTGTTGTGTGTTTCTTTAACTATTTGTCTGAAAAAAGTACCAGTGTCAAGCAATTTTTGCTACACTTTAAGTACCTACATAACTGGTCTTAAGAATTGCGGAGCTGTAGAAATGATAACAGCTTGCTGCCATTTAGCAAACTCGCAAGTAATAATCTGAAAAGAAAGAGTAAGAAAGTGTACCTACTTACAACATACGAGCACGATAATGTATTATGTATATATACTAACGTATAGATACAAATACCGGATCACATTACCGTACCTACTCAAGTAAATTCTTCACTACATAAATATACAGCAGGTAATAATTATAAACTGCGTAATTATGTTACTGTGACACGATATCTAGAGTAACACTGTGGCCGAGTCTCAGACGTATTATGTTACTTGCCTATAAGGCCACGGCATCATACGACGTCAGAGAATATAGCAGCATTAATACTCTTTGGCATCAGGTTGCGTCGCGTTCTTAAAAGAGTATTTGCCAAGCGGCCGTGACGCACTGACGACTGAAAATATACCTACAAATATACGAGTATATAACGCGTAGTTGACTAGTCTCCAAATACTAAACTAGCTTTGGAGACAATTTTAATGGTCTCCTAACCGATGTCAGTTAACGCGGTCAATCTCATCAGAGACTAGCAAACTTTTCAACTTAAAAAAAAAACACAGATTTTTTTTATATACTAGGTAGCCGTCACGGCGAACTTCGTACTGCCTATTTATTTTTGTGAATCCGTATTTAATTGTGATTCTAAATCATTCTCGAATTCACTGGAACAGACACACAAAAAAAATACTCGGTCCAGGCATTTAGGAGGAGTTATGTGAAATACACATGTACAGAAGAATTATATAAAGGGTCTTTCAAATAGAGCGGGTCGATATTAATAATCTGTGGCGGCCATTTTGATTTGGCGGCATCTGTCAAATCTGTTTTTTCTTATTCAGTCACTGATGCCAAATCACCATGGCAAGTTACACGGTTGAGCAGCATGTGCAAATGATAAAACTTTATTATCAAAATGAGTGTTCGTTAGTGAAAACGTTGCGCGCATTGCGCCCATTTTACGGCAGACGCGGTGGCCCTTTAAAGTCTACTCTCCAACGATTGGTGACTAAATTCGAGACGACCGGTTCGGTAAACAACCAACCAACACCTTTACGTCAAAGGAACGCCAGATCGGCCAAGAACATCGCCGCTGTACGTGAGAGTGTTCAGGAGACTCCGAAGCAGTCGATTTCTCGCCGTGCACAAGAACTCGGCCTTTCGCAGACTTCAACTTGGAGAATTTTGCGTCGGGACTTGGGTCTGCATCCATACAAGATCCAACTGACCCAGGAGCTCAAAGTTAATGACCATAGACAACGCCGTGTGTTCGCTGAATGGGCGTCGGAACGCTTGGAAGAGGACCCCGATTTTGGCCAAAAAATAATCTTTAGCGACGAGGCACATTTTTGGATGAATGGTTTTGTTAATAAGCAAAATTGCCGTATATGGGATGACCACAACCCACATGAGGTTCACCAGATAGCAATGCATCCACAAAAAGTAACTGTTTGGTGCGGATTTTGGTCTGGCGGCGTCATTGGTCCGTACTTCTTCGAAAACGAAGTTGGCGAGGCCAGCACCGTCAACGGTGAGCGCTACAGATCAATGATAAACAATTTCTTTTGGCTTAAATTGAACAATATGGACGTGAATGACATGTGGTTCCAGCAAGATGGCGCTACTTGCCACACAGCGAACGACACAATCGACATTCTGCATGAACGGTTTGCGGGTAGGGTTATCTCTCGCAGAGGTGACGTGAATTGGCCACCAAGATCGTGTGATTTGACTCCGCTAGACTTTTTCTTGTGGGGTTTTCTGAAGTCGCAGGTCTATGCCAATAAACCACATTCGACCGTTGCCCTGAAAGCCAACATAACGCAGGCCATCGCTCAGATTCAGCCGGATCTATGCAGCAGAGTCATTAAAAATTGGACCTCTCGGATTTGTGCCACCATGCGAAGCCGCGGCGGACATTTGAACGATGTCATATTTCATGCATAATGGCATAAACGGGCCTTTCAAATAAAAAATAAATTTCGTTAATATCTCACACACATCTAGTTTTATTCAATTTTAACATCGACCCGTCTTTGTTGAAAGACCCTTTATTTAGAGATAGTGCTTCATAGCCGAATAAGACGTAAATTCGACACAATCGGAAAGAGATTGGGCGCAGGACTAACGGTTTTGCGTTCTCCGAGGCACGGAAAGAGTGACTTTTTTTCGAAAACGGTCACCTATCTATGGAGCGACAGTAATAACCATCGCAGCTATCTCGATCTGCTCGATTGCCACTGACTCAGGGACCCTTTAAAACAAGGGAGAATATTGTATTCTATTATTTATTTTGGATTCTGTGAAGCGTTTATTTTTAACCAGCCGAAGCAAACTAGCGAAAAAGTTTGATATAAAAAATAAAATATAAATTTTGAAAAAACCCCCGACGAACTTAAAAATAATAAAAAAAAATGATGCTCAAAAATATTTTAGTCCAATTCCAAGACGCTGACGAATTTTCTTCGGTTATCTCCTGTTTTTAAATTTTATTTGATGATTTTTTACGTCTATCGAGAGTTTTTTTCTAAATTTTTATTTTATATAAACAATCTATATACGAATGTTTGATCTTCATTCTAGTCGCGTAGCTCCTACTTGCTCAATGTATTCAAATACCATTAATATTTCATTCAAATTGTCCCGAGAAGTGCCACCATTAGATAACATAAACGCCGCTAAAATTCTTTAAATAAGATATGCTTTCAAACATTTTCCGTTGCGAAAACAATTTGCCGTATCAGGAATTCCCATTACCCGGTTTTATTGTAACACGGTCCCACCTTCGTGTAGCGAGAGTAAACAGGGTGTTATCTCATTTACACGTTCAATTTGTATGCAAGGTCTAAAGCTCCCCTGGCTACTGCTCGGCTTGTATCATTTCAGGCCACAGCCGAATAGAAAAACCCGCTCGAAGCGCCAAATTCGGCCTAGCCGAAATCGAATGTAATTGACAACTGTGTCGGTCTCTCTCTTCGTTTTAATAGAACTACGAACTTGATAGATTGACAGATAGATCTATGTTAATGTACCTGTACCAATTTTAAGGGGCCATCTCCACGGGCGAGAGAATTGCGGCGACATTATCGTCGTGCCTGATTCCTATACACTCTCATAGAACGTGTCTCCACACGGCGATGTTCTCGCGGCGTTGTTGCGACGAGTGGCTTAGTGCAAACGACATGGTATCGCCGCGTGTTTGTTTGGGAACGTGGCGCTCTCGTCGAAAAAGTGACAATTACCGTCGCGGACACGCTGCGATTCCGTTACGAGTCGCGACGTTACGCTGGCGGAATAATCGCTCATTCGTGGCGTCTACCTGACTATAGTATAGTAGAATCGCCGAGGGTCTCTCGCCCGTGGAGATGGTCCCTTGGTTACATAGGTGGTACTAAATCTAGTGGTACAATAGGTGGTCTTATCGCAGGCTGCGATCTCTTCCAGACCACCTTGGGATGGACTATACTGTCAAAATTTCATGTTTATTTAATGGACTGGACATACAATTTTATTGAAATCGTGAGTACTTGCTGTGTGGTCAGTAGGTACTCTGTATTCAGTGTTCAATTGTGTGATTTTATAGCTAATCGTCTGTATATTATTGATAGAATATTTTTGACAGTTGTTAAATCAGAACTCGAAATCGAACCTGAGTCAAAACGGTTTAAATTCACAAGCGCTAAAAATCGATCGTCGTTATAATAATGACTTCGGTTCTAATAAAAATCTTGTTTGTCATAATCTTCTCTTTATTTCAGAAGATTGTTTTCAAATTTTCGCTGCATTAAGTAATGTTTAGCAAGGTTCAAGTTACCTTGAAGTAACTTTTTTGTTCGCATCGCCTTGTTCAGATTTTCTCCATTTACACGTAGGTACCGTAGGAAACTTGTTCGCTTACAGTTTCTTGATTAAACATCGAGTGGTTGTAATTAATGGCGCCAACACAGAACACTGTAGTTTGTTTGTAGGCACTTTTTATAGAAACAAAGCCTTGAGCCTTGTTAGCTGGTTAATGAGTACAAGATCTGTGGTTTAGATAAAGTCTGATGAAGATGGAATGTTTGTTTACATGTGTGTTTAATTAATAGATTTATTTTATCTACATAAAACGGAAGAATTTGAGGGACTTAAGATTCTTTTTTTTTTGTCTCTGACTTTGTTTTCCTTCAAACCTGCATTAATGACATCGGTAGATTTCTTTTGTAGATTGTTTACAGCTTACAGCGGGACACTTTTTTACTCAATTCTTTTCCGTATAAGGAATTCCTACTGATATTATTTTCAACATTCGCAACTCTATTGATCACAATTAAGCAATTTGTGTTCAAATTCTTAGTAACTTGTGTAAAGGTTAACACAGCTTATGCCTCATTTAATCCACAAAACAGTTTTATTTCTCTAATCAAATACGTTTTTTCAATATCAATGAAACCTGATTACAATTTCTATTCACATCAGTAACGTTACCAAATTCAAAATAAGAATATAAAAGGAACCATTTCTCAGAAACTCAACGTCTAATCGTCTATACTTCAAAGGAAAACATTAATAGTACTATTAGTATTAAAAGATTTTCCCTGGGGTTTTACTCAACGTGAAAAAGGAGCCATGCCTGACTCGGTTCAGTAATATTTCACATTCCCGAAGCCATTTGTTTCGGCACTTGAATACTTTATTCATGAACTTTAGCATATTCAACATTTTTTAAAATTCACTGCTACCTATTTGTTTACTGGCATTACTTTGACGCCAACGAACTGGCACCGAGATCTTTTTCAGTTGAATATTCAAGAATCTGGTATTTTTCATTCGTAAACTTGTCATTTTATTTGTATGATTTCATGTAACTTCCTTGTACTTGTAATGTCTGATAAGAATAAGATTGTTAGTTATTTATATTACTTTAATGTGTATTGTTAGTTTTAAAAAATTTATTAATTAGCAAAACAGGCGACTGGAATTGAATGTTGTTCTTTATTTTTTAGAAAGGTGCTCTGATTAGGTTTATATTTACTACGTTTAATTAAAATTCAATCGGTTGTTTTGATGACAATAAACTTTTTATCTAATGTGATGGTAATTTAAATATTTGCATATTAAAATTAGCATCACATTTCAATAATGATGAGAATGTTCTCATGACGATTAAAATGTCAAAGGTCACGTAACACAAACGAAATACAGAACGCAAATCCACCAGAAAAGGTTAAAGGTCAACTCAGTTAAAATTATTTCAATTTTAATTGTTATTAAATGTTTAACTCTTGTCTTTATAGGTCTTTGCAAAAGGTCTATGGCTATTTATGGCTTGTATTCACGCGAAATGGACATTTGTTAAGAGAAGAATATTACCAATTTGCTTTCAATTTCACAACGTACTTTCACCAAATGATGAAATATTAGTTTTCGGTTTTCTATTTACTGCAGTCATTTATTACAGACAATAGAAAATAATAAAATAGCTTTTAGTATAGAGAATAGATATTTTGTATCCACGCTCTTAGAAATTTAAGGTTTCGGCTGCCGTCAAACATTCATCAATGTCATGTCATGTCATTCCAAAATGTCATCCAGTGCGATACGAATTAAATGGTTTTTTTTTGACAACTCCCGCTCTAGAGGCTGGGTACACAAGCCAAGCCAAGAAATCACGGACACTGTTGCGGACTGCTGTTGCGAATCCAGTACGAGAAGCCTACAGGATTCAAAGCAGCAGTGGTGTCCCCTGTTGGAATCGAACCCCACAATCTCTTGAACAGCACTGTGCACCTACCTCTCCCGCTAACCTGTAAAACTAAATCATATACCACACTTTTGGCTTCGCTGTAGTCGGATAAAAATATATATTTATTTACAACATGTTTGTCATCATCATCAGTATTCACCCACTTCAACGCCCTGCACATGGGCGTACCCAGGAAGAGCATTAGGGTTTTCTCCACCAATTCCCTCCCCCTAAACACTAATAAGTAGAATAGGTCGAGTCTTACACGTGGCAGGTATTAAGAGTCAATTGCACATTTTCCCCGCGTCGTGTGACGGATTCGTATTCCGCTAGTGTTATTTATCCTGGACTGACCCATGGCCTTGCTGGATTACTCGCCGTTGAGATCGAATAGCCGTGACTTAAGAATAGTGCCATATATTTCCCACCGGGATCTCACACCGAAGAACGAACAGCAAAGTCACCTGCGTACTTTAAAGCCTTTACTGCGATCGCCAACCCGCTCAGGATAAGTAGGTTCTGCTGGAAAGATCCGTGCCCAGCAGTGGGACATCATATGAGTTGATGTGAAGATCGGATAATGTAAAAGCTTTGTGATGTCTTTGAGCATCTATCTACACAGCCATGCCATCCGCGTTCACACTTATTATTATACATCACATCATTGTTAAACCAGGTCAGCTTCTAGCACCAAATCTATGCACAAAGGCAACGTTAGTTATCTAACCCTCATAAGAAATCGGACAGGTCAATTCACTGTAGAGACCTCACGCAAAATGAAGATTTATCATTTTATTATGTTTTACCAGCCATTGTTTGTTCCGTAGACAATTAAAGTCCAGTATTTTAAACAAAATAAGTTAATTATGAGTTTGTTTGATACGGAGGGATCAACATCGACCCTTGTCACGAGTCGTGATCCTCTAAATTTGCCCGTCACAGTTTCGATATATATTTTATCCAATTCACACAGGGATGTGAGCTATAAAGTTCAGTTAACGAGTTCACTCCGAGTCCTGCCATTAAAGTATAATTACCGTATGTAGTTTATAGCTATCGATTTAATACATTTCGTCGCCAACTCTGGTCTGATGGTAACTTGTAATCTTTCGTACTTTTCTACGTCTAGTTTTATTACTGAGCGTATTTTTCGGTAAATTTCGCCGAAGTTAATTCTATGAAGGTCCTTTTCTTCATTTATGCGAGGAAACCTTTACATGGCTTTTCTTTGTTTTCTAACATACACATATCAAATTGAAATCTCTTAAATATCCTTAGAAACTGCTTTCCTTATAATCAAAAGTTATATAAGTAAGTACATAAAATACTAACCAATTATCAAGATCTGTACGATGTCTTTGGGCTTTCTCTCCTCATTCCGTTCTTAGAGATAATTCAGCAAAGTTATTACAAGTCGTCACAGGCCTATTCTGTGACTTTGAATTACTTTTGTCCACCAATCAATGGACGCCGTATTGTCGGATGGAAGCAATATTTCATGAAGAAAGAATTAAGTTTTTAATAAAAGTTTATTAAAAGCCTTACCTATCTCCTTTATAATTTGGAAGAAAACATCCTAATATTTAATATTAAAAATTTTACCTCAAGCGAAAATGTATTTTTAGGAACAGTATTATCTGTTAGGCTCGTAATAATGCGGCAAGCAGCTTCTCTGAGGTAGGCAAATATGTAAATTTTCATGGGTAAATATCACACTGTTACTAAGTACGTGAATGCAGCGAATATTAAGCTAAATGCAATGTTTTCTTTACATCAGCAAGTTTTTATCCAACCCAGTTTCCCGGTCAAATAACCAAGACAAAGCGCTGTTAAAACCCCATATGCACTGAAACTTGGTCTTTGGAGTATTGAAACGACCGCAACTTTATTCGAGTTGGCGTCTACATCTTGGTGACATTATTTTTATAGAAGAGTTAATTTTTATTTAAAAAGTAATACTACTTGAAAGCACTTTGAAATAAATCTTGTGTAGTGGAGTTGTTACAAACGCACTCAGTTTCTGAACTGGAAATAAAAATTGTTGACACAAAATGTTGTGCTCGATGTTCCAACTCACTATATGCTTTTTATTTTGACTAAAAGTGTCAACAGATCATCCGACTTTATACCTAAGATTCGATCCAGGAAATCAATTTGGAAATGAGCCCTATGGATCAATTTTGCCTGTTGGTCATCAAGCATATTCATATGATTGAAAGTCATTTATCGATTACATTTGGTGAGACAATAACAAGTTCAATCGTCTATTAAAATTAATATTCTCATCTTGTATTTTAATCAAAATAATTCAATTCATATTGAAAAACAGACGGCGACGGAAATTGCTTAACATTATTAAATTATCTTAACACAAATACTTTATACGTCCACGAGAATCACAAGACCTGAGATTTTAAAAGAATATAGAAATGTATAGAATGAAAACGATTGTTCCTTATATTGTTATGTAAAACCACAAAATATCAAGGGTTTAAAAGACTACTCATTACTCAAAGACTACGAAATATATATTGATGAAATTTGGTGAAAAGGTGTCTTGTAGTAGCCGCTACTTAGTTTGATAGCTAAATAATAAAAATAAATAATTTTAGGGGGGCACTCCATATACCTCCACATATGTAATAGAAGCTGAAATTATTTTTCAGCAAACATCTAGGTGTGGCACATCATTCGACAGGCCTTTCAAAAACATTATAAGGTTTCTAATAAACTTTTTTGAATGAGTGAATATTTTTGGAAATAATCGCTCCAAAATTTGCATAAATTGTGTCTCCCCCCCCCCCCCCCCCCTAACGTTTGCACCGTGTGACAAAAAAAAGGGTAAAAACACAGAGGTAGCACTTAATAAATACTTTGAACTAAAATTATTTTGGACGTGATCAGATATACCGTCATTGAGTTACTGCTGCAAAACAACGTTTCGCAACAAAAGGGCGTAAGTGCCATGAACATAAGCTTTTCTGCTGATGCATTTCATCGAGGCTGCGGAATCTTACACTTAGCATGGTCCGACATGCTCTTGGCCGGTTTTTTAAATTATTATGGGACTCATGTTATTGATTGTACTTTGGCTGCCACTATATTTTTTCATTATTTTTTTATCAAAACCTTGATTATGTGGTTAAATCATCATTATGCGATTACATTACATTCGTAGGTATACCTAATGCTTTCTATAACAAAGATTCAGTTTCAGCGAATGAGTTTCCTCGGTGCGTAATGGGTCTTATGTAAATGTAGCCATTTGAGGCATTTCTTATAGTATTCAGGCTATATCAATATTGTACGAGATTTTGATTACAAAATGTGTATTGTGCAGAGCATTGTGATCTAATGCAAAATGATCCTGCAGCAAAGGAATTTCTTTGTTGGTTACAGTAATTTGTGCGTCTAATTTCTTTATTGGTAACAGTCATCTATTTAGAAAAAGTGTCACGTAGCAACGGTCACGTTATTGACTGGTTGCTAAGCAAAGTGAATGGCGATTCCACCTGCTGATAGGCGGAAGTATTGCGCCCGGGTTCACTAAAACTGTCACAAGCATGGTTGTTCATTACAATGTCATCAATGTATTGGCGATTGCAACGACGTGGGATACAATTGGAAATTAAAAACAAAATATGTATTTTAATTTAAATTTGGTCGCCCTGTGGTTGAAATTCCACCATAATTTATATATATTTTAAATATTAGCATTCCGCACTTCTTCTCTGCATAAACTATGCGAAATTTCATACTCCTCCGTCCGCGGAATTTTCGTTAAAAAGAGAACGAACCTTTTTGGTTACATAGATACATACATAAATAAAATGCTTTTTACACTTCAAAAATATATTTTTAGCTTTCTTGCTACCTTAGCAAGAAAGCTAAAAATAATATAGAACGACGAAAAAGTAAGTAAACATTTTGAAATTGGTGCCAAACAAAACATTAAAACTTATGCTTACTGAGAAAATGACAGAGTTTTCATTCTTATTCCTATTTCGAAACAGCTTGCTTGCATCCTTGCTTGCATTCATGAAGCTGACCCTCCCCCATGCAAGCTAGTGTTTTCATGGGTATGGTAATAATCGAACCGACTAGGGTCAGCCCTAAAAAATATAAATAAATTGAAGTCGAAGCACAAAAACGGAATTTCAGCCAAGTACTGTATTAGGTAAATTTTGTTTTTTTTTTACAATAGCAGATTTTTATAATTATTTTTAAAGCTTAAAGCTGCATTGCAGCATTGTTTCAGTTAATTAATTTTTAACCTTCTGATATCCATTGGCGCTTCGAAAGCCTTATATCATAAAATACTAGGGCGTTGTTTCGAACTGAACTAAATTGAAATTGTTGATTGAAAATGTACAGCAAATGGATACAAAGTGATATTCAGTCGCACGTGAACATTTATCTCACTCGTGCTAACTGAAGTTGATCTATTGTGTTTTGATGTTTCGAAAATAAATTCGCGCAACTGGGTAGTTTGCTACAGTAAAAATAGATTGTTTTGTACTAATCTTGCAATAATCTGCCCTGAAATTCTCTGTGTCTTTGGAATTTAACATGATTCTGTTTATTGTGATACGAGTAGCTTACTGATGACCATTAAAAAGACCATTAAAGTGGAAACGCGACTCGGTAAATGTAAGGTAAAGTAAGTTCCAAAAGTTGCACAGAGAATAAGCATTGCCATACAACGTGGCAATGACACCAGCCTTCTGGGCACTATACCGGTTGACATCGATAGGGAGGAATTCTTCGACGCCTAAACTGGTTGTGATTCCCTTTTTATGTAATCCTTTTTTTTGTAGTTTCCTAGGGTAAGTTGTAAATAATGTTAATAATTTGTATATAGTTAGTTTGTAGGGTAATCTAGCATAATGTATTTAATTTTCATTTTAATAAATTATAATAACATAAAAAAAAAAGTTCCTGAAGTAAGTGTAAGTCGGTAAATGTAAGTTCCAAAAGACGGACCAACGATCTTATGGAAGTCACTAGGATGTTTTAGACGTTGAAGGCGCAAAACCGGACATCGTATAGGTATTATACATTGTGAAAGACAAAATCATGAACAGAAGAAGTTTAAAACCTTATTTAAATTTAAAACCTTTTTAACCAATGTCCAAACACCATAAAGAGCACAAACGTCGGATCGTGATGAACTCTTTAAGATTTCACAAAACATTCTTTCCTCCAATCAAATAAAGCAGAGAACATGAAAACGGTAATACTGCGCGTGATTGCCTCAGGAATTCTTACCGAACAAGACACAGACAGTGTAATGAAAATCTTTCCATGCCTACATTTGGTACGCGCCGTTACCCGAGCTTTAATATGCCACTCCATTTTATTCATGGACATTGTGGAGTGACGTCACGTTTGAATTCCTCACTCCACTCGTGGCAGGGTTATTAGACAGGCTTGCTTTGATATGCACTAACATAGATACTAGAATTGCAATAGGGTAATTTACTCTCAAGTCAAATCAGACTTTTATGAGATGTTAAAACGTCACATTTCGTAGAAATGTGCATACAATAATAATGATAATGGTCGATTGTGGTGATGGGTCGGCCCGTGGACACGATCGGTGCAATTTGATCGAAACGTCGGGTAAATAAAAGGTTCGCACATTTAAATACTTCACGCGTTTAAGTTCCGAAATCTATACTAATATTATAAAGCGGAAGAGTTTGTTTGTTTGAACGCGGTAATCTCAGGAACTACTGATCCGAATTGAAAAATTATTTCACTGTTGGATAGCCCATTTATCGAGAAAGACCATAGGCTATATAACATCACGCTACGATTAATAGGAGCGGAGCAGCAATGACAAAAGTTTCAAAAACGGGGAAAATTTACGCAGACGAAGTTGCCTGGGACAGCTAATATGTAATATGTATAAAAGTAGCGAAAGTTTAAAAACAATGATAATGGTCTCCAAACCGATGTTGGTTACTGCGGCCTATCTCATCAGAGACTTGCCGACTACGCAGTGTATGCGCAGATATAAGTGCATTCTCTATTCCTTCTCTCTCATAGCCCGGTGGGACGGAAACCGGATACGACCGGAAAGAAAAATTTGGGTGCATGGCCGATGGCTTAACGTACTTTCCGTGGCACGGAGAGTTGTGACAATGTTCGAAAACGGTCACTCGTCTATGGATCGACAGCGGTAACGTTGCTTAACCTCGCAGAGATCTCGATATGCTCGGTTGCTAATCTCAATAATCTATCTATCGATGGATTTGGCTACTAGAGGTAGAATTTTTGTATAGAGCTTTTGAGCTGAGGCTTACAGAAAACATGTTGAATGATTAATGGATATTATTGTAATTTTTATAGGCATTTGTTGCCAATTACTTTATTAATACAATAATCTTGGCTAGATGGCGCAAGCGAGGGCCTGACTCGCACGCAAGAAGGATAAAAGAATTTGAGGTTTAATAACATAGTCTTGGCATACGGAAGTCTCGGGTTCGATTCCTGGGTCTGGACTTTCATTTTTTGTATCTTTCAAAAATGCAATTATTGTATTAATAACGGATATTAATTTTCAAAGCATTTTAAGCTCTACCATTATCTAATCAGTATAAAATAATTGATTTTAACTGTAGACAACAACTGGGCTTATATAGCCGCGATAAAATTAGACAGATACGTGTTTTGAAGCTCACGGCTGACATTCGATTTAACTTGGAAAAGGTAAGCCGGGCTTCCACTGCAAGCGGAACTGGCTCTATACGATGGCCGTTTATCTCGCAACAGTACAAAAGGTAAAAGGTAGTGTGCTAAACTAAAGAGATTTGAAATAGCTTTGAACGAGCTTGTTCTACGCCCGAAACAGTATACTTGCAACGTGGTCGTATCCAGAGTAGGGATCCTGGGAATCGAATCTCCCCGGACCTATTCAAGGTTGACGGTAGATTTAATATACTTTATAAAAACACCTAATTCAAGAAAAAAAAATATCAAGCACATCACTAAATGCAAATTTCGCTGACTCATTCCTATGTTTTAGTCTATATATCTGGTGTATAAGCTTGGACAACACTAAAATCTTATCAGAAAAAATTGCAATCGAATAGCAAAAATCCCATTTAAATCGGATCACGAGTTTTCGAGAAAATCACCGATTACCTAATACGATATTTGAATAACTTACTCTTATGTTTTAGTTAATAACTCCGGTGTCTTCTAACCTATGACAATGTTTTATACATCAAAACTTTCCCTAAAAACTGTGCTGTCGAATATCAAAAACCCTATCCAAATCGGGTCAGTAGTTTTGTAAAAAATCGCGAACATACACCCATACATGCCTAGTTTTTTTCAAATCGGTTATAAAGGGTAAAGTACACAGTATATTTGGCTCTGACTCAATTACACCCCCCCTGGTGATGCGAACGACTCACCCATAGTTCCTTACGATGTTGACTCCTGCCTCCATGCTAGCAAAGTCAAAGTCAGTTCTTAGTTTAAAGAAAATCCTATTTTAACTAACTGTACTGTGCTGCATGTGTACTTATGGTCATTTTCCACTCATTGCAATTTGCAGTAAACTATTGCGAATGTACCTAACGGTTTTTTAGTGTTGATAACTTGTGACAAACATCTTAAAGATCCTACATACGTTTATGATTGGTTCCGTGATGCTGTAATAACGGAGAAGATCGATATTAATGTTGCATGTGTCACGTTCAGAGATTGTTGTAACATGTCTCGAGACCAAGCACCTGATTCCAACTATTGGATAAGTGTGAAGGAATGTAAAATATACGTGGCTGTCCACAGTATAGTGATCCCAGTGAAGGAGAATTAGATAATTCTCCTTCACTGGGATCACTATACTGTACACAATTTAGCTATGTGAGTAATACCTAACAGAAAATAGAACCGAATGTATCCTAATATTATAAAGCTGAGGAGTTTGTTTGTTTGAACGTGATAATCTCAGGAAATACTGATCCGAATTGAAAAATTATTTTACTGTTGGATAGCCCACTTATTGAGGAAGGCTATAAGCTATGTAATATAACGCTATTACCAATAGGAGCGTAGCAGCAAGAGAGAAATCTTGCAAAAACTGGGAAAATTTACGTAAACGAAGTTGCGCGGGACAGCTAGGTAGGAATATAAGTAAAAAATCAGTTTATCGTTAGAAGTGTGAGGTGATTATAAATCAATATCGTTACATGCGCCCCACGCTTTTTTACGATAAACTGTTTAAACTTACAGAAGATTATTCTTTGCTTTTTCATAGATACAGCTATTTACAAAAGTCTTTTTTTAGTTTTTTAAATTATTATTACAAATTTATTATTAAGTCGGATCACAAAAAACGCCGCTACATGTCATTTTTATTTTAAACCAATAAGCCAAATACGAAATTCCACACATCTAACTTCAAAACTGGCGGAGTTTCATATAAACTTACACAACCGCTATTTCACCCCCTTAAGGTTTATTTCCGTGGATCGCGGCTGATCGCGAGCCGCGCGCGGCTTTCGAAGAGCAGCTGACGCGCGCGGTCGATGCGACAATAGTCACGGAAATGAACCTATAAGGAATGAAATTTCAAAAATCTCTTTTAAACGGATTGTATTGTCATCGGTCCTTGATAAGTGTGCGAAATTTCAATTAAATCCGACGTTCTGAAGTGGGTGATAAACACGTAGGTACAAAGACTCCATTACATAATAACATACGTATGAAGCTAATAAAATCATGTTATAAAGCCTTGATACGCAAGCCAAAAAGTAATTACATATTTTCAAAATTGTTGAACGGATTTTCCTCAAATAAAGCTTAAGTGCCATCCCGACTAAGCTAGCTTACTGCTAAATTTGTCTATTTGGGGGCTACGATGCAATGCCAGGGACAGACACACGGAAAACATCCACACATAAAATTTATACCACTTTTTCTCTTGCGATGGTGATAAAAAAGACACAGTAATCAATAGAAATACCACTAACCCTCCTAGTCTAGTTGTTATAAAGTCTTTGGATAAACGCGTTTGCGTTTCACGGCTGAACATAATTACCTACAACCCTATATAAAACTTAAGTGACACTAACGTGGTCACTGGATTAACGTGCGGTAAAACATGAGCAATTACGTCACTGTCTAAGCTTTATGAGAATGATTCGGGTCTGACCACTCACGTTCTGCACTCAGATATTCATAGCTGGCCATTTCGTAAGCATTTTGTTTGGTACTTAATCATTTTATGAACAATCTCGTTTTTCTATGGTATTAGTTCGAATTGCGCTTTTGGAGAAAGACTATAATAATACCTATATACCATCAATTTAAGAATTATTAGCCGACTTAAATTTATATGAGAATTTTTATAAGTTGGATCGATAGAACTAGGAACCGTGACTGACTGATTTGAACTAATAGAATTTGCTTTCGTGATTTTCGGTTTGAAATTTGAAATTTTGAAATTTCGAACAAGGATATGTATGTAGACACTGCAATAAACTTTTTTTTTATATTTCCATAAAAAGGCAGACAGAGAACAGATCAGCGGATACAAATTTAATTCGAAATTAAACTTCATTCGAGCAAACCCGCGAAAAAAGACTACACAGAAAGACACTTTAAAATTTAACACACACGTCTTAAAAAAAGAGAAAAAAAATAAAAAAAAGTTTTTCGTCACTTATCAACACGGATAAACCCCGACATCACGTTTTGAATGAGGAATCCTCCACAGTTTTTGAATCGAAAACGTGAAGAGAAAGAGGATCCCAAACTATTTCAAAACACCTCCATCATCCATGGCTCAAACATACTCTTTTCTTGTGTGTGAGAAAAATCAATCTTGTTTCGGTATTAAAGAGTGATAAAAATCAAGCGAGGGTAGTTTCCGAAACCCGCGCTTCTCGGAGGCGACGCTGAGCTGAATCAGTCTACCCGTGACCACAGCCGTCGCAATACGGTCGAAACGTCGGGCAATAAACAAAGGTATTTAGCCTTAAAATAAAATATTTACGCAATTAAGACCCGTAGCTTATAAAATTCTATAATGTGTACAAATCGCGAAAGTTTACGAACATTTATATACTCTTTTCTATCGCTAATTTCCCCTTTTTCTGCTCATACGTTTTTATGATATAGTAGTACTTTCCCGCGATTTCACCTGGGTTTTTTTACCGTATGAGTTATTCTAGTGTATGAACAACATTGCTGTATTTGCGTAAAAGATGAACAAACATACATCTTTCCATCCCCTAAAACTTTCAAATGATATTGGTCGGTAGGTGAAACATTGGACAATACGGTAGATAGCTAATAGATACTTTATCAGTGTCAAACAGCGCTATTCAATGATAATATTGTATGCACAATGATAATAGAGCTATAATTAATTAACCGGTGCCTTCGGTATCTGCCAAAATTGATAAATGTGTTTTGTCATATCAATGAGCATTATGTAGTATGTAGCCAATTTATTTTTAAAAAGAATTTGGCTACATACTCTTTAAAGACTGATCGCTGTGTTCAGTGCTATTAGGCGCGGATTCTTGGGGCATTTGACTTAACACCGGACAACCACAAGTCGCTTATGCGAAAGTGTGGGATGCAATTGCTCGTCACATTTAGGGGCAACTGCCTGTCAACGCGGACTAAATGTAATAGGGCAATTAGCCTAGTTGCCCCCTCCTCCCTTGAATCCGTGCCTGAATGCTATGATGTAAAGTAAATTCCCATCTAATGTTAACTATGGACCATAATATATCTTTACATAATAAAACAAAGTCACTTTTTCTGTATGCACCGAACAACGGACTTTGATGCGGTTTTTACTATCATTTATGATATATTATGTGTAAAGATGGTGGTGGGAAAAGTCCGTGCGAAGTTGGTGCCGGTCGCTAATCTAGACTAATACTATAAAGCTGAAGAGTTTGTTTGTTTGAAAGCGGTAATCTCAGGAACTACTTATCTGAATTGAAAAATTCTTTTACTGTTGGATAGCCCATTTATCGAGGAAGTTGTAGGTTATATAACATCACGCTACGACCAATAGGAGCGAAGCAGCAATGAAAACTGTTATAATCACGGGGAAAAATTACGTCAGCTATTTTATTATTAAAATGAAAATTCTGATTCATTCTTTCCCTCACCAACGTCCGCTCTAGACCCTTAGATATAGATAGCGGAAGAATATGCACAAAGACACAGGCGAGGATGCGGGCTAAGGCTAGTCTATCTACATATAAGAGCTAACAAACAATCCAAAAATGAGCGATCGTCCAATGTGCTTGTGATCAAAATTTGATCATAATGTAATGGTAGATTCACATAAGCAATTCAGTAAACTAGACAGGTACAATAACAGTAACACAATAGGTACAAGTCAAATAAGTAGTACAAAGTAGGAACAAAACAACAAAGAAAGCCAACGAGAAAAGAACAAGGCAATCAAAACATGGGACCGGAATAGAAATGCTCTTTCACAGTATGCAGATTGCTCTAAATTGATAAACTGCAGCCGTGTTCCATCTCCCGCTCCTGCAATGAATTCACCAACTTAATTTCCGCAATGAATTCATGGAATCCGAACTAAGTTCCGCCGTACTAATTACTTAGTCACATTATTCTATAAAGAGATAGAACTGTTCAGATCCCAGCGCGTCGCGGTAAACGTTTTGCATTCTCAATACCCACTTCCAGTCGTGTTTTATTGTCTCACCGTGATAGAAAGGGAAAACGAATAGAAACTCACTGCGGTAGATATTTGAAAACTAGTTTTGCACCCGCCGCAGGGTAACTTTTATCTGAAAAACAACTTGTTTTGCTTCAGATACTGGCAAAACTTACCTTGTACGGTTATTGAATTGCGAAAAAACATTGAAGTTCTTCGTATTCGCGTTCAGATCATTCGTTTTAATTTAGAACAGGCAATCACGCTATGCTTTTTAGTTATAACTGCAGTATTGAAGAGTAATTTGAATCGAGCAATAATTTGTTTGACCGGTAAATGTGCCGTTGATTGTCGATGGTGCCAAGCGCTGCATGCATCGCGGGACAGGTCACACGCATTGATCCAGAACCTGTAATAGGTGACACACGACAGCTTCGGTAAATGACACAGTAGGTGTGGCGAGTTTCATTCCCCCACAGGACACCATTACACCAATTTGTATTGGCTAATTGTGTGTTATAGTAAAGTAAGACGAACTCCAGCCGGATGGATCAACGACCTAAAAAAGATCGCTGATATGGACTGGAATCGGATCGCTTGTAAATTAGGAGAAGCTTATGTCCTGAAGTAGACCGATACAGGTTGTTGGTGATGGTGATGAATTGTATGTTTGCAAAGTCTCCCACAACACAGGGCATAATATATACCGGGCATAATTGTCTTTTATTTATAAACAAAACAAAATAAAATTTCAACAAACACGAAACCGATTCAGCATAACTCCTTAGTAATAAAACATTCCTTTAAAGTTAAAAATACTCGTTTCGCAGTAAAGTTCCACCTTCCAATTACTTATTAGCAGAATTTCCACGTACCTCTGAAGCTTCTATTACAAATATTACGTGAAACGTAAGTTTATATATTCGGAACACGTACAAGAAATCAAATAGAATGTGTTGTAAACGTGAAGGGCGCTCATTTCAAACGTTAACTTTGAAAATCAATTGTAAAAGTTACTCCAGGCAAATTTTGACCGCCTTCTGCTACAAAACTTAGAAGCCGTAAGATGTAAAACAAAAATGCTTCGATTGCCTACCAGGTAGGTTGCATTGTTGTTTTGAATTATACATATACATATCAACCCATATGATGGCCCACTGCTGGGCACGGGTCTCCCCAGTAGAACCTACTAGTATGTAGATCCTGGGGGTAATTGCCATAATCACCACGCTTGGCGAGCGGGTTGGTGATCGCAGTAAGGCTTTAAGTACGCAGAGGACGCTGCTGCCCGTCCTCCGTTGTGAAATCCCTTAGTCGCCTTGACGACACCCACGGGAAGAGATGGGGTTTTGAATTATGTTGAGGGGAAAATTTAGTTTGACACAACTCGGTTTCCAGTAGTATGAGGGATTGAATGAGTCAGTGTTATTATTATTTTGTAATCAAACTGTGAGTTTACCTACATGTTTGAACATATGTTGATATTGTTTTATGCAGTACAGGACAATAGAAATGAATAAGTACTACAGACTACCTACGAGTACCTTTAGATTATTATTTTTTTATAAAGACGACTCCCGCTGTAGGGTACAAGCCCTGTGTTACGGGGGACTTTACAAACATACAAGTCACGGACACAATGTACAGCCAGACCCGGAACAACAATTTGTGGATCACACAAAGTGCTGTCCCGAGTGACGTGTGTCACGACCTGGTGCGTAGCAGTCGGACACGATCCCATCGCGCCATAGAGACAGTCAAATTTTAAAAGAAATATAAATTGTTGAATAAAATAATTGAGTTAAATGAGGTAATTGAGGAGTTTAAAAAAATCTTCATGTTGTAACCATTGCAGAAACTATAGTCTATCTACTACGTTCTAATAAATGACTACATTAGTACAAATGATTGACAACGCCTGCAAAATGACCAAATGTTATTGAACCTTTGTGACCAACATGAGCTATGTTTTACCAACGTTGGCCAAACACAGTGAACAAAATAAACACGGTCATTACAATTGTAACAAGCGTCCAATAATTGGCCACAGTCTAGTGTCAGGTCTTGAGACCTCGTGTACGTGATCCCAATACCGGCATTGTTAAGTCTACACCCGGATCTGTAATACTATTGGTACGCATGTCATAGACTTGTGGCATGGATTGTACAAAGATTAATTAATACAAGACAATTTGTTGGACGTTGTTTTGTACAGATTTATAACCGACTTCAAAAAGGAGGAGATTCCCAATTCGGAGTTAAAAAAAATGGTATGGTAGTGTGGGTAAAAAAAATCTGAGAGATAAACTTTTTAATTGTCATGTCGTTGAATATGGAATGTAACCCATTGACGTAGAGATCAAGACTGCCCCCCATAACCTCACAAAATTTACCACTCTCTAGAAAGAGACAACGCTACTTTGTGGAATAGTTTTTTTCTCTCTTTCAAGCTTGTCAATATTTAATTTTTAATTAAAAGGGGTGGCACAGTCCAGGTCTCAATCACAGGTCAGGTCAAACAATGTAAAGTTTTACTTTTCCGGCCTTAAATATATATTTCTGTGCCAAATTTCATCCTGGTCCGTTCAGCCGTTTTTAGTTGATAGGGTAACAAACATTCACCCAGCTATTTTGTCTTTATGATTTCCTTAGTTGATCATCATGGCTATGAAGCTCACCCTATTTAAAGGAAGTGACATGGGTTTTCTCACGCGGATTAAATTACAAAGTTACAATGCTATTTTACTATGTTTTTCAATGATGTTTTAAGTTTACCTAATAATAATAAGTAATAATATCTTGGGACATCTCGCCATCTGATCCCAAACTAAGCAAAACTTGTACTATGGCATCCAGACAACTGATAAACATACTTATACTCGTATATTTCTAAACACATACACATCATAAATAAATGACACCCAGACACAGAATAAACCTTCGTGCTCATCCATCACACAAAGTTTTATCCTGGGTGGGGATCGTGTCTAATATTAAAACATCATTGATGTTTTCGATTTTGTAAAGCTGAAGAGTTTGTTTGTTTGAACGCAGTAATCTCAGGAACTACTGATCCGAATTGAAAAAATCTTTCACTATTGAATAGCCCATTTGTCGAGAAAGGCTTAGCTATATAACATCACGCTATGACCAATAGGAGCGGAGCAGCAACGATAAATGTTGCAAAAACGGGGAAAATTTACGAAGGCGAAGTTACGCGGGACAGCTAGTATTAGATACGCAGGCAATGCCGCTGGCAATAACTAGTTTTACATACGCACAACTAATTTATCGTTTTCCTAGACGACTAGACGTGAATTATGTCAAAACAACTTTGTTCCTGTAGATATTACGTCATTAGTATATTTCAACTAAGTTTTCAAAGAACACAACTTTGTAATGTTATTTATGAAGGTAAACAAATTCCTGCAAGTTCTGTGTGTTCTGATAAAGTACGGCTACGCCACAGAAGGTACGACTGTAGATTATGTATATACATAGGTACAGTAGGCCGGCTTGCTACGTCAAGCGAAAACAGTTACACGCACATACACAAATATTGATCGAACTCGGTTGTAAATCAACCAATTTCAGATCGTCAGTACGTAAACGTCTGACCTATTCCTATCTCATTTATATCAACCCATATGATGGCCCACTGCTGGGCACGGGTCTCCCCAGTAGATCCTGGGGGTAATTGCCATAATCGCCACGCTTGGCGAGCGGGTTGGCGATCGCAGTAAGGCTTTAAGTACGCAGAGGACGCTGCTGCCCGTCCTCCGGAGTGAAATCCCTTAGTCGCCTTGACGACACCCACGGGAAGAGATGGGGTGGTACTATTCTTAAGCCGGCACCACACGGCAAATCCTATCTAATACCACAAAACGAATACCAGTGGTATTTTCTTTACATAACGTCAATAAACAAATACCAGTTATTATATATATTTCGGGACTTCCGCACCGATCGTGGACACGGGTCGAAGAGTCGACCCGTGACCATGATCGGTGCAATTCGATCGAAACGTCGGGTAAATAAAAGGTACTTCAAATAATTCACGCGATTCAGTCCCGAAATATATCTAATATGTATAAAAATCGCGAAAGTTTAAAAACAATAAAACATACCTATACCATTTCGACTGCCTCTGTGGCGCGGTGGATGTGTATCCGACTGCTACGCCAAAGGTCGTGGGTTCGATCCCCACAAAGGATAAAACTTTGTGTTTGATTTATATACAATATGTATGTATTTAGAAATTTATATGTTTATCAGTTGTCTGGTTTCCATAGTACAAGCTCTGCTTAGTTTGGGATCAGATAGTGAGTTGTCCCAAGATATTATTATTATTATCATTGGTAATAGATTTTGGTATTAGAAAGAAATAGGTCAACCGTCTATAAGTGTGTGGATTTTTTGTTAAGATGTGAGCCGACCTTCTGTACCTTTGTATTTTGTGGCTTTAGGTATACCTAAGTAAGTTTAGGATACCCTAGCAAACTTTACTTAGATATACTGGCCTGATGTAGGCAGATGTTGAGCTACAGATGTATGTAGATAGTTATTTCCACATGCTAATGATAAGTATTGTTGATGTTGATACACCTGAATTAATAATCTTATTTGATTTGATCTAAATCTTTTTCATTATTATTAAATTGTAAAATAGTTGTGTCTGTACATTGAAGATTGTGGCATATAGATAATAATAATGATATCTTGGGACAACTCACATAACGCTATCTGATCCCAAACTAAGCAGAGCTTGTACTATGGAAACCAGACAACTGATATACCTACCTATATTTCTAAATACATACATATTATAGATAAATAACACCCAGACACAGAATAAACCATCGTGCTCATCACACAAAGTTTTATCCTGGGTGGGGATCGAACCCACGACCTCTTGCGTAGCAGTCGGATACACTCTCACCGCGACACAGAGGCAGTCAATCTATACTAATATTATAAAGCGGAAGAGTTTGTTTGTTTGTTTAAACGCGCTAATCTCAGGATCTTCTGGTCCGATTTGAAAAAATCTTTTTTTGTTGGATAGCCCATTTATCGAGGAAGGCTATAGGCTATATAACATCGCGCTACGACTAAAAGGAGCGGAGAAGCGACGAGAAATGTTTAAAAAACGGGGAGAAATTACGCATACGAAGTTGCGCGGGACAGCTAGTTAGGTAATAAGTAGGTATAACGTTGAAAGAATGAAACAAAAACAACAGAAAACCCACTTCTTAAGCCGCACACCAAACTAACTATCTAAAAGAATAGAACAGATCGATTTTTATTTAGTAAGTATTTAGTCAACAGGACTGTTTCCAACATATTTACACGGAAGTTATTTCGTTACCTAAACTACCTTAATTTAAACCCGACTTTCACGCGAACGAAGTCGCGGGCACAGCTAGTAAGATATAAATACAACTTGTGCCACCTAAGTTTGCGTTTGTGGAGTTATATTCGAATGTAGTTGGGCGCAAGGACGTTGTTCCCCGCCCGTGTCCTTCATTCCCTCCGATGCCTAAATTCGAGTTGTGCGCAGCTTACGCGCCAACATCAGACACGCAAACTTAGCTGGCGACAAGTGTAAAGCTGTGGACATTGATATGCATCGTCTAGAGTGAAAGCGACTTCACTTCTCATCTGTTACCCAGACCGATTAGACGTACGATCATAGTTATACACAAATAACTGTTAGATATATTTCGGGACTTAATCGCATGAATTATTTTAAAGGTACGAACCTTTTATTTACCCGACTTTTTGATCGAATTGCACCGATCGTGGTTACAGTCGACCCCTGACCACGATCGGTGCAATTCGATCAAAACATCAGGTATAAAAATCGCAAAAGTTTAAAAACAATAATCACAAATAACTGGTTAGCGTCTCATTTCCATCTTATAATCCTTACTCCAGTGATCCAATAGCAAACAGCACAAAGATATTTAATTAAACTAATCTACATCAACTACTTTAGAGTTCCTTAATCCAAAACTGTGCTATAAATCGTTGGCCGGGTGCGCGCGCGAAAAAGTGTCACGTTTTTGATTTGCTAAGCAACGGTCACATTATAGATTGGTTGCTAAGCAACAGGGAATGGCGATTGCAGTGACTTAACATGCGATACAATTGGAAGTAACGTTATTGATTGGTTGCTCAGCAACGCGAATGGCGATATGTCATCAATGTTTTCTTATGACGTTATCACGTAAAATTATCGACCGTAAACCGACTTTAGAGACAACCATTTCTTTGGTTTGATTGTGGTTGAAGCAAAACTATAATGAAAAGATTTTACTTACGTAATTACAGTTTTACATGTTAACTTAAACACTGTTACAAGTTTCATCAAAATTAGTTAAGTATATATAATTTGATCTTCGTTTTACAGCACAAGCTTTACGGCGTATTTAAAGTACAGACACAAAGAAAGTTGGAAAGCGTATTTTGCGACATGTTGATTTTATTGTGTGTACAGTATTGCACAATTTTCCCCATTTGTTATACGGTTTACATTAAAAAGGGGGCCACCCTTATCTAGTTTACGCCTCACTTAATTTCAAATAAGTAGGTAAAGTGGGAACAGAACAGAAGTTTACACTACCGCTACTAAATCTTGAATTAAATCTGCTTCCTTGTGTGTAATTAAGTGTGAAGACATTTCCTTCCTGACATTAGGTTCAAAGAAAAACTTGATCGCTGAGCATTGGTTTTGCCGAATGATTAATTGCTATCAAAGGGCCAATGGTATATGTGTAGCCTTGACCTAGATAGGGATGACTTACAACGAAATAAACTCAAAAGACACATAGGTACATTTATCAAAATGAATTAGTTGAAAATTATGTCAAAATTAAGTTTTCTCGACACCCTGTAAATCCAGAAAAGAAATGTTTGTCTGTAAAGTCGGATTACGGATGATAATTTTACGTGATAACGTCAAAAGAAAACATTGATGACATATCGCCATTGTTTAGCAACCAGCGTTAATAATTGGTTGGGGCATATCGCCGCAATCGCCATTCGCTGTTGTTTAGCAACCAACCAATAACGTTAGTTACAATTGTATCCATGCGATACAATTGGAACTAACGTTATTAATTGGTTGGGTCATGTCGCTGCAATCGCCATTCGCTGTTGCTTAGCAACCAATCAATAACATGACATTTTTTAGACACTTTTTCGTACGTGCGGGTGCACGTGAGAAAAATGTAGTACGTCTGTCCGGTATAACGTTATAAGTCGTTATCACGTCAAAAAACGCAAACAAATTGCATTTATATTTTCTTTCTTATGCCTTCAAAAACAACAAAAATGGTCACGGCAAAAGCTAAATGGAACACCTTTTCGTTCAGGCAGTCGTACGCATTCACAAGTCTGGAGAGGCATCACTCTTCAATATACCTCCCGGTCTGCTTATTTTAAAACAAATCTTGTGACACCCAAGGCCTACTTAAATGACTATGGATAGCTGTAGGTGATTCAAAAATTGACTGAGACTTAACACCTCGCAGCGCAAGTCTATTATGTTACCTATCTTCCTCCCTACCTCGTAGTGCTTGTGTCTAGCTTTAAGCTTTATTAGTCTATCAAACGCTGATAACGTAGCCTTCAAAAGGTTTCAAAAGCTTATGTGTTTACTGCACTCTCAAAATGTTGCGTTAGTTTCTCAGTAATGAGATAACGACTGGCCCCGAGGGGTCTATTGTCTTATTATTAACGTTTCTATGGCTACCGTCAACCATTGTTCGTTATGGAATCTATACGAGTTGCCCCATAATGAGGTGAGGTATCATACCTAAAGGTAGTTATAATATTACTGCAATCGTTATAATATCGGTTAAGTTATAATATCGGTTAAAAACTGTTTTTTTCCTATTTTTTAATATTTTTTCTTATTGTTATTGCATAAACTTTACACACGTTACAGATTGATTGAATTTCCTCTCATACTGTTAGTTTTTCTTTTTTAAAAAAAAAGTTTCTGTGTTTATAGTTTGTTTAAAAAAAAAATGGCTGTCTGTAAAGTCGGTTTACGGACGATAATTACGTGATAACGTCATAACATAACATTGATGACATATCGCCATTCGTATTGCTTAGCAACTAATCAATAACGTTAGTTCCAATTGTATCGCATGTCATGTCGCTGCAATCGCCATTTCCTGTTGCTTAGCAACCAATCTATGCTAAAGCTATGTTACATCACGCTACGACCAATAGAAGCGAAGCAACAATGAAAACTGTTGCAAAAACGGGGAAAATTGACGCATACGAAGTTGCGCGGGACAGCTAGTTTATTATATATCTACATACACATATCTACATACGTACCTATATTTTACTATATTGCAAGAAAGATGATTATCACAGAACAACTAAATAAAATAAAAAATACCAGTCTATTTACTAAATAGGTACATACTTTATTATACAGCCAGTAAATGTCTAATATAATAATGGTATAAAATACGAGTCCTTCTTTCGAATTATTCTCATAATAAATTCCTAATTCAAATAAAAGAAAAATACTAAAAGTCTTCTTCAATCTAAACAAACATAATTAATTGTGTCCTCGTGTTTTTAATAAACGCCAAAAGCTGCCGGTTCTGTGAAGTGGGCCACTTGTCTCTACTAAAGTTTCAAAGGATAATTCATTAGTACATTTTATTTGTAACTAGTTAAATAAATAATGCGGATGCTAATAATAACCATAGTCAAATGTATAATTAAAAATGACAATGACTTTGGCCTAGATGGTATATCGGTAGCCAAAAGACCAATTAATCGGATGACTAGTTGATGTAAAACTGTATTTGACCATAGACGTGTAGACCTGGACCGCGCCATAACCTCACAATCTTTGACCACTCTCTAGAAAGAGACAACGCCCTTTGACAGGTATTGTTCACAAAGTATTGTGGACAATACCAGTCAAAGAAACAGGGCCGCACGAGTTTTTTTGTCTTTTCCCGCTTTTCAGTCAATATTTTTACATTTTAATTAAAAGGAAGGCACGATCCAGGTCTATACGTAGTTGTATTTGACTGAAGTCAAATCCGCCTATTTTTAAGAAAAGTCAAAAAACGACCCGATCCGTACAAATTTGTATTAAATGCTAGCATATGACGTCACGTTTTCTATGGTCAAATCATTTACTTTTAGTATTTCTTTTTAAGATTAAAAATTAATAAACACGTTAAACTATAGATAAACATATTGATTGGCGTTATGACTTTCAGAACAATTATTGATATATTTTTACATGGTTAGTATAAAATATTTTATTTTGATAGTAGTCAAATACCCACATTTCATAGGGTTGTACCCAATGAGGTTTTACATAACGTCATTGGTTACACCGACTTTGGTCATAACTTGAGAACTAGTTGCCATTAATCCATAAGGTTACTTAATTACCTAAGTACCTATATACTTTGTTTAATTTAATTTTAAACACGTACCTTCTGATACTAAGTTAAAGTGTTAAAGTTACATCTAAGTACCTAATACAAATTATTGTGCTGTCATCGGCTCTTCTAGAGTGGTTAAAAGTTAAGTCGATAATTTTGGTCAAGTTGATATAAACGTCTTACAAAAATTTATTTTTGCGACACGGATCAATAAAATTAGCTTGGTTTTGTTGCAAAAACTGCAGCAAAGAATAAAGCAAATGCGGTAAAACATAATTGCCCCATTTTGGACCGAAAATCCATAATAATGCAGGTACCATTAAAGTTATTCAAATATGCCAGATACACGAAATACGTTGCCTTTACCTGGAGTATGCACGAAAGCTGCATAATTATTCAAATGCATCTAAGCTACAAGCATAATTAACCAAGAAGAGCTTAGAATTTCCAAGACATGGAGCTAAATATAACGAGGCAAATTCATTTCCTAAATGATTTCACTCTAAAATGTTCCCTAACTTACGGCATTTAGGCTGTATTTTCTGTAATGGGTATCGCCATCTAATCCAGTGTAGTTATACTAAGCATAGATTAAATATTAGTCAGCTAATTAGTCGTTAGAACTTAGTCAATATCAAAGCAATGGCTATCATTGATCAGTTAGTGTTTAACGTTTGAATTATTGGTTTAATTTGTGGTACCTATAATTACGTTTTGTTCTCATTAATCAGGTTTATTACCGCTATGTAATATACCGTTACTAATAAAGTATTAGTTGTAATTTAGGTTAATAATGGAACTGCGCACCAATATTCATTATCTACATCTGAAGCAAATAGTGTTTAGAGTTTTTTTCTATTCGTGGTGTTGTTTCTCAAATATAGATAATCTTGGATGTAATATCCTTTATCTAAGGCCTAGTTCTTCCATTTAATAGTAAATTTGTAGCCTGGCCAGACTGACTACTGGACCATGTCACTGAACATAACACGAAGGCAGAATCCATTCCTCTTTTCAATCGGTTTTGTACATTTCATTTTATTTACGCCTCCCGTATTCGTAGATGCGTGTCTCCTTGAGGAATCAGCTTCTAAACTCTGAATTAACCTAATGTCATACTTGCCTGTGTGTTATAAAGGGTCCGATGACAAACGCTCTTCAACGAAATGGTGAATTCTACTTATCTTTATCAGCTTTATAGTACCTATTGCCACTGCTGAGACACAGACCTCTTCTCTGGACCGTGTCCGTAATCCTCCACGGATGCCCAGAGCAGATATTGGTTTATGTGTGATAAATCATCAAAGTTAAGACGAATGTGGAAACCATTTCTGTTTTCATGAGGTTGCGCAAGAGGACGTGGGTCCGCCACACGTGACACCACTTTGTGTCATCCACAAATTGTTGTTCTAAGTCTAGGTGTACTTTGTGTACGTGAATTGAATGTTTGTAAAGAAGGTACCCCGCAACACAGGGCTTGTCCCTACTGCGGGAGTAGTCTTAATAAAAAATATTTAGCTTCTAAGACATGACGGTTTCACCGAAATCTTTTTCTTCGACCGTTTCAATGTGGAACTTTAGGTATACAACTAAAGTTAAATGTCCCAGTAAATGGACACTTTTATACAAAACACCCTACGCTTTCTAATTCTAACAGGCTTCGCTCTATATATTCCGTTTTCTGTCATTTCCTGTTCATCCTGCTTAAACGTTTGTAGGGTATCCCTGCCCTATCGCCCGTGAATAATGTAATAGCCTATAATAGGCTGTCTAGACACCTGCTTTGATAGAGAAGGCTTCATATCAATCGATTAAATCTTGTTATGTAAGTAGGTATTGCATACGGAATAAATAGACATTTGACTTATTGACAGCTTAGCTTAGCTTTAACCTAACTCTAACTATCCAAATAAAAACTTTTAGCAAATATTTTTATGCTCGTGCCTAAAAATACTGGTGGACGATGGGTCCAGTACCTACCCTATCGTTCACCAGTATTTTTTTTTTTCTTAAAAAAAAGAGATAACTAGTAATGTGGTATTGTGGGTCCCGCATTGCTAGCAATCCTGTAAACCCTAAATTGCATGTGTTAGGAGTAGCGTTGAATATTATTGATGCATAACAAAATGCGTTTATTCCGTTTTTTTACATGTTGCGTGGAAATATTATAATATAGATTATCTATACTAATATTATAAAGCTGAAGAGTTTGTTTGTTTGAACGCGATAATCTCAGGTACTACTGGTCCGAATTAAAAAAATATTTTACTACCAAAAAAAAGCATTTGCAAAAACAGAGAAAAATTACGTAGACGAAGTTGCGCGGGTCAGCTAGTAGAATATATAATAGATAGTTTTTTTCGGTTTTATTAATAATAAACTTGAAATATTTCCTGGCAAAATTTCCTTGAAACTTTCGAATAAAACTTGAAAGTAAAACACAATTTGAAAGATACGGGATATTTTCCTGCTTTTTTCAACGCTAGCTAGGAGTGAGTTCACGTCCGTGTATAATGGGTAGAATTCGAACCTGCGACCTCACGATTGCGAGTCCAATGCCTTAGCCATTATTACTTTACTTACTTATTATTATTACTTAGGTTACCGCCACGCGCCGCTTTGTTTGTTCTTTAGTAGGTATAAATAAAAGTGGCAATAAAATGGTTATAAGTATTCCGGTTATTTTTTTTTAACAACTTATCCCAAGTGTGGCATTTTCTGCTTATGTGAGTGTGAATCTAAAGAGTTATTAATATTATACAAGTTTTTTTTCATACATTATCTTTGTAAACAGTAATGATAACAACCATAATTATTTAATTATTATAATAAAATTGCGTTAATTGTAATGAAGCTGTAGCCTAAACCTTGTAGGATTTCCCTGGTGATAAAATGGAAAATAAAAAAATACTTTTCGTGGTGATAATTATTATTAAATAAAGACTAACAGCAGCCCTGTTAGTCTTTATTTTAATTAAAGGTGTCAATATTTTAAGAGTTAGGCGAAACGTTAAGTAACAAATATTTGTTACTCAACGTTTCGCCTAACTCGACTAACAGGGCTGAAAAGTGTAACTATTTTAAGAGCCGAGTAAAATCGGTCATATATTATACTAGCTGTCCCGCGCAACTTCGTCTGCATAAATTTTCCCCGTTTTTGCAACATTTCTCATTGCTGCTCCGCTCCTATTGGTCGAAGCGTGATGTTATATAGCCTATAACCTTCCTCGATAAATGGGCTATCCAACAGTAAAAGATTTTTTCAATTCGAACCAGCAGTTCCTGAGATTCAAACAAACAAACAAACTCTACAGCTTTATAATATTAGTATAGATCTAAAATCGGTCAGTTCAAAAATAAATTCAAAATACAAAATAAAAAACCAATTAAAACAGAATAAACCACTACAAATGTAAAATATGAGACGTCAATTTCATAACAGGAGGCATTACTACTTGTACCGTTAAATACAGGCCATTCGGTACTAGTTCGTGACCAGCGAACTTTGCCAATATCAAACTATGAACAACTAGTGCACTCAGCTGTTGTCCTTCCAGAAATTGTTACAATAGCCATTTTGGTTGGTTGGTCACCGTTCGCGTAACTTGTTTTAGACCACAAAGGAGTAACGAACGGAACAGGAGAGGTCATTCTGTTTTATAATAGAAACTATAAGTACTTTGCACCTTTTGTAGAACCATCTATGGAGAGTGTTTTATGAATGACTTATTCAACTAGCTGATCTTCGGCACCATACAATACGACAAACATCAAAATATCATACTCACCATATTGACACATGGCAATTACCAAAGTGCGTTTCTAATATTATATATTATATTATACCTATTTACGGACCGATATGAGTTAGAAACCAAAAAAAAAATAACACTTTTTGACTTGATAACGTGTTATAAATCGATGACCGGCTCCACTTACGAAAAAGTATCACATTCTGCCTGCTGATAGGCTGATACTACTGTCTACGGTCACGTTCCGCCTGCTGATAGGCTGAAGTATCAGCCTATCAGCGAATGGCCATTGCAGAAACATGTGATACGATTGGAACTAAATGTTTTCTTATGACATTATCACGTAAAATTATCGACCGTAGACCGACTTTACAGACAACCATTTTTTAAAAAGCCAATAACGGTGCCACAGTTTGGCCTCTATTCCATAAAAAAGAAGAGAAATATGAACCCGTGATCTTTAACTACACCAAATTTCACACTCTTCCGTGCGCGCAATATTCCAGCTTCATTACATCACATTGAGATCTTAGTGATATTAAAAAACAAACTAACATTAAATGTAGGTAGGTATAGGTACTCACACGAAGTCATCAATTCGCGTAAATTAAAAAAAAACATTAGTAAATTAAACTGACGTAACATAATGGTGACTTGTACTTGAGCATTTACTAGTACCAGAACGTCGTGCATTCGCTGTTGTCAAATTTACTCGAACCACATTACGAACATGACTCTCGATGTTTTGTTACAACCAGATTTAGTATAACGGTAGTAGGTAGTAGTAGTAGCATTTTGGTATAACGTTTTATCGAGCAAAGGCACGAGCGCGGATGACGGGGGTATACAAGACAGAAAGAATGTTATTGTTGTTGTTGTAATTACGTCGAAAACAGCGTCGAGCATTCGCAAAAATGAAATATTTTAGGAAACTGAGCATTTGCCTATATTGTACCAATCGTAAGAATGTTACATTAAATGAATCCTCTAGCAAATGCTCAAATGTATACTCACCCTAACGCTGTCGCTTACTCATATAAAGTAAACGCCGACATATATTTTATTGGAATGTTAAACAAATTCTAGCTGTAAGAATATCTGACAGGTGTTCTTTGGTACATATTAATAAACAATATTTTCAACGTGATAATATTAAATAACTTTCTATAAGGGACCATATCCATGGGCGAGAGAATATAATATTAGCGATATTATCGTTGGCCACCCGGCACACGGCGATGTTATCGCAGCGTTGCGACGAGTGGCGGAGTGCGAGGAAAACGTCAACTTATCGGCGCGCACTCGCAGCGAGCGCGCTACCTAACTCAAGCGTCTTACCTCGAAAAAGTGACGATCATCGTCGCGGACACGCGGCGATTCAGTTACGAGTCGCGACGATATTCTGGCGGAATAATCGTTTATTAGTGGAGACTACCCGACGATAGTAGTGCGGAATCGCCGCAATTCTCTCGCCCGTGGAGACGGTCCCTTAGTTTGTCATTTATGATACTAACGTCGATGCCAATGCTATTTTCTAAATCCAAACGTGGGGCGAATGGCGTTGGGTCCAACGTGTGGGACCGGTGTAAAGTTTTCGTGCATCGCAGCCACGCGCGATGCATGGAACATCGCGTGCGGCAGACGCGCGCGGCTAATGTGACAATAATCAGAGTATGAAAATGTATAGTGCCGTTTCCAAGGTCTGCGACAGACGTGGGCGGCCGACAACTGGCGTAGGCTGCGCGCACACAGCGCAACAGCCGCGCGCGTAGTCGTACGCAAATAGTATACTAATTGTTAATGTTAATTTTCGTGCATCGCGGCCGTGATCGGCCGCGATGCACGAAAATTATCCTTTACTTCATAAAAAGTGACAGTACACAAAACATTTGTATACTCGTCACACACTAGACCCCATAAAGACCTTCAACAATAAACATAATAACACTGAACTGAAAATCAATGCCTTGGAATAAAATTAAATGAAACAATTTCGAGTCCCAATTGTTACCTACTATGGCCACTCTTAATGCATTATTCATGTCGTCCACCCTCGACGTCCATTTGAGGCCTAAAAGGGACTTAAATTGACCGAGGATCGACACTTACTCGTCCACCTTTCATTTGCTTTATTGAAGCCTATATCAATTATTGGGGAATATTTTAGCTCGGCGGTAAAATAGGGTGTCATTAACTGCCGACGCGAAAAGACGGGATCAATACCGTTGGGTTATATTTTTTTACATGTATACACAACATATTGATTAATAGTTTTTCTAAAGGGTTTCGCTCGTGATATGTTTGTTTTTAGGTTCCGTTTTTGCCATTATG
Source organism: Herminia tarsipennalis (assembly GCA_945859575.2). Taxonomy (NCBI): domain Eukaryota; kingdom Metazoa; phylum Arthropoda; class Insecta; order Lepidoptera; family Erebidae; genus Herminia; species Herminia tarsipennalis. Next base: position 8,450,089 of record OX243834.2, on the reverse strand, counting down.
TTCCGAAGCCATAATGGCAAAAACGGAACCCTTATAGTTTCGTCATATCCGTCTGTCCATCCGTATGTTAGAGGCATTTTACTCAAAAACTACTCAATCAATATTGATTCAATTTGATAAAAAGTTTTTTGTTGCAGCCGTAGTTTGATAGCTAACACCGTAACGGAAGCTAAACAATTATTTTTTTCAAACATCAACGTGTGTCTCGTAATTCGATAGGTCCTATAAAAACATTTTAAGGTTTCTAATCAACTTTTCTGATTAAGTGAATATTTTTTGAAATAATCGCCCCGATAGTTGCATAAATTGTTTCACCCCCCCCCCCCTCCCTCTTCTCTTTTGAACCGTGTGACCAAAAAATATGAAAAAAAAACATTATTTTCAATTCAATCAATCTTAATTCATTTAACACTAAGTGAGATAAACCTACCTATGTTTCTGTTATATTTACAGAAAAGACTGAACTGCCCTAGAACATTTTTTTCTAAGATAACTAACAATGTTGCATTAAGCTAAATTGCTTGAGTTAGGAGTGGGTTCACGTCCTGCAGACCATGGCGGAGTGGTCGATAGGTGTCGCCGTAGCCGCGGAGCCCTACTTTGTTCCTCCCCGCCCGAACTGGGCGGGTGACCGGGACGGCTCCGTGGCAATCGTCAGCTCCGCTGCGCTTCATTCCCTGCCCTTGTCGATCAGAGACAAGGGTTCGGGATATGTTGCTGCCGACTGGGGAGGGGTTACGCTCTACGGAGTATACTTCTCCCCAAACCGGAGTTTTGCCGATTTCGAGGTCTTCCTTACCAACCTGGAGACCTCGATACGGCGGTTGGCACCTCGCCACGTGCTGGTGCTGGGGGACTTCAACGCCAAATCTACGGCGTGGGGGTCACCCAGCACGGACGTCCGCGGTTCGGCGGTTGAGGAGTGGGCGGCGTCGGTGGGTCTCTGTCTCCTAAACAGAGGCGCCACCAATACGTGCGTTCGACAGCAGGGGGGGTCGATAGTGGACCTTTCGTTCGCTACCCCTGCCGTCGAAGCGCGAGTAAGGAACTGGGTCGTCCTGGATGAGGTTGAGACGCTCTCGGATCACCGATATATCCGATTGGAGCTCTCCCGGTCTTCCAGGAACCAGGACTCAGTTAGGGGTCACACGGCGCGCAGAACGCCTCGGTTTCCGCGGTGGGCTGTGGGTGCGTTGGACAGGGACCTGCTGGAAGAGGCGGCCATCGTGGCATCGTGGTCGTCTCCACCTCCGACCGAGGAGGTGGACGTCATGGCTGGCCGCATTCGCGATGCGTTTACGCAGATCTGCGATGCGGCCATGCCCCGCTCACGACGTCGCCCCCCGAGGAAGGGGGTGTATTGGTGGTCCCAGGAGCTTGCCTCCCTCCGCGCCGCTTGCATCAGTGCGCGGAGGTCCTATACCCGCAGCCGGACTCGTCACCGCGATGTCCAGGAGGAGAGCCAGCTTTATGAGGCGTATCGCCAAGCGAGGGACGCCTTTAAGCTGGCTATCTGTCGCGCCAAGGAGAGGGCGAGAAAGGAGATGCTGGAGGGTCTCGACCGTGACCCCTGGGGTCGCCCATATCGAGCGGCGCTGAACAAGCTCCGCTCGGCGGGCCCCCCCCTTACCGAGACTCTCCAGCCCAGCTTCCTTGCGGAAGTGGTCGAGGGCCTATTCCCGCTGCAGGCAGAGCACGCGCCCCCGGCGATGGTCTCCGAGGATGAGACCGATGACCGGGAGGCCGACACAACTGTGCCGCCTGTCACCGAAGCGGAGGTGGGCGCGGCTGTTCTTCGAATGCGTTCGAAGAACTCCGCCCCTGGGCCGGATGGGATTCCCGCCCGGGTATTGTCCCTGACCCTCGACCACATAGGGGACCGCCTCAGGGGACTGTTCGACGTGTGCCTGGCGTCCGGACGGTTTCCTGACTGCTGGAAGGCAGGGAAGCTGGTGCTCCTCCCGAAGCCGGGACGGCCTCCCGACTCAATTGCGGCCTACAGGCCTATCGTGTTGCTGGACGAGGCGGGGAAGTTGCTGGAGAGGATTCTCGCTACCCGCATCGTCCGGCATTTGAACGAGGTCGGTCCCGATCTGTCGGACGCTCAGTACGGCTTTCGTGCTGGGCGCTCGACCATTGGGGCCATTCTGCGCCTGAGGGCCGCATCGGAGGAGGCCGTCGCCGGTGGAGGAGTGATGTTGGCGGTATCGCTCGATATCGCCAACGCCTTCGGGTCTCTGCCATTCAGCTGCATCAGAGAGGCGCTCCGGTATCATGGAGTGCCCGTGTACCTGAGGCAGCTAGTGGCAGACTACCTCGAAGGCCGAAGGATTCTGTACGAGGACCGAGAGGGAGAGGTAATCCGCAGGGACGTCTCGTGCGGTGTTCCACAGGGCTCTGTATTGGGGCCCCTCTTGTGGAACATTGGCTACGACTGGGCCCTGCGGTGTGGTTTCCCCTCTGGGATAGGGGTCATCTGCTATGCGGATGACACCCTCATCACGGCCCGGGGTGGGAATTTTGAGGAGGCGGCGCGCCTAGCCAACCTAGGGATTTCCCGAATGGTCGGGCGCATCGAGGCGCTGGGGCTTAGGGTGGCCCTTTCCAAGACGGAGGCCCTATTATTCCATGGGCCCCGTCGCGGTCCACCTGCTGGCGCCTCGATTGCCGTCGGCTCGGTCCTCGTACAGGTCCGGGCCCAGATGAAGTATCTGGGCCTAGTGGTAGACGGGCGGTGGCTCTTCGACGAGCACTTCCGCATTTTGGCGCCCAAGCTCGAGGCTACGGCGACCGCACTGGGGAGGCTGTTGCCGAACCTGGGCGGGCCTAGTGCCTCGAGTAGACGGTTGTACACGGGGGTGGTGCGGTCAATGGCTCTGTACGGCGCACCCGTGTGGGCGGCGTCCCTGACCGCCCAGAATAGGGTCCGCTTAGGGAGACCCCAGCGGACCATGGCGGTCAGGGCCATACGCGGATACCGCACGGTGTCTGCAGAGGCGGCGTGCGCATTGGCCGGCACACCCCCGTGGGATTTAGAGGCGGAAGTGCTCGCCGAAGTGTATCGGCGGGCGGTGGCTGTTCGGGCAGGGGGTTCGGTGCCTCTGCCCGAAGAGCTACGCGCTTGGCGCGGTGAGGCACACCGGGCAATCATGGCCCGATGGCAGGGCCGGCTGGAGGCTCCACGGGCAGGTGTTCGAACCGTGGAGGCGCTCCAGCCGGTCCTGGAGGAGTGGGCAGGGCGGCAGCACGGGACCCTTTCCTTCCGGCTAGTGCAGGTCCTCTCCGGGCACGGCTGCTTCGGGAAGTACCTGCACACGGTTGCTAGGAGGGAACCGAGTCCCGCCTGCCACCACTGCGACTGCGGTGAGGACTCGGCGCAGCACACCCTCCAGCATTGTCCAGCTTGGGAGGGGTAACGTCGAGTTCTCACCGCAGTGGTCGGAAGTGACCTCTCGCTGCCGGCCGTGGTTCTGTCCATGGTCCGAAGCGAGGGGTCGTGGAATGCGGTTGCATCCTTCTGCGAGGACGTCATCTCGCAGAAGGAGGCGGCGGAGCGCGTCAGGGAAGAGAGCTCCCTGGCGGATCCGCTCCGTCGCCGGTGAACCGGGCGGCGTCGGCGCGCATATCTGCGCCTGATGCCGCCTTAGGTGGGGCTGCGGGCGGGCGTACGGGGTAATCTGCCTCGCCCGCGGCCTTCCGTAGAGGCGCGGCACCCTGTGTGTATCCAGGGGCCGCGTAGGTGTGAAATGCCCGGAACGCAACAACATCGCGTCCGGGCATTGCCACTGGGTGGGCCGCCGACGGCATAACAAATTCCGGCGGCCCGTTCGCGAAGGTGGCGGGAGATACACGGCGGGTTTTTTAGTGGGTGCAAACCCCACACTACCTCCACCGTCTTCCCCGGATGGTGGAGGTGTTCGTCAGGAATTTTTCCCGCCAAAAAAAAAAAAAAAAAAAAAGGAGTGGGTTCACGTCGGTATTCTAATAGGTAGGATTCGAGCCCGCGACCTCTCGAATTCGAGTCCAATGCCTTAACTATTGCGCTACAGCCACTACAAAAAAAAGTCCATAATTATCATAATCCGCCATCATATAACTTGGAAAGAATATTTTGTGTTATCACAAGCAGATTCTTCGATGCTCATAATGTTCAAAGAACTTTGTAGCTGCGGTGTTCCTTCATATTATCATTTGAGTATTATTAAACTCTCGTTCTAAATTTAATCAGTGCTTATACACGCCCACAGAGGACTGAATAAACAATGTTTGCTATCAAACAAGTACTTACGGTCGTTTGCTTTGTACGGAACGAAAACACCTGGGATCTTTTGGGCCTGGGTAAAGCGGTCCTTACAATCTGTGGGTACTTTTGTGCCACAAACAAACATAAATTATATTTGGGTAGGATGTCTTGTACTTCAGGTACTATATCTACTAACCTATATAATTATATACTCACTCTGGGGTGTTTAGAAAAACTTTTTAGGGGTATTTTTGTGTCTAATAAAGTTCCTGTAGGTGATTTTGTATTTAAATGCTTTAGCTGACTATGTAAATTGCTCTTGTCCAGCCGAATTGAACAATAGCGTTCGATTAGCAAACTATATAAAAAAATATAAATAAAAAACCCGTAGGTATTTTCATTTCAAAGTCGGAGGCATTTTAGTAAGTTCAATGAGGAAGCAGGCGGTTTTTTTTGATTTATTACATTTATTTTTTTATTTAATACTTTTTAAGACGTACTAACTGTAACTACAACTACCGAAAATTTAAATGATAATGGTTGGTAACAAACTTTAAACTGATATACCTATATATCCTAAACGTTATTTTTAAGTGAAAAATTATTCAAGAAACCTCATCATGATTTTAAAATACCTACTCAATGATACCCACATGACATAGCTAGTTGACTCTAGTTTTTTTTTCTATCACAATATTTCGTCTGGCTCGCCGGCGTCGCCATTTAAAATTTTGAATACAGTTGCACAGATTAGTACGAATCGATTGACGTATGACTCATCAAAATCGGCCCACGCGTTTGGTCTATATAGTGCCACAAAGGAACTTACATACATAGACTGATAAACACATTACCCTCCTTTGTGTCGCACAGTCGGGTAAATACGTAAGTAAATGATACTCAACTACCATTAGTAGACATTTTAGAAAGCCCACCTTTGTGATTCGCATATTATTTCAAGCTAAGTAATCGTGTACTATCACTATTTTAACAGAGTTCTATATTTTACGCCCCGCTAGAGTAAAATCATGTTACATATCGGCATTTCCATAAACCCCTCTTCATCCGAGATAGACACCATCCGACCAACGCCGGAAAAACATCGAATGACATGCCCCAAATTGAAACTTAAAGATTTCAACTATTAAAAGTGTATTTTCTCTTACAGACAACACATTCACCGTAGTCGTAGAGAAGGATGGACGTGGTTTGGGCATGTCAGTATGCGGAGGAGGTGGCCTGGTGAGGATACGAAGACTGTACCCTCCGCAGCCAGCGTGGCGAACCGGCCAACTAGCTCCCAAGGACCTACTCCTCTCCGCCAACGGAGTACCCCTCGCCGGACTAAGCACCTACGTAAGTAGCTCAAAAAAGTTATACCCTTAAAACTTTACCAACTTGAAGAGATTAACATAAAATTTATGAGAGTTTTGCAGTTGATACTGCACCCGCCACCGACTCCTCAAAACAATTTAATCTTTCTACTTTATCTTCACGGGTCTAAAGAGCCCAAACCATCGTAAATTCCACCAAGTAATGCTGGCATATTGCGCATTTTTTCTTATCTTTAGCATTGCTACCTTACTTTCCCGAGGTTATTTGCGAGTGCACAGCCAAACATTTTTTATTCATTACAACAGACCCCATAAAATTTAAGTGGACCAGTCTGCCCTTTTACAAAGCACTGCTTGCATAGCGGTTATGAAGGTACAATCATAAAACACGGTGTCGTGCTTACAAAAATAAACAGTAAGTCATGTTAAAAATGCCATTCGTTGTCGCAGCACTTCCCTCGGTCGGAGGCTGGGCTATAAACGTAAAAACTTTTATGAAAACTCCAACACGGTCCGCTCCGAAGCCTCGGGTTCAAACGTAATAAACTGTGAAATGTCTGCCACAAAGTTATATCAAATTATATTAGACTGCTTGTACACTACGCGATGAGAAATAATCTCATTTGTACACAATTTCTCTTTTTGTGTCCAAGTTACAGGCGAAAATTACAATGTACAATATAGCTAAATCACGCGCCTTCAAAGCTGTTTTACAATCTCACTGAACCTCAATATTTATTATAAATAAACGGGCCATTAACTCTCTTTCGTTTGGGAAATTCAATCAATTATCCCAAAGTTGCCTTACTACGGGCGGAAGAGAAACGTTTAATACAATTTATTATGAATATAAGAAAAAAAACTGTCTTATATAAGGAGCAAATACCTTAAGAAGCTAAGAGTGGCATACTGCTTTTTATTCCGGCAAAATGTAGTTCTTGCTGCAGAAAGAAGTACGAGTAGTGAGTGCAATAATTTAATGCCCTAATGATAACAGCCTCGACTTACTATCATAGGGCTTGCAACTAACTATGGCAAGCGTGTACACTGTAGGATTTGCTGCATGAAACTGGTAAAGAAAAACCTCGTGAGGAAACCGGCAATTCGTTTCGCGTGGTGGTCACGGTCGTATGGTGCCTATATTCTAGACTAGCTGCCCCGCGCAACATCGTATGTGTAAATATTTCCCGTTTATGCAACATTTCTCATTGCTGCTCCGCTTCTATTGGTCGTAGCGTAATGCTATATAACTTATAGCCTTCCTCGATAAATAAGCTATCTAACTGTGAAAGATTTCTTTAATAAGGATCAGTAGTTCCTGAGATTACCGCGTTCAAACAAATAAACTCTTCAGCTTTATAATATTAGTATAGAAGAGGGAACGGACGCACATTTTGACAACGCACGTTCCAATTTTGCGTTGCTATGTGAACGCCTGATTATAATGGATTAAGTTATAAAAGCGCATTAAGCGCTTGTTACCTGAACCCGGCCTAAGACTATGCTACGCCTAACCTATGTTAATTTAATTTCATACAAAGTTATATAAACAAAAGTACTTAAAATTGAAATAATTAATAAAAATAACTGCTAATCGTAAGGTAAACACCTCTATTAAACACATATTGTGAAGCCTTCACAGTTACAACCACATTATACGGTTAAAGCACTTGAAAACAGTTACTACTTAGCAACAACAAAACGTCAACATATTTCTCATTTACATATAAGCTGAATATTTTATTTTGCAAATAGAGAACGGTCTACAAATACAAGGCTCGGTCGGTAATTTATATGTGTATGTTACAATGTAACTGTAAAATAAAGTGTTCTTGATTAAAAGAGGGAGGTGGGTGACCATGTGTTAATTTTTCTTACAAGGGGGTGGGAGGGGACCTTAGGAGTCATGACAGGTCTTACGTATCCACTACATAGTATAAAACAAAGTCGCTTTCTCTATCCCTATATCCCTATGTATGCTTAAATCTTTAAAACTACGCAACGGATTTTGATGCGGTTTTTTTAATAGATTGAAGAGGAAGGTTTATATGTATAATAACATTCATATATTTTATACCCGTGCGAAGCCGGAGCGGGCCGCTAGTATCACAATAAAACCGGGCAAGAGCATGTCGGATCACGCTCAGTGTAGGGTTCTGCAGCCTTGAATAATTGCATCAGCAGACGAGAGTAGGTATGTTCATGACACTTACGCCCTTTTAGTTGAGAAACGCAGTTGTTCGGCAATAACTCAATAACGGTAAATCCGATTAAGTCCGAAATAGTTTAAGTGTAAAGTATTTATTATGCGCTACCTGTGTCATATTTTTCTTATTTTTTGGTCTCACGGTTCAAAAGATAAGCGAGGGAGGGACACAATTTATGGAACTTTCAGAGCAATTGTTTCCACAAGTATTAACTTAATCAAAAAAAATTGTTAGAAACCTTTTTTTTTTAAAAGACCTGTCGTATGATACAAGACAACTTTTCACAAAATTTTATTAATATTCATTGTGTAGTCTTTGAGTAAGATGTCTGTGACATACGGACAGAGACAGACGGACATGACGAAACTATAATGATTCCGTTTTTGCCATTTTGGCTACGGAACCCTAAAAATGCAAAAAAGTTTATTATAAATCCAAAAAACGTTTCTAAATATTGTTTCTTTGAAAAATAAAAATAAAAACAAGCCTAAAGTATATATATGTTTATTTATTTTTTTTAGATTATTACGTAATAAATAATAAACAAGGGGGTTAATCTTTTTTTTCTTACTTATGGGAGGGAGAGGGTCAAAAACTGGCCAAAATGTGCCAAAATCATCTGACGTAATAAATTAATAGCGCCTAAGGTATTAAAAAAATATTTAGGTATACCTAGTCTGGCCATAAATACTGTTACAATTAAAAATAAGAAAGATATTACATTTGAATTTGGAATCTGTCATTTTTATACGATTGTTCATTGTATTTTCTAATTTTGGCGCCAATACATTGTACAATATTTTGCTATAAGTATTAAAATGGAGTGGGGTGATAAAGAAAACCGAATCGCTGTGATTGCATTACACAAAGTTGGTATGGAGCCGAATGTAATTTTTAAAACTCTCCATACGCTTGGTATTAGTCAAATGTTTGTGTACCGGGCTATTAATAGGTACAATGAGACCTTCTCTGTTTGTGACAGATAAAGATCTGGCCGTCCACGTAGTGTTCGTACGAAAATGGTGGTCAAAGCAGTAAGGGAAAGAATTCGAAGAAATCCTGTCCGAAAGCAAAAGATTTTATCTCGGGAGATGAAGATAGCACCCAGAACCATGTCACGCATTTTAAAAGATGACTTAGGACTTGCAGCCTATAAGAGACGCACTGGTCATTTTTTAACTGATAATTTAAAAAAGAATAGGGTGGTAAAATCGAAGCAACTACTGAAGCGGTACGCAAAGGGAGGTCACAGAAAAATTTTGTTTACGGATGAGAAAATCTTTACAGTTGAGCAACATTTTAACAAACAAAATGACCGTATTTATGCTCAAAGCTCTAAGGAAGCTTCCCAATTAGTCGACAGAGTGCAACGTGGGCATTATCCGACTTCAGTGATGGTTTGGTGGGGTGTTAGCTATGAAGGAGTGACTGAGCCATATTTTTGTGAAAAAGGTATCAAAACATCGGCACAAGTGTATCAAGATACCATTCTTGAGAAGGTAGTTAAACCCCTTAACAACACCATGTTCAATAACCAAGTATGGTCCTTCCAACAAGACTCAGCGCCGGGTCATAAAGCTCGGTCCACGCAGTCTTGGTTGGAAGTGAACGTTTCGGACTTCATCAGAGCTGAAGACTGGCCGTCGTCTAGTCCCGATCTTAATCCGCTGGATTATGATTTATGGTCAGTTTTAGAGAGTATGGCTTGCTCTAAACGCCATGATAATTTGGAGTCCCTAAAACAATCCATACGATTGGCAGTGAAGAATTTTCCCATGGAAAGAGTGCGTGCTTCTATTGATAACTGGCCTCAACGTTTAAAGGACTGTGTTGCAGCCAATGGAGACCACTTCGAATAAGCTTTTTATATTTTGAATTGTTTTTTATTTATGTATTAAACTAACACACTGTAAAAGTAATAAATATTATTTGCAATAAAAAAAAATGTTTTTTCTTCGTAACAATATTTATGGCTAGACTAGGTATATTTTTTTGTAATGTGTTAGTTTTCTGACACGAAAATCTTGCAGTTAATACACCTCTTATAGTTTTAACAAGATTATATTACTTAACATTTGCAAACGAGTTCAAACTGGAAACCGCGACTTGGTATACGTAAGGTAGGACGACAACCCCCAGCAGATGGACTGACGACCTGAAGAAGGTCGCTGAGATAAATTGGATGCGGAAGGCGGAGGACTAATATTGTAGCGTAAATTAGGAGAGGCTTGTGTCCAGCAGTGGACCGATACAGGCTGATTGATTTCAACATTTAAAAAACCCGTCACGTGTGACAAGTTGATTGTTTTAAACAGCAGAACATTTGTGGACCATCCCGATTAAACTAAGTGGTATACGTAGAGAACTTTAAAAAAAAATTTTTTGTTCATTGTGTAGACTCACAAATCGGTTGAAACTACAAGTTGGTATTATTACAATCGCTTATATTGTAGAGTTATTCACAGAAGGAAAGAGAATCGGAATTAAAATTTTAATTTTAATTAAATTGCAAAAATGTGGTTATTTCTAATAGTACGAGTTTTATGAACGATAGCTGACCCGCACATCTTCGTCTGCGTAATTTTTTTTAATAATTATTCTCGATAAATGGCTAACCTAACCGAAAAGATTTTTTCAATTCTGACCAGTACTTCCTGAAATTATCAGGTTCAAACAAACACTTCAGCTTTATAATATTAGTATAGATTGTGACTTTGAATGTTTGTATTATATTTACTCTGTCACGCAAAAACGGCGGAATGAAATTTGGCATGTATATTCATAGAGCTAGATATGCTTTAAAATATAATCAATATTGTATTCGAACGCTAGCAATAAATATATAACATGAACGAGTATCTGCTACTAAATTATTTATCGCAACAATTTCCTAAAACAGGCATAGAAAATTATAAATCATGGTACGACGAAGCATGACTAAAGTTTTAGTTCCAAACGTTATATTGTAATAGAAATTGAAGAAAGTTTTGTTAACAATTAAACATTCAACGAATGGGCTGTTAAAAGCTTAAGCTATTATCATTTGAAATATTTATGTCCCCTGTTCTCAACAAATTTAATTAAATACGAACAATATTATCATGTTAGAAATTGTTAAAACCTAATTTAAATATTTTACAGACTAGCTGACCCTGTAAACTTAGTACCTACTACCGCCTGAAATTATAATCGCAAATTCGGCGATTTTGAGTTTTTGGATTTGAGTAAATGTTTTTTTTAGTCAACCCTATTTTTTTAATCACTCCTGTACTACAGAGATCAAAACAAAAACATTGTTTACTTTTAACGAACAGCAATTGATATTATATAGTTTTCTTCTGCTTCTGAATTTAAAACCAAAAGCCCTGACTTACTCACCAACGCCAAGGCCACCCTAAGGTCTAGAAAGTTTGACTTCATTCAACAGTAGATAAACAAATCAAATTACAATAACCAAAACTTAATAAAAAGATAAACACTTAAATCACACAACCAAACCATTTTGAGGGACGAGACTATTTTTCCCTAACACAGGCTATCCTGTATCTGGGAGAACAGTACTTAACCACAACATTATTGTAGATTTTAAAAATAGTACCATAAGCTTAACATAATAAAGATCAATATGTAAACCTACAATCTCAATTAAGTAAATAAATATTAATAAAAAAAAAAATGAAAAACTGAAACTTCGCAGAGAGTTTTCTTTGGTGATGTAGATCAGGGACAAGAAAAGATTTCAGGAATCTCGAGCACTTAGGGGTTGAATCTTGCTCTTCCTAAGGGTTGTTACAGGTGGTAGGTCTAAGCCATAGGCCATCGGTTGGTAGCACCACAGTGTCAGTCATTCTGCCGTGAAATAGTGATGTTAACACATCACTGTGTTTCGGTGGAAACGCACTGTAGCAAGTGTAATTATTAGGCAAATAAGACTTACGAACTAACGTCTCAAATGAAGAACGCAGATCGGTAATATTCAGATCTATGCCAAACAAGGATTTGGGTGGCACTGATGCTGTTAAGGTCTAGCCTGACATTTACCATCAGGCACACGACCTGCTCGTCTCTTCATTTCGTGGCATAAAAAAGGATTAGGTCCTTATTCACGTTCTTTTATTCCGTTTTTACGGCAAGCCCTTGCGAACTGGCGTATGCGCGGTACGCTCAAGGATGTCCGCCGCGCATGCGCGTTGATACGAGTACATTTGAAAGCGCAGCTTTCTATTTACCAATAAGACAAGATTTTGACGGTTCGTATGGGCTTGCCCTAAAAACGGAAAAAACGAACGTGAATAAAGACCAAGGCCTTGCTTTAAATCCCCTAGTGTGTATTTTAAAAGCACTTTCTTCAATAGACCATGCGGGATTATCGGTATTAGACAATACATAGTGCTAATAGTAAAATAGGTTGTGCATGAGCACAAAACACCGGGAGTCTAGAGGGTGAGGTTCATATAAACCCTTTAGGATCATAATGACCACTTCCTAAAACGTTTTTTTCCAATATACCCACACAGGGGCCATTCAAGTATTACGTAACACCAAAGGGGGTGGGAGGGTCATTGGTTTGCTTATTTTTTGATTACATGGAGGAGGGGGTTGGGTTGGTAGGTGATTACGTCAACAATATTTGTGTAAAATATTTTAGATCGGACGTGTACAGATAAGTGAAATAAGTGAAATGCAAATGTCACTTCCTCGTTGTGCGTGGGGTGTGAGCTTGAAAATTACTAAAATACTGCTTACCTACGTAATACTCGATGACCCCATATTGTACGTAAGAAGCTTACGTTTTGATACTCTCGGTGTTTGGCTCAGGGTAATGACTCACCAATGAATCTAATCCTTAATCGTTTGTACATCTAGGAAGCGCTAGAAGTTCTCCGCACGGCAGCCGCACGGGTAGAGCTCCGTGTGTGCCGACCCCCGCACGACGCGGTCGACTCCGTGACTCCGCCGGACCCGCCCACACCGCCTGCGCGCACGCCGCACCCACCGCACTTACCACCGCTAGACCCCCTCAACTGCCACCCCATGCATGCCAGGTAAACAATACTATACTATGAACTTATTCATGAGTGGTAGGTCTAAACCACAGGCCATCTTGGTCGGTACCACAAGTGTCAGTCACTCTTCCGTGAAAGAGTAATGTTAACGTATCACTCTGTTTCGGATGAAGGGCATTGTACCAAGTGTAATTACTGGGTAAATAAGATTTGCGAACTAATATCTCAAATAAGCAGTGCGGTGACATTCAGATCTTTGCCAAACTAGGATTTGGGTGGCACTGATACAGTTATGAACGAGCTTACCTTGATGGCACACAGCTAGCTGGTTTCCTTATTTCGTTGTATAAAAAAAACTTAGTAGTACTACTAGTATAGTATTATATTATCTGTAGGTACTACCTAAAAAATAAACGGCTGTAAACCGCGGTTCCAAGTTTGTGGAGACCGCTCAACTGAATAAATAGCCTTTACCATTCCTCTGTCATCCTTCTTTATCATCCTCCTGTTAGTATGTAGGTATTGGTGCTAGCAATCCTACCAGCTTCATTACTAAGCTAACTGGTAATTGCCGCCCTTTGTACGTAGTGCCCGGGGTATAGACCCTCTCGAAGATCCGGCACTAATCGGGCTTTTCGGCCACCTCTTTTACCCTTTTGAAGTCGCACCCTGTGACTTGAGGTTGCGTAAACAGATAAGCTTGGAGTTACTAGATCTATGGACTCAATTGGTCCTCAAACTATCTGTAATCGAAGGAGCCTTGGTGCCTTTTCTAACAGAAAAACAATACATTATTGTTTCTTTCCAATCTATTGTAAAGTGCATAGTTTGACAATCTTTCCCTAACAAACTACTCAATTTGGGCGTCGAATTTCGCCATGTCCAGCCTCTCCAGCAATATACAAATGTAAAACCCCGTACTTTAGATAGTACAAACATAAAAGCCGTGTAGTGGACACTTTATTACGAACCCCGGATACGTTTTCCCATCCCCTACAAATGTCTCCGGACGTCCTTCAAGACCCAAACACATAGTTATCAGGAGCGCCCTTCACTGTCCCCGGATGCCCTTGAAACTACTGCAGTGCTTGAAGAAGACTTCGGGTGACAAATGGAGTATTTGACTATCAACTAGCATCGGTGTATTTTTGAGAATCTTCAAAATGATACGCTCTTTACCAGTTTACAAAATAAAGTTTGTGATATTACAGTTTTCAACGCCTAATCCATTTACTAGCCCTGTTTCTTTAAATGATTCAAGTTTTATTATATTTCCTGTTTAATGTAAATTTGTATATTTGTTAAAGTAGTCAAGTACCAAATTCTAATGCCAGCAGGTTAATAAAATTGTAGCCCAGAAATTAATTTGTTGCCCCAAGTACCTTTCGGTCAAGTGTGAACATTTCACTCATTTCAACCATTTCATCAGTGCCCCTAGATAGCATTTGGCGCCCGAGGTTTCTTAGCCGGAGGACGCCTTCGGCGCCCCTCACCTGTGCCGCCTAGGGCGCCTGCTCAGTTCGCCCTATGGACAGCCCTGACAGTAACCGCTAATTATCAGGCGGGCCGTATGGCTGTTTGTACCTCCGTGGCATAAAAAAAACGTTCGGAACAGTTCTGTGTCGGTGTTCGATGAGCGATATGTATACGTATGCGTACTTTAATTACACTCGAGCACGTTTGAATGAAGCATCCCTTCTGTAGGTATTCTCGGCGCTTTGTAGCAAAAGCCAGTGATATTTTCCCCGGCCGGCAGCTTACCTGCCCTTTAGAATACGTGAAGTAAACATTACAGCGACCGAGCGACCAAGTAACGCGTCACGCTCGCGTCATTTGTCCCCTCGATCATCCCACGCTCTAAGGTCACTCATGTCGTGCATGATAAATAAGTTGAACACGTCAAAGCACACAGATTTATGTACAAGAATGCGAGTAATGTTGTCGTACAATACTGCTTGTCATTAAGGACAGATGAACTAATCTTCTTTCAGATTTAACAGAGATAATGTATTGTGTACACGAACAGTACCTACTTAAGTATATAATACATGTTTAAAGACTATTAAATATAGCGTGTGCTATAGATAGTCTCGTGTTCAAATAGTTTTATTCTCTAAAAGTTGATCGCTTAACATTTTTTTTTATTATCCTGCATTTGCCCTTAAAGGGTCTAGTTGTGTTTTAGACCCATTTTAGTCTTACTTCAGGATTTGATGTATAGATATTACATTGCATTAAGTCATTTACTATATTAAATTCTATCAAATATTTTAATGTATCTACCTATTTGTTGTATTATAACCTAACTTTGACTAAAGACTATTGTAGTTACAATTTTAAAGAGAGATGCTAAACATATTTAATGGTAGAGTCACACGCTTCAGACGTTCAGACGAATATGAGCGTGAGCGTGTGTGAGAATGTGCTGCTTGGGTGCTTGTGAACGGCTTGTTTGGACCGCCGCGCCGGCCGGCCTATGGCGAGCTGCTTGCTGAGCTGCTTTGGGGTTGCATGCTGCGCGTCTACGAGCATGTGAACCCACTATTATAATAGTCACCGATCTCACGGTGAATTCTCAAACCCAACTGAAATATTACTCTGTAATTACTGTCATTTCAAAGTAACGACAGTGACAGAATCGGAACATCTTGTTCTTGAGAAAGCCCTGAAGTTAAGAATCATTCGAGAATAGAGACACAGTTCATTCATTCAATCTACAATGTCCGTTCTAAACACTCGCATAATAACAATGGTTTGCCAAATCTTGGCCCAATTTGGATCCAATATCGTCAAATCTATGCTTTTGTCCATATTAGACCGATAGACACGAACATTGGATACAGAAATACAACCATTCATGTTATCGACAGGTTCCCATCGCATTGTATCGCGTGGTATCTCTAAATCGGATACAACTGTCACAAAATACATAGGGACAGAGGGCCGGCTCACAGGTCAACAACAAATTCACACACACATACGTAAATCATCAATGTACCCAATCTCGGTTGACATTCGATCGAGTGCGACCGAGATATGTTTACGTACACCTCTATGTGTGCAGGGGTCTGTTTTCTCTCGTTGTAAGAAGGCGACAGCTGTAGTTATTCTGTGCAACTGTCGAACCCGCCTCGCACGTTTCCCGGGAATATGTTCTATCATTTGTCTTAGATCTGTGGCATACGTATAATCGGATTCCGGATAATTTGATCCTTGATACTGAGCATTTGATTAGTAAACTTTGTAAGCTCTACAACTACTAATTCTAAAGATACTTTGATGTAATTATGTGAAGGATGTTTTATTTAATAATACATTATGATATAAGTGCGGTAAGTTGAAAATTACAGCCGAGGCGATATTGCTAGCCCGAGCCGTAGGTGAGGGCTACAAGAAAGCAGAGGTTGTAATTTTCAAAGCGCACGTACCTATGTCGTACGACGTTTTATAACATATTTGCGAGGAAATAAATAAAACTCCGACTTTCTGAAAGGAATAAATATTTAATCATTTGTTAAAGCAATTAGAAAAATTTGAACAATTTGTAAAATCGATTATTACTTGTTCACATTAGCGATGCGCGCGCATCAGCGCTTTTTTTATTTTGTTAGTAATACTGGCACAAAACAGCCAGTATTACTAATAAAGTAAAATAATCATTTTGTGTTTTGTTCAGTTAAATTAAAGAATTTAATGTTCGTTTATTATATTTTATCTCCCAAAGTTATTTTTATTCAGAAAATGTTGACCACTTTTCGTTAAGATCAAAAAAGGTACCGTTCGATTTAGACGGAGTATCTTGATAAACCGTGCGTTTTACATTACAATAACGCACAAGTATGTTAGAAGAATTAGATACATTACGATAATGAAATTGGTGAAAAAGAGATCCTTTACGAACAGATATGTTATAAAACAATTTACTGTTTCAGACAATCAATTAACATTTTATTTTTGAGTAGCTGACAGGTTCAGCAACTTCATATTACCTACAAACTCACAAAATTCTCTTCATTTTTTATCTGTATTTTGTAAGCTGTATTTTTGATGAAAGCACTTTTGCAATAGAGTCTAAAAATATTGAAAACGGTTAAACCTTTGAGTTGAGGTTTTTGAGTTTTAACCAGACTGCTTTTGATATGTGCTTTTACAAGTATGTGTGAGAGTGAAGCAACGTGTCAGTTGTATCAATTCCGATGTTTCTCAGACAGCAATAACAATAGTAGTGGGTCTTTTATCTTAAACATAATGGTGATTGGTGATAACATCCGACACTGTCACACCTGTCAATAGCTACTCATGACTGTAGGCAGTAGTAGGTTTCAAGTTCCGTAGCCTTACCTACATATAATGCATAGGGTTACACAACAAGCTAATAAATGTGCATGCCAACACCTGAAGTAAAGATGTGATATTAGTTAAATTGCTATAACAATTATTTATATCGTATTAGTTATTTTAATGAAACATATCAAAGAATTATCGCAAAGCAATCGACTTTTAATTTAAAAGAATACATTCAAATTGGTTTAACTACTGCGACGAACGGGTTAACGTGGCACACGCGATGTCTCTGCGGGACAATTCACGTATTTAAAGCAGTGCAGTCGCAGTTAAGTTTCGATTAAAACGGCCATTTTCGTTCTTGTAACTTAGGATCGATCTTAAAAAGGCTTGCGGACTGTATTAGAATGTCGTTATTGCGCTCTCGAGACGCATACTTTACGCAAGCGTTTTTAAGATCAATCCCAAAGTTACAAGAATACGAAAATGGCCATTTTAATCGAAACTTAACTGCAACTGAACTGCAACTGCACTGCTTTAAATACGTGCATTAACCCCCTGGTCCGTCTTATTCCGATCCTTCCGTCTGTGACGATATCTTGTGCGTGCGTCAATAGCGTTTTGTATGAAGCTTTCGTTCTGTACGGTATTATGTGCACAGACACACAAAACACAAACACAGAGAGCCTTCACACTAATAGCAGACTCATTCATAACAATCCATATAATGTCCCACTGCTCCCCAGTAGAACCTACTTATTGTAGATCCTGGGGGTAATTGCCATAATCGCCAGTTTGTCGAGCGGGTTGGCGATCGCAGTAAGTTAAACTAGCAGAGGACATTGCTGCCCGTCCTCCGGTGTGACATCTCTTAGTCGCCTTGGCGACACCCTTAAGGTTCATTTCGGTGCATCGCGGCCGATCGCGAGTCGCGCGCGGCTTACGACAAGCGACTGACGCGCGCAGCCGATGCGACAATAGTCACAGTGCGCGCGCAGCCTACGACAGTCGTCGGCCGCGCGCGTCTGTCGCAGACTTCGGAAACGGCGCCGTACATTCTCATACTCTGAGTATTTGTCGTAAGCCGCGCGCGACTCGCGATCGGCCGCGATGCACCGAAATGAACCTTTAGGAAGAGATAGGGTATTCTTAAGCCGGTACTACACCGATTGAAGTAATTTTTATAGGCATTTCTTGCTAATTACTTTACAAATACAATAATTGCATTTTTGAAAGATAGAAAAGCCAAACTGGGGCCGGAATCGAACCACCTATCTGGACTATGTTACTAGACCTCAAATTTTTCTATCCTTTGATGCTCGCGAGTTGGGCTTTCGCATGCGCCATCTATCCAGATAGGTGGATCGATTCCGGCCTCGGTTTGGCTACGGAAGTCTCGGGTCTTTCAAAAATGCAATAGTATCGGTACTACACCGATGTTTGCGTCAAAGTACATACGAGTACAGGCATTGTTTGTCTACATACAGGTTGTCTCAAACGACGTCAAGCGCGACAACATCATCATCGGAAGGTCGCGGCCGACGGGAACAAAGCCCAGAACCGGACCGGAGAGATCTCCGGCTGCCGGACCTCGACCGACCGATGCCGGTGTACGACGTGCAATATGGGGTGAGTAAAAATTAAAGTACTAATAAAGGATAGGATCTCCGCTAACCAGTAAAGTTCATTTTGGACGATGAAATATCTTTGTTCAGCAGGAAACAGCCGGATAAAGCGCCACTCGACCACAAAATACATAGGTAGAGAAGGCCAGCTCTCTGTTCTACAAACACAAACATAGACGCGCACGTACAGAGATCTTTACATATGCATATGCAGTCTCGGTTGGCATTCGACTGAGGTCGATTGAGATCTCCATACTTCGTGAGCGTGGGCTTGTTATCGTTTTTTTTTTAAATATCTTGGGATAACTCACACAACGCTATCTGATCCCACACTAAGCAGAGCTTGTACTATGGAAACCAGACAACTGTTTATACATACTTATATATTTCTACATTCATACATATTATAGATAAATAACACCCAGACACAGAATAAACCATCGTGCTCATTACACAAAGTTTTATCCTGGGTGGGGCGAAACCACGACCTTTTGCGTAGCAGTCAGATACACTCCTACCGCGCCACAGAGTTTGTTGTAGAAAGCCTTCTGTACCTATGTATTTTGCCCGAAAAACTGGCTACTCCGCTGCATATATATAATTTACATACTAGTTTGTGCCCACGGCTCCACCCGCGTGTATACGTTATTATGATAATTTTGCTTGATAATTTGACTCTAATGTAAATCAAGCTGTAACAATATGACGTATCGGAAAGAAAACTTCTTCGAGCTTCGATATTTGAAAAAAACTGCTCAAGTTTTCCACCCGTTTTTGAGTTTTGAGCATAGCATCATATTGATAATATTAGTATGGTTAATAGATAATAGATAATCTATTATCCATACTAATGAAGATGAACTGAAGTATTTATTTGTTTGTACGCGATAATGTCAGGAACTACTCCGGGTCCTAATTGAAAAATTATTTTACTGTTGAATAGCCCATTTATCGAAGAAGACTATACTACTATAACATTACGCTACGACCAATAGGAACGAGGAACAGCAATGAAAAATGTTGCAGAAACGGGGAAAATTTACGCAGGCGAAGTTTATTTATAAAAGATCTATAGGTCAATAAATTGAACATGTCGCAATTAGAATACTTAAATAAATATACACTTATTTATGAAAAAGTACATCATTTCTCGGTCGGAGTAGAAATTGACATAAGCATAAATCAATACCTTTTAAAAGCCAAGATAATCTAAATTGTAGCTTCTACGTGCACTGCACTATTAAATTCGCTCAGTTTAAAATGGACTTGTGAACAAATGGAGAAATTATGTAAGCTATTTTAGCAGTTCATTTTCTACCGACGAAACGATTTATTTCTGTCATTGAAGCTCTATAAAATCTGTAATTTATAACTTAGTGTATATCAATTGGAAAAAAATACGGACATTCCATTTCTGTATCACTTCAGTTTATAACACGCAAAACGCATTAATAGCCGTCAAGTGCGGATTCACTTTGTGCATTTATGGATCAACCAAATAAAAGCGATGAGTACAGGAACCACTTTCGTCAAATACAGCTACAATACGGATGTTGACTGCCAAGTCAAATCAGTCTCTTTTTATGAAATGTCATAACGACATGTTCTATAGTAATGTGTATGGAGTAACAACCTATGACGTCATAAGTTCCTATCGTCAAATCATTAGTTTTAGTGTTCGTTTTCATGCTTTTAAATTCAAAAGCATGTTTATGATTATTTTAAGATCTACTATTACCCGATTAGTATGAAATAATTTACTTTTATTGTAGTCAACTACCCAATTGTTAGACGAAATTAAGCTAAATATGAATTTCACACCTATGAGCAGAAAGTACTTGATCAAGTTATTTTCAGAATCGAATAACAACCATTATTAACGTGAGAATGGTCACGGACGCAAGCCATTCATTGTTAACAAGCTTAGTAAGTTACGTAAACCAGGAATAATTTGAGCGTTATATACTTAAGGTGAGACCACATAAGAGCTTTGTGTTTTGTTAAAGTACTTATAACACAAGTACACAAAGAACGTCTCTAATGTGTCACTCTTTTTAAAGTACCTGGGTAACGCAAAAAAGAACTAAAATAAGTCAATACTTCTACTTTGGTAATGAATTAATGAATTTAAATTCCAATGCATTTTATAACAAAGCTTCGTCATAACTATGATGATATCATGAAAAAATATTTAGTCGATTAATAATTATTAATCAACTAAATATTTATTCATGAAATAATATTTACTCGATTAATAATTTATTAATCAACTAAATACGTATTCATGATATCAAAATGATTTTTTAATAGATAAATATTTTTCAATCTCTTAGATGTTTTGGGTGATTTTTTTATGTACCTATGTTCTAAACAAATGAAAATTTGAGACTGAGACTTGTTTTGTTAGCGTTGTCGTATTAGTAATAGGGTTGTAATTGTTAGGTACCTACTCCCAGCATTGGGATAAATTAAGGTACTATACAGGTATAAATTTACCTTTGTTTAGTGCTAGAAAGGTTAAAACGAAGCTCGTCAATCACAAAAGCTTCCGCTCCGGGTCTACGGTTGTATCAGATTAGCTCGATTGACAACTTGATCTTAGTTACATTTGCTTAGTAAAGATGAGCTTTTGACCAAAATGTGCGACACGTCTAGTTAAAATATTAAATCTCTTTTGACTTGTAGATTATAGATTATTTCATTAAATTGTTAATCTCAAACAAACCCCTTTTCATTCACTCTACCTAACGCGACAGAGTGTTACATAAGTTTGACGTCAATTGTTTGTGTATCCTCGGGCTTTAGTTTTATAACTAACGTTCATAGTAACTTGTTAATTTGATTTTCATTTTACCAGCAACTGTCATCTAAAGTATCGCCTAAACCCTTTTGATTTTGATTTTCATTAAAATGTTAAGTGTATCTAAGTCATTTAAGCATGGTATTCATGAGCAATCTTTGATTCACAAGTTATTATTTATGTAACATTCTGATAACGTAGCCACGAGAATTTGGGTTTATCGATGATCAAATATCTACGCTGCGTGGCGCGGCCCCAACAATTAAATTTCGTCATAACTTATTAATTACTTACAGGATTCTAGTGAAACTCCGCAAACATTTGAAAGCTTTTATTAGCTACAAAATAGTGTTTTCAAAACATATTTAGATCTTTTATTCGAGGTACTAGGTGCTATTAATGAGAATATTTATATAACTTTTGAACTATATAATACTTTTATATTTTTTAATCGAATAAATTGCAGAAAAAAATACAAAATAAGAATATTTAAAAAGTCATAAGAATCCGCGTAACCTTTTCAGAGATCCAGCAAAACCCCAAAGATTTCTACAGCAAAATCTTTAATTACTTCGCAATCAAAGAAAAAACATTCAAAATAAGTTGCAACATTTATAACAAATTGAAAACTAATTATTTAACTAAAATGTATTTCAGTATATCCTTCAAAAGACGTGACATTTTGCTGCGGGAACGTTTCCAAACGTTACTTTAGTAGAAACTGTTTTTGTGAAATAACTTCAAAACTAGCATCGCAACAAATTTAAAAATATGCGTAACAATTACACGAGCTGGACAGCAAATTTTCTAAAATACTTTATTAATTAAATTCGACAACATTTTGCTGGGGGAACGCACACATGTATACTCACCTTAACACACCCAGGTTATTAATAAATCCTCTTTGTTCCACGCCTACAGGATGACGGATCAGTGGTGAGTTCGTTTTAAGTAATGTTGTATGGAAATTAACTGATGTGTTCGGTTGTAGATGGATGGGGAGGCACGCAACCAGTTATAATCTGAGTGGGAATTAGAGGAGGTACTATAATAAATGTGTTGCTCGAGTAACTCATTATGATGTAACTACGTGTGATTACATAAAGGATATTTACCTAAGTCTACTAATAATTAACTGTATAAGAAATTGAGGCCGGGGGTAAGGCTTCATGTTGTAATCCTGCTGAGTGTATGTCGAAACTACATAAAACAGGACATGGTATGGACAGTTCCGTATCGAGTAATATTTGGCAGTGATACTAAAATCTGCCGGGAAACTTCAAATAGTTACCACTGTTACTAATGTTTATAAAGGACTTTGTAAAGAACTCATCGGCAAAGACATCATTTATCTTTTGCATAATTTCCTCTCTGTTGAAATTTTCCAGCCATGGCTGCAAACCGATCAGTGGGAGGTTTAATTTTTTAACTGTCCCTCTGATGGCCACAAGTCTCCTGCATACGCTTCCTAACTTTCCAGTCTTATAAGTGATGCCTTCTCATTTTTGCTCGAAAGTATTCAAAGTCTTGCCTTTCCTTGGCCTGCACAGGCTGCGACGTCCTTTAATAGGCATCAATTGTATGATGCTCTGTATCCCATCTCATATCCAATCTGAATGCGTATCTAGTTTTATTATTTTTACCAAAAACGTCACTTCGTTTGTTACTTAGACTATGAAATTGAACAATGATAACAACTTACAGACATCTGAACAAAAACATAGCATAAACATCAACAGTTACTTATAATGTATGCGACATAACAATGATGGTTACAGCTAGTTGTCATGTTAGGCTTGAACTAATGACTCAACATAGGAAACATCGTGTGCCAACCATTAGAACACTGACTAATGAACACGATGCGATTATTATTCCTACAACTATTACAAATGAGCCACACTTTCTTTTAAGGTCAAAGAGGTCTAGCGCAATATTAATCAATCAAAAGCCTAATAAGAATCCGCATTTCCGCATCCAGAATGTTCTTGAGTGTTTCTCGAAAAGCCCTTATAGCATCACTTCGTCAGTTACCTGTCTGTCTGCCTGTCAGGATTCCGAGAATCTAAGACATCGTCCGGTTGAAAATAATGTCAAATGCTTAAGTTTCCTTGAAGCCGTAAAATTAATTTTGGCTGCGCGAGTTTGACTTGCCAGTTTTATATCTTACTCCAAATGAACAAAAAAGTATTATCAGAAGCATATCCAAGGAGAGGGTTATGAAGCCCATGATATTATCTGGGTCTAAGTTTATACACATGACAGAAAATTTGAAATCTGATGGGGTTGAATCTCGACAATATGACACTTTCAATATTCTTCTTATATCGTAGATGGCATAGACATTGATTGGAAATGCGTGTTTTTTTCTAGGATTCACGCGTTTTTGTTGATCTTTTTTGACTCTCAGACAATGCTCAAGATTTTATGTACCAGAGTGTAACAACCAGAAATGTTGATTTCTTTACCACAATTAATAAAAACCTATTAAGTTGATTTATTGTGTAACCATTGTAGTTATTACCACAGGAAACTATTATTGAATAAATATCTCCCTTCACAACGAAACTGTAGCCTCGATTTATTTACCGAAACTCTGAATACGTTCAGGGTTTAAGTCAAAACAGAGATTAAAGTAATTATGATATAGTTTCACTTTCTAAATATAACATTGAATGTGATTAACATTGATTAAATAGGGTGTGTCAAGAATGAAAGTAAATAAAAAGGTTAAAAAATCCGATCGTTATACATACGCAGGTAAAAAGGTATCTTTAATTCATTGAAATGCGTACATGAAGTTGATGAATTATATTTTACTAACTGGCCGCCCAGCCTCGCACTGATGTAATTTTTTTGTACGATTTAAAAAAACTTTTATACAAACCCTGTCCTGACAATAACGAAACAACAAAAAAGGAACTATCCAATTTGATGCAATCGTTCTGAAGTTATCGACATTTCGGTAATTCATTATATTTATGTAGATTTATCCTTAAGTCAGGCATGAAGCCTATTTGAAGCCGTAGGTACTCGCATCTAACGTATACAGTTCATAGAGACGCAGTTCGATCTTGTATTTGTTCATGTACTACTGTTAAATAAATTACCGCCATGCTTTATTTACAATTATAATCGTGCGTTATGGCTTTACTACCCAATATATAGTTAAAGTCTGTCTAAATCATTGTGTCTTGATCAGCTGCAATATTCCACGAAATCATCTTTTAAAGATATAAACACCTACCAACTGATTGATTAAAGCAGTACAGAAATTAATATTCACTTTTATAATTTACAGGAATTCGACATTATAATGACGAAGGTGAACGGTTCCCTGGGCTTCACTCTGAGGAAGGAGGACCACAGTGCACTGGGCCACTATGTCAGAGCTCTGGTGAGAGAACCGGCACTAAGTGATGGGAGGATTCAGCCTGGAGATAGAATCGTTGCTGTGAGTATTTCTTTGTTCTAATCCCATAATTATAGCAAATTCTATATTAAATGCTAAGCGATATTGATCTTTTAGCAGGGGATAATTGATAAGGAGTGTAGGTGACCATTTAGTAAAAATCAAAAACATTTTCAAACATTTAGACCTGACGTGTATTCCACTTATGTTATAAATGTGAATTTGTCGATATTTTCCATGTCAATCAGGCATGGAAAATATCGAAACATTTACATTTATAACATAATACAAATAATGATGATATGGATGGATACAAAGGTAAATTGTACTTGTATCCTGGAATGACATAAGACACTTTATTTGTAGTGAAATTCAAGAGCTGGTTCTTTAGAAAGAAATAATACCAGAAAACACGAGTCTAAGTAAACTTTTGTTACGGATCGTGTGACATGCGAATCATTAAAATTATAGAAGCAGGAAACAAAGCGAGCGTGAAGGAACAAAGAAACATTTGAATCAATATTAGTTGTACTTACCTACTAATACAGTTCCGTATCAGCAAATATTTGTATGAGTTGCTTAAACAGACGGAACGATGAAATTAAAATCGTTGAATGGCATGGAGAAATTTGGAACTCATAGATCCAACAATGGCGTTGGCTTATTGTTCGAAAGTTCTAGATAAGATGAAACGATAGGTATTGTTTTATTTTGAGAAAACTCACATAAAGCTATCTGATCCCAAACTAGGTAGAATCTGTACTATGACAAGCAGACAACTGATAAACATAGGTATTCAAAGTCGAAGTCAAAGTACTTTATTCACTTAGGCTATAAACATCAGACAAAGTTTGGAATAGAATGATTTAACATTCAATGCCAAGTTAGCAAGAGTAAAGAACTTTGCAATAAAAACTCAATTTTTAAAACTTTTTTTAAATGCCAATTAATACATTATACTTGACTACTCCAATGGTGCTGATGGTATTATCAACTTACAAAAATTAAAGAAGAGGGTAAGGCAACGTGCGATTCCATTATCATAAATGAGGGAAAGTCCAATATGGTATGAGGGAATTTAACCAATTACCCAGTGAATTAAACATAGACCTATTCTATACTAGCGCGAGAGTTGTGGGGAAATTTCTTGGCTAAACTCTTTTTTGATAGCCAGTAGTGACCCTGGCTGTAGAGTTATATACTGTACATATGGTAGCGGTAGTGGTAAGGTTGATTTTCTGTATTCCCATTTTTTTTTCCTTATTTACTTAATTTTTTTACGTATGAACCTTCTACTATTACCTTTATCCTATTAGGAAACTAAAAAAAATGAATTAAATCGGTAAACACATACTCTACTTTTCTCGTGACCAAGGAAAATAGGGATTTATTTTTATTTAAATAGATATATAATTACACCTAGACAGTATAAACAATTATTTGCGTGCTCATCACACAAAGATTTATCCTGGCATAGCAGTCTGGGCCACTACCTACTAGACTTACAGCCCAGTCATACATGCGCCAGCCAGTGAGTTTAATAACGAAGACACTAACGCTATTGTTCAAAACCATTCTTACACCTTGAAAATGTTGGACCGTCTGATAGCACTTTCAAAACCACCTGACAAATGAGAATATTACAATAGGTAAAAATCACACAAAGTTAAGATTAAACCTCTTACTTTCAAAAAGACTACACAGTACCCACCAACAAACATACGCGTCCAATTTATGACACCCTCAATACTACAGAACCGTCAACCTATCTTTTTGCGCAAGGCACTCAAACGCTTATTACAAAACCAAATATATGTATACCCATCTACAGAATACGGCATTGGTGATATACCTACATACGGACTACTTAGAACTCTAATTCAATTCAATCATACGAAATTCCCTACATGAACGTGACATGTCGAGTTGTTTACATGATCGACAATGCTTCAATTAATTTGATCTAAAGCCTAACTAAGCAAAACGTATCAATGTGTCGTAACACCTTATTAACATTTAGAAGCATTGTTCTGGTAATTTGCATTTCTGTTTATTGTGCTCCTTGTGATTCAATAAATTAAGGATTAGGTCGCAACTCATGAGGATCGCTAGCTTGCTTGCCCTCAAATATTATTTTAGCTTTCCCTGAAATAATAGCTGAAGGAATGGTGAGGAAAAAAATAGAAGTTCTTTTCTTTCATTATCAATTTGCTAAGGAAATCTAAGGTTTTGCTCTCCTCCCTTCTAATCTCAAAATTATCAGAGTCCTCCCCTGTATGTCTGTTTCCCTAATAAAATCTACCCTGCCTCAGTGGAATCATGCCTTTCTCTCTTTCCCTCCCAAACCAAATCTTGGATCCATCCCTGCGGTCAAACATTTACTCAGTTAGCCTTTTATTTATCTTTAATGTGTATGGGTTTTATTTAGATAAATATGTCAACCCAAGTTGTCAGTTACTGTTAATTGAACAAGAAATATTTTTTTAATAGATTACACACAATTGTCTAAACCGTAATATTTGTATACAGGTAAACGACACACCGATGTCCAACATGTCGCACGCAGAAGCAGTTTTGTTTCTACGCTCTTGCGGGAGTGAGGTGCGCCTGAGGCTGTACCGAGACCACGCTGCCACGCCATTATCACCCATGTCACCACGAGATGGAGCCACCGACTCTGACGCACCTATGAGTAGGCCTAAACCCCCGCTAAGGTTGGTCAAAATGATTTCTGTGTGGCAACTCAACTGTACAGTTTATGCAACGGTTGAAACGGCAATTCAGCTAAAGTGCTTCCAGATTTCAAAGATTCTCTGACAGGACAACACATTGTGGGATTACAAATTATTGTATGGCGTCTACCTAAGCTATAAAATTTGGACATAGGTAATTTTGAGGCATTGTTAAAATTCTACAAAATGTTGAAATTTGGTGGAATATCTGCACAGTGACATAATAATTGTCTTTATTTGAATTATGACAAATGGAGTCGTTGTTTTAAAACACTGACATGATTGTACACAGGTTAGGTTAAGTTAGCTAAAGCGTTTTTCTTTACATTCTTTCAAAACACTCAAACTTAAATCTCCACAGGCCTGAAGCAGTATCAATGCTATGTGACTTGGCCGCCCGTCGCCTCACTCCCGACGCGGGCGATGGTTCTAGATCTCCCTGCCTATCACCGCGCAAATACCGCAAACTCACCAAGGATAATAACCATTACGAACAACCCAATGGTACGTAACCCTGTATTAGAAATAAATTGAAGGTTTAGTTTTAGTAGTAGCCATGGTCATGGAAATAGCCATGGAAATAGCCATGGAAATTATTGAGCACTTTCAATCGAAATAGTCTTGGTTAAGGACTCCGTACATTTACCATTTAGTTAACCCAATATAACATAAAAAATTGCCTATATCCTGTGAACCTAAAATAAACGTCAGTCTGCTGGTGTTGACGTCATATCTAATTTTATGCCCTACTATTTCCCGCAGACATAAAGGTTATACTTGTTAAGTGATTAACTGATCGAAAGTGCTATAAATGGATTAAAGGTGAGCCCAACCTTTGCTGAATAGGTTAACATAACAAATTGACTACTATCCGTCAATTTTGACGGCTGCCTGCTAAAGTGTTTTACTCACAAACATACTTTTAGAGCCTATATCTACCTACAAATCCCAAAGCCGCCTTACTCAAAGGTACGTATTCGCTAATGGAAATGTTGTTGACGCTTCTCACGTATAATATAACCAAATCCAAATCAAATTACCAACTTATTGATTAAGTGAAAACTGTAGATGGAGCAAAATCATATTACACGATACAAGTTCGTAATAATATTATTCGTGTTACAAGTGTAATTAAATGTGGTTCTGTGTTCATTAGCTAATCCACATGCATTAACATTGCAAACAGCGAGCAATCGCGTATGTATATATGACACAGCGCAGGTGGAACACGGCCAGCTATATTAACACAGCCTTATAGATGCACGAAGGTAGTAAGCGCTAAAATTTGCTTACATCGGACACTGAACACTTAAAATATACACGCCACACACTAAGCGATGTAGGTGTTTCACACAGATGTTCCAAGTTCCAACAAAGTAGAACAAGGTTCGGAATATTCAGACAGCGTTCAGGAGTGTCGGCGGGCGCCGCGCACTGTGGCGCTCGCCAGCCCCACCGCTCCACCCACTTGTAGAAAACAAAAGTTGAGCCTGACAGGTGAGACCACAGATATAGAAAGGTGTAGAGAACGCAAGCTGCCTGTCTCCCATAAGCAAACGATACAGTTTCAGCTAATGTTACTATCGATACATCTTCGTTACTGAGTCTAAAAGTTTTTTTCCATCAATCAAATTGATAAAGGAATTCGAATTTAAGAAATTACATGCCGCAAAACGAAAGTAAAAATCGATCATGATGATCATGACACTCTTACATCTGAGACCTAATTTTAGATAAATTAAGGAGATAGAATATATGCTATAAACTTCCTTAATATACTTTTTAAACTCATAACCTCTATAACATTACACTGTTATTAAACTGTCCATTTTTTTTTATTCTAATGAATCTGAACTTCTCATAGTTCAATATTCGTTCTCAAGCTTGCGTTGTCTACTGTGTCTGTGGGTGAGACGCTGTCGGCCCGCACACTGACCTCATATCCCATCGCTTCACACCCTGATCCAAAGCAGCGTATAAACTGACTCGGATTTAACCATACCAGGACTATGTTACACACCATTGTAGCGACCAGCACCATAGATGTTCTTCGGTCATTTGACATCGCCCCGAAGAGTATTGTACCTATAGCCTCTGTACGTTAAACTTTCTACTTTATTCCTTCATTTGCACTCATGAATGTCAATAAAATATTGTTAACAAGTGAAATATGATCTAACTATTGTTTCGTTCTCAGAAATTCTGAAGGTGGTTCATTGATGAGTAAGCATTCCTGTTGTAGAAAAATGATAATAATTTGAAAATACTTATGAAAATCTTCAATCCATACTAATAAATCGAAAATCCAATGAAAACCATTTAACAGAACAGTGGTACAGTTTACACTGCCTGTATCAAATTATAATTTCAAATCTTCGTATCAAATTACACAAATGCGAATACTCCAAACCTTTGTCAGCCATTCCAATTCAAATAACATTGCAGCATTCCTTGTCAATGAGTCACCAATTTAACTGTTTTTATATTATTTTTAAAATTCGTCACTTATTAACAGTACGTTGAGAAATATCACACAAATATTATATGACGTCATGTTCTGATATTACAGTGCCTCCTCACGGTTACGAGTTGAACAACCTGGACAACGATACATTGGATGCACCAAACGTGTACCAGGAAGACATGAGTCGACAGCGGTTTAACGAGCCAATGTTCCCGGTGGACTCTGATGAACCGGTGTCGATGCCCGTAGAACTTTCCAGTGATGAAGCAAGGTTCAAACATGCTAACCCCGCATACCAAAGTGCCGTGCTAACGAGTGATGGACATGCCAGTTCTGATGGACATAAGGATGACGGTAATAGTTTCTGTGAACGACTTTTATATACATGCATTCCAGTTGTTTTTTTAAATTATACATTTTATTATTGTTCTTTTCACTTTTTAAACCCCTGCATAACACATCGATACTCTCTCTAACATGGTCTCTTTTTTCATTCGAACAGTTGTTGTCTAAATGATAAATAACATTTCGTCGTCATCATCGAGCTAGACGTATTGTTAGCAAATTAATAAACCAAAACTGAATTACCATTTCAGATAAAGGTTTGAAAAAATGGAAGGGTGTAGCGTTGTCCCCAGACAACGAGCGGAAAAATCAGGTGCCTCATAAGCACCTACCAGTGGAACCTCCCGCATCGGTCAAACCTAAAGAAATGGATTCCGTCCAGAAAGAAAACGTCAAACCTGAACCTTTGAAAGACAACACAAGCAATGAACCTACGGTAAATAGTTAAATAGGATTGCCTCAGTTTTATTATAACAATACAATGAATTTCTTTATTCTTGCGCAAATTATTTTGTACAGTAACAAAGATCAGAATGGGAACATATTGTTTCTGATATGAGTTTTATTCACTCATTTAAAATTTACTCAAAATATTTATCTTACAATAGTAATACATATCAATTCATATTTATAGGGTCAAAACCACAATTAAACCATAATAGTTTTTATTAATCATCATACGATAAAAATACTTCGACTTTTCTATGAGAACGCATGCGTAAATGCACTAAGAGCCCTCTTTTTTCCTGGTACAATTATTTTCTTTATATTAATTGATTTATAATTTGAACTTCAGATAGTGACAGTGGAACTGAATCGTGGTTGGAACAGCCGGCTTGGGTTCAGTGTACAGTCCCATCCTGACTCTGGACAAAGCTACATCTCCGCTGTTTACAATGACAGTGTTGCTGCAAGAGATGGACGCTTGCGCCGCGGCGACGTTATTCTTCAGGTACAAGAAGCCGCTCCTATTTTTTGTATTCAAATTTTACCGATTTTTGTTTCATTGCCCAAGGCATTTTGTTTATTTTTTTAACTATGGTTTACTTGAGACTCTCAAATCCTCATTTAATTTTATTAACTGTGATTCATGTACACGCGGCGTTATATAAATTATATTTATTTAATCCCAACATAAACCGATATCTATGTAAGTTCTAGTCTGTAATGTAAGTTAAGTGTTCTCCAGGGCACGATCCTTGAACCGTTTTTATCATTTTCATTTAATATTTCAGGTAAACGATGAAAACGTAACATCAATGAAGACGCCTGAGGTGATTGACCTGCTAAGAATATTACGGGGCTCCATATGCATCACAGTACTTCGGCCACCGAATCCACAGTGAACACATTAATAACATTTTCGGGAAAAACTCACAGGCCTTTGTAGGAAGCGCCTAATATACTCGTAAAAAGGGTGCAAATAAGCCTTAGATTGATGTCCCATCGATAGGACGAAACAAGTTGAAAGTGGAAGTTGCCTAAGCTTTGGAGACATTACGGGAAAATATGAAGAAAAATAAAGTGAATCTCTGCAAAATACTTTTGAATCGATAGATACTGATTCTATCTTCATGACATTATTTATCTTGGTTTAAGGTTCAAATTCATCGTAAGGAACACCGATATCATAATAATCATACGTAAAGACTCATTTGTCAAATATTATAACATAGTCTTCGTGATATATTGACTTCTTCTTTGTGTTGCTAAGTCGAATATTTAATATATTATGTATACGTAAACGTTATGATAGAGGGAAATGTTCAGTTACTTCATGTATTTTTTATAATATGAACTTTTTGTAAATCATAGCTTCTCTGTCAAATTCAATGTAAATAAGTGATTTATGATGAGGTTTTTGTTAAAGTTCCTAAAAGTAGATTGTGCTAACTTCTGCCGTCGTTTCTACTTCATAAACGTATTGATAAGTTATCTAATAAAAATAATTTATTTTCGGAAGCGATCTCTGTAGCTATCTCATAGAAAATTATTAGAAAAATATAAGTCTATTAAAATATGTCTTCATATTTATGTATGTATTTCACCCGACCAATATAGATACTCAAATAAGGAATAAAACTACTATTTTCTTTTAAATAACCACAAGGATTAAAAAGCAATAAGCAATTTTATTTTAGAGTTAATAATATTATTACTATGGAACTTTAAAATTATTATATTCTCATTAGAAAGTGACTTAACTGAGTAGAAGTTTTTAAAGGGTAAGGTACAAGATGAGGCATACTGCGGCCTATATTTGTGAAAATATAAAGTCCCTTAACTAATCAAAAAAGTAGTTTATGTTAAAGTAGATAATATGAAAATGTCATGAAGTACCTATAGCATTCCAAGAGGTTTGTAAATAATGTAAATTTAAAAGACATGTTGTAGTTATGCCGTTATGTGCAATTGTCAAAATAAATTGCAAAATGTCTTGTCTGTTTACTTTGTTACCCTTCGATATTATTTTGCTCAAATATTATAGACGTAGCCACGAGTACTTTGATGATTGCCTGTAACGTATTATAAACAAGTTTTATTAATATATTTGTAGCCTCACATAAAAATAACATGAATGATGCTGATCTATATTTTCGGTCAGTGTGTGAATGGTATTTAGAGAAAAAAAAAATGTAAGTACCTAAATAAATTATTAGATTTTAAAAAAATAATCAGCTAAGAATTGACAAGAAGGTCACATTAAATTTTAAAAAAAAGCAGAATATGGTCTGGCTGAACCAAGGGATAATGTTACACATGTTACTGATCAAAATGTAAATCAGACAATAATCCTAATACACGTTTAAAAAACGTGCATTAAACTAATATCTCTTATAGACCAAGACTTTCCATCTGGTCTACAAGATAAAGCACCAGCCACACATCACTCATACGCTTTGAGTGTTTGACGGATCTAACAAACATTTAAGTTAAATTGCTAATATAGTTATATCGCATACGCTATAGTTTCTCTAGGCACTGATTATAAATTCTAGTCAAATCTAAATTTTAATTGAAATTATTACACAGTCACGTCCGATTTTGGGAAGGCTTGTCAACGCAAAAATCAACTAACAGTTGTCAATCTTGTTATAAATTTAGAACAACTGATTTGACAGCGGTCAGTTCATTCTTCCTTTGGCAATCCTTTCAAAAATCGGGCGTTAGCCTTTGAGAAATATAATATTGACGTAAACAGTAGTTAAATTATATTCTTACAAATAAAATATTATACAATAATCACTTCATTGATTTCTATTATGGTGTCTATTTGTTATGAACTTGAAAGATTTTATCAACAAATCTATTTTAATATAACTAGACATAAGATGATAGAATAATTGTTTAAAGAAAATATATGAACCCTTACAGATAAATGATGCTAAACGAATCAATCAACTGATATTCTAAAGTAATTGTGATGGAATTGTGTTAGTCTAACCGTGTAACTATGCTATAGAGATATTTGATGTTATATGCAACAGTAGGTGCAAAGGCCCAGTTTATTGTAGACCTCAGCTCCCTATCGCAATGTACATTAACCTCATTAATTAGTTTAACATCAATTTAGTACAGATCTCATTTATTTCTTGGATGAAAGTAATCTAACATTGGAATAGTAGTATCCATCATTAAAACAAAAACGAATACCAACTTTATGCCTAAAAGTGCAACAGACGACACAAATTGTCAATAGATTTAGTCCACCAATAGCAAACTAGCATGGTCATCAAGCTAAGTATAATAGGTACCCATCGAACATCGTCTGTTAATACTTTAAGCTAGAAATACACTATCGTGTTGCCAAGTGTAAAATCCATTGTACACAATGTAATTTTCTTGCCTGTTGCATTCAATTAAATTGAAGCAAAAAAACTCTTAACATCACTTTGGCACCATGCGAATAAGACATGAATTTATTACTATCAAATGCACAGTACCTAATTGGCATCATGTAAAGGAGCCATAGATAAAGGTGTCACACTGATTAAACTCGAAAAGGGATCGGCAACGTATGAACTTGCGCCGTTCAGTATTATTTGAACCGCAATGCACATTAGTCGGATTCGTAACATCTGGACAAGCTCACGAACAGTTGACGGCGAGGCGAATAAAGCACACTGATAAATTCGGAATGGATTCCGAATTTTTAGACGTAAATCCATTTCATTTAAAACACCCACTTAGTAGTTAATAAATATGATGTCGAATTGTATTCGTAAGAAAATAGACGAATCGTATGAAACCCGAGTCACTGACAGAGTATCGAGCACAAAAATAATATGTTACGATACTGTCGATGTTGCTATTCTACATTTTTACATAAGACCCGCTTAGTTTACAATAATATAAAAAATACAAATAAATAAAGCAATAGAACTAACGTAAATTAACGACAAAAAACAAACTTTTGACAATTAACCTTTTTCAATTACCCATTTTGTTAAAATCTTCAAAACTGTTATTGAATGTTTAAATTTTAAGTAGGTTGAATCTGGAAACTGATTACTTGACAAAAGTATGTATTAATAAACTTAAATATAATTATTTTTAAGGATTTATTAGTACATTATGCTGCAACGGTTATCCAGAAGTACCTACTTGTTCCTATTCTAATGGTGGCACACACAGTGCTGCCACGGTTGCCGGGTTTTGCCGCACGTGTTTACCACCGGCATTAAATGCCCTACTTAATTGGCAGCAGCTGTCCTGGCAGATAGTGCAGCACACCCGTCTGCATGTTTGTAGGTACACTTAACTCATAATAAGGGGAAAATGTTAATAAATCAAAGCAAATAACATCGACAGATCGAGGGTTTTGGAATTACAGTTTGTGTCTATTTAATCTACACCTTACTACTATCACATTATATTTTATGGTGCTCAATCATTGCACGACGCTTGCTAGTCTCTCATGCCTTATAAAAGTCTGGGCCGTAGTCGTTATGTGACGTTGATATTATTTCACCAAGTATTATCAGTCATATAGAATGTTAATGAAATGTACGATAAACTTAATTACCTTATTATGATACGAATAAAAATATGAATTAAAATTATTTATGTGTATTATTTACTGCAGCCAGAAAATAGCGATGTCTTTAAGATCTCATCATCCTCCCGCCGCTATCCCAATTTATATTGGATGGATATGAATACCTATTTTTTTCCTTTCATACTAATAATAATAATAATAATAATAATAATAATAAAAATCATTTATTCACTTAGGAAGCAAAATATTACACTTGTAAAAAGTCGATTCTACATTTACTGGTAATGCTTGTTCGCAAACAATAGGTAAAGCCCGAGAAAAGAACAGGCAATAAAAACTCGTGGCCACTCTTTTCAAATTGCCAATGTTTACAATGTTTCTCTGTTTATAAACTGTATATGCAGGTAAGGTGCTGCCACCATTATATTATACACCATATATAGGACTGATGCAAAAAAAGAGGTCACTAATATTAGAAGAGTACACGAGATCGGATACATCAGCCTCAATGGGCACAACATAGTAGGAGCATCCACTTACGATGTAAAAACTTTATGTGCTTAAATATTGGCCAATTTACTGCTACTTAATGAATAAGTATACATGTTTTTCAAAGGAAAGAAAAGAATGGCCGTAATTTATCACGCAGAATCTTTACTTACAAAAGTAAATCGATTTCTTAACTAGTACCTAAGTAACATTATCAAACTGTGACAACAATATTCACCTAGTAAAATGCAATAAACTATACAACCCAATACATTAATAGGGAGCAACGAACTACATCCATTTATCTTTATCAGTTAAATAATCATCGATTGAATAGTAAGCTCTTTGTATAAGATGTCTCTTGACTACATTCTTAAATTGATTTACTGGTAGACTCGATATGCTGACTGGGATTTTATTGAAAAATTTAACACCTAGTCCCATGAATGAGTTATGAGTTTTATGAAGCCTATGATATCGACCTACCAATTTGTGCTTATTTCTTGTATTCACAGAGTGAATATCACTATTTTTGTTATATAAATGTAAGTTTTGCTTTACAAACCTAACGTTTGCATATATATATTGTGATGCAACTGTCAAAATGCCTATCTCTTTAAACTTTTCTCTAAGGGAAACTCGTGCTTCTAGTTGATATATCGCACGCACTGCACGTTTTTGAAGAATAAAAATAGTTTGTATATCAGCCGCCTTGCCCCAAAGCAATATGCCGGAGGACATGACGCTGTGAAAATAACCAAAATATACTAGTCGAGCTGTTTCTATGTTCGTAAGCTGTCTAACTTTGCTGACAGCATACGCTGCAGAACTGAGTTTTCCTGCGAGACATGATATTTGGGTGCCCCACTGTAACCTATTGTCTAATGTAATTCCCAAAAAAACTGTCGAGTCGACAAAGCTAATCACCTCATTATTTAAAATTATACTCGTATTAGTACTTTTCACATTTGGCAAACTAAACTTAATACATTTAGTTTTTTTGGGATTTAGAAGTAGGTTGTTCGTTGTAAACCAATCTTGAACTAGTGCGAGTGTTCTATTTATTTTCTCAAAATTTTTTAGTTTACGATCGATTTTAAAAATTTGAGAAGTGTCATCAGCAAATAGAATGATGTCACAAAAGTTATTAACATAAAATGGTAAATCATTAATATATACCAAAAATAAGAAGGGACCGAGTATTGATCCCTGAGGCACGCCCATACTAATTGGAGATCCAGACGACCTTACTCCTCCTATATCAACATATTGAATTCTTTCACTTAGGTAAGAGGCAAGTAGATCCAGCGCTGTACCTTTAATACCGTAATGCCTAAGTTTCAGGAGAAGTGTCCTATGCGCCACACAATCAAAAGCTTTAGAAAGATCACAGAACACTCCAATGACATCCTGTGAATCTTCCCAGGCACTAAAAATATGTTTCAGTAGCTTAGTACCTGCATCAATTGTAGAGCGACCCTTTGTAAAACCATATTGATCGGGATGCAGTAGATTATTAAAATTAAAGTGTGATTCTAACTGCATAAGTATAGCCTTTTCAAAAATTTTTCTAATAGCTGGCAAGATGGATATTGGTCTAAAATTACTAGGGTCATTCTTTGATCCAGATTTAAATAATGGTATTACTTTACTATGTTTCATCAGATCAGGAAACATTCCGGTATCAACACATTGATTAAAAATTATAGATAACTGTGGCGCTATGCCAGTAATTATACTTTGAATTAATTTTACTGAAATACCCCATAAATCAGCAGTTTTTTTTAAATTGAGTGACTTGAATATTTTAATTATTTCACTGGGGTATATATATTTAAAAGCAAATGGTACATTGCATTGATCCACATTATCTCTCAAGAGTGATTCGGCTTTATCTGGGCAAGCGTTCAAGGAGCTGGTTGTGGTTAGTGGTAAGTCAGCAAAGAAATCATTGAAAGTTTGTGCTAGGTCTAAATTATCAGTAACAGTCTTATTGTTAATTAATAATTCAAAGCTTTTATCCCGAGGCTTTGCCCGTCCGCTTTCCGAATTAATAATATTCCAAGGGGCTTTTATTTTATTATCAGATTTTTTAATATTTCTACTAATAAGTAAAGCTTTGGCACATGCACAAGCTTTTTTAAAAGTTTTTGAATAGTTTCTCACATACTGAATAAAGTTTTTATCAAAATTAAATTGTTTCATACCATATAACTCGTATAACTTAGCTCTACATTTATAAATGCCGTTAGTTGCCCAATCACAAAAGCTAAGTTTAGAATTCTTATAAAAAGTTTTTGATTTAAATATATTATTGTATTCACTTTTGATTATATTAAACACTGAGGAGTAAAGATAGTTCGGATCAGAGTGGCTGAAATCTATACTGGTAATATTAGCAGAAACGTTAGAATTGAATTTTTCTAACTCTACTTTCCCAACAGTCATCTCTGGCTATATTAGCTTAACAATTCAGCCATCTGGTCTTCCTCCTCTGCTTATTCGACAGTCATTCATGTTTTACGAAGCAATTTCTGCGAAAATTTTGTTACTTTTTACTTGGTCTGCTGTTACACATAAGCTTGTATAGCCGTCTACTTAGCTGTGATACTTTTCCTTGTAATTTAATTAAATATACCCTGTGTACCTATACTGTGTCAACCTTGTTGCAAAAGGGTGACCACTGCCGGCGGGTCACCCTTTTGCAACTAGGTTGACACAGTGCCGTGTGTCTAGATAGATTTTTGTAATGGTCGAACTATTTACAAACTCTTAGTGTGCAAGAGCCATTCGCACTTGGCCGGTTTTATTAGCTATATCATCATTATGATCAGCATTCCTTTCAGTCATCTGCTGGACAGGTCCCTTTTGATTTAGCCCACAGCACACACGGTGCCTTCTCGTCTTTAGCCTTCCGTATCCATTAACCTAACAATGTCCTACCTAGTTATAGTATGTACCAGTACATAGAAGGCTCTGGCTTCATTTTGATCAACTAAACGGTCTTATAGACCGAGCAACTACTATCGCAACTACAATAACCACATAACGAATGTAAGAGCAGGTGACCGTAACTACAGATGTCATTGCGCGAACGCAAGGGCATAACTTCAGGAGTCTCTGCAAGAACTGTTGGTCGATGAACCCTCTCTCTTTATCCAATTCACCCCGTTTTTACCCGACTGTAAGGAAGAGGGTTAAGTTTTTCGCGTGTATCTTCTGTGTATATATGTATGTAATATTCTTTATTACCTGATATCTCACAATCCACTAAAGCACTAAACACTTCACTAAGTTCATCGAGAATCATTAATGCCTCCGTCGGCATGAAATTATATAATTATGTAAGATCTTGAATCTTGTTTCCATCTTTTTTGTGCAGGCGGGTTTGTTTATTTTTGTAATATTTTTTTCATAACGGTATCAACAAAAGCATATCTTTGTACCTACTCAGTTCAAATCCGCACATTTACGAGTCCAATCTTGGTGATCACGTTCTATAAATAGAAATGGACTAACAAGACCTTACCTCATACTGCTTATCATTGGACGTAGAGGCAACCAGCGTAACAATTGAACGGTATCGACGTAATATCGACGATCCGTAACACTCTGCAAGATGCCATTAGCGCCGGCTAGTTTTTGTGCTGCCTCGCGTGCAAGGGAAATGCAAATGGACAAGATACAATATCCGATATGCCATGGAATGATGGATTAGCAATCTATGAAGACATTTCCGGGCGACAAGTTACGAGGTTATTCTGCTAAGTAAACAACAACTGAGAGAATTGATAGCTTATTATAAAGTTGATCCAAAATTCAAAATTCTTTATTCACTTAGGATGCTAAACAACAACAACACTTGTGATTAGTGATACGTTGGGATTCTACATGGTCATGTAATGAGAAAAAACTTGGCAATAAAAACTCGCGGCCACTCTTTTCAAATTGCCAATTTTACAATGTTTGAATGTTTATAAACGTGATATGGGGGTAAAGTGCTGCCTAATATACTAATATATGTATTATGCACCATGTTAAAGGACTGATGCAAATGATATTATTAAAAAGTTGGAACATGAGATAAAATAAAATCAGCCACCCCCTAGGGTAAAACATACTAGAAGCAACAAGGGTAAAAACTATATGTGCCTAAATATCTATTGGCCAAAGTACCTACCGGTAACGAATTATTAAATCTATTCTAATATTATAAAGCTGAAGAGTTTGTTTGTTTGTTTGAACGCGGTAATCTCAGGAACTACAGATCCGAATTGAAAAATTTATCGAGGAAGGCTATATAACATCACGCTACGACCTATGGGACTGAAGCAACAATGAAAAAATGTTGCAAAAACGGGTAAAATTTATGCAGACGAAGTTGCAGGGGTCAGCTAGTATTTAATATGATTTCTGATATCCAAAGAAAAGAAAAGAGTGGCCTTTATTCGTCACGCAGAATCTTTACTTACAATTGCACATTTACTTACATATATCATATACCTAGGTACACTTAATGTCATCTACACTATCGACAATCTTACTAAACTACCTACTGCTACCTAATTCCCCTGTATTTTACCTTCTTTATACCAAAAACACAGAGCCAATATAAAAACAATGTACGGGTTGAATCAAAATTAACCGAGAATAATTTTTCGGGGGACTCAAGTTTTCGGAATTTCTAGAGGGGTTCTGGGTAGTACAATTAACTAAACACCGGCCAAATATATACTCGGTTTTTATACTGTTACCTTTATACTATTTCAGAGGAGGGGGGGGGGGTTCATTCCCCAATTCGCCCCTAATACATTTTTATGACATCTGTTAGTAGATTTTTGCATCGACAAGCCTTTCAGAAACCCAACCCTAACAAAAACTTAATGAGACAATATAGAATGTTTTTTTCAACCTCCTTATGTAAATCAATCTTCGTAATCTATCAAAGAACTTTCCTAGATACTTAGTAGGTACAAGTTGACCCGAGTTATATAAAAACAGTCGATTGCCAGCATCCGTTAACTTCCGCAGGTAGGTAACTAGTTTCTTCAAGCTAGCCTATTGGCGATGTGACATGTTGCAAACATTCCTCGACACTTCATAGACTCTCGTCGAACCTAGATAGGTAGCTTCTAGGTAAGAACCTTATTTTTCACATTATTACCGACAGAGGAAGCAAGAAACGTGTCGAATTGAATTCCTTGACGAATTGAATTCCGAAGTGGTTGAAAGATTTTGTAATCCAAAACTCTTTG
This sequence comes from Herminia tarsipennalis, assembly GCA_945859575.2. Taxonomy (NCBI): domain Eukaryota; kingdom Metazoa; phylum Arthropoda; class Insecta; order Lepidoptera; family Erebidae; genus Herminia; species Herminia tarsipennalis. Next base: position 8,408,894 of record OX243834.2, on the reverse strand, counting down.
CTTTCAGGATTTGCCACTAATCTATCATCTATCTATATGTACGCGAATAACTTCAGAACAAACGCACCAATTTTTTTCTTTTTGTGGTATCTTTAAAAGAAAAACAAAATTGCAGAGTGAAAAATTTGGGTTCAAAATATAAATATTAAAAATTAAAAAATCTGCCTGCGCAAGAAATATGCAAACAGATCACTTACATATGTAATATCATGCAGTCGCGACCACTAAAAAGTATTATTTTTTTTTAGTTACATCCTACACAACTAACTTCTATCACAGCTATTACCAAGTATTGAAAATTGAAAAAAAATGGTTGCAAATTGACTTTTTTATTATTGCAGTCATAATCACGTTTTTGAAATGCTCACGATGGCCCCTTTAATTTGATACCCATATTTTGTACTCGATTTTTTTCTCACCTCGTGTTTTTGACACCTCACAGCCACCATGTTTGTTTTTTTGAAACGTCCCTTATCTATGAACACTTGGGCGGTCAAGACAAATCTAACAACGTCTTAAATTGTATAAATCAGTCTGGTGGTTTGAAAGATATAAGGTAATAAAGAATATTACATACATACATACAAGATACGCGCGAAAAATATAACCCTTCCTTGCGTTACGTTACGTTAAATGATAGACAAGATGAAACAAACTGACAGTTTTAATGAATAACTTGACTGACTTAACGTTACGGATGACACACGGGTGCAGGACGCGAATCGTTTTGATCTTCCCTGTTTAACCTCATTGCCTTAAAGATGGTCGATTATAGACCGGTCAATAAATACTAATCGGAAAATAGAATTGATGTCATCGAACTGGTCACTTGTTGCCCCCCCCCCCCCGCCCCCTCCTAAACAAAGTTCTGGAACTTAAATGTGAGTCACTATTTAGGTGCATTTGTTTTAACATTGGTACAACAGCCATCACCGCCGATGGGGGGTTAATTTTCAAATCCCCAAAAAATAGGTATTTCAGTGAGTATGGGTGAGGGGGGATTGCCCTGGTACTCCCCCACTCAGATCCATACTGGTCACCATCTATAGACTGAATGGGTATGAATCAGCTAACTTTTAATTTGTGTTGTGACATTAATTGAATGCCTGAATTAAATCAAGAGCATATAAAATTGAAAGAAAAGTGTAGATGAATAAGAAGGACACATTTCATTTTTCGATTCACATTAACCTTTGTCCATACGTTGACTTCTGCCAATTGTATTGTGTTATACACAAAAACAACGCAGAAATAATTTACACGAAAACTGGGCAAGTGCATGTCGGGCCACGCAAAATGTAGGATTCCGTAGTCCCCCATCCAAATAATGGAATTTGTTCTAACAAAAAAAATGTTCTCACTCGTTAAGTTGTAAAGCCTACTTAGCTGTCATAGTTTTCCTTTAAATTTCTATATGCTATAATCTAAACAACTAACGTGATTTTTTTCACATACCCAACATCAAGTATTTAGCTGGCAGGGGGGGGACATTTGACTCTAACAAAAATTTGCACTTTAAAGCTTAATATTTCACAAACGGATGTTTTTAAAAGACCTATCTAATGATAGTGAGAAAAGATATCACATACCCATTTTAAATATAGGGGAGGTACCCTCAAAAAAAATCTACTTTTTTCTCAAGTTTTATTCTTTTACTTTGTCGTCGTAAGTAATATTATGTGCATTCATGCAAAATTACAGCCTTCTAGCACAAACAGTCTCCGAGCAAAGCTGCGGACGGACATGGCGAAACTAGAAGGGTAGCGTTTTGCCATTTTAGCTACGGAACCTTAAAAATGAAGCAGACGACGTTGCGCGGCTCAGCACTAGCTAAAAAAATGGGGAAAAATGACGCAGACTTACGCGATTCCGTCTGCTTCATTTTTCCCTATTTTTGCAACATTGTTCATTGATGCTCTGTTCCTATTGGTAGTAGCGTGATCTTAAATAGCCTATAGCCTACCTCGATAAATGGGCTATCCAACACAAATTATTTTGTCAGTAATACCGCGTTCAACGAAACAAACAAAGTATATTTATGTACTTGTAGGTACCTCAAAGTAAAATGTACTCACTTACATTTACGCGTGAAGCGTGCTCAAAAGGCATATAGCCCAGAACGCCTTAATTTACATCCCGTTGAACTACGGTTACTTCTTCAACGTAGTAAGTATAGACAGTGGCATATGGTTAGCGTCACGGTCAACGAGCGTCCACCGACCACTACTTCACTAGGGAGCTGAGTTCACGCTTCGTCGAACAATGAATAAACCAAAAACTATGTTATTACGACAAACTGTCATATATAACAAAATAATGAGGTCATCTTTTATTGTCTCACACAGATTACACGAAAACGATTTTCAAATAAATTTAAAAGTCGAACACTTTTTTCTATTTTGACACTTAAATGACAATAAAGTATGATAATGGTTCTAAATGGCCAGTAACATTGTAAACGAAACAGTTTTAGATCTTAATAAAAAAAAGATTTAAATCTATTGCACCGTTTAACCAACAAAGAAGGTTTTTTGCTACGACTTTAACTGTAACGCGATTAAATTCGGAAGCTAAATAATATATAGCTATTTACTTGTAGGTATTTCATTAACCTAAATGCTTTAGTTAAAACAAAATAACACCGTTTTAATGCCCGTTATGACACCTATGAGGCTATGAATGACACCTCCTCTTTTTCTCATTTTTCAGTTCATAGTAATCAAGCAGACTTTTGACGTGATAACATCATATAAATCGATGACCGGAAAAGTGTCACGGGCTGTCACGTTCTGCTTGTTGATAGGCTAAGTGTCACGGTCCATCACGTACAGCCTGCTGATAGGCTGAAGTATTGTGGCAGTCCGTCGACCCGCCTCCACTAAACCGCCCGGGTCCACTAAAGCTATCACAGGCATGATTGCTTATTACAATGTCATCACTGTTTTCTTATGACGTTATCACGCAATATGTATAATGGACCATAAACCGACTTTAAAGATAACCATTTTTATAATACATAGGACCTATGAAATTGGTTAATACCGTCATAAGGATTTTGCACGTAATTTTATATATTCATATATTTAAATATATATAGGCATAGGCTGCAACATAAAACGAGCCTGTTTTATGGCTTTTTTAAACACCTATCTAATAAAAAAAACGACTTAAAATCTGAAATGAGTGATATAAAATTAAATTTTAAAAATCGAACCTTGAATTAAACTCCGAATTAACCCTTCAACAACCCAATATAATGTACGCAATATCAAAACATGGGGATGAGCCTTTTGCTTTTCCACATCGATGGATAGCGGCGACCGGTGTAGTTTAGTACAGTCGCAGACAGTCGGTTTGAGCGCACGGCACCCGACACCTGCCTGCCGAAGTGAGTGCCGACGCCGCACCATCGCGCGCTACAGGAAGTGCAGTGAATTACCGGCCCAATAACAACTGTTACATCTCATTCAAAATCCGAAAGCGATAACATTTTTTTTTATTATTGGCGCGTGAGAGCCAAGGACCTTTTTATTGGTGAGTTTTATGTTTTTTTTTTCTTAAATTTCCGATTTAGCCGGAAGGTTTTAATTATATTGTGCAATGCGAGCAATGCTTTTGAATTTTGATATTGTTTGGATATTACGGTTAATTCAAAAGTGAAATTTTGAGAGTGGAGTAAGCTTGTGAGTATATACTTATATTTGTTTTCTTTTTTCTAATTGGATAATATTCTGGGTGCCATGAATTTTATATATCGTCGAGTACGCATTAACATAAATTCATAATACAGTCAGAAAAGAGATTATACCTATTACTGATTATAAGAGATTATTCTAAATAGTATGTTTGAATGTTCTAAAATTGGAAAACTCATATCAGTTAATAATATTTAAAATTGGAAGAGTGTTTTAAAATTGGAAGTCATTGATTTTAGATCAGGTACTATACATAAGCTTATTTACATTTAGCTTCAACATGTGTTACTCTTGTACTTTTCTATGTAACAATTTCTTGAAACATTAATCCCTAACCTCTACCTACTTTATAAGTTCGCTTTAAGCTTCTTACGTTAACTTAATTACCAACTAAGACCAGTGTGCACCAACGTTAAACGAACTTTTTATAAATTGAATTAGGTAAATTACTTAAGTAAATGTTTTACATTCTTTCTGGTTTTTAAAGTCTTGTGAAGAAATGAATAGTGATTGTTTAAATTTTAAACATGGTATCCTTTAACATACATACACAAATATTTTGAAATCGTGGTTCTCACACCTATTCGTGTTTGACATGCCAATAATGAAGTTATATCAATTTAATAAAATTATTACTACGAAAAAATCAGTAAGTTACTAATTTTTTCATTGTAAGTAAAACAAAAAATATAATTATATGCTTACCTCAGTAGGTTCTTCATATTATGTTATATCTGAGAAGAGCTATAATATATAATCCATATCCATAATAATATTATTCTCGTTCGATTACAATACGCTTGGTAGCAAATTTTTAACCGCCTTAAAATAGGTGTTTCTCTGTTTGACCCGTATTTATGATCGCGATTTTCCCCAAAGATAGTTATCCGATTAATCCGATAGGGTTTTCGCTATTCGATTACATGTTTTTTCTGGGAAGGTTTTAGTATTTTTGTTTTTATATAATAATATCTTGGGACAACTCACACAACGCCATCTGATCCAAAACTAAGCAGAACTTGTACTATGGAAATCAGACAATTGATAAACATACTTATATATTTCAAAATACACACATAATATAGATAAGTAACACCCAGACACAGAATAAACCATCGTGCTCATCACACAAAGTTTTATCCTGGGTGGGGATCGAACCCACGACCTCCGGTTTAGCAGTCAGGGTCACTAACCATTAGACCAACAGACATAAAAAACATCAGAGATATAGACTAAAACATACTCCTAGTAAGTCTGCAAAATTTGTATTCGGTGATGTGCTTGATCATTTTGAAGGAGGTCCATTTTCTTTAAAAAAGTTTTTTTTTCTAATTGCCCATAATTTGTTAATGAGCATCAAATGACGACAATAAACGGTTTTAACATTCACTTTTTATCATATTACCAATTTGTATTACCTACTTATGTTACTTTTCATTTTCCCAGTTCAAATAAATTACTTTTCATTTTCCCAACTTGATTAATACATTTTTACCGTCAAGTAAAAGTTGTAATTAAGTAAAGGGCGAGTAGAATCGCAAGTAAAATTCACGCTACTTGTCACTCGTTGCGTGAAATATTTTCTGTTTGTACGAGAAGCCCGCATAAACAAATTATAGCGTTAACTAGATCGTGACAGATCGCCATTTATGGGTCAGCTGATATTATTGCCTTTTACATTTCAAACTATTGAAGCAAACAAGAAAGTATTATTTCGATCATACACGATCGTTACTTTGAGGAAGTGGTGTAACTATGAGTGTATGGAATGGACAATAATTATCATAATTTGTATGAATATTTTGTTCGCCTCATCATCATTTCACTACCAGTTTTTCTTGTTCATGGTTTTTATGGCAGTGCCGAATGAGAGAGATATCTGGGATGTTAAGCAACGTTACTACTGTCGGTCTATAGATGGGTAACCGTTGTTTTCCGTGCCTCGGAGAGCACGTTAAGCCATCGCTCCTGCGCGCGCAATCTCCATCCGGTCGTATTTCGTTTCCGTCCGTTCGGGCTATAAGAGTGAGAGAATAGAGAGTGCTGATCTTTATTTTAAGTTTAAACATTGACGTATATATCTGGACCGCTATGCCTTTCAAATAAAAAGCAAATATTGACTTCAAAGAGTGAAAGAGAGAAAACAACTCGTGAGGCCCTGTGTCTTTGACAGGTATTGTCCACAAAGTAGCATTGTCTCTCTCTAGAGAGTGGTCAATTTTGTGAGGTTATGGCGCAATCCTGTTCTTTACGTCAATGAGTTTATAAGTTTATTTACTTTTTGTAATTTTTGTACGACATATATTTTAAAAATTGTATAGGAAATCTGCTGATAAAAATGCTTAAGAAATTACAAAACGTGTCAATCAAAAATCTGTGTTTAAATGCTTTCTGCAATGAAACTCACAGAGCCGTACAAGTTCCTTAGGAACACAATCTTGGACTTCACGATTGCCATAAGATCGTTTCAAATTGAGGCTAAATTTGACTTGCGGACATGTCTCCATGCCGGAGTTGGTAACGGCTTAGGGCCGCTAAGGTTCCGCCTGAGACAATTTTTTCCTCCATACATTTTAAAAATTGTATATGTTTGTAGCAGAGCCATTGCGCTACTTCTTATAAGCAAATACCTGATTTTTAGATCTTACCTACATTTATATTACTAAGTAACATGGATTAACTCATTCGTTTTTACTCTCTAAATAAGGCTGGAGTTGCTTATTTTTAGTGAGTAAGTGGTTATAAAGTTCATTTTTAGTTTTATATAGTATCTATTTGTATGAGAGTGTGATAAAATAACTGAAATTACTACTAACTGTAGCACAATGTCAAGTTTAATATAATTGTTGGCAAAAATCTTAACCTGCTCTGACATACAATTAGATACAATTTAGCATTACCGTTAATAACATTTAGCGATTCTTTACCATCTCTAATATCTAATTTTGCTACAGTTAACTCCGGATAAACGATACAAATAAATTTATCTTTTTAAATAGTAGCACCTTGAATGTTAATCTCAACTCATTATGTGTTAAATTGCACTAAACCCCGTCATACTTTTTCTGTCGTCAAGCTTTTGCTATAAAAATATATCTGGGGCCGTACCATGAACTCTAAATTATTTGCCGAGTACAGAGCAGTTCAACATCATTTTTCAACCGGACGCATGCATGTCAGTCGCTAAACTGTTGTCAAGTGCAAAGAATTGATAAATAGACAATAGGTCACTCGCTGGTTTGATGACATCATCACTGACTCGCCTGCTTTTTGCAGAATTATGATACCAAATTAGCAGGACAGTCTACAATTGACTGCCTCTGTGGCGCGGTGGGAGTGTGTCCGACTGCTACGCAAGAGTTCGTGTGATCCACACCACCACTTTGTGTGATCCACAAATTGTTGTTCCGAGTCTGGTTGTACTTTGTGTCCGTGACTTATATGTTTGTAAAGTCCCCCGCTACACAGGGCTTGTACCCTAGTGCGGGAACATCTTAAAAAAAAATTGCCTTGCTATAAGAGTTAATGGTACGGCCCCTGGACTGTCCTACCTACAATTTCAAATGTGGTAGCCTCATTTTACAGAAAAGAGCTGATGATGATGTGAAGGGTCAATGAATCCTTCACATTATCATCAGCTCTTTCAAGGGTACTACTGGACAGGCCTTTGTCAGTTTGCGCTGCGACACCTTCCGTAAGTATCCTCTCCAAAGAGTCATTGGTCCATCTGGCCGAGGGTCATTCGTCGCCTTCTTTCCCTTTACATTTCAGCCTAAACTCCTATAAATCTACGCCTCTGTACCCACAAGACGTAAGAAACTCCGAGGTAAATACGATATCGTACATTTGTCTAGGTGATAAAGAACAGCTGACCTCACTGACTATTTAGTTAGCTAAGCACAGAATTTTGAACAAAGTTCTTTTGCATATAGGCTACTTATGTAACTTAAATAAGCAAAAAGAAGAGATGCATCGAAAAAAGTCCCATGTCTACCCACACGAAACTGAAGGCGAAAACTAGTTAGCAATATTATAATAATGAATAATAATACACAGCTTAACTACCCAAGGCTTACACAGACGCGCACTTTACTCATACAAAAATTGCTGTAATGTGAAAATAAGTGCACCATCTTATCCACAATAAACACTTTCATTTCTGTGAATTAATTATGCAAACAAAATTATTGCTCAGCGTAACGATTGTTGTCATGAAAAGTTCCCACCATTTTATGTCTGGTTACACAAAACTAACCATAATCTAAGATATGTTATCTTTTATTATTTTAAAATAGAGTTCAAAAAGGTGAAGGTTCTTATTCGACCGAAGCATGTGAATTGAATTCATTGATGAATCTGTTTCCACTTTTTTTCTAGTTTAATCATCGACGGATTTTTTATACTTTTTGTTCCACTTCAATCCATTGATGGCAGAGAATGGATTTTCACTGCTCCGTATTTCGGGTTCTCGGAGTCTTAGTGCACTTCAATTTACAAAAGATAACTTTAAAATTCAAATTCAAAACTATTTATTCACTTAGGATGCAAAACAACACTTGTGATACGTCGGGATTCTTTATATACATGTAATGCCAAGTTCGCAAACAATTGGTAAAGCCGAAGAAAAGAACATGGCAATAAAAACTCGCGGCCACTCTTTTCAAATTGCCAATTTTACAATATTTGAATGTTTATAAACTTGATATAGCGGTAAGGTGCTGCGATTAATATTATACTATACACCATGTTAAGGGACTGATGCAAATAATATTATTAAAAAGTTGGAACATGAGATAAACTAAAATCAGCCTTATTGGGTACATCATAGTATCGGTATAGTCATCTACTTACAACAAATGTAAAAACTATATGTTCTTAAATATTGGCTTCTTGATACTCACAGAAACTCGATCATAAAGGTAATGGTAATTCGACAGTTATATATTTTTTATTAAAGATATCAGTCGCGGTTTGGTACAGCCCTCTATCGCGGGGGACTTAACAAACACACAAACAACGAACACAAATTATTCCTAAACCCGGAACAACATTTCTGGATCACACAAAGTGGTGTACCGTGTGGGAAACGAACCCACGACCTCTTGCTCAGCAGTCGCATACACTCCCACCTGGCCACAGCGGCAGTAAAATCGGGGAGTAGCTTGGTAACTCCACAAGAGTTGCTGTTCTTTCCAAAGTCCCTAGCCATAAGCTTCGGTAAACGCGTATTATTATGTGATCAGTGTTTGCCTCCCGAGTGATATAAAAAGTTGCAATCAAAGGCTAGCGAATCATAAAACAATTTCACCGTGGCAACTAAAAAGTTAATGGGTTCCTCTGATTGTTGTGAAAAATCGATAGCATTGTCAGGTTCACTTCTTGCTCGGTTCGAAATCGTGAGAATGCGCCACACATGTAAAACAATAACATCGTATCATAATTGAGATGAGTCGATCAGTATCGCACGGGAAATTTATGTTATTTATAAAGGCCGTGTATGTTTACTGAGGCCGTGTGGTACCGGCTTAAGCATAGTGCCACCCCAACTCTACTTCGTCAAGGCGACTAAGGGATGTCACACCGGAGGACAGGCAGCAGTGCTCTCTTAAAGCCCTCGTACTATGCGTGACAGAAATACAAAAATTTATGAAGGAAAAAATAGTAATGACAGAAATAGGTACTTAAATTAGACTGAAAATTAAGTATCCTTTGAATATTCGGACTTCGATTGGCTTTACGACGCGACTCCTTTTGTGTAGATATAAATACAATATACAATCTCGTAAGGGTTGAGCCGTCTCTAAATAAGATTTCATAGCAATCGGTTCAGAGGTCTCACCAGGAAATCATTACAAAGAAATAAGACACTAGGTAATATTATGAGTATATTCCTCGATCATTAAACTGTCAGTTTCTTTGCTAATCTAGTAAATCCTTCTGATCAAATTTAACCCAGTTTGGAGATAAGTCAAACCTGAACGAATTGATCCATTTTGAGTGCTAATAAAGAGACTATAGAGTTGGATAGAAACTATACCAAGTTATTGTTCAGGAAACTATAATATCATGAACGATGTCTTGAACGCAGGCCGTAAGAATTGGTTTTCTGCAAGTGATATAAGTAAGTATAATTATCCGATTTTTTTTATCGGTTAGTTTTACAACTTATTCGTCTATTGAGGAGGCGGAGAGAGAACGGGAGAGAACCTGCCCATATCCGTCCCGGAGTAGACGAACGGGGCGTCGAAGAGCAATTAAATGATCTTCGGCCTACATAGGCTCTGACCTGAGAGCGACAAGGAGGGCAACTTGTCGTCCTTACAGAAGTAAGCCCGAGATGGTGTAGCGACGCGTCCAATGCGCACCTTCTGTCACGAAGTGGGAATGAAACCACCCACATTATCCGTCGTAAAAATTGTCATCGTAACCAACACCAAACCTGCTAATGGTGGAGGCACGAATTCCGCAAGGGACACCCTCACCTTTGGCCATAAGCTTTGCGCCGGAACACCGTGTGATTTTTAGTCGGTTCGACTCCGACATACCCCCTCCTGTGTGCCCTCGTAGGAGTGGAATCCGTGGGGATTTAAGCACACGATAAAAAAAAAGATAAACGTGAAAACGACTTCCCTACTATTAAAAATTTACGAGAGAAAAATACATACTTGAATTATGGTGATAACTGTATTTTACCAAATTGGTTACGAAATTTATAATATTATAGATATGGATACCTACCTAGAACCTACCTAAGACTAAATAAATTCTGTACCTAAAACTGTTATCGAAAGAGAAACAAGATAAATACTTACGTGCCGTTTAAAGAAAATAAATACATAATTATTATGTGAGAAAAGGAAACTTTGACACTTTCTCGCGCTGTCTTGCCAACATGCGTAACGTAAACACATATTTTCGAAAATTGCAGGGTTATGATAAGTTGATAACATGCGAGTGGGTGCGAGAACTTCCTTACGAGTAGGGTTGGAACATGGAATATAAATAGCGATGGGGTCTATTTTGCAAAGTTCCTCCGCACTATAAGTCTTACATCTCAGTACTTGTTCTGGGTTTTCGGGAGTATCTGGCAGGAATTTTGTATTTTTTTTTATATAAAAAGTCGGACCCACGACCTCTTGCGTAGCAGTCGGCCACACTCCCACCGCGCTACAGATGCCGCCAACTTATAAATAATAATAATAAAGTTTATTTAAGTCCAGTTTTAACAAACCCGGGTCCACTAAAGCTGTCATAGGCATGGTTGTTTATTACAATGTCATCTATGTTATGGCGATTGCAGTGACATGCGATACAATTGGAAATTTAAAAAATAAGTGAAAGCTTAACAATTAACGAGTTTAACATTTTTACCCATACTTTTTTTGGTATGGGTAAAAAATGTTAAACTTGTGGAGGGCATGGTGTTAAGTCCCTCCAACACAAAGGGAGGATCCTCAGACCAGGCGAGGTGATCGTGCCTGGCGGGCCGCGGCCCAACGGTTAACGTTGGGAACTTGTATTTATAGTTAGCAGCTGTGAAAACTTCTATATCGCGATTCAGGATTTGGCGCGAGCTGTCAAGTGTCAATTTATTTTATATTATTATATGTGGGTACCGCCACATCACTCCCCTCCGAGACCGGAGGTTGATTGTCTTGATGAGTCAGCTGTCGTCGCTTCTTGAGAAGCGTGCCAGTGCCAGTGTAGAGTAGTTCCAGTGAGTCGGAACTTGATTCCGCTAGTCCCAGTGAGTCGGAACTGAATGCCGCTAGTTCCAGTGCGTCGGAACTGAAATCCGCTGAACCCAGTGAGTCGGGTAGTAGCTGCGGTGTGCGGTGCTGCGGTGCTGCGTAGTGGCTGGCTGCTGCGTCGACGGGAGAGATGTGCTCTGCTTACGAGTACCGTAGGTGCAGTGTGCTGTGCCTAGACGCTGGAGAGGCCGTAGGGTTGACCAGGCTGGAGCGTTCGCTGCAGGCGTGTGGTATCCCAGTAGAGGCCGGATGCTGGCTGGCTGTGACTTGATTACCGCTCATATCTATGGGATTGACGGTGAATGTGGCGATGACGATGCTGCTGCTGCTGATGATGAAGGCTGCTTCCAATCACGTCGGGGTCACCACTGTGGAGGGCAAGGTGTTAAGTCCCTCCAACACAAAGGGAGGATCCTCAGACCAGGCGAGGTGATCGTGCCTGGCGGGCCGCGGCCCAACGGTTAACGTTGGGAACTTGTATTTATAGTTAGCAGCTGTGAAAACTTCTATATCGCGATTCAGGATTTGGCGCGAGCTGTCAAGTGTCAATTTATTTTTTATTATTATATGTGGGTACCGCCACAAACTCGTCTCAGGATCAGGTTACCCTGTTTGAAAATTCGTAGATCACGTGACCCTGATCCAAAACTCGTAAAACGGAGGGAGAGCAATGAAAAACTGCTACAATATCATTAGAATACAAAGGTAAATTTCGCCACCATATGCAATGTTATTATGGCTCAAGTGGGAAATCAGGTGGAAATATTTTTAAAATTTCATCAGTATGTAATTTTTTCTGAGATATTAACTTTTTAATTGTCATATCATTGTCATTGTCATTTTTTATATTGTCATGTTTGTGTACGATAGCGCAATAGATGAATATTGTATTTAACCACTTAAATGATAGTACTTTTATACTTATAAAAAACATATTCCCTAACCATTCCAAAATGTACAAAAATGTTAATGTTCAAGTTTTCATTTCTGCCCGCGGCCCTTCCGGAATGTAACCCGTTTTTTAAAGCTTTTTCTTTCATTTCAGGATTTTTCTAATCATTCGCATTTTTGATCACATACTATATTTATACAGTCAATCCTAGGCAAGTACTTGCGAGGGTTACTCTACATTGTTGGCCCAAGTTGGTAACAATGTAGAGTGAGAGTAAGAGACATGAAAATTATCAATTTTGTTGCTATTAATATATCATCAACGTAAACATTGCCAATAATTTTGATACCGCCGTAAACTGAGCACCGCTGTACTCGTATTTGATCACTTGCACTCTACTAAGCACAGCCTAGTGCAATTGTGAGACTACTCATTCAGTCAAAGATCTTTGCATTCAGTACACAGCTAATGAGGAATGAGGACTAGTGAAAACCTCTCATCGAAGCCGCTTATCTAACGGCTCTTCATGATCAGAAATCAGTACACGAATCAATCATTCCTGTCTATAGATATATAACAAATTATCGTCAGTTAATTGATATGAAACTTTCCTTCACAATTTTATATAAGTGACATAAAATGTGTATGAAATTATGATCACCAGGATTGTAATATGCATATTATAAAGACATCTAATAAATAATATCTGATAGGCTCTTGCTGTGAATCTATTCAGATAAGTGAAATCAAAGATGTAGAAATGCGGATTTTGGAGAAGAAAAAAAACGTATTTTGGTTTATTAAAATGGAATATAATGTAGCAATAAGTTGAAAAAGTGACCGACTTTTGATCTGTGAAATTAAAGATATTAAAAATGCCTAATGAAATGGAAACAGAAATGATTAAATAAAAAAAACTGTGATCGCACTGTAGATCAACGACCGTATCATAGATAAAAACAACTGTAACTGTCAAATAAAAACATGGTGAACTTAAATTGACAGTAGAACGTTTTTACATTGCATAATGGGATTGAAATCGAAAGTATGGAATTTGGAAAAAAAATGACAACACAAGACACGAGTTCCGCCGCATAATCGTAAGCGATTATCTTCTATGAGATAATCGCAAGACAGATGTAGGCTAAAGATTTAAATGATTATTTTTGTATGGTAAATAATTATGTATTATGGTTATAGGACATGTAATGGCAATAATTTGGTTTATTGAAACCTTTTAATGTATTACTGAGAACTGTAAGTGCTAACTGACGATCAATTTGACAATCGACGAAATCTACCAATAGAGAGAGGAGGTTCTCAATTCGGATGTTTGTATTTTTTTAATGTATGTTCGGGCATAACTCCTTTCATATATAGACGGATTTTCAAAATTCTTGTATTGTTTGAAAGAGGTTTATTCGTAATATAATTTTGTAAAGATCTGATGATGAATTTCGGAAACAGTCACCGATACTCCTCAATACTTATATAGGTACTTAGGTACTTATATATATAATGTCCTACTACTGGGCACGGCCTTTCCCAATAGAACCGCCTTATTAGAGCCTGCGGGTAATTGCCATAACGCCACGCAGGGCGAGTTGGCGATTGCAGTAAAGCTTTAAAACACGTAGTGGACGCTACTGCCCGTCCTCCGCTGTGAAATCCCTTAGTCGCCTTGATGCACCCACGGGAAGAGATGGGGTGGCACTATTCATAAGCTGGTACCAAACTCCTCAATAAATGCCAGCAAATCAACTATGATTGAAGTCGGTTAGGTTAGGTTAAGTTAAGTTTTTTTGCAAAAAAAGTTTTTTTTAAAGACAACTGCCGCACTACGGTACCAGCCTTGTGTCGCGGGGGACTTTACAAACATACAAATGATGGACACAAAGCACACACACACACCCAGACTCGGATTACTCGGAACAAAATATACCTTAATAGGTGAATTCCATTATTTGGAAAATACCCACTAAAACGGCGATAGCCATTAGGCTTGCGATTGCTCGCGATTGCGAGATCGATGCCTTAGCCTGTGAACTTACTCCTAACACAAGTTATTTAGCTTAGCTGGGGTTAACAGGATTGTTAGTAATGTGGGACCACAATTCTACATTGCTAGTTATATTTAAAAAAAACTACTCCACTCGATGGATCGTCTGTTAGGATTTGTAAAGCCATCTTGCACACCATTCTATCTATACCTACTAATATTATAAAGCTGAAGAGTTTGTTATTTTTGTTTGTTTCTTTGAACGCGGTAATCTCAAGAACTACTGTTCCGGTTTAAAAAAAATATTTCACTGTTGGATAGCCCATTTATCGAGGAAGGTTATAGGCTATATAACATCACGCTACGACCAATAGGAGCCGAGCAGCAATAAAAAATGTTGCAAAAACGGGGAAAATTTACGCAGACGAAGTTGCGCGGGACAGCTGGTCATAAGATAACAGTCGGAGATATGTAACAGTGATCATTTGATCGAGAGAATCCTCTTCTGCCTCTGGAAATTTCTCGCAATATATTATACGTTATGGATTTTGCAGCACCAACAGAGATATCATTATGTACTGAAAACGAGTATGAAAATAAATGGGTATGCTGATATTTTTATTAAATTGAGTGACACATCATTTATTGTAGTCATCACCTGAAACACAGGTTTATCTTTAGGCAATAGCTATTTATCCATTGTAATTATCTAGATTTTTCACCTTATTCCTTAACCTTATCTATACTAATATTATAAAGCTGAAAAGATTGTTTATTTGTTTGTTTGAACGCGATAATCTCAGGAACTACGGGTCCGAATTGAAAAAATAATATATAAAATTATACAATATTATATTACTGTTGGATAATCCATTTATCGAGGAAGGCTATACGCTATATAACATCACGCTAAGACCAATAGGAGCGGAGCAGCAATGAAAAAGGTTGCAAACAATATGAAAAATTTACGCAGACGAAGTTGCGCGGGTTCCGTAAAATAGTTATACCTTTTATAATGTTTTAAGAACTAAGATTTTTGGTATGTACAATTTTAAATATCTGTGAAATTTTATAACATCTTTGTAAAATTATTATTAAAACAAAAAATCATGAAGTTTTATATACCACGACGGACTTCAATCAAACGATGGAGGTATTATTCTTGTCAGTAAGTACTTATCTCTACTTTTTTTATTGTTCCTAAAATGAAATTACTTTCAAGGCAATTAAACAACTGGTTCAAAAGCCAGCATGAGTCTTTAAATGGTATTTTTTTGATATCGCAAAAACTATCGAAGAGCAACGAACACCGGATGCGGTGGTGCGACGGGTTTGGTTCCCGGGGGAGGCACGGTTGGACGCGCCGTCACGGTACATACGCCCGCGCCACGCACCTGTACAAGGAATAAATAAAATGATAGGAACATTGAATAAAATAATCATATTTCATAATTAATAGAATCATCTATCTAAATCAGATGAGACAATAACTATAAAAAATCGAACGCAGGTATATATATTTTCATTAGAAAATATTAAGCTACGCTTTAAAACATACTGACATTGTAATTTCGGTTCTCTCATACCTGCGTTTGATTTTTTATAGTTATATTGTCTCATCATCATCAGCCTGTATTGGTCCACTTGTATACATAGGCCTCTTGTAATTTACGTCACAATGTCACAATACCCGGTCCTGCGTATACTGCTTCAAGTCCTTCCTCGGGTTCTTCTTAAGATTCTCAGTCTATCTGGCTCGGGGTCGTCCTACCTTACGTTGACCGAATCGCGGTCTCTACTCTGTCTCGTAATATTATTGATGATTATTTATACCACCTAATTATATTAAAACAAGTAGGTACTCATGCATATTTCTTAAACAGAAACAGATTATGTATAGGTGGCGCAAAATAATGTCATAGTTTGAATTGGCTGCCTACCATATTGTAGGAAATGAAAAGACCGGGTAAGTGCATGTCGGGCCATGCACAATGTAGGGTTCCGTATTCTCCCCCATCCGAATAATGTAGCTTAGCTGTGATAGTTTTCCTTATAATTTCACTATGTATACTACTACCTAACGTGATTTTTTTCACATACCCAACATCAACCATTTAGCTGGCAGGAGACACTTGACTTTAACAGAAATTTGCACTTTGAAGTTTAATATTTTACGAACGGATCCCAAAATCGTCTAAAGACCTATAATGATACCGCATAAACTATATGGGGTATCATTATAGGTATTTTAAAAACGTTTTCTTTTTTTTCTCACCTATCCTATATGGCATATACTATATGCCATATAGGATAGGTGAGAAAAAGAAATCACACCTCCACTTTACTTAAGGGGGCGGTAACCTAAAAAGAGTCGGGTTTCAATATTTTATTCTGTCACTTTGTCGGCGTAAGTAAGAGTATCCATGCAAAATTACAGCCTCCTAGAACTAACAGTCTCTGAGCAAAGCTGCAGACGGACGGAAGGACGGACAGACGAACTTTCGGACGGACATGGCGAAACTATAAGGGTTCCGTTTTGCCATTTTGGCTACGGGACCCTAAAAATGACTTTTATTTTTATGAAATGTTTATTTGAAGATGTAAAATTCATGGCAATAAGTCCAAAAAATTATATGGCTCAAATCACCACCGCTACCCTATTTATCAGGGTTTCCCAAACTACTAGGTTCAACGGAACCTTGGGGTTCCGTGAAACAGTTATAAATAATCTTTTTCAGAAAAAAAAAACTTGGTGATTTTGTGATATTTGATAAGTGTTTCACTACGTTAAAAGTTTGGAACCTCTGCTATATAATTTATAGAGACAAATTACACCTAAATCATTAGAAATTCAAATCAAATTGCCTGTCTTCAGAAGAGACTGCCTGTAAATTTGCCGCTAAAGAATAGGAATTTATTTGTGAAAAAAATGTACCTCTTTATAATAAAATTTACTACATCTTATGTTATACAACTGAATCGCTCATTAGAGTCATTATATTATGCACTGGGCCTAATATATAGCCTATTGTTAGGAGGATAACTGCAAACTTTACTTGAATTAACTTAGCTTTTCTTAGTCACATTTTATACCTCAAATACTTACTTTTACGTATGTGGTTTCTCTTTGTAATCTGAACTAATAATATAGGGGAAAGTACGTTTTGGTTTATAACTAGTTTGTTATTTTCTCGTAATATATTATGCGTACTAAGTATGAGAACTAAGATTATAATTACGAGTATGTATTTGTATACACGACTTACGTAGTTTGCTTTTGTCATTCTGTCCACCAATGTATCCAAAAATGTTGTCATAAACAATCATCCATCCAACTACTACGTTGTCAGTGTCCAACTGTCCAATACAATAGTATTTAATAAATTAAAAAACAAGCTTTTATACATATTTTATGCGTCAGAGGCGAAGTGGAAGGAGAGTCTGCTGCGCAAGAGGTAGTCGAAGACACCACTTTGTGTGATCCACAAATTGTTGTTCCTAGTCTGGGTGTACCCGCAACATATACATAAGCACCTTACTGCGGTAAAGTTGTAAAATCTATCTGACTTTTTGTCATGCCTATCATAAAAATACCTGCATTGTCATCAAAACTGAAAAAATCATAACATACAAAGAACAAAAGAATGGGCTAGTTTCCAACTAGTCAAAACAACAACTCTTTAAGAAATGTCAAAACCCAGATTTTATATGGAGATCTCATACAACTACCGGACTGTGACGTCACTAGTTTTGTCTAGTCAAATCGCTTCTTTTTATGATATGATTAATGATAAAAAAACAATTTAACACAAAATTAAATAAGGAATTAATCGTTCGTAGTTTAAATGCTACTTTTATTTATTGATTAATCTTTTGGACTTTTTTGTTTACCTACTTTGTTCAGTTGCAAGTTTTTTCCCAAACGCATCAACAGGCGAATTTAAGTAAAAGCTTGTTTTATTAGGATTACACGCGTTCTCAAAACTTAAAATAATACAAAATGATACCAAACTTATCAAGAAAGGTTTCAAGCGGAAGTAATAAAGACAATTTCTCTCAGTCACCCATTATAATTCATCTTGCAAATATACCAACGCATCTCATTCAAATCCGCAACAAAAAACTGTTTGCATGACTGAAAGGCTTAAATGCGTACGACGGATTGCATTGTGTTTAACACAGATAAGAACACAAAATGTTCGCAATCTTACTAAGGAAGACATTGCCCTATAATTAAAGCCCGGCCGAGAAGCCCCAGATGCTTTCGTATTATATAAAAAGTGGCTCACCTGCTTTATCTTCGACGGATCTGTTTATCGTGTTTCCATTGTTATTGTTGACACGTCATTCATTGTTTTGACGTCTTTATGCGTTAATATAAAGGTGAAATTTTATATAATGGTATAATACAGAGAATTATTGACAAATATATATGTTTATCAGTTATATGCACAATGGCAAAAGTTTTAAACAATATCATCACTTGAGAAAAAACAATCGGCAATTTACAAACATACCGTTTATAGCGGCCACATAGACTTAACTCAAAACCAGCATTTTATAGAACAAAGCTCTTTTCCGTGCGAAAGTCGAACTGTCTTGAGCAGCGGTCGTAAAAACAAACCAAATCATGATAATATGCTAGTTTCCTAGGTAAACAAAAAAATCTAAAAGACTAATTAGTAAAAAAACCTAAATTTTAAACTGCCAACAATTAAGTCCCGATAAAATTTTATGTCATAAAAAGAAGGGATTTGACAAGAAAAAACTAGTGACGTCATAGACCGCTATTTGTATGAAATTTCCATATAAAATCTGCTTTTTGACATTTCTAAAAGAGTTGATGTTTTGAGTAGATGGAAACTAGCCCATT
The DNA here is from genome assembly GCA_945859575.2 of Herminia tarsipennalis. NCBI lineage: Eukaryota > Metazoa > Arthropoda > Insecta > Lepidoptera > Erebidae > Herminia > Herminia tarsipennalis. The sequence goes on along the minus strand of OX243834.2, from coordinate 8,389,684 downwards.
TAAATTTTTGACCATCGAATAATGTTGAAGCCACCATAATTTAGTTCCTAGTCCTAATTCCTATCACAGTAATCGAACTGATGCTAGAGTCGGATACGAAACATAATATCGGACAGCAACCTGCGTCAGCTAAAGTGCCGGTGTGTATAACGACAGGAAAGCATTATATCGCTGAAAATGACTTGCTTTATTTTATAATTTACATATTAATATTGTATGCTAACCGAATGTGAAATAGAGAAAGAATTACGTGTTTTTTCACACGGCACAGCAAGCTATTTTGTGCAGAAACAGTACACAGTGTAGTGTAATAAGCGTTTTATTCAAGGTATTGGACTGCCACGAAACAATCCTTTATCCGACACTAACTGAAGCGTCTTGGAAGTTTTTACCGCATGGGTGTTATGGATACGCACCAAAGGTTTTCTAACGCACTATAAAAAATTGTTTTGATGTATGTAATAAACGCAACTATCGGTAATAGTAGTTCAACACGATATGTTAATTTTAGGTAAGCATGCAAACTCTCCGTTTATGAATGAAATGGAAAAGCATACACTTACACAACATGTTGAACCTACAGTTTACATTTAAAGTGCTATAATTTAAATATAAACGTTTAAATAATTTTAAATAAGTTTACATTTTAAAATCTGGTTAATTAAGACTTAGAAATATGAGAGACTCTTGTCCTATCAATTTGCACTATCGTTTTAAGGGCGAATCGATTAAATATTGTAATCAACCTTGTTACTAACCATAAACAAGTACATAAATTATAACGGCTTTTTACGAAACTCATCAGAAGTGATAGAGTACCCCTATTCTTAAATGAAGATGCCATTACGTAGTAGATACCTTTATAATTAATGCAGTTATTTCAAAAAGTGTAGGTAGGTATAACGATGATATTCAAAATGACGATTTTGTTGCGAAAACAATATTACATTTTATTGTTATTACAATAGGGATTCGACAAGGATATAACGACAGCACTTAATTTATATTTATTGACTGTACCTAATGGTCATTGTTAGATAACGAATATTTGTTTTATAATGGTAGAATCGATGAAATAAGCCGCTTAAGAATATTATTCAAACGATATTTAAGACAAACATGGGCGCCGGCAGCAGGGTGCAAGTGCAAGGGAATGCACTTGTACCACCTGTAGAAAAAAACTCCTAACTACGAACAAAAGTACTTACGAAAATACAAAATGCGCCAGCATTTTTTAAATATTTTGGAGAGTAAATATGTTTATAAAACCAAATACAAAAATTTAAAAAAAGGGACAAATATAATCGTTATATTTGTCGCTTTTTATATAATGTAATCGTTATATTAAGTGTAGATAGTGGCTACTAGCCATTATCTACTAATACCTACTATTCATATACCAACATGATCGCCGTCAGAATTTTGTTCAGGGGTTGGAGTTTCAACTGTATCTTTAGACTATACTACACAGAAAAAAACTTGTCCTTATAAGTTTTTTTCTTTGTAGTATAGTGTAAAAATACCCTTCCTTTTTGACTTCTTCAAAGACGGGGAAAAAGAGAAATCATTTATGAAAGTCAGTTAAAATAGTAACAACAAATTTAAATAAAAAACTAAAAAAAAACCCGCCGCAAAAAGACAAAAACAAAATAGGTACCCTTTAAATTTAAAATTATCCAGTTGGTAAAAGTTCAACAGAATTCATATATGCCTCCAAATGCATGATATTAAATTTAAACGATCAAAATCGATTGAACCGTTAAGGAGTTATGAGGGGACAAAGGAACATCGGAAAGATACATACATACGAGTTAAACACATAGCCATTCTCTGCAGTCGGGTAATTTATTATAAAGCTGAAGAGTTTGTTTGTTTGTTTGAACGCGATAATCTCAGAAACTACTGATCCGAATTGCAAAAAAATATTTTACTGTTGAGTAGCCCATTTATTAAGCAAGGCATCACGCTACGACTAATAGGAGCGGAGCAGCAATGAAAAATGTGGCAAAAACGGCGAAAATTTACGCAGACGAAGTTGTGCGGCTGACCCGTACAACTTCGTCTGGGGAAATATTCCCCGTTTTAGTTTTAGTCTTTACGTATTAACTGATAGTAGAACTAAAACTTATTCTGTGCCGATAGAGGCCAATTACCCATCAGTAAACTGCGCTAGCCTGATTGATTTATGAATAAACAATCGTGCATGGATGTCTGTCTCTTGTCTGCAATGCTCTTGACTATATGCCTTACCGTGCGTTTATCTGTTTTAGAAATCTATCATACAAAGTAAGTGACCCTATTAAAAGATCTCAATCTTGTTTGTAATCATAAAGTATGAACAAATTGCTCTCGATATAATTCGAACCGAATAGGCTACGTAACAACTGTTATTGCTATTAATGACTATTCATGTTAATTGAAATAGGTTTATTATTATTATGGTATTATGTAATTTGTATACCTACACATACCTAATACATGGTTAGCGATAGATAGCAGTAAATGGTAGGTAACTTATGTGAAAAGCCGAACGAAAAATTTTTAACCGACTTCAAAAAGGAGGAGATAAAGGAGGTTCTCAATTCGGGTGTTTTTTTTTTTATAAAGCGATATATGAAAGAGGTTTATTCCGAAATGGTCCCACATAAACTTAATAAAGATCTGATGACGAGCAGAAGCTCGTCATCATATTACTCTAATCATGATGGTATGTCTAAAAGCAGATAAGACGCGCGAACGGCTCTTGGGCGAGCTGGTATCGGGGCTGTTCCTCAAGATCTTGTATGGGTCGTTCAAATAAAATGATGTTTTCCCATAACGCATATAAAGACACACACATCACAACTTATTAAAAAGCTATAATTATTACTAGCTAATACTTATTAATAACTAGCTGTGCCTATTATTAGCCTATGTGTTAATCCAGGGTGTCAGTTAACTCCATACGAAATGTTATTAAAATCACTCCAGCCGTTTAGACGTGAAGAAGTAACAAACATACACACTCACACACTCACAAACTTTCGCCTTTATAATAGTGTGATAATAAATTATTTACCACCCCAATCGGTCGGCCATCAAACGTTCAGTCTTGAGACTGTCTTTTATTTTCTTTTATTCTCAAATAAACAAAGGTTCCATCATAATACGTTTATGATGTATTTGTACAAGACCTCGGCAATACACATCACAGTACCTAATCAGTGAACGACAGATGAAACAAGCCGTCATACGAGTATAGGTGTGCCCTAGAAATGTGATACCAAGCGAGGTAGCCGGTAGTAATTCCTATGTATCTTGAGAGATAATTTTATAATCTACTCCTCTGTTAGATACTTTGCCTTCATTTCGCACTACCTAAGCATATAGTTTTTATATGAGTTTTAGATTGACTTTGTGCCGGTTATTTAAAGTATGAAGGTATATCATGTTCGTGTTTTAACATCTACCTACCGTCTTTAAATACAGCTAGAGTTTCCACCTGCAACACGTACGGTATCGCGAGGAAATATCACCTGTGTGTCTCCTCAAGCTCCAAGTTACTTCTGTACCACTTTTTACCAAAATCAGCCCGGTATTTATGAAGACAAACTTACAAACTTTTTTTTCTTTATAATATTAGTAGTATCTTTGGGTTTCAGAAGCTTGGCGGTTTGGACTATATACAAAACTTAGTTAGAAGGAAATTAAAATACTTTCATATTAAATGTTTCTTACAATTTGGACATTACACGCATAATTAACATAAAAACATACATTCCTGAACACATTAACAGCTAAGTTTACCTATACTGTTATAATTATAACAGTATTTAAGAACTGACGCATTGCCCATTCGTCTTGTGAATATTGTAAAGGTAACTTTGGTTCCGCGAGTTTAACATCTAGATAAGTGTAGGTACCACCAAAAACATTATCAAGTAATTGACGCCAAAACAAGTTTTTTTGTTGATTGATTGCTACCACTCTAAAAAAAGTTATCAGATCTTATAGAAGGCCAAGCTCCTAACTCTACACGACCTAACCTAATACTCTCTAATTCTCATCATAGAGAATAACGTTCTTTGTGAATCCTAGTCTTAAGTTCTCTACAAACCCTACATCGTAGTCCAAATGTGTGGCTTGGCCAGCTCGCTTGTTTGGAACGCGCGCCGGTCGAGCTGCTTTCTGAGCTGACTTCCGGACTTTTTGCCGTGCGTCTGAATCAAGCATTCCCCTTCATACACATACATACATACATACATATCAACCCATATGATGGCCCACTGCTGGGCACGGGTCTCCCCAGTAAAACCTACTGGTATGTATGTAGATCCTGGGGGTAATTGCCATAATCGCCACGCTTGGCAAGCGGGTTGGCGATCGCAGTAAGGCTTTAAGTACGCAGAGGACGCTGCTGCCCGTCCTCCGGGGTGAAATCCCTTAGTCGCCTTGACGACACCCACGGGAAGAGATGGGGTGGTACTATTCTTAAGCCGGCACCACACGGCATATGCCCCTTCATACAGCCGGTGTTTTGTGGTTATACTACTAAAAAAGCGTAAATCAAAGACGATCGAAGAGATAAATCTAATTTGTCCGGAAAGTTTTAAAGCACGTCTCTTTGATACGTCATTAATCCAATTAGTGTGGCGACGTTAACCCTTCCAACTATCAAGCAACTTTTCATTCCGTGACAGACTGCCACCTGCCGAGCTTGATATGTCGAGTATTAGACATATCATTGTCGGGTATTCACTACCTATCAAAATGAGGGGCAGGCTCAATCTGAGTTAAAAGTTTAATATTAATGACTTTTTCCTAGTAGCACTGACTAAATAACTGATTTTGTTGCTACCCGGGTTAGTTACGAAGGTTTACCTTGTATATAAAACAGTCCAGTCGACTAAGCACGACACAGCTAAGCTTCAAATTTCTCTTATGAAATCCAAAGCCAGTAAATGGACTGTTTCAACAGGGTGGATCAAACCAATGCCCTCTGGCGGGAAAGTACCCTAAATATTTGAGTTAGCAAAACTCAAAGGAAATTATTCTTTTATTTTTAGAAATAAAAAGCTGCATCGAAAGATTTTTTAAAAATCAATTGCCAGAGATGGAATTTGGGAACTGCTTACAATAAGATACCAACTAAAAACTTAAATGAATCAAAATACTTACTCTAGTGCCAGAGACTTGGATTTGATATAAAGAAACCAACGAACGCCGTCCGTTGGTCTCTGGTGTGACGTATAGACCTGGACCACGCCATCCCTTTCAATTAAAAAGTAAATACCTATTGACAGCAAACCGGGACACAGAGAAAAAACTCGTGCAGCCTTTGACAGGTATTGTCTCTTTCTAGAGAGTGGTCAATTTTGTGAGGTTATGGCACAGTCTCTTGTCTCTAAATCAATGGAATTATCAAATGTTTGTGGGAGATGGAAAATCAGTGTTGCGACTTAAAAATAAAATCGGCAACCGAATCCGTTCCCATTTCAAAACCTGGCTCCTTCATGCCACCTCCCTACTTACTTGCACTTCATATAGATAGAAATATTATCTCTTATCCGTCCGCAATAACCGCAGGCAGTGGCTTTAAATAAACAGAGGTACTAAGTTGCTTGACTTTACCTAACGTACGTGCGTAAATAAGGACTAGTAAGTAAAAACTATACATACTTAGTATACTAGTAAATAAGGACTTTACGTATACGCCAGTAGCGGAGGGTTAAAGAAATTCTAAGATAACCTGACACCATATATCTATCTTGATGAACACGGTTCTTTGTACCTAAAATATTTGAAAATCAAGTTTTTTCGAAGTTCTAAAAATCGTACATAGCTCCTATCATTTTTTAACGATTTGTAGGTACTAACAATGTGGGTCGTAAATTACCTGTTAAATGCTTTTGGGTAACCACGGGTGGTGAGTCACCATTTTGCAACGTGGTTGACCCATTGCGGTGTATTTATATAGATTCCCGCAATGATCGAACTATTTACACACCTCAGTACAGAACCCTCAGTGCGCATGTCCCACTTGGACTTGGCTGGTTTTTTATTTAAGACTACGAAAGAATTCGATAGGTCCCAACGTGCGACGTCTTATAATTGAATTGTTTGATTATTCAATCACTTACATGATCGAGACAGTCACTTACGAGACCATTATACTATTTTCTAATTTTTCCCCGTAACTTCGCCTCCGTGGATTGTATCACAATATAAAAACCAATTACCTTCCTCAAGCTTCCACGACGAAATCTAATCTGAAAACATCTTGTATCTTCAGGAATAAGCAAGTTCAAACAGATAAACTCTTCAGATTAACTGTATTTGTAGGTATATTTATTCCGAGTGCGATTCACGTAGCCAAAACGGAGTCAAAAAAAACATCCGATATTCAATAAATAAACACTTTTCTTGGCGTTAATTTTAGTAACAACCTCGTGTGTAACAGAGTATGGAGGCTTTCTCTGCACTCCTTTTGGTGTAGTACTTACTTACTTAAATCGTCACGGTTGGAGGACAGGAACCATGAATGAACAAATTGAATAGGTACAAGTCGATTTGTATAATCCGACTTTCTTGGTCACTATGAATATTTAGTGGTGAGATAAAGAAAGTCTTTCCTTTTTGGAATTGGTCGGTTGGTAGTTTTTGCAATGATTTCCTTATTCATTCTCAAAAAAATCTTACATGTGCTGATGGTTATGTATTCTTTCTCTGTAACATAGCTACGGGATAGACCAAGAAGTTAGTCCTTTTTTAACCGATAAAAAGATGGGGTAAGAATCAAAATAGAAAGAAAAGAAAAATTGAGAACAGAGTACCTACTTATCAATAATTTGACAAAAAAAACATATAACAGGTATTAATCCCGAAAATAGAAGCTAATTCAGCAAATGCCAGTCGATATGCCTGAGGCTGTTTTTCAACTAGCCTCTTTTTATAAAATAGTATAAATAAATAATATAATAAATAAAATAAATAGAGCATAATAGTATTTTAATTTTTTATTACCATTCACTGCACAATTTTTTTCAACACGCATACCTATCCATCTGTTGCAATTTTTTACGAAATTAGCACAACGCCGATCATAATCAAATCTTTACAATGCTTAACAACAGCACCGTCCGGCTCATCCTTAACTAACTCTCGCCCAATCTTCCATTATCCACGGTATTACATCGATTACTCATAAAATTAAACTGTACTAACCAAAGCCTCGTTAAGACACCTATAAAATTGAAGCGTGCAAAACTGCCTACTGACCAACAATGGGAGGCCTTTCAACTGGTGAACAAACTGCACTGAAAGTTCATCAATCGTGATGATGAATCCACAAAGGTCAGTCCCCGATAGTACAGTACGATCACACAATCATACAATAGTCATTGGACTCATTGGCCTTCATTCTCGTTTCGCTCTATGCCCCTTTTGTTTCAACTTGGCGCTGGTTTGACGGGACACCGGTTTTACCATCAAAATACGTCAACGACTTTTCATATGTACCATCCGGCGGTCGCGAGGTCAATTTTTAATTGTTTTTTTACATAATTGTTTCGCAAAACCATGCGTGTGAATAATCCCCCACTTATATTAGAGCATTCATTATAACGTAATGTCGTAACATCTTCATTGCTAATCACACATTTGGTTGTGTTTTAACAGCACACAATAGATGTTACACTACAATGAGACAATTATAATTTTGTTTAGTTTTACAAATTAGTGTTATGCAACTTATTTTTGATGGTATGAAAGTTTGTGTAATATGAATATGCGACATTGGGATGCCATAGAAAGGGGTAATTCAGTAGTTAATAGCCTGACTATGTAATCAGTGGTGTGCAGTGGATTGCAAGCCACCACAGAGTACATTTTATTTATAGAGCAAGCCACCACTTTTTATTTGGGAGTCAGTACTCAGTTCATGTATAAAAACTTATATTTCCAAATTCGAGTCACATGCTCCAAGGGAAAGAGAGGGGCATTCATTATCTACGTATGTACCTATTGTTGCCAACCTCAAATATTTTTGTCTCCTAAATTAAAATAAAAAGCCCTAAAATGTTCACAACTAATTTGAAAATCTCCCTAAACGGAAACCAGTCAAGCGCAAGCGGTCAACTTTGGGGTGCTGTAGACTTAGGCTGGTGTAAATAACTCTGATGTCCCCAAAAAATGTCCGCAAAATACACCTAAAGATATTAAATCCCTAAAAAAATCCCTATCTCGCTTATTTCCCCCTAACTTTAGGGCGGGAAACCCCCTATGTTGGCAACACTGACCTGTCCGGTTCTCAGAACTGTATCTGTTTGTTAAGTTCATTAAGTTCTTATTCCTGTCTCTCCAACCTGTAACCTTCATATTGATGAGTGCCGAAAATTAGTACATAGTTGTCCCTTTTTGTCCCGTGACTTTCATTTCTTCATATTTTCATTTAAATAAGGTGGCTGATAACGAAATTATTCAAATGAGGTGCCTGACATTCATGATTATAACGATAATAAAAAGAAACAGAATAACAAGTAATATGCATACGGATCCGACATAGGCTACGTTATATGAATGCACCATAGCTGCGTGCGAGCCCTGTACCTAATTCAAGTTTTAAAATAAACTTACATTAGGGACCAGTTTCTTACCTTAAGATAGGTATATTTTAAAGATACCATTTACTTAATTTAATAAAGCAATGGTAGCTTCGTAGTTAAGGCAACGATTTCACAATCGTGAGGCGGCTCAGCGAACGTGGCTTCGAATCGGTGCGGGCGGCGAGGGTGACGTGAATCCACTAGTAAGATAACACAAGCATTACCACTAATGTACGAAGTATAACACACATCTTTTTAAAAATAAATATACGAATAATGGAAAAATGAATGATAATTAACAAAACATCCTAAACAAAAAACTATTGTTTAATAGGATGTATAGGTAATAGTGAGGGGAATAAACAAAAGATTATTTAGTTATTATTATTTTTACAACAAAGGCCATTAAAACATAAATTACGTTATTGAAACCAGAGTTACAATAGGTAGGTACATATGTATTAAAACACATATCTAATCTTAATAACTAGGAAACGATGACTTGGTAATATTGAACACCATTCTTCCCTTTGAAATCTAGTTGCTTAATATTACCTATTTGACGTCAACGCTATCTATTAGATATACTTACCTAATTAATCGTGTGAATTATTTATGTAGGTGCCTACTTACAAATGTCTTATTTAGGAACCCGGCTTCACGCCGGGTTCCTAAATATCTATATATATATATACTTTCGATTGAATTACATCCCTTAATCGCGGGTCGAGACTTCGACAGATAATAACTAAGTAACTGGATGACCGAGCTTTGTTCGGTTTTTTTAAACGACGTTTTCTAAAAATTAAACTAGCTAGAACCCGAAGTCCCCTGCATACTAAATTTCATGAAAATCGCTAAAGCCGTTGCAGAGATTCAGATTATATAATCACACTAATATAATAAAGGCGAAAGTTTGTGAGTATGTGAGTGTGTATGTTTGTTACTTCTTTACGCCTAAACGGCGGGAGCGATTTTAATAAAACTTGGTACGGAGTTAGCTGACACCCTGGATTAACACCTGGCTAATAAACCGCACAGCTAGTAGGTATATATTTACAAGAATTTCTCGTTTAAAGGTATAAGAAAGATATGTACAAAAATCACGAAAATGTATGTACATATCTTTCTTTTTTCAATTTTCGTGATTTTTGATGGAATAACTTCAAAATTACTTCGAAAGTTGATTGTCTCATTAGTTAAGCAAGATTATGTGCCAACAGCAGCATTACTTAGGCACTTGAAGACAATGAGATACGGCCAGTTAGCAAATGCTCAACGTCGCCACGCGCTAGTTCCCGTATTGAGATAAGTGGGAGATAACCCACTGACACCGAGGATGGTCCTCGCATCAATGCGAAAGAAAAAGTTGTTGTGATCGAGTTTGTAGGGCTTATAGAGGACGTTGATGCTACATCCTGTTGCTCATAACTCATAATTATCGATACTTCTTGTACATACTTAAAAGTGCAATTGAAACAGTAACAGAAACGAAAGATTTTCGAATTAGTCTCGATTGCGTTCTAATTAATATTTTTTTCTATTATTTATTTCATTAGATTTTATACAGAATGATTTGTAATGTACTAATAACCTCCCGCTCGTGGCTTATTTACATTACACCAAAAAAATAACATCGTAATATAGTTTTCAAAAGAAATATTAGAAATTAGATATAATTCACGCGATTAAGTCCCGAAATATATTTAATATGTATGAAAATCGCGAAAGTTTAAAAACAATAAAATATTACGAATTACCCTTTCATCACCTACTACCTACTTTTGTCTCACACCCATTTACCACATATCTGGGAGACCCTGGAGTAAAATTGATGTCTCTTTGTCAGGTTTAGGGCCTAAACTTCACAATCATCAATGATTTTACTTCAGTAAAATAGTCTGTAGACGGTTAACCACCTACAGATTTTTTGACCATAAGGTCATAACTCCAAAAACAAGTGGTAGGTGATTAAGGGTTAATATATAAAATATGTTCCTCAACTGATATTACAACTTTATTTAGTGTTATGTAAAGAAGCCACGAGCGGGAGGTTATTAGTATATTAAAAATCATTCTGTATAAAAATATTTTCTTTGCATGCTCTATTCACTTCGAGAAGACCGTTTACTTGCCCATGTTGTTAACTGATATATCTACAGTATTTAAGTGTGTTCGTTCAAAACGTTCTGTTTAGTAAACCAAAAAAAAAAACAAAAAAAAACAAAAAAAATTCACGTCTGGAAGAAGGTAACTAATGGCGACTATACACTTAGTTAGTTTAGGTAGACGACAGTCACTTCACAAACGATTTTCCCTCAAATTTTAAATACTAGGTACCTACTAGGAGAAATCTGAATGGAATAACATATCACACGCTTTCAACGAAATTAAACTTATCACCTTTCTTATAGCAAACACTTGTCTCATTACAGGTGGACGCGAAGTCACGTAGAGGGTTCAACGCAGCCAGCGAGGTGACACTTTCACTAATAGCGCACGAGTCCCACGGTGAAACCGTGCGAAGTGAGAAAATGGTCTCAACACCAGCCAGCAATAAGGCCAGATGCGACAGATGACTGAGTACAATGCATGTGAGGGTTCCACTCCCGACGCGGGTCCGGTTAAAACCGGTACAGTACAAATGTGTCAGAGGGCTGTGGTTGCTGCTGACTATATTAGAAGTGGTCGTCGCGAACAGACCGCCAAGGTTTCTAATAGATGGACAGTCAGAGATCGTTGTAAGGTTGAAAGAAGGACCTGATACGCCTGTCGGTATGTATGGCTTCTTCTCTTTCTTAGTATTGTTATAATAAGTTGATAATTTATGATGAAATAAGGTTGCTTAGAAGAATATCTTTCTATTATTTTTTATGTACTGTATAAGGCTTTTAATGTGGTTTTGACCATCTCTTATTTAGAATATTTTTTTCTGGATCATTTATATCAAAGTAAGGTGAGAAATATTGATAACCGTAGGAATTTCAATAATAGGTACCCTAGGTATAGTATAGTAAAAAAAAAAAAGATAGCCATCTTTATAATATACCTACCTAAGTACGTACGTACTAAACTTTTAGGTGATATTACGGATACACCCTTCAAGTAATTCCATTTCAACGCTTAAAAGTGATCGCATCACAATGGGCTAGTTCCAAATAGTCAAAACTATAACTCTTTAAGAAATGTCAAAACGCAGATTTTGTATGGAAATCTCATACAAATAGCGGTCTATGACGTCACTATTTTTTCTAGTCAAATCACTTCTTTTTAAGCTATGATCAATGATAAAAAAAAAAATTACCACAAAATTTAATCGGGACTTTACTGTTGGCAATTTAATTACCAAGTTTATTTACTAATTAGTCTTTTGTATTCTTTTGTTTACCTAGGAAACTAGCCTCCATTCAACTAATGAATCATACTACTATAATAAATTACAACTATTAAGCGGAAATAGCCATAAAACCTGCTTTCATATCACCCTCATCCATAAACGAACACTGAAACACCAGTTAAACCCCAAATGCGCATTCAAAGTTAGAACATTACCCGTCACTTACCGTTGCACTGACAGCCGGAAATTATTCATAATGGGGGAACACTCGAAGTGGGGTTGGCAGTGTTGCTACGACAACTAACACAAACACAGGGAAGCCTTTCAAATGAACCCGGGTAACATTAGCAGTTGTGGAACCGTTGTTATGCAACGATTAGTCAACGAGTGGTTACTAAAGCGTGAAATTTATCAAAATACGTGCTTGTAGTATCTATTAACGACTTCGAAAGATGATCACTCTACATAAAGCTAGTTAGGTATTTCAAAATGGTTTAGAACAAATTCTGCGTCTCACAAAAATCACTAAATAATCAACTTTAAAAACATGTAGCTATAAGTCTGTGTTTAAAAAAACCGATTTATTTATTTTACTCGCAGCTAACTGCAGAAAGATAGGTCTGTAGTATCGAACTACCTACCTATCTGCTGAATTACCTTTCTAGAACTTAGCACATTGCTCCGATTCCAAGCTATCATTACTTTGCCATTAGTTGTTTACCATCAGATAGATGTACAAAAAGCCTATTATTTCTTTACCTAGATACTCGTACCTACTGAGTATTTCTGAGTAAAACATTTTACAATTAAACTATCTCATGAGGGATTGCTACTGGGAAGTACAGTAGGATCAACGTCACTTGAACGGATTGAAGTTAGGTTCTTGTCACTTTCGCGCATGTCATAGAGATGCGACCCTAAAATTACTTACGAAAACGATTAATTATGCTTAATCGATTAAAAATACTAACAAAATTTTAATGCAACAATATAAAAATACTATTTAAATGAGTTCATAAAAGTTAAAATTTAGAACAGTTACAGTAAATACTAAAAAAACTTTGAAAAACAATTTCTTAACGAAAATAATCACAAAAAACATGATTTAGTTAATAGTAATTGTGACAATCTAATGCGTAATTGCATCTCTAATTCTCTTGGTTTAGCTACCGCCACGCCCCCCGCTTCCTGTCACCATTTACTTCCAAAAAATGCATCTGCGCAACCACTTGTCGCCTACTTCAGTCCGGCCTAGTTACGTTGATCCTACTGTATTTGATGCAATGGTAGATATTCGCTATCTAAGTACCAATAGATTAGGATGGTTAAGTAATGCGACGACTATCACGTCCTCAGTCTTGAAAATCAATCAGTTACACATTGTCGACGGTTTTTTGTTGTCACCCTATTACCTAACTGACTTGGTTATTTCTTTTGTATTGTACCTATACTACAGTCGGTTGTATGGACTGAAAAACTGTACTTGTAAATTCAAGTCAATAACTACTCACTTATATCTTTATGTATCTACGACGTTATTCTTGATATAGTGCAAACCTGAAAGTACACATTCTAATGAGGTCGTCTTTGGACCATGTTATATTTTTCGATTAATTAATTAATCAACCATTAATTAATTCATTAATCATTCTTACATTCTAAAGCGTGTTCATAATATGATGCAAAATGTAAATTATCACTTATTTTTCGATAATAACCATGGATTATTTTGAGGTTTAGGCCGAATAAACATCGTTTTTATTCCGGGGTCTCTCAGATGTGTGGTAAATGGTTGTATGACAAAAGTAGGTGGTAGGTGGTGAAGGATACATTTTTTTTTAATAAATAATATGAAGTTTTTTTTGCCGTTTTTATAGATAACTAGCTGACCCTCGCAACTTCGTCTGGTTAAATTTCCCCCGTTTTAGCAACATTTCTCATTGCTGCTTCGCTCCCATTAGTCGTAGCGCGATGTTATATAGCCGAATCGGTCGGCCATGAAACTCGCAATTCTAGAATGACATCTCTTTCTTATTATTCTGTTAAATGAGTTTCTATGTAATGTAAAGAAGCCAAGAGCGTGAGGTTATTAGTTTATTATAAATCACCCTGTAGGTATAATAAATACAAGATACAATAAAGCTGAAGAGATTTAACGTACCTACTAAGTACCAAATCTCCAAGGATTAGAATTAGATGAAATTTCCTACGAAGAGGTAGCTTGAACCTTGAGGAATGAACTCAATTTAATGCACAAGGAATGTTTGGGCAAACGCTAGTTCATGGGGGGGGGGGGGGGGGTACCGTAGTACGCCCATGTACTAGTTGTTTGATATGGGGCTTAAATAAATTAAATGTGATACTTACCTAACGAGATACACTTATTTGGATAGTTGACTACAAGAAAAAATAATTATTTTATACAATTTAAACAATAGTACCTAGGTCTTAAAATCCTTTGAAACGTTTTTTCACAATTTAACATGTATTTAAAATTAAAGAAATAAAATAAAACTTTAATTTATGATTTGTAGATATGAACTTATGACGGCATAGGTTGTTATTCCATACACATTTCTATAGAGCTTGACGTTTTGACATTTCATAAAAGAGACTAATTTGACTTAACAGTCAACATCCATATCTACGCAGGTACTTAGATAGTAGGTACTCGTATCTTGCTTGAATTACCACTTTTAATTTCTTACTCACTATATTCATACGGTATATTCCGTAAATAGGTAATTTATGTACCTATGTGTGTGCTTTTAAATTAAAAATGCGACCGTTACTTTAATTTCAGGTAGCCTAATATACCGGCTAAGGGGCGTTGACCCCGATGGAGATTCGTTACAATTTGGAATTAGAGACCAACTTGGTAGTGATATTTTAAGATTAGAAGCCATTTCATCCAACGAAGCTAATATTTATTTAGTTAAGGAATTAGATAGAGAGGTAAGTGGCTTAGCAAATAGTCTACATATCAACCCATATGATGGCCCACTGCTGGGCACGGGTCTCCCCAGCGATCGCAGTAAGGCTTTAAGTACGCAGAGGACGCTGCTGCCCGTCCTCCGGGGTGAAATCCCTTAGTCGCCTTGACGACACCCACGGGAAGAGATGGGGTGGTACTATTCTTAAGCCGGCACCACACGGCACTCTTAAGCCGGCACCACACGGCACTAGCAAATAGTCTAACTGCTTATAAAATACATCTACATAGGTACCTACTGCCAATATCGATAGGTAAGTATTTATATCCTGCTACTACGATCCATACAGGAAGGTAATTCGATAGCCTTCCTTAAGCAACTAAGTACTTAGTAATCTTGTAATGGGGCATTACCTTTTGACGAACTGAGATATAAACTAGTCCACTTTAATTTATACCCAGGTACCTACTTACTGAAGTACAGAGGTACTTCTTAAAAATTAAATAAAAAACCGTTCAAGAGCATGTCGGATCATGCTCAGTGTAGGGTTCCGGAGCCGTTGCCGTATAAAAAAAAACAATTTTAATAATTGCACCAGCAGAAGAGCGTGGGTTCATAGCACTTAGGTATGCCCTTTTCTTGAGAAACACAGTTTTACGGCAATAACTCAAAGACAGTATCTCCGATCATTTTTGTTTTTTTTTTTATTTAAAGTATTTGTTAAGCGCTAAGTAGCTACCGTGCCGATTTTTTTTCATATTTTTGGTCACACGGTTCGAAAGACACAATTTATACAATTTTCGGAGTGATTATTTCCAAAAATATTTAATTAATCGAAAAGTTTATTATAAACGTTAAAATATTTTTAAAAGGCCTGTCGAATGATGTGCCACACGTAGATAGATGTATGCTCCAAAAAATTTCCCCCTTATACCCCTAAAAATATTTTTAGGTATTTTTTAATTTTGCTAATTTAATCAAACCACGGGGTCTCATCACGAAGAAACAGAAATGTAGGTCAAATAAATATCAACAGATGGCGTTATAAGTATCGATTTGATATTGAAGTTTTTTAAAACTTGGAATATCAGAAGATAGGTACTAAAAATGTGTATTATTATTTTTTTATTATTAAGTTATACAAGGGGTTGTAAAATAATAGGTTCCTAAATCAAATTTCCATAACTTTACAAAGTTTCTGGCAAAGTCATAACTCTAGCGGCAATTTATTTGTACTACGTTATGATAGGCACAACTTAAACATTAAACTGGTTCAATCTAACAATAGATGGCACTATTTGGGAATTCCGATTCTGACCATACCTTCATTTTGTTGATATATTTTACTTTATTTTCGACGAGAAGTAAGAGTGACATGAAGTTGTAGTAAATTACAACTAGAGATAAAAGAATTGGAGGCTTTTAAACCCCATAAAAGAACTAGACTCCTGTTCCATTGCCCATCATGTTCTGGGGGGAGGGGGTAACACCGGCCAAGAGTGAGTTAGTTCACGCGATGTGGCGAGGGGGGGGGGGAGGGGGTTAATAAGTACATAATCATACACTTCCCCTCAACGCCTTAGGCAGGACCCGCTATTGAATGTGTATTTTTACCCGACTACGGAGGGTAATGTGTTTGACGTGTATGTATGTGTGTATGTGATTTTGATCAATTTTGATGATTCATACGTCGATCGATTCGTATTAATCTTGTAAAGACATGACAGCAATCTAAATTCAAAATGGCGGCAGCCAGACGCCATATTGTGATAAAGAAAAAAATTAAAGTCAACCAACTACTAAACAAAGACTCAAGACTACTCGTCGATCCTGCGCCTTGTCCCACTCAAATTTTATGATTTATTGACACATTTAAGACACATTGATCCTGCGTCAAATCCTTCTTCAAATTACCAAAACCAACCGGACAGCCGAAGTACATTTGCGAACGAAAAAATATTTGAAATAAAAATGCATTTTAAAAATAATAATCAAGGTCAGGTTATAAATAGGTACGTACCAGCGGTGTTTTCAAAGACGCCGGCTTCCGATCAAATGTACCGACCGATGTCACAAAATGCCGAGAATAGAGAAAGTTAGCTCATAATAATGTATTTCATTATTTATACCTACAGTAGAAGCGCGGGCGGTCGCGCTAAGTCAATAAACTTTGGGTTATACAATAAGTAAAACACACCTTTTTGTAGTTTGTTTTAGATATGGTTGCTAAAGCTAATAATGAATTAATTTTTATTGAATGCCATACCTATATTACAAAGTAACCGAAAATAACTTAGACGAATGCACGGTTAGCCAATTATATAATAATATTCCAAAAAAAAAGCAATGCCTGTGAACGATGTCTATGCAGTCTAAAGTACGTAAAGCATGCATTGTATGAAGCATGCCTTCTGTAGTGTCGTTATTTTATGTCGGTAGGGCCAGTCGGGCAGTCGGGCGCTTAAACCTGGTAATGTCGACGCATTGCTACACTACCCTAACGGTTATACGACACAACTTAAAATTTGTTTCTTTTTGAATGAGCCTACTAAAAACTTGATTGTTAAGTAATAATGTTGTTTTAATAGACATTATTTTTTTATTATTTTTCGTATTGTTTACCCGAGGAACTAACTTTCGGATCGGTCAAGGTTATCTTACAAATAGTAAATACGTAAATATACTAAATAAAATGGGACTAGACTATATTGTTTTTTATATTTGAGTTGATAGCAATCTACCCAACCTACGAGTTTATGCCATTTTCGGTCCAATAGTGTGGTTCGTTTTCGAGTTATGCGCAAATTTATAAAAAAAAGGACATAATGCGAAAAATCGAAAAATACTTGCATCAAAGCTGAACAATGTATTAACTTTTATAATTTTTTTGATTGAAAGCACTGTTTTCGAGATATGAGCAAATTCATAAAAATACAGTGTCCCTTTTTTATAAATTCGCTCAAACAGCGATTTTATATTTTGTCCCATACATTATCTAGTATTGGTGCAAGTGCAAGTATGTGCATCTAAAAGACAGATAGACTGCGCCTAGTACCACAGTCCTACTCAGCTCGAGACGAAAATCGTAATCAAACTCGTTTGAACGAGTAACAAAGTGTGAGAGAGAATTAAAGTAGATCTGCGCCCCATAGTTCGTAAAATATAGCCGTTTAAAGTTTTGACCCCGTGATCACATAGATCTCATCAAAACATCAAGTTTGAGTACAAACATGGTGGGTTTACGCCCTATAGTTTGTATGTTATAGGAGCTCAAAGTTTTGACTCCGCGATCACGTAGATTTCGTCAAAACAAGAAGTTTAAGTAGAAACAAGATAGGTCTGCGCCCCATTTAAAGTTTTGACCCAGTGATCACATAGATCTCATCAAAACATCAAGTTTGAGTACAAACATGGTGGGTCTACGACTTATAGTTCGTGAGGTATAGGCGTTCAAAGTTTTGACCCAGCGATCACGTAGATCTCGTCAAAACAAGAAGTTTAAGTCGACACAAGATGGGTCTGCGCCCCATAGTTCGTAAGATATAAGCGTTTAAAGTTTTGATCCCGTGATCACATAGATCTCATCAAAACATCAAGTTTGAGTACAAACATGGTGGGTCTACGACCTATAGTTCGTGAGATATAGGCGTTCAAAGTTTTGACCCCGCCATCACTTAGATCACGTCAAAACAAGAAGTTTCAGTACAAACAAGATGGGTCTGCGCCCCATAGTTCGTAAGATATAAGCGTTTAAAGTTTTGACCCAGCGATCACGTAGATCTCGTCAAAACAAGAGGTTTAAGAAGAAACAAGATGGGTCTGGGCCCTATAGTTCGTAAAATATAGCCGTTTAAAGTTTTGACCCCGTGATCACATAGATCTCATCAAAACATCAAGTTTGAGTACAAACATGGTGGGTTTACGCCCTATAGTTTGTATGTTATAGAAGCTCAAAGTTTTGACACCGCGATCACGTAGATCTCGTCAAAACAAGAAGTTTAAGTAGAAACAAGATGGGTCTGCGCCCCATAGTTCGTAAAATATAGCCGTTTAAAGTTTTGACCCCGTGGTCACGTAGATCTCGTCAAAACATGAAGTTTAAGTAGAAACAAGATGGGTCTGCGCCTTATAGTTCGTAATATATAGACGGTAAAGTTTTGACACAAAGATCTTAACAAACCGGAACGATGAGGAAATCTTAAGAAGGGTTCCTCGTCCTTAGGTAAGTAAGTAATTGAAATGAAGTAGAAAATCCCGATTTTCATAAATTTTAGCTAAGAACACTCGATCAAGTCAACTTTCAATTAAAAAAACTAAATCAAAATCTGTTCATCCGTTTGGAAGCTACGTTGCTACAGACAGGCAGACAGATACATCATTAAGCAGATACGCGTTAAATTTATAACACTCGTCATTTTTGTCGAGGGTTAAAAAAAGAGTTAAATACCTACTCCCGATGTGGTCATTAATTAATATTTACAATAAAATTATTTAAGGACTCTGACAGTTACACTCTCAAGGCCCGTATTATTAAAACGATCTCAAATGTAAGATAAACCTTGAACACGAGTTCGAGACTCCGTTCTATTCAATAGATGAGTCATAATACAGAAAAATTAAGGCAAAAAATAATATTTTTGCCATTGATATCGTCACAGATAATATAATACTATAAAATCGTCGTTGATTAAGTCAATTTTAATCCTAAATTGTGGATTTTGTGAAATTATGCATAATCTTTTCACGATTACATTTAAATAAATAAAAAAATGTTCTCTGACAATAAACCAAGACCAAAAAGATGATTGATGTAAGTATAACATTTTAGACAAGGGTCACCCATCTATGCACCGACTGTGGTAAAGTTACTTAAGTTACGCAAACATTCTATCATAATAGAAGTAGGTTCAACTTTGAGGTGTACACCGACGAGTTACTTTAGCAATAACAAATTCGTTTAATATAATTATGTAGTGTCGTCGCCTATTAGGGTCAAATTTCAACAAAATGACGTCATTCGAGTGCAGACCTCAAAAATATTGTTTTGAGGTCTGCACTCGAATGACGTCATTTAAAGCGATTTTCTGCGTTATTTGTACGGGCGCGATATAAGCTATCAATACATGTTTATTAATTAGTGCCGTTTAGTAAGACGCTAACCGCACTTAGAAGGGAACTCAGATGATATCGTTCTTTAGAACGAATCTGAGCTTCATCTATTAATACGGACCTAAGCACGGCCGATGACCGCGTAGTAGCAAATAGCAACCAACTTTTCCAAGTAAACGCACGACCTAGAACAAACCAAGCGGAGGCCTCAATTTTCATCCCTCGATGTTTTTACCGCCATCTTTTGGCGACTTTAGTAAGGAGGGCCATTAAAATCAATCAGCTGTAGCCTGAATCACTAGATGTCGCTTGCTATGCACCACTGCTAATGCCATCTAACGTCTCCGTAAACGAGCCCGAAAACGAGCCCGAGTTAGGACGATCGCATTTCTTTGTATGGGATGAGGTATCTGTACTAGTATAGTATTATATTATCTGTGATCAAACTAAGTACCTAGCGGCTGCTACAAGACACCTTTTCACTAAGTTTAATCAATATTCATTGGCTAGTCTTTGAGTAAAAACCTGTGACATACGGACGGACATGACGAAACTACAAGGGTTCCGTTTTTGCCATTATGGCTACGGAACCCTAAAAATGCTCTCTATAGGAGGTAAGTACGTACCTTATAATTAAATTTTAAAGATGCTTTGATTACTTATCTACCTATAGTTACAAAATTTGATCTAAGTATCTATTTACCGTTGCCGTGCAAATCCTTATTTAAATCCATTATCCTAGTTGTAAAAAAATTGAGTACCTACTTAGGTACTTACCTACCTATCTACTTACATTATCCTTTAACGTTCTATTCAAGTAGGTACTTATTATTTTTTATTATTTTCAGATTCGTGATGAATACTCGTTCGTATTAACGTTAACCGATGGACGTTTAGGAGAAGGAAATTTTATAACACAGAGTCTTTTATTGTTAGTCGAAGATGTCAACGACAACGAACCCATTTTTAAACCCTATCCCTCTGTGATCAGCGTAAAGGAAGATTCTTCGCCCAAAATTCTAACAACTGTAGAAGCTACTGATCTTGACGAAGGAGCTTACGGTCAGGTATAAAAACTATTTATGTTTAAACTACGAAACTTCGTGAAGATTCATAGTTTTAAATTTCCTCACTTTACCGAAACAACATACATTATGTACCTACCTATTTTGATATTGATAGTTAGTTTTTAACTAAATGTTGCCAGTAATATAAGAGAGATTTTTTGGTATGTCAATCGAATTTTGATCTACGGAAATGTTTATTAAAATTTAGTTTTGCACTACAACATGCAATGCCACTTCATCAAATAAAACACTTACATATAACGATTATTGTGTACGCACTCCACTCTTTTGGTTGTGGTTCCCGCATGCCTAGGATGTCTTAGATGTGGCCAAGGAGCTGATGTGGCTTATATTCTAATAAGCCAAACTGCACTTCTAGGTCCTACTACCTACCTACCCAACTGAGTCCTATTCATAACAATGTTAGGTTTAGGTTTAAAGATCTTTATTACTCAAAGAACATTACAGTCCACTTGTTATTAAATCAGTTTTAGTAGCACGTCATGTATAACGTCATGTTTCAAATAAGCCGCCATGGCAACACAACAACTGTCAAAGTCAATTCAGTCATTATGGGCTGCCCACATATGGATTTTACCCTGATTCTAGGGTAAAATGAGTGAGGCAAGCGGTTTTCTGAGGTTATGTCTATACTAAAAGTTAGGTAAAGGAATACATTTTTGAGGTTATAAAAAAGTCCAAGTTTTAACTTCCTTCGTGCAAGCAACTCGCACTTGACCGATTACGGAGATTTGCGAATTTCTTATGAATATTTAACAAGATTTTATACTTAATTTATGGGAAAATAAAATTAGGATTTGGCAGCCCTGCCGTCATACATTTGACATACTGAAATCTTTCAATATAAATTTTAAAGATTTGTTTATAATTCAGTTTTGTGATGTTTTTAAATATTTCAGGTGTTATACCATTTACAAGAACTAGATGGGGACGTAGAAAACTTTGCTGTGCAAACTGTGAACGGCAAAGGAGTGGTCCGTTTGATAAATCGGTTAGATTACGAACGTAAATCTTTGTATCAACTTCGAGTGTTGGCTGTGGACCGAGCTAACCAAGGCAGGGTGAACACTGGGACTGCGGCTATTCTCGTCAAAGTGCAGGACGTGGAGGATCAGCCGCCAGAGTTTGTGGTCGCTAGTCCTGTTACACGGATAAGCGAAGATGCACCAGTTGGGACGTCTGTTTTGCAAGGTATCTTAATCTTTAGTCCTAGAAAAGTTTTGTATAATAATAATATATCTTGGGGCAACTCACACAACGCTATCTGATCCCAAACTAAGCAGAGCTTGTACTATGGAAACCAGACAAATGATAAACATACTTATATATTTCTAAATACATACCTAGTATAGATAAATAACACCCAGACACAGAATAAACCATCATGCTCATCACACAAAGTTTTATCCTGGGTGGGGATCAAACCCACGACCTCTTGCGTAACAGTTGGATACACTCCCACTGCACCACAGAGGTAGTGGATTATATTTATTCAATTGTTATTATTTATCTCTAAAACTACTGAACAGATAAAAACAATGTGTACTTATAATAATGTCCAGCCTAAAAAAAGTTGAATAGAATATCATTTATTTTCTCAGTATATGGTACATTGTAGTCTTAAATTAATTAATAATGAATCACATAAACTACCATTTCTGGTATTGAAATCGTAAACTACACATGCATATCATAACTATGTGGGTAGGTACATTAAATCTATATGAATATTATAAACCGGAAGAGTTTGTTTGTTTGTTTGTTTGTTTAAACGCACTAATCTCAGGAACTACTGGTCCGACTTGAAAAATTCTTTTTTTGTTGGATAGCCCATTTATTGAGGAAGGCTATAGGCTATATAACATCGCGCTACGACTAATAGGAGCGGAGCAGCGACGAGAAACGGGGAAAATTTACGCATACAAAGTTGCGCGGGACAGCTAGTGTCTTAATAATATTGCAATAATAGACATACAATGGACAAGATGTGGCCTCATCTACTAGATTCATCAACACATATATGCAGAATATAATTTTATAAAAATGGTTGTCTGTAAACGGTTTCAACCAATCAATAAAGTTAGTTCCAATTGTTTCGCCTGGCATGTTGCTGCAATCCTAATTTGCTGTTGCTTGACAACCAATCAATAATGTGACTTGTTCATATGTGCACCTGGTCAATGATTTATAAATAACTGCCTCTGTTGCGCGGTGGGAATGTCTCCGACTGTTACGCAAGAGGTTGTGGGTTCGATCCCCACCCAGGATAAAACTTTGTGTGATGAGCACAATGGTTTATTCTGTGTCTGGGTGTAATTTATCTATAATATGTATGTATTTAGAAATATATAAGTATGTTTATCAGTTGTCTGGTTGCCATAGTACAAGCTCTGCTTAGTTTGGGATCAGATGACGTTGTGTGAGTTGTCCCAAGATATTATTATTATTATATATAAGACTTAATTTATAAGAAGATATATATCTGAAATCTTTTAACCATACAAATTGTGCACACCATGTAATGATTGACTATATTATTTACTGTTACCTTTTACACACAACTTCATCCTTGTTATGTTGGATTTTTATAGTCTAATGTATAAACTACATAGCTGTAAAGTTTAATTAAAATCTGTTCAGTAATTTTTGAGTGAAAGAGCAATAAACACCTCACAAACCTTCAGAATTATAATAATAGTAGGATTAGGATTTCCATTTGCATGATTTTTTTAATTCCAGTACGAGCAATTGATGGTGACCGTGGGATCAATAACCGCATCTCGTACAGCATTATATCAGGTGGTGAGGAGCATTTTGATATTGACAGCAGCTCAGGAATTGTGTACAGCGTCAACAAGCTTGATAGGGAAGATCCTAATAACAGCAATGGAGCTTATATTTTGGAGATCTTGGTATGTTGAATGTTATTTATTCTTACGTTTAAATACACAACTCTTGTATTGCTACTTGTCCATTTAAGCAACAATACAAAAAGTATATTTTTATCCGCAATTGCAGATGCAAATATTCACAACATCCATGGTCTGTACTCTTAGATATTTGAAACTATGCAATTATTTTTGATGTGGTTTTCAACTATTATTGGGATAATTTCTTCTGGATATTTTATATGGATAAATACATGCAAATTAGATACAACAGAAATCTGCCGGTGCAGACTTCTAGTCTTCTATTGTATAATATAATAAAACTGAAGACTTTTCCTCATCTTGCTAACCCACAAACATACTAAGCCAATTTAGTTGAAAATTGGTATGATAATTTGAAGCTTATGAATGATGCAGCAGCAATAAAACTTTAAGGTCTCTAAATTGTAGTGGAGCTAATGGGGCACCTTGAGTTTATCATATTAAAAGTATCTCTGACTGGATTTAGAATACAGGCAATGGATATGTATATACTTACATACAATTCAACTCTCTTACAGGCTACAGAAGAGTCCCGCAGTGTTTCACCAATGCCTAGTGCCACCACAGAGGTGACGGTCATAGTAACAGATGTGAATGATGAAACACCTCGATTCAGAAGTGAGAGATATGTTGGTGAAGTGCTGGAGAATGCTCAACAGAACTCTCCTATTACCTTCTTGCAGGATGCTATACCTGAAGTCTTTGATTACGATCAGGTAATCATTTGGAATATAGTGACATCAACAGTCATCATATACTATGTCAAGTTATCTTCTCTTACTTAACCTTAGTTTGACTCAGGTTTGAATAAGTCGTAATGCATATAGGCTTAGTATGAATTAACGTGTGTAGAGAGGGTAACCTTTTAAAAACTTCTGGCAGAGCAACATATTTAGATTAAGCTTTGCTAAAAGGGTTAACAGGATTGCTAGTAATGTGGGACTAATCCCACATTGCTAGTTTCTTCATTCTTAAAAAAAACTCAGAACACCCTCCAAACAGTGATCAAAATGGCGCATTCCCACTATGTTGTGACGAAAGATTATCGTGTCGTTTAAAGGGTTGTGTATTTAAATGGAGGTGTTCACATATAGGATGACACTATTTACTGTAGTCCACGATATTTTTGCAATGATGATTGTCAGAAGCAGAACAGGTAGCAGCAGCATAAGTCGTTATAATGAAAGCAGCTAGATACGACAATCGTTCAACG
Organism: Herminia tarsipennalis; assembly: GCA_945859575.2. Lineage (NCBI taxonomy): Eukaryota > Metazoa > Arthropoda > Insecta > Lepidoptera > Erebidae > Herminia > Herminia tarsipennalis. Next base: position 8,364,492 of record OX243834.2, on the reverse strand, counting down.
ATAAAATTAACGTCAAAAGATAGTGGGAACGCGGCCAAAATGATCTGTAGAGTGAGTGATGAGTGGCTGTGGATAGAGTTAACCTGCTACTCTCTTGGTATTTTTCTGAAGAGTAACCGGTCATTAAACTTTCAGTGGTACGCAACCCAACCATTCTGTTACTAAATTTGGTATTTGTAAATCAGCACATGGTTATAATTGGGTAGTTGACTACAATAAAAATAAATTATTTTATACTAATCAGGTAATAGTATTGAAGTAATTTTTATAGGCATTTCTTGCCAAAGACTTTACAAATACAATAATTGCATGTTTGAAAGATAGAATTTTTTTTTTTTTCTATCTTTCAACATGCAATTATTGTATTTGTAAAGTCTTTGGCAAGAAATGCCTATAAAAATTACTTCAATATTCAGCCTGCGTCATCATAATTTGTTAAAATGCTCTCTGTAACGAAGCAATAACAAAAGCCGTGATAGTTCTTTAACTACCGACTAGATGTCGCTACGGGGGCCTAACCCGTAAGCATTAAGAGATAGAAGAATTTGATATCTAGTAACATAGTCCAGATAGGTGGTTCGCTTCTGGCCTCGGTTTGGCTACGGAAGTCTCGGGTTCGATTCCCAGGTAATAGTAGATTTTATAAGGCTCTAAAAATAACTGTTCTTTTACATTTTAACATGTTTATGAATTTAAAAGCATGAAAATTAATACTAAAAGTAATGATTTGACGATAGGAAGTTATGACGTCATAGGTTCCTATTCCATACACATTTCTATAGAGCTTGTCGTTTTGACATTTCATAAAAAGAGACTGATTTGACTTGACAGTCAACATCCCTATTTCATCACACAAATATTGTCTTTTAAAAGAACTCTTTACACAAAATATTTCTTAATGTATTTACAGGGTAAAAATGGTACCTTTGAGCTATACCTAGTTGGAGACAATGGTGTTTTTGATGTCACTCCGTTCAAAGGTATCAACGAAGCTTCTTTTCTCGTAAGAGTCAACGACGCACTGTCTCTGGATTATGAAAAGGTCACTGTAATGAATTTCAGTCTAGTCGCCAAAGAAATTGTTACCAAAGATCCTAAAATGAGGTATGTACCTATTGTTTCATGACTGATGATTTTTCGTTCGATTTCATTTCGTGTAGCCAAAATGGCAAAAACGGAACCCTCATAGTTTCGTCATATCCGTCGGTCTGTCTCACTCGGTCTTAATTTTTTTACGCCGTATTTATATTTTAACTAATCTTTTAGTGCTTGTAAGTTAGCCTCTACCACTGGGTCTTTGGAAAAACATAATTTCATTTTATCGCGATATCGGACATTGAAGCGGACGCAGCCATAATCAAAATAGTTACTTTTCTAATAATATAACTATGCAATGAGGGATTATGGCTGTTGACCCCTCCAGCTTAGCTAAACTGCTTGTGTTAGGAGAGGGTTTACGGTTTGACACTAGCTTATTTATTTGGAACCGCTATTTAATCCCATTATAGGCTAAAGCCCCTAATGCCCTAATGGATGCCTACGTCATAATACCTATACTGGGTGCCGATTTAGTTAGTCGAATCCCCCCGGGAGGGGGATCACTCCATGATACTCAGGGCCCGATCTAGGGCAGGGCAAAATGAAGGGCGGTAAAATTGAGGGCACCAGGCGTCTGCACCGAAAATGATTTGCACCCACCTCTTTGTCGCTCGAGGTACTTAGGAGGTATCGGGACAAATGATTTTCACCCACTCCCCTGTCGCGCGAGGTACTTAGGTATTGGAGCGCCAAAATTTGATCTCGCTCCAACCTAAATCTGCCCTCGGGCCGGCGTTGACAAAATCCCATCTTTGGCAAAATGTAATGTAAAGGGCGCCGAAAATGATTTTGCCCGGATCGGCAAATGACTAGATCGGGCCTTGATGATGCTCTACCGAAATCAATAAAAAAATAGTACAATGTGCCGCGTGTTGTTTTCGGATTCTAATCATAATTTTAACAATTTTATGAATAAAACCTTTTTAAAAAAAAAAAAACAATGATCGACTTCAATCAGGGCTGATTTGCTGGCATTTATTGAAGAGTTTTGTTGTCTATCGCCGACACTCACCATCAGATCTTTATGAAATTTATATGGGAACATTTCGAAATAAACCATTTTCAAAAAAAAAAAAAAAATGAAAATCCGTCTGTTTGACAGAGTTATGCACGAACATACATAAAAAACATACGAATTTGGCACCTCCTCATTTTTGAAATTGGTTAAAAAGGTACTTTTTTATAGGTTTCTGTAGATCATGGTGTGATCCCACGTGGATTGGGCTAACTAAATGGGCACCTAGTATGTGTATCAGTCACCATTTCCTTTTATAATGGAAGCTTTTTTTTACATATTTCTTGTTTTATGTAATTTCCAGTGTAGTGCCAATAGTGGTTCACATCAAAGACGAAAATGATAACTTCCCAGAGTTTACAGAGTCTTTATACACAGTATCTATACCTGAGAATTGTGGTGTGGGTACTACCGTTGCCTGGGTGCAAGCATTGGACCAGGATTCAGATAACTATGGCACTAGGGGCATCAGATATACCAGTCTTGGTGGAAGTATTGCTAATCTGTAAGTAATATTTATTGTATTTTTTCAATAATTTTATATCATAAATCATATTATATCATACTACAGAGGCGAGTAATTAAAAACACAACACGTAGGATTAGGCACCTGTCCGACCAACGGCGGGAAAAAGAGTAGCGAGTAGCGATTTTATCACTCAAGAAACGTACATACTTTTGTAGATCCCGTGTAAACAAAGGCGAGTAATCGCTCTATACTGTATCTCTTTTGTTTTGGTTTACACAGACGTGATCTACAAAATACATCTGTTGTACGTTTCTTGAGCGATAAATCGCTAATCGCTTCTCGCTCATCGTCGTTGGCGGACAGGTGCCTAAACCACCCAATCGTCGACACTCGTCCAATTATTGGCACTTTAGATTTTAGATAGAAAAAAAACCAGGAAACCATTGATTATTCTTGTTCGGTATGAATTAAAAATTAACAAATTTATTATTTTTCTGTTAAAAATGAGCAAAACTGTGCCAATAACCAATATGGGAGTTTAGAGACAACAGTCAGCTGTTGTCTCTAAATTAGGCTTAGCTGGTTACTTGTTTCAATTTGTGTTAAAATTTATAATGAAATAAGGGTTTTAAATTTCTCTTTCTGCGTTGGCTTATCTATACTATTATAAAGCTGAAGAGTTTGTTTATCTGAACTGTTTGAACGCGGTAGTCTCAAGAACTACTGATCCGAATTGAAAAATTATTTAACTGTTGGATAGCCCATTTATCGAGGAAGGTTAAAGGCTATATAACATCACGCTACGACCAATAGGAGCGGAGCAGCAATGAGAAATGTTGCTAAAACAGGGAAAATTTACGTAGACGAAGTTGCGCGGGACAGCTAGTTTAAAATATGCATACATAAAAAATCGCCGCTTTTAGTAATGTTACTTAAAATATTTTCATCATATATGCATTAGTAAAAAACTGAACTTCTTTTTAACTTACAGCTTAAGCCTCAACCCAATATCAGGCGTGATAACAGTAAAACAAGCTGGCGGTGACAGTTTCGACCGCGAGCTCATTTCCCGCCACTACTTGACAGTTGAGGCTCGAGACGACTTGGGCAAAGGAAACAGGAACACAGCCCAACTTGTCATCAACATAGAGGATGTCAATGATAACGCTCCGATGTTCCTCGCTAATAAATATGAGGCGAGGTTGCTGGAGAATGAAAAGGACTTTGAGAATCCACTCGTGCTTGAAGCTAGGGATTTAGATTTGAATGGTATGTATGAAATCACGGTTTTTTCACCATGTGTCTTACAAAATACGACTTTGAAACAGATTCTATTTATATTATAATAATAATAATAATTCCATCTAGTAAGATTTTTAAAACAAGAGAAATCAGCAACATTCATCCAGTTGGATTCCAATTGCTAACCAAATTCAAATATTTAAATTGCATTCGTCGTTAAATAATGAAATTGTTAGAAATTTTACTCTAATTCCCGCATATCTGGAGTAGTTAATGAACATTAAACAAAACAAATTTGCTTATTATGTTACGTTTACGTCAAAATCTAGCCACTGGTTGTCTTAACCTGTTTTATTGTTTTTTTCTTAAACATATTTTGTTTTAGGGTTCCATAGTAAACAAGCTTTTACTTATAATTTCGTTATTTAAAACATTGTTATGCTAATTCAAACATTAAATGTTTATGGAAAAAAACGCTTAGGCGGGACTCGAACCCGTGAACATAGAGGTACCATCCCTACGCCGATAACCGCTCTGGCACCATTCCACCCATGGAATTGTCGAATTGGGTATTTGAATGTCAAGTCGAAATTAGAATATTTTTATGAAACGTCCAAACGGTTCGCTTTGTAGAGATGTTTATGCAATTTAATATTATGACGTCATTATTATTGTTTTTAAACTTTCGCGATTTTTATACATATTAGATATGTTTCGGGACTTAATCGCGTGAATTATTTAAAGGTACCTTTTATTTACATGACGTTTCGATCGAATTGCACCGATCGTGGTCACGGGTCGACTGATGGCAGCTTAGCGATGTCTCGGTGAGGCGCGGGGTTTTTCAACTACCCTCGCTTGGTCTTGATAATTTTGATAATTTGTACTGTCGGTACTTCTATACACTACATTTACAACATCTTTAAAGACGTTGCAAGTGTAGTGTGTAGAAGTATGACGTCATTATGTTCTGGTGTCAAATATTTACTTTTAGTATTTATTTGTATGGTCCAAATAAATACTAAAAGTGAAAAGTGTATTAAAGTCGTATTATTACATGATTAACGTAAAATAATCTATTGTTATATACATTATACGATATGATTTTTCATAATTTTAGGTACAAAAAATAGCCACATAGAATACTCAATAGTGGGTGGTGACTATAAGAGCAACTTCACAATAGACCCTAACTTGGGCATTATCACTCCGATCGGCGGACTTGACTTCGAACAGATACCAGGAGATAACAGCAATATACGGCCTATACATCTTACTGTGAGTATTTAAAATGAACTAGTTATTGTATAGTGGCATGTAAGTTTTTAAACTAGACGGGCAATAAATTAGAAAATATGGTCTCATTCTGCGAAAACATAGTTCAAGTGAATTATTTTAAGGTGCGAATCTTTTATTTACCCGACGTTTCGATCGAATTGCACCAACCGTGGTTATCGTTGCAATTCAGTCGAAACGTCGGGTAAATAAAAGGTTTAAGTCCCGAAATATATCTAATATGTATAAAAATCGCGAAAGTTTAAAACCAATAATAGTTCATGTGCTTAAGTACTTACCGTCGAAACCCGTAGAAGATGATTAGATAACTATTCAGCCTGACTGACTTAAGCAGTCACAGTTTATGTTGCTTTACCTCATAGTCATATCTAGGGAGAGGGTTCTCCTTCATCACTCCCTCCGGAACAGAGATACGACATGATCTCTTTCAGAAATCACGCTATACAAAAAACGGCATCACGGCGCTTTTTTTTCGTCATCCGATTTAATAGTAAATTACAATCAGTCCCCTGTATATACATGCACACATATACTCAAAAAAAACATTACCCTCGTTCTGGCACAGACTTTTAATTTATTTATTACGAATATTATTGCTGACAGATAAAAATCCATGCACAATAAATTTAAAGGGAGAATTACATTTCAAGGTATTGACAATGAATGTAGATAGATACATAGTAATCTAAACATATTACCTATAAATATTTAAGTACAACAATATGCTATGTATAGCTGCTTGCTACGGTTAATGTTTCGTGGTAACGCCGGCTTATGAATCTGTCAAAAAAAAGAATTTCGTTGATAAACGGAGTGCTCGGGGTAACGGGGCACAATGTAAGACATTAGTGCGCGCAGTTGACAATTATTGCAATGAAAGAAAGAGAAAGAGAGAGAATGAGAACATTCTCAATTTGTATTTTTTTTATACAGGTTCGAGCCCGCGACTTCGGGGAACCATCCCTTACATCAACAGTACCAGTCACAATATACGTACAAGATGTGAACGACCACGCGCCGCTGTTCCAACAGATGATGTACAAGCGCTCCATACCCGAGGATATGCCTGGAGGAACTAGTGTGCTCGAGGTAAATATGACTCCTATATATCAGTTATCCGATAATCTCGAGCTTATGCGGACCATTAAACAACGAGAGGTCGCCTATCTTGGCATTTTCTACTGCAATTATTGTTTTTAAACTTTCGCGATTTTTATACATATTAGTTATATTTCGGGACTTAATCGCGTGAATTATTTAAAGGTAGGTACGAACCTTTTCTTGAGTCGACCCGTGACCACGATCGGTGCAATTCGATCGAAACGTCAGGTAAATAAAGGTTCGTACCTTTAAATCATTCACGCGATTAAGTCCCGAAATATAACTAATATTTTCTACTACAGTCCATTATAATAGGTAAAGTATCCGCGTAGCGTAAGGTTGGAAGATGAAACATTTCTTGGCTATGTAGAACAGCTGTTCAGACTGGCGCTGGACAAGGAAAAATCAAGAAGTTAACTGCCAACCTTCATTAGTGGAGAGGCACCAAAGATGAAGAAAGGGTGTCCACATTCTGGAAAGTCAGGGAAAGTCAGGGAAAAGTCAGGGAAGCTCAAGGTGGTCAGGGAAAGTCAGTGAAACCGGGGAGCCACCTTGAAAGTCAGGGAAAAATGAGGAACTTACACTATGCCTACATTTTCCAGTGATTGTAAAATGAGAAATATTATTAATGCCCCAGAATGACATTAACTCTAACTGTTGGAGCTTTTTTGTCACAATTAAATTACTCCTTTTTAGTTTTAATAGGTTTTCTTTAATATGTATATTGTTTTTTTTGTAAAATTAATTGAAATGTTTCTATCCTTTTGGGTGATTTTCAACAGAATGTTTTTAAAAAAAATGGTTGTACAGCCAATTTCAAAATAAAAACCAATAGAAGCTGCAGTTTTTGTATCTGAACTTAATTTAATTTACGAATTTTTTTAGGACATAAGAAATCCACAAGCTTTTTAACGAAAATATCGTAAAAATTGAAAAAAAAACATTTTTTTTGAAATGCAATCGGATAAAAAGTTTTTTATTTTCGACAAAAAACTTTTAGGGTTCCGTAGCCAAAATGGCAAAAACGGTACCCTTATAGTTTTGTCATGTCTACCTGTTGTCTGTCTGTCCGTATGTCACAGGCATTTTACTCAAAGACTACTCGATGAAACTTGAAATTGTGAAATTTGGTGAAAAGATGTCTTGTAGTAGCTGCTACTTAGTTTGATAGTTAAATAATAATATGTAATAATTATTTTTGTAATAATACACTTAACAGAAGGTGACTTTTTTTTTTCAAGGTTTATATGTTTAGAAAATCTCGGACCATGCTCAGTGTAGGGGTCCGCAGCCTTAAATAATTGCATCAGCAGAAGAGCGTATGTTCATGGCACTTACGCCCTTTTGTTGAGAAAAACAATTTTTCGGCTATAACTTAATGACGGTGTTGGGGGTTAGTCCAATAAACGCCGTCAATCGTAACAGTCGTATCAATCAACCCGTAACCCCCAACAGACGGTATATCTAATCATGTCCGAAATAATTTAAGTTTAAAGTATTTGTGAAGCGCTATCTTTGTGATTTTTTTCATATTTTTTGGTCACACGGCTCAAAAGTTAAGGACACACACACACACACACACACAAAATTTATGCAACTAACGGAGCAATTATTTCCAAAAATATTTACTCAATGTGCAACACAATGATGTTAGCTGAAAAATTTTTTTTTTCAGCTTCTGTTACATGTATGGAGTGAAAATATTTATTTTATTATTGAGCTATCAAACTAAGTAGCGGCCACTATAATACACCTTTTCACCAAATTTCTTTGATATTCATTGAGAAGTCTCTGAGTAAAATGCCTGTGACATACGGACGGACAGACAGACAGACGGACATGACGAAACTGTAAGGGTTTTCTGCCATTTTGACTACGGAACCCTAAAAACGAATACTATATCTGCTGTAGTGTATGATATGAGTTGAATATACCGCAGACTAAAAATAAGTTAAAGTTTGCCATGTTTTGGAAATTCCAACGAAGTGACAGTAGGTACACCAAATTTTAATTCAATCGGACCTGTAAAAGTTGACAAGACCTCCTTGTAAAGCTGATGATCTTTAAACGCCTCGAGAGATATTCGTAAATTATGGCTAAGAACCATCTCGGCCATATCCGCTTTCAAACAAAAAAACCGTGTTTAATCGGTCCACTGGTTTAAGAGCTACAGTTGCCCAGACAGACACACGTTAAACTTATAACACCCCTCCTTTTGCGTCGGGGGTTGTTTGTTTTAACGGGGCCGCAATGTCGCACTTAGCCTCTTGATTGGGCCATTGTGCGTACTGTTATATCCCTCAATAGTTGGGCATATTGCCACTCATGCTATCCACACAAAATGCAAGGTAACAGATATCACTCAGCAACGCTGAGTGCATACAGGACGCGACAAGCCAGTCTGCGTTACACTCCCGGTTGAGACAGTTGTTTCTAGACCCTTTCATTTTTTGGTAATTTCTATCCTTGATAAATAAACTCTGTGTCCTTCAATTTCATGTTAGTCTTTTTTTAAAACGCCAACTGAAAGGGTCCCTATAACATTTGGTGGCAGCGGTGGGATCGAAATTCGCCCCAGTCGCCTATCCGCGGTGTGAAAAATAAACAACATTTTACGGCCAAAATCTGTGTGCAAGTTCTGTGAAATATTGACACTCTGTAGTACTTACGAGTTATCAAATACTGTGCCCTACTGTGCGTCAACTTCATGGTGTAACCAACCGTGCCCCGCTGAAACCGTCGAGCCGCAGACCGCATTGTTCCTAGAAAAAAAGGAGGGACATCCCGCCGTGTGAACCTCATCGACACATAGTCACCAGTTCCAGAGCCTAACTCCGTTGCCCAAGCTAAGTAACCTTGGACTATCTATCACCGTCGCGCCGTCTCATCTCCTGTGCAGCAGACATCTTATCGCATTGGAATGCGTCTTCCGCTCGGACTCGCCGTTATCGCCGTCGCCTACGCATCTTTGTGAGTCTTTGGTCATTGTGTTAGAATAATTAAACTTTTATATATATTATTTCATACATAATTAAGTTGATACGTTATTCCAGTTCTATTCTAGTTATAATCACAATTGCTTTCTAGATCATTACGTGAATACAATTAAATATTCTATAGATACTTTGTACGGATCCTGTGCACATTTCAATTACGATAGCTCACAATGTCCCAACATTCGCAAGTCTCCAAGGACGAACTTAAAGTTAACATTAACCCTGACTCTCATATGGAAAAGAAGAGCTCATCGCCCCTCCCTACCAAAAGCGATGAAACAAAAACTACTAAATCAAAACAATCACAACCCTCAACCACAGAATCTTTAGAGTTGAACATATTACTCAAATTTATAAAACCATATAATGGAACCAGAGAGACACTCAACTCGTTCATTGTAAACTGTAACAATGCTTACGATTTGGCTACCGAACCACAAAAACCCATTCTATTTAAGTACATAATATGCCAGTTACAAGGAAAAGCCGAAATTGCCTGTTCTATTAAAGATTTTAATAATTGGGAACAATTAAAAGAATTTCTAAAAACGCAATTTAGCGAGAGAAAACACTACTCTCATCTGCTTACCGAGCTGCAAGAAAGTAAACAAAGCAGTTCTGAAAATGTCTCTCAATACGCTTTACGGGTAGAAACGTGCCTTTCCCAACTTTTGACGGAAATCTCTTTATCTAATACAAAACAAAAGGAAGTGGCAGGTCGCACTGCAGCCATGGAGGACTTAGCACTCCATCACTTCCTCATGGGTCTAATGCCAAGAATTTCTAACATTGTCCGGTGCAAGTCACCGAAAAATCTCAACGATGCTATCAACACGGCAATATCTGAAGAACGTATTCAACAAAGCCTGTATAAGCGTAACCAAATTCCTGAATCCAAGGTCAGAAGTACAAACATCCAGCAAAGACCTCCTCAAAGATTTTCTATCTCAACCCAACAACCCTTATCAACTCCACATCCAAACAATTCCACCAATACCATAATATGTAGGTATTGCAAAGCTTATGGTCATGACATTCGTGATTGCAAAAAACGCGAATACAACAACCGTTTTCTAAAAACGAATTCTACATTTCCGAGACCCGGTAGTTCTAACGCTAACCGCGTTCAACCGCGTGTAAATTTTACGGCCGAAGCGCCTATCGAAATCGAAGGTCAGGACGAAGTAGATACTACTCAAATTAACGATACCACTGATTTAAACGCCTAAACGTCTCGTTATGGTGTCGCACGGGACGTCAAATCAAATCCGACACCAAACGCACCACTGTATCCAAGTCCAAAGGAATTACACGACAGGGTAACCAGCCCCAAACAGGAAATTCCTCTGACACCACTGTTCCCACTGAATCCAATTTAGAGCGAATTATACAACAGGGTAACCAGTCCCAAATAGGAAATTCCTCTAAAAACGCTGTTTCCCTTATACCAAATCCAATACGAATCCTTCAACAGGGTAATAAACCCCTAACTAATGGCTCAATCTGTAATTCCAAATCCACTGTATCCTACGTATCAGACAATATAGATACCCTCAGTCAAAATCCTAACAAAGATCTACATCAAATACAAAGATCACAATCTAATGATAAACTAAAATTCAATATCGATAACGCAAAGTTATATGAGATAAACATCGACACGACCAAAAGGTCATTACCACATATAATCCTAAAAACCCCTGTATCCAAGACACCAATAACCTTTCTTATAGATTCAGGCTCCGCAATATGTCTACTTAAACAATCGTCTATCAGTAGACATCCCATTCTAATCAAGGAGCCGGTGAACCTCAAAGGAATCGACCCCGGAGAGCAATTAACTCCAACCTTAGGTCATTTCATGCTAAGTCTAAAATTCCTAAACCATAAAACATTAACGCACAAATTCCACGTAATTCAAAATATTAGCCTACCCTACGATGGAATAATAGGCTCCGACTTTCTCACAATTTTCGGATGTAATATTGACTATAATAAGGACATAATTAAAATAAATTCCATGGCCCTTAAACTTCATTTCGTTGACCCTTTCTATATCATACCAGCTCGCACAGAAACAGTCATAGAAGCCACAGTCCAGAATCCTGAAATAAAAGAAGGATTGATATTAGATCAACACATCTCTGATAAAATATTCATAGCCAATTGTTTAACCGCAGTTAAAAATAACCGACGTATCAATATTACTATCGTAAACACTTCCGAACAACCTATTACTATAAATTCAAATCTTAAGTTAAAGCTCACTCCTTTTGATGCAAAATCATATGAATTCGTAAACGCGGGCACACTCAAACCAAACACAACCAACGTAGCCCGCCGTACCGACGAAGTAATAAAACTGCTCAGGGTATCTCACTTAAACGAAGAAGAGAGATCGACACTCTTTGACTTGTGCTCGGAGTTCTCTGACATCTTCCACCTTCCAAATGAAAACTTATCCTACACCAACGCTCTCAAACACGAGATACGTACAACCTCTTCTGTGCCAATACATACTAAGTCCTATCGTTTTCCTGAATGTCACAAAGGTGAAGTTGAATCACAAATAAATAAAATGCTCGATCAAGGAATCATTGAACCCTCTGTGTCACCGTGGTCGTCCCCCATATGGGTGGTCCCCAAGAAAACTGATGCCTCTGGTCAACGTAAATGGCGTATCGTCATCGATTACCGGAAGCTTAACGACATCACTATAGGTGAAGTTTATCCTATTCCACAAATATCAGAAATTCTAGATCAATTAGGCAAAAGCCGTTACTTTTCTACCCTTGACCTCGCATCAGGCTTTCATCAGGTACTTATTTCACGAGAGGACGCTGAGAAAACAGCTTTCTCCGTACCAAAAGGTCACTTTCAGTTTAATCGAATGCCATTCGGTCTAAAAAATGCACCTTCAACCTTCCAAAGGTTAATGAACACTTGTCTGTCAGGCTTACAAGGTATTCGCTGCTTTGTGTATCTTGATGACATCGTAATTCACTCGGTAGACTTAACCAGTCACGTAAACAACCTTACTACCGTTTTTGATAGGTTACGATCCTTTAATTTGAAATTACAACCTGATAAGTGCGAATTTCTTCGAAAAGAGGTCGGATATCTCGGACATATTATAAGTGACGAAGGTGTAAAACCGAACCCCGATAAATTAAAGGCAGTAACGAATTTTCCAGTTCCAAAATCACCTAAAGACATAAAATCATTTTTAGGCCTCGTCTCGTATTACAGACGATTTATTTCTAATTTCTCTAAAATAGCAAAACCTCTCACTGCTCTTTTGAAAAAAGATACTACATTTCTTTGGCAGAATGAACAGCAACTAGCATTTGATTCCTTAAAAGACAAATTAATTACCGCACCTGTGCTAATATACCCTGACTTTACCCAACCTTTTATCCTCACGTGTGATGCCTCTAATTACGCCATATCGGCAATTCTCTCACAAGGTCCCATAGGTCTGGACCGCCCCATAGCATTTGCATCTCGCACTTTAAATAAAGCGGAATGCAATTATAGCGTTACCGAAAAGGAATGTTTAGCCATTATTTTTGGCACTAAAGTCTTTCGACCTTATTTGTATGGTTATCGCTTTAAAATAGTAACCGATCATAAGCCATTACAGTGGCTTTTCAACTGTAAAGATCCCGGTTCTAGGCTCATCCGATGGCGCTTAAAGCTCGAAGAATTCGATTACGAAATTCAATATAAAAAGGGTAAAATCAACGTCAACGCTGATGCGTTATCTCGTTTCCCCGTTAATCCCATCCAACCTGTAGATAATTCTAGTGCTACAGATGCTATTCAACACCAAAACCCCGAAACCCTTTCTCCAGCGATCTCTGATGATAGTAACAGAGACTTAATAGACCTCTTAGATTTAGGAGGGTCTCCTGGCAACCTCAGTGATGTTAGCCCATTCAACCCTAATGAAATTGACCCGAACCTAGAATTTCAACTTGATGAAATGACTCCGGAAAACGCGCATCCTTCAACGAGCAGGTCTGACTTACCTGTAATTATTACTCCCTTACCTCCTATCCCAGGAGATCAATTTATTGAAGAGCCTAACCCCTTACTTCACGAGGATAACCTATCCCACGAAATCGCTAGTAGCCCACAACTCGACCTCAATTCCAATCCTCGATCACCAACCGATGATTATACCACATTTCTGAAATCAATCGCAGATAAAAACAATTCATTCAACACGATAATCGTAGAGCATAATGAAAGTCTCTTGAAGTCGACATCTAAAATTATTCTTATACCTACCTCACTAGATCTTGATGAATCAAACCCATATGTTCAAGAATTCCTGGGTAACCTAGAAAATAGCAATGAGGTAATCAATGGAGAAAAAGAATTACATTCTTTTCGGCGCATCGAATCAAATAATAAAACATACTATCTCGTGTTTACCAAAGTCCACCACTTTGACGAAGCATCCTACTCCGAAATTTTCAAAACATTGCAGTGTGTAAGAAACGAAATCATAATCGCCGAAAACAATAACGAAATAGCCATATCAGACTTAAGGAACCCGTTTGAAAAACATTCCTTTATCAAAATCTACAACATTCTATCTTTTCTCTTTCATAATACGTTGGTAAAAATTAATATATATCACAATAGTATCACGTACCCTTCTCCCACTGAAATTAAGAAAATACTACACGACAATCATGATATCCCAATAGCAGGGCATTTAGGATCCACCCGCATGTACAATAGGATAAAAGAATCCTACTATTGGAAAGGCATGCGAGGTGATATCGAATCTTACGTCAAACGATGTAAATCATGCCAAGAAAACAAAGCCCTCAGACAAGTCAACCGTAGCCCAATGCAAATAACAAGCACTTCAACTGCTCCCTGTGAACGAATCTCCATTGATATAGTTGGGCCTTTACCCGAAGCAGGGGCTGCAAAATTAAAATATATCCTCACTATCCAAGACGATCTCACAAAGTTCTCCACCGGATATCCTCTTAGAACTATAACTGCTGAAGAAACCAGTGAATGCCTGGTACACTTCATATCCATATTTGGAATTCCGAAAACCATACTTACTGACCAAGGGACGAACTTCAATTCCGAACTGTTTAAGAAAACCTGTGAATTCCTTAAGATTAAACAGCTCTGGTCTACCCCGTATCACCCACAAACTCAAGGGGCTCTTGAAAGAAGCCACTCAACAATGAAAGAGTATCTCAAGTCTTATGTCAATGAAGACCAAACTAATTGGCCTCGATACGTCTATACCGCCATGTTAGCATATAACTCGGCGATCCACTCTACTACACATTACAGTCCCCACGAACTCATGTTTGGTCATAAACCTTTCATACCAAATTCAGTATTCGAAGAAAATGCCGGTGCTACTTACCCAGAATATATTAAGATGCTCCAGAATCGCTTGAAATACTCAAGAGATAAAGCTCTTGAATATATTCGACGCTCTAAGATAAATTCAAAGAACTATTATGACTCTCACAGTCGTCCAATTCAATACAAAACAGGAGACTTCGTGTACCTGAAAAATCATCTTAGGCTACGAAAAGCCCTATCACCTATTTGGAAGGGGCCTTACAAAGTGGTGAAAGTGCACGGCAATAACACTCTATCTCTACTTGTCAACCGACGCCATGTGCGACACCACTTCGATGAAGTAAAATTAGCCGAAACATCCGGTGACCTGTAAGCTAAAACAATATGAATTATTATAAGATCATTAAATAATATTAAATAAAATATATATATATATATATATATATATATATATCTTCCCTTCTCTTCTCTTCTCTTCTCTTCTCTTCTCTTCTCTTCTCTTCTCTTCTCTTCTCTTCTCTTCTCTTCTCTTCTCTTCTCTTCTCTTCTCTTCTCTTCTCTTCTCTTCTCTTCTCTTCTCTTCTCTTCTCTTCTCTTCTCTTCTCTTCTCTTCTCTTCTCTTCTCTTCTCTTCTCTTCTCTTCTCTTCTCTTCTCTTCTCTTCTCTTCTCTTCTCTTCTCTTCTCTTCTCTTCTCTTCTCTTCTCTTCTCTTCTCTTCTCTTCTCTTCTCTTCTCTTCTCTTCTCTTCGCTTCTCTTCTCTTCTCTTCTCTTCTCTTCTCTTCTCTTCTCTTCTCTTCTCTTCTCCTCTCCTCTCCTCTCCTCTCCTCTCCTCTTCCTTTCTCTTCCCATCTTCTCTTCTCTTTTCTTCACCTTTCCTCTTACTTTCCCGTTTCTTTTACGTTAGTTTTAGTGCATAGTATACTATAAAAATATTAATTAGAATAGGTAAAATACTTAATAGAAATATAAGTTAAATATGACGTTTACCATTATTTGCAGTTCACCCACAAGCACTGAAACAACCTATGTTCAGCCGATTACATCAAGCTCGGGCCTTTACTTTGATCACCTAGGAATACTAAGAACTTACCGTAGTAAGTTGAACGTTCTGATGCCGTTGGACATTTCGAATTTTAAAATTCACGTAAACAATATAGAATCCGCTTTAAATTTATCCAAACAGTTATTTAGACAGACACCTATCCTGGATGAGAATGAATCTCAACATACGCTAGAACCTTTAATAGCCCGCCATCGTGACGTTAAGAAGGAATTCGCTTCCATCTCTTACCTTCTAGAAAACCGATCCAAACGCGGCGCCTGGATTGGAGGAATTGGTAGTCTTCTAAAAACCATCTTCGGATCACTAGACGAAGATGACGGTATTAAATATAATGAAGCCATAGAATCCCTACAAAGTAACCAAATAAAGCTAGCTTCTTTAATGAAAGAAAATATTTTAGTTACAACATCCATTATCTCTACCTACAATGACACACTGAATAAGATCAAAATTAATGAAGCTATGCTGTCAAATGCTATCGACAAGCTTTCAGTAGATTTGCAAAATATTACAAATATTGTCAACGAATTACGTTTACAGAGTTATGTTAATGTAATTCTCGATAGGCTCTCCACCTCAATTTTCACTCTGTCGGCCCAGTTGGAAGACATTACAAATTCAATCTTATTTAGTAGTCAGAACATATTACACCCAGCCATATTGACGCCCTTGCAACTATATCGAGAGCTTGCCGACAATCACCGACACCTTTCTAACGATTTGGAGTTTCCTGTACCATTAGACTTAAGTCATATTCATAATTTGTTAAATGTTTCTAAATTGGCTTGTTATTTTACAGACGGTAAAATTATATTTGTATTACAGATTCCTTTAGTATCTACTACTAAATTTAACTTATTTCATGTAATAGCTTTACCTGTACCACATAATCCTAAGAAACCAGACTCTTTCGGTCTGATTGTACCAGACACTAAGTTTATAGCAATGACCAAAGACAAAACCCAATACTGTACCCTGGAAGATTTAAAGAAGTGTCTCATAGTCGAAACTGGATCTTACGTCTGTGAAATTATAAGTGTTTTTACAAGTGATGCTAAACCAACCTGTGAAAGTGAACTATTATCTAAAGTGATTAGTGAAATTCCCGACCAATGTAAAGCTACACTGACTTATGGAAAACTAGATATTTGGAAACTGTTATCCAATAACCAATGGCTCTTTGTCCAATCTGAACCTACCAAGGTCTCCCTAGATTGTTTAAATTCAAAAATTCCTGAAATAAATGTAATAGGTACAGGAATACTTACGATACCTAACGATTGTACTGGATACTGTAAGAGCACCATCTTAAACCCTGTAAACAGTGTTTTAAACATTACATCTCCAATAATTATGTCAGAGTTCAACCTCATTAACGATTCCTGTTGTAACATTGATAAGTTCAATATGTATAAAGCAAACGTGCTCCCCGTACACCTACAAAATATTGACCTAGATAGAATAAATTCAAACAAAGAGATTTTGGCAAACTCAATTGACAAATTAAATAAAATCATGGAAACCCCACACATTATTAAATACGGGACACATTATACTAGTTTAAGTATGTATACTCTCTTAGTTGTATTTGTCTTCGTATTGTACAAGATGTTCTTTTATTGTAAGTCTAGAAACAAACTCTCAAAGGTCACATTTAAACCTGAACCGGTTGTTGAAACCGCCGAAAACCCTACTATCGAAACCCATAGACAAGATTCAGACACAGAAGAGACCCCAAGGTCAAATATTAGAATTCACCTTTAACTACTACCATATGTTAGTAATGAACTTCGAAACATTAAACCTTGAAGTTCATTCTACCGCGGGAGGTGTTATATCCCTCAATAGTTGGGCATATTGCCACTCATGCTATCCACACAAAATGCAAGGTAACAGATATCACTCAGCAACGCTGAGTGCATACAGGACGCGACAAGCCAGTCTGCGTTACACTCCCGGTTGAGACAGTTGTTTCTAGACCCTTTCATTTTTTGGTAATTTCTATCCTTGATAAATAAACTCTGTGTCCTTCAATTTCATGTTAGTCTTTTTTTAAAACGCCAACTGAAAGGGTCCCTATAACAGTACGTTGTAATGTGTCAGTTCTTTTCACTCCAGCCAGCACAAACACTCTCAGAAGCCCAGCATTCCTCGCAGGTTGAGGCAGGATTCAGGGAGGGATGACGGTGTTTTTAGGAACTGTGCCCGGTGCTCTGCACAGTGGGCTATCTGTGATCCCGATAGTGTAAGGTGCTTGTTGAGGGGACAATGGCCTGTCAGGATGCCTATTGCTTTTCGCAGTTTGTCCCTGTTTAGTCTGATTAGATTCCGAGCGTACTTTCTGGGCGCTGTTGGAATCGCCTCTTTCCCTCGTTTGTCTGCAACCGGTGTTTTTTCCCCATTCCAGTTGCTGGTTTTCCTCTGTTTTCTCACGCAGCCAGATTCGTACCTGGGCTTGGGGTAAGGGCATTATCGGTTCGGGGCCGTGGATGTTCATTTTAGATCCCCGTCTCGCTAGCTCGTCCGCCGCGTCATTTCCAATTGAGTTGCTGTGTCCCTTTATCCATTGCAGGGTCACTTAATTATCTTGGGTAATGGCCTTAAGTGATTCATGGCATTCTTGAATACAGGTCGAGCTTATGCTGGTGTTTGACAGCGCTTGTAGCACTGAAGCGCTGTCGGTTACAATTTTTATTTTTAGATCTTTTGCATTTCTTGCTGCGACTGTTTCAGCCGCTTTGGTTATGCCAATGCATTCTGCTTGGAAAATCGTGTTTCTTCTGTCCAAACCATGGAGATATCTTAATATTGAGATCATCTGAATAGACTCCTGCTCCCGTGCCTATCGCGGTTTTGGATGGTCCGGAGCTGTCTTTTTATTAAGTCTGCTTTCAAATTAAAAAAAACGCATCCAAATCGGTTCACTCGTTTTGCGTCGGGGATTAAAAAATAAAAATTGACCTAGTATCTACCAAACAACCGTTCCAAAAAATTGTTTATTTGCAAAATAAGAATTCAAACAAACAACCGTGTATTCATATTTTCCTTCAGTTTCTTACGTAATAAATATGAAACAGGGGGAAGGGTCAGCCGATTCTTATTTTTCTAACGTCCCCTACGTTCGGGGTCAAAAACTGCCCAAAATCATCTTGCGTAATAAATGAATGGCGTCTTAACTAAAAAAAGTCCAAGTCCGTAGACCTAAAAAAAAAGTTAACTTACAATTATTTGTAAAAAAAAGTCTTAAAGTTCAGTTCCAAAAAGACAGCTATATTTGATTTTTTTTAATTTGCTGAACAACCATTTAAGAAGTCTGCATTCAAAAGTGTTGAAAATTTTTTGCTCTCTTAATTTTTCTAAGAAGTATACTTGGTCAGGGAAATTTGAAAAAATGGTCAGGGAAAGTCAGGGAAAAGTCAGGGAATTTTTTTGAACATTTACAGTGGACACCCTGAAAGGATATCAGTTGGTGAGAGATCAGCTAGGCTATGCATGTCTACTGTCGGTCCATAGATGGTTGATCGTCTTCTAAAACGTCCGTACCTAGGAAAGCAGTACTGTGTTTTCCTGTGCTTGATCTCTTTACAGTCGTGTCGTATTTTCGTCCTATCGGGCAAAAAAATAGAGAGTTTTGATGATTATATTATAAACTAGTTTTTGAAACTTTTTTCATTGCTGCTCCGCTCCTGTTGGTTGTAGCGGGATGTTATATAGCTTATAGCCTTCCTCGATTAATGGGCTATCCAACAGTAAAAGATTATTTCAATTCGGACCAGTAGTTCCTTAGATTATCGCGTTCAAACAGACAAACAAACAAACTCTTCAGCTTTATAATATTAGCATAGATTTTAAAACAAATCAAAAACCTATTTTTGCTTATTTTAAAATATATTATTCATATTTTATACTATCACTAGCTGTCCCGGCGAACTTCGTCTCGACTCTTTTTTTTTGTAAATCGGGTTCAATTGTGAATCTAAACCATCCTCGAATCCCCTTGAACTCACACAAAAAATTTCATCAATAAAAATTGTATGCAGCTACCCAATTGAAAATTCTAAGAAGTTCTGTTTTACTCACCTATTTTATCTCATTAGTCATCAAGCAAACTTAGAGCGCTATTTTGAACTAGTGTTTCGGATGAGTAATGAACTGGTTCACTAGGTCAATGACATTACTTACATATTGACGTCATAGTCATGAAGTGATGTGCACACTTTCACGTTCTATTTTAGTGTTTTACTGTTTGTAATTCTAGGAATTTGTCGTTCCTATTTATCTATCTATACAGGAAGATTTTAAATATACTAATAACTTCCTGCTCGTGGCTTCTTTGCATAACACTAAATAACTATAATATCAGTTTTGAAAAAATATTTAATAAATTAACCCTCAATTACCTACCACTTGTTTTTGGAGTTATGACCTCAATCACTTACAGACCATTTTACTGGAGTAAAATCATTGTTTATTGTGATGTTTAGGCCCTCAATCTGATAAAGAAACATTTATTTTACTCCAAGGTCTCTCAGATGTGTGGTAAATGGTTGTGTGACTAAAGTAAGTGGTTGGTGGTGAAGGGTAAATTCGCTATAAAAAAAGTCCCCCGCGACACAGGGCTTGTACCCTACCGCGGGAGTCGTCTTTAAATGGAATATATATATATATCTAATATATAAAATTCTCGTGTCACGGTGTTTGTAATTTAACTCCTCCGAAACGGCTCGACCGATTGTCATGAAATTTTGTGTGCATATTGGGTAGGTCTGAGAATCGGACAACATCTATTTTTCATCCCCTTAAATGTTAAGGTTAGTCCACCCCTAATTTTTATTTTTTTATTTTTAGGTAATTTTTTATTTTTTTATGATACCAGATTCAAAAATACATACAACCCTGAATTTTCACCCTTCTACGATCTCCTATTTTTTTATTCACCCCCTATTCTGCAAAAACGGGTTAATTTGACGCAGACGAAGTTGCGAGGGTCAGCTAGTATATATACAGGGTGGAATTTTGTAATGCCACCGGGAGGGAAGTACTCTTAATACTTTAGATAGAAAATTTTACTCAAAGGAAACATTCCTTTATTTTTGAAAAGAAAAAAAACGGCATTAAAGATTTTTAAAAATTCGCTTGCCGCACACGGTAATCGAACCGACTAAAATCTGTAAAAGTTGCACCGTGTACTTTTATTGCATTGATTGTTAGGGTCAATAAGGATGAAATCTCTTTAACAAACTTCATAAATTGAATTACATGAAAACAATTAAATTTTAAATTAATTTAATTATGTACAAAAATTTAAACTAACTAATTAATTGCTCGAAATGAGCTCCATTTTCAGAAGTTAAATGAATGGAAAACAATGAAATCTTAAATTATTAATTCAATGGGTCAAGTTAAAGCACTTTTACTCAAAGATCTATCTGTGTACTTATGTTATTCATTAATTATTATCATTGACGTCATTTATCCATCGAAATGACGAATTACTATTTAGATAAGACGATTGCAATTTGCACGTGTTTGTAATGCAGACTCCTTTCTTAGATGCGACATAACTGCGTGTATGACGTAGTTTAAATATGGAATGTTACATTTGAAAATAGATTTTCATCTGTTATTCACATTTGATTGTTTTTACAAATCATTTCATAATTGTTTCACGGTAAAAATGGCTTATCAAGAGCAATTTGATTTAATGGAAGCTTATTTTTTAAATAATAAAGATGTGAATCGTGCTCTGCGGTGGTATGGAGAGAGATATCGAGACCGTCAGACACCAACTCGATTTGTACTGAAAAGAATGATAGAAAATTTAAAGAACACTGGAAGTTTCAAAAAGCGACGGCACCCTCTTCAACAAAACAACTTTGATTTTGAATTAAATATTTTAACATACTTCGAAGCATTTCCGAAGGCTTCAAGCAGAGATGCTGCCGAAGTAATTGGAACAACCCACACTCGCATACTTAAAGTGCTGAAAAAGTATAAGTTTAGATGTTATCGTGATGGTCGGTTGGTACAAAAATTGCATCCTGGGGATTGTGAGAGACGACTACAATTTTGTCAAAACATGCTGAGAGAAATTGACCGTAACCCTAATTTTTTGAGTAACATTGTATGGTCTGACGAAACCAACTTCAGCAATAACGGCATGTACAATCGCCGCAATAATCACTATTGGTCTAGAGTGAATCCTCTTCGTGTTCATGAAACTAACAGTCAAGTAAGATTTTCTTTCAACGTTTGGTGCGGAATTATGAGAAATATGGTTGTGTTAGTCCATGTATACGAAGGTCACTTAAACACTGTTAAGTATTTAGAAATACTCGATTTATTAAGAAACGAGTTAAATGGTTTCCCCGAGGAAGAGCGAAACCAAATAATTCTACAGCAAGATGGTGCTCCAGCCCATAACAGCAGAATCACTACTGCCTACATTAATAACCATTTTAATACCTGGATTGGTACAAACGGCACAATCAGATGGCCTGCGAGATCACCAGATCTCACCCCTTTAGATTTTTTTTTGTGGGGATATGTAAAAAATCAAATTTACACTAAATCTTATGAGAATGTAAACGAGTTGAGAGTTGAAGTTCAGAATACGATTTATAACATTCACCACAATACGTTATTGAAGGTAACTAGAAATGAATTCGTTAGAAGAATAAATTTGTGTATCCAAGAAAATGGAGCCCATTTCGAGCAATTAATTAGTTAGTTTAAATTTTTGTACATAATTAAATTAATTTAAAATTTAGTTGTTTTCATGTAATTCAATTTATGAAGTTTGTTAAAGAGATTTCATCCTTATTGACCCTAACAATCAATGCAATAAAATTACACGGTACTTTTACAGATTTTAGTCGGTTCGATTACCGTGTGCGGCAAGCGAATTTTTAAAAATCTTTAATGCCGTTTTTTTTCTTTTCAAAAATAAAGAAATGTTTCCTTTGAGTAAAATTTTCTATCTAAAGTATTAAGAGTACTTCCCCTCCAGGTGGCATTACAAAATTCCACCCTGTATATTTACGCTTCTTTGACACAGTTATCAGTAAAAGTCTGTAAATGTGGCCAAAGACCTTTATTGAAAGCAAAACTTTGTTATGCTTCACCCATTTTTGTTCATTTAACGGCTCGTACACATTGTAAAAATACTGCAGAGTCATACTGTACAACTGTAATTTAGCGTGAGCTACAACGGTCACTTGCTGTAACTGTATTAATAAAATGTTACGGGTCGAACGGTGTTTTAAATTCCAAAGGTATGCATATAGGTTAGGTAGCCTAAGAGTTGCCCGCAGGCCTGGGTAGCCTGTAGTGATCACAAAAATACAACAACAAAAGATCATGTACCTATTGACTAATAACGAAAAGTGATATATCATCAGAATGCTTATTTCATGATCTACAACTTTTACTATGACGAGAAGTCTGAAATCGCTGTAACAAAAAAAATATTGCAACTTGAAGTTAGGTTAGGACAAAATTAAGTTTTAGGTAATGCACCTTAGCTTTGTTACCAATAATGACAAACGATATGTCATTAGAAAGCTTTTACAACTTTTACTATGGCTCTCATCATTCTCTAACAGCCAACCTTTGGGTGATGTAACATAAAATTATATAGGTTCAGATTGTTGACAGCCAATGCTGGTTATATATGATAAATAAAATCGATCATAAAAAAAAATATACACCAAACATACATATACCTACCTAAATATATTACATACATACAAATAAACATATACTTAATAGATTGAGATACGGCTGCAGATTCGCATCGTTCATCGAGGTATTAGTATTGCATAGTGTATGGCTTGCGTTACCAATTCAAGCAAATAACTAAAATAATGTTTTTTGTCAGTTACTGCATTCTTCGTTACGACAGCAGAGCTGGCTATCGCCATCCTCGTCTAACGAATGATGTAGAGCTATAAGTCTTTCTCACTCTAAACAAACTTTAATCGCTGGCAACTCCGACTGCGGGCACTTTTGCATAGGCAGAGGTAGTTTATCATGTACAGAAAATAAATAGCTTTAATTTCATATATATATGATAAAAATACGCCATGAACGTAATAACGTAACAAAATATTACCTGCTTACACCTGGCTGTGAAGGGGTTGCGAGCAAGTGCGCAAAAGCACCTATCGCTTTTTAAGTTCTCTACGTCTATTTCTATAAAGTAGAGTGTATTTCATTATAATAAATAGTGAGATTTATTTTTCCCAGTAAGTCGATTAATATTAATTTAATTAAAAATACTAGCGGGCAAAATCTGATAGGCAGACTGGCCAAAACATATTGCCCCTTTTATGATTGTATATAAAAACATGATTTTATTACAATACTCGATGAACGATGCGAATCTGCAGGCGTATCTCAGTCTATAAATATTGACGCGATCAGAAGAAAAAATAATTGATTATGACTAACGTCAGCCTCAAAACAGCCTCATTTAAGTTATTGTAATTTTTAAAGCATTTTTATGCTACACATATTTAAATGTAATTATATATGAGGAAAATAATCATTAAGCTAAACATTAAGCCTGAAAACATTACATCCCTTTTTTAGGCAGCTTTGTAAAAATTTCGAAATAAATATTCAATAAAATGAGAAGAATATTCAATAAGATGTAGAATTTTTCAATTCAAACCAGTAATTCTTGAGATTATCACGTTCAAACAAACAAACAATCAAAATCTTTCGCTTTATAATATTAGTATACCTACACATATCTACTACAATGTTTCTTGAAATGGAAATATGTGCCTATACTAATATTATAAATCTGAAGAGTTTGATTGTAAAATTCTTTCAGTGTTGGATAGCCCATTTATCGAGGAAGGCTATAGGCTATATAACATCACGCTACGACCAATAGAAGCTGAGCATTAATGAAAAATGTTGCAAAAACGGGGGAAAATGACGGTTGGGCGGAATGATTCAGTTAGTGTCGGATAAAATGGCAAAAGAAGCATACCGTTTTGTCTCCTAGTAATAATAATATTAACCTTCACTTATTCTTCAACAGGTAAAAGCCCGCGACGGAGACGGCTCATCTCCTAACAACCGCATAGTTTATCGTATACAACGCGGCGCTAGCGATAAGTTTGTGATCGACTCAAGAACTGGTGTTGTGTCTGTCGCAAATGGATCACAGTTAGACCCAGATAAAACTACACCTAAAAGCAATAGATATACTCTCACTGTGGTAAGTTATTAACCCCCTTGTTCTTAATACGTTTAAAATAGTATATCAGTACTCGAGTGACATATTGATCACCACTGGGCTCACAACAAGCCAAATGTCGAGCGACATTGTTCTATAAAGATGCAGAAAGATACAACATGAATATAGGGCAAGATGTCTCCTAAAGAACAGGCTTGGCTTGGAGGATGTCGTGTCTGTTTACTGATGTGGCTATCATAGTGTAAATCTTAGCAAGGCGAATAGAGAAAAAGTTTTGGCACCTGAAAAAGGCGCCCACTTTTGCTTGCATATAACCAAATTTTGATATTGTACAATAATAATAATAAGCATTTATTTGTCCTTTATATACAATTAAATTTGACATTTTGTACACTAACAAATAAAAGACAAAAAGGTCCTGGACTCAGACTGAATATAGTCAGCAGCACAAAACATGCCGATCGCTGATATTCTGTCCAAGCCTGGTGTAAATGGAGCACTATATATATATATATATATATATATATATATATATACGTTTTCGGTTAATTTTTACAATATTTGTCAGTAAAAAATTAAAACTTATTGAGCTAATACCATTACATACGAGTACATTTCCTCTCTATGAGACGTTAGCTGTTGTAATTGGAAACATTTGTTTTAATTTCCTAGATATATGTACTTAAAATAGTTGAATATGACATTATCACCCAGTACACACTACAGCCTCTTTCTATCTAGTCTCCCTTACTCCTCTACATCCCTTCCTTCTTCTTTCTTTCTCTTCCTCTTCCATTTTCTTTCTCTCTATGTCTCTTTCTTGCTAATATTTCTGCCTTATAAATTATAATATTTATCACCGTAGGTAGCACTAGACGGTGGTATCGGCGACCAACAGCTGAGTGCCGCAGTCCTAGTGAACATAACTATAGTAGATGTAAATAACAAACCTCCCGTGCTTGTTGAACCTGGAACTGTCAGCGTCAAGGAAAATACACAAGTAAGTTGGATATTTGGCTTCTCATAAAAATATACTCGAAGAATTTTAAACTTTGTTTATGTGCCGTAAGGTTCATATTTTATTGCTGCTTATAAATATAAATTAAATGTATGAAGTAAAAAGTCGCTAGAGTGGGACTTGAACCGCTATAACTACTATATTATCTTTGATAAGTTACAATTCATATATTTTTTAGACATTAGGGGTCGTCCATTAATCACGTGACGCTCGTAGGGGAACGAAGGAGTTTGTAAAAAAACACGAAAGAGAGTGCGGAGAGGGAGTATAGTGAGAAATCACGTTTACTTTTTGCGATCGGCATTCCTCAGAGTTGACCGGCGTTGTATCAATTGCAACCCGTCGTTGAAGACTCACAATCAACACACGAAATCTTAGAGGGGGGGGGGGGGTATTTAACAACCTCACCAAGGGGTAGGGGGTCCAAAAAGGGGAAAAATACATAACAGATGATTATGGATGAGAGGTACATTGATTGTATTAGAAGTGGTTTTACGTCCTTTCAATTACAAATTCGATATTCCGATTAATAATATTTTATTTCTTCAGGTAGGAACCCAAATATATAGGGCAGAAGCCCACGATCCCGATGATCAACCAGTACTGCGATATTCTATCGACAAAGAAGCTAGTGTCGCGAGAAATGAAGACGGAATACCTATAGCGATATCGGAGTTCGATTATCTTGCATTGTGGGATCTGAATGCTGTGGATGGTACTTTGAAAGTTGTCAGGTAAACATATTGCTAATTTAATGCCCGCAAATATGAGATTTGTTATTATGTTTTGACTTGTAACTTTATGTATCTAATTATCCGAAGAAGAAAGTTGTATCTGCAGAATCTCTACACATTTAAACTATTATAGTCTGTACAAATATGTTAAGCGAACTTAACAAATAGTAGCAAATTTTGTGTAAAACAAACTTAAAGTAGGGATTTTGCAGATATACCTAACTTTGTCATTTGAATAGGTCGGTATATGTTTGGTATTTAGCATCGTGGCGCCTAATCCGATGAACGAACTTGTTATTAGGGTTCCGTACCTCAAAAGTTAAAAAAAGGAACCTTTATATTATCACACTCTTGTCCGTGTGTCACTATTGATTTTCTCAAGAACGGGTGGACCTAGCAAATTGAAATTTATACCAGATATTGTTACTGGTCTATAGTCCCTAATAGGTGTATAAAAATCAAGGCCCTGAGTCAACACTATAAAAATATATGGGCAAATTTAATTTTTTGCGAAAACTTGTAAGTACCAAAATTTACCAAAAGGCAAGATCTTACAGCATTAAGAACTTGCTTTTAACCAAAATTAACTATCCTAGGTCAACCGGAAGTATCATATAGGTTTTGGGTCGAAAACCTATATGGTACCTAGTTTCCGTTGACCTAGAATCACGAAATTTGGCAAAAAGCAAGATACAAGCACAAATAAACAAGCAGTACAAACTCTGCTTAGTTTTGGATCAGATGACGGTGTGTGAGTTGTCCCAAAATATTATTATTATTATTACCTTATAAATGACCCAATACATGTATTCAACCAATAACTTCCAGATTACTAGACAGAGAGAAAATCGAAACAATAAAACTGATTATAACAGTTGAAGACATGGCTGCTATAGACGGGGGCCCTCGTCAAACAGCTTCGGCTACTCTCACCATAACGGTTGAAGATGAAAATGACAATAACCCAGTGTTCAGGAAACCGTTCTATAAGACATCTATAACTGAGAACTCGAAGACAGGAGTCAATATTGCGACTGTGATCGCCGATGACGCAGATAAGAATAGAACTATGACGTATTCTATTGAAGGCAAGTATTCATTTCGACTTGTGATATAATTATGTGATAAGAGTGTGTTTTACAAAAAAATGTGTGGCACTCGGGGACTGCCGCGGTAAAGCTACTGCATAGCATTTTTTATAAACTTATGCAATTAAAAAAAAAAATCATTACATTTCGCAGCAGCTCGTCGCGATCCGTGCGAGCTTCGTACAGTCGTACCATATACATATACGTTAAGCGAACGCTCGGCCGAGCTACATGGTAGGCGAAGTGGGGGGTTTTAGGTTTTATTTTCGTTACGGAATTTCTTGATTCGGTCGCCGCGCTCAAAGCCCGCGATATAAGCTATGCAATAGCTTTAAAACAATATCTGAGGAAAATAATATTAAAATCGTCTTTAAACCGGCCGAATAGGTTTTTATGAAAACAAGTATGAGTTTATTTGTATTTTTAACTTGAAAATGGAGTGGTTTATAAGTTTAACGTGTATGAATGTGTCCTTATATAGTACCAGTACGATGGACAGGCTACCTACCGCCAATAATAACAAAAAACATTTTATTTTGACATTACCTGACTCGCACAACTTCGTCTGCGATAATTTTCACCGTTTTTACAACATTTTTAATTGATGCTCTGCTCCTATTGATCGTAGCGTCATGTTATATAGCCTATAGTCCCCCTCGATAAATGGGCTATCCGACACTGAAATATTTTTTAATTAATATAAAAAAATGATCCCCGAATACTGTAACGTCACTCAGTTTCATTCGTAGTAGTCACTTTAAGCACTTGTCCCACCAAAATGGCGAGAAAGCGAGCATTTGTTAACATTTTCTCGCTCAAGAAACGTACACTAGATGTAGATTCCGTGAAAACAAAAGAGATACATAATATATTAGGCACCTGTCCGACCAACGGCGAGAAAAAGAGTAGCGAGTAGCGATTTTATCGCTCAAGACACGTACGAGTACATACAGGTAAATTAGCTTGAAGAAATTTTTGCGTTTGTAGTAGTGTATGGTCAGCAAATAAAAAAAACAACATTTTATTTTTAGT
The DNA here is from genome assembly GCA_945859575.2 of Herminia tarsipennalis. Classification (NCBI taxonomy): domain Eukaryota; kingdom Metazoa; phylum Arthropoda; class Insecta; order Lepidoptera; family Erebidae; genus Herminia; species Herminia tarsipennalis. The sequence goes on along the minus strand of OX243834.2, from coordinate 8,335,779 downwards.
TTTTATTGTTTTAAAGGTAATATACGTTTGTGGCTGGAGCACACCAAATGCGTGCACGTCTACGCATACGCACTACGTACTAATACGGTCGTGAAAATGTGTATCCACCGCATTGTAATCTATGGAACTGTATGAGGCAGACAAGCCAGTTCCAAACATTACAAGCATTGAATGCCGGTTTTCACTTCAGTGAAGACGTGTATGAATTAGGTGTTCTCCGGCCATAAATGTTTTATTCTAATAATTCATCAACCCCAGGCATATCACAATCATCCCCATCCTCGCTTTCATCAGATGAATTATTTAAATTAATTATGATTCGTTCTGATATTGTGTCTAAAGCTGCGTCTCTACCCTGATATTTGCTTTCCTCCTCAATAGCATGCAAACAAACTTTTCTCCATTCCTCTACAGTTATGGCGTTCATTGTTTCTTCAGCTAATGACATTATAACCTTCATATTCATTGCGACATTCTTTTTTGCGACATATGTTTTCACTATCCCCCATATATTTTCTATAGGATTAAACTCCGGATGGTATGGTGGTAAACGCAGCACAGTATGACCGTGCTGTCGTAATATTTCGTCTATCTTGTACTCTATAAATCTCGCCTTGTTTTGCAGAATCAGTTCATATAATTGAGGCTTAAGCAACGTGGATGAATGCTCAATGTTTCGAAATGTCAGCCAGTCTATCATTTGCTGTTTTCTAGAATTACTATTCGGTGCAGGATTTTGTATTGAGTTATGATATGGTGCGTTGTCAACAACAACAACACTATTTGGTTGTAAGTTGGGTATTAATTGAGTTTGAATCCACCTTGAATAGTTGTCATAGTTCATATTGTTGTGGTAATCTCCACTTTTTTGGTCGGTTTTAAACATAAGCAATGCATTTGGTATAAAGCCATCGATACCACCGGCATGAACAATGATTAAGCGGTTGCCTTTCGATATATGTTGCTTCAAACCTGAAGTGCTTCCATCTGACCAAGATTTCGAGAGGGTATGTGATGTATGTATATATGTTTCGTCGGTGTAAACAATTGGTCGGCGTTGTTCACGATATTCAGCAATTTTCATCAAATAATTAATTCGCAAGTATCTAATTTCGTGTTTTTCCATAAGAAGTTTCCGGTTATCTTCTGTTTGCTTCCAATTAAAACCTAATGACATGACGTGTTTTCGTAACGTGCTGACACAACCTTTATAATCGATATCTTCTTTCAATTTTGAGTGCAAAGTTTTTAAAGTGGGAACTTCTTTATTTGTGATGTGGAAGTCATGAATTGTTCTTCTGATAACTTGCTGATCAAAGTTATCGATTACTATTGTAGGTTTACGATTCGGTTTCTTTTTAGGAGATTTAAATGTTACTTCCTGATCTGAAGGACGACATTTGCTTTCTGATACTACCTTTCTGACGGATGCTATTGAAATTCCTGTTGATTTAGCAACTAATTGAGTGGGGGTCATAATACTGCTCGGGTTGTTATTACACTCATTTTCGAAATATTTGTCCAAACAGTACAAAACTTCCTTAGTTTGAGAAGTCAAAGGCTTGCCTCGACCATGTTTTAACACTGGAGCCATTTTGAATTATCAATATAAAGTTACAACACTTACACACTTGAAATTAAACACTTCAACAAATATTTTAACAATAATAACAAACAATAACAACAATCAACAAATACAAAATTTCACAATGAAACTACTACGTATCTAATAATTATAATTTTTTAATGAAATGCGTGCTTTATGTTCTAACGGTATCAAGCGACTGACGTCAGACTGCACGTGGCACCTGCGGACAGAGTAAACTGGTTTATTCTGGTTTTGTGCGTGTTTCCACTTTCCACTATCAAGTGACGATTTATTTATTTGTTTTGTTTCGTAATTATTATGGTCAAAACTTTTTACCTATAGCTAAACTACTATCATCTAAAGAACGACACGATATTTTATTGTTTCACGGTAGTCGCCTTGTCGTTTGCTCAAGGACGTGAAATTGAATGACATATTTTTTTTAATAAAGTCAAAACCTTTTTCTTTAAAATAAAAACTTGTTTTTATTGAAAACAAAAATCAGAGTGTTGCTAGGGATAAGTATTAAATTAAATAGTAATGTTAGGATATTGAAACATTTTTGTAAGGGCCAGAACGATATAGTGGAAACGCGCTCTAATATCTAAGTAACATACACACCACTACATATGCAAAAATTTCTCGAGACTAATTTCACTGTACCTATGTAGATCCCGTGTAAACAAAAGAGATACAGATATTAATTATAGTTGATCGCTGAGTGTTAACACTGCCGGCGAGTACTCGCTATATACTGCATCTCTTTTGTTTACACGAACGGGATCTACAAAATACATCTGTTGTACAAAGTCAAAATACTTTATTAATTTTGGTTACAAATGCAACGCGATGAACGTCAGACAAAATTTGTAATAAAATGATTCTACATTTAATGCCAAGTTCGCAAGAGTAAAGCCGTGAGAAAAGAACTTGGCAATAAAAGTACGTTTCTTGAGCGATAAATCGCTACTCGCTTCTCGCTCATCATCGCTGGTGGGACAGGTGCCATAAATAATTGATCGCTGATTACTCTGAATGTTCACACTGCCGGCGAGAACTCGCCCTATACTGTAATTATTGTTTACACGGGATCTAGATCGTACGTTTATTGACGTAAAATAGTTAATAGTTGCTCGCAATTCACCGGCGCTGTGACAAGTGCCTTAAGGTGAATGGTAGCGACAGAAATACTTTTGATTATGACTCAATGTTCAGTATCGTTTGAGTATTCCGGTTGAACTGATTATTACGTTCGCTTCAGGTAACAGCAGAAAAAATGTTCAAGGTAAAATAAGACATATTTAAAATTTCACGAGTGTTTTTCATAACGCAAGCAATATTCACCCGCTCCATCAAATAAATATGAAAGATCATTTAAGCACCAAATTAATTCACCAGTCAACATTCCATAACAAAAATTACTTTTCATATAATTTGGGATTTTGGATTTGACTGTTTTTTTTTAAATTCTAAAGATAACTTGCAATGTGGGACTTTGGATCCCACATTACTAGCAATCCTGTTAACCAGTCCAACTAAGCTCAATGGCTTGTGTTAGGAGTGGGTTCACGTCGGTAGTTTAATGGGTAGTATTCGAAGCCACAACCTCACGATTGCGTGTCCGATGCCTTAGCCATTAGACTACCGCCGCTCCATATTAATAACCCGTGTTACCCAAAAGTGTATCTAAATGCTTTAACGTAATGCTAAAGTGCATTACACTCCTCCTCCTCCTTTTTTGAGGACAGCCATGTAATAAAATACTGTAATATATGGCCCAAACATCACGTCATGTTCTATAAAATATGGGAATGGGAAAACCATACCACCAACCCGAGGCTCGTCTACTTTGTCTTACCATTGATTTATTATGTACTCATATATGTTCGACACGTGTGAGTGTGCCACAAAGTCACGGCTGATTGTTATAGCACAGAGTTTAAGTGTGTATCATAACCTTACATCAGTGGCGGTGGAGGTTTGGGACGGCTTGTCCCAGTTGAGAGTAGAGTAGTCTTTTTTTGTCACGGAATGAAGAGGCGAGCAGTTCGTGCGCCTAATAGTAAGCATCACGCCCATAACAATATGAGTACCGCCCAAATCCTTGTTTAGCAAAGATCTGAATGTCACCGCGCTGTGCTCATGCGCGACATTAGTTCCTAAGTCTCATTTGCCCAGTAATTTCACTGGCTGGGTCCTGAACCTGTCAAGAGTAGATTTTATCCAGGAAAAAAGCACATACAGGGAAGGCCTCGGTTATTTAAGGAAGGGAGGGAGAGATGATTTGGCACCTTAGCCTCAGGATCCGCCACTGATCACGATATATAACGGTGTCGGTACTATATCACTTTTATAACAACCTGTTTCAAAAATAAATCTCAAAAACCTTCTTTACCCATCTCCAACCTTTTTTTTCTCCTTCCAAATACCTACCTAATGATTTGGGTACTTCACTACAAGGACAATAAATAATTTTACTCAAATCAGACCATAGTAAAGGGTGTTTTTTTAGAGTTATATACGTTTAAAATGAAATGAAACATATAAAAATAATGTTGATGGCTTTATTTAAAAGCTAATTTTATGCCATATTTGTGTTTAAGGATGATTTCCACATTTTTATTAGACTTCCCGACTGCGCTTCATTAGAGCCAGCTGTGGTGTTAATTTGCCCGAAATCATCTTTAAACACTAATGGCAAAAGTTATCTTTGAAATAAAGCCAACACCGTAGCCAGTTTTTTTCGTATTTTATTTCATTTTAAACATTTATACATTTAAAAAAAACACCCGATACAATGCTCTGAAGTTATGTGTTCGTTCACAATTTTACATGTTTTAGGATTTATGATTATCGAAACAAATACTAAAAGTACTTCAATCATTTTACAACAACAATTTATGACGTCATAGTGAATTTAGGAACAAAGAGGTACGTTACAATAATAAACCTTTTTGCGTAGGTCGCGAAGAACTTCTAAGTCTGGTTCACATGGAAACAACTACAGGTGAAGTGGTAGTCGCTAGCAAGATTGACCACGAAATGTATCCCTGGATTAACCTAACTGTAAAAGGATTTGACAATGGAGTACCTCCTAGGTATTCTTCAGTCGACTTGATTATACAGGTAAGTCCATAATAATACTCTACTAACCTATTTCGGCCACGGCGGCCATTTATATCGTATTTGCGCAGACACAAGATGTATGTAAACGTGCCTCCTTGTGTGTTAAACGGGTGTCTCCTTAATATATTTCACATATCCTTTACTCAATATGTAAAAAAAAAAAAAAAAAAATAGTAATTAATATTATACTGTTATTCCTATATAACCTGTTGATCATGTTGTGAAACTCTGTTAGTGGCTAAAGTGTACGATTATTGTAACCATATCATTGTTTTATGTAAAAAAGCTGCTGTAAAAAATGTGTGGCGCGGTGGGAGTGTATCCGACTGCTACGCAAGAGGTCGTGGGTTCGATCCCCACCCAGGATAAAACTTTGTGTGATGAGCACGATGGTTTATTCGGTGTCTGGGTGTTATTTATCTATAATATGTATGTATTTAGAAATATTTAAGTAAGTTTATCGGTTGTCAGGTTTCCATAGTACAAGCTCTGCTTAGTTTGGGATCAGATAACTTTGTGTGAGTTGTCCCAAGATATTATTATTATTATTATAGTTTCCGAAATAATAAATAAATAAATAAAAACAAGTGCACTCTATTCCCTCACTCTCATAGTTCGATGCGATGGAAATAAGACGCGGCCGGAGAGAGATTAGGCACAGAACCGACAGTTTGTGTGACATATTTAGAATATGGTCACCCATTTATGAACCGACAATAGTAACGTTACTTAACCTCACAGATATCTCGATCTGCTCTGTTGCCACTGAGTCAGGGAACCCTGTATTATCTGTACAATAATGATAAACTCCTAAGCGATTTCGTCCACGGCGGCCATTTTTATCAATGTGTGTGTGTGCAGACACAAGTGCACTCTCTATTCTGTCATAGTCCAATGGGACGGTAATTAGACACGGCCGGAGAGAGATTGGGCACAGGACCGACAATTTGTGTGACATATTTAGAATACGGTCACCCATTTATTAACCCCTGGTAGTGACGTTGCTAAACCTCGCAGATATCTAGATCTGCTCGGACGCCACTGAGTCAGGCAAGATCTCCAATCTACAATAATGATAAACTCCTAACCGATTTCGTCTACGGCGGCCATTTTTATCGGCGACTATAGTACTAACGAACTACGCAGAAGTTATAACAGCTCGATGAAACAGAAACCTGGCACGACCGGAGATTGATTAGGTGGCTTAACATATCGCCAAACTTTAAACAATCATTTATTTGACATTATCGTAATCATTGATTTAATTTGATTTTATATGAAGATATTTGAGATTGTGTTACATTAATAATTTATTGTTAAAAATCCATATTTGGGGTCGAATACTTAGTAGATTTCCATACGTTACGGTTAATAGTATTATAATAGCGTATTAATAATTATTTAATAGGGAATAGGTAAACCAAACCTAAAGTGAAAATTTGGTTTTTACTATTTATGGTATTATTAATACGTATTAATTATGCCACAAACCTAACTGTGTGATAACAGTCACAGTCACGTTAACATTATGACCATAATACTAAAATAAATATAAAAACATTGTTGACGCATCACAATGTTACCCATAGAAATGCGAACAGGAAAATGATCATATAAAGTCGTTTATACACAGCTGATGATTTTTATCGACGGCTGCGTTACGATAATTACTGTAACGTGAGAGTGCTTCCACTTATGATGGTCATAATTATATCTTTCAGTCCCAAGCTTCATTATGTCCATATATCTAACTAGCTTTCCCAGGCGGTTCCACCCGCGTGGATTTCGGTTATCGTTATCGCGATAAAAATCCCATCGTATGTTCTTTCCCGGTACTCGAACTATCTCCATACCAAATTTAATTTAAATCAAATCATTTATTAGTGTAATTTTAAGTGATACAAAGTTTTTTTTTTATAACAATGTACTCATTGTTATAAAAAACAGACGAAAGCTAGTTAGATATATGGACATAATGAAGCTTGGGACGGAAAGGTATATGACCATCATAAGTGGAAGCGCTCTCACGTAACATTTATCTCTCAAAAATCTGCCATCGTAGATTTACGAACACTATTCAAAATTGAAGTAATTTTTATAGGCATTTCTTGCCAAAGACTTTACAAATACAATAATTGCATTTTTGAAAGGTGGTTCGCTTCTGGCCCCGGTTTGGCTACGGAAGTCTCGGGTTCGATTCCTGAGTCTGGATTCAAATTTTTCTATCTTGAAAAATGCAATTATTGTACTATTCAAAATGTCTTTAATAGTTCTAATTACTTATGAAGAAGAAATAATAAATTTGAGTTTATCGAAAAGGAATTCATCAACTATATAGTAGCATTTATCAATTCATAATGTACGTAATTTGTAAATTGCATTATGTTACAATATTTAATATGATTTAACATACATATACATATACATACATATCAACCCATAAGATGGCCCACTGCTGGGCACGGGTCTCCCCAGTTGAACCTACTAGTATGTAGATCCTGGGGGTAATTGCCATAATCGCCACGCTTGGCGAGCGGGTTGGCGATCGCAGTAAGGCTTTAAGTACGCAGAGGACGCTGCTGCCCGTCCTCCGGGGTCAAATCCCTTAGTCGCCTTGACGACACCCACGGGTAGAGATGGGGTGGTACTATTCTTAAGCCGGCACCACACGGCATGAATTTGTTAAATTTCACAATGCACGGCATATGATTTAACAAATGATTATAATTTTTTGGTGCCATTCAAAAAATGCTTTGTGCATGAGAGCTGTTTTCCATTTACTTAGACATAATTCGTATCTAGATTCTGTTCTGATAGGTCAACGATTTAAGCATGAAAACGTAACAGACGGGGGATTACTTTGACATTTATAATATTTAAACAAGCTTCGAATTTCTTCGCGATGACATAAAGTAGTCTGAGCCTATCTATAGGTGGATTCGTCATTAGGTTGCAGTACCTATCAGCTGCAATGCCGTGGTGGTAAAAAACTATAGTATTTGTCTAGTAACAAATATAAGCCTAGGAGCTCATATCGACATTTGTGTTGCCAAGGCCCCGGTAACAGCTCTAGTGTTATCGTTGTGGTGCAATACTGACGGTAACGACGGATTTCTTCCCGGTCGTCTCCGATTTCAGTCCCATTCGATTATGAGAGTAAGGAAATAGGAAATGCACTTGTGTCAGGCACTCTATTGTGCACTATAATGTCTTCTGCGTAATAGTAAACAGGCTGATTACGGCCCGTAACCTCTCATAGATTTGACCTGTGTCTAGAAAAAAACATTATAAGTATAGTATTTTCCTCTTCCTTGTAGGTATTAGATGAAAACGATAACAACCCAGTATTCGAATCGTCTTCATTTGAATACCGAGTGCTCGAGGACGTAGAACCAGGAACGACTATTGCCAATATTGTGGCAAAGGATGCAGATTCTGGGGAATATGGAAAGATTACATATCTACTTGATCGAATGTCTACACAGGTATAATAAAAAAATATATATTATCTTTTTTTTCTATAATTTTTAATCTTCGTTATAGTTTTCACTTTCACTCTTACCCTATATCATAGAGGAACTATGCTTGTGTTACAGTAATAGAAATGTTCTTTTTGCGACTTATTTTCCTTCCTTAAAGTAACGTACTTTCAAAAGGAAGTAGGTACCTAATTTTCAGTTACTTCTTTTATTTGCAGCATAAATTGTAATATCTACTCTCTCCCCACCCTCTCTCCTTCTCTCTCTCTCCTTCTTTATGCCTCCCTCTAAAATGAACTACACAATTTTCATTACCTTTTCCATTTGTAGGGTAAATTCCTTATAAACGCAGACACTGGAGCACTAACAGTATCAGATTGGCTCGACCGCGAGACCCAAGCCACATACAACCTTGTCATAGAGGCGTGGGACAACTATCAGTTCGGCTACCTAAGTGGCGAGAGTCGCAACGCTTTTAAACAAATTGTGTAAGCACCTTTATAATTTGTAACTAATTTAACCGCAATTATGACGTGAGCAGTTATTTATAGGCAGGCATAATATGCTCATTATTGTAAATAAAATATGGTATAGCAACAAAACGTTTATTAATAACTTAACTGAATGTTCAGGACCGGTTACAAGTTCAGCGCCTTTAAGAGTCTTTGCCAATCAGCTAGTTCAGTATAAAATACAATAAAATTGAAAATGTTAATATACAGTAAAATTGTATTTAAATTCAAAATTCTTTATTCAGTAGTATTGTTAATAAGTTTAATAATACATACCTACAGGCGCCTTTCGCCTCGGACATAGGATTTTTACGAATTGTAATTAATAATTGTAATTACATAAAAGAGTGTGGGCAAAATTGGCCCAGCTAAACCTAAAATAAAGAATTCATTTTGAATGTAGTCACTTTCTATTTATCCAATGGTATATCTATTTAACCCTTGTAATTATTCCAGTGTCCACATAGAAGACGTGAACGACAACCCTCCAATCCTGCACGTACCGTCGGAGTGCACCACTATCACCGAGTTCCACAACCATCGCGAGCCCATCGTGTCGGTGTCCGCCACTGACGCGGACGACAACAGCGCGCCTAACGGCAGGGTGCAGTTCCATTTGGTTGGGGGGAAAGGACACGGTGAGACTTTGTGTCAAACTTTTAAATGCCCGATAAATGGGAAACTATGAGCATAATTGGGAAACTTACTACACTGGGAAAATTACCCACCTCTATTAGCATTTTCACACTTCGTCATATATTGTGTTTACCCTCTAGAATGTCGCCTTAGGCCATCGGATTGCTATTACTGTTAGACCAGATATTCAGTGTTTTTAAAACTGATATTGATTGTCCTGTTGATAACATTTGAGAACCCACATAACTATCCAAAACTTTGAGGTGCCTTTAGCAGGAAAGCACCGATGGTGAAAAGTTTGACGGTTGTAAAATGTTGCATATACTTTCTCAAAATGATGAGCTTAATCTTTTTAATTTTTTTTGAAAAAATATTATTAGCAATGTGGGATTAAGTCCCACATTACTAGCAATCTTGTTAACCCCTCCAGCTAAGCTCAAAAGTTGTGGTAGGAGTGGGTACACGTCGGTAGTATAATGGGTAGGATTCGAACCCGCGACCTAACGATTTCGAGACCGATGCTTAGCAATTAGGCTACCGCCGCTTCAATAGGCTACCGCTGCTTCATCTCACTAACTCATCATTTAATTTCCCTAAAATTTTCAACAGATCTATTTCGTTTCGAACAAGTCGGTGGTGACGCAAACACGGGCCGTTTATTTGCCAAACAATCGCTAAAGGATCGCTTCGGTAACTACACATTGACGGTCGAAGCTCGCGACTTGGGCATACCTCCTAATATGGTGAGGGGAGACCTAAAACTTTGTGTGACAGACTACAATGACCATGCACCTGTATTTGTTCATCCGCCTCAGAATGTCACTATTAAAGTACCGGAGGTAAGTGTTAGCTATTAAAATTGCTATTTAGTTTTATCTAACCAGAGCTATGCAGAGCTGAGTCTACTAGACACTGATGCTTCGAGCCTAGACTCGAAGCTTCAGTACTCTAGAGTAATGCTTCAAATTGTGAGATATTCATTTTTTCACAAGGCTAAATTCATTTTTTTTATAGTGGTTTTGACTTGTTTCACGTTAGGTGCTAAGAATCTGATACAAATGTATCAGATTCTGGCTCTCATTTGACAGCCAGTGAACATATTATTATATTTATATTATTATTATTTATATTGAGATAGCCACATTCACATCTTTAACATCGTTTTGCTGGCGTTTATCCGCAATCTCATCATGATTAATAACTACTGAGTGTAATAAGTCATTTCTAAAAAATAAAAATGTAACGGACCAAGGATGGTACCTTATGGAACTCCCATTTTGATCACAGGGCCTGAAGAACGTTTGCCATTAACATCAACTTTCTGAATCCTATTACTCAAGTGCGTACTAAAAAGATTATGAGCTGTGTTTTTAATGCCGCAGGGGATAATTTTCTGATCAATATCATCATGCAGAACGCGGTCAAAAGCCTTAGATAAATCACAGAAGACATCTAAATACTTATAGGTTTTATAATCTCCACATCGGCATCTTTTGTTTAGCAATCCCTGAACCGAATTTATTTTTGTTAAAATATCTGCATTTGATCATAAATAATATTCTGAAAGATTTTACTAAGTGTCGGTAGTAACGATATGGATTTAAAATTGACGGGGTCAGACATTAGTATGTCGTTCGATTAACTTCGGGGGAGTTTGTGGCACGCAGTGGAACGAGTCAGTTATTTCGTAAACGACCTGTGATTCGCCTGTACCGCGAAGACTTGCTGAATATCACACCAGTCGATGTAAATCTTACCTTAAATTTCTTTCCGAAGTTTCGGTTCTGGCCAAAATGCGAGACCGAAGTTTCGGAATACTTTCGTCCGAATACTAAAACCCAACTTAGATTTAGGACGCCGTGCGGCTTAAAGTTACAGAATGCGAGTTGCATGCGGTCACTTTATGACGAATAATTGAGATTATTTTTCTGATACCTATATCAAAAGTGTTTATTTTAGAATGCGACAATAGGCACAACGGTAGTAGAAGTCCACGCGATAGATGCGGACATCGGACCGAACGGTGCCGTGCGCTACCGCGTGCGCCAGGACGCGGCGGGCGCCTGGCGCGCCTTCAGCGTGCACGCCACCAGCGGCGCGCTGCGGACCTCGCACGCGCTCGACAGGGACAAGCAGACCACGTACCAGGTATACTATCCAGCACTGGCCCGATATAGGCGTCATCATCAGCCTATATCAGTCCGCCGGTGAACAACCAACAACACCCGTTTTCACAAAACCCGGTCCTCCACCTTCCGCATCCAGTACATCCCTCCTACCTTCTTTAGGTCGTTGGAATAGGCGACACAATCATAGATGTACCCGTGGGGGGATTTGTTGTTTGAACCCCGAACTGCTAGAAGGTACACTGTACATATTTGGCCGGTGTTTAGTCAATTCTACCAAAACAGGGAGTTTTGGTGCATTCCCCTCGAAATTACGAAAACCCTCCCCGAATATTATCCTTTGTGCGCTCATGCCTACTATAAAATTATTTTTGGAGTGAAAACTTTAGCGGCGTTGTGCACATTTTTTGGGATGGGTAAAAATATTAAACTCGCGTCAGGACACATGACGTGATCGAAAATTCGTAAGATAAGATCATTAGAATACGAAGGTAAATTTCGCCACCAGCTATAATGTTATTATAGTTCAGGTGGGAAATCGGGCGGTCCAAAAACCAGAAGACCCCAGTTCGAGTCTGAGTAACGATTTTATTTCCTTTTTTATTTTAATTTTTGATTTTATTTTTTTTATTTTTTGTTGATTTTTTATTTCATATTTTTTTACAATTATGTCAGTAAGATTGAAAAATATTATTCAAATTTCATCAGTATGTAATGTTCAAGTTTTCACGTGTGCCGGCACTCCCAGAGTCCAACCCGTTGTTTTTTCTTTCAGTGCATGGGTAAAACACTTGACTCAAATAATAAAACTGACTTTAAACCGTTTTGGGAAGAAGGGGTTCAACCCCTACATCTCTGACTACGCCTGGGATACACCAATCCCTTTAGACCGAGCGAATCAAGAGATAAGCGGGAAAAGCTATGTTGAAAGATGCTACACCCTTCCAAAGCACATTAAGCCGTCAGTCCTGTGCCTAGTCCTACCCCGGTAGTGTCAGATTTGCACAGACCAGCCAACTAGGGATTCCAATTCCGGTATTGCGCGGAATCCCACACTATTTTGACAATCCCGCTATTGTGGGATTACGAACGCGGGATTTTGCGAGACTGCGGAGTAACACATTTTTGATTCCCACCCAGCATATTGTGATGGCCACGATTGTTTATTCTGTGCTTGGGTATCATATGTATTTAGTTTAAATATTTATGTATGTTCATCAGTTGTCTGGTTGTCATTAAATAGGTTCTGCCTAGTTTGGGCCTTCGTTCCCACTGGTTCTATTACATAGTTCTACGGTAGAACTACTTAGTGAGTTTTTTTTTAGATTATTGGGTGTAATTTGTCTTTTATTATTATAAAATAAAAGACAAATCACACGCAATAATCTAAATGAATTTGAATCTATCTTAATTATAATTATGTTTTCTTCATAAACATTCTGAACTGGTGATGAAAATTCACTTTCATCTGAAATGGTTACCAATTCATAACAGTGCAATTTGACTGATCTCTAAAGATATAGAATTATAACAATGATGAAAGGAAAATGAGGTTCATTTTTTTTTTCTTTTTTTAAAAGACAACTTTCGCAGTAGGGTACAAGCCCTTTGACACAGGGGATTTTACAAACATACAATAACGGGCACAAAATATACCCAGACTTGGACCAACAATTTGTGGATCACACAAAATGGTTCCCGTGTGGGACTCGGACCGAGGCAGTCAAATTCAGTCAAGTTGATTATTCCTTTGCTTTATTTATCTTTTATAAATAGTAGGGTTTTTTTATGCGTTATCCCACAAATACCAGGATCCCGCGGGGTTGAAATTGTTCAAACCCGCAGATACCGGGATTGAAGACAAGCTGTGGGATTGGTAGCTTATAGCTAACTATGTAAGATATTATAGTAGACACCTGTATGCGCAGACAGGAGTGCATTCTCTATTCTCTCAATCTCATAGTCGAGAGAACGGGAAACCGACAGGACCTGAAGGAGATTAGGCACATTCTCCGATCTCACGATCAAAATCTGTTACATTTTTGCCCATTGTTCTTTAAGAAAAAGAAAAAAGTAAATGTTTTTCATAATTATTACCAAAACAAAACTCGTAATACTTCTATAATGTGTTTTGTTTTGATAATTTAACCATACGACAGCTACACACGATATAATCGTGGAAACAACAGTACAAATCAATAGTTATAAGCACCTACTTATATATACAGTCACGCATATTCTAATGTAGCTGAAAAATCAATACACATAATTGTCAGCCTTCACCTTTTCAAAGCATTGTATTTCAATGACATATTGTACTTCCAATCTTTATCATTTATTCATTACTTTTCAGCTTAGAATAGAAGCCTATGACCTTGGATTGCCTACGCCTTTGAGCTCAGATTTGGACCTCACAATATACGTTCAGAATGTGGACAATTATCGTCCAAGATTCCCCAATAAACATATATACATAAACTTCACAGAAAATGTTCTTAATAATGGGATGTATTTACCTAGTGTAATAGAAAGAGATGAAATTGATAGGGGTGATGAACCGGTGTTGCCTGTCTGTTATTACATCGTGGACGGTGATGTTGATAATATTTTTGAGTTGCACAGGAGCACGCATAGGTATAGTATTTTACTTTTTTTATATTAACAGCCCATGTACTATAGATGCAAAATATGTATGAAAGTGTCAGTGAGAATCTATACTAATATTATAAAGCTGAAGAGTTTGTTTGTTTGAACCCGATAATCTCAGGAACTACTGGTTCGAATTAAAAAAAATATTTACTGTTGGATAGCCCATTTACCCCTATATAGCCGCTACGACAAATAGGAGCAGAGCAGCAATAAAAAATGTTGCGAAAACGGGGTTTGCGAAAATTGATGCAGAAGAAGTTGCGCGGGTCAGCTAGTGCGTTATATTATATATAAATATAGCGAGTAAAAAATCTTATAACCGACACACTTCAAACCGTCTACAACTGCTACACTGATTTCCATACTCCTTACCTACGCAAGCCCCACTTTGGGCGGTTTTAGAACTGTTATTTATAACTGACAGCTTTTTAAACTTCTCTTTCCTATAAACTTTTTTCTCCAGATATCTATACTCCATGGAACAACTAAACAAAAATTAAAGAGTACAGAAAGTATAGAACAGGACTGCGGAATAACCTCACAAAATTGACCAATCTCTAGTTAAACAACCCTACTTTGTGGACAATACCTACCTGTCAAAGAGACAGGCACGAGTTTTTACTCTCTTTCACGCTTTATAGTCAATATTTACTTTTTAATTGAAAGGTTCGGTACAGGTCTACGCGTCAATAACTAAAACTATCGCACAGAATCTAAAAAATATTTGTTTAATTTAAAGCTCCATTATCTATTCGTATCATTAGGTACCATTAATTAATTACGTGATTAAGAATAAGATGATTTATGGGGAGGGGGATCGACCATGTCTTATTGGGGTAGGGACCCCTCCTCAATACCCCTATAAACATGGTCTTGGCAGTTTTACGTAAAATTACGAAGATGCACAAAGTTAAGATTATACTTCGAAATGCGCGGGCCCGTGCGGATCCCCGCGAGTACGGAAGTGTGAGAGGAAAATCTTCAAAATTAAACCAAAGTATTATGTGATAAATGTGTGTAACGATTATGTGTTACAAAATATATTGATTTATTAAAAAATTAAAAGAAACCGAACGTATATATTATTTTTTCTTTAAGTTTCTTACGTAATAAATATTAAATAGGAGGGGAAGAGGTCGGCCGATTCTTATTTTTTCTCACATGGGTGAGTGAGGGTTCAAAAAGTGACTCTTACGTAATAATTAAATGGCGCCTTAGCTACATCTTATTTTGATAAAACTATTTAATAATATCAAATATTGATAAATCAAGACGTAAAAAAAAATACGAAATTGTGACACAATAAAATACCAAATGTTACGTCTTGTTTCAAGCTTAAAAAAAATACGAAATTGTGACACAATAAAATACCAAATGTTACGTCTTGTTTCAACCTTAAAAAAAATACGAAATTGTGACACAATAAAATACCAAATGTTACGTCTTGTTTCAACCTTAAAAAAAATACGAAATTGTGACACAATAAAATACCAAATGTCACGTCTTGTTTTGTTTTTTAGGCTGACAACTCTAAAACCGTTGGACCGGGAAGACAAATCTGCGTATACCCTCACAGTATTGGCTTCTGAAGACTGCATCACAGTACCGAAGTATCAAGAAGATTTAGATGGTGTAAGCACGTTGAAAGTGCACATAGCAGTGAACGATGTCAATGACAATGCGCCTAAGTTTATAAGCAAGATATTCACTGGAGGAATCACTACCGAAGCTGATTTTGGGATTGAGTTTATGCATGTTAAGGTATTTTGATATTGAATCTAAGTAAGACTAGTGTATTTTTAACTGACTTTAAAGAAGGAGTGTCTTTGTTAGAGACTGTTATCATGTATGTCCGCGATTTTCTCAAAAATTACTGATCCGATTTGGATGGGTTTCTTGTCATTCGACTGCTATATATGTCATACTTTTTTAAGAAGGGTTTTATAAGTTTAATGTGTGTATCTTTCTGTGGCATCTTGGCGCCCAAACAGATGGGCTATATAGGTTGAATCAACGTAACTAGGCCGGACTGAAGTAGGCGACAAGTGGTTGCGCAGATGCATTTTTTCGAAGTAAATGGTGACAGGAAGCGGGGGCCGGGGGCGGTAACTAAACCAACAGAATTAGAGATGCGATTACGCATTACATTGTCATAATTAGTACTACTAACTCATGTTTTTTGTAATTATTTTCGTTAAATTGTTTTTCAAAGTTTCTTTCTTTCAAAGTATTTACTGTAACTGTTCTAAATTTTTTTTTTTATGAACTCATTTAAATAGTATTTTTATTTTGTTGAATTAAAATTTTGTTAGTATTTTTAAACATAATTAATCGTTTTCGTAAGTAATTTTAGGGTCGCATCTCTATGACATGCGCAAAAGTGATAAGAACCTAACTTCAATCCGGTCAAGTTACGTTGATCCAGCTATGCCATAGGTGTCAAGTCTTGTTTCTTTCAGTTTAGGCTTTAAAGTTACATGGAAGAGTGTGGCGAATTCAGTAGTAACCTTAATAATCAGTAATTACTATATTGAAGTCGAATTGAACGGTAGGATTGGATCCTTTGAACGTCAAAGGAATAAATCTAGTTTCTTCTTTTCTAGGCCATAGATTTGGATAAAGATGAAAACGCTGTAATAAGTTATTACCTTATTGGGGACGTGAAGGAAACCCTTACAGAAGGACTGGAGAACTTGGCAGTGTCGCCGTTTATAGTAAATTTAGAAACTGGCGCTGTTTCATTGAATTTTGATCCACAGAAAGGAATGAAAGGATATTTCGATTTTAAGGTAAGATTAATAAAAAAACCGAAGGCAATTTTCGCCGCCAAACCATTTACAGGACTCATTCTTTGAATATGTTTAAATGACTACGATTCTAAACAAGGTACAGTGTAATATTGAGCCCATTTGTCGGACAAGATTTCAGAAGATGATTCAGATTATTTTTTGTAAATTACCTAATGTTCAAACTACGCGTAAAACGTAAAAATGATTATAAATAAACCTCATAACTTTTTTAGATCAATATATTTACCTGATTTACGTTTTGGAATTTTATTTATTTTCTGGAAACTTCTGCCGTAATACGACAGTATTTTAGTATTCTAAAATTATACTTTTCATTCACTTACTCTATACCTACACCATATAAATTTCACATCCCAACTACCAATAATTTATTAGGGTATTGTTGAGTTGTCCATCTCTCTTTGGGTATAGTGTCGTCAAGGCGACTAAGAAATGTCACACCGGAGGACGGGCAGTAGCGTCCTCTGCATACTTTAAAGCCTTACAGCCATCACCAACCCGCTCGCTAAGCGTGGTGATTATGGAAAATACCCCCAGGATCTTCAAGAAGTAGATTCTACTGGGGAGACTCGTGCCCAGCAGTGGTACATCATATTGGTTGATATGTAATGTACCCGTTAAACTTACTCTTCTTTTCAGGTTCTCGCAAACGATACAGGTGGTTTATACGATGAAGCACACGTCTTCATATACTTACTCCGCGAAGACCAGCGAGTTAGATTCGTTCTGCGATCTCATCCTTCAGAAATACGCGAGAAAATACAAACTTTCAGAGAACAATTAGCTCGAGTAACAGACTCAGTTGTTAATATAGACGATTTGAGAGTGCACGAGAATAAAGACGGCTCAGTGGATAATACAAAGACGGATTTGTACCTACATCTTGTGAATGGACAAGACCATTCGGTGTTAGAAGTAGGACAAGTGTTGAAATTGGTCGACAAAAATATTGAACAGCTTGATGATCTTTTTAAGGTAATAACTGTTACTTATATGCAGGATTTCGGGGTTGTGTCCATTTGATCTGTGAAGCATGACGTCATAAGACAAAATAACGTTATAAATCGATAACCGGCGGCACTCACAAAAAAGTGTGACGTCACCGCTCACGTCCGTTCCGCCTGCTGATAGACTGAAGTATTGTGGCCGTGGGGCGCATGCGCCCGGGTCCATTAAAGCTGTGGTGTGTGGCACAGACATGGTTGTTTATTACAATGTCATCAATGTTTTGGCGATTGCAGCGACATGCAATACAATATATGGAAATATAAAAAAAATTAAAGGTGTCACAGGTATGATTGTTTAATCAATCTTTTTTATGACGTTATCAAGTAATATTATCGTCCGTAAACCGACTTTATTTTCCCTTTTTATTGTATTGAATTACTTACCTACCCGAGTCTACCACCATATCGTAGACTTGGGTGAAGAGTTAATGTTATTCTATGGAGTAAAAAGGGAAAAAATTGTGTTGGTTTGTCCTATGACGTCATGTTCCATAGAAGTTCCTTTCCAGGCATATTCACATAGATGTTAACGAATGATTACAGCACAATATAATAAGAAATTTCACCATAAAATATAAATTTTCCAACGTATTTTCTTTTCTAATTATGTAACTATTATGTAGTCAATTGTGAAATTGTTATCCTTATAATAAACCATATTTGAAATTAATATGGTTTATTATAAAGGTAATGATTCTGAAAATACGTTTAGGTATTGGTTTGTCCTTATTTCACACCGCAACGTAAATAAATTGACGTGAATTTTGTTCTTTTGGAAAATTGGACGGTTTTCCGTAAGGTAATTAAATTATTGAGCCAATAACTAACCATAGACATAGATTAACCTGTAACATTGCAGTCGCGTGCATTTATCCTTCTAATATTTTATGTACCTACGATAGTTCGGATGAATTGTTGTTGGTTACTCAATCACGCCAGAACTACTGAACAGATCTGGGTCCTTATTAACGTTCTTTTTTTCCGTATCCGCGGCAAGCCCGTGCGAACTGTCAAAATCTTGTCATTTTGGTAAATAGAGAGCTGATCTTAGAAATGCTTCAACACGCATGCACAGCGGACATCTTTGAGCGCACCGCACATACGCCGCACGGGCTGGCCACGGAAACGAAATAATGATCCTGAAATGTACGGTTCCCGTAGGAGATTGGTTCTTTATTTAAAATTTCCATGCGAACGAATTTGCGGGCAACGGCTAGTACAAAATATAAAACCCAATACCAAAGCTCACCACCAATCGAAAGGAGAATAGGCGCTTATGTATGACCGCCGTCCCCAGGGTGTATCACATAGTGACTTGTTATTTTGAAGATCATAACAGTAGCTTCATTTTATAGTAAACTCGAACACCAAAACGAGCAGTAATAATTACTGACAGACTTCCTTCCCTTCGTTCTTGTATATACCAATATGTACCTACGAATAAAATATACGACTGGTCACATGGCGGGATTAAAAGAGCCACTCAAAAGCACGTCATCGAAATCAATTCCAAATTGTGCTAATTCTAGCATTATTGATTCGCATACTTCAATGCAGTATACCCCATTTTGCTATGCGAATTTTTCCATTGAAATACTAAGAATAATACTTAAAAATGGATATATTGGTCTTACAAACCTGAGTAACTCCACTCACAGATGGCGGCCCTCAGGAGCGTGGAGTAAAGTAATAATGTACATGAATAAAACTGTTTATTCTACAATTATACATAATCTATACTAATATTATAAAGCGGAAGAGTTTGTTTGTTTGTTTAAACGCGCTAATCTCAGGAATTACTGGTCCGATTTGAAAAATTATTTTTTTGTTGGATAGCCCATTTATCGAGGAAGGCTATAGGCTATATGACATCGCGCTACGACTAATAGGAGCGGAGCAGCTACGAGAAATGTCCCAAAAACGGGGAAAATTTACGCATACGAAGTTGCGCGGGACAGCTAGTCTATACTAATATTATAAAGCTAAAAAGTTTGTTTGTTTGTTTGAACGTGGTAATCTCAGGAACTGCTGGACCGAATTGAAAAATTATTTCATTGTTGGATAGCCCATTTATCGAGGAAGGCTATAGGCTATATAACATCACGCTACGACCAATAGGAGCGGAGCAGCAATGAGAAATGTTACAAAAACGGGAAACGCAGACAAAGTTGCGCGGGACAGCTAGTTAAAAATATAATAAGTATTAGTAGTAGTATACTCATAGTAAATTTGCCCTAAGTAAACGAGTTTCATTATTGGTGTCATACTATAAAATGAAGGTGTTATGACCTTCAATGTGACATATGTTACAACTTAATACATCACTGGGGACGAAACCGCCCTTTCTCTTTTGCAGCAGTCTCCTGCCTAATTCCATATTTTCTTTCAGGAATTCAACGTGCTAGATACTCAACCAGCGGAATACCAGCCCCTAACAGCTGAAACCTTATCATCAAATCAAACAGTATTCTGGCTCGTATGGACTGCACTGTTTCTGTCTGTCCTATTAGTACTTACAGTCATGATGTGTTTGTCTCAGCGAGCAGACTACGTTCGAAGACTAAAAGCGGCGACTGCTACAGCTTATTGTAAGAAAAACAAACTAAACTAAGTATTACAAAAGAAAAACCTCCGACTGCTTAAAATTAATTATCTAAAAATTATACATATAGGTACTTAGCCCATTTCAATTGGGTATTTCACTATAATCAAAATAAAATTCATACTAACATTATAAATGTGAAAGTAACTCTATCGGTCTGTCTGTTACGCTTTTACGCTCAAACAGCTAAATCGATTAAGATTAAATTTGGTATGTCGATAGTTTGAGTCCCGGGGAAGGACACAGGATAGTTTTTATAGCGATAACCGACATCTAGTATTTTATTTTCAGCTAGTATTTTATAATATTATACTTATTATTGCATGGTTAGCCGTGCAATACTAAGCCATACAGTGTTCTGAAAAAATATGTCCATCTATAATTTTATGTTTTGACCATAAAAAACGAGACTTAACATGCTTCCATTCCCCTATTCCTTATACAAACTTGTACGGTGCGAGTCGATTTAGACGTTTCTTAAAAAGATGCTGATTTGACTTCCCTATTGAGACGAATCCAACGACACTTCCACCACATGATGAAAACGGTCAAGCCATTTAGGCTATAAAGCGTGCCAACGAAATATACATAGGTACATTCGGTCAAAAACATCACCACCTTTCTGACGCAGTCGGATAAAAACAAAATGGTTTTCCTTGAGACCTATTTTTTATTTTTCCATATTTCGAGGTCGACTGCCCCAGCATTTCTGATTTAAATTTTAAATTTCAGGGATAAAGTCAATTTCGCAGTTACATATTTTATCAGAATTTTAAAAGTATAATGTATGAAATATGGATCTAGGATAACTGCGAAGTTGCAATATTCTGAACATTTGTTTTCTCAAAGCGGCCTCTCATACCCTCCTCTCTTGGCCTGTCTACAGCCCGTTCATATATTTGAGGATTTATTATTTATTGATATAGATTCGTAGGTATACCTATGTATCCTACCTAATATAAACAGAATCCTTATTACAGAGAAAACTCAAGACAAACTTATTCCTTGAACGTATTCGGGATTTTCATTTCTTCTATGGAACATGTCTTAGGACAAAATACATAAGTTTTTTTTCTCACTTTGTACTATAGAACATGTAATACTTTTATTTCCCAAATAGTTATATAAAACAAGGAAAATAAAATAGAGGACAGAAAAGTTATCATTATCAATGCCATATTCATGTTATCATTATCATGGAAGATTTTAGGAAAATATAATAATGATTCCCAATTTGTTGTGGAGGTACACTCGACTGAAGAGTTAGTATGTAATTCTATGGAATAAAAAGGAAAAAAAAACATGTTGTTTTGTCCCATGACGTCATGTCCCATAGAACAAATGGGAATTACCCGATTCATCAACTGTGTTACTAGTCGATTCATCAAGTAAATTACGTTATTGAACTCTTTTATTTGTTTATACAGCGTCACCAGCCCCCGGCGAGTCAGATATGACCATCCGTAGTTCCGGCGGCCGAGTCCCCAACACAAACAAACATAGTACAAAGGGCTCCAACCCAATATGGCTCCACGCTTACGAAAACGATTGGTACAGATCAGAGGACCAACTCAGTCGCTCCGAACGTGACTCACTCGACGAAAATGCGGTAGATCAAGACTTGTCAAACGAAAAGCCTTACTTCATAACAACAGGCGCCTTCCCTTCAATAGAATCTACTGAAACCGAACCCCAAACAAACCAAGCCAAATACGACTTTTACCAGCAATTAGAACAAATGAAAAACGCTAAAAATATGGAAACGACTGAATTGTAAACTGTAGTACGATAAGTTATTGTCTATGTGCCTTTGTAAATTATGTACCTCCATTTTTCTGTTTTTAGAAATAATAAATAATGTATTTTAAAGGTTTTGAGTCCCTGTCCTTGCCTTCCCTGCCTTACATACTTACCTTATAACCACAAATTAGAATCCCACTAGTTCAGTACTGAACTACCCTTTCCGACCCTCTGCTCCCACCGAGTTTATTTTTCACTTCAGTTGAAAATAAAGCTTTTGCGCTTGGTTTTAGGTATTGAACTAGTGGGAATTCTAAGTTACGATTGTAACTTAACTATAGAGATTTTTTTTAGATAGATTCTAATAAGATTCAAAGTTGATCGAATTCCCGATGCTGTTGCGACTTAATAACCAATACCTACATAATATGTTAAATTGGAATTTGAACTCCTACAAAATAAACAGTGTGATATGTTTGTACCTACTTCCTTTATTATTCGGCTGATATGAGTGTCCCATCTGGTCTTGAGAGAATTGAACACTTAGGTACACGACGAACTACTGACGAATATTTACAGTTCAGTAAGTCTAGAGTCGACCTACATAACTACCTAGGTAGGTACCTATTTATTTTTCTGACTACTAATCTCCACCAATATTCAGGAAATATTCCGCCTACACATGCACAGTAAAAGTAGAGGTTTGTATTACCTACGTTTTATGTAAATCAAACAAAAAAAAATAGTTTAGGTAGTATATAGGTATACTTACCAAAGATCCTGAACGGACTTTGATGAAAATCCTACTTATATCCTATTATAGGTATGCGAATGTTGGTGAGGGTGGATAAATGGACGTTTCTTACTCCTAGAACTATTGGACGGATTTTGATAAAACTTTACAATGTTATAGCATAATTATACACTACATCAGAATAGCACATAGAAAGAGCCTACCCATTTAAGATACCAAACTATCTGAGATAGGTACTTAAGCAGAACAGTTTTTTAGGGTTCCGTATCAATGACAGCACGGGATTCTTATAGCTTCGCCATGTCCACCTGTCCGCAGCTTAGCTCAGATAGTTATACTGCAAAGTTGTATTTAATACTTACGCTGACAATTTTTTTAGGGTACCTTCATTATGTGGTACACACGCTAATCTCTGAAGTGCTGGTTCAATTTTTGAAGAAATTTTGTGTGATAGTAGGTTGAGGGAGGATAGCTTATTTTTAATTTCGTTGAACAATATCCACGTGGAACGCCGCTGAAATCACCTAGGTACGTATAACAACGATATTTGCTTCCCCGAGTCTTCGTATTCGATAATTGCGCAATACCTTTGAATTATAATAAAGTTATGTACCTACTTATGATACAAATTGAATGACTGCAAGATTTTCCTAGAAGTATGTATTATTTATAAGTACTTGGTATAAATGACGACGTTGTTTCGAATGAACCTATTTCATCTTATATGCCTACTTGGACACGTGGTTATGTATATATATATACACATAAGACAAAGTTTTTGCACTACACTCGGATACTAGGTAGGTAGGTGGAAAGTACGTCTGTATTTTTTTTTTTTTTTTAAATTAACTAGTCTGTTCACTCATAAGTTTATTGCCTATAAAACATCGCGCTGCGACCCGAAGGAGCGGAGCAGGAATATTGTTAATATATTTGACATGAAATAGGAAAATAATAAGAAACAATTTTGAACAGGTGAACTCGGAGGGCACAGCTAGTATTATATATTTAGGTATCTAAGCGAGGAGAAATCGTGTGGCAATGTTCTGTGAAAATTAGATAACATCTGCATAGAAATTATTTGGCAGTTTCTCAGTGACCCAGTAATTAACTATGTCAGCTAATTAAAACAAAAAATAATATTTCCAGCTGCTTACGTATTTACCAGGAAGTTGCCTAAATAAAGCTCAAGATGTTATTTACATACACAATAATTTATTGTTTCTTACAATTTAGTGAAGCTAAAATACAAGTTGTTGGTTGATTACAATTTGAAAAGCTTTAAATTTGAATCTCCCAGTGATAAACCAAGTGAACAAAAGCTTCCTCTTGCCTGCAGCTGTATGTCTACACACCCATTCTGAGCCACTCGAGCCGTGGCGTGACGTGTTCACTCACATAGATTACGTTTTGTTCATTTACTCAGAGGAATCGAGGATGGATCATGGATAGGACATTCGTGGAAATCACAACGCAGGTATCCTTACAACCACAATATATATTAGATAAAATTATAATATAAATCGCCATATTGAAAAAAATCTAGATTAATCGTAACTTATCATCTTATGAGATACACTGTAATTTATACTGAATGTTGTAACTATTGGAGCGTTTTCCATCATTATAAAATATTGTGGATGAAAGAAAACTGACCACTTCAATCAATGTCAGTCTGGTCTGTAGCACGCTACATTTACTAACTTAAAAAAAAAGTTGTTTTTCTAGTAAAAAAAATTAACACTCACTCCGTCAACGAGCTCATTTTGTGATACCACTTACTTACATTACCCAAAATGTTCTTAACACTTATGAGCTTTACTTACATTTCATCGACAAAATTCCTAAGTGAACCAGACAATTAGTAAGTTGTAAGCTAGCAAGGAACGCTCCATTTCCTAACATATGGCTATTGTACAGTTTCACAATGTAATTTAGATCTAGTTAAAGTACAAATAGTTTAGGAATTACATAAATTCAATTGATGTAAATTTAACTAATCTTTAAACTTCAACTAAAGGAGTGTAAAGACATCTACTGACACATCAATGTAAAACAAAAAGTAATTTTGCTCTTATAGAAAATGTTTCTTATTAGATAAAACAGAAACTATATTTGCACATGGGTACCGTGTTACTTATATGCAATAAATTCGCATTCAAAAATTACCAGATACGACAGAAATTAGGCAGATCCTAAATGATCATGAACATTATTTTACAATCTCCAGTAAATTTAGAGTTGATGAGGACAACTGAGGATCAGGGAGCAGGAAAGGGGGAGGAAAAAGGGAGGGGAGTCGAGCCCGGGCTGTGGCGATGTGTGTGTGTATGTGTTGCTGATGTCACAATTGACTCATCACATGGCATACTTCCTCGTCCACTCACGGGCTAGTTCATTGTACTTTTCTCTGTCCGTTTTGTAGATCCTAGCAATTTCTGGCACCAATGGGTCATCTGGGTTTGGATCGCATAGAAGTGAGCAGATTGAGAGCAACACTGGAATTCAAAATGTTTTTCATAAGTATACAGTTTCAAAACATAACAACAAAATTAAAGAGATAAGATAATAATTAGAAAGAAAACAAAGAGTTACCTTTGGATATGGTTAGTGCTGGAGACCATTGTGAGCGCAGAATATCAAGACAAATGGAACCATTACTGTTTATGTTAGGATGGTAGATACGTGTTGTGAATGCAACTTTTGGTGGTTTGAATGGGTAATCTGTTGGAAAATGTATGGTCAGGAAAAATACTCCTCCTTGATAAGGACTGTCAACCTGCAAACAGAAACATTTCATTACTAATTTGAAATTAGATTATTATCACTGCTGTTTTGATACAGATATCTCTGCAGTATCTATAGACTTATCATTAAAGTATTAAGTGTAATAGACAAACTACTTACTGGGCCCATAATTGTGGCTTGCCAATGGAAAACTGAAAACAGAAAAAAACACACTGATTAAAAAACCATTGTAAAATACTTGAAACTAAATTTGTCATAAATGAGAAGGTTGAAACACAAAAAAGTAAATCATTTCTGACCAAAACAAGGTCATTGACATGAATGTCACTAGGAAACTGCTATCTTACTTAACACAAAGGCAAGCTATTTTATTAAACCATGTTATACCATGTTCTTATTAGATTATTTTACTATCTTTTATATGTATTCTTTACTGGTTAAGTACATTCACACTTATGTACTATTTAAATAAATAGAAGCAGAAGTTCAACAGCCTCTATGAACTTCTTAATATTTGAGTCATGCTACAAAAATAAATGTTAGTTTTAAGGAAGTGTACACCAGTTGTGAGAGGATAAATGAAATTTTAAAGAACAATCCCCATTATGAATTCAATGTTACAATACAAACAGTACAATGGAGAAAAAATGTCATTGCCTGCAGCAGGTGCAAATAGTAATAGAAATTAATAAGATTCATGAGTTTACTGTATATTATATGTTGTAAACTGTGATTGGTAGCTTATGTATTATAATGAGTGGAAAATACAGTTATCAATAAGTTTTATGCCACAAATAGTTACATTGACCACAAATTGCATTACACAAAAGATTATTAATCATTAATTAAATGCAGTTACAAAAATGAAGTGTTCTGTTTCTGTGACACTGTTTCACAGTATTATTATTATCCAACACAATGAGTCACAAAAAATAAGTAGGCAGTAGATCAATAAGTACTTACGATCTTCACCGTGTGGGCCTGCAGAACATTGTGCTGGTGGATCTCTGCCCAGATCTTGTAATTCCTGAATATAAAACAATACCATGTGTACACAACAACATAGGAAACACAATACTAGGACTACGACATGTCACATCATCACTCGAAAGATATATGGGGGCTGAACATATTGTTTCAAGCAGCTCCATTGATATCTGATCGATGTTGGTACTTTGGCAAAATCTTGTCCCAGGAACAAATTTTACACATTTTCATGACACAGATGCTTTCCATGACAAGAAAACCTCAAAATTGGCACATAATTCCGACATTTTATGTACGCCGTGTGCACAAAATTGTCACCTACATAAACCAGTACAACACCGTTACCTCACAATATGTTCACTGTAAAACAAAAAGGATAATCCATCCAATATTTTCAATAAAACCATCACGCACACGGAATTATCCAAAAGAAATTTCGATAATAGGTATTCACAATGACGAAACATTCACTACGAAGTCTGATACCGATTTTACAACACTTCATTTATTCCAACTTCATTTTAACAAAATAAAGGACCCAAATAACTATACGTACCCTATTAATTCGTTTTAACGCCATTTGATTATTTTATGATGGAATAAACTGACTTTCAACTAGACAACGAAACTGTGAGCCAAGGACCTTTGATTAGAGATTGCAAGATGGCTCCCGTCTAAACGCAAAAGTACCACCTAAGTCGTTTTATGTAGTAATATTGAATTTGTATTTTCGAGGATCAAACTTTAAACGCTTATGTAAAAATAATAATAACTTATAATAAGAAAAAATAAGAACTAGAACAGAGCACGGGTTGTAACAAAATTATACACTCTCAGCAAATGGAGAACAGCAAACAGGAAAATCGACCATTTACAAAGACCGTTCAGAATTTGTACAGTTTTTCAAAGTGTAAGCTACGTTTATGGTTTTAGATTTTTTTAATTATTTATTTTTCTTCACAAGATTTTAATCATATAGTGAGATAAAGAAAATGCAAAGCCTTTAACCGATTTTTCTACCAGAATTTGTATCATAATAATAATTATAATGTAATTTTTATTGTTAAAAAATCGGAATGATTATTGATTTTTGAAAGCTATATTTCAATCTGGTAGCCCAGTAAAAAGGAAATGACGTCACATGCGGTAAAGAATTCTCCGGGGCGCTATTTTTGGATTATTTGTAGATATTCATTACTGAAGTCGGCACGCCAGCTATTTTAAAGCACATTTTTGCAATTTGAAACTTTCCCAGGTAAAACCATCGTTATGGTGAATGACGATAAAGATGAAAAACTGATATTTATAAAGGAAAAGCGATAACTTAATTTATTATTAAAAAAACCTTACAGGCTTTGTACCTAGTCTAGTATATCGTATTATTTTTCAAAATTTAAAATTAAATATTTACGTAAGTGAATGTATTTGTGTTTTTTTTTTTAAAGTATTGCAGTTATTCGGTGCTATTTCGAGAACTATCAATCAGTGGCGGATAATGGGGTGGCAGGGGCCGTCCGCCCCGATCCTTAGGTTCTGGGGGGCCTCCAAATGAGTCATGTTCCATTATCCATATCTATGAGTTGAGACATCCTTTATGAAATCAACCATTAAATAAAGCCTGTACCGGTAACTTACAATTAATAAAATTAAATGACTACTACTGCTAATCTTTTTACTGTCTATTGAGTTTTAGTTTCAGTTTTACATAGTGCATTTCACTTCGTTTTTTGGTATTATGTAGCCTTAATGGTAAAAACGAAACCAGGGGTAGCTACCGTCAAATCAGCCGTACCAATGATACGAGACCCCCAAGCTACAGGGGCTTCGAAAGTGCGTTAGCAATTGCATTTTTGAATTCCGTACCCAAAGAGTAAAAACGGCACTCTATTACTAAGACTTCACTGTCCGTCTGTCTGTCACCAGGTTTTATGTCATGAAGCGTGTTATCTAGACAGTTGACATTTTCACAGGTGATGTATTTTTGTTGCCAGAATAAAATAAATATATAAGTGGGGCTCCTATACAACAAACGAGATTTTTTTGGCTCCGAAAGTAACTTATATTGCTCCTTCATCTTTTAAACCGCATGGAACACGAAACGAATGATTTTTTAAAGCTTTTTCCTACCACGACGGTGGCAAACGGGTGTCCCTTGGAATTGATGCAGAGGCGTAGCTACCGCCGTAGGCTGCAGGGATCCCGAACGTGGGTTTGAATTGCACCGCCTCCCCCGTGCCAGCAGCACACAATCGCTAATTTGTGCGAGCAACTCACGATTGTATTCCTAGAACGATGGCATAGTTTGTTCCCGCCGTAGGGTCCGAGACTTGTTTAGAGCCACATCAAGACTTAGCCTCTGAAACTTTTCAATAAGTTGTACGACCCCAGCAGTAGATCTTTTCTCAAAGCGAACGAGAGGAAATTAGATCATGTGTCGTCAGTACTGAAGTTCCACAGGAGTGGCCTTACAACCTGTAGAACCAATCTACAGTGATAAACGAGAACCTTTTATAATCCAATGGGTTTGCTGTCGCTAATGCTTTCTCCTTTCTGGATCAAATATAAATTCAGAATAAATAAATAAATATTGTAGCGCCTACGCCAGAGCCCTGGACTCTGGCGAAGTCTGTCTCGTAGATATAGATATCATCTACGAGACAGATATATCAGATTGATGTAGACGCAAGACTTTGGCTGATGACTAAGTATGCTGATGCCAGAGCGCAAGGACGAAGTAGACGTGCGCATCTATCGAGACTCCAGCTCTCCTGCTGCGCATATTTTCTAGTATTTCCTAAAAATCGCAGCCCTGCTTGAGGTTGCAATAGCTTTTAAAGTAAAGCTTAAAGGACTTTTAGAACCCCAGGACCTAGAACCCTAAATCAGACCCTAAGTAAGGCAACTAGAACCTTAGAACCCTAAGTAGGGCGCCCCCACTGCCCACCAGTTTAGTATTTTTACAGTTCCCGCAACTTTGACTTGAGCGCTTTGCAGCGCATGTTTATTTTAAAGGATGGCTCCGAATGTATAAGAATATTTTTTTCTGATTTTTTTTTTCAAAAGGTAGTGAATCAGGTGACTCTGTCAAGTCTGTAGCCCCTAGCCGCGGCGCCCAGGGTGACCAACCAGGCGCGCTAAGGTCAGTACAGGTCTAGGGCGCGTTGCCGACCCAATCGTGAGGTCGTGGGTTCGAATCCTACCCATTATACTACCGAAGTGAACCCACTCCTAACACAAGCCATTGAGCTTATATATATATGCATGCTTGAATACCTAATTGCATCAGCAGAAGGGCGTATGTTCATGGCACTCCAATCATGTTCCAAATAATTTTAGTCTACAGTATATATTAAGCGCTACCTTTGTGATTTCCTTTCGGAGCGATTATTTCCAATAATATTCAATTAATCAAAACCTTTTAATATTTTTGAAAGACCTGTCAAATGATGTGCCACACGTCGATGTTTCATAGAAAGATGTTTTTCCAACTTCTGTTAATTGTATAGATTGTCCCCCCAAAAAATATTTTCAAACTAAATAGTGACTACTACAAAAACACCTTTTTACCAAATTTCATCAATATTCATTGAGTAGTCGTCTCGTAGTAGACGGATAAACAGACAGACCGACGGGCAGATAGACAGACAGACAGGCGGACATGACGAAACACGGTTCCGTTTTTGCCATTTTGGTTACGGAACCCTAAGACAGAGCTCAGAGACTGTTAGTGCTAGAAGGCTGTAATTTTGCATGAATACACATCTAACTTAAGCCGACAACTTTGTCGAAAGAATTAAATGTTGAAAAAACAAAAAAAATCTTTTCTAAGTATGGATGTGTGATTTTTTTTTTACCTACTTCATCGTGTGGGGTATCATTAAATAAGTCTTTTTAAAATAACTTAGAGATTGTAAAGACCATTTTTTTGATTTAGGGATCCGTTTGTGAAATATTAAGCTTTAAAGTGTAAATTTTTGTTAGAGTCAATCCCTTAAGTCCCATAAGAAACCCTACATTGTGCGTGGCCTGACATGCACTTGCCCGGTTTATTTCACACCTCTTTAATTTGACATAATTTTGACACCTCACAGCCGTCATGTTTTGGTTCTGGGAGCAACCAAGACGAATCAAACGATGTATTATGCCTCATTTGCACGATCGTACTTTTAACGCGCGTTAAAACTCGGCCGACCCTACCTTTCGATGTCAATAAGTGATACGCCCAGCGTTGAAAAAACAACACTGTGTGATAAAAATGTGAACGTGTGAACTTGTGATTGCCTTTGTTCTATTTCGACTTTTGTCGACTTTTTAACGCGCGTTTTAAACACGCTCGTGCGAATGAGGCCTTAATTGTATAAATTCGTCTAGTGGTTTCAAATATAAACATACGAGTAGGTACATACATACAAGATACGGTCAGTCGGGTAAAAAGGCACTACATACTAACATAAATAACATAACTAACATTAGTTTTGTAAATTAAATCAATATTGAAAAGTAGGTGTAGGTCCCATGTCGATTTTTTTGGTTTTCCTGTACTGTTATGTGCACATTTCAAACAACGAAAAATGTTTATTTATGCCATTATGTGGCTGATGAGTTGTCCGATTTATGTATATAAAAATCTTTTATAAAAATGGAACGGAAGGAATAATCGCTTTCTTCCTTTGTATGATGAACAACTGATGAAAAAAACACATAAATTTTATGGTAACAAAAGGTAAGGACAAACTGAGCCCACGTATGCAACGTAGGAGAGTTGGTGTGTACACTTGTTCCACGTACACAACACATATTGACGTCAGACTCATTTGTCATTTTTTCAGGTGCTGTAGGTAGTGTTGGTCTAATGCTGATCTTAGGCGTGAGGTGGCATAAGGTAGGGTGTAATAATGGGTGGGTGAAATATCTCAGAAACTATTCTCCCAACGCTAACACATCAAATTGCGAAAAGAAGCGGTCGCGGGTGGAAAACTCGCTTTATTTTTACAAAAAGTAAAAAAAAATGGTAGTGAGTATTTTTCTTTTGTACGAGTATATTAAACATTTTAAGTGTAAAGTAATACTAAGTGTAAAACTTCCTTATATTATGTAGTATACTTTTGGTATGTGTAAAATTTGGATATAATTGTAATAGTTTTTTTGTAACCACACTCTTGTTTCAAATTATTGGGTTGGGGTTATTGAGTAATCGTTGCTCAGCTAACCCCACGATTTAAAACGTTAGAAATGTTTGTCTTATTTTTTTTACTTTAGAATTACAAAGAAAACTTTAGAAGAAAGAGGAAAGCTGCTATTCTAACAGATACTCTCAAAAAGGGGCCTTTTTAGTGGTTTAGCCATTATTATAGATACGAAGCCAAAGAAGAACATTGATAATTTACGAAAGTACTTCAGTCAAGTGAGGAACGCAACCATGATGATATTGATTATTCCTGCCTGGTTTGTTGCTAATCCTATTCTAAAAGTTTTCCAGGGAAAACATGGATCCAGTGCCAAAGTATAGGTACAAGGAGTGAGCCGAGTGGGCATAAACAAAATGTAGGTACGTACGCCTGCTGCTGGTCTTACTTTGAAAACAATGAATAAACTTCCAAGATCACATTGGCATTTTCTTTTTACAATAAGCTTCATAAAATTAACCTAATTATTCTGTTGCTTATAAAAACATGTCCTGAACATTATATTAGGCTATTTTAGGTCAGTTTATTGTTTTTTATAATTTAATTATAAATTTTATTAGAAACTTATTTATTATCTATTATTCATTAGTATTATTTTTAAAACATTTCCACGTAGGTATATTGCGCTTACTACACTACACTAAATCAGGGACCCTAAATCCTTAAAAAGAGAGGTGTGATAAGAGTTAGGGCCCTAATTCTCTAACAAATTTTCGAGGCCACCTCGATTTAGGGCCCTGATTCAGTGTAGTGTAATAGCCGTTTATATCCTTATTTCCACGATTGTGTTCAGTTTAAAGTTTTAAAATATATTTATTTGACCTAGGTGTAGGTTATGTAATATACGTTTCAAATGAGTTGATAATTGTCATGATGACATTTTGATTCGCATTACGACTGCAACTTCATTGTATGACGTAAGGTCAGCAATAAAATGATACGTAAAAAGGTGTCATTAGTATTATACAGAAGTACCTACCTAATCTAATGAACTATACAGAAGCATTGTATTTTATTATTTATTAATATAGATGTTTTAGTAAAAAAAATATCACGTCTGACTGAAATACTTCTATTTTGCCTATTTATATAATTTTGTTTGGTAATTAATTAATAATAAAGAATACGAAATAAATATTACGTCCGTTCCATAACCATACACATACGTATTTTACCTGACTTGGGAGTTTTTGTTGCTAGCGGTACAATTTTGACACGTGCAGAGTGAAGTTGTCGTGATCGCGATTATCTTCTCATTTGAAACGCTTAATATTACCTACGTACACAATATCCGATGTAAACTAAACGTGTTTCATTTTTGAACAATCAAAGATTTGAAATGTCATCGCTTGACTGACATTTGGTTGAAAGTTGAAATAACGAAACGTTTACTCTCAAGTGATGTAGTGGTGGATGAATCCGAAATGTTTTCACAATGTAACGAATTACAATCATATAAATTTACCATCGAGTAAACAATCGACTTGCAATTTTGTTTATTATTCGGCTTCTTTTATGAATAGGTTTCGAATAAATTTGTTCGATTTCTTACGAATAGATTCGTTCGAAACAATTGCGAGTCGATGGTTAATGCCGACTGCAATTATTTCGATTGTGGAAACATCGAAACTATTCGAAACAATCGCTGCAGTTTCTTGGTATACAAGACGAGAGCCCAAATAACACAGATGATAATCGAATATTACCGGATGAACCACCACAAATCGCCTAAAAATGATACTTATTTAAAAAAATATATATGGTAAAGACAATGCAGATATGTGCAAACTTTGTCAAAAATACAGTAGATAGTAGATTGCGGTTGGTAGTTATGGACGCCCGATTTAAACTAGTTAGTAACCATCGACTACGAAAGGTAGTCAGAATAATCGAGTTGCTTAACATTCGAATCAAATGAATAAAACATTTCGCCTTCGCGCATCACTCGTAAGTCGTAAACTCTCGGAACGGAAAGCAAACCAGTAAACCGCTGCAATGCAACTAAAAAGTAGTTTGGTTTATTTATTGAGGAGAGTGGTTGTGTTAGTGTAAATTAAAGTGCGTGTTTATTTGCCTTTATCTATTGTGATATTATAAAATTATCCTATTTTAAAATAAAATTCTGAACGATATGCATTCTGCAAGTTATTAAAATGTTGATTGTGTACAAAGTTTGAGAAATTATTTCTTAGAGATTTTGTATTCTTAAATTTTATTTAAAATGACTTTAACTATGACTAGAAAACTTAGCGAATGCCAAGCAGAAACAGTGCAATTTATGCCAATAGAAAAAGTAAGTATATATATAATAACGAATTTAAACAATGTTTACATTTTAAAGAGACTATAAGACACATAAAATGATTTTAAAAAAATCGTAAAAAAGTTGTGCTTATCTTTAAAATGAAACTGTTAACAAATAAATCTTTTTGATATTATTCTTAAAAATAATCATGTCTCAAACAAAACAAGTTCCAAAGTGAAGCACAAAAAATCTGCCACAAAACCAGTTTTGGTGTTGTTATAAATTAATAGGTACTTCATTGTTTTATTTTTAGAACCTAGTTTTTGTTGTTCATAAATAACTTATTAGTCTGATATTTTTTATGTAAGTAACTAGCTGACCCGCGCAACATTGTCTGTGGAAATTTTCTCTCAGCTCCTATTGGTTGTAGCGTTATATGTAGCCTAAGTATAATCTTCCTCAATAAATGGGCTATCCAACAATAAAATATTTTTTCAAATCAGACCATTAGTTCCTGAGATTATGTAGTATGAGTATAATTTTATATAATTGTATTTCAACTAAAATTTACATTTATCTGTGCATTCCTCTGGCCTCCATTCAATAGTTGTTTGAGTGTGCTCAAAAAGTAATATTTTTATTTAGTTTTTTTGCCATCTTACTCCTATTTCATAAAGGCTCTATTATAACATTTTACTCTATTTTAGACTACTTGATTTTAATTTCAAATGTAACTTACTTAAAATATGAGAAATATGCCATTTATAGTAGCTAAAAAGGTAATAATTGTTTATAAAATGTTACTTTTGGGTACAGGTACATAAATTATTATTTATTTTAGTAATGTAAAGAAATAAGCATATTAGCCAGAAATAAAAATGGTCTTAGCTCAGCTAGATTGTAACTCCGCATGATATTAAATATCATGTCATTTATCAAATGTATACAAAATAATGTAAGTAATTTGATGCTGTTTTTTTTTCGTTTTGGCTCAAAATGTACCCATAACACCTGTGGTATGTCATTGCAATGGCAGAAGAAATTATCTAATGAAAATCTGTTTCGTAGTTTTTGAGATTATTATGGACATATAGACAGATAGATGCGTGAAGGGACATTATATGAGAGGAGGTTGCTCAAAATCTATACTAATATTATAAAGCTGAACAGTTTGTATATTTATTTATTTGTTTGTTTGAGCATGATAATCTCAGGAACTACGGGTTCGAATTTATCGAGGAATGCTTATAGGCTATATATAAAATTACAACCAATAGGAGTGGTGGAGGAATAAAAAATGTTGGAAAAACGGGGTCAATTGACACAGACGAAGTTGTGTCAAAAGCTAGTCTATACTAATATTATAAAGAGGAAAGATTTGATTATTTGTTTGTATTGAATAGGCTGCGAAACTACTGGACGAATTTAAAAAAATCTTTCATCGTTATGAATCTACACTAACCCCAGGTGACATAGGCTATTTTTTATCCCTGCATTTCCATGGGAACGGGAATTACGCGGGTGAAACCGCGAGGCGTCCGCTAGTAATTTATAAATATCTCTACTATTCAATTTAAAGTGACAGTGACAGCATGAGATTTAACAATATCCTACAATTTAGGGCTTTTGAGTATTCGGTCAGTGGTGTTATAGCAGGAGCTCTTCATTTGCTTTCCACCTATATTCAAAAATAATTATCTAATATGAAGACTTTGCTATTAGCAGTGCAACTTAGGTTGCTAGTATTTTTTATTTTATTTACAGCATTCATGACTAGAATGTATAGCATTCTAGTCACCACAGAAGCACCATAAAGATAAGCATAAAAATATTGATGGCATTTTGATGCTTTTAATGGTTCATCAGCCAATGATTGTCATTTGACGACTACTTCTCTCTTTAAGATTGGTGAGCTTATCACCCGGCTTTAGGCTTGGCAATGATTTACTTTTAGTAAATTGCATTTTTTAGAAGTTATTTTTACCTAAACCCTTGCCAGTCTTGCCATCAACCGCCTAGAGCGACACAACTTGATAAGTTGTGAGCACAGAAAGTTAGTATTTATCTATATTCTATACTAATATTATTATTTTTGTTTGAACGCGGTAATCTCAGGAACTACTGATCCGAATTGAAAAATTCTTTCGCTGTTGGTTAGCCCATTTATCGAGGAAAGCTATAGGCTATATAACATCACGCTACGACCAATAGATTCGGAGCAGCAATGAGAAATGTTGCAAAAACGGGGAAAATTTACGCAGACGAAGTTGCGCGGCTCAGCTAGTTTATAATAAGAATAGCTGTCCCGTGCAACTTAGTCTTTTTCAATTCGGATCAGTAGTTCCTGAGATTACCGCGTTCAAACAACCAAACTCTTCAGCTTTATAATATTAGTATAGATGTGACATTGTCCCACTACTGATATTAAAATATTGTGATGTCTATTTGTTTAAGGTAGAAGATGAATGTAGTACAGAGAACTTTTGCTCAAGCACTGGTCTGTTACGAAGAGGCAAGAAATTGGAAGACAACAATAACTTGACCAAAGAAGAAGAAGAATATATAAACTATCGGAAATTGCTCAAATATGAAGAAGCACCAGACTATATTAAACACAATCCATTTATTAGAGATGGTTATAGAAAATTTCTCCCTACCAAATTATGTTGGGAAAGGTAAGTACTACATAAACATTATTTTGTTTATTTATAAGCAGGGCCCGATCTAGCCATTTAGCCGCTCCGTACAAATTTATTTTCGACGCCCTTTACACTATCATTTTTGCCAAAAAGGGGATGTTGAGCGAGATCAAACTTTGGCACTCCAATATTGGGCAAGTGTGAGTCATTTCATCTAAAGTATTTTACTAAAGTACCTCGCGGGACGGGGGGCGGTTCAAATCATTTTACCCGATACCACCTAATTATCCCGCGTGACGGTGGGGTGGTTGCAAATCATTTTATGTGCAGGCGCCCTCAATTTTGCCGCCCTTCATTTTTGCTGTGCACTTGCCCGGCTTGCCTTGCATTTAATCAGGCCCTGTTTATAAGGTAGATACGCTATAATAATATTTATTTGAACACTCAAGTTCTTCGCAGCTAGTCATCGATTTTATTACAACGGGCCGGGTTTCCAAGTTCAACCTGTAACCAGGGTATTTAGCCAAAGCTCCCCCCCATAATTGCACCACCTGTCGTGCGAGCGGTTCACACTTGCCTCAGTCTTGCACCATTTGTCGTGCGATTCATACTTGACTGCCTCGGTGGTACACTGCGAGTGGTTGGCAGACCACTCGATTACCGATCCATTTGTTGTTCCGGGTACGGATACGTTTTTGTAACATTTTTTATTCCTGCTCCGCTCCTATTGGTCTTAGCGTGATGTTATAAAACAGATTTTTTTATTTTAAGTTTGTAGTTTCTAAGATTATCGCGTTCAAACAAACAAACTTCTCAGCTTTAGGTATAACATTAGTAGGTATAGATGTGTGCATAGATATCTCGAAAAGTCCCCCGAAAAATGATGCATATCCAGGATCATTTTTCGGGGGACTTTTCGAGATTTCGGAGGGGGTTTTAGTTGCTACGACTGACTAAACACCGGCCAAATGTAGGTAGGTATACTGTGAACTTACCTTTTTGCAATTTCGGCGGAGGGGGGGGGGGGGGGGTAGTAATAGTACGTAATAGTGAAATACGTATGAAGTAGCCTACTCTCGGTATTTTTTTTTATAAGACGACTCCCGCAGTATGGTACAAGCCCTGTGTCATGTAGGACTTTACAAACAAACTTTTAACTTTACAAACTTTACAAGTCACGGACACTAAGTACACCCAGACCCGGAACAACAATTTGTGGATCACACAAAGTGCTGTCCCGTGTGGGAATTGAACCCACGACCTCTAGCAGCAGTCGGACACACTCCCACCGCGCCGCAGAGGCAGTCAAATTATGGGCGGATACTCTTACAATCTTGCCATCATCGCGATCAATGTCGTGACGTACCTAAATTAGCTACCTATGAAAATAGTAAGTAAAATATAACCAAGAAGAGCATGTCGTACCATGCTCATTGTAAGGTTCCGCAGTTGTTACTACAAAGAAGCTAGGGATCTCAAAAATACACCAGCAAAAAAGCGTGTCCTCATGGCACGTCCTTTTGTTGAGAAGCGCAGTTTTTCGACAATAACTCAAAGACGGTTTATCATCATCATGTTAAAAGTACACACATCAAAAGTGTCTAGGGATCAAGCATTTTTATGCGGATTTCTTGAGATTGAGATGTGGCTTTGTAATAAATTTATGATTTTATAAATTTATATGGATCCTTTTTAGTGCATTTCATAATTTGAATCAGGAACTGTGATTAAAATTCGAGTAAAAGATGAAAATCAGCTGTCAATATTTTCCCTATAAAAACATACAACGCATTGAAGACATTATTAGTGCTACTGTTTCCCTACTACTGATTAAAACCAACGTTATTATGGAGCGGCGACGTCATTTAAGCAGGGAAGAAATGCTCAGAGCCGTGGGAATGATAGAAGCTGGTTCCCGGCAACGTACTGTGGCTTTAGCTCTGAATACAAGTCAGAGTGTTATCAGTCGACTTTGGACACGTTACCGAAGCACTGGTACCGTGGCTGAGCGCCATGGAGGACGGTATCGCTGCACCACACGGAGACAAGACCGATACATTCAAATCTTCACTCGAAGAGGTCCAACAATAACCGCCATGATGTTAGCCGTGAGGCTTCATCACTCTTCAGGGAACTTAATTAGCGACCAAACAGTCAGAAACCGCTTGCATGAAGTGAACCTTCATTCCCGAAGACCGCTACGGGTACCACCTATAGCAATGCACAATCGTAGGATTCGATATCAATGGGCTCTTGAACACAGAAATTGGGCAGAAGAACAATGGCGTTTCGTGTGCTTTTCTGATGAGTCTCGTTTTGGTATGAGACCGGATACAAGACGTATACGACACTGGAGAACCCCTGGACGCCAACAGCGATTAAAATCCTGCCAGGAAGTCCATCCTTATAGTGGTGGAACCATCATGGTATGGGCGGGTATTTGGATCGGCGGAAGAACTGAGTTGATTTGGATCAGAGGCAACCTCAACGCTCAAATTTATGCTGAGACGATTGTATCAGACGTCATCGTTCCTCTACAAGTGCAAATCGGTCCCTTATTTCAGTTAATGCATGATAATGCACGACCGCACACCGCAAGAGTTGTAAGACAGACTCTCGCCGCAGCTAACATCAATGTCCTGCCCTGGCCTGCTCAGTCGCCAGACTTGAACCCGATTGAGCATGCATGGGATATGCTACAGAGAAGAGCTCTGCCGAATATGGAGGGTATCCAGTCGCAAGAAGACCTTTTTTTGTTGTTGCAACGACCATGGGCGGCCATTCCACAGCGTGATTTGGATGAACTCATTTTGAGTATGCCAAACCGATGTTCTTGTGTTGTTAGTGTTCGCGGTAGAAACACGGATTATTAATTATTTAAGTTACCCAATAAAATTTTAAAGAAAACTGTTATTTCAGTCTTTTTTTCGAACTTTAATGTTAGTGGTTCAAATGTCAAAAATCCCTTTATTAGGAAAATGGCAAATTTCTTTATTAATGCAAAGGTGACTTGGTTTATCGTTACTGTGACAAACGAAAACACTTTATTTGATGAATCCTTAAAGAAATAAAAAAAAAATCAATCAGGAGAAAAGTTATTGCAAAAATATATGTTGATCCCTAGACACTTTTGATGTGTGTATTTATTAAACGATTTTGGCCATACGATTTAAAAGATAAGAGGGAAGATAAGACAGACAGACGGACATAACGAAACTATAAGGGTCCCGTTTTTGCCTTTTCTGCTACGGAACCCTAAAAATGTTTTCAAATTTTAGTCATGTGAATTACGCGTGTGCAGCTTCTGGAAATGTTTTTCCTTTTTTCATTTCCAACCAAACTGTCACGCTCCGGCTGGTTGGGTGTCCGTTATCGAGATAAAAACTGTTAAGTATAGGTATACACTTCCTAGTCTTGAAGCTAGTCTATCTATCCTATAAATTATCAGCCCAGTAGTATAATATGGTCAATAAAACCGTTAAAATAAAGTCAGACAGATGGACAGATATTTATTAGAATAACTAAATTGCTCTTCCGCCTCCAGTAATATTGGTTATACGCATAAAGTTATAAGTATAAAGTACTTATAAATAGCTCATGTTGTTCCACAAGCTTCGAGTTCCTTCCATACCAATTTTCACCACAATCGGCAAAAAAGGATCAAGCCTTAGTCTTCATCATCAAGTCTTAGCCAAGTAGTCCTGCCGTTACTTGATACAATTGAGCCAGTTTTGGGGTCAAGTAAAGCCCATAACAAAATCCAGAATCTCTCAACAAACCAGATATGTCACTCTTCCAATCGGAGAGTTGTTCCACAATCCATACAACAGTTAGACATCATAACTTAATGTATAAACGCGCATGTTCATAATTTTGCACGACTAACTTTCTCTTCAACAGTCGCCATAAACGGCTCTTCGGAAATATATATAGGTACATAAGAAAGGTAGATATAATCTATGTAGGTATTACTTACAGTGGAAATTAGAGTGTAACTGTATAATTAAGTTTCAAATGTTGCAACGTAGGCAATGTTGGAAACAAATGTTGTAAGGCATATATAGGAATCAGTGTGTGATAAAGGCGTATGTTGCGAATATGTGCAACCTATTATTATGATAGACACATGACACGAAAACTTAAAAAAATAATTCCACTACGTAGGAAAAAATATTTAATACCTAATGTGCTATATGATATTCAAGCCAGTATTTAAAAGAAAAATTTATAGCATTATTAATAGATAAAATGATTCATAGTATAGGTAAGGGACTGGCGTCGTGGTCGTTTTATTCTTATTTTAGAAAAGTAGTACCTAGTTTTATTAGTTACTGATAATAAATGACATTACTTGTGAATGCCGACATTTATTACCAACAGTTATTATCATTATAGTATTTTATTAGAGGTATAAAATAACATACAATAATGGAATACTTAACACTTTTATGAACGAAATTAACCAAAAAAAAGCAAACGAAAATATTATTATTATATTATTTTGAGGTCAGTTCCAGTACAATTGTATATTTGTACAAACGTACATACGCATATAATATTTTATATATTTTGTTTGAAAGCTATTAAAGATCATCATATTCTAATTATAACATGCATAAAGATTTGGTAACATACTTTTTTGATGTCTGTTAAAATGTTTTCCTCTAGACGACCGTTCTAGCGCAATGATCCTCGGGTATAAAGTCAGAAAAAGGAGTCATATTTTAACGGCAAAAAAGGCAATACA
This sequence comes from Herminia tarsipennalis, assembly GCA_945859575.2. Classification (NCBI taxonomy): domain Eukaryota; kingdom Metazoa; phylum Arthropoda; class Insecta; order Lepidoptera; family Erebidae; genus Herminia; species Herminia tarsipennalis. The sequence continues at coordinate 8,294,198 of OX243834.2, read as the reverse complement.
TTTTCTATTAAACAACTTTAAAACAAGAGTTGTAAAAATGGCGGCTATATAAATAATAAACTTGAAGCTGACTTTGTAATTCAAAGAAGAAAACTTGAAAGAACATAAACTTGAAACTGGCAACGAGACTTTGTAATTCAAAGAAGAAAATAAAAAGTAAATTAACTTGAAACTGGCGAATGCACAGAATGTGCGAGCTATAATCCCTAACGAGCCTACTACCGATTAATATCGGCGTCAAGATAAAAAAAAAAAAAAAAGTAAGAAATGCAGTGGAGTGAACTAATGTCAAACGTGTATCTAGAAAAAATGCTAGAAATGACGGTTTGTATGGCAGGGTAATTAAGTACTTAGGTATACCTATATTAATTTGTTTTTATACGGCTATAATATATTTCTAATCATTGCTAGTAAACGAGCTTTCTATTAGTTTGTAATGAAGCCAATTACGTCTTGTTTTAGTTGAGACATTGAACTTGAATTTAAATTGAAGATTTGGTTTGGATCTTAGAAATAAAAGTTGACACGTTTTGTTGAGTATTCTTTATAAAAATAATGTACAATAGTTATTATACAAGTGTGTGTCTTTGATATTCTATGAAAAGAGATTAATTCCTTGTACCTATTTTCTCTAGAGATTAACCAACCACATTTAGGTAGTCATGTTGTATTGTAGCCGAAATATAGATGGCACTATAGAGACGTGGCACATTCCTAATTTGTGTCTTATTTTTTTTTAATCAAAACCGTTTTGGATGAGGATGAGAATGAGGACTTGAGGCTTGATATTTCCTTCGCTGATTTATTTTCTGTCACTACGTAATTCGGGCAAGCCTAATTACTCATAGGAACAGTCTCATTTCTATCTCCTGATGAACTGTTCCCTTTGTGCTAAGAAACGAGCACCCACTGGCAATGAATACTTAGGTAGTGAGATAAGATTACAGTGCAGCTAATACTAAAATGTCCAGTAGTTACGATTATAAAACTTCTGACTCTTGTAGCGAGAGATCATAAATAAACTATCTACATAGAGAAGTATCATCAAAACAACAAGAGTGCAAAGTTATTGAAACATACTACTTATTGAAAAATATTAATTATGACGTCATGCAGATCAGTGGTGCGTCACTTTTTGTGTTAAACGTATGAAATAGAGATACCGCGAGCCGGCCGAAGAAAAATTGAGAAAAACTGAAGATTTTTTTCTGTTTGATTATTTTTGGTCTCTCAGTATCCAGTCTATCTGAAATATTTTAGCACTAGATAGTCAGTTTATTCAGGAAAGTTATCCATACTAATAATATAAATGTGAAAGTAACTTTGTCTGTCTGTTACGCTTTCACGCTCAAACAGCTAAACCGATTTAGATGAAATTTGGTATGGAAATAGTTTAAGTTCCGGGGAAGGACATAGGATAGCTTTTATCGCGATAACCGACATCCACGCGGGCGGAGCCGCGGGCGAAAGCTGGTAGGCTATAAAACATCACAAACTTCATTTATCAATTAATCGGGCACAATTGCATACTCAGGGCAAATTGCAATTGGGGTGGAGCTAATGACATTCCTACTACTACGCACGATATAAGTTTTTTATATTTTTGTGCGTGTCTACGTCTTTTTTTGTAGTCGGCATAGTTTTGTGTAACAATTATGTCTCGAATGTAGGTTGCGTCGGCGCCTCTTCGGTCTCTTATTTTTCGTAGTTCATTCGTTGCTTCGGCTGCTTCCTATCTTATTCTCATTACCGATCCATTACCTATTGGCATGTCAATCAAAATAGTTTTCATCTCGATTTATGCTAACTCATCTTGCATCTTGCCCTTGAGCTATATCGATCATAGGCTTTCTACTGCTGTCCAATCGATTGTTAGTTTTTTTTGTCTATTCTATAAATGAAAACTGAAGTATTTATTTGTATCTACTAGCTGTTCTTTGCAGTTTCGCCTGCTTGGTGTTAGTTATCGTGTTAAAATATAGCCTATAAGCACAGATAATATAATACTGTACTAGTACTATAAGTATAAAAGTTGTAAAAACTTTTTCAACTTTTATACATAGGCTTAAAACACTTTTTTTAGTAGGTTATTTATTATTATACATAATAAATAACCTTTCTTTATCGCCCTGGTTGTGGGTAATGTAGTGTATGTGAACATACACTACATTACACCACACACTTGAAACATGCCGAGTTGAACATGTACCAAAGTTTTTGATTATTCCATTGAATTTTACAAAGAAAATCTTTTATACAAACCTTGCCTCGACAAGTTATGAACAAAAGAAATAAATTAGCCAAATCGGTTGAGCCGTTCTTAGAACGATGTAATCTATACTAGTATTATAAAGCTGTAGAGTTAGTTTGTTTGAATACGGTAATCTCAGGAACTACTGGTCCGGTAATAGGAGCGGAGCAGCAATGAGAAATGTTGCAAAAACGGGGAAAATGTACGCATCCGAAGTTACTTATATTATGTGGTAGGTATAATTTAAAAGGCGTGAGCGTTTTACAATCACCTAGCTGACCCGTGCTCACTTCGTTGGGTCTTTGACAGTCACAAATAACGTTGCTTTCTATTGGTAAAAGAATTGTCAAAATCGGTTTAGTAGATCCAGAGATACAACCTCACAATCTCACAAACTTTACCTCTTTATAATATTAGTATAGATTAAATCAATCGACAATTAATTTTTATTTGCACACGTAGCCCTTTTCTTTGACACAAAAGAGTGTAACCACCATAAACATCGACCTATTTGGCAAATACACAAAATATTCAGGCGTGTGTAATAAATATATCGTGGGCCACATCTAGTATTAAAAATAATTTGTATTTCGGTCGCGGGATAGAACTTCCTGAAACTCACTGTAACAATTATTTGTAATCCCTGATAATAAAGAGGAAAAAAGCATCCACAGATGAACAAATTCGAATTCGTTTTACTTATAAGAAAAATATAATCGTGATGATTGGTTTTATATTTGACTTCCAACATATTTTGATTTTTGCAACATTTTTCATTAGTAACCTTACTTGATAAATGGGCTATCCAACAAAGGATTTTTCAATTCTGACCTGTACTTCCTGAGATTACCGCATTCAAACAAACAAACAAACTCTTCAGCTTTATAATATTAGTATAGATATACAACAACCCACAACTAAGGTATTGTTAAAAGAACCACGAAATTATTATTTCTGACAATGTTCGTGACGATTATACTTACCTACTTTCATAATTTTCCTTTGTCATTGAATATTTTGGGGCGATATTACCACACAAATACTATTGTAGAGTTGGTACAGTCATCTACATAAGTCGTTTAACATTTGCAAATACTCTAACTATGTTTTCTACTGTTCGTACGTGTATTGACTGCCTCTGTGGCGCGGTGGGAGTGTATCTGCTTCGCAAGAGGTCGTGGGTTCGATCCCCACCTAGGATAAAACTTTGTATGATGGGCACGATGGTTTATTCTGTGTCTGGTTGTTATTTTTCTATAATATGTATGTATTTAGAAATATATAAGCATGTTAATCTGTGTCTATGTTTATCGGTTGTCTGGTTTCCATAGTACAAGCCCTGCTTAGTTTGGGATTAGATAGCGTTGTGTGAGTTGTCCCAAGATATTATATGGTGTGATATATTTTTTGTGGCTTATAGATATAGGCCGACCGCTTAACTCGTATATCGCCTGCGCGGTGAGAAGGGAGCGCGGGGTGATGTTAACGGGTGGGTGAGCGGTGTGCGCGGGACGTTCTCTGTCCCGCGCACACCGCTCACCCACCCGTTAATAGTAATTGTAGAATCTAATGTTCATGATCATGGTTTGTCCCGTTCAGTTTTGTTAGATGGGATAATCGATGAACGAAAAAGTGTCTAAAATAAGTCACGTTATTGATTGGTTGCTAAGCAACAGTGAATGGCGATTGCAGCGACATGACATGCGATACAATTGAAACTAACGTTAATTGGTTGCTAATTAAAGCAAATGACGATATGTCATCAATGTTTTCTAATGACGTTATCACGTAAAATTATCGTCTGTAAACCGACTTTACAGACAACCATTTTAGAATTGTAGAATACAAACCTTGTGTTGCGAAGGACTTTACAAACACACTATTAACTGACACAAAGTACAGTGTAAGTGTGGGAATCGAATCCACGACCTCTTGCGCAGCAATCGTACAGTGCGCAAGAGGTTCGTGATTCGAGCCCAAGTATAGGTAGTCACATTTGACTATACATGGGCACAAAGTACCTAATAAATATTTAATGCTCCACAAGATATCTACAACTGCATTGGTGACTTCCCAAGGAGTGTATCATAATAAATGATATCATGACACGCATAAAATGCACTTTTATATGTAGAGAGGAAGAGTAACAAGAAGCTTTTAGTTCAAATTGGCCGTATTATTTGTCTCTACCTATCCCAGAGATCACGCATGCTCTACGAGCTCTACAAATCGTAATTACCGTTTACATATATGACCCGCGCAACTTAGTCTGCGTAAACTTTCCCCGTTATTGCAACATTTTTCATTGCTGCTCCGCTCCTATAGGTTGTAGCGTGATGTTATATAGCCTATAGCCATTCTCGACAAATGGACTATCCAACATCAAAATATTTTTTCAATTCGGACCCGTAGTTCTTGAGATTGCAATAATCTCAAGAACTACGGGTACACAAACAAAAACAAACTCTTCAGCTTTAAAATATTAGTAGGTAGGTACTTTATAGATTGAATTGATCAGGTAACCGTCGAATTGGTAAAGTATAGATTTTTTTTTATTGTAGACAGAATGAATAAATAATGAGTTAATTAGAGTCTGACGATTCGATAGGGAATCGGAGCAAACATCTAATAAGCGTGTATTATAACGTCAAACATAGGTACCTACTCTCTAGCGTTTCAAGGTGAACTGTTTGTGTGGCTTCATATAATAATATAATGTACAAAATCTAGTAAAAAAAATCGTGGTTAGTCATTTAAAAATCATTTTACAAAGAGTTACTGGCGGATGAACTTTTGACATGGAAAAAACAATAATTAGTACCTCGTAGTTATTTTGTTGTATTTTATGCGTATGTGTATACCTAAACTGCATGTATCAGGAGCAAGACAAGATTGTTAATGCGCTTATCAGGAACCCTAAACCTTTGTTAAAGGGTTTAGGGTCCCTGATTTAGTTTAATAGATTTAGGTCTCAAATTCTGTAACGTTTTTAAGGCCACAATTGACTTAGGGCACTGATTCACGGTAGTGTAATAGCCGTTTAATTCGAAATCAAACTGACTGGCTCGCTTTTGCCTACACTTGATCAATAAAGAAAATAAATTTACACTGAACCTTCGATTAAAATTCTGGTTTAACCATTTGTCCTTGTCGGTGAACTCGGGTCTAACTAACCTTACCTGAGCAATCCCAAGTTGTCTGTGTCACGTTGTTGGCAACCGAGCCAAGTTAGGCTACTCAATTTGAGGATCGAAGAATTGAGTAGCTTAACTGAGCTCGGTTGCCACAACATTGTTTAAAAGTTTGGCTGTTTTGAACAATTAACAACCAATCTTTACAGAATACCGCGGTGTGGGAACTTGATCTTGTCTTTCTGCAGGTCAATAACTTTGATAGAACTCATCGGACGATCAAACTGATGGTCTTTATATAATACTAGCTGTCCCGCACAACTTCGTATGCGTAAATTTTCTGCTCCGCTCCTAATAGTCGTAGCGTGATGTTATATCCCAGCCATAGCCTTCCTCGATAAATGGGCTATCCAACAGTGAAAGAATTTTTCAATTCGGTTCAGTAGTTACTGAGATTACCGCGTTTAAACAAACAAACAAACTCTTCAACTTTATAATATTAGTACTTATAGATTGTCAAACGTTTTGCAAATCGCATAAATTAAAATTTGCTAATTTTCATCAGACATATGTTTTTGTCTCGGTAAAACTGTCGGTCGGAATACGATAACTGCCTGACATCGGGTAGGCTTGCTTTGTTACCTTAGTACTGTAAAGTAAGTGATCAATATATTTGTTTCAGCATATTCTGGTGGACGAACGAGACTATGAACATATGGACGCATATATTCGGTTTCTTCCTGCTATTGTTCCTCACAATCAATGATCTGGTGATCATTAACATCCATGCGACGGTTACAGACAAAATTGTAGCTGGCATATTGTTCTCATGTTTCATGGTAAGTTTATTTTATATCTAACTTTAGTTAAATACTATTTTACCGGCTTCAAAAACCCTAAAAAGGTGTCAGGTCCTGTTTGACCCATAATAAGTATGTATATTCGCGATTATCTTAAAAACTGGTGATTGGATTTGGCTGTGGTATTCGCTATTCGACTGCTTATCTATCTGAGAAAGTTTTAGTGTATAAAACGTTGATAGATCTCAAGACACCAGAGCTATAGATTACAACATAAGAGCATGTCGGGGAAAATTTCATTAATAGGCTATGTGCTTGAAATACTTTTTGTATTTTTTATGCTAATTTCATACATATAAATTTAAATGTATGAAGGAAAAAAACGTTTCAGGCGGGTCTTGAACCTTAGGGTCTTAAGCCGTTACCAACTCCGGCACCAATACATGTTGGGCACGGCATGATTTTATGGCAATCGTGACACGTCATCCACCGCGTTCCTAAGGAACTTTGTGATTTTTATTGCAGAAACAATTTAAACACAGATTTTTGTTGTAACAACATTACTTTTTGTAATTTTTAAAACATTTTTATGCTAATTTTATACATATCAATTTAAATGTATGTACGGACGGACGGACAAAGCGAAACTAAAAGGGTTTCGTTTTGCCATTTTGGCTACGAAACCCTAAAAAGTCAAGTATTTGTTATCTTCTCTTAAATTATGATTGCCCACAAGACAAAAACATAAAAACTCATTAGAATACTGTATTTTAAACATGTCTAGCGAAATTTGAATGTAGGTATTATTTTTTGAAAGAAATATGTAAAACAAACTTCAAACGGCTCACCTGTAAAGTGCCAAAAATCAGGTTCGATATTTTACGTAGGGGGCCTTCGGAAGTATGGCGCTTGATGTTCAAAATTATATCACTATAATTTATTTAATTGACAGGTGCATCGCCTTGTTGTATGAATAACGATGAGAGAATGGACATAACTCTAAATTAACATTTAGTGTCAAGTTCGTAATGCAATAGGTAGAGCCTAACAAAGTACAAGGCAAAATTAATATTATAAATCAGAAAGTTTGTAAGGAGGGATGGATGAATGTTTGTTGCTCGTTCACGCAAACACTATTGAAAGGATTTGAATGAGACTTTATAGCAATGTGGTTTATACATCAGAATAACACTAACTGCCGTACTTATTGTCGTGTAATGCTTAGGTACCTACTTACTTCATTCCTTTTTCAAATGTTGTCATATACAATCGTTACTAATGAATAATTTCATCTATGTATTCGTATCTATCTAATACAATACCTTTAAACGAGCAATTTATCGGCTCCAACGATGAAATTTAGTATGCAGGATGTTTCGGGGGCGATAAAACGATCTAGCCAGGTTACATTTTTAGAACACGTTTAAAAAAAAATACCGAGTAAAGCTCGGTCATCCAGGTGCTAATCTTTAAACTTCAAGTGCGACTTCAAGTCAGTTCAAGTGCGGCAGAGAGACTGTAAATAAAAATCAATGTTTGTATGTATGTCCTCTATGCGTAACGAAACCATTGATAATATTGTCACGAAACTATGGTAGGATGTTCTGGGGACGCCTGCGAGGGTTCCTGGCCCAAAAAGCTACAACAAAGCGTGGACGGGTTCAGCCTCGGTTCAGCTATTAGACTATAAAAAAACAAACAAAACATGAGTAAACTTTTACAGTAAGTTGTCTCAATGTAAGTTGGCCAGATTGAAATTAGGTGCATAACACTTTCGCGCATGCCATAGAGATGCGACCCTAAAATTACTTACGAAAACGATTAATTATGTTTAATCGATGAAATATACTAACAAAATTTTAATTCAATAATATAAAAAATATTACTCAAACAAGTCCTAAAAGTTTTCATCAATCACAAAACACATGAGTTAGTAATTATGACAATATAATGCGTAATCGCATCTCTAATTCCCTTGGTTTAAAAAAACATCTGCGTAACCACTTCTCGCCAAGTTCAATCCGGACAACTTACATTGTGACAACTGTAAGAATACATATAAGGCTGAAGTTTTAAATTTTAATTCTTCTGAGGAACAATGCCATATTTTTATTTCTGTAAATTTTTCCTCAGTCCATTTTTTGTTAATGCACAGTTGTTAAATAATTCATAAATCACGACGATAATGGTTACTACGCAAATTCATACTTATGTCAGTAATACCTATAGTTTGTTCAGAGTTTGTTGCCACCGATCCCCCCCCCCCCCTCTCTACTACTTTTGAAGTCAGCAGAGCGTCACAGAATACGTAGGCACAGAAGGTCGGCTCGCAAGTCAACAACAAGTCCACGCGCACATAGCCGTCTTAAATAGCACTTACATAAATCTCAACGGTGCGCAGTCTCGGTTAGAATTCGACCAAGTTCGACTGAGATCTCCATACGTTCTCAATGTGTATATGCGCCAATCTTCGCTCGTTATAAGGAGCCAGCCATTTGCAACTATGTATTTAATGACTGCATGTCGTGTCCGTTCATTCGACTCGTACTTCTCTATTATTTCCCCGACGCGAAGTGGTTATTACGAAATGAACTACACCATTGGTCCGCCGTCTTGAAAGTTCGCGGCTCAGATGTTCGACCCGATTTTCTCCCGTTAGTGAAAGTACAGAATTATAAAAAAACTGTTAATGTATAAGCGTCGGTTGGTTAGCCTGAGGCGGCTGCTGATTTGCAGAATGCAATTTTTAACATACTTATAACTTATTTGCTCGACATGTGCCTCTGAATATAGTAGCATCTAACTATTCATAATAGAATCACACCAATTTTCACCGACTTGGATCATTTAAAATTGTGCACGGGTAAAAACAGATGCAATATTTGTCTAATATAGAACCGATAAGGTAGCTATGAACTCTACAATCATCAGTTTTTGATAAAATGGCTTTATAATTGTGAAAACGTCAACTATTGTAGAGGTAAAAGACCTACGGTCCCTTGGAACTGTATAAAATTAAGCAAAGAGGGGCAATAAAAATATGGCAATTTGGAAATGATATGATACGATACATATTTTAATACTAGCAGCAAATAAATCAAACCTTTATGGTACTTCCTGTTAACCTAGAATTATAATTGGTAAGAACCAAGGTCTCTGTAAGCTTAAGTAAAGGAAAAAAAATCAAAATTTATAATTTGGAAAATAATAAATGTAAAGTCAAAGTAAAGTACTTTGACTTTACATTAACTTAGAAAGCAACTCTCATAAACGTCGGATAAAGAACTTTAGGTTGTATATCTTATAACTGAACTTGATAAATATCAAGTCCAAATTCCAAAAAACAACTACAAGATTAACGTCGTTTTGGTGGTAACTTTTTGATTTGTGTAATAAAAAAAACCGGGCAAGAGCATGTCGGACCATGCTCAGTGTAAGGTTCTGCAGCCTTGAATAATTTCGTGGCACTTACGCCCTTTTGTTGAGAAACGCATTTTTATTATTTAGCTATCAAACTAAGTACAAGTATTACTCCAAGACACCTTTTCACCAAATTTCATTAATATTCATTGAGTCTTTGAGTAAATTGTTTGTGACATACGGAAACCCTAAAAAGGTTGTCTGTGAAGTCGGTTTACGGACGATATAATTTTACGTGATAACGTCATAAGAAAACATTGATGCCATTGTGATAAACAACCAGGTCAGTGACAGTTTTTTTTTAAATGTTTTTCCAATTGTATCGCATGTCGCTGCAATCGCCAAAACATTGATGATGTTGTAATAAACAATCATGCCTGTGACAGCTTAAGGGGACCCGGGCGCAAGCGCCCCACGGCCACACTACTTCAGCCTATCACCAGGCGGAATCGCCATTCGCGTTGCTTAGCAACTAGTCAATAACGTAAATTTTTTTAGACACTTTTTCGTGAGTGCAGCATTTATAAGACGTTATCACGCCGACAATAAAATCGGAAGTCCGGCTAAACGCGCTCTCCGAGACACGAAGGGGTGTGACATTTTTCAAAACCGGTCACCTATCTATGAACTGACAGTAGTAACGTTGCTTAATCTCACAGATATCTCGATCTGCTCAATCGCAACTCAGTCACGTCAGTTATGTAAAACCTAGTCTACTTTGATAGTAGCTCTAAATGAAACAAATCTATTTACCCACTGATTATGCACTTATTTACAAGTCACGGTTAAGAGAAACGATCATAGACCAATGAATATAGTTTTCTCGTCTAACGAAGAATCGTCTCATGCAGTTTTTTACTACTTCGTTGATAATTATGAAGACTATAACGTCTAGAATTAACATTTTACTTGTTTTTCCTCTACACCAAGCGTTATTGACGCCTAGGTCAAATAGCAGAATTTTAATAATTACTTACCTCACTTTTATATAAGTAAGTACCTATACGTAATACTAATTATACAGACATACAGTCAGCTACATAAATATCTTTACATTTGGAAATACTTAACAGAAGTACCCTCTGCAACACAACAAATTAAAAAAAAAAATTCAGGGGCCTATTTATTTTGGAGCTTTGATGATTGTAAATTATTGCTTTGACTGTACAGACATTAGATGCTTAAAATAAGCAATATGTATTATGAAAGCTGTATTGTTCCAAATAAATTTTAGTGACTACGCGGTAGAAGTTTTTGCTGAGTGAGTTTGAATATTTGTAAATGTTAAACGCCTTGACTATACCTACCTATTTGTGTAAACTTAGTAGATAGTTGTAAATTGTAAATAATGTAAACCTTACGAAATAATAACAATATTTTTAATACCAATTATTTTTTTGCGTAAATATAGAATCAAAAAAGGTTAAAAAAATGCAACACAATTTAATTACAGTCATAAACGTAATATGTGTACTGCAATTGTATTTTAATTTGTGTCATTTCATATGACGTTAAGTTAATTTTATTGTCGTGAAGAATGTCTCGACGTACAACATTGACGGTTATCTGTCCACTTATGAAATGCTTTCACTCTCAAAGAAAACGTAGGTACTGAGATTTTTATGTACCTACAAATGTTGCAATCCGAAATGTCTGTAATGGCGTATTTACAATAAATAACTTGTTTGAGGGTCTGTAATTAATTGGCGACGTAACAGATCGAGATCTGCCGCTTGGTTTCTGACCAATAAATGTCAAACCCCTCTGTGCCACGTAGAGCACCTTAAACCGTCGGTACTGCGCCTAATTTGTCTTCGGTAATGTCGGTATTTCCGTACCGCAGACTATGAAATTGAGGGAAGAGAGAGAGATATGCACTTGTGTCTCCACACACACTTGTGGAGCCATCATGACCTGCGCAGTTAGTTAGTCTCTGGTGAGATTGGTCGCCTTGACTGGAACCGGCGAGGACCATAGACCAACGTCTCTGGTGAGATTGGCCATCTTGACTGGAACCGGCGAAGACCATAGACCAACGTCTCTGGTGAGATTGGCCGCCTTGACTGGAATCGGCGAGGACCATAGACCAACGTCTCTGGTGAGATTGGCCGCCTTGACTGGAATCGGCGAGGACCATAGACCAACGTCTCTGGTGAGATTGGCCGCCTTGACTGGCCCCGGCGAGGACCATAGACCAATGTCTCTGGTGAGATTGGATTGTGAATTTTACTGTAATGAGGCTAACAATGGAATTATTGGTTTAACAGCTGAGCTCTTAAGTAAAATAGATTAATTAAATTTCAATGTTTTATGTCTTATCGTTCCATTGTCTTTTAATCAAGAAGTTGTCTTCCTCTTACGGCCGGTCTCAATAATCTAACTATCGATGGATTTGGCTACTAGAGGTATATATTTGACATAAGCTCCATACAAAATATGTCAAAATTCTAACTCTAGTAGCCAAATCCATCGATAGGTAGATTATTGAGACCGGCCGTTAATGTTGGCTGAAGAAATGTTCGTGTTAGGAATGATGTTTGTGTATGAATGTTTTTTGGATGCTGTCGTCGAATGAAACGTTGTCAATTATTGCTAATGAAATAAAAAAAATGCAAAATAATTTAGTGCACAACGTTATGAACCAACGTATTATACCTACCTACTACATGTAAACCTTCTAGAAGAAACTCTCTAAATTATAGTGAAAATCAATTCTAAATAGGATTAATTAGATCAACTCGTATAATTACTCAGAAGTTGCTTAACTTTGAAACCTGATTAAAAGTATTTATGTCGCTCCTATTCACCTTAAAAAGACAGTGACGGCATGAGAGCTAACGACGTCTTACATTGAGTTGCATTTGAAAATTCAGTCGTAAACACGCACACGGAAAAACGCGGAATGCAGGCGATTTTACATAATACTATGTAATTAGTAGTGACTGAGACTTGTGATGCTGATCTGGTGTACCACAGTTTGTGTATCTATCGAAATTCTATTCGAGCATACAGCAGTCTGTAGGTGTAGTAGATTCGCATTGAGATCTGTTTTGGTAACACAATATGAATATGAACATAAATGTCACCTCCCCATTGTAACCTGGGGGTATTGAAAAACATCACTGCAAGGAAATGGAATCTCGTATCAAAATCCTATTCCAACTGCCAACCCGTCATGGTACAGTAGGCCAACGTTCACCAATTGTATGTGGAGGAGGTCCGTGCCCTGTAGTAGAAAGTTTATGGGCTGCGTTGATGACGGTGAATAAGATCGGGCGAAGTTACAATAATAATAATATGAAAAAAGGTTATTTCATAGCGGTCTTCTCTCTTCTAACTGCTCAATTTGTGTCCACGTCTTAAACTATTATCTAACAACTGCCCACTTCAACGCATCAAAAATTCACGTGGGCACACAACGTAGAAAATACTTACGAATGTGAAAGATAGCCATATCGTAGCCATTAATAGTTCTACACCAATGAGACCGGTTACGGTACTAGTCAGTATGATGGAACGATGGCACAGACGTCTCTTTCACTATTTAAGTGTCATTAAGTCGAGTTACTGTGGTGTCAAACAAAACAACAACTAAGTATACCATATTATGGTGAATGATGTAACGTTATTTTTAAGTTTTAAACTTTCTCCTCATACAGATAATAAAGCAACTTTCAAGTGAAAAAATACGTTCTCAAGTTAACATCGATACTGTAAAATACGATAACGGGTAATTCCTGTTATTCATTCACCTTCCGATACCACGGTACCACGATGTTCTACGATGGACATGTCGTAACGGCATCGGACGAGGCTGTTGCGAATGTTACCATTGCCACAAAACGTGGTGGGGCTTCGCTGTTCGTCACCGTGATATAAACCTGTTGTTTGTGAAGAAATGAGAACGCTATGTTCTACGATTACGATGTCATAGATGAGAATCGATTTACAAAGGTTCTGCAATTGGTATGCACGATTGTTTTTAATCGATGTTTTAATGATACTATTGCCAAAAATGTGTTATTCTTATTAGTAGTAATACTTATGTTGTTGAAATCTTACCACCTATAACAAATGCCATGACGAATCTCATTAGACACCATAACTTATTACATAAAATTGTTGAATAACATGTAAAGGGGGTTTCCGTGGATGTCGGTGGCCTCGACTAAGGGATTTCTCACCGGAAGACTGGCAGCATCGTCCTCTGTGTATTTTAAAGCCTTACTGTCATCGTCAACCCGCTCGCCAAGCATGAAGTTTATGGTAATTATCACCACGATTTATAAAAAGTAGGTTTTACTGGGGAGACCCGTGCCCAGTGGGACATCATATGGGTTGATATAAAAAATATGTAAAGCCTAACCATGTGTAAGACTGATGGGAAACGCAGCAAATTACGTAATTGAAATGCACCGAATAAACATGCGCGCAATATGACACTGTTATTGATTTCGAGAGCCCGAGAAAGTACTTGTTACATATTTAATTACCTACTGCATTGAAGCGTCAATGCTTCATTGATTTTTCTGCAGTCTATAAGCAAACCTCTTTCATCCAGCGAACAAGTAATAGTTCGCCATCTTTCTACCCCTCGACATCGTACTAGGGTTCATCCATTCCACCTGGAAACAATAGGGTCCTGTAAAATAAAAGCAATCTTTCCAACTAAACAGTATTATACTAGAATGGTTCCATTAGGCATGTTGAATGAATTCCAAAACTGGTTCGAAGGCCAAATTTTTGACCAAATGCGTGTTATATTTTGATGTTTCGCTTTATTATAAAAAAATAAAAAAGGTTACCTACTGACTGTATTTGGCTAATTGCTACTCGTTTATTTCCGCGTAATTTCTACACTACCTATGAATAATATTTTTAATATATTATTTAACTATTGTTAGGGGGTCGTCTATACAGTTATAAATAATGTAACGCTAACGTTTGCCTTACATAACATAATATGGAGGGTTTTAGTTGAAACCTCACGGCATCATCGATTTTCTCAGCAGTCTTCATCTATACTAACATTATAAAGCCGAAGAGTTTGTTTGTTTGAACGAGATTATCTCAGGAACGAATTAAAAAAATCTTTAACTGTTGGATAGCCCATTTATCGAGGAAGGCTATAGGCTATATAACATCACGCTACTACCAAAAGGAACGGAGCAGCAATGAAAAATGTTGCAAAACCGGGGAAAATTTACGCAGATGAAAATGGAATAAACCTAGATGGTTTGAGGCCATCAAAAGCGACCTTTGCAAACAAACTATGTTATATAAGTACGGTATTCCGTCTAACGAATTCGGAGTCGGTTTCTAAGGCCAATTTGGTGACTAAATTTGCATACTATTTTGATGTGGTTCCCAGTCCTTTTGATAAGTATCCAAGGTTATTTGCCAACTTGACTTTTGCTAATTAATATACTTCCGCGTAATTTTAACTCGTAAATTGGACATATAAAGGCCTCTACCCAGAGCCGTGTGTGTGTGATTATTGCAATAAAAATAAATTTTAATCTTTCAATCAACTAATTTTCTTCGAATAAATTTCGTCTGTTTTTTTTTTAAATCTACCTCTTTTTGACTCCAAGAAAATTATGGGTGGAATTTCCAAAAACCCGCACTTGGTTGACGTCTCTACCTGTCTGTAATTTCAATATAGTTTTTGAGATTAGAAAATTTTCTTGAAATTTATCGGGCTACTGGACTGCTTCAAACATACCTATGCCAATCTATGGATGCAAATGTCTAGCTTGAATGTTTACTGTTTAAATAAAATGTGCATTGTTAATAAGCTCACTTAACTACGCTCTTGTGTAATTAATATTACTAAGTATATTTATAAATATACTTAGTTATAAATATTCTTAGTTATAAATATACTTAAATACGAAGCACGTATTCTTTTTTATTAAAACAAATTGTAATACAAATTCAAGGCATAGCGTCAGATTTCTTACTTACCACGCTTCTTGGACATCCTAATAGTTTGGGTTTTCAGTCATAGATAACTCTCTGTTATACATAATGATTTTTCACCAACTACTTTTGTCACACAACCATTTACTACACATCTGAATCTTGGAGTAAAATCGATGTTTCTTTGTCAGGTTTAGGGCATTAGCCTCACAATAAACAACGATTTTACCCCAGTAAAATAAGTCTGTAGGTGGTCAAGGTCATAACTCCAAAAACAAGTGGTAGGTGATTAAGGGTTAATAGATTAAATATTTTCCAAAACTGATATTACAAAGTTATTTAGTGTAACGTTAAGAAGCCACGAGCAGTAGGTTATTAGTATTTTATAAATCACCCTGTACACGTAGTGAAACCGACATTTGTGGTAGATACCTGATAGATAGAGAACCCGAAAGGCACAAAGATATTTTAACATACAGTTAACGGTAGATACGTTATTGACTGGTCCTTAGTAATTTCCACAAGATCTGCGACATCTTTTCTTATCCAAGCATCTAAGTAGGTAGCCTACACTGGTTTAAAGAATACGTATATTAGACTCGCACTCAGTTGTTCTACTGATGTTTTTCTGTTGATAATTTGTTTGTTAGGCCAGTTAAAGTCGAAAGACTACTTACCTATTTGTTTTTAAATTTTCACGATGTTTACACATATTAGAATAATATCGGGGCTTAATCGCGTGAAATATTATAGGTACTAACTTTTTATTTACCCGACGTTTCGATCGAATTGCACCGATCATGGTCACAAATCGACTGATGGCAGCTTAGCGAAGACTCCGTGAGGCGCGGGGTTTTGCATCCACCCTCGCCTGGTCTTGATAATTTTCACTTTTTGAATATTTCACGCGAATTTTATTCTAATACTTATCTACCTCTTACCATATTTTCTGTAAAATATTACTAAGGTGTCTTTTAACAATGGTATATAATGTTGGGAGCCATTTATTTCATAATAGTATAAAATATGTGAGTATTTACCTACACTTCTAAATTGGAAAAAGCCTATTAGGTTTTATTAAGAAAGAAACAAAATATTAAAAGCAATAAGTTTTATAATATTTTCTCAAAGGCCTTTAAAGGTTAGAGTAAAACAAGCTTAAACATCATACAATCAAAGAATGCCCACTCATTTTGTTTCAATATCGTGCTCGGGTCAGATTGTATGACGTGCAAAACATGACATTGTTCGTGCAAGTTAACTAACCCAATAACTTTTATGTTTCAGGTATGCATGGCGCTGTCAGCTCTTTACCACACGTTCTCGTGTCGATCGGAGTGTGACTATAACACGTTCCTAATGTACGATCTCTTCGGCATAGCGCTCTCACTGCTCGCCATCTACACTTCAGGCGTTTATTACGCGTTCTGGTGTCATTATGTAAGTGCGCACGTTGCAAAATGTCATACAAACCGTCGTGTTTGCTTTGAAATATTTCGCTTTTCTGGTTTTGCAATAATGACTGCCTTGTAAGGATTTTGTTATACAAAGACCCTGACCGATCCATTAATGTGTTGTTAGGTGTCATCCGTTTCTATTTACGTTAATCTTATATAGAAATTATCAGAAATTTTACTGTAATTATGTAAGCTATAAAGAATCAAACATAACGCGAGAAGGCAACTCACAGGTTAATGATAACGGTAGCGCTTGTGTTGGTTGTACAGAGCCTTTAGACCGATAATTATGGTAACAAGAGTCTACATTTTGCGAAACTGAGTACCTATAAAAATTATACAAAAGAAAATATGGCACGATGTGAGTACAGAGATGACTTATGATAGAAGTCTATGGAAGCAAAGTATGTTGTTAATCTATTCTATATAATATTATAAAGAGGAAAGATTTGATTGTTTGTTTGCATTGAATAGGCTTCGAAACTACGGGACCGATTTGAAAAATTCTTTCACCATTAGAAAGCTGCATAATCAGGGAGTAACATAGGCTATATTTTGTTGTCAAAAGATTAGAGATCCCTACAAAAATTTGCAATAATGTAACTCAAGGTATAAAAAAACTACGATATGACGCCCGTGTGAAGCCGGGGTCGGCGGGGTAGCTAGTATGATATAAACACGCCACACGACAGGGTGTTTTTGCACATTGCATAGAAACAACATACTACTATTATAAAAACTTAAACTTTGAGGGTGGATGAATTTATCTATAAAAGTCTTATTACCCACAAAAATATTTTCCAGTAATAATATCTTAACAGCTGATTATCACTGTTAGAATGATCGTATATGAATATGCTACCTAATGATAAATAATTTTCCACTCTTGGTGATTACAATTTAGGCTCTATGGAATTTGGCCGTTATTGCGTATTATAATAATACATATTATCAACGTTACAACTATACTCTTAAACATACTTTAATGGTAACCAACCTAACCATTTATGTTTTCCTAACACAGAGTTCTGTGCTGGGAAAATATAAACGGTTATTGGTTCAAAATTCAAAATTCTTTATTCACTTAGGATGCAAAACAACTCTTGTGATACGTCGGGATTCTATATGTACATGTAATGCCAAGTTCGCAAACAATAGGTAAAGCCGGAGAAAAGAATCTGGCAATAAAAACTCGCGGCCACTCTTTTCAAATTGCCAATTTTACAATGTTTGAATGTTTGGTTACCAGTGAAGTACCTACCGTCTGTTCTGACTGATTCTTGGGATTGTTATATCTTATGATAACGTCATTATGGTAGTAGTAAATAAAATTTTATCTGTCCAGTCTTTTCCCGAAATGAAGCTATAAACTTTTCGTAGTTTAAAATGTACTTTGTTTTTTTTTCGTATAAGCACAAGCACTTCGTTGCTATTCACAATAAACCTGATTGAATAAATGTTGCTAGCTCTGGATAATTATCATCTAATTTATACGAAGAATCGACTATTTATTTAGATTTTGTTTGTGTAATCCGTGAATCTGTCTGGCTACCGAGCAAATCGAGAGATATACGACGTTAACATTGTCGGATCCAGGATTTCATTCAGGACAGGGGGGGGGGCACGTTAGGTAACTGACACAGTGGTGCCGAATCTAACATGTTTACGATGACGGTGGGGGTATTGGTGCATTTCACCTGACATGGTCCAAGTGAGTTGCTCGCACGGCGCGACGGGGGGAGGGGTGCCCCAAAAAGGCAAAGAAATTCAATACACACAACAAATTCGATACACGAAATAACCGCCTGGGAGAAGGCACGTGTCCCCGTGCCCCCCTAGATCTGCCTATGCATAGATGGATAAGGAATTTTCCAAAAATGTAATACCCTTCCGTGTCTCAGAGAGCACGTTAAGCTATTGATCATGCGCCTGTTTTCTCTCCGCTCGGGTCAGATTTTCGTCCATATGATCGTGACTATATATATATATGTAATAGATTGTAGACTATATTAACACTTTTTACTGAAAACATTATTGGATGTTCAATATCTCATGATGAGATTGGTCTCTGTAAAAAATCGCTAGTAAACCATTATTATTAGAGAGTAAAGAGTTTCATATATCCACGTACTTATCTTCAATTCTGAGAATGGATCTACTCTGTGCATGCAATTTAACATTTCAAGTAGATTTACTTTCTCACAATATACAACGTTTCTTGGTATAGTGCAAACCTGAAAGTAGTTTGTTCGGAATCAGTAACACAATCAAATGGGATAGATTTTGGACCATGTTATATTTTACAAGAATTAATTGATTAATTAATCATTTTAACTGTCCAAATCTTGTTTATTATGTGCTGAGTAATGTAATCATTTACTTATTTTCAATAATAACTATGAATAATAATTACATGATACTGTGATGAGAATAAGACAAATTTAATGGCTTATATATTGTGGCAAATTTTAAATATTTTCGTTTTCTTTTTTTTATATGATTTCTGAAAGTAAAAATCTTGTTCGGGTGTCAAAGCATTGCACTATACGAAAAATAACCTTGTATTACCTTACTTTCTTATATGTTTGGACTTTGTGTATAGCATCGGTGACGTTAATCAATGGTTAAAGTAGGTACGTACAGTACGATCAACGTAACTAGGCCGGACTGAAGTAGGCGACAAGTGGTTGCGCAGATGCATTTTATGGAAGTAAATGGTGACAGGAAGCGGGGGGCGGGGGCGGTAACTAAACTAAGAGAATTAAAGATGCGATTACGCATCACATTGTCATAATTAGTATTACTAACTCATGTTTTTTTGTGATTATTTTCGTAAAGAAATTGTTTTTCAAAGTTTCTTTAGCATTTACTGTAACTGTTCTAAATTTAAACTTTTATGAACTCATTTAAATAGTGTCTTTATGTTTTTGAATTAAAATGTTGTTAGTATTTTTTATCGATTAAACATAATTAACCGTTTTCGTTAGTAATTTTAGGGTCACATCTCTATGACATGCGCGAAAGTGATAAAAACCTAACTTCAATCCGGTCAAGTTATGTTGATCGTACTGTATCATATGTTGTTTTTTTTAAATTCTGGACAGAAGAGAAAGTTCTATCATTTAAGGCTGCCTTTAGCTTGTTTGAAAATATCAAAACATTGTGCATGTTCATACTTTCACTCAGTGTTCGTCTCATTTCGTATTATTTGGCTGTACAACAAACCTACTTTCTTGCACTCATTAAATACATAAAAAAACGATTGTTTTTTAATTAGGTGTAACGAGTAAGTAACTTCTAACGTTTGTACTAGAATTAGGACACGTACAATACAAAAATGTAGCGGTACTAGAATATTAAAACACAGTAGAGCTGATCGCATAGTTTCTGCTAGCAGCGTTGATTCGTGTAATTAGGAGATTTATTGTAATTAAACGGAAAACTAAATTTTGATTAAAAAATAGAAAAAATTAAGTCCAATAAAGGCCAAGGCCTTTGGATCTAAAATTCTTGAGATAATAGCGAAAATTAATTAGAATTGTCTTCATAAATAGACGAAAAAGTTTGCTCTGCTGTCCCTCCAACACAAAGGGGGGATCCGCTGACCAGGGGATAGTTTTAACGTAACTCCAATATCGCGATACAAGTTTTTTTTTTTTTGAGATAACTAGCAATTTGTCCCACATTGCTAGCAATCCTATTAACCCCTCCAGCTAAGCTCTATGGCTTGTGTTAGGAGTGGGTTCACGTCGGTAGTATAATGGTCAGAATTCGGACCTCACGATTGCGAGACCGATGCCTTAGCTATTAGGCTACCGCCGCTTCAAATCTTGTATTATTTATACCGTCACAATGGTATATTTGTTGACCAGCATTTAAAAAAAAATCACAAGGTCATTGGTCATTGGCTCCTTTGTTTTGCAACGTCAGTTACGAAATAGTAGCGTCGTATACGCATACATATAGGGTCTAATTGAATACCACCTCGTATGCGGTAGTATAGTGCCGATGACCGCAATCTTGACCTTAAAATTGTTTGCGAAACAAAGAAATTAATTATGTACTCAGTGTTGATTTTGTTTGGCAATATACCTACATGTTTTAGCGGTTCGAGAATTGCGTCAAAGATTGTTAGTCAGGATTTAAGGTTGGGGTAACTCGATTAGTAACGGTAAATGATTTTTAAAAAACAATACAACCCGATCAAAAAGAGGAGTTATAATGTTATAACTTTTGTCAGCGTTATGTTTGATTTTCATACATAGTCTATGTGCTTTTCTGTTGTATGAACAACATAAAAAATACTGTAAAGTTTCATTAAAATCCGTTTAGTAGTTATTGCGTAAAAGTCCATCAATCCTCACAAACTTTCGGATTTATAAAGCGGCGGCCACCAAGTAAGGCATCGGTCTCACGATCGTGAGGTTCGAATCCTACCCAATTGCTAGTAATGTGGGACCCACAATCCTACCTTGCTTTTTAGTTATCTTTTTAGAAAAGAAATAGCAAAATACATGACTATAAAAATCAAACTTAAACCGAGCGTCGGGAAAAGCTGCATAAGTAGATAGATTTAACTACGACGCTTTTAACAATGTATAGTTAGGGCTAATTGTGGAGTTGTTAGGTGTTTTTGTTCTAATATCTATACTAATCTTATAAAGCTGAAAAGTATGTTTGTTTGAACGCGATAATCTCGGGAACTACGGGACCTAATTGAAAAATTATTTTACTGTTAGATAGCCCATTTATCGAGGAAGGCTATAGGCTATATAACATCACGCTACGACTAGTAGGAGCGGAGCAGCAATGAAAAATGTTGCAAAAACTAGGAAAATTAACGCAGACGAAGTTGCGCGGGTCAGCTAATGCACTATAATATCTCTAGGCTCTAGGGTAGTTGTTGTCTGCTGCTAGTTGATTAGATTGCCCCCCATGACCCAAATCGGTAAGGAGACTTTTATCATTACTTATCCTAGCTGCAATTTTTACTTGACTGCAAGGAAGGATTTGTTTTTCGCGCATATTTTGTATGTATGTAAAACTCTTTATTATCTCATATCTCACAAACCACCGAACGGATTTATACAATTATGAGTATGACGTCGTTAGATTCGTCATGATGATGATAAATGTTCTTAGATAAGTGACATTTAAAAAAATAAACATGGCGGCATAAAGAGGTGTAAAAAAAAAGTTGTTTTTAATACTGCAATATGGGTATCAACAAAAGGGCTCATCTTAAGCATTTAAAAAAGGTATAAGATGATTATGACTGTTATACCAAAACAATTAGTTAGCAACCATTATTTTTTCAATTTTCAATACTTGACAATAGCTGTAATAAAATATAGTTGTTACATTATACAACTAGGTACTCAAAAGTAATAAATAAAAAAATAAAAATACCCGCCTGCACAAAAAAGATTAAAACATTTCATGCAGTCGGAGACATTATTAAATTTCGATAAACTTAGTAAAGTGCCTCCGACTGCATGAAATTATATAATTATGTAGGGGATCTTTATTCCATCTTTTTTGTGCAGGCGGGTTTTTTTTTTACTTAGTTACGCAACAAAACCTTTACAATCAATACTCTTCTCTTCCAGGAGCTAAAGACGTTCTACATGACATCGGTGACAGTGATCTTTATAGTGGCGATGGTGCTGCAGATACCGCGGCTGGGAGTGCCCTACCCCGTCAAGATGTGTGTGTTCATCGGGTGGGCGGCGTATGGCGTGTTGCCCACGTTGCACTGGACCTACACTATGGGAGGGTTCGAGAATCCTATGGTGCAGGTTAGTGTCATGTTTCACTATCACTAGATATCTGCTGACTAGTCGGAAATGCCAAATATCCAGTTATACAGGGTGATTTGTATTTTTTTTAAATGGATTTAAAATATTAATTTATACTAGTCTAACAATTTATTACAGATAAGCACATTGTGCACTATTTATTAATTACAATAAATAACCTACCACATACTTTAAATGAACAAATCATAGAAAACTGTTATAAAATTAAAAGACAATAAAAAAAATATATAATGAAAAATTTTATAGAATTAAAATAAAAAATAAATCTTATTAATCAAAATTTGAGTGATAATTACGTTTGCACTTGGGACGAGGTTATACCACGGAACTTCCTAATCGAGTCAAAATAAACGTCAACTAGATCACTGTAGGTGTTTTCGGATATACTAATAGCCTCCAGTTCGTGTCTTCTTTACATAACACTAAAAAAGTTTTGTTTTATTAGTATATTACAAATCACCTTGTATAAGTATGGCTGTATATTTGGCTTTTCCAAATAGTCATCTGTCTGTAGCGTTAAAAGGTAACATGTAACGCTTAAACAGCTGTACCGATCTAGATAAAATTTAGCATGGCGGAGATTGCTTAAGTTCCGAGTTGTCGGTTATGGAAGCAAAAATTATCATAAATGTCCTTCACATATGATAATTTTTGCTTCCGATATAACCGACATCCACACTGGCAGAGCCGGGGGCGAAATATAATAAAAAAAAAGTAAACCACAGATATTGTTTGTCGATTCGGCTGGAGCAATACAGGTACTTATTACACCTGACATAACTACAATTTTAACGAGAAATAAACAGAACAGTGGCGAAGGGTCCTTAGAACGCCATTATCTTTGGTTTCCCTTTAAATTCTAATTACTAATATTATAGGTACAAAAAACAGCGACCAACAAGAAATATTTTTATAAACTCGAAGGGTTTGTACACTACTACAGAAAGCTAGTTGCCTTGAATGACTATTCTGCATTTATGGAACTGTCTAGTCGGCCAAATTCAAGTACCTAGTTAAAAATAAATTATTTTTTATTACGAAATGTGACGTCACAAGAATTATTTATATCTAAATGTTTATAGAAATGTCAATGTCCACAGTATGTATGATTGTATTGTATTATCGTTTACCTGAAATAGGACATGTTGATAAATAGATTTATTATTGTGTATTAGTACATATTTATCTTTATTATCGACTACGTATTTATTCTAATTATGTACGTTTTGATTTTAACACAAGATAGTAAAGTACTTACCAACTTTATAAATTCCTAGACCGCTTATAACGCAGTAGGTTAGATGACTGTCTAGTTAAAGTAGTGTCTTGTATGAAATGTCAAAACCGCACACCCTGTAGAAATTTGAATGGAACAAGTCGAACAAGACACAATATATAAGTAATAGTATATAAGTAGTAGTACATAAGTTCCTATTGTAAAATCTTTATTTTTAATATTTATGTTCATGTTAAAACACGTTACATGTTAAATTGTGGACGAACGTATTTACATACTATTGCATGATTAGTCAAAAGTAATTTATTGTAGTCACCCAATTTATCAAATCATTGGTTTATTTTCAGATGTTCTTTCCAAGAGTAATAGGGATGTACGTCATCAGCGGCACTGCATTCGTCATATACGCATTTAAGGTAAGCCAAATAATGTCTGAAAGTCAGGTTAGTTGTAAAGGAAATTTTTCCTTTGACATTATTTTTCAAGATGTAGGTTGGAATAAATAATGAAAACAATTAAAATTCATTGTGTAGATATTGAATAATTTGAATACATTAAATATTGACCACAAAACGAATTTTAAAATTATGGAAATATACGTGGTTGATACGTGAATTTGTATATAATAAGAATAATAAATATTTATTATTATTCTTGTTATATATAAATTCACGTCACGGAACTACTGGTCCGAATTGAAAAAATATTTTTCTGTTGGGTAGCCCATTTATCGAGGAAGGCTATAGGCTATATAACATCACGCTAGGCTCAATAGGCGCGGCGATATATAGCCTATAGCCATTTCTCGATAAATGGGCTACCCAACAGAAAAGGTTTTTTTAAATTCGGACCAAGTAGTTCCTGAAATTACCGCGTTCAAACAAACAAACTCTTCAGCTTTATAATATTAGTATAGATTATGAGACGTTAGTGTGTATGAGATAAATTAGCTTCCTACCAGGTCCCATCATATCAACCCATATTTATGATGTCCCACTGCTGGGCACAGCTCAAGAGTAGTGCCAACCCATCTCTTCCCGTGGGTTTAGTCAAGACGTCTAAGGGATTTCACACAGGAGGAGGCAGCAGCGTCCTCTGCGTACTTTACAGCCTTACTGCGTTTATGGCAATTACGCCAGGATCTATAATAAATAGGTTCTACGTGTAGACCCGTGCCCAACAGTGGGACATCAAATGCGTTGACACTTTAGTAAATAGATAAAAAATAAATAAATAGTTTATTAATCACCATGAAACAATTACAATAAAAACTGTACTATGACATTTCATTAACATAACTTATAGATATAATATCAAGTTAACAGTTATAAACGCTGTCTATTAAACTAGGCTGAATGCCTGTATCTTAAAAGGCAGTATTCGGCACTAACACGGGTTTTATTTATATAATTAACTAGCGAACGCCTCGCGGTTTCACCCGCATAGTTCCCGTTCCCATGAGAATACAGGGATTAAAAATAACCTATGTCACCCGGGGTTAGTGTAGCTTCACAACGATGAAAGAATTTTTCAAATCCGTCCAGTAGTTTCGGAGCCTATTCAATACAAACAAACAATCAAATCTTTCCTCTTTATAATATTATAGTATAGATTTTCATGTATCAGATCAGATTTTAGTTTAGTTTTAGTAGAGATTAGTGTGTATAGTATACAGTATTTTACTTGCCTACTACCCACTAGGTACCTACTTATACAATTTATATGTTTCCAGGTACCAGAACGCTGGTTCCCAGGCAAGGTGGACTACATAGGCCACTCGCATCAGTGGTGGCACATTCTAGTTCTAGGCGCTCTCTACTACTGGCACAATTCTGGCATGATGTACGTTCAGTACCGCATGAACCATGGCTGTGCTAATACTATGAGGATATTTTAGATAGGTAGCTATTATATAGATAATGTATACGTATCTACATACTTCGTAAATTGTAGCTTGAGTTTTGTGACAGATGTCATACTAGGATGCCTGAGATTGACTGGGTAATGTTTGGCGGCCTCTGTGGCGCGGTGGGAGTATATCCGACTGCTGCGCAAAAGGGTTCGATTCCCACACGGGACACCTCTTTGTGTGATCCACAAATTGTTGTTTCGAGTCTGGGTGTGATTTGTGTCCGTGAATTGAATGTTTGTAAAGTCCCCCGCGACACAGGGCTTGTACTTCAATGCGGGAGTCGTTTAATTAAAAAAAAATTGTTGTAACATAGACCTACTTACAGTCTAATAACTCCACAAATAGTGCAACGATAAAAATTCTTCAAAATTTACACGTTACTCTATCGCACATCTGACATTGGCAGAATTGTCGACAATGGCATCGTAGCCAATAAAAAAATAGACCTACTTATGTTGGTTCTCTAAAACACATGGACAACATTTATATAGTCACTAATGTTGTTCACAGACACACTACTGACCATCAGATGGAACATATTTATAAACCATCTATTTAAGATCAAAACATTATCGATAATTTTTTTTCAAACTATCGTTATTAACAAATAATCAAAAAAATCAATGACAACTAATATAACTGTCATTTGTTTTGGGTAATTTGTTTGAATACTATCAAGTCAAGCAAGAGTAAAAAGACGTTACAAGTTTTATTCATATCATGGTTTATATCACCACAATATTTAAAGTTAAGCTATTTATTTATATAATTATTTTAAGAGAAGTAAATTTTGTAATGTTTTTTTAAATATCTTCTGACGTTTAAATATCTAATCAATTTGTATATTATATTTTTTTACTAGATTTGTTATATTTGAAGCAAGTCAATTCTTAAAATACGTTCTTGTAATGACGTCACTTTGTTGTGTTATTTTAATAAAGAGTGACATTATGTTGCATACATTTTCCACCAAAAAATACAGAACTTAATCAAGCTATAATTTACGAAGTATTTTAGAATTCAAATCGTTTATGGCCTTGATTATAAAGAGGCTTGCCGTAAAGACTTAAAGTAATTTATTATAAAAATGTTAACAGAAGTTTCGATATAATCGGATAGTCTGTTACAAACGTTAATATACGATTACGGATCGTCTACTAATTGTTTAAGAGTTTTTGGTTCATTATTTGATTGGATCAGTAAAGCCTGCCTTACACGGTATTATTTCAATATCAGTGTAAGAAGTACCTATTTATATTGAAAAGGCCCCCTGCGAGTACCTAAGGGTAGCACCGCCCCATATTGCTTTTACTGTGTAAGGTCCGCTTATAGATTGTATTATAATATGTGATTGTAGTGATTTTACTGATCAGAGTAAGCTAGAGCGAGAGATCTAGTTTTTCGGCGCAACTAAACTGTCAGAGAAATTCATTTTGAAACTTTTCGCAATATTATAGAATTCGAATGACATAGGGTCTTAATCGTGTAGATTTTTTAAGACGTAACGGCACTTTTGCCTATTCCGATCCCGACATGTGAATATCTTACCTATGTTGAGTCAACCATTGACCACGGCCGATGCAATACGATCGAAACGTCGGAGGTTAAGGTTAACTATCTATAATTTATTAACTTAAGTAGTTAACCTAAAAATATGCAATTAAGAGCTGTACAGTAGGATCAACGTAACTTGACCGGATTGTCTATAAAATATATAAACACAATTGTTCAAAACTCATAATCTATTCTAAAACTTTCGCGATTTGTAGACATTATATAATTTGTATTCTTATAAAATCGCTTATTAATCAATATTTGTAAGCGATTTTGTCGTCAGCTGTTTATAGCTCTCAATTTCAAGTAGCTAATACTCAAGAAAATTCTAAAACTATTAGACTAAAGCCTAACATAAATGCCACTATTATAATGCCAGTATTACCTGGTTGCTCAATCATGACGCTGTGTAAAGTGTCCGCCTTTAAAGGTATTTTTTTATTACCAATGTAGAAAAAACTAGTAGAATTATAATAAAAAATCTACCGAAATGTTGCCTTGTTTGAAAAAACTTTATCTTATTATTGGAATGTTTATAAAATTTAGGTTGGTAGAAATTCAATTTCATTTTTTAAATTTATAGTGTTGATGATCGTATAACGATACGCATTTTGTCCGGTCAATTTTTTTTTTCAGTGAGTGTTTTTCATTGAAATAGTATGGCATTTTGATAGTTACCCCCTTTTAATATTGCTAGTAAATTAATTCTTTGTCATGGAGCTTACAAAGATGACTTATATCCTGTATTGATACCATAAGTTACAATGTGCAACAATGCGATGAAGTGCAACAAATATGAGTATGTACTAGCCATGAAGATAGTATCTAAAATGAAGTCCACACTTTGAATATCTTCAAGTCAAATTAATTCTTATTTAAACGGATGTCTAGACGTTGTAAAAAGTGATAGATGAACACTACACCTAAAAAATAGGATGCTTAAATAATGCCTTGGGCAGTGAAAAAGGAGACAAACTGCAAAAAGATGAATAAGGGCAAATACGATTATTTTGACTTCAAGTAGATATTCATAGCAAGACTCTAAAAGATATGTTTATGGTCCTAGGGTGGTTTACAGGAAAATATAATTACAACATCTCATCTTGTTAGTTTTATGTGCATATTTTATAGTAGAGAATCTCATGACATGTAGTTTAGGAATAGAAAATTTAATACTCATATGAGTGCTTTCAGTTATAGGTACATATCGATACATGGGTTAGGATTATTGCATACCCAATCGATTAAGCATATAATAATCGAACAAAAAAAGAACTTATGACAAAATAAACTCTTAATACAAAAATAAAATGTTATACATTGCCACTACATAACCGAATAAGATTGTAAACCAACTACAATTATATCAATGTAATGTCTTTTTTTTTCTAAGTAATAATTTTAAAGTTCTTTACAGGGTTAGAAATGAAAGAATTGAAATCACATTTGTTTAGTACTTAATTAGTTAATTATCTATCAAGAATTTATTTTTTACAAAATGTGTTTTTTTGAATTTTATTTAAAAAAAAATTTTTAGTAGCTACCATTAATTTATTATTTTTAAATCTATTGCGAGCATTATTATTTTATACAAAAATGGCAGCTAAACTTTTTTTAAAAATATATTTAATGTTTTTTCGAAGTTATGTGTTTGTTGCAGTTTATTATTGTATAGTTTGTTATAACGATGTGCAGCAGAGTCTTACGACGCCCTAACGTCTGTGATTTCTATGTATTGTTTACTTTATTTGTAGTTATTATTTATCCTTTGGACTTAAGTAATTTTACTTTTATATTTCAATGGTTTTGGAATTGGGGATTTTATTAAAAATGAATTATTTGACGTTTTTATGTGTTTTATTTTACCACGTGTTGTCGTAATGCTTAAGTTATTTCCTCATGCTTCAACTTCCATAACAAATTTTATCAAAATTAGTAGTTTCGATTGATTTGAACTTTCGTTTGTTGAAATAAACAAACTTCAGCATTATAATATTAGAAAGTACATATAAGTATCTACATATAAACTTATGTGGAACGTGGATTTCTCGTTTGTCAGTCCTACTGTGACTAGTCTAGTAGCTCTACCTATTTTACTATACATTCGTACAGTTAAATACTTGTAGTGCTTCGTTAACGGCACAGTCATCTTAATGATAATATTTTTTTCAGAATTTTACGAGGACGTTAGTATTTTAATTTGAGCACTAGTTTCTTTGCCTTCCTAGAGTAACTTGCTACATAAAGGCACAATCAGTACGGCGCTCTTCTCGTGCGCACACTGCACGTGGAAGGGCGCCGTACTGCAGATAGTTTGAGGAAAATCGTGTAGTAATCGGCTATCAAACTTTTTGTTTATTCAGTGGAATGTGCGCACTTCCATACATGTTCATATGGATTAACAGACAGACTAAAGAGAGTTTGTAGTCTATGAGTGGCTAAGTAACTGTTTTGATTTTCACAAAAAATTACAGTTTTATTTGTATTTAACGCCATCTAGTGTCAAATAGAATTAAGTCTGATGTAAAACATTCGTCCATGAAGTTCTCCTATTCCATACTAGATGGCGTTACTAATATTAAGATAAAGTTGTAGCCATAGAGTAGTATAAGTATAGTAGGTAGTTGTAGCGTACAAATTCACTTGTTTCAGCTCACTTTTGTAGGTTCGCACTTTATCAAAAAGTACATGAAACAAAAAGGTAGGTATATTAAATCAAACGGTCCCAGAGGCAGGGTTATGTTTGAAGAGCAGGTTTGAAGTACCTACTTAGGTATAATGTCTATTCTATACCCAGCTACCTTGTTTATTTCTTTGATAAGTACTTAGGCTGAGATCTACAGCTGAAGCTTAGCTAAGGATAAACATTACAAAAAACTTGGCAAAGCACGTGCTGACCGTTGACTTTGTAGATATACCTAATTTTCTAAGATTATGCTAAACGATTATGCGTTATGACCAATAATTTCAACGGTCAGCAAATGCTTTCTTAAGTTTTTTTCAAGTTTGACTTATGCTAAGCTTGGGCTAAGCGTACGCTTTCAGGCTCAGTCCCGTGGCTGTGGGTACTTTCCTAAATGGTTTGACCGATGGTTACGTTAGATTTGTCTTATCGAATCGAACCCACGACTTCTGGCTTAGCAGTCAGGCTTACTAACCACTAGACGTCTATACCAACGGGCCTATCAGTCAGATTAGGTAGGTAAGAGCACTGTATCGCGGGGGACATTCCAAACGTGTAGGTTATTGAAACACACTGAATCACTGATACACACAGTGTACCTATACCCAAATTTGAAACAATAATTTGTGGATCGGAAAGTGGTGTTCGTGTGGGAATCGAACCCACAAATTCTTGCGCAGCAGTCGTACTTAGGTAAGTTGATATCTATTAGGTACCTATTATCTACGTCTATAGTTGTTATTTAACCCTTAATCCCTACATGGGGTGTTGAGGCACTCCCGAGCGGTTTGTTTTCTCATTATTTCTGTTTGTGTTATATTCTTAGGTTTGAGCGTATATGTAGGTATTGTAGTGTAGTGTTGCCGCTATCGATTACATAATTACCAAAGTATTCGTAAACACGTAAAAAATAAATTTCTTTATATATATGAAAATTGAGGTTTTAATTATTTTTGTGAAGGTAATTTGAGGTAATTTAATTAATATTAATATATAATAATTATATATGATTTTAAGCAATTTTAAAGACGGATACAAAGAAGTCGATTGTAGCGATTCTCAAGAAATTAGATTTACAAAGGCCTGTTCCTGTACTTTAAACACAGTAACGGTGATGCATTTGTCTGATGTCTAAGTACAGTAAAAAAAAAGATTATTTTTTTTACTTGACTTATGAGAAAAAATGTGAAACATGCACAATTTTTTTTATTAACACTTATCTGTTATCTTATCCTTTATTATATGTTTAATTAAATAAACATTTTAATATATAGGCCTTTAATTATTTTTTTTCTTCGGGGTACTCCAGGACCCCACTGTAGGAATAACTAGCACAAGAAGGTGTGGGGTTATAGGGTTAAATACCTGTTAAAAACGTAGGTAAGTATCTACTAACCTAATGCTTAAAACATAAGGTAGGTTCAGTGCCTACTCTAGGACTCCTCGACGAGTCCTTGAGTGGAGACCGCGACTTGATAAACGTAAGGTAGGATGACCCCCAGCCATATGGACCGACGACCTACAGTAGATCGCTGGAATGAATTGGATACGGAAGGCGGAGGACCGGATGTTGTGGCGTTAATTAGGAGAGGCCTATGTCCAGCAGTGGACCGATACAGGCTGATTGATCGATTGAACTACCTACCTAATTAGATATCCAAAAAGGTGTCTACGTACGCAGACATTCAAGATTATAAACACACCGACATTTAATTTAAACAGAATTAGAGGTTCACAATTCAATGCCAACCCAAATCGTACGTACCAAAGCAAAAACCCAAGCGAGCGTAAACAAACAGAAGCAATCAAACATCATATCTACAAAAATAAAATTGAAAAAGCTCAACTCCATCAAACAAAATAGTGATTTCACATATCAGCGAATACGTATCCTTTTAGTTGTTGCATAAATGAATTCTGTCAGCGCGCACATTCGCGCTCACACACCGAGTAAACCGAAAGGTTTGGGAAATGGAAAAACAAAAAGATAAACGGCCCAATATTTTCATTGTGCCGATGAATGGTTCGAGTGTTGATTCAGCCTAGTGGAAAATATGGCGCCTACATACATTTTTTTGTCGCATCGTACGTAATCCTCTCTGGATGAGCATTGTTTTAAAAGATTCGATAGTGAATATAATTGGTCTGGTATTGACTTTATTGCTATTTTTGTATTACATAGATATGACATTGTTAATTAGGTAAGTAGGCACATATTGCAACTGACAGGATGAATTTATTCAAATGCGCTGCTTATCTAGCAGCATCAAAATCTAAGCATAATGGCTAGTAGGTATCTATGATTGGAGAAAGAAAGTATGCTATACTAGCTGTGCCCCGTGGTGTTACCTGCGGTTTATTATAGCCTATATGTCAATCCAGGGTCTCAGCTAACTCCATACCAAATTTTATTAAAATGATTCCAGCCGTTGAGACGTGAAGAAGTAACAAACATACACACTCACATACTCACAAACTTTCGCCTTTATAATATTAGTGTGATTCTATGGTATGGTGTTGTATGTATTATATTATGTGGGAAAGAATAATTGAATTCATTGGGCGTTAAAAATGTACCTATACCTAATTATTTATATTTTGAGATATTATGTGCGTTTGCCTACTTTTCAAAAAAGGCATGGCATGAAATTCATACTTAAGTACTGCAGTCATTTCAGTGAAAGTCGACGATGCATTGATGATCATAAAGTTGATGCTGTTATTCAGAATTTGAGTAGGCAGGATCAGTAATAAAATTCCAACCTTTAGTTCCGATTCAGCAAATATAGAGTTTTATAATTTTTTTTTTAATTTTCCTTACTCTGCTTTGTTAAGATAACATCAGGCACATGTCAAATTACGATCAGCCAATTGAGATAGTCCGTCACTGGGTGCATATGCGTCGGTGTCGCACAAATTAGCGAGGTCAGTGAGGGCGCTAATCGCGTGTTCCCGCGGGACGTCCCGGCACGTCGGTGACGGATTGCCGCACGATTGACGACGACGTCGCCGCCTGACGACGCGACGTCACGTGTCAACGTCGCTCTGTGTCACTCCTCTGATAAAATGTTTGATCTTGTCTGCTAGGCTGGATCACTATTGGGTAATTTATTGGACGACGTAAAATATGTTTTAGTCCCTCGTATTAAGCTAGACGAGATTTGCAGAAGACCCAGTTCTAGATGTTAATTCAACTAGAACTGCGTCTTCTTATCGGTATGCCTATATATATGATTATTCTGTATTTTATAGGGATATTCTGCCAATTACCTACTTCATCTGTTGGTACAATAACTACATAGAAAAAAAAAATCAGGGCCAGGAATTGAGCCGGAGACCTCCGATCAACAGTCTAGGGCCGCAGTCTCTACATCTTCAGTCAGCTGAACTATGCTTTATTTCTTTCTGATGCATTTATTGTAAGAGTACTAGCGTTCGCCATGAGCTCCGCCCGTGTGGATGTTAGTTACCGGTGGCAGGACTGAAAGCAAAAACTTATCAACAATTAAAAGAAAGATAGGAAATATTTGTTACCTTGGAGCGTGATAAAAAGTTAGAAATAAAACATTAAACGTCACCTATGATAGGTGCCTGTAGGTATTTCAATATCTAAGTACATACGTAGGTAGGTACGCAATATAAATACCTATAGTAGCAACTACCAATGTACTTTTACATGTAAATACATGAGTAGATAGTCGGTCTTCCTATCGGCACTTTTAAGATTGCAATGCAACACACGATATTATCTCCCAATGTTATCAGTAGGCTTGTAGGTACTTTTATTTGTGTTTATCCGACAGTCTATAAATTATAACATCTGTAGCTGCGTCAGTGACTTTTGTTAAACTACGCTAATCGTGGTTAAAACGCGATTATTAGCATAAAATCAACATGCATCGTGGTTGTAGCCCGCCCACTGGCAGATGCAAGTTCAAACTGAACACGACTAACAAAACTTTATTGCTTCTCTATGCTAATACTACTTTTTTTTTAATTCATCAAAGACTTCGCACCATCGTAAACTATTTTTTATTTTAAAAAAAATAGGGCACGCGACAAATCTCTGGGTGAGGCTTCCATAAATCATTCGTGTTTTTTTTCGTAATTAATTGTTATAATTGATGAATTGTATTTAGCGGGATTTAAACGCAATTTAAAGGTCGTTTAGTTTGTTTTTAATTAATGATTTCTTACAGTTTAATAAGTAAATAAATTAGAATGACATCCACATTAATACAGATCGATGATCACGTATTAAAATAAAATTTATGTGTGTTAACATAAAAGTTGAAAAATTGAAAGAAAATCCCTGTTTTGCCTTGTAAATTTATTGCGAAAAATGTGAATTTGAGGAAGTATTTTGCGGACAAATTACCACTAACTGTAACTAATTTACTGTACGCGTTTTAGCCAATAACTCACAATTTGAACATCGCGGTGGGTGTTTGTGTAATAATGTTTGTGTATATAGGTACGTAGGTATGGAGGTACCTATGTGTAGGGAGGTAGGTATACGCCATGATTAATCACGCCACATGAATATGCATGAGAGTTAGGGCTGTCATGCCGGGCCGCACCGTCTTTAAACAATATCAAATTAAACATGTAGGAGGCACGTTGCCTACCTGACGAATATATAATGTATAAATTAACGTATTATATGTACAGTATTGTTAAATACCTACAGAATATTTGCTTTCAAAATTTGGGTAAAGTAAAAGGGAAAATTGGAGTTGCATATTTTTTTTGGAGGGTACGTTAGTGTTGAGACACTACTACTTACTGTGGCAGTTGGGTTAGGGGGTTTGGGAGAGTTCGATCACCTCGCATTAAACCTCTAAATATTTTGTTTGATTGACTTTATAAAAAGTCTGATTTCGAATTAATAAAAAGGTAGAAGGAAAACAATAGAAGAGGAGAACCGTCAGAGCCGATGGGCTGAAAAGTCGGATTGTGTTAGATTAATGCTTTTAATAATTAGTAAGCTGTGAATTCAAAAATATAGTTAACGGGGAATACTACTTTGAGCTACTGACTACGAAAACCCCTACCAGACGGGCTGTTGCTGTTATACGGTGGAGACCCCACCCAAAAAAAATGGTTGAAAATGAGTCGACGAAGAATAGTATACTTCATTTTGATAAAAATACTAACGTGCACATTTAATTTGATTATACCTAATAAGGTAATACGTAGAAATGAAGAGACTAATGTTAACATGTGATTCAGGCAACTTGTCTAGGATAAAGAAGGTTTGAGTGAAACCCCTGGAGCTGCTAACGTTTACTGACAAAGCAACTGTTTACTATCAGAACCGTATGCTTGAGCCATTTCAATGTTGTAAAAATAAGGAATAAGTAAAGAAAAAAAAAGAAACACATTTCAGTATTTTAAGCTTGGACGTATTCTTTGAGAGAGGAGTGGACCACATAATCCACTACGTTATACCAATAATTTTGGCTCTCTATCACCATCTTTAGCAATGATGATAAACAAATCACGTAAAGTGCGCGAGTGTCTTTCTTGTTCGCTACAAGGAATCTCGAAACCATCCAATTTGTGGTTAGAAGTAGTCTAAGATTCTTTTCGTGAACGATATCTGTGTACGTTGCTCGAACGAAGTAAGTACCTAGGAGCAGATCCAGAACTTTGTTCGTGTAAAGCGCTCGCTGGCGGGGGGGGGGGGGCACATTTGATTCAACACCGGTACACCATATCCACTACCACGGAGGGGGGGGGGGGGGAATAATCACACACTCAGATCCAGTGTCAAAATTCTTAAATTCCCCAAAAAAAAGGTTCATTCACATTCAACACACTTGAGTCTGGAGGGGGGGTGCAATTTCTCCTGTTGCCCCCCCCTTGTATCCGCGCCTGCTACCTAGGTACGCAAGAAGGCTACCTTCTGTACTGTTGGATTATTTCCATTCAGTACGTAAGTGTGAACTCTGCTTGTTCGTCAAAAAACGGACAAATTAAAAATTAAATTTAAACTCATAGAAATGGTAAAATACAAAACAAAGCTTAGTCGCGTGCGGTCGCACACTGCACCGACCGCACACCACACGGCAAACAGGGCCACACAAAATTACAAAACGCCTCCCATTATTATTTCTAGCGGCATTATCATCTAAATCGCATCGCGCCACCATTTACGGTGTTTAGGTATTTGCACACTATTGTTAGTGGCGTTGTGTATAAAATAAACATTTGTTACGGGAGAAGGGACCGGGCAACAATATCGGCGCGCTATATCCCGCATTAACATTAGAATGGAACGGTTGATGTATGGCCGGCGTTACTGTGTTGCTTTTCGTACTGGCTCTTTCATCATGAGAATCGGTTGGTTAGATTATACCATGTTTGTTTTTAAGTACCTATCGTTTTTGGTCACGGCATTTGCTTGTTTTCATGTTGTCAAACCGGTAAACAAGATTGGATAAGTGTTACTGAAATAAATTATAATACCTACAGAAAACTCTAGAACTTAAAATTAATTTACTTAATAATTATTTATAGGTAGCCCTAGCCACTATTGAGATGAATTCAAAGACGTTTTACACAATAAAATCAAAAGAAAAGATATAGTCTGTCAAAAAAAAATAGATCGACGCTCTAAAACTTTACCTTCCTTTTAGCGCAGTAGCTTTAAAATCAACAAACAATATGAGATGTTTAACTAGGGAATTATTCCTATCTAATTTACAAATAACAATAATAATAAAAGTTCTTTGTTTACTTAAAAAGAAAAATACTAGGTACTCTTGTAAAAAGTCGAATCTACATGTCCATGTAGAATCTAATGCCTGGTCGCAAACTATAGGTAAAGCCAGAGAAAAGAACGAGGTAATAAAAACTCACTGCCAGTCTTATTTTCAAACATTAAAATATGATTCAAACATTCAAATATGATTCAAACATTCAAATACCATTCAATCAATAGATACATAACACTAATTTGCAAATTCTGGATATAATTATGGAGGCACAGAATGCACTTGGATTCAGATATTCACAGTTTAGTTTCCAAAATTGCAATAGGCATGTACAATTAATGTTATAATCAGTTGTACTATGAAACATCCAATACAACTAATATCCAAGACAGTACATAGGTACAACCGAGTTCGCAGCATCCATACATAATGGATCAAACAAGACTGCTCTTAGAACCACTCGAAACAATTAAATAATAATGCAATCTGGGAACGATATTTGCTTTGTAAACGTCGCGTAGGAGGGTGTTTGATGAAATCTAAACTGAGTTTACACGGGGCGTTGCGTCCGGATGACACGAGTCTTAAATGAGAGGATAGTTGTAAAATAAATAAAGCAGAGGGTGAGGTTTGATCGTGTGTCGGTCACGTGTCGTCCACGTGTCGTGAGGGACACCTCGGGACACGACTGGGGCCTTTATAATAAGACTAACAGGAAATATTACACACTAATTTTGTCACATTACCGGAATAGATTGATTTTCTGCGGTTGTTAGGATTACGTTTGTTATTTACGAATTCGTTCCGTGTAATTTTGGACGAAATTAAATTTAAATTAGTTTTAATTTGGCGATATTAATTATGCATGATGTTAATACTGTGTAAATTGATTGGTTGTCGTCAAACCTTGTTGGTTTGCTATTTTAATTTAGTGAATTCGGTAGAAGAATTATTGAGATTAAATACCTAAATACCTACCTAATTTATAAAACCTTTGAAACCTTTTGCTTCTAAACCAAGGATATTGTTTCTGAATCGAAGTTTTCAATTTACTTTCCAGCTGTCCAGCTGAAAGTAGCTGACTACCTATACAAAAACGAAAATAAAGTAAATGGTCAGCATGAAATACAATCTGTTAAATTAGAAGAATATTTAGAATTTTATTTATTTTTCATAATGAAAAACTGAATGATTTAATTTCAATCGGAGTAGTGAAAGTGCATTTAAGTACCTGTATTAAGCCAATACATATTTATTATATTTTTTTTAATTAGTGGAATATAATATTTGCCTACTTTTTTATTTAGTTTAACTCATTTGTAATTAAATACTTTTAATGTGTGTACCTACAACAAACACGCATCAACTGACAACAAAGTAGACAGACTAGACACATTATCTAAAGGGACATTAAGGAACAATATACCCCATAAATTGTATCGTAATTATATGTAGTGGAAGTAACTACCACAGCGAACTACAGCTTTACGAGCCTGCGATTGAGACCCGCCAACTATCCGAGACGAAGTTGCCCCGTTTTATTGATAGTAAGGGTAATTAAATGACTACAGGAATTAAAATAACTAATTAATTGGTTTAAATGTCTTGGATAGTTCGAGTTTGGCACTGAAGGGTTTAGTGTTTTAGCTGTTCGATTCAACTTTAGTTTATGGTTTTGGCGTCTTCAGCTTTTTGAGAGTGATGGCGGATTTACTATCTCAAGACGGTTGACTAGCGGACGACTGAATTGCGTTTTGCAATAGTCAGCCAACTTCTTAATTGCGCGTAATCGGACGGGAGTCCTAATCAATTGAGATTGATGTCTTTATTTATTTAAGACTAGCTGACCCACGCAACTTCGTTTGCGTTAATTTTCCCCGATTTTGCATTATTTTTCATTGCCGCTCCGCTCCTATTAGTCGTAGCGTGATGTTATATAGCCTATAGCCTTCCTCGATAAATGGGCTATCTAACAGTAAAAGATTTTATAAATTCGGACCCGTAGTTCCTGAGATTGTCGCGTTCAAACAAATAAACAAATTCTTAAGCTTTATAATATTAGTATAGATGAATTTGCTGGATAATACGATTGACACGGGCGCTCTATCTTGTATTTTAGTCTGCGATTTAGTTATTCAGGTCGAGAGCGTATCTAAGCTGCATAGTAGAGTAGGTAATCGTAGAAGTAGGTACTCTAATCTTATATTAAAATCAGTTGTCGTCCGAGAGAGGAGAGGTGCAATTTAAAAAAATATACGGAATTGTCACTTTGAAATACATTAAATTTTCCATAATCATCTATAGGTACTAATATTGTAAAGCTGAAGAGTTTGTTTCTT
Source organism: Herminia tarsipennalis (assembly GCA_945859575.2). Taxonomy (NCBI): domain Eukaryota; kingdom Metazoa; phylum Arthropoda; class Insecta; order Lepidoptera; family Erebidae; genus Herminia; species Herminia tarsipennalis. The sequence goes on along the minus strand of OX243834.2, from coordinate 8,254,954 downwards.
TGTTTGAATCTTAGGAACTACTGGTTCGAATTGAAAACTTATTTTACTATTGGATAGCCCAGTTGCTCCACAACTGGGCTATCCAACAGTACAAGAAATTTTCGACGCTCACGCTACAATCAATAGGAGTGGAACAGCAATGAAAAATGTTGCAAACATGGAGAAAATTTACGCAAATTAAGTTGCGCGGGTCAGCTAAAAGTCTAAAAAAGAGATGGTTTGAGTCTTACATCGGCAATAGGTCCCAAGCAGTTGTACTGAACAATTTTATTTCTAGCTGGGTTTATATCCCTAGTGGTGTCCCACAAGGGTCTTTGCTGGGCCCCCTTCTTTTTATAGTCTATGTAAACGACATCAGCTTGAGTCTTCAATCATCTAAATTGCTATGTTTTGCTGACGACATGAAGATCTTTCGCTCCATCTCATCTAATGCCGATATGCCTGGATTGCAGGACGACCTACAGCGTCTAGAAGACTACTGCAAAATTAATAAACTCGACCTAAACCCTCTTAAATGCTCTGTGGTAAGCTACACTCGAAAACGTAGCATCATACCAACTAGTTATAACCTAGGTGGCGTAACGCTACCTAAGACTACTCACATTCGAGATCTTGGAGTTCACCACGACAGCAAATTAATATTTGACCACCATATTACCTCAATTATTACCAAGGCATCTAAATCTCTGGGCTTCATAATGAGAATATCTAAATGTTTCAAACAAATGAAAACTATTTAAATATTGTACTGTACATTCGTTAGAAGCCATCTTGAATATGCTTCTCACATTTGGAACCCGATGTACAATATTTAGATAGATCGTATAGAAGCTATACAAAGACGGTTTATCAAGTATATTTGCTACCATCAAAAGATACCATACCATTCCGCGAACTATTTGGAAATGTGCAAAAAACTTCATCTTTTACCTCTTGCTAAACGCCGTGAAATAGCAGATTGCACCTTTATAATAAAAAAATTATCAGCTGAAATTGATTGTCCTAACCTCTTGGAAAAAATTAGCCTAAATGTTCCATCTAAATTTATAAGGTTCAACCCTCCTATTAATATACCTAAGGTTTCCACTAACTACAGACAAAATTCTTTCCTTGTGCGAGCAAGTCGTAATTTCAATAAAATTTGTAAAACAAGCGATTTGGACCCGTTTGTTACAAGCGTTGCAGCAGCGAGGCGGAGTCTAAGCCTTGATTTTTTTTTATTAAAATATGTGAACTAGGTACTATTTAAGTTTTTTTTTGTTTTTTTTTTTAACGTATGTGAATGTAACGTACACAGTCATAGCTTCCCTATACAATTGTTTATAAGTGAAGACCTGTAATTGGCTTTTTGTTTGTATACTGTCATTTTCTTCCACAAATATTGTAGCTGTTGGTTTTCCGAATTGAGATAAATAAATAAATAAATTTTGAAAGAAACAGAGCATCTAATAGACAAAATACTTGACTATACATTCGCTAGTTAAAATGCTGTAATTACATATTATGAATATTGAAGAGCGGGGAGTTAGTTTAAAAGTTTAAATCTATGGTAATGTCAGAGGAATCCTCATAAACCTGCAACACTTTTGTTCGTAATCGTTGTTTCGACCGTTTCATCATCCATCGCCTCTCTACTCTACTTTTCTTTTATATAAACAAGTCTTAAGTAATAAAGATGTATTGGATACCGTGGTCTTATTACATCACCGTTCGATTTGTACTGCAAGCGCAATCTCTGAATAAATCAACAATCCTCTGGCGACCGCCTCTGGAGATAAGATTTCAATTTGAAAAGTTAGCGGAGACAGTGCGAGGCCTCTCACTAATTAATTTAGTTCTATACTCACAAGCCTTCGGCTCTATGTAGTGTTGTGTTTGCAATTTGCTTTCAATGAAGACCTTTTCTTTGAAGTAGGTACTTAGTGATGTAACTACTTAACGGTTCAAAATATGTTCATACTTCTATGTCGGATCTAGATCCGTTTACCCGTTGTAGCGTGATTGAATAACAAACATCCATATATACATCCAAACTTTAGTATTTATAATATTAATATAGATAGAATCATTATATTACAAATTTTGACAGACAGTTTTGATAAGAATGGCATTTTGTAACCTAGTGAATACAAAAGTAGTAATAAACAGAGTTTATACTACAAGAATAGTGTTTCATGTTTTTAGATGTTTCTTTCTTTCTGTGAAGAACTTCGGTGAAGAAATTAAATATATCGGGCTTTTTGAAATACCTACTTACCTACAAGTACTTACAAATGTACGCAAACGTAAATACTTGCTTGTAGCTTACTATCAAGTCAGCTAAGTATCTACAAGTAAGTATTTACGTTTGCGGAAAAAAATCTTATTCGATATGAGATTTCTACTCTATAAGTAGACTACGATTAGTAGAATACTACTTGTAGAGTACAAATCTCATATCGAATGAGCTTTATATTCTATCGTGGGAAAGAAGACTTGAAACAAGTCAACCTTTTCATTTTTTTTACTTATACCTGTGTACCTGGAAATGTCAACTACCTTGGACGAAGTAAAACGATATTCAGCCAGCTACAAGGACCGCTCAATAATTCACCCAAACCCGTTGTATGCTGTTGCAACCAAACCCGATCAGAAGACTCAAGGGAGCCGATGTGCTACTTTACTAAGGGGAGATGGAGCAGTGGCTCTGCCTCGCCAAACCACAACCTCTTGCAACTTACCTGATTATAGTCTAGGCGACTTATCGCTGGTGTAAAATACACACAAAAAAGACATCTTAAAGAACTCAGGGTTTACAGCCTGTAACAACTGTAACACCCCTGTTACTGTGAGCTAAGCTTAAGCTGAGTTCAAAAAAATGATGATATTCCGGATCCCCATCCGGAATATCGTCATTTTTACCTTCTCCTATGTTCATAGGGACCCTGTAACTAGAAGGATCTTCGGAATTAAGAATTTGCATTATGCAAAGCCATAGGATAAGTCTATAGAAAGTAAGAAACATATAGAATAGTAATCTTATTCGATATGCGATTACTACTCTATAAGTAGAGCCAGATCATGGGTATGAAGGCAGTGCCATCCACCATAATAATTCTCAGCTATCACAAATTCTAAACGAAACAGGCATACTTGTTCTTACAAAACTGGTCCAGGGCGACACTCATGAACAATACATAATCGTTAGTACATTATGTTGTTTATCTCAATAAAATAAAGAGGGCGCTTAGTGTGAATGAGAGCACGTAGGGCACGTTCGGGTAATGTCGAAAGCCTTTCCTTTATCTTAGCGGCGAGCAAAGATCGCTTCCATTGTGATACCGACTCTAAATCTGCATAATTTCCATTCATTAAAGCAACGAAATGATTAATAATAGGAGCTCTGTGCCTACGTTCGCAAGTGCCGCCATGATGTTCCATGGAAACTTGAGACTTGTTTTATTATTTAAATTTTACTTTAAATCTTAGGTTGGTTATGAAATTATACAATTTTAAAGATATGAAATATTTATTCTTTACATAACACTAAATAACTTAATAATATCGGTTTTGAAAAAATATATATGTATTAGCCCTTAATCACCTCTCACATGGTTTTGAAGTTATGACCTTAACCACCTACAGACGATTTTTATTTTGATTGTTTATTGTGATGTTTAGGTACTAAGCCTGACAAAGAAACATAAATTTTACCCCGGGGTCTCTCAGATCTGTGGTAAATTATTGTTTTACAAAAGTAGGTGGTAGGTGTAGTTGTTTTTTCAAAAAATATACCTATTACGAAGTTATTTAGTATAATGTAAAGAAGCGAAGAGCGGGAGGTTATTAGTATTTTAAAAATCACCAGTATTTTTATTATAGAGTAAGGTATATGAGGTAAGCTTATATCTAAATCATGTACCCCAGCGTTCACGATAAAGTTTACTCAACAAGTAACTTTAAACTTTTAACTACGATTCAATACAAATAGATACTCTCGCTCTATGTTCACTTGAAGTTACTCTACAATAGATAGGCGCCTGTAATAACAAATCGCTGTTAGCAGTAGCACAGTCATTCTCTAGCGACCTACAATAAGACGAAACTAAACAATAAAATATATTTCACTTTAGTTTTCTGTATTTTCTGAGATGTGTAGGAACTAAGTTGGGCTGTTACCTATGACAAAAAACTCCATTTGTAAACGTATAGTTTACATTAGCCATGAGAAACCTGCAACTGATATTAATATTGCTTTCTTAACACCCGTGACCACGGCCGTTGGAAAACGGTCGAAACGTTGGGCAATAAACAAGGTATTTTACTTTAAATTATTCACGCGATTAAGACCCGTAATATATATATTTTCATAAAATTATGGTCACAATACTACGAGACGTTACTATTGGTTGAGATTTTAGCAAAATATTATCTTGCGAGTTCCTATTCCTATATTAGAAAATTAAACGAGTATTGAGGAGTTAACCGTTTGAATATTCAAAGGGAATAAATTAAGCGTTGTAAGCGAGGCTCATCAAACAAAAGAGGGAAAACAAATTGTTGTGCGTACGTCATGACGGCGCCCTTTGTTCAAGGTGACTGGTTTTGGTCTTGCTTTAAGAAAATATTCACGTTTTTGAAGTAAATGTACTTACTACGGAGTTTAATCAAAAATTTTCTCTATGAGCTAGACTAACTAGAGTAAGTTCTCTACCAGAAAATTAGATTCAATACAGAGTCCATTTCACTCATAATAGTTAATATCATATTGACACTTTTACGAAGAAAGAGTTTTGAGAAAAGTAGATAAGGACGATGCTGTGGTAGAGGCATGTTTTAAAAGAGGGTCTCGCGCCTAGCCCGTGCGAATTGGGCATGTGCGGTAGGCTCAAAAATGTCCGCGCATAAGTGTTGATGCATTTCTAAGCGCATCTCTCTATTTACCATTATGACAAAATTTTGAAAGTTCGCACGGGCTTGCCACGAAAACGGAAAAAAAGAATGTGAATAAGGACCTAGCACATGAGTTTCTTAGCGGCTTCTTCTCATGAGTTTTACAATTAGAACCAACTTCTTTTATCTAGATAACCTTTTTTAAATAATCATAAATTAAGAATAAAAAAACTTTGTATCCTACAAAGAAATGTATGTTTTAGTTTAAGTTTGGTGTTCAGCTATTTCTCGTTTGCTTCTTCATAAAGTTATTATACACTATTTTTGATATGATATAGAGAACAAAGTAGTCTTACAAATTGCACTCTTGATTGGGCTCGAATGCGAACCCTTGACCAATGATTCTGTCAATTTATCAGCCCATGTGTCTTTATTGTACCTCAAAAAGACAAATAATATTGTATTTTGTTATAGAAATATGGTTTAATCGTAATAGTGCATAAACATCGCAATATTTATTTTATGTACTTGAAATTCAAAGCTGTCATATGGTAATGAGTACCTACCTAACTAAATATTCCTACTTACCAAATTTAATCAAGATTTTAGTTTTCTATAAAATTTACGGATATTATAAATCACTCGTGTACTTATCAATGCAAAAGTTTTTTATAAAGAGTATTTTATCAATTTAAAAGATTATGTCACAGTAATGCAAGCTGTTTTTACGTTGTAAGGTTTGTAAGGTTGTCCGCTGCTGATTTTTTTTATTGTCTTCATTTAAAGGACTTTATCGCTTAGCGATAACGCTACCCAAATGAAATTTTATCTTGTAGTGCTACTTGTAAATACTTTAGCATTTTTGGTATTTTGCAAGGAAAAATGCCTATTTATGGGTATAGATTACACGAAACAGGAAACAGGTTTAGCTTTATCACAAATTTATATAGAAAACTTAAATATTAGGGCAAGAAATGTGAAAGTGTTCATGATGAAATGAAATTTAAGGATATGTGTATTAACCTGTAAAAAAATCTTGAATTTACGAATAAATGCAAATACGAGGATTTTCGTATTGTCTTAGTTATGGCGTTCGTAATATAACATATGTACGAACCAATATTTGACTTTATTTTTTTCGTGCGCTCCTGCGCACTGTAAACTAATTGTTGTATGCGGGAGAGCGAAGCGGGTGGCTGTGACGTTGTGTGCGTAGCACTAAATGAATAATTCGCTCGGTGTAATGCCCCCTTAACGTTGTTTTTTTGATTTGTTCATACTTATTTTTAACACAAAACAAACAGAGTAAATATTTCTAGAATAGTACCTATTCTAGAAATATTTCTTTGTTTTAGACCATCAATTCATATTCTTAGCAAACTCTTAAATTCTAACCTAATTAGTGAAAGAATAAGTATATTTTGAATAATAGGGTGTTCCAACGCCTTCATACTATAGGGTTTTTTAATTTCGTAGCAATTACTCTTACTTCAGGTATCTTAAAACAGTGTCGCAATCTGATGTAGAAAGATTGAGTGCTATTACGCTGAATATTTGTAGAGCTTACTGCGAGTACCTACTTATATATTTCTAGTTATTTTTGTATTATTAACGTAGGCTTTTATCAAACCAAACAGTAAGATTTATAAACGAATTAGTGTTTGCTTAATAAAATCGTTCCTGTACCTAATATAACTTGATGATTTTAAAAAGTGGCTCATGAGTTTCTTTGCAGCTTCTTCTCATGAGCTTGGAACTACCGGTTAACTTATTTTTTCTTAAACTACCATTGATTTGGTTTAACGAAATCAAGTTGTTTGAGTTTGATCACCTTGGCCTCTGTTAACATCACTGATGGGCTACAATATCGAGGCATTCCTATCTGTGACCTGAAAGCATTGTTACCATAATAATCTATACTAATATTATAAAGCAGAAGAGTTTGTTTGTTTGATTGTTTGTTTGTTTGTTTGTTTAAACGCGCTAATCTCAAGAACTACCGGTCCGATTTGAAAAAATATTTTTTTGTTGGATAGCCCATTTATCGAGGAAGGCTATAGGCTATATAGCATCGCGCTACGACTAATAGGAGCGGAGAAGCGACGAGAAATGTTTCAAAAACGGGGAGAAATTACGCATACGAAGTTGCGCGGGACAGCTAGTCAGTTATATATAAGTAATTGTCGGAGGGTTTTTTTTAAATACGAACACACATAACTTGTTATCTACCGATCGGCATGATAATTAAGCTACCTTATATCCTGCCGATTATAACAGGATAAACTGATAAACAAATAATCATTGTTTATTCTTTAAAATATATCTATAAAGGGGGTATGTCTGTTTTTAATACAGTTATGATTGATTATTTTAATTAAACGGATAAGTTTTAACAGTGGTAAGTGTTCTTCTTTGATGTTAAAGTAATCGATCTTGTTTATCTAAGGCGGTGTCGTTCGTATGTTTAATTTGACAAGGTCCTTCGTTTATTTGTTCAGTGCGGCGCGTTTTTTTCCCAAACATATACCGAGTCTATAGTTTTGTGGTTAAAAACAAGTAACATTGAAAAAAGTTGTGGTGCGATTAAAGTTTTAATCTGGATTATACGGAGATTAACGGTTAATCTGGAGACATAACTACTAATACTCGGTTTAAGTATATCCATTAGTTTTTACTCGAGTTTTACATAACGTATGAGAACCTACTTTACACAATGATTCACTTTTTTATTGTATGTGTATTAAAATGGCAATAATACTTCCACTACAACTTTTCATCGATGATGTACCATAACCAATAATCAAACAAGTGAAAGTTTAATTGATGTCTACGATATAATTATGCTTGCGACATTGCCTGACGTATCCCGTCCGTACCGAATTTTGAACATCTAGAGACTAGCAAGTTGTGAGTAAAAAATCGAGCTAACTTACCTGAATGACTGCCTCTTTGGCGCGGTGGGAGTGTATCCAACTGTTGTGTTTGTCTAGTGGTTAGTGACCCTGACTGCTAAATCGGAGGTCGTGGGTTCGATACCCACCTTGAATAAAACTTTGTGTGATGAGCAGGATGGTTTATTTTGTGTCTGGGTGTAATTTATCTATAATATGTATGTATTTAGAAATATATAAGTATGTTTATCAGTGGCCTGGTTTCCATAGTACAAACTCTGCTTAGTTTGGGATCAGATAGTGTTGTGTAAGTTATCCCAAGATATTATATTATATATTACTAGCTGACCCGCGCAACTTCGTCTGCGTAAATTTTCCCTTTTTTTACAACATTTTTCATTGCTGCTCCGCTCCTATTGGTCATAGCGTGATGTTATAACCTATAGCCTTCCTCGATAAATGGGCTATGCAACAATAAAATATTTTTTCAGTGCAGCCCAGTAGTTCCTGAGATTATCGCATTCAAACAAACAAACAAACTCTTAGGGGGATGAAAAATAGATGTTGGCCGATTCTCATAGATACCGGATAAGCACAAAAAATTTCATCAAAATCGGTCAAGCCGTTTCGGAGGAGTATGGCAACGAAAACGACACGACACGAGAATTTTATATATTAGATTAGAAAATGTGTAATTTCCAAAATTTATCTACGAAAATCCTAAAACAATCCTTCTCCACATGCTGTGAAATTTAAATAAAGGGGACAAAAACGCAAGGAAACGGTAGCGATCAGCAAAGAAGTACGTAGAGGGACGCAGATATAATCACAACGCCATCTGGCTCCTTCTTCACGTTCTTTTATTCCGATTTCGCGGTAAGCTAAACTGATGCGTGCGCGCATTTCTAAGCGCAGCTCTCTATTTATCATTATGACAAGATTTTGACAGTTCGCAGGGGCTTGCCGCGAAAACGGAAAAAAGAACGTGAATATAGACCCCGATCCCAAACTAGCCCTGAGCCTAAACTATGGCAACCAGACAACTGATAAATATCCATACTAGTATTATAACTCTAAAGGTTCATTTCCGTGCATCGCGACCGATCGCGATCCGCTCGCTCGCGGCTTACGACAAGCGGCTGAGGTAAGTAACAGACGCGCGCGGCCGACGACTGTCGTAGGCTGCGCGCGCACTGTGAATATTGTCGCATCGGCCGCGAGCGTCAGCCGCTTGTCGTAAGCCACGCGCGGCTCGCGATCGGCCGCGATGCTCGGAAATGAACCTTAAAAGTAACTCTGTCTGTTACCTTTTCACGTTTAAAAAATTGAACCGATTTAAATATAGTTTGATATGGAGATGGTTTAAGACTCTGGGAAGGACATAGGATAGTTTTTATAAATATCGCGATAGCCAGATAACCCACGTGGACGGAGTCACGGGCTAAAGCTAGTACCTACTACCTACTTTGGTATATATTTCTAAATGCATTACATATTTATACTTTTAAAAAGCTGAGTTCGTTTCTTTGTTTGTATGTTTGTTTGAACGCGATAATCTCTGGAACTACTGGTCCGAATTGAAAAAATATTTTACGGTTAAATAGCCCATTTATCGTGGAAGGTTATAGGCTATATAACATCACGCTACAATGAATAGGAGCGGAGCAGCAATGCAATGTTGCAAAAATGGGGAAAATTTACGCAGACGATGTTGCGTGGGTCAGCTAGTTATAGATAAATGTCACTCAGACAGAACTACCATCGTGATCATCACACAAAGTTTTTCTGGGTGGGGATAGAAGAGGTCGTGACTTTGGCTTACCAGTCAGAGTCAGGAACCATTAGACCAACAGACAGATTCTGTATGAGTAGTTTTACTTACGCAGTGTTTTAATCTTTATCAGCTTTAACTTTAGATTTTATCGATGAGCTCAGCAGAGCTGGAGCATCCGATGTTCTATAGATTGTAAATTTATTAATAACATAAGTTATGCAGACGATATGCCTCTGCTAAAACCTTCGATTAGTGGGTTAGAGAAAGAGAGTGAGAGTTTCGCGGCGGTCCACAGTCTTAGGTTCAATACTAAAATAAGTGAACTTCTGTTTTTTTTTAAACATAACTAGCAATGTGGGGTTGTCTTTCCACATTACAAGCAAACCTGTTAACCCTTTTAGCTAAGCTCAATGGCTTGTGTTAGGAGTGGATGCCCGTCGGTAGTATAATGGGTAGGATCCGAAACCGCGACCTCGCGATTGCGAGACCGATGCCTTAGCCATTAAGCTAACGCTGCTTCTAAAACAAATTAAAATTAAGCAAATAAATATTTAAATCGGAAAACAAAGAACAAGAGGCAGGTCCACCCGTTAGTCTTGTGGTGAATTTAGAAGTAGATATTCAAGTAACCAGAGCCTTAAATAACCGAGGATCTCAAGGCATATTGTCAACTTTTTACATTTGTGTGCATGTGGGTCAAGCATACGTGCAGGTCACTCAATGTTAGGCGAGTTCGATATAGTAATCGGTTTAGAATGCTGATGGTGCTGCCCCGTTTCTGTCAGGAATATTTGCTGAGGCTAGGACAGATTGTTTTCAAACAATAATAGAAAGACGAATAGCCTCCCTGATGCGTCGTGTGCGGGACAGCGCCAACACCATTTTCTGTAAGCTGATTGTCCGATAGTATTGCACTGGAATACCATTCACATAGAGGAAAAATTAGTCTCAGGCAGGACTTGATCCCGAGACCTATGGGACTTGCACGGCTCTGTGAGTTTTATTACAAAAAGTAATGTTCGTTGCGTTATCAAAAATCTGTGTTTAAATGGTTTCTGCTCCACCCACGTTTGTGATTTAAGTTCTCTATTGTATTTCGCGACTAGTAAAACAAAGAGCAAAACGTGTTCAATAAAATTTGTAACAACAGTTAGAATATTAAAATCTATACTAATATTATAATAAGAGCTTAAGAGTTTGTTTGTTTGTCTGTTTGAACGCAATAATCTCAGGAACTACAAGGTGGAATTTAAAAACTATTTTACTGTACTGTTGGATAGCCCATTTATCGAGGTAGGCTTTAGTAGGTAGCTATGTAACATCACGCTACGACCAATATGAGCGAAGCAGTAATGAAAAATATTGCAAAAACGGGGAAAATTTACGCATACGAAGTTGCGCGTGACAGCTAGTATTACATAATACTCTCCCTCCGTCACGTGTCCTGACGCAAGTTTAACATTTTTTACCGATCCCAAAAAAAGTGCACAGCGCCGCTAAAGAAGTTTTTTATTATTATGGTATTGAATTTGGTCTTTTATATTTTTTGAAAAAGCAACCCCTGATAGTTAAAAATACGGGTTGCAAATTTGTATGTTTTGAAGTTAGATCAGTGAAACTTAGCATTTGACTTTGTAAAGAAACATGTGTTTCAGTGTTCTGATCGAAAGAAAAAATAAATGTTAATAGTATGTTCTATATTATTTTAGTATAACTAGTAAAATATTATAGAACAACAGAAAATAAATATATATCATTTTTTGTATATTATTTTTTCTCGCTCTTCAGTAGGAATAGTTTGTAATTTATTTAAGTTAGAATAGCATAATGTAAACTGGTTATTTCCTTTTACATTTTTCTCTTCCTGATGCAGAGCCGGTAATTGTTGAGGAGTTCACCATCTCACCATCTGCTTCATTAAAGGGTGTTATGGAGGTAAAATATCAGAGTGTAATGCATTGTGAAGTGTAATCATTACGAATAGGTACTTTAATATGGTTCCATATTAAAGTACTCGTAACCCGTGAACCGACGGTCATCTGGGGTCTCCATCATCAGTTCCACTTTACTAAATTGTGCTTTTTGAGAGAAAATGCATGTATATAGTGCAGTTTAATATTAAAAGAGCTAAAACCACGGCCTGGATGACAATGGGACCACATCGGGTATAAATCTTTTCAAACACAAAAATATTTTTTCAAATCACAACTATACAAAAAGGCTCACAGTCGAACTGAGAACCTCCTCTTTTTTGGAAGTCGGTTGAAAAGTAGGGATTTAAGATTAGGATTAACGGTTAGGATTAATATCAATCTATCATTCGTATGACAAGTTATAATTACTTTGCGGTTACTTTGCATTTTTTCATAGTCATACCGATATTATTTTTAAACTAGCGATCTGTTCTAGCTTCATCATCAGTCCGTATCGATCCACTACTGGACATAGGTCTTTCTCGCCACAACATCCGGTCCTCTGTTTTCTTCATCCAGCCCATCCTAGCGACCTTCTTTAGGTCATCGATCCACCTGGCTGGTTGCGGTCTTCCTTACGTTCACCAAGTCTCTTCCAAATTTATGTAGGTATGTCAAAGCAATTTATTTAAGGAGAATAAGTTAGTGATATACATAGATTGAAAAATAACCACCATAAAATAATGTGCAAAACCGGTTGTGCCTTTACAAATACAATAATTGCATTTTTGAAAGATAGAAAAATTTAAAATCCAGACTCAGGAATCGAACCCGAGACTTCCGTAGCCAAACCGGGGCCAGAAGCGAACCACCTATCTGGACTATGTTACTAGATCTTTTTGTATAGTGCAGTGGTTTAGATAAGTTAGTTGTAAATAGTTCGTATGTAAGAGTATTAAAATAATACATTCGAATCATACTATTCCAAAGAAATAGACTTTATGACGTGTTTGGTCCCGTTCGCGATTCGTCACTTAGACGCGTTATATCCCTATTGCTATACGTCCCTCACACCATTTGTCCCATTCGTTATTTGTCCCGTTCGATATACGAGTACCAACATACTTATGTTCAATCGTCCTTCGACAATCACGTAAAAATTACATTAAAACTAGAAACTAATACAAGGCATCCATGGACAAACGCATATAGCGATAAAACCCGAAAAAAAATAACGAATGACACTCATATCAAGGCATTTAATACCGCAAGTCAGTGGCAGAGATAACAGTTTAGATTTATTGCCCATTTATTGCCCCACGATAACATGTTGCAAGCGCTAATCCAATGGGCATGTACAGTTTAATTTTATAGTTATATAATTTTTCTTTGAAAACAAAAGACAATTACCTATCTCGTTAGCCCTGTGTTGCGGGGACTTTACAAAATAGACTGAGAGCTGGTGCACATTTTTGGGTAGATATTTAAGGCAGTTTGAAAACTTGTTCAAACTTGTCCTATACCTAATACATACCCAAACAGAGAACCGCAGACCTCGCAAGGGCTTACCGGGGCTAAATCAACCTTTATATTTTTTATATCCCACTGAAATAATCTAATATTAGTTTTGTCAAGCATAATATTTGCAACAAAAAATCATCTCTTTAAAATATAAAAGGGCTAAACGCTATCACCCAGCAGTATTATACTCGTAGGAGAAGTATTGGACAAGTTTTCAACGTGCCTCAAATACCTAACCAAAAATGTGTTTTTGTTCACTATCTTTTTTTTCGTTTTCGCGACAATCCCGCGCTTCTAACTGTATAGAGAGCTACGCTTAGAAATGAACCGCGGATGCGCGCGGACATCTTTGAGCGCACCGCGCATGCTCCAGTTCGCGCGGGCTTGCAGCGAAAACGAAAAAAAACATAGTAAATAAGGACCCAGCTCTCAGAAAAATACATACCAATAGCAGATACAAAGTAGGTAGACCCAGATTAAAAAAACAACAATTTGGTAATTCCCACATCCTCTTGCGCAGCAGTCGTACGAACTCCATTGAAGGAACAGCTTATAATGTCGACTATCTTAATATATAGCAATTTAAGAGAAGAGATTTCTCACTAGTATAGAGCAGTCGAATGTGAAGTTTAATCGTTTGCCTCATTTTTTAATGAGCTCGCATTCGAAACTAAGTCTGTTAGCTTTTTACGGCAACGACTGGATCTTTGTGATAAACATAGTGATTTTTTTATCGTGAAAATAGACGATAATACATGGAGACTGCGACCAAAGCCGGCAAGCCTGTTAGTAAATTCCAATCGCGAGCATATACCTAGTCAATACTAAATTTTTTGTTGAAAGCCGTTAAAGCTACTTTTTTCTGATCAGCATATGTGCTTTTCTAGACCCTAAACTATCTCTCACGTCATCATTACACTGATCGGTTCAGCCGTTCTGGTGTGATTGATAATCCTAATATACTTTAGTATATTCACACATCACATAACTGTACTAGCGAAACTGACACTGGCCTGTTGGTCTAGTGGTTATAATGCCCTGACTGCTAAGCCGGAGGTCATGAGTTCGATCCCACCCAGGATAAAACATTGTTGTGTGATGAGTATGATGGTTTATTCTATGTCTGGGTGTAGTTTATCAATATATAGTATTTAGAAACATATAAGTATGTTAATCAGTTGTTTGGTTGCCATAGTACAAGTTAGGGATCAGATGACCTTGTGTGAGTTGTTCCAAAATATTATTATTATTATTTGTGCCATCGATAGATAGACAACTATTCGAGTTTTCTGTTCTGTTATTGAATGTTCTGTTCTGTTATTGAATGGCATAAATGTCTGTTTAGCGTTGTTACTATTTAACAGACAGTTGACGGTTGATAAGTTTTAGAGACCGGCCGATATCAACGTGACCTGTGACACGTAGGCTTTGTTAAAAAATTATACACAATACTAAGAAAACAAAAAATTGTAGAGAGATACACAGATATAAACTTTACTGCACCCAATATATATTTTACGACGTATAGATTGCAATACAATGATGTTATCACTGATATTATATCTAACAAACAATCTTAGGTTCGACAATTTCAACAAGGTACAGATATGTTGTAAATTATATCGGTAGCACGCCGAACAGTCTGTAAAACCTACTGATATAAGAAACGCGATATTTTGTAAGAATGAATATCCAACTGTGGAATCTATGTTTGTTAGTTCACTTACAGCTAAAAATACTAAACGATTTTTCATGAAACACTATATAAATGCAGCTTATACATCAGAATTACATAGCAGGTTTAATTCCATCACGAAATCTAAATTCCACGCGGACAATAGGTCAATTAGCAATATTTTTAAAGATCGATTCACACAATTAAATTTATCGTCTATTTCTTGCTCATTAAACCCGCGAGGAATTTATCTATCCGTATTCGATATTCCAAAAACTAGGCAAGAGCATGTCGTTTGAAAAAATCCGATTTGAATAATGGCACCAGCAGAAGAGCGTGTGTTCATGGCACTTACGCCCTTTTGTTGAGTAACGCAGTCGGCAATAACTCAATGTAGGTGTTTCAGATCACGTCCAAATTATAATTTTAGTTCAAAGTATTCGCTAAGCGGTACATTTCTGATTTTATTTTCATATTTTTGGTCACACAGGGTTCCAAAGATAAGGAAGGAACACAATTTATGCAATTTTCGGAGCGGTTATTTTCAAAAACATTCACTTAATCAAAAAAGTTTATTAAATTCCTTAAAATATTTTTAAAAGACCTGTCGAATGATGTGCCAATCTTTAATGTTTGCTGAAAATAAAAGCTGTTAGCTATCTAACTAAGAAGCGACTACTACATGTCACCTTTTCACAAAATTTAATCAATATTCATTGTGTAGTCTTTGAGTAAAATTCCTGTGACATACGGACGGACAGACAGACGGACATGACGAAACTATAAGGGTTCCGTTTTTGCCACGGAACCTTTAAAAACATCTAGTCTATAACTAGCTAGGTAGAATATTGATTCAAAGAAGACGTAGATAGTAGGTACCTACCTATTGCATGATTACAGTAATTATTTCCAATGTAATTGGTACCTACCTAATATTCATTAATGCTTAAAGTGTATACTGCCTTAGCTCGATTACGTAATACACTGTGACACGTTGCATACTTACTATATAGTTAAGACACTTGGTAGTACACACCTGTGAGTCTCGGTCAAGTTCAGTCGGTGATGCGGAGGCTTATGTTCTTACTCCTAATCTGGTGTAATCTACACTGCAGCTGTTATATGTGTGGGTGCGTCCCTCAAATTCATTGTGTGGTAGATGCGTTTCATGATATTGTTTTCAAGAATGGTGTAAGATAGGAATTATAGATTTCTATATGTGTTTTTGTAAATAAGACGATGAACGAATTTTCGATCACGTCACGTGTCCTGACGCGAGTTTAACATTTTTTACCCAACCCAAAAAGTGCACAATGCCGATAGAAGTTTTCACTTAAAAAAACAGATCGATGTTTGATTTCATTTGACGGACCGATAATCGGCCCTACAAAAGGTACAGGTCGGTCGTAGCGTGGGCACGACCCAAAATTCATTTCGTTGTTAGGACGAAGTAGGCTCACCAACAAGCAGACGCGGAAGCATAGGTACTGTATACTATTCTATCCTATGTACAAAGTCAAATTTAATCAAA
The DNA here is from genome assembly GCA_945859575.2 of Herminia tarsipennalis. Lineage (NCBI taxonomy): Eukaryota > Metazoa > Arthropoda > Insecta > Lepidoptera > Erebidae > Herminia > Herminia tarsipennalis. The sequence goes on along the minus strand of OX243834.2, from coordinate 8,238,777 downwards.
ACTAGGTTGGTTTAGTTGTGAAACTTCGAAACGATGGGATAGAGCTACCTGCTTTCGTATTTTTAAATGTTAATGTGGATAATATAATGTAGGTTAGTATGGATTACTATTGATTAACGAAGATTACAGAGAATTAGTGGGGATCATTAAACAAAATATTGTGTTTGGCATACCTACCAACCTATTTTTGAGTTAGGTATTTGTTAAAAAAGTGTGTGTAGTGAACTGGCAATATTCATGAAAATGTTTAGACAGCTATTTGTTTGTAATTATTTTCAAATAAGTTTTGCTCCGGGTTACATTGGCGTAAAAATAAGTCAAGAGAAGTAGACTTATTTTAGGTTAGTACCTTTATAATTCAATTAAGTCTTCTTAGGTCCTTGTAGGTATAAATAATATTAACAAGCTATAAGAAGAATATTATAAGTTATTATATTTAAATACTTTGTTGAAAAGAAAATATACCAACGTATCAAAGGTTGATAAAAACAAGGGATTATTTTTATTTTATCAGAATCGTTTCTTTTCTTGTTTCTTGCGAGCAGTCAATATAATATAAGTATCTACATCGTTATATTATGTTTGAATGGTTGACACTATAAGTGATTTTGTGGTATTCTTGTAGCAAATTCTTTACGACTCAAATGGTTTGTATGCTTGTTTCAAACTTTAGTTGTATAATTCTTATTTGTTTGTAAAAAAATGATTTTTTACCGGGTTTTTATTTTTATCAAACCAAGCTAAGGAAGTCCTTACTTTAACTTGGATCTTGATCTGATGGAAACGCGGATCATCACAGGCTCACCTGAGTAGAAAAGTTAATAATGAAAACCAGTTTGTCGACAAGTTTTAGTTGTAGAGCATTCAGATATGCTCTAATAATTAAAATGTAGACTTTAAATGAAATGTAATCAATTTATTTAATTACTCTAGCGATTTGACTGTATGGTCGACAGTACAGTTAGTAGGTAGATAAGTGTAGGTACTATTTTGTGTACTGTGTACGAACAGTATCAGGAAAACCTCACAGCAAGCGAAGAAAACTTTTATTACACAATAAAAGTTCGTTCTAAAAATGAAATTAATTAAAGAAAAATATTAATAAAGGCTTGTAATTAAAAATTAAAATAAAATAATATTTTATTTTATTGTGAAAAATTATAAAGGAAAAATTAATAAATGAAAACTGAGTCCGGTCATTTAAGCGTCATTGTGGCATTTTCGTACTTCTTTCCTAGACGGGAAAAGAATATCGAATAGCTCGAGTTGATGTTGTGCCGATCCGTGTAGTTGAAATGTGTGCTATGACCTCATAAACCTCATTTAAACCAATCCGCTTGAGCAACTGACTATAGTACTAGTTAGTTGCTAGTACTATAGTCAGTTGCTCAAACGGATTGGTTTAAATGAGGTTCCCCGTACAAAGTGACAGCAATTTCAAATACCGATATTGACTGCCTCTGTGACGTGGTGGGGGTGTGTCCGACTGCTACACCACTTTGAGTGATCCACAAATTGTTTTTCCGAGTCTGGATGTTAGGTACTTTGTGGCTGTCACTTGTATGTTTGTAAAGTCCCCCTCTAAACAGGGCTTGAAACATGCGGAAATCGTCTTAAAAAAAAAGGATACTGAATACTGAACGACCGTCCTGTGAACTTTTTTGACACATAAGACAAATGGCCGTTGTTGTTTATCCTTGTTACTTACAGTACGATCAACGTATCTTGACGGATTGAAGTTAGGTTTATATCACTTTCGCGCATGTCATAGAGATGCGACCCGAAAATTACTTACGAAAACGATAAATCGATTAAAAATACTAACAACATTTTAATTCAACAATATAAAAACACTATTTAAATGACTTCATAAAAGTTTAAATTTAGAACAGTTACAGTAAATAATAAAGAAACTTTGAAAAACAATTTCTTTACCAAAATAATCACAAAAAACATGAATTAGTAATACTAATTATGACAATGTAATGCTTAATCGCATCTCTAATCCTCTTGGTTTAGTTACTGCCCCCGCCCCTCGCTTCCTGTCACCATTTACTTCTAAAAAAATGCATCTGCGCAACCACTTGTCGCCTACTTCAGTCCGGCCTAGTTACGTTGATCCAACTGTATGTATAAATGTCCATTTGACTTTGTCAAATGAGCATCCAAATGTCAAAATCAGATGGAAGCCTTGTTGTGGGAGGTAGCTTGTCAAGAGTGTCTATGGTCCTACTTCAATAAAGCTCAGTGGCTTTAGTGCTATAATATCTATTAATATTTCCATGACAAATATAACGTTTATCATTTCTCAATTTTGTCAGAAAACAAACAAAAATAAATGTATATAAATATGTATATCTTGGGATAATGCACACATGTTCATCTGATTCCAAACTATTTCTAAATAATATACTTACATATTATAGATATATTACACCCAGACACAGAATAAATCATTAAGCTCATCACAAAAAGTTTTATCCTGGGTGGGAATCGAACTCACGACCTCCAGCTTAGCACCCAGATAATCTAACCACTAGACCAACAGGCCAGTCACAAATTTTATTGCTATTATAGTTTTGTGTTCGTTGTAACTAGATGATTTTTTAATATTGTGATTTCAGATTTATATACCTACCTATTTTATTATTACCTATAACATGTAACAGAAAGGTGTGATCAAATTTCAGTAGCGCATATTGTTACTAATATTTTTGTACCGCATTATGTTGTCAGTATTGCGTCTACCTATATAGTTATAGCATATTCTTTTTGTCAAATTTAGTAGCGAAAGGCGTATGACATAAGTATTATACCTCTCCTGTTACAAAAAACATTTTTTTTTAAATTCTTACTAGCAATCTTTTTAACCCCTCCAGCTAAGCTTTGTGCTAGGAGTGTAGCTAAGGTTTGTGTTAGGAGTGGCTCCACGCAGGTAGTAGGTATAATGGATAGAATTCGAACCCGTAACGATCCGATCACGAATTAACCATTAAGTTACCTCCGCTTTATTATGGCATAGAACTTTTTAAGTCATACTTTTATAATTCATAAATAAACGAATTAAAAAATAATAAAGGGTACTCCGATTTTGATAAAATTAGGTATGTGTACTCAGTATCATGGGCACATACCAACCCTTAAATATGACCACACCTTTCTGTTACGCGTTTTATAGGTAGGTATAAGCCATACAGACTTAAGTAATATATTATCATAATATATTTGAATGTGGAGGCTTGTTAATAGCAATATTGTAACTCATTATGAAAATATATATATATTACGGGTCTTAATCGCGTGAATAATTTAAGGTAAAATAACATATATATTTTCATAATGTGTACAAATCGCGAAAGTTTATCAATATTGTAGGTAACTAATGTATTTTTTATTTATAACATGTTATGAAAAGTGTATACCTACCTACTCTATATTTTCTCACTCTCATAGTTCAATGATATCCGACAGAAGAAAGCGATTACCCAGCAGGATTGATTTTGACCCGCGATTCAGATTAGGTATGGTGTTGAATACCTATAGGTATTATACCTACCAAACTGTCCGGAAGCAGAATATGGATTAAGTAAGATTAAAAATTACTTATCCCCTAATCAAGTTGTATTTATCTAAGGGATTTTGATTGTTGATTAATGGTTCTACAAATATCTGCTTAGGTACCTACTAAGTACTTATTTACACAAACAACTTGAAATACTTACGTTTTTAGTACACAAATATAAAAAAAATCCAACTGTTATAATCCGAGTTAGGTGGGTACTTAATTGTGATAGGTACCTAAATATAATAAAGTATCAACTACCTAATTAAATTAGTTAAGTATTCGTTAATAATTATGTGAGTTTTTATGTTATCGTGTCTAATAAAGCCCAGTTAATAAGTAGTAAGTTTGTTTGATTATGAAGAGTTTGTATCAATCAGAACCAAAAGTTGATTTATCCGTCGGTAAGTTGCCGTCGGCGATTCAGCGACGGCTGACATTCGACGTGGCTAAAACTCGTAGCTGATTCGTAGAGGCTGCGTAGCTTGCTACGCATAGCTGCCTGCTACGGTCGCACTCATTAACAATGCCAAACTAATTAACCACTCGAAAACACGTGAAAGTCGACGCGTGAAAACAGACTGAAACAGCATGCACCGTCGGCGCGCCCCGAGCGTACAGGAGCGAGCGCTACGGGAAGGTTGCCGCCATATTGAAACACGCCCCGCCCACAATACAACCGCGACCACTCATTGGCTGCTTCTCACAAAGTGGGAGGAGCTTCCCTCAGCTAAATGTTGCCAGCTTTTTGAATAAATAATTTCAGTAATTTAAGTAATGAAGGCAATTATGGCGTTGTTTAGCTAAGTTTGCGCGGCGGCGAGTGGGAACTTTATATTTATACCGCTCTCTTTATGTACGCCGACGCGCGGTTAATGCGCGCGATCTGTTTACGTAGCGAGCCGGAGTGCCGCGATTTATTGCGCCCCACTCCGGTGCACGCCGCGATTTAAACTGCAATTATTTTACGCTATAAGGAAAACATATTGCACCATTTAAATGAGTTTTTATAACACAATTTATTACAGCCTTATTATGAACTCAAATTAATTTATCCATAATAGAAATTTCAGTTTATCTACCTAGCTAGATGCAGTTGGCATCACTATTTTGAAAAAAATAAAAAACTTATTTAAATCTGTGTAGGTACTTTGATAAACTCACAACTATGTCACACCTATGAATGATAAAAATCGTCTGTCCAGTCCGACAATTTTCCAACAAGAACAAATATGAATGGTAGTACGTCACGGTAGTCCTTCAAAGATCTAGTGTCCACACTTCACGGACAGAAGTAAACAGTGACGTCACGAAGCGTCATCGAGCCGATAAAAAGTCGATTTTATTCGCACAAGTTCGGCCAGCTGACTGCGTAGCCCCCCGCGCACCGCTACACAACGCACTGAATTTTCTGTGTGGCGAGATTTCAGGGGGAGAGAGATAGATATAGGGGGAGTAGGTGTGTGTGAGGGAGACGAGTGTAGATGCTCGCGCGCTCGGCGGACCGGCGCGGTGGGCGGGCGGCCTCCGGATGATGTATAGAGTGGTGGAGTTAGGTTCAAATTGCTTCGGGAAGTGGCCGAGATTAGAGCCAGCGCGGGCCGCACCGCGCCGCGTACGTAAGCCCACTTAAGACTGTTTTTAATACTAGTATTTTTTACGCGATCCCGACAGGATTTAGCGGATAAGCGACGTCGCCGCGATCGTGCGCTTTGATTTATCGGTATCGGATTCGTATTCGGTTTGTTCTCTGTGTTTACGTTAGTGGGTGACGGCCGGGTGCGGGTGGACGCGCGTAATCCCGTGGCTTGTACCAGATTATGACGGATATCATCGGATTTCGTGTACACAAACTGTGAAAATCAGCTTTCCGAGGAATCATCGGCAGCCACACCATCACCTGTCCACATCTAACATTTAACTGTGAGTATATTGCTGTCACATGTCACCGACTTGTCCTCTTGTTTGTGACAGGAGGATCACCAAATTATCTTTATAAATAATGTTGACGCCACTCCTGTCATTTCTGTTGCCCATCTCTCTCTACAGAAATTACAAACTCGTTTAAACAGGGTTCATTTTTCCACTGAAAAGTTTGTAGCTCTCACGCTAATGTAAAAAGTCTAGATAACGCATCTAAATAAGTTCTTATAAGAATTCTGTGGCTTCTAAGTAAGTATAGAGTCGAAAGGAAATGACTGAAGTTGTTTACAAATTTCCATGCTTTTGTAGCAACAGTAAAAATGCACCTAACCTAAAATAAAACCAAAGACAATGGTTGTTTACCTTTTCGAAAGAATTTAGACTATGTGCAAATCATAAAAAAATGCTAAATATATGTAGGTATTCTTTATTAAATTGACACTAAAGTATGGTTGAAATATTATGACCAATTTATTTTGTATACATCTAAATCATATTTATATAAATAATAACTACAATTTATTTAAAAAAACGGTTCCAAAAGTTTTCTCTTTATCTTAATAATAATTGGAGGTTTTATTCCAATACAAAAACTGCCTTGGGTTTTTTCAGGTAGGTATAATATAATGTAAACGTTCTTTATAATATTAATAAATAAAGAACGTTTTGTATCAAAAGAAGTATTCTTTTTCTAAAATGTATGTGGGTATTATTTTTACAGCTGTAAGTAGTTAACTAATTTTGAAATCAATATATTATATGACTTAATAGCAGAATTAATTAAATTAAAAAGCCACCGTCAGTTTATGTTGTACGATGGGTACTTTCCGTTGCTACAATCAAGTATGAAGAGGTACCTAATAAACAGAATCATACTGCACATATAATAAAATTTTACTACCATCATTAACCTATTAATCTATTTTATAATAATTATCGCAAAATTGCAGTCGAAGTAGGTAAATCAACCTCTAAACTTTTTTATTATTATATACATGATATACCTAGTCTGGCCATAAATACTGTTACAATTAAAAATAAGAAAGATATTACATTTGAATTTGGAATCTGTCATTTTTATACGATTGTTCATTGTATTTTCTAATTTTGGCGCCAATACATTGTACAATATTTTGCTATATTAAAATGGAGTGGGGTGATAAAGAAAACCGAATCGCTGTGATTGCATTACACAAAGTTGGTATGGAGCCGAATGTAATTTTTAAAACTCTCCATACGCTTGGTATTAGTCAAATGTTTGTGTACCGGGCTATTAATAGGTACAATGAGACCTTCTCTGTTTGTGACAGAAAAAGATCTGGCCGTCCACGTAGTGTTCGTACGAAAATGGTGGTCAAAGCAGTAAGGGAAAGAATTCGAAGAAATCCTGTCCGAAAGCAAAAGATTTTATCTCGGGAGATGAAGATAGCACCCAGAACCATGTCACGCATTTTAAAAGATGACTTAGGACTTGCAGCCTATAAGAGACGCACTGGTCATTTTTTAACTGATAATTTAAAAAAGAATAGGGTGGTAAAATCGAAGCAACTACTGAAGCGGTACGCAAAGGGAGGTCACAGAAAAATTTTGTTTACGGATGAGAAACTCTTTACAGTTGAGCAACATTTTAACAAACAAAATGACCGTATTTATGCTCAAAGCTCTAAGGAAGCTTCCCAATTAGTCGACAGAGTGCAACGTGGGCATTATCCGACTTCAGTGATGGTTTGGTGGGGTGTTAGCTATGAAGGAGTGACTGAGCCATATTTTTGTGAAAAAGGTATCAAAACATCGGCACAAGTGTATCAAGATACCATTCTTGAGAAGGTAGTTAAACCCCTTAACAACACCATGTTCAATAACCAAGTATGGTCCTTCCAACAAGATTCAGCGCCGGGTTATAAAGCTCGGTCCACGCAGTCTTGGTTGGAAGTGAACGTTTCGGACTTCATCAGAGCTGAAGACTGGCCGTCGTCTAGTCCCGATCTTAATCCGCTGGATTATGATTTATGGTCAGTTTTAGAGAGTATGGCTTGCTCTAAACGCCATGATAATTTGGAGTCCCTAAAACAATCCATACGATTGGCAGTGAAGAATTTTCCCATGGAAAGAGTGCGTGCTTCTATTGATAACTGGCCTCAACGTTTAAAGGACTGTGTTGCAGCCAATGGAGACCACTTCGAATAAGCTTTTTATATTTTGAATTGTTTTTTATTTATGTATTAAACTAACACACTGTAAAAGTAATAAATATTATTTGCAATAAAAAAAAATGTTTTTTCTTCGTAACAATATTTATGGCTAGACTAGGTATTTATAATCTAATTTAATGCCTACGCAAGGCCTGAAGACCAAGGTGTATAACCAGTACGTCCTACCTGTTATGACCTATAAGTTACGGCTGAGCTAGTCGACAAATTCAAAGTCGCGCAGAGGGCTATGGAGCGAGCTATGCTTGGAGTCTCTTTGAAGGATAAAATTCGCAACGAGGTCGTCCGACAAAGAACCAAAGTTACCAACATAGCACGCTGAAGTGGTAATAGGCTGGCTATATTTGCCGAAGGACCGATGGCCGATGGAGCAAACAAGTACTAGAGTGGAGACCGCGACTCGGTAAACGTAAGGTAGGACGACCCCCAGCCAGATGGACCGACGACCTAGAAGGTCGCTGGAATGAATTGGATGCGGAAGGCGGAGGACGTAATATAGGATATTGTGGCGTAAATTCGAAGAGGCCTATGACCTGCATTGAATTTAATTAAAAATGTCAAATGATTTAAACTTAATTAATTTACTGTCGTCTTTAATGTTGTTTGTACATTCGTTAAAGTATTTTGACGATTAGGAAACACCTAAATACTTATAGTAGAGGAGCCCAGTAGGAGATTTTTGGATTTACTCGTGTACGGCATATTAACATAATGGGGGATACCTCGTACCCTGTTGAGTACTTCTACTAAATATTAACGCGCGTCTTGGGCAGCCGATCAAAATATTTGGTAAAAAAAAGATCAAAAGAGCGCATTAGATTATAATACAGATGGTTTAACTTAATATCCTAAACACGCTGATCTAATATTCCAACTATTATGTGGAAGGTTTTCCTTAATCTGATGATGTTTTTTTAATTTCCAAATGACTGCCATGAGCTAGCAGCTTGTCTGAATCAGAAGTCTTTTGAATGGGAGCTTCTTTTGGGTTCACTTTACATCTCACTCACTTCCCGTGCCATGCGAGAGAGTACTTTTTTTTATGAAGCTGCTAATCCCCTTTCCCACCATTAAAAGGATATACATTCTAAACAAATAAGTCCCCACGACGCACGGTCGAGTAAATTCAAATTCTGCACGTTGGTCTCCCCAATTATTATAGGTAGTATTTCTTATTTATTGTGGCATAGCATAGTAGTGATAAACGTTAGGTATTTTAACTAGCGAATGTTTTGTCTTCCTCTATTCTATTTTGAAAATAGAATGAAGACCAAAGACAAAACATTCGCTAGATAAAATGCAGTTATTATAAAGGTTAGTTTCTAGGTAAACAAAAAAATCTAAAAGACTAATTAGTAAATAAAATTAGCATTTATACTACCAACGATTAGTCCTGATTAAATTTTGTTTTAATTATGTTTTTTTATCGTTAATAATATGAAAAAAAGAAGTGATTTGACTAGAAAAAAAATAGATCTCTTTATAAAATCTGAGTTTTATCATATCTTAAAGAGTTGCTGTTTTGACTAATTGGAAACTAGCCTATTAAATGGTCTCTAGCCTAACAGTTGGTAGTACTGGATATGATGTTGCCAATCGTTCACTTAACACTTACCCTAAAGCTCATTAAATAAAGATTAAAAAAAAGTCTAAATATATGGGAATAGCATCATGTTGGTTTTATTTCCCCGATGTTAATAAAACTTGTTTGGTTGCCTAGCTATTAAAGATATTTGTAGTTTGCTGTTTAATACTAATTTAACAAAGTCGCGTATGATTAAAAGTAAGTTACTTTAAAATGTTATGCAATTCCCCCGGTTGACATTAATTGTTTGATTATTCGGATTTAGACAATAGACTTGAAAAACACAATTTCACATTTAAGTATACATTTCCTATTTTGACAAGTCAAGGGACACTTAGTGATGAACACACTATAACGTAGTACGAATACTTAGGAGGTACCTAATTATTTATAGAAAACTTCATTACCAAATATGGATCTTTATTTAGAAAATCCTAAAAGAATGGGTATAAATAAACAAGTATCTTCGGGTCAAGGAATATCTTTATTTTTGGGCAATTAGAATATATTTTTTAAGCCATTGTTTTAAGAAGTAAATATTATTAAAAAAAAAAATGGGGATTTTAGAAAAATATAATTAAAGGATCAATATTTATCAGCAACAGTAGGTTCCATGTAAACTGCGCTTGAGCACCTACACTTTATTTCAATTTACCGTTATTTGTAAATTATCATTGTGGATATTTAATCACTAGTTGACCCGCGCAACTTCGTCTGCGTCGTTTTACCCCGTTTTCGCAACATTTTTCATTGATGCTTCTCTTCTATCGTGATGTTATATTACCTATAGTCTTCCTCGACAAATAAACAAACAAATTCTTCCGCTTTATAATATTAGTATAGATTAGAACATTGTTTATATTTTTATGTTATAGCTTTAAGTACGCTCTAAAAATGTTTATTTATCTAAATAGTTATTAAGTTTTCTCTTGTAAGCAAATAAGGTATTATTCTTTAGAGAAATAAAGTTAATACAACCTCATATAATATATATAATATAATAATATAATATCCTGAGACAACTCACGTCATCTGATTTCAAATTAAGCAGAGCTTGTACCTACTATGGCAATCAGACAACTGATAAATATACTTATATATTTCCAAATACGTACATACTATACAAAAATTACACCCAGACACAGAATAAACCATCGTGCTCATCACACAAAGTTTTATACTGGCTGGGAATCGAACCCACGACCTCTTGCATAGCAGTCGGACACACTCCCACACCGCCACAGAGGCAGCCATATGATATACGTCTGCGTAAATTTCCCCCGTTTTTGCAACACTTTTTATTGCTACTCCACTTCTGTTAGTCTAGGACCAACAGAATGATGATGTTATATAGCCTATTCCTCGATAAGTAGGCTACCAAACAGTAAAACAATTTTTTAATTTGGACCAGTAGTTCCTGAGATTATTGCGTTCAAACAAACAAACAAACAAACTCTTCAGCTTTATAATGTTAGTATAGATTATCACGATCTCTTTCTATCGAGACTGACAGAATACGGGAAATCAACTACAACAGAATAATATCTTGCTGGAAATGGTTCTTTGTACCTATCACTTTAAGTAACTAGAATTTAAAGGAAAGCAGAACACAACAGTGCTCTAAGAGCTCTCATACCTGTTTATTAACACACATTTTGTACAGTTTAATACTTCAATCTGGTTACACCGGCCGTGGTCACATACTGATTTGTGTCACATATTTGTTATGCAACACAAAAGTAAATTACTAAAACATTGTACCTATTGAATCGTACCTACGTACATTTCCAGAGGAATTTCCTACTTCAAACAAACAACCAATAATACAGAGATCTCCTGAGTTCAAACGAACAGGCAATAATAATAAATCTCAGGCTTTATAATAAACTTCTAAATTCTAATATTATAGACTAGCTGTCCCGCGCCACTTTGTCTGCGTTAATTTTCCCAGTTTTGCAACTTTTTTAATAGCTGCTCCGCTTCTATTGGTCGTAGCGTGATGTTAAATAAACTATATTTATTCCTCGATAAATGGGCTTTCCGACTGTAAAATAATTTTTCAATTCGGATCCGTAGTTCCTGAGATTATCGCGTTCAAACAAACCAAGAAACAAATTCTTCAGCTTTATAATATTAGTATAGATATGTTAATGTCTACACGTACGAAGTCAGTTAGAGTTACCTGCTTGTAATAGATGAACTGTTAATTATGTTAAACTGGCTCCAGTGGCGGATCCAAGGGGGGAGCCAGGGGGCTCAAGCACCCCCCCCCCCAAATCTTTCACAATTCCCCCATTCGATTCGTGTAAGTGGTGCCTCAACGGCCCTATCTGGTTCACGTCGCCTCCAAACAACAATACTGGACCCGCTACGGACTAGCTCTAGAGCGCAGTGCGTACGATTGCTAAGCGTTGTGACATTCATCAGTGTTAGTACCCGGTGTACTCTGTGTTCGATATAATAAAATTGTGTGCTTGTCACTGTGACACAGCTTACGAACGAAATTACGAACGAAAAGTTATGCAGTCCTATAAGAAAATGTAATTACAAATGAACCTTTTCATACGTTACGATTTCAATCCGGTCCGGCGCCGTCTACCCGGCGCGAATGTATAGCGACCGGACCGGACAGATGCCGGGACACGTGAAAGATATCGTACATCACTAATACACTTAGGCAGCTGTGCCACCAACAACTATGAGCGAGAAGCGAGTAGCGATTTATCATTTAAGAAACGTACAATAGATGCATTTTGTAGATTCCGTCCGTGTAAACAAAAGAGATGCAGTATAGAGCGAGTACTCGCCGGTAGGGAGAACGATCAGCGATCAACTATTATTATCTATATCTCTTTTGCTTACACAGGATCTATATAAGTTTGTACGTTTCTTGAGCGATAAAATCGCTACTCGCTTTCTCGCCGTTGGTGGGACAGGTGCGTCGGGTACCCAGAGCCGGACGGGATTGAAACTGGAACATGTGAAAAGGACCTATGGAAACCCTTTTCATTTTTGAAGTTGAGTAAAATAAATCAACTTTTGTGATTTTTTTATTAAACCGAAGAATTGGCATTTGTTATATAATAATAATAATAATATTAATATCTTGGGACAACTCACACAACGCTATCTGATCCCAAACTAAGCAGAGCTTGTACTATGGAAACCAGACAACTGATAAACATACTTATATATTTCTAAATACATACATATTATAGACTAGCTGTGCCCGCGACTTCGTTCGCGTGGAAGTTGGGTTTATATTAAAGTAGTTTATGTTACAATTTAACTTCTGTGTATAACATATTGAAAACATGCTCCACAATGCTCTGTGGCAGGTGGCAGGGCCCGACCTATGGCAGGGCAAGTCAAGCAAATGCCTAGTGCAGCATAATGAAGGGCGACAAAGTTTATGGCGCTAGACGGTTAGAAGACAAATTATAAAAATTACCATGCTTAGCACCTCGACAAAAAAGTATTTTACCAAAATGATTTGCATCACATCATTATATTATTAATATTGAAAAATTTCCGAGCGATCTTTTCCGAGTCTAAAGTACACCCACTTTGTGTCCGTGTTTGTTAAGTCCTCCGCGAAATAGGGCTAGTGTGAGTTATGTTTTAAAAAAATATCCTGTTTTTAAAACATTGCATTCCCGCGGTACTGTGATGCGTGTTCAAATAAACAGACAACATTCAAACGTTTCTGAAAGATATACTCAGATATCTTTTTTTGTGTTTAAACTTATTTAAATATTTTTTTTCACTTACTTTAGAATATAGGTGTGTCAACCTGTCGCAAATTAAGATCATCATATATTCATATCCCTCTACGTAAGAGTTTCAGTTTTTTTTTTAAATCAATTTTCCTGATTATTTTTAATTTGTATTTAAACGCCATCTATTTTCAAAACTGGACAAGTTTTTTTTTAAACTTTATGATTTTATATTAAATTATACTTATATTATCATGCATATTAAACGTGGGTAAGCAAGGTATTTAACCTTAAATTATTCACGCGATTAAGACCCGTAATATATATATTTTCTTAATGTGTACAAATCGCGAAAGTTTATCAACATTTGTAGGTAAGCAATTTTGGCACTCAGAAGAAATCGAATCACAGATGGCGCCACGTGTTTTATTTTGATATAACACGGACTTAATCTTTCATTTTTTTAAGCAACTAACATACATAAATTCTAGAAAATATCAAGTAGTTTATTTGTAATGTAATATTGTTTTTCATTTCTACATTCATAACATAATCACGATTCATGCAAAACAATGATAATTTGTTAAACAAAGTAAACATGTTAAAGTCAAAAATAAAACCTTGTTTAATAAGCATACATTTAGAAACACAAAAAGAGACTCGAATACTTAAGACTCGATCCTCCGACCTCGCTCGTTGAAGACCGCTACTTGTGCCATTAGACCACTTCAATCGATACAGAAACGGTTAAAATAGCTGATCTTAAGAAAATTGAAAATGTTTTGTTTAGCTCCTTATAGTTTTAGCGTGAAGTTATTGTTTCCATGGGTTACAATTGTAAATAATGTCTCATTGTGGAAAAAATTGTGAAAAACCATAATGGTTCGACAAAACATACGTTGCTGCTCGCTCCCCATAGACGATAGCGTAATGATTCATAGTGTAAATAATGACCTATAGTATTTACAATAAAACTGCAAATTTTCATGAAGATCCGTCAAGTAGTTATTGTTTTATAAAGATAAATAGCTACAGACATTATCCGTTATTGCTTAGCTCCTATGGGAAATAGCGTGATAAATTATAGCCTATATGTTAATCCAGACTTATTAAAATACACATGCAAAATTTCAACCGAATCTGTTTGGTAGTTTTTGCGTGATGCGTGTTCAAACAAACAGACAGACAGACAGACAGACAGACATTTCTAAAAATGTAGGAATGTGTTTAAATACTCTTTTCGAACATTTCCCAATATTTTTTTTCACTATGTTCGGCCATGTACAGAGACGTGAAATTTACAATTTTATTATTATTACTAGCTGTGCCCGCGACTTCGTTCGCGTGAAAGTCGGGTTTAAATTAAGGTAGTTTATGTTACGAAATAACTTCTGTGTAAATATGTTGGAAACAGTCCTGTCGGGTGACCCGCAATATGATTCAGCAGCGGAGAATCGTCTTAAACTATTAATAGCTTCAACATCCAAAAGCTTTGGGAAAATAAATACCTAAGTACCAAATACAGACTCTATGTATTCGTTAATTGTGTTTTTTGTTATTAATTTGTGTTTGTTTTCTTTTGGTCTATTGTTATTTTTATTATTTTACTGTTTTATTTATTGTTTTTTTTTATCTTCTGCATGACTTTTCCTGTTAAATTATAATAATGTCTATACATGTGTCATCTGTGTACTAAATAAAAATTGTTCTGTACTATTCTTTTAGATAGTTAATTTGGTGTGCGGCTTAAGAAGTGGGTTTTCTGTTGTTTTTGTTTCATTCTTTCAACTTTATACCTACTTATTACCTAATAAAAATTATTAGGTAATAAGTAGGCATTACGTAGAATAGAATTTGTACGAAAATTTTGTTACTTCCCATGTGATCGTAAACTTGTAAAGCGTAAGTACTTAAATGTGATAATTTTCCTTATAATTTTAGTATTTATATCAACTACCCAACATGAACCATTTAGCTGGCAGGGGGACACTTGACTCTAAAAATGTTCACTATAAAGCCTAATATTACACAAAGAAATCCTTAAATCCAAAAATAGTCTTCACAAAACCTTAACGCTTTTTAAAAGACCTATCTAATGATACCCCACACGATGGGGTAGGTGAGAAAAAAAAAATCATCCCCACTTTAAATATAAGAGAGGTGGTACCCTTCAAAAATAATGATTTTCTTTCATTTTTAGCGGCTTAAGTAATTTATTCATGCAAAGTTGCAACCTTCTAGCACTAATAGTCTCTGAGCTAAGCTGCGGACGGACGGACATAAGGGAACTATAAGGGTTCCGTTTTGCCATTTTGGCTATAATGGGGTGTATTTCATATAGTGTTACAACGCAATACTTAAAAAATGTTTTTTTCAGGATTTTCCTTTGTCTGCAAAGATTTACAACTGAAATGCATATAAAACTGCTGTAACACTTTAGTAAACAAACACAGAGCGTGTCATGTGTGTCATGCCCGCGAAAATGTCAGATATCTCCAAAGCCACATACTAATCTATGGGTAGCCTTCAAATAAGTTACCATTAGCGGCGATGACGACAGTCAATGGTTTTTTAAAAATTAATTTACACTCTGTGGAGTGTTTTTATATGTTGTCTTACATTACAATGATGCAAGTAAGAAAAAAAAGACATGCACCCCCAGGCTCATGAATTTTCAAGCCTTCGCCATACATTTGGTCCGCGTTGACAGACAATGACCAACCACTCCCCTCCTCATGTCGCCCGAACTACTCACACTTGGCCGATGTTGAATCATTCATTATCGTTGAATTGATGAACACGTAATTTCCAACTATAACCCCAAAACATGATCCTCGATGCACCTGTGTGATGCGTGGTCAAACAAACGGACAGACGGACAAACATTTCTAAAAATGATAGCAATTTTAATTTTAAAACTTCTTTTACTAAGTACAGAACATTATTGAATACAACGCCATCTACTTTCAAAACCAGTGAAGTTTCTTCTTAAGGAATTATTTGATCACGGTGAACAATTTGATTTCATAGATGGCGCTGCATGTTTTTTTTTACGTCTGTAATGTCTTTTTTTAGCAATGAACACATCAATTCTGGAAAATGTCGAATACTTTTTAATTGTAATGTAATATTGTTTTTCATTTCTGCTACGATTAATTCATTACTCTCAGCAGTGCATGCAATACCTATAAATATCTTACCTAGGTGTATATTTAACTTGATTTTTAATATAAAAAATAATAACCAAAGTAAATAAGTTACCTACGGTCGAAAAAATAACTAAAACATTGAGAAAAATATTAAAAAAGGATAAAGATTATTTTAAAAAATACAAAAAGAACATAATCAGATGTCAGATTCGAGCCTGGGACTTCGTCGTCAAAGTCCGCTAGCATGGCTTCGAGGCTATACGGTTCGCTACACACCACGTCAAAATAACTGTTCTTATGAAACTTAAAAATGTTGTGTTTAGCTCCTTATAGTTTTAGCGTGAAGTTATGTATCCCATGGGTTAGAATTATAGATAATGTCTAATTGCGGAAAATTTTGTGATAAACCATTATGGTGCGACAAAAAATACGTTGCTACTCGTTCCCCATAGACGTTAGCGTAATGATTCATAGTGTAAATAATGTCCTATAGTATTTACTATAAAACTGCAAATTTTCATAAAGATCCGTCAAGTAGCTACTGTTTTATAACGAAAAATAGCTACAGACATTATCCCTTACTGCTTAGCTCCTATGGGAAAAAGCGTGATAATTTATAGCCTAAATTTTAATCTGGATCTATTAGATTGCACGTGCAAAATTTCAACCGAATCTGTACGGTAGTTTTTGCGTGATGCGTGTTCAAACAAACAGACAGACAGACAGACAGACAGACAGACAGACAGACAGACAGACATTTCTAAAAATGCAGCAAAGTGTTTATATACTCTTTTCCAACATTTCCTCATTTTTTTTTTCACTAAGTTCGGCCATGTACAGACACGTGAAATTTACAATTTTATTATATGTATAGATAAATAACACCCAGACACAGAATAAACCATCGTGCTCATCACACAAAGTTTTATCCTGGGTGGGGATCGAAGCCACAACCTCTTGCGTAGCAGTCGGTTACACTCCCACCGCGCCACAGAGGCTTTAAGTACTTTTAAATTACTATACAGCTAACTAACTGTTAATATACCGTTTGATACAGGTTACGCGATATTCCTTCACAATCAAAGATATATTAAATTGATTTTCCATATATTAAGCAAGTACTTACATACAATACAATATCAAAATAATAAGTAATTAAGAACGATAACAACTTTTATCATACCTGTTCTATTGTGTCTTAGTCGATGTATGAGTAGGACCTTGATCTAAAATAATGACATTGAAGTATTTTGCTTTATATTGAATACAATTTGAGATAAGTACTCAATAATATTTACAGATTCTACCTATTTATACAAATACCACTTTTAGCACGCGGCTCCGCGAGCGTGGATGTCGGTAATCGCAATAAAAACTATTTTATGTCCTTTCCCAGGATTCAAACTATGTCTATTCTAAATTTCGTCTAAATCGTTTTAAGCGTGAAAAAGTAACAGGCTGACAGACAGAGTTACTTTCATAAAGTATCAAAATAGAAAAAGAGTTTTGTTTGTCTTGCGAACTTAACTACAAATTTTATACGGTAAAACTCGTATGTTTAAATTGAAAAAAAAGTATATTTTACTTATTTTGCTATTATAGTATTATTGTAGTACAGTAGTTATTATAGTACACAAGTGTTTGAGTAAACACAAGTACACTCTCTTTTCACTCACTCTCAAAGCCCGATGGGACGCGCAGGATCGACGGCTTAACGTGGTCTCCGAGGCACGGAGGGGGTATGACAGTTTACGAAAAATAGTCACCCATCCATGGAACGACAGCGCTAACGTTGCTTAACCTCGCAGATATCTATCATAATAGACAATAAGGTACAATAGGGCTGGCGTATTTGTGTGGATAAAAGCTCCATGTAATTTTATAGAATACTATATAGCTGATCCGCGCAACTACGTTCGCGTAAATTTTCCCCGTTTTTGAAATTTTTTATTACTGCTCCGCTATTGTTGATCGTAGCGTGATGCTATATAGCCTAAGCCTAAGCTCGTAGCCTTCCTCGATAAATGGGCTTTCCAACAGTAAAAGATTTTTTCAATTTTGCACAGTAGTTCCTAAGATTATCGCGTTCAAACAAACATACAAACAAACTCTTCCGCTTTTTAATATTAGGTAGTATAGAAAAATAATCCTCCTAAGATCAGGCAGATAAAGCATTTTTGTTTTATTTCCCAACATTGTGACTATATTATAAAGACCGTGGTCACGGGTTACCTGTAGCCTATAAACTGAAAATCCTATTAAAACGAATGTTTAACAGTGATAATTTTATAGTTAACTAAGCTAACCCGCGCAACTTCGTATGCGTCAGTTTTCCCCGTTTTTGCAACACTTTTTATTGTACCTCCGTTCCTATTGGTCGTAGCGTGATGTTAAATAGCCTATAGCCTTCCTCGATAAATAGGCTATCTAACAGTATATTTTTGATATATGTATTTATTTTCCGAAGTAGTACTTCCTGAGATTATCGCGTTCAAACAAACAAACTCTTCAGCTTTATAATATTAGTATAGATAATATAACCATACATAATCGATAGGACCTCAAGAGTGAGGGGAATACAGAGTGCACTTCTTCATGCTAGTGGTAACTGCTTACCGTGGTCTAGGCATCCGCTCGTTAGTTATTAAAAAACTGTATTAAATTAACAACAGTTGGATCAACTTGACCGGATTGCAGTTATTTTTTTTTATTAGTTATATTTTAAAAAAGACGACTCCCACATTAGGGTACAAGCCCTGTGTCGCGGGGGACTTTACAAACATACAAGTTACGGACACAAAGTTCACCCAGACACGGAACAACAATTTGTGGATCACACAAAGTGGTGTCCCGTGTGGGAATCGAACCCACGATTTTAATTCAACAATATAAAAATACTATATTTATGAGTTTAAAAGAGAATAAAAGTTTAAATTTAGAACAGTTACAGTAAATTAAAAGTAAAAAAAAAGTATGACAATGTAATGCGTAATTGCATCTCTAATTATCTTGGTTTAATTACCGCCCCCCACCCCCGCTTCCAGTCACCATTTACTACTAAAAAATGCATCTGCACAACCACTTTTCGCTAACTTCAATCCGGTCAAGTTACGTTGATCCTACTGTGTATGGTTTAAAGGCGTAAGGTAAAGTTGCTCGTAGAGTTTGTCCATTCGAGTGCTAAGTATGAATTAACTGCGCAACCGATTTCAATAGCATGGCTTTGGTAGACATTTTTTCTAAAGGTCTGCTTAAATAAAACATTTTATATTCATAGGAAGTAGGGAAAATCGCATGAAGCCAAGACGAATCACTAGCAAAAACACAGTTTGGTTCAACACGATATATTTAGTACATTTTTGTATCCAAATCCAGATTTGAAACATGGCCCCCTGGCTAAACATAACACTGTAAGTAAAAATAAGGTGTTGGCGCGCCGCGGTTCCTATCAGCGCAATGATAATTTTATCAGCTTGTGTTATATTGATAACACAGATAAATTGACATGACGTCGCTCTATAATTTCACTCCTGTATTCGTGGATGTGCTCATAATAAAAAATGGCTTTATTGTCAGTTTTTGGAGTTTGAATCATCGAGTGA
The DNA here is from genome assembly GCA_945859575.2 of Herminia tarsipennalis. Taxonomy (NCBI): domain Eukaryota; kingdom Metazoa; phylum Arthropoda; class Insecta; order Lepidoptera; family Erebidae; genus Herminia; species Herminia tarsipennalis. Next base: position 8,219,030 of record OX243834.2, on the reverse strand, counting down.
TCGAAAAAATGAATGTAATAAATCTTGAATTTGCAACCCTGTGTACAGAAAAATACTAGCCAGTTCGGTCTAGTGGTTGTTGACCTGACTGCTAAGTCTTAGACTAGATTTCCACCCAGGGTATTTTTTTGTGTCATGAGCGCGATTGTTTATTCTATGTCAGCATGTACATAATTTGGTTAATATTGGAACGTGGTTCCTTATCGCACGTTTTATTTGCGGGCTGGGAAGCTAGATGGAAAAAAGTGTTACATTTTGACATCGATCAAAAATGTATTATTTATGATCAAGTGAAGTGAGCTTGTATTATATAGGTTGTTTGTATTTTTCAAAAACTTATTTGTCATTTTGGTTTTTGTCAATGTTTTTTTTTTTCATTATTATATGAAACTAAAATAAAGGGTTTGTGTTATATAGGTTATTTGTATTTTTGTAAAAGGTTGTATCGTTTATTTCAACTATGTGCAACTGGCTGTGTGTAGAATAATATGTGTGAAAAATCTAAATTTGAAATAAGACCATTTTTTAAATGTTGTGGTCTTCCAGAACTTCCTTTTTAATCATTACTTAATACAAACCCAAGAAAGATATAGCAAAAGGATCTACGTTCCAACCAGGTGTCGATAAGACACCTCTTTTTTTTCAAATACATAAGTATGTTCCAGTTGTCCGATTACTAGTGTAGTCTATGCCTAGTTTCGGATCAGATGGCCGTCCATGAGTAGTAAAAAAAAGTTTTTTTTTTTTATTTTGAGTAAAATAATCATTGTTACTTAATCACGTCTCAATTACTGAACAGGTGTATTTACTTAAAACAAATTGAGCACAAAGATAGCTATTATATTACTGATAAATAAATATTCATAACACTAATTCAAATCTAGATTAGTTATGAATAACATAGGTATTATAAGTCGACATGTATCTGTTTTATCTGCATTCTAATTGGATTAAGCAAAATCAGTTCATGCACAAAAGAATTCAGATAATTATTACATATTTGAAATTAAAATTAAAAAAACCCGCTATAATGCGATAAGTTAATGATTATAATATTTAATTACTAATCACTTATTATAAAATGTCCTGCAAATGCCAGATTATATAATAATGATAATTATGCATACAATTATTACCTATCTAATTAATTGAAAAACTTTTTTAAATGTGGAATAATCACTTTAGGTATATTTTCCATTACAAAATTTAAAGTGCATGCCCAACAAATGCTCAATTGCTATTACAATGAGTGACGCTCATTGTAGTAGCAACACTCCAACACAGCACATAACTTGCTATTGTGATTACGACTTTAAACAGTGTGATTTAAATTATTTTTTAAATGACAAGATAAAATAATTGACAGCTCGGCGCAACGTCAGCTATTTTTATCTTGTCATTTTAAAATGTACTTTAACATACACAATTTAAGGTTGCAATCATAATTGTAAGTTATCTGCAGTAAACGATTATCATAATAAGGTTGTTTCTAATAGGCTCCACAAAGTACCTCCCTTGAACCAGGCACACACTGACGTCGTTCATGGCTTCGGAATTGGGTATTTGACTACTATCAAAATAAAATGTTTTTTAATAACCATGTAAAAATATTTCATAAAGTGATCTAAAAAAATATGTTAATTTATTAGTTTAACGCGTTTATTAATTTTTTAATCATAAGATAAACACTAAAAATAAATGATTTGAATATAGAAAACGTGACGTCACATGTTAGCATTCCATACATATTTGAACAGAGCGGATCGTTTTTGACGTTTCTTAAAAAGAGACTGATTTGACTTTAGTCAAATACCCTATTACAAACGACTTTAGATCACTATGTTCGGTGTCGCGAGATTCTATATGATGTGTTCTGTGTTTGCTATATATATTGCACACAGTTGTTGCTCGAGAACGTTTATATGAAGATTACCTTTTGTACTCTCGGTATTTTTTGGCACAAAAGAGAGACGACTCAGAGTAGACTTGATCAGACTAGAGGGCGGCACAACCGTTAATCTTATCGACGCAAATAATTCTTATAATTTAGACAGGAAACGTCTTCAACGCAATCTTTTAAAACTGAAATAATGGTCCCACGAACTTAATATAAATAGATGTTATCTGCCGATGTCGATCGGACGTTTTCTTAATGTCAACGGTTACGATACCATTGACAATGCTACATCACGTTATCTACATATGATATCGTACAAATACTTCCAGTCAAATATTTACCGATATCGGTATCTGACGGTTACATGTGTTTTACACGCATCATTATAGTTGTCGTATAAAGTTGTATTTTTGTTCGTTATGATGCGTAGATGATATTATGTTGATATATCAAAATGAACCGTAATAACCTTACATTCCTAAGAATGTGGGTGAATTATTAGTAGATGATAAAGTAGAGAGTAAATATAGTTCAATTAAACAAACAATACTGTACAGTGCAACCGTACATCGCAATAATTGTGCTCTCATCAATACTTTAATACTGAGTTTAGTTTAGTTAAAAAGAAGAAACAAATTATGTTATAATGTGAAATGAATAAATGTCATTATTTAAAAAAAATAACAACGAAGAATGTATGTGGTCCACTGATCTCTATAGTCCTTACTATAGGAAAAGGTTACATAAACAACATTTTTCTCTCTTTCACACTTTGCAGTCAATATTTACTTTTTAATTGAAAGGGATGGCGCAGTCCTGGTCTCTAGGACAAAGAAACTAATCCACACATAGTTAACCTTTGTATTGCAATGTCAGACTATTACAAAAATAAATCGTCAAAGTAGGAAAGCATGATTTAATTATCACGAGTGAAAAAGAGAAAAATGTAATCCGCTGCTTTCATTTCTTGACGCCGACGATGCGACACTGACATATAACAACTAAGTCAATTGTATAGATTTTAAGATGCCGCTTTCTGAGCGCTTGTAACCTATCTACACTTTTTTTACTTAAAACCACATTGGAATAAGTGATGTGGTCTCTACCATTGACGTAAAGACTAGGATTGCGTCATAACCTCACAAAATTGACCACTTTCTAGAAAGAGACAACGTTACTTTGTGGACAATACCTGTCAAAGAGACAGGGCCGCACGAGATTTTTCTCTCTTTCACGCTTTGCAGTCAATATTTTCGACTGGCACGTTCCAGATCTATACGTCAATGGTCTCTACAGCCCATGAGAAAATAACATGTAAAGAAAAAAAAAACGAAGAAGTATAATTAAGAATAAAAGCGGGGCTTTTCTAATTTTATTATTTTGTAACCTGTATTCAATTCTAATGTAAAATTATTTGTAATTTTGTTAGTTACAAATTATTTTACAAGTCAATAACAAATTAACAAGTTTAAACGTCACTGGATTAGATAGCAAAACTCCTTTTTAAAATATTTTACCTTTAACAGCTGGAAATTAGTATTCCAAGTTGTGTAGTCTCATTATTTAGCATTTTGACGATTATGAGCATTTCAAAGTACAGGTAGGAGGTTTCGGTACCAGTCGATCTAAGCACGTAGCCATCAAACCGAACTAACTTCGAAGTAAAATTCGAACGAAATGGCGTTTTAATAGAGCGAAGCACTTTCGCCAACTTAAATCTTTGGGCTTAAAAAAGGCTTTACATCGGTTTAAAGGGATGAGAGTGGCTCAAGCGGCTCGATTGCTGCCTTTGGCTTTGGCCAATTATTCACCGCCTAGTCAAGATAACAATCGGTTGTATGAGACATTATGTTGCCAAGATTTGTAGTGATTATTTTATAATATTTGTGGATTTTTTATTTTTTATTTATTGGAATAATTGTTACTCAACACTTTCGGGGACAGAACGTGATTTTACGTCATTATTTGAGATTTTAAAACAACAGAACGTACAACCACGTTCAAAAACAGAATGTTATTTACGGCAGAACGGTGAATTTAAAAGCGAAAATTCGTTTCAATGTACATTGTGTCGCAACGTATCGAGCTCTCTAAACCTTACTGTCACGTAGACTTACTTTTTTTCCATTTTAAAAATAAGTTCAACTATTAGTGACAAAACGTATGCAGACGAAGACGTGATAAAACGTTTACATCAAATGTATTTTATTTATCTAATATCATTCAACACAACGAATCGATACGTCAAATCTTTTTGTAAAATTAAGAAAATAGTTTCGTAACCTAAAAATATAATAAAAAAAATATTGATCCCAACAAAGAGGTCGCAAATTGTTTTAGTTTAAATACTCCAGAATTTCGTACTCAAAACTTTTACGAAAAAGTTTTGAACATCTTTGGTTCAATTTTGGTGGGTATCATTACTCCAATAGAACTGGCAGCAAACCTACAAATAAAAATTATAAAAAAAATATTCGAATGCGCTTCTCATTTGTTTTAATTTATGTGTTTTACATTTTTTTTAATAATATTATTATCATTAAGTTTTATTTAAATCACTTGTTACATTCAGTCTATTTCATAATGAATAAAGATACAATGAAAATTTTAATATTGAATTTTAAACACGTAAGTACGATAATACAGTTTTAATAAAAGTCACAGCTAGCAAACATTATAGTCAGACGGGAATTGCAGAAAATTGTTCGCATTGGAGCTTCGACAGAGCGTTTTTGCTCTTTTTACTGAATATTGAATTCCCGTCGGCAGTAGGCACTACCGCGTAAAAAAGCCAATTAAAGCTATAAATCATTTGTGTATGCCCTTTTTCCTACTTCTACCTTTCTAGCCATTACCGGGGTTTTATGTGTTCACTGAAAACACCAATGCCCAGCCAGACAAGGCTATTTGAAATATGAAAGTTGTAAAGTGATATATCTCCATCAGCGGGTTTTTTATGGCGTTTATTTTTTTTTACTGCTCAAACAACGCGTGTGTACCTACTGCCTTAAATCATGGCTGATATTTTTACTGAAATTGATATATTAGTCTCTGGGAATTTTTGTTCTAACGTGAAGTTTGTAGTTGTTGTTTAGAGATGTGTGTTAAATTATTTATCAAATTTATCATAATTTATCAAGTTTTATAGGGTTAGTGTGGTGTTTGTGGAGAAAGTTTTTAGTTTGTTGTGGGCTAGGTATCTTTTTTTTATAATGAAATTTTGGGACAACTCACACAACGTCATCTGATCCCGAACTAAGCAGAGATTACGATACATCGCTCTCATCACAAAAAGTTGGGAGGGGGGGGGGGGTTGGTGGATTGAACCCACGACATATATTTGTAGGCCGTTTAGTCTAAGCCATATCTTAAGTATTATATTAGCAGAATAGCAAACGAGAGTGTTGTTGTTGTTATTTTTAATAATAGTCATTTGAAAAACAATTATCTATTACATTTACATTCTACTTTCCTAAGTCATATGACCATATATACACAACAAATTCAAATTCTTTATTCACTTAAAAAGAAAAATACGACACCTGTAATAAATCATCTAAATTTAAATGGATAACTAATCCTTATTTTTATTTTCAGGGTTGTCAAGAATGCCACTTGCGTGAGTCCACACTCACGTTTCACCTGTCGCTTCAGCGGCGTTTCAACAGCAGTCAAAGAAACCATCAACATTCATCTCAGGGTGTACAAGGAAGCGCTGGCGGCCGGCATGGAGCCGCTAAGCGAGAACGGGCTCTGCCTATCAGAGCTTGAACTCCATGGAGGCGGGCACTTGCACGAGTCAGTGGCTGCGTCTGTGGGGTCGGCAATATCCAGCCTTATGGCACCCCTACATCATGAGCCTCAACATGCGCCTCTACATCATGCGCCGCCATTACATCATGAGCCGCTCGAGAAGCTTAAATGTAAGTCACCTCCTTTATTTGTATATCAGCTTTTTCCATGTTTGATTTTTATAGCTTACTAGGTTTCGCCCGTGGTTCCGCCCGCATGGATGCCGATTAGGGCGATAAAAAATATCCTATGTCCTTTTCCAGCACTCAATTATCATGTCCATACTAAATTTCATCTAAATCGGTTCAGCGGTTTACGATAAACGAATTTATTGTAAAAAGTGCAGCTCCCTTCTATAGTTTTTCCGTGAAAGGGTACAAAAAACTTCCATCGACACATCGTTAAAAACTTTTGGATTTAGAATATTATTAGAATAGGATTCTCTGTATTTCAAGAAAAACTTGCTTTGTGTACGAGTAACCCAGTAATTGAGTGATTGTACAAAATCCTGGGGAAGCGAGTTAGACTCTTATTTGGTCGGTTTCTACTGTATCTACTTCATGTTAAATCTTTTTATTTATTACTATCAACAATAGTATTATACATAAAAACTTTTTGTAAGGAATAATGTACCATTACCGATTTATTTAAGAACATTAATAGAGTGCCGTAGCCCGTAAGTTGTTTTAATAAAATGTTTATCATTCACCTCGCTGGCATATCTTCACCTGTCTTTGCATAAGAGCACTATAACATAAATGCACCTTTACTCCATGACTGTTTATCAGCCAAAAACTCAGTAAAGCAAAAGTTTGACTGGATATACATGTTGTTGTAATATTATTCTAGAAAACAAACAAAAAACACATGCGAAAGATGTTAATAAACTGTATGTCCCAATCACATCGATTCGTTTCCGCGAACCAACGAGGATACTCCTCGGATTTCTTATATTGGCGAATAAATCCCGTTTTAAACTCCACCCGGCCAGTAAATAAAATAAAGGGAAGATTTTGTGTTTCATTTCGTTGGCGACGCGTGCTCGTACGATCGACTCATTTCTCCTCGCGTTTTATTTTTATGAAGATGTGTAGCGCCTCCTGTACTCGTAGATAGAGACCTAACAGGGATTTTGCGAGGTAAATAAATGCACTCTTTTCGCTTTTATTTCCGATGTAGTCGTTCTCGAATTATATTGAATTTCGTAACGTTGGAAAGGGAGTTATGTGGATGATACGGTAGGATATTGAATTCTTGTAACTTTATTAAAGTTCGGATGACTTGGAAATAAGATTACTGATTTTCTAACATGTACATAATGTAGTCTTAAAATTAAATTACATCAGAAAAGAGTGTGGCTTGCAAGGCAAGTTAAGACTCTGTCTGTAGGGTACTAAGACGTGGTGTGGTAAAAATAACAAGTGCAAGCTAATAAACATAGACCGTCACTCGATAAGTTTTGGGATGCTCATAATTTAAAAATGGAACGCATATGTGTTGTATATTTATAAAAAGCAAATTTATTTAAAAATAGAACGCAAGTTCAATAGCCATGTTGCTGGTTTAAAAATAAATTATGATGTTCCATTATTGTTTCTATAGTCCGGTCAATTTAGACAATTGAAATAAAGAAAATTCCGACAGAGCCAAATCTTCGTAGAGATCTTAGGTTTACCACAAGGAATAAAGTGACAAAAGTCCCCATAAGTCCCATGTGTGCTAAGGGAGTTATTCGGGGCCCAAGGTCAAAATTTTAGGTTTTTTGGATTTTTCTCGAAAACGGTAAGTTTTATCGAAAAAATACTTAGAGCAAAGTTGTAGATCTTAAAATTTTCAATAAAGATGATTCTTATGATTTTTTCTCTAAGACCCACTATTTCCCAGATATTGCGCTTGTAAGAATCACGTTCTACATAATATGCACACATTTCCACACCACCTGTGAGGTAGTGTACTCGGCCCATTTTTTTTAACGTGGTATCCCCGAACCTTTATGCCTATTCCACGAACCTTTATGACGTTATTTTCAGGAACAATAATTATTTAATAGTATGAAGATTATTGTTATGGGTTACTGAGTTTAACTGTCGTTCTAACTTCTTTTTATTACTTTATTCTGACTCATATCCTTCATATTCAACAACTTCAACAATCATGTTTTCTTCAATTTCTTCTTGTTCTTCTTCTTCTCCTTCCTGTTGATGAATGCTAAGAAATTGTTCAAATGAAGATGAATCAGTTGTATCTTCATCAAAATCACATGAATCTTCCTCTCTTGTATTTTATTGAACATTTGAGCAAGAGACCTTGGCAATTGGTACACGCTGAAGAACACTGCAACCCTACTTTTTTACAGCCACATTTGGCACTACAACCTTTCTTGCAATTGCAAAAAATAATGTTAAGAAGTTTTTCTGAAGCAGGGGGCAGTAAAGTTCGAATCGGTTCCAAAGTATTATTTATCAATTTCCAACCCCAGTCTACAGGGTTCAGGGTTCATTGCCTTGCCATGTCGGAACTTGATAGTATACTCAAAACAAATGTTGAGTAGCAGATGCCGATGTTGGAGGAAGACAAGATAGTCGTACTTGCTTTTTGTTTCGTGTATTTTTTACAAATGTTAAATATCTGTACAACTATCTTGTCTTCCTCCAACATCGGCATCTGCTACTCAACATTTGTTTCGAGTATACTATCAAGTTCAGACATGTAGTATGAGAAGAATAAAGTAATAAAAAAAAGTTAGAACGACAGTTAAATTCAGTAACGCATAACAATAATCTTCATACTATTAAATAATTATTGTTAGGTTCGTGGAATAGGCCTACCGGGGATACCACGTTAAAAAAAATGCGCCGAGTACCACTACCTCACAGGTGGTGTGGAAATGTGTGCATATTATGTGGAACGTGATTCTTACAAGCGCAATATCTGGGAAATAGTGGGTCTTAGAGAAAAAATCATGAGGATCATTTTTATAGAGTATTTTAAAATCTACAACTTTGCTCTAAGTACTTTTTCGATAAAACTTACCGTTTTTGAGAAAAATCCAAAAAACCTAAAATTTTGACCTTGAGCCCCGAATAACTCCCTTAGCACACATGGGACTGATGGGGACTTTTGACACTTTATTCCTTGTGGTAAACCTAAGGTCTCTACGAAGATTTGGCTCTGTCGGAATTTTCTTTATTTGATCACTATTTTCATGTCTAAATTGACCGGACTAATATTTTTTTCCGATTTTTGTACATATTAGGTATGTTTAGGGACTTAATCGCGCTCCAAGGAGACATCGCTAAGCTGCCATCAGTCGACCCGTGACCACGATCGGTGCAATTTGATCGAAATGTCGGGTAAATAAAAGGTGTGCTCTTAAATAATTAATTCACGCGATTCAGCAAAGCAAGCATTCCAGTAATTTCACTACACTTTCCACGTTTTTCTTTGTAACTACATTTTATAAAAAAATAATCTTCAACAATTACCATCAGCGTTAGAGGAGTCTGATCCATCTCGGACAACAGTTTTTAGATGGTTCAGTGAATTTAAAAGGGGATTTAAAAAAAACCTTGAAGATGACCATAGAAGTGGTCGCCCACAAACTGCAGTTACTACAGAAAATTACATACTCGGACATCGAGAAGACTCTTGGCGTTCGGGGAGCGTCAACATTATTTTGCATCAGTATCTCGGAGTGAAGAAGCTTTGTTGTCGTTAGATCCCGCATTTACTCTAAGACACTGAAAAACATGCCCGTGTGGATTGGTACCACGAAATGAGTCTACGATTTAAAAACTGAACGTCAAGACGTATTTTGGAAATCATCATAGGTGGCGAAACGTGAATTCATTAATATGATCCGGAAAATAAGCGACAGTCGTCAGTATGGGTCTTTTCAGAAGGAAAGTTGCCGACAAAACTGCAAAGACCTCGTAATGTTTTTTTTTTCTCTCAGCGGGGCATGTGTCGACAACAATATTGGAATATCATAGATCTCTTAACCCGGAATGGTATACAATAGTAGCATTGCCGAAAGTTTTCCAAACTCTGTGAGAGAGGAGACCTAAGACTGGGCTTCGGGGAATCGCATCACGACAACGCTTCGTCACATATATCCCTTAGAACAAAGGCGTTTCTGGATAAATTCGGTGTTGAAACCTTGCCTCATCCACCGTACAGTCTTGATTTAGCTTCCTGTGATTTCTTTTTGTTCCCGATAATCAAAGAAAAATAAAAGGAATTATTTTTCTTGTGTTGAAGAGGCCGTGTCCGCCTACGAAGTCGCCATTTCGGACCTATCAGATCAAGACTGGCAAAAGTGTTTGAATAGTTTGGTTTAGACAAATGGAACTTTGCATAGAGAAGGAAGGAGAGTGTATCGTACCACCAAAAAACAAATTGTAAAATTAATATAGTTTTTATTTTTTATTTTTTCTTGTCTCAAAACTTACCGAGTTACCTACGTATACGTACCTTTATTATTTCATTTCAATATTAATTTATTAAAAAAATTAAAGTCGTCAAAAACTGTACAAAAATTCATAGACATGACACAATCAATCCATTTGACGATTTTGTAGCACGATGCCTATTTTTGCCTCTGAACCTTTAAAATAGAGTAATTCAAATTCAAAAAATTCAAAATTCTTAATCACTTAGGATGCAAAACCACTCTTGTGACAACTCTACATGTGCCTAATGCCAAGTTTGCAAACAATAGGTAAAGCCGGAGAAAAGAACCTGGCAATAAAAACTCGCGGCCACTCTTTTCAAAAAAGAAGAAATTAAGGTACAGATGATCTCATTCGTAGATTACACGCTTAATTTTATGAACAATATTTAGATAACAAACCATTGGTGCAATTTCGCGTCAATAAAACATCCCGCCATAAAAAAATATGACTTTAGTTGTGACGATGAACATAACTGCACGTGTTATTTGATGACTTTATTTATTGCGCTGTGGTGAATGGTGAAAAAAGAATAAAGCGTCATCGTCACAGGCCATCGGGGATTGACCGTGAGTACCGTGACGCGATATGGGCACTTTTGTATCACTCTGTATACAAAATTAGGGATTATTCACCTCCCGCCCGCTTGACGCGAGTTTCTGCTTTCGTTTACGTCAATAATGTGTCATATTTGGCATACCCCAAATATTAGTTAATTTTTTTAATGTTCATGTTATTTTAGTACTGCAATATTATTTAAGTTTTAATTTGTAATGGAGCAATTTACAGCTAGATAAGTCAAAAGAGTAAAATTATTTGGTAGCAAATTACAACTCTTCATACTTATCGTATAAATACAAAAGTACATATTAAACAAATACTTGACAATGACAACAGACAATAACTATTGTCTAGTCAAAAAAAAAAACTTATTTAACCATTTAAAATATAAGTTAATAGGTATTGTTGTTAGCTTTATTTTGAAGCGGCGGTAGCCCAATGAGTAAGGCATCGGTCTCGCAATCTTGCTAGTTATCCTTTAAAAAATAACATTATAAAGTGTTTTGTTATTCAGTTCTGAGGTTGGCAACCTTTATTTTTTATTCTTTATGTGATAACGTTCTTCAATGGATTACCAGAGTAAAATTCATCTAATATATAAAATTCTTGTGTCACGGTGTTTGTAATTTAACTCCTCCGAAACGGCTCGACCGATTCTCATGAAATGTTGTGTGCATATTGGGTAGGTCTGAGAATCGGACAACATCTATTTTTCATCCCCCTAAATGTTAAGGGTAGTCCACCCCTAATTTATTTTTTAATTTTTATGTAATTTTTTATTTTTTTTGTGATACCGGATTCAAAAATACATACAACCCTGAATTTTCACCCTTTCTACGATCAACCCCTATTTTTTTATTTACCCCTATTTTGCAAAAACGGGTTAATTTGACACAGACGAAGTTGCGAGGGTCAGCTAGTCTTCATATATAAATTAAAAGTTTAATAATTTGAATTAAGCACAATCATGATCGACACATTGCAAATTATAGAAAAAAGGCGAGACTAAATATTTGGATGTTTGTCACATAATAACATTTAAACTTAGGTCCAGATATCAAAATATTAATATGTACTTAATAATTGTCTCTCTCTCTTTCATATGAAACTCTCAATTTTACACAAAATTGTAATTTAATATGTATACAAGCTTACTTCACTTGAATTTATTTGCATTTTGTAGATGTACACTACACTTCCAAAAATAATGTTTGTGTTCATGACGTGTTAGCATCTTTGCATGACTTATCTAAATACACCGATGAATAACCTATTAACTATGACGACAATATGAATCATTTTATTTACTTTGCCGAAATGAGGTATAAAAAAGAAGACAATAATTATCACTACTTAGTATAAAACAAAGCCGCTTTCTCTGTCCCTATATCCCTATGTATGCTTAAATATTTAAAACTACGCAACGGATTATGATACGGTTTTTTAATAGATAGATTGATTGAAGAGGAAGGTTTATATGTACAATAACATCCATTAAATAGTGGAGAAATAAGGAGAGGAGCAGCAATAAGAAATGTTGCAAAAACGGGGAAAATTTACGCAGACAAAGTTGCGCGGGTCAGCTAGTTAGATATATTTCTGGACTTGAACGCGTGAATTATTTAAAGGTACGAACCTTTTATCGTATCGACTGTATTATATATTTCGGGACTTAATCGAGTGAATTATTTAAAAGTACCACAGTTTGTTTGATCGCGATAATCTCAAGAACTACTGGTTTGAATTGAAAAATTCTTCAGGTTTGGATAGCCTATGTAGTGAGGAAGGCTATAAGAAATATATCTCTACGCTATGACCAATCGTAAGGTCGCGGGTTCGAATCCTACCCATTATACAACCGACGTGAACCTACTCCTAACACAAGCCATTGAGCTTAGCTAAATTGGTTAACAGGATTGCTAGTAATATGGGACCACAATCGCACATTGCTAGTTATCTTATTAAAAAAAAAAACTATTAATGTTTACATTTTTAATCCTTAACTATAACTTTATCAGAACAATTTACAGTACCAGAGTAAACTTTTTCTTAGGTAATTGGATACCTACGAAAAATAATAAATGGTCCTAAAGATCCACTACTTGCTAGTTATGCTGTTGGCAACCCGCCTTGCTAGTCATGTTGTTGGCATTTTCACGGAGCAACGGATTATTGGTATTTTTTGCATGCACCAAGATTGTCATAATCCCTTATGTACATAAGGGATTATGGTATTTTAAATCGAAAACCTAAAGGTAAACTTCGATATTTAACCCGTCGTTAGAAATATGTTTTACTAGCTGTCGCCCGCGGCTCCGCCCGCGTGGATGTCGGTTATCGCGATAAAAACTATCCTATGTCCTTCCCCGGGACTCAAACTATCTCCATACCAAATTTCATCTAAATCAGGTTAGCTGTTTGAGCGTGAAAGCGTAACAGACAGACAGACATACAGAGTTACTTTCACATTTATAATATTAGTATGGATTCTTACAATATTCCAATCTCCTTTCAAATCAAATAACTTTTAGAGTCTGTCAATTCTGGATTTATTTTTAAACCTTTGATGCTTAACTTGACACATAAAAATTCTTCAGTTTACAGGATAGGTACTTAAACAAGTACAACTCATAAAATAAAAATTAAGATGTATCAATTTCACAGCTGAAAACAATTCCAATAACATTATCACTTGCAAATGTTGGAGATGGGGCGCGGGGCTAATCGGATAGTTTTTACAAACACATCAATATCGGATTACTCACCCCCTGCATGTTTAGTTACGCAATTAGTCATGGCACAGGGGACACACTTTAAACTCACAGAAAGATGCTCTACTAGATTTTGTCTTTTTTATTGGAATAGAGCAACAACTTTGATTTTTTGCCATGTTAGGAATAATAAGAGAAGATAAATGTGTTTAAATATTTTATAAACTCAACTAGAGGTACAACTATCTAGCTTTCGCCCGTGACTTCATCCCCGTGATATGAATCAAGATAATAAAAGTAGCATATAGCATCAAGCTTCTAGCTACCTCCATACTAATACTGATGACTGGCCTGTTGGTCTAGTGGTTAGTGACCCTGACTGCTAAGCCGGAGGTCGTGGGTACGATCCCCACCCAGGACAAAACTTTGTAAATCTAATGTGTAATTTATCTATAATATGTATAGATTTATATATAGGAACATATAAGTATGTTTATCAGTTGCCTGGTTACCATAATACATGCTCTGCTTAGTTTGGGATCAGATGATGTTGTGTGAGTTGTCCCAAGATATTATTATATTTTACCAAATTTTAAAATTTAAATTGGTCTAATATCTTTGGAAATGCAAATCATGTACAAATAAATAAAAAAAATATTCTACTATATTCCTTTACATTTTGTTGAATCATAGCGTATTTATTATAAAAAAGACAGGAAAAAAGTATAAGCAAAAGTCATACAGACAAAAAATATTGTAGCAAAATAAGGTCTGTAGTAACAACACCATACGCAACTCCAAAATAGATTAAAAAATAAAACATTTTTACATATTGCACGTGAAGCCCATCTAAATGCGTCGATTTGTAATCCATCACCATCGGTAAAAAAGAGCAACAAAAGCAATCATTTAAAGTCAATTCGAATGAAGCATCATTCTTCTCTTTCTGCATAATGTTTTTTAAACAAAACAATATTTTGTCTCCCTCGCACGACAAAAAACAACCCTCCGGGTTCGTTGGAGCATTATATTGCGATGATTAGGCTTGCACTTGCCGCTTTTGCCATTGAATTTAAATGGGGGATTAAAATGCCACTGTATGCATTATATTATTAAAGCTCTATTGTGAATTAGTTCATTAAGCGATTGCTTCGTCATTTTGTCTTTATTTGCTTTAATTTTATTATTTTAAGTAGGTATAAGGTACCTACGTAGTTTTTGGTCTATTTCACCTGGCTTTAGTAAGATTTTGAACACGACGTGTAAAATCATTACCTAATCCTAACGATTTTAAATCAAATTATTCATAGGCACCTAAATAATGGTCATGTCACTAGACATACAAGAGATAATTACAACATTACTTTTGCGTTGCTTTGTTTATTTAAAACTAGCTGCTTGTCCCTGTTTCACATGGGTGTCATTTCGTAATTTTTTATATCTTGAGTTACATTATTGTAATTTTTGTAGGGATCTCTATTTTTCTGTCAATAACAAATAGCCTATGTTACTCCCAGATAATGTAGCTTTCTAATGGTAAAAGAATTTAAAAACCGGCCCAGTACCTAGTTTTTAAGTTTATTCGTTACATACAAAAATCCAAATCTTTCCTCTTTATAATAAAACTAGCTGTCACGCGCAACTTCGTCTGCGTAAATTTTCCCCGTTTTTGCAACATTTCTCATTGCTGCTCCGCTCCTATTGGTTGTAGGTTGTAGCGTGATGTTATATAGCCTATAGGCTTTCTCGATAAATGATGATTTTTAGAAGAATTTTCAATTCGGATCAGTAGTTACTGAGATTACCGCGTTCACACAAACAAACAAACTCTTCAGCTTTCTAATATTAGTATAGATTAGTGTAGACTAAGATGTATTTCAAATACAAAACTGCTAAATTCAAATTGAATGAAGCCTACTGGAGGAATTTGACACCGCTAAAATATTTGCGAAATGAGCACTTGCGGATACCTAATTGCGAACGTTTCTTGATTGGATCGTAAAAGGTATGTGCAAAAATCGTGTCTCGATTTTTTGCACATGCGATTTAAAATTCTATCTGTTCTGAGCTTATCCGTCGAAGATTGTTCCCATATCCCGAGATTTTTATAAAATAGGCGAAAAACACGTTTCGTGGCTTTAATTTTAAATTGATCAGGTTTTGCGAAATCTTATTAAAGCCTCCTCGTACGTTGATTCTATCGGTGCCTTTTTTCACCTCAGCCGGCGTTAAATCGAGAGCGAATCTCATTATTTCCTCTCAACAAAATATGGAAAATTAATTATGTAGGATTTGAACCCAATGCCTTTTTCCTTCAAATAATAATGTCGAAAAAAACAATATTTACAATAAAAAAAATTAACATTTCCCAACTGTGTTTTTATTAAAACGTTATTTAGCTAATTCAGATCTAATATTGAGCACGTCACTGAATTATGATAACTAAACTGTCTCGTTTAGAGAACTATGGCCTCATCAATTTTGTTTTCATCTAAACAACATTAAAGCAATTAATTTCACGGCATTATAGGATATTAAGATAATCCTAAATCATCAAATTAACAAAACAATCGCTTAGAGAGTCGATTAAATATGTTTAATAAGAAAAACAAACATTATTTTCATCGATTAACCAACTTGGTGTTGGGAAGTTTGCCAAACAAAGAATCGAGAGAGCTCAAGTCTCACGTTTTCGTACATTTTGTGATGTGAAGGATTACAAGTTGCCGCCATTTAAGATGTTACGCTCGTTCTCAACTAATATACCGAGTACATTGATTAATTTATTTTCTTTACGAAACTCCTTTAAGGTAAGACAAAGACTTTGTATAAGGTATATGGTAGTTAACTCTGTGTGGACTGTATGAAATAGCAAGCCTCCAAGGTCATAGCTTACTATTGTCTGTCATTAAGTAGTAAGTATTTTTAGTTCAACTTTAGTACAACTAAAAATACTTGGCATTGATATCTGTCTCTCTCAGACAAATGTCCAGACGTCGTCGATGAAAGAGGAATAGGCCGTCGTGGGCGTCGATGAAAGTAAATCAATCAGAATCAAATATTTTGAATTGAAGTAGGTAAATAGTAGGTATTAACAGTGTGGACTTCTTATTTAAACTATCTTCATGATAAGTCAATAGAATCTTCTAAAAAGACATAATACGACGCCAACAGCCAAATAAATTTTAGGAAGTACTTGTTGATCTTTTTACTTGTAAATCTAACAAATGAAAAACATTCGTCTAAAATGTTAGGGATACCGAAGTGCATATTTCATCAAGTAGGTTGTTATCCCTGTGAGGTGTGAGGCCACGGGCCCAAACAAATATTTGTAATGTTAGTTCATGTCTCTCGAGATTACTGACTTTATCTGATTGTGCCCGAATCTGACCGTAAGGCGACGCATACGCACGTTGGATAGATAAATGTTTAACTACTTTGAATTATTATCGTGAAGCTGCTACCAAGAGCAGATCTAACGATCATCGGGGTTAAGTAACGTTAGCATTCACACTCATTAATGAGAGTGACCGAGCAGTTCTATAAAATAATGAAAATAAGCGTAAGTAAGTTTCGTAATTGTCTAATTCGTAAAAATTGCACTTTATTGAGAATACTTTAAATAAGCAGTAAATCTTTTGTCTAATATCTCGTGTCTTTTTCTCTGATTGTAATTCCAACCGACTGTAAAAAGGCTACCCAAAGGAATGATTTATATTAGAGAGTGCATCAAGTATTACATTTATGTTGGTAAATATGATATCACATGCATAGTTAGCTAGTTAGTAGGTATAACTTAGATAAGTTATACCTACAAACTAGCTAACTAGATTTTAGAAGATATTTTCTTAAACTATAACATTTATTTAAATATGAACATAATTTGTACCATTATTTTCTAAAGGTCGGTCTCAATAATCTATCTATCGATGGATTTGGCTACTAGAGGTATATATTTGACATAAGCTCCATACAAAATATGTCAAAATTCTACCTCTAGTAGCCAAATTCATTAATAGATAGATTATTGAGACCGGCCGTAAATAAAATAATACAGATAATAACAAATCCCTTTAAAAAAAACAGAGCTATGAACACGGTATGAAATGCCACATTATTTATCTGTCTAGTTCCACAAAAAGTGAGCAAAAACTCGGTGCCACACTGTCTGTGACTTCAACCCTGCCGATGTCGGGCGTACTATAAAGTTTTTTTTTTCATAAAAAAATCGCACCCCCTGCGACACATGAGTCTAACACCGGGGACTGTCGCCTGCTTTGATCGTCATCCGTGGCAATAAATTAACGTACTTTTTTTTCGTTTTTAGAACAAGGAGGTGGGCCTTGTGAATTAATTCAAAGACTAGTTTTTTAGGTTTCGATGTCTTAACCTTGACTGCTCTACTAAATGTTACAGAAAGGTGTCGATAAATTACGTTAGCGGACAAGTACCTATATGAGACAAGTATTGCACTTTTCATGGTGCCATAAGCAATTGCATTATTAAGGTATAGTTGTAGCGTATTGTTTTTGTTCAATTTCAGAAACAAACGGCGTATGGCATAAGATTTTCATATTCCCTGGTGCAAAATCTGATGATAATTTATTATTAATTCTTGCTTTACAACGTGCACACTTTTTAATTGATTAAAAAACGGTTTTAAAAAAATCATAAATTTTAGGTTTCAGTTTTGATAAAATTAGGTACTTATATATATGTAGCAAGCACTCAGTCAGATATAAGCAGCAAGTCTTGAATTTCACACATTTCTGTTACACGTTGTAAATGAAAACAACATTTTACCAAAATTGTAAGCGTAATTCAACTTTTCATTTCTCTTACTGCGACCATAAAAGGCTTATGATAACAATATGTTAAAAATATTGCACTAAAACTATCTTCATATGACGCTCTCTCTTTGCACATTACAAACATTGCGCATCAGTTCAAAATTATGTAAGTACAGAAACATATTTAGATTTCAAACTAAAACAGTGTGAGTTAAATCACAACTTACGACTCCATAAAATCCTACAGAAGTCTATTTTAGTCAAATATTACGAGAATATAATCCAGCCATTTAATTTAATGCACTCAGCATACCTATCTATTTAAATAGTCTTCGTGAATTTAATTTAATCTTTAATATTATGGCTGCGTTTAGTTTATTTAATTCTAAATATTAACATATTAGGTATATTTTTTTTAACCTTTAGATACTATGTACTTTGAGGATTGACAAGGAGCTTGGTGGTAGTCCTTCATAGGGTCAAAGTTAGTTCGTTTTATTCCAAAACGACGTAAGACATATTTATCTATATCATATAATTTTAGCTGACGTAATAGATAGTACCTAGTGCCTATGTATATCTTAAGTTCAGGTTATACAAAGCATTGATGTTATTAATCATTATACATAATACGTGAATGTGGACGTATTCGAAGAATACACTTTTACATCACATTTATAATATAATAATATAATATTTATAATATTTATTGAGACACAACATTATAAAGTTGCAAAACGTGCTAATTTCACCAATGGGCGGGCTTCAAATTACTTGACTGCCTTTAGGTACATAAAAATTCACCACCCGCGCCGTCACCAAAACTTGCCACACATTATTTTTTAATAACTAAACACCTATTAACATATGCACAAACTATTAAACTTTGTCATCGGCAATTAGTGAAGGCGAAACTAAATAAATAAAATGCTTGGCTTGCATACCTCGAAGACATGTGACACCCATTCTGAACGCCTGTTAACAAATTAAACCGATTTGTTCTGTTATTCTAATAGGGAGAACGATGGGAAGTGTTTGTGCCGAGCATATTTTGACAAAATTTATTGCCACCACGCCTCTTCGACGGGGTTTTTTCTGGTTCCTCATAGAGGGCGGATGCCGTGACATCTGTC
This sequence comes from Herminia tarsipennalis, assembly GCA_945859575.2. Classification (NCBI taxonomy): domain Eukaryota; kingdom Metazoa; phylum Arthropoda; class Insecta; order Lepidoptera; family Erebidae; genus Herminia; species Herminia tarsipennalis. The sequence goes on along the minus strand of OX243834.2, from coordinate 8,199,695 downwards.
GCGACTAAAACGTGGTCACGCCCTCCCAGCGAAATGTTCATGAATCTTAAAATATTGACATGTATCTTTTTATTGTACTCAACTGTAAAATCTAATGAGATTACCCACTTAACCTCAAAGCAGGACTCTCTGATTCTAAATTATTCGTAGCCTATAATAGCTTACTTCAGTGCTTATAGTACGATCATACAGGCTTCGATAATAACAATAACTTCGTATCAAGGCTTCGGTTTAGAGGAGAAGCTAGTGGACATAACAATAATATGAACACGACATACTCTGTGGCCATATTTGGCAATAGGCTAAAACTACTAGAGTTAAAATAGAGTCAAATTCCGAATTATAATCGTGAAGATATCTTAAGGTATTATCATTGGATTCACAAGGTGACTTTTTGCTGTCCACCTCACACCTTTTTTCTAACAATAAAGTATAGGTACCTATTACGAGAAATTAATTGAAATTGATAAATAACCCTTCCGTGGCTATATTAGTTTACAAAAGTCAAGTAATGACAGAACACAGCGTGAGCCAAGCTGATGTATCGACAAACAATAAGTCAACGGTACAAACAAACAATATTTACAATGTATGTGATTGATAGTTCATGACAGATGTCGGGTCAACCCTTGCGCTGCGGCCGGCCCATCTGTCGGGATAGTCGGCGAACGGAGTCATAATGGTCAGAGACACGCCGTCTGCAATGTAACTGCTTCCTTAATACTTTCAACCCTCAAGTGATCTATTTGTAGGGACGAGTCTTTAATCTTAATTTATGTGGATATAGAATCAATGTTTTTCTGACTAATCCTAAACATTAACAATAAAACATCTACAAAATACCACATTTTTTAAGGGAAAAGAAATTGACATTATATCTAGGCTTTGAACGTGACTTTTTCTTATGTGAATTCACTCAAATTGCGTAATTATGTTAATCCCGGATAACTTCATAACGTCTGTTTATATATGATATGTAAAAAGTCAATGCTTTTTAAGTAATCATATCAAAAGACTACTGAAAAATCATAAACTGATAACTATAAACATAAGACCACTGAAATCGTTAAGCGTTCAATATCAAAATATGTGTCTTATCTTGAATAATGACGCCATAAAGATACGTTTTTATAACTCAACCAGGTAATATGTATTTGAAATAATACTCTCATCTTTTGTATAATATTACTTTCCGTTTATACTCATTTTATTTGTTGCTATAAAAGGGAAGAATAACGGTTGTTAAAACAGTATCCGTACACATTGTACAAACATAGGAGAGTTGGCAATAAATCTTTTTATTTTATGACAAATTGTTGTCTGAACGGTAGCTCAGTCACCCTCGTCGTAACAAAAGATCTAGAACAAACAGCAACATAATGCTATGATGGTCAACACTGACGTAACGACATCAACTATTTGTAAACATAAATACAATGATAGGACCCTACAGCAATAACTGTAAAAGTACACATAATAATTCTTTGTATTTGTCTGATTTATAACGTTTAGGGCGGTTTAGCACGACAATAATGACAAAGAAATTTCTACCACAAGACAAAGAAAGTAATTTTAGATCAAGAAACTAACAAAAACTCTCTAACATGAAAGTGTCATGTACACATTGTATTATTTATTAGGGGTTTAACTGGAAACTGTAACGACATATAAATTGCTACCATGCTACTAGACAAAGAAATTGTACATCAAGAAAGTCTTAATTTATTACTATGCGCAAAATTAAAACTACGATGCAACTAAGTTAGTAAGTATATATGTGCATTTTATGGATATGTAAAATATGAATGTGGTATTAGTAGAAAACACGGTGACACGAGCATGAAATATGATATGAGGATGTAACAATGGCGAATGACGTCGCTTTATAAACTCCGACAGTCCCGGGGACCCTGCCTCATAATTATAATATTATGACTTCACATTATTCCTCAAATATGCTTGCATGGCTCAAACCCCCGGAGGTGGGAGAGATAACCTTTTGTATTGGCACATTTTCGACATAAAAGCTTATTACTATCTGCACCCCTTGATAAAAATTGTACATTTTATGAGTTCTCATATTTTGCACCGAGTTACTTGGAAGGTTGAAAACTTGTAAGGGGGTCGTAAAGGCTAAAATGTATCGTTTTAGCTGCAACTACGCTCCCTAAACAGACTGGGGCTATAATTTTGTAATCACCATAAAATCTGTATCACCGCACTAATATATTTATGACATTACTGCTCCCACTAATATTTATGCAAATTGAAAACGTGCAGAATGGCATCGTTTACGCGACCCTAATCCCTCTACAACGGAGACCAACAACGACATATGCCGGTTTTGACTATTAGAGTTATTCTACTATTCATTTATTATGAGATTAGGTACATTTTCTTCATTGAGCCGTAAAAGTGTTTAAATTAATTAATACTAGCTGCCTGCTTCGCACGGATATATATCATAGGTTTTCATACCTTGAGTAACATAATTGCAATTTTCGTAGGGATCTCTAATTTTATTGTCAATAAAATATAACTTGTTACTTCCCCATAACGTAGCTTTCTAATGGTGAAAAAATTGATACAGTAGTTTTTAAGTTTATTCGTTACACACAAAAATACAAATCTTTCTTATTTATAATATTCGTGTATATTACTTTTGATTTATCAAATGTGAAATAGTTCCTGCTGAATAGGAAGAAAATATTTAATATACACAAAAGAAATAAAGTTTTAAGGAATAAATTCCTTTGTAAATTTAAAAGTATAACTTCTGTATTCTATTAGTTAATAGATATATATGTCATTGTAAATAAACAACATCAGGATAGGGTTAAAATCAAATTAGTTTCATCTGAATGCTATTAGATTACAAAGTTAAGAAGAATCTTATTTATCGTTATAGGCCAGTTTCACATTTCAATACTAACATTACATCACATAAATGAAAAAGTATTTAAATGTTCCTTAGGTATTAGTTAAGAAAACGATTTACTTTTGTAAGTGATGATTCTGCGTGATAAATTAAGGCCATTCTTTTCTTTCTTTTGCAAAACTTTTCTTTTCTTTCTTTTGCAAAACTTTTATACTTATTCATTAATTAACAGTAATTTGACCAATATTTATATACATATAGTTTTTACACTGTAAGTGGATGCTCCTACTATGTATGTTGTAGGTACCCATTGAGGTACTCTTCTTTTAATATTTGTTATCTCTTGTTTTGCATCAATCCGCTAATATGGTCTATAATATAATTATGGCAGCACCTTACCTGTACTGGGTGGCGCAAAAGTAAAGACCCTATTTGGTTCAGCTATAACATTTTTTCTAAATTAGAAAACTAGATTTAGATTTTTTTAAATGTATATTTGTGCCATTAAATTTCGTACCATTAGGATTTAAAGATGATGTCTTTTAAATGGTGACCTCCAGAGTTGATACACATTTGAGCCCTATTTATGACATTTTGCATAACTTGCCGTAACACTTCCTGCGATATGTTCGTTATTTCTTGACGAATGTTTTCTTTTAGAGCTGCGAGAGTCTGTGGCTTGTTCACATACACCCGAGATTTCAAAAAACCCCAAAGAAAGAAGTCTGGACTGGTCAGATCGGGTGATCTTGCAGGCCAAGGCAAATCGCCAAAACGAGAGATAACTCGGCCTGGAAAAGCGTCCCTCACTAAGTCCATAGTGTCGCGCGCTGTGTGTGCCGTAGCGCCGTCTTGTTGAAACCAGATGTGCTCCAGCCCCAATTCGTCCAAACTGGGTATCAAAAACTCACGTAACATGGTTCTGTAGCGTTCTCCAGTGACAGTTATCGCATTGCCTCCAGCGTCTTCGAAAAAATAGGGTCCGATCACTCTGTCAACACAGATGCCACACCATACAGTAACTTTTAGTGGGTGTAGAGGTGTTTCTTGAATAATGCGCGGATTATCAGTGCCCCAGAACCGAGTATTCTGCTTATTGACATGCCCTGAGAGATGGAAATGCGCTTCGTCACTCATAACCAATTTTGAAGGAAAATCATCCTCTTCAAGGTTGAGGTTTATGACGCGCTGGCAGTAATCTAGACGAGCTCGGTGGTCAGCAGGCAGCAGCTGATGAGTCATTTGAGTTTTATACGGGAACATCTTTAAGTCTTTCACCAAAATACGCTGCAGGGTCCGTCTGGAAATGCCCAATTGCGTGGCACGTCGCCTCGTTGATGTTTCTGGACACTCTTCCACATCTTCGCGCACAGCATCGATATTTTCAGCTGAACGGCCTGTTCTTGGTCTCCCAGACTTAGGTCTATCCAATGTTGAGCCAGTTGCTTCAAGGCGTGTGGCAAAGCGTCGAATTGTGCGACCAATCGGTGCCGGACGGTGGGGAAATCGTCGACGAAATTCACGTTGTGTTCTTATCACTGATGAATTATTCCGTAAGAACATTGACACAATTATTCCACGTTCTTGGGGAGTAAAACGGTCCATGTTTATTTTCAGTGTCTTTTACATTTGTTCACTACACAATTTTCAACAACAGAATGACAGAAAATGTAAAAAAAAGTATTTTCTTTAGTGCCAATACTTTTGCGCCACCCAGTATAAACAGTTTATAAACAAAGAAACATTGTAAACATTGGCAATTTGAAAAGAGTGGCCGCAAATTTTTACTGCCTTGTTCTTTTCTCAGGCTTTACCTATTGTTTGCGAACAGGCATAACAATGTACATGTATAATCTAACTTTCACAAGAGTAGTATTTTGCTTCCTAAGTAAATATAGAATTTTAAATTAAAATTATAAAAAAATAATTAAAATTATAATTTGAATTATAAAATCTTTAAAAATTATACTCCAATTTGTAACAAATCTGTAAACAAAATGTATAAATCCACACCACCCTATTCCACTTGTCATCATAGTAGATTTGTGCACCAAATAGGAAAAGTAATTTGTGCCCATATGGGACCAGTGATTGCCTTCTGAACACTCACCCTCGACCCGGTCGCCGAATAGTCTTTTGGTGGCCAATTTCGAGGCCCCCAACTCATTTCCTTAGATCTCTTTTAATATCGTGGAACAAGCCGACCGACGTCCTAACATCGTGGTTTTGTTAGGGTTGGGAAGGGAATATAATTTGTGTTATGCCATAAATTGTATATTATTCGTATAGTGCCTTTATAGTTCAATGGTTACTTTTAGACCGTACTTAAATAGTTAGCCCTAAGTTTTGTAGACACAAAATAGATTAAGAGTTCAAAATACGCGCTTTAACTTATTGTTTGTTTATTTAACTAATTCCACTTCCCTTACTTTAGCAGTTAGCAGGGACAACAGCTTCATCTAGTAATGTAATAAGTTTATAGACACAAAATAGCTTATGTTTAAGAGTTCCGCAAAATACCTGATTTAACTCATTGTTTGTTTATTTAACTAATTCCACTCCCCTTACTTTAGCAGTTAGCAGGGACTACAGCTTCATCTAGTAATCATTTCGTAAGGCATTTTTACAAGTCTCAGGTGGTCGGTAATTTGCTTGCGGCAGTGGAAGGGTTACACTTGATTTATTTCGCCCCTAATGCGCGCCAGGGGACGCACTATTTCACCCTGCGCTCACAAAACAAACCATAAACACTAATTTAACTAGCAACCGCAAATTGGTTGCTTCGTATGATGTTCGCGCATGATTTAACTATCTTCTGTTCTTTATAATCCTCGTAAATATTCACTTACATAAAATACAAATAATATACTGCATCCATAAATTTTTGTAAGTGAGTGAAATGTATGCAATACATTACTATTCTGGAGAGTAAAATAGAGGAAATTCAAATGGGCAATCGAAAGTCAAGCTTTGAAATAAAAAATGTTCCGAAAAGTCCTAATGAAAACAAGGAAGATCTCATCCAGATGGTTATTGGTCTCTCCAAAACTGTAGACTGCAACATCTCTAAGGCAGACATTAATGATATTTACCGAGTGGGACCAAAAACTGCTGAGAGGAAGAACTCACCCATTATAGTCGTAACTAATTCAACGCTATTGAAAAATGATATCCTAAAATCAGCAAAATCATACAATGTCAGGCACAAAAGCAAACTGTGTGCCAAACATCTTGGATTTAAAATACAAGAAGACACTCCCATATATATATCTGAACATCTAACTCCAAAAGGTGCGCGTTTGTATTTCTTAGCACGAGACTTGGCTAAGTCAAAAGCATACAAATTTTGCTGGACCGCTTACGGAAAGGTATATGTAAGAGAGAATGAACACTCTCCCATCATTATGATCACAAATGAAAGTCAAATACACCAGTTATTAACCGGCCAACACCAGGGATCACAAGCAATCTGACTAACTGGAGTCCACCCAGCCGCCCAAGGTACTCCGTCAAATTTGTCTCGGCTTTCTACAGTGCATGTTTTCTGTACTTCTGTTAAAGCTATTTTACTGTTATATAAATTATTAATCGATACTTACAAAACTGTAAACAACTCAAACACTAGAATTTACACATTCTTACACATCTTTCACAGCACAACACACCTACGCCTATCTCAGCCAAGGATTAGTTCATACAGATACAAACAATTCACTCCACTACCACAATTACCTCTCAAATCTTTGAACACATATGTAATTATTAAAGTTTACACTTATTTCATAAAATTAAAACACAATCGAAAACATAAGAAAAAACCTCAATATAACACCGATCCTGTAAAGACGTACTTACCTTTCACTTTTACAAAAAATGGGTGACCCACTTCAAAACATGAACGTGATAGACGATATTGAAATTGCTCGTGCAATAGAATGCGACTGTACTGAGCTTTCAACATATAAGCAATTTAAGAAAAGTGACCTTACAATATTATCGCAAAACATACGTTCTATTTATCGAAATTTTGATAATTTTTTGGCTTCAATAACTGCCCTATCTTTTCACCCAGATATTCTAATACTAAGTGAATGTAGACTGAATGCGAACAAACCTATACCTCAACTTGATAATTATAACTCCTACTCCACTATATGTCAGCTAAACCAGAACGATGGCGTAGTTGCATATATTAAAAAATCACTACACCACAAAGTAAAAGAAATTAAACTCACTCAAGCTTCTTGTCTTCAGTTGCAAGTACTTAATAACATTATACTCTGCATTTATCGATCCCCATCTAACGCAAATGCTGATAAATTTATTGAATCACTCTCCTCACACATGGATACTTTAACTACACAAAACAGCATTATAATCACGGGTGACATTAATATTAACATTACGCCAAAATTGGTCGAAACAACACGTGAATATAATAACAGAGTTAACTATTTGAGTACTCTTTCCGGTTATGGTATTCTGGCTGGACATATTATACCTACAAGAGAGAAAAACTGTCTAGATCATTATATGCTAAAGTTAAATAAAAATAAATATTCAGCTTTCATCGCAGTCTTGAAAACCACCATTACAGACCACTTTACAACTCTCCTCTGTCTATCTAAATCCAAATTAAAAAGTCCTGTAACCAAAACCAAAATAAATATAAATTATGAAAAGGCTTTGGAAGGTTTGCAACAGAAAAACCTATGCAGACTACTACTTTTAAACGATCCTAACACTGTAACAGACATCTTAATAGCCCAAATTACTGAGGCTCTAAAAGCCAACACAACAAATATTAATATCCCTAAAAGTCAGCGCACTATGAAGCCATGGATCACTCCAGGCATTTTACGCTGTATAAGAAATAGGAACAACTTACAAAAGAAGCTACGAAACGAGAGGCAAAATGATATATTAAAGATCACCTACCTTCGTTATAGAAACCACTGCAACAACCTCATAAAAAAGCTCAAACGAAAATATGAAAGAGAATTGATTACGAAATCAGTCAGTAATAATAAACAATTATGGAAAAATATAAAACATATAACTTTCTACAATAAGTCAAAAGATAACAACAAAGAACTAATGCATCTTAAAAATAATCCTACAGAGTCCTTGAACTATGTAAACAAGTACTTCGCAAACATAGGGAAACACCTTGCCCAAAATATGCAAACCAATTTAAGTCAATATGATAAGACTTATAACATTTTACCTCAACTTAACTCTTTTGGCCTATTGGAAACAGACACAAATGAAGTTGAAAAAACACTCATGAATTTAAAATCTGAGTGTGCTCCTGGCTGGGATAATATTCCCACCATTTTTCTGAAATTGGCCAAAAGTGAACTTGTGCCCATAATAACGCATCTCGTTAACCTTTGCTTTCAACAAGGTACATTTCCAACTCTACTGAAAAAGTCGGTCATTGTCCCTGTGTATAAGAGTGGGGACAAGGATGATGTCGAAAATTATAGACCAATTGCCATTCTTCCAGCTCTTTCCAAAATATTGGAAAAACTTTTGAATTCGAGGCTAGTGAACTACCTCAATAGATTCCAAATACTGTCTCCCTCGCAATACGGCTTTCGACAAGGCAAGTCTACTGAAGACGCAGTTTTGGCACTCTCTCAACTTGTCACTGAAGAACTAGATAAGGGTCATAAGTGCTTATCTCTGTTCATAGACCTAAAAAAAGCGTTCGACACCGTTTCAGTCCCTATTCTTGTGCACAAACTGGAAAAAATTGGTCTTAGAGGTTCTGCACTGTCTTTATTTAAAAGTTACCTATCAGAGAGGACTCAAAAGCTGAGACTGAATCAGTATACCAGCGAGGACGTCGCGGTGTCATACGGAGTCCCGCAGGGAAGTGTACTAGGCCCAACACTTTTCCTTTTATACATTAACGACCTATGTAGTCTGAAAATTAAGAACGGCCACATCTTTTCCTACGCCGATGATACTGCGATAGTCTTCGTTGGAAATACATGGTATAATGTAAAGCAAAATGCAGAACAGGGCATGCGGTTGGTCGCCAAATGGTTAAAGGACAATCTTCTTACCCTAAACACCACAAAAACAAACTACATGTGTTACAGTATCCAAAATCAGACGCGACCTAATGCTGCTCTTCAACTTAAAATACACTCCTGCAATAACTCTGAGACAACTGCTGCTTGTGACTGTCCTGCTATAGATCAAGTATGCCAAACGAAATACCTTGGGGTGACGGTTGATCAGCGGCTGTCCTGGCATCCACATATTGAACAAATTACTACAAGAATGAGAAAATTGATATGGATTTTTAAAACCTTAAGACATGTTGTACCTGGGGAACAGTTGGGTATCTGTAATTCCTCTAGAAATATACTGAAAGAAATCTATACAGCATTAGCGCAATCAATTCTAACCTACTGTATCCCTATTTGGGGCGGAGCCACCAAAACGAAATTACTGGAACTTGAACGAGCACAACGCGCCTTGTTAAAGGTAATGCACTTTAAAAAGAGAAGGTTTCCAACAGAGAGTCTATACACAATTAGCAAAGTATTGTCAGTAAGAAAATTATACATTCTTTTGACTATACTAAAAAAACATAAATCCACCACATATATTTTAAGTAGAACACCCAAGAGAAGAAAAGGCATTATTGCGCGTAGTCGAATAAAAACAGAATTTGCAAATAAACAATACAAAAATCGCTCGGTGTACTTGTACAATAAAATTAACAAAAAAATAGAGATTTATACTAAAACGCTACAAGAAACTAAGAAACTGACAACAAACTTCTTGACATTATTAGGTTATGAGGAAACGGAGGCTTTATTACAACACTTAAAATAACATATACATATACATACACACACACCCACACATACACACACCCACACACACCCACACACACACACACACACACACACACACACACACACACACACACACACACACACACGCACGCACGCACGCACGCACGCACGCACGCACGCACGCGCTGTTAATTAACAATAGCTATGGAAGAGCGTAGTCACCTGTCACAGGCATTTTTTGCTTACTAGGTGACTTCGATCACAGTTCATATAATGTAAAGTTTTTATGAATAAAATTTATTATTATTATTATTATTATTATGCAAAGTAACTTGTAAATAGTATGAAAGTAGCTCACCACTCTGAGTGAAATATAGAAGCGTGTGTGTACGACCTTGAGACCGATAGACACGTGGCCAATAAACAAAAGGCGTGGAATCCTCGAAGCGTACGTGTCATGTCTCTTCGCAACAATAACGAAACATGAAAAATTTCCAGACGCCCACATCAGACTGATAAATGGCTTCCGAAAATCCAAAAGGAAGTTACAGCTTACTTGGGATTTGGTCTAGAACCTCTCACGTCCCATAACTGCTGCACTCCGCTTTATTACAATTACCATAAGCCTCAAAGTCCCGCACTCTACGGCCGAACGGGTAAGACTTCATCATTTTGAACCTACTTACAAGTGCGGTAAGATGGTTATTGCTTGGGTGAAATAGAAACCGCGGCGGAGACGTACACTCGGTGTACTCGCAGACAACTTTAGCACTTGCCACTGTTATTTTAAGATTGGAGTTGCGAGTGTAGGAATCATCCGCGCGAAAGTTATGCGTCGTTCGTGCCTCGGAGCGGTCCACTCTTTACATTTTATGTACGTGTACGATATGTTGGCGGCTATTTGGAATACTAATTGAGCGTGCCTACAGATTCCAAATCTTGTCTATTTACTTTTTGTACAAAAAATAAACGATTGTAGCACGCTTGTAAAGATTAGTATTATCATCACTATAAATGTTGTCAGTTCCTTTACGAGACATTAAAAACACAGGTAAATTGCATTTTATGGAATAAATTCGAGGTTATTTTTTTACCGCCAATCTACAGTTTGAATGGAAAACCAGTAAACCGCGAAATGATGATGAATCGCGCCAGAGAAAAGGCCCGAGGTAGAGCAGGACGTGCTTATATTCGCGTAGTGAGCGCGAGAAGGATGCAAGGTGGGGAAATTAGTTGATGCTCCCGTGAATTTGTGTACGTTTTCAATGAAGCCTCTTTACGGTAGGTAAAATAGGAATAAAATGGATGGGCCCTAATCCGTCGGCCATTTATAACTTACACGCCATTAATTTGAGTGATAATTCACGAATAGCGACGCGATTGGTCGTAGATATTGGATTCGGTAAAGTACACAGTAGCTGTGTGTCGTGCCTACCGAAACTGGCGATTTAATAATTTCCTTATCATACCGGTAGGTGGATATTCTAATCAAATTTACACGGCTTGATATAGAATACGGAACATGTATTTGAAATGAAATATTTCATATACCTATATAACAGATATAGGTTAATACATAAAGATATGCGAATATATCAACATTAGAGTATGTGATTTTTTATGTAATATGTAAGGTAGGAGTGTGTCATATTTAGGGTTCCGTAGCCAAAATGGCAAAAACGAAATCCTTATAGTTTCGTCATGTCTGTCTGTCTGTCTGTCAGTCCGTTCGTATGTCACAGGCATTTTACTCAAAGAATATCTAATGAATATTGATAAAATGTTGTGAAAAGGTGTCTTCTAGTAACCGCTACTTGGTTTGATAGTTAAATAATAAAAATAAATAGTTTTAGCGGGGGCACTCCGTACATGTAACATAAGCTGAAAAAAAAAATTATAAGCAAACATCAACGTGTGGTACATAATTCGACAAAGCTTTTAAAAACACACTGTTTGATTAGTAAATTTCCCCCCCCCCCCCCTCCTCCTACCTTATCTTTTGAACCGTGAGGCCAAAAATATGAAAAAAAAAGCAAAAAGGTAGATTAGCAAATATTTTAAATTAAGCTGATTGTAAAAATGATCGGATATATCGTCATTGAGTTATTGGCGAAAAACTGCGTTTCTCAACAAAAGGGCGTAAGTGCCATAAACATACGCAAATCGGATTTTAATACAGCAACGGCTCCGGAACTCTACATTGAGCATGATCCGACATGCTCTTGCCCGGTTTTATTTATTTATTCGATTAGCGTATTTCCGTATTTACTTATAAATATTTTTATACATGATTTAGAGGAGGTATGTACAAACTTACAAAGTGTGTTGAAATATGTAGATCCATTCTATTAAATATGTGAAAGTAACTCTGTCTGTCTGTCTGTTCCGCTTTCACGCTCAAACAGCTAAACCGATTTAGATGAAATTTGGTATGGAAATCGTTTGAGTCCCGGGGAAGGACATAGGATAGTTTTTATTGCGATAACCGACATAAACGCGGGCGGAGCCGCGGGCGAAAGCTAGTATATAAATATTAATGCAATTAATCTTATTAATAGGTTATTTCAGATGATCTCCAAAACTGACAGATCAAAGCATCATAACTCATTCTTGATTTTGATTGAAAACCGCATACAATCGCATGTACTATAACAGTCTAGTAATTTAGGCTTTACCTAGTGGAGCAGAGACGCTGCATTATTGTAATTACCCGCACATTACGTCTTGTCACCTCGGCTTACTGTCCATCACTGTCTTGAACACCAGTGACCTCTCTTAAACAAGCTGCTTGTATCGTTTGAACATAAATTAACGCTTTAAATAAAGCGCTTTAGCTGATGCATCGTCGTTTGTGGGAATGGTAATACGCTGACACATCGGATTTACATTGTAAACGTAACTTTCCTTTGTCTGAGTACAAGTAATTATAAAACTATAATGTTTGTGTTCAATTCATTTATATAGTTTTTTTGACTTTTCCCACCTTATGTGTACTGATATACTTACTTATTCCATTATATGGAACCAGGTGGAAGCTTGTTATTGGTATTTAGTTGTGTGTTTAATGAAACTATTAGTACTATAGCTGTAAGCTCGCCAAATAAAAAAAAAGTATTTGCCAAAAGGTGTACCTACATATACCTACCTCAGATACAAGTATTTTTTTATGAAATTTCTGTGCACCCCGGCTTTGTACGCTTTTACAAATGAAGAAATTGAGATCAAATCTTTGCTTTACATTTCAAACTTTTTTGATGTGATAAAGTCTTATAGATTAATGACCGGGTACAGGCACGAAAAAGTGTCACGTTATTGATTTGCTAAGCCACGGTCACTTTATTGATCGGTTGCTAAGCAATAGCGAATGGCGATTGCAGCAACATGACATGCGATACAATTGGAACTAACGTTATTGATTGGTTACTAAGCAACACGATTGGTTGTCATCAATATTTTCTTATGACGACATCACGTAATATTGTCGTCCGTAAACCGCCTTTACAGACAACTATTTTTTTTTTACTAAAGGTTAGTGTAAAATCCTGACAATATAATTACAAACACAATAAAAAATAATTTTCCAAATAGCTGCAGAAGAAGAAGAAAAGTGATGCGCTTATTCCGCATTTCATTTTAATTTAAAAATATTCTAGACTGCCTCTTTACTACAGTGTAAAAAACAACAACGATAACTTAGAAACGAAAGCCTTTGGCATTTTATAAGTATGATGTGAGTGCGGGAGATGAAAATATTGGTGAAATTCATCCAAAATCAACATTATTCTCAAAACTGATGACATACCTACGTAGCTACATCATCTCTACCAAGTTTAACAAAGCCCTTCATACTCCAAAGTAACCTACAAATGAATATAAAAGAGTATTAAGATATCATCAAGTACAGTGTAAATCTTACACCATATCCGTAGACCACCTCAAGTGTCCACATTGCGTGTACAAACATTGTAGCTCTCAGCCGGAAGTGGGTGCTCATGCTCAGTGCTCACTGGCCGTCAGTTCTTCCGTCTCGGCTATCGGGATTATGTTATTAAGCAGACGCCTCCACTGGTGGTCGCTGATAATAGCTGCTTAATTAACGGTTTAGTTAACTAGATGAAGGTTTTATTGCGGTCAACAATTATTGTGTTGTGTTAATGGACTATTTTCTTGACCATATGTAAAGCATCTATATATTAAGACATGAAGCAAGAAGTTGTACAAACTTCTTGCTTCACGTTTCACAAATATTGCGCGAACAGGGAAGTATGAAATTTGGCAGAAGTTATGAAGATACGAAGGAGAGAAGGCTAATATATGTAATTAATATGCATTAGAAATACAGTAAATAAATTTTAACAAACTTTACACCAACTACCACCAATTAAATATACGTTCAATCTGTCACTGTCACACAGAATTGACTGAAAACAGAAAGAAAATACCTTTACAAGAAGTATCTATATAACCAATAAAGTTGTAATTAATTACTACACTAATTTAATATAATAATTACACTAATGGCAAACTCAGTTTAAGTAATTACAAATAATAATTAACGTTGCAGATTATGCACAGCCCATACCTACAAGTTATGGAGTCCTTCATACTCACGACTATGCTCGGTAACAGCTCTGTGAAACAGTTTCAGCCCACCTCGGTAGATGCATATTATAGTTATGGTTAGTTGATAATGCGTTTGTTGATCTGGTATTCAGAGAATGTCGTACGTTCACGTATTAAAGGGTTGTACCTTTTATTCATAGAAACGTTAAATAATTATTATTATAGGTGTCGTAATGTGCACTGCCAGAAAAATATTTTAAATTATCCTTCTTATGGCATGCGTTGTTTGTGGATCTACCAGTAAATAAACATTAGCACGCACCTCCCTGCTAACCCTACAGATGCGAGGCGAGAGGCGAGAGGCGCCCGCACCCGGCCAGCTCGTAAATTACGCACACTTATCTATATTTACCTCCAGACTATCTGTCTTTAATGTAAATACAAAATTCTCTGTTTATATTCTTATACGTTTTTGTACAGCCTCCTAAAATGTATAACTTCACGACTTGGTTTTGTCTGGAAGAAGTTTTGGTTGTTATGAAATTCAATGATACACTTGAAAAAATAATTTAATTAACGAAATGGCTTTATGAAACAAGATACTAAACCTACAACTCAATATCCAAATCAATATACAAATTCCCTAACTACTCAATATCTCCTATAAGATATTATGGTGACATTACTGAACAGATACAAATAGTAGGTTTGCATTCGTACTGCTGCTCTTTGAAAAGACAAACCTCATTTATCTTAAGCTTTATAGCTGTGTAATCTATTACTGCAATCAAACGGCGGTCAAAAATCGGCGGTAGTTTAATGGTTAAGGCATCGGTCTTGCAATCATGATGTTCGGGTTCGAATCCCACTCCTAACATGATTGCTAGTAATGCGGAGCCAAATTGTAGTTATCAGACAAAAAATAGTCATTAGCAGATAATTGTTTTATTTATCTCTATGACTTGAATGTTCGCAACAATCCTAGTGTGTTTGCGTTCGTGAATTGTTGTAAGGTCACCACAACGAGACAGGGCTTGTACTCTACTGCGGGAGTTGTCTTTATAAAAAACGGCTGGTGGAGTTGTCTTTATAAAAAACCTCTTTTTACTTTTTTATTATTTACATTGCAAGGAAGGGTTATGTTTTTTGTGCCTATCTTATGTAATATTCTTTAGTACCTCATATATTTCAAATCACAAGACGAATTCAAACAATTAATACGTCACTAGATTTGTCCTGGCCACTGTGATGAAAGCTAGTTGTTACATCCTACTACCACTAAAAAGTATTAAAATAAAGAAATAAATAAAAAATGTCGCCTTCCCAAGGATCTTGTTTTCATCTTTTTTGGACAGGCGAGTTTTAATTTTTAAATTATTCAATCAAATACAAAGTACCTAATTATTTTTACCATAGGGAAATTACACCGTCTTTCAAAAGTCGCCTTTTTAAGGGACACGGATACAGGCATATTCAAGTTAATTGCAATCAACTACAATTTTGTCCTTAATCTAATTTCAGATAATGGAATGCTAACAACATAGTATACTATCTAGTCTATTATCCTGAAAGCATCAATTACCCTCGTGTTTGTTCTAAAAATAACACTGCAATGTATAGCCATAAACGTGTGATATGGCGTTTAGAATTATGGCTCTACTACACACTATACTTTGTAATCGTATACCCATAGTACTTACCTATATTTACTTATTACCTATATTTACATATAACATTATACAAAGTTTGAAATGTACGACCATACGCTGGAATTCAAGACAAGTATTACTATTAGTTTTTGAAACTTTAACTAATGTAGTCATTCAATTTGACTGGAAAGATGGTGCTGTAGTTTAACCGCTAGCCCACCTTATTCCTAAACACACACATCAATAACAATTCTTGGAAATAGACTATCAAGTAACTTCGCTGTCGTATTTAGTATGGTAAAACAGTAAACCACCGTGGTCTAAATTGGGCTGCTTAATAATTATAAGCGGTGAAAGTCGCTGCACCTCTCAAAATAATGTAAACTAACTGACACCACACTAAATATAACGTATTATTTACGTTACAACTAAAAATATTTTCTTAACACTAAAAAAATAACAGTAGGTAGGTATTAAGCAAATATTACGCTGCGGCAACGATGATGTCGTATGTGGAATATAAAACACTTTTATGTGCGATTGCGTCCTCAGTTCATCACATTTAACGAGAGTGTGGAGGAGACGGTTTAGAGCCCCCAATAAAACAATAAACGCGCTTATCACCCGTTATCAAACGCAGCAAACATAAAATTTATTTGAACGCGTTCGTCGTTCCTAATGTACTCGTAAATACGTTTGTACGGACCGACGTTTGTTCTACAATGACAACTGATAACGTACATACTAATAGAGAAACTAGAATAAAGGTGTTAATAATTACGCAGCTATTGCTAATTTGAATTCACACCACGTTTGACCAAGTGTATTGTTTAGGGCTCCCTTTGCCAGTCAATCAAATGTCCAGTGAGTTAAAATATTAATTCACTCAAGATGTCTCGACAAACAATACCTAATACTTGTCGATTATCGAGTTATTTCGATGACAACGTAAGTCTTGAATGAAAATTGTACCGATCGGAACGTTTCGATCGAATTGCACCGATTGCGGTGACGGATCGACCTTTAAATATCGTAGATCGAACTTTTAAATAATTCACGCGAATAAGTCCAGAAATATATTTAATATGTATAATAATCGCGAAAGTTTAAAAACATTAATTCTTTGTTTAAGTTAATGTTTTAGGAAATAATCACAAAAGTGCTCCCCCCCTCTTATTTTTAGAACCGTGTAATAAATAGTAAAAATCACAAAGATAAAGCTTAATAAATAGTTTAAACTAAAATTATTTTCGATATAATCGGATATACCGCCATTGACTTATTGCCGAAAAACTGCGTTTCTCAACAAAAAGGCGTAAGTGCCATGAACGTACGCTCTTCTACTGGTGCAATTATTCAAATCGGATTTTTTATACGAAGTGTGTATTTGTAATAATGGCAGCGGAACCCTACACTGAGCATGGTCAGGCATGATTTTGCCCGGCTTTTTATCATTTAGCATCATTTTTGCCTAATTGACAATTCTAGTTATTACTATATTTTATATATAGTCATTCTAGTTTAACGTTAATATATAATCATTATTTTTAAATTATCGTTAATGATGTTGCACAGTTTAAGCAGTGCACATGTGTTACTCTGTAAAGTACCTATAATATACTTTGAAGAGTAACACAAATATGTGTGAATATCACATATTAAGTGATATTCAGAAAATTTCTTCACCGCATTTATCTCTCAAATTAAAAATAAACAAGCCATTAAAAATAAAAAAGAGAGAATTACAATGCGGTCACATTTTTAATTGTAATTACCGACAGCATTCCCAGCTATCAATTGTTGAGTTCGTGACTTTACCCAAAACAATGGGATCATAGTACGTCACATCGAAGACGACGACTTAAAATAAACATCGATAAAAATCAGTTATAACGATATTAACAATGGAAAACATCGTGCATTTATCTACTGTGTAAGAGAGAATGTATACTCGATGTCACTTGAAATATGGTGAGCTTAAAAGTTTTAGTTTTGTATTGTCAGATTACAACAATTCTTTATATTAAGACGGCTAGATAGAAAAGTTTGTTTTCATTTTTAAACCTCAGCGCAATCAACTAACCGCAAACCTAGCTGCAATAAATTTAATTCGAATAATGTGTTAGTTTTTTGAGGGTTCCATATCAAAATGGCAAAAACGGAACCTTTATAGTTTCGTCATGTCCGTCCGTATGTCACAGGCATTTTACTCAAAGATTACACAATGAATTTGGATTAAATTTGATGAAAAGGTATCTGGTGGTAACCGGTAATTAGTTTGATAGCTAAATAATGGAAATAAATATTTTTAGGAGGGGCACTCCGTACTTAAGCTAAAAATTTGTGTTTTGACCACATATCAATTTGGCACATCATTCGACAGGTCTTTTAAAAACATAACATCCAGGTTTCTAATAAACTTTTTTGATTAAGTCAATACTTTTGGAAATAATCGCTCCGAAAGTTGTATAAATTGTCCCCTTCCCCTTTTAGGTATTGAACCATGTGAAAAAAATCATAAATGTAGCGCTTAATAAATACTTTAAACTAACTTATTTTCGACATGATCGGATAAACTGTCATTGAGTTATTGCTGAAAAATTGTGTTTCTTAACAAAAGGGCGTAAGTGTCATGAACATACGCTCTTCTGCTGGTATTTTTTTTTAAACATATTTGGATTTTTTCATATTTAGTGCATTTATTTGTAATAATGGCTGCTGGAACCCTACATTGAACATGGTCCGACATGATCTTGCCTGGTTTTTACAAGTTTGACGTGTCTTTTTATTTGCGAGGTTAAGCAATGTAACCACGATTGAGCCGACCGTTTTCAAAAATGATCACACCCTCCGGGCTTCGGAGAGTTCGTTAAGCCGTCGGTCCTGTGCCTAATCTCTTTCCAGTCGTACCGACATCGATTAGGCAACCGTTATTAAAGTATGTCTGTTTGTATCTCTACACCTAGTATCATCGTAGCCCCCATTTGGAAGTGTTTTTTATCGAAATCATGACTTTAATCGGCATAGTTTAGGAACTGTGATGCTTTGTTTAATCATTTGGCCGGTTTAAAGATCTCTATCAACTGTCGATTTTTATAAATTTTAATTAAAAAATATAAGTTTGTAGAGAAAACAACAGTAGGTAGTTCAATAATTAATGCTTCATTAAATACAACCTGAAATTATTTTATTGCAGTCTCTTTTAAGGTACAGATATCAATCGGGATTTGGAACTCAATTTGAACGAAAAAGCTCGCTGCTCTCACTGTCAGCTGTCTCTACATTTACAATTAAATAAAAAGACCAAAAAACGATTGTTGAACAACGATACATGTGTGGTATTCATATGGCGGGAGCTATAAATAAGGGCTCGCTCACACGGCCGCGACTTCAGAGAGTAATTTGTTAACAAGTGTTCGGGGACACTTAATTACAGCGCAAGCAGCGGGGCGTCATCGTCGTTCAACGAATACATTACTTTGTCAAGATATCCTCGTTAAATAATGCGCCTATTAGTTACATTAATTGGATGTATCGCATATTAGCTTCCGTGCGTCTAAATACTTTCTTTTAGAAAAATTGTCTTAAATTATTTATATTTTTAAAAGCTATTGTAAAATAATTTTGGGAGTTGAAGAGTTTGTTTGTTTGAACCAAAAAATGCACTATACTGGCCCAATTTACTTAAAATTTGGGATGGCGGGCTAGCTTTATTCCTTTAAGGTGTTAAAGCTTGAGGAATTATAGGTATACTTTTAATAACAATTGACACTGTAATGTCTTTAAAGCCATTGTGCTGATTACTAGTAAAACTGCGTTTGATTTACCGTCTATTTAGAAACTAAACTGATCTGATAACTAACCGCTAAAATAACTGAATAAAAAACCAATTTTTATTTAAAAAAAAATTGAATTAATTTGAATGGTAGGTATAATTTCACAAAGCAAACGCTAGCAAGTTTGTTTGATAGTGTAACACACCATAAAACGTGTAAATGATTTCTTTTGTAGCAGATACGGATTCCTCGGAATACGCACAAATTGAAAATAATTGTAAAGTGACTAATTGAACAAACTTAGTTGATAAGTGCGCTAGCTTTAGAATACATTAACTTTTTTAAATACTTTGTAGGAAAATAATTAAATAATAATTAAATTAAGTGCCGTGTGGTGCCGGCTTAAGAATAGTACCACCCCATCTCTTCCCGTGGGTGTCGTCAAGGCGACTAAGGGATTTCACCCCGGAGGACGGGCAGCAGCGTCCTCTGCGTACTTAAAGCCTTACTGCGATCGCCAACCCGCTTGCCAAGCGTGGCGGTTATGGCAATTACCCCCAGGATCTACATACCAGTAGGTTCTACTGGGGAGACCCGTGCCCAGCAGTGGGCCATCATATGGGTTGATATGTAAGGAAAATAATTTTATAAACATGTTTGCTCATCACGCTTTAGATGCTCATTCACCAATCCTCAAAAACAAGTGCACTTTGATAGTTAGGATGTTTGATACATTGTGTAATACCTATGTTTGAATAAATCATTAGATTTAGAAATCCCGATTTAGAAATGCCCAAATAGAGGTATTTAAGTATGACTTTGAAGATAGTAAAAGTTCGTGACCAAACCCACGTTAGACTCCCTAACGGCCGGTCTCAATAATCGAACTATAAAATTCTACCTCTAGTAGCCAAATCCATCGGGATTTGGCTACTAGAGGTAGAATTTTGACATATTTTGTATGGAGTTTATGTCAAATATATAGCTCTAGTAGCCAAATCCGTCGATAGTTAGATTATTGAGACCGGCCGTTAGAGATCGTATTTTCTGAAGTCTTTCTTATCTCTTGTCGCCATTACAAGAGCAACCCCACAATAAAATTTCACCTTTCTAGGACTAAGGTTTTGGGCTGGGACTTTCATTTTTTACCCACGTTTCGTAATATCATTGCTCACTTATACATAGGAACTTTATGCTACTTTATCATGCATGCTGTGACATTTTAAAATGTTGTGCATTCAAATATATTTCAAAAAAATCAAGTAATAATGAAACATAAAAAATCCAAAGTTCTTAATATAGCGTTTTAGCGATCAGTCTGTCAGTTTTTCTAATAATATTTTATTGTTATGTGCAGTATGGGCGGAGACAGGAGAGTTCCGAGATAGCGGCCACTCATCATTAGCGTCGGGTGGATCTGGAGTGGATCAGTCTTCACTGTATGCACCGCCTCGGCAGAGACGCGATCGCAAACCGAACGACGACAGTGAGTACATTTATTTTATTAAAACAGCTATATTACAAACTGCGATTTGGTAAAAAGGCAATTTTTACAATAATTATATTGGGATATTTTATTTAAGTGACTAGGTTTTCCTTCTTCTAAATCGTCTTGATATTCTTCTCCCATTTTCACCAGATTTATGAATATTCATACATGATGATACTATTCTTGACTTTATTTGATTATTCAACTCGTTATCAATAAAACGAAACCTACTTACCAATCACATTGTGAAAAGAGAGCAATTAAATTGCGGGACCACACAAAGTGACAAGCTTAAAACTGAAAGCAAACCTAGTAAAGCGCGAGGAAATCTATGGCAAATACGGCCGCGCGTTATTCTAATGCTTTCACAAATAGCCACGACGCGATCCGACGCGGTTACCTAACTGTCACATGTAGCTTCACTGTGAACGTTGCCCTAACGTTTATTTGCATTCGTTGTGCTACAGTGTTCTTTAAAATCCATTATTATTCAATTTAAATTAAAAATGAAGTTAATTTTGCAAGACGTGTATTGACTTTGCGATTCTTTAGTTGTATTGACTGTTTTCTACTCCAAGCCAGTTAGCCAGAGATTATATAGCAGGTGAAGATGCAATAGAATGCGATAAATAAAAATCGCGTTTTGCTTCACAATTAACAGCGCCTAACATTTATTTACAGTTCTATTCTTTTAATTTTAGTTATTACATTTGGAATGGTTACTTCTGAAATATGCACGTTTCTGAGAAAACTAAAATACTGCGAATACTGCGATCCTTTAGTTTAACCATTTCGCTCAAGTCCACAGAAATTTGCAGGCTATTATTAGTTTTAATAAAGTAATTTCAGAATAGTAGTATTTCATGAAATAATAAAATTTTTATAGGTGTTAATAGTAAAGGCTTTTGATAAAGTGATTATTTTGATAAGCTTTAGTATTCCTGGTTACACACACTAAGGTTAATTGCAAGTACCTAATAACAATTTCAAAGTAGATTACACTAAGTAGTAATTACTAGAGATACGTCCTAATATGGCTATTATCAGCTAATTAATGTCCGTGATTGAGTTCGCAGGACATTTGCTCGATCACAGGCAATCCTGTGATTACGAACTTAATCTTACGCCGCTAATGGTAACTTAGTTACTAGTTCACACCTTAGAACATACCAACCAGTTAATCATGGTGTATTTTTAGCCTATACAGGGTGTCACAAAAGTATGTCACACAGAGGCAAAGTACCTTAAAATATTTTAGATAGAACATTTTAACGAAAGAGGACTTCATTTTGATTTTTATAATAATTCGAATTGCATTAAAAGTTTTTTTTTTAAATTGAGCCCGCCTAATGTGAAAAAGCACCATCTTGTATTTTTATGGCATCAATCCAAAGGTGTCATAGGGATTCAAATATTTAAGTGGGGCACCCATACAACGAACTTGATTTTTTTGCCGATTTTTTTGCTCGATATTATAATTTAGTACCTATCTAATGTTGATAGCTAATGGTACGGATCTCTTTGGCGCGAGGCGGACTCGCATTTGGCCGGTTTTTTTTTCATTGGGACAGCCTGTAGGTATATCTAACTCAATCAATGGGTTAACGTGGATATTAGGTTTCACTTGTTCCTTTTAAAATTAAAGTAGGTCCTTTAAGGATCATAATATTGCTGTACCTACTGAGGCTAAGTTTACTTCGTGTCCGTAATTTGAATGTCTGTAAAATCTCCTTGCGCCATATGGATAACCTACATCCATTTTCCTTAGTTGATTTTATATTTCTAAATTCAATCAACTTCCTTGCTTTTTACCTGTTCCATTTTACCATTTCATGCGTTAAACCTATCAGTTGTGAGATAGCATGCCTCGTGAAACAGAGAGCATCCAGGTATTTTCTGTTTAATAGTAGGTAGTCTTTAAACCAATACTTTGTTTAGGTCAAGTTTTTCTACTTACAAGAACATCTTTACAGGTAATATTACAGCAACAGTGATGAACACAACGAAAGTATACATAGCAATATCGCTTCATAAGTAAACAAGCATTAAGTTATAAAAATCGTGGCTACCTAATTTGTAGATATCATAAAAATCCTAGCGTTAACTATCTACCAATATTCGTATCCTACATATTTAAGCCTTCGAAGCGATAAGTGTCATTATAAGAATGTACACTCGTTGTAAAACTATTTGAAAGTAAACACATTAAAGGAAACGCTGCGATGTTTTATCAAAATCGAGTGTCGGGTTTTGAAGTGGCAACATGTTCTGATATCGCTAACATATGTAACTGCGCTGTTTACCAACGCGCTCTTGTCATGTCGGCCAAACGTAAAGGCATAGATTAAATATGTTACCTACTAACGCAAAGGTTAGTTCGGAATGATGGATGGGTCGGCGAACGCTCAAAGCGTATCGCTGATAAACGTTATCGATGCGTTATCGACGCGTATCGGACTTATCTAGGGTTGCCGCTTACAAGACACAGCTCAAAACCAGTTCATTTTATGAGGCCTACGACCTTGTGTGCAAAGATATATTTCCAACAGATTACTAGAAACATTGGTGCAGTTTTGTAAAAGATTTTTGTAGATTTATCTTGAAAGTTATTTTTAACGAAAACATTAACATTTTTATGATGATGTATTTGATCGTAAAGAGGGCACGTCGGACAGTGCGATGTAGTGTTAATGTTACATTTAAAACGTGAGTTATGTTATGTGGGACAACCCTGGCTCTATGTCAGCCAATAATCGTCGGCAGGAATGGTAGCGGTAGCTCGGGGCCTAAACTTTGAGACCATAATCCCGCCTTGTTCATTATACACCAATGAGATTGACGAACCGCACAGATTGATGGTTTTAATAAACTCGACTGAGTTTACATGATAGGTTGACCTATCTTGATGTAAAATGAGTGTACCTGGTGTAGGTATTTAGTTAGGTATTTGATATATTGATTATTGGTTTAGATATATTTCTCGAGTTTTGTCGAATGGGTTGTAGATGTTTTGACATCGTGAGAATTCGTTGAAGGAGAAGTTGATGGAGATTTAGTAATAAAACGTTATTATAAATTTGTGAATTAAGTAAGAAATAAAAAATAAATCTGATTTATTTTCTATTTTTAATGTCTTAAGTTGGTTCCCTGTTTGTTTAGTATGTTAGTGATTTTTTTGTTTTTTAATTTGGATGGAATTTTCGCTATTCACTTCATATTTCTAAAATATACAGGGTGTAATTGTTAAGTGTATACAGGTTATTATTCCGTAAATATAAGATATATTAAAACACTTTAAACTGATATTGAAAGTACGTCACCTAATCAGTAAAAATACATTAATTTTTTTTAAAGTTAATAAGGAAAAATAGCCAATTTTTTTACTTTATGCGCTCCCATTAATTTACTATGACATTAGTAAAGAAGTTGTAGATTTCTTGTTTTAAGAAGTTTAAATAATGTAATAACTAAAAACTATGCAATTAAAAATCATAAATCATTATGATTTTTCATTAATTTTACAAATGTTGATATTATTGTCACACACCACTTCAAATCAATCGAACTAGCTGAAAAGCTACATACCTAAAATTAAAATAATAAAAAATATACCTATCTATTTAAATTTAGGTGTTCGATCGGAAATTAAACCTCGCGGGAATCATTACTTTATCCGACTTCAAAAAAAAAGACGTTTTCCAATCCGTCAAAATTTTATGTAAGTTACTCGATTACTTGGCCTGCCGGATACCCAGATTACACCTTATGGGGATTTATAAAAGACAGCGTGACAATCTAAAAAGACATACAGCCAAGAAGGATTACAAAGTCGCGTAAGTCGTGCAATTGCTTCAACTACTCCACAAAAGAAGTTTATTTAGAAACTATAAAGAGGGGAAAATCGCTAATTCTATTGGCGTATCCAAATGTATCGTACAACTAGGATGTCACTTCTAACAATTAAGTACTTTAACATTCTTATACGTTCTTAAAAATAAAAATAAATAGTTTTATTTAATCATAAGACAGTCTAATTTAAATAAACTTATTTTGATTTAATTAGGTTTATTTCGGATGCTTGTTGAAGCTTGTTGTTAACTTGTAAAATAAGGAAACGGAAACTACTTTACTATTGTATCTAATAATTAATGTATAGGACCGCTTCAAGTAAAAATATGGAATATTTCTAGTATACATTTTAAAAAGTTATTGATGTCATTTGACTTTCAATATCAGTTTTTTTTTATATCTCTTATATTTACTGAATAATCGCCTGTACACACTTCATGATTACACCCTGTATACTTTTAATACGGAAAGTATTAAACGTATACATGATGTAATTGTTAAGTGTGTACAGGCGACAAGGAAAGTATATAACATACTCCTAGAATAAAATATACCAGAGTTACAGATTAAAACAAGAGTAAGTCATTGATCAATTTTACCCCTTGATATTGTAATGTACACTTCCCTTATAGTCGGTACACTTTTCTTTCAAAAGTTTATATTTCCTCAAAAAGTACGCTCTGAAATCGTATTCATTAATTTTTTTATTGCTCAATATTAACAGCAATGACATGTCTGCATAGGTATATACACAATGATAATTATTTAACAATGCTCAATCAAGATAAGCACACCAATAAAATTGTAAACGTTAATCCGATATGTAATAAACAACACGTTAAAATTATAATACTTAATCAGATATTTGTAAAGTATGCGATTTCATTGATAACAATATTTTGCTACTGGACCTGATCGGAACTTTTAAGTTTGTATACAAAAGGTGTTATATTATTTTATAACTTTTTTATTTATAAATACCTTTTATAAATTGTAATCATAAAATATACCATTTTATGATTACAACGATTACGTTTGTCCTGTTTCGTGGTTCTGGTAACGCGTTAAATTAACTGTAGTGGTAAGTATATTATATGACGACGAAGGGGGGCAACAGGGGCAAATTACACCCCCCCCCCCCCAGGACTCGAGTGAATGCCTTTTTTTTCGGTGAATTTGAGAATTTGACACTGGGAGTAGTTCATTTGATTCAACACCGGTAACCACCAATTGCCTGCCTAAACACTCCGATCCAGTGTCAAATTCTCAAATTCCCCGTCATGCGAGTGCTCCCCCCCCCCCCGCAGAACAAATTTCTGGATCATCATTTACTACGAGGATTCAATCTACTACCCATTTTTAGAGACATATGTTGTATGTTTACTAGACGACGATTGAATTACTCATAGGATAATAAAATCTAAGATTACTGCTAGGACTAAGTGAAAAAATTACAATTCAGCATTCCCTTTCCTAAATATTTTCCGTTTTCCTAATGATTGTGTAGTGATTATACACGTGTATTTAAAAAAAATAAACCAACCATTTAACTAGCTTGTTTTAGACACCGATGTTAACTCTAAAACCTCTATTGCAGTAGAGACAATCGGTACATTGACACAGGGATTTCGACCAAAGCCAATATACGCGGCTTGATTGCGATCGAGGCGTTATCAGTAACGAATTGATGTAATAACAACACCGTATCACTTGTCCCCTCGGCCTGTGATACCGTTACGAGGGAATTTTAACGTTGAACAAGCAAATAGTTTTGTTGTTTCAGTAGTTCGGTTATAGAAACGTGCCAGTTTGATGGTGTTCAGTTTTGTGTCAAATGTTATAAGGATAGTTGATTCTCTTCTTTTTGTAAAAAGGTAGGTGCATCAATTTTAAATGTTCAAATATGTTAACAGTGCAATTAGCTAATAGGGATTTTCAATTTCATAAAGAGTTATGTTATGGTTTACATGATTGGTTATGCTAGACCCAACTGCCCCTAAATATAAAATAGCTCAGTCCTTCAGTCATTTGAGTGAGTTATAGGTAATTTCAATTAGGTACTTTTTCTTCGTATAATGAAAAGGCGCGGTTGTTTATTATGTTCACAAATTAATAAAACAATCTTAAATTTTCTACGTCACCTCAGCCATAAATTCTAAATCGTTCGAATATTCCTACACGTTTCAAAACTGATTACATTGATAATGACCCGTAAAATTATACCGAAAATAGATTTTATTACACGTAAGTGATATAAATTACGAGTGGTGTGACGTCGCTCATCGAGATCAACGAATTTACGGCAGTGTCGTAAAAGTATTAGGTGCGCTTGCGTCTAATCCAGCGCATTATGGGCTTGCTACTGGTACTTGGCAACCGTGGCCCTGATTCTATATTTTTATTATCTAAATACTATTTAATGGGAAAACCCGTTTCATATGATTTGTTTTTAATAACTTTGTTTTGTTGTTTTTTTTTGGAGACGTTTAAACTGGAATAGAAGTAGAGTGTATCGCTGCTTTTTCATATGAGTACTTACTGCAATTTGTGAGTTATAGGCGGGCAGATAAATGAATGCTTTTGAATGAGATGTCAGATAATACTAAAAAAGTTCTGCTGAATTTTGGTAGGAGTAGGTACGTCAGTATTTAATAGTAGATAGAGTTGGACAACTCTTGATTTGTTTTGGTTGAGAGATTTATTTTGATGAACAATTACTACATTTTAAAATGTTTTTTTTTAATGCAATTAAGTTATATATAATCATCATAGTAACTAAACTTTTGTAACCAACCACGACATGATTTATTTTCGTTTGATAACCAGCTAGAAAAACAGAAATAAGTTGTCATTTTCGTAATCAATTTTTATAACCAGCTACGAAAATGGATTTATTTTTCTCCATTCATAACTAGTTATGTAATATATGGGTTAGGTAGGTATAGGTAGATTTACAAAGTGTGTCAAGTGCGTGGTTTTAATTTATAATATGCAAGAAGCACTATTATTAAATGATTTATTACTGCTACACATTGTAAAAGACTGTTTATTATACAAATTGTACAACATAAAACTCTTAATAATCTATTTTCTTGTTCGTCTTGACTTTTACTACTTGGGTGGAAATGTAAGCTAATGATTTACGTACATATATTTTATGTTTACTTTTTCTTTTTACTAAGGCTAAGCTAATCTTCGTATGTAGAAGACCCTGACAGTCATTTTGATGAACCTAATGTACTCCAACGAATTGATACCAACAAAAAAATTGATCGTTTGCCTCCGTATAACTACCAAAAAGTTACAATTTACATGGTTCCTTTTAATAAGTACATGGTGTACATTAACCGCCGCAAGCAAATACAAAACTTCACTAAAACAAACTTATGTATCGGCGTAAAAGTGAACCAAACTTCAAACTAATTCGCTCTATCTCTGCAGACAATCGTCCCTTAACGTCGGAGCCGACGATAAAGACGGAGTCAACGACCCCCGGCGTTGGTCCGGACGAGCCCTCGATGGACGATAAGGGTGACAAGAAGAACAAGCGACAACGTCGACAGAGGACGCACTTCACAAGCCAACAACTGCAGGAACTTGAAGCGACGTTCGCCAGAAACCGCTATCCTGATATGTCTACGCGTGAGGAAATTGCGATGTGGACGAACCTCACTGAAGCTAGAGTTAGGGTAAGCACTACTTTTATTATAAAATGAATTACATAGTTTAACTCCTGAGAAGGGTATGGTATGGAGTGCCTCTGTCGCGCGACTGCTACGCAAGAGGTCGTGGGTTTGATTCCCACACGGGACACCACTTTTTGTAATCCACAAATTGTTGTTCCGGGTCTGGGTGTACTTTGTGTCCGTGACTTATATATATGTTTGTAAAGTCCCT
The DNA here is from genome assembly GCA_945859575.2 of Herminia tarsipennalis. Taxonomy (NCBI): domain Eukaryota; kingdom Metazoa; phylum Arthropoda; class Insecta; order Lepidoptera; family Erebidae; genus Herminia; species Herminia tarsipennalis. Next base: position 8,170,776 of record OX243834.2, on the reverse strand, counting down.
CGCGACAAAGGCCTTGTACCCTACTGCAGCAGTCATCGTTTTTACAAATAAATATGTATGTTTGTGGGTCCGTTCCATTGTGACCGGTAAACTAAACGGAACGGGTAGGTGTCATTAGATTTATATTATTCCCCAAAGTGTTATAGGCAATGTAACGTTAGTAATCTTGCAGATGTAAACATGGCGTGGATGGCAACAGTTTGACCGCTTTTTAAAAGTTTTAAGCAGTCTGCTTTTTTGAATTTCTTGTAGCGTACTGGCTACATTCACTGGCTCACTAAAATAAAATTTTTACTGGTGTAAAAACGCAAAATAAAGCAAAAGCGAGCAAACGATATATCCAAATTAGGATGACAAAGTGATCTTAAAATAGTCCTCCATCAATGACAAGACAACAAAATCAATGACATGCCTATGCAGTTTTTATGTCGTACACAAGGTGACAGGCGCGAGTGCATTACAATATTAACGAGCTAGATGTTTAGGCTAATCGTCGCATCCGGCGCGCCTTTGGTATTTTTGTGCCGTGCCGTCCGACGGAACATGGAATCCCTTAATCCAGGAGGATTTGATGCGTCTATTTCGGTCTCTTCATAATCCCCGGCTTAAGTCTGATCGCATCCACACTCACTGTCAATAGTTTTGGAAGGCCCCTGTTAGAGATTCTGCGGTTGCAACCGAGTTTGTAGTATTTAGCTTGTACTGAATTCATAGAATAGTTTACGGTTTCTTTGGCATCTGCACCGGTGGGTTTTGTTAATCTTTCCGACATGTGTATCTAGTGGATTCTTACGGTTTATTGATACCCTAATTCAGATACAGGAATTCGATAAAAAACACACAAAACTGTTTATTTTTAAAACTCTCCCAAATTGTATGCATATTACATCGAGATAATAATAGTACATTAATACTGAAATGGCATATTAGGGATATATCGCCACTTAATTGCAGTATTTGAAATAGAATAGGTGTCATCAACACCTACACGCCTCTTGGTGAACAATGATTAAAATATATATATTTTTACGACATGATAAATACAGTTTTAAATGAAACAAGAGAGATAAATCACCAAGTATTTTTTCATTTCACATAGCCATCAGAGAAAATCGTAAAGAATTTGGCAAATGTCGTTTGTCATCAATTATACACTTGCTTGAATCTTGGGGTATATGATACATTTTGAGGACAACTAATTGAACTGGGCGATGGTTTGTAAATTAGTTTGTAAAAGATTAATTTAAGGATAGTTTTTGTAAACATTGAAACAAACATGAGAAATGTAGGTGTATTACTTTGACAATTATATTTTATTATAGATATTTTGTTTATGTTATAAATATTTTTATTTGTCGGAATGACCTTCCCTTCTTTAAAATAAAGAACAAAGAAGTAGTGTATCGAAGGAATCGATAAAATAATCCATCACAAGATATGTACTATTTTAAATACACAGCAAGGGGTTATCCTGGCACAAATACCGTTCGGCAATTAATTACTGGGTTATCACATGCAGATACGTGTAAATCGATACTTTATGAGGAACGAGGCGTGCTCAAGTGTTAGGTATTCGTTTCAGTCTCTACTTTGAGTCGAGTACTGCGCCGGATCAAACGCGTGTGTTCTTCAAAACAGTCCCATTTGTATACGATATAGGGTTGTACGGAATCTCATATTAGTATATTGCATCTTTGTTCATTTTATATGTAGATTTTATGTAGGTACGAACCTTTGCCAATTGGATTTAATTTTGAATCTCGTGTGCCTATATGTTAATTCTGGATACAATCTATCTATGTGCTAAATTCATTCGAATCCGTTAAGCTGGTTGGACGATAATTGTGTTGTAATATTAGTGGGATAGTAGAATGTGATAACAAACTTTTGCTTATAGTATACACATATAATAATAACCACATCACTAGTAACCCTTATTAACTCCGTGCACGGCAAATACATAACACTGAGGTATCAATTAGATACCGCTCTGATACGTACTGCATCGTTCATCATATGCAATGTAAGATCTATAAACTCAGCAGCATTAACTTGACGTCCTTAATGCTTATCTTTCTATAAGTATAAATAGTTTGAACGGTACTGAATGTTACTCTTTAAACCATTCATGAATTATGATTTAGGTATCCAAGTGATTGATTTTTTTCCATAATGGTGTATTGTGTACACTTCAACGATCAAGAAGTCAAAACTTCCTTGATATAATCATACGATATGAAAACTTATAAGTTACTGTTATTATTATTTCTTTACGCATACTTAGGTATCCTTTTTTAATCACATTATAATAAAATTCTAATTCTGGCAACCCTAACCAGGGATTATCGTGCGCTCGTCCGTTGCGCGCCTCTCGCCGTCCAATAAATCTGTGCGCGCGCGCGCATATAAATCGTTGAACATTATTTTTGTTACCAACTCATTAGGGTCATTGCCTGCTTATTGACTCAATTAGTGTTCGTAAAATATGATATGTTAATCTTTATGTTTTCTTTACAACGCATTTCCTTGCAAATTATATTTGTCATATCAAACCACATTTTACGTTTAAATGTTATTTTAAATGTTTTATGTATGTATATCTGCGTGATATATGCATTTGAACTATTTCGAAAAAAAATATTATGAATTATTCTCATTCATAAATCAATTCATTTCACAAATTATTTATAAATATTTTTGAGAAAGTAGGTAGTTTCTAATGATACTTGGCTCCTACACAACTGAATAGTCAAAATGAATAAAATGTAGTAATAGATACATTACATTGCGTTAGGCGCCGGCATTACAATCTACAACAACTAAAAAATACCAAAGCAACAAAAACGACCTCAAAATTCACATAAATCATAAGAATAAAACAAAATAACAGTAATTTTGGACCACTTTTTGCCGATCAGAAATTCATAGACGTTAAACCGCCCACAAGTAGTTTCCCTTCTGAGAACCATCAGCCTGCATCGTCGGCAATCGTCCGTGAAACAGCTCTTGACACATTTCATTTGACGAGTATACCGCCCCAATATCGTGTTGTGTGACGTTGAATTACTCTATCCATCTATCAGATACAAGCAAATCATTTTACTATTGATATATTTTATAGAGAGTATTTCTCTTGCAAATAAAACGAACGCGATTCGAATGATGTCTAAGCAAAACATGTTGCATGTGATTTATAGTTGAAATGATGTTGTTTGAAACAATATTCTTAAATATTCTAGTTGTAGAATATGCTAAATTATGGCACTGAAATAGTATAACGGCACATCGATGTTTTGCAAACTTTGTTTTACTGCTTTCACTGCTTGCGAAATTCTTACAAAATGTTTTTAGAATATCGATGAACATCAACTACTCATTTTATTGCGGAGGAAAATGTATTTCTATACTAAAATGTTGTAATTTAAATGATATTAGCTTTTCAATGTAAAATATAACAATACAGTTGATTGTCGATACCATTTTAAAATACAATTTACTTACTGTAAGTGATGTACAAAACTACTAGGAATATAGGTATAGTACCTACATATAGTAGGGTGACTTTTCACTTTGAGAAATAATATAATATATATTATATTTCGGGATATAAATTCGTATCGCTCAGCATACTTTTGAATGGAACCGTTTACACTTACATATTATACATATACATATATTAGATCTCAAGCTTTAAAAAATAAATCCGACCGATGAACGCGATATGTCAACAAAAATATGTTTTACCTCTCGTTACTATGGCGACGGCAATTAAACTGGGTAAATAGTACCAGAGCCCATGATCAAAATTATGTATTGTAGCAATACAGTCGAAACTGAATAAATTCGTCAAATTATGATGAATCCGACTACCTACGTAATTACTATAACGGGCAAAAGTGTAGCAACTGCGTGGGAGGTGTGCTATGGTGGTGTCATTTCTGCTGTGTCAAAAAAAAAGCAGTCGGTATAAGGAAGATAAATCGTATAAGGAAGATATTCGTACACCAGAACAACAAAATGGGGCCAAAATCAGTTGTCACCAAGCTTTTGCAAACGAAAAGTTCAAGAAACACACTAATCAACATAGACCAAACACATACGTAATCATTATCGAAAAACAGAAAATTGTAAACTGTCGGAACTGTTCGGGCTTTCGTGTATGTATTTTTTTCAACTTTATTCCAGTTTCCTTTTGTGTCCTTCAACTTCAGTTTTACTGTTTCAGATAAACTCTTTGTTAATAATCATCATCTAATTATTAGAAAATCGCAAATTTATTCATAGGCTTATAACATAGACTTCAATATGTCTGGATACGACTTTTAAATGATTTCGGAGGATCGATTTTTTTAAAATGAATTTAGAGTATCGAAAAGAGTTTTCTGATGAACATTTTTTTGTTGGGTATATTTTTTTCTAAATCTAATCTACTTAGTTTATCACATCCAATAATTTTCAGACAGATTACTATGCTACCGATCGGCAAAACTTCTTAACATTTGCAAAACAGTCTCCAAATTTAATGCTTCCAAATTTTAATCAAATTTACTCGTAAAAAAGTTTTTCAGACGAATTGCTATGATCTTTTTTTGGCCTCATTTATATTTTGAAGTGATTTTCTGGATTCGTGCTACACTACTGACTTCTGAAAAAAAAAGTTTTCGGTATCTTACAGCAGCTATAATTCAACTACAGTCCGAAAATCAGACAGATTGCTATAAAGTTCGGTAAAATGTTTTGGACTTTTTTGAAAATTCGGCCTGGACAAACGATACGCGAAAAAATTCTGATACTGGTATTTTCGAGTTCAGGATAGTCGAATCTATCAATTTGATGCGGTTTTGGCCGTATTGCTATGAGACAACAATTTTGGTCGTGGGCTCTCGTACTAAATTATATATATCTCACAGTGTGAACACCAATTGCGGGATGTAATATATATCTCGGGATATAATAAATCCCATAGTATATCCTATAGTAAAAAGTCAACCGCAGAGAAGAATTCAGATGGTAACCGATTGTCTTTAGGTACTTACTTATGATTCTTAATTTAAATATAACAGTTAATTAACAGTTAATTGAAGTTTGCTTCATGAAATATATTTACAGTATTTGATATTTACGTTTCCTTATAGCTATATCGAGCTTATCTAACCGCCTATAATTTTGTAACGTCTTTAATAATGTTTTTTTTTTTTTTATATTGTTAATATTGAAGAGAAAGGGTCTTCCTTTTCCCTAACCATTGATTCAAATGATAAATTGGACCCTACTATTGGACCCTATTATTTTAGTATAGAAATACATTTTCCTCTGAAAAAATAAAAAGAAATTAAGTATAAAACCAACTGCAATATAGCTCAAATTAGGCGTCCGGAAGCATTATTTAAAATGTTACTGAATGTATGCATTCAATAAAATGAATAATGCAGTCCTAAATCAATATAAACATTTAATATATATGATCTATACTTTTATACCAATATTATAAAGAGGAAAGATTTGTATTTTTGCATGTAACAAAATAACTTAAAAACTACTGGACCAATTTTAAAAATTCATTCACCATTAGAAAGGTACAATAACGGGAAGTAAAATAAGCTATATTTCATTGTAAAACTACAATAATTAAACTCAAGGTATAAAAAACTACGATATGACACCCATGCGAAGCTGGGGCAGGCAGCTAGTATTTTATATATGTATAATGCATGTATGTGTAAAGAGGCGTGTATGAAACGCGCCCGTCGACAGATCGGGCGGCACGAAACATTATTTATTTTACGTGAAAAAGGTCGCTCGGCCTGGGTCTGGCCTGTTTTTACGAAGCTTTTAGTGCACGTCCATGTCGCCTGTCGTTGCATGCAAACAGTTTAGCGAGATTTAGCTTGTTTTTACACACTAGCCACGTGAGCAAGAACTAACTCGCTGGGTTAGAGCGTCTGTATTTGTATTAGTTATCGTTCAGAGGTAAATGAAAACTTTACGCTCAATTGGCATTGCAACTTAACCCTTTTTACATGAATATTACAATTACAAAATATTAATGTAAAATACGAATAATCAATTTCAAACTGTAAAATCTCGAGAGTTAATAGATCAATCCGTTTCTCATTTTTATATGAGAGTGAGGTTTTATTTAGGATTATTAAATAAATTGATCTTAAGACGTAATTAAGTAGGTATATTAAAATTATTTATCTATTAGCTCTCTAGGTTTCCTCAAAGCGTTGCTATACATGCGGACAAAGACAAGTATAACCCAGGTACTTAATGTATTCAGAGTTAATGAATTTGTGTGACTTTTACAAACAGCCAAATTTGATTAAGTATACCAAAAAGCTGCTTTAGCAGTTGTTAATTTATATTTTATCTCTTTTTACCTCATCTAAAATCAATCTTAGTAATACATTGTTAATGTTTATAAATTATTAGATCAGTCACTTATAATATAATTTACGACTAAAGAATTTGAGACGTTGAAATATGAAAAGACTAATCTTGAAATATATCTCCATGACATCATCAATTTCAAATATCAGTATTGACATTTATAATGCAAACAAATGTTACTATAATTAAATTATTAAATAACATTGTCATGTTCTAATCACTGCTGGCTCCTCTCCAACCGGTAGTCAGCTTGATAATCTTACACGAAGAATATGTTTCAGTAAACACGAAATATAGTTAACACATTTCAATTACAAAATTTATTTCACTTGAAATATGCCTGCCAAGAAATTGTATTCCGGGAAAATTTACTTTGTGCTTGATGTTTTAAAGTATATTATTGCCTAACATAAGTAAAGCCGTGTTGAGCGCAGCGCATACTAGACGTCCAATGAGTTATCCAGATTATGTTTTGATAGGCTTACAGTATAGTGTTGTGATCCTACGGACTTTGCACGCGTTAGTATGGAATTTATATCAATGAATGGATGCTGAAATTGCGTTATTGTCAGAAACTGCGGTTATATTACTGTCGAGCCTGTGCCAAATCAACTTGTGTATAATCTCTATTTACTGTACACAGAAAAACCATTGCTTTAACTTGGTCCTATTCATTTCAAATTTGCGGCCAGCAAGAAACAAAGGAATACATGATAATCTACGTTATAAATTTCAATCAAAATTATTGCATTGTGAATACTTTTTATAAAGGATTGTGTGGATAAATCTATTTTTAGTTTATTATGAGCTCTTGCTTGCATTACAATCAATATTTGAGAGGGAAAAAATAAAAATGAAGCCAGAATTCCAACCTGTGACAAATCCTTGTCTATTTAAGAATGATCAAAACTATAAGTAGGGACGAAAAGCTCTTTGGTAATGTAAAAAAATAAATTTGAAATGCCCAAATAAAATAACATTGAAATATACAATTGACATTAAACCACAACCTTAATGTTTAAATTCAAATACTTACAGACTTACATTAAAAATGGAAATAATGATAATACCTAAGTGTCTATCAAAAAACCCCTATTTACAAGATAATATATTTATATTAAGTAAACCGGCGGTTTTTAGTTGTTGAAGTATTGTTTATAATGTAAAAGCTACTCCTGGTCGTTCCGCTCGGCAGGGTGCATTTAATAATATCCTACCGGATAGGGGCGTCAGCGACTGGTCACCACAGATTAGCAAATATCTCTTAGCTTCAATATTAACTGTAGTTACAGCAGTTTGTTTCAATCAAGTGCTAGAAAGTTTGAAACATGTTTTTGTAAAATATCAATAAGGATTCGGTGAGCATTTAGCCTCATGGATCTGTGGCCTTAATTTACCTACTAATTTGAAGCTAAAGTAAAAACGTGTTAAAATGTCTTTACGACATATAGAGGGTTAGATGCCTGGTATATACGAGTACTTATAATAAGATAGAAGGCGTAGGCTTAGGGTTAGTAATTTTGTGATAGCTTATTCTAAAACTACGAAACCCGGCTACTGGAATATAAATGACTGGCATGTTAGTTTAGCGGTTAGTGACTCTGACTGCTAAGTTAGAGGTCGTGGGGTCGTCCCCACCTAGTATAGATCTTTGTGTGGTGAGCACGATGATTTGTTCTGTTTTTGGGTATAATCTATACTAATATTAAAACACTAAAGAGTTTGCTTGCTTGGTTGAACGCGATAATCTCAGGAACTAGGTACTAGTTTGAATTCAAAAGTTATTTACTGTTGGATGGCTTATTTATCGAGGAAGGCAATATGCTATATAAAATCACGCCACATGATTGTAGCTTGATGTTATAACATAGAAGCGAAGCAGCAATTAAAAATGTTGCAATAACGGGGAAAATTTATGTAGACGAAGATGCGCAGGTCAGCTAGTTTATCTATAATAATACATACAGTATTTAGTATTAATTGTCTGGTTGCCATAGTACAGGCTCTGCCTGGTTTGGGTCAGGTGGCGTTGTGTGAGTTGTCAAAGATATTGTAAAAAAAATAGCTGATAAATACCTACCTACGTAATATAATAAAGACGATTCCAACGACTCCTCACATGTTGAAATCCGTCAAGCTGACTGGGCTGTTGAGCGTGCCAAAGAAATAAACAAACATACACTTGAAAAACATTACTCTACTTTTGGCGCCGTTGGGTTGAAATAAATTCATGCAATGAGGGTTGCCTTGTAATGACTATACTTACAGTAGGTATATTCATTGTCGAAATATCTGTAAACATGGTCGGTGCGTTATCTCAACGAATAAATAATGTTTTTTTTTTTATAAGAGGCAAACCAGGCAAAGAAATTCATTACTGAGAAATTCAGTACACAAAACAACGGTTTGTCACGTGCACCTCTCTGGATTCATGCATGCACGAAAAAGTGTCACGGTCCGTCACGTTCAGCCTGCTGATAGGCTGAAGTTTTGTAGCCTAAGTGTTACGGCTGGTTGCTGCAATATGACATCAATGTTTTCTTATGACGATAACACATAAAATTATCGTCCTCAAACCGACTTTACAGACAACCAATTTTTTTTAAAGATTTTTCTTATTACAGTCAAAACTCATTTTGAAAAATTATCTATCATAGATATTAGACAAATTTCAGTTTCTTTTTTATCAAAACATATATTATTATGTGTGAGTTATCAACCATTTATCAGTTTATATGAATCCCTAATTCACAATAGTTTGGCAGCCCTGACTCGAACACGCGTCAATCCCAACTTTATTATGCTATATCCATTTATGCGAGCGCGTGTTTATTTGACTTTGGAATAGTCTCCGACCTAATAGTGCAAACTATAATAGTTCTACTCGCTTATAGCATAAGAACTATAATCCCACGTTCGTAAACTATAGCCATTCTGTCGGATAAACCGTTGTTTGATTGATGACACTAATAAAACTGTGATTCCAGTTTAATTTAAATTTAAGGCAATTTACCGACCCTGTGGTTCTGCTGACCGTAAAATAGCTTCATTACTTGTGTTGGTGTGCCATCATTCATCACTACTGCACTAATGAATTTAGAATGTTCGTAATTTATACTCAGAGTGTTAATATTAAGTCTTGGTAGGAATACAATTTGTTATTTGCAGAATATTAGTGTTTCTAGTTTTTTGTATGTGTCTAAGTAAGACAATTCTTCTTCTTATATCTTTGGATGTATGCACTTGATTTCATCGCCATTTATTAAGAAAAAAAAAGAATGACTTAGGCGTAAATTAACTTTACATTGATTTTTATTATCATTGTGTAATAATAATGAACTGCTTTATGTAAATCTACAGGTATTTAAACATTGAACTTTTTTAAGAAAAAATAACTGACTTACTAAATCTACTTATCTATAATTATACTTTTTCGGTAGATATATTAATAAGTAAGTAATTTATTCTACATTATCCCAATAAGTAATTTATTAGAATTAATCTTAAGACTTGGTAACACTTGGTATAATGTAGTTATAAGTAACAATTGACTACTTACGCACATTTTTATCGAATAAAGTTTTCGGATATGTATAAATAGAGGTCTGTCTTCCTGAAGTTCAAGTATTATCAAATTTATCTAAACAAATACTGATTTATTACACTTAAGATTTACTACGTCGTAGCGCTCGTAGCACTAGCTACGAATACTTAATTAGGATACATGAATAATTCCCTTCCCAGGCATATAACGGGTGGTCCGTTGAAGGCGTATGTCAGTATGTAGTCGGGTCTACGTGCCCGGGGCTCGCATTAATCTTAGCGAACATGTGCCACGTCCCGCATGATAAAATGATAACATCCTACAACCAACCCACATTTACAAAAACATTGCACTTTTGTTTACTGACTACATTTTGTTGTACTTACAATCATAAGAAAGTTCTCATACTATCGCTATTTGTCCATGCCTTTAAAAAAAACTCTGTTTGTATGTTATGTAGAGTCTTTTTTTGTTTCATTCGATCCAATGAACAGATTTATTTATTTATTAATTAAAGTATATTATTATTTAGTTTTTGAATTGTTTGGCGTGTAGGCTATTTAAGTTTAGACGACTAGGGTTATGTTTTTAACAGTCTATCCAATTTAATGAAAGTTTCGATATCTATGTGTACTTATTTCAATTCGTAATAAACTAGATGAACTCGGCCATGCTTCGCTGTGGCTTTTAAAGCCAGGAACACTCGCGGCCTTCCCATAACATTCGGCTAAAGTTTCATCATAATCTGATCAATGGTTTCGGAACATATAGAGGATATACAGACAAACATTGATTTTAATATATATACACAAGTAGATTGGCAGATATTTAAAGATCATTTAAACTATCGAGCTTCTATTCAATTAAAAAAATGGAATTCATTAAAATGCTCTTAAAACGTCTGCTAATTTATTCGTTTATTATGAACAAGGGGTAAAAGTATTGTAAAAAAATATTTATAAATACTAACTCAACATCTAAATCTTCACATTCCCAAAGTATCCCTAAATCACGTCTAGAGTCTAGCCTTAGTAGCTATGCAGCAAAATAAATTCCACTTAAGCGTGTAAGAATAACATTATCGTATTTGTATCGAATCCGATTTAGCCATAACGGCTGTAATATAAAATCGGTAATGCACACATTTGTATTCAACTGTACTGCTATATTGTGTGAATTACTTATCGATATTGACAGGCGGGTCAGTTAATTGCAAGTTCTCCTATTTACATATGTATTATGATAATGCTATTGAATAAAATGTCACACTTAAATTGAGATCGGTGAAAGGATAGGTGGTAGGCCTAAGCCATAGGCCGTCTTGGGTGGTATCAAGACAGTGTCAGTTATACTACCGTGAAATAGTAACGTAAACACAGCATTGTGTTTCGATTGAAGGGCACTGTAGCAAATAAAATTACTGGGCAAATGATTCTTACACGCTAATGTTTCAAATAAAGAGTACAGTGCGGTGAAAATCAAATCTTTGCTTAAGAAGGATCTGGGTGTCACTGATATTGTTATGGGCTAGCGTAACGCTTACCAACAGGCTCACCTACTCGTCTCTTCATTTAGCGATATAAAAAAAAATCATATAAATGCATCTTGATGGTATAACAGATCGTTAAGGCAATAAACAACCGGCACATGAAATAAATTAAAGGGTACACGCATTAGTATCGATTTCGGAAGCATTAAAAAGTGTCGGGGTGTCTCCTTGGCGGGTGACGGAGGGCGCGGGCGGTCACCATTCTGCAATAATATATTTAAAGGATTAGCCCCGCGTCGCAATATCGCGACCCTCCTCCGGTCCCGTGCGCCCCGCCGCGCTCGCTCGCTCGCTGTCCGCCGCTATTCAAATAATGGAAATTATTTCCACATATGTGCACCTAAATAAATATCATTCCGACGTCATTATTGAACACCCCCGATGTTTCTGTGGAGTTATTTTCACCCGTTTGTTCGCGGTCTGAATGGGAAATAGCGGATGTGCAAAGCTTGTTGTTCTCGTAATCGATGGGAGCTCTTCGGTTGTTTTAAATGTCAATATAATAATCTTTATTAGAAATTAACCAAAACAACAGCGTGTGAATCTTAACATTGATACATGCACGCAAATCTAGGCATGTGTATAAAACGAGGTTTACCTGTGTCATCTTGTGTACGAAACATGCGCTCATGCGAATTTGTGAAATTTATGTTTCGAAAAATAAACGATTGTATATGGGGTGGAAACGACCGTTTATGTTCACTTAACCGAGGAAAGAGGGTATTATTTACCGTTTCGGCTGGGTGAACCCGCCACAGTGAGTGAGACAAATACCGCTGGCGGCACAAAATTTATTGCAGTCGCTACGTGGATTGCGCAATTTATCGCAGAGGTGTCGTCGACGCGATCGATCGGTCGGTGACGGACGCACGCCATACATCAGCGCGCGCGTTATCTGCTCTCATGGCGACTTATCACCGCGCGCGGGGACCGCACCGCTCTAGCTTGTGCCTAAATAACAACATCGATTCGGCCGTCGAGGAGGACCGCGGTGATGTCCTAGTAGCCGCTCATTTATTGCGGCTCGATCAAGTCGCGGCGAGTGGTGGCTCGCCGTCCCGCCCAATCGGAACGCTCGTTTATCTTCATTTCGCGGCCGCAATTAGACGGGTCGTTGGCTGCGACGGCCGCCGGGCGGGGCACCGCCACCGCCGCTACGTGGCGAGAATACCGCGCGCACTCGCTCTGTCAACTTTGTAATGAGTAAAGTTGATAACTACGTAACGCAAGTCGCGTCCACATTCTGAATCTCGTTAAAACTTGTATATTCGCCATCAAATCATTGGACACTCAATTTACCTATCGCCAATCGATTCCTTCTGCTCTGAAAAATAAACGAAACTTCACTTGATAGTACCTACCTTTTCCATCGCAAGTCACATATTTTGAGTAACAATCTTAAACGTAACAGTATACTTAATTTAAAATTGTTTGTTTTTACACAGGTATGGTTTAAAAACCGAAGAGCAAAATGGCGGAAACGCGAAAGAAATGCTATGAATGCAGCCGCAGCCGCCGCAGCCGATTTCAAGAACGGTTTCAGCACACAGTTCAACGGCCTGATGCAGCCCTTCCCCGACACGGATGCCCTTTACTCGTCGTACCCCTACAACAACTGGGCCACAAAAGTTCCTAGTCCTCTCGGTACCAAGAGTTTTCCATGGCCGGTGAATCCTCTAGGTGGGGTAGTTCCGGCTAGCCATCATCAGGGTTCGGTGAATTGTTTCAACACGGCAACGTCAATGGGGGGCGTCGGGGGCGGTGGTATGGCGGTGGCGGGTTCGGCGGGCGGCGGTGTAGCGCCGTGTCCGTACACAGCGCCGCCGAATCCCTACACGATGTACCGGACGGAGCCGTGTACAGCGATGTCGTCGTCGATAGCGTCTCTGAGGCTGAAGGCGAAGCAGCACTCGTCGGGGTTCGGCGGCGGCTACGGCGCGGTGTCGCCGGTGTCGCGCGCAGGCTCGGCGCCGCTGGCCGCGTGCCAGTACGCGGGCGGCGTGGGCGTGTCCGACCGCGTGCTCTGAGACGAGGCGCGCGGCCGCTCGCCGCCGCCGCTGCGCGCCTCCTAGTCGCCGCACTCGCCGCCCGCGCACCACTCGCCTGCGCCCACGCACACCACCGAGCACCCGCTCTACAGGCACCTGTGGGACTGGTTCGATTGAACCACGCTACCATCACGCGCGTACGACGACATTTGAACACTATTGCACCCTTTATTCAGAATATGATAATAATTGCATTTTAACTGTCAAACTTTTTGTCTTCTTCTGTTCTATTTTGAAAACTGAATTTAAAACATTTTTTTTATACTTTATACAATTTTTGAACGACATGTCTAACTGCCGCACTTAATTGTTTAATAATTACTTAAATACTCCTCAAGTAATATTTTAGGACACCTAAATCTTCACTAAGGAATAATTCAGTAAACATTAAATAACTCAAAGTGCGGCAGTTAATTGCAAGAAAGTTATAAAGCTAAATATCTTGTTTTGCGCGACGTTTTGCATCCATTACAACGATCATGGTCACCCTTGTCAATCGTTGCTGTATGGTCGAAACGTTGGGCAATAAAAAGGGTCTATAAAATTGTATAAAGTTTTCATTATCTAATTAAAATATTATGAAAAAGGGGGTTACAGGCGTTTTAGTACCTACTTCAATTTGGAAGTAAGTTAGTAAGCGTACTGTCTAATGATCGTCGTAGGAGTTATATCGTGTAGTGAACGCGGAGTGAATCGTGAACGTTCGGCAGAGACTCGCGGTGCGACAGGATCGCACGCATTGTGGATCCATTACTAGTTGTAAACGTTCGTTATGGAACTATGTTCGGTGTAGGTAGTGCCATTTACGATCAACCACCTCTAATAATCGTAGTTTTGCAAAAATTTGCCAATCCTAGCTGTCATTTTTGATATTTGAAACTTTAATAGATTTTTTTAAAGGTACCTAACTAAGCTAAGTAGCTTGTGTTAGGAGTGGGTTCACGTCGGTAGCGTAAAGTGTAGGATTTAAACCCGCAACTTCTCGATTGCGCGTCCGATGCCTTAACCATTGGGCTACCGTTAAATCAAAATATTTTATTGATTATGAAAATATAAACCATTATCTTTTAAATTACAGAATTATGTACTTAGTCGTAATATTTAACAAAAAAATAAGTGTGACAATACAAATTAAAGCCATTCAAAGTGCCATATATGTCATAAAGTGTGTCCAAGTGTTATGTCAACATGGACTTACCTCGGAATTTTGGGCTTTTTAAAATTGTCGAAGCGTCATTATTAAATGTAAAAATCACGAAAGTATAGAACGTATAACGCCATAGTAATTTGAAGCTAAAGAAATTTGTTAATTTATGTTTGGTCAATGTGAATAATTAAAATCCCGGGATTTCGAGATGAGATGATAAGTGATGAATCCCGTTGAATGACACTACCTACATCAACCACTAGTTATGAAACTTCGGGCAATAAACTAAACGATTTCGTTGTAATGTAAATATGTAGTTATGTACGTACGTATACCAAAGCGATGTGTGCAATTTTTACAAGCTTACAATGTACTAGACTACCTTAGACTAAGTGTTTAGTATATAGAACATTGTATATAGGTATAAATGAAGTTGGTAATTTATTTGAAAGGAGTAACGAGCATTTGATCAATATAGGAAATATAACAATCTACGAGTATAGTTAATGTTGTTGTTCGAAATGTTCATTTTGTTGTGTTGTGTCTACGAGAGATGATCCTTATTGTAATTTAGTCTCTCAGATTTACATGGGTGTACCCGAGGTTAGGGGGGGGGGGGGGGGTATTACGGTTAAATCCCCCCCCCCCAAAATGTAACAAATTGTAAAAGTTTGATTGTATATTACCATTTGGGAAAGTGTTGGTTAACTGCACCACGTTAACCCAAATTGTAATGAATGATTCTGGGTACGCCCATGCCAATTTATATTGTTTTGCATTTAATTCATAATTATGCATATAATACATATCAAGAATTTTAAATGAATGCCTATACAACAATCTTCAACGAAAACTTACAAAGTGCAAACACTAGTTATATTTCAGAACAAACTGTGTAAAAATATCAACTACAATAGGTATCTAAATTTAAATAAGAAACATATTTTATTAATTTCTCATTCAACATTATTTTTGTTAATATCTTGATAATGTATTGAAGGTTGCTGGATTGTAAAACGAGGTTGGTTTTACAAAAAACTTTTCTTATTATGTAAATATACGATATTATAATTATATAACTATAATTGTGTACATTACTAAACGGACAATGTGTACTATTACAAGGACAAATGTGCGATGGAAGTTAATCGACATTAATATAATATGAATTGTATCAAGATACAACGCTTATTTTTTCATAGACAAGACATATTATAAAGCTTACTTGTCTTAGCTAAACAATACTGACTGTATATATAACTCTATGCTTATAAGAAAATAAGTACTCCAAGCAAGTCTTAGGCTGTCCTTGTTTTTCACAGTTATTTGACAGCATTAAACTTGATTCGAGAATCAATGCGTTCTTTCTCCAAAAACAGTACTCCTACTAAATTCCCGAATGAGTGATTTTTCTACTTGACGTAGAGACAGTCAGTTAGGTATTTTTTAATATTGTCCTAAAACTACCTAATCTTTATGGCATTTCACCAATAACAGGCCCTACAGTGCATTTTCAAAGTCCATATTGAGAAAGATGATTTCATTAAAAAATGCTTGTAGACCTGGTCGTCTGATAAAATGACTCAGACGACACCTAAACTCGTAGTCATAGTGTATTAAAAACAATCTAAATAAATACATATTTTATATGGATTTAAAACTACGATGCATTTTGAATCAATTTTATATCTGCTCTATTATAACTTTAGAAGTTTAAGAATCGAGTTGATGATGAGAACGAATAATCCTAAAAAAATCTATGACAAAGACTGTCTTCAAAATTTGCTTCCAATAGTCAAACAAACAAACAAACACAAAAATAGCCGCCAAAGATGAGATTAAAGTAACCAGGATCTCAATATTTATTAAAATATTTTTAACTTAAACACCGTTTATGAATGTAATTGTAAAATATTGTAACTATTTAGACGTAAACATTCACTAGTTATATAAAATTTAGTTTAATACACGAACTAGTATAACCTACTTCTGTGTGCCTACTTACAGTGAAGGAAACACTAAATTATAAAAATAAATATGTAAATATATAGATTTGACCTAATAATATTAAGATGGAATTCGAGGTTTTCATTTTATACATATCAGAACAAAATATCTGCGATTTGAATAGTCTGTTGAAGTTATTTTGTGAATAACCATTAAGGGAATACCATACGTTGTTTTGTAACTTAAAAAACCTCTAGTCATAATAAAAAATATCACTGAGTATGTCTGGTTTTATTTTTTTATTTAATTATAAATATATTATTTTTGTTTAAACTTTCAGAAAAGTTAGTCAATATGGCTTTGTTTTACCATTTTTTATATCCAAGTCCAGAAAATAACTATGGTGGACTTAAATCTAAATCTTGTCGACATGTAGCAGTAAAGTATAATTTACACTAAATAAGCTTTTTAAAAAAATCAGTTGCGATGAGTTTAAACAATATCTTGCTCTGGGGTACAAGCTCTGAGTCGCGCCAACCGCAAAGTACACGCACAAAGTACACCCCGACTCAGAACAGCAATTTAGTGGATCACACAGAATTAGGTATTTGAATGTCAAATCAATCAAAAACAATAAATTATTTTACACTTACCAAGTAATAATATGCCTTTCAATGGAGTTAAAAATATATATTCGTGCATAATTTAATATGTTTTTGTATTTATAATCATCAAAATAAATACCAAAAGTAAATGATTTGAAACCAGAACATAATGACGTCACAATGTTAAATTTCATACAAATCTCTACAGAACGAATCGTTTTGACATTTTATAAAAAAGATACTGATTTGACTTGACATTCAAATACCCAATTGTGTCTCGTGTGGGAATCGCACCAGAACCTCTCGAACACACAACAGTCATACACACACCCACCGTACCATCAAAGAATACTAACAATTATTACGTACCACCGAGGCAGTCAAATCAAGTCATATCATGACTTAACTCTACTCTCCAATTAAGTGTATTCGAGTATCTACACTATCAAAATACTAGGACTTTGATGGTGTGAATATTCGCGTATAAAGTAAGGGTAAGCAATATAGGTCTATAAATCGATCTATTATATTCGTAAATAAAAACGATGGGTCAACAGATGTGTACCTACTTATTCATAATCACACAGTATTCTGTTATATCATTTCATAAATGTTGATAAACTTTCGCGATTTGTACACATTATAAAATTAGTACTTGGATGACCGATCTTTTCTCGGTTTTTTTTACACGACGTTTTTTAAAAATGAAACCTACCTTCTGGATCCACACTGACCCAGGGCCACGCCGGCAGAGGTCTCGTGGAGAGGAACCATGATAATAATAATATCTATATAATAAAAATATCTTGGGACAACTCACTACTATCTAAGCTGAGCTTGTACTATGGAAATCAAATAACTGATAAACATACTTATATATTTTCTAAACATACATATTATATTATAGTAATTTTTCTGAGCATTTCTTGCCAATTACTTTATAATGCAACATACATGCAACATTCATATTATAGATAAATAGCACCCAGACACAGAATAAACAATCGTGCTCATCACACAACGTTTTATCCTGGGTGGGGATCGAACCCACGACCTCTTGCGTAGGAGTCAAATACACTGCGCACAGAGGCAGTTGTATAATGAGATTAGACTGGGAAGACCAAAACGCCACGTGTCTATTAATTTTAATCTCGCTTATTTTGATTTTGAAATTGACTTTTCCCCAAAATATTTTTGTGCAAAATAATTTCCATATTTCTGTATCTAAAAAAAAATGTTTTAGGCGCATGTTTTGTGCGCCTAACGTAGCGTTTCAAGTTTGCGTTATAAAAAGTTCGTGCCTTTGTTAAAAATATTGTAAGATTTTGGGAAGAATTATCCTTTAAGGCAGTGTGGCTACACTTTTACAGCGTGAGATGCTAATCTAATATCAATATGTACTGTACATCAATGCCATGGTTTAAGTGTCACCAGGGCGTTTTTAACAACGTTTTTGAGCAGAGGCTACTCTCAAATTACGATTTTACATAAATAGGAAAAAAAATGCAGTGCCCATTGTAGCTCCGACGTAATATTCAAAAGCAATTAACAGTAAGGTGTTTTTTGTAAGATAAGGTAAGATATTTTTATTTGTTGAAACATGAGTATACACGGCAAAAGCATGCAAGATGGACAATTATTTTATGAACAAATCATGTTCCGCCATTGCGGCGTTCAAATATTCAATATCAAATTGATGAATTACGTAATAATAAATGTAATGTATATTATTAAAATAATTAGTAAAGTAATTTATTGGGATGTAATTTAGTGAAACTGTAAGGTAACGTATCAGACGTTTGATGAAATGAAATTTGGTGTAATTTTAATATAATAACATATTAAAATTACACCAAATTTCAATTCACAAAATCCAAACGTCTGATACGTTACCTTACAGTTTCACTAAATTACATCCCAATAAATTACTTTACTAATTATTTTAATAATATACATTACATTTATTATTACGTAATTCATCAATTTACTTATTTTACTAATATATGTAGGTCAGTACATACATTGTATTTTATTAAAATTGAAATTTCGATTAGTAATTAATAAATAAAAAAAAAAAACATGAATAAAATAGAAATAACAATAATGTCAATTTTATCACGCAAAATGTCATCAATATATTATTGATGACTTTTTGCGTGCTTTATCTACTAAATAATTACTTAAGATTTGTTTGAATTTTTCGATACTTTGCTCTTTCCACAGTTGGAATTTTATTATAATTTTTTGGCACCATACAAATAATACTCTTATTCATTAGCATGGTTTTCGATGAATGAAGACAGAGTTTACTATTATCTCGTCTATTGCGAACTACATTAGACTTTAAAGGGAACAAATTAGAACAACAACGTACTTAATTAAAGTTGGTATAATACAAATCAGGATAGATAATTAGTGAGGTAGGGCTCTTACAATGCTTACTATCGACTTATGTTTTTCTAGTTATCTACCCTTAAGCAATTTTAAGACGTGAGCTTCTTAGACGTAGCTATAAGTAGTAAATACTTACTACTTATAGCTACGTCTTTAACACTAATAGGAGAGCACTTTTTAAGGCTTATTAGCCAAAATGGGAAAAACGAAACCCTTATAGTTTCTTTATGTCCGTCTGTCTGTCTGTCCGTCCGTATGTCACAACAAAGACTACTCAATGAATATTGGTGAAATTTGGTGAAAAGGTGTCTTGTAGTAGACGCTACTTCGTTTGATTGCTAAATAATAAAAATAAATATTTTTGGGGGACATTCCATACATGTAACATTTTTACATGCATGCAATTTTTTTTTCGGCAAACGTCAACGTGTGGTATATCATTCGACAGGTCTTTTAAAAACGTTTAAAGGTTTTTAATAAACTTTTTTGATTAGGTAAAAATTT
This sequence comes from Herminia tarsipennalis, assembly GCA_945859575.2. NCBI lineage: Eukaryota > Metazoa > Arthropoda > Insecta > Lepidoptera > Erebidae > Herminia > Herminia tarsipennalis. The sequence goes on along the minus strand of OX243834.2, from coordinate 8,150,645 downwards.
TTGGAGATAATCGCTCCGAAATTTGCATAAAAGTGTTCCTAAGCACCTACGTACTCCTAAGGATGTAATTCCTCTACAGACACCTGGCGTCTACAAAGTGGATTGCAGCTGTGGCAGTTCCTACATCGGACAAACCAAGCGAACCATAGCGGAAAGGGTTAAGGAACATATCGCGGCTGTGAAAAACCGACAGACAAACAAGTCAGCAATAGCGGAACACTTGCTGGATGCGGGAACCAATCACTGGATTGAACTACACAAACCACAGGTCCTCTCCACCGACCGTCACTATTACTCCAGGATGGCGAGGGAAGCGGTTGAAATCAAAAAACATGTCAATTTCAACCGAGAAGACGGATACCGTTTGTCAACATCGTGGAATCCCGTAATCGGCAAGTGTATACACCGCCGAACAAACATTACACGCCAGTGTGCAGATGTCCTTAGTGTTGTGTGTCGAAGTACCGACGGTTCCGTAATAGTGAGTGATAAAAATCAAGCGAGGGTAGTTTCCGAAACCCGCGCTTCACGGAGGCGACGCTGAGCTCAACTAGTCTTCCCGTGACCACGGCCGTTGCAATACGGTCGAAACGTCGGGCAATAAACAAGGTATTTTACCTTAAATTATTCACGCGATTAAGACCCGTAATACACACATCAAAAGTGTCTAGGGATCAACATATATTTTTGCAATAACTTTTCTCCTGATTGATTATTTTTTTTTTATTTCTTTAAGGATTCATCAAATAAAGTGTTTTCGTTTGTCACAGTAACGATAAACCAAGTCACCTTTGCATTAATAAAGAAATTTGCCATTTTCCTAATAAAGGGATTTTTGACATTTGAACCACTAACATTAAAGTTCGAAAAAAAGACTGAAATAACAGTTTTCTTTAAAATTTTATTGGGTAACTTAAACAATTAATAATCCGTGTTTCTACCGCGAACACTAACAACACAAGAACATCGGTTTGGCATACTCAAAATGAGTTCATCCAAATCACGCTGTGGAATGGCCGCCCATGTTCGTTGCAACAACAAAAAAAGGTCTTCTTGCGACTGGATACCCTCCATATTCGGCAGAGCTCTTCTCTGCAGCATATCCCATGCATGCTCAATCGGGTTCAAGTCTGGCGACTGAGCAGGCCAGGGCAGGACATTGATGTTAGCTGCGGCGAGAGTCTGTCTTACAACTCTTGCGGTGTGCGGTCGTGCATTATCATGCATTAACTGAAATGAGGGACCGATTTGCACTTGTAGAGGAACGATGACGTCTGATACAATCGTCTCAGCATAAATTTGAGCGTTGAGGTTGCCTCTGATCCAAATCAACTCAGTTCTTCCGCCGATCCAAATACCCGCCCATACCATGATGGTTCCACCACTATAAGGATGGACTTCCTGGCAGGATTTTAATCGCTGTTGGCGTCCAGGGGTTCTCCAGTGTCGTATACGTCTTGTATCCGGTCTCATACCAAAACGAGACTCATCAGAAAAGCACACGAAACGCCATTGTTCTTCTGCCCAATTTCTGTGTTCAAGAGCCCATTGATATCGAATCCTACGATTGTGCATTGCTATAGGTGGTACCCGTAGCGGTCTTCGGGAATGAAGGTTCACTTCATGCAAGCGGTTTCTGACTGTTTGGTCGCTAATTAAGTTCCCTGAAGAGTGATGAAGCCTCACGGCTAACATCATGGCGGTTATTGTTGGACCTCTTCGAGTTAAGATTTGAATGTATCGGTCTTGTCTCCGTGTGGTGCAGCGATACCGTCCTCCATGGCGCTCAGCCACGGTACCAGTGCTTCGGTAACGTGTCCAAAGTCGACTGATAACACTCTGACTTGTATTCAGAGCTAAAGCCACAGTACGTTGCCGGGAACCAGCTTCTATCATTCCCACGGCTCTGAGCATTTCTTCCCTGCTTAAATGACGTCGCCGCTCCATAATAACGTTGGTTTTAATCAGTAGTAGGGAAACAGTAGCACTAATAATGTCTTCAATGCGTTGTATGTTTTTATAGGGAAAATATTGACAGCTGATTTTCATCTTTTACTCGAATTTGATTCACAGTTCCTGATTCAAATTATGAAATGCACCAAAAAGGATCCATATAAATTTATAAAATCATAAATTTATTACAAAGCCACATCTCAATCTCAAGAAATCCGCATAAAAATGCTTGATCCCTAGACACTTTTGATGTGTGTATATATATTTTAATAAAGTGTTCCTTATCTTTTGAATTTGAGATGTGTGACCAAAAATTATGAAAAAAATCACAAAGGTAGCGCTTAACAAATACTTAAGGCTGTGGAATTCTACACTGTGCATGGTCCGACATGCTCTTGCCCGGTTTTTATTTATGTGATTATGCAAACGAACAAGCGACTCACCTGATGATAAGTGACTGCCGCAGCCAAAAAGGAGCTAAGGAAATATATGACTCTCAGTACTTTGATCAGGTGATCAACAGCGTCCAGAACTGAAAATTAATTAAATTGATTCAGAAATTGTGCAATTAATTTTATTAATAATTGACTTGAAAATTCAATTTTTAAAATAACTATGTACATTCAAACAAAAACTTAGGACTCTTAAATGCGACGCTCTAAAGTCGTTCTAGAATGTTGCAGCGAAAGATGTGCATTATATTGAAATGGAAATATACTTTACTTTAGTGTAAGTTATTTTATAGCGACGTCGACGGAGGCTGCCAGGACGGGAGACGGGAGATGAATTGCATCAACACGGCAACGCTGCCGAACGTAATAGTATCTATGTATCTTAGAACTTGCTTTAGTTATTATTCTGCCAGAAGACAACTTCGGTTGACGAACAGTCACATTAATAAGTTAATACAAAATACAAAAAATATTTTATATTATCAAAACACCAAAATGAATGCGTCGAACCACGTCACATGGGACACTCAGAAAGTTTTGAGAAACGAAAAAAACTAACTTAACTACTATATTTTTTAAGAACTCTCCACCAACCTAATAATCTATCATCATCATCAGCCTATCGCAGTCCACTGCTGGACATAGGCCTCTCCAATTGCACGCCACTTTGTTCTATCTTCGGCTTCTCGCATCCACTAATAATCTATACAAAGTTTCATTCGTATGAACCAATTTTCGAAACATTACTTCCTGTCTGCCGCAGACACCTCTTCCACGGCCTTCTCGAACTCTGCTAGCGTGTCTTCCGGCGATGAAACCTGTATCCTTTTCAGCCGATTTTTTATTTTAGGCAATAAAAAGATGTCACACGGTGCCAGATCAGAACTATATTATGAAGGGTGACCCAAGACTCTGACTGGTGTGGTGTCCTCGTTTTGAGCGTTGAATGCACTGGCGCGTTGTCATGGTGAAGCTGTATCCCACGGAGTTCGGTGTTCGGTCGCTTATTGCTATAGCAAACAAAAATTCTGGCAGGCATTTTGTGGTATACCGTTGATGCTGATTTGGTTCCGTAATGGAATTGAAACCAGATACCTCATCAAAGTGAAGAAACTAGCGATCAAAATTTTCCCTGCGCTTCTTGATTGCTTCACTTTTGTAGGCATTGGTTCGTTTTGAAACAGCCAAACTGTCGACTGACGCTTTGTTTCCGAATCGTATTGATAAATCCCGGATTCGTCAAATGTCACAATGTCGTAAGCGCGCCTAGATGAGCCTACTTAATTTTTTTGAATTATATCACGGCACCACTCCACACGAGCCTTTTTCTGAGCTTCTCCAAGGTTGTGCTCTACCCAGTGCGAAACTATATTCGTCACGCGCAGGTACTCGGGCAGAATCTTGTGAACGCTTCCTGAACCAACCTGCAGTGTATGCTGAATCTTTTCGTATATAATTCGCCTGTTTTCTTAAATTATTTTTTTTTACTGCCAGCAAACTTTCTTCCGTGACAGCCGTCATAGGACGACCACTCCTTTGTTTAGCCTACAAAGTAAGGCGACCGCGCTTGAACTCGCTATGAACCTTGCTACGCGATAGATGGTTGCTTTTGAAGGTCCTTCATCCAAAAAAGCCATTTGAAGTCGATCAAATGACTCATCAGGTTTTAGGCCATATTTAAAATTGTAGAAAATCATCACACGAATGTTCTCGATACAGGTCCATTTTTAAATGACACAAGATCGTTTAAATTTAGCTCTCAAAAAATGTGGAGGGAAATTAAAAATTCGAACAATGGTATTTTTACTTTCAAATAAGCATTTTTTTCAAAATAATTGCAAGTGGCCAGTGCCTTAAATATAAAAACTTTTTTTTTTTTTGCAAAATTTTCTGTATGGCCTGGTATTTTAGTTTTTTTTCAATTCTGAAGTGATTATGTTATTCTAATCTGAATTTTGCTTTGAAGCTAAATTGGTTTGATTATTTGCAATAGGTAAGCGATTTATGCAGTTTACCTTTAACTATGCACAGAGCATGTAAGGAGCCTATCGATCAATCGACAATGATTTCCACATTTTTTTAAATGGCACTAGGTACTTTGTACAATCCCTTGAAGAGCTAGGTCTTGGCAGATTAAAAATATCATCCGTCCTGTATAAGTATCTGCCATAAGTTTAATCAGTTAGATATCTCATAGGACTTTCAGCTTGACCGATGTCCATACTATTATACATAAATATACATACAACAAAACTTAATAATGAATATATGGGATACATCTAAGTGTCAACGATAGGTGCTGTGTTATAATTGCATAATTAAACAATCAAACGCATATAACGACTATGTATTTCAATCTAACACCTTGATAATTCGGAAAATCCCGACAAACGCAAAGCTCAGAATATCACCAAATTACAAACAATTGATTCATTAAAATCGGTGACATTAGCCGGAAAGTATACAATAATCCGTGGAATGATTATCGGGTAGAGGGCGGCGCGAGCGCGGTGCGGTCTCAGCGCGGACTCGACGCGGCGCAAACACACAGTTTCCAGGTGCTCGAATCCGAGCGCTTTAAGGATTTAGCCGAGGATTTGCTTTCAATATTAGCCGCCGGCCGCCGGGGCAGGCCCATTCCGTTCCGCCCGTACCTTTTTTATTATTTTGTCGCATCGTTTTGGCTCTAAATGGAATCATTCCGCCATCTACATTTTTATTTTTCAATTGCTCCCCGATTAGTGAGATTAGTCGTATCGCTTTCCGATTCTTTGCTCCTTTTGGTGGGAGCTTTCGCGGACTAACGCGGCAGCGCGGTCGCCTGTTCTAATCACTTTCGGTCACGGAGACGATCAAAACCATTTTAACGTTGATTGTTGGCTATTGACGTCAATGGTCGGTTTTGGGCGGTGTGTACAGCATTGTGTTAGCTTACACCGCCATTATCTGAGAGTCAATATCGAGTTTTTATTATTTGTTATTTAATTAAGGTACGTAGTATTTGCGTAGTGTTCTGTGTTCCTACTTATGTAGATAGGTGTATGTGTGAGGTGGCCGCGACTGCAGGCCCGCAGGCCTGCGCGTCGCACCTCTTATCTTTATGGTGACAAACATGAGTTTGGCTTTTTATTTTATCAAGGATCGCCTTAGTCACTGAGGTCTGGAGTCTTCGTGCGTATCTCTCGTTATCATATCAACCCTAAGATGTTTACTTGAGGCCATCACGAGATGTAACATTAACGTAACACATACACACATCTATGTTTCTATACCACCTGTGGTACTAACGTAAGTGAAAAAACATTTGTAGTATACGTCACACGAATGCGTCAATCTGGTGGGTAGCTACTGCTATCATTTATTCATCAGATCGAGATGAATGATAATCATTATTTATTAACATGTCAAACCATTAGCAATTAAGTGTGTAAACTTGGAAATTTCTTCGAATTGAGACCACAAGGTATATTAATAGATTTACAATTTGTTGATCTACTAATATCCGTAGCAATATGATTGATTTCAACAAACGTCCTATAAAATATTCTATCTGTTAGCCGGTAAATTAATATAGCTGCAATATTACAACAAAACAGTTCATCTCAACAACTCCTAAAACGCAATTATCTTTTCCATGTCGATATTATTACGACGTCAAATATAAACGTAAAGGTACGCACGCATGTCAATAGTTAGCCGAGGAACGCAGAGGGTTAGGTTTTGGGTGGAAAGGATCAAAACGGGATTAGAGGAACGACAACCAATCAAGGGTAACTGGACTGTTATACCTACGCGAAATAAATGCGCCACATAAAACTTATTCAACAACAACGAATAATAAACCTTAGACTGTGTTAGTAAGTTTCAAAATAGCTTGTGTTGTGGAGTTTATTGATGTTTTGTTTGGAAGGGAGGGTAGATGGATGAGGAGGGCGAGGGTAGCGAGTGCAGCCTCCGCAGACAATCTTACAAGTTAATTGTGTTCCGTGCCTGAAGCCGCCTGACTACAGAATAATATCGCACTCACTACCCGTCTCTTTGTATAGCTCATACTGAAAATGTATTCGAATATTCTAGCTAATGGAAATGTAGTTTTCTATAACTTTGGAGGGTTGTATATATTTAGATTATTCTTTTACAACTATTTGAATTCATACTTCGTAAGGAGATGACGCGTGACATGGCATTATTCTCAAGAAGTGTTTTTGTTACCAGATATCAAATTGAAATTAAGTTCAAACAAGTAGTAAATGATGTTATTTTAAAAGAGATTTATGGAGCACAGCATAGCGTAATTCCTACGCCTATATTAGCAGTGCGACAGATACTCTAGAGCTTAGGCTTTAATAAGGAAGATTTACTTATTTATGAAGGCATGCTTACAAAAAACAAGATATTGAACAGCGTAATCCAAAAATAACACATCGAAGCGAACGAAAAAGAGGCTTCAATTCTATTAACTCAACGCCGGCAAGTACAATATACCTACGTACGTATACCCTCCACGATTTGATGAGAGCTTAGCTCCTTCCCTACAAGGCCTTGTATTCACACTCCATACTTTTATACCATACATTTTAACTTATCATCACAAAACATACTTTCTCATGAATAAACAAGTACCTAGTTTACATCATACAGGGAGTTTAATAAACTTTCTAGACATATTACATCTTGCAACGTTCGTAGGGCGGACTTGGGCGGCCAGGGGCTGGGCATAGGGAGATAGGGGGGGGGGAGGACTGAGCAGTAAATAAATACACTGCGACACGGATTTATTGCAAACACTACTCAACTCATGCAGATATGTTTACTTCAGAAGTTAGCAGTTCTTGAATTTTCTATGCGAATATATCGTTCATGTAGATGAAAACTGAGACTTGTAAATATGGAAATCACATTTCACTAAGTGGAGGACATGTTAACCTCTATTTGTGTCTATCTGTCTCGATATTACGTTTTGAAACTCAAAGCCTTTGTCCAAGTACGTGCATTATTCACTTAAATTAATAAAAGGCAACTCTTTTATGGTAAACTTTCATAAGTATAACTTTTTAAGCAAAATTAACGGACTTCAAATAAAAATCCCGGGGATAAAATGATCAAGCACTTCGAATGAAAATTTTGATGATTTACTCCTCTATTTTATTCTCGTGTTTAGGATATCATATCTAGGACAACGTTTTTAGGTACATACGGATCAAACTGAGCCTCACCGAATCTCCTTTTTTTAATTCTGTTAAAAATATATATGACTCATACATTTATTTTCGTAATACAATAAGCCAATAAATTTTGTTGAAATTGAGCTTCTACAAAAATCGGTTAACTTTCTGCATTAAATACATAGTTTATATAAAATTCTTAACACATTGGTATTACTAGGAGTTTATTCAGATAAAATTAAAATCATTTGGTATAAATTTACCAAGCATTATAACTGTAACCTCAAACAGCAGTGCGGTCGGGAGTAGTGGACCGCACTGCTACTTGTGGTTGCGGTTTACAGTTCATCTACGACCAATAGATTAAATATGTTTATGTGTACATTGTAGTCATATATTCGTGCCTAAACTTCTGTAGAGGATTCTTTATATTTCGTTGAAAATAAGACATGAATAAAGTCGCAGTCAAAAGCTAGCGGACAATTAACATAATAACATACCCATTTTTTGTAGTTTATAGTTCAATAAAAGATTGTTTGTTGATATAAGTATTTAATATAATGTGCACACATTTTTCAAAAGAGATAAATTATGAGATTAATTCAAATGATAAAACTGTTGGCAAAGGATTTATTTTCCATTCCTTTTGTATATAAATTTGATAGTACACTATAGATATGGTTACCTAGTTTTGTTATATTTATGTTTGTGTAGATACAACGTGTTATTTTAGAATAATTTACGATTCAGGAAAGGAACAAACGTCACATTTATATTAATTATTTTTTTATTACTTTCATACCTACTCTTTGCTACACGTGATTCGTTCATTCATTTCCTTGTTTTATTATTGCTATTTGTTTGTGGACTACTCACCACTTCACTTTTGGGTAATGTATATTATTATTATAAAGCTAAAGAGTTTGTTTGTTTGAACGCGATAATCTCAGAAACTACTAGTTTCAATTTTGACTGCCTCTGTGGCGCGGTGGGAGTGTGTCCGACTGCTACGCAAGAGGTCGTGGGTTCGATTCCCACACGGGACACCACTTTGTGTGATCCACAAATTGTTGTCTCGAGTCTGGGTGTACTTTGTGTCCGTGACTTGTATGTTTGTAAAGTCCCCCGCGACACAGGGCTTGTACCCTAGTGCGGGAGTCGTCTTTAAAAAAAAAAAAATTGAAAAAATCTTTTAGTGTTTGAAAGCATTTATCGAGGCTATATAACATCACGGTATCACCTACGGAGTGGAACATCAATGAAAAATGTTGCTATAACGGGGTAAATTGACGCTGATGAAGTTGCGTAGGTTAGCTAGTGTAACAATATGTGGTGGTACTGACCTGTGGATCTACTTGATATAGTGACCCTGACTGCAAAGTCAGAGGTCGCGGATTTCTCTAACCTTACCAGGATCAATATTTGTGTGATCAGCACGATGGTTTATTCAGTCTGGGTGTAATTTAGGTATAATATGTACATTTTACAGGGTGTAACAGAAAGGTGTGGTCATATTCAAGGGTTGGTATGTGCCCAAGATACTGAGTGCACATACCTAATTTTATCAAAGTCGGAGTACCTTAAAAAAAAAAAAAAAAGTTATTCGTTTATTTATAAATGAAAAAGTCATTAATTTAGAAAAGTGTGACTTAAAAAGTTCTATGCCAAAATAATCCAATCGAATTTTGTACCAGGGGAGGTATAATTCTTATGCCAGACGCCTTTCACTACTGAATTTTGTCAAAAAGATCATGTTCTAACTATGTAATAATAATGCAACCAGCTATGGCACCATGGTAGGTGCAATACTGATAACATGGTAGGTGCAATACTGATAACATACACCCAACCTATCCGCTGCTGAAATTTGACCACACCTTTCTGTTACGCCCTGTATAAGTATGTTTATCAGTTACCTCGTTCCTAGTTTGAGATCAAAAGGCCGTGTGTAGGTGTTGACTTATCCCAAGAATTTATTAGGTATATGGAATGGTATACGATGACCATCCAACACGTATAACATAGTATAATATTGTGGACACTCACACGGATACTACCTAATTATGACATTGTTCTTACTTCGTCACTGGGTTTTATTCCCTAAAACCTCTCCACTAGCATCATAGTAGATGTGAGTCTATTGTCTCCTGACATGACTTCAAATAACAATAACATGATAATCAGTCTTATAACGTTGCACTGGGCTCTGGTCTTCGCTCTGAGAGATTAGTACAAGTAACCCACTATGAGGAAGCAGTGCAGATTTGTGGATGCACGAAACTTGCTTGTGCATTTTTGGACATTACGATTTTTTCGAGATTCTATTCAAAATTAATGCAAACAGTTTCTATAATGAAACTAATCCAATGCAGTCGTCGCGCCGGCCTGGGTGGCTCATATAAATTTCAAACACTATTTCTAGCTTTTATTTCAATATACTAATAACTTCCCGCTCTTGGCTTCTTTACATTACACCAAATAATTTCGTAATATATTTTTTGATAAAAAAAATACAAATTAATCCTTCACCACCTACCACCTACTTTAGTCACACAACCATTTACCACACATCTGAAAGACCCCTGAGTAAAATCGATGTTTCTTTGTAAGGTTGAGGGCCTAAACCTCACACTAAACAACTATTTTACTCCGGTAAAATAGTCTGTAGGTGGTTAAGGTCATAACTCCAAAAACAAGTGGTAGTTATTTAAGGGTTAATATATAAAATATTCTCCAAAACTGATATTACAAAGTTATTGAGTGTTATTTAAAGAAGCCACGAGCGGGAAGTTATTAGTATTTAAAAAAATCATCCAGCAATGTCCACACCATATATAATATGTTTAAAAATGAAGCTTATGATATGCCTAAGTAGTGTATAGACTACAGCCTAAACCTCGCATTTAAACACTCATCACGTCAACACTAACATATTATGATATGTTATATCCAAGGTTCGAGTGGGAGCCGAAATCAAGAGCGCAGAGGAGGCGAGGCAAGGGGAGAGGGCGGGGAGGAGAATGAAGATTTACGATCGAGGCATAACGAGCGGTAGATGAGGCGTAAAGAAGCCCAATTCCGGTTATTATACCTACACCAGCCTCTCCCTATAGACCGACGCACTTACTATAGTATACCTTTATATAAGTACTTTGGAAGTGAAAATTAAATGGATCTCAAACGTTTAGCATTGAATTTTACTGTGTAATTGAAAATACACGTTTTGTGGGATTTGATAGTGATTCTTTTTATACGTTTTGGTTAGTTTTTTAAGATTTTCAAGAGTGGTTTTAAAAGGAGAGTCATAGTGTCCACTCCCTCGGAGCTTGGTCTAAGTTCAATATATAAATTCATTTACTTAAAATATAATTTTGTACAGTGATCAAGGCCTTCTTTACATTGACCAGCGTCTCTATTCATGTTTTTTTTCCGCTTTGTGAACTGTTAAAATCTTGTTATAATGGTTAATAGAGATCGGCGCTTATAAATGCATCAATGCGCCTGTGCGGCGGACACTTTTGAGCGCAACGCGCATACGAGCACGAGATTGCACGAGCTTGCCGCGAAAACGGAAAAAAGGAAAGTGAATAAGGACCCAGCCTTCATTGCATTGCCAAATGCAAGATAAAATCTTAGATGGCAAGACTAAATGTTAACTTTGCAAAGAGCATGACTCCGTAAAAAAATATTCCACACACCATAACGTGCCAATTGGGCCAATGCCATAAATGTCATTCTTACTTCGGCTACTTGTAACCTCAAGATGACTGTACTCTTGGAGCACAAACCACATATCATTACTAATTAACTATCCTTTGATTCTATAGTATCACAGTAGCAATATGTCCCACGCTACAGGAAAATTAGTAAATATTTTTTTCTGAGAGTTTCAAGATCGCGTGGCTTTTCGACGGAGACACTCATTTTCAAAACATCATATATTTCACTGCCGGCTTGATGAGGATCATAGTTTATATAATCAAGTTTCGTCACCTGTCAGTACTCATTAAAGTTATTTTCTACAGTTATTTTCTTCCTTAATTTAAACCACTGTACGTTGTTTCTGCCTCTTTTTGTTTTTTTGCGTCTACCGTCACGAACAACACTTATGGAAGATCAAGCGTCCATTAATAATATTTTGCGATATTGCTGATTAAAAGCTCAGTTCTTGCTTAAACTTTACGTATCTCCTTCATCGATATTCGATTATATATATTTCAACAACTTCACCATTTTCATGAAGAAGCTCGTTTCGCGGTAGACCTATCTTCGCCTCCTCCACCAATATATCTGAATCAAGTTAATCGATTAAAAATTATTGCTTGTGAACAACCAGACTTACCATGAGTTCAAAAAAAACCGAGGCTTAAAATTATTTATAGCTCAAATAATCATTACACAAAAATCAGAAAGAAAGAGCTCCATTGTCGCGAGCAAATTGCCTCCAACACACACTGGAAAAAGATTATTAAAAAATATATTTTTAAATAAGTTATTATTTTTTAATGTCAAATTAATCAGTATTAACTGGCGTTTACGATGGGTCTATAACTTGTCAGTATCACTCTAAAGTGCAGGGAGGTTCCAGAAACTTTATTTTGGCACCATGCCCCACGTATTTCTCCGAGACAACTCTACAAACTTTTGGATAATATAAGTTTAATTAATTTGAACACGTTTTTATAACTAACGTGTAACACAGCACCTAAGGTTTAACAAGACAAAATTAAAACGAGAGATGCACCAAAGAATCAAACAGCAGTTGATTTTTTATTCCCTCCCTTAATAATCAATCAGACCAAAGAAAACTTAACCAGTCTTGTTCAGTCATGGATTTTTGATTATTTCGTTACTTCTTCAAAATTCAAATACACACCGGTATATTTCCCTGTAAGTGTACATACTTGCAGACAGAACATGAAGCTCGGGTGCAGTGTTAGCTTCACTCGGTTCAGAGTGCGGGGGTCGGCAGCGAGGGGTGTAACTAATTTCTGGATTAAGCACATTTGCAAATGTAATTTGTATTCATTAAAACATCGCAACAACGTACGTGTAATGTTTTTAAACGGAAAAACATTGCGACATTTCATTACGAATGGCCTGTGTTGTGCACTGGAAATGTAAAGCAAAATGTATGTTTAACATTTAAGTTTTAGATTTTTACATAAGGACTATTTATGTATAAAAAAGCCATATACATAGGTACAAATACTGGCAGGGTCCTTATTGACGTTCTTTTTTCTATTTTCGCGGCAAGCCCGTGCGAACTGCCAAAATCTTGTCATAATGGTAAATTGAGAGCCATGCTTAGAAATTCATCAACGCGCATGCGCGGCGCACATCTTTGAGTGTACCGCGCATGCACGTTCATACGGGCTTGCCACGAAAACGGAAAAAAATAACGTAAATAAGAACCCTGTTGCCTATGAATTTATTCATGTGATTTAAAAAAATAATTAAATCTTACCCAAGGGAACCGTACATTATTCCGAGATAAAAAGTTAAACTTTAATGTTATATATACTATGGGTCTTAATCGCGTGAATAATTTAAGGTACCTTGTTTATTGCCCGACGTTTCGACCGTATTGCAACGGCCGTGGTCACGGGTAGAGTCTACCCGTATTCACTTAACATACATAAAAAAATGCTTGACTCGTGAGAAAATTAAATGATTATTTTCAAAATGGTTGAACGATTTTTCATCAAACTCATCAAAGAGTCATTCATCCCAATCAACTGAAGAAGACCCCAGGAATCTGTCTACTTGTTTAGACGCTATGATACAGACTAACACAAAAATCGACAAGTCAAAACTATAACACCGCTTTGTTTGCGCCGGGGATTAAAAATACATGGGAAATTTGCTCAAATTTCGTGTATTTTAATCTCCTATACCCTAAGCATAAATTTCAATAACATTTTGATTCAAATCTTATCTATAGGTTTCCAATTCAATTTGTATCAACGTATTAAAAACAATATCTCACGTACATTGTCGGTACTAAACAAACACCGCATAAACCGTGCTCAATATAAAATTTATAAACAAAACAGTAGCGGAAATCAAATGAGCGTATATCAGCCGAGGGCACGAAGTGCTACGACGGCGACGCTACAATAGGAGACACGGCGGGCGTAGCGGGACGTAGAGGGTCGTAGCGGGGCGAACCGTCGTCGTCGCCACTCAAACGACTTTATTGTGCTGTCGTTCAAACGCGACAGAACGTAATAGAATTAAATTGGGAGAGGCACTGCTCCGTTATGTGGAAAATAATAACACCGAGTGGCTGCTATCTTCGTAGGTTTCACGCGCCGGTGGCAGGGGTCTAAACTAATGGAAATCCAGCCAATGATAATCTGTTTTCTACACCATTAATCCTGAACTAAGTCTGAGTACAATCTGTGGCGTCTCCGGGAGTGCGACTCGAGTTTTATGCCCTCGTTAAGGTCCGCAATTTGTGGAGTCGGGCTGTTAAGACGGTTGCCCTCATTCGCTCCCAAATCCTAATTCCGACCGTAGACTTTCTTAATCTTACGATATTGAGCTGAAGGTAATTGTTTCAAAATTGTAGCTCCGATAGTTGTTTCTTGGTGGTATGGACTTGTCCGACCGCAACTTTATTGCTATCGTTCTGGATTAATTGATTAAAATCTGACAATGAAAACTTTACTCATGTTTTGAACAGTATATTCTGGTCTTGAGATTATAGTCTGTTTTGCAAATGACATTTAACGTCAGAGGTACTAGTAAGATGTAAGAAACAACAGCATAATGATACAGTTATTACTTAAAAGGATCTTACTCAGAGATTGCCAATAATAAGGTTTTATGGCCGCGTCTGCATGAGTGTTATTTAATTCGGGAGACATGTTTATTTAGTGTGCTCGGCTTATCCAAATAACCAATACTTTAAAGGAATAGAGCTCGGAGGAGCACAATAAAAACGAAAGTAATCATGCAAATTGGTGAAGGAGGAAAGTTGAATTAAAAAGCGGGTCTGTGCGGGTGGCGGGGGTGAAGTGCGGTGCGCGGGGGTCGGGGGGTAATGTGTCTTAATGACCGCAATGGATGAGCACCGTAATCCGCCCTCCAGCGGCGCGCGCCACAACCTTTTGCTCCTGCTCGTTAGCTTGCAGACTATCTACTACCGCGACGCAACCCGGCTCTTACTACTACCCAATTGTTTTAGATATATGACTCTTATGTATCTACTTATTTATGCTTTCACCTAAGTTGACTAAACAAAGACTAAAGCTCCATCGAGCTGAAATTTTGAAGTGAATCAATAAAAGTGCAACTAATTAAAAGATGGGTTCGCGGCAGCTGACGTCGGTAATATTACATGATGAGCGATAAAACATAGGTCAGCACAGCACAGGACAGCAGAACAGGTCTAGATAATGCCTCATCTAGACCTACGTGGAGAGAAGCGAGCGTGTCGCACGCACGCCGCGCCGACACAACATCATCAAATCAACATTTGCAGATTCGCGAAGCTTTCCCTGGGAGATTTAGAGGTGGAAGGAAAATAAAAAAGTTCGTAGAGGAATCCGGCTTGATCCCTGTTGCCTTTATGGTAATGCCGGGATGCGTGTATTCGACTATTCAATTTATATTTTTTTCCCTTTCGCCTTATTTCTTTCTCTTCGAAATTATCTATCCTTCGAATTTCGTTTCGCACTGTATTGTATACAGGATTCGATGTTTGCGAATAAGGTACGACTTTGCTTGAAAATATCACGAATAACCGCGGTGGATTGCCTTTGTTCACGACTTCAAACAAGTTTTCTTTTCTCAGAAATATTATGTGTATAAAATCGTTCGGTCGGTGGAGCGGTACACACACATTGAAACAAACTTCTCTCGTTATATATTGCACTCACAAACAGCTTTACAATGTTGTAAGCACTTCAAAATATCTACTTATACAAACGACTTTATATTTCAAGATTAGAATGGCAAACAGTTTTTGTAAGTAACTTATATTTTGGACGGACGAATTACTCTTTCACAATTAGTATCAAAATTACACACTTCCATTATATTTACCAATAAATCTTGATGAAAACCAAATTACTTAATAGACTGCTTGACGTTTTATACTAAAAAGTAGGCATGTTCAAATTTAACGTTGTTCTTCCCTCATGAATAAATCATAAGAAGTAAGCAGGGCTCTACGCCTTTATAATTCTACATAATACATTAAAACGTTGTACAGATTGCCTTCTACTTTAATAATATGAACTTAATGGGTATTAGTACCTATGTCTAACGGAAAATGCTTCACTTTAAAATAGGTTACGTAACACAAAGCCTTTGTAAATAAACATTTAAAATGTTACTTTGAAATTTTATTGTGAAAAATATGTGTCGTTAATTTACGTATGAGTTTGAAAGAAACGTTATAATATGATTTAGTGCAGCGGGCAACATTAGGCGGTCTACAAACGGTCGCGGCATCTAATCTTGAGTAATGGCCACCATTTGTCTCCGCGATCGTTCACGCGTAATTGGACGGTCACCGTTCAAAATCACTGCTTCAATATTCACCACGTGAAAAATAACAGCTTGTTGTTTCTACGTTCCATTTTCAGAAGTAAATAATGTTTTTGTTTTCGGAAAGGCAGGGCGCAGTGAATATTTTCTGTGAAATTGAGCACATCTACTCGGGAAATATGTTACAGAAAACCGCAATGATATAACTGAATGTTGCTCTTCTGCAAGTGGAGAAGATAACCCGCATAATTAATTTTAAGGCAAGAGTGGTGGAAGGTCCATTTTTCTTCTTAGAAATCGTCGAGTAAGGCCAGCTAGGATAGTCCCTAAATTTCTTGTTTTAATATGCTGCAGCTATATCTGTACGAGCCTATTCGCAACTCTGACACTTTCACTCCTCAGAATCCGACGTAGAGAGATATTTGTTAGAGTTGTCTGGAGTTCATTTTTAAAGTGGAGTCAAGATCACATTTGCCTTATTGTCCTATCGGCGAGTTTAGTCAGTTGTCACGCAACTGTATAATTCTGAAACAAATACGATTATGAGTAAGAGTAAACATACACCCATTTCGAGAATGATCTCTCCTATTTTGCCATCATTTGTACATTTAGGTATTATGAAAACTTTAATAAAAAAAAACTTTGTATTGGTTCATCTAATTAAAACCTCTCTAATGACTTGTTAAGTAAACTTATCATTGCGTGATTCATTTTCAGTTTACTCTAAACTACGTATGAAGACGAAAACTTCCCTTACTAACACTACTTAATTACAAAATGTACTTCCAACAGTGACCATTTAAAGAGTTAACAATAAAACGCAATCATATTTTTTGATCCTCAACAAATTGACAATTTTATCTTCGACCAGTGATTCAGAGGGACGTTCGGGGAGCCTTTTAAATATATCGAGTATTTCAGTGCAACGATACAGCGAGTTGTTTACAGTGGGGGCCCGTCCGACCCACCAGGTTGAGGGTAGCGCGGGGCGTGTGGGAGGCGAGGCTTTTCAAGATGGCGTTCGTCGCCAAGGCAACGGTGCACTCGCTTCCTTAATCGACCGTCGCAGCCTCCGCGCGTCTCGGCCTCTCTCATTTATGTATTGTACTGCACTTGAGTGACTCGCGTGTTTTATTATGTTTACAATACAATATGTAGGTATCTATACATAGCGCCTTTAAGTGCACTAAAGTGTACATAGATGAAAGAGGTTGCTATTCGAGTTACAACAAGTTTACTTTTGCATTAGATCTAGCTGCGCTGTATGTAGTATTTCAAATGCAACTGCCGTTATTGAAGGGTTACTTATTCGGTTACTATTTTTAGATGATTGTTGTTGAAAAGTTTGGAAGTTGAGTTTTTTCTCATAAAGTTTGTCATGTTATTTTTGGTAAATAGATAACTTTAGCCGTTTCTCTTTCATAGTATAATATAACACACATAAAATTGGTTAAAACGGTACTCATCTTTCAAGAAAAGCAAAATAAATATGATTGATCGTAGTAAAAAGGAGTGTTGTAAAACTACATATTTGGTACTATAAATACATATTTCACATAAAAAATACCACTAGTTGGTATTTTTTATGTGAAATATGTAAACTAAATAATTTTAAAACATATTCTTACTCTTACGATCAAACATGTCTCTCCTGTTTCTGTCGTCAAGCCTGTCCCAATTTTCTCAGACCCAAAAGTTGCCAGTTCTTATCAGTTGCCACAATTTACTAGGTTACCTTACCTCACAAACAAACCTTGATCGCGGCGATATCCCGATTTGTAAATAATGTACGCTCAGTAGTAGTTAGTTCGGCGATCAGTTAGGTCAGACCGTAATCCAGTGGCCGGCGCTGCACCGCCGAGGAGGCAATAAAAAAGAGTTATAGTTCAGGAGAAAAGGAAAGTCTCGCGTCTCAGGCCGTTAGTTAGGGATCAAGGGCTCAACTCGCGCCGGGCGATAATCATAATTTTTACTTACAAGAGCACGAGTATGGCGGCATTAGCCGGCGGGCTCGCGACAAATCTTCCCTAACTGCGGCCAACTTCGCGACTCCACTCGCCTTAGCTCTTACGACACTATATTTTGTAGACTACAGGTGCTTTGTGAGCGGACACTTTGGACTAAACGGATGCTGAATGTGGAACGCACGCTTAAACTGCTCGCTGGAACTTTATGTCCGTTGGATATAATTTTTATTGCGGACTTTATTTGTTGTGGAGTCAAGATATATAATTTGTTATACTGCTGGCGTATGTCGTTTTGTATTTGATTGCGACCTTTATTCTAGTGACTAGTCTTTTTGACTGCCTCGGCGGCGCGGTGGGAGTGTGTCCGACTGCTACGCAAGAGGTCGAGGATTCGATTCCCACACGGGACACCATTTTGTGTAATACATAAATTGTTGTTTCGAGTCTGGTGTACTTTGTGTCCGTGACTTGTACGTTTGTAAAGTCCTCTGCGACACGGCTTGTGAATCCTAACGTGGGAATTGTATTTTGAAAAAAAAAAGATTCCCTAATTCCTAAGTGATGACTCAGGTCTTCAGAACCCTTAAGGTTTCAGCGCAGAATGAGCATTCAAATATCTACTCAGATGTCTATTTTTACTTAATTTATATCTTAAATGACTAAGTGGCTTTTTACCAGATTAACATCGGGCACGTTCTAAGAATGAACAAACCTCTAATTCGACACACAGCCTCACTACAGCTATGAAAGTTAATAAAAACGCCACGACAAACAGATATTATCATACAACTCCTTAACATTATACACGAGTACTGTATTACGTATTCTGTCTGACCCAACAAAAGTATGTAGTAAAGATACCTACGAGACAAAAACTGGGAGCTAAACGGGACATAACCACGTCCCGTCCATTTACAAAGTCACCTTGTTACCGATTTGATACACAAACAAAGTGGTGCGTTATGTTCAGTCGTGTCACGTGGTATGATAGTACTGGGTATGGAAGTATGGACACTGGGTAGTTGGTAGTGCGTTAGGACACGGTATTGAAGTGTTATTCAGAATATGTGAACAGCGCGCACGTGACGGTGTCCGTGGAGACGCTGTGAGAGCTAAAATATTTTGGAATTAGTAAAATTGTGCAGAAGTCGTTATATTTTTTTGTTATTTATAGAGTAAAATTTATATTCTGTATGAAGTCTTCTCTTTAGATTTTCACAAGTGAAATGAGCATTAATAGGTATCTAAGTTTCTTTCACTTGTCAATGTTTTCTAACTATTTGGATTTGTCTGAAAGACAACGTAGTAGGTATACTATCCCTGCTACGTGAGTAAAAGTTCTTCTTGTATGAGGTAGGCAGCTACTATTTATATTATGGGTTAAAGTATGAAATTTCCGATTTGTGCAGAATAATTAAAAACCTTTTTTAGTATAAAATATAGGTATTTATTTAGTTAAAGTATTTACCCTCGTTGTCTATACATTACTGCCATTTAATTGAAAGACAATTTAAATCCTTGCGATATAAATATGAACGCTCAAGAACACTCTCCTTACGATAGCTTTCGTGCTGCTTTTAAAACTACGACCAAGAATAGAACAGAAACAGTGGTTGCACCAAAAATGGTACAAACGAGCTATAAGCGCGATCGATACAAATGCGCATTTCATTTGCGTTTGTATCTATACAAACGTGAAAAATCTGGTAAAATGTGTTGATAACGCGCAGAGGTTGCGCTAATTAAAAACGCGCGTCGTCAGCGCATTAAACAAACGTGGTGCGCAAAGGTCCAAGAAGGATCATTGTTCGTAGTTCTGCTCGATTAAGTAACCACCAAACAGTTACCTTAAGGTTCATTTCCTTGCATCGCGATCGATCGCGAGCCGCTCGCGGCTTACGACAAGCGGCTGAGGTAAGTGACAGACGCGCGCGGCCGACGACTGTCGTAAGCCTGCGCGCGCACTGTGAATATTGTCGCATCGGCCGCGAGCGTCAGCCGCTTGTCGTAAGCCGCGAGCGGCTCGCGATCGGCCGCGATGCTCGGAAATGAACCTTTACACACCTTTCTGTGGGTAATCGTCGCTTCAGGGCCTTGTTGTGGCATTTGACCTGGGCTCCATTGCATTTTGCGCTTACGATTTTCGTATAGAAACACTTTTCGTCACACATCACAATTCGGTCCAAAACCACTTCATTTCTGTGCCGACTTAACAAGGGAACGCAAGAGAACGCGCTCATTCCCATTTCTTAGTCAAATTATTAGGCACCCATTTCCTAGTTCTTTATTGTTACCGATTTGCTGCAAATGGGTCATTATTGACGATAATAGGTAACGTTAAACCATGCCTATAATAATTCCTGGGTAGTTTGACTCGGATCAGCGTCTACTATCTCCTTCAATTCAGTTCAGCGATATTCACCTGGGTCTTTTTTTTCTCTTCCCGCCGATATTACTCGATAGGATTTAGGGCTCGCACATTCTGTGCATTCGCCAGTTTCAAGTTTATTTTCTTTCAGTTTCAAGTTTATATTCTTTCATTTTTTTTTAAATTACAATAGTCTCAATGTCAGTTCCAAGTTTATTTTCTTTCCAGTTTTCTTCTTTTAATCACAAAATCTCGTTATTATCCCGTATTTCAACACGTAGCTATTTCAAGTATATTTTGCACTCGTAGAGTATACCTATTTGTTCTGCAATTTTACGTTAAACTCCTACCTGGGTCTTTAAGTCGAAGTTTCGATTGTGAAAGCGTCTAAAGCAAAAACCAAAAAATTGCGCTGGAACTCGTATTTAAAATTACTCGAATTTCCGAGGTGTCCGTATTTTCCGTCTAAGCTGGACAAAAAAAGACAATTGAAATTCGAAAATCAAATGTTGCACATTTTTTTAAAGAATGATGTCATAGGTACTATGTGAAAAAGTTTCACTCGAAAATCGCACGCGATTCAATTCAGAAATATCAATACAACAGCAATTTCATACTTTAAATCCTATTATGTGCCTATCTATATCAACCTAGATAAAAATGCATTTTCTACAAATAGGTTATTAGAAAATACTTTAACTTACTGGGAAAAGTATAATATCCTCAATAGTAGATACCCGCGTTGAGGTAGTAACTTATAATAAGTATATACTAAGTTACTACCTCAACGCTCAAAGCTTGCCTAATAATTTAAATAAATAGATGTTTTGTAATAAGAATACCTGCCACCCTTTTCTCTACACCACCCAAAGGTTGACTGGTTGAAAATGCCTATGGCATTAAGTCCGCCTTTTACAATGTATTTGCAGAAAGTTTTTAAATAAATAAATAAATACACCTAAGTTCCTGCAGTAAGTGAAAATACTAAAAAGAAAGGACTTCTCAATCGAAGAACCTTTATGCCCGCTACCACACAACACAATATTAACTGTAATTAAACGAAATAGGATGGCATATTTATTCAGTCAATATGGTGAGTGGTTGGAGTTACCTAACAAAATACATAAAATGAATATTCTACTTTCAAAAAAAGTAGCACAATGAAGTCTCCACGCACACCCCGGCTCTCAGTCCTCACGGGCCGGCTCGGCCGGATTTGTTTTATGCCCACCGAAGACATCGACTTACCGCGACCGTCAGGCCGGGGCGTCTCCTTAATTTTATTACACGGCCCGGACTCCAACAAAATGTCCTAATTGTGTCTCGAAAAACCAACCTGGAAAATGGAATTACCAATTTTGTTTCGTCCGCTTTCTATAGCGGTCTTATTGGGTTGGGTTATTTGTATCTACTATGTACCTACGTAGTTGCTTGATATTCTTCCTTGGTTTTATCTCGAGGTAAATTAGGTATAGGTACCTTACCTAGAATGGTATTGAAGATTAGTTTTTGCTTTGTGAAAAAGACTGTCCAGTTTTGGATCGACAGAAATGTAGGTTGTTTGAGGATACATAGGTACATACCCATTTAGCATGGCCTGAGTAGACAATGGCGTATCCAAGGGCTAGGGTGCCAAGCTCCCCCCCCCCCCCCCTCCAAATCTTTCACCATTTACCCATACGTGTCAGTGGTGCATCAACGGCCCTATCTGGTTCAAGTGATCCAAACGACAATCCTGGATCCACCACTGTAAGTAGATGTCTACCTATCCAGGGTCTTCCAAAGAACCATAAACATTGTAGATGAAATATATATAATATATATAAATAACTTCATTTTGGAGTTGTAAAATGGCGGCAAACTGACATGTCGCTATTTTTACAGCTCCGCGTTTAAAGTGTAAAACAGTGTAAAATATACTTGAAATACGTGATAACTGGACAAGAACGAGACTTTGTGATTGAAAGAAGAAAACTTTATATACAATAAACTTGAAACTGGCGTATGCACATAATGTCCGAGCCATAATCTCTACCGATTAATATTGGAGGGAAGAGGAAAAAAAACTTCATTATGATTTTAAAAATAAATCGAACTGCATTTAAAGTTTTTTAAATAATCTTCAGCAGTTTGTAACTTGAAATCTGCAGAAACACTAGAAAAAAATGAATGGTTTGTTTTGATTAACTATACAAATTGTATATTATTAAATGTAAAATGTCACAGCTTCCCCTTTATTTGAGATACTAGGTATGTTTTTTAGAAAATAATGACTGGACCCTTTGGATCCATGACATAAAAATAAAGATTGGTGCTTTTTACATTAGGCGGGTTCAATTCTCGGTCCAGACTTATACTATTTTTAAACGATCTACTTTTTTATATTGGTTAAATTAATTTTGACTACTTACCATATAATCAGCTAAAAGAAACTGATATTCACCAATAATAATAAAATTGTAAGAATACATTTTTAGACCTTTATATATTTTTAACACTAACGCCATCTATTAAGAAAAAGAATTTTTTCGAAGAACCGCCATCTATGGGAGAGTAGCAAAACCACGCTTCCTTCATAGACTATAAACTAGTTCACTTTTCTCAACAACGTCCATAGCAATAAAATAATAGTCAACAGCAATGCCTAGTACAAAAAAATATAAAAAATAAGGTTGAAATTTTCAATCAAGATCTATTTTTTTCTTTTTTAAATAAATAAAATTCTTGAACGTTTTGACTGCAGTGAACTTGTCAAATATAATTTGACAAATTGTTCCAAAATGTTGCCAATGTCAGTTTTAGATTGTCCCAAACTCGAATTTCGGACACGCCGTAATCAATAATTAGCTTGATATTTTTTATCCAAAGCTGTGTTTCGCATTTGATAGTAACAAATTAGTAATATGACTTTAAAGCTATAAAAAACTACTGATTTGGTGACGTTATTCATGTTTAAAATATGGTAACTTTATATTTTTTATGAGGTAACATTAAATAAGTCTGGAAACAACACTCGCGCGTCATTCGTCGGGTGTTGGGTCGTTTGGGTGACTTGACAATTGTTAAATTATCAATCGATTGTACGCAATAACTTCCAAACAAAGTGAAAATAACTTTATTTGTTTAGTATTTCGATTGCAGAGCAAGAAACTGGACTTCGAGGGATAAAGTGAAATCTTTAAAAATGACAAACACATACGTTGTTTGTCTAATAGCATTCATTTGTTGTGCGAGTAAGTAGACAATAATATTTTTTATGCTTTGGAGCGTTTTAATAATTAACGCTGTCCTTGTAATTTATTTCGTTAGACTGAAGTAATATATATTACACTATTTATAAACAAAACTAATCGTTCATTATTAGTAGACAAATAATAGTAATTCAAATTACCCCCTAGTTTTCAATAGAGATTACTCTTCAGTTTAGCCATTTTATTGCACTATTACAAGACGGTTTGGGCTCATTACTCATGTATTTAATTGCTAGAATGAGCTCACAAACTGCATATTTATTATTTCATCATGTACTTTTCTATTATTATTTTGTTATCATTTGTAACTGGATTGTTTGTTTAATCTGTAATAATGACCTTTGGTGTATCTAATTAATTAAAACAGCAATGTTAATATCATAGTTAGTCTCCACAAGTTATGTTTGAAATTTGCTAAATACATACCACATTTTAAAAACAGATGTGCTTGATGTTGTTTACTTGCCTTTTGTTTTTTTTTTTACTTATTCTTTTTAATTATACTTTAATAACATTCTTGGCCAAGGAGGTGTAGTAGTAGTGGGTAGTGCTGCACTTTAAATTATAAAAAGTCTTTCCATAATTTGAATTGGGTAATTGATTACAATAAAATTAAATTATTTATTTTATACTAATCAGGTTATAGTATACAGGTAGATCTTAAACTTCTTTGATAATTTAATATGCTCTTTAAAAGATATGATTTGATGATTGACCTTATGATGTCACAGGTTGTTATTCATAGAGTTTGTTGTTATGACATTTAATAAAAAGAGACTGATTTGACTTGATAATCAACATCCCTGTTGTGTTATGAAAATTGGTACATTTGTTTATGGTTTCTTAAATCATTTTGGCAATAGGATGAGATACAGCCCAGGGACAAAGATCTATGAAAGTAAATCCCTTAAGTTACTTATCTCTTGCACCTATAACTACATCCAATATATGTACCTAATTTAATTATTAAAAAAAAAACTGTAAATATAGGCTATTGTGGACCAATAAGCAAGAGGTTGTGGGTTCAATCCCCACCCAAGATAAAACTTTGTGTGATGAGCATGGTGGTTATATTTTGTGTCTGGGTGTTATTTATACATATTATAGATAAATAACACCCAGACACAGAAATTTATAATAATAATAATATCTTGGGACAACTCACACAGCAAACTATGCAGAGCTTGTACTATGGAAACCAGACAACCAACAAACATACATAAGTTTCTAATTACATAATTAGAAATAGTAAATACTGCATAGTTTGTTGTGTGAGTTGTCCCAAGATATTATTATTATTATAAATTTCATTTCAATCAGACCAGTATATTTGAAGGTTAGCTTATTCAAACAAAGTTTTCAGCATTGTTACATTTTTATAGCTACATTAAATTATAATGTTGGTAATCTAATATATTACTGCAGTAGCTAATTAATGACTATGACTGGGTGTAGGGATCATATTTCCTTGGTTGAACATGACTACTATTATAAAACAGTAATGTAGGTATATCATTAAGTTAGGTATATCAAAATAATAGGTTTTTGAAATAAGGAAATATGCAGGTATAATGTACACAAATACTTCCATGTTAATGTTATAATAGTAATTGTTTTCATAATGTGTTATTGTCATCACTCTTTGTTTTAAGTTTATTATAGCAGATATAAGTATAGATTTTTTTTATAAACAACACACTTGTAATAATGCCCAGTTTTTAAGGTTGTTAGTGAAGTTTTTTTTTTCAAACAACATTCCAGTATACTACTTAATGCAGAGACCACACAAATAAGTCAGTTTTAACTGTGGCCTCCAACCAATTATATTTTAGTTTTAAAGTTCTGTTGACAGTAAAAGGTTGGATTTAAATGAATGATAAATATTCCCATATTGTTCCCAAAACTTTATATTGAAGCTTCTTGGCTGTTTCTTTGCCAAGACTGGCCAGAGAGATTGCTCTCTACTCATATCAGAGTTGTGAGATGCCATTAACTATCATACAAGTAAGTGACAACTAAAAAGTAACAACAGAAAACTTTTGAGCATGACTCAGTTGGGCAGTCTCCTTTGCTATCAGTGTTGTAAAGGATATTACAGCTATTAATATACAATGATGCTATTACTGCTGAAGAAAATACTAGAGACAAACAAATTGTTTCTGCTAGTTATTTATTTGCTTATTTCTTTGTTATCTTACAATACAGTTGTGTTACAGTTCGCAATGATAAACATATCTGACCCCACTTGACATGTCTTTGCTCTTATTATTTTTATTATTTGCAATAAGTTTGCTTATAATAATATAATTATGATAATGAGGATTATTAAGTTTAATCATTTATTTCAAATTAGGGGTCACTCATGAATCATGTGAGGCTTGAAGGGGGTGGCTCAAAAAAAATCACCAAAGATTACCAGGAGGTATTAAGAGTTTACATGTATTTTTTCATGTTGAATTAATTGACAACCCTGTGCTGTTGTGTGAGCAACTCGCACTTGACCGGTGTTGGACCAATAGCACCACCCGTTGTTGGAGACTCACAATCGTGTGAAAGTTGTTGGGTTAATTTTTGTACCAAAAAAATACACATGATCCTGGGTAGTGGGGTTACTCTGAAACCTCACAAAGAATCACCAAGGGGGCTTAAAAAGTGGCTAAAAAACAGCACATGATTTATGGATTACCTTTTAGCTATCATCCCGCTGTATCACATGTTGAAATTGGATTATATACATGCCTGTTTCAAATTGTAGTAGCATTAGTATTACCCCAGTTATGCCTATGTTGTCTGATTATTATAACCCATGTACTATTCTGATGTATAAATTACAGTACTGTAAAGTTTCAACAAAATCCTTTCAGTAATATTTGCATAAAAAGCAACAAACATCCATTCATCCATCATCATCCAGGATAGTTTACCACTACCCGCTTTAGAGTTAAACATTTATGTGTCTTTATCCAATTTTTACAGTTTTATTTAAATTAGAAAAGCATTTTCTGAGATCTTGTTTCAAATTTAATTATTTTAATATTGATGTATTTTTTCATAGGTTTAACCTTGGCACAACCCAAAGAATGCAGCAAGGGACCTTCAGTATGGTGTAAGAGTTTAAAGTAAGTGACAAATTCTTTGATAATGAAGATATTGTGCTTAACACAAAATACTGCCTAATTTATATTCTTTAATCAAAACAAAAAAAATGTTTGATGATCCTTTATTGAAAATAGGTCTCAAAATTTTATTCCATGCCTTATAACTTGCCAATTTTCCTCAGGAGAATATAATATGATTCATGATAATCTTTTACAACATAACAATCAGTGCAGGTCTAACGAAATAGCATGCAGGTCAGCCACCCAAAGCCTCGCTCTTGCAGAGTCCCCTGCAAGAGCGATGCTTCGGGCGGATGCCCTACAAAATAATTATTAAGAACTGAATTTGTTTATGTTTAATTATGGTGGAAACGATGACTATTTCGGTGTTACTTTTAATATACACATATGTACTTCGGATGAGGGCTTTACATAGATCTGCAAGCTCAGAGCCTTCCAAAAATGTGCCGGCTCCAGGTCTCACATATATCTGACGGCTGCCGATTAACCAGAATTGGCTTTCTGAACCATCTTAATATCTTCATACAACTTTCAAAGAAAACCATTTCTTGGATTATTAAATGGGACATAAATTCGTGGATCGTAGTCCCTCGTATTTGCGTCTTTAAATGAAGTCCCTTGCATAGAGATTAATCCATAGAATCGTAGTTGTATTTAAAAAAAAACCTAATATGTATAAAGGCTCCTTTGTATGTCAGTTGCACACGTAAGTTAATCATTTGTCGTTTGTTTATGTGTCATAGAAACAGTCCTTTATTAAAGATGATCTGTCTTGCGGTTGCAATATTGTGAGTCATAGATGATGCCTATTTACAAGCTACAACTTTGTTCTCTTTATTGTAGTAAAGTGTCCCATTAACCAATGGCGTTCGTTATCCAATTTAGATTGAAAGATTAGTAGATGATTACGTTGGATTATGAACGATAGATACTTAAAACGCCATTTTCTCGGACGAAAATTATCCGATTTTGACAAATAATGGTACAAGAATTTTCTCGTCTCTTTTGATTTAGTGGTGGATAGAATCATGGGCGTACCCAGGATCATTTTTTGACTAAACACCGGCCAAATGTATTTGTGTACCTACGTTTTTGCAATTTCGAGATGACAACGTTCAAAACAAAATGGTCCGAGATTTTGTTTCCATGACCAATGTCTATGTGTGCGTCCGAACGCTTTTGTCTCTATTGTGTTTTGTGGCTCTACTGACCTTGTAACCATAACTAAATACCACAGTAAAATCTCTTGAATTTGCCAACATAATTACATCAGTTCCCAGAATAACAGAACTGTATGTTTCTAAACGTTCGAGTTCAAAACTGAACACCTTATTAATTAACAACATCCTTTATGTATTGACATAATATACATTAGTCAAGTCCACTTCCATACACACAGGAGTATGACTCAGTTTTAACAAACCGTTAACACTTGCCTACATCCGTCATCAACGCTTTAGTTATCAATAACAATTCGTTCGAGACAAATTTATTAACGTTCACATTTAGGTATATTTCTACCGAATCATGATGTAACAAAATTCATCAAAACATTGCAGTGATTCAATCGTGATAAGTACAATTTATTTTTATAAATGTTAAAGTTTAGTTTACACGTGACTACGGCCGTTGCAATACGGTCGAAACATCGGGCAATAAACAAGGTATCTTACCTTAAATTATTCACGCGATTAAGACCCGTAATATATATATTTTCATAGTTTAATTTTAAGTAAGTAGGTAGGTTCCTACTTTGGAAAATATTCATTGTTTTCACGATTTGTGATCGTGTGAATCATATCACAAAAATTACATGATTACAAGTAACGATTTATATTATTTTGTAAAGGGGCCGTAACAGGAATGATTCATAATATTCAATAATTGAAACAGGAAGGCCTCTGAGTGTGGGGCCGTGGGGCACTGCACAGCTACAGTATGGAGTCATCAGAATGCCATCGTGCTCCCTAACGATGTGTCAACAAAGGTCGTACGATTCTTCAGACAATTGAAGGATATTCGAGACCTGTTTAACGAGGTGAGTATTGATATAATGACGTCATATGTGGGTTAACATCGTTAGTTTATAATTAGCGTAGTGATATTGTAAATATACTACTAATATTATTAATGTGAAAGTTTCTGAGGACGCGTGGGTGTTTGTTGCTCTTTCATACAAAAAACTACTAAACTGATTTTGAAGAAACTTTGCAGTAGTGTAGTTAATAGGTAATTACGTCAAAATAACACATAGGCTATAAAAAAGCTCATTATCGATTTATTATAAACTGTAAATAAATTTGCAATGTAACCTAAATATTATCACGAAATTTAGGTTAGACCGAGATCAAAGGGGGAGGGGAGAATCAAATGATTTCACCCAATACCGACAGACTGGCTCTGATTATTGCTTATCTGTTGCCCACTACTTCGTTTGCGTTGATATTTTTCATTTTTCGGACATGTAAAGTAGTATTTGTGTTAAAGATCCAGACTATAATTAAAATTGCCGAATTTCAATATTTTTTATTTATGAAACAAACATCCATCGATGCACACTCTCACATTTATAATACCTATTAGTAAAATTGTTTATTTGTATTGTTATGTAATTGCGTAATGTATGTAAACAGAATTGGTATATATATGGTGTAATGAAATGACATAATATAAAATTATCTTTATTCCGTGTCCACGGTAAGCCCGTGCGAACTGTCACAATCCTGTCTTAAAGGTGTGCTCACAAAAAGGTATATCAAGACATGCATGCGCGTCGCGCCTTCATGCATTTCTAAGCGTAGCTTTCCATTTGCCATTCTGACAAGATTTTAACAGTTCGCACGGGCTTGCCGTGGACACGGAATAAAAATCGTTAATAAGGATCCTGAAGTGAACGAGGTAGGCACATGTAGCTCATCTTCTTCACTCAGTACCGGATCTATAATAGTCTCGGCGAACCTTGATCCCTATGACACTGACAGTTATTCCCACGACACAACCTTGTAGTAGCGTCACCGTTATATTATAATCGAATTGGCGGTGTCTAAAAATGATATTTATTAATTTTAGGCAGATATATGCAATTACAATAATATCCCGTTAGAATTATAATAATTATTAACACTTACAAGAAATTATCTCAATCAGACTTTACGTTGACGTCCTGCAAAAGTTACTCCGTTTGGAAGATATCGACTAGTGCGGAAAAGTATCGATAAACAAATATCGAAAATGGAAACGAGTGTACAAAATACATCAATAGAGTACCTACGCTCTTAGTGTCAGATTTATAATCATTTAAGTTGTTTGCGATAATAAAATAAAGGAGATTTAACAAATTTATTGTATATACCTACTCAAATAAAACAAAAGCGGTTTATTTGTGATTTTTTAATATACATTAATCTGAATCTGACAATGATGTCACCGATTGCGTCTCAGACTCGGAATCCGAACTGCAGCTGCTTTCTCCTATGTTTATTAAAAACGGCTGGTCTACTATATTGTCGTATCGCACGTCTCGATTCCAATCATCTAAGCATAGTTTTTTCGTCTTTTCAACCACTTTCCTCCAATTGTCCGGAGTCACTTGACTACATGCCTCTTGTAGCAACGTAAGCATTTTATTAGCTGTGAATGGCGGAGTGGTGTTAAGCCTGGCTGCACAACCTGAAACAATAATGGTTTAGATTGAAAATGATGCAAAGTCAAAGAGCGAGATCGGGGTAAGTACATTTACTTTAAATAGTACTAGCCGACTAGACAGTCACCAGTGACCTAAATAAAAACATGTTAAAATAAATACAAATCAACCCACCTTTGATCTGCGCCCATATCATTTCGATTGCATTATATTGGCAGTGGTAGGGCGGTAGCCGAATCACGGTGTGCCCTTTTGATTTTGCTATCTCATCCAAGAAATATTTCTTCTTTGTTTGCTGTTTATGAAGGTTCAACAATCTAACTAATTCCTTTTTCAGCATTTGAGTATTAGCTGCCACACCATTGTTTTGCAGCCACTCTATTATTTCGCCTTTATTGTTGTTCGCGGTAGGCGCTTTATTAATTTGCACAGAGTGGTATGGGGCGTTGTCCATTAAAATGTAGTGGGGCTCGTTTAAATTGTCTAATAGTTTTGTGAACCATTTCTTGAAATTCTCAAAATTCATCTCTTCGTGATAATCACTTGTTTTCACGGATTTGAAGGCCCACAAGCAGTTAGGTACAAAACCTTTGGCTGTGCCAGCGTGGCAGATAATCAAACGCTGGCCCTTGCCTTCTGGTGCTTTGGTACAGGATTTCTCTGTGTCGTCTGTCCATGTTTTGAGACTGAGTGATTGGCGTTGAGCCACGTTTCGTCCAGATAAACCACCTTGTCCCAGTTCTCGATGTTTTTTATTTGTCGTAGAAAATCACACCTCATCAATCCAATGTCCTTCCGCTCCATTATCACTTTTCTTTTGTCACACTTCCCATAACGAAATCCACATTTTTTTATAACCTGTCTGAGAGAAGTGAATCCACCTTTAAATAAATCAACCGATTTCAGCGACGCTAATAATTTTGTGCAAGTCGGCAGTTCACCTCGAAAATAATAGCCGTAAATATGGTTTCGTATCGCTGCCATGTCGAAATCATCGGGGTTAGTTACGGGTCGTGCCCTATTATGTTTTTTCTTCTTTGGAGTTGATAGTTTGTTCTCCTCCATCGACGATTCGCCGAACTTCTCCTTTGTAATTCGGGAAACGGTAGCTTTGCCAATTCCCAAAGCATCAGCAACACGGTCGCGTACGTTGTCAAGTGGCAACAAAGGTCCGCCATTTTGTAGTTCGCGAGCAAAATAGTCACGCAAGCGTACAACAAACTCCCGCGTTTCACTGTTGAGTACAGTTTTTCTCAGTCTTTTCGGCATTTTGAAACACCAACAAAAACAAAACAGCAACAATAACAAACGCCTTTGCCTATAAAAAGTTGCGATATATCGACACGACCCGTCACTAGTATGAACTGTCATAGGGATCAAGGTTCGCCGAGCTAATTATAGAGAGGGGCAAGCTGGGCACGTGCCCTGGGCGCCACGTTTAAGGGACGCTAAATGGCATGTTGAAGTGGTACAAACTGCTAAGTTGAAGGGGGCGCCAAATGCTGCTATCAAGGGAGCGCCTAATCGGGTAAAATGATTTTCACCCCCTCGAGGTACTGGATGAAACGAAATGCATCCCTCCCATCGTAAGTACGCTCTCCGAAGCTCTCATCAAGTTCTTGCCCCACCTCGAAATAATTTTAAATCGGTATTTTCTGACCGGCCAACTTCAATTCCGCAAATTTAGGTACCTATGTGATCATCAAAATAATTGAATAACAAACGTTAAATTCAAATTAGATGTACCTATGTCATGAGTAAATCATGATTCGTATTGTGCCAGTAATATTAAGGTAAAACCAAATTTGATTAGGCAGTTAAATTTGTTTATACCAGGTATCATATTAAGGTAAACAGCCTACCAATATTAGATGAAATAACAAATGTTATATTATCATAATGAGGTAAACGGTCTACCTATGTGATCTATGTGGTCACAAATTAAATCATTTAAATCTGTTTTAATAATAATATACCTGCCTACAGACAACTATAAAGGATACGTTTAGTAATAACACACGTATCCTATATAGCTGACTGTAGGTATATATATTATTAAAACAGATATATTTTTAGGGTTCCGGAGCCAAAATGGCAAGAACAGTTTCGTCATGCCCTAAATATTAAAAAACTACACAATGTTTAAGAATAAAATTTGGAGTAAAGGCGTATTGTAAAAGCCACTACTTAGTTTAATAGTTAAATATCAAAAATAAATATTTAAAAAATATTTTTAGCGTACATCGACGTGACAGATCTTTTAAAAACTTTTTAGGGTCTCTAAGAAACTTCTTTAATTAAGTGAATATTTTTGTAAATAATCACTCCGAAAGTTGCAAACATTCTGTCCCCCCCTCCTTCCTTGTTCATCTTTTAAACTGTAGGATCAAACAATATGGAAAAAAAATTAAAACACTAAATAAATACATTCAACTAAAATTATTTTCAACGTGATCAGAGAGAGATCGTTTATGTTTTTGCAGAAAAACCGTCTTTGCGGTATTGTCGAAAAACTGCGCTTCTCAACAAATGGACAAAGTGCCATGAAGATACGCTCTTTTGCTGCTGCACTTTTTACTACACTTAGTGCATTTCTTTGTAGGAACAGCTGCTTAACCCTATACTGAGCATGGTCCGACATGTTCTTGCCCTATTTTTCCAATATGGCGATGCGGCAAAGTTACGGGATGTCAACGTCAAAGTTCGAAAATTGCGTGCCAAAATGTATAAAATCCCCAGGAAAACTTTCCATGCAACCTCATTTTTTAACACCAAATGACTGTACTAATTCGGTAGCACTTGCAAGGAAGGAAGGAAGTATGCTAGCTACTAAACTACTACTACTAGCTATCAAATTCTATATCACTGAAACCAGAAACTATTTTCTTTCATAACAGGAGTACCTAAGTAGTCGTGTCGCCTCTTTATGCGAAGACATACAACATGAAGAGATCAAAGGCACATGCGTCAACAACACGCAAGGTCTTCAGAAATATGTCAACCATGTGCTGCAGTCGGACACCACACCTGAGACGTTGTGCGTCATCATACAGATGTGCAACAACGACATGATTGGCAATATTCTGACGGGCACGGTGAGTAGAACATACATTTTTTTTTGTCATTTTATAACATTTCCACTACCCTGTAGTGGAAATGTTATAAGTATAAGTTCAAGTTCGCACGGTGGCGCGTTTGGCAACGTCAAATCTTACCATTTTATAATTATTTAGAAAGAAACTTCCACGTATCATGACCACACAGGGTAGGTTTACCGAGCTTCGCGCAGTGTTTTTCAATTTTGGAGAATAGAAACCATGTTACCTGACCGTAAGGTTTACGAGATGACGTTACAATAAAAAATCTTAAATTTGTGTTTTTGCAGAAAAACCAAAACTCTAAGCCCTCATCGAAGGAGCGTTTTTTTTTTAAATACCTTGCGTTGCCGCGTGAACGTGCACTCGGGAATGCATTTGTTCTATTTTGTTGTTTTTTTTACGCACATATAAAAACCGCTTGTGATGATGAGGGCTTAGAAAGCCATATACGCTCACTTTGATACAAGTATAAGATGTATTAGAATTGTGCCTTCACGATGACATGTTTGTTAAACTTTTACCCGACTGCGCAAAAAGGAGGGTTACGTTTTCGAATGTATGTATGTATATTTTAAGCACGCTTTAGAGCCTAAATGCCTTAATGGATTTTACGTAGAGAGGTATCTTTAAAAATTAAAATGGCGGCCTTTTGACGCCAAAATATTTTAGTTATTAATTTTAAGCTTCAAAACTACTAACTTCAACTTCAGAACTACTGATTACCTTCGCTCAAATTAAACTACCCGATTTTCATTATCCAATTACACAGTGATATTGAGCTCCCCTCAAAAGCAGCTGAGTTCTTCAGACATAGAACTGAGCTGTTTTTAAGGGTAGTTGATTAAAGAAGGTGCAAATAGGTATGCCACAAATACACACATCAAAAGTGTCTAGGGATCAAGCATTTTTATGCGGATTTCTTGAGATTGAGATGTGGCTTTGTAATAAATTTATGATTTTATAAATTTATATGGATCCTTTTTGGTGCATTTCATAATTTGAATCAGGAACTGTGAATCAAATTCGAGTAAAAGATGAAAATCAGCTGTCAATATTTTCCCTATAAAAACATACAACGCATTGAAGACATTATTAGTGCTACTGTTTCCCTACTACTGATTAAAACCAACGTTATTATGGAGCGGCGACGTCATTTAAGCAGGGAAGAAATGCTCAGAGCCGTGGGAATGATAGAAGCTGGTTCCCGGCAACGTACTGTGGCTTTAGCTCTGAATACAAGTCAGAGTGTTATCAGTCGACTTTGGACACGTTACCGAAGCACTGGTACCGTGGCTGAGCGCCATGGAGGACGGTATCGCTGCATCACACGGAGACAAGACCGATACATTCAAATCTTAACTCGAAGAGGTCCAACAATAACCGCCATGATGTTAGCCGTGAGGCTTCATCACTCTTCAGGGAACTTAATTAGCGACCAAACAGTCAGAAACCGCTTGCATGAAGTGAACCTTCATTCCCGAAGACCGCTACGGGTACCACCTATAGCAATGCACAATCGTAGGATTCGATATCAATGGGCTCTTGAACACAGAAATTGGGCAGAAGAACAATGGCGTTTCGTGTGCTTTTCTGATGAGTCTCGTTTTGGTATGAGACCGGATACAAGACGTATACGACACTGGAGAACCCCTGGACGCCAACAGCGATTAAAATCCTGCCAGGAAGTCCATCCTTATAGTGGTGGAACCATCATGGTATGGGCGGGTATTTGGATCGGCGGAAGAACTGAGTTGATTTGGATCAGAGGCAACCTCAACGCTCAAATTTATGCTGAGACGATTGTATCAGACGTCATCGTTCCTCTACAAGTGCAAATCGGTCCCTTATTTCAGTTAATGCATGATAATGCACGACCGCACACCGCAAGAGTTGTAAGACAGATTCTCGCCGCAGCTAACATCAATGTCCTGCCCTGGCCTGCTCAGTCGCCAGACTTGAACCCGATTGAGCATGCATGGGATATGCTACAGAGAAGAGCTCTGCCGAATATGGAGGGTATCCAGTCGCAAGAAGACCTTTTTTTGTTGTTGCAACGAACATGGGCGGCCATTCCACAGCGTGATTTGGATGAACTCATTTTGAGTATGCCAAACCGATGTTCTTGTGTTGTTAGTGTTCGCGGTAGAAACACGGATTATTAATTGTTTAAGTTACCCAATAACATTTTAAAGAAAACTGTTATTTCAGTCTTTTTTTCGAACTTTAATGTTAGTGGTTCAAATGTCAAAAATCCCTTTATTAGGAAAATGGCAAATTTCTTTATTAATGCAAAGGTGACTTGGTTTATCGTTACTGTGACAAACGAAAACACTTTATTTGATGAATCCTTAAAGAAATAAAAAAAAAAAAATCAATCAGGAGAAAAGTTATTGCAAAAATATATGTTGATCCCTAGACACTTTTGATGTGTGTAGTTGTGGCATAACTATTCCCATCTTCTTTGCACCACTACTGAGAAGCAAAAAAGAGGGATATGACTTTGTTTTGCCCGTGTTTATTTTTGTATTTAACGATGTTTCTTTCTTTCACAGGTTGAAGCACCGGTAACCAAGAGGAGTAAGTACTTACTTAGTTACTTAAGCCTTCTTAAAGATCATGAAATCTTAATAGTCCAACGGTTGTCAGAGGTCGTGGGTTCAATTCCCAACCCAGAATACATTGTTTAGTCTATGCCTGGGTGTAATTTATCTATTATTATCTTTCGCGTGCGGCTCTGCCCCCATGAATGTGGGTTATCCTTTCCCAGGGCTCAAACTATCTCTATATCAAATTTTATCTCAATCGGGATCCTTACTCACAAACTTTATTTCGTTGTCGTGACAAGCACGTGCGAACTGACGCATGCACGGTGCGCTCGAAGATGTCCGTCGAGTATGCGCGTTGATGCATTTCTAAGCGCAGCTCTCTATTTGCCATTACGACAAGATTTTGACAGTTCGCACGGGCTTGCCGCGAACACGGAAAAAAAAAGTGACTTAAACGTAAAAATGTAACAACAGACAGACAGAGTTACTTCCACATATATTTTATAGTATTAGTTTTATTTTTATCTTAATATGTACATACATAGATACCTATGTATTATGAAATATAAGTATGTTTATGAATTGTCTGATTGTCAAGTGATGTGCGTCATTTGTCCCATGATAATAAAAGAAAATTTGATTTCTTATCTTTAAAACGCCTAAACGCATTTTCATCAAATAAATCCCTTGATGTTTCTTTATCTCTTCAATTATGTTGACTGTAGATTGTTAGGCCCACAACATTATTACTTAATATATTGAATGACTAGCTGACCCGCGCAACTTCGTATGCGTAAATTTCCCCCGTTTTTGTAATGTTTTTTATTGCTGCTCCATCCCTATTGGTCGTAGCGTGATGTTATATAGCCTATAGCCTTCCTCGATAAATGTACTATCCAACAGTAAAATAATTTTTCAATTCGGACCAGTAGTTTCTGAGATTATCGCGTTCAAACAAACAAACAAACAAACTCTTCAGCTATATAATATTAGTATAGATTTAGTGTGAGTATAACTATTCATTTGCTCATTGATGACAAGCAATACTACTAATACTATTGAGTAATGATTACAAAAAGTATGTGTACAATCATATCGTGAGTAAGTTTTGTGGCTTGTTTTGGAAATCAATTAATCATAGGTCCGGGGTTCCCAAGCTGGGTGTTCACCCACAGCACATATAATATAATACTATACTAGTACCCACAGTAACAAACTGAAACGGCCAAAAAATTTAAAACACATTAACCACCTATTGATATAATACTAGCTGTCCCGCGCAACTTCGTATGCGTAAATTTACCCCGTTTTTGCAACATTTCTCATTGCTGCTCCGCTCCTATTGGTCGTAGCGTGATGTTATATAGCCTTCACCGATTAATGGGCTATCCAACAGTGAAAGATTTTTTTAAATCGGATCAGTAGGTACTGAGATCACCGCGTTCAAACAAACTAACAAACAAACTCTTCAGCTTTATAATATTAGTATAGATATGTCCGATATGGCAGGAACTATACAGTACTACTAGAGTATAAAAGGTAGCATTGATACGTACTTCTGTCGAGCAACGCACACAAAGAGAGCGTACACCGACAAGAATCTCAGACCACTTTGTTCGTAAGGCGTTCCGAGATTTCGCGATGTCTATGTGAGCGTGCGTCGAGAACGCTTTCTATGAAGGGTACCTTCTGTCCTCTAGGTATTCTGTGACTCCAGTTAGCTAACCATTGTTTTTTATTCCAGAACAATATCTATTGGGTGAACAACAATGCACTTGGGGCCCATCTTATTGGTGCAGTAACTTCAGGTAAGTGTACCGACTTTTATTTTTAAGAAATGTTACTACTAATGTGGGTCACACATTACTGGTAATCTACGACAATTTTGTTACTTATTTGATCAGCTGTTACTCGTAAACTTGTAAAGCGTACTTAGCTGTGATAGTTTTCCTTAAAGATTATATTTCACAAACGGATCCCTAAATCTGAAAACGGTCTTCACAATCCCTAAACGAACTATCTAATAATACCCCACACGATGGGTTAGGTGAGAAAAAAATCCCATCCCCACTTTACTTAAAGGGGAGGTATTATATCGTAATGTGTGTATCCACGCAAAATAACAACCTTCTAGCACCTCTGAGCTAATCTGCGGACGGACGGACATAAACAAACAATATCTGTTTGTGCTAGAATGGTTATTCCAGCACAAACAGTTTCCATTAAATATTTACGTACTTCGCCATTTTTCTTATACTGGAACCCAACCTCCTTCAGTAGTATTCTCATTGAAGTTGCTCCGCATTTAAAATCAGGTAATTGCTCACGGAATTTTTCTAAAATTTTCGCCACGGACGGATACTCCGTCATTGATAGCAGATAGCCTCCGAGATAGCCGTTTATTGATAACTAGGATTCGGTTCGCCGCGCTGCACATTCCTATCTCTTTTAATAATAATGACTTTTGGTACGGGAGCGAGCCGCTGCGCCGCCCCGCGCCCCGCATTGCCGCCCGGCGCGTCAGCGCGTCTCGCCTGCATGTCTGATTGGTCGCACGCCGCAGCCCTAAGCCATAAAAACGGCGAGACCTATAGACATTCACAGAGAAGCGCGAGCGCCAACTTATTTGTATTTTTGCCTACTGATAATAAATATCAATGTAATTGTTGTTATGTAGTCTGTGCCCAAATCGCAACAAAATAAACGTTTTCTTTTTTTTTTTTCTTTTTCTTTTGACTTTTATGACCCGACG
This sequence comes from Herminia tarsipennalis, assembly GCA_945859575.2. Lineage (NCBI taxonomy): Eukaryota > Metazoa > Arthropoda > Insecta > Lepidoptera > Erebidae > Herminia > Herminia tarsipennalis. The sequence goes on along the minus strand of OX243834.2, from coordinate 8,111,832 downwards.
ACTCAGACATAAAAAAAGCATAGTCCAAAAAAAGGGTACTCAGGTAAAAAAACTAACAATGGTCGCAATACAAAGGACGTGCACGTGAAAGGAACTATCGATGTTATTGTTAATAGGTGAAGCATAGCTTGCTACACAAACTATCGGGGCATATTAGAAAGAAAACAATGTTATTTACAGTTAAAAATGTATTACACAGATTACACCAAATGTTCAAAATGTCCTCCACCTGCAGCAATACACGCTCTACATCGCCTAATAAATGATCTTTTGATTCGGCGTGCATGTCCAGCTTCTTCAATTTTACGTGCCGCTTCCTGAATACGCGCTCGCAATATTCTTCTATTGATGTTACTGCTTGGCTATACACCTTTCATTTAATACAGCCCCAGTAAAAAAAGTTAAGTCAAATATGACGTTAATCACCACGTTAACAAGTCCAATTCACAAAGCAAATAAAAGTCCGATATCAAAAAGCAGCAACAATATGATGAAAATATACAGTAAACCAACGAACGTATGCGATAGTCAAAATCACACTGAGCTGAGGTCTGTGAGAGAGACGCGCTCTAACGATAAAAAACGAAGCGGCTGCGCTGTCCTTTTCATGGATTCACGTGCATGGAAGGCGTTTGTATTGCGACCTTTGTTAGTTTTTTTTTACCTGGGTTCCCTTTTTTTGGACTGTGCTTATTTTAACTTGTCGCAGATATTTATTTCTGGCATGGATTATTTAAGAACACAAATAAAACTGTTAAGTTTAAAATTAGAATCTTAATTGAATAAAATCAAAAATTTTAACTTTTTTCTGAAAAATCTAAATCCTGCTATTACTTAGTTCTTTTGTAACTATGTATTATTATATACTAACTGTATTGCTTGATTAAAGTAATACATTATTTACCTTTTTAGAATCCACACACACCAGACATGTTATTATGATAACGGGCAGCCATAGCACCATACTTTTTTTTTACAATCAGTGTTTAAAACTAGACGTACAGAAATAATAATTTAAACAAATTGCTTAAAATGTTAAGTTTGATAATGTTTTACTTGAATGTGGCTTAAAAATGTAGTTAAATCAAATAATACAAGTATTCACAAGTACGATGCCAAAAAAAATTACACAACAAGAACAAATTTTGTTGAAATGACAGCCAATGGGGATTGTTCATATTTTTTAAAAAGTTGTGATTTAAAAACCATTTGGAGGAATAGCCTTATTGATCACTACATATGACTTAAAAATGGAAAATAATCATAAATCATTGATATTTTAGATAAAATATGAATGACCTTCATTTAACCTTTACATGACGTCATCATTGGCAGTATATTAGTGATACCTTGGCCTAACAGAAACTAAAAAAAAAAAACAGTTGTCAAATTTTGTCATTTGCAATAGGGATGCCATTCTTTCCGAACAACCATTGTTTTTAAATCGATTCAAATCGAAATCTGAAAAATGTATGTCTTATCCAGTTATTGTGTAAATGATGTAATGGTTCATTAGATTATTATAGATACAGAAAAAACGATACTCAATTTACTATGGTAAAACGTTGATTCGCAGGATTTATATAATACTAAATGACGATGTAAAATCGATTTTATTTACTCGGAAATCAATTCTTTGATTTATCGATCTGAGATCCGCATCCCTAATTTTCGTAAACAATAACATTAAACATAACCTCAAGCTTCAACAGACATTTGATTTGTATTTGTTCTTTAACTTTTTAAAACATTACATACATATCATGGAATATAGAAATTGCTTTGTAAGAACCTAAACCTAACTGTAAGAAAGAACGATACTAAAAACGCCCCAAACGAACTTTTTGTTCGTACTCGAGAAGATTTGCGAGAAAAGTGGTGTCGTGAAGTAAACACGGAGTATTGCAATGTATACACAATATATTGTTGCGAAGACCATTTGAAGGTAATATTCTTTCATTATTGTTACGTTCACTTTTCGAATAGTTCATCATATATTTTTTTGGTTAAGATCTAATTTACTAACACTTGATACTTATTGTATTATATTACAGCCTAGAGAGGATTTGACGAACTACTGCCAGTGCAAGTTAATGAATCAGAAACCCAAACTGAAACGTTCAGCATTACTTCGCAATATTGCTGAAGAAATAACTGAAGATTTATCAGAATTAAACAAATTGCTATTACAACCAGCAAGTCTTTAAAAAGAAAATAATTATGATTTTTAGGAAGTGTAAAATTCTTCCTAGAAAGGTATATCTCTATAAGTTTAATTTCTCTTTCAACTTAAATTTACATTATATCTAAAACTAAGTAACCTCATCTTATCGACAATAATACTGTAATGAAGACCGGGAGAGGTATTTTAGAGAAGGATAATTTATTGTCACTAAATAACTAAACCTATTGATTACTTTTCAGATGAATGTTGCAACTCAGAGCAAAATTAAGATGGTAGATAAGCGCACATACTTAAAATTAGGAAACCTCCTACAAGTGTCCCTACCGTTAAGATACTATCCTCTAAACTCTCAAGATACATCTTGAGTAGCTACATTTGGTTGTACCTCAGAAATGAGGAATCTACAGTGTGTAATACAAGTAAAACTAGAAACTTTGTTAGATATGGTGCTAAACAAAAGCAAGAAGTATTTGGGATTACCCAAACAATATTTATGGCTATGGTTGTAGTCCAAAAATTGTAATGCTGTGAAGTAATTAATAGGTTGCACTGATTTTGTAAGGTTTATTTCAATAGGCTATGAAGGAAAAATTTCCGATAAAGTCATTTTTCAAAAAAGTTATATAAGTGTTTTAAATAAATACTGTTAGTTTAGCTGACAGAGGGTTCAAAGAAATATAATCTTTGTTAAGTTCACACAGTATTTTATATTTGAGACCACCAAGTGTATATACAGGCACAAAGCCAACTAGGTACCTACTTCTAAAGTATTTCAGACTAAAGTAATAGCAAGCTTAGAGTCCATGTTGAAAGAGTAATCAAACATGTAAGAGAGTATGTACCCTACTTGGATTAAATTGTTATGATAGTTTGTGAGCTGATAAATTAACAATGGGAAATAATAAAAAGTTCTTTAAATATCAATGTATTTTATTACTTTTTAGCACTAGTAATTTTATTTGTGTATTGGATATTTGGAGTATATAATTTTAATGAAGACCTCATTAAAGTCCATCAAAATAACATGAATGTTCGTTGTTTCAAATGAAGGATCTGCCACATAGAACAATTCTTTATTTTTCTTGCAAGGCATCATTTGACACATAATTTGGGTTTTAAATTTTTAATTTATTTCATTATTTTATAATATGATGGGATGGCTTCTTCTGTTGCTGGGCACTTCACCTCTACCACAAAATCCTCACCAACTCCATCAGGTGATGCTCCCAAAATACCATTTATAAGTACCTATAAATCTGGATTTTTCTATTTTGATATTTAATTTATCTTGGATTGCTTGGAGAACTTTGCTTTCTAATCTCTTTCCACATTTGATGGAACTGGTTTCAGGCACTTTGTATCCTCCTAAAATTTGTTATACTAACACTCCATCTGTGCTGCCTCTTCAATGAATACATATCTGTATGTTTTTGTTATGATATAAATAACATTTCTTTGTTCTTAAACATAACTGCAGAAGCTGCACAGTCTTTAAGGTTGTATTAATTATGTTATCATTTTGTTACTACAACAACTTACATCAGCATCTATTTGCTTCCACTTGGCTGGCTACTTAGAGCCACCTATTCAATTCGGAAGATTTCGTGAGTCAGCTTTGACAAAAGTATCACTCATAGCGATTCGTAAGTTTTCAAATACTATGATAGCGTGCGCGTCACTTTGGCGGCGTTGTTTGTATTGGTAAATAATACAACAGAGTTAACAGACATACGATCGAACTTGCGCTAGCGCTGGTAACTTTTTTTTATATCAATGGTAAGTGGTAATGTGGTGTTTATTTTGTTTGTTTGCCTGAGGTATCGAACTGTCGTGATTGATTGACGTCAAATTGACACTGATGACAGACATTGAATTTGACAGTGTTTTATGTTTTTCGATTGTCATTTGAGGCAAAGGTCTACAGTTTGTATGCCAGTGATGACGTCATCGCAAGTAAAAACAATCAAAACTTTAAAAATTAATAAAAACATAACCACAGTGAAAATAACAAAATCCTTCAAATTAGTTTCTTATATTGGTCTATTTTTTCAAAATATAAAATAAAACAAAGAGGTCAATGATTTTGGTCAATCCCCATTGAAAGGGTAAAGAAGTGAGATTTAAAGAAAAACACAAAAATGTTCACCATTTTCACACTGTTGGCAACCCTGACATAAAAATATCATTTTCTTACAGCCTGATAACAGGCTAACCCCCAGCTAACGGGTTATCCATTATTAACGACAGACCCTGTATATATGTAGATAGACGACTCGCACAACTTCGTATGCGTCGATCTTCCTCGTTTTTGCAACATTTTTCATTGCTGCTCCGTTCCTGTTAGTCGTAGCGTGATGTTATATAGCCTATAGCCTATAGCCTTCCTCGATACATGGGCTACCCAACAGTAGATTTTTTTTCCGTTTGAACCAGTAGTTCCTGAGATTATCGCGTTGAAACCAACAAACTCGTCAGCTTTATAATATTAGTATAGATAGATAACTACCAATTAAGGTCACACATTACTAGTTATGTACTAATACTCAATACTCAATTGTTTATTTGCTTTCTACAGTGTATATTTAGATGGTAAAAATATAAATTAAAAAACAATTGTAGACCCTGTCAAATTTTAACGTAAAATGTTTAAAATATATTATGTTCTAAACTTAATAAACAGTTGAGAGGAGAGCTTTTTTTTTTTAATTAGCGAAGCTATAATACTTGTATTACTTACATAAGTATTCACGTTGTAAGTATGGACTCTTCCCCTCATCCTTTGGTGATACTTGGTGATGTCTTCCTACCTTCCATACCCAAAATCATATGTGAACCTATTGTTTAGTTGTACGAAAAAATATCCTAACAATTTTCACCCTAGTGAGTTGTGATTAATCGACGACCTCTATAATGTGTGGGATTCGAACCCGTGACCTCTTGATTACGAGCCTGATAATTTGGCCACCGCCTATTGTCTACGGCAGTATCAAATCTGACTACCCGGTTTTCATTGATTAGAATATTATTGGGACTTAATCGCGTGAAATATATAAAGGTATATTTACCCGAAGTTTCGATCAAATTGCATCGATCGTGATCACGGGTCGACTGATGGCAGCTTAGCGATGTATTCGTGAGGCGCGGGGTTTTTCAACTACCCTCCAGGCGAGATCTCTTGATAATTTTGATAAATTTTATTTATCTGCATCCTTTTCTACCGCTCACACATGGCATTATCTGAAGTGAGAGCGAGCCAACCTATTGGACGCAATTCCTTTATCGCAGACAGTACACATAGGAACAATTTATTTCATACATATAGTGAGATATCATACATATAGTGAGAGTTAAGGAGGCCCTCCAACTCATGCGATTGTATTTGACCTAGACAGAGAAAACCACATGTTTTATCTTTATCACATATGCGTAGTTAATTATGTCCTATTTGTATCTTAATCTAATACTTTCTAGGGCAAAGTTGATGTGCCATTTTAATCGTAAAGGCTCCTACACATTACCAGTCCGCCTGCAGTCTGTCACTATATTAAGCAGTCTCCCCACTCATTGCCGACAGGTAATAATCACTATACCTAGTAGTGATTATTACCTGTCGGCAATGGTTAAAAACGGCTGTGGGGCTACACACTAGGTGTCGACAGCCGGCAGTTTCAGAACGCAAGATCACGCGCCAACAATGGTCCGTAAGGTCTTCTTACTAGCTGAACGGTTGCCGGCCGGCCATTTACTAGTGTGTGTTCGGTTGTCGCAGACTGTCCGACCGATACCGTATGACGCAGTGCGCATTGACGACGGCGAGCCCACACGCTATGGGTTGTATTGGCCGTCAGTCCAAACTCGCCTGCGGTCTGATGCGACTAACTGACAGGACAGGCAGATATGTGTGGGAGTCTTTAGATAAAGAAGTCGTGATGTAACTTTTTGTCTCGCTTACCATCCTGTATAAAATACAGAATGAATGATAATTATTTGAGCATAGATTTAAATGTATGAAAAACTGATCAATTTAAGAATTTTGCTTAAAACAAAACACACTTAAAATTGTGGACGAACAAAAAACATTTAAAGAGCTCTTTAAGACGTGCGTATGCCTCTCTTGCCCTATTATTAAAAATAGTTTGTTTTCAATCTAGTCATGTACCCAATTGCATCCTTACTAACGACATAACTGGATGATGCAGTAATACAGCTTATATTTTTAATCATCAATTTCCCGCTATTCGTTCTAAAAAAGTGTATTCGTCTTGAAGTGGATAGCCTAATGCAAAACTCAAGGCAATATAATTGTTTCGCGTTTAATAATTAATTCTTTCTCATTTTCTTATGTTCATAATTTGTTCGTGGTTCTTTCTATAGAAAGAGTAACAATCATTAATCAGATTATTCCGTGTAACAATGGCTCAATTACATTGCATAACAAGCGGTTCGCCATTAAGTAGTTATTTCTGCAAAAACGCCGCAATAATAAATTCTGTCGATGAATTGCGAACATTTGTGAGCGTTTCGGGTGTATTGATTACATATTTATTTTATATAACGACTTGTTGTATAAGTACATAGATTGGTTGGTTACTATTAATCGTGCGGTATACCAGCAGAATGGCGTCTAAAATTGAATGAAACGCGTTGCTATTAAGTTGCTTGTATTTTTATAGTATACAGGACTAGAGGACACTCGCGACTTCGTACGCGTGGATCCAGTTTCCGCGGGATGATGTATTATACATATAAACCTTCCTCTTGAATCACTCTATCTATTGCTGAAAACTGCATTAAAATCCGTAGCGTAGTTCAAAAGATATATAATATATAAAGATTATTATGCATATACATACACACATACGTACTATTGATTATCCTACGAAGATACATACTTAATTATAGTTTCGGAGCTACTAAAAGATTATGTAAACATACATTATTGACTGTAGTCAGTAAGTCTGTTCTGATTTCTAAAAAAAAAAAATCACTTTAAGAAATATTAATACCAAATTGACGTTACTGACCGACTGACTGTCAAAACATCGTTGGTCTTCTTCCTATAGTGCTTACAGGAAAAAAGACAAACTAATGTTTTTACAACAAGTGTGACGTCACAACACGGTAATGTGATTTCTTAAAACTGCGTATCTTTTAGCGGCAACATAATGGAAGACATCATACCACTGTTTTCAGACAATCAGGAATTAACAATCGATTATTGTGTATGTTTTGTTATAGAATTTATTAGAATTGATGTGCATTTTTGAAATGTGATACTTAATGCTTGTGACATAATGCATTCGTGCTTCGGCTTTCAACACGCGTTTCAAAATAAAATAAAAATTACAAACACGAAACAAGGTAAAACAAAAAGGCGACATAATCAGTCTATAAGAGCAATGGAAAGGAAGCCCTCCTAAGCCCGGCCTAGGTTTATATAATTTCCCATCTAATATCTAGGCATTATTTGGTAGACATTTTGAAACCTTATTTATTTGAATTTCGACATACCTATGTTCCGCCCCGTTTTTTAAGCGGCAATATATCGTTAGGCACGCGCTCGTCTTTTGGGAAATACAGTTTTACCTGCCCTCTTTAAAAGGACTGCCAAGTACCAACTCATCGTCTTACCGAGCGCGGCGTTAAAATCTCGTATGACATGGGCGCCAGCGCAGCGGCAATGCCCGTCATCTTGGGAACATAGAATGCCGCTGGCACTTAAAATAGGATTGCCATTGACACATTAAGGGTTGGAACCCTAACACAACGGCCTCTGTAGCGCGGTGGGAGTGTATCCGACTGCAACGCAAGAAGTTTTGGGTTCGATTCCCACACGGGATACCACTTTCTTTGATCCACAAATTGTTGTTCCAAGTCTGGGTGTACTTTGTGTCCGTCACTTGTATGTTTGTAAAGTCCCCCGCGATACAGGGCTTGTACCTTACAGCGGAAGTCGTCTTTCAAAAAAAAAAATAACTACCTATGTCACTGACATAACAATAATTCCCCTTAATTTTTCTAGTACCGGCCGAGAATGCAAAGCGACGACACATTGCGTGAACCGAGTATGGTCCAAGATGGATTTCCCTCAAGACAACGACAGCATATGCAAGATCTGTACTGATATGGTGCAAGAAGCGCGCGACCAACTGCAGAGCAATGAGACACAGGTATTTTATTTTATTCAGTTATCATATGGTACATACTTAAATTCACTTAAACTTTCTAGTGCAGTGGTTTCCAACCTTCTTGATCTCTTGACTACTTTAAAAGTTATTTTATCCCCAACATGGTAAGTGTCAGTTGCTCGCACGATGGGGATAGGTGGGTGCCAAATTTTACCCTGTAGTGGTAAATACCCCTAGGTTGGAAACCCAGGATCTAGTGGTTAGTGACGCTGACTGCTAAGCCAGAGGTCGTTGTTTCATATTCTTACTATTACGGTAAATACGGAATTGATCGCTGAATTTAAATACTCAAAAATCGATCACAATTACATTATAAGCGAATAGTAGCGACCGAAATACTTTTGAGCATGACTCAAAGTATCGTTTAAGTATTCGAAGGTAACTGCCAAATACTCAAATGTCACTCAGAGACGCCGTTAACTCTCATGCTGTTACTGTCACTTATATGTGAATAGTGGCGACAAAAATACTTTTGATCATGACTCAAAGTATCGTTTAAGTATTCGAGGGAAACTGTCAAATACTCAAACGTCACTCAGAGACGCCGTTAACTCTCATGCTGTCACTGTCACTTATATGTGAATAGTGGCGACAAAAATACTTTTGATCATGACTCAAAGTATCGTTTAAGTATTCGAGGGTAACTGTCAAATACTCAAACGTCACTCAGAGACGCCGTTAACTCTCATGCTGTTACTGTCACTTATATGTGAATAGTGGCGACAAAAATACTTTTGATCATGACTCAAAGTATCGTTTAAGTATTCGAGGGAAACTGTCAAATACTCAAACGTCACTCAGAGACGCCGTTAACTCTCATGCTGTCACTGTCACTTATATGTGAATAGTGGCGACAAAAATACTTTTGATCATGACTCAAAGTATCGTTTAAGTATTCGAGGGTAACTGTCAAATACTCAAACGTCACTCAGAGACGCCGTTAACTCTCATGCTGTTACTGTCACTTATATGTGAATAGTGGCGACAAAAATACTTTTGATCATGACTCAAAGTATCCTTTAAGTATTCGAAAGTAACTGTCAAATACTCAAACGTCACTCAGAGACGCCGTTAACTCTCATGCTGCCACTGTCACTTATATGTGAATAGTGGCGACAAAATACTTTTGAACATGACTCAAAGTATCGTTTAAATACTCACCCAGTTTTGAGACGCCATTAACTCTCATGCTGTCACGGTCACTTATTGGTGAATAATAGCGACCGAAATATTTTTGAGTATGGATGAGTCATGTCAAGTATCGTTTGGGTAGCCAAATACTCGAACGTCATTCAGTTTCGAGACATCGTAAATTCTCTTGCTATCACTATTACTTATAGGTGAATAGTGGCGACAGAAATATTATTGAGGGCGAGTAAAGTAACATTTCGCAGGTATAGATAGCTAACTATCCGATTCGCGCAGCTAAGTCGGGTTGCGTGTCTACATTGCCTTCGACGTTCATGCTTATTATACACTGTGTTACACCATTAAATTCAACGACCCGGTTTACGATTAGCTACTGTGAATGAAAATAATTATAACGAATTGTCCAATTTGTTGTTTAATAAATCCGTCAACTTTTTATTAATCGGTATACACTCGGCTTTCAACCTGAATCTGTAAGGTATTTTTTCTTTAAAATCACATAGTTTATGGTCAGCACACATAGATGAATAACTAAAGAGTGCCCATTACTCGTGAGACAAAAGTTGATCATCTTCAAAACGGCTGAACCGCTGAAATCAGTTTTTTTAACGCACAGAAATCGGTTTGCCTATTTAACAGACGATGCTACACACATACAGGCCTCACTCAGACTTAAAGCACCTCCCCACTTTTTTTTGCGTCGGAAATTTAAAATTACCTCAAATAGCTCGGCTTAACTAACTTGATATGATTAAATCTTAATCTGCAACTAGCTTTGAGCTGAATCCAAATTACATCCGATTCGTTTCAGTTGTTTAGAAGGGAAAGCGTAACAAAAGAATTGTCTTTTATTAGACTAGCTGTCCCGCGCGCGAAAATTTTCCCCGATTTTGCAACATTTCTCATTGCTGCTCCGCTCCTATTAGTCGTAGCGTGATGTTATATGTGCCAACAGTGAAAGAATTTTTAAATTCGAATCAATAGTTCCTGAGATTACCGCGTTCAATCAAACAAACTATTCAGCTTTATAATATTAGTATAGATTATATTTACATAGTATAATAAGTCGCTTCCCGGTGCCTGTCCCCTGTACGTCTAGATCGTTTAGAGTGCGCAACGGATTTTATTGCGGTTTACACTATCATTCTGATAATTTAGTGGCTCGGTGCCGGAGTGATTATCGGCATAGGAACGGTACCCTTATGATCGCGGGTTCAAATTTGCTCGAGCAAATATTTCCTTCATACAATGAACATCTTTTTTTATTATTATTATTTTAAAAAAGATAACTTGTATTGAGGGATTGTGAGTCCCATATTACTAGCAATCTTGTTAACCCCTTCACCTAAGCTCAATGGCTTGTGTTACTCGTAGGAGTAGGTTCACGTCGATAGTATAATGGATAGAATTCAAACCCGCGACCTCGCGATTGCGAGTCCAATATCTTAGCCATTAGGCTACCGCTTCTAGTTATATGTATATTATTTGTTAGATAGTAAAGAAAAAACTATGCGAAGCCGCATCGGTCCACTAGTTATGGATAAGAAGCGATGATAACGTAAGACGTGACATAAAGAGTGAAAGAATGTGGCGCGATATTCTTGTTTCGTTTTATCAGTTAGAACAAACAAAGGTTGAACTTACACCTTGTGAGCGCCCAAGTCGATGTCCGATAATGCTGACACAATGAGAATCGTACCCTATATTGTTTCATTAATAAGGTACTTTCGGTAGTGAACAATAAATTATAAAATTCGATAACAAATAAAAATTATTAGATTTTTGATTTCGATTTTAAATAAACACCATTGTTGTATTAAATGGCACGATGGCGCCTCGTGTGACGTAATACAAGCAAACCAATTTACTGTCATACATTTGTATGACAGTGAATTGGTTTGCTTGTATTACGGCGTCATACGTATAATGGCGGCATAAATACGCATAGAAAGTAGTGCCACCTAGTGCTCACGAAGTAGAAATAATGGTTACGTTACCTTCTAGCTAACATAGATGGCATTGCATTGTATTTGACGCCAACTAACAACAATCCGATTGGTCTTTGCCGAAATGACGTCATGAACATTTTATAACAGGAAAGTGTTTTCCAAACAAAATATTTGTTGTTTTTATTAAAAAAAAATTGTAAACTGTTCTTTCAAACAGTAGAATACCCTATCGAAATAGTTGGATGCTGCTATATAGGATCAATGGTTTTCAAATCAGACAGAGTGCATAGACATCTTCTGGGTCCACTCGTTCCATCGTAGGCTTCATCAATGCTTATCGTCAGGCATGATCAGAACAAAGAGCTAGCGTATGTGCTTGTAACGTTTCTTAAAAAGACACTGATTTGTGTTTTTTATAAAATAAAAAAAACTTTATAAGAAACGTTAAAGCGATTCGCTCCATTCAAATTTGTATAGAATACAATGGCGGAGGGTCGTTACAACATCGTTATGTTCGGAGACCCTTTGAATTTTAGTTACTGCATGTTATATTTTGCTATATATTTTTTTTATTATTTTGCATTCCGGACAAACCCTTTAGTAGATGTTATGAAATAATGAAAATAAATAAACTTAAATATATACCAAAAACCGTGTCTAGCCAGATAATAATTATGTATCGATTTACCTCATAAAATGTTAACCATTCGTTTCTGATACAATGTTATAATGACGTAACTCTAAAGGCCGTCAATCTAAATTTACTTTTAGTATTGATTTTTAAGGTTATAAATGGTAGACAAACGTATTTATTCCGATTTTTTTAAGACTTAAATATTTATTTTCCTTATCGTCATGTAACCCATTATCATTTAAATCGTACTAAAGGATTATAATTAAATCACAATCTTTGTTATCAATACGTGGTCAATCCAACACTTTGATTGGAGTAGGTACTGTGGATTGAGGATACGATCACCTCGCATAAAACCTCATTAAAATTTGTGAACTATTTGCTTTGATGTTCTAAAAGTCTGACTTGAAACTTGTAAAAAAGTAGGAGATAAACAAAAAAAGGGGATTACCGTCAGAGCCGATATTCGGATAAGTCGTTTGATGCAATAATTATAAAGTAAAGTTAAATATATACTCAGCTTAAAGGAATACACTAGTTGGACTCGGTACTGCGTCCCCCTTCAGCAAAGCAGTTGACGACGTTACCAGAGTTGTTGCCGTTGGTACTAATTGTTACAGTACCTACTCATAGATAAATTGCTGCTTCTAGGACACCATAGACAAAGTCATCGTAGATGTCGCCTAGTCCGTCACTAAGCTTCAATCTTCCTCCATACCAAACTTTATCTAAATGGAACTAGAAAAAATATTTACCTGTTTGGACCATAAAACGTGCCAAAGAAATGTTGTGTATACAAATGCTTGATTTCATTAAAACAATCTCTTTATGGAATAAAATGATTTATACTGTGGTCATCTGTTAGAGGTTATTTGTATTAAATTAAACGTCTATTATATTTTTAGTAAATAAATCGTAGGTTTAACCTACAAAAGGAAAAGATATGATAGAGTTGCAATACACAGTGTTATTTTTTTATTATTCTATTAGTGCACTTTGTTTTCTTTTATCATAAGTGTAATCAACAAATCTAATATCGCTATGTTTTTAAATAAACTGTTAAACAACGTTATCACATAAACAATACAATTTGCAGAAATTTTATCAGATAAATAGGTTGGATCATATAAACCTACACTTGTTATTAAATCCGCTATTTCAAATTTAGTCATACTACCGATGTTTTAAACTTATTATTATATTTTACTACTGATTGTTGTATACTAATAGATTATATTATAAATGCGAAAATGTTTATATATAGGTACAACGGGAAATCGATCAGGATGAAATTTAGCACAGAGATATATTGTACTTTTTATCCCGGAAAAATGTTCCCGTGGGATCAATTTGTTTTAATTTTTTTACGCAACGAAGTCGTGTTCAACAGCTAGGTAGAACAAAGAAAAGATAACCCATGCTATAGAATTATGAATGCCACCTGTTTAAATCATTCTCTTCTTTATCGTTCCCACAGTGCTGAGGATTGTTTGTATTCCAAGTTTTAACATACCCACCTACGTCCCGACTACAAATAAATGGACGGAGGGGTTTCATATTTTTCTAAAACGTTCACCCATCTATGGATTTCCCGTGGTAACATTGCTTCTCATATATCTTTCGATTTTTAGGTCACGGACCCCTAAAGACTTACAAAGTTACGCTCCTATTCGTAATAAACAAATAAATTAGCAGACGTTTTAAGAGCATTTGAACTATCTTAATTATGAAAATGGGATGATATAAAATGCTTTTAAAACGTCTGCTAATTTATTTGTTTATTATTAATTATGGGGTTAAAGTATATGTGACAAAGCAAAGAGTTCTGTCAATTATCTATTTAATGTAGGAGTTCAGAATTATAGTTGATAAAATGTGTTTTAATAACAATGACGCGTACATATTTCAATTGTTTATACAGTTGTGTTCTACTTTGTTTTGAACCTTTAGCCATACCAATTTTATTTTTCTATAAAATCAGGTCTCAAGTATGAAGTTTTAAATACAATAATTAAGTTTTTGCTAGAAAACTTTGAAGTCCAGACACAGGAATCGAACCCGAGACTTCCGTAAACCAAACCGTGGCCGGATGTTACTAAACCTCAAATTATACAAAGTTTTTGTTTTGAGCTAGTCTTAGCACCTAATTTTCAAACGATATTCAAATTTCGGTCTATCTATACTAATGTTATAATGAGGTAACGTTTGTGTTTTTGTGAGGTTGTAGGGGGTAATCTCTTCAAAATAGGTTTAGTATGTCCATACTTGCCCGTGGGAAGCTGGGGCAGCTAGTCTTGAATAAATATGGCTTAACCACGTATTACAATTTAGTAGTTGAACACAACAAAAATAAATTTGGTATTGTAATTAAAATGCTGCGACTATAAATATTCCTTTAGAATGTAATAAGGTTTTGAATTTATAATCATCAAAACGACACGGTCGGAATTTATGAGTCCATAATGTTTAATTCCATAACCTAACTAACCATATCGAGTTGCGTTTGAGTGTTTAGCGGATAATTTAAGATATTTAGGCCCTGTCAGTCTTTTGTACCCATAGCGATTGCACTAGATTCCTCCTCTCCCTAAGGCCGGTACTGCTTACTAAACAGCAACGTGGCCTTTTAAAACTTGACTGGCTCATTACCGCCATAGTCTGTAATTTAAAGAAAAGTTAAGTAATAAACTATGAACCAAGAAAACTCAGAAGAATAAGTTGTGGGTAACTTCTGAGTTTCGATGCGCTTTTTATCCGTGATTTAGTTTATGAATCCCCCTTGACGCTGGGCTTATTCAAAGTATAGTCACAGTTTAATAACTAATACAGTCGTTTATCGTAGACAATCGTAGTACAGTCATCGGGTAATCGTGCGGGGATTGCGGGGCGGGACGCAGCGGATGGGCGAACCAGACAATCAGTCGCTGAGTTTGGCCCGTCGCGTCGTTGCCCACCCGCTACGTCGCGCCCCGCAACATCCCCCACCCCCTCCCGCACAATTACACTATCTAGATGACTTCGTCGAACTACTGTATTAGTTATTAGACTGTGTATAGTCTTATTTATAAAGAAAAAAATAAAAAAGACAACCTTTCCTTGCAGTCTGGCAAATATAACTATATTTAATACTACATAATCAAATTACAGGAAGAGCTGAAGGAAGTATTCGAAGGTTCATGCAAGCTGATCCCAATCAAGGTGGTCTCCAAAGAATGTATGAAGCTGGCTGATGACTTCGTACCCGAGTTAGTGGAGACGCTCGCTTCGCAGATGAACCCTCAGGCTGTGTGCTCTGTCGCAGGGCTCTGTAACAACGAGAAGATCGACCATTTGTTGGAGGACTTTGTAAGTAGATCTATAATAATAATAATATCTTGGGACAACTCACACAAAGCACAATCTGATTCCAAACTAAGCAGAGCTTGTACTATGGAAACCAGACAACCGATAAACATACTTATATATTTCTAAATACATACATATTATAGATAAATAACACCTAGACACAGAATAAACCATCGTGCTCATCACACAAAGTTTTATCCTGGGTGGGGATCAACCCACGACCACTTGCGTAGCAGTCGGATACACTCCCACCGCGCCACAGAGGCAGTGGGAGTAGTAGTAGGGAGCAGTACTATTTGTTCATAGTGCGTTTATAGGCATCCCCAGAGGTTTGATATGGAGAGTACCCCGCCTCATATTTCGCCCCAGATTTCTCTACCTGAAACGGTTTAACATCGGTGTTATTGCTACCACTCCATTCTTCAAGTGTAAGGGGGGAGGCCCCTTACACTTGGACTAACTGAGCGTATCCTGGGTACGCCTTCGAGTGCGCCTTCTCGTACATGTAACTCACTCCGATGTGTTGGTGGAATAACATAAACAAAAGTCTATGAGACTCAGACGGACGGATATGGCAAACTATAAGGGTTCCTTGATTGCTATGAAACCCTAAAAACTGACCTGACACCCGCATACAGCTCAATCCCTCATTTCATCTGCTACTGTTCCCCATAAAGCCGCAAAGATTGAAGTGCGAGCACTGTGGTTAACCTTTAGGCTTTCGTGTTGGTTCGGGCTTCCATTGCGAACCGATCGTACTCGTTTAACCCGCAGTTATATTATTTCTCTCACCGAGGAAAAATATTTATTTTTTTAGAAGTTCTAAAGTAAGAAAACACATACAAGTACAATTTTTAAAAAAGGCGCGTTGGTACACTTAGCCCGAACGTACAAAGTCCATAATGATGGTACAGGTAAATTAGCTTGAAGAAATTTTTGCGTTTGTAGTAGTGTATGGTCAGCAAATAAAAAAAACAACATTTTATTTTTAGTTTTTATTGTTTTAAAGGTAATATACGTTTGTGGCTGGAGCACACCAAATGCGTGCACGTCTACGCATACGCACTACGTACTAATACGGTCGTGAAAATGTGTATCCACCGCATTGTAATCTATGGAACTGTATGAGGCAGACAAGCCAGTTGCAAACATTACAAGCATTGAATGCCGGTTTTCACTTCAGTGAAGACGTGTATGAATTAGGTGTTCTCCGGCCATAAATGTTTTATTCTAATAATTCATCAACCCCAGGCAAACACAATCATCCCCATCCTCGCTTTCATCAGATGAATTATTTAAATTAATTATGATTCGTTCTGATATTGTGTCTAAAGCTGCGTCTCTACCCTGATATTTGCTTTCCTCCTCAATAGCATGCAAACAAACTTTTCTCCATTCCTCTACAGTTATGGCGTTCATTTTTTCTTCAGCTAATGACATTATAACCTTCATATTCATTGCGACATTCTTTTTTGCGACATATGTTTTCACTATCCCCCATATATTTTCTATAGGATTAAACTCCGGATGGTATGGTGGTAAACGCAGCACAGTATGACCGTGCTGTCGTAATATTTCGTCTATCTTGTACTCTATAAATCTCGCCTTGTTTTGCAGAATCAATTCATATAATTGAGGCTTAAGCAACGTGGATGAATGCTCAATGTTTCGAAATGTCAGCCAGTCTATTATTTGCTGTTTTCTAGCATTACTATTCGGTGCAGGATTTTGTATTGAGTTATGATATGATGCGTTGTCAACAACAACAACACTATTTGGTTGTAAGTTGGGTATTAATTGAGTTTGAATCCACCTTGAATAGTTGTCATAGTTCATATTGTTGTGGTAATCTCCACTTTTTTGGTCGGCTTTAAACATAAGCAATGCATTTGGTATAAAGCCATCGATACCACCGGCATGAACAATGATTAAGCGGTTGCCTTTCGATATATGTTGCTTCAAACCTGAAGTGCTTCCATCTGACCAAGATTTCGAGAGGGTATGTGATGTATGTATATATGTTTCGTCGGTGTAAACAATTGGTCGGCGTTGTTCACGATATTCAGCAATTTTCATCAAATAATTAATTCGCAAGTATCTAATTTCGTGTTTTTCCATAAGAAGTTTCCGGTTATCTTCTGTTTGCTTCCAATTAAAACCTAATGACATGACGTGTTTTCGTAACGTGCTGACACAACCTTTATAATCGATATCTTCTTTCAATTTTGAGTGCAAAGTTTTTAAAGTGGGAACTTCTTTATTTGTGATGTGGAAGTCATGAATTGTTCTTCTGATAACTTGCTGATCAAAGTTATCGATTACTATTGTAGGTTTACGATTCGGTTTCTTTTTAGGAGATTTAAATGTTACTTCCTGATCTGAAGGACGACATTTGCTTTCTGATACTACCTTTCTGACGGATGCTATTGAAATTCCTGTTGATTTAGCAACTAATTGAGTGGGGGTCATAATACTGCTCGGGTTGTTATTACACTCATTTTCGAAATATTTGTACAAACAGTACAAAACTTCCTTAGTTTGAGAAGTCAAAGGCTTGCCTCGACCATGTTTTAACACTGGAGCCATTTTGAATTATCAATATAAAGTTACAACACTTACACACTTGAAATTAAACACTTCAACAAATATTTTAACAATAATAACAAACAATAACAACAATCAACAAATACAAAATTTCACAATGAAACTACTACGTATCTAATAATTATAATGTTTTAATGAAATGCGTGCTTTATGTTCTAACGGTATCAAGCGACTGACGTCAGACTGCACGTGGCACCTGCGGACAGAGTAAACTGGTTTATTCTGGTTTTGTGCGTGTTTCCACTTTCCACTATCAAGTGACGATTTATTTATTTGTTTTGTTTCGTAATTATTATGGTCAAAACTTTTTACCTATAGCTAAACTACTATCATCTAAAGAACGACACGATATTTTATTGTTTCACGGTAGTCGCCTTGTCGTTTGCTCAAGGACGTGAAATTGAATGACATATTTTTTTTAATAAAGTCAAAACCTTTTTCTTTAAAATAAAAACTTGTTTTTATTGAAAACAAAAATCAGAGTGTTGCTAGGGATAAGTATTAAATTAAATAGTAATGTTAGGATATTGAAACATTTTTGTAAGGGCCAGAACGATATAGTGGAAACGCGCTCTAATATCTAAGTAACATACACACCACTACATATGCAAAAATTTCTCGAGACTAATTTCACTGTAGATCTCCTATTAATAATTTATTCATATTAATTTGCAGTACAAACTTACTGTGTAGATACACCAAGTCGCTTGAATGCTTTCAAAATACATTTTGATTATTATCTGCCGAATTTCAAATTATTATATGAATCACAATGTCAGATCACAATTAATAGGTAAACAAAATCAATAATAGATGTCAAATTAAAGTATCAAATTAAAATAAAATAAATAATCAAACATGTCATTAAAAAAACAATTAACGAAAAATCAATATGAAAAAATAAAATGTCAGATTATATATAATACCTATACAAAAAAACATTCTGCTAGGCAAGACTTTATCAAGTGTAGATCATCGTTTATGAGTTAATGTCAAAAAAGGAATACGGAAACAGCACTAAGTTTGTCAAAGAATATGTATATATCTGGATTATTGCACAATAACGTGTACAGATAAGAAATACCTCTAGCCGTTAAGAAAGAAATCTTCAAACTGACAAATTCTGCAATCCGAATGGCATATTATGATATCACCGATAATATGCGATATCGATGATTTCTTTAATGTTTTAGGTTTGTAAGAATTGCGATGACGAATATTTAATCGTATCTAATGCCAAACCCAAACTACCGATATACGGGTACGCCATTCGTATACTGTCCCTCATCAGCGCTTAAAGTAATACTACTACGTACAGAAAAAACACAACGAATGAAAAAGCGTTTTATATTAAGAGGGATATTGTGCGTTCATCATTATACCATATCCCTTAACTTGTGAATGTTGGCGCCACTGCTCGTCAAGCTCAATCTTCGAACATTATGCCTATATTATGGGGAAATTACTATTTCTAGTCTATTGTTTAAATCTTTATAATTAAACAATTTAGGTCAACCGGGGGATTGCGTAACATTTTTAACTTACTCACATTTAAGCATACGCGTTTTTGTTACTTATACGTAAAATACAGCAAAAGGCATTGTTTAATACGAAGTGATCAGCAAACTTCAAATATCTTTAATAGCTAGGGAACTAAACAAGTTTTATTAACATTGAGGAAAATGCAACAACTTTTGCACAGACTCATTTATGTGTAATTAAACCCATATAGAGTTAGAGTTTTTCGAATTCTTTTTCTAATGATCTTTAGGGTGAATATTAAGTCAACGATTAGCAACATCATATCCAGTCCAGTACTACCAACTTTTAGGCCAGGGGCCATACGATTGTGAACGCACAATACCTGACACAAACCATCACATTGGCATCTGCGAGCCCACTTGAGAATTGCCTTTTGAAGTTTTTTAGATGATTGACGAATGTGTTAGAGACGAAAAGTAGATATCTAACATGTTGGTCATTTTTAAAGTATCCTCGAACCATTGTGTCATTTTCCAGGGTTTATACTTAAAATGTTTACATAACAATTTTAAACAAGACTACACAATACTTTAGTTAGGCATAATACCGTCTGTATTGTCACATTTGTAAGAAATACTGTAGCTCAATACATTAGTCACTCCAGGTTAGTCATAACATGATTATCATTCTTGTTTGTTATGTGTACATATATAATATCACGCCATGTTGCTGAATGGTTGTTTATCTAATAAACTGCTAACGTTGTCTATATCGATAGTTTCTTTGTAGGACGGTATTACCTACAATGCATAGATGATAAAGCTTCCAATGTTCTTTCTTGGTAATATAAAAATAAGTTTGCAAAATTATTGTAACATTTCTACCTCGAGTCATTGTAAATAGATAGACCTTATCATCATCACCATCGTCAGCCTGTATCGGTCCACTGCTGGACTTATACCTCTCCTAATTTTCGCGTTTGCTCCTATATAGACCTTATAATGAATAAACATTTGTAGGTACCTGTTACTTAATTTAGTATTTTTGAGTTAATGACAGTCTAGCCATTTTTCCAGATAAAACCTACCAGTGTGAAGTATTTCACGACTATACAAAGAAGGATCGATGTTACGAATGTTATACGTATTTCATATATTTGCACAAAATTATAAGGACTCAGTAAAATATTGTGAGCTTTAGAATTAATATGAATTTATGTCATTCGATCCCGAGGATTTTATTTAAAAAGTCATGGAAGTTGAAACATTTGAAACGTCATTTATTTTAAACTGTGTATACAGTTGTAATTAAGGAAAATAAATACAGGAACAGGGTATTAACAAAAAGTGTTTGTTTGTTTTAGCACACCCAGCTGGAACACCGTCTCGAATGCAACAACTGTCAAAGAACCGTTGGCGCCATAAGGACGAAGTTCGACAACACCAACGATGAAGACTTCTTGGTCGGATTATTACGGGTAATAAAACTGTCCTTTGTAAAACACGTGGCATGTTGAAGCATGTTTCTACTAGCTGGGCAGATAAATTCTATACTATACTTTATTTGAATTACGAAGACCTTTTGACATTTGTGAGACAGTAAATCTGCGCGTTTCACTTTATTTGTAAAAATAGATCATCTTATATTATGACAGTAAATCGCTACTTATTTGAACATTCACAATCAATTATTAATGTCATAGGAAATTATTGATTAATAAATACAATCAACGCTTTTGTTATTGTAGGTACTCAAAATATTCAAAAATTTAAAATATTAATATACTTTAGCATATCGACGTACTATGGTGTATTTTTATATGACTAACGGCCGGTCTTAATCTATCTATCGATGAATTTGGCTACTAGAGGTAAAATTCTGACATATTTTGTATGGAGCTTATATCAAATATATAACTCTAGTAGCCAAATCCTTCCTTTCCTTAAGAGCCGGTCGTGAGCTTGACGGTAAGTGTCACGCGTCGCCCTTAACTGTATCTATGCCATCCATCTTTGTTTGGCAAAGATCTGAATGTCACCGCAATCTGTTCCTCATTTGATTTGATTTTCTTTGTTTAGTAATTACACTAGCTCCGGTGGTCTTCAACCCAAACCCAATAACATACTTACATCACTATTTCATGGAAGACTTCATTATTGAAACAGTATTTTTTTTTAAAGTAATGTTAACAATATACCGTACACAGGTATGCCGTACCCTGAGCTCCTTCTCGGACTCATGCTCGATGCTAGTATTCAAGTACTACGAGAACATCCACGCGGCCCTGCGCAAGGACCTCACTCCGCAGAGCATGTGCCACGTGAGCGGGCAGTGCGCGCACAAGTATCACTCGCACGAAGATTACGACTTCCCTATCGCCATCACTGACTACAGGGACACTGTACAGTAAGTATACAACTTTATACATTACAGGTATTATTCGCGTGAATGTTTTTAAGGTTAAATATTTATCTAAAGAACTATCCGTTCTTCGAAACGTAAGAATTAGGACATCTATACCAGTGTGTAGACACACCAATATGTAGACACACCAGTGTGTAGACACACCAGTGTGTAAACACACCAGTGTGTAAACACACCAGTGTGTAGACACACCAGTATGTAGACACACCAGTGTGTAGACACAGCAGTATGTAGACACACCAGTATGTAGACACACCAGTGTGTAGACACAGCAGTATGTAGACACACCAGTGTGTAGACACACCAGTATGTAGACACACCAGTGTGTAGACACACCAGTGTGTAAACACACCAGTGTGTAGACACACCAGTATGTAGACACACCAGTGTGTAGACACAGCAGTATGTAGACACACCAGTGTGTAGACACACCAGTATGTAGACACACCAGTGTGTAGACACACCAGTATGTAGACACACCAGTGTGTAGACACACCAGTATGTAGACACACCAGTGTGTAGACACAGCAGTATGTAGACATACCAGTATATAGACACACCCGTATGTAGACACGCCTGTGCTTGTAACGTTGGTTCGGCAGTGAGTATAGTTTGTTCACAATATGAACTCATTCTCAGACTCAAGCTCGATGCTTTCTATTTAAGTACCCCTACACCTTCCCTATCACTATCACAGACTACATAGAAAATGTACAGTGAGTATCGCTTGAACAACCAGTACATTCGTATGCACTTTACCAATGTCGGTCACAACCGTCAATCTCATCAGAGATAGGTTGTTTGTTCTGCCCGAAATGACCTTGTTCTGTCCAGGAAAACCTAACTTAGTCTTTAAAAAGAACAGGATAAAACTTTGATTAAAAAAAATCTAGTCGTAGCTAGTTGTATCGAGGATAAACAAGTTTTGCCCAAGATAACTTATAATTATAATATATTTTTTTAGTTTTCTCAATCCTAATTTATTTTTATTTTTATACCTATAATTGCTTATTTCTATTTAAATGTCTTGTATTTATATGACACTCAAATAGTTCAGAGGAGACACTGCTGACAGGCTAACGCCTAGCATTAAACCAGGCTTTCCAAGATATCTTTATATAATACTAGCTGACCCGCGCAACTTCGTCTGCGTAAATTTTCCCTTTTTTCTTTTTTCTTCCTTTTTTTTACAACATTTTTCATTGCTGCTCCGCTCCTATTGGTCGTAGCGTGATGTTATAACCTATAGCCTTCCTCGATAAATGGGCTATTCAACAATAAAATATTTTTTCAATGCGGCCCAGTAGTTCCTGAGATTATCGCGTTCAAACAAACAAACAAACTCTAAGGGGGATGAAAAATAGATGTTGTCCGATTCTCAGACCTACCCAATATGCACACAAAATTTCATCAAAATCGGTCAAGCCGTTTCGGAGGAGTATGGCAACGAAAACTGTGACACGAGAATTTTATATATTAGACTAGCTGTCCCGCGCAACTTCGTCTGCAATTTTCCTCGTTTTTGCAACATTTTTCATTGCGGCTCCGCTCTTATTTGTCGTATCGTGATGTTATATAGCCTTGTTATTTAGCCTTCCTCGATAAATGGGCTATCCAACACTAAAAGACTTTTTTTCAATTCGAACCAGTAGTTCCTGAGATTATCCTGAGAGTATAGATGATAAGTATTAATACCGTGTTTGTGTAAATAGCTTTTACATTACCGTATTATAATTGCCTATATTTTAAAGTATTATGGCTAAAGTATGTTATTCTTAAGAGATACATAGACATAGCCATCGCGGAATTTTCTGTAGACCTATATAAGATACACAATTCCATCATACATTATTTTGTTATATCTCAAAGGGTTTAGGCAGCGTTTTCGTTGAATGCTTCGGAAGGCTTATTATTTTCCGACATCTCTAACAAATATCGTTTTAATTTAGCCAATGTATACAAAAACTTAACAAATTATAAACTGAAACCTTAATCGAGAGCCACTCTATCCATTGGGGAAAACAGCATGAAAATCTATGCAGTCATTTTTGAGTTTATCGCGAACAGACAGACGCGGCGGAGGACTTTGTATTATAATATGTAGTGATATAAGAAATAGATTAAATAATTTGGTCATCACGAGATCTGTCTAGGATAAATTAGATCGTCGTAGTCGTGTATAGGTTAGGTCACAGTAGTTTTTTTTCTTTCTAATTATTTTACTTCTACAGATAATAATATTAATTTTCTTTGTCATACAGAGACGAAATACCTTGCGAGTTGTGCGAACAGCTCGTAAAACACCTGCGTGACGTCTTGGTAGCCAACACAACCGAACTAGAGTTCTACAAAATTATGAAAGGTACTTACATATTTTAAAAACTATTAACTGCAGCCTCTTTTATAAGTACCAGCATTAATAAATTCCATTCTTATGAAGAACATGGAACATGGATATATGGAGTGTATCTGGGTGGGTTTTGATTGTACATTTTCTATTTCCTTTTATTAGTTGTATTACAATTAAGGTTCCCGAAAATACACAATACGTTGTCAAGAACTGTATAGTTTTGTGATGTCAAAACCAAAACTATATTTGATGCTGCTAGGGCTTAACTCGCGAGCATCAAGGGATAGAAAAATTTGAGGTCTAGTAACATAGTCGAGATAGGTGGTTCGCTTCTGGCCCCGGTTTGGCTACGAAAGTCTCGGGTTCGATTCCTGAGTCTGGATTTCAAATTTTTCTATCTTTCAAAATGCAATTATTGTATTTTCAAAACTATATTTTTTTTTGGTTATTCGAAAAGTCTTTATCACTAAAAAATTGGTATGTTACGAGTAATCTCTAAAACGGCTCAAGCGATCTTGATTGGACTTTTATTAACTTCATAAGCAATAATTTTAGATTTAATACCTTTTTCCTCAACGCGACATATTTAATAATATTATCATTGTTTTCACAGGGCTTTGCAAACAAACCGGCAGTTTCAAAGACGAATGTCTACACCTAGCCGAACAGTACTACGCGCTGGTATACAAGTACTTGGTGGACGAACTGAAAGCCGACGCCATTTGCAACATGATCGGTGTCTGTGGAAATAAAACTATTGATGTGCCGATCGCACCGCTTGTTCATAAAGAAATTGCTGTCAGTCACTTGGAGAAAATTAGCACGGAAAAAGTGAGTATATTTTTATTTGGTTGAATCTTCTGATATATAAAATTCTCGTGTCACAGTTTTCGTTGCCATACTCCTCCGAAACGGCTTGACCGATTTTGATGAAATTTTTTTGTGCTTATCCGGTATCTATGAGAATCGGCCAACATCTATTTTTCATACCCCTAAGAGTTTGTTTGTTTGTTTGAACGCGATAATCTCAGGAAGTACTGGGCCGCATTAAAAAAATATTTTATTGTTGGATAGTCCATTTATCGAGGAAGGCTATAGGTTAAAACATCACGCTACGACCAATTGACTGCCTCTGTGGCGCGGTGGGAGTGTGTCCGACTGCTACGCAAGAGGTCGTGGGTTCGATTCCCACACAAGACACCACTTTGTGTGATCCACAAATTGTTGTTCCGAGTCTGGGTGTACTTTGTGTCCGTGACTTGTATGTTTGTAAAGTCCCCCGCGACACAGGGCTTGTACCCTACTGCGGGAGTCGTCATTTATAAAAAAAAAAAAAAAGGAGTGGAGCAGCAATGAAAAATGTTGTAAAAAAAAGAAAGAAAATTTACGCAGACGAAGTTGCGCGGGTCAGCTAGTACGCTTATAAAGGTCTTAGAATAAGTACATAATATACAAGTTAGTGGTAGTACATAAAATTCTGCCTATTTCAGCGTGCAAATATTTATACAATTCATATATATATAAGTAAAATAAAAATATTAATCAAATCAATAACATTAATAATTATAAAATATTAGATTATTATAAACAACAAATAACACATAATTATTGATAAATTAGACATTTCATTTACAGTGTAAGTTTTATATTATTATCATATAAAAAATTATGAACGTTATTGTATCATTTTAAATACAATATATATCTTTCATTTTTTTTTTCTAAATGAAAAGTCATGCCTGCCACGTTGTACAAGATCGACAGAGTCAAAGACATAGAAGGGGGTTTGTTATGACAAATAGACATGTAATAATATGTTAACAAAACAGTCGTGTAAAAACTGTATGGTTTTTCCCCAGCCGCAGCCGGTCCCGCGGCAGACCAACGTGCGCATCGAGCCGCTGCCCATCGAGCGCATGTTCGTGTCCCCCCCGCAGGTGGGCGGGAAAGCCGCCTGCTCCTTCTGCCAGTACTTCCTGCACTATCTGCAAGTCGAGATCAGCGATACTAGGACTGAGGTGAGTTGCCTGTTACTTGTTTCAATTAGTAGAGATTGCTTCACATGATTAGTTAAGTTTCATTTCTGAGTATTCACACATTACTCTCTTTTTTTTAAATCTATGTTTTGAAAGAGTTTTGACACATTACTGTTGTTAGGAGAAATTTCGGTTCCGTTCTTTTCGACAGGCGTGCTTGGCCAATTCGTGTTCCAGTGTAGCGATCTTCTCCTCGTGTATTTCGTCTGCTTATTTACTTCATCAACAATTTGCATTCGATGTTCAAGATCTTACTGTAACGCTCCCAGCTCTCGACCGTTGGAGTACTATCATCTGTGTTCTATGTCCATCATTTTGTCAGACGACTGGTTGATATTATGTAGTTTTGATAGAAGTATCAACTCGACAGACAAAAACTTGTTTTCCATCAGATAGCCATAAAATCATGAATAGAAATTGACACTAATTATCGATAAAATATAAATTTATGACCCTTTTCGAGTAAAAGCCCTAAGTATGCCATTTCTCTCTATCCGTGGCTGTAACTGAGCAATAGTCTCACAAAATTTACCACTCTCTAGAAAGAGACAATGCGATTGTGTGACCAATACTTGTCTTTTCTGTAGGTCTGATAACATAAGTATCAATATTTTTCATTGTCTGTATGACTTTTACCAATAAGATTTCTAGTAAGAGAACTACTGGCATGAACAGTAGGTGTCTCTTACTGATTGTTTTATCTCTCTTACACTTTGTAGTCTGTATTTACTTAGTACCTAGAAGGCAACACTTATTTTTTTTATGCATGTGGGCTAGTTTCCTATATTCTCCTTTGCGGCTATTTGATCTGCCCATGTAGCGTGTGGACACCCTCTCGTTTGGTTATCAGATCACTTTACTGTACTTAGAGTCCAACTGTTGCCATTATACCTGGCAACATATTCCGCCTATTTTGTTTGTATCGATAAACTTCATCAGTTATTTTGGTAGCACTATAACGTATACCTTATTATTGTTACATGAAAAAGGACGAAATCATCAACGCTGTAGACAAGGCGTGCGAGAAACTACCTTCATCAGTAGAGGGAGAGTGCAAACAGTTCGTGACTCAGTACGGACCTGCAGTTATTGCGTTACTTGTGCAGAACATTGATCCCGCTAGTGTGAGTATAATTTTAAACAATATGTTATAATTATAAATATTTTGGATGTTTTTATGTATTCTGCTAACACTTTTTGTCAGGCCCGGTCTGATTTATACGATAAAAGCACAACTAATAAACAGGGTGCCTAGACAAAGTCACATTCGAATAGCGATGTCGTTAATGGAAAAGTGTTATAGTCTAGAATTTGACGTTTGCGGCATTAGCGAATTCGCTCCAGACCGAATGTACCTTTTCTAAGCACCCTGGTTTTCGGTTGGAGGATGCAAAAAGCCGTAGAAACGTTGCCCACACCTGGCGCAGTTCCGTACATCGACTTCATCCCTCCCGGAAGCATTCAACGCTCTGGCAGACTATTGAGCTTCTGCGAGTGTCTCGGGTGACTGGACGCTCAACGCAAAATAGCCAAAATAACCAAGTGCAGCTTTTGTAGACTCGTAAGAAAAAAAACATAGATTTCCGGTCATGTAAATACAACCGAGGGCGCCACTGTACGAAAACATTCCATATAAGTCCAACCGGGGAGGTCAATAAGATTAAATAAATTACAAATAGATATCATTAAGGACTAAACCGACATTTGTAGCTTTTTAACAATATATTTTGAAATCCAGATATGCCCAGCTCTCGGCATCTGCCCACAAACAGAGCAAGTTCGTCGCGTAGAAGTGAACGCTGAGAAGTCTAACTGCCCGCTGTGTCTCTTCGCCATAGAGCAAGTCGAGACTATACTTAATAACAGTCATAGCGAGGTATGTTATATACTCACAGTTATCATATGCTTACAGTTCATCATATATTATACAAACTTACACACTTACATATCAACCCATATGATGGCCCACTGCTGGGCACGGGTCTCCCCAGTAACTTACACACTTATCATTGTCTAAAAAATATCTCAGAAAATATACTAAAAAAAGAGAACAATAATATTAGCCTTAAAAATAAAGTCAAAAAGTCAATCTGCGTTCGTTTAAAAGAGCGACACGTCACATTTTTTTTTTTAAATCAGTAAAATCTACACCAAATAGTAATAAAAACATTGTTCACGTCACATGATCATTAAGATCTCCAAAAAACAAATTTTCCGTTTCACTCTTTTTCTTTAAAAAAAACACACTTCTATTTTTTTAAGGTTTGTTAATTTGTGTAATTTTATAGAAGTGTTTTAACACAACACATACAAATCACTACACAAAGTACCTACAACCACGCTTAAACAATAATTTGTGAACCACAAAGTGGTGTCCAAAGCATGAATTGATAACAATTGGTTTGATTCGATACTAAGTTATCTACATCACCTATACAAGCATGTAGTATAACCACAGAATACTGAGAGTACAAAACGTAAGCTTCATAGTAAACGCTCTCGACATAACTCACGGACACGGAATCGCGAATCAAGGCGCGTTCCCGTGTCGTGTCGTGACGACAGATTATCGTGTCGTTTAAAGCGTCGTGGCGTATGTATTTAAATGGTACTGTTCACATAAAGGACGACTCAAGTAGGTAACTGTCGTGCACAATATTTTTGCATATACGATAAATTGTCAGACCGGCAACATGACATGACAGTCGTTATAATGGGAACAGTTAGAGACGAAAGTCGTCCAACGATAAATGAATCGTCACGACATAGTGGGAACGCGCCGTCACTCGCTCTGTCTCTGGTTTGACGTGTTCCGTGATTCCGTGAGCGAACTCTATGCGTACGTTAAGAACTTTTTCTATGAAGATTGCCTTCTGTACTCTTCGGTATTCCTTATAAAAAAAGTGATTTATTGTTCAGAAAGTTACATTAGATAGTAATCCTTGCCCTGGATCTCACATTAAGATTCCCTGTGTCGTGAGATCTAGTCTCTTTTATACCGTGTATATTTTTTCAAAATTGTATGTATGTTTTAATTTTAGTAACATGAAGTCTATTAAGTACTGTATTTCCAACTTAAGTTAAGCGTTAAACAGAGATAACATGTAAAAATTAAGTTATATTAATCCCAACAGGACAAAATCCGTCAAGCTTTAGACAATCTATGTACCCACCTCTCCGTGAAACTACGCGCTCAATGCATAGACTTCGTAGACACATACACAGAACAACTCGTCGAAATGCTCGTCGCGGACATGAACGCACAAGAAATCTGCGTGTTCTTGAAACTGTGCGACAGTCAGGTCTCGAACCCGCTCAAGTTGACCAACGTACAAATAGACAAGTATCATGAAAAACCCGAGCTAAGAGGCGATAGGAATAACTTTAGAAGGAAGTCTATGTTGCCCACTCAAATGTTAGTCAAGGATGTTCAGGATATCGGTGAGTAAAGCCAGTCATTTTTAGGGTGCCAAGCCAAAATAGCAAAACGGAACCCTTATAGTTTCGCCATGTCCGACCGTCCGCACTTTTGCTCAGAGACTATTAGTGCTAGGAAGCTGTAATTTTGCATGAATACACATATTACTTACGCCGACAAAGTGAAATTTCTAAAAAATATATTTTTTAGGGTACCTAAAGTATAAGTAAAGTGAGGGGTATGTTTTTTTTCTCACCTACCCCATTGTGTGGGGTATCCTTAGATAGGCCACGTTTAGGGGTTGGGAAGACGATTTTTAGATTTAGGAATCCGTTTGTAAAATATTAAGCTTTAGAGTGCAATTTTTTGTTAGAGTCAAGTGTCCCCCCCCCCCCTGTGCCAGTTTTTTAAATTGAAAGCCCCTAAGCGGTATTTAAATAGTCATCTTAAATTAATGAAGATGTGAACCCATCATTTACTCTTGATCTGTAAAGCCCCAAATACCTTCAAAATTTAAAAACATTGATAGAATGCCCTCAGTTGAAACTTTAATACAAGGCATCTTTCATCCTGAGTATGCCTCGTGTGTCATTTCATGGAAGCGGAATATTGCATATCAAAGGTCTGGAGGTGCCTGCTATGAGAGTTGGTGACAGTAGGTATCTGTCACTAACAATTAGTGAGAGTGTTCAATATCAAAAATCATGACATTTGTGAATGGCCCCAAAGTAAGACGAATATCCCTACTTAATATATATAAATGTGAATGTACGTTTGTTTGTTACGCTTTCACGCGAAAATTACTCAACCGATCATCATGAAACTTTGTACACATATTCTTGGAGGTATTAGAAATAACATAGGGTACTTTTTATTAAGAAAAAAAAAAATTTTTTTACGAAAAATATAAAAATTGTTTGCCAAAAAATCTCAAAATCTAGCTTCAACGCCATCTAGCGGTTCCCGACATCCACGCGGGCGGAGCCGCGGGCGAAAGCTAGTACTGTATAAAAGTATGCTATAATATATACTGCTAACTAAAAAAACATTAAAATCGGTCAAGCTGTTTAGAAGGAATTTAACCACAAACACCGTGACACGAGATTTTTATGTATAAGGTAATTTGTATTGCAGAAACGAACGAGATCTTCGACAACACAGTGAACGGCCGCGAGGTCCGGCCGCCTGTGTCGCAGAAGACCGTGTGTATCGTCTGTGAGTTTGTGCTCAAGGAGATCGATGATCAGATCAAGGACAAGCATAATGAGGTATGTACACTTCATTAAACTTTTTATGAAAATGACTCCTATTTATTGTACAAAAATGATTAACTGTAAAGTCGGTTTACGGACGATAATTTTACGTGATACCGTCATAAGATAACATTGTGACATTGTAATAAACAACCATGCCTGTCATAGCTTTAGTTCCAATTGTATCGCATGTCGCTGCAATCGCCATTCACTGATAGGCAGATACCTCAGCCTATTAGCGAAAAAGTAACGTGACACTTTTTCGTGCGTGCAGCCGGTCATCGATTTATAAGACATTATCACGACAAAAACTGTTTTACATAAAAGTACTAGGAGTACAGGTAAAACTAGAAGAGAAAGAACACTTATTTTTTTGTGATTTTGATAGTTTTATGCCTGTGACCACCGTGTAGTATCAACGACATCACTGAAGTGTCGTTTACATTTTTTTCGGTAACCACCCCACTGCCAACTAGTGATGTGTCTATGTCATGTCAAAATCTTACGAATGATAAATTAATTGATATCGATAAGTGCAATTTTTGTATTAGAATTTAATTACGGTGGTAACAATTACAAAATTTGTAAACGACACTCCTCATGGTATCGTTGACAATACACGGTGACCACAATCGGTGGAATTCGATCGAAACCTCAGGCGCCATCATAGAGTTAAGATCAGGAGGTGGATAAAAAGTGACCATCGAATGCGTTAAGTAAAGAGTTACGCCACAAAAAATCCTT
The DNA here is from genome assembly GCA_945859575.2 of Herminia tarsipennalis. Classification (NCBI taxonomy): domain Eukaryota; kingdom Metazoa; phylum Arthropoda; class Insecta; order Lepidoptera; family Erebidae; genus Herminia; species Herminia tarsipennalis. The sequence goes on along the minus strand of OX243834.2, from coordinate 8,080,071 downwards.
TAAACGGCAAACTTCAATCCGAAGCTGCAATATTCATATCGTGTTTCATCTACGATAGCGCTGCTTTGAACTGTTACCTGTAAACTGTAACTTATTTTCAGCTTACCGCTGGACAACTTTTTCAACTTCTCTCCTGTTTAAGATTTTCCTCCTGATCTTAATTTATAATTCGTGACCCCTTTAAAATGGACATAGGTTAAGCTATCTATACATATATAATCAACCCTTAAGTGGGTAAAATAGGGGTTGCAAGTTTATATGAAACTCCGTCAGTTTGAAGTAAGATCTGTGAAAATTGGTATTTGGCTAAGATCTGTAAAAATTGGTATTTGGCTGTATTAAAAATCTGTTTTTGGTTGTAAATAAAGAAAGACATATTTAAGTGTTTTGATATAAAACGAAAATCAACCTTTAACAGCGTAAAGTGTGTAAACGCGGGCGAAGCCTAGCTAGTTTAACTTAAAGGTATCTTTGTCAACAGGACGAAATCAAGCGCGTAGTCCACGGCGTGTGCAAGCGCATGCCCAAGTCCGTGCGCGCGGACTGCGACAAGTTCGTGGAGAAGTACGCCGACCTCGTCATCAGTCTGCTCGCGCAGGAGCTGGAGCCCGAGCAGGTGTGCCAGGAGCTGAAGCTGTGCGACCCTACTGGCATCACCATCGTTAAAGGTTACTGCTTATATTGTGGCTTCACGTTGTTATGCGGACTTCTACCGTGTAACAGAAAAGCATTGTCAAATTTCAGCAGCGAATATTGCATAACAATACAATTAGCGAAAAATAACCCTTATAATGTTTTTGAAGTAAAAACTTTTTTAGCGGCGTTGTGCACTTTTTGGGATGGGTAAAAAATTAGGCTTTTTGATTTGTGATTTATTATTTCATATTTTTTTATTATTATGTCAGTAAAATAGAAAAATATTATTCAAATTTCATCAGTATGTAATATAATGTACAAGTTTTCACTTTTGCCCGCACTCCCAGAGTGCAACCTGTTGTTTTTTTTTTGGCAAATTCAGCAGCAGGCTATTGTACCTCCATATTACGAAATCCGATTGAAAACTTTTAATACCTATTTTTTAAATGTCATAATATTTAAACGTCTAATGATGTATATTATATGTTGTCTGTTTTCCATTATATAAATAAATAAAAGCTAAATGTGTCATGTACAGAGGCGGTCCTGGAGTGCGCGGTGTGCGAGACTGTGGTGATGGCGGTCCGCAAGGTGCTGAGCAACGACAAGGTGGACATGAACATCGTACACATCGTAGAGAAGTCCTGCAACCTGCTGCCCGCCAAGTATAACGATAGGGTTAGTGCTTACTAATATTTTATTTGTTTTTTTTTGTGAATTTATGTAATTATTGTTCAGGATGTTGTTCCTAATAGGTGGACGCTGTGTTGGACCGTTCAATAGTGTCAATTTATTCGGCGTTAGCCGAACTTAATCTTTTTCACACTGCAGGGTGCTTTGGCACCTAATTTAAAAAAAAAATCTAAAGAAATTTTAGTCCATCAAAATGGCATTGAGAATCGAGAAGCGTTTTTCCTTATTGCATTACATATACACATGTAAAAATCCTTTTGCTTCCAAAATGAACAAAGAAATTTTGAATTTGTAGATGTGCTTCCAACAAAATGTACCTTGTGTCATGTTTTTTGATACCACGACGGTACCAGACATACGGCCAGGCTGATGGTAAGCGGTCACTGTAGCATAGGCTACGGTAACCGCTGTACGGTAACAGCCTGTGACACCCCTAATTTTTCGTAGCCCAAAGGGGCGCGAGTTGTAAAAATAGCGGCAAACTAACATGTCGCTATTTTTACAGCTCCGCGTTTATCGTGTAAATTTACCGAAGAAATATACTCTACGAGTGCAAATGCAGTGTTTTGTAAAATCAAATAAGACGTGACTTAAAGGTCCAAGCGACCAGGTCATTAAAATCCAAAACAACCGAATATTAGGGGTGTCACGGGCCGGAACTTATTTTCACTACCTTCTCGAAGCACCCTTTACTGTACATGTCTCGCTCAGTATAATATTAAGTTACTAAACGTATATTTGTAACCCTGTTAGTGCCACACGATGATGGAGATCTACGGCGACAGCGTGATCCACCTGATCGAGGAGTTCGGCACCAAGGGCGTGTGCAAGAAGATCGGCATGTGCTCCACCGCCGACACCGCCTACGTGCGCATGTACCGGGACAAGAGGGCTTAGTACGTGCCTATCACTTTTTTTTTATTTAGAAGTAGATAAGGAGAATAAGGAGGCAGGCTTGAAGGGGTTTCATGCTGCATTCACACGTTCCCAGTAGGGTATAACACCCATTTTTTGAAAAATCTCACAATTGAATTCAATAGTGGCATTTAGCTACTAAAAAAACACAAAGTTTTTATTCAATCGATAGGTGTCATAAAAATGCATTCAAATTTTACATTTTCAAATTTCCTGCTTAATTTGAAGAAAACGCTGGACGCAGTGGACCTCAAATTTCTCTGTGTTCTAAGTTGTTATAAAGCTTTTCACACCGGCTACTTCTAACGTACACTTTTTGTTTTCAGATGCCTCATCAGGAGCAAATATAGCCGATATTCGTAATCTCCTATAATAATATTATTTTACATAAGTCATGATTTTCTACCAAATCTCTGTAGTGATAAGTTTTTTTTTAGAAAAAGGATATTGTGACTATTTATGGTTAGATGATACGGTGTTACTAGAATAAAAAAATAAAAAAAAAAGTTGCCAAAACTAATAACAAAAAAGTTAGAATTATTTTTGTAGCGATAATTGATGCAAAGAAGTGTACTTATGTGATAAATAAGTAGTCACAATGTTTTTTTTTATTTAGCCTTTGTTTTAAAACGTTGTTTAGATGTCATAAGTAATATTCATTCGAAGGCAAAATATACATAACATCAGATTTTTATGTCTGGGAATAAATTAAAGATAAACTTAAAATACGCTTTTAAATAACGCGATAAAAACCCTTAATCTATTCAATTGTATAATCACAATTTTAATCTAATTATATGGGTTACATAAGATTACCTAGCTTTATAAAAAACAAACAAAAAAAATACCTCAAGAAATCGCATTGTGGTCGTCTTTTTTGAAGACTTACATGACAATATTTCGAGTGACTTATGTACTATGACGATAATATTTAAATGGGGTCCACACTATAATCAAAATCATAGTACTTTATACATTTAGGTTACAGAATGCAACTCTTATGAACGTCTGGCAAAATTTGGAATATAATGATTCTATATTTAATGCCAACTTCGCAGGAAGTATAGCCAGTAAGAGAAAAAAAGAACTTAGCAAAAAACAGACATTGATTGTCTATTTATCTCTCTTGTCTGACCTGTCGTAGAAAGAGATAGATGAACCCTCCAATATATATGAAGGTGGGCTCCAAATGAATGATAATCTTAATGGTTCATACTAATGATATCTAAACAACATTAGTAAACAATGATGGTGTTTTTAGAATTATGTTAAGCATTCTGTTTGTAAGCTAATCGGTTTCTCAACACTTGTAACAATCAAGATGTATTTAAAATTCTTTAAAAAATTAGAATAACCAGTTATAACGATATTAATCAGATTTATTTGCAAAAATATTATAAACACGCGCTAGCCTGTGATAGCTCATTTGTAAACTGTTTCTATAAATAAAGTTGGGAAAATACTTGTGTTTATTATTATTGTGCCCATGTATGTTCATTCAACGCAAGGTCCGTCCCATCTTTGTTTAGTTATCGGCACAAGTCGTGGGATAGACCATAGACGTAAAAGACTGATTTTTTTTAAAAATAACGCGGTATTGGTTCCTTAGTCCAAGCATGTCGTTTAATAACGCCATAACGTGTCATTTGACTTCGAAATGGCCTCTGTGCACACGACGCGTGCCGATACATTTTATAAATTTCTTTCAAACTATATCTTAAGCCAGATATCGATCCCAAAAATATGATAAATGTAGACAACTTTAAACTACTGCATCGAATTAGCAATCGAGAGGAATTTCACCAATTCCTTATTCTAAGGCCTGGACTTTATTAAAGAGAAGATTTTTTTGCGTCCAAAGGCACTTGTCCCACCAACGGCAAGAAAGCGAGCAACTATTAAAGATTTTCTCGCTCAAGACACGTACAATAGATGTAGATCCTTATGTAATCGTTGATTGCTCACACTGCCGGCAAGAACTTGCCCTATGCTGCATATCTTTTGTTTACACGGGATCTATTGTATGTACCTACATATTTATCTAATACTAGCTGTGCCCCGCGGTGTTACCCGCGGTTTATTAGCCTATGTGTTAATCCAGGGTGTCAGCTAACTCCATACCAAATTTTATTAAAATCGCTTCAGCCGTTTAGACAAAACAAACATACACACTCACAAACTTTCGCCTTTATAATATTAGTGTGACTAGCTGACCCGTGCAACTTCATCTGCGTGATTTTTCCCCATTTTTGCAACATTTTACATTGCTGCTTCGCTCCTATTAGTCATATAGCCTTACTCGATAAATGAGCTATACAACAGTAAAATATTTTTTCAATTCGAACAGATACGTTTCTTGAACGAGAAAATAGTTGATAGTTGCTCGCTACTCGCCGGCGGTGGGACTAGAGCCTCACTCAATGCTCTCCTACAATGTATCTTTCTTTCCCCTTAAGTCCAGAATCTTACAATAAAAATACAATTCAAATGCCAAGTTAAAAATTCATTTCAATTGAATCATATGCGTCGAATCTTCCGATGGCTCGGGGCAACGACATCGAACGTCCTCTTTCTCTTCAGGCACTTGCGGTACGACCAATGGTTCGTTAGGGTTATGGTTGTGCAACTGTTCTGCTAACCACAGGATCGGCTCTGCGGGACGCTCGTGGGCTAGGGCTGTCACCGCCGGCAGTAGAGTCGGCGTTATGTACTTCTGTATGTAGTCCTTCACTTGCCAGTTGCGTAAAATTGGACCGACTATCACTGTAAATAGTATTATGATTTTGTTATAGTTTATTGATTATTATCTTTCTACCTACTTCTCAATCTTTACCTACCTACTAGTACTATTGAAAGTATATATTACAGTATACTATTATATGTTATATACTATTATAGTTAATTGGCCTATTGATAGGTACCTACCTACTAGAGTATAGGTAACACAGATGTGTTACCTATACTCTAGTCGGTAGGTACCTAATCCTATGCGTTATATTCCAACCCCCCTGTGATGTGATGAGCACAATTGTTTATTCTAAGTCTGGGTGCGTATGTAGGTATGGATAATAATAATATAAAATCTTTATTCACTTAGGAGGCAAAATTCACTTGTGAAAAGTCGATTCTACATTTACATTTAATGCCTGTTCGCAAACAATAGATAAAGCCAGAGAAAAGAACAGGCAATAAAAACTCGGCCACTCTTTTCAAATTGCTAATGTTTCTTTGTTTATAAACTGTATATCGATAGCTAAGTAAGAAGAGCGAGGGCGAATCTTCGGCGCCTTAAAACCGGACATCTAACTAAGGGAGACAACCCCGACAAAAAAACCAACGTGTGACCCGAGAGGGTCGCCCCAGTACCGTAACCCGACAGTCATGTTTTGTAGGAACGGGAGTCTGAGCTTCGCAACTTGGACTACAAGGAAGGCAACCTTTTCAAAAATCCCCTAATCCCACGGTGCGGGGCGCGCCAAGGGGATGGATGACTGGCAGGAGAGTCAGCCTATACCGACCAACCTCAGCGGAACAGGCAAACCGTTGTTGGAAAATCGCCTTCTCTCTGGGAATGGGCCTCGACCTTACTCGTGGAACCAAAAATGAATGATCCAAATAACAAAAACCAATTAACCCAAAACACTACTAATAACTCCACAACACGAATATTTACCCAACAAATCTTCCACAAGGGAATGTTTGAAAACAGACCACGCTCAAACTCAATAAGCGAAGTCCCAATTTCTCCATCTGCTACCCAGCCTGAAAGCCATTTAACTACGCAAAATAAAGATGATAACTGGAAAGAAGTCACAGGCAACAAGCGAATACGGAGTCCTGATAATACTAGCGGACCTTCAAAACAAACAAAGTTAAGCACATACTGGCTCTCTCAGACGCAACCAATCCCAACAAGTAACAGCTTCGCTCAGCTAGACAAAGACCAACCTGAAGTGAAAAGAGAATAACCCATAAAGCCTCCTCCCGTCTTCGTGGATAAGGTTGAGAACATACAACCGCTTATCATTAACGAATGTGCCCAAGATAACTATGAACTCAAAGTTTTAAACAATGAACGAGTTAGAATTCAGCCAAAAACGCCAGAGGTGGTCAAGCAGTTGGAAATGAAAAACACTGAATTTTATACGCATAAACCTAAACAAGACAGGGCCTTCAAAGTGGTTCTCAAAAACCTCCACCCGTCAACTGATGTAGCTGAAGTCAAACAATCCCTGGCAAACTTAGGTCATGCATGCTCAAATATATGGCACATTAAACAAAGAACAACTAAAAAGCCTCTCCCAATGTTCATTGTTGAACTGGAGCCTAAAGAAAACAATAAAGTTATATACGATATTAAATTCCTCCTGAATTGCCGAATATCATTTGAACCTCCTCGACCTAAACGCGAGATACCTCAGTGCGCAAAATGCCAGCAGTACGGACACACGAAGGCATATTGTCGACGTAGTCTTAAATGCATCAAATGCGCTGGAGATCATCTATCAATTGATTGCCCTCGTAAATCTCGATCAGACCAAGTCAAATGTGTGTTATGTGACGGAAATCACCCGGCTAATTATAAGGGATGTCAAATATATCGGGAACTACAGAAGATCAAGTTACCTGGTAAACCTGAAAAACAAACAAAACCAATAAGGAAACAACCCTTAACAACTAAAAAAGAAAATCAAATTAAACAACAACTAGAACAAAACAACGAGTACACAAGCCAAAGACACACACAAAAACCACAATACAGAGACGCCTTACTTAATAAAAAAAACAATAAACCTGCAGAAGAAGACAAATCTAGAGAAAATGACATAAGCGAACTAATATCAATGATGAAGCAAATGATGCAACAACTGACCACAATGACCAATTTAATTATAGCACTCACGACAAGACTGACAAATTCGACTCCTTAAAAATAGTTATATGGAATGCCAATGGGCTGTCACAACATACCCTCGAGGTTAAAACTTTTATGGAAATGCATGACGTGGATATTCTCCTTATCTCAAAGACGCATTTCACCAGAAAAAGTTATTTTAAATTAGAACGATACAAATTTTACCATACCATGCACCCAGACGGTACTGCTCACGGGCGAAGCGCTGTGTTGATAAGAAATAACATTAGACATCATGAGACAACAAATTACTGCACAAATGAATTCCAGGCAACTAGTATAATAATTGACGATTGGATTGGACCATTTACAGTTACGGCTGTATATAGTCCACCAAAACACAAAATACAACAAGATGACTACGAAAAACTCTTCACTTCTCTGGGAGAGCGATTCATTGCTGGTGGTGACTATAATGCCAAACACACTTTTTGGGGTTCACGTCTTATCACACCGAAAGGCCGACAGTTAATCAGAGCGGTAAACAATCTAAACCAAAGTGTCATATCATCTGGTGAACCGACATACTGGCCAACGGATGTGAAAAAAAATCCTGACTTAATGGACTTCTGTGTTGTAAAAGGAATAGCAGATACTTATTTAACTTGCAAATCAAGGTACGAACTTTCATCTGACCATTCGCCTGTCGAAATATTGCTGAAGAGGAACATAACACGAACCACAAAGCCATGTCGGCTGAATACCCGAAAAACAAATTGGGTATAATTTCGGGAGAACATTGCTACGTCACTAAATATGAGCCCCTCACTAAAATCAGTCGACGACATTGAGGAAGCTGTGGAACATTTCAATCGATGTGTCCAACAATCCGCATGGAGTGCTACTCCTGAAGCCATGGAAATAGCCTCTTATCAACATCGTTATCCTCAGAAAATTAGAGATCTGCTAGCAAAGAAACGCAAGGCTCGTAAGCTATGGCAGAGAACTCGCTATCCAGCAGATAAAACTCTATTAAATTCTTAAACAGCAGAGTTAAAACAGATGCTAAGCGAAAATCGAAACCAGAAAGTCCAAAACTATCTAAAACACCTAGACTCAACCGCTTGGTCTGATTCTCTCTGTGGAAAGCAACGAAATTCCTAAAGCATCCGGTAATATCCCAACCTCCTATATACGTAAAGCAGATAGCAGTTGGGCTGTAAACAACTCTGATAAGGCACAAACATTTGCTCAACACTTATTTGACGTGTTCACACCTAATCCGGACCAGGGATCCACTCAGACTGAAAAAATGACCAATTTCTTAAGTCAAATTCATCAATTGGATCTCCCAATAAAGCAAATCACTAAAGAAGAAGTTAGAAAATAAAACTGGACCAAAATAAAGCTCCAGGCTATGACTTAATTACGGCAAAAATCTAAGAGATTTGCCCGACGAAGGGATACTGTTCTTGACGTACGTTTTTAACTCTATTTTGAGAAGAACCATGGTACCTAGACAGTGGAAAGTAGCGCAGATTATAATGGTTGCTAAACCAGGTAAAAACGCAGAGAACGTTCAATCTTATCGGCCAATCAGCCTATTACCAATCCCGTCAAAAATTATGGAGATCCTAATCTTAAGTAGACTAAAACCAATAGTTCAACAAAGTAAATTAATACCTGACCACCAATTTGGTTTCCGTCAAAAGCACAGTACTATAGAGCAAGTTCATAGGCTAGTTGACAAAATAAATACAGCGTTTGAAAGAAACAATATTGCACAGCAGCTTTTCTGGACATCTCACAGGCCTTTGATCGGGTTTGGCACGATGGGCTCCTGTATAAAATTAAAAAAATCTACCCATAAATTACTATCTGCTAATCAAATCTTACCTGAGCAAGAGACACTTTTTCATAAAACAGGGGGAAGATGTAACGCCACTACATGCAATACGAGCCGGTGTGCCACAAGGCAGTGTCATGGGCCCTATTCTATATCTACTATTCACTGCAGACCTACCTACTACAGAAGAAGTCCTTACAGGTACATTTGCCGACGACACCGCTATACTATCCACAAACACATCCCCGGATATTGCATCTCAAAATCTCCAACTTTGTCTTAATGATATCTCCGGTTGGCTAAAAGATTGGCGCATTAAGGCAAATGAATCTAAATCCATTCAAGTGACTTTCACTACTCGTAGAGCCACATGCCCACCAGTAACCTTAAATGGAGTCCCAGTCCCACAAGCAGATGAAGCTAAATACTTGGGTATATATCTCGATAGACGGCTAACATGGAGAAAACACATTTTCACCAAGCGCTTGGCGATGGGACAGCACGTTCGCAAAATGTACTGGATGATTAACAGAAAATCCCAACTCTCTCTCGAAAACAAACTGTTGCTTTACAAGAGTATAATAAACCCGGTCTGGACTTATGGTCTACAGCTATGGGGCTCGTCCGCAAACTCAAATATCGAGATCCTGCAAAGGTTTCAATCGAAAATGTTACGTATGATTGCAGACGCACCTTAGTACATAACCAATGACAGATTGCACCATGATCTCAATATAAAAACGGTCAAGCAGGAAGTTAAAGAAAAAGTTAACGCATACAAAACAAGGCTGTTGCGGCACCCGAACACACTAGCAAAAAAAAAAAAAAAACTGTATATGCAGGTAAGGCGCTGCCACCATTATATTATATACCATATTAGAGGGCTGATGCAAAAATATTAAAAGAAGAGTACACGATATTGGATATATCAGTCTCAATGGGCACAACAATGTAAGAGCATCCACTTACAATGTAAAAACTTTTTGTGCTTAAATATTGGCCAATTTACTGCTTTACTTTTTTATTTATTTATTTATTTATTTATTTATTTATCACCTTACATCTATCATTACAGGCATAGCCCAATGCGATAGTGTGGCTATGTAATACCTACAATACATTTTACATTATCTTATAACAAATTTATAATAAAATTATCTATAACTAAAAATTTAAACTTTAACTTAAACTTAAATGTAACATTCAACTAATACTATCTATTATGACTATGAGTAACAAATTATATACAACGTTGTCCTTGTGAATTCACTCAAATAGCACCCAAACAAGTCAACTTCCTCGGCGACCAAATTAAGTGTTCTGATTGCGCGCGACAGAGGCGCCTGCTGCTGGAGGTTTGTGCGCGCGCGCGGCATTCGCAGCAGCTGCGGCTTTCGTCGCATATACACATACTTATCAGGCACGTTCAAATGTAACGTTTCTAGCAATGTAGGATTCATTACCTTGCCCCTCAAAACTGTGAATATATATAATGTAATTGCTAATTCCCTTCTCACCCTCAACTCGTTGTAACCGACCATACCTAATATAAAGAGCGTTGGATACCTTAAGGGATAAAAAGGATATACACCGTAATACCTCATATACAGATATCTTATAAACTTATTTTGTACACGCTCCAACATAAGATTATATTTAATTTCATGTGGGCTCCATATGACCGCATTGCATTCTAGTTGGCTTCTTACCAGCGCATTGTATAATGCAATAATGGCTGAAACATTGGTAAAACTATTGACTGTTCGAAGTACGAAACCTAGGTTCCTGTACGCTTTCTTGCAGATTTTAACCACGTGATTACGAAATGTCAACCCAGCATCAAAGTGTACTCCTAAATCTTTCACCTCTGTAACCCGAGTCAATGGAGTGTCGCCTATTTTGTACTCGTATGCAATTGGAGTGCGTGCGCGAGAGAATGTGATAGTCACACACTTGGAGTTATTAAATTGTAACAAGTTGTTAGTACTCCAATCTACAATCCTGTCAATGTCCTTCTGTAATAGTTCGCAGTCATCATGTTTACGTATAGGCATATATAATTTTAAATCATCCGCGAACAATAAACATTTAGCGTTTTTTATAACCTCAGGTAAATCATTTATCATAATTATAAACTCCATTGGCCCAAGGTTACTCCCCTGACTGACGCCCGAACTAACGATGTACGGCTCTGACACGTAGCCTGCACACTCAACGTATTGTTGTCTTAATGAATAAGTATATGTACCTACATGTTCTTTAATCTTTACATACAAAAGTAAATCGTTATCTAATGCCTAAGTAACATTATCAAACGGGGACAATTGAAATTGGTGCTAAATGTTGATAAACTTTCGCGATTACACGTTATAAAATATATATACCGTACTGCAACGGCCGTGAAATACGGTCGAAACGTCGGGCAATAAACAAGGTACCTATTTTACCTTAAATTATTAACGCGATTTAGACCCGTAGTGCATATAATTTTATGAAATTGGTGATTTTGTATGTATAAAAGTTGTCCGATTGCCATAGTAGGTAAATTACATGGTCTGCCTAATTTGGGATGTGATGACTGCTGTGTGTTGTGTTGAGTAAAAAGCAAACGATATCGTTTCATGTTCAAAGGTTGAGCATTATGACCAATATAAAAATATCTACCTACACTTCGTAGTTTCTTACAATAGATTGAGTTACCAGATTGACGAGACGGGTGCTTTGTACCTAGCCGGGCGGCTAGGTACAAAGCACCCGTCTCGGCAGAGCTGCAATCCTGATTTTGACTGTGAAGCTATATGACTATTTTGAAAGTGAGGTAAAACATTACCCATCAGTCTGAACTTTTGACATTAATCATAAATAAAATAATTTTGATTAATGTCAAAATGTTACGCTTTTTTTATCGATGTCAAAATGTAACACTTTTTCTTCTAGCCTCTCAGCCCGCCAACAAAAACGTACGATAAGGAATAATAGAAGTACATACTGTTAGGAAAGAAGAAATGTATTTCCCTGACCGCCTCAGCGTGGTTCGCGCTGCCATGAATACCGTTGAAGAAGTCTCCATACTTGGTGCGACGCCCGTAGCATGCACGGAGACTGTCTGGCCAATATGCTTGAGCTTCCATCACTCTAGAACAGCTATACTCTAAGTGTGTTCCGCGGAACCCTAGGGTTCCGTGATACCTCTGTCGGGGTTCCGCAAGAATTTAGAAATAAAAAAATCAAAACACCTCTCTCTGGTCGCTCCGCGGCTGTGCGGACTCCGCGGCCGCGCGGAGACAAAACGCTATGAATGTTATTTATTTATTTATTTGTATTTGTATAAGCTTGTGTTACATAAGCTGGTACAATATCTTATAAGTTTGGTCTCAACAATTTTATACTTGTACAACGCGTTCGCTCTAAGTTTGCCGGTCTGTGGAATGCGCGTACCCTCCCCCACGTGACAACAAAACTTATAATGTGTCATAGTTTTACCCAAATATCTACCGTACACAATTTTTATTGTTACAATTAAATAAAAAATTTCGAACGTCATACACTCATACCTATCGCCAGCGGCAAACTTAAAACGAGCGGGTAGTATACTTGTAAGCGCTCAGTCTCTTTGATAAAAGCCGCCTCTGAATTAGACGCTATAGTTGTCAACAAGCGACTTTCGTCTCTAACTTCAAAGGATAAAGTCGATATTGTTTACAACGCTATTTTTAAATTTCTGTTTTTATTTTTGCTTTTTGTTTATCAAAGGTGCCGACTCGAGTATTTTCGAGAATATTTGAGATCGAGTCTAGGACTAAGTATAAAAGCGGCGATCGCGCGTTGGCGTCGTCAGTTGATGATTAGCGTTCGGAGCGATAAGTTACTACCTACTTACAAGCTCGCTAGCGAGAAACTAGTGTTCATTGTTTTACTGCCTGCTGTATTCTGTTGTCTTAGTTTTATACATTTCTTCCCTGTAGGTTCTAAATTTAGTCTCTTATACGCAGTAACGATTGTGCATTATTTAAACCCCACTATCCTGACTTGTAACATTATAAATAAAGAAGAATGGAACGTTGGCTTAAAGGTGTTAAACGTGTTCCAACAACATCTTCTAATGACGCTGAATGTTCAAAAGCAATGCGCGCGGAGAATTTAGCAATCACCGATCCAGAAGATGATGCCACGAGTGCCACGACGTCAAGCTCGACGGTTTCAAAGACGAAAAAAAGGAAGTATGATGAATCTTATATCAGTTTCGGATTTGTTGATTCCAACGGCTCACCTCTCTGCATGCTCTGTAGTAAACTGCTTCCTAATAGTTCCATGGCACCTGCCAAATTGCGTCGACATTTAGAAACCGTACACCCCGAGACTAAAGACAAGAATAAAGAATTTTTTGTTCGCAAAAAAGTTCAGTTATTAGAAAGTCAAAAAAATATGATGCATGTAACACAAACTACCAACGAAAAGGCCACGGAGGCATCATATTTAGTTAGCTATCGCATTGCACAAGCAGGTGAAGCGCACACTATCGCTGAGAAATTAATAAAACCATGTGTATTAGACATAACAAAATGTATGCTTGAAAAATCTGCAAAGCATCTTTCTACTGTTCCGCTATCAAACGATACTGTTTCACGACGAATCCATGATCTGGCAAGCTACGTCAAACAAGAACTAGTTACACGTCTACAAAATACACGATTCGCTTTGCAAATGGACGAGTCGACTGATGTCGCTGGTTTGGCTATCCTGCTGGTTATTGTGAGATATCCATATAAAAGTTCTTTTGAAGAAGACATGCTTATGTGTTCATCGCTGCTTACAAACACTACCGGGGAAGAAATTTTTAATAAAATAAATATATTTTTTGAAGAACATAATCTCAGTTGGTACAATTGCATTGACATTTGTACAGATGGGGCCAAGGCGATGACAGGTAAAACAGCAGGAGCAGTGTCACGAATGAAAAATAAAGCGCCTAATTGTAGTTCCAGTCATTGTATTCTGCATAGACAAGCACTTGCGATGAAGCAAATGCCGTCTAATCTAAAATTAGTTATGGATGAAGCGGTAAAAATAATTAATTTTATCAAATCACGACCACTACAATCCCGATTGTTCTCATTATTGTGTGAAGATTATGGCAGCAAACATAAAACACTGCTGCTCCATACAGAAGTGCGATGGCTGTCTCGGGGAAAAACTTTAACAAGGCTATTTGAACTTAGAGCCGAGTTACAAATGTTTCTTTCAGCAGATACTTCTTTTAATTTGAAGGACCGTTTGTATGCTAAAACTTCGTTGTTCCGATTGTCTTTTATGGCGGATATCTTTCAAAAACTTAACGAATTAAATTTATCGTTGCAAGGTAAACAGACAACAGTGTTTCAGGCCTATAATAAAATAACTGCTTTTAAAAGAAAATTAGATTTTTGGATCATTTGCATTGGTAAGAAAGAAATAGAAAGTTTTACGTTACTCAGTGAGTTTGTTAGCGAAAACGACTCAGAAATGTTTGAAGATAATGTGTTTGAAGAATTGGTCCAATATCTCAGTTCGATGCGCGCATCTTTTGAAAAGTATTTTCCCGAAGAACACAATACAAAAATTAAAGTGAACTCCTGGATTCATAATCCTTTTTTACCCAACTTGGAAAAGCCTGAAAACATGTCAAATGAGATATATGAATCTCTTTTAGAAATGTCATCAGACACAAGTATGGAGTCATTGTTCAAAACGACGCCTCTTAATGATTTTTGGTGCAGAATCCAAGATGAATATGCAATGCTTGGCCAAATGGCTCTGGATATTCTTCTCCCGTTCCCAACTACATATTTGTGCGAAACAGGATTCTCTACCTACGCAGCCACGAAAACAAAATATCGCAATAGACTGGACGCCGAAGCTGATATGAGACTCCAACTTTCTTCCATCAAACCTGATATCAAGCAATTGATGAAAAATAAAAAACAGTTTCATACCTCCCACTAGTTAGATTTTTTCTTTTTTAATGTTTTCTATTATTGTCCTTACCAAGTGGTGAAGTAAATAATAATTAGTAACTGATACATTGTACTTTTATTATGCTGATTAATAAAGAATACACTTATAAAAATAATTGTTTTATTGTAGGGTTCCATCAAGTATTTTGCTTCCCAAAAGGGTTCCGTCATTTAAAAAGTTTGAGAACCACTGCTCTAGAATTAGAAATTATTGTTAGCTGTATAGTTTATAGCTGACTTTAGATGATGCGTGTATAAAAATAGTACAGCAATCACCATTAAGGTTCCTAACCTACCTATCTATTTATGATGCCTGAACTGATTTTCGAAGTACAAACCTTGACCTAGCACGCAAAACAGATCACTTGGCGGACCTACCTAATAATCCAAACTAATAAAATATATAATTAAAACCGCTGTAACGATTTAGATAAAATTGGGATGGTTTGAAAACCGAGAAAGGAGATAGGATTCAGTTTTTATAGCGACAAGCGATATTTATATTTATTTGTGAACTCTTTAAGGATAGATATATTAGTTAGTTGTAGTGTAGGTAGGTACAATTGATGACCGTTGTACAAAAGGACTGCTCGTCATTAATTTATGAAAGAAATAATCTCTATTTTTACCCGCCTGCGCGATGCAAAGGAGGGTAATGTGTTAATTATCAGCCTATGTGTTCCTTTGTGGCGCTCTAGAGACCAAACGCAACCAATCGTAACCAATCAGTGACGTGAGCGGTGACGTCACACTTTTTCGTGAGTGCAGCCAGTCATCAATTTATAAGACGTTATCACGTCAAAAAATATTTTAAAAAAATCAAAAACCGCGTGCTTAACTAAAGATGGAAGCGAAATATTCTTTAAATATCAATATCATGCAGTCGGAGACTTTCTTGAATAGCAAAATAGCTCCAACTGCATGATATATATAGCCATATGAAGAACAGTTCGCCCGCGTAGATATATTTAAATTTAAATACCCTTTAAAAGTGTTGATTTTCACTTTCGATCGAAATGCTGAAACACTGTTCCTTTATTTACAGCTACAAATCCAAATACGACATTTTGATGTAAGGAATTCCATACAAAATTTGATCCATTATACATTGATTTTCTAAAACCGCTGAAACTGGTGAAACACCAGTTGCAGCGCAATCTCGCATTTCGGGTTTTAGTTTTCACAAACCTAACTTACCTGAAGGAGTTCCATAAAAACTTGCAACCCCTATTTTACCCCTTTAGGGGTTGATCTTCTAAAACGATGAAACACGTGTTTTTTTATTGTAAACCACAGATCTAAATACAACATTTTGCAGAACTAACTTTAAAACAGTCGGAGTTCCACAAAACAACTTCTAAGGGTTGTTTTCTTTTTGTTTCTCCTCTAGTCTCTTTGTTGTTAGCGGACATCTTACAATTGCTCTTTATTGTTTTGTTACTGTTATTCCTATGAAAGGTTTAAATGTTTTATCGTTAACACCAAAGTAAAGTCAAAAGTAATAATCTGCACTCTTATATAACATTTATAGCACTATGAGTGATATAAGTGTTTTCACTTAGCACCAAAATGTTAGTTGGGGAATTTTACAACTTCCGACCGTATAGTTTAGGGGTAGATTTTATAAACACTGGAACAAGTGTTTCTTTATTTGAAACTAACACGCTGAATACGAAATTTCACAGATCAGACTTCAAAACTGACGGAGTTTTATAAAATTTTGTGATGGCGTTTGACAAAACTTCAACCCCTATATTAACTCTTTAGAGGCTGATTTTCTAAAAACGCTGTAATACGTATTTCTATATTTTGATTTAATAAGCCAAATTCGTAGATGTAATTTCAAAACTGTCGGAGTTTCATACATCTTGCAACCCCTATTTAACCCCTTAGGGTACGAATTTCCAAAATCCTTCTTAATTCAAATTCAAAAATTCTTTATTCACTTAGAGTGCAAAACAACACATGTAATAGGTACGTTGGGATTCTACAGGTAAAGCTGGAGAAAATAACACAAAAACTCGCGCCGACTCTTTGACAACAAGGAGCAAGCAAATAGGTCCATTTTTCTTTATCATTTAAATATTCATCAACTGTATTATACCTTTACGAATAAGATGATTTTTAACTACATTTTTGAATTTATTCACTGATAGACTCATAATACTAGCTGGAATCTTGTTAAATGCTCTCACAGAAAGACCCATAAATTAATTATAGGTTTTATGTAGCCTATGATATAGACCTACTAATTTGTTCTTATCTCTCGTGTTCACCGAGTGAACGTACTTTTCTTGTGAAATAAATGCACATTTTGTTAAACAAACAAAATGTCTGCAAATATACCTATACTGAGATGCAACTGTCTTATTGCCTATCTCTTAAAAATTTTCAATAAGGGAAACTCGTGCACCTAGTTTATAAATTGCACGCACTGCACGTTTTTGAAGAATAAATTTGATAAAATTGTTTGAATATCAGCTGCCTTGCCTCAACGCATTATGCCATCCAACATGAAGCTGTGGAAATAACCGCAATAAACTAGCCTTGCTTTTTCCACATCCGTAAGCTGTTTGATTTTACTGACAGCATACGCTACAAAACTGAGTTTGCGAGACTTAATATTTGGGCGCCCTCCCCCCCCGTAATTTCTTAGTGGATTTCTACAACATAAAAGGCATCAACTGATTTATCAATTTTTAGTTCTGTAGCCCCAGCTGTAGCTCTGCGTTGATGAATCAGAATTCAGGACAAATGATTATAAATGCATAAGTCTAGATAGATCTTGATTCCATCTTTCTTTAGGCAGGCGGGTTCCTTTTTCTGGACTAATTTTAAATTTCAAAGAGTTCATTATGTACCGAAGTAACAATTACAGTGGAGTAGGCGACTCGACACTATTGTTCAAACACAAACTCAAATATCTTTATTTCGTAAAATCAGGTTAATGATTATTTGAAAACGTCAAATTAATACATACTAAAAATTTTATAAAATTATGATTGTTTGAAAAAAAAAACAAATGAGGTTAGGTGGCAGTTCCAAGTGTAAAGCTCATGAGAAGAAGCTGCCAAGAAACTCATGTGTTACTTCGGTAACCTGATAAGCTAGGAAATAATATTCGTTGGTAACTACGGCCTATCCGAACAATAAAGTAATATCTGCAAATCTCTTCTTCACAGGAGAGCAACTTTAAGTTTGTCTTAGGTACATATTACTTTGGTCTTTAGGGACACCCAGGTAACATGGCGGAATAGACCCAAAAAATGCAATGTATTTAACAAAGATGCCTTACCGTGCCGGTCCCATAAGCGTTCTGAACCGTTGTATACAGTCGTTAGTAGCGAGTACCATTGCGATGCAGTTACCGCTAGACATATGCGCCACCAGGTGCGGGAAGTAGTGGGAGCCGTAGTGACTTTTGTACAGTTCCGCAGCCTGCTCGGGCGTCAAGTGGATGTGGCGCTTCTGTAATAACAGGCGATACTTGTATTATGGGTGATAGGTAGGTTATTACTAAAGTTCAAAAAGAAGCACAATAATGTGAATAAAAAAACCGGTCGGGCCACGCACAATGTACGGTTAAGTAGTTCGCCACCATAATATATGCCATAATGCGGCTTAAGGAGTGGCCTACACGTAAAGTCTTTGGCAAGAAATGCCTATAAAAATTACTTCAATATTGTCGCTACGGGGGCCTAACCCGTAAGCATTAAGAGATAGAAGAATTTGATATCTAGTAACATAGTCCAGATAGGTGGTTCGCTTCTGGCCCCGGTTTGGCTACGGAAGTCTCGGGTTCGATTCCTGAGTCTGGATTCAAATTTTTTTATCTTTCAATAATGCAATTATTGTATTTGTAAAGTCTTTGGCAAGAAATGCCTATAAAAATTACTTAAATACTACCGTGATTTTTTTCACATACCCAACATCAACCATTTAGGTATGTATAGTGAAATTAAAAGGTAAACTATTACCGCTTAGTAGGCTTTACAAGTTTTTGAGTAATAGCTAGCTGATCAAATGAGAAGTAACAAAATTTTCGTACAAATTCCATCTGAAAATTATTAATAAGTAGTATAACGTTGTAAGTATTAGACAAAAACAACAGCAAACCCACTTCTTAAGCAGCATTATTCGACATGCACTTGCCAGGTTTTTTCATAGATTTCCCTACTTAAAGTAAAATAGATCTACGTATGCAAAAAAGTCTCCACTAGAATATCTATATGTCATAAAAATGATCTTATCTAGACAAATACTTTGTTTAGGTACATTATTCTAGTTTAAACTCAATCCCTTTTCACAAGGGGTGCGTCAAATATCACGAGGGGGAGACCAAGGGAGATGAAAGCACATTAAAGGAAATCGAAGAATAAAAAGTGTATCAACAATTCAGAATATGTTTTCTTTCCATTTCGAAACAAGTTAAACGAAATGCATAGCGAGGTTTTCAGCTCAAATTAAACAGCCCAACTGGGGAATGAGTAGGCAGGTAGATAGGTAGGTACTGCTTTTCCCTAAACGAAGCCTTACATACTTTTGTTATTTTTAAATTTAATTATTTTCTGAGACTATTTTATAATTTATTTAGCACAAGAATTTCGGACCCGTTAATTATTGTGAACTAGCTTTCGCACGCGGCTCCGATCGCGTGGATGTCGGTTATTGCGATAAAAACTATCCTATGTCCTTTCCCGGGACTCAAACTATCTCCATACTAAATTTCATCTAAATCGGTTTAGCTGTTTGAGCGTGAAAGCGTAACAGACAGACAGAGTTATTTTCACATTTATAATATTAGTATGGATGACTGGATTGAATGGATGTAACTAGTTTTCTATTTTGTTTAGCATTGACTTTCATTACATAATATACCTAATTCATTTTTTGATTGATATTCGTTGATTTAGAGCCTAGGTTGTTAATAATACCTACCTAAGTATCTATCTGTACAAAAGACCGCAGCAAAATAATTTGTGTTTGTGCTTGTTAGTAGGGTCGAGAGATCATCGAGGAATTCCTGTGTCACTAGGCGTATGCTGAATTTATAGGTTTTAATGAATTGAATTTTAATGAATTTATTATCCGTGGATGTTTTTTATTCTTAAATTCTTGGTATCTTTATTTGTAGTCGACTCTCCCTAGAATAATTTCGCCTCAAATATTTAAATAGGTAAGTACTTACATGATGTAGTTTTTGTAATTACTGCTATGGCTACAGTTTTAATTATTAATTAGTTCGAATTGTTATTATTAATAAAAATAGGCCATCCATTATAGTTGTATTCAAGACTATGCGTTGTTTGACTACTACTCTAAAACGTACAAAAATAATAATGATCGTATGCGAAAATGTAGGAGAGTCCCCTCGAAACGTCAATGGGGAGTCGTAATTAGTTTTTTCTATGGTTTCTATAGATAACAGCGGTGACCGTCGCGTCGAGAGTTGGGGAGCTCGAAGATCTGCTACTCGCTCAGGGTTGTACCAAATAATGCGGTGACGACCGATACATTGTGTTATTTTTGACATCGACACCTAGTAGAAAAGCGATTACAAGTTTCTTGGTTATAACAAAAACTATAATCGGTTATATCTGTCTCGCTATACCTACTTACATGCTCTAAAATTACTTTACCACTTTACTTAGTTAACTTACCCATTAACGGTAAATCGATTGACCCTTATTTTTTTTAAAGAAAATAGGCTTGAGGCATTTTGTTTGCTTTGAGACTTTAAATTGATTTAATATTTAAAGAGTTAAAAAAATAAAAAGCCAGATTATTTAGTAGGTCTTAAACTAAACCAGGCGCTTGCAAAATTGTTTCGCTAAAATTTGAAAAAATATATTCGAAGCGCGCTGAGATTGTAATGAGATATTAAGTAAGTATAATTAAAAATAAATGTTAAAAAATACAGATAATTTCGGTTGGAAATTTATCATTTATCGTAAAATCCCCAAGCCAGGTCTAGGGTTCTCTTTTTCAGTACTAAAGAAGAAGTATCAGACCAGTTTTCAACGTGCCTCAAATACGTACCCAAATAATTACCATCAGATCTTGGTTTAAGGTCCCATGTGGTATAATACTTTTTTTTGCAATTAAAATACGTTTTAAAAATAAGACGTTTAAACTTCAGGTTACAAAATACCTACCTAAATAATCAAGTTGTAAACGACAACCCTATTTTAACAAGGGTTGCATGTGACGCGGAATAATGAAGGCGCCCCTCACGTCTCTAACACTGATATGAGTTTTGCATATCACAACCCTTGCTTATTGCCCGCGGCACGCGACAACCCTTGCGATGGACATGGGTGGTCACTCTATATGTGCGAAATATAGATAAAAATATTTGGGATGAAGTTTTATGAATAGGCACCGGACTAACGCGTCTCGGACAAGCAGATGCATAGATAGGGTAAATAATAATAGCAGCAAAATTATTATATTTCATGAGACTCAACAGCAGAAAGAGAACGTTCCTTACGTTAATTATTGTAATTTTTAAAGCATTTTTATACATATGAATTTAATGTATGGAGGAAATAATCGTCTCAGGCGGTACTTTAACCCGCGAACTTAGGGAACTAAGCCGTTTACCAGCTCTGACACCGAGACATGTCAGACAAAGTCGAATTTAGCATCCACATGATACGTCAAGTCCCGCTTGAGGCTAAATTTTCCTCCATAGATACATTTAAACTCATAAAGCACCTACTTGTTACTTTTTACAAAGTCTCGGTTCTAAACTTACAAATATGATAAAAATGAACGTTTGTGAGGATGGATGATATTTAACCCTTAAATGCAGGAACTACTAAATGATTTTGATGAAACTTTACAGTAGGTAATAATAATAATTAATAATAACAATAAAAATTCTTTATTGACTTAGGAAACAAAATACTAAACTTGTGGTAAGTCGATTTTACATCTACATGTCGGAGAAAAGAACAAGCAATAAAAACTCGCGACCACTCTTCAAATTGCCAATGATTACGATTCAGGTAAGGTGCTGCCATCATATTAGAGGGCTGAAGCAAAAACAAGAGATCAAAAATATTAAAAGAAGTGTACACGAAATTGGATATATCAGCCTCAATGGGCACAACATAGTAGAAGCATCCACGTACAATGTTAAAACTTTATGTGCTTAAATTTTGGCCAATTTACTGCTTAGAAAATAATGGCCTTAATTTATCAGGCCGATGACGACGGCGACGACGCATGACTAAATTTGGTATAATAGGTATTATTTATGGCATAAATACATTACATTTTGTTTCCCTGTTAGGTGTTTTAGTTCAGTTACAAAACCACATAATTATTGTAAAATCGTATTGTAACGTCAAATAGGTACAGAGAGCGAATAGAACTTTCAAAGTTATATTAATTAGGTATGACACACACGAAATAAAAATCCGATTATTATGTACGGTACATAAAATTATGCAACACATGCTAGTAAGGGCGCCATTTGCGTTTGATGTGCCAATAATGACACGGGGTTTAATATCACACCATATTCTAACGTTTAATATTGCTGTAACAGAACTTACAAACCAAATCAATGTTAATGGGAGATTCGGTAAAATATTGCTAGGAAGAGTAAATAATAGATACGTAATAGCATTTTTAGGGTTCAAAAACAGAACCCTTATAGTTTCGTCATGTCCATCCGTCTGTCCGTCCGTATGTAACAGGCATTTTACTCGAAAACTACTTACACAATGTTCATAAATTTAATTTGGAATATAGGTGTATTGTGTAAGCCGCTACTTAGTTCGATAGTTAATTAATAAAAATAAATATTTCCAGGGGGTGCACTTAAAAAAACAAAAAATAAGAATTACAAAGGTCAACTACATAAATACTTATAACTAATATTTATTTTTAACATGATAATCTGACATACCTACCGTCTTTCGAGTTATTGCCGAAAAACAGCGCTTCACAACAAAAAGACGTAGCATGTAGATACGCTCTTTTGCTGGTGCACTTTTTCAGATCGTATTTTTTTATATGTACCTATTTTTTTTATAGTGCATTTATTTGTATTAACAGCTGCGAAACCCTACACTGAGCATGGTCCCGTACTCTTGCCCGGTTTTATAACAAGCACTTGTGTTGTCGCCTACCTATTTAGTGTACAACGCAGAAAGTAAACAAAAATAATTTCCATAATACAAGCTCTGCTTAGTTTGGGATCAGATAGCATTGTGTGAGTTGTCCCAAGATATTAATATAATTATTATAGTTTATCCACATACCTAAGTAAACGAGGATCAAAGAAGATGCAATCATTTCTTGATAACAGCGATTTATTTATCTAAGTCAAACATTCATATGATCAAAATTGTACATTACTTTAGATCAACAGATCAATTGTCATCAACTTACTGTAATTATTTACGAGCACACATTTTAGTTGACCATAACGTAATACAGAATCGAGCGAGATGCCAATATTACTCGATATAGTTTAAGCTATAAAGGTATTGTGGCTATTCCCGGGCCTAATTCTACAATCGAGCCAACAAAACATTAGTTAAGTCATACTCACTGCAAGAACAGCAAACCCATTATTTCTGATAGTGTTCTCAATAGGCTCGGCGTCATCGTAGGCTTCCGGCTTGATGATGGCCAGCGTCCTCTCAGATTCCGCAAGTAACTTTCTATCTGATCCTGATGAAATAGAAGACATTGTTGAATACAAAGAGTATATGATTACTACGGAAAGTTGGTAGAATCAATAGAAATTAAGTGATACAAAATTTGTTATTATTGACGTGACGTGAATAAACAGCGAAGGCGATTTAAATTCAGGCGCTAAGGTTCCGTATTACCTACAGATGGTAGTTTACTAGGTAAGTTGTAAATAATGTTAACAGTTTGTATATAGTTAATTCGTAGGGTAATCTAGTTTAACGTATTTTATAACATTGTAAATTTTCATTTTAATATATAACTTACAGATGGTTTTTTTTTTTAAGTTGCACACACCTACTTTATTTTTAATTTCATACTTAAGTGAAATTAAAAATATATTATATTTTTTATTTCATACATAAGTACAAAGTTATGTCAGCGTTATACATTAAGTAATTAAAATCAAGTAAAAAATAGCAAAAGCGGTGGTAGTAGTAGTAGGCATCGGATTGGCAATGCTGAGGTTGCGGGCAAAGAGGTCGTGGGTTTGAATCCTATCCATTATGCTATCGACGTGCTAGGAGTGAGTACTCCTAATACAAGTTATTGAGCTTAGCTGGTGAGGTTAACAGGATTGTTAGTAATGTGGGACTCAAAATCCCACATTGCTAGTCTTAACGATACTTTAAAACAAAAAATGAATCAAATTAATAGTTAACCGCATATATATTCATAAAAATTTAGCACCTTATATAAACAGTAGTATACTATAGCACATCTAATAAATATCTAACGCTAAATGTTTTTAAAACTGTTTAATAATATACGATTTGAAGTATCGTCGTATATTAAAAGGATTAGAACCCCACGGTAAAATGCAAACAATAAAGAATCAAATACTTACAATTGGAGACGACATAGCTACAAAAAATAAACCATACAGTATTCTTCAGTTAATAATATGTATCAGCAAACAACAATAAAAATACATTCATAATATTTAAAAAGTTCATTGTAATGTTTATTTTAGGTCCCATAAACAAGATACACGTACGGATCTCTAAAGATTGACTGGACATTTTTTCCGAATAAATAAGTTGACGTTGACGTCTCGCTCGGGGATGTAGGTCGAGTAAAGAGGTCGAAAGACCTTGTTATAATGTAAATGTTGATTGTAAACACGATAATAGCTTTGTACAGAGCTTTCTCGGTACGTTTTTCTTGTTCAACAAGGCTGTTTTAATGTGAAATTAAAATTTTACATTACATTACACATTAGCCGCATTGTAGATACTATTCATGTAAATATTTTAGGTATTTTAAATTTTATTGTGTACCTTTCTTAATTACAAGAATAAACATACATGGTACTAATCGCTATATAAATAAACAGATGACGCGATTCCAAATTTGTATAAATTTGTATCTAGACATTAGTCATAAACAACCAATAAAATCAATTGCATTTCGATAAACAAGCGTCATTCTATCTCAGACACAGTTAAGTGGGAAAACTGGCGTTTTTCATCCACCCCTCGGGCGAGGGGTAGAGAGGAGCGCGGGGTCTGCGTGCGCGGGGTGGCGGGGGGCGCGAAGACCCCCCCGGAGGGAGGGGAGGGCGGGGTGGCGCGCGCCGCGGCCCCAGTACCCCCCGGACGCAGCGGCGGCGCGACGCCTCCCTGCTTGCACCCGCGACATGCGGCGTTGACCCTGTCTCCCGCCACCCGACAATCACCGCCGTATACATGGACAACTCTTGCCTCCTTGACCTCCTCATCAGGTGCTTCGCGATGACCGAGCCCGAGGATCTAAACTTCACGGCGTTCACCGACCTCTGTCGGTTGTGCTCCCTGAAGAGCGGTCCCAGGCTCCACATCTTCGATAAGGAGTCGGAGCAGCGACAGATTCTGTTCAAGCTCAGGACCTGCCTGCCCACTATGGTGAGTTCGTTGGAATATCGTCTGCTTCTTTGTGTTTAAAGTGTTGTGTCTTTGTCCTTGACTTTCCTATCAAAATCAGAGTAGTTGTATTCATTGTCTTTACCTGAAGATGGTTATATTGTATCAATGCAGTGCAGTTATAAGTTAAGTGAAACGTAAACATCAGGTATATGGTTATTGTAAGTGCAATAATGCCGCTACGTAGCAGCCGTTCGTAGCGCTCGTAGACGCATGCGCGTTACGACTTGCTACGGCCACAACAAGGCATAAGAAATCGCACAGTACCTGTTGATTTTTTTTTTTTGGATAACTCAGGTTGATTTATTTTACTATAATATTAGAGCTACTTCCAAATAAATTAAAGCAACGATTAAACGTATTAAATTTAAAAACCTTAAACCTTAAAGATTTTCTAATTAAGTTTTAGATAATTATTTAATATTTGAATTTCTAATTTTAAGTTATTATTATTATATACAGTCGGTGAAGGTACCGATCAAACATATTTCTTAGTTATTTATTTTTTTAAATATGTTATAAAAATTATAACGCAATCTTAATATATTCAGTACCTATAGAATTTAAAAATTACGTTTGACTTAAAATTAAGTAAATATAAGTGCAATTATTTGAATTTAATACAAAAAGTTACGTAACCCAATATCACATTCACTTGATAACAAACAAAACATTAACACCGATTTTAGTACAAATTTATATACACATTATACATATTTGAATTCATACCTTTTCCCTCTAAGATTCATATCATATCTAATAACAAGCTTATTGATTTTTTGTTAATAATGCGTTCATAGCATAGTAATAGGCGCAGAGTGCGTTGACCCCGCTAGTCACCACGCGGACTTGCCATGAAGTAGGTCACCGACTCAACATAGGGATTACCGCACGTGATCGGTCATGGGGGATTCAGGGATCGCAAATATACACCATCACTTACCAAACAGAATCCCTTATATTTGAATTTACTTGCATATTTTAAGTAGGTTTTAATACCTAAGACATAAAGGTCAGTTTTCTTTGCACTTGCTACTTAATAAATGTTTTTACTGTTCATTGGTTGGATGATTTAATTTTGCACGTCCGATATCATCCAATAAGGAAACAAATAGAAGTATTCGGGATATTAATAAACGTATTTGATTAAATGAACGAATGTTGTAATGTTATTTAGGCTTCATGATCCCAAGTAGACCTATCTACTTGGGATCATGAAACGTAAAAAAAATTTCAAACGATAGAAGATCTTAAATCTATTGTGTTACGCTGCCATTTGTTTCAAGTGCCGAAATATGTTTAGAGAATGATCTCAATCTAGTGGCTAGATCAAATCCTAGAAAATGTAAGACTTCGCGACAGATGAGGGAAAATCAAATTACTTTTCGAAGCGGCGGTAGCCTAATGGCTAAGGCATCGGTCTCGCAATCGTGAGGTCACGGGTTCGAAACCTACCCATTATGCAACCGTCGTGAACTCACTTCTAACACACCTTTGAGCTTAGCTGGAGGGGTTAACAAGATTGCTAGTTATGTGGGACTCAATCCCACATTTATGGCTATCTTTTTAAGAACAAAAAAAAAATATAATTGAGATGAGACCCATCCACGGAGATTTCATAGAGTTAAAGTAGTAGATATAAGCCATAGCCCGTCTTAATCGATACCACAACAGTGTTAACATATCACTGTGATCGGTTGAAGGGCGCTGTAGCAAGTAAGACTAATGTCTCAAATGAGAGTAGTAAGGTGACATTCAGATCTTTACAAAACAAGGGCTTGTGTGTCACTGATACTGTTATGGGTTAGCGTGACGTTTATTATAGGCGGATCCAGGGGGGAGGCACTGGAACATGTCCTCCCACAAGACGGTTGTTTTGTGTATTGAATTTCTTGTACTGTATAAAATGTCCGGATGGGATCGTTCCCCCGTCTTAATCATGTTAGATTCGGCACTGTCATTTGCCTGGCGTGTCCCCCCCCCCCCAAGAATAGAATCCTAGATCCACCCATGATGCTTACCATCAGACTCACGATCGGTTCAGCGGCTTAAAGCTTGAAAACGTAACAGTAAGACAGATAGGATTACTTTCACATTTATAATTTTTAGTTTTGATACAATTTTCATGCCCTGTCTATAAATTACCTATGTCAAAACACGCGTGCGCGTGACTCAACCTTAAAGCCTGACCTGATAGTTTCTCGACTACTTTGTCTAGACTGAATCCGCCCTTGTATTTAAATATAAATATTGTACACTTTAATTGCACAAAATTAACGAATTAACTTCTATAAACGTTAAAGTTACACGTCTGTCTTTTCAAATCAGTATCTCTATATGAAACGTTAAAACCATACACTTATGACGTCATAACTGCAAATCATTTACTACTATACCTACGATAATTATAAATTCTTAAACCAGTTAAATTTGAGACGAACATATTATCCAGATCGTTTTAAGCTGTAGCATAAAATGTACACCAATTTCCATAACCCTGTGCCTAGCAATCTATCTAACGACCTTGTAAATTCAATCCAGCAGATATCGAAGGACGACTTTCTGCCGAAGAAGATCTGCGAAAGATGCGTCACGCGACTGGAGCAGCTGTACGAATGGCGGCAAAACTGCCTCAGTACAGACTCGGTGCTTCGGAACTACGCCGAGTCCATGAAGATTGTTACATCCACTATCAACTTTCAGGTAAGTCCAGCGCTTTATTTTGATTGATTGTAGGTACGTAAACCAGGCTTCGACTACGTATAATGGGCAGAGTTGAGACTCCATTCCAAGGTAGATAGGTATCGATTGTTTCAGATAAAGATGTTAAATAAAATCCTTAATTTATTAAATAAAGATTCTGCGTGATAAATTAAGGCCATTATTTTCTTTATTTTGCAAATCATGTATATATTTGGCACATAAAGTTTTTACATTGTAAGTGGATGCTCCTACTATGTTGTGCCCATTGAGGCTGATATATCCAATCTCGTGTCATCATCATCAGCCTATCGCAGTCCACTGCTGGACATAGGCCTCTCCAATTGCACGCCACTTTGTTCTATCTTCGGCTTCTCGCATCCAGCTCCTGCCAGCCGTTTTGCGTATATCATCACTCCACCTGGCCTGAGGGCGTTCTACACTACGTTTGCCAAGCCGCGGTCTCCACTCAAGAACTCGTTTACTCTTCTTTTAATATTTTTGACCTCTTGTTTTTGCATAAGTCCTCTAATATGGTGTATTTTTTTTGTTTTTTTATTTATTTATAAGTACAAACACATCATACATATTATACATTTGAGGAAACAATAATTATAAGAGAGAATTCTGATATGCATGACACTTATGGTGTACATAGCATTTGCTTAAACTACTAACATCAGACAAAGATAAGAAAATACTACAAAAGGTTAAGACTATCTTAACTGACTTAAACTAACTTATAACAGCCTAGGTAGAAGATACAAAACTTGGCCTCTTCTTGTGATGGGGTCATCACAAGAAGAGGCCAAGTTTTGTATCTTCTGATTGAAACTATTGAATGAGTCATGAAAGATGTCAACGGCAGCTTAGGGCCCTAGAAAGGGGGGCCTGATGTCCTAAGTTGGTTCTGGAAAATGGGATATAATATATTTTTTTAATTTTATTTCTGGGATAACAATAAGGGACGGTCAGGTATATTTTTTGTATCAGTTGACTACATTGGACTTGGTTGTTTATTAATATGTGGATAATATAGTGGTGGCAGCACGTTACCTGCATATACAGTTTATGAACAAGGAAACATTGTAAACATTGGCAATTTGAAAAGAGTGGCCGCGAGTTTTATTGCCTGTTCTTTTCTCCGGCATTACCTATTATTTACGAAGAGGCATTACATGTAAATGTAGAATCGACTTTTCACAAGTGTAGTGTTTAGCTTCCTAAGTAAATAAAGAATTTATATTATTATTAAGTACCTGTCCTTATTATTGGATCACAATTTTCAGTTTATGTTCAGACATACCGTTTCCTCTTGAGGTTCTCTTCATCGACTTGATCCATAGACGTAAGAGCGTTTTAGAAAAATGTAACACCCCTACATGACTCGGAGACAGCGTTTTCCCAATTCCCGCAGTGTCCAATTCCTGAAATGCTCAATGACCAGAATGTCCATATATATTTATATACTTATTGGTTTTTGATTAAGCTAAATTTCAAATAAATGTTTTTTTTAATACGGTATTTTTAGGGTTCCGTAGCCAAAATGCCAAAAACGGAACCCTTATAGTTTCATCATGTTTGTCTGTCTGTCTGTCTGTGCTTGGAAAGCACATTAAGCATCCAGTGCGGCGTCTACGGTCGAACTATGAGAATTGTGAAATAGAGAGTGCACTCGTGTACTATAATATCTCCTGCATAGTTGAGATTGAGACTGAGAGAGATGCCGTGCGTGACCGAATTCGGTTATGAGATAATTATTGTTAAATCAGTTAATTTTGTATATTCCACATCAACATAAACTGTGTTTAACAACGCCAAGGGTATGTATTATCTTTTAATAAACCTTGTGTTGTGAAGGTTAAATGAAGGCTTTTATGCGAAGGTTTCATACTAGGCTCGACTAACTTGTTATTTAACGAAGTAAGTACCGTATATTCAAGGTTTTTATGAACTTCTAGCTTTTATCGCCGGTTTTAAGTGCTTATAGATAACATTGCCGTGTTAAACTCGTATGAATTCCATATTCACAAAGACAACAATCATCATTGGGACAGATAAACATATTGCATGTTTATCCTTCCATATTTTACTGAAAGAAGTGATATTTTAGACCCACGCAACTTCGTCTGCATATTTTTTTCCTGTTTTTGCAACATTTTTAATTTCTGCTCCGCTCCCATTGGTCGTAGTGTGATGTGATATAGCCTATAGCCTTCCTTGATAAATGGGCTAGCCAACAGTAAAATAATTTGTTAATTCGAACCAGTAGTTCCTGAGGTTATCACGTTCAAACAAACAAACCAACTAACCCATTAGCTTTATAATATTAGTATAGATCTAATGTTCTGATTTTTAGTATAATCTCCATCAGTTTTCTAATATGGTGTATAAATATGATGCACCTTACTTACCATCTTAAAGAGTTTATTACAAACATTGGCAATTTGAAAGGGCTGACCGCGAGGTTTTATTTCATTGTTCTTTTCTCCGGCTTTACCTAATACTTTGCAAACTTGACATGTACCTACATGTAGAATCATTACTTATCATCATCACAAGCGTCCATTTTAAATTAATAAAGAATTTTGAAAGTCCATCTACCTCTTTCTACGCCGTCTGTACATCCATTCAGTCGAGAGAGATAGATAGGTATCAACGTTCAATACTTTGACATTATCAATTCATAGTGTGGTAGGAACTTCATTTTGTAACCAGTTTCAAAAACCAGCTTCTCTCTTTGTTTTCTTGACCTGTATGTAAGTTCGCGATGTTATCAAAAGCTAGTGATATGATTTGGACGTGGTTTTCATAATAAGTTTCTTCCGCAAAACCTTCCCAGAAAAATATGCAGTCGAATATGACTTAAGATTTTTCTGGGAAGGTTTTCTATACTAATATTATAAAGAGGAAAGATTTGATTGTTTGTTTGTATTGAATAGGCTCCGAAACTACTGGACGGATTTGAAAAATTCTTCGTTGTGAAGCTACACTAACCCCAGGTGACATAGACTATTTTTTATCCCTGTATTCCCACGGGAACGGGAACTACGCGGGTGAAATCGCGAGGCGTCCGCTAGTAGTGTATAAAACGTTGTGCCAGGTTCTAACACCAATGCTGTAAGTTAGCGAAATTTGCATTCAGTGATCATTGATCATTTTTTGAAATTTTTATTTGAAATAGGTTCATTTTTAGGGGTTGTAGCCAAAATGACAAAACGGAACCCTTATATGTAGTTTCGCCATGTCCGTCCGTCCGTCTGTCGGCAGCTTGGCTCAGATAATGTTAGTACTACTAGAAAATTTAATTTTGCACGAATGTACATATTACTAAAAGTAGAGAGTTTAATTTTGCATGAATGTACATATTATTTACGCCGACAAAGTGGTAAAATATTTTTTTTAGGGTGCGTTCCCTACATGTAAAGTAGGGATGTGATTTTTTTTCTCGACTACCACATCGTTTCATTAGGTAGGTCTTTTTAAACTGTTTAGGATTTGTGAAAATCATCTTTCATTATTTAATGGAATTAAAAGAAAAACTATCAGTGACTATACTTATACTATCAGTGACTATACTTCTCACTTGGCCTGCTGTTACTCGTAAACTTGTAAAGCCTACTGCTTTACAAGTTTACGAGTAACAGCAGGCCAAGTGAGAAGTTACAAAATTTCCGTTCAAATTCCATTGAAAATGACATAAAAAACATTGTTAGTAGTATGAAACAAAAGTAACAGATAAGAAGAGAATAGATGAGAACATAACACTTTTAATACCGCATTATTGTGCGGGCAGCTACGGAACCCTACATTGTCCGTGGCCCGACATGCGCTTGCCCGGTTTTTTCTTTAATAAGATATTCAATCTGTAACACGCGAGGATTCTGAAAGTAAAACTCATCCGTTGTTACGAGTATGTGTGATCATAATTTGTATTATTATAACTATGAAGATTGTAAATAAATAAAGAACTGACCACGAGTACTTACTTGAAGTTAATATATTTGACATTTATTAACTTTGAAAGTTCATCTATCCTCTCTCATTTGGACATCGTAAAAAGTAATAGACAGACCTCTAAAGTAAATCAATATCAAACATTTTGACGTCAAGTTAATACTCATAGTATTGACTCTATTTATTTATAGATACATTTCAGTCTAGATTATGTTGAGTAGATTTAACCACTGATCATTTTTTCTACTAATGCCTTTAAAAACCGAGTGTCTAATGGTCTAACTATAACTCGTACTACGTATGAAGTAAATACGCACAAGGTAAAACCTCGAACCGATATTCATATCCACTTGACATCATTGTATGTAGTACCCTTTTACTACTTGTATACCTACTATGTCACACATAAATCAATACCTATATTTGACAAATATATTTAGGTAGTTGACTCAACATTTTCTTCGAATATAACTTATAAAAGACGATACAAACGGTCCATTTTTAAATTCCCTGTTTATCTTACTTATTACTGTAGCCTACTTTCTCATTTTTTTGTGTTCCGTAGCCAAAATGGCAAAATGGAACCCTTATAGTTTCGCCATGTCCGCAGCTTTGCTCAAAGACTGTGCTGGAAGGCTGTAATTTTGCATGCATACACATATTACTTACGTCGACAAAGTGAAAAAATAAAATCTCGTAAAACATTTTTTAGGGCCCATGTGTAAAGTGGGGATGTGATTTTTTTTTCTCACCTACCCCATCGTGTGGGGTAGCGTTAGATAGGTCCAATATTAAGATTTTTTAAATATTTAAAGTGCAAATTTTTGTGGCGTATGGGAAAATAATCACGGTAGTAGTATAAAACTATAGTGAAATTAAAATGAAAACTATCACAGCTAAGAAGGCTTTATAAGTTTACGAGTAACAGCTGATCAGATGAGAAGTAACAACATTTCGTACAAATTCCATAGAAAATTATTATTAAATAGGTATAACGTTGTAAGTATGAAACAAAAACAACAGAAAACCCACTTCTTAAGCCGCATTATTCGGATGGAGAGGGGAGGGATGACTACGGAACCCTACATTGTGCGTGGCCCCACATGCACTTGCCCGGTTTTTGTAACTGCTGCCCGCGATTTCATTTGCATGGCAATTTTGAAGAGCAAATCTATTTATCGGGAACCGTACATTTTTTAGGGATAAAAGTGAGTAAAATGCCCACATGAAAAACGCTGCTTTGATGCATTGTCAAAATTGGTCTTTGATGCATAGTTTTGAGTGGCAACACTAATTTTAGCCCTATGGTAACATTTCCAAAGAAAGTGGGGGACAGACCCTATAGGGAAATTAAATGTCGTGTGGCGCGTATGGTGTATGCAAACGCAACGCACGCGCAGCGTAGACGTAGCTTAGTCGTAGGACATTTCTAGCACACTTCTGGACAGTCGTAGGACACTTCTTGTTATTTTATTCTTTGCAAGCGATGTTTCGCATGACTCACAAAGTGTATTCGGCATTTTACATAGTGTATTATAGCCTCATAAAGTATTGTCGTGTAGGTACAGTCTAGCGCAAATCTGGCGACGCACGGCGAAGACACCGAGAAGATAACAATTTAAGCTATGACATAAATTGTAAAGCATGTGGTTGAAAATGGCATGTAAAAGTTTTTAGAAACCAACATCAAGCATGCCATTTTCGACTATATGTCATGAAAATTTGGATTTAGTTTAGATTGCTATCTGCTTAATGTCGCCTGGTTTGCTGGTGCTGGACAAAGAGTATAGGGGTCTATGGCTATTTCTATAGTAACAATTCGATAGTAAAGTTTATGGAGCAGTTTTAAATATTTAGGTAGCCGAATAATGCACCATTCAAAATGTACGCCTGATATTGTAGAAAGACTAGCAATCGCCAAACAAGCCTTCAATCTTATAAAATGATATATACTACGGGTCTTAATCGCCCCAATAAATTAAGGTAAATACCTTGTTTATTGCCCGACGTTTCGACTGTATTATAACGACCGTGGTCATTGGTAGACTGCTGGATAAGGTTGATGAACATCAGCTGGACAGAGAAACGAACCAACGAAAAAGTCTTACTTATGGTCAAATAAGAGAGGCAGCTACTGAAAACCATAGAGGGCAAGAAAAGATAAGGAAGGCCTAGAAGAAGCTTTACACAACAAACAAAAGAGAAAATGGGAGTCGAGACGTATAAAGAAGTCAAAAAGACAGCAATAAATAGAGAGAAGTGGAAATTGATTCATGGACAAAGCAAAGCAAAGCTCTTAAATATAAAGATTTTTTTTTTAGTTTAATATAACTAGCAGTGTGGGATTGTGGGTTCCACATTACTAGCAATCCCGTTAACCTCTTCAGCTAAGCTCAATGGTTTGTGTTAGGAGTAGGTTCACGTCGGTAGTATCATGGGTAGGATTCGCACGCACGACCTCACGATTGCGATTCCGATGCCTTCGATTGACTCACTAACGAATTAAAATCGAATGGCTTGGGGGCGGATGGTTCGATTGTTCTACGGGACACCACTTTGTGTGATCCAACAATTGCTCATGTGCGCACTTTACGTTAAAGTCTGAGCAACACAAAGTTTGTATTAAATTTCATAGACAAGATCGCTGATGGATATGGCTACGGCTCGTACAACATAAAATAATTTTAACCAGCATTGGGCAAGTTGGCATTGAACTTGATAACCCTTTGTTAATGGTCTTAACGAAGGTTTTTCCTTTTTGTTTCCTTGTTTCTTTACTGAAATAGAAATACCCGAGACCTTTATTCTATTGTCTTGTCTACAAGATCGTATTGATCTCAGTTCATAGTTACCTTTAGATATACATTGGTATAAAGAGTTCATTGAGGTGTCTACATGAATCAGGAAAAGGGCGGATGATTTTCAAACCATTATCCAGAAATGTAAAAACATTTTGCATACACGTAAACAAATATTTCCTATTTGCTTATGTGTGTGTGTGTGTGTGTGTGTGAAAGTGTTGAAAAGCCGACTGGCCGGATGTAGGTTTCCTTACAATATATAAAAAAACATTCATTGACTACCATTATGTATACCTACCTACCTATCAGCCCATATCTACAATCAACTATTACTCCTACCGAGTACGCAAATACTAGATACCTAATTCTAGTTCACCGCTTGATAATATGTGTTATCAGTTACATCCGTACGTACTAGTATTACTAGTTCATGCAAGGTTATTGTTGAGTCTATATTAGCATACCCTATGAGTCACCAATCGATTCTGAGTAGGATTAGATAAAGCATGAATCGATTTGGGTTACCTACATTGTCAATATCTTATTCATAATACAACGTTCTCATTTCAAATTTCATGTTCGACTTTCAACGCTGAAAATAAACAGGCTCTTTGTTATAATTCACGAGAGGAAAGTAACGATGATATAAGATACGATTGTACAGAAATGCCCTTGAGATGCAGAGAGCGTCAAAATGAATGAGTGTGAATAATATATTCCAACGTTCCGTCATTTCCGCGTACTTGGTTCATACGTTAGCTCAGATATCACAAGATGTAGCCCTATTATCTGTCGACAAAGTAAGGCACTTAGATATGAAATGTATTGTTGATGAGTGTGCAGGCACGCGCCGGGCGATGCACGGTGTCCGGACCGGGGTTGCGCCCCTCTCCTCTATCGATCGCAGCGCGGCGCCCGGCTCGTATCGAGCCACAGCCACCCACCACCCGCGACAGCTTTCCGCACGAATCTCAACCTTAATCCACCACGATACCACCAAAATTTCCATCTCAGATACAACAAAAGGAAAACCTCCGTACACACATCGAATTTGAACCTTAATATAGACGTTTTGTGAGCTATTACTGAACAAGTCTATTTTATTTTCACGTAGACAGTTAGGTTAATGAATTATATGCTTTAGTGCAATAGTTTTAAGGTTTTCGGCGAAGTCTGATGCGCAATACGACTATTAGTATCGCGGGAATTGGCTACGCATGTCCATAGACATTTTGTTTTTATGACGCTGTAATTTACTTACATGAAATTCTACTTGCTACAATTTGTAGCCGGAATTTGATCTTGCAATTCGTCAGCAGTAGTATTGGCTTTCTTCAGCGTCCGATGCAATACATGTCTAGTTAATCTATGTAGTAGGTCCATACGTCTGTTCATGTCAATTGATCCGTGTCTTTCAGCTTCCACTACTGCTCATAAAAGCTGTTCATAGTACTATATGTCGGGAGCGTCAGCAGACGGTATGCAGCGTATGTATGTACAAAGTGCATTATCACACGCATCCCATCCAAGGTCGAAGGTGGCTCCGTCACCCGAGCTCGGGGGTACCGTTAACCCTGACCTAGCGCGGGAGGTGAAGGATATTCCTACTACGGCCTCCCTTACCCCCGCAACCCCCGCGGGGGACCGCACCCGCTACCCTGAACACCACTTGCACTGAAACGGTTCAAGCCTTCCCCACATCATATGATGGCTATGATACAGCCTAAACAGCCATAAGTACTATAAATACGTGCGTAATATTAGCACAGATGTTTAAAGACAACCTACTGTAAAATTTGAAGCATCTACATGCAAATTAAGGTTTCCGGCCCACTGGAGTTACAATCGCGTTTAGCATATCGATACATGATCAAAGGCTCCGTTATTGGAAGTTATAGAGCCATTAATCAAGCTTTATTTTCGTATCAAAACGGTAATGTTTGGCCTACTTATAATTTTTCTATGTTGTTTATCTTACGACCTGTCCGGCTTCAATCGGGTTTTTCTATTTTCTCTAAATATATTTTTAAGGCATTTATTGCACCATCCTGAAAATAGCTTATAAATTTAAAAAATGGTTGTCTGTAAAGTCGGTTTACGGACGATAATTTTACGTGATAATGTCATATGAGCTTTAGTTGCAATTGTATCGCATGTCACTGCAATCACCATTTACGTTAAAAAAATTTCGCGTTAATTTCGATTACCTAAAGCGCAACGTGACACTTTTTCGTGCGTGCAGCCGGTCATCGATTTACAAAACATTATCACGTAAAAAAATGTAGTTGGTTGCTTCGAACGGACGATTCATTTCGAGTTCGAAAGTTTTTCCGATGATATTTCCCCCGTATACTTTGTCCACAGACATCGCCGATTTGGGTTCGGCCACGC
The DNA here is from genome assembly GCA_945859575.2 of Herminia tarsipennalis. Taxonomy (NCBI): domain Eukaryota; kingdom Metazoa; phylum Arthropoda; class Insecta; order Lepidoptera; family Erebidae; genus Herminia; species Herminia tarsipennalis. The sequence continues at coordinate 8,042,674 of OX243834.2, read as the reverse complement.
ACCACTTTTATGTGTGTCGACCTTTAATAGTAGCGCCCGTCTCGCAAACCGGGCACTGATTGTTATATTGTGATATTACAAGCGATGACATCCAACAATCTGCTGTGAATTCGTGGTGAATTTCGGCTCGTAGCGTAGTGGGCCGTATACTTTCTCTTTATATAAGCCTATATTCCCGCAGTAGGAACGTAATAAGGCAGATTACGAATATGTATGTAGACTATGACTTGGAAGACGCAGACTCATGGGCGTACTCCGGATCGTTTAGGTGGGATATTAAGTAAACACCGGCCAAATGTATACTGTATATCTATCTTTTTTGCTATTTCGGGGGAGTGGGTTTCAACCCATGCGCAGAGTGGGCCAGGATCCATATGAGCGTAAACTGCTAGGGAAGCCTTAGCTCGACTAGGGGTCGACTATAGAAAAAGTAAAAAATACTAGCTTATACCTGCACTCGCTCGGCTCGGCTTCGCTTTCACCCCTTTCATCGTCATCATTAGTCTAGAAATATCTACTGCTAAATATAGGAGATTGATTTTGAGCAGTCTACATCCAACTACTGACCGACGACCTGATTATGGTTGCAGGCTACCATTATCAGGTCGACAGTCCATCTTGCGAGGGGTGTCTCGCACTGCGTTTTCAAGCTCGTGGTCGCCCTTTGAGAACCTTCCGTACCCATCTATTGCTGGTTCTGCGAGTGATGTGGCCGGCCCATTGCCAACTTACTCAACCTTTTAGTGTACTAAAATTGTTTCTTAACTGTCTCGTGATGACTCAATAAATGACTTTAAACTTTAATAATCTAATAAATGCTATAAAGCAAATCGCTCTTCTCGTCTGTTTGTTTCATCACTACGGATTTTAATAAGATTTTCAGTCATTCGGAGATCTTTTCCGGAATGTTAATACGTACATTATAATATTATACATGCATATTTTGTACGAGAAAGTCCGTGCGAATCCGGGGCGGGCCGTATAAGGTAAAGTGATGATAAAATTATGAGTTAACTGCGAACTCACAAATAGCTCATCACTTTATTATAGACATGGCTGTTGTTAACATTGCCGAGTATACCACGAAGCACGGAATTTTACTATGAATGTGACATAAAACAGAAATTTTAGGTTTACAGCACAAAAGTATTAAAAGTTATGACACAGGAGAGCAGTCATAAACAAGATAAGTTATTCAAAACTTTGCTTTGAATACGTACGAACAACGGAACATGGCATTGTTTGTGTGTTTTTGCTTAAATGGATTACATGTCGTTTGTGAAATAATTTTCTTTTATCTCTACGTTAAATCCTGGGTAGAGTGGTTATAATAATGTCCCCAATCTCGACTACCACAGCAGACTAGCCAAGTATTCATCATATATTGGATTTTGGGCTGTAGGCTCTTCTGATAACCGAAGTTTTTCAATCGTATTGTCCCCCTTTAAGCTAAGGCCCTCATCAGGCAGTCAGTCTTCAACAGGCGCAGATACAACACGTTTTATAACTCGCTCACTAAGTGTACGTACATCTCATGAGACGGCAACTTGGTGTTGACATTTTCCTCAGTAACATAAATCGTTCAGGAAAGACCACATTGTGTACATTACTTGTCTATCAGAACGCGGTTGAACGGTGAACACAAGTTTGCGAATGGGATTAGCTACGGGGCACTCTGGTTCTGATGAACTACTCGCGACCTCTACTGCTAGCAGTAATAAACTGTGTCCATAGTAGATCATCATATAAACGTTGATTAACGTCTATATGATGCAGCAGCTTATTAATATTTGACGGAATAACTTGGTAACTTGAGGCAGGCGCGGATGCAAAGGGGTTGTATGACTCGACTGAATTTCCTGTTTTTTGGGGAATTTGAGAATTTAGACACTGGATCGAAGTGTTTAAGTAGGCAATTGCCAGGGATTTTTTTTTTGAACGGTTTACTTGCATTTATTGCAATATGTAAGGGAAAGTCGGGTAGCCCTGGACATATCTATTTATTTATTTATTTAGAACTTTATGCACAAAGTTGTACAAAGGTGGACTTAATGCTAAAAGCATTCTCTGCCAGTCTACCTTAGGGTGATCTATTCCTAAGAAACTAAACGCATTGCGTAAATAAAGGATTATTATAAATGTGTGTCCTCTTTATTAGAAACTAGCGGCCTGCCCCGGCTTTGCACGGGTGTCATATCGTAATTTTTTATACCTTTTGCTACATTTTTGTAATTTTCGTAGAGATCTCTAATTTTTTGACACTAAAATATAGCCTTTGTTACTCCCCGATAATGTAGCTTTCTATTGGTGAAACAATTTTTAAAATCGGTCCAGTAGTTTCGGAGCGTATTCATTCAATGCAAACAAACAATGAAATCTTTCCTCTTTATAATTTATTTAGTATTAGGATTGGTATAGACAAATGCAGTTTATTTGCAGTGTTTGGGCAACAAGTGAGTCGGTCGTGAATGAGTGATTTGTTCCCGCTAAAAAAGTAATAATTTTATTGTTCTACCATTTTTTTTCTTTCGTTAGTTCTTTATTTCTTTTGGAGTTTTTATCCTAACGGACATGGCAACCCTATTTAAGAGTTGTCTTATAAATGTTGTATGTTAATGATCGGGTGGGTATCGGGTATTGTTTTAAAAATTCAATTTTTTCTTTTAATGTTGTAACGATTGTTGCAGAAAGACTTGAAATATGCCTATTTTCAAGGACAGGATTAGTAAAAGATAAAATTGAGATGAAGAAGAAAACTAATTTATACTAATATTATAAAGCTAAAATTTGTTTGTTCGTTTGTTTGTTAGAACGCGATAATCTCAGGAACTACTAGTTCGACTTGAGAACTTCTTTTAATGTTGGATAGCTCATTTATCTACATAACATCACGCTACGATGAATAGGAGCAAAGCAGCAATGAAAAATGTTGCAAAAACGGGGAAACTTAAACAGACGAAGTTCCGCGCAACTTCGTCTGCGTAAGTTTTCGTTTTTGCTCAGCTAGTGCATCTTATGCATGGAAACATTTGAAATTCAGTTCCAGGATGTGAAGACTGGGTCCATGAAAATTGTATTTAAGTAAGTGCATTAAAAGCAGTGATATTTTAAGGTCGAAAAATGGTTGAGCCACCATTGAATTATTATAAGACCAAATTATTCTCAGAATATTTGATTGAAAAATGTCATATTTATAACTAACTAGCTTTCCGCCTGCGTGGATGTCGGTTATCGCAATAAAAACTATCCTATGTCCTTCCCCGGGACTCAAACCATCTCCATACCAAATATCATCTAAATCGGTTTAGCTGTTTGAGCGTGAAAGCGTAACAGACAGACAGAGTTACTTTCACATTTATAATATTACTAGCTGTGCCCCGCGGTGTTACCCGCGGTTTATTAGCCTATTTGTTAATCCAGGGTGTCAGCTAACTCCATACCAAATTTTATTAAAATCGCTCCTGCCGTTTAGACGTGAAGAAGTAACAAACATACACACTCACATACTCACAAACTTTCATCTTTATAATATTAGTGTGGTTAGTGTCAATGTTCAATTAATATGACACACAAATTCCGCTTATTGTGTTTAATTCGCCATTTATTCAAGTGCCCGGGGCTACCCGATCGTTCCATAAACAGACTGTATTGTTTCGGGTTTTCAACCGACTTCAAAAAGAAGGAGGTTCTCAATTCAACTATATTTTTTAATGTTTGTTACCCGATTACGCGCAGACAGCCAAACTGATTTAAAAAAACTTTTTGTGTTTGAAAGGGTATACTTCTCTGATGATGAGATCTTGGAGAAATCGAGGGAACTCTTAAAATATTAAAGGCGCACCTGTAGTAATTTGGGTATATTTTGTTGTAATTCGTACATTTACTCTTAAAAAACACCATTGAGTGAAATGGAACTGATGATGAAGACCACAGATGACCAGGGGAACTATTCAATAATAAATATTGCGGGTTGCGATCTAAGTATCGTGTTCGATATCTGATTCTTCGCCTCCATCAAATCATGTAATGGAACTGATAGTCTAGTATCAGGTGAACTCTTTAAAAATCAAAGACACCTCAAAAATGTATCGCAAAACGCAACATTTTGTAAAAAGAAATGAGCAGTTTGGATAATGCTATTGTAACATAAATCAACTACAAATCAATACACTAAAAAGTAAGAGATAAAAATTTATTTACAAAAAAATAAAAACCGGCTATAAAATATATATAAGGTAACTATGAAGCAAAAAATAATAGAGGTACAACAACAAAAAATAAATAAACATTTTGAAGTTGGTGCCTAAAACATAAAACTACATTTCTTGGCACCATCTTCAAAATGTTTTTATATTAAATCTAGACAGGAACTTTGTGTTCCTGATTTTGAGTGTTTGTAAAGTGTATATCTTCTAATTCATCAATGCATAATAATATTTTTTAATGTCTACCTTTTAAATTCAGTTACTGGGAACAAATAACAAACTGACAGATAATTATTTCTTTTAAATTTTTACACAGAAAACTTTTTTTGTACACCATGAAGTTAATAGGCAGTATCCGCGTCCCGTCTTAACCAGGTGCGTCGCGAAGAGGAAAGTGTAGACGATCGATGAGACTTGCAAGCTCGCCAGCGGTTAACTTGCACTTACCACTTAGTGCATAGTACCGACGGAGGGCACCCGCCTTACACCGCGCTCCGACCCGCCCTTGGCTTAGAACGACCTCCTCGAACGTTATGCGAGCCTGGTACTTTGATTCCGTATAACAACATGATTCGAGATTTTCGATGGATTTATCAGAAGAAATAGTGTTTAATGTGAAGTTAAAAAATGCGGTTGAGTTCGTATTACAATCAGCTGTGGGATCTTGGAGTGAGTTAGTTTTTTTTTTTTTACTTAAAATATTAAAAAAATAAGTTAGTTACGTGATTTCTAAACGAATAAATTAAAGTTTGCAACAGGTTTATGAATGTTGTTGTAAATAAAACGTAGTTGTATCTGTGAAAATAAAGTACCCTTATTGTGCAAAAAGTATTAATAAACATTTGTCATAGATACAAGCTTCTAGGCATAAAACTACTGTAGAAAGTAGTGGAGGTACTGCCATAAAATATTATATACATATTTACTATTTATGTAAGTCCTTCTTCCTTCTAAGTACACTGTTACTTATAAAAAACAAATCATTTGCACGTATTTATCTGACAATTTAAAAAAAAATCAAATATTGTTGTTATGATTTCCTTCTTAAGCTACAAAGTGAAGTCAAGATAGAGTCGGCGATGAGTTGTAAACTACCGAATTGTACAAGTTTTAGTTCCGTATATTTCACCCTATCTCTGTACCCCATATGCAAACCCTCCGTTTAGGTGAGTTTGTTTTTAATCAGTGCATGAGTGATAAGGCCCCCTGAGGTTTCCCTCGCCCCCAATTTTACTTTTCTCCCTTATCTTGAGGGGACTGTACACTGTACAGGCGATAAACAATAGGAATATGTTAAACTATGCAATTTTAAATGTGAGAGTCAAGTAAATTGAAGGAAGATGTAGTCTGGTTTGACAAAATTTAGGCTCATATTAACAACCACTAGCTGTTTCATTCGGTTGGTTAGCATTTATGTTCGTTCCACAAGCGGTATTTGGTATATAATTTGAGAAAATTTCGTCAAAATCAGCCGCTGTAGTTTCTGATATGATTTCCTGTATTCCAATCTTACGAATACCTAGTACAATATTTACCTCTATATCTATACTAATATTATAAAGCTGAAGAGTTTGTTTATTTGTTTGTCTGCTTGGTTGAACGCGATAATCTCAGGAACTACTGGTGCGAATTAAAAAAATATTTAAGTATTAGCCCCTTGTACGAGAAAGACTATAGGCTACATAACATCACGCTATGACCAATAGGATTTGAGCCTCAATGAAAAATGTTACAAAAACGGGGTAACATTGACGTAGACGAAGTTAGCTAGTGATAGTATATGGATATTAGTATACCTAGATTTGACCTTAAGCTCTGTGTCACACAAACTTGTTAGTATTGAATTTATCGGGGCTAATTTAGTCCCCTGTATGATTAAATTTCACACTACTCTAGTGCTACGTGTACTCGAAAAATATTGTCATATTAGGCATTGGTAAGTGACTCAAAATAATAATCAGTGACGCAATTCCTTGTTTTAAAGCCAAAGCCCTAGTCACATGCGATATTTTAGCATTAGTCAGTGGCATTTTGCGATAGCAGTATCGAAATTGTGTTCGAATGAATAAAATGAAATAATATAATTTAGTGCAACTACCGAAAACAGCAAAATTGCTCGTACACGAAGACTCTACAGGTATACCATAGTCCATAGGTATGCATAGATAGTGTTCCATAGTTTGTGTTATGAAAATAAACAAATATAGGTAGGTATGGTAAGTTTGAAGGTGAATGTCAATGTGCAATGTGAAGGTGAATCACCTTTCTTTGATATAAGTACATCATTCAAAACAGGACTGTTCTTGAAATGATACTAAAATTAAAGAGATTGAGACTTCCCGTCCCTTATAAACCAAAAAACCTAAATAACTTTTGGTCATCATATCAAATCCATGTTTTGCTTTTCTCCACAGAATTTAAATTTCGCCTACATCTCCCCACTTTTCTCATTCACATTATATAGCAATGGACCGAGAAAAGTAGTGAGAGAGTAGGGTGCTGCCCAGCAATCTGGCAATGTAGGCAAAAACAATCCTTAAAATCGTAAGCGTTGACAGGCACAAAACTTACCTTAAATTGCCAATAGCCAAGTATCTCATTAGCCGATATTTAGTGAGTATTCCGCCAAAGTATACAAGACAAAGAATGCTCTCTATTCAACTCGCTCGCTTACTGTAACTCAGATAAAGATTAAAAGTTATAATTAAGTTAATATCTCGGTGTTGTTAGCTATGGTAATTTTTCTAGGCATTTTTTACCAAATTAATATAATACTTGCATTTGAAAGCGGAAACCCAACCCACCTACAAAAAGAAAAGAGAAAACCTCTGTTTCACAAATACACTGAATTTAATTTAATTTAAACTTGAGGTGTAGCGACATAGTTCGATTCCTGGGTCTGAACTTTACAGTATTCTCTGAACTTCATATTTATTTTCTGTTTCACAATATCATTACAATTTGTGCGGAATAGTTCCAAATATGTGCGTGCGTTTGTGCATGTCGCAATTTTTTTTATCTATGTAGATTTATCATACCATATTGAAGATTACCTCGACATAATAACCCCGTTTTTTTGTTTTGGCAAATCGATTACCGTGAATATTACTTTTATCATTTTGTACCAATGCAGGCATTAATAAATGGTCCAGATTCTAGCCATAATAAATATTTTTTGTTGACTTGTTATTGACGGATTGTTGGTGCCTTTCTATGTTTTTTTAGTAAGTAAGTACGTATTACTGGGTAATTAATCACCTTCGCGTATCTACAAATTTCGGCCCGTATTGACGGTTTGTGAATTCTTGGTAGGTACTTGGGTTTTAGATGGTTCGCATTCGTATCTACAACTTATTTTTCTGATATGCTTGGTGTGTCCTTGTAACATTAGATAATAGAAAATGTCAGAATTTCCAAATGATATATTATTATGATGACAGCGCACATTTGACTAAGTAGAGGCGAAGTTTAATAGAGTTTAATTAACCTTCAGCTTTTCTATTTGAAAAATTCACCTACAGACAGAACACGAGTAATAACTAGATTTAACTATAACCCTGTTAATCCAGTTCTATACCCATATTCTTTTATAGCAGTTCTTCCAATGTAAGTAAAAAAAATCTCGTGGAAATCAGATTCAGTTATACATCTGTTTCCCCGTCTTGGTCACATTGAGGTCATTGAACTGCACGCGTGCCGAATTTGGGCAATTAACTATAGGGTGTTCAAACATCGTGTTACGGAATGAAAGTCGGTGGAACTTAGGGGGCCGTTCTCACTTTCTGCGGGGTGAATGCACTGCGGGGGAGGCCACCCTAACGCGACCCTCCCTAGGGCCCTCCGGCCGCATCAAAGACACTCATTGAAGGCGGTATAATTCCGACTAGACACTAAGAATTGATTAATTTCCATCTGAGAATCGTTCAGATCTTCTACATGCACATTTTTGATTCCAAGGGACATGCCCACATACATTCAACAAAAGCCCTCGACACATTAGATAAACGATCAATTAAATGGCTGAACTTATTTACTTCAGTCTTTTAGGAATAAGAATACAGTAGAACGGACACATCGAGGTTACAAAGTTGTCATTTGAAAATTCTGAAAATCAATTAATCAATAGTGTAGATGACTGTCAAGTCAAATCAGTATCTTTTTAAGAAACGTCAAAACGATGCGCCTCGTACTAATTTATATAAAATACAAAACAATGACGTCATTCTTTTGTATGGTCAAATCATGTAGTTTCAATGTTTGTTTTGATGTTTATAAATTCATGATTACGTAAAATTGTAGAGAAACATTGTTTTTCAGATTTTTTTTGCAAATGTTATTTCCTGTATAGTGTTAAATAATTTATTGTTATTGTAGTCTTCTACCCAATTGTCGCCAACTGTATTTCTAAACAGGTATGACTTAAGGATCTTGAAACAAAAATTAGTTGCCACTCTTTTCTTAAAGGCGCACCAGCTACCCCACAGGTGTTCCAGATGTTCATGGGCAGCGGTAATCCACTTCCATAAAAAATAAATATAAAAAAAAGAATGAAAGAAAAACAAAGAATGGAAACATAAATGCAACGTTTTTTCCAACAGGATGGAACAGTTAACATGGACAAGATGACAGAAGCGCAGAAAACAGCTTATTTAGAGGCGCATGTTGCCGTCCAGCAACATATGGCTCAAGCTGCTGCTGCTGCTCGGCGTGAGTCACAACAGCAACAACACCAGGCTGCACATCAACAACAGCAACAACAACATCAACAGGTGCAGCAACAACAACAGCAACAACAGCAGCAGCAGCAACAACAGCAGCAACAACAACAACAACAGCAGCAACAACAAGTAATAGATATTTTAAACCTCAGTAAAAATCATAAACTTAAATAAGCTAACAAGGCCAATAAATGCTTCTAAGACCTATCCAGCGGTGTGTAAGCGTGAAATTCGCATGTTGATGGCCTATTGAATACTCTTTTTAACAAATCTAATTTCAAATATAAATATAAACAGCAACAACAGCAGCAACAGCAACAACAACAACAGCAACAGCAGCAGCAACAACAGCAGCAGCAACAGCATCAACAACAGCAACAACAACAACAACAACAACAGCAGCAGCAGCAGCAAAATACGAACACTAACAACTCTAGTCGACATCATCAAGAAATGCAGGTATGTTGTCTTGAGTGCACCTATCTAATTTTAATAAAATCCCTAAAATTGATGCTATGGATGTCTAACAAAAGCCATAAGAGTTCTTAAAACTAGCGACTAGATGGCGCAAGTGAAGGCCTGACTGGCGTGCGAGAAGGATAAAAAAATGAGGTTTAGTAACATAGTCCGTACCAGATGGTATGATTTCGGCCCCGGTTTGGCATACGGTAGTCTCAGGTTCGATTCCTGGGTCTGGACTTCAAATGTTTGTATCTTTCAAAAATGCAATATTATTTAAATTATAAAATAAAAATAAAAACTAATGAAATATAACCACACCTTTTTGTTACAAATTGTGTAATTATGGAAAACGTATAGTATTTATATTTATTTATCGAACGGGTTATCAAAGTTTAATGTGTCTATATGTGAGTCTGTATATCTCTGTGTCTGCCTGTGGCATCATAGCGCCCAAGGGACGAACTGATTTAAATACTGTTTTTTTTTTAAATTAGAAAGCTAGTATAATCAAAATTAATCTTAACTTAGTTTTAAGAGATTTTTTTAAGTACCTATTTGTGCTTATATTTAATAATATTTTTCAGAAATCAAATCAGATAATATTCCCGCAACAAACTCAGAACGGCAACGCTCACCCCGGCCACCCATCTCCTCCCACCGTCAGTTCTACTCAGCACCACTATGCCACGATCAACTCTCCTATAAAAGTACCACAAGTCAGCTCTAGTACCGGCGGTCCTGATAGCACGTTCACTGTACCTGATGACGTTGGAATGGGATTTGAGGGAGGCGTTCGTGTATTACAGAGTCTTGGAAATTGGTAAGCTACAAACAAATTGGTATAGGAATCTATGTAAATAATAAAGCAGAGAAACTGACTGACCACAATGATGATCATCACGACCAAAGCTGTCAGTCAGTTCCAACCTGCCGTGTCTAGACGCAAAGCAAAAAATAATATACCTTATTCTAGGTATATTATTTTTTTGCTTTTTAATTACCTTGTATTAATTTTTGAAGTCTGTAATATTTTTTTGTAAATAGATTTTTATTTATTACTTTTTATCGGGTTGGTTTGTAATTCACTTATGTTATAATAGACTTATGTCAACTGCTTAAATCCTTTTACAAAATATTGCTTGCCCCAATGTAAATTAAATATTTATTCAAACCGATCCGTATCATTGCGTAATCGGTGACAAACATACAAAAATACAATAGTCGAATTTAGAACCTCCTCCTTTTTAAAGTCAGTTGACAAGAAATTTATTGTAATAAGTGTGGTAAATGAATTCATTGCACAATGTGAATGAACACCATGCAAGGATTTTCGAAATTCCATTCCTTTACGAGAAGTAAAAGCTAGTGGAAATAAATCAATGTTAGATAACTATGACTGCCTTGGTCCTTCTTAATAATTAAAGCTATAAGTACACTATACTAACGTCAAAATAAAACTTTTTTTACAAAAAAACATTTAACCGACTTCAATACCAATTGATTTTCTGGTATTTATTGAGGAGTTTCGTTGTCTTTCTCCGAAACTCATCATCAGATGTTTACGAAGTTTAAATAGGACTATTTTGAAATAAACTACTATCAAACAAAAAAGATAGAAAATCCGTCTATTTATGACCAAGTTATACCCGTACATCCAACAACAAATTGCAATACTTCGATTTTATTTATTTCCGCTAGGTCTCCAGAAGTAACTCACAACATACCAAGACCAAACTTGATACCGTTTACGGAGCCGTACGCAGAAGGTGGGTCCATGCATCCGGGGACAAGACTAAAAGCATTACAAGGCACTTCAGTCAGAAAACATCCGGCTATCAAACCAACGAGTTCTACTAATGAAGGTGAGTTGTGACCACGAATATCTAAAGGCACATTAGATTTACCATTTCAGGGACTTACCATATATTTAAAACAACAAGGCTTCAAGCTTTTGTGTGCCTATCTCTGGTAAGATTTATCTTTGTACTTAGTTACATTGAAATTGGCGTTTCAGCCGTGAAGCATAGTTATCTAACATCTAAACTTTGTCCTTTATACTATTAATAGGGTCGGACATTTTTAAAATACCTAAAAGTCCTAAATTATTTTAGACATATACTAGTCACGTAGTACCAAAATTAAATTAAATTGTATGTCACTTTTCATGTTTGTACATCGCAAATTGCCCTTTCTTATGTACGAGTATAGTCCATCCCGAGGTTGTCTGGAAAAAATCGCAGCCTGTGATAAGACCGCCTCTTTTACTATTAGCTTTAAGTGGCATCTGTCTAATTTTATATTACCTTATGATTGGTGTACAATAAAGAATATCTTACTTACTTACTTCATTACGTAGAATGAATCCTTATTGTTTAATATTGTGTAATATGTAATATGTGTGAGTGTAACTAACAATGTAACTTTCTTTTTCGAATTGAGTACGTAATCACAATAATAGTCAGGAAAAGGATATGATAGACTATCATTCAGCCTATTATCGGGCTCGACGATAATCTTGTCAGATGTCTAATAGTCTCTAGATAACCCTGTCACAACATGTTCGTTTAAGCGCTCAATGCCACATTAATCGTCCTCAATACATTGCTCCGACTTTCTACAATCGGTCGACTACAATCGCGGTCAAGGATAAGACCAAGTTAATATATTTTTTCGTCTGTTTTCAGGGAGTAAAGCATTCGAGTGCACAGTGTGTGGAAAGGGGTTAGCGCGCAAAGATAAATTGACAATACACATGAGGATACATACAGGTTAGTACCTAATCAATGTATTAACCCGGGATAGGTTGACATGGCAAAAATGTTGCCGAGATTAAACTGCCCCTATAGACAAGTGGCATAAACTCTAATCGAATAGAATGACGTCGCGTCTTTGCGCGCGCAAAACTATAAATCTCATAATAAAAAAAAAAAACATATTTTTACGGTCTTGCAAGCGCAACGACGTCATTCGATTCGATTGGCTGGTGAAGCGAGGGTGGCCTGGGTGTAAGACAAGTACTGTCTTCCCCATCTAAATATCCTGATTGACATGTCGACTTGTCGCGAGCTATGCCAATGATGTAGATCCTCGCAATGCTATGCTTGGGCTTCGATGATGCCTCATCAAGAAAAAAAACTGTTAAAAGTGTTAACGGTCTCAATAATACAGACGAAGGAGTGTCGGACCAGCCCATTTATCTGTTGTAAATAGGTAAAGGTGCCTGGGAGTTCTGTCACTGAGAAAAAAATGTCAACCCGGCATAGTGGAAGGCCAGTTATGTGTCCTTTATTACACCATAACAACGTAATATTGTCACAGCAAAGAATGACTTCAGCTTTCAGTATAATGGGCAATGGGTCTTACTGCCAGAAACACAACATCAAAAGTTTTTTCTGTGCTCTGCTGAGTTTCCTTAGTTGATCAAACGAATAAACGACTATACGCCTTTCTACTTCGTGCAGGCAACCATTTATAATCTTCATACACATTATTATTTCTCATTAATTTTGTAAAAAGCGACCTTGAAATAAATTCGTTTGACTTGAGCAAAATGTTCTGCAGCCTGCAGCGAAATTTGAACTTAAAATCTACAATACAAATGTGAATTGTTCACAGGAGAAAAGCCGTACGTTTGTGAAGTCTGTAACAAAGCATTCGCCCGTAGAGACAAACTAGTGCTACATATGAACAAACTGAAACATATAACGCCTTCGAACATTGCACCTTTAGGTAAAAGAACCATCACAATACCACGTGAGTATGCTTCGTAATGGTAATGATAGATGTTCACAATGATACCATATCTTATCACTACCGTTGTGGGGTTCGAGCGGTAGTCAAATTATATGATAAAGTAATCGATACTTTAATAATTATTGTGTTTTTGGTCAGCACTTATTGCTGAACTTTCAATTAATTCTAAGGGTGTCCTAAAGTGGCGTACATCTGTACCTATAATTTAATCGTTAAGTATTGTTTTATTTGGAGTGTAGCTTTATTAAATATCCACTTTGTTCTTTTATTTATTATGAAATTACATAAATAATTGTAAAATAATTGATCATGTCATTCTACAAACTTTTTATCTCTCAAGTCTCTAGGATATGTTTCGCTATAAAGATATACTGACAGACCATGCTGTTGTCATTCAAAGTTACGCTTTGCACATCTTGTACTTACTTAAATTTTGCTTATTTTTAACTTAAAATTAACATGTGTCTGTATGGATTTCCGCCACTTCAGGGTAGCCTAGTTCATTTATCAAAAGTAATTTTTAAATGGAATTAGTAAACGCTTATCACGGCTTCACCAAATTGCTTCCTATGCCAATTCGAAACTGAAATAAAATCTTCTATCTTTACCATTGTTCAACTTGTTTTATAAAACGAAGCAAAAATATATTTTCCATACAATTTGCTTTCTGAAGGTATGATGGTAGGTAAATTTGTTGTAATTTCCACAGCGCTGAAGTTGGATGATGTGAAACCGCAGCTGACAAAACAAGAAGATACGAAACCAAGTCAGGCGGAGATTGCCGCAGCAGCAGCAGCAGCAGCACAACAACAGCAACAGCAGCAGCAACAACAACAACAGCAACAGCAGCAACACTCGCACCAGCAGTCGATCCAGGTCTGCCAGGTACCTGGACACAGCTTTACGGTAAATTTTACTGAGAAATACCAAGCATGGTTCGTAGAGGTCTTTTAGAACGTGTTTAGATATATTCGTACCTTCTTTTATTGGCATGTTTTGAATATTTATTAATCATTTTCAACCTTCATATTTACAATTTAATAAACTGTTATTTTTAAAAACTTTAATAATATTTAAATTATTCTCATAAGTTTCACTTTGTAGTATTTAGTGCAGTTTTTAAAACTGTTTGGTCTCTGTCTCAAAATTTTAATAGGAGGATTTTTTTATTTATTGGTACACTTTACCATTTGCTTTTAACTTCGATACTTGATAACAACTTAATAATTCTTCTGCTTCTTGTTTCTGGATGAAATATTTTAACCTTTTATGAATAATACTTGTTATTATTTGGTTTTGCTTGCCTAAAGACTAGGTATCATTCATTTCAATTAATCAAGAATGTAATCTGTTTAACTTATATTGTTTTTGTAAATTAAAAAAAAACTTATATGTAGTACATAAAAATCATTACCCTTCCTCAGCCATAGTCGGGTAAAAAAGTATAGATGATCAAAAACCCCCTGAACTAGGAAATGATAGCTGAATCTGTAAGAGATCTGACAGTAAAAGAGAGACGTCACTAAAATCAATGCTAATTTCAAATGCCAAGTTACACTTACGAGCACAATAATTAACAAAAAAAAGAACCTTCCTTATCTCATTGCTCTCAAAACTACACCTAAGCCTTTAGTCAATCTTACTACTATTTTTAATTTGAATTGGAACAAGATGGAATTTGGTACAGATATAGATTATAGAGTGAAATGACACATAGGCTTTATATCCCGCAAAAATGTAAAAATGCCACGAGAACGAAGTTGCAACATCAGCAAGATTATACTATACACCTTACTACCACCACAGAACACAAACCTGGTCCACACAAGTGCGGCGACGGCAGCAGTGGCTGCGGCTACCGCTGGCATGGTGGTCTCATGGTCCTGCGAACTTTGTGGGAGACTGTTCGCCACCAGGGACGAATGGAGCGCCCACGCCAAGTCCCACCTACCTGACAACAAACTACTGCAGGACAAGATGCAAGCTACGCAACATCAGGTAATTTGAAGAGACATTCTTTGTTCTGATGCTACGTTCTAGGATTTTAAGTCACTGGTCACTTGGGTTACTTTAGAATAACCAACCGCACTCGTAGTGGTGTCTTAGTCGGGGCTAATAAAAGGAGCTTCTATCTAGACTGTAAGAAGCAACCGGTCAGCAAGCGGTCATCGATAACTCTGATGCCTGCAGACTACAATCGAGATATATAAGTATCAGCCCCTAGCGCTGACATCACTCAACCAAATCATAAAGTAAAGAAAACCTAAAGGAAACTGAAACCCTTCAGGAGGAAATTCTTTAAATAATAGTGAAAATCGTATCAATGTCCGCAGTGTAGAATAAAAGAAAAACCGCACAAACAGCTGGACGCTGAAATCGACTTTCTCGTACCTCCGTCGGTCGCACTCGTACCGGATTTATACAGAGTGATTTGTAATATACTAATAATCTCCCGCTCGTGGCTTTTTTACATTACACCAAAAAACTTTGTCATATTAGTTTTGTAAAAAAAATACCTACCACTTACTTTCGTCACACAACTACCTACCACACGTCTGTGTGAACCCCGAGTAAAATCGTTGTTTTTTGTCAGGTGTAGGGTCTAAACCTCACAATAAATAACGATTTTACTCCTGTTAAATCGTCTGTAGGTGGTAAAGGTCATAACTCTAAATAGAGGTAATTTTTCAAAACACTATCAATAACATTGCACCAAATAACTTTATAATACAGTAATAGTAAGTTATTTGGTGCAATGTAAAGAAGCCACGAGCGGGTTATTAGTATAATACAAATCAGTGTCTGAAGCCTTTTAGCAATACTAGCTTAGATTAGTCCTTACTTCTATCTTCTATATATATAAAAATAAATATTTGTGTGTATGTCCTCTATGCATTTCGAAACCATTGATCAGATTGTGATGAATCTTTGGTAGGGTGTTCTGGAGGCACCCACGAGGGTGCCTCCCCCAAAAAACCATAGCGAAGCGTGGCCGGGTTCAGCTAGTACCTAATACAAATTACTAACACCATTAAGGCACTATGACCAAAATACCCACATAATCAAATTCTATTTCTATTTACAGCAACAAGAAAAGGTTCACCTATCGAACCAAGAGAAGCTACAACTGCTACACCACCACAATCAGAACCAGCAAATTCTGAATGGTCACGGGATAGCAACAGCATCTGTATCCACAGCTACCGTCGTAAACGAAGCTGGAGGAGGGGGCGGAGGAGGAGCCTACTTCACACATGGACATACACACTACGCACCAGAAAGACAACACACACACGCACACCACCTCTGCCTAATGTGCAGACAAGAATTCGCAGGAAAAGCCGAATTCATGTTCCATGTCAGAGGTCATTTTGAAGGCAAAGTGAGTGATATTGCAGCAGCTGATGTGTTAGCCCGTTCTTTAGTTGATAATTCTGGACTGTGCACCTGAGCCCCGCCAACGCCCCTCAGTGCATTTCACTCGGATGCCTGTAACAAGGGCATCTTTCAGGACGATACTATCATGTTGAAGTTCTGACTCGCTAATTACGTGAAGAGTTACGTCACTATTAAAGTGGGGTATGTAAAAACAATTAAGGTCAGTGTTGATAAACTCTGTTTTTATGTTTTCTTGCTGATTCCAAGGTTTATTTCTTCATTGAGATATCGTTTGTATTTTTATACGACCAGTTAGTTAAATATCTGCAATATAAAATTAAAAAGTTTAAGGATTAATGACCTGAATCGGTCTAGTCGTTCAGAAGTTAGATTTCACTGACTCACGGTCTTACTTTCAAACATGGCATTAGAAAGAGCCAAATTAGCTATATTTCTAAGTAAAAGGATGATAGAAGTAAAATCAAAGTTGACAAGGACCCAACTGTCTGTATTTTTTATATCAAACGCATCAGATGTTTTAAACAAGTGTGAACAAATGACTTAATATTTAAACCTTGACTCCATCAAACCGGGGACGAGATGTAAGAAGAAGACTACCAATAAAATTTCTTTATTTTCCAAAAGCTAAACAGAAGTACCTACTAAATTTGACTGCCTCGGTAGCGCCGCTAATGTACTGTAGGCATGTAATGCTACTGTGGGTTCGATTTCCACACGGGACGAAGGTTTAGCAAAAAATATGTTAGTCTCGAGCCTGAGTATAACATATAGTTTAACTTTGTGTCCCTTACTACTTTTTTAAACTCCCCCGCGATACCAGTCCAAAGCTGTGAATTTTACCCGATCGCACCGATTGCACCATTTAAAAACAAATATTATTATTCTCTTTAAAAAACTCTATTGATATTTTCCAACACATCTTCCTTCGTCTCGTCTCGTCTACGCTTTGGTGGAGTCTAGATTACCTAAGTATTTCAGTTTAGATAAAAAATGTTAAAGTGCAATAATAACTAAACTCTGTACATAGTCCTTTACATCGAATCGGCGCTTGGGTGTTTTCAATACATTTATATACTACTTGTGTACATAACCAAATTAATTTGACTGCAATCAATTTATTTCATAGCTTTAATGTGTAAATGATGTGTGTATTTAGCTTTTATATACCGACAAACAATTTTAGTTCTGCTAGATGAAACTATTAATTTCAATCGATGTAAGTATATATATATATTATACATATAGAATAAGATATTAACGTTACATAGAATCCGAATAACTTCGCTTTATTTGATTTTAGGGTATAAGGTTTTAGGAATCCGCGGATGAGTGGTTCTAGTCATTATAATCTAGTCGATCGCGTGGTAACGCCGCGTCGTCTCTCTTAGAATAAACTGTATATAATATTATAGTACCTATTTTTATATTTACCCAGTATGAAATAACATACCGTAAGGAACTCAAAGTACCCTACGGTATGTGTAGGATTCTAATTAGACAAGTATCTTTAATTTAGTTGCATAATAACCTGCCAGTAATAACAATATCTACCAATATTGTCTACTTTATTAGTTATTTCACTAATTAGAAGTAAGATTTCAAAGCGACTTTTTTCAGTAGTAGTTTAGAACAAAACAAAACCATTGAAATACTCTTTCGTATGGAATTGAACATGTTAAATGAACCCGGAAGAACCTCCCATATAAAAGACTTAGAATGCCACAAGCCGCAAGCTCGTGGCTATTTTTTTTAATTGTCGGTTTAAGAAAATGCTTTCACATCATCGTTGGAATAATATATCAGCGTGTCTTGGATATCAAGCTGAACCATCTGTATGATAATCTAATGTGATCGAGTATCTCTATTGATCTTTTTTTTTTATTCTAAATATTTTGATCGGTTGCCCAAGTTGCGCGTCACTACGTATACAAGGTGATTTGTAATAAGTATTCTAACTCCGGCTCATGGCTTATTTACATTACACTAAATAACATTGTAATAAGCTTTGTGTTTTTTTTTAAATCTAATATACTCAAAAACTCCTATGTGAGTGGTTGTTCAATATAAAAACTCATAATTTAAAAAAGTATAACCATAAACATATTTCTTTCATTTGCCAATTTTCACTTTTAGTGGACGTACCGGATTATGATATTTAACTTCACAAATACTTTTAGTGTTTGTTTTGATGATTATAAATTTAAAAACATGTTAAATTGTGTACGAACGTCTTTATTCACTTAGGAAGCAGAATACTACAAAAAAAAAAACAAAAAACTAAAAGACGATTCTACATGTCCATATAATGCCTTTTCGCAAACGATAGGTAAAGCCGGCGAAAAGAACGAGGCAGTAAAAACTGGCGGACACTCTTTTCAAATTAAATTAATAAGATGAGGTACTGCCACCATTATATTATACACCATATAAGATGTCTGATACAAAAACAAGAGATAAACTGTCGGGTAAAATATTAAAAGAAGAATACACGAGATTGATGAAGCATCCACTTTCAATGTAAAAACTACATATTGGCCAAATTACTGCGAATTAATGAATAAGTAGTTAGTAGTAATGTTTTGAAAATGTAAGGAAATAATAGCCTTAATTTATCACTCAATATTTTACTGTAGTGAACTATCCAGTTGCTTTTAAAACGTTATTTGCTACATGTCGCTTTGAAATCTTCAATGTCAATGATGTTTTATGTAACTTAAAGGTTACATAAACAACATTCGATCTTTAAAAACGGCTAACTAATGCACACTTATATAACGTATTTATTGCAATGTCACACTATTATAAAAAAAGCATGATTTAATTAACACGAGTGAAAAAGAGAAAAATCTAATCAGCTGCTTTCATCATGAAAGTTAGTTCAAAATAAATTAGCAGACGTTTTAACAGCATTTTAACTAAGAGAATGTTTTGTCTTCTTCTATTCTATTTTGAAAATGCTATAAAACTTGCCATTTTCAACCGTAGTTAGGGTTTTGTTTACCCCCTTATTCATTATACATAATGCGAATGTTTTGTCTTTTGCTATTATATTTAAAAACTGGAACAAAAAACAAAGACAAAACATTCGCTAGTTAAAATGCTGTTATTGGAGGGAGTAGTCTCTTCACCGCACATTTCCTGATTTGCGCTAGCTCTGAACAAGTCGCTTACCATTTGCTCATTTTTAGGGTTTTCAATATATATTAACATATACCTAGTGTTCAATCTGTTTATAATTTGGATGGTTGACTAGTACTTGGTATGGAAATTGGTGTGACGGTGTGCTCATAATGTTATTGCGATGTAACTTCTCAATTATCTAACGTTTTTTAGCATTGTAGTTGTCGTAGTATCTGAATCCTATAATGACGTCATATTTGATTGCCTCGGACAATTGTGTTTTGAAAGGGTATTCCTCTAATTGGCAGCATTCATAAAAAGAAACAATCATAATTTCAAGGTTTATCGGCTATTTTTGTTTGTTTTATTAACATCGTAAATGTCAGAATAAAGACCTTGATCTTAAGATATGAAAGTCTATATTAAAAGTTCCTGAGCTGCCATTTAATATATAAAAACCCTTTTGAAAGGCGATTTTCTTTCATAAAGAATTACGTAGGTATTGTCTACATTTTTGTCCCTAAAGTCCTGTACAGTTTAGGTGTATTTGATAGAAATACCTCATATTGTGCGTATCTCATTCACGACAATGCTCCTGACGTTAAATTTGATTTGTCGCATCGAATGAACATTTTGATGTATACTTAGTTGTAAGGTCTTATGCTGAGTCCACATTTAAATTGAATAATTAAGAATTATTTTTGGAATCCCAAATCATTATTGTTTGATGTCATATACTTGTTATAAATAGTTTTATAGAATGATGCAACCAATGCCTAATCATAAATTAGTCCAATATGACTCCTTTGATTAAAATTACTTATGATGAATAGTTTCGAATTTACGTTTAACAAAATCACAAGTTAGTTCAATGTTACCCAAAAATATTACCCTTTAACTAAAGTTAATCCATACTATGATCGTGATAACCAGCATTTTAATAGGCTATTGAACCGTAATGTAATATTTGATGCAATTCAAATCTTTAGATTCAACATAAATAACGTTCGAATACTGCATTGATATCTAATGATGTGAAATGTAAATGTATTTACTTGATATTATCTACTTAACCAGTCACATTTTTGACACATACAATTACATTGATAACATAAAAATTGAATGAGTTTACACATGTCATTATGTACAACGTAAAAATACTAATTAATACCTACTCAATTAACTAAAGTAAAAGATAATACTTACGGTTTGAAAATGCAATAGGTAATGGGTTACTTTACATTTGTTTGACATGGTTCTTATTTCAAAAGTATACCTACATAGTTTTTGAGATTATTGCGAACTTACATACTACAGATAGACGCGATGAGGGTCTTTGTTTTATAATTGAAAACCAATTATTTCATATCAATTTTATGTTACTGACAATTTTTTAATTAAATGTGGACTACGCATGGAATGAATTTACCCAAAAAGGGTAAATCAGAGCACGATGGAAGTTACAAATTTGATAGGATAGGCTCGTATGTAAAATTGTCACGGAAGTGTCATAGGTGGGACGTTAATGCAATATTGATAGTATTAAATATATTTTTAGCTTAGTATTTGAAGTCGGATAAAAAAACAAAATAATTATAAAATAATAGTAATTTATGAATAATTATTATTTTCAGTATAACAATTAATGTCCAAAGAATATATGAAACGGAATGTTTATTTTAAACACATTTATTTAAGAAAACCTTAAATAGTCAAAAAATATATATTTTCCGTTCAACATTTGTTTAGAACAAAGGGATCATTTTATGTATTAATTGTAGGTTAATATTATAGATATAATTTAATGTAAAAATAACAAATTGGCTTTCATAATGATCTCAGAAGACTAGTCAGTAGTTTACTGTAAGTATATGTATAAAATATCTATGTATGCGAAAGACACTTTCCTACATTGGATATACTATGCTTCCCAGATTTTAAATTACATATATAAATAAATTTCATGCACCATAGTGAGACATGATATTTATAAATCTTTTAAAATTACCCTAACATTAAATATATCATCAATTGCTGCGAGTTTTATGATGTTAGTCCAAACTGTCTAGATATGAATGTAATTATGACAGTTTTTTTTCGAGTTCAATTAAAACTAATACTCCCTACATATAAATTTCAACATTATCTACACTACTGTCGATAAAATAATATTATAATATAATATGTATTATACATAAATTATTAACTATTGGAGAACCTAATCAGTCGGAGAATAAACCACAATTTTGGAAAAAAATATTGATACTTATCTGTTTTCAGAAATTACGGTAAAGAATAATATTTCACTAGATAGATATGTATAATAAATTTGATACCCAATATTTGTTAATCATTAAGATGTATATACATTCCCATGTAATAAAATATATATTACCTGTAGCTACGTCGTAATTTCATTACGAGAAATATATATTATTAATTATTAGTTATAATCTATTTCTTGTATAATAAAAATCCGTATATTATTCATAAGTAATTTTAACTTATTATTTGAGTTCATATTTATTATTAAAGTTATAGTTAATAAGTGGCCCACGTCCGAGACAGTGGTTGATTTAAATAATAACCTAATTTTATATAAGTAGGGACTTATGTCATGCCATAAAATTTTATAATGATGTAACTTTTACTGCCGATGAATTGGTACATTTAAGAAAATGGAATTATTGTACAAAAAATAATGGTAGATAAATGTTTAGGAAAACTTTAGAACTTTGTGTTTTTATATTTGAGGAATGACAAAACTGTGATCTTGATTTATTTCTTGACAACTTATATACATTTTATACATTATTATTATTACTATTTATATAACTATTATTTCAATTTGTACAGATCTTTTGTTCAAATTTATTCGAGTGCTTAGTGATAATTCAGGAATTTAGTTTGTAATAAATATTAGGAGCAATAACTCATCGTCGCATATCGTAAATAAAAAATTGTAAAAATTATAATAAATATAAATTGATGGTGATGTACTTAAGTATTGCAAGTAGCGAGAGTTTTGGAAATTAAAAAGGGAATAACTCAAGTTATTGTTTTATTAATATTATTGTCACATCCTCCCATTATGTATCTCCCATATTGAACCAGAAAAATGATTCCGCTACGGCTTTATATAACATACCCACAATGGTTATTAAACGTGCAAAAAGCAGTCTCATCCTTCCACTTATATTCCTCTATAATTTATCCATTGCAACTGGTACATTTTTAAAATTCCATCCATAAAAATAGTGGCAGACAGTGGAAACTACAGACCAATATCTGTGTTAAAAGTAATCTCTAAAATTCTAGATAAACTGCTTAACTTTACACTTACTAAGTATCTTCGACAAAACAATATTATTCCGCCAAATCAATTCGGATTTGTGAAAAGTAAGTCTACAGAAGATGCAACTCTGCTACTTATAGCAACGATTGCCAAGAATCTTGACAAAGGATCTAAAGTTATTGGTGTGTTTCTAGATTTATCCAAGGCCTTCGATACTGTCTCTGTTCCACTTTTGCTTCGTAAGATGGAATCCATCGGGATACGTGGGTTTGCACTAAAAATGTTTAGATCGTATCTAACTAACCTCATCCAAAGTGTAAAAGTTGGAAATCATATCAGTGACCATACTTCTCTCACTTTTGGCTTACCACAAGGTAGCGTGTTGGCTCTTATATGTAAATAGTTTGTGTACACACTCTCTTCCCCACTGTAACATACTTTCATACGCAGATTATACTGCACTGATTTTGTACAGGAACACTCGAGACGAGGCAAACATCTACACTGAAAATGCTCTTAAAGTAGTTATGACGTGGCTTCACGATAACCTCCTAACATTAAATGTACAAAAAGCAGTCAAAGCAGTCTCGTCCCTCCACTTACATTCCTCTACAATTTATGCATTGCAACTGGTACATTTCTTAGCATTTAAAAAAAATCCATTCACAAAAATAGGGACAGAGACAGTGTTGGAAAATACAGACCAATATATGTGTTAACCATAAACTTAGGATATACTAACATAGTACATATCCTAAGTCTATGGTGCAGTACTAACAGTACATAATCTCCAAAATTCTAGAAAAACTGCTAAACGTCAGACTTACTATACTAATCAATTCGGATTTGTGAAAGTTAAATTCACAGAAGATGCAACTGCACTGATTTTCAACCGACTTCAAAAAGGAGGAGGTTCTCAATTCGTCTGTATTTTTTTTTTGTATGTGTTTTCACCGATTACGCAAAGACGGCTGGACCCATTTGAAAAATTCTTTTTGTGTTTGAAAGGGTATACTTCCAAGTTGGTCCCATTGTCCCCAAATCACGATCTGATGATGGGATCCCGGTGAAATCGAAGGAACTCTTAAAATATTAAAAGCACACCTACAGTGATTTAGGTATATTTCATAGTGATTCGTGCATTTACTCTTAAAAAACACCAATTGGTGAAGTGGAACTGATGATGAAGACCAAAAATTAATACACAACCGTCTTCTCAATTCACTGTCAAAGCAAAATTCATGTTTCCACCAAATTGATTGCTCATGTGCCAAATTGATTGCTCATACCATAAAATATCTCGGTCTTACCATAGACAAACATCTAAATTGGTCCGCTCATACATCTAACCTAATCACAAGAATGAGAAAATTAATACCAATTTTTGTAAAACTTCGAAAATCAGCAGACTTTGAAACATTATTCTGTGTATACTATGCGCTCGCTCAGAGTCTGCTGCAATACTGTATAGCGTGAGATATAGCCACTACCACACTCATGACTCTGGAACGTGCACAGGCGTGAATTCTAAAGGTCATGACGGGCAAACCTAAGGGATATAGCACTGAGCTCCTCTATAACGAGTGCTCTATACTCACAGTCAAACAACTCTTTCTTAAACAAGCGATTCTTCGAAAGCACAAGACACCACCTTCGGTATTTTTATAATGTTAATAATATGGTAGGTACTTATTATATCCAGAAGACCTTCCTTTCGTGTAGGAGGCACGTAGCGAATCTGAAACCTTTCAACTCAACCTAACTATAACCTTTTTAGGTTTAATTTGTCTCGAATATAAATGTCATATAAGAAAAAGTATAAAACCAAATACGTATAATAAATTTGACAATATCATTTATAACATATGGCGTCTAAATTTTAGTTTCGATTTGGGATAAAATTAAAATTATGAGTATTTCTAGATAATAATATTCGAATAAATTTTCCTGGTAAGCAAATATTTTCCCAATATTTTCTTGTGTCGATGATATGCGAAAAACTATCACGTGGTAAAACGTACGTCTTTGTAACATTTACAAGGACTACTGGCGTAATAAGCTGGAGCATTTACTTGGCCTATAGTCACCAGAGACCACCAGAGATAAAATGTCACTGTTACAATGTATGGCATGACGGATTTTCACTGTGTCACACTGTCTGACTCGCGTGATAAACTGATAATACGTCAAGGAACCGTTAGTCAGAACCGTTTGTATTGCCACATACAGAAGATTGGTTAGCATAGAACCAATCTGCGAAAGACATGATTACATAACCAAACACATCAGTGAAATTGAAATTCTCGAACATCACAAAATGTTAAAGCTTTTTAACGGTGGTGGTGGATGGATTATATCCATACGTTTTCTGTGTAAATAGACAACTAGGTACCTAAATAATTATAGTCAATGCGGAAATAGATATTACATAGTAATTGAAATATATTATAATTATAGTAATAATAATACGGCGGTAGTAGATTTTCAAACCAAATAATATAAAAGAAATAAAATGTTTCATACGTATACTAGTTGTTTTTTGTAAAAATCCATAAAGAGAAGAGGTGATTTCAAAAGACAAAATCCACTTCATTCATTTTATGTTTTTTTTTTCTTTTCTTTCAGATTTTTTTTATTTTTTTTGGTTGAAAAATGGAAACTGCGTGTTTAAGTATTAAGTTTACACCTCTAATAAAAGAAGCTGAAAAACATTTCAATTCCAATTGTTATTTAGAAATTGTACCAGAAGTGTCACGCCTTGAAAATCTAGACAAACTGAAATGGGATCGAAAAACCGACAGTATAGAGTACACCGTACCTATGACGTATACAATAATACTTAGAAAGCAGAATAAAATAGAAAAAACATGCGATAAACTTGATAAGACGTATCATTCATGCGTCGACTTGCTATGGTCAAGTTTAAAATCAAGTGATGACATAACATCTAATGAAATATCAAAAATAATAAGTGATACAATAATATTGAGCACTTTACCAAGCAGTGCAGCGAAAATAGAAAGTTTTATTAGCAACCCCTTAGGTTATAGCACTGATATGTTCCAAAGTAGGTCTGCAACTGACGAAACTGCTTGTGGCACATCGAATACACCATTATTAGTTACATCAAAAGAAACGGATCAAGATGTGATAAGCGAAGATGTGATAAGTGATGGTACTAATATTTTAAGTGTGTATTTAATAGTTGTTGCCCCGTAGTGAAATGAAATTTTGATAATGATTCATTTTACAGACACATCAAAAGTGGAACCTCAACAGTACGGGGATTACACAGCCAGACAAATAAGGTCATCATGTGATGTAGTTACAAACACAACAGACGATATACGATCTGAGTGCGGTACTAATACTATTATTGAAACTCCAAACCATCGTAAACATATGTTGAGTTTTTCTCCTATGTGTTCAGTCAATACACAAGCAACAGCAGATTCGTCAATTTTAAATTCTAAAGCTGTAACTTGCGATTTACACGACGCTCGAAAGGATATACTAGTAACGAAGCGCAAGAACAATGTGATGGATTTACCTAATCAATTTATTGTATCTAACATGTGTTCTGAATTCGATAATTTTTTTCACAATAATTATAATAAAGTACATTTTGCATCTAGCGATAAGAGTTCACCTGCAATCAGGATTGCACAGTACGTCCGTTACATGGAAACAGAACTTTTGCCTTTGAACGTTTTTCTTGACAATCTAATAATTAAGTGCTCATTACTTGGTATGAAAAAAAATACGGATTATAATAAAGATGATCTCAGCAATTATTCATTATTACATAACAGCATTAACATGGGTAGAAATATAGGACCAAAGGAAACATGTGAAAAATTAACATCAAATCGTGTTGTTTATTCAATTGTATTAGACGAATAAAATTACATTAAGAAACATTATTTAATTTTGGTGTATTTATTGTTCCAATTTGTTGGATACTTTCTTCTACTCTCACATCTTAATCTTCACACTTTATATATTTATATATATATTAATACTATTCTCTTTTCAATTTTCAATACTTTGCGATAGCTGTGATAAAAGTTAGTTTTTACATCGAACAGTCACTATAAGGTATTAAATATAAAAATACCCGCCTGCGCAGCTACTAACTGCATGATATTAATATATGAAGGAGATCTTGTTTCAATCTTTTTGCGCAGGCGGGTTTTTGATTTTGTTTTTTTTTTATTGAATAACGTTGACATTTGTTTTCAACATTTGCATTTCTGACAAACCACGTATCCCTAGTCTTATAAATAGGAAGTAGATTAGCAATGGGACTTCGCGATTTAGTTTCTACCTCGTGGTTCCGTTAATAATATAATGGAAAAAATCCTGGGACCACGAGAAAACAGGGGCATTGAGTAGCCTGACTAGAGAATTTATCAAAAAAATTACATCGTGTTGTATGTACACAAGCAAAGATCTAACTGCGTTCAGCTCAGTCCAGTATATTGTAAAAAATACACACACGGAGCTATAAACTAAGTATATGCACTTTAATTTTAAATTATCTCTATAGTTACCACCAATGGTTTGTCGAAATGCATCATTAAGTTGTCTTGGTTTCAGGGCATTCCTCGCAGATTAATACATATTAAATGTGATTGTACTCTTGTATATATATCTACATAATAAAATGCATAAGTTATGACAAGTCTAACTTAATATTGAATTTGTAGTCTAAAATATGGATAATCGAGCTGTGATAGAACGAATCATGAAAAATTTAGCTTTTGAAGTGGAAGCTGTGCCAAATAATAAAGTAGCTCGTGCAGATGGAAGAACTT
Organism: Herminia tarsipennalis; assembly: GCA_945859575.2. Classification (NCBI taxonomy): domain Eukaryota; kingdom Metazoa; phylum Arthropoda; class Insecta; order Lepidoptera; family Erebidae; genus Herminia; species Herminia tarsipennalis. Next base: position 8,014,905 of record OX243834.2, on the reverse strand, counting down.
ATTCATCGAAAACTGACCCTTTGAATGTGAAGATAAAAGTCAGAAAAAAAGAAATTAATGGACCAATTTCTGAACCTGAGATAGTTCTACGAAAAGTATGTCTTGTAAACAGCACAGAAACAATAATGTCTTTTGATATGTTCATGGAGACGGAATCTGAGAAGAAAATTGCTCGTAAACCTCGCAAACGACTTTTTAATAAGTTAAAACCAGGTAATAATGTGCTCATATGTCACTTTACAAAGTACCTACAATCATTGATGTTTAATTTAAAGTGGTTTATTTTTAGCCGCCTTCGAGAAAAGGGGTTTTCGCTATTCCACTGCATATTTTTTTGGAAGATTTTAGTGATTTAAACGTTGTCCTAGCTTATAAAATACCAGAAATAAAGCATAGGAGCCAGTCAGCGAAATTCGCATTTGGTGATGTGCTTGATATTTTTTTTTATATACATTTAAAGGTTGTTCATTTCCTTAAAAAAGTTTACCTTGTTATTCATTTGAAGATGTTATTTGTTTCAATAGAGTATTGCTAAATTTTCAAGATTGATGGGTAAATTTTATAAATTTATACCTATATGTTCGTAAGTCTCTTAATAGTTAAACTAACTTTAGAGCGTTTTCAGGTTTATGTTTAGGTGTTTCTGATGATGACGATCAACCTTACACGTCTGACATCGTGAATAGTCCTGATGAGCCTGGGCCTGGAGGTAGCTCAGCTAGCAAATCAGATGGAATTTTAAGACAACCATTCGACCTTGCCAAAAATTCATATGAAACTTTTTTCACAACTGCACAGAGAAAACATCGAACTTTCCTAGGACATAAATGCAAACCAGGCAAATACTACCATTACTTTTAGTGTTATCTGACGAATTTACATAGCTGCAATATTGATATGCATTTTTATTTTTCTCCTTTATTGATACATTTTTTATAGGTGGCTGCTTAGACCCGCCTTTTGGTGAAGACACGTATTCATATATACCCACCATACAAGAATCTTCAACACATGCTCCGATTAAAAATGTAGAACACAGACAGGTTGATACAAACAAGAATACAAAATTATATGTAAAAAATAACGACAAAAATAAACGAAAATCTAAAGATATACCATTAAAAAAGAAAACTGCCGACGATAAAGTAAACGAGCCCAGTTCAATATTAAATTTATACAAAGTAGAATCTCCAAGGGATTCCATTATAACTTATCCTCCGGAAGACATCAATAAAGTATACAAAACTAGAGCTGACACAAAAACCAGTGAAGACAGAAAGACCAGTGACGCCAAAATCTTTAGACCTTCCAGTATGGAAAAATCTAGACAATCAATCAACGAGACTTCATTTTTCAGTCCTGTAAAAGGTGTAAAAAAAGATCCTAGTTATGTCCAACAGGAACCGTTAAAACGTCATTCGTTTAATCCTAAACCTATTAAAAAGCCTGTTCCAATTTCCGACTCTTTAAATTCAGTTCCTCTGGAACAGTCTAATACTGGACCTTCAAACACCCATATAGAACCAAAAGTTGATGTTTTTCATAAACAACAATTACAGTTAGAACCAGATTCGAAAGATATTGAAAAAATAGATGTCAAACCTTTCATTGTTCCAATTCATGTTGATGAAGAGGAAACGCATATCAATGGGCAAATTAACACACTGATGAATTCTAAAATTGAGTCTTTAATTAAAGAAGATTCAGAAGGAAAATCGTCAATTCCAACCAACTATGAACCATTCATTACACCGATTCGAATTGATGAAGAGGTATCAGCTGAAAATATAGATGAAGTTGAGTCACCTATTATCGTTATAAAAAAGCATTCCACACAGTCTAAAAATAGCAGAAAGTTTTCAAAAGATAATAAAAATTCTGAATCGTATCAATTGTTCTTGAAACCTACGCAATCTCCACAAAAAGTTTATGAGACAGCAAAAAATAAGGACTACGATGACCCTAAAGAAATAAAACCTCTATTTGTAAAAGAAAAAAGAGATACAAATCGTATACTATCAGACCAAAATCAACCAAAAGACCTGATTGAGAAGAGTAAACCTGACGTTGAGAAAATATTATCGGATAAAACTGAATATCTTGTTACAGAAACTTCAAATGAAAGTAGTGATATAATTTCGATTGACGATCAAAAAAGTGTTTCAGATGTAAGTGTTGAAAATGAAATAATGCAAAACGAAAATACATTTAGGGAACCTAGTATAGAATCGGTCAATGACAATGATAACGCACTTACAAATATTAACTTTGATCCCAAAACAAGAATCACAGAAGTCTTGACTGAAGAACCAAGTGAGGAAAATGAAAGTTTAAACAAATATACGAAAGACGACCAATCAGATCAAAAATCCGATATTGAAAACCAGGCATTGAATACACAAGATCAAAATTTAATTGAAAATGCGAAAAACTTAGACCCATCAGATAGAAAACCTGATTTGGAAAATCGGCTTATTGATTCACCAAAACAAAGTTTAGATGCAAATCCTAAAGTCGTAAAGCCATCCGAACCAAAACTAAATTTGGAAAACAAAAACTCCATTACCCCAGAACTGAGTTTAGATGTGAACACTCATCAGAACCAACAAATTATTGTAAAGCCATCAGAGCTAAAACCTTATTGGATAGACAAACACCCAAATTCCAAAGAACATATTTCAGACATCAATACTAAAGTCTCAGATCCCTCAGAACCAAATCTTAATTTGGAAGACAAAGACCCCAATTCCCATGAACAGAGCTTAGACATAAATATTGAAGTTTTGGAACCATCAGAAACAAAACTTGTTTTGAAAGACAAAGACCCAATTTCCCGCGAACAGAGTTTAATAATCAATCCAAAATTGTTAGACTCTTCGGAAACACAACTTAATTTGAAAAACAATCTATTGAATATCGAACACCAGAATTTTGATGTAAATACAAAAGACACGAATAGTTATATCTACGATGTCGATAAAAATGTTTTTGGAGGAACAGAACCTGTACTTAATCAACCATCGATACAAACAGTCTCTATAATTGAAGAACATGATAAAATAAAAGATATAGAAGACGAACGAAAAAATGGAATAGAGCTACCGAAAAAACCGACCCAAATGCCAATAGATAATCAAAGCATGCAAAGTGTGTCTACTAATAATTTGCCAAATGACGAAATAATAACACAGAAGGATCATAATAATTACTATATTCCCAATGATAATATGGAAATTATTGAGAATGGTTTATTAGACAAAGGCAAAGTTTCACCTAATAAAATAATAAAGGAAAGCCAATCCCCTGATAATTGCACTCAAAAGTCTATACTATCAGAAAGTAATAAGAATAAAATTATTAACACAGAAGAAACAATCATACCAGACATCAACCCGACAACTGACCCAAAAACCGTGGTTCTAAACTTAGGATTTCACAGTTATTTAAATAACAAAAATGAAAGAGTAATTGAAACAGTTGATGGAAATAAAGTAAATCGGTACCCAAAAGATTCCCTATCAGTCATAAAATCTGAAATCCAACTGTTTGCCAACCAAAAGTATCCTAAATTAAATGTTCCTATTGATTCAACATTTGACTTAGTCATCAAAATAAACCAAAACTACAACAGAGACGACACGGTTCCTGCTAAAACTCGAATAAAACCAGTTCCTGAGTTTCCTGAATTAGGTAATGCATTTTTATTTTACGTATTAGCTGTGTAGACCATTGTTTCACTAGCATTATACCCACTTATATATTTGTTTGAACGTCGCCGTTTCCTATATACCTACGTTATTATATTTATGATTGACGCTAATTACGTTAACTGGAGCCGGAGGTTGCAGAGAAAGTCTATACATCTTAAATAAATTTAATTATAAATTACATTAAACTAAAATCTAAAACTAGTGATAAATGGTCGATGTATGTACCAAGAATGAATCGTTCTTTATTAAAATCTAAAACTACAACTATGGAAAGACGGTTGCGAAATCGAAGTGGCGAGATGTGGAAATCACGTAGCGCTGACTCGACGCCTCGTGCCGGTCCGCAACTGCACTGCTTCGATAAATGGTGTCAACGGTCCGCCTCTTACACCAAAGCGTAGATAAATGGTGTCGACGGTCCGTCTATAACACCGACGCGTAACACCTCCCCCCGAAGAACAGCAACTATTTGTCAAGCGGAGTGGCAAATATTGCTGCCAGACCACTGGTGTTCATCTTACTTCTTCTGGTCGGATGTTCCGTCTGGGTTCAATAAGTGTATAGTTGGCCCCTCTGCAGTATCGATGTCTGGATACGCCTCTGGCTTCAGCTTCCGAAGATCCGGATATTCGTTGAAGGTGCTTGGAAACCACCCGGGTGACTCGCGAACGCGGATATCGATTTGAGATATTCCTAATTATCGCGAACCGGCCCGCGAATATCCTACCGACTGCGCCAATTACGTTAACTGGAGCCGGAGGTTGCAGAGAAAGTCTATACATCTTAAATAAATTTAATTATAAATTACATTAAACTAAAATCTAAAACTAGTGATAAATGGTCGATGTATGTACCAAGAATGAATCGTTCTTTATTAAAATCTAAAACTACAACTATGGAAAGACGGTTGCGAAATCGAAGTGGCGAGATGTGGAAATCACGTAGCGCTGACTCGACGCCTCGTGCCGGTCCGCAACTGCACTGCTTCGATAAATGGTGTCAACGGTCCGCCTCTTACACCAAAGCGTAGATAAATGGTGTCGACGGTCCGTCTATAACACCGACGCGTAACACGCTGCTATGCGTTACAAAATTGTTTATAAGCTTTTTGGAGAGTACCGAACTAAACTCAGATACAAAGACATACCTTTTTCTTCTTAGTATTTCGACACCATCGTGTGGGCTCACAATAAGCCATTGTTTGTAATACTTTATTAATCAAATTCGTTTAATTTCAGCCAAACCTTCACACAACGCAGGTGGAAAAATGAATTGTGAGCAGAGAATATGTTACGAGAAAATATTACAAAACACTTTAACAGATATTTATGAACAAAAGTTAATTCCACTGCGAAAGGTGTTAAGGGATTTAAAATCGGATATAGATAAATTGGCTGGGCAGCAAACAATTGTCAAGAAAAGAGTGCACGGTCTGGAGAAGATTAAACCGCCGCGATTAAATGTTTCTAACAAGAAATGTGGTCCATGTAAACAATGATACACGAAATACTTTAATTTCATGAATAATATAGAAATTGATTATATAAATGTGTTTACTTTCACGCCATTCTTTCAAACTCAACTTGCTTTTGACTAATACGATTTTGATTTTATTAAGATTACTTAAGTACTTATGTAGTTTTATGGATTCGATGTTTTAAGAAAATAGCATTGTGCGACGATGGAGGGATCTAAGCGATTAGTCCTAGGTACTGACACGTTTTCCCTTCCTAGCAAAATATAAAGGTACCGTAAAATGGGGTGAATAGAAAAAATCTTGGGAATTTTGTTATAAGCCTGTACCAAAGCTAATTCTATAATACTGATGGTTTTTGGATTTTTTAAATAGAGCAACATTTTTTTTGTAAATTATATTAATAAATAGATATGCATGCCTAAGGCAGCTTTATACATACGTTTTTTTCACCAGACGCCGGTAAGATTTTTTAGCTGTGTTGTGTTGCTTTTTTCTATATACAGGTGAAAATGGGTTAATTTATTAAATATTTACAAAACTGATACTACAGAGTTATTTAGTGATAAGAAACCACGAGCGGGAGGTTACCATTATATTAAAAATTGCTCTGAAACGCATAATATCATTGATTGTATGTCTGTATGGCTTACAAGGCGTGTGTACCTACACGCAGCGAAACTGGACACCTGCTTAGCGATATCATCGATAGAACCCAGTGAAAACAACGGAAGTACTCTTCGTGAATACCCGGCACCAGGTTAAAAACCGGAACGTGTGAAAAGAACCTTAGGCTAAGAACTCACGGAATAAAGACTAAAGACTCACTTTTAACCCGCGTCCGCCACGTCCGTTGGCGCAACCGCTACGCTAGTACGTTCACGTAATTCATGAAAATGTTGATATTCACGACGTGATCAATCCAAATGCAAGTCACGGGTAAAAATAGCGCCATGAATTTTGTCTCTAAAACTAAAATATCTTGCCACATATAAAAAATAACTACAAGCATCAACGCAACGACAATCAATGTCAATGTCTAAATTTGTGTTGGTCCAGGTTGGGACCTGATATTCATGTGAATTTATATAGAAAAGAGAAGTACATGCTTCATTATAACATATTGTAAAGTAACAGCTATAAAATAGCAAAACATTTTATTATAAAGAATCCTGAATTACTATAGTCACCTATAGTAACTAATAATATTTTACCGATTAACACACCAAGACTACTCAGCACAAATAGCATTTTCGTAAAAGCTGTAGGCGTCGCTCAATTACTTCATATGACCAGGCCTATGAACATTATTCAGGTACCTATATATTCGATAAACAAAGAAGAAAGAAGAACTCCGGGAGAAACCACAAGTAATTTAGCTGTCGGTCTTTTGAATAATCTAAAGAAGAGGAACCGTTCCGCACCATAGTAAAAAAAGAAAGCCAGCTCAGGATAGCTTAAAAATGACCGAATCATCCGAAAATGTCGAACAGGCTACCGACACTGGAGAAGATGCTGCGGATGAAATGGAAAGAGGTCTCAATATAGTAGGTACAAAATTGTTAATTTCTATTACAATACTGATAGTATCGTGCAAAGAGTAAACTAATACTACGGAAAAAGAGGGCCCTCTCGCAGTGTAAAAAAGCAAACCGTTTTGATTTTGACAGACGACAATGCGCCATCTGAATTTTGTTTCCAGAAATATCATTTATGCGGTATGGTATGCTATAGGCCGACCGCTCAGAACTCACGTTCTCTGTCCCGCGCACCCCGCTCACCCACCCGTTAACATCACCCCGCGCTCCCTTCCACCGCGCAGGCGATATACGAGTTAAGCGGTCGGCCTATAGGCATATCTGTAGGTTTTATTAGCAACAACTCATTTTATTAATTTCAACGATTGTTTTAGATGTTCTCATTTTTTTTAAGAGAGGCATTTTTAAGTTTTATATTGAATATCAAACTTTAAACGACTCTCATGAAAAATGTTAAAACGTCATGGAATCGTTGAGATTAATAAACAACCTTGTTGCTGATCGATGATTCAGTTATTTGTGGTAGGAAATTATAAGAAAAGATGAGTTTTTATATTATTATAATATTTATTATGTACCTACCTACTTACAACTAGGTTTTCTAACAAAAGCACAAAGTCTAGATATTTATTCTAACGCGACATTATCCAAGGCCATATTTTAAACAATAAAGTGTCCGTTGCAAGATAAAATTAAATCTATAGATTTAATTGTATATAACACGGGGCGTATTCAACGCATTTATACGAAATTATCACAGCCACAATTTTATTATGAAATGGAACAACAAACACGCAAATCCAAGATAACACATATATTATTCAAATAACTGATAGCTCAGGGCTTTTGAAATTATCGCTGAAATTAATTTAAATAATACAACCAATGAATTAAACTTCCAATTCTGTGATGGCTTGTTTGACAGTTGTCAAAACATAGGTAACTTTTTTCAAGTACCATAAACAAACTGGACATTTACTATAGAGGCCAGTATTATTTAGTAGTGACAAACAACATTATTTTAAGATAAAGCATTTTTAAAGACCATTATTTGATAAAACAAATAAAAAAGCACTGTTTTATTAATTTCTTAAAACAAAATAAAACCTAAAATTTTATTCAAAATGGTAACGCCATCTATTGAACTTGAAGGTGACTAAATATATTCGGAAACAAAAAACAGATGCCGACTCTTCAATTACTGATCTGTCACTTAAACGACAGTGTCCCCACCCTGGTATCGTGTAGAAACGAGACACAGACACACGTGCACAACGAATTAATTTGAAGCGACAGCCTGGTTGAGGATGTAACTCACCTGACATTAATTTCTGTTATGTTTGCTCATTGAGAACTTTGAAAGTTACCATACACTAACAACAGAGGGACCAGCATAATAGAAAGCTTACATAAAGTTTTTATTGTCCGCGTAATACACCGTCTCGTACTAATGCGTTCGACGCGATTGATACGTGTATTTCTTTGTTACTTCTAAGTACAGTAGCTGAGCTATCGTAAGCTTCTCCTTCAACCAAGCGAATATTTAGTGAAACTTTTACCGCCTTATTACAAAGAGAAGACTAAATCAAGGTTTAGGCCAAGACTTTCAAGTCCAGGATTTAGTACTGTACTATTGGTCTTATTACAAAGCTTAGATAATCCGTGGACCAGCTGATACCAAAGGATCTTGCAATCAGCCACAGATTATAATCAATTTAGTTCATTCATTTTTCTTATCATTCAAAAATAACGTTCCGTTTTAAGCCAATATAATTTGAAAGTATAGTTTTCATTTAGAAAAAAATATTTAGACGTTCTATTAGCTAAATTATTCGCCAGGACTACGTAATTTTCAAAATATAAACCTGACATAAAAGTCCTCGGCCTGCAATTTACGAATATTAAAATAGATTCTGTCAGGATCGGAACGTTACATATATAGCTGTCAGTAGTACTAAAAATGTAAACAAATGATGATAACCTAAATGTAATTAACTCACGACATTATTATGGATGTTATAAGTTTAATCTGAGTAATTATAGCGCCCAAACACTTATAGGAACTTGGATGCGAGTTTTTATTACAAAGCTAGTTTCATTGGAACAGTTCTTAGCATGGTTGGATGAAAATTCGTTCAATAGTTTAAGGATACTTACTCAATAAGATAATGCTTTTTTAATATACTTACTGTTTTCTTTGTTGCACTCGTTGTTCTGAATGTATTGGGGGAAAGTATGCCTAGATTCAACATAGGTACTGAAGCTTCGGCTGAAGCACAACAAACAATTGAAACAAATTTTATGAATATATTTATTATTTAATATCAGTGAGCTTGCTATGAAATTAAATTGTCAAATAACTACATAGAATCATTATTTATTAGATACCATTTATTCTTCCTAAGAACAGAGTACATTTTCATGAGAATCATAAATATTATTATCTAAACTGTTAGGTAGCACTTATTAGTTATTCCATTTGACAACAAAATGGATGTTAACAATTTCAATAATCTGTAACCAATCTGTACTCTCTGTTCAAACTATGTTTGAAAAGGAATATTGAGTTGATATCCCTATTTCTTTATACATAACTAGCTTTCCCGCACATCTTAGTCTGCATAAATTTTCCCTGTTTTTGCAACATTTCTCATTGCTGCTCCGTTCCTATTGGTTGTAGAGTGATATTATATAGACTTCCTCGACAAATGGGCTATCCAACAGTAAAAAGTTCAAAAGAATTAGTCGTTCATGAGATTACCGCATTCAAACAAACTCTTCAGCTTTATAATATTAGTATAGTTATTTATTTTACAATAAATTTTAAATTGTATGCATTTTTTGATTATTATATAAACAGTGTTAGTTCATTTTCATGAGAGTCTTAAATATAATTATCTAAACTGTTAAGTAGTGCATAATAGTTATTACATCACAATTTCAATAACCTGTAACCAATCTGTACTCTCTGTCTATGTTTAAAGGAACATTGTAGCAAAGTATTAACTAGCTGAGCTCCTATAAACATAATATTCAGTTCTTGGTACCTACTTATAACCTAAGTTTACATCTGTTTCTAGTGACAGGTATACCCATGGTTACACTTTACCAACTAAATTTTAAATTGATCAATGTTTATTTAGTTCCACTATATAGTTCACTAGTAAGTTTTGGGTAAGATGTAGTATGATGTTTCTATTACTTTGTTTTGTGCATTTTGAGTATATTCAACATTGGTTTTTGCCGCACTACTCCAGACCACCTATCAGACATTCCAAATGTGATTTTCCAACTTCAATCTAATAATGTGACATATAAGTGGAATGCATCAGTTTGTTTTACATAGAGCACCAGTTAATGATACTATTGTCGAACAAAAATAATCTGTGTGGACCTTCAACTTTCCACACTGCATAGGTACACTTCACGCCGAGTCTGGTTGACCCAAACATTGCACAGACCACTTTAATTTTAGGACATCTCTGAGTTCTGTATGTTAAATCTTCTCTCTCAATTCCAAGCTGTGATAAATGTTTTGAAAAACAATATTATGCATGTATTATTAAATCTTTTGTCACACATTGCATTTCACTCGATTTTTGCGTTTATTTTGTTGCCACACCATATTTAGTTAGTTAATAATTTAAAGTCACTAAACACGCATTATTCATCATTAATATTTGAAACTAAAATACGCAAAATTGTAAATGGTCTAACTTTCAAATTGTTAAGTTTTTGACATTTTAAGGTTATTACCATAGTTAAACTAGGGTGATTGAAAGACTAAGCTATGAACCAAAGATGATCATCGATTAAGCGATGAACCTCGTTTTGTAATAAAGATTTTCGTAGATCCATGGTTTAAACTAGGAACCAGGTTTAGTCCAGCTTCTGGAATAAGGCGGTTAGCGTTGTATATCGAATTGTAATCACAAACAACATTATTAATTTTATTTGTTACGTTATTTTCTTTGGTTGCAGGTTTTGGACGATATAGTTTGAGATGTTGTTTGTTGATAGCCTTCCTCCTTGTCGCATCGCTCATGGAAGTGATCGGAACCTCGATAGTGATGCCAGCTGCCAAATGTGATTTAAACGTTCCTGATGAGGCGCGTGGTATTATTTCAGCTATTCCGTTTATTGGTGCGTATTCTTTCAATCAACAAGGTATCCAAATTCGTTGAAAAAGGCGCCATATGCCGTTAAGAAAGCGGTACTCAAACGAAATGTGACCCGCCACCCTGTCCAAATGATATACCCCCGCGTGTCGTACGCACGTACTCATAGAAAGGGTCGTCATCATCCAGTTTTTCCCCCGCCTCGAAATAATCGTAGTTGCTGCACTTATTGATAATAACATCAGGAGTAGCAGGATCCTCTAATTTGATAATTGGTAATTTCTGTTTATACTTATAGGCATGCTTCTAACAGGATACTTCCACGGCTACTTAATTGATACACAAGGCAGAAGGAAAGTGGCTCTATACGCCACGTTGATAGCTGGGTGCACCTCATTTTGTTCTGGATTAATGCCAAATTTAATTAGTTTTGTACTCATGAAATTTCTTTCGTCTTTATGGTAAGATTTTACATAAGGTATCTTAGTTCTAACCCTGAAATTATACTATGATGTTGGTATTTTTTTGTATATACCGTCTGGTTTACCTGGTTCACAAAAAAGAATACTCCTCCATACCTACCCTAAATATTTTACATCTACTTACTAATCTCTTGTGTATTTTCTATATTTTCTCTTTGTGAACTCTGCGTCATTATTTTTCAAGTGAAAATACTTTTTTGTTGTCAGCATAGTAGTTCCATCAGCGTTACCGTACACACTCATCGGTGAGATTATACCAGAAAAGCACAGAGACCTGATGATGTCGATTAGTAACGCCATACAGCTAGTAGGATCTGCATTAGTGTCTTGTAAGTTTTTATTGTTAAAGGTATGCCAGGTGAGTAGAATTTCTAAATTAAGGTTAGCAGTTATAATGGTCTCTCCTAACCGATCAGTAAAGACTAGCCCCTTCTAACTTTACCTAACTAAATGATCTTCAAACTACGCAGAAAATATTATAATGCACAAGTATATGCGCAGGCACAAGTGTACTCTCTTTTCCCTTGCTCTGTAGTGTTGAATTGCAATCCCATCGGGTTATCGATGGGATTGCAATTCAACACTACCTGAAAAAGATTAGACGCAGGACCGACGGCTTAACGTGCTCTCCGAGGCACGGAAAATTAATATGAATAGGCACATACGTTTGGATATCTATCTACTGATATCAACAATTGCGGACTTGGGCTGCCTCTAATACTTTAAGAACAATTTACTTTTTGACATCCCCTGCACTTTTCTTAAATTCGTTTTGATACTTTTATCACTTGTTTCATCTGTACATGAGGAATCTAGCTACAGGGCTCAAATCCTCATAAAAAAGGTCTTCTAAATAGATACATGCTTGCTACGTGACGCCTGATTGCTTATTGCTATTTCAGTTTTAGCTTGGATAATAATACCTATGGATTCCGATCTGACTGGCTCAATAAATTTTCGGTCTTGGCGATTGTTGACTATGATATATTCTCTATTTTTATTATTATCCGCCTTCGTTATGTACTTTGTCCCGGAAAGTCCAAAATTCTTATACAAGCGAGGAAACCCTGAGGCTGCCCTAACAGTATTGAAGACTATGTATGCTGGTAACACACGAAAGGCTGCTGAAGATTTTCCAGTGAGTACAATAAATTGTTCTAGTACAGTTGTCTCAACGTAACTTGGCCGGATTGAACTTGGCGACAAGTGGTTGCGCAGAATGCATTTTTTGGAAGTTAATGGTGACAGGAAGCGGGGTGCGAAAGCGGTAACCAACCTAGAGAATTACAGATGATTATTTTCTTAAAGATTTTTTTTAGTATGGGTATTAAAATGTTGAACTCGCGTCAGTATCACGTGACCGTAAGATTCTTCGAATATGAAGGTAAATTTTGCCGCAATCTATAATACTATAATAGCTCAGGTGGGAAATCGGGCGGTCTAAAAATCAGAAGACCCCGGTTTGAGTCCAATTGATTACATTTTCCCTTTTTATTTTAATTTTTGTTTTTTAATTTGTGATTTAAAATGTCATATTTTTGATTTAATTGTCTTGTCATTGTCATAGATGAATATTGTATTTAACTACATAAATTATAGTACTTTTATACTAATAAAAAAAACTGTTTTCACGTCTGCCGGCACTCCCGGAGTGCCACCCGTTTTTTTTAACTTTCTTTAGTATTTACTTATGTTCCAAATTTAATTATTTATTTATGTTCCAAATTTAAACTTTTATAAACTCGTTTAAAAAGTATTTTTTATATAGTTGAATTAAAATTTTGTTAGTATTTTTAATCGATTAAACATAATTAATCGTTTTCGTAAGTAATTTTGGGGTCGCATCTCTATGACATGCGCGAAAGTGTTATGAACCTAACTTCACTCCGGCCGAGTTATATTGAGACAACTGTACTTTAAACTAATTAATTAAATGTGAAAGTTTAGATGTAGGTATAGGTGAATGGATGTTTGTTATTCAATGATTCTAAAACGGCTGAACTGATCTGGATGAAATTTGGCACAAAGATTAATAAGACATACTTTTATCTCAAGCAGAAACGCTTTGTTTCGTAATCTACTCAGACACTAAAAATGTTTAATGTCTGAATAGGTACCTAACCTATGTTGTAGCATGTAGACTGAAGGCTCCGCCTTAAGGTTTTTCTCCGGCCCAACAATTACTATATAAACTTGGTTATAATTCAGTCTACGGCATCCAAGCGGGAGGACACTGAAACATGTTCTAGGAGGGGAAAAATGCCTATGTTGCCCCCCACCCCCCTGCTTCATAAAATAAATTTAAGTTTGATTATAAATTTTAGATAAAAAGTCTACCTACAATACCACAACCTGAACAGGGAAGTTTGGTTATGTCTTTTAAAAGACAGACTTTGCCTTTCACCGAAAAACGATTTCATAAATATTTATTTATCAACGGATTTATGCTGTTTGGAATATATTTTATGTAAGTTTTTAAACTCATCCAGTAAATTTTTCATGTAATCAATTACTCAATGTACCCACAGAATGCCTCCGTCGCTATATATCATATTCTCAAAAGACCACATTCGTAAAACATCACATTCGCAAAACACGATATTCGCAAAACATCATATACTCATAATACCATATTCTCACAACATCATAATCTTATAAGACCATATTCGCAAAACACGACATTCTCTAAACATTATATTTTCTAAAAAAGGTGAAAAGTACACTGGTGTTCAAAAACTTTGCGACTTTATGTATCAATGTGCTTAAACGTTCCGTCATAACTGAATATAACCTACTTATGTACATACGTAACCTCTTTGATTCATACTGGCCGGTAAATTATTTCCTCTTATGAGTGATAATGACATGTCATTGTCTAGTCATATTTTATTGCATTAGTGCATTTTCTTGTAATTTTCATATAAGACAAATTCTGAAAATGGATCAGCCCAGTGGCAGTAAAAGTGAATTAAAATTCATTAGAAGTCAAAAAAATAAGCCGGTATTACTATATGATGGATATAGGTATAATCTATATTTAAAAAATAAGTGCGGAACAACGAATTGGCGGTGTTCGAAGCAGAAGGATTGCCGCACCTCCATAACACTAAATACTAATAATGAGATCATGAGATCCGCTAAGCACACCTGTGATTCTCCAAATTTTATACGTAATACAATAGACACAGTTATGGACGATTGCAAAAAAGAGGTATGCAATAACTTTGAATCGGCACAAAAGATTTTCGAAAAACATTTCATAAACCATGATTTTAAGGGTCAAGAGCATGAATTGCCATTGTTTTCATCTAAGAAAGATACTCTTTATAGAGCACGCAAGAATTTTTTAAAATTGAACAGTTTTAAAGCGACTAACTCAAAAAATGTAAAACTGCCATATAGTTTGGTGCAGGATTTTTTTTTATACGACGAATATTATTTGTCGGACAGAATAATCATATTTTCAGTGCTAACACGTTCAGAGTTACGAGAATATTTTAAATCCACCAAAACCTTATATGGCGACGGTACTTTTAAAATTGTACCAGCTCCTTATTATCAAATGTATAGCTTGCATGTAGATGCAGCACGGAATGATGATACGGTGAACTTTATTCCCATAATATTTGCTCTCTTACCCAATAAAAAACAGAGTACATACAAGAGGTTGTTTTTAATACTAAAACAACAATTCCGATTAGAAATAAATATGTACAAATGCGACTACGAGTTAGCAGTTATAAAAGCAGTAACAGAGGTTTTTCCAAATATAAAAATAAAAGGTTGCTACTATCATTTTTGTAACGCCGTGTTCAAAATGTCCAAAAAATTAAAACTTGAAGAATCTGAAGATAAAAAAGTAGCAAAATACTGTTCACTTTTGCCCTTACTGCCTCCGAAATTGATGCCAGAAGCCTTTAATACCATCATTGAAATGTCATCACCACATGTCTACAAATTCCTAGATTACTTCAATAGCCAATGGATGAAAAAAATAAGTAGTAACATATTATGCTGTCATGACCAAAAGAATAGAACCACAAATGGTGTTGAGGGTTGGCATCGCCGCATCAACACGAAAATTACATCAAAACCCAGTATGTATCAGTTCATATCACTGCTAAAAAAGGAAGCCAAATTGCAAAACATAAAATTAAAAAGAAATAATTTACATTGTACTGATGTAAAACGAAATAGAAAAATAATTGAAAAAAATAAAAAAATTCAAAGTATAGTCAACGATTGTGTTAATAAAACAATATGCATTCAAGTGTGTTTGAAACGCTTATGTACAATTACAGTCCATCAAATCTAAGAGGTACCGTTTGACGTTTCATATTTTTCAAACCGAAACAACTTTGTTCATACGTACATTATTCAGTTTCGATAACCTTTTTCATAAAACCATGAATTTAGAAAGATTTCATTATTGTATCTAAAAATGTACAATTCTTAATATCTAAATGTAATTGAAAACTTTCAAACAAAGCAAAATAACACATATTTACACAGTAAATAATTTCTAATAGTTATATTCTTGACCTCATTACAAAGTTACGTAGTTAGGTCACTGCACGTAGTGTTGCGACTCTTCGGATACACTTGTATGCAAAAAAATCGTTTACATATACGAAAAATCGAATGTATTATTTACAAATTACACTTGACAACCAAACAAATATTTTTTCATGTGAATGGGATTTATCTCACATATTACGATTACATAACTAAATAGTTATGTAATCGTAAAATATGAGATAAAACCCATTCACCAAAACTACGTATTTATAAATCAAATATATTTGCTTCTTTAAAAAGTTGTCGAAAGCGATTTGTCGATTTTTGATTTTCGCGCCCAAATAAGTCGGGGTTTCTCGCGCTAACGCTGTCGAAATAGTAAATGGAGTCAGGGATAGTGTTTTTTACATTTATTTTTGTGTATGATAGTATGGGTTTGCATATTACAGAGAAATAAACAAATTTTTAACAAGCACATCCATTGATTTTACAATTACAATTTTTTCTTCTAAGTCTTATTTCTACGTCTAAAACTAATAAAAATAAGGTATGTAGAACCCATTCACAAAAATGTTGTTGCCTGATGTTATAAATTAACGACGTTACTGCGCGACCGCATAATGCACTGAATACACAGATACCCTAAAATAAATTAATTTAATTATTTTTAGGTCAATAGGCAAAATCGCAGGTGTCCAAGTCTCTACAATTTTTTTTTTCTGGCAACACTGCCAACTACAAGCGCACGCGGTCCGCTCGGTCGGTTCGGCGTCAGCAGTCTCTCGCCCACAGAGTACATTTTATATACTGAGACTCTCGCCATCTTGGAAGCTGACTGTGCGCGTACTTGCTTTCTCGTTTGTGTTTTACAATTTGTGACTTGGCTATTACTTTTCTGGACTGATCATTCTTTATCCGTTTACCTTGGCAATATTTATACTGGACTCCGAACTAAGCAAGTGTTTATTAATAATGTCGAAAAGAGGACGTACTTTGAACAGCCAGGCTCGTGAATTGGTGGTGAAATTACACGAGTATTTTGAGCGTGAATCTCAAAATGGTGGACTTCTACTGCCAGTTACACAAGTTCGGGATCGCGTCGGTGAAGCTCTCGGTATTGGTAGCCGCACCGTTGGCAAAATATTAAGTGAAAAATATGGGCCTTCGGGGAGTGACAGTAACGTACTTCACACACCGAAAAAACGAAAAAGAAATAAACCTGTGACAGGCATCGATGAATTCGATAGTCATGCTATTAGAAACCATATATACGGGTATTTTACAAGAGGCGAATTTCCAACATTGGCAAAGTTATGTGCAACTTTAAAAGATGCCGGGCTGTATAAGGGAAGCATAGAGTCGTTGAGAACGGTAATAACAGGAATTGGCTTCAGATACAAAAAAGTTGACAAACGAAAAATTGTTATGGAGCGACATGACATAATTATGCAGCGACTAACATTCCTGCGCGAAGTTAAACAAATTATAAACTGGGATAATGTAATATTTTTGGACGAAACCTGGCTAAATTCCAACCATTCTGTGCCGAAAACATGGACTGATGATTCTGAAGCTTCGTGCTCGAAGGTGCCGATAGGAAAAGGTGGACGCCTCATAATATGCCATGCTGGGTCAGCGTCTACAGGCTTCGTGGAAAACTCTTTATTAGCTTTCCAATCCAAAAGCACTAAAGAGTATCATGAAGAAATGGACGCAGTAAGGTTCCGAGAGTGGTTCTTAAATTTATTACAGAATATCCCTCCTAACAGCACAATTATAATGGATAATGCCCCATACCACTCTGTGCAAATTGATAAAGCACCTACGTCAGCCAATAAGAAAGCAGATTTGGTGGCATGGCTGCAAAGAAAAGGAGTGGATGCCGACATGTCACTATTAAAAGCTGAATTATTACAGTTAGTGAAATTGCATAAACCACCAAAACCGACATATGTAATTGACCAATTGGCCGAAGAGCACGGGCACAAAGTCATACGACTTCCTCCGTACCATTGCCAATATAATGCCATTGAACTGATTTGGGCCCAAGTTAAAGGTAATATTTTATAATATTATAATAATAACACGAGTACTTCTAACATTTATAATTTAAACAATGGTTTTCGTCTGCTATCAAATAGTTACATTATTGTTTTACAGGTTATGCAGCAAGACACAACACAAAACCACCCTTCAGTGTCAAGAAAATGGAAGGTTTATTAAAGGAAGCATGTGCCCAAGTTACACAGGAAGATTGGAGTAAAGTAGTACAAAAAACAAAGAAAATAATAATGGACGACTTCGAAAGAGACGTACACTTTGATAATGTAATGGACAATCAACTGGTCATTAATTTAAATGACGATGATGACGAAGACGACGATACTAGTACTAGTAGTGAATAAAAAAATATCCTAAACATTTCTTTTATTTAATTATAACAATTGATTTCTTAAAATTCGGATATTATAGTAATCGATCTCTTAAAGTTCGGATATTATAGTAATCGATTTTTTCATCCCATCCCTATCATTCAATTGTCAGAACTGTCAAACGGTACTTCTTAGATTTGACGGACTGTAGTTAATTAATTTTTTTGAGGTGGAATAAAGTATTTTATTATTATTATGTTTTTGTTTTGCCTAAAAATAATTTCATAAAAAAATTAAAAAAGCACCACAGACTGAACTTTATTGTACTGAACTGTACTTTGAATGTGGTATCACAAGAATGTCGTGTTTTGCGAATATGGTCTTATAAGATTATGATGTTGTGAGAATATGGTATTATGAGTATATGATGTTTTGCGAATATCGTGTTTTGCGAATGTGATGTTTTACGAATGTGGTCTTTTGAGAATATGATATATAGCGACGGAGGCCACAGAATACCGTACAGAACGAAAGCACACATAGATATCATCACAGACATGGATAATAGGAATAGGACGGACTAGACCAGAGACAGCGAGTGCCACGCTCACGAGCTGCGGATGCTCTCAAATTCTTTTAATATTATAAAGCGGAAGAGTTTGTTTGTTTGTTTGTTTAAACGCGCTAATCTCAGGAACTACTGGTCCGATTTGAAAATTTTTTTTGTTGGATAGCCCATTTATCGAGGAAGGCTATAGGCTATATAACATCGCGCTACGACTAATAGGAGCGGAGCAGCGACGAGAAATGTTGCAAAAACGGGGAAAACTTACGCATACGAAGTTGCGCGGGACAGCTAGTGTAGGTATAAAATACATGCCTTCGTGAGCGTTCCTTCTATAACTACTCTCTTTATTTTGTGCTACAGCCAAGTTAGATCCAAAACACTTATTTTAGATGACGCCTATTTTCGTTCCGTGCAATCAAACTTTGCTATCCGTGCAGTTTTTCCTTAGCTCAGGAAACCTAACATTTTCTTCCACATTTCAGATTAAACGGTGTTTATCTATGGGTAGTCGACATAATGAATAGAGTCATGCTTGGTGACAGTCAAGATAAAACGGCATGCCAAGTAATTTCTGAAACATCACAGGTAAGTATTACTTTTCAATGAATTTCTTCCAATTCTGTTAGTTTTATTGGACTTCTCATATGATCACATTATGACGATCAAGAACTGAATGATCTTCAAACTAGCTAAATGTTTTTTTAATATAAATAGACACCTTGTCAAAAGCCACACGGAATTCTCAATTAAACCAAATATAAAAATAAACGTTTTAAAATTCATCAATCAGTTTGGCTACGTGCAATGACATAGACAAAGAGACACGAAGAGCTGTCTAACTTATTTCTGCCAAGCTATCTATTTTTTTTTTTCAGTTAGATCAAACTGAAGCAGCATGCGACGATACGGTGGACGAACAAACATTATTAATTAGCTTTATAGCACAATTCATATTTGCGGCAGTTGGCATGGGATTTAGTGTGGCTGTCAACCATGTTGGCAAGAGGACATTAATCCTTGCTTGCTTCTTCACTATAGCGTCGTTCTGTATACTCATGAATCACGTCTCAAATGATTTTCTGTTCATAATGTTAATGGCTTTTCCCTTAATAGTTTTAGCTATTGGTCCCGTAAATGCGTATTCTCTGCAAGTTTTTCCTACAACAATCAGGTAAGCCTCTTCGTTAAATATTGGATAACACGTAATACAATAAATGGTGTTGAAGCTAGCTTATTCTCGTGTACTGGTATATTTTCTTTTTTTTTGTTGTACATAATAAGTTTTTAACTTTTCAGAGGTATGGCAGTGCTATTATGTATGATGTTGGGTCGTGTGGGCTCATTAAGCGGTTCTGTTATAACTGGACTCTTGATCACACACGCCTGTCAATTTATGTTCTACTTGTATGGTGTTCTACTTATTGGTAAGAATATTACCCTTTATCAATAGAACGAGTAATTAGCGGTGCCGTAGCTGCGGAGCAATACCCTAACCTTAAATTAGTAATGTCCTACCTTCAGGCACAAAATACCGTACAGAACGAAAGCTTTATATAAAACGCTCTTGAGGGATGCACACATAAATATGGTCATTGACGCGGAGAATCAGAACAAGATGAACTAGAGACAGAGCGAGTGCAACGCTTACGCGCTGTGGATGTTCGTTTTGTGCGCGCGTGTGAGTGTAGGTACAAAAGCCGTGGAACATACATAAGCGTTCGTTCTGTACTCTTTTTATGTTGTGTTTCAGGATGGGAATCAGGATATGTGTTTAACAGGGAAGAACAAAACTTAATCTGCACTACAGAGCTAACTGACTCTATAATAGCGGCGTTAGTTTAAAGACTAAGGCATCGGACTCGCAATCGTGAGGTCGCGGGTCGAATCCTACCCATTATACTACCGACATGAACCCACTTCTAACACAAGTCTTTGTCCTTAGCTGGAGGGGTTAACAAGATTGCTAGTAATATGGGAGTGTGAGTGAGAGTTTGCTAGACAGGCAACCGCTGACAACAACCAATTTCCCATTTGATTTTGACATTTCAAAATGCGACTACTTTTGCACATACGCATTTACATACACCCAACATGATTTTTATCGCATACATTTAGTTTTTCAATGTTTTTATCTAATGAGCTTTAGGGTGAATGACAAGTGAACGATTGGCAACATTATGTCCAGTACTACCAACTTTTAGGCCAGGGGTCATTTGATCGTGAACGGATTAATTCGATTTACCATACTTTGCACAATGTAGCCAGCAGTGGCGGGGAGTCCATAGAATATCATTCTTTTCGGTTTACCTTTGAATTCTAGATACCTACTTAATATACGTATAAAGAACTGTGTCGACCGTGTCCAACTATTATTGAGTTACCTTACGATGATTTTTACCATTCGCCGCTGGTTGCCAATCCAGTGTACGACGTACTTTAGATGTCAGCGGTATAAAATCAGTAGTAGACCTACTCTTTTTTTTAAACCGAAATTCATAAACTATCGTAGTCTTCATTTTTTTTACGGGGACTATTCTAATGATATGACTATGACTCTTTCACGCAAAGCTACTGGGTCCTTATTCACTATGTTTTTTTCATTTTCGCCGCAAGCCCGCGCGAATTGGCGCATGCGCCGTGCGCTCAGAGATGTCCGCGCGCATGCGCGATGCATTTCTAAGCGCAGCTCTCTTTAAACCATTATGTCAAGATTTTGACAGTTAAAAGCGCGGGCTTGACGCGAAAATAAAGAATAAGGACCCTGAACAGATTTTGATATGAACAAATCCATATATGTTAGCAAACGTTAGTATATACCTAATAATTCACTGTATTTTTCCTTTTCAGCTTGCGGGTCGCTGTCGTTATTGCACAAATAATTTTCAACGTGTTTAATATATTAGCTAATAGTTTCTCTACACTTAATTACTCTAATGTTCATAAAATATTGTTTTAATAAATTTGTTGTTCTTTTTCACTTTATTCTTTACTTTATAGATAACGAGTACAGGTGTGGATCCACTGTTAATGGGCACAGTGGACATACCCACATTCATAATATTATCTACTAGCCTTTGTCCGCGGCTCCGCGCACGTGGATATTAGTTATCGCGATAAAAACTATTCTATGTCTTTTCCGAAACTCAAACTATGACTAAACTATACTAACTATTTATACTAAATTTCATCTAAATCGATGTAGCGATTAAAGTATAAAAATGTAACAGAAAGACCGAGTTACTTTACAGTCAAAGCTCTCCTATTCCAAGTAACCTACCGGTAGGGATACTTTAGAAAATGGAAATCAATTGTATAATCTAGTGCAAATGATTTCCAAAGGTGTTTGTACTCACTTATGTTTAAAATAAATCAAGTGTTCCTAAATTACTGTTGGCTGTTAATTGAATGATTTTACCCCCTTCCAAAAACGCTGAAAAAACTTTAAACCAAAAAGCCGAATACGAAATTTCAAAGAGCTAACATACAATTCATACGAACTTAGAACCCCTATTTTACCGCTTTAGAGGAAGAATTTCCAAAAATCCTTTGTTAGTGAATACCTACAATATAAAAGGTGTTGACTCGATCGTTCTATGTGTTGATGAATTAGTCAGGACTTGTAATTATTTATATTGTTTCGGAAAAGACCGAAGAGGAATTTATATGCAACTACTGAAAATATTTTCTTTCTAACAGTACTTCTACAAAGTAGAGATACATGGTTAAAAAAACTCCAGTTATACTCCAGGATACGTGGACAAAAAAAAAACCAGTTAATTCTATCTCTAGGGATACGTGGACAAAAAAATCCCGTTATACCTATCTCTAGGGATACGTGAACAAAAAAATCCAGTTAATTCTATCTCTAGGGATACGTGGACAAAAAAATCCAGTTATACCTATCTCTAGGGATACGTGGACAAAAAAATCCAGTTAATTCTATCTCTAGGGATACGTGGACAAAAAAATCCAGTTATACCTATCTCTAGGGATACGTGGACAAAAAAATCCAGTTATACCTATCTCTAGGGATACGTGGACAAAAAAAACCAGTTATACCTATCTCTAGGGATACGTGGACAAAAAAATCCAGTTATACCTATCTCTAGGGATACGTGGACAAAAAAAACCAGTTAATTCTATCTCTAGGGATACGTGGACAAAAAAATCCAGTTATCTCTATCTCTAGGGATACGTGGACAAAAAAAATCCAGTTATACCTATCTCTAGGGATACGTGGACAAAAAAAACCAGTTATCCCTATCTCTAGGGATACGTGGACAAAAAAAACCAGTTATCCGTATCTCTAGGGATACGTGGACAAAAAAAAACATTTATCTCTATCTCTAGGGATACGTGGACAAAAAAAAACCAGTTAATTCTATCTCTAGGGATACGTGGACAAAACAATCCAGTTATCTCTATCTCTAGGGATACGTGGACAAAAAAATCCAGTTATACCTATCTCTAGGGATACGTGGACAAAAAAAACCAGTTATCCCTATCTCTAGGGATACGTGGACAAAAAAAAACCAGTTATCCCTATCTCTAGGGATACGTGGACAAAAAAAAACATTTATCTCTACCTCTAGGGATACGTGGACAAAAAAAAACCAGTTATCCCTATCTCTAGGGATACGTGGACAAAAAAAACATTTATCTCTACCTCTAGGGATACATGGACAAAAAAACTACAGTCATCCCTACCTCTAGGGATACGCCGGCTTCGCACGGATTTTCTCCACCAGATAAACTCATAATATGTATGTATTATACAGGGTGTATATTTAATCCCTGTCCGATTTGTGAATGCGTTGATAAGCATCATGTTCCCATTCAATATAAGTTTTTTTTTAAATTTAATAACGAATAAAAATAGCCTAATTTTTATTCTTGATGGAAGTCATATCGGGAAACATGAGGAGGCGGAAATGATTGTTTTGATTGTGAAGAGGCCTTATGTAGATTAATGTACACTGACGGACTCATAAACTGCATCAAAGTTCAGGTTTACTCTAAAAGGATTTTTTTATAATAAGTATGCAAACTTTTTAGATTAAATTATATAAATATGGAAAGACTGGCTATTAATCTTAAAAAAAAATTAAATTTAAAAATAGAACTGCGGTAAAACAAATGAATATAGCCGGGAAAAGAAAATTTACTCGTAGTATCAGATTTGCGTGTTATTTATAGCAAAGTTTTAAATTAATTCTCATTGATTTTTTTTGTTTGGTCAATTGAATTATTGTTACCAGCATAATTGTTGGGTTAGTTTTTTAACACATCGAGAGTTTTTGAACCATAATATGGATACTTCGTCCGAACAAGCGGCACAAATTGTAGCATTGGTGCGGGAGGGCTTGGATCAACGAACGATTGGTAGAAATTTAAATTTAAACCAGTCTACGGTTTGTAGAATATACAGAAGGTTTGTAGAGACAGGTTCTTACAGGAGGAGACGTGGTACAGGCAGAACTCGAGCAACCACAGGTCGTGATGACCGATTTATTGTTACAACTTCCCTGCGAAATCGTTTCCTCACGTCAGTTAACATCAAAACCGAGCTTAATGAAGTGCGTGGAAAAAACGTGTGTGCACGAACAATAAGAAGAAGGTTAAAGGAAGCGGCTATCACCCCTTTTAGACCAGCAAATGGTCCAAAGTTGTCTGCAGCTCACAGACAAGCTCGCTTAAGATTTGCGCGTCATCACCTGAATTGGACAGAAGAGCAGTGGGCCTCTGTATTGTTCACGGACGAGTGTAGGACATGTTTATATGGTGCAGATGGTCGCAGAAGAGTCTATCGTCGACGTGGGGAGCGATATGCTCAAAGTTGCATTGAGGAGCGTGTTCCTTTTGGAGGCGGTTCATGTATGGTCTGGGGTGGCATATCGATGAACGGGCGAACAGAACTTGTGTTCATAGACATGGTCCGTCAAAACGGTAATAGAGGGGGTTTGACAGCACATCGCTACATAACAGAGATATTAGAAGATCACGTGGTGCCTTACATGGGATTCATAGGCGAAAATTTTACTTTAATGCAGGATAATGCCCGGCCGCATGCAGCTGCACAAGTTCAACATTATTGCGAAGAGGTTGGAATACGTACAATGAATTGGCCAGCACGCAGCCCGGATCTTAATCCCATCGAGCATGTTTGGGACAATTTAAAAAGAGCTGTATATGCGAGAAACCCTTCGCCTACGACAGTGGCAGCACTAAGAACAGCACTTTCAGAAGAATGGGACAATATTCCGCAAGATCTTTTAAAAACCCTTATAAAATCTATGCGGAACCGATTAGAATCCGTAATAAGGGCACGTGGGGGTAATACACCTTATTAAAACACAAATAAACCCTTGCATAAAGTTTGTGTCTATTGTTAAAACCAATTTTTTAATTAAACAATTTTTCCTTAAACTTCTGTTTTTTCTTCAAAAAAGGTCTTAAGGTCCTTTCCAGTACATAAACTTAAACTTAAAGATATGATCCTACGCTGTTTTAAAGTTCACGAACCAATCTAGAGGTTTCAATTTAAATCTGTATAGAAAGTTTGCATACTTGGTTAAAATATTTATTTCAAAGTCGTCTATTACTTTGATGCAGTTTATAAGTCCGTCAGTGTAGATTAATAATATAATAT
Organism: Herminia tarsipennalis; assembly: GCA_945859575.2. Taxonomy (NCBI): domain Eukaryota; kingdom Metazoa; phylum Arthropoda; class Insecta; order Lepidoptera; family Erebidae; genus Herminia; species Herminia tarsipennalis. The sequence goes on along the minus strand of OX243834.2, from coordinate 7,989,476 downwards.
TAATATAATTGTGACGAATATATTTTTTTCTATTTTTTTTCACTTTGCTAACAGAATATCTACACGTCGGCTGACAGGAATTTAATATACACGTTGTAGAATAGAATTGACTGATAAACATTTAATATTATAAAGCTGAGGAGCGTTTGTTTGTTTGTTTATTTGTTTGTTTGAAGCTATAATTTTAGGAACTACTGGTCGAATTGACAATTTATTTTACCGTTGGGTAGCCTATTTATCGAGGAAGGCTATAGGCTATAAAATCACGCTGCGGTAAATAGGAGCGGAGCAATAATAAAAATTGTTGCAAAAACGGGGAAAATTGACGCAGACGAAGTTACGGGTCAGCTACAATAAGTATAATTAAAATGAATTGCCAGAAACTAATACATGTTATTTTTATTTACGCATTTCCTTATCAAATTTTGTTTTTTGGAAAAACAACTTCTTTAAAGGAAAATTAATCAGAAAAGTTAAGAAGCCCTGAAGCTAATTCAATGCTAGACGACTTTATAACTCTGCTACAAATGTCACCATAACCTACAGCTGAAGTATTATTTAGACAACTTAATATTTTAATGACTTCATTCATTGTAAACGGTCTTAGAAATATGCTATTTGGAGAAAATTGAATATGTTTTTAAAGATATTTCTTTATGTTCTACAAGTTCTATATAATATTTATTAAATACATTTGCTATATCTACTGGTTCTATTAATATGTGTCCATTTTCAATTATTTCGTTGATAAATACCATGTCCTGTATTTTTTCAGATTCATCCTTTATTACTTGCCAGGCAGCTTTGCAATCATTTTTTGCAGGTTAAATAATACCTTCATTATATTTTTTTGTGCTAAGTCAAAGCAAAGACGTAACATTCTAGAATATGCTTTATGTTTAGCCGCCTCTGTGTTGCCTTCTGTTAGCGTTTTTAGAGCTATTGTTGTAGTCTTAATTTTAGTTGTTTTACAGGAAAACATAATTTATATAACAAAAAACTTACTATGAAAATTTTGATAAGCACAATCTATGTCAAGTCATATGATACACATCACTAAAGTCCGTAACATTCCATAGCGTAGGGCATTTAACCATACATAAGAAATTATCTGAATGATGGAGACAACCGCATCAAAAACCCGTAAAACCCGTTGCGTATGTTGAGAAGATCCATCGTACAGACAGCGGAAGCGACTTTGTTTTATACTACATTGATTTATAAACACGACTATGAAAGCTATTGTCAATCAAAAAGTGTTCATGGCTATTTCTATTTTCACAACCTTGAACTAATAGTTTTTATGTCATTGTGTTTCATGTAAGCTTGCCTACTTATTTCTGTTCATGGCTACCTTGAACAGGTACCTAAGTCAATATAGGTAACTACACCGCTATGATACCAATTAAAAAAAATATCGAAAGAAACTTGCCTGCAAAAATCCATTCATTAAATATTATTGTCATGCTTTGAAGTTTAAAATCGAAAGAAAATAGCCGTGAACACTTTTCGATTGGCGATGGGATAATACAATTTGATAAAAAATATGACACATCTGGTTATCAAATGGCTGAAGGTCGATGTTCCCGTCTCCTCTACTAAAGTTCCTATGACACAGAAACTTTCACGTGTGAAAAAAGGAAAACTGTTTTTTTTTTCTAAAAATGTTGTATAGGCATTAGCAAAACTTTCTCCAAGGACTTTGCGTGGCAACGAAGAGAGTGCACGCTTTTCTACAATATTTAGTCGATAAAATGTAGATACTCGTACCTACGTATAAACGTTACCATGACGTGATAATTTTTAGCAAATTATCTTGATAATCTTTACAAATATGTTTGTTTTAAATTGAATTACTTATTCTGGCGTGGTATTATCTATACGGCAACTATTGATTCGCTAGCAAAAAAACAATAAAAATTATCTTCGCCCGAATATTGTTATGCGTCGTATAGTCTGTGTTTTAATCATTTAAATAAAATGTTTGATACTTAAACCTAACTACAGAATCTGAGGTGTATCACATCGACAACAATACATAATAAGATGTAAGTAGCAGGCCGGCTCACAGGTTAACAACAATTCCACGTATGCATAGCCGCGCTAGTGCGTTCACCATGAACGCACAAAATAAAATCATTGTGAGCGTATCGGTTGGCATTCGACCGAGTTCGACCAAGACCTCGGTACGTGCAGTCGTGTTCGTGAGCCTGTTTTCGCTCGTTGTAGGGAGCTGGCTTTCTGTGCAATGTACTTTGTGACATCTATCTACCAGTTCTCGTCCAATTAATACGTGCGTGAGTGGTTAACAATTGACAGGTCTCAGTACTATTGACTTCACGTTTCTGTATCACATATCAATGCGAGTCGCGAGGCTCAGTACACTTTTGTGAACTCGTACAAGCAATATCTTATTTCGTGATAAAGACGTTAGTCTGTTACAAGTATTCGCAGTAATTACTGCTCCGTACGACAGCCCAATAAATCGTTCGCGATTACTTATTATCTTATACAATAATAAATTAATGAAATTTGCAGTGGTGATACTATAGTACTACTAGAAATGCAAAGTTTGGTGGTTAGTCGTGCTAGTTCTAAAGGATAGTGAAGTGTTAATAAAATTATTAGTTTTAGTATTAAGTTAAAAAATGGAAAATAGAATTAATACCATTGCTGAAAATGTGGAGAAACAGGAGAAGTATTCTGCTGATTTGGATCAAGCGTTGTCAGTGGCAGGTATGAGGTTTTTATTTATTTTTTATAAACTTCAAAAAAGTTGTTAGACCTTCCAAACAAATATACTTAGTAGGTATTATATCTACCTACACAATTTTGTTTGTGTATGTTTGTTAATGTTCACGCATTTCACCGAAACTATTGATTGGATTGTTAACATTACTTTTTAATTATTGTTTTTAAACTTTCGCGATTTTTATACATATTAGTTATATTTCGGGACTTAATCGCGTGAATTATTTAAAGGTTCGTACCTTTAAATAATTCACGCGATTAAGTCCCGAAATATAATTACTTTTTAATGCCTTTCATTTACTCCAACTTAGGAAATAGTGCCGGTTTCGCTATAATAGTTGTAGTTTGGAAAATTTAAGTGTGTGACTTTCTTTCTCTAAAAGATTTATCATCCTGTAAAATATTTCGTAGTGTTCAATTTGTAAATTTACATGGATGATTCTAATTAATTTTTGGAAAAGCTCAAGAAGTCCGAACCTATGAAAGATTTTCGGGAAGGAGTAGATTGCATTGATGTTCTGTATATTACCATAGACTATACACAATTGACTTTGTTTTCATTGAATTAGAGTGTACCTCCTGATTTAATTTGTTACGGTCTACAGTGCGATTTCAAAGAGAAAAGCATCTCAATATATTGGTCAAAATGTAGTGCATGTATTTATGAAGTACATACTTATTCCAGTTTATAATTAAAACTAAAAATTACGAAAGCATTTTATGTAAATTACGTCCTTGTAACTCGTAACCTTTTGATATTAATAAATTAACTACAATGCGGTATTATTTTAACTTATAATAGATAAGCTCTGTCCATAAACAAGTTAAAACATAAAAATTTATTATTTAAAAAAGTCATTGTTAAGAATCGTTTATTTGTTTAATGGTGAGAACAGACTGCTTTATTTCATTTGTTCTACTGACGTAGTTGATAAGTACTTACTTTTATTGATTTCATCACGCTAAATCGTTCGTATGTACGACGCTTGTTATTCCTCTCAATTTACCGCTCAACTGACTATGGGTAGAAGTAAAACGGGGTGCATCTTAAACTACTTTTTCCTTAACTGGTTTTTCTCAGTTGACATGTTCCATAAATATATTATTAAAGCTGTTTGCTGTCGAAATGTAAATTTTCCTAAAAATTAGAAAATAATCCACGACAACTCGACATGGCAATTGAGTAGGTAGTTGACTACAATAAAAGTAAATTATTTTGTACTAATCAGGTAATAGTAGATCTTAAAATGCTCTGAAAATATTGTTCTTTTACAATTTAAATGATTTGACGATAGGAACTTATGATGTCACAGGTTGTTCCAGTTATTCCATACATATTTTTATAGAACTTGTCGTTTTGACATTTCATAAAAAGAGACTGATTTGACTTGACAGTAAATATTTTGTTACTGATTCTGAGCAAACTACTTTCAGGTTTGCATTATACCAAGAATAACGTTGCACAGCTAGCAGCTGTGAATTGACCGTCTCGGTTCGATTAATAAGACAAATTTCAGTTACTTGTCCGTGATAAATATGACGGAGGTGCTGCAGATAAAAAAGTCTTCTAATCAGGTTGGGGCAGTACAAAGGTTCATTTTAATAGATGAAATATTTATTTGATGAGAACTGGTGCAAAGTAAAATGGCACAGACGTTGCCAAAGAAACTTAACACTATGTTTAAGCGCTGTGCGGGTGTAGGATAGATAGAGATAGGAAGAAATATGACTGCGTGTAAGTGGAAATGTCTTACGAATAGAAAAAGAAAGAAAACCGCAGTACCTACTCTATTTTATTTCTTTTTGTCAAATTTTAGTAACAAAGGCGCATTGCATAAATGTTATTCCTCCCCTGGTGCTGGTCGATTGGATTATTATATAGCATAGAGCTTTCTAAGTCATACTTTCTTTAATGAAATAGTTTTTTCATTCATAAATAAACGAACCTAAAATAATTTTGATAAAATTAGGTAGGTATGTACACTCAGCATTATGGACGCCAGCGCCGGATCTGGGGAGGGCAAACCGGGCCATCCGGGCGCCACGCTCAAGGGGCCCCAAATGGCATGTTGAAGGGGCGACCACGTAAGCACGTTCTCCGCGAAGTCAAGGGCGCCAAATGTTTGCCCCGCGTCGAAATAACCCTAGACCCGGCACTGCATGTACCAACACTCCTTTAATATGACCACACCGTGTAAGGTGATACATGTTGTAGACAGCGGTGATTTCTTTTTTTTAAATATTAAAATAAATACAATGTAGGCTCAAGGGGCCCCAAATGGCATGTTGAAGGGGCGACCACGTAAGCACGTTCTCCGCGAAGTCAAGGGCGCCAAATGTTTGCCCCGCGTCGAAATAACCCTAGACCCGACACTGCATGTATAAATACAATGTAGGCTCAAGGGGCCCCAAATGGCATGTTGAAGGGGCGACCACGTAAGCACGTTCTCCGCGAAGTCAAGGGCGCCAAATGTTTGCCCCGCGTCGAAATAACCCTAGACCCGGCACTGCATGTACCAACACTCCTTTAATATGACCACACCGTGTAAGGTGATACATGTTGTAGACAGCGGTGATTTCTTTTTTTTAAATATTAAAATAAATACAATGTAGGCTCAAGGGGCCCCAAATGGCATGTTGAAGGGGCGACCACGTAAGCACGTTCTCCGCGAAGTCAAGGGCGCCAAATGTTTGCCCCGCGTCGAAATAACCCTAGACCCGACACTGCATGTATAAATACAATGTAGGCTCAAGGGGCCCCAAATGGCATGTTGAAGGGGCGACCACGTAAGCACGTTCTCCGCGAAGTCAAGGGCGCCAAATGTTTGCCCCGCGTCGAAATAACCCTAGACCCGGCACTGCATGTACCAACACTCCTTTAATATGACCACACCGTGTAAGGTGATACATGTTGTAGACAGCGGTGATTTCTTTTTTTTAAATATTAAAATAAATACAATGTAGGTAACTAAAAGGCATCAAATAATATTGGTAGAAACAACAACAACAAATATTTTGAATAGATTATTAAGAAAGTAACCCACCATCGACCTGTGAATCACCACGATTGAAGCACAGAGTAAAAACGCCTGGGATGATGGTGGACGGCTGAAAAGATGTGGATCTAAATTGGCCAGGCGCAAAGTCAAACTCAAAATACTTTATTCATTTAGGTTACAAGTGCAACGCTTATGAACGTCAGACAAAATTTGGAATATATTGATTCTACATTTAATGCCAAGTTCGCAAGAGTAAAGCCATGAGAAAAGAACTTGGCAATAAAAACGCTCGGCCCCAACTTTGTTTAGGCAATTACCCATGTTGCCCCCTCCGCCGCCCTCCTTTGAATCCGCACCTGGAATTGGCATAGATATAGATTATGGTCTAAAATAGCATATAGGATAAGTACTTTATATCCCAAAATGTGCAGTTTTCGTGGGATATTTTTTTGTTCAAAATTTCCACGCGAACAAAGTCACTGGCAGCTAGTAAATATTTAATGAATATCAATGGTTTTAGGTATCGGCTGGTACAACTTAAAGTACTGTATGGTGCTAGCAATATTCCTCATCGCAGTCATAGTGGAAACTGTGGGATATTCCTTCGTGCTGCCAGCCGCGATATGTGACCTGAACATGACTGATAGTCAGCGAGGATTCGTCGCTTCTATGCCTTATATAGGTAAGTACCTAATATTATAATAACGAACGTAATACCTGAATACCTGCAAGGAACTTTATACTTATATAGTGGAACCTTTTTTATCTGAAGGTATTTATTTTGGATACTTAACCTACGTTTAAATTACGGCTCTGGAGCGGGCGTTGAGATTTCATGCATACAACGCGCGTTGCCATGTGAATATAAACGCCTCGAAGCGCTTGTCATCTGAAAACCCTCGTTTTTTTTTTTAAGTACGTATGGATTTTTGAGAAATGATGGGTTTTTAAACTTTTTATTTCTTTCTACCAGACTTCAAAAAAGTACGTTGCGTATTTAATGTATTTGATTTATTAGGTCTTCTAAATAAATAACGAAATTAAAAAATATTTGTATGTTAGTCCAATTATTTTCCGAAAGTAGAGATCGCATTTTGGCCGTTATTTTTTTTATTATTTTATATTTACTCCCACTTAGGGAACAGGCAATTTTTTACAAAATCGGTTAAATAATTTGGAAGATATTAACGAAAACGTGTAAATTTGACGGTCTGGCTTACATTAATTTTTACGGAAATTTCCAAGGAAAAACATTTCAAAACCTTGGTCAAATAGTACATAGGTATAAGAAATATTTGTTAGTTATGTAAAAACTAAAAATCATAAAATAAATAGTAATTAAAAAAATAAACCAAAAAACTTCAAAAGTTACCTGATAACTATAAAATAATACCTACCTTTATATAAGTACACAAAATAAACCTACATTTTTTTGAGGTCGGTGCCAGCCATTGACGTATGGACCTGGACCGCACCATCACCGGCCTATCGTAGTCCACTGCTGGACATAGGCCTCTCCGACTGCACGCCATTTTGTTCTATCTTCGGCTTCTCGCATCCAGTAGTAGCGTCCACAAAGTAGCGTTGTATCTTTCTAGAAAGTGGTCGATTTTTTGAAGTTATGGCGCAATTCTGGTCTCTAAGTCAATGATGCCAGCATACAGGGTGTAACTGAAAGTGCCCATGATACTGAGTGCAGATACCTATTTTTATCAAAATCGGAGTACTTACCCTAAAAAAATATTTATTATTTTTTATTCGTTTATTTATGAGTGAAAAAGTTATTAATAAAAAAAAGTATGACTTAAAAAGTTCTATGCCATAATAATCCAATCGAATTTTGTACCAGGGGAGGTATATTTCTTATGCTATACGCCTTTCACTACTGAATTTTGACAAAAGAATATGCTATAACTATGTAATAATAATGCAACCAGCTATTGCACCATGTTAGGTGCAATACTGATAACATACCCTATCCGCTGCTGAAATTTTACCACACCATTCTGTTACACCCTGTATATCAAGATTATTTACAAAAAAAGAGAATCCATAATGTCGACAAACACAAAAATTTTAACCATGTTTGTCAGAATTTCAGTACAATCGTGCTCTTCACACCAAATATTGCCACCGACCTCAAAAAAAAAAATTGGTTCATTTCGTGTACCTACATAAAAGTATTATTTTATTGTTTTGAGCTAAGATCATTTAACCACGGGATATGACATCTATCTCCCGGGCGCGAAGCAATTTGTCTGCCGTTATCGGAGACAGGCGAGGTAGACACATACAGCACACAACAACATCATTACGCACATTTTGTGTACTGTCACATGCACACTAAACCAAAATCGTCACACAAACACAAATCACTCCCAATTGCTCCCATACCATAAATATAAAATACCTGATAGGCGCAGCTCTTTCACATAATGTCGAACAATGGGTCACTGCAAGCGATAATGCCGATACAGTCCGTCTTCTAATGGTCACGTTATCTAAACTACATTAAGATACAAAGTTTAACAAACATTTTATTAACATTCTTACAGTGCTGTTACTTAATTAACTTTAATTATCATTAAAGATAATTATTAGTACATTGACCTATTTATCTTGTTGGTTGATGATCTTAAATCCAAGAATTTATTTCCTCTTCATGAAATCTTCACAACGTGGCTATTTCTAATATCAAGTCCTTAGCTTTTCTTAATTGCATTTGGTTTTTTACGCAATATACTACATATTATGCTAACCCGCGTAATTTTTCCCCGTTTTTGCAACATTTTTCAATGCTGCTCCACTCCTATTGGTCGTAGCGTGATGTTATTAACCTCAATAAATACTGGACCGGTAGTTCTTGAGATTATCGCGTTCAAACAAACAAACTCTTCAGCATAATAGTTATATTTCGGGACTTAATCGCGTGAATTATTTAAAGTTACGAACCTTTCGGGTAAATAAAAAGGTTCGTACCTTTAAATAATTCACGCGATTAAGTCCCGAAATATAACTAATATGTATAAAAATCTTCAGCATAATATTAGTATAGATGTAAACCTAAACAAACGGGCAGAAACTTTTTGTTTTTGTCTGCCCATTTCTTCCGACTAACCTTCTCATTGCTGAATTGAAATTTTGTGATAAGCAAAATATAAAATCCTAATTTTTAATGATTTCTCTTTAAAATTTCACGCGGACAAAGTTGCATAATACCATCTAGATAATATATGCGTATCTACCATATTACATCTAATCCGAAATAAATATAAAGATAACGGTGCATTCAAACATTATGAATATACGACTGTGACATAGATATAATTAATCATTGCTCGCTGTGATAAACAAACGCGTCGCGATACTGTATTTGATAAACAAAATATATATCAAAATAAAGTAATACAATCTTCCTGTTGTTTTACTATATTTTTTTAGTAAAGCAAACTTACCTAATGAGTTTAGTTACTTTATCTTTTTTTATGAATAGGTATTTTTCATCGTGTTATATTAAGATATACCACGATGATACCTATTCATAAAAAGAGGTAAAGTTGATAAAATATTGCTCTAGGCGTTTATTTCAACTTAGAGTAAGCCCTACTACTAGTATAGTATTTTACTAGCTGACCCGCGCAACTTCGTCTGCGTAATTTTTCCCCGTTTTTGCAACATTCCTTATTGCTGCTCCGTTATTATACATACTTATAAAACTTTCTCTTCAATCACTCTATCTATTAAAAAAAACCGCATCAAAATCCGTTGCGTAGTTTTAAAGATTTAAACATACATAGGGATATAGGGACAGAGAAAGTGACTTTGTTTTATACTATGTAGTGATTATCTGTGGCCCTACGTTAAAATAAACGCCTAGAACAATATGGAAAAAGTAGTAAACGTGCGTTAGCAAATCGCGTCTCGTCATCGGAACGCAAGTTTAATATTTCAAAAAATGGTTGTCTGTAAAGTCGGTTTACGGATGATAATTTTACGTGACAACGTCATGGGAAAACATTGATGACATATCGGCATTCGCGTTGCATAGCAACCAATTAATAACGTTAGTTCCAATTGTATCGCATGTCGCTGCAATCGCCATTCACTGTTGCTTAGCAACCAATCAATAACGTCACTGCTCAGCAAACCATCAAAAACGTGACACTTTTTCGTGCGTGCACTCTGTCATCCATTGATATGACGCTATGACATCAAAAAGTATAAATTATAAAGCTAAATAGGTGCTATACCTTTTAATGGTGTACCACTTTTGTCATGTTATATTGTCTGCTGAATTTTGACCACACCTTTAAATTACAACGTGGACATGACTGAAAGTCAATCAAAACATTCACAGCTGTTTGCCAGTTGCTATCGTTGTGTCCGAAACACTATTACGCAGCACCTTTCAGTTCCATTTTAGCGTTACCTACGTACTCTTGAGTTGCCTACCATCTAAAATCCAGTATGACATAAAGGTTTAACAAGTAGGCCCTACACTTGTTTTCTAAGCTAACGAAGGTAGACGAAGTACTAATTTAAATCATTTTTTTCTAGGTATCGTCATAACTTCGTTTCCGTGGGGGTATTTGGTGGATACAAGGGGCAGAAAAAAGATGATTGTGTACAGTTCGCTGGCGGCTGGAGTCCTTAGCATAGCGTCTGCGTTTATGCCAAACCTAATAAGCTTTGCGGCTTGTAAATTCCTCACGTCTCTTTGGTAAGTAATGATGCTCGTACCTTTTTTTATTGTGTGAAAAAAAACCCTCTCTTCCCTTAACCAACCCTTGGCCAACGGTAAGGGTGTCCCCAGTAGGCTCTAGGGATACAGCGAAATAGTCTTACAGCGACATTTGATCAGCGTTTTTTATACAATGTCTCTTTCTTTTACTAGATTGTTGACGACGCTCCACTCGCTCTACCTTAGGTCCGGTCCTAGGTGCCTCTCACAGAATTGGTGTCTCCACCATCAGCAGCGACGACAACGTTGTTTGATTTGGCTGATTTCACTCCTAATACTTAGTTCGTCTTAGCCCTTGTATTATGACTTCGAAAAGGGCTATTAGTTATTACTAGGCGTAGAACGGGGACGAGACACTGTTTAACTAAATATTCAACTCAGAACCCCGTTACGAAATCGAAAGAACTAGGAAGAGCCAACGCCGATGTTTCCAATGCAACAAACACAGCATTTGTGCGTCACTACGTTTTCACTGCAGAAACTAGTCCGATATAATACGGTCCATTATCGTACTTATGTAAGGTAGGGCATTAGCCCGCCTAGCTGCGGTCCACTACTGGACTTAGGTCTCTCCTAATTTACGCCACGACACCTCGGCCTCTAGACAAGTGGCATAAACTCTAATCGAATAGAATGACGTCGTTGCGCGCTCAACACTGTAAATACGAAAATTGTTAATATGACATTAGTAGTTGCGCCGTGCGCAGAGACATCATTCTGACGTCATTCTATTCGATTAGAGTTTATGCCGCTAGTCTAAACGCCCTGGTCCTCCTCCTTTCGCATCTAGTTTATGCCAGCGGCCTTCTTTCGGTCGTTGGTCCATCGGGGTCTGTCTGGTCTTATCTCATCTTACGTTACGATAATAGAGTAAGAGTCCTCTTAATAAAAACTAACAAAAAGTTTTTTTGGTCAGCATAGCATGCCCAGCGGCGGCACCGTACACATACATTGGCGAAATATTACCAGGGAAGAACAGAGATGTGGTTCTTTCTATCACAAACGCCATGCAGATCTTAGGATCAGCTCTGGTGCCTCGTGAGTATCTAATCTTAATTACATACAGATTAAAATGTTTATCACGTTTTGGTTTCAAGATTCGATTTATCTTAATGCACGTAGAGATAATAATGGCGGGTCGGTTAATTAATAGATTTATCTATATAAGACTGGCCTGTTGATCTAGTGGTTAGTAACCCTGACTGGGTAAGCTGTCGGTCGAGGGTTCGATCCCCACCCAGGATAATACTTTATCTAATTAGCGCGATGGTTTATTTTGTATCTGGATGTAATTTATCTATCTGGATGTAATCTATACTAATATTATAAAGCGGAAGAGTTTGTTTGTTTGTTTGTTTGTTTAAACGCGCTAATCTCAGGAACTACTGGTCCGATTTGAAAAAATATTTTTTTGTTGGATAGCCCATTTATCGAGGAAGGCTATAGGCTATATAACATTGCGCTATGACTAATAGGAGCGAAGTAGCGACGAGAAATGTTGCAAAAACGGGAAAAATTTATGCATACGAAGTTGCGCGGGACAGCTAGTCTATACTAATATTACAAAGCGGAAGAGTTTGTTTGTTTGTTTGTTTGTTTAAACGCGCTAATCTCAGGAACTACTGGTACGATTTGAAAAATTCCTTTTTTGTTGGATAGCCCATTTATCGAGGAAGGCTATAGGCTATATAACATCGCGCTACTAGGAGCGGAGCAGCAAGAGAAATGCTTCAAAAACGGGGAAAATTTACGCAGACGAAGTTGCGCGGGACAGCTAGTTTATCTATAACTAGCTATAGATAAACTAGCTGTCCCGCGCAACTTCGTATGCGTAAATTTACCCCGTTTTTGCAACATTTCTCATTCAGCGGATTTCTGAAACTCACTTTAATGAAAGGAAGAGTTTCAAAATTGATAACTTTAGCGTATACTGCGCAAATCATCCGGATACCACCTCTCATGGTGGCGCAGCAGTAATCATAAAAAATAATATTAAACACCACATGCACAGTACATTGCAAGAGGATTGGATGCAATCAATAACTGTAACTATAAATGAAACATTGGGACCCTAAGCATAACCCAAAACAGCATATGTTCGACAACTACTTTCAGACCTTGGGAAATCGATTTATTAGTGGTGGAGACTGGAACTGCAAACACACGAACTGGGGGTCAAGGTTAACAACAACAAAAGGGCGAGAGCTAAAAAAGAGTGTAGACAAACACAAACTTACGACACTAGGAACAGACCAACCCACCTATTGGCCTACTGATGTAAATAAAACTCCTGACCTTGTAGATTTCTTCATAGTCAAAGGCCTGTCGGAGATATAGATAGAAAATTCTTTATTGTACACCACACTTATTAAATTACATTATAATTACACGATCACATCATTATTGCTTACATAAGCGCATGCACAATGGGCGGCCTTATGAGCTGAGAGCGATCTCTTCCAGGCAACCTTTGGATGGACAGGAATGTATATAACAGTACCACGTGGTGTAGAAGAATGTAAATTAAATAAAGACGTACACGATTTTACATAATATCAATAGATAAACACAAAAACATATATCTAACATTCCAATAAAACGATTGAAATGTTAGATATATAAATACACAATATACTATATTAATAGATAATAATAATAATAATAAATAAATAAATAAATACAACAAACAAACATTACATAAACACAATAAACTAGTTATATTTAAAAGAGAAAAGAAAATAAAATATTAAATTCATATATTTATTTATGTACATTAATATGTAGCTGCAACTGGACCGCTGGACAGGTAGTGCGCTTTTACCATTTTTTTAAACATATTAATTGTTTGTGCCTGTCTGATATCTAAAGGTAGTGCATTCCATAACCGAACAGCTACTACGGCAAATGATTTATCCATAAATTTTGTGGAATGCATTGGCATTTTCAAGCTCAAATCATTTGATGACCTCAAGGATGTGTGTCATGCAAGAACTGAAAACGTTCTTTAAGATAAGAGGGGGCATTGGGATTGAACAAAATATTGTAAAGTAGTATCAAAATATGAGTATTCCTGCGAAGACGAATTGGAAGCCACTTGAGTTTTTTGCGAAATTCAGAAACGTGATCATATTTGCGTAAACCAAATATAAATCTTATATAAAAATTTTGGAGGCGCTCAAGTTTATCAAGTTGTTCCTCGGTTAGATCTAGATAGCTGACATCGGCATAGTCAAGGATCGGCAGTAGTAAGGATTGCGCAAGCGTAATTTTAGTGGCGATTGGCAAAAAGTTACGCAACCTGCGTAAAGACCCCGCTGCTGCAAAGAGTTTGCGACTTGTTTCTTGCATCTGCTGTGCCCATGATAAGGTTCTGTCTACGTATATCCCCAGGTTCTTGACACAATTTTCAATGGGTAGGATTACATTGTTGAAATGAACTAGTGGCAATAGAGGCCAATTGATTTTTGATAGCAATCCTGGGCTACCTACTATGGCGATTTGGGTTTTCGCTGGATTAACCGTGAGTCTATACTTTTTACTCCATTTAGAGCCATGCGCCAGGTCCTTATTCAGTCTTGAGATTCCTTCAGTGAGTTCATTTACTGTAGCCTGTGTGTAAATTTGCAAATCATCTGCGTAAAGGTGGTAGGATGAAAGGAGCTGCTTAGAGATGGAATTGATGAAAATCGCAAAAAGTAACGGAGATAAAACGCCACCCTGCGGTACGCCAGCAGGAGTATAGCTCCAAGAAGAATACGCTTCTTCAAGACGTATACGCTGACGGCGACCATACAGGTAAGTATGAAACCAGCTAATCACCGCTGGAGATATGTTAATAGAGCGTAGTATGCCAAGCAAAATGTCGAAATCTACAGCATTGAAAGCATTGCTGAAATCCAACAAGGATAGTAATGTAACTTTCCCGTTTCCCATGCCTTGTCGTATATCATCAGTGGTCTGCACCAATGCAGTAGTAGTACTATGTCCAGGACGAAACCCAGACTGCATGGGATCCAACAGGGTGTTTTTACGCAGAAATGAGGAGAGTTGCATGTGTACTAAACGTTCTAAGGCTTTAGACAAAAAGGGTAGAATTGAAATTGGACGGTAGTCGGAGAAAGAAGAAGGTTTAGAATTTTTTGCGAGTGGAATTATTTGAGCGTCTTTCCAAGCAGTGGGAAAGGTGGAAGAAGAGATTGAGTGATTCAGTATATTACACAAAATAGGAAGAATTTCATCAAGAATTGGGATAATCATATTGCGACTTATACAATCGTTACCAACAGCATTGGATGATATGGCACGTATGCTCTTTTTAACATCACAGGCGGTGAATTGCTCGAAAACAAAAGGAGCATATTGGGGCGTTGGAATAACTGAAAGATTTGCTAAAGTTATTGCTTTAGTGGTCCCATCAAAATTGGGAGAAGAGGAGAAATGTACATTAAGTGAATCAATATTCAAATCTTTAGGAACTAAATTTTGTCGTGACTTTCCAACCCCCAACGTTCTGAGGAACTTCCAGATTTTGGCAGGATCTTCATTCTCGATAGACTTGTGAATATTTTGGCGTTGTGCTTTCCTACACACCTTGTTACAGTGATTTCTGATTTCCACATATCTATCTAAATTAGAAGCGGTAGGTTGGCGTTTATATTTACTTTTAGCAAGGAATTTTTTGGTCATTATGCGTTTTATATCCTCAGTTAGCCAAGGTGATGGGGCGAGTTTCAATCTAATTGGTCGGATTGGCGCATGTATATCATAAATTTTTATCAACTCATCAGTTAGGACACGTAGTTGAGTATCAACACATTCTGAGGATAAAAGAGAACTCCAATCCGTGTTGACAACATCCTCTCGAAGCTTCTCGCGTCCTAGCCATTAAAATTACGCTGTAGCACAATTTTTGGTTTTGCCTTAGGTGGACGGATCTTGTACGAGATGTAGATTAGATCGTGGTAAGAAAAAGCGACATCAGAACATTGACCATGCTTAGCGACATGAGAAGGAGACGATACAAAGATAAGGTCTAGAAGAGAAGGAGTACAATTCGGGAAATGATGAGTTGCATCTAGAGTCAGAATTGACAAGTTAGAAGATTCTAGAATAGTATGAAGGGCGAGAATTCTGTTTCAAAAGACATGTGTTAAAGTCTCCCATAATATACTTCGCAGTGGAAGCATCACTTGACTCAGTGTCTGATCACACTCCAATAATTGTAACATTTAGCATTTCAGCAATAAGCAAAGCCCTACCAACATCGCTATATAATAGCAAAACTGAGTGGGAATAATTTGCCAGATACCTAGAAAAAGAGATAGACTTAAAGATTAAACTTAAAACAGGAGAGGACATAGACGAGGCAACATTCAGCATCACACCCCGAGTAGTAACATACAACTAAAAATACGACATAAGCTGGCAGAAAAACGAAAACTCCGAAGACAGTTTCATCTGAGTCGATCCAGTGCAGATAAAACTAAATATAATAGGGCCTCCAAAGAACTTAAGGAACTTATAAAGGAAACTCAAAATGAAACATTTCAACATAAATTATACACTCTCTCCACATATAAGAAAGACAATTACTCGCTCTGGAAAATGACAAAAGAGTTCAAAAGACCACACAATCATATCCCACCAATTCGAAATAACCCTGATGAACCATGGGCTAGAAGCGGAAAAGAAAAAGCAGAACTATTTGCCAAATATCTGAGCAAGGTGTTCACTCCGAATGACTCGACTATGGTGGAGTTTGAAAATATGGTGTGTGAGATACTCTCTAGTGACCAGCAATTGTCTCCGCCTTTGTTGCCTGTCACACCTAGAAAAATAGCAATGACAATAAGCAAGCTCCCAAACAAAAACTTGCACCCGGATTTGACCTTATTTCAGGCCAGGTTCTCAAACGGTTACCGAAAAAGTGCATTGCCTACATAACAGCACTTTTTAACGCTATCCTCAGACTCTATCACTTTCCCAACCTATGGAAGATATCCCAAATCTGCATGGTTGCAAAACCAGGTAAACCACCAAATGAAAACCAAGTTCGTATAGGCCGATAAGTTTACTCCCTGTTTTGTCAAAAGTTTTTAAAAAGATATTTTTATCAAGACTAAAACCAGTCTTGAAAGAAAATAAAATTATCCCGGACCACCAGTTTGGGTTTCGAGAAAAGCATGCAACAGTAGAGCAAGTGCACCGAGTAGTTCACACAATCAGACAATCTCTCGAGAAAAAAGAGTACTGCAGTGCGGTATTTATAGACATTCAGCAAGCATTTGATAAAGTCTGGCACAATGGGCTCTTGTATAAACTGAAAACTCTCCTGCCAAACTCGTTCTATATGACCCTGAAATCCTATCTTGAACAAAGAAGATTTCAAGTAAAATTTGAAGAAGACCTCTCGAAACTACATATATTATATTAACGCTTCAGTACCACAGGGGTCAGTGCTAGGTCCAGTGTTATACTCCATATATACGGCAGATCTGCCTGAGACTCCTGATGTTTTAACAGCTACCTATGCAGAAGACACTGCGTGCCTCGCTAGTGACACAGACCCTAAACAGGAATCCGTTAAATTGCAGACCCAGCTAAATAAAATAGAAGAGTGGTTACAAAAATGGCGGATCAAACCCAGCGTAACTAAATCCACACAAGTGACATTTACACTTCGCAAAGGAAATTGTACACAGGTCTGTATGGCAGGTGTAGCTTTACCGGCTAACAACACCGTAAAATACCTGGGCCTACACAGGAGATTAACTTGGGCCAATCACATCAAAGCCAAGAGAACAGAAGCAAATCTACAATTTAAAAGTTTATTCTGGCTTCTAGGGCGCCAATCTCGACTTTCGCTCAGCAACAAACTGCTTGTCTACAAAGCCATTATAAAACCGATTTGGATCTATGGAATAGAGCTCTGGGGCTCCGCTAGTAACTCCAACTTGGAGATTCTTAAAAGGTTTCAAAACATTCCACTGAGAACAGTCTCCAGTGCACACTGGTTTGTGAGAAACTTAGAGATACACGAGTATCTTGAGATGCCGACCATTAAAGAGGAAGTTAACAACTACAGCCAGAAATACAAAGAAAGACTGAGACAACACAGCAATACTCTAGCAAAAGACCTGTTAAAAGACCAAAACCATGTTAAACGCCTCAAACGATGGCATATACTCTCACTGGACCACAGAGGCTAAGTTGGTCCTACACATGTAATGGTGTTACTCAATGAAATAACACCTAAAATCAGTTTATCCGAGACAACATCTGATTAAGGCTAAAGAGCCGATTGCAGATACAAAAAACGAACGAAAAAAAAAAAAAAGTCGGACCAGTTGTTCCTAAGATTACCCCGTTCAAACAAACAAACTCTTCAGCTTTATAATATTAGTATAGATATGTTACATACATATTATAGATAAATTTAGAAATATTTATGTATGTTCATCAGTCGTCTGGTTGCCATAGTACAAGCTCTGTTTATTATTCGAGTTCTCCCAAGATATTATTATATTATTATTATCTGAATAGCATCATAGTGATGTGGCAATTTGTGAAGTTTTATTATCTTTGCAGTTTACCAAACGTAGCCTTACGCGTAAAGCTTATTATAATTTTAAATGTTTGTACTTTTTGTACTAAGTAGGCATCATAAAAATAATCACATAGTTCATATCAGTTTTATGTATCCAATTCGATCGAGTTTTTGACTTCTAGATAATACGACTACCGATCATGAATTGATTACCAAACTATAACAACTTGAACGAAACAAAACTGCCTCTGTGGAGCAGCGGGAGTGCGTACGGATGCTCTAAGTTTGATTCCCAGCCCCAGGGATTTGTGAGATCCATAAATCTTGGGTCCGAGTATGAGTATACGATACGTGGTATAATAGATAGGGGCAAAAGTATTTTCGTAATGTACTGTTAGGAATCAAACCTCTTTGATTGCACTGAATGTAACTAACTGGTTTTAATACCTTTAAATGTTGACATTCTTTAGATGTCATAAATAAAAATAAAATAATTCCCGCCATTTTTCAATTGTTTTTCAAACACTCAAAATGAACGTATATGACTAAAACGAAGTGATTACTTACTCTGTGTATAAGACGAAGAAATTCGGAACATTTTAAAATTTTATTACAAAAAAGGTAAAAATGCGACGAACGCCGCGAATAAAATTTGTGCTGTTTACGGGCCTAATGCGGTACCAATACGAGTAGCACAAGCGTGGTTTAAGCATTTCAAATCTGGAAATTTTAGTGTTAGGAGAAGGCTCGGTCTGTATGAGGCTGGCCCTGTCACAGATAAAATCCTCTGATTTTATCATCTTTGAAAAAGTGGAGCAAGATCGACATATTAGTAGATACGATATTGCTGAAGAACTGGATGTTGATCACAAAACGTTTTACGTCATTTATCATATATCATTTCAAAAATAGATGGTAGATGGTTAAGGTTAAATATTTTTCAAAACTGATATTACAAAGTTATTTAGTGTATGGTAAAGAAGCCACGAGCGGGAGATTATTAGTATATTACAAATCACCCTGTATAAATAAGGAAGCGGATAACTTTTCAAAATCCAGCAAAGTTCTGTCACAGATAACAATTAAGGGCATAAATCTACCAATCATATGAAATGCAGCGTCTAGATAGTCTACGAGCATTGACTAACCACGAAACTAAACCAAATCCAAAGCTTAGCAACAGTGATCGTTGTCATGACTCATGCCAGTACCCGTACCTAGTTTAATAAACAACCTTATTACTAGCGTAGGTAGTGCCATTTAGAATCAATAAAAAAACCTCAAAGGCTATATTAAGATGGACTTACCCTGGGATGACGGGATTCTTATTTTTTTTTATAAATAACTAGCAATGTGGGATAGAGTCTCACATTACAAGCAATCTTGTTAACCCCTCCAGCTAAGCTCAAAGGCTTGTGTATTGAATCGTATTTATACGTATGTATGTATGATATGTATGTATTATTATCTCGTTTTGACGTATTGTTTATTATTATATAGTTTAACTTCCAACAAGTTTACTGCACCTACTTCTATTTTTATCACTACATCAGAGGTTGACTGGTAGAGAATGATTTTAGAATTAAGTCCGCCTTTGTACAATAGTGCATAAACTTTTTTAAGAATAAATAAATAAATGGTCAATAATAAATAGTGTAAGAAATACAAAAATCACAAAGTTTAAATCAATGTTTGTATAAGTAACACTAAAACAATTTGGAAGGCAATTTTAATATGTAACATTTAATCATTCTTTCATACGAATAGCTCTTAATCTCTAACTGAAGTTACGAGACATTAGACGAAGGTGAATCTTGAAATCCCGGGATTTTGAGATGAGGTGGTTATATCCACGTTATGCCACGGTTACTGAATCCCGCTAAATGGCACTACCTACGCAATTCACTAGTATTACTGACTAGCTGTCCTGCGCAACTTCTGTCTGCGTAAATTTTCCCCGTTTTTGCAACATTTCTCATTGCTGCTCGCTCCTATCGGTCGTAGCGTGATGTTATATAGCCTATAGCCTTTCTCGATAAATAGGCTATCCAACAGTGAAAGAATTTATTAATTCGGACCAGTAGTTTCTGCGATTACTGCATTCAAACAAACAAACTCTTCAGCTTTATAATATTAGTATAGATTATTAACAGTGTTGTTACCTTTTTTTCAGTATTGGCCTGGGCAATTCTTCCTTTAGACTTCAGAATAGACTTCGGGGCATATTTTTTCCGACCATGGCGCCTTCTCGTAATCATTTACGGCCTATTATTTTTGATAGGCGCTGTCTTAATGACCCTCGGTCCAGAAAGTCCCAAATATTTAGTTTCTCAAGGGAAATTGGATGAAGCATTAAAAATATTACAAGATATTTACGCTGGAAATAAGAAAAAATCTCCGGACGATTACCCTGTGAGTATTTAAAATAAATTCATATATAACTGGCCTGTTGGTCTAGTGGTTGAGAGACCCTGACTGCTAAGTCGGAGGTCGTGGGTTCGATCCCCACCCAGGATAAAACTTTGTGTGATGAGCACGTGTCTGGGTGTTATATATCTATAACAAAGCATGTATTTAGATATAAATAAGTAGGTATGTATATCATCTGTCTGGTTTCCATAGTAAAAGCTCTGCTTAGTTTAGTCAGATGACGTTCTGTGAATTGTCCCAAGATATCATATTATTATAACTTATAATATATACTAGCTTTCACCTTTCTTAAGTTCGCATAACACCTTAAGCTCAAGTTAGGCGCGGATCCAGAACTTTGTTCAGGGGGGGGCAACATGTGACCCAACCGGCCAAGTGTGAGTCGCTCGCATGGGTGCATTCGATTCAACACCGATATACCAGCCACTATTGTCGCGGGGTAAGGGCAATTGCCTGTGAAAACTCACCGGTAGTGGTAAAATTATCCTTTCAGTCAAGTTTGAGGGGGGGGGGGGGAATAGCCCCTGTTGTCCCCCCCTTAGATCCGCGCCTAGCTCAAGTGCCTAAAGTTTTTCAAAGTAACCTTTCTGAGAAATTTCAACTTACTAAGTCCAAAACTTTTGGCTACACATTAATAAATAAAGGAATGACAGGACTTTCGTTTTTATACAATGTTATTTTTGGTATAGTGCAAAGCTTAGACACTCCAACAAGATTTTTACTTCAAAAATGATGAGAAAGACATTCATTCCATTGTCTTGTGTTCTTCGCGCTATCGTGCTCATTGCTTCTCGGTCGTGCGTAATTCATCGTTAGTAGGTATTGAAAAATAAGTGATGATTACATTTCAAACTACTTTCAGGTTTGCACTATACCAAGAATAACGTTGTATATATTACCTGCGGCTTGCGGCTCAGTCCGTGTGGATGTCGGTTACTGGCGCTTGAGCTCTTAGGAAAGGAAAGAATATTATTATTCTTTCCTTTATACAAATAGCTCTAAATCTCAAGCTAAAGTATGAATAAATACGATAATTGCATTTTTGAAACATAGAAAAATTAGAATTCTAGACCCAGGAGTCGAACCCCAGACTTCCGTAAGCCAAACCAGGGCCGGAATCGAACTACCTATCTGGACTAAAGTAATAAATGTATATATAGTAATTGGCAAAAAATGCCTATAAAAATTACTATAATATTCGGCCTGCGACATCATAATTTGTTAAAATGCTCTCTGTAACGAAGCAATAATAAAAGCCGTGATAGTTATTTAACTACCGGCTAGATGGCGCATGCGAGAGCCCAACTCGCGAGCATGAAAGGATAGAGAAATTTGAGGTCTAGTAACATAGTCCAGATAGGTGATTCGATTCCGGCCCCGGTTTGGCTTACGGAAGTCTTGGGTTCGATTTCTGGGCCTGCACTTCAAATATTTCTAACTTTCAAAAATGCAATTATTGTATTTATAAAATAATTGGCAAAAAATGCCTATAAAAATTACTATAAAGTATGAATACATTAGTTGGTTAATTGCATTGGTAAATTAAGACGAAAGTTTATCATAAAAAATTACGTGCCGTGTGGTGCCGGCTTAAGAATAGTACCACCCCATCTCTTCCCGTGGGTGTCGTCAAGGCGACTAAGGGATTTCACTTCGGAGGACGGGCAGCAGCGTCCTCTGCGTACTTAAAGCCTTACTGCGATCGCCAACCCGCTCGCCAAGCGTGGCGATTATGGCAATTGCCCTCAGGATCTACATACCAGTAGGTTCTACTGGGGAGACCCGTGCCCAGCAGTGGGCCATCATATGGGTTGATATGTTATCATAAAATCCCTGGATTTTGAGATTAGGCGGTATGTCACATACGGCTACGCAACGGTGTGGCTGAAATATGAAATATTTTCAGGACCCGTTCAGCCGTACACGTGGTATATACCTAAGTACATTGTATCACCATTTTCAGATAAAAAGACTAGATGTGCCACCCGATACCAGAAAGAAAGGAAGTTTCATTACATCTTTAAAAGAACAAAGCTGGCCGTTATTAAAACCGCCATATTTAAAATGGATGAGTCTCAATGGATTTCTTTTATTTGGTACATTTTCGGTGTAAGTACCTACGACTACCTTTTTTTTTTTTTTTAAATCTGAGGTACTTTTACCAGATTAACATGAGTAGAGGACTAGAGGTACACTAGATCAATATGAGTAACATTGACAAAATCAATCAGCTGTAGAAATAGGAAGACTCTTGATAACATACTTGACCTATATAGGGTACCTAACGTCCGTCGGAATAATCTGCACACCGCCCAAATAAGCCTTAGGAAATGCTGAAGAAAATGTGAATCTACTAGATACTCGCATTACACATAATGATTCTCGTACGTAATATTTTAAGTAAATAGGTGTAGATAAATTACATAAACAACTTTCGATCTTTAAAAACGGCAAACTAATGCATACATATTTAACGTATATATTGCAATGTTACACTATTATGACTGCCTCTGTGGCGCGGTGGGAGTCTATCCGACTGCTACGCAAGAGGTCGTGGGTTCGATCCCCACCCCGGATAAAACTTTGTGTGATGAGCACGATAGTTTATTTTGTGTCTGGGTGTTATTTATCTATAATATGTATGTATTTAGAAATATATAAGTATGTTTATCAGTTGTCTGGTTTCCATAGTACAAGCTCTGCTTAGTTTGGGATCAGATGGCGTTGTGTGAGTTGTCCCAAGATATTATTATTGTTATTATTTTATTATAAAAAAAATCGCAAAAGTAGGAAAGCATGATTTAATTATCACGAGTGAAAAAGAGAAAAATGTAATCCGCTGCTTTCATCTGTTAATGCCGGCGATGCGACACTGACATATAAACAGAAGTCAATTGTATAGTATTTAAGGTGACGGTTTCTGAGCGCTTGTAACCTATCTACACCTTTTTACTTAAAACATCATTGTGTTAGTAATATTTTACATTAGTTCGCCACCTTATACCTAATTATTTTACATTTTTATTTTACATTTTTTAAAAATAATATCATGAAATTTCAGACTTAACGGGTTATATATGTGGGTACCAGATGTACTGAACAGGGTACTGACAGGAGGAGGGGATGGGAAGACTGCATGTGAAGTTATCTTCGACAAACTTAATCAGGTAGGTTCATTTTAATTAAGGAACCCAATAGGAAATCTAGTACAAAACATCTCCAATTATTTAATCTATACTAATAATATATTGTTTCGCGATAATCTCAGGAACTACTGGTCCGAATAGAAAAAAAAAAATGTTGGGTAGCCCATGTATCGAAGAAGGCTATAAGCTATATAATATCACGCTACGACTAATAGGAGCGGAGCACCAATGAAAAATGTTGCTAAAACGGGGAAAATGGACGCATACGATGTTGCGCGGGTCAGCTAGTTAGTTATTTGGGAAGATGGAAAATTGCTACAGGCCCACTAATGTTACCCGTCCTACCACCAGCGGTATAAACCAGGGGTGCAGCGAAGTGCAAGTAAAGAGTGTGTTATTTTACTGATAGAAGATCTATACATATAATAAAACTGTAAATTTCACGTGTCTGTACATGGCCGAACTTAGTGAAAAAAAAAATTAGGAAATGTTCGAAAAGAGTATTCAAACACTTTGCTGCATTTTTAGAAATGTCTGTCTGTCTGTCTGTCTGTCTGTCTGTTTGTTTGTTTGAACACGCATCACGCAAAAACTACCGTACAGATTCGGTTGAAATTTTGCACGTGCAATCTAATAGATGCAGATTAACATTTAGGCTATAAATTATCACGCTTTTTCGCATAGGAGCTAAGCAGTAAAGGATAATGTCTGTAGCTATTTTTCGTTATAAAACAGTAACTACTAGACGGATCTTTATGAAAATTTGCAGTTTTATAGTAAATACTATAGGACATTATTTACACTATAAATCATTACGCTAATGTCTATGGGGAACGAGTAGCAACGTATTTTTTGTCGCACCATAATGGTTTATCACAAAATATTCCACAATTAGACATTATCTATAATTGTAACCCACGGAATACATAACTTCACGCTAAAACCAAAAGGAGCTAAACACAACATTGTTAAGTTTCATAAGAACAGTTATTTTGACGAGGTAAGTAGCGAACAGTATAGCCTCGAAGCTACGCTAGCGGACTTTGACGACGAAGTCCCGGGTTCGGATCCGATGTGTGATTACGTTCTTTTTGTATTTTTTTAAATTGTCTTTATCCTTTTTTAATATTTTTCTCAATGTTTTAGTTATTTTTTCGACCGTAAGTAACTTATTTACTTTGGTTATTATTTTTTTATATTAAAAATCAAGTAAATTATGCACCTAGGTAAGTTAATTATAGGTATTGCATGCACTGCTGAGAGTAATGAATTAATCGTAGTAGAAATGAAAAACAATATTACATTATAATTAAAAAGTATTCGACATTTTTCAGAAATGATGTGTTCGTCTAAAAAAAATACATTACACACGTAAAAAAAAACATGTAGCGCCATCTATGTAATCAAATTGTTCACACCGTGATCAAATAATTCCTTAATTGTGAAAACATTTATTAGGGTTTCTTGCTGAGTGGCAACATTCTTGAAAGTAGATGGCGTTGTATTCAATAACGTTCTATACTTAGTAAAATAAATTTTAAAAAGAAACACATTGCTATGATTTTTAGAAATGTTTGTCTGTTTCTCCGTTTGTTTGACCACGCATCACACAGGTGCATCGAGGATCATGTTTTGGGGTTATGGTTGGAAATCATGTGTTCATTAATTCAACGATAATGAATGGCTCAACATCGGTCAAGTGTGAGTAGTTCGGGTGACGGGAGGAGAGGGTCGTTGTCTGTCAACCGTACCTTTAGGGATATCTGACTTTTCGCGGGCATGACACACATGACACGCTCTGTGTTTGCTTACTAAAGTGTTACAGCAGTTTTATTATTAGTATTGCGTTGTAACACTATATGAAATACACCCCATTTTTAGCCAAATTGGCAAAACAGAACCCTTATAGTTCCCTTATGTCCGTCCGTCCGCAGCTTAGCTTAGAGACTGTTAGTGCTAGAAGGTTGCAACTTTTGCATGAATAAATTACTAACGCCGATAAAGTGAAAGAACAAAATCTTGAAAATCATTATTTTTATAAGGGTACCTCTCTTATATGTAAAGTGGAGATGTGATTTTTTTTCTCACCTACCTACCCCATCGTGTGTGGTATCATTAGATAGGTCTTTTAAAAAGCGTTTAGGGTTTGTGAAGACTATTTTTAGATTTAAGGATTCCTTTGTGTATAATATTAGGCTTTATAGTGAACATTTTTGTTAGAGTCAAGTATCCCCCTGCCAGCTAAATGGTTGATGTTGGGTATGTGAAAAAATTCAGGGTAGTAGTATAAATACTAAAATTATAAGGAAAACTATCACAGTTAAGTACCTACTTAGGCTTTACAAGTTTACGATCACATGAGAAGTAACAACATTTTCGTACAAATTCTATTAAAAATTATTAGGTAATAAGTAGGTACTATAACGTTGAAAGAATGAAACAAAAACAACAGAAAACCCACTTCTTAAGCCGCACACCAAACTAACTATCTAAAAGAATAGAACAGATCGATTTTTATTTAGTAAGTATTTAGTCAACAGGACTGTTTCCAACATATTTACACAGAAGTTATTTCGTTACCTAAACTACCTTAATTTAAACCCGACTTTCACGCGAACGAAGTCGCGGGCACAGCTAGTACAAAATAAAAACCGGACAAGAACATGTCGGACCATACTCAGTGTTGGGTTCTGCAGCCTTGAATAATAGGGTATTAGACTAAAGTCAAATCAGCCTCTTTTTAAGAAACGTCAAAAACGACCCGCTCTGAACAAATTTGTATGGAATGCTAGCATATGATGTCACGTTTTCTATGGTCTAATTATTTACTTTTATAAATTTATAATCATAAAGAGAAACACTGAAAATATGTTAATTTATTAATTTAATGTGTTACTTAATTATGTAACACATTAAATTAATAAATTAACATATTTTTTAGAACACTTCATGACATATTTTTACCTGGTTATTTTAAAATATTTTATTTTAATTGTAGTCAAATACCCAATTGCATCAGCCGAAGAGATTTGATTTTTTTAATAGGGCAATATTGATGTAGGTAGAAAACTCCAAATAATACTAGGTACTAAGTAGGTATTTGGAAAAACATCAGCTTCAAACTTTTTAACACACTTCTTTGCTAAATTTATCTAAATTGCTTTTGAATTTCAGACAGCATCAGAAGACGCAGAATGCATCGACAACATTGACCAAATAACGTTCGTCATCAACTCAGTAGCCAATGTAACGTGTGCAGCCATAGCTGTGGTAGTCAGTAGCACAGTCAAGATCATAGGCAAGAAGAAACTGCTCATATTTGTGTTCCTTATAATCGGCATCTTCTGCATTCTTATTAACTTTATAACCAAAGACATGGTTTTTGCTGTGCTGTTGTCTTCTTTACCTATAATGGGTCTAACTATTGGACCTATTAATGCATACGCTGTACAAATCTTCCCAACTCATTTGAGGTAAGCTATTTTATTGATGTAGAATTTACTTAAGGGGTAAGTTAAATAGGTACAGTCGACCAAAAATATGGTCTCTCAGCCTACGATTGAAATTCATTTGCTCGTCATAAATAACAAGGTTAATTTTCCTGTGCAATAATATACTGACATTTAGGTACCAATTTCAACCTTAACGCTATTTTGGTTACATAGAAGGGTTAACAAAGCTTTTTCAAAACTGATAGACCAATTTCTAGGACTGTACCTATTCTCTTCTCTTAGGCCTCAATAAAATTACGAAAACGCGGGGCGTCACGCTTCGCGTGTGTCATGGCATCTCGCGTCGCGTTGGACGTTTTTTCTGTTTACACTACAGAGCGGCGGCGCGGGAAGCGGCACTTATCATCGCACGCGTACACAAAAACATATGGCAATATAGGATATTGTTTATAGAGATGCGAGACGGGAAGCGTGGCGGAACCCGCTGCGGCGCCCGCGATATACAGCGAAGCATGCCGCTGCCACGCATGCGGCGTACTAAATAATTCACGAATTGCCGCCCGGTGTGCCACCGCGTGTACCACTGCATGCGCAGCCGCGATAAACGCAGCGAGCTCCGTCGCAAAAAACGCTTCATTTCAAACAAACGCGTGTACAATTTTTTAATTTAGTGCGGGCCACGCCGCCCAACGTCTCCGTAAAATGAGGCCTAAGAGAACAAAGAGATATTTCAACTCCTGACGCAAATAGACGCTTTTTAATTGGATGTAGGTACAAGTGTGCAGAGGCAAATCCAAGGCAATAAAGGACCCAAGACCCCCACCCCTTCTCAAATAGTTGAGAGCTCCTTGCCACTATTTCGTGATTTACCATGTGAATTGGTGATATTTGATAAAAATCGTTTAGTCGGTTTCAGTGGCGGAGGGTCCTTAGAACACCATTACTTTCGGTTTCCCTTTGGATTGTAGTTACTTAGTATTATGGGTACAAAGAATCATGTCCAACAAGATATACTTATATCAGGTTACCTCTGAAAAAATATAACCCTTCGCCTCTGGTCGGTTTATTTGTTTATAGATTATCAATTTTCTATGTTGGGGGTCTTTACTCCCATTAACATGTCGTTCAAAGTGTAGAAACGTGATTTACTATCTTATCGATTGTATAACCTTTTCTAAGTAGGGTACAAACAACATTAAAACCTAATTCAAATAATTATCAGCCTACATAAACATGTTTTATTAGGTGTCTACGCGATTACGATATCTACTTAGGTGGTAGGTACTTACCTTGTTATTGTTATAGCATTTTATAACCTTAATTTCCTTTGCATTTACAACTTATTCAATGTCTTTATCTTTACAATTAGATGCGTCTATCCTTATCTATTATTTAACAAACTCATAAACTTTACCATTTTATAATATTAGTATAGATACTTATATTATAAAATGGTAAAGTTTATGAGTTTGTGAGGTTATAGAGGGTAATCTCTGGAACGTCTGAACCGATTTTGAAAATTTTTTAACCAATTGAAAGCCACATTGTTTGTGAGTGTCATAGGCTATATTTTTTTGGCTGTGCAAGGCCGGGGCGGGCAGCAAGTTGCTCATAAATGTGGGGCGGTCGCCCTGGGCGCCAAGGCTGGGGGGTGCCGAAGCTAGGGAGGTTTCATAACAATCTTTTGAACATTTTAATTCACCAAACCTCTTAAAAACAAACAACAGCAGCATAGCGATCAAGCCAAAGTTGCGGTAATTAAGAAAAACACTAAACTGGTGGCCCGTGGGGGCGCCCTACTCAAGGTCGTATGATTCTAGTTGTCGTAGTTAATAATTAAGCACCCTTTGCTCAACTTTAAAACTTATTGCAAACTCATGTACCTAATGCTACGACTTATAAAGGACACTGCGCAGCGGGAGAGCGGTCGACTCGATAGATGCGCTTACTCATTTCGTCCTTGCGGTCAGGGTTCAGCCTATTTCGTCATCAGTCAAAGCCTTATATTTACATTGTACGTAATGACAGACTTTGTCAGAGACTCGAACGACGACTCCGAGATGACTCAATTAAGTAGAACTTAGCTCAATAGTTACAGGTCAAATAAACTTCTACTGTGCTCCAAAACTAATGGTATGGTTTTAATTGCCCTTCAAACTTTCATAAATCAAAAGTCAACCCATACGATTTCCCACTGGGCCCGAATCTCCTCAGTAGAACCTACTTATTATAGATCCTGGGGTATTTGCCATAATCGCCATGCTTGGCGAGCGGGTTGGCGATCGCAGTATGAAACCATATATTAAAGCTTATATCATTGATTCAAACGTGACGTTCCAAGTGGTAGTGGGAGTGCTACGTCAGCTGATGTTTCTTCATTGTCTTCAAGTGCAGATATTTTGATCGCTGTGGCAAGTGGATCAAAGGAAGAAGCCGAAGATGTCCCACTAGTACCAGAAGTGCACCTCAATCTGGACCAGGAGCGGTGCAAAATCAGCAACGATTCAGCCAAATGGACAATTGACTACTTTTAATTTACGCGTGATTACTTTTGTAAGAACGGAGCCAAACAAAACATCCAAAATGATTATCCTAAGAGTGAGCGTATTTACAAAGATAAGGCGCGACAGTTATCGAAACATTTATTTGAACGTCAGCTTCAAAATGGCGAAAAAGTGAAAAAGTGGCTGGTTTATTCCGAAAGTACTGGATGAGTTTTTTGTGGACCTTGTCTTCTTTTTAATGGTGAAGAGAGTCTGTTCGGCAAAAAGGAAGGTTTCATTGATTGGAAAAAATCCATTTAACGAGTATCAACTAAAATTTGTCTACTCACAAATTATCTGTCATACGCATGAACGAACGAAGTAACGATTTAGGTCGCATTTACCGCGCATTAACAATGCAATTCGATGATAAAATAAATTACTGGAAAAACATTCTGAAAAGAATAGTTGCATGTGTAAAAGCGCTTTCATCACGAGGATTGCCTCTCAGAGGACACGACGAGAAATTTGGTTCATTTCATAATGGAAATTATTTGATGTCCTGAGAGCTCTAAGGACATTATCTATCTAGCGCTGAGTTCGATCCGTTCTTAGTCAAACATATTTCACGTTATGGTAATCCAGGCTCAGGACATACGAGTTATCTTTCTTCAACAACATGCGAAGAATTCATTCGGCTTTTGGGAAACAAAGTTTTGAAGACAATTGTTCTATTTATATTATGAGCGCAATTTTTTTCTTATAATCGACTCGACGCCGGATATATCTCATGTAGACCAACTCACTTACGTAATCAGATATGTCCTGCCTAATGGATTACCTGTAGAACGTTTCCTTAAGTTCATTTCAAACACAGGCCATAAATCACAACAAATGTCAATTAATGTTAGGTACCTCAACTTTAAGTGAATTGGGAATTGACATATCAAGCTGCTATGGGTAATCCTATGACAACGCAGCTAACATGTCAGGCATATACAACGGCCTACAATCTAAAATAAAGGTAATTTCTCCCCTTGCCTGTTCAGCACACACGCTCAATTTAGTAGGTGAATGTGCAGCTGAAAGCAGCCAAGAGAGTCAGCTCGTGCAGACGCATGCAAAAGTTTACGCGAATCGTGTAATAAAAACCATAAAGTGTTAGTTTCCATCTAAAATTATACATAACAGAAGAGAGTTTGAGACATAAGAAGCATTCATATTCATTTGAAATTGGAACGTTTTGAAACGGCCGTCATGACTGTTTTTTGGGGATATTTACTGGATCGCATTTACGCCACAAGTAAAAAGCCTCAGAGTGTGGAAATCGATATTTCCGTTTTCATATCAACTCTATGAGGTATTACCTAATACATTTTATTGGCGAAACACGTAATAATTTTGATCAGTTTGAGAACAACGCCAAAGAATTGTCCATTTCTTGTAAATATGAATGAGATTTTAGACGCAATAAAAAGCTTAAGCTACTTCCTGGCGAGACACAAGATAAAGAGATGCAACAAACAAATGGTCGCGAAGATTTTAGAATTAATTTTTTTTGGTCATAATTGATAGATTATCAGCAGAATTAAATAATGGCGATATGCATATAAATTTAATTTTATTATTAATCTGACAAAATTAAGCTAAAAGTTGGCAATAAAGTAATTACATTATGTAGTCTATATGGAGGATGCTGAGAAAGGGGCGGCTGATGGCTTGGGGCCTAGGGCGGCCGAGACTGCAAATCCGCCACTGATGGTCAGCCTAATGACATGGATCTATGAAAGTTTTCCACTTTGAATGGATCGGCCTGTAGCATCGAACATTTGCCCGAATCAATACAAAAATCAACGTCCAGTCGTCCACACTTGTGTCAAGACACGCCGTGTAACAAACCCTCGCGTCTTGAAGTATGACTGCTGTTTACAGAACGAGGGGCACATCGGAAAACACTTAGTAACTGGTTTTCATTTGGTGCTGGTACTTTAATAAAAAAAAATATTTGGATTTTTGGTTTAAAATAAAAAAACTCGTGTTTCAGTGTTTTTGCAAAATCAACCCCTAAGGGGGTAAAATAGGGTTGGCAAGTTTATATGAAACTTCGTCAGTTTTAAAGTTAGATCTGTGAAATTTCATAGTTGGCTTATTTGTTTAAAATAGAGAACACGAGTTTCAGCGTTTTTGGATATAAACCCCTAAGTGCTAAAATATGGGTCGTAACTTCGTCAATTTTAAAGTAAAATCTGTGAAAATTTTCCTTTTGTAGCAAAGAAACACGTCTTTCAGAATTTGAAAGCAAATATCAAACCTTAACGGGCTAAAGTCATCCGCGACAGCTATCTAATCCTAACTAATATTAAAAATGCGAAAGTGAATGTGTTTGTTGGTTTGTTATACTTTCACGCCACACATTTTTAAAATTATTTCCCCAATAGAAATTTATTAGCGATTAACGTAAGATATTTTTTTTTTAATTAAAGATCCCTACGAAAATTACAATAATGTAACCCAGGTTATCAAAAATGTGCCTATAAAAGTCATTATTTGACGTGCGCTGCCATTTTGTTATTTGTTACAAAATTTAAATTACTATGGAGATCCCTTAGACATTTTATTTGACTTGTGCTGCCATTTTGTTATTTGTTTGAACATTTAGTTTACTATGGAAACCCATTAGTTACCGACAGACTTTGGGGAAGTGTGAACTGTAACATGTAAATACATAGGATAGCTTCTATCGCGATAACCAACACCACTGCGGGCTCAGTGCCCGCGGCTCCGCGGGCAAAAGTAAATAATATATTTTTGATAACCACAGCTTTGTTTTTTTTTTCAGAGGTATGGCAGTGAGTTTATCCATGATGCTCGGTCGACTAGGCTCGATCTTTGGTACAAACATAGCTGGCGTTCTTATAAACGCAGCTTGCGAAGTAACGTTTTATGCATTTGGGGGTTTACTCATCAGTAAGTATTATTATATTTACTTAATTTACCAATCATGGTTCCTTATTTTAAAATCATAGTTAGTCAAATATGTAAAACGAAATATTTTTGCTATTAATGTTTTTTAAGGCGCTTCGCATAACAATTTTGTGTCTTTTATCTGCGCTTGCTTGGCTCGAATCAACAACGTCTCGACTAAACTCAAAAATGAAAATTATCTATTTTGAAAAATGCTTGTCCATGAGCAAGGTTTGACTTTTTCGGCCGTCTCGGTTTTGTACAGTTATTTTTCTATAATCCCCAATTTTATACTTTCAGTTTGCGGTGCACTCGTCTTCTTTTTACCGGGTTCTAATGAAACTCCTGTTAAAGAACCTAACAAAGAAGATTCAACTCGATTATGAATAGAGTAGTGATTTAACAAGTTACGTATTACATGTACACTGTAAAATAATAAAACATTGTTATTGTTGCACTATTTTGTAAATATATTTTTTATTATTACTAGTAAAAGTTTTTATTGGAACCTTTCAACCTGATATTATTTCTACCTACCTAATTTCAAATTACGACAACAACCAGAGTAAAAGATTAGCTAATTTATTAATAGTTATCTTTACTAATATTCAGTCATGTCAGCTAGTCTACTAATATTACAAAGCTGAGGAGCTTGTTCGTTTGAACGCGATAATCTTAAGAACTACTGGTCAGAATTGAAAAATCTCAGATTTGGGTTCAGCTACTACGGCCGGTCTCAATAGTCTACCTATCGATGGATTTGGCTACTGGAGGTAGAGTTTTGACATATTTTGTATGGAGAATATGTCAAATATATACCTCTAGTAGCCCAATCCATCGATAGTTAAATTATTGAGACCGACCGTTAGACATTACAACCATATATGATCATTAGGCTTACTGCCAATCCAAACTAATAATAAAAAATACTGTGAAGTTACTTTGTTTGTCTGGCTGTCTGCTACGTTTTCACGCATTTAACCGATCTATTTAATTTTGAGATAATTAGGCCTGAGGATAGTTTTTATTTAGTGATAATATAAATATCATAACATTTACTACTATATTTCTCTAAAACACTTTGCAACTTATAGCTGTAATAATTAATTATGATCTGATTTTCCTGGAAATGTATTAGTCTATTAATAGATGTAACAACACTATTAAATAGTGTTACCATCGTAAGACATTTTACCGCCATTATGGGTAAATTTAATTGTTCTTGGCAATAATTAGAAGATATTAAATCATTGCATAAAGAACATAACTTATTAAATATCCAATTAATATCAATTCTTAAAATCTTATTGTTAGTTTTACTCAAACTTAAACGTCATTTTGCTCCTACGCTCATTGAGTTAGTGTACTTTTAATCTTTTGTACCACGCAGACGCACAGAGTACATATAAAATGTAGACACTAGCATAGTATATTTTTATTATTTAGGGAACTACCGTGTGAAATCAAATAACGGAGTTGGTAACACAGCGAAATGTAAATAAAAATGCTGTCACTTTAAGTTTTGTGACATACTGATTAGTTTACGACGAAAGACAAGTTATTTTCGTAGTATTTAATAACATTAAGTTAAAAGAAATTATGCATAATATAGATTCAGATAGTGAAGATGAGTTGCCGCCGGGTTGGGAAGAAAAGTCCACTGAAGATGGAAGCGTATATTTTGTGAAGTAAGTTATCAAAAACAAATTAAAAAATTAATGCCTTCTTTACTTGATAAAAAAACAATTATCTAATTTATTTTGTTTCCTGATTATTTTCCTTAGTACCTGTTCTAATAAAACGCAATGGACACATCCCCGAACAGGCTCCAAAAAGGTAATCCCAAAGGAATTGCCGTTCGGTTGGTCGAAAACTTTAGACGAAGAAGGTAAAACGTTGTATGTTCAAAAAGAGACAGGCAATAAAACTTACGTTGATCCCAGATTAGCGTTTGCAAAGGAGGAGAAGAAACATGTGCATGATTTCCGCCAAAGATTTGATGGATCGTCTACAGCTTTTCAGGTTAGATATTTTCTTTTTTTTTTAAATTAGGCTCAGGTATCATACACTGCCTGCAGACAGTAACAGAGTTCTTATTATTTCAAACACAAGTTTAGACACAGATAAGTAGCTCACATACAACACAGCTGATTATAGTTCAAAAGAGATGGATTGCATATTGCATGGCAGATGCTTAGAGAAAGGAAAAGTTAATGTTTACACCTTTTATATATCAACACATATGATGGCCCACTGCTGGGCACGTGTCTCCCCAGTAGAACCTACTAGTATGTAGATCCTGGGGGTAATTGCCATAATCGCCACGCTTGGCGAGCGGGTTGGCGATCGCAGTAAGACTTTAAGTACGCAGAGGACGCTGCTGCCCGTCCTCCGGTGTGAAATCCCTTAGTCGCCTTGACGACACCCACGGGAAGAGACGGGGTGGTACTATTCTTAAGCCGGTACCACACGGCAAGACACACACCTTTTAGCGTTATATTTATTTAAAGTTCTTTGTCGTGACTGACTGTTGGATAAAGGCACAGCCAAAACCACTGATCATAGGGATGTGAAATTTCTTTGTAGGCATCTTATTCCATCAAATCAAATAATTAATTTGCGAACAATGTAGGTGTACAAAATAAAGTCTTAACATAAATAAAATTAGTCCCAATACATTGTACCTTATGGCATGCAAA
Source organism: Herminia tarsipennalis (assembly GCA_945859575.2). Classification (NCBI taxonomy): domain Eukaryota; kingdom Metazoa; phylum Arthropoda; class Insecta; order Lepidoptera; family Erebidae; genus Herminia; species Herminia tarsipennalis. The sequence goes on along the minus strand of OX243834.2, from coordinate 7,954,265 downwards.
AATTTACTTATATGCTAGTTTCCACTTTTAAAAGAATAAAAAACTTTTTTAATTAAAATAAAATATAAAGTAATACACAACAACAACATAATCCCATAATCAAAAAATAAAAATAAAAGACTTAAATATTCATAAACTAAGACACAAATTTATCTTATGAAATTATAAATAAAAATGAGGTAGGCATATAACTAATAATATTTGTTGAGAGACTTAGTATGCTGAACTAATAGAAATATTATCATTTAAAAAATCTTGTATATTGTAATAGCATTTAATAATTAACAATTTTATTAATCTACTTTTTAAAATATTTAATTAAGCCTCTCATATTTTGTGGTAATTTATTGTATATGTTCCATATATAATGTAGGCATCTGTTAAGAGATTTTTAGATATTCATCCCCTAAGAGGGTAAAATAGTGGTTGAAAGTTGGTATGTAACTCCATCAGTTTTAAAGTTAGATTTGTCATATTTCGTATTTGCCTTTTTGGTGAATCAACCCCTTTGGGGGTAAAATAGAGGTTGCAAGTTAGAATGAAACTACCACAGTTCTAAAGTTAGATCCGTGAAATTTCATATTTGGCTTTTTAGCTCAAAATATTAAAACATGTGTTTCAGGGATTTTGGAAAATCAACCCCTAAGAGAGTAAAAATGGGTTGCAAGTTTGTATGAACTTAAAAAAAACGTATTAAATTAAATTAACAGAAACTATTACATACATCCATGAAAAAGTAGGTTGTAAGTTTATTTTATGTAGTCTACCTTATTCACAGTCAGTATCTGATTTACAAAACAAGCATATACAGAGCTTGAATCTTTTGTTATATAACAGTACTTACTTACATAGCAAGTATATTTTGTTTTTTGACATGAATAAATTTATTCGTAATTTTATTTTAACGAAAGATAGAATGTATCTTTCCACATTCTACAAAAGACAACTTACTAAGTTATTAGCATTTAATTTACACCCTGACCTAAGTACAAACAGTACTTCGCAGGATTCATTTAGTGTTAGCAGTTCTGCTTTGAATGTTATTAAGACTCCTAGTTTAAACTAGTAAGTCAGACAATGGACAAGCCCACAGGTGGTCTAACTGTAGTTCACCAAAATATTCAAGGCTTATCCAGCAAAATAGAGAAACTCGAATTGTTTCTTAAAAAGCACAGTGTTGATATTTGTTGCTTAACTGAACATTGGTTGAAAACTAATGAACTGATATTTAATAATAGTTATTATTGTATGGTTAGTGCATTTATAAGAAAAAGGGCTATACATGGTGGGTCTATGATATTTGTTTGCAACAGTGTTAAATGTAAGGAACGCAAGGATATAGTACATCTGTCTGTTGAGTGTACTATAGAATTATCATGTGTGGAGCTGGAGAGATATATTATAGTTTGTGCATATTGTCCACCACTGAGTGATTTTAACTTATTTGAATCTGTAATGGAAGATGTGCTTAAAAGGGAAAGTTACGGTAATAAGCATATAGTAGTGTGTGGCGACAACGTAAATTTAATCTTTGTCTACCAGATTAGTTAACCTATTTAAATCATTTAATTTAGTGTACTTATTTAATGAACCAACAAGAATTACATATTTAGATAATATATTCTGCAACTGTAGTTATTTTAATGAGGTAATATTGAATGATTTAACATCAGATCACTGTGGGCAGAAAGTCACTTTTCCCTCACACACAGTTTCCAAAATAGATAAGATCACATGTAGGAAAATGAGTAGGGCTCGCTTAGAAAAATTCAATTCTAACGTTTCTGCTAATATTACCAGTTTAGATTTCAGCCACTCTGATCCGAACTATCTTTACTTCTCAGTGTTTAATATAATCAAATGTGAATACAATAAAATATTTAAATCAAAAACTTTTTATAAGAATTCTAAACTTAGCTTTTGTGATTGGGCAACTACCGGGATTTATAAAAGTAGAGCTAAGTTGTACGAGTTATATGGTATGAAACAATTTAGAAACTATTCAAAAACTTTTAAAAAAGCTTGTGCATGTGCCAAAGCTTTACATATTAGTAGAAATATTTAAAAAATCTGATAATAAAATAAAAGCCACTTGGAATATTATTAATTCGGAAAGCGGACGGGCAAAGCCTCGGGATAAAAGCTTTGAATTTTTAATTAACAATAAGACTGTTACTGATAATTTAGACCTAACACAAACCTTCAATGATTTCTTTTGCTGACATACCACTAACCACAACCAGCTCCTTGAACGCTTGCCCAGATAAAGCCGAATCACTCTTGAGAGATAATGTATATGAATGCAATGTACCATTTGCTTTTATATATATACACCCCAGTGATCATCCAGTGACATTCCTGATCTGATGAAACATAGTAAAGTAATACCATTAATTAAATCCGGATCAAAGAATGACCCTAGTAATTTTAGACCAATATCCATCTTGCCAGCTATTAGTAAAATTTTTGAAAAGGCCATACTTATGCAGTTAGAATCACACTTTAATTTTAATAATCTACTGCATCACGATTAATATGGTTTCACAAAGGGTCGCTCTACAATTGATGCAGGTACTAAGCTACTGAAACATATTTTTAGTGCCTGGGAAAATTTACAAGATGCCATTGAAGTGTTCTGTGATCTTTCTAAAGCTTTTGATTGTGTGGCGCATAGGACACTTCTCCTGAAACTTAGGCATTACGGTATTAAAGGTACAGCGCTAGATCTACTTGGCTCTTACCTGAGTGAAAGAATTCAATATGTTGATATAGGCGGAGTGAGGTCGTCTGGATCGCCAATTAGTATGGGCGTGCCTCAGGGATCAATACTCGGTCCCTTCTTATTTTTGGCATATATTAATGATTTACCATTTTATATTAATAACTTTTGTGACATCATTCTATTTGCTGATGACACTTCTCTAATTTTTTTAAATTGATCGTAAACTAGAAAATTTTGAGAAGATAAATGGAACACTCGCACTAGTTCAAGATTGGTTTACAACGAACAACCTACTTCTAAATCCCAAAAAACTAAATGTATTAAGTTTAGTTTGCCAAATGTGAAAAGTATTAATACGAGTATAATTTTAAATAATGAGGTGATTAGCTTTGTCGACTCAACAGTTTTTTTGGGAATTACATTAGACAATAGGTTACAGTGGGGCACCCAAATATCATGTCTCGCAGGATAACTCAGTTCTGCAGCGTATGCTGTCAGCAAAGTTAGACAGCTTACGAACGTAGAAACAGCTCGACTAGTATATTTTGGCTATTTTCACAGCGTCATGTCCTACGGCATATTGCTTTGGGACAAGGCGACTGATATACAAACTATTTTTATTCTTCAAAAACGTGCAGTGCGTGCGATATATCAACTAGGAGCACGAGTTTCCCTTAGAGAAAAGTTTAAAGAGATAGGCATTATGACAGTTGCATCACAATATATATATGCAAACGTTATGTTTGTAAAACAAAACTTACATTTATATAACAAAAATAGTGTTAGTAGATCAATATCATAAGCTTTATAAATCTCGGGAACTACTGGTCCGAATTAAAAAAAATATTTTATAATAATAATAATAATAATAATAAAAATCATTTATTCACTTAGGAAGCAAAATACTACACTTGTGAAAAGTCGATTCTACATTTACTGGTAATGCCTGTTCGCAAACAATAGGTAAAGCCCGAGAAAAGAACAGGCAATAAAAACTCGTGGCCACTCTTTTCAAATTTCCAATGTTTACAATGTTTCTCTGTTTATAAACTGTATATGCAGGTAAGGTGCTGCCACCATTATATTATACACCATATATTAGAGGACTGATGCAAAAAAAGAGGTCATTAATATTAGAAGAGTACACGAGATCGGATACATCAGCCTCAATGGGCACAACATAGTAGGAGCATCCACTTACGATGTAAAAACTTTATGTGCTTAAATATTGGCCAATTTACTGCTACTTAATGAATAAGTATACATGTTTTTCAAAGGAAAGAAAAGAATGGCCGTAATTTATCACGCAGAATCTTTACTTACAAAAGTAAATCGTTTTCTTAACTAGTACCTAAGTAACATTATCAAACTGCTGGATACTGTTGGATAGCCCATTTATTTAAGACGGCTAAAGGTTATATAACATTACGCTACGACCATTAGGAGCGGCGCAGCAATGAAAAATGTTGTATAAATTTGTGTGTTTAATGTCTGCGTAAATAATAATTTACGCAGACGAAGTTGCACGGGTCTAAAATAATGTGTATAAAATATAACATTTATACTAGTAGATACAACAAAAGATAATTTGTAAAGAATTTTTCTACTTAAGTACTTAATTTTCCCAAGGACAGTTTACAAAGTAGTAAAAACGTGATTACTTGGGGTTTTTCCATACATTTAGCTTTACTTAATGGATACAAGTTTTCCTTATAGTCATAACAAAGTATTAAATACTAAGTAAGTTAGGTTTAGGTTAAAGGTTAGGTAAACACACAGTAGGAAGAGCTAAGGGGCTAAGACAAAAGAAACAGGTTATATTTTTTTGTACATTATATTTATGAATATTGGGTAGGTACCTACCTTCCTATTGCAACAATAATTACATTTTACCCATTAAAAGCCTAATAATACTTTCAGGTATTACATGGAGTGGATTTATCAGGAAAATATGCACTTGTCACTGGTTCAAATGTTGGGATTGGATACGAAACTGCCAAATCATTGGCGAGGCACGGTTGCAATGTGTTATTTGCAAACCGTAACATGGAGTCAACTCAGAAAGCAATAGAAGAAATTGTCAAAGAAACAAATGCATCCGAGGATAGTTTGAAATCCATCCATTTGGATCTATCATCACTCCAAAGTGTTAAGAAATGTGCAGCAGCAGTAAAAACATTGTTCTCTGAGTATGTATTACCATGTATATTTTTTCCGTATTTTATGATCAAATATATATATATATATATTGTCAGTAGATAGTTTTCCTGTTAAGATGATGTAACGTTGAATATGAATGTCATGTGAGGCATAATATAGCCTTAAGGGCGCTCTAGTCGATGAACCTACCATACAAACGCGCAAAACTGATTACTATTTCTGTTTAAGATCGTAAGTCAAAGCTTATAATGAATATCAATTCGTTTTATCATAAACTAGGCTTGTAGAAAGCGATAATTGAAAATAAGTTAGTATTTTCAAAGTTAGAAGCCAGAAGAATTAAGCAGCCAGTTAAGAATTTTAACAACAATTTTGGCGAAATTCCGATGTTTTAAGGCTTTCAAAATATTCATTTATTTTCAATTATCGCTTGCTACAAACCTACTTTATGATAAAACGAATTGATATTAATTTTAAGATTTGACTTACGACCTTATACAGAAGAGTAATATAAGCGCGTTTGGATGGTAGAATCATCGACTATGGTTAAGTATGAGCAAGTTTGTGCAAGAAATTCAATTGACTTTCCTGCTTTGATTACTTTGTATTCTTCTAGTTATACCTTGTCAAAAATCTATACCAAGGTAGTATAATAAAGAATATCAACAAATAATGTGGGAAATTATAGGTTCAGTGCGAGAGGTGCCATTAACCACAACATAAATAAAAGAAAATGTTGCTGAGACTTCACCTAATGAAATCTATCTTTGTTCAACATCAAGATATAGTATTTTTAAAAGAATGTATTATGTAAAAATCATCACGTAGAGACACTATTAAATTAGGCTATAGAAGCCATGAATGTTGCTACTTCTGTTATTCCTATTTGAATTTTTTGAAAAAACATGTATTCACAACAAACTGCTTTTGTGTCTTGTTTTAAATCTATCTATATAATATATACAACCAGACACTGAATAAACCATCATGCTCATCATACAAAATGTTATTCTGGGTCGAACCTACGACCTCTGGCTTAGCAGTCAGTGTCACTAATCATTAGACCAACAGGTTAGTCAAATGACATGTCTGTCAAATTTCATGTTTTAAATGACAACCCATTCCCATGGCCCCTAAACAAAATTAAATGGCATTCTATTCGATTAGAGTTTACGCTACTCGAATAGAATGACGTCATTGAGCGGAACACTATAAATACTTACGAAAATTGTTATTATGAGATTAGCAGTTGTACGCGCGTAACGACGTCATTCTATTCGAGTAGCGTAAACTCTAATCGAATAGAATGACATTTGCCTAGGGGCCCATGTGTTGTATATATTAAAGTAAAATATCCCTCTTTTCTCATTTCAGTCACCTAGATATTGTGATACTAAACGCAGGATTATTTGGCCTACCATACACAGAAACTAAAGACAACATTGAAATAACATTCCAAGTAAACCATCTTAGTCATATGTATTTGGCGTTATTGTTGGAACCACTCTTGAAGAAGGGATCCAGAGTTGTTTTTGTGTCTTCAGAGTCTCACAGGTAAATTTAGTCATCATCATCTGCAGTCCAATGCTGGACATAGCGCACCCTTAGTAAATTAAGGGCACATTATTAGTATTTTAGTTTTTGTACTAGACCTATCAACTGCCTTTTGCAGAAAGAGAAAAAAAAAACAAAAAGATATTAGCTTTAACGCTTCAAAAATAGATAGTTTGTATCATTATGAAAGTAAATCCGGTTTACTAAATCTTTAAAAATGTGTATTTTTTGAGATATGCCATTTTATTACTAAGGGTGTTATCTCTGCTATTTTACACCACATCTCCATTCTCCTGGTCCTATGCCTTCCGCTTCCAGTCCATCCCAGTGACCTTCTTTAGATCATCAGTCCGTCCATTAATTTTGGTAAATTATGTATACTATGTACTAGCTGTCCCGAGCAACTTCGTCTGCGTAAATTTCCCCCGTTTTTGCAACATTTCTCATTTCTGCTCCGCTCCTGTTGGTCGTAGCGTGATGTTATATAGCCTATAGCCTTCCTCGATAAATGGGCTATCCAACAGTGAAAGATTTTTTTAATTCGGATCAGTCGTTCCTGAGATTACCGCGTTCAAACAAGCAAACAAACTCTTCAGCTTTATAATATTAGTATAGATAACACCATTTATTGATTTACAGATTTGCAAGCCTAAAGAATATGTTTGCACAACAGAATATTACACCTACAAAGGAATCATATAGTTCCATGATGGCATATAACAATTCAAAGTTATATAATGTTATTACTGCTAAGGTAATGTTATTACTGCTAAGGTAATGTTAATTTACTAAAATAATTAATTTACTAATCTACTGATATTATAAATCTGAATGTTGGTGAGGATGGATAAATGGATCATGCTACAAACTTTACTATACTTTTTTTTTAAAGATAATAATCAATGTGGGCTTGTTACTACATTACTAGCTATCTTGTTAACCCCTCCAGCTAAGGCCTATGTTAGGAGTGAGTTTACGTCGGTAGTGTAATGGGTAGGATACATACCCGCAACCTCACGATTCCAATGACTGCCTTAGCCATTAGGCTACCGCCGCCTTTTTATGTTTTTATAATAATGTAGTTTATTCAGAAAATACATAGGGCGCCCTTCATTTATTACGTAAGACGAATTAAAGAGGGAGGAGGGTCGACCATGTCTTATTTTTTCTTACAAGGGGGTGGATGTCTTGACAGATCATGTCGTAAGATCACAATATTATACTCTGATAAAACTCGCAAAATGCGCGAATCTGCACGAGAACGGAAATGCAAGAAGAAAAACTTTAAAATAAAACCAAAGTCTATATGTATTCCAAAAAAAGTTCCTAAATATTGTTTCTTTGAAATAAAAATAGAAGCCCAAAGTATACTCATTTTTCTTTTAGATTCTTGCGTAATAAATATTAAACAGGGGGGGGGGGGATTAGTCGATTCTTATTTTTTTACGTAGGGGAGAGAGGGCGTCAAAAACTGGCCAAAATCGTATTAAATGAATGGGCCTACTAGGCTATAAAAATGAAAAATAACGCGGGTGAAGCTGCAATGAAAGGCAATTTGAAAATCAATCTATTTAAACTGACTCATTGACTTACAGCTTGTTTTGATATCTATTTGTGTAATATGGTCATTAAAGACGCAGAATACCTCAGTACCAACTGTGTGCTATAACAACTAACTAAATCAGCTTTTAAAGGGTGAGTTAGGATGTGAATTAGGACCTGTGGGTCCTAATACGCGCAAGTCAATATTATTGTAATAGTCAGACATACTTTTCATTGTCGCTGGACAGGAAACAGATCAAAGTTACAAAGAGAAAAAAAAAACTATATTTGTTGTTCTTTCTTCTTTTAAATTAAATGTCCTTGTGTTATTTATAACCTATGTTATGAGTGTAGTACGTTCATAGTGGCGAAGGGTCCTTACAACACCATTACTTACGGTTTCCTTTTGGATTGTAGTTACTTAGTATTTATAGGTACAAAGAACTATGTCCAGCAAGATGCATTTTTGTATCGGCTTACCTCAGAAAAAAAAATTTCGGTGTGAGTTTTCGTATTTTCGGAGAGTGTTTTAGGCGTTACAATTGACTAAACACCCTCAAAATGAGTACTGTGTACCCACCTTTTCCAAATCGCCCCCTGGTACGCCCATGAACTATATTAAAACAATGATTTTGTTTGAAATTCCAGATGTTGAGTGAAGAATGGCGGAACAAAGGCATTTATGTGAATTCTCTACACCCAGGGAACATGGTGTTCTCAAATCTAAGCAAGTCATGGTGGTTGTTTAGATTAGCCTTCTATGTACTTAGACCTTTTACAAAATCATTGGTAAGCTACGATTTTTACACATGTAATTGATATGAACAAAATTTCTGTATCCATGGAGTTGTACTACCCTTATCTACAAATGACCAATGTAGAAAAATAAATAGAGATCTTTACCATGTACAGTCGGCCGAGTACTCTACCAGTATTGACAAAGCTTCCTTTGTAACCAAAATAGCGTTAAAGTTGAAATTAGTAACTGTCAGAATATCAACTTAGTTATTTATGAAGTGCAAATGAATTTCAACCGTAAGGTGATATACCATATTTTTGTCCACTGTTCATGACTACAGTACTATGATCTCCGGCAGTCGTGTAAGGCAGTGTTCCGTGGAGATTAGTAGGTGTGCCCTGAAATTAAAATTTATACATAATTGTAATCGTGTTGTGCACATAAAAATTCTGATTCTATAAATGGCTGAAAAATTATTCTAATCTCAATTATACCTTGAACATTTGCTGGACACTGAATGCGCTAAGGAGTCTTATAGACTACTTGCTAGTCTAAACGGGCAATGCTGTGGCCGGCAACATGGCAGTACTCTCCAAAACTGATTTGATGGTTGCCGGACGATCGCTGAGCGATCGATTTTCCGCAATGTTGCCCGGCCAATTTGTTGTTGTTTCAGTCGCCCTCTATTTTATTGTTGCCGGGTTGTGTAGCCCGTTTAGGAGACTGGATCATGCGCCATACAATTGTAGACATATTGCCATTATTGGCCAAGCAATTAGTTGCCAATAGTGTTGCCACAAATTGCCGTAAAAAATGGCCCGTTTAGACGCCCCTTTAGTACTGCTACAAAGTGGCCTATTGCTGAGTTTTTTTTTTAATAATTATAAAGTTTAACCATTGACGTAGAGAACAGGACTGCGCCATAACCTCACAAAATGGACCATCTCTAGAAAGAGACTACTTTGTGGACTCTTTCACGCTCTGCAGTCAATTTTTACTTTTTATTTCAAAGTGATGGCGCAGTCCAGGCCTATACGGGCGCGATGGGAGTGTATCCGACTGCTACGAAAGAGGTCGTGGGTTCGCTCCCCACCCAGGACAAAACATTGTGTGATGAGCACGATGGTTTATTCTGTGTCTGGGTGTTATTTATCTATAATATATAATATGTATTTAGAAATATTTAAGTATGTTTATCAGTTGTCTGGTTTCCATAGTACAAGCTCTGCTTAGTTTGGGATCAGATAGCGTTGTATGAGTTGTCCCAAGATATAATAATATTATACGTCAATGTTTAACACATTTTTTTTATATCACAGCAACAAGCAGCAGCGACCACAATATATGCAGCCACTGCAGCTGAATTGGAAGGAGTTACTGGCCTATACTTCAACAATTGCTTCTATTGCGAAGAGTCCGCGTTAGCTCGAGACAGAGATATAGCACACGAAGTGTTCGCTATGTCTCTAAAAATGATTGCCGAACGAATGGGCACTGAAAATATACAGAAATATGTCGATAAATATTCCATAAAGAAAAGCGAGTCGTGATTTATAAAAAAATATTGTGCAAATATTTTTATTAATGTTTATAATGCAGTAATATAAGTTATAACACATAAGAAAGGTAATTTTATTTGATGGTCATTTTATCTGGGTCATGTAATAGGTTCAAAAATCTAGCCTAGCCCTTGTGATTTGTATTTTTCAAAACATAATATTCAAATTTACTTATTTATATGTTAGGAAACAAACAGCTTGTACGTTTTCTGTTAATCAAAATTATAGTTTATTTTTTATTCACAACATAAGCCTCCTAAAGTTTTCACCTATAGATACAATAAGTATTTAGTTGTAGGCATGCAATAAAGTAGCTAAGGCGCCTGTCCCACCAACAACGAGAAGCGAGTAGCGATTTATTGCGCAAGAAACGTACAATAGATGTATTTTGTAGATCCCGTCCGTGTAAACAAAAGAGATGCAATATAGAGCGAGTACTCGCTAGCAGTGTGAACGGCCAGCTATCAACTATTAATATATGTATGTCCTCTGTTTAAACGGGATCTACAAAAGTATGTACGTTTCTTGAGCAATAAAATCGCTACTCGCTTTCTCGCCGTTGGTCGGACAGGTGTCTTATGAATACATAACATTCAAAGTTTTAATTTTAACGCAACTTTATTTTTTAGTCTCTCCCTCTCTACGTGATACAACTGCGATACACTTAGAGGCGGGTCCAAGATCTATAAAAAATAAACTATCACACTAATATTATAAAGGCGAAAGTTTGTGAGTGTGTATGTTTGTTACTTCTTCACGTCTAATCGGCTTGAGCGATTTAAATAAAATTTGGTATGGAGTTAGCTGACACCCTGGATTAACACATAGGCTAATAAACCGCCGGTAACACCGCGTGGCACAGCTAGTAAAAAATAAAAATGTTACGTTCACAATATACTATTTGATAATAAAAAATAGTTTAAAAAATAGGTTAAAAACTAAATGACATCATGAGCCGAAAACACCATTCACAACCAAGTTTCGAAATTTGAGGTCTACCACTATACGAGTATAGGTCCAGTTGGTTGCTTCTTGCAAATTCATTTGTTTTTTTTGATAACGCTAGGGAAATAAGCATTAAGTCGATAGTTAGTGTCAACCACAGCGGAGCCTAGACATTGAGCATTTCTCAAATGCTTTTTAGGGACGTGTACACTTACCTCTATACTACACAGTATAGATGGAGTGAGATCAGTGGATGTGTAGCTTAATCTTGTTTAGAAGGTCAGACGAATCAATGTCACCATTAGCAATACTAATTAACATGTTTGTCAGCTATTGTTCTACGCAACTGAAGAGGAAGTATGTGGTGTCTTTGACTGCGGTCTGTGTAATTTGTATTGTAGCAGTTCGTTTTATATTGTAAATATATTAAGAATCCTTTTTGAACATATTCTATATGGTAAATCATCATCATCAGCCTATCGCAGTCCACTGCTGGACATACGCCTCTCCAATTGCACGCCACTATACGGTTAATATAGATATTATATTAGGGGTTCCACACCTGACAGGCGTATTCCAAAATACTTCGCACATAGGAACAATAGAGTATTTTTAATGGTTTTATGTTGCTGAAATACGAACCTATTCTAATGATGAAATCAAGTGCCCTAGATGCTCTGTTTACGATATTATCTATATGTTAAGTAAATAGTAATTTGGATTATGAAAAACTCCTAAGTTCTTTGTTTGTTGGACTCTAGAAACAGTTTGACCTTTGAGCGTGTAATTAAATATAAATGGATTGAGTTTTCTAGTAAATCTGATAGCAAAGCACTTTAAGACATTAAGATCCAGAATGTTTACAATACAATATTCTTCCAGGCGACAGAGATCCTCCTGCGGCAGCAAGCAATCCGTTCCATTGCGGATCTTCTTTATCATGTCATCTGCGTATAGAAGATTTTTTTAGTGTAAAAAGCATGCTTTAATGTCATTGATGAAAATTATAAACAATAGTGGCCCGACCAGAGAACCTTGAGATACTCCCTTCGGGATAGGATGCCAGCTTGATTGATATCCGTTAATAGCTACTGCCTGCATGCGATTTCTTAAATAAGATCCGAACCAATTAAGAAGGTCTCCATACACACCGGCAATTTCCAATTTGGTTAAAAGAATTTCGTGGTGGATACGATCAAAGGCTTTGCTATAGTCTGTAAATATTGTGTCTACTTGCCCGCCATTATCCATACCAGAAATGAGGTCATTGGAGAGGTCTAGAATAAATTAATTGTAGTCGAACGTCTTGAATGAATCCGTGTTGTTCCTTGATGAAAAATGTTCAATCTACACTAATATTATACAGAGGAAAGATTTGTATTTTTGTATGTAACGAATAAACTCAAAAAGTACCTACTGGACCGATTTTGATAATTCTTTTTTTGTTGGATAGCCCATTTATCGAGGAAGGGTATAGGCTATATAACATCGCGCTACGACTAATAGGAGCGGAGCAGCGACGAGAAATGTTGCAAAAACGGGGAAAATTTACGCATACTAAGTTGCGCGGGACAGCTAGTAGTTACATAAAGTTGTTTGTATATAATCCTCTCAAAAACTTTGCCAAAAGCTTTGATATTAGTTTATAATTTGAAATATCATTCCTATTTCCTTTTTTTTAAATTGGTGTTATAAAATCGATCTTCCAAATTTTTAGAAATATACCCCCAGCGAGAGAACGTCGACAACGTAACGTAACGGAACAACAAGACTACGTGAACAGTTACCAATAAATTGGAAGAAGTCCATCGGATCCTGCACCCTTGTTGAGATCAAGTGACTTTAATAACCTAAATAGCTGCGTACCGTAAGTAACTCAACCGTGTGGATATCAATATTAGAAAGAGTGCAACATAAGCTCTCTCGTCGTACGTAATTATTGCTAACTATTTACTCTCGACATAGGTAGGTCGATTGAAAATATGTAGCAAGTTGCTCCCATACTGATTGGCCGTTGTCCGCTAAAGTATCAGAATAATAATTATTATTTAATTATTTATTTCTTTCAGACCGCAGTCCATAAAGTGTTAGTTACAATACCGTAACCTAATGTTAGTAACAATAAATAGTAATAATGAAATCATATTGATGCTGTTCGAGCTGCCACGCGATCTATGAAGGAGAGAAGCACTCCGTTTGTGGATGATGGCACGAAAGCCATCAACCCTCGATTCCACAAACATCTCTGATGCACTACGAAAGCGTGGCAGCCCAATCAACATCCTGAACGCATTGTTGTATTAGACACGGAGGGCGCTGTATGACTTTTGCGTATAGTCGACCCACAGACTACAGGTGTAAAATGACTGACAACACGCTTTAAAAAGCACTATGTTGACATCCCTAGTATACCTTGCAAATCTGCGGATCAGCATGTTGCATCGGACAGCCAGCGCCCTACGTTCTCTTTCTACACATATTTTATCATTATGATTGTCGGTGACCCAGTGACCCAGATATTTAAACTGAGTCACTCTTGTTAGAGGAGTGTTACAGATAGATGGCACCTATGGCACGCTACAGTAACATTTACCTCTACCTCGCCCACGTGTTATAATTTGGCGTTTAGCCTAAACGCCAAAAATATACTTAAATAAACGGTTCAGTTACAGACTTGGGGTAACTCCTTGCTATCAGCCGGCTCTATATAGGGTTAGATTCCACCTTAGCAACGTCAGTATATAAAATCTACGATGAGCATGTTAACATAAAGTATGTAGGCCCTGGTAAAACGGTATCGATTTCTTCACACGTCGTATCGTAGCGAGTCAATAGCCTGGCCTATCTATTGACTCGCTTGCATTCGACGATATGGATTTTTGACTTAATGTATCATTCCTATTAGATTAAATTGTAGACTATTTGAGTTAATGGACAGACGGGTAGGAAATTAAAAAAATATAGTTATACTTTATTTATTTAATGTTGTACATTAAATTATAACGTGATAACGGCTTATAAATCGAGGACCGGCTGCAATCACGAAAAAGTGTCCAAAAAAGTCACGTTATTGATTGGTCGCTAAGCAACAGCGAATGACGATTGCAACGACATGACATACAATAAAATTGAGGACTTTGCAGCAAAAGGGGGGTAGATCCTGTTATAGATAGATAGCTGTTACTTTTTTTTTCAACTGCAATTTGGATCTGCTACCCTATTCCGTTTGGTACAAGAAGGGAGCAGATCCAGAGTTGACCTTTAAATTAGTAATTATTTTTGTTTTGATGTTATAATTCTTCACGTGCTGAATAACAGTTCATAAAATTAAAAAAATACCCGAGTTTATGTGTTTTATTACCTTAAAAATAGGGTAGTATTTTTCTATAATCTTGGTGCGAAACGGAGGCAGATCCAAACTTAAAAAAAATCGTAGTAATTCTTTAGCTTATATAATATTAAAAACCCTTTTTCTTACCCGGTAATTGTATGATGTAAAATTATCGCCCGTAAATCGACTTTACAGCCAACCATTTTTTAGACTAAAAATAATTCCTGATTAGTAAGTATTATGCATAGACCTTTAAATGTTATAAACTTTCGCGATTTGTACAAATTAAAACATTATATATACTACGGGTCTTATTCGCGTGTATAATTTAAGGTAAAATACCATAATAATTAATGCCCGACGTTTCGACCGTATTTAATTTATTAAGTCTGTGCTTTTGTGGTATGTCAGGAGCTTCATTAGTCGATTTATATCTGTAAGTCTGCTGAGAATGTAAGTAACTTTAAAATGGAAATAAATTATCTTCAATTTTAATCTGTGGAAGGAAACATGGCGACTTTGACATCTATAAGTGTCAAGGTAAATTGTCAAGTAAAATAAAATAATTTGTACGTGATATCTGTGTGAATTTATAAATATTAGCGTTTAATAAAGTTGAGTAACATTCCATATAGCATAAATTGTTTGCATTTATGTTTATAGTTGTACTCTATCAATGTGATTATTAAACAATGCTTGTTCGGACGCTCATAACGGTCACTGGATTTCTTCTAAATAATCGAAAATGTTTTGAATATTTATAATTACAAGAAATGTTGATGTTCGAGATGATTGTGTGTGCATTTAAAACTTTGAAAAGATAGTGAATATTGTCATAATGGGGGATAAGATGAACAGAGAATACTTCGAGCCAGGAGCCACAGCCTTCAATTATAATAATGTGGTGAGTAATAATTACGATTGCTACACTTTTACCTTTACCTACTGTGAATACTAATTCAAACTCACTACTATCAATTTCACCAACCAATTTCACCTGGAATTCCCATATGATTTTGCAATAAGATCCAAAAAACTAAGTTTTATGTTAAACATAAGTAAGCAATTCAGAACTTAATTAACCTTGGATTAGTATAACTGACTTGAAACAAAGATGTCTGTAACAGTAAGTATTTATTATGCTTGTGCTGCATGCAGCAACTTTTAAATTCTTTTATTATATATATTCTACTTTACCCCCCAGAGAGTAGAAAATAGTTTTTATTGTGTAGTTATTTGACCTTTTTACTACATAAACTATGCTTTACCTGTTGCAACTATACTTCATTAACTTTAAATTATAATATATAAACAGCTGTTATCCTTGTCTGTATCTCCAGGTCCTCAATTTACTTAATCATTTACCTGTTAGCCCTGTATCCTTTTTCTGATGGATTTTGTTAGCAATACTGAAGTATGTCAGTGATATTCAGTTAATATAGATTTTTTTTAAATGAAAACTCACCTCACAGAGAAGATGGAAAACCTCTTTCATGAGGGGAACTGCAATGTATCAAGTTGTCATGCCATTATTTAAAGGTTGAACGAACTTTTTATTTACCCGATGTTTCAATCAAATTGCACTGACCATGGTCACGGGTCGACTGTGACCACAATCGGTGCAATTGGATCAAAACATTGTTTAAATAAAGGGTTTGTACCTTTTATATGTATTCAAGCGAGTAAGTCCCAAAATATATCTAATATTGTTTCTTAATTTTAAAACATGGCAGTTACCTATTGAAAAATATACTTAGTTGAAAAAGAGCTTTTCTTGTCAATTAGCGACAACTAGTGGTAAAGTTTAAACATAAGTAAAAAACCATTAAGATATTATCTAAGTGAAGTCCCCGCTATTAATACATTTTTCAAGTTATATACAACTTCGTACTTCTTGAGAATAATTTTGCTTTTATTATTGACAACAATCTGTGAAAAGGAGAAACCAAATGACTATCTTGTATATCCTAGCAATCAGTATAGGTTACTAAGATAGCTATATAAGATAGTCAATCAGTTTCTGCATAACCGGGATTATCTTTTCTGTCTCTTTTAGTCAGGTCAAGTGTAAAAATAGAATGCTCAAACCTAAGACATCTGTCCACCTACAACCACGAACGAGAAGCGAGTATCTATATATCGCTCAAGAAACATACAATAGATGTATTTTGTAGATTCCATCTGTATAAACAAAAGAGTATAGAGTGAATACTTGCCGGCAGTATGAACAGTCAGCGATCGACTATTAATATCTGTATCTCTTGTTTACACGGGATCTATAAATGTATGTATGTTTCTTGAGCGATGAAATCAGTACTCGCTTCTCGCCGTAGGTGGGACAGGTGCCTATGGGGCCCTAGCTAGACTTAATCGTTAAGTTATGCCATTACTAATTTAAGCTAGGGCATTACCCCACAGTAGCTAGGGTCTTAAAGGTAGGGCATTACTAAAGTCACCGCCCCCTCCCTATCTACAGCATCCCCTTGCCATGCCCTCAATCACCATTCTTGGAACACTTATGAAAACTACCATATAATTCAATTACAGCTATCAGGTAGTAAACTAACATTATTTTCAAGGAAATCCTTTAGTTCCTGATGTATAAAATAAAACACTTCAGCACTGACAAAGTTACCTTGAACAAACTTATTGTTTCACTAACACAACATTGTGAATTATTATCATAGTTTATTTTTATCTTTATATATTATTTGTCAACATTACAATGTTTTTTGTGTGGAAGTTGCACTGCTAACCTTAGATGTAAATGTTGCAACTCAATCTTACCCCTATTGCACATACAAGGTTCAATCCACTATAAAAAACATAATGTATTCAAACTTTTTATACCTTCATGAATCAATGTCCTCTTTGTGAACAATGCCATTGATCATAAAAGTAAAACAAAATTGGTACTGCATTACTCTGAAATCCAAATTGACCAATAACTTCTTTGCTGATAAAACACCATCTATACTGATATTTGAAAGAGGTAAAGTTTGGGAGGTTGTAGCGGGTAATCTCTAGATCTATGGAACCGATTTTGAAAATTCTTTTACCAATAGAAAGCCACTTTATTTGTGAGTGTCATAGGCCCAATGTAGTGGGCACAAGGGGTCAATTCACGTATTTAAAGCAGTGCAGTTGCTAACTGCAACTGCACTTGCACTAGTTTTGAATAAAACAACCATTTTTTGTATTCTTCTAACTTTGGGATCTATCTCAAATACGCTTGCGTCTCGAGAGCGCAATAACGCCATTTTACTACGGTGCGCAACATTGCTTGGTGCGTTCTAAAATAGTGAAGACACATCATGACATCACATTACTTTGATGTTATAGAAGATCTCCAATGGTCGTTCGATCTATAATAATTATTAATTAAAAGTAAAAACCTTAGATGTAAATGTTGCAACTCAATCTTACCCCTATTGCACATACAAGGTTCAATCCACTATAAAAAACATAATGTATTCAAACTTTTTATACCTTCATGAATCAATGTCCTCTTTGTGAACAATGCCATTGATCATAAAAGTAAAACAAAATTGGTACTGCATTACTCTGAAATCCAAATTGACCAATAACTTCTTTGCTGATAAAACACCATCTATACTGATATTTGAAAGAGGTAAAGTTTGGGAGGTTGTAGCGGGTAATCTCTAGATCTATGGAACCGATTTTGAAAATTCTTTTACCAATAGAAAGCCACTTTATTTGTGAGTGTCATAGGCCCAATGTAGTGGGCACAGGGGGTCAATTCACGTATTTAAAGCAGTGCAGTTGCTAACTGCAACTGCACTTGCACTAGTTTTGAATAAAACAACCATTTTTTGTATTCTTCTAACTTTGGGATCTATCTCAAATACGCTTGCGTCTCGAGAGCGCAATAACGCCATTTTACTACGGTGCGCAACATTGCTTGGTGCGTTCTAAAATAGTGAAGACACATCATGACATCACATTACTTTGATGTTATAGAAGATCTCCAATGGTCGTTCGATCTATAATAATTATTAATTAAAAGTAAAAATAATATGCTATATATGTTTGTAAACTTACGCGATTTGTACACATTATAGAATTATATAAGTTGCGGGTCCGCCGATCAAACATTACACGTATAGTGTATTGTTTCCGTAATAGTGAGTGATAAAAATCAAGCGAGGGTAGTTTCCGAAAAACGCGCTTCCAGGAAGGCGACGCTGAGCTGAACCAAAACATCTACCCATGACCACGGCCGTTGCAATACGTTCGAAACGTCGGGCCATAAACATAGGCTGATGTTGTTAAAATTGGTTATGGAGGTAGCTTGAAGCTGAAGATTGCAATACCTATCGTCTATTATCTTACAATTCTACGCCAAAGAAGTTGCAAACAAAGCTAGCTCAATTTGATTGAAACAACAGTTAGGCAAACAAATTTCTATTAATTATAGGTAATCATTTCAATTGAGGTTTCTTCCTTGTCTGCACAATGTTTACCAAATTCATTTTGTTGCATAACCTCATAATAACAATAGATAATTTGCAGTAGATAAGCATGACAATAGTACAAATTACTAATTTATTTGAGTAATCCTACAAATTCATGTCAATAAAATTCAGTTTTAAACTATTTGTACAATAGCTGTAAGCTCCCCAAAGAAATAAAATATATAAGCGTTTGCCATTATATTTTCTAAGCTTTATATTTTTTAATATAGATGTCTAGCGATGTGTTAGGAGTGGGTTCACGTCGATTGTATAATAGGTAGGGATTCGAACCCGCGATCTCACGATTGCCACTCCGATGCCTTAAACATTAGGCTACCGCCGTTTATGTGGCGTGATCACTAAAAAATAAGTCTAAACTAGGTTTGGTACCTAGATTTTTTTTAGGTTTCATGTTGTATGTCATAAACACGTGAGGATTACTGTCTTTTTTTGCACTAAAAATGTCAACCTTGAATACTACATTATTTTACTGCGTAGGTAAGCCACGTTTTTGCAGTAGGTATGTAAGTGTTGTAATTATCTCTACGTATTGATGTAATTGGATAAAATTATAGTGATTACTACAGAATTTCAGACCAATTTTTACCTGACTACGACTACTAAGAGAGATACATACAAAAATAAATATGCGACAAACACATAACCCTCCTCCGCTCAGTTTCCAATGTTCTTATGTCCGCTCATAAATCCTCAACGGCTCAACCGATTTTCATAAATTATACGTCATTTTAGATACATCTCGATGACGCGAATGTCACTAGATAGGTACATAAAATTCTTAAAAAAATAAAATGGCGGATTTTATGAGCTTTATTGTGCGGGCTGGGAAAAAAAATAATTTCTAGGACCCACGAGTATTAAATAAAAGGGCTTTAAAAAGCTAAGTCGAAAATATATTTATGTAGGTAACCTAACTTTATGTTTAAAAAAGCAAATCATTGATAAAACAACGTTATTAAAATAACAAATAGTTTTTATTAAATCACCTTGTCGACGATCTTACAACGACTAAAAAGTACTAAATAAAAAAAAAAAAACTTAATATCTTAATTAAACCCGCCTGCAAAAAGACCTGCAAATAACCCTTCATATTTATTACTAGCTGACCCGCGCAACTGCGTATGCGTAAATTTCCCCGTTTTTGCAACATTTTTTGCTGCTGCCTTCTTCGATAAATGGGCTACGCAACCGTAGTTCCTGAGATTGCTGCGTTCAAACAAACAAACCAACTCTTCAGCTTTATAATATTAGTATGGATAATGCAGTCGGAGGCATGAATGAATTCTGTTATTACTTATATTGTGCCTCCGACTGCATGTTTTTTAGTTTTTACTTGGCTTTATAAAGCTAAATAGTTTGTTTGAATGCACCAATTTCCGTAACTATTTGACTATAGTTTTGATGAAATTTGTATATATCAAGAATAGCATTTCAACGCGATAACCAAAATGCGAACGGTGCTGCGGGGAAGGGCTTGTTTTATTATATTACTTGCTTTAGCCAGCGGCTCCGTCCATGTGTTCTCTTTAAAACTTGAATTTCCTGAGATTCTTTCATAATCGTGGTCTACGTCACCGAATGAATGTGTGAATGACTGCGTGCTGTGTCCAAGGGTTTTCGTAGAACGTTGATGAGTGAATGAATGTGTTAGGATTTTAATTTTTAAGGGATTATCGAAAAGGCAGATGTTACTGACTAACTGAACTATAAACACATAGGTCAAACCACGGAAAGAATTGCGCTGAAATTTGACACACATAGTTATTATGATGTAAGCATCCAGCTAAGAATGGATTTTCCTAAATCCACGCCTTAGGGGGATGTATTGGGGGTCCAAATTTGAATGGAGAAACAAGATCCACGCGGGCAGAGCCGCGGGCGAAATATCATTGCGATCAAAGTTCGATATTTTTCGTTCACATTCCTTTCAAATGCCCTTAACAAAATGTTAAATCTTATAGTAACTAATCTTGAGAATAATGAGAAAGGACCTTGTATTTTTTTCGTTAATGACAAGCGTGTTGAAATCTAAAACTATGAATGCATAGCACATTACCGAAACTAGCAAATTCACTATTTTTTAAAAGAATAAACGTACATTAATGTTTAAACAAAAAAACTGACGTATTATCTACGCTACCTTCAAAATGAGTAAAAGGCGGACTCGCTACATTAAACACATCAAAGTAATATACTTATATGTTGTAACCAACTCATGTGCTTACCAAATATGCAACTTGAATATTTGAATGAAATGCCTACATAAAACTTGTTTCAAATGAAACCGTCTCCATATTTATTGCCAGATTCCTTAACGTTTTGCCATGTTGCGATTCCGAGCTGTATAAATATCTGTAAGTATCTAGCCCGCGGCTTCGATCTTATTGAAGTCGGTTGTTGCGATAAAATGTCCTAGCCTAAGCTTCAAGGTACCTTGTACCTAGTTAAGAAGCCAAAACCATTGACCTGATGGTTAAAATTTTGAGGTAACCCGATACAAATCAAAATCAAATATCTTGGGACAACTCACACAACGCTATCTGATCCCAAATTAAGCAGAGCTTGTACTATGGAAACCAGACAACTGATAAACATACTTATATATTTCTAATATAAACATACTTATATATATTTAATTAACACCCAGACACAGAATAAACCATTGTGCTTATCACACAAAGTTTTATCCTGGGTGGGGATCGAACCCACGACTTCTTGCGTAGCAGTCGGATACAGTCCCACCACAAAGGCAGTCAAAAATATATCTTGTTGGACATGGTTCTTTGTACCCATAATACTAAGTAACTACAATCCAAAGGGAAACCGAAAGTAATGGTGTTCTAAGGACCCTTCGGCACTGCAAGTTAGTCCAATAGGGTTTACTTGAGGACTAGTTTTGGGTAGAATCGACAACTCAAGATTAATAACTTGGCGCAGAATAGTGAGGTAACTAAACCACAAATAAAGGGGCCAGGGGGTCTAGACAAGTTTTGAACATCTTAAAACTTTATCACCAGCGAAAACGAAAAATGTATCAATTTGACATAAAGTTGAGAGCAGACATCAACTTCATGTCAAATCCACACAAATTTTCTTTTCCACAGGCGTTAACCTTTTAAGAAGCTCTCGCGTCTGGTACGGAAAAAAGGGCAAGTAGTTCAAAATATAAACGCATTCAAACAAAATGTTCACCTTATTACGTAACCTACTTTTGATATCGTTTTAACCACGGTACGGTCCGAGGTCTCTACCCACAGGAACTCTGATTTATCTAGGATTCTTGGATGGAGGAACCACTTACATATTTGTAATCCAAAAATCAAATTGTCGGTAAAATCACAGAACATCTAATTCCGTTGCTTCGGTGATGAGTTAAATAACGACCTTTTCGGTTTTAGCCCCCATTTCTTCGTTTTTGTCCCTAATGTTTTATTGGCTTATAATATTTGTAGAGATTTGCCCCATATTTGTTACTAGCTGCCCGCGCAACTACGTCTGAGTAAATTTTCCCCGTTTTTGCAACATTTTTCAATGCTGCTGCGCTGTTAGTGGTCGTAGCGGGATGTTATCTATATAACATCGAGGAAGGCTATAGGCTTATAGCCTTATAGCCTTCCTCATTAAATAAATATTAATTCAATTCAAACCAGTAGTTCCTGAGATTATCGCGATCAAACAAACAAACTTTTTAGCTTTATAATATTATCTAGTACAGATTTATTTCTTTACCCACTGTTTCTAAACGAACAAACTAACACATTTATAATTCTTATTAACTAGAATTATGGGTCGTGTAGAAACACAAAATATAAACTTACCCTTAAGATCCACTGTAAGTTACACGTGCCCTGATCTAAGAGATCCGTAGCCTTTGTTTTATCATCTTTTATGCATACACGGATGCACAGTAATATCACAAAATACTGAGAGTACAGAAGGTAACCTTCATACATACCTCGCTCGCATAACGCACATTTTGACATTGTTCACGGACACAGAATATGGTCCTTTTCACACGTTCCGGTTTCAATCCGGTCCGGCACGGTACCAGGTGCGAAGTATATGGCGATGTATGGTAGCTTTCACACGTTCCGGCGTTCGTCCGTTCCGGCCGCTATACTTTCGCCGCCCGCCGGCGCGGGATTGAAATCGGAACGTGTGAAAAGGACCTTACAGACCAAGTTGTTTGGAACGCGTTCTGGGTGTTTAGTGCGAGTTTGTTTTACGTTAACGCGATCGACAGCTACAAGCTCTTAACCAATCAAAAATTTATCGCACACGATAAACGATTCAATCGCCGTAAAACAAACTCGCATTAAGAAAACTGTGTGATGTCGGAGTGCTTTGCTAGAGCGTGCGCTGTATGAAGGTTACTTTCTGTAGTTCCAGTATTTTGTAGTAATATGAAGACAAGAAAGCAAAGTAAAAGTAGATGTTTACAATTGTTTTCATGTGTGTTGATCACGATAACGTTTTGTCAACTGTAACGCAATAAGCAGTCGAAATAAATAAACGGTTTAATCGTAGTATATGGTTAAGACTTTCATGTTTCATGTTTGCAAATATGTATAACTAGCTGACCCGCGCAACTTCGTCTGCGTAATTTTTCCCCGTTTTTGCTACATTTTTCATTGCTACTCCGCTCCTATTGGTCGCAGCGTGATATTATATACCCTATGGCCTTCCTCGATAAATGGGCTATCCAACAGTAAAATATTTTCAATTCGGACCAGTAGTTCCTGAGATTACCGCGTTCAAACAAACAAACTCTTCAGCTATATAATTTTAGTACCTATAGATGATAATATGGGGATGAACGTGACCATGCATGATCGGAGAATCAGCAAAAAAATCGGCATCGTCGGACACGAAGTCGTGACGTTGCTTCAAAGGGTCCGCTTGTGACCAATGTACCTATCTAGGTTAAAACTGCAAAGATGTCTAAAGGAAATTAATGCATGATCTAATTAATTCCCGTACCTCGTAATTATATTATATATGCATATTGATGTGTTCTGAAGGCATTTTTTACAAAGATACGTGAAAGTATTATAATATAAATTAAAAATTCATTTTCTCGCATGGTTTTACGTACCTACGTAAAACGTTATTCTGCCGCTGGTTCCGAGTGCTTCGGCGCGGGAAGTAAAAAAATAACACGCCATTGTTCACAATTTTCTATTTTACCAACAGTTTGCCGATGAACAATAATAGTTACTTGATCCCACGACGAGACAATGCGAAGTGGGCCAAGCAGCTGACACAATTTAATTCGCGCGAAATACGCCTCTACAGCGTACTTATTAAATGCATTTATATCAACTTTTTAGTCGCACGCTTCCACCTGTGCGATTCGATCGTTTAATATCAACGTATGTAGCTATGAGTATGGGCAAATAACTCATTTACATAAGGATGTATAAGGCTTTATAAAGAAGGCGCAGCATCTGCCACTGCGCAGCTGTCGTTTGTGTTGCAAGGAGCCACTTATTTCGGTGCCTCTATAAAGAAACTTGTAAATTATTGACACGATGATTTATCTTACGACTTGAAGAAATATTGGCATAATGGTTTGTTTAAATATGTTTTGCAATTGTGATCAATAAATACAATATCGAAATATGGCATTGTGTAATGATATTTTGATCTATTCAATCTTCGAATCAGACGCTAATAGTTTCATCAATTCACAATTGATTTTTATGCTTACCAATATCAATTGAATAGAATGAAAATAAAAAGTCCAAAGTCTTTGTCAAGTTTGTAAGTATAATAAAGAAAGATAATACTATTTTTTATAATATCGTTAAAGGTCGCATGTCGGATGAGCCGTACCAGGTGCCAGGGTACCGCGGACGGGCGTTTGCGTGAACCTCCCCCCTCACTGCCATAGTCAATCTCGATACCATAGACTGCAGTCATATGGCTAGCTTTTTTTTTACTTATAGTGTGAAAAAAAAAAACAAGAACATTGATATTATAATGAGTAAAAGTGACTTTGAATAAAATATAACAAAACGGGCCGTGTATTTTAAAAAAAGTGAGAGGAATTTCTATAATGTTGAGCCAAAAATCAGTCGATCAATCGCCAATTTTAAATGTGTGTAGCGGTATCGACAGCACAATGACCATAGATTTAAGACATTGTTTCGTGCATACTCGATATTAGCATTGTATAAGGTACGTAACGGCTGATCGCGTGTTAGAGGCAGAACCTATCTACCTAGTTGGCAATATTCTGTGTTCGGTTTTGTCAGCCAGTCAGTTCGTTTCAGAATTACGAAATATTTGCTGCCTCGTGACCTCGTGTTTGCCATTGTTCCTTTTATGTACGTTCCATAATGTGTATCTATAGTGTGTCCTAAAAGAAGTACGATGAAAAAAGTCTTGTTTCAAAAAAAGAAAGTGCGGAAAACGGTGCGTTTCATAATGTCATGTTATAGATAACATATAGTGGTGCACTTAGTGAGAACATTGCACGGGTAAGCTAATCAGATACATTATCTCATCGTATACCTTTGCATTTACTGTTTCATATCAAGAATTTCATTTCTATATTTTTATATCGAAACTATTTCCTCCATCACAACTACCGGATTATGAACCAATTCCAAGTTGCCATTGCTAAGTTAATCGATGCAAAAACGTTAATTTGTCAATACCCAATGAAGGGTATTTAATTTGAGTCTGTGGAAAAAACTAACTGCAAGTAGGAAAACAGTTTCGATAAATATTCAATTTACTACCGAACTTCGTCACGAATCGCTGACGTGCGTAAATTACTGGTGTCTGTGACATACCATCATCCATTCAGCTTGCGTCATTCGTTCGTTCTAGTCCAATCACTTTTTTTACCTTATTTCGATTACATCAACTAATTTCGCGTTACATCGATACCAGAAACTCTGTGAAGATGGAAGAATTTCCATTAAAACGTAATGTTCTATTTGCGCAATAATTTAATAGTCTTGAAGATTTTAAGACAGCACCTTCATCTAATCTGATGTCAATCTATGTCTATTGATATCGCAATTGATAATGTACACTATCTCTTTTTGCTCTGATGTAAACGCATCAGTTGCTTTTCAATATGACGAAGAAAAACATACATTTCAAAATACTTGCATTGAATTTTAAAAATGTGTTGTTTCTTAACATTTGGCATTCAGAAATAAATGTAACGTCTTTATCTATACTTGAATCTATTTTTTTCGTAACATTCTTTAATTTTAATTCTTCCAATCAAGTCATTAAGACGCGAAACGTTGGAGCCGAGTTGAGACCGATTACAGATCTTAAACACTTAATCACTGTCATTAACAATGAAAAAAGGTTTAATATTCTTTCCTGTCTATATTATGGCTTCAACTCTAAATATGGATTTCTAACCGCTAAACGGGCGGCCGTTACGTTTAGTATCGATACAAAATGTCGATTCTAGTTTGTATCGATTGGTGTGTAATCGATTCCTCATTACTGGTGCAGTGCACATTCATTAGAGCCCGTATTCAACACAAAGATGAAAGCTTTGCCACTCATATTTGCTAGCGTGTCCGCTTGACTACATTATTCGCTTTACAGCGGTAATTAGTTACTTTCTATTACATTTCCGAACTGTTAGTAGATTGTACTGACAGTGAATTGGTTTGTTTTGACCTTCTATGGGTCAATATGTTTAGTAAATAAATATTAATAACCTTCTGATGAGCAGCCTAGAAATTCATTTTCTATTGGACACTTGATGGGTAAGTAAATAATTTCAACGCTTACCACATCGTATTTCTCTCATTTACTTAAGTATCAAGATACTTACAAAAACGTTATAGAAGAAACTTTCGAATCCAATATTCGTACAAAATCAATTTTAATCAGATAAGTCGAAAGGACCTAAGAAAGTTACATAGATTATAAGCAACATTTGTAATACTTTGAGATAAAGTCTGAAAACAAATGACAGGTTAAGATATCAGATAACCCTACAATTTGTCAAGTGAAATATAGAAATAATTTCTCTAGACATTTGCTGTAGTAGGTAATCTGAAAGAAAGTGTTAGTACTTAGAACTGTTATTTCCTGTGAAATCAGAATAGTCAGGCGTATTATACAGTAGCGTGCAGTGATTTATCAAACCGGGAAGGTAAACAGTAAGAAACTGCTAAATGATTGCAGGTTTTAAGAGGTGAATGGGATTTGAGTCACTTGGCTCGTAAATTTGCAAAACTAAAGTGAATGGTTTAAGTGTAAACCATTAAATATTGATATATAAAAAATCTCGTGTCACGGTGGTTGTAGTCGAACTCCAACATGGCATCTGCTGTTTTTTTTTTTATATTTTGTAGGTATGAGAATAGGCCGTAAAGTATATTTATAATTGACACAGACGAAGTTGTGAGGGTCAGCTAATATTGATATATCACTTGATCACGGATATAATGGTAATGTTTCTGTCATTTGCGTACATAGGGAGATTTTCTTTCACCATTGGACTTTCTTTGTGCGTTATTATGGCTCATGTCCGCGGAAGCGACCACTAGAAAACCACATCTTGCGGCCAAAAGTTCTTCCATGACCAGATGTAGATAACAATCTGGTATTCACTTGTGGCCAGGAGTACGGTAGGTCTGCAGGGCCTGCAGTTACCTATGATACAGAGCTGAAAGATCAGACCTATAGAGATGTCACATCCCTTACCCGAACCATGTTTGTATTAATTAAATCTTAAGAGATTATAAGTTGCAAAATAGCTGTGTCCGTACATTGAATATATTAAAATAAAATATTTTCACCAAATTAAATAAGGTATTTTTGTAAAGTCGTAGTCGTAGATTGTATGTTTGTAAAGTCCCCCGCGACACAGGGCTTGCTTGTAGGTACTATAGGTATTGCGGGAGTTGACATTTCTAAAAAAAAGTAATTATTTGTTTCTGAATTCGAACCTATGATTTGCTTTCTTTTCATATCTGTTTGTTTATTTTTTCAAGGCTGACGCAAAACTCAGTAGGTACAACATGTCTTGATATTTTTTTTGTAAGGTACCTACAAGTTTCTTCAAAATAGGTTGAGACATTTAGATCTCTGTTTTTCTAACCGCGCCATACATAATAGAGCTCATGTAGATTGGTCGCGGACATAAGCTAATCGGTTATCCAAGTAGTTATTGATTTTAAATGCATATAGTTTACATAACTTATAGTTTCAATCACTTCACTTGTCTGGCTTGGCTATTGGTTATGTATTGAAACCCTACATTTATACATATGTAACCAAGGGCAGCTTACGTAGAAGTAAAAGAGGTATTGATATTCACGACCATAATATAATTACTAAAGACGTGTTAATTATTAATCTTGTGTCATGTTTGATACTTACTTACAACGGGTACAAAGTTCAAAGAATAACTATAAAGTCTAAAAGATCTGTACAGATTTTCACAGATTCCCATACGGGACACACTGTGTGATATACAAATGGTGTCCGAGTCTTGGTGTAACATAAAAAGTATAAATAAAATATGGTTTATTGCTTTTTTTTTCTTATCTATACTATTATCATAAAGCTAAAGAGTTTGTTTGTTTGAACGCGAAAATCTCAGGAACTACTTGTCTGAATTGAAAAATTATTTTACTGTTGGATAGGCTTTATCAGCAATGAAAAGTGTTGCAAAAACGGGAAAGATTTACGCAGACGAAGTTCCGCGATTTAGCTAGTATTTTATAAGGATCGATTTATCAACTAGTCGATCTCAATGGGGGTAACCCGCTACCACCGTGTCCACTACACTGAATCCGCGCAAGCATCGAAGTCAAAAGGTCATACACTGCAAACCTTATCAAACTATTTGACTAGCAATCAAACTGTTATGCGTACGCGCAAATAACAAAACAGCTTTCTAAATGTTACCCGCATTTCCGTATCGTCACGGTGTTAGTCAGTGTTGTCACCAGCACTGGTAACTAACTACCAGTAGAATAAAGTCCGGTGATGCTAGATGCATAGTTAAATAATGATGGCAATGCACTGCGCATTGTAAATTGTGCAATTTAAGGTCAATAGTCATGTTATCTATACTTATAGGTCCGCGCAACTTCGTCTGCGTAAATTTTCCCCGTTTTTTCAACATTTTTCATTGCTACTCCGCTGCTTTTGGTCGTAGCGTGATGTTTTATAGCCAATAGCCTTCCTCGATAAATGGGCTATCCAACCGTAAAATAGTTTTTAAATTCGAACCAGCAGTTATGAATCGCCCTTATGAATAAACTAATGTTGATGTATCTATAGAAGCGATATCCTAGAAAATAAAAGGTTAAACAAAATTATGTAAATGTAACTAAAACATTGAATAAGAATACAGACATGCAAACACGCACCACAATATGTTCCAACAAGATACAATGCGCTTGAAAACATATAATGTAGGTATAAGCGTCAGTCACAAAACACCGGGAGAACAGAAGGTTTCCTTCATACATATGCACTCGAGCAACGGACACGTAGACATCGCTCACGGATACGGAATGTCCTACGCCTTTCGAGCAAAGTGATTTGAAACACACATGCTCTCAAACGGTTGTTTTGTGTAGGTACCGAATTTCCTGCCATTTGCCTCTGCCCCCCCCCCCCCCAAATGAATATTTTTGGGACACCCCCAATCGTGCGTGCGATTCATACTTGGCCGGCTGGTGTCAGGTAAAACGAAATGCACCCCAAAATTAAACCCAAATGTACTCGAGCCTGTAATGAATGTATGCATGTAATGAAACCCAAATGTACTGAAATGTTAGATCACTGCTATTTACCTCTCGTGCCCCCCCCCCCCCCCCCAATAAAATCCTGGATCCGCCCATGTCTATTGTACTCTCTTTATTTTGTAGTGTCTAGGTATGCGTGAATTGCTCGAGTCAGGACCGCATAAAGGTTACCTTTTGTACTCGGTATTTTGTGCTACGGTCAAATTTATTTGACATTCAGATCGTGTGACGAAAGTTATAAACCGTGTACCTAATGTTATAAATATGTATGTCTCTATTTTTCGACCTCGAGACATAAAAGTCTAGCCTATTTAGTTTAGTTATTTGAACCATCCCACGCAACTGACAAGCAAAGTAACAAAACTATTTCAGCCTAAATATAAGTGTTAGAATTGCTGCGTAATTTTTCCCCATTTTTGCAATATTTCTCGTTGCTGCTCCGCTCCTATTGGTCGTAGCGTGATGTTATATAGCCTATAGCCTTCCACGATAAATGGAGAATCCAACAGTGAAAGAATTTTTCAATTCGGATCAGTAGTTCCTGAGATTACCGCGTTCTAACAAACACACTCATCAGCTTTTTAATAATAGTATAGATTTAAGAGTGCAATGTTGCTTTTTAACCGCGTGCTTAATTTTGATGACCAAGCAAGCGAAAGAATCTTAAATCTAATTAAAAAATTATAATCCTGAGCGTTAGCGAGGGAATCTAATTTCGAGTCGAAAAATCTTTGCACTCGAGTGCAATACGTAACTTTTCATCTCACCTCAGCGAGGAAATGCAATAACAAAACATTTGCGCATTATTAACAGTTTCAGTCAATTCTGATGGCGTCAAATAAATTTACTCGTCGCTAGAATCACTCATTTTAGGTTTTCACTTGTTTTCAAGTTTATTATTTTTAACATGGTTTTAACAATATGACGTGAAAAGAAAATGGCACGCGCTAAGCAAATTTAAAAAAGAGTACACCAAGAAGGTTCCGAGTCTGAGTTTTTAACAAATTAAAAAAGGTTGACAGACAAGAATGTAAACAGGTTTAATGGTTTAATTTTTGAATTGACAAACTTAATGCACACGATGTTCTAAATTCAATTTACTTTATCTTTTATCGGATAAAAACGACTTTTGCACTTAGATATTAAAGAGCAAAAACACTCTTTCCGAGATGGGGGGGATAAAAACTATTTTGATTAAAACCTTTTCCTATGTTTTAGCTTGAGATAAGCTTGAGAGAACAACTATTGTTTTTAACAAAACAATAGTTAAATAAACAATATTCCAGACAGTTATTTTCTGACGATCTCTTAATTGCCGTTGCTTGCCAAGTTGTTGTGTTCTTATACAACTTAGCCCCTAGGGCTAAGTCGCTCATGCATTCCATTAAATTGTGCTGTGAAAAAAAATAGAATTTTGATCAGAACCTTCTAATTAGTGGACTATGAGTGAAGAAGTGAGACTACGAGATACAAATCGATTTTTGTAGTGAAATTGATGAAATTTTTATTTCTTGGCAGTCATTCTAAATTCTTGATACCAAGGACTGATTTAAACAAAGAAGTAATGAACTTTCTGCCTCCATTTGGATTGACATAACTGCTATAGGTACAATCTTCTTTTAACTTTCTCTTGTATTTCATAAATGTTGCATTTCCAAGACTAACAGTATCTTTAATATTTTGACGTTAATTATGAGATATTCAAATTGGTTTGTACAAGTAACTGTTCTTTAAAATTAAATAATTGTTTGTAATGTCAACTGCGAAGAGAAAGTTTCGTTCTATTGTGCCTTTTACATACTAGCCCTAATATGGACCGCGGTTAAGTATAATTGGAGTCTATTATTTGATGGATTTTTAGTCGTTTTAATATAAAAATATTAAATACGGTTGCTTTATAGACATTCATGAGATTCCCATTATGATAATGTAATCTATTCGTTGTCTCGTCATACACATACGTGAACGGATTACCGCGATGAGATTTTGATAAAGCATCTTTATTTTACACCGAATGACTTTTCGGAGTCTGTTAGGAAAAAAAGTTAGGCCTCCTTCAGCCTGCCAGACTTTTTAGTACAAAATTTGTTTTTTTTATCGACTAGCTTTTGCCCACGGCTTCCCCCCGTGGAGCGGAATATTAATACAATAATTGAAAAACTGCCCCACATTGCAGTCCCACATTGCTACCTAAAATGGTATATAAAAGTGCTAAAGAGATGAAACTATAGAGGCAAAGTATTAATATTTTCTTGATATTAATATTATATTATTTGTGATATAGGTAACTCGATACAAATTCATATCTTGCTGGACACGGTTCTTTGTACCTTTAACATGAAGTATCAAAGGATATCCTAAAAGAGTGGTATTCTAAGGATGCCTCTACACGACACAAATAATTAATTTATACTAATATTATAAAACTGAAGAGTTTGTTTGTTTCTTTGAACGCGATAATATCAGGAACTACTGGTTCGAATTGAAAAAAAAAAATTGCTGTTGTAAGCCCATTTATCGAGGAAGGCACGCATAATAGGAGCTGAGCAGCAATGAAAAATGTTGCAAAAATGGGGAAAATTTAAGTCGCGCAGGTCAGCTAGTAAAATATATTATTCTACTGCCACTGCAACATTTAAACAGTTACCTACGCAATTTAAAACAGCTCATTGTGTTGCTCATAGTAATTATTTAATTGACTCGAAAGAGATGATCTCATATAATGTTTTGTAAGTATTGTTTTGCCCGTTTCAATATGTGTAGTGCAATCATTGATTTCATAATAGTATCTGTCTGTATTATAACATGTAGTGATGTACCAACTCGTCGAGAAAGAAAGAAAAAAGCCGACAAGCCGAAAGCAGACTGCAGGCTAACAAGTCAGTAAAAAAAAAATCACCTAGTCTAGGGATTTTAAATACCTATAGAAATATGAATAAAGGCAGACTTATTCATATTTCTATATTTAAAATCCCATCGTGATCTTCGAATATCGAACATTTTTTGTTTTAAATTTAGTCTAATAACTGTTCCTGTTGTATACTAGCAAAAAGAGATGGTAGGCGTAGCCAGAGGAGGTATTTAAAAATTATTACTTGGTAGAAAACTTCGCGAGTAATAATTTTTAAAACAGTTATTTAAAGATAATTAGCTTTTAGCCCCATTTTTTTTAAGTGTGTATATAATAATATTTCTTTAATAGATAACACATTAAGACATAAACTTAAATTATTATATCAAAGCCCAGACCTGAAAGTGTGATAGTTTCTCAGTAAATGTTACCATAAAAGTGCATAGTTACGTTGTGGGATAGTGTTAGGGCTCGCTTCGCTTGCCTTAAACTTTATAGATTGCTTATCGTTTCGATCTGATTGCATCGAACGTGAACACAAGATGGTTCAACTTATGCCTAAAATCTGTGCAAGCCGGTCGAAACGTCAAGCAATTTATAAGGTGATCGTAAGGTAAATACTTACTTGGCATCACTACAGTTTTAACGAAATATAAATCTGAAGAGTTTGTTTGTTTGTTTGTTTGTTAGTTTAAACGCGCTAATCTCAGGAACTACTGGTCCGATTTGAAAAAATCGTTTTTTGTTGGATAGCCCATTTATCGAGGAAGGCTATAGGCTATATAACACCGCGCTACGACTAATAGGAGCGGAGTAGCGACGTGAAATGTTGCAAAAACGGGGAAAAATACGCATACGAAGTTGCGCGGGACTGCTAGTACTAAAGAAAGCTAGTCGGCTTTGTTAATCGTCCTTTTTGCAACTGACTAGTGAGCCAGTCGGCTATAGTCATAGACGGCCCATCTCTAATAGAAAACTGTCTTCATTACGTTGATTTCAATGTTTCTGTTAATCGTCTTTCAGTTATTTAGGCTTTTGAAATAGCCATATTAAACAATGAAATTATAGATTACAGATAATTTTAAGATATTCAATAATACTTATAAATATAATAGTGTTGTAATTAATAGCTGTTATATGTTCAACAATAGATTGAATAATATCCGTTATATAAAGTCTACTTACACTTGGATTTATCTATCATCAACATCCGATGACATGAACGGTCACCTAATGCTATCAGAAGTATCCGATGCCTATCATATAAATAGATTTTAATCACTTTTAACATTTCAGTAATTTGATATATCGGTCATAATGATTGACTGTTAATCTTTGTTTAATGGTTCTTTCTTTTTTTGATCGATATTAAAGTAAGTAATATCTTTTGCGTCTTTTATTTTGTTTTTATTACTTTGTCGTTTCAAGCGTTTGATTACGAATATGCGGTTTTTAAGTAATAGTTGTAGACCGCATATTCGATTAATTAATCGTTTGGTTTTTAGGGTTCCGTAGACAAAATGGCAAAACGGAACCCTCATAGTTTCGCCATGTCACCCACCTCATCATGTGGGATATCATTAGATAGGTCTTCAAAAAGCATTTAAGGGTTTAAAAAGCATTTTTTTTTGTCGATTTAGGCATCCGTTGTGAAATATTAAGCTTTAAAGTGCAATTTTTTTTTAGAGTTAAGTGCTAAATGGTTGGTACGTAAAAAAAAAATCACGGTAGTAGTAGGTATATAGTGAAATAATATTACTATAGATTAAAATGAAAACTATTACAGCTAAGTAGGCTTTACAACTCGACGAGTAACAGCAGACTAAGTGAGAACTAACAAAATTTTCGTACGTTGTTAGTGAAACAAAAACTATAGAAAACCCAGCCGCATTATTCGAATGGGGGACTACGGAACCCTACATTGTGTATGGACCGACATGCACTTGCCTGGTTTTTTTTATTTCTATAACTAATCGTTTGGTTTATTTTTTATCATTTTATTATTACTTTTGTCATTTTTAAATGTGCTGATTAGGAATATGCGGTCTGTAACTAATAAATTATAGACCACTAACAGATAATTTAATCGTTTGGTTTTTTATTATTTCTATTTAATGGTATCTATGGTTTATTTTTCATATTAGATTATAGTACTTACATATGTAATACTGATATTTAAATACGTACATGGGAGAACAGGTCACCAAAAACTTGCGGCCACAGTCAAACTGCCAACGTTTGTTTATTTATTACCTGTATACGTAGGTAAGATTCTGCCACTATATTAGAGGACTTAACTGGTGTAACCAATATGCATCAAGGTGTGTACCTAACCTACCTATCCACAACGATTTTCTAATGCGCTATCGACGATAGCATCCGGTCGGTCGGTCGGGGTTTCATTTCGCTGCATCGACTTCAATGCTACTGTAGTATTGTGACCAGTTTTAAAATAGGACACAGCTGTCACTATTGTTATCAGACGATAAATAGCCAGCTTATACTGGTTTAACAACGATTTTACAATTAATCTGTAACAAAATCACTTATTTCACTAAGCTTTTATCTATACACTGACCATAATTTATGTGCTAAAATTTTACAACTGTAAAGCTTGAAATGCAAGAATTTAGATAGAAATTATTTTGTGGTTGGAAGTTTATCCCCTAAGCTTTAGTTTAAACACATTGGTTCCAAATTAGTGGTCCACGAACCACCAGTCCGCATGGAATTAGAAAATGGTCCGCGAATGATTTCAAATTTCGCGTGCACTAGCGCAAAAATCACATTGATTCATAATTTATTTCATATCTTATTAAAAATATAGTATGTTGTCTATTAAACCAGTGTAGGTAGCAAGTTACGTTGGGTTTTTGGTTAAAGTTTCTGAGAGAACTCTTCACATAATAAAGCTACATGGTCCTTGCGAACAACAAAAAACTAAAAGTAGTCCCTGCAAACAACAAAGAACCAACATTTTTAAGAAAAGGTTGGGAGCCACTGGTTTAAAATGATCAATTTCTTCCATTGGGAAATTTTAATAGTAATTGTATTACATATTTGAATTTAATTTAAAGTTGACAACACTTTTTTTAAATTCAGCACATGGTCAGCACAGAGTACCTATATGATTTTGTTTTGAATCTATGCCTAAGTGTCAATTCAGAGTGCTCTATATTTGTGTCAAATTTGTTCCAAATTCATCTAACCATTCATACGTGAGTCATATTAATATAACTTAGTTTAAAAGTGTCAGACATCCTGTTCGAAATCATTGCAATCTAGAATTGATTGATTTTACAGGCAGCTAATTTGTAATTTCTATTATTGATAAATGATAAACATTGGACGCGAAGCTTATTAAGGTTATAGAACTTTCGAGTTGACATTCCTGTTTGTGTTACTTGGAATTAGCTCGTAACGATCAAATAGAGAAATCTCTAAGTGCCACTAGCGATCTAGTTTACTATACACCTCTGT
The DNA here is from genome assembly GCA_945859575.2 of Herminia tarsipennalis. Taxonomy (NCBI): domain Eukaryota; kingdom Metazoa; phylum Arthropoda; class Insecta; order Lepidoptera; family Erebidae; genus Herminia; species Herminia tarsipennalis. The sequence continues at coordinate 7,918,138 of OX243834.2, read as the reverse complement.
CAAATAAATACGGGACCTCGTGTAATAAATTTACTGTTGCGAACATTTCGTTGTTCCTAAAGCAATAGGGTAGGCAGTAGGTCTTAGCAGTCTCTTTTTATACATTGTCAAAACGACACGCACGCCCTATAGAAATGTGTTTACACTATGACGTCATAAGTGCAAATAATTTACTTTTAATTTTCGTTTTGATGATCATAAATTCAAAAACAAAATGGTTGGTAAATTATAAATGTTGATAAACTTTCGCGATTTGTACAAATCATGAAAATATATATTTTACCTTAAATTATTCACGCGATTAAAACCCGTAATATATATTTATTCATAACATGGTAAATTGTAAATGAACATTAATTAATAATTTTTTCTGTAGTTAACTATACAATTCTTTTCCAATTCTCGGTCTGTACAGATTTATAAAACTTGGGGGTCAATTCACGTATTTAAAGCAGTGCAGTTGCAGTTCAACGGCCATTTTAGTAGTTAGTTCGATTAAAACGGCCATTTTCGTATTCTTGTAACTTTGGGATCCATCTCAAAAATGCTTCTGAATCTTGTACTACAATGTCGTTATTGCGCTCTCGAGACGCATACTTAACGCAAGCGTATTTGAGATCGATCCCAAAGTTATAAGAATACAAAAATGACCTTTTTTATTGAAACTTAACTGGAACTGTACTTTGTAGCTTTAAATACGTGAATTGGCCTGGTCATACTACACCGCTCAATGTTAATCTGAAACAGTGTTATTATTATTAATCGTAGTGAATGCCCGTAATATTATGTTGTGACTTGACTTATATCCTGTCATTTGTAACTGTAAACTATACATTAAGTTCTTTAAATAATACTACTCTGTATACTACAATAACTATTACCTTTATTTGATTCTCTATGTGAATGTTTGCAAATTGAATTCGAAAGGTGAACGAAAGTGAAATGATGAAGACTGTTTGGTATAAGTACATTTGAAGTGGGTACATTAGCACCAAATGTGCAAATATTTAGATCAATACCCGCCTATAAAAGGCTCACTACCCAAGAATTTAGCACAACGATGTTCATAAATATCGTCAATTATTTTCGTAGTTCGTGTCAAAGGCGATTACATATTTTTTTATGGTATAAGCGGCATGACACGTCATTAACCTATTTACGGGAATGATAGTGGGTCGCGGTTTTACAGCCCCGCCTAACGCATCCCTGAACGGACCAACCCTTTTGTCACACGCGAAACAAGGGCGGGAGAATATGAAAACGGAATAAAACAGCGTAACAATACTTTATTCGTTAAACTTTTTTTAATAGCTGTTCACACTGTGAGCCACAATACTATAAGAGTTGCTTTTTGTTAGCCGAATGAAATTGAAAAGCGGAACACGTTTGGAATTACTTTGAAGTGTATTTGCACTAAATAACGGAAGTACAGAAGGTAATATATAACGACTAGCTGTCCCGCGCAACTTCGTATGCGTAAATTTCCCCGTTTTTGCGCTACTCTGCTCCTATTAGTCGTAGCGCGATGTTATATAGCCTATAGCCTTCCTCGATAAATGGGCTTTCTAACAAAAAAATAATATTTCAAATCGGACCAGTAGTTCCTGAGATTAGCGCGTTTAAACAAACAAACTCTTTCGCTTTATAATATTAGTATAGATATACAACGATAAAATATACAGCGACTGTTCGACCAACACACATATAGGCATCGTTCAATCAATCAGCTTGTATCGGTCCACTGCAACTGAACATAGGCCTCTCCTAATGTTCGCCACAACACCCGGTCTTACTTCTGCGTCCAATTTCTCCCAGCGATCTTATTCAGGTCGTCGGTCCATCTAGCTGGAGGTCGTCCTTACGTTTACCATTCATGGTCAGCAAATCTCGGAACGCCTTCCGAAAAAAGTGGTCTATAATTTCGTGTGTTGCTCGCGCGAAGAACGTACAGTAGGATCAACGTAACTAGGCCGGACTGAAGTAGGCGACAAGTGGTTGCGCAGATGCATTTTTAGGAAGTAAATGGTGACAGGAAGCGGGGGGCGGGGGCGGTAACTAAACCAGAGAATTAGAGATGCGATTACGCATTACATTGACTTATTTAGTATTACTAACTCATGTTTTTTTGTGATTATTTTCGTATAGAAATTGTTTTTCAAAGTTTCTTTAGTATTTACTGTAACTGATCTAAATTTAAACTTTTATGAACTCATTTAAATAGTGTTTTTATATTGTTGAATTAAAATGTTGTTAGTATTTTTAATCGATTAAACATAATGAATCGTATTTGTTAGTAATTTTAGGGTCGCATCTCTATGACATGCGCGAAAGTGATATAAACCTAACTTCAATCCGGTCAAGTAACGTTGATCGTACTGTATGAAAGTTATGAAAATAATCTTGTCACAGGCGTATTTGTCTGTGACAAGATTATTTTCCTAGCATTACTTGATAAAGAAAGTACATGCCTATCAAATTCGCACAGTAAACGAAAGTCCATAGCTTAGAAACTTAAACAGGAAACAAAAGAGATTCGTCTCGTACGGTAAATTAAGATTTATGACAGTGTGAGCACTCTAATGATACCTCTGTCAAAGAGTTACGATACCTGTTTCCTTAGGTACACAAAATACCGAGAGTACAGAAGGTATCCTTTATAAACGCACGCTCGAGCAACACACTAAGGCTGCCTGCCCATTGGAGCGAAGCGAGACTGTGGAGCGGAGACATGGAGAAATATTAATCTTTAGAACCCGGAAATTTTATGCAATCCTATTGGTTATGTTTATCCGTTTCTCCGCTCCACAGCCTCCACGCTTCAATAGGCAGGCAGTCTAAAACTGGAATCTATAAAGCGTGCTTAGGCTTAGCTCAAGCTTACCTAGTTTAAATGTAATAACAAAGCTACATATGCTGATGGTTAAAATTATTGAGTACTAGTTTAGCATTAATTTAGATCATTATGTCTTTAAAACCAACGGTCAGTACATGCTTTGATAAGTCTGCCATGCCATGAGGATATATCAGACGACCTTTTAGGCGATAGAGTGGTGGGTGCAGGCAATTCCGTATCCGTGAACAATAATATGTACACACGGATACGGAATTGCGCTGCTGGAATGAGATACGTATGAAGGTTACCTTCTATACTCTCAGTATTTTGTGTCCGATAGGTGAAATTACTGGGCAAACGAGACTTACGAACTAATGTCTCAAATAAGGAGCACAGTGCGGTGATAATCAGATCTTTACCAAACAAGGATTTGGGTGTCACTGATACTGTTATGGGCTAGCGTGACGCTTACCAACAGGCTCACGATATCCTCGTCTCTTCATTTAGTGGTACAACGAACAACAACCCTACCTCAACAAACCTACCTGTTTCTTTGTGATGACAAAGCGACAATTTATGGGGGTTGCATTATATGCTATAGTTTCGTGCTTGATAAAAGGAAAGTTAAACAGTTAACTACATAGATTCGTAAAATAATATTGCCTTCTGCGGTTTCTATTGTAGTAATTTCCCTCTAATGATTTTTATGGTGCAGAACCCTATCACGCAAGTTACATTTGCACTTTATTTTATCACCGTGCAGTTTTTATATTAAAATGTGAGTTTAATAATAAAAGCGTGTAGTGCGTAAAGACTTTCCATTGAAAATGTAATTGATGGAAAGTGTTTTCTATACAGAAAGTTACACTAAACTAAGAAAAAGTTTAAAAAAATAAGAATAAAACTCCATATCGGCTGATTGACAGCCGCTGCAATAGTCTATGCTTTTTTTTTGCTTTTATGTTCAACGCGACGCGCTCTAGTTAGCCACAAGACGTAGTACGCTAATTTTAAGACAAATTCGTGACAATTAACCGGAACGTTTGGTGACAATGTAACAGTCGTGATATTACTATTATTGATAGCTGATTTATTTGTTTTAACAAACACTAGGGTGTCAAAACAGTGTACCGTTCGCCTGATGTCAGAAAATCTAATGTCAGCAATCGCTGATGTGAGTGATTCAAGTGACAAACTACCCACAAAATAATATATCTGTGGCCGAGGAAAAATTTGGCTTGACAAAGGAAAAAATTGTCAACAACTGTGTGTGGATATGCCATCAAAAAGCAGCGAAATGGCATCAATTTTGTGGATTTGACAGCTGTTAGTTGGCGTTTCCGACAAAGCTTATCATAAACTTCGTTGGTCTCGTATATCGGCAAACAACGTATATCGGCAATTATCAGTAAGGTAAAATTACTTCTCTAGTAGGTTGGTCCTTATTTGTCGAGTTTTTGAAAATAAGGCACCCCTTCATTTGGTTCTATTCCCAAAAAAACGAACCTGTGATAGTTTAATATTTTTTTCATCGAGTTTTAGGGGTCGCTGTCGTGTATCAAATTGTCTGATTTTCAAAAACTCGATAAATAAGTACAACCCTATTCTGCAGTGAGCGTACCAAATTTGCATTCTACATCTCTTAATCTAAATTGTAAACATGGACAGGCCTTATCACGCTGACAAGAGTATTTTTATAATGGAATGTGTACTTCATGTCTCTCGTATACTTTCGCTGGATTACATAAAGTTCCCTATAACAAACGTTACTTAATTATGTGCTCACGAGCGTACATTAACGTTCACGACTCGATCGCTAATACCAATTTGGAAGATAATATCAGTTGTACAGTACATATTATGTATGTATTGCCCAATATCATTGTTTCGAAGTTCTGTAATTGATTATTATGAATTTATCGCTTTCGATACGATTCGATGTATTCATATAGCGATTTCTCGAATCACTTTCGGATATTTCTCTCCTTTTTACATCACTGTTCCAGTTTAATATTTTATTTATTTCAAGAGAAGGTTGCACGTGTTGGAAAGTCAAGATTTGTATACTTTGAATATTTGTTTCCTTACAAGCAACCTCTCGAGGCTTTGTTCGTAAATTTTGTAGGTGTAATAACCAGTAGCAAATATTACAATATGGTCTATAAGAAACATTACATACAAGTATGGCAATCATCTCGGCCAATTTTTGCGGGGTTATGTTAAGTGATTTTTTTGGTTTAACCTCACCCCCCTTTATTTGGTTATGCCAAATAAAGGGGGGTGAGGTTAAGTGTCACATTATACAAATAAATATTTTATCACCGCAGCTTTTTCGCAAAAGGATTTTGGATAGTGATGTTGATTATCAAATGTCAACTGAATTGATATTGTAAAATTTCATAAACTACGTCACTCGTGTAGATCTTAATCGTTTATATATTTTAAGATTAAATCAAAATAACGGGGAATAAATCAAATGTAGGTATTACCTTTGATTTATTTCTCGATGTTTCGGCTGTATGGCCACGGCCATGGTCACTGGTTGATTGAATTGACATTACTGACGTAATGGTCGCGCCTGATTTAAGATTCAAAGGAAAATTCTAGACACAATCGTACACACTCCCACTGCGTCACCGAATCCCGCGCGCACGTGCCATATTGCCTCTGTAACGCAGTGGTAGTGCGCACGACTGCTGAGTAATGCGCATATTACACTACACTAAATCAGGGACCCCTAAATCCTTAAAAGGGCGGTGTAATAAGAATTAGGGCCCTAATTATCATACAAATTTTCAAGGCCACCTCGATTTAGGGCCCAGCCAGAGCCGTTTAAGAGATGTTTTTTCTTCTTTAAAAAGATAACTAGCAATGTGGGATTGTGGTCCCACATTACTAGCACACGATTTGAATCTCACACGGAATACCACTTCGTGGTAGTCTGTGTATAAGTCATGGGCATGGGAGTTTAACACACACACGGGATACATTTGGCCGGTGTTTAGTCAATTGTCAATACTACTTAAAACTACCCCCGAAATCAAAGTGGAACGCCCCCCCCCCCCCCCCCGCCTCCCAAATGATCATAAGGACATTTTTGTATGTTTTTAAGATTGTACCTATATTAAATCACATAACAATTTACATAATCAAGCAATCGTCGCAGTTAATTTTATAGCTCTATATTTTAATAAATATAAAAATTATTATACTACCGCATGTCACGTAAAAACCAATGCGGTTTGTCTGCACCACAAGTCGGAAATACGTAGAAGTACACATAATCAGTAGTGCAATATCAATAAAATTACTTTTATAGCCAATATATGGACGGCGGAATAAGACATCGCCTCTCAAAATTGCTTTAAACCACATCGTAGGTAAGTATCGATTTCTTTTGAGTGTTCCGGTTCAATTTCGTTCGAGCGCCGATTGCATTTAACATACCTATAACTTATGTTCATATATTCACATTGCCTCTGGCTGCAATTTGCTTGTTGATAGTCGATTTATGACTTGGTATTTTTATAATCGGTTTTAAAGGAGAAAGCTATAAGCCTGGCGACGACGTCGCGTTAATCCTTCATACCTATCATATTTCACGCCGATATCAATCAGGCTCAAACCTCCTTGGGCAGTATTGCCTACATTTAAAACAGGTTTGGTTCTACCTAGATAATGTTTGTTTATTGATAGTTAGGACTTAATTTTATAAATATTCAAATTGCTTCTGAATAAAACGTTAACGTCGACACGATCTCAATTTGCCAGGTGCGTCTTTGAATTTGAAAGTAAAATATACGCCACTATTGTGGGATATCGTATTAATATTAAACCTTCAAAACCTTATCACAAAATTCCAGAGTACAGATGGAATGTTTCGTACAAAGCGCAATCGACAACGCAAACAATTAGGTACACCGTTTATGGACGTGACTTTCAGACCACTTTTATTCCAAAATTGTTCCGAGATTCCATGCCCGATGATGTGAACGATGTGTGTGCGCTGCTCGAACGAAGTATGAATGAAGCTTTCTTTCTGTAGGTAGATACTCTCTGTGTTTTATGACTCTACTAATAAATTATAATATATAATAAATTGAAGCGGCGGTGGCCTAATTGTTAAGGCATCGGTCTCGCAATCGTGAGGTCGTGGGTTCGAATCCTACCCATTATACCACCGACGTGAACCCACTCCTAACACAAGCCATTGAGCTTAGCTGGAGGGGTTAACAGGATTGCTAGTAATGCGGGACCACAATCCCACAATGCTAGTTTTTTTAATAATAATAATAAAAAAATACTAATATCACTTTTTAAGCATTGCAAATCAAATACTAAAATGTGAGGGGTAAACCACTCATCCCGAACTTTGTAGATTCTAAGTAATTAGCAAAAATCTACGAAAATCTTGGTAAACCTGATAATACTTATATCTAAGTAGAGGAAGCTACTTTTAGCTACAACTGATACGAGGTTTATTTATAAATATCTAATAGACTAGCAGCTTATATTAGGGTCAATTCTCTCATCCCTTATTCTATCGGTGCCTATTGTATTTCAGAACGAGTCCGTAAGCTGTCATTACTGTATCAAATAAAATAATTTGTACAAATCGTGTCGCACTTTCGTAATAGGTACGCGTTAAACGTCTGTCACGTACAAAATCTCGGACGGCGTTGGATTTTAATCGGCGAAAGTAGTTGTGTTGCGTGTATTGCGCGTGCGCCGAAGTTTGATCGTCTAGTCGCCATCCGCACCTCTATTATAACAAGAGATGATGAGATTTTAATGTCGATAAATATATTGATAGTATTTCGACACGTACCAAATATCAGTAATATGGAACATTTTTACGTACGTTTCGATATTTTGACACAACTCCGGTCAAGTGCGAGCTGCACGGAGTGACCTAGGAGTAAGTCTCATGACGGGGGTAGGTAGGGAGGTGGTTAAAATCTCATAATGGTTTATTTTATAAAATCTTATCGATTGTATCGGTTTTCAGATATATCGTTGAAACCCTAATTACCACTCATTCGTTTAAAAGCGTCATTCCACACTAAAAGACTATAAATGTTAGTAATTTACATAATTTTGTATAAAATAATGCATCCCTTTGGTTCCTAATAGACCATTAACGTAAAGTAGGAAGTGTTTATGTAAGGATTATTTAAACAATAGGTTTTTAGAATGCAATCCTTCTGAATAATTTATTCTGCGAACGTAATGAAGTGACGAAAAGATTGATTCAAAGATTTCGAAATGTTACAACAATGATAGAATTAACGGGTTATTTTCAACTCCTAAGATCGCGTAACGCAACAATTAGGTATTATAGACTACTGTTTCTAGATTGTTTTGAATGTTGCGGAATAATCTCAATCTGTGTATTGGAACTCATTATTTGTAGAGATTTAATTTGAGGTAACGAAACGTTCTATTACTTGTAATGTTCTGTACCAAAATACATAATTGTCCTGATTGATTCGATGCTGTAATTCGTTTTGAGTAGCCGCTTCTAAAAATGGGTAACGCTGTCATTACCACATTTACACAATTGAACATTGTCAGTTGGTATTGTGAAACTAGATCGATGTTAAATTGCTTTTCGTCATATGATTTAGCAAATAAACGTCAAATCTGACAGGTGTGTTATGCACGGAGGTAATAACACAAATTTGGGCTCCGTGTTACGTCTACAACCATTGTCGGTAATTGTGTTATTACCTACGATGTATAATAACCATTTATCTGTAAGTTTTCGCGATGACTGCCACTTGGCCACTGCATGGCGTGACTGGACCACGTTCAATTAATTAATGAAAAAGCAATTTCAACAATGGCTCGCCTAATTTTGTCAAACGTTCTAATTTATAGCGTTGATTAAAATGTGTGTTCCTTTAATTATAATTTCCGTGACAGACACAGTTTTAGTAACGTAGATTGACATATTGGACATGAAAAAAATACTGACTTCTTCAGAATGATGTGAGTTACGTTACCTTTGAACAGTTTTAGGTATAACGTGCATTCGGAACGTTAAGAGACTGTCACAAAGGATTAACTGACTGACCTGACCATAGGCCTCCTGAAAATGTGTTGGTGGAATTTCGAATGTGACATGCCGGGTCTCCTCATTTTTTTTTCTTTGTCTTACATATTCGTTTGGTCTAGGAATGACCGATTCGCGAAATGACTACATAGTTTAATGTAATTCTACAAATGACTGATTTTTAGAATCGGTCATTTGTAGAATCAGTCAGTTGTAGAATTGTACATTCCAAGAATTTGTCAATTGTAGTCATTTCACGAATCAGTCATACCTAGACTAAACCGATATATTTATGTATCTACGAGCGAGATATCTAGTCAGTCTCAGTAGTGCAAGCACCATTGGAAACCCACAATCCGGATAAAAATCAACAACGGAGCCCGTGCGTGTAAGCTTTGTAGGTAACCTTAGAAATAGTTGTGCAAGTTCCTGTTTGGAGTCACTACTTTAAGGTCACCACGCCCGCTGTGCGTCAGCAGATCTTAGCCAATTACTCTCGCTTCTTTCGACTTGCATACAACCAGGTTACTGTGTCACTTTCTTCGTCTTCCGCCGCCGAGCTTATCCATACATTATACGTATATTATTCGCAGGAAGGATTTAATAATGCATTGTCAGATGTCAGACGTCAAACATGAATAAAGTGCTTCAATTAGGCAGGATGAAAGTTGAAAAAAAAAACAGTTCAAATATCCGTACTCTTTGATATTCGAAGCTTTTTGTTTTTGTGGATGAAGAAGAAAAAAAACTGAGATGCCATTAAAATAACAAACCCTATATTGACTAAATTTGTAAAATCAGGTTTCATATAATTTGAAAGTTTTCTCTTTGTTCGCAATGTTAAAATATATGTATATAATACATATACCAAATGTTTTGTTTAAGTACTTGAATTCCCAATTCATAAAAGGTGAGTTAGGATTCGAAAGGGTTTGTTTACATCGTTGTTAAATACCGACTATTAAAATAAAATATGTAGGTTTTTTATTTTATACGCGGGTTGGCTAATATATGTTTTATTAGCCAAACCGTGTTGACTTATGTAACGAACAGGTCTGAGGTCAGATTAGTCAGGTAGATGATGATAAGAATGTATTGAGATTAAATATATGTAGTTTTCATGTAGATTAGAAATTGGGTAAGTTCAAATTTCAATGTCCTAATCGGTATATCTATCTAATGTCTAGCAACTCTTGTATATAATTCTTTTGTGCTGTCTAAACGGCTGGAGCGATTTGAAAGATTTTTTTTTGTGTCTGTTGGAGTGAATTCGAGAATGGTTTAGATTCAAAATTGAACCCGATTCACAAAGAAAAGAGATACGGTACGAATTTCGGTTCAGCTAGTGTATATATATATAATCTGAATCTCGGAAACGGCTCCAACGATTTTCATGATTTAGTGATGCAAGGGGTTTTTGGGGTGATGAATCGATCTAGCTAGGTTTTATTTTTAGAAAACGTCGTTTGAAAAAGAATATCGGGCAAATTGTTTAAGTAACCATATACAGATTAGGACATTGTTTTTTTAAGTGCAAAATAAATCCTGGTGATATAAAATATTATAATCCGTTTTTTAATATTTATCTGATGGTTAGTTAATGAGCGAAGCAAACACGTTCCGTTTGTTTTAATCACGTTCTGATGACTTATAAACTTTCTTTATAAGTGCATTGTCAAATTTCTCTTTGCAAGAACGCGTGCGCACTTAGTCTTCACAATGGATGAAATAGTGTCTTTCCATTTACCATTGTTAACGCCCAACTCGAGAACTTTGTTAATTACTACTCTATGCAGACAACACGGAGAAATGCTAAAGTATACCTACAAACCTAGCTTACAAAAGAATTACACAACAACAACTTGTCTAAAGATGGACTCTCTCTTGGGAACGTAAATCGAAAGTTCGATGACATTGGCAGGTGGACCAACTCAAATACCTCCAACCGTCCTTTAACACCTACCTAATAAGGAACGCGAAAACGTTGTGCTAGTTTCAATTGAACATAAACATGCCTACATTTTGCCACAAAAACCAAACTAGCACAACAACCTGTTTCTGAAGATGGATACTCTCTTGGGAATATAAATCGAAAGTCAGATAACCTTGGCAGGTGGACTAACCCGGTTATATCTTCAACCATCCTTTTAAACACCCAAGGGACGCAAAAAGGTTGTGCTAGTCTCTTGGCAAAAAACATTTTTATAAAACACCAACACATTTCCCGCGTATAATACCTACAAAAAACATACATTTTTCCTGTTTAAAAAGTTATCTATGTCACTCTAGGAGTCAGAAACTATCTCTGCAAAAACACATCGATCAGTCTTTAATGACTTGTGCAAGGATAAAGCAGTAAATATGTTTTGATACCTACTTACAATATTAGTAAGGATTAGCTGCCTACGTAACTCCCACGAAATGTGAAGTTAAAAATTATGTTGCATTATGTATAATGTGTATGTCCTTTAGCAAAGGTCTTGTGACCTTGTTACCAGATGCCGTGCACACTTAACCTAGTCGATCTTCGGTTGCCAGCTAATGATTGGCGTTGGATAGACATTTAATGTTTTTTTAATTGCACTTGACTATATAGTCGTCAATCAAGGAGTTATTGCAACTTTGTGTAGTTAAGAGTAAATAGTTTGTTTGATGAAGTGATAATTACAAAGTCCTTCGATATTGTTGTAGAAAATTTGATTAATAGTTTTTGTTATTTGCGTTGCTGCCTGATGTCTAAAAATATATTATATATACTTTAATGTTCTTCTAACTGTTCTCTACGCACGCATGACATGTTAGTTATTATGATGAAAAGTTGCTTATGCCCTTTAGCAAAGGTCTTGTGCCCTTGTATCAACCAAATACATATCAATATTCATAAAAAGTTGCCTACACCAATACATTTTTTTTACCTTCTGACTCCCGCAGTACGGTACAAGCCCTGTATCCCGGGGGATTTTACCAACATACAAGACACGAACACAAAGTTCACCCATACACGGAACAATAATTTATGGGTCACACAAAGTGGTGTCCCGTGTGGGAATCGAACCCACGACGTCTTGCGTAGCAGTCGGTCACACACCCGCCGCGTCGCAGAGGCAGTCAATTTATATTTTCGTGTAGTAAAATTACATACTTATGTTTTAAGTGCGTTCATACTTCATTGTACTCGCCGGCTAATCTAAGGTGTCGCAATATCATGCTCATTATAATATCATGATTCGAGCTGAAATGTTGAGAATGTCGCTGCAATTGCAACGCATAATGTGTGTCAATGCTAAAAACTACACCCACTCTACAGTTAAGGTCGAAGTTTAGGTGTACACGTTTGAAAGTACTGACAGTGATTAACGCATCTCCGATATATTATACGTATACCTAGAACGGTGGGTTGGAAATAAATATAGAAACTAAGACCGCACATAAAATGTAAATTTAACGTCTTGAATAGACATTCGGAGTACACAAACTCGTAGCCTTTACGTAAAAGACAATAACAGTCTCGTTATAGCAGAGCAAATGAAGATTTCAATAGGTACATTTGTTTGTACGCTCTATATATTTCTTTCCCGTTTTGGTACGAGAGACAATCTTCTTCTTCCATTTACAGTGAACGATTTCCATACGCAAAGTACAGGCTTCTGTTACAATCGTCGAGTAGGTTAACATACATGTGTCCTTAGATGGAAGATTACCGTTTTTGGAAAGGTTTTCCACGTCACTTTCTTTATGAAATAGTGTGTTTCACTATAGCTTTCACATTATTGTTATATCACAGAAGCCCCATGAGATTCCCATAAAAACAGGGAAAGTATGTAATCGAGTACCGCTGGAGGCGGCCAAGCAATCGTAACGCCCATCCTACGCTGTCTGCTGTGGAAAGAAAGTGAAATTATGTTTTGGTGGACATGTCTCAGGCTTGCGCAACACCTGCGCGGGAGGACACTTTGAATAAGTGTGATTCTATTGACATATTAAACACTACAAATATTCTTATAACTTCGAATTGATTCGATTCTACTGATTGCTCCTTCACGGTCTGATGACAGCGCCCTCGCGTTCGAGGCCTCACAACGATTCGCACGTCCACCATTAGAAAAAGTCAGCAAAAACCTATCATGATACCTTGCTGGCCTAACAAGGAAGTAATTACCACGCCGTAGGCAAGTTATTTGACCCCAACTCTGAAAATTATGTACTATTCAGAACGTTTAGAGGCCCAAGGTGATATTGGTACGCGTAGTTCTGGTTAATTCGGAGCTATATTTTCTAAGCATGTGATTATGTAGCTCAATATTGTATAAGTAAGTTTTAAAACAAAAACATTAAGAAAATTGCGTAAATTTCCATACAATTTTATGGCTGCTAAATCAGTCATACTTCAAAAGCAAAAGGATTCTTATTGCGAACCTGACTTTGTAAGAACCTTTTGCAGTCGTAAATAGACCTAGGTACTTATTTGCATAAACCTGACCTGACCCTGAAGCTACAATAACCATAAAATGGATTAATATACTTAGCTATATACTTTCGATGAAATATATCCAATACTGTCTCTGAATATTCTACGAAGGTTTACACGAAAATATCGTAATATTCGTAGGCGGTGACGTTGGTGGCTGGTACCGATGCGCCATAATTCACAATGCCATCAGATAACTTCACGACGATGACTGTTTTCGTCAAATATTGATTGTCTCGTGAATTCCCAGCCTTACCAACAGCACGGAACAATAAACACGACCAACACAGACCGAATGCCTATTGAACTTTGAAAGCCGAAGCAGTGTGGGATTGAGGAAGATGGTCAATCGGAGACTGCTAATGTGCTAATTACCATTTCATATTGTATTCTCAAATCTATTGTTAATTCGTCTGAGGTGGTTGCTGAGGCATTTTTCATTACACACACAGCATTGTTTAGGTTTTCTTTACATAATTTTCTGACAAATTATGACGAAGTGGTATTGTCGTATTTCTGTATATGATAACTACCGAACTTCTGGTACTCTGAATACACATATTAGTGTAGGAAAAACGGATAGATAGTAGAGACAGCCACGTAACTTGTTACGAGTTAAGTAGCACGTCCTAATTGCACACGTATAGGTAACGAAGTCACGCGATGTCGCCAGATCATTTCCGTCATTTCGTCTATGTTATCTTCAGTAGCAAAGATATAAAAATAGTTTATTAGTGTCATATATTTTAATGGGTTGTATCTTCTGAGACGGATGAAAAATTGTTAAATGTGTCATTTATGTGCTATTTTCAGACAACATGTAAATAGGTATTTCCTTAACTAAATACTTCTTTATTAGATCTTATTTTTATAAAAGAAGATATTGGTACCCTTTACCACTAACCTTTTCAATAATCTTTTTTCTACTGCTTTACATCAGGTATGTCGGTTTTAATGTCAATTTGACTCCATAGCAACCATAATGATACTTAGCATGAATACGTAATTTTATTTTCCACGCATTATTTATATGACGTGTTAGCTAATAACAGTCGATGGTTGGCTTCTTGCTTAGTTTCGCATAACAAGTGCAAATGCAATTATCCGAAACTAGAGCATAACTGCCTTGCAAATGCTCGTTGATGGATTGAATACCGTTGGCTTAGTGCTTTCATTTATGACGGGTAATGCAGTAAACCACGCATACCTACGTGATATGAGGACAGAAACATGCGTTTAGATAATCTATGAGATCTACTTATACGACCAAAGTAATGCTATCGTATTAGTTCATTTCTATTTTGTTTCCTTCAGATTCTTGTGGAGGGCAAAATGTTACGTCCCTCCAACATTAAAAGACGATCCTCCCTAACTTTCTGAACTTGTTTATTTAAGGATTTGTATTCTAACCGACATTTATGTGGATACAGCCACATTTGTATACTTACCTGCATTTGTTAAAACTTTTCTTGGTAAAACATTTTCTTGTAATGTTATAGCATTGCATTTGTCATCATCATCTACTCAGCTATGGAACATTATCCGCTGAACAGGTAGCATTAGTCGAACTAGCATTATCTCTTGGACTTTTTTTCCACGAATTACTCCTGCGAGTGATATAACGACAAGGTATTTTGCTATGTCTTCAAATTTATATTGATAAGCAGTTTTGCATATATAGTATTTTGTTTTAATTGTTCTAGTAATTAGACTTTCGTAATATTTGTATCACTCAAGATTCTTCACGAATTTTATACCTTGTCAAAAATACAATGGATTCAACAAATTCGTCTCGTCTAAGACACTTGAAACACGGTCGTTTTCATTGCTAAGATTATTTAACTCCGCTACGCCATGTTAAAATATCATCATGTTGCTCCATCTACCATCTTGTACAGATTGCACATCAAGTTTTGGTCTAGTTTATGACTTTTTTAAACACCGGTTGTTTCTTGTTTTGCAAGTTTATAGCCGATCGTGCTTTACATTTGTGTCAATATTGATAGTACGTGACGCATGAAAGGATTTGCTTTGAATTCAATTTACAAGTGAAAACTCATTTTTGCACGATTTTCACAGGTGCAAAACATGTGTAACACGCGCACAAAGATACATACATTACGTAAAATGAGAAGTATAACAGAGGTTCTATCTGATCCAACAAAAGACGAACTACATAAGTTCGGCGGGAGTGCTCATAGACTTGAAATTACGCAATCTAATTGCCGGTGATATAACATTGTGCTTGACGGAATAATTGTGTGTTCTTCTACGATATCATGAAATAAATGGAAATAATGTTGATTAATTGATGATCCGCCCACATCATCGGCCCATTCATCGACAATGTTCATTTTATAAATAAAGGCTATTATGTCGACACTGGTCACTCATCGTAAATGATGAAATGAATCTGCCTTGTCATTCATCGCTCTAAAGAATGTGTTACATTATCCAATAATTACTTCCTACTGTGGTAGCTCAGTTTTAAATGAACTGGAAATTATAATATGCGATTTGCTAATATTTATGCAAGAACGAATCTTGTATTTTATTAAGTGGAGTGTTTAGATATTATAATTAGTTACAAGCGAGCTTTTACAGTGAGGTTAGAACGCCGGCACATTTTATTACCCTGCTTCCTATGCGCATTCAAAGTGTGTAATTCATTAATAAACATTGTCGTGCATCAAAAGCGCTTTTCTAAGGATCGTTACATTTTAACCGGTGCACGTGTTGGTTCTGTAATGGAAACATGTAGTATTTTGAGAATATGAACTTACAGGAACTAAACCATTGTGTGCAACAAAAAATGTAGCAATGACTCACATTGATCTTTTAAATTTTTTTACTTCCTATGTTTTGTTGGTAATAAAACAAGCAAATTATATCTTGGAGTACCTTGTATTGTATGATGTCATAAATTAAATATTTTATAGTAGTTAAAGTAGTGTTGTTTAGATTGGTTGGTGCGGCAAATGGTCGTCGTGACGATAGGATGTTTGCAGTTTTGCATTACAAATAAAACGTTGTCGTGCGCGGTACACATCGTTAACCGGCGGGTCACTGGCTGCTTGTCAATTGTATTCGACATTGTCAATTCAACTCATTGCCTCCGACGCTGTGGCAATAGTGCTTGTGCGCACTTTAAACGCCTCGTAACAAACGTCAAAGTTGCGGTTTGATTGGATTTCAATTGAGTCGAGGCCGCTCTTGTTTCTACTGCCGATTTGTTGACTTTAAACGATTTTACTACATTACGTTGTCTGGAGTACGTGCTTCCAGTCATCACAGCTCTCTTTAGGGACTTTTTGAATGAATCACGTGTATCGTAGAATCCATGTGATTCACTTAAAACCTTATTTTACAACAAGTCTTGTATTTTGCACTGGCGTAAAATGCCGAGAGTAGGTACAAAAGGTAACTTTAAGTTTACCTTTTATATTTGGTAGTCTTTGGAGACACTATTTTTTTTCCTCAAAAAAAAGATAACTAGCAATGTGGGATTGGGTCCCACATTACTAGCAATCTTGTTAACCCCTCCAGCTAAGCTCAAAGGCTTGTGTTATGAGTGAATTCACGTCGGTAGTATAATGGGTAGGTTTCGAACCCTCAATCTCACGATTGCGAGACCGATGCCTTAGTCATTTGGCTACCGCCGCTTTGTAATATTATCTTAATATTCTATTAAGAAATTATTTAAAATTTATTAGGAGTTCTGAATTGCAAGTGAACTCTTCGTTACTAATGTATTCATATTTATTATTCAGCTGTATTTACGTTAAAGATGACACTAAGAATTATGATATAGCTGCTTCAATAGTTACTATATTAAATATGCCAATACCTAATGAGGGCGCAGTAATATAGCCATATTAGCCACACACCTTATACCCTTTAACTGAAAGTTAAAAATAGAAGCAACTTCTTACATAACAACAATTTAACGCATTTATTCCACCGTACCGTAATTAATGTTCGTTAGTAAATAACTTGCACCGTGTCTGCTACTTTAAAGGTCAGGTATAGACCGTAGATGGTTTATTACTAGAGATGTACGGTACAAACTAGTCGAGAAAGACGACTACTCGGGTAAGCCGACTACTCAGCCATATTTGTAGTCGGCGGAGGCGAAGGAATTACGTTTTTTAGAGGAATACAAAAATATATCTTGCTAGACATGGTTCTTTGTACATATAATACTAAGTAGTTACAATCCAAAGGGAAACTGAAAGTAAAAAGTTTTAAGGACCCGCCGCCACTGGTAGTCGGCCATTAGTCTTCGATAAGTCGGGAAAAATCACCGCCTATCACTATACATGTTCATAACGAATTTTGTTTTAGAATCAGGATAACAACGTTCCTTTCTGTAAATTAATAAACATTATGTATAATGAGCGTAGTCACAAGATGGCCGAATTGTGAATAAGGACGGACGGAATCCATAAGGCTGATACTTACTTGGCAATACTACATCGTTTGTTATAAAAAAAAAACTAAAGTTTAACCAAAAGTAAGTCCCTAACGGCCGGTCTCAATAATCTAACTATTGATGGATTTGACTACTAGAGGTATATATTTGACATAAGCTCCATACAAAATATGTCAAAATTCTACCTCTAGTAGCCAAATCAATCGATAGGTAGATTATTGAGACCGGCCGTAAGAAAGCTAATCGGCTTAGTCGACTAATCAGCATTTTTTAAACCACTTGCCATAACCGTCGCATCTCTATCTATTTATTAGCCAACGCATCTATAGGGACAGCTAAAGATAATTCGCAGCTTTCAAAATAACACCAGAGGCAGTTGTCGATTAAAAAATTCATCGAACCGGTCCAACAGCATTCAATGACATTTACATTAATGCTAACAAACTGGACGAGTCACCTCTGCCTCGAGATATAAAAAGAAAGTAGTTACTCTCGCACATCGATATAGACGTATTGATCCTGTTAGATTATTTAAAGATGTTAGAAATATGTACTACAAAATACTGATAGTACATCCACAAGGTAACAAGCACACATTGACATCGTTCACTGACAAGAATCTTAGACCAATCCAGGCCATTTTGTTCGGAAGATGTTCACAGATGTCTTTGGGCGATTTCTTTGAAGGTCACCTCCTGTTACTCTCAGTATTTTGTGGGTACACCTTCTCAATGGTTTTGTGTTTTGTCTCATTTGTTAATTCCCTAACATGTGGAATGACTTCGAATTGTAATGATTTAGGAATTGCCTAGTTCTGGTCCAGAAGCCCTTGTCTTCTTGTCTCTATTACAATAAATTTGTGGTAAATTGATTACACAATGACGGTTTAACCCTGGTAGACTAGTGGTTAAGATATCGGATTCGCGATTAAGACCGCCGCTGGTTCGAATACCTACCCATATAATAACCGCTGTGAACCCAATACAAGCAAACAGCTAGCTAACAAAACAATCAAGGAAGATTGCTTATTTATTAGTTACGTATGTAATAAGTGAATATTAAAAAAAAAATCAACTGAAGCGCCACTTTATTGAAACCTGACAGGTTTCAAATGGGTTAAAATTTAATGATAACCCTTCATGATGCGATTTTTATCCGATACCAAAAAAGGAAAGATTAATTTTAGTCGATTATCATTTTATAGAAGATTGTATTTCCTAGGTCGTAACGTGGGAGGGAAATTGATGACTCACACAAATTGAATTCCCCGTAAAGGTTTGATTACGTGGTTGCCAATTTAATTAGTCATCAATAAAAGAAAACGAAACGATTTTTTTAATATTCTGTGTCCATTTTATGTCGCCAGACCGGATAGGGAATTATGACTGCTATCCGTTTTAGTAATAGGCAGACGTAAAAGACGCGGGTCAAAGAACTAATCTAAATACTAGTTAATTTAATATTGCCTTTTAGTACTTAGATATTAATTTTAATTGGTTTTCAATATTGGTCTTGCTGAATATAATTTATTGATGAATAACTTAAAGATAGCTTTCTCTAAATAGCAGCTTTATTTGAAATAATATGTTATGGAATACCTAAAAGCACAATCAATTTAGTTGTATGGGCCATTCACCCGTTCGTACATCCTACGCTCTTTTTTATTGATTGTCCACAAGTATTACATAAAACATAATTGTCAAATAAAATACCATTTTTATTCAGGTCCATAAGAATGTGATGTCACTTAAAGAAATTAAGAAAGCCAGTCAGTCCAGTAAGTAATGCGTTGGCGTCATATCAACCTCGCGTATTTTTTATTTAACCTGTACACTAAATGATAATATCTTGGCAAGTCCAGTAGCATTTAATGTTGTTTTTATTTTTTATTTGATGCAACTTGAAGCTGTCACTTTTATCATTTTATCTCGTTTTTCTTTGGCGATTGGGTACAAGGTGAACGTAAATAGTCACATCTACCTTATCTTGAGTTAATATTTGTAACCTACTAAGCGGATATCTTGTTCCGGAAGTTTTTGGTTTTGTGCTCAAGTCGTTAAGTACCCGGTTTGTTTGTCTCCTACACTTTGTTAACTTTTGAAGTTGTGTTTGGGTTTGACAGGTTAGAAATTAAGATGTCTGCTAATGTTTTTACAATGGGCACTAGTGGTGGAGAGCGGACAACGGGCACAATTCGGCTTCCTTTTAAACTCTAGTTACCTAAAGGTACAAATTTTATATTGATTTTCCTCAGGAAAATGTTATCACTTCCCCTTTAATGGGCACCAGGGTATTGTCAAAACGGCTAAGTTATTTCGATATCATCAGCTATGCGGCGGTAGCCTAATGGCTAAGGCATCGATCTAGCAATCCGTGAGGTTGCGGGTTCGAATCCTACCCATTATACTACCAACGCTGACGTGCCCCCACTCCTAACAAAAGTATTTAAGCTTAGTTGGAAGGGTTAACAAGATTACTAGTAATGTGAAACCCCAATCACACATTGCTACTTATATTTTTATAAAATTTAAAATAAAAACAAAATGGACAATCTATTCCAGAAAAATTGTGTCCTATGATTCAGGTGATTTCTAAAATTAGCACGTTCCAAAGTCTGATCATTTCACAAACTATTTAGCAAGATATTATTAAATAAAGCTGGAGAGTGTTTATTTCATGCCCAGCCATTACATCCAAGTGTATAAGCACGTAACAAAGAGAAATGTAACAGAAACAAGTCATATTATTTATAGTGTAACTATAGTGAATTTTTCGCATAATCTCAGCGCGCTTCACTGGCTCGAACATCCGTTGGAGGAGAAAACTTTGATGTTTTATGTGTTTTTTCCATACAATCCACATTCGCAACACTGTAAACATAATATAGAAGATGAAACTGCAGTATATTGGAGACTAGAAAGGTAATACGAAAGTTTATTTGCCTTAGGGTACAGTCAAATTTAAAGTTTCGAGCAAACACTCGAGTTGAGGGTTTCTATTTCAATGTAGAGTGGTCTTAACCAGTGACAAGAGAAACGACGTCTGGCTTTATTATTGATCAAATCAGGATTTTGGATTTGGAGAGGAGGGGTGGCTTAGCTCTCTGGAAACCGAAGGTTCGTTTCGGGCTTGTCCCCTTGGGTTTTGTCAAAGAAAAAACACTTCGAAAGGACTCTGATACATTTGGGAAGGAAGGGGAGAGGTTCTCGTGCACCTTAGCCACCCTGTTCTTGAGTTCCTGAGTCTTCTGAATCTGCCTGTGGCCAAGTGCATGGATAATTATTAATCTTATTTATTTCTGTTCTTTGCTGTGAGGTTTATCTGGGGTTACATTCTGAAAATGCTTAATTAATATTTTATTTATACAGTAAGTACTGTCATTTCATATACAGACTGCTGGTCTATTGTAAGTTTTGTCGGTCTTAAATAGAACGTTCACCTTATTTGGACTCACTCAGTGATGTCTTTGCACTTCCTTAGTTAAGTAGGTACTATGTATTGTTCCTTTGAAAAATAATAGTCATTCAGTAGGTATATAAACAATGTTTGCGGTTCTATTGACGTCAATTTGTTTCTATTAAACATTAAAACCTCGTCAGCTGTTTTGACATAATGTCCAATTCACACAAACATCACTTCTTATCAAAACTAATCAGTATATGTAAATATTTATATTATCTGTCAATGGTATTTGTTATCATTAACTCGAATGAATAACATTAAGTGCTAACGAGCGATTATCACCATTAATTGTTAGACTTCTTATTAACAACATACAGATAAGATCTATTATTATATTTAGTGTGTGGACAAAGTTTCATATATCTAAACAAAGTGCAATAAACTACAATCGTGCACATACCTATTGTATACAAGGAGGCACGTCTAGTCTCGCGAAACGTGACGTGAGGCGGCCTTGGCGGTCGGGCTCCATTCGGCTAACTTCGCCATAATTCGATAAATACCTTTATCTCTTTCACACCCAATGACTGCGCTGCTCGATCCGTCTCGAATTTTCACACGCAACAGTCGAGGAAACCGACACAGCTGTGTTTCCAACGAAAAGCAAACTGCACTTTATAATAAGAGCGTTAAGGTTCATATCTGAAAAGATAATTCCGCCGGTTACGGGCTTGTAACTTCGCTACGTCATAATAGTTCTTTCTCTTTTTTCCGAGCTCAAACAACTGCCTTCCAGTCAGTACAGTAAAAGCTTTGAAGAGATACGGACTGTCACGTAGTGACGTTTGAGCTCAACCTGTAGACGAAGCCGAATATATCGAGTAATCTACGACATGATCTGTAACGATTGAGAAAATAATTAACGATACCGGTAATACATTTAGTGCCTTTAGTGATTTGAATTGTCAGTCAAAGATAAATCAAGTTTATCAAACTGGTAACTTGACATTACGATTTGTACGAATCCATCGCTATTGTTTTCATAACATATGACATCGTCATGTCACCTGGAGTGTAGTGACTGAATCTAAAGGAGCGGTAACAATATTAGTGAGTGCGTGTGTTGGATACGGCCCAGTGATCCGCCGGGCCCCTCTCGTGTGTCTCCAGTGTTGAGTTACGACTCGGTATTAATGCTATCGGAGTAAGTGACTGATGGAGAATTGTGCATATCGTATTACTAAGGTGGCTGTGAAGAACGGGCGACATGCTGGCCCGCAAACTTGTGGCTAGTGTGAAGAAACTCCAGCAAAACGGCGGCAACAGAGACATCCGCGGCGGTACTCGCACCACAGGTTCGCTTTCTTTGTACAACATTTACTTAATACTTGTTTACTTGCAAATATTCATTTTCTAACTTTGAATAATTGCTTGTCAAACACAGCGTTGTTCGGTCGTGCATAGTCAAACAATTTATGGACAAGTTTCCAAGGTAAATTGTGAAGGGCTTAACCGTTATGCTACAGGATTGATAAATAATGCGTACGGGTGCAAACTGGAATTGGGTTCGGTTTATAAACATCTACAAGTACAAAGATTATCGCGCCTTGCTCACTTTGAGTAAACTATATTTAGATCAAATGTTATCGTGAAAGGCGATAAGCTTGACGAACTGTTTCACTGCTAACGATAATGTTTTCTCTTCAACGTCTGAGTAAGAAGAAACAAATGCTAAGTTTTTATTTGCATAGACTGGAAGTTGTAATAGATCATAATTTTGTCTTTGGCAAAGTTGCCATGACTCACACTAGAAAGTAGTTTCCGTAATTATTGTCTGCTGTGAGCACGCGTTCAGAGTGGTTTTTAAACAGTAACCTTTATCTTGTCTAACAAGATGTGTGAAAACGCCAGGTTCCAATCAGCGCGGCTCATCTTCGCTTGGCACAAAACAGCAACTTTCTTCAGACGTTTTCTCCAAATATTTTTAGATGAACTATGAAATTAAAACTTGCTAAATGCTTGTTATAGAATATTACTAGAGACTGCATAACTAATTGTCTGGTCGTGCATTAACTTTTCCTAAATATCCTATCCTTGACATGTCGACACACATTACCGACTATTTCTTAAGGTTAACCACCTGCATTTTGACTACTTTTACACCGTAACTTTTTACTCGATTTGCCTTATACAGTCATTACCGTACGTATTCTAAATGCTTTATTGTATGCGGTATTACATAAGATAGTTATTACAGAGAAAATGTAGGTTATGGGCCAGGCATTTTCCTAAATAAGTCTGTGAAATCATAAGCATTAGTGGTTTGATGGATTAAACTTAATATTACGCATTGTGTTCCAAGGTGAGCAATGGAATTAAAGTCAATTATATTGCTTTTGTTTCTTTTGGTCTTCATAACACGGGTACATGAATATAATTATATCTGAACAAATTTATCTAGCTTCATCTAAGTGTTAAAACTAAATACATCTATAGTTCTTCCTGATTCTTAGCTGAATCAACGATTAAATCGTTGCATTTGTTTCTATCAACCTTCATATCAATCAAGGTTAACTGACTTCCTTCTTTGCCATTGGTGTCATCTTTTCAACTCGTCTGTATCTTAATCTTAGGCCTTATAAATATAAATCATCCTTTTACAACCGAAACTATGAACTCTTGCCTTTTAAAACCTTCAAATTGATGATTTGACGACACTTTGTTGTTAATCTAATGTTTTAGAATTTAGAAGAGGGTGCCCAATGGTAGTGGTTTAGACTCGCGACCCGTGGATCAAACCTAGGCAGGCAAACACGCTTTCAGTATGCTTAGTACGAGTTTGTTTTACGTTCACGCGATCGACACGTTTAGGACGTTTGGCGTTCCGATTGGCCCGTTGCAAGTTCTTAACCGAACACAGAGCCATATGCGGTAAACGATTCGGTCGCGTTAAAGTTAAAATAACTCGCACTAAGCACACTGTTTTATTTTGTTTAACGCCACTGCGTGAATATCGGCGTAGGAAAACTATGTAATTACGTGAGGAAATCATCGACATGTGCTGGGCCTTCATATCTCTGACTTGTGATTGGATTGATCTTTAGTTAGTTACGGCCGAGACTGATATAATTTATGCCCCCAGTGTCTAAGTACACACTAGAACGATCACGTTTCTGTTTCGAAAGACAATCTCAGTTGGAAGTGTGTCGTTCGTCGTCGTTCGTCGTCGTCGACGTGTCTACACTGAATCAATAACTAGTGATTTATCTACATACTGTTGCAATTTATTTACTGGGTGTTCAAAATGAATACACGAGTATAGTATGTTTTCAAAGATTTAGTTAGTAGCAGACAAAATTTCACTTTGATCCTATTCAATCCTTCATTAAATTATATCGACTTCCCACGGATTGTATCACGGTTCTCCGACAACCGTTTCGTCGGTGACCGATTCGTCGACAGAACGATTAACCTACGGGTGTTTCATCGATGAACGATTCGCCGACAGAACGATTCATCTACGGGTGTTTCATCGACAGAACGTTTCGCCGACACGACTGTTCGTCTAATATTTCAATAAAAATAATTTAAAAAAATAAAATAACCTAATTTCATGCAGTCGGAGACATTAATGAAACTCGATGAACTTAGTAATTGTGTAAATCCGTTCAGTGGATTGTGAGATATCAGGTAATAAAGAATATTACATACATACATACATACAAGATACGCGTGAAAAACATAACCCTTCTTTACAGTCGGGTAAAAAGACGTAATAGATACCAAAATGTAGTCTATGTTGATGTGGTTGACCCAACTCGCTCCAATTTCGGTTTCAATACTAGGTATCTTATATATCTTTGTAGAGATAGTAGGTAGGTAATATCTCTTAGTGATTTGTGTACATACTTATATCTGTAGGCATATTAATACAAAATTGACAACAATCATATTCCGATCCGATTATCCTTTTTCTTAAGAGCCTATTCTTCAATCAAGTAATTCAGTATTTGCTTCTAAGACACAATTTAGAAAACTTTTATAAACCACACACTCTTCAATTCATATTACTCATGTTTTCGTTTGTTTTATATAGGTACTTACACAATCATCTGAATCATCTTTATTATCAGATAGGTAGATAAAATAAGATCAATGTTTTTGACGAAAGATTATCTCAATTTTGACATCATCCTTCTGTGAAATTCCATGTTTATCTATATTTGGGTGTGGAGATTACTACTGCGATGTATTATCAAGTGAAAACTTTACCAGTACTACAGGTATTTATCTTGCCAAGAAATGAAGGTGACCATTATCTGATAGTGTATTGCGAAGTCATATGTTTACTTAAGATAAATATTTTCATTTCATTGTTTACTTGATTGAAGTAAATTTCATGTTGTAGATACTTGGTATGTTGTTGTGTGAATAATTCATAAACAACATAACTTACTATTATTGCTATTTCTTTTATGTTTGAATTCTATACATTTTATTATATTGAGGGATTGATTAAACTAAGTATAAATATTTGTTATGCCTCAGTACCTACAGATAAATGTAATATACTTAGTCAGAAACGCCAATTAAAGCTTCTACGTAATTGGAAAACCCTTTCCCTTTTAGACGAAGTTTAGAACTTGGCAAATTTGGCAATCCTATTCAAATATAGAACATATTATCATCTCTGTTCTTATCCTCATCTATGATTTTAAACCCGACAGCTATAAAACAATTTAAATAAAATATACCAAAATACCGAAGACATTTTAGAATACAAACTTAATTCATAAACGAAGGAAGGAGCAGCATCCTCTTTCATCATTCTCTTTGCGTGGCAGGTGGGCGCCAGAAGAAAATAAATAATTTCCGGTGAACGGATTTAAAATACTTAAGTGGCCCGAATTGCATCTGCATTCTGCAGGTTACATGGCATAAAAATTCGGTCAGAAGAATCTGAAGAAGGAATTTACAAAAGAGCTCAAAATGTATTATTGCCCATTTTCATGTAAATTTTTCCTTAGTTTAAAGTCATTGCGCACTGCATAAGTTTTGGGGACGCCCATTGAAATTAGGTCATGTAAATGCCTGGCACATTCAAATGCATGTTGAATAGACTCGGTCATATTTCACGAAAGAGACTACCTGGTACGAAGAGTTAGTCGTAGTGAAATGCTCTAGTTTCAAAACTTTTACTTTAATTCATGTTGGGTTATTGAATGGTGCAATAAAAACAAGTTTTATATTTCGAGCGTTGACAGTAGTGTCCTTGGGTGGTATTCAAAGGTTTTTTGTGTTTCCAATATTATTGACGTTTAGAGAACGCCGCGTTGCCGCCGTCACGTCCAAATTGAGAGCAAAGTGCGACCACCTAAGTTTCACTTATACATTTTTTCCCTCTCAAATCCAATTTGTAACCATTAATAGCCTTGGTATCGGTTACTAATTGTTATGATCTATTAAAATATATTATTTTCTTGAATGGATATTACGTTTTAATTGTGATGAAAGTATCACGTAAGGGACAGCTAACCTATGAAGTTTAACTGAGAGAAAGTGTTACTAAACCGATTAGAAGCATTTCATAAATTATTACTATGCATTTAACGACTTGTAACACGTTTATGCAATACCCGTAGCACTGGCACGTGGAAGGAACACTGTGTCGCTGGAATCGCGATAAGCCTTTGATTGATTATTTAATGTATCTACAGTCACCATATACACCACGTCAGTTTTTCTCTTTTGCAAAGGTTGTTGTCCGGTTCAAGTCGACTAAAACGGCCTGCATTTAAAATGTGTTCGTAGGAACTCAGCTGCATAAAAAGCTTGTCCCCTTATAAATAGCAATGCATCGCTACACACCCCACAGCATAGGTGTCGTTATAAGCAACGATGGCCGAGTAATAACGGTTCGCCGTTCATCCTAGTTCTACTACATTTTCATCTATCGAAGCGATAGTTAACTTAAATACTTAATTGGAAACCATTACACAGTCTGACGCATTTGCTGATCTTTTAAAACCTGACCCCAACGTAAAATGTTTAGTAATGCCAGTACTGGTAGGATAATAGATTTGCCTATGTGTTTCGAGCCAAATAAGTACAGATGAATAGTGAAGACAAGATTCGCCGGCTTTGTAAAACCTGAACGGTTTGCAGAGGCGTTTATCGTGAGAGGCGACCTTGTGCAGTCTGACATTGGGCGTGTTGAGTCGATTTCGAATCAAGTTTTGTTCCTCACTGACACCTCGGCGCTCGCACACCAAACAGTAAATTTATAGCGTGAGCAACATTGCTTTTTTGACCGCCAAATTTGTAATTTCATCGTAGTAGGTATTACTATTAAATAATATACCCCACCAATATTATAAATCAGTAAGTTTGAGAGGATGGATGGATAGATATTTGTTACTCTTTCACGCAAAAACACGTTAGTAGTTACGTAGTTTATACATTCTTTATATCTATTTAAATAAAAATGTCTCCTTATTTTCCTTGATCACACGATAACTAGGGAACGACTTAACCGATTTCATTCATTCTTTTTTTATTAGTTTTCTAATACTCCATAGAAGGTTCTCACGTCAAAAATTAAACAAAAATATAATAATGTTGCGGTACGAACATATCCAAAGCGGGCGAAGCCGCGGGGAAAGGCTAATCATTTATGATCAAAACTTAGGATAAGGGTAAGACATTATTATAAAGTATTGTACAAGTATAAGCGGTTGATTAACGGGTTTTATCATCTCGCACCTTATTTACTGTGCGGTGGTGAGTTCCGTTCTGAATTTGCTCACCGCGCGTAACGCGGTTGGTTTAGTACCAACGGCTTTCTATCTCTTATCTCGAGATCACCACCAATTTACTCTTAGTAGCTGATGTTGATGCGATCAGGGTCTTGTTGATTAAACGCTGTAAAGTAAATAACTGGATTATATAGTTAGTTGATCACTCACTCTGTCCCTTTGTGGGTCAATAGAATTATTATCTTTAGTAGAATAATCTCTTCTCTAGTTCGCAGGACATTTAATAGATTAGAAAGCACATTGGTAAGTAGGCTACGTGGGGTTTGATTTTGCCATTTGAAACTTACATCTCTATCCATAAAGTCACGTTATGTGGCATCCATTTTTATGGTCGAAGCTAATGCTAGCAACCGCATGCGCAGTGCTGCGGTTGTTTTCCATCTACGGTGCATTCGTCTCGAACGAACATCGACCTAACATTTTCTAAGATTTATGAAATCAGTTGTTACAGTAATTTCTGTCTCTATAACAATAGAAAGTAACAATCTGTGTGTTATTACAAGCTGAATTTGTTATAAAAACAAAACCCCGACTGCTTAAAAATAATTAACTGAAAAATTATGTAGTTTATGACACTCAATTGAGACGAATGCAAAGACACTTCACATGATTGCTAGTGCTTCCATCAAGCTAATTGGGCTTTAGAGAGTGGCAAAGAAATGGACATACAATACACACGCTTAAAAAGAGTCAGGCAATAATAACAATAGGTAGGTACTATATTTATATAACATTACTATAAGTTTTCGCCTGAATTTTGGTGCCCACATGACACTGTTAATCCAGAATATAATCTATATGAATGTAATCTGTTCAGCGGTTTGGGCTTGATTGATTAACATACATCTAACACTCTCATAATTTCAATAGTTATTTTATCAAAGGAATACGTTCCTTTGTTTCATATATACTCGTAGAATTATGTCACCCAGTATGGCTGTAGTCACGCTAGTTGACACTTGGACATAAATAGAAAGTGTCAAATGCTCCGCATACGTTCACTGTACTGAATACCTGACGACCCTCGTATTCAGTGAACCCTTCTAATTTGTGTCGTTATCGACGAATTCAAAGTCAGTTATGCTTGAAACTATCTGTGTTCCAAGCCTTCATCCGGGTGGAATAAAAATATTTTTTCAAAATAATGTTGTCTAGCTAGATATGTACTCTTTTAACCATCAAAATAGATCATATAGTATCAGAGATTAGCCGAAACAAATACACATTAAATAAGGGTTTACTTTAACATTACAGAATTAATATTACGAAATTTCTATTTTACCCGCGCCGATTCCAAAAAAGTTGGGAAAATGGCAGAAGTATGATGATAATGATTTACCTAAAGCTTCAATCCTATCTTGTGGTGGGCCGCTGAGTTACAAATAGCATAATCCTTGTAAGACACATTTTAAAGTTTTCAAGGAATCCTGCATTTTTCATTCAATAACAGTGACAAAAATGTGGAGTAAGGTCAGTTGCTATAAAATCGCCGCATTGATCTGTGAAATGCGATTGTCAATTTGTAATGCAATTCGCATACCAGTTCAGTGTTGAAGTCGTAATGTGTAACCTGTGTTAACAAAAAGAAAGACTTAAGCAGTCTATGTATTTACGGTTGTTCGACGAAATACGATTTCGATGAAGTAGGTGTCAATCTATTCCTTATGGCGTGACATAGGCTATGTAGTATAAAGTACGGTATTATATTTTTACTTCTTAATAGGCTTTACCTTCAAGGCAATGTCTATACTTTGACAACTAGACAACTGATAAATATACCTACTTACTTATTCATTTTTAAAGACCTACAATTACACACATACACAGAATAAACAACCTTCCTCATCATCATCATTGGCCTATACCATCTTGATCAGATGATTAAAATAGCTTCACAAGAGCATCAGCATTTCATTAGTACTATCCAGTCACTAGCAAAAATGCTGAGCGTCCGTGGAGACAGTTCTCTACGGATGCTGTATCGCCTGGGACGTGGTTTAGGTGGCGCAAGCATGTCCAGAACTTGCGTCACCCTCTCGACCTAACTGACAGAACCCACAGGAATGACTAGTCAATACTTTCGACGCCAGATCTGTTGCAGGACCGTCGGGTCCTACACAAAACTTACGGTTTTGTTTCAAGTTTCCCTCCCTTCGCACTTTTTATGTTTGCGGTGTATTTCTCTTAGTCGCCTCTAGCGACACCCTTTGGATGAGATGGGGTGATGACACTTTGTGTTCTTACTCCGTCGCCACCTCATCACACAAAGGTTTATCTTGGGTGGGAATCGAACCTACATGGTCTAGGGGTCCACCCGCCACATTATACAATTTTGGCACAACAACAGGTCAAAATTGTATAATGTTTACAAATCCTAAAAGTTTACGGCGGAAAATCACATTTAAAATAAGTTGTTTTTCGTATTCAGGTATAAGTTTTTGATAAAACTTCTGCTTGTTACTCTATCCGGTATCACATTAAGCAATACAATCGGTATCATATTGTAGGTGTAGGTTAATAAAATGATTTCCGTCGTGAAGGGAGATCCGATTGGACATTTGTGGACGGGTCACGTTTGATTGCGCGAGACGAGGATACCGCTCATGCAGAACGACTGCGCCAACATTGGATATAACCATCAGGGAGACTAGAGACTATTATATTTATGATATACATAAAGACCTTTGCATTTTAAATGAAACGTAAAACGGCGCGGCATCCGTATAACTGTAAGACCCAGTTTAGCAAAAGTGATCCAATCCATATTAAGTATTTTTTTGATTGATTGTCACTATTATTTTTTTTCAAAGTTTCATATTGGATGCCTTATAGTAGGCATCCAATATGAAACTTTGAAAATTTCATAGTGGGATCCCCCTCCCGCAGGGATTCAACTAAGTGATTAAATCGGCATCTATCTATTTTATTATGACTTGATCATTGGATCATTTTTGCTAAACTACAATCATTATACTTACATTAGTAAGTAGTAAGTTTCATCTCACATTTATCAGTTACCGTGGGTTCTGCATCCTTAAACCATTTATGGTATATATAACACACCAAATTTCGTCTAACAATCTACCTTTGATATTGTATATCACAGAAAAACCCGACAATTCAATGTGATGGGAAAGTAACATCTACTTACGATGGCAGTTGACAAAAATATGTTCTTGTTTGTACCTCGAAATTACACTTCCTTAGTTAAATTGAAAATTTAACATTGTCATGAAACAACCTCGGAAATTTATGTCGTGAAAGTTCAGTGACTTCTAAAACGAACATTAAATAAACTTTAGTAATAAATGGAACGAAAAGACAAACGAATTGTTTGAAATTGTATCTAAAATGGTGAATATTCCTAGTATAGATTGTAAACATGAAAAACACCACGTGTCTATAGTTCTGCTTTTTAACACCCGATGCAAAAGAGGGCTTTATTAGTTAAATTTTGTATTTGTGTGTGAACCTGTGAACTATTGAACCATGTGTGTAGTCCGGCTTGAAGGACCATGTTTTATGAAATTGTAGTGTCAAACCCGATGTATGGACTTAGATGCCGTTTTTATTACAAAACTAGTTTAATCGGGATGCCAAATTCAGTTATCGATATGTTACATTACATTTTTAGTAAGTATGATCGTATTCTCATCTCATCTAGATGTTACCGAATTGACAGCCTTCCCATTTCTTATTGATATGGTAGCTCTTTTTTTTAGTTACCGCCTTAATCTAACCAGCTCGTTTAAAAATTAAAACCAAAAAGTGCCCTCAGTTCAGCTGCTTTTTGATTTCTTTCAATTTTCTATAGCACGGTCTTGTTCTTATTCTAGATGATCGTGGAAACAATTGCAGCTATTTAGTGTTCTATACGGTCCGGTTCACTTACAAACAGTGGTATATCGACGATTGTTATACGTACGGTTATTGTTTGGTTTGAGTGCATATCGTACCATGTTTACACGAGCACAGCTAACAATACAGTTCACGGAACTATTTGACATTGCGACTTCTGAGAATTATTGTCATGTCAATCTCGAATTATTCACGACTTACTTTTCGCCCGCGTTAATTTTGATGTTTATAGGATATCTACAATATAAACTACATTACTGTAAAGTTTCATTAAAATCCGTTCATATCAACTACTTTAACAACGAGATTACCTCGTACGACATTAAAATCTGAATACTCAAACGATACTTTGAGTCGTTGTCAAAAACATAGGTGTACCCGGGGATGGATACTCCCCCCACCTACGAAATGGCAGGAAAGTAGGTTTACAGTATACATTTAGCCGGTGTTTAGTCAATTGTAGCACCTAACCCGTCCCCCCTCTCTCCGAAATGACGCCCCCCCCCCCTCGTCCTGGGTACGCCCATGCCCATAAAAGTGCTTATTTCTGTCGTTTTAAAGGACAGTGACAGCATGAGACCAAAAACATCGTCTCAAAACTGAGTGAGGTTTGAGTATCGTAAGACTAGCCTTCGAAGTAATTTTATTCAGAACTAGGTTCTCAATAGCACATCCTATACTATAATTATCTAACTGGCACGAATTACGCCTAAGTAGTGGCTGTGCAAATAATTGACTGTTCAGTGATTACATTGTTCCGTTGTGCCAATCGGTGGGCACACAATTAACGATCGGATCGACAGTTTAGTTGAGAGGTTAGTGGGCATAATATAATTGCCTTTACCGGCACAAGTGCTAAATGGCACAAAAAAAACTACTAATCGGTATATATATGTACCCCTTCATTATACTTTAATAACAGTCTTAACTAAAGAGTGTATTGTCTGCTGCTGTTAACGTACTTATTATGAGTTTTCCAACATAGGTAATCTTTTGACCACCTAAATCGAGCCGCCTTGAAATTCTACCGTATAAATTATAGTAGTAGTAAGTGATTTTTTTATATTTTTTTTAATAAAGAAGACTCCCGCAGTTCACAGGCCCTGTGTCGCGGGGGACCAAGTTAAAGACACAAAGTACACCCAGACTTGGAATAACAATTAGTAGATCACATAAAGTGGTGTCCCTTGTGGGAATCGAACCCATGACCTCTTGCGTAGCAGTCGGACACACTCCCACCGCGCCACAGAGGCAGTCAAACAGACTACTTTCCTAGATTGTAGGTTATCATTGTCTCAAATTTGAATTTACAAATTTGAGAAGCTATTTCTCAAATTTGTGAATTAAATATCATTTGGGAAAAAAATTATCTGTTTAAACATACTGGCTTAATTTCAGAGTCCGGAAATGAATACCTATATACTATTTTTTTGTTACGACTGACTTTTTTTTCTAAGGTGCACATGTCATGTTTTCAAATACCAGTAAATAAACAAACATATCTAACGAATGTTACATTTTAAAATACACTTACCTAGACTAATATTCCGACTATCAATATGCATTCTGTCACACTAATTTCATTCCGGTAATAAGAAAGTTGATTGATACTTAAGGTACTTTATATTTCTCTTATTATTCCGTAGTTCACCCAAGTTCCATATGCGCTATATAACCTCGAAAATGGACACTGCAGTCTCACACACTGCAGAAATGACGCAAAAGTTTTACAATTTTCAACAGTATAACAACTTGACGTAATGGACAAATCGTAAAATATACAATAAGTCAAAATTAATTATTGCTTTATGATCCATTGCGTCATATCATAACAATAATTTTATATTTTGATGGTATTATTAAAATAATAATAGTAAATGTAACATTGTACCTACCGTTACATAAAAGTGTAACTTATTAGAGTCACAATTATGTAACCATTTCCCATATTTTGCAACCTTTAATGTAACTAAGCTATTAATTGCAGTTCATAACTGTTTTGAATCTCGAGTATTTTGTGTTGATACAATTTTTTGTAGTAATATTAATTAAACTTCGTAGATACGATAACACCGACACAGTTATTTCAATTATTCATTTATTTCTTATGCAGATTGGTTCATTACACATTGCAATTTTGACTGGCCTAGTGGTTAGTGACCCTGACTGCTAAGCCGGAGCTCGTGGGTTCGATCCCCACCCAGGATAAAACTTTGTGTGATGAGCACGGTGGTTTATTCTGTGTCTGGGTGTAATTTATCTATAATAAGTATATATTTAGAAATATGTAAGTATGTCTATCAGTTGTCTGGTTGCCATAGTACAAGCTCTGCTTATTTTGAGATCAGATGACATAGTGTGAGTTGTCCCAAGATATTATTATTATTTCCCATATTTTGCAATCTTAAATGTAACTAAGCTAATTGGAGTTCATAACCGTTTTGAATCTCAAGTATTTTGTGTTGATACATTTTTTTGTAGTAATATTAATTAAACTTTATTGATACGATAACACCGAAACAGTTATTGCAATTATTTATTTATTTCTTACGCAGATTGGTTCATTACCTGACATCTCGTTAACTTACGTACGCAACGGAAGAAAATATTTACTGCAAATTGATATTTTACATAAGCTTTGTGTGAACTTGCTTTTAGTACGTAGCACTTATTCAATATATGTAGTTGTCACTCAATCAATCGATCAAAACAGGTCATCACTGTCCATTCCTGAATGGTGGTTTCCTGTAATTCACCATATTAAACCACTGCTGGAGGTTATTGCCTTCATTCTCGATGTTTGACGGTAATCGACTAAAGTAATTCTACGACTTAACTAGTAAAGCAATACGGAACAAGGTGAATAAAATGGTGACAGTGCTATCTTCTGGATTCCAAGGTATAACGAAACCAATATTTCGTACTAAGTGAAGAAGAGGGTACCGAATTAGGTACAAAGTTTAGATATTTATACTCCATCCACTTTTTTTTTGCCCTGTCTCACGGGAGACTTTACAAAGATACAAGTCACGGACACAAAGTACACCCAGACTAGGAACAACAATTTGTGGATCACACAAAGTGGTGTCCCGTGTGGAAATCGAACCCACGACCTCTTACGTAGCAGTCAGACACACTCCCACCGCGCCACAGAGGTAGTCTTCATTGTTATTGTTCTGAGTTATTGGCTAAATCATTTGTTAACAACTTGAATGTGTACATAGATAACCTCATAAACATAAGCAAAACAAATCTTATTCAATAATAACAATGATAAAGATGTTTTGTTTTGGGTTTATACGTTAAGGGAATTGTTTATCCGGGTGAAATTGCTAGCAGATAGGCACATAGTTTATCATAGGCTAAGTAAACAGCAAATACCCAAACAAGTGTGTCCTTTTTTTCCTTTAAATAGGTCAATGGTTACGTAACTAGTATTTGTCTTAAGGTTCATTTCCGTGCATCGCGGCCGATCGCGAGTCGCGCGCGGCTTAAGGTTCATTTCCGAGCATCGCGGCCGATCGCGAGCCGCGCGCGGCTTGTGACGAACGACTAACGCGCGCGCCCGATGTGACAATAGCCAGAGTATAAGAATGTATGGTGCCGTTTCCGAGGTAAGAGACAGACGCGCGCGGCCGACGACTGTCGTAGGCTGCGCGCACACTCTGACTATTGTTGCATCGGCCGTGCGCGTCAGTCGCTCGTCGTAAGCCGCGCGCGACTCGCGATCGTCCGCGATGCACGGAAATGAACCTTTACAGAGGCGAAATGTTAAAAAATTTAAAAATATATATATCTTGCTGGACATGGTTCTTTGTACCCATAATACTAAGTAACTACAACCCTAAGGGAAGCCGAAAGTAATGGTGTTCTAAGGAACCTCCGCCACTGCTGTCTTAATTTACTGACGAATACAATTTTTTATTGACCATATGAAACCACAAAACACGATCCAAAATGATTTGAAAGAAAATGGATTAAGTATTAAAATTACAAAGAGGAAAGATTTTTTGTTTGTTATGGGACCATTCTGATGATTGAGGAAGGACACATTCATTTTACCGGGGAACAGCTGGTATAACATAAGTTAATCGTATGAACTCATTTCCAATGTGACCGTAAGCCCACGGTAGCAATAAATTGACATACATGGCAGTACGAAAGGACAATGACATATGCTGCGTTTTGGACGGATAAAAACCTTTTTTAAAGTAGTTGTCTTTAAAAAAAAAAGGCTTGATCAGTCCAAAACATCGTAAGCAAGGTGATATTGTGGGTCCCAACATTACTAGCAATCCTGTTAACCCCTCCAGCTAAGCTCCATGGTTTGTGTTAGGAGTGGGTTCACGTCGGTAGTATAATGCGTAGAATTCAAACCCGCGACAGCTTCAGATTTATAGTTAGGTACTCAAAAAACTGCACAACAAAACGATTATCCAGCGCTGTCTCTATGATTGATATCTATTCCCCAGTTCTCACTTGTAGTTGGTATATTTACCAAGTTTATTTACGACACATCTTGATATTTTAAACAAAGAAACTAGTGAACCAGTTTCAAAACATATTGTTCTGGGCTGTGAATGAAGATGACGAAACGGAAAATATCTATAATCAGTTTTTTTTTTTAAAACATGGTATCTCCTTTACTTTGACCATTTTAGTTATCAAGTAACGTATTTTATGCCGAATTGGAAAACTTGTGACAGATGTTATTATAAAAGTTATTCGTGGGCTTGCCTGATCCTTTCGAAGCTTTATGTCAAATTGGTTTGGAGTTAGAATTTTGAAAACTGATTGCTGGATTCTGAAAAGAAAAATCCATGTGAGATTCTTTATTATGACAATGTCAGCTCTCACACAGGCATTATAACTTTTATTTTATTTTGGCGAAATTTCGTTATTATTATGAACTAAATATTCATGAGTATTTAGAGCATATCGAATTATTGGACCATCTACTGTATACATAGTTTCAACTTG
This sequence comes from Herminia tarsipennalis, assembly GCA_945859575.2. Lineage (NCBI taxonomy): Eukaryota > Metazoa > Arthropoda > Insecta > Lepidoptera > Erebidae > Herminia > Herminia tarsipennalis. The sequence continues at coordinate 7,881,295 of OX243834.2, read as the reverse complement.
AGCCATAGATAACTCTTTACCGTTTCGTGTTAAGGGCATTGTGCAAAATCTTATAAAATTTCTTCTATTATTATGTTGAGCACTTTTCAAGTAGTGAAGTAATGGAACAAGTTTTCGTGAAATAAATTAAAATTAGGTTTTTCTGGCCGATCTGCTCGTGTTGGTTTTGAATTCTTGTGCTGCAAATCAAGAATATGATCTACATAACAAACATCTAATAAATTTAAAGTTTAGTTACGTTACTTAGAATTCTTCGTTCGCGTTCGCACCGAGACGCCGCTTATCTCGGTTAAACTTTATTATTTATCTCAAGTTCTCGAGTGTAATTTCTAACGGTAGTTTAATATGGTATTAACTCAGATGTGCGATGTTTAATAGAGTTGTTTTACTTTATTAAGTTTAAACATCACTATAGAGTATAATTTGTGGTAGTCAGACCATTAACACTGGCCCTATTTTCTCTACTCTCACAATAATAAAACAGTGTCAGTTTTTCTTTATAAGGGCCGAGTCACACGATTGATGTTTAAGTTCTCGCATGCTTTTCTCTTAGCAATTAGAAGTCGTATGTGGTTAAGGCAAATGGCAACTGGAAAATCTAGTTTCGTTCATGTTTGATTAGCAATGAGGCGCATTAATTAAGCCAACAAATAGTAGGTGCCTAGATACTCGCAGGGGAGCAACATTCTTACTCACTTATTCATAATACTTTGATAACAGTGTATTTTAACTCCCTTTAATATTGTCTTCTTCTATTATTACTATTATCTATCTAGTAATACTGTTAAACGAGCAATTTGTATATAATCTGAATCTCGTCAACGGCTTAACGATTTTCATGAAATCTAGTAGGTATGCAGGTGGTATGAGGGGCGATAAATCGATCTAGCTAGATTTCATTTATAGAAACATCGTTTAAAAAAAAATCGGTCATCCAGGTACTACGATAAAAAAACAAAGACAAAACTTAATTTGTTAAAATGCTGTTATTAACCTATTTATCGATGGATTTGGCTACGAGATGTAGAATTTTGACATATTTTGTATGGAGCTTATGTCAAATATATAACTCCAGTAGCCAAATCCATCGATAGTTAGAGTATTGAGACCGGCCGTTAGTTTTCATTGTCAGTTTGACAATTATTTAAAAGTAATAATAATAAAGCCTTTTCTTTCGCATCACCTAACTATAACAAACTTAGATCCCCTGCTTCTCCGGCCTCCATCCATCTCATCACTTCTACTGACCATCGGTTGTCGCAGTATCGTGCTATATGGCCAGCCCATAGCCATTTCAATCTTTGACTGTATTGTAGGACATAAATTAGTTTTGGTCTCTTCCGTATCAATGTTCTTTTCTTACTTTGTAATGTAGACTGATTTTTAAAAGGCTTTCACAACTTTCTGACAATTGGCCAGTTTAGTTTTTGTTTTGGTATTATAGGTCTGGCAACCAAACGTGAGAGTGAATAAAATACAAGAATCGCCTTTAATAATCTTAATTAATTATGAAAATATATATATTACGGATCTTGTAAGTCTAACCGTGACCACGGCCGTTGCAATACGCTCGAAACTTCGGGCAATAAATAAGGTGTTATACCTTAAATTATTCGCGCAATTAAGACCCGTAATATATATATTTTCATAATGTGTACAAATCGCGAAAGCTTATCAATAATTTTGATTAATTATTTAAAAGTATGATTGATTTATTCTTTACTTCTTTACTCTAGTCTTAGAATTATGGCAGGACCACTCTAACGGCCGGTCTTAATAATCTATCGATGGATTGAGCTACTAGAGCTATAAATTTGACACAAGCTCCATACAAAATATGTCAAAGTTCAACCTCTAGTAGCCAAATCTATCGATACATAGATTATTGAGACCGGCCGTAAGTCTATAGAGAAACCTCGGGTAAACAAATCTCGAGATTTTATATTGATATTATAAATAGGAAAGTTTACTATTGAAAATTTATCCATAGTTTACAACGTTAAGATAGTAAAAAGGTATAATTTACATCAACACAAATTGAAACTGAAAGTGGCTGTCGAGCTCAAACGGAAACACTTGGGTTGTAGGCGATATGACGGTTGCACTATTGCGTAAATAGCAAGTGAGAACTTCTTAATTTACATGTAAAAGTAGTAGGTAGGTACTGCACTAGTAACACTTAGTAGATACCTCATGTTACATGATTAAGTACAAACATATAATCAGCCAAGCTTTTACTTGGCTGATTATATGGAACCCATAAGGGTTCCGTTTTTGAAATTAGTAATCCTATTACATACGGACGGACAGACCAATCTATAAAGATTGGTCAGTCCGTATGTCACAGGCACAGGTACTTTACTCAAAAACTACATAATGGATATGGATAAATTTGGAGCATAGGTGTCTTGTATAAGCCGCTACTCAGTTCATTCAGTTAAAATTATTTTCTTAGGGCCTTTTGTTAAGAAGCGCAGTTCTTCGCCAATAACTCTAAATACAGTATATCTGATCATGTTGAAAATTATTTTATTTGAAATATTTATTAAGCGTAATGTAATTTTTTTCATATTTTTTGGCCATGGGATTTAAAAGACACAATTTTTGCAACATTCGGAGCGATTATTTCCAAAAATATTTACTTAATCAAAAAAGTTTTTTAGAAACCTTAATGTTCTGAAACCTGTTTAATGATGTACCACACATAGATGCCTGCTTTTTTTACATTTATTTTTATTATTTAACTACCTATCGAATTCAGTAGCGGCTTCTACATGACACAATATACTCTAAATTTCATCTTACATCGTGTAGTTTTCGAGTAAAATGCCTGTGACATACGGACGGACATCTAGACAGGCAGACGGAAGGACATGACGAAACTATAAGGGTTCCGTTTGCTATTGTGGCTACGGAACCCTCAAAATAAACATAACTACTACAATCAAGTCAAAACTTATGTTGCTATTTATGTAATTAACGGGTTTTTTTTATCTTTATAAAAAAAATATTGTCACTAGATAACAATGCACGCGCGATGTTTTGTTTGTTTGTTTTAATGGGACTGTAATATATTACGCACTTAGTGTCTTGATTGGGACATTGCGTACTTACTTTTTTTTTATGAAGGTAACTAGCAATGTGTAATTGTGGGTCCCACATTACTAGCAATCCTGTTAACCCCCCAGCTTAGCTCAAAAGCTTGTGTTAGGAGTGGGTTCAAGTGGATTCGAACCCGCGACCTCACGATTGCGAGTCCGATGCCTTAGCCATTAGGCTACCGCCGCGTCACTAATGTGTCTTAGCCTAAACACTCCCAGAACCCCAGCAGTCGCCTCAGACTGCTGCAGGCCTTAGGTGGGGATGACGGTGTTGCCAGGAACTGTGCCCGGTGTTCAGCCACGCTGGTGCACTCTGAGCACATGCTTGGGCATTTCTTCATGTTCCATGCATGTTCTGCATAGTGGCCTATCTGTAGCCCCAAATGGATCAATGCACGCTTAATATTGTCGTTATGAGACATTGTGCAACAGACATGTTCAAAAATAGCTTTATATCTGTTTGACTGATTTTAATATGGTTTTTAAGTGTCGATTACGTCATTCATGCCAATTTTATAACCTATAAAATGTTACAGACCGCTTGAGTATCTTGCAGACAGAATATTTTGGATCTCATAAAATGGTTAAAGCAAAAATATGAGGAGTTTCATTTAGACCTTTTTAAACTTACTTTTAGGTAACATGATGACATTTTAGAAGCGGCGGTAGCCTAATGGCTAAGGCATTGGTTTCGCAACCGTGAGGTCTACCGACATTATACTATCGTGAACCCACTCCTGATTCAAGCCTTTGAGCTTAGCTGAAGGGGTTAATAAGATTTGCTAGTAATTTGGGACTCAATCCCACATTGCTTGTTAGGTATCTTTTAATAAATAAAATATATATATCAGACATATAAATATAGGAAGGTTCTTACTTATTCTTTAAGGAAATAGGTATTACCTTAAAGAATAAGTAACAAAAATATAGTTAGTTAACACAACTTGACCAGGGGTATTTTTTGGGGACCATGGATCCGTAATGAGCTCCCTCAAATACAGATACCCCCTAGCAGGTATCAATGTTCTGTGGACTTACCTAAGTTTGTGTTCGGTACCGGTGCAACCTGGTCGAAACGTCAAGCAATCTAAACATTCTCATCAGCTTTACATTTAAAATCGTCGACTATAATTTTTTTTTTCAAACATTCATTAAATTGGTGTCATGAAATATATTTGTGTTTGAGTATAACACGCCATGTTGGAGGACTGTTGAAAATTAAAGCACTTCAATTAAAAATGATAAATATCAAGTTTTTGTAATCTGAATGTTATTTTTTTAATGTTTCAATCTAGGACACGTGTGCCACGTGATTCACCTTGCAAAGTAACTGAAGTTACCGCGTATTTGGTAATCTAATCAACTACATAATACGTACGATCATGCCCAGGTAACACTGCCCATGACGAACTTCTGGGTCGCAGTTCTAAACCTAAATAATTATGTCCATAGCCAATGGCGGATCCACGATTATTGATTGGGGGGGGGGGGCTGGATAGGCCCGTTGTTGCACCACTCACACGAATGGAATGGGTGAATGATTTTGGGGGCGCTTGAGCCCCCTAGCCCCCTTGGAACCGCCTCTGTCCATAGCATTAAAATGTCTTAACAAGCATTACAAAACTCTAGACAGGGAGGTTTGGAAGCATATGGGACGTCTTTGCCCAGCAGTGAACCTGGTTAAAAAAATCTTCTAACGAGCAGAAAGAGAGAAAAAGCAGAGTGTATAAACCTTTAAACCGACACGAGACGTGTGTGATGACTGATCTGTTTAGATTTCAGAATAGGTACCTATCGCAGCACGTTAACACGTTACGTGATTGTTTCGTCAGTCAGTGCACGTCGTCTATTGGAGTTAATGTCATTAGACTACTATACACACTGTATGATGGGTGACAGAATAGTAGAGATGAGCTATAGTTCCCAAGACACATGCAGGTGTCGAGTGAATGACCTTTCTTTTTTTTGGTAGTCGATGGTGTACCGGTGGTGTTGAATCAAATGCACCCCCCCCCCTCCCGTCGTGCGGGAACAACTGGATCCGCGCCTGAAATTATAAAAAGATAAATTTATATAATAATAGTAATATCTTGAGACGACTCACAACGCCATCTTATCCCAAACTAAGCAGAGCTTGTACTGCAACCGAACAACTTATAAACATACTTATATATTTCTAAATATATACATGTTATAGATGTTATACGTTATACCCAGACACAGAATAAACCATCGTGCTCATTACACAAAGTTTTATCCTGGGTGGGGATCGAACCCACGACCTCCGGCTTAGCAGTCAGGATCGCTTACCGCTAGGCCAGTATCATCGTAGTATATACATAATTAATCGTATGTGCTAATTTATTTTTTTTATTTTCAGGTAAGCACAATAACACATAATTGCAGTACCCAATCATGATTTGTAAGTAAAAAATAAGTACACTTCAGTTCTAGCATATTCATTTTGTGTAAACAGAATGATTAGCCTCTGACTTTAACCAAACAATAAACCGCTTATTTGTTTTTTCCTTTGAAACTATTCAACATCGTTAAAGCTAAGAATAACTTTAATATCTGTTTTTATTATTAAACGAGATTTATTCAACCCTACAAAGGGCACTCTTACCATTTTTATGAGACTTTCACTCAGTCACTCGCGGGATATAAACTGACAATGAAAGATTTAAATCGGGATCAACGGGTTATAGTTGTTGTAAGTCATAAAGAAATGAAACCAAAACTAGTTTATTATAGTGAAGCCCTCTGGTATTGAACAGTCTGTTGTTGAATAGTGTATTCAGGGTTGGCACTCGTTAATTGTGCCCTCTATCTGATAGTTTACATCGCCTTGGAATGTAATAGCAACGGACCATGTACCTCTGCATAAGATGCAGATTAGGACATGGATATTCATATTATGTGTAAAGATGTGGAGAAAACTTCTTGCGGAAATGGGGGGGGGGGGGAGAGGTTGCTAGTACATCACTTCCGTGGAGTCTCCTAAAAACAAAACGTAAAGACGAATACTAAGTATCGAATACATACTTTTATATTTAAAGGGATTAGTATTTTTAATGTGTTCTATTTTTAGTCACGATTTATCTTTGTAATCAGTTAAGTACTATCATTATTTTAAGTGCTAAATGCATATTAACAATTTATATATTTTCGTACCTTTTTGGCAAGTGTCCCTATTATCATTTTTACGACTTAAGAGGAGTGCGTTATAAGTTGAACGTGTGTGTCTTTCTGTGCCATCGTAGCCAACATTTAGAGGTTATTAAAAAAACTCATTTAATGCACTGATGAAAATCCGTTCATCTGTTTTGTTGATAATCAACGTTTTTAGTTACGTGTCGAGGTTTTTTAAAAATCGTGGTCAACCATTTTCATTGGCATCCATTTATCTTCAACATTCAAGTGGTAGCCCTAGTTTCGTGGCGTCAGAGAGGAGTAATTCAATTACGGCCAGCGCTCATAAATGGGTTAGTGGCCCGGCTTCCCCGCTACTCGCCAATAACAAACGTCATATCATTATCACATTACCACTTATGTTTGTTTCTACGACTTTCTATACTAGAAATCACTGCAACTAACTTGTGTTTATAATATCTTGGGACAACTCACACAACGCCGTCTGATCCCAAACTAGGCAGAGTGTGTACTATGGCAACCAGACAGATAAACATCCATACTAATATTATAAATGTGAAAGTAACTCTGTCTGTCTGTCTGTCTGTCTGTTACGCTTTCACGCTCAAACCGCTGAACCGATTTTGATGAAATTTGGTATGGAGATAGTTTGAGTCTCGGGGAAGGACATAGGATAGTTTTTATCGCGATAACCGACATCCACGCGGGCGGAGTCGCGGGCGAAAGCTAGTACTTATATATTTCTAATTACATTGATATTATAGATAAGCATTAAGTCCGCCTTTTGCAAAGTGTTAGATAAATAAGAATTTACACCCTGACACAGAATAAGCCATCGTGCTCATCTCACAAAGTTTTATCCTAGGTGGGGATCGAACCCATGACCTCTGGGGTCCATAACCACTAGACCAACATGCCATTCAGTTAAAACAATATCCAGATTTTTTTATCAGAACGGTTTTTCACAAAATATCGAGAGTACAAATTGTAAACATCATACCGTACCTCGCTCGAGCTACGCAAGCATAGACATTGTTAGCGAACACGGAGTTTGGTACAAACCACTTCAAACCACTTTGTTCTAAGGCATCCCGAGATTCCATTTTTGAGAGCGATGTCTATGCCTATGAAGGTTACCTTAAATAGGTACTATTAATAGTTTGTGGATAATATCTATAAAAGCATATTCTACGGAACGTGATTCTCTATCCAGGCGCGAGTCCAGAATTTTGTTCGGAGAGCGGGGGGTAGGGCTCTTTTCCCCGTTTTTGCAACATTTTTCATTGTTACTCCGCTCCAATTGGTCGTAGCGTGATGTTATATAGCCTATAGCCCTCCTCGATAAATGGGCTACACAAAAGATTTTTTGAATTCGGACCAGTAGTTCCTGAGATTACCGCGTTCAAACAATAAACTCTTCAGTTTATAGTATAGATAACCTCCACACAAAATATGTCAAAATTCTATCTCTAGTAGCCAAATCCATCGATAGATGATTAATTATTGAACGGCCGTTAGAAACAAGACTAGCGTGTACTTACCTATCTTTGCCACTTTATGACTGGGTTAGTGCCTTGTAACCGTTTCCACGTCATCGTTTCTACTGCAAAAAACATGACCCAAAGCTCGTACACTTATACTTAATTAATAAATTATATGCTCTTTCTTTTACTAGACCCAGTCAATAAACGTGAAGCATGTGAACACAGTTCTAGTTGTATGTATTAAAAAACCGGCTAAGAAGCAAGATATAGAGAACAATTATAATACCTAAGCATTCGTTAGTTATGTATTTATTCAACGGTTAAGATTTCAATTTTCCATTTCCAATCGGCATTTCAAGTAGGCTCTTGCTAAAGTCTGCCTCAAAATTCTTCTAAACAAAAAAAAACAGTTCCCTGAATATTCAGTTCCTCAACTTGGAATTGGAACAATAAAACAGCGGAAGGGAGTAATGTCATCCAATTCATTCTCTCATTCATCATTATTAAGTGATATTTATTGTTCTCCTAAGGGAGTAGCTGTAGATCATTATAGGGGATCATGTCTTCCCCTAATAATAAACACTTACACGTTCGTATCTAAACAAAACTAGAGATGGGCCGACTATGACTTTGGTGGCAACGCTTTCTTTAGAATTATTTTATTGTTTTATTGTTAAATCTGTAGTGATGCCGGTTAATAGTGCCTTATGGATTACGTGACGTTTTTTATTGCGGGTTGCACTAATTTTAGTCATCTATACTGTCATATTATAAAGAGGAAAGATTTGTATTTTTATAAGTAACGAATAAACTCAAAAACTACTGGACCGATACCAAAAATTCTTTCACTTATAGAAAGCTGCATTATCGGGAAGTAATATAGGCTATATTTTATTCTCAAAATAATTAGAGATCCTAGCAAAAACTGTGTTTATATAGTTTATACCTATATAGGGAAGAAAAGTCCGTGCGAAGCCGGAGCGGGCCACTAGTAAGTTTTTGTGCTTATACTTATGTGATCACAGTCGATGCAACCAGGTCGAAAATTAGAAATGCCAAGCAATCTATAAGGTTTAGTTATTTACAAAAAAAAGCGTTATGAGACGGACTTTAAAACTAAAAAAATTTTAAAGGTCACAATTTCATTTTAAGCAGCCTATTTTAGCTTAGAAATATGAACAATGTAATAGGGCGACTAGTTGGTGTTTTGCGCCAACTAGTGGGATAAAGCCACTATTGGTGTGATACATTTATAGTGTAGTCACTAGTAATAATATTTGTAGTCAGGCGAGGTACATCTCTAATATGAACGCAGAAGTTGTTTTCGCCAAGTGCAGACCTCGAAATACATATTTGGCTGGTGTAGGTACTTGACATATATTGGAAAAAACAGATAAATCAAACTTTACTGCCAATGATGCAAGCATCTAACGAAAGTCCATAGAAATATATTGCACAACATCAAGGGCGGATCCAAGATTTCATTCTGGCGGGGGGGGGGCGAGAGGCAAATGCAGTTTCGGATGTAACATGCTTACGACGGAGGGATGGGATGAGGATTTCCTTTGTCCGGCCAAGTGCGAGTTGCACGCACGACGGCATGGGGGGGGGGGGTCGAAAACGAGGGAGGAGCTCGTGCCCCCCTTGATCCGCCTATGCACAAGATCACTCAATTTCTATTTTTAATGTACAATTACGTACGTGTATCGATGGCATTTACTCAAGTGCAATTCGGTATTCTGTCTGTAGTATGAAAATAATACGTCTTGCGTGGCCCGATTTAATTAATCTCGCTTAAGATATAGAACGCACAATCGATTTTAATTCGATAGTCGATTCTCGATATCACGTGCATTCGATGCTTCTCAGCAACAAACGAGTGTATAACTTTCTACTTTTTTCCTTAGAAATCGCGAGAAAGCATCTTATTTCTGCATAATTAGATGAATTTAAAATATTCCATTTGACGTTGGTTACGTCTCCTAGTTTGTTGTCTCGTTCTAACTTACTAAAATGTTTATATATTGGTATATTAAAACATCTGTCCATACTGGATAGTATGTTTAAGGTCTATTTATGCAGGTAATTCTATTAATTCAGATCACGCGATCTCTCTTTATGCGGGTTGTGCAGACAAGTTTTATTGCTATAAGTAAAATTGTTTTTAAGGAAAAAACACTGTGAAACTTAAATCGTGGTTATTTGTGGAAACGGCTCGATGGTTCTAGAATCTAAACAGGTATAAAACCTTTATGGTTACAAGTTCTTCAAGCAGCTAAAAATAAATATGCAACGATTTAAAAAAAAGGTTACCAAGGAGTCCTTATTTGCCTTGTTATTTACTGATTAGGTGTAACATTTAGTTTCTGCTTCAGCAATTCGTTGCCTAAAAGGTTCTCCAAAACATTTTTTGTCAACAGTATTATATATTTTTTTTGTAATCACAAAACAACTGATGACATCGGCGGACGTTACGGGACGTTATTACAAATGCAAAAAACCTCAAATGTCATTTCAAGTTTTTTATTACCTCTTAATAACGGCCAATATAAATATAAATGTGATACAACAGCTTGTGTATTAAAATATTATATTTATCACATATGTATCTCAAATATTTTATCGAATAAAGTCATTGTTTAAATAGCACTTTAGATTTTTTTTATCCGACTAGTATCAAATAATATAATCGCCTTGAAACGTCACATGATACTCCTGATATTTGATAAAGCAGAACTAAAAGTTTCCAGTATTGAGTTTCACTTCAGCCGTGGGTATTGTCATTTCATATTAAAATGAATAATAAAGGTAATCAAATAAAACCTGTTTGGAGTCTATTGTAACTCCCAGCTGGGTCCCCGGAATGACGTCACGTAGTCATAGAGTGCGCGCGCGCCGCGGACCGTGACGCCGCTTCCGCCGCTGTTTCCGCCTTCCACCACAAAATTATGTGAACTGTTCAATCGGATTTTAATTTCGTAACAAACGTAAAAACTGCTATCTCCAACAGTTACAAACACCGTTCTCCTACTGAATATAATATTAGTCCTACATCATGAAGGTCAAAAATACATCGGTTTTGTTTACCTACTCGGATCTTATTACTCAGAATACTCAGTCGCAAAAAAACCTCTTTATTATGTAACTATTCAGTGCAACCTGAACGTGATCCGTGCCAGATTTTATTTTTATGAAGCACTAGTTTTTCCCGCGGTTCACGTTATATTTGATGTTTATAGCCATTCTAATTTATAAACTTAATTGAAAATCTTTGTCTATGTGTAATAAAGTTGAATTATGTCAGCGCTAAGATGAAATTTGATGTTTTTCGTGAACAAGCCCAGGAACAATTCGGTGGTGGCTGGAAGCTATAAGCACAACCCCCATGTCAACGCACTGCCCAGTAGCTGTGAAGACGACTAACTTGTAATGTTCCACTTGTATAACGTTAGTACAAATGTTGCAGAATATTCTGTTAGATAACAAATTAAACTGTATTGTTAAGTAAAAAAAACACTTTAAAAATAAAAAAATATATTTAAAAAAAATCCGTTCAGTAGTTTTTGCGTAAAAGAACAACAATCCATCCATCCTCACACTATTAGTAAGTTTGGTTCATATTTCAAAGTGTTGATTGATGCCTTGGCGTGTTGATTTTGTACCTATAATTATGTCGGCTGTTAGATTAAACATGAATCATGCAGGCAGGGGGAAGACAGAAAACTGATACTGGTATTAGTTTATAAAACAAGACATTATTGAACCACAAGAAACCAGAGCCGGGCGGGTCGAACATACCCGCCTCGCCTCGGGTAATGTCGTTTCAACTAACATATTACCACATGATACTGCATTATCGGATTTCGTTTGCACTTTAATTAGCGCGTAGAGAAATGCCGTGAATCATGATACCATTAGTAACAATAGTGCAATAAGCTTCCTATCTAATGCATATCTTATTTTAATCTTATCATGCATTACTCCTGCTCTCAAGTTGTGTATGAAAGAAGGAACTGCGATGTTGTGTAACCAATCAGCGTTTGACACAGACATGACGTATACTGAGCGATATCTTAGTTTGCTGATACATTATATCATACGGTGTTAGATGAGAAATTCTATTTCGAAACCAATTTTGACATGTAGAGAAACAGTTCAAGTTCAAATTTGATGTGCAGTGATTGCTGTTTTCTTTTGTTTGCTTAATTTCTAGTATCTGAAAGTACAATGTAACTTTACCTACATACAAAATCTGAAGTCACTTTACATATATTATAATCAGGTTAAAAATTAAATTTGACAATAAATACTTACTGAATTTGTATACAAATCAATTCCAATAGCCCTTAAGAAGTCCTAAGTTGTTCAAATATATTTCTTCTTTGTACGTTAGCGGAATTTGCTTGCTCTTTTGGAATTTAACAGGGTGTCATACTGTCCTCCAGTTTAATTGTTCGCAGTTGCAGTGAATGTGTAATTACCATAATTAGTTTTTATTAAAACGAAGCAGCGGGCAAATTATAATGAATGATTCAAGATCTCCACCCAGACGACTCAGACGACTCAGACGAGTGATCTGTTCAATTAAAGGTTTTTGTCTCTCACAACGTCTAAAATGATAATTAACTAGATTGATTAACTTATGCTAGTCTTAAATGTTGTATTAAGTAATAAAAAATTATAGTTAAAAAAAAATAAAAAAACGTGCTTTTGTAAAAAGCTGTACTAAAAAGTAAAAAATAATCTTCTATAAGTTTAAAATAAGAATAAAAAACAATTTATCGTAAAAAAGCGTGGGGTGCTTGTGACGATATTGATTTATAATCACCAAATACGAAATTCCACACATCTAACTTCAAAACTGACGGGAGTTAAAGGGGGTAAAATAGTGGTTGTAAGTTTATATGATAAACTTACAACTACTATTTTGAAAAATCAACCAAGGGGGTAACCTTGGTTGATTTTTCAAAAACGTGTTTTCTTTTTTTTAAACCAAGTATATGGATGGCCGAGCTATGTTCGGTATTTTTTTTTAAACGACGTTTTCTAAACATGAAACCTAGCTAGATCAATTGATCGCCCCCGAAAGCCCCTGCATACTAAATTTCATAAAAACCGTTTAAGCCGTTGCCGAGATTTAAATTATAACATATACAAGAATTGCTCGTTTAAAGGTATTAGATAGATAAGCCAAATAAGAAATTCCACACACCTTACTCCAAAACTGTTGAAGTTTTATATAAACTTACAACCACTATTTTACCCCCTTAGGAGATTAATTTTCAAAAATCCGTTTCTACGGATTGTATTGTCACCGGTCCTTGATAAGTGTGTGAAGTTTCAATAAAATCCGACTTTTTGAAGTGGTTGAAAAACACTTTCAAAGATTCCGTTACATACTAACATACGTATGATGCTACTAACATACGTATGAAGCTAATAAAAGCGTGATAAAAAGAGAGGTTGCACAGAGCTATAAAGGAGTGTTGTAATAAACAATTCCTCTATTCTCTGTTACCAAAAATATGCAAATTATTTGTGAAAATATAAACCGCTACACTCAACTCAGTATCCTTATAAGCTCTATATATACTAACTCCCTAGATTAGAGCGGATCCTTTAAATATGCCATTCATCAAAACCCTCTATTCAGAACTCTAACCTACTCACTGGGCTGAGAAAATACAGCGTAAATACAAAAACCTTTCTTTGTCAGATCTATGCAATATTTCATCTAGTCATATTTCTCATATAATAACTTTCCCTAAATATAGATTTTCTTTTCTATAATAAGATATTTCCTTATTTGTCGTTTTTATTTATAGTCCTCCTATACCAAATGGAGCATTAATGAACCAATTTGTAGCAGACGGTTTTATTCTATAATAAAATAAGATTAACAAAACGGAAAGTCATTCACGTGGGTGTCGCGGGTTTCCTCATTACATAAGCCTTTATTTTAAAGTTCATGGTTAATTATACAAAGTTACATCACCAGACACATCTCCACTTATCAGCACTGATGAATTGATATTCTATGAGTCACATTTAAACCATCAGACTACTTAGAAAGTGTCGACTAACGATATGATAGTTTCTAGTAAGTAACCTTTTACGTGTCGTGCATACGAATAAATTTATTGTAACCCGATTTTAATCCGTTATACCGATAACAAAATGAATTACATAGGATTTTGAATTAAGAGGCGTGAGCCAGGGCTCCGGTGAAAGTGTCCCGCTCGCATAACAATCGATTGTTGTTCTTTGAAGTGTCACTAAGATATATGATAGATGCCTCAGGCTTCCTAGAAGCTTATGTTGCAACTTATATTGTGCGCTTTCAACACATCTGCCTGGACAACACTAGACAAACATACATCGGTTTAGAATAACCAGATACTAGATGTAATTATACAAAAATCTACTGCACCTGATTAATTGTACGTTTGAGTAAATAAATGTACATCGAGCCGTTTGTGGGAGGTGAAAGAATTATGGTAAAAAGTTTAAAGTCGACCCAGATTGCCGGTCATGGCGCCCGTCGCGGACGTTTCCTTGTTTATACGATAATGCATTTCCACGACTAGTCTTTATGTTTATGGTCAGACAAATAAAAAACGTCCGATTTAATTAGAAAACGACCTCCTCCGTGAATTCTCAGTTAATCATATACAATCCGTATCCTAATGGATTGGATGGTGCTTGAGGCTAACATGTCAAAACATTTCTTTATTATAAGATACTTTGTTGCTGGTAAATAAGCATACGAACTCATTATTTTTTTTCTTTCGTGTGTCAGGTCGCAAGATCATTAAAGTAACAGCCACTCAAGAAGATATTTTAAGTTACAACCGTATACGGCGTTCTATACACAACGTTTCACCTGAAACATCTCGTGTTGAAATAGTTTAAACGGTGCAACGTCTATTTTTGTTTCGGGAGCAGCGACCCATTGTCGGGTACACTTCATTCACGGTTTGTGATGATTCACTGTATTGTTCGCGCCCACACATAGCTCTCTAGACTGCGGGCCATGTGTTGCCGAAGTTCTTTACTTAGGCTGAACAGACCCGACCCACTTAAGAGTGCCGAAAGCGATATCGTTTATCTTTTGTACATCACGAGAATCCTCTTCAGTTTTTTGTACTTACGATATTCTTTAGGCATTTTGATACCAGCGCAAGTTCCTTTTTTAAATAAGCCAGTCTGCCTCTTGGGGTACGTTAAGTACAGGATCAGAGTGACACAAATAGCTGACGGAAAAGGCGGTGGCCTGTGCTGCGACTGAGGGGCCGGTCTCATTAGTTCCGTTAAGGAGACGTAAGCGTGTCACCGCAACTGTATAACTAACGCTAACGCTCTAAATGTAGCAATTAAACATTAAATGCGTTTAAATTGACTCATTTACACTGCGGACGACTTCACAACTGGAGAAAATATAGGACGTGACATCACAAAATATCGTGGATACAGAAGGTAGCTTACATTCCAACTTCGCTCTAGCGACGCACTCATAGAAATCGTTCACGGGCTCAGACTGTTTTGAAACACTTCGTTAGGTAGGAGTTCCGAGATATTAGCGTCCACGCTGACCACGGTCCTCAGACATTGGATGCCGACTTTAGAGATAAGACTTTACAGATAGAGAGAGAGAAAGAGGGAGAGAAAGAGGGAGAGAAAGAGGGAGAGAGAGAGAGAGAGAGATAGAGCGATAGAGCGATGTCTACGTGTGCGTCTACGGTGCTTTCTATGAAGGTTACCTTCTGTACTTTCTTTATTATGTGGATTCACTTAAAGTAATCTTTTAAATAGACACCAATCAAATAAATACGTTTTATCAATCAAGTTAAATGGCTTTATCTTCATTTGAATACTTGCTAAGATCGTCGGTCGCGGTCGAACAGCTGAGCCATTAAAGGCATCTTTAAGTAGTACGCGTACATGATTCATGCATGTAGAGTTGGACGCATCGTATTGACGGCACTTACGAGTCCGTTCACCGTGTTCTAACATCAATTACGTCAATTCGTGTTATCTTGTCAGTGCATTTGTAAGCGTATTTCGTTTGAGCTATAAACCAGAGTTTACGCTATTGTGCTTTGAAAGATTGCTATCTACTAGTGATGTGGCGACTAGTTAAGAACTACTAAGTACTATTGACTAGTGGTATAGTAACTATAATATGGAGGTATAGTAACTATCAGTCCAAATTTATAGTCTGGTATTAGTCGGCAAATGGCTGGTATTCGTTGTTTAAAACAAAATTGTAACCTTTTTCAATAAAATATTTTTTATTTTAAATATCGAATAACTCTTCTTTTGGGAAATAAATTAACCTCGCGGACTGCTGCGGAATCCTGGCACCACTACAGTTGTAACGAAAATGGCATTAGTCGGCAAAAGTCAACGGCTGGTCGGCCTATTACTTACGCATATTTCTATGCTTAAAATTATTAGTCACTACATACTATAAAACAAAGTCGCTTTCTCTGTCCCTATATCCCTATGTATGCTTAAATCTTTAATACTACGCAACGGATTTTGATGCGGTTTTTTTTAATAGATAGAGTGATTGAAGAGGAAGGTTTATAATGTATAATAACATCCATTAAATAGTGGAGAAATAAGGAGCAGAGCAGCAATAAGAAATGTTGTAAAAACAGGGAAAATTTACGCAGACAAAGTTGCGCTGGTCAGCTAGTTTAAAAATAAATTGTAACCTTCTTCATTAAGATATTTTTTATTTAAAAGTTATCGAATAACTCTTCTTTTGGGAAAAAACTTAACCTCACGGAATGATCCGGAATCCTAGCACCACTACAGTTGTAATCAATTATTTTTTAAATCTGCTATTTGGCCAATCTTATAGTCGGCCAGCGTCACAGTCGGCCGGTAGCATCTCTACTATCTACATAAGCAACGATACCAAGTTTCCCTGATTCTGTTCTTTGTAAAAACTAAATAGTTTGTTAAAGTAAAATTGCTCTTACTTGGTCACGGTTAGGTAAATATCCGTAATGTTTGCTTGTTGGCCTTGCATTGATTTGAATGTTTAAACATTCTGGCTCTACTGGCAAGGTAAACGTTAGCTACGCGCTCTTTGAAGTACAATTTCGTAGTTTCCTCTGAACGAATTCCATTTAATTATATCTTTTGAAGTTGAGAAAATATCTTAAATGGAAGACAATAAATATTACAAGTTTTATAAAATAATTGCCTTATAAAGAATGAAATTAAGTTCAGACCCAGGAATGGAACCTTCCGATGGACATACCGGGTGATAGGCGGATCCAGGGGGGACACGTGAGCACGTTTCAACATAAACGTGAATTTCTTGTATTGTATTTAATTTCACCCCACAACGAATACTTTTTTGGGAACCCCCTTACCCGTGCGTGCGATTCACACTTGTCCGGCTGGTGTCAAGTAAAACGAAATCCACCCCCCCCCCCCCCCCCACGGCGTAAGCATGTTAGATCACTTGTTTGTAAATTTACTGACAAAATTTTATGTGTGAATAAAAGGCTTAAATAAATAAATGTGAATGATTTTCGTGAAAGAACACGCCAAAAGGTAACTCAGCTCAACTGTTGTTAAAATCTTGAAAGTGTCAATAGAAACTTATTCATCTGTGCAATTTACAATGTTCTAACATTGATCGACTAGGAAACATCAATCGTGTGATCGGTGGTCGACTGAAAGTGAAAATGTTTCCTCAATACTCTGTAAGTATGTCTTTTCCGTAATTTACTTGTTCCATTATGTTTTTCTTGTATTCTATAATGTATCGCAGATCGGAACTACATTACGATACATAGGAACTTTGTTATATTAAATTCAATTAGTTTATAAACGTTGAAGTTGATGAGAATGGTTGTTTGTTTTTCACGTAAATACCACTGGACTGATTTTGTATAGTAATGTAGGCTCGGTGATGGACATCCACCAATTCAAATTCACTTGGTGAAGTATGGTCTGACCTACTCTCTTAGAAAGGAGGCTTAGTTCCTGCCTCTGTAGTCACTACTTAAGTAGTAACTGTAGTAACTCAGGCCTCCTTGCTAATTATAATATAACACATATTTGAGTAACATATAAGCTAATTTTGATTGAGATCTTGACACTTATGGAAGATGAAGGTACGGTGTGCTCTATTCCACTGTACCATTAATGGTTAGAAGTTTAATATAATTATTGGCAGCATTAATTACATGATACTTAGTTAGTTACTATGACATGTTTGGCTTTATTAAAATATATATATTACGGGTCTTAATCGCGTGAATAATTTAAGGTAAAATACCTTGTTTATTGCCCGACGTTTCGACCGTATTGCAACCCGGCCGTGGTCACGGGTAGACTACCCGTTTAAATTATTCACGCGATTAAGACCCGTAATATATATATTTTAATAATGTGTACAAATCGCAAAAGTTTATCAACATTTATGTTTGGCTTTTATTTAATCAAAGTCATCATGAAAAATAGACTTAAATTATTATTTCTAAAATATAATAAATACGAGAGATTCAAGGTAGGTATGCTAAAAATAACCATATTGTTTGAATTGTATAGAGAATCAACAATAGCGTTTATTGATAATATTGTATTGTTTACCAAGTCTTAAGAGGAGTGTTTACACACAAATCACGTTCTACTATTTATTGTATAATACATGACGGCCGTGCATCTGATATAATACCCGCGTCGCCTCTTACGACCAGGGAAAGTGAAGAGTGTTAAGTAGTTCTTAGGCGACAATACATTATACATAAGTACCTACCTATTAAAACAATGTGTCGTACATAATAGTTCAACATATATCGCGCATTTTCTAAATAAAACCGGCAACCAAGTGCGAGTCGGTCTCGCATACGAAGAGTATAGAATTTAACCTTTGTTGTTAGTAGATGCTCCTACTATATTGTACCCACTAAGGCTGATTTTAGTTTATCTCATGTTTCAACTTTTTGATAATACAATTTGCATCCGTCCTTTAATATGGTGTACAGTATATTAGTCACAGCACCTTACCCCCATATCAAGTTTATCAACATTCAAACATTGTAAAATTGGCAATTTGAAAAGAGTGGCCGCGAGTTTTTATTGCCAGGTTCTTTTCTCCGGCTTTGCCTATTGTAGAATCCCAACGTATCACAAGAGTTGTTTTGCACCCTAAGTGAATAAAGAATTTGTTTTTTTTTTTTTATTGAATTTTGAACGAATCATAAAACTGTGAAATAGGCACGTTTCTCTTTCCTTTATGTATCCGGCTGTTTTCCGATAATGAAACTATGCTAATATTGCACTACAGAATTAGTATATTATAATATAATATTATAATTGTAAAAATAAAAACGTACGGCTTCCGTCGGATAGAATTGTTTAAAAAAAACTGACCCTAACGAAAGAAAGAAAAAAAAGAGGAAAAAATTGTTGCTATTCCCTATACCTAGTCTAGCCATAAATATTGTTACGAAGAAAAAACATTTTTTTTTTATTGCAAATAATATTTATTACTTTTACAGTGTGTTAGTTTAATACATAAATAAAAAACAATTCAAAATATAAAAAGCTTATTCGAAGTGGTCTCCATTGGCTGCAACACAGTCCTTTAAACGTTGAGGCCAGTTATCAATAGAAGCACGCACTCTTTCCATGGGAAAATTCTTCACTGCCAATCGTATGGATTGTTTTAGGGACTCCAAATTATCATGGCGTTTAGAGCAAGCCATACTCTCTAAAACTGACCATAAATCATAATCCAGCGGATTAAGATCGGGACTAGACGACGGCCAGTCTTCAGCTCTGATGAAGTCCGAAACGTTCACTTCCAACCAAGACTGCGTGGACCGAGCTTTATGACCCGGCGGCGCTGAGTCTTGTTGGAAGGACCATACTTGGTTATTGAACATGGTGTTGTTAAGGGGTTTAACTACCTTCTCAAGAATGGTATCTTGATACACTTGTGCCGATGTTTTGATACCTTTTTCACAAAAATATGGCTCAGTCACTCCTTCATAGCTAACACCCCACCAAACCATCACTGAAGTCGGATAATGCCCACGTTGCACTCTGTCGACTAATTGGGAAGCTTCCTTAGAGCTTTGAGCATAAATACGGTCATTTTGTTTGTTAAAATGTTGCTCAACTGTAAAGATTTTCTCATCCGTAAACAAAATTTTTCTGTGACCTCCCTTTGCGTACCGCTTCAGTAGTTGCTTCGATTTTACCACCCTATTCTTTTTTAAATTATCAGTTAAAAAATGACCAGTGCGTCTCTTATAGGCTGCAAGTCCTAAGTCATCTTTTAAAATGCGTGACATGGTTCTGGGTGCTATCTTCATCTCCCGAGATAAAATCTTTTGCTTTCGGACAGGATTTCTTCGAATTCTTTCCCTTACTGCTTTGACCACCATTTTCGTACGAACACTACGTGGACGGCCAGATCTTTTTCTGTCACAAACAGAGAAGGTCTCATTGTACCTATTAATAGCCCGGTACACAAACATTTGACTAATACCAAGCGTATGGAGAGTTTTAAAAATTACATTCGGCTCCATACCAACTTTGTGTAATGCAATCACAGCGATTCGGTTTTCTTTATCACCCCACTCCATTTTAATATAGCAAAATATTGTACAATGTATTGGCGCCAAAATTAGAAAATACAATGGACAATCGTATAAAAATGACAGATTCCAAATTCAAATGTAATATCTTTCTTATTTTTAATTGTAACAGTATTTATGGCCAGACTAGGTATATCCGTAACGATTCAGCCTATTTTTATTAAATTTGGTATAGGATTAGCATCAACCTTGCGGAAGAGGACATAGGGTACTTTTACGTTTTACAACATAATATAAGAGCGCGCGGAGCCGCCGGAACAACAAGTCCTTTATATTCCACCTCGTTTGTAGACTTGTAAGAACAGCGAACAGAAACCATCCAGCCATGTAGCCATTTGCGGTCTACGGGTTTCCGGCATCAGACAAGTGTAGTCCAAGATCCATATCAAGTTAGTTTAATTTGTTATGTTTATGCATACAGTTCTCGTTTTGAGGTTATGTTGAAATCGGAATGAATTCTAAGTAATTGATTATATCATTTTTATATTCTAATTGTTTTAAAACAGTTTAACCTTTAACTATTTTGGGAATACAAGCGGTGGTTTTAATATCTTAATAAAAGTGTGATAAAAATTATTACGAAATTTACGGGTAGGTTACCCAAAAATTTCGTAATAATACCTACTTAGATTTTATTAAGCCTTAGCTCCAACTGTACCATGTCTATGTAACGACCGACACTTAAGGAAGGGTATATTACCTACGCGAAACAGGGTTTTTAAATATTAGGACACGAAAAATATTATGTGGCTAATCACATAATATTTTTAAGAAAAGAAATCTATACTAATATTATAAAGCGGAAGAGTTTGTTTGTTTGTTTAAACGCTCTAATCTCAGGAACTACTGGTCCGATTTGAAAAATTCTTTTTTTGTTGGATAGCCCATTTATCGAGGAAGGCTATAGGCTATATAACATCGCTACGACTAATAGGAGCAGAGTAGCGACGAGAAATGTTGCAAAAACGGGGAAAATTTACGCATACGAAGTTGCGCGGGACAGCTAGTTTAAGTATATGTCTTAAAATTAACCCCTAAAAAATCTTGAAGTTACGGAAAAATGTAAAAACGTTGTTTTTCGAATTGTCATAGTTATATAGGCGTTAGTAATCTAACATAATTATGTACGAACGAATATTCGACTTTATTTTGTTGTGCACTCCTGCGCACTGCGCAATGATTGTATGCTGTAGAGCGAGGCGGACGGACCAATCGTTGTGTCCGTAGCGCTAAATGAATTATTCGCTCGGACCACACCATAGATATATAATCGGTGGACCGCACCTTTCTATTAAATACAATTGGCAAATGCATTGTTGTTACTTACGCAATACTGTAAATACTTTATTACTTAATTGTAATTACAATTCAAATTTGAATAAATTTATTGTAATTAGTAATAAATGCTCGTCATATCACAATGTGAATCATGGATAGCGCATTCAATGGTGTCTCGTGTCCCGTTATGTAAGTTGTAATTTATGCAATCGGCATTATGAATGTATTAATATTATTATAATTTAAATAAGTTATTGCTTTTTACCCGACACTGCCGACGAGCGAAGGATGAGTGCTATGTCGTTCTAGCGGATGTATACATATATAATATCACTCTTTTCACTTCTTTGGCAATCTCTGTAGCTTAAATTGTTTGACCGATTTTAACATGTCGAGGTGCCATTCGAATCTTAATTTAGGGAATTGAATAGGCTAGATATGTGTTACAAGCTGTCCCGCGCAACTTAGTCTGCGTAATTTTACCCCGTTTTTGCAACATTTCTCATTGCTGCCCCGCTCCTATTAGTCGTAGCGTGATTTTATATAGCCTATAGCCTTCCTCGATAAATGGGCTATCCAACAGTGAAATGTGAATTTTATCCAACAGTGAATTTTTCAATTTGGATTAGTAGTTCCTGAGATGAGAGACCGCGTTCAAACAAATAAACTTTTCAGCTTTATAATATTAGTATAGATATGTCATTGTTATGTTTTTTTTTCTGTATGTATATGTTATTCCTTACGTGATTAATTTAAATTGCATATAATATGAAGTCACAATAGTTCAGACCTAGACTGTGCGTTGGAAATGTGCCCGTATAATTTATTATTCAATACGCACGCAGATCTACTTTTATACATAAACTTTGATATCGATACTATACCTGTAGACTATCATTCATTACTAAAGAAAAGTATAGTGAGGAAACCAGCATGACTTTGAACGAAAAATTTGTAGGCATCTGTGTCTCATCAGTGGCTGTGTAAGTTCTAAGGCTAATAAAGAAGATAATCAATGCATAAACATTGAACAACTCTATATCATGTAGTAAGGTAAATATAAAAAGTATAGGTAATACGCCACCTGAATGTTGTTTATACAATTCATTAGGTAAAAATGCTTTGTATATAACAGAAGAGTTCTTTCTGAACGTTTGACTTTGACACTAGTGATCGTGACACCTCATCTATCAATGAGAAAGGATATGGAAACTCCTGTCTGTATATTAGTAAGTATACATCTTATAGCGGGTATACGCTGTATACTTACTATTATACAGACAACCCCTTTTCAACTCAGCACACAATTATCGAGGGTTTTAGTGTTAAAAGCCTGTTTCTATAATATATTATGTATTTAGAAGTATCTATGTATGTTTATCGGTTGTCTGGTTTTCATAGTACAAGCTCTGCTTAGTTTAGGATCAGATAGCTTTGTGTGAGTTGTCCCAAGATATTATTAAGATATTATCTGATCTTTAAAATATTTCAGGTATTTATTTAGTCCGTTCATTTCTTTACTGGATATTTTGACATTGAATCAAACTGTGTGGCTTTATGACACAGCTAAGTGCTCCGTAAATATTGTAGTCCGACAGTGTGAAGAATTATTGTTGGACCTGTTGGAGATTGTATTCCTTTGATGAGTTAAATAACTAAGGCTATACGTTTAGTATTTATCTACTCATTATTGTGACGTGTTTCGCACATTCAGACAATAAAAATGAAATGGATACAAAGAAAAAACATATGTTGCGTACTAACGTAATATTTGCCTATTTGTTACTTCTGATCACTCACACGATCGATATTAATAACGTGATATTTGCCTATTTGTTACTTTTGATCACTCACACGATCGATATTAATAACGTGATATTTGCCTATTTGTTACTTTTGATCACTCACACGATCGATATTAATAACGTGATATTTGCCTATTTGTTACTTTTGATCACTCACACGATCGATATTAATAACGTGATATTTGCCTATTTGTTACTTTTGATCACTCACACGATCGATATTAATAACGTGATATTTGCCTAATTGTTACTTTTGATCACTCACACGATCGATATTAATAACGTGATACTTGCCTATTTGTTACTTTTGATCACTCACACGATCGAAATTAATAACGTGATATTTGCCTATTTGTTACTTTTGATCACTCACACGATCGATATTAATAACGTGATATTTGCCTATTTGTTACTTTTGATTACTCACACGATCTATATTAATAACAAACTGTCATAGCGGAATTCAGAAATTATTCTTGATCTTGATCTATTCATCATCTTTCAATACTCTACACTATAGGATTAGTAAATTCCATGGCATTTGATAAATACTGATGACCACAGTATTTACTGAAAGTTTAGGATTCACCTGACTATACTATTTTGTTATTTCTTTGGTCATTCCATGAACTAAACCTAAGAGGTATTTATTATATTCAATTTATTTTTACTCGTAAGTATAGATACTTTAATATAACTTTTGCGACTATTAAAAAAGTGATGATGTTTGACCACTAGATGACCCCAAAAGTCAATACCCTAACACTTATTATTATAATAAAAAGTACAAAAATGCACTTCGTAACTATAGATAGCAATAACACGAATAGATAACGTTATTTATTTATGTTTTATAGAGCTATTCTACTTTTATAACTATTACGTTATAACTTAAATAGCTATTCACATAAAAAGTGGGCAGCAAGTTAGCTATGCTACCAGTTAAGTTTAAAAACATGTTTGATAACAGTTATTGAATAACTAGCGGACAGTAACCCTTTCATTTCATTTGCATACCTAGTTGCATTTATACCGGTAATAGGGTTGTCACTACTTGTTACCAGTTAAGGGGCATTGCTAGAAAATGCGAGATGCGATCCTGTTTTGAGGATCAGAAATTATAATTTAATTCAAAAAAGTTTGTATTTTAACTTTGACTTAAAGCTACAACATATTTCCATTGATGTTTAGTCCCTGTGGCTTTAAAAACCGGCCAAGTGCAAGTCGCCCATACAACATTCATATTACTATTTTATGATATTGACGAAAAAAAACGGCACAAATTACGTTTGTTGTATGGGAGCCCAAGTTAAATATGTTTTGTATTCGGTTTTTAGTAGTTGTTTTTATGAAACAGAAATACATCATCTGTGAAAGTTTAAACTGTCTTACTATCACGATTCATGAGATGCAGTCTGACCGACGGACAGAAAGACAGACGGACGGACAGCGGAGTCTTAATAATAGAGTCCCGTTTTACCCTTTGGGTACGGAACTCTAATAAAAATCCATATTACACGCACTCGACGCACACACACACACACACACATAAATCGCTCATGGGCAATAAATCTCCGAATGCCTTCCGAACAAAGTGGTCTGAGGTTGTTGTCCGTGAACAATGTCTATGTATGCGTTGCTCAATGAAATACGTACACGTGTGTTTTTAACATAACAGAAATCAAGTATACCTACATAATAATATTAAATACTTTTCAACGCTCTAATAAGCAATGTATATAAATTGCTTATAAATAAGCAATTTACCGTGGAATGTGCGCATGTTTATTTATATTCAAAAATCTTATTTCAGTAAAGTACGAATGCAAATAATGCGTTATTTGTGCCAGCCCTAACGATATGTAATGAATTGTGAACATCGTAATAAGCACCTACAAATGTACTACCAATATTTTGTGTAATTTGACTAATTGATACGTTTCGTTTCGGACCATTGTGAAACATAATAACATGGCGAAACATTCCAACAATTTTTATTATTCACTGCTTTTAATGGAATCTAGTTGTTACGAAATAACTATATGTTGTTTAGATTCACCTTGTTTTGCGTATCAACAAATTGGTTTTATAACTGTAACACAAATTAGATACAGATGGTCGGCTCCCTACAACGAGCGAAAACAGGCTCACTCATTTATAGACACGCACGTATACAGTCTCGGTCGAATCGTCAACCTAAGTTTTTGTGCTGTAACTAAGTAACGCTAGATAATTTGTTGCATAGGTAGTTAAACTAGATCTTTGACCTGTATTTAAGTGTTCCATTGATATGTTTGTTATTGAAATGATAACTTCAGCACTAATTAATATATTTATCGCGAGAGACTTTAAAACATTTCAATCGCGGTTCAGTATCCCGGTCATAAATAATGAATTTAAAGGGAAAACCTAAGGTGTTGAAAGCCCACAAATAGCGTCTACTTTGTGTATGTGTGTGCCTTTCCTTAATAAAACCTACCTTCAGCGAGTAAAGCGCTCCAAATCAAAATTTTAAGCACTTTAGCGGTCATTTCGGTATTTTTAGGGGTCATGCCAATTCCAAAACAAAGTCCCCACCACGGCCGGGCAATCAAATCCACAACACAGCGTAGATATATTCCTTTTATTGCTGTGCAGTCAATATCACCATATTTGAATCTTGTAACCATGCAGTACTTTTATGGCCCAAAATACATAGTTAGATAGTTACAGAATGCCAGCTCTCAGGTTAACAACAAGTCGACGAACACATAGATGCGCACGTATGGCGATTTCAATGTGCGCATTCTCGGTTGGCATTCAACCGAGATTTCCGTACGTGTGGACCTATGATTGCGTTAGCTTTACTGATTGTAGAGAGCCAGCCTTCTGTACCTATGTATCTCGTGTTTAGGGTCTTTATTATATTATTATGTATATTATTCTCTACATTTATTATAGCTCATCTCACCCATTATAAAATATAATGACTTCATTCTAACGTTAATATAATAATTAATTCTATAACTAATGAATTTTAATTGTACGCAAAAAAATTGTTATTGAGCGCACGCTTTAAGAAAACAGTACATGGTTATTCGTTAGTTGCATGACCCTGAACTCTTGTACCTATCGGTGACACCTGACTTGTTGCACGCAGTTAGAACTTGAGTAATGATTGCGAAAAAGTATTTCGGTCAACCCTTCATTCATCATACAAATACTTTCTGTTATGAAAGTAGGTACCTACAGTACATGTATTATGTTTCTTGCGGCAACTTTTTAAGATCTATTGACTCAACAGTTATACGCACCGGTAATCTCGTCAACTTTTTACACGACTGCGCGATGCAAAGGAGGGTAATGTGTGTATCAGGCTATGTATGTGTTTCTTTGTGGCACTCTAGTTAATATCTATTGACTTAGAAGTGTATTTCAGCTATAATCTACTCTTAAATGTATTGGAATCATTGTTAGTTCGTCATTATAGTTCGCGTCTTCCGCTTACCACAGTGGCTTCTAAGTTAGCATCCATCAGCTGATTCTTATCATTACGGGTATTGAAATCATGCTCATCAACAGTTCCCGTCCCCTGATAATTTCAGTGATACGTAAAGTTGGTGTCTCCCACTGCTTGGGAATAGTAGGTGCCATAGAAGGATCTAGAAACGGTCCTAGCAATATTTTTTGATAGTCTAGATTCTAGATCACCAAAAAATATTGTTAGGGCCGTCTAGTCGCATTCCACCAAAAATAACCTAGCCTAGTGTTGAAGGGATGTCACACCTGTTCTCAACATCTCAATTCTATGTAAATACCCGCCTACCTACAACTTACACAAAGGAAACTATAGAAACCACACGATGGCCTTATACGTTTTCCTAACACTTTGTACGATAAAGTAGGATTAATTTGTTGGTACATTGCAATTCATCAGGCATACAGAATTGGTTGGGTGGGTGCAACAATCGTTCACCCACGCACCTAGCTTGAAACAATGAGCCGTGAATGAGTCTAAACGCTACCCATGTATGGCACAACATCCTACGAGTCAATTCAACTAATTTATTGCTCGTATACAAACTAAGTTCTTTTGTTCAAACGTTGTGAAATGGAAAGTTTTTCTCAAACCGCGACTCCATGTTTTGTCTTCAGCTTTCAGTTTATAACAAAAACTTTGAATGTAAATTATATTATATTTTATGTTTTGATGCATTGTGTATACGACATTTTCACTTGCCTTGTTTATGGAAAACTTTGACAACGTTTCGTTTAAAGAAAATACATTGCTTTGCATATTTGAAGCATGTTGGACGACACGCGGCTATAATCTTCTCATAGGAGTTTATAAGCCACAGAGGGTCATATTACCTTTATCTGTAAATAAAAAGCCTACTATAAAAGACACCTGCATAGGAAGCAAATGCAACACGTGATGAAAGAACTAACATGTGTCTACATTTAGTCACTCTTATCAAGTCACCAGTTTTTGAAGGAGCAACTCCTATTGTAGATATTATACCTACACCATGTTGAACGTACTAGAACTTAATCATCAACATCGTCACTTATAGAAGTTACTCATCTCAACACCTGTGACGTTTTCAACCTTCAAGGGTAGACTAACATGTCTGCACTGTAGATTATCGAAATTATTCCTAATTAGATTGCATATTTATCTTTAAATGCCGCACGTTTAACCTGCACGTGTCCGCTTATTGTTGTGTACGTGACGTGTCGGGTATTGAAAAGGATTAGCCTTTGAAATAGCATATAAGGAATCCTTTAGTATACTAACTTCGATGGAAATTTAGGCTTCTGTCATTGTTGTGTGATTTGAATTAAGACTTAATCTGGTTAACAACACCACCGGTCTTGCTAGTGTATTCGCGACCGAATTGCCAAGTGCGTAAGTGCTATTAAAGTCACCCAATTATTTTTCCAAATGCCTTTAAGCAAGAAATAAATTGGTTCCTGTTACATTCTGTGTTTGTGGACTTATTGTGGCTAATTACGTGAACCTCGTGTCTGATTTAGAACTGAGACTATACAAAACCGTTGTAAGCCAATTTTATTGTTAATTTATTATTGCGATTGGCATAATACGTAAAAAGCGTGTGTTGTCTTGGTAATTTTCGTCAGTTTCTCACAGAATTTTCGCATTTGAGTGTCACTATTGTATGCTGTGATTGCTTTTCATAAAAAATGTGTAGTACTCTTGTTTGTTTTCGTAAAAAAAAATGATTGGCATGTGAAATCAACCGTGTCAGATATATAAATCAGAATTCTAGCGTTGGGTTTTTATATAACTAAGCGGTTTATCATTATCACATATACGACTTGCCTCCTGTATTTATAGTAACAACGGCGTTTATGCTATTAAAGATGATTCGTGATTCTAGAGTTTGGACTTCGGAGTCTTCAGACGTCATAGTGATAAGTTCTTTCCTTTTCACACTGGATTAACAAAATATTTACAGTACAAAATACAAGTAAGTATAATATGCTTCTAATTGCTACTACAAAGTATGTAATATACGATTAGATCCGTTAAGGAAATGAGTCTAACAATTGGTCCTTAAACATGCAATCATTTATTTTTACATTGGCTATAGTGCACCGGTCTTGTTTCACGCACCGTGGCTGTTTGGGCGGCGTACCACGCTTCGCTGTTCACTGGCATAAGTGCCTTTTCCGTATGCGTGTTCCAACTAGTTTCCAACCAAATACATGTATAATTTCATGTTATGAATACATTTGAGAGTGGTGTGAGGGGCCCGTGACGCTGTATCACTGAGATTAGGTAAAGTTCCGGAGATCACATTTATAGATAGGCACGCAGACATTAAATTTAGCATGGAAACTGTCTTGGTAATTTCTTACGATAGATAAAGGGTGAGGCCAAATGCCTAATAAACCAATCACTTCGCTTTTCAATCGACTTCAAAATGGAGGAGGTTATGAAAATATGTATATTACTGGTCTTAATCGCGTGAATCATTTAAGGTAAAATACCTTGTTTATTGCTCTACGTTACGACCGTATTGCAACGGTCGAACGGTCTACCCGTAACCACGTTGCAATACGGTCGAAACGTCGGGCAATAAACAAGGTATTTTACCTTAAATGATTCACGCGATTAAGACCCGTAATATATATATTTTCATAATGTGTACAAATCGCGAAAGTTTATCAATATTTATGGAGGAGGTTGTCAATTCGAGTGTATTTTTTTTAGGTTTTTATCTTAGCTGATTTTCCGCCAAAGGTACCTCGTACCTCAGTGTTTTGAATATTGTGGTTGGATGTGGATTGTCAAATGTCATCTGAAAACGGGCCTGACATTGCTAACGGTTACTGCCCGATACAAAGTTCAAGGGAAAGTTCTTGAGGTCAAACTAAACACAATGGTGTTATATTTAATCGTATATTATACTGTCTTTTGATACCTAATCAGAAGTTACCTCTTCCGATAGTGCCTATTTTCAAGGTGCCATCCCGAAAAAAGTATAATACATAATAATCAATGCGGGGTTAAAGTATCTTAAATTGCCATTGAGGGTTTAGTTAAAATTACTAAACCGTTTCAAAATTAGAAGGCAGAACATTGAACGTTCTTTGCCCTTACGTTTTTTGAACATTTCTCCCAATCTCATTTGCAATTTCGTTTTATTGTAGACTAGCGGACGCCTCGCGGTTTTACCCGCGTAGTTCCCGTGGGAATACAGGGATAAAAAATAGTCTATGTCCCGGGGTTAGTGTAGCTTCACAACCATGGCAGATTTTTTTCAAATCCGTCCAGTAGTTTCAGAACCTATTCAATACAAACAAACAATCAAATCTTTCCTCTTTATAATATTATATTACATATATTGTAGAAAATGAATATAGTTATTTACTTGGTTGATGTGAAGTGCTTGCTAACATGATGCAGATGTCTGATAGCAGGTTAGCAGGCACTCCAAGGATATATTTAAAACACTCGTTCGAATCTGATTAATAAGACATTATTTTCGAAAAATAGTACCTACTTCCCCACTTACACGTTTTATTTGCGTAATAAGACTACTATCATTAAATAAATCTGTGTCTAACTAGTGAGCCGACATGAGCGTACTGTACTGTACTAATAAAAAATCATACGAACATACCATCAAAATTTATGACTTCCAAAAATAAATATTTTAAATGTTCCTACTTATAAACCGCTGAAGTCCTAATAAGTTAAAAATGTTGATAAAGTTTCGCGATTTGTACACATTATAAAATTATATACCATATTACACGCGATTACGACCCGTAGTATCTATGGGCCTTAATCGCGTGAATAATTTAAGGTAAAATACCTAATATAAAAAAGGTAAAATCCTAATAAGTTCTCAAGTCACAAGTGGAAAGTGGCAATAGCTTTTTTTAAATTTAGGTAGGTATTTAGGTGGGTTGTAACTAGCTGACCCGCGCAACTTCATCTGCATATTTTTTCCCGTTTTTGCAACATTTTTCATTGCTACTCCGCTCCTATTGGTCGTAGCGTGATATTATATAGCCTGTAAGCCTTCCTCGATAAATATTTTTTCCATTCGGACAAGTAGTTCCTGAGATTATCGCGCTCAAACAAACAAACAGCTTTATAATATTAGTATAGATTGATTCATTTTAGATCTGGTAGGTACTACCAGACTACACTAGAATCTCTTAGCCAAAATATATAATTTGATATTAGCCGTGAAATCTTTTACTCCATAGGAACCCTAATATTATTTGTATTAACAGATAAATAACTCACTTTTTACACATCTCTTTCTTGTTTCGGATTGTCGAAATTGGATTCAGAAAATAATATTTGGATATCAATGGGAATATACGATTCAAAGAGAGACGCAATAAGACGCCATTATTAATTTAGTCCGTATTTATGAAGACAAAGGGCAAAAGGTTGTATTGCGTTCTAAGGGTTCTTTCGGTAGGACTTATCAAGAATTCGTCTACGATAATTGAAAAAGTTTTTTTCACTTATAGTCAGGCGAATAGAGGCATTTGCATTAATATTGAGGATGACGACTGCCTCTATGGCGCGGTGGGTATAGGCAAGAGGTCGTGGGTTCGATTCCCACACGGGACACCACTTTGTGTGATCCACAAATTGTTGTTCCGGGTCTGGGTGTAATTTGTGTCCGTGACTTGTATGTTTGAAAGTTCCCCGCGGCACAGGTGGCCATACCATACTGCGGGAAGCGTCTTAAAAAAACAAAATTGGCTATTACTATTTTTTGCTTTAAAAAATATAGTTCTTCAATATTCATGAGTAAAATGCCTGTGACATACGGACGGACAGACAGACAAACGGACATGACTAAACTATAAGAGTTCCGTTTGCCATTTAGGCTACGGATTAGGGAATAACAGATTAAAATAAGAACACAAAACACCGGCAGTACAGAAGGTAAGGCTTCATACGTACTTGACTCGAGCAATATGTTCCAATTTTACACAACCATGTCCATGAACATGATTGTGTAAATTTTTGTTTCTGTACTCTCAGTGCTCTGTGAAAACAGCAAGTTAAAGTTTAGCTAACAGTACTGCTACCGCTGCATAATGTTTGTATAATATTATATCTGCACATACCGGCAACGTTTGTTGTTTATGCTGTTACAAAATTACTGAATATAGGTAATTAAAAATTACAACCAAAAAACTTGCTTGCGATAGTGTGACTAATGTGCCTTCTATGCAAAACAACAAGTTGAAAAATGTTGATCCGCGCTTACTTATTAGTATTACAAAAGCAGTAGTTATTACATTACCGTAGAATTTGAAATGTTTTCATTCATAGGACCATAGGCACGTCGACTCCATCAATGGCCTTGTATGATGGAGTCGTCTGAATATAGAAAACTTTGATTGTTAGGTACACCTAACAATTATTATACATAATAATTTGTTCAGTAACACCAAGACAACAACCACGTAACCGATCCTGTAAAATCTTTTTAACCTCTTTCTTGAAGATCACCATATTTTATAATTTATAAATAAAAAAAAGGGTAGCACTCGGGGACTGCCGCGGTAAAGCATCAACTAAAAAAACATTTTATTTTTTTTAATAAAAAAAAAATATTTTTAATTAAAAAAAAAGAATAAAAAAAAAATGTTTTGTTTTTTTATTGCATAAGTTAAATATTTTTTTTTTCTTTTATTTTCTTTTCATTACATTTCGGAGCAGCTCACCACGTATTCAGGGAAATTATTAAAACAATTTAAGTAGTTTAATGATCTGGAAATTGCGAGAAAAGAGAAAATGTCACAGCAATTGGAATACAACAAATTACGAAATAGAAAGCTCCAGGGAAAATATTGACTAACAGTCGTCCTACGCAACAATACCAATAGGTTCCAGTAATTTGATTAGCAATCAAATTTTCAGTAGTGGGTGTGCAAATAACTGTTGGAAATAAACGAGGAGGGTCGCAAGAGCAAACAACGGTCCCCATCCGTCCCGTTGTCCAACCGCACTGACCAATTTGGCCTAGGACTATTACAAACATCTGAATTTGAATTCGGCAATGCTGATAAACAAATCATCACTTTTTTACAGCCTCATTATTTCAAGCAGCAGTATTTGCCTCATTATCTCCAGCAAAAATGACGGCCATATTACTATCGAGAGTGAAAACGTTTAACTGTTAGATAAAGGTTTTGATATTAAATTTTTACCCTAAAATGGAACGGGTAAGAGAGTGAAAGCATGCAACGGTTGATTGGATCACGTTGCTCTTTGGTTCTTTTATTTATTGTCGAGTGTCAACAGTTTGCCAACGAGTAAGTTTAGTAACGGTTGCTCTCGTCAATTTTCCTTGGTTGTCTGCCCCCAACAAGTTTTTTTCTGAACGCGTTTAGTCACAGTTCAAAGATGAATTTATATTAAATGCCTTATGGATGAATTGGGAATGCTCAGCATTGTTAGTTCTTTTATTATTATATTTTTTGCGGTGACATCGTTATAGCACCTACTTATTAAGTGATTTTTTGAGTTTGCTTTTGGGTAAAATAAAACCGTGAATTGTTGATGGTTTCATTCACGGTTCTGATCAAGGAATTTCTATAATAAATATCCAGCATCCTAGCATGACATGACCCCACGGCAAAAATCGTTAATCGCAATTCTGTAACACATGGAATCATATGTCTGTACACGGGCTTATGATTTAAGCTTCGCGATTTTGTGAATGTAGTTAAAAATAGTAGAAACGAGGTGAGATTTAGACGTTCATAAGCACGATGCCACTTTTGAGACAACTAGCGTTTACGCATAACTTTTTTTCTATGATCATCATCATCATCATCATCATCATCAGCCTATCGCAGTCCACTGCTGGACATATATTTTCTATGATACTTCATTGGTTTTAATTGTTACAATGAATACAATATGTTCACCATTAAGATCTTCAATAATATGCTATGGCTTGAAATACGTAATGAGTATATACAAGGTTGCTCTGATTCTTCGGCTATAGATGAAATAAAAAAAAACAAAGACGAAACGAAAACCATATGATTTATAGCCATCTGGTTTGAATTCACCGGAAAGGGTAGGTTAGTACTAGTATGTTTATAGGAGATCCGGTCCTAAATAAAAAAACCTATTAAAGAGATTATTATAGGTAACAAAAACCATCGCTTATTCAATTTCCAAAGTTCTTAATTTTATTTACAAATTCGTTCGAAATAAAAAATGGAAAATTCAACAATCATGGAAGTAACCTTCTATATAACCCAACTCAATGGATGTATGCACAAAGCAAATAAACAGACCAACAAATTGCTTTGTAAGTATATTGACCTTCATATATGCTACCGAGTGTTTTCTTTTTATTACTAGTTTTATGTCTGTCTATCTATTAATATTCGTGCCTAACTTATAGAGATAGAACATAATAAATAATGAAGCTACAACGCCACAGCTGGGGTACAGAACCCTAAAAACGGTAACTTATTGTACCGTTTTTAGGGTTCTGTACCCCAAAAGGAAAAAAAACGGAACCCGTATGGAATCACTTTGTTGTCCGCCCGTCTGTTTGTCTGTCAAGACCCTTTATCTCGGGAACACATAGGGATATAGAGTTGAAATTAAATCCCTAAACTCAGGTCTTCAGTCCCTTGAAGCTGTGCAAAAATTCAAACTTCTAAGTTAACATAAAAAAAGATACGGCCGTTTATGCCGCAAAAACGTACATTTTGACTTTTGACACTCTCGAATCAACATTTATACAAACGAAAAACAAACGAGTGTTGATGTTAATTGCTTATACTTACATCAGAATGTGAACGCATATGCCAGCGGACACATCAAAATCTTTCATTATTAGTAGCCCTAGAGACCAGAGCCGTATATGAAGCTCGTCCCTGTGTACAAAATTAATGTTTGCTCAATATCCGAGACCTCGACATTCTAGAATATATGAATGTTTCCACTGAGAGATGTTTTTTTATCCTACTACGGTAAAACAAAAAATAAAAGTATTATGTTTTTAGCAGTTTGTGTGTATAATGAGGGGTTAATTGATTCGTTATAATTCGTAAAAATAATCGTGCTTCGGGTGACGTAGGTTACATTTTTTGCGCTATTTATTTATTTATTTTAGGATTGCCAACAGTTATTACATTTTACAAAGAATTAGTATAAGGCAAGACTTACAAGCTAAATGCATAACCTATTACAAGCAAACACCGCATGCAAAATAGACATAGTTAACGACAGAAAAAGAAACATAATAATTAAAGAGAATACTATACTATGGCACTAATTATTGGTAACAGGTATTTAAATTTTTTTATTTAAATGTTTTTATTAATGATACTCTGTTTGATAGTTTTGCTAAACTTGTGAAGTGTAACTTTGTGTATATCAGTGGACTCACTATGACAGCCACATGACCTATGGCGAGTGCCACAAGTACGGAACCTACACATTTATTTATACTTTTAAATATGCCGTGTTAGGTACTAAATTAAAGGGCTTAAAGAGCAATTTGC
Organism: Herminia tarsipennalis; assembly: GCA_945859575.2. NCBI lineage: Eukaryota > Metazoa > Arthropoda > Insecta > Lepidoptera > Erebidae > Herminia > Herminia tarsipennalis. The sequence continues at coordinate 7,845,824 of OX243834.2, read as the reverse complement.
TTAATGCTTTGTTTGTATTATCTCGATGATTACTCAGAAGAAAGAGGATTATTTGTTTCTTTAAAAAATAATTTTAAGATCTAAAATTCGACTGCTGTATTCCGTATACATTTTTGGTAAAACTACTGCTTGGTTGATTGTGTAGGTACATAGGGACATGCCGAACTTACTCGTTTGAAATATTACTAACTATTGTATCAAATATTGTTATGGATGTCTTTGCCCTCTAAATAACAGTGTTTTTTGCCGTCTGAACTATTATGTGCCTAGTTTTTGTTACATACATGTTTTTGCAGTCATATATGTATAACATGTATAACTACTTACTTTGTCCTTTTTGTGTTCTTGCCATTTTGACGACTTGTGTTATTAACTTATTATTAATCGCATGTCTAACATAATAACAATTTGTACAGATCACGCAAAACATGTTGTTGTACCTACTTATAATCATTACCGGTTTTTATGTAATGAGTCACTGTATCAGTTTAGGCAAGTACCTTAAAAGTGATTTCTATTTAATGCAGTCTTGATATTGTGCTATTTATAAATTATATTCAAAGTCAACTTGATTAAAAATAACCTCTCCGTATTCCATGAAGGTGTTTAAAGGCTTCAATGTCGCAAACTCGCATACAAAATGCTTATGGTTATATTTTTTTTTGTACAAAAATAGGTTAAATTTATATTTCACCGAGCGGTGGATGCGATATGACGATGTAGAGGTGCAAGACGGACCAACCCAGATAATAATGTTGATAGTTGATAAATTTCAACTGTCAACTGGGTTGATTTCATGTCGCCTTCACGTGACGTGAAAACGTATGAGTCATCAAAGGCAATCATCGATCCGTCAAAAGGACAGAACTCAGTTAAGAATACTTTAGCTACGTAAAAACAAATCGAACAATTCAAAGCTTATCTATATCGTTCACCTGACTATTAATAATATGACTACCTAAGCTTTGAATTAAAATATTTTGTTGCATTTTTATGCAACGGACCATTAACCTAACCGTTATACCTAATACTAAACAATGAATGCACATTGGATTTAGGTGTAGCGTAACAATTTGCATATATGCATCTAACCGTGTATAAACGCGGCTTACTTTAACCAATGGAAATAGTACTACATAAATCGTATGTTACCAACGAATACCAGTAAAGCTATGCTTGAACGATCATATTTGTCAGTGAGTCGATTTATGTAAAAAAAAAGTAAGTATGTAAGGTAGTTTCAGGAACTATCATTTTATTAAAACGTACATGACAATACCTAAGACTTGTTTTTTGATTTTTAAACTTAACTTCTATTTGCAGTAGACGAACTCTTTGCTTGCTACGGCAAATGACATAGTTGCTTGTACCTCTACGCAATTGGCCCAAAAATGACCCAACACAACAGAACAGGTCTTTTTTGGGGCAGTCGTGTCATGTTAATAGTGTTAGTTGAAATTTAAGTAGATACTCATTCCGGGAAGCGGCCACCGAAATACAACCTATTATTACAGCCTATCCGAAATATTATATTATATATTCGCCATTAATCGTGGAGTCAAAACTCTTTCTTATTTATTTATTGAACTATTTAGTTACAGGTAGTAGCTTTACACATTCTCGTACTTAGTGGAAGGCAAAACCAATTTGCCAGTCCACTATTTCCCGCGCATTACCCTTTAATACTGGATCTTATGTAAGCACTAGACTAGTGTTCCTACGAGAACATTATTTTATATCACCTTTTAAATGTTAAACTTCAACTATAAAAAGAAAGCACTGAGCCAATTCACATATCATTTAGCAACGGATAAATTTGTACAATCATCTTGGGATGATTTTACAAATTTACTGTCCTGTTCAAATAATAGAAATGAAGAGAAAATATGTCGCTTCTCACTAACATTATGAAACGATGTCAATAGTCAGTCATTTGGTAAATATTGTGTCACTTATGTTACCCCATCCTTTTTATGTATTTGCAGTATCAGTTGCATGTATAATGATTGCAAATTTCAAAGGTGTCGTAAACGTCTTGGTTAGGTCGTGCGACGCATGCATTGCAATGTTTTCCCAGGTGCAAAACACTTGTCACTTCGTCTAACACAAAGTTTTTATGCGTTACGTATGACTTCGTGTTGTTATGCTAATTATACCCCCTTTTCTGTGCTTTTTATATTGCAATTGCAACAATTTTTAATCAAGGCGAGCTTTATATTTAAGATATTATTTTGCCTGGATTATTGTTTGGTTTTTCCTAATATTAATTGTGTTTTGATTCTATCTATTAAGGATTCGTTTTTTCTGCAGCTTTGCTCGCGTCAAATTTTCAACCCTTTGGGGATTGAATTTTCAAATATCCGTTCTTAGTGGTTTCAGCATCACCCGAATACAACAACACATACAACAAAAGTGGAAAGAATAAAGAATTACATTTTTTTTGTAATAACATTAAGCGACATGAATGACACTCGGGCATGCTTCAGCGAATGAAATATGTGTTAAAATGAGTGAACATAACAGTCTATTTGTGGACAATAATATTGTTATAGTTACAATAATAACTTTCATTTATGTAATGTTATAAATTACTACAAAATGCGTCAGTGTTTGTGTAATGAATTCCCTATTGATAACTATGACTTGAATGGACACTCCTCGTGTGTCATTTTGCTTAGATAAACTATTATTGTGCGTCAATAAACTAGTATTATTATACCCTATTTCCATTGCAACATGTCGTGCTGTATTCAATAACACTATTAATATGTCCCATTTGTTACATTTTTATGTCAATTTTTTTTAGACACACGGCAATCAGATCTAAAACTAGGCAAAGCCCGTCTTCTTAGCTAATTTACTTTAATAAATACAAGAAGTATATCCACGATGTTGTAAGTTTTAATGAAGCAGCTAGCACAAGCCTTCATTAAAAGTTTTAATTTATTGAAAAAAGTTACATAGTTTGCTAATTGCAATAGCAATTTCAAATAGGGAGTTAGTAGTAGTAATGCAAAGTTTTACAGGGCTTGTGACGCCAACGATTTCGCAGACATAACTTCAAAATAAATTACAACCAGTAAAGTATGTACCAATGCTTACGCGTCAAATAAAAACCTCAAGTTACAAATTCCCTTCCCTATAATTTTGTACTAAACAACTGGAACATTTGTAATACAAACGAGATATTAAGAACGGTCCCACGTTTTAACGCTTTTTGCACAATCCCAAGACGTCCTCACGTAATTGTCAAATACATAACCGCAACCAAGTTACGTGTTCTCAACGACTTATGTATGACAACCTGCGAACTTCTGTCAAAACTGTTAAACTAGGTAATGAGACGACAGTAAAATTAAATGAACATAAATGATCAAGTTATTGTTACATCTTAAATTACGGGTAAGTGTTTAGTTTTTCTCATGCGTCTTCGTTCGTCGCTTTGTATATGGGGAAGATTTATGACTCCATATGACAAATGTTGAGAGTTTTGAACCACAAGCAATATGGCAATCATTGCCCTACGAAATATTTACTTTTTACCCGACTGCGTCAGATAGGGAGTAATGTGTTTTTGAGCACATGTATGTACACTTGTCCATTTCTTTGGCACGCTCTGAAAGCCTGCACGGAAACGGCTTGACGGATTTCTTCAGCCACCGGTATCCAAAGGTCAAAACCTTTACATAATAGATACGATTTACCAGTAGCTTCAGCTGGTTGCCACGCATCCAATAAAGTTCGACAAAGGTCAAGTACAGTTGAGAACGATGGTGTATGTCAATAAAATATCGTATAAACTAGATTGGCTTGAAGAATCAAAGACGCAGGCTGTTATAGGCACAACCCAACAGTGACGACAGGTTTTGAGTTGCGCTATCTAAACCTACTTTCATAGTATAATCTAGTACAAGATAAAAAATGCTGCTTTTACTACCGCCACATATGAGAGAGAGACGTATCGCCTAAATCGATGATCAAGTTGTGAGATGTTCAACAGCTGTTTGATTGCCCTAAAACAGGCGCTGCCTAGTTTAGGATCAAATGGGCGTTTGTCAGTAGTCCCAAGATATCATAGATATTAATATATGTCGATGCTTGGAGCCAGCGCTTGCTATGTTGCTGAGGGATTCCAGACCCTGCCAAATAGCAATGGAAGTGGGTAGTGAAGAAATATTTTAACAAAAGCGAGACTGTATGACTGCTTGGTGAAGAAATTAACGGAACACTTGATAATTCCATACGTTAATAAAATTAGAACATAGAATTTCACAAGAGGCGAGTGCCCAAATGTACCGTTGCAGTTAATCTTTCTAATTAAGCACCTCATACATTTCTTTCGCCTAAGGCAAAGTAAACGTAGCGTGAATCATACACTCGCAAAGAGTAATGTCTCATTCATTCACAATTACACAGCAATAACTCTGCTTGTTACCTGTTTGTGTCTAAGATTCTAAAGACACTTTCTACCTGAAGATATTTTTAATGTTACATAAATACAGCTAGTTCACACACTTTTTCTCACGGTGCAAATAAAAATAAAGCTTAATTGTTAATCTTTCACACATATTATTTAAACGAAAGCAAACATATAATGTTTATCCACAAAATACCGAGAGTGCAGAAGCTAAGCTTTATACAAACTCACATATAGACATCGCTCACGGACACGGAATTTCGGACATTGTTACAAATATGATTTTAAAAATATCGTGTTCAAGATAATTTCTAATATTATCCATCTACTGTCCGGAGTATTTTAATGACTTACTTAAGTCATTAGTGGATTACCTAACGAATGACTGGATAGTTTATATTATAAGTTCCGCCTCATTGTTTAAACTTGATCCTTGTCCCTATTCTCATGCAACTATCTTGGACATAATAATAACGTTTATTATAATCGATGGTAATTCTACATCACGTACAAGCCACGTACACGAATAATAAGAGTGTAATAAAAAAATATAATAAAAAATAAAGTACTCGTGAATCTTGCTAACGGTAAGATAATGCCAGTTGTTATTCATCGTGGAATATGTAGAGCGATCTAAATGAATTCAAGACAAGAACGTGTTCAATCGCATTTTGGTTTCGGCCTTTTATATTAGCGGCGGGGAAAATGGAACACTTCACATACGTATATCCGTTTGGTCAACGCTACTAACGTTGAAGAGCAGCTTGATTATAGAGAGAAGAAACTTACACTCAACCTTCTTGAAAATTGTTTTTAATGTGAATTGTGTGCACTCTGAGCGGAGTCACATGTACCAAAAAGGGGAAATCTCTAGTTTCAGACACACTTAAAAAAATATTTTATAGAACATGTTTCGCATTACAACATTTTGTCATCGCGTCAAACGCACCCATTGTGCTGTTGACGGCGACCGTTTTATCTGTGTTGCGAAATTGACCACCATGGTAGGTACAGGATGACGTGTCTTGAGTTCCCTGGCCTACGTGACTTATCACCTCACAGTTATCACATCACAATGAATAAACCAGTTAGTTATACTGCACACTTTAATGACACAAAAAATCTACTTTCGTATTCTACATAATTTCTTTGATGGAGTGTAGACATGTTACCAGACTATCAGTGAAATCTTTGGCTGCGTCGATCAGTAGTTTCATCGCGCAAACGCACACTTCCAACACTCTCGTACAATCTAAATAACTACTTATCATTACCCGCATTTATGAAAGCGTCATTATGTATATGTGTGCATAAATAATTTACATATTGTTACGTTTCGCCGGGTGAAAATAAACAATCGACAGATCCGGCAATAACATCTAATCACACCTAGTGGCTCAGCTTAATGTCATGTCGCATTAGTGAATTGCTGTTATAATAACATGCAGCTGGCCGCTTGTGCTTGAGTCGTTCGCAACCTTGCTCTGATGCAATCTGGAAGAAAGTGAAACTAAGAAACCACCAAAACGTTGTGTTATTGAATGAAAAGTCCGTCGATTGTTGCGGTGGTTTGTCAACAGTCTATAGGCCCGCAATTACCGCTAACACGCTTTCTCGATTCGTAAGTTGTACCACCGTTCATTGTAGATTAAATGTAACCAGTCTTACTTAATTGACCAAGAATTATTCAAAACTGATACGTCTAGCGGAAACGATTTCGCACAATATGTGTAAACTTTCCTTTTTGGAATCGCAATGTATTGAGAATGCGAATACCTATCTGATTACTATTTTCCATGTTTGGTATGATGTAAATGGAACACCTGATAAATTCAAGTTGGGTCTAAACGTAATAATTCAAGCCAATTTCTATACTTGTTACGGATTGTTGTTCAGTATTTCTTGTTCTACCCTCATTAAACTGACTTTAAGATTGATAGCCAATACGCCTAAGCTATCAGTCTTCCTGACGCTTTGGTTTTCCTAAACAAATTGCGTCATTATGTCTGTATAACATAATATGAAAATACTCCACCCAATTCATTTTGAGAATGAATATGAAAACGAGCCATTGTTTGAACGCTTTTCGAAATAGAATGCAATTTGGTATTCAAATATAACATTCACATTTATGCGTAGGTCCCCTTTTATTACCATACAGGCTTTGAATTTTGTTATCACTATGTCCCTAAATAGGTACTCTTTTGCAAATAATATATAGATGTAAATACTAAATACCTATGGCATAAGTGAGTTTTACTAATAATCATGATGATAATAATGAATTTGCCTTCTGTCTGTTTTGAATTCTATGCTGTATAACTTTGTTGTAATCCTTTTTTACAATTTAAGTCTTTATCTTAGTACGTAGTAAGCAATGGCTTTCATTCCTTAGCTGGAAACGACACACAAACGATAAGGCATTCCGGAAATAATATCAAACAAGAGTTTGTCATTAAGTCATTAATAAAACAGGAAGGAACATTAGTCAATATGTATACGTATGAAATAATAATAAATATCAAAATTAAGTGTAATTTCACGTTATCTGCGCTTAGGCAATGACGACTTTTCTTTCGGCATTGGTACTGTTATCTAACTGATAATGGTTTAGTAAGTTGCTGACAACGCCTTGTTTAGTCAGTGTTCAGTGTTACGTTACAACATACAGTTTGCCTTACTTCCCCAGTTGTTTTGTTCTTTTGAAACGAACTAACTAATGTAACGAATTTACGGGACTTTTCATAGAGATAATTAAACGTCGGAAAGTGACGTAGTTTATTCTATATTCTAAAAAAAAAATGCAAGCAATTGTTACTTCATAAAACATGTGTCGACTGATAAACTTACAGGTATCTATCTACTTTTTTGTCTGCTTTGAACTTTGAAACGTTATTGATTACCTGAGTTAATAGATAATAATAAATACTTGTTAATTATTATGCAAATAGGAGAATCTAATTATCCTTCTGGTAGATAGTCGGCAATTTAACATCGGTTGATTTATTCAGCTTATAGCTCAAGCGTGCCTTTAATGATTGAAAAGTTTCCAATTTGAAATTGAAACGTGGATTGCAAGCCATGATGCTTGGTATCGCCTGAACCTACCAGTACCATCTTTAAATAATGTTTACTCAGTTTGCGAAACGAATCGTTTTAAACCGTGAGTATTTGCCAACCAAATGATGGCACATTTCTTAACAAATGATGTTCACAAATGTTGTTGATGTTTTACCGGGAGTATAGAAGGTAATTCAACACAAAGACATCGTACATGTACAATAATCATAGACCAATTAGTTGGGAAGGCGTTCCGAGATTCCGTGCCCAAGAGCGATGTCTACGTGCGTCGTTGAACGCGCGTTTTTTTTGTCATGTTGGTAAAATAAATTTATAGCTGATAGCATATTTTCCAAATTTTGTCTTTTGTTTAAAAGATTTCTTTGCCTGTAAGGTGTACACAAATAGTGATTTAGCAATAGATTTTATAATGCAATTCGAAATACAATAGTCTTAGAGGAAGACAGAGGTGGTTAGTGGACGTTCGTTGTGTCCGGGAACGCGCTCGGCCGTAACGTAATTTTACGCTGGGGCGCACTGCGACATTATTTTGTGTTCCTTTAAAAACCCATTCGCTAATGACTGTGTGATTTAGTAGGTAAATTGTTAGAATATGTACCTACTTTACGTAAGTACTTCAAATTCGGATTTCGTTTTACATGATTATAAACATCATCTTATTGAATGTTATCTACTACTACTCCTTAAGGGTCACGTCTCAAATGATTCGTGAATACTAGGCTAACACCGTCCATATATTTACTTTTTAGTAGTAGCTATTTGCCATCGTTCAGAAGCATCTGGCATATTTTACGTTTTTTATCTTAACAGTGACTACTCATTGTTCTGATAAAAACATGACAATAAATGTGTTTGAAGAATGACTCTTGTGTTGAAGCTAAAATTACTTTATATTTAATACAACTTCTGTTGTTTTCAGACGGGCGGTGCAGACAGCGCCAGCGGCGGGTCGGGTGGTTCTGGCATGGAGTGTATCCAACTCCGCTCGCCTCCCGGACCCTTCCATTACCTCATCTCGGAGCAGGCTAAGTCCCTCGTCGCTCTACAGGTCAGTATCTACTACAAGTTGTATTATATTTCGACGACTCCAGTCTAATGGACGAGCTGTATTGTATTTCGATGATTCCAGTCCAATGGGTTTGCGACAATTGAATTCCATTAATGTATTCATACTTCTCGTCAAAATTCTCTACTGTTAAAAAGCTCGTGTAACGTCATCAGCCAAACAATATCAAATTCCACCTTTGCATTAATAAACCGATATACCTACTGGTTAGATGCTACCGACAAGTTATTGCCGAAAATTTAAGAATCACCATAGATCTACTCGTTTCGTCGTTAACAACCTTTTCACAGCTGCCACAATTAATTTCACTAATAAAATGTTCGCATCGAACAGGAACTCCAGAATGAAGTCGGAGCTTTGCTCGAGTTTCGCGACCTCGTCATCGAGACATTCCCGAACCTGCGCTCGAAGATGGCGCCATCGACGCCCGCGAGCGACACGCGGCGCGACTGGGAGCCCGGCGTGCGCGTGCGCCGCAAGCTGGCGGCCGGCGCGGGCGACGCCGCGCGCGCCAAGCCGCAGCCCTCCGTGCAGGACTCCGGCTTCAGCACCGAGACCTCGTGCGGCAAGGTAAAGTACTACACCCTCTTTATGAAGTCAGTCCCTTGAGTCTGAGTATGCGCCTTAAGTACTCATTGTACTCACTATTGATACTATATTATTAGTATTTCGCATTTTGATTGTCGGCCGGACACAGACTGACTGCCCCATACATTCCTTGTGTACATATCCAAAGAACTCTTCAAAGACTTTGCGATGTTCGTCTTCTATTCTTAATCATACTATTTGTACATTGCGTTGTTGCAAGTGCTTCACAAAGAACCCTCTAATTTCAAGGACGCGCATTCCTCTTCCGCCTCCGCGTCTGCTTCGGCGAGCCGATCGCGTCCGCTCGAAGACGAGCTGTGGGCGCTACTCGACGTCATCCAGCGCAAGGGCGTGCGGTTGCGTGACGAAGCGGAACAGTTGCGAGGGGAACTCGACGACAGGCAACCCGTCGACGTGGATACCGTCGAAGAATCGTTCGCAAGAGCAATCTCAAGTGGAACGTGCAGTGACTGTGCAGACACGTCCAGAATCAGGGCAGAACGCGATGCTTTGCTCCTACGCGCGGCTGCGCTGGAGGCTGCGGCAGCGGCGGCCGGCAGCAGCCCGGCGGCGGCGGCGCCCTGCACGCCGCTGGGCCGCCTCGACTCGGCGCTCGAGACACCTTCGAGACCACCGCGCGTCGCTACGCCCGACTCCAAGAAGTTCGCGGCGATTCTCCTCGAGAGCAATCCCGTCGAACTTCAGAGGCAACTGCTCACCTCCACCGTACAGAATCAGGTATGATAACACGACTTGTAAGATATCTAATAGCTATTTAATGTTTTCGAACTGATTCCGACTTTTATTTGTTGAAAATAAACTTTCTTGCCGATCAGAAGTCACACGGACCGTTGACGAAGGAGGCGTGTACCACTGACACGATTCACGTTCTCGAATGTAAAATGACACTTCTATTACAAAAAAGGAGTTGCGTCTAAATTTTAGGAAGTGAACATTTTAGGTCGTTTGAAATCTGTTGCATTAACAAAAAAATATAAAACAGTTGGAGCCGTTAATTGCAGAACGAGTGAGGTAACGAAGTACGTGCTAGTCGTTCTTCAGAACTGTCATTGCACTAACGAGTGGATGGTGTGACGTAATCGCACAGATTTCGGCAGAATTACGCAGAACTGTGCGGCTAATGGAGTGTGGCGCGACGGTCGACCACCGCCATTAAACTCTACAATACCTACTTCATTTTGGTACCTCTGTATAGTACCATTACCATCTCTGTGTGTAGTAACCCATTACAAAACACATTTAGCGAATTTTCACATATTTGAGTTGCATCACATGTATGTAATCAATTTCAGATGAATGCTTGAAATTTACAATCAATTATTAACTGTTAAACTATTACAAATGCACTAACACCAAAATCTTTAATAGAAATAGAAATTTGACTATTTCTCCAATTGTTTATACTTGCCTTTCATAATTGGTTTTCTATTATGTGGAATTGATTACAAAGTCTATCATAAAAAAAAAAATACCAAAACAATCTCATTAGACATTACGCTTCACCATGAGTCATAATCCTTGGCCCATTCTAAATGATTGATAGCAATTGAACCGGTGACTGGCCCCGCGTTTCCTTTTATTATTTGCCATTACTTTGACGTGCCTTGTAATTTTAATATCACCTCGACCAAACGGAAGCTTATTTACTCAATCTTACGTTAATTATGGCAGTAAATATCTTGCTTATTATCATTATGCTAATTTTAAAAATTTATTGTATAGCCCATTGTACTGCTTCTCATTTATATTAATGACCACTTTTTTAATGAAAATTATTTATCTACTAGTCACGTTCGATAAATTTATGTTGCTAAGCAGGCAGAAGGTTAATGAGTTGCTTTTCAAGTTCTGTATCATAGATATATATCACAGTTCATAGCTAGTCCGATATATAAATTATTCAATATAGGTACTTGTTTCATAATTTTCTTAGAGAAATTATATATATATATATATATATATATATATATATATATATATATTCATTTTTGTTGTAAGGTAATGCAAGTTATTTTACAAACTTGACAGTATTTTTCAATATTATGTAATATAATGTCAACCGAAAAATAATACATTTATCAATACAGAGTTCTGCCTCTTTCATAAGACTTACCTATCTTAAAAATGCAATGTATCACCAGGTCTGTACCCCAATTTCTGATAATAATATTTATATCTTAGATAAAACGAACAATTGGATAGGTATTCTACTTGGATACCTATCCAATATAAAATCATATTCCGTGCGAGCATGAAAAGAAATGTTTGAAATAAAACTATACGTAAACTGTAGATGCTTTACGTGTCGCAGGATCTAGGAGTCACATAATAGATCATTCAATTATACGATTGTTTTTTTAGAACATTATTTTGCACGAACTGTATAACCTTGTATATAAATGTATAACATTAATTCATAGTATAATAACTCTTATGTTCAAATTTACTTACATTCATTGTTTATTTTAACTACTAGGTGTGCATGATGTGAGCTGTTTTAATTTTAATATTTTATTGAGACGTTCAAATATTTTTTTATTAATGTATAGCGTATAATTTTGAAAAACTAACTAGTCAGAAATGTCTGTGAAGAGGTTATGTGCAAACCTTTAGCGGCCGGTCTCAATAGCTTATCTACTGTTAACTGTCTGTTAAATGGCTAACTCAAGTATTGAAACTGATATTTGTGCTTTTCGATAAACGTCGATAGAAAACCCGACGGCTGTTTGAACAGACGGCAAACGGGTTGAGACCGGGTGTAATTAAACTCATTCTACTGTTGGCATTTTAATTTGCTATATCAATTTAAAAGGTTTAATTTTGATTGATTAAGCAGTTCAATTAAATTCTTCGTCTATCCCTACGTTTTCCATAGACATTTCGGACACGTTTGAACTACACAGAATAAAAATAGATGTAATGGTTGTATGTAACATTGCAGGTGTTGAGTGAGCGCTTCAGGCGAGCGGCCGCGCAACGTACACAGTTGCTGGAGAGGCTAGAACGCACCCGAGACCTTAACGAGGACCTCAAATTTAGAGTATGTATATTTTGATTGCCAATTTTCTTCTTTCAATGTTTTTAATGATGACAAGCATTGGAGGGTTTTCATTAGTCTTCATACGGTGGTAGTAGAAAAACACCATTCGGGAGGGATTCTGCAAATACTTACAGGAGATTATACATACATTTTAAATGTATGGAGGAAAAAATTGTCTCAAGCGGCACTTTAGTAACGGCTTAGGGCCGGTACCCCTAAGGTCGCAGGTTCAAGTACCGCTTGAGACGAATTTTTCGTCCATTCCATCCATGTATGTATAAAAATGCTTTAAAAATTACAAAAAAGTAATGTACTCAGTATATTATGCAGATTCCCGCCCGAATGATGATTTCCTATGAAGACTACTACCACCTAAGGTCACGTCCTGCTTGAGACGAATTTTTCCTCCATACATTTATGTATGTAATGAGTACTGTTACAACGCCGTTAACATAACTCCGGCATGTCATGTCAGGAATTGTAGATTTTTTTTCTTCATAAGTTACGATTTACGCCGTCTACCGTGTTCCTTTAAGGTATTTTTGTTCGGCTCTGAGTTTCGTTACAGAAGCCATTTCACATTTTTGATGACGTTGATAATGTTTTTTTTTTATGTCAAAACTTTATTTTAATAGTACCGACGACTGTTCACAGCTGGAGGAGAAAACAATCGAACTGGAGGGAGCTCGCGCGCTCGTACGCAAAATGGAAGGTTCTAGACGCTCTGCGCACTGCAGCATGCGCGACATGGAGCCGCTGCACATGCCCGACGACAGCGACGAGTCGCGCATCGCCGACACGCCGCGGCGCCGGCCCAGCCGCATCCCGCTGCACACGGGCCGCCCGGCCTCGGCGCACTCGGCGCGCTCGGCGCGCTCCGGCCGCGGCCGCTCGCCGGCGCCGGGCCGCGGCCGCTCTCCGGCGCCGGCCGGCGCGGGCCCGGCGGCCCCGCCGCGCTCGCACAAGGACCGCGACAAGTCGTCCGTGCCCGTGCGCCGCTCGCCCGCCGTGCCCGATGCCAAGGTTCGCGTCCGCTCGTTCTGGAACACGTGGTTCTTTAAAGATGCCGGCTCGTGAGCTCGCGCCGGACCCGTTCTCGTAGTAGTTGTCGCGACCGGCTCCCATGCCATTATGTCTATCGTAAGTTTTGTTCCCCGTCGTTTCCGTTTCGCTTCGGTTCCTTTGCCCGGCCGATTCTGGTTCGATTTAGTTGCGTAGAGCGAGTCCGTAGTCTAGGCGAGCATGTGCTAACTATTGTGTGTCGCGCCACTAACTGTAGCCGTGTCGGCCGAACTGCAGAACGATTCGTGCGATTCCACTTGTATAATTTTCATATACAATTGGTATTTGAAACGAAGTAAAATCTTATGAAATTCATATTTTTTATTATTACACTGAATTTTCGAATCGATCTTCAGGTCAAAGACTTTCATATCATGATAATAATTTGACACATTCTGTTTGTAAAAGTTGTCGTATTCCAAGTTGTGAAAAATTTATTGACTGCATTTGTTTACTCATGAACTCACAATTTGTTCGTACGACATCTTTCAGTGGCTTGGGTTTTGCTATAAAATCATACAAACAAAATAAGCTATAATTAACTAAATGAAATATCATAATTTTAAATCATATTTTCAAGTGTTTATGTACTCAGTGCACATTTTAACATTATTTTTTTGTGATTACTCTTGGACATTTATGAAGACTGTAGTATGGTAAGTGCGACATAAAGTACATTTTTATGAATTGTATCATTAGTTTTGCCACTACACACTATAGACACATTTTTATATTAGTTTTGTGTATTAATTTTATTATTTATGATTTTTGTTGTATTTATAATTTGAGTGTGCAACTGACATAGTGGCATAATGGCAAAATAATTGGCTAATCACAAAGCAACTAGGTACCGACGCTCTCACACGGCCTCACACTCTTGGTGATTTGGTTTTGGTAACTAATAAACTATTCTAAGCACATACGTCAAACTTGCGAGATAGCACACGGTAGATCACGGTAAACGACACTTCGTAACGTAGCTGTAGATCGACTCATAAAAAAATGTGGTTTTTTTTAATAATTTGAGTGTCAGACGAGTCGTCTCCGGCCCGTCCCCCGGCGAGGCCCGGCCGGCCGGCCGCGGTCCGGCGGCGGCTCGTCGGTCCGGCGCGTACGTACCAACGTCAGGACTTTCGACAGAGATTGGCCTTTGGCGCCTCGGAGCGACTAGCGGCGAGCGACAGCGAGTACGGGGCGGCCTCGCGGCTGGCGGCCGAGCGCGTGGCGGCCGAGTACGTGGCGCGCGCCGACCGCCTGGCGCCGCTCGTCCGCGCGCGGCCGCTGCCGGCCGAGCTGCAGGCGGCCGCCGCGCAGCCGCGCGCCAGCCTGGCGCTGGAGCTGCGCCGCTCCGTGCTGTACGCCGACGCGCCCGACGAGGGGGACTCGCTGTGGAACGGTAAGCCGCAGCAGTACTTCGAGAGCATGAACTACGGCGAGCGCGACGACGAGTACGACAGCGACTCTTTGGCGCCTTGAATCCCTCTCACTGTGAGTCCGCCTCCGTGCGGCGCTATCATTCCGTTTGCATCTCGAGTGATCTGTGATATGAGTCACCGCTTTGCGTGTTCGACTACGATCAAAATCGATCAAAGTCCGAATGAATGAATTGCTTTTTGTGGAATCCTTCTCTATGAACGGCCTCACCGGGGCGTCGGGCGCGATATGAAGCTAGTGTTTATTCTCCCTCTCGGCCCCTCGGCTGCCGGTTTTGTAGCCGGGCGTTTATTTTTATTCTTGAAATGATATATTTTACTATTTACAGGCTTTAGTTTGCGACGGTTTGATTCTTTATCGTAATTATAAGTGTACTGATTATTCGTTCCATTTTGTCTTAAAAGTATTACATGAAATATAAAATTACAAATAATGGTAGCTATGTTTAGCCTAAGTATCGTCATTCCTAAACCTATAAGGACAGACTGTAATTATTTAATATAAAATGAGTGAGAGCTTGGAACGACTGTTAGCAAGGCTGTGAAACACTGAAGTGTGCTTGATGTTGTATCTGATGTAAGCGATAAACCGGGAGTAATGAAATTATAATGCTTAGTTAACGTGTGTTGCGGTTCTACACATAGTATTGTTGTTAAACATTGTCCAATCGTCCAGTGCTGAACGTCCTAACGCGACAACGCGACTGCCTTTGCGTTCTAACATTACGATGATAGTTGATTTTATTAGTAATACATTACACATTACGGCGGACTTAACAAATAGTAGGAGACTGATTTTGTATAAATAAAAATTAGAAATGCTTTACCAAGTTAGGGAACCTCCATGTGAATGACCGTCATTTAGTATGTATTTCGTTCTCGTTTTTAAGATATATGTATGTACTACTAAGCTTTTAAAGTTTAAACTAATGATAATATACCAATTCGATAATGTAAACGGCTGTATTTTATGTAATTAAGTATAAATGTTTAGAATAATTAATTACGTCGACTGTTTAATGTACAGAGTTCGATTATACTATTAGAATTTGTAAATTATTAAGCCATTACCTACCTACTGTTAAGATACTCATAAATCTATCTAGTTAGCTTGAATCTAGTTGATGACTTATTATGTAAAGTGTACAGAAATCATATCATTATATACAGATCGTAAATAAAATTGTTCATATCAAAATGTATTGTTTCATTTTAAGCAAAATCTGTTACCTTTTGGCCTCCCTGGTCCATATATACGACAAAAAACTACATACAAAAATAAATTTCCAGTCGTATAAATACGACCCAGGTACGAAAATATTTGTCGTATAAAGTCTACCGGGGTGGTCAAAAGGTTATACTTTATTAAAATTTAATCAAAATCAACATTAAATAAAAATATGAGAAAAATAAAACATACAAGAGTAACATTTCATAAGAAAATTAAATGTGTTCCTGGGAGTTAGCCAATTTTGGTCCTAATGTGATGTCATTTATTTCTAGAGTACTGGGGTCCTTGCACACTTTAATGAATCCGTGTTGCTTTAGTTCTGAAAAGGACAATATAGAATTAATGGATCGCCAATATTTCTCCTTCATTCATAAAGGTATTTAACGTGTAACTGAAAATTGTGGTCAGTACTTGTAGCCTACTCTACTCTAAAATTTCGCAATATTTTCAATCACGATTTTCAATAAAACGCTATAAATGTGCTATAATTATGCAATGAATGCAGATCGTCGAGGATATATGCAGCTGAATTGAAACTGTATTTTTTTGTTACACCTTGTATACTCAGGCTAAAAACAATGTAAAGAAAAAACCATTTCTTACTCAGTATAGAAGTAAAGCACCGAGCACAAATAACACGTTCATGTCCGGCTATGGTCGGCCCTTTACTGACGAGATTATATATTGTCACTGGCTTACGACCAATTTTGACGAATTTCAAAATCTTGAGCATCGTACCCTCGGTACCCCAATGGTCACTGAAACAAAACAAAACTATATGTGTAACTTAGTTACAACAACAGTGGCGGGGGGAGTTGCTTGAAACAGATAGGGTCGTTGTTGCGCCACTGATACAATGATTTGTACGCAAGGACTGAGATGATTTTGGTGGGGCTTGAGCCCCCTAGGATCCGCCACTGTAAGACAATAGTCTAAATGCACTATTTTCTTTCACATTAGTGCATACTTTGGTGTACTATTTACACTTGTAAATACTAGGTTTAAACATTTTCTGCAGTAAATCGATAAAAAAAGATATCACGCTGGACACTGTTTTTTTTGTATCTATTATATTATTAACTAGAGTTCAAAGATTCACTTTTGACTGCCTCTGTGGCGCGGTGGGGTGGGAGTGTATCCGACTGCCACGCACGTGTCAATGGTCAATGGTCATGGGTTCGATTCCCATATGGGACACCACTTTGTATGATCCACAAGTTGTTGTTCCGAGTCTGGGTGTACTTTGTGTCCGTCACTTATATGTTTGTAAAGTCCCCCACGACACAGGGCTTGTACCCTTAACTTCTACTCTTTTAAATAAAAAAAGAAATTGTATTCTAATGACCCTCCGCTCCGCTACTACGATAGAAAGGTTCAAAGGGACAGACAAATCTGAAGTATTTAATTTCTGCTGTGGGAATTCAATGTTTGGAAGGAGTATTTCTGTATTTCCCAAAAGTTAGGTACGTTTTTCAATTCTGTAAATATTTAAATAGCGAACGGCCCCGCTGGATGCAAGCCATTTTTGCTCTTGTGGCATGAGGTTAATTGAATATTTTTATTTGATTAAAGAGATACATTGAACAAGCTATATAGCAGTACACCGGTTTCGTTGCTGTGGCTCAAGGAGGCCAGCTACATATAACAACGTGGAAACGTAGCCCTTCTTTAGTATCCTATAATTTTTCGAAATTCCCCGCGACGACTTCATCTGGATGTCGTAGAAATAGATAACAATGGGCTCCTAACCGATGTTGATTACGGCGACCATGGTCGTAATATTGTCGATAAAATTTATACGTCAGTCCCTCTACAACTTGTTAAGGTCCGGTAAAATATTGTAATTAACTGATTGCTTGTTCAATGGCTTCAAAGGTCGCGCTGCGTTCGACAGCTCGATTCGCGTTATGACTTGATCACTCCTCAGGTCTCAATGTGCACGAGGGACTTTTGTCTATGGAGAACATAAATCCCAGTAGCTTGGAGAACATGTAGGTATACATTACTCTAGAGCAGGGGTTCCCCAAGTTCCAGTTAGGATTCCCATTTCATTTGGTAGGTGATCCAAATTAAATGAGAATTGCCTTATCTGGACACATTATCCAACATGTGTTTGTAGTTGTTTTACTAAGCAGGCAATCAAGTTGGTTTGTTCCTTAGAACCCGCTTTGGGAAATCCTGCTCTAGAGGACTCGACATGCACTAAAAATTGCTGTTTGTTAATGAGCTTTGGGACAAGCTTGATAGGATAAGGGCGTCAATAATTTAGTTGGTAGTATCATGGTTGTACTTCTACAAAACTCAACAAGTTGATAATTATTTTTTTTATATGGGGGTCTGAGGTAGCAGTTTATTTTGGATAAGGGGTCTTTTACCCAAAATAGTTTGGGAATCCCTGGATTAGTGTGTACGTATGATACACTGTGTGCATTGTATAAAGAGTATGCCTGCCACACTTTTGTCTGCTTGTCATATTTTAGTTGGTGCCAGGAAATGTAGTTTTATGTATTAGGCACCAACTTCAAAATGTTTAATTATTTTTTGCTTTTTAGTTAAGTACCATAAATTTAATTTGGAAGTCGGTTTTTATTTTTTTGTAAAAAAGTATTTATTTCTCACTTTTTAGTGTATTGGTTTGTAGTTGATTTATGTTACAATAGCATAATCCAAGCTGCTCATTTCTTTTTACAAAATGTTGCGTTTTGCGATACAAGGCCGTTGATTTTTTTAAGAGTTCACCTGATACTAGACCATCAGTTCCATTACATGATTTGACGGAGACGAAGAATCAGGTATCGAACACGGTACTCAGATCGCAACCCGCAATATTTATTATTTAATAGTTCCGCTGGTCATCTGTGGTCTTCATCATCAGTTCCATTTCACTCAATGGTGTTTTTTAAGAGTAAATGTACGAATTACAAGAAAATATACCCAAATTACTATAGAAGTGCCTTTAATATTTGAAGAGTTCCCTCGATTTCTCCAAGATCTCATCATCAGATCCGAACTTTGATGACAATGGGACCAATCTGGAAGTATACTATTTCAAACCAGTCTAACCGTCTGCGAGTAATCGGATAAATATAAAAAAAAATACAGTCCAATTGAGAACCTCCTCGTTTTTGAAATTGGTTGATAACAGTTTTGTATAGTGTGGCCATTAGTGCTGTGCACTCCCTGAGGTATGCACGGCGAGGTGGGGGGCGAAGAAAAAAGTGCATGAGTTCACATGAGGTCGATACATGTCGGACAGATCTTACGATATCAGTTTGCATTTCTAAGGCAAGACTTGTGGCGGGACGTTGCGTTGGTCGGAGGCTATCTATCTGTAATATATACTTACTTTGTTGATTAAAATGTAACCCAAATATACTCATATTTTATTAAAAATATGCAGGTGATAAATAAGAATTGAAAGTTATAATTCACAACAGGACTTGTTTTATTAAACATTTTTTATATTTACAAACAATTATATATTCTAACGAAAGTTATTCTGACATAGATTCTGTTTCAACTTCATCTTCCATTTCGTCATCATCTTCATCTTCCTCTTCGCCACCGGAACTTGAATCAGAGTCTTGCAAATTTATTATGAATGAATCGATAACATTATCGAACCTACTATCGCGACTCCAGTAATCATTTTCATTTTTCTGGACATGATCGTCGCATTTCTGCCATTTTTCCGCCGTGAATTCCGAAAACAATTTATCCAATAAGATTATCTTTTCGTCTAGAGAAGAATTAATATAGTTTTGGGCTATGTTGTTTTTAATATCAGCCCAGACCAACTCGATTGGATTTAAATCTGGATGGTACGGAGGTAAACGCAGAACAGTGTGTCCACTGGCTTTCAGGAGTTCGTCAATTCTATACACGGGTTCTTTTTGTGTATTTTTGATAAGAAGTAGCAGTTGAGCCTTTGACATGATTCCTGAAAATTCTACATTATGGCGTAGCAACCAGTTCTGCATTTCACTTTTGAGGCTTGATATAGTTGGTTTCTTCTCAATCTGAACGCTGTGGTAAGACGCGTTGTCCATTACAACCACAGAATTCGGCAGCAACTTATCTTTTAACTTTTCATCTACCCACTTATAAAAAGTAGGTCCGCTCATATCTCCATGATAGTCACCGGTTCTAGCATCGGATTTGAATATAGTCAATGTATCATCCACTAAGCCATTTCGACACCCAGCGTGGAGTATTACTAGTCGCCGTCCTTTCCCAATATCAGCATGAATACCGGGTTCTGACGATGATTGCCAACATTTGCTGGCATGGTGACTGGCGTTGATGTATGTTTCATCAAGAAAATATATGTTTCGGTTTTCCGTTCTGTAATTTCTGATTTGTGTAAGATATTTTTTCCGCCACACTGTAATATTAGGCTGCTCTATAAGGAGATGTCTCTTTGATTTGCATTTTTTGTAACGGTAGCCCATTTTGTGTAAAAGCTGTCTTAAATATTCCCGTCCACAATTCAATATGCCATCCTGTCTCAAACTTGATAGTAACTTACGGACACTTGGTATTTTTTTTTCAACTTCGTAAAACTGATGAATTTTTCTTCTGATAACTCCAAGGTCAAAATCATCCACAACGTGTTTTTTCTTTAGAACTTTTGGTTTTTTTGGCGATTGAAATTTTAATTGGCTTGAATTTTCAATTGATAAATAGCCCGCAGAAATCACATTATGTACGGTTCTTTTGCTGTATCCCGTAGCCTCCGCAACGATTTTAGCAATATTCACGTCATTTTTAAATTCAAAGCTTTCTTTGTCTGCTTTTCTTTTCTTAAAATATTCAGCCACCTTAAAAATGACAGTCTTCATATCACGAGATAACGCACGACCCATCTTTGAATATTTATCTCGTGTGCGTCTGACATAGACAGTCCGATACAAATAACACTACCTGCCGTCACAAGCGTTGACGGCGCACTGACAGCGCAGCAGCCGATTCTAACCCCCCCGTCTCACCGCGCGCATACCTCAGGGAGTGCACAGCACTAATGGTCATACTATAATAAAACACTTACCGTATAAACCTCTTCGAATCCGTAGTTTGCTCCGAATCACCAAGAGACACTCGTGTTCTATCGAGACTTCCCAATGGCGTATCAGAACTATCACTACGGGTCCCTTTACCAGATTTGCCTCGAGAAACTCTACGTTGTGATGTTCGAACAGTCTCAATAACTATAGGTGGAGGTTGTATATCTGCTAAACCAGCCTCTTGTAACATTGAAGATACGATCATTTCAGCATTTTGTTGTATAGGTTCCACTATTTGACCACTTGCTTCAATATTTTGGTGACTTGGTTCAGCTCTTTGGCGACTTGGTTTCACACTTTGGCGACTCGGTTCGACATTTTGGCGAATCGGTTCCTCCGGCTGTGGTAGGAAGTTGTCGGGTCTGTTTTCCTTGTCGGCTTCAGTGTCTACTAAAAAAATAATTTTGTTTAATATTCTCAGAGAAACAACGGTAGGGACCGAACACTGCCAGCGGTCTAGTGTTCTGCGCACTGACGCGACTGAGGTCAGATGACCGTCGCGACTGCTTTTGCGTGTGCAAGGTTCTAAACCACCTCATAGGTTACAATGACCGCGGAACGCAGAACTCTGACCGCAGAACTCTAGACCACTATATCTATGTATATGCATGTTTAAATAGTTTTTAAAACACTACTACATCAATCAAAAAAACAGAAAGTAGCAGGGCTGTTTCTCGATCTTAGCGCCGCTTTTGACAATGTGGATCATGAGATACTCATAGCAAAATTAGAGCATTACGGAGTTAGGGACAATGTGTTAAAATTATATTCTTCATACTTGGAGAACAGAAAACAATATGTAGAAATAAAATCAGTAACGGAAGGTAATGAAACGGTACATAAATCTAGGCTTTTACCTGTAAAGAAAGGGGTGCCGCAAGGATCTGTGTTAGGACCTATTTTATTCATTGTATTCTTGAATGACCTTGTTGAGTTCATCGGCAGTGTAAGTCCAAGCAGTAAATTAGTTATTTTTGCAGATGACACAAATGCAATTATATCTGCCGATGATATTAATAAACTCGAGAGGGAAGTTAATATTTTGGTTACAGCTTTCGAAAAATGGTTTGAAAATAACAACTTAAAACTTAATATCAATAAAACCAAGTGTATGCTCTTCAAATCAACAGCCAAAAACAATGATACCATAAGCATAGTTTCACCTTCTCACAAAATTGAAATGGTCGAGGAATTTAAGTTTCTAGGTATATATATAGACTCTTTACTAAATTGGAAACCGGAATTGACCGCCTTAGTAAAATCATTAAGTTCAGCTTGCTATGCAATTAGAAATTTAAGAGAGGATTTAACAACTAGCCAACTAAAGATTATATATTATGCACTAGTAGAGTCCAAACTTCGATACAGCATTCTACTTTGGGGCAATAGTTATAAATATAACATTACCCAAGCTTTCGTTATGCAGAAAAGAGCGATCCGTACTATGTTAAGGCTTGAACAAACGGAGTCATGTAGACCCTATTTTAAGGATCTGAACATACTGACAGTTCCTTGTCTATACATTATGGTACTTCTTACAAATTTGATAAAGCATTTAGACAATTTCGAAACAAAGGAACAAAGAGGTATTAGAGACAAAAGTCGCAGAAGGGATTTACCAAGCATAACACACTCTAAACTAAATGTTGTCCAACATACTTCTGGGGTCCAAGCTATAAACATATATAACAAACTGCCGGTAGAAATGAAAAGTGTTTATTGTCTCAATACTTTTAAAAATAGACTGAAATCGTTTTTGTTAAGGAAATGTTATTATAGCATAGAGGAATTTCAAGCAGACAGTATATCAATGAATGATTTTGAAACTAATATTTAAATGATTTATTATTTTTTTTCTTTTTTTTTACTTGATACATATCTTTTAATAATTTGACATTTTATATTTTGTGTGACATTGTTTTATATCCATTTTATGCATTGTGTACTTGATTTGTTATTTTTTGTGTACCTACTTATATTTTATTGTATAGTATTAAGTTCAATCTCATATATTCCACACAATGTAAATTGTAATGAATAAATGACTTATGACTTATGACTTAAATAGTTTTGAGAATTTCGACGGCAATACTTTATGACCCTCACAACTTTGCCTGTGTGAAATTTCCTCGTTTTTTACTTATACTTAAAGGACCTATTCCCATACCTACCGAATATACAAAAAAAAACGGTGAGCCGTTTCGGAGGAGTTCGACCAAAAACACTGAGACACGAGATTTTTATATATTTATCATCATCATCAGCCTGTATCAGCCAAAATCGGTTCATATAACATTTACGCTTAGGAAAGGGGATTGTTCACCTGTGACACTTGATGGATTGGTCTTACCACAACACACATCAGTGAAATACTTACTATACACCTCGATAGGAGACTTACCTGGCGAGATCATATAAAGGCCAAAAAGGAACAAACGAATAAAAAGCTTAGAGACATGTACTGGCTACTAGGCAGACAATCTACACTAAGTCTTGAAAACAAAGTATCTACTTGTATACAAATATGTCATACAACCTACGGGTTGTATGGTATACAACTGTGGGAATCAGCGAGTCATTCAAATGTAGAAATCCTCCAGCGCTACCAGAATAAAGTACTGAAGATCTTGAGCAATGCGCCTTGGTTCACACGGAACACAGAAGTACACGAGTATCTGGAAATTCCTACAGTCAAGGAGGAAATAGAAAGGTCTTTTATGGCCTATAAACAAAGACTCGAATGACACAGAAATCATCTGGCCACAAAACTCATGAGTACACATGACTGTATATTCCGGCTAAAAGAACTCGGCTAGCCACCATTTAAAACAAAAGAAGTTTTAAAAAAATAAAGTAGAGGTGACACATTAGAGGATGTGCACTCTCAAAAGCTTCAAAGCGCATTAAAAAATCTGATTAAAGCGCATAGCTTTAATCAGAGGCTGATTGCAGATAGACAAAGAAAAAAAAACAACATTAGCCTGTTTGGGTCTACTGCTGGACTTAGGCCTCTGCTAATTTTCGCCGCAACATCCGATCCTCTGCCTTCCGCATCCAGTATGGACCGACGACCTAGAGAAGGTCGGTGGGATGGCCCAGCGACCTTATTTAGGTCGTCGTCGGTCCATCTGGTTCTTCGGCATATATGGCCTACTTTAGTTCTTTGTCGGATGACCTCATTGCGAACTTTATCCTTCAAAGAAACCCCAAGCATAACTCGCTCCATAGCCCGCTACGCGACTTTAAATAAGTGGATTAGCCCAACCGCAAGTGTCCACGTCTCGGCATCGTAGGTCATAACAGGTAGGACGCACTCGTTATATACCTTGGTCTTCAGGCATTGCGGTAAAGGCGAAGTGAGAACTCGGCGAAGTTTGTTTAACGCTGTCCATCCCAATTGGATCCTTCTGTCGACTTCTTGCTCGAAGTTATTTCTACCTAGCTGAATTACTTACCTAAGGTAGATATATTTTTAGACATCTTCGAGTATCGACCTTTCGACATAATATATTGGTTTCGGCATGACATGTTCATTTAACATGACTTCGGTTTTTTTATCCACACATCTAGAGGCTTTTGTAAATTTGATTTTAGAAACGATTTTGTTTCTAAGACAATTATTTAGCAGTAAATACCTACATGGCTGTTCATTATTATAAAGTAGTAGTATCAATAAGAGTATGAATGAATATTAGAACTCACCGGCAATTTGGCTCGTCATCTGTTTAGCTGTTTGGCTCTCTCTAAATGATACATATCCCACTGAACGTTGTCTTTTTGGCTGCAGAAAATGTTAATTAAAAATTGATAACGGTTGAGTTTCTTTCTCATTGGAATATTTAATTTAAAAAATATTATTGCAAGGTTTAGTTGGACGAGAGGTATTTCTTTAACAAAACACAGACCGCCGACAGAAAGCGCATTAGTTATTTAAGGGAAATGTTAGCAAGTAAAAAGTTCGAATTTATGCCTTTTATTTAAGTTACTAAAGCAAACGTGTTGGTTAGATATTAATTCTACGGTACAATTATTAATTAAACTACAAACTTACGCTAATAACTGTCTCCTGTCCAGCCAATCTTTTACGCTCTTGCGAGAGTGTTTCCACTTTCTGCGTTAATATCTCTTCTATACCCAACTCCATAGGTTCCACAACACTGACACGAGGCACTTCAGACACATCTAACAACTGGCCAGTTACATTCAACTGGCCAGTCACATTCAACTGGCCAATGTCCTTCAATAACTCGCCAGTTACGTTAACAGTGGTTGCGCTGGGCTCTGGGTGAAGTTGTATCTCCGGTGGAATAACCGCTTCGGGTTCTTCCTCTATTCTTTCAAGAATTGATCTTGAAATGGGCTGGTTTGTTCTCTGCATGACTTCCTAGAATTAAATATATCGTAATATTGTTACGCTATACGGTGAAACTGTTGATTATGTAACAAAATACAGTGCAACCTCGATTTAACAAATCGGAGGGGAACAAGAAAATAATCGTTATATCAAGTAATTCGTTGAACTGAAGTTTGTTATGTTGAGGTTAGGTTGGTCTAAAATTCGTTATAAAGAGGTAAAAGAATAGTTTTATTCACCTCAACATGTCGCGACATGAATCACATAGTATAAGATTAAGAGTTTATATTGGTGGGAACTTTATATAAAGGTTTTGGGTTGACAAAATTTAATTAGAGGTATGAATACTTTTTCTTGATAGTTGAAAATTCGATATAAAGAGGTTGTTCGCAAAAAATGTTCGCATTGTAAAGGTATATTTTATATTGACTCTTATGGACAATTCAAGGGAATTACGAAGAATTTGTTAAATCGAGGAAGTCGTTATATTGAGGTACGTTATATTAAAGTTGCACTGTATTTAGGAGACTAGCGCCATCTGCCACGTACAAATTGTACTATGGTCTTTTTTTTTAAATAAAGTTCAGTTCGTTGGCAGCAGTTGTGTGTTTCATTTCTAAGAGTTTATGGGCCCAGCATAATCTTTAGGTAAAGTTTTAAAAGAAATATGTTGAAGCTGCTTGCTTTTATCTCTATGTTGTTCGCAAGGACCACCATGTTACCTTTATTATTTGAAAGTTCTCTGCACTAAATAAATCCGAACATAAACTTAAAGTAACTTGCCAGCATTATTTTAATAGAAAACATATTATATTATATTATTATTTATTAATGAATTAAAAAATGTAATCATATTGATTTTTAAGGTTCTTCACGCGAAATTTGTAATCGTTCGCGGACCATATTTTGATTCCTGCTGACCACCTTGGTTGTAAATCAATCACTGCTCTAATCAATACCAACAATCAGGGTGACAGTGACACCAGACTTACGATTTTGAGAAGTACTTAATTTGAAGAGCATTTTATATTCTAATTACTTTAATTTTCAACAGTACGCGCCTGTGATGGGTACGGAAACATAAAAAAACGCCGTTTAATAGGAGCTAGTTGAGCATATGCCTGACGCTGGTTTTTCGAATATCCTTTTTATAAATACATATACTAATAGTATAAATAATATAATAAATTATAGAAAATATAAATAAAACATCAGGGGTATCGTATGCTTTTTTGCCATTGTCGTGGTACAAAATAAATAAAGAAGGACCTATGTGCAAGTTTGCGACAAGTTGACAGGGAAGAAGTTAGGTATATGGGGAAAACCAAGACGGTACCTACTTCGACATCCGCACAGCGCCTGTGCCTTCTTACGGCCGTTTTCAATATCTATCTATCAATGGAATTGGCTACTATAGATAGAATTTTGAGATATTTTTTATGGAAGAAGAATAGAATTTTGAATTACGACGCCAAATCGATCGATAGATCGAATATTAAAAACGGCCGTTACTCTGCACCGGATCGTATGGAAGAATAGAATTGTGAAGTACGAAGCCAAATCAATTGAGAGATCGAATAATAAAAACGGCCGTTACTCTGCACCAGTTCCCATCGGATGAATTTATCAGATTTATTCCCTCTCTTTGCCTGCGCTTGCGTACATTTTTTTTGCCGGTATCATCTGTTTTTAAAGCAATTAAACTTTTGGCGTTAGGACTTCATATACCTGTTTACCAATTATTATTTTTTTGCGAACTTACGCGCACGCGATTGTTTATTTACATTTAAGTTCCGAAAGCACCCAGCGTTGAAACGCAAAATATATCTATAACCGCTAAAAACCTTATTTCAAAATGGCTTTTAACTAAGATCCCAGTTAGTATTTTAAAAATACTTACCTCAATATCCCGTTCCGCTAGTGTTAGCCCACTAACAACTCCAAGGTTTCGTGAAAAAAGTCTACTTATTTCAAATCCAATGTTAGCTGTAATCCTCGAACCACCATGACATGGACGACGGAAATATGTCTCTGGAGATACCTTTATAAAGATTATGTCGTCTGAACTGTCCTACAAATGGAAAACATATGCACTGTACTGATGAAATCTTCTAGATTGATATTTGTGATAGTGTAACGAACTAAATTTAAATACGAAAAAAAAATGTGGGTAAGTAGTTTGTAACCCTAGTGTTGACACAAAAAAAAAAGTCTACGGGTATGTTCCGATATACATTGCGAGCACTGTTCAGTGCTTTTACTGGGGAGAAATTAGTTCCGATTTGACTGACAGTATGTATTCTGCCGCAGTATCCTATGGGTATGTTCCGATATTGCACTGGAGCATGTAAGGTGTGACGTCAATTTAATATCCTACTGCGAAGCCGTTCCTTTATGAGCACTGGCGTTATCGAGTGCTCTCAGTACTTTGATCTCAGTAAATGAATATCATTGATTTAGACATTATACAATGAATTGATAATACCTCAAAGTCAAAGACAAAAATACTTTATTCATTTAGGTTACCAATGCAACGCTTATGAACGTCAGACAAAATTTGTGTAATTCTACATTTAATTCCAAGTTCGCAAGAGTAAAGCCGTTAGAAAAGAACTTGGCAATAAAAACTCATGGCCATTTTTTTTAATGCCAGTTTTTACAATATATTTGTATAATATATACAGTAAAGCCAGTAAGGTGCTGCAACCATTACACCATTAAAATTCACCCAAGCAATAACCATAGTACGTAAACTGGTATAATCAAGTTTTAAATGAATTAGCCTCTCGTTCTGAATTAGTGGATGGGAGCACCAACTTACAAAAATACAGACCTTTCAATTTTTAAATATAACTAGGTACATTCAACAAATATTTTTTCTTGTTGATTATTTAAGTTGTACATTATTTTATAGGCAAAAACGTGGATGACAGTATACTGGACTGCGTTCCGTTTAAACAGTAACCAGTATAGCTAACTATAAAGGAACGGCTTCGTAGTATACTAAATTGGCGTCATACCTTACCTCCAGTGCATATCGGAACATACCCTATTTACAAACACTACATAAGTACGTTCTAAATTTAAAATAGGTTATAAAAAATCCATGGATTATAGCAAACGCAAAAAACTTGAAGTACACTATTTGATTCTAAATTTAAAATATGTATGGCAAATGTTCTAAATTTAAAATATGAGAATCAAGGAAAAATAAAGTTCGTAAATAGGTAGTATTGTATGTTATTGGTTTGCAATGTATGTTCGTAAACTTTCGCGATTTGTACACATTAATGAATTTGGGTCACACGGGTCTACCGTGACCACGGCCGTTGCAATACGGTCGAAACGTCGGACAATAAACAAAGGTATTTAGCCTTAAAATAAAATAATTACGCGATTAAGACCCGTAGCTTATAAAATTATATAAAGTATTGTAATTTAATCTATTATAAAAGAACATTGACATATCTTTTTAATATAGACTTCCTAACTTGGTTACGTATGTGCGTCAATAAATTAGATAACAGAGGAATAAGGACACATACCATGCATCGTAACTCCACTAACGGATTCTCTATCCTCGCACGAAAATGTTCAGTACCAATTTTAATCTTTTTATCAATAATCAATTTATTTCGAATCCTGCGTCTCTTCGTCTGCGGTTCAACTTCAAGTTCCTACCCAGAAAAAAAGTAAAATAAAATACCAAGCGATACATGAGCGAATAGGCGTACCCGATAATATGTTCTTAACAACAGCTGAGTGCAGGTGGGAGGAGGTTATGTTTGAACCCCTCAAGTCCCCCCTGGTTACGCCAATGAACAGTATCTGGGGAATCTGCAACTACCTATTTCATCATTGCGTAAGTAGGAACAGACAGTTGACTTTTGCTTTCCACACTTCATACTCTCCCTGTCAAGTGCAAATCCAGAACTTTGTTCAGTGGTGTGGAATTGTGAATCGCTCGCATGACGGGGGTTGTTTATTCAAGACCGCTACACCAGCCAACTCCGCTGAGAGGGGCAATTGCCCGTCTAAACGCACCAGAACTGTGTCAAAATTCCCCAAAAAAAAGGTCTTTCGGTTGAGGGGGCTATTCCCCTGTTCTTGAATGCCTGCTCCTGTTATCTAGTTCAGTTAATAAGTAAGATTATTGGTATCCATACTCACCTCCAGTTCTATTTCCTCTTGCTCTGGAACTTTGGGAGGTTCTACAGCCACAACGATAGATTCTTCCGGAGCGGGTATTTCAGGCGATCTATTTCAAATATTATTATTTTTTATTTAGTTTTCTTTCGTTTTACGTACTAAGGTGACATTTTATCACAAAGACGTATCCAGGATTATTTTGTAAGTCGGAAAGGCGGATTTACAGACATTACAGGAATAAGGAAGGGCGTATGATTGAAAAAAAAATGATAGAACCCGCATTAAACCGTTCAGGGGAGAGTGAACCTCCAGTTCCTGGGCACATCTATGCTTCATGTGTATTAGTTCGTTAAAATTGAAGTTTACCTACATACGAGTATATAACAGGTAAATACTAACTTTGCCGGTAGAGGAACGGGTATTTCAGGAGGCAGGATTTCAGGTATTTCAGGGATGTCTGTGAGATTAAAATGGTTTAGTATCTAATAGGTATACACAGGAACACCTAAATAATATGAGGAATAATGGGATATTTGAATAGGAAATTGAGGCTAAAATTATTATAATACTTAGGTAGGTACCTACGAATAAAAATATGCACTGTAAATATTTTTTGTTAACAGGCAATAATAATGATATTAATTTAAACGTAAATAAACTTATCATTAGGTACATTTATATAAATAACAAATAGCACAGTTCTGTATCAGCCTGAACTAGGTTGAAATCTGTGTTTCAGGCTAGAAAATAAAAAGTATTTTAATAAATACTCAACGAAAATATATATAAATATTTTTGTGGTCATATATTTAGAGTATCTCCCGGGAGAGTCGTGGAATAAAATTATTAAAGTTCCTTCGTTTACCTTTCTCAAATTCAGGCACCAACTCCTCAGCATTGGCTTTAACATAAAAAGACATGATTACAATGAAATATGTATAATTTATTATGAATATTAAATGTACGATTGAAAAAATTGCTTGGGCGGGATTCGAACCCGTGATCATAGGGGATCGATTCGTAACCAACTCCGGCACCGAGGCCGCGCCCGAGACTATTACTCGTATATACAAAAGCAATAGCACAAAATACTTAGGTAGGTACCTACGTCTCCGGAACATGGTAAGCTCATGGTCAGGTTAGTCTGCATGAGTGGATGTTACTATAGTCGGTCGATGCGGTCATGTGATGGCCAATGCGGTCATGTCAGCAACCAGTATGTGTTCCAACGTCCGGTCTTGTACCAGTGCTAGTGTCCTGCTCCTCGCCAAAACTATCGCCTTATATCACAAAAAGCAATAGTACAAACTACAAAATACTTACATTTTCGGAACATGGTGAGCTCATGCTCAGGTATAGTCTGCATGAGTGGACGTTGCTGTAGTCGGTCGATGCGGTCATGTGTCGGCCGAAGTGGTCATGCGAGCGGTCCAAACGGTCAGCAACCAGTATGTTTTCCAACGTGCGGTCTAATAGTGTCTTGTTCCTCGCGGAATCCATTCTAATATATCACAAAAAGCAATAGCACAAAATACTTACATTTCTGAAACATTGTGAGGTCATGGTCTGGTATAGTCTCCATGAGTGCATGTTGCAGTAGACGGTCGGTGCGGTCATGCGAGCGGTCCGTCACGTCGAGGGTCAGTCCTGATAGTGCGGCCGAGCGGTCAGCCGCCAGCATGTGTTCTAGCGTGCGGTCTTGTAGCAGTGCTAGTGTGTCTTGCTCCTCGCCGAAACCGTCCTGTTATATCACGACAAGTGTATAATGACAACCAAACGAATTGAACACTTCCGTTTAACCGGCAAGGAGTAACATCGAAGTCACTTCGGCAAGTCGGTAAAGCGAGGGGCTCAATAGCCAGGTCCAGATCGACTTGTTTGTTTGTTTGTTTTAACGGGGCCGCAATGTCGCACTTAGTCTCTTAATTGAGCCATTTTGCGTACGTTGTAATGTGTCAGTTCTTTTCACTCCAGCCAGCCCAAACACTCCCAGAAGCCCAGCATTCCCCGCAGGTTGCTGCAGGCTTCAGGGAGGGATGACGGTGTTTTTAGGAACTGTGCCCGGTGCTCGGCCACACTGGTACATTCCATGATTACATGCTTGGGCGTGATCGACTTAATACGGTTCCCAAAAGCAGCCCCGCAAGCCAAATACTGTACCCCGGTGGTGATTTGGGGGTTCAAACCGCCCCTTGTCGCGCGTGGTATTTATGATGAATCGGGTGAAACCCTCCTCGTCGTACGTGCTCTCTTGCCGAAAAGATCCTGGGTACGCCTAGCGGCTCAGGGTGCCTTGGGGGACGAGCCGTCGTCGGTTGTAGGTAAACGGCACGCGGTCAAAGGTGCCGCAGTGAGCGCTGTTTGTTTGATATGAACGGTGGTTTCAGCTCGGCTTCAGATGGCTCGGTCTGCTTCACGACACTCGCCCCTGTTTCCAGGCTAACTGCTGAGGCTTCTTCGCTAGTAAAAATCGAGGCTGCCCCGCAATCTCTGCACTTGGTGTGAATTTGGCTATGCCGATTTTGGGGTAGAGACAACGAAATACTATTCTATATCGGACACACAAGACAGTACCACAAGTAGGTAGGTCGTGCAGATTTAAAAAAACCTGACATATGCCAGTCGGACTCGCTTACCGAGGGTTCCGTACAAATAGTTCAGGAATCTAGTCCCAAACTAATTTTTATTGGCGGCGTAAACGGCCATCTTTTTTTACTCACGTTCACTTATATGACAACGAGTGATGAGACGGACGGATGGACGGACAACAAAGTGATTCTATAGGGTTTCCGAATTTTTCTTTTGAGGGGCGGAACCCTAAAAATATGTTGTTAAAGAAAATAATAAAAATAAAACTAAGACTTACGTCAGGCCTAAGTTGTATTTCAGGTACCAATTCAGTTGGTTCTCTCAATGTTATATCCTGAATATTTGCCACTGCATTGCCACTAGCCTATGTATAAGTATGAAAAATAGAATAATAATAAAACTTTACAATAAAACAAGTAAAACAAAACATCAATCTATACATATAATTAAATTGTAACTTGCCAATCCTGTACAGGGATATTAAAAAATCCGGGCAAGTGCATGTCGGGCCACGCACAATGTGGGGTTCCGTAGTCACCCCCCCCCCTTCAACATGCGGCTTATGAAGTGGGTTTTCTGCTGTTTTTGATTCATACTTACAACGTCATACCTACTTAATAATAATTTTCAATGGACTTTGTACGAAATTTTGTTACTTCTCATTTGATCAGCTGTTACTTATAAACCTGTGTGTGTCACTCATGAAAGCCTTCTTAGCTGTAAAAGTTTTCCTTTTAATTTCACTATAAGGTTATTTTTGGTATAATGCAAAGCTCAGACACCCCAACAAGATTTTTATTTTAAGACATATAAAAAAAAGAATATGAAAGTATTGAAAACTTGCAGAGTTTTAAGCCATTTAAGGTACCTAATGTTCTTCGCACTATCGTTCTTATAGTGTCCCGTAGTATGTAATCCATGGTTATTATTGAAAATTAAGTGATGATTACATTTTACAGGATTTAGATTGTTAGACTGATTAATGAATTAATAAAAAATATAAAATGGTTCAAAAACTACCCCATTCGATTCTGTTACTGATTCTGGGAAAACTACTTTAAGGTTCGCACTATACCAAGAATAACGTTTTATATACTACTACTGTGATTTTTTTTTTTTTTTTTTTTTTTTTA
This sequence comes from Herminia tarsipennalis, assembly GCA_945859575.2. NCBI lineage: Eukaryota > Metazoa > Arthropoda > Insecta > Lepidoptera > Erebidae > Herminia > Herminia tarsipennalis. The sequence continues at coordinate 7,812,597 of OX243834.2, read as the reverse complement.
AATAAAGATAACTAGCAATGTGGGATTTTTTCACATTAAGCTGGCAGGGGGGGGGGGGTTACACGTGACTCTAACAACGTCGTTATACTATACTTTGTATTTAGTTGTCTGTACTACTAGTATAGTATTATATTATCTGTCTGTACAGAAATAATTCAAATAAGCTGTACCTCCAGAGGATCACTCGACTAACGGCCGGTCTCAATAATTTAGGTATCTATCGATGGATTTGGCTACTAGAGCTATATATTTGACATAAGCCCTTTACAAAATATGACAAAATTCTACCTCTAGTAGCCAAATCCGATCTATTAGTAGTAATCGATAGATTACTTATATTAAAGAAACCGGCCGTAAGTTTTCAAGCTGTTCTGTAAACCACCGTCACTAGTAAATTACGATATCTCGTTCTAGAAGCAAGTTGTGATTCCTGATAATTTTATACGTTTTTTTTACACTCGGCCTTGTTTACTTCATCCGGTAATTGAATGTCACCCCTACCAAGTTAGGCCGGCGGCGCACCGTTGTCTTATCACGGCGGCGGGGGCGCAACATGTCTATGTGCAAATGTATGATCTCTCCCCAACACACATTTAAAAAAAAAAACATCCGAATTGAGGACCTCTTCCTTTTTTAAGTCAGTCAAAAATCTCCGCAACATAATGTACCTACATTGTTGTTGTTTCTACTTAGTTTTTAAAAATATATATATATTTTTTTTAATAATGTTTTAAAAAAATATATATTATATAAAAACCTATTTTATGTCAAATTCTAAACAAACCTGTATCATTTCCATAACACCTTTTTCAGTTTCAGGCTGGTCCTGAACTATTTCTTGTATCTCCAATGGTGCTAGCGGTCTTCTAACACGCTGTACTACGTCAACCTCCTGTATAGTCCATCTTAGAAACAAATATATCTATTATTGGCTATTTACTCATTACATTTTTGACTTGATAGCGACTTATAAATCGATGATCGGATGCACACACGAAAAAGTGTCACGTTACGCTTTTGCTGATAGGCTGAAGTATCAGCCTATCAGCGAATGGCGATTGCAGTGACATGCGATACAATTGGAACTACAGCTGTCACAGGCTGTTAATTAAATAATACAATGTCATTAGTATTTTCTTATGACGTTATCACGAAAAATTATAGTATCATCCGTAAACCTACTTTACAGACAACCATTTTTTACAACAAGGAGTCCATTAAGCACTAACAAAGGGGGGTTATACCATCTTCATTACCCATACAATAGATGTTTTATCTCCACAGGTGTAACCGTTCCTTTTAACTAAAGTGGAAACATAGTGGATTGTACATTTAACATCTAAATTCTGTAATTTATTATTGTACAATTGTTTGTTTTCCAAAAAAGCAAACATAAAATAAAAAAGATGTGAATCCAAGGGGTAAAGGTATTGCCCTGGTCCCGTCTCCTCTTCCCAAAAGTATCCCAGTTCTCCTCTGTATAAGTAAGTACCTATGTTTTTGACTAATTTCATCAAAGAGACCAATATTTGTTTGAAGCCTACCATCATCAACAATTTGGCTCATACAAAATCTTGGACTCCTCCAAGGTCCTGGAAGCAGTTAGCTAGACTGGAGTTGAGTTTAAGGTGACATTACCCCATAATGAGGCATTATGGTTAGCTCTCTAGCTACAACCGGATACATCAGCATTCCTAGCAGAGGCGAAGGGTTAAAGTTTTTCTGATGTAACCTGATACAAAAATATATCTTGCTGGACATGGTTCTTTGTACCTATAATACTAAGTAACTACAATCCAAAGGGAAGCCGAAAGTAATGGTGTTCCAAGGACCCTCCGCCACTGATTCCTAGTAAACAAAATCTTATCCCAGGCTCCAGTATCCTAAAATACAGTGGAGAAGAGCCAAGAGCTATAATGAGAGCTATACATCTAATGTAACAAAATAGCTTAAATTTAACTTATATAACATTCAAACAGGAGGAAAGTAACCAAAGAAAAATTCTTACCCTAAGTAACATTAGATGTATCAAAGTATGAACTTACTTTTTGTTAGAATGTTTAAAAACATTTGCATTAATTCTGCACAATTCACCTGAAAAATAAAAAGGCAATGAAATTAAGAGGTAGGTAAACAGGTATACTTAAATTACAATTTGAATATTTAATGATTGTTTGTTTCTTTAAAAAGTCATCTACTATTATTCATCTTATTTTAACAATAATAATAAAACAGTGGTCAAGAAAGTTGAGACTGTTACAGTACAATATCTTTGTGCTGTATCTACAATCTACATCACAATCTTATGTTCCTTATCGCACGTTCAGTATCTATTAAATGTTTCCACTATCTGTTATCAACACGAAGTCGTTAGTATATAAGATGCACCTTTAGATAATTATAACCAGACTATACTACATCTTTTGTCTCATTTATACCTAATCATATATTGCCAAGTAGTTTGGCAAATTGGTGACCCCGACGAACGAATACGCAGCAAGAAACATGGCACAATCACCGTGCAAGGCGAACATAAATCAGCAAGGAACACTTGAAGTAGCTGCTGGCACCTCGGTTTTATCCCGCATTCCGGAATTTTGGAAAGACCAACCAAGATTATGGTTCACGCAACTAGAAGCCATATTAGCACCACAGAAGCAAGGAGACGAATACAAATTAGAAAATAAGAAGATACTAAGCAAGATAGATATACGTAAAGCATACCATTGTATTCCTGTTAAAGATATAGAAAAAACAGCCATCATCACACCTTTTGGACTTTTTGAGTACTTAAGAATGCCTTTCGGATTACGCAATGCGGCACAAACATTTCAACGATTCATGGATTCCTTATTTAGAGATTTAAACTACGTATTTATATTTGTAGACGACTGTCTCATTGCATCGGACAACGAAGATTTGCATTAGAATTAGGGATAAAGAGACAGTGATATCAATTGATAGATTGAAACCAGCTTTCATGATCAATGACGAATCAAACTACGTGCCAGATTCAAAGGATTGCGACAGGCATTCACACACGTACACTACACGATCGGGACGTAAAGTAAAGCCAGTAGTACGTCTATAAAAAATCGCTGATATAAGCAAGCTATTCGTATATATATTAACATAGATCTTAACATATACCATTAATTCACAACTACTCGTAACAACAAGACATCTAAAATGGGAAATCAAAGTTCTAAGGACCAGATAACATACAATACGGACAATTGCCTCAATCAAAACGAAGCGGACCAACTCCGTAACCTGATCCAGGAGGACTTACGGTGGACAAGAAATGTTGCAATGGGACAGATTATTTTAACAATCGGCGTGATCCTAATTTACGGCATAATGAAAACACTGGACAGAAGAATGAAGAGTTTAACGGAAAAAAATAATAAACACTCGTGCAACAGCTAAGTCAAAATTACAGACGTCAGCAAATCACACCACAACAGGCGTCATCAAATTCCACCGCGTACAATAGCATTATTATTTATATACATCAGCAAATAACTAGTAAGGTCTAGGTCAAATTTATATTGTAAACACTATTACCATATTTTTTTTTTAAAGGGGGGTGTACTGTTACAGTACAATATCTTTGTGCTGTATCTACAATCTACATCACAATCTTATGTTCCTTATCGCACGTTCAGTATCTATTAAATGTTTCCACTATCTGTTATCAACACGAAGTCGTTAGTATATAAGATGCACCTTTAGATAATTATAACCAGACTATACTACATCTTTTGTCTCATTTATACCTAATCATATATTGCCAAGTAGTTTGGCAAAAGACTATTACATACACTAGCAAAACCTACTTCAGCAGGGTCAAGACAATATAAATTTTGGGTAAAAAAACAAAATCTCCTGGATCCATCACTTTATATCAATATTTTAACAATATGATGAGCTTGCAATGAGTATAAATTTATCCAGTAGTGTACTATAGACCCACCCATTTCAAATCAGGTGCCCTAGTGGCAGAGCATTCTCTAGAACACTCGTTTTATAATGGGGGTTGATGAAAGATATTTAAATTGTCGCGTGTCGGACCCGACACACGACAAATGGGAACGGGCCCTAAGAGTAGTCAAAATGTTCTTACCCAAAAACACATTAACTTTCCTTTGGTAAAGTCTTACTAATCCTCGCAGAAGCTGGGAACTTAGCCTGAGCGAAAAGCGATGCGTGGGACGGCCAGACTCGTTGATTATAACTTCTAATAAGTCGTCACTGAAACAACAATATTTTCTTGTCCGAGTCGTAGCCACAACATTTATGAAACATATCATGAAGAGAGGTTTTAGAAATATTGTTAATTCTTACCATATTACTCGTATATCTTGTGAGCAAAGTTGCCTATGAGTAATAGTCGCAAATCGCAAAGGCCAGGAATCTGCCACCCAACACAAGTAAAATCGTCCTCCCCGTCTCAAAGAATCCACTGGATAAAACATTATTGTTTCGTCACTGAATTTTAGCAACAATATGACAATAAAAGTTAAAAATTCAATATATTTATTCAAAGAGAGAACCAAGAAAGAACAACAATTGCTGCAGGAAACTTGAAATGAAGCCTAGATTCCCGCCTAAAAAGTTGACTTGACACGGCGGGAATTTTCAGACATTTCGTTCAAAAATAAAAAAATACATACAACGATTTAAGACATTGACCATTAACTTAATATTTGCTAACTCATTGATATAAGAGTTAAGAGTTGTGAAAATGCCAGAATGGCAGCTCGAACCAAATATTTTTTAGTATATTTAACTTAAAATTTAAATGAAGGTATGATGTGCGAAAAGCTTAGGTAGTACCTATTTATTAAATACCAGGTTAAAAATAAATATGGATGCAATTTCAACAGCGATTTTTTTCATTACATGACTGCTGAGTATTACGGTGACCAACTTTCGGCTCCATCGTCAGACACTGTTCATCACCTAGTTTAAAAACCCTCGTCAAAACACGGGGGATTCATTACAAGACTGCTGAGTAGGGTCATCGGGTAAACAGTGGGTCATCTTTTCGTCGTATTTTCACCGCGCTCGTACGTATCTCAAAATCTATCAGTCAAATTGACCTAAAGATTTTGAGATTTTGATTATTGCTAAATCATTGACCGTAAACCGAAAAGTAAGTAACATTTTTTAAATGAATACAATTGACTCACTGTGTACATAGTAGTACATCTTAATAGATGTTCTGTAGTGCTAGTAGGTAGGTACCAGGGTTGTTGCAAATATCAACATCAGCATCCGTGGATTATCAGCATTGTTTTTAATATCAGCATCAGCATCCACAAAAATCGATGCGGATTTTAATGCTGACATTAAAATCAGCATCGTGCAAATCGCGTGGATTTTTAACCGATAATAGTTACATAAAAAAGCTGTAATTTATTCTCTCATTCGATTTTTTCTCAACATAAATTGCTAGGACCCTAGTGAATTTTTGCGTGATACAACACCTATGTACCTGATCCTTAAACCATATTCAAATTCCTATTAAATTAATTTTCTAATGAAAAGTAGGCCGTCGAGCCTGCGCCCAATCTCTCTCCAGTCGCGTTGGATTTTCGTCCCATCGGGCTATGAGAATGCACTTGTGGCTGCCCACACACTTGTGCACTATAATATCTCCTGCGCAGTTGGCTAATCTCAGCTAAGATTGGTCGCCGTAACCAACGTCGATTAGGAGAACATTAGGTATTGATTTTTGAAGTCGGGAATATTTTCTTGTAAAAAAGTTTTTATTTCGTGCATATATTATTAGCTAGTGGGTTGTTTTTTTTTCTTCTGAATACCAAGAGCATTCTTGAGATTGCATATTTCATGCTCTTGGTATTCTGAATGACACCTTTAACTTAAACCCATCGTTTTATTGGACGTTAATGGCTAATGAGGTTAATGCAAAATCCAGCTACCCTCTTTTTTCCGGAATATATCACATTTTTGCTAATAATTTTATAGTAGGATATATTTATTAATATCAGCATCAGCATCCGCTGATATAGGAAAAATCCACATCAGCAACAACCCTGATAGGTACTGTAGAGGTCAATGATGGCTGATCCACTGTGTACACAGTAAATCAGACCCACCCTTGACTATAGGCCGACTTTATTAAACAAAAATTATCCATTGTAGTTGATAGTTTCAAGTCAAATCTTAACAGGGTGTATATATACATATTACTGATCTGTGGGTTCACTGCATTCACTTTACCGAGTTCTATTTTTTTTAGAAAATAACTCGTATATTTATAACTTGTACTTTGTGGTCATTCATTAGCATTGATATCGTTCGGGATCAGTAGACTCATGCATCGAGGAACTGCTGCGATTGTTTTGATGGTTTCCACTCGAAAGAATTACTTGCAGTCGTTCCATCAACTCGCGATTGTTTCGAATGAACCTATTCGGATGAAGACGTCGAATATGTTAATTCGAACAATAGAATAACATTTCGATTGTATTGCGAGGGTAGTAGATTATTCATTCGATGATTAATCTGGACGACTGCGATTCATTTGATTGTGGAAACATTTCGGGCTCGGCCAACACCTCTACACACTACAGAATCTTTAAGACAATTCCAACAAGGAATAGGTAGACTTCAGAATTTTGTGAAAGTCGGTATCAATTAAACAAAATATGATTAACTAATAATTTATTAACAACTATAATTAACGGCTACAACGCAATACTCATTTTATATCAAATTTAAATTTTCGGTATGTAAATATTACGCCTCAACTTGTCATCAAAATGCTTGTACCTGAGTGCATTTAAAAATGCTTCATTACGTTTTCTTTTCGTAATACAGAATACAATAATAGTACTACTAGAGTAAAACAAATAACAAATTCATGGCGCGTAGTTGTCACTGGGAATTATAGAATTGATAATTCAAAAAATCAACTAACACAACTTATAATTAAAATTATAAATTTACACATTCAATTCGCGACCCGACTCATTAAGTGCGGCCTTCAGTCTTTCTATAGTAGTTTTGTTGAAGTCCTCCAATTTAAGTCCTAGTTTCAAAGCCGCTTTAAGGTTTTCTTCTGCATCCTGAATTTTATTTTCCGAAATATAATAATTCACAAGGCGAGAATAAGCGTTACCGATGGAACCTTTTGTTTTCGAATTCGTTTTTAGTAAATTGATAAGTTTTTCGATCAGTTGTGGTTCTTTTCTGAGATGGCTCTCTTGTAACAGCCTTCTAAATACAACTGTTGAAGCAGTGCTTAACCATTTGTTCCAAATCTCATTAGCTTCCTTGTCTTTACCACACAAAATAAGTTCCATCCATAACAGATTGGCTGGCAACACTTGTCCTTTCGTTGCGGCAATTTCGGCAACTTTGGTACCTGGAAAAAGTTTTGTTTTTAAACTAAACCAGTGATATTCATTCATTGACAGACTTAGACCGTGCCATCCATTTCAATTAAAAAGTAAATATTGACTGCAAAGCGTGAAAGAGAGAAAAAACTCGTGTGGCCTTTGACAGGTATTAGACAATAGTCGCATTGTCTCTTTCTAGAGACAATTTCAATAGGGTATTTGACTGAAGTCAATTCAACCTCTTTTTAAGAAACGTCAAAAACGACCCGCTCCGTACAAATCTGTATGGAATGCTAGCATATGACGTCACGTTTTCTATAGTCAAGTTATTTACTTTTAGTGTTTTTCTTTATGATTAAAAATTAATAAACACGTTAAATTAATAGATGAATATATTTTTTCCGAATACGTTATGACATATTTTTACATGGTTATTAAAAAATATTTTATTTTGATAGTAGTCAAATATCCAATTTTGTGAGGTTATGGCGCAGTTTTTGTCTCTACGTCAATGCGTTCATTCTGTATAATAAAGTTTGAATGTTGAAAAATAATGTTTGAATCAACAGGAATCAATTTTTTTTAGTTCTGTTGAAATTGGTATGGATTGATAGAGGCGGTATAAAGCTACACTCTATAAACTACAAAACTTGTGCATGCAAGAATGTAGGTACGAATATTTTTTTAGTTGGGAGTTTATTCTAAAACTGTCAGTTTAACATGATCAAATCAATAACTATCGCTTCAAACTTTCCTCCTCCTCACTGTTCAAATTTCATCTAAAGTAATATTTATTAGCTAGTTTTTAAGGGGGCATTACACTGAGAGAATTATTGGTTAGCGCTACGTACACAGCGACACGATCGCCGGCCTCGCTCTTCTGCACACCACCATTACTTCACAGTGCGCAAGAGCGCAGGTCTAAATAAAGTAGAATATTCGTTCGTACATATGTTAGATTACGAACGCCATGACTATGACAATACGAAAATGCTCGTTTTTGCATTTTTCCGCAACTTCAAGATTTATTTGCGGGATCATATTAAGACATATCCTTAAATTACTTTATTTCATCTACTAGAAAAACTCTTTGACTAGTGACACAATTTTTTTCGTGTCCTAATATTTAGGTTTTCTATATAAATTTTTGAGAGAGCCGAACCCTGTTTCGCGTACCCTTAAGCGACTTTTATAACAATTGAGTCAATGTCTGCGCGGATTTCGCGGGTAACAAATATGCAACACTTACATTTAGCGATAAGCTCGTCGTCTTGCATGGCATTTGCGAGAGCACTACTCCTTGGGAATTGTTTTAAAGCGTTTAATAAGTCCTCATCAGTTTTTGCTGCTTGTACTGATTCAAGCAAGTTGTCTATATGTTGGGCGCCAGCACCTCTCGTGAATGTAGCTAAAGTCAATTTGTCATTATACGTCACACGCCGCTTAAGTGACTCGTTTATTTGGTTTCCAAGTTGTTGAATTTTTTCCACATTACCCGCCTCGGCTAAAGTTTTCAGTAGATATTTGAGGACATTTGGCTTTGGTATAACTCCGTGTTCTATCGACTTGAGAGTGACATCCATAGCTTTGGATAATTCACCGTTCTTGATCATAGTTTCGATGTTGAGAGTCACATCATTTTTGGTTGGTTTATTTAATTCCTTTTTAGCAACTATCTTTTGGACAACATCTTTTGGCGGTGTTTTATTTTCTTGTTTCTCCTGAGGGATGACAAACGGTACTTTTCTGTCCTTCGATTTGAGGTGCTGGCCGAGATGTTGAAGGAACTGATCGCTGGGAACTTCGCCTTCTTCTTGAAGTAGAGTCCATAGGCCAACAGCCTTGTCAGTTTCGTCGGCCTTGCAGTATGTTACGAGTAAATGGTAGAAGATGTTACTACGGTCAATGTGTGATAATTCCTTTGTGGCTTCTAGAAGTCCCTCCAGATATTCGGATTTTCCTTCCTGGAAATAAGATATACTTGTTAATTTATTATTGAAATGGGCCTATAGTAATACCAAAATAGTCTCGAAGCTATGCTAGCGGTCTTTGACGAAGAAGTCCTAGGTTCGAACCTGATATTGTAAAAATATGCTGAACTGTTGTTTTTTTTTGTAACTATAAATATGGGATTTGGTCCCACATTACTAGCAATTCTGTTAACCCCTCCAGCTAAATTGCTTGTGTTAGTAGTGGGTTCACGTCGCTAGTATAATGGGTAAGATTAGAACCTTAACCAGTAGGCTGCCGCCGCTTTTGATGTAAGGTGATGATGATGATGTTGTTGTTTGATGTAGGGTTTCGCTTTTGTAACCCGTAGAACAGTGGTTTCCAATTTTTTACCCTTTTTGACTACTTTAAAATCCATTTCACCCCCAACATCGGCCAAGTGCGAGTCGCTCGAATGTGGGGGAGGGAGGAAGGATGTGTAAAAGAAAATCAACATTAGCAGGATAGGGGGTGGGAGGTTATGCCAGCTTCATTACCGTCGAGAGGTTAAACCACCAGCCACCACCACAACCAGGTTAAGAAAACCGGCCCTAAACACTGCTCCCCTCAATACAAAATTATGGGTGTCAAGCCTAGATCAAAGACCTGTTGTTGATCAATAAACGAACAAACTATCGATGCCTTACCTCGACATATCTCAGGCAGGCATCATCCAAGCGTCGGTGACGTGTCTGTAGTCCGGGTGTTTCTAAGATACGGCGGGCTTGACGTAGGCGACCGCATTCGACAAACGCAAGCACCAGATCGTGAAGAATATTTACTTCACCATGAACCTGCAAAATAATATTAATGCTGAGACTGTAACTAAAAATTGAGAAAAGGCGGTTGGCACACTGTCCCGCATCACTGAGCGTAGAGCAGAAGTTACGTTGCTTGTACCTCGTTTTGTAAGAAAACACGTATAGTGCAACATACAGAAAACGCATTCACGCGAGGTGTTGCAGATCACGCGTCTATATGCAGAGAATCACGGGCCCTCACACGTTTTATTGTCATTCTGATGAAGTTATATTATAATATATAGATACAGATCTGGACTCCCGCAACCACGTGTGCGTTTTCATCGCCACGCACCGCAGTGTAGTACGGGGCAGTCTACAACTGCCTAAGGGAGTCATCAAAATATAATTTACTAGCGGACGCCTCGCGGTTTCACCCGCGTAGTTCCCGTTCCCGTGGGAATACAGAGATAAAAAATAGCCTATGTCACCCAGGGTTAGTGTAGCTTCACAATGATGAAATTATTTTTCAAATCCGTCCAGCAGTTTCGGAGACTATTCAATACAAACAATCAAATCTTTCCTCTTTATAATACTAGTATAGATTACTTCAAAGTTTATTTCTCAGTGTGTCTTGTATATTTTGTCATCATCGGGTGCTTTAAAATGTGACCCTCAATAATAATAAAAAGAGAATGGATGACTGCTATCATAATTATTAAAACAAAAATCACTAGTTACATCATTAATAGTAAAACATTGTTTGCGCTGGGGAACTAGAGAGACATAACAATATGGTCAACATGAAGTAAAGTAGTCTCAACGAATACTGGCTGGATTGAAGTTGGCGACATGTGGTTGCGCAGATGCATTTTGGGAAGAAAATAGTGACAGGAAGCGGGGGCGGGGGCGGTAACTACACCAAGAGAATTAGGGATGCGAGTACGCATTACATTGTCATAATTAGTATTACTAACTCATGTTTTTTGTGATTATTTTAGTGAAGAAATTGTTTTTTAAACATTCTTTAGTTGTTACTGTAACTGTTCTAAATTTAAACTTTTATGAACTCATAGAAGTAGTATTTTTTATATTGTTGAAATAAAATTTAGTTAGTATTTTTAATCGATTAAACATAATTGTCGTCATTTTCGTAAGTAATTCTAGGGTCGCACCTCTATGACATGCGCGAAAGCGATATAAACCTAACCTCAATCCGGCCGAATCACATTGAGACTACTGTAGTGGCTACATTTATTTTAAGTATAAAATAGTTATCAATAACTTAATATTGAATCATACCTGAGTACTAAGATCAGCCAACCATTGCAGTCTGGAAGCATCTTCCTTCATAATAAGAGCTTTCATCAATTCTCCCTTCCAAGGAGTGCTTCTATATTGTTTACAGAAATGTTCAAACACTTTCAGAGCACTGTCAATGTCGTCCTTTAGTAAATGCACTTTGATAGAAGGCCCCAGTATCACATTAGATGGCTCTATGTAGTTTGCATCTAAAAGCAAGTTTGTCATTTCCGTTACCTGAAAAAAGTGAGATTAATTTTTAGTCTATGCAGGGGTTAATAATTTTTTATTAAGGTTGAGCGTTAAATTCAAATGGAACAGAACGTTTTGTGTAAATAATCTCTCTATGACAGATGTAACTTTATTACTTTCGGCCACGAAAACACACAAATTGATATTGTAACTGACTTTGGGCATTGAAAGTGTTATTTTTTTTTTAAAGATGCAATGGTGTCTCCATTACATCAAAGTACACATAAATGTTGTTTATGGTTTGGGTATTATACATATCTGTGTACTTTGATGCAATAGTTGTTGTACCACATGTAAGATACGGACTGAGCACTGACCTCTAAGATACAGGTTTTCACCTAGTTTAGTGGTCAGAGGATTTTTTTTTCTTGTCACATAATTATAATGAGCCTAACAAAATTGAACAAACTTGTACCATGTTTTAGAGAAATAAAGATTATTATTATTATTATTATTATAGGTATAATAAATTTATACCTAAAAAAATAACGTATATGTATATGGTACGACTATACGAAGCTCGCTCGGATCTAAATAATTATAATTGCATAAGTTGAGAAAAAATGCTATGCAATAGCTTTACCGCGGCAGTCCCCGAGTGCCACAAATTTTTTTAGATCATAAATTACTACTGTATTATATGTTTGTAAACTTTCGCGATTTGTACAAATTATAGAATTTTATAAGCTATGGGTCTTAATCACATAAATATTTTATTTTATTGTTTTATTGCCTGACGTTTCACGTGGTCACGGTCGCGCTTATAAAATTCTATAATACTACTGTCTTGTTCTGTCACATACTATATCTAAAATGTTTAAAAATAAAAATTATACTAATGCAATACTTACTTTAGCATCATTCTTCTGCTCAGCTAAGGTGTTCAACATTTGCCAACATTTAGAATTTATCATGAAGCCTGTACTCTCATTAATATCTGTTTGCTTGTTATCCTTCAAATATGCAATTGCTTCATCGATTCTATTAGCTCGCACTAAAGCATAAGCCATTTGAACAATTTTGTATCTGTTTAAAACAAAATCAGGTGCTTTTTCTTTAATCTGAGCCCTAATTTGCTCAGCCCTCTGAATTTCATCATTTTCACAATATACTTCAAATAATTGCGCCAATGTTCCGGCTGTAATCTCAAAGTCCGTAGATTTTAGATCTTCTATGAAACTATTCAACTTGGTAATATTGTTGTCTTTAATGTAAGCTAAAAGCAATTGCTTTTGCAGTCTAGTTACATTTGTGTTGCCTTTCTTTAACAATGAAGCCAACTGAGCTTCTAATTGAGCAGTAGTACGAGTGCCAGAAGCTTTTCGTACACCCTCAACAGGAACTACGTCTAACTCTGATGACGTCAGTTTTGAAAGCAACTGTGACAAATTCGTAGTCATCTTTTCACCAAGATGTTGCTGTATAACTTCAGCAGCTTCAGTATTAATCCTTAACCCTTTATCATAAACACCTTTCAAAAGCTTTTCACATAAATCCGGTTTAGACAAGTTCTTAACAGAGGTCTTGACGATGCGACTCACTTCAGCAATAACATTATCTTCCCCTTGAGCTTCATCATTACCTGTATCTTCTTCTAAAGGCGAACCTGGACCTTTACTACTTATAACATGTAATATAGATACAAATGATTGAATATCTTTCGTCTGACTTAGTGCAGATAATAGAGAGCGGGCAACAAGGGGATAATTCCCTCTAGGGCAGTACTGCCGTGCAATTTCTGCTGCATTTATGATGTTACCAGTTTCCAATAATTCAATCATTACATTTCTGGCACTGTGTATGACAGGAATATTGGCTATCTGTAGTTTTAATATAACGTTCTGAGGTGTATCGTTTTTGATTAGGTAGGGGATAACATAATCTCTTAAGGCTTCACCAGATGCTGCCATACCATTGACTGTCATGTCTCTCAACACTTGTAAGAGTCCCTCTTCATCATTTGTCTTCGCTTTCTGCAGTAAAATGGGCCAGTAATAATGTTGTCTAATTTCTATGCCTTCATTTTGTAGTTCTTTAAATAGTTTCTGTGCTAGTTCAGTTTGGCCATTAGCTAGAGCTCCTTCAGTGGCAATGAAGAATGCGTTAGGTACTAAACCTTCATTTTGAAGTTCTCGGCAAGTGTTAATGACTTTATCGGCCGATTTGTTAAGCCTTAGCAGTTGTTTGATGAAGAATGCCCCCTTGAATATAGTGTCATCTGAATTGGGTGATTTGGGCATTGTTTTCATAACTTTCTTAGCTGTTGCTTCTTGCCCCTTGTTGAGTAATCTCAGAATAAGATTACACACATCCTGGTTGTAGCCAATACTTTTCTGTAGGTGTGGGAATAATTGATCCACTTTCTCACCATGTCCACTAACTGCAAGGTGTTCTACAATTTCCAATATATCCTAAAATAAAAATGATGGAGGGTAAAATATCATCAATCTTAAATGGGAGAAAAGTTGAAAAAAACCGGGCAAGTGCATGTCGGGCCATGTACAATGTAGGGTTCTGTAGTCCCCTACCCCATCCGAATAATGCGGTTTGAGAAGTGGAGTTTCTCTTGGTTTTGTATGGCTACTTAATTTTCAATGGAATTTGTACGAAAATGTTGCTACTTCTCATTTGATCAGCCATTACTCGTAAACTTGGGCTACTTGCCGTGATAGTTTTACTTTTAATTTTAATATATATACTACTACCGTGTTTTTTTTCACATACCCAACATCAACCATTTAGCTGGCAGGGGGAGCAGAATACTTGATTCTAACAAAAAATTGCACTTTAAAACTTAATATATCATACACGGATCATTAAATCTAAAAATGGTTTTGACAACCCTGAAACGTTTTTAAAAGGCCATCTAATGATACCCCTCACGATGGGGTAGGCGAAAAAAAAAATCAACGATTTTACGTATAATAGGAGGTACCTTTAAAAAAATGTTTTTCAAGATTTTATTTTTTCCCTTTGTCGGCGTAAGTAACATGTGTATCCATGCAAAGTTACAGCCTTCTAGCACTAACAGTTTCTGAGCTAAGATGCGGGCGGACGGATGGATGGACATGGCTAACTGTAAGGTTTCCGTTTTGCCATTTTGGCTACGGAACCCTAAAAAGAGCACTAACAGTTTCTGAGCTAAGCTGCGGGCGGACGGACGGATGGATGGACATGGTGAAACAATAAAGTTTCCGTTTTGCTATTTTGGCTATGGAACCCTAAAAAGTGTTTAGTTATAAGCTGTAAATAACAGTTCAAAAACCCTTCAAGATTTGCTAGTTATCTTTAAAAAAAAAAGACATGTGCATAGATAAATTAAGAATGGTACACAATTAGGCCCATTAGAGAATTTTTACACAGTTGTTATTGTAGTGCCACCATTATTTAATGCATTATAAACATACTTTTTAAACATTACTTATACTATGTATCAATGACGATTTGACAGTTTAAAAATTTAGAATCTCCGGGTAGATCACTTTTTTCATACAAAGAGATGTAACTCCTCTTTACTCTCCACACTTATGATGTAAAGTAACTTACCCTATCAGTCAAAACATCTTCTTTATCCTTTGCCATCTGAATAGTCGTTTGGATTCCATCTATATCTCCTTTTTTAGCATACCCACAAGCAAGCAGTGTATAAGTTCTGTTAGTGGGTTCCAAGCCTGCTCCTGCCATAGTTTGCAATACAGCTTTAGCACCCTCTGTATCACCGTGGAATGCATGACCCATAACTAAGGCATTTAAGACCGGTTCTGAGACAGGCATGTTTAGCTCTCGCATTTTCTCTAGAACTTTCGTGGCGCCCTCCACATCACCCTCTTGACAATATCTCCACATTAATCTCTGATATGTTACTCTGGAAAATTATAATTATACTAAAAATATTAATGTGTTGCAATTAGGTCAATAATTTAAACACCATAAATAGATGTCTCTCCTTGCTCTAACCAAGGTTGGTTTTCTGTAATAATAATAATAAGTTTATTTCAATTCAAAAGTTACATAGGTGCCTTACATTACAGAGAAAGTACTTTAAAATAAGAAAACGATTACAACCAACTAGACTTAATATTATAATTTAACTCTTACTTATTAGGACCAAAGAAATTTCTGATAGTTCTCACACTAGGTCTAGCCTGTATTGTGGGAACTAGTTGAGGTTTACAATGTTGTGGTTTTGTATGAGCGTTACAGTGACATTTACTTATATTAAGTTTTTATAAAGGCAAGTGATATACTATAAAGTTTTTATTAACAAAAAGAGAATTAAAAGTTTAGGTATATGTGAGAGCTTGGTGTGTGTGTTTGTATGTGTGTGTCCCCTTATTTAAGTATTTTTAAGAGGTCCTCGGTTTCTTGATAAGATATATTATTAAGCAGTTCTCTGGTACATTTTTTAAATCAAATAAATTCATGGAAAACTTTACAAACATATAAGTCATGGACACAAAGTACACCCAGACCCGGAACAATAAATTGTGGATCACACAAAGTGCTAATAAAAATAATAACTAATAATAGGAGTAAGCATAACAACTAGGGCATGGACATCCACATGCTGTCCATGAACAAATAGCAATTGAACAGAGCACACCTGAGTATGACAAATCCAAAAATATCAGAAATTGCTTTATTTATTGCAAAGATATTATAAAAATTACTAGCTGACCCGCGCAACTTCGTCTGCGTAAATTTTCCCTTTTTTCTTCCTTTTTTTTTACAACATTTTCATTGCTGCTCCGCTCCTATTGGTCGTAGCGTGATGTTATAACCTATAGCCTTCCTCGATAAATGGGCTATCCAACAATAAAATATTTTTTCAATGCAGCCCAGTAGTTCCCGAGATTATCGCGTTCAAACAAACAAACAAACTCTTAGGGGGATGTGAAAAATAGATGTTGTCCGATTCTCAGACCTACCCAATATGCACACAAAATTTCATCAAAATCGGTCAAGCCGTTTCGGAGAAGTATGGCAACGAAAACAGTGACACGAGAATTTTATATATTAGATATAAAAAGGAAAATTGAATTTATTAACCTGTTAGGCTGCAGTCCTTTCTTTTCTAATTCTTCCAGAAAAGTGGCAGGGGAAAATGGGTGCTCATTTTCTATATACACTCTCAGTAAGGCATTGTAGTGTGAAATGTCCATAGGTATTCCACGTTCGGTGAGGACGCCCCATATCTTTTGTACAAGGAGAGTCCTCTGTTCTGGTAGCTCTTCTGGGACCAGTTCACCTATAAACATTGAAATAAATATTATAATTTATTTATCAAATATATGACATCATTATAAATATTTTACAATTGCACCTAGACAACTAATAATAAGACTTTATATTTCTAAATACAATAAATATTATAAATAGTTTACACCAATAAACAATGATCAATCACACAAAGATTTATCCTAGACGGGAATCAAAAGATTAACCTGTGGTTTAGCAGTCAGGGCAACTAATCACTTTACCAACAGGTCAGCTGATCATATAGTACAAGCTCTACTTAGTTTGGGATCAGATGACGTTGTGCGAGTTGCCCAAGATAATTTTTATAACTGATTAGTACCTGAATGACCAAGCTTTGCTCAGTATTTTTTTTAAACAACATTTTTTAAAATTAAACTTGTCTAGATTGATTTATTGCCCCAAAACCCCTTTCATGCCAATTTTTTAAAAATTTGTCTTTATTTCCTATCTATCATGTCTTTTGCAACTGGTATTTAGAAATATGTAAATATGTTTATCACTTGTCTGGTTACCATAGTACAAGCTCTGCTTAGTTTGGGATCAGATGACATTGTGTGAATTGTCCCAAGATATTATTACAATTATTAGATAAGTAAAAGTAGTAAACGGTGGTTTTTTTATTTGTCCCAAGATATTATTATTATTATTAGATAAGTTAAAGGTGAAAAAACAACTGCACAATGGCCTAATCAGTTGGAGCAGTACCCATTGAGATTGATATATTTTATAATTTATTATTTGTAGTATAATCTCCAACAGGTATATGGTGTATAATATATAGGTAGCAGCACCTTGCCTACAAAAACAGTAAAAAATAATTAAATAAGTGGCCACAAGATTTTATTGCTGGTGACCTATTGCTTTGTGAACTTGGCAATACATGTATGTGTAATATTATGACTTATCATTTTGCTTTGGCTTTTGTTTTATAAGTAAATAAATAATTTTGAGCCTAGGTGAGGTTTTTCTAACATGCCCATTAACTAACTCATTATGTGCAGGTAAGCATATATTTAGTTTCAATAAACATACCACAACATCTGATGACAAGCAGTGACTGCGAACTTGTAATGTCATGTTTTGATCTGATTTCATCAAATACTTCATCAATATCCTTCTTGGTGATTCTTCCAAATCTCTTCACCTCTGAGTCCAATTTCTGAAGTAAGGGTTCTAAGCTTTCTGGTTTCTTCGAGGTTGCGTAGTCTCTTAGTAAAACACTACAAAAAAGTTATTATTTTTTTTAAATGTAATTTAAATATAATATTTATAATAACCTAAATTTCCTGATTTTGAAATAAAATTATTATGGACTTAAAAATTGTAGTTTTCACAGGTGAATAATCAAAGCGAAAAAAAGGTGTAACCTGTTAGGTACAGTGCTTCATTCCAATGTTATTAAAATCTAAACAATAATACCCACGGTCCTCTATGATGTGATTAACTCACTTTGAGACCTAGGAGGATCTCCAAGTACTTACTTATTCGCAGCACTTAATGCTTTTGGATTAATTAACAAATTTCCTTCTGCAGTCTTTGCGGAGTTTAGGATGAGCGTTCTCGCCGCACCAGTAAAGTATCGCACAAACTTCGTAGAGCGTAGAAGCGACGACATTGTGATGCTCTAGGACTTTAACACATGAATAACTTATTATGGCTTTACTAACTGAAAGAATCACAGAACTTGTTTATAGCCTATATATTAAGGGCCAGAGCCGCAATAGAAAAGAATTTAGATTTTTGAGGTTAAGTCCGCAGTTATGTCATTCGTTCGCTCATAAGTTTATTAGATGTTGCCATATCCTAAAACAAAACTTTATTTTTATTTTATTTCAGTCTATATTAATTTCATTTTCAAATTTTCAAAACATTGCGATTTCCATTGTTTCCTATTCCAACTGATAGAGACAATCAGAGTTGGGCAAACAGTAATCTAACTAACAACACTACTAACTACGTTAACTTTTTGTAGTTAGTAATCAAATCACAGCCAAAGACTACAATATAATACAGCCACTGACTACTATTCCGGACCGATGAAGGAGATGGCAATTAAATACTATGCGTTTCAAATGAGAAGATAATCGCGACCGCAACAACTTCACTCTATACTTTGTCAAAATTGTACCGCTAGCAACAAAAACTGCCAAGTCGGGTAAAGTACGTATGTATGGTTTATGGTAATGAAACGGACGTAATATTTATTTTCTTTAATATTCTTTATTAAAATATTATTAGTATTCTTTATTATTTATTAAACACCAAACAGAAATATAAATTGGCAAAATATAAGAATATTCAACACTTTTGTGGTCTTTCAGTCAAATGTGGTATTTTATTTTAACTAAAACATAATTTATATTATTAATAATAAAATACAATGCATAGTTCATTAGAGTAGGTTGGTATTTCTGTGTAATACTTATAACACCTTTTTACGAATCATTTTATTGCTGACCTATGCCTGGTTTACACGTATTAAGTGGTTATGTAATTAACTAAATTTAAACTAAATTGTAGCGTGTAAACAGCCACTTAATACCTCATAAGTCATATGTGATAAGTTACGATTTAGTGGTTATGTGAGCAAGTGGAATAGAATTGATTCTATTTTTGGTTATGTAACCCACCCTCCCGCACCCTACGCGGGGCGATGAGCGGGAAATTTTGACATTTAGTTCTTGTTTGGACGGGAACCTTTAAACGAGAAATTCTTGTTTATATATATTTAATATAATTTTATATATAATCTGAATTTCGGAAACGGCTTCAGCGATTTTCATGAAATTTAGTACTCAGGGGGTTTCGGGGGCAATAAATCGATCTAGTTAGGTTTCATTTTAAGAAAACGTCGTTTAATAAAACCTAGGTCATCAACGTACTAGATATTAATGGCAATTTCATATTATACTTTATCAATATTTTTTTTACCCGTGCGGCAAATCGTAACTTTTATACCTTGAGTTACATACAAAACGACATTGTTTTCGTAGGGATCTCTACTTTCTTTATAATGTATAGGTCCCCCGATAATGTAGGTAGCTTTCTAATGGTCAAAGAATTTTCAAAATCGGTCCAATAGTTTTTAAGTTTATTCGATACATACAAAAATACAAATCTTTCCTCTTTTTAATATTAGTGTAGATTACGGAATTTAGAACTTCAACACCCTCTTGGTCGTCCATTACGATTTTATGAACTAAACGGTTAAGCTTAACACGTGTAAACAGTTACATAACAGTAAGTCACTTAAAATTTAGTTAAAATTTAGTTGACGACTGAACCACATAATACGTGTAAACTAGGCATTACGTCATACAATGAAGTTGCAGTCGTATTGCGAATCAAAATGTCATCATGACAGTTAACAACTTATTTGAAACGTATAGTACAAATGTACTCTGTGGAAGGAGATTATTTTTTGAGCGTGTTTGCGATTTGTGTGTACGAGTGTGTGGGGAGGGGCTTAAATAACTTATAACTTATAGCTCCACTAACTTAAAAGTTATACTCTTACACAAACATTGTTTTTAAACTTCTAACAAATCTAACATAATAATGACGATTCAATAATTTAAAAACTCTGGAATCCCGGGGCAAGTTCATGTAAACATAGCATTTGATGTCATTGATCCTAAATGGACCTACAGACGGACTGGAATATCAAGTGAATTTATTTTATAAAACTGTAACGATTTGTTTTCAGAGTTAGAAATCTTAAATTTCATATAAAATACAGTAAATACAGGTGTTCAGGATAAATATGCAATAATTGTGATAATAATTAAAAAAAAAAATAACACAAAGTAATGATAAAATTATAATAATTTAGAAAAGACATACCATTTAAAACAATATTATTAGATTTTATTCATTTATAGTTTAATCAGATACAATAAATTTAGTCAAAATAGGTCAAAATCAAATAATACTTTTATAGATTAAAAAGATTTTTATAACACAACTGTTACTGTTACAGTCTCAGATTACAGTTTTATGAATGACTAGTTGTCCCGCGCAACTTCGTATGCGTAAATTTTCCCCGTTTTTGTAACATTTTTCATTACTGCTCCGCTCCTTTTAGTTGAAGCGTGATTGTAATTTATCCTTTATCCTAGCTCGATAAATGGGCTACCCAACAGAAAAATATTTTTTCAATTCGGACCAGTAGTTCCTAAGATTGCCGCGTTCAAACAAACAAGCAAACTTTTCAGCTTTCTAATATTAGTACATATAGATTACAGATTCACAGAACATAAAATATATACCTACCAGAATTATATTTTCCGGTTGGTCGATCCCTTATGTTGGGCAATAAGTCGGATCGTCAGTTACCACTTTTACATGCTGTCATCCGTCAGCTGAGTTGTCAATTTTGGTGGCGCCTTCCCAAGTTCAGTGCGAGACGCAAGTTCTGCAGTTATTTAGAGCGGAATTCGGCTTGGACACAGTACAATTGTCACAAAAGATTCAGCCGGTTCACTCACAAAAACACAAGTCAATCTTTAAGTTGTGGCAATAATAACCTAAATATAAAAACATGGTAAGTTGTTATGATAGTTTCCATTGACTTTGATTTGACCTTTAGCCTGTTTTCAATTAACCGGTGATTTTCTCGCAAATCTAATACTAATACAATTGTTTTACTTTTATGTTTTTATTTTTTCTTCTGATTGGCAGTCTTTGTGGTGTTGTAGCAATCTAAAAAACCGTTCCTCTAGTGAAAAGGGGCGCAAGTCCACTTTAGTCAAAAATGAGTTAAGTATACAAAAATGTTCTTAAAAATACCCTCTACCGATTGGTGTAAACAGATTTAGGATATCTCTAAAAATAAAGAAGTTAGATTCTAAGTCATTCAAATTATATGGGCCAAAATGTCTACAATTTTAAGTACATACACAACTTTTTTGTGCCCCTCCTGTAAAGTTACATTTATGGAGTTATACCACTTTACACTAGAGGCACTGTTTTGTATAACAATAAAGTGATAATAATAATAACTTGACATTGAAAACTGGTTTCAATTTGTAGTTAATAAGATTCCAATTAGAATGCAATACCCTGTATCTGCTTTATAATATTTCTTATTTATATTTATGTCATGGTAACAGTGGCTATTGATAAATTTTTATTGATCTTGTTGTGTGCATGCATTACATAACAAATTTATTGAAGTTAATTGAGCATGGAGAATAATTTGTTTTTATTTATTTAATTTAGTCCACTTTATTATTTAGTCTGACATTTTTTTTTATTTGTTTTAAGCTAATACTACATGTGTTTATACTCTTAATGACTTTGTTTTCAGGCTGAACCTATCAAAGTTGTGGTGACCGGAGCTGCGGGCCAGATCGCATACTCCCTACTTTACCAGATTGCCTCTGGTGCAGTATTTGGTCCCAACCAGCCAGTATATCTTCACCTTCTCGATATTGCCCCAATGATGGGTGTCCTTGAAGGTGTTGTTATGGAACTGGCTGACTGTGCCCTGCCTCTGCTCGCCGGAGTCTTACCTACCTTCAAACCAGACGAGGCATTTAAAGATGTTGCTGCTGCATTTTTAGTCGGTGCCATGCCCAGGAAAGAAGGCATGGAACGCAAAGATCTCCTAGCTGCAAATGTACGCATTTTCAAGGAGCAAGGACAAGCTCTTGACAAAGTAGCTCGCAAGGATGTGAAAGTCCTTGTTGTTGGTAATCCCGCAAACACGAATGCCCTCATTTGCTCTAAGTACGCACCATCCATTCCTAAAGAAAACTTCACAGCTATGACTCGTCTTGACCAGAACCGTGCCCAGTCTCAGTTGGCTACAAAAATTGGTGTACCAGTACAAAATGTTAAGAATGTAATCATTTGGGGCAACCACTCCTCTACTCAGTACCCTGATGCCTCGAATGCTATTGTTAATGTTGGTGGTGCAGAAAAACCTGTTCCAGCTGCCATCAATGATGACGAATACTTGAAAACAGCCTTTGTTAGTACTGTACAAAAGCGTGGTGCTGCTGTTATTGCAGCTAGGAAAATGTCATCTGCCCTTTCAGCTGCTAAAGCGGCTTCTGATCACATGAGGGACTGGTTCTTGGGAAGTGGTGATCGTTGGGTGAGCATGGGTGTTGTATCAGATGGATCTTATGGTACCCCAGCTGATGTGGTCTTTTCTTTCCCCGTAACTACTGTTAATGGTAAATGGAAGATCGTTCAAGGTCTGACAATCAATGACTTTGCCCGTCAAATGCTTGACGCTACGGGCAAAGAGCTTGCTGAGGAAAAACAGGACGCCCTGGACGTTTGCAAGGATTGACCGGTCAATTAACGTAATTTAAAAGCAATATAGCATTAGACACATGATCTGTAGCTAATACACATTTTTATTTCTGGAAATGAAACAGTATACAATTCGCTTAAGTTATGTAATCGTCTTAAGCACAGCTCATTTATCGTGTTATTGGTAACTATCAAAAAGTTATCTACTTCTGTATTTTTATTATATTGTTTTTGAATATTTTGTTTTTTAATTTTTTTTATGTATGTATAAAATATGTTGTTTTAGACAATTTTGGTTTAATTTTTACATGTGATAAACTAACACATCCAATACAGTTATTTGCATCATAACTGATAAGATAACTGCTATAACTTAATAAAGGTCATGTAATAAATAACTGATATTGTATAATCTAGTATCTATAACGAAAACAATTATATGAATAGCTGTTATAAGATGTTATCTTAAGCTCATGTGATTCAAAACAAATACACATTACATACATTCACTTTGTCAGGCAAGCTATAATAACCAATAGTAGGCTATTGTTGAGTGATCCAGCAATCAAAATGAGATAATTCAGATTAGGGCACTTAGGCCTTATTCATAAAGGGGCCGCAAATACGTGTTACCTTTGGTGTCGCGGGCCGCAAAAGTTGAGTTGCCCCCCTTTACAAGCTATATACTCACCGATGTTCAGTGGAATTAAAGTCACCGCCCCGCTCCCCCCAAATTAATTGTTAACCTTATTTTATCCACCAGATGGGAGTCTGTAAATAAGACTCTTGTGTAGAAATAGACTATTATTACACATACGTAGACCCAAAGAATGTTAATAGAATCTAAGAACACTTGGGCGATCAAGACGAATCTAACGAAGTCCTAATTGTATAAATCCGTTCAGTGGATTGTGAGATACTACAAGATACGCGCGAAAAACATAACCCTTTCTTACAGTCGGGTAAAAAATAATGCATGATATGCATCTAAGAGTTGACTACCTATACATGTTGGCGAGAGGTGTAGATAGGTTGTTATTTACCTACTTGTGGTATGCGGAATACTAACACAAAAGTGATTATTCAATAATCTTATGAAATCTTATCGTTGATTGATGTAGGTATAACTACTTTGTAATCGATTGATATCGTTTACAAAACCTGTTTTTCCCCTGGATTTGACTTGGAAACTACGTAAATCGTTAATCGACTTTGTTCTCATGACGATTTTGATGATGTCTAAACCAAACATTGAAGCATATAATCCGGGGATTTACTGCATGTATACCTGCATTCTGCATGAAGTAATTCCCTGGATTATTGATTGCTATTAAATTTCTAGAGTTGCCATGTTTTTTATGTAGATAGGTAGTTTTAGGGTTGTCGTGTTATTGTTATTAAGAGGATAAAAAAATATATATAAAAATAAAAAATAAACTGCCTGCACAAAAAAGATGGAAACAAGATCCCCTACATAATTATATAATTTCATTATTGCCTCCGACTGCATGAAATTAATATAATAATTATGTACGAGTTTTTTTTTATTTTTACAATTTTTTTTTTATTCTTTATTATTCTCAACTTAACTAACTTTTTTAGAATTACAGTCATAATCATGTTCTACCTTTAAAAATGCTTAAGATAAGCCCTTTAATTTGATACCCTTAATGTAGTATTCAAAACAACTTTTTTTTCACACTTCTTTATTTTGACATCTCACAGCCGCCATGTTTGTTTTTTTTAAACATCACGTGTCTATGAACACTTGGGCGATCAAGACGAATCTAACGACGTCTTGTGTAAATCCGTTCAGTGGATTGTGAGTCGATGATTGTTAGATATCAGGTAGGTAATAAAGAATATTACATACATACATACAAAATATTTACATTTAAACTTTCGCGTTGCATCCTGGCCGGTGCAACCTGGTCGAAACGTCAAGCAATTTTAAGGTAAACAATGCGCGTTAATTCCCGTATAATAAATAGTTACAAAATATTTTACAAATAGTAGGTGAGCCTAATCAATTACAAGTTACCTATATCCTGAACTAGATTAAATATAAACCTGCGTCTCTATTATAACACTTACATATTACAAATATTTTTTTTAATAGTAATATTTAAACATCAATCTATATTCACAAACAGAAAATAAAATGAATAAAATAAATAGGTACTTTATTATACACTAGCTAACCCGCGCAACTTCGTCTGCGTAAATTTTCCCCGTTTTTGCAACATTTTTTTTTTTTTTTTTTTTTTTTTTTTATAATAACTAGCAATGTGGGATTGAGTCCCACATTACTAGCAATCTTGTTAACCCCTCCAGCTAAGCTCAAAGGCTTGTGTTAGGAGTGGGTTCACGTCGGTAGTATAATGGGTAGGATTCGAACCCGCGACCTCACGATTGCGAGACCGATGCCTTAGCCATTAGGCTACCGCCGCTTCTTATTTCTCAACAATTTCATGGATGTTGATGAACCTTCCCCTTCAATCACTATCTATTAAAAAAACCGTATCAAAATCCGTTGCGTAGTTTCAAAGATTTAAGCATACATAGGGACATAGGGACATAGGGACAGAGAAAGCGACTTTGTTTTATATTTTTTTTTTTTTTTTTTTTTATTTTATTTTTTTTTTTTTTTTTAAAAAAAGATAACTAGCAATGTGGGATTGAGTCCCACATTACTAGCAATCTTGTTAACCCCTCCAGCTAAGCTCAAAGGCTTGTGTTAGGAGTGGGTTCACGTCGGTAGTTTAATGGGTAGGATTCGAATCCGCGACCTCACGATTGCGACACCGATGCCTTAGCCATTAGGCTACCGCCGCTATGTAGTAATAATCTATTGTATTACAAAAAAGAACAATATAACTTTAAAATTAGAACCGGATATTATCAGTAGAATAAAAAAAAGATTTATCTTTGTGATTCGATGATTTGAAGAAATGCTTTTGTTATACGGCTTATGTAGCTGACGATACTTACGTACCTACCTACTTAGTTATTTTAGATTTTTCTTAAAATGTAATTAATGTAAAAATAATTAAAAAAAAACCCTTTTTTTGAGGAATTTGAGTGTTCAGGCAGGCAATTGCCCACCTCGGTGGTGGTGGATATGGTGTACTGATGTTGATTAATTATAAAATTATTATATGCTACGGATCTTAATCGCGTGATTAATTTAAGGTAAAATACCTTGTTTATTGCGGTTAATACGTCCGAAACGTCGGGCAATAAACAAGGTATTTTATAATGTGTACAAATCGCGAATTTTTTTCAACAAATGCACCCCCCTAGCCATGCGAGCGGCACACACTTGACCGGGTGAATCAAATCCGCGCCTGCTAATTAAAACTCGACAATTGAGTATCATCAATTGCTTCCATATAAATCGGTGTAGGTACCTATCTAATGTGAGCTGAAATTGGGGAAGTTATATTTTTTTGTATTATTTCGTAAAATCCTGATACCTTACCTATTATTGAGTTGATTGATTAGGTACCTACCTACCTCCAGGGCAAACAAGCCACATACTGGCCATCAATCCCAAACAGATCGCCATCCAAATGCAAATGTGACTGAACGATTCTAAGTAGGTAGGTACTCAATCATGCTACATGGTATTGTATACTTTATTAGATCGTATATCGAAAGCTTTAGAAACAAATTATTACAATACTAGTTGTCCCGCGCAAATTCGTATGCGTAAATTTTCCCCGTTTTTGCAACATTTCTCGTCGCTGCTCCGCTCCTATTAGTCGTAGCGCGATGTTATATAGCCTATAGCCTTCCTCGATAAATGGGCTATCCAACAAAAAAAGAAATTTTCAAATCGGACCAGTAGTTCCTGAGATTAGCGCGTTTAAACAAACAAACAAACTCTTCCGCTTTATAATATTAGTATAGATAACTGCCATTAAGTTTTGATAGGCAACCAGATATGTTGGTAGGTACCTATCGCTGTATTATATCATAGATTTAGGTACCTTCTTAGATAAATACCTACCTACCTACTTCTATGTGCTAGTTTTTATTACATTACAGTAGGTAGGTAATAGATAAATTCTTGTCCATATCGTTCATAGCACATCTAGAGTAAATGTCGGTGATCAGACTTGTACTTATTTAATCCCTATTTATTCAAATAATAGGGATTAAATAAAAGAGAATAGATAAAAGAGATTTTTTCTCAAGATACCTACCTAATCCATTTTGATCTATCGGAAAATTTAGGTGATTTCCCTGCTTCCGTTAAGTTAAAAATGTTAGTCTAAAATACTAAATTACGTGGCTTCTTTGAAATCTCTTATTACACGGTGAAGTCAGTATTTGTAATTCTTAAAGAATACGAAAAATCTTGAATACGATCTTGATTACTATCGCCTTTCAGATAGAGTACGTATCTACCATAAGTACTAACAAACTGATTCGCCAACACCTACGTCAAACGTAATCATATCTATTAATTTTCAATTCATCATGAAATCAAATTTTATGATAAAATTTAGTTGTAAATAAACGTAAGAATAATTTTGCAGGTGATTATAATTAGGACGAGTTGATTAGGTATCACAATATGCGAATGTACCAATTATCTTCGGTTAAAGTCCTGTTTTGAGACAAGGTAGGTACCTAGGTATGTAGGTAGGTAGGTACCTATCTAGACATCTTCGCGAGCGAACGAATGTGATAAATACACTACATAAGACGGGCTTTATAGTTACTTTTTTAGGGTTTCGTAGCCAAAATGGGAAAATGGAGCCCTTATAAGTTTCGCCATGTCCGTCCGTCCGTCCGCAGCTTAGCTCAGACTAGAAGGCTTAGGAAGAATTTTGCATGAATACACAATTTAGGTAGGTACTTACGCCGACAAAGTGAAAGAATAAAATCTTGAAAAACATTTTTTTTTGAGGGTACCTTATGTAAAGTGGGGATGTGATTTTTTTTTCTCACCTACCCCTTCGTGTGGAGTATCATTAGATAGGTCTATTAAAAACGTTTAATAGACGTTGTACAGCGCATTTTTAGATTTAGGGGTCCGTTTGTTAAATATTAAGCTTTAAAGTGCAAATATTTGTTAGAGTCAAGTAAATAAAGGAACCCCCCTGCTAGTTAAATGGTTGATGTTGAATATGTGGAAAAAATACGGTAGTAGTATATATAGTGACGATGAGCTGATTAAATGAGAAGTAACAACATTTTCGTACAAATTCCATTGAAAATTATTACTAAGTAGGTATAATGTTGTAAGTACGAAACAAAAACAACCGAAAACGCACTATTTAAGCCGCATTATTCGGATGCAAGGGGGACTACGGAACCCTACACTGTGCGTGGCCCGACATGCACTTGCCCGGTTTTTGTTTTAATTGATCATAGATTAGATTCTAGTCTAGAGTACCAAGTAGGTAACTATACTGCACACGACAGATACTGCTAATAATGATTGAATGAGTTTAAATTCAACGATCAGATTAGATTGATTTGATTTAAAGCAGTTTATGAGCGTAGTCGGTGGACCATTACAATCTGAAATAGGTACTATCTTATCAATCAAACATTCAACACTCTGACAAATTAAAACCTTTTAAAATAAATGTTATTTTACCATTAGACCTCATTTCGATCTTTTAATCGGTCGAATGGACTGTTTACAAATAAATGATGATGAAGAAGCGAAACCATTAACCATTATTATTGAAATAGTACCTATCTAGGTAATAAAACCGGGCAAGTGCATATCATGCCATGCACAATGTAGGGTTTCGTAGCTGCCCATCACAATAATGCGGAATAAGAAGAGGTTTTGCCGTTGTTTTTAGGTTTGTTGTTTTTAGGTTTGTTGTTAGGGGACGGCCACGGAGACGGTATATGCGTTTGGGGTAAGAGGTGTTTGCGTGTGTGTGTTACCACTTTTCTCGGAAACGGCTGGCCCGTTTTCAAAACGGTTTTTTGCGTTGTATAAGTGTTAAAGTGTTGTAACTTGGCGGCGCTACACTGCTCATGGTTCTCCAAAGCGGTTATTTTTTTTCGGAGATGGTTAGGACGATTTGGAAACCGTATTTTATTCTGTTAAAAGTTTCATTCCTGAGCATGTGCCAGTTAAGTTCCAATGTTACAGACCGCCAGGGGGCTAAGGGGAAAAATCGGAAAAATGTCAGTAAAGCGAGAGTTCTCGAGCACCAACGTTGCATTTACTACGCACCGACGCTGCATCTCTACCTATAGTCGTTGCATCTCATACGCACCGACCCTGCATCTCTACCTACCGACGCTGCATTTCTACCTATCGTCATTGCATTTCGTACACACCGCCGTGGCATCTCTACCTACCGACGTTGCATTTCGTACGCACCGCCGCGGCATCTCATGGATGGACGGACATGTTGAAACTATAATGGTGCCGATTTGCCATTTTGTCTACGGAACCATAAAAACGGCCATATCATACTGTGGAGGTATTTTTGCGGCAGCGTCTCTGCAGGTCCAAAACTTGACGGTATTGCTAGTAAGGTATAGGGGTTCAAAATAGCACATACTCGTAATTGTGATACATACATAATATGCAATCAACATATTAATTATTTGTTCATCATCAGTTACTTATTACCCCTATTTCAAACTGCGAAGAGGTGTTGCCTATTTTTCCATAGTAATATTTATTTTAATTTTAGTTATTCGTCATTAAATAATCGCTCATCAATAGATCAATCAAATGAGATACGGGCGATTGGTTACTTAGCGGAAAAATTTAATCCATCAATCTGTTGGGTATTGAGAATTGAAATTAATGCTATCTTTAAACATATATTACGACGTTGCAAACGTCGAATGAGTAGGTACCAAAGTTTTGTGACTTATTTTCTTTCAGGAAATTATGTATATTTCATTATTCTATTTAGGTACAACTTAAAACTGTGTAGGTATTTACCTACCTACGAATGTGGGCTTCGTGGTCCAGTGGCAATTGAGCAGAAAGAGAGACCAGTGAGAATAAACAACGTTACCACTGTCAGTCCTATACTCTCTACGGTCCCATCCATCAGACTTCGAGAGTGAAACAATAGAGAGTGCATCTGTGTACCCACATAGGTAGGTAGATACTTGTGCACTGGTCTCTGGTAGGTTTTGCCGCCATGAACATCATTTGTTAGAAGAATATCACATTAAGTATGTTTGTATGTAAATTGTACCCACTTAGGTACACACAACATCGTTAATCCGTTTAGGACAGAATGACAATCGAGCATTACTTTTATCTTATCGTAAACTACATTACATTAACTTTAAATATGGCACAATACGAGTTCTAATCTAGGTCTGCGATTATATGTGTTAGGAATCTTTCACACAGAGCGGGTAAATAACCGATAAGAACAGTCAATTGAATAGATGTATATATTATAGTGCTCAAACATGGGCGTACCCTGTAGGGGGGGGGGGGATTTGAGCATTGCCCCCCCCAAATTGCAGAAAGGTGGAAACTGGTACGTACCTTGTACCAGTACTCATTTGGCCGGTATTGCACCACCGAAATCACGAAAACCCCATCTCAAAAATTATCCTGGGTTTGCCTATGTGCAGTGGCATAGCTGGCACCCGGTGCGGAAGTTGGTGGTGTCACCTCATCGAAAGTTAAAAGCAATCAATTGTATACAATGTTAAACATCATGGGATCATTTATTACCTATTTATATTTAAAATCTCTTCTTTCAAGCTTTTACAGCAGCAAATCTTTTTTTACATTGCACTAAATGAGTTTATCAACTGATTTAAAAAAAAAGAGGAGGTTCTAAGTCGTCACAATAACTGTTTTTTATATATGTATGTTACTCGACAACGCCTGTGGACCGATTTGGAAAATTCCTTTTTTGTTTGATAATGTATACTTTTAAGTTGGTCCCATTGCCAACACGTCGGGTTTTGATGATAGCCTAGATTAATCGAGTGAAATCTTCAAATATTATACAGCCCGTACAATCTAAGTTTACTTTGACAACTTTTCGTTGACAACAATGACATGATTTTTTTAATGAATTAATGTGCAATAGCTATATTTTACCACCCCTAAGACGTTACTAACTCCGGCACTGAGACATTTCCGCCAAAGTCGAATTTAATCTCCGCATGATTTTTTTTTTCTTAGTAAATCATCACATCACATACACATATTGTGAAAGACTTAAGTCTCTTACTAGGTCATTTAGCTGACTCTGAAAAAAGTTGAGGTACCTCAGCAACTGAAAAACCTGAACAAGATATTTCCTGGCTCTCGGATGCTTTAGGTATCGTAGTGATCAAACAGTAATTTAAATTTTAAGGTGGTTATGGAAGTTGTATTTCAGAACCATATGACACTAGACGAATAGCTGAGTCAAGCTGGTAGATTAGTATTAAATCTTCACAGAAGTAGCAGTCGGTTGTGTTATGTGATTTTTCACGCCATATGGCAGGTATACCAAAACAAGAGCAGATTTTTTTTTACCCCTAAACTACAACCGAGATCATCCTCGAATCTTCTGCACACCTTATAAAGAGAGACCATAATTATTTTGTCTTGATCTTCAATTTTTAAACACGCAAAAGTAATTTTCTTTACAACCTCACTGTGTTGACTTTTTACTGTGTATTCACCACATATATAACAGAAGCTATAAGTAAAACTTTACAAATAAAAACCCTAAAAACCCAAAACATGATGTAAAGCTGGACTTTTGGTATGTTATTTGGAGTATCTTAGGGGAATGTAGAACAACGTTTTGAAAGCAAAAAAAAGCTGTGCTACGTGTGTAAAATGCGAAAAACTGCAAAATTTTCGTATTTTTTTCTGTTTTAGCAGCACAAATCCAAAATTATGGGCGTTTATATTGTCAGTCTAATAGTTCCTGCTTGAAAAAATGATGTTTTTATATAAACGAAAATTTGAAGTAGTATTGCTTTTTATCAAATTTTATTTAAATTTTGATTTAATTGTTGGTTCGTTTTCTTCAACTACTCCTAAATCTAGTGGTATGGTTGATATGCATGTTGAGCTCATTAATATTAAATATACATTTTTTGAGATTTAATACATTCAGTTCAAAAAGCATCGGAAATGAATGATTAATTTGTGATTCGAAATACATTTTTTTTTTTGTTGAGTTGCATCTGTTATTTAGATTATAATATACAGTGCTGGTTAGTTCATATGTGGTGTGTGTTGCGATAAAGAAAGAATTAATTTAAATGTCAAACAGTTTATCTTAAATTTTGCATCGGAAATGGAAATATGTTTTTGAACTTCGTGAAAAGGTTACAGAAGGCTTACGGTGAATTGACTTCATCAAAAACGCTTAAAAGTGGTACAAAGCGTTTAAAAGCGGTCAAGATGTGATGGAAGATTTGCCTCACTAGTAGGTAGTAGGCCATTAACATCTTCAACTGAAGTTAACATAGCAAAAGTGAAAGAAATAGTGATTGAAAATCCTGATTTAAGTTTGAGAGAGATAGTGGTTTTCTGTGTCTCACGAGGCGATCTGTCCAATTGCGTATGAAACAGGTTGCCGCTCGGCTAGTCCCAAAAGATCTAATTTTATCCATAAACTTAATAGCTCTCACGACTCTTATAGTCGTTGAGGACAAGCTAGAGCGAGTCAATTGCGGCCCAACATTTATTGATACTGAAACGCATTGATACTGGTAATTAGACATGGGTTTGCGAGTTTGATATTCAAACTAGTCAAGACAGTGCAAGCTTCGGAGTGGCGCCTTCCAACTGAATGGAAACCGAAAAACCCACGCCAAAGTTTATCAAAAGCCAAAGTCATGTTGACTGTTTTCTTTGACTATCGCGTCGTTGTGCACTCGGATTTCTTGCCGCAAGGTCAAACGATAAATAAAGAATATTGTTTGAGTGTTAAACGGCGTTTAAGAAAGCAAATTCGACGAAAAGGGCAGATTTTAGGAAGGAAAATTCTTTGATTTTTCACCATGAAATTGCGCCTTCGCATAAGGCCATCATTGTGGACGAATTAATTCGATAACAAAAATTCAACAAATACCATTGAGCAACCACGTTATTCTCCAGATATAGCTCCAGCCGACTTCTTTCTTTTTCCTAAACACATATTACCACTTCGTGGCACCCGTTTTCATTCGGCAGACGATTGGATATTGGCTGGCTGGAAGGCGATAAATTAAATTTGGATGAATAATTGACATTTTGTGTGGTAGTAGTAGTGTGACAGAGTAGTACTTCATTAATTCTTATTGTTTATATTTTGCTCTTGAAGTTGTCTCCGGGTGTCACCCCAAAAACTGAATTAGCATACTTTGAAGGTGATAAAACGAATTTGAACATTATTGATCGTTTCCCGGTACTTTCTTGACAGAGTAGTACTTTAATCACTACCCCCTACCACTACTCTTTTTAACTATTCATATTTTTTTTAGTTAATTCTCATCTCATTCTAATTGCGGACCGCACCCGCCGCCCCACCCTAGATACGCCCCTGCCTATGTGCACAAGTGTGTAGGTCTGCGAAAGGTCGAAATGCAAGCAAAAGCGTAACCAAGATTATGTAGTCTTGCATGGACTATAAGTAAGTACCTGCACATCATAAATGCACTTTCAATTCGCTACATAGGTGTAGGAATGACTAGCGTTGCTAGGGCTGAGGTATTGAGGTCTCGCCGGAAAATAGGTTGTAGCCTAGGTAATTGGCGTAGTTTGAGCAGCCACGTCTATGACTCAATCCTCAATCAATCAATCAATCAAAATTTTATTTGTAGAACATTGGTACAATTCATAGGTATTAAAAAACTAAAAGTAATGACTTGTATAGATATACAATATACATACAAATATAGTTTTTTTAGTAGTACAATACAGCCATTAATATTATTATTCAAATCAAAAATGTTAAAAAAATAAGATAAATTAAATGACTTAAAATTACCAAAAGAATAGATTACAAATTATCAATTACAATAAAATTATGCCTAGTCATTAAATTGTAATGTCATTTAGGAAGTAGTATACAGAAATTAATATTTATCACTCAACAGTTTATTTAATATTTTTTTAAATTCTATCAAAGGCAAGTGTTTTATTGCACCAGGTACTTTATTGAACATTTTTGGTGCTAAGCCAAAAAAACTTTTTTCATCAGTGGAGTTTTAATAATAATATTACATAACTTACCAATGTATTGAGCTTTTACTGGACCTCGTCGTCCATCAGATACCTTAGTAAATAAGTTAGGGTTATTTTTTTATGAAAAGAGCGGTTTCTAGTATGTATAACGATAGCAGAGTTAAGAGTTTTAGGGATTTAAAGTACGGTATACCGTACGTCTGAAATTAACGGACAGCTGTATACAGCTGTCCCTTAATTTCAGACCACACATCGATCAAATACATCTTTTCTGCATTCTGAAAATTAACTCACGGTCCGTTGAGTGGCCCCAAAAGATAATCCCAAATCCTACCGCTGACGCTACTAGACCATGATAGGCTGATAATAAAGCTTCACGGTTAACGCGTTTTGATAGTTGAAAAAGTGCATATGCCGATTTATTTAGACCTTTACACAATTCCTCTACATGTGGTTTCCAATTTAGCTTTTGATGAGGAATAAGTAGCGGCCCTAGCACGCTACCAGTCTCATAGTTATTGTATCGGATTTATTAATCAAAGCTGCTACATTCTGATATAAAATATTGAAGTAATTATAGAAAAAAATATATAATTTTCATGAGTATTTGTTCGTACGGCCTCACTGCTGTGACTGGCAGTGGATCACTAATCCTGTCATTTTTCAACACTATCGAATCAGTCTGTGTTGTTGTGTTTTTCATGATATTAGACTGTATATAATTATGTTCTTGTTACTTTGTAAAACTATCATAGTTTATTTTATAAACAGACATCAAAATTTCCTTATGTAAACGCTGAGATATATGTAATGGCAAAGATATATAGTTAGGAACATACATATCATAGTTCATGTCCAGATTAGTTGTATTTGAATAACGAGTGCTTATAAATTTTACTATGTATAATTTAATATAGTTTCATTTAAACTATTGTTGTATGGAACTCAAGATATTATTAAATTTGTATTACTAACCTCATTCAAAAAACTGTCTAAGCGTTACTGGAGTGCAGATGGGTTCGTTTCGTTTATACCAGCTAAAAAAACAAGAAAATCATTTTTACTTAAAACTTCCTGTAAACAAGCTTGTGGCTTCCAAAAACTAGTGATCATATGGCCAAGAAGTTTCTGTAGGATTTTTGTATTCGCTGTCCTTGTTCATCCGCAATAATGACAACTTTCCGATTAGATGTTTGTATTATCTAGTCGTTGCTCGTAATTTTTTTTGTTATTATATTTGTCCTCCTTGCATTGACCGTAGTATTTTTTTCTGTATCTCTTGTCAGGTCAATCATTATGTTATGCACGGTATTGGTTTCAAAATTCCGTATCCTCTGTTTGCATATTTGCGTAGCCGTTACGTGTTGCTCAATTTTTGTATCAGGCTGTTTGTTCTAATGTTTTTTGCGGTGCTATTAATTCTTCTATGTTGCTTTGTTGACGATTTGTAATTTGTTGTGTATTTTTTCTGGCAGGCGTTAAGGTCTTGTTTAAATTTGACTTCCGTTTGTGTCCTGAGAGTGATGATATAATTTCCTACATCTGTTACAAATGTATCAATGAATTGATTAGTTTTTAGGGCTTCGTAGTAAACAAGGAACCATTATAGTTTCGCTATGTCCGTCCGTACGTCCGTCCATCTTCTCCAGGTTAGCTCAGAGACCCTCAGTATTAGAAAGCTGTAATTTGGCAATGGATATATTAGATACATATTAGTTACGCCGACAAAGTGGTACTGGGTTTTCTGTTGTTTTTGTTTCATATTTACATCGTTATATATAATTAATCATAATTTATATAAATGGCATGTGTAAAAATATATTTTAAATATTTACATTTTTAGGTATTATTGCTACTACAAGGTAGGTATTGCATAACTTAACTAACACTTTTAAAGCACCATAATTTACTTTGTTTATTCGCGTTATGTTCTATGGTTCTAAATCACATTCTGATAACATAACGCTAATTAAGGCGTCATGATGAACTAGATGTGTGTAAATAGTCTTATCTGTCAATAGCCAATCTATTTACTACGTTTCTTTTAATAAGGTAGGTACTAGGCTGAATAATGTAAATGTGCTCATTACCGATGACGTAGATACCTAATTAAAGGACTGTCTCAATAACTTCTATCGCTAACTGTCAGTAGGTGAGACTATTATAATAATATTCGCCTACATTAGTTTGTTTTTATTTACCTCTATCATTTAGCATTTTGACATTCTCATTACTGAAACAAAGGACTTTTGACGCAGGTCTAATGCATATTGGTGATTGTGCATATGTTTTGAATATTTGGAACTAGGATATCGGTTTATTACCAATGTTTCAATATAAAACATTAAAAAAAGTCAACATCTTATGAATCGAATTTCTATTATGATATGCTTGCTAAGTATAGTTTTTAGAGTTCCGTAGCCAAAATTGCAAAACAGAACTCTTATAGCTTTGCTCAGAGACTGTTAGTGCTAGGAGACTGAAATTTTGCACGGATTATATACGGACAAAGTGAAAAAGAATAAAAAGATTTTATTGTATGTAAAGACATTTTTTTTAGGGTATTTCCCCTATATGTAAAGTGGGGATGTGATTTTTTTTCTTACCTACCCCATGGTGTGCATGGGGTAGGTAAGAAAAAAAAAATATTGTGCGAACCCTATATTGTGCACATATATTGTGTAAATGCACTTGCCCGGTTTTTACTTTCTAAATCGAATCTGACATCATGGTATAGCACATGGTATACGGAAATGGTTTAAAATTCAAACATAAACAGAGTACCTCAAGGTAGCGTAATGGGACCTCTACAATTCCTGCTAATAAACAGGAATTGTAGAGGTCCCATTACGCCGATTCGATTAATTACACACCTTCAGAATGGTAACATAGTATTTTGTAATTTTGCACTGCATTTTGATTGCAGATATATCATTAAATCATTACAAACTATAGAAAACGAATGATAAATATACGAAAATATTCTTATCAATTTCATTCAGTTTAGTTACCTACTTTAATAATTAATTATTACGTTTGTTTTCTTATGGTTGAGCATAGTACGAGTACCTGTCAGTTTTCTTAATCTTAATTACATCATAATCTTTTAGTTCTATACTTCGATTACCATATTTTTACCCAGCATTAACTTTTATCGATTAGGTCTATGTTTTCGATGGGGGCAATGGGTCTTGTGCCATATTTAATTCCAATAAGATAAGAGATAAGATACTAAGTACTTATTGCCTAATGGTTAGTAGGTTTGTTTTAAATGGATAAACAATAGCTATTCAGTAGCTTAATCAATGAATAAGTGTGTAGTCTTAATAAGTAATTAATCTGAAAATGGGATTTAAAGTGATATATTTTTTAATTCTTCTTAGTTTATTTTTTAATTTAGTGCCTGGCCATTTACATTTTAAAATTCCTACTGAGGCAATAGATAGAAGCTTATATGAAAAAGTATTAGATGAAGACCTGTGTGCGAAACAAATAAGTATTTTAAAAGGGAATCCTCTGCTAGCACTTAACTGTGAGTACCTAATTATTTTTATATTGCCACATTTTCATAAGCAAAGTAAACTTTTGCAATATTTTTTTTTGGAATTCTTGTGTCATGTACACACATTAAATAAAGTTAGACAATTGGTAATAGAAATTCAGGCAATTAATAATTTATTTAATATGACAGTCGCAGACGCTGGAATCAGAATACCCAAGGGCATCTTGCAAGGAAATACATTAGACATGGGTAATTATCATCAGTGCATAAATTTAAATCAACCGTTAAAGGACTCAGAACTACAAGGAAAATATTGCTCTATCCAAGTGTCACTCAACCAAAACTTCGAATTATCAGATTTTTTTAAGTTGCTACCAACTGCAAATGAAAATGCAAATTTACGCTTGGATAATGAAACAATTATCAGTTTAGACAAATACGATGTTATTAAAAGAAGAATTAAAGCATTTACAGGTATTATGGAAGACAACAGGTAAATTGAAACCCATGACGATAAGATCGATAAAAATTGATATCTTTTTCACTAATTTTCGATGTGCTTATAGTTTATCAACATTTTTGCTAGGATTTTATCTGGCTATTCCCGATCAAAAGGACGATTGACCTTAGCAGTTTGTGTTCCCAAGCCTTGCACAACTCAGCAAGTATTCGATTCTTTGCTGTTCAATATATCTACAACGGGATTAGAGTATTCAGATATTTACTGTAGACTGCCTAATGATAAACCCTGGGCTCCTGCCGATTATGTCGCTAGGTAAGTTGACTACTAACATGTTAATTTTTTTAGGAATTTATTAATATCACTATTGATAAATCCTCTGATAAGGGCTTTTGCAGAGTACCTACACAAGATGAAGAAGATTTCATTCGGAGCTCTACTAATTAGGTGTACTACAACTTTTTCAATTTGAAGTACAAAAACACGAGAATAGAAAGAGAACATTTCTATTCTTGTATTTTTGTACTTCTACCCATTTAATGTTTATGCTAATTTACTATCATTATTTTGTAGCGTGATATTTTCTCTTCTCGTTTTTATAACTTTGGTCAGCACTTATTATGATCTGTGGCATATATTTGTTAAAAACACAGGTAATATATTTTTCTATATAAATACCTAACATTCTTATTTTATTATAATTTGTAGTTACTTGTTTATTTTTTGCTTTAGATCCTAAAAAAGTGAATGTGATTGGTAAATCGTTTTCAATATACACAAATGGACGTCGTCTGATGACATTTACTTCTAGACCTGATTCGGTGGAATGCATAGATGGCATCAGAGCATTAGCCATGGCCTGGGTACTTGTTGGTCATACATTTAGTACTGAAACAACATTTGCCAACCCGCTTGATACTTTCATGGTAGGTATAATAAAACCAATTATTTTTGCTAGAATTTAACTTTTATTCCATAGAGTATTGGGTATTGGAGTAGGTTTTGTTTATACAATGCAGTGTCGAGCGCTGCACACTATCTGCTGCGTAACTTTAAAAAATGCGTTCAACTTTAAGACAAAGCCATTGTTTCACAAGTACCTACCCAAGTGAAGATAAACGTAATGCGTTCAATACATGTGACGATCATCAGACGATAAATGGTGATATACGTAGTTCAAGGTCTTCTCAGATCTCACTCTGATTATTATTAATTGTTCTCTGTCTCACACATAATGTGAGATCTGAGAACAATAAATGCCTATATCTATATTCACATCTACTATATCTATAACCTCAGTTTAGCAACTAAGATCTACCTACCTCGAAATTAACAATTCTATTTTAATTTTATAGTGGATAAGATCTTGGCAGGCCTTATGGGTATTGGGAGGTACCTATACTGTAGACACATTCTTCACATTGAGTGGCTTTCTTGTTGTGTATACCACGGTTGGAAAAATCACCAGCAGTAAGTATAAATTTTGAGTAAACAGTAAGTATAAACTAAAAGGATTTATGTGATTCATGAACATTTATTTAATCTTAGACAATAATAAAATTATACGTTTTGCTGGGCCTATAGGCAACGAGGTACTAACTGAAATGACAGGCTGGTAGTGTAAAGAATATTGAAAAAATATGAGATTTTAATTGATATTTTATATTATCCTATTGAATCTGTATGAATAAAATATATAATTCGAACAAGACTTAATTCGCATTAGCAACTATACCTTAGTTGTTGTCTAGGGAGTACTAAATGTCGCTTATAACTGTCGGTATTGGTTTGCTTATTTTATTAAATAATTGAACCTTTATTATAATTTAACATTACAGAGAGTCTTCTCAAGAATATACATCTGTTCTACTTAAATCGTTTACTCCGTATGTTTCCATTACTTGCGACAGCTGTATTGCTAGAAGCGTCATTTTTAAATCGGATGACTGATGGGCCAGATTGGACTGCTATAGCTAGTCAAGTAAATAGGTGTAGGGCCACGTGGTGGGCAACCTTGTTACATATACAGAACTACATGAATCCAACAATGACGGTGAGTTTCGAGTTTTTGATTATACTTAATTCCGTACTGTATTACTATCCGTCAGGATGAATTACAACTTTTTCTTTCTAAGTTACTGGTTTAGTATTTTCTTTAGTCTGGGCTGCTGGATTTCGTATTCATTCCATTCGCCGCATGTTCACAATTTCAACACCATTTAGAGAAATGTTTACTAAATTGATGTGATGGTTGGTAAAAATATTTTTAACTTCAGTAGGTACAGTCAAATTATTATATCAGCACTTATGGCATACTGAAAGTTTTTGGATTTTGATCAATAAGACTAGATGTAAGACTTACGATACACATAATGATTTTCAAAATACTTTTTCTCCAATTGTACAAAGCAGTTGGACTAGTCCTCCTTAGGGACCTCTTCAATGGCTTCATGGAACGCATTTACATCAAGATTGTCTTTAATTTTTGGAAACAAGAATATGTCGCAGGGCGCGAGGTCTAGGCTGTAAAGCAGGTGCATCAGTCAGTTTCACATTTCACATGCTTCGAGGACGCTTTTCGCAAACCTTTTTTAAGACTCTGGGCAAGCAAGTGTTGACGTATCAATCTGCAGTCACTGTCCTTTGACCTTCAAGCGATATTGTAGAGTAATGTCCTTATTTGGCAAAAAAGAAACAATCGTTTTTTTAGCAATCCTTCGAATTTTCTTACCTTTCGTCGCCTTTTTATCATTTTACGACACCACTGGCCAAACAGTCGTTGGTCCCCAGTTAAGCCAAGCGGTATCCATCGAGTGTAAAGCTTCCGAACTTTCAGATGCACATGTAAAATGTTTTGCACCTGGCTCATTCCAATGCCTAACAAAGCACGAATGAATAATTAGGAAATCGATATGTCCTAAGATCCACCAATCCACAGTTAATCCACGTTGTGGATTACGGCCCGTATGTACTCTCTCTCTCTCTCAGGTCTATGTACCTATATACATTGAGAATTTATAATGCTAATTATTATGTTTCCCACAGTGCATCGGTCAAACTTGGTACCTAGCTATAGACGTCCAGCTTCATATTCTATCTCAAATCATCTTAGTTTGGCTTCTAGGAAGCAATAAGAAAATTGCATGGTTTGCATTATTTGTAGGATTTTACGGTGTACTCACAGCTGCGACCGCATACAACTCTATTAATAATTTTCCTCCTACAGCTTTTGCTGGGTAAGTTGTTGTTATATATTTTACGTAATCTAATTGCAGATGATAACCACTTGCTGTTTTGTTAATAACTTAAGAAGTTATGTGTCTCTTATCGATTTTAAGAATCGCTTAAACCGATACGATTTTGAATAAAATCAGTACAAATATGTAAAACTGTTTTAATATTTGCGACGATACAACTTTGTTTATACGGTCTTTACAAAACAATAAATGAGTTGGAAATATTTGCAATAGATTTGTTTACTTTAAAATGTTTAGTTTTGATAATAATTTCATTTTCAGTGGTGAACAAGAGATTTTGAACTATCTAGTAAACTACTACATGAATACGCTAACTAGGGCTTCTCCATTCATCGTCGGCATGGCTTATGGTTACCTAGTACGAGTATCGAGAAGAAAATTAACAGGGGTAAGATTTAAACTTATTTTAGATCATGTATGAGTTTTCTACCACGTCAATTAAGCTAAGCTGCTAAATAGGCTAAGTGTTTGGTGGTTCACTCTGAATTTAACTTAGCTTTGCTTTTCTTGTGAGCAAAGTTGAGAGAGTTTTGCTCTTTTTCTCTCTATTTATTTGATCTATATTACATTTCTACATATTTTTCGTTACAACCTGCATTACTCACCGGTTCCAGAAATTTATTATGTAATTAACTCAATCTTACTAAATTTAATTCCACAGTTTTGGGTCGTCACTTTCTGGAGTATGTTCTTTGCTCTCACAACATTCCTCATGTACGCCAATCACCCCATCAACCAAGTCACTTGGGACAATAAATTAATGTCCAACATGTACAATTCCTTCGCCAGAACTTTTTGGGCCATCGCGGTTGGTAGTCTTATATATGCATGCACCAATGGATTTGCAGGTATTATTATTTTCCTAAAAGTATTTTTTTTAAGAATTTGAAATCCTCTATATTCTGGGTGACTTGATACAAAAGCCCTATGTTTTATTATTGTACCGATTTTTGTGTGATATTGATTTTCAGGGGGCTTAGACAAGGTACATTCGTTCCGTGACGAATTCGCTAACGCCGTTCTAATCGTTCGCAAGAAAATAAAAAAATCTCTGTGGTCTCCACCACAAAAGTCAAATTCTATATTTTCCATTAAGGACATCGCTATTCCAATCTGACTCTGTCTAGCCCCCCAGACTCAGAAATCGAACACGAAAGCAGAACTATATAACCTGAACTATGTTGCTAAACTTGAAATTTTTCCCTTGTTGCACACGAGTTGTTAAAGTTAAATCACGGCCGGTCTCAATAATCTATCTATCGATGGATTTGGCTTCTAAAGGTACAATGCTCTAGTAGCCAAATCCATCGGTAGATACATTCTTGAGACCGGCCATTAATCTAATCTGCGACTGTACCCACTGTTATAATTTTTTTTGCAGGTCCTATTAACTGGTTTTTGTCATTAAGAATTTGGAAAATTCATTCAAGGCTATCTTACGCGATGTACTTATTTCATTACATGTTAATGGTTGCTGTAAATTCTACTGCGGTAGCACCAGTGTTCTTTTCTGTTAGCTTGACTGTAAGTATAACTTTTGTTATGTTTTTTGAAACCATATTTTATAATGGCTCTTCTTATATATATTTTTTCATATCTGTCTTTTTATTTACACTGAAATATACTATCAAATTTACGTGTAGTTTAAATGTCCCTTAGCAACGGTCACGTTATTGATTGATTGCTAAGCAGTCACGTAGCAACGGTCACGTCCTCTCTGTCCTCTGTGGCGCGGTGGGAGTGTGTCCGACTGCTATGCAAG
The DNA here is from genome assembly GCA_945859575.2 of Herminia tarsipennalis. NCBI lineage: Eukaryota > Metazoa > Arthropoda > Insecta > Lepidoptera > Erebidae > Herminia > Herminia tarsipennalis. Next base: position 7,769,300 of record OX243834.2, on the reverse strand, counting down.
AGGTCGTGGGTTCGATTCCCACACGGGACACTACTTTGTGTGATCCACAAATAGTTGTTCCGAGTCTGGGTGTATTTTGTGTCCGTGACTTGTATGTTTGTAAAGTCCCCCGCGACACAGGGCTTGTACCCTACAGCAGGAGTAGTCTTTAAAAAATATATAATAATATATTGATTGATTGCTAAGCAGTCACGTAGCAACGGTCACGGTTACGGTTAACGGTACTTGCTAATTATGCATAACCAATGTCACATCAGTATGTACAAGGCTGTTTTAATTGCCTAATTAAAAAAAAAAAACATTTTTATTTCAGACCTTCAAATTTTTGGCACACTATTGTTTCTCGATGGCAGTGTCAGCTTTGATGATGGTGGTAATAGATGCACCATTTTCGACGTTATTTAAACTTATGTTAAATAGAGGTATATATTTTCAGTTATACTTGGTTTAAAAAGCATAAAACAAATCTTGAAAGGATTATCAAAATTAAGAATGTGGCAAATGTGGCGTAGCTGAAACTTCATACCTACTTCGTAGACAATGTCGACCTTTCTTTATGCCATGCATAGATGGCGTTAGTTGACTACTGAAGGTTGGAGTACCCGATTTATAAAAAAAAATGTCATTGTAGTACCTTAATTAGAAAGCAGAGAAAAGAACACGAGTATTTTCGAGGTCAAATATTTTAACCTATTAAATTGTTCAAGTGTGGTCATTCCATACTCTATCTACATGTTTTACATTTCGTAACAAAATGGTATAGTAGTCTGCGTGTTCAGCACTAGATGGCGCTAGATAAATGTAATTTTTTTTTCAGGAACCAAGGTGTCCATCAGTTAGAGTCTTCAGGTATCTTAAACACTAAATACTGCTGTTTTCTAGAAATGTAGTACGCCTTTGCTATGCCTGTGATTTAGGTTTTAAGTGTAAATTTATTTATACGTAAATTTATGTTATGTTATCTGAAAAAATAGATATTAATTACTTTTTAATCTGAAATAACTTGTATTATTTTGTAACAATGTATAAATGTTGATAGGTGAAGTGGCAGCGTTGCTGCTGTTAATATTAGTAAAAGATTGGTTAAAGAGATTTAAGAACTTCTTTTATAATTAAAAGCGACACACATCCCGCTTGATTGACCTTTAAAGACATGATCCAATTAAATGTTTAACATCATGATTTGCAAGAAACAAAGTTTAACATGCGAAGCGCCTTAAGGACAATTATAGCAAAAATAGTTAATACTACTGAGTTGTACATTCCTAGCTAATATTTTATTTTAAGGCACGGCAGCTGTTAAACTCTTATTAATTAGCCTATAACCTCTGACGGTTTAAAAAAAAACAACAGTGGCAGCAGTAGGCTGCCTCTGTTCTTTTTTTAACCTTCAGCGGGGAGGAGGGTACAAATGCTTTGTTTACACTATTGCCATCAACATTAAACGTACTTATTTAGTAACAATGAAATAAAAATAAGAAGCGGATGGTGTATATGGAGCGACATTAATTAGTTATACTTAGATCTTTTTAACGTCTGACAACAATTATTGTAAGGATATAAACACACACCATATAAGTTGGAAAGAGCACCGGAATCAAATTGCTTTTAATCCCAGATCATCTTGTCTGGGATTTAAAACAATTTGCATGTTTTACATCATTGACTGGCCTGTTGTTTTGGTGGTTAGCGACTCTGACTGCTATGCCAGAGGTCGTGAGTTCCCATCTGGGATAAATCTTTGTGGGATGAGCATGATTGATTATCCTGCCTGGGTGTATTGAAATCAATTGTAAACCTACCCAGATGCTTACGATGTAACACTCGCACAATGTCTCGCGCCGAGGCGCGTGCATATTGCGGTGTTTAAGGAAAGCAGAGATCAGTACCTAACGAAAAACAAGCAGTTAAATATTTCTCTTTTGCAAAAAAGCGTCTTTTTTACAAGCGGACTCAAAATTGTAGTAAAAACAACTGTTTTTTTCACACGATCAAATGTTGTTTCTTTGTGCATAACACTAAGCTAAGATGTTAAAGAAAACTAGAAGCAATTGGGTATTTGACTATAATAAAAGTAAATAATTTTAAACTAATCAGGTAATAGTAGAGCTTAAAAAAATAAAGAACCCATGCCGAATAAAACATAAAGACTACTATTTCATGGCACCAACTTCAAAATGTTTAATTTGTTTTTGTTATTCTAGGTATATTATTTTTTGCTTTTTAGTTGCCTTGTATTTATTTTAGAAATCGGTAATATTTTTTTGTAAAAAAGTTTTTTATTTCTTACTTTTTAGTGGGTTGGTATGTAATTCACTTAAGTTACAATAGGCTTATGTCAACTGCTCAAATCCATTTACAAAATATTGCTTTCCCCGATGCAGGGCCGATAATTGTTCAAGAGTCACAATCAGCTCTATTATATTGTGTAATAGTAGTATAACGAGAATAAAGTGCTACTCAATACCATATTAAAGTAACTGAATCGCAAACTGTTATAAATGTGAAATATTGAATAGGTCTGCTCGTCATTTGTGGTCTTCATCATCAGTTCCTCTTCAACAGTCTTCATCATCAGTTCCTCTTCTTTGACTGCCTCTGTTGCGCGGTGGGAGTGTATCCGACTGCTACGCAAGAGGTCGTGGGTTCGATCCCCACCCAGGATAAAACTTTGTGTGATGAGCACGATGGTTTATTCTGTGTCTGGGTGTTATTTATCTATAATATGTATGTATTTAGAAATATATAAGTATGTTTATCAGTTGTCTGGTTTCCATAGTACAAGCTCTGCTTAGTTTAGGATCAGATGGCGTTGTGTGAGTTGTCCCAAGATATTATTATTATTATATTATTATTATTATAACAATTGGTGTTTTTTAAGAGTAAATGCACTAATTGCTGTGAAATATACTTACCTAAATCACTGTACGTGTGCCTTTGATATTTTAAGAGTTCCCTCGATTTCTCCAGGATCCCATTATCAGATCGTGATCGGATGACCATGGGACCAACTTGGAAGTATACCCTTTCAAACACAAGAATATTTTTTCAAATGGGTTCAGCCGTCTTTGCGTAATCGGTGAACAAACATATAAAAAAAAAACATACAGAACCTCCTCCTTTTTAAAGTCGGTTGAAAATGCTCTGAAAATAAGTGTTCTTTTTACAATTTAATATGTTTTTGAATTTAAAAGCAAGAACACGAATACTAAAAGTAATGATTTGACGATAGGAACTTATGATGTCACAGGTTTTTATTCCATACATATTTTTATAGAGCTTGTCTTTTTGACATTTTATCTAAAGATACTGATTTGACTTGACTGTCAACATCCCTATTTAGTTTATGCTTAAAACCTCCGATTTTCACACACTTTACACTTAAAATGTTATTTTTAAGTACAAGGCACTTATACATCAAACAAAACACTAATACATCACTTATAAATGTACCTACTTATTTTAAAGCCGTTTTTCACGTCACTCGCTTTGGGGATTCGCTTTGTATGCTCATCCCCGGGACGCCCGTGTCAGATGAGAAGTTAGGTCAATAAGACGATTAAGTGCTGCCAGGAACAAGTGACAAAGATACGGAATGCAGCGAAACAGAGGTTTCCGAAAAAGGAAGACTTGTCAAAGTCAAACTACTTTATTCACATAAGTTACAAAATGCAACTTGACGCTTATGAACGTCAAACACAATTTGGAATACAATGATTCTACATTTAATGCCAAGTTCACAAGAGTAAAGCCGTGAGAAAAGAACTTGGCAATAAAAACTCATGGCCACTTTTCAACCGACTTCAAAAAGGAGGTTCTCAATTCTGACTGTATTTTTTTAAATGTTTCTTACCTGATTACCGCAGACGGCTGGACCGTATTAAAAAAATCTTTTTGTGTTTGAAAGATTCTTCCAGATTGGTCCCGTTGTCATAACAAAGTTCGAATCTGATGATGAGATCTTGGAGAAATCGAGGGAACTCTTCAAATATTAAAGGCACACCTATAGTAATTTGGGTATATTCTGTTGTAATTCGTATATTTACTCTTAAAAAACACCATTGAGTGAAATGGAACTGATGATGACCAGCGGAACTATTTAATAATAAATATTGCGGGTTAAGCTGTGTGGCACCGGCTTAAGAATAGTGCCACCCCATCTCCTCCCGTGGGTGTCGTCAAGGCGACTAAGGGATGTCACACGGGAGGACGGGCAGCAGCGTCCTCTGCGTATTTCAAGCCTTACTGCGATCGCCAACCCGCTCGCCAAGCGTGGCGATTATGGCAATTACCCCCAGGAACTAATAAGTAGGTTCTACTGGGGAGACCCGTGCCCAGCAGTGGGACATCATATGGGTTGTTATGTATGTATGTGTATTGCGGGTTGCGATCTGAGTACCGTGTTCGATACTTGATTCTTCGCCTCCATCAAATCATGTAATCATAGTCTAGTATAAGGTGAACTCTTCAAAAATCAACGGTCTTGTATCGCAAAACGCAACATTTCGAACATGAATCAACTACAAACCTTTACACCAAAAAGTTAGAAATAAAAACTATTTACAAAAAATAAAAACTGACTTCCAAACTAAATATAAGGTAACTAAAAAATAAAAAATAATATAGGTAGGGCAGTCTACCCGTGACCACGGCCGTTGCAATACAGTGTTAACAAGGTATTTTACCTTAAATTATTCACGCGATTAAGACCCGTAGTATATATAAATTTATAATGTGTACAAATCGCGAAAATTTATCAACATTTACTAATACGCTACTCGCTCCAGATACACCATTCTCTACTATTTCATTGTTACTAAATAAGTAGGTACGTTTAATGTAGATGTCGATAGTGAAATCAAAACATATGTTCCCACTAGAGCTGCCTCTGGTGGATTTAATTTATTTATATTATTAAAACCAGGTAAAAATAAACTCACGGCAAAATACAGAAAAAAAGATACCCTTCATATTTAATATCATGCAGTCGGAGGTATTTATTATACAGCACAGATCTTTTTTTTTTATTTGGTACTTTTTAGTCGTTGTAAGATAATTTATATGGTGATTCAATTAAGAAGTATTTGGTATATTATTAACGTTGTTTTTTTATGGTTTGTCACTCCACACTTTTTTAACATAGGTTATAATATAACCTTTGAGGGGCGTCTAAACGGGCCATTTTTTACGGCAATTTGTGGCGGCAATGCTGTGGTCGGCAACTAGGCAGTATGGAGAGTACTGCCAAGTTGCTTTGATGATTGCAATATTGATTTGATGGTTGCCGGACGATCGCTGAGCGATGTTGCCCGGCCAATTTTGTTGTTGTTTCAGTCACCCTCTATTTTATTGTTACCAGGTTGTGTAGCCCGTTTAGGAGACTGGATCATGCGCCATACAATTGTAGACATATTGCCACTATTGACCGAGCAATTAGTTGCCAATAGTGCCGCCACCAATTGTCGTAAAAAATGGCGCGTTTAGACGCCCCTTAATATACAAAAAAAACTCGGGCAAGTGCATGTCGGGCCACGTACAATGTAAGGTTCCGTAGTCCCCCCCATCAGAATAATGCGGTTTAAGAAGTGGGTTTTCTCTTGTTTTTGTTTCATAAAATCAAAAAACCTGTCTGCACAAAAAAGATGGACACAAGATGTCCTTCATATGTAATATCATACAGTCGGAGGCACTTTACTAAGATCATACAGATTCATTAATGCATACGACTGCATGATATTATATAGTTTGCGGCGGAGGTTATTTAACTTAACCTATACTTATATCGTTATACCTACTTAATAATTATTATTTTTAACGGAATTTGTACGAAAATTTTGTTACTTCTCATTTGATCACATCCAAAAATAAAATGTACCCTAAAAAAGTTTTTCGAGATTTTATTCTTTCACTTTGTCGTCGTAAGTAATATTGTATCGTATCCATGCAAAATTACACCCTTCTAGCATTAACAGTCCCTGAACCCTCCCTTAGGACGGATGGACATGGCGAAACTACAGAACCCTAAAAAAGTGTGACAAGTCAAAGAGCTATAAATGGCGAGTTCGAAAACCAATATTATATGCTTTCGAACTCGCCTTTTAAAGCCCTTTGATTATCAAATCAAATCAATACCCAGTGACACTCGCATCGCCGAGATGAATCTAATGACGTATTATCGATTGAGCCGTTGAGGAGTTATGGACGAATACATAACCCTTCGCCGCAGTCGGGAAAATAGGCTAATTACAGTAATACTGAGAAGTAGTATACAATATATACGTTTATATATTTCCAATTGTATCGCATGTCGCTGCAATCGCCAAAACTTTGTTGACGTTAATACAATAATTGCATTTTTGAAAGAAAGAAAAATTTTATGTCCAGACCGAATCCGAGACTTCCGTAAGCTAAACTGGAATCGAACCATCTAACCTTTACTAAACCTCAAGTTCTTCTATCCTTCCTGCACGTGAGTCAGGCCTTGAAGTACTTGTACTAAAAAATACTAAAATTAATGACATTTTAATAAACAACTATGCCTGTGACAACTTTCAGGCGTAATCGCCATTCGCGTTGCTTAGCAACCAGTCAGTAACGTGACTGCTTAGCAACCAATCAATGACACGACTATCGTGAGCGTTGCCTAGCAGCCAATCAATAACGTGACCGTTGCTACGTGACACTTTTCGTACATGCACCCCGTCATTGATTTATAAAACGTTACCACTTCAAAAATAAAATTAAGACAAAAACTATTAAAATAATATAGTAGCTAGTACCTATGGTTACTAGTATATATTCAAATCGACTCACACTACCGTTTATTTTGTTCTAATCTACCGGGGTAGATATATGTCTAACTAAGTATGTATATATGTCAACGGCCTAGACAGTCCGTAGGCCGTTGACCTCGATAAAACAGCTTAAAATTGTAATGTATAGGTATATAATAAAATTATCATTCTAAATAAGTAGGCAGGTAGATATCTTATTGATCTAATTCGCTAAAACAATTGATAAATGGAACAAGCAATAAGGTTACTATAATATGTTATCAATGATTAGGTAACTCAGTAAGTATAGTAAATGCGTTATAAAACAAATGTAAGTACTCAATACCTACTTAGATTAAACCTTATGAATTAAATTACGAATTACATATTAGTCTTGTAAGTGATACAAAAAGTTAATATATTAAAAACGGCAGACTGGAATTTCAACCCTGGACTGGACCCACAGCACATTGATACCTACTACAGCTAAGAACCATACCAATAGGGATGTTGACTTTCTAGTCAAATCAGTCTCTTTTTATGAAATGTCACAACGACAAGCTCTATAGAAATATGTGTGGAATAACAACCTGTAAAGTCATAAGTTCCTATCGTCAAATCATTACTTTTAGTATTCGTTTTCATGCTTTTAAATTCAAAAACATGTTAAATTGTGAAAGAACACTTATTTTCAAAGCATTTTAAGATTTACTATTACTTATTAGGATAAAATAATTTGGTGTTATCGAAGTCAACTACCCAATAGGGTATTTGACTAAAGTCAAATCAGCCTCTTTTTAAGAAACGTCAAAAACGATTTACTTCGTACAAATTTGTATGAAATGCTTGCATATGACGTCACGTTTTTTATGGTCAAATCATTTACTTTTAGTGCTTCTTATTATGATTAAAAAATAATAAACACGTTAAATTATAGATGAACATATTTTTCAAAACCCTTACAAAACAAACATATTTTTACATGGTTAGTATAAAATATTTTATTTTGATAGCAGTCAAATACCCAAATAGCATAATTATGTTCAGATGACGATAATGATGACTTTCAATTTTATACTTATGACGTATAATGCAGGTAAAACCTATCTTAACTACCAGTGCCGGATCAAGCAAGCGCGGGGCCCGTAGCAAATCTTATCAAGGGGCCCTTGATCGAGGGGCGAGTTTAGATAAAATAATAATAAGAATATCCTAGGACAACTCACACAACGCCGTCTGATCCCAAACAAAGCAAAGTTAGTTCTATGGAAACCAGACAACTGATAAACATGTTTAAGTATTTCTAAAGACATACATATTATAGATAAATAACACCCAGACAAAATAAATCATCGCTCTCATCATACAAAGTTTTATCCTGGGTGGGGATTGAACCCACGACCTCCGGCTTAGCAGTCAGGTTACTTCTGCTATATAGTTAATCCGGCATTGGAGATTACAGAGGGTAAACTTCATACAATGCGCACTCCAGCACACAAACATCGCTCACAAATACGGAATCTCAGGACGCCTTCCGAACAAAGTGATTTGTCCTCCGTGCCCGTGTTTATGTCTTTAAAATACATAAAATGTTTTCTGCGACCCGAAAACCGACCGCGGAATTTGTATCTGCAAGCAAGTCCCTACTGTCGTCTCCGCAGGCAAGGACTGAGATCATTGTAGCACTCCGACACAGCACATGACTTGCAGTTAAGATTATGACAAGAATGAATGCCAACCAACCACCAACCTTAATTTGGTACTGCTGTGCCGAAATGGTGCTGTGACCATTGGCGATGAATAAAGTGCATTCAGATTCTGCTCACGGCAGCAGGGGCATAGCTACCGCTATTAGTTATATCAATTATACAGGGCCATAAGGCTACATGGGCCCCCAAACGTGAATTAGCATGGTGTTACATAGGGATTAGGGAAGGAACGCGTACCCCTGGTGAGCCGTGTGTTAAAACCTCTGTTTCAGAAAACCTCTACGTGTGGCACATTATTCGTCAGATCTATTAAAACATTTAAAGTTTTCTAAGAAATTTTTTTGTTAAGTGAATAATTTTAGAATTAATCAAGAGTTTCAAAAATGGTATCCCCGCGGCTTTATTTTTTTAAATGGCCAAAAAATGTGATATATTACAAAGGTAACGCTTAATAAATATTTCTAACTAAATTAAATACACATAAATATTTTTACGTAGTCGGACATACCGTCTTTGAGTTATTGGTGAGAAACTGCGCTTCACAACAAAAGAACGTAAGTGCCATTAAGATACGCTCTTTTGCTGGTTCACTTTTTCAGGTGGGAATATTTTATATGTAGTGCATTTTCTTAGAAACAGCTACGGAGCCCTACTCTGAGCATGGTCCGACATGCTCTTGCCCGGTTTTCGGTTTTTATATGTGTTTGTGCAAAAAATATCTTCTGGGGCATTGGCCCCATAATATAAATAAAAATGAAAATACATAAATATGCAGGGCCGGATCTAGGGAGGAGAGCAAATCGGGACACCTGCCTCTGGCGCCACGATTGGGGCGCCAAATAGCATGTTGAAGAGGCGCCAAATAGAGTGAAATGATTTGAGATACATAATGAGGACAACTAACAGTGTCAATAACACTGTGTCATAGGGTTACGTGAATTTTGTAAATCAACGTAAATACAACTATCAATCATACTTTTATCATTATTGATTATCTACCAATACGATATGCTATGTGTATTAATTATTGTTAAAATTTATCATTCGGTCGATGACCTGGGGATATTTCTATAGCCGTGTTTGGTTGCAAGTATTATCGTTTTTAGATATAATTGCATTTTTATCGAAATGGATTGATAATGTATAATCCTATTCGACAAAAGTGCAGTTATGTAACATAATTATTTTCATGTGAAATTGACCTCTTTTCAGTCGTTCCTCTGTGACTAGAATCTCCATGATACCTTTTGTAAGGTTATTATCGCGCCAAATAAAAGTAACAATTATCTAAGTAGTATACATACAAAAGAAAAGAAGAAGAATATGATATAAAATAAATAATATATGAATGTAAAATACAAAAAAACTTTGTTAACCGTATTGCAACGGTCGTGGTCATGGGTAGACTGTAGTACTTTAGTACGGTAGTCTACCCGTGACCACGGCCGTTGAAATACGGTCGAAACGTCGGGCAATAAAATAAAATATTTACGCGATTAAGTCCCGTAGCTTATAAAATTCTATAATGTGTACAAACCGCGAAAGTTTACGAACATATAAAGGTTGAAATGTTGTTGAAAATCGAAACCGCTGAAGCTGCAGCCCATATTTTTTTTATTTAAGGTTCTCATTTTAAGCCACAACTACTATTATTCAACATTCCTGAAAATAAAGCCTGAGATTAATAAGTTATTATTTGTTATAATTAAAATGAAAACTGCTGAAACTACAGGCCGCGCAGAGCTTAAACTGCTGAGATAGATAGATAGATAGATAGATAGATAAAAAACTTTATTAAAAAGCCATACATACATTTTAGCATAACTCCACAAAAACCAAATAATCGGTTTGTCTGTGGAAATACATTGCACTCAGGTTACCTACTTACAAAATTTCTTGCATAACTATAACATAAAATAGTAACTATGTGATTTTATAATTAAGTACGTTACATACAGGTTGGCTGTACATTTAACAAATACATTTTAACACTTACATTAGTCGTTTACGTTATATGTGTCCAGCAAATACGTCTTATAACATTTAGATAATTTATTTTTGTTTTTCTCTAACCTTAACTCTTGTGGCATTTCGTTATATAACAAAGGAAGTCTACGTCTAAGGGTTCTTCCTCCAAAGTAATTATTTATGGATGTAGTTACAAATTTACCCTGAGTCACACCTCTGGTACACATCCTGTGCTGAAGAGTAGGTAATTGTTCCATGTTGCTATGATTACGGGTTACTAATAAATGTTTATGTTGTAATCGTACAGGAAGTAATTTACATATTTTAAATAATTCTTTATAATTGTGTTTACATTTGTTTAGTGTTTTGTTGTCTACTAGTAATTTTAAAAATCGGATTTGAAGTGATTCTATTTTGCATAAGTGTGTTTTGAATGTAAGTCCGTAGCACTCCAAACCGTAGCCTATAATAGGTTCAATCAAAGCTTTGTACAAGTGTTTTAGTACATTTTTTGGAACTTTATATTGTAGTTGAGTGAACTTAGATAAAAGTATTCTTAATTTACCCGAAATGAAGTCTACATGTTCCGTCCAGCCGAACTTTTCGTCAACCCTCATGCCCAGATATGTAACAAGAGGTGTTTTTTTAACAGGAGTGCAGTTACAACTTATACAGTGGTTATGTAAGCATTCCAATGTATGCGTGACAATGATACAGGGTGTATCCGGTATACAAGAATACGGGGAATGTATTAGTAATAATTGGGTTTTATCGCCGTTTAAAACGATACCGTTATCATGAGTCCATTTTATGATGCTATCGACATCCTCCTGCACGTACTGCCTAACTTCCTCCATATCCTTACCACCACGTAATACACAAAGGTCGTCTGCAAACATATAGGTCGAGCAGTTCCTAATTACATTAGGAAGGCTATTTACGTGCATCAGATAACAGACGGGACCACATCCTGACCCTTGTGGTAAACCGTAGAGGACTTCAGTAGGAGGTTCGCTATACACATCATTGATTTTGACACGGAGCGAGCGTGCGCTGAGGTAGTCGCGGAACCACTGGTTTAGCGGCTCCCCCACCCCGCACTCGCTCATTGCTTGCAGCAATGTTTGGTGCTGGAGAGTATCGAAAGCATTTTTAAAATCAAAAAACATAGCTACTACAAATTTTTTATCGTTAAGATTTTGATTTATTTCGTCTGTAAATTTTGTCAACAAGGATACTGTACTTTTACCCTTCTGAAAACCATGTTGACAATCCGTTAATAAATGATTACTACTTAAATACGAACTTATGTTATTAATAATATATTTTTCAATAATTTTTTCCATACTTGATAATATTGTAATGGGCCTATAGTTCGTATATAGCTTGTGATCCCCCTTCTTGTATATCGGACGCACCACTGCTTCTTTTAGTTTCGGTGGAAATTTTCCACTGTTAACTGACAAGTTTATGAGTTTGGCAATTATTGGACTTATTTTGTCGTTAATAAAGACTAAGTCACACATGCGTATGAGATCAGTGCCTGCTGATTTTCGTACACTCATATTCTTTAGTATTCTTGTAATATCATTAGCAGTAGCAGGTTTCCATCGCATAGACATGTTGACTGGATTCACATAGTCCATTCTATTCAGCCACCTATCATTACATTCGTGTTTACTAATTAATACCTTATTTACAAATTCTGAAGCAAACTCAGCCGCTAGAACAGATACAGACTTATCATTCATATATTTTAAAATTATTTCATCAGGTGAATGCTTCTTATTTCCCAATAAAAAACTAATTCTTTCCCATAATTTTTTTATGTTACCCTTACATTCATCAATCCATTTTTTCTCATAATCACCTCTTGTTTTAGTAATTAATTTAGTACATTTATTCCTGTACCTAGTGTATGCTAACCTCTTTATCATATTTCTATTATCATGCTTCCATACAGTAAACAATCTATCTCGTTCCTGTATCATATTTCTAATCTGATTATTAACCCATCCCTTGCTATTTCTCTCAGTTTCTTTACATTCAATTATTTTATAGCTCGATTCGTATAATTTTTCAAATATAGACTGTAATTTGCTGTACAATTCATATGGACACTCAATGTTTAACAAGTGACTGAATTCCATAGCTTCTAACTTTGCGCGAATAGCGTTGTTATCTAGGATACATCGGCGGCGAACGAGAGGGGTAGTGTCAGCGAGACTCGCTGCGCCTGCACTGGTGCCAGCCGGCGGCAAGCTCTGACTCATTACTCCGTTAGTTAACGCGATCGCAATAGGATAGTGATCGGATATTTTATGCTCAATTATAGCTGAATCTATAGACGTGGAGCACATTCGAACAAAAATGTGATCTATACACGATTCACTAATACTAGAACTTGTTATCTCACGTCGTGTAACACCAGTTATACACTGCACAAATCCGTAATCGGCAAAAAGATTTAAGTAGTCTTGTACATAACTTATATGTTTATCTAATAAATTTATGTTGATATCTCCACACACTATTATATTGCTACGCCGAGGCAAACTGTTAAGTAATGTACGTAGCTCGCTTAGGAATATATTAATCTTATATTGGCTGTTATATCTCGGTGGTCTATAGACTGATATAATAAAAACATTAGTATTATTATTTTTAATTAAGACCATTACACATTCAGCTGTTTCCATATTTGTGTATGGCATGCACAATCGCGAACAGAGGTTATTACGAGTATAAACCAACACACCCCCACCTCGCCTACCGCTTCGTGTATAACTGTTAAGCTCAAACCCCACTATTTGATACATGCCTAGCAGATCGTATTGTATATTAGGCTCTGTTATAACAATAACATTAAAAATATGTAAGTAGTTAGTTAAAATTGCCAATAACTCATTGAAGTTTTTCTTAATGGACCTGATATTGACATGAAATAAATAAAAATCTTTAGTATCATTTAAAGTAGCGAACCATAGAATTAAATTCTTTACACTTACATTACTACTGCAATCCGTTATGACGTGAACATCATATGTATCCGTGAATGTTATTTATTGGCTTATCACTACAATAAAACATTTTTGTGTTCACTTTTTTAGCACATTTATATCACTTAGGGATCTAACACGCGATGTCTGATCTCCGTCGGACTTTTTGACCAGTATTTTGCCGTTTGACACCCATATATATTTGTAGCTACCTCGCAGTTCCATCTTTGTTTTCCACAACAGTTCACGGATATCTTTTGTTAGATCTTCATTTATGTAAATTGGATTACATTTTGAACCTCCTGTTATTTTATCACTAGTAGTATGAGGTACGTTGCGGCGTTGTTGCAACCATGAATCTCTCGCGGCTGCCCCCCCATCAGAACGAAAACCTACCACGATGATAGGAGCTTTATCTTGATGCCGAGATGAAATTCTTTTTGTCCATTCAATTTCCCTAGTGTTTGCTTTTATATGATCTCCTAGCGTTTTGACTAATTGCATAAGGTTTTCATTTGGAAGTTGTTCTAATCCTACGATTTGGAGGTTATGCTTTCGTCCATTTTGTTCAAGGTCATGAACCTTTTGTTCCAACGCGTTACTATATTTTTCAAGAAACGTGCACTTATTACCCAATTGAACAATATTTTTCTCAATTTTATTCAGTTTATCTTTTGTTTCCATGTGCTCCGTACGCAACTGCTCATATTTTTCGGACAGAAATTCTATACTTTTTGTTATTCCATCCAGTTGTTTTTTGACATCGTGTATGATATCTATCTTTTTATTGATTTCACGAAGTGTCTTCAAGGATGAATCTCCCGTAGAAACAGCGTCCTCAATTTCGAGCTCAGAATCATCGTCGCAATTATTGCAAAACAAGCGAGTTCTACCCGCCTTTTCATCTTCTAAAAGCCCTTTAACGCACGCTTTATGGAAAGTTCCATGGCATTGCCCACTGCACCTAAAATGATGCCCTTTTCTCGCTAAACTTTTTTTACATTTTTGGCACTCCATTTGTGAAGGTACGTCACGCGTTATACTAGCGTAGCGGACCACTTGCAACATATTACCACTTAAACAAACAGCGCGGTAATTAATTCTTGATGCGCACGCACACTCCGCTTGGCGACCCGAGCGCAACGAACGAGAAACATGATATTTGGATTTTTTTGATAAAGGCCAATTTTTCGACCAATACGAGGCGAATGTACGAGGCACTCCGCGGGCAATATGTGTATAAACATAAAAGTCTTGATTCATTCATTAATTCTACAAAGCTCGATTCAAACTTCTGGACCTAGAACCCTGAAATTCTGTAGGAAAGTGTCCGGAAGTTGTAGGTATTTGTCATTACAAATACCTACAACTTCCGGACAACAAACAGATATAGTTTCCTAAAATCATTTCTTATCCGAAGTTTACATTAAACTACGGATAAGAAATGATTTTAGGAAACTATATCTGTTTATATAAACAATATAAATATATACATAAATATAAAGAATATAAACAAATATATAAAAGGATATTGTGACCGCATAGTAGCAGCCCTGAACGAATTGGGTTAAAATTTGACATACTGTAAAACTTGACCTCTAAGTAGGTGAATGAACTTAGCGCGAAAAATAAATCACACTTTAATTGATTACCTGTCATGTTCACGGTTGTTAATAGATTATTGTTAAAATTAATCATTCGGTCGTTGCCCTTGTACCTAAAGTCATAGATTAGGATGTATTTAAAACATACGGCTGTGATTGGTTACAATTGTTATAGATTTTTGGAGATAATTTCATTGGTTCTCAAAGTTTTCAATACTGCTCAACTAGGTCTGACTTCTGTCAACTGAGTTCGTAACAAACGGAATAGGACAACCACATATTGACGTAGTATATATGGCTTATAGTAAGCGCTTCGACCGTATTGATCATTGCATGCGGCTCGAAAAGTTATTAGGAGTTTGGAATATCTGAGACTTGTACCGTTGGTCATCCTCTTAGATGAAAAACTGAACACAGGCTGTTGTTCTTCGGGGCTATACCTTCGGCTGGTATTACGTTTCGTCAGGCGTGCTTCAGGGCTCTATTTAAGGACCTCCATCCTCCATTATTTATATTGTTCATTACATATATCAAACAGTGCTTTCATCATACTTAATGAAGACTCATACTACATGAGTACTATTTATACATAAATCCTAAATCAGCAAGAACTAAGATAAAACATTATAGATGCAGGTGTTATACAAGACAGTAAGCTTCTGTTTGTCCAACGTTGTACTTAGATAGTTATACAGTGAACCATGATCTATTTACAGAGCCTAAAACCTGTCAAAATATCGTATTGTACATTTGTGGACAGCCATTTAGAATTAACATCTCAATGGACATGTCTTATTGCCGGAGTCGATAACGGATTAAGGCCGGTACCGGCTAAGGTCGCGGATTCAAGTCCCGCCTGAGCCTTATTTATGCCCGCCTGATTTATATATAAATGTGTAAAAGTAGCATAAAAATGCTTTAAAAATTACAAAAAAGTAATGTTCAGGAATCATCCTGTTAAGTCATCAAAAAATGGTTTAAATGGTTTCTGCAATGAAACTCACAGAGCCGTACAAGTTCCTTAGGAACGCGGTGGATGACGTCACGATAACTATAAAATCGTATCATGTGGAGGCTTCGGTGCTGGAGTTGATAACGGCTTAGGGCCTTCACTCCTGAGACGATTTTTTATATGTCATGTTTGGATTTATAAGTCTAAGTCAAAGCGTCCAACATTTATTTACAAAACAATGCACACGCAAACGGTGCCACTTTTTACCTCTTGAGACATTTTTTTTTGTCGGGAACTCGTCGCTGATATGTCGTTATTGGTGTTTATGGACCCCGAGAGGACTCACACCGGGGTCCAAGTAGTAAGAAGGAACCTAAAAACAGATACCCACAATAGTGTATCTACCAATTAGTGATGCCAGGTAATGACTAAACTAACCAAAAATGTAAGTTATGTAAAATTTATTATTTTTTAAGAATTGTTACAGGTGTTAATGTCGTTACATTATATTGATAAGTAATGGTGTTGAAGCATATCAAAAGCGTGATATAGATACTACTTAGTGTAACGTCTTATTATCTATCTCTTATTATATATATAACCGCATCCGTATTTTTTATTATATCCATATTGCTCAGTCAATGAATACGTGTGGTCGTAAATTAATTAGTAGTAATTAGGTACTTATTTTGCAAAATGACATCTAAAGTGGTACATTTTTTAGTTTTTCTGAGTTTAGTTTTTAATTTAGTATCTGGGCATATTGATTTTAAAACTCCTACTGAAGCAATAGATAATAGCTTGTATGAAGAAGTATTAGATGAAGAATTATGTGCCCAACAAATAAGTATTTTAAGTGAAAACCCTCTGCTGGCGATGAATTGTAAGTACCTATTATTTTTATATTATCGCACACATTTACGTTAGGCAATGAAACTTTCGTAATTTAAATTTTTGATAGGTTTTAATTAAGTTCCTACATACCCCTACATACCTATAGAAATTTCATATTACAGTCGCAGATGCTGGAATCAGAATACCAAAGGGCATTTTTCAAGGAAATACTTTAGACATGGGTAATTATCATCAGTGCTTAAGTTTGAATCAACCATTAGAAGACTCAGAAATACAAGGAAAATATTGCTCTATCCAAGTGTCGCTAAATCAAAACGTCGGATTTTCGGAATTAATAAAGTTATCACAATTTTCGCCAATTATAAATGACGATGCAATTTTACGTTTGGAAAATGAAACTATTACCCTTTTAGAAGAATACAATGTTATTAAAAGAAGAATGAAAGTATTTACAGGTATCATGGAAGACAAAAGGTAAATTGAAGTGCATGACGAAATCTAAAAAAAACAAAATTGTTTTATTCCCACTATTTTTCTATGCATATATTGTATTTTTTTTTGTTTTTTTAGGATTATATCAGACTATTCCCAATCTGAAGTACAATTAACTTTAGCAGTTTGTATTCCCAAGCCTTGTACAACTCAGCAAGTATTTGATTCTTTGCTGTTCAATATCTCTACCATAGGATTACAGTATTCCGATGTCTACTGTAGACTGCCCAATGATAAACCTTGGGCTCCAGCTGATTATGTCGCAATGTAAGTATCATTTTTATTATTTATGAATTTATAGATGAGTGTCATTGACATAAATCAAGTCTAGATTCGCACACTTTTACTATAATATTGTACGTGAAGGAGAAAATCTTCTTAGGCGGGGTTTGAACTCGCGTTTATAGTTAACCAACTCGGCACCAAGATCACCCCCTAAGAACGGTCAATTATCCTTTATTTTTTATGTTACTATTTTAAGGCAATAGTCGCGCAATCTACCGCGTCCCTCTATCATCCACAATTAAATTCACATAGCACCAATTTCTGTGTTTTCTTTTCTTAAACTTGTTTTCTTTAATTATTGCTAATTAATATACTACTTTATTTTCATTATTTTGCAGTGTGATATTTTCTCTTCTCGCATTTATTACTTTGGTCAGCACTTCTTATGATCTGTGGCATACATTTATTAAAAAAACAGGTAATTTATTTTTCTCTCTTTATATTATAATAATTATTTTTTTATTACGTTCAATATTTTTATTTATATTTTTGCTTTAAGATCCAAAAGAAGTGAACGTGATTGGCAAAGCGTTCTCAGTATACACAAATGGACGTCGTTTAATGACATTCAATTCTGGACCTAATACTGTGGAATGTATAGACGGTATTAGGGCGCTAGCTATGGCGTGGGTAATTATTGGGCACACATTTAGCACTGAACCGTTTTGGGTGAACCTGCTTGATACTTACGTGGTAGGTACTAAATGTCTGAATTACTTTTTCATTCAGATTCATACGAGGCGCTCTAGTTTAAAAAACTGAGTTAACGTTAAGCCAAAGCGTATTGCTTTAGGGCTCGGAAAAATATATATTAAAAATGACAAAATATGTACGCTCGAACGAAGGGAGGGGGCAATGAGGGGGGGGGGTGGAAAATTAATATCCGTTAGGTATATCTAATTTGGCAGTGGTGGCCTAATGGTTAACTAAGGCATCGAATTCGCAATTGTGAATATTCGTGAGGTAGCATGTTTGAAATGTGGAAAAATAGGGAACATAAAAATTACTTTTTCTTGTTCCAAATATTTATATTGTTCAAAATAATAACCGAAAATAGTTTGAAGTTTGAAATAAAAATATGTATTTATATATTAATCCGAGCCCTAGTAAATAATAAAAAGAAGTGAGACAAACGTAAAGCGTTCAATGTACGGTAATATATACAAAGGAACAACCGTTTAATGCAGATGTAGATAGTGTCCTTACCTACATTTTTCATCACTTACTGTTAGCACCTATGATCTCTTTCTAATTTTTTTTTTGTTAGAATGGTTTTTGATTATTCTATTTCATTTTAGTGGATAACATCTTGGAAGGCTTTATGGCTCTTAGGAGGCACTTACACCGTAGACACATTCTTCACATTGAGTGGCTTCCTTGTTGTATACACCACGGTTGGAAAACTCACGGGCAGTAAGTATAAATAGGATTTATACGAGTTCAGAAAGATTTATAATTTTTGCTGGGTCTATGGGTTAATGTAATTGCTTGTTTGTCACCCTGGCATTAAAGAGTATTTTAAAATGTAAGAGCAGATCGTAATATCAGATCTGTGCATAAGATTAGCTTATTGAATTCAAATTAATTGTGTTATTTGTTGTGATCGACTTAAGTATCCAGCAAGTACTGGGTCACATTTTCAGCTCTCTATATTGGTCTCCTTACTTTATTATTTACAGTCATCGTATTAAAAATAATGCAATCTTTATAATTATTAACATTACAGAGTCTCTACTCAAGAATTTACACCTCTTCTATCTAAATCGTTTACTCCGTATGTTTCCTCTACTTGCGACGGCTGTGTTGCTAGAAGCGTCATTTTTGAATCGGATGACTGATGGGCCAGATTGGTCTGCTATAACTAGTCAAGTAAATAGATGCAGGGCCACGTGGTGGTCAACTTTGTTACATATACAGAACTACATGAATCCTATAATGACGGTGAGTTTGAAAATGATGGAAAATGACGATGATATGTGTTACTTTGCTTTATTAGGATGAATCAAAACTCTTTCGTTTCCTTTTCTTTTATATTATTGAGTTTTTAATTTATTTAAATCGACTTTATGACTTGAATACAATTTGATTACAGCTCTTGTTCGTTCAGTCGTTGTTCGATTTGTTGATAGTCAGGGAATTTCACATTTTTTTCTTTAAACCATCAAATAACTCAGAAATAACAACGTTTTGCCTAGTTGATACCTTGGCGATCCGTTTACGGGTTGAAAAATTTGTACTGTGCCCTTTAGAGACATCTTATGAATTTAAAAATGAGCATTATTATTTTTGCAGTGCATCGGTCAAACTTGGTACCTAGCTATTGATGTTCAGCTCCATATTCTATCTCCAATCATACTATTTTGGCTTCTCGGGAGCAATAGGAAGATTGGATGGTCTGCTTTAGCTATAGGATTTTTCGGTGTGCTCGCAGCTTCGACCGCATTCAACTTCATTCAAAATTTTCCTCCAAACAGTTTTGTTGGGTAAGTAATTCATATATGTGAAAGAATCGGATTGAAAAGAATCATTGCAACTGATGAGGTCTTTTAGCGTACATGTTTAAAATAGTGTTTTTTCAGGACTGAACAAGATATCTTGAACTATCAAGTAAACTACTATATGAATACTCTCACTCGAGCCTCTCCATTCTTCGTAGGCATGGCATACGGTTACCGAGTTCGAGAACCGAGAAAAAAATTAAACGGGGTAAGATTCTAAGAAGGTAGTCCACATTTCCATTACATGGATTGCTTACTAACCTGTTTTAAATTTGATTGAATCTTATTTACCTTTCCAATGAACTTCATGTTACTTTGCTTTTGCTGTGAGTATACTTAGGTTTTATTCTCGCTTTATTTGATCATTAAAGTTTTTTACAACCTATATTTAAAATTGATAGTATCTATTCTCAATGTTATTTCACAGTTTAAGATCGTCCTTTTCTGGATTTCGTTCTTTGCTCTCACGACATTCCTCATGTACGCCAATCACCCCATCAACCAAGTCACCTGGGATAACCAATTATTGTCCAACTTATACAATTCCTTCGCAAGAACTTTTTGGGCCATCGCTGTTGGTGGTCTTATATATGCATGCATTAGTGGATTTGCAGGTATGGTACTTTTTTGCGCAGTTTAGTACAATAGTCCTCACATAAGCTTAAGTTTTTAGCAGCGCCAATATAGATAAAATATATATGAGTATGAGTATACCATTTCCGAAGGTGAGCAAATATCTAAGTTATCAATTTTCTATTAACAAAGTTTTGGTAAAATCCGTCGAGCAATTTTCTTCTCTTGATGAGGTGAAAATTTAATTGTTTTTTTTTATTATAACAATTAGGGTTCACTTTTACATATTCCTTATTTTGGGCCCCATTCCAATTTTCCAAAATAATGTATAGTACCTGGATGACCGAGCTTCGCTCGTTATTTTTTTTAAACGATGTTTTCCAAAAATGAAACCTAGCTAGATCGATTTATCTCCCCCGAAAGCCCATGCATACTAAATTTCATGAAAATCGCTGGAGCCATTGCCGAGATTCAGATTATATATATAGGTATATATATACAAGAATTGCTCGTTTAAAGGTATAAGATATATTTAATTACATTACTAGTCTTACGATTTTATAATAGTAAACATTTTTGTATATTTTATTTCTGTTCTAATTGAAACTGCAATTATGCTGATATATATCAATTTTGTTACAGGTCCTATTAACTGGTTTTTGTCATTAAGAATCTGGAAAATTCATTCAAGGCTCTCTTACGCAATGTACTTATTTCATTACATGTTAATGGTTGCTGTAAATTCTACTGTTGTAGCACCTTTATTTTTTACTGTTGGTTCGACTGTAAGTAAAATTGATGTTACGCTTTTAATATCTACGCTTGTAAAGGTTCCAATTTGAACTCGCTTCTTTCAGTTAAATATTGAAAATAAGTAATATACAAACTAGGTAAGTTGTAAATAATTAACATTACTTACGACTTACCTAGTAAACTACAAAAAAAAGGATTACATAAAATGGGAGTCACCACTAGTTTAGGCGTCGAAGAATTCCCCCCCCATCGATGTCAACCGGTATAGTGCCCAGAAGACTGGCAGCAATGCCCCGTTGTACGGCAATGCTTATTCTCTGAGCAAAGAAAAGGCCAGCCTTCTGGTCACGAGATGCACTGATAAGACCTTAGCAAATATCTTTGAATAAAAGGCGAGCACTTGGACCCCATGGCCCTAGCGTCTCAACCCCAAATGGCTCAAATATGTAATCTCCGACTAGATTACTATATTTGCGCCGTTTGAGAGTTTTCGCAGATGCAGCAGCAGCGCAGGCACAGCTCGCAGTGTTTGGAAGATGGGAAGGCGCTAGGTTGTCGAAGCTCATATTTGATTTATTTACTCTAAGTCGAGCCAGACTGGAGTGATTTTTTACACATTTGCTTTCTAATAATGCATAATGACTTGTTTCACCTGAAGTACCTATTTACAAAGTTGTTAAGATGTTGATTGTTGTTTTCAGAAAATGATTTTCATTTTTGTTTTAGACCTTCAAATTTTTGGCGCACTATTGTTTCTCGATGGCAGTGTCAGTCTTGATGATGGTGGTGATAGATGCACCATTTTCGACGTTATTTAAACTTTTATTAGGCGGAAGTAAGTATATCTATATTATTAGTTATCATTATTGTGGAAGAGTATAAAACTAACATTAAAAATTACGATTTTGAAAGTGAGGCGTAGCTAAAACTTTGTACTTCTTAGACTATGTCGAACTTTACATATGCTGCGCATAGATGGTGTTAGTTGGCTACTGAAAGTTGTAGTAGGTACCTATTTTACATTCCGTAAAGTAACGGTATGGCAGTCTGTGTATAAAATACTAGATGGCGTTTGACAAATGTATTTTTTTTTCAGGAACCAAGAAGTCTACCAATTAAAGTTGTCACCTACTCAGTATTAAATTTCAACTCGATACTGCTGCTTTCTAGAAATGTAGTTTTACGTTTGTTAAATGCCTCCGATTTAGATTTTATGTCTGAATGCAGGTATTTGTACATAAGTTGATAATAATGTTATTTATATCCTGATGATAATATATTTATTGATTACTTTTAAAACTTAAATTGCTGGTTTTATTTGTTACAAAGAGAATCAATTTTGTGCAGTGCAGTGGCAACGTTGCGGCAGGGCTAAAAGCTAAAATTAGCAGGAGGGTACCTTTAATTAAAGAACTTTTTTACATTAAAAGCGATACATACAGCGTCGAGCTTATTATAGTCTGTGCTCTATAGGTGATATAGAGAGCAAAAGTACAATCCGCTGATAATTTGAAAGACTTTAATAAAAAATCGTCAGTATTGTAGATATTGAATTTGTATTTAATCTGTTATCGATCTATGTGTCGTGATGAGGCAAATCATATAAAGAAATTACGCCATTCCATTATGTTGAAAGTACTCTCTGGCCTCATCATCATGTGGTCTGACCAGATCAATGAATACTCAGAGTTTAATGATATATAGGTAGTGGCCTGATCTTATCATAAAATAGAAGCACCGTGATAATTATGGCTAAACGTGTATTGACAATACCTAGATGTCCATGTTGAACCGATACGATCAGTTTTAGTTTGTTATCTATACTAATATTATAAAGCGGAAGAGTTTGTTTGTTTGTTTGTTTAAACGCGCTAATCTCAGGAACTACTGGTCCGATTTGAAAAAAAAATCATTTTTTTGTTGGATAGCCCATTTATCGAGGAAGGCTATAGGCTATATAACATCGCGCTACGACTAATAGGAGCAGAGTAGCGACGAGAAATGTTACGAAAACGGGGAAAAACTTACTCATACGAAGGCCGACCGCTTAACTCGTATATCGCCTGCGCGGTGAGAAGGGAGCGCGGGGTGATGTTAACGGGTGGGTGAGCGGTGTGCGCGGGACAGAGAACGTCCCGCGCACACCGCTCACCCACCCGTTAACATCACCCCGCGCTCCCTTCTCACCGCGCAGGCGATATACGAGTTAAGCGGTCGGCCATCTCACACACGACTACATTATGAAGTAGGTACTCTAATCTACGATCTGGCCACGACATATGCCAACCTCAGAAAAAATTTAATATCTACTCAATACAGAAAATAACTTTTTTATATACAGGGAGATTTTTAATATACTGATAACCTCCCGCTTTTCCCTTCTTTACATTAAACCAAATATCTTCGTAATATAATTAAAAAAAATACAAATTAACCCTTCACCACCTACCACCTACTTGTGTCACATAACCATTTACCACATATATAAGAGACCCTGGAGTAAAATCGATGTTTCTTTGTCAGGTTGAGGGCTAAGCCTCACAATAAACAATGATTTTTGGTCATAACTGCAAAAACAAGTGGTAGGATGATTAGGGGTTAATATACTAAATATTTTCCAAAACTGATATTATACAGTTATTCAGTGTTATGTAAAGAAGCCACGAGCGGGAGATTATTAGTATATTACAAATCATCCTGTATACTGTTTTGGTTTAGAATCGTGTGTACATCATAATAAAATGGATCTAAAATTATAAAAATAATTATTAAAAAGGCCAAAAATCGGGCGGGAAATTCAAGGTAGTTGCATCGAATGCTAATCGTCAGATCAAATTATGACGTAACAGTTCATATTATGTTAAGACTGTGCCCTGGTATATATTTACCTTGGGCAGGTTATTCAGCTTGGTAGAAACAACTTCGAGAAAAAAATTGACAGGAGGATCCGATTGGGTTGGGCAGCATTTAGCAAACTTCGTCGGGTCTTTTCTTCGCCTCTACCGCATTGCCTGAAGACCAAGGTATATAACCAGTGCGTCCTACCTGTTATGATCTACGGTGCTGAGACGTGGACAATTACGATTGGGCTAGTCCACAAATTCGAAGTCGCGCAGCGGTCTATGGACCGAGCTATACTTGGAGTCTCTTTGAAAGATAAAATTCGCAACGAGGTCATTCGATAAAGAACCAAAGTTACAGACGTAGCACGCAGGTTAATTACGGTGAAGTGGCAATTGGCTGGCCACATTTGCCAAAGGGCTTATTGCCGATAGAGCAAAATAGTCCTGACCGCGACCGCGACTGGATAAACGTGAGGTAGAACGACCCCCAGCCAGAAGGACTGAAGACTTAAAGAAAGTCGCTGGAATTAATTGAATGCGGAAGGCGGAGGTCCGCATGTTATGGCGTAAGTTAGGAGAGGCCTATGTCCAGCAGTGAACTGATACAGGCTTATTGATGCTGTGCCAGTCCATGACTTTTTACGCGCCAAGATGGCGTGCTTTTAAAATGCTTTTATCAGTTTGTAATTTTAAATGTTTTGTTTTCCTAATAGGAGAAGTTTAGTAAGCCATTGAAGTAAAAAAAAAATATATGCTTATTTCCTATTCCCCATTCAAATGTGAGCAATTTCAAATTATTCCCATACAAACAATCTTGTTTGGAGCCAGTGTAATGTGATGGTTCCTATCTCTATAAATTACATACATAAAGGTCCTCTATCGTCCTATAAATTATAATATACGTTCTGGTTGAACCAAATACATTTAAAACATACCTTTGCGAGTGTGAGATACGTAGCGATCGTATGCATTATGTCCTATTCTGTCGCACCCCATTCTTATACAAGAGGGAATGCATTACTCTTTGTAGGTTGACATCTGAAAGCATAAACGCTCCCTTGTTTGCATTCTCTTTATGCTCTCTGAAAAAGTTTTCCGCACTTTATGTCGGTTTTTGACCATTTTCTAGTTTCGTTTTATGTTTCATTTATGTGATAGTTTTTTAACTTAGAGAGGTCTTTAC
The DNA here is from genome assembly GCA_945859575.2 of Herminia tarsipennalis. Taxonomy (NCBI): domain Eukaryota; kingdom Metazoa; phylum Arthropoda; class Insecta; order Lepidoptera; family Erebidae; genus Herminia; species Herminia tarsipennalis. Next base: position 7,743,813 of record OX243834.2, on the reverse strand, counting down.
CTATTCGCCATATGGGATTAGGCCTCTAATATCTAACTTCTCTGAGCCTTTAGATTTCAAATAATTTGAGTTAATATTCCCCGGGGTTCCTACAAAATTACGTAGGCCATGTCAACCGAACTAAAATATTTATGCGATTGAGATACTCCAAAGTTTGAAAATATGTAGACCAATCAAACTCCTACATAAAAATGAAAGTTTTTTTTCATTTTATTCATTTACTCTTCAAGGTTCAGCCTTTGTACCTAGGAAGCTGAAGTTTTGCAAAGAGGTTTCTTTTGTTAAGTGGACCAGGAATAAGGTAAGAATTTCAAGAAATTCAAGTTCTAAAAGCTCCGTAAAACTCGTTTTTATTATTCATGTATTTCTGCTCATATTATTGTTCTTAATTCAGTCGTTCTATTCTATAAACAAATTCGCGTAACGAGCTCTTGAAAGTTGTAGCCATTAATTGTCTGAAGAGAAAGGTTGGGTCGATTAGCACATCGATTTTCAATTGTAGCACGGTAATGAAAACTGGTTTATTTAGTTGGTTCCGTTATCCCAAGCATTTAAAATCGAACAGGTATACTGATATGAAAAGGGTAATGATGACCTTATCAATGTTTGACTACCTTGGTGCTTCGGTGAGGTGAATTAGCTGGATGAATTAGGTTTTTTGCAGGGACCTAGAGTTACTGGGTGTGCATTGGAACATTGTGCTTTTTAAAACGGCCGCAACGTACAAATAGGTGACTAAAATTTGAGCCGAACTTAATATGAGTGTATTTTTCTTGAAAACAAGACCAGAATAAAATTATATTGTATTTTCTAGTTCAAATATACGAAAATACAATACGACCCCTTCGATTTATGTAAGCAAGAACCAACATTGGTACAATTCACCGTTACCTCAGCGTATGTAAACAACTTAGAATTCTATATGGAATGTTGATGGATTACCAAAATATACTTACATTGAGTTCCCCGATACAAAAAATAAACGATTTTTTACGGAACATTTGCAGATATCGGCCCAGTCTCCGGATGCGTGCTAACGTTGTAGGCGGTTTATCAATACGAAATTATATAAATCCTTTAGGCAGACTCTCGCTTAACCTTTTCATAGACGCGAAGGCGGCGCATAAATCAAATAACTTTTCAAGGCACGTCGTCGTGAGTTTTGACCAAAGAGATACGAATGAAATGATAAGAAAATTGATAATGACAAAAAACTTTTTTTAAATCCACCGGAACCCTTATTTTACTTAACTTTGAGTGCGACAATGTTCTTGCGGCAAGGCGCAGTGTGGTTGTCCGCTGCGGCAGACCGCACTTTATGCGGCGTGCCTCATTTCGCTAAGTCTTAAGTATCAAAGACGGGGTAATATTTTTTTTAGGGAACTCGGTACAAAAATACATGTTACTATTTTGTACATATAAGTAGCTAGAATTCAAAGAGAAACCCATTAGAATCATGTCCGTAGAAGCTTCCAACATTTACTAGTATTTCTTTTATTATTAGTGACAGTCACAGCATGAGACATTAACGAGCCTCTAGTATATAGGCAGGTAATTGTGTGCCGTTTGAAATTTTTACTGCAAACAAAAATACCGAACATCTAAAGGTAAAGTAGTAAAGTATAAATTGATTTGTTAGAATATAGTCAATCAAGGTGTTGACATTATTTCGTTTTACAGTGCTTATTTTCTACCATTTCTGGTGTCGAGATATTTATTTTCAAATTCATTTTGAAATTGTATTTCCACATGTTACATTCAATTAATTAATTCATTACATTAACATATCATAAAATTATTCAGAAACTACATTGGATAAGTCAGGTTACATAAATTACATTAAATTTGTCATAAATTATCAAACCTATACTAATATTATAAAGCTAAAGTGTTTGTTTGTTTGTTTGAACGCAGTAATCTCAGGAATATATAGCCCATTCTAGTGCATAGCCCATTCCCCGAAAAAGGCTATATAACATCACGCGATTAATGTATAAACTTAGTAAAGTGCCTCCGACTACAGTCGAATATATAATTTCATGCATTAAATTATATAATTATATAGGGGATCTTGTTTCCATCTTTTTTTGTGCTTGTAATATGTAAACGATGGTACAACTAACTTTTATCACAGCTATTGTCAAGTATTAAAGATAGAAAAAAGAATGGTTGCTAACTAACTTTTTTAGTATTACTGTCATAATCAAATTATACCTTTTTGAAATTCTTAAGATAAGCCATTTAATTTGATACCCATATTGCAGAATTCAAAACAACTTTTTTTCACACCTCTTTATTTTGACATCTCACCGCCGCCATGTTTGTTTTTTCTAACATCACATATTTTAGAACACTTGGGCAATCAAGACAAATCTAATGACGTCTTAATTGTATAAATATATTCAGTGGATTGTGAGATATCAGGTAATAAAGAATATAACATACATACATACATATAAACATACATACATACATACAAGATACGCGCAAAAAAGCGCGGTTAGCTAGTTTATTATAAATCATAATCGACATACAATATGAATTTCTGCTGTACATTTCAGTGCGTTTATTTTGTTCGCATATCGGCTGTTTCTGTTTGTTACTTCTGTGCTTTATTCATAAAGCGATGGTTGTTTATGAACAAATATGAAAGTAGATCGTAGAAGTACAAACATGGTAGTGGCAGAATATAATGTTTTTAAATAGGGGTACACAGCTGTCTATGTATTCTGCACCACTTATTGCCCTCACATTTTTCTTATCAGCCATGAATGCTCTACTTAAATCCACAGAGTTACCCCATATGACTATCCCATAACGGAGATCGGAGGATACATAGCCGTTGTAGGCACAGAGAGTTGCATTTGGTGTCGCTACCTGCCTTAATCGATTTAGCACATATACTCGTACATAGTATGTAGCGAATATCATCAGCTCGACATAAATATAAGACTCAACATTCTCAATATTCTGCGCCACTTATTGGCCTCACACATTTCTTTTGAGCAATTAATACTTAAATCCACATAATTACCCCATATGACTATCCCATAACGGAGATCGGGGGATACATAGCCGTTGTAGGCACAGAGAGTTGCATTTGGTGTCGCTACCTGCCTTAATCGATTTAGCACATATACTCTTACATAGTATGTAGCGCATATCATCAGCTCGACATAAATATAAGACTCAACATTCGTCGGTCTCGGTATAAATACGAAAAAAGCACACAAAATATAAAATGAGAACCCGGTTAGATGATGGAAAAATAGTTTGTATATTATTTAAACATTTAAGAAGCTTTAATAATCAACTGGAGGTCGACTGTCTTCCTGTTTCATAAGTACACAATCGCAGAAGTGATTTCCAATACTGAAAGCTCGGTACAAACGCGGCTCGATTGGTCAGTCGAGTAGCCTCTTTAATAAGTACTTGTAGTTTTTTATAAAAGTTACAGTAAAATTGATACTTGATACCGTGGATTTCATAATGCACCTTGTATTGTTTCCATTACTGGGAGAAAAAGGGAACGGGCTGTGTCTTTTTCTTCTTTTTCTCCCAGTAATGGAATTGATTACTCATAACTGAGGATCGTGGTCAATGGAACCCCTTTTGACGCACTATCTGTCTCACCAACTCATATTTTTTTGTGACTATTTTCGTAAATAAATTGTTTTTCAAACTTTCTTCAGTATTTACTGTAACTGTTCTAAATTTAAACTTATAGGAAAAAAAATTGTTAGTATTTTTAATCGATTAAACATAATTAATCGTTCCGTAAGTAATTTTAGGGTCACATCTCTATGACATGCGCGAAAGTGTTAAGAACCTAACTTCAATCCGGCCGAGTTACGTTGATCCAACTGTAAGCAAGAGGCTTCTTTCACTTGGTCAGACCAGCGTGTTGGCACCCAGCTACATGTTGCCATGCTTCCACAGATTCATTTCCTGTTAGTATACCTTACTTTATTCAACATGTGGGTTTAAAATTACAACTCACACATGGTCATCTGATCCCAAATTAGGCAGAGCCTGTACTATGTCTACCAGACAAATGATAATCAAAACCACGACCTCAGGCTTAGCAGTCAGAGTTACTAACCACTAGACCAGCAATTGTCCAAGATCCAGCAAAGAATTGGTGGATGTGTCATTTCGTCTTCAAAACAAGTGTTAATGATCAAATTATTGATAAAATATATTTAAGCAGATGTTTTCACGGCCCAAACACCCACGTCTGTAGACGACACCGCCTACACATCTTGCTTAAGGTACCTATTTAGTTTTTATTTATTGAGTGTCGAACAAATTGATTAGGCTAAGTAGGTATTAAGTATGGAAGAAGTAGCGGATTAGGCAGCAATTCGCACTAATTTGATTCGTACGAATTGTACGTGATGCCTCTTTTTAAATGTAATATTTTTTTTAAGTGGCGATTCGCACGATTTAATAATGGAATTAATAAATTGAAAATATGCAAGCTAAAAGTGCAGTAGTGCACAAAAGTGTTGAAAGTTATCCTACAAATATTATAAAACCGGGCAAGAGTGATTTTTTCATATGTATTTATTTAATTTATTAATGGAATTAATAAATTGAAAATATGCAAGCTAAAAGTGCAGTAGTGCACAAAAGTGTTGAAAGTTATCCTACAAATATTATAAAACCGGGCAAGAGTGATTTTTTCATATGTATTTATTTAATTTATTAATGGAATTAATAAATTGAAAATATGCAAGCTAAAAGTGCAGTAGTGCACAAAAGTGTTGAAAGTTATCCTACAAATATTATAAAACCGGGCAAGAGTGATTTTATTATATGTTTCAACATATATGCAAAAATACGGTCAGAAAAAGTGCACCAGTAATAGGGCGTATCTTCATGGCACTTACCAAGTCCTGTTGAGAAGCTCAGTTTTTCGGAAATAACTCAAAAACCGATCCTATCACAGCGTTACCTTTGTCATTTTTTATTTATTTTTCGGAACTTTTGTCAAAAAAGTTTCTTAGAAAGCTAAACAAGTTTTTAAAGACCTATCAAATTAAATGCTACACACATGTAGATGTTTGCTTATAAAAAACAGCTTCACACATATACATGCACTTCTGCACATGTATGGATATGTAGAAATATTTATTTCTGTTATGGAGTATATATGTTAATTTCATTCAGATACATTAAGATGCTACAATAAATTAAAATTTTAAAATATTTTTTTGAGTAATTGCCTGTGGCATATGGACAGACTGACAAAGAGCGACATGGACAGACATGACGAAACTGTAAGGGTTCCGTTTTTGCCATTTTGGCTACGGAACCCTAAAAATGTAGGACGTTGGGGTGGCAAGTGTGGAATAAATATTCTTTTAATTTATTTTAATCTTATAGATATATTTACTTAGTGATGCTAAAAGCATTTTTTGTGATGAAATGTTTAAAAGTTGTGTACCACCTTTTTTACAGGTTTAATAATCACCTGCCTTGCCTTACATGTTAAAATGTGATGATCTATGTATGTGATGTACTCATGTTATGCTTAGATAAAGAAAAACTAAATATTAATAATATCTAATAACGTTTCAACTGTTTTATGGATAAAAAAATTGTTGCTGTAACAAACGTAGTAAACTACGTTTGTTACAGCAACAATTTTTTTATGTACAATGTAAGGCAAGGCAGGTGATTATTAAACCTGTAAAAAAGGTGGTACACAACTTTTAAACATTTCATCACAAAAAATGCTTTTAGCATCACTAAGTAAATATATCTATAAGATTAAAATAAATTAAAAGAATATTTCAGTGGAGTACACGACTGTACTTTGAAGTATTTTCTCTTTAAATCAAAATCGTGCGAATCGCCGCTTAAAAAATAATTAAAATTAAAAATATGCAATTCATACTATTCGTATGAATCAAATTTTGAATTTTGAAGCGGCGGTAGCCTAATGGCTAAGGCATCGGTCTCGTAGTCGTGAGGTCGTGGGTTCGAATTCTGGCCATTATACTACCGACGTGAACCCACTCCTAACATAAGCCATAGAGCTTAGCTGGAGGGGTTAACAGGATTGCTAGTAATGTGGGACAACAATCCCACATTGCTAGTTATACAATAATATAAAAAAAAAAAAAATGTGCGAATGCCACCTAACCCGAAGTACCACGAAAGAGCCAGTTTACTAAAAGGAGCAAAAATATATACTTTTATTGAAAGAAAGTTACCGCGGGTAACGGTAAACTGTGAGCCTATGTGTTAATCCAGGGTGTCAGCTAACTCAATACCAAATTTTATTAAAATTGCTCCAGCCGTTTAGACGTAAAGAAGTAACAAACATACACACTCACACACTCACAAACTTTCGCTTTTATAAAATTAGTGTGATTATTTCTCATTTCTGTGGTTTCGTTGTGATAAGATAAAATAAACATTATACTCCTTTAACAAAAACAAAATCTACCATTTTGAAGTCAAAATTATGTAGTTTTTTTTTAACTATACTTCTATATTAATATTATAAAGAGGAAAGATTTGATTGTTTGTTTGTATTGAATAGGCTCCGAAACTACTGGACGGATTTGAAAAATTCTTTCGTCGTTGTGAAGCTACACTAACCCCGGGTGACATAGGTTATTTTTTATCCCTGTATTCCCACGGGAACGGTAACTACGCGGGTAAAACCGCGAGGCGTCCGCTAGTTCGTTGATATTTCTTTTTGGATAAAGAGCAGATAGCTCCACAAAAGCGCACAAAAAACGGTAAGCGCTGAGTTTTGCACGGGGATCCGCCTTAAAAAATAAAATCGCCGACCGAATCCGTTCCTAAACTACCGAAATAAAACAGTGGCTCTTACAAAACCTGGCTCCTTCATGGAACTTTTCCCCTACGAAATTAAAAGCTGAAATATGTTAATATAACATATATAATGTATTTATTTTACTGATTTTTCTATCCGTAAAGCATTAATTAACCTGTAAGTATAAAACCTACGAGTATGTTCGAATTGGCGAAATTTTAAAGTAGACAAGTAGTCAAGCGATTTCTTCCTTTTTGTTCTTAGATCATCCAAATAACTAATTGAATTTAATAATTCAATTTCACAAGGGTTGTATCAGACGGGGTGCTGATTGTATAAATCAGCATATAGCTCGCTTTTGTATTTCTAAGATTAGCTATCCTAAGATAAACATCGTTTTTTTAAAGCAATTGTTTATCGCGATAATATGTTTAATAAGCGAAACAAAAATTATTTATTTCGATTTTGTGAAATTTGGAATTAAAGTAACTTACACTTTAATCCCAAATTTCACCAAATCGGAAATAGGTACATCATTTTGTTTTTGCTATTTCTGGTTGATGACAGAAATAGCAAAAACAATCTTATGTTGTAGTACTACTTGGCTGGGGCCAAGTGCTATCGAATTAAGAATTACTTACTTGATTGATTTTGGGAATAAAACAATGTACCAAAATCAACGTTTACTGACAATCACTTGCAAAACTCCCAACAATCCTCCCTGTTTAATAAACCAACGAGTACGTGGTAAAATTTAAGGTTAATTAATACATTATTGTTTTTAAACATTTCGCGATTTTTATACATATTAGATATATTTCGGGACTTAATCGCGTGAATTATTTAAAGGTACGAACCTTTTATTTACCCGACGTGCAATTCGATCGAAACGTCGGGTAAATAAAAGGTTCGTACCTTTAAATAATTCACGCGATTAAGTCCCGAAATATATCTAATATAATTAATACATAAATAGATATACTAAATGAAATGACAACCGATAAACATACTTATATATTTCTAAAAATATACATATTATAGATAAATAACACCCAGACATAGAAAAAACCATCGTGCTCATCACACAAACTTTTAACCTGGGTGGGGATCGAACCCACGACCTCTTGCGTAGCAATCGGATACACTCCCACCGCGCCACAGAGGCAAAAATATATGTCTATTTTTAGTTCAATGTATCCCGAACATAGAACATTTGACCTGTGCTGAACAGTCAAGTAGCTGAATGTGTAATCATATCAAGCAACCCTCTGTGCCTCTGAACGAGACCCTACTCTCCAAATTGCAATATATTTGGGTACGGGACGTAAGAGACTTTTTGCAAACCTAACTTATCCATTCATCCTTTGAATAACGAAATCGCTAATTCTATATAAAGCATTTATATATTCAAATGAAAACCCTTAAGAAATTGGACGGTTTTGTCAGCAAAATTTTACCTATCTGTCATAATAATTATCCATCTGAATGAATTCTATGAAAGTTAAAATAGGCTAACCACAAAATGCTTTTGCCGTTCGACGCGAAAGTTTTCCTCTCAGATGTTTGCCACGGTTGGACGGTCGGAGCCGCAACAAAGCCAAAATTAGCCTGTGTAGCAAACCGAACCGCGTTCTTTGAACATTTTCTATAACAACGGTCTCGCTGACCTATTTTTTGTTATAATCGTTGGGTGTTTTAATCAATCTTCAATGAATGAAAGGAGTTTTAACGAAACGGGTAGAACCAAACTGTCAGTTTTTAACGAGATTGTTTCAATTCATGTAATCCGCAATTCATCTCCGAGTACAAAGCGGAAATACTTTTAGTTTAGCAACACAAATAAACTTTAGGAAAGTATTTTTTTAAACGTAACGTGGTTAAAGTTTGACAGTCAGTAAACGTCTGTAGCATCCTAGCATACAATCAGACAGGCGAATTTGATGGTCCATTTGATGAAAATCTGTTTAGGTCTGTTCAAGATAATGTAGGTACCTTATATCTCACGTCGGATCTCAGCGAAGTTAAGACAGAAACATACTATTGTGGTATGGTGTGTTGTGACGCGTCAGAAGCGTATCGGTTCCATACATTTTGTATGGTTAGAGACACATTATTGCAGTGTGTTATGACTTCACAACACGCTTTAATAATGCCTTTTTGTCCATACTAAATGTATGGAACCGATAATGCTTCTGATGCGTCTCGACACACCACACCACAATAATGTTTTCCAGGCTTTAAACTTCTCTTCTGTATTCTCGTTATTTTGTGGTCTTCCCTTTAATCCAGTTACTACTTCAAGGCGGGCGGCGGCGACTGTAGTCAGTACATTTAAATGATACAGGATTCGGACTCTCCACAAGCCCATTTGTTCATTTAGTGCTGGAAAAATAAATCAGTTATCTTCATTGCAATATTCATACTGAATATGTCGGTTTTCATCAGTTGTATTAACGATTTATGTATATAAACCTGACACAGCATAAAACGTACAAATTTTATTTTGTCATGTCATTTTAGAAATTGACTTTAACGCAAACTATTTAGAGTCGTATCTTGATTAGTTTTGTACTGTGTCGGAGCGGTGCTTCTACAATGAGTCATGCTCATGAGTCCCATAAGCATTACTTTTAAAATGAAAAATAATTATAACAAGAAACACGGGAATTAACGTGCATTATCTATACTAATATTATAAAGCAGAAGAGTTTGTTTGTTTGTTTAAACGCGCTAATCTCAGGATCTACTGGTCCGATTTGAAAAAAACTTTTTTTGTTGGATAGCCAATTTATGGAGGAAGGCTATAGGCTATATAACATCGCGCTACGACTAATAGGAGCGGAAAAGCGACGAGAAATGTTTCAAAAACGGGGAACAATTACGCATACGAAGTTGCGCGGGACAGCTAGTTTACCTAATTTGCTTGATGTTTCGACCAGGTTGGTTCGGTGGCCGTGGTCACAAGATGAAATGGAAAGTTTTTATGTTAGAAAAGGAACCTTTAGAAAGCAGGCTTCAAAACTGAAACGCAAATGGAGGATAGTATACTTTAAATTCGGAATATTTTAAGTTTTTATTCATATAGGGGTTCATACAACGACAGGAGTCGCATGACAAATCCAATTTCTCAGTAATAGATGGAAAGGTGCCTTTGATTGTATACTCACAAATATGTCAAAAATTCTTGTAAATTGGTTGAGTCTGTTACCACTCCCGAGGTATTGTCCTATGATGGGACAATGGATATCTTCCATCTTAGTAGCCGCAAGGGATTAGCGGTCTCTGTTTTGGTTCCATAAGTCATATTACCGTCAACACCATGGGACCAGCAGTGAGATGGATCTAAAATATTCATTAGCTTCAATATTTTTATTTTCTTTCTTCGTAGTTGTTACATCGGTTACATCCTACAAGTATTAAAAATTTTGATGCAGTCGGAGGCACTTTACTAAGTTTATCGAGATTCATTAATGCCTCTTGTTTCCATCTTTTTTATGCAGGCGGGTTTTTTTTATTTTTATAATTATTTTTTTTATTGACTTATGACATTAGTAGGATCAATTAATATAACAAAACGTTACACTTACACCAATATGTGACAGAAGCGATTTCAAGTGTTAAATATTCGACTTAGTTATATTTTAATACCTACGTCTACGGATAGCCAGCTCGTTTCCAGTTGAGAAATTGGGTTATAACTCAGAGCCCGAGGGAAACGGCTGGTAGCTACCTGCCCATAACATTTCAATCTTGCTCATTATTCGCAGGATAGTTGCCTAGCTATTTTTGGTGAATCCGCCGCTCGAATTAAGTTTCATTTAAAACGTCTTTATTCAGAAGTTGAGATTAGCTATTTGAGGTTTGATGAAGGTAAAGTAAAGATATTTGTTTCCTGAATATTCAAGTTACCTGTTACTTGGGTATTGTCTGTGGAGCGGTAAATGATTAGGGGAGTTAAGCACCGAGGAATTGTAAGCCTGTAATTGGTGATTGATCGTTATTTGAGCCGATCGTTTTCGGTCTTTGGGCCAAGAATGTTAAATTTTATTTTTTAAAGCTTACTGTAAATTTCTTATGTATTCTTCTTGTTTAAAGTATATTCAATAATTAGATAACATAACTGAGGAATGTTTAAAATGAATCCTCTGATTTGACTCATTTTGAACTTTCATTTATTTTCAAAGGAAGAATATACCTACGATTATTCTTCTAAAGATACCCCATGCAACTTAGTCGGCGTCAATTTTTCCCGTTTTTGCTGAATTTTTCATTGATGCTTCACTCCAATAGGAGTGAAGCATCAATGAAAAATTACTTATTACGACTAATAAGTCGTAGCGTAATGTTATATAGCCTGTAGCTCGATAAATGGGCTATCCAACTAAAAGATGGTTTTCTATTCGCACCAGCTGCTTCAACCAAACAAACAAACTCCTCAGCTTTATAATACTAGTAGATATCTTAGTGATTACGGCCCATTACAATAGTAATTTGCGTATAAATCGGCGCATTTAAGTTGGTATTTACAGTAAAACAGACACCACTACTTGGATGATAAATGCAAATGTTATGCGAGTATGGTCGTGTGCGTTTGTCATGTGGCGGCTATGCTGAATCAGGGCGCTTATAGTAACCTCCACTGCTGATTTGTACATCTTGACTATTCATGAAGACGATAGCCTACATAGAAGTTTCTTCAACGCGATCATGCTAGGTAAGTAAGTATTTACTTTATGGATAGCTTGAGGATTCAACCGCATTACACGGCCAGTGTAGCTAAATATAGTAATATCCTAACCGATCTCGGTAAATTCGGCCTATCACAATAGCGACAAGCCATCGAGAAGATATTATATGTGTCTTCAGATACAAGTGCAATCTCTTTATTCTCCCTTTCATAGTCGATGGGACAGAAGTTCGACACAGCTCGAAAGAGATTATACGCAGGACCGACGACTTAACGTACACTCAGAGTCACAGAGGGTAGTGTTACTGGTATCCAGATATTTTCTTTTTAGATATTCGGGACTAGATTCACATTTTATACTTCTACTCTCTTGGTTCTTTAGTATTTAAAAGTATATAATAACACCATCCAACTTGGTAGGTACCTATTGTTCGAACGATGATGACGGTGATGTTACAATAGATGGATTTGAGATGGTGACAAACAGAACTGAAAAGTCCTACACAAAATTGGCGTGAAATCGATATATCCCAGTCTTTTTGTTGATAAATACTTGACACTGCCAGAATAGCTGATATCTTGAACCTACTGGTATTCAGATATTTTCTTTTTTGATTTTAGGCACTAGATTCACTTTTATACTTCTACTGTCTTGGTCCTTTAGTATTTAAAAGTACCTAATAACACCATCCAATATGGTACCTATTGTTCGAACGATAATGACGGTGATGGTTCAATAAATGGATTTGAGATGGTGGCACAGAACTGAAAATTCCTACACAAAATTAGCGTGAAATCGATAAATCCGAGTCTTTTTGTTGATAAATACTTGACAGTGCCAGATATTACAAATTAGTTGTACAATAGCCTAGATTGCTTCATCAAAAAGAAGATAACAATGAATGGAATTCAAAAAGAAATTAAATAATAGTTGTAGTCATCAAATCGAGTCTTGCAGTTGTTATTGGACTCCCAAAGGCTGCAAGATAAACTGATTTCGAACTTTGTTCTCTACAAAGTTAGTTGGGTTTCGTTGTTTCTTACACACGGCATAAGTTATGAGATTTAGCGCTCTCTGAGAACTATGCACGTATCTAATTTTTGAAAATATTGTATCACTAGCTTTCGCCCGCGGCTCCGCCCGCGTGGATGTCGGTTATCGCGATAAAAACTATCCTATGTCCTTCCTCGAGACTCAAACTATCCCCATACAAATCGGTTTAGCAGCAGATTTCATCTAAATCGGTTTAGCTGTTTGAGCGTGAAAGCGTAACAGACAGACAGACAGACAGACAGAGTTACTTTCACATTTATAATATTAGTATGGATATGGGCTTTAATGCGAATAAGAAATACTTTTGGAATCTGTGTGCTATAGTTTGTGCTAACCAAAGCTGCTTCAATACTTAGGTAGGTACTTTGAAGGCTTACAAATATCACGAATACACAGCGCTGAAGGCATATTACGCGTATGTAGCTTCCAGTCTGCATTATGCTATCACATTGTGGGGCAATTTAGTGCTAGACGGTTATATTTTCATAATTCAAAATCAAGTTGTGAGCCATTATTTCGTGAACTATCGATACTCATGACGAGTATCGATAGTCTTGTTTGAAAATATTCCTTTATTTTTCTATTAATGCCCTTTGTTTGTTAACAAACTAATATTGTACTTGCCTTAAGAAAAAGTTTAACTGTGAAAATGTGTTGGAACAATGAGTATTGTATAAAAACACCTAATTTATGCACATTTTTTGCAAATAATATGATTTCATTTCAAGTAAGGCTAAGTTTGTATGTTACGGATGAAACTTTTTAGAAACTATTTTTAGGATTCCGTAGCCGAAATGGCAAAAACGGAACCCTTATTCTTGTCCATATGTCTCAAGCATTTTACTCAAAGACTACGCAATAAATATTGATGAAATTTGGTGAAAAGGTGTCTTGTAGTAGCCGCTACTTAGTTTGGTAGCTAAATAATAAAAATAAATATTTTTAGGGGGGGGGGGGGGGCTGTTAGCGATTATTCTCACATCAACTTGTGGCATATCATTCGACAGGTCTTTTAAAAACATTTGAAGGTTTCTAATAAACCTTTTTGATTGAGTAGGTAAATATTTTTGGAAACACTCGCTCCGACAGTTGCATTAATTGTGTCCCCCTTAACTATTGAACCCTGTGACCAAAAATTATTGAAAAAATCACAAAGGTAAATCTTATACCTTTATACGAGCAATTCTTGTATATATGTATATATCTATATATATATAATCTGAATCTCGGCAATGGCTCCAGCGATTTTCATGAAATTTAGTATGTAGGGGCTTTCGGGGGAGATAAATCGATCTAGCTAGGTTTCATTTTTGGAAAACGTCGTTTAAAAAAAATAACGAGCGAAGCTCGGTCATCCAGGTACTATTTATAATAAAAAATAATAAATAGATACTTTCAACTATTTTTTTTTCAGACATGATCAGATATACCGTCATTGAGTTATTGCTGAAAAACTGCGTTTCTCAACAAAAGGGCATAAGTGCCATGAACATACGTTTTTCTGCTGATGCATTTATTCGAGGCTGCGAATACTAACCCCTACACTAAGCGTGATCCGACATACCCTTGCCCGTTTTTTTTTAAATATTACCTACTTACTATATAAAGAGCATCGACAAAATCAACAACCTTGGAAACCCCAAAAGTTTAGTATCATTTCAGGGATTTATATTCATGTGATTCGTCACTTTATGGTCTGAGCGACCATAAAGTAACGGAGCATATGAATATAAACCCCATGAATATGGCCAGGTACATAAGAGGTCGTAACAATCCCTAAACAATCATACACGAGCTAAAAAAGACAATACCACTTGTGTATGTACCTTACTTACCTATCTATACTAATATTATAAAGCGAAAGAGTTTGTTTGTTTTTTTAAACGCGCTAATCTCAGGAACTACTGGTCCGATTTGAATAAATCTTTTTTTGTTAAGCTATATAACATCGCGCTACGACTAATAGGAGCGGAGCAGCGACGAGAAATGTTGCAAAAACGGGGAAAATTTACGCATACGAAGTTGCGCGGGACAGCTAGTACCTTATATTCTGAAGCAGGTACTCTTTTTTTATTTTTAAAGACGACTCCCGCAGTAGGGTACAAGCCCTGTGTCGCGGGGGACTTTACAAACATACAAGTCTGACACAAAGTACACCCAGACACGGAACAACAATTTGTGGAACACACAAAGTGGTGTCCCGTGTGGGAATCGAACCCACGACCTCTTGCGTAGCAGTCGGACACATCTATTTTCTTTATTTCGGGAGTGTTTTAACTCTCAAATCTGGATACTGTATAAAACCTTAATACTGGACAGGTATGCTTAAAATAAACGCACATTATTCCAATCTCCAATATCACTAATTCTTCTTTCAACAAAATGTTCACCATTTGAGAGGTACTATACCATACTTTATTAAAGGACAATAGATCAATCTGAGTGAAGTCGTCTCGCCCTGTTAGTAATAAATAACAATGTAAGTGCAGTTGCGCTTATAACTTAGATCAGGTGTACAGTTTAGAGTTTCTCTGTGAGGCTGGAATTAGTTCCGCGTCTGTGTTTAAACTGTAGAAGGTTTTGGCACTCAATTCGGGATATGCTAACCTGTGAACAAAACTTATAGGTTTTCATTTAAATTTGAAATTAGATTATTACATACCTACAACTTGCAACAGAAAGGTGTGGTTAAATTTGATCAGCGAACAGTAAATAGCATAGGTATGACATCTGCCATAATCCAATATGCAATTACATTTTCATGGCATAGTTATAGCGTATTTTTTCCAAATTTTAGTAGCGAACTTAGTAGAATTATTTATAATTGTATCTCCGTTGGTATCAAATCTGATTGTATTATTATGGTATCTATAGAACAGTATAGTTCGTATTTTCCTTAATTAGATATATTTCGGAACTTAATCGCGTGAATTATTTGAAGGTACGAACCTTTTATTTACCCGACGTTTCGATAGAATTGCACCGATCGTGGTCGGGTCTCACGGGTCGACCCGTGACCACGATCGGTGCAATTCGACCTTTAAATAATTCACGCGATTAAGTCCCGATATGTATAAAAATCGCTAAAGTTTAAAAACAATATTTTTCCTATTAATAAAACTAAAAGTCGTCAATAACTACTGAACAAAATAAAAATAAAACCGACTAACGAAAAAAAAAAATTGTCTTCGCCTATTACAAAAAACATCAAACTCATTCTATGACTTTTTTTAAAGCTATCATACTAAAATTGTTCTTGAAAAGATATCATCTAAGTAAAAGTACAGAATAAATATAAGTGAAAGTCAAATATATAATAAAACTTTACAGCCCAATCAAGGGGTATTTATTTAAGCATCAATCGAAAGTGGCATATAAAAACAAAATCCATTTTTATCTTCGATTCTAACATTTCTAAACGGAACCATAAAAAGCTATCTATATCTTTGAAAAACAAAAGATTTTAAAGTACATTTGGATCGAATACTGATATTTGTTGGCTTCAAGCTATCTCATGAAGTTATCTCGTAACTGCCCATTAATGGAACGATAGATAAATACTGTCAACGATCAGATATCTGTATTGAAATGCTTGCAATGTTTGCAAGAGTAATTTTGATTTTGAATAGCGCCTTTGTGTACCCGTTGGAGGCAAATAAATTAGTGAATACTATTTGAATGTGTATATAGCTTACCCGGCGGCTTTGTCCGCGTTATGTTTGACATTATTGTTAAGTTTCATTAAAATCTGTTTAGTAGTTTATGCGCGAAAGCGCAACAAACATCTATCGGCATAAACTAAAAAAAAACATTTTTTTTATATAAAAAAAAAAAAAAATTATTGCTTTACTTAATAAAATATATACCATTTTTTTTAAATTAAATAATTAATTGCATAAGTTAAATAATATATTAATATTTTTCTTTTCATTACATTTCGGAGCAGCTCGTCTCGATCCGTGTGAGCTTCGTACAGTCGAGCAGACCAGACATGGTAGGCATAGTAGGTGGTGTTAGGTTTTATTTTCGTTACGGAATTTCTTGAATCGGTCGCCGCGCTCACGTTCAAAGCCCGCCTTAAAAGCAATAAAATAGCTTAATAAAAAACATAATTGCAGCTTTTTATTGTAACGGGTTACTACTTACACCTTGTTCGAAACACGTTATAACAGCATTTAATTAACGCTCATGAACAACTGTTTTTGCTGTAGTTTGATTGGTAATCAGTCAGTGTCTTTTGGTTTTTATTAAATAACTTCACACTTATGAGATAATTCTGTAATATATTGAATAAACGTATACAAACTGAAACTATCCATCTATTTAAAATTGAAAGGACTATGCAAAAAATCGTCCCATATCATCAACAGATGCCAAACATATCTCATTAAATACATCTCGACATTATGATTATTTTTTACTATGGCGACATCACTGTAGGATATGGGGTTATCGTGCAATAAAAAAAAATATGTTATACTTATACAGTTTTATTAAGTATTAAGAATCGAATTAAAAATGTACTATTTAACTAAAAAAAACTCGAGAGAGAACAGCCGTAAGACGTACTTTACCCTCCCTCCTTGCTCCGTTACCCCGACCGCACCCTTTCGACGCCTGCGCCCGCGCACCTCCCTCAGTCGTGGCTAGTACGTTCTGCTGTGTTCGCGTTGTTTATTTGTGCGTTATCGGCTTGTTTGCGACTATTACTAACCTCTGCTTGTTTATTGGACCTTTTGATTGCTACTCGATGACCCCGGCACGTTTAATGGACTGTGATTTATAAATATGGAGACTGGACGCCAATGTGTAATGTGTCCTAGATCTGTTTTAAGACAGAGACGACATATATTACAAGAAACATTGCTTCATAGTAGTCCTGAGTTAGCGGCCTACATTTTGCAAAATGGATTGACACAAGTAAGTCACAGTCATTGTATTTATTTACTGATTTATTATACATATATCGATAACTTTTAGATATTATGTAGAATACGTATAATGAATAAGAATAAGTGTCATGTAGTTAGAATATATAAGCAGATAGAACATTGCTACGATACTATATGATACATTTTAGAATTGCTTGAATAGAAATATAGCACTTAAAGTATAGCTTACGTTAGGAACGACTCAATCGTCCGGCCATAATTCCTATGAGGAATGAGATATTTTTACCTGCATAATTATTTAATCTCACCTTAATATTTTTATAGTCTAGTCCAAAAGTGAGTGTAGATTGTGTTCCGAGTTCTAGACAACTGACAAGCACACATATAACACCGATATAATCAATATAACACAGAAAAAATACTTCTGCTTATTACAAAAACACACATATGCTGATATCTTCATTTTTTCCCTTTTCAGGTAGTATTCAATAACGTAATGGCAGTATGCCATAGATGCTGGCAGAGAGCCAATAATAATGACGGTGGACAACTACGTCTTGAGAACGCTCCCATTGTAGAAGGTAATTACATCTGTGCTATTAATCCTTATCAAAATAAATTATTTCATCACTAAGTACAGTCTAGCTTCGCCGGGACAGCTAGTAATAAATAAATAAATAATTTTAGATGCTGACAATCAAGAACCCCGCAATGTTGCTGAAGCCCCCAATGTTGCTGAAGCCCCCAATGTTGCTGAAGCCCCCAATGTTGCTGAAGCCCCCAATGTTGCTGAAGCCCCCAATGATCCTCAGGACAATCCAGAGGATGATGCTCGTTTCTATGTTCGCGATTACGTACGTGCACCGAACACTTCACGGCTCTGTATGTATAGGCAATGTAGACATGAAAATCTACGACGAGTTCCTGTGTCTATCAAGCTACATTTGGTATGTCATTATCGATTATATATTCCACCGAGTTCGCGAATATGTGAAGAACATTTAAATAACTATGATTTTGAAGAGTTACTGGATAATGTAAATGTTACACATTATTTTAATGCTTCATTTTTTAGTAACATGACAAACATGTTAATTGAAGCAATCAACAATAGGTCAAGATTCGATTTTGAAACATTATCTTCACTGAATAATAGTGAACTTATGTTTTGGACTGGATTCACTTTAGAGCAGTTCAACGTCATTTTGGAAGAAACGCCATCGCTCGCAGAAAAATGCAGACATCCCCGATCAGTTCTCGGAGCTTATTTAACGAAAATACGAACTGGAGAACCTAACGAGCGACTAGCTATGCTTTTCGGCGTAACACGTCAAGTGTTTGAATATCGCCTAAAAATAGCGCGACAATGCTTGACAGGTCAATATGTACCAAGACATCTTGGTATAGGTCATATTTCTAGAGATGAGCTTCTAGAGAGAAATCTATTTTTGCCCAAACATATTTTTGGAAATGAAAACAACACCAAGTTAATTATTATCGCAGATGGCACATATGTATATATTGAAAAAAGCACTAATTATTTATTTCAAAGAAAAACTTATAGCCTCCACAAGTTTCGCAATTTATTGAAACCATTTATTTTAGTAAGCAGCGATGGATATATCATAGATGTCATAGGCCCTTTTCCTGCAACAACATCAGATGCAACTATTATGCAGAACATAATGAATGACGAGGAGCACTTACTACATTGGTTACTACACAGAGAGGACGTCTTTATTTTGGACAGGGGCTTCAGGGACAGTATTAATGATATTGAGTCCCTTGGCTATGAACCCCACATGCCACCTACCAAGGACAGGAACGCGACCCAGCTATCAACAGAAAAGGCAAATGATTCTCGGTTGGTGACTGTGTGTAGATGGATTGTGGAGGCGGTTAACGGCAAATTCAAAAACCGTTTTAAGTTATTAAAACAAACTTATTTTAACCGAGCTTTGCCAAACATGTTTGTCGATTTCCGCATAGCAGCATCATTAATAAATGCTAATTACCGTGTTGCTACAGACCACAGGCTTGCGCCGGAATTCTTTGAAATAATTCAAACTAAGGTTCATCAACCTAACCTTTTGAAAAATTATGTCGAAGGCAAAAATCTTAACAGACAAAGAGTTAACTTTGTGACGATGGAGGCCACCATGCCACATCTTGAGGACTTTCCAGAACTGGCTGATGATGATATCATTTTATTCGCCTTGGGGACCTACCATATAAAACTTGCAAAATCCTACTGTGCGGAACATATTCGGAATGGAATTTATTATATTGAATTATTTCGAGAAAACCAGCTAACTGATTTGCCAAGGTATAATATTCGAGAAGATAATGTCTGGTTAATTAGAGGACGAATACAATCTCGACACGTTAGATCGCGCGTTTATTATTGTTACATATTAATAAACCGAAGTGAAACTGGCAGACGTGCTATTGAACAGTGGTATTGCACATGCCTAACAGGGGCGCGTACGGTTGGAAGTTGTGCCCATATAATATCAATTATATGGTATATGGGCAAAGGTCGACATATCGACTTTAATCTACCAGCGGCAATGTTATCGACTATTATAATAGATGAATAATATAACGTTATTTTTGTCTGGATAATAGTTCTGTTGTTATTAAGTGTCTACTTGCACAATTGTTTTTGTGTTATTAATACTTAAAATGTCTAGTTGAACAATTGCTTTTTGTAATTATCGTCTAAAATGTAATTTTTTATTTTAAAATAAAAATACTTTATTTTTGTCAAAAGTCTTTTTAAAAAAAAACCCCGTCGAATTCCGAACTAAAAATTGGTACTGACTTTTCATGGGACGTAATAATGATATTGAAACTTGTCCCATGTCTGTTGATGGGATGGGACACTGCCCATACATTTTTTTGCATGGTCCTTTGTAACCCAAAAATCGTTCAACATACTTCGAACAAACAAGGCCGAGTATCGACATTCTTGTGCGTTATTGTGATGTAACGTTTTTATTTACAACTTCCTTTGTATCCTACAAATACCTTTTGAACGCAATAAAGTGCCTTCCACTTTGTGCTTCAGCGTTTCTTGCAGCCTAACCATATATATCTAAACATAGGGTAGGTAGGTATGTAGGAACATATACAATGTACATCTCACAAGGATTGATAGCTTTTTGTTTAATAATGCAGGCTTTATTAGCTTTACAACAACGACTGATAGGATTTGATGTCAAATTTTGATGGTTCATTTAAATTGAAGCATTAGTTTTGATCTGTAGTAGCTGTTATGCGTAATTATTCTACGCAAAAATTAGGCCATACAAATATTTTTTAATCAATATATAGATGAAGTAATCAATTTTAAATGGATTTTATTCCACTTTTAAAAGTCCATTCTTCATTTCGATTCGATGGTTGTAAAGCGATTTGTAAATCGCACTAATTAAAAATGTGTAAATAAAATAAACTAGCTGTCTTGCGCAAGTTCGTCTGCGTAAATTTTTCCCGTTTTTGCAACATTTTTAATTGCTGCTCCGATCCTATTAGTTGTAGCGTGATGTTATATAGCCTATAGCCTTCCTCGATAAATGGGCTACCCAACAGAAACATATTTTTTCAATTCGGATCAGTGGTTCCTGAGATTGCCGCGTTCAAGTAGTATAGTAAAGTAATATGGATAAGAAAAATAATAAAAAATATTTAAAGTTGCTTAATTAAGCACTTTCATTACCTACGTACCTATATTTGTTCATTATTAAATAGTGATTAATAGGACAAAATATGACTTTGTAAGTTCGATCGATGATTTCACCGATCGGACTTTACCAAGTCGGAACTTTACCATTGGTCAATTCCTAAAGTTGGACGATAACAAGCTGCGTCGTCTGTTTACCAATGCAATGTGATGAACTTTTAAAATGAATTGCTACATTTTATCGTACGTTTATTTGAGTTAAAAAGAAGTCTTGGCTTAACCGAGACATTGCTTCGCAGCTATGACAACTTAAGCTATATTTTATTTTCATTACATTCCATGAACTGCTTTGCTGGAACGCTGTTCTGACAGAGAATGAGCTGTGCAATTTTTAACATACCTACTGTACTTATATTAGTAGTCGCCGCAGTAAGTACGCCGGTATTCTTGAAATCGCAAGAAATGCCTACTCTTTTTTTAATATGTATAACATTAGTTTTCTCCCGCGGTTTTACTGGCGTTATGTTTGATTTTTATAGTCTAGTTACAACCAGAAAGCTAGTGCTTTCGCCAGTGGCTCCGTTCGCGTGTATGTCGTTTATCGTAATAAAAAAATATTCGCTGATTTTGCCGGGATTCAAACTATGTCCATACCAAATTTCATCTAAATCGGTTCATCGGTTTAAGCTTAAAAAAGTTATAGACAGATGGAGAGACAGAGTTACTTTCAAATTTATAATACATTCTAGCTTTCGCCCGCGGCTTCGCTTGCGTGGATGCTGGTTATCGCGATTAAAATATCCTATGACCTTTCCTGGGATTCAAACCATCTCTATACCAAATTTCATCTAAGGCGATTCATCTGTTTAAGAGTCATTTCCCAAATTTGACATCATTTTATGAAATAACGTTTATTGTGCATCGTAATTTATTGAAATTCTGATTAATAATATTTATGTTTTTAGGTATGAAGAATTCAGACAAAAGTAAATAAAATGGCATAATTTCATTGGTTGAAGGTCAAAGCGTAATTTGTCATTTAATTTTATTTGGAAATACGTTTTATTTACTAAAAAAAAACATTGTGAAATTGCGACATTTTTCGCAAAAATTGACGACAGTTTTTTATTTTCAAAAACATTGTACATTAAGTGTCAACAAATTAATAATAATCTTCTTCTATACTTATAATAAATCTGTAGAGAGGTCAATTCTGTACATGAAATATATTTCCAAAATAACTATCAGGGGGTGATTAGGGATCGATACTGATGCCAAAAATGCAATCAGTAAAATTTTTGTCTGTCTGTCTGTCTGTCTGTATAACCGTTATAGAAACAAAAAGTACTAGACGGATTTTAACGAAACTTGGTACAATTATTTTTCATACTCCTGAGGTGGTTATAGTATACTTTTCATCACGCTACAATCAATAGGAGCAGAGCAGTGAAGGGAAAACGGGAGAAGTTACTCCATTTTTTAAGCTTCCGTCGCATGTGCAATCTTAATGGTTAAAGCTACACAGAAATCATGTATGACGGAAATGTTCTCCTTAAAATTATATAAAAAATATCCCACGACAGCATTTATGTCTATCTTTTATGGTTGACTCACAATATCGCGTGTAACTCCCAAAAGCTTAGCAGTTCGAAGCTTTCTAATTATATTTGTCTACTCTTACGTTTATAACACTCTCAGTCATCCCTAATTCAAAAAGTTAACTTAATTAACTATTCCATAAAAAAGAATCATAGAAATCGGTATAGAAACAAAAAAGTTATACATGAAATACGCTAATAATAAACCATCGCGCTTGAATACTGAATCATGCTATCTATCTATATCTATACATATAATAAAATTGTAAATTTCACATATCTGTACATGGCCGAACTTAGTGAAAAAAAATATTAGGAAATGTTCGAAAAGAGTATTTAAACACTTTGCTGCATTTTTAGAAATGTCTGTCTGTCTGTTTTGTTTGAACACGAATCACGCAAAAACTACTAGACAGATTCGGCACGTGCAATTTAATAGATGCGGATTAACATTTAGGCTATAAATTATCACGCTTTTTCCCATAGGAGCTAAGCAGTGAGGGATAATGTCTGTAGCTATTATTTCGTTATAAAACAGTAACTACTTGACGGATCTTTATGAAAATTTACAGTTTTATAGTAAATACTATACTTAGGACATTATTTACACTATGAGTCATTACGCTAACGTCTATGGGGAACGAGTAGCAACGTATTTTTTGTCGCACCATAATGGTTTATCACAATTTTTTCCACAATTAGACATTATCTTTAATTGTAACCCATGGAATACATAACTTCATGCTAAAACTATAGACAACATTTTTAAGTTTCATAAGAACAGTTATTTTGACGTGGTATGTAGCGAACAGTATAGCCTCGAAGCTATGCTAGCGGTCTTTGACGACGACGAAGGCTCAGGCTCAAATCTGATATCTGAATATGTTCTTTTTGTATTTTTTTACAATTGTCTTTGTCCTATTTTAATATTTCTTCTCAATGTTATAGTTATTTTTTCGGCCATAGGTAACTTATTTGCTTTGGTTAATATTTTTTTATATTAAAAATCAAGTGAAATATGCACTTATGTAAGGTATAGGTATAGGTATTGCATGCACTGCAGAGAGTAATGAATTAATCGTAGTAGAAATGAAAAATATTCGATATTTTCCAGAATTGATGTGTTCGTGCTCAAAAAAAAGACATTACACACGTAAAAAAAACGCGCCATCTATGAAATCAAATTGGTCACCGTGACCAAACAATTCTTTATTTGTGAAAACATTTATTAGGGTGTAGGTGCTTACGATGACGGATTCATTTTTTGCTGAGTGGCAACATTCTCCTATTTATTTAATTAAATTGCTTAAATTAATAAAAAACATTAAGTATTAGAAGAAACTTCACTGGTTTTGAAAGTAGATGGCGTTGTATTCAATAATGTTCTATACTTAGTAAAAGAAGTTTTAAAATAGTATTAAAAATAAACATATTGCTATCATTTTTAGAAATGTTTGTCGGTCTGTCCGTTTGTTTGACCACGCATCACACAGGTGCATCGAGGATCATGTTTTGGGGTTATGGTTGGATATCAAGTGTTCATCAATTCAACGATAATGAATGACTCATCGGCCAAGTGTGAGTAGTTCGGGTGACGGGAGGAGGGCGGTGGGGGGTCATTGTCTGTCAACGCGGAGTCTGGGGGGAGGAGTCCATGTCTTTTTTTTTTACTTGCATCATTGTAACATATAAGAGAGGCACTCTCTTATATGTAAAGTGGGGATGTGATTTTTTTCTCACCTACCCCATCGTGTGGGGTATCATTAGATAGGTCTTTTAAAAAGCGTTTAGGATTTGTGAAGACTATTTTTAGATTTAAGGATTCCTTTGTGTAATATTAGGATTTATAGTGAACATTTTTGTTAGAGTCAAGTGTTCCCCTGCCAACTAAATGGTTGTTGTTGGGTATGTGAACAAATTCACGGTAGTAGTATAAAGAAAACTATCACAGTTAAGTACTTAGGCTTTACAAGTTTACGATAAACATCTGATCAAATGGGAAGTACCAAAATGTTAGTACAAATTCTATTTAAAATTATTAGGTACTAGCTTTCGCCCGCGGCTCTGCCCGCATGGATGTCGGTTATCGCGATAAAAATCCGCTATCCTATGTCCTTCCTCGGGACTCAAACTATCTCCATACAAAATTTCGTCTAAATCGGTTAAGCTGTTTGCGCGTGAAAGCGTAACAGATAGACAGACAGACAGACAGAGTTACTTTCACATTTATAATATTAGTATGGATTAAATAGGTATAACGTTGAATGAATGAAACAAAAACAACAGAAAACCCACTTCTTAAGCCGCACACCAAATTAACTATATAAAATAATAGAATAGAACGATTTTTATTTAGTACACAGAAGACACATGTATAGACATTATTATAATTTAACAGGAAAAGTCATGCAGAAGATAAAAAAAGCAATAAATAAAACAGTAAAATAATAAAAATAACAATAGACAAAAAGAAAAGAGACACAAATAACACATATTAATGACAGAAAAACACAGTAAACGAATACCTAAAGAGTCTGTGTTTGGTACTTATTCATTTTCATAAAGCTTTTGGGTGTTGGAGCTATCAATAGATGACTATATGATGATTCTCCGCTGCTGAATCATATCGCGGCTTACCCGACAGGACTGTTTCCAACATATTAACACAGAAGTTGTTTCGTAACATAAACTACCTTAATTTAAACCCGACTTTCACGTGAACGAAGTCGCGGGCACAGCTAGTAATAAATAAAAATCATTTATTCACTTAGGAAGCAAAATACTACACTTGTGAAAAGTCGATTCTACATTTACTGGTAATGCCTGTATTTATATACCCATCTGATATTTTAGTGATATTTTACAGTCTGTTTAAAGATAGATGTGTCATTCAGGGTCCTTATTCACTATCTTTTTTTTCGTTATCGCGGCAAGCCCGCGCTTCTGACTGTCAAAATCTTGTCATAATGGTCAATAGAGAGCTGCGCTTAGAAATGCATCGCACATGCGCGCAGACGTCTTTGAGCGCACCGCGCATGCGCCAGTCCGCGCGGGCTTGCCGCGAAAACGAAAAAAAACATAGTACATAAGAACCCTGATGTATAAACTCAAAATTCGTTCAGTTTTTGCGTAAAAGCCCAAAACAAGCATCCTTTCAACTTCACAAACTTTCAGATTTATAATATCAGTTGGCTTTGGTGTTGTATAAATTATTTGGTAACTGACCATTTTCTTTATTTTATTGCTTATAGTTAGTGATAAATGTTAGTAAGTATATCAATAATAGGATGTTGGTGCCAAACAGTGATGGAAATTGGCTGTCAACATTATTTAGGTTAAGTGTTAATTTATTAGGAATATTGTCCGATATTTTTTCTTATTTCCTTATGGTCTAAGATCCGGTCTAAGAAATATATACCCTCATCTGTTACTTGATCCTAACAAAGATGATATGATAGATATTGTCTATATTAATAAATCGCTAATGGATTGCCTAGCTAAATTACGTGCTAATATTGTAAACTGGCATTTTTATATACACATTTCACGCATCAGTTATTTGATTGTTTTTTCATTATATTATATTCCTTTTTTAACAGTATTAGTTAGTAAAAAAAACAGTTGAATGCAAGTCGAGCTATACACTTACGCACTATGACATCGCCTGCTCCGTAGAATAGTATCTATCGTCTTACCTAACGTGTGGTGCATCGCACCAAAAACGTCATAAAGATCTTGCAGCCCTATAATAATAATAATTGTGTCCAATAGCCTTTAGATTAAAGTGTCTAACGGGCCTCTACGTGTTGGCTTCGGCCCCACGCACGCCTCCCAAATGACCAGGACTCCATAGTCCCGTGATATAGAAACGACATACTTAATAATAATAATAATATCTTGAAACAACTCACACAACGTCATCTGATTCCAAACTAAGCAGAGCTTGTACTATGGTAACCAGACAACTGATAAATATACTTATATATTTCTAAATACATACCTATTATAAATAAATTACACCCAGACACAGAATAAACCATCGTGCTCATCACACAAAGTTTTATGATGAATGGAATGATAGACAGGAACATCTATGCTAGGCGGAGATCAATAATCTTGTATATTGTTGATCACCACTCTACACAATACTTTTAGTAATAGCAAAAACCGGGCAAGAAGTGGGTTTTGTGTTGGTTTGTTTCATACTTATAACGTCATACCTACCTACATAATAATAATTTTCAATGGAATCTATAGGATAATAATTTTGTGGATTATTCCCACTAGTTCCGCCACGGAACTACTGGGAATAAACCAATTTTGTTACTTCTCGTTTGATCAGCTGTTACTCGTAAACTTGTAAAGCATACTTAGCTGTGATAGTTTTCCGTCTAATTTGACTGCCGTGTGGTGCCGGCTTAAGAATAGTACCACCCCATCTCTTCCCGTGGGTGTCGTCAAGGCGACTAAGGGATTTCACTCCGGAGGACGGGCAGCAGCGTCCTCTGCGTACTTAAAGCCTTACTGCGATCGCCAACCCGCTCGCCAAGCGTGGCGATTATGGCAAATACCCCCAGGATCTACATACCAGTAGGTTCTACTGGGGAGACCCGTGCCCAGCAGTGGGCCATCATAAGGGTTGATATGTAATATATGTATGTGACTATATATACTTCTACCGCGATTTTTTCAGTTACCCAACATCAACCGTTTAGCTAGCAGGAGAGGGGGACACTTGACTCTAACAAAAAATTGCTCTTTAAAGCTTAAAATTTCACAAACGGATCCCTAAATCTAAAAATGTTCTTAACAACCCCTAAACGTTTTTAAAAGACCTATCTAATTATACCCCACACGATGGGGTAGGTGAGAAAAAAATCACATCCCTACTATACATACCTATAGGGTACCCTCAAAAAAATGTTTTTCAAGGTTTTATTCTTGCCGGTGTAAGTAATGTGCGTATCGATCTAAAATTACAGCCTTCTAGCACTAACAGTCTCTGAGCTAAGCTGCGTACGGACGGACATAACGCAATTATAAGGGTTCTGTTTTGCCATTTTGGCTATGGTACCCTAAAAAGAAAAAGAGCACATTAATACCAATAACGAGGCGAAAGATGATCATTCTTGTAGGTATATTACTTGCTGTTTTTTTGTTATATAATACGCTTATTTTTTTATTTATTATTTTTACGTGTAAACAAAATATTTCTCAGAAAAGTAGCTAATGCTGTCAAGTTGTCTTCGTACCTTGAATTTTCATTATTTAATTATTATTTTCCCTCGGTGTGAACTCAACAAGATCCGAACATTCATTGTTAATGTGTGTGTCCCTTTATTTTCGTTAGTCATATAACAATACAAACGACATACAATTTAAACCAAAAATCGCAACATATAGCTCTTTTGGAAAATATTGTTAAAGAAAATAAAATTATAAGCGCATGTAGACCGCGCCGTAGGACTGCGCCATCCCTTTCAATTATAATATTGACTGCAAAGCGTGAAAGAGTAAAAGTGAGTAAAAACTCGTGCGGCCGTCTCTTTGACAGGTATTGGCCATAAAGTCGTCTGTCGTCTAATAAATCGCAAAATGGTCTTCACAGCTCTTTTGAAAGACTATCTAATGATAGCCCACACGATGGTGTAGGTGAGAAAAAAGTCACATTCATATTTTACATTTAGGGGAGTTACTTTCAAAAAAAATGTTTCAGGATTTTACTCTTTCACTTTGTAGGCGTTATTTTTTATTTTTTTATAAGGGTGAAACTATAGGCGTTTTGCCATTTTGGCTACAGAACCCTAAAAAACGATTTCAAAAATAAAAAAATAATTTAAAATTTATTCAAAATTAATTACTCGAAGAGAATTAGTCATTTTTTGGACTGTATATATTGCAGTTTCAATAATAAACATACCAACACACGTGTGGACTTGTTAAGAACCTCCTTTGTGAAGTCGTTTAATAAAACCAAATCCTCTGCTTAATATTGCCTACATTTCCTAACCAACCCTAATTAGTAATTCAAGTATTATTAGGTTGCCTAGGCTCAATACCAGTTACCCACTCAACCTCACCCGCCCTATTATTACATAATTACAAGTGATATTATTCTAGGGTTGACTAATAACAGTTACAACGGAGTATTATCCAACTGTCTTTGTGAAATGATAGGGTTGATAACAGGCTGATGTTACAAGGGGAGATTAGTGTGCCTGATAGTCTTTAACGGCGCTTGAATGCTCTCAGATAGCGTTTTGAGTTTCGGGAGGTGACTGTTCACAAAATAATGAGAGTATAGAAGGTAACATCCTTATTCCCAAAAGATTGGGTACTTACATATTAGGTATGTGAGAAGCCGAAGATAGAACAAAGTGGCGTGCAATTGGAGAGGCCTATGTCCAGCAGTGGACTGCGATAGGCTGATGATGATGATGATGAGGTATATTTCGGGACTTAATCGCGTGAATTATTTAAAGGTTTGTAAAGACCCGACGTTTCGATCGAAATGCTCCGATCGTGGTCACGGGTAAACAGTCGACCCGTGACCACGATCGGTGCATTTCGTTCGAAACGTCGGGTAAATAAAAGGTTCGTAACTTTAAATAATTCACGAGATTAAGTCTCGAAATATATCTAATATGTATAAAAATCGCGAAAGATTAAAAACAATAGTTGCGTACTTACAGTCTGAGGTTCTTCAAGAATAGATTTCTAAAGTGTCAGCACGCGCCTGTGGCATTTAAACTAATAATAAAAAGCTGAAGAGTTTGTTTGATTGCACGCAATAATCTCAAGAACTATTGGTTCGAATTGAAAAAATATTTTACTATTGAATAGCCCATTTATCAAGGAAGGCTATATAACATCACCCTACGACTAATAGAAGCGGAAGCTTATCGCTTACTTCAGTTGGACCGTATACATGTTTGTCACCCTCATGGTAAAAAATAACTTTTTTTATTAGAAAAAATAACCGACTTCAAACTGTAAATCGAGAGAATGAATGGAGGAAAATTCAGTAACTTACTCCTAAATGTTTTAATCTATAATTCCAGGGTCTTCTAACCTAGGACAATGTTTTACACTTTAAACCCTTCCTAGAAAAATATGCTGTCGAATAGCGAAAGCCCCATCCAATTAGTTACTGATCCAATTTTTGTGCATGACATCTTATACCTTTAAACGAGCAATTCTTGTAAATATATACCTATACACATAATGTGAATCTCGGCAACGGCACCAGCGATTTTCATAAATTTAGTATGCAGGGGGTTTTGGGGGCGATAAATCGATCTAGCTATCTAGGTTTCATTTTTAGAAAACTACGTTTAAAAAAAAAGTGCGGAGCGAAGCTCGGTCATCCTGGTACTTGATCTTAAAAAGCCATTGGCATAAATCTATAATCAATCCCAAAAAAAAAATCTGATTCGTAACACGGTACGTCTGTGTCCTAAAACACCACCTTAAAAAAAGGTTCTTGTGCAATATGTGCACGTGGAACGAAACGACGCAATATCCGTACTTTCTGTATTTTGTGCTGTTATACAGTAACTTTTTTGGTATTATTTGCATAGACCTGGGAGATAATCTCACTCTGATTTCCATTTATGAAGGCTTGTAAAGGATGATTTTTATCTATGTAAACATCCCAAGGAAAAGGAAGAAGCTAGTGTTGTGTATATTTGTAAAAGTAGCTGTTCCTTGCGGCTGTGTCTTCATGGATATTGGCCATGTTTTCCTTCAAGCTACGTTCACTTATTTCGCGAGGTTTAAACAAACAAAATTTTAATTTGGTTTTTGAGGCCTAAATAATATGCTTTTGCAGTGACAAAACAGTGGTACATAAAAAAACTTAGCGTAGAGCGCTTTGTACACCTAAAAACCGCTCCATGTTTATTAAATTAGTTACAAAACTAAAGCTACAATACAAGTTAATTTTAATCGACTGCCTCTGTGCGCGCGGTGGGAGTATGTCCGACTGCTACACAAGAGGTCGTGGGTTCGACCCCAGGATAAAACTTTGTGTGATGAGCACGATGGTTTATTCTGTATCTGGGTGTTATTTATTAACATGTATGTATTTAGAAATACACACATCAAAAGTGTCTAGGGATCAACATATATTTTTGCAATAACTTTTCTCCTGATTGATTTTATTTCTTTTATTTCTTTAAGGATTCATCAAATAAAGTGTTTTCGTTTGTCACAGTAACGATAAACCAAGTCACCTTTGCATTAATAAAGAAATTTGCCATTTTCCTAATGAAGGGATTTTTGACATTTGAACCACTAACATTAAAGTTCGAAAAAAAGACTGAAATAACAGTTTTCTTTAAAATTTTATTGGGTAACTTAAACAATTAATAATCCGTGTTTCTACCGCGAACACTAACAACACAAGAACATCGGTTTGGCATACTCAAAATGAGTTCATCCAAATCACGCTGTGGAATGGCCGCCCATGTTCGTTGCAACAACAAAAAAAGGTCTTCTTGCGACTGGATACCCTCCATATTCGGCAGAGCTCTTCTCTGTAGCATATCCCATGCATGCTCAATCGGGTTCAAGTCTGGCGACTGAGCAGGCCAGGGCAGGACATTGATGTTAGCTGCGGCGAGAGTCTGTCTTACAACTCTTGCGGTGTGCGGTCGTGCATTATCATGCATTAACTGAAATAAGGGACCGATTTGCACTTGTAGAGGAACGATGACGTCTGATACAATCGTCTCAGCATAAATTTGAGCGTTGAGGTTGCCTCTGATCCAAATCAACTCAGTTCTTCCGCCGATCCAAATACCCGCCCATACCATGATGGTTCCACCACTATAAGGATGGACTTCCTGGCAGGATTTTAATCGCTGTTGGCGTCCAGGGGTTCTCCAGTGTCGTATACGTCTTGTATCCGGTCTCATACCAAAACGAGACTCATCAGAAAAGCACACGAAACGCCATTGTTCTTCTGCCCAATTTCTGTGTTCAAGAGCCCATTGATATCGAATCCTACGATTGTGCATTGCTATAGGTGGTACCCGTAGCGGTCTTCGGGAATGAAGGTTCACTTCATGCAAGCGGTTTCTGACTGTTTGGTCGCTAATTAAGTTCCCTGAAGAGTGATGAAGCCTCACGGCTAACATCATGGCGGTTATTGTTGGACCTCTTCGAGTTAAGATTTGAATGTATCGGTCTTGTCTCCGTGTGGTGCAGCGATACCGTCCTCCATGGCGCTCAGCCACGGTACCAGTGCTTCGGTAACGTGTCCAAAGTCGACTGATAACACTCTGACTTGTATTCAGAGCTAAAGCCACAGTACGTTGCCGGGAACCAGCTTCTATCATTCCCACGGCTCTGAGCATTTCTTCCCTGCTTAAATGACGTCGCCGCTCCATAATAACGTTGGTTTTAATCAGTAGTAGGGAAACAGTAGCACTAATAATGTCTTCAATGCGTTGTATGTTTTTATAGGGAAAATATTGACAGCTGATTTTCATCTTTTACTCGAATTTGATTCACAGTTCCTGATTCAAATTATGAAATGCACCAAAAAGGATCCATATAAATTTATAAAATCATAAATTTATTACAAAGCCACATCTCAATCTCAAGAAATCCGCATAAAAATGCTTGATCCCTAGACACTTTTGATGTGTGTATATAAGTATGTTTAACAGTTGTCTGGTTTCCGTAGCTCTGCCTAGTTTGGGATCAGATAGCGTTGTGTGAGTTGTCGCAAGATATTATTATGAATTATTTTTAGTGCTAATAAGCATGTTTTTAAATTGTTTAAAGCCATAGATTTTATTCTTACAGACAACCTTGTAATTGTTCGAACCATTAAATGCACCAATAGCGTCTCGTATCGTTCCTCGTCAATACAGGTTGATTTGTTTTTAAATAACACTAAATAACTTTGTAATTGTATTACAAAGTTATTTAGTGTGTTTTGGAAAATATTTATTTTATTAACCCTTAATCACCTACCACTGTTTTTGGAGTTATGACCTTAAGCCCCTACATTATTTTACTGGAGTAAAATCGTTGTTTATTGTGAGGTTTAGGCCCTAAACATGACAAAGAAACATCGATTTTACTACGGGGGTAAATGGTGTGACAAAAATAGGTGATAGGTTGTGAAGGATTAATTTGTAAAACTTGTAAAACTACTTATATAAATAAATTAATCCCTATTTCCTATTTCCCTTGGTCATGAGATAATTAGAAAACTACTTTACCGATTTCATCCATTATTTTTTTTAGTTTTCTAATACTCTGTAGAAGGTTCAGGTATAAGTAAAATAAATAAAATGAAAAAAAATATAAGATCGCCGGGACAGCTAGTATACAATAAAAATGTGCACTAGTGTACAATTTCAAATTTCAAAGCAGCCACAGTCTCAGAGTTCATTGCGACAGGAAAACTACTAAAATCGAGTTTGTACCAATAGATGACTGCGGACAAAAATTTTTCCTTTCTAACAGAAGAATTTTTAGTGCTATCTTTGACCACAATTTGTACTGCGGCTGTAGTATTTCAAGCAGTATTTAGGTGAAAGAAATAAAATGGAACTAAAAGTGTTAGAGTTAAAGTTCCTGAAGTGGTAGAGGCGATACGAATTGCCATTTAAAATTTAATCAGAATCGAATCGACGAGTTTGTAGTAATCATAGCAGGGGCCCGATCTAGCTTTTAGCCCCTTTGGGCGAAATAATTTTCAGTATATCATTTTTTTTTATTTTATTTTTCTTAAGGGAGCTTACGGCTTCATAAAAATAAATAGATACATAGTCAATTACATGCCAATTATAAGCTTCCGCATATGGAACATTGCCGTGTGGTACCGGCTTAAGAATAGTACCACCCCATCTCTTCCCGTGGGTGTCGTCAAGGCGACTAAGGGATGTCACACTGGAGGACGGGCAGCAGCGTCCTCTGCGTACTTAAAACCTTACTGTGATCGCCAACCCGCTCGCCAAGCGTGGCGATTATGGCAATTACCCCCAGGATCTACATACTAGTAAGTTCTACTGGGGAGACCCGTGCCCAGCAGTGGGACATCATATGGGTTGATATGTATATGGAACATTTAGCTAAAGATGGAATGTTGGTCAAGTGTGAGTTGCACGTACGACGTGGCGAGAGGTGCAGATAATTTCACCCGATACTACCTAAGTACCTCGCGCGACTGGGGGGAGGGAACCCATAATTTTTACTGCTCTGAAACATGTTTAGAACAGCTATGCACAAATAATAATATCTTGGGATAACTCAACGTCATCTGATCCCGAACTAAGCAGAGCCTGTACTATGGCAACCAGATAACTGACAAACATATTTCTAAATACATGCGTATCACACTAATATTATAAAAGCGAAAGTTTGTGTGTATGTTACTTCTTCACGTCTAAACGGCTGGAGCGATTTTATTAAAATTTGGTATGGAGTTAGCTGACACCCTGGATTAACACATAGGCTAATAAACCACGAGAAACACCGCGGGGCACAGCTAGTTATAAATAATTTACAACCAGACATAGAATACATCGAGGTGCTCATCACACAAAGGTTTATCCTGTGTGGGGATTAAACCTTTGTTTTCTTTTGCCCAAATTTCTGGCTAAGCAGTCAGGGTCACTAACCACTAGACCAACAATCAAAAAGAATAGTCAGAATAGTCATACAAATGCTCAGAGTTCAATCCACAGTTTGAGTCTTAAGTTTTAGCGCTCTCACACATTGATTGAGTCCTGTCCCAAGTTGGATCGGTTTGTTACCGCTTTCTAACTTGAACTTCGTAGATAGGAGAAATTAACTGTGGATTATTATAACACATATATTCTGCTCACCTTCCTTGAAACTTCTAAGATTTAAGAGGTAGCTGAGGCTACAAGTTTGTAACAAGTGAAATAAATTTCAAAGAAAATGAAGTTAGATTTAAAATGAAAACACGTAAGCTAGTCTGTTACTTTGAACTTTGTTTATCGGTTAAACTAGTTTATATTGAAAACTATCTTTTGACTACATTAAGATCCTCATTCTCTATTTAGGGTTTTCCACTTAAAAACTAGAAACGGCACCCTTTTAGGGTTTCGTACATCAAAAGGAAAAAACGGAACCCTTATAGAATCACTTCGCTGTCCGTCCGTCCGTCCGTCTGCCTGTCAAGGGCCTTTATTTTGGGAACGGTATCGAGTTGATACTCAGGTCTATAGTCCCTTGAAGTTCCAAGTTAATGTAAAAAACAAATACGGGATTATTTTAAAAACTGCAAGACTCAATTCCTGAACTATTTATAAGTAGCTGACCCGCGCAAATTTTCCCCGTTATCGTAACATTTTTCAGTGCTATTCCGCTCCTATTGGTCGTAGCGTTATGTTAGCCTTTTACGATAAATGGGCAACAGTAAAATAAATTTTCAATTCGGACCAGTAGTTCCTGAGATAATCGTGTTCAAACAAACAAATAAGCAAACTCTTTAGCTTTATAATATTAGTACAGAAATGTACCTACAAAGTTGTACGGAACCCTCGGTGGGCGAGTCCAACTCGCAATTGTCCGGTTTTTTTCCTAAGTACTTCAGTCAGTGGGGGAGACTCTAAAAAACAGTGAGTTAACTAATCTAAGTCTAATGTTTTGATATATGTAATAATATGGTACATGTTTGATAATCCTACACTTAAACTTTACCGTAAAAATCTTAAAGGATTTTATTTTAGGCTCATAGGAGTCTAAAAAAAGTGCAGAATGAAATTAGGTTTAATTGCTACTAATATTACAAAGCTGAAGAGGTTGTTTGTTTGTTTAAACGAAATAATCTCAGGTGCTACTAGTTTGAATTAAAACAATGAACAAAAACGTCGGGTAAATAAAAGGTTCGTACCTTTAAATAATTCACGCATTAAGTCCCGAAATATAACTAATAAAGACAATATATTACTGCAGGATAGCCCATTTATCGAGGACGGCTATACTCTATAAAACATCACGTTACTTTTTGACTTTTAGACTCATAGAAGTCTAAGAAACTACATAATGAAATTAGCTTTTTATAATAATAATAATAATATCTTGGGACAACTCACACAAAGCTATCTGATCCCAAACTAAGCAGAGCTTGTACTATGGAAACCAGACAACTGATAAACATACTTATATATGTATTTCTAAATACATACATATTATAGATAAATAACACCCAGACACAGAATAAACCATCGTGCTCATCACACAAAGTTTTATCCTGGGTGGGGATCGAACCCATGACCTCTTGCGTAGCAGTCGGATACACTCCCACCGCGCCACAGGGGCAGTCAATCACACTAATATTATAAAGGTGAAAGTTTGTGAGTATGTGAGTGTGTATGTTTGTTACTTCTTCACATCTAAACGGCTGGAGCGATTTTAACAAAATGTGGTATGGAGTTAGCTGACACCCTGGATTAGCACATAGGCTAATAAAACGCGGGTAACACCGCGGGGCACAGCTAGTATGTTTAAATAAATGAATCACTATTTCCCTTGGTCACGAGTAAACTAGAGAATGACTTCCAATTTCATTCAATTTATTTTTACTTTTCTAATACTCTGTAGAAGGTAAAGAAATTAACGAAAAAAAATGTAGTTCGCCAGGAACCATTATAAATGCCAGATTTTCTAACATAACTAGAAATCACGATATATAAATTATTCAACACTTATTTTAAAACGCGAGTTAGTATTCCTTAAAGACGAAGCCGCAGGCAAAATTTGATATCAGCCTACCCTCATCAACATCTTGGATGGGTTATGAGTTTACGAGCGTTATATCCTATGTATTACGATTGGGATTTGTTTTCATACTTTGAATTTAGCATGTTTTTACGACTTCACACATCGGCTAGCTTTATAACGTATACACGGTAGATAGTATATAGGTATAAGGATAATAATAAGACATAATATAAGGATATATTATTTACCAGCATACATTAGCGCCAAAACATAAACTAAAAAAACCGGGCAAGAGCTTGTCGTATCGTTCTCAGTGTAAGGAAGAAAGTACCGGAGCTGTAGCCGTATAAAAAAAATCTGATTTAAATAATTGCACCAGCAAAAGAGCGAATGTTCATGGCACTTACGCCCTTTTGTTGAGAAACGCAGTTTTTCGGCAATATCTTAATTAATATGGTCACGGCGGTATATCCGAACATATTTGAAATAATTTTAATTCAAAGTATTTGTTGCGTTTTTGTTTTTTTTTTAATATTTTTGGTCACATGGTTCAGAAAATAAGGGGGGGGACAATTTATGCAACATTCGGAGCAATTATTTCCAATAATATTCACTAAAAAAAAAAAAAAATTATAAACCTTAAAATGATTTTAAAAGACCTGTCGAATGATGTACCTACCACACGTTGTCACACGTATGGTCAAAAATTGTTTTTTCAGCTTCTGTTACATGTATGGATTGCCCCCCCTAATTTTTTTTTATATTTATTATTTAGCTAACAAACTAAGTAGCGGCTACTATTAGACACCTTTTCACTAAATTCAATATTCATTAGGTTGTCTTAAGAGTAAAATGCCTGTGACATACGGACGGACATGAAAAACTATAAGGGTTCCATTTTTGCCATTTTAGCTACGGAACCCTAAAAAGGTTGATGTATATAAGAGAAAAACTGCATAACTGAATTACTAGTCATTTTTATTAGTAATCCAGTTATATTAGTAAGAATTACAAGTAAAGCTACAAATTCTAGAAGCTTGTAAAACTTAAAGGAGTTTCATAAGTAATGGAAGTAAGCGCTAATAATAAGTATTTTGAAATTCAACCCCTAATAGATATTTCAACCTCTACGCGCCACTCAAGCAAAACAGGCACGGATAGCTACACGGGCCACGATAAATTCATACCAACAAACGAGCCGTTTGCCTTTCTAACGTTATAAAAAAGTCTAAACTTTCGGATCCTGAACAAATTTTACAAGTGACCACTCAAAAAGGGAGCGTGACGTTACATACATAACAGTAAGTGTTCCAAGGAGAACGGATCAAACCATTAAATTATCGCAACATCATAGCTACAAAAGGTTCACAGTTCAATAAAAAATCCACACACACACATATCCAACTACGTACGGACGGTCTCAACGTGTTTAATCTCGGTTGAGATTCGATCGAGATCTCTATACGTTCGCGTATATGTGTGTGTGAGCGTGTTTTCGTTTGATGTAGGGAGCTGGACCTGCTGTTTCTATTATATACTGTGTCATAACCGTCCCAAACATTCGGGACTATCCGTAGGGACCGCATTATCAAACTTGAGAACCCCAACTTCTTGTTACGTATTTGTTTTTATCAGCGAGTTTCATGTAAGTACTTGTTTTTAGTTGTAGCTGCACCGTTTTGTATATTTCTGATAGAAATATACTAGGTCTGTTTTAGATTTAACAAGCTGACTAACACTAATAATGGGTGATTGGTGGATTGATGTATAATGGGTGGTCCTTATATTCGATTTATTGAAAATCAGCCGCATCGATCCAACAAGATTAACTATATTCGAATAAAATATTTATTTTTATTTTTTTAAGTTAGGATTTCAAAAACATTGATACGCTGTAGAGACCAATAAAACGCAATGAAAAAAATTGTAGGGGTGAGGCAGATTATTTTAAAAAAGTCGAAAAATAAGGATCAATACATTGTTTAGTATTTATTTTAAAATATATTTTTAAAATTATTTTTATTACTTGACTTTAGTCAAGTTCATATAAGTATGCTAGAAGGAGGTATGGTATGAGGTTGATAAATTTAGAGTTTTGTCCAGGTATATTTATTATGTGTTTGTTCATCTTACATTATCTGCCAGCCAATCTTTAATTATAGAAAAGGAACAAGTCAGCTAACAGTCACACAATCAAAGCAACAAATCGCGTGAAAAATTACAAATGCAGAAAATTAATTCTAGAACTGTTAAGAAACGGAAAAGAAGTGTCCAACGGGCAACGCCATCTAAAAGTTAAAAAGCTGAAAAAAATAAAGCTACTCGTAATTCTACCGCTGCAAAATGAGAGTCTTGCGAAAACAATGCGCTCGGCTCGTTTCTTTCAAACATTCCCCTCTTTGAAATTTCGCATCAAAGCCTGCACTGGAAACCGGGTTTTTTGAAATATTGTTCACAGCTACTAATGGAACATGAATTTTTAACCTACTTCGATAAAAGCGGCCCTCTGTGACGTCATGTAGAGTAAACATTCTTGTCACAAGCCTCGAATAGATCTCAAAATTCTTTTTCGAAAGTAATTTTCTCCTCTTGGCTACAAAAATTAAAAATGTTCTATCTAATGTAATATTGATTGACTAGAAATACCTTGCTTATTAGTTATGTTGTTAAACATAAAAGCATTTACCATAAAAGGGATAAGTATTTATCACAAATAAAAATAACGAACCACACTATAAAACATTATGAAACTCATACAAGTTTCCTGTACGCCAATTTCCTCTTCAATACTGTATTTGTTTCATAAATATTTGAGCTCGTAGAGGTACTGATCGTCCGATTGTTCTGGAAACAAGTAATATTCAGAGCGCTACATTTTCTTTTGTACAGCGGATAAGTGGAAAATACAGTGATATTGTGACTCATAAATAGCTTAGATAACATTTTCTACCTATTCTATGCAAATATTGTGATATGGATCAGTAATATGCTCTTTCGAATTGGGTCTTGTTTTTACTGATAAACTGACTTTCAAATGTTTCAACGTCAAAGGCGCGATTACCTATTAAAAGTTTAGATTTGTCATTTTAGAAATTTTACTAATTTTATTGTATGGAAAGGTGAACGATAATGCCCTTGTTTTCGATTTCAGATTTATTTATTTCGTAAAACCAAATCAAAGATTGTTTGAAAATGACCTGTTTGAGAAAAAAAATGAAACAGGCAGCAGTTTCGGCAAGCTTATGAGAAGCTGCCAAGAAACTTATGGAACAGTCTTTTAAAATTATCAAGTAATTATTTTATTATTCTAATCAGTGTGTTTGGTAAATGACTTACCTAATCCTCAAAGTATTCTTATAATTTTGTACAATAAATTAAAACGTGTACTTATTAGCACTCTACATAATAAATACATTACCAAGTAATGGGTAAGTAGGTAAGTTTTAAGTAACATTTCCTTATGAAATCTTGCAATTCACTTCAAATACCTAGTAGAAACCGGTGTTCGACTGCTATTCGCCTATTACTGTGTAATTCGTAGGCAAATTCCGTTGAAGTTCGACTATGCTATGAATAGAACTAAATATTTTAAGCATACGCGAAGTTTGAAGCACTAGATTCCATTCCTGTAACTTTACGTAAGTTAACATGAGTTGAGAGGCCTATTGTGGGAAACTTTGTTACCAAATATGTATGTAAATTTTAAACGTTAAGTCTTTATACCTGACTTCGTAAAGGTTGATATCTCTGCTTTCATTGCGGCCGCTTCAGTGTAATACGTGTGATATTTTTAAATATGACTTAAATTTTAAAGTTAATTTTGATCACGATAATTTATTGTTTTTTTTTTGGATCTCAATAGTTTACTTTTATACACGACTAGCTGGCCCGCGCAACTTCGTCTGCGTAAATTTTCCCCATATATTTTTTTTTATTTTAATAGGCTATCCAACAGTAAAATATATTTTTTAAATTCGGACCTATGAATCCTGAGATTATCGCGTTCAAACAAACAAACTCTTCAGCTTTATACGAGTAATATTAGTATACATTTTTAGAGGGAAAGTGTGAATTAAGATTTTAAATTTTCCAAAAGTTTAAATTTCATCCTCTTAAAATACAGATATGTTTGAAGTAGGTACCTTATACAATTTAACAGAACATTTCAATGAATATGTATTATTCGGAGTTATCATTTGAATATTTAGTTTTCTTTAAGACGTGTCTTCTAAAAGTAAACATAATCCGTCTCACAAAGTTATGTCAACTTTTAAAGTTCGCTGAAATATAAAATTCTCTGGGCTTAAATAAAAATATCTACTTCGTAAGTTGTTTAACGTCCAAAAGTTTGCAGTTAACAAAATATGTAAATATACAGGTCGTATTTTTGTTCAAATATATTCGTATTTTACTCAAGTACCTACTGCTGCCGACGATTTGCGCAGCGAAATTCAAAAATTCAAATTTTCATCGAAGTAAATCCTTTAGTTGGTCGGCATACATTACGTATTCGGTGGGCATGACTTATTCATAGTTTATGTGCCTCTAGGTGCGTGGCGAGCTATGGTCAGCGTTCAGGTATTGTGGTCGCGTTCTACTGTAAGATCGGCGAATATTTATTAGTAGCTTTAGGACTTAAGGATGTGTTTATCGAGAATTTTGAAGAGACGCTTGTGTAGTAACAGTAGTTTCCGGGTACTCCAAGTCATGAATTTTGATTAGAATGTATTTTAAAATGATGTCTTAGTTTATTGATTTAAGCCTATAATTATGCTCCTGAATTTGTTACTTATTTGTTACCAAACAAGTTTATAGACAGGCTTTGCAGGAGAAGTGCAAGACTTTTATTTTATTCAGAAATAAGAAAAATAATCTTACGTTGCTATCAACTGTTTTAAAATATGACCATTTGCCTACTTCACTTGGATTTCCCTCAGGAATCATGCATTTTGCGGGGGTAAAAAGTAGCCTCTGTCACTCTCTGGTCCGCAAAATATATATACGAAAAAAGATCTGTTGCTCTCTTTAAAAGATGTATCTTAGATATATATTTTCATAATCATTAAGTTGGTATTTTTGCCTATTTACCCCTTGCTTTCCCTGTAAAGTTCATTTTTTTAATTTAAATTTGAAACCGCCATCTCAACTCTTCAGGGGTTAAATTCTGAAAAATCTCTTTTTAGCCCACGTTTAAATAACTACCTGTGTGCCAAATTTCTATTTAAATGCTCAGTGGTTTTAGCTGCGCGTTTATGCTGTCGGTCACTATTTTTTTTATTACCGGACTGTAAGGAAGGGTTTTGTTTTTCGCGCGTATCTTGTATGTATGTATGTAATATTCTTTATTACCTGATATCTCACAATCCACTGAACAGATTTATACAATTAAGAAGTCGTTAGATTTGTCTTAATCGCCCAAGTGTTCTTAGTTATGCGACGTTTGAAAAAAAAAACAAACATGGCGGCTGTGAGATGTCAAAATAAAGAGTTGTGAAAAAAAAAAGTTGTTTTGAATACTGAAATATGGGTATCAAATTAAAGGGCTTATCTTAAGCATTTCAAAAAGGTATAACATGATTATGACTGTAATACTAAAAAAGTTAGTTAGCAACCATTCTTATTTCAATTTTCAATACATGACAATAGCTGTGATAAAAGTTAGTTGTTACATCGGTTACATACCTACTGCAACTACTAAAAAGTATTGAATAAAAAATTAAAATTTAAAAATAAAAAAACATGCCTGCACAAAAAATATGGAAACACGATCCCTTATCTAATATATAAAATTCTCGTGTCACAGTTTCCGTTGCCATACTCCTCCGAAACGGCTTGACCGATTTTGATGAAATTTTGTGTGCATATTGGGTAGGTCTGAGAATCGGACAACATATATTTTTCATCCCCCTAAGAGTTTGTTTGTTTGTTTGAACGCGATAATCTCAGGAACTACTGGGCCGCATTGAAAAAATATTTTATTGTTGGATAGCCAATTTATCGAGGAAGGCTATAGGTTATAACATCACGCTACGACCAATAGGAGCGGAGCAGCAATGAAAAATGTTGTAAAAAAAAAAAATTACGCAGACGAAGTTGCGCGGGTCAGCTAGTTAATTATATAATTTCATGCAGCCGAAGGCATTAATGAATCTTGATGAACTTAGGTGAAGTGCCTCCGACTGCATGCAATTATAAATCCATCTTTTTTATGCAGGCGGGTTTTTTTATTTTTATAATTTATTTTTTTATTTATATGTATATGCAGTTTTGACTTAGAGACTCAGACCGCAGATAAAGCCTCCCCGGAAGAGTATACAGCTAGCTAGCTATATACAAATAGTGTTATTCATTATTGTCTTGGATTTGTGCCCTATTATATTTCAGAGTGATTGTCTCTTAGAGTCTTACCTAAGGCCTCGGAGTGTTGCAGCCATGCTTCTAATAGAAGTTTCCCAAAGGGCCGGCGACGTCTTTTGGATTTGGTTGAAAGCACACGGTTAGGTATTACGACGTAGGTATCCGCTAAAATGGAATTTTAAAATTCAACCTCTGTGTGAAACGAGGGTCTAAATTTCAATTAAATTCAATTTATTTTTATTGGTTCACAAACCAGATAATACATTCATCACATACAGTTTTGATACTTATAAAGAAAAAATACATATGTATGTCCTAAAAGAGTGAACACAACATTCTTTGTACTACATACACATTACTTCTTAAAAGCTATAGTGAAATATTAATTCATATTAATAAAATAAGTAACATAAAAGCTAAAAACTATATTTACATATCTAGAGCTCTTGAAATATTTGTTTTTGCCGTGTGTAGAGTGCCTGAGAAAATGACAAATTGCTGTCTTATGCCATTGTATCCCGAGAACATGCGATAGAGGGGAGAATTTTGTCCTATGTTAGTTCGGCAATGAGGCGTAGCAAATGTTCGTCTATTGCATAAACGACTACTCTGACGCGGAATAACAATTTGTACTCTCTCTAGCAACTTCGCAGTCTTTGAAGCTTTTAACAACTTTATACAAGTACATAATATCAATAGCTTTTCTTCTACAATTATGTTCTGTAATAACTTATCGGGCAATACCAAGTAATATTATATAGCTTTTATCGTATAGCTTTCAATAGAGGCCCACAATATGAACAGCCCACGCATTCGCGTATGATTTAGTCACGGTGAAGTGTCTTACCGGGTGAAATGTTACCCGAGTTGACGACACACCGAGAATACTAAAGGGCGATGTAAATGTTGTTCTTGATATTTATATCGGTAAGTTTGAGAGTTGGGTTCGGCAGTACCCAAGCGTTCGTGTCGGGAATTAGTGTCGTAAATCATGATCTGAATTTTTTGTTCCGGTATATTACTGGAGCAGGTGATTAAGATGTTGGGAATGTTAGTGGATTAATATTACTGGCTTTGTTTAGTAGGTTTAGTGAGAAGTGATTGGCGAAGACGTGTAATAATAAGATGTGTTGGAAGTAAGGGCGTGGGTCATTGTAATTGCATTTGATAGAAGTAGAATATATCTCTGTCTAACTTATCTAACTAGACTAGGCTAACTAGACATAAATTACGTTCATAAATGAGCAATTCGACAGCAGATTTTCAAGTTCATGATAAAAAAAAAACCGATCAAGAGCATGTTGACCATGCTCAATGTAGGGTTCCGCAGCCTTAAATAATTGCATCAGCAGAAGAGCGTATGTTCATGGCACTTACGCCTTTATGTTGAGAGAAGGAGTTTTTCGGCTTTAACTTAATGACGGTACATCTAATCATGTCCGAAATAATTTTAGTTGAAAGTATTTGTTAAGCGCTGCCTTTGTAATTTTTTTCATATTCTTTGGTCACACGGTTCAAAAGTGAAAGGGAGGGGGGGGGGGGGCACAATATATGCAACTTTCGGAGCGATTATTTCCAAAAATATTTACTCAATCAAAAAAG
Source organism: Herminia tarsipennalis (assembly GCA_945859575.2). Classification (NCBI taxonomy): domain Eukaryota; kingdom Metazoa; phylum Arthropoda; class Insecta; order Lepidoptera; family Erebidae; genus Herminia; species Herminia tarsipennalis. Next base: position 7,699,435 of record OX243834.2, on the reverse strand, counting down.
GTTTTGTAAACATTAAAATGGTTTTTGAAAGACCTATCGAATGATGTGCCACATGTTGATGTTAGCCGAACAAAAAAATCAGCTTCTGTTACATGTAGAGTAAAAAAGGAAAAAAAAAATTAGCTATCAAACTATGTAGCGGCCACTGTAAGACACCTTTTCACCAAATTTCATCAATATTCATTGAGAAGTCTCTGAGTAAAATGCCTGTGACATACGGACAGACAGACAGAGAAACTATAAGGGTTCCGTTTTTTGCCATTTTGACTACAGAACCCTAAAAAAGTGCCTGAAACTACTATTTCAGACATTTCTGTTGGTTGTACAAGCTTATAATTGTGAGAAATAAAAAATCTGTGTCACCTTTCCTCTACATTCAAATTAGATACAATTAGTATTTCCTAACATAATTGGCTCAATGTTTTGTAACCTAATTTTTCTGTTACACGTGTCTCGTTTCCCAGAATATTAATGCGAGACAAGGCACAAAGATTTAATGACAAACAGAATCTTATTATGAAGATTACGAACTTTTTCACTTATAAATTATCAAAGAATTTACGTAGGAGGACTTTACAGAATAAGTCTAAGCATTATACTCATGTTTACCCTCGCTTCAGGCAATAGGCCACTGTGATAATCCGGGCGTGGTATTGAGCCCGTTTGAAATGATTATTTTATTTGTCATTTAGTCAGCTGGAATTTTGGTTTAACCAGTTGATATTTTGTCTTCTTACTATTTGAAAATGGAAGAGCAAATACAAAAATCTCGCTTGTTAAAATGCTGTCTCAGTGAATAAAAGAATACAAAGTGCATTTAAATTTGTGCACACATTTGTGAGACAAGACAAGGCATGAGAGGTTGGGGGTTCGATTCTAATGAGGACGAGAGGCAGAGTTTTATGTAATTTACAACTGTTCGTTCCGAGTCTGGGTGTTCTTTGCGTCCGTTCTATGTTTATTAAGTCCCCTGCGACACAGGATTTTAACCCTATTGCGGGAGCTGTCAAAAAAGTATTTTATATGACAACTCCTAAAAATATTGATAATGAACTTTAGAATGAGACCACAATACCTGAACGCTGACTATAGCTCGCCATGCATGCATAGAATAAATTTACTTATGAAAATTGCAACACCTCAGAAATATTATCGCAATTTATTGTTACTGTGGATCGCCTAATGACGTTACGGGCCACTAGTATGCCGCGAATCACCCTTTCAGAACCCAAGTCAAATATGAATGATTTATTGCATTCCCAGTAACATAATCAGTTGAATTATGGTCATAGCCTATGGTCACGGATTACTCGGACACTGCATATTACTAGCAATAGGATGGCGACCTTAAATTTTAAAATGACATGATATAAACCGAATAAAAATGTAGGGTTCTGTATTGCTGTAATCCCCCCTCCCCCTGTATCTGAATAATGCGGCCTAAGAAGTGGGTTTTCTGTTGTTTTATTTCATACTTACAATGTTATCCTACTTAATAATAAATTTTCAATGGAATTGAACAAAAATGTTACTTCTCATTCGTTGATCAGCTGTTACTCGCAAACTTGTAAAGCCTATTTAGCTGTGATAGTTTTTTTTTAAATTTCGCTATATGTACCACCTTGACAAACATACCCAATATCAACCATTTAGCTGGTGGGGACACTTGACTGTAACAAAAATTTGCACTTAAAATCTTCTTTTTAAAAGACCAATCTAATGATACTCCACACGATGGTGTAGGTAAGAGAAAAAATTACATCCCTAATTTACATATAGAGGAAGTACCTACCCTAAAAAAAAAAAATGATTTTCAAGATTTTATTCTTTCACTATGTCAGCGTAAGTAATATGTGTAGGTATCCATGCAAAATTATAGCCTTCTAGCAGTAACAGTCTCTGAGATAAGTTGCGGACGGAAATTTTAAAGCGATCATAATAAGTACACAATGTACTTCAAAATCCAACGACCGTTCACTGCGTCGAACAAAGGCTAGTTTTTCAATAATTCCAATAGTTTAAAAAAAAAATTAATAGAGGCAAGAGGCGCGAAAGAACCAAAGACAAGAGATGACAGATATCAAACTAGTGACGAGACACACATTGACGTAGTGATGCGACGTTCGAAAACGCAAAATCGAGTTAGTCGAGTATAGTCGGTTAAAGCACATGTTTTAAAGTCGTAATCTTAATTGCTCATTATTTGCAGTGTAGAAGCGGTGCTTCTACAGTGAATGATAACCATTAGGCCTAACTTCCTATTATACTCCGATAAAAATCACATTCAATGAGCAATTTTTATAAAGCAGTATGGTATTTACTTCGCCTAAAAATATAATGCCACATGATCAGTAAATCGAACTGAAACTCACAATTATCTAATGTATTGTAAAACCTGACTTTGGCATCGTAAATTCTATAGCAGATACGTGCCTTGTATGAAGAAGGGGCACATAAAATATTGCTAAAGAATTTCTGATTTTCCGACTTGAATGATCCTAAATTATTCTAATAATTCTTTAGTACCAGCTGGGTGAATGTATTGTGTGATTTTTAGATCAATTCTGAGCAATAAATTGATTGCAGTTACACGGTTCGGTTTTAAATACTTGAATTGCAGGAAGGGCGTTATGTTGTTTATTGGTCTCCTTCAGTAGTTTTCTATTATGTGCTAGTAGCCGGCCATCATTGTGACAACTCACAAAGAGCTGCGAATCAAAGAGAATTTAAGACTGCGTTTTCTGCGAATTGGTTGGGGAATTCGGATTTCTAACCATTATACGCAGTACTGCCCACTGCTGAGTAGGCTTTTTTATTATTATTATTATTGAGAGTCGGTGCTCAAATGTCAATGTTTTATTTAAACCCTTAACAAACATCCATTACACCCATACTTACTCAAAAAATAGTTATATTGTGACGAAATGAGAGTGAGGTATTTTTTATTTTTTTTACAAGACCCATATTATTTTAACCTACTTAACTTGATGGGTTGAAATTTGACATGTTGGTTCCTATGATAAAACAGTATAATTTGTAAGCGTGATTGTGTGTGTGAGTGATTTTGCATCTAGCATTGGCTCTAAACGAAGAAATTCAACAATCCAAAGCACATAGAGAACATTCTATAAAAAAAATAAAAGCTTGTTTATAACTTTTTGTAGGTACTATTAATTTATTAAGATATATCAAAATGCTTATGTAACTAAAATTGTAATTAACCGGTGCATTCACCATATTTCATATAAATTAGGTTACGATTTAACTTTATGATGGCGTACCGAGAGTAAACGGAACGTTTAGTAATAATGAGTCTTTAAAGCAACCCGTTTCAGAAATAACGTTGTGATTTATTGAAGTGAATAAGTCATTTATGTTCATTAAAGTTCAATCGATGGAGATGACTCGCCTTCTGCGGTTGCTTGTTATTGCCAGTGGGGAAATCTATGGTATAATAAATATTAAAGGTTGGTTTAATATTGTTTATGGCTAGTTTAGTATTGTCAACGGGTTTTAAGACGTAAACATTTACCCGTGTGTAGTCGACCCGTGACCACGATCGGTGCAATTCGATCGAAACGTCGGGTAAATAAAAGGTTTAACCTTTAAATAATTCACGCGATTAAGTCCCGAAATATATCTAATAAACATATACTTTTTTTTTAATGTAATAGACATAAAATATGAAATGGTAGGATAGGAGGACTTTACAAACATACGATGAACGGACACGGGACTAGGGCCCCCAGGCTACAGAGGCTCCGAAGTGAGTTAGTAATTTCAACCCCTGCCCCTCTCCAGAGTCAACTAGTGCAAATTTGTGCACATTACTCCTTGATACAGGTCCCCTCTAAGGCAAGCTACGCCCTTGCACTATGTCTCCTGTAGGAATGAATCTCACGACCTCTTGATTCTTGCACACCAGTCCTATGCACTTTTACTGCACCGGCGAGGCTGTTGTGACATCCTTTACCCTTTGAATGTCTCGGTTGGGTTTACACGACAAATGTTTTCGTTCCTGTGGTTTCGTATTTACGCATGTAACTAGAAAACCAGTGTTAGTTTTTTGTTTTTATGACGTAAAAATCCGGTCAAAAGGTTAACAATTTGAACTGTAATGACTAAACAAGAACCTGACCTAAAATGATTTCTCTATCAAAGTTAGTCTCCATTACATCTCAACTCTGTACCTACTCGTTCCAAACTACCATTTTACTTCGTTGTCAACATTCAGCCATATTTATGCGAGGTAATTAAGAAACTTGCGGGACATATACTGTCCTAACTTAGTGACTACGGACTTAGTAAAGAACGTTGTGTAATACCTTCATGAATTATCATTTGCGCGAGGCATAGATACAATTTGGGTGGCGGAATTTTTATAATAATTTAAGCTATAATGTATTCAATTCATGATTGATAATTATAGTCGTTTTCTACCTTTCTCGAAGCGTTTCGACGTATTTTTGTACTCCTTGCATTACTGACTAAATTGTTTGATTTAAATGACAGTAACCTAGTGCTTGGTATGTCAGATATTTTTGTGATCTGTGGTCAAAAACTGTTTTTAAGCTATTGCATAGCTTCTATCGCGGGCCTTGAGCGCGGGGACCGAATCCAGAAATTCCGTAACGAAAAACCTCACGCTCCCCACTCCGACGGGCACAGCGGTGATACTTTTTAGTTTTGCCATCTATCGATGAATAGCAGAACTTTTAATGACTTTTTTAAATTAAAAAAAAAAAAAAAATTGAATAAAAAAAAGAAAAAAAGAAGAAAAAAAAAACATTGTTTTTTATAATGATTTTTTTTTTTTAATTGCTAATTTGATAAAAATTCTATGTAATAGCTTTACCGCGGCAGTCCCCGAGTGCCACACATTTTTTTTTTTTTAATTTTCTGTCTCGTCATTAGGGCTAATCTCGACAAGGACTCAACAAAATTTGATGATGGAACTATGAAACAACACTGATTTAACTGAGCTCTATGAATTTGATATGACGACCATAGAGAAATTACATCTGTCGATTTTTTTATCGAATGAATACAATGGCAATAAAAGACAGCTTAAAATAACCAATTATTTTCATCTTTTATTTAAATAATTCTACTGTACGTGTGTATGTTACAAACTCCTCCTAAACGGCTGGACCGATTATGACGAATTTTTTTTTGTGTGTTCCAGTGGATTCGAGTATGGTTACCACCCAAGATAAAACTTTGTGTGATGAGCACAATGGTTTGTTCTGTGCCTGGGTGTAATTTATCTATGTATGTTTTTTATTATTTAGAAATATATGAGCTTGTAGACAGTGAAACAACTGTCTACATGCATATATATTTCTAAATTCTCAAAACTACTTCGCCAAACTACTTGGCAATATATGATTAGGTATAAATGAGACAAAAGATGTAGTATAGTCTGGTTATAATTATCTAAAGGTGCATCTTATATACTAACGACTTCGTGTTGATAACAGATAGTGGAAACATTTAATAGATACTGAACGTGCGATAAGGAACATAAGATTGTGATGTAGATTGTAGATACAGCACAAAGATATTGTACTGTAACAGTACACCCCCCTTTAAAAAAAAAAATATGGTAATAGTGTTTACAATATAAATTTGACCTAGACCTTACTAGTTATTTGCTGATGTATATAAATAATAATGCTATTGTACGCGGTGGAATTTGATGACGCCTGTTGTGGTGTGATTTGCTGACGTCTGTAATTTTGACTTAGCTGTTGCACGAGTGTTTATTATTTTTTTCCGTTAAACTCTTCATTCTTCTGTCCAGTGTTTTCATTATGCCGTAAATTAGGATCACGCCGATTGTTAAAATAATCTGTCCCATTGCAACATTTCTTGTCCACCGTAAGTCCTCCTGGATCAGGTTACGGAGTTGGTCCGCTTCGTTTTGATTGAGGCAATTGTCCGTATTGTATGTTATCTGGTCCTTAGAACTTTGATTTCCCATTTTAGATGTCTTGTTGTTACGAGTAGTTGTGAATTAATGGTATATGTTAAGATCTATGTTAATATATATACGAATAGCTTGCTTATATCAGCGATTTTTTATAGACGTACTACTGGCTTTACTTTACGTCCCGATCGTGTAGTGTACGTGTGTGAATGCCTGTCGCAATCCTTTGAATCTGGCACGTAGTTTGATTCGTCATTGATCATGAAAGCTGGTTTCAATCTATCAATTGATATCACTGTCTCTTTATCCCTAATTCTAATGCAAAATGTTTTATCTGTTTTACTAATTACTGGGTAGGGTCCTTCATACGGCGGTGTCAGGGCTTTCTTAATTCTATCACACCGAACAAATACGTGTGAGCATTCTTTGAGTTCGGGATGCACAAATATAGCTTGATTGTGTTTTTTTCTTTTCGGAATTGATGTCATTTGTGTGATGTCCTTTTGAATTTGTTTTACAAACTCTTCGTACGTTGATAACTGTGCTGCTGATGACTCAAAAAATCCTCCAGGGAGTCGTATTGGCGTTCCATATGTCATCTCTGCTGAACTATAACCTGTGTCTTCTCGCAAGCTACTCCGCAACCCGAGTAAAACTGTTGGAATTTCTTTTAACCAATTTTCGTTGGATTCTCTTGTCATTAACGCCGCCTTTAAAGTTCTATGAAATCTCTCTATCATTCCATTGGATTGTGGATGATAAGGTGTTGTCCTAATTTTATGTATTCCCAAAAATTGTGAGAGTGACTCAAATATTCTTGATTCAAACTGTCGGCCTTGATCCGTAGTAATGCGCAATGGACATCCAAAACGAGTAATCCATCCCTCGAAAAGTGTCTTGGCTACTGTTTCTGCAGTTATATCTTCTACCGGAAATATTTCGGGCCATGACGTACAACGATCTATGATTGTGATTAAATATCTCTTCCCTTGTGAAATCGGAAGTGGTCCGACGATGTCAATATGTAAATGTTCAAAACGTTGCGCTGTCATAAATGTACCAGGAGGTGATATCGTATGTCGTTGTATTTTTGATTTTTGGCAGGCTATACATGATCTACACCAGTTATTGATATCTTTGTTCATATACGGCCATAAATACCTTTGGGTTATCATTTTTCTCGTAGTTCTTTTTCCTGGATGGCTCATACCATGAATGGTATCGAAAATTTGTTTGCGAAAATGCTTTGGTAAGTAGGGGCGGCTTTTTCCAGTAGAGGTGTCGCAGGTGATGTTTATTGTGGAACCCGGAAGCGTAATGTTTTTGAATTTTAATCTTTTATTGTCATGTAATTTACTTAGTTCATTATCTGTTGATTGACATTTTTCCAATTCAGCGTAATCGATAGGTGATGGCACGTATATTTCCTCTATTCGAGATAAGGCATCGGCGGTAATATTGTCACGTCCGCTTATGTGTTGAATGTTGGTACTGTATTGTGAAATGAAATCTAACTGCCGGACCCGTCGCGGTGTATCGTTTGATGATGGTTTTTGGGAGAATGCGTATGTCAAAGGTCGGTGATCCGTAAATATTGTAAATTCTCTTCCCTCGATTAATCTGTGAAAATGTTTGACGGCCATGTATATTCCTAACAGCTCTCTGTCAAACGTAGAATATTTTTGTTGAGTTTCGCTCAATTTTTGTGAAAAAAATCCTAATGGTTCCCAATTGCGTCCGGATTTTTGTTGTAAAACTCCACCAACGCAAGTAGCACTAGCGTCGGTCATGAGCGCTAGTGATGCGTTGCGGGAAGGATGCGCTGTTAACACTGCGTTTTTCATGCTTTCCTTGCATTTTTCGTAAGCTTTGTCTGCTTCCGTTGTCCAAGGAACAGGTGAATTATCGTTCTTTTTTGAACCATGTAGATATTCGTTTAAAATTCTTTGATTTTCCGCTGCGCATGGAATATTACTTCTGTAGAAATTGACCATGCCCAAAAATCTTCTTAATTCTTGAATTGTTTTCGGTTTGGGAAATTCCATGATTGCTTTGTAATTTTCTTCGGTAGGGAGTATTCCTTGGCTCGTTATATGATAACCTAAGAAATCTATTTCCCTTCTGAGAAATTCGCATTTTTCGAGATTAATGGTTATTCCATTCTCGTGTAAACGTTTGAAAACCGTTTCTAAATGCTGATAATGCAAATCTTCGTTGTCCGATGCAATGAGACAGTCGTCTACAAATATAAATACGTAGTTTAAATCTCTAAATAAGGAATCCATGAATCGTTGAAATGTTTGTGCCGCATTGCGTAATCCGAAAGGCATTCTTAAGTACTCAAAAAGTCCAAAAGGTGTGATGATGGCTGTTTTTTCTATATCTTTAACAGGAATACAATGGTATGCTTTACGTATATCTATCTTGCTTAGTATCTTCTTATTTTCTAATATGTATGTAAAGTCAGTTAATCTTGGTAGTGGGTATTTGTCCGGTACTGTCGTGCTATTGAGCATTCGATAGTCTCCGCATGGTCTCCATTCGCCATTTTTCTTTTTTACCATATGTAATGGGCTTGCCCATGGGCTATCTGACGGTCGGCAAATTCCGAGTTCTATCATATTTTGAAATTCCTTTTTGGCTATGTCGTATTTTTCTGGAGGTAATGGTCTTGCCCGAGCTGCGACGGGTGGTCCTGTAGTGATAATGTGATGTTCAATCTTATGTTTGGGCGCATTGCGGAGAGAGGACCCTTTCGTGATGTCTTCGTATTTGTTTAAAAGTTGCGTAATACGTGGATTCGTTCCCACTGCGATATTACGAATTGTTTGTTGTGTCGCTTTTTCCGAAGTTACATGCGTTGTCAGCTCTGTAACTTTGTCGATAAGTTTGCGACCTGCTATGTCGACTAATAGTTTATAGTGCTCTAGAAAATCTGCTCCAATTATTGGTTGTGTAACATCGGCGATTACAAAATTCCATTTATAACATCGTTGTAGTCCTAAATTCAAGGTAAGCGTCTTCTCGCCGTAAGTCCTAATTTTAGTCCCATTTGCAGCGTATAGTGTGTATTGTTCATTTTGTAAAACTGAATGTCTCTGTTGCTTGCTAATGACTGAAATATTTGCGCCCGTGTCAATCAAAAACTTCATACCACTTTTTCGGTCGGTAATGGTGAGGCGATTGGATGGGTGGATTGCACAGAGTTTCGCCGTTGTCTGTGCTCTTATTCGTTTCCCTGGTTCCGTACGTAAGTCATTGGTTTCCAACTGCATGGTTTAATGCAGTTCTTTGCATATTTTCCGAATCTTTCGTGGTAGTAACAAAATCGATTTGCTCCTCTATAGTTTGTTCTCGGCCTCATAATCGGGAATTGTTGACGTTTCTTGAAATGATTGTGCGTGTTGGGTCGATAGCCATATTGACCTTGCTGAATTGCGTCAATATCTATCTGTAATTTTGCTAGCTGGGCTAAAATGCATGCTGTATTGTTGTCGTTTGAAGTGTCGTTGCTAACAGCTGATATTTCGGTTACTTTTGAATTCATTATTATTTTGTCTGCAATTTGGCTCAGTTTGTCAATTTCCATGTCTTCCGTAACTGCTAGAACCGTAGTAACTGATGTTGGTAAAAGCCTGAACCATAGTAGTTTAATTGTTTCGTCACTGATTTTTCCTCTCCCGAGGACTCGCATTTGACGTAATAACTGCGAAGGTTTTTGATCACCGAGTTCTGTCTCTGATATTAATTTTTGAAACTGTCGCTGTTCTGTTTCTTCGTAACAATCAATTAAACGTTCCTTGATGTTTTTGTATTTATCTGTAGTCGGTGGTGAAGTGATTAGGTCACTAACCTGTAGTATTTCTTCCTTGGATAACTTTGCTATTACTGTACAGTATTTGTATTCGTCTCCTTGCTTCTGTGGTGCTAATATGGCTTCTAGTTGCGTGAACCATAATCTTGGTTGGTCTTTCCAAAATTCCGGAATGCGGGATAAAACCGAGGTGCCAGCAGCTACTTCAAGTGTTCCTTGCTGATTTATGTTCGCCTTGCACGGTGATTGTGCCATGTTTCTTGCTGCGTATTCGTTCGTCGGGGTCACCAATTTGCCAAACTACTTGGCAATATATGATTAGGTATAAATGAGACAAAAGATGTAGTATAGTCTGGTTATAATTATCTAAAGGTGCATCTTATATACTAACGACTTCGTGTTGATAACAGATAGTGGAAACATTTAATAGATACTGAACGTGCGATAAGGAACATAAGATTGTGATGTAGATTGTAGATACAGCACAAAGATATTGTACTGTAACAGTTACCACCCAAGATAAAACTTTGTGTGATGAGCACAATGGTTTGTTCTGTGCCTGGGTGTAATTTATCTATGTATGTTTTTTATTATTTAGAAATATATGAGCTTGTAGACAGTGAAACAACTGTCTACATGCATATATATTTCTAAATTCTCTCGGTTTAGTTTAGGAACGGATGACGTTGTGTGGGTTTTCCCAAGATATTATTATTATTATTATCTATTTTATTTTTATCAACTCATATGATGTCCCAATGCTGGACACGGGTCTCCCCACTACAACCGAGTTATTGTAGATCCTGTGGTAATTCCCATAATCGCCACGCTTGGCGAACGGGTTGGCGATCGCAGTAAGGCTTTAAAATACATACTATAAATACTCAGAGGACTCCCTTAAGGTTCATTTCCGTGCATCGCGGCCGATCGCGAAATCGCGAGATCGCGAAAGAAATGGGGTGATACTATTCTTAAGCCGGTACCACACGGCAACATTACCTTATTAGATGTTATTATTTCAACAAATTTGAATTTTTTGATTGAGTATATTATGATTTAGAGGTACAAAATTTATACCAGGAAACGTATCGTTCGTTAGGTCAAAAGCATGTTTTACGACAACCTCGGGATATGTGCTCTTTTGTATGCATGAATAAAAAATAAACGAAACAAAGAAAAAATACATATGTATGGAAATTTAGAGCATTCGGTGTACCCTCGCGACTTCCCGCAATTATGAAGAATTTTATTTCCTAAATCAAATTATATTGAAGTGTGTGTTTGTAATATAACAACAATAGCTGTTTTCGAAATTTATTTATATGGCACATTAAACTCAGTTTTGAATCAGTTTGTCTGTCTATCAGTTGGTTCAAATTAATTTAAAGAACTACTGCGACTAGATGGTTTAAAATAGTCTTCATTACTTTATAGGCGGTATAAGGTCTAATAGTGATTTGTATATCTCATATTGATCTGTTTACTGAAATAATTTCGTATCCCTTTTCTACAAATAAAACTTCCTTACAAAATTTCAGCGTTCTAGGTCCAAGAGTTTGAGCTGGGCATTGAGTGAATGAATGAGTCAGAACATTCATTTCACCCTGTAAGGGTAGAAAAACTTCCGTAGGCCTAAAGTTTGGCCAAAATTTCAAGTTTCTAGCTTCAGTAGTATAAGTTCTGCGAGGCCCATAGCTTTTTTATAAGGGTTAATTTTTATTTCAACAGTACATTACTCATTTCATCCCTGAGTTTTCTTTCAAAAACGTTGAATGCTTGTAGTTTTGTTAAAATGAGAACAAAAAATTAAAATTTTGATTGTAGCTTCGGTGGTTCATTTTCTTTAAACATTTTAACCCTTATTTTATCCACTCAGGGGCCAAATTTAGAAAAATCTTAAAAACACGTGTTTAATTAATTATGCTAAAAAAATTACCACTAAGCCTCAAGTAAACCTAAGTGGAAAAATATGAATACCCATACAGAATTTGGCACAACTTTTCTACCTCATAAGAGTGGAATTTTTTAAATCCACTCTATGCTCCGATGCTCTTAAAATTTCACGTCTCTACGATCAGCGGTTAAGTTGATTTATCAGTCAGTCAGAATAAAGAGAAGTCATGGGAAAAATATAAACTGTTTGTAAAAAAATATGTAATCGAACGAATTTTCGCCTTGCAACCTACAAGGCGAAATTTTTTTCTCATGCACATCTTTATTAATAAAAATCTACACTAATTTAAAATCTATTCATTATTTTATTTCCGAATTGAAATTAAATTTCTAATTACAAACGTTTAACGCACACAAAACACAAGTCTACTTAAAATCCATTTAAACCTTTAACCCATTTTAAAAGGGGTTTTAAAGCATTTTAATGGTACTTAGAAGAGTTGAAAGTAACCTGATTGTGGCTGTAAAAGCTCGGCACTTGTGTGCTGATCGTGTAACAAACTGTGATGCGGTAATGAGTACAGGCAGACACTCTTTTGAATATATTAAAGACGTATCTCGTCCAAGCTTCGCTCGGGTTTTGCTTTTTAAATAAAATAGGCATATAAACTTCTAGAAGGAATATGTCTAAAGAATAGTAAGACCTTTTGGAAAAAAACCCGGAAAGAGCACGCTCAGTGGCGGGTTCCACAGTTGTTTCTACAAAGAACTGCTCACCATAATGAAAAGAACCTAAAAGTGTACCAGAAAAAAGGACGTATCTGCATGGCACTTACTCGGATGGTCGTTGGGCCAACGTGTGGAACTGGCGTTAATGTGTCTGTCTATCTGTCTGTTACCTTTTCACGCTTAAACCACTGAACCGATTTCGATGAAATTTGGTATAGAGATAGACTGAGACCCGAGGAAGCTAGAAGGCTTTACAAGCTTACGAGTAACAGCTGATGAAATGAGAAGTAACAAAATTTTCGTACAAATTCCATTGAAAATTGTTATTAGGTAGGTATGACGTTGTAAGTATGAAAGAAAAACAACAGAAAACCCATTTCTCGGATTCAAGGAACCCTACCCTGTGCGTGACCCGACATGGACTTGCCCAGCTTTTTTTTTAAATTTCTGTTGGATCCAAATCCGAATTGAGACTAATTTCAAAACCGTTAGTATTTACCAGACCCTTTACCAGGTATAAATGTATCTATTTACGATTACTTGTAGGTATAATAAAATCTAGGTTCGTCGATTGCTCTCGTTTTAGATCTCGTATTTACTGACGAGAAACGAAGGAGCAATAAATTTAAATGGCTCCCGATCTTCTTAGATGGATTTTAGATTCTGAATTTTATCGGATAAACAGTTTGAAATGCTTCAGGCGCCGACATGACCTACTTACTGAATACTACAAAACATAAGTCGTTGTTTAATTCTACTGATATTCAAAAATGTTAACAAAGATTTTTTTATCTTTTTTTTATTATAACCTGACTTTTAGGTCATCATCTTCAGCCTATTGCAGTCCACTGCTGGTCATAGGCCTCACCAATTTCTAGCCACTTTATTCTATCTTCGGCTTCTCGTATCCAGCTCCTGCCAGCCGTTTTGCGTAAATCATCACTCCACCTGGCCTGAGGGCGTCCTACACTACGTTTGCCGAGATGCGGTCTTCACTCAAGAACTCGTTTACCCCAACGGTTGTCGGTTCTTCGGCTAATATGGCCAGCCCACTGCCACTTCAGCTTGCTAATCCGACTAGCCTACCTAGACTTTTAGGTATAAGAACTTAACAGCTTTAATATTAAAAGTTACGACATTTTATTCCTTCAAACATTTTATATATTCGATCTTGGTGACATGTCAATTTCCTTCAAAATTAACGTGTTTTGGTAAAAGCCGATGCATACGAACTTCTAATGTAAACATTACAAGTACATGTATATCGAGTTAATAACTCTTTCTAGATGTAGGTTTACATTTGTAAGTTGTTCCACCTGTGTTCCCCTATTGTTGGCCGACCCCATATGGGAATCCCATCTGGGAAGAGACACAGAGAAAGAAAAAATACTTTAGGAAGATATGCGTTAGTAATGTACACGTACGCGTATTATTTCAAAACGTTTAAACTTAAATTCGTTAAATTGACAACCCTGACCCACGTAGCAATAATTTCTAACTGATTCGATGGTAAACTCCATTTTCCTTGAATCTCATTGAGTTTTATGAGCGCTTTGCACATATTTTTCTTAAATTACCAACTCGTGCCTCTCTTGCATAAAATTATACATCACAAGCGGCCTGCTTCGGTTTCACACAGGGATTTCTCCACTATTTATGTACATAATATGCATGCATATATAACCACTAACTGTCCCGCGCAACTTCGTCTGCGTAAATTTTCACCGTTTTTGCAACGGTTCTCATTGGCGCTCCTATTGGTCGTAGCGTGATGTTATATACCCTATAGCCTTCCTCGATAAATGGGCTATCCAACAATGAAAGCATTTTTTAATTCGGACAAGTAATACCTGCATAGAGTTTGTTTATTTGTTTGAACGTGGTAATCTCAGGAACTAATTGTGATGTGTGATATCTTCCAATCTATACTAATATTATTATTAGTCTATACTAATAATTAAAATAAAATTGGAAGATATCAGAGAACTGAATAATAGTAAAAATGCATTAAAATCCGTCGTTATAGTCATACATTATTTATTGAAACATATTTATGTAACTATTGCTAAAAAAAGGCTGACATCGGAAAGCGACTTTTAAATGGTTTTATGGTTTGTAAAGATTTATATTGTAAAAGTAGCTACGTGTTCCGTGTAGATTAGTAAGAATTTATACATTTTAGACGTTATCAAAGCACTTCTGCATGTCAAATAAATGATGACGGTGTAATATGTAGCTTTGATGTACCAAATGAGCAAGGGCCGGGATATTAAAAACGGGAGATATTATATACCCTTATAATTTCCGGGTATCGGTATAAGGCTCTGAAAATATACTTGTAGGTACATACATCTAATATGTGCATATTAAAAACCCCGATACGATATTTTTTATTCAAAAAAGTAGATTAATGCGCTATACTCATATAAGGTCGGGGCTAAAGAATTTTCGTATTTTTCATATAATAAAATTAAGTATAATTTTTATTTATTTATAATATGTAAGTTAACTTTATGCGTCCTAACGAGTTCTAAAGTGACCAAAACAGGTGGAAATCTGATGGAGCAAGATCAGGGCTATACGGAGGCTGCATCAACACTACCCATGTTACGTTCGTTAATTGTTGGTAATGTTACACATACACGGCGGTTGCATAATTAGGGCATCGGGCTCGCTATCGTGAGTTTACGGGTTCGAGTCCTACCCATCATATTACGGACGTGAACCCACTCTTAACAACCCACTCCAACAAGCCATTGAGCTTAGCCGGAGGGGTTAACAGGATTCTAGTGATGTGGAACCAACAATTCCCCATTGCTAGGTCTCTTTAAAAAAATATACACTCAAGTGTATTAACGTTTGTTGGCTAAGCTTCATGTCAGATTTCAGTGATAAAGTCTTACCAAAACAAGCCAAATAAATATCCCTCGCAAACAGAAACGAAATATAAAACAAAGATACCTAACGTTGATCTATCAAGTCGTCTTAAAAGCGATTTTCCCTTAGTAATGTCTTTAAACCTACCCAATTATTGCATAAATCTTTTGGATTACTCGCGAAATCCCGTAGACCAGCTTAATTTCCGAAACACCGATGCTAAGAACCACAAGAACACAACCAATTAAAAACATACATGCCAACGTTGTGCCCACGCATTTTATCCCGCCTTTTTATTTTGTTCGTGTAATTATTTGGGAGTCTGCCAGCGTCAGTCTCTTTTGCTGTGTGAGGATAAAACTAACTACTAACTAAATAAGAGCGCTACTAGCCTAAAATCGATATGAATTTTTACTTCCAGCAACAGATCGAATCATACACTGTTATGTTGTATGTACTCCATAATACAAATTCGATAGTCCGACATGGTGACATGGCCCTGCAAAACGTCGGATTACCGGGGGTTCACCGGTATATTGGATTGCATTTAATTCGTTTTCGATTAAACCACGAAATTAGATTTCGTGGATTCATTTATGAAATTGAGTGTCTATAGGTGGGTATATTGCTTTACCAGGCTTTGCACAATTATGAGATAATTATGTTTAATTACTAATACAGCTTCCAAGAAATGCAACTTTTTCATCACTACGCAAGAATGGCAGTTGGTGATGGCAGAATGAGCTCAGTTCTGAAGGGTATTCCCTGACTATTCAAAGATCTAAGGTGAGTGGTAAGTTCACTCCTTAATAATCATTAAAAGATGGATTAATGCCATCTGAAGTCTGCTTCAACCAGTTACCTTCAGTGTACCTATCTCTTGTCCGTTTGTGCCCTTAGTAACCTGAATTAGGCAAAGAATTTTAGTACGGTCTTGCAATCTATACTACTATTATAAAAGCAAGGGGGATGTATGGATGTGTGGATGGATGGATGTTTGTTATTCAATCACGCCACAACGGATAAACGGATCTGGACAAAATTTGGAACAGAGACATAGGCTTTTTATTCCGGGAATAGGTTCCCATGGATTGCGGGAACGGAATCAAAATTCTACGCGGGCGAAGCCGCAGACATCAGCTAGTAAATACATAGGTATAGTAAGATTCGTATCAAAATCATTTGCTTAATCTTTGCGGCTTTTAGAGTAATGTACAATACTTACATATTCTAATTACAGAAAGTGTGAAAAATCCCACAAAGACCAGATGAGTCACAAGTAATTGCTACATCGTCTTTAAAGAAAACTAACGTTTTTTTATCGATGACGTCAGACGAAAACCATATCACCTACACACATACATGTGTTCATTACATTTGTAAATGAGTAACAAAGAAATGCCCCAATGTATTTCCGATACAAATTCTCAGCAATTTCTCACAATACACGTCTACATTGATATCGTAGGCCACTGATTACCAAAATAACGGATTGCCTGTAAGCCTGCATTGATTCGTTCGCAAAAAGGTCACGAGCGAACAATAATAGGATTTATTTATCGTCTTAAAGAAAAACAGGTCAGACGGAAACCAAACAATTTTCTTGCTTTCTCTTAACTAGTGTAATAAACTAATAACTGGAAAATGTTCTTGACTATTTTAGAAATTGCAACTGTATTTGTCAATGAGTAAGTCCTTTCCTTAAGTAAAACCTTTGATGTTAAGATAAACATTTCTTTTGATTACCTACTTATAATAAATTAGTAAATATGTATGAAATATTATAAATATTTATACAGAATAAAATCCAACAAACAAAAATAAATGGTTGTCTGTAAAGTCGGTTTACGGATGGTAATTTTACGTGATAACGTCATAAGGAAACATTGACGAATAAACAACCATGCCTCTGACACCTTGTTTTTAATTTCTAATTGTATCGCATGTCACTGCAATCGCTAAAACATTTATGACATTGTAATAAACAACCATGCCTGTGACGGTTCCTGTAACCTAACCAGTCAATAACGTGAGCGGTGACGTCGCACTTTTTCGTGAGTGCAGCCGGTCATCGATTTATACGACGTTGTCACGTCAAAAAACCGGGCAAGAGCATGTCGGACCATGCTCAGTGTATGTTCCGTAGCCGTTATTACAAATAAATGCACTACATATAAAAATATCCAATTTCAATTTTCGACAATAACTCTATGACGGTATATCCGATCATGTCGAAAATTAATTTTAGTTTAAAGTATAATTTATTTAGCGGTACCTTTGTAAATAATGTCATATTTTTCGGTCATACGGTTCAAAGACAATTGGGGCACAATTTATGCAACTTTTAGACCGACTATTTCCAAAACTACTCAATCCAAAAACTATTACTTATTATTTTATGATTCACCAAACAGAACGTTACACTTAAATTATATAGATACACTTATTAACACACAGTTCATTAATACACGATCAAGTAAACGGTCATCTCGAAGTGAACATAGCATGCAAAGTAAAAACAATACAAAATCGATAAATATGTCTACCTTCACAATGTTTTACAAAAGTTTGCAACTGATTTGTATTTGGAAAGAGAACTAAAATAGACAATTTCCTTTAAGATAGTTTTTAAGGAAGCCACAATTTGGCTAAATATATTAAAGTAATGGCAGATTGAGTTTTATATCAGACCTATCGAATTATGTGCCATACGTTGATGTTTGCTACAAAAAACAAATTGCCTCTGTTACATGTATTATGTATGTTACATATTAATATATGTAACATACATCATCATAACATACATCCCCTCTAGAAATATTTATTATTATTTAACTATCAAACTAAGTAGCGGCTTATACGAGAACCCTATGCACCATATTTCATCAATAAATAAAAGCTCGTGATATACGGACGGACAGACAGATAAATGGACAGACAGGCAAATGGTGGTTGACGCGCGCGACCTATGCGTCAATAGTCAGAAGATGAGAATGTATGGCTCCGTTTCCGAGGTCTACGACAAACGCGCGCGGCTGACGACTGAATAGGCTGCGTGCGCACTCTGACTATTGTCGCATGAGCCGCGCGCGGCAGCCACGCGTCGTCAGACGTGCGCGATCAGCCGCAAAGCACGGAAATGAACCTATAAGTATTCGATTTTTCTTTGCACCATATCAGTGAGAAACCAAATGTAGCAAGCACAGTGAAGTGTTTTAAAAAATTAAATTATCTACGTTCAGTTTTCAAATATGCTATGCGCTAAAACGATTCCTTTTCGCGCTGCGACTGTTGAATACCAGCGTAATAAAGAATAGAAGAACAAAATATAAAGTTTAGAGGCAGCCCTCTGTTGAAGTGGCGTTTTTCTTTATTCCGACTTTAATTTGATTTAGTGGCTGTATAGTATGAATAAGTGGTACATTAAGCGCAAATGTTGCTTCTTTACACCGTTTGTTGGATATTTTTGCGTTTGTATCTCACTTAGTTTTGATTAAATTAGTGCTTGGCTGGTTCGTGTTGAGTTTTTGGTAGAATAAAATTGTTTGTTATGAAATTAAAAGATTTTTGGGGTTCCATTTAAATTTTTGATTATTATAATGAACATTATACAGTCAATTTGGGGAGGGAACAGCAATGTTTTTTTTAGCGGTGGCATAAGTTTAGTGCAAGTTTTGGTAGGCTTTTGTTTACTTTATGAATGGGAAAGTTATTGAGTCCGGCCTGAAGTTGGTAAGTGGTATTAGTTAAACAATGAGATCGATTTGAATGGTTTCATGTAATACTAGCTGACCCGTGCAACGTTTTTGCAACATTTTTTACTGCTGCTCAGCTCCTGTTGGTTGTAGCGTGATGTTATATAGCCTGTAGCCTTCCTCGACAAATGGGCTATCAAACAGTTAAAAAAAACAATTTGAATCAGTAGTTCCTGAGATTATCGCGTTTAAATAAACTAACAAACAAACTCTTTAGCTTTATAATATTAGTATAGAAGAGTTACTAATCACTCTTCATCCTCAGAAATGCATCAAATTGCTTCAAAGTTCAAGTCATCTGGCAACAAGAACACTTGATACTTTAATTTGACAAAAATTTAATGGAAGTCTATACTTGTGTAACAAGGGTAACAATAACGGCCATTTTTCATAAGTGTCAAAAAAAATCACAAAACAGTCATTCGATTCGGCATTTGAAATTGCTGTCACTTTGTACGGGGTAGCTAATCCAGTGTACTAGAAGTAAGTGTACTAGAAGTAAGTGTACTAGAAGTAAGTGTACTAGAAGTAAGTGTACTAGAAGTAAGTGTACTAGAAGTAAGTGTACTAGAAGTCAGTGTCTAATGGTGTTTTACGAATATATGATTAGCAGACTTATAGTACAAACAGACTCAAAACAAAAATGATGGCTCTTACAGCCTCTTGCACAGCACGCAATCCTGTTACGCCACCGAGTCACTCATAAATTATTGTTTACTAGCTTTCGCCCGCGGCTCCGCCCGCGTGGATGTCGGTTATCGCTATAAAAACTATCCTATGTCCTTCCCTGGGACACAAACTATCTCCATACCAAATTTCATCTAAATCGGTTTAGCTGTTTGAGCGTGAAAGCGTAACAGACAGACAGACAGAGTTACTTTCACATTTATAATATGAGTATGGATTTTTCTTTTTGAAAAAAAAAAACCGTCAGGGTAAACACAGGGTACAAGCCCTGTGTCGCGGGGGACTTTACAAACATACAAGTCACGGACACAAATCACACCCAGACTCGGAACAACAATTTGTGGATCTTACAAAGTGGTGTCCCGTGTGGGAATCGAACCCACGACCTCTTGCGTAGCAGTCGGATACATTCCCACCGCGCCATCGAGGCAGTTCAACTAAATATCCTCTAAATCTTGTAAGGATCTTTTTATTTAGGTGAAGATCTTTAAATAACTCGTTATAAAATGCGCTTATTTCGTCAGTTCCATTGAAGCTTTTATGTAAATGTGACGTATTGAAAATTTATGAAATGACCCAGTTTCGACCTACAATACTGGATTGTTTGTTTTCTTGGTTGATACAAGATTTGGCTGTTTGTTGCTTTTTAACCGACTGCCAAAAAAAGAGTGTTATGTTTTTAGGGTAGGTACCTACTTGTATGTAGGTACGTTTGTGAGTATTTTATTTCATCACGACTTCTAAACGGCTGAACGGATTTATAAGTCTAACAGTTTTAAAACGACTCTAACTAAAGTTAGTAAGTTAGTGTCATTCTATGACTCCGGGCAAGAGCATGTCGGACCATGCTCATTATAGGGTTCCTAAGCCGTTGCCGTATGAAACAATTCGATTTGAATAATTGCACCAGTAGAAGAGCGTATGTTTATGGCACTTACGCCCGTTTGTTGAGAAACGCAGTTTTTGCAATAACTCAATGACGGGTATATCCGATCATGTGCGAAATTATTTTAGTTTTTTCATATTTTTGGTCACACGGTTCATAAGATAAGGCGGGGGGGGGGGGTTTATTTCCCAAATATTTTGCTTTATCAAAAAGTTTATTTGAAACCTTTTAATGTTTTTAAAAGACCTATCGAATGACGTGCCACACGTTGATGGTTATAACAAAACTGTAAGGATTCCGTGTTTCACATTTTAACTACAAAACTTTAAAAAGCAAAACTTGTATGTTTGGTGTTTGACACACTCGATTTATTTTAATCTTCCGATAGCGTCAATATGGGTAGGTATCAAAATAAAGGCTTCATTGCGAAAATTTGGCACGTAGCTATTCATTGTTCTATTACATCTGACTCGACTACAGCGGAAACGCAGCGAATCGAAGCGAATTATATTCATTCTATACATTGAGGTATTAATGGAGATTCTTTGCTGATTTTAAGACTTAAATTGGTTTTACAGTAACGCTGATCGTCGGTGCGGAAGCATATTTAATGCCTCTGCACCGACGATCAGCGGTAAAACCGTAACGTTTCTGATCAGTGATCAGAGATCAGACCAGGCTTACCTATGTCCAAAAATTAACAAACACAAAAAGATGTATTGTATTTGAACCACTTCGGTTAGGTTAGGATCATGACCCCAGAAATAGCAAAGGAGATAGAAACGCCTTCAAGGAAGAAATAATAATAATAATAATAATATCTTGGGACAATGTTTTTGTCTATATCTCTGTTGTTTTATAAGCTAGGACATCGTTTCAAATACTAATAATAATAATAATATAGCCTTTATTTCCTCTTTACATATATTTAATTCTTATCATTCTAAAAAATATAATAACTTAGGTCTTGAACCTTTGCGTGCTAATTTTATACATATTATTTATAATAATTATACCTACTATAGGATGGCTTATAATAATAATAACAAAATGGACAGGACCAGTAGGTAAAAGAAGGAAATGAAGGCCGATGGAAAGATGGCAAGATGAATTGGAAAAATCGCAGGCAGAGAATGGATGACAGGGTCTCGGGTCTCGATGATTAACTCCATTTTGTTACTACGTTTCAAATATAAAACCTTAAAAAAAATAGCAGTCGATTATTGAAAACCCCATCTAAATCGGATCACTAGCTTTTGAGAAAATCGCGAACATACATACATAACTCTCAAACAGAGAATCATATTTTTTGAAAGCGTTTAGAAAATCGCACATAGAGCATTTACCATTAGGGGGGGGGGGGGGGCACAATTAAAATTAAGGTTTTACTAGAAAATATTCCCACATTTTGGGCCTTTACAGTAATATTACACTTTACTATCTATTGTTTTAAATATAATTAACAGGGCATCATAAAGCCTAACTTGAATTAATATTTGAAATTGTAAGCCAATATTAATGAATAGTAATTATATTGTAAAGTGAGTCACAATAATAGTAAACAAAAACTTTTGTAACATCAATAGGTACTAAGACCCTATTAGCAAAGGGTCCAATTATCTATACATTTAAAATCACTTGTCCTGACTGACTGACTGTGACGGTTTACAAATCTAAAATTTTGTCAGTTGATACCTTTTATGTTGTAGGCATCCACTAAAAAAGGTTCTAAAGGGGTAAAATAGGGATTGCAAGTTTGTATGAAACTCCATCAGTTTTGAAATTAGATCGGTGACATTTTGTATTTAGCACTTACTTTTTTATTCTTTTTCGTTTAAATAAAAAAAAAACACATCTCAGCGCTTTTGAAAAATTAACCCATGAGGGGGTAAAGTAAGGGTTACGAGTTTGTGTGAAACTCCGTCACAAGATAGTATGAAACTTCGTCAGTTTTAAAGTTGGATCTGCTAAATTTCGCACTTGGATTTTTGGCATGAAATAAAGAAACACGTGTTTCAGCGTTTTTGGAAAATCATCACATTAGGGAGTAAAATATGGGGTGCAAGTCCCCATCAATGCGCTAAATATGTTAATACGGGTCAAGTTAAAATGTTTTTTCGGAAAAGTCTTGTTACCGGTCAGTGATATCGACAATTATTGTTGATAGGATTTGTAGCTTAGAAAATTGCCTATACAAATATAGTTTTAATTTTATTTTAAAATAAAGTTCTATAAAATATTTTGATCTCAAAATTTGTGACGCTAGCTTCACTCTTCAATGGCGTGCAAGGAAACGTTGAACATGACATAAAATATTTATTTTTTTATAATTTTCAAGGTTCTGAAACAAATTGTTTTTAGGGTTGAAATGATGTAAGTATGCTTATGACTTTATTTATGACACCAACGGATTTAGATGATGGCATTATACTATAAATCGGTAAATTAGTCCAGGTAACATTTTTGTTTTTTATAAAATCAAAATGACTGCTGTTAAAAGTGATTAAAGTCACATCACATTTTTTTATTCTGGTCCCGCCTATATAGGTATAGTCTTTGTTCCCTGGGGTATAATATGTGCTCTATTAATTTGATATTGATTGACAGAGGTGTATGACAGAAAGTGGTCATGATTACGTTTAGGTATGGTCCTCACTACTCTTCACTAAAATGCTACCTGTCTGAGCTCGATACAGTACCTAGTGCTTAACATATTATTTTCTAATGAAATAATTAATTATTAACCACGTGGCAACGGACTAAGAATACAAAGTGCCATCACCCCATATCATCCTAACAGTGTCGTAAGAGGTGACTAAGGGAAATACACCGCAAACATAAACAGTGCGAAGAGAGGGAAACTCGAAACAAAGCCCGGTATGGTACCTCCCGTAAGAAACGTGTCAGATCCTGCAACCGATCTGTCAACAAGTCATTCCTGTGGATTCTGTCAGTTAAGTCGAGAGGGTGACGCAAGTTCTGTGCATACTTGCGCCATCTAAATTTCTTTCCACGGCGATACAGCGTCCGTCAGTGGAGAGGTTAGTCAACGAAAATGGTGAGGTGTGACGTTGTTAAAATCATCTGATCAGGATGGTATAGGCCAATGATGAAAAATTATAGGTAGATATAAAATTCATTAGAAAAATATGACCATATGACCAAGCCATTGTCAACAGGTAAAAGCAGCGGATTCAATTTTTTTCTTTTTCGCTCATGATAATTAAATCATGCTTTCCCACTGTTACTTCTTATTGTAATAGTGATACATTGCAATTTAGAGGTTAACTTTGTGTGTATAAGTTTGCCCTTTTTAAAGATCAAATGTTGTTTATGCAACCTATCTACACCTTTTTACTTAAAACATCATTCAGTTTACGCGCGCAGCTCCGCCTGCGTGGATGTCGGCTATCACGATAAATCCTGTGTCTAACCCCGGGCTCACACAAAGCTCTCTGACCCCAACTAAGCAGAGCTTGTACTATGGAAACCAGACAACCGATAAACATACTTATATTTTTCTAAATACATACATATTATAGATAAATAACACCCAGACACATAATAAACCATCCTGTTCATCATGCAAAGTTTTATCGAATCCACGATCTTCTGCGTAGCAGTCAGATGCACTCCCACCGCGCCACAGAGGCAGTCTACTATAGAATAAGGTTGCACTGTCTGTACTTATAATTGGAAAATGTCTGTACCTACTACGTGTTGGCTTCGATACCTACTTTAACATTTCAAATATAATGGCAGTGCAAAACGAACATACCTATGGAGGTTAGTTTAACAGCTCTATTAGAGTTGTGTCGTATCTGCAGGGTGTGTATCGGAGTCACGTCGGCGCTTCGCTCCGGAAGGAAGCAATCTAGTGTCAGAGTGTCAGACTCCTTGTTGCCTCTTTGTCGAGTCTCACTTGTTAGGCGTTTGCTTAGATCGTGACTCCGTATGTTATTAGCGGTTTTACTGCACCAGGAAATTCTGTAAGGAGTTGGTCTCTCGAATCACAAAATGGTGGGAATATAGAAGGTACCTAGCTCGAGCAACGCACATTATAGCCGAGCGTTGAAAAAAGCAGGAAAAATTCCCGTTTCTTTAAATTGCGTTGTTTTTTTCAAGTTTTATTCGAAAGTTTCAAGGAAATTATGTCAGGGAATATCTTTGAAAAAATAACGGAAAAAATACGAAAAAAACCGTAAACATTTCATGTTTTTATTCAACTATTGAGATGGGCATGGAATTATAGGTGCTAGAATTCATAATGCAATATAATGAGAAGTAGTAGTAGGATAGGTATATCTATAATTTATAAAACGTTTGGTACGTATGGTACATTAGTTACACATATGGTATAACGGTGTCCTTTATAATAATAGTTTTTTTGTGAGCCTGCGCCCGCAATGATCCCAGCTTTTTCTGTTTTTTTTTGCGAAGCTTTCTTTTTAATTGTCAACACTTTCACAGATACAATAGCGACTCACAATTACGTCTATTCAATGGTTACAAGATATATTTCATAAATTATAGATATACCCTACGCCAGAGTTTCCTAAAGTGGAACCCAAAGGTTCCGTAGAAAAGTTACCAGGGTTTCGCAAAATATTAAATATACGTGGTATGCAACCACGTATATTTAATATATGTGTAGAAAGAAGAATAAAAATACATGTTGAATAAATGTGTCCATCTATGAAAATTCTCATTTCATTTGGATTACAAACCAAATGAAAAAAGTATTTGGCATGTTCCGTTCTGTAAAAAGTTTGGGAACCCTAGCCACACGCTACACTTCTCGTTAGATTGCATTATGAAATCTAGGAGCTATAATTCCCTACCAATATGTTTCTGGTTTTTTTCTTTTTTTTTCGGTTTTTTAATAAAGAACTTGAAATATTCCCTGACAAACATATGAATAAAACAAAAAAAAAACGCATTTGTTAAAAAACAAATTGTTTATTTCAGAATTTTCAACAACAAATTACTGTCTATTTCTGATCACTTTGTTCCAATTCTGCACTTACTCTTGGTATTTTGTCGTCAACTTCCTTGATGCTTCTTTGTTGCGTCTCATTTGTGTTTACTGCACTAGGAAATAAAAACAAATGTGTTGCAATAAATAAATAAGGAGTTGGTTTATTTTATCCATGAGGATGTCAGTTGCGATATCTCTACATAGCAGGCGCGGATCCAGGACCATGTTGTGGGGGGAAGCACTTTGACCCAACACCGGCGTGAGTAGTTTTGCCCGTCAACGCGGACCAAATGTTTGGTGAACACTAGAAAATTCATCTGTCTTGAGTGGGCAATCGCCCCTGTTGCCCCACATGCCCTTGGATCCGCGCCTGCTCTAAACAAACCCGAGAAACGGAAAATTTAGATCCCTATTTAAACCAGATAGCTATTTGCAACTGACTTAAAAAAAGGACTCCTCCTTTTTTTAAGTCAGTTGCAAATTCGTCTGTAAGTTTTTTTTTGGAAAGGTAGATAAGCAGTTGACATTAAGCTACTTTAACTTAGATAAATTACAAACCAACCTGTTAAAAAATGTTTTTTTACATAATAATATTTTTCAATTTAAATTATTCACTATCACACAAAAGTTGCAAGGAGGACGATCCTACTTTTTTAATCTACTTATATTTAGGTAAAATAAATGTTCTTTTTCTAAGTTTTTATATGAACAATTAGGGCCTTTCAATGGTGAGGACGTTAATCAATTAAAATCACATTATTAATACACCATAAGGAATTCCCTATGGTGAAACCTGATAACATAACAGATGACATTAAGATGTTAAATCAAATCGTATTATATTATCATTAATTATTGTGAATCTGACATCAAACGCTTTATTTCTCTTACCTCCATAATTTGATTACATTATAATGCCATTAATTAAATTATAAATTATGAGAATTCGCACGTTCGAAAACGTTTTAGTATTTCTTGCTATGGTGTTAATGTTATGATTATTATATGATTACTTTGTACAAATTGATAGAAAATCAACCCATGGTGATTTGACAGAATTATGTACTATTTATAGTAGGTATTTATAGTAGGTACCTAATAGGGGAATTGAAATTTTATATTTTAATTGGCTTTACCCGAATCAATATGCAAATCCCTTAATTTTCTTTGTCTACATAAAAAATAAACCTATTTGCAACATTGCAGGTTTTGGACTGGACTTTGGTCAGTAACTTGTCAAGCAAGTTTAAGTTAAGTTAATAAAATAAATTAAGTTACTTTTGACAGTACTCACATTAAAATATAAATTATGGTGACATTTTCACTTTATCCTGGAATAACCTAACAATCTAAATTCTCTTCCTTTGCTACGTTGTTGAGTCAAAGAAGGTCAAATTATCAAACACAGAGTAAATTCAAATTCCCCTTGCTAATGCTACTTAACCTACACAATTTCCACATATTCTCTTAAGGATTGCAAGCCTTTTGCTCTCCACACTTTGTAAATTATAATCCAGTCACCCAACTCCTTTCATAATTATGCTCAGCTTGCTAACTAAATTAGTAAAGGAAGACATCCTCTTTGATTTACATTTGCCAAGAATTTTCAGAGAACTAACTTTGTGACAGATTGTAGTTGCAAGCGTGAAGCGTTTACAACGATAATACGCTAGCTTGTAGTACTAGATGAGACTAAATTCTTAGATGTTAAACTTTTTGGTTTAGAGTTTAGAGGTTTTGGTGGACTTTCTGTTTGCGTATTAATTTAGGGTAAAGTTTAATTGTTAAAACCGATAAAATTAAGAATTCATTATCATTTTAATTTCCTTATTTATCCGAGCTGCAGTGAAAAAAGAAACATGATGTAGCTTTTCTATAAGATAATTTATTGGTTTGAAAATTGTGACACCTTATTAAATATTATAAATCATTAGTGATATTAAATATTATAAAACCAGTGGTCTCAGGGATTATTACTTTGGGTACGTCACTAGAAATATTAAGGTGTAGGTGAATATGTACCTAGATCAGATTAGTGAGATACAACAACGGCTTTTTAAAAAATAAAGACAATAAACATCTTACAGAATCTTATATTTTTTTATCAAATCAATACAATGTCCATTTCACAACACTAAAAGTATTGCGTAAGAATATAAATAAAATATCAAATGCCCTTCCCCGGACAAACGCGATGAAGCCATGAAACTAACACTCAATTTGTAACAATTGGTTAACTTTCAGAAATATCATTGGGTATCCAATCACACGTTTAATGGCCTAACTTTATATTTGGTCCAAAGTTTCCCTTTGTTATATTCTCAAGATTATTTAGACAACGAAATGTGACGCAATCAAAAGTTTCTCTTAAACAATAGGCCAGATTTACTGAGGCCTTTATTTCAAGTATCTATTTATTGGAGTTTCGTTTGTAGTCTGGGTGCAAAGGATTGTTTGGACTTATATTATTGTTGCAAAATTATTCATCCTGTGGATGTTTGGATGTCTGGATGCTTGGATGTTTGTTACTTAAGGATGCTTCAATTGTTTAGATGTTTAGAACACAGATGGATCAGGCACAAGGACAACGAAATCTACACATTGTCTTGCTAATTATTAGTTCAATTAATTAATAGAATATTTTGTAAACTTAATAAGTTAGTACCTGGATACCCGAGCTTAGCTCGGTATTTTTTAAAACGACGTTTTCTAAAAATAAAACCTAGCTAGATCGATTTATGGCCTCCGAAAACCCCTGCATACAAAATTTCAGGAAATTCTTTGGAGCCGTTTCCGAGATTCAGATTATATATATAAATATATACACGAATTGCTAGTTAAAAGTTATATATTAGATGTGTGTGTGTTCAAAAAAGAAGGTCTTACATATTACCGGGGCAATTGTTCTAAAAACTAGATTCACAAAAGCTGGAGGCTCGGCCAATATTCATTGATGCTTACTAAGCCTCGAGGCTAACAGTTACTAAATTGCTAAAAAACTCAGTCTAGAGATCGCAAGCAATCTTTTTTATTGAAAAACTAGCTGACCTCGTGAGCTTCATACCATTTAAAATTGAATGTAGCGGCAATTTCCATATCTATCAGCTGTTCTTTTAGATTGCTCCATTTTTTTAAAACCACTCCTGTATCTGTATTAGAACGAATAAACCAAAAATGATATTTAAATCGGTAAACGATACCAACAGTGCGTATTGCTTCATTGGGAATGATCTTGATGATAAAGGAGAAGACTTGAACACAGCTGGGGGTTAAAAATCATAATTCGAGCAAAACATTCATTGACATAGTTCACGGAGTAAAACTAGAGAACTTTAGACCATTTTACTTGGAAGGCGTTCCGAGGTTTCATGTTTTGAGGGATATCTATGTGTGCATGCATTGAATGTTCTGTAAAATTCACCTTTTGTATTCACGGTATTTTTTTGTTATTACAAGATGTCACTTTTAGAGTTTCTGTATCGAACGAACAATGTCAGCACACTCAGGACCCGTTAATGCAGTTGCCGTAAACTTGAAAACTTGCGACTATCCACAGTAAGGTTTATAATTAAAAGCAACTAACTGAGTAAGTAGTGGATGTAAAAGTTTACATTAACGATTTGTTCATTGGTGCGCTTAAAACTTTTATTTTACTTTTTGGATATAGAATGGTGGCTACTACTATTAAACTAGTAGTGGTTACTAAAAACGACTGCCGATAAATGTATGAAAACGATCAAACACAACTATTTCCGCTATCGATAGGTATGCGTGAAACAGAAAAAAAATACAATTTGTATAACTTCCTCTACTCTACAGTATGAACGGTAAAAATCTAGTACAAAGTCATGCAGAAAGTAGCCATACTAATCCAGAGATAGATAATAATTTCTAAGACATATCTTTCAAAATACCGGCGAAAGAGAGTCCTGGCGTGCGAACGGTGCAGAAATATGCGGGACGCTGTAATTGCTTGTTGTTTTTTACAGACATGGATTTTTAACATTAGTAGGTAGTTAGCTTTAAAATTAAGTTATTATGAGTATTAGGTAGGTACACGTTTAAGTTAATATATATATGAATGGATACACACTATTATGTATTTGCATAACACATTATTTATTTATTTAATACGATTGTTTTTATTTATTTGTTTTTATACTTGGTAGTTATGTACCAATTTATTTATTATATTTTTATTATATTTAATTGCTAGCTTGGCTTGGCATCCATACACCCTATACATAGGTAAATGGTGTCATTGAAAATCAGCGTTGCAAGTTTGTCGCAAACCTCGCAACATATATGCTGAATAGGACCATTTATTGTCATAGCTATGACATGTTAACTGATGTCATTGTAGGTATAAGTTAATGATGTTTAATTTAAGGTTTTTAATTTAGTATTTTTTATTTTTTTTATGTACGTCATTTATGGCAATAAAGAACCTTTTCTTCTTCTTCTTTTTCTTCTTAAATCCAATTATTATGTAAGCGAAATATTAAAGCCAAAACTCTACAGTGATTATCTTCAAAAGCACAAAAATCCATTTGGGATTTTTATGAAACACACCTGTGAGAATGATAAGTTTGATGCATGAAGGAAACGTAAGTGTCTGAGAAAGAGGTACAAGAGAGAAAGAGTTTGACACATAAGACGAAAAGAAATGAACGACGGAAGGCGAGACAACGAAGAGGGTTTTCTATTTGACTTGTATTTTTAAAGTTGTGATTCAATTATAGAAGTATATTTTCCCATTTTCGTGTTTATCCCCAAATAATGTACATACACGATAAACTAATACCCGTATTTGCATTGTGGGTTAAAAAAGAAACAAAAATTGGGTGGCCTATATTTCAAGGCAGCCAGCATCGTAAAGAAGGTTGCTATATTTTTACTTATCTTAATCTATTACCGCATGCACCGCGTGGTTAAACCTACTAAAGTTTCTCGTGCATTCATTCAGCGATAAGTTACCCCAGCTTTTTTTTAAGAAACATAAACTTTGAGATAAGCTGGTCGTAGATTAAAGAATGTTTTTCTTGCCTTGAATGTGATTTTTAATAAATGTACCTAAATTAAAAGTATACAAAACTGTTTGAAAGTAAGTATAGCAGAACATTGTTTGTTTGTAAAATATATTTGACTGCCTATGTGGCGTGGTGGGAGTGACTCCGACTGCTACGCAAGAGGTCGTAGGTTCGATCCCCACCCAGGATAAAACTTTGTGTGATGTGCACGATGGTTTATTCTGTGTCTGGGTGTTATTTATCTATAATATGTATGTATTTAGAAATATATAAGTATGTTTATCAGTTATCTGGTTTCCATAGTACTAGTTCTTCTTAGTTTGGGATCAGATAGCGTTGTGTGAGTTGTCCCAAGAATATTATTATTATTACAAGGAATATCTGTTTGTCTACGCTAAATTGTGTGTTAAAAATACCTAACCTAACCTAACCTTTTGACTGACATTTGAGACTGACATTGCCAGCTGAGCGTAGCGTCCATGTGCAAGCTAAGATCTTTAACCATCGGGCTAAAAGGAATGATTACAATGTTTGTTTATAAATTACGATTGCATAAAGTAAAGTAGTGTGAGGTTTTTGGTAGTGAAATGGTAAGATTCAATTTTCAGATATGTTTTAATTTGTTGTTTAAACTTTCTTTTATAATAGTGTATGTAATAACTTACATACACTATTATAAAAGAAAGTTGTAAAAGTAGGAAAGCATGATTTAATTATCACGAGCGAAAAAGAGAAAAATGTAATCCACGGTTTACATCTGTTAACGCCGGCGATGCGATACTGATATATAAAAAACCAGCCAATTGTATAGATTTTAAGGTTCTGCTTTCTGAGCGCTTGTAACCTATCTAAACCTTTTTACTTAAAACATCATTGTATTTACCTAATACCTTACTATTTTCTGAATTTCAGTACAACACTTAGCCACAGCATTCTCAGCATATCATTATTTAAGCAGGTCTTAAATTTAAATTAATTTAAAACACGACCCGTGTTGTCCTAATGATAATGGCTGAGAACTAATGGGACTCAAGAGTTAATTTCTTTGAAATGTACCTACTGTACCAAAGGCTTTTTAAGGTTTCCTAAAAACTTTTGGGATAAGTTACTGCTGGGACAGCATATAGAAAAAAAAAATGTGTGGCACTCGGGGACTGCCGCGGTAAAGCTATTGCATAGTATTTTTATCAACTTAAGCAATTAAAAAAAAATATATATATTTTTAAGTGTTTTTTTTTTAATTATAAAAAAACAATGTTTGAATTTTTTTTTCTTTAAAAAAAAATTGTTTTTTTTTAAATTTAAAAAAAGCAATTAAAAAAATTTTTTTTTTAGTTTTTAAAAAAGTTTTTTTTTTAATTAAAAAAAAAATCATTAAAAGTTCTGCTATTCATTGATAGATGGCAAAAGTAAAAAGTATCACCGCTGTGCCCGTCGGAGTGGGGAGCGTGAGGTTTTTTCGTTACGGAATTTCTGGATTCGGTCCCCGCGCTCAAGGCCCGCGATAGAAGTTATGCAATAGCTTAAAAAAATGTTTTGTAGTAATTGTAGTGTAGTTGTAGTGATCGTCAGTCAAGATTTTTAGAAATAAAATGCAATCTACAGAAATTATGGAAAAAAGAAAAAAACCGGGCAAGAGCATGTCGGATCATGCTCAGTGTAGGGTTCTTTAGCCGGTGCCGTATAAAAAAAATGTTGATTTGGATAAAAGCACTAGCAGAAGAGCGTATGACACTTAATCCCTTTTATTGAGATTCGCAGTTTTTCAGCAATAACTCGATGACGGTATAACCGGTTATTAAAAAAAAAACATTTAAAGTATTTGTTAAGCGCTACATTTTGGATTTTTTTTTAATTGTTTGGTCACACGGTTTAAAGAATAAGGGGAAATTTGACACATGTCAAATTTCATCAAAAATCGATTTTGATATGAAAACTTAAAACTTTCATATTTTATTTCAATAAGATTCAAAACTACTGTAATAACTTTGAGAAACTAGCAAGCAGAATAACAGGTCAAGAATTGTTGAGAGAAAAATAATACTCTCTATTTTTTGTCTTACTGAATAAAATTATCACAAATCTACAATGTATTGCCTAGGTACAAAAGAAATAGAAGTTAATCGATAATCGCAAAGTAGCTTTGAAACATGTTTTATGAGACTTTATTTAGGTATGCCATTTTTAATAGGCGTTTTGTATATTGGGAATTTGTAACACATTATTTATTTTCACTGTGGTAACAGAACTCTTTGGCGTTTGATTCGATACTTGGCCGGTTTTGAAGAATAAAAGTATTCCTGGCTGCTAGTTATTTTTTTGCTAGTTAATTATTTTTTAGTGTGCCTAATTGTAATATTGCGTAGGTACTATGTACGGTGTTTTATATTGTTACAGATCCACAAATGAGAAGTGTGACTCGCCTACTGCTGACATTAGACGATATTCATCCGATTATTTATGAGCGAACAATTTCCCACAGTGTTTTTGTAACTAAAGTTAGATAGTTCATAAAAAAAAACATTGAACACTGTAAAAATAAAAAAAAAAATGTTATTTGAATTTTAGCGCTTAGTCAAAAGACAAATAAACCTGTGACAAAGATCACATACAAAAGAGATCCTTTTTATTGGACTTCTATACTTGAGACGTATATTAATAACATCACAATAATAACCATTTATTTCAGGCTACTAAGGGCCATATCATACAAATACATACATAAAAAACTAAATAAATAAATATATAATTTAAAGTACAATTACACAAATACGTAACATAAAAACAATAAACTAATACACAATTATTCATGATTAAAATTATACACGACACTGTGATTGAGACAGCGGCGTCGTGTTTCGCTGCGTGGTGTCACGTAATCTTCCACGAAAACGTCGGTACGCGACACCTTTCGGTCAGAAGTCCTTCTTCATAAAGATGGACAGATGTTCACTGGGAATTCACACCATGAATGATTTGAAGTTGACGTCATGGCGCTACTCCAACTTTTCCACCCTCAAGGTCCACTTTAAACATAATAAGAAAACTCTTTGGATAATAAAATCGATAAAAGAATTGTAAGCGGTACAAAAGGTAAACACGACGACAATGCTCCAAGCTATGAAATCCAGAAAGAAACAAGTAATCTGTTGAACGTGCCTGCAACTGCTACCGTAACGAGACTTATAAATCTTTGCAAGGAAACCGCCGGGGTAAACACACTCGTACAAATTTAACAGAGTTTTTGTTCCTTTCTACATTGCACGGCCACAGCTGCTGATTTAAGCTCCGCCGTAAAATGCGGACCCCAAAATGTGTACGTAAGCTCCAACATTTTTTCTCCTAAATTTGATACAAAAAGAGCAAAATAGAAAGTAATAGGACGAACATTGATCAATTTTCTAAAAAAATCTGCGTCAAAATTGTAATCCTCATTCGTCTGAAGAGTGTTTGGACACAATCTCATTAAAAACTTTCCTTAGTGGGAAGTCTTAATTGGCTACTGGCCAAATTAAATGTTGATAAAAAAATTAAGTTACTATTTGCGTTGCCCCGTGCAATTACACAGGCGATAAGATTAAACCCATTTTAGACAACGCAAAGTCTCATTTGCATGAATTAATTTTAGTCGACATGACGAAAAAGTAGGAAAGGCACAGGACAGACGTGACAGGCAAACGAATAGCGAATCTCAGTACTTTCGGCGTAAATTAAAAACGCTTTATGATTTTAAATAAAGTCGTGAAAGGGAATCTTTGTAATTATAAGATTGAGGAGGGGAATTTCCCGCTTTCCTGGAAGTTTATAAGCTGTTACATTTGCGAGGATGGTCAACTTTTACGCAATATTCGTTTGGTGAAATTTGAATGGAGAATTTGTGTTTACCAAGTTTTACTTTTTCATTACTGTCTTTTTCTTTTACAAGATTAAGGGACAACTTTATTTTAGAGTTATTCGACTCCGTTAATCCTCAAGATTTGTTTTTTTTTTCAGAAATGACTTTCATATTTTCAAAGTAGGTATACCTGCAAGAAGAGCTTACTTTAACAGTATAAAGACATAAGTCGCTTATAAAATGACGTTTTTAAGCGCAAATGAACAAGAGCTAACTCACAGTTTTTGATTAATTGACGTCAAAATTGTCAAATCTGCAGTTTCACGATTACATCTATACTAATATTATAAAGCTGAAGAGTTTGTTTGTTTGAATCGCAGGAACTACTGATCCGAATTAAAAAAAGTCATTCACTGATGGATAGCTCATTGATCGAGGAAGGCTATAGGCTATATAACTTAACGCTACGACCAATAGGAACGGAGCAGTAATTTGAAATGTTGCAAAAACGGGGAAAATTTACGCAGACGAAGGTGTATACATATATACCTACACAGTTATGCCAGTACCTTACTGGCATAACTGTGTATATACAAATACATATATTGTAATATTTGGCATTTTAAAAACCGGGCAAGTGCATATCGGGCCTCGCACTTTGTAGGGTTCCGTAGTCACCCCCCCCCCTCCATCCGAATAATGCGGCTTATGAAGTGGGTTTCTTGTTGTTTTTGTTTTATATTTACAACGTTATAACTACTTATTAATAATTTAATGAAATTTGTACGAAATTTTGTTATTTCTTATTCGATCAGCTGTTACTCGTAAACTTGTAAAGCCTTTACAGCTGTGATACTTTTCCTTTTAATTTTACTATATATCCTACTACTGTGAAAAATCTCTCACAACTAAGACGAATCTAACGACAACTCTCAAGCTAAAATCCGTCAAGCCGTTTAGGCTCTAGGGCGTCGCAAAGAAATATACACACATTCGAAAAACACAAACCCCTTCTTGCGGCGCAGTCGAGTAAAAAAATATATGCTGAAACCGTTTAAATATTCTAGATTCTAAACGAGTTTCCTCGTTCTCTACCTGACTGTGACCGTGAAACATCGTTTTATACAAAAAGACTTATCAGTACCGCGAATCTCGGAAACATTAATCCTAAGTATCCGTATATTATATATCTTCGCAAACCCAATTGTATCATTGTACTAATGGATACAATATATCACATTAGTTTATGACCTAGAATCAGCCCTAAAGATACCATTCATGTTTCACTAAGACTGCTAATACCCAACGAAAATGACAAGTCACACTCCTCACTACTCTCTTTGTTGGAGTGACTAATAGTCAGTCATTAGTCAGCTAGAAGCGTCCATACGTTATATTTTCTCAGTCAGACATGCTTCGTGTAGACGGAGAGGCAGCGGCATATTAGGTACATCATTTAATTATTTAAAAAAATAGATAGGTACCTATAATACTCTTGTAAGTTTATAGCAACGTGAGACGTGTGTTATTTCAGCCAATAATTTATAAGTGGAGCTAGGAAATATTCAACAGATTACCAAAATATATTAAAACGTGTTTATTTAACTAAAAATAATTCCATTTTCTTTCTAAAACTTTTTAAATTTTGAACCGAAGAGGTTATAGGCCTAAGACTGTAATACTCAAAACAAGTAATAGTTTTAAACAAATATGTTCTGTTATGTCTATTAGAATTGATGACGATAATGATTTTAAATATACTAATAACTCAAGACTTCTTTACATTATACCAAATAAGTTTGAAATATCAATTTTGACCTACTTTTGTCACACCATCCACCACTTACCACACGTATGTGAGACCCCGGAGTAAAATTGTTATTATTTTTCAGGTTTAAGGCCTAAATTTTACCATAAACGACGATTTTACTCCGGTAACATAGTCTGTATGTAGGTGGTTGTAGTAGGGTGGCCATAACATCAAAAATGTTGTAAGGGTTAGAATATTAAGATGTTCAAAATTGATTTATTTGGGGTAATGTCGTACTGAAGCGTCGGTAGCCGAATCGGACGTGAACCCACTCCTAACACAAGCCATAGTGCTTAGCTGGAGGGGTTAACAGGATTGCTAGTAATGTGGGACCACAATCCCGCATTGCTAGGTATCTTAAAAAAAAAACAAAAAAAAATGTAAAGAAGCCACAAACGGGAGATTTTATTAGTATATTAAAAATCCCTCTGTATAACAATAATAATAATTGTCTTCTAACCGATTTCAGTCAAGGCGGCTAATGCAGCTACGCAGGACATATAGTGCACAGTGAATTCTCTTTACGGACACATCCGGGGAGGGATTAGGCGCAGGACTAACGGCTTAACGTGCTCTCCGAAGCACAGAAATCTGTGACATTTTTAGTAAGACCGCCAGTGGCAACAAATGATTGCTTAACCTAGCTTAGCTCTTGATTTGTTCGGTCTTCACAGAGTCATAGACCTCTCATCTATACTAATATTATAAAGCTAAAGCGTTTGTTTGCATATTTGTTTGTTTGTTTGGTCTCAGGAGCTGCTGGTTTTTTAGGTAAATAATAATTATTTTAGTATTGGATAGATATCGAGAAAGGCATATAGCATCAATTAATTAAAAAAAATATTTGTTTGTTATTTTATACTTTTTAGTGGTTGTATTATGTGACAACTAACTTTTATTACAGCGAATGCCAAGAATTGAAAATGAAAAAAAAAATGGTGCCAACTAACTTTTTTAGTATTACGGTCATAATCATAATAAAGCCTTTTGAAATGCTTACGAAAAGCCCTTTCATTTTTCATATTATATTCATAAAATATAATATGGGTATCAAATATAGTATTCAAAAAAACTTTTTTTTTCACACCTTTATTTTGACACCATATTTCTCAGCCGCCATATTTTTTTTTTAAACGTCACTTATCTAAAAACACTTGGGCAATCAAGAACAATCTAACGACGTATTAATTGTATAAATCCGTCTAGTAGTTTATAAGATATGAGGTAATAAAGAAGAACATAAGCCTTCCTTACAGTCGGGTAAAAATACTGCAAAAACGGGGAAAATTGAAGCACACGAAGTTGCGTGGGTCAGCTAGTATTAGTATAACATAGGTACTCGTTAAATGCCCTTGTCCTTTAAAAGTTGCTACCACCTCTCTACCTAATGAAAGTATATTAAGATAGATTGAAAAGGATTCAAGGACGCTACACCCTGAAAGGCGAACCAATATCGGGGAATCTCATAAATGACAATTGTTCGGTTATACTCCATTTTATTTTTAGGCGATGGTGTAGACCAGACAGTATAAAGGATAGAGAATATTGGATATGTGCTCTTTTGTTCTTACCGTTATTTATGAAAAATATGACGTCATATGCTTTTTGAAGAAATCTTTAGGTATTTGTTAGAAACGGACAATTTTCGATGACGCTAGATGCAGCGTAGAAAATTGAGGTTCATAATGTGTGTGTGTGAAACTTCAAAATGAAATGGCTTATACGAAAATTTATTTTTAGGAAAATGAAATCTCTACGTAAAATTGATACTCATAAATAACGCCCAAAAAACAGTGATTACCTAAAAATGACTATAAAAGTAATAGTTACGAAAATTACGTCTACGAAAAAATTACTACCAAACAAATGCCTTTTACTAAAAATAATGCCACAAAAAATGACGTTTAAACGATTTCTACAAAAAAAAACCGTCTAAGTGCGAGTCGGACTCGCGCACGAAGGGTTCCGTACCATTATCTATACAGCACTATATTATAATATAGAGCAAAAAACGACAAAAAGAACACCCTTGTTGTATGGGAGCCCCCACTTAAATATTTATTTGATTCTGTTTTGAGTATATGTTTTGTCAGAAATACATCATTCGCGGTTCATGAGATACAGCCTGATGGCAGACAGACGCAACAGACAGCAGAATCTTAGTAATAGAGTCCTGTTTTTACCCATTTGGTACTGAACCATAAAAATTACCTCTACGAAAAATTACCAGCAAAAATTGATTGCTACAAAAAATGACATTTACGAAAACTGACCACTTACACAATAAATTACTTTTATTATGGAAGAGAGATAATGATAGTTACGTCTGCAAAAAATACACCTCCAAGACAAATGATGCAGCGCATTCCAGTGTCATGACGTCACAATGCATGACGCCGGAATATGCCACTGAAATGCCATCAGAATAAGATGGGATGGGAGATGCAATACTTACGCCAAGCACTGCCCGTTAATGAAATTGCCTTTATTTTTCTACTACCCGTTGTAGATATTTAACGGGAAAAGCAATATTTATCTATGAAGTAAAATAAATCGAATACAAAATGAAACCAGTAAAGTACGCAAATTCTTGTCAAAATTCCTCGCAATAAAATGGAATATCTATATCGCTTTGTGACGACCCTGTAGCATTTGTAAGCAAAAATAAATGAGAACCAACAATTTCAAATTTGTCTTTTGTTTGCAGCATTTACTGGGCTTAAGATAACCATAGAATTTTCCTTTTGACTATATATTCAAACGAGGTGAAGAAATTCTTTAAATTATTTTTGAGAAACATCATTCTTTCATTATTACTTTATGATAGAGTAACAGAGTCATAATTATTAAAACTGACTTGACAATCTGTCTTATCAATACATATATAAATAAATATCAATGTTTGTATGTTTGCCCTCCGATTCCGACTTTCCATCCGAAACCATTGATTGTGATAAAATTAACTTGGGTGTTCTTGCCCCAAAAAACCACAGCAAAACGTAGCCGGGTTCTTCGTTGCTGAACCTGGCCACGTTTCACTGTGGCTTTTTTTTAGAATATTATTATTATATTATGATATTATGCTTTCTTCTTAAATCTGTTATCAGGGCTAGTTTTTTTTTAGAAGGTTTTTAAATAATAACGTTTTGGAATAATATTAGTTACTGCTAGAAATTTTGCACGTGGTAACTAGAAATAACAAATATATTTTTGTCCCTTACTTGGACGTGACTTATCCCTGAAGTTTTCCAAAAATGTTAAAACACATCGATATTTCTTTATTTTAAATCACAATGCTAAATATCAGAATAGATCATCATAGATATCAGTTTATGGGCATCAGATTTTCAAATAATATTTCAGCTTTTAGGGTTGAAGGGGACTGGGTTAGTAGTTTATGAATGAAGGAATGACATGGACAGATAAAGTAGGGAAAAGACGGTGCAAAGCCGAAACAGTCAGCTAGTTTAGAAACAAATAAAATAAACTCTATAGAATCTCAAAATCACAAATATTCGGAATAATTTATTAATTCACTGTTAGTTTATTTAAATTTTATTTTAGTTACGAACATTGTTAATTCACTTACTACTTCTATAAAGGTTAAATCAAATTTCACTTAAGGCATATCTGATGTTGAAAATTTCAAAGTTCTATTTGTAGAATCTCATAAAATAACTAATTAATTTCCCTAGCGTGTTCTCTCACTGCATTTAACTATACAAAGTATATTTTAGTCTTATTTATTATCATTTGGAATGTTCATTAAGTACATGGTCCTATTTTAACTAGTCTCCACTTGTTTATATTTGCCTGGTTAATTAATTCAGGTTTAATTAGTCTGTCTTGCAAAATTATTTCCTCTTAAATTATCTCGTACAAGATAAACGAGGTTTTAGGGCCTTATGCGAGTAATTTGCGAAGCGTCGGCAGGTCGAAATAAAATATGCGTGGGCCTAATGAAAACTGTCTGCATTATTAACCTAGGTACGGCTTCTAACAACCCTTTTGGCCTAAATGCTCCTCTAGTTAAGTGAAGGGTTTTGAATCGTAACATACGTTTGTGAGCGCAATTTTGGAATGTAATGTGAAGTTTATGCCCCAATTAATGTTGTGATAAGGCCCA
The DNA here is from genome assembly GCA_945859575.2 of Herminia tarsipennalis. Classification (NCBI taxonomy): domain Eukaryota; kingdom Metazoa; phylum Arthropoda; class Insecta; order Lepidoptera; family Erebidae; genus Herminia; species Herminia tarsipennalis. The sequence goes on along the minus strand of OX243834.2, from coordinate 7,659,086 downwards.
ATGTAGATGTGCACCTTTGAAGGACGTAGACACATCAAAAGTGTCTAGGGTTCAACTACGTTTTAGAGTGCCGCCGCAATTGAGAATTACTATTTTAATTTTTTTGGATCATTATCGTTTTTTTGCGGATTTCACTATTTGATTAAAAATACTGTTTAAATTTTGATAAAAAATATATAATGAACTGTGTTTTCTCCAAACAATTACAAATAGTGCATCGCAACTTAAAAAAAAAAATCCAACGATATGGAGATGACACGAGAAGAGATGATAAGGGCCGTCGGAACGTTGCAAGCTGGTTCCAGGCAACGCACTGTGGCTATCGCTCTTAAGACTACATAGAGCGTCATAAGCCACCTTTGGATACGCTATCATATAATGGGCAGCGTGGCCAAGCGCAAAACCACTTGTAGAGGGGACCGGTCCATCCAAAATGATCCGAAGTGATACAGACGGTCTCTAATACAAATGAGGTAGCTCTGCAGTGGATCAAAGGGCACAGCAACTCAATCGGAAACAACGCGGCGGATGAACTTTCGAGGCGGGGCACCAGAATGGCAGCCTAAGGCCCCCGCCGCTGGTGCCCCTGCCACAAACTAGGGCGTGGCTGCGTGATAAAACAAAAACCAGCCATGTGGCGGAATGGATAAAAAGAATCGGTTGCAGACAAACAGAGAGGCGATCCCAGAAGCTTCGAGGAGATTCTCATGAAGCCTCATTACACTTGAAAGGAAGCTACGCAAGGTTATCGGCATCCTTACGGGCCACTGTCCCCTAAACAAGCACCTCCACACCATAGCGTTCACGGACAGCCCGCTCTGCAGAGGATGCACGAAAATCGATAAAACGCCCCCGCCCCTAATTCTGGAGTGCAGCAGTGTGGCCAAACACCGGGCGCAGTTCCTGTCGTCCGCATCATCCCTCCCGGTGGCGTGCAGCGGTCTGATTGGACTGCTGAGCTGGATGGCTAGAGTGGGAGTGCCTTGGGTGGCTAGAGTGACGGAACTGGCAGGATAAGTAAGGCCGCTGATAGTTCTACCTATGGCACCCCGCAATCGCGGAGTCCATTTACAGTGGGCTCACAAACACAGAAATGGGGAGGAAGAAGACTGGCGTTGTGTTTGCAATGAAACTCGTTCCTCCTCGGTCAGATACAAAACGTTGGTACTCAAGTTTGGAGGACGTCTGGACTTCAAGAACGTTTGAAATTTTGTCAAGAATGGAGGAATTTATATGGAGGGGGAAATATAATGCTTTGGGCCGGTATTTGGATCGGTGGAAGAATCGATCTCATCTAGATCTAGAGCAACCTTAATGCTGAGATTTATGCGGAGAGGATTGTTTCAGGCGTGACCATAAACTTTGGGAAGCCAGCGGGAAGCGGTTGGGTGATTCGTTTCAGGCACGACAGTGGACGTTCACACACGGCTAGAGTCGTAACACACACTCTTCCCGATGCTCGTATCAACATTCTGTCGTGGCCAGCTTAATCGCCAGATCTCCAAAGAAGAACTCTGCCGAGTATGGTTGCCATTCATACCCCACAACAACTTCGTGACTTGTTGGAATAAAATGTGAATGGCCATTTCTCAAAGTGAATTTGATGAACGGACTTTAATCATATCAAATCGCTACGATTGTGTGATTCGTGTCAATAGTAGAAACCCAGATTTTTTTTCTGGATCGGTTGATGGCAGCTTAGCTATGTCTCCGTGAGGCGCACAGTATTTCAACTATCCTCGCTTAGTCTTGATAGTTTTCACGGTCCGTACTGTTACTGTGTTGTAGCCTTATGGCTAAGGCATCGGTCTCGCAATCGTGAGGTCACGGGTTCGAATCCTACCCATTACACTACCGACGTGAACCCACTCCGAGCACAAGTCTTTGAGCTTAGTTGGATTGCTAGTGATATGGGACCCAATCCCACATTGCTAGTAATCTTTAAAAAAAAATAGTACACACGTTATTATACTGGTGCCGTGTCTTTACGACGATATTTGCGATTCGATCGATCAGTTAAAAAAAGGAAGGAAGTTAACAGGTTAATGCTTTTAAATAATTCACACGACTAAGCCTCGATATATATCTCATGGCTTTATTATCTTTTAACCCTTGCAATATTAGTCTTTATGAAAGAATTGAAGGTACTTGATTATTTTATTTAGACACAGAAAGAGTAAATGTATGTGTCAATGAATATTAAATTAAATTAAGCATTTTCATTGAGTGTTTTCACTGTTTATATTCAAGCGTAATCGGAAACATTAATGAATGAAGGTTAAATAAAATTGCGTGTGCTACTTGCGTGTTTTCCACGGAACAGTTTCAATACAGTTGGTACTTGTCGCTTATTCCAGTGAATAGTTCGTCTAACTGCAGACCGAGTTTGTAAATAAACATTTTATCGTTTGTTTGTGCAAAACAATTTGTGTTATTCCACTTTGTGGTTGCTTAATGTTATAGTTTTTGAATTGTTTTGTTTATATTTCGTATTAGCTACTCGAGAATCAATTGAGAAGGTAGGTATGTATTGCTTCCACAGCTAACAACCTTTTTGCTTGTTCACGAAACTGAATGCCGCACTTTGTAATGGAACTAGCAATAATAGGTTCGATTGTTTTGGATATGGAAACTTCATTTCAAGCATTGTTATTTAATCTGTATATGTAAAAGCGTGACATTAGACAAATTACAAAAATAACAGACGCCGTTGACTGAAATGGTGCTAGGCGGGACATAGCAAGAACTGCAGACAACAGATAGAGTGAAAGAGTCGTACATTGGCATTCACGCGTCCGCGCGGACGACCGAGGCGACGCGCGACGTTGGAATGACGGTATTCGCCAAATAGCTGGGCCCTTATGGACTCGCTTAGCACAAGATCGACAACAAGCTTAGCACAAGATCCTGAGATCAACGCGTTTAAACAAACAAACAAACTCTTCAGCTTTATAATATTATATCTTTATTTTTATATTGACTGCCTCTGTGGCGCGGTGGGAGTGTATCCGATTGCTACGCAAGAGGTCGTGGGTTCGATCCCCACCCAGGATAAAACCTTGTGTGATGAACACGATGGTTTATTCTGTGTCTGGGTGTTATTTATCTATAATATGTATGTATTTAAAAATATATAAGTATGTTTATCAGTTGTCTGGTTTCCATAGTACAAGCTCTGCTTAGTTTGGGATCAGATAGCGTTGTGTGAGATGTCCCAAGATATTATTATTATTATTATTATATCATATCAACCCATATGATCCCACTGCTGGCACGGGTCTCCCCAGTAGAACTTATTTATTGTAGGTTCTGGGGGTATTGACCATAATCGCCACGTTTGGCGAGCGGGTTTGGCGATCGCAGTTACGTTTAAAGTACGCAGAGGACGCTGTTGCCCGTCCTCCTGTGTGAAATCCCTTAGTCACCTTGACGTCACCCACGGGAAGAGATGGGGTGGTACTATTCTTAAGCCGGTACCACACGGCTAATTTATTAATCACTAATTAATAAATTAGCCGTGTGGTTTTATTACCTTAATTAAAATAAAATCAAATATCGCATGTAGTTGCCGTGTAGATGATTTTACCCCCCCCCCCATAAGGATTGATTTTTACTTTCGATCAAAACACTGAAACACGTGCTTATTTGTTATAATCCAAAAAGCCAAATACGAAATTTCACTGATCTTACTTAAAAAAATAAGAAGTAAGGTTAGAAAATTAGGGGTTAATTTTCCATATACACTAAGACTGAAAGGACTCGTATGTAAAAATACATATGACTAGAGGTTTTGAGAAGTTAGTGTTCAATCATAGGATTGGGTTAAAACCTTTTTTTTTTTCTTTTTTTTCTTTATAGATGGGAAATCATCATATGACTCCTCCCGCTGTGGGCACGAGCGGGAGGGCGTGTCAGACTCCTACTGACTAAAACCCATTTGTGTTCCTTCTTTCGCCCTGGTGTTCCGGGAGTACGGTAACTCTTTCGAACGATCCCGCACTCCCGGTGGGCGCCGGCCCAATGGGGCCCCGTCATTTGCTGACACCTCTTACAGGCGCGCGTGGAACACTAGCGCGCCGTCGATTATAGTCCTAAGCTGGACGGCAAGCTACCCACTGCTCGTCGTCCTCAGGCCTGCGCCTAGGGTGGCCGAATGTCGCCTCTTCTCACCCGTCGCCCGCGGGGTATCGCGGGGCGGCCGGGGCGTGAGGACCGTCTATCTCTCACGCGTTCCGCCGCCTCCTTTTGCAGCATCACCTCCTCGCAAAAGGAGACGACTGCCTCCCATTCCCTCTCACTCCGCAGCATGGCTCGAATGAACCCCGGACGCGAGAGGTCACCACCGCCGATCGCTACCACAAGGGCAAGTCGCTGTTCGGCCCAAGCGGGGCACACCTCCACCGTATGCTCCACCGTGTCCTCCGGCCGGTCACCGCAATGGTGACACTCGGGAGTTTCCTCCCACTTAATGCGATGCAGGTACCTCCCGAAACACCCGTGTCCGGTGAGTACCTGCGTCAGGCGGTAGGTGAGGACGCCATGCCGCCTCTCCAGCCACTCCTCAAAGAGAGGCCTTACCGCCGCTATCGCGGAGTGGCCTGCTTGTGGCTGCGACAGTCGTTCTCTCCACGACGCCATGAGATCGAGGCGGAGCTCCCTCCGACGTGCAGCAATTTGTCGCGGCAGCGGAGTATCGCCCCAGTGTAGCGCCTCCTCTCGCCACTCGTAAGCGAGTGCGAGGGCTATCGCCTCCAGACCCCACGGCGCCATTCCGGCGAGGAGGCAAACCGCCTCGCGGGAGACCGTGCGGTATCCCCGGATGACCCTGTTGGCTGTCACCTTTTGGGGCGCATTCAGGAAGTGGGCGGCTCGTCACCCCAAAGAACGTGCCCATACTGGAGCCCCATATAGGGCCATCGACCGCACCATCCCCGCGTATAGCCTTCGGCAGGGGGCGTTTGGACCCCTCAAATTGGGAAGGAGCCGTTTTAACGCGGCCCCAGCCCGTTCCAATTTGGGAGCCAAACGTCGGAAATGCTCTACGAAGTTCCACCGGCTGTCGAGGACAAGTCCCAGGTACTTCATCGTCAGCTCGACGCCGATGTGAACCCCCCCTACTGCCACCTGGAATTGGGTTAAAACCTAGCCTTTACATTAGGCATAGATCGAAAAGATCTTTGAGAATCGAAAATAGTCCACGTCTAATTTAGAAGAAATGTATTATCCTTTCATCTCTTGTGTACCTGCGTATAATAAGACGCCCTAACCCATAAACTTAAAAATGCGAATAATGTTGGATCCCTATTTCATAAGCGCTCATTCTATAAAAGAATGCCGCCGATATTCTCCCTGCCTGCCTTAAATACCGCACCTACCTCTCCGTAACGCGTTTTCTCTTTGTAAACAAAACTATTTCAGCTTTTCACATTTTCTTGTTACCGCAACGAGAGTGGAATTGTAATCAAACCTTAATAAATTATTTTGTTTTTGTTTTCAAAAGGGGGCGGTTTCTTGGTACGATTTAATTTTCAACTTTAGCGTATACCGTAAATCACGAGCCTTAAAGTTTTTGGTTTGAGCGGAACAGAAGTCTGTAGGATTGTTTTCGATCCAAATAGAATAATAAATTGTGTGACCTTGCCTCCTTAGTACCCTGAATATGGAGATATAGGTGAGTTGGAAGTGTAAGATAAATTGTGCGAGTCTCTTTGAGAGATGCGAGTGATATAAGACCGGGATAGCGATAATGGCGTGAGTCGAGAAGTTATAATCATGTCACCTGTAATTTACTTGTATTATAGGCGTTGTCGTTTTCTCTTAGATTTTTTAAGAATGTTTAATGTTTTGTTGAGTTAAAAGCTGGTGACATAAAATCTAAATTGTTAATCTAAATTGTTTGTAAAAGTTGTGTATGAAATAAAAACGGAGTACGTTTTTTTTGAATTTTATCTAATTTGGCACAGTAGCTTTAGAGATTAGGTATCTAATGCATTTAATAATAATAATAATAATAAAAATTCTTTTTTCACTTAGGAAGCGAAATACTACATTTGTGAAAACATTAATGCCTGTTCGCAAACAATAGGTAAAGCCGGAGAAAAGAACTAGGAAATAAAACCTCGCCGTTACTGTTTATAAATTGCTAATGTTTACAATATTTCTTTGTTATAAACAAACTAACTCTGCTGCTTTATTCAATTCGTTAAGAAGTAGAGAAGAAATAGTACTTATAGATGGTGTACACCAAGCCCTATTTAAGTGTTTAGTAGGTACGTGAAATCTGAGGTAAGCAGTACTATTTATTATATTCTTTTATTACTACCAATGAAATATGACACAACCAAACACAAAAATTATAATGCATTTTGCATCCAATTGGCGATCATATCGCCACCAGCTATCTCCTACAGAGAATCATTTAATTCTGCATACATAATTATTAGGTAGGTATATCATATTTTGCACATTTATTACCCATGCTGGAAAATGTTTTAATATTCAGTATATTCTTTAGTCACGTCAGGATTGATTTCATATGAGTATATTACCCCATTTCCCAGAAGGACGGTAATATTTCTCGAGGGTTAAATAATAAACGCAACATGCGTTCATTATTATGGGGCAAAAATATCAAACCTGTCAAGTGGGGCAAGCAAAATAAATAAAGGATTTTGAACGTATTATTAGACGCTTACAGATGTTATTAAATGTTAAGATAGTAACTTGTTCATGATATTTTTTGAATTGAAGTGAAAACTACTTTAGCAGCGTTTTGGTATGGGTAAAAATTTTTTAACTCGCGTCAGGATCACGTGACCCTGATCGAAAATTTGTAAGACGGAGGGAGAGGAACGAAAATCTGCTAAAATATCATTATAATACTTTTTTTTATGTTTAATTAACAACTCCCGCAGTAGGGTACAAGCCCTGCGTCGCGGGGGACTTTACAAACATACAAGTCACGGACACAAAGTACACCCAGACTTGGAACATCAATTTGTGAATCTCACAAAGTGTCCCGTGTAGGAATCGAACTCTTGAGTACCAGTCGGACACACTTCCACCGCGCCACAAAGGCAGTCTAATATGAAGGTAAATTTCGCCACTGTTTACAATTGTGCCGTGTGGTGCCGGCTTAAGAATAGTACCACCCCATCTCTTCCCGTGGGTGTCGTCAAGGCGACTAAGGGATTTCACCCCGGAGGACGGGCAGCAGCGTCCTCTGCGTACTTAAAGCCTTACTGCGATCGCCAACCCGCTCGCCAAGCGTGGCGATTATGGCAATTACCCCCAGGATCTACTGGGGAGACCCGTGCCCAGCAGTGGGCCATCATATGGGTTGATATGATGATGATATGATACAATGGTATTATAGCTCAGGTCGGCTGTTACCCGTAAATTTGTAAAGCCTACTTAGCTGTGATAGTTTTTCTTTTAATTTAATTATTTAAACCTACTACTGCCCTTAATTTTTCACATCTCCCAAAACAACCATTTAGCTGGCAGGGGGGACACTAAACCCTAACAAAAATGTTCACTTTAAGGCTTAATATTTCACAAATGGGTCTCTAAATTGAAGAATGATATTCACAGTGACAACCCCTAATTATTTAATTTTTAAAAGACCTATTTAACGATACCCAACACGATGGGGTAGTGAGAAAAAATCACATTCCCAAAATAATATATTTTTTTAGATTTATGCAAAATTATAACTTTTTAGTACTAACAGTCTCTGAGTTAAGCTGTGGACGGACGGATTATGCAATTTTGGCTACAGAACCCTAAAACACACAGATTTAATTTGGCTGACAGCAACAATAGTTTTAGTCAAGTCTGACACAAAGCACAAAAGTAAGATCGTAATTAATGTATCTGCTAATACTAATGTATACACTTACCAATTTTTCCTTTTGTTAGAAGCAATGTTTTACATTCTTACCTACACGAGTCAATTCTCCAGTGGTGAAGGAATAAATAAGACCGTATTTATCTCGTTCCGAAGGGATTGGAACAAATCGAGGGCTTCTTAGATTGACGTATTCTAAGCCGTAAACGTCTTCAGCGTAAATAGTACAATATTGAAAATGGTAAATACAAAGTTCACATTTTTGTATATACATAGTCATGGTCACACACACGTACGCATGCAAGCACGAACGCATGCACGCATGCACACAAACACGTGTTCATGCACGCACGCATCCACGCTAGCGCCAACACACACACACACACACACACACACAGACACAAATCCGCGTTTATTAGACTATACTCACACTTCCAACCTTCCTGGCTTGTATTGAGATTTGTGTAACCTTGAAAAAATATTGAATTCTATTAAAATACTTCATAAGTAACCATGTTTAAAAACCTTTCAGCGAAAAACTTTTCGAAATGTTAGTGATTTAAACGAATATTTACATAGAATACCTAATTTATGTGCACTGAAGCGTTTGTACTGATTAAAACCTTCAATGTTCAAATATGTCTTACATAAAAGGTTTTATGTAAAAACCTTGCTTTAATTGTGCAGGGAATAACAAAATTGGGTCAGTGTAATACAGAAATTAATATCAATTTAGTCCGAAAATGTGGTCCAGTCCTTGTGGAATATGTTGATTGAAGATAATCAGGGCTTGACTACGGAGACCTATTGGGGAAAGGGTCATGTATGAGAAAGTATAAAAGGTAGAATTTCCCGGGAAGCTATTATTCTTTTCAATGTATTTGCCTCGTTTTGGCCTTGTTCGTGGTTTGCCCAATTTAATATTTGATATTATTTTATTCTAGAACTATGGTGGATGGTTATAAATAGAATGAATATCTTAATATAATACTTTTACCGATTTTGGCATTTCTATTTTATATATCTCTTAGGTTAATATTTACTTTGTTATGTATATTTTATTTTATTGGGAAACTTACAGATAGAAGATACTTTAAAAATAGTTTATATCAATCTGATGGCCATTTACGAATTTCCACTGTAAAGTCTAATATTAGATTATTTTAGGGTCGGTAAACAGGATATGTATGAGATTAAAAGAAATAACTATTTACTAAAATGTTTTAGTTTTAAAAATATATCCAGCGTGTAGTTTTGGAATGTAAAAATCTATATAGGCAGATATAAAGATAGCATTTAATAGGAACATAACATATAACATTTAATACGGACGTACATCTCAAACCTGACTCTCAAACTAAAGAAATGGGTTGAAATTTGACACATATCCTATTTATACCTTTAAACGAGCAATTCTTGTATACTTATATATATATAAATTCAACCTTTATACGCTTTCGTTGTATTTACCGGACAACGTACGTCTTTCGAACGTCTGTCATAGGGGTCCCTATTCACGTTTATTTTTCCGTTTACGCAGCAAGTACGCGCGAACTGACGTGGTGCGTTCAAAGATGTTCGCCGCGCATACGCGCTGGTGCATTTCTAAGAGCAGCTCTCTATCTATCGTTGTGATAAGATTTTGACAGTTCGCATAGGCTTGCCGCTAAAACAGAAAAAAAAATACAAATAAGGACCCGGACCGGTGATCAGTGCATGTTCACACGCTCATTACCAAACAATACTGCAAGTCCGGCAAAAAAAACAATATGGCGTCGGGTAAAAAAAAATGGCCGTTTAAAAGCGGCCTGAAAGGGTGAAATATGGGTAACAAATTAAAGCGGCAATGAGCTAGTCTAAATTTAAAACTGAACTTACATATAAATGCTAAACCCTTTAGTAATATTTCATTTCTGTTTTTGTGGTTTGTTCCCTGATTGGTTTAAATAACAGCTGAGTACGATAAGTACACAGTAATCCTATTACCGACGAAAGAGGAACGAAGTAATAATTTGTCTACAACTATCTCGTTAGGGCGTTTTTGTTTTCGAATTGAGCTAGATTTATCGTTGGTTGTGAATACAGTTTGCTATGACAGTTGGCTTAAATAATGATTCTGTTTTGTTATGATATATTTTAAGTTTCTAAAAGGATTTCGTTGTAAATTAATTTTAGTTTTAATTAGTTCTTGTAAACAACAGTTAGAGTTGTGTAAATGGCGGCAAACTGAGCTGCTAACATTTTCACAGCACCGCGTTTAACGTGTTTTTTTTTAGAAATATTTGTAAGGACCATGTTTTTGTGCGGTTAAAGCATACAATAAATACTTGATATTGGTAGAAGATCTGAAAAATTTTTAGTCTAGTTTACCTTTAACTTAGAAATAAGAAGAAAGTACACTGGCTTATTTGCAATAAATAATGTGTCGAGACGTCAGTATTCAGCGCATTTTCGATGTCACTTAGAATCGAAGAACCAATTATTTGACTACGATTCTGTAAGCCAAGTAAGGAACAAAGCATCCGCTATGCCTCTATTTACATAGGTATGCCAAAAAAGTGCGTCCGTTATAAAGAATATATCTAATATCTTTGATTGTTATAATGTCTAGATTCTTCGTAATCAAAGTTAAGAAAGAAAGATTTTTATTTAGTACACAGAAGACACATATAAATTATTATAATTTAACAAGGAAACTAGTGCTAAAGATAAACAAAACAAAGAAAAAAGGAAAAATAATAAAAATAACAATAGACAAAAAAGTAATTTCATAATGTTTTTATGAAATTACATATACTACGGGTCTTAATCACGTCAATAATTTAAGAAAAAATACCTTTTTTATTGCCCGACGTTTCAACCACATTGCAACGGTCGAAACGTCGGACCATAAACAAGGTATTTTACCTTAAATTATTTACGTTTGTACAATTATTTGTACACATCGCGAAAGTTTATCAAAATTTATTAAAATAAAACAGAAACTAATAACGGAAATTAGTAACAGGGAACAGAAAAAATAAATAAACAGAAACTATACACGGTAAATCTATACATAGTATTTGATGTAAGACTACGCAAATATCAAATGTCAAAGACTTCTCTTTAACAATGACTTCATTTACTTATTGATAGGCTTACTCTAGGAACGCTCCACGTATACACCAATTGACTTGACTGCCTCTGTGGCGCGGTGGGAGTGTGTCCTACTGCTATGCAAGAGGTCGTGGGTCCACAAATTGTTGTTCCGAGTCTGGGTGTACTTTATGTCCGTGACTTGTATGTTTGTAAATTCCCCCGCGATACAAGGCTTGTACCCTAATGTGGGAGGCGTCTTTAAAAAAAAAAAAGGTGTGGCGCTCGGGGACTGCCGCGGTAAAGCTATTGCATAGCATTTTTTATCTTTTCTTTTATGCAGCAATATTTTTTTATTTATGCAGTTTTCATTACATTTCGGAACAGCTTGTCTCAATTCGTGCGAGCTTCGTGAAGTCGTACCATATACATATACGTTAAGCGAACGCTCGGCCGAGCTACATGGTAGGCGGAGTGGGGGTTGTTAAGTTTTATTTTCGTTACGGCATTTCTTGATTCGGTCGCCGAGCTCAAAGCCCGCGATAAAAGCTATGCAATAGCTTAAAAATATATTTAAAGTCGTAAATTCATTCTATCATATCCGCGGAAATATAAAATTCTCTAACCTTAGCTTAAAGGTAACTCATATTTATTCTATTTTGTACATTACGTTAGAAGGTGAATCGTCATAAAAATCTAAACATGGCATTGCGAACCCAATAGACAATAAAAAGGTGCTTGAAATTCGTATACCTCATATAAACAGTTTTATGTCCTCTTTATATCATATTCATAGTGCGAATAAACGGCCTGACTATCATTTTAAATGATGCAGTACTGAAATAGTAGAACAGAAATATAGTTACTTACGGCCGTTTTCAATAATTTTCTATCGATGGATTTGGCAACTAGAAATAGAATTTTGACATATTTTGTATGGAGCTTATGTCAAATATATCCAAATCCATCGATAGATCATCATCAGCCTATCGCAGTCCACTGCTGGACATAGGCCTCTCCAATTGCACGCCACTTTGTTCTATTTTCGGCTTCTCGCATCCAGCTCCTGCCAGCCGTTTTGCGTAAATCATCACTCCACCTGGCCTGAGGGCGTCCTACACTACGTTTGCCGTGCCGTGGTCTCCACTCAAGAACTCATTTACCCCAACGGTTGTCGGTTCTCCCATCGATACAACACAAAAAACCGAACAAGAGCATGTCAGACCATGCTCTTGCCCGGTGTTTAGTACCATCAGTGTAGGGTTCCGCAGGCTTAAATAATTGCATCAGCAGATGAGCGTATTTGAGTTATTGCTTTATTGATTATTAAGTCCAAAAAATATGAAAAAAATTACAAAAAATACTTTTGTAATTTTTTTCTTATTTTTTGGACACACGGTACAAAAGTTAAGGGGCACAATTTATGCAACTTTCGGAGCGATTATTTCCAAAAGTATTCATTCAATGAAATAAGTTTGTTAGAAACCTTAAAATGTTTTTAAAAGACCTGTCGAATAATGAGCCACACGTTAATCTTAGTTGAATAAAAAATCAGCTTCTGATTTACATACCAAACTAAGTAACGGCTACTATAAGACACCTTTTCAAAAAATTTATCAATATTCTTTGAGTAAAATGCCTTTGACATACGGACGGACAGACGGACAGACAGACGGACATGAAGAAACTATAAGGGTTTTGTTTTGCCATTTTGGCTACAGAACCCTAAAAACGGCCATTATTGTCTAAATCTTTAGAAGAGATATTTCGGTATATTTGTTCAAATATTCCATTATTGTGCTTATCAATTTTGGATGTACAAGTTAGTAGGTTTATTAAGGTTTGTATTTGTTTTTAAATATTCATTTGACTGATAGTTAAGTAAATGTGACAGTTAGGATGATTAATCTGGCGTCGGATTCATTTATTTATCATTAAAAAATAATATGTAGAAACTTAAAATAATCTCGCCCAACTTTAAGGGTTTGTTTTTTAAACAATAAAATAATAAAGTACCTATTGTTTTGGCATTAATATGTCAACATTGACACCAAATTTGGCGTGAGTTTTGACAAGGAAACGGCTTCAATAGAAGATGCCACACTAATCACAGGAATCGTGGCACTATGTAATCAAAGCGGCGGTAATATTTCTAAATACATACCATAACCATGGGCGGGGATCGAACCCACGACCTCCGGCTTAGCAGTCAGGGTCACTAACCACTTGACCTACGGACCAGTATTGTACTACTGACGTGAACCCACTCCTAACACAAGCCTTAACGGAAAGGTCTCACATTACTAACAAAGCTTAACAGGATTGCTAGTAATATGGGAAAAAAATAACGACTATTTTTCTATCAATGGATTAAATAAATTAATTATCTGTCTAATATGTAATATCATAAAGCAATATACTTCTGTAAGATGATGTATTTAAGCGGTTTATTTATAAGAAAATTGTCGAAGGGTTTCCGTGATCCCACGTTAACCAACAATTTTATGGGGACGAAACTATGTTTACCTGCAAAGTTTATATTCCCCTTTGGGGCCCTTGATAGCCTCTTATGGTGTACCAATAGCCCGAAACAAGTTTATTAAGATTAACGCGTGTATAACTATAGAAACCTTACCTTTATAAGACCCTGGAGCCTAATTGGGCAGTTGACTACAATGTAAATAAATTATGCTACAAGAATCAGGCTACAGTACGTCTTTAAAATGCCGAGAAAGTGCGGTAAAGTGCGGTTCCTACTTTTATATGAATTCCATTGTACTATACAAACTTTACTACTTAATTTGTAGATATAGCGGCCTTACACCCACGTCACTCGTCCAACGTGTGGATCTAGAATCACGCTCGTCCCAACGTTGGCGCCAATACTATTTTCCAGATCCAAAAGTTGGACGGGAGGCATTGGGACAGATGTCGGGGCCACCGCAAGGAGTCGGCGTTAGTGTGCATTCAAACTAAGCAAAAACATATTAAATGTAAGGAGGAAAAAATCGTCTCAGGCATTATTTAAACCCGCGACCTTAGAGGTACCGGCCTTAAGACATAGCTAATTTAACATGTATAAAAAAATAGCAATAAAATGCTTTGAAAATTATAAAAAGTAACAAGCAAAATCTCCGAAAATATAACTTGTATGGCCTATCCATACAAGTTATATTTTCGTTGCTTTTGTTATCTCTATTTTATTTTTATTGTTTATTGTTATATACTATACACATAGACTTAGGATATACTAACATATAGACGAACAAAGAGCTCATTGACGTACGACGATTTTTGATTTATATGCGTGAGCTAGTGACGAGATGTCCTAAAGCAAGCAAGTTGAGCAATATCGATAAATATACTTTTATAAATATGCCTAGTATATCCTTAGTTTATTTAATAGACTAGCTTAAACCCGCGGCTTCGACCGTGTGAATGCCAGTTTGTTACCAAAATATTTTAAGGGCAAAGTTTCATATTAACTTTGCACCCTCGTTTTACCCCCTGGGGGAGGGGGGGGAATTTTCATGAATCCTTTCTAAGTGCTCCCCTACGTTATAAAAGGAACCCCTGTGCACAATTTAAAGTGTCTAACCCTTATAGTTTAGGCCCTGCGTTCATATGTCAGTGAGTCAGTCAGGTTCTTTTTTTTTATGTAATAGATTTAGCTAATCACCATTATGTTGTTTAATTAAAGTAAAATTAATCCACAAATACCACGTATGGATGAACAACTAACTAACCTAACATTAAATAAAAAAAACATAAAATAAAAAATATTTCATTGAGTAATGTTTTATGTTTAATTGAGTGGTAACTGTTGGTCCTCCGACTCCAAAGTTAGGTTAAACCTGTGTCATGGCAGTCAGTATCCCATCATAATCACATCGCAATGGCAGCCGGCGAAGCGCCACAAATGTTTTGGATAATTTTGAGTCAGTCTGTTATTTTTGGTTGCCAAACTATGTAATCTTTTTTGTTTTACTTCTATCTTCTGCTTTAACCTGTAACATAAACCTCATATTTTTGGCCTCAAGATGACGACGCCAGGACATGTACCAGACAAGAAAGCTTTTTTGGAGTCCAGTTTGGTCGGAGTATTACTTTAACCATTATTGTCTAACAGTAGGATGTGCTGGAAATCTGTAGGTACAACAAAAAAAAAATTGTAACCGATGCAAATACGTATAAGAAAAATAATAAGAAATAATTTATTTCCACATAAATACCATTTTACACATTACAAAAAGAACAGAACGTACATCATAAAATAATAACACATTACCAATATAAAAATAAAAAAATATTTATGTCGAAAAAAAAGTAGGTACTAATGTCTTGGGCCTACAATTAAAAAGTAGGTCTAATGTCTGTAACTACAATTAAAAATAAAAAGAAAAACCATAACGACCTCAATATGTCCTGTCAGAATTTATTCTATCGATAAAATGATCAATAATGATTGGTCAAGCCCTAGTGTCATCATTATTTTTCTAAAAAAAACTGCTTCTAACGAATGAATTACTTTATTAAACCAAATAACGTCGAGTTTACAATGTCATTATATGAACGATGACGATCGCCAAAAATCGTATCATGTAGAGGCAAAATTCGACTCGGATGGACACGTATCGGTGCTAGAGTTGGTAAGGGCTTAGGGCCTGTACCCCTAAAGTCGCGGGTTCATGTCCCGTCAGAGACGAATTTCGTATTTACTATGACGGTTTTCATGTATTTTTTTCAAATTAAACATAAATAAGATCCACTTAACCAATGACAACTTACCTGTGAAATGAATGATTCCCTGGATTATTTCGATTGGTAACGTCACAATCACTAACACAGCATGTCACTATGATTTGAGATGTGATACTTTTGTAAATAACCACGATTAACATAAATAAAAACACAATTTTTCGCAGATTTAATTATCACACAAGACGACTTGGGAATACCTATTATTCAAATAGGTCACAATGGGGCTGTGTTTATTTTCTCTTTCTTCATCCTCTTGCGTGCACACTATATCCTAAGTCTAGTCGACTATACAACACATTCTTATTCAATTTCAATTATTCATGCGCTTATTACACTACACTGAATCAGGGACCCTTAATCCATAAAAAGAGCGATGTAATAAGAGTTAGGGCCCTAATTCTCTAACAAATTTTCAAGGCCACCTCGATTTAGGGCCCTGATTCAGGGTAGTGTAATAGCCGTTTTACTCCTTCCGGTTTAATCGATACAGCTCTGTGAAAGAAGGCCGAACTGACAGAGAGCGTAACCTAGATGAGTATATACTTGAGCATTTACCAGTAACAGAACGTCGAGCATTCGCTGTGGTTAAATTTAACCGAACCACAAACAAAATCAGGTAGTAACAAAACATTACGTTCCATGTTTTGTTACTACCTGATTTTAAGAATCTACGAGCGATTTGGTGTAACAGGAGGGTATGCAAGATAGAAATGTTACAGGTAAACGTTCGCTCGCCCAACAGAATTCACTTGTAATAGGCTTAAAAAAAACCATAAGACTAATTGGTAAATAAAACTGACAATTAAAGTGCCAACAGTTCAGTCCCGATTAAATTTTGTGTTAAATTACACTGACGGACTCATAAACTGCATCAAAGTTCAGGTTTACTCTAAAAGGATTTTTTTATAATAAGTATGCAAACTTTTTAGATTAAATTATATAAATATGGAAAGACTGGCTCTTAATCTTAAAAAAAAAATTAAATTTAAAAATAGAACTGCGGTAAAACAAATGAATATAGCCGGGAAAAGAAAATTTACTCGTAGTATCAGATTTGCGTGTTATTTATAGCAAAGTTTTAAATTAATTCTCATTGATTTTTTTTGTTTGGTCAATTGAATTATTGTTACCAGCATAACTGTTGGGTTAGTTTTTTAACACATCGAGAGTTTTTGAACCATAATATGGATACTTCGTCCGAACAAGCGGCACAAATTGTAGCATTGGTGCGGGAGGGCTTGGATCAACGAACGATTGGTAGAAATTTAAATTTAAACCAGTCTACGGTTTGTAGAATATACAGAAGGTTTGTAGAGACAGGTTCTTACAGGAGGAGACGTGGTACAGGCAGAACTCGAGCAACCACAGGTCGTGATGACCGATTTATTGTTACAACTTCCCTGCGAAATCGTTTCCTCACGTCAGTTAACATCAAAACCGAGCTTAATGAAGTGCGTGGAAAAAACGTGTGTGCACGAACAATAAGAAGAAGGTTAAAGGAAGCGGCTATCACCCCTTTTAGACCAGCAAATGGTCCAAAGTTGTCTGCAGCTCACAGACAAGCTCGCTTAAGATTTGCGCGTCATCACCTGAATTGGACAGAAGAGCAGTGGGCCTCTGTATTGTTCACGGACGAGTGTAGGACATGTTTATATGGTGCAGATGGTCGCAGAAGAGTCTATCGTCGACGTGGGGAGCGATATGCTCAAAGTTGCATTGAGGAGCGTGTTCCTTTTGGAGGCGGTTCATGTATGGTCTGGGGTGGCATATCGATGAACGGGCGAACAGAACTTGTGTTCATAGACATGGTCCGTCAAAACGGTAATAGAGGGGGTTTGACAGCACATCGCTACATAACAGAGATATTAGAAGATCACGTGGTGCCTTACATGGGATTCATAGGCGAAAATTTTACTTTAATGCAGGATAATGCCCCCATAACGATAAAGCTGCACAAGTTCAACATTATTGCGAAGAGGTTGGGATACGTACAATGAATTGGCCAGCACGCAGCCCGGATCTTAATCCCATCGAGCATGTTTGGGACAATTTAAAAAGAGCTGTATATGCGAGAAACCCTTCGCCTACGACAGTGGCAGCACTAAGAACAGCACTTTCAGAAGAATGGGACAATATTCCGCAAGATCTTTTAAAAACCCTTATAAAATCTATGCGGAACCGATTAGAATCCGTAATAAGGGCACGTGGGGGTAATACACCTTATTAAAACACAAATAAACCCTTGCATAAAGTTTGTGTCTATTGTTAAAACCAATTTTTTAATTAAACAATTTTTCCTTAAACTTCTGTTTTTTCTTCAAAAAAGGTCTTATGGTCCTTTCCAGTACATAAACTTAAACTTAAAGATATGATCCTACGCTGTTTTAAAGTTCACGAACCAATCTAGAGGTTTCAATTTAAATCTGTATAGAAAGTTTGCATACTTGGTTAAAATATTTATTTCAAAGTCGTCTATTACTTTGATGCAGTTTATAAGTCCGTCAGTGTAGATTTTTTATAATTGATCATATCATAAAAAGAAGTGATTTGACGTGAAAAAAATAGTGACGCTATTTGTATGAGATCTCCATATAAAATCTGCGTTTTGACATTTCTTCAAGAGTTGTTGTTTTGGAAACTAGCCCATTGCGTCGAGCATTAGCAAGCACATGGAAATACTGGAAACCGAACATTTGCCTGTATTGTATAATTCGTAAGAACGTTACATTACATTGTAATGCTCTAGCAAATGCTCAAGTGTATACTCACCCTCAGTAATAGAGTCTGTTGGTACCCTTTGGGCACGGGGAAAATTTATCATTCGCAATTCAACGTGTATATCTCCTTCTTTAAACTCCTATATAAAAAGACAAGCTGACTGACATATCAACGCAGGGCCTAAACTATAAGAGTTGAAATTTTGCACATTGATTCCTTTTATAACGTAGGTAAGCAAAAACATTAATTTTTTGAAAATTCACCTCCTAAGGGGGTAAAATGGGGGTGCAAAGTAAGTATGAAACTGTGCCGTTAAAATATTTTGGTAACAATCTGGCATACACGCGGGCAAAGCCGCGGGCATAAGCTAGTGATAACGATAGGAAAATTTATCACAGAATAATAATGTTCTCCTAATGAATGTCGGTTACGGCGGCCAATCTCATTAAAGACTAGCCAACTACGCAGGAGATATTATATATATTTTATTGAGATATTATATTATACTCTATATTCCGGATTTGGATGGAAATATGACACGAGCGGAGAGAGATTGGGCGCAGGACCGATGGCTTAGCGTGCTCTTAGAGGCACAGGGGCTGCGACATTTTTCGAAAACGGTCACCCATCTATGGACCGACAGTGGTAACGTTGCTTAACCTCTCAGATATCTCGATCTGCTCGGCTGCGACAAAGTCGGGGCCTCCCCAACAAATACAAATAGTGTTTCATTTAGTAGTACATGCGAGTACATTATTTAAAACACAGGCGGTTTGAAGATAAACGCTTCAGCAATAGACAAAGCCCATAATAGACGGGCAATTTTCTCTCGAATTATAAATAACAATGCAAATGATTGCCCATAACACCTTACAAAGAATTTACGGCCTCTCACTCCAATGTAATGGGCCATAAACAATGTCGCAAAGTATTCATAAAATATATCTGTTTATTTTGTGGAAAATTAAAGTGTAGTCCTTCAGGAGTTCAAGTATTTGAACTGTTCATTACTATGAGCTTGTAGTTTACGATCGTTTTAAAACTAACTATTGTTGAATAAGTGAGCGATTTCATATTTATCTATTAGTAGTTGTTTCTCGTGGCTCCGCCCTCGTCTTAATTGGTTCTTGCGATAAAATGCAAGCTTTACACCTAGCGAATTATTCATTTAGCGCTACGCTTACCCAGCCACCCGTCTCGCTCTTCTGCACACAACCATTACTTCACAGTGCGCAGGAGTGCAGATCAAAATAAAGTCGAATATTTGTTCGTACATATGTTAGTTTACGAACGCCATAACTATGACAATACGATAATCCTAGTTTATGCATTTTTTCCGTAACTTCAAGATTTATTTACGGAATCATATTAAGTTATATTCTTAAATTTCTTTTTTGCTTCTTCTAGAAGAACTCTTTGGCTAGTCGCAAAATTTTTTTCGTGTCCTAATATTTAAGTTTTTCTATGTACAATTTTGATAGAGCCCAACCCTGTTTCGTGTAATCTACCCCTAAGCTACCTATATACAAAATATCACCGAGATCGTTCTTCTCTATAATATTAATATAGGTACAGATTATAAGGACGACTAGAGAATAATTCCGTGATTTCAATTTTGAATTCTGTAGGCGTTTGCGAACAGTATTATACAGGTATGAATCAAGCTTATGTTTGAATGGAAAGGGATCCTTCTAATACATAATTCTCTTAGTTAGGTTTTGATTTTGGATAATTGTTACTTTATTTTTTTAATAGGTAGTTAAGCTGCTCTGTCTAAGGTTTTGCCTCTATCGTGATGTTGGGGGTGTAGGTGTGTGCAGAACGAACGGAGTACTCCATTATAAAATTCCTTGAGAATCACGCGGGCAATTAACGCGGGCTAACCCGCGGGTAAATTATTGAATTTTAGCTGTCGGCCTCTGTGGCGCGGTGGGAGTGTATCCGACTGCTACGCAAGAGGTCATGGGTTCAATCCCCACCTAGGATAAAACTTTGTGTGATGAGCACGATGGTTTATTCTGTGTCTGGGTGTTATTTATCTATAATATGTATGTATTTAAAAATATATAAGTATGTTTATCAGTTGTCTGGTTTCCATAGTACAAACTCTGCTTAGTTTGAGATCAGATAGCGTTGTGTGAGTTGTCCCAAGATATATAAGATATATTATATTATTCAGTAAGTGAATGACCATTCGCCTTTATTAGGTAGATATACTTCTTAGATGGATTGGTTATGTGTAAGGAATGAATGTAAGTTGACTCGTAAACGGGATTTACAACGTGTGGGTCTAAATGGGTATATCGGAAGGGGACGCCCTAGAATGACGTACAAGATCCTTTATCAGAGGCGCCATTGTGAGACGAGGTGTAGGGCAGAGGAAGAATTGAAAAGGATGTGTAAGGATCGTAGGAACTACTTTTTCCGTGTAAGCAAGGGATGCTATCAATTAAGTGTAGGTATATATACAGTTGATATGTTACTACGAGTACCTACGTATAGGTGAGACACCTCTGATTATGTTTTTTAATCTTCTACGCAAAACCCCTCAGTGTTGTAAATTTAATGTCGTACTTATGTGTCTGTTCAACTGCATATCTGCCTATCTATTGTAGCGTAAAAATGCCCGAACTGTTTTATTTTTTACTAGCTTTCGCCCGCGGCTCCGCCCGCGTGGTTGTCGGTTATCGCGATAAAAATCCAATATAAATATCCAATGTCCTTCCCCGGGACTCAAACTATCTCCATACCAAATTTCTACTAAATCGGTTTAGCTGTTTGAGCGTGAAAGCGTAACCGACAGACAGAGTTACTTTCACATTTATAATATTAGTATGGATTAGAAAGCTATGTTTGTTGAAAACCCATTGAGCCGTTTTCAAGGTAGGTAGTCATTTTTTTACCATAATGAATCAAAACCTTGATTATCTTCAAAGCAGATTTAAGTCCTAAACTTTTAAAGGATAATAACCAGTGCCGGTTACCGGTGCAATTCGATCGAAACGTCGGGTAAATAAAAGGTTCGTTTACCCTTAAATAATTCTCGCGATTAAGTCCCTAAATATATCTAATGCCCAACTGCCCATGTTATAGATGTACAAACTAGATATTATAACTACAGTAGTTAAGTTGAGTAGTAAACCATAGTAAATAGGTAGGTACGTTCGCAAAGCCCAGACATTTCGTTTGTACAAGGTGTGCGTGGTGTAAGTCATATTCGTGGGTAATATCGTTAATGTCAGATACGAAACTTCAGAAGATTGCTGCTATGAACATAATCAGATTTATAGAAGTAGGTACAAACTTCTTTTTTCTCCCGAGTTACTTATTAACATTGTTTTAGGTTTATTTTATTTACCTTGCTCGAAAAATACAGATAACTCTAGTTCTTCGGTAGTAAGATAAAATGTAAAATGTGCACTTACGAGTATTTCTAGTGACTAATACTTATTAGGGCCAACGAAGAGAGCCCTAAGACTATCCTACAACGTATGCACTTTTGTGGTACCATTTACTGAGAAACTATCACACTTTCAGGTTTGGTCTTTGATATAGTAATTTTAGTTAATGTCTAGATGTGTTATATATTAAAGAAATATTATTTTATACACATTTACACAAGTGACATGTTAAAACAAGTGCTAATCCCTGCCGACAAACTGCTATGCAGTTTGGCAGGCTTACAAAAATGTAAAATGGGTAGGTTTCGAATAAATGATTTATTTATTTATTATTATTTATTTATTAATTGTTCCTACTTTATCTATGTTCATATTATAACGCTGAAGAGTTTGTTTGTTTATTTATACGCTGTAATCTCAGGAGCTACTGGTTAGAATTGAAAAAATATTTTTGTGTTTGATAGGCCATTTTGGTTATGGGTTATATAACATCACGCTATGATCAACAGCGGAGCAGCAATGAAAAATGTTGCAAAAACGGGGATTTTTTTTTTCAGAGCTTCCTTTTGGTGCGCTACGTAAACGGTTAAACTTGCACTACAACTACAACAAACTAATAATACATAAAAACAACAAAATAATACATAAAAAAAAACAAAATTCTTTATTCACTTAGGATGCAAAACAACTCTTGTGATTCTGCATGTACATGTAATGCCAAGTTCGCAAACAATAGGTAAAGCCGGAGAAAAGAACCGGGCAATAAAAACTCTCGGCCACTCTTTTCGAATTGCCAATTTTACAATGTTTGAATGTTTATAAACTTGATATGGGGGTAAGGTGCTGCGACTAATATACTATACACCATGTTAAAGGACTGATGCAAATTATATTATTAAAAAGTTGAAACATGAGATAAACTAAAATCAGCATTAGTGGGTACAACATAGTAGGAGCATCTACAACAAACATAAAACTTTATGTGCTTAAATATTGGCCAAAATACTTGTAACGAATGATTAAATATAAAATATTAATTTTGATATCAAAAGCATAAAAAGAATGGCCTTTATTCGTGGCGCAGAATCTTTACTTAGCAAAGTAAAAACAATGCAATCATCAATGTGACAATTAAAATAAAGTGACAACAAAATTTACTCAAGCATAATAAAGTAACTAGGAGCAAGCAACTAGATCCATTTTTCTTTATCATTTATATATTTATCCACCGAACGTCACTATTTTTGTGATATAAATGCATATTATGTTTAATAAACATAATGTTTGCAAATATATACTGAGATTCAACTGTCATAATACCTATCTCTTTAAACTTTTTTCTAATGTAAACCCGTGCACCTAGTTTGTAAATCGCACGCACTGTACGTTTTTGAATCAGCTGTCTTGCCCCAAAGCAGTATGCCATTAGACGTAACGCTGTGAAAATAACCGAAATAAACTTCATTGTTTAAAACAAGATTTGTACTGATATTTGTTACATTTGGCAAACTAAATTTAATACATCTAGTTTTTTTTTAATTTAAGAGCAAGTTATTTGTTGTAAATCAGTTAAGAATTAATGCGAAGGACCTGTTTATTTCGTCAGAGTAATCATTTTTACGATTGGTTTTGAATATAAGAGAAGTGCCATCAGTAAATAGAACAATATCGCATAAGTTACTAGTAAAAAATGGCAAATGGTTTATATACACTAAAAATAAAAAGGACCAAGAATTGATCCCTGTGGCACGCCGCCTTGGTCGGGACGACCTTATTTCATTAATGTCAACATACTGCATTCGCTCACTGACTTAATAATCAACAAGATTAAACGCTGTACCCGTTATGTCGTAATGCCCAAGTTTCAGCAGAAGTGTACTATGCACCACACAATCGGTTCGTGGATAAAAACTTTTTACAAAAAAATATAACCGACTTCAAAAATAAATACAAGGCAACTAAAAAGCAAAAATAATATCTTCCTAGAAAAAAAAAAAACAAATTAATATTTTGAAGTTGGTGCCATGAAATAGTTGTTTTTGTTTAATTCTGCACCAACTTCAAAATGTTAATTTGTTTTAATTATTATAAATGTAAAATAATACGATCACAGAAAAAAGCAAATTGCATTAAAAAAAAGATGATGGCAAGAAATGCCTGTAAAAGTTACTATAATATTCGGCCTGCGACATCATAATTAGTTAAAATGCTCTCTGTGCGAAACAATAACAAAAGTCGTGATAGTTCTTTAACTACCGGCTAGATGGCGCATGCGAGGGCCCAACTCGCGAACATGAAAGCATAGGAAAATATTTGAGGTCTTCTAGTAATATAGTCCAGACAGGCGGTTCGATTCCGGCCCCAGTTTGGCATACAAAAGTCTCGGGTTCGATTCAAGGGTCTGGACTTCAAATTTATCTATCTATCAAAAATGCAATTATTGTATTTGTAAACGAAATCGTTATATAAATAATAAAATATAAAAGAAGGTAGGTACAATAATTAATTTGGACATAATTCCAAATTAATTATTATAAGAGTATTTACAGCGAAGCCGGATTAGCTGTCCATAAATTATTATAAATACGTAAGCAAATCATTATTACAATCTATAGGTACAAATATTATAAAGCTGAAGAGTTCGTTATTTATTCCGCTCACTTCATGCAATTGTTTACAAATATTATAGGGAATTCAAAATGATAATAATTACATTCAAACGTTATATGTATTGTGATGTGAATATAACATCCCCATGTTAGTTCGTGTATCAAGCGCGATGCTAATTGCCATTCTCTGTACAAATGTACAATGATGACTGCCTCTGTGGCGCGGTGGGAGTGTATCTGACTGCTACGCAAGAGGTCGTGGGTTTGATCCCCACCCAGGATAGAGCTTTGTATGATGAGCACGGTGGTTTATTCTGTGTCTGGATGTTATTTATCTATAATATGTATGTATTTTGAAATATATAAGTATGTTTATCAGTTGTCTGGTTTCCATAGTACAAGCTTTGCTTAGTTTGGGATCAAATAGCGTTGTGTAAGTTGTCCCAAGATATATTATAAATACCTATCTAATTAATAAGTAGGTTATATTGTGTTTACGTAATATTTATACAAAGCAAAGTTTCGGGCGGAGGGGGGTCCAAACCGCAGGTAAACAATTATATCATCACCCCCCTCCCCAAGTCAGATGATTTTCACCGCCATCCCGTCACGCTAAGGACTTAGGCGGTTAAATGATATCAGGCCTCAGGCCGGCACTGCGTAAAGCCTCCCCCCTTGAAAACAGACTCTGGGTATCCCCATGATACAACCACAATAATAATAACCTAAATATTAATTAGGCTTATAAATTAGTACCTGGATGACAGAGCTTCGCTCGTTTTTTCTTAACGACGTTTTCCAAAAATGAATCCTACCTAGATCGATTTTATCGCCCCCGAAACCCTAAGCATACAAAATTTCATGAAAATCGCTGGAGCCTGCGGAGATTCAGACGTTTAAATGTATAAGATGTAGTAAATTATCACAGATTAGCTGTCCCGTGTAATTTCGTCTGCGTAAATTTTAACCGTTTTTGCAACATTTCTCATTGCTTTCGTGGGTTCGATTTCCACCCAAATCTTAGTTTGATGAGCACGTTTGTTTATTCTGTGTCTGGATTGTTGGTATTCTGTGGCTGGTATGTTTATCTGCTGTGTGGATACTATAGTACAGGGTCTGCCTAGTATGGGTTCAGATGGCCAGGATCAGCTAAAAAATATACACATCAGTCTTCTGTAATCACAGCAGTGACCACGATGCCAATGTCAAATTGAGCCAGATTCTCTAGTCATCTGCATTGCGTATGAAACGGCTTGCTTTGTCATAGCGTTACACACATCGTACGTCAGTATACGACAGAATATGAATGGCATCGATATAGTTGGTAACAACTTGTCCGGTTTGCGCTGAACGGATTTCGGTGAACAATATCTGGGGTCTGGGAGATGACGATATTGTTGTACAGGAGTTATTGTGGCACAGCTTTATAATGGGCTAGTTTCCAACTAGTAAAAATAACAACTCTTTGAGAAATGTCAAAATGCAGATTTTATATGGAGATCTCATGCAAATGCAACCGGACTATGACGTCACTATTTTTTTTAAATCAAATCACTTTTTTATTATATGATTATTGATAAAAAATCCTATTTAACAAAAAAATTATTATGGAATTAATAGTTGATGGTTTAAATGCTAGTTTTATTTACTGGTTAAACTTTTAGATATTCAAAAAAATAGGGTAATTATGGGTCAAATTTATTGTAATTTATGGCTACTTATGAGTTTTAGAGTTTATTTAGCTTTGCTAAACAATAAATAAAGTGACAATTGCCAAACTGTTGGAACATTCGTTCATAATTTTAAGCAGCTATATCTCACTTTTAACACCTTCAAAAAACAAAGCGACATTATAAAAAAATAATTATATTGACGTGTCTGTTTGTAATGTAAAAATAACAGTTTTTTAATAAATACATAATACATTAAGAATAAACAATTCAAATTACACCTTAATTGTGTAGTTGACTATAATAAAAGTAAATTATTTTATGCTAATTATGTAATAGTAGACCTTAAAATGCTCTGAAAATAAGGGATATTTAACAATTTACCGTGTTTTTTAATTCAAAAGCAGAAAATGTATACAAAAAGACATCACAGGTTGTTATTCCATACACATTTCTATTTTCCATTGACATTTCGTAAAAAGAGACTGATTTGACTTGACAGCCAAGTCGCGTTAGCAATTCAAAATCTAACATAATTCAAATTTAGTAAATCTGGAACAAATAGTAGTACTGGGAACATCGACTAAAACCATCATACATCTACAATAATTGCATTTTTTGCTACGGAAGTCTCGGGTTCGATTCCTGGGTCTGGACTTCAAATTTTTCTATCTTTCAAAAATGCAATTATTGTATTTGTAAAGTAATTGGCAAGAAATGCCTATAAAAATTACTTCAATATTCGGCCTGCGACATGATAATTTGTTAAAATGCTCTCTGTAACGAAGCAATAACAAAAGCCGTGATAGTTCTTTAACTACCGACTAGATGGCGTATGCGAGGGCCCAAACTCGCGAGCATCAAGGGATAGAAAAATTTGAAGTCTAGTAACATAGTCCAGATAGGTGGTTCGCTTCTGGCCCCGGTTTGGCTACGGAAGTCTCGGGTTCGATTCCTGGGTCTGGACTTAAAATTTTTCTATCTTTCAAAAATGCAATTATTGTATTTGTAAAGTAATTAGCAAGAAATGCCTATAAAAATTACTTCATCATACATCTCGTGGAAGTCTATGCCTCACGCCAACTTGATTTTATTTTTCTCTTTTGACTTTCTCTCGATTCGATCTGCATCGCTGCGGCGTATAAAATTATATATCAAATATAAGTTGTTGAATTCTTAAAATGGTAACGTTTCGCACATTTCATTGCTTTAACTCTACTTTAAACAAGTAAATCGCTACAAACTATACAAAGTAGTTAAAATAGACACGGTTTTAACTTTTTTGTCTACCTGTTTGTTCCGGGTAATCTCCGAAACCGCTGGTTGGATGTATTAATGTAAGAAGTAACTTAGGCTACTTTTATCATCACGCTAACGTCTATAGGGGGTGAGCAGCGTTGCAACTTCACGCGGACGAAGTCGTCGGCACAGCTAGTTTTTTTAATAAAATTAAAAGGGCTCGTATAAAAACTGTATAGGTATATAAAGAAGAAAACTGGATTGTGTAATATCAACAGATTAAAGTTTATATTAATGGAGTTTTTATACAAAATCTGTTGCTTGTTTTAAAGTGACGTGTCTGCAGCGATGCAGAACGGGGCCGCAATATATCAATGTCGCACCTAGCCATCCTGTTGGATTACTAAATACTTACCCTACATATATTTTATTAAAATATTTTACATAATAATTTTACAGGTCTAAATGGTACGGTTATCGCGATCATGCATTATTTGTGATCGCGATCATGAATTTAATGCAATGATGTTTTAAGTAACTAAAAAAAAGCCCCTTAAAATCTATACAATTGACTTAGTTTTAATATGTCAGTGTCTTATGTGTCAACAAATGAAAGCAGTGTGTTACATTTTTCTCTTTTTTACTTTTGATAATTAAATCATGCTTTTCTACTTTTACGACTTTTTATAATAGTGTGACATTGCAATATATAGGTTCTCTACGTGTGCATTAGTTTGGTGTTTTTAGCGTTCCGTAGCCAAAATGGCAAAACGAAACCCTTAAAGTTTCGCCATGTCCGTCCGTCCATCCGTCCGTCCGTCCGCGGCTTAGCTCAGAGACTGTTGGTGCTAGAAGGCTGTAATTTGGCATGGATACACATATTACTTACGCCGACAAAATGTCAGGATAAAATTTTCAAAAACATTTTTTTTGAGGGTACCTCCCCTATATGTAAAGTGGGAATGTGATTTGTTTACTTACCTACCCCATCGTGTGGGATATCATTATATATATTATATATTTTACGAACAGATGAATAAAACATTAAAGAAAGATGGATAAGGAAACTCAGTCGCTTCAACTTTGTTATTCAACAAAATTCCCACTGGAACTGCAGAACTATAGTATTCGGTTCATCAGAAACCGCAGATCGATCGAATGGTACTCAATAAAGTAGCCGCAGTGCCTTCATACTGCATTCGCGACACGTGTTTAAAATACCGTGCACTAATTTAATGTTCACTAGCTGTTGCCCACGCCTTTGTTTGCGGGGAAATTTTAAAAATTATAAGGAGTCGTACATTTTTCCGTGCTAAAAGTTATCTATCTACTCTCTCTCTCTCTTCTCTCTCTCTGTGCAAAATTTCATCCAGATCCGTTTATCATTCTATCTATCTTACATCTAAATCGCATTTATGTTATTAGTGTCGTTTGTATTTTAAAACATCATTTAAACGTTATTTAAACTGCTTAAGTTACGCTAATTAAAAGTTAAAACTGTCGTTATAGTTAATCATGGATTCATGGTTAAAATATTCTTGATCTATTCCAGTAAGACTTGGCTCTTCAAAAAAATCCTCTGATTTTTACAGACATACGAGACTTAAAAGTTGTGGTAGGGTCGATCACGCCAAGGTCATTATCAAAATAAATTAGCCTTCTTCAAAAGAATAAATATTTAAAAACTTAGGGAAGTGTCCAAGATTTAATGAGTGGATGAATATTAATGGTGCTTACTTTCTTTAGCAAAATGTACGTAGTTATTTACTTCTTTTATTTTTCATAGCATGTACATACTTAGTGGGAAAAGAAAATCACAAATCTGTACGATGTTTTGTCTCTTCATTTTTGTGTCTTACGGAAATTTAACCGTAAATATAAATGACGATGGAATTAAATGAAGACCACGATCACTAGTAAATTACATTTCAATTCATATGATGTTCCACCGCTGGGCACGGGACTCCCCCGTAGAATCTACTTATTATAGATCCTGAGGGTAATTGCCATAATCGACACGCTTGGCGAGCGGTTTGGCGATCGCAGTAAGGTTTTAAAATACGCAGAGGACGCTGCTGCCTGACCTCCGGTGGGAAATCATTTAGTCTTCTTGATAACATCCACGGAAAGAGATAGACTAGTAAATTGTTTATATGGATTTGTGGAATTATGTTTTCCAATAAAACAACTGCCTCGGTGGCGCGGTGGAAGTGTGTCGTGTGTGACGACTACTGTACAGTCAGCTACATAAGCTGCTTTACTTTTGCAAATATTTAAACCGTCATAGCTCCAAAAATAATGTGACAATAAATGTTGATTTTAACTTTAACTTGATTTTAGGGCGCCTATTTTGTTCTTATCTAAATTTTCATAAGTTTTTAAACTTATACTGATTGTACAAGAGGTCGTGGATTTGATACCCACATGGGACAACACTATGTGTGATCGACATATTGTTTTTTCGAGTCTGCATGTATTTTATGTTCGTGATTTGTGTATTTGTAAAGTACTCCGCGACACAGGACTTGCATCCTACTGCAGGTATTGTATTTTTTTAAAAAGGTAGAGGCTTGACTGTAACAATAAAGCAGTTGTAGGAGAGGGAATCCTTCCTCCTGGTTCGTCTATGGACTAGACTCGCAAAATTACAAAGCAATGTCCATCGGTACACATACCCTAACCGTATAATGAGCTTGTCTAGTAGCATTCAATACTGAGCTTAAACGGGCGACGCTATAGCCTAAATATTGGCAATTTGCCCATAATCCTAAAAACATCTGTATTACTACAACAATAGACTATTCAGCCAATACATAGCAATATTAACTAACCACCATCAGTATAATGAAAATGGGCATAAAAGAATTGTCCTTCAAACAGGCGCCGCGTAGCTTTGTAAATGTCGTCTTTGATCTAGGTCTATAATGATTAATGCTTTCAGTTCTTTCACTTCCCTTGTTAAATTTCTTCAGAAATAAATCTTTTTTATTTCCATGTTTATTGGAGAGTGGCAAAATAAACTATTTACCATTTAAAGTTGGCACAAGTAACGAGAGGAGATTATTATAAAAACAAATGTGAAATGTTTAAATTTAAATTCAAAATGTTTTCAATTGGTGTAGTTTTTGTTTTATACGTTATCATTGAGTTGATACTGTGTGCAGGTCCTTTTTTTCTGTCTTTTAAGTCTGTTAACAGTTGCATGAGTACGTAGTAAATACTCGTAATTTATTCTGATATAAAGTCAAAAATACTTTATTCACTTAAGTTACAACATGCAATGAGAAAAAAAGTTAAGCCAGTGAGAAAAGAACGTGGCAATAAAAACTCATCCGACTGCTACGCAAGAGGTCGTGAGTTCGATCCCCACCCAGGATAAAACTTTGTGTGATGAGCATGATGGTTTATTCTGTGTCTGGGTGTTATTTATCTATAATATGTATGTATTTAGAAATATATAAGTATGTTTATTGCTTGCTTAGTTTGGGATCAGATAGCTTTGTGTGAGTTGTCTCAAGATATTATTATTATTATTAATATCGTATTAATATCGTGCTACAGATGCAGATCCCGTGTAAACAAAAGAGATACATATATTAACAGATCGATAATTGTTCATACTACCACGAGAACTGGCCCTATCCTGAATTTCTTCTGTTTACACGGAATCGACATCTGCTGTGCGTATCTTGAGCGAGAACCGGTGGTGTACCGTATTCAAAAACAATTTGGAGCTTAAATCTATTTGCAACTTAGTGTACGTACTTAGTTATTTTAACTTATGTATACAAAAATGCTCTCTGTAACGAAGCAATAACAAAGGCCGTAATAGTTCTCATAACTATCGGCTAGATGGCGCAAGCGAGGGCCTGACTCGAGTGCAGGAAGGATAGTCCCGGTTAGATGGCTCGATTCCGGCCCCTCTGGTATACGGAAGTCTCGGGTTCGATTCTGGGCTTAAAATTTTTCTATCTTTGAAAAATGCAATTAATCAATAAAACCTTACACCAAAACAATTCTTCACTGAACCATTCAAATTGACCACTTGACTGAAGTTAGTATGACTCTTACTCAAAGCCATTACAAATCAACCGGCTACCTTGTATGCTTAAACAGTGTTTGCACTATAAACAAGGCGTACAAAGGCTTGCAGTCGATTGCTACAACTCTAATCAACGGGCTATCATTAAGAGTACTAGCACATGAGACTCGCCGGCAATGGTGCTAGAGTAGATGCCATTGAAGTTACGAATACAATGCTTTGGAGCGTATTTGTGTACAAGGTGTTGATATTATTGAGTGAAGTTTGTGAACGTAACTCCATTCACAAAACATCGAGAGTTCAGAAAAGGTTACAATCTCGGAACACCTTTGAAACAAAGTACTCTGACATGACATTCTCTCTTATATTTTATACAAGGAAATTTCCCATACACGAGTCTATATTATTATATTTGTCGGAGAATTATTAGATCGCTAATTAATATGCGTTGACCTAACATCTATTTTGATTAAATGGCAAGTCTATTGACTAATTTAAACATGGCAGCCACAAGATGCCGTGACTTTCGTTTGACGTATATGTTTGAAATTCTGTGACCGTGGCAGTTAGTCTCATTGAGACTCAGTCAGTCTTAATCGAGCGATCGAAGCGACAACACGTCTTCAGATAGACTTTTTGCTATTTTTATAGTTGTATGTGCAAAGCGTTAGCGTTGATGTAGTGCGAGTGTTGCAGTAGCATCTGTGTGACTTACCTTGCTCGAGGTATCCGTGTTCATATGATCGATAACCATAATGTTAATTTGAAAACTTAGCTGCTAATATGCCCTACGGCCAAATCCTGGTATCCGATATATTTATATATTCTCTCCACTTTACTTATACTGGGGCACTTTACTTATTTAGTCAGTCGAATCCCCATGGAAGATCCCTTCCATGGGGATTACCATGATACTCAACCTAAATTAAAAAAAAAATAGTACATTGTAAAAAAATAAAATTATTATTTGAATTCTAATGCCGGCGCGGAATCAATGTACACACATCAAAAGTGTCTAGGGATCAACATATATTTTTGCAATAACTTTTCTCCTGATTGATTTTTTTTTTATTATTTCTTTAAGGATTCATCAAATAAAGTGTTTTCGTTTGTCACAGTAACGATAAACCAAGTCACCTTTGCATTAATAAAGAAATTTGCCATTTTCCTAATAAAGGGATTTTTGACATTTGAACCACTAACATTAAAGTTCGAAAAAAAGACTGAAATAACAGTTTTCTTTAAAATTTTATTGGGTAACTTAAACAATTAATAATCCGTGTTTCTACCGCGAACACTAACAACACAAGAACATTGGTTTGGCATACTCAAAATGAGTTCATCCAAATCACGCTGTGGAATGGCCGCCCATGTTCGTTGCAACAACAAAAAAAGGTCTTCTTGCGACTGGATACCCTCCATATTCGGCAGAGCTCTTCTCTGTAGCATATCCCATGCATGCTCAATCGGGTTCAAGTCTGGCGACTGAGCAGGCCAGGGCAGGACATTGATGTTAGCTGCGGCGAGAGTCTGTCTTACAACTCTTGCGGTGTGCGGTCGTGCATTATCATGCATTAACTGAAATAAGGGACCGATTTGCACTTGTAGAGGAACGATGACGTCTGATACAATCGTCTCAGCATAAATTTGAGCGTTGAGGTTGCCTCTGATCCAAATCAACTCAGTTCTTCCGCCGATCCAAATACCCGCCCATACCATGATGGTTCCACCACTATAAGGATGGACTTCCTGGCAGGATTTTAATCGCTGTTGGCGTCCAGGGGTTCTCCAGTGTCGTATACGTCTTGTATCCGGTCTCATACCAAAACGAGACTCATCAGAAAAGCACACGAAACGCCATTGTTCTTCTGCCCAATTTCTGTGTTCAAGAGCCCAATGATATCGAATCCTACGATTGTGCATTGCTATAGGTGGTACCCGTAGCGGTCTTCGGGAATGAAGGTTCACTTCATGCAAGCGGTTTCTGACTGTTTGGTCGCTAATTAAGTTCCCTGAAGAGTGATGAAGCCTCACGGCTAACATCATGGCGGTTATTGTTGGACCTCTTCGAGTTAAGATTTGAATGTATCGGTCTTGTCTCCGTGTGGTGCAGCGATACCGTCCTCCATGGCGCTCAGTCACGGTACCAGTGCTTCGGTAACGTGTCCAAAGTCGACTGATAACACTCTGACTTGTATTCAGAGCTAAAGCCACAGTACGTTGCCGGGAACCAGCTTCTATCATTCCCACGGCTCTGAGCATTTCTTCCCTGCTTAAATGACGTCGCCGCTCCATAATAACGTTGGTTTTAATCAGTAGTAGGGAAACAGTAGCACTAATAATGTCTTCAATGCGTTGTATGTTTTTATAGGGAAAATATTGACAGCTGATTTTCATCTTTTACTCGAATTTGATTCACAGTTCCTGATTCAAATTATGAAATGCACCAAAAAGGATCCATATAAATTTATAAAATCATAAATTTATTACAAAGCCACATCTCAATCTCAAGAAATCCGCATAAAAATGCTTGATCCCTAGACACTTTTGATGTGTGTACTAACAATAACTTTATAAAAAAATGTATTTATTTGGGGATGCTAACAGATTCAATAATAACTTAATAATACAATAAAGTAAAAATATTATTTTTACATTTAATAGTTAATAATTTCAAAAGCTCATGTTTTTGTTTTTGCTTTAGTATTGGTATAGCTCTATCAACCTTGGATGGTTGGTCGTCCAATAAGATTACAGAGGCTGCAGGTAAACAGTTAATTTAATAATTAAAGCCTTGCAAGCCTTATTGGTTTTCACCAACAACGTTAAAGCGACGTTTAGGACGTCCATTCATATTACCACCAACATTTTATCATGCAAACAAATTTCTTGGAATGGAGTCTTGTAAATGGTCTCCTAATCGGCCAAACTTATCAGACACTTGCCAACTATCAGAAGCAAAGGGTTAATTTTTTTCTGAGGTAACCCGATACAAAAATTTATCTTGCTGGATATGGTTCTTTGTATCTATACTAAGTAACTACAATCCAAAGAGAAACTAAAAGTAATAGTGTTCTGAGGACTCTCCGCCACTGCCAACTTTACAAGATATATAATACCAAGTGCACATTTGTTTGTATAGACAAGTGCTTTCTTTTTAGTTTGGTTCTAATGGTGCGAAAATACGACACGATCGAAAAGAAACTGGGAGCAGGACCGATGGATTAACGTAGGCACGTAGGGGTCGTAGGACCGTTTATAAGTTTTGTAAACGGTCACCCAACTATGAACCGACAGTAGTAACATTGCTTTACTTCGGTTATCTCTATCGGACGCCCTATGTCAGACCACACCTAGTTGTATTTGAAAACGGCTAAAAGAGCCTTTTTTAGGTGTGCGCAAACAGTAAAGTCTATATGCAAAATTTTGTAGTTGAACTTCGTTACTTACATAGAAGGCCTGTATTGGCAATATATCGCAGAAGTTTATGTTATGAACCTAGACCAATACACTTAGGAAAAAGTTGGGATAACCAAGTACAAAAATTCGCAAGCTTTCTCTATGTAGTTTTTCAGTGTTTCAATCAATATACTTTGCCGTAATCAACATGAATGGTTGGTAGATAGTCTAAAATTGACGCAAGGACCTTGCTCTATTGAAAATAGAAATGTAACAAATTTGGTATTGCAAATAGATTTTTATTTATTAAAATTGTGAATAAAGTTCTTAGATTAGTTTTATACCAAGTGGTTAGCATTGGTAGTAACATGGGCAATAAGATGTTGTGCTATCTATACTAATAATATAAAGCTGAAGAATTTGTTTCAGTATTCTTAAAATCTAAAATTATATTAGTTAGCGTTAATGTATAATCACTGTACTCTAATTGTAATACGTGGAAACGCTGTGGATTGTACATAGATTTAATTTGTAAGATATAATTAGAATTAAGGCTAAATGTACGATTGAACGCGAGTATCTTAGGATCTACTGGTTCCAATTGAAAAAACACATTATTTATTGGCGTATTATGTTGTTTTGGGTATTCTCTCGTTTGCCATAAATTAATTTGCACTAATATTGTTTGCCATAATCGTCCCCGATCATAATATTTACTTGCACTATTATCATTTATACTAATAACGTTTGCCTTAACAACTCAACAGTAATAACTTTTATTTGCCATAAAATGACTTTCCATAGCAACATATATCATAATAATTAGTTTCCATAAGTAACACGTCTCATAATCGACTCTTGACATAATCAAAATTTGATATAATTATGAAAATAATACATAATATTGTTAGGTCGAAATTAATTATCTTTAACACCCCGACTCAGAGCAATCCGACTCGGATAGGTTAGGTTAGAAGACTAAGGCGGGAGCGAAGCGAAGCGGAGCTCCCGCCTTAGTCTTCGTGTTAGGTTTTTTTTTTAAACCACCCAAAAGTAGGAGCCCCGCGAAGCGGGGCTCCGTCGAGTTTAGTAAGTAGGCGCCATATGAGGTTTAGTTTCAGGTTTAATTGTAAATAAAAAATCTGTGTCGTATAATCATTTATTAATCAACATAATTCAAGTATAGATAAGTAATAAAAAAAAAATTCTGAAAGTAACATTATTTTAAATTTAAGTTGGAGGCCAAAGCTCTCAAAAACTCTTCTTCACTGTCATATTATCTTTATTTATATTATGGTAAATAAAAGTTATGGAAAATGGTATTATTGAAAACGAAAATTATAGCAAATACATTTATGGATTTAAATTATTATGACACTTGATCGATTATGACCAATGGAATTAGTGAAAGTCATTTTATGTCATTTCACGATTATGGCAACTGAAGCGTTATTTCTAATGAAATTATGGCAAATACCGGTATGGCATGTGAAATTATGGCATTTTAAATTATGACAAACATTAGTAAACCGTTGTTTTGTGCATCATAATTCATAAGGTACCTTTTTAACATAAAAGATGACTCCCGCAGTAGGGTACAAGCCCTGTGTGGGGACTTTACAAACATACAATTCACGGAAACTGAGTACATGCATACTCGGAACAACAATTTATGGATCACACAAAATGGTGTCTCGTGTGGGAATTGATTGAACCCACGACCTCTTGCGTAGCAGTCGGACACACTCCCACCGCACCACAGAGGTCACAGTCTAAAGTAAGTCTATTTATTTTTCAGTAACATTTATATTACTGATTTAAATGTAAATACACTTTAATAATTATTTTATAATAACTATTACCTCATACTTTATTTTAATTAATATTACATAGGTACTCGTATGTATATTAATTTTCATCTCATGCATTATTATAATTGTTAATTAAATTCTACAAGTTGTTACACTATATAAAATATACAGTTCAAATAATTATTTATAATAATTAGTAAGTTTAATTAACATCACAGGAATTTATACAATTATTAATTTACTAGCTGACCCGCGCAACTTCGTCTGCGTAAATTTCCCCTGTTTTCGGAAAAAAAATAATTGCTGCTCCGCTTCTATTGGTCGTAGCGTGTATGTTATATAGCTTTTAGCCGTCCTCGATAAACGGGCTATGGAACAAACAAAAAATCTGTTAAAAAAGTTCCTGAGATAATCGCGTTCAAACAAACAAACAAACTCTTCAGCTTTATAATATTAGTATAGATTAAAATAATAAATTCCCTTATAAATTATTTTGCAGTTACATTAGTTTTCATCTACAAAAGTAGTCACAGAAGAGTATGACTTATTTCATCACCTAGAGAATAAAAAGATACCTCTCTCATAATATTTTATCAATAGACATTTAAAAACCACACGGCCACATATCGGAGAACACACACATACAACTTCCTTAATTTATCATCTAAGAGGACTGTCACTGAAAAGAGCTTCCTATCCTTTTAACAAGCCGTCCTATTTCAGATAAGTCCGTCCGTCAGACCGCAACAGAGGAAAACTCAAAGCTCGTTTAAAGCTTGGCTTAAATGCTAAACTGAAACCTCACATCAGCTTGGTTTAGCTATCTTAAATGCATTTCCGTACGAGTTTAATGGTGGTGTAGAGTCTGCCTCTGAATAATTAAGAGCCGGTTGATAAGTATTTATGTGTACCAACCATGAGAATATTATAAGTTGTATTTAAAATGAGTCTTTAACATAATTTTTAAGGTGGTTATGTCTTTTAACCCGGCGTTCGAAGGACGAGGGTATCTAATGTTTAATTTTGACAGATACTTAACGTCTATTTCTTTGGCACGGTCTATATCCTAATCGGCTCAACAGATTGGAACAGTATTTTTGTTATTTATTATAAGTTGCCATTACATTATTTTTAATTGAGTAGTTGACTACAATAAAAGTGAATTATTTTATACTAATCAGGTAATAGTAGATCTTAACATGCTCTGAAAATAAGTGTTGTTTTACAATTTAACATGTTTTTCGAATCAAATCAAATCACATCAAATCAAATCGTTTATTTGCTAAAATGTAGTTACAAGAGATCTTAAATTATTTGAATAATATATTTATTATGTTTACAATTTTATGGCATGCAAATGTTATTATTCTATAAAAACAAACAAAAGGGAAAAAAATAACTTCACTATTAAAGTATTACATTTTAAATTTAATTATAATACTAATTTTAGTAGTGTACTAATACTTTTAGTATTCGTTTCATGCTTTTAAATTCTAAACGAATTTAAAAGCATGAAAACGAATACTAAAAATAATGATTTGACGATAAGAACTTATGACGTCATAAGTTGTTATTCCATACACATTTCTAAAGAGCTTGTCGTTTTGACATTTCGTAAAAAGAGACTGATTTGACTTGACAGTAAACATCTTTATTATAGACTTGCGGACGCCTCGCGGTTTCACCCGCGTAGTTTCCGTTCCCGTGGGAATACAGGGATAAAAAATAGCCTATGTCACCCAGGGTCAGTGAAGCTTCACAACGATGAAAGAATTTTTCAAATACGTCCAGGAGCCTATTCAATACAAACAAACAATCAAATATTTCCTCTTTATAATATTAGTATAAACATGACAGAGGATAATATTCAGGTATGACGTCCGATAAAGAAGCATTTGAGATTTTTGTGCTTGAAATATTTTAAAATTTACTAATACCTAAGATAAACTTTAAGAGAGCCATGTTTAAGCCGACCTCTGTACTTTTAGGATTGATTGGAGTTCGATTTTTCGATATTTTTGAGGCTAGAGCCTTTAAAACGGCTTCACAGCTAAAAGAGGAGCCGTAAATTTACCGTGGGTGGACCGCAGGGCGCAGTTAATCAGAAATAAATCCCAAGTTTCAAGGTAATATTTCCAGTTTTTGGTCACAACGGCTATATCTGTAGCTATACAGGTCGGGCAAAACCAATGCCCCTGAGGAAAAAAAACTTTTTTGTTTTTAGAAAAAAAAAACTGCATTCAAAGATTTTCTTAAAATCACTTGGTAGAGCCGGGAATCAAACCCGCTAAATTTAGAAAAAAAAACATTGTGTTCTTATAATACTGATCAAAGGGGTCATCCATAAGGATCAAATCTCTCTTATAAACATTGTATCTAAAATCTAAAGAAAGTAAGGTACCTAATAGTCAAATTAAAAACAAGTTTGCGTCGTTTTTCGCACCTAAGTATGATTTTGCTATCTACAATTTTTTTATTTTTCTGTGGATTTGAGTCTCACATTACTAGCAATCTTGTAAACCCCTCCAGCTAAGCTCAAAGGCTTGTGTTAGGAGTGAGTTCACGTCGGTAGTATCATGCGTAAATTAGGAGAAGCCACGTTTACCAAGTCGCGGTCTCGACTCTAGGACTCATTAGCTCTAGTGGCCATCGGTACTTTAGCAGGTATGGCCATGGCCAGCCCATTGTCACTGAAGGCATGTGACATCCACTAACTCGCATTGAGCTTGCGTGGTTAATTACAGCTTGTATCCACTCTTAGTAAAAAGGCTTGTGTCCCATAAATAGGTACCTACTTTAGATAGATATGATTAGGAATATTATAATTGTCGGAAACATGGTGTAGTGTTTTAATCTTATCTTTTATGTATATATTCCACCATTGGTTATATATTTCGTTATTTTGATCTTAATATATTTCTTCATTTAAATATGATTGTAAATAATTATAAAATCTTTGTTTATAAATTTATACGTCACTTTGACAGAAAATATTTTCTTTGTTACGTTTACAATATTTGAGCATAAAGGTCTATTGTATTTTTGGTAAAAGTATGTACTATTGATTTATCTATTCTAAACTGGCTGTGTGTAATTTGCATTGTAGAGAGATTTCTTGATGGGGAAAAAACGGGAAAAAGGGAAGTAAAGCGTAGAGTTCTCGATTGTAAACAACAAGAAGAGAATCTCTACCTACTGCCGTTGCATCTCATATGCAACAAAGCCGCATCTCTACCTACCGGTGTGGCATCTCGTACGCACCGACACTGCATCCTACCTATCGTCATTGCATCTAATTCGCACCGTCCCCTGCAGCTCTACCTACCGGCGTGGCATCTCGTACGCACCGACGCTGCATCTCTACCTACCGACGTTGCAGCTCGATGCACCGACGTTGCATCTCTACTTGTCGTTGTTGCATTAAGGCGCACCGACGCTGCATGTCTACTCATATTTAATTAATTATAGTCCTCTAATCCTTATCTAAGCTTTTATTACACTACAATGGTTATCAATCTCAGTACAGAACATTTCACCGGAAAAATGATATAACAAAACTATTAAATTTATTTTTAATACATTTTTATATTACAAAATACACCTCGGCCAAACTCTTAGAGGAGGTGGAAGCAAGCTA
Source organism: Herminia tarsipennalis (assembly GCA_945859575.2). NCBI lineage: Eukaryota > Metazoa > Arthropoda > Insecta > Lepidoptera > Erebidae > Herminia > Herminia tarsipennalis. Next base: position 7,618,875 of record OX243834.2, on the reverse strand, counting down.
TTAATATTTCATCTCCAAGATTCTGAATATTTCAAGTTCTTTTAGCGCAGCAAAATTCACGTTTTAAGATATTTTTGTCTTATTTTTACACGTTTACCCGGTATTTTTAGGTTGTATAAAAAAATGAAACAGGCCATTGTGCTGCTTGTTTCAAGAAAGGAAGAATATTTAATAAGTTGCCTCTCTATTTGCTCAGCGCTTGGCATATGACGTTTTCTAGTATCGCTGTGTGAGAAACGACAAATGTCATTTGTTGATAAACGTTCGCGATTTGTACATATTATTGTATTTTTAGGCATTTTAAGCCTTAAGCCGACTAAGATCCGTAGCTTAAAAAAATCCATAATGTGTACAAATCGCGAAAGTTTATGAACATGATGTATATATTATAAAAATTGAGAGTTAATAAACAGTCTACCCGTGACCACGGCCGTTGCAATGTGGTCGAAACGTCGGGCAATAAAAAGGTATCCGTAGTATATTAATCAATATTTTTTATAAATGTATATTTTTGTCTTCTTCTTACATACAATATTAATAACTAATCAAGTGCAATTTCTCAGTTGGTAGGACAAGTATTTATAATATGGAATATATTTTTTATTTTTTTATATTATTTTAAAGAGAAACGCAGCATATTGATGGCGTTTTCTGCTCGCAGATAATAATTATAATAATGCTTTATTCACTTAGGAAGCAAAATGCCACACTTGTGAAAAGTCGATTCTACATTTACTTGTAATACCTGTTCGCAAACAATAGGTAAAGCCCGAGAAAAGAACAGGCAATAAAAACTCGATATGTTGGTAATCATGATAAAACACCTTTAGATATACCAATTTTAATTAAAATCAGATTAGTACCATCTTAGATGAGGCACTCATAACAATCAAGACAATATTTTCTCCAAAGATACTATGTTAAAGATAAGTAAACTTAAGTTACTAAAGTTCTTACTAAAGTTCAATGAAGTAGTTTGCCTACAAAGCATGCCCAATAAATTGCCATACCAACAGGAATCAAAAAGAAGGCTGTATTTCAGACCATTCAGAAACAAGTAGGTATTCATAAAGAGAGTTGCTCCATGCAGGGGAACGTAGTTGAACGCTACATGAATGATATCAACGATGTGCCAATCGGTATGTATCAAAGGGCGTCTAGACATGAGGGGTCAAAGAGTCCACGGACACTAAATGAAAACTGATTTTAGAATGTCAGGGGTTAAAGAATTTAATTAGTTCAGAAATTTGTTACAGTTTAAGTTGGTATCTTTTATTTGTTTTACTTCTAATCCTAACAAAGTTTCCCTAGAGAATCATTTTGGCTTTGATAGAACTTTTTTTACTTTATTTATTATATTAAGTATACATGTATCTTTAAATATATAGCGGTTGGTGAGTGACGGTAAAAATATGCGGTATAAAGTTTTTAAAATAATAATAATAATAATCTTGGGACAACTCACACAACGCTATCTGATCCCAAACTAAGCAGAGCTTGTACCTACTATGGAAACCAGGCAACTGATAAACATACTTATATATTTCTAAATACAAACATATTATAGATAAATAACACCCAGACACAGAATAAACTATCATGCTCATCACAGAAAGTTTAATCCTGGGTGGGCATCGAACCCACTAACTTTTACGTAGCAGTCGGATACACTCCCACCGCGCCACAGAGGCAGTCAATGATTGACGAGTTTATGCGAAGCTAGGTCATATTTATCATCCATCCTTATTCGCACATAGTTTTTTTAGCGTTTTCGCGGTAAGCCCTTGCAAATTGTTAAAATCTAGTCATAATGATAAATAGAGAGCTGCGCTTAGAAATGCATCAACGCGTATTCGCGGCAGATTTATTAAAGCTCACCGCGCATGCACCAGTTCGCACAAAAAAAAGAACATGTATACCGTGGTACCTAGTACTTACATTTTACCTATTTCAATGGTGTGTAACTTGCCTAAAACGGTTCGCATACTACGTAGATTTATAATCTGTACTCAGTTTGAAACAAACTCTAAATATTTATTCCATTCAAATTTCGAACAAACCCTTCACGTATAAACTTAGCGGTACTTTGACAAGAAACAGGTAAACACATTAAACGGGTGTTCTTAAAATTATGTACGTGTAGAACATTTTCCTTTCATGCTTTGTGTCTTATACACGATATATAATGACATCAAGAACAAAGGAGTTCTTATTCAAACAGTAGGTCCTACGCATGAGTTGGTATGCGATTTGGAACAGGATTTTAAATAAACTTTTATCGTGTTTTTTTGTGATTGTATGTGGGTTGATAAATTAAATAAATATATTTAATATAAATATCTTGGGACAGCTCACACAACGTTATCTGATCCCAAACTAAGCAGAACTTGTTCTATATTTTTGAATACATTTATATTAAAGATAAATAACACCCAGACACAAAATAAACCATCGTGCTCATCAAAAAAATTCTGGAGATCTGTCATACAGGTTTTGAACCTACTACCAGCTCTCATAAAGGTTTTATGCTACTAAATTGTAAGTTATTTTATGTAATAAAACATGTACCTTTTTGAAAGGAATACAATTATAGTATTATATTATCATATTATTATTAACAAAGTTTTATCCTGGGTGGGGATCGAACCCACGACTTCAGGCTTAGTAGTCAGGGTCACTAAACACTATACCAACGGGCCAGTCAAGAATTTACAAAGAGTTCATTTATTGTAATTTTATGTTGACTTAAATACCACCACTCAATGAATTAATCCAGAAACACCATATTACTGTTACCCACCCAGAAAATCTCAATAAGTACATAAACAAATCTTAACAATTCTCAGATTAAGGAATATATTGCATCTTAATACTAATGTACTATTTTATCAATGAACATAATTTTTATTTTAAAAAAATATTTTAGTTCCTGGTGCCCCTGGTGGTGGCAAATATCTGAGTTGACTTAATTTTAGATACTAGAATTAAATACTAACATAGTCTTTAAGTCAATGTATTTACTAACAAAATATGGACCACAGTCTGAAATAAATGTATTTTATTTTATTTTATTTAACCCTTTACTTGGCAGGATATTTGTGTTTCAAAAATTAATTTTTTTTTTACATAATCGTGGTCTATGGGGTGTAAATGAGGGTAGAAAAATAAAATAAAAATTATATGACATTCAAAAATAAGGTTTTTTTAATGTATCCTTAAATGCACATTGCCTAATATGTAACAATCAAGTGTCAAGTTTGAGTGTATCTTTAAAGACACACTGCCGTACATCACATAAACCTAAAATTTAAAAGAATTAAAAATATATAAATCAAACTTAAACATTTTTAATAACAAAACAAAATTATAAATCAAATTAGTTCTCTTCTCTCTTAAAACTATAATTCCTAAAGATAATTCCTAAAGATAATAGGAACCAAATTAACAAATGGTTAACTAGTGAGATCAATCAATCAGTCAGTATTATCAATAAATTAGGACTTAGAATGATAAGCAAAAAAACAATTTCGTTCTTCTACTAAACAAAGCCTTATTTTGCATTTTTGGCAGAAGAACTTAGTCTGACCTTTTGTACAAAATTTACATCTTCCTTTAGATGTAAATGTCGGCATATGACCGAGTTGATCATATCGTACGATATCTGGAGGTCTTTCAACAACAGGATTCCTGATAACCTGGCCAGGCCGTACATTTGTCCCAGAACTATCCACATTCCTCCCTAATGTCAATAAACTGGAATGTATTTCATACCTGAAACGTTTGAGTGTAAACACTTTTTTTGAACGCTGTCCTTTCAGAGCACGTCTATATAGAAGCCATGCATTGTTTACACAGATATCTAACATTTGGGAGAATATAGGCAAATACCAACGATGGCCTCGAAGTGGAGTACGGTATAAAGCTATAAGCATATCCGAAAGATCGACTCCACCCATATTGGAATTATATTCTTTGATTATTTTTGGACAAGGTACTGGTACTTTGCGTCTTTCTTCTTTACTGAATCTTAAAATATTTTCAACAGGATTCGCGTCGATATAACTGCTAGCAACCGTTACACATTTATTGTCATACCATTTCAAAACGACGATCTTATTTTTATTACACACAACCTGACCATAACTTCCTCTACCTTTCTTTTTTAAGGCTTTGTCTGTCAGCAGCATATTTTCAGCTCCCCGGAGTCTGTTTTGTCTAATAGTTCCTAATGAAAAAATGCCATATTCGTTGCGGAGATGATGTATAAGCTCAATAGAAGTAAAAAAATTATCAAAACATACAATCTTGCATGGTCGTTGGCGAATCGACTTTACTAAAGCTAATACAACTTTTCCACCTAATCCCATACCTTCTTCTTTATCCGTGAAGGAGTGATACCTAAAAGTATCTTCACCTCCGTACACTAGAAAGTCGTACACTAAACCAGAGACCCCCGCTCGCACAAATATCTTAAATCCCCATTTTTTGGGCTTGTTTTGTACATATTGCCTTCGGGTGCCGGCTCTAGTACCTTTGTAAGGCACCATCATCTCATCGACACTAAATCGAGATTCTTCCTCAATTTTCAAGCAATTATCACGTACTTTTTGAAGCAGTGGTCTAACTTTGTAGTACCTGTCGCCATCATCATATAGATTATTATTGAAATGTAAATATCGCCTCATTGATTGAAATTTCTTCAGGGTCATAATATTTGCCACTTTATTGTAACGTAAAGCTTTTGACCAGTAATCAGTGTACGCCGGTAGTTTTGCGATTCCCATCAATAAAATAATTGCCATAAAATCTTTAATATCATTTTCTGTAAAATTCAAAGACACACCCTTTGATTGTGTGCTATATAAATTAGTTTCTTCAACAATCATAGAAAATAAATCATCTGGAAAAAATTGGTTGAAATATTCTATCGGACTTTTTTCCCCTTCACTAATAAATTCTGATGTATCTTCCATGTCTGCTGTTCCATAAAATTTTTGACGTTTCCAATTTGGTGCAATCCTTTCTATTCTAACTATTTTTCTACGTGCTACAACAAGTCTTGGTCTGTTTGACCGAGTAGCTGCTGAAGGAGATGGTACTGATAGAGTGGAGGTTAAATGAACAGATCGTGACGTATCCAAAGTAGAATGAACTTGAAGCGGAGAGGGCATTGGTGACTGTGGCATGATCCCAGTTTCAAATTGACATACTAATGACTGATGTGGAGATAAAATTGATGGCGAAGAAACAGCAATGGGACTTGATGCTTGAAATGGTTCAGAGACAGAATGGACCTTTGGAAATGTTGTTACCTCATTGTCGCTATCTGATAATAGGTGTAAATTTTCAAACGAAGACGGTAAAGATAGTGGTGGTGAGCTATCTGAATTATTTGCCGGAACATAATTTTGTAACTCGTCATCGGAGGACCCACTGCTATCTATTTCTGATCTACCACCAGACTTTGGAACAAGAGCCACCAAAAGGTGAGACCTTTTTTGTTGCTGAATGCTGATTTGTGAAATCTAAAAATAAAATAAATAAAAATTAATATTAATATAACCTTATCGTTATATAATCCAGCTTTATGTAGCATATCTACCCGTATATGGAAATATAAAGTAAATATCCATAAAGAAACACTGATAGTTTTCAAAACGTAGAAAATTGGCAGTGTATCTTTATGGATACATAACAAAATGCATTTATTATGTAGGGAACCGGGCCGTGTGCATTTAAAGATACATACCAAAAACCGATATAATAACTGTGATTGTAAGCAATATCTATACAAAAAAATTACATTTCCTAGTAGGTAATACCATAATGAATAGAATAACAGCTTCATAGTAACACATAAACTAAATAAAATTGTCAAAAACTGTAATATTTACCTTACGCGGCGCAGACGCACGTGCACGGTCCGCCATTTTGGCGTCTACTGTCGAAAATAGTGTTGCCAGGAACATCCAATTATTTTTTTTTTATACTTGGTAATGTTTTTTAAAATAATAAATGTAAAATATTAAAATTTATTTATTAGTTTGCAATCTAGAATTTAATAACGTCATATGTGCATAACAATGCACACTGCCAAGAAAAGGGTTAATATGCCGCCTTTTGCAAATTTACATTGCAAAAGGCGGACTTAATGCTGTAAGCATTCTCTATCAGTCAACCTTGGGTGGTGGAGTGAAATGGGTGGGAGATTATTGTTTTGAGACAGTAATCTGCCACCCATTTCTCTCTCACTAATTTTCCTATTATTGATATTAGGAAAATTAGTGACGGCACGAAGCCAATAAATTATGATAAGTAAATATTTTAAATGTACATTAGCTGTAGATGAATCTAAATAAGAAAGATAAAAAACCGGGCAAGAGCATGTCGGACTATGCTGATGCTATTATTCAAGGAACCCTTCCTTGAATAATTGCATCAGCAGAAGAGCGTATGTTCATGGCACTTAAGTGCCATTTGGTGAGAAGAGCAGTTTTTCGTCAATAACTCAATGATAGTATATCCGATCATGTTCAAAATAATTTTAATTTAAAGTATTTATTAAGCGCTATCTTTGTGTTCTTTTTTCATATTTTTTTGGTCACACGGTTCAAATGTTAAGGGGGACATTGACAATGACAATTTATGCAATTTTCAGTGCAAATATTTCCTAAAATATTTATTCAATCAATAAAGTTTATTAGAAACCTTTAAATGTTTTTGAAAGACCTGTCGAATAATCACTGAACAGATTGGTACAATTAAAACGTCGTTAGATTCGTCTTGATTGCCCGAGTTTGCTTAGATATGTGACGTTTGAAAAAAACAAACATGGCGGCTGTGAGATGTCAAAATAAAAAGGTGTGAAAAAAAAAGTTGTTTTGAATACTGCAATATGGGTATCAAATTAAAGGGCTCATCAAAACAGCATTTCAAAAAGGTATAACATGGTTATGACTGTAATACTTGATGAATTAATGAATCTCAATGAACTTAGTAAAGTGCCTCCGACTGCATGAAATTATATAATTATGTAGGGGATCTTGTTTTCATCTTTTTTGTGCAGGCGGGTATTTTTATTTTTATAATTTATTTTTTTATTACCATATTTCATCAATACTCATTGAGTAGTAGTCTTTGAGTAAAATGTCTGACAGACAGACTGAGAGGCGGACTTGACGAAACTATAAGGGTTCCGTTTTTTCCATTTTGGCTACGGAACCCTAAAAAGGATTTTTTAATGATTTTTGCAGTTTTACAATTACTTAAAGGAAAACGAGGAATAGCTAGACTCCTCTAGACTACAATCTTGCGTCAATTTTGGGGCAATTTAATTTCCTTCTCCTAATTTGTTTTAATGTCTCTTTCAGTTTCATTCTTAAATAAATTAAGAGGTTTATAGTCGCGGGCTAGATTTTTAAAATAAATCTTTAGTGCAGTTGTTTCGTTTTGTCAGACAAAATTAAAACTAAACAAAAGTTTGACTTCAATAAAAGATCGTTTTTGTATTTATAAGTTTTTATTTAACTAGACCCGTGTGTATGTTAGTTTGTATGTTAACTTGTGTGGGTCAAATCTTGGAAGGTAAATTAATACCAGTTCCTGACGTTCGATTGGGTTCAAACTTGGTACATTAGTGTATATTTGATCAAAATGCAATATTATGGTACCATAGATCTGATCTGATGATAGAGTCGGAAGGAATTCCTAAACTAAGAAACCTAGCAAGTTTGGGCTCAATAGATTCGTCTTGACAAATACTCCAATTCTAAATTATTTCTGCGGACTGATGAAATAACCGAAAGGTTAAAAAAAAACGCTTTTTGCGAGATTTTCCGAATGCTGCACATTACACAAAGTGCAGTGTAGTACCTACTGTCGATTATTGGCCTTACGTAGAGTCAAATTGCTAGATTGTCTTGGTATCAACCTCGCGACAAGCTTTTATCTATACTAATATTATAAAGAGGAAAGATTTAATTGTTTGTTTATATTGAATATGCTCCAAAACTATTGGACGGATTTGAAAAATTCTTTCATCGTTGTGAAGCTACACTAACCCCGGGTGACATAGGCTATTTTGTTCCCTGTATTCCCACGGGAACGGGAACTACGCGGGTGAAACCGCGAGGCGTCCACTAGTGTCATATAAATAGATAATGTAATAAATTGATGGGTTTGGTTTAATTTAAAAAATATTTACTTCCATATAATTTACATACTCGTATAAATCATCCGAAAGAAAATAGATAGCTAACTGGTGGTTTAGGAGGAATTAGCGGATATATAGACAGACGCAAAAAGTGACTTTCTTTTATATATGTATATTTTTGTACTAAGAACGTAAGTTAAGAAAAGGATGTCACTAAGGTTTTATATTTCTACACGATGGGAGTAGGATTCATTGATTGCAATATTGTAATATTGCACAATAGCACAATGGAAAATCAGCTTGTTATCCCATAGCCTAGAGGCGAAGCGTTATGGTAATCTTCCTCGCTTTGTTAACTACCGCATGTTTTTTAACAATATATTTTTCTGTATCTATTTTTTATTTGCTTTGTATTCAGTTTTATTGAACATTATTACTGTGTTGTTTGTAAAAAAATCTTTATAAGTTCAATATGGCGGTGTTTCATTGGACGAAGGGCGACAAACTAGAGTAAAATAAAAATCGAAACACGTGGTTGTGAGGATGTATTGATATTTGTAACACTTTAACGTAAAAAGATCTGAATGGATTTACAGAAATATAACTGATTCATCAGAATAAGGTTTCGGCTACACACAGCGACTTGCATGCGGAAACAGTTTGTGCAAATTTGTTTGCGCATGCAAGTTGCTACGTGTAGCCGGACCCTTTCCACGCACAATCTTATTTAATAGGCTACTAAGGCCTATTTCATACTAAAACATACATAAAAAACTTCATAAATTACTACAATTACACAACTACATATCTAACTATAAAACCCTTAATAAACTAACAAACCACTAATAATTACAAAATTATACATGACACTGAGATTGAGACGGTGGAGTCATGCTTCGCTACGTGGTGTGACATAAACAACGGTACGCGACACCCTTCGGCCAGAAGTCCTCCTTCATGAAGATGGACAGATGTTCACTAACAACGCGCACAAACCAGTTGGTTCGGCTACACGCAGCTTGCAACTTGCATGCCTAAACAGTTTGTGCAAATTTATTTGCGCAAACAAGTCGCTACGTACGGACGCTAACTTAGGCTTAAAGATATGCTGAATCATAAAAAAAAAACGATAAACACAAACGAACTCGCGGGTCGAATACTAAAACATATTCATTTATTTTATGGAAAAGTAAATGAAAAACACAGAATTACTTACTTAGTATCACTAAAAAATAAACTCAAATCATCGAGTCTTCCTGCAATACATAATATTGAAAATTCTGATTGAACTTGAAAGAAAATAACACAGTTTTAAACATTGAACATAAAAAACTCTTACGTAAAACCTGGAAGAGACTGCTACATATTAACGATTGACAAAACCAATATAATATGCAAGAAAACGGCACTCGTAAAATGTAAGTCGTCTCACATGGGAAATTGAGTAGAAGTGCGGTAAAACACGACGAAACTCGATATTTCAAAAGTTCAAAAAATAAATGCAAATAGTTGAACAGTTTATTTTAGCGCCGCAGTCTTGCCACTCGCAACTTGCTTGCAGTCAAACGTTTTCTGTAACTAATACACTGAAAATTTCCGATAAATGCATACGCTGTTCTTTTAAGCATACGACCCACTATTTGTAGGACCGTTTGTTAATAAAGTTCAATCTTGAAACAAGGTATCATAATATATTATAAACATTTATAATATTATGATACTTAAAATATAACTTAATATAGTAACTAAGTAATTTATATTAATAAAAAAGTATATATATATATATACTTTTTTTTATTTTCTGAGTTAGTTAAATTATATATATAACTAGCTGACCCTCGCAAACTTCGTCTGCGTCAAATTAACCCGTTTTTGCACAATAGGGGTAAATAAAAAAATAGGGGTTGATCGTAGAAGGGTTAAAATTCAGGGTTGTATGTATTTTTGAATCCGTTATCATAAAAAATAAAAAAATAAAAATTTACCTAAAAATAAAAAAATAAAAAAAATTGGGGTGGACTACCCTTAACATTTAGGGGGATGAAAAATAGATGTTGTCCTATTCTCAGACCTTTCCAATATGCACACAAAATTTGATGACAATCGGTCGAGCCGTTTCGGAGGAGTTAAATTACAAACACCGTGACACGAGAATTTTATATATTAGATTTAACTACCTTAGTTAAATAAGTCAAAAATGCATGCTTTTTTTTACTAGCAATTTAAAGATACCGAGTAACCCGATGTCTTTACCAGGCTCTAAAAACGTTAATACATTCTCCCATAAAGACATTGCTGCTATTATAATACCAACGTGGAACGTTGAAGAGTCGGTTAGGTGTCGGTTAGCTCACTATTTATACTATAACCTATTTCATAGTTTACTTAATTGTATGCACACATTTTTTTTAAATTCTTCTTCTCTAAATCGTGCTTTTCTAAAAAAGCACGTTTCTTTCCTACCTAATGCATGCCGTGGTAGCCTATAATTAAGGCAGTACTTCTGGATGTATCCATTAATATGCAAATTTGTCAAATTTAAGTGTATGCTTTGTTGGCTGCCCTTAAATAAATAAATAAATACCCAGTTTCAAGATTGATCTGTGTTTTGACTGGAATATATTCCTTTTTATGAGTAAGTGCGTCATGTCTTAAGATTATGGGCAGCATCAGGATTGCATCTGAGGCAGATGATCTGTCTAGCTAGGACAATTGTGTGAAAATTGGACGACGACGAATCTTTCACTTGACCGGTAACTCTTGTTGATGTGCACGACCGCGTGCATATATGACTGACCTATTGGTCTAGTGGTTAGTGACTCTGACTGCTAAGCCGGAGGTGGTGGGTTCGATCCCCACCCAGGATAAAACTTTGTGTGATGAGCACGATGGTTTATTCTGTGTCTGGGTGTTATTTATCTATATTAAGTATGTATTTAGAAATTTTTAAGTATGTTTATCAGTTCTCTGGTTTCCATAGTACATGCTCTGCTTAATTTGGGATCATATGGCGTTGTGTGAGTTGTCCCAAGATATTATTATTATGTTTCAGTATTATGAAAAAAAGTTTGTTGTGGCTTTTGCGATCTTAAGTATTCTTATATCTCTTGATTTCCTTGTAGCCTGAGAATCAACATGAAAAGTTACAAACTGTTTTATTTGAAAAGACGTTTATATACGGACACGTTTCGTTTCACGCGCGAGTTGTCTTATTCTCCTAATTTTCCGCTATAATAATTCCAAATTATTCCGGCGGCTGGTTTCGAAGGAAATGGCATAATATTATTATAACCACATCGGGTAACCCTATTTAGTTTAGAGCGTAATTCTGGTGCTTGGATTTACTGAGTGATGTTTAGCTGAAGTTCTGATCGCATCTAAATAAACGTTGAAAATATTAACCTACGAACAAAATGTTTTTTATAACCCCACACCAACAAACGGCTTGTTATTTATCTATGTGCCACTCTGTGGTATCGTAGTACCTGGGTCCTGAGATAATAGATTTTAATGCTGATTGTTTAAAAGTAACTGATTTAATTGGGATAGTTCTTATATTAGCTTAATAAAAACTGGACTGCCTCGGTGACGCGGTTGAAATGTGTCCGACTGCTACACAAGAGGTTTGATTCCTACTCGGGACACCACTTTGTGGGATCCATTGTTCCGCGTCTGGGTGTAGTTTTGGTGCGTGACACAGAAGTTCCCCGCGACACAGGGCATGTACCATATTGCGAGAATCGTCTTAAAAAAAAATCGTTTAATCGTTTGAAACTGTTTATCTCACGAGTATTCTTTCTAATCTTTGTGTGCAATACACCAGTGAGGTTTTATATGTAGGTAGTAGTGTGTAAATGGACATTAGGTTAGTGTGAGTGCTCGCTCTAATTATTTCAGTTTGTTATGACACTTACGGCACACATTCACACGTATACAAAAACAAGTGCACACACAACTAAAGGCCGCGCGTAATCGTAAATTGCAAAAACTATAATTATAAAATCGACCGATGTCGGGTATAAAAAAATGGTCGTCTCCAAAGTCAGTATTGTATCGCATGTCGCTGCAATCGCCAAAACATTGATGACATTGTAATAAACAACCATGCCTGTGACAGCTTTAGTGGAACCGGGCGCATGCGCCCGACGGACAGAATGCTTCAACCTATCAGCAGGTGGAACGTAACAGATCATGACACTTTTCCGTGCGTGCACTCGGTCATCGATTTATAATACGTTGATGGTCACATCATCAATTTTAGTGTTACAGTAAATACATTAAGGTACCTACGAGTAACTTACTTACCAGAATGTAGTCTTTACGGCGCGCTTAATTTTATTCATTTTATTTATGATGGTTTAACTTCGTATTTCCACTGCATTTTAATCAAATTTTCAAGTCACGAACTTCAAATGATTATTCATAGGGGTTAGCATATTTGATTTAAATATTCACATTTCTCCTAACTGCATTTCATATATCTGACACTGTCAGAGCGCAGGATGGTGTATGAAAATATGCTTATCTTGAATAATTCTACCAAAATGAACATTGCTGAAACAGCTTTTGTAGGCATAGTTGAAAAGTACGGAGCTTGGTCACGTGAATCCCAATTTTTGACCGATTACGGCGAAGTCAAATGGTTTATTTCAAGCCCGTATGTGTGCATGTTCTAGGATCACTTGTAAAATATTAACCACAATTTATCAAACGAAGATAGTCGTAGTCGTATGCCATTTATAGATAAAGGTGACATATGGAATAAGACCACGGCTATCTTCAGAACATTGTTAATAAGAATGTAAGACAAGAATAAAATTTTACAAGGTATAAAGATTGATTTATAATATACGAATATCCTTCTGCTCTTGGCTTTTTTACATTACACCAAATAACTACGTAATATAATTTTTGAAAAAAAAATTACGAATTAACCTTTCACCACTTACCACCATTTACCACACATCTGAGAGACCCTGGAGTAAAATCGATGTTTCTTTGTCAGGTTAAGGGCCTACACCTCACAATAAACAATGATTTTACTCCAGTAAAATATTCTGTAAGTTGTTAAGGTCATAACTCCAAAAACAAGTGGTGGTGATTAAGGGTTAATTTATGAAATATTTTCCAAAATTAATATTATAAAGTTATTTAGTGTTCTGCGGGAGGTTACTAGTAAATTAAAGAGTCACCATATATAGTACATTTTCATTTATATTGTTTTTATTGCCAAGTTCTTTTCGCACGGCTTTACTCTTGCGAACTTGGCATTAAATGTCCTTCTATTCCAAATTTTGTCTGACGTCCTGCGTTTTATTTGTAACTAGCTGTCCCGCGCAACTTCGTATGCGTAAATTTTCCCCGTTTTTGCAACATTTCTCGTCGCTACTCCGCTCGTATTAGTCGTAGCGTGATGTTATATAGCCTATAGCCTTCATCGATAAATGGGCTATCCAACAAAAAAATATTTTTTTAAATCGGATCAGTAGTTCCTGAGATTACCGCGTTTAAACAAACAAACAAACAAACAAACTCATCCGCTCTATAATATTAGTATAGATATAAATGAATAAAGTATTTTGTCTTTACTTTTGACTTTTTTGTAATGGAAAGTGAAGAAAAGTCGTGTGAGTCATGCCAAGACTAGTCCAAAGCATACAAGATGTTTCAAACATTCAAACGCGTTTTTCTACATCCACGCGTTGGACGAGTGGCGTTGGGCGGTACGTTGGGGCCAACGTGTGGGACCGGACGTATAAAGTACGGCAACATAGTCATAATCATAGTCATTTATTTATAGGGGATTCTTACATAGGCATCACAAATTATGTATTAACTTTTTTTTTTATTTATCATTTAAAATACAGATTATCATAATACATAATATAGCATTTATAAACCACGAGGTTTGTACTTATGTAGGTAGGTAGCCTAATGGATAAGGCATTGGACTCGAATCGTGAGGTCGTGGGATGTACTGACGTGAATCTAACACAAGCTGGCAATCCTGTTTTCCCCTCCAGTTAAGCTCAATACTTAGCTGGAGGGGTATACAGGATTGCCAGTAATGTGGGACCTTCAATTATTACAAATTATTTCTTAAAAAAAAAAAGTATTTAAACTATCTTCTATGTAACCAAACTAGCTTTCGCACGCGGCTCCGCCCGCTTGTAAAACTAAAACGTGTAGAACTCCTATCTTATGTCGTTCTTCGGGACTCAAACTATCGCCGTACCAAATTTCGTCGAAATCGATCGAAAACATTCTTAAAAAGATACCTTAAAAATTGTATTCTTCTTATTCTACTCACAATAGCTACTATGCTTAAAAACTGATTTAGTATTACTCAAAAGTAAAATATACCAAAGTGCACTTTAGTAGTGTTCATTTTGGTTAAAAGATTTCCTTTCTTTATACAAAGGACTTTGGAGAAATGCATTCTATATTGGCCTTTTGGCCTTTGTATATAGTGGGTGAATACCTGTGCAACGTTGTACTTAGGAATTAGACGTTGTTCACATGCTGAGGCTAAAGAACCGTTTCAACGGGCGAGGGAATCGCGGTGATATTAAGTCGTGCCACTTATTTTATATACACTTTCTTAGAAAATGTCTCCACACGGCGATATTAAAAAAAATAAGGCGTTGTATAATAATTGCATTTTTGAAAGATTTGAAGTTCAGACTCAGGAATCAGACCGGAGACTTCCGTATGCCAAACCGGGGCCGGAATCGAACGACCTATCTGGACTATGCTACTAGACAAACATTTTTTTTTGCGATTCAGTTACGAGTTGCGACGATGCGCTGGCAGAATCATCGCTTGTTTGTCGAGACTACCCAACGATAGTAGAGCGGAATCGTCGCGATTATCTTGCACGTGTAGACGGTCCCTTAACGACCGTGTCCGTGTTGAATCTTGTCCTGCAGTGATTAGTTACTCGACAGGTTAAGTTTGTTACAATTTAGATAGGTTTACATAAAAGATCAATAAGCCATTCCAGGATATATTTTTTTTATGGAGGTTAATGGGCGGGGAGGGAGAACTTGATTTGAAAATACACCTGATGGTGAGGATTTTTCGAGATTAGAAGTTAATAAAATTGTAGCTAAGTGTTACTTTGGTGATTTAAAGTGAGAAAATATAGGATCAGTTGAAAATATTCATGATGTTGTCAATGCCTTGTCCTTGTCCTACATTTCTTTTGATTTTTTTTTCACGCGTTACACAGCTTCAAATCTCTAGTTGTATAACTAAATGGATTCTCCAAGTGATGATACCTACCTATAGAGTACCTAACTAGTTTAAAAAAAACTTTTTTTGCTACGGTCAAAACAGGTTATTTTTTAAACGAACAAACTGTTAAGCAACTCGCTGGTCATTTAATTATCCAGAAAGTCCACTGAATAACAATGCAATGATTTCTAAACAAAGTTCAAACAATTTCTGCTTAATACCCTATATGAGCGGACGCGTCGACGAAATAGTTGTCGTAGTGGAGAACACTTGGCCGGTGCACTACATGCATGCTGAATTTAATACATTAATTGAATTAGAATTTGGATTAGAATTCTCGGAAAGCCAGAATAGCTTTTGGTGCTGAATTTATTATTTGAACGTGTTAATCTGTGGTCTAATTAGAAGGTATGCGAAATATTGCTCTGCCAAATTTGTTTATTTATTTTACCGATTATTCTGTGCATTATGATTTTAATCGATGTTGAAATTATCGATTGTAATCCATGTGTTAATGTTAGAGCTGGCATTCTATTAATTTTATGAATTTAAAGTTGGATGCCTAGAATTGGATGTTTGACTCACGGTCACGTTCCTGAAATACCAAGCTTAGCATAAAATTTACCAATTCATTGACATTACTTTATTTGAAGCATGTACGTTTCTTATTTATCTTATACTAGCTGACCCGCGCAACTTCGTATGCGTAAATTTTCCCCGTTTTTGCAACATTTTTCATTGCTGCTCCGCTCCTATTGGTCGTAGCGTGATGTTATATAACCTACAGCTTCGATAAATGGGTTATCCAACAATAAAATAATTTTTCAATTCGGACTAGTAGTTCCTGAGATTATCACGTTCAAACAAACAAACAAACTCTTTAGCTTTATAATATTAGTAGTAGACTTATCTAGCATAATATTAGTCTCAAGGACTCAAGAAATTAGCTCCTGAGAACGTCTCGCCCAGCTTTTACAGAGCCTCCTGAAGTCGCGTAAAGGGCACTTAGTCATGCAACACTAGAAGCCTAGTTATGAAAGTGGGGAAATAGGGAGTGCAAACTTTGTTCATGTTGATTCAGTGACCGATAGCGGTTAGAAAAACATTATTGTTTTATACCTTTAAACCTTTTCGAGCAATTTATAGGCAGGTGTCGATCAACTTGACCGTAGACCGTAGTTCGGCCCCGAAGGGTCAACCCTATAAATAAATCATCGACGTTCTCTACGCAGGTTTTTCCTGATAGAATAGTAAGCTTTTTAATATTTTAATTTGCATTCTAAGCAATCTGTCTTCTTAAATTTGTCAAATCTCGCTCTTAAATAAGTATATTTTTATAGAAGTTATTCTATTTCAGACTCATTTTTTAAAAGTAATGCATATTTTCTTGGCTACTACCATTGTAAAAAAATGTTAAATAATAGTTTTTACTTTATAATTTAATGAACACATTTTCTTAAACAGATATTTTTCATATATCTATGAAATGTCTGGTCATTTCATAGATATATGAAAAATATCTGTTTAATAAAAACATACAGCAAACATAGCCATTTAAACTTAAATTTCATTACATATCATTTATATTCTTTGCTACCGCTTCTGTATGTTCGCTCAGGAATCTTTGGCCAGTAAAATTGCGCATAGTCCTTAATAGATATTCTGACAGAGAAGAAAATAAATGCTCAACCTTTAACAACTTCTTATGGCATCTAGCTGTGTCAGCCAGATGCCATAAGAATTACTGTGTGTGCCTATATTGAAAGAATAAACTTAAAGTTACACACAGAGCAAAATCAATCTTATTTTTATTTATATTTAAAAATGATAATCAAGTAAATTATAAAAGGTACTTAAATGAGCTCAAAATTTTAAAACGATTTTTCTCGATATTTCTCGCACCTACTTGTTCTCCGTCTAACATCAGATGTTGTGGTGTTTGGCAGCATCTGACCTTTATTTTGATGACTATTGTTTTTTTTATATACACAGTTACATAAAATACCTATATTTACCATCAATATGAATGAAAGTGTACTCTTAAAAGGAAAAAAACAAACTCGATTGCAAAAACGGCCCAAAGGTAAATTTATTCCCATGTCAGGATTTCCCATTTCAAATTATCATTTTCCTTATTACCTTTGACTTACATTTTGAAGAACAACTCTTTGGTCCTATTAAAGTCATAGCGAATTTCGTCGACTCGTTCGACTTCGAAGATCCAATAATACTAATTTGAAATTTCTTGTCAAAGTTATAAATTCACAAACATGTTTTCGCTCCCATTAGAACTAAATGCACCTTTAAAATTATCGTTTGATATTATTTACTGGGAAATGAAATTATATGCATGAATACAGTTGCGTACAAAAGTTTTACTCCTATATTCCATAATCTTTAGTAACAACATTTTAACTAGCGAGTGTTTTGTCTTTATGACTGAGTTCCGCCCGCACCCCTTTAACCCTAGAGTACTAACCTTATTTTTTTACTGCTTAATACTAATGATCGCTTGGGAGGCTACTTCATAAATGATACAATATTTTACGCATACTTTTAATTAAAATTTGTATGAAATTTAACAAAATAACAAGTTAAGCTCTCTCTTCTTTAAATTTAATAAAACAGTTCACCTTAAAATTGTAATTCAGTCTTAAAATCAACCTTAAATCTAACATTAACCGTACTTGGACAGCCTTTATAATAATAATAATATAAAATAAAAAAATTACATGTAGCTTATAATTTCTAATCTAAATTAGGTATTAATAATATGTTTTATCATATAAAATTAAAAAAACTATTCTAAATATAAAGAATTTGGCTTGAGACTAAATTAAAATCAGATTATTTTTTCTTATTACAATGATAATAGTTCGGATCTCCGAACTGTTATTATTGTGATAAATTATTGTTTAGAACATCAATCTCGATGTTCTAAACAATAATATATAAGCTACACATGCTTCGTTTGCTTTTTTATAGCTGGTTCTTCAATATTCTCTATATTTTTTGTTGTTTGTTTTCTAACACCTCTTGTATAGCATCTCTAACTCGTTTCATTATTGTCGGTCTCTCTTCTGCTCTTATTGCACACCATGGTTTACAAAGCTCGTCGCTTATTCTCTCATAAAAGTTCTTCTGTCCATTGTCTTCTGTCCCCGTATCTTCGAATTAGATACATGCAATATGTACCTGTTAAGTACAGCCATGTTTATCATCCCATAAAATAGACAAATCGGCCAGAGTCTAGTTTTGCGATTACAACAAAGTGACCACACATTTGATCGAAGGTGTCAACAGCACCTTTAGAGGAATAAATCAACGTCGTCCGAAGCAATATTTTGAGGATCGTCTTCTAACTGGTAAAAGGGTAAAAACGTAGGATCGGCCCCGCTGTAGTCTGAATCGTAGTCCTCAACTGTTAATAAATCTTCAGTTTCACCAACCGAATCTTCATTTTCCAAATAACTCGTCATCTGATTCTCGTCGAGATTCATCTATGAAACAAAATGATAATTTTTTAACTTGTTGTAACAAGTAAATAAAGAGATAATTGCAAAAAACTAAAAGATAGCATACGTTAAAAACTTACCTTTAATACTAACGATCGCCTCTCAGGCGATCGTGAGGTCAATAATTCGATATCGGAGTCTCCCTGCTAGATGCGCGACCGCTCTCCTCATATATCACGGGATATACTATATTGGCGCGAACGCATACCGCGATACATAGGCGTCATTCAAAATTATTTCCAAAAAACCAACCGCGCGCGGCCTGTCAGGCGATGGTTAGTACTCTAGGGTTAAAGATTTGATTAGGCTTTGAAGCGGATACCTACATCATAACAACTATCTGTGTACCCAATTGCAACCCAATCTATTCAGAAGTGTGAGCTATGTCTTAATATTTCAGTAAATCTCATCCTCGCAACTTCGTCCGCGTCACATGAGAGGGCTAGCGAGAGTGGGCACCTAAATACAATCCTAAAAGAGCTGAAACTTTCTTTGTTTTATTCACGAACTTTTTGAGAACAATTGAACCCGAAACCAGGAAAAACATTGTTTGTATGTATGTAATGGGTAATATTATTTTGATTATTAACGTGGAAAGTATAGCTAGGCTAATGTAAAAATAAAATGTAGGCATATAATAATATTATGTAGGTATTTGTGTGGCGTACTTTGTATTTTAAAGTAAAATATTAATACATTTTTTTAATTTAATAAAAAAATTTACTAAACTATATCGCAAAAAACATTAAAAACAGCTTGCTGAACACCACCGTTCCATAGGGAGCATGTTGCGCGGCTTGCCTCGCAGAGCTACCGACCGGACTTGGTACTGTTGTCACATAATCACCCACCTCACACATCATTCCGTTAAGGCCTATTCAAACCTAAGCGGTATTCAGTACCGCCTCCGGGAGGGAAAACCTAGTTAGTTACGCGGGTTAGAAAAGGGTAGTTACGCGGTAATGCTTTTAACCTACTAAATATTCCGCTCTAGCCGCGGAACTTCATACCAAACACCTGAGCGGAACTCGCGCTGTATTACCTCTACCACAGCGGCAGCGCATACCGCTCAGGTTTGAATAGGCCTTTTATATACGCGCGCGGTACTTGACTTGCCTCCCAGCAATTTGGCTGATGAAAATTTTGAAACTGGACTGATGTGTTTTGACAGGTATATTACGCCTCCCCCCTCGGTGGTGGTGGTTAATGTACCGGCGTTGAATCTAATGCCCCCCCCTCCCTCCTGTCATGCGAACAACTCACACTTGGCCAGTTGAGCCAATACTTGTCCCCCCTGAACGAAGTTCTAGATCCGCGCCTGTATTTTGTTGCGTAATATTTTAAAACTATAGTGTTTCCTAAGATATTCATTAAAATGAAATAAAGGAAGAGCAGTTTGGTTTAAAATTAAATATTTGTGATGAATAACGTATTTATTTGGATAACCATGTAACCATATTGACACACTTTCGCAAATAACGCATTATTTTAGAATAAATTTGATTACCATAAAAAAGGTAAAGTAAAAGGTATTTTAAAGATAGACATTTGCTGTTGTTGATTTTTTTAGAACTTTTCAAAAGGAACAAATCCGTCATACATTATTGTTGTCTAACTTTAACCGTTTACGCAGCGCACGCAACGGAAGCTCTCAGAAGGAATATTTTTTCCATGTTTTTGTGACATTATTCGCTCCGCTCCTATTAGTCATAGCATGATGTTATATAGCCTATATCCTTCCTTGATAAATGGGCTATCTAACAGTAAAATAATTGTTCAATTCGTTTTACAATTCGGACCCGTAGTTTTTGAAATTATCGCGTTCCTATAGCATAATTAAAACAAAATAATTTTTCAATTCGAATCAATGGTTTCTGAGATTACCGCGTTCAAACAAACTCTTCAGCTTTATAATATTAGTATAGATATGTACGTACCTATGTATTTAGAAATGTATAAGTACGTTTATCAGTTTAGAAATCTGGTTTTTATGTATGAGAGGCGGTAATCAATCATTAACCGTTACGTATAATTGTGACGTTTTTTAGTGAGCCTTGTGTAACCTATTATAAATTATAACTTTACCCTACATAGTTATTGCGAACATTATTTTGTTCTTACGTACTTGAATATAATTCATAGATTAATGGAGTTCTTGAGTACGGGCTCGGCAAATTTAATATAATATTGTTATGAGCTTAGAAGATCGTTAGTATTAATGAGACGTTTAGAGCGCGTACATTTTGAGTTGTGAGTTGGATAAAATATATACTGCAAAATATAGTTTTTGTGTTACACGTCGACCTAAAATGAGATCAAAAATAAATTCAAAGTTTAAACTCTGAATTTTTTTTTAACAGAATTTGTTGTTGTCCTAAAGTTTATGTTTTTCTTTTAAATAAACTAAAAACAGAAACGTTAGGATATCAACTGAGTTTCTTGGCAGTCTCTTTTCATAACACATAACACTTGAAACATTTTAACATTTTTTTTTCAATATTGAAAAAAAAATAAGCGTCGCGCAACTTCATTTGCGTAAATTTTCCCAGTTTTTGCAACATTTTTCATTGCTGCTTCGCTCCTATTGGTCGTAGCGTGATGTTATATAACTTAAACAGATATTTTTCATATATCTATGAAATGTCTGGTCATTTCATAGATATATGAAAAATATCTGTTTAATAAAAACATACAGCAAACATAGCCATTTAAACTTAAATTTCATTACATATCATTTATATTCTTTGCTACCGCTTCTGTATGTTCGCTCAGGAATCTTTGTCCAGTAAAATTGCGCATAGTCCTTAATAGATATTCTGACAGAGAAGAAAATAAATGCTCAACCTTTAACAACTTCTTATGGCATCTAGCTGTGTCAGCCAGATGCCATAAGAATTACTGTGTGTGCCTATATTGAAAGAATAAACTTAAAGTTACACACAGAGCAAAATCAATCTTATTTTTATTTATATTTAAAAATGATAATCAAGTAAATTATAAAAGGTACTTAAATGAGCTCAAAATTTTAAAACGATTTTTCTCGATATTTCTCGCACCTACTTGTTCTCCGTCTAACATCAGATGTTGTGGTGTTTGGCAGCATCTGACCTTTATTTTGATGACTATTGTTTTTTTTATATACACAGTTACATAAAATACCTATATTTACCATCAATATGAATGAAAGTGTACTCTTAAAAGGAAAAAAACAAACTCGATTGCAAAAACGGCCCAAAGGTAAATTTATTCCCATGTCAGGATTTCCCATTTCAAATTATCATTTTCCTTATTACCTTTGACTTACATTTTGAAGAACAACTCTTTGGTCCTATTAAAGTCATAGCGAATTTCGTCGACTCGTTCGACTTCGAAGATCCAATAATACTAATTTGAAATTTCTTGTCAAAGTTATAAATTCACAAACATGTTTTCGCTCCCATTAGAACTAAATGCACCTTTAAAATTATCGTTTGATATTATTTACTGGGAAATGAAATTATATGCATGAATACAGTTGCGTACAAAAGTTTTACTCCTATATTCCATAATCTTTAGTAACAACATTTTAACTAGCGAGTGTTTTGTCTTTATGACTGAGTTCCGCCCGCACCCCTTTAAAGATTTGATTAGGCTTTGAAGCGGATACCTACATCATAACAACTATCTGTGTACCCAATTGCAACCCAATCTATTCAGAAGTGTGAGCTATGTCTTAATATTTCAGTAAATCTCATCCTCGCAACTTCGTCCGCGTCACATGAGAGGGCTAGCGAGAGTGGGCACCTAAATACAGTCCTAAAAGAGCTGAAACTTTCTTTGTTTTATTCACGAACTTTTTGAGAACAATTGAACCCGAAACCAGGAAAAACATTGTTTGTATGTATGTAATGGGTAATATTATTTTGATTATTAACGTGGAAAGTATAGCTAGGCTAATGTAAAAATAAAATGTAGGCATATAATAATATTATGTAGGTATTTGTGTGGCGTACTTTGTATTTTAAAGTAAAATATTAATACATTTTTTTAATTTAATAAAAAAATTTACTAAACTATATCGCAAAAAACATTAAAAACAGCTTGCTGAACACCACCGTTCCATAGGGAGCATGTTGCGCGGCTTGCCTCGCAGAGCTACCGACCGGACTTGGTACTGTTGTCACATAATCACCCACCTCACACATCATTCCGTTAAGGCCTATTCAAACCTAAGCGGTATTCAGTACCGCCTCCGGGAGGGAAAACCTAGTTAGTTACGCGGGTTAGAAAAGGGTAGTTACGCGGTAATGCTTTTAACCTACTAAATATTCCGCTCTAGCCGCGGAACTTCATACCAAACACCTGAGCGGAACCCGCGCTGTATTACCTCTACCACAGCGGCAGCGCATACCGCTCAGGTTTGAATAGGCCTTTTATATACGCGCGCGGTACTTGACTTGCCTCCCAGCAATTTGGCTGATGAAAATTTTGAAACTGGACTGATGTGTTTTGACAGGTATATTACGCCTCCCCCCTCGGTGGTGGTGGTTAATGTACCGGCGTTGAATCTAATGCCCCCCCCTCCCTCCTGTCATGCGAACAACTCACACTTGGCCAGTTGAGCCAATAGTTGTCCCCCCTGAACGAAGTTCTAGATCCGCGCCTGTATTTTGTTGCGTAATATTTTAAAACTATAGTGTTTCCTAAGATATTCATTA
Organism: Herminia tarsipennalis; assembly: GCA_945859575.2. Classification (NCBI taxonomy): domain Eukaryota; kingdom Metazoa; phylum Arthropoda; class Insecta; order Lepidoptera; family Erebidae; genus Herminia; species Herminia tarsipennalis. Next base: position 7,595,275 of record OX243834.2, on the reverse strand, counting down.
AAATGAAATAAAGGAAGAGCAGTTTGGTTTAAAATTAAATATTTGTGATGAATAACGTATTTATTTGGATAACCATGTAACCATATTGACACACTTTCGCAAATAACGCATTATTTTAGAATAAATTTGATTACCATAAAAAAGGTAAAGTAAAAGGTATTTTAAAGATAGACATTTGCTGTTGTTGATTTTTTTAGAACTTTTCAAAAGGAACAAATCCGTCATACATTATTGTTGTCTAACTTTAACCGTTTACGCAGCGCACGCAACGGAAGCTCTCAGAAGGAATATTTTTTCCATGTTTTTGTGACATTATTCGCTCCGCTCCTATTAGTCATAGCATGATGTTATATAGCCTATATCCTTCCTTGATAAATGGGCTATCTAACATAAGACATAAGACATAAGACATTTATTTCAAAAACAAATTTACATTTGTGTCGAAAATTGCATGAATTAAAATTAAAAACACAAGAAAAGTACACCACAAAAATTTAAAACTAAAGACAAATTAATGGAAGGTAACATGTTACATACAATCAATATTAAAAACCTTAAAACTAGACAAGTTTATAACAGTGTATTATCACTTTTCTCTATAATACTCCTCTATGCTATAAAAACATTTTGCAAGCAAGTAGCTTTTTAGTTTGCACTTGAACATGTTGTAGTTGACTATTGCTTTTAGCTCTACCGGCAAATGATTAAAAAGTTTTACAGCTTGTACTTGAGAGCTATGTTGTACTACATTCAAGCGCGGTAATATTACAGTTTTTAACTGTTTTCTGCGAGTGCTCAGCCTAACTACCCTTTCTGCTTCAGTCTCATATTTGTGTAAATTCTTGTATAAGTTGCTAAGTGTCACCATAATGTACAGGCAGGGTACCGTTAGTATTTGCAGCTTAATGAAATATTCTTTACAAGATACTGTTTGATTTATACGGACAATAGTTCTAATAGCTCTTTTTTGGATAACAAATGCTGTATTTGAATTATATTTATAGCTATTGCCCCAAAATTGTATGCTATAACGGAACTTCGATTCAACAAGTGCAAAATATACTAATTTAAGTTGATCAGTAGTCAGAACTTCTCTTAGACTCTTGATCGCATAGCAGGCAGAGCTTACTACATTAACAATGGTAGCCAATTCTTGTTTCCAATTAAGTAGTGAGTCTATTTGCACGCCAAGAAATTTAATGCAGTCTACCATGTCAATTGGTGTTCCGTTAGACACAACTTAAAATAATTGTTCAATTCGTTTTACAATTCGGACCCGTAGTTTTTGAAATTATCGCGTTCCTATAGCATAATTAAAACAAAATAATTTTTCAATTCGAATCAATGGTTTCTGAGATTACCGCGTTCAAACAAACTCTTCAGCTTTATAATATTAGTATAGATATGTACGTACCTATGTATTTAGAAATGTATAAGTACGTTTATCAGTTTAGAAATCTGGTTTTTATGTATGAGAGGCGGTAATCAATCATTAACCGTTACGTATAATTGTGACGTTTTTTAGTGAGCCTTGTGTAACCTATTATAAATTATAACTTTACCCTACATAGTTATTGCGAACATTATTTTGTTCTTACGTACTTGAATATAATTCATAGATTAATGGAGTTCTTGAGTACGGGCTCGGCAAATTTAATATAATATTGTTATGAGCTTAGAAGATCGTTAGTATTAATGAGACGTTTAGAGCGCGTACATTTTGAGTTGTGAGTTGGATAAAATATATACTGCAAAATATAGTTTTTGTGTTACACGTCGACCTAAAATGAGATCAAAAATAAATTCAAAGTTTAAACTCTGAATTTTTTTTTAACAGAATTTGTTGTTGTCCTAAAGTTTATGTTTTTCTTTTAAATAAACTAAAAACAGAAACGTTAGGATATCAACTGAGTTTCTTGGCAGTCTCTTTTCATAACACATAACACTTGAAACATTTTAACATTTTTTTTTCAATATTGAAAAAAAAATAAGCGTCGCGCAACTTCATTTGCGTAAATTTTCCCAGTTTTTGCAACATTTTTCATTGCTGCTTCGCTCCTATTGGTCGTAGCGTGATGTTATATAGCTTATAGCCTTTCTCGATAAATGGGCTATCCAACAGTAATTTTTCGATTCGGACCAGTGAGATTATTGCGTTCAAACAAACAAACTCTTCAGCTTTATAATATAAGTAATAGATTAATGTCGATTTTGTAGGATAAACAATCATAATATCGACGCCACCGTCGCGCATTTAGCGTGTCACTCAAAATACTTGTAGGAGAAAACATTCGTCGAGTGAAAATAATTATTTGATTATGAATAACCTTTTCATTTTATCATTTACGAGTTGTTTAAACTCGTTGATTTATTGCCATATGTTAATTCAGTTCATTTTTTGGAAAGTTATTGATAAATGTAATAATTCGAATGCCCTACTAATATTATACGATCTACATCCCTGCAAATGATTATCGTAGTTCACCGTTATTAATTAGATAATTATAGAAATTAACAGTCACCACATCAGGTATTAAATTAATTGGTGCTATTATCGGTTACTGAAACTGTCAAGTTATTTGTATACAAGTTGCAAACTGCACACAACTTGAACAAACCTGCATACAAGTTACAACTGGTTTGAGGTAGGTTGAACTTGTTCCTTAAATTAAAACCTATTGTTTCTTAAGAATATGTCGCTACAACAAATTGTAGATCACATAAAGTGGTGTCTCATGTGTGAATCGAACCACGACCACTTGCGTACTATTTGTAGGTATACCCTTTAAAGGCGTCACTTTGATTTTTATTTGAGTTCTTGTGTTTAAATACTACCTTTCTTATTGTCAAAAAATAGGCAATCATTCATTTCTTGACATAAGGACAATGTTGGATATAAAAGAAAAACTAATATAGGGAAATTAATATTTTCCAAGAGCCTTTGCGTGTTGGACCCATGTCTTTACGTAAGCCTTCCTTAGGAACTTCAAAGGTATTTCTCTTTTGCAAGATATTGCCATGAAAACTTGCGAAGATTGCGTGTTTAGCTTTTTCTTCCTTATACAAATACTAGCTGTTGCCCGCGGTACGCCTGCTAGTGAATACTGTAGTCATTTTGTTAAAAGCTTATTTTACGCCCTTTTAGGTATAATTTACAAAAACGTTAAAATAAACTAACCATAAAGCATATTATCAGTACATTTACATTGTCTCGATGCTATAAAGCTAAATTCCAGTTTTCATAGCGCTTATTAATTAGCGGATTTTGAAACTACTTTTCAATCCCTATTTATCCCAAAAAAAAATTGTAAAAAAAATGTTTTTCAAAATTGTATTATTTCACTTTGTCGGCGTAAGTAATATGTGTATTTAAGAAAAATTACAGCCTTCTAGCACTATCAGTCTCTGAGCTAAGCTGCGGACGGACGGATGGACAGACGGTCGGACATGGCGATACTATAAGGGTTCTGTTTTGCCATTTTGGCTACGGAACTCAAAAAACGAACCCACTATCTAGATTAAAAGTTTAGTAGCTAAGACTGTGTGCGTATAGATGTTGACACAAAGCAAAAAACATAAGAGATGAAATGAGGTACAAGTACTACTAAGGTTCTATTACCAGATAAAAAACCCTTATTTAGCAAAAAAAAAAGTTCACAAAATTTAGTTTGATATATCCAAAATCTGCGTGGATTTATGAAGGCAGTTAGCATTGGAGTTAGTCAATGAGGTGTGTAGATAGCGTGCCCATTGGACACCATTGCGGCTGAGTCGTACCAAAGGGAATTTGTGCTTTGAATAATGGACATAACCCATTTTGAACAGACCTTGTACCAATATTGTTATGCTCATCTTGGCGGTTATTAGTAGGGTCAGGCATTAAAAAGGAACAGGCATTTAAGTTTAAAAATAGCACAGTATTTTTAAACATAAATGCCTGTTCCTTTTCAATCATTACAATTTATTTAAATTCAACTTTGTTCGTCTATAAAATATCATGTATTTAAAATCTCGTGTATAAATCTTTCCTATTCCTCTACGATAGGATAGCATAGTAAAGACGTAAAGGATTTTAGCCTTAAACTGTTTTTATATGATTCATACCACAAAATTGTATTAAAATAGCGTAATAGCTAAGGTTACTAGCTAAAACTTTATTACAACGTTCTTTTTTACTTTCAGACATGAGCATAAATAAATTATGCATACAATGTTATATGGTAATAATACAAAGATGAGATTAAAATCATATTTTATCTAGAGGAGGTTTAAGGCATACTCAAATATCAATCCGTTAAAATCTTGAGTACCTTAGTGTATATAACATTTTTCTAATCACTTTTCTATATGAATGTACTTGCGTGTATTTACTTTCTTGTTCGTTAATTGGAAAAAGTACAATAACACCGTGGAAAATTAATTAATGTAATGGACAGTTTTTGCAGTAATTCATGTATGTTAGACATTTCGAAAATAGGAAACCAAACAAATGTCAGAGAACTGTCACAAAACTCGGGGATTGATTTATATTTGCGGTAAAAAATGCGGGTAGATGTTGAATTCCAACCATGAATAGTTGGAATTTTATAATTAACTAGCTGCCCCGCGCAACTTCGTCTTCGTAAATTTTCCCCGTTTTTGCAACATTTCTTATTGCTGCTCCGCTCCTGTTGGTCGTAGCGAGATGTTATATAGTCTTCTTCGATAAATGGGCTATCATGAAACAACAACAGTGAAAAGCAACAGTGAAAGAATTTATCAATTCGGATCAGTAGTTTCTGAGATTACCGCGTTCAAACAAACAAACTCTTCAGCTTTATAATATTAGTATAGATAACTGTCGATAACATCAAAAAATATGTATAAGTACGTATTTTTGTACAAAAATAAATAATAATAATAATATCTTAGGACAATTTACACAACTTCATCGCATGCCAAACTAAGCAGACCTTGTACTGTGGCAACCAGACAACTGATAAACATACTTAAATATGTCTAAATACATACATATATCAACCCATATGATGGCCCACTGCTGGGCACGGGTCTCCCCAGTAGAACCTACTGGTATGTAGATCCTGGGGGTAATTGCCATAATCGCCACGCTTGGCGAGCGGGTTGGCGATCGCAGTAAGGCTTTAAGTACGCAGAGGACGCTGCTGCCCGTCTTCCGGGGTGAAATCCCTTAGTCGCCTTGACGACACCCACGGGAAGAGATGGGGTGGTACTATTCTTAAGCCGGCACCACACGGCACAATCACATACATATTATAGATAACATATGCATACATATTATAGATAAACACACAAATACATACATATTATAGATAAATAACACCCAGACACAGATTAAACCTGGTGCTCATCACACAAAGTTTTATTCTGGGTGGGATCGATCCCACGACCTACGGATTAGCAGTCAGGGTCACTAAACACCAGACCAACAGTAGTAGTAGTTGACCACTCTATTTCTAGTCTCACTCTCGATTTAGAAGCAATAAGGCTAGCTATATTCAAAGAGTGAAAGTGCATGAGATAATCCACGAAGATATACCGTCCAACAAACAATCAAACTTGGTACAAAATAAAGGACAAATTGCAAATCAACTCTCTAACAGTCTATTAGCATTGAAATATCTAAAGAACCTAGCCATAGCAAAAAGTTGCAGGATCAAACCAAAAAAGAAACCGCCCCCCCCTGAGCTAATTAAACAGGTCTACCCACACACTACAAAAAAGAAGTGAGGTGAGACATGATTTGCTCAACAAAAACCGCCTAACAGAGGTAGGACCACCTCAAATGGTAACGACAGCTTCTGTCTACTACGATAGCTTCTGTCTACTCACCGAGGATCTAGGGCAGGTAACCGATCAGAATAATACCTCAATTATCTCCAAGCCTAAGAAAATATCAAAGCCACCCTTAATTATTTTATATGAGATTGAGGACTTCAAACAGCTGGCTAACTTTATTCATGAGGTAATACTGAAAGAGGAATATTTATACAAAATAAATATCAGGAGATCAGCTAAGAATTATCTCAAAATCTGTCGAAAGTTATAAAACCTTTATAGAACACATAAGAACTAACGGACTGATAGGAGATACCTTTACTAGGAAAGAAGACAGTTGTCAAAAATTTGTTATCGAAAACCTACATCATACAACTCCTAAAGCGGCAATAGTGGAAGCGATTGAAGCAACTGGAAGTAAAATCAGAGGTGAGATTGTTAATACCCGTAAGAAAAAGTATAATATATGGGGCCCTATAGGTGTGTTAAGTATGGGGGCCCAATAACATAACATATTGTACAAAAGATAAAAACACACCAACTTGATACAGGAAGCAGCTTGGCTTAGTACACCATACCTTGAGACTTTGAATATCTCCTTACTCTTGTCTAAACTCTCTTACTATGGTTTTGAGTGGGAGACAGTAAAGTAGTTTGATTCCTACTTGACAGATAGGTAGGACCAACAAGTTGAAATACGTAAAAAAGATGGTTCTGTGCATGCCTCCTCTCCACGACTTGTTTCCAGAGGAGTTCCCCAGGGATCTCTTCTAGGTCCAATCCAGTCCAGGTCCAGTGTCTTCATTACTCTAAGTATCATATATACGCCGATGATACACAATTGTCATTCTCTTTTAAGGCTAATAGTATTACAACCGCCGTGGAAACGATAAATAAAGAATTAGATAGGGTAGCTGAGTGGTCTAAGAGAAACTCACTAGTATTAAATTCTCAAAAGTCAAAGTTTATTATTATGGGCAGCAAAAATCAAATTAATTTAATTGCATCCGCTGACCCTAAAATTAAGATATTGGGAGCCGCCATAGAAAGAGTCCCAACGGCATGTAACCTTGGCTTGATCATTGACCCGGAACTTCGTTTTGAGGAGCACATCCGAAACTTAGTAAAAAATTGTTTTTTTAGATTGAAGATCTTATATAGAATAAGGAAGTTTCTTAGCGTCGAAATGAGGAAGAAGCTAACTAATTCCCTAGTCCTTTCTAAGTTTAACTATTGCGACAATGTTTACGGCCCATGTCTGTTAGCCCGGACAGAACGGTTAATACAAAGAGTGCAGAATGCGTGTGCCCGATATTGTTATAGTATACCTCGGAGAAGTCATATTACACCATACTTAAATGAATATAACACGTTGAAAATGGCTGCGCGCCGGAATCTACACCTTGCATGTATGCTGTTTGGACTAATTGACACACAGAAACCACAATACCTGTACACAAAACTAAGTTGGAAGCAGGAGCACTACAGCTATTCCGCTCGCTCCACAGCCAATCCGCTGTCGATGCCAAAATACAAAACTACTGCTTTCAGGGGTTGCTTCAAATATGCCGCCACACGTTGCTGGAACAATGTCCCACCTCCCATGAGATACCTGAAAACAAAGGAAAATTTCAAATTCCACTTTAAAAGATACTTATTAACTAATCAAAAAAATGAACAGACACTATATTATCAGTAGCATTTTTATTTATTTTTTATTTTTTCTTTTTATGTCTAACATTTTTCATAGTAACATAATTTATATTATTTACTTACGTAGTTTCAGATCTTGTAGATTATGTAGGTGAACTGGCCCATAAGCGAAGCGGGGCGGCGTATATATATAAATATATAATATATATATATATATATATATATATATATATATGTTCCGTTTACAGGAGACGCGTCAACGCTTCCGCATTCCTGCACTATATGCACTCCTATTCTCAAAACCAAGTCACTCACTAAATAACACATCACTGACTGACACTGAGACAGAACACTAAACCAGGACACTCAGCAATGACTTTTAGCCCGTTTCTTCATTGTTTTTGGTTTTTGTTTTGTAACGCGACTAGCACAGCACAGTCCCCCATTTATCGATCTCGACACTAATTTATTATTATTACGACGCAACCTGTGCAAGCGCATTGCGAACCCTGTGTGGGAGTGAGACAGAGCGCTATTCCGCACATAAGTAGGTCACGCACGGAATTGTATCATTGATAGTCGAAAGCCACTACGGATGCCTAGTTTTCGTTTCGTAGGAGATGAGTACAAAGACTGTAGTCATGTATTTATATATTCTAATGTAATATCATTTTATGTTCTGTGCCTTTATATGTTTATCATCTATTTACAATTATAACAAAAAATGTTTATTATAATTTACTAACATATTTATTGCAATGTATTATACCTACATATTATTTATTTAATTAAGGATATACCTTAATGGTTTCGGACGTCACTTGGGGTTCACACTGAAAACCAGCGCTGTGTTGTGGCTCATGCCACAATATGGCATTTAAGCTGAGTGGTAACCTCGTTTGTCGCAGATACGACGTGCAAACACAAACTCAGAGGTAATTTTATTTGTTTTTATGAAGCTTATTATATCTGTGGCAAATAAACGATTTTTCTTTCTTCTTTCTTTCTTTCTTCTTTCATACCTGACAACAACTAGCGAAACCATGAACATCTCACTACAAATACGAAAATCACAAAAAACTTAGATTGAGAAGGGTCTGGGAATTAGGTAGCCAACCAGAAGATGAAAGACTGTTCAATAAAGCAGCTAGAGTGCTTAAGAAATCTTAAATGAGAATTAAAAACCCCATATTTCAACAGCAACTGTCTACTGCTATCGGCAAAGAAGCACGATGACTACAGTTTGTGAAAACTCACAAAACAATTTGAGAGACCACTTCCACCGTTGAGATCTCAGTCAGGGACATGGGCAAAAAGTACCAAAGAAAAAGCTACAAAAGAACTCCTTGCGCAACATCCCAATCAAGTATTTAACCAGATACATCAACTATCAAGGACTTTGAACATGAGGTAAATACAGAAAGTGATTAACAACTATCTCTACCAATACACCAAGGTAAGCTAAACTGCACAGTATAAATAAGTCCAGTAATAAAAAAAAACTAAAAAAATCCTTCTGCAAAAAGACAGAAACCAGATAGCCTTCAATTTAAATATCAGTGCATTGATGAATTCTGTTGAAGTTAGGTAATATCGTGCCTCTGACTACAAGTAACTAACTACTCCGACAAAAAGTAAAAGAAAACCTGTTATCTTTCTGTCTATGTTATTAAGAGCCATAATGAGAGTACACCATTATCCCAAATTGTGAAGAATATCCCAGATATGCATGATGCCCAAACCTAGAAAGATACTCATAGAACCCAGCTCATACAGGTTAATTAATCTTCTTCCAATAATATAGGTTTTTTTTTGAGAAAATCTTATTAAGAAGACTCAAACCAATTTTGGAGGCAAAAGCTATCCTACCCAAACATCAGTTTAGATTCCGGGAAAAGCATTCCGCACACTGTGCTGTGAACAACATAAGGAATGTTGTGTTGCCATCTTCCTGGATATCCAACAGGCATTTAAGAAAATTTGATCGAACTCCTATTAGCATTGAAATCATACTTATTGTGCAAAACAATTTAAGGTGAAGTCTCACAGCTCCACGACATTGAGGTCTCTGTGCTTGGTACCGTTCTGTACTCTATACAAACAGCTTACTTACCTTAGACCAGACCCAGCTATAGCAGCAGCAATGCTACAAACACATACGCACAAAACCCATCACGGGCCTAAAAAAGAATCAAATAAAATTTTAAAACCCCGCAAATAATAGGAGGTAAGTAACCGTAGAAAATCCGCCGGGGTCTAAATTTAATTCAGGGCAGTAAATGGCAAGCTCGAATTTTTGTAAATTTGTGTTTTGTTTCAAACTTTTTAGAGTCTTCTTACCAGTCGTGTTTAGAGTAAACATTTGATTGTAACGGAACTAATATAAAATTAGTTTTAACAATATAAATATGTACTTGACTGTTTTGGAGAAACAAACGCGTGTACTGTCCACCCCCTGGCGGTCTGTAACATTAAAACTAAACTAAGAAGATACTTCCGAATGAGGCTTATACAGAGTAGAAAACCGTTTCCAGGTCGTCTTAGCCATATCCGAGAAAAATAATAACCGTTTTGAAGAAACATGAGCACTGTAGCTCTCACTAGCGGTCTAGAACATTAAAACTTATAACCTACCCGGAAATGAGAATAATACAATGCAAGAAACCGTTTCGATATCGAACAATCCGTTTAAGAAAAAACGGATGAAAATGTAATCAAATCAAGTGTTACCAAATCTCTACAAATCACATTCAAAATGCGTAAAGGAGTGTGTGTGACCCACCAGCTGTGACCCTTAGAAGTGAACAACTACCTGCAGAAACATATGTGAGATATTTTGGGCTTGTTCTTAATCGAAGGCTAACCTGGACCCAATATATGACAGCAAAAAGGAAAGAAGCTGATCTCAACTACAAGCGCTTGTATTGGTTGATCGGAGGACAGTACAACCAATAAACTATTAGTCTACAAATGCATCACAAAACCCATATGGACCTATGGAATCTAAGCTTGGGGTCTGCCTGTAACTTAAACCTTAAAATCCTGCAAAGGTTTTAGAACGATGTCCTAAGAGCAATTACAAATGCAAATTGAATATCTAAATGTGCCAATTGTTAAAGAGCCGGTAAATATAAAATATATAGCAAGGCTACAAGGGCACACAAATCAACTTGTCAAGAACCTGATTATTGTTAATTATGATAACATCAATAAGTTGAAACGATGGCAAATACAGCAACTGGATCAAAGACATTAGGTAGAGTATCAACCATCTAATAGACTGGAGAGAAAAGTATTTGTTGAAAACTTCCACTGAAAACACGAACGGGAAATAGAACATCTGATTATGGCTGAATAGCCGATGGCAGACAGGTGCTGTATCAAAAAAAAGCTCCATCCAATTTTTCAATTCAGTTGCTCGGGTTAAATATGCGCAGCAAGTGCAAGCCAAATGACATAGATATAGATACGAGTATATCTATTAACACAGGGTGATGACACTATAATATTTTATCTTATGATAGAATATAGCTCACTATACAGTTTGTATGAACTATCACAAACAGCCTATGTATTTTCATATTACACTATCTTCTCGCTTCACGCAGGCGATACTGAACTGAACCTTGTTCAGTTCAGTATCGCCTGCGTGACCACGGCCAATTGCAATACGATCGAAACGTTGGTGATTAAAAAAGGTTTACCTTAAAATATTCACGCGATTAAGACCCGCACTATTATAATTTTATAAATTATACCATTTAAACAATCGTGCTTATTACACAAATATTTTTCTGAGTTGAAAATTGTACCTTAGACTAAACACTAAAGTTATCTATATTTTATTGTATTGAAAATGAAAGAGTATAAGCACGTTTATTTATTTAGCTTTTTAAAATATCTGAATATGAATAAGTCACAATTATAATTTAGCGCCATCAGCTGCATTTATAGCACACCTTTTTAAAAACCATATTCATATTTTCAAAAGTGCACTTGTGACTTATTTTTATTTAGCGTTACGGAGATTTTAACCCTTACACAGCGACCCTACTTATATCAGGATTCCCACAAGCACGTTTCACGTCCTGTAGGGCTGTACAAGTAATTACGGGACCTCGCTGACTGATGATGATGGCACTCGGAACACTCCTGGCCCAGATAAACAATCACAAAATAACGTGACTGCAGAAGGTAACATTAAACGCCTACGCACACGGCGTATTTTTAAAGCGCTTTAAACGGAGACAGTAAACTTTTGCATACGTTCAAAATATTAGTAGCGCCTTAACCGAGCATTGTATCGATCGATACAAACGCGGTGAAACGGTGATATAGACGCGTAATCGGGTAATAAAAACGAGTATTAAAAGTTTGTATAGCTTTGTACGCGTTTCAATGTATCGATTATACTATGTGAAAATCTGCTTTTTGGTCATCTACAGCGATTCGTGAGCGCGTGTTCGTAAAGCGCTCAAGGTCGGTAAGTTAAAAATACCCCATGTAAAAAATAATAGTAAAATACCCAGTTACACAACGTGCGCGGGCGCCACACACGTAGGTATGCGACGGTAGCCTAATAGCTAAGGTATCGGACTCGCAATCGTGAGGTCGCGGGTTCCAATCCAATCCTTTATACTACCGACGTGAACCCACTCCTAACACAAGCTTTTGAGCTTATCTGAAGGGGTTAACAGGATAGCTAGTAATGTGGGAAGAACAATCCCACATTAATAACATGAAATCTCGCAACGCCTTCCAAATATAACTGTACACAGATACTCCGCCGGCTTGCCCTGAAGCCTGGCACCTCAGGCGGGTGCCTGGGGTAGGTCGGAGGGTAACGTAGTTTGAGGGATAGTAATAAAACTACATCAGTGACTGACTAGTGCATGTATTTCAGTAAGAACATAGGTATATTCAATTACTGAGAGAAATCCATCAGTTCGAGCTAGGCTCAAGAAGCTTGATCGAATCCGCCTCAGTACTCGGTTAGATCTGTATTTATAGACGTCGAAAAACCGTTAAATCCATGGTATCATCCGATTACACCATCTAGCTCTAAAATAGCCTCTCACTATTGGTCCATTTATTTAAACAGTGTTGTCCACCCTACATTTTTAAATCTCCTAAATTATTATAAAAAACCCATAAAATGTTTATAACTAATTTGAAAATTCCTGAATGAAAAGCAATCAAGCGTGAGCGGTCTATTGACGCTACTACTATTCGCTTACATGACGGTGCTGTGGACTTTAGTAAATAACTTTGATTTTCTCCATTAAAGTTCCTAAAACACATAACCCTCTCTCTTTCTTGCGAAGTCGGGTAAATACCGCTACAAAACTTATTTCTCCCTTGATTTAGGGATAAATCCCCTAAATTGGCAACACTGTTATTACTTAATATAAAATTTTGACCAATAGGAATCCCTAAAGGTGCCTAAAAACAGTATCATTCAGTTTTGAATTACAAATTACGGTTACAGAATACAATACTAATAACAGCTATTTTGCTAAAGATATTGTATAACCTTATAGAAGTGTACTATTTACACGTAATTATAACAAAATTAAATAAAGGAATTATAATCAAAAAACTTCGCAATCTTAGAGACAGTCACTGCTTGTGTCGAGTTGATAAACTAATTAAAACAATGAATTTAAAATTATACAAACTTAATATCTAAGCCACGAAAGATAAGTGAAAATGTCTCATAAATCACTTTGTTATTTTAGATTTCACTGTTCATAACTATTAATAAAATCAATTTCAATAGTTATAAGTTAAAATTACTATTTCCGTTGTCATCTCTATGGTCAAGAACCACCCTAATACGAAGTTTTTTATTCTCTTTGAAAATTAATTCCTTCCATAGACATATAGAACAGGACTGCGCCATAACCTCACAAAAGTTACCACTCTCTAGAAAAAGACAACGCAACTTTGTGGACTATACCTGTCAAAGGCCGCACGAGTTTTTACTCTCTTTCACGCTTTGCAGTCAATATTTACTTTTTAATTGATAGGGATGGCGCGGTCCTAGTCTATATGTCAATGATACCTTCATTGACCATAAATATTACTCTATTTATCCATATGACATAAGACGGACAATGTTGCAAGTTAAGGAACTAAATAATAATGAATATTTTCGTATTGATTATGAAATTCTAAATACAAAATAAAACATTTGGATATTATCTATCCCGCACAAGAACGGTTTTAAAGTGGTCTGTAATCCCATGAACGTGAACGATGTCTATGTGTTAACCTTCTGTACTGTCGGTATTTTGTGTACACAACGGTGTGTAGTGAACTGTAGTACTTTTGCAAAAAAATGTGTTGAGCTTCATTTAGTTAGAGGAGAAATGTAGAATTTTAGCGCAGCTTTTTCGGAGTTATGGTAATTGGAAATGTTGAGTGCAAAGCTTGGCCGGTTAGGAAGATCCCGCTGAATTCGTGTCAGTACGTATTTTAAGATTTGGTTATGGTGTTAATACAGGTCATTCATAAAGAAATGTAGCTAATATACATATAAATATAAGAAAGACTGACTTTTTAAGGAATCAGACGAGCTTCATATGTTTTTAATAAGTATTGTCTCTTATAATAACATAGGTCCGTATGAATCAGTATCCATAACCTTGCTAATGACCTTCTTTGACATAGTTTTAACAGCATTATGATGTAGTTTGAACAAGGCAAAACGAACAATTTTAACCCACCATTTCGAAAAAAATACGGTTGAATTTCTAAATGGAACTTAGTTTATTATGAAAGGACGTTGTAAGTGACACGCTGTTTCTGACATTTCGAGGTGAAATTAGCGACAGAAATACGTCGTATCTACCAAATAGGTTTTAGGTTTTTAAGAGTTAGATTGTTTACAAGACCTTACAGTTGGATCAACGTAACTAGGCCGGACTGAAGTAGGCGACAAGTGGTTGCGCAGATGCATTTTTTGGAAGTAAATGGTGACAGGAAGCGGAGGGCGGGGGCGGTAACTAAACCAAGAGAACTAGAGATGCGATTACACATTACATTGTCATAATTAGTATTACTAACATGTTTTTTTGTGATTATTTTCGTAAAGAAATTGTTTTTCAAAGTTTCTTTAGTATTTACTGTAACTGTTCTAAATTTAAACTTTTATGAACTCATTTAAATAGCATTTTTATATTGTTGAATTAAAATGTTGTTAGTATTTTTAATCTATTAAACATAATCGATTAAAAATAAGTAATTTTAGGGTCGCATCTCTATGACATGCGCGAAAGTGATAAAAACCTAACTTCAATCCAGTCAAGTTTCGTTGATCGTACTGTATACTTCTTGGATATTTCTTTTCGTGTGTCACAGGCACAGATAGATACTACTATTTGGCTTTGATAACTGGAGGTCTTGGCCCACCTCTTCAAATAAAAATGTCAATTTTGTAACCATGAAAAAATATATGAATCGACGATCTTAATAAGGTCCAAGGGATGAATAGGATGCGGAAGGCGAAGGACCGGGTGTTGAAGCGTACATCAGAATAGGCCTATGTCCATGTTCACGATCCATAAAAACGCCAGCGCTGTCGCATAATATTTGTCGATTGTGATTTACATTTAGCACAACAGATGGCGCTGCTCGATTAGAATTCGAGATATCGTTAGCTTACACGAAGCCTTTATAAGCAAATTAGTAAAATTAAATTTGTCTTGCTCTGAGGGGAAGTTTTATTTCCTCCCTGGTTTTTGGGTATCCTGTACCAATCTCGTACAGTCCACCAGCATCGATACAGGCTGATTAATTTAATGATGAAAAAATTGTAATAAACATCAAAGACCAACTTGCTGTCCGCTGACCGACACAATATTTTAATTGTTTGTATATTACATATTTAAAGTAATCAATTGATTTCCATGTTTTAATAATGAATTCGAAATTTATACCAAGCGAAAGATCAAGTCATACATTTTTCGCTGCTGGAATTCGATTACACCTTTTTGATATGTCGGTCCATATTGCATGAATACGTGACCCGAGTAGGACGGTATTGGTGAATAAAATATTATGCAAAGTTTTTGACACATTCGATATATTACAAGCTGTGTCAGTTTTTTGACATAAATCAAAACCTAGTCAAGTGGAATCAACGCGTAATCTACGGATCATGGTTTGTACATGACCATTAACTATTTAAGTATCATTGCATTTTGTTATACGTTGACCGCCCCTTATCTGTGTTAATATTATAAAGCTGAAGAGTTTGTTTGTTTGTTTGAATGCGGTAATCTCAGGAACTACTTATCCGAATTGAGAAATTCTTTTACTGT
Source organism: Herminia tarsipennalis (assembly GCA_945859575.2). Taxonomy (NCBI): domain Eukaryota; kingdom Metazoa; phylum Arthropoda; class Insecta; order Lepidoptera; family Erebidae; genus Herminia; species Herminia tarsipennalis. The sequence goes on along the minus strand of OX243834.2, from coordinate 7,579,502 downwards.
TGGATAGCCCATTTATCGAGGAAGGCTAGAGGCTATAAACATCACGCTACGACGACGCTAGGAGGGGAGCAGCAATGAGAAATGTTGCAAAAACGAGGCAAAATTACGCAGACGGAGTTGCGCGGGACAGCTAGTATACCATATAGGTACCTAAGTTTGACGTTCATTTGCCCGTCTTAAGCTTGAATTTTCCTTGTTATATTATACCGATAGTTATTATTTACCTGACTGCGCCTTTGTATGTATGTGTGTTCCTTTGTGGCACCGTATAGACAAACGGGTGGGCCGATTTTGATGATTCATACGTCTATCGATTTGTATTAATCTTGCGAGTGTCACTAAAGACATGACAGCAATCAAAATTCATAATGACGACAGCCAGACACTATATTGTGATATGGAATAAAAATAAAGTCAACAAACTACCTATGTCATGTGAGGGGTACCTCACATGACGGTCAATCACATACACGATGATGATTGTATATGAGATTTCTTTAATCATTTTTCACTTAGAATGACCGTTTACGATATATAACGATTTAAAGAACCACAACCATTTTCACGTAGATTTTTGATAGGTTTAGATATTACATCTTATAACTGTTAAAAAGTATTAAATAAAAAAAAATAAAAAAACAAAAATAAATAAAAAAAGATGGAAACAGGATAACCTTAAATCATGCAGTCGAAGGCATTCATGAATCCCAGTGTCCATAATTAAATGCCGCCGACTGAATGATTTAAGGTTATCTTGTTTCCATCTTTATTTATTTATTTTTGCGTTTTTTTTATTTACTTTTGTTTTTTTAGTATCGTTTAAGCAGGTGGGTTTTTTGATTTTTAAAATATTTTTTTTACGGAGGCATTTTATTAAGTGTACTGGGTTTCATAAATGAATTCGACTGAATGATTTAAGGTTGTCTATTTCCATCATGTTATTTCCCATCATTTTTATGGAGTTTTTTTATTTGGTTGCACTGGAAGGTTTGTCAAAACTGGTAGACCATTTTCTTGGGCGACTGTACCTACAAATCTTTACATCTCTATTCAAAAATCAATACAATTTAACTGTAATTATGACAATCTTAATAAAATAAAAATTATATGATGCGGAACAAAGTATTGAAACATTAACGAATGAATGGGGATGCGGTAACGTTGGCGGAAAAAACTGAACACGAGATGTGGTTAATGGTTTGTACTCGGACTGTTATTTGTTAAAATGTTTTTGCGTTATTCGCACTTGTTTGTAAGTATTGAAAAGCGGTTTGTACTTTATTGGCTTTTTTGTGGCTGTTCATTATAGTCACAAGCAGACATTTTGCAAAGACTTAACAATCTTTTAAGACTGCGATTTTCGACCTATTCCTTTTTAATACCAAAAACAAATACCATTGCTATTTACCATTCTAAACAAACAAATGTACATATTAGTTAATGGTATTAGAAAGGATTAGGCCCATATTTTTTTAATTTGTAGTCGGATTTTGTTTTTGAATAATTTTTTTGAACACTTCAACTATACATTTCGTTTCTAGGTCAAACAATCATGACAAAATTATACCTACGCAACACGTATTATGCAAAACATAATCTAATATATTTTTTTTTTTTTTTTTTTTATTGGTTCACAAAACTAGATACAATCATCGATTTACATAAATATGAGAGACAAACTGTAGCATTTCTTGATTATACCCTACTTGATGTGAACACAACTTGCTATGTTAGGTTACATTGCTTACACATTATTTATAGTAACTAAATAACAAAAACAATTTCATTAATAAATAATTAAAATAATAAATTACAATGAAGAGCACAATGTGAACTTAATGTTTTTTCTCAGTGAGGCTAAAGAAACGTGCTGAACAAATATATCAATCTTATTTCGTATACTATTTGATAAAATACACATACGGTAAATGGGAGAGTGCTGGAGTTTATAATAGGCTAAATGAAATGTTTTACGGTTACTTAACCGACTTTCGGAGCGAGGTACGATCAGCGATACTCGTTCAAGGATATCGGCAGAGTTTACCAAACCATGGACGATCTTATAAAGGAAAATAATGTCAGTAATTTTACGGCGTGTACTCAGTGGTTCCATTTCATAAAATAAAAGGCGTTGTTCATATGATTGTAATTGGTGACAGTTATTGTCGTTAAATGTTAGGTGGTACAGGAAACGTTTTTGTATGCGTTCTATTCGGTTAATGTGTACTTGATAACCGGGGCTCCAAACAGTGCTACAATATTCCAAAATCCCTCGAACAACAGAGTTATAGATTAATGAATATGTATGATTATAGAATATGTATCTTATATTTTTTATTGCTTATTGTTTACTTACTATTTACTCACGAAGTAGCTGTCATAGAGTAATAATGTAGCCAATGTCACCTGGACCGCAATAACGAATCGATTGACACCTCATTCATCGAAATCAGACAAGTTTGAGTTGGTGTAGTCGCTAATGATGGGACATTACGTAAATAAACATACCTACTCCTAAAACAATTCTTTATTTTTGGCTCCCTCGCAGTCAGCGTCCCTAGCAAACTTTAAGGAATCATTGTCGGTAACTCAGTATACCTAATAATTAAGATATTTTAATGGTACAAGTCTGAGCCAAATATTAGGTTATCTACAAAAATACGAACATAGTATATTCTAGAAACGTGAAACAAAAACTGTGAACGTGACTTATCGCAATCAGAAGCCTCTTTCCATGAAATAAAGGCGTAATTCTTGACATTTTTCAATACATCATGCTACCTTTTCAACCGACTTCAAAAAAGAGGAGGTTCTCAATTCGTCTGTATGTTTTTTTTTTTTTTTTTTTTTTGTATGTTTGTTCGCCGATTACGCAAAGACGGCTGGACCGATTTGAAAAATTCTTTTTGTGTTTAAAAGGGTATACTTCCAAGTTGGTCCCATTGTCCCCAGATCACGATCTGATGTTGGGATCCTGGAGAAATCGAGGGAACTCTTAAAATATTAAAAGCACACCTACACTGATTTAGGTATATTTCATAGTGATTCGTGCATTTACTCTTAAAAAACACCAATTGTTGAAGTGGAACTGATGATGAAGACCAAAAATTACGAGCAGACCTATTCAATATTTCACAGTTTGCGATTCAATTAAGTACTTTAATATGGTATTGAGTAGCACTTTAATCTCGATATACTACTATTACACAATGTAATAAAGCTGATAGTGAACTCCTCAACAATTAACGGCCCTGCATCGGGGCAAGCAATATTTCGTAAAAGGATTTGAGCAGATGACATAAGCCTATTGTAACTTAAATGAATTATATACCAACCCACTAAAAAGTTAGAAATAAAAACTTTTTAACAAAAAATATTACCGACTTCAAAAATAAATACAAGGCAACTAAAAAGCAAAAAATAATATACCTAGAATAACAAAAACAAATTAAACATTTTGAAGTTGGTGCCGAATAAAACATAAAGACTACTATTTCATGGCACCAACTTCAAAATGTTTAATTTGTTTTTGTTATTCTAGGTATATTATTTTTTGCTTTTTAGTTGCCTTGTATTTATTTTTGAAGTCGGTAATATTTTTTGTTAAAAAGTTTTTATACGTTTTTAAAGACGGTAAAGTTGAAACTCATTTATAAGAGCCATTATACCCAATTCAGTTGGTTTCAGAAAGAGAATGCCTTTAGTACTTAGTTTGAAGTAGCTGGGCAAAGAAAAGGGCATTTCGTAGGTACCCTGTAGTAAAAAAGATGAATTACGAAGTCAGATGGTAAGATATGACTTGATTTATAGTTTGCTGTAATTATCATAAATTTTGTGTAGATTATAGGCTGCCATACATATTCTATTCATTTAAACTTTCGCGTTGCATGATTATAACTATTTATTATACAGGAATTAACGCGCATTATTTAACTTAAAATTGCTTGACGTTTCGACCAGGTTGCACCGGCCGTGGTCACAAGCGAACTGTCGATGTCGCGATGTTAAGACTCCGTAAGGCCAATGAATCTTCACCTACCCTCACTTTTTTACACACTACACTGATTGTGTCCAAGTTAACCGACTGCGAACTAATACAAGGTTGTGTTTTACGAATCACTGGATTCCACCACGGATATATAATACGCCATACATATTATTATAGGAACCATTATCTATTTATTTCTTTTAGTACCCTATTTATTTGTGGGCGGGTTCTGAGATAAAAAGATAGTCTTCAGTGTTTCAGTAAAATAATTATTTTGCTCTTGGTATTTTACCCAATAGATATATGAGAGAAGAGGCCGGAAATTGAAGTAGGTCTCCGCCTAGTAGGCACTTACATCGTATCGTAGTAAGCAAAAATGTTATAGCCTTTAAAGACCCATTCCTACTGTCGGATCCAACACGCGACAATTTAAACATCGTTCAACAACATAACACCCATTAAAAATCGAGCGATCTAGTGAATGGTCTGCCATTAGAGCACCTGATTTTTAATGAGTGTGATGATTAACTCGGTAGCTCACTGCTCTGCTTAAAGCATGACGACGACGCGGCGACGGCTCGCGTTGCTTAACCCAATCCGTTATCGCTGAGATATGCTCCAGAGTCATCGGTCAAATTCACATCATCTGAACATATTAAACGCAGAGGTAGTGTACACGTTTTCTTCTATAGTTTGATTCGATCTACCGAGTGTGGCCGATGACGCCCCCAGTAAGGTTCGGCCGATAACGGATTAGGTATAGGTACGCAAGGCCCGTATTTCAGACGATGGTACGGGTACAAACATATCGACTGACAGACAGACAAAAGTCTAGAAACGATTGCTTTGCTTTATTTTGTTTAAGTACTAGTACAATCTACTAATCAGGCAATAGTAGCCTGTCTATTAGATTGTCAATGGTATTCAAGTACCCAATTCGAGTAAAAGAAATACACTAACAACCGCTTTTTATGCAACAGCAACACTACGGAAGTTTTACAAAATAAAAAAGTTTCCATTTCAATTCATTTTATGTCTTTGTCACCATTTAACACAACAAACGTTCTAATTTCCTTAGAGAATGCACGTTATTGATCCCTAAGGGTCGAGATAAAGAAAGGGTCTTTGTTAGTGCTACTACAAACGCGTCATGTGTATTCTCGTAACATTTTATTTTATACGTCTTATAATCAGTAACATTTATTGGGTGAAAACGGTTCTTTTGTGTCAAGGGGCTGTAGTTTTAAGCTGCTATTTGTACTAAACTATATAAACCGCCTTTTTTACCCGACTATAAGGTAGGGTTATATTTTTCGCGCGTATCTTGTATGTATGTATATATGTATGTAATTTTATTTATTACCTCACATCTCACAAACCACTAAACGGATTTACATAATTAAGATGTCGTACGATTTGTCTTGGCCGCCTTTAAGTGTTTTTAGATAGGTGACGTTTGAAAAAAACAAACATGGCGGCATTTCAAAATAAAGAGGTGTGAACAAAAGGTGTTTCGAATATTGTAATATGGGTATCAAAATTAAAGGGGTTTAAATTAAGCATTTCAAAAAGGTATAACATTATTATGACTGTAATACTATTTTTTTTTTAAACTTCTTAACCTTTTTTCAATTTTCAATTCTTGATAATAGCTGTGATAAAAGTTAATTGTTACATCTTACAACTACTCAAAAGTATTATATAAAAACAAATAAAAAAAATAAAAAAACCCGCCTGCACAAAAAAGATGGAAACCCTATATAATTATATAATTTCATGCAGTCGGAGTAACTTTACTAAGTTCATCGAGATTCATTAATACCTTTCCATCTTTTTTGTGCAGACGGGTTTTTTATTTTTTTAAACCAGTGGTTTATTTATATTATAGCGTGGCAAACAAGCTTATAGCCTGCCTGATGATAGGTAGTTACCGTAGTCTAAGGATGTCTGCAAGACTACAGGTACCGCTCGGGCGTTGCTGACCCTGCAAAAACCTTTTGACTCCTTTTTACCCGACTGCGAGAAAGGGGTATTTTTTTCGCGCATATCTTGTAATATTCTTTTATACCCCATATCTTTCAACCACAAGACGGATTTAAACAATTAAAATGTCGTTTGAAAAAAAACAAACATGTCTAAAACATGAAAAAAAAAAAGTTTTTTCGAATACCGCAATATGGTAATCAAATTAAAGGATTGATCGTAAGCATTTCAAAAAGGTTTAACATGATTATGACTAAAAACTCAAATAACAACCATTATTTTATTCAATTTTCAATACTAAGCAGTAGCTGTAATAAAAGTTAGTTGTTACATTGGTTACATCCTAACAACCACTAAAACGAATTAAATAAAAACTAAAATTTAAAAAATAAAAACTCTTCAAACAGCATGATATTAGAAGATCTTGTTTGATTTTTTGTTTAGCAGGGAATTTTTTTTTTTTTGACGAATCCCGTCATAATTATAATTATTTTGAGAAAACCTTGGCAGACAGCTGATTCAACAGCCTATAATTGAATTAGCTTATAAACGGGACGTTGCCAGGGTGGAATCTTAGCAAACAAGCCAATCGGTATGACCCTTCTCCCCGACACGACACACACCAAAGTTATTTAACTTAAAAACGGCTTAACCCATTTGTATGAAATATAACCAACAACCACACCGTAGAGAAATCAGCATACATTACAAAAAACAACACATTTAAGGCACAGAAAGATAAAAACTAAAAGGTTTAGGGCTTGTAGGTAACATTCCCTTTGTTTATTTCAAGGTGTTAAAAATGCTAATGGACGACAAACCATAAACGTGCATAAATAATAATAATATCTTGGGATAACTCACAGAACTTCATCTAACCCCAAACTAAGCAGAGCTTGTACTATGGTAACCAGACAACTGATAAACATACTTATTTATATCTAAATACATACATAGACATTATAGATTACACCCAGACACATATTAAACTATCGTGATCTGTTACAAGTTTTATCCTGGGTGGGGATCGAACCTACGACCGGAGCTCTCAGCAATCAGTGTCCCTAACCACTAGACCAACAGGCCAGATTTTATTTTGTCCACAAAAATAAAGTAATGTAAATTGTCCATGGTGTTATATGCATAGGTATTAATTCTGTTATTGACATGATTTTGTAATTAATAATTTTATATAATTTGATTATTGTTAAACTAATTTATATTTAATCTTATAACTAATTTTAATCTTATATAATCTACCATAGGTACGGCATTGATTAATATTATATGATATCAGTAAAAATAAATATTCACTTTCTAGTTAACTTTTGTCACGTCAAATTATGACAAAGTGTTTGTGGTTCTGGAAATTCATTAAAATTATCTTGTATGTTACCACACTTTATGACAAATAAAGATTCTATTCTATTATAAACGTGAAAATCTCGACAGAACGCTAATTAAAGTAACACGTTTCGATTAGCGAATTTTATCATTAATAGCTTATTTCCCAAATGAAATCTACTAATTCCTTTGAAAGTGTATCTATTGATCCCATGGGGCAACATAGTAATAGAATCCTTCGTTAGGCGACGGCAAACATTTGATACATTCACTCGTAAAACTTTATTCGTATCAATACGATCAGTGTTATGCTGCCAATGGCCCTATACCTATGTGTTGGTAGATAGAATGTATGTCATCGGTATCGTGATAGCAGATTTTCTTGTTCGAATACAAATATCTATACTAATATTATAAAGCTGAAGAGTTTGTTTGTTTATTTTAAGGCGGTAATCTCAGCAAATACTGGTCCGAATTCTTTTACTGTTGAATAGCCCACTTATCGAGGAAGGCTATAGGCTATATAAAATCACGCTACGAACTATAGGAGCAGAGCAGCAATAAAAAAATGTTGCAAAAATGGAGAAAATTTACGCAGACGAAGTTGCGCGGGTCTGCTAGTATTATATAAAGATTACATGTCAAGTCTATAGTTTTGCCAGAAATTTATTTGATGGAATGTTATTGAGAAGTATTCGTAGGCGTAGAATAACACGAACTTAGTCACTCAATGAATAATATATTCTTTAATCTATCAGAAATGTAAGAATGATAATGTGTTATTAATATTTAATCACGATAAACGTGTGAGACTTTCAAGATTGCTTCATTAAATATTTGATTAGTAGGTAATCTCTGCGCGCGATTTTGCCCGCCTGATTCGGGTGTGTTTCAAATCAGGATATGTTCTTTACGAGTAGGTATAGGGAACAAACATACAAAATAAGTGTGTGTAACTCGCACACGTTTAGTTATCACAGCAGGTAGTTATTTAAATAAGTTCCTAATGTTAACTTGACTGAAGCGGCGGTAGCCTAATGGCTAAGACATCAGTCTCGCAATCGTGGGGTCGTGGATTCGAATCTCACCTTTTAACCTATCGACGTGAAGCCACTACTAAAACAAGTCATTGAGCTGAACTGTAGGAGTTATAAGGATTGCTAGTAATATTGGACCATAATTCCACATTGCTAGTTATCTTTTTTAAATAAAAGCTAAAAGAAAACTCTTGAGCCGCGGCCCGCCGGACACGATCACTCTCGCCTGCGAGCTCTTTGAAATTGAGAGGCGGAACATCTTGTCTTCCACAGTTAAGCCAATATAATCTCGCCTCTGTGGCGCGGTGGGAGTGTATCCGACTGCTACGCAAGAGGTCGTGGGTTCGCTTCCCACCCAGGATAAAACTTTGTGTGATGAGCACGATGGTTTATTCTGTGTCTGGGTGTTATTTATCTAAAATATGTATGTATTTAGAAATATATAAGTATGTTTATCAGTTGTCTGGTTTCCATAGTACAAGCTCTGCTTAGTTTGGGATCAGATAGCGTAGTATGAGTTGTCCCAAGATATTATTATTATATTATTAATCAGATCGCGATGAAAAGCCTAAAGGCATCAAGCTACCTCTAAACCAAATTAATTTAAATCCACACAATTTTTGCAAAAATTATCTCATTCAAATAAACACTGAAGCAAACAAACTCTCCAGCCTTATAAATGTCAATACAGAAGCATTGATATGGTGAAAAATAATATTTCTCTAATTAGGTGAAGTTTGAATCCTCACTCGTTGCTCGACGACCAACATCCTCGACCCCTAAATGTAAGAAAAAAGTTAAACAGCCTTAATACATTCTCAACTAAAAATAGCAATTTGTTCATTCAGATCATAACAGCGACCGACCGTTGATGTTCGTCGAACAATTTTTTCATCGTTCAAAGAAAATGTTATTCAACAAGCATGTACTCAGTCGACATGATAAATTATGTAATTTGCAACCGACTGCCACAAAATAAATAGGTACCTACAGAAAGTCGGCTCAAGGCTCAACAAAAAATCCACCCATACATTAAGGCAGAAGTGCGGCGATATCAAAGAAAATGCGGTCTCGGTTGACGATTCAACCAAATTCGACCGAGATTTGTATATGTACGCGTCTATGTGTGCGTGAGCCTGTTTCTGCTCATTGTAGGGAGCCAGCCATTTGTATATATATAACTTGTGCGACTGTAGCCTGAAGCAGCCGCAAAAACGCGGGCCTAAATGGAGTGCCACCTATTGCTGGAAAAATATCGTCCGTGTATCGGTTTCTCCTTTATCTGCTATAGAGATATGTTGGTGTATATTTTGAAAATATTGCTCCTAGTATAAAGGAAGATTTGCATTTAAATTGAACGGCACCGATGATTTATATTGTGTGAGTTGTCCCAAGATATTATTATTTTATTGCTGAAGTGAACTAAGTAGGATATGCTGTGGTTAGTTTGTAACTTTGATACTGGTACAATATCGTTACTATTCAAAAAATGTTAAATAATTGTGTCTGTACCTGCTGTACGTTAAAGATGTTTTAAAGAAAACTGTACCAGATGTTTAAAGAAAACTGTATAGAATGTGGGAGCTCCTCTCACATTGATGTCGGCCATTGCAACCATGCCAATCATAAGCTAGTTTTAAATAAAATACGAGTTAGATTTTTTTTTTGTTATGTTTATTTGTTTCTCTCTTTCCTGCTTCGCAGTCAGTATTTACTTTTTAATTGAAGGGATGGCACGATCCAAGTCTATGCGTCAATGGCTCCCACATTACTAGCAATCCCGTTAACCCCTTCAGCTAAGCTAAATTGCTTGTGTTAGGAGTGGGTTCACGTCGGTAATTTAAAATGGGTAATATTCGATCCGCTACCTCACAATTGCTATTACGATGCCATAACCATAGGCTACCGCCGCTTGTAAATTATTTTTTATTCAGTAGGTATTATTGTTATTCACAAGGCTTAAATCAAAAACAACTTTGATATAATATGTACCTTTAGAAGCGGCGGTAGCCTAATGGCTAAAGCATCGGTCTCGCAATCGTGAGGTCCCGGGTTCGAATCCTACCCATTATACTACCGACGTGAACCCACTCCTAACACAAGCCATTGCTTAGCTTAGCTGGAGGGGTTAACAGGATTGCTAGTAATGTGGGACGTAAATCCCACATTGCTAGTTATCTTTAAAAAAAAAAAACCTACTAATAGTATGTCAATATATAAGCATACAGCTGTTTATTGTTTTTTTGCTGTGACAAGCCATCCAGAAAGCCCTCGTGACTGTTCGTTTCTACTTATCATATCGCAACGATAAAACAGATTACTATTAGACTTTCGTTGTTAGGTTTATATGTGTGTCCGATGTGTGAGTTAAAGCTAACTCCTTTGTATCCACCCATCCACCCATTGACTGCCTCTGTGGCGCGGTGGGAGTGTATCCGACTGCTACGCAAGAGGTCGTGGGTTTGATCCCCACCCAGGATAAAACTTTGTGTGATGAGCACGATGGTTTATTCTGTGTCTGGGTGTTATTTATCTTTAATATGTATGTATTTAGAAATATATAAGTATGTTTTTCAGTTGTCTGGTTTCCATAGTACAAGCTCTGCTTAGTTTGGGATCAGATGGCGTTGTGTGAGTTGTCCCAAGATATTATATATTAAAGATATTATTATTATTATCCTTCAGCGTAGGTACAACAACGCCACAAACAGAGAGCCAGGGCTATTTATGATACCGTGTTTTGGCAGACTAGGTGTCTTTATAATGCCCCCCTTCGTTGGGTGTTTAAAAGGAAAGTTATTAGGGGCGACAAGAAGCGCTTCCTGAATCAACATTTGCCCTAATGCCTCAAAATATTCGTATGCGTGCAATAACAACGTGTTTTGCTTAAAGATCAGATTTTGTTTACCAATTTTTTCAGGAAAAAGCGTATATGATATGTAAATATCGCCGTTTTGCATACATTCCATAATGTATACACAATCTTTGGAATATATCTTGAACGTAAAGAGACTTTTTGATAGCACAAAGTACTCGTTACATGTTGTTGACTACTGTTGAAAATATAAAACGATATAAATCGTTGGTAGGAAATTGAATTGCGGAAATAGGAGCCAGTTCTGTCTTTTTGTATTTGACGTGATCACCGACAATGTATTGAACCGATTTGCTTTAAATTTAAAATGATACCTTTATAACATACGAGCTGTCCCGCGCAACTTCGTCTGCGTAATTTTTCTCCGTGTTTAAAACATTTCTTATTGCTGCTCCGCTCCTATTAGTCATAGCGTGATGTTATATAGCCTATAGCCTTCCTCGATAAATGGACTATCCAACAGTGCGATATTTTTTTAATTTGAATCAGTAGTTCCGGAGATTACCGCGTTCAAACAAACAAACTCTTCAGCTTTATAATATTACTAGCTGTGCCCCACGGTGTTACCCGCGATTTATTAGCCTCTGTGTTAATACAGGGTGTCAGCTAACTCCATACCAAATTTTATTAACAAGCCATTCGAAATTATTGCGCATTAGGTATGAGTGTACCGTTACGAATTTACAACGAATAGGTACAAACCACAAACAAACAGGAATTTTCCTAAATTCCAATAAGTAGGTATATTCTACGATCTAGCTAATTACCTAGACTATTCTGGTGAAAAAATGACCATTTAACCGAACTATGATGCTGCGGTACACCGCAAAACAATAAGATTTATGTAGGTACCAAAGTAAGTAAATTATTCCTACTTTATTATAAACTAGCTGTCCCGCGCAACTTCGTATGCGTAAATTTTCCCCGTTTTTACAACATTTCTCGTCGCTGCTCCGCTCCTATTAGTCGTAGCGCGATGTTATATAGCTTATAGCCTTCCTCGATAAATGGGCTATTCAACAAAAAAAGAATTTTTCAAATCGGACCAGTAGATCCTGAGATTAGCGCGTTTAAGCAAACAAACAAACTAACAAACAAACAAACTCTTTCGCTTTATAATATTAATATAGATCAGCTTTATAATATTAGTATAGATGTACGTTAAACTCTATGAAAGATTTTTCTAGTTGTCTATTCAATGTTATTCTTATAGTGCAACCCTGAAAGTAGTTTGCTCAGAATCAGTAACACAATTCAATGGGATAATTTGTGATAATTAATTAATTAATCATTTTAACTGTCCAAATCTTGTTTACTATGTGGTGAGAAATGTAATCGTTTACTTATTTTCAATAATAACAATGGATTATGTACTAAGCGATGCAATAAGCGTGATACCTACTACGATGAACATAAGACAACTTTAACGGCTTAAAAATCTGCAAGTTTTCCTGCCGGTGATTAGGTTTTAAGAATTGATGATTTAATAAAAATCTTCGTAAAACATTTGCGATTAAACATATTGACTTGATATTGATTTTATCATCCAGATATATCCAGCTACATTTACACTTGCATTATAAAGTTTTCATATTGTACTTTCGTATGAAAATATGTAATCTATACTTATTATTATAAAGTTGAAGAGTTTATTTGTTTGTTTGAACGCGATAATCTCAGGAACTAATAGTCCGAAGAGAAAAAATATTTTACTGTTGGATAACCCATTTATTGAGGAAGGCTATTTGTATAACATCACGCTACGACTAATAGAAGCAAAGCAGCAATGAAAAATGTTGCATAAATGGGGAAAATTTTTGCAGTCAAAGTTGCACGGGTCAGCTAGCGTGGTATATTAGTCATTTAAATTAATAAAAATATGTAAAAACAATAATTCGAAAAATGACAAATATGGAAAAATAGAATTTAAAAATGAAATAATGCAGAAGTATTAGAATTTAGATTGTGCATGATATGGAAATAAACTCCGACACCGATACTATTATAACATTATATCACAGAGCAGTTAAGCTTATAATAAATTGTATAGTATCTTTGAATTTATATATGTATTTATAACATTAAAAAATACCATACAAATCAACTAATTAAGGATTAGGAAAACGCAAAACTCCGTAAATAGACATTGATTATTTTATTGCCGTTTTAGAGACAATATTCCAATTTACCTCAATAAAAAAACGGTTTAAATGTTTAAATTTGCCCGCCTATAATTGTAAATTCAGCTTAATCTCCATTATACATTAGAGATCTGATGATATACATTATAGAACTTAAGTAAAATGGTAGTTTGTAAAAGATTATCAATGGCGAAAATCGTCATGCGGCATCTGTGCTGCATTTCAGTTTAATATAATATACTAGCTGTCCCGGCGAACTTTGTACCGCCCGCGATATTCTTATTTTTTTTTACGTAACAACCTACAGGTTATTAGAAACCAAAAAAAATAATGAATGATATTAATAAAGTCGTGCTCTAATTATCTAGCAACACAGGGATTCGTTATGATATATTAACGAATCCCTAATATATGTATGTATTGTTTAAAAGTAATTATAAGCTCAATTATATACTTTAAATTCTGTTTATCAAAGACAAGCAGGCCAAGAAACGCCATAGATGTACAAAGGTTACGATACTATATTATGTATTTAACGTTTATTATTCCAACAAAATGGACATATTGCAGATTAGACTGAAATTACAAAACTCGTATGAAGTTACAGGCTACAGTTAGCCTTCAATAGGCCTCTAACAAAAAGGTTTATGAGATAGTACCAAAACCAACCAAGAAGTTAGAGTTAGTTAAATCTATCATCACTAATTGTCCACAACCAAAATTATATGTATAGTGAGTGATATATATCACCAAGAGCCTTCTAAATGTTGTGACATATCACAGCCATCCCTCACGCAAACATTACTGGCAAATCGTACACTTTACTTAGTAGCTAAATAATTATAATTTATGCGTTCAGAAATAACAACGCGTTTCTTGTCGGTACGTATTGTGTTGGAACTTGTCTTGTATAAGAATTTAAAAAGAATGTTTTGTAAGAGGAAAACTGAGCGCAAGATTATTTGTGATCGCAATAAATTTCTCAAAGCCTAACGTTGGAGTTTGAAACGACGCTTGGCTCGAATTCCCCTTTTTAAATTGCCTTTTTTGCTTTTCCAGACAATTAAATCAAAAGCTTTTTTAAACTGAATGAAACGGCTGTGTATTTGTTTACATTAAAAGTGGAATATATGGCGCGTGGAAGCCATTATTGTTGCAAATCCGGTTCGTTAGCATGACTTTTGGGTTTAAACTGTTTACGCCTGTATTAGGTTAGATTAGTATCCATACCAGTAACTAGGCGGGAATCGGCTTCATTTAGGGTAAGGTATATAAAACTAAATCCGTTTGAAAGTTCTCTAAGTACTTTTATTCATACTTTTAATCAACAAGTGTTTGGTTGATTAATTAAGTGAATAAATAATGTATTGCGGATATCTCTGTACACAACACACCAATGCTAACAGAGATATCCGCAATGAAAACAGCTAGTACAAAATACTCTACAATCTATACTATACAATACAAGGAAAAATAAAGCTAAAGATTTTGTTGTTTGAATGGTCTTATAAAATTCAAAATTCTTTATTCACTTAGGATGCAAAACAACACTTGTGATACGTCGGGGATTCTACAAGTACATGTTATGCCAATTTCGCAAACAATAGCTAAAGCCTTCAAAGAAACTGGTCCAATTTACATGAAATTTGGTATGGAAGTAATTACTAATTTTCATCGCAATTGAACTACCATGGATGAAGAAGCGGACAAACGCCAGTATTTATTATTACTGAATACAAAGCTAGAATCAACATGTATCTTTTTAATGCAAGGTCATTTGCATTTAAGTAGTTGAAAATATTACAGTTCCCAGACACTTTTGTAGTAGGTAATAGATCTTATATTGGATAGAATACTTGAGACGTCAATATCTTCTCACGTCAGCATATAAGTTTGGAGGCGTAATGAAAAAATATTGCGAGACTTTTGGGCAAGTTGCCATCTACCAACGATATCGTCACGTCACAAGAAATAATTATCACTAATATTAAAACTAAGTGTAAGAAATAATGAAATGGTCGTAGTGTATTTTCCAAATTAGGCTTTCAAAGTAATTGGAAATAAGATTGAATTTCCTTAGCCTTCTGTATTATAGTAAACTAGATTTGAATTACGGCTCCACCCGCGTGGATGTCGGTTATCGTGATAAAAAAGACCTTATGTCCTTCTCCAGGATCATCTAAATTGGTTCAGCGGTTGAAGCGTGATAACGTAACAGACAGAGTTACTTTCACATTCATAATATTACTATATGTACGGATAGTAAGGATGTAGTAGTGCTTTATAATTTTCGAAATTACCTTGTTTATAATTGTATCTATTTAGAACACTGATTTCCAGTGAACCTGCAAAAATATAACAGATGCAAATATCTAAACATGTGTGAAAGATGGGTACGAACCAGTCACTTCACTCAATTTTGTTAAGATTTAGGCCGGCTACGGCATCTCAAGGATTTTCTCGACTATACCGTACATGATTTTTAATATATTAATTTAATATAGTAAATGACCCAATCAGAAGGCTAAGTGCGGCTATCTTGTTTCCCCAGGTAAAACTAACTAACTTAGTTAATTAGTTAGTTCCCTCCCGCTCTTGGCTTCCTTATCCAAATAACTTCCATAATTTTTTAACAAAAAAATTACAAATTAACCATTCATCACCTACCATCTACTTTTGTCACACAACCATTTACTACACACCTATGAGACCCCGGGGTAAAATCGATGTTTCTTCGTCAGGTTTAGGGCCTAAACTTCACAATAAACAACGATTTTACTCTAGTACAATAGTCAAAAACTAGTGGTAGGCGAATAAGGGTTAATATATTAACTATTTTCCAAAACTGATATTACAAAGTTATTTAGTGTTATGTAAAGAAGCCACGAGCGGGAGGTTATAAGTATATTACTAATCGTAGTGTATAGTATACACATAGTATGCATTGTAGTGTTCTCCGTTGTAATGGTCTCCGCCGTTGCATTTCATACGCATCGACGCTGCAGCCTACCTATCGTCGTTGCATCTCATACGCACCGACGACGCTGCAGCCGACCTATCGTCGTTGCAGTCGTTGCATCTCATGTGCACCGACGCCGCATCTCTACCTACCGAAGTGGCATCGCGACGCACCGACGCCTACCTACCGGCGTTGCATCTCGTACGCACCGACGCCCCATCTTTACCTACTGACGTTGCATTTCGACGCATCCACGCTGCATGTTACCCACTGACATTGCATCTCAACGCACCGAACGCTGCAGCTCCACCTACCGAAGTGGCATCGACATCAATTACCTCCTAGGTTCATCTTAATTAGTTTTAAGTAGTCTAAGTTTTCTACCACTTTTCTGTAATTCTAGTCCTCTAATCCTTATCTAAGCTTTTATTGCACTACAGGATGCTGTAGTGAAATAAAAGCTTAGATAAGGATTAGAGGGCCGTGCAGCGTATTTCATATAATTTCTTCTAGATGGTGTGTAGGTATAATAGATGTATTATACCTACAAACCATCTGGAAGAAATTATATGAAATACGCTGCACGGCTTAGGTGATCTAAGCGTACAAAGACAGACATCGGAAACCGACTTTAGTTTATACCATGTAAATTAATATTGTTAAATATCCTCAATTTTGTAGAGAAAGTACCATAAACTCACAGAGCACTACAATGAAAGGACTTGACGCTGTAACTCGGAGATGATAAGGTTTATAATCCTATGATCTTTATCAAATCGTTTGGTCTAAATCTAATATCAGTTTGGTCGTCCTGCGGATGTTCTGAGAAGAAATCGACAGCATCCTTCATTACATTTGTGTGTGTACTGTGTATACAAGAAACAACACACTGCAATCACATTGTTTATCAAGCGTGGCTTAGGCAATTTCCTCACGGATATTTCTGATTTTCTTTGTGGATGATCGAATGGTTTTTCGGTTATATCAAACACAATTGTGTTTACAGCTACAGAACAAAAAGTAAATAACGATTGTCATGTATTCATCTAGAATAATACTTATTATGAATGTCAAAGTCTCTGTATGAGTACTAGTAATAGCTGTTTAACCTATCACATTGGTCTTCTTGTTTTTTAGGGTTTCGTAGACAAATTGGCAAAACGGAACCCTTTATAGTTTCGCCATGTCCGTCCATCCGTCCGCAGCTTAGCTCAGAGACTGTTAGTGCTAGAAAGTTGTTTTGATACACATATTACTTAAGCCGACAAAGTGAACAAATAAAATTTTGGTGTTGGGTATGTCAAAAAGATCATGGTGGTGGTATGTATAGTGAAATTTAAAGGAAAATTATCACAGCTAAGTAGGCTTTATAACTTAACGAGTAACAACAGACCAAGTGAGAAGTAACAAAAACATGCACTTGCCCGGTTTTTACTTTAAAGTTCACGGAGGGACATGATATGTTTTTGTTGTGATTAGTGTTAAAAGTAAAGTTTATCTTCAATAAATTCTACTACTTCGTTTACTTAGTCATCCTAGGACGGCTGAACGGATCTGAATGTAATTTGGAAAAATACTTTTTATCTCGGAAAAATGTACGGTTAATGTGGGATTCGATTTGTTTTCCACAAGAACAGATAAACAGTTACCTAGATCATTTGAGGAGTACAAAGTTTATCAAGCATAAACTCTAGTTAGGCGTCATTCATTTTTAACGTACCCTCCCCCATGTAAGAAAACAAAAGAATCGGCCCCCGGTTTAATATTTATTAGGTAAGAATCTAAAAGAATAATGAATTCACTTATGGCTTGCTTTGAATTAAATTTTTAATAATATTTAGGAACGTTTTTTTGTAATATGTGTCGCACCACCGTAGTCGCGCGGATTTACGCATTTCGTGCGCTTTTTTTGAAGTATAATCTTAACTTTTCGCATTCTTGTGATCTTAGTAAGGACTTTCAAGACCCCCTTGTAAGAAAGTATAAAACATGGTTGACCCTTCCCCCTCCTAAATCGTTACGTAATAAATTAATGGCGCTTTATTAGTTACTTTAAGGAGCTAAGGAGTATGTTTATTTTCTGCTTTTCAACATTTTGTATGCTTAATTTCTTTTTAATTCATAGTCCAGAAGTATTTAATCGTAAATTTGCAAAATCGGACCACTCAAAAAAAAAGTAATGCTCCAAAAATACTTTTCGTCAAAGCGTGAAATAAAAATAGGTATTATTAAAGACAGCCGCAAGAATAATATAACAGAGGTTTTAAAACCATTTTAATTTTCAATACAATTCATTCATTTTCTATTCCGAAGTTGAAGTGGGTCAGCGCAGAATAAGCTGCGATTTGAATTTGAAGCGTATGTTTTACGAATAATGTTATTCTGATAGGAACTTGTGGATCGGACATTTATTTATGTGTCGAGTCTTAGATATAAAATACCGAGAGTACGGAAAGTAACCTTCATACAAAACGTCTCAAGCCCCTTTGGCATAGTATACAGTATTCATTTTCGAGGAGCGTCCGGAATAAAAATTACTTCCGGATATAACTCCATGCAAGTTCGAGTCACTCGCACGATGGAGAGATAAGGTGAAGAGGGTGGAAATGCAAAATGCTGCGTGTACTTTGTTCTTTTTAAGTCCATTCATTTTGTTTTAGAGGGAGGGAAAAGAAGGTGCATGATGTTCGAGCAGCGTACACATTAGACTTCGCTCGCACACCTTCGGAACAAATTGGTCCGAAAAGGGCTGTAAATCCAACGAATATGTTTAAGTGGTACCATTGACTAAACACCGACAAACGTATACTGTGTACCTACCTGTTCACAATTTGGGAGGCATTATCAACCACAAATACGCCCATGCGTGTGCATGAACAATATCTATGTATCCGATGCTCAAAAATAATACCTTCATTTAAAGATTACCTTCTGTACTTTCGGTATTTTATGCTTGAGACCCGATTTCCAAAGAGTGTAATATTATACCTACCTATCTACACTATGGTATATCAGGTCGATATCATATTGAGTTTCTTCAAAACTATTTCTGATGTTCAGCAACTTTTTCTTTTATGGAAAGTTGTTAGTACGAAGAATCTGCGTTAAATAAAGTTACTTTTATTGTGCTATAACTTATACTTTTGTGTTGGTGTTGATATAAAATGTACGTACATATTCGTATCTATACCTAGTAATTTCATTATATTATAATAATAATATCTTTGGGCAATTCACACAACGCTATCTGATCCCAAACTAAGCAGAGCTTGTACTATGGAAACCAGACAACCGATAAACATACTTATATATTTCTAAATACATACATATTATAGATAAATAACACTCAGACACAGAATAAACCATCGTGTTCGTCACACAAAGTTTTATCCTGGGTGGGGATTGAACCCACGACCTCTTGCGGAGCAGTTGAATACACCCCCACCACGCCACAGAGGCAGTCAAATATATTGGATCGTTGCCACAGTTTAGATTACACTAAATTAGGGATGTTGGTGATGTAAGAGCTTTATATGTTTAACTAATGAATCTTAATACATAGTTTCAATTACCTATATATTATTATTTATGTCAAGGTGTTGCTTTCGTCTACCAGTCTCTTGCATAGATGGCGATTATAGCGATGAATCTTTATAAATTACCTACCATTGATTCACAATCATCGTCAATGCTTACTTTGTCCGACATTTTTTGTAACAGAAATCAGTGCAACAAAGTATCAACAGTTCATTATGTGAGAGTGTTTAAGAGCAATTTGGCGCACCTATCTCGTTATTTACACACCTATATCGTTATTTGCAGTTTTGCCTATTAGTGACTTGCACTGATAGTGTGATGTACCTTTTGTCTCAGCCCCCTGGTCAGATAATATAACTGAATACTAACACAATAGCTAACAGAATGAGTAGTTTGTGCATGAAATTAAATTAAATAGAGAACAGATAGTCGTTGAGTTTTTACAATACGCAAAGAATATTTTTAAACGACTAATATACATTCAAAACTATTATCCCTAAAAATTTTAGGAAAGAGAATGACCAAACATTCGATATCGTCGAAAAATATTTTCCCCATAAATAGGATGCCCCCGGTCATTGTAACTCACGTGGAAATAGTCGTTCTCGTATTCAATACCGAAAATAGCATTTCCGTTTCGGCCAAAGAGGAAGCCGGGGTAGTATGGCCCAGCGATTAGTCGAAACGATAAATTCGACGCTAGCCTCCTGCAAAATCGTGATTCAGTTGCCTCTAACTAACTGCCGAAACCGTTGTTGTGGTCATAGATGGACTGAAGTTTAATGAGCAGACGTGGATTTGGGTAAGGCTTTCTACCTCTACAAGTTGTGGTTTGTATAAATAATGTAGTGGTAAAGGATTCAATTGAGTATGTAGCTGAGAAAAATATACATAAACTACTTCGAATATTTCTTTTTGGTTTCCAATTTGCTGAATTTCTAATTGATTCTTTTATATTAAATTGGACTAATGGTTGAAATAATAATTACACGTAATTATAACCGCCGTCACATTCAACGCTACTTTTGTGTCTCTAATTAAATTGCAATAGAACGTTTTGTTAAAATCTTTCTTAAATTGGAATGTCATTTATAGTAATCTATATTTTTATTTTTTAGGTTCGTTATCTTTATTAGAAATCTTGCTCGTCGAAAAAGTATATTTCTCTATTTTTTGTTGTAATATTCGTTTGACTTATATTAGGTATGTCCTTTTTCGGGGTTGATCATGAGGTCATTTCTTTTGACCAGCAAACAATTAAGATGCTTCTAATGATACCTCAATTGTTGAATTGTGATTAGTAGTTTAGAAGTTATGCGGGTGTGTTCAAATTTCAGCAAAGGATAGTATATGTTGTCAGTAGAGCATCTACCATGATGCCATAGCCTTTTGCTTTATTATTATATAGTCATAGCATATTCTTTTCATCAAATTTCAGTAGTTGATAAAATTAGGTATATGTACTCTGTATCGTGGGCAAATTATAACCCTTGAATATGTCCACAACTTTCTGTTACACGTTATACCTATATACATACGGGTTAAAATCATATATCCCTATTTTTGGAGTCGTTGTAGTCGGGTAAAAAAGAACAGATATGAGTGTGCCTTTTTTAGCCGGCTAGTACCGAAAGATAAGTTGATTTAACCTGAAAATAAGCAACTAAGCGAGTAGGGATGAATTTTACGATTGAGCAACACTGAAACTGAAAGTCTCCTTTTTATAGTGCCGCAGCAGTAGCCAAAATGGCAAAAACGAAACCCTTATAGTTTCGCCATGTCCGTCAGTCTGTCTGTGCGTCCGTATGTCACAGGCATTTTACTCAAAGACTAACAATAATAAGGTTTATTGATTATTATAAATATTTTACCTATATTACATTGGTTGGTTACATAGTTTAAAAAATGCAGATATTAATTTTTCTACAATAGTATTGGGTGCAGCTCTGCACTAACCTCTCCTAACTTGGTTACGTAGTGTTTTAGAAGAAACGAGTGAACCATTTTGTTTGAATTGTAATATTTACTTTACTGTAATGTTTTTTTATTTTGTTGTATAGAAAGTTCAAAGAAATAGAAAAAACCTTTTGATGAAAGATAAATGTGGAGGTGAAAGAGGGTAGATTTTATATTTTCTCCCATTTTTTTTTTATATGGCGATTGTTGGTGCTGAAGAAAAACTGTCAGTAAGATTAAGTGTTGTCATTTAATTAAAATATTCCTATGAATATATAGTTTATTCGTTTGGAAAGTTAAAGTTTATACAGTTATAGTAAAGACTACACAATGAATATTGTTTAAATTCGTTGACAAGGTGTCTTGTAGTTGCCGCTACTTAGTTCATACGCTCTTCTACTAGTGCAATCAAAATCCGTTTTTTATACGGCAACGGCTCCGGAACCCTACACAGAGCATGGTCCGACATACTCTTGCCCGTTTATTGAATTTTTCAGGTAATAATAACCCCAATTTTCATTATTATTGGTGAATTTTACAAAACAAATCATTTATGTCGTCCTGGAGGCCTACACTATTATAAAACGACTAAAAACCATCTGAAATGGTTCGGCTTTAAATGCATAGATAAACAAAGAAGATTATTTTTCCTCTTAACACAACTTTAATAATTTCCAGTATTCCTTTTAGGCAATTCAAGTAGAAAATAAATCACCTATGCCCCTAGCGTGACTAGTTTATTCCACACAACCGTTGTCCCCAAAACGGGAAAGCTCAATTTATCTGACTCGCCAGTACAAATTACCAACGGGTACTGCTATACAGAGTTGGGTTGAACTGAGAAATGCCGTCATAGGAACATTTTACGAAACCTCTATTTGACAACTCGCTTATTCTTACTAGTATGGCGACAAATAAGGGGTTTTCTTCATGAATGTATTTTTATACGGAGTTTCCACTCTGAACCTTTCCTTGTTGGGAAGGTAGGGACTGTATCTCGGTCTACCACGTTGACAAAAATAGAAATAGAGAGAATATGTTTTCTCTTTTTCTTTGACTCTCTAGACAGAGACAGAATCCTAACTTTCAACAAAAGGCTCAACGTGTGTAAAAAATAAACTGTAGAAAGAACAAACAACTAGTACGAGTAGGTACCCGAAGTGTGTAGGAACTCCATTTATATATACCTTCATGGATTTCTTTGTCTTTGGGTACTTGAGACTCGGCCTGCCTTTATTGAGTGTAATGACAACGATTATTAGAATTCAGTTTAGTGTCCGTGAGCAGATTTTTATCTTTGTACGTAAGGAGCAGTTAGGGAAAGATATTACCTGACTACCTGTCAGAGAATGGCGTCCATTTTCCTTTCGAATTATAGTAATGCTCCATTTATTAATTTCAATGAAAATGAAAATGAAAAAAAATATCTTTATTTCGTAAAACTAAATTAATGGTTATTTGAAAACGTCAAATTAATATCATAGGTAGTAGCAAAAGTATTTTTGTATTTTGAATGTATTGTTAGTAATCCAACCTCTTTGGTTGTACTGTATGTAACTGGCTAGTTTGAATATCATTAAATGGTGACATTTTGAAGATGGAATAAATAAAAAAAAAGTTAGTTCCCGCCATTTTCCAATTGTTTTTCAAGCAAGAAAAATACACATATGGGACGAAGAAATTCGGTACATTTTAAAGTTTTATTACATAAAAGGTAAAAATGCGACGAACGCCGCGAATAAAATTTGTGCGGTTTACGGACCTAATGCGGTATCATTACGAGTAGCACAAATGTGGTTCAAGCGTTTCAAGTCTGTAAATTTTAGTGTGAGGGATGAGGCTCGCTCTGGGCGGATAAAATCAGAGCCATCTTTGAAAAAGTGAAGCAAGATTGACATATTAGTAGATACGATATTGCTGAAGAACTGGATGTTGATCACAAAACATCTTTACGTCATTTACAAAAGTCTGGGCACAAGAAAAAACTTGATATTTGGGTACCACTTGATCTCACTGAGAAACTTAATGCAACGTGTTTCCATTTGAGATTCTTTGTAGAAACGTAACAATTCCGCGCCATTTCTGAAACGGTTGATTACGGATGAATAAAAATGGGTCACTTACAAACGATCCATTTTTAATCACCTGTAATCAACCGTGGGATGTAAGGGGGCGTACCACCATCTTTCGCTCCAAGCCAACCTCACCTGCACACATCCTGCTGTACAACGAACGAGGCTCTACCGACCGGCTGGTGGCGGTATAACCATCCCAATTTAAGGCGACTGATACGAGAGCTACGCCCTGCGATCGCCAACCCGCCTGCCCACCGTGGCGATTATGGCCATTACCCCAAATGCACGAAGCACAAAAGCCACGGCTCCCAGTTCCCGGCAGTCACGCTATTCCTGGACATGGTGGCGTCCACGGTAACGGCGTGGCGGGGGGTGCTAAGAATCTCCGGGCTACGGAAGGCCACCACAACCGACTGACCCTGGCAACGTATAACGGCCGCACGCTACGGCTAGACTCGCATCTGGCACAACTTGAGGTGGAACTTGGGAAGTTTAGGTGGCATATTCTCGGGTTAAGTGAAGTCCGAAGAGAGGGAGAGGACACCATAACCCTCGAGTCGGGCTACCTTATGTACTTCCGCGAGGGAGACCAACAATCCAATCCCTAGGTGGTGTTGGGTTTCTGGTAAATAAGGGCTTTCTGGCAACGTTGTGGAAATGTCTAGCGTGTCGCGTACCTCATTATCAAGCTCACCGAGAGGTATAGCCTCAAGGTAGTGCAAGTGTACGCACTAAACTCGGCACATCCAGACGACGAAGTGAAGGCCCTCCACTTCACCACTAAGACCCACTACAACGTTGTTATGGGGGACTTCAACGCTGAAGTGGATTTGGAAGCAGAAATCATAGGGGGCAAATGCTAGTCAACTTCTTTGAACGGGAGGGGCTCTTCTTGATGAACTCATTTTTCAAGAAACGGCCCCAAAGGAAGTGGACGTGGCAAAGCCCCGACACTATGACGAAAAACGAAATTGACTTCATCATGACGGACAAAAAGCATGTATTCAGAGACGTCACCGTGATCAACAGGTTTACTACCGGTAGTGACCACTGACTTGTCCAAGGCCCTCTGAATATCGATTTCAAGGCGGAACGTGCCCGTCTGATGAGATCCAGGCTCCGACCTACTTTGCTCCAAACCATGATTGGATACGAAGCGTTCCAGTCAAACCTGAATAACCGATTTGCTGCCATGGAAACCACAACAGACGTAAACCAGAAGCTCGTAAATGTGGTTCGAATACTCAAGGAAGAAGGTACGAGATTTTGTGAAATGCAGCGTAAGGGCAAGAAGTCAAAGCTTTCGGAAAAGACTTTAGGGCTAATGAAAAAACGATGTGAAAACCCACCCGTCATTTCGTCGGAAAAGCGCGCTCTAAACCAAGAGATCAACAAGCTTAAACAATACGACCTTCGGTACTCCAACACTCTCTTGATTAAAAGAGCGATCGAGCAGAACCGGGGGTCAAAAGTGTTCGTACAATCTTTTGGAAGAAGCCACCTGACGAAGTTGACCATAGCAAATGGAGAAGTCGTTTCTTCGAGGCCGGCAGTCCTCGCCGAAGTGGAAGGCTTCTATGGCCGGTTATACGCTTCGTATGCATCTCGACCTGATCTCGGAAATGAGGATCCTAGAGCCACTCTAACACGCCACTACACCGAAGACCTGCCAGAAGTCAACATTGACGAAATCGTGCCGGCTCTTAAACAGCTAGAAAATGGAAAAGCTCCTGGAGAGGACGGCGTTACAACAGAGCTGCTAAAGGCTGGAGGTAAACCCATACTGAGGGAGCTCCAAAAGCTCTTTAATGCTGTCCTGTTTGAAGGGAGAACTCCGGAGGCGTGGAGTAGAAGTGAAGTCGTCTTGTTCTTCAAAAAAGGAGATAAGACCCGGCTGAAGAACTACCGACCTATTTCTCTTCTAAGCCACGTCTATAAGCTGTTTTCAAGAGTTATCACGAACCGCCTTGCGCGAAGACTTGACGAATTCCAACTACCGGAAAAAGCTGGATTTCGGAGCGGATATGGCACCATAGACCACATCCACTCAGTGCAGCAGATTATACAAAAGACCCAGGAGTATAATCAGCCCCTGTGTCTAGCATTCGTAGACTATGAGAAGGCCTTTGACTCGATTGAAATCTGGTCCGTTCTGGAGACTCTGCAGCGATGCCAAGTAGATTGGCGATATATCCAAGTGATGAGATGTCTGTACAAAGCCACCATGTCCGTCTAAGTACAGAATCCACCATTGCATCGAGGAGTAAGGCAAGGGGACATTATTTCCCCGAAACACTTCACAAATGCAATGGAGGATATGTTCAAGACGCTGCAATGGAAAGGGCGGGCATCAACATCAATGGTGAATACATCTCTCATTGGCGATTTGCAGATGACATTGTCATCATGGCGGAAACGCTGCAGGACCTGCAACGGATGCTGAATGACCTGGCTGACTCCTCTGTACGCATCGGCCTACGGATGAACTTGGATAAAACCAAGGTCATGTTCAATGAACATGTACTACCGGAACCAACAGCGGTGCACGGCGCCGTTCTCGAAGTTGTTCAAAAATATATGTACCTCGGGCAGTCATTGCAGTTAAGTAGAAAAAACTTCGAGGACGAGGTGAACAGGAGAATTCGGTTGGGTTGGGCATCGTTTGGTAAGCTACGTCAAGTCTTCTCATCGTCGATCTCACAATGCCTAAAGACTAAAGTCTTTAATCAGTGCGTCCTACCCGTCATAACATACGGAGCAGAAATGTGGACACTGACAGTACGGCTGGTCCACAAGTTCAAAGTCGCTCAGCGGGCTATGAAAAGGGAGTTTCTCTTAGGGACAAAATCAGAAATGAGGTGATCCGGCAGAGAACCAAAGTAATCGACATAGTTCACCGGATTAGCAAGCTGAAGTGGCAGTGGGCTGGCCATATTAGCCGAAGAACCGACAACCGTTGGGGTAAACGAGTTCTTGAGTGGAGACCGCGGCTCGGCAAACGTAGTGTATGACGCCCTCAGGCCAGGTGGAGTGATGATTTACGCGAAACGGCTGGCAGGAGCTGGATGCGAGAAGCCGAAGATAGAACAAAGTGGCGTGCAATTGGAGAGGCGATAGGCTGATGATGAACCGTTCAAGAGAATGCCCGAAAAAAATTGTGATCGAAGCATGGGCAAGCCCCACAGACCGTGGCAAAGCCCAGCGTGACTCAGAACAAAGTGATGCTGTGTGTATGGTAGGATTGGAAAGGAATCATCCACTATGAGCTTTTGCCGCCGTGTAAAACTATCGATTCTGACCTCTACTGTCTGCAACTGATGAGGTAAGCCATTGAGAAAATCGGCCGGAGCTGGTGAACAGGAAGGACGTGGTGTGGCATGACAATGCCAGACCGCCCTCATCTACCATTAATCAGTGTGTTCGGTGAATGTAAACGTTTATATAAGAAGGACAGCTAAATAATAATACCTTAAGTGACTCTAAAATTAGTAAATATAAACGTATTCAGCAAACACAGTACTTCACTTCTTACAAATTAAATATATTATGTATACATATACTCCTACGTAGGTACAGTACATTTGAATAGCCTGTGAGGGACAACAGTTCTTCCACGTAATCAATTATTGAAAATTAACTTTTCATACACAATTTTTTTTAATGGTACAGTAAATTTATTATCACTTCATTTTTGAATATCACCAGGGGTTTTATTGTAGAAACGTATACATTGGCCGCGAAATGATTTGTTTATTTTTTGTAACCTTGACGCCGGTACATTTTATTGAACAGTTAGCTTAAAAACAAAATATTTGAATTAAAATATCGTATTAACATTTTGTTTGAAATCAGAGTTTTAATTTTTTACAGTAATTACAACACATATCACATTAAAAATAAATAAATTATACAACGTTATTCTTTATAGATTTTTTTAAGCTACGGGTCTTAATCGCGTAAATATTTTATTTTAAAGCTAAATACCTTTGTTTATTGCCCGACGTTTCGACATGTCGAAACAAAGGTATTTAACCTTAAAATAAAATATTTACGCGATTAAGACCCGTAGCTTATAAAATTCTATTATGTGTACAAATCGCGAAAGTTTACGAACATACAACGTTAATCTTGGTTTAGTGGAAAGAGAGTAGTCTGTTTGTCAGTCAATCAGTAACACAATCTAATGAGGTAGTTTTTGGATCATGTTATATTCCACAATTAATTAATTATCGGCTTTACCCTTTTGTCCTATTTTCAATGTTATGTTATTGAATGAAACTCTTTCTCTTTCAAAACAGTATTATTATTTGTATATAATTTAAACATATATATTTTTGTGCCAATTTAATAAAACCTCGTAATGCATTATTTCAATATAATATTCTATAGTTAAGGACTGCTGTTTATAAGTTTAAAACTAACATCGTTCATGACAGACTGCACAACCCTTTCAGTGCCGTCTTACAATATCCTAATCTAATCCCTGAGGACTTCTAATGACCTTTGTTCCATTTACTACTGATGTTTAGGAGCAAGGGGCCAAAACGACCACGATTTATTTACAGTAACCCGTTCAATGTGGTCACTAAGGATTAAAGTTAAATTTAAGCCCTCAATTACTCTGATTGTCGGTCAAGTGCTTTCTTGGGTCCGTTTCAGAGGATTGACGACACTACAATTTCTAAACTAATGAACAATAGTTGGGCGAAATTGATGGAGGACGGTACCTAGAAATAGAGAGGAGTGAATGTCGGAAGTTATCTTAGGGGAGCGGGGGGCGGCTAGTAGTAACAGGGGTAAATAGTAACAGCTTAATTACTCAAAAAGTTTCAAATATGTTGTTTTCAATTTATACTTCATCTGCTCCTTATTTACCATTAAACAGTAGGGAGTAGAAGAGCGCTGTGTGTAGTTATGAGCAGCTGCACCATTAATGCCTCATACGAGTAATATAACAAAATTGAGTTTGGAAAATTTGACCCGAAGCTTCTGCAATGCCTTTTTGAAATGAGTATTAATTAATTTGTGTATCTTTTTGGAATGAGGTTCAATTACCACACGAGACACCACTTTGTGTGATCCACAAAGTGTTGTTTCGAGTTTGGGTGTACTTTGTGTCCGTGACTTGTATGTTTGTAAAGTCCCCCGAGACACAGGGCTTGTACACTAATAAAGGAGGCGTTTAAAAAAAAATGTTACAACTTGCTACTTCATATTTTTATATTAGTGCCGTTAGTTATCGTTGTATATGTAGGTATACAATAATCAAAATAAGAAATTTAATTATCTATAGAAATTTGGAAATATCGTCTTCTTTTTGATTTTTCTTTTCAAATTGAAAAATCGCAAGTAGTATTAAGGCATTTGCAAAAAATCAAACCCCTGTTATATTTTTTCTTAATTGTCTGTAGGTACTTTTTGTAATTATTGTAAAAGGAGCTTGATTTAAAACAAAATATCAACACTCTATTCCAAATCGAATGACACCTCATTCATAGTTTACGTAGACCTTTCAAAAAGTTGAGCTAAAAAGTATTTGAATTAATATATACAAAGCGACAAAAAAATCTACAAATGTTGATAAAGAAACACAATCAGAAACCCTAATTAGTATATAATAAATACTTTAGGTAGGTATGAGTAATATTTTGCATCTATATTTATAACTAGCTGTGCCCGCGACTTCGTTCGCGTGAAAGTCGGGTTTAAATTAAGGTAGTTTAGGTAACGAAATAACTTCTGTGTAAATATGTTGGAAACAGTCCTGTTGACTAAATACTTACTAAATAAAAATCGATCTGTTCTATTCTTTTAGATAGTTAGTTTGGTGTGCGGCTTAAGAAGTGGGTTTTCTGTTGTTTTTGTTTCATTCTTTAAACTTTATACCTACTTATTACCTAATATTTTTTAATAGAATTTGTACGAAAATGTTGTTACTTCTCATGTGATCGTAAACTTGTAAAGGCTAAGTACTTAACTGTGATAGTTTTCCTTATAATTTTAGTATTTATACTACTACCCTGAATTTTTCACATACCCAACATCGACCATTTAGCTGGCAGGGGGACACTTGACTCTAACAAAAATGTTCACTATAAAGCCTAATATTATACACAAAGGAATCCTTAAATCTAAAAATAGTCTTTACAAACCCTAAACGCTTTTTAAAAGATCTATCTAATGATACCCCACACGATGGGGTAGGTGAGAAAAAAATCACATCCCCACTTTACATATAAGAGAGGTACCCTTAAAAAAATAATGATTTTCAAGATTTTGTTCTTTCACTTTATCGGCGTTAGTAATTTATTCATGCAAAAATTGCAACCTTCTAGCACTAACAGTCTCTGAGCTAAGCTGCGGACGGACGGACTTAGGGGAACTATAAGGGTTCTGTTTTGCCATTTTGGCGTAAAATGGGGTGTATTTCAAATAGTGTTACAACGCAATACTAATAATAAAACTGCTGTAACACTTTAGTAAGCAAACACAGAGCGTGTCATGTGTGTCATGCCCGCGAAAATGTCAGATATCCCTGAAGGTAGGTACGGTTAACAAACAACGACCCCCCTCCTCCCGTCACCCGAACTACTCACACTTGACCGATGTTGAGCCATTCATTATCGTTGAATTGATGAACACGTAATCTCCAACCATAACCCCAAAACATGATCCTCGATGCACCTGTGTGATGCGTGGTCAAACAAACGGACAGACAGACAAACATTTCTAAAAATCATAGCAATGTGTTTCTTTTTAAAACTTCTTTTACTAAGTATAGAACGTTATTGAATACAACGCCATCTACTTTCAAGAATGTTGCCACTCAGCATCTCAAGCACCTATACCCTAATAAATGTTTTCACAAATAAGGAATTATTTGATCACGGTGAACAATTTGATTTCATAGATGGCGCTACGTGTTTTTTTTTTACGTGTGTAATGTCTTTTTTTTAATCGAACACATCATTTCTGGAAAATGTCGAATACTTTTTAATTATAACGTAATATTGTTTTTCATTTCTACTACGATTAATTAATTACTCTCAGCAGTGCATGCAATACCTATAATTAACTTACCTACGTGCATGATTTACTTTATTTTTAATATAAAAAAATAATAACCAAAGTAAATAAGTTACTTACGGTCGAAAAAATAACTAAAACATTGAGAAAAATATTAAAAAAGGATAAAGACAATTTAAAAAAATACAAAAAGAACATAATCAGACATCGGATTCGAGCCCGGGACTTCGTCGTCAAAGTCGGCTAGCATAGCTTCGAGGCTATAC
This sequence comes from Herminia tarsipennalis, assembly GCA_945859575.2. Lineage (NCBI taxonomy): Eukaryota > Metazoa > Arthropoda > Insecta > Lepidoptera > Erebidae > Herminia > Herminia tarsipennalis. The sequence goes on along the minus strand of OX243834.2, from coordinate 7,548,315 downwards.
TGTTCGCTTCTTGCCACGTAATAACTGATCTTATGAAACTTTACAATGTTGTGTTTAGCTCCTTTTAGTTTTAGCCTGAAGTTATGTATTCCATGGGTTACAATTATAGATAATGTCTAATTCTGGAAAATTTTGTGATAAACCATTATGGTGCGACAAAAAATACGTTGCTACTCGTTCCCCATAGACGTTAGCGTAATGATTCATAGTGTAAATAATGTCCTATAGTATTTACTATAAAACTGCAAATTTTCATAAAGATCCGTCTAGTAGTTACTGTTTTATAACGAAAAATAGCTACAGACATTATCCCTTACTGCTTAGCTCCTATGGGAAAAAGCGGGATAATTTATAGCCTAAATGTTAATCTGCATCTATTAGATTGCACGTGCAAAATTTCAACCGAATCTGTACGAAAGTTTTTGCGTGATGCGTGTTCAAACAAACAGACAGACAGACAGACAGACAGACATTTTTAAAAATGCAGCAAAGTGTTTGAATATTCTTTTCGAACATTTCCTAATATTTTTTTTCACTAAGTTCGGCCATGTACAGACACGTGAAATTTACAGTTTTATTATATGTATAGATTAATGGCTTAAAATCGTAGGTTTGTTGTGTTGTTAGTATGTGCCCCACACCGGTTACAACGTACCCAAAAACGGGATAAGTTGTACTACCTTCACACAAAAACCTTTACAAAAAGTCATTTGTTAATAATAATAATAATATCTTGGGACAACTCACAGAACGCTATATGATCCCAAACTAAGCAGAGCTTGTACTATGACAACCAGACAACTGATAAACATACTTATATGTTTCTAAATACATACATATTATAGATAAATAACACCCAGACACAGAATAAATCATCGTGCTCATCACACAAAGTTTTATCCTGGGTGGGGATCGAACCCACGACCTCTTGCGTAGCAGTCGGATACACTCCCACCGCGCCACAGAGGCAGTCAAAGTATTGTTTTAAAACTATAAGTAATAAATGCATATTTTATATCACGCCTAAATTATGGAATTCAGTTCTAAGTTAGGCTATTGTTCTAAATAAAATTAGTTAATTCATTAAATCAGTCATCACGAAGTGTTGTACAATATGGTTTGTTTGTAATACATTGCTTTCTTTGTTACGAAAAATTGCTACAAAAACTAATATACCCAATTACTTAAAATTTATTAACAAGAAAAATATATGGTACATTTAAATATACCCCCATTGAGACGAACTCAACTACACTTATACTTTTCAAAGTCAAAGTCAAGTCAAAGTCAAATATCTTTATTTCGTAAAATCAGGTTAATGATTATTTGAAAACGTCAAATTAAAACATACCTACTAAAAATTTTATAAAATTACGAATGTTTGAAAAAAAAAAACAAAATGAGGTTAGGTGGCAGTTCCAAGTGTAAAGCTCATGAGAAGAAGCTGCCAAGAAACTCATGTGCCACTCTTTTAAAATCATCAAATTTTTTCTTTACAAAAATAAATTTTACTGAATGAACCAGTGTGCCTGGTGAGTGTAATCGTTTATAAAATAAGGATATCTAAATAATAATACTATTAGTAACTCTAAAATGAGTATATATAAACGTATTCAGCAAACACAATACTTCACTTCTTACAAAGTAAATATGTATATATACATATAATCATAAAGTACATTTTAATAGCCTGTGAGAGAAAGCAGTTCAATCCCAAGCGTTTTTGTCTTCCATATAATCAATTATTGAGTAGTAACTTTTCATACACAATTTTTTCTTAATGGTACACTTAAATTTATTACGACTTAATTTTTGAATGTCGCTAGGGATTTTATTGTAGAAACGTATACATTGGCCCCGAAATGATTTGTTTACTTTTTGTAACCTTGACGCTGGTACAACAAGTTTATGTTTGTTCCGCGTGTTAATATTATGTATGTCACATTTCTTACAGAAACTATCAATATTTTTGTGAACATATATAAGGTTTTCATAGATATACTGACATGCAACAGTCATGATATTGATTTCCTTAAATTTTTCTCTAAGTGAGTGTCTACTACTAAGATCGTAAATTGATCGAATAGCCCTCTTCTGCAGAACAAAAATGGTTTGAATGTCGGCAGCATTCCCCCACAGTAGAATACCGCACGACATTAAACTATGAAAGTAACTAAAATAAACTAATCGCGCTGTTTCAACGTCTGTTAGCTGACGAATTTTTCTAACTGCGTACGCTGCAGAACTGAGTCTATTAGACAATTCACTTATATGTGGGCCCCACTGAAGCTTAGAATCTAGAGTAATTCCTAAAAACTTTGTGGTCTCTACAGGGTTCAACTCATCTTCTTTTATTTTTATAGTGGTTTTTACTGGTTTCACGTTAGGTGTTATAAATCGAATACATTTAGTCTTGCCCTCATTTAAGAGTAAATTGTTAACATCAAACCAGTTAACCACTTTTGAGATAGCCATATTTACATCTTCAAAGTCTTTTTGCTGGCGTTTTAATTTAAATAAGAGTGATGTATCATCTGCAAACAGGACTATCTCATGATTATTATTTACTAAATATGGTAAGTCGTTTATGTAAATTAAAAACAATAACGGCCCGAGAATAGAACCCTGTGGGACTCCCATTTTGACCACAGACCCCGGGGAGCGTTTACCATTAACATCAACTTTCTGAATCCTGTTACTCAGATAGGACGTAAGAAGATTCAGAGCTGTGTTTTTAATACCATAATGTTGCAATTTCCTGATTAATGTTTCATGCAGAACACAGTCAAATGCCTTAGATAAATCACAGAAGACGCCTAAAGCATCCTGCGATTCCTCCCAGGCGTCAAAAATATGTTTTAAAAGCTCCACACCAGCATCGGTTGTAGAGCGACCCCTAGTGAAACCAAATTGCTTAAAGTGTAATAATTTATTTTTGTAAAAGAAGTTCTGCATCTGATCATATATTATTTTTTCAAAGATTTTACTAAATGTTGGTAGTACTGATATGGGTCTAAAATTAGTGGGGTCAGACATACTACCTGATTTATACAATGGTATTACTTTACTATATTTCATTAAATCAGGAAATACACCACAATCTATACATTTATTAAATATAAAAGCCAAGTCCTGCGCGATAAAAGAAATTATAGACTTAGTAATCACAACTGAGTTACTCCAGAGGTCGGTAGTCTTCTTAACATTAATAGAATTAAAAGCTTTTATGACATCTATATGTGTAACATAATCAAATTGAAAAGTGATGTCACATTTATTAACATTTTTAATCAAGATAGACTCAGCTGCAATAGGTGAGTAATTCAATGACTTTGTAGTGGAGACTGGAATGTCAGTAAAGAATTTTTCAAATGCAGTGGCTACTTCTATGTCCGATGTGATGGTTTTACTATCTATTTTAAGACAGTAATCATTATTCTGTCTTCTGACTCTTACGGTCTCACTATTTATAATATCCCAAGTCATTTTAATTCTATTATCACTGTTTTTAATTTGTGAACTAAGGTAGCAAGCTTTTGCTGTTTTGCAAGTCTGCCTAAATGTTTTAGCATAATTTCTTACATAAGCTTGAAATCTTTCACAACAGTTATAATTTCGTTCATCATACAGCTCATATAATCTTTTTCTACTTTTATGTAGGCCGACAGTAGCCCACTCACTAAAAGTTGCATTCCCCTTAACCATAATCGTTTTGGGAGTGAAAACCGAATCGAAATTATGACAAAATTTATTAAAGAATGTTTTATATAAAATGTTAGGATCACTGTCCTCATTCAACAGTGGAGGGTTACAAATGAGGCGGCTTTTGAAACTCTCAAATCGACTGACAGTTTTAGGGATATCAGTTATACATTTTTTAGTTACTTTTCTACTTTTAATATCAAAGGAAATAAGTTGACCACAGTGGTCAGAATCCATTTGATTAATTACTCTCTTGTTATCTACAATAATATCTGTGAATATATTATCTAAACATGTGGCTGTAGTGGCAGTTATGCGGGTAGGCTCTAAAAATAAATTACACAGATTAAATGATTTGAATAGAGCTAAAATCCTCATACTTAAAGTAGTATTCTCTAATAAATTAACATTAAAGTCGCCACATATTATTACATTTTTATTAAGGTTTGTTACCTTATGCAAGACTTCATCCATAACATCTTCAAAAATATGATATTGTGCTGAAGGTGGTCTGTACACAGTCAATACAATAAACCGCTTCAACTCTACACAGGCTATTTCTATGCTACGTTCAACAGAGAAGTTAACAATATCACGGCGTTCTTTGAATTTAAGATTTTTATTTATTAATATTAGTGAACCACCATGTACAGCCAGTTCCCTGCTGAACGAGCTGCCTACCTGGTGATTGTTGAAATTAAACATGAACTGATCGCTCTTTAGCCAGTGTTCAGTAATACATAAAATATCAATAGCTTCAACATTCATGAACAATTCCAATTCCAAGTCTTTTCCTGTCATTCCTCTGATATTCTGATGCACCAGGTTAATTTTATTAATATAACTATTGTTCTGTTTTGACATAACAGAATAATTTTCAAGCGGTAGTGCACAAGTATGTGTGCAAGAGGTACTCTCTATTGTCTTAAAATTTAATTTAAATTATTCGGTATGTCAATATTATAATTATTATTAATACATAAATTATCATTATTAATGTCAGGTGCTTTAGCCAAATTGTTGGCTAAGTTAAAATTAATGTCATAATTTTGTTGCTCAATAGAAGCAACTTGAGTAGCCAAATTCTTGGCTGAAGTATTAATATAAAAAGATAGCGAAACAGCTATCTGTCTTTTACAACTACTTTTAAGATAATATCTATCTTTTGTCAAATAAAAATATTTACTAACAAGTTTGTTAGTGTCAATAAAATGAAATTTATTATAAAAAGGTCCATTAATTTGGCATGTCAGTTGATGCATAAGGTTATTCAAATTATATCTAATAGAATTTTCTTCCTGTGATAATCCATTACTCAGGGGAAATGAAAACATAACAATTTTTTTTACATTTAAATTGGACAACTCCTCAAAATAATTTAAAAACCTATTTTTGTTTACATTTCCCCTATCACCGACAAAAATAATTATAGTGCTGTCCTGACTAAAATTAGATCTTAAAATTTTAATAAACTTTCACGATTTGTACACATTATGAAAATATATATATATATATATATATATATATATATATACAATTATATACGGTTATAACTGTAATTATATATAGTATATTACGGGTCTTAATCGCGTGAATAATTTAAGGTAAATTATCTTGTCCTTTGCCCAACGCTTCGACCGTATTGTCTACAAGGTGGATTGCATCTGTGGTTGGTCCTACATCGGATAAACCAAGCGCACAACAGCGGAAAGGGTTAAGGAACATATCGCGGCTGTGAAAAACCGACAGACAAACAAGTAGCGGAACACCTGCTGGATGCGGGAACCAATCACTGGATTGAACTACACAAACCACAGGTACTCTCTACTGACCGTCACTATTACTCCAGGATGGCGAGGGAAGCGGTTGAAATCAAAAAACGTGTCAATTTCAACCGTGAAGATGGAGACCGTTTGTCAACATCGTGGAATTGTATACACCGCCGAACATACATTACACGCCAGTGTGCAGATGTCCTTAGTGTTGTGTGTCGAAGTACCGACAGTTCCGTAATAGTGAGTGATAAAAATCAAGCGAGGGTAGTTTCCGAAACCCGCGCTACACGGAGGTGACGCTGAACTGAACTAGTCTACCCGTGAGACTAGTGTAGTCTTCCACGGCCGTTGCAATACGGTCGAAACATCGGGCAAAAAACAAGATATTTTACCTTAAATTATTCACGCGATTAAGACCCGTAATATATATATAGTTTCATAATGTACTTACACTATGAAATCCTATGAAGCCGTTTGGGCTGTGGAGTATGCCTAAGAAATGAACATACCTATAGTTGAAAAATATTAGCTACTTACTTTCTTTCTGGCTTAGAAACTTACCTGGAAATCCAAAATGTAGCAAGACCATATAATTAAACTATATCAGCCTCCCCTTCGTAGTAAACTTTCATTATCTTATTCATATGTAACCCAAAATTGTGTAGAATACGTTCACAGTATAATAAATAGACACAAGGGTCCTATTAACTAAGATACTTTAACGCCGCATTCGCAATTTTAATTAACTACTCCCTCTTAATCTACGAGAGCCACTGAGAAACCGATATCCTTTATCGCAAACAGTTATATTTACACTTAGAGGGATTGCACACTGTTTCTGACCCGAATTCGAGAAAATGTGGATTCGGGCTTTGAGTCCGAGTGTTCACACAACTATGATTACCAATTACATACTTATGATAATTCGATCCGTTATTTCGCTTCGATTGTGTTTTCTGTAGTTTCTTTTATTTTATTTTTTTCTTTAATAAGATAATTAGCAATGTGAGATTGTGGTCCCACATTGCTAGCAATTCTGTTTACCCCTCCAGTTCAACTCATCGGCTTGTGTTAAGAGTGGGTTCACGTCGGTAGTGAGTAGGATTCGAACACGCGCCCTCAGGATTGCGAGACCGATACCTAAGCCATTAGGCTACCGCCGCTTTGTTATTTTGTGTATGATGTTGGAAGTTGTTAACGAAAGACGCATCTCTCTGTAGCAATCGTAGCCCAAATGAATAGACGATTATTGGTTGCATTTTTGGGACTATTTTTGGTGTTTTAAATAAACTCGTTCTGGCATTTAAAAAAAAAAGTAAACTTAAGTTTTAAGTGTTTGAGGTTTTTTTTAATGAGTATGTATTAGCTCGTCTTGGATTCGGATCGGATGCAGTGTGTAACATCTCTAACCGTGCTTCGTTAGTTTCGTTGTATTGTATTCCTTATTACTGTTTAAACAAAAAGGTCTATTGTTACCCAATGTCCTTCTTAGATTACATCCCAGTTGTTCTGCCTGACCTAAATACTCTAAGAACAAAGAACAGATCAATAAACAAGGGCATGAAAAGTTGCTAATAGCTATTATCGTCTGAAACAGATTTAAACTTCACTTAGGGTGCAAAGTACGACGCAATACTTTATTAAAGGCGCTACCAAAATTGGTTTCAAAGTTCGAACGACTGTATCGCAACATGGTTGTTATATTCTGCGACAGTTTATGTACGTAGCTGATATGCTGGGTATCAAAGCAATTGACCGAATTTTGGAGCTCGGATCGTGCAGTTTTGAATAATAATGCACTGGCTGATTATCTGGGCCACTAATAAAAAAAATGTTTTGTTAGTAGAAATGGATTACCTTTCTCCCTCCAAGCGAATGAACTTTTATGCGTTTTACCCGTATTCAGTATTTTATAATTATAATAATTTATTTCTGTATCACACACATTAGTAGAGTGGTTGCATTGCATATCATTGATTACCAAGAAATACTTACGTTCTAAAAAGCAATGTCACTGAACCTCACACTATGATTCCCTGTGTCGTGAGATTCAGTTTTAATTTTAGGTACAAATTGTTTAGAAATTTAGGAGCAACACAGTTTCTATAAAATTACATCTATTATATATATTTAAATGAATGTACATTTTTTAAATATAATTAAATAATTATTTAATTATATTTAAAAAATGTACATTCATGTAATTAAATAATTAAATATATATTTATGTGTGAGCGCGCGCGCACGCGCGCCTCTGTGTTGTGTTGTGTGTGTGTGATGTAAGCTTATGTGTGTGAAAACGGGTCGATGCATGTATATCATAGGCCAGTGCACAGTAGGTTTTCAGTTTGGTCATATATGTGAAGGATCTACGAGCAAAGGAAGAGCGTATTGTGCACAAATTATGAAATTATATATATTATGTTTCTTAATCGCGTGAATAATTTTAAAATACATTGTTTAAACCGGTTTACACTTTCTGATGAATAACGTGGTATAACATCATACATTAAACTGTACTTAAACTAAAAATAAATTCATGTTATCAGAAAAATAAAATATTTTCTATTTCAGAACTAGAATTATATAAATCAACTTTGAATTGGTTACAAACAGATGTTGGATAAGCTGTGCCAAATTCGGGATCTAGACTGGCGGCTTATCCCTTTATCTTGTACTAAAGTAAATATTAGCTTTGATAGTAGTTCACAACTTTTCGTAAAATAACCCTTATATTGTTATCCATACTAATATTATAAATGTGAAAATAATTCTGTCTGTCTGTCTGTTACACTTTAACGCTCAAATAGCTAAACCGATTTAGATAAAATTTAGTATGGAGATAGTTTGAGCCCCGAGAAAGGACTTAGGATAGTTTTTATCACGATAAACATCCTCGCGGGCGGAGCCGCAGGCGAAAGCTAGTTTGTAATAAAAGCAATAGCCATCTGAATAATACACATTCAGATGGCTTGGAGTAAAAAAAATACGTCAATTTCAAAGAGAGTTTTTTATTTATTTGTTTAGTTTGTAATAATGCAGTAAAAATAAGTTTTGATTGTACTTTTAAACTTTTTTTGCGTGTGTGGCGATGAAAACACTATCTGTCTGGTCGTTCATCCCAAAAAAGTAAATTTTATTTATTTTTTATTTAAATTTTATATGTAAATAAAATGAGTTTAGTTATTTTATGGAGAAACATTGTAATAAAATAAGAGATTTTCGCATATTGATGTTTGAGAAAAAATCTCTAGGTGGGTACCTACGTCTTGCTTTTTTATGCGGCTCCGCTCAATGTTATTGCTGGCTAACGAGATTAAAAGTATCCTATTACTTCACTTTCCATACCTCAAGGTACCTCTACATACCTAGAATCTACCAGAAGATTTATATGTTTCTTTGTATCCGTGATTTGTATGTTTGTAAAGTCTCTACTGCGAGAGTCGTCTTTAAAAAAAAATGTTTTTTCTATTCGACTGATTGAATAGACGTCATGCCAGCCCATAGGAGCACACAACTCAAATTCTTGTTCTACAAATATCCAACAGTCACTGCACCGCGCTCCGCATTGTGAGACATTAAGGTTCCTTTCAGTGCATCGCGGCCTATCGCGAGCCGCGCGCGGCTTACAACGGACGGCAGTAGCGCGCGGCCGATGCGACAATAGTCAGAGTATGAGAATGTATGGCGCCGTTTTAGAGGTATGCGACAGACGCGCGCGGCCGACGACTGAGGCTGCGCGCGCACTCTGATTATTGTCGCATCAGCCGCGTGCGTAAGTCGCTCGTCGTAAGCCGCGATGCACGGAAATGAACCTTTAGTTCGTAATTCCCATTTTCCCAGTAATTTAACAACTTTTAACAACAATTTGACACTTGTTCACGCGAGCACTTCTTCTATTTCACGGATAACTGTCACTGTGGTTGTACCCCCCAAGACGGCCTATGGTTTAGACCTACCACTTATAATTACATATTCTGTATGGTAGGTCTGTGTGTGGTGCGGTGGGAATGTTTCCGACTGCTACGCAAGAGGTCGTGGGTTCGTTTCCCACACGGGACACCACTTTGTGTGATCTACAAATTGTTGTTTCGAGTCTAGGTGTACTTTGTGTCCATGACTTGTATGTTTGTAGTCCCCCGCGACACAGGGCTTGTACCCTAATGCGGGAGACGTCTTTAAAAAAAAGAAAACCATAAGCCATTTTAGTGGATAGTACCGTAGTGTCAACTATTCTTACGTGAAATAGTGACGCAAAAAAATACTGTATTTTGGTTCGGGCACTATAGGATGTGTTAAATTGTGGTTAAAAGTTGTTAAATTAGGTACTGGCCAAATGGGACTTACGAACTAAAATGCGGAGCGCGGTGCAGTGACTCTTGGATATTTGTAGAACAAGGATTTGTTGCTATGGGCAGGCATGACGTCTATTCATTCAGTTGAATATTTTTTACTCAAACCGGGCAAGTGCATGTCGGACCACGCACAATGTAGGGTTCCGTAGTTCCCTAAACGTTATAAGTATAAGTATTTTTCAATGGAATCTGTACGAAAATTTAGTTACTTCTCAATTGGTCTGCTGTGTCTCGTTAAGTTGTAAAGTCTACTTAACTGTGATAGTTTTCCTTTTAACTTCATTGTATATATTCTTACCGTATTTTTTTTACATACCCAACATGAACCATTTACGGCCGGTCTCAATAATCTAACTATCGATAGAGATTGCTACTAGAGGTAGAATTTTGACATTATTTTGTATTGAGCTTACGTCAAATAAATAGCTCTAATAGCAAAATCCATGGTTAGATAGATTATTGAGACCGGCCGTTAGCTGGCAAGGATTGACTATAAAAAAAATTGCGCTTAATATTTCATAAACGGATCTCTAAATCGAAAAATGGTCTTTACAACCCCTAATTGTTTTTAAAAGACCTATCTAATGATATTCACATGATGTAGTAGGTAAGATAAAACAATCACATCGCTACTTTACACATAGGGGAGTTACCCTTATCAAAATTTTATTCTTTCACTTTGTCGGCATAAGCAATATGTGTATCCATGCAAAATTACAGCTGTAATAGTCTCTGAGCTAAGCTGTATGGAGGATGGACATGGCAAAACTGTAAGGGTTCCGTTTTGCCATTTTGCCTACGGAACTCTAAAAACATAAAAATCTTCGGCTAATGTTTACGAATGAGTAGCTAATATTATACTGGAACGTTTCCACAACGCAAGGAGATTATGAACTTTAATCTGTGTTTAGCCACTTCACGCAGAGATTGTGGAATAGGATATCTGAGAGAATTTGGTCAAAGTGAAACTCGTGGAATGTGTATACATTTAAACAACAGTCAGTTAGTGTCGTTTCATTTATACAACGTTGTGTACTCTGAAGGTTGTTAGTTGTATTTCTATGTTTAAATAAGTATCTGGTATGTACCAAATTTTTTGAGTAAAGAATAAAGTATGAAATTCACTTTTTTTTTTTCTTTTTTTACCTCTCATAGGATGACAAAAAGATGAATTCTTACTACCTATGTCTTAATGCCAACTAATAATTTATTACAAAATATGACATTTTGTTTGTCCGATTATCACGGTAAAATTGCAGAGGTGATTTTAATGGAATTTTATATGGTGGAAGCTTAGGACCTGGAAAGAACTTTCTATTTTTTAGGATCATAAATGATACTAGCTGACCAGCGCAACTTCGTATGCGTCAATTGTTCTCGTTTTTGGAACATATTTCATTACTGCTCCGCTCCTATTGGTTGTAGCATGATGTTATATAGGCCTATCTCGATAAATGGGCTATCCAATAGTGAAAGATTTTTTTAGTTCGGACCAGTAGTTCCTGAGATTATTGCGTTCAAACAAACTCTTCTCTGTAATAGTATAGATACAAAGTAGCTGTGTCGAGGCATTTATAGTGATTTTCAAAACAGTTATTTAACTAAGTTAATGAAAAAAACAAGCCATTGTAACCCACGGCTAACTATAACATATATATAGGAATCTCAATTCACTCCACTTCACAATAGCTGGCTCTCCGTTTTCCGCAACTCGCGATTGGAACATTCATACATCATTGATACAATTTCCGGGTCTATTCTACACACAGAAAGATAGTATTGGGACATAAAGGCATAATTGGACATCCATAAATCCGTATTTGCACAGCTATAGTCAGTCGATAATCTCGCTCGAGTAAGTTTCAGGGTCTGTCGCGTTGGGGGCGCAATGATTAAGTCCAGTTGGTCGCTTGCGTGAGGTGTTCTTTATTCTCGTCTCCCTCTTGATGCACTGTTGCGTTGTAAAGCTGATTCTTTATTAATGTGTGAATATTCATCGTTGAGCGTTATCACACGAGTAAAAGAGACATATATATTTAAACAGTTGCTTTTCAAATTATACATGCAAAATATCTTTACTTGGTCTTCATATAAACCTTTTAAATTGGGTAATTTTAGAGAGTGGTCTATTTTCTTGTCTCTTCAACTCTTAAATTTAATCCTGAACTTTTTTGAGCCAAAATACAGATTCAAAATCTACAATTTCCAACAAATACATTCCTTTCTCTATTTATCAAGATGTTATTAATTAAAATGGGAGTGAGTAACTCGATGACAACTAACAGGACTGAATGGAAGAGAAGGTTGTATATATAGCGTCAATCCCGGTTTAAAATCTGGGAACTGAGCAGGCAGACGATGATTATCCATCAAATTTTCAAATCACCGCTTCTTTTAAACCATAGATCAAAGTAGCAGTCAAACATCTCTTAGAATTGTACGTAAAATATATACTATTTAGTGAAGAATAAGTGAGGCAGGAGAAATGAACATTGCAACAAAAACCCGCGGCCTTTATTTTCAAAGTAAAAATATTGCGATATTTTTCACAATGTTTGAATGTTTATAAAACTTTATATAGGGGTAAGGTACTGCCACTAATATACTATACAACATGTTAGAGGACTGATGCAAACTATTATTATTATAATATATAGTATGTTCTTCGTGTTTTCTTTATTCCTATTTTATTCGTTCGTATAATCTGTTTGCGTGGAAACTCACAAAATACATCGACATAAGCCAGTCATTCGTACAATTACATGCGCATTCACAAATACGCGATAGTTGGCCGATAGATCCGCTCCACTGGCTCATGGGATCGCGTAATCCGTGTCAGAGCGCAAAGATTAGATAGATCGAATAATGTGTTGTATGTTGGCTTACTCTTGTACGAATTATTGCCCCATGGGTCACATATTACGTAGGTATTTATAAGTACAGTAGCTTTTATCAGAGAAAAAATCTGAGGCATTTTTTATCATACACTTGTATTTTTCATATCATTTGTAGATACTTTAACACTTGTAAAAGTATCTACAAATAGTATGAAAAATGTGATTATATCTGTCCTACTGCCTCCATATCAATAACTAGTTGACCCAGGCAACTTCGTTTGCGTCAATTTTTCCCGTTTTTTACGCGACTGCGGTTTGATTCGTATCGTATGTATGTATCCTTCCAATGTTCCTTTAACCGCTCATAACTCCTCAACGGCTCAACCGATTTTAATAACGTCATTAGATTCATATTGACTTCACGAGGGTACATAAAATTCTTAAAATACCTTAATGGCGGATTTTACGAGCTTTAACTATGCGGTTTGAAAAAAAATAATTGGAGACCCTCGAGTGGGGTATAAAATGCGAGTTTGAATAAATATATAGTCCTTATATTTGACTATATATTTACTTGACTGCCTCTGTGGCGCGGTGGGAGTGTGTCCGACTGCTACGCAAGAGGTCGTGGGTTCGATTTCCACACGGGACACCACTTTGTGTGATCCACAAATTGTTGTTTCGGGTCTGGGTGTAATTTGTGTCCGTGACTTGTATGTTGACACGTTATCAAGCACATTCCAACCCATTCAATTGGGCTTCGGCTCGCGAGGGGGCTGTGAGGCTGCCATAAATGCCATGTCTACATACCTTGGATCAGGTACGGTAGAATTCATATTGAAGGTTGACGTGAAGAACGCCTTCATTTAAGTCAACCGGGACACCTTTTGGCACAGACAAAATTTTGCCTGTTGACTAGGGAAACCCCCAAAATTTATAATCATCTCTTAACTCTCTCAACTCCTATTTTGGAAACATCAGGGGCTTTTAGATAAACTGGACTAAATTATACATGAGACCCTGTCCAAAATTTTAACATGGCATTGAACGACCGAGCGTGGCTTCAAGCGTCACTATCCGTTCGCTTTGGCGGCCTCGGCGTCCGCAAAATTTCTGATGTTAGTTTACCGGCGTACTTGTCCTCACTTCACAGCACGGATGATTTAACCAGGAAAATTTTAGAACCTACACTGGTTAGTTCTGTAAGTCTGAGGCCTTGAACGCCTGGAAAATGGCTTGCCCAAACGTTGATGTGCCAACAAACCTTTCCACCCTGAGACTGTGGGACGGTCCGCTCTGCAGTTTAGTAAGGCAACATCTTTTGAATAGCGCTTCAAATCTTTCAGAGTGAGCTCGACTGCTGGTTGAGGGCAAACGGGAATCAGGTATGTGGCTTCAGGCTCTCCTATATAGGCACTATGTTGGACGATACCTCGTTCCACATTGCCGCTTGCTTGTGTGGTAGGTGTCTCTCCTCATCGATGCCACTGTGAAGAAGCCGTAGACAGCCTTTGGCATCATGGCCTATCATGCACCAGGAGTGCAGGACGCATATCGCGACACACTAGTGTTAAGAGTATTACGCCGACCTCGTCGACCTCGGAAACGACGCCATACATTCTTATACTCTGACTATTATCACATGAGCCGCGCACGTCAGCCGCTCGTCGTAAGCCGCGCGCGGCTCGCGATCGGCCGCGAAGCACGAAAATGAACCTTTAGTGAAATCATCCGTCGGGCTCTTGTCAATGCTGGTGTGCTAGCGGTTGCTGAACCTAATGGTTTGGCGCGCAGCGATGGCAAGATACCGGATGGTATGTTTTTACAACCATGGAAGATGGGCAGACCTTTGGTGTGTGATGCAACCTGCGTTGACGCCCTTGCGCCTTCCCATCTACCAAACACGGCAAGCTGTGTCTGTACTGCTGCGGCCTCTGCTGAGATTCGACATCGATGGGGAAGAATTTCTCGACGTCTAAACTGGTTGGCTATCACCTTTTTATGCAACAGTTTAGTTAAAGTTTTGTTTTGTTTTGGAGCTTTCTATCACAGGCCCTGAGGGCTTTCTGTCACAGGCCCTGAAGGGAGCTCCAGACACTTAAGGTTAAGCTGAATTATTGTTAATGAAATAGAAGCTTTTTATTATTATTATTTTATTTTTTTTAATTATTTTTAATAAAGTTATTTCGTAGGGAACCTAATCTAGTTGTAATGTGAATTTATGTTATAAATAAAATATTTGAATAAGAAAAAAAATATGATTATCTTTTAGTTTTTGAGTTAATTTCTTATGTCTAGATTGCATGGGTCTTTAATAGCAAATCACTAAGACCACAAAACTTTTAATTGGCTTTCATAGTCTATTATATTTATTAAATGTTTTTTAGGTGTAAGTACTTCTTGTACTCAAAATAAAATAAATAAAATATTTATATATGTATGATAAAGAGTTATTTAAATATTTAAATGTAGACCCTTAAAATACTGAATCATAAATTAGGAACAGAGATAAAAATTAGGTAATGCTTACTT
Organism: Herminia tarsipennalis; assembly: GCA_945859575.2. Lineage (NCBI taxonomy): Eukaryota > Metazoa > Arthropoda > Insecta > Lepidoptera > Erebidae > Herminia > Herminia tarsipennalis. The sequence goes on along the minus strand of OX243834.2, from coordinate 7,533,114 downwards.
ATATTTATTTAACATAATGTAGTATCACTATATTATCAATGTTGCAAACTTTATTGCATTCATGTTTTATTAAAAAGATAAAATAAAAACACCACAAAATACAATGAATTTCAGATACAATTTATTCTGAGATCTAAAGCCGTAGTTTCAAAAGTTTTTATCTGTGTTATACAGGGTGTAACAGAAAGGTGTGGTCATATTTTAGCAATGAACAGTGTTAGGTATAAGTATAACATCTGCGGGGGTACCAATTCTGATTTTATTAGTATGACTGAGATAAAGAATTTTCTTTCTTATCGAGTGCGTAACACCGACATACTGAAAATACGACTTTACCGATAGGTACCCAACACTAACAGATAATCAGCTGTTTCCAATGAACTGCAATGAACTTCAGGTTTGACCTTAAATCACCACCCACTTTCATTTTGTTTCACTCTTTTGTTCCTGCAAAGATGAAACAAGTGATGATGTGTGAGTGAGACAAGCTAGTCTCGTTCTATCATTTTAACTCTCATTCGTCCTTTGGTATCTTGTTTCACTCTTCCGTAGCTTGCCTCTCCTTCTTTATCATTGTTTATGGACGAAGAGTAAAATAAATGCAGTTTTCATTAATAAAAATAATTTATCTCTGTCACACAATAATCTATCTAGTCGACTTCATTTGTGTGTGAGTGTGTGTATACCTACACACTCACACAAATGTAGACACACACACAGAAACACTACTTATACGTAGGTAACCCGAAAACCAATGTTCGGAGTACCAAGGTAACAGACATTGTGAGGAGTACTTGGGAACAACAGGTATGACGCCTGACGCCCATCTATTGCTTTAAATAGGACACTTTAAATTACCTACGTAATAAAATATGATACTTAAGTCATTTAAATATTTTCATTGATTTTGTTGAGAAGGTAACGAATTCAGGCAGCATTAAACCGTACATTATTTGCAACTTGAACATCACCGCTCACACCATAATTTCGAACTTTCTTCCCAAATTCCCCGTCTTCCAGGGTACGGTAGGTAGGTATTACATCACAAATAAACAAAGGTACCTACTGACCCTAGTCGGCGACGACACACTGTTTACATTACCTATACGAATTTGTTATTCTTATAATAACTTGTCGGTGTACCTCAAAGTTGAACCAACTTCTATTATGATATAATGTTTGCGTAAGTTAAGCAACTTTACCACAGTTGGTGCATAGATGGGTGACCGATTTCTAAAATGTTATACTCACATGAATCATCGTTTTGGTCTTTTTTTATTGTCAGAGAACACTTTTTAAATCTATTTACATGAAATCGTTAAAAGAATTACATAATTTCACAAAATCCAACAATTTATTTCATTGTAGGATTAAAATCATTGAGGTGTTAAGGTAGTTTTTTAATAGTTTAAATAATACCACAAACAATAAAACAATCTACAATCTAAATCGATATTCATTATTTTGTGTTGAAAAGTAATTGACAAACACACAGACATTCAGGTGAACAGTTGATTTGCAACAAAAATAAATTGTAAACTCACGGCTCAACTTCGAACACTCATGGCGAAGTCCCGCGTCATTAACGCATTACAACTTATTGCATTAAACACGTAAAGATTTTTTCAAAAACTTCAAATGCATGGAAATTAGCTTTCTAAACAAAATAATTATTCAAAACAAATATCAGTGCCTCAAACTCAAACTGACCGATTATTGGTTTTATTACCTAGTTAGACAGAGACACCAACATTTCAAGGCACACGTTTTGTTTATGACGCCAACAGGTGGCGTCATAAACAAAACGTGTGCAATAAATAATTCGGTATTTGATCGGAAGCTCGGCAGAAATATTCGGAAGTCATTGTAATTTCAAAATGAGTTTTTAATACTCTTTTGTTGTTATTATGATTCATAAAATAATTTGATATTGCCATTAATTAAATTAAAACTTTTCTAAGATAATTGACATACATTTTCTTGTAATTTTAGAAGTTTTAAGTTTTTAGGCACTTTCATTTCCTTGTTTCATTCTTGGTGTTGCTTATTTATTCCGTCACTGTCCGTCAGTGCTTTCGACGCGGAGCCCGAAGCTGTTCGATCTATTTCGTTTCTTGGTTTTTGTTTGTCTTTCTTTGTGGAAGTGATGTGAAATTGATAAAGAAATTTTGTTTTAAGTTAGTAACAGTGAATAATTTCGAAATTGTGTATCAATTGCATATGACGCGATCGTAATCTACGTGATGTAGGTTAGGTACCAAGTAAGTTGATAGAAACAGTCTGCTCGGTCCTGGACAAAACGTACCTTAAGGGATCCAACGGTGGTCCGTAATGCGTGACCCGTAACCCGTAGGTACTTACCACTTTCGGCGAAGGCAACAAATATTTTTTGTTGACCGATAGGTAGGTACCGATTTAGTTATGTAGTGGTGCCAGGAATGCGGGGAAGCGTCACCGAGTTTCGCGCCTATTTTCATTATGTAGGTATTATCAATTCGAACAAACAAGTGCGCGTTGAAGTTAGTGCTAAATTGATGTGTTGTGATTTGTGATACTGTGTATTCGTAACTTAAAGTATGTAAATACCTAAATCTCATTCTTATTGAAGTTTCAAAAACGGTAGGTAGGTACTTCCCCGAACCCTAAAAACATTAATATCAAAAATGTAGGGATGTAAAAGTCGAACGTAGGTACCTAGTACGTTATTTTGTACCGTGAAGTGCATTCAAATGATCGTCCACCAGATGTGATAACAAAGTAGGTACCAACAACAGTGAGATGGTGATTAACATTTGTCCGTTCGATGTGGTCGTCGTGAAAGCCGGTGGCGACGGAAAACGTACAGAGGTTAGTAGTAATGCGCTTATTACACTACACTGAATCAGGGACCCTGAATCCTTAAAAAGAGCGGTGTAATAAGAGTTAGGGCCCTAATTCTCTAACAAATTTTCAAGGCCACCTCGATTTAGGGCCCTGATTCAGGGTAGTGTAATAGCCGTTTTAGTTGGTATTCATTTCTTTGCCTTTGTTTCTTTGGTTTACGGACCCGCGGACGTCCGTATGTTCGACGCGTGACGGGTACCAGGCGCGCAGTGATACATAAGAGATCATTGTGCAGGGTCATCCAACATATTGAACTCTCTACTACTACTATACTACGATGAAAATCTTGAATGATTGGTTAGTGATGTAGCATTATTCGTGGCGATATTTTGCATAACAATTTATGGACTGATTAAAAATGACGTAAAATTTTAAGGTTCTTACATTTTGATAAGATTAGGTACACACGCTATTTATCATGTGTATGTGACGACCCTTGAATATGACCACACCTTTCTGTTACACCCTGTAGAAACAGAGAAAGGCAAAGTTTTAATTGTAATATGTTAGGAAAAACTTTCAGAGTGGTTGGAACTTAACTGACTTGGAATAAGACCGTTAAGTGCTACCTAAATACTATTTCTATCGTTTGGCGTCTTTTGTTCTCAAAAGTCGCAGAAAGTAAAACTTTTATCAGAAATAATAGGATGTTTTTTGAATTCACTAACGACTGATTCAATTTTATTTTGTAATCATATTATTTACAGTAATTTCTCCTAACCTATTTTCTATCTAATCAGAAATTAGCCAACTATGCAGAAGACATTATCGTGAACTATGTGTGCATAGACACAAATGCATTCGTTACTTCTTAACTCTCATAGTCTGATGAGACGGCAGTCCAACACGACCGGAGAGAGAAAAGGCACTTTACCGAAAACTTAACGTGCTCTACGAGGAACAAAGAATTGTGACAGTTTTTGAAAACAATCACCAACCCTAACTAAGAGTAGACTAACAGTGATAACGTTGCTTACCCTTGCAGGGGAGATCTGCTTGGTATAATTTCACTAGGTATTCCAATTCACAGAACATTTACTACTTTCATATGTTCTGAGGTTTAATTCCTAATAACCTATATATACAATTCGTAATGACCGTCACTAGTTATGTTAAAATTCATTTTTTAATTAAACTATTTATAATAAAGCCAACAAAGAGTACCCACTGTTGTACCCAATTTAGCAATTGTTTTGCACTTCATTTGCATAAGTTACTAAAAGTAACACTCGCGAACATCTAAAACAAAGATATGGCTCTTTATTTGCATTTGTGTCCAGTCCGCCATGAAATAGACAAAGTTAATAAGAAAAGTAGTAAAGATTCTGCATACTGAATAAATGCCATTATTTTCTTTTTGATAATTCAAATAACAGTTAGGGATCCTTAGAACAAATTTTAAAATGATACATATCTGCTCTGCCACCCCTCCCCCCTAGTCAGTCAGCTTATGACCACAGTTGGTGTAACCCGGTCAAAACGTCAAGCATAAGGTAAATACTTTGCCTAGGATAAACACGTTTATTCCCGTGTCAAATTGTATTAATCTAATATATAAAATTCTCCTGTCACGGGGTGCGTAATCGAACTCCTCCGAAACGGCTCGACCGATTTTGATGAAATTTTGTGTGTATATTCGGTAGGTCTGAGAATCGGACAACATCTATTTTTCATCCCCCTAAGAGTTTGTTTGTTTGTTTGTACGCGATAATCTCAGGAACTACTGGGCTGCACTGAAAAAAATATTTTACTGTTGGATAGCCGATTTATTGAGAAAGGCTATAGGCTATATAACATCACGCTAAGACCTATAGGAGCTGAGCAGCAATGATAAATGTTGCAAAAACGGGTAAAATTTACGCAGACGAAGTTGCGCGGGTCAGCTTATCCGGTATCTATGAGAATCGGCCAACATCTATTTTTCATACCCCTAAGAGTTTGTTTGTTTGTTTGAATGCGATAATCTCAGGAACTACTGGGCTGCACTGAAAAAATATTTTATTGTTGGATAGCCCATTTATCGAGGAAGGCTATAGCAAGCAGCAATGAAAAATGTTGTAAAAAAAGAAAAAAAAAAAAAAAAAAGAAAAAGAAAAAAGGGAAAATTTACGCAGACGAAGTTGCGCGGGACAGCTAGTCTAATATATAAAATTCTCGTGTCACAGTTTTCGTTGCCATACCTACTCCTCCGAAACGGCTTGACCGATTTTAATGAAATTTTTTGTGCTTATCCGGTATCTATGAGAATCGGCCAACATCTATTTTTCATCCACCTAAGAGTTTGTTTGTTTGTTTGAATGCGATAATCTCAGGAACTACTGGGCTGCACTGAAAAAAATTATTGTTGCATAGCCCATTTATCGAGGAAGGCTATAGGTTATAACATCACGCTACGACCAATAGGAGAGGAGCAGCAATGAAAAATGTTGTGAAAAAAAGGAAGAAAAAGAAAAAAGGGAAAATTTACGCAGACGAAGTTGCGCGGGTCAGCTAGTATACATATAGTTTTTAAATTTGTTGTAAATAGATGCTCCTACTATAATGTACCCACTAAGGCTGATTTTAGTTTATCTCATGTTTCAACTTTTTGATAACATAATTTTTTCATCAGTTCTTTAACATGGGATATTAGTGGCAGCAAAATTGGCAATTTGAAAAGAGTGGCCGCGAGTTTTTATTGCCAGGTTCTTTTCTCCAGCTTTACCTATTGTTTGCGAACTTGGCATTACATGTACACGTAGAATCCCGACGTATTACAAGAGTTGTTATGAATCCTAAGTGAATAAAGAATTTTGATCAACAATGCGATAGACTTCATCTTTTGCCTCCCCACCAACGCAGACAAATAGCTGACATTTGCTTTCTTGTGAAATTATCTCAAAATGAAATCGATTGTTCGGATCTACTTAGCAATATTATCTTACACGTCCCTACTAGGAGACTACGTTCTAGTATTTAACTGCACGTTACCTTCTAACACACCAATTATCGAAGCAGTTATTTACCCAGAGTTGTTCGTTCATTTAATGAGATCAGCCACAATGCACAAATAGATTTATTTTGCAGTAGTTCTCAAAGCATTATAAACATGCTGTACAAAGATCAATCTTTATTTTAATTTAAGTACTCTAAGTCTTTTATGTAATTTGTGTTTTTTTTAATTAAGTAGGTAACACATTATTTGCGAACATTATTTTATTTGTAGGCACATTATGTATTTATTATAAGTTAGTTTAAGTATTGTAATGTTTTCTGTCCTCAGCGGAAGCTAATTACAAGTAATTGGCATGTTTTAATTTAAGATTGAAACTCTTTTGTGAAATTGGCCGTAAGCTCCCCAAACAAAATAAAATAAAATAAATAAATTATAGCTTCGTTTTGATGAGACGCCCAACTTTATGTATACGACAACTTTATATAGTGGTACGTTAGTGAAAAAAAAGAGGTATTATGGCAACCTTAATTTTACCGTTGAAAAACTGTTATCCCCGTATATCAACATAGACCACGGTTAGTTTATCAACCGCAAATAATAAAAAAAATACTTTTATGATGCAACGATTATGTCTTTTACTTGTGCTAAACGTAAAAAAATAGCTAAACGTGCTAAACGTAAAAAAAAATGTCTTTTACTACAAGCAACATGGTTCAAATGCTGACAGCATTTGAACCATGTAGCTTGTAGTAAAAGCCATAATCGTCTATAACAATCGATAATATTTATAATGATTTATAAGCTAGCTTTGTTCTATCCAATATTTAAACAGATACTTGTAGTTTTTACCATTGTAAGTGGATGTAACAATGTGCAAGATATAATAATAGCAATGTGCCCCTTTGAGGTTGATATATTTTAAGTAATGTTCCGTTTTTTAATATGGTTTTTTAATATGGAGTTTAATATATTGATAGCAGCATCTTACCTGCATAAATAGTTTATAAAAACATTGGCAATTTGAAAGAAGAGGCCGCGAGTTTGTATTGTCTTGTTCTTTTCTCACATGTAGAATCATCGCTCGCTTTTGCTTTCTAAGTAAATTAAGAATTTTGAATTAACGGCGTCACGAAACTGAGAGACTTTTAGGTTAGAATTTTAGGTCGTTAGTTAAATTGAAAGCAATTGGTAGTATAAACCATATTTAATGGACAAACACAGAAGGACGAGATGCCTCTTTATTTTGATAGAATACAAGATTTACATTTTCTCTCCAAAATTTTAAAAGTACAAATTTTAATAAAAGGTCAATTATCAGCAGATATTAACTTCCATCTTTCACAACGATGACATGACATAAACATGTTATGTTTGTATACGCGAGGTAATCTGAAGAGAATAACGTAAAGGACAGATAAACGAAACGAAATTTAAATAACTCTTCATGATGACATAAATAACCTTTACTTTTGTATTTTAACTAAACACATAAGACTGTATCATCATCATCATTCATGATGATGTATTAGTCTTATGTTGAACATAGTCTACTCCTAATTTGCGTCATGATAAGCCGGTCCTCCGCCCTACTCATCCAGTTCAACCCTGAGCTTCGTCTTCGCCTGGCTGTTACTAAAAGTAACACTCGCGAACATCTAAAACAAAGATATGGCTCTTTATTTGCATTTGTGTCCAGTCCGCCATTAAATAGACAAAGTTAATAAGAAAAGTAGTAAAGATTCTGCATACTGAATAAATGCCATTATTTTCTTTTTGATAATTCAAATAACAGTTAGGGATCCTTAGAACAAATTTTAAAATGATACATATCTGCTCTGCCACCCCTCCCCCCTAGTCAGTCAGCTTATGACCACAGTTGGTGTAACCCGGTCAAAACGTCAAGCATAAGGTAAATACTTTGCCTAGGATAAACACGTTTATTCCCGTGTCAAATTGTATTAATCTAATATATAAAATTCTCCTGTCACGGGGTGCGTAATCGAACTCCTCCGAAACGGCTCGACCGATTTTGATGAAATTTTGTGTGTATATTCGGTAGGTCTGAGAATCGGACAACATCTATTTTTCATCCCCCTAAGAGTTTGTTTGTTTGTTTGTACGCGATAATCTCAGGAACTACTGGGCTGCACTGAAAAAAATATTTTACTGTTGGATAGCCGATTTGAAAGAAGAGGCCGCGAGTTTGTATTGTCTTGTTCTTTTCTCACATGTAGAATCATCGCTCGCTTTTGCTTTCTAAGTAAATTAAGAATTTTGAATTAACGGCGTCACGAAACTGAGAGACTTTTAGGTTAGAATTTTAGGTCGTTAGTTAAATTGAAAGCAATTGGTAGTATAAACCATATTTAATGGACAAACACAGAAGGACGAGATGCCTCTTTATTTTGATAGAATACAAGATTTACATTTTCTCTCCAAAATTTTAAAAGTACAAATTTTAATAAAAGGTCAATTATCAGCAGATATTAACTTCCATCTTTCACAACGATGACATGACATAAACATGTTATGTTTGTATACGCGAGGTAATCTGAAGAGAATAACGTAAAGGACAGATAAACGAAACGAAATTTAAATAACTCTTCATGATGACATAAATAACCTTTACTTTTGTATTTTAACTAAACACATAAGACTGTATCATCATCATCATTCATGATGATGTATTAGTCTTATGTTGAACATAGTCTACTCCTAATTTGCGTCATGATAAGCCGGTCCTCCGCCCTACTCATCCAGTTCAACCCTGAGCTTCGTCTTCGCCTGGCTGTTACTAAAAGTAACACTCGCGAACATCTAAAACAAAGATATGGCTCTTTATTTGCATTTGTGTCCAGTCCGCCATTAAATAGACAAAGTTAATAAGAAAAGTAGTAAAGATTCTGCATACTGAATAAATGCCATTATTTTCTTTTTGATAATTCAAATAACAGTTAGGGATCCTTAGAACAAATTTTAAAATGATACATATCTGCTCTGCCACCCCTCCCCCCTAGTCAGTCAGCTTATGACCACAGTTGGTGTAACCCGGTCAAAACGTCAAGCATAAGGTAAATACTTTGCCTAGGATAAACACGTTTATTCCCGTGTCAAATTGTATTAATCTAATATATAAAATTCTCCTGTCACGGGGTGCGTAATCGAACTCCTCCGAAACGGCTCGACCGATTTTGATGAAATTTTGTGTGTATATTCGGTAGGTCTGAGAATCGGACAACATCTATTTTTCATCCCCCTAAGAGTTTGTTTGTTTGTTTGTACGCGATAATCTCAGGAACTACTGGGCTGCACTGAAAAAAATATTTTACTGTTGGATAGCCGATTTGAAAGAAGAGGCCGCGAGTTTGTATTGTCTTGTTCTTTTCTCACATGTAGAATCATCGCTCGCTTTTGCTTTCTAAGTAAATTAAGAATTTTGAATTAACGGCGTCACGAAACTGAGAGACTTTTAGGTTAGAATTTTAGGTCGTTAGTTAAATTGAAAGCAATTGGTAGTATAAACCATATTTAATGGACAAACACAGAAGGACGAGATGCCTCTTTATTTTGATAGAATACAAGATTTACATTTTCTCTCCTAAATTTTAAAAGTACAAATTTTAATGAAAGGTCAATTATCAGCAGATATTAACTTCCATCTTTCACAACGATGACATGACATAAACATGTTATGTTTGTATACGCGAGGTAATCTGAAGAGAATAACGTAAAGGACAGATAAACGAAACGAAATTTAAATAACTCTTCATGATGACATAAATAACCTTTACTTTTGTATTTTAACTAAACACATAAGACTGTATCATCATCATCATTCATGATGATGTATTAGTCTTATGTTGAACATAGTCTACTCCTAATTTGCGTCATGATAAGCCGGTCCTCCGCCCTACTCATCCAGTTCAACCCTGAGCTTCGTCTTCGCCTGGCTGAGGGTCGTCGTAAGATTGTTTAAATACAAAACTTGATACTTAAAACAATATTGAAAGTCTACAATTCGCTAGCAAGCCAAATACCAACTTCCCTGGCATGCAAACAATTTGCATAGCCACATAAGATCCGAATAGAGAAATCACTCAGGCTATTGGCAAGTCATCGCGTGCATTGTTTGATAGAATCGTTCCCTAAGTCAATATTTAAATACTAAAAGCAGATTGGTTGCCTCCCCAAGTTAAGTTTTAACGAGATTTTTGAGGCCGACGTGCGGGCGCGTTGGAAGACATGAAATTTGACTCGTAAATTGACTTAGTAAAAGTTACTTTAGCTTGTCTTGTTTCAGGTTAATCTACTTGAAGGCTAATTTACTCCAAGGGTGAGATTTCATGAAGACTGGCAAAAGACAAATCTGAATAACGCTAGATGGATTATTTTTATTGTCATTCATTGTTTTCATATTACTTTGATTTCTTGCGGGAAATAAAAACTCAACTTGGCAACACGTTTTTTTGGTCTAACGCACTTTAACTATTATAATCTACTTAAAACTTTGCAACATGTCAAAACCTGATAATAACATTTTTAATAGCATCGAGCCTATGGTCCAATATGATGATGGAACCAGGAGGCAGAAGAGGAAATTTAACAGTGGCTACCAGTACCTAAACCTTTTTTGTTCATAAGGTAATGATAATAACACCTATTTTTATAATAATAATATCTTGAGACAACTCACACAATGCTATATGATCCCAAACTAAGCAGAGCTTGTACTATGGAAACCAGACAACTGATAAACATACTTATATATTTCTTAATACATACATATTATAGATAAATAACACCCAAACATAGAATAAACCATCGTGCTCATCACACAAAGTTTTATCCTGGGTGGGGATCGAACCCACGACCTCTTGCGTAGCAGTCGGATATACTCCCACCGCGCCACAGAGGCAGTTTTTTTGGTTACGGATGGATGACGTGACGGAGCCAGGAGATCGGATAAGGAAGCATGTTTGTTAGTTTTTATTATTAATAATCTTTACATATACAAAACCACTCAGCCCTCGACAGGAAATTCACTTGATTTAAAAGTTTTTCATGTCGTAATTACTTGTCACCAGATTTTGTAAAAGTTACTGAGTTATTTATTATTCCATCAAAAAAGTAATATGTTCTAATTTATTCGCGAGCGTGCCTAACTTTTATTGGTCAAATAAAAAAACTTATACCTTTTAACGAAATCGGAATTAAGTTGGTCTGGGTTTCGATTACGAGAATTAATTTCTGCTGACCAAGAAAAAACTTGTTACGGATTCCGAGCCGACGTGACCATGGACTTAAATGAACCTTCTCGCAGAAATGGGAAAAATAATTATTCCTTTTCGCCTTCCTTCGTTATTGCGAATATCTCGCGGAATGTAGTGCTCTTTATTTGAACAAGTTAATTTTCACTGAATTCCTTGCGGGGTTCTTTCGTTCACATATAACTACACACTTTTAATCTAGTACATTACTTTTAATCGAAAGTGGGTCATTGGAAACATTGTTAGCCAGTTTCTTAGTAAATTTTTAACTGTATTCTTCCCAAACTGTCTCACTTTCAGGCACTCAATTCAAGCCGAATTCAATTACGTACCAATTACCCAGTACAATCTATAATATTTCCCAGCCGAATCACAGAAACGGAACTTTGAAAGTTTCCCAGAACTCGAAGATTCAAATATTCAAGAGTATAATTAAATTGTAAAGGTTCCACGACAAATTGCTGCAGTCGGAATAGAATTGCTGATAGTATTAATTTCAGTCAGGTTTTTAGTACAATTAATGTGAGGTTCTGAAGTTCTAAAAGGGGTTTATTACCGGTTTCAATGAATTGGCTATCGGCTCTGTCGTTACTTTTTATTGCTTTTGTTTCATTTCATTTATTTAGTATCTTGTGATTTTATTTTTATTAGGTGTTTATTGGTGTAACCAAGTACTAATTATTATTAGAGCTCCTTTGACTTTGGGGTGACCGAGTCCAGATCGAAAGATCACCAAGGTAAAGCAACAGCTGTCAGTCCTGTACCTAACCTTTTGTCGATGGTGTGGGATTTCTTCTTTTTTTACTTTGAACTATGAGAGTGGTAGATTAGAGGGTTTGTACACTTTAAGATTGATTAATTTGAGATTGGCTATCACGGGCGATCTCAGTTAGAAGAACACAAAAATAAATTAAATATGAATTTTAGTTGGAAAGGAGGACTAAGTATTATCAAAACTAAATAAACTCGTTAAGATGTAAGTAAAAAAACATGAATAAAGACGCATTATGGACTCAGTAAAAAATATTTTTCTTTGGTATATAATCTGCCTTTTTCCTTGACGAAAACCAGTTCTTAATTTCAATTAAATTATATGACGGGCTTGATATTTATGGAGTTTCCAGTTAATTTTTTGGTTAATTCTTAAAAGTGGAGTGTTTTAGTTTTGGGCTCATATTTTTAAATCATAGAGCGGTTTAAAAATATGCGTTTTTAACTACAAACCGTTTTATCTAGAACACATTCATTTAAACCTGTTAAGTAAGTCACCTGGTTTCCAAAATGTTGTTGAGAGTATCCGAAGTGGGATTTCAGTTTGGTTATACATATCAACCCATCTGATGTCCCACTGTTGGGCACGGGTCTCCCCAGTGGAACCAACTTATTGTAGATCCAGGGGGTATTTGCCACAATCGCCGCACTTGGCGAACGGGTTGGCGATCACACTTAGTCTTTAAAGTATGCAGAGGACGCTGCTGCCCGTCCTCCGGTGTGACATCCCTTAGTCGCCTTGACGAGACCCACAGAGGAAGAGATGGGGTGGTACTACTATAGGTTGTACTACTACTAGGCCAGTTAATAGTATAAGTGCCAGTGTCTATATTTTGTATAGGTACTGTCTATGTGTACCTATACAACACTCCATTCAGATTCATGCAGGGATTTACATTTTATTGACGAAGACCATTAAATATAACGTAGTAAAAAATATTTCATTATTAAAGAAAAGAAAGAAATAAAACGTTTATTCGCTGTGATTTGTACACAACCTACATTACTACAATGACATACACATAACATCAAGTAGGCAAGGGTATATAGGTAAAACAAACATGGTAATTACCTATTTAAAACCTTAAATTGGATCTCCGAGTCACATTAGCTACCTAGATTGTAAAACGAACAGAGTTGGTTTTGACTCGTCGACTAATTAACTGAATAAATCAAACTTTGCTAATCCAACTTGATTCGTACTAAGTCCCAAACGATTCGCTTTTTAATTCAAGTTCCTGACTTCTTGATGTTTCTGCCGGAATTTTATAGGGTTCCATTTTAAATGGTTCGGTTATATATTTTTAAATAAGTTGCTAAATCCATTCTCAATAATGTAATGAGATTGTAGTCTTCTTTCTATCTCTGTTTTATAATTTTCTCGGTAAACATTCCTTAAGGGGGCATTGTGCCGAGCGAATTGTTCATATAGCGCACACAATATTTATTTTACGAGTGCAGGAGTGCAGGAGTGCAGGACAATGAATAACTGTTACATTACGAAAACCCTAACTATGACAATACGAAAATCCTCTTTTTTGCATTTTTCCGTAACTTCAAGATTTTTTTACAGGTTATTATTAAAACATATCCTCAAATTTTTCATCTACTAGAAGAACGCTAGTCACACAATGTTATTCTTGTCCTAATATTTAAGTTTTCTATACCTACAAGTTTTTGACAGAGTCAAACCCTGTTTTGCGTAATTTATAAGTAAAGCCCTTTTTAGCATGCGATCATTTCCTTCATCTATATAAATGAAAGTCAATTATTGTCGAATGAATATAAGCAAATCCTTTCAAAACGATTGCATCTATTTGGCTAATTCTTTTTACTGGTGTTTGTACTTATCGAGACAGGGTTTGTAGAAAAGAAACTACTTATAGAAGATCACAAAAATGCCACTATATTTCATTTCATAGACGCACTGTAAATAAGTACAGTAAGTAGTAATAGCAGCTAGTTAATAAATAAACTAGCTTTCGCCCGAGGCTCTACCCTCGTGGATATCGGTAAAAATGTAAAAAGTATCCTATGTTCCCGGGACTTAAATTATCTCCATATTAAATTTAATCTAAATCGGTTTAGCGGTTTAGTAATGAAAACGTAATAAACAGAGTTACTTTCACATTTATAATATTAGTTTGAATAGCTAACAGAATATTTTCAAATAAAACTCGTGAGATTGCCACGAGATTAATTAAAAACATTACGTTATTAAAAATATTAACTTTACATTAAAACAAGTGAAACTATTTTACAATTTTATTTTATAATACTGCCTCTGTGGCGCGGTGGGAGTGTATCCGACTGCTACGCAAGAGCATCGGCATCGAACCCACGACGAGTTCGATCCCCACCCAGGATAAAAGGTTTATTCTGTGTCTGGGTGTTATTTATCTATAATATGTATGTATTTAAAAATATATAAGTATGTATCAGTTGTCTGGTGGCCATAGTACAAGCAATGCTTAGTTTGAAATCAGATAGCGTTGTGTGAATTGTCCCAAGCTATTATTAATATAATACTTACAAGTATTTATTCAAAATGTGTGGGATAAAAAGTATGTGCCTTGTGCTATTCTAGACTAATCTATCTCTGTGGCAAATTTTACCTCGATTCTGCCGTCTCGATTCAGCTGTTCTGGCGAGTAATAAAAAGCCTACCTATTACGAACATTAAACAGAAAAACTGTAAAATTATTTCATTTTCAATACCCACTGGATGGTGACGGCCTGTTTGGACAGACCATTAATACACCTTAGCCACCGATTTAGTTAATTACTTGTACTCAATAGTTAATTAATGCAGTTGTGGCAACTGAGGCTTTGAAGTGGTCACTTACGGACGCTTGACTCGGTCAAACGAGACATAGTTTAGTTCAGAACATCACTTATACACTGCACTAGTTTGCATTGAAGTGAGGATGTTATCGGGTATTGAATACCACTGATGTTCTAACATAGATACCTCCTGTAAACTGTGCATACGTACCTAAATATGTCTATCTACATAATTGTAAGGTATTAAGCTGTGTATGTGTATACACAAAAATTTAAAAAAAAGAATGGTTGTCTGTGAAGTCGGTATACGGACGATAATTTTATGTGATAAAACATTGATGACATTGTATTAAGCACCCATGCCTGTGACAGCTTTAGTGTATAGCGTATAAACCCGACGGTCACAATACTTCAGCCTACCAGCAGGCGGATCGTGAGCGGTGACGTCAAACTTTTTAACGTCAAAAAAAGACGTCGTTTAAGACGTCAAATAAAACTAACCTAAATCAAATTTATTAAGGGTTTTGAATCCGGAACTAGGTATATTTTGGTTTTTTCTTTTTGGGGCTGGCGTAAGACTCCGTTAATTTATTAGTAATTCGTTAAATATAATGATTGATACAGCTAGATACATATAATGGGTAATACGTACATTATGTTTTGACTTGTCTATTGGTCTAGTGTTTAGTGACTCTGACTACTAAGCCGGAGGTCGTGGGTTCAATCTCTACCCTGGACAAAACTTTGTGTGATGAACACTTATTCTGTGTCTGGGTGTAATTTGTCTAATATTTGTATGTATCTAGAAACCAAAAATCAAAGTACAAGCTCTGCTTAATTTAGGATCAGATGACGTTGTGTAAGTTGTCCGAAGATATTATTATATTATTATTATAAATCATCACGCCAACGTGTTTAGAACTTGAGCAAAAGTGTATTATTTGTAGTACTATAACGGTTAATTACAAAAGTTCCATTTCAGAGTTATAGATTATTTTATTTTATTTTACTTGGGGAGCTTACAGCTATAGTACAACTAGTTTCGTAAAATACATTATTAAATGCCAATAACAACCTTCCACAGATTGACAGAATACAATCTACTTATAAATTAATTATACATTACAAATGTTTATACAGCTAAATACTCGTAGAGCCTAATATAGTAGATTACAATACGTTGGGTACTCTGGTCACAAACATTTTGTCATTATAGATCTAGACATCCAGCACTTGTAGTGAATTAATCAAAACAACTGTCATTGTTTAAATTATTGAAGTCAGCGGGAACTCTAGGCAGATAGCTTTGTTTCCTAACGTTAGTATGATGAAGGGATGTATAGCAAATCGTTGTTATGCAGTCTTCTAAATATTGTTCTTAAGTTAATTTTGTTAACAAATAAAAATTATTCTATTCTATTCTATTCTATTCTATTAAGAAGATTTGGGCAGACGATTTTACCTTGAGCTAGATTGAGAAAGAAAGTAATGTCTGCAATATTACGTCGTATGCAACGCTGTGTTAAACTACGTCTTTTACTTCTGTGGTAAAATATAATAATAATAATAATAATAATATAAATATGTAGTTTAACACAGCGTTGCTCATAGGTAAGCTCGACTAGATGACTAAATTTAAATTTAAATCCCACATTTATTTTGTATCCCTTCAATTTCATTACAGTAGCAGGTATAACGCGGATTCCAAATCTGACCGGCATATTCCAAGTGACTCCGTACGTTATTAGTATTTGCCACAAATATAATCTCTGGAATGCACATCTTCACGCTATAACTAAAAGGAGCTTAACACAATAATATAGTGTTTTAGAAGAACGACGATTTAACAAATGACGTAGTGGCTTACGTGGTAACCAATCAAACGTCACCGTCCGTGCTCTAGGTTGAAATTACAGGACCTATGATTTTTTCTTTGCCATTTTGTTTTTGAAGTGAAATCTTCTTTAGCGGCGTTGTGTACTTTTGCGATGGGTAAAAGTGTTAATCTCGCGTCAGGACACAAGACCTGATCGAAAATTCGTTATACTGAGGGAGAACAATAAAATACTGCTACAATATCATTGGAATACGACAGTAAATTTCGCAACTATCTACAATGTTATTATAGCTCAGGTGGGAAAACAGGCGGTCCAGGAACCAGAAGACGAGTTCGAGTCCGTGTAACGATTATATATTTCTCTTTTTTATTAAAATTTTTGATTTTGGTTTTTTGATTTGTGATTTATTATTTTTTTTGTTTTAATATGTTATCAGTAAGATCGAAAAATATTATTCAAATTTCATCAGTATGAAATATAATGTTCAAGTTTTCACTTCTGCCCGCACTCCCGGAATGCAACCCTATAATAATAAAGTTCTTTTTGTACTTTAGTAGTTTTGTAAGTTTTAGACATTTTTAAGGTTTATTTTAATTGATTAAATAAAAATACCATTTTAAATGGTCATATTAGTAAAGAGCGGCCCGCACCAGTTTCGCAAGGACTTTTCTCTATTATTTATATACATAACTTGCATGTGTTTTATCACACTAATATTATAAAGGCGAAAGTTTGTGAGTATGTGAGTGTGTATGTTTGTTACTTCTTCATGTCAAAACGGCTGAAGCGATTTTAATAAAATTTGGTATGGTTTATTTTAATTGATTAAATAAAAATACCATTTTAAATGGTCATATTAGTAAAGAGCGGCCCGCACCAGTTTCGCAAGGACTTTTCTCTATCATTTATATACATAACTTGCATGTGTTTTATATATATATATATATATATATATATATATATATATATATATATATATATATATATGATTTTTTTTAAACTATTTAAAGATAAATAAGACCTTAACTATTAAATGACTAATAATTACCCAATCTTATTAAATAGCTATTGTAGTAATAATTAAATGCTTATTGGTAGCTCGGCTAATATATGGTGTACCAATTGTCATATATTATATACTTACATACATTATTTCCATTCATTTATATCCTTGCGATTCTACTTCCTTTGTACAGTCTCTCAATGATCAATGCACTGTAGAATTTTAAGGAAATGCAAAATAAAACTACATAAAAAGTAACAAAGGAAAATATTTTTAACTATCTGTGACCACAACTTTGGTTGAGGGCTATTTACGGCTTGCAGTCAGCATAGGAATGAAATACGCGACTCCAGGCGTGTGGCGATTGACTGCTTCGGTGCGAAAAATGTCGTAGGTTAGATTCAGAACACTTTGTATGATTCACAAATTGTTGTTTTTTTTTTGTTTTTGCCTAGTTAAAAACAAAAAAAAAACATTAACCGACGATATTTTTCAATGTATGGAACATTGAAATCAAACAAAAGCAAACTCTCTACTGCAATGCACAGTAATCGGATTCGTAATGTAATCGCTTCGTCTAGGGACAAGCTTACGAACAGTAGATGGCGAGGTGATAAGGTGACGATCCCTTGCCGAGTTGATACAGCTGCTACGAGCCTTACATCACTAATGGGCCATATGACACATAAATAGTTACGACATAATTTAAGTTAAGCAGTTACACGTTGGCCAGTCGTCGGTTGACGTTATTTTTGTTTTTAAAAAGGCAATAACAGAATAAAAACACAGGGAAGTGCATGTCGGGCCACGCACAACGTAGGGTTCTGTAGTCTCCCATGCAAATAAAGTGGCTTTAGAAGTGGGTTTTCTGTTGTTTTTCTTTCATACTACTAACAACGTTATTTATGTAATTTTCAATGGAATCTGTACCAAAATTTTGTTACTTCTTATTTGGTCTGCTGTTACTCGTTAAATTGTAAGATCGATTTTCTTTTAATTTCACTATATTATATACTACTAACGTGTTTTTTTTTTTACCCAACATCAACTATGTACCTGGCGGGGAGGGAGAGCACCTGACTAAAAAAAAATTTGCACTCTAAAGCTTAATATTTCACAAATGGATCTAAATCGATAAATGGTCTTTAGAAAGTTTAATATTTTAAGTGTCCCCTAGATTTCTCCAGAATCCCATCATCCAGGTCCTGATCTGATGACAACGGGACCAACTTGGAATTATCTATACCCTATAAAACATATAAATATTTTTTAAATTGGCCAGAAATCTTCGTGTAATCGGTGAACAAAGATTTAAAAAAAAATACAGTCGAATTGAGAAACTCCTCCTATTTTTAAGTCAGTTGAAAATGGGAGTAACGCGGTTGCTTGGCATTTCATCAGTCGCATAGCAGTCGGTGGAAAAGAGTTGATGTAACGTAATTGCTTGAGTAGAAGTTCACCAATGTTGTCATTTTCCGTGCAAAATTACGCACACAATTTGTGTACCAAATTCAATATTCAAATAACAAACACCCATTCATCCATCCAAATTTTGACATTTATGAGGAACTAGCTGTCCCGCGCAACTTCGTCTGCGTAAATTTTTCCCGTTTTTGCAACATTTCTCATTGCTGCTCCGCTCCTATTGATTGAAGCGTAATGTTATATAGCTTATAGCCTTCCTCGATAAATGGGCTATCCAATGGTAAAAGAATTTTTCTATTCGGTACAGTAGTTCCTGAGATTATCGCGTTCAAACAAACAAACAAACTCTTCAACTTTATAATATAAGTATAGATTACTTTATTAGACTAAGGTATTAGTATGAATTAGGTCTATGCAAGGCCTGTTAGTAAGACCTAATAGGGTCTACAATTTTATTCTAATATCGTTGATATAAAGAAAACTTTGCTGTAAGTGATTCTAAAGCCACAGTGGACCGTTCTTACAATATTTAAGTTTTAATTTTTAAAAGAGGAAACCACGTTACGAGTTCTTCTTTATACTTTTAAGTGTGTAAAGCTGAAATATTCAAAGCGGTAGTCTTTACAATCTACGTGGCTACTAATAAATGTTCTCGAAGTTTTCTATTAAAGTTCAACCAATGTTGGACAGGTTTATAAGCCTGTGGTTCCTATCTGCAGAAATATTTTAAAGATTGAATCTAATTTATTTCTTTGATTCCTGGAAAATACTGAGAAGTCTTCTATCCGCAGGTTTGGCATTTATCTTCTAAAAAGCTTGCCGTTGCGATTAATTCGCAGAAAAAATACTTATTATTGTTATACATTTCAAAACTAGCTGTTTTGTTTGGCGCATCGACTCTGCGTGCCTATCATACAAACGTTGACTACCTTTTTGCCGCAATTAGGGTTGAAATTTTAGATTTCAGAGTTAAAATTTCGTCTTCTATATTCAACCATAAACTTTCTACATACCAACTTTTACTGTTTTATGTCAGGTATATTTCGAGATCTCGTTTTCTTATAAGTACTATGAAATGAGGAGACAAGCCGGTGGTGCGCCTGTTGGTAAGCGTCATGGTAGCCCATGACAGTTTCAGTATCACCCAAATCTGAATGTCACCGTTCCGCGCTCCTCATTTAGGAAAATAGTTTATAAGTCTCATTTGCCAGTAATTACACTTGCTACAATGCCATTCAACCGAAACACAGTGATATGTTAACAACACTATTTCACGGAAAAATAACTGACATTGTTGTGGTACCCACTAAGACGATCTGTGACTTAGACCTACCAAAAGTTAGTGATACGTATGTCAATTTGACAATAGAGATTCTTCTTCTCAGTCAGTTATGCTGTTAGCAGAGTTATGCATTACTTTGTTATAATAGATGTATCTGCTTAGTTATAAGATGACCTTAGGTGCAAGTCATGCAGATGTTACCATCGTTTTCGTATCGGTCTTTACAGATACTACAGAGATGCTATTAAGATGCAAAATCCTTTGTACCGATTCCTTCAACCAAGTCCCACTTTTCTACTAAATCACATTCAGTTGTTTCACGTCTTGGTGATTTACTTGATTTGCATACCGTTCTAGACGTCTAACAAGCGTCTCTAAGATTGTCCTAACAATCTAGGTCCGGCAATTATCGCATCGGGGTAAGCCCGACTGACTGATATATTCGCCAATAATACCCTTAGGGTTAAGGCACATTTACTACTTTTTGGCGATTTTGCGCTTGCACCCATGCTACATATCGTTTTACAAATTCTCTTTGAGCGATATATACCGACCGTTTGTTACAGCTGCCTGTTCATTTTAAGAATTATTTTTCATTTTCTAAAAGTTTAAATGACAATCGATTTGATTGCTGCTGCTGGGGGGTTGTGTGTTTGTATGTGTGTTGGAAAGCTTTAACCGCGTGTAAAACTCTTTCTTATATTTTGATGATTTAGCCGAGAGATGGGCAAGTTTAATCCCTTGGTCACAGACATTGACCGTTGTGATTTTTTTAAAGATAATTAGTCATGTGGAGTTTTGAGTCCCACACTACTAGCAATCCTGTTAATCTCTCCAGCTAAGCTCAATGGCTTGAGTATTAAAAGTGGGTTCACGTCGATAGTTTGCGAGTCCGATATCTTAGCCATTAGGCACGGCCATTTTTATTTTTGATTGAAACTGGTGACCATAGTTAGGTAACCATAGTTGCTAACTCTTCTAGACGCGGCGTATTGCATGACGTAGATTTGCATTGCATCGAACGCCATGGTTGGGTTTAATGGCACATCATCGGTTTGTTTCATGAATGTCTTTCTCTGTCAGTCCATACTCCTGACGCGAAATATCCCTACATGATCCCTTCAGCTACATAAAACTCAAGTAAAGAGCAATAACAAATCCCTTCTACTCGGCTATGATATGAATAACAATGGAATATATGAATCCGATATCACTGTCATTTTACAAAGTGATGGAATGATATGGGCAATAACGATGCTCGTCTCCAATGATTTATAACCTACTCAAAGAGGAAAACAGGAAATATAGTAAGTAGGGAAACTGAACTTTTGAGAGCAACTATTCAAAATATTTGCAAATATATATTTCGAGGGTATTCAGAACACAACGGGCAATTTTTTTTGCGATTTATTGAAGAGATACCTATCTATGTTTGGCAAAGATCTTCCTCACTCTGAGAAATGGTTTGTAAGTCATTTGCCCAGTAATTACACTTATTTTGTTTTGTCACAGTGCCAAACAAAAAATACCTCATGTCACTATTAGAAACCAATCAAAATTAATTGACGCCGTAACGTACTCACTAAAATTAAAGTGGCGATGTGCAGGTCACGTTGCTCGGATGAGCGAGGAGCGATGGACGAACCGACTAATTGGGTGGTCTGGCCCTGCAGGCATCTGGAAAAGAGGTAGACCAAACTACCGAGGATGATATTATAAAACCAGTAGGAAAGACGTGGATGGCAAATGCTAAAGACAGAGACGGTTGGAAAAGTCTGGAGGAGGCCTTCACCCTCACAAGAGGGGTAGAACCCCTCATGATACATTTATTATTTTTTTACATTTTATTTATTTTGTTATTACTGAATTAAGAAATATTATAATAATTTATATTTAAAATATAAAAAATTTATATACATATAATACGGATACATATAATATTTAATTTAGAGGAAATTAAATTTAATTGTACTTTTATGTATTTTAATTTTAGATCATTGATTATATATTTTCTTTTGGTCTCTCGTAACACAGACAAGAGACAGTTACTGTAGTAGTTTAACGCATAACTATTTCTCAATTGCATGATTGTGTAATTTTATTGTTTTATATTTATTTATTTTGTGCAAGAAATGAAGGGCTATTTTATTTTATCTTGTTTTTTGATGGTTTGATATCATAATATTTTTGACTTTCTGAATTCGATCCATTATATATTCTTCACGTGCTAACTTTTTTTAAGTGAAAACTACTTTAGCGGCACGATGTGCATTTTTTTTGGTATGGGTATAAAATGTTAAACTCACGTGACCGGAGATCATGTAACCGTAAAATTCATAGAGTACGAAGGTAAATTTCGCCGCAATCTTCAATGTTATAGTAGCTCAGGTGGGAAATCGGGAGGTCTAAGAACCAGAAGACGCGGTTCGAGTCCAAATCTAAAATTTTTCCCTTTTCTATTTAATTTTTTACATATTTTTGATATAATTGTAATATCGTTTTTAATGTTTTATTTGTTATTTTATATTTTTTATTTAATTGTCATGTCGTTGTCATTGTCATTTTTTAAATAGATGAATATTGTATTTCTATTTTTGTTCTTATGAGAAATATTTTTTTTTAAACCTATTTAACCACATAAATGATAGTACTTATATATTGATAAAAAATAAATGAAAAAATCTAAAACCATTCCAAAATATTTAAAAATGCACAACATTAATGTTCAAGTTTTTACTTCGGCCGCCATTCCCGGAGTGCAACCCGTTTTTTTCATAATAGAATCGATCTTGTGATCCGTTCTTCCAGTTGGTCAAACTATTTGGTCAAACTGTTTTGTCCAACAGGAATACTTTTTCTGATGGTCAAACTTCTCGGAATATGGACTTTTTTTTAACTGTTTTATACAATTGCGTACAGTGATATAGATATTTGTATTTCATTGTCAGTTTCCGGTTTTGATTATAAAATACATAAATCGAAAAGGAGGCATAGTATTTCTTCACGATTACAAATTAAGAACATTTTTAAATAAACTTTTTTTTGCGTTTTATGACAGTAGCGCGTCTGTTGTCAACATTACTGAAATTGGAGGAAAACTACAAACAATCAAATCTTTCCTCTTAATATAGATAATGAAATACGTATTGTACATTTTCTTCACAAATTTTCACTATAAAATTAGATTCCGTTTTATAACAAAACTTATTTTATGCTTGACTGCATTTATCCGTCACCAGAGACAATTTGGCCATCTGGAAAATGATTCCTGTAGGACAAATCAGTTTGACCAAATAGTTCGACCAACTGGAAGAACAGGATTTTATTCCTAAACTTATCGTTACGTGGGACACTCAGAGAGTTTTGAGAAACTAAAAAACTAACTTTTATGCATAAAATATTTTAATTAAACTTTTTAAAGAGCTTTCTACCAGCCTCTATACAATGCTTCATGCGTCTAAACCAATCTAGCACGTCTTTCGACCTTTTACCACGAAATGCCTGTCAGAAGTTTTGTCGCAATGTCAAAACGACGAATGGTATACCATTGGGAGTTGATGCTGCGTTGGTCTCGTAATTAAATTGAAACCAAATATCATATACAAAGTAAAGAAAAAGCTTCACATTGTTGAATCATATCACAGCACTACAGTTACTGCACACTTGCTTCTGAGCTTCGATGAGGTTGTGCTCCTGTAGAATCTTGTGAATTCTCCACAAACCAGTCTGCAGTGTATGCTGAATCTCTTCGTATGTAATTCGCCTGATTTCTTGTTTTTTTTTTAAATTGCCAGCACACTTTCTCCCGTGACAGCCGTTGTAGGACGACCACTCCTTTGTTCATCCCCTAAACAAACTACCCTAAACTCGCTATACCGACAGTAGATGGTTGCTTTTGAAGGTCCTTCATCCATTAAACCATTTGAAGGTGATCAAATGAATCATCAGGTTTAAGAACATATTTAAAATCGTAGAAAATCACCCCACGAAAATGTTATTGATGCATGTCCGTTTTTATATGAGACACAATATTTTAATTTTGCTCTCGAAAAAATATAAAAATAAATTTTAACAATGGTATTTTCACTTTTAAGCAACCATTTTTCTTATACATATCAACTATTTTTCGCAAAACTTTTTGAATGACCCAGTATTTATCTTACAAACATAAAGTTTACATTTTAAAATATAGGTAAATATAAAAATTAAACACATTAAAAATATAAAAATAAAGTGTTAGCTTTGTATATCTATCTATTTATTTAATACCTCTAAACGAGCAATTCTTGTTTATATGTTTACGAGTTTATACTCGTAATCTGAATTATTACTCTATAATCTGAATCTAAGAAAAGGCTCTACCAATTTTCATGAGATTTAGTATGCAGGTTTCATTTCTAGAAAAACTCGTTTATAAAAAAATACCGAACAAAGCTCGGTCATCCAAGTACTTATATCGCGGCTGTGAAAAACCGACAGACAAACAAGTCAGCAATAGCGGAACACTTGCGGGAATCAATCACTGGATTGAACTACTCAAACCACAGGTCCTCTCCACTGACCGTCACTATTACTCCCGGATGGCGAGGGAAACGGTAGAAATCAAAAAACATTAACTTCAACCGCCAAGTGTATACACCGCCGAACAAACAAACCCGCGCTTCACGGAGGCGACGCTGAGCTGAACTTGTCTACCCGTGACCACGGCCGTTGCAATAAACAAGGTATTTTACCTAAAATTATTCACGCGTAATATATATATATTCATAATACTTATTATAAGTTTAAAAAATATTTCAGTCGCAGCCACATAGTATGCATATTTCGTTTTTTTTTTCTTAATCGATTGTTTCAATATCTCATCAAAAAATAATTACCTAATTGCACAAGATTGCGAGAAGTGTTATTAATTTTCAAAGAAAATATAAAGATTTTGCAAAAAAAAATCTAGAAAATAGTTTTTACCGAGCAATCGGAAAATATCTATCTGAAATTGAAGACATTTTGCTTCGAGGCTTTTCCTATTTATTTTAAAGGCGGTGCCATTTTTATCGCTTTTAACCAGTTTCTTAGTGATATACTAAACCCAGTGTTAAATTCTCTTTGACTCTAATAAATTGCACATAACAACACGGATAATTAGATTTTTGAGACGTAACAGCGATTTATTATATAAAATTAAATATACTACGGGTCATAATTGCGTGAGTGATTTAAGGTACCGTTTTATTGCTCAACCGTCATAGTCTACCCGAGACAATTAGCCATTGCAATACGGTCGAAACGTCGGGCAATAAAAAAGGTTTACCTTAAAAAAAATCACGCGATTAAGACCCATAGTATATTTAATTTTATAGTGTGTACAAATCGCGAAAGTTTACCATCATTTATAGCAATTTATTTCTCAGTTCTTTGTTTATAGAGTCAGCTCCTTGTTGGTTTATGTTGTTGTATACTTACTTTACTACCTTTATGGTCTAACGTATATGCATAGTTATATTCCAACTGTAAATAACTGTATGTACTTATTCATGGAAAACGCAGTCTAATTTATTCCTTGTTCTCTTGAAGTTAAAAAAAAACACCTACATGTTTTTGAATTGCCAAAGTCCAGTCTTGTACACATTCAACTAAAAAAATCCTACATTATAGCTTTTTTAAATGGCCTTCTGACACCCTCCTAAACTATCGGGGATATAAAAATAAACGTCGATATGGATGCACACGTATAAAACGTAGGTACGCATTACAAACTCAAACGAAAGGTTAAATAATAATTTCGAATAAATCACATGCCGTTTGAATCTAAATTTACGCCTTAATAGATTTTAATCCTCGTTCTTGAAGTGGAAATCTTTATCCTTCGTCAACGAGAAATCTATTTACTCTTAAGTCTTTCTATTTTCATTCAAAGTGGGGTGAATAAATAAACTGTACTCCGTAGAGAGAATTTTAATATGATTGCTCTTTAGATTGGATATTATTCTGCAAAACATCTATAGATTTCTTCTAAGGACAGCCAAATGCTGAATTCTTATTATTGTTTAAATTAAAAGTAGACAAAGTGTCCAACTAAAAGTACCTAAAGTTTGAAGCTTAATATTTCGCAGATGAATTGTTTGATCGGAAGATATTTTGTAATGGCTCATGCTCTATGGGATTTTCACTATGGGATAGACGAGTTAATAATCATCCGCCCGTTACATGTAGTTGAAAATATAATTATAAAAAAAATATTTAACGAGATTTTAAATTCCTAGCCATTAATTTCTACTTAGAGTGTCTAAGCTAAGCCAGGACAGACGGCCTGACGGACGGATATAGCGAAACTTTAAGGGTTCTTTGTTGACCCTAAAACCTCTGAATCATAAAATGATAAAGCACATTTTGGTAAACTTATGTTGTTAAGTGGCGAATAATCTGTAGTCACATTTCTTTTTTATTGGCGTTATGAAAATTTTTCGCACCCCAAATTGGGTTTTCTGCGTTAAAGATAACAAGCTGTTATTTTCCTTTTCCACCCTCAAATAGCTCGAGGACGGATATTTAATGATATCTCAGTTAGTCGTACTACAAATTCAATATAGAAGGATTTGTAATACTCTACTAAAAGTTTTGCATATACTCTACTGCAATATTGAGAGTTGGATTCAGAGTAGTATAGTAGTATGTCTGTTACGTTCTCATGCTTAAGCCGCGGAACTGAAATATATGAAATTCGATAGTTTGAGTCCGGGGTAGAACATAGGATAGTTTTTACATCTTTGCGGGTGGGACCGCAGGCGAAAACTAGTAGTGTTTATATAACAAAAAGACGCGGTTATTGTTAATATTTGACTGCCTCTGTGGCGCGGTGGGAGTGTTTCCGACTGCTATGCAAAAGGTCGGGGGTTCGATCCCCACTCAGGATAAAACTTTGTGTGATGATCACGATGGATTATTATATGTCTGGGTGTAAGATAAAAGGAGAGCATCCTACGTACCTTCTTCGTACGAGCAACTTACATAAATACTTTTACAGACACGGTATCCCGGAATACGTTTGGAATAAACTGGCCTCAAGTGGTCCGAGATATCGGTCAAGTCAAAAAAAGTCAAAATACTTTATTCATTTAAGTTACAAATGCAACGCTTATAAACGTCAGACAAAATTTGGAATATAATGAATCTACATTTAATGCCAAGTTCGCAAGAGTAAAGCCGCGAGAAAATAACTTGGCAATAAAAAAACAAAAAAGGTGTCCATAAGCACCGTTAAGCG
The DNA here is from genome assembly GCA_945859575.2 of Herminia tarsipennalis. Lineage (NCBI taxonomy): Eukaryota > Metazoa > Arthropoda > Insecta > Lepidoptera > Erebidae > Herminia > Herminia tarsipennalis. Next base: position 7,505,665 of record OX243834.2, on the reverse strand, counting down.
TTGCTTGAGCGTGTTAATTTTTGGATTCTTGATATTTTGCGATACAACGCTATAATTTAAGCAAAGAATTTTACTTACTTGTACTTAGTATTAACTTGGTAGAGTAAGGTGGGAGAAGTTGTATGCCAAGTGAAGTGATTACTTTTTGGAAGGAATTGCTAACTCCAGTCAGCTTCACTTCGCACCAATATCATTAGGTTTCCAATAAAACACAAAGCATATTTTATAACAAATTTTATTCGTTGACGATCATTATTTACATATTTCGTACTATAATTTAAAATTGGACAATAATTTGGGCTTAATTTATTTACAGTCAATTTACACAATTCACGCCTCGTTCACTGCCATCTAATTAAGTGTCAAGATAATTGGGTTACTGACGAGAATAAGGAACTTACATAAATAGAGGCCTGTCACAAATTTTGTACTAAATTTGGTACATCATTGAGATTCTACTCGCTTGCGCCCAATTTTGACAATGTTTCCTTTAATAAATTGTTTTGAGAGGTACATTGTTGGGGTGTTATTTTGGGTACAAAATATTATTTTATTGGCTCTATCTTGGGTACAGTATAATTTTGAGCAAGATAAGAAACAATAAATATTCTGTTACCAAAATTAATATCTAACAGAAATATACACTCAAACAATTGAGTAATTTTATTTTTATAATAATTTAATTTATTCAACTTAAATTGCAAACTAATGGTAAACTCCTTTTATCGTATTTCTCTGTTATGGATTAAGAAAAATCTTTGCAACAGTAAATTTCTCAGTTTATGTTAGGGGAAATAGGGGTTCATCGTCACTATACCGAACCTATGTCTCCCGGAACTGCAGAAAATAGTCCCAAAAGATCCTCATAAGTATCTATGACCCCTATCAAGTGTCAGAATCACCATGGACGATAGGGACTATTTATTTATCGACCCGCCCACATGACTTGCTGTTTTAATTTATATAAAACTCTTGCGTAATCATTTTAAACAGAAATATGATCAATTGCAAAGTAAAAAGGTGTACTTTCAAAACGGCAAAGTAAAGCACACATAGATAACCTATAAATCGCAATGCGATACTATTACATAAAAAGTCGTAAAATTAGGAAAGCATGACTTAATTATCACCAATGAAAAAGAGAAAAATGTAATCCACTGCTTTCATCTGTGGTCGCCGGCGATGCGATAGTGACATATAAAAACTAAGTCAATTGTATAGATTTTAAGGTGCCGCTTTCTAAGCGCTTTTAACTGATCTACACCTTTTTACTTTGAAAATCATTGATCAATTCTCATTGGAAATACGTACAGCATTGTTAATCATCATTCAATACCCTTCTTGTTAACTTTTTGCAATAGATTAACCAAATTAAATCAGGTTATTATTGCATCTTTTAATACATTTATATAATTAAGAGTTTGAAGTGTATTTACAAAATAAAAATAAACTCTTATTTGATTTGTTCGACTATGAAATATTCACAACGGTGTTACTATCACCACATGTTAGATTAGGATCCTACCCTATATTTAATGACTCAAACAAAACTTTCAACAGTAACTTGACGAAAATATAACGAGATAATAAAGACTGTGAAAGCCATTTGAATTATCTATCTGTCAATCTGATTTTAAACAGAGTCTTTTTAGGCACAAAAAGTTTTTCCACATCCAATAGACTTCGTTTGCCTATATTATAACACAATTTTACTGATTGCATTGATCATTGATTCAATTTATTCTAAGTATATTCAAGTTCCAAATTGAAGGTTGCCAAACGAAGGTTTTCTTAGAACGTAGAGTGTTAAGATACAGCATAGTACTGATATTGATATATCCAGAGTTGATTTTGCACATCCCTGTTGCATCGCCGCAGGATGTTCACCTGTAAATGGAGATATCATATCACATATTGTTGGTGTTAGGTTTGTAGAAGAGCAAGTTGAACACACAATATATTTAAATCAATAGAGCCTAAAATGAATGGACAGTGTTTAATGAGTTTTGTAATGACTATTACATTTATTGGTAAAATTGAATGTGCTAAGAAACTTATGTAACTGAATTGACAAAAGCTTTCGACACAGTGTAACATTGTAAATGTAAAAACATATAACACTTTAAAACATGATACAAAACTGCATTTGCCGATAAAATCTAAGAATATTTTCACTTCAAAACAATACCATTTCGAAGGCAAGTGGAAAATGTATAGATTTTCAAGTTCTGAACAAAATGGCTTTTGAGATGAGTGGAAAGAACCCATAAAGTATCTAGAGAGGTGTATTCATAAAAGAAATGGGTTCAAAAATATATTGGTTTTAGGGGATACCCGGTATATGTTACTACGCTTGTTTATTTATTAACTTTTGACGTGATAACTTTTTATAAATCGATGACCGACTGCACTCACGAAAAAGTGTCACGTTGTTGACTGGTTGCTAAGAAACGCGAAAGGCGATATGGTATCAATGTTTTTTACTGTTTTAGTAGTCTAAAGGGGCGTTTAAAAACGCCATTTTTTACGGCAATTTGTGGCGATAATGCTGTGGCCGGCAACATGGCAGTACTCTCCAATATTGACTTGATGGTTGTCAGACGATCGCTGAGCGATCGATTTTCCGCAATGTTGCCAATTTTGTTGTTGTTTCAGTCGCTCTTTATTTTATTGTTGCAGGGTTGTGTAGCCCGTTTAGAAGACTGGATCATGTGCCATACAACTGTAGACATATTGCCATTATTAGCTGAGCAATTAGTTGCCAATAGTGCCGCCACATATTGCCGTAAAAAATGGCCCGTTTAGACGCCTCTTTTAGTCATCTTCGCATTATTTCTGGAAAATGCCTTGAAACCGGTTTGTTTGTGATGTTTTCAAAGTCTATGACGGACAGGGGTTGATACATTTTTAACTGCTTTCAAGAAAGGTGATTCTCTGTTTGACCCATATTGTATGCATGTATGTATTTTCGCCATTTTCTCGATAGCTAGTGATACGGTTTACGTGGGGTTTTAGCTATTCGACTGCATATTTTTCTGGGATAGTTTAGTGTATAAAACGTTGTAAATACATAAGCGTGAGTCAGCGAAATTTGAATTCGGTGATCTGCTTGCTGATTTTTTTCCTTGTTATACATTTAAAGGCGGTTCATTTTTTGTGTTTTATATAGGTACTAGCTGTCCCGCGCACCTTCGTATGCGTAAATTTTCCCCGTTTTTGCAACATTTTTCATTGCTGCTCCGCTCCTATTGGTCATAGCGTGATGTAATATAGCCTATACCCTTCCTCGATAAATGGGACATCCAACAGTAAAACAATTTTTCAATTCGGTTCAGTAGTTCCTGAGATTACCGCGTTCAAACAAACAAACAAACTCTTCAGCTTTATGATATTAAGTATAGATTAAGATTGATAAAAAATACTTGTAACTTACCAGATAATACATGCACCCTGGTAGCAGCTGAGGGAGCATTGTTAGGACCGCATGTGTATACGCCTGCGTCTGATCCTGTAGCCCGTTGTACTAGGAGTCGGCTGGTACTCTTCAAGCCTTTCTCCGTAACTAAAGATATCCCACCACGAGCGGAGTCAAAATTTATCACCTGTAAGAAACAGTTCATAAGATTTTTTTTCTTAATATTAAAATGCTAGTGGTCCCTAAAACCTCGACCTACTTCTTAAATAAATAAAATAAAAAATTAGCATTTTTTTCGAATCGAGTGTTAAATATGAACTGTGACAGATCTTCAGCTGTCGTGTATCTAAATACACGACAGCTGAAGATCTGTCACATTTCATGACCTAAAAGAAGATTAATAACATGTAGATATCGATACATACATACTCAAGAAAATGCAATAACCGTTTTTCCCTTTGAAATGACAGTAATAAATCGACTAACCACGTAATTAAATTTCCAATAACTCTGGTCGATTAAGCATTTGAAGAATAAATCGGAAAACTAGCTGCGCTGCCGACATAATTACAAACGAAATTTACTCAACGGGCCATTCATTACGTAATCACTTTGAAACCGTGAAAACGATTGAGTCAATCGAGACTCGGATTCCGTACATTGTAGAATAATAGTCTTATCCTAGCTGGCGAGAATTTGTCACCAAATTTTGTAATTAGCACAATTTGCTGAGTAATTCTACACTAGTCTTTACTAGTTTTGTATGCGAATATGATTTATGTCTATATGTATGGTATTATAACGTGTAATAATATTTATATATATGTGGTGTACACAAATTCGAAAGTTGCTAAACTAATGAGAGCTGGCAATTTTACACGGACGTCGGTGTGAAGTTGCAGTGCTGCTCTGTCTCTATAAACACGATGATTAAATTATGCCTGCCTAAGTTACTCCTATATCCTCAGCTGTTCGACAGTGAAAATCTCGTCAAAATCCGTCCAGCCGTTTCAGAAATTAGCACAAACAACAAAATTACAACAGACAGACAAACAAAGAAATTAAGAATTGTGTTTTTGTTATAAGTACCATATATACTTTCATATGTATTTAGTAAAAAAAAACTGTTATTTTGACGTTACAAACAGACATTTTAATTTTATTTATTGCTGTAGAAAATGATCAAATTTTATCAACATTTAAGTTAACTAAAATTTAATTTGTTATTTTTTCACAATTTATTTCCCATCCATACTAATGTGAGAGTAACTCTGTCTGTCTGTCTATCTGACTGTTACGCTTTTTTTTTTAAAAAGAAACGAGACGGCTCCCGCATAATAAAATAATAATGTATTTTATTTTATTTTAGTTTTTATTAGGGTACAAGCCCTGTGTCGCGGGGGACTTTACAAACATACAAGTCACGGACACAAAGTACACCCAGACTCGGAACAACAATTTGTGGATCACACAAAGTGGTGTTCCGTGTGGGAATCGAACCTACGACCTTTTGCGTAGCAGTCGGATGTACTCCCACCGCGCCACAGAGGCAGTCAAGTTGCTTTCACGCTCAAACAGCTAAACCGACTTAGGGGAAATTTCGTATGGAGATAGTTTGAGTCCCGGGGAAGGACATAGAATTTAGAAAGTTTTTGTCGCAATAACCCACATCTACTATACATTTGGCTACTATACTGTCACACACTTTTCTATTACAAGAACTATAGTAGGGTAGCTAGGGAGCTCTAGCTCCACTGCATTATCCTTATAAAATAGAATCTGCTTTGGTTCTCGTTTTAATAATACTCGGGACTTGGGAGAGAAAATTGTACCAAAAGCAACTTTTCGTACGCATATTATTGCCATACGCGGCAAATCTTTTCGGAATTTAGGTTTCATTTTAAGATATTGTAAGGATTTTAATAATATATCATTATGTATCATGTTTTTAATGCAGAAGTCATCTCGAGTCGTCAGCTATTATTCGGAATCTTCATTCTCGGTATGATAGAACACATGCGGTTGAGCGTACGGCGTGACGTATCGCTAGCGAGTTACGATAGCGATACGTCGTATTAGCATACGTCGATACGACGGGTGCTAATCGCACAGCGGCACCACCGAGCTGTGCTCGCGGAACTGAAGCTGTGCGTCCCCGATGGTTACGTGGGTGTGCGCCGACAACTCTTCACTCTTAGCGTCCCAGTCACGAGAACTATTTTGCTGAAACATGCTCCATTGTCGTGAGCCATACGACTAATTAATTTAATTGCTACACACGTAGATGTTCATCAGTGTAACCTGTTGAACTTTATTGAAATTGCCCAAATATGTATTGAGTCTAAGATAAATATATTCAATTAGATATATTAATTATGTATGTAATCTATGTAGCTTATAACACCGCATTGGAAATCCTGTAATGGTATTATGTAATGATTTTAATTAATAATTACCTAAAAAAAAACCACCGCTACATAATTATGTAATATCATGCTGTTGGAAGCACAATACTAAGTTCGTCAAAATTCGTTAATGCGTCCTGACTGGTTTTTTTTTAATTTTTTTTTTATTTCATACTTTTTATTGGTTGTAGGATGTAAACGATGTTACAACTAACTTTATGTCTGTCTTTTTTGTTTTATATGAATTAAAAAAATAGTTCCTAATTGACCTTTTTAGTATTACAGTCGTAATCATGTTAAACCTTTTTGAAATGCTTACGATGAGCCCTTTAGTTTGATACCCTTATTGAGGTATTCCAATTTTTTTTCACACCTCTTTTTATTGACATCTTACAGCCGCCATGTTTGCTTTTTTCTAACGCCACTTATCTAAAAATACTTGGGTGGTCAAGACAAATTTATGTCTTATGGTTTGAAAGATATAAGATAAAAAAAATACAAGACATGCGCGAAAAAAATAATCTTTCCTTGTAATCGGGTAAAATTAAATAAAAATACAATGTCGTGGGAGACTTTACAAACATTCAAATCACGAATACATTATCATGTTTCCTGAGCAGGCCGATGCAACGTGGCAATGTGACGGTCCGAATCTGTGTATACTCGTACCGTATTTACAGAGGTAATGTGGTTTAACAACAAATAAAGTGAAACGTTACGTTTATTGTCGGAACGAACATCATACGTGCATCATCACGTTTAGTACTAATTTCATCTGCGACGACGTGCTAACGCATAAGGCCCTAAGTGCTCTTACGTAGATTTTTTCACCGTTAAGGCACGAAACACTGAAAGGACAAAAGGTAAGCTGCATACGTAAGTAGCTCGAGAAACGTTTCAGTAGATATCGATCATAAAAACACAGAATTTTGGCACACCTTAGGTGTAGTGGTCCGAGATGGTCTGAGATTTTGTGTCTATTATTTTATTTAAAAATAAAATAAGATAATCGATACAAAATCTCAGACCAACCTAATGGGTCTTGGTCCCTTGAATAAATAATTTTAAATAAAATAAAATATTTAAAATTATTTATTCAAGTGACCAAGACTCATCAGGTTAGTAATACATAAGAACTATGTTAGTAAATTATAAAATTTAAATTTATTTATTAGCGATGTTTGTCTGTGCGTTGCTCGAGCGAAGTCGTTTGTAGGTACGTTACTTATCAGTGATACTTTACTAATGACATGAGACCATTAGGCACAGATCAGACAGAAAGGACATAAGGCTAAATGAACTTTCAAACACAAGATACCTAATGGATGACCATTAAAATCTTACAAGGCTTTGAGAGTGTGTAAGTGGGGCCTCTACATCAGAGACAAAAGGTTGATTATTTTCTAAATTGCCCGTGTATTACCGGCTTAAGAATAGTGCCACCCCATTTCTTCCGGTGGCTGTCATCAAGGCGACTAAGGGATTGCACACCGGAGGACGGGCAACAGCGGCCTCTGCGTACTTTAAAGCCTTACTGTGATAGCCAACCCACTCGCCAAGGGTGGCGATCGCGTATCTATAATAAATAGATTCTAGATAGGTTGATATGAAATCTTCAAAACGGCTAAACGGATTTTTCGTGAGATTTTTAATAATAAAATCTGCAACAAATCCCTCCATACGTTTGGGTCTTTAGGTGCTAAGATACTACAGACACACAATTTAAACTTATAATAGCCCGCTTTTTGCTGGGATGATATTAGCGCAAAGCAAAGCACAAAGAAAAGGCGAGACATTTTAAATTATATAGTAGAGACGATACGTTTTTGGCTTGTCCACGTTTTGCGTTCTTTCTGTTTATTCTGGGCAAGTGGGCATTAGTAAGATAAAGTCGCATTGTTTCTTATGACATTTTTATAGCTATTTTTACGAATACTAAAGATTAAACGCATTAAACGCAATGTAGTGAAAACGCAGGATACGGATTTGTGTTTTATTGGTGCATTTTATTTAAATGGTGACGGCTTGGGCTTTCCATTTGTTTACAGTGTTAAACACAGCAATCACTGTTTAATTCATTGAGTAAATTGAAAGCGGTTTTAGTAATTTACGTACTGTTACATACCTCCCGTACTGTTACATAAGGTAGTATATTTTACTCGACCGCCGAATGAAGAGGGAAATGTTTTTCGTTAATTAGACACCCGTATAAATGTGTAGGTTTAATTGTATAATGTGTAGAAGAGTTAGGTATTTTATCCTCGTTTGGAATAAAGTACTTTTGTGTGGCCTTGGTAGAAATAGTTATTGCAAATTTGGAAGTACTACTCGTACAATAAAATGTTTGGAGCATTTCCGTTTCAATGTAATAAAAAAAAATGTGTGGCACTCGGGGACTGCCACGGTAAAGCTATTGCATAGCATTTTTATCAATTTAAGCAATTAAAAAAAAAAAAAAAAAAGTTTTTTTTTAATTATAAAAAAACAATGTTTTTAATTTTTATTTTCTTTAAAAATTTTTTTTTTCTTAATTTCAAAAAAAGTCATTAAAAGTTCTGCTTAAGAACAAACAACTAAAAAGTTTCACTGCTGTGCCGGTCGGAATGGGGGGGTGTTAGTCTTCATATTAATTAGATCAGCGACAGAACATAAAATAGTATCTACTTATAATAACACAATAACACAACACAATAGGGTGGAAAATGAACCAACACCTAAACCAAAACATAACCACAACTCCTGTGTGGCCCTTTGCTGTGGCCTTTATAATAAAAACAACAAGAAAGGGGAAGACTAAAATGACAATAGGTAACATAATGTCAATAGATGGCGCTGTATTTAATTTTGTTACTATTCAATACAAAATGTACTACGGTCTGAATCGCGATATTATAATAGAAACAACAAGAAAGGGGAAGACTAAAATGACAATAGGTAACATAATGTCAATAGATGGCGCTGTATTTAATTTTGTTACTATTCAATACAAAATGTACTACGGTCTGAATCGCGCTATTATGATTTTTGCAGCCAGAATCATAAGTACAAAATGAAACAACGTTAGACGATGCACGGCCTTCCAGTGGGGAGCGTGAGGTTTTTTCGTTACGGAATTTCTGGATTCGCTCTCCGTGCTCAAGGCCCGCGATAGAAGCTATGCAATAGCTTAAAAACTAATTCGTTTAGTTATACTTTGATCAATATACAACGTTGTTTTTGGTATAGCGCAAAGCTTAGAAAACCTAATGATTTTCACTTAAAAAAAATATTGTTGGAAGTTGTGTTGTTTTCTTGTTGTTTTTAGATCTAGTCTCTGTTTCCGAAATAAGAATGGCTCATATTCTTGAATGGTAATGCGCAGATCTCGGTCGAACTTGGTCAAGTCGTCTGTGGCGATGCATGTGAGAGCTCCGTACATGCAGGCCCACTTATGCGTGGATTTCTTGTAGATAGCTGTGAACCGACCTTCTATATGTTTTCTGTGGTACTGGTATGGTCGGGGGTGACCAAAGGGCCAAAAAACCCCGGGCCTCAAGAGGTTAACATCCTCTACGTCGCTGTTGTCGTGTTTTTGCTTACAAGGGGTTATTTATAATATAACTTCGCTTATTTGTAAAATTTATGAACATTTATTGTATGTTACAGATTCTCCGCAAGCTACTTCCAGGTTTGTATTATACGAAGTATAACGTTGTATAATCACGAAAAAGTTTTTGTGTTTTTACCGTTGTTGCAAGTGGAGACACTACTGGGAGGCTTACCAATACGTGATTAATCTCTTTCCAAATTTCATTTCTTCAGTTATATTTTGAACGCGTTTAAAGATGTTTAAATTAGCATCTAATTATAATTAGATGCTAATAAACCTAGTCATCTGTAGATTTATCTACATTGTATTAGCCGGCCAATGGCATCAGCGCATAATCCAATAAATGGCAACGATATACGCGTTGCAAGAATGAAAATGATCACAACAAAACACACATACATGATAGCATTAAACCAAATCGGATCATTTGTGTGCACTTAAGTTACCTGTTCTCCGTGCGTCCATGTAATGGAGATGGGCGGCTCTGGCGTATGTCGTACTGTGCATGTTAAGTTGATTGTAGAACCGGCTTGTAGGAACAGCTCAGGACCACTAGATATTATAGTTTCTGGTTCTATGGACAAATAAACAAACATATACATAAATATGTTGATTCTTCAATCACATAATTTTGGGCATAAGTGTTAACTTAATACCTACTTAATGTCCAACCATTGGAATCGACAAACGGTGTTCGAATTTCGTGTATTGATTGATCAACCTTCACGAAAAAGCTTTGATTGTTCTCTTGAATAGTATATAAATATAAAAGTACAAATAATCAGCCTTATAACGCCCGTTGCAGGGTTACAGGCCTCTCACTGATTTTTTATTGTGGAGGCCTGTAATCCTGCAATGAAAAGTGTTATATTATAATTCTACTATCAAGAGGCATTACAAAAGAGACATTTTGCCGGCCAATTTTATATTTTCACACTGATATTGTGGAAAATAATGCCTAAATACATAATGTAAATGGTTTGGCAGATTTAAATATGACCAATAGATTTATTTGTTTTGTCGTTGACATGGTGAGATGATTTGAATTATTTGTTCAAATTCAGGTATGAAGTGTTACTTTTAAATATATAAGTATGTAGATTATGATAGTATAGCTCTAGGTACAGTACAGTATAGTTTATTTTGAGCTATAATAATATGACCAAGACGACGTATTTGAACGTACTGCGGTCTATGAGTAACACACTATCGATAAATTGGTTTAGGGAACAAAGGGCCTTTAGGTGGAATATACTCTGTAGAATCAACAAATATATGGTTTCCTATCTATGTCCCTGACTGTGTACTAAATATTAAGTTTATACTACGGAGACGAAGGATAATGTAATTGTCTAGTACTATAAAATATGATACGTAAGAGTAAATATAGGCTGTTTGTTTTGGGAATAGAATTGACTATATTTAGTAAGTTAAAATAAAATAGGACAGGCCTTCACATTTTTGAGGTTTTACGAATAATCTGTATATTATGTTTAACAAAACTATTCCTCACTATAATCCATCTCTCTGCATTTTTTTTACATTTCATCCATATCAGTTTCAACTGTTCTAGCGTAGACAATCACGCCAGAATGCCAGAATCCAAACTTTTTAATATATATCATCTCTTCTTCACCAGACCTGTGCCCAACGATACTAGAACAATATCTAAGCACATTGGTGATTTTTTTATCATGCCTCGTGATTTCGCATACCTCTGGTGAGTAAATTATTTAGCCATATTTTTATTGCGTAAAGCACACTGAGGTGAAATTCATAAAAGTTAGTGTTTCAATAAGGGTTAACCTCAAACAAGCGTATTGGGAAAATAATAAACAAACGGTTCAATAAATAAAGTTTGCTCAGTAAGAAAAATAAAACACAAACGTAAAGATATCAATTCAAAAGGGTTATTCTATAGCAACTCTTCCCAAACCAAAAATATTTATTTCTCCATTGAAAGAAAATAATTATTGTGTTCGTTACAATAACAACGGTTATTTTAAGGGGCCTTCTGTTGTAAGCTATGTAGGAGTAATATTACGATATGGAAATCTTTACCTATTACCCGCAAATAAAAAGAGACTATATGTACTCATGTTGTTATTGACGTTCTGTCGTATTGCAAAGACCGTAGTCACGGGGCATTCAAGGTGTAATAGACTATTCAATTTGGAATTGACGGAATGAATCAACGAAATAAATGAAGTCAATTTACGATGGCAAAAATGTTATTGACTTTATTTATTTTAATAGAACTGCCAACATTTAATAAAACTATCGGTTACGACGACACATGTAGAGAACGTCCAGCCGGGTAATTGACTTGCGCTAACAATACACCTAGTAACTACCTCATGTCAAATGACTTAGGTATAGTCCGAAATAGCAATGTCAATATTAGGCTAACCTCATATCGACATTGCTATGTCAGACTATAAAATGGCGGCACGTTTGGCGGGTGCATGGCACGTACGTCTTCTTCTGAATCTAAACAATCGTACCAGTTCTCGTTAAATGCAGTTGATAATTTTAATTTTTGTCTGTGTTCAAAAAACTAATTTCAAAATTGCTGTTAGTAAGAAGGTTTGGAATTTACTAACCTACAATGTTAAGGAAGACAGCGTGTCCAATAGGCGGCGTGGTAGATATCTGGCACTCGTACTGTCCAGAGTCGCGTCGCTGAGGGCTGCGTATGCGCAGCGCCCACTCCTCGGAGCGCGGCTTGTGCTGCGCCTCGAATCGCTGGTCGGACGTATACGTGTAGCGCCCGACTGTCAGCAGGTGGATGTCGCGGTGGCGCACCCATGATACCTAAACAACAAAATTAAATATATTTACTAGTAGTTTGGTCCTCGCCTCTGCCGATTAAGTAGATTTCAGTGTTAGCAAAAGCAAAAGCGATGCTTGTAATAATTCATTATTCTAGATTTATATGTAAAGTCGGAGAAAAAAAAAACAAGACTTCCACTCTATTCGAATTGCCAATGTTTTTTTTATAAATACCACCTACTACTACTACCAAGACAGGTAAGGTGCTGCCAGTTGCTACCTATATAAACATATTTTTTCAAAAAGAAAGTAGATACATTGTTTTTCCAATACATCAAGTAAACGATCTAGTATGTAGAAAGAAAATGATCTAGAAAACGTTCGTCGTCTAAATGGATATCGTAAAGATTGATTGATCAATGTGGATAAGCAAAGTTGTTCGGGTTAACGTTCCGTGCCTTTGAGAGCACTTCAAGATGTAGGATTGGTAGACATGCGAACATCTATTACAGTTGCTCTGGGGTTTGGGGCTACCTACACTGACTAAATTATAGTGTAGAAGGTAAAACAAATCAGGTTAATCTTAAGTTTTAAGGGTAAAACGAGGTCAGTATTTAATCAAAATGAAACTTAATACTGGCACCAAACCACAAGGAAAAGCTCGCTCAGGTATAAAGTTTTAAAAATAAATTCTCCAAATCATAGTCAAAACCATCTAAACGTTATGTAACTACGGTTACTAATTCTTCTACCCTACTTCTATTAAATATTCACACTACAAAATAATCCTTTTAAAATAATATTTAAATCAAAGGTCGGGATAACGCTTCAGCTGATTGTACCCGTGACAGCTGATTCTATCCGTGTACGGGATAATAATCTGTATGAAAAATCAGACATTCAGAGAAACCAATGAATATTTGCGAGGAATTAAAAGCACATTGTTATGAAAGGATTTTGTGTGTTTCCTATATTTTATGTCTTTTTATTCCAACGTAACATAGATACGATACAAAAGGTTCACGTGAATCGAACACATAAAGTTCAGGAATAAAACCAAACATTTTGTTCTATCTTCAGAAGTGGTGAAAATGTGTCGAGATAACTTAGAAAGGGGACGCGGAATAAAATGCCACAAGATATTTCTTTGTTGGTCTAGTCAGTGATTTTCTATTTTTTGGGCAAACGTTTCTGTGGTATTAGTAGAAAAAGTGCTAGAGGTAGCGTTAGTGGAAGAGCTAATGAGGGAGAGGATTATTATGGTTAATTTTACAATGCGACGTGGTAAAGGCTATAGCGTAGCTTATATACTGCATGGAGTTCCAAATGTTTTTCGTCTCAAATAATACTCCTAATGAAAAACAGTCAGAAGTTTCTAGATAATTACCAAAAACGAAAAATATTACATTATACGTATTAAGGTATATTACATTCTTCTCTATACATCTTGAATGTACGTTCTGACGAAAACCAGTTAGGGGATCCCAACCACCTCAATGTTGAATAAACTGAATTTGGTGGCAAGGTGAGTTATTATTCATCTGTTAGGGGTTATCATCTCTTTTAGCTTTGAATGCCGCAAATGGGCGGTTTAATAACGTCCTGAACAGTCATAATTGCGGAAAAATATGACACGTATATTTTGAAATATAGTGACTAAAAATGTTAAAAAACGCCATTAAAAAATACGCCTAAAGTGTATCTGCTTCTATTCTATTACTACTGAAACTGCGTACTCCTTTTTATAAATTTACTCCTTTTCCACTCATTAGCATAGCCAACCTGCATTTGCATTATTTAACTTTTACTAACGGCCAGCAGCTTTTTTATATTTTATTACAATCTTTATTCATTAACCATGGAAGCGACAGTCGTCGAGAATGCAAATGGCGATTTCATAGTGATCTATATTAATCTCATAATATAAAAAGGAACTGAAGCAACCGGAGCAAGGAACGCTGTTAAAACAAAAGTATACGAACTTAGCATTTCAAAGAGACTCGTCTTGATAACTGAGGACACTGTTTTCTCAGCGTTCAAAGGCAAAATTATTAATGAAGGTATTGATTTCTGCGTCAAATGACAAATTGATACCTGTTTGCTAATGGACGGGAGTCAACTATTCCGGTTCTGAAAGAGAAGCTGTGAGTAATGATTATACTCCGACCATAAAAGATGTCACAAAATATTTTCGGTGAAGCCTCGCTGTCTTAGATGGCAAATAATTTCCGTTTTTGCGTCTTCAATGATATTTTATAGGTTTGACCTAAATGGTTTTAAATTTTCTAGATTTATTATAGGGCAAGCTAAGTTATAAATAAAATAAATAAATAGTATGGGCAAACTAGGCATAGCGTGTACTAAAGCAACCATTATTTAATTATTTTTATTGATATATATATACTTGATATTTATTTCAATTAAATTTAGGAAAAAACTATTTGTCGAGCTTATAATACAAAGATTTATTTTGGGTGGTACCCGAACCCGATCTTTGGCTCAGGGGTCAGGGTAAATAATCATTTTATTGTTTTTAAGTTTTCGCGATTTTTATACATATACTATAACATAATCGCGTGAATTATTTAAAGGTACTACTTTTATTTATCCGACGTTTTGATCGAATTGTATCGATCTTGGTCACGGGTGAACGCGATCGGTAAATAAGAGACGAAAAATAAAAGGTTAAGTTCCGAAATACATCTGATATGTACAAAATCGCTATATCGATACACTAATCATTTTACCAACAGGCTAGTCAAGCAGACTCCTTGAGAAGTATGAATACAAAAAACGACAGGGATTATACAAGTCGCTGTAAGATTAGTGCTCTGACAGCAGAGGGACTGGTGAATGTTGACACTGAACATAAAACTATTACTGATAAATGTTTTGGCAACGTCATCGGCTTGGAAGATTCTACAAGATGGCAGACGTATAGTTGTTTGCTACCTCAGCTGTACCAATATTTATGTTACTATTTTTATGATAATCTACATTATCTATTGTTTATTTTTGTGTAAGATCAACAATCGTCTATTCATACATTTTTACAAATTTTCGGTATAATAATATTAGTAGGTTTTATTGAAAAACACTAATGCTTTAATACTAAAAGTCAATATTTGAAAAGCAACAATGTAAGCCTTCAGAACCCATTCAACTGAGTAAAACGTCGAAGTCTATTAAAAAGTTCCAAGTGTTATTTCAACCTGTCGTACTTTACAAGTTACTATAAAATATTTTAATGTTGTTTACAAACAGCAATTTTTCGAGAGTGTGACGTCGGGCCACTTAACGACTGTGGAAAACCAAGATGGGCTCCTGGGCACTAAAGAAAAAAAACGAGTTCAATTTACCCTAAGCTTTTTTGTAATGGATCGCCTTAAAACGTTTTACTGGATAGGAGTTATCAATGGTGGTAAAGTGCGTACTTCCGAGGTAAAACGGTCGATACCTGACGGTAATCATAAATATAGAACGGCCAAATACTTAAGAATTTTATGACTTTGTACGGAGGGGTATCCGAGCGTTTGTTGCTACCGGTGTTAATCTTGAACAACATGTGCGTTCATGGTTATTGAAACATTTTACGGTTTGTGTTGTGTAAACTGTACGTGTGAATGTTTGTACAGGTTATGAGTGTGCATATTGCTGTTGTTGTCGTCTTTGTGTGTCTGATTTTCATCAAATAAAAGGTAAATGAAACGGATTTGGCTGTCACATAACTGTGAGGATTGGAGCTCTGGAAAGTAGAGGCCTATACCTAGCAGTAAATGATGATGAAGCTGATATTTAAACCTTAACCTTTCCAATAACCGTTCTTAAATGTGTGTATTTTTTTTTCATTTAATATACAGAATTTTCTTTTTTAGTGTCAGGGGTTAAAACAGTGTTTTTTAGTAATTATGCTAATTTTATTTTGACTCACTTGTGACGTTTATTCGTGCCGGTATAAACATTTTACGACAAGCCCCAGTTATAAAACTCAGTAATTATTCTCAGTACAATATTTGAGAAAACGTCATTTGCCGTCAGTTGGTTAGTAAAATCTTAAAATAATGTTAAAGTACCTTCTTTTAAACGGTGTCACGTTATTATGAAGATGAAGCCTGAATTCTACGAGGTCATAACGTTGAAAAGTGAAATGTGGATTCAATGTTATTGTTTTCGTGAAATTTGAATATGTATGAAAACCATTAAAGCGCTACGTGATAGGTACAAGGTTTTAAATTATAATTCCTCTGATTTTTACAGTAAAATTATAATTACGTACAGTTTTGTGAACACGTAGTGTGTTTCGCTTCATGTCTGTTTGTACGTTTTAAACTACACAGCAGAGGCGAAGGGTTAGAATTTTTCAGAGGTAACCCAATACAAAAATTTATCTTGCTGGACATGGTTTTTTGTACCTATAATACTAACTACAATCCAAAGGGAAACCGAAAGTAATGGTGTTCTAATGACCCTTCGCCACTGCTACATAGTGCATTTACAGAAACACTTAACACAGTACATGTGAGTAATAAACCAGTGGTGAGATGACAACCAGAATCCTGACAAAAGAATGTGACATAAAGGAAGGCCACATCAAAATTCGTTCTGTAGTTTATTATAATATTAGTAGCATTGCACTCACCGTTCGATTCTGCAAGTTCTTGACCCTGCATAACAGTCTGACTGGATGTCCCACCAGGCCTGTTATATTCCTCGGAGTGCTAGGGTCGAAGTAAGGAGCGTCAGGTGATCCGTTCCACTCCTGAAGAAACTCCGCCCTGAAGTGACGTGAAGAGATGTCCATAGTTGTAGGATCTTGAGGGGATTCTGTGCCAGAATCAGCTGATGGCAAAACAGTATGATTAGTATAACAATGTATGAGCAAATAAATAAAAACCTGTACTATTTTACTTTTATTTTAGATTTATTATCATTTATTGAGAGCACATGATTATAAGTGTAAAACAATAAGTCTAACGAATGATTTACTTTCAATCGAAAGAAAAATTGCACGTTGTGGGATGTCATATCCGGTTAGAAAATAGATTTTTAAGAATCTAAACAACTTTGGGTTTTTTTTTTTGATGATTTTTTGTTTGCGAGAATAGTTTTGGTTCTGAATGTACATTAAGTTATCCATGTAAACCAGATAATAAAAAAAATCGACATAAGAATTACTTGACTACCAGTCATCTATGATTTTAAGTTATTAATTAGATATAATACTTATGCAGAGAAAATCGAAAGTACAAAGATGACAAAGCCTATTACTGTGATATAACGATACTTTATAATGTCAGACTTTTATCCTTTTCCATTGAAAGTTGTATAAACAACGGGCAATTTATTTTTAATTTTACCAATTTGGGTTTATCAAGTTATTTCGAAGTTCGAAAACCTTGCTTCGGCCTAAGTGGCGTGGCCTTGCTTGGAGATTGTTTTTGCCTAAATTTGGTTGTTACCAGTAATTAGTATAACTACATTATGTAATATCAACTATATTTGATCTCTTTTTAATCAACTTCTTATCCGATTTGACTTTGTTAACATAGACGGTTCTAAAGTCACAGAAGTGTTCAACACATATTCAAGTTACCTAGCTTTATTTAAAAACAGTTAAGACGTGAAGTATCAGAGCCATTTGATCATTATAGTAACCTAGTAATGACGTATTCAATTTTAGAAAAATAATTTTAAAGAATTAATTTCCATTACAATTTATTTTTTATTTTTAAAATCTTGGGACAACTCACATAACGCTATATGATCCCAAACTAAGCAGAGCTTGTACTATGGAAACCAGATAACTGATAAACATACTTATATATATCTAAATACATACATATTTTAGATAAATAACACCCAGACCCAGAATAAATCATCGTGCTCATCACACAAAGTTTTATCCTGGGTGGGGATCGAACCCACGACCTCTTGCGTAGCAGTCGGATACACTTCCACCGCGCCAGAGAGGCAGTCAAACAAATCCACACAATCAAACAAAATCCTCACAGCATCAGTGGTAATATAATGTTATAAAGTTACTTAGAGCTTAGTTAAATACCTACAACGTGAAACAAAAAAGTGTGGTTTGATTCTGGTTGATCAAGTTGATCCAAATCTAAAATTTCACAATATCTAGTTTATTCAGTAATTTATTTAAATATAAAAAAGCTATTAATTCTGATATTTAAGGGGTGGTGAATAACACTTCAAAATGACTATTTATATAAAACAATCTACGAACGTCATAAAATGCTATCGGAATTTATACTACAGGCAGCGCGATACTTACACTGTCCGCTGCACTTTATATTATACATTTTATACACGAGCATAATACTGGTTTAAGCCTTCATTATTTTCTTGTAGTCCCAAATATGTATGGGACTGTACATTTTGTTATATCCTCATAAATTCCCGCTTATTATGATAAGTAATATTTATAGGTTCATTAAATTCTGCGTATGAAGTTAATACTACATTTTCGTTAATAAGGCGAGTAAGCAGTTACATGTAATTAGTGTTAAATTTATTATTATTGGCTTTTTACATTATGATAACGTTAATTAATTTATCGTTAGGTACTTTTTGATTCTTATGGTTATGAATGAGGTCGTTAATTTACTTGTGAATTTCGCTTTAGGCAACTTTTTGCAACACTACATTATAGTTAGAAAATTTTATATTTTGTCATTACATATACCGGCAACCCAATGATTGCCAGTAAATAATATATATGTATTTTTAACACATCATCTGTTTTTATTGAAGGCTCAAAAAGCAAATCTAATTAAAAAACATAATTTCTTAACAATTAATTCAATCATTTAACAGGAATCAGCTAAAATCAGCATGTCCATAGGAAAAGTTTTAAATTGTACGGACTCGTAAATTTTTAGGGTACCGTAGCCAAAATGGATAAACCGAACCCTTATGGTTTCGCCATGTCCGTCTGTCAGTCTGTCCGTCCCCAGGTTAGCTCAGAGACCTAGAAAGCTGTAATTTCGCATCGTATACATATTAGTTACACCTACAAAGTGGTAGATTAAAATTTGAAAAAAAAATACAATCTTTAAGGTTTTTCTACCACTTTGTCTACCAATTTCCCCTAAACTACACGTAAAGTGATGTGATTTTGTATTTTTATTTCAGTTGGGGGAGCTGAAAAATAATTTATACCCCCGTCGCGCGTGGTGTCGTTGGATAAGTCTTTTAGAGTTATTGTAACCATAATTTTTTGATTTAGCTATCCGTTTGTAAGATATTAAGCTGTAAAGTTAAAATACTTACTAGCTTTATGGTTGTTTTAGTAAAAATCGGGGTAATAGTATATATAATGAAATGAAAAGAAAAACTATTACAGCTAAGTAAACTTTACAAGTTTACGAGTTACAGCCGACTAAGTGAGTAGTAACACAATTTTCGTACGAATTCCATTGAAAATTACTTATATAACTTTGTTAGTATTATGAAACAAAAACAAAAGAAAACTTAATTCTTATATTGCATACATACATACATACATACATATCAACCCATATGATGGCCCACTGCTGGGCACGGGTCTCCCCAGTAGAACCTACTGGTATGTAGATCCTGGGGGTAATTGCCATAATCGCCACGCTTGGCAAGCGGGTTGGCGATCGCAGTAAGGCTTTAAGTACGCAGAGGACGCTGCTGCCCGTCCTCCGGGGTGAAATCCCTTAGTCGCCTTGACGACACCCACGGGAAGAGATGGGGTGGTACTATTCTTAAGCCGGCACCACACGGCAGGACCGCATTATTGTGCAGGACAGCTACGGAACACTACATTGTGCGTGGCTCGACATGCACTTGCCCGGTTTTTACTGCTAATAGTGTTTCATATTTTTGAAACATCGTTATGTTCTCAGTTCATTGTTTCGTATGATATTATAGAGTATATCTCTCTGTCTAATTATAAGTTTTCCCGTACATTGGTTTGTTTGAAAAACACGAACAGACTTTTAACGAGAGAGATATTGATATTTTTTTGTCACAAATAATACATGTAGGTAAATTTGTTAGGGAACAAAGCTGTATTCGCCTAAAATTGGACTAATTGGCTTGTCAGAACTTTATTTTCGTGCCCAGTTTCACTTTTTACTCATTAAGTAGATTTTAGAAACAGATGTTGATTTAACAAAGAATATTTCGACAAACAATAAAATAATGTTAATTGAAAGAATGTGTCATTTGAATAAAACATTTATTTTACATAAAAAAGAAACGGGAACATTTAGTTTGAAAGGTAATTAATTTGTAAATGTATTTCCACAGTTTCTTAGGAGTCAATGTTGGTCATACACGTACTCATATTCATATAATTATATCAAGTTTGCTCATATTACTAGTAATAATTATTCAAATTATAAATAACAAATTAGAATTCTATTAATAAAATAAATCATATAAATAATTACTAAAATAGTATAAATATTAAAATTAAGTAATAAAAATAATCATAAAATATAATAATCCATACTAATATTATAAAGCTGAAGAGTTTGTTTGTTTGAACGCAGTAATCTCAAGAACTACTGATCTGAATTGAAAACATATTTCACTGTTGGATAGCCTATTTATCGAGGAAGGCTATAGGATACATTACGCTACGAACAATAGGACCTGAGTAGCAATGAGAAATGTTGCAAAAACGGGCAAAATTTACGCAGACGTCGTTGCGTGGAACAGCTAGTAGAATATAAAACCATAAAAATATACATACAGCCAATATTATTAATAGCACGCCTGCCTCTGGATTATTTGTTTGTTTGTCATTACATTAACCATACGTGTATAACAATGGTTAATATACTGACAATCAAACCTGTTCGCAAATACGCTTAAAATGGTGCTGGAGGCTAGCTTTAGAAAGCCTCCTTAGTCCGTTCCCAACCTTTATACTATCTTCATACCAAATTACATTATAATCGGTTTAAAAATGTAACACACAGGGTTATTTTCGAATATGTAATGCTAGCTTTTCTTTGGGGCTTTGGTTGCGTCATGTATATGTTATATAGCCTGTGTGATATTCGGATGTACAAACTACACCACTTAAAGTTTCATCAATAAAATTGAGTAATTTTTGTGCTAAACGGTAACTCAAATTTATCCACCCATCCTCACAAACTTTTGAATTTATAATATTAGTAGCATTAGTATACATTCAATAAAAAAAGTATCGGAATGGATGATCAGTTCATCGTTCGAAATTCAGTTTTTTTATTGTTGTCAGATTGGCATAACTGTTTTCCATTTTGGCGTGGACTTTGAGTTGCATTTGTTATTTAGATTAAATACAGTGCTGTTTTTAGTTAGATCATATCTAGTGTGTATTGCAAATTTCATAGTGGACAAAAACATCGAACAAAGAGTCTGTCTTAAATTTTGCATTGTCAATGGAATTTCGGCTCAGAGTCCCTGAAAAGGTTACTGAAGACCTACGGTGAATCGATTTTATCAAAAACATATGCTTATGAGTGGTATAAAACATTTAAAAGCGGTTGACATGTATTAGAAGATTTGCCTCGCTTCGGTAGGCAATTAACGTTTTCAACCGAAGTTACCATCGCAAAAGTATAGGAAATCCTCATTTTAGCTTGAGGGAATTAGCCGCAGTACTTTCTGTGTCTCACGAGTCGACCCGTATCATTTTGAATAATCAATTGGGTATGAAACATGTTGACACTCGGCTAATCTCAATAGACCTTAATATTCTTCAAAAACTCAATATGAGTGGCTCATGAAATACTGGACAACGTATCAATTCCGACCCCATATTCAGGAAATACATGCTTCTAAGTGGTGCCTTCCAACATAACCGAAACCGAAAAAAACACGCCAATGTCGATCAAAAGATAAAGTCAGTTGACTGTTTTCTTTGACTATCGCGGTGTCGTGCACTCGGAATTTTTGCTGAAAGGCCAAACGGTGAATAAGAAATATTATTTGAGTGTTATTCGGCGGTTAAGAGTGCAAATTCGATTGGAATTATAATTCTTAGATTTTGCCCCACGAAAATGCGCCTTCGCACAAGGCCATCAATTTTTGAACAAAAACTCAACAAATACCATCGAGCAACCACCTGATATGGCTCCAGCCGACTTCTTTCTTTTTTCTATGCTCAAATTACCACTTCGTGGCACCCGTTTTTACTTAGTAGAAGACTTAAAGAAGAATTCGTGGCGAGAACTGAACTCAATTCCGAAAAAAGCGTTTAAAATGTTTGATGATTGGATTATGCGTTGGCGTAAGTGCATCGTTTCTAAAAGAGCATACTTTGAAGGCAATAAAATAAATTTAAATAAATAACTAACATTTTATGAACTATTGAACGTTACCCAGTACTTTCTAGATGGAGTACCTTTGAGAGATTGTGTCTTTTTAGAGCTGATTGTGTGGATTCTGTTAAGAAATAAACTAATAATCAAAATTACAGCGTAATAGAATTATAGCTTTGCACCTTAACCCAGAACCATTTATTATAAAAAGCAGGTGGAGCAGAGGGTAAAAACTAGTAAAACATTAGTAAGTTAGTGAAACATGACACTTTAATCGGGACATTACAAGCCCTAGTGACTCGGTTGTTACGAAATATGATGAATCATTTACCTAATCTGTTAAGAAGTAGGTTAAAGTAATTTAATATAATGTAACCGGGAGTGGAGGCCGCGATTTCGTCAGTTGATATTATGTTACTCGGTAAAAGTTTTATCATTGTAATTTATTTAGCTTATAGCTGTAGTCGTGAAACAACCAGATAATAGAGAACGTCGAGTTGTGACAATCGTAGATCTTTTGTAACTATGTAACAGTTTAAGAAAAGTCTAGAAAGTTCTTTCAAATATTTTTTTTCAGTAGGTACTGATACTTTTTGTTAATCATATATTGTGTTTTTAGCAAATTTGGTTTAGGTACCTACTTTAGCCACTCTCATTGAGGACTATTTGTCTACACGGATGATATAATCTGTAGTGCACAAATATATGCAGCGCAAATCTCAAGAGTGAGAGACAAAAGAGTACAGTTTCACTCTTTGTTTCTCGTCATAGGTTAAAAA
Organism: Herminia tarsipennalis; assembly: GCA_945859575.2. Classification (NCBI taxonomy): domain Eukaryota; kingdom Metazoa; phylum Arthropoda; class Insecta; order Lepidoptera; family Erebidae; genus Herminia; species Herminia tarsipennalis. The sequence continues at coordinate 7,482,401 of OX243834.2, read as the reverse complement.
CCCGAAATGTTGGCCAAAATATTAGGCGTAGGATACACCTAAGATTATGATGTCAATTGTTTTGTCGATATGATCTTTGTGGTGATCTGTTTGTATAAGATATACAAACTGTAGTAATGACGACTGGGGCATTAAACAAAATCTGACTGCCTTCTGTTCCAGTTCTAGTACGAAACTAAAGCGAGTTTAACTGTACAGTGTACATACTTAACTGGCATCTTCTATTACTTTTAAAGTTTTATACATCTATAAATCTTTATATATATATTTCTTGTGTGCGTGTGTATGTCACTGAACTCCTCCTAGACGGCTGGGCCGATTTTGATGATTTTTTTGTGTGAGTTTAAGGGGATTAGAGGATGGTTTAGATTTACAATTGAACCCGATTTACAAAAAAAAAGAGTCGAGACAAAGTTCGCCGGAACAGCTTGTAGATGTATAAAACTTTAAAACTTCATGCAATTATATTGCAAAAGGCGGGCTTAATGCCATAGGCATTCTTTACCAGTCAACCTTTGGTTGGTGACGAGAAAGGGTGGTAGGTGTTTATTTTTTGATAATATTACCTACATATTACAAAATAGAAAACAAACACAAATGTCTATAAAACAAATGCATACCAAAAAATAAATAATAATAATAATATCAAATAATATAATGAACTAGCTAACCCGCGCAACTTCGTATGCGTAAATTTACCCGTTTTTGCAACATTTTTCACAGCTGCTTTGCTCCTATTGGTTGTAGCGTGATGTTATATTATTTTTTTCAATTTGGACCAGTAGTTCCTGAGATTATTGCGTTCAAATAAACAAACTCTTCAGCTATTATATTATATAGTATAAATATAATATAATACAAACTAAATTATACATATAAATATATAATTACATACATATAACTACATAAAACCTAACAAAGCCAAATTATTACTCTGCTGAATCCTCCAGGTAATTTCTGTATAGTTGACGTTCTTTATTCTTAAATCCAAAACGGTTAGTGGACGATTAAATTTCTACAGGGAGCACATTGTAAAGACGAGAGGCCTGAACCGAGAAAGAATAATAATTACTTATACATACATATATCTACATAAAACATAACAAGGCCAAATGATTACTGTGCTGAATCCTCCAGGTACTATATTCTTAAATCTAAAACGGCTAGTGGACAATCGAATTTCTACATAACACATTACAAAGACGAAAGGCCTGAACCGAGAATGAATTATAGATCGAAAATTTCTGTCATGATAAGAGTACAAATATTGAAAGTGAGAAAAAAGATAAGTAGGAGCTCTTCATTCAATTCATGTAACTGAATGGATTTAATAACATGAAGAAAATAGAGCTTTTAAAATAAGTGTCAATACAAAATTTGACTGCTAGACCATAAAAATATAATGCGAAAAACATACGGTTATTCGGATAACACATAGTTATGTGTTAGATAAGATATGTTGTACGTTTTAAACCCTCTAATGCTCCAGTCTATCTTTGCCTCAATTTATGATAATACCATCCACGGTACACCCGCTATAATTTGGTTTTATCTGAATTATTATAGCGGTGAAACTTTAGATTAGTTTGATGGGGGGTGTCACAAACACCCCTGTTATCATTAAGTGTCACAGTAGGTATTCATAGTTGAAGTCAATAGGTAAAGTTGCTGTCAAATTTAAATTAAATTCCGTTTGTTTTGAATGACTGACGGTTACTAGTGCATTGTTATTATCAAATGTTGCAAAGTTAGCTATGGAAGTGATTTTAGGATATGATTATACCTAATAATGTCAATTACGGATACGATTTACTGTATTTATTTTCTAACATTTGATCATGGCAATAGGTGTAATAGGATAATTTGATCGAAACGTCAGGAAATACAAAAAGTTATTTTTTTTAATTTAAAACACTTGTAACTCTGATGAGTCCCGTGTTGTGGGATGACCTACAAATTTAATAAATCGTGCCTGTATGCGGCCAACATTTCAAAAGTTTAAATATCAAATTTAAAGTAGCTCTATTTTTAGAATGGGATGAAAAATGTAACAATAAAGAGGACAAACTGGACATTTTGAATACATTCAAGAATATCCGCAATAGAAATGCATGTACTTATATTTTCTTCAACATCCAGTTCTATTCAAAGTCAGCCAACCAAAATGGAATAAATACACAAGGAGCCACACAAAAGAGCCTCATTCTATGATTTACGACTAAATATCATTCAGACGAGAATTGTATCCGTGTATTTGGCAAGGCCTATAGCAGTTCTTTATGGCTCTAGTTAATAGTTAATAATCCTTGTTTTTTTATTGTCGGCATCTGTTATAGAGATATAGGGACGGGCCAGATTATGTGATAGTTATTTCGTTGCCCCTCGTAAAATGTTGTTCTCGTGGTTGTTTAATAGAAAATGTATGGGTGTGTATTGTTAACAAATGAGTCTTGTATGGCTGTGTATGTGTATTTTTGTTGTGTTTTATACTTTATGGCATCGTTGGGCGCGATATTTGGAAGTGATAATAATATATTGTATGGTACTATTGTTCTGTGGAGTTAGTATGTATTTTTATTTCCTTAATTGACTACGTTTTGTTTATGATCCAATTAGACGCTGTCTCTGTGGCATTAGCTTGTATGAATTGTTCAATTTGATTTCAATTACAAAATTGATATTTATTCGAGCTTTATCTCATGTAATCGCGTGCATTTTTTAAACTTTTTAGGGTTCCGTATTTTGCATTGTCCACCTTAGGTCCACTTTAGGTCTTCTGCTTTAGCTCTTCTTTTGCCTTGTCCACACTTTTAGAATTCCGTAGCCATTATGTTGTGAAGACTATTTTTAGATTTAGTGATCCGTTTGTGAAATAATAAGCTTTAACAAAATTTTCCTACAAATTCCATTGAAAATTATTATTAAGTAGGTATAACGTTGTAAGTATGTAACAAAAACAACAAAAAACTCACTTCATAAGCTGCATTATTCGGATGTGGGGGGGGGACCCAACATTTTGCGTGGCCTGACATGCACTTGCCTGGTTTTTATACATTACCAACTTGGAAGCCATTATTAAATGTATTGACTAATAATAAGCTTTTACTATCAAAAAGACGTTGAAATACTCTATTGATTAAATATCTTTCACGTTCAAAGTTCCAATTTTAAAGAGAGTATCAACTAGTCTGCCGAATTTTAAAAGGATCGGTAAACGATTTTTCGTCTCACTATATCCATTACTAACTCGTATCACCTGCCTTTAGGTGCACTGAAACGTAGCACAGAAGTGCAAAAGGGTAGTACTAGACGCTTAATCGGATTGGAAAGCGCTCGACCTAGTAGTTTACAAAAAAGAGCTCTGAATATTTGCATTTATTGACAGCTTTTTCTGGTTCATCGCCAAAAAGAGAATCTATATGTAAATGAATACTGTGATTTTATATTATACAATAATACGTCGATTCGAAAATATTAAAGAAAAAACACAAATAACAAATTCTGACCCAAATCGCTTGTTATGTTTTTTTTGAAGTGAAAACTTAGTTAGCAGCATTGTGCACTTTTTGGGATGGGTAAAAAATTTTAAACTCGCGTCAGACGTCGCGTACGATCAAAAATTCGTAAGACGGAGGGAGAGTAGACCGCTGGCGAGACGTAGGAGTAATATCTCCCTCTCTTTTTACCGCGCGGCGAAAATGCATCGCTGTTTTTTTATTTATAAGTTGCACACATTCATAAGTTCTTGTTGGAGAACACGTATCGTGCTAATTTAAAAGAGTTTTATGATGTCAAACGGACGTTATGCTCATTATGCACACTAATCCTAGTCAGTCGGTAACTACGTATTGACTAAGCGGGGGTGAGGTCACTTTTAGTCAGAGGCAGAGAGTAATACTAAAAACAATTTATTGTACACATTATTATAGTGAAAGCAAGGACATACTTCCTTTGTTTGGAGAGATAGAAGGAAGAGAGAGCAGCGGACAAGAGGTGTCAAGATGATTTAAATGTCTACAGTTCTTCGAGGAATGTATTTTAATTTGTTAAATTGATCAAAACGTGGATGTTGATGTTGTAGACGAGTGGCGTTAGGGCCAAAAGGTTCAAGCGGAAAGCACACAATATGTGAAGATGACCTTTAACGTGCAAACTCTGACATCAGGGAGTGGCGAGCGTACTCTAACCCTAATGATTAACATATCTGTTTAGGTAAAGCCAGATTACAAGGATACTAGGTAACAGGTCCGTAGAGTTGGATTTACCTCGCCCACGCAGGTGTACATTCAGGCTAGAGTTAAAAAAAAACTACCTCGCTTGACCATTAATAAAAGGTGAAAAAGCTTGGACTGGAATCAAAGCTTTGGAGTTTTGCCAAGTCTGTAATAGTGCTTTTTTGGCTTTATAACTGCCACATTAGGTAGACTGACTGATTTTCCTACCTTCCCAGTAGTAAATCTAGAGTGGTCTTTGCACATGCCTTACAACACGGCGTGCAACGCAAGCTTTGGCGTAGCAAATACCTCATAGTATGGGTACAATGCACGCCTCGACGTAGGCGTATCAGAGTCGTGCCAAATGTTTCAAGCACGGTGAACTACGCAGGGTTTAGCGTAGGCATATTAAAGTCGTAGGACATGCCTAACAATACGGTAGGACAGCGCTTTGAGAATGCTACGCCTACGTTGGTGTGCAACGCATGCCTCGCGTAGACGTAGCGTAATCGTAGCATATGCCTCATAAGACAGTGTGCAACGCATGCCTCGGCGTAGGCGTAGCAAATTTGGCGTCAATATGATACGTTTAGATGTTCCATGAACATATCGCATTTGAACACGCTTTAAATCGAATAGTACATTAAAACTGAAACCGCACTATTTACGTAATCTGCTCTGGCGACTTTACTCCTAGAAATGCAACCTCAAGTCGTTGCACTGCATAGTCTTCTATGAGGTTTCTGCAGTGAGCTTGCTCAAGTTAATCCACGAAGCACTGTCAAAAGTTTAGTTGGTACTGCTGTAGTATAAACATTTGTAAATATTTGACCATTGCAGTAGCAACTTGGGATTTAAATAAATATAAACTCTTGTAAAGGTTGTATAAATTTTAAATCGTTTGAAGAAGTACAAATTCAGCAAAGTGCACTTTGGTTGAACTACTCCAAGAAAGTAATTATCTCTTAAAGTTAGTTAAGTCAAATTCAATTTTAATGTTCGCCTCAGTATTTCCTCAATAAACTTAAAGCTTGAGTTTTAAGGGTTTCAGAAAAGGAAAGCTCAAATTTAAGGAGTTATTTCTTTGTGTAATACGGTTGAAAATAGGTCATGGATATATTATCTTCAATCATAGTTGTTTATAATGGAATGTAATGAATGAAATATAAAACAGAATGCTAGTTTTTAAATCTGTAGGTAAATCGATAGTAATAAGATTTTTTACCATTAAACGATTAAGATAACGATAAAAGATAATACCTAGTCTTTATGAGTATCGTGTCTATACAAGAACTACTTAATAATAATAATAATAAAAAAACTTTATTCACTTAGGAAAATGCTACACTTGTGAAAAGTCGATTCTACATTTACATGTCATGCCTGTTTGCAAACAATAGGTAAAGCCCGAGAAAAGAATAGACAATAAAAACTCGCGGCCACTCTTTTCAAAGTGCCATCATCATCATCATCATCATCATCGCCAATTGCGAGTCGAATTCGCCGACCGATGGTTCCGTACAAATTTGTAGGTACATTATAAATATTTAATTACCGATACTCTATTTGTCTCGGTATTTTTGAAAATAAACGGCCATATTTTTTTTTTACATTAAATTGGAAGTTTAATTTTTTAAAAGTTGCAAGGGCCTGTAGACCTGAGTGTATGGTTTTAATTTCAACTTGATACCTCCTCGCGTTTCTGAGATATAGGGTCTTGATAGACATATGGACGGACGGACATCAAAGTGATTCTATAAGGGTTCTGTTTTTTTCCTTGTGAGGTACGGAACCCTAAAAACAAATAGTAAAGAAAACTCCGAGCGAAACCGAGGCCGGATTCTAGTTAGGTATAAACCTTTGTTTATATAATGTCTAGATTCCTAATCCGGCATCTAAAATTGAAGCAAGGAGCTGTCAAAAAGTACGGTCAAATGGACGTACTTTTTAAGAGGTAAGAAAACTCCTATCAGATGTACTAGCCATAGTTATTCTAGCAGGCCATTTTCAAAGAGTGTCAAACGTCAAAAATAGTAGCTTAATTTTTTTGTCTTACTGAGGGAATGCTCTATCTAGACATTATAATTATAATCAAAGGTATAAACCTTAAAAACGTTTTTCGCCATTGGGGTATTAATGTACAATGTTAGTATATCAACGCGATGATTTACACCTACATTGTTTTTAATCTCAACATTGCAAGACATTGTCATTTCTAAGACAATATTAAGGAACGTACAGCGCGGTACGCAACACAGAGGCACTTACCGATGAGGAAAAGGAAGCCATGTAGAAGAGATAGCCATAAAGCGGATTTCACCCCGCTCGCTGCGAACCCCATTACGATCGTGGCAGCAAGTTCACTGAAATATAAGTATATGGTTAGTAATAATAACACAGATATTTGTTGAGTAAAATAAGAATATTGTATATGGAACATTCTTTTATGGATCATTATTCAGTAATGTTTTGACGGCTGTAAAATGTTTTTAATACATTTTAAAGACTTGATCAACTATAGGATTCTTAGGCAGTTTACATTGCTGTTTTTATAAATTGTATTTTGTTTTCTACGTGGTAAAATGTATTAACATTTTTAAGGGTCTATGTAACATCCAAGTCTGTTCAAATATTCAAATAAGATAATTAAATAAGGATTTATTTTGTTTAGGGATTGAAGAGTTATTAAAGTCAAATTGCTGAAATAAAATCAAATCTGAAAAATCTGTTACATAATTATGTAGCTTTGATGAAAAAGTTATAAATAGGGAAATAAAAAAAGAGTTGTGTATACAAAGATACTTATAGAAACGGATTTAAGTCAACTTTAAAAACAAAGACATTTTGCGCCTTTTCTAAAGATTTTTCACCAAAGACATAGAATTTCGTTTTCTAGTTGAACTATAAAGGGAATTCCCAATATCTCCATAATCAGGTGCATTATATCAAAATTAAATAGGACGTTTTGACAGACGTAGGTAATAATTCTATCAATGACGATTTATTATCACGTATAAGGAAAAAGTATAACAGAAAAATGTCAACCGCAAAATACAATGGGGCAAAAATACATTGCTAAAATTTGCCACAAGGAATTCTCTCAGAATTAAAAGTGACACAAAACCGAGATAACGTATTAATAAAGATTCCGTCACGTTAAAACGGTTACAAAGGGTGAGTTTAAGTGAAATTCCAATTTACAAAATTAAGAGTTAATTCGATTGTCTTCTGAATGCGTTGACAGTTGGGACCAGACCTTTTATGGTTGTTTGGCTAAATGTGTTTGACTTTTGTTTCGGCTGCATAACCACTGGTTGCTTTCCGCTTGTATTTAATATTTAAAAAGGTCTCTGTGTAAGTACACATTTTTCAAAAATGGCAAAATTTGCTTTTGTAAGTGTAAGAGACGAAGTGGTTTCGTGTGGTGGATTTCGGCCTGTGTACTAGTAATAGGAACAAAAGGCTAGCATCAAATCAAAATTCTTTATTCACTTAAGAAGCTAACAATCATGCATCAGCATAAAAGCATTTAGGAATATAAAATTAAAATAGCGTAACAGGAGCGTTAAAAGTCTCATTGATGGCTTATAAGAGCCGCAGCAGCGACCACAGCGCTGGCAAGTGACGCTTGAGGGTCAGATCGTTAGTACCTGCGTTTTAGGAGAGTTCTTTCGAGCTAGCCTTGTTGTCGAGTTTTGAGGCAAAAATCCATACTAATATTATAATGTGAAAGTAACTCTGTCTGTCTGTCCGTCTGTTACGCTTTCACGCTCAAACATCTGAACCGATTTAGATGAAATTTAGTATGGAAATAGTTTGAGTCCCGGGTAAGGACATAGGACAGTTTTTATCGCGATAACCGACATCCGCGCGGACGGAGACGCGGGCGAAAGCTAGTATAATATAAACTACAAAATAAAAAGTCTAAACAATCTTAACCAATCATACGTACTATTTATTTCAGAGTGTTAGTCGGTAACTCCACTTGACGGTCTTAAACTCTCAAAGAATCGATGTGGCTGAAAGCAGCCAAATCCATTTATTCTTCTTAGACATTTTAACCTAGCAACACGGCATGACATGATTAGATTTCAAGTACGCAATAATTTATATTACCACTTAGCGATGTTCACATACACTTTGGCTTGATTGAGTAACTGAAATGTCTCTAGGACTAGGCCAAAATAGTAGTGGATACGTAATTGAATTATCTTGCTCACGACGGGAAGGCTGATTGAAGGCAAACACTTGGCAATATTGTATTAAGATACGAGGTTCTAACTTGGCGAACTGTTTATGCCTCACTGTACGCTGCTTTAGATTATAACTTAATGGATAGTATTCATAGAATAGTATTCATGAAATATGTTTTAAGCTTCGGTGGCAATGTTACATTAATACCTGAGCGTTATTGGTTTAATATCTTCATGTTATAAAAGTGAAAATGCTAGACATACAGACAATATTTGTAAATTAGTATTTATTATTACGTTTATTCTGTGCCTGGTTGCCATAGTTTGTAGTTTGGTGATAGATAGTTGTGTGTGAGTTATTCTAAGATATTTGTATTTATTTTGCAATCCTTATCCTACCCATTATACTACCGATGTAAACCTACCTAACCTACTTCTGGCATAAGCGATTGAGCTTAGGGGGAGGGGTAAGTAATGTGGGACCACAATACTACATTGCTAATTATCTATACTTCTACATCTATACTAATATTATAAAGAGAAAAGATTTGATTGTTTGTTTGTATTGAATAGGCTCCGAAACTACTGGACGAATTTGAAAAATTCTTTAATCGTTTGAAGCTACCCCAACCCCGGGTGACATAGGCTATTTTTTATCCCTGTATTCCCACGGGAACAGGACCTATGCAGGTGAAACCGCGAGGCGTCCGCTAGTCTTTATATAAATAAAAAACATATGAATATATATACATATTTTATACAGATACGACATATTTTCAATATTCATGTAGGTAATCTGATAGGTATGTGCCTATACCCAAGGGGAGAGAGAGGCATTGATACAGGCACTGAAGATCAATATTTATGATGTAGGAATGATACAATCCATTCTCTCTCTACCAACATCAGAGGCAGCAAGATATTTATGCCGGATGATCACGGCGCCCCGCAATGACTCTCCCTATAATAGAGATTAAACCGTAAGAAGGCCACAATGGGCTTAACGTATCCTTCTAAGTATAAAAACCCCAAAACAACCATAGAATAAAAAAAAAATCTGATAGGTCTCAGATAGGTCCACATTCAGTAAATTGCTTCGATGCGGAGGACCACACCACAGCGCGGACATGCCAAATCAACCTTAATAAAATGTAAGTAAGTAATTATACCAACAGCTTTTATTTCTTTCATTCCATCAGACACAATATCAATATAGAAATACTCACTTAAAAATTTACCCAAAAAAACGTCATAACAATAAACGTTCTCATTCACAGCCATCGCACATTGGCTATAAAATCTATAGCTAATTGCTATATTAATTATGTACCTACGTTATATTACTTTTCAAAGAAGTTTCCACTGTAACAATCTTCTACGATTCTGCTAGCAAATTGTCTGCCTAGTCTGAAAGAGCCCGCAATCTATTAGCATAATTGTGTTACTTGTGGTAAATAAACGATGTGCTTCCAATCTGTTACTTATTTCTGTCTCGTGTTCAAGAAAATAATGTTATTTCTCATAATAATAATAAAACAGGAATATCGATAGATTTTTATATAGGTATCTAATATTATGAACTATGTACTTTTTAATATTGATTGTCTAAAATGTTCATAAGTGAAACGGGCTTAATATTATATCATCATGTATTATTAGATAGGTGTTTTAAAAACATATAAGTGTTATAAACACTTTTTCTTTCTTCTCAAGTGTTTAAGCTTTAAAGTGCAATTTTTTGTTAGATTCAAGTATCTCCCCCCCTGCTCGCTAAATGTTTGATGTAGGGATGTGTGTATTAGTAGTATATAGAGTGAAATTAAAAGGAAAACTATCACAGCTAAGTAGGCTTTCACACTGTTCAAAAGTTAAGGCCTCCCCGCTTAACTTTTGAACCGTGTGACAACTTTTGGAGTGATTATTTCCAAAAATATTTACTCAGTCAAAAAAGTTTATTAGAAACCTTAAAGTGTTTTTTAAAGAACTGTCAAATGATGTGCAATAAGATGATGTTTCTAAAAAAAATATTCAGCTTCTGTTAGGTACATATATGGAGTGCCTCCCCTAAAAATATTTATTATTATTATTTAGCTATCAAACTAAATAGCAGCTGCTACAAGACACTTTTTCACCAAATTTTATCAATATTCATTGAGTAGTCTTTGAGTAAAATGCCTGTGACATACGGAAGGACAGATAGACAGACAGATAGACGGACATGACAAAACTATAAGGGTTCCGTTTTTGCCATGTTGGCTACGAAACCCTAAAAAAATAATGAAGGAAATCGGTAAAGTCATTCTCTAGTTATTTCGTGACTACTTTATAAAGATAATAACTTATGAATGTGTGCGTAAATATACTTGCCTATGATAAAAACATACACTTTTATAGTGGTTATAAACAAAATAGCCCTTTAATGACCCTGTATTATGGTACTATACAAAAGTTTAATACTTTAGGAACTAATAATTTCATTTTAGAAAGATAGAAAAATCTTGAAATTTTCTATAATCTATATTTATATCTTAAAAATATTTCGTAGCCAACATAAAGTAATTGGCAACAAATGCCTATAAAAATTATGTTTACATTTATGTACGCAGTTCATTATCCGGAATGCTCATACTAACTCTATGAACTGCGCAGTAGGAGTGGGCATGACTGTTGTAAAAGAGGTTATGCGTTCGGTTCCCTCATTAATATTTTTGATTCATAAATGTTGGTCAGCAAAGTCTGGGTTAATTATGTGTATTTTAGAAGTCCCATGACACAGGACTAGTACCACAATACAGTAGTTTTCTTAAAAAAAATACTTGACTTTAATTTGAAATCATACATACCTAATCACAATCCAGACTATAAATTGTTTATTTCCAAACGTAAACTTTAGACCTCTAAAAGATATTGTTAGCTCTTTCTTACTTATATATATAGAATAGGATAGATAGCTGTGCAAGTTGAGCAGTTTTTGGGACGGTCAGTCTTTGTGCGTTTGTCAGGAAAACTTTGTGGTGAGGGCGGTGTGGGCTTTTTGATGAGCTTCTCCTTAGTTTGTTGTTGTTGTCAACAGTCGTAAAGCAAAGCTTTAGAACTCCCTCCTCTTTAAAAAATGGCCGGGATTGGATAATAGGTATAAGTTTAATCTAAAGAAATACGTGACGCATGTCAAACATAATTATTAACGCGTAGTTCAAACCATTGGACGTTTTGGGTTGACATATAACAAAACTTGTACTTATTATGACGTAAGCAGTCACTAAGAATCAATTTTTCCTAATTCCTTCATTAAAATCTATACCGCGGGAAAAAATAAGTGCGTAAAATTATACCGACTTCAAAAATAAATACAAGCAACTAAAAAGCAAAAAATAATATAGTTTAACAAAAGAAAAATAAACATTTTTAAGTTGGTGCCATGAAATAGTAGTTTTCATGTTTTGTTCGGCACCAACTTCGAAATGTTTATTTTTTTTAATAGTCCGCTTGTCATAATCAATTCCACTTCACCAATTAGTGCTGTTTGAGAGTAAATTTTGCAATTCACTATGAAATATACCTAAATCACTATAGGTGTGCCTTTAATATTTGAAAAGTTCCTTTGATTTCTCCGGAATCCTATCGTCAGGTCCTGATCAAATGAGAATGGGACCAACTTTGAAGTATACACTAAACAACTATATAACACATTAAACACAATTTTTTTTTTTTAAATCTTTCTCATTCCTTTATCTTTGAAAAAATACTAGACCCGCATTAGGGTACAAGCCCTGTGTCGCGGGGGACTTTACAAAATTACAAGTCATGGACACAAAGTACACCCAGACTCGGAATAACAGTTTGTGGAACACATAAAGTGGTGCCCGTGCGGGAATCGAACCCACGCCCTCTTGCGTAGCAATCGATCACACTCCCACTGCGCCACAGAGGCAGTCAAATCGGTCCAGTCATCTTCGCGAAATCTAAAAAATACAGCTTTTTAAGGCGATAGCTGTTATTTATTTCTAAGTAATTCATATGGTCTCCTTTATGCTTTTTGATGTATTAACTACATATCACATATCAACCCATATGATGGCCCACTGCTGGGCACGGGTCTCCCCAGTAGAACCTACTGGTATGTAGATCCTGAGGGTAATTGCCTCGCCACGCTTGGCGAGCGGGTTGGCGATCGCAGTAAGGCTTTAAGTACGCAGAGGACGCTGCTGCCCGTCCTCCGGGGTGAAATCCCTTAGTCGCCTTGACGACACCCACGGGAAGAGATGGGGTGGTGCTATTCTTAAGCCGGCACCACACGGCGTATGTTAACTACATTACATTAAATATTGTCAAATTTGTTCAGTCGTTTTTATGTAAAATAACTACAAATATTCATCCATCCATCTATCCTCACAACTTTCGAATTATTCATATTAGTAGGATATTCACAGCAAATATTATATTTACAACATATTTAATGTACATACAAGAAATTACCCAACTATCCATTACGTCTTGTCTTATACAACTGTGTACGTAGATACGTATAACTTTGCCAAATAGCTTTGAAAGTTGTAACCAAGTTGAAGGCAATGTATGTTTAGGCTAACTTAAATATTTACACTAGTAATACGGTACGTATTGTCAAGACATAGATACCAGAACCGTTGGTCTAGGCCCTTGGGTTTTGCGGTCTGTTTGATATTCAGCTGGATAGTAATGCTTACGTGTCTAAACTTCATATTCAGAGGTTTCAAGCGTTGATTAGTAGTTGGTTGTTATAATAATAGTGCTATTTTGAAGAGTTCGTGACTCAGTGGCGACTGAGAAGGTCAATAGATTGGCGCGTTAGAAATGGTCACAACTATCCAGTCTATGGGTGAGCGGCCGTCTTCGAAAAATCTCAAATCTATCTGTACCTTGAAGATAATGTGAGGGCGTCGGTTTTGCGCCCAGTCTTTCTCCGGTCGTATCTGATTGCGGTTCCATCGGACTATGACAGTGAAGCGATAGAATGATGCACTCGTGTAGGTGTGTTCACTTGCGCAATATGTTCTGCGTAGTTGCCTCGTAGTGGATTAGTTAGGCCGCCTTGATTGAAACGGTAAGGAGAGCATTAAATGGCGTAGAACACTTTTGGTCTGTATTGATTCTAGGACATACCGATTCTTTCTTTCTTTTTAAGCTATTGCATAGCTTCTATCGCGGGCCTTGAGCGCGGGGACCGAATCCAGAAATTCCGTAACGAAAAAACCTCACGCTCCCCACTCCGACGGGCACAGCGGTGATACTTTTTACTTTTGCCATCTATCAATGAATAGCAGAACTTTTAATGTTTTTTTTTATTAATTTAAAAAAAAACTTTTTAAAAACTAAAAAAAAAAAAAAAATTAATTGCTTTTTTTAAAGAAAAAAAAATTCAAACATTGTTTTTTTATAATTAAAAAAAAACACTTAAAAATTTATATATATTTTTTTAATTGCTTAAGTTGATAAAAATACTATGCAATAGCTTTACCGCGGCAGTCCCCGAGTGCCACACATTTTTTTTCTTTATCTTTACCGATTTTGACGAGTGATGATGAAACAAATCAGAGGAAGTATGTAATGTAATGAGGAAGTAAGGAAGTGCGGTTTTGAATCCGCAAACTACGGTTAGTAATTCAGAACTATTAGGTATTCCTGGAACATTGCGGTTCTGCACGGCTATACTTACACAACTGCTCCAAAAAAAATGAGTTAATGAGTTTGTTTGTAATTAAGTTTAGAAGTTTGTTTGATTAATCATAACTTTTGAACATCTGAAAGGATAAATAAGGTAATTAGGATCGTTAAATGACTCCCAGTAACAGCGATAAGGTTAGCCATATCGCTGTTACTTTACCTATAGTTTTGTGATTTATATTATCGGGTATACAGAGATCACGTTGAGACCATACCAAACGTTTAAAACTTTACGGGTTTGTATTATTTACAAGCGAAGTCACGTGTTTTATGTTTACTCTTATTATGTTCTTTTAGGTCACGGTTGATATCTACGAAACTCACCAGAGTGGCTCGTTCCGGCAATATAAATCACATATTAGCTATTGTAAAGCAAAATAAAACATAACAGTTACATGTGTGCGCTGTAAAACTCTTTGTTGCAAGACCCAACTTTTATGTTCAGACATTAAGCCGAATGACAGCTTAATTTTATTTCAGTTATTGCTTCATGTCCTTGCCCTATCTACTGTGTACATAATGTATAGCTGAATAATGTTGTATTTTGTTTTATATATTGGCATATCTTGGTTCTTATGATTGTTTGACATGATATGTTATGAGCTTAGTAATGTTTCAATAGTTATAGTTACATTTTGCGCCCCGCCCATAACATTTTTTATGAGATTTTGATACCAAATAATTTACGTAAAACGGCTGGCAGGAGCTAGATGCGAAAAGCCGAAGATAGAACAAAGTGGCGGGCAGCATGCCAGCGTGCCTATGTCCAGCAGTGGACAGCGATAGGCTGATGATGATGATGATGATACCAAACAAGTATCCGATTTGCAGATTTTCCATTGGATTACAAAATATGTTAAACCTAGGTATACGGGGATTAACGCAAACATTGATTATTTACCTTAAGATTTTTTGATGTTTCGAACAGGTTGCACTAACCGTGGGGACAAGCGGATTGAAAAAGCAAAACAATATTTTTATAGTGTAATAAATTTATAGCCATGCAGTATGAAATTCTTTAAATAACTATATCCAATGGACTTTTGAAAGAAACCCATAATTTTTAAATTTAGTGTTCAAGTGAAATCCATTCTCAGAATGAAAGATCATAAGGTACTTCTAATGATCTTTCATTTACATGGCAGACTACAAATTACAGAGATCTAACATCGCAATTCAGCCATTACGAATTACAGTCTATTCATTAGACCTCTATATGTCATAAATCACAATGTCAATACTAATACCGATGTGAAATTACAATGCTTGTTTACTGATACTAACGAACGTATAATTAACATAGTAACTGTGAATAGTTACGATGTTATGAGGCATGCGTTTCAGAAACTAATGGAAGATAGTAACTCTATAGTACTCGTAAATTAATGATATTTGTGGTTTTTACCGGCGATTTTATTGACCACAAATTGCAAGTGTTTAATCATTGTTGGTAAATGCACTTGCAATGCTTTTAATCATGGCTATAAACAGTGTTATTATTTCCCGATTAAATCTGTCTATTTAAGTGTTTGTGACATTATAGTACGAATAAACTAAATGGGATTTTATTACTAAGACTCCGCTGTCTGTCTGTCAGTCACCAGGCTGTATCAAATGAACCATGGTAGTTGAAATTTTCACAGACGGTGAATTTCTATTGCGGCTATAACAAAAAATACTAAAAAAAAATTTAATCAATATTTTAGAGGGCTCCCATACAACAAACGTGACTATTTTGCTGTTTTTATAGATAATGGTACGAAACACTTCGTACACGAGTCTGACTCGCGCTTGGCCGGTTTTTTTCTTAGACTGCTAGATGGGTGACCATTTTCTTTTAAAGCCACACTCGTTAGTACTTCGGAGAGTACGTTAAGTCGCCAGGTCTACATTTAATAATAATAATAATATCTTGGGACAACTTACACAACGCTATCTGATCCCAAACTAAGCAGGGCTTGTACTATGGCAACCAGACAACTGATAAACATACTTATATATTTCTAAATACATACTATTGATAAATAACACCCAGACACAGAATAAACCATTGTGCTCATCACACAAAGTTTTATCCTGGGTGGGGATCGAACCCACAACTTCTTGCGTAGCAGTCGCATAAATTCCCACCGCGTCACAGAGGCAGTCTAAAATTTACGTATCTCGTATCGATTTAATATTCGACTAAGACAGAGAGAATAGAAAATTTACTTGAATATATTTCCTGCGTATAGCTGCTTCCATTGCGACTAACTGCCCTTGATCAAAATCAATTAGAACATCAATTATTTTTACACTTTAATTATAATTCTGTATATTTTCTTTACTCTGAAGTATGCTTCATAAAGAGAGAAGAACGATGATGATAGAGATGTTGAAAGCGTTGGTTTTCGTTGAAGAGTATAACTTAATTAACATTGTTCATATCAATATGCAGATTTTTGTTTTAAGCCTTTAAGCACTTATCTTGCTACCCTTTAAAGAGCATTAAGAAAATTTTAAACTTTATCAGCTTAAGGAAAATCTTCGTTGTTTTAGGCAACCTAAAATATTACAGCCAAACCCCAACTAAGAAGTTTAGGTTGTTTGGTTTAGAGCTAAGTATGACGAAAACATGAGGTACAGGTGAAGTTTTATTATACAATAAGATTAAGTCTAGAACTTTCACTTCAGACTGTCCTGTAAAAAATTGTCTCTGTCTATCGTTATGCGAGAGAATGAGAGATCCCAAGAGACTGGAAGATCAAAAAAAAGATAGACGATGTGTTATTCCAATAGTTTCCACAAATAGCTTTATTGGAAATCCCGATCTCACTGTTTCAAATAAACATTTCTTGGATAGTGACAATATTAAATTACCCTTTCGACAGCTGGGGGATGTAACGTTAAATTTTACTGCGTCAAACCTTCCAAGAATATCTTAGGTTGGGGAGTGTTAATCTCCCAAAGTAGTTCTTATAGTGTGAAATCTTTAAGATATAAGTATAATATTGGAGCTGATCCTTTAGATACTTAGGTTTTGGTTTGGGAGCCTCTTTTGTGTACTTACGCACTAGTTAAAACTGATGGTCTAGCATTACCCCTACCTAATAGAACAACAAGCTCTAAAGTGGAGTGAGGGTGGATGAAAGGACTCGTGGGAAATATTTGAGTTGCAGTTTTTGGCAGGTTTCTTCTCGCGACACATCTTTGTCGCCCAACGTATTCCCCCCAATAGTGATAGGCGATGATTTATTGATTTTCTCAATCACGTTGCATACACGTCTTGTCTGCATGACAGTTATAACATCATCGGTGTATCAGGAGCTTCGTTTCACTATCAAGTTTATTGGCTGATTGAATCAAGAGTTATGAGGCAGAAAGCCATCTTGAACTCGTCCTTTATTATCTTTATCAAATTCTTTCCTCATTAATTCTATCGTATAGCAAACTTGGCATTAATCCAAGCGTAGAGGCATAATACTTTTAAATGCTGTCAGATTTTCATAGGTCTACGAGAATTATCTATACTAATATTATAAAGCTGAAGAGTTTGTTTGGTTGAATGCGATAATCTCAGGAACTAAATATTCGAATTGAAAAATTCTTACACTATTAGATACCCTATTTATTGATGAAGGCTGTAGGCTATATAACAGCAATGAAAACTATTGCACAAACGAGGAAAATTGACGCAGACGAGGTTCCGCGGTCAGCTAGTTTTTCATAAGTCGTAACGCTACAAAAATAATAAACAGGTTACGGCTAATTTAACAGCAAACCAAAGAGTTAAAATTTTGAGAAGTGGAGCAGTTATTCGACGAATTGTATTTAACCTGATCGAATCAAAACAAACAAAATTCAAACATATCGCCTAAATTGACTATATAGTTTCCTAAGTTAGAAACGAGCGAATTATGGCAGCCACTTTATAAACCGAAGCCCTAATACCCTAATACCTATTGTTTATGTATGAAATATGAAGTTATCCGTAGTGTCACTCTTGAGACAAAATGAAAAGAGGCAACTGTCTAGATTTCGCGAGATAAAGCCTCCATGATTTATTATATTCTTTATTGTCCAATGTTTGTCGCGACGAATGAAAGATGGACGTCGCTTATGATTGAATAGCCGTAAAAGTAACAGATGCTCTTATAATTTTATCTCCTCGGATCAAAAAGTGAGTTTGGTGTTGTAGTCTTACTTTACGCAGAACTTTATGATTTAAGAAACTAGTTCGAAATGTGTTATGCTTTCACCAGAATATTGTTATTAGATTGAATTTGACGATTTATGCTTTCTTTTACAATAAAAGAAACAAATATCTTTTAAAGCTAATTATGTATATATTACTAAAGCCACAATCGTGACGTCTTATTTTATTATAGTTACATGTGTAGTAAATAATATTATATATCCAAAAAATGATAGTATTTACATAATACGTATAATGTAGACACTATCATTTTTAGGATCTGACTACATTATTCACTATAGTAAATATGATTTGATGAACGAAAACCCGATAAAGAAACTTTGCAAGCGAACATAAAATATCGTCGGCTATATATCAATGTAATAAACAAATTTATATTATCTCATACTATGGTCAGCATTCTGTTAAATAAATATTAGATAAATATAAATAAATAATATCTTGGGACAACTCACACAACGCTATTTGATCCAAAACTAAGCAGAGTTTTTACTATCTAAACCAGACAACTGATAAACATGGTTATATATTTCTAAATACATACATATTATAGATAAATATCACCCCGACCCAGAATAAACCATCGTGTTCATCACACAAAGTTTTATCCTGGGTGGGGACCGAACCTACGACCTCTTGCGTAGCAGTCGGACATACTCCCACCGCGCCATAGAGGCAGTTGATAAAATAAAGTTTTTCTCTCTGGGGATATTGCAAATTAGTGATGGAATGCCATTAGTCATAAAAAGTTCCATCCCCAAGACAATATCACACATATTCTAACCGGTAGTGACAAAATTAGCTATCAACATTATCACAATCCAATCTAACCGTATAAAAATATTTTCTGATTGAAGCTTGGAACCCAAGTGGATACACAAACAAAGTCAGATGAGAAACCTTTTCTCCAGCACTAACAGAATGATCCACGAAGTAATATACACATGTATCACAAAGCAAACGACTTTCTTCAGTACAAAAAACAAACGATATAGATGTTCCACCGGTTTTATCAATTTCGCCAAGGAACTCGCACAAAACGCCGTGCGGGTCGAAGCTCATTTTTATTCAAACCAATTCTCATGCAGCGTTTATGGGACCAACTTTGTCAGTCCCTGCGTATACGCCGGCTGGCAATAATTGCTTGTGTTGTAACTTTTTTGTTTAGTGACTCATATCTTCTGAACCGTTTTTGGGTGGCCGGTGTACCCTTAAATTGAAATGTTATGCTTCCATTATATCAACTTGGGTGGCATTATGTTTTCTTTTGGTTAAGAATGCTTTTATACTTGGGAGTTAATGTTATTGTTCTGGTATATATTTGTTGGTATATAAATTAAAGGTAGCTATTTAACTTTGGTTTTATAATAGCCTTGTGTCTATTTGTGGCAAAAGAAAATATGTCGATATTGGAAATTAATGTACTCTGTGACGTTGTTGCTACTGACTAAAATAAAAAAAGTAAATACAATTGTAATTTTACAAATAGTCTTAGGAGTCCATGACTTGATGGAAACAATATATTGACAGAGTTCGGCTGTCGTATACACTTTATGACGTACATAAAGAGGAAATTATGAAATTTTGAATTTTATTTAGACTGTTTGATGGCGGAATGAAAAGCTTCGTGAACGGTACGCACAATGTAGGGTTCCGTAGCCCTTATCTGAATAATGCGGCTTATGAAGTGGGTTTTCGGGTGTTTTTGTTTCATACTTACAACATTATACCTGCTTAATAATATTTTTCAATGGAATTTGTAGGAAACATTGTTACTTCTCATTTGATCAGCTGTTACTCGTAAACTTGTAAAGCCTCCTTAACTGTAATAGTTTACCTTTTTATTTCACTATATATACTATAACCGTGATTTAACATACTTAACATCAACCTTTTAGCTGGCAGGGGGAGTTGAAAAACTTTACCAAAAAATTGCACTTTAAATAGTTCACAAATGGATCTCTTAATCTTGGAATGGTTTTCCCAACCCCTAAATGTTTTTAAAAGACCTTTATCTTACGATATCCCACACGTTGGGGTAGGTGAGAAAAAAACCATTTCCCCACTTTACATATAGGTTAACCTAAAAAAAATATTTATCAAGTTTTTATTCTTTCACTTAGTCGGCGTAAGTTATAAATGTATCCATGCAAAATTACAGCTTTCTAGCACTAACATTCTCTGAGCAAAGCTACGGACGGACGGACGGACATTGGAAAACTTTAAGGGTTCCGTTTTGCAATTTTGGCTACGGAACCCTAAAAACTAATACTCAGATAAGTCTGAATCAAAAAAGAGAAATTTAATGAAGCACTGGCGACTTTGAGGACAGGGACAAGTTTCTTGGCAGGACTTTCTTTGAAGTTATATTTACAAATACACTCTAAAGTTGAAGTCGAAGTTCTTCAATTTCAAAAACCCTTAACATTTACTTCAAAGCAGGCAAACACCAAGAGTGTTACATAAAACAATTTCGAAAACCCTTGTTCGGCACCGACTGCTTTTAATGTATTTACGTCGTTACCACCCACTTAGAGGATTGTCACACCTTTTTAATTTTTAAATCTAAGCCCAAAACCTTTGCTAAAAACGTGTACCACACAGATGTTGTGAATTATTCACGATTTAAATAAAGGGCCTTCGTCCCTTTGCAGGTACATTGACTGCTATTAACCTTTAAACTGTGGAATATAAGCCGCATGGACCTCTTTGGGATCTTGGAGTTAACATTCTAGGACTTTTCTTTTATTTTGGGATGGAATTTAGGCAATGTACGGCAATGTTTTTTAGAGTTTTATAGCCATAATGGCAAAACGGACCCTTATAGTTTCGCCATGTCCATCCGTCCTTTAGTCCGTCCGCAGCTTGGCTCAGAGACTGTTAATGCCAGAAACCTGTAATTTTACAGGGATGAAAATTATGTAAATTTTTGTACGAAATTCGATTAAAAATTATTATTAAGTAGGTATAACGTTGTAAATATGAAACAAAAACAACAGCAAACCCATTTTTTAAGCGGCATTATTCAGTTGGAGGGAGGGGGGGGGGGGGGGGGGCTAAGGAACCCTACAACTCTACACTTGTCCGGAGTTTTTGCTTCTCGTTGAAGTAGCTAAATGCGTAGTAGTTGCCATGTACTTATGCTCAGAAAGTATCAATATTAATGGATTCCTACTTAGATACTATATTATTAATATTATTTACATCAATATTTTGTTTTCTGTGAAAGTTTCCAAAGAGCAGTACTGAAAGTTATGCTTAGCAAATCAAGAATGTACAGTACGGTGGCCTTGTATAAAGATTGCTCAGTACTGACAATAAGGCAGTTATTCATTTTGCGAGCAGTGCTCCGCAGGCACAAATCTGTAGTGAACACGCCACCAATAAACCTTCGTAGGAATAACAGGGTCTGCCACATTAAAACCCACAAAACAGCCCTAGCAGCACGCCAGTACTATATAATTAGCAGCCGAATCTACAACAGAATTAATGACGCTATAGATGTACTTAATTTAAACTATATGCAAACAAAAAGTAAAATTAAACAGTGGCTTCTTACCTTGCCATACTCTGAAACGGAGAAAATAATTTTGTAGCACACACACACACATATACGCACATACACACGCACACACGCACACACACACGCACACACGCTACCTTCTATGCTGGTTTATTATTTAAATGAAAGTATATTATATGGAAGGCGCTGGCAGCCGTCACACAGTTCATACTAGTACGGCTGACAACGTTTAAATATATCAGTTGAACACATACTATGTATATTTCTAAGTACTTGTAATATAGTTTCAATCTGATATGTAATTTGTTAAAGTGTTTTTGGTTAATAAATATATTATTTGTTAAAGTGTTTTTGGTTAATAAATATATTATATTATTATTAGTTTGTAAGTACAGGACATGGCACATTCGTGTCTCTCTATTCAGCGGTACAAGTATTCTTGAGTAAAACGTCAAAGCATTACAAAAACTTTCATGTTTAATATACAGGTATTAATATATTATATGAGTCAGTATTAGAGCCATATGAGTAGCAATATAATATTATTACAACCACAAAAAGAATCTTATCTTAATACTCCCCAAGAAATATATCTCAGAAAAATAAATTTGACGTCTCTCTTGAAATATGATTAGACTTTTAGGACATTCTTATGAAGCAAAAAAAGTCTAGCATGATTTATAACAAGCATTAATCTTAGTTGCAAATTAGGTTACGACCTTGTGTAAAAGGTTGTCGATCTGTTAATATACCTACAGGATGAATTAGAACGTGATCTGTCACACTCGAGCGGTTACCGAGACTAATTACGTTTGCCCCACCTCATTCAGACTGAATTTACGAGTATATTAAGAGTACAGAGTGAAACGTTTCTTAGGGACTTAGTGCTTGTTTTGGGAATTTGATTAGATTTTATGTTACTTTGTGGGTAATAAATGAGCATCTTGATTTATTTAAAGGTGTGTACAAGTTCTTGGGGTGGCGTTTTTTTTCTATTCACTTCCAACTCTCTTCTTGACTGGTTTTATGTATTGAGATAAATATACTAAGAAGAATATTTTTTTAGCTTCATGAAGCTTTGTGTAGTCAGAACTATTTTGATTTTTGTGAACACTTTGGGAAAATTATTTCATTTTAATTTAAAACTTACTACAAAAATATTTAAAAATAAATGTATTATTATAAAAAACATATATAATCCAGAGTAGTCAGAGATGTCCCACTGCTGGGTACGGGTCTTTCACAGTAGAATCTACTTATTTTTGACCCTGAAAGTAATTGCCATAATAGTCACGCTTGGCGAGCGTGTTGGCAATCGCAATTAGACTTTAAAGCACGCAGAGGACGCTGCTGCAAGTCCTCCGGTGTGACATCCCTTAGTCGCCTTAATGACACCCACAGAAGGAGAGGGTGTGATACTATTCTTAAGCCTTTCATTATTTACCTGTAGGTAAATAATGTAAATATTCAGCAGAGTAAAATATGTAACAGTTGTACAACATTGGTCTGAGAGAAGTAAAATACGGGTAAATGGGACTGAAGTATTGAAAGCACCTGTATCAATAATGTACGAAGTAATTTACATTTTATGTAACGGGCAGATTTAAAAGTACAATTCGATTTTCTTGCATCGAATATTTACCTTTATATCGATACCTATATTTATATCGATACTCGCAAAAATTACATTGGCTAATCGGGATTGCAATAAAGTACTTGGTGATATAAGTATTAATTTCCTTATGGTTAAGTTTTTAGTTCTGATTGCAGATCTGAATGTAAATAGACTTATTATATTACGTCCTATTACTGCAAATATCTGCTATCTGCAAAAATCTCATTTTGAGATATAGCCATTTTAATGTTTGACCACATTTTATTCTATTAAAACTTGTAGAAAATTCTATTGCTTTTATATAATCTCAAAAATTGTAGTATCTAGTTTACATTTTTTTGATTAAACAGACCCAGAACGAAATTATTTGATTACAGTAACGTAATTGAAAAAACTAGTCGCGCATTTAGCAGGTTTCACCTGTACAAACATACTTTTGTATATTTCTATGAGTATAGCGTTTATGAACATGTGTATATTTTTAGAAGCATTAGTTTTCGTATTATGTGCCTACAAACCGCAAAATAATTAAAAATTCCTATAAATTTATGAGTACTGTTTATTTTACTTAAACTCATCAACGATATAGCCGGTTTTACCTGAACAGCATTTTGGAATTCCGTATTAAAAGTATCTTAACCTCACTAAATTCGACTTATTGTTTATGTCTTTATTTAGGAAAGTAGTTTTAATAACTTTATTTTACTGTATTAGGGACGATTAGAGTGTAATAATAGTATAATAATGCTTGTAATAAATAAATAACTATAATTTTTAATCAGTCTAGTAAAATTACTTTATTAATCAAAATGGTACAAACTAATAATCTTCTTCGCTGCTTGTTTCTGAGGCTGCAACATCCGGAACTCTGTCAACAATGTCATTCTCACAGTTGAGCCCGTGATACCAACCGTGGTATTCTTCAGGAATGATACCTTTTTCGCAAAGACTTACTAAATCTTTTTTCTTTGCTGCAGAGATCGCCAAAGGTTTAGTGTACAATTTCTGTAATCCATGTCATAGGAGTGATTCAGGAGTTGCAGGTGGTTCGACAGAATTTGGATTCGACTCGTTGCGTTGCTTTCCTTTTCTTGTGCTGTATCGTGGGCCAGATTGAGGAGTTGCGTTTCTTCGAGATGGTACTACTGTCCTGGTATCAAAATTTAAATACTCTTCAGATGCGTCATAATTAAAGTAGACTTTTGGATCACCTTTTACGTATTTAATTTTTTTAATCTTTAGCCAAGTAACTTTGTTCCCATTGCAGTCCTTAGTTTTGTTTTTTATTGTAGCCTCAGCCAGTTGTTTCAGGTCATAAAAGTCATTGTATTTAAACTCCTTAACATTGTAGGGTCCTTCTTTACTTTCTTGTTGCCCGCTTTGTAAAATCCTTTCGATCTAGCACTCTTAAAAATATTTTTCCAATCTGTAATTGAGAATACGTCTTTATGTTTTTTTGCACTTTCAATGCTGCTATGCATTGAATCTGCCTCCATGTAGGAATGCCCAGACTCAAGAAATTTTTGTTCTATTACTTCTAAGTGCTCTATTTCGTTAACCGCCCATAACAAGATAGCTGTAACATTTTGGTTACGGTTTTGTCCACCACAGGTGTCGGAGAACAAAGATATACTTGTTACATGACGCGGGATACAGGAAGACAAGTAATAATATAAAATTGTACCTATCTCTGCGCTTCCCTTCTTGCCATGTACTTCGGACCAAAAGAAGCAAAAGGCATTGTTGGGTAAAGCACTCTCGTATACGGTTAAATTGTATACGGTTAATTTTCGCACGTAATAAAGTAAGCCAATCTTCGAGCATGGTATTTGTAAAATAGCTTGCAAATCAAACGAGACCGATAGAAATGTTTGGTCAGTCTCCGCTTTCTCCTTATCTCTTGCTTTCTCTGCTTCGCATGCAGTTTTTTTTTGTATATGATCCTTATAGGAAGCCTCTAGATCAGCTTTATCTTTTTCTTTTGCTGAAGCATACTTGTTACAGACCTGGCATTGATCTTTCTTCGGAACATAAAAGCTCAGGTTGAATTGAGTGGAGAAAATGCGGCGGTATGTTATGGCAGACACAGGGTTATCATTTTCATACTTCTGCAAATAAAGCTCGTACATTTTATTAATAGACAGTGTGCTCTCTAAGTATTTGCGTTTTGACTGTTTCCTGATATAATGGCCCTCCATTGAAGGAAAGGAATTAATGTGTTCGATTACTTGTTGCACCTTTTCTGGAGGAGTTTTATTTGGAGGAATTTTGTGTCCTCGACCATCGGTACTCGAGTAAAATCCAAGTTCATTCCTGTGTTTGATTGCGTCTTCAATAACTGAACGTGAAATGCCTAAAGTGGAGCAAAAGAATTTCTGACAAACTTGATGCTTCTCCGAGCCCAGATCAAAATAATGTTTTGTAGTGTAAGGTCTTACAGACCGTTTTCTTTCGACTACAACTCGCTTTGGTGGTTGGACTGTAACACGGGATAAAATAAAGTTTTTTTTACTCACAAAATCTAAATTCCAGTATATTCTGCAAATTTGCACGCGATCCTGTTCTAAAATTTTTTCTGTGCATTTGAACGAGCAGTTTGCACAGTTAATTGTCTTAGGGATTTTTGGGGCTCTCATTTGGTTATTGGTCGTATAAGATAAACCTTCTGCGCGTCTTTTTTTTGCGACGTTTTTTTTTCAATTGTTAGGGTCAACAGCACGCCAGCGGCTTAGGGTTTTTACCTGATTCCAAACCAATTCTAAAATATCTGTGACTATTAACTGTACAATCTCCGAAGCTACATTATCAGTTCGGTCGACCACCTCCAAAGCTGTTTTGTTAATTTCTTCCAAATCTACGTACGGATGACTGCGACTACTGGGGCCCGGCTGTGGCGATCCAGAAAAAGATATTATCGATTCGGTACTTTTAGAGCCTAATAAGTCTTGTAACGTGATTAAATCTTCATCATCGCTACAGTTTTCTATAGGCTGCTGCTGTTTCAGTTCTACTGGATAGTAAGAAGGATCGTTATCGGAAAAGTCACCGCTGAATAAAGAATCCGAATCTGAAATTCGCCTTATCGGTAGCGCAATAATCGTTTGTGCGAATTCTTGATCCGAACCGGGTATCTCATCATCAACAAAAATATCATTAGTGATATGCTGCATTTGGTCAGCGATACGCTCTTGCTTTTCGTCGAGATCTGAGCTTCGTTTCTCTTCGTCGCTTCCACCTCGAAAAAAAAACAACAATTATTATTAATTAGTTACGAGAAGACATAGGAATGGACAAACATACATAAATACGCGGCAAATATATTATAACCCTTCTTCTTCGCAGTCGGGTAAAAATTCAAAACCCACTCGTAATGATACCTACGTATGTAATCTTTGAATTTCCGTTTAAAGTGCGTACGGTCCATTCTATAACACAACTTGGTGTAGGTAAGTATTAATTGTCAAATTGTATAATTCAGGCACTCAATAAATGTTGCAAATAAGTAAACAGCCATGGAAAAGTGTAGGTAGCCAGGAGATACTTTATAATTGTATTCACATACTGAATTCTATTGTTTTTAATACCTACCAAACATTACAGACTCTGGATACATTATGCTGATGAACGCAGGCGTAGGCACGAAAAGCCGCTTAGTAATTCGTAGGTACCTACAAATCTGCCAGCTGATGATGCGCTAGGCGTTGCATGACCTCGAAATCACTTACCAACTAAATTGAACTGTTTTAAATTACGTATATTGAAATTAATAACAGTACTACATTACATAAAAACAAAGCCTTAGATACGTAAGTACCTTTTTTTTTTTTTTTTTTTTTTTTTTTTTTTTTACATCAACCCAACACGGCTCGCGATTGACGAGGAAGTTAATGACCGTGGATTTGGTTAAATATACCTAGTTGATATTTAATTTTACTTTGCACCAACTATTCGCATTAATTATTTATTTGAATCTGCAATAACTGTCTTATAATTTCTTTGAATTTTACGTAGTTCTGTAAGCAAAACGAAAGTACTAACCTAAAACTTACTAATAGATTAATTTATTATCTAAATTGTACTTACTATTGGTATCCTTATCTCCCGTAACCATTTGTACAAGTCTTCTACTCCTATCACGCATTTTGATTGCACAATATAATAAATTTAGCTTATAAACAACTTTTAAACTTTTTTATAACGGCAGCTATAAACATTGAACACTGTGAAAATCGGCGCGCGAGTCGCAACTGAGTGAAGTTAGCTGCGGCACGAAGCTTGTACACGCACTTAGCTGGTTCTTGCTGTACGACTACACGTTAAACCCAGAATAATGTTACGGGTAAAAACAACTAAACGACTGTAACATTTTATAGCTTTATATTAATATAATGTAATGACGTTTCTTTTTTCTGGTAAAAAACTATAAACATATTTAGTCTATTTTGGTTGTTGTAATATAAATACTATGATATAACAACGCTCTTGCAAATAACGGATAAGTACGTTTAGAACTTATAGTCAGACCACAAAATGACAAACAAAAATTAAAAGGGTTTGCAAATAAAAGCTAAAATCCAGTAATCGCTTACGGATGGAGATGAAACAAAAATTGTTTTGTTATCGTACACATTTCAGTTTCTACTTGTACATCATTCTAGGAAATCGTCGAAATGTTACTTTATGCTGAAAGCTATCTTCGCATCCAAGAGACATATCGAAAAAAGGGTTTTACCAGCATATAGAGCTAAAAAAATGCAGTTCGATTGTGTAATAAAATCACTTTCGCCAAAATGTCACTTAGCAGGTATTTGCAGTAATACCACGAATATTATCTTTATGATAATAATTTAATAAGTCCATTAACACATAAGCCCGTTCTCACATTATTAATAAAATATAATGTGAGAAGTTGAGGATACCTACTATTTCAGGAATAGATTTTCTGTACTGTAATTTTTAAGTGAAAACTTCCTTAGTGGCGTTGTGCACTTTTTTGGTATAGGTAAAAAAAAATAAACGTGACCCTGTTGTGATTTTGGTTTTTTTTTTTTTTTTTTTTTTTTTTTTTTTATTAGTAAGTGAGTAGGATCGAAAAATATTATTCGAAATTCATAAGTATGTATTTTTTTTTGAGAGATATTTTTTTTTAATTGTCATGTCGTTGTCATTGTCATTTTTTAAATTGTCATGTTATTTAATGTGTACGATAGCGCAATAGATGAATATTTTATTTAACCACATAAATTATAAGATAAGATAAGATAAAATAAGATAAGATAAGATAAGATATTTTTATTTGTTAAAACATGAGTATACACGGCAAAAAGCATGCAAGATGGACAATTGTTTTATGATCAAATCATGTTTAGCCATTGCGGCGTACAAATATTCAATAATAAATAATATTCAATTCAATAACATATCAAAATTACACCTAATTTTAATTAAATCAGACGTTACAGTTAGGTACACTAAAATTACATGACAATAAATAATTTTAATAATTAATTTAATAATTTTACATTCATCAATTACTTATTTTTACTAATATAGGTAAGGACATAGATTGTATTTTATTTCAATTGAAAGTTCAATTTAGTAATTAATAATAGTAATTATAATTAAAAAAAAAATAGAAATAACAATGGATTA
Organism: Herminia tarsipennalis; assembly: GCA_945859575.2. NCBI lineage: Eukaryota > Metazoa > Arthropoda > Insecta > Lepidoptera > Erebidae > Herminia > Herminia tarsipennalis. The sequence goes on along the minus strand of OX243834.2, from coordinate 7,453,306 downwards.
AATAATGTCAATTTTATCACGCAAAAAGTCACCAATACTATAAAATGCTCTATCAGCTAAATATTTACATAAAATTTGTTTAAAAATAATAAAAACAAAATCGAAAAAAAAATAACAATAAATAAATATATATTCCCTAAACATTCCAAAATATTCAAAAATGCACAACGTCAATGTTCAAGTTTTCACTTCTGCCGGCACTCCCGGAGTGCAATCCATTTTTATTTTCACATACCCAACACCAACTTTAAGGTTTACATAATAATATTTCACAAACTGATCCCTAAATCTTAAAAATAGTCTTTACAACCCGTTACAACGCTCACAACGTTTAGGTAAGTAAAAGAAAATTACATCCCCACTTCATACACATATAGGGGAAGTACCCTAAAAAAACATTTTCAAAATTTTATTCTTTCACTTTGTTAGCGTAAATAAGTAATATGTGTATCACAGCCTTCTAGCATTAACAGTCTCGTAGCTAAGGTGCGGACGGACGGACATGGCGAAACTACAAGGGTTCCCTTTTGCTATTTAGGCTACGGTACCCTAAAAAGGGTTGTCCTTTGTTCTTCATAATTTGTACCCAAAATGGGTTGGGCCATTCGATGGTCGACATATACCCAGTTTTGAACTCGTCGTCAGTAAACCTTTGAGTTAAAATGACGACGGACAGACGGACGAACTTATGGAGGGGGAAACTATAAGGGTTCCGTTTTGCCATTTTGGCTACGGAACCCTAAAAAAGGTTTTATACTTTGGTGATGTTACAAGATACTTTGTTTACCTATCCAAGACAAACAAACGCTTCACAAAACCATTAACTTCATGTTTGGGAAGGAAACATTTTCGGCGGTTCAGTATTAAGTAATAATAATTTGAAAATGACCATCCGAGCAAATAAAGCCGCCCGTTGTTGTAAATTATAGCAGTGACGGTTACACAATGAACAATGGGCAATTTTATTCCTTTTTACTTTCTTAAACCACTGTGCTAAACGAGACAAAAAATGTACGACGTTTCAAACTTTTGTTAACACTGAAAGCATCTTTTATTAACAGTATTGTCACTGAGTTCGTTTTCATTTTTTAACCCTATACTTGACAAGCTTTTTAAATGTATATAATCGCTGTATTTTCCATATATAATGGATATGTTAGGTATTAAAAACATGTAAAAAATACAAAAAAAAATTAACATATTGTATTTTTGGAAATAAAGCATGTGTATTTAAATGCACATTGCCAGCTTCGACGAGTTAACACCGTTGAAAAGGCGTGTGCACTAAAATACACATTGCCATATTCAGGAAAAAATAAAACAAGTTTTTAAATAATGAAATTTTTGTTAAATATATCAAAAATAAGCAATAAAGACACCAAAATAATCAGTTTTGATCAAATATGTGAGGGTTTTAAATCTGGATGTACTAAATTAAAAAGAAACAACTAAAATATACTATGAAAGTTGTAATAGATAGTAGTTTACCATAATTATGGCATTTAATACTTATTAGGTAAATGTTATCAATAATGAGATCAATAATCAGACATATCAACAATTAAATTTGATCTTTTAGATCAAACAACATTGTGATACTATAATATCACCTAAACAATTGGTTTGGTGTGTAGTTAACCTGACTTTGTGTGATAATCATAAAAACAATTACGACCTTCTACCGCACAAAGCCGAACTTTGCATTTTACACGAATGAATTTAGTTTGACTTTTTATACAATTTTTGCATCTGCCTTTATTTGTAAATGATGGCAAGTGCCCATCATTTACAAATAAAGGTCAAATCGGCCATAATTAGATGTATTAGAAATCTCCTTAGCTCTTTGAAAGGTGATGAGATCATTACTAATGGCATATCGAAAATCTTTCAGTTTCGCAGCTTCTTCGACCAATAGTCAGTGTAAGCAGGCATGTTAACTAGGCCCATCAATAAGTGAATAGCAATGAAAGATCTAATTTCATCCGTTGTAACATTCAGTGTTATACCTTTCGTTTGCATATAATACAAGTTTGTTTCCTGAACCATTAATTCTATAACGTCGTCATCAAAAAACATTCGGAAGTATTCTAATAGTGACTTAGATTGCAGTGACACTGACGGTGAGAACGTTTTATCTTGAATATATGCTCTACCCGCAAATGTATTCTTGCAAACCCATTTCGTGTCTATTTGCTTCACAAGCACAAGTTTCTTTTTGACAACAACAGCTGTAGCTTTTTTCCTTGATCGAGTAGCAGATGGAGATGCAGTGCTAGAATTACTTGGACCAGCAATCGGTGAAAATTGCGGTAAGTTGAACGATGGTCCAGATATAATGTTTTTATCTGACACAGCTAGAATAGTAACAGAAGGTAATATGGATGGTGAATCTGGACCAGAGTTAGATATGGTAGGTAATTGATGATCCGAATTAATATCTAAGTAAATCCTTGAACTTGTTATACAAGTAGTATTTTCATCACTGTCAGATAGTAAATTAAGGTTTTCAAATGAAGATCCCAATGATGGTGGGTCTGAAGATACATCAGAATCTTCAACAATCCTATTTCCCACCAATTCGCGCGCCTAATCAAGTTCATCTTCCGAAGAACCACTTTTCTCTATGTCGGAACCAACACCAGACTTAGGTACCAATGCCAAAATTTCGAAGTTCTTGTAGCAGGCTATAACAATAAAGAAATATAAATAAATCATCAATAAGTAATAATTTAATTGAAATTCATAATATTATTTTGAATCAATGTAAATGTCTTCTGAACTGGCAATGTATCTACAAATGCACACAACCAAATGCGGGTAAATATGTTATCAATTTGGCAATGTGCATTTAAAGGTACATACAAAATAACACGAATATTGGACCAAGTTAACTAATTCAAATTGACAAAATCTATAATTCATTGACAAAACTGTATATTTAGGTACTATTTTTATCCCTTCTTTTTTCTTTTTTTATGTAAAAAAATAGGATTTCAATCGATTCTTACCTTGTTTGCAGTAGACGCACGCGCACGCTCCGTCATCTTGCGACCTACTGACTATATCAAGTGTTGCCAGTGCTCAGTAATATTTTTAATGTTCAATACAAGCATTCATTTGGTGAATGTAGGACAAAAAAATTAAAAAGTAAACTTATTTTCGAGTCGAGAATTTTTTTAAAAAAGTGTGCATTTAAATGCACGTCGTCAAGTATAGGGTTAAAAGATTTGTTTATTTTGCCATTTTTATATTTAGAGTAATCCGTGAGACAGAAGCAATCGAGCAGGGTCCTTATTTACGTTCTTTTTTCCGTTTTCGCGGAAAGCCCGTACGAACTGTCAAAATGTTGTCATAATGGTAAATAGAGAGCTGCGCTTAGAAATGCATCGACGCGCATGTGCGGCTGAGATATTTGACCGCACCGCGCATGAGTTAGTTCGCACGGGCTTGCCGCAAAAACGGAAAAAAAATAAAGCGAATAAGGACCCAGATAATAAAATTAACAAGGATAAGTAAAGTTATCAATGTTAAGTAATAATTTTCGAAAATTTGTCATATCCCTTTAATAATAAACCCGTAGACGTCATTAATTTACCGCCTTTAAGTCGAGTGTACATAAAAAATAATAATAATATCTTGGGACAACTTACACTACGTCACCTGTTCCCAAACTAAGCAGAGCTTGTATTATAGTAATCAGACAACTGATATATGTATATATATATTTATTATATATATATCTATCTGTCTGATTACTATAATACAAGCTCTGCTTAGTTTGGGATCAGGTGACGTAGTGTGAGTTGTTGTTATATATATATATATATATATATATATATATATATTATAGATAAATTACACCCAGTCACAGAATAGACCATCGTGATCATCACATAAAGTTTTATCTTGGGTGGGGATCGAACCCACGACCTCCGGCTTAGCAGTCAGGGTCACTAACCACAAGACCAACAGGCCAATTTATTAAAACGAAAATAATAAAGTATTTTAAAGTTTGTAATCACTTTGTATACCTACAGTACGTATTTATTATGCATATTAGGTACTATGTAAATATAAAACAAACAAACTCTCGTTTAACTGTTAATATATGTATAGTCTATTATTTTCAATTCAAATTTGTATATTTACACTTCGGAAAAAGTAAATTATAATATACTGTAGTTTATTATTGTTATTTGAATGAAAATATGAAATTTCTGAAAACATTAATGGCCAGTTTAAGCTAAGGTAAATGTCCTTCAATGAATATGTTATAATGGCCTAAACGAATAATTGGCTTCTGGGAGTTCTTCATGCGTATGGGTCTAATTATAAACCGTAATTATTATACCTAAACTATTTAAACTGTTTGGAAGCCAAATCCAAATTATACAGACCTATTTGTTTAGTAAGGAGTAATAAGCCATAACTGTTATTTTTATTAGGCATTTGAAAGCATTCGTATTTGGAATTATAGGCAATTTACACGAATATATTGCTTACAGTGGTTAGGCACTAAATACGTACTTATTCTTAACTTTAACTACCGAATGTTTTGTCTCTGTTTTTGGTTTCGATTTTCAAAATATAATACAAGAAGACAAAACATTCGCTAGTTAAAATGAGGTCTATAATGTTTAAACCTGCTTCAAAAGTTGGCCCCAACGTTGGTCCCAACTCGTCCAATGTGTGGATCTAGAATAACGTTCGTCGCAACTTTGGCGGCAATGCTATTTTTAAGATCCACACGTTGGCCGAGTGGCGTTGGGACTGACGTTGGGTCCAACAAGTGGAGCTGGCGTTATAAATAAGACAAAATACCAAAAGTACAGAGGGTAACCATCATAGAACGCGCGCTTGAACAACGCACTCAAGGTATCGGAGTTTATGGACACGAAATCTAGGAACACCTTTTGAACAAAGTGGTTTAAAGTGGTCTGTAATTCCGTATCTGTAAATGTTGTCTATGTTTGTGTGCCTCGAGCTAGGTACGTAATAGGGTACTTACGGTAGTGAAAAATAAATTATGAAATTCGATGGAAAATAAAATTTAAGTAGAAAAATACACATAGTATTCTGATTCCTAATCATAAATTATCATATGTTTCATTAAATTAGAATTAAAAGTTAACAACTTACTTGGTCTATGCCGATATGATGTTATAAACAAGGCAGACACGGTTTTCGCGGCAATAAAAAATGTTTAAATTTCAATTCAAATTTTATAGCAAGAAAACGTGTTTATTTTGATGAAATATTGCTTTCTGTGGCTTTTTGTTAGAGAAACCAACATTGTAAACTATTATTTTAAACAGAGTGGAATACCCTATTATGATGGTTACCAGCTCTCTAGCTGAAGCCTACAGACACCCATTGTCGAAGAAAGGCCTTTCCATCCTTACCTTTCCAACTGTTTCCACTCCTGACGATCCTGGCCACAATCATCCATTTGATCCTGGCTGCATTGACCAGATCATTAGTCCATCTAGTGGAAGTTCGGCCCATACTGCGTCTGCCGAGTCGTGGTCGCCACTCGAGAACAAGCTCTCAGTATTGTATAATGAAAGCTTAATACATCACGCGCCCGATCAACATACACAGAGATCGCTCACAAACACAGTACTCTGGATCACTTTGATCTGAACGTGATGGTATATTCCATGTTCCTGAACGATGTTTATGAGGGAGTTGCTCGAGTAAAGACACACATATTATGAAACCTTCCTTCTGTATTCTCAGTGTTTTGCAATTTAGGTGAATACATAAAATGCTAATAGACTATCCAACTTGTTTTGTACGGCCAATTGAAGCGACCAAAACCTTTTGAAAATTGTTCACTATAAAGACTGATAATTCAACGATCGTTTACTTTAAATCGGGTCGTCTCTTAGGGATATAATACTTCGTCAGAAGTCTTATTACTTTAATTCTTGTGATGTTAAAATACTCAGTTTAGGCACTCAAATATAAAAGGATTCATTTATTTCTCTGTTTATGCGTAATTTAATTTATTTATTAATTTGATTACGGTTCACAAACATAATTTCAGAAATCTACATAAATCGGTAAAGAAAAGCTCAAAATGGCCCTAGAATAGACAATCCATGGTGTTTAACTGTTATCCTAATTTCTGGGTGGCTACATTTTTTCTAATCTAAATTTTTGTGTCTGTCTTAGTAATTTTACCACTTATATATCTTCTACCGTAGAACCTGAATTGTCACATGTTAAGTAATTTATGTAGCTAAATGAACTTAAAAATGTAGTTTAAAAGTAATACAGTAATAAACTTAATTGCTATACAAAACAATGTGTCCGGAGCAACTTCTACACAAATGAGAAAAACCGACAATACTTATGTATTTCGCACTTATTCGTTTAAGTTAGGAACATCTGGCATTTATCTACAAGTTGAATAAGTGCCAACATTCACAAAAAGTACGAAATTGACCTTACGGCTTGCCATTCACCTGTGATCCGGCTCAAATCACCTCGTTCAGCACAACCGAGTCTATTGTCAGTCATTTGCGGGACGATTTCGGGTTAACAACGAATGTCCGTGTCTGCCTTTTATTCAATTTACTGCACAGAACATAATGATACTGGAGGGGCCCCGAGTTCCTTTGTCATGAGATAAAGAAAGTTATCGTGATATGTGTACGTTTTGAACACTGTCGACATTATTGTGTTATGGTGACGGCTTCCGTCGATATTCTGTATCATTTTGTGAACTACAAACTACGTGCTTTAGATGTGTGCTATTGAATGTTACGTAACGAAAGGCGCCAGAGTATATGGCAGATACATTTTCATTTTTACACATAAGGCTTTTTGAGGCCGGTTATGTCAGGTATAACGTTCATATGAAGTCAATATTCAACTACAAAAGAGTAATAACACACGGCAAATAGCCGAGCAGTATGTTTGTAGGTATTAATAATTAAAAAACGTTTTATGGAAATATAGAATGCGCCCTTTGAAGGAGATAGTTTTCAAAATCAACATGAGGTTCAAGTGAAAGAATTTCTTAAAATACATAATATAGTTTTGAGCTTGGGGCCCTTTCTCCCTTCCCCCTAAAGAGGGCGTTGGTCCAGTGCTAATTGGTTAAAACCGCACATATCTAGATTCTACGACAAGATAGTTTCTTTACGGTAAATAATTTTACCGATTTTTACAGCAGTGAAACAAATCACACAAATCTACTTGAATTTTGGACCCATGAGCCATTTTCAGTGGGCTGCCACTACTGATGTACTTCGTGTTTCTATTTAAATAATCATCTACACCACCGTAGATTTTCTTTAAGTTAAGTAAATAATAATCTAACTGGCGTATTTGTCAGTGTTCCCATTAAGCAGTATTCCTATCATAATCTAGATAAAATAGATTAAGAGGTTCAAATCGAGATGCAAACCACAATTTTATTTATAGTGGGTCTAAACATCGAACAAAACAAACGGCTTCCTTTACTTCTACGGCGCCAGCAACGTACCACCATACCCCAAATGTTGCTAGCGTGAATAAACTCCAGTAAATATTTACCATAATATTATCTGAAGCGAAAAATTTGATCCAACAGATGTTCCGTTTCTCATGAATACTGAGTACAAAGTGGAATAAGGTAGTTTGTTATCCTGTTGTCTAGACATGGTATAGTTATGCTCAAGGCTCGGTAGATAAATGTATTACGCAGTTTAATGTAGGTACAATCCCAAATCTCAGTGTTTTCAAGGTTATTAGGTACTGAGTTGAGACGGTTTGTAGTGGTAAGGGATATAAGCCGTATACGACACGGCGGCTATGAAGGCTACGAAGCGTAACACTAGGTTCCACTGAGATTTTCTTGCAAAGGACAGGTTGGGGACTCATAATCGTCATTTACAGGGTTAAGTTAGCGCTTGCCACTTCATACGTTTTTGTGCTAGTTGTTAAGACACTAAGGAGCAAAAGAAATAATATCAGCATTTGTTTACCTAAGAACAGGACCGCACTAATATTAATAATAATAATAAAAATGATTTATTCACTTAGGAAGCAAAATACTACACTTGTGAAAAGTCGATTCTACATTTACTGGTAATGCCTGTTCGCAAACAATAGGTAAAGCCCGAGAAAAGAACAGGCAATAAAAACTCGTGGCCACTCTTTTCAAATTGCCAATGTTTACAATGTTTCTCTGTTTATAAACTGTATATGCAGGTAAGATGCTGCCACCATTATATTATACACCATATTAGAGGACTGATGCAAAAAAAGAGGTCAATAATATTAGAAGAGTACACGAGAAAATATACTATTCAACAAAAGCTTATTTTGCATGGCTCCACGTATTTATAACCATTTGCCTAAACATATTTGAGTACTTTTAATATTAATGTATTTAAGAATGAAATCAAAATATTATTGATGCAAAAATGTTATTACTCAATTAATGAATATTTATCTGTCAAAATTTAATCAATTATCTATTATTTAATATTAATGTTATTATTTTATTGTTATCAATTTGACATTTATTCATAGTCTGTAATTATAGTATTGATATTATTTTGAAGATGTGAGTGTAAATTGCATGTACCTAATATTTTATTTTGTAATTTTTTATTAAACGATTATGTTAAACCAATCCTGCATACCGAGACGGTGGAGCATGGTGAAACACAATAACAATGTAACAACTATATTTAAGATTCTTGCGTTACATGGGGTAACGCAAGAATAAATGATTATGATTATTTTGTTAGGATTATGGGTTGGACCTATTTTAAAATTGTTTTAAAAATGTGTTCAATCTTAAAGTAGTAATATAAGGTATTAAAAAAATAACTGCAAGAATTTTAACCTGCGGTGCCAAATGCTATTTAAAAAATAATTACAAAAACAATAATCGTATTTAACAATTCGTTTTAAAGTTATGCGCTATTTTCTTTACTCTCATATTTTCATAACGGTCACTGGCTGCGCGCATTTAAAACAGCTGATTCTAATTTTCCTATCACATTTCTCAAACTTGGACTGACAATTTATGCACACGATCCACATAAAAGTTTTATGCCTAATTGTATTTTTTAGGTGAAAAAAAAACGCCCAACTATTTATTCTTTTATTTTTTAATTGGTTAGTTAATTGATACACGAAATTCTTGCGGTTAATTTTTTAACACCTTGTATATACAATTATATGGTACCTAATTTGAAAGTTAAGTCAGAAAAGTTAGAAAAAATAAACTCGTATTATGTAGGTCCTTTCAGTGTTTTGAGGTAGAACATTATTCATTGTCACGAATATTAAAAAGATATTTGTTAATTTTAGATCAAAAGAGCTATCCATGCTAATTTAATGATTTAAAAATATAAATATCATATTTTTTAGTTAAACCTCGAAATGGGCATTTTTTAATTTTTACGTGCTCGGCGTAAAAATGCGTGATGAGTTGTTTTCAGAACGTCATGGCATACTCCCAACTACGTCACAGAGACATGTAAAATCATACATAAGCGGCATTTTAGCGCCAACGTGTAAAATTTACTACCAGGGCTATTCACGTTCTTTTTTTTTGTTTTCGCGGCATGCCCGGTGCGCTGATGTCATGTCAAAGATGTTTGACAGTTCGCATGAACTGTCAAAATCTTATTGTTTTTACGAACCTTTTATTTATCCGACGTTTCCGATCGTGCAATTGCAGTCGACCCGTGACCACGATCGGTGCAATTCGATCGAAACGTCGGGTAAATAAAAGGTTCGTACCTTTAAATAATTCACGCGATTAAGTCCCGAAATATAACTAATATGTCAAAATCTTGTCATAATGGTAAAAATAGAGCTGCGCTTATAAATGCATCAACGCGCATGTGCAGCGGACATATTTGAGTGCGCCGCGCATGCGGCAGTTCGCACAGGTTTACTGCTAAAATGAAAAAAAAGAACGTGGATAAGGACCCAGAACGAAAAAAATCTACTAACTTGGAACGCAGATAAATAAAAAAAACAGATGTATAGTATGACCATTAGTGCTGTGCACTCCCTGAGGTATGCGCGCGGTGAGACGGGGGGGTTAGAATCGGCTGCTGCGCTGTCAGTGCGCCGTCAACGCTTGTGACGGCAGGTAGTGTTATTTGTATCGGACTGTCTATGTCAGACGCACACGAGATAAATATTCAAAGATGGGTCGTGCGTTATCTCGTGATATGAAGACTGTCATTTTTAAGGTGGCTGAATATTTTAAGAAAAGAAAAGCAGACAAAGAAAGCTTTGAATTTAAAAATGACGTGAATATTGCTAAAATCGTTGCGGAGGCTACGGGATACAGCAAAAGAACCGTACATAATGTGATTTCTGCGGGCTATTTATCAATTGAAAATTCAAGCCAATTAAAATTTCAATCGCCAAAAAAACCAAAAGTTCTAAAGAAAAAACACGTTGTGGATGATTTTGACCTTGGAGTTATCAGAAGAAAAATTCATCAGTTTTACGAAGTTGAAAAAAAAATACCAAGTGTCCGTAAGTTACTATCAAGTTTGAGACAGGATGGCATATTGAATTGTGGACGGGAATATTTAAGACAGCTTTTACACAAAATGGGCTACCGTTACAAAAAATGCAAATCAAAGAGACATCTCCTTATAGAGCAGCCTAATATTACAGTGTGGCGGAAAAAATATCTTACACAAATCAGAAATTACAGAACGGAAAACCGAAACATATATTTTCTTGATGAAACATACATCAACGCCAGTCACCATGCCAGCAAATGTTGGCAATCATCGTCAGAACCCGGTATTCATGCTGATATTGGGAAAGGACGGCGACTAGTAATACTCCACGCTGGGTGTCGAAATGGCTTAGTGGATGATACATTGACTATATTCAAATCCGATGCTAGAACCGGTGACTATCATGGAGATATGAGCGGACCTACTTTTTATAAGTGGGTAGATGAAAAGTTAAAAGATAAGTTGCTGCCGAATTCTGTGGTTGTAATGGACAACGCGTCTTACCACAGCGTTGAGATTGAGAAGAAACCAACTATATCAAGCCTCAAAAGTGAAATGCAGAACTGGTTGCTACGCCATAATGTAGAATTTTCAGGAACCATGTCAAAGGCTCAACTGCTACTTCTTATCAAAAATACACAAAAAGAACCCGTGTATAGAATTGACGAACTCCTGAAAGCCAGTGGACACACTGTTCTGCGTTTACCTCCGTACCATCCAGATTTAAATCCAATCGAGTTGGTCTGGGCTGATATTAAAAACAACATAGCCCAAAACTATATTAATTCTTCTCTAGACGAAAAGATAATCTTATTGGATAAATTGTTTTCGGAATTCACGGCGGAAAAATGGCAGAAATGCGACGATCATGTCCAGAAAAATGAAAATGATTACTGGAGTCGCGATAGTAGGTTCGATAATGTTATCGATTCATTCATAATAAATTTGCAAGACTCTGATTCAAGTTCCGGTGGCGAAGAGGAAGATGAAGATGATGACGAAATGGAAGATGAAGTTGAAACAGAATCTATGTCAGAATAACTTTCGTTAGAATATATAATTGTTTGTAAATATAAAAAATGTTTAATAAAACAAGTCCTGTTGTGAATTATAACTTTCAATTCTTATTTATCACCTGCATATTTTTAATAAAATATGAGTATATTTGGGTTACATTTTAATCAACAAAGTAAGTATATATTACAGATAGATAGCCTCCGACCAACGCAACGTCCCGCCACAAGTCTTGCCTTAGAAATGCAAACTGATATCGTAAGATCTGTCCGACATGTATCGACCTCATGTGAACTCATGCACTTTTTTCTTCGCCCCCCACCTCGCCGTGCATACCTCAGGGAGTGCACAGCACTAATGGCCACACTATAGCTAATATCACTCCAATATATTTCGCTCTATTCCAATAGTGTATTAGAGGATGACATACGTATTGTTGTATTGTCGCACCCTATATTGTCATTACTCAATGTCTATATTTACGAGAAGAGGCCAAGGTCAATGCGTCCGTACGCTTCCTTCACGTGTCAACATTGCAAATATAAAGGAATCTTGAAAAATACAACCTTTTTTTAGTTGTTGAGATTGTTATATACCTACAAATTAACAAATCGATGAAATTATATTTTTTTTCAATCCTTCTGGGCAATATTGTATAAGCAATAGGGATGTTGACTGTCAAGTCAAATCAGTATCGTTTTATGAAATGTCAAATGACAAGCTCTATAGAAATGTGTATGGAATAACAACCTATGACGTCCTATATTCCTATCGTCAAATCATTACTTTTAGTATTCATTTTCATGATTTTAAATTCAAAAGCATGTTAAAATGTAAAATAACACTATTATCAGAGCATTTTGAGATCTACTATTACCTGATTAGTTTAAAATAATTTACTTTTATTGCAGTCAACTACCCAATTGCAAAGCAATTGTTTCATTATTATTATTAAAGTAATTAGGAAAATATAATTTCGTGTTTGATTTTTAAAAGTAGGTACTTATCAGTGGCGAAGGGTCCTTAGAACACCATCACCTTTGGTTTCCTTTTGGATTGTAGTTATTTAGTATTATGGGTACAAAGAACCATTTCCAAGAACATATATTTTTGTATTATACTCAAACTCAAACTAAAATATTTTTATTTCGTAAAATCAGGTTAATGATTATTTGAAAACGTCAAATGAATATATACTAAAAAAATTATAAAATTATGATTGTTTGAAAAAAAAAACAAAATGAGGTTAGGCGGCAGTTCCAAGTGTAAAGCTCATGAGAAGAAGCTGCCAAGAAACTCATGTGTATCGGGTTACCTCTGAAAAATGTAACCCTTCACCTCTGGTACATACTACTAAATCTGTGCCTCTAGGGAGTATAAGAGCTGGTGAGAGAGACCTATACAAAAATGTTCATAAAACCGCGTTTTATTCATTGGTGTAAACATATTTAAATATTATTCTAAGCTATTCAAAGTATATGAGTAATAATATCGTAATTATAAGCACGTGGAACGTCTTTTGCGCCTCCTGTAAAGTTATACTTTTGGAGTTAAATAAACCTTTTTTCATTAAAGACTTCAATTATTTCTAACACTTTATCCTTTAAACTTTTGTTTTATTTTATTTTTTTCCTAATTATATCTTTTTTTTAATAATATCTTGGGACAACTCACACAAGGCTATCTGATCCCAAACTAAGCAGAGCTTGTACTATGGAAACCGGACAACTGATAAACATACTTATATATTTCTAAATACATGCATATTATAGATAAATAACACCCAGACACAGAATAAACCATCGTGCTTATCACACAAAGTTTTATACTGGGTGGGGATCGAACCCACGACCTCTTGCGTAGCAGTCAAATACACTCCCACAGCGCCACAGAGGCAGCATAGACTTCTAGTTTCCCCAAATCCCTTCTTAAGGTCCAAAGTTCTGGGCTGGACATTGTTGAGAGAATAAATGAGTCTGAACTTTCATTTCATACTATAAATATGGTAATGTTCACAATAGAATAGTGGAATTCGTCTGAACTACCAATTTACTTAGGTTGTTTGTACATATAACTGTTAAACTTATACACTACTTTCTTCTGACTCTTTGTACTCTTCTTAGAAAGAGAAATTTAATATCAAGTATAACCCTATTAGTAATCAACCCATTCGAGATTAAAGTAAGAAATGAGGAAACTATTCTATAACATTATCATGCAAATCCAGCGAAACAAAGCTTTACTCGACCTTCATACTTCAATCAAAACATACTGTAGTGTCTCGTAGACAAGCATCGATCTCGCCCCAAGGCTCCTACGGTAAACGATCAAGGGAGGTTATTACCATAATCACTAGACGTTTGGCTGTAACGTAGGCGTAACTCGTGTATATACACGAACACTAACAATACAGAAGGAAATTTTCATATAACGCGTGTTCGAGCAACGCGTACATAGACATCGCGGACTGACAGACAACCACTTTCTTCTACAGATTTTCTGAGAGAGTATAGAAGAAAAGTTTCATACGACGAGTGCTTGATCAAATGTATTTGTTTTAAATTTAATTGAAATTGTTAGTAACGGCAACTAGCGATCGTTCTTTATTATAATAAATTATTTTAGGCTATTTACGTTTCTATGAGTTGTAATGTCAGGGATCGTCATGCTCACTAAAATGTCATTGCTTGTGCTGGCGGGTCGTCTTCTTTTCCTCTAATATGGCGAAGGGGATGACGGTTGACCCATGCGTCATACTCGTGAACGGGTGCTACTTGGGGTGACTGGTTGGCCTTGTCATCATCAACTTATAGGTTTATTATGTTCATAAATATTTATATATTAAGTAATTTTTCTTACATCAATCGAATCGCATGTTGCCTTCACTCTCTTCTGTAATTTTTGTAAGTTGATGCTCCTATCCACACAATAGGAGGCTAATTCATAACAAAATTGATAAAAGCCACTTTAAGTACAGTGGCTACTGCTTACGTGAGTTTCATGGTGTAATGGATGTAGCACCTTACTGGCACAATTGTGTTTATACAAATATATTGTAAGTGTGCCAAGTTCTTTTCCCACGGCTTTACTCTTTCGAACTTGGTATTAAATGTAGAATCATTCTATTCTAAATTCAGTCTGTTATTGCATTCTGTAACCTAAGTAAATCAAGTATTTTGACTTTGAATGCACATATAGACATCGCTTAAGTATATGAAATTTTAGATAATTTTGTTCGAAAAGTGTTCAAAAAGAGTAGGTATGGGAGGGGAGGATCATACAACGTGCACTCTAGCAACGCACACGTAGACAATACCATCACTCCGACATATAACCTTAAGTCACTTCTGAAGATGTCTCAAGAGAGCACAGGAGGAAAATTTCACATAACTCGTAATCTACTAACGTACATATAGACGTTGAAATCGCTCACGAACATACAACCTTAGGCAGCCTTGTACCTAAGGTGTTCTAAGAGAGTACTTTATAAAAGGAGAGCTTCATTCAATGCATGTTCCAGTAAAGCACCCAACGACATCGCTCACGGCTAAAAACCTTAGACCACCTTAAACCAAAGGTGATCTGAAGGAGTACAGAAGGATAGCTTTATACAACGCGCGCTCTAACAACGCAATCATAGACATGATAGCGCTCAAAGACGTGGCAATTTAGACAACTTTCTTCCTAAGATATTATTCTGACATTTCACATTCGTGAAGCCAAATCCAGCTAAGGATACATAGAACTTCCCTTCTACATGCTCGGTATTTTGTGTGTGTAGGCTTTGTTACGTAAACCAATTATTTCTACACCTAAAGATACCTATATGCTATACTTAAATACATAATGTAGGTACTACAGAAAGCTAATCCTAGTGACAACTTTGGATGTTTGTTACGCAGACGCGTTTATTACACGTAACCAGTTTAGATTAAACTTTACAAGCAAACAGACCGTATCTAGGATCTAACACATCAGGTACTTATAAACGGAAATCCATTGCAAATGTGTTAAAATACTAGAAAGAACCACGGTGGTCCTTTGATCCTGGCTCCACGATTTGTAGTTTTTTCGCAAGAAATCTTCGTTAGTAATCCCGGTATGTCCAACAGCCAAGATGATTATATAATATATCTTGGGACAACTCACACAACGCTATCTGATCCCAAACTAAGCTGAGCTTGTACTCAAAGTTTTATCCTGGGTGGGGATCAAACCCCTCTTGCGTAGCAGTCGGATACACTCTCACCGCGCCACAGAGGCAGTCGATCGAAGATATGTGACATCAATTAATCCAAAATGGACCCTCGTGATTGCTGTCTATACCTTCTCCGAAGGCCTGCTCCCAGTAGTAGGAAATTTAAAACATTGATTTAAGTACGCGGGTAGCCTCACAATCTTATTACTGATGTACAAAAAAACGAAGCCAAAAATACGCGTCAAATATTACACCAGACGTGTTCAAAAACTACTTTGACTGGCCTGTTGGTCTAGTGATTAGTGACCCTGACTGCTAAGCCGGAGGTCGTGGGTTTGACCCTCACCCAGGATAAAACTTTGTGTAATGAGCACGATGGTTTATTTTGTGTCTATGTGTAATTTATCTATAATATGTATGTTTTCTAGAAATAAAGAAGTATGTTTATCAGTTGTTTGGTTACCATAGTACAAGCTCTGCTTAGTTTAGGACCAGATGATGTGTCAGTTTTTCCAAGATATTATTATTGAAGTAAAAACTTTTTTAGCAGCGTGGTGCATTTTTTTGAGGTGGGTAAAAAATGTTAAACTCGCTTCAGGGACACGTGACCTGATCAAAAATTCGTAAGACTTAGGAATAGTAGACCGCCGGCGCGGCGTATGAGTATTAGAGTAAGTAATATCTCCCTCTCTTTCTACCGCATGGCGAAAATATAGACCTGCTCCTGCTGTTTCGTTTAAGCGGCGCTGGGCGCTTGCGCGAGTGTGTGTTTGTACTACAGCGTAATAGTTCTGAAGTGTTAATTTTTTTATGTAATATAAATTGTCATGTTTGTGTACGATACCGCAATAAATGAATATTAAATATTAAACTACATAAATTATAGGACTTTTGTACTGATAAACAAATCAATTCGTACGAAATTATTCCATAACCATTCCAAAATATTCAAAAATGCACAACGTTAACATTCTAGTTTTCAGTTCTGCCGGCACTCACGGAGTACAACCCGTTGTTTTTTTAGCACTGTCCCGGCGTACTTCGTACTGCCCTATTATTTTTTTCATTATTTTCTTCGTTTTTACGTAAAAGAGTAAAAAGGGTATCAGAAAACTAAAGAAAAAAGAATGAATGAAATCGGTAAAGTCATTCTCTAGTTATACCGTCACCAAGGGAAATAGGGATTCATTTTTGACAGTGACTTACGCTGTCACTGCTACTATAACGTAAATACGCAGCTATAAATAAAGTTAAGTTTGAGTATTTGTCCCAAAATCATTGATCGCTTTCTTAAACCACAGAGCAATATGCGAAGACGCTTTAGTCTTCCAAATTGATTGAATAACCGAGGCGATCATAACTCTGAAATAACCAGCAATGTTTCACGCTGTTGTATCTGCAAAGCCTTGGGCTTATCCGCTAAGGGGAATACATCCATGTGAAAATACCCGGTTAATATTTTATCATCAAGGGTCGGTAAACATACATTTTGTCACACCGGGCCCTAAAGAGTACCGGCTTACATCCGGATTTGCTTTCTGACTCGACTTGTCCATATTAATATTTATAAAAAGATTTGCTAGTCATGTGTACATTAAAATTGCTGTGATTTATAAATTTTATTTTATATCTTTTGCTTAGGTTTTAGTAGGTTTTCCTCGTGGTTTCGCTCGCATTATGTTTTTTAAGGTTCCGTAGCCAAAATGGCAAACACGGAACCCTTATAGTTTCGTCATGTCCGTCTGTCTATCCGTATGTCACAGGCATTTTACTCAAAGACTACTCAATAAAAATTGATGAAAACTAATTTGTGTTCTAATCCGGGTCACAAGCTATATTAATACCAAAATTAATCCAACAGTTTTGCAGTTTAAATGTGAAAACTTAGAGTTATTTTCGTATTTTAAGTAAAATCGAAAAATTATTTACATTTTTTTCCAAGTTTTAAACGCTCGAAAGGTTTTTCTTTAATAAATAAATTGAAGACATTATGATTGCCTACTAGCATGTTTGCGAAGTGCTTTCATGCTTTAAATTAAAAAGGTTTTGTTTATCTATGCGTCAATCGAAACACTACTTCAAAACAGACTCAAAAAAGTACTTTTAGGTAGAATATTTTTTATTATATTATTTTTGAGAAAGTAAATTGGGTACCATCGACATATATATTATGTACGTTAAAGAAAATTGGTAAGAACTTAAGCCACTAAGATATTTTTATTTGCTTCATTTTTTAAAAAATCGATACACTACTTCAAAACAGACTCAAAAAAGTATTGTTAGGTAGAATATTATTTTATAATAATTTTGAGAAAGTAAATTGGGTACCATTGACACATATATTATGTACGTTAAAGTAAATTAGTAAGAACTAGCCACAAAGATATTTGTATTTGATTCATTTTATAAAAAAGTAAAGTCTATCTACTTTCTTAATTACAAATACAAATATACAAATACAAATATTTTTTATTTACTATAAATAGGGTGGATACATGAAGTGGTCTTATAAGTAGTTTACATTAGTAGGTACTAGCCTATTTAGCCATTATCAATAGCATGCAAATATTTATCACTTAAAACTAGATATTAATTATAAAATGATTTTCTTTGTATATATCCATTACCACATTTATTTTCTACTCTTAAATAACTTTATTATCAAAGAACTCCTCAAGTGTATAGAAACTTTTCTCGGTAAGCCAAGAACCAAGAGCTGACGGAAACTTTTTTAGAGGTAGTTGTTTTAAGTTAGTAGGAATTTTATTATAAATTTTAACACACATTGCATAACAATTTTTTTGAAACCGACTACTCTTAGGAATCACGCCCAATACAAGCCGATCAGGATTTCTTGTATTTACTCTGTTTGTGGTATCTTTTGCTTGCTTAAACAATTCAGGGTGATGTTTAACCATTTTTCCTACTTCTAAAATATAAAGGCAAGCAAGAGGGAGTATTTTTAATGTTTTGATGTGAGGACGACAAGATACATTTGGTGCAATGTCGCAAATGGACCTTATGCACCTTTTTTGGGCAACAAAAGCCTTTTGTATGTCTGTACCATTTCCCCAAATCAGCAAGCCGTACCGCAGCACTGATTCGACATATGCAAAATAGGCTGTGCACGCTGTTTCCTTATTTGCAACTTTTGCTAATTTGTACAGAGCAAAAGAAAACCCATTTATTTTGTTGCTTACTTTTTCTATGTGTTCTGTCCAATTTAATTTATTATTAATAATAATTCCTACATTGTTTTATTTGCCTACAGATTTGTTAACTTAAGTAACGGAGCGAGACTGTTTGTTATCTGATTACCAAAACAAATCGTGTTGAAAAACAAACTTGCGCCATAAAGTTTTATCTCAAACAAAGTCTAGATCTTAACCATCGACTAGAACCATGACCAAATAAAACTGAGCTAATATCTTAATAATATATAAAGTAAATATAAATAAAGTAGTATCTTGACCTCTACACAACTATTCAATACTAGTTATTTTGGTTGTCGCGATAAAAACTATACTATGTTCTTTCCCGGGACTCAAACTATCTCTATATTAAAATTCATCTAAATCGGTTCAGCAGTTTAAGCGTGAAATGCAACAGACAGACAGACAGATTTACTTTCACGGGTTTTGATATAAAGCTGCCTTTAGGAAAAGTAAAAAATAGGCAGGAATTAGATTTACCAGGGGCTTGTGTGGGAAGGAAAAAAACGGAAACGAACCCTTTTTCCCGTTTGATCCAAAATCATGATCCCAGGAGGTCTCTTTGTATCTCGATTTGTGAACCGTAATCATGTTTAGGCTTTAAAAATACCTAATACTTTCACAAACATTATAGAGTTGCATTAATACACTCTGGCAAGCCGTCAACTATTTTATCTTATCATTTTAAAGTTTACTTAAGTGACCTACATGATTTAAAGTCGTTAACCTTAAGGCAAGCTATGTGCTGTTTCAGAGCGATGCTGAAACAATAAATGACGACCCTTACACCATTCAGTCTGTAGCGTATAAGGCGTATACAGTAGTGACGTCACAATATAGAATAGCTACGTTGTGACGTCACTTTAGAAGATTACAACTAATATTTTAGTCACAACGCAGTAATAACGTTCTATTTTTGACACTGTGTGTCATAATAATGAAAAAAAAGTGTGTGACATTAATTATGTTTGTTTTCGTAAAATAAAAGAAAAAAGGGAGAGGTGTTTTATAGGCACCCTGTTGGAACGTAGTTTTTTTTTGCTATATCTTTTCTGTATTTGTATTAACTAACAATTTAAAAAAATCTGGAGGAACATAACATTTTAAAAATATTGTCCATTTTCAAATTAAGATTTTTTACATTGATTGATTGATTAATCGATGTCAAAATGTTACACTTTTTTATGATAGCGTCTAGCTTCTCAGCCCGCAAACAAATGAAACATGCGATAAGGAACTACGTTCCAAAAAAAATCTCTAATTGGGTATTTGAATGTCAAGTCAAATCAGTATCTTTTATACTAATATTATAAAGCGGAAGAGTTTGTTTGTTTGATTGTTTGTTTGTTTGTTTAAACGCGCTAATCTCAGGATCTATTCTGATTCGTTCTGTAGAGATTCGTATGAAATTTAACATTGTGACGTCATTATGTTTTGGTTTCAAATAATTAACTTTTAGTATTTATTTTGATGATTATAAATACAAAAACATATTAAATGATGCACGAATATATATTTTTAACTCATTTTAAAGGCATATTATTACTTGGTAAGTGTAAAATAATTTATTGTTATTGATTGATTTGACATTCAAATACCTAATTAAATTGCTGTTACCTGAATTATAAATGAGATCATTAGTTTGCATCACTTTTCTTCAGATTCATTTACGTTTCTGTCTGCATTCTGGTACTAAAAGCTAATTCAATAATTGTCATGTTGACCGGTCATAGACTATTTCCCTAATACAATATTTGTTTATAATTCTGTAGTTCTTGATAGTGCGGCAACGCAACGCTATAATGTACCTACCTAAATTTATTCTAAGAAAATGTTGTTCGCAAGCCTTACTAAACTTTATTATTCATTTTGCACTACTATGGGGCAACAAATTGACATGATTTGCTTAGAAATATTTTATAGACTGGAGAGTGACATAATTTACTATTTTTCTCGAGAGAAAGGCACTAAACAACACTTTGATAATCTTGTTGATCGCAGGCTAAACAACTGACATTTATGAGAGCACTGTCATAAAAAAAATCTTTGAAAACTTGCTTTTTGTCTAACCTTTGGCTACGTTATTTTTGATTTGTAAAGCCTATATGCTATTCTAATGTATAAACTACATTACTGTTAAGTTTGATCAAAATCTATTCAGTAAATTTTGGGAAAGAAACATACTCGCTAACTTTCAAATGTGTATTTCAAAATAATTTCAACATTGCTTTTACAAATTGCAATCACGGACTCAAAGCACACCAAGTCTCGAATCAACATTAGACGCCCACGTATACCCACACATATATAGTCGGCACGTACAAATACGTACCTACCCGCATTCTCATTCATAATGCGGCCAGCTTGGGAGTGGGATCTCCTTCAGACGTTACTTAGAACTCTCAAGAGCAAGGGTGCGTACTTGTGAAGAACTTTTAGATGGTTTTTCCAGTGGATGAGATTTGGAGAGCACGATTTCTGCTTAAATTATCTAACGACCTTTTTCTCACGAAAGTAATTGCCTACAACATTCACACAAATTACTTGTTAGGTTTGTGTTTCTAAGAAGAAAATCAGAACAGTTTGTGATATCAAAATATTGTCAAATTATGTGCTGAGAATACCCACTACCTACCATTACAAGCGGCAGTAGCCTAATGGCTAAGGCATCGGTCTCGTGAGGTTCCGGGTTCAAATCCTATCCATTATACTACTGACGTGAACTCACTCCTTATATGTTGTTAACAGGATTGCTTGTAATGTGAGACCACAATCCCACATTGCTAGTTCATCATCAGCCTATCGCAGCCCACTGCTGGACATAGGCCTCTCCAATTGCACGCCACTTTGTTCTATATTCAACTTCTCGCATTCAGCTCCTGCCAGCCGTCTTGCGTAAATCATCACTCCACCTGGCCTGAGGGCGTCCTACACTACATTGCTAGTTATCTTAAAACAAAAATCTTAACATTATTATTTAATTAGCGTTAGCAAAAGTTTAAATAAATGGATGTTTGTTAGGTACCTATTCATGCCAGAACGGTTGAATGAATCTGTATCAAATTTTGCACAAAGATAGCTATTTAAGATTCCATTAATTGGTATTACGGCTACTGTTATCCCGAAAAAGGAAACAGCTAATACCGTAAAAAGTACCTAAGTACATCACCTTATATTTATAGTAGCTATATAATATAAATAAAATAATATCTATCTTCTATAGCTTAGTATGTAGGTATTGAGGATAATAATGGCATTAAATATTCTATTCACAGCAATTGCTAATGCGACTAAATAAACCGATCAACTGTGTACCCATAGAATCACTTTACCGTATATTTGACCGGAGCATTTAACTTAATTTATGAAATCAGATACTCAAACACCCACACGGGTACAAATTTAACCGGCCATCCGTATGTGTAATGCCACCACATCATTTAGGTTAATTACTGGGTTAATCGTGTTGATTAATTGTTGTCCACCTGTGATTCTGAGTGTTAACGACAGAAAAAATTAAACGGCTTTTTTATAAAAATATATCAGTTCTTAGTCGAGCGTTTCTGACACGAATTAAAAAACAATTTAAACTCTGCAGGACCATATATTACATAGTAACAGGGATAACATATTCAGCGTATTTTGATAGACATTTGAGAACATATTTCGGACGCACATTTAGCCCAAAACACTGAGAGTAATGAGCACTAAGACATCGTTTTATATTCGACTCAGATACTCGGAACACACTCAGAATAAAGTGGTCCGAGCTGGTCCTAGATTATGGTGTCCATGAGCATTGCCGATGTGTGAGTTACTCGAGCGCGTTCCTTTTGGTACTATCGCTTTTTTATGCCTATACGGGTTATAGCGGATTTCGGCATATCTTCAATTTTATTGAAACTATTATTCCGGATAAAAGTGGAGACCATTATCCCATATCATAGCCACTAATCACACCTGTACATTATATGTTCCTACAACGATGATTACGTATATTTTTTGTTATATCTCTCTGCCTTCATTGTGATGAACGCGAGAAACGAAAACAGATTTAATATTAATATGTTGATGACGTCATTCTGATGTTTCACTCTGTTTGACGTCGATGATAAATGTATTTTGCGATGAGAAATTATGTAAGGAAGTAATACTAGACTGAACCATATTTTTAGTGACATTAAATGATACGATATAAAAGGCAAATAAAGCCCAAAAGACATTATAAGTGTCTTGACATAACCCTCTGTCAAATTCATGTTTGATGACTATAAAATACTCGTAAATTGTATTGGGCTCCGCATACGTAAAGTAGTATTTTGATTCCCATGTGACAATATAGCTTATTTGTGTGCCACAATTTGCTTTTACCCAAATCCGATCAGCGATTTAGACGTGATTGAGGAACACATATACACAGATATCTATATGTAAATATATGAATATTCACATAATACAATATTAACAGAATGTGAAATTTCAGGCATTTTAAGCTTTTGAATAACTTTTATCGCGGGCTTTGAGCGTGATCGAATCAAAAAATTCCGTAACGTAAATAAAACCTAACACGGGGGTGTTAGGTTTTATTTAATACTCCACCTACCATGTAGCTCGGTCGAGCGTTAACGTATATGTATATGGTACGACTGTACGAAGCTCGCACGGATCGAGACAAGCTGCTCCGGAATGTACCTAATGAAAATAAAAAAATGTTGTTTTTTTTAGTTGATAAAAATTGCTATCCAATAGCTTTACCGCGGCAGTCCCCAAGTGCCGCACATTTTTTTTTTATTTCCTTATTTCTTAATTCACCCAATTTTAAGTGTTCACCCCTTAAAATTGGGTGAATTAAGAAATAAAACCTATTTTAGGTTTGGAAAATCTAAAATTCGGATATATAACAACCCAAGAATAACTTCCATATGACTTCGCATATGGTTCCAATGTTTTCTTCTTTCATTCAGCTCCCTTGTGTTAAGTAATAGACGTGTCGTCACAGAATAACGCAGAAACTCTTTCTTGATTAAATAAAGTTGGTTTGCTGGAACATTTTGTCACAACGTTATTTAATCAAATGTTTGATAATACATCAAACATTTGATTAAATAACGTTGTGACAAAATTGTCTAAGATTTAATCATATGATCAGAAATATTGATCAGGCTATCAAGCTATCTTTCATTGGGGTACTTGGTCGATAATACTTCGGTTTGTAACCGTTACAGTTGGGAGTAAGGCCATTTTTCGGCCAATGTCGAATCTTTGGCCTTTTTATCGTTTTCGGCGAGAACGGTCTTCGGATTTTCTTATTTTCCGACAGAGATCGTTGGCACGAGTTATGTATTTGTTTTTTTGGGAAGAATATGTAGGAACTTTTTTGATCGGCGCTATGCTTTATATTTGGAAATATTGTGACGCCTTTGTTTTTATTTTCGTTTTTCTAGAAACGACACGAACTTTAATAAAAGGAATTCATACCCGTTTCTGAAACCAATGTGATCTCGAAATTTGTCATCCATTTTTATTGAAGTAAAATAAAAATGTAATGGTACATTTACTTTACATACTGCAAAGAAGATTTAAGGTTAAACTTTGGTTTAATGCAAAACACTTTATATCTTTTTATTTTTATGTTACAGTATCAGCGGCTGCAGTAGTTAGACGATTTCTTTCACGAAGTGCCGATCTATTTACCTGAAAAAAATCATATAGCTGAATCCGAATATAAATTAATCGGTCATCCTAGTAATAACGTTACACTACAAAGCTTGTTGAAATTTCCTACAGTGCTGTCTACGTTAGGAACGTATGGATGGAACGTGCAACGAATTTATTAATATTGTTGGTACGTATTTTTTATTTTAATATATTTTTTCATAGAGACTTTTTTCGTTTGTCCTCAGAGAGTGACGTAGGGAGAATACTAATACATGTCTCCTGAGAAGTGGATCAGAAGTAATATGACATAATTTAGAGTTTTGGCACTATTTTTATGGTTGTCTTTAGAAAATTTTACTATAAAAATATTGATGAACTTCTATCTTAGAACTGTTTTAGCTGAAAACAGATTATATGTTGTACTAGTTGACTCGCGCAACTTCGTCTGCGTCTATTTTCCCCGTTTTTGGCACATTTTTAATTGCTGCTCCGCTCCTATTGGTCGTAGCGTGATGTTATATAGTCTATAGCCTTCCTCGATAAATGGACTACATAAGAGTAAAACATTTTTTCAATTTGGACTAGCAGTTCTTGAGATAATCGTGTTCAAACAAACAAACAAACAAACAAACTCTTCAGCGGTATATTATTAAGTAGAAAAGTTGTTATTAGGTTAGATATGTTTTATGCTATGTAAAATAAACTTGTAATAATGTAGAAATGTAAAGAAACTGCGAAATGTAATACGAGACAAATCTTTCGAATTATTTGGTCCTGACAATGCGCACAAATAACGTGACAATATTTGTTCTAGTACTGAAAGTATCGTAAGTCTCCAAAACGCGTGTATTTATAACATAGCTGATTTTAAATGTACCTATATAATATAATTGATTATACACAAGTGTAGAATTTTAGGGTAAGTCAACATCACAATAAATACGGCGCCTCTGCCTCTGAAGTGAGGCTAATACAACATCCAATAAATTGACAAAAACTCGACTCCACTTCAGTTAGGCCGCCCTTCACCCTAATAATGAGGACGCGTACAGCGAAAGGGTTAAGTAAAGTTTCAGCCTCATCGCTTACTTGAAAGGCATGCACTAAGTGTTATGGATTGTAACGATTGGCTCAAGGTTCTGCACCCAACACCCTATAACCCTCGTCACATCGAGCAGTTGGAGTAAAGCCGTCAAATGTAAATTTACGGGACGTTGTTACCACTTCAGTGCCTTTCTTTACGATGTTGAGGCAATCAAAATTTGCATTTCCTTTAAGATTTAAAGGTAAGCATAATTGTAAGTCTTCGAGAACCTTCGCCTGCGTAGATTTAGATAATATGTTAATTGTGAATCTAATAGAACTTTGGATGGCTAAAACAGGCTTATGATGGATTTTGTACTTTGAAACACACAACTAGACCAATCAATGTTCCGAAATGGGAATTATTTTAAGCTTACCTTTGTATTAAAAGAAGATAAGCGGTGTTAAAAGCGGCTTTTACGATATTAAAATTTATTTTATACGGTAGTTGACTGGGAATTTATTTCATTTTACTATAACGAAGCCATTTAAGTTTGGTTTTAGTTTAATTAAAAGTTTTGTTAACATATTCACCGTTCACATAAATAGGTAATACGATATTGGTTCTAATTCTGAATCGAGCCAGTGAAGTTCTCACAGCTGCTAGATATATGTACGTAAACATGTTATAGTTATTCTTTAGACAGGGACTTGCCAGGCACAATCACCTCGCCTGGTCGGAGGATCCTTTCTTTATGTTAGAAGGATGGAACACTTTGTACATTCGCGGAATGAAAATGTTTGAACACATGTTACCTTTTCAAACTATGTATCACATTAGACAGTTGTAAACTCGTATGTTCTAAATTGTGCTTAACTGTTTGAAAACAGAGTTTAATTTTTTTCAGATAAATATTCCTTGATTATGAGTAGTTCAACTAAAATCTCTCAGATTATTAACTAAATAAATAGCAGGATCGTATATATCTACCTCATTATACCCTTATCACTCTGCCACTGATTGCAATACGTGAAAATAAGACAGATATAGCAGTCGGAGTTCTTTTGGTTTTCTTTACGCGAATCGAGAAGTAATCGTATAATGTTATTAATTCCCATTGTAGATGCAACATTTCAAAAAAGCCGAGGTATAATTTGTGTCTGTCAAGAAGCTGTCAACCAATTTTCTCAGTCATTGCTCTACCATTGTCTGATACCTCGAAATAAAAACTTTTTCGCATGTAGTTCATGTATCTCTACTTTCATAACGAAAAGATTGTTTTATTTAAAGGTTCCATCTATTGCTTCAAATAGGTGAGTTTTGATCTGAGTAAAACCTAATTTTTAGTTTGATAACATTGACTTGTAGGCGTTACTGTTCCTTAATTCGGTTCAAGCCTTTAAGCAAAATTGGACTTTATGGTGACGAACAATTTCATTCCGCGACTGTACATTTTAAACAAAGCTTCAATTTTTAAAAGCACTTACAACCTTTGTTTACCCGTATCTTAATCTCAATATAATACCTACTGTAATAAAAAAGGGGCACGTATGTACTGAACAGGAAAACACTTTACAATCCTTGACTGTTATCGAGAGGTTTACCGACGACGAGTTCAAAACTAACTGGGTATATGTCGACCATCGTCTGGCCCAACCCATTTTGGGTACAAATTAGGAAGAACAAGGGATAACCCTTTTTAGGGTTCCGTAGCCAAAATGGCAAAATGCAACCCTTGTTGTTTCGCCATGTCCGTCCGTCCGTCCGCAGCTTAGTTCATAGACTGTTAGTGCTAGAAGGCTATAATTTTTCATGGATACACGTATTTACGCCGACAAAGTAAAATAAATACATTGAAATCATTTTTTATATGTGTAAAAATGCAGAGTAATAGCATATAAAGTGAAATTAAATAGAAAACTATCACAGTAAAGTAGGCTTTATAGGTTTACGAGTAACCGCTGATCAAATGAGAAGTAACAAAATTTTCGTACAAATTCCATTGAAAATCGTTATTAAGTAGTTGTAAATATGGGGAGGGGGGGAGGACTACAGAACCCTACATTGTGCGTGGCCCGACATACACTTGCCCGGTTTTTAAAGATTTCGGACGGTTTTAACGTCTATGATATATTTTTAAAATGGGACAATTTTGCTCTTGTAAATGCTTCTTCATCTCAATAAAGGTAATTTAGATTGCTGAGGTTATTTAAACATTGCCCATTGATAAGTCACTTCTGTTTTTGACAGTAATAGTAAAAGCAATCATATTAACAACACTAACTTACAACAGGAGATAAATTTAAATTAACTCCTCTTTGATGTCGCTCCGATAATTTTGGCAAATTGCTCAATCGACAGGTAATTGAGAAGATCAGGCTTCTAATTATTTGATTCAAGGCTCCAATAATAGAATAAGCACAATAATTATCAAATTATTGGCTTTGAAAATAAAGTGTTACAATTTAGTGCTACGAAGCCTTTAACAATTAAACTTAATGACGATTCATCTTAAAGTGATTGTTACTTTAAAAATAATCTTTTATGTATACAAATCGATGTGAATCAAACTATAGGTCTAAACCATAGGCCGTCTTGGTAAGTACCGCAACAGCATCAGTGATTCTTCTGCGAAATAGTAATGTTAACACATCACTGTGTTTCGTTTAGAGGGCATTGTAGCAAGACTTATAAACTAATGTGTCAAATAAATAACGAGCTGCGGTTTCAATTAGGTCATTGCTAAACAAATATTTGGGTGATACTGTTACAATTATGAGCTACAGCGAAGTTTATCATCTGACTGATGACAAACTGCTCGTGTCTTCATTTTGTCGTTTAAAAATGAACAACACTAAATGCAATTATTGTATTTGTAAAGTAATTGGCAAGAAATGCCTATAAAAATTACTTCTATATTCTGCCTGCGACATCATAATTTGTTAAAATGCTCTCTGTAACGAAGCAATAACAAAAGCCGTGATAGTTCTTTAACTACCGACTAGATGGCGCACGCGAGGGCCCAAACTCGCAGGCATCAAGGGATAAAAACATTTGAGGTCTAGTAACATAGTCCAGATAGGTGGTTCGCTTCTGGCCCCGGTTTGGCTACGGAAGTCTCGGGTTTGATTCCTGGGTCTGGACTTCAAATTTTTCTATCATTCAAAAATGCCATTATTGTATATGAACAACACTAGTCGCATGATGGGACAACTTACACTGGATAAGGTAATATGGTATTTTTGGGAGCCGTACCCAAAGGGTGCCTACGTAACCATACTACTAAGACTCCGTTATCTATCCGTTCTTAGTAAGAGAGACTGTGTACTACTATGTTAAGTGTACAAAATCTAATTATACGGTATTTGTTACAGTTATTACTTGTCTTGGTCTAGTGGTTAGTGACCCTGACTGCTAAGCCGGAGTTTGCCCCACCCAGGATAAAACTTAGTGTGATGAGCATTTCGGTTTATTCTGAGTCTGTGTGTTATTTATCTATAATATCAAATATGTATGTATTTAGAAATATTTAGGTATGTTTATCAGTTGTCTGGTTTATATAGTACAAGCTCTGCTGAGTTATATAGCGTTGTGTGAGATGTCCCAATATATTATTATATTTTGTTATCATGGCAAACCTTGTCAATAGTCAAAAAAGCAGTGGTGTATATCTTTAGTATAAACCTTTTATCAATTAATCCATATAATACTGGGATAAGACATTAGTATTTAATTAATGTGTAGGTTTAATAAAATTTAATGTGTTTATTCATATTAACATCCTCATTCGGATACACAGCCGTATCGTATCTATTACAACCATTATTCGGAGTAATAACATCTTAATGGGAATTGCTTAACGAGCAGACTGTAGTGTGTAATTAAAATCACCATAGTTTTGGAGATATAATTTATTATTATCTACCTTACACTTATGGCAATATAATTTATTATTATCTACCTAAAGGGTTAACTTTTCTTGCCTTTTCTGTATCTATTCTAATTTTGAACGCGGTAATCTCAGGAACTGCTGGTCCGAATTGAAAAATTCTTTCACTGTTATCGATAGCCCATTTATCGAGGAAGGCTATATAAGGCCTCTGTGGCGCGGTGGGAGTGTGTCGGACTGCTACGCAAGAGGTCGTGGGTTCGATTCCCACACGGGACACCACTTTGTGTGATCCACAAATTGTTGTCCCGAGTCTGGGTGTACTTTGTGTCCGTGACTTGTATGTTTGTAAAGTCCCCCGCGACACAGGGCTTGTACCCTAGTGCGGGAGTCGTCTTTTTCAAAAAGAAAAAAAAAGAAAAAAAATATCGGTTATATAACATCACGCTACGACCAATAGGAGGGGAGCAGCAATGAGAAATGTTGCAAAAACGGGGAAAATGTACGTCGACGAAGTTGTGCGGGACAGCTAGTTCTGAGATAAAATGAAGGGGGCCTTTGGCTTATAAATGAACTACAGGTGTATTTACATTTTAAGGAAGATTTCCAGAAGTATTAGGAACTTTTAAAAAAAATGTGACATAGGTTATGATTTTACAGGCGTAAATAATAATATCTTGGGATAAGTCACACAAAGCTATCTGATCCCATACTAAGCAGAGCTTGTACTATGGAAACCAGACAACCTATAAACATACTTATATATTTCTAAATAGATATATAAAGAGTTAAAATATTAGAAATGTACCACGATCGGTGCAATTTGATAGATACTTCGGGTAAATACATTGTTCATACCATTAAATAATTCACGCGATTAAGTCCCAATATATAGCTAATATGTATAAAAATTGTGAAAGTTTAAAAACAATAAGGCTTTATTCTGAAGTAAAAGGTACCAAATTCCATTAGTACCTTTTATCATAGACCTTAACACATTGCTACCTTTTTCGTCCTTCTGTCATAAAGCTGCATCTTTTGAACTGTAATCAATAGGTCTAGTGATTTGTATCTGTGCTTGAAATATTCTTAGAATGTACATTGCTCTAACTTATGTATAAAACTGGGATAAAAATAAAAAATAAAGAAGCTTTATCCCACACAGAATACTATATACCTATTTTCGGCGTCTTTAGTACGATGGGATGGAATTCTTCATTTGCGAGGCTGTCTCGTCCTTAGCCGGTTTTATTTCTTAACAATTTCCCTAACGCTCTATATCAAGTTCGATAAAAACCCTCCGGGTTATAATTAAATATCTAGTATCCGTACCTGTTAAAACGCTACAAAAGAATAAAGAGAAAGCTTAAGTAGGCTGATTCCTTACACTCAAAAGGATAACCTAATAATGCATACTCCATTTGTTCCTTATCTTAACGTTAACCTAAAACACTCTTTGAATAAATATTTCTTTTGTAGAGCAGTCTCTGAGTTGATTGATGTATCGGTTTCTACTTATATAGGTCAGAATTCTTATAAGCGTAGCACAACACAAATATTGTATTTATTTGGCAAGGTTTTTGTTATTAGTGATTATATACACATTGGATCTATTTTATAAAAGTAGCCGCTAATTTGACGACGATCGAATGCCAACAGTTCAGGGGGCACGGACTACCAAGTTGTCTCATCATTCACCTTTTTGACTAGGGTGTAGGGTTTATAGAGAACTTAAGACTAGGATTCACTCAGAACGATATACGTTATGATGAGAATTGGAGAGTATTAGGTTAGGGCGTGTAGAGTTAGGAGCTTGGCTTTCCATAAGTTCTGATTTTTTTTTTAGAGTGGTAGCAATATGTACCTACTCGTCTTGGTGTCAATTTATATGAAAATGTTTTTGATGGGATCCCATTTATTTGGTCACGCTAAATGATAGTCTTTTAAAAAAAACAAAGCTTTCTAAAGTTGAACTTTGTTGAACCTTCATTAGGTATATTTTTATAGATTACAGTTTATGGTACGAGAGCTGACAGCGTTTTTGAGAAAGACTTTTAGAACATCCAACGAACGATTCTTTGATTAAGAAATTAAATAATTTGAAATCTTGCTGGGTAGTTTGAACATTTGTATAAAATGACTTTTGTTTTGCGCTCTACAAATCTCTCAGAAACATTCATTTTGAATAAGTGATTATTTAAACGACCTATCTCAAAACCTTATCATTTTCTTTCTCTCTCTCGTTAGTGGGAAAGTCTTTTGGTGTACCATTAACCAAACCATGACCATGAAACAGCAAATCGTATTTGAAGAATCTCCGTACTGAACACAGTATCGTTTAAAGAGTCTTTCAAATTTCTTTTAAAGAGTCGTCTACTTGATTAATGTATCTGTATAGTTCTGCAACGTTTAATGTTATAACCACGGTCACATACATTCGTAAGAACGACGAATGTTTGTAACTTAATGAGACGATCAGATGTAACATTTTAGTATAATCATCGGTCAATATTTCGGTATCTTTAGATTAGATAAATCTTAGTTTGCTTGCGATTTTATTATGAATAACAAGTATCGTAGACAATATACGAATGTGTGGGAGACTATGCAATGGTTTCCAAAAATTGACACTGCCGCGAAAACGACAAAAAAAACGTTAATAAGGACCCCGGTTGAAAAAACAACAGGGCATAAGAGTTGCTGAATCGATTAACTCAGTCACGTGTTATTTAACTGCACTTGATTCGTTAAAGTATAGAAGCGGCGGTAGCCTGATGGCTAAGGCATCGATCTCGCAATCGTTAGGTTGCGGGTTCGAATCCTACCCATTATACTATTGACGTGAACCCACTCCTAACACAAGTCATTGAGCTTAGCTGAAGGGGTTAACAGGATTGCTAGTAATGTGGGATCTAAATCTCACATTGCTAGTTATCTTTAAAAAAAAAAACGTGGATTATAAGTAAAGTAGTACGCGGTGTTGGATATGCTAGGTTCAGGAGAACAACAGTATTACACCGGATGGTGACGCAGATTTAGGGAAAGTGGAAACACAAAACTTATTGGTTGTGTGGTGGTCATTTTGGCCTATTGACTGGTAAGTCTCAAAGTAAGCTCAGAGGGGTGATTATACACAGCTATTGTTGTTTGTTTCCGAGTTGAGATCAAGCCGATGCGATATTGTTTGTTGTACCTACGTACCCTTGAGTTATGCACTTGAGTAATACGTTACCGAACCAATTCCGAAGGAATTCCCCTGAGATACATAGTGTTAAGTCCAACACACACAGAAAACAAATGAGTGATCTTACTCTCCTTAAGTATAGGATACCTAGTTTGGTTACTAAATTAGGAAATAAATCTTTATAAAAATATTAATGGTATATATATTTGTTTTGTAATTTTGTGGTTGAAATAACTTTCTCATTCCATTTTAAAGTCTACGCCCCTAACTCTATATATTTTAATAATGAATTTTCTTTTATTCATAGTAACACCAGAATACTTTTAAAAGTAGCAAATGAATAATTAGCCTAATTACTAATTTAGTAGGTAACCCAAATACGCAAGCCTAGAGTTTTGTAAAAAAATATATTGCCTCTGGGGAGTGCTGTAAAAAGCGCGAGGGTATGAAAATAAATATAGACTTTATTATTATAGAAATAATTACTAAATTCAATTACCCACGCACATAAACGACTAATATTTATTAAGTTTAATTTGGGTAATGGAGGGCTTAAAAATTTCACCTCATTTTCACACAATTAGGGTGGAACACCATCAACGCTGCGAAAAGGCTTTCATCGAAGTATATTAAAATAACAAATTATATAAATGTGTACAGAAAACAAAACAGAAACATTAAATACAAACTAAATTTGGTTTAATCTCGAAATATAACAAAATAACTTATCATTTATTATACAGGTGACCATGTCCTTTTGTAATGAAATTTTTGATATTCAAGTATGTAAAAAAATATCAAACCTTAACATTTGTTGCAATTTTGTTACCTACAGTTAATTTATAAAACTAAAAGATATCTATAAAGCTGAGTAGAAGACATCAGAAAAAAATAACGTATGTACATACTACTTAGGTAAAAGGAAACGGTGACTGAATGATATAATCAATGCACAAACCAAAATAACTGAATTTTGACTACCTCTGTGGCGCCGTGGGAATGTATCCGACTGCTACGCAAGAGGTCGTGAGTTCGATCCTCACCATGGATAAAACTTTCAGTGATGAGCATGATAGTTTATTCTGTGTCTGAGGGTTATTTATCTATAATTTGTATGTATTTAGAAATATATAAGTATGTTTATCAGTTATATGGTTGCCATAGTACAAGCCCTGCTTAGTTTGGGATCAGCAAGCGTTGTGTGAGTTGTCCCAAGATATTATGTTATTAAATTGGTTATTGGACTTCCTTCAGCCTACAGACGCCCATTGTTGAGCAAAGGCCTCCTCCAACCGTTTCTACTCCTGACGATCCTAGGGCACAATCATCCATTTGGTCCCGGCTGCTTTGACCAGAGCGTCGGTCCATCTAGTGGGAGGTCGGCCAACACGGCGTTTGCCAAATGATAATAATAATAATAATAATAATAAAACGTTAATAAGGACCCCGGTTGAAAAAACAACAGGGCATAAGAGTTGCTGAATCGATTAACTCAGTCACGTGTTATTTAACTGCACTTGATTCGTTAAAGTATAGAAGCGGCGGTAGCCTGATGGCTAAGGCATCGATCTCGCAATCGTTAGGTTGCGGGTTCGAATCCTACCCATTATACTATTGACGTGAACCCACTCCTAACACAAGTCATTGAGCTTAGCTGAAGGGGTTAACAGGATTGCTAGTAATGTGGGATCTAAATCTCACATTGCTAGTTATCTTTAAAAAAAAAAACGTGGATTATAAGTAAAGTAGTACGCGGTGTTGGATATGCTAGGTTCAGGAGAACAACAGTATTACACCGGATGGTGACGCAGATTTAGGGAAAGTGGAAACACAAAACTTATTGGTTGTGTGGTGGTCATTTTGGCCTATTGACTGGTAAGTCTCAAAGTAAGCTCAGAGGGGTGATTATACACAGCTATTGTTGTTTGTTTCCGAGTTGAGATCAAGCCGATGCGATATTGTTTGTTGTACCTACGTACCCTTGAGTTATGCACTTGAGTAATACGTTACCGAACCAATTCCGAAGGAATTCCCCTGAGATACATAGTGTTAAGTCCAACACACACAGAAAACAAATGAGTGATCTTACTCTCCTTAAGTATAGGATACCTAGTTTGGTTACTAAATTAGGAAATAAATCTTTATAAAAATATTAATGGTATATATATTTGTTTTGTAATTTTGTGGTTGAAATAACTTTCTCATTCCATTTTAAAGTCTACGCCCCTAACTCTATATATTTTAATAATGAATTTTCTTTTATTCATAGTAACACCAGAATACTTTTAAAAGTAGCAAATGAATAATTAGCCTAATTACTAATTTAGTAGGTAACCCAAATACGCAAGCCTAGAGTTTTGTAAAAAAATATATTGCCTCTGGGGAGTGCTGTAAAAAGCGCGAGGGTATGAAAATAAATATAGACTTTATTATTATAGAAATAATTACTAAATTCAATTACCCACGCACATAAACGACTAATATTTATTAAGTTTAATTTGGGTAATGGAGGGCTTAAAAATTTCACCTCATTTTCACACAATTAGGGTGGAACACCATCAACGCTGCGAAAAGGCTTTCATCGAAGTATATTAAAATAACAAATTATATAAATGTGTACAGAAAACAAAACAGAAACATTAAATACAAACTAAATTTGGTTTAATCTCGAAATATAACAAAATAACTTATCATTTATTATACAGGTGACCATGTCCTTTTGTAATGAAATTTTTGATATTCAAGTATGTAAAAAAATATCAAACCTTAACATTTGTTGCAATTTTGTTACCTACAGTTAATTTATAAAACTAAAAGATATCTATAAAGCTGAGTAGAAGACATCAGAAAAAAATAACGTATGTACATACTACTTAGGTAAAAGGAAACGGTGACTGAATGATATAATCAATGCACAAACCAAAATAACTGAATTTTGACTACCTCTGTGGCGCCGTGGGAATGTATCCGACTGCTACGCAAGAGGTCGTGAGTTCGATCCTCACCATGGATAAAACTTTCAGTGATGAGCATGATAGTTTATTCTGTGTCTGAGGGTTATTTATCTATAATTTGTATGTATTTAGAAATATATAAGTATGTTTATCAGTTATATGGTTGCCATAGTACAAGCCCTGCTTAGTTTGGGATCAGCAAGCGTTGTGTGAGTTGTCCCAAGATATTATGTTATTAAATTGGTTATTGGACTTCCTTCAGCCTACAGACGCCCATTGTTGAGCAAAGGCCTCCTCCAACCGTTTCTACTCCTGACGATCCTAGGGCACAATCATCCATTTGGTCCCGGCTGCTTTGACCAGAGCGTCGGTCCATCTAGTGGGAGGTCGGCCAACACGGCGTTTGCCAAATGATGATGAGATGTGGCCTGCCCATTGCTATTTCAGCTTGCTAATTCTCAACGCTATATCGGTGACTTGTGGTCGTCAGCGGATATCTTCATTGCGAATCCTATTACGCAGAGAGACTCCCAGCATAGCTCTCTCCATAGCTCTCTGTGTAACTTTGAGCTTGTTTACGAGGTCTACAGTTAAGGACCAAGTCTCGGATTCATACGACTTTTGTCTTTAAGTACTGAGGAGTCTGAGGCGAGAAACTCAGTTTACCGAACGCTGCCAGTCCTAATTGCATGGACTACTATCAATATAAAATATGTGTAATATATAATAAGTGTTCTGAAAAAATATGCTCATCTTTAATTTAACGTGTTTATTAATTTTTAATCATAAATAGGAATATTAAAAATCATTTGGTTATAGAAAACGTGACGTCACATGCTTGCATTTTGAACAAACTTTTTGGAGTGACGAGTGGGTCGTTTTTGATTTTTTTAAAAAAGATGTTGATTTGACTTCAGCCAAATACACTATTGAATTAAAATTTGGCATGCATATAGCGGTTACGACGTAGGCTGCTAAGAATGATTCTTTAGAAATTAAATCCCCAAAGGGGTGACCCTTCACCCCTTTGGGGATTTAATTTCTAAAAATTCATTCTTAATCTGTGATGAAAGCAAATTTAATATAGTTAAAACCGTAACCTATAGGCTAGTTGTATCTTAAACTAGCGTATATTTTTATAACATCATAATAATAAGCAATTAGTATAAAGTTGTACTAGACGCCGGTCATTCACGTTGATATTTTGTGGTGCTTTGTGTTATACCTGTGACTACGGCCGATGCAAATAAAACGTCGACAAAAATAAGTATCTAATATTAGAATGTCCATCTGCCGGTCTTAATAACCTATCTACCTGTCCGTTAAATAGGTAGTTCAAGTAGTAAAACTGATATTTGTGCGTATGTCATTGATACCAGTAGACACTGACTCAATAAGATACTGTGTACTTAAAATCCTCGCCCCCCCCCCCTTTCCTCCCCCGAGACATGAGATAAGATCTTGAAAATGACGGAGGAGATTGTTTTTAAACTTAGAAGAAGAAAGACATGTTATTTAGGAAAGGTACAAAAGGGACACAAATGTAGTTCGATAAATTAATAAAAATTAACGCAATTTAGATATATTTCAGGAACTAATCGCGTGAATTATTTAAAGGTACGAACCTTTTATTTACCCGACGTTTCGATGGAATTGCACCGATCATGGTCACGGGTCAACGAGGTAAATAAAAGGTTCGTACCTTTAAATAATTCACGCCATTAAGTTCCGAAATATATTTAGTACTAGCTGTCCCGCGCAACTACGTCTGCGTAAATTTTCCCCGTTTATGCAACATTTCTCGTTGCTGCTCTGCTCCTATCAATCGTAGCGTGATGTGTTATATAGCCTATAGTCTTCCTCGATAAATGAGCTATCCAACAGTGAAAGAATCGGATTAGTAGTTCCTGAGATTACCGCGTTCAAACAAACAAACAAACTCTCCAGGTTTATAATATTAGTATAGATGTATAAAAATCGTGAAAGTTTAGTAACAATAAATTAACTCAAATTGAAAAGTCTAATGTAGAACACGTTTCAAGGCCGAGGTCAGCAATATTTATAACAGACACAATATAAAGGTAATTTTTGGTATTGTGCAAAGCTCAGACACCCTAACAAGATTTTTACTAAAAAAAATCATATAAAAAAAAGAAGCAATTCAAGTTTTCTCCATAGTTATTATTGAAAAATAAGTGATGATTACATTTCACATGACATTGTGAAAAGGATGTGTATACGCATACGTGGAGGACTGTTAGAATGATTAATGAATTGATTCATGATTGATTGATTAACTAATTGAAAAATATAATATAACATAGTCCAAAAACATCCATTGGATTGTGTTAGTGATTCTGAGCAAACTACTTTTAGGTTTGCATTTTACCAAGAATAACCTTGTATTGACGATATTTACGTATTGTAGCTCCGTACCAAATTTTATCTAAATCTTAAAAAAATAACTTAAAATGTTTTAGTCTCTCTAGTCTTATAAATCACAATGTTTCAAATATTGAAACCATTCCCAAACACTAAGCAGTTCGATAGCGAAGTCCCCATCCGAATCGGGTCAGAATTTATTGAGTAAATCACGAACAAACGTACATAAATATTATAAGGGCAAACAGAGAACATTTTTTTGGAACCTGGCTAAAAAAATTAAATTGAAAATATATGTCAAGGCCACTCAGATCTAATCTGTGTTCCCCTTCCAGTCTAAATTGATGCAACTGACAGATAAATTGATAGACATTAGCGTCTACAATAAATTAATTTATTTTTATGTAGGTAGGCCGTTAGGTCGGCACCGAATACATTCCACACATATAGAAGATACTCAGTATTTTTTGTAGAAGGAAAACAGTATTTTAGTGTTGGCATATACTAAGATACTAAGGAAGGGAGGAAAACGGAACCGTCTTAATGAACCAGTTGATTGCTTAATAATTACTAATGAAAAAGTTAGTATTTCCTCCAAAAAGGAAAACATTTGGCGCGGAAAATACCTACCTACTTTTTACTTATGAATTATTAGATATTCATTCGTTGGATTTTAGGAGAACTTAAACAATGTTCTATAAAAGCGTTGATGAAGTTTTAAATGAAACTTGAAATAAATACGTAATTGAGTTGATCAAGTCTGCAAAATCTTTAAAAGGATCATTATAATTTTAAATTGAAATAAAACTTTTATTTCTCAGCTGTCTTAGGCTGTTTTATTATATGCAAAGACAAATGACTGATTAGATTGTCATTTATCCGTCTAAATTGCGTTGAAGTTATGAAAAGTAACAAGTACATTTAAAATATCGCGCATTGCGCGTTTATTTTGTGCTAGAATCCATTAGCTCATTTTTGTCACCGTGACTCAGCATGTTATGATCTAATAACTAGGAGCTGTTAACAATTGTATATTTACCATTATTCATCCAGTTATTGTACTACGACACGTCGCAGCTCCTCCGCAGAATCATTTAAATAAAACATTTAAAAAAGTTTACGAAATACTTAAATACACTTGAAAGTCATAACTTTACAGTTTATTATTTTTAAAAAGTTCACGGCACTGTTAGTTGTGGTCACATAAAGTTGGTTCAAGTTCTGTTGTTAATGTTTGGGTTATAAATCAATTAGTTTGACGTGCGGGCGGTGGGGTGCGCGGGAGCGGCGATGTATGACGGGGAGCGGAGAGTACCGGCGCAGACTGACCGTCTCACGCCGCGCCGCCAACTGCGGGGTTGCCGCGGCTGCCGCGCCGCGTCGAACCGCGCGCACGCGCCCCGCACTCCCATCACCGCAAATTTTTCTCAGCGCCCGTTCCAACTAAATTGCAAAACCGCCGACCGCCCGTTGAAGGTACGAGAAACGCGCTAAGGGGATTCGCCCGCAATGTAATCACCCGAAGAACAACAAGGCGGGATAACGAGCCAGCCTTTTTCTTATAAGGAACGACAGTAATTCACACTCAACTTAATCTTATAATCGGCTGAGGAATTAGCATAAAGTATGCAGAGCGTAATTTAATTTCGGTCGGGTTCGTTCTTACTATAATGTGTTACCTTTCGTACCTACTGTATCTATCGTGTTTTTGTAAAGCGGGGCAAACTCGACTGCACAAGAAAAGCTAACTTTGTTATTTCTTTGTCGCACAAAGTAAGGAAAAGTTACTACTATAGCCTATATGTTTTTTATATATTTAGTTTTCTAATGAAATTATTGATATTTTATAGAATGTAGGTTTTACTCTAGGTAAAGGGATATGTTTAAGTTAGATTGGTTTTCTGTCTTTGTATCTACTCTTTATTATCTTACAACTAACACTTGGTATTCGAAATTTTCATTGTGCCTTTTATCCAGATTAAAAATTCTACGGCAACAAGCACGGAGGTTCTAACCTTTTGGCACAAAGTTTGCCTACACCATTTTAATATTAATCTGAATTTGTAAGTGTTTCTCTTTTTTGCGGTTCCGTGATTTTCACGCTGCTATTGAAATGAAAGAAAAACTGAGTGATTACAATTTCTATAGAAAGTGCGGTTATATTAGCTCTAGTTGGTATTTGAAAGCGGACTTCTTGTAATTATTTCCTTTCTTAGTAACCAATCAAAGGTTTTTAGCGATAAGAAACTAAGCGAGTGTTTTACTAATTTGACGTAAAATAAAATGGTTTCAGTGAATTACACTATTTTAAGTTATGTATACCTACACTATCATGTACGATCAGCTACATTTCCAAAATTAACATTGCTGACTATGAAAGTTCTGAAATCAAATTGGACGTACCATGATGTTTAACTTTTTTATTTTCTACGTCTAATAATAATCTAGATCAGGTCTTAATTTTAGTTATTTTAGTTATAAAGTCTTTACATTTATTATAAGTAGATGCTCCTACTATATTGTACCCACTAAGGCTGATTTTGGTTTATCTCATGTTTCAACTTATTGATAAAATAATTTGCATCAGTCCTTTAACAGTATTTTAGTCGCAGCACCTTACCCCCATATCAAGTTTATAAACATTCAAACATTGTAAAATTGGCAATTTGAGAAAAGTGGCCGCGAGTTTTTATTGCCAGGTTCTTTTACCTATTGTTTGCGAATTTGGCATTACATGTACATGTAGAATCCTGACGTATCACAAGAGTTGTTTTGCATCCTAAGTGAATAAAGAATTAAAATTTTTGATTTTTTTACTACGGTAAAAAAGTTTTCTGTGCTGTGTTGGTCTGAAAATTTGTAAGTTCTAAACAACTTACGTAGTTGACAACACATAACATGTACTTAAAGACAAACGAATATTTTCTTTAAATATATGTCCCAAAGTACGTAGGTACCTACTAATTTTTTATCAGTTATTAGCTTATGGTCGCAGCTTTGCTCGGGGTTAGTTTGTTTATCCCCCTAAAGCTTAAGTTTCCTAAAAATCTTTCTGTTCTCTCGTCAACAACAAAACTTATCTACACATTTTTACCTCTCTAAGTTCCTAACGTCCTTTTCGAACGCCCCGGTTTCAATCAGGCGCCGGGTAGCCGGTCGCCATAGATTCACGCCGGGTTTTCGGCGCCGGACCGGATTGAAACAGAACGTGTGACAAGAACCTACCTCTTGAACGAGAGTTAGGAAGAGAAGGTTAGGCATTGATGAATGAACGAATGAGTTGCGAATTTACTTTTGATATAGATGAATTCCTTTTTTAGAGTTCCCTAGTAAACAAGGAACCCTTATAGTTTTTATATTGAAATGCTTTCAGTTAAATTACATGCATTGGTCATACTATGCGAACGACCAGACCTGGATATAAACCGGTTCCACTTCCATTTGCCTTCAGTTACAACCAATCCTCTTATTTATTTTCTTTTATCACTTGATACAGTGATTTATTCTTACTAGACAAGAAATTGTTGATTCCTTCGAGCCAGTTATAAAACTTTAGTGCCGGGAACGGGAGACTTGTAATTATAGAAATACTATCTTTCGCCCGTGGCTCCGCCCGCGTG
The DNA here is from genome assembly GCA_945859575.2 of Herminia tarsipennalis. Lineage (NCBI taxonomy): Eukaryota > Metazoa > Arthropoda > Insecta > Lepidoptera > Erebidae > Herminia > Herminia tarsipennalis. The sequence goes on along the minus strand of OX243834.2, from coordinate 7,411,675 downwards.
TATGTCGGTTATCGCGATAAAAACTATCCTATGTCCTTCCCTGGGACTCAAACTATCTCCATACCAAATTTCATCTAAATCGGTTTAGCTGTTTGAGCGTGAAAGCATAACAGACAGACAGAGTTACTTTCACATTTATAATATTAGTATGGATTAATAATGAAGTGCGCAGCTTTGGTTGTTTGTTACTCGGTGAAAACATAAACCATCTTGATTTCATAAAGAGCATACTTAAATACCATTATCTTGTTATTGTAATTGACCGGCACTCAAATTGTTATTATAGTCTAAAAAGTTACGGAATTAAGCCTTATAAAAATATTAATAGTTCATTTAAACCGCCGAATGCATAAATGTCACTCAGTTTAAAACTGTTAACTATTATTATGTCATCGTTACTTAAAGGTGAGAAGTTGCAATAGATAGTTTTGATGATGACTCAAGGAATCATGGTGGGTATTTGGTAGGTGAGTGAGACTGCGGAACTTAATTGCGTAAGTGGTCAATTCCTGACGTTTTCATGGTATTGCTACCGTGACGACGGGTAGACAACACATGTATTACAAAACTTTGTAGTGAGCAGAACAATCTGTAATTGTCAGTGTACTTGTACTAATTTAAGTTAAGAAATTGTCATCGGTTTTTAATGAGTGCAAAATCTTCAAGTAAGACATGAAATCTTGCAATCGTTTTTTATCAATTTCCAGTTAAATACCTGTCTACATAAAATATCTTTAGTTTTTAGAGTTCTGTAGCCAAAATAACAATAACGGAACCCTTATAGTTTCGTCAATCCGTCTGTATGTCACAGGCATTTTACTCAAATACTACACATTTCTGTGCAGATGTCTTGTAGAACTTGTACTTAGTTTGATAGTTAAATAATAAAAATAAATATTTTTAGGGGGGCACTCCATACATGTAATAGAAAGCTGATTTTTTTGCCAATTATCAATGTGTGGTACATCATTCGACGGGTCTTTTAAAAACGCATTTATCAAAATAGTTCCTATAAAACCTTAGAGTTTTATAGGAACTATTTTGATAACATGAATATTTTTGGAAATAAATGCTCTGAAAGTACCGCCCCACCCCTTATCTTTTAACTGTGTGACCAAAAAATGTGATAAAAATCACAGCGGTACCGCTTAAAAAATACATTTAATAACATTATTTTTGATTGATTTGAGTTATTGCCGTTATGCGAAAGCTTCCACTGCGCGAGATCCGACATGCTCTTGCCCGTTTTTTTTAATACGCTAAAACGAGTGTTTTAAAAAAACGAAAGAAATTTAAATATTACGAATCTTTTGCAAAAAAGCGATTAGACAATTGAGAAAAATCGATAGGTTGTCATTAAAATTTCCAGGAAGAATTTTTTAATTATAATTAACTAACTACCGCCTGGGCGGCGTTGATTGTCCGGAAATTTCCATTAAGAGAATAGGATAGCGAAGGGTACCTTATAAAAAATGTGCTAGGGAGTACAGCTACTAAAAGCAGCTAACTACACTTGCAGTGTAATTTTAAGAACATGGAATGCACGAGTTCTAAGTTTAAATTGAAATGATTTTTTGTCTAATTGTTTTTGTTTGACGTGATTACGTCTTATAAATCGATGCGGGTCTACAAATACTGTCACAGGCATGGTTTCTTAAAACAATATTATCATGGTTGCTTAAAATAATGTTTTGGCGATTGCAGCGGCATGCGATACACTTGGAAAAAAGCTGTCACAGACATAGTTGTTTATTACAATATCATCAATATTTGTGCCATCATGTTATGATCATCATGTCATCAATGTTATGTCCATAAACAGACTTTACAGACAACCATTTTTTAATTTCATTATTAAATATCTTTTTAAAGTTTTGGGTGCCTGACCTTTTTTAAATTAACTAGGAATGAGGTTGGAATTGATTTTGCTATAGTAGGCGCCGAATTATATCATGATACTTGAGTGAAGATAGACGAAAACACTTTTATTATTTAACGTTATCAGGGGAATAATTTATCTAATAGCTAATTTCGTGACATTACATTCCATAACCGTTCCTACACCAATATAAACTTCATCACGCGATTCTCCAGGCTATAAAAACCAACCCAAAAATCGTTATAGTACTGAAACAAAACACAACCCTAAAGATGAGACGTCACAGATACGTAGCACAATATACCAAGAGTACAGAACCTTCATACAAGGCGCGCTTGACGTACGCACACATAGAGTTCGCTCACGTACTCGGGATCATAGACCACTTCAGACCAGGGCCAGCGTGTGTGTTACCCGCTACACACGCATTTTTTGATGTTTTACGTGCACTTTCATCAGTTGAAAATGTCTTCAACTGGCTTTTGCATATTTAATAAGCATTAAAATATAGTGCCCAATCGTATATTTCAATGCAGAAAATCTAATTTGTAATAGCTATTAGACATTAAGCTTGAGATATTAAGCTATTGCGACCGAATCAAGAAATTCCGTAACGAAAAAAACCTAACACCCCCCACTCCGCCTACCATGTAGCTCGGCCGAGCTTTCGCTTAACGTATATGTATATGGTACGTAAATAGACGAGCTGCTCCGAAATGTAATAAAAAAAAAATACTGCATAAATAAATAATTATAATTGCATAAGTTGATAAAAATTGCTATGCAAAAGCTTTACCGCGGCAGTCCCCGAGTGCCACACATTTTTTTATTTTATTATTACTTTTTATTAATATGTACAACAACAAAATTACGAATACAATCAACATAATAATATTTTCTGCAACACATTTTTTCATTAACCAAGTTGGTGTGATAATTATAAAAAACTAGACAAGAGCATATCGGACCTTGCTCAGTGTACGGTAGTGTACATATGAAAAAATCCGATTTGAATAATTGCCCTAGCAGAAGAGCGTATGTTCATGGCACTTACGTCCTTTGGTTGAGAAACGTAGTTTTTCGGCAATAACTTAATGACGGTATTAAAAAAATAATTAGAAATCTTAAAATGTTTTTAAAAGACCTGTCGAATGATGTGCCACACATCGATGTTTGATAAAAAAAAAAAACAAATTTCTGTTAATATGTATTACCAATATTTTTAATGTTTAGATATCAAACTATGTAGCGCCTACTACAAGACACCTTTTTACCAAATTTATTCTTCTCCTTTCTTCTCCTTTTCATATGACATACAGATGGAGAGACAGACACACGGACATGACGAAACTATAAGGTTCTATTTTTGCTATTTTACCTACAGAACCCTAATTAAAATAAAAGTCCATAGTCAAATTCAAATATTCAATATGTTGCATTTGGGTAAAGTCATGATTCTAAATCATTTTGCAAATGAATAGGTAAAGTACTATAAAAAATAAGGCAATAAAAACTCACACCCACTCTTTTCACATTGTTACCTTGGCTTCTGTACTCTTAATATTTTATATACGTAGTCCACACCTCATAAGTAGGTACTACGAACACAGTATCATAAAAAACAAAGTGTGATAAAAAGCGAGGCCGAATAGCGAACATTTTAATACTGGTGGCGATGAATAGTACAAATATTTCAGGAGTGAAAGCTCGTCACGTAGACCTCTCGGGAGGTTCGGGAAATGCCGACGCGTTCCAGACTCCGATATGAAATGCCCGACACACGGATCAAGGAATTTATGGAAGTGAATATGTAAAATATTCAAAGTTGTCTTTTACTAAAGATAATTATGTTGAGAATGAAAAATTAAAACGATTTTATAATGGTATTTTATGTCAAACTATACTTTTTGGTTGAAATAAGTTTAGGAAGTATATGATATATAATGCGTAGTCTCTTTAGCTGGCGGCTTTGCCTGCATGAATAACGGCCATCATGATAAAAGTATCTATTCTATCTCTGTATCTGTACACTAAATTTAAAAGTGTTTACGGTAATGAAACCGTCGTTACGTGTGCATTTTTGAACACAAAAGCTAACTAAATGTTTTTAAATATTCTCACCTTAAATAAAATTCGACGTATATCTCTAAAACCGACTGTAGAAAACTGAAAATGCATTATTTTAATAAAAAAACATGACTCTTAGGAACCCGTCTCTACGGGCGAGAGAATCGCAGCGATATTATCATCGTGCCACCTATTTCTATACACTCTCGTAGAACGTATCTACACGGCGATGTTATCGCGGCGTAGCGTCGAGTGGGTGAGTGCGAGAGAAACGTTATCGTAAAGCCGCGTCCTCTTCGCGGAACGTGGCGCTCTCGCAGAGAGTGCGCTCTCAAACTTCTGGGTTCTGCCTCGAAAAAGTGACGATACGCTGGCGGAATAATCGCTCGTTCGTGGAGACTACCCAACGATAGTAGAGCGAAATCGCCGAGATTCTCTTACCCGTGGAGACCGTTCCTAACATTTACGTTTTGTTTGAAAAATTATGTCGATAAGTTTAAGTCTCCTAACCGAAGTCGGTAACGGTGCTCATTTTCATAAAGAGACTAGCCAACTATGCAGGAGATATTATAGTGCACAAGTGTGTTTGCAAACTCAAGTGCAGTCTCTATTCTCTCACTCTCTATCCCGATGGGACGGAAATGACTCTAGCGGGGAGAGATTGGGCGCAGGACTAACGGCTTAGCGTGCTCTCCGAGGCATGGAGGGGTATGACATCTCGAAAACGTTTAACCCATTTATGGACCGGTATTGGTGACATTGCTTAACCTCGCAGATATCTCGATTTGCTCGGTCGCCATTGAGTCAGAGGCCCTCATAACTTTATCGCTATTGTAACTAATTTTAAAGGTCAACAAATCGATTCAACCATCTATAGTAATACAATCAATAACCTAAGTATAACAAACATCTCATCTTAGTTGTGTAACCATACGCTCGGAGCAGTATTAATCACTTAAACAACGGTCACAAATCTAAACAGACATACATAGCCTAGTTTGAGGTTATCGTAAAATGTAAATGTACAAGTTGACTATTCAGTACTGTTGGCTGTTGCTATAACACGCATTTGAATATAGTTTTGTATAGTTAAGGCAATATGGCCTAGAAACTGACGCGCCGTGTGAGAATTTAATTAATAGGAGCTAAATGTCACAAATTACATAAATTGTACATAGAACTCTTATAACGTGTCAGTACAATAGCAAATTGACAAAAACACTGACAGCATCTTAACATTAAATAAAAGCTCCAACTCAATCATTCAGTTAGCAACAGCGCGACCAAAATGTCGAAATTTTGTGGAGAGGTTTTTTTGCAATATAGATAAGTGGCCTAATAGCTAAGGCATCAGACTTACAATCGTGAGGACGCCGGTTCGAATCCTAACCAATATATTCACAACGTGAACCCACTCCTAACACAAGGAGGAGGGGTTAACAGGATTGCTAGTAATGAAGGACCCTCGATCCAACATAGCTAATAATCTTGTTCTAAAAAAGAAACAAATAAGCAAAAAAAACTTATTTCAGAAAAATTAAACTCTAAAGGTACATACGCAGTATGCGATTACTCGCAATGTGTATAACCGTATTGTGTGTATCGAATAGGGGCGGCGAAATGAAAAACGACCGGAACGGACGGACGCAAGAACGTGTGAAAGCTACGGTACATAGCCATACAATTTGCGCCTGTTTTCTGACGAAATAGAAGCGTGTAAAAAGGACCTTAAGGTTAAAACTTGTGTCAAATAAAGACATTACTTATGGTATTTTAATTCAAAATACCCTCAAGGAGCGTTTATTTTAGTTTAGAGTAAGCGTTAGCATTAACTACGACTACTACATGAAAGTATAATAAAATTCAAGCTAGAGATTCTGATTACTGTTAATGTTGCGTGTCCCTATCTTTGTTTTACGTCCATCCGTGTGGGTAGGATGAATAAAAATAGTTTAACGGTACATAAAACTGTGATTGCGCTATTTGTAACGTAGAGAACTCACCGGTTCGCTTTGATGTGAATAAAACAACACTGATTGCACTCATTAGTGAGATTTTCTAATAGAAACATTCTTTTCTCGAATACTATTTAATGTTTTCAATAAAAGATACAATGCATTCTGTTTTTGTGTATTATAATCTGTTTTTTAACAGTTTCATTACTAACTGTTACTAATTTGACGAAAAATAAAAGTATTAACTTCACTTGGAAAGGCATATTTATGTTTGTCAAACTACACCCAGTTACTCAACAAAAAGACATAAGTAAAAAAAGACAGATACTTTTACACAAATTCGTCGTTATGAATATAAATATTACGGGTCTTAATCACGTGAATAATTTAAGGTAAAATACCTTGTTTATTGCCCGACGTTTCGACCGTATTGCAACGGCCGTGGTCACGGGTAGTAGTGAGTCTACCCGTGACCGTACCTTAAATTATTCACGCGATTAAGACCCGTAATATATATATTTTAATAATGTGCACAAATCGCGAAAGTTTATCAACATTTATAAATACATCGTATGTTAGGTTAATACTAGATACTATTCACCTTGAAATATTTTAGAATTAGTGACAGCATTAAACTAAGCAAGGACTTTCAGTTGAGTTATATTTGAAAATTCTTATTAAAGTTGCATGTAGAGTGATGCCAATTATTGGCAAACTTCCGCGATTTGCAGACATCATACAATTTTATAGAGTACGGGGTCCTTGTTCACGATCTTTTTTTCGTATTCACGGCAAGCACACGGAACTGTCAAAATCATATCATAATGGTAAAAGGGGAGGTGTGCTCACAAATGCATCAAGCCACATGCGCGGCACGCTCAAAAGTATCCACCGCGCATGAGATCTCCATTTACTATTATGACAAGAGTTTGACAGTTCCACATGGGCTTGCCGTGGATACGGAAAAAAAGATCGTGCAAAAGGATCCGGGTCTTATTAGCGTTAATAACAATATTATCAATTCACAGAACGCCCTTTGATCCCAAACTAAGCAGAGCTTGTACTATAGGGACCAGACAACTGTCGATACGTCAGTACATATTTTTTTTTAAAAGATGACACCTGCATATGTTACAAGCCCTGTGTCGCGGGGGACTTTAGAACATTCAAGTCACGAACACAAAGTGCACCCAGACTCGGAACATCAATTTGTGGATCACACAAAGTGGTGTACCGTGTGGGGATCGAACTCACGACTTCTTGCGTAGCAGTCGGACACAGTCCCACCGCACCACAGAGGCAGTCTGCTTATTCTGCTTATATTCTGACAACATTTATTAAGTGTTATATATACTATCTAAGACGGGGTTCACATCGCGTGGTAGAACTCGTTTCATCAGATGATTAAATAGATTTATCATTATAATTATTAACTTAATAAAGCGGCGGTAGGCTAATGGTAAAGCATCGAATCCTATCCAACTAATTAAACTAACGACGTGAACCCACTCCTAACACAAGTCATTGAGCTTAGCTGAAATGGTTATCAGGATTGCTAGTAATGTGGGATTCACAATCCTACGTTGCTAGTTATCTTTAAAAAAATAAATCCTAAAAAACAACAACGGAAAACTGATTTTTATAAAGTACGTTCAACCGCATCCACTAGTTTTATCTCCACAGAAATTCAGGTAGTATTACGTCTCACTGTCACGAAATACATCCAAGCGTGCGATTTTAACGGCGTCTCCGATCTCACGGAAGGCAATAGTCCTTGCTATGATCCAAATAACCATTATTATCGTAGGACCTTTTTAAAAATGTTTCGTTTTTGATACGATTATATTTGACTTGAAAGACTTGAGTTTACTGCCTTACTTGTAGATATTTTTTAAAGATACTGTTTCCACTAAAAGCACATTAGTGCTGGCTCGGTTTTCAAATCTCAACTGATGGAATTCCCGGCCTGAAATTTTTGCCCAATAAATGGTTTCAGATAAAATTCTAGAGGTTAAACATCATTGATCCATTTTTATACGCTTACCTGCCAATTATTTTAAGTATAAAGTACCAGACCAAAAATTACCTTACAATCAGCCTGATATTATGATATGATATTATTATCAGATTGTAGCGATTTTTTTTTGTCCGGATTACAGATTATCTCATATCTATTTCCGAGTTCTTTCCTTAATATAAGCAAAAAATGTACAATACTTTTGATGAAATCGGAAATTTATTAAGTAGTTTACATAAATAAGAATCGGCCAAGTGCGAGTCGGACTCGCGCACGAAGGGTTCCGTACCATTATCTATAAAAACAACAAAAAAAAATCAAGTTTGTTGTATGGGAGCCCCACTTAAATATTTATTCTATTTTATTTTAATTATTATTTTTTAAAGTTAATAATCTGAATATTCTGTGAATATTTCACGCGTCTACCTGTTGCCGTTATCAATTTCGAGGAAAAACGAGCAAAAAATTACGTTTGTTGTATGGGTTCCGCTTAAATATTTATTTTGTTCTATTTGTTAGTATTCGTTATTATAGCAGCAACAGACATGCATCGTCTGTGAAAATTCAACTGTCTAACTATCACGGTTTATGAGATACAGCCTAGTGACAGACGGACAGACAGACAGAAGGACGGACAGTGGACAGTGGTCTTAGTAATGGGGTCCCGTTTTACGTTTTGGGTACGGAACCCTAAAAAGCAACTTTAATGGAACTTTAATTATGGAAAATTTATTATATGGACAATATAATTAATTTCCTATAATTAACCTTTAAATTCAACACGTAGAAATATTTAAGTTATCTCATAAAACTTTTCCTTCGAATATAATTTATTTAACACGAAATATCAACACGATTTCAATAAAATAACGTTGTGCATATTTTATTAAGTAATTTAATATTGTTACCTTGATTCTCCACGTTTAATTTAAATTTTGCATATTATTCTGTTATCTTTAGGGAAATTAACAGAGGAAAGGCATTTGAACTTGAATTGACGTGATACCGTCACCTTTTAGAACACCTCTTGATGTTGTGTTTCTGTCAGCGAGATATTTTACTGGCAAATAGCATAGAAACGTCAGTTTATGTCAGCTGTCAGTAGGAAAGTGAGGAGTTACTATACCCAATTCTGATACTCAAACGCAATACAATTTTAGAAGTGGGATACCCAGACGGCACATATGTGTGCCGTGTTGGTATCGGCTTAAGCATAGTACCACCTGATCTCTTCCCGTGGGTGTCGTCAAGGCGGCTTAGGGATTTCCAACCGGGGGACGGGCAGCAGCGTCCTCTGCGTACTTTAAAGCCTTATCCCGCCTTATAGCCACTCGCCAAGCGTGGCGATTATGGTACAGGTAGGTTCTACTTGGGAGGCCCCTGCCCAGCAGTGAGACATCATATGGGTTGATATGTATTTGACATTATTTCTCATTCTGTAACTGTAGCTTTAAAGTGGAATATTGGAGACAAATTTTCTTTTAAGCGAATTTTAAAGTTGCAGAAGGCTAGATTAACTGGTTATAGTCATTTTGTAAACGAGCCGTGTCTGATTAGCTATAGTCATGAAATTAAGATTTATATAAACTTTTTCAACTTTCATCAGAATTTGTTGTCAAGTCCGTCCTCAATTTTAATATGCGACGAACTATTTATCTTGCCGCTCTAGTTGGGAACGTCAACGAAGGGAAATGAGTTCTCAGAAACTACTGACGAACTAACTTGTCAGTATTTATAAGCTGGTGCTATTTCTTGGAATACTATTATTAAGCTGTTGACTAAAATTAAGTCAAGTTTTGGTATTCATTAATTGAATCTTCGAGTAGTTATGGTAACTTTGTCGTGGCATTATGTTAGTGAAGTGCTGAAAACTAATAAATAATACTCGTACCAGCAACTAAGCATTTTAAGCACAAAATATCTCTTTTCTCTGACTCTCATAGTTTGAAATCTGACACGATCCCAAAAGGATTGCGCAACACCGACAGTTTAACTCTGTTTCTCTGTTTAACTGCCAGGACCCCAGGTCAAATTCTGCCATGCCCTGGCAGAATTTGACCTGGGGTCCTGGCCGTAATCTTATACCTTTAAACGAGCAATTCTTGTATATATATACCTATATATATAATCTGAATCTCGGCAATGGCTCCAGCGATTTTCATGAAATTTAGTATGCAGGGGCTTTCGGGGGAGATAAATCGATCTAGCTAGGTTTCATTTTTGGAAAACATCGTTTAAAAAAAATAACGAGCGAAGCTCGGTCATCCAGGTACTATAATATAATGTTTGATTTTTTGACGTGGTAACGTCTTATAAATCGATGACCGGCTGCATTCACTAAAAAGTGTGACGTGGAAGGTGTTCCGGTGATGTCAAAAAGTGTGACGTCATCGCTCCCGTTCCGCCAGCTGATAGGCTGCAGTGTTGTGGTCGTCGGGCGTATGCGTCTCGGTCTACTAAATCTGACAACTTTGGAATCAAAATGGAAATGGAATCAAAAAAATCAAACATACATGGTTGCTATTATAAAAAATCAAACATACAATGTCATCATTATGTTTTGGCGATTGCAGCGACATGCGATAAGAAAATAAATAAAAGAAAAGGTGTCACAGGCATGGTTGTTTATTCATTGTCATCAATGTTTTCTTAAGACGTTATCACGTAAAATTATCGTCCGTAAATCGACTTTACAGACAACCATTTTGTTAATACTTTTTCACAAAAAGGTTAAATACCCCGTTTACTTTCCCAAACACATTACCCAGAAATGTTCTAGAAAATGTATTTAAAACGAGTACATAATTATAACATAAAGAATATTACATCAGTAGGTACTTTTGCTAGTACAAACGAGGGTCTTATTTATGAAGGTCCACGTTCAATAAAATACCCACAATCTGTAAATACTTTGGGATGATAAATTTTAACAAACATTTATAGAGAGTTGGGATAATTACTGTAAGTACTTTTGCGATGGCTGCAGTAATTAAGCGTTATTGATAATATATGTATGTTAAAGGGAGTGAGTAAAGAGATGTCGTCTGATTGAAATATGTAGAGGCAAAATACATATTGCGCTGACCCCATATTATTGGGATTCTATCCCAATAATATGGGGGCAGGAATATATATTTTTTTTCTAAAAGACGACGCCCGCAGTACTCCTACAGACTCCGCAGGAGACTTTACAAACATACAAGTTACGGACACAAAGTTCACCCAGACTCGGAACAACAATTTGTGGATCACACAAAGTGGTGTCCCGTGTATCAAACCCACGACCTCTTGCGTAGCAGTCGGTCATACTCCCACCGCGCCACAGAGGCATACATATAATGACGACAATAAAATTGAAAGAATAGTATGTCCTAGAACCCTGTTCATGTTGATTAATTTGAGTAAAATCGGGCGTATATCTAAGCTACATTCTACCCTTAGGTTTGATTTTTTTCAAATGTTTTTCTGGTTGCCACTCCACTTTATCATTTGAGGCAAAGTTAGGCAAAGATGCAGAGAAAGATAGGCAAAGATATTTAAAGAGGAGGAGAAAATTGTTTTTAAAAGACGCATAAATCAAGACAACTGCATTATTTAAAAAAATCAAGGAAGAAGCAGTGTTTTAAATCTCTTATTGCCTAAATAATGTTGTAATTTATATAATAAAACGTTTACTTACCTGTAAGGGTTAAAACATGAAATAGATAGCTCCTTACAAATAAAAACATAATTTCCTTTCTCTTTTATCTAACTTAGGCTTACAAACAAGACCAAAATACTGTTAGGTACATAAATACTCTGTGTAATATAATGTCAAAGCCTTTTACACAATTTAATAAAGAATCGATATGTTTGTTTTACACAAAGCTAACCTTTTGTAAGTTAAAAAATATGTTCCGTAATTTATTCAATAATAACAGCAGTTATTTTTAAAGTTTTACGTCTTCCATGAGCGACGACACTCGTTGAAAGCAGAGACTAATTGTTTTTTCCTACTGCGTTCTATCAAGTCAATTGGACTATAGAGTATGGCAACGGAAAGGAGATCCATGCTTAAATACGGCGCAATCGGCTAAAAAGGCACATAGATTCACTCTATTTCGACTGTGTCGTGCAACGGAATAGAGAAGGCATAATTAAGCCTTTTCAAATTCCAATGTTCGCGCATTACAGAATTAGTTCAGTTACTATTCATAGGATGAGGGACAACCAGGTGTTATTATACTATACACCAACCTTTAGGGCTATAATAGCAACATGACTCACAATACGCTAATCGTTGCTCAGTGTCCTCAATTTAAATTTGATTTGTTGGTGTCAGTTATTGTTACTGAGTGTTGATGTCTGATATGTAGAAGTGGGAAAGGGCGTTATTTGAGGACAGCTTTGGCTAAAAAGAAAAAGATTATGATTAAAAAAATAATGTAGTCGCAACACGTCGCCACAGCAATTTAAGAATTTATTTAAAGTATGTTATGAAAAGCAAAAACTTACGGGATCAATATTAACTGGCCTGTTGGTCGTTGGTTCAATCTCTATTAAAGATAAAACTTTGTGTGATGAGCACGATGGTTTACTCTGTGTCTGGGTGTTATTTTTCTATAAGTATGTATTTAGAAATATATAAGTATTAGTTGTCTGGTTTCCATAGTACAAGCTGTGCTTAGTTTGGGATCAGATAGCGTTGTGTGAGTTGTCCCAAGATATTATATTAACCAAAGCATACAACAGGAACTATAGTATGCGTACCTTCTCTATCTAACTTCATAATTACCACGACGACCTGATGCGGTTTATACACTTCACTTTAAGCAAGAAAGCAGACATTTTTAAGCTAAATGATATCAATTTATTAATATAGACATTAATTTTTATGGAACCGGTAATAGAGCATATCAAAATAAACAATCGTGCACACACTTAACAAAAACAAACAATATCATAGAGATAATAAAATAGATGCCCTTACAAACAGTGCAACGAAACCAGAACACAGCAATGCTGACTCCTTTACCACGAAACTTTAACTTTAACAAACGCGTCGGTTTGTTCATCCTTTTCATTCCGTGTGTACAAACACAAATCAGATGCACAAACGCCTAGCCACGAACAAATATCTGCAGGCCTAGGAAAGCTGTGGTTCAGTAGTAGCAATTTATAGTACTAGGTTTAGCTATTTTGTGTACTTACGAATGTTAAACACTAGCGCTTTTAAGCGAATGCTTAGACCAAATGGTCTCTCAATACAAAATGTATTGACTGGTCTTTATTTTATTGTAGGAGAAAATAAGCATTACAGCCGTCTTCTTAGACATGTGACGTAATCAAAATCAAGTAACGCAGATGTACCTAGAGTTTTATATTTTAATAAATAATTTAACCTTGTTTTATATTTTTAATAAAAAAAATATTATGTTTGCAACATTATTTAGATATTTTTTGATGGGGGCATAAGATTTGCAACCGAGAGATTAGGAGTTCGATTCTGTAGATTCTACAGAACATGAATCTATTTCCAGCAAAAGGATTTAGCTCATTTGGAATGGTTAACCAGATTGTTGTTGCGATTTACTTTAAAATCTTTAAAAAAATCGTACGACTCTCTTCAATGTCTTAAAAATAAATACAAAAAAACAGCAATTCTTGTTTTTGAGTTGATGGCAATGTGGTCAATTTTCGAACCAATTTCTGCTATTGTCAAGTATTTATTGTACACTCATCCCCTTATTTAAAACAAATAAGAGACATTACACATCATTTTAACTATTGAATGTTTTGTTTTTTAATCCATTTTCAAAATAAAATTTTAAGTTTTGACTGCCTCTGTGGCGCGGTGGGACTTGGGAGTGTATCCGATTGCTACGCAAGAGGTCGTAGGTTAGATCCCCACCTAGGATAAAACTTTGTGTGATGAGCACGATGGTTTATTCTGTGTCTGGGTGTTATTTATTTATAATATGTTTGTTTTAGAAATATTTAATTATGTTTATCAGTTGTCTAGTTTCCATAGTACAAGCTCTGCTTAGTTTGGGATCAGATTGCGTTGTATGAGTTGGCCCAAGATATTGTTATTATTATCATAGTACAAACTTTGCTTAGTTTGGGATCAGGTAGCGTTGTGTGAGTTGTCCCAAGATATTATTAATATATATTATTATTATAATTCCGCAGTCTCGCTCTACTTCAATGGACAGGCAGCCTTAAACGCAGCTCATCAGTCAACGTTCTGTTGTACATTTATGTGTGTGTAACGTTCTAACATGCCACCATAATTAAAATAATAATTTATGGGAGGAAGTAAGAAAAAATATTGTTTCAAAAGCAATGCCTTTTGCTGTCAAATTAGGTACGAAGCCGTTGACATAAATAGCAGAGAAAGCGTCGCGATGAATATTAAAGATGTTTCACTTAAAATATGGCCATGAAATCGGCGGGTGGTGTTGCAAGATGGAAAGGCCATATTACTAATGTGATGGATGACTCTTGCTATAATCGATAACCTAGAGCATGTGGTGTGGTCCTTATTACTCCGAGTAAAGTTCGCCAAATGAATTTGGTAATTTATGCAGATTAAGAAATGAGAATTAGATTTAAGTTTCAATCGTTATTGTGGAGGTTATTTTTTAAGTAGTGTTTTTTGTAGCTGGATTCATTGTACTTTGATATTAACAAAACACGACAAGGCCGGAAAAAAAACGAACAAAAACAAAACCTGCAGGTGCACCAGCACATTGTATGAAAATGGAGCGGTTTTTGCGGCGGAGCCCGCGGAGTTAATCGAGGCGGTGCACGCGGCATCACACGCATCGGCAATACTCAATGAAGCGATGCCCGTGTCGAAACCGTCTGTCAGCCTTATTTGGAAACCGCATAACTTAACTATTTTTTTATTATTATTAATTCTTAGTTTAAAAGTGAATGATTTAATACAACTCCATACCATAATATAATAATATTTTGTGTTAAAAAGGGAATTATTTACTTCATCGTGCGATGCAGCGATAGCCGCCATGTGCTTTGCTACACGCTTGAGGATACGCCACGGTTGCCGCGGTGGGTACCACCATACTGCCCGTCACACATCTCTATAAACAACATCGTATATTGTCTTATGTTTGTGTTTACACGTGCGGTGATAAGTGCCGCTTCACGCGCCACCTCTCAGTAAACAGAAAAAACGTACAACGCGACGCGAGACGCCACGCCCCACGCGACGCACAATGCCCCGCGTCTCCGTAAACATGACCTTAGTGACCAAAAAATATGAAATAATAATATGTAAAAGTCTGTTAGGATATTTAAGAAATCAAGAAGAACTGGAAGCGCAAAAATCCGCAGGTGAATGTCAATTTTATCGCTGCATCTATGGCTCCAATGTATGGTATGCCTACAGAAGCAAAATGAAATAGGAAAGTTTTTTATAAAAGTTACTTAGAATTTTTCTGAGACATACATAATTAAAACAGTAACTCTTGAGAAAAAGTATTGTTTCAGTCACCGCAAACTGCTACGAGCTCTACGAAGTGCTACAACTTCTACAAGTTCTACGAACTATTCATCGTAGACGTCACACTTTTAAAGTTGTGAGTTAAGTACTAGAATTTTTATGTAGCCACTATTTATTTTAGAATTAAGTGAAGGTACGACGAGGCTCATAGGTGGGTGATAGTTTTCTAAACATATCACCCATACATTTGTAAGCCTGTCAAGTCACGTGCCTTACCTTTCTCTCGACGTGTCGGATTGCCATCCGTTCGGTCTATAAAAGGAAGAGTGCTTATTTTTAAGTGAGCTCTTATGCAATTTACCTCCTGAATCTGATGAGTCTTTTGTTAGAATTTGAGATTAATAGAATTAAAATTTTAGATTGAGGGTATTTGCACGATTTTATACGTTTTCTTTGATTGTGATGTATTCTGGTAGCAGCATTAAAACTAACTTAGCTTTAGTATTATTGAAACTCCTATAGAAAAAAACCAAGTCTTTCTCTATCTTTTTTTGCTCTCAGTTGGTTTTGGTTCTTGGTTATAATAAAACCGAGTCTCATTCTATCTCCGTACGTAATAAAATGGTTGTCTGTAAAGTCGGTTTACGGATGATAATTTTACGTGATTACGGTACATTGATGACATTGTGATCAACAACCATGTTAGTGAAAGCTTTTTTTTCTTAAATTGTGTCGCATGTAGCTGCAATTGCCATTAACATTGATGACATTGTAATAAACAACCATGCCTGTGACAGCTTTAGTGGACCCAGGCGCATGCGCCCGAGAGCTACAATACTTCAGCATATTAGCTGGCGGAACGTGACGGACCGTGACGTGACCGCGACACTTTTCGTGCGTGCACCCGATCTTCGATTTATAAAACGTTATTACGTCAAAATAAAACAAATTTAACTATATAGTGTTCGTTCTAGCTATGGGTTCTCTCGCCTCTGTACATTAAATTTATGAATATAAACAGAAACAAGTACGCCTAGTTTTCCTAGCACAAAAGATATTTCCAAAGCAAAGAACACAAAGATTCTCGTTTGAATCTGAAATGAAAATGTCCCGTAATGGAATAAACCAATAGAAATATACCTTTCAATTTTAAAAATAGAATCTCCATCTATTGCATGCGGAAGGTATACAGTCCATCGTAAAATATTTACGCTACATCGCATTGCCGATTCCTGTATTGAGATCGAGTCAGTTCGGTTTATAGCTACGGTAATACTTTATGAAGGTCTCTAACAAGGTCTATTTATATCTAAATAATATATATTTAGATATAAATAGACCTTGTTAGAGACCTTCATAAAGACTGGGCAGTGCTTGTAATGTTTTTCGATTTATTTTATGACAGGTTTCAGAAATTAATTGTTTTTAATTTCTGAAAACCTTATTTTTGACTGTCTTGATAATTATTTCTATATTAATATAATAAAGATAAGTGATTATTTTATTATTAATAATATAATTCGGATAAACACAATCCATAGTACAAGTTCTTAAAACAATTTATTAATAATTAAAGCTATTTAGCATATAAAAATGGCCTATGGCATCTGGTTCAAGAATGTATGTAAAGCCAGTGGGACAAAAAGGGACTGTCGGGCTTAACACTGATGGTTTTGAGAATACTGTTGTTACTGACACAGGTTCTATTTAACATCGACGCTGTTCTTTTACTGAATACCGCATAGAAATCGTCGATGTGCACAACAGCAAACATCTAAGATGCGCTACAGAACCGTGGCAGTTCCATCAGCATTCTCAACCTGTCGTTATATTGGACGCCCAGAGTGTTGTATGCTCTGTAATTGTAGTAGGCATTGTAGGCTTATTAAAGTTTTAATATACCTACTACGATTACTTAAAATATTAAATCGATTCAGATGATATTTGGTCTATACCAAATATCTTCAAATCGATTTGCTGTCTTAGCCCCATGGGTTGCTGTACACTTCGAGTATAGGGCAGGACTAATCAACTTTTTGATGAAATAACAACATGGGCAGTGTAAGAAACAAATCACTAGCTGTAATGTGCTTTATCTGAAACCGATGACGAAAAATCAACAAGACCGATAAATGATTCAATTCATAGACCGATGGCTACATGTAATCTTTGAGGCACACAGAAGTGTCATTTTTTTAAACTACCGTAACGCAGTGGGTTTGATCCCATACATATGTAAAGTACCTATGAATTAATTTTTTGGGGAGGGAGTTGTCTTTTAAAGTAATAACAGAGGAAAATGGTCCTCATTGCTTAACATCGTTAATCTTCAAATTAGATCAGTCAATACTGAATGATGGACTGATTATAACGACGTAACCTTCCAAACCTGTCCCAATTTCTATCGACCAGTGAATGTGTCCTACCCAGTCTTGTATTCATTACCTCAAAATAATATTATCAAAGTAAGTACCTTCATTAACAAACTGTCATAGAACCCATTGACGTGGGTCTTCGTCAAATGAATCGAAGGAAATGGTCACATTACGAGTTGACATCGTTGACATCACCTGATAAGGTCGAAGTATTGGCTGTCCTCACAAGCTCTGCCTATTTACGAAAACTTGGACGAAAGTTAATATAGAATCATTAAAATTTCATCAACGACTTATGACAAACGCATTAATGCTATCAAATGTATTAGTTTGAGTTAGATGTTATATCGCTTCCAAGCTACTTTGAAAATATTTGATCATATTTTTAAAACTTGGTCACGGCTTCACCACTGGACTTTGTTATCACAATAAAAGCCTATGTAATTTCTTGAGCTAAAACCAAAGACAGCCGTCAATGCAGGGAATGCATGGAGGTGTACGAAATGCTTAGATACATACTTATGCGATGGAGCAGTGTGGTGGAACAATGCACCAGGCAATTAGCATCATGCCTTCCGGATGTTTACATCAGTCAATTAAAGGCAAATCCAACTAACCTTAAAACTCCTTCTTTACCAAATTTTATAATTATAAACCAAGAACTTTGGGAGATAAGCGCCTGCAAACAAACTGCATTACGAAAATTCATTTGGCTTATAAAGCTAGACACTTAGTAGTTTTTACTGAATATAAGCATACAATTTTAAGACATAATAGACATTTTAATACCGGGCTACAATAGCTTTTCAAAATTTAGCGCGGAAACATTTCATTTTCCAAATGCAACATTTGACTCGAGGCCAAGGAAAACAGGCGTTGGACGACAGTGTCTGCCCTGCCTCATTGTCTGTCTGACCTTAATCTGACATTTTTTGCTGCTCGTTTGCAGTGATATGTATATACGGGAATAAGAGATTGCAAGCATGATGTCTGAAAAAAGTTTGTCGATTATAACACTCTTACCGCTGTCCTTCTTATACGTCCAAAGATTCATATATTGTACGAATGTTTGGAGTCGTATGATAGGTTTGCTTTTATCGAATTCAGTGTTATTCGCATAGTCATCTATAAACCCATTTGCAAATTGTTTCTGAAGTTTTTGAGATGGTGAACAAATGTATGGGAAACTACGCAAAGGTTCACGAAGATGTGTGTCAAAAGCTGACACTGCTTGGAAAGAGCGAATACGTCTAACACTTTGCTTTAATTGGTGTCAAATTTGTGGTGAGGAGAGCAATATGTAGAAAATAAGTATGATTTTAGAACTCTAGAGCATGAGTTCTTGGTTTTTAAACGGACTTCAAAAAGGAGGGGGTTCTCAATTCGACTGTATGTTTTTTTATGTTTGTTACCCGATTACTTTTATGTTTGAAAACGGCAAGACCGGTTTGGAAAATTATATTTGTGTTTAAAAGAGGTATAGGAGAAATCAAGGGAACTCTTTAAATATTAAAGGCTATAACTATATTAGATATTCAAAAATCAACGACCCTGCATCTGGAAAAGAAATATTTTGTAAAGCGAAATGTGCAGTTTGGATTAGTAGTTAGTAGATATTGTAACTTTGATAAATCATAAACCAACACACTAAAAACTCTTTTACATTAAAATATTGAACTAATTTTAAAAATAAACGCAAAGAAACTAAAAACCATAAATTAATATATTATAGTAGAAGCGCCCTAACATTTATACCTCGGAATCTAAGGCTAGTCAATAAATCTGTATAAAAACTTTTAAAATGTGTATTTAACAGTGAAAAGAAAAAAATAAAGAGAAATATATACATGTACAGGGTAAAATAGTAGTTGTAAATACTACATTTTACACTAACTAATTAACATTTAATGCAAATTTAAAACCACTATTTTACTTAGGGGACGAATTTTCAAAAATCCATTCTTTTCGGATGCCTACCATAAACAAGGATACGTCCTGAAAGTTTCACATCTCCGCTTTACCTTGATCTATCAGTCAGTCAGTACAAATAATTTTATACATGTACAGAATAAAAAAAAATGAAATTGCACAAAATCTTTTTTTAACATTATTTTATTCACTGTTAAAAACACATTTCCAAGTTTTTGAAGTGATAACGTCGTAAGAATTGATAACCGGGTGCACGAAAAAGTGTGACATCACCGCTCGCCTTCCGTTGACTGGTTGCTAAGCACTGCGAATGGCGATATGTCATCCAGTCATCAATGTTTTGGCGATTACAACGACATGCGATACATTTGAAAAAAAAAACCGTCTGCAAAAAAAGACGCAAACAAGATCTCCTACAAATATAATGCAGTCATAGGCATTAATGTATTTCGATAAACTTAGTATTGTAGCATATTTTTTGCGCAGAGGGATTTTTTAAATTATTAATATTATTTTTTTTAACTTGGTATAACAGTCTTAATTACGTTTTGAAAAACACATTTTATATAAATATTGACTTTGACTGACCGTGGATTCCGAGATGTTACGATTTTGATGCCTTACGACGCTTAATTAAGAGGCGCAACAAAACATGTTTTTTATTAGCAATTGGTGCCTAAAACATAAAAACTATATTTCCTAACGCCAACTTCAAAATATTTATGTTTTGTTGTTGTATTATTTTATTCTTTTTTGTTAAACAAGTTTTTACATCATTTCGTATTTATTTTTGAAAATGGTTTCATATTTATTAATAAAATATCTTTATCGATTTCATTACGGTTGACTTGCTGGCATTTATTGAGAAGTTTAAAAATTTGAACATCCGTCTATATTATTTGACGGACTTATGTCCGAACTAATTAAAAAAATACAAACATCCGAATTGAGAACTACCTCTTTTTTGAAATCTGTTTATTATGTATAAAAAGCTTATTCATGCTATTTTAAAAATAGATTTGAAGAATACAAAATATTTGATGAGTTTGGCTAACTTTTGGTTCCTTAAACGCTAAAACATTTCAACACCAAGCAAGTTCGACCGATTTCTAAGTCTGTGTGTTTCAATTATGTCGTCCGTGACAATAGCGAGCCGCGGCTCCGCTTGACACCTGATGGGTGTCGCGTGACGATGGAGATTATTGGCCCTGTAAATCAACCAGATTGGACACGTTCACTAACCAATATATCACTTTCCAACGAAATTTCACCAAATAGCCCATTCTATAGGCCATTGAATCTGTTGTTCGACAATTTCTTGTACAATGCCCCTAAAAAGAAATATCTCTTTGGAGAATTTCTGGAGTGTATTTTCTTAGTATCAGTTTTATAAACCATTTACTTTTAACCCGAGTTGAAGTGGAATCGGTTCCACTTTAGTATAAATATCAACGGTTTATTTTTGAAGCAAAATTTTATAAAGTTTTTGGAACATAATCATATCAGAGTTTTCTGATATGATTCAATTTTGCAATATTGAAATAATAGCATAAGATGATTTGACGGCTTATCATAGATTGTATGTGCTTTGCAAATACAATTGATATTCTTCGGAGAATTGGTCTGAAAGAGTATATTTATTTAAGAATTTGGATGCATATTGTAAAGATAAATATTATTAAATTAAAATTCCTGGAATAGTTTGATATTACGCTAAATATTTTTTCCATAAAGTTGTTATCATTGTGCTGTGGATAAGTAGATCGCGTCGTCGCGGTACTTATTATGATCAAAGTTTAGTAACAGGCTGATAGAAAGATGTTTTATTTTATTATGTAAATAATGGTTAATGAATTCGGGTGCGATAGATATAATTTCATCGCCTAAGGACCGGGGGCGTCGATGACCCATTTTCTTAATTAAATGATTCTTACAGATGCTGGCCCATTTTCATCTTAGATAAGGAATACTCCCTACATTTACATTTATACTGATATAGAAGTGAAACAAAAGCTATTTATTTCAAATTTCGAATTTTTGAACGATTTAAAGCCAAATACGCAAACGTCACCTAATTTTAAGACGCTATTGTCACTTATAGGCAAATAGTAGCAAACAGCAATATTTTTAAGTATGACTCGAAGTTAAGGGTACATTACGCGAAACGGGGTTCAGCTCTGTCGAAAATGTATATAGAAAACTTAAATATAACACAAAAGAAATGTGTGACTGACCAAAGAGTTCTTCTATACTAATATTATAAAACTGTTTATTTGTTCGTTTGAACGCGATTATCTCAGGAATTTATGGTTTGAATTGACAAAAAAATGTTGCGAAAACGAAGAAAATTGATGTAAACGAAGTTGCACGGGTCAGCTAGCTACAATTTTAAGGATATATCTTAAAATAAACCCTTAAAAATATCCTAAAGTTACGGAAAAATGCATATAACGAGGATTGTCGCATTATTATAGTTATAGCGATTATAATCTTCCATATGTACGAACGAATATTCGACTTTCTCCTGACTGTGCCTGCACTTGTGAAGTAATAGTTGTGTGTGAGAGAGCAAGGCGTAGTGATAAATTAATAATATGCTCGGCGTAATGCCATAAGTATCGTTTGATCATTTGGGGGCTAGATGTGTACTAGAAATTGAGTCATCCAATAAGTTTATGAAGAAGCCGCTACTTACTAATTACTCGAGTTTCGTTCAGGTGGTTTTAAGCAATGCTTGAACACTAATAGTCGATTCCAGCAGTCATATTTAAATAATACCAAGACTGTTTTGTACTGGTATTTTAAACGAAATATATATTACCAATTTTGAATTATTTTTAAATTGGAAAATTGCTTTTTAATCAATCCTTATTTATGGCAAGCTTTATGAAAATATTTTATCTGTTTAATAAAATATGTAAAGGTGTTTGAAAGGTTTTCCTCCGTCTTCCATTTGGGGTCCAATAAAGCGATACTTTTTATTTTTAAGTTAAGTTATTTTTTCGTTTCCCTAAGGCGAAAACTTTTGCATAATTTCAACAGCCACGGGCTTTTATTGAGTGGTAAGGAAGTTGTCAGATAAAATTAATTGATCGATTATTCTTTCATTTATTGTGAAAGTTGTTGTTATTGTTGTCTTGGAGAAATCGTTTTGTACCGATTAGAAAGTAAAGTAGTAGAAATTATTATCTTCTTTGGCAACTGGACTGCAACGTCGAGTGCAGTATTATGGTCATTCTTTGCCTACATACCACGGCAATCCGAGCTTTCTTCCCCAACTGGAGAATCCCCAAAATCATATGATTTAGTTTATTTTCAACTCTTGCACTTGGAAATACTTAGTTTATTTGTTGATAGTTATGATACTGTTTGGTATTAACGTACTATGAATAAGGAGGCGTAATAATAATATAATTTTCGTGCTGTCGTGTCTGTATATTGCATCACAGCATTTGATTGCTTCATAAGTGCAGTGGGTGTTCTTCTTCTTTTCTCTTAGGTACCACTGCTACATAAGAGAATGCGGGTTCGATCCACACGAACCACTTAGTGTGATCTTCAAATTTTTTGAAGTGAAAATTACTTTAACGGTGTTGTACGCATCAAGTGACCCTGATCGAATATACGTAAGACCCGAGTTCGAATCCGAGTAACGATAACTTTTTCCCTTTTTTATTTTAATTTTTTAATTCTGTTTTTTGATTTGTGTGTCGAAAAACTTTATTCTGACATATAAACTTTTTAATTGTCATGTTTTAAATTGTCATGTTTGTGTACGACACGATAAAAAAACCCTAACCATTCCCAAATATTGAAAAATTCACAACGTTAATGTTTAAATTTTCACTTCTGCCGGCACTCACGGAGTGCAACCCATTGTTGTTTTTTTACTGCTGTCCCGGCGAACTTCGTACCGCCCTATTATTTTTTTCAGTATTTTCTTCTTTTTCGGGAGTTCCCGAAATGCAACCGGTTTTTTTATTTCCTGTAGTTGGCGTGGCGGAACTAGTGGGTTTTTTCCCAATAGTTCCGCGGAACAATAATCGATTAAATAATAATTCCGAGTGTCTGAGTGTACTTTTTGTCCATGATTTAAAGTTTCTCGTGACACAGGGCTCGTACCTTATTACGGGAGTTACCTTTAATTAAAAAAATAAGCAAAATAAGAACAATTTGTGGTAATATTCTTAACATTAACCAAATAACGATATTGTTACATTTTTATAATTTCCTGTTTTGAAAAAAACTGTTATTATATATCACTAGGCACCTATCAGCATATTAGAATGTTTGTTTTGTCTTTATTATTATTATTGTTATACTTACTGTTATTTTTTTACCATACTTATTACATTTTAAACTAAACTAAATTTTAAACTTTTCTATTTTTATCTGCTATTTCGTTTTATTTATGTGTATGAAATGGAAATGTTAAGTGTAAATGTGAAATGTAAATGTGATGTAAAATGTAAAATGTAAATCTATACAAATTTAATTATGAGGGCTTGTTATAAGCAGTTTTTTATTGTCAGTGTTTAATTTAATTGGTTGTTAGTCTGTAAGCCTTCTTTAAAATAAATAAATAAATGTTGTTTCATGTAAATAGTGCCATAAGGTAATACAGCATAATATATAATTAATGATAATTCGTAGTTAATGATAAGTTGCGGTGTTTCGTCGTTTATATTTTAAGATTAAAAACAATTTTATTATTCCCGCAATATGATACAATTATTGTGAGGTAAGTTATTTTATGGTAATGCATTATCTTGACAAATAAATTATCGGCTAGGATAAGGAGTAACTAATACAAACCAACATTTTGATAGTTCAAACAAGTTCATTCCAAAGTAATATTGTAGTTCGAAATAAGAATCCTAAAAGTACAAAATTGCTAAATAAGTGAAGATTTAATTTAGACGTCTTTATAATTGTACAATTTCATTCACATAGATTAAAATTCAATTACGCCACGTCAAAAGATCTCAAAGAGACGAATAAATACGAAACCAGATTTAATCTTTTAAATATAAAGCTTTTGTATAATACGTAACTAATCAATTAACAAAAGATCCTAAAATATAAGATTGGAAGAAAACCAAAGGTACATAGTAATACATTTAAACTCTCTAGTAGATATCAATGTTCTGTGTTAAAACTAATATTATAAATGTGAAAGCACCTCTGTCTGTCTGTTACATTTTCTCGCTTAAATCTTTCCGGGAAAGGAGGACATATGATAAGTTTTTATCCCGATAACCACGATCCATGTGGACGAAGCCGCGAGCGAAAGCTAGTAGTCTTATATACACTGGTGGGAAACAGCCTTCCTCTGAGGTTGTGGCCGTAAGAGTACAGAGAGTAAGCTTCATACAAACGCGCTCAAGCAACGCACATTTAGTCATTGTTCACGGCGTGGCCGCCCGGGCTTCATCTGTTGAAGAGCCGAGACACATGGCGCGGTACGGCACCGCTCCGGCACTACACCGCAAATAATTCGAAGCGTAGGTGTTCACACTGGCGGTACGGCACCGCAGCTGAATGTTGGACGTACAGTCTGTTAATAAAATGCTTCCTCCTATTGCATAAACAACTGCGGCACCGCTTCGCTTGCGCTCGTCACTGCCTCGACTTGGCCCGGTGTGCGAGCGTGCCGCTCCGTGTGGCATACCGTATATTTTTAAAAGCAGGACACCCCTGCGGTACCGTTCAGGCGTCACACCGTAGCCGTACCGCTCCGTGTGGTTCGGCTCCTACTTCAGTAGAACGTTCTTCAATGGAAGCGTTTCCACCGGGCATCCGATGACAGTGCTCGAAATTATCCTGGGTATAATTTCAAGCACTATGATTGGTCGATTGCTGCTCCGCTCCACTTCCCCCCACTTCACGACAGTAGAAACGAACCCTAAGCTCCATCAACACACGTAAGTTACGTGCGTCCTACTGAGGTATCACGTAGCGACGAGGCAATAACTTATCAATCGCAATAGACTTAAAATTTTGTAAAAAGTAGTATTAATCAAATTCCAACACGGGTACGAGGAATTGAATTACAAACATATTCCCAACATTAACCCTCGAATATGTCGACACGTTCGAAGTTGCTAAATTATTTACTCTCAATTGGGTAACCTGCTTGTATGGTAATACATCAACCTTAAGAAATGACACGGTTCATTAGTCGGGAATTAACCCTTTGCAACTGTCGTGACCCTAATTTCACAATTCTGCTGACGTGGTAGACTCGTGGACACCAGTTTGACGTCTTATATTTTATTAAATTTGCAGTTAAAATTGATTAAAGCTATTTTAAATAAAAAATAGCTTGTCGTTATTTATTTGAAATAACTACTAAAATAAAGACCCATAAGTATATCGTAAACTCTATCGTATTAGAATCGTAAAACGACAAAGAAAAGTAACACCTAAAAAAATATCTACAAAAAAACCGCGTATTTATTTATTATTAAATGTAATATTTATAGTAATTACATATATGTTTCATCTATATCTATTGATTAAAAATTAAGATATATAGCTTTAAACTTTCTCAATTGTTTAGACTATTTTTTTTTACATTTGTTGATTCATAATCATTTCAAGATTTACAAGCAAATTGGATTGAAACAGTCACTTAGTTTACCTCTTTAATTTTGTTCTAAAGCACAATCGAATTTTCTCCCAGTTTTTAAAATAAATTGAGATTTTAGTGGAGAAGAAAACAGGTCATTTCTCATTATTTTTGTCCAAAAAAACTTCTGAACGAATTTTGATGAAACAATGTTAAAGCTTGTACATAAGAACAGCTGAAAGAAGAAAAAATAGTTTATCTGTTTTGGGCACTACTTTCAAAATTTAGGAGATTTTTGGTTAATTGACCTAGATTTTAAGTATTTTATTATATTTTATTGATTTAAATTTTGAAATATCTAAAAATGAAACACAAATGACTACTGTTGTCTAGCAGACAGTATGAATATATTACGATTTACTGTCGTGGTAGTCTATTAGAAACTGACGTTAACACTGTCGTGGTAAATTGGTAGACACCCAACCACTGCAGAAAGTAATATACACCAGCCACAAGCACTTGCGGTTCACTGGTCGGTGTACACACGTTAATATTATGAAGGTACTGAATGCACATTTATCGTGTCATTAAAAACAACGATGCAAGACTTTTTTGCGTGTGTGTGCAGTGTCCAGTGGACTACCACGACAGTTGCAGAAGGTTAATATCAGTGAGGGCAAAACGAATTCATTCATCAACTTGTAATCCGTACCTCACCGCAATACCGTAGGTACGGTCGTCAAAAGTAACAATACAAATTAATGTGTATTGTAAATACAGTGTGCAAAAAAGTAAATGGAATTATTTAATAATTGTATTTTTTCTGTTGTTGTATTTTGAGAATTCCGTCCAAAAATATTGTTATTATTTTATTCATTGTATTAAAGGAAAATATTAACACTATATTTGTTGGAAAATTAATGAGTAATCAAAACTGGTTAAATTAATTCAGGTTTTCAATTAACCTGTACTTATAAATGATATGTGAAAATAGGTTTTGGGTACCTTTATATTAAATGTGAAAGTTTGTAATATTGTTGAATTAAAAGTGTATATTATATTTCTACAGTTACTGTTATACGAGAAAGTACTAAACGAATTTTAACCTAAAAATATGGTAGGGTAACTCTAATAACCCTCCTCCGCAGTCGGGTAAAAAAATAATATCAATGTGGGTCACATATTTCTAGCAATTTTGCTGATATCACGAGCTAACCTGAATTGCTGAACGTTGGCCCCAACATCGGTTCCAACAAGACACGTGTGGATCTAGAATAACGCTCTCCCCAACGTTGGTGCCAATGATGAAAATATTCTAGATCCACACGTTGAAGTGGCGTTGGGGCCAACGTGTCGAGCTGACGTAAGAGTAAGTTCACATCTGTAGTAAGTTGGGATTTGAACACACAATGCCGCTTCAAAGAAGTTATAAATTTCACAACAATAGGTATATACTTAGACTACTTTTTATAGTGATATCGAATATACACATGGACAAAGAAACAGGCAAAATCTAGTAGTCTATTTATGCAAACACAAATAACCGAGTGATAGTACAATCAATTTGGGGCCTTTTTTCATATCGTCGGTCAGTAGAAGGGATGCGATTGACAAGGTCAATCCTTTTGTTGAAAGGGAATGTGTATAGGCACGATAATTGTGTGTG
This sequence comes from Herminia tarsipennalis, assembly GCA_945859575.2. NCBI lineage: Eukaryota > Metazoa > Arthropoda > Insecta > Lepidoptera > Erebidae > Herminia > Herminia tarsipennalis. Next base: position 7,383,769 of record OX243834.2, on the reverse strand, counting down.
AAGTTTTTCACCCCTGGAATGAATGAGGGATCAGCGTTGTTTGTATTCGTAGACCTACATCATGTTGTTGAGAGGTACAGCATTTTGTGAACGAGGGTTTTGTTTAGGCTATCATTTTATATCATTAATGTTTTATTTGGTAACGTAACCAGCCGTAATTATAATGTCTCAGTTCACAGTTGAGATATATTAATGAGTTCTATCTAAGAGAGGATATGGGTCATTATTTGCTCGGACCCTGTGTGAATTGGTGAATACCACATGCCTTCTACTTGAATAGTAACTTATAAAGCCGGCCTGTGACCAAGGTATGTGCCAACTAGTGAAAACGTAAAGCTATCCTTGAGACAAATGCTTACTTCATGATGGTACTGTGGATGATAAGGTGCTATGGCCTTCCAACACAAAGGCAGGATCCTCCGATCAGGCGAGGTAAAGGTGTCTGGTGCGCCGTGACCCAGCGATTGACAGCTGCGAAAATTCTAATATCCCGATCTAGGATTTGACGCGAGCTGTCAAGTGTCAATTAGTGAGTTTTTGACATAGAAATGACGCGTTTATTTGAGTATCGAATAGTTTAATAAAGTTAACGTAAGGTAATTTAGAAGCATGATTACAGGCTAAAATACACAATTCTACACAAAATAAATAAAAAAAACATTTGCATCTGTTTAACAACTAAATATCAGTCTGTACTTCAGTATGAGATGGGCGGGAAAGCCGAGCAGGCTTCCTGCGTTTAATGAGAAACTGCTAGCTGTCACTTCGGAGCTAACCTAACACCCTATATCCATGGCAGGCTGTCTGTGTGCTACGCTACAGTAGGAGTTTAGGTTTAATTCGAATGTTGATACGTTTGGAGATTGTATATATGCCTGAGACGCTTTAAACAGATATTATTTTTTGTACGACTAACTGAAGAGACAAGCAGGTCGTGAACCTAATGGCGTCACGCTAGTATCAGTGCCACCCAAATCTTTGTTTGGCAAAGATCTGAATGCCACTGCACTGCACTCTTCTTTTGAGACATTAGTTTGTAATTTTTATTTGCCCAGTAATCATGTCAGCTATAGTGCCCTATAGTCTTATGTGAACATAATTTTTTCACATAGGAATATGAAATAATTATGTTAACACGACTGACACAGCGGTGATGTCCGTAGAGACGGCCTATGACTTAGACCTACCACTGGTTTTTAATTGTATTCAAAAGTCAAAATCAAGGTAGGTGAGTTCGCATTTCTTGTAATTAAAGTTCTATTCACACACATCTGGCCCCTATCTGGATCATAGACCAACCGTGCTCTGTCTGTGGCTAAAAAAAAGACAGTGCGTACGTTTCATATGAACTCGTTCACATACGTCCTGCTTTGGATCGGGCGACGGCGCGTCGACGCGATAAATTATAAAGATTTAGCTCCTCTTCAAGTTTTGCTTAAATGCATATTAAGATGTAAACATATGGTGTTGCCAATATACATAAGATACATTTTATCGCAAAATCTAACATCCCAGCAAAAAGCAGTAATTATTAACTTCTCAATTGAGTCCTCAACAACATTTGTTTTTCTCTTCAAAAACCTTTGGTCTTAAAAGTATACTGCTTATATTATTATAAACATATCAAGACCGAGCACAGAAGCTCAATGCAAACGGAATTCAATTAACCTCATTTGAATTGCAAACAGAATTATTATAGCCGATATATTTTTTGGGGACGGAGTTTATTCAACATGCATTTTAATCCTTCTACGATGTAAATGTATTCATTAATACTTCATCAGGTAACGTAATTAAATTAAAATACACAGAGATACGCAAAGAGCTGTTGTATGCTTTTTCGTTTGCATATTGGACTGTTTTCAGTTGACAGGGTTCAGCTGACAGCAAAATTGGTATATTATTGTTTTTAAACTTTCGCGATTTTTATACATATTAGTTATATTTCGGGACTTAATCGACGATTAAGTCCCGAAATATAACTAATATGTAAAAAAATCGCGAAAGTTTAAAAACAATAATTGCAAACCGCTACGGGCCGGAATATGCATACAAGATTAAAGATCTTGAATTCCTCCGAATAAAACGCGCTAAGTTAGAATCATCGTTGTTCTTTTTAACAAAGTGTCGAGATTCGGACTTATTACCAACGGGAGTGCAAATAAAACCGCGCAAAGATATCCCACATTCGGAAGGAATTCTAAAGAGTGCTAGTGTTCGTCTCCTAAAACAATTAATTCGTAACTGTCGGTACAAGGTAAACAAAGTGCAGTGTGAGTTATACGAATTACATATGGAATGCAGTGTGGTGTTATCGTTAAGTGATTTCGAGCTATGTGATCGTGTCTCATATCAACAAGCGTCCCGTATTTATGATTTGTGTTGTAAAAGGAAAGACGCTAAGTTTAACAAGCTGTTATTACGTCGTGAAAATACCCTCAACACAAAAAATGAATTTGTACCATCGACGCAAAAAGATACGGTTATCAATTTATCGAGTGTAATAATTGATGACACCACCCATAATATCCTTGCGAAAGGGTTAAATTACGCATTAACACCGAAACAGATTCCGTACGAGAACATCAAGCGGCATAGAGGAAGTGATAACTCGCAACAAGGTACCTGCTATTGACGCGGAAACGCTTAGACAGGATGTTGTGGTTATATTACGAAAATCAAAAGTACCTAAGCCTAACATCACGATGGAAGAGCGTCAAGCGTTGAGAGACCTGCGTAGCAACCAGGAAATCTTAGTGCTTAAGGCTGATAAAGGAAACGCCACCGTTGTGATGAACTCCAGCGACTATGATTGTAAAATACGGAATCTGTTAAGTGATACTTCCATCTACAAGCCGGTGTCATACAACCCTACCGCGAGAGTTACCAAACGTGTGCGCACATTAATCGGGGACCATAAACATTTGTTTACGGATGAAGTGTTCGACCGTCTGTACAAGCCGAGAATTGTGCAGCCTCCTAAACTATATGGCTTGCCAAAGATTCACAAGAAAGACGTACCATTACGCCCGATCGTAAGTCAAATTGATTCTCCTACTTACGATCTAGCGAGACACGTAGCTTCAGTACTGCAGCCATTGGTAGGGAAAACTGCATCGTTCGTGAAGGACTCTCGCCATTTTGTGGATATACTCAAGAGCGTACGCTTGGAACCGGACGAGATAATGGTGAGTTTCGATGTCGAGTCATTATTCACTAGTGTTCCGATAAGCGAATGCCTTGACGTCATAAAACTAAAACTGAGGGACAGCGGCCTGCCAAAAGAGTACATTGTTCTACAGAGTAACTGTTTAGAGGGTAACTTCTTCCTCTACCGTGGACAGCATTACCTCCAGATCGACGGAGTGGCTATGGGCAGTCCAGTAGCACCGGTAATGGCCAACATCTGGATGGAGCATATAGAAGAAGTTGTCGACCTGCAAGCGTTTCACGTCAAGCTCTGGAAGAGATACGTCGATGACGTATTCTGTATCATGAAGGGCGACAGGGGCACAGTAGAACAATTTGTAAAACATCTAAACTCGATCCACCGTAATATCAAATTCACATTTGAAATGGAGGTAGGTAGGTCGTTGCCTTTTCTTGATGTGAAGGTATCGGCCAGACAAAATGGTACCCTCGGACACGCAGTATACCGAAAATCTACACACACGGATAGGTATTTACATGCTTTATCGCACCATCATCCGCGCCACTTACAGTCCGTTGTAGCTTCTTTAACAAACAGAGCATACGACCTTTGCGACCCCGAACACTTGGAGGGTGAACTTGCACACGTTCGGGAGGTACTAAGAAGCAACGGATACAAGCATAACCTTCAACGTCCAAAGAGCAGAAAACCAGAAGTAAATGCCGACAGAGTGCCAGCTTTCATGCCGTACGTCAAAGGAGTTACGGACAAAATTGGAACAGTATTGAAGAGTTACTCCATTAAGACTGTATATAGTCCGCACTCCAAGGTTTCGAAGTTTTTACGAAAGGCAAAGGATGTTATTCCGCGCCAAACACCCGGCGTGTACAAGGTGGATTGCAGTTGCGGTAGTTCCTATATCGGACAGACCAAAAGGACAATCGCAGACAGGGTCAAGGAACATATCGCTGCTGTAAAAAACCGTCAAGTTTACAAGTCTGCTATCGCTAAGCATTTGTTGGAATCAGGACCAAATCACTGGATAGAATTGCATAAGCCACAGGTACTTTCCACCGATCGCCACTATTATTCCAGGATAGTACGCGAGGCGGTTGAGATCAAGAAGTATAAGAATTTCAACCGAGAAGATGGATACCGGCTCTCACCATCTTGGAACCCTGTTATCAACAAATGTAATCGTAGCCGTAAAGACACCGCGCCTCAGTGTAAAGACGTTGTAAGTGTAGTGTGTAGAAGTACCGACAGTACAAATTATCAAAATTATCAAGACCAGGCGAGGGTAGTTGAAAAACCCCGCGCCTCACGGAGACATCGCTAAGCTGCCATCAGTCGACCCGTGACCACGATCGGTGCAATTCGATCGAAACGTCGGGTAAATAAAAGGTTCGTACCTTTAAATAATTCACGCGATTAAGTCCCGAAATATAACTAAAATTGGTATATATTTATATCTCGGAGTTTCAGGGTGGCCGTATGGAATATTAGCAGCTAAGTATTCGAATTCGAATCAAAATTTTGGTAATCGATCATAATGTGGTGCGGATACCTTGACCAAGGTAAAGTCCGATATCGTTTTAATCATTTCGATTACACAAATGCCACTAAAACTAAAACACCTGCACTATAACAACGCTAACACTTTGTACAAAAAAATATAAATAGTGACAAGTCTCGGATAACGTGCTTTCACTTCGACCGCTCGAATAAGATTGACTGCCCTACTCTCGGTATTTCAAAACGTAAACGTCAAATGAAAGTCGGCCATCTTGCGGCGGCCATCTTCAAGTGAGTCAATATATTAGTTCAACGGAAATCAATTAGCTATCTAATAATGCTCCTACATAAATGTATACAGATCGAGATGTCAATCTTTTTTTTTTATCGATGGGAAATCATCCAATGACTTCTCCCGCTGTGGGCACGAGCGGGAGGGCGTGTCAGACTCTTACTGACTAAAACCCATCTGTGTTCCTTCTTTCGCCCTAGTGTTCCGGGACCACGATAACTCTTTCAAACGATTCCGCACTCCCGGCGGGATCAGGGATAGAGGCACGCGTGGAACACTAGCGCGCCGTCGACCGGGGCCCGGTTCTAAGCTAGACGGCAAGCTACCCACTGCTCGTCGTCCGCAGGCCTGCGCCTAGGGTGGCCGGATGTCGTCCCTTGGCACTCGTCGCCCGGGGCGTCTCGCGCGGCGGCCGCCCATCTCTCACGCGTTTCGCCGTCTCTTTTTGCAGCATCACCTCCTCGCAAAAGGAGACGACTGCCTCCCATTCCCTCTCACTCCGCAGCATGGCTCGAAAGAGCCCCGGACGCAAGAAGTCGGAGATGGCAATCTGAGTTTGAGTTTTGACTTTAGTATGGGAAAACGGTTTGCGTCTCACGCCCGCGTCATTTAAGTTTCAGCGTTGTCCCAGTTCCAGTTGCGTTTATTAATTTTAATCTCGTTTACAGTTTTGCTTATAGATGTGTACTACATAATACGGAATTGGAAAATTGCCATTTTAACCTGTAGCGCTACCAATTATATGATTTGAAATTATGTGACGACCAAGTATATCAAAAGGTCAGTGGAGTTACGCAACGATGCCACTGACGAGTTCTTATATGCCCTTTTTTAAAAAAAAGTTTGTTGTATCTAGGAGAGCCTGTTAAACCGTGGTTTTGTTGTCCAGTCGGGTCGAATTTCCTTACTTTGTACCATAAGAATGAGGGCACAGAGAGTGCACTTGTATCTATGCACACATTTATGGACTACTAGCTGTGCCCCGCGGTGTTACCCGCGGTTTATTAGTCTATGTGTTAATCCAGGGTGTCAGCTAACTCCATACTAAATTTCATTAAATTGCTCTAGCCGTTTAGACGTAAAGAAGTAACAAACATACACACTCACATACTCACAAACTTTCGCCTATATAATATTAGTGTGATGTGATATACTTCTTTGTTAAAATTGGCCGTCGTGAACGAAAATGACTAGGAAAACATACACATATTAAATACCTACAAGAGAAAAAGGTTAGTTTTGTATTAAGACAGTTACTGACTAATGTTTCGAGGTATAATAAAACTTATTTAAAGGTGAGCATTCGTTCAGTAAGTACGAGCAAACGAGTGCGAACTCGCGAGCAACTCACTCTCGGCGAGTGTTCTGCCTACTGTCAGTTTTTGGCTAATAGTTTGAATATAACGCGGTTCATTTACTACGCTGCAATCAAAGATCCTAACCCTCGTCATCAGACGAATATGGAGCACGGGCGACAATAATTGAGCATGTTTATACGAGTTTTTAGTACACGGGTAACGTCATGCTTGCTGCGAATATTAAATAACGCCCAAAACACCGGTCAGTACTCACCTACACATCGAGATATATAATTACGTACGTATTAGGGCAGTTCTGAGTACATCAGTTTCTGACTCTGTCAGATTCTGAGTGGGTAACAAAATAATTTAATAACCCTCCTCAGCCGTCGGATAAAAATATATAATATTACATAAATTTATATTATTATTATATAAATTTAGATATAAATATATTATTTTCAAATGTTGAAAATAAATATTTATGTGTTTCTGAGTTTAAATATACATCGAACCTATAACCACAGGTCGGCATGGACCGCTGTACAGCCAGAGCATTTTATTATTATACAAATGTTACTAACAAAGCCGTCTAATTGTGTTTCAGCCGTGTCCATTGTAGCTTCCGCTAAATATGCGTTTTAATTACAAAGTGGGCTAAAGCACTCAAACTTTTCACAAACACGATTACTCAAGCTACATATACGTAGTCATGTATGTCTATCCTTCTTTACTATAGGGAATAAGACAGAAATCGAGTATATATGAAAAGGTAAGGTACCTACTTATGCTTCGTAATGTAGAACACAAACCTTCACACAAACTTTCGTGCTATGCTCGAAAAACGTTGTCAACAGGAAATGGTTGCAGGAAATTGTGATTTGATAATTAATCGTCTGTCTCTTTTAACCTTGACAATAATGCCATAAGAGGAAAAAGAGAATACATGATCACTAAGGTAGACCCTACATTTGATTATGAACAGTGCAAATCTTGATTAGAAACGCTACTTAATATTTATTACCGTCTTTTTAGATTAGAGCAATAGATTGTAAGACGTACACATGATACCTCGTCGTATGATTCCATTACGTACGATGAAATTACCCAAAATATTCCACTATTTAGTTACTTTATACAAACGTTTTGGCTCACTCTGTTTGCAATGTTGTTTGTCCAAAAGTCGTTCGTAAAAGCTCTTGCTCGTATCACCACAAACTTTACATTCGTACTCTCAAAGAGACTGCGCTGTTTACTCTACTAGTTGACGTAAAGGTACCATGAAATTGCGTAACCTTAACTATTACGGTGACAAAAGTATCAAAGTAATGTAAAAGTGGTATACGTTATTAAGTATTATGTTATCTGTAAATATAGAGTTTATAGGCAATTTTTGTAATACCGCTTATAAGGGAAATGAATTGGAACTTCAAAAAATCTACCTACTCAGATATTTTATTTCATCAAATTCCAAATGTTATTGTTACGAGTATATTTAACTTTAAACGTTTTTTTAACAATTTATCTCGCGTATTATTTTAAATTCCATTCTCGTTAGTCTCCGTAGCCTAGATTATCAGGACAATGGTGAATTTTATAGTGTATCATAACACAAAGAAATATAGCAGGAGCAGCCTGCTGCTTCTAGTAATGACTGTAGCATCTATGTATGATGGCTTAATTTGAATTTTAACGTTCTAATTTTGAATCCGATATCATAACCACTAGGTTTCGGCTTAGGGCTTCTAGATTCGATTAACACTAAAATAAAGCAAATAGTACTACTCATGCAAAGGCACTAAAGTCACACCAATACGACAACATGTTACTGTAAAAACTGTAGTTAGCAATCAACTAACTACAGTTCTATAGTAGTAAAGAAAGTAATATTACAACAATGTAAAACATTTAGTGTCCTTGCAATTTTTATACTTTCTGTACATTTTAGGGTCCTAAAACTCCCTAAGAAGTTAAATTTGCAATACTATTTCTTTGCGTCTATATTACGTAAAGGCTGCAGTCATCTTAGCTTGGTAAGTTAAATAATAATAATATCTGGGGACAACTCGCACAAAGCTATCTGATCCCAAACTAAGCAGAACTTGTACTATGGAAACCAGACAACCGATAAAAATACTTATATATATATATAAATATATATATATATATCTAAATGCATACATATTATAGATAAACAACACCTAGACGCAAAATAAACCATCGTGCTCATCACACAAAGTTTTATCCTGGGTGGGAATCGAACCCACGAACTCTTGTGTAGCAGTCGGATACACTCCCACCGCGCCACAGAGGCAGTCAATCAAATCAAACCGCAGAAATTTGCCTCCACATTCACACCTACTCCATACTAAAGAGAATTGCAAAAGTGTTTGTTGTTATCCTTTTACGAATTGAGGGCGAAGCCGGGGGAAAAGCTAGTATGTATATATTGTGGTACTGTAAAAGCCCGAAATACTGTAAATATTAAAATTTCCCAGTAAAACCTTAGATTCGCCAACCTTCCATGGTAAAAGTCCGGAAAGCTCTGAAATCATCTTTTATTTCAAACTTTTACCACTATTCGTTTGGTCAATCTTAAGACTCACCTCAAAGACATGGTAAGTATTAAAAGAGGCATTATCGTGTCCAATGCATCATTGTCTCACTATCGTGCTATTTTTTGTTTATTAGCTATAACTTAAATTTACTATTTCTCACAGGTGGTCATAGTTCTAACCTAACCTAATTGGTTAAGTTATAACACATACATTGTAATTTTGCTATTTCTGGCACTAGCTAGCTGCTATTGCAACAAAGCAGTAAGTAAGTAAAGTACACATTGTTTTATTTCCAAAGTCAACATTTACCACCCGTCACTGGTAATACCTTTGTACCGTATAAGTCCAAAAAATTACATTTACGTTGGTAAATTCTAAGATTCACTGGTAAAACCTAGGAGTGACCAATATTTGCTATGGGTTTAAGGTTAAAGCACACTGATCAATTCGGAAATGGATCGGCAGTTCGGCATCGTATCGTCTTGCCGTCAACTGTTGATAAGCTTGTCCTAAAGCGAGGCGATTACATTACGAATTCGATTAGTGTGTAATTTCCTACTGCTACAGTTAGAAATTTGATACAACCTTTATAATGACATATTTAATGGACGTACGATAGTGTATTGCTATCTCTTTCTTTGTACTTTGCTTGTTAGTGAGGTGGTTGTTGGAATATTAAGCACTAGTTACACTTGGTCAAATTCTCCAATTAATTGAAGGTAGTATTAATTGGTTTGGTACAATTGACGTCCGTTGTGTACAACATAATATAGTAATAGCACTAGCTAATAGTAAAGTTTCCGTAAAATAATTTCTCGTCCCTTGTTTATATCATTATAGAAACCACTGCAAAATTTCAGCGATTTTGCTGGCCGTTTACATGTGAGAAAGCTAATGGTAGGTGCATAAATCTTAATAATGCTATATACAAAGTACACCCGGACTCAGAACATCAATTGGTAAATCAGACAAAATGCTGTTTTAGGCAGAGTATTTTTTTTTTGTTATCTATGCAACGAAATGAAGAGATGAGCAGGCATGAAGAGACGAGTGTCACACTAGCCCATAACAGTAACAGTGCCATCCAAATCCTTTTTACCCGACTGCGGAGGGTACAGTGTTTGCAGTGTAAGTATATATGTGTTCCTTTGTTGCACTATATAGACCAAAAGCGTGGGTCGATTTTAATAATCGTGAATTATTAAAATCGACAATCGATTCGTATTAATCTTGCAATTGTCATTAAAGCTGACAGCAATTAAAATTCAAAATGACGACAGCCAGACGCCATATTGTGATAGAGTAAAAAAATAAAGTCAACAAACTATGTCATGTGGGGTATCATCGAGTCATTTTTTACTTATAATATCGGTTTAGGATAAATAGCGATTTAAAGTTTGATATCAACTATTTTTTCTCAAATTTTCGGTAGTTACAGTTATTACGTTACGTTTAGTCTTAAAACTAAACACTAAAAAGTATTAAATAAAAAATAAATTAAAAAAATTAAAATACCCGCCTGCTTAAAAAATATTGAAACAAGATAACTTTAAATCATGGATCGGAGGCATTTTAGTAAGTTCACTGGGATTAATAAATGCCTTCGAATGCGTGATTTAAGGTTATCTTGTTTCTCGCCATCAAACGTTAAGTTTGATGGGTATACTAGGTGATAATTATTGTAACTTTGTTAAATAAATAAAAAAATATATTAAATTACATTTTTTAAGCAGGCATTATATATTATAATACAAAAATGATAGATCATATAGAAACACCTGGCAAATATTCCTCTTTAACTGATTATAATTAATGAGGGAACAAACCACTTGCTGATATCAGTATTTTGTATGATAGTAACTTTTATAGGCATATTATGCCAATTACTATTCTTATTTTTTTTTTGGCAATGATCTGAATGTCAACGCCCCGCACTCCTTATTTGAGACATTAGTTCGAAAGTCTCCTTTGCATAATAATTACGTTTGCTACAGTGCCCTTTAATCCAAACATAGTGATGTATTAACTGACATTGTTATGGTATCCACCAAGACGGCTTATGGCTTAGGCCTACCACTAGGTACTTAAACAAAGAATAATCAGACTTAAAACAACAATGGGTAAATCATACAAAATGCTGTATAAATACAATAATTGCATTCTCGATTCCTGGGTCTGGACTTCAATTTTTTCTATGTTTCAAAAATGCAAGTCTGGTTATACTTTGTTTAAGTGGTGATAGGCCTAAGCCATAAGCCGTCTTGGTGGATACCATAATAATGTCAGTTAACACATCACTATGTTTAGATCGTTTCGATCCACTAAGACGGCTTATGGCTTACCATAAGCCGTCTTGGTGGATACCACAACAATGTCAGTTATTTTTAAGTGAAATGGTAATGTTAACACATCACTATGTTTGGATTGAAGGGCACTGTAGCAAACGCAGTTATTATGCAAAGGAGACTTACGAACTAATGTCTCAAATAATAAAATGCGGTGTGGTGACATTAGGAACTTTGGCAAAAAATAAAAAATAATAACAGTAATTGGCAAGATATGCCTATAAAAATTACTATCGTACAAAGTGCTGTTATAAGCAAGTGGTTTGTTCCCTCCTTAATTATAATCAATTTATGAGGAATATTTGCCAGGTGTTTCCCTTTGTTCTATCACTTTTGTATTATATAAACATGGAATTGAATTCAGTCTAGATGTTTATTTCCATAACGAGACTTACTTTACAGAAGCCTAAATAAATATTGTAACTAATTTATGAACAAATAACCGTTAATATTTTGAAACCTTTTGATAGCTGTTTACTTCACAATTCTAGGAAATTTTAATAACTTTCACAAAACGGGAATTATGACTAAAATAAAATATTCCTTATAATTATTAAAATAAACCTGCTTATTTTACGAACAAGCTATACCCCGTGGCTTCGCCCGCGTAACGTTTATTTTTTTAGTCTATGTTAAAGGTTTACCGAACTTCACGTGTTTGGACTTCGGTGAGTCTGCATGGGGTGTATCGATCCTTTTTAATATTTAAGTACTTACTTAGGCCATAAGAGTACAATGTTACTAACAAACTATGAACTCATATCTGAAAATAATCATATTTTTACTTTTTTATATTTCGTATGCACATAAAATAAAAAAGTAACAAAAATATTAGAAGTAGAAAAATGTATTGTATAAACTACGTAACCTACTGTAAAGATTCACCAAAATTCATTAAGTAGTTTTTTTGAGAAACAACAACAAAAATCCATTTATCCCAAGTTTTACAGACCTAACTTAAAAAATTAGGTTTCATACAAATTTGTAACACCTTTTTTACCTCCTTATGAGAAAAAAAAAATCTTCGTCAACTGATACAATAAAACGGCTTAGATTACAATTGATTATTATTTATTTATATTTAATATAATTTAACTACATGTAACTCCTATATAAAAAAATGGTCAAGCTTTTGAACTTAGTATTTAGGTTAATAAACAGGCATACAATTAAGTATATATTTGGAAGCTTTGAGCTATGGGACAATTTAAATTCAATACATCAAATCCAAATAAGACTAATACGGCTATAGCACGTATTTAACGCAGCTACAAAGTCTACGGCGTAGTATTATTCCGCTACGGCGTAGCATAGTGAATTATTTTTGTACCCATTCTCAGTCCCACTTTCTTTCTCTTCAAATAGTCTTATTTTGTATTCTACAATGACAGGCTAACCTGTCACTATGACACTCGTACTTTTACCGTAAAAAGTATGTCTCCATTACACATTACAAAGACCTGAAAGTCTTAACGAAATTCAAAGCAATAAACCTTCAGACTTAGACAACGGAACATTGTACATCGCGTGTCATCAGCCTAGACTACGATAGTGTCGTTTGGCAATAATATATCGTAATCCTCAAATCACGTCGGCACCGCTATTCGCTGCAGCCTACCATTTGTTACTGGCGACATTATCATTGTCCGCCACTGGCTCATATTCGGACGTCATTTGTCAGCCCGTATTGCTGGCCGTTGACTATTTCACATGTACTTATAAACGGACATACGGCTGATAAGCGTCGTCAGCTTATAGCAAGTTTAAATGTGTAATTCATGGATTATTTCCTTGCAACATTATGCAAATTGCGAGCAACTTACCATTGTTCACTTCATTAAAATATTCAAGCATTATCATAGATGCAAATTAGAAATCCCATTTCAAAAAATACTTTGAATAAATCAATATATTTTATTATACTAAAAACCAGTTTTAATTTTTCAGTACAAATCGGAAACTTCATACTTTAACCCATGATAAAGAAGATAAAGAAGTTCTAAAATAATCTGTACTATGTACTACGCACTCTAATATTAAATCCCAAATACTCAAACTAAACCTAAATGTACAATGTACGCGAAAGTATTTCTATCAATATTATTTACTCGCGTTCGAGAATTAGCCCGCAAAGTCGACTACCCAATTGTGCAAAAAACCGACTTTCGAAAAACGTAAAAATAAATAACTGTATTAATCAGACAAAAATAGGTCTTAAAATACCTTAATAAGATATTTGTCAAAACGAATACTATAATTAATGATTTGGTTTGATAATGACACTGTTCAAGTGAGCAGGCATAGAACGTCAAGTTTTTTGAATAGCCATAGTATTTGGCCACGTATAAGCACTTTCCTAATCAGGCAATCGATGCACTTGAAGTCTTTAAACAATGTATAAACAAAACTACACCTTATATATTAACAGCTTATACAATATTTAATCGTATCTAGGTAAATACAATAGTAGCATTTTTGGATATCTTATAAAAATATAATCGCACCAACGTGTTCATAGTCCAGGAGCTCAGAATCACGCGGCGTTAATCGACCGTGGTACAATCGTTTATATAAAAATTCTCTATTGGAAATATCTCTAGGCGGGATAACAAATCCATAGAGCGGCTAGTCATACAGGGAAAGTGTAGGGAACCAGATCAGGCAGCAGGACAACTTGTGCCAGGACCGTGTGTGTTGTGCCCGTTCTACCACGTTGAGGACGTCACTACGTGACCACGGCCGCTCTGCAAGAGCGAAACGACAAAAAAGAAGATATACTGATTATAGCGTACGTTTTTAATCATAATCAGCCTCACAATCAAGAGTTGTCTTTAGAATAAATAAATGCGGTATAATGAATAGCATCTGATATCTATAAAGCGGAAGAGTTTTTTGTCTGGTTGAACGCGAACTACTGGTTTGAAGTGAAAAAATATTGTTAAAAAGACTATAGACAAATATATATAACAAAGAAAAATATTGCAATAACGGGGAAAATTGACGCAAACGATGTTTCGCGGGCTAAACTTTTGCAAACATTGATTCTCGATATCGATTCAGCACAACCTATTTCGAGTTACGAAAATTTTAGTTAGTGTAGAACAAAAAAGGCATCGTAAAATATAAAAAAGTAGTTTTTACTAGTATATTTAGTAGTTCCATGGTTTTTTTTCGTTTTGGAGTTATGATGAAAAATACTGCTTCTGATTGGGGACTTTTATAGCTACCATTACAAGTATTTCTTAAAACATGTAGTATGCCAATATTATTAGTCGTTTTAAAGGTCAACCACTTAACATCATTAAGAAATAGAAAAGGTAATTAAACACTTATCATTTTTTTTAAATAATCTATATATAACTCTATAGATGCTTAAAAGTACCACTACATAAATCACAATAATTAATTTATTTAAAGAAAAATACCATTAAGAATAAAAAGTCTTTGAAAATCCAATACAAAGAAAAAACAAGGAAAATTTTCTTCGGAATTGCCTTCATTTAACATTTACAGCGTTTTGATCATTCGACAGATGATCAAATCAAGAGAGGTCAAGTGCAAGTGATTACACACAATCAAATTTAAATGAAAATGCTTACAAAAAAGATTTCCTTATTTATGTTTCCCTAACAATGGGTTTGTTCAATGTTACAAAATTAATTAAACTGTTGTTACAAACTAGCTGCTACCCAAGAATATGCCCACGTAGATGTCGGTTAAGTGACCAAGTTATAAAATTCCTGGAACCATTCACACTATCCGTCCCAAGATATATAATTCGGGGAACATCCAAACTAGGCAGAACCTGTACTATAATAACCAGACAACTGATAAATATACTTATATATTTCTAAATACATACATATTTTAGATAAATAACATCGTGCTTATCACACAAAGTTTTATTCTGGGTAAGGATCAAACCCACGACCTTTTAGCAGTCAGGGTCACTAACCACAATTCTAATAGGCCTGTCAACCATGTAAATTGATCTCTCTAATGTAAGGCATGACCAGTAACATGGAGATCAAACTATAGCTATATACAAGATTACAATCATATAAATTAGTTTATTTATGTTTTGGTTATATTTTTTTATAAATAACCTCTTAAACGAACCTAATCAAAAGCTTCGTGGATTGATGTAACTTTGGACAAACAAACTGTGACATAAGGGGATTATTCACGTTAACAAATGGGAATGCTGTCGCGCATACCGCAATGCAAAAACCTACCTTACTTAAAGAGCACGACTAGTATAGTTTAATGGTCCCAGGTCTTAGCAAACGAAACCATTAAATATCCTCGATACTAAATTGAATCAAAAAATGCTTTGCAATTGTAGGTACAACAAAAACTATTTAAAAAAAAACTGTTTGTCTGCAAACTCGGTTTACTGACGATAATTCTACGTGATAACGTCATAGGAAAATATTGATGACAAATCGCCATTCGCCTTGCTTAGCAACCAATCAATAACGTTAGTTCCAATTGTATCCCATACCATGTCGCTGCAATCGCCATTCGCTGTTGCTTAGCAACCAATCAATAACGTGACTTTTTTTAGTCTCTTAGTTTTGTACATGCACCCGGTCATCGATTTATAAGACTTTATTACGTCATATTCCTTTGCAATATGATCGTTTTCCAACAAGCCCGTGTGTATAACACTGTATTTGATACTCCACTACAATACATACAAACATTTATCACACACTGTAACACAGTTACGGATGTGGAAACGCCAGCCAATACAATTATTGGCTGGATGTTATCCGAATGTCAATAGGTATACATGTAACCTATAAATTAACATTCCGATACATTTATTTCATTATCTGCTCTGCATTGATTATATTGAATGTGTTTAGAGTACCAGTTCATACAATTCTACTTGCTCCTGCCAGCGGTTTTGTTCGTGTCATTCTCAGTTTAAGTCTCCGCGCCTAATTTATTAAAAACCCAATCACTCAGGATAGTTTTAGGATCAGTCTCTATTCGTTCGTTTCCGTTTTAAGGGTTCTATACCTCAAAAGGCAAAAACGGAACCCTTATAGGATAACTTTGCTGTCCGATCGTCCATCTGTATGTCAAGACCTTTTATATCGGGAACTAGCTGTGCCCGCGACTTCGTTCGCGTGGAAGTTGGGTTTGTATTAAGGTAGTTTATATTACAATTTAACTTTTGTGTAAAACATATTGGAAACATGCTCCACAATGCTCTGTGGCATCTATGGATATTAGGGCCTAGCTTTAATCAGGGCCCAACCTATGGCAGGGCAAGCCATGCAAATGCCCAGTGCAGCAAAATGAAGGGCGACAAAGTTTATGGCGCCAGACGGTTAGAAGACAAATTATAAAAAATCCCATGCTTTCAGCACCTCGACAAAAAAGTATTTCACCAAAATGATTTGCATCACATCAAATATTATTAATATTGAAAAATTCCCCCCCCCTCCCCCGTCAACTTGGGCGGTTTCGGGTTATATGAAGCCCGAAACCGCCCAAGTACTCGCGCGAAATTTTGTGTTTAGGAGCTTCGATTCTGACTCCGAAAGGTCGAAAATTCCAACTTCGGCTCCGACACTTTTAAATCGGACGTTTTAATCGGAGGTACCTAGCCGCTCCTTCAAGATAATTTATACATAGGTAATAAAGGTAAGTATGATGGAAAACATACAATCTAGATTCCCTATGATCACGGGTTATGTCCTGCCCGAGCGATCTTTTCCGAGTCTAAAGTACACCCACTTTGTGTCCGTGTTGTAAAGTCCCCCGCGAAATTGGGCTAGTTATGTTTTTAAAACTTTGCATTCCCGCGGTGCTGTGATGCGTGTTCAAACAAACAGACAACATTCAAACGTTTTTAAAAGATATACTCAGATATATTTTTGTATTTAAATACTATTTCTAAACTTATTTCAATATTTTTTTTCACTCACTTTAGAAGATTTAAATATTATTTTATAATGTCTACATTGGTGAATTAAAAAATAGGTGTGTCAACCTGTCGCAAATTAAGATCATCATATATTCATATTATATCCCTCTATGTAAGAATTCCAGTTTTTTTTTTAAATTAATTTTCCTGATTCTTTTTAATTTGAATTTAAACGCCATCTATTTTCAAAACTGGATAAGTTTCTTTTAATACTTGATGATTTTATATTAAATTATACTTAAACTTTCATGCTTAAACATAGGTAAGCAAGGTATTTAACCTTAAATTATTCACGCGATTAAGATCCGTAATAGATATATTTTCATAATGTGTACAAATCGCGAAAGTTTATCAACATTTGTAGGTAAGCAATTTTGGCACTCAGAAGAAATTGAATCACAGATGGCACCACTTGTTTTATTTTGATATAACACTAACATTTATAAATTCTACAAAATATCAAGTAGTTACTGTTTATTTGTAATGTAATATTGTTTTTTTATTTCTACATTCATAACGTAATCACGATTCACGCAAAACAATGATAAAGGTGCCTATTGAAAGTTATTGATTGATATGAAAATTTGTTAAACAAAGTAAACATGTTAAAGTCGAAAATAAAAGCTTGTATAATAAGTATACATTTGAAAAAATACTTAAAAAAAGAATAAAAAGAATTTTAAAACAACAAAAAAAGAGACTCGCACACTTGAGACTCGATCCACCGACTTCGCTCGTGCGATACCGCCACTTGTGCCATTAGACCACCTTTACCGATACAAAAATGATTAAATAGCTGATCTTAAGAAAATTAAAAATGTTGTGTTTAGCTCCTTATAGTTTTAGCGTGAAGTTACTGTTTCCATGGGTTACAATTGTAAATAATGTCTTATTGTGAAAAAAATTGTGAAAAACCATAATGGTTCGACCAAACATACGTTTCTGCTCGCTCCCCATAAACGATAGCGTAATGATTCATAGTGTAAATAATGACCTATAGTATTTACAATAAAACTGCAAATTTTCATGAAGATCCGTCAAGTAGTTATTGTTTTATGACGATAAATAGCTACAGACATTATCCGTTATTGCTTAGCTCCTATGGGAAATAGCGTGATAAATTATAGCCTAAATGTTAATCCAGACTTATTAGAATACACATACCAAATTTCAACCGAATCTGTCTGGTAGTTTTTACGTGATGCGTGTTCAAACAAACAGGCGGACAGACAGACAGACAGACAGACATTTCCGAAAATGTAGGAATGTGTTTAAATACTCTTTTCGAACATTTCCCAATATTTTTTTTTACTATGTTCGGCCATGTACAGACACGTGAAATTTACAATTTTATTATATGTATAGAAGATGTATAGATATAGATATAGATATAGACAGATGTGTAGAGGATTATCTTTATAGAGTTGAATTAAACCCATATATTCAGGTTGCCTATCCCTTAAAGCCGCGCAAAAACTTCTAAGGTACCGTTAAAAAAGATACAGCCGTTTATGCAGCAAAAAACTTATATTTCGACACTCTCAAAGGAATCAAAATTTATAAGGTAATTTCCGTTTACCTTCTTTTTTTTTACAGATGGGAAATCATCATATGACTTCTCCCGCTGTGGGCACGAGCCCAGACTCAGACTGTCAGACTCCTACTGACTAAAACCCATCTGTGTTCCTTCTTTTGCCCTGGTGTTCCGGGAGCACGGTAACTCTTTCGAACGATCCCGCACTCCCGGTGGGCGCCGGCCCAATGGGGCCCCGTCACTTGCTGACACCTCTGTGAGGCGCGCGTGGAACACTAGCACGCCGTCGACCCGGAATAGTCCTAAGCTGGACGGCAAGCTACCCACTGCTCGTCGTCCTCAGGCCTGAGCCTAGGGTGGCTGGATGTCGTCCCTTGTCACCCGTCACCCGGGGCGTATCGCAGGGCGGCCGGGGCGTGAGGACCGTCTATCTCTCACGCGTTCCGCCGTCTCATTTTGCAGCATCACCTCCTCGCAAAAGGAGACGACTGCCTCCCATTCCCTCTCACTCCGCAGCATGGCTCGAATGAGCCCCGGACGCGAGAGGTCACCACCGCCGATTGCTACCACAAGGGCAAGTCACTGCTCGGCCCAAGCGGGGCACACCTCCACCGTATGCTCCACCGTGTCCTCCGGCCGGTCACCGCAATGGTGACGCCCAGGAGTTTCCTCCCGCTCAATGCGATGCAGGTACCTCCCGAAACACCCGTGTCCGGTGAGTACCTGCGTCAGGTGGTAGGTGAGGACGCCATGGCGCCTCTCCAGCCACTCCTCAAAGAGAGGACTTACCGCCGCTATCGCGGAGTGGCCTGCTTGTGACTGCGACAGTCGTTCTCTCCACGACGACATGAGATCGAGGCGGAGCTCCCTCCGACGTGCAGCAATTTGTCGTGGCAGCGGAGTTTCGCCCTAGTGTAGCGCCTCCTCTCGCCACTCGTAAGCGAGTGCGAGGGCTATCGCCTCCAGATCCCACGGCGCCATTCTGGCGAGGAGGCAATCCGCTTCGCGGGAGACCGTGCGAAATGGGCGGCTCGTCACCCCAATGAACGTGCCCATACTGGAGTCCCATATAGGGCCATCGACCGCACGATCCCCGCGTATAGCCTTCGGCAGGGGGCGTTTGGACCCCCCAAATTTGGAAGGAGCCGTTTTAACACGGCCCCAGCCCGTTCCAATTTGGGAGCCAAACGTCGGAAATGCTCTACGAAGTTCCGCCGGCTGTCGAGGACGAGTCCCAGGTACTTCATCGTCAAATCGACGCCGATGTGAACCCCCCCTACTGCCCTCGCACTCGCTTACAAGTGGCGAGAGGAGGCGCTACACTGGGGCGAAACTCCGCTGCCGCGACAAATTGCTGCACGTCGGAGGGAGCTCCGCCTCGATCTCATGGCGTCGTGGAGAGAACGACTGTCGCAGCCACAAGCAGGCCACTCCACGATAGCGGCGGCAAGTCCTCTCTTTGAGGAGTGGCTGGAGAGGCGCCGCCATGGCGCCTCTCCAGCCTTCAGTCTTCACCTACCGCCTGACGCAGGTATTCACCGGACACGGGTGTTTCGGGAGGTACCTGCATCGCATTAAGCGGGAGGAAACTTCCGGGTGTCACCATTTTGACCGGCTGGAGGAGTGACCGGCCAGAGGACACGGTGGAGCATACGGTGGAGATGTGCCCCGCTTGGGCCGAGCAGCGACTTGCCCTTGTGGTAGCGATCGGTAGTGGTGCGACAGGTGACCTCTCGCGTCCGGGGCTCATTCGAGCCATGCTGCGGAGTGAGAGGGAATGGGAGGCAGTCGTCTCCTTTTGCGAGGAGGTGATGCTGCAAAAGGAGACGGCGAAACGCGTGAGAGATAGACGGTCCTCACGCCCCGGCCGCCCCGCGATACGCCCCGGGCGACAGGTGACAAGGGACGACATCCGGCCACCCTAGGCGCAGGCCTGAGGACGACGAGCAGTGGGTAGCTTAGGACTAGGCCGGGTCGATGGCGCGCCTCAAAGAGGTGTCAGCAAGTGACGGAGCCCCATTGGGCCGGCGCCCATCGGGAGTGCGGGAACGTTCGAAAGAGTTACCGTGCTCCCGGAACACCAGGGCAAAAGAAGGAATACAGATGGGTTTTAGTCAGTAGGAGTCTGACACGCCTTCCCGCTCGTGCCCACAGCGGGAGAAGTCATATGATGATTTCCCATCTATAAAAAAAAGTTTTTTTTTTAAGATGACTAGCAATGCGGGGTTGGGCCCCGCATTACTAGTAATCTTGTTAACCCCTCCAGCTAAGCTCAAAGGCTTGTGTTAGGAGTGGGTTCACGTCGGGAGTATAATGGGTAAGATTCGAAACCGCGACCTCACGATTGCAAGTAACCAAAAACAAAATATAATCGGCAAAAGCTAATACAGTGTCTCGGTCTCGGTAATAGTCTTCTAACCGATCTCGGTTACGGCGGCCGATCTCATTAGCGCAGACACAAGTGTAGTTTTATACCCTCACTCTCATAGTGCATAAATCCGAAAAGACTATAATGATATCTTATTGGGACAACTCACACAATGCTGTCAGGTCCGAAATAATTTTAGTTTAAAGTATTTTTGCGATTCATACGGTTAAAAAGATAAGGGGAAGGGACACAATTTATTCCACTTTTAGAGCGATTATTTCAAAAGTATTCACTGAATCAAAAAAGTTTATTAAATAAGAAACTTTAAAATATGCCACACGTTGAAGTTTCGTAAAAAAAACAGCTTCTGTTACATGTATAGAGTGCCCCCCCCCTAAAAATATTTATATTTATTATTTAGCTATCAAGCTAAGTAATGGTTACAAGACATCTTTTCACAAAATTTAATCAATATTCATTGTGTAGTCTTTGAGTAAAATTCCTGTGACATACGGACGGACAGACAGACAGAGGATCGAACCTATAATGGTCCTTTGATAGTCCTTTTTTGCCATTTTGGTTAAGTAACCCTGAAACAGTAAGCGCCTCGAACAGTCTTAATTCACATTGTAAATAATGAATTGGATCTGAGCAGTAGGTAATCGGTTGATTTAACGATTTCCAATCTCATCTTGATTCGAGGGGAATTAACCTCGTCTCGTTGGCTGCAAGTGACTTGCCTCTGGATTAGAAATTAAAATAAAATGTGTATTGGGTTGGGCTTGGGTTTCATGGAATTAAGTTCCGTTTGGACAACATTTATGAAATTACCACTTCAGGGTTTATTTTGAGGTTGTTGTGTGAATGACATTTATTGTGTAAAACTATGAACGTAATGGAATATCCATTTAATCCCTTTATTTTACATTCACCGCAATTTTGTAGTCGTTTTGAGACCGAAAATTTTGAACTTCAAATCAATAACCTAGTACATAAAAAATGTCAGTTTAATAAAGTACCTACCTGTGATATTTTTTTATAAAAAAATAACCTTAAATTGTCTAAAGCGGCGAGTGGTGCACTTTTGTCTGGTAGAAACCTATGAATGACATCTATCTTATGTTCCAAGATCCCAGTCATGCCAGACCTATTTTTATTTTCTGACAGATAAAATGTAGGGCTTCGGGTAGTGTTTAATGTATACTCAATGCTAGCATACCAGCTAAGTTTTATAGACGGCCAATTTTCAGGTACCAGATGAGAAAGGTAAAAAAAATCGGACTAAATTATCTTATTTTCTGACAGTTGATTTTCATAAATATAAAAAAAAAAAATGATTTATTGTTCAAAAAGTTACAAATAGATAGTAATAAAGCCCTGGATCTCACACTAGGATTCCCTGTGTCGTGAGATCCAGTCTCTTTCATATCTAGTATATTGTTACAATATTGTATGTAATGTTTTAATTTTAGTAACATAAATATTAATGTATTTCTAACTTAAGTTAAGGGTTATAAAGGGATAACATCTAAGAATAAAATGCATATGTGTGTGTGTGTGTGTGTGTGTGTGTGTGTGTGTGTGTGTGTGTATGTATGTGTGTGTGTGTGTGTTGTGTGTTTAGTGTGTGTGTGTACTACTATGTATGTATGCTCGCAGTATAATTGCCAAATTAAACAGATTAAGTATTAGACAGAAGCCTGTCTGTTGTATTTTTTTTTTATATTATATGGGTTAAAGGACTAAAACAAAATATTATTCAGCATTGTCAGACACTTCCCGCCGTCCATAACTTCCGCCAGACACTTTAAAGTGGCCAAAACAGGTGAATACTTATCTTATTTTTTGATGCTTGATTTATAAATGTGTTACTTAGGAGATTACATGGAACATAATATGTTCCATATCATCTCCTAACTAACACATTTATAAATCAAGCATCAAAATATTTGCTCAGCCAGACAGATTCTATGGGCCAAAGATTCTTCCAGACACCAAACTTATTCATCCTTTAATATGATCGTGAAGCTATTATAATACTTACCTTATTTTTTGATGCTTGATTTTTATATATCTTACTTAGGGGATTATAAGGAACATAAATTTACTAAGCCAAAACAAATTGTATGGGTCAAACCTTCTCCCAGACATCAAAAACATTCAGCAGCGCTCGGGTAGCGCCGTCTATACAAGTAACCGCAAATGAAATATAATCGGCAAAAGCTAATACAGTGCCTCGGTCTCGGTCTCTCAACTTAGCTGGTATGCTAGCATTATGATCGTAGTACCTATTATTGTTACGTGAAATCGAGTAGCGTTACTACATGTGGTTATTTGTTTTCCACAAACGACATTAATTTCAATTAAAAAAAAATGTTTTCATAAGCTGATAGTTTTTATAGACTGGGTTATTGATTTGGAGTTCAAAATTTTTGGCTCCAAAACGACAATAAATTCACGGTCCCACGCAACTTCGTCTGCGTAAATTATCTATTAGTCGTAGCGAAGTCACGTATATTTTTTCAATTTGTATCAGTAGTTCCTGAGATTACCGCGTTCAAACAAACAAACAAACTCTTCAGCTTTATAATATAAGTGTAGATTAGGATTGATTACAACGTAATAAGCTCGGACGATACTTGGAATATAATGTATAAAGAATTATAAGCCGCGTGTTTTGAAATATCACATGTTTTGTCAAGTCTTGAAAAATATTATTATTAATATATACAGGGTGTAACAGAAAGGTGTGGTCATATTCAAGGGTTGGTATGTGCCCATGATACTGAGTGCACATACATAATTTTATCAAAATCGGAGTACCATAAAAAATAATTAATATTTTTTTCATTCGTTTATTTATGAATGAAAAAGTTATTAATTAAAAAAAGTATGACTTAAAAAGTTCTATGCCATAATAATCCAATCCAATTGTGTACCAGGGAAGGTATAATTCTTATGGAATACGCCTTTCACTACAGAATTTTGACAAAAAGAATATGCTATAACTATGTAATATAAATGCAACCAGCTATGGCACCATGGTAGGTGCAATACTGATAACATACCCTATCCGCTGCTGAAATTTGACCACACCTTTCTGTTACACCCTGTATAATATATAAGATATTATTATTATTATTTGTGGTCGAACTCCTTTCGACCTGCTGCTGGACCGTTTTTTGTGATTTTTTTTATATACTTAGTAGGCATGAGAATAAATTTATTAATCGCGATTACATAATTATTGTATGAATTGCAAAAACGGAGAAAACTGACACAGGCGAAGCTGCGTGGGTCAACTAGTAACTTAGGTCAATGTAAGTGAGTGAAGGTGTGCTGGTGTATGAATATGTTTGTGTGTATGTGCCTATGTGAGATAGTTATCAGAAAAAGTTCAATAACGTTTAAAGTAACAGGGTATATTGGTTTCGCTCCTGCCATTAAGAAATTAATAGTTTGTTACCCAACTTAAAAAACGAGGAGGTTCTCAATTCGAACGTTTGTATTTTTTTATATACTTATGGCATAACTCCGTCATAAATAAACGGAATGTCAAATTCTTTTTTGTTCAAAAGAGGTTTATTCGGAAAAGGTCCCATATAAATTTTGTAAAGATCTGATGATTAGTTTCGGAGACAAACAAGGAAGTTCCACAAATGCCAGCAAATCAACCGTTATTTGGTAAACCCGGTGAGATGTTTTTTGGAAAAAAAAGTTTTTGTCTCTTAAATATTCTGCAGTAGTGTAGTTGACTCTCTTTTGACCCTCCAATTAAGAGTCGAGTTACGGAAAAGCCATCTGGTTTAATTAGTGAACCTTTCGCTTTTATACATTAGCTAAATATATAGTTCTAAAATTATGTTTAATAATATTCCATCCTCAACTATCTTAAACGAAAGTGCTTTATAGCATAAATTAATTTTCTTTTTTCAACACATGAAAAATGAGCTTTATTAAAAATTCTTTAACGTTTAAAAATAACATCACACGAAATTAAAAATTACGTTCTTCGGCTTTCATAAAGTGTCATGAAAATACGAAGCGTACTTAACTGAGTTAAGCGGTTCACATTAAAAGGAGATATCTTTGCCCTTAAAAGCGTATATTTTTTGGCAATAGACTACCATAATACCATACACAGATTCCATTTTCAAGCCAACAAATAGTCAGACATCGTAATATTTTTAACACGCTTTTAATAGGTTGTATAAATAAGTTTCTTAGAACAATTCAAATATGAGCATCTGGTCTCAAAAGAGCCTGTACAGCAACCAGACTATCAATAACTTATTGTAATGTTTAAAGCATTTGTTTGCAATTATTTAACACAATATTTTTAAATGTTCACTGCCTCTGTGCCGCGGGTTCGATTCTCACACGGGACACCACTTTGTGTGATCCACTAATTGTTGTTCCGAGTCTGGGTGTACTTTGTGTCCGTGACTTATATGTTTGTAAAGTTCCCCGCGACAAAGGGCTTGCACCCCAATGCGGGAGCCGTCATAAAAAAAAAAGTATGGAGGAAAAATTCGTCTCAGGCGGGACTTGAACCCGCCACCTTAGGGGTACCGGCCCAAAGCTATTACCAACTGGCACCGAGACATGTCCATCTGAGTCGAATTTTGCCTACACATGATATGATTTCACACCAAGCATGTCCTCAAGGAACTTGTACAGCTCTGTGAGTTTAATTGCAGAATCCATTGAAATACAGATTTGATATTATGATAACGTTGGGCCTGAACATTACTTTTGTATTTTTTGAAGAATTTTTATGCTAATGCAGTTCAGCATGTGCAGCATCAATGGGTACGAATTGATTTGCTTTTGAATGATAGCAATATGTGTGAAATAACCAGACAGTACGTAACAGGACTTAGTTATACAAAAGTCAAAGTATTACACTTGGGAAAAAAATATGTTCCGTAATTCATTTTCAGCAAGTTTTCATTGCTACGAATAAGTATTACAACATTTATTGCGAAAAACTCTGGTTAGCATTTGCAGTAAAAGTGACGTAAAAAGAAAAATCCTTATGGATTATGACGTTTCCAGTCAGTCAATAATAATTCTCAGCTATAAATAAACTTCAATAATCTAAAAATAGTTACAACTTTTAGGGAAAAGTTAAATTGGAACGCTCAATTCCCAAAGATGGAGTAAACGATTGAGTCAAAAATAGGGTGTTGACTTTACTGATTCGTAAATACTTGATTACGTAGTTTATTTTTGACTTTTGACCTTTCTAATGTTCGGGTACTTACTCTATTTATATTTAAGGTATTGATTTGGTCGTAATAAAATCATTTTAAGGTCGTTTCTAGTTTGCTTAGGACTTTTTATAATGTGTTTGATTACATTATAAACCCACAAATTAGTGATGAATGGCTGTTTGTTAGTTTTTCATGTAAAATCTACTAAACGGATTTTGATGATATTTTGTAATGTAGTTCATACATCAAAATAGGCTAGCATCGTGGCCGAAGCCGCGTGGATATGTTAGTAATCATAAAATGTAGTGAAGTCCACAGGTGTGTGGTTGAATCGTCGATGACAGGCGTTTATAAGCTATGGTAACTGCTTACCACCAGGCTGTAGGCTTGATAGCCTTAGTAGTATAGAAACATAAAAAAAAAATCGGCGATTCAGAGCTCGTAAAATGTGTGCCTCTAAGTTTGTCTTTAATTTTTGGAAATAAAAAGATGTCTCAGGGTGCGAGGACCGACCTTTATTTATTCCATACTCGTGGGATCAAATATGGATGACGCATAATTTGAAAATATATTTTACAAAACAAAAAATATAAGGCTCTTGGCGAAAGAACGCAAAGGCGACGAAGAGTTATAACAAATAATGACTTCTATTGGCAAATTGTTGACACCTTGGTTTACGTTAGTAATTTTCGTAGGGACAACTAATTTAAAAAAATACAGTTAGGATAGTTAGGATTAGAGTAGAATAATTGTTTAGCTGCAGATCATGTCGGACCCGACATATCATTGTACACATGACGTAACCTTGTAGTATCGTTAAACATTTAATTGATTACCAGTACACACATTGCGTTATGCAAACACAGAATACAATTCGAAAATCCTCGACGATTTATTTTGGAATAACTGAATTAATGGGTCTGAAATATTTTATACAATTTGTAGTTATTTTATTCCTATATTTATTTTTGTTGTAACTTTAAAAATTAATGGTCAATTAATATGTCATCGTCATCAATTACACCATTTTTATTAATGCATGAATGAATATGTCTCGTTAAGCATTTTTTTATTCATGATGTACAGTATCGCAATATGTATGCAGTTTTAATCATGTTATCTACTGTTGCTGTACCAATGTCTGTTATTCCAGAAAAAAAATACCTAGATTGCACTGGAAACAACAGATGTGGTAATTAGTCAGTAATTATACCTATCATATTAAATAACCTGGTTTAGTATTAAAATGGAATATAAAGTGAAATGAGAATTCCTATACAAAATTAGCAATTTTGAATTGCTTTCATTTTCAACCGACTTCAAAAAGGAGGAGGTTCTCAATTCGACTGTATATATATATTTTTTAAATATTTTTGACCTGATTACTCGCAGACCGCCAGACCGATTTGATTTTTTTGTGTTTGAAAGGGTATACTTCCAGATTGGTCCCATTGTGATCAAAGTTCGGGTCTGATGCTGCGATCTGGGAGAAATCGAGGGAACTCTTCAAATATTAAAGGCACACCTATTGTAATTTGGGTATATTTTGTAGTAATTCGTGCTATTATTCTTAAAAACACCATTGAGTGAAATGGAACTGATGATGAAGACCACAGATGACCAGAGGAACTATTTAATAATAAATATTGCGGGTTGCGATCTGAGTATCGTGTTCGATATCTGATTCTTCGCCTCCGTCAAATCATGTAATAGAACTGATGGTCTAGTATCAGATGAACTCCTCAAAAATCAACAGCCTTGTATTTTGTAAAAAGAAATGAGCAGTTTGGATTAAGCTATTTTAACATTTATCAAATACACACCAATACACGAAAAAGTGAAAAATAAAAACTTTTTCCCAAAAAAATGACTTCCAAAATAAATATAAGGTAACTAAAAAGCAAAAAATAGGTGCCTAAAACATAAAACTACATTTCCTGGCAACAACTTCAAAATGTTTTATTATGTTTTGTTGTTGTACCTATATTATTTTTCTGTAAAAAAGTTTTTATATGGCATAATCCGGCCATTACAGCGAATAAAAAAAAAAAAAAAAATTTCGGCAATGTCATGTTTCACACGACAACGTGTGGAAGAGGTTGTGTTGATTCCACCCACGTGACAGAGCTTTGTGAAATCTATAAAATTGTTGTTTTTAAGTCTGCGTGAGTTGTAGGTACTGAGCCCATTATTTTTGTATGTTTATAACATTCTCCACAACTTAGAAATTGTATACTAATACGCGATTTGTGACCTAAAGAGGTACCTAAATACTCTTTAGGTATTATAATACCTAAAGAGTCCTAAAGGCAGGTAATAATAAAATCACATATATGGCAATGCTAGTGATACAAAAGGCGGCCTTAAGGCAGCCTGCGATGTCTTTCATAGGAAAATGCATTTTGCTTTTAATTAAGACAGTATGGTGCTTCTAAGCTAATTATAACTAGAGTTTCCGTTTTCCATCAACGATTCACAAATCATTCTACACACATTATTATTCCATAGCTGTTGAATCAAAAATTCGTCACTCTCTCACGTAGTTAGTCAGATGTCGTTTGTCAGGCTTACCCTCACCCATCACCATTCGTCTCCAAGAGTATCAAGTCATCTTTTTGAACAGCATAGTCTATGACGTCACATCGTTAGTGTTGGACATAAGTCCATGAAAAATTGCATTGGGTTCTCGGTGTAAAGCTCGTTGTGTGGTGAAAGGATACTCTGTAAGTTTGCTTATGCTTTGCCTAGGAATAATAGATGCTTAATTACTAATTTAAGTTTTGTTTTCTACTTACAATTTGTGATATGAATTTTCTGTTCAAAAGTTATCTGTATTAACCAGTTTGTACTCTTGAAATTTAAGACATTTTAAAATTTAATCTTAGGTCGGATAAGGTAACATCTTTCCTAACGTAGGTACAAGCTGAATAAATAAAATTATTTCCCTTTATTCTGAAGCGATAGTAATTAATTATAGTGCTGTACTTGTCTAACTCTATTTCGCCCTCTAATAAAACTTATAATAATAATATCTTGGGACAACGCACACGGGGGATCAGATAGCGTTTATCTGATCCCAAACTAAGCAGAGCTTGTACTATGGAAACCAGACAACTGATAAACATACTTAAATTTTTCAATATATATACTGATAGATAAATTAGACCCAGACGTAGAATAAACCATCGTGCTCATCGCACAAAGTTTTATCCTGTATGGGGATCGAACCCACGACATCCAGCTTAGCGGTCAGAGTCACTAACCACTAGACAAAAAGTTCAGTTAAGTTTGAATAATTGAACTTTAATATAAATATTTGAACTATGGTATAAAAAAATACTATTTGAAAAATTGAACTATCAGTAGAGCATATGTTCGTGGCACTTATACCCTTTAATTCCTTCCGATATTTTTTTAGAATATTATAGGAACTTAATCTCGTGAAATATTCGAAGGTACAAACCTTTTATTACTTTTAAATATTTCACGCGATTTATTAATATTGTAAGATGAGTAAAAATCGCGAAATTTTGAAAACAATTACGCCTTTTTGTTGAAAAAAGTCGACAATAACTCAAAGAAATCATGAATCCGATCATATTGAAAATCATTTTAGTTGAAAGTTTTTACTAAGCGTTACTTTTGTGATCTTTTCCATATTTTCGTCACATGGTTTAAAAGTTAAGGGGGACACACAATTTATGTAACTTTCGGAGTGAGTATTTCCAAAAACAATCACTCAAAAAAAAAAATCTATAAACCTTAAAATGTTTTTAAAAGACCTGTCAATAGATGTGCTACACATAAAATTATTTGTCAGCCCTCTGTTATATGTATGGAGTGCCTGAAATATTTATTTTTATTATTTTACTTTCGAATTAAGTAGCGACGGTATGTAGTTTTTGAGCAAAATGTCTATGACATACGGACGGACAGACAGACAAACAAACAGACTGATGAACATGATGAAACTATAAGGGTTTCGTTTTGCCATTTTGGCTTAGAAACTCTATAAAGCGTGTGACTGGTGAATTATGGGTGATATCTCAGAAGAGACCAGCTAGAATAACACATGGATACATAAATGTTGTAACAAATCCAAAATATTTGTTTATTCACAGGCATATTTTACAAAGGCATACAAGAGTTATATTTCGACTTCACAAAATTTACCAAGTACTTTAATCTTATATAACCAGCCTTTCATATCCCGATTTTGTTAAGTACTAAACCAAGATGATTACTTCCCTCCACACTCATACACAAACAAGCTATTATAACTTCTCATATTGTTTAAAACTCATCAAGTGAACTCCATCGTCTTAGCGATTTACAAAAAGCCACTGAAGTTACGCGTATCCGAAACTTATTTAATCTTTCATCGCGTTAGCGAGTCGACAGCTTTGCCAGTAAGAATTTGTTTAACGCAGTATCATGGCTTACTTTATAAATATCAGGAGGAAGATTTTTATGTATGAGAAGTATCTGATGAAATGTGTTAAACTAAGGAGCTACATTAGCAACAGCTTTAAAATTCCTCTAATCGGCATCTTTTGATTCGTCTATAACTGCTAGAATCACTCTATTTACTATCGGTGTAAGCTACGGATTCACCCTGGTCAGGGATATAGGCAGAGTTCATCTTACCCGAAAAATCCCAAAGCAAAGCGATTACATTTATTAGCTTTTATTTCAAAGCTTTATTGAAATACTTATATACTAGACTAAAATTACGGTCAAAGGACTTACCCTTATGATGGGTGTTAATTACACCAAGGTTACAGTAAATATCCCAAACCTAACTCCTGAGCCCATGAGAAAAGTTAGAAACATATACTTTACCGATAACCTTGCTGGAGCGCTGACTTCACGTACATTCATTCGATCACAGTGGATCAACAATGTTTATTCCAAATATAGTTCACTTATGCACAATTATCCAGATATTTCTCTGGTTTGAGTCCACCCGCGCAAGGGTTCAAGTGGACCCCACCAAATCGCGCTTACACATAAAAGTTAATATTAGTCCATGTGCTAGAATGACGGCGTTTTAACCCAAAGGCGTCACACAAACAAGCTAGGCTTCCATAATCATATCATTTACAACAATGTCGGCTTGCGACCGCTGAGAATTCAACCAAACCGCATGTCCAAGAGAAATTTTATTTATAAATGACGAGACACACATTGACGTAGTAATGCGACGTCCGAAAACGCTACATCGAGTTAGTCGAGTATAGTCGGTTAATAAAGCGAACAATCGGTACACATCTATCCGTTTATTATCGCTACGTTCATACCATATCCCTCATATACGCTAGCACCACTTTGAAGAGAAGTCTGAACTGTTATTTATATTTATTCAACTTTTCTCCCATATAAGATCTTCCTCCTTATCTCTATATTCCAAAGTTTTGATAAAATTTATCAGCAAAGGTGTTTTAAAACTACACATGTGACTTGTAACGTAAAGGTGTGTAGGGATTTTTATCAAAATTAAGTAACATGACTGTAACTGTAACTTTATTTCTCTATTGTTAAATAGATTGGATTATTTTTAATATGGCCCCTAATGGTGCATACTGGGTCGTTATTCACGTTCTTTTTTTCCGTTTACGCGGCAAGCCTATACGAACTGTCAAAATCTTGTCATTATGGTAAATATAGTTGGATCAACGTAACTTGACCGGATTGAAGTTAGGTTTTTATAACTTTCGCGCATGTCATACAGATGCGACCCCAAAATTACTTACGAAAACGATTAATTATGTTAAATCGTTTAAAAATACTTTCAAAATTTTAACTCAAAAATATGAAAATACTATATATATGAGATCATTTAAGTTTACATTTAGAACAGTTACAGTAAATACTAAAGAAAGTATGAAAAACAATTTCTTTACGAAAAAAATCACAAAAACATGAGTTAGTAATACAATTACACTAATTATGACAATGTAATGCGTAATCGCATCTCTAATTCTTTTGGTTTAGTAACCGCGCCTGCCCCCCGCTTCCTGTCACCATTTACTACTAAAAAATGCATCTGCGCAACCACTTTTCGCCAACTTCAATCCGGTCTAGTTACGTTGATCCTACTGTAGAGAGCTGCGCTTAGAAATGCATCAACGCGCATGTGCGGCGGACATCTTGGACCTCACCGCGCATGCGCCAGTTTGCACGGGCTTGCCGCGAATACGGAAAAAAAGAATGTGATATGAAGCTGAAGAAGTTTGTTTGTTTCTTTGAACGCGATAATCTCATGAACTACTGGTCCGAAATGAAAAAGTCTAGCCTATTTATTGAGGAAGGCTATTGGCTATATAACATTACGCTACGACCAATTGGAGCAGAGCAGGATACCTATTTTTATCAAAACCTAAGTACCTACTAGATATTTATATTTTAATACATACTTCGTGTTCGTAAGATATTTTTGCAAAGTTCAGTGTATGAATTATGCTCTAACGATAGTGAATTAAAAGAAATAAATACGAAATTTATCTCTGTATATATGTTACGTCATTGTAGCTTGCAATAAATAAACCAATTTTTGAAAAAAAAGTGTGAGATAATACTTTTGTGTTTTTCGTTACCGTGTTTGGCATGTTATTTCTTTTGTAGATAAACCTGCTCACGCATACTATCATGAAGTAAAAGTAAAGGGCTACTTGAAGATTGATATTGTTTAAACATGAGGGGTAAGCGAAAACAGGAAACATCTAAAGGAAACGCGAGGAGGTTAATTTTGAATTCTCAGTATAAGTTTTATGTCATGTTCTGCGAATATATACAATTCTACACTACGTCTGAGAATGGAACTTAGAATATCATGTGTAGGAAAGGACGTTGTGCAAAGATTGTGTGTGTTGTACACAAAACAGGAGATTAACGCGCACTATTTACCTTAACATTGCTTGAAGTTTTATTATGCCTTTCGGACCATAATAAGACAGCGGGATTGTGGAAGTCTTTAGACTCTTTCAAAGACCTCCACAAAGACCGATTTCAGAAGACGTCAACTGCTGAACACAGGCCTCTTCAGGCTGTAATGATGATGATTGAATTCGTTTACTTCGTTTTTTTTACACAAATGTCAGCTTTTTGATGAAGAAAATGCAACATGGAACTTATTAAATGACGTCTGTATTGTAACATGTACTACTGTCACTAATAGTTGCAATGCAGGCGTCATTTAAAAGTCAGCCCAATACCGATCAGTCTTGAAATGTTTTAATAAATAGGTCCTGCAAACAGTCGGTCATGGGCCAACACGGATTTCACAAATCGTTTTCAATGTCCTTTACGATTAGTTGTAACGTTTATCACCAGCAATGGATTCAAATGAACACAATAGAATATGCATTTACATGATACTATGTCAATTTCGACGAAGTTAAGTCTGAGTATTAGAAATTTGAATAATGCCTGAGGTAAGTTCAACAAAATTTCATTTCCTTACTACTATATTCTAAGCACGGGAACAGAGAAAAGCAAATGGGAGAATGAATTTGACACAGTTTAATGTTTGCTTTGAAGACGAAGTTCAAAACATAGCTACATTACCATACGACGTAGGTGTTCGTTACACTTACAATATTTCACAAGACACGATTTAAATATGCATGAAGACAGTTTGAAATTGTGGAAATATCACAATAATATATTCCAGTTTCAGTACTAAAAGTATCTACGTGAGAATTAATATTCTCGATGCAATTATTAGTTCTGTTTTCTGTTTTCATTATGTCCGCCGATTGTAAATAATCGGTATAAATTACCTTAAGTATTTCAAACGACTTTTTGAAAGCATTGCTCTAGGCCTATTTCTAGTCTGTCTGTAATAATAATTTAAAATGTTTTTAAGCCGAGTGATATATTATTTTGATGCCCATCTGGACTTCTGAGTTCAAATCAAAGTATTAGGTTAGCTGGCACTGTTCCCTGGGGCTTGACTGACATGATTGTTGTTTGTTGTTTAATAATACGAGTGGGGTTGATTTTTTTCTAATAAAAGTACCTATTCGTGAGCGTCGAGCGTCGTATTCCTCATAAATAATTATGATTCGCCGTCTGTACGCGTAAATCTTCAAAACTTTGCAACAGATTTAGATGCAGTTTTCACTATCATTCAGATAATTTCTTTTAGATGGACGTATAGAAAAGTCCGTGCGATGTCGTTGATGGAAAAATAGGTACAAAATGTATGGAATTGAAATATGTCACGCGGTCAATCTAAGTCGATGCGTAGATAAGTTTCACTATTGACAGTATCGTAGCAATTTTTTCCATTCGATTGATCACTAATCTAAGGAAAGATGAGATGGCGGATTTTATTTTTTAATAATTCAACGTTTGCGAAGGAGACCACCATAGGGAATACGCCACTTAATAAATATACCTTGTCTAAGCCCCTAGATCAGGCCGCTAGTGATTAAAAATTTGTAAACCTGCTACATTTTTTTTCTGTGTTAATTAATGCTATTGGTGCTATACTTTCCATTGTAATTAACATTAAAAATGAAGAAATAAACCGCCATAAAAATTCCTATGGCCGTCACAAAGCTTCAGCTACTCCCATATCAGATTTGAAGACTATTTCTTATATCCAAACTACTTTTCATAAATTACCTGTTGATTCAAAACACAAATTAGTTAAGACCAGAACTAACAAAATGAACTACAAAAATCGCTTCTCACGAATTCCACAATACATTAATACGTTGGTCTAACAAAACTATAGGCAATTCCCTTCAAAGATCTTGTCCTAGCATTCTCATACTAATAATGTAGTCAATTATCTGCGGAGAATAAACCACCCGCTTGTAAGTCAATGAGCAGCCATATGTAAGAAGATAATGCCTCGGAATGATAATGGCGATCGCCTATAAAGGTGAATTTATGGGTAGGTAATAGAAACTCGCTGTAGAAATAGGCTATAGAAAAATAGCCTCCCTATTTTTTTATTATTTTCCAAGTTAATATGATATCTTTATGCTGTAGGCTTTATGTACCTGATAACAGCAATATAAGTCCCTTTAAAATGTTATGTTGCTCTACTTACATTTCTAAACTCAAACGCAAATAAAATATGATCACATTACCTAAAGATACATTCACACACAGCTTGAACACATCTCAGAAATCATAGCAACGAATTTCTCATCTTACAAACACGAGCGAAGGTCATAAGACCAGGCTTCCTAAGATTAATAACACGGTCTCGTTTCGCACATTCAAATGCAAAGTGCAGCCTTGTTCACACACGTCACATGGTAGCAACGCTAATGCGCTAAATAAATTCATGCTAGACACGTTATAAGTTCGCAGGTGTACACCGAGCTTTAAATATTATGCAAATGAGGAGAATAAATTCACATAATTTTGTAAAATCTTTTTTGGTGAAGGAATGAAAATACAATGGAAGGATTAGATGGTTCAAGATTTTAATGGCACGCTTTGTAGAATAATTGAAACGGCTGTTTCTTCAAGTCTTTGAAACTCTTTGTTGGTAATGAAAACATTTGGTTAAAGCAATTTTCAAACCAAAGGTGATTTCCAACACTTCTTCTTTTTACCCGACTGGGTTATGTTTTTCGCGCGTATCTTGTATGTATTTATGTAATATTCTTTATTACTTGATATCTCACAATCCAGTTTACAGATTTATACAATTAAGACGTCGTTAGATTCGTCTTGATCGCCTAAGTGTTCTTAGTTATGTGACGTTTAAAAGAAAGAAACTTGGCGGCTATGACATAAAGTTGTTTTGAATACTGCAATAAGGTATAACATGATTCTACCTGTAATATTAAAAAATAAGTTAGCAATCATTCTTTCAAAATTTTTAATACTTAAAAATAGCTGTGATGAAAGTTAGTTGTTACATGGGTACAACCTACAACCTCAACCACTAAAAAGTATTAAATAAAAAAACACGCCTGCACAAAAAAGATCGAAACAAGATCCTCTACATAATTTAATAATTTCATGCAGTCGGAAGCACTTCACTAAGTTCATCGAGATTTATTAATGCAGGCGGGTTTTTTATTTATATATATATATTTTTTTTTAAGTTGTGAAAAGTAAACTTGTCGATGTAACATTTTATTAAAGTGATGATACGAGTACCATCACTTTAATAAAATGTTTTAAATTTATGTAAACAGAATATAAATACACATTTTTTTAAGGTCTAATGCACATAAATATTGTTATTTCAAAATTTATAAATTTAAGGTCTAATGTAAGTAGGACTTGCCCTTTTAGTGTCTGAAGAAATTCAAACTCTTTAAATCTATTTTAATTATGTACCTACTAATTAGAGGGTTGAATCCAATTTTTTTAAATTTGTACAAATTGATTGGCCTGTTGGCCTAGTGGTTAGTGAACCTGAATCATAAGCCAAAGGTCGTGGGTTCTATCCCCACCCAGGATAAAACTTTGTGTGATGAGCACAATGGTTTATTTTGTGCCTTATTAATAATATTAATGGTTTAATGGAAATATTTAAGTATATTTATCAGTTATTTGGTTACCATAGCTCAGACTCTGCCTAGTTTGGAATCAGATGGCATTGATTAAGTTGCCCCAATATAATATTATTATGAAGTATTTTTTATTTCATTGTTCTTGCTTGAAAATTGGAATTCAATTTGATGTTATTTGTTGAGTATAGTAATAGTTGATCAACGCATTGATAAATAGCGACAAACTTGCTGGAAGCGGTATTTACACACATTATTTATACGTATATCACATTATTATATACACGTATTTATTTATACTGTGGTTTAAGTCAACATTTCTTGCCGAGATGTCAGCTTGCGTCAAAACAGTTTAACACTGCTCAACTCTACTGACATGTTTATAAACTAGTTGCAACACCTAACTCAAGGAAATCTCATAGTACCTAATGCCCAGAGAGTACATTTTCATATTCCCAACTGTAAGTTTCGTACATTGTCACACTATAAATATAAACTACTAAAACGACAAGATAGTTTAATAAAAATAAGGCCAAACATTTCCAAAGTACTAGATCTAAACCATTGCCAAACAAAACTTTAAATAAACCTTTACAGCGTCTTAAAAGTAAACGCTCTGATATAAAAGAGGCGAACTTGCAGTGTTGTTCTATTCTACAAAGAAGTTCATCTTCGAAATCTTTTGGGAAAACTGTGTGCGCACTCGATCTTCTATAGAACTAGCTTTAAAGAACTCGCAAGTTTCGTTTGAAGCAAGAGCTTAAACTATTCTAAGTAGTTTGTGTAAGGTAACTATAGTAAAGTGTACTCGTATGTTATGTTATTAACTATACTTTATTGCAAGTGCTGTAGTAAAGTTTGTAAGTATGTTTTTGTAATCCTGAAAAACTTACCGTTGTATCACTAACGGTATTATATAACTTTAAAGTTCCGTCTTGTTTATCAGTTTATGTTACTTTAAAAAATTGATACTCGCAAGTTGTTTTATGATAAAACAAATGTCACATGTCATTTTAAAATAACAGTAACTGAACCCGCATACCTATTATTCTAAATCAAGAATATGAGGTATTTATGTAACCACTACTCATAAAAAGAAATTATTACCAAAATAAAATACACATGAGTATTTAAAATTACAATATATGTTCGTAAACTTTTGCGATTTGTACACATTATAGAATTTTATATGCTACGGGTCTTAATCGTATAAATAGTTTTTAATCCCGTGATCAGTCCGTATACACACCTCCGAAGAAAGAGTAGAGCAGAGTACAGATGTCGTTGGTTTTGTGTTTCGAAGTACCAATAGTTCCGTAATAATATTTACTAATATATAAATGTGAATGTAAGTTTGTTGGTTACGCTTTCACGCGAAAACTACTCAACCGGTCATCATGAAACTTTGTACACATATTCTTGGAGGTATAAGAAGTCACATAGGATTCTAAAAAAAAGGTATAATTTACGCAGACGAAGTTGCGCGGGACTGCTAGTGGGTGATAAAAATCAAGCGAGGGTAATTTCCGAAACCCGCGCTTTACAGAGGCGACTCTGAGTTAAACTATTATACCCGTGACCACGCCCGTTGCAATATGGTCGAAACTCGGGCAATGAAACAAAAAGGTATTTAGCGTCAAAATTAAATATTCAAGTTTAATAAGATCCGTAGCTTATAATATTCTGTAATGTTTAAAATTTCTAAATACACATTATGAAATCCGTCAAGCAGTTGGAACTGTAGATATGGCCATACATCAATGTACATCTAACTCTAAAATACTCACTCTCCTTATGGTAGAGGCAGGTAAAAAGAAAATGCAGCAAATATTAAATGGAGCTTCTTAAGGATTACATCCATGTGGGCGTAGTATTAGTTAACTATTTTCAGAATTTATTTACTGTATCGTGGGTGTTATA
Organism: Herminia tarsipennalis; assembly: GCA_945859575.2. Classification (NCBI taxonomy): domain Eukaryota; kingdom Metazoa; phylum Arthropoda; class Insecta; order Lepidoptera; family Erebidae; genus Herminia; species Herminia tarsipennalis. Next base: position 7,345,144 of record OX243834.2, on the reverse strand, counting down.
TGCAGAGGCACACACTCAGACTGAAATAGATTGTAGAGTAGAGTCAATATTAGCGTTGGATTAAATAAAGTCATGACCTTTCATTAAATTGTTTAGTTGTTACTAAGCTTAATATACTTAAGTATTATTAGTAAACACACACATACACTTTAATATCGCTTGCAGGGTAAAAGCCCTGTGTTGTGCCGAGAATTAGAACAAATTTATTTAGACCGCATAAAAATTGATCCCATGTGGGAATCGAATGCACGACCTCTTGTGTTATCAGTCGTAGGTACTTATTACCACTATGCCACCAGACGTTAGATTTTAATTTAGCAATTTATCAATGATCATCTCTGATAGAAATCCAAAAAGAATGAATTGTATCATCCAATGCAAAATTTGAAATTAACCATCATTTTGTTTTCTATATTTGACAAAAAAAAACTGTAAAAAAATGTTATGAAAATTTACTGGTCTTATTTTAAGACCTGTAATATATATATATATATATATTACAGGTTATCTACAAAAATGATGTTTTACACAATAATATTGCGATAATTTAAAAAAAGTTAAGTCGTGGTATCATGCACGAGTAAGGAAAAATAAATCTACATATTTCTTTAGCTAATAAACACTTTGATGAGCAAACGCCAAAACAGTTACAACAAAGGAAACAGACCATTTGGGTGCTATATTATATACAAATATAAAGTATAGCAAAAACCGAACGCACATGATGGCTCACTTGTCATTAATCATACAGGCTTGCGTTCATTTAGGCAGGCTTTATCATACCATCGTTATGGGATCACTGTATCACATATATTTTAGGAATAACCAAAATGAATTTATCATTGCAACATTCCATAGCTTTCCTGTATTAAAAAAAATAAAGAAAACTAGCAATGGAATTGTAGTCCCACATTACTAGCAATTCTGTAAACCCCTCCAGCTAAGTTCAATGGCTTGTGCTAGTAGTGGGTTCACATCCGTAGTATAATGGGTAGGATTCGAAACTGCGACCTCACGACTGTGAGGCCGATGCCTTTACGCTGATTTAAATGTAACTAAGATATTAAGTATGGAAACCAATTTTTACGCAGTAAATGGTGACATTTAATGTCACGTGATACACATATAAACGAAAGACTACGGTAAAGGGTTCTTCAAGTAAATAGATTTTAAAGGGTGGGTAAACTCAGCTGTTTTTCCGGCAAAGTCACAATAGTAATGTGGATTGACAAATGTCAACTCAAACGACATTTTCTACTGGTATAACGTTACTGCCTGATTGATTATGGTTCAAGGGAAAGTTCCTGAGACCAAACGCAATGGTACTCTATTTTAATATTAACGGTATCAGTCAGCCAAGAAAATATTTTATCAGTTTTGATAAAGATTCCTAAGTAACCAAAGTAGCGTTAAAGTATAGCCTAGCAACTGTCAGTATATGATTGCAAGAGAACATCCAGGAATGGTCGGACACATCCAGTTCCAGCAAGAATATTGTGGCTTTTTTCATGTAATAAAATTGAAATAATGGCGACAATATGACTCGGTTATTATTTTCAATGGGGTATAATAATCCCTTACTGCCAGTGTGGGTTTGGTAAAACAGGTTTACACATAATATACGGCGTTGACCTGCCATAAGAATTGTTCAGAGTATATAAAACCGAAGAGTTCGGAAGGTGGTTTTATTTTCTGGTTAAATAAACTGCTATAAAAGTGGATAAACTTTTTGATCGAAACTTATTCAGATTTCAGTTTATTTAACGGAGAACGATAAGAGGAAAACTTTTGCAGACTTTTATGACAATTATATGTCAAAGCCAGCATTTTTCTTGCCAATAAATTGACTCTTAGCTATATAACAATTAATTTATTGTAAATAGTATTACTTAGCTGTAATAAAAGTGTAAGTTATTATATTACTTAGTTGAGAAAAATAAATATGCACAATAAGGATGGAAACAAGATCCCCAACATAATTATATAATTTCATGCAGTATAATTTCATAATGAATCTCGATAAAGCTAGTGAAGTGCCTCCGACTGCATGAAATTATTTAATTATGTAGGGGATCTTGTTTCCATATTTTTTGTGCAGGCGGGTTCTTTATGACTTATTTTTTTATTTAATGCTTTTTGTAGTTGAACAACTAAATTATATCACAGCTATTGTCAAGTATTGAAAATTGAAAAAATAATGGTTGGTTACTGACTTTTTTAGTATTACAGTCTTAATCATGTTTGCCTTTTTGAAATGCTTAAGATGAGTCCTTTAATTTGATACCCAAATTGCATTACCAGTAGTAAACAATAACTAAGTAAAAAAGTCACTGGATAACTATACATAGAAGTGAACTATATTAGAAGAACTATTGGTGTTCGAGTGATTGTAAGTGAAGCCAGCATTACACAGCAGGTTTAACTGTGAAATATTATTCTACCTATCTCTATGAGGCTTCTAAAAGGTTAAGTAGGATATTTACTAACCTGGTGTCATGACACCAACCTACGAGATTGGGTAAGTGGTTTTGACCATAATTTTAGTCTAGTAAATAAGCGTTTCAATAAAGCTTTGAAACCAAGCTGATGTAACCGCTATCCATGTGGATTTACTCTGGTGACATGAACTCTGCCATATCCCTTGTCAGTATGAATCCGTAGCCTACAAAGACTCACAATCAACCCTGAAGTTTAGGAATTTCAGCTGTACTAGATGAACTTTCTCACCTATGATTATAGCTTCCCAAGCGAAAATAACACAGGGTTCTTCAAGAAATATGTTAAAAGTTAGAGCACCATAGGTAAAGTCTTGGGCTTCGTAGAGACGAAGAGAAGACGTTAAGTTGGCGTCAGTTCCGGTGCTTAATTCCTCTTTAGTCATGTTCGGTTTCCGTGCCTTCGGCTATGAGAGTCCCCTGACTCTCATTCCCTGGCTGTCACCAATGCTGTTTATATATGGCTAGCTGACCCGCGCAACTTCGTCTGCGTAAATTTTCGCCGGGAAACATTTTTCATTGCTGCCCCGCATTGGCTGTAGCGTGATGTTATTATAGCCTATAGCCACAACAGTAAAATATTTTTTCCATTCAGATCAGTTCAAACAAACAAACACATTCTACAGCTTTATAATATTAGTATAGATAAATACAATCCATTATAGAAAATAAAATGTACACACATATTTATACTTAAAAACATTACAAACATACAAATATAAATACTTTAAATATGTTACATACATAAAAAGAAATATATACTAAAATTCATAACAAACAGACACACGTTATAGTAATTTATGGGCCAACGTTGAGATTCAGCTAATCTATAAAGTTACATCTTGAAACGGAAGCGATTAGAAACCATTCTGATTTTAGGGGGGGGGGGGGCAAAGTATTCCAGACTCAAGTAGATTGTATAAGGAAGGAGGATCCGACGAATCCAGAAGAACGAGCAGGGCACAAAAACGAAGAAGGAAGAACGAAGATCGACGAAGGACGAAGGACCTTAGTGATAAAATCAATAAAAATAAAAAATAGTAATGGAGAAAGTATACCTCCTTAAGGTTGATGGGTAGGTTTTTCGTCTATTATTTAACATATATCTAACTTGGGTTTATTACTGTCCATATATGGACAGTATTAAGCCCAAGCAAGAAAATATGTCACGGCGTATTTGATTCTACTTTACCGAAGTTCACTATTGTTATCAAAGTCAACATGAAAATAAGAATGTACATAATGATCGCAGTGATATATTATTTCTTTCTGAACTTACAAAGTTTAGGAATAAGTTTGTTAGGAACGAGCAAGATCTTTTTTAACCTTTGAAACAGTTTTTTTATCTCGCTAGTTTTAATTCCACATATTCTTGAAGAAAAACTTGCGCAGTGAGTAACTGCCTAATTTGTTAATGTAAATAAAAATGTTACTTTCAATATAGGGCTATATTGAAAGTAACATTTTCATAAATGTATTCAATTTACAATCGGGGTGGTCATCGAAAAAAATAATGTCAGTTTTGATGTTACGGTACGCTAAGAAATGTACGTGTTGGTTCTATAGATTGAAATATTAGGGGTTAGGTAATATTACTACTATTAGATGTACTATTAGATGTACTATTAGAAGGGTGATTACTTACTAAAAGCCGCGGAGGTTGTAAAAGGCCGTCAGTTCGGCATGTAATCTCTCTCCGATCGTGTCAAATTTCCGTTCCATTGAAATGTGAGACTTAACCCTTATGTTTACGCATAGGTATACTAGTGCACTTTAAAAAACATCTTTCTTTTTTTTTAAGTTGGTAATAGCATCTGGTTAACCCCTTTAGATAGGCTAAGTTGTTTGTTAAGGAGGAGGATTGGGTTCATATCAGCAGTACCTACAATGGGTAGTAGTATTCGAACCCTCGCGAATCGTGTGCCAAAAGGCTATGGCTACTTCAAATCGTTTTGATTTATTGTATGACTAGCTGTCCCGCACAACTTCGTCTGCGTAAATTTTCCCCGTTTTTGCAACATTTCTCATTGCTGCTCTGCTTCTATTGGTCGTAGCGTGATATCCAACAGTGAAAGAATCTTTCGATTCGGATCAGTAGTTCTGAGATTATTGCGTTCAAACAAACAAACTCCTCAGCTTTATAATATTAGTATAGATTACCAATATCTACGCCCATGTTTTTACATTTAACTTTTCAAATTTGATGGCATTGAACCACATAAATGCATGACAACAATGTTTATAAATGAAATGAATAAATAACCTCGTAGGTATTTTCAAAATTGCTCGGCGACATGTAATCACACAGGAAAATGTACACAACGCAAAATTTCTTACGTACGAGTTATTAAGACGAAAGGATTACGTTTTACCAGTCGTTTGTGTAAGTAGGCGTGAAAGTAATTTGGGTAAAGAATATGTAATTAAAAAGTAAACTTGCAATTACGTGGGATAAGAAGATTATTTAATGAGAATTCCATTCTTTGATAAAGCGGATCAGACTTTTAATCAGCTTTGAAGATAAGTTAAATGTCTGTCAAATCAAATAAGTATCTGTTTAAAAAACTTTAACATTATTTTTGTCATTAAATTTGAAGTTGGAATGGAATACAAAATCATGACGTCACGATTTATTATTGTCCTACAATTTATTTTTAAACTAGCTGTCCCGCGCAACTTCGTCTGCGTAAATTTTCCCCTTTTTTATATAATCTTATGTTACTTCTAATACCTCCAAGAATATGAGTACAAAGTTTCATGATGATCAGTTGAGTAGTTTTCGCTTAAAAGCGTAACAAACAAAACTTACATTCACATTTATGTATTAGTATAGATTGTTTTTATGATTGTATAAGTCTGGGATACGGTTTTTTTTCTTAACAAGGCTTACAGCTATATAAAAATAAATAGATACATAATCAATGGCATGCCATTACAAGCTTTCATATATGGACGCGCAAAACCTAAAGCATTTCTACCATATTTTATGTCATAATAATTTATGCATTTATGGTAAGAAAGGTAATTTAGTTCGATAACTTTAATTAACGCTTTTAACCAAGTAGGTTAAGTACAATACATCAGCACCTTGATTTAAATTGACTTAAGCATGCAAGGTGCCTGTAGGGTCTGCTCATACTAATTTTGATTACAAACTTAATATTATAAATGTGAAACTCTGTTTCTTACATTTTCACGCTTAAACAGCTCAGCCAATTTAGAGGAAATTTGGTAACAGATAACTCACGCACACTAGGCCGGAGTCGCGGGCAAAATCCAGTCCATAATAAATGATCTAGTTCTGTTGAAGAATTCGCCTGAAAGCCTTTTTTGTACATGGATATATGTAGTGTTATATTAATTGATTTCGGTTACAGCTCTGTCTCTATCCTCGGCATACACAGGAGTTATTATAGTACACTCTCTATTCCGTCACTCACATTATAGTTAACAGTAGAACGTGCCTCAATTTGATGGCCTAACGACCACTATGGATGTATTTAAAATAAGTTAATAATGACACAAAGAAGAAGAATGATTCACAGTTTAAAAATTAAATTAGTCTACCGTTGTAATTTACAAGATGCCATACCGATACATCAAATATTGTAAATGTGACAGCTCCTGTCAAACGCAAGAATTGTTATTTAAATTTAAAATTGGAATTATAATGTGCTAGAAGCTTTGTTTCTATAAAAAGTTAAGTGGTTTTAATGTAATATACATTTTAAAATTGCTAGTCTGAAACTGGAACTAGTTTATGATATACTGTTTTGGAACTATTATTGTGTTTAACATTTTATGCAAAGCCATTATGTGACATGCAATGGACCGACAGTATAATATATTCATTAGCTTTTAGTTCATATTTTTTATAAATTTTCGTACACACATAAATATTTTAAGGCTATAATTGAAAATAATAACTGTGATTAATGCTTTGATGGTGCAGCGGGTAGTGTGAATCAGACTGTTGAGCAAGTGGTTGAGGGTGCGTTTACCACACGTGACAGAGCTTTGTTTCATCCACAACTCCGTACCTACTCTCATTGGGACATCAACGCAATTCTTATCACTAATAATATTAAAAAAAAAATTAGGCTGACGAAAATTTGTAAAAAAAATTATATTAATAAAAATACTAAAATGACTAATGATATTCGACTGGCCTGTTGGTCTAGTGGTTATTCGACCTGACTGCTAAGCCAGAGGTCATGTTTTTAAATGTTCATGTTCGATCTCCATCCAGGATAAAACTTCGTATGATGAGCACGTTGGCTTCTTGGGTGTAATTTATATATAATATGTATGTATTTAGAAATATATATGTTTGTTTATCAATTGTTTGGTTGCTATGGGATACGCTCTGACTAGTTTGGGATCAGATGGCGTAGTGTGAATTGTCCCCAGTTATTTGTAATATTATAATTTCTATCTACATAAAAAGTAGTTACAAAATTGTAATAGTACCTACGTACATGTTTTTGCTGTAACCATACATATCTAGCATGCGAAAATTTCTGACGAGTTCTTTTCGTCTTTTAATTGTTTGAGTGAGCCCCCCTTGATGTAGATCTACCTAAAACTTTAAAATGGTATTCCATCTATAGACCTGACAGCTACCAAATTACACCTTATTGAGTTCTTCGCTAAGTATATCTATTTACGAATACTACTTATTAATGTATTTTTTAAATTTATTAATATCTTTATACAATATCATAACACGATACTCATAACGCCATCTATTGAGCAACGCGACACCTACTTGTCCTCCAAACATACGAAGCTTTTAGTACATGTATCTTAGTTATATCAGTTCCCGTAGTACTCGTACCTATATTTTATAAGCTCTGCTCATAGTAAAAAGGATACCAAAGACAACTAGACGTTTGAGAAGAAAATGTTAGTAAGATTATGCGTTGGAAGAATTCAGTATTGAAGACATTTTTATGTTTTGTTTTGTAGACGGCCTTTGGGTGGTTAGTATTGAAAATATTCTCGACGTATAAAATGCTTTTAATCACAAGTGTAGTCATCATTTTTCTTTTGCATAGGGGAAACGCTATAGTTATTGGCCCCTATGCAGTTATTGGCCATTTCAACTTTGATGTTAAAAAACTAGCAACATCCTAGACAAATGGTAGATTTAAAACAGCATCATTGGCAACACTTTCATTGTCTGTCATAAAGTTTTGACAAAATTTCGCTAGGTGTTTTGGTTCTTTTCCGTTATGTGATTTTGTGCCGGAGGAACAAACGAAGGTAAGTTTGTTAAAAAAATGTTAAGGCTGCACATTTTTTTGAAACGATATTTTCAAAAGTATGCATTATTGTACCATTATTGAAATCATATAAAATATATAGCTTTTATACGTTATAAATGGATTTAAGGTGTAATATAACCTATTTGTTTTATAACGTCGAAATTTTGTTGTGGCCAATAGGTGTCACAATTATTTGAATAACTGATAGTCATTGGCCTCCCATGCCAATTATTGTAATTAATAGAAAATTAAAAAATAGCATTCTTAATAAATAAAACTTCTTCTGTTATAATATTAAGCGTCCTATTCAATTACCAGAAATTACAAAACAGTATGAGCAGTTAATAGCCTAGGCCAATTACTGTGTCATTCGTAAATCTAACCTATAGAAAAAGTAGGCCGATTACTATAATTTTTTTACGTAATTTTGAATTTTTTTTATTAGGTTGGTAAATATGCCGAAGATACCCCAATATACAAAAGAAGCCCTTGACGAGGCATTAGAAAAAATAAACACAAAAACAATGTCTTTGAGAGCAGTCGCAAAAAAATATAATATACCCAGAGCTACTTTACAGTTTAAACTAAAAAATCCTACTTCAAAATCTCAATTTGGACCAATACCGTATTTGACATATGAGGAAGAAAATACCATCGAAGAATGGTTAGTAAATATGGCTCGTAAAGGCTTCCCTAGGAAGTCAGATGACGTTCTCGACACAGTTCAAAAATTTTTGATTGACAATCCACGCGCTACTCCTTTTTTGAATAATAGGCCTGGGGTGGGGTGGCTTAAAGCTTTTTTAAAACGTCACCCTCGTTTGGTTCAAAGAACCAGCGAAGGAGTCACTAAAGCCAGCGCATGCGTCTCTGAAGCTGATATAAAGAAATGGTTTCTTGAAATAAAGAATTACTTGACAAGTGAAAACCTGCTAGAGGCAATTAACGATCCACATCGTGTTTTCAACGCCGACGAGACAGGATTTCAGCTATGTCCTTCTACTGGTCGTGTGCTTGCTGCTAAGGGAGACAAAAATATTTATGCTGTGGAACAAGGAAATTCCAAAGAAAATGTTACAGTCCTATTCACATTTTCTGCTGACGGCAAGACATGTCCTCCTTTAATAGTATTTCCTTACAAACGACTGCCTGAAAAAATTGCGACATCAGTGCCACCTAAATGGGGTATCGGACGCAGTGATACGGGATGGATGACGACAGATGTTTTTAACCAGTTTATTACAGAAATATTTGCTCCATATCTTGCAGAGAATGACATAACAAAACCAGTTATTCTGTTTATAGATGGCCATAAGAGCCATATCACTTTACAGCTTAGTTTAACTTGTAAAGAGCTAGGAATTGAGCTAATTGCTCTTTACCCCAATACGACTCGTATCACTCAGCCAGCTGACGTTTCCGTATTTGGGCCTATGAAGAAAATGTACCGAAAAGCAGTTCAAAAATTTCAATCAGAAAACGTTGGCGAGGTTGTTACTAAGTTGAACATTGCTATTATTTTAAAAACAGTCGTAGATGACTTAAAACCAGAATCAATAATAAATGGTTTCAAAGCATGTGGTTTGTGTCCCTTTGACGAGAATTCAATAGATTACTCTAAATGTCTAGCTACAGAAAAAAAAATTGAAGAGTACAATGGGGAAAACAAGCTTATGACCTTAAAAGATTTCGAAAATATTGTAGGGGCCGAAATGATGGAAAAGATGCAAGTTCTGAAATCTCAGGGTGTCATACCGAATAATTCGTCACCTACATTATATAAAATTTGGTGTTTTTTTCAAAGTGATCTCCCACAGAAAGAATCAACCAATATTGAAATTCAATCTGCTAATAACACAACAACAAATGTAAATCTTACCAGCAAAAATAATGTGACAACAGTAAAAATTACAATGACTCCTACAAAAACTCCTATAGATTTGTGCCAGCCTTCCACTTCTTCTTCTCATCTTAGCAAACCAATTAATGATTACCTACAAAATGCCCCAGAAAATAAGAGAAAGTTTATGAGAAAAACCGAAAAAACACCATTTGTAATAACTTCGGAGAGTTTTAGATCGGCTATTGAAAAAAAAGAAATAGAAAAGCAAGAAAAAGAGAATCAAAAAATGGAAAGAAAAAGAATAAGAGACGAAAAGGCAGCTGCAAGGGAAGAAAATGCTCTAAAGATAAAAAAAGGTAAAGGCATAGGAAAGAAGTCAAAAACGGGACACAAAAAAGATGAAAATGGAAAAGAAAATATTATTAAAGAACAAAACACTTTAAAGACTGAAAGCAAAAACGACAGTTGTAAACCAAAGATATTGTCAAATTTGGAAGTAGTTACGTGCGATGCGTGCCGGCGTCTAGCTGTTAAAAATAAGACCTTGTTATGTAGTTCTTGTAATAAGTTTTATCATCGTCAGTGCATTCCCATTATGCACCAAGAGCATATTCCAGATGAAGACGAGCTATATGGCTTTATATGCCATAATTGTTTTTTGTTAAATGATGATTCTGAACCTTCTGAGGATGAAAATCATCAGAAGGATCAGAATCAACATGAATACATGTTTTAGTAATTACAGAATTTTATGTTTTTGTTTAAGTTTAATTTTATATTTTATTTTCTGATGTGGCCAATAACTGTATCATCTCATGGCCGATAACTGAAATAATAAGGCCAATTACTGTAATTTTATATTTTATAATTTTATGTTAACTTCATTCCTAAAATATTCAATAAAAGAGTATGTAACTTATCTTAACTAATAAATACATTAATATAAAACCATACAGCATAACTTTTTTTTATACCTGACTATTATAAATATTTTTTATTGAATTTTTCGAACTTGAAGGCGCTTAACTGGCCAATAACTATACCGTTTCCCCTACTTATTATTATTTTTATAAATAGATATTACAATGGGAACAATTGTGAAATACTTATGTGTCAATTCTGTGAGCGATTTATCATTAAAAGGGTTGGTTACCAATGAAATGTGTTTGTGTGTGAAATGAATAGATTAGAATACATAAATAACCTAATTTACTTAAGCTTTAGTCTAAAAACAAATACTTAATAAATCGTTTACTGACAGACTTTCATTTTATTTATTTATTTATATTATGGAGGTCCAACAGCTTATTCTATTTTGACGAAACATTGATCAGAGAGCCAATTACAGGACCTCGCGTAAAGTAATAACTTAACAAATCTTTACAATTTTTAAAGCAGTTTACAATTTAATCTAAATACACATACAATTTTTTTTAATATTTATAATGTTGTAACCGTTAATATGGCTGATGTTTAATTCCGTTAATAAATGGAATTAAACATCAGCCAAAATAAAAAAGAAATATTACACAAAAAATATACCCCAAAAATTGTATTTAAAGATCTTACCTTTTTATTTCTCAAAGAGAATACGATTTTAAAAGTCCTTCCGACTAATTAACCCTTCGTAAATATCAAATTAGTACACAATTAATGGAACGTTTCCTTCAACATTCTTTTGTTTGCTTTTTAGAGAATGCTTCTGCGTAATTTAATTACATTTCACGAGTATATTTGAATTTTTATCTTAGGTACTTTTTTTCTTAGGTTTTTTGTTTTTTGTTAGTCGGAATAGCACTATAGGGTTATATTGGTACCCGTACAAGGAAAACCATGTAAGATTTACACATGAAGTCACGTTGACATGTAGGGTGTTTTGTCGCTCATAAAATTGGATTGACAAGTCATCGACCCCTCTGTCGAGAGGCGGTGGATTTGAACCCTCTCGATTTGTTTTTTTATCAGGTACATGTTTCCGAGAGCGTATAAATTCTTGTCAAACGAAAACATGATTGGCTTACTGCCGAATATCCAAATGCATCTCAATTATAAAAAGCCGTTAAGCCTCGTGATGTCGCTGTCACTTGTCGTGAATATCAGCAGCCACACGGTAAACTTAAAAACTAAATTTCCATTTTTATTTCTTAACGAGAAACCTATACCTAATTGTTTTTTTTTTCGTTTCTTTAAAATCGCATATTTTTTACTCTCCGATCAAAAAGAGATACCTACCTATTTTTTAAATTAGAATCCTGGTTTTTGAATTGCTCATGAACGAAATACTTACATAGTACACGCAATATCAAGATAAAGCCTCTGTGGCGCGATGAGAGTGTGTCCGACTGCTACGCAAGAGGTCGTGGGTTCGATACCCACCCAGGATAAAACTTTGTGTGATGAGCACTATGGTTTATTCTGTGTCTAGGTGTTATTTATCTATAATATGTATGCATTTAGAAATATAGAAGTAGGTTTATCAGTTGTCTGGTTTCCATAGTACAAGCTCTGCTTAGTTTCGGATCCTATAGCTTTGTGTGAGTTGTCCCAAGATATTATTATCAAGAAAAAGGAGAAAATAAAACATAGTTTATATAGTTAACCTGTGAGTAAAATTTATTACCGACCTCTAATTTTAAAGTCCGCGAAACTTAGATGTTAGTAACTCTTAGTTAAATATTGTTTATTTTATTAAACGGTTTGGAGAATCATATTTCAATCGAATGAATAATTCAAGCATAATAGTAAACCGTTAGTGCAGAAGAAATAGTCCATTGAAATGGAATAGCGAATGGGAGTTGATTGAAAAATAAACTATAAACTGGCATTTTTGTAGTGATCAATTTCCCACACCCCGTTTTAAGGAAAGTATGTACCATTTTCAAATGGCTTATTCTTTAATAAAACATCTATAAACAAACTGTAAAAAAAATAAAGTACCACATTTTTAAGACTTCATTTCATTAAATTGTAAAAAAATAAAAACTGCCATCATTTTTACCAAGAAATGTCGCCATTTTATATTGATTTTTTGTTAAATAAATGTATTTTCAAATAAAATAACAAAATACGCTTTGACCTTCGTCTAATGAAGATAAGCTATTTTCTTTATTATTATTTTATTTATTCAGATTTAAAATAAAATAATTATAAATCCACATTTTAATAAATTACGACCCGCAAACGTGATTCCATAGAATCATGTTTAATATGCGAAATGGCTCTTAAATTCAAATATCATTCGAACTAGACTGTAAGTGAAAGTCTGACAAGGGACAAAATACTGTGTGATTCACAAACTGTTGTGTCTTAGCACAACAATTTGTGAATAACAATTTTTGAAGCGTAGTTCCTTAACGCACGTTTTGTTTGCGGGCTGAGAGGCTCGATAAAAAAAAATCTAAATTTTGACTTGACGATCAAAAATTTATTATTTATGATTATGTGAAGCTAGAATAAGGAGGTTGTTTATTTAAAAAAAAATGTGTGAAAAATCTTAATTTGATATAGGACAATTCTTTAAATTATGTCTATTGCCCGACGTTTCGACCATATTGCAACAGCCGTGGTCACGGGTAGTCTACCCGTGATCACGGCCGTTGTAACACAGTCGAAACGTCGGGCAATAAACACACAAGGTATTTTACCTTAAATTATTCACGCGATTAAGACCCAGTAATATATATATTTTCATAATGACTGCTTCTGTGGCGCGGTGGGAGTGTATCGGACTGCTACGCAAGAGGTCCAGGGTTCGATTCCTACCCAGGATGAAACTTTGTGTGATGAGCACGATGGTTTATTCTGTGTCTGGGTGTTATTTATCTTTAATATGTATGTATTTAGAAATATACAAGTATGTTTATCAGTTGACTGGTTTCCATAGTACTAGCTCTGCTTAGTTTGGGTTACACCTATTAGGATACACGCGGGTTTTGTGAATTGTCACAAGATATTATTATTATTATTATTATAATGTGTACCAATCGCAAAGGTTTCTCAATTCTTAAAATTTTATGTTCTTCGTGATTTTTTTAATCATTAGTTATTACAAACACAAAAAAATATATAAGAAAAAGAACTTCGTTGTTATTGGGAGTCCATAAGACACCTACCTTTTTTACAAATAAAAATACTCAAGGACACAACTGTATTTGGTTTATGGTAAGTGATATCCATTTTTAAAAATCTTCTGCTATGTACGGATTATTATTTAGTATGATAGATGTCTTTTAATGAGAAAAGAAGCGCACTAACACAAAACAACGAGGGTACATTAAAGAACGGATACATAGACAGTATTCAGTATTTTATGCTACCAAATAAGGATCACGTCACGCTTGTCCATAACTGTTTCAGTGCCACCCAAATCCTTGTCCTCATATGAAACACTAGCTGTCCCGCGCAACTTCGTATGCGTAATTTCTCCCCGTTTTTGAAACATTTCTCGTCGCTTCTCCGTTACTATTAATCGTAGCGCGATGTTATATAGCCTATAGCCTTCCTCGATAAATGGGCTATCCAACAATAAAAGAATTTTTCAAATCGGACCAGTAGATCCTGAGATTAGCGCGTTTAAACAAACAAACAAACAAACAATCAAACAAACAAACTCTTCCGCTTTATAATATTAGTATAGATTAGTTCATTGCTCAGTAATTACACTTGCTACAGTGCCCTTCAATCAAAACACAGTGATGTGTTAACCTCAAAAGAATAGCTGTCACTATTGTGGTCACCCACAGACGGCCTGTAACTTAGACCTGGTATACCTTTGAAACAATATTCCATATTTGTAAACGTTTCTAAATGTGTGTTGCTCGAAAGCACACACGTTATGTTCACTTCTAAAAATGTAACACCTAAAAGACAGCAAAAACTATAATTAATGACAGCACACAGGTTCGAAACGATAACTTTTTTGGAGTTCCGGATATTGGTGCAGAGTCACTTGCAAGCGGTTGCATAGTGACAAATTACTGCGCGACACGAGACGACAATCCTGTACATGTAACTTATCGCCTTTCATAAAAACTGGAACGAAATTGCAAACTTGTTTTTAGAATATCGTAGTTTGGTTCTGTCAAAATTGTTGATAACCCAGACAAAGTGCCAGAAGGCACTGTATGGAAATCTTTTCAGGTATATACAAGCTCGTTATTCAGTCAATATTTTGAAATTGGATAATCTATTAGGTTAAATATTCTTGTATTAGTACATAATATTTCACAATAACATTAAGCTTACCGAAAGTAGGTTTATCGAGTAGCTTCATAAATATTAAAGTTTTTCAATTTTTTAATATTCATTATGTTTTTGCCTTTATAGCGAATGTTTTGTCTTTGTTTTTCATTCATGAATAGAAGAAAATTAAACATTAGCTAGTTAAAGTATTGTGAGTAAAATGTATTGATTTTGAAGTAGTCAATTAAAATTTACCTTAGTTAAATGAAATGCAGCAACATACGAGTGCTAGGTTTTAGTAGGGGGTAGGGTTCACTATGGTACACGCCATGTCCCAGATAATTTACAAACACTAGGGAAATTACAAAATGTATTTTATAGGTTTATTTGTATACATATTATATTATACTAGCTTATTCACGCGGCTTCACCCGCATGGATGCCAGTTTGTAACCAAAATATTAGGCAAAGTTTCATACTTACTTTGCACCCCCGTTTTACCCCCTTTTTTAAATGCATTTATTTAGACTTATACAATAAAAAAATACAAAATGTTTTAATTGATTACAAAAAACAACCCAACAACCCTTATGGGGTAAATTTTCAAAAATCCTTTCTTAGTAAAGTTTCCTTTCTTAGTGCTCCCCTACGTCATAAAAGTAACCCCTATGCAAAATTTCAAGTTTCTAACCGTTATAGTTTTGGCCCTGCGTTGATATGACGGTCAGTCAGTGCGCTTCTCCTCTTTTATATATAAATTATATAAAAAGTTTTAGGTAAGATATACCAAAAGTATATCATACTCTGGAACATAACTATCGCATTACTGTCTCCAAAATTGCTTTATTTATTCGGAAATGGCCATTAAACCTCTCAGTATTGACCGCACGTCTTAGGTCAAAATAAGATTAAAGGCCACAATTTCAATAAAAACAGAACGAGATACAGTGTGTAAAATAAAAGATTTATCTCATTGGTCCAAGGCGGGTCTGCAACACATAAATATATTCATATCCTCCATTGAAAGAGTCCCCAAACCGGCTTTGAGTGTTTTTAAAAGAAACCTCTTTGATATTCCCAATGTAAGGCATGTCAACTGGTTCAAAGGGAAAATACTCCGTTAATGTTTTACTAACGGATGTTTAGGATGTAAGGTTAGGAGATAAGCTGGATCTAAATTATAAACTTTACCTTGTTGGGCCCTTCTTTTGGCTTGAAGTCATTTAGGGTTTTTTAAGATATTTTTGTATGTTTTCCTTGATTTTGATTCCTTTTCTGCCTAAGACTAGTTGACCGGTTTTAAACAGATCGTTAAGATATAAATATTTTATAGGTTACCCACATAATGTAAGTATAATACTTTCATAATATTTTATAACTCAAGTGCCGATGAAATGTTAGCTTCAAATTTTTACCTGTTTATACGACACGAGTTTTGTAAAAATAATGTAGTTAACATTTTAAAAGAGTGTTCATATTTTTAACCTATTGAAATAGAATATGCGCGTATTTAAAAATAAAAAAAACAATAAAAATACGTATCTGGCACGATTCAAAATTTCATTAGTAATTTTCAGTACACAAATATAATTTACACAGTTCAAGTTATAGCTAAATTTTAAAATTTTATCGCGGGCTTTATACAATTTTTGTGTTAAACAGACGTATTTTGAAAAAAATATGTAGCATAGGTAGGTACATACTAAGTACATATAAGTAGGTTTTTTATGATCAACTGGTCCGTTGGTCAAGCAGTTAATGACCCTAACTGCTAACTGGAGGTCATGATAAATCTTTGAATGAAGAACACGATTGTGTATGGGTTTAATTTATCTACAATAAAGTATGTATATAAAAATATGTTAGTTTGTTTGTTGGTTATCTGTTTGACATAGTACAAGCTCTGTGTAGATTGGGGTAAGGGTCCTTAATGACGTTCTTTTTTTGTGCGCTCTCACACACTGGCGGACATCTTTGAGCGCACCGCGCATGCGCGTTGTTGCATTTCTAAGCGCAGGTCTCTATTTACCATTTTGACAAGATTTTGACAGGCGTGGGTTTGCCGAGAAAACAAAAAAAAAGGTGAATTAAGACTCAGATGGACGCTTGTGAAAAATATGTTATGTTATAAAATAGTATTTTATGAAATTTATAACAGAAATAACTATGATACTGCAACCATAAATATGCGTTGAAATTTTATCTATAACTACTCCAACACTCTTGTGATCTTGTTTTGAATCTGGCAACGTTTAAATCGCAGCTATGAAAACCCTATTGCTTTTTTAAATTCAACAGCCACTTACTTTTTTCAATTTTTGAACCAGTAAAGCTTGTGATGCTTTGGCATCCGTTTAGTGGAACAGTTTACATCGCTCTTATTTAAGAAACTAAGCTTTTTATTTTATGTCAATAGATACACAATAAAAGTATAGATTTTAATTAAAATTTCAAAAGTTATTGTTTTTATGTAGGTACCTATATTATTGTCGTTCTGATACATATTTAGTATGACGTCATTGATGTGTCATTTGTTTTTAACTGAATAAGTGGTACCTGTGAAATTATTATAATTATTATATAATGACGTCCTTATATTATTCTTTCTCTCTACTATCGATATATATGTTTTTATAAGGTCTCTTTTTAGGGTTCCGTAGCCATAATGGCAAAACGGAATCCTTATAGTTTCGCCATGTCCGTCAGTCCGTCTGTCTGCACTTTTGCTCAAAGACTGTTAGTGCTAGGAGGCTGAAATTTTGCACGGGTACACTTACGCCGACAAAGTAAAAGATTAAAATCTTGAATTTTTTTTTTGTGTACCTCTCCTTTATGTAAAGTTATGTGATTTTTTTTCTCACCTATCCCACCGTGTGGGGTATCATTAGATAGGTATTTTAAAAACGTTTAGGCATTCTGAAGACGATTTTAGATTTAGGGGGTCCGTTTGTTAAATATTAATCTTTAAAGTGCTATTTTTTGTTAGAGTCAAGTGTCCTCCCCCTGACTGCTAAATGGTTGATGTTGGGTATGTGAAAAAAATCACGATAGTAGTATATATAGTAAAATTAAAAGAAAAACTATCACAACTAAGTAGGCTTCACAAGTTTACGAGGAGCAGCTGATCAAATGAGAAGTAACCATTTTTTCTTACAAATTCCATTGAAAAATATTATAACGTTATATCTACAGCGTTGTAAGTATGAAACAAAAACAACAGAAAATCCACTTCTTAACATGTGGCTTAAGAAGTGGATTTTATTTTGATTGATATTATTTGTATGGGGGGAGAGGGGGGGGCTACGGAACCCTACACTGTGCGTGGCCCGCCATGCACTTGCCCGGTTTTAATACTAATTGTTAGTGGTATTAAGTAATATTTTTTCTTCCTAATTTAACACTATGTTTTGCCATGGCATAATTTCATGCAACTATATTGTAAATAGTCATAAATAGTGTGTATAATATATATACACAGATGATATACCTCTGATAGGCCTCTGTGGCGCAGTGGGAGTGTATCCGACTGCTACGCAAGAGGTCGTGGGTTCGATCCCCACCCAGGATAAAACTTTGTGTGATGAGCACGATGGTTTATTCTGTGTCTGGGTGTTATTTATCTATAATATGTATGTATTTAGAAATATATAAGTATGTTTATCAGTTGTCTGGTTTCCATAGTACAAGCTATGCTTAGTTTGGGATCAGATGACGTTGTGTGAGTTGTTCCAAGATATTAATACACATAAATGCAAGTAACGGTACTATTCATCCCATAGCTAATAACTATTTCCAAAAGTTCTCTAATCGTGCACGTCGGCCGGTATTACCCTGTCACGGTTGAGTATCTCGTGACAAACGGATTCGTGACGTGGGCTTCGTAGATAATGTCTGCTAAACGAATGGGCCGCCTCCTGAATACAGTGTCGCGATAAACGTAACGGATTTATACAAGGAGGTGCCAGATCTTGGATATTATTAAGGTTTTACTTCATTATTATTCTTAGTGGTCTTTGTTGGGTTTATGTTGATACTTTTTGAAAATTAATTAAGGTAAGTACCTAATTCCTTTTTCAAAGGTGTTTCTTTTAATGAAAAAAAAAAATGGTTGTCTGAAAAGTCGGATAATGTAATGTTTTTTTTTTTTAATTTTCAATTGTTTCGCATGTCGCTACAATCGCTAAAACATCGATGACATTGTAATATACAACAATGCCTGTGACAGCTTTAGTGGACCCGACAACCACAGTACTTCAGCCTATCAGCAGGCGTAACGTGAGAGGTGACGTCAAACTTTTTCGTGAGTGAGCCGGTCATCGATTTATTTTGTAATCGTTATCACGCCAAATTAGGACCTAAGATGTTTTTATTATTGTGTGTAAAGGTCTCCTCTCATGGCTGGAGTGATAAATATTTTAACCTGGAAATGAGCTCGTGATACTAGATATAACAACCTTAATTCTTTTAAAAAGGTTACTAGCAATATGGGTGTCACATTACCTCTTGATTGTGAATCTGATGTCCACTTATTATTGAAATAATTATAACTTATTAATAATTTTCTTCTTCAAAAGTGGAGTAATACAATCACAAAGATTCGGATTGATTGAAGAAAATATTAACGCGTCCTAAATTCTAAAACTGGATTCAAACGCGTTTGTGTGTAAATATTAAGGAATTATGTAATGACAACTCTCCGTTTGAATCTCAAAAAATACTAAGATTATTGAATATTGGGAACTGGTGACTTTTATCTTTCGATTTTATGACGGATATATTTGCTTGTGGCTGGTTGTGCTTTCTAAAAATATTTTGATAGTACTAAAAATACTTGTTTATGCTACCTATACGATCAATGATATATATTTAAGAAACGATTCTTGAGTAAAATTTGCTAACTCAAATATTGAAGGGTATTTTTTCCCAGGTAGCATTCGTTCTGTCAACCCTGCGTATAGGTTACCATACTGGTTTTGTGAGCTTAAGTTATACTCACAAAACAACCGAAAACAATTGACTAAAAATGTAAACCTACTTGGAATGGTTACCTTTTTAAGAGTTCCGTAGCCAAAATGGCAAAAAACAGAACCCTTATAGTTTCGTCATGTCCGTCTGTCTGTCTGTCCGCCTGGTCCGTATGTCACAGGCATTTTACTCAGACACTTCTTAATTAATATTGATAAAATTTGGTGAAAAGGTGCCTTATAGTGGCTGCTACTGAGTTTGATAGCTAAATAATAAAAATAAATATTTTTTGGTTGGGCACTCTATACATGTAACAGAAACTGTTTTTTTTATTCGGCTAACATTAAAGTGTGGGTTATCATTCGACAGGCCTTTAAAAACATTTTATGGTTTCAAATAAACTTTTTTGATTGAGTAAATATTTTTGGAAATAATCGCTCCGAAAGTTGCATAAATTGTAACCAAAAAATATGAAAAAAATCACAATTACTTTAAACTAAAATTATTTCGGATATGATCGAATATACCATCATTGAGTTATAGCCGAAAGACTTTTCTCAACAAAAGGGCGTAAATGTTATGAACATACGCTCTTCTGCTGATACAATTATTTAAGGCCTGGGAACCCTACACCAAGCATGGTACGACATGCTCTTGCCCGGTGTTTTATTTTTTCAGCGACAAAGTCACACACAAAAATTATTTGCAAACTAGTAGGTATAAATATATAATAGACTAGCGGACACCTCGCGGTTTTACCCGCGTAGTACCCGTCCCCGTGGGAATACAGGGATAAAAAATAGCCTATGTCACCCGGGGTTAGTGTAGCTTCACAACGATGAAAGAATTTTTCAAATCCGTCCAGTAGTTTCGGAGCCTATTTAATACAAACAAACAATCAAATCTTTCCTCTTTATAATGCTATATAGTGTAAAAATAGATAAAACCCCAAAGTAGGTACTCCTAATTAAATTGTAGATAGCCTGATGGTATCTAGTTAAATTTGACATGCTTCTGGGGCCATTGTTTTAGATAGAACAGATTAAGTATTCACAAGATTTGCTCGGCTGATGAACATTGATTAATTGATAAGTTGTCTGTCTCACGAACTAACTTAGAAAGTCATTTAGTTTCGTCCTAAATCTAGACAGGTAAATTATGATTGAGATTTTGTAAGAGAAATGTTTTATAATAATTATATCTTAGGACAACTTACTGTCCGCCATCTGATCCTAAACTAGGTAGAGCCTGTACTATGGCAACAGACAACTGATGAACATACTTATATATTTCTAAATACATGTATTCTTTTTTTAATATTTTTTATCTCTTGTTTTTGCAGCAGTCCTCTATATGGTAAATAATTTAATGGTGGCAGCACCTTATATTAGTCCTGACGCCACTAGCCAACGTCCAGAAAAACGCTCGTCCCAACGCGCTAATGCTATTTATCTAGATCCGCACATTGGGCGAGGCGTTGGGGCCAACGTGTTTGTTCCATACTATTAGTATCTGATAATATAACGTTATTAGCAATATTATAATAAGATATAAATAAATTTTAATTGAATTTGTACGAAAATTATTGTTACTTCTCACGTGTTCGGCTATAACTTGTAAAGCCTACTTAGCTGTGATAGTTTTCCTTTAAGTTTTGTTGTATACAACGTTATTCTTAGTACTATACTCCATTGGATTGTGTTACTGATTCTCAGTAAACTACTTTCAAGTTATAGTGCAAACCTGAAAGTAGTTTACTCAGAATCAGTAACACAATCCAATGGAGTAGCTTTTGAACCATGTTATATTCTTCTATTAACTAATTTATCGTTCATTAATGAATTAATTAATCTGTCTAAAAGTCCAAATTTTGTTCACAACGTGAACGCAATGAGCACGATAGCGCGAAGAACATAATTAAACTTGAATGGCTTATAACTATGCAAGTTTTCAATATTTTCTTATTATTTATATATGATTTCTTGAAATAAAAATCTTGTTTGGGTGTCTGAGCTTTGCACTACCTATACCAAAAATAACCTTGTATACTATTTATCTGATTTTTTTTTTCACTTATCCAAAAACAATAATTTAGCTGGCAGGGACACTTGACAATAACAACAACAAAAATTTAATCTTTAAAGCTTAATATTTCACAAATATATTCCGAAATAAAATAGTCTTCAAAATCCAACAAAAAAACAAACATAAAAAGACTTTCCAACCCAAACCAACCTAAAAAAAATCCCACACCATGGAATAGGTGAGAAAAACAGCTTTCTAGTACTAACAGTCTCTGAGCCAAGCTGCGGAAGGACGAACAGACGGACAGATGGATATGGCGAAACTATAAGGTTTCCTTGTTTACTATGGAACCCTACAAAGGAAATGAATTTGTTTACAATCGTGAAGGATTTCTCATCCTTTACAAATTATTGTAAATAAATTCAGTCATTTTTGAATTTTTCAGGCTTTTGCCGCCTAGTGATTTGGTCGTGATCATCGTTAAATTTGAAGACTATAAAACATTACACTTACTTTAAATTTAAAAAAAATTGTATTTGGAATTATAATATTGACAGTTTATTTTCTTGTATAATCAGGTAAGGAAACATCATGACCCTTAGTACACAAACAACAAGTATCAAGACAGTACAGTTCCTACTCGAGTTTGCCGCTGACATGGTCCGTAAAAGGAAAACTAAAAGCTCTTTATAGAGACGATGTGCCGAACTGAAGGAATTCGCTGTAGCTCTCAAACGAAGTGCAGATGGGTCGGTGTTCTCCGACAAACGTGTTAGGTTACCAAGACAATGATATTTTGTATCTTTAGATAAATTTGTACACGAACCTTGCAGAATCTATTTAACGAATAGGTCGGTAATAACGAAAATGGTATCAAATTAGCGGTGGTACCTAATAGAGTAATGCCTAAGGCATAGGTATCGCAATCGTGAGGTCGCGGTTTTAAATCCTGCCCATTATACTACCGACGTGAATCCACGTCTAACTCTGGATGGGTTAACAGGATTGCTAGTAATGTGGGATACACATTCTCATATTGCTAGTTATCGTGTAAAAAATAAAAAGTCCAGGAAACTACATTTTAAATAATTCTGAAACTATTAGGCTTAAATTGTAAAGTTTTTCGTAGAATGTATGAAAATACTAAGAGTATACGTATATACCTAAATGGTGTTAAAATTTAAAATAAACAGTTTAGATGGTGGCCAAATTTAAATAAATTATGTACTATTTTAAGGAGTCGCACGCCTCTTTGTAAGGATAAGAGACACCATACCAAAGATAAGATCTAGTTATATGTGTGTACTGAGCACCATACGCTTAACCGTGCTCACATTGATTTACAAAAATAAAGTTCATAATAATTGTCTATATAGACACTTGCCGTAATTTACAGAAACAAAATCAAAAATGTTCTAACGCTTCTAAACTTCATACTATTTATCCTTCTACGAATTTGAACTTCATAAACCAAATAAATCCAAACATCAATTTTCTACACCAAATCACATTGCACACAACATTATTTATCAACAAAAACTCATTAACAAGTTGAACTCAAATCAGCTCAGTAAAGACCCGGAAACCACGTCCAGATACATTATTCATCTCTACCCCCGGGGTCGAGTATTAAGTAAACAAGGCACCCACTTTTTGTCTCACTCACTGGTCTTGGGGAGTGACAAAAACAGCTGTCATCACGATAGTTCCCCGTGAAATTGGACACCCTACGAGTATTCGAGAAGTCATTAAAATATTCTCTCTCGGGAAATCGGTAAAATGTGAATTTTCGGATCTCTTTCGCCGTTTGAAATCTTAATGAGATTTTTTGTTGATGCAATGCGAAGGATTTCTGTGAATAAAATAGATTGTACTGAGCTAACGATTTCAAAATGCAAGTACCTATAGATCGGTAAATACTTTTAGATTTGAATATAGGATGTTTTATCTTCAGAAAAACGCAATAAATCTAAAATGAGCATTTCTAAAATGACCTATATGATGATGTTTGACCAAATCGAATCGTGTCGGATTAAAAATTACATAGGACTATGAGAGTGTGGCCAAAGAGAGTGTAGTTATGTTGACGCATACCCACATAATAGGTATGCATAATAATAATTATCCTCTCCGTACAATAGAATCTAGCCAACTTGTCTCTATTCGGATGCTGAAGCTGACCTAATCGGATCGAGAACATGATTAGCCTGGCCGCACGTGACCGATTTTATGTAGAAGTAGAACCGATTATATATATTGTACCTTATCAAAATTGATCAGTTTTTGATTTTTTTGATTTGGTTATTTTCTTGTCCATAATGCACTAAATTGCATTAGTTACTTTTTGATATAGATAAGCTCAACATGACGTACTGAATGTAAATGCACAAATAAATACAAATACAAATAAATATAAATATGAAAATGGACTTAAAGTAATTTTTATAGGCATTTCTTGCCAATTACTTTACAAATACAATAATTGCATTTTTGAAGGATAGAAAAATTTAAAGTCCAGGTTCAGGAATCGAACCCGAGACTTCCGTAGCCAAACCGAGGCCAGAAGCGAAACACCTATCTGGACTATGTTACTAGACCTCAAATTTCTCTATCCCTTGATGCTCGCGAGTTGGGCCCTCGCAGCGCCATCTAGTCGGTAGTTAAAGAACTATTACGGCTTTTGTTATTGCTTTGTTACAGAGAGCATTTTAACAAATTATGATGTCGCAGGCCGAATATTGAAGTAATTTTTATAGGCATTTCTTGCCAATTACTTTACAAATACAATAATTGCATTTTCGAAGTGCAATTATAAAAATGGACTTTTAGGAGATTTTGCGAAAAACAGTTTTGGCTATAGGTCCGATTTAAAAGTTTGGTTACTGCCATTTTATTGTTTAAACAATTATTACAAGATATATCAGTCAAAAAGTCAATAAAAAAATATTTGTTAACAATAAAATAAGAAATTTATTGATCTACTACAAAGGTTATTACCATTTTTTGCCTCAACTTTTAGTTACAACGATTTTTCGAAAATGGCGGCACTTCCGCCCCTTTAATTTGTGCATTTATATTTAGTACGTTATACTGAACCTATGTTTAACAAAAATAACTCCTGCAATTTATTACAAAAAAAAAAATCCTCTATTTCCTGCAGTATCATAGTTTTGTTCCCTTTCTACATATGATTCTAATGATCTGCTGCTTATTAACGTAATCTAATGACAAAGGGATCAATTACTAAGAGGAACAATATCTTGTACAACGTTACAATTACTGAGGTGTCACGTCATGGCCCGCTAGTGCTTCTAATAGGCTAACGCGTCGATGTGACGTAGGCATGAAATTGTGTTATGTACAGCATGATTCAATGTATGCTTGTTTATATTTCTATTACATATTTAGATAGAACTAAGAAAACCAAAAAAACATTTGTTTTTAACACCACATATAAAAGTAAATATAATTAAAATATTTAATAATAAAATGTGCAAGGGAAGAGTACGTATACGGTAGGTATTTACATCAATAAAAAAATAAATAAAAAAACCCGCCTGCACAAAACAAATGGAAACAAGATGCCCTACATATATTCGGATCTATGTACGCCACTTTTTATCCTCGGATTCTGGCATCCAAGAATGTAACAACAAACTTTTATCACATCTATAGTCAAGTATAGAAAATTTAAAAAATAATGATTGCAACTTTTTTAGTATATCAAAGGGCTCATCTTTGATTTGATACCCATATAACATTAATCGACAAAACTTTTTTTTTCACACCTTTTTATTTTGACATCTCTCAGCCTCCATGTTTATTTTAACAAACGTCATTTTATTAAAAATACTTGGTCGGTCAAGACGAATCTAACGACGTCTTAATTGTATAAATCCGTCTAGTGGTTTGTGATATACGGCTGTGGTCAACAACTATATAGTATTGAATAAATAGTTGGTGATAAGATCGTAGATAGGGAGGAAAACGTTGAAGAGGTACTTCAGCCAGAGTTCCACTCTAACTTTAACTGAACAACTTCTGTTCGGAGAACCGCCGCTGCATAAAAAATAGGCTCAACTCAATTCACTGGTCATAGAATCATTGTAATTTTACTTATACAAGGTTTAAATTAATTCCTGTCCGCCCCGAAAGGGGTGTGTCGGTATACTGTTAACAATGTTAAATGAAATAGAAAAAAAAATGAGTTTTTTTTTCATTTTAAAATAATTCACGATTTATGTACCTATACCCAATTTCGTCAAAATGTTTAAATTTCCAAGATTTTTTAAAAACATTGATTTGCAAAAAAAAAGCTTGTAAAGCCTCTTTGCAATCAAAACAATATTTTTCGCCTCCACATATTGTATCATGTGCCTTCTATCAAGAAAAAAAAATATACATACTGTACAGTTGTGGTCAATCTCATTGTAAACTCGGTCAGTGGACCCTGGTCGAAACGTCAGAAAATATGAAGGTATAATGCAGGATTGAGTTGATCCCCATATTTTTTATATTTGTAATCATGTAACGTGAATATGTTAGCTGACTAGTACAAAACGATTTTTTTTTCATAAATTATACACATAACTATAAAATGTTCTTGAGCCAATAAAGTTACACGAAGGTACTATTAAGCCTAGCGAGAAAGTTTATGTTCTAATTTACCAACGCAATTTAAAGCTGAAAACACACATTTTTTAAGTATTTTTAGTAATAACTTAGAAAATGCGCTGGTAAAAGTAAATAAATTAATTTTAGAACTAATCATAGTAGAATTACGTGCATCTATAATGTTTCAACAAGGTCTCTGTCTCTGTCTCTGTGATGACCGTGCAGATTAAGAGTTTAGTCAGGTTTAGCCGTCAGTGAGGTAAAGCCATCGGTCTTTTACCGAGTCACTCTTAGGTTGAATTTCTGTCCCATCGGACTATTAGAGTGAGAGAAGAGAGGTTACACTTGTGTCAGTAATATCTCCTGCGTAGTTGAGAACTCTTTGATGAGGTTGCCATAACTGAAATCAATTAGGAGACCATTCATCTAAATGTTTAAAAGTATTTTGTAGTGTTTATTATTACCTCTTTTGTATATATTCCTTGTTTAATTCGTACCATGCTGCAGCCGACCTATCGTAGTTGCAGTCGTGGCATCTCATACGCACCGACGCCGCATCTCTAACTACCGACGGTGCATCTCATACGCACCGACGCCGCATCTCTACCTACCGACGGTGCATCTCATATGCACCGACGCCTACCTACCGGCGTCGCATCTCGACGCACCCACGCTGCATCTTACCCACCGACATTGCATCTCAACGCACCGACGTTGCAGCTCTACCCACCGAAGTGGCATCGCGACGCACCGACGCTGCACATCAACTACCTCCTAGGTTCATCTTAATTAGTTTTAAGTAGTTTAAGTTTCCCTATTCATCATATTAATTTATTGGTTGCAAACACAATAAATGAATTTGATGTACTTATAGTTCTCTAATCCTTTTGTAATCTTTTATTTCACTACAATTTTCAAAAGAGTTGTGAGAAAGCGTCTACTTGCTATCTTTAGATCTTATTACATCAAATTATTTTGATTACTGCCTTTGACAACCTGCAAATATAATAAATTATCACTAACGTTGAGATAAAATAAACACCACTTTTACCTGATTGAGATATTTCAGTAAATATTTTAAAACAAAACATGTTACACAAATAAATTGCTTCCTATTTACGAAACAGAGAACCATCTCCCTTTTAAGTACGAAATAGTCGTTAACTTTCTTTATGTCGTCGACGTATAACTATATGTGGCTACAACTACACAGTATGTTTATAACTTTTAGTAGGCTTACATTTTTATAACTCATAACTGTAATGTTTGTAATTATAACTTTGAAATTAAGCGCCCACCCTGTATACAAGTCGTAACGCCTGTCCGAGTCGAAGACATGTGTTCGTTAGCAATATCTCAACGTAACTTGCACAAATACCAAAAGTATAGAAGGTTACCTTAACACAACGATCGCTCGAGCAACGCACACATAAACATCCTGTGTCAGCCTGGTCTAAGCCATAGGCCGCCTTGGTGGATACCACAACAGTGTTGATTATTCGTCCGTGAAATATTGATGCTAATACGTCACTGTGTTTTGGTTGAAAGGTACTGTAGCAAGTATAATAAAATTATTGGGAAAATGAGACTTATGAACTAATGTCTCTGTCTCTGTGGCGCGGTGGAAGTGTATCCGACTGCTACACAAGAGGTCGTGGGTTTGATTCCCACACGGGACACTACTTTGTGTGATCCACAAATTGTTGTTCCGAGTCTATGTGTACTTTGTGTTCGTGACTTGTATGTTTGTAAAGTGCGACACAGGGCTTGTATACAACTGCAGGAGTCATCTTTAAAAAAAAATGAGGAACGCGGTTAGTGATATTCAGATTTTTGCCAAACAAGAGTTGGGAGGCACTGATACTGTTATGGCCCAGCTTGACGTTTACCATCAGTCAGTCGACCAGCTAGTCTCCTTATTTCGTATTATTAAAAAAAATCGCTTACAGACACAATCCCAAAACACATTTCGAGTAAAACTTCAGTCTGTAATGTGAGTCTATAAGCCCCGTTTCCACCACGAAAGGGTAATGAGCTGTAAATAGCTAAAGAGAAGGGACTCCTTTCGTTCCGCTTCTATTGTCTGCCTCTGTGGCGCGGTGGGAGTGTATCCGACTACGCAAGAGGTCGTGGGTTTGATCCCCACCCAAGATAAAACTTTGTGTGATGAGCACGATAGTTTATTCTGTGTCTAGGTATTATTTATCTATAATATGTATGTATTTAGAAATATATAAGTATGTTTATCAGTTGTCTGGTTGCCATAGTACAAGCTCTGCTTAGTTTGGGATCAGATGACGTTGTGACTGTGAGTTGTCCCAAGATATTATTGTTTTATTATTTTTGCGTCTTCACCAACAAAAATTTCGTTAAACTTATTTAGAAGTAGACCTTCTCTAGAACTGATCGGGTTTATTTCTACTATTTTGCTTGACTATTTGTTAGTGGAAATACAAGTATGTTGTTTACTCTTGCGAGTTAAAAGAAGTCATTAATGGATCCCGTCCGGCTCATAGTGGAATCCGGACTTATTTCCATGTCCGTGAACGATGTCTATGCGTAAATCTATAGCAAGGTACGTATGAATGTTACCTTCTGTGCTCTCTATACTTTGTGTGTTGTATATGTTCTTGAAAACACGCACACAAGTTTACAATTAATGACTTTTGTGTTTTAGTACTCCACGCTTCTAATTTTATCACCTTGCATTCATTTTTAATTACTTCAGTGTTTATGTTCATTAACAAGATTTTATGAGCTAAGCCAGGAACAGCTTTTGTGTAATTATAAAAGGATTGACTGACTCATTCATATATCAATTCAAAATACGTGAAAGGGATTGAAGACGCGTCTCTGGGAATACCTCTAGGAATAACTTTTATTCCAATTTTAAACTTCACACAGGTAATAAGAACCATTGATGATGCAATAATTACATAGCTTTTTACTTGTAAGTCTTACTAAAATCAACAGTTTTTGATATCCCTAATGAAAGAATAAATGTTTATTGCAATAAAAACCATTTTTAAAATACAGTTCACTAACAGCTGCATTAGTTACAAACTTATTGTATAACAATACAAACAGCATTGTTTGCTCGCCGGTAATGCATTTTTTGTTCGTTTTACACAAAAGTATGTTTCAATGGTTTTTGAAATTATTTATTTCATTTTTACTTTACAATGCGTATGTATCAAATATTCGTGCATCCAAAAATTGTAAAAGTTGCTTATTAATAAAAGAAAAGTTATAGTAAATATTAACACTAGATTTCCCTCGTGTCGCCCTCTAATCAGTTCTTGCCAGATGCCTACGTCATAATAACTATCTATGCGCCAAATTTCAACCCAATTAGTAAAGTGGTTTGAGGTATCCGTTGATTTATCAGTAGTACTTTTTTATATGCAGACTAGCTTTCACCCGTGGCTCCACCTACGTGGATGTCGATTATAGTGATAAAAACTCCTATCCTTGCCTCTCCCCAAGACTAAAACTATCTTCATACCGAATTTCATCTAAATCAGTTATCTAAATGTAACAGTTAAACAGACTTACAGAGTTACTGTAACGTTTCTAGTATTAGTTTGGATTAGTATATTTTTGTAATTAATAAAATCTAAAAAGATGTCGTCTGTCAAAATATATTTTTAGTGAACTTTATTTTTTATCGTATGGCTTGCAAATTACCTTGGAAGGCAAACAGCCAAAATTTACCGATTTACTCGCCAGTAATAAGTTATAATCGCGTTAGGCGTCGACAACAAAATATTCAGGTGAGAGCTCAGTGCGTCATATTACGATTAATATTTTGATTATTCGATTGTTATCGATTATATTAATGATTATATGATGCACTCGAAGTTTTGTAGCTGAAACATAATCCACAGGTCTTTAAAATTATACACGTCATCTAAACGCAAAAAAACCGGCAAGAGTGGAGTATTCTTACATACATATACGTGTACATTTAGAACAGAACAGAAGATAAAGATGTAGTATTAATGCAACACTCTTAAACAGAGGTACCTTCACTATTTTGTAAATAGGAAGTTAAATAATAATAATAATATCTGGGACAACTCACACAACGCTATCTGATCCCAATCCAAGCAGAACTTGTACTGTGGAAACCAAACAACTGATAAACATATTTATATATTTCTAAATACAAACATATTATAGATAAATAACACCCAGACCAAGAATAAACCATGATGCTCATCACTCAAAGATTTATCCTGGGTGGGGATCGAACCACGACCTCTTGCATAGGATTCGGATACACTCCCACGGCGCCACAAGAAGATAATACGAATGAAGTGAAAAGTATCTTAAGAAAGATCTATTCGATCATGTTATATTTGGTGACTACCTCTCACCAAATATAACATGATCGAATAGATCTTTCTTAAGATTCTTTTCACTTCATTCGTATTATCTTCTTAACTTGTGTAGGGAAAAGAAATTTCTGTAGGAAAAAGTTATTATGCCCATGTCAATATTGTGGGCATTTGAAGGACTTTTCTAGAGCGAAATTGTCACACCAAGTCACTCCAGAAAGGTTCTTGCTCTAGTTCAAAGTCAAAGTCAAAGTCAAAGTCAAATATCTTTATTTCGTAAAATCAGGTTAATGATTATTTGAAAACGTCAAATTAAAACATACTAAAAATTTTATAAAATTATGAATGTTTGAAAAAAAAAAAACAAAATGAGGTTAGGTGGCAGTTCCAAGTGTAAAGCTCATGAGAAGAAGCTGCCAAGAAACTCATGTGCCACTCTTTTAAAATCATCAATTTTTTTCTTTACAAAAATAATTTTTACTGAATGAACCAGTGTGTCTGGTGAGTGTAATCGTTTATAAAATAAGGATAACTAAATAATAATACTATTAGTAACTCTAAAATGAGTATATATAAACGTATTCAGCAAACACAATACTTCACTTCTTACAAAGTAAATATGTATATATACAGTCATATAATCATAAAGTACATTTTAATAGCCTGTGAGAGAAAGCAGTTCAATCCCAAGCGTTTTTGTCTTCCATATAATCAATTATTGAGTAGTAACTTTTCATACACAATTTTTTCTTAATGGTACACTTAAATTTATTACGACTTAATTTTTGAATGTCGCTAGGGATTTTATTGTAGAAACGTATACATTGGCCCCGAAATGATTTGTTTACTTTTTGTAACCTTGACGCTGGTACAACAAGTTTATGTTTGTTCCGCGTGTTAATATTATGTATGTCACATTTCTTACAGAAACTATCAATATTTTTGTGAACATATATAAGGTTTTCATAGATATACTGACATGCAACAGTCATGATATTGATTTCCTTAAATTTTTCTCTAAGTGAGTGTCTACTACTAAGATCGTAAATTGATCGAATAGCCCTCTTCTGCAGAACAAAAATGGTTTGAATGTCGGCAGCATTCCCCCACAGTAGAATACCGTACGACATTAAACTATGAAAGTAACTAAAATAAACTAATCGCGCTGTTTCAACGTCTGTTAGCTGACGAATTTTTCTAACTGCGTACGCTGCAGAACTGAGTCTATTAGACAATTCACTTATATGTGGGCCCCACTGAAGCTTAGAATCTAGAGTAATTCCTAAAAACTTTGTGGTCTCTACAGGGTTCAACTCATCTTCTTTTATTTTTATAGTGGTTTTTACTGGTTTCACGTTAGGTGTTATAAATCGAATACATTTAGTCTTGCCCTCGTTTAAGAGTAAATTGTTAACATCAAACCAGTTAACCACTTTTGAGATAGCCATATTTACATCTTCAAAGTCTTTTTGCTGGCGTTTTAATTTAAATAAGAGTGATGTATCATCTGCAAACAGGACTATCTCATGATTATTATTTACTAAATATGGTAAGTCGTTTATGTAAATTAAAAACAATAACGGCCCGAGAATAGAACCCTGTGGGACTCCCATTTTGACCACAGACCCCGGGGAGCGTTTACCATTAACATCAACTTTCTGAATCCTGTTACTCAGATAGGACGTAAGAAGATTCAGAGCTGTGTTTTTAATACCATAATGTTGCAATTTCCTGATTAATGTTTCATGCAGAACACAGTCAAATGCCTTAGATAAATCACAGAAGACGCCTAAAGCATCTTGCGATTCCTCCCAGGCGTCAAAAATATGTTTTAAAAGCTCCACACCAGCATCGGTTGTAGAGCGACCCCTAGTGAAACCAAATTGTTTAAAGTGTAATAATTTATTTTTGTAAAAGAAGTTCTGCATCTGATCATATATTATTTTTTCAAAGATTTTACTAAATGTTGGTAGTACTGATATGGGTCTAAAATTAGTGGGGTCAGACATACTACCTGATTTATACAATGGTATTACTTTACTATATTTCATTAAATCAGGAAATACACCACAATCTATACATTTATTAAATATAAAAGCCAAGTCCTGCGCGATAAAAGAAATTATAGACTTAGTAATCACAACTGAGTTACTCCAGAGGTCGGTAGTCTTTTTAACATTAATAGAATTAAAAGCTTTTATGACATCTATATGTGTAACATAATCAAATTGAAAAGTGATGTCACATTTATTAACATTTTTAATCAAGATAGACTCAGCTGCAATAGGTGAGGAATTCAATGACTTTGTAGGGGAGACTGGAATGTCAGTAAAGAATTTTTCAAATGCAGTAGCTACTTCTATGTCCGATGTGATGGTTTTACTATCTATTTTAAGACAGTAATCATTATTCTGACTTCTGACTCTTCCGGTCTCACTATTTATAATATCCCAAGTCATTTTAATTCTATTATCACTGTTTTTAATTTGTGAACTAAGGTAGCAAGCTTTTGCTGTTTTGCAAGTCTGCCTAAATGTTTTAGCATAATTTCTTACATAAGCTTGAAATCTTTCACAACAGTTATAATTTCGTTCATCATACAGCTCATATAATCTTTTTCTACTTTTATGTAGGCCGACAGTAGCCCACTCACTAAAAGTTGCATTCCCCTTAACCATAATCGTTTTGGGAGTGAAAACCGAATTGAAATTATGACAAAATTTATTAAAGAATGTTTTATATAAAATGTTAGGATCACTGTCCTCATTCAACAGTGGAGGGTTACAAATGAGGCGGCTTTTGAAACTCTCAAATCGACTGACAGTTTTAGGGATAACAGTTATACATTTTTTAGTTACTTTTCTACTTTTAATATCAAAGGAAATAAGTTGACCACAGTGGTCAGAATCCATTTGATTAATTACTCTCTTGTTATCTACAATAATATCTGTGAATATATTATCTAAACATGTGGCTGTAGTGGCAGTTATGCGGGTAGGCTCTAAAAATAAATTACACAGATTAAATGATTTGAATAGAGCTAAAATCCTCATACTTAAAGTAGTATTCTCTAATAAATTAACATTAAAGTCGCCACATATTATTACATTTTTATTAAGGTTTGTTACCTTATGCAAGACTTCATCCATAACATCTTCAAAAATATGATATTGTGCTGAAGGTGGTCTGTACACAGTCAATACAATAAACCGCTTCAACTCTACACAGGCTATTTCTATGCTACGTTCAACAGAGAAGTTAACAATATCACGGCGTTCTTTGAATTTAAGATTTTTATTTATTAATATTAGTGAACCACCATGTACAGCCAGTTCCCTGCTGAACGAGCTGCCTACCTGGTGATTGTTGAAATTAAACATGAACTGATCGCTCTTTAGCCAGTGTTCAGTAATACATAAAATATCAATAGCTTCAGCATTCATGAACAATTCCAATTCCAAGTCTTTTCCTGTCATTCCTCTGATATTCTGATGCACCAGGTTAATTTTATTAATATAACTATTGTTCTGTTTTGACATAACAGAATAATTTTCAAGTGGTAGTGCACAAGTATGTGTGCAAGAGGTACTCTCTATTGTCTTAAAATTTAATTTAAATTATTCGGTATGTCAATATTATAATTATTATTAATACATAAATTATCATTATTAATGTCAGGTGCTTTAGCCAAATTGTTGGCTAAGTTAAAATTAATGTCATAATTTTGTTGCTCAATAGAAGCAACTTGAGTAGCCAAATTCTTGGCTGAAGTATTAATATAAAAAGATAGCGAAACAGCTATCTGTCTTTTACAACTACTTTTAAGATAATATCTATCTTTTGTCAAATAAAAATATTTACTAACAAGTTTGTTAGTGTCAATAAAATGAAATTTATTATAAAAAGGTCCATTAATTTGGCATGTCAGTTGATGCATAAGGTTATTCAAATTATATCTAATAGAATTTTCTTCCTGTGATAATCCATTACTCAGGGGAAATGAAAACATAACAATTTTTTTTACATTTAAATTGGACAACTCCTCAAAATAATTTAAAAACCTATTTTTGTTTACATTTCCCCTATCACCGACAAAAATAATTATAGTGCTGTCCTGACTAAAATTAGATCTTAAAATATTTT
Organism: Herminia tarsipennalis; assembly: GCA_945859575.2. NCBI lineage: Eukaryota > Metazoa > Arthropoda > Insecta > Lepidoptera > Erebidae > Herminia > Herminia tarsipennalis. Next base: position 7,310,271 of record OX243834.2, on the reverse strand, counting down.
CCATGATATTACTATAGGACAAAGCAGGCGTGCAATTATTGATGATTCTAGTTTGTCCCGTACTCAACTTTGACATTAGGGATCCAATGCCCTTACCAATTTCATCACTATACATCATAATAGTACTTAATTTAAAAGAACTGCTAGTTTGTGCTAAGTTATTATGGAGTGCTGGCAGTGGAGAGGGATCAAGTGCTAGTGATTGGCAATCTAGTGATAATCTACAAATTGGACTATGCCTACTTGTTAAAGGAGTTGATTGCTCATTGTTGCAGTTGCAAGAGTTGACCAGCTTACCTATAGCCAACACCTGCTCCCTGCTCTGTTTTGCAGTTACTTCATATTTCATTGTTAGAGTCTGTAATAATTCATGGAGGCGGTCAATCTCTAATTGCATAGCCCGTGTATCCTCAACATACTGCGATGAGACATTGTCCAGCTCCAGTGAATACATTTGAACTTGATCGATTAGTTGCAATCTCTGTCTATTTAATGCCATGCTATCAATAAAGAATTTGTGTTTACTAATTAATTTTTTTGTTTTTGTAATATATTTCTTAATTTTTATATACTTTTTAAGCTTATTTCTGCTGCATTTAATAACCTTGACAGATTTATTAGACTTTTTAAATTGCACGGGCCCATCCTCTCCAGTAAGATCGATAATAACTGAGGAATGTAAGTTACCAACTGCAGCATCATTTATGACCGGGCCAACCAATTCACTGAACAAGCTATTGTTACACTTTACAATATGATTATGTTTATCTGACTCAAGTTCTGATATTTTGTTGTGCGCTTGAAGTAGTTGTCGTTTCAAGGAGGTTATGTGGTTAAGAGTCAGTGTGTATTCATCCATACAAGCATCAAAGCTGTCTACTGTGCGTTGGAGTTTGTCCCGGTCATTTAGGATATTGTTATATTCAGAGTGCAACTTTGCCAGTTCATCTCTCAACCGTTCATTCATGTTTAAAACATCTAACAGTTCTTTTTCATTGCCCTCTCTTTCCCTATTAAGTTGATCACATCTTTAGTTACTGGAGGAAGTACCTTTCTGACCTTTCTTTTTATACCTATTAGAGTCTAGTAGGCATCAATGTTCTGTGAGTCCTTGCACCTAGACGCATGCCCGTCGCACCATGGCTAATGGGCCCCGTTCATTGACTGCCAAGCTTTTACCCTAGAAGCTTATAGACCTTAGAAGACTAGAGACCGAACTCGTCGTAAACGTGTAAGGGTAATACGTTATTGTGTTGTTTCGCTTAGATAAAGACACACTTTCTCTTTCTTGGCATAGTGTCAAATATTTTTAAGCTATTGCATAGCTTCTATCGCGGGCCTTGAGCGCGGGGACCGAATCCAGAAATTCCGTAACGAAAAAACCTCACGCTCCCCACTCCGACGGGCACAGCGGTGATACTTTTTACTTTTGACATCTATCAATGAATAGCAGGACTTTTAATGTTTTTTTTTTTAATTAAAAAAAAAAACTTTTTTAAAAACTAAAAAAAATAAAAAATTACTTAATTGCTTTTTTGAATTTAAAAAAAAACAATTTTTTTTAAAGAAAAAAAAAAATTCAAACAGTGTTTTTTTATAATTAAAAAAAAACACTTAAAATATATATATTTTTTTTAATTGCTTAAGTTGATAAAAATACTATGCAATATCTTTACTGCGGCAGTCCCCGAGTGCCACACATTTTTTTTTTGTTTTCATAATATAGTATATAATGGTTACCATAGTAACGAAAGAGAAAGACGCTCTCGTCAAAATGTCAATCGTCAATAAATTATACAAATTTATTCTCTTTAGTAACAAATTTATAGTGTTGACTACAGTCTTTAGGCAGAAAAATTGCTACTCAATGTGTGTAAAAATTTATAATAAATTACCGTCACAAATTCAGGAGTTACCTCTACCGCTTTTCAAGCGTAAACTAAAAGCTGTATTATTAGAAAAATGCTTTTATTATGTAAATGATTGGCTTCAGAACGGCTAAATATATTAATTTGTTATTTCATTATTAAACGAAAATAAATACGATTTATTGTATTATTAAATTGATTATATTAATTAATTTAGGCTTAAGTATTTATTATTGGATATTATATAAATTATATTTTTGATTTAATGAAATTATTTGTAATGAAATCAGGCTTAATCAACTGTTTGAAATGTTTTATTAGTATATTCACATGCCCAAAATAGGCTAAATAGATATAGCACAGAGAATTGTTCTGATAATTATTCTATCCATTGTACTCTATTTACGGTGAATAAATAAATTGATTGATTGTCTTCAAACCTTCTTCTTCTTCTTCCAATTAAAAAAGAAGATGCAAGTAAGACTTTTTTTTATAGATTTTTCATTAATATCATGTTCTTGGATTTTCAAAATACGCTAAACGCCCCGCTCTGTAACGTTGTGACCCCAAAAACTTGCAGCACGTAAAGTATCGATCAGCATTTGAGAGGTTTCCCTCTGAATGCGGTTCGTTAGGTGTGTTAGTGTTCAGTGTGAGAAGCGTGCGTGCCTCTTGTTTCTGCCACACCGCATACCCTTTGCTACAGAGGTAATATTGAATCAAATAATATTTGATTAGGTGCCCAGGTGTTATTCTCAGCAAGTGCTTGTTTAGCCTGAGGATTTCAAGTGTTGTATTTCTGTGGTTAAGTTGGGTTTTATTGGTTTAGTTATAGGTTTTGGTATCTTGTGTGTCTTTTAATTTATTGTTGTAATGAATTAAGAGGGTATTGAAATCATTATTTGATATTGTTTTATACACTTTATGAAAGTAGGTATTTTTAATTAAATTTCATTGCCTGGGTTTAATTATTTCGTCTACTCTAAATTTTAAGCAAGTTTATTGCTTAAAATTTAGAGTAGACGAAATAATTGCAAATCATTTAAAATTGTTACGTTTGGAATCATCATTGCATTGGTTTCATTGGTTTCATAACTTTGAGTTATGAAATCGATATGTATTGTATTTATATTTGAGTATTAAAAAGCACAATAGGATATCAAAATTTGCGACCCTTTTAATGTCTCTTGATTTGTTTTGTGAACAAAACGATAATAAATTCTGTTATCTTTTTACCATTAAATTTAACAACGATTCTGTGGACTCTTATCTCTTTTAACAAGCTGTCGTAATATTTGACTTTATACACGAAATACAGGAAGATCGGAATTTTATCCATGATATTGTGCTGTCGTAATATTTTGTCTATGTACATGGGAATGCGGGGTTTTTAGCCTTTCCGTATGCAAAAAATCAGTCAAATCTGTTCGCCTATTCAAAAGTTACGCCTGGATAAACGTTTTGAATCGTTTTTAACGAAACTTTTGAAATATTCAACGTACGCACTATGGACAGCTTTGTGGCAGCGACAAATTGCTGTTAAAATGGTTTTTGTTCGTTTAAATGTGTCTGAACTGTAGGTATGTTGTGATATTTTAGAACTTTTTCACTAAAATGTTACGGATGGAATTTCTAAATTACTGTTGGATAGTAGAATTCTTTCCGCTAAACATTGCAATTGGAAATTCTTGTACTATTTTTTTTATGAATATGTAAAAAATATGTATCTCGTAAAATTAGTTTAATACTCATTTGAACATAACAAAACATAAATTTCACGCCTATATTTTATTATCAAGAAAAAAATCCCCTCCATTTGTTTTAGATCATAATAGCTATTCTAACTACGACAAATAACCTGACCTTATTAATTTTAATTAGTTTATAGATTATGAAGAGAAATAAACCTAACAATGGACCAGCTAAAAAGAAAACAGTAATAGAAGATAAAGAACCTGAAAATTCTGAACAATCTCCGGTTAAAGTTGATTCATTGGACGATGAGGACCAAGGTTTTGGTGGATGGCTAAGGTAAATTAAAACATTCAATGAAACAGTAAATTTCTTCGATTGAAGTTTTATTACTGCTGATTTTAACATGTTATTGGCTTTGTTTTACTAAGCTCGTTATTATGTAGATACTAGTAGCTGCCGAAGCCATTATATTTTTGAAAAAACTGCTCAATGCATTTTTGTTGTTTGAATTATCAATGTTAATGTAAATTATGTAGGTCGATTGAATAAAATACCTATAATTGTTTTGCATGAATAAGTAACAAACAATAAACAATCCTCTAAAAGTTGAATGTCCATAATATTAGTAGATTATGCAATGCATGCATTGAAAATAGAACTCGTAGTTGCACAAAATCTTACTAGTCTACGTACACTACTTACACACGTCAAAAAAATATTTATTAAACACCCACGGACTAGTAAATAAAACAGAAATTTATTTGAAAACATTACAGAGTATTGTACAAATAATAATAACAAGTAACTCTCTGTAATGTCTGAGTCAAGTGAAAATAAATATCGATCTGATATATCCAAATGGTCCTTTAATGTACCAATACTTCGAATAACTTCGGAAGCAACCACCCGTATGCTAATGCTTTTGAACAAACGCGTTCAGCTGCGATCATTTAAAATCGGTTATGGCGTAAAAGTTATTTCTTATAAAGCTTTCATGTTCAAACGTTCAGTGTAAAGGATGTAAAATATTTTAAAGAATATAATTATAACAAGGCGTATATAATGAAATATTTGAACATCTTTGAATTGCATTTCTGATGAACTCGATAAATAACTGTACTTTACAATTTAGAAAATAATTCTAAGTATAAGTTTGTGTGATTTCCATGGCTTGACTACTACTATGGAAGTAGTACGAAGTCTGGAATTTAAGGGGGCATTACACTGAGAGAATTATTTAATTAGCGCTACGTACACAGCGACACGATTGCCGGCCGCGCTCTTCCGCACACAACCATTACTTCACAGTGCACAGGAGCGCAGGTCAAAATAAAGTAGAAAATTCGTTCGCACATTTGTTAGATTACTAACGCCATGACTATGGCAAAACGAAAATGCTCGTTTTTGCATTTTTCCGCAACTTCAAGATTTATTTGCGGAATCATATTAAGACATACCCTTAAATTTCTTTATATCATCTACTAGAAAAACTCTTTGACTGGTGACACATTTTTTCCGTGTCCTAATATTTAGATTTTCTTTAAACATTTTTGAGAGAGTCAAACCCTGCTTCGCGTAATCTACCCTTAACGCAGAATATAATTTTCATGGTGTAAATTGGTAAGCCTTCAATTTGGCAATCTAATGCCGCACATATTTTCACGGTATCCCGGGGGCATAACAGGGCAGGCTCAGGTGCAAAATTGTGACATGGGGACGTCACAATTTGACACCTGAGTAACTACATAACAGAGGACCTTTACACAACATACTCGCAAAACCTGTCAGGTAGGGATGGCGTAAAACAACCAAAAATAAATGTGAGTTTAAGAAACAGCCATCGAAATCAAAATCGTAGCTATTAATGCAAAATTGTAAATATTTAGCCTATTTCTAAATTGATATTTAATTTTCAAGCCAAAACAGAATAGTACATAATTTGCTTTGAAATAATCATAATATTTTAACTTCCTAAAAGTATTCTTCTTCAAACATTTGGGATAATCCTTGGAGCGAAAACAATGAGAGCGAATTGTTCAAATACCTTTAAATCTTAGGAATAATTTGGATTGGCAAATTTATTGGAATACCTACTTTTGTAATTATGAAATAAAGAATAAATAATGGCGTTAAATTTATTATATTCCTTTGCTTGATTTATACCACTCACTATGCAACTGTCGGTAATTCAATAGACAAAACTAAGGACATCTTCACACTGTCGTGTAACGTTTGTTCGGTGGTATTTAAACATACTGATTACGAAATTCTAAGAAATCGACTTAAGCGGATACGGGTCGTTGATTTCTTGGAATTTGGTTGAGGAATAATGAATGATATTTGACCTTAAGATATCTACTCAATTTAGATGCGTAAAATATAGTGGTATCCGTACAATAATAGCGTTGATTGTAAATGAAAGCTCGACAGTACCTAGCTATAATTTTTACATAGCGGAAATAGTCACCAGTAACTATGACCAAAACATAATTATAACACTTTTACACGATTCCGTATTTTAATTCTATGGTTGTAAAAATCTTGCAGCACAGCTCGTATCGTACTACTAAAACGGGATTTAACTTAAATAAATACGACTGATGTTAATTATCCTATCGTGGTTGATTGGCAATTCAAAATTTTAGGAGTATTTCCGATTTTTTTTGTCAGTTTTCCATTTCATACTGTTTTCTCTACTTTCAGATCAGCAGACGGGCTGGAGACTATGAAACTCTTTGTAATAGCAAATAGCATTGTGATGCTCACGACGCTTGTGTACCCACACGTTCAAGTTGTCTTCGAGATCGTTTCCGAAATGATTTATGGTACAAACATTCTGTACGACGATTGAATTGATTACCTGAACCTATTTATACAGAGTATCTGCAGATGTGTCTGAAACGGTACTAGTTGAAACTCAATAGATTTCTTCTTTTGATAAAACTGTGTTCTTGATACACTTAAAATTATCTTAGTGAATTTTTATTTCTGATTAATGTTTGTTATTGAGCTTTGCATCATTCTACGTCGATAGATTTCTTAACGAGTTTAATATACATTTCTGAAATTATTATGTATTACATTCTACTTGGTGTTATTGCCTCGATTTTATCTTCTGTCAGTGCTATAGGCATTTAATTATGCCTTTTTTTATAAATAAGCAGGCCAGCTAGTAAGCTAAGGATTCCCAGCTATCAGAGTATTCTTATTACTATCTTTTATTTTAAGCGGTAACATAATAACTTGTGTATTTTTAGTTTAGCATCTTGTCTTAACAGTTTAAGCCACCTCTTCACATTGTAAAAACTTTTGCGTAATAGCTTGAATTACTTCGCACACCCGCTGTTTTGTTTTCTTCTGCATTTAAACATAAGTGCACGTTAAGTTCTTGGTTTATACGAGTTCTACTAAGAGAACTATGCAATTATTTTTTATATAACGCCTTTACCATGATATTATAATAATATCATCCAAGTAAACAAAATATTCTTTGTATTTATATTAATGAAAGGAATAGTTGATGCAATTCGTCGTCATGTAAGTCGTGAATGTTTGTTTTTTATGTTCATTTCACAGAGGTGTTACAAAATATGTTGTTAACTTATGTTATTTGTTGATAAACAAATAAAAAGTCTTTAATCATTCAATTGCATCCAGTTAATCAATACATAAAATAATTTGTCAAAATGTTGGGATTGTTATTTAGGCTAATATTTTCACTAAGTATAGTAGTGTGGTATTCCATAAATGTATTTGATATGATATCAGATTATTTTAATAAAGAATTTCATAGGCTTTTGTCCAATGAGACGGAATTTGGTGAAGATGACGAGTTTTAGCACTTAGTTTTTATATATATTGCCAAACCTAAAGTAATAATCTCATGACATGTATTAAAATGTATTATTAAAAACGTCCTATTTTATTTTTTGAACCTAAATAATATATACCTACAATATTAGTTTTAATAGTCTTTCTTTTATGATAACTTTGTCTAAATAGGATATAATATAAGTTTCATTTGAGTTTTATATAAAAATATTTTTCTTTCCACAATTAAAATGAAACTATCATAAATAAAAATGATTAAAATTCCTAAACGTCACAATTATCACACTATTTATATCGCGTGATATATCACACTTGACTTATTTCCAGTACTTCTAATATCAAATGTAAATAAAACATAAATTATGATTATCAGGAAAACTCCTGTATCTAAACTGATTTATTGCTTTTGGTCATGCAAAATTACAATTTTAAACACGAAATGACGGCTATGTAAGGCATACGGTATTTTAGTAAGTAATTTATTTTAGTAGTAACCAAATGAGCTGTTATGAGAGGGTTGAAGTAAAAATAACTATGTTTTAAATGTTTTGAACGACAGCCATAGGAAATGAAGGGTAAGCAAAACTGCCGCGACTGAGAAAATTGATACAACGCCATCTAGCCCTTTTTAGGCATATCGATATTATTTCGAATTGAACAACAACATTATAATGTTGTTGTTCAATTCGAAATAAATTTCTTTATAAACCAGTTGTATTTAGAGCACAATTAGTCATCGTTACAATTTTTGTGTCATTATTGGTTGAGCTAAGCTTGTAAGTAAAATTTTCAATTATTTGACAGGGTAATTAAATTAATCGAAATTTCCAAATTACGTTAAATTGTTGCCTATACCCAATTTATCTATATGTATCGAGCTAAAATAAAAATGTATTTGTATATTATTTAAAAACATCGGTGATTAAAAATGGAAGATTTCAGTTAAATTTTCTAGGGCCATAAATCCACAAAATGTCTATCGGTAAAGCAATTAGTGTACAATAATTACAGTTAGTGATGCCTTGTGAGTGGCAGTTCCAATATAAAATGTTAATTTATTTTTTTAAAAGTTTATCGATATTTTATCTCGTGGTCTAATTCAAAATAAAATTGATTCATGTGCAATTGCTATTATATAGAACATAGCCAATATAAAAATATAAAAAGAATTGCTAAATAAAATCAATTATTATGACGTTTAAAGAAGTGGATTTGATATTTAGTTTTTAGTTCAATTGTATCTTTTAGCATTGGCCTGTGGTTTAATCCTGTTGGTCACATCTACTTCTCTGTCTACGAAAATTAGTTTGTGGTGGTGAGTGGCTGCAGGTGCTGAAGCTCAATTCGGCTTCTGAACGTATTGCGATTTCGAAATCGTTAAGTATAATAAGTATACTTTGAGCGAACAACAACTTTTCATAATAGTTTTCAATGCAAATATTGCACTATGTGTTCCCTTGATGTTCATTTTATATTATGCAAATATATTTGTGTGAGTAAACTAATTATCATAATTATTTTTACAGATTTGGAAATTGTTTTTCTCTTAAACTTATAAATTCAGAAACTCGCCCATAATAAATAGTATTGGTGTAGATGTTGATCAAAGACGCTGACGTAAATCGTAAAGGACATAGCCTTACTTTAAACAAATCCTTTACAAGAAAAACTAGTTTATTTTAGATGACATTCAACTGGGAACAGTAAATAACACAAATTGTTTATGCTTGCCAAATGTTTAGCCTTTAGGTGAATGTGCTTTTCGCTTCCAAATCGATACGTACAGGTTTTCTTCCTAGCACTGGCTTCGGGCCAAATGCAGTCGAATTTCGTACCAAGTCTGCCTCGCCGTCGCGACAATTTATTAAAGCTGCTAACTGTTAACTAATTATTTCACTAAAGGCACCAATTACTACGTGTTGACTCCTAATGTCAGCAAAGGAATTGACTGTGAATTACAGTCCCAGATTAGCCAAAGAATTTAATTTTCTAGACTTATCCTGGCTTAATTCGTTCGTGCAAATCGATTTGATTGTCTGATTAAATTCTCTACCAGTCATGTTTTATTTGATTATCAATATTCGATTTGTCTCTAATTTAAATTCAATTTATGTGATTATTATTAGGTATGTATTTATATGTTCGTAAACTGTCGCGATTTGTACCCATTATAGAATTTTGTAAGCTACGGGTCTTAATCGCGTAAATATTTTAAGGATAAATACCGTTGTTTAATGGCCCGACGTTTCGACCGTATTGCAACGGGTAGAGTCTACCCATGACCACGTCCTTTTATTTAAAGTATTTATTTATTTATTTAATGTAACGTTTTCAATAGTTGTCCCGCAAAATCATATAACTGGTTTGACTATAACGTATAGTCTCAATACGTTAGTCTTATAACTGCAGATAATAAAATACTTCTAAATAACAATCTTAAAAGAAACCACTCAAGTCTTTTAGTTACATAAATTAATTTGAGGTGTCTAGAATATATTTTTTAAGTTTCACGTTTAACTTTCCGTCTTGCAGAATGTCGGCCGGCACACGGTTCGAGCTTTCTTATCCACTTGACCGTCAGTGGCTCGTATATCAGCCAAACAGAAAGTATTCACAGACGGACAATTGGTTATAGTTCTGTTACCATATTACCAGATTTAATGGTTACATTAAATCTGCTTAAAATATAATATCTTAAATAATCTGATAAATTTAATCATTTTTTTTAATGAGTTAAATTGTTCTACTAATAATTACCTTCTTATTAAATTGAAATGCTTTTTCTAAACTTTGGAAATAACAAATATAATAAGTGCCCAGCTAATATGGTGCATACAAAAACACCTATATCAATACCTAATCATCCCCATATTGTATTTACATCACAATGTAAACAGAAACAGAAACTTGCAACTATTGACATTACGCCAGAAATATCTGTTTTTCATCAACAAAGACTAAGAAACGTTGTATTCTATATTACATTAACATCACTAAGGACAATATTCTGTGTCCTTACACAGAGCATTGTAGTGTGTTTACACAAATTGCTTATGTGTAAGGCACGGTACTGTCACCACTGCCTTGATAATATGCAAATACGGGAAGTCGGACGTGTGAGATAATTGTCACCACAGAGTGGCCAATTACTTTGACACGTGGTTATATGGTGATGTCTGAACCCACTGTAATGTGTACGTCAAGTAAAAGCCTACATTGTATATCTAAAAGGTAGGTATGTATATGTGTGAAATCTTATTTATTTATTATAGGTACCTTTATACGAGCGATTCTGGTATGTATAATCTGAATCTCGGCAACGGTTCCAGCGATTTTCATGAAATTTAGTATGCTGGGGGTTTCAGGGGCGATAAATTGATCTAGGTATCATTTACAGAAAACATCGTTAAAAAAAATAGGGAGAGGATATCGGTCATCCAAGTATTCGTATATTAAATGCACACTGACGTATTATAACTGCAACAAGCTGACTACTAATACATTTATGAGGTTACGTAACAATTTTGAGAGTGTATCAGTGCCTTTTATTTCTGTTAATCTACGTAATGCTGTAACGTTGCAAAGTAAACAACTAGTGTATCCGAGGTTTAAAAATGTTCAAAGCATTTGACTAGCAGCGCCAAAGCTATAAGCCGAAGCCGGCCCTTTAACATCAACACATTTTACCTATATTATTTTTACCTGTAGTAAGAACTCTGGCGCAATTAAGTTTTTTTCACAACTTCTTCAAGGACTGTTATGGCAATTAAAAATGCTTTAAACAACTGTGTTTAAGAAGAAAAACTTCACCTTTGAGCAGTGTTCTTTTTAACGAAAGTGAATTTATTTAGCCTTGTTTATTTTTTTAATATCCGTTTCACTTAAAGCTTGACAAGAGTACTTGCGGGTATTTTATTAAATGCCAATCTAATGATCCAAATGAAGAGGCTTTGATCAATGGTATTGAGTTATGAAGTTAAAATCGATCTCATTCATCGTGTCATATTCTTTTATAGCTTTTATCATTTCATCACAAAACTTGAAACCTGACTGACTTATTATATTTATTTTTGTAGGGACCAATTTTAGTCACGGTGGTCAATTTCATTAGGGACTATCCAATTTCGCAGGTGATACTGACTTTCACATATCTATGAACAGTGGTAACGTTATTTAACCTCGCAGATCTCTAGATCTGCTTGGCCCCCACTGAATCAAGCAACCTATTAAGTTTAATAGGTGTTACTTGTCACTGTGAGTGCAATACAATTTTTCTATTTCATTTTCATTCATATTATTAGAACGTAGTTCCTTATCGTACCATATGATTTGTTTGCAAGCTGGAAAACTAGACGAATAAAAGGGTTACATTTTGACTGTACCTATTTAGTTATTGATTTAGTGAAGCTAAATTATGCAGGTTATGTCATATAGGTTGTTTTTATTTTTGTAAAAGTTTGTATAGTCCTCACGATCAAAGAGTATGTTCCAATATACACTGTAGCACTGAAAGGTGTGACGTCAATTTAATATTTCATAGTTAGCTATAGTGGTTCCTGTATAAAACAAAACGTAGTAATTTAGTTATAATTAAATTTAATATTCAATGATATTATCAATTTAATTAATTGTTTTACGTCTCAATCAATCGAATTAATTTAAATGCTTAATTCAATAATTTGAAAGAGGACAATTTTAAAAATGAAATGTACTTTTAGAGTTTTATTTAAATAATTCGTTTACAAACAAAAAAATATGTAGCAAAAGGCATCTCGTTCCAACGGGGTGTCCATGAGACACCTCTTCCTTTTTTATTCCGTCATATATTTATTATAAGAATTAATATTTTATATTTAATCATTCCTTACCAGGTAAGTTTAGGTTATATATAAGCACATATAGTGTTTATCTTTGTTGTAAGTAGATGCTCCTACTATGTTGTACCCACTGAGGCTAATTTTATTTTAATCACATATTCCAATTTTTAATCAAATATAATTAACATCAGTCCTTTAAAATGGTGCAGTTAATAGTATATTAGTGGTAGTACTTACCCCATATCAAGTTTATAAACATTCAAACTTTGTAAAAAAATTATTTGAAAAGAGTGGACGCGAGTTTTTACTGCCCTGTTATTTCCTCTGGATTTACTTTTTGTTTGCGAACTTGGCATTACATGTACATGTAGAACCCCGACATATCACAAGAGTTGCTTTGCATCCTAACCGAATAAAGAATTTTGATTTTGAATGAACGTATTGATACTCGTACAATAAAAAAAAAATAATGTTTGTTTTAATTGGACGAATATGTGTGATGCAAGCCTTCAATAACGATGAAATTCTCTAAAGGTAGCCTTAGGGAACTCTTTGTATATTTGAGGTAATAAATTATGAGTATGTGTTTTATTAACATTTTTCCTGTTATGATTTCATATGGTTTTTATAAGTACTTCTCTTGAGGAGAATCTTTGAAATGTTGGTTCTTTTTTCTTCATTTTTTTTTTGCTTAAAATGATACGGCCATAACACATATATTATGACGGAATTATATGAGTAAGTGAAATAAAATAGAAAGTTTCTATTGTATTCACAGTGACATATTCGCATCTATTAAATTGAAGAGGTTGCTTGATCCTCCGAGAAGATCTAGAGATTAGCGAGGTTAAGCAACTTTACCATTGTTCGTACGAGTAGATGAGAGAAAGTCAGTTTTTTCTGCGCAGTTGGATAGTCTCTGATGAAATTGGCCACCCTGACCAATATTGGATAAGAGACCATTAGATTGGACTCTGCAAAAATGAATAAGTCAGTCACGTTACAAATTTTCTCATGATAAGAAGCTGAAAAGAATTTGAAGTAGTACATGCCGCATGAGATCAATTATAATACAATTACTCAATCTCATTGATCAAAACCTCTATATTTGTATAATGAGATTGGCATTTAATAAAAAAATCCGCAAGTACTCTTGTAAAGCTTTGAGTGAAGCGAATATTAAAAAAACATCAAAATAAAATAAATTATCTTTCGTTAAAAAGAACATTGCTCAAAGATGAAGTTATTACTTTTCAAACACAGTTGTTTGTTTGTGATTGCCATACCAGTCCTTGAAGTTGTGAAAAAAACTTCATTGCGCCATAGTTCTACTACAGGTAAGGTAAAGTGTATTGATCTTAAAGGGCCAGCTTCTGCTTATAGCCATAGCGCTGCTAGTCAAATGCTTTGAACATTTTTAAACATCGGACACGCTAGTTGTTTACTTTGCAACGTTGCAGCATTACGTAGATTGAGCATTGCTCATCATGTTGGAAAACATTTTATCCCAAATTAAATTCTTAAATTTTTTTGCTTTAAATTCTCGCGTGACTTAGTTGTTAAATATACATTGTACGAAAATTGTATTGTATTTGGATAGAGGCTGTGATGAATTGCCCGGATCGAAACCGACCTAAAAGATCTATTGTGACACCTATTTCTTCTTTAAATGACATCCTAAATGACAACTTAACCTTGGGTTAAGTGCGCCTTGGAGAAGAGGACTTAAAGTCTTCTGGGGTGGTTAAGTTCCTTCAAAGTGCTGGCCATCTGGTGTTATAAATTGCCTTGCAGAGGATGTAAATGGGTGGTTCCTCACTCTTGCGGAAGAACTTGTAAACATTGGTATCGTTCAGGCCCATTTTGTTCATGTATTTATTGCTCAGTTAGGGTTCTGGTAAGAATCCAGATTTGATTCCTACTCATGGTAAATGCTTCTTAAGCGAATCTAGCATTGAAACCCACAAGATGCGCTTTGGAGTGCTCTTGACCTGGTGACTTTGACTAGAGCTTGACGCTTTGGTTTTGAGCGAGCCTGTTTTGGTGCATTATACCGCAAAAGGGCTCTAAACCCCATGGTGTGTCTCAACATCTATCCGGAATGGCGATTGTAAAATGTTTGTTAAAGCTATATTTACATAGCATGACATCAGATGACATTGCCATCACTGTGTCTTCTACGGTATTATTGTGCAGGGTTTTCATCGCCTAAAACCTGCATGTTTTGCTCTCACTATCGCTGCCCTTGCTTCCATTTGTACCATGTGTACAAATCGCGAAACTATCAATATTTTTAACGGGAGACTGTCCGGAAAGTGTGCTTGAGCTAACAGTCTGAGTGTTTCTTCCACTGAACTAGAATATGTCCCGTTGGGCTTTTTAGGAGCTTTTGAGTGTTGCTGTGCTGACACTATAACCACACTAACAATTTGCACACAGGACAGGACTATCGGAAGACGTGTCGTCGCTTCGACCGCTCTATCAAGACTCCCGAGTCATACCAACAACCACGCATTTTGAATGCTAACGTCAAATCAAAGTCTATTATATTGGGGCGGCCATGTTTAAAATGAGTCAATAGAGTTTCTATTTAATCAAAACAGATGTTAAGTCAACGGAAATCAATTAGCGATTCAATAATTCTCCGATCCATCCATCATGACGTTTATACGTTAACACATATTTGTGTGCGAAATTTGTAAAGAAAAATAAAACCAAACAAATATTGCATTAAGTTGCTCGACCAAACTGACCAGTCAAATTATTGTGATAGGTAACTCAACAAAATAAATTAGATTAAAAAAAATAGAAAACATTGAATTAACAAGCGTTAATGAAGGTAATTAACAAGTTCGACTATAGATTGCAGTATTAGCTGACGCCTCGACACGGCCATCTTGACGCTTTACAAGTCCTCGTGTAATTTTTTTTTTAACAAAGGAAAAAAATATCCAGACAAAAACAGTTCCTTTGATCAACCAATCTGGCCAAAATTCAGAAAAGTAAAGAGGACTTAATAAAATTGTCACACCAATTTTTGTTGCAACCTTATTCACACTATACAGAAAAAACGTGTTTATTTAGTGTCTGCTTAAATCTACTGTACTACGCTTTTACGATCCTTTAACAAAATCAATCATCAAACTGGTAAATTAAATGCAGATTTGGTTATTTGGATGTCAAATCAAATCACTCTTTATAAAACGTGAAAACGATTATGACGTCATTATTTTCTGGTGTCAAACCAAAGGCGAACAAAGATACACTGTGTAAGGACACAGAATATTGTGATCCGTGATAGTAACGTAATATAGAACACAATATTTATCCGTGCCTGTTCATGGAAAGCAGATATGAATGGCATAATTCCATTAATGGCAAGTTCAGTAATAATTGATTATGTTTACGCTGTGATGGGCTGTTAAGGACATTAAGTATGGATATAAGTATTTTTGTGTACACATTATCTGTTGGACACTTATTATATTTGTTACTAGCTGACCCGCGTAACTTCGTATGCGTCCATTTTCCCCGTTTTTGCAACATTTTTCATTGCTGCTTCGCTCTTATTGGTCGTAACGTAATGTTATATAGCCTTCCTCGATAAATGGGTCACCCAACAAAAATAAAATCAATTCGCTCCCGTACTTTCTGAGATTACTGTGTTCAAACTAACAAACAAACTCTTTAGCTTTATAATATTAGTATTCTTCCTCGATAAATGGGCTACCCAACAAAATATCAATTTTTCAATTCGGACCAGTAGTTTTTGAGGTTACTGCATTCAAACAAACAAACAAACTCTTTAGCTTTATAATATTAGTATAGACTAGCTGTGCCCGCGACTTCGTTCGCGTGAAAGTCGGGTTTAAATTAAGGAAGTTTATGTTACGAAATAACTTCTGTGTAAATATGTTGGAAACAGTCCTGTCGGGTGAGCCGCGATATGATTCAGCAGCGGAGAATCATCATATAGTCATCTATTGATAGCTTCAACACCCAAAAGCTTTGTGAAAATAAATAAGTACCAAATACAGACTCTTTAGGTATTCGTTTACTGCGTTTTTCTGTCATTAATGTGTGTTATTTGTGTCCCTTTTCTTTTTGTCTATTTTTATTAATTTACTGTTTTATTTATTGCTTTTTTATCTTCTGCATGGCTTTTCCTGTTAAATTATAATAATGTCTATACATGTGTCTTCTGTGTACTAAATAAAAATCGTTCTATTCTATTATTTTATATAGTTAATTTGGTGTGTGGCTTAAGAAGTGAGTTTTCTGTTGTTTTGTTTCATTCTTTCAACGTTATACCTACTTAATACCTAATAATTTTCAATAGAATTTGTACAAAAATTTTGGTACTTCCCATTTGATCAGATGTTTATCGTAAACTTGTAAAGCCTGAGTACTTTACTGTGATAGTTTTCCTTATAATTTTAGTATTTATACTACTACCGTAAATTTTTTCACATACCCAACATCAACCATTTAGTTGGGAGGGGAACACTTGACTCTAACAAAAATGTTCACTATAAAGCCTATTATTACACAAAGGAATCCTTAAATCTAAAAATAGTCTTCACAAACCCTAACCGCTTTTTAAAAGACCTATCTAATGATACCCCACACGATGGGATAGGTGAGAAAAAAATCACATCCCCACTTTATGATGCAAGTAAGAAAAAAAAACATGGACTCCCCCTCCCCCAGACTCTGCGTTGACAGACAATGACCCCCACCCCCCTCCTCCCGTCACCCGGACTACTCACACTTGGCCGATGAGTAATTCATTATCGTTGAATTGATGAACACTTGATATCCAACCATAACCCCAAAACATGATCCTCGATGCACCTGTGTGATGCGTGGTCAAACAAACTGACAGATGATGAATGATAGCAATATGTTTCTTTTTAATACTATTTTAAAACTTCTTTTACTAAGTATAGAACATTATTGAATACAACGCCATTTACTTTCAAAACCAGTGAAGTTTCTTCTAATACATAATGTTTTTTTATTAATTTAAGCAATTTAATTAAATAAATAGGAGAATGTTGCCACTCAGCAAGAAACGAATCCGTCATCGCAAGCACCTATACCCTAATAAATGTTTTCACAAATAAGGAATTATTTGATCACGGTGACCAATTTGATTTCATAGATGGCGCTACATGTTTTTTTTTACGTGTGTAATGGCTTTTTTTTTGAGCACGAACACATCAATTCTGGAAAATATCGAATACTTGTTAAATTGTAATGTAATATTGTTTTTCATTTCTACTACGATTAATTAATTACTCTTAGCAGTGCAGGCAATACCTATAAATTTCTAACATAAGTGCATATTTCACTTGATATTTAATATAAAAAATATTAACCAAAGCAAATAAGTTACCTATGGTCGAAAAAATAACTATAACATTGAGAAAAATATTAAAAAAGGACAAAGACAATTTTAAAAAAATACAAAAAGAACATAATCAGATATCAGGTTCGAGCCTGAGACTTCGTCGTCTAAGACCGCTAGCACAGCTTCGAGGCTATACTGTTCGCTACAATTTGAAGGTAATTATTAGTAGTGTGACAAAGCGGCGCGGCGGTAGCCTAAAGGCTAAGGCATCGGCCTTGCGCAATCGTGAGGTCGCAGATTACACTACTGTCGTCAACCCACTCCTAACACAAGCTATTTAGCTTAGCTGGAGGGGTTAACAGGATTGCTTTTAATGGATCCATATTGCTATAGTATGTCGGGCAATAGTATGTCGGATCATGCTTAGTATAGGGTTCTGCAGCCATGAATAATTGCATCAGCAGAAGAGTGTATGTTCATGGCACTTACGCCCTTTTGTTGAGAAATGCAGTTTTTCGGCAATAACTCAATGACGGTTTATCCGAAAAAGTCCGGAATAATTTTAATTTAAATTATTTTTTAAGCGCCTTTGCAATTTTTTTGATATTTTTTTGGTCACACGGTTCAAAAGATAAGGGGGATACGGAGACAATTTATGCAACTTTGAGTGTTTGAGAGTGTGTGTGAGAAAATTATTTCCAAAGATATTCACTCAATCAAAAAAAAATTAGAAACTTAAAAATGTTTTAGAAAGACCTGTCGCATGATGTGCCACACGTTGATGTTTGCTGCAAAAAAAGATCTGCTTGGAGAGCCCCCCTAAAACTATTTATTTTTATTATTTAGTTGTCAAACTAAGTAGCGGCTGCTAGAAGACACCTTTTCATCAAATCAATTTAGTATACTGCGAAGTCGTTCCTTCTTTCCAGTACAGCTAAATATAGATGTACTGTTTACAGCGGAACGCAGTCCAGTATACTGTCATACACGTATTGTATAATTTTTTTTATGTACAATGTATAAGATCAACAAGAAAAAAATTGTATGTAGTTATATTTTGAAAATTAATGTTCAAGGTAATTATCAATTGAATTATTTGCATAATGTCTGAATGAATGGAATTAATTTAAATTTCTGGTCGCTGTCGATCACGTGATCAAATTACTGAGAGCACCTTACCTCGAAAAGACAAGTGCTTTAGTATAAAAATGGCAACGATTTATGACGTCACATATTTCCCAAGGATACTGCGGCAGTATACTGCCAGTCATAACGGAACGAACTTCTTCCCAGTAAAAGCACTGAACAGTGCTCGCAGTGCATATCGGAACATACACTAGTAATACGAGACTGTTTTAACTCACAATATGACCATTTCAGAAACGGCGAAAAACTGTTTTTATTGCAGATTTTCTTTTTAAAAGATATCGAGCAATGTCGGATTGTTTTCCCAAATTGCTAGCAATCCTGTTAACCCCCCAGTTAAGCTCAATGGCTTGTGTTAGGAGTGAGTTCACGGCGGTAGTATAATGTGTAGGATTTGAACCCGCAACCTCATGATTGCGAGGCCGATGCCTTAGCCATTAGGCTACCGCCGATTATTACAAATAAATTATTTATTAGGTTAATAGATAAAATTACAGCTATGCCGTATTTACAAATACAATTTTAAACATTACAGGTAAATAATTTAGTTTTTATGTATTAATTTTTTAAAGTTATACAAAACAGTCTTTTCAAAAATTTTTCATCATTTGTTTTTGTAATATTTTAATGTCAATTTTATGGCAGATAGAGACTTTAATTTCGCATTCGAATCTATTATTATTTCCAAATTGTCAAATTTTAAGTTAATAAAGTGTTGTATTATCAGTATTTATAGGGTTCCGTAGTCCCCCATTTGAACATAGCGGCTTAAGAAGTGGATTTTCTGTTTATGTTTCATACTACTAACAACGTTATATAAGTATTTTTCAATGGAATCTGTACGAAATGCCCACTAGAGGATAAAGAGTTCACATGACGTCCACATGAAACGTAATATCTATGGATTTTTCCTAATGACGCATTAACCTTTTGGGAGGGCCACTTTGATACACCCACGGCATGAATCGATGTAATCCAAACAGGTACATCAGGCCACATGAATAATAGATGTATCTTCCATAAACAAACTGTACTTAATAACCGTTTTAATCTCGGCTTTTAAAGCTTTGCCACTTACAAAGGCAGATTGGAAAAGTTTTTTCTTGTGAGAGTCCAATTAAAGTTGTTAAAAGCAATTTCCTGGAGTTCAATGTGTGCACGGTAGTGGACTTAACTGCGCGTGTGAACGTAATCCGTTTTAATCGGTACTTTTGTTGCATTGTTTTTTACCCGTCAACGACTAAAGTCATTAGATACTTTCCTAAAGTTGTTTTATTAAGACTAAAGAAGATTTACTAAACTCAACCTTGTATTTGGACGAAGTAATAAACTAAAGTGCCTACATTAAAACTCCTATTAAACCTATATTTTGATCAAATTTGCTGTTTAACTCACGTATGAGGACGTGAGTTAAAAAAGATTACTCAGTTTAAAACAGCAATTTCATCTACTACAGCTGAAAATTTTCCTTATTGTTTTTTTTTTGCTGTAGGTGATGCTTCAGCTTTCTAATGAAAGATATGATCCGAATTCGTTTATCGTTTTGGACTTTTATGAATTCATGATACTTTATTTACAGCATTTTAACTAGAGAATTTTATGTTTTTGTTTGCAAACTCGTTTTTAAAATACAATAGAGGAAGTCAAAACCTTCGCTAGTTAAAATTTGGTTACTAAAGTACTACGAATAAGGAGCTAAAGTTTAAACAACATACCTACCTAGTAATTGCACTACACTAAGTCGTACATCATAATGTAAGT
Organism: Herminia tarsipennalis; assembly: GCA_945859575.2. NCBI lineage: Eukaryota > Metazoa > Arthropoda > Insecta > Lepidoptera > Erebidae > Herminia > Herminia tarsipennalis. The sequence goes on along the minus strand of OX243834.2, from coordinate 7,289,800 downwards.
AAGTGTCAGTATTGAATTGAAACACCGCAGCAGTGCAACTGCGGTAACACATTGTCTATGAAGTTATTGTGTACAAGGAGTATTTACTTGATGCGGTAAACCACTATCTTGGCATAAGGACTTATGTATCTATATACAATAGACTATTATATTACGGTTAGGTACAACATCTTAAATAATAATAAAAACATTGAAATGAATCCACAGTTAAATTTAATGCAACTATTGACTCGGACATATGGCACATAGATTGAAGTAATTTTTATAGTATATGGCATATTATTGTGTGTGGCACATATACTGCACCACAAATAAAAAGAATCGGTTAAGAAATCTTTAATATCTAATACTGAGTTTTATGAAATAAAGACTTGCGGCCCAGTGTAGATATTATAACACAATATGCTAGTTTTCAACGACTTTGTCGACCGAGATTTTAGATTGTGAGCAGTTTATGCTCGACGAAATGTGTTAAAACGCTAGTGAGACTATTACAACCAACATCACGTTGTGGGTAGAAACTTCTATTTACAAATTCTCATTACTAAAACAGTGAGGTACAAAGGCCTAGCGAAATTCTGTTAGCAATATACCTACTCGGTGAAGTAGCAAGTTAGGGAAACGCAGTCGCGTGTTCCGTCCATACTCCTATTTTCACCTCGTTTACCCAAAACATAATAGTTAATTTAGACGTACCTTGCTTCGCATCGTTACTTCGGTATTGTACCCATTAAATGCAATGCGATGTGACGCTGTGAAGCTATAGATAATTGTGTGAACAACAAGAACGAAGGATGTTAAAAGTTGATGCTTTTGATTATCTCATTGCTTGTCGTAATGTACCCACAGATGTATGGAATGCTTCTTTTTTTACCCGTTTGTTTTTTTTAGCTTTTAAATCCCGATGGTACTTGGTTATGATAATTTACGAAGAAATTATTTTAAAGACCAAAAAATGGAAACAATTAGACAATTGTTTCCATTTTTTGGTCTTTTAAATAATTTCTATATCAATCCCGTAATTGAAACGAATCCAACGAATATAACTTGCCAAGGAAATGAAAAACATAGCCTTCCTTCTAGCGCAGTCGGGTAAAAACTCATTCAGCCATTTTTTATATTACTCTAGAATGTCTGTACTGTTGCCTGTTGTAGCGCATCTTCCACCAAGCGGGAACATTTCACACGATAGAATTTAAGTAACACGTGTCACGTAAAAGCGGCTATATAAATCGCTTATATAGCTTGGAGTGGAATGGTAGCTTCATGTTCAAGTTCGTTATTTAAGTCGCTCGTTATGTCAAACATTGAGCACGCAAAACCCCGATTCATAAAACTGAGTGACTACGTCGGCTGCTTGAGATATGAAGATGAATTCCATTTTGGTAATTGAGTAATACGCTTATTGTCGAAATGTCGACCCTCTTTGGAGCGCTTTTAAAAATTTTAATACATTTTTTTAGGAGTATTCGTAATTCGTAATATAATTTGAGCAAGTTAAAAACGGATTTTGGAATTCTTGTCTCAATAAGTGTTATAAATTCAAAAGTGTATTTACTTGTATATGACTAATAGTGCAACTAGAGTAAAGGTTAATTTCCGTGCATCGCGGTGCGGCGCGCACAGCTGATGCGACAAATTCAGAGTATGAAAATGTATAGTACCGTTTCTGAAGTCAGCACACACACGCGCGGTCGATGACTGATGTAGGCTACTCGCGCACTCTGATTATTGTTGCAAAAGTCGCGCGCGTCAGCCGTATGTCGTAAGCCGCGCACGGCCGAAAATATACCTATTTTTTGTTTGAGTTGAAGTAGTTTATAGGGTAAAGAGTAATAAAGGTGTTATATCTCAAAAACAGCAGCGGTTCTTAGGGTTTTGACAAGAAAGAAGAGCCAGGGAAAAGAGGCTTTAATCAGTATAGTATCAGTAGCAAATATGGTGATAAAATTTTATTCCTTTGCGAGGTTTTTAAAACAAACTTTCAGCACCCATAACTTTATTGGCAGCTGAACAAACTGCAAAAACCTCAGAGCTGCAACGTTTACATTCTAGTTCTATGCTAGAAATTGCTTTCAAAAATCTTTTTTCAAATTATGAACGGATTTAGACAAAAATAAATAGGCGATACCTAAAGGCTTTTGAGTTTGAAAAGACAGCTAACTCCAATAAGGCCAGACCTGAATACAATTAAGTATAAAGAGGGCTAATAGGGGGATGAAATCAATCACAAAGTTTAAAGATCAACATTTGTTTAAACTTATATCCTATACCAAACATTGGCCTAAGATAATAATAAAGGAACATTAAGATTGATACGGAACAACAAACTCCACTCTACTATGAAAACACAAAAGGGTCAGAAGGTGATTGTTTTTATTCGGTCATTTGCATATTTCTATGAATATTCTACGAACTAAAACTATTAGCTCCGTTGGAAGCTTCTTGGTGGTCATAATGGATTATTTGAGTTAATCTTAAAAGTACTTAACTAGGAGAAGTCTGATATTTTAAAAGAGTTGAAAATTTGTAAAATTAAATAATCCCTAATTTTACCCCCTGAGGGGATGAATTGTAGAAAATACCTACTTATTTGTACTCTCATCATTAAAGGAAATTGTTAAATGACTTGATTCTATATCCATTCCGGCCCTGTATCTATGTATGTCAGTCAGTCAACTAGCCAGTTAGTTTGAATGATAATAATTAAGTGAAACTACGGAACAAATTTTTGCTACTTATCCTAATTAAACTATCATTCACTGTATGGACGCTACCAATCTTTAGACGTCAGTCTATAGATTGGCAGCGTCAAACCGTAGATAACAGTTTAATTATAACACAACTCCGGTTTTTGAACTACATAATGAAAAGACGAGCAGATCTTGCATGCGTCAGCCCATAACAGTACCAGTGCCACCCAAATTCTTGTTGGGCAAAGATCTAAATGTCACGGTACTATGCTCCTCTTAAATGGCTATGTGAGGAGAGCAGAACGGTGACATTCAGATATTTGCCATAAATCTCATTTGCCCAGTAATCACACTTGCGACCGTGTCCTTCCACCGAAACACAGCGATGTGTTAACATCACTATTTCACAAAAGAATAACTGACACTGTTGCGGTTCCCACCAAAAAGGTCCATGGCTTAGACCTACCACTGGTCACAAACTCCTTTCGTCATTGGTAAAAGTAACCAGATAATACATAAATGAAAACCAAGACAAACAAAGCTGAGGTTACTGTAATGTTGTTACTGAATCCCAACTGGCTGTTAATTTGAAATTCCCGTGGCGTTATTTGTATTGGTAATCTAGAGACACAACAATAACTTCTGAGCTTGTCATTAAACTAATTGATCTACTGGTTTGCCAATCAATGCTTTGTGAGTATTCGTAAATCTTTGAAATTGAAATGTTTGATCAGAGAATCAGTGATAACAACCGGTTGTATACACTCTGTCTAATATTTGATTTAGGTAAAGATAAATTCAAAGGGATTCGTAGCGTCGTAGCAACAAGCTACGCCGTAGACGAAATTGACTACGACTACGACTATTGACTTGCCTATTTTCAGTGCACCGTGTACAATTTGCATTGTTTAACTGGTTTGTTGGATCAAATACGTCATTGGTTCAGTGACGTATTTGATGGGAAATTTGGGAACTCCGAGAATTTCCATCAGTACTATAGAGACATGTAAGTGTAATGATATAGGCTCTCAAGCACAGTTCATAAGTGCTTTTACTTACTAAACCCTTAATAAGCACCCAAAAGAGAGGTTATAAAAATTGAGGCTCTTATAGGTATATTTTCAAAAAATAAAATGACGATTAGTGACGAGTGAGTAAGTACCAAGGAGCTTATAGGGAAGAAAGGAGACCAAACTATACGTAACTGTGCTAGGGTATATCGTATTGTCTTGCTTAGATATATTCTCTTTGTAAGCATAGTGTCAAATCATGGTTACCATAATGAAGAAAGAGAAAATGCTCTCGTCAAAATGCCAAACAAAATGTCAAAGCAATTCAACTTTTTCGCTTCAGTAACAAAATGTGTACTCCATTCTTCTCCACTCAGTATAACCTACAGTATACTGAAGAATAGAAACGGTATACGGTATTTTTTTTTTTTTTTTAATTTGCCATATTACTTGTAAAATAATAGTTCTTGGAGCATATTTTAGAAATATATACAGTCACCGTAGTTGCTAACTGCGCTGTGTACATGATTCCGTCGAAAATTACAGTCTAAAAGATTGGTTGCAGTATCCGGGTATAAGTTTTCGTCCAAACTTTTGTATTTATTAAACTGTTCTCGAACCACGAAATCGTTAACGCAGAAAGTTGTATTTGTAACACCAATGTCCTGGATCTAGAAAGTGTATAATTGCAAGTTTTTAAATAAATAAACTATTTTGTAAGATTAATTATCGCTCGATAAGAAACTAGTAAATAAATATTATAATAAAAATAAACAGTACTCTTCATTTCTTATCGAATTACTTAGGGTAATTCAATAAGAAATGAATATGAAAAGGATGACATAAAAAACTGTTAAGTTTATTTTTTTGTCAAAGACTTCTATAGCACAGTGATCAATTTTTCAATATTAAGTAGACGGAATTCAATTTTCTCAAAGAGTGGGTTTTAAGAAAAAAATATATAGGCGCACTTAACTACATTAAATTCTATAATTATTTATTGTTTTTTGTGTTCCGAGATATCAGCGTTTAAAGTCCTCACGTCTCTGATTATTACGTTTATTTCCGTATACGAAGACTCTATCAAGTAAAGTAGTTTTTATTTCGTTATCTTCTGCAAGTAAGAGAACAACTGTTGCTAACACTGCTGCGAAATTCTTCTATAGATCTAATATATTAGGATATATAAGGTCGGTGCAAAAGTATTTTCGTATTTTTCATACAAGGAAATAACTATTTCTTAGGTACATTTTTTTATTTATTTAAAATATGTATGTGCCGTTTTGATCGATGACTTGTTGCCATTTTGTGGGTAGTGCCATGATCTCATTGCTGTAAAAATGTTGAGATTTTTGATCAACAAAATCTGACAGATAGTTTTCACAGTGTTTCTTTTGAAGTTAACCTGTTTCGGTCAGCTTCACTGTGCAGTTTTGAAGTGGCCGAAACAGGTTAAAATCTGATGGAGCAAGATCAGGGCTATACGGAGGATGCATTAATACATCCCAGCCAAGCTATCTCAATTTTTGCTGAGTGGCTATAGATGAGCGCGGTCTGGCGTTGTCATGATGAAACACCACGCCCTTCCTGTTCACCAGCTCCGGCCGATTTATCTCAATGGCTCCTTTTAACCTCATCAGTTGCTGACAGTAGAGGTCGGAATCGATAGTTTTACCCGGCGGCAATAGTTCATAGTGGATGATTCCTTTCCAATCCCACCATACACACAGCATCACTTTGTTCCGAGTCAGGCCGGGATTTGCCACGGTCTGTGGGGCATGTCCATTCTTCGATCACGATCTTTTTCGGACATTCTTATCGTCAGTGACCCATTGTTCATCACCCGTAATCAACCGTTTAAGAAATGGGTCGGAATTGTTACGTTTCAAAAAAGAATCATAAATGGAAACACGTTGCATTAAGGTTCTCTGAGTGAGATCATGTGGTACCCAAATATCAAGTTTTTTCTTGTACCCAGACTTTGTAAATGACGTAAAACTGTTTTGTGATCAACATTCAACTCTTCAGTAATATTGTAACTAGTAACATAAAAAAAAGAAAATTTGGGCGCACACTACATAACTACAATGACAGGCATAAAGTAAGATACAGAACAGTAGGCAAAATACAAATAAGTTGGCGCGCGCGCTTCTCCGTAAGTGTCTAACACAGTAGGTCTCGCCGTTTTTATGGCTTAGGGCTGCGGCGTGTGACCGAACAGACATGCAAGCGCGATGCAGGGCGCAGGGCGGCGGCTCGCTCCCGCACCAAAAGTCATCTATACTAATATTGTAAAGCTAAAGAGTTTAAATGTTGATAAACTTTCGCGACTTGTACACATTATAAAATTATATATACGACGGGTCTTAATCACGTGATGGATTTAAGGTAAAATACCTTGTTTATTGCCCGACGTGTCGACCGCATTGCAACGGCCGTGGTTACGGATAGACTGTATGAAGATACTGACTGGCTAAAGAGTTTGTTTGTTTGAACGCGATAATCTCAGGAACTACTGGCTCGAATTGATAAATCTTCTTACAAATCTTTTACTGTTGGATAGCCGGCTATAGGCTATATAACATTACGCTACGATTAATAAGAGCAGAGCAGTAATGGAAATGTTGCAAAAATGGGATAATTTACACAGATGAAGTCGCGTCTGCTAGTTGTTATTATATAACACTCAGGCTATGCGCGTGAGCGAACCACTCGCGTTCCGCAGCGCCTTACTTAATACAATAATTGCCAAATAGTTTTACCCCGGTACGCACCATTTGATTATGTAACATTAGTAGATTAGTAAACAAGAAACAAGCAACGAACCAATAAGAGTCTAGAGAGAGTCTCATTCTTCATACTAAAATTTCCACACTTGAAAGGCTTCAATCACATATTTTCTGCTACTCGTATTGATACTGCATTAGGTCCATAAGCCACACAAATTTTATTCGCGACGTTAGTCGCATTTTACCTTTTTGTTATTAAACTTTAGAATGCACCGAATTTCCTCGTCACATACGTTAATTTTGCTTGCTTTAAAAACAATTGGAAAATGGCGGAAACTAGTTTTTTCTATTTATTGCATCTTTAGAATGTCAACATTTAATAGTATTAAAACCAGCCAGCTACAATTAGTACAACCAAAGAGGTTTGATTACTAACAATACATTCAAAATACGAAAATATTTTTGCCCCTATCTATTATAACAATTGTTTAGTGCAGTGGTTCTCAAACTTTTTAAATGACGGAACCCTTTTGGGAAGCAAAATACTTGATGGAACCCTACAATAAAACAATTATTTTTATAAGTGTATTCTTTATTAATCAGCATAATAAAAGTACAATGTATCAGTTACTAATTATTATTTACTTCACCACTTGGTAAGGACAATAATAGAAAACATTAAAAAAGAAAAAATCTAACTAGTGGGAGGTATGAAACTGTTTTTTATTTTTCATCAATTGCTTGATATCAGGTTTGATGGAAGAAAGTTGGAGTCTCATATCAGCTTCGGCGTCCAGTCTATTGCGATATTTTGTTTTCGTGGCTGCGTAGGTAGAGAATCCTGTTTCGCACAAATATGTAGTTGGGAACGGGAGAAGAATATCCAGAGCCATTTGGCCAAGCATTGCATATTCATCTTGGATTCTGCACCAAAAATCATTAAGAGGCGTCGTTTTGAACAATGACTCCATACTTGTGTCTGATGACATTTCTAAAAGAGATTCATATATCTCATTTGACATGTTTTCAGGCTTTTCCAAGTTGGGTAAAAAAGGATTATGAATCCAGGAGTTCACTTTAATTTTTGTATTGTGTTCTTCGGGAAAATACTTTTCAAAAGATGCGCGCATCGAACTGAGATATTGGACCAATTCTTCAAACACATTATCTTCAAACATTTCTGAGTCGTTTTCGCTAACAAACTCACTGAGTAACGTAAAACTTTCTATTTCTTTCTTACCAATGCAAATGATCCAAAAATCTAATTTTCTTTTAAAAGCAGTTATTTTATTATAGGCCTGAAACACTGTTGTCTGTTTACCTTGCAACGATAAATTTAATTCGTTAAGTTTTTGAAAGATATCCGCCATAAAAGACAATCGAAACAACCAAGTTTTATCATACAAACGGTCCTTCAAATTAAAAGAAGTATCTGCTGAAAGAAACATTTGTAACTCGGCTCTAAGTTCAAATAGCCTTGTTAAAGTTTTTCCCCGAGACAGCCATCGCACTTCTGTATGGAGCAGCAGTGTTTTATGTTTGCTGCCATACATACATATATCAACCCATATGATGGCCCACTGCTGGGCACGGGTCTCCCCGGTAGAACCTACTAGTATGTAGATCCTGGGGGTAATTGCCATAATCGCCACGCTTGGCGAGCGGGTTGGCGATCGCAGTAGGGCTTTAAGTACGCAGAGGACGCTGCTGCCCGTCCTCCGATGTGACATCCCTTAGTCGCCTTGACGACACCCACGGGAAGAGATGGGGTGGTACTATTCTTAAGCCGGTACCACACGGCGGTACAATCGGGATTGTAGTGGTCGTGATTTGATAAAATTAATTATTTTTACCGCTTCATCCATAACTAATTTTAGATTAGACGGCATTTGCTTCATCGCAAGTGCTTGTCTATGCAGAATACAATGACTGGAACTACAATTAGGCGCTTTATTTTTCATTCGTGACACTGCTCCTGCTGTTTTACCTGTCATCGCCTTGGCCCCATCTGTACAAATGTCAATGCAATTGTTCCAACTGAGATTATGTTCTTCAAAAAATATATTTATTTTATTAAAAATTTCTTCCCCGGTAGTGTTTGTAAGCAGCGATGAACACATAAGCATGTCTTCTTCAAAAGAACTTTAATATGGATATCTCACAATAACCAGCAGGATAGCCAAACCAGCGACATCAGTCGACTCGTCCATTTGCAAAGCGAATCGTGTATTTTGTAGACGTGTAACTAGTTCTTGTTTGACGTAGCTTGCCAGATCATGGATTCGTCGTGAAACAGTATCGTTTGATAGCGGAACAGTAGAAAGATGCTTTGCAGATTTTTCATCAAGCATACATTTTGTTATGTCTAATACACATGGTTTTATTAATTTCTCAGCGATAGTGTGCGCTTCACCTGCTTGTGCAATGCGATAGCTAACTAAATATGATGCCTCCGTGGCCTTTTCGTTGGTAGTTTGTGTTACATGCATCATATTTTTTTGACTTTCTAATAACTGATCTTTTTTGCGAACAAAAAATTCTTTATTCTTGTCTTTAGTCTCGGGGTGTACGGTTTCTAAATGTCGACGCAATTTGGCAGGTGCCATGGAACTATTAGGAAGCAGTTTACTACAGAGCATGCAGAGAGGTGAGCCGTTGGAATCAACAAATCCGAAACTGATATAAGATTCATCATACTTCCTTTTTTTCGTCTTTGAAACCGTCGAGCTTGACGTCGTGGCACTCGTGGCATCATCTTCTGGATCGGTGATTGCTAAATTCTCCGCGCGCATTGCTTTTGAACATTCAGCGTCATTAGAAGATGTTGTTGGAACACGTTTAACACCTTTAAGCCAACGTTCCATTCTTCTTTATTTATAATGTTACAAGTCAGGATAGTGGGGTTTAAATAATGCACAATCGTTACTGCGTATAAGAGACTAAATTTAGAACCTACAGGGAAGAAATGTATAAAACTGAGACAACAGAATACAGCAGGCAGTAAAACAATGAACACTAGTTTCTCGCTAGCGAGCTTGTAAGTAGGTAGTAACTTATCGCTCCGAACGCTAATCATCAACTGACGACGCCAACGCGCGATCGCCGCTTTTATACTTAGTCCTAGACTCGATCTCAAATATTCTCGAAAATACTCGAGTCGGCACCTTTGATAAACAAAAAGCAAAAATAAAAACAGAAATTTAAAAATAGCGTTGTAAACAATATCGACTTTATCCTTTGAAGTTAGAGACGAAAGTCGCTTGTTGACAACTATAGCGTCTAATTCAGAGGCGGCTTTTATCAAAGAGACTGAGCGCTTACAAGTATACTACCCGCGCGTTTTAAGTTTGCCGCTGGCGATAGGTATGAGTGTATGACGTTCGAAATTTTTTATTTAATTGTAACAATAAAAATTGTGTACGGTAGATATTTGGGTAAAACTATGACACATTATAAGTTTTGTTGTCACGTGGGGGAGGGTACGCGCATTCCACAGACCGGCAAACTTAGAGCGAACGCGTTGTACAAGTATAAAATTGTTGAGACCAAACTTATAAGATATTGTACCAGCTAATGTAACACAAGCTTATACAAATACAAATAAATAAATAAATAACATTCATAGCGTTTTGTCTCCGCGCGGCCGCGGAGTCCGCACAGCCGCGGAGCGACCAGAGAGAGGTGTTTTGATTTTTTTATTTCTAAATTCTTGCGGAACCCCGACAGAGGTATCACGGAACCCTAGGGTTCCGCGGAACACACTTAGAGTATAGCTGGTTTAGTGTTTTAAGTTTGGTATCTTAAACCAAATCAACGAGGACTCATTTTAAATATTACTTGTGACATTAAACCCTAAATCTCTAGTCTGCACCTACTACCATTGAGTAGAAAAAGCGCTTTTCTTTATGAAGTGTTACGATTAGTAAAACAACCTTGTTTAACCTAATGAATATTTATCTCTTTTAAATATGTTATTATTATTTTTTGAAAATGTAAGAAAGTAAATGACAAATACGAGTTAACATATATTAACTTATTTAAATTCAAAAATATTTTATTATTAAATATAATATATTTTATTCTTATTTATTAAATATTATTGAATGTATCATTACATTATAAATACAAGTTAATATATGCAATTGATATTTAAAACACCTTAGATTTAGTGTCAAATATTTTCGTCCACCTAAAAATTTAAAATTGATCACTATGCGCCGACAAGTACAAGACTTCCATTTGATTTTGACATTATATGGTAATTTGCCAAAATAAAATGGAAGTCTATTCTTGTGTAACAATAACGGACATTTATCTAAGTGTCAAAAAGTTCACAGATCGGGGTCCTTATTCACGTTCCTTTTTTTTGTTTGTGGCGGCAAGCCCGCGCGTACTGTCAAAATCTTATCGTAATGGTAAATAGAGAGCCGCGCTTAGAAATGCATCAACGCGCATATGCGGACATCTTTGAGCGCACCGCGCATGCGCCAGTTTGCGCAGGCTTGCCGCGATAACGAAGAAAAAGAACGTGAATAAGGACCCGGTAATTCGATTCGGCATTTGAAATTGCTGTACGGGTTAGCCCAGCGTACTTGTACTATATAGGTTAGTTTTTTTAGTTCTACTTGAACTAAAATCATAACAGCATACAAATAAATCTAATTTCTGAATATCTAGCAATATGTTAGAAACTGATATTTTAATTATAATACGATTTCGCTTCATTAAATTTAAATACATTTCCACAAACCGTGTAGGCAGGTTTACAATGTAGATTTCTATTGATAGACGACATATTTGATTGTTGTCTAGGCAAACTATCTTCAGGCTTCAAACTATGTTGGTACCTATTGTAACTGCGGAAAAGTTGTCATGGGCGCTCTCAAGCTTTAAACCCTACAAGTCCGCAGGGCAGTATGGTAATTGAATACCCACTGTAAATCTTCAGATGATGTATTGCTTTTAAGTACACACCAACAACATGTAGGGAGACTAAAGTAGTTTTCTTACCCAAACCTGCCAAAGAAGACTACACCGCAGACAAAACAAGACCCATCGGCCTCCTTTTACTAAAATCTCTAGAAATTTTAGTAGACTTACACCTAAGAGAAAGAGTATTAACAAAGCAACTACTCCACCCACAACAACACGACACGCATACAGAAAAAGGAGATTAAAATTACGATTACATAAAATAGAATCAAAATTAAAAAACAAAACATCAATCGTTTGACGAAACCATGTATAACAGCATAAGCCATGCTCTACGTAAATTTAAGACTAAACAAGGACAACCTTCGAAAAGCAATAGGCATTCTGACGGGTCATTGTCCCCTCAACAAGCACCTGCACACCATCAGGATTACAGATAGCCCACTATGCAGAAGATGCGTGGAACAAGAAGAAACTCCCAAGCACGTACTCATGGAATGTACCAGGGTGGCCGAACACCGGGCACAGTTCCTAGGAACACCGTCATCCCTCCCTGCGGTCTGCAGCAACCTGCGGGGACTGCTGGGCTTCTGGGAGTGTCCAGGCTGGCTGGAGTGAGAAGAACTGACACGACACAACGCACTCACAATGACCTAATGAAGAAGCTAAGTGCGATATTGCCCGTTGAAACAAACAAACAAACAAAAATGTACCTATTGTTGACTTTGTGATACTTTGTTAACAAAATAACTGATATAAGTTAAATATTTATTTTATATTCACGTAGAACTCGATTCTATTTGGATACGGTTTACCTGTGGGTAAATAAATCTTTCAATTTTATCCGGAGATGACAGCATGTTTGAACAAACAAGACATCATTAAACTATGTTTAAATTAATCCCTGTCCAACCCGAAAGTGGCTTAAAGATATTCTATTAATTATTGGATTATATGAATTAAATAAATACATAAATATTTATTTAAACATTTTGGCGAAATAATATATATAATATATTTTCCATCAATAATAGTTATATTGAATACCTAACTGAAATAAATATATAAATCACATATATGTATATATACATTCGTTTTTTATCAACATTGTTTGTGTCATTTTAGGTTATATAGGGTGTAACAGAAAGGTGTGGTCATATTCAAGGGTTGGTATGTGCCCATGATACTGAGTGCACATACCTAATTTTATCAAAATCGGAGAACCCTAAAAAAAATTTGATTATTTTTCATTCGTTTATTTATGAATGAAAAGGTTATTAATTAAGAAAAGTATGACTTAAAAAGTTCTATGCCATAATAATCCAATCGAATTTTGTACTAGGGGAGGCATAATTCTTATGCCATACGCCTTTCATTACTGAATTTTAACAAAAAGAATATGCTATAACTATGTAATAATAATGCAACCAGCTATGGCACCCTGGTAGGTGCAATACTGATAACATACCCTATCCGCTGCTGAAATTTGACCACACCTTTCTGTTACACCCTGTATAAAACTAACAATACATTAATGGACGGGACATTATAAAATAAAATGGCTTTTAGTTAGTTGAAAATGGAATTGATGAAATTCAGGTTTCCACAATTCCATAATTATAAAAAAATATATTTCAAGAATGGATGGACAAATTGGATTGATGACTTTAATAAGCTAGAAATTGTTTTATAAAATCAAAAAACCCGACTGCTGAACATTTATTAACTGAAATATTAAAGCCTATGTCAGTCTGATAAGATATTAAGATATATTATTTATTATATATTAGGATAAACCAACGGTACCTCACATCAAGAATCATCATCACATCTTGAAATCCGTCAAGCCATCTGGGCCGTAGAGCACGTAAAGAACTACGTATACGATCGAAAAGCATTACCCATTTCTGGCTCTGTTGGATAAAAGATAATGTGTTTCCCTAAGCTGCGATATAAAAATAATTCATACCAAAATTTCACCCCAGTGAGGTAACTCTTAAGTGATAAGCCTCACTATGTGATTACCTGTCTCGAGGTAGGAGCGAACAATCACTATTACATTGTTAAGTACCGTTACAGTATACCGTTAACTTTTATTACAGGGAGGGGAGAGAGGAGGAAACAAGAAACATGCAAGTCTTCCTTAAATCCTTATGTTCGCCTAAAATTTCACCCGCGGGTATTGTCGAGTTAGTTGGGAATAATCTTGGTGTATATTTTTTAAGTCCTAAAGAGGAGGCGTCCTACATTTCACTTGTTTGTGTTTATTCATATAGAATTTTATTAAAAGCAACTCCTGTACTGGAATAAACATAATATTGGTAACAATGTGTCCATTTTGCTAAAGCGCACAACTTCTTTCATATAATTTAGATGTCCAACCGCGTGTCAAGAGCTCGCCGTTTGTGCATGGGCTACTAATAATTATGTTTATTATATTATTTTCAAACTTTTCATCATAAAATATTTAAAAAATTTAATATTTAAATACCTATTTTTTACGCGACGATACGCGTATCGTAGTGAAATAATGTCGAAAACATTCGTTGTTCCCCGACCTAACATTTTAAATCCTTCTCTTCCTGACCACTTTTCACCTATCTCTATTTTTCCTTTTCTGTCTAAAGTGATTGGAGTCTGTATCCATAAGCACATGACACAATTGTAAATTGTAACCACAACTTGTTTAAAGCCATTTTCAATTACACAGCATCAGCTCTACTCTTCTCAACAAACATCAACGTTTGGCACATCATTCGACAGGTCTTTTAAACATATTTTAAGGTTTTTAAAAAACTTTTATGATCGAGTGAATATTTTTGATAATATTTGCTCCGCAAGTTGCATAAATTGTGTCCCCCCCCCATGACTTTTGAACAGTGTGACCAAAATTATAATAAAAAACACAAAGGTAGCGCTTAATATATACTTTAAACATTTTTTTTTAATTTACGTCATTGAGTTATCACTGAAAAACTGCGTTTCTTAACAAAAGGGCGTAAGTGCCATGAACATACGCTCATGGCACTTACGCCCTTTTGTTATGGTGATGCAATTATTGACGGCTGAATAATTGAATCAGCATAACAAAAGGGCGTTTTGGTGTTGGTGCCAAATAAAACATAAAAACTTCATGGCACCAACTTCAAAATGTTTAATTTGTTTTAGTTATTCTAGGTATATTATTTTCTGCTTTTTCGTTGCACTGTATTTATTTTGAAGTCGGTTATATTTTTTTGTAAATAAGTTTTTTATTTTTCACTTTTTAGTGGGTTGGTTTGTAATTCACTGACGTTACAATAGATTTATGTCAGTGGCCAAGTAAGTAAGCCAGTAATAATAATAATAATAACCATTTATTTCAGGCTACTAAGGCCCATATCATACAAATACATAGGTACATAAAAAACTTAATAAACTAATACATAATTTAAACTACAATTACACAAATACGTAACATAATAACAATAAACTAATACATAATTAAAATTATACACGACAGTGGGATTGAGACAGCGGCGTCGTGTTTCGCTGCGTGGTGTCACGTAACCTTCCACGAAAACGTCGGTACGCGACACCCTTCGGCCAGAAGTCCTCCTTCATAAAGATGGACAGATGTTCACTGGGAACTCGCACCATGAATGATTTGAAGTTGACGTCATGGCGCGACTCCAACTTCTCCACCCTCAAGGTCCACTTCGTCTTGATCCGGAGGTATTCCGCAAGTTCCTCTGCCTCTGTGGTGTGATGCAGACGAGACACATATAACTGCGTCGTTGCTATTGCCGGACGCAGCAGCATTTTAGGTCCCGTCAGGCCTGTACCACATTGGTTTCGTCTGGAGGGCCTCTTCTGCTTCCTTTCAACCTTTATAAAGCCCTCTACATCCATTTGCCCTTTGGCAGGGGCTGTGGGTACGCTCTCGCTGGTCTTCGTCTTTATCCCCCGTTTCTGTTGTACAACGGGACGACTGACCTTGGCAGCGCTGCAGGTAGCAACCGCAGGCACGGGCGCAGGCTTGCGGGGCGTGCGGGCGGGGTCACTATGCGCACTTGCAGCGCATTCCGCACGGTCAGCATTCGACGCCGGCGGCGATGTCGTCACAGCTGACGCGTAACTTAAATCTAGGCATGCACCGCGGCGCGTGTTTACATGCGACGGTGACCCAGATCCCGTAATAACGTTGCGCAACTCGATGACTTGTTGGCGCAGATCTTCTACGTTGGCTTCGGAAGCATCATACTTCCGCTGCACATCCGCGAGGCTCGCCTTCAGAAAGACTATGTCTTTCAGCAGGCTGGTGACGTCGACGTGATCGAAGGTGACGGGAGGGAGCTTGTTCAGGTCCTTCGCCACAAACGTAGGCACGTCGTCAGGATCGGTCTCCTTTAGCAGCGTGATGACTTCCGCTAAACTTTTCTTAGTCCCATCGCGACGATGAGACACCATCTGGGCGGTCTTATTCAGAACGCCGTACAGTAGCCGCTTGGCCTGCAGCTATGTCGTCCTCACTGAAGTTCGTGACGCAGATCTGGACAGCGGACACCTCGTCCATCACGTCCAGTTTCTGCTGCAGAAACGCCAGCAGCTCGTTTACCACGAGCTCGTTGCTCATGGTTGCAAACTAGCGACGGCTCGCGTCGCACACTGCGTGTAATGGTTAGTCACACATAAAGGCACGTCCGCATTTGAACGCGGCTGACTGTAGTAATGCAGGGCCGTTAATTGTTGAGGAGTTCACATGATAGTTCACCTCGTTACCACCAGTGATATTCAACGGCTCCGCTATCCCCCCCCCCCCTTAGTTCATATTTTGTCCAGGGCATTTTACTAGACTCAAACCTCAACTGGGAAGCTCAAGTAACTAGCGTAAGTCAGAGGGTTACGGGTACTCTGCGGACATTATACCGTCGGAAAAAAAATTTCCATTTAATACTAAAACTTACGCTCGTCCAGATGTATGTAAGTAATGTATTTATGTGTATTTTAATATATTAAAATATTAAATGGACTATGGAAACATACTTAATTATACCTATTTAAAAATAGCTTTCCTTTTTAAACTTTTGCGATTTTAATCGCAATAAATATTTAAAGGTACAAACAATTTATTAACTCGACGTTTCGATCAAGTTGCATCAACACAGATGACCAAGATCGGTACAAATCGACTGAAACGTTGGGTAAATAAAAGGTTCGTACCTTTAAATATTTCATGCGATTAAAATCGCGAAAGTTTAAAAACGAAAGCTATTTTTAAATAGGTATAATTAAGTATGTTTATATTAGTATGTATATGTTTATGTATTTTTGTGTATATATTATTATACTAGCTTAACGCTCGCGGCTCTGCCTGTATCATAAAGACACGTTACTATTCAGATCCTAAGGAAAGTAGCGTGGTGATATATAGCCTATAACTTAAACCGGCACATAATATTCTGCTGTCAAAATTGCAATAGAATCTGTTTTGTAGTTTTTGAGTCAACCACGATTAAAAAAAAACAGACACGAAAACAACTAGGTATGATTTTGAATTCAGAAACCCTTAATTTGTCGATCTAGATTAGTAGATATACCTAATTTACAATTTTATAATAGTATAGATAGATAATACCTTTTTTTCTTATTTCCCGACAATTTATATTTATTTTTATTATTATTTGTCTTTATCTAGCTTTCTATAATCTGCACCTATATATTCGTATCTTTTCATCACCCAAAAGTAGACTGGCAGAGAGTGCTTGTACATTAACTGATAAATAAATAAAAATATATATAAGAGACAGAAATGGGCTGATTGCTTGAATGACATATTAATTACCAATTTTCAATCCACTTAGCAACTCGTGTCTCATCCATACTAATATTATAAATGTAAAAGTAACGCTGTTTGTCTGTCAACTTTTTACGCTTAAACCACTGATCCGATTTAGATGGAATTTGACATGACCCGTGGATTTAAATAGGATAGTTTTTATCGCGGTAGGGTGCGACATTAAAATAAGTAAGGTAGTTTTGCCGAATTTTAGGCCACATCACTCTAGTGAGATATCGTAAGAGGTCCTGATCCAGGTCGCCAAAATCACTTCACGTAATTTATGGACGCACCTTTAGGATAGTTTTTATCGCGATAAGGGGCGTCCATAAATTACCTACATGAGGTGTTTTTAGCGAATTTTAGCCCCCTCCCTCTCCCACAAAAAATACCTAATTTAATCCAGTTTTAGATGGTTTATTGCTAAAAAAATACGCGAGTTTAAATGAGATTCGGCCCTAAACACTTCCTGTAATTAATGGACGCCTCCTAACCGTCATTCACGCGGGCGGAGCCACGGGCTACAGCTAGTTCATAATAAAAGCGTTGTGATTCAGCCCTACTTTATGCTCTGATGTACAACAAACGCTAGCGGAACGATGTTTGCACGTCAAATGCAACAGAAATCCACGCGTTTTAATCACATGGTGTGATGAACAGTGTGCACTCGGTCACGCCGTATTCTAGACGAATTGAAAATAAATACGTGTTTCTCGTGTTTCATATTGTTGGATTGTAATTATTTTGATAAGTGATGCTATCGGGATTGCTTGACGTGATAAATTGGACTTTAGTTTTGAATTCATGTTATATCTTGTTTACCTTGATGGTTGTACTAAATTGAGTACAAGTCGTGGTTCAGAACTTGTTGTTTTAAATTTATTTATGTTGCAATAATATAATTCACCTTACTATACTAGACAATGTTAGGCTTTTTTGATTGCATATTGTGTACTAACCCGCAACTTCGTTTGCGTAAATTTTCCCCATTTTGCAACATTTCTCATTGCTGCTCCGCCTTCCTCGATAAATGGTCTATCCAACAGTAAAATATTTTTTCAATTCGGACCAATAGTTTCTGATATTACCGCGTTCAAATAAACGAACTTTAGCTTTATAATATTAGTAGGTATAGATATTTTTTCTAGTAACTAAGCTAAGCTGTAAAAGTATGTCAAACATGCTTTTACAGCTTAGCTTAACTAGCTTTGATTGTTTTGTTTTTCAGAAATAGGAATAAATTGAAGATTGTTATGGAAGTAAAATGACTCTTCAAAATGTAGGGTTTCATTCAAAATCTAAAAAGCAGAACCAAAACAAGATATAGGGGAGAGTGGACACTGCACAGAGGCTGGAAACAATATGTAGGGTGCCGTCTGGACGGTATGCGTCCGGTGCTTATGTGCCGGACAATTCCCAACGATACGGCCTCCTAATTTCGCTCCGTATGCCAAAAGGTAGGTAGTTGGTGGAGGGATTGTACTAGTGTTAAGTTCAAAAATAGAATGTCACAAAACAAAACCTTTGTACCAGTAAATTTCAGTGATTGCCGAACATGGATCCGCACTGGAACACATAAAAATAAAACACGTGGATATTGGAACGTGATGTATTAGCTTACACACAAAACCGATTGGGACTTGACGCGTTCGATTCTGTCTCGATTTTCGTACGAGTGGACAATAGCTACATTGTCGTGTGAGTCCTAAAGTTAGCTCCAATTTCGGTATTTTAAAACCAGGCATAAACAGAAAGCGCAAAAAACATAACACATTGATTTGGGAAGTCATTTTTTTTTAAATGTTTTTTGTTTTGTTTTTATATAATATCTTGGGACAATTCACACAATGCAATCTGATCCCAAACTAAGCAGAGCTAATAGTAATTTTTCTAAACATTTCTTGCCAATTACTTTTATAATACAATAATTGATTTTTTGAAAGATAGAAAAATTTGAAGCTCCGACCCGAAATCGAACCCGAGATTTCCGTATGCCAAACTGGGGCCGGAATCGAAACATCTAACCGGGACTATGTTACTAAACCTCAAATTCTTCTATCCATCCAGCACGCTTGCGTCATCTAGCTTTTACTATGGAAACCAGACAACTGATAAACATACTTTCATATTTCTAAACACATACTTAACATAGATAAATTACAGGTATGTGTATAATAGGTTCTTCCAACTACTTACTAGCTAGATACTATTTTGACACTACTTTAGTGTTAAAAATAGTATCTAGCTACATTAACAAAAGTGTTGTAACAAAAATGTTTAGCTAATTCGTTGGTCCGCCCTCAAAAATGTTTATTTAAAAACAATGAAATAATGGGACCCAAAAAACATGGCATTTCCACATGTATCTATAGTATATATACATGATAAAAGATCAAGGTTATGGTTTGATATCCATTTTATGACGCTTACTTGATTAAGAAATAATATCAAACTGAATCGTTCATCATCATCATCACCATGACCCTATCGCAGTTCACTGCTGGATATAGGACTCTCCAATTGCATGCCACTTTGTTCTATCTTCGGCTTCTCGCATCCAGTTCCTGCCACCCGTTTTGCGTAAATCAGTGATGATTTACCCAAAACGTGTGTGGTGGAGTGATCCACCTGGCCTGTGGCCCTATACTACGTTTACCGAGATGCGGTCTCCACTCAAGAACTAAATCGTTATTCTTCTATAATATATGTGAAAACAAACCAAAAGATAATAAAGTTTGTACATAACAGGAGTTAGAACACGTTTAATTATTTAAACGCTGAGTCGATTCTGAAGTTCAGAGTCGTCACTTGAAAATAAACGTCGTCGTCACGTTAACTTTGCGAGTAACTGAGTACATTGACTTGAAGAAATTATGCATGCGTCAAGGTTGAGTAGACTTTGTTAGTATAATTATGTTAACGTTTGTTTGGATTTGTTAGAAAACAGAGCTCAAGAGAGATGATAATGTCTAGCAGTTGTTTAAATGAATACATTGAATTTATAGTTTGCGGTTGGAGATATTTCTGTATTGAGGTTTCTCTTTAAGCTGTGTAACGTTGTAAGTATGTTTAATTACAAATATACACTGACGGACTCATAAACTGCATCAAAGTTCAGGTTTACTCTAAAAGGATTTTTTTATAAAAGTATGCAAACTTTTTAGATTAAATTATATAAATATGGAAAGACTGGCTCTTAATCTTAAAAAAAATTAAATTTAAAAATAGAACTGCGGTAAAACAAATGAATATAGCCGGGAAAAGAAAATTTACTCGTAGTATCAGATTTGCGTGTTATTTATAGCAAAGTTTTAAATTAATTCTCATTGATTTTTTTTGTTTGGTCAATTGAATTATTGTTACCAGCATAATTGTTGGGTTAGTTTTTTAACACATCGAGAGTTTTTGAACCATAATATGGATACTTCGTCCGAACAAGCGGCACAAATTGTAGCATTGGTGCGGGAGGGCTTGGATCAACGAACGATTGGTAGAAATTTAAATTTAAACCAGTCTACGGTTTGTAGAATATACAGAAGGTTTGTAGAGACAGGTTCTTACAGGAGGAGACGTGGTACAGGCAGAACTCGAGCAACCACAGGTCGTGATGACCGATTTATTGTTACAACTTCCCTGCGAAATCGTTTCCTCACGTCAGTTAACATCAAAACCGAGCTTAATGAAGTGCGTGGAAAAAACGTGTGTGCACGAACAATAAGAAGAAGGTTAAAGGAAGCGGCTATCACCTCTTTTAGACCAGCAAATGGTCCAAAGTTGTCTGCAGCTCACAGACAAGCTCGCTTAAGATTTGCGCGTCATCACCTGAATTGGACAGAAGAGCAGTGGGCCTCTGTATTGTTCACGGACGAGTGTAGGACATGTTTATATGGTGCAGATGGTCGCAGAAGAGTCTATCGTCGACGTGGGGAGCGATATGCTCAAAGTTGCATTGAGGAGCGTGTTCCTTTTGGAGGCGGTTCATGTATGGTCTGGGGTGGCATATCGATGAACGGGCGAACAGAACTTGTGTTCATAGACATGGTCCGTCAAAACGGTAATAGAGGGGGTTTGACAGCACATCGCTACATAACAGAGATATTAGAAGATCACGTGGTGCCTTACATGGGATTCATAGGCGAAAATTTTACTTTAATGCAGGATAATGCCCGGCCGCATGCAGCTGCACAAGTTCAACATTATTGCGAAGAGGTTGGGATACGTACAATGAATTGGCCAGCACGCAGCCCGGATCTTAATCCCATCGAGCATGTTTGGGACAATTTAAAAAGAGCTGTATATGCGAGAAACCCTTCGCCTACGACAGTGGCAGCACTAAGAACAGCACTTTCAGAAGAATGGGACAATATTCCGCAAGATCTTTTAATAACCCTTATAAAATCTATGCGGAACCGATTAGAATCCGTAATAAGGGCACGTGGGGGTAATACACCTTATTAAAACACAAATAAACCCTTGCATAAAGTTTGTGTCTATTGTTAAAACCAATTTTTTAATTAAACAATTTTTCCTTAAACTTCTGTTTTTTCTTCAAAAAAGGTCTTAAGGTCCTTTCCAGTACATAAACTTAAACTTAAAGATATGATCCTACGCTGTTTTAAAGTTCACGAACCAATCTAGAGGTTTCAATTTAAATCTGTATAGAAAGTTTGCATACTTGGTTAAAATATTTATTTCAAAGTCGTCTATTACTTTGATGCAGTTTATAAGTCCGTCAGTGTAAATGATTCGGATACGAAACAAGACATGCATTTAAGAATAACTTTAACTGGTATGTCGTACTAACTGGTACAATGGTACCCAATAGGCCACACAGACCAAATAGAGTTAATTGGCCATTTTTAAATATTTTGTTTTTTAAGTTTGTTTTTTTAATAATAAGTTCTACATAGACCGGAAAACTTCTTAAATTTTGAAATCAGAATAAAAAATGGTTGTCTGTAAAGTCGGTTTACGGACCATAATTTTACGTGATACGTCAACCAATCAATAATGTGGTTTTTGTAGACACCTTTTCGTACGTGCACCCGGTTATCGATTTAAAAGACGTTGTCCCCTCCATCGCATATCTGACATTGGCAGAATTGTCGGCACCGGCAGTGATGCCATAAAAAAAAGACGTTATCACGTTTAAAACCATGGCAAAACATTCAATAGTTAAATTGATTTTGCTGTTATTAATTTTGGTTTTCTACTTCTTTACAAATACGAAGTCAGAATAAGAATACATAGACACACATATTGGTGTTATCAAGACCCACTGCCATGTTTACCTCAATTTATTTATTTATTCTTACATAAAGCTAACAGACTAATTGTTACATAATATACATTTTTATAATATGTACTGTTACAAACTTCCGCATGTAGAATTCTATGTAGAATTCTATCCGTATTCCGCATGTAAAAAGTAACCTTCGTTGATAAAGCGTTTTGTCAATGTGATGTTTCTGGATATCTCCCGGTACAAAGCTTGACATTACCGTTGTCCACCTAGAAAACATTTGTAGGGCAACAGCACAATGCTTGCTTACGATAAACCAACGCTTATATATGCGTTGTTCCTTAAATAATGTTTTGAATGCAAATACCTATATTTTATATAAATTATGGATTCAAGGGAGTGCGAAAATTATGTCAACCACACTGTTCTATAGGGCCCTTTTCTTTAGCCTGCGTTATGGGAAATTGTCGTTTGTTTTTGACTTCTTTTTGTATCAGAACTTGAAAGGAAAGAGATCAGAAGAATTTACTAAAGGTTAGTTTGCTGAAAATTTTATTTGAAAATAAATTGTAGGCCTTAAATTGTCCATAAGATGCTACAGTAAATTTATTATTTATAATTATGTTTTTTTTTTTAAGTGTTTAATGACGACAAGAAAAGAAAATAATTTATAAAACAAAGTTTTTTTATTTAATAGGTACCTTAAACCATCCGGATGTAGTAAATTATATTATTTGATGGTAAACATTTATAATATAAATAAATTCTTAGCGCAGTTTATAAAATCTAAGCAAACATAGGAACAAAGAGTAAAGGTGATTATACACTTGAACATTTACTAGTAACAGAACATCAAGCATTCACCTGTAATTACATCGAACATTCACAAGAACGTTACAATATTACATGGAAATACTGTAGTAAACTGAGCATTTGCCTGTATTTTACCTTTCGTAAGAATGTTACAATTCATTGTAATGCTCTGCTCAAGTGTATAGTCACCTTAAAAAGCGATTAGTAAAAACTATAGATAAACAGTAAAAGGCGAGTGCCTCAGATCAATGCATATCTTCATAACATGTATTCATACTTCGGAAGTTTATTCCTTATTATCAAACCATATTTTTCTCTATTGTGGCAATCCGCAGTTTATTCTATAAAAGGGAACACATTTGATCTGATTTTTATGTTCTACTCCCAGTTTTCCTTATTACTTTGTTCGAAATATTCTCGTTGCAGCTCGGTTGAGTAGACTCTCGAGGCTAAATTCCGGTGAACAGAATATGGTGTGTGAACCGTACAAAGTATTCTATAGTTTAGTATTTTGATTCTGAATGTGTAATAACTCAGCGTACTTTTGTAGTCGTATTGAAAGCTCGAGAAATCTTAAGCGAGCTGTTACTACAACTGTTACATGCTACTATAAGCACGTGGTTCCTGTGACACCTACATTGTTCATGAGCCTATGTAGTAGAACGCGTGCGGCATTTGTTATTATTCGTATTGTTCCTTTATTTTGTTTGAATCTCGTGTTAGTCCAGTTACAGTTCGCTGGTGAATACCCGGTTTATTAATCATTTAAAATATATACGATCTTCGTGTCTCGTTCTCCTTTGTGTCTTCGAATCTGTCCTTACCGTGTTATACCAAATCTCTTGCCATTCCTATCGGACTTACGTCCGGTCAGCCTATGAATATGACAGAACAGACCGACTGTTTATTCCACCACTATAAGGGATAGTGAGTTCATTTGTTTATAATCAAATCTCCTGTGTTAACCCTCAGCTGATATCTGCCGTCACAGCCCAAGCCATTCAGCGTTCGATTATGGATCTTATTACCCGTCATTATTGTCCAAATCAATACCAACATTTGACTTTATCAACCAATATTAATTTGATCATCATTACCATACCAGACTGATAATAATAACATTAAATCTAATGCACGTGACACGTGTCATGATTGTCTTGTCTAATTTATAGTAATCTTAGCGACGATACATGGACATTATACATTATTGGGCCATGTTACTAGATAACGTCCATAACAAACCAATAGCCATTTCCTAATATTGAAACCTCAGCTCTATTTTTTTTGTATAAAGTTGAATTCAGCTTGTTGAAGCTTTGTTTGTAGGACTATATAACCAGTGAAACATAAAGGCTCGCATGTATTACGATAATGTCTGCCAGTCGGCTGTCTGTTCCTATCGATAGTATCTTTGTCAAAATTCAACTGAAAGCCATGTTACCTTTATATGTGATTGTAGTACACTTAAGATAACAGAAAGGGTTCTCTTTGCGTCTTAATTCGCCCATTTAGTTCGAGACAATTCTATCTATGAAGGCTAATTGTACCCATCAAATGTAACATTAGACTAAAAGACGGCTTTCGCCAGAAGTAATATCTAATCTAATAGAAAGTATACTTATAACAGGTACGAGTATATGCCACTAACGTTACTTTAAGAGAGGAATGTTTGTTGAAGTTCCAAATTAGATAACAAGGATAAAAGTTTTGTAAATTGAGTGAAATAAAGAATGAACTGACATAAATATTGTTACATCAACAATGAGGTGTAGAGTAGGTACGAGTACTACAGTTAATATCCCTATTTTTTTTTATGTTTGATAAAGATTTAGTTTCTTTATTAAAACGGCATTCAGTCTTCTCTGGTCAATTGGTGCCATGTTACAATTATACTCACATTTAATCAATAACTAAAGATGTTAGTTACAATATAAATTATTATGTGTTCTTAATATACATGCAAAATTTGGAGATATTTGGACGTCGAAAAGTGGATGAAAATTCAGTTGCAGAATTTTGCTAACTGTTGCGAAATTTTCTTAAATTGTTCCATTAGTTTTGCAGTAAATCAAAAAAAGACACATACATCGTTACTTTAATTTGACGTTACTTGATATTACGTGAATACTCGTGTTTACTTATTTTTGTAACTACACAGTAGTGCAGTATGTGCCAATGACATCATTCTTGTTATGTTTCTACAATTATTATTTAAATCTTGCACATAGTATATACGCACTAATTACAATTATATTGCTTAGATAGTTAGGTTTGTCAGAGTGTTGCGTAAGTGCAACGTGTTATGAATGTATTAAATTTTTGGTACGTGTACGTATTTGTTTATCTCAAATGCTCCCACTTATTAATGCAGTAATTTAAAAAAATACGGCGCATTTATTATATTGTAGCATCTAAAATTACATCGTTTAATCTTCAAGATGTAACTACTGATTAATGCAGTAAATAACACTCATACTGCCATTATGAGTAGTTTAGTATTGAGTGTAAATAGTAAGTTTATACACAAAATATTAAGTAAAAAGCACAATCCAACATCAAGTTGATCTTCGAAATTTTCTCTTTATATATATATATTAACGAATCTTTGCGTTATTAATTATTATAGGCACACTAAATAACATTTCAATTTTGATTAGCTTACTCTCTTACTCTCTCTACTCGGTGGCGCATTGGTGGTACGTACGACTTCTGTGTAAAAATCAGTGATCTTGATCCATATACGACTGCCTCTGTGGCGCGGTGGGAGTGTATCCGACTGCTACGCAAGAGGTCGTGGGTTTGATCCCCACCCAGGATAAAACTTTGTGTGATGAGCACGATGGTTTATTCTGTGTCTGGGTGTTATTTGTCTATAATATGTATGTATTTAAAAATATATATGTATGTTTATCGGTTGTCTGGTTTCCATAGTACAAGCTCTGCTTAGTTTGGGATCAGTTAGCTTTGTGTGAGTTGTCCCAAGATATATATTATTATTATTATATTATATTGACTGTAAAACGTGTTGAATTGACGGATCGCATCATATTCAACTAGCCGAATCAAGATGTAGGTATTTAGTTCATGCATATCGATATATGGCGATCCTAATATAAGTTATTTGGTATAATGTTAAGAAGCCACGAGCGGTAAGTTATTAGTATATTACAAATAACCCTGTATAAAAGTCGGGGCGGGCCGATACTCATTATTATAAAGTTCGTTCAGATTTCTTAGCCGAAGGACACAGTGACTTCTGTCCTTGAATATTTTATCCATGGGACTAGAAGTAAGGAAGGAGTAAGATATGCGAGGTTATTTAGCATATGAAGTGGAGAGGGATATTGCTTGTGATATTTTATATTGATGGAATGTAAGCGTCACGAAATATTACAAATTATGGTTTAATATAAAACTGAATATATTTTCTGTCGATCGGCCTACTAACAAGTAAATATGGTAAACAGCCTCGGCATATTAAAAGTAATACCCTCTCCTTGTCTCAGTCTAACAGAATTTTTAACAAACAAAGCTTGGCATATGTGTGCTTTTTTTACCCAACTGCGCGACGCATAGGAGGATTCATCTATGATTTGTTTTTCTGCAGACCCATTTATTAATCCTACTGGGTTGAGATTGAAGCCATTGATCACAATTAGTTTTTTTTGTCAATAAATTAGCTGTCCCGTTAAACTTTGTGCCGCCACGTATTTTTATATCATGTTTTTTTCGGTGTTTTACTGGGTAATCTACTATTCGGAATGGAGACAAATCCAATTAATTATAAATCATGAAGTCGGCCTACCCGTTGTTCAGTTTTAAAATGGTGTAACTAACCCACTTAACAAGCGATGAAGCAACCCGAATATAAATGTGTAGATTGTCGTAATCAATCCATACTTAATTAAATAACAATTTAACAATAAAATTAATTTGCAGTCATCCGTGCACGTGTTTCGGTCTACTGGCAACTGGCTTGCCATTGCAGCAAAGTATGGGAGGTACTAAAATAATGTGATACCCAGGAGTATCACATTGTTTTAGTACCTCCCACACTTTGCACAAGCAACGCAGTCGGGTCGTATTTCCACGTGGAGAGGAATTAAAGAGTAACTTCCCGTAAAGTCTTCGTTTATTAACAAATTTAATAATTATCATATTCAATGATTTTATTCGTCAATTCACCCTGACAGATTCCTCCTTAGTTTTGTTTCTTATTTTCTCTTTTTAACTAATTTCGAATCCGACTTTTAGAACGTCAAAGCAAATAGTTTACAAATAATATGGAGGTTTTAAACGAGGTGATCGTATCCTCGATCCACTTGCCACAGTATTTACGTATTCATTTAGTTCTTTCGATGAACAATGACATATAATTTCACTCAATATGAAAAGCATCTATATATATTTAAAAACTTATTTCATGTTCATCTTCTTTCTAGGAACAATCTAGTAGATAGGTATTACATATATACTTAATTACATACCATACAATTTAGACGGTATTCTGTGTAGATTTTATATACAAATAATAACAGTAGATATCATCTTTTCATATTTGGGGGAGGCAAGAATGTGATAGCCAAAACCAAAACTAAAGAGCAATAACTGCCTTTGTGGTGCGGTGGGAGTGTGTTCGACTGCTACGCAAGAGGTCGTGGGTTCGATTCCCACATGGATCACCACTTAGTGTGATCCACAAATTGTTGTTCCGAGTCTGGGTATACTTTGTGTCTGTGACTTGTATGTTTGTAAAGTCCACCGTGACAGAGGGAGTCCCCAATGCAGGAGTCGCATTAAAAAAAAACAGCTCACAAGAATCAAAGTAATAAGTAACTTTCATTCGAGATCTTCCTAAAACTGTATTCTCAAACAAACGTAATTAGTGTGGAACATCCAACAGGGTGCAATAATTGTGTTTAGCAAGTAAACTCACGTTCAGTCCCTTCCCGTCGGACCGACAAATTTTAAAGACTTAATTAATTATCCTTCTTTACTCAGATGTGGAAATGGGCTTAATGTTATAATTTCATAAGTATGGAAATTAGGATGAAATTAATTTAGAGCGAATTAAAGCGAACATTTCCCAAGGCGGTGGATAAACGGTTTTTATATTGTTTTATTGCAGTCAACAAACATTAGTAAAAAAAGCCAAGTGCGAGTTAAACTCGCTGACTGAAGGTTCCATAGCTGTTTTTGGAATTTTCCTTTTACTTTTTATGATGTACCTATATCAGTTTTGATTCCCTTGCGAGTGTAAAAATGTGCGATGAAGATGGTTGTATCTTTTTAATTTCGGTAAATTATTATTCCAATCCTGACTATTTTATATTAATTTCGTCCAGATGCCTTCACGCGCTTGTGAGAAACTTACACAACTTGTTTTATTTAGTAGGTGCTATTCGCATTGACGAGAAACTGCACTTATTTACTCGCCCATTAAACATTCTCACTGTTACTGAGACAAAGGCCGCTTTCCTGAGAGAGGGTTCATATAATGTATTTTTTTGCTGTTTACCTATTTATTAGACATAGAATATACGAGTATGTTGAACGATGTTGAATAATTATTTTATTTTAAAAATTAAATGCAAGGCAACTAAAAATTGTAGGCCCAGGTCGAAGTAAACGCATTTTCATTTATCATTTTCATTTTTCATTTCATTTTAATTCATTTTCAAGTATAAAATAATATTGAACAACAAAAAATAAATAAAAATTTTGAAGTTGGTTCCATGAAATAGTAGTTTTTATGTTGTATTTGGCACCAACTTTAAAATGTTTATTTATTTTTTGTGGGTAATTGTAATTCATCTAAACATTAATAGCCTTATGTCAACTGTTCGATTCCTTTTACAAAACATTGCTTTTCTCGATGCAGGGCCGTTAATTGACATGATAATTCACCATCAGCTTTATTACGTGGTGTAATAGTAGTATGACCAGCATAAAGTGTAGCACTTTATACTCGTCATACTACTATTACAACACTTATACGCAATGCTATATTAAAGTAACTAATCGCGAACCGTGAAATATTGAATAGTACCGCTAGTCATCTGTGGTCTTCATCATCAACTCCACTTCACCAATTGGTACTTTTTGAGAGTAAATGATAATTACAATAATAATAATCTTTATTCATTCAAACATTGGCCCAGTAGGTACATATACACATATTACATCAGTATACTTAGACACTAAAAGAAAAACAATTTAGCTCTGGCCCCCACACTAGGATGCCCCGTGTCGTGGGGACAAGTTCCTTGCGACTTAATACAAAGATAAAGGTAAATATTGAATTTATTGTGTATATATTTATAAGTATGTTAAGATAATGTAATGAGTGTGTAATGTGCGTTTATGAGTGAGTGTATGTATATTTGTGTGTGTGTGTGTGTGTGTGTGTGTGTGTGTGTGTGTGTGTGTGTGTGTGAGTGTGAGTGTGAGTGTGTGTGAGTGCGCGCGCGCGCGTGTGTGTGTGCGTATGTAAATTCGTTCGCGTGACAATAAATACCAGGATTTTTTTCTGGATGGTGGTTTTAAGGCGGAATAATGACAGATTTATTATTGTTTTATGAGTTTTAAAGAGTTTTTCGTAAAATGCCAAACCACTTTAAAATATACCTAAATGACTATACGAGTGCCTTTAATATTTGAACAGTTTTTTTAGAATTCTCCAGGATCCTATTATCAGATCCCGATCTGATGACAATGGGACCAACATGGAAGTATACCCTTTCAATCACAAAATAAATCAAATTGGTCCAGCTGTCTTCGCGTAATTTGGTAACAGACAAACTAAAAAAGATACAGTCGAATTGAGAACCTCCTCCTTTTTGAAGTCAATTGAAAATGAAGCTACATCAAAAATCTGCAAGTATAAAATAAAAAAATAAATTATATAAATAAAAAAATCTGCCTACACAAAAAAGATGGAAACAAGATCCCCTACTTAGTTATATGATTTCATACAGTCGGAGGCATTAATGAATCTCGATAAACTTAGTAAAGTGTCTCCGACTGCATGAAATTATATAATTATTAACTGACCCGCGCAACGTCGTCTGCGTAAATTTTCCCTATTTTCTTTTTTCTTTCTTTTTTTACAACATTTTTCATTGCTGCTCCGCTCCTATTGGTCGTAGCGTGATGTTATAACCTATAGCATTCCTCGATAAATGGGCTATCCAACAATAAAATATTTTTTCAATGCGGCCCAGTAGTTCCTGAGATTATCGCGTTAAAACAAACAAACAAACTCTTAGGGGGATGAAAAATAGATGTCCGATTCTCAGACCTACCCAATATGCACACAAAATTTCATCAAAATCGGTCAAGCCGTTTCGGAGGAGTATGGCAACGAAAACTGTAACACGAGAATTTTATATATTAGATGTAGGGGATCTTGTTTCCATCTTTTTTGTGCAGGCGGGTTTTTTAATTTTTATAATTTTTTTTTTTTATTTAATACTTTTAGTGTTGTAATATGTAACCGATGTAACAGGTAACTTTTATCACAGCTATTGTCAAGTACCTATTGAAGATTGAAAAAATAATGGTTGCTAACTAACTTTTTTAGTGTGACAGTCGTAATCAAGTTTTACCTTTTTGTAATGCTTAACATAAGCCCTTTAATTTGATACCCATATTGTGGTATTCAAAACATTTTTTTTTTCACTCCTCTTTATTATGACATCTCACAGCCGCCATGTTTTTCTTTTTTCAAACGTCATATATCTAAGAACACTTGGGCAATCAAGACAAATCTAACGACGTCAATATTACATACATACATACAAACATATATACATACATAAAAGATACGCGCGAAAAAAACATAGCCCTTCCTTACAGTCGGGTAATTATTAAACCTCCTTATTTGTAACACGGTTATTGGCTTTGTTTATCATTTATTAAAATAGAGTAGAATATGACATGATGTATAAGGCCTGTTGGTCTAGTGGTTAGTGAACTTGACTGCTAAGCCGGAGGTCGTGGGTTTAATCCCCAACCAGGATAAAACTTTGTGTGATAAACACGACGGTTTAAGCGTCTTCTAGACGGTTGGAAACAAGGCTTCCCGCCAAGGTGACCTTGCTGGTTTCCAACAGTGTAGACGGCTGTTGCAAACCAAGTACAATGTAATGTGGTTTACAACAGCCGTCTGCACGGTTGGAAACCAGCAAGGTCACCTTGGTTTGTTCGCTTGTTTCCAACCGTCTAGAAGACGCTTTATTCTGTGTCTGGGTGTAATATCATTGACTGCCTCTGTGGCGCGGTGGGAGTGTATCCGACTGCTACGCAAGAGGTCGTGGGTTCGATTCCTGCACGGGTCACCACTTTGTGTGATCCACAAATTGTTGTTCCGAGACTGGATGTACTTTGTGTCCGTGACTTGTATGTTTGTAAAGTCCCCCACGACTCAGGGCAAGTACACGACCGCGTGAGTCGTCTTTAAAAAAAAAAATAGAGAATGTATGTTTCGAATAAATTATAAAATATATAAGTATGTTACGTTTATCAGTTGTCTGGTTTCCACAGTACAACGGGATTAGGTGACGTTGTGTGAGTTGTCCCAAGATATTATATTAATATTTATTTACCCGACGTTTCGATCGAATTGCAACAATCGTGGTCACGGGTCGACTTTCGTACCTTTAAATAATTCACGCGATTAAGTCCCGAAATATATATTTAAAAAAAAAAAAAAAGATAACTAGGATTGTCGTCTCATATTACCAGCATTTACGTATTATAAACCCTCCTCAGTCGGGAAATAAAGGGGTGAGGTTTTAAAACTAGAAGCTGAATTATGAAGGGTTTTCAAATAGATTGCAACCACACAAGTGCATTTGACGATTCTAGATTGCTCGTTAACGAATGCCATATGGTCGGGTCGGCACGTTTGGCTCGACATACCTATTTGGTTAGGAATTGTTTTTATTAAAATAATTTGACAATCATGACTGTCATGAACTTTAAATCTATTTTAATGTCAATCACAGAATTGGTTCACATATATCAGTTTAAATGTATGAAGTAACAGCTTAAAGCCGGTACCCCTAAGGTTGCGGGTTCAAGTTCCGCCTAAGACGAATTTTCCATACATTTAAATTTATATGTACAAAAATTTGTGTTTAAACGGTTTCAGCAATGAAACTCATAGAGCCGTACAAGCCTACATAAAATCGTATCATGTGGAGCCTAAATTCGACTTTGGCGGATATGTCACTGCCGGAGTTGGTAACGGCTTAGGGCCGGTACCCCCTAAGGTCGCGGTCGGTTCAAGTCCCGCCTGAGACGAAGTTTTCCTCCATAATAAATTTCAATTTATAAAAATAGCATAGAAATGATTTAAAAATTACAAAAAGTTAGTTTCACACAGTACTGTACTGAATGTTTTATTGACTCCTCAGTACGAGTACTGAGGAGTGAATAAACCGTGAAGATAGATCTCGAATTACTTGAAAACCTTTTTTACTCCTGATCAAAGTACATCAAATAAAAACTCTCTGTAAAATTTTGATATCTAGATCTAAAACGTTAACCAGTCTAACCCCTTGGAACTAGAAAACTGAAATTGACTATACTACAATTTATAAACAAGATTATTTAAACTTACAGTATAATACAACGCCAATAAATCACCGGATCACCCAAAATAATACGGTTAAAAATGTATGTGTACATTTTCAACACCAAACGCTGCTGCAATATTTCATTGCTATCACTAAGTTATGACTGTAATACTCCATAGCTTGTTATTCAACAATAAATTTTGAAAACACGGTTAATGCGTATTGTTAGATAATTTCAAACATACGGCTTACCGAAACCCGGCTATATTTTACCTAACATTTTCACAATATTATCGCAGTACTTATTAAATAAGTTGTGTCTATTTGTATCGATTATGACTAAGTTAATTAACATTGAAATCGATTCTACGAGAACAGCTGGCTTTTATTGCATCGATACTTGAGATAATCGTTGTTTATAATTTACATATCAGTAACAAGGGCTGGTTACGCCATCTATGTATTTGTTGGGAAAGTTACTCTTAAGGAGTTTAGAACGTCTTGGACTTTGTTATGTGTTTAAATACAATATTGTTTGGGAATGTGACTAGAAATGAGAAGGAAGATAACGTATACCTACATATATTCTGAATATTAATTGAACTTTCAGTTCCACAAAAACTCCTTAAAAATAAAATCCTAACACATACATATGTCACACCTGCGAATATGCGATATGAATAGGCAGATGTTACTTAGCGCCTTAGCCTTGTCATGCACATTTGCCGGTTACAGGACTTTCTGACTAGGCCTGCATGAAGATTTTTCATATTTGTATTGTTTAAGAATGCTTTTTGACATGATAACGTCGAAAAGCTGCCGATGCCCGGCTGCACTCACGGAAAAGTGTCACGTTATTGACTGGTTGCTAACCAACGGTTACGTTTTGATTGGTTGCTAAGCAGTCACGTTATTTTTTGGTTGCTAAGCAACAGCGAATGGTGATTGCAGCAACATGACATACGATACAATTAGAACTAACGTAACTTCTTGTTATGCATTGCGAATGGTAATATGTCATGTCAATGTTTTCTTAAGACGTTATCATGTAAAATTATCTTTAGTAAACCAACTTTACAGACAATTTTTTTTTTATCAGATCATAGATCGCTTTCATCAGTATACTATCACATAATCTCTCTACGTAGTATAACCATCTTAGTATACCTGTACCTCTATTCTTGTCACTAGTCGATAGTGTTACTATTTTATTATATATTATGAAGACGAACAGGTCGTGAGCGTAATGGTAAGGGTCACGCCAGATCATAAGCATCAGTGCTACTCAAATTCTTGTTTCAAGCGTCAGCTAAAGAGATCAAAGATCGTAGCGTTATTGCATCGTGCTCGTCATGCTGAGACATTACGTAAGTTTCATTTGCCCAGAAACTACAATTGCTACAGTGCCCTTCAGCCCTTTGCAGGTCACATCACTACTTCAAGAGAGAATACCTGACACTACGGTGGTACCTATCCATTTAGATGACCTTTAAGAATAATATTTTGGGACAACATTCACAATGCTATCTGATCCCAAACTAAGCAGAGCTTGTACTATGGAAACCACACAACTGATAAACATACTTATATATTACTAAATACATACATATTATACATCAATAACACCCAGACACAGAAAAAACCATCGTGCTCATCACTCAGTTTTATCCTGGGTGGGGATCGTACCCACTACCTCTTGCGTAGCAGTTAGATACACTCCCATCGCGCCACAGAGGCAGTCATAACCTTTAAAAGTTTAATTAACAGTGTTATAGTTTTTTAACACTGTGGAGATAAATCATGTTAAAATATTAACTAACTAGAGCGCACTTAATGACGATTCATATTTTAATGGACGAAACGCGATAGGATAAAGTTTCGAAGCCTGTTAAGTGAATATCATGTACTAGCTACCTACTAAAGACTTTTTATTTCGTGGCATATATAAACATAGGTATGTGTAGGTGAAGACAGAATTTAAGATGTGTCTCGTCTCCATAAGTTTTCACAGAAGTATCACTAAAACTTCTCAAAGAAACTTTAGCACTACTATATTTTCAAAAGGATCTTTTCAAATTGTGTCGTAACAAACCATAGATTGTAGTCACAATAGCATTTCGTAAGCATATTCAGTAGTATAATAGAAAAACTTATTTCACTTTTTTCTGGCATTCGACCAATTCAACAAAAGGTTTATTATTTGTCAACGAAAAAAGTATTTAGTAAAGTTTCAACAGTTGGCACGGTTCTGATTGGCAAATAAATTGCAAGTCGAAAGTCTACACAGGCGTGACGTCACTGTACAAATAGTTTGGTTACTCTTTGTCTGAGGGACTAAGTCAGTTTTAAACTATTTGTTTCTACATAAGTAACTTTGTACTATGCCAAACTGTGGATGGAAGTAGCAGTTTATTATCCATAGTACCTAAATATTTTTATAGATATTTATGGTGTTATACTGTGACAATGTGCATCACAGAAGACGCAGCGGTAACAAGGACTGCGACCCAAAGTGTTGTGTATTCGCTCCTCTCATGGGACATTGCTTTGTGTGAGTGTGGCCCATAAATCGTTCTATTAAGCCTTAGTTTCAGCTTTCAATCAAACCCACAATGCCTTAAGACTAAATTCTTTAATCAGTGCGTCCTACCCGTCATGACATACGAAGCCGAAACGTGGACACTGACGGTACGACTGGTCCACAAGTTCAAAGTCGCTCAGCGGGCTTTGGAATGGGCTATGCTCGGAGTTTCTCTTAGGGACAGAAATTAGGTGATTCGGTAGAGAACCAAAGTTATCGACATAGCCCAGCGGATTAGCAAGCTGAAGTGGCAGTGGGCTGGCCATATTAGCCGAAGAACCAACAACCGTTGGGGTAAACGAGTTCTTGAATGGAGACGGCGTCTCGGAAAACTTAGTGTAGGACGCCCTTAGGCCAGATAGAGTGATGATTTACTCAAAACAGTTGGCAGGAGCTGGGTGCGAGAAGCCGAAGATAGAACAAAGTGGCGTGCAATTGGAGAGGCCTATGTCCAGCAGTGGACTGCGATAGGCTGATGATGATGATGACAGCTTTCAATATGTCTATGATTTATGTGTTTAAAAACTCCCACGCGACATCAGAATTATTCCCTATTATGAGTGTTGTATTTCGAATAACGAAAGTGTGTCATCACCATCCCACTTGCCGTACGAATGTTAACACTTCTTACATCATAAATCTACCCATAATATTTTTTGTGTGATGAGCACGATTATTTCTTCTTATATCATAAAAGAGGTTATCCTAATTTTATTTATTTATTAAAACTTTATACAGAGAATTGTACAGAGGCGGACTTAATGCTAAAAGCATTCTCTGCAAGTCTACCTTGGAACGATATAGAAATGAAGTATGTAGGTGTAGTAAACCTGTTGTCATTAATATCTATAATATCTTGGGACGACACACACAAAGTCATTTGACCCCAAACTAAGCAGAGCTTGTACTATGGTAACCTGACAACTGATGAACATACATACATATTATAGACTAGCAGTGCCCGCGACTTCGTTCGCGTGAAAGTCGGGTTTAAATTAAGGAAGTTTATGTTACGAAATAACTTCTGTGTAAATATGTTGGAAACAGTCCTGTCGGGTGAGCCGCGATATGATTCAGCAGCGGAGAATCATCATATAGTCATCTATTGATAGCTTCAACACCCAAAAGCTTTGTGAAAATAAATAAGTACCAAATACAGACTCTTTAGGTATTCGTTTACTGCGTTTTTCTGTCATTAATGTGTGTTATTTGTGTCCCTTTTCTTTTTGTCTATTTTTATTAATTTACTGTTTTATTTATTGCTTTTTTATCTTCTGCATGGCTTTTCCTGTTAAATTATAATAATGTCTATACATGTGTCTTCTGTGTACTAAATAAAAATCGTTCTATTCTATTATTTTATATAGTTAATTTGGTGTGTGGCTTAAGAAGTGAGTTTTCTGTTGTTTTTGTTTCATTCTTTCAACGTTATAGGTACCTACTTAATACCTAATAATTTTCAATAGAATTTGTACAAAAATTTTGGTACTTCCCATTTGATCAGATGTTTATCGTAAACTTGTAAAGCCTGAGTACTTTACTGTGATAGTTTTCCTTATAATTTTAGTATTTATACTACTACCGTAAATTTTTTCACATACCCAACATCAACCATTTAGTTGGCAGGGGAACACTTGACTCTAACAAAAATGTTCACTATAAAGCTTATTATTACACAAAGGAATCCTTAAATCTAAAAATAGTCTTCACAAACCCTAACCGCTTTTTAAAAGACCTATCTAATGATACCCCACACGATGGGATAGGTGAGAAAAAAATCACATCCTCACTTTACATATAAGAGAGTACCTCTCTTATATGTTACAATGATGCAAGTAAGAAAAAAAGACATGGACTCCCCCTCCCCCAGACTCCGCGTTGACAGACAATGACCCCCACCCCCCTCCTCCCGTCACCCGGACTACTCACACTTGGCCGATGAGTAATTCATTATCATTGAATTGATGAACACTTGATATCCAACCATAACCCCAAAACATGATTCTCGATGCACCTGTGTGATGCGTGGTCAAACAATCGGACAGACAGACAAACATTTGTAAAAATGATAGCAATATGTTTCTTTTTAATACTATTTTAAAACTTATTTTACTAAGTATAGAACATTATTGAATACAACGCCATTTACTTTCAAAACCAGTGAAGTTTCTTCTAATACATAATGTTTTTTTATTAATTTAAGCAATTTAATTAAATAAATAGAAGAATGTTGCCACTCAGCAAGAAACGAATCCGTCATCGCAAGCACCTATACCCTAATAAATGTTTTCACAAATAAGGAATTATTCGATCACGGTGACCAATTTGATTTCATAGATGGCGCTACATGTTTTTTTTTACGTGTGTAATGGCTTTTTTTTGAGCACGAACACATCAATTCTGGAAAATATCGAATACTTGTTAAATTATTGTAATGTACTCGTACCTAATATTGTTTTTCATTTCTACTACGATTAATTAATTACTCTTAGCAGTGCATGCAATACCTATAAATTTCTTACATAAGTGCATATTTCACTTGATATTTAATATAAAAAAATATTAACCGAAGCAAATAAGTTACCTATGGTCGAAAAAATAACTATAACATTGAGAAAAATATTAAAAAAGGACAAAGACAATTTTAAAAAAATACAAAAAGAACATAATCAGATATCAGGTTCGAGCCTGAGACTTCGTCGTCTAAGACCGCTAGCACAGCTTCGAGGCTATACTGTTCGCTACTTACAACGTCAAAATAACTGTTCTTATGAAACTTAAAAATGTTGTGTATAGCTCCTTATAGTTTGAGCGTGAAGTTATGTATTCCATGGGTTACAATGAAAGATAATGTCTAATTGTGGAAAAAATTGTGATAAACCATTATGGTGCGACAAAAAATACGTTGCTACTCGTTCCCCATAGACGTTAGCGTAATGATTCATAGTGTAAATAATGTCCTAGGTATAGTATTTACTATAAAACTGTAAATTTTCATAAAGATCCGTCAAGTAGTTACTGTTTTATAACGAAAAATAGCTACAGACATTATGCCTTACTGCTTAGCTCCTATGGGAAAAAACGTGATAATTTATAGCCTAAATGTTATTCCGCATCTATTAGATTGCACGTACAAAATTTCAACCGAATCTGTCCGGTAGTTTTTGCGTGATGCGTGTTCTAACGAACAGACAGACAGACAGACATTTCTAAAAATGAGGCAAAGTGTTTAAATACTCTTTTCGAACATTTCCTAATATTTTTTTTTCATTATGTTTGGCCATGTACAGAGACGTGAAATTTGCAATTTTATTATAATATAATAAAATTGCCAATTAACAGTAATTAAAAATCCATTCTTAAATTAATAATATTTTATTATTACAAAAAAGTTTTATTCTTGAGAGTTCCGTGACGTCATCACATTAGTTGACTTTTTTTATTTTTTTTAGGTTCGCAAAATTGGTCATAACACTGTCAAATAAGACAATAATACTGTCAGTGACAACAACATACTTGATATATCCACAGTAATTTAGGTGCATGACGCTGTATGTCCAACCCGCTCCCGCTCTCGTGGCAGACATGGGAAATGGAGCGCCCATATTTTGGTTTTATTAGAGCAAATCACAAAAAATCAACGGATCCATGTGTCATCAAAAGAGGGCCGCGTTTCTTATCGATAAACAAAAGAACTGTTATTAGGTAATACAATGTTTCTAAAAACTTGAGCTTATCAGCTACAAGTAATAAAAGCCTCACATATGTTAGTTGAATAGATTTTAAATAGGAATGTAACAAAAACGCACATAAATCAGCCCTCATCATTTTATTTTAAATATACAGTTTTAAATGACACAGAGCATAGAAAATATAGATATGGATATAAGTATAAAAAAATACATAAAATGTTACGCGATTATGTCATTGTCGACTTATATCTACTATTGTTGTTAAACTTTCACGATTTTTATACATATTAGATATATTTCTTATATCTTCTATATCTATATACATATTATGTATATAGATATAGAAGATAGATAGATAGCATGATTCAGTATTCACGCGCGATGGCTTATTATTAGCGTATTTCATGTATAACTTTGGTGTTTCTGTACCGATTTCTATGATTCTTTTTTATGGAATAGTTAATAATGTTAACTTTTTTAATTAGGGATGACTGAGAGTGTTATAAACGTAAGAGTAGACAAATATAATCAGAAAGCTTCGAACTGCTAAGCTATCGTGAGTTACACGTGATATTGTGAGTCAACCATAAAGGATAGACATATGCTGATGTGGGATATTTTTTATATAATTTTAAGGAGAACATTTCCGTTATACATGATTTCTGTGTAGCTTTAACCATTAAGGTTGCACACGCGACGGAACCTTAAAAAATGGAGTAACTTCTCCCGTTTTCCCAACATTTCCCTTCACTGCTCTGCTCCTATTGATTGTAGCGTGATGAAAAATATACTATAACCAACTCAGGAGTATGAAAAATAATTGTACTAAGTTTCGTTAAAATCCGTCGAGTAGTTTTTGTTTCTATAACGGTTATACAGACAGACAGACAGACAGACAAAAATTTTACTGATTGCATTTTTGGCATCAGTATCGATCCCTAATCACCCCCTGATAGTTATTTTGGAAATATATTTCATGTACAGAATTGACATCTCTACAGATTTATTATAAGTATAGATAGATAAATTACACCGGACACAGAATAAACCATCGTGCTCATCACAACAGGCCAGTCTATATATTATTACATATAATCAAATAAATAAAAAAAACAGAATAGTATAATAATCCTTATTAAACATACTTACATAAATACACAATATACCTTTATTTTAGGTTTAGAGAGCCGAGTGTGAGCTGTTCCAAGGTATTATATTTGAGAATTCCTACTTCAGCGGCACTTCTAGAATGCTGCTCTTTTGCGAAAGCTGACGCAGTACCGAGTGGTTGCCTTTATGACAGACTTAGAACATCTTGTTGTGGCGGAAGGCTACAAATAAAAAAGTAAGTTCGTCTTCTCCTACACATAGAAGTATAATAATAATAATAAGTTCGTCACATCATCATCTTTGTCATCAATATAGTCCAT
Organism: Herminia tarsipennalis; assembly: GCA_945859575.2. Classification (NCBI taxonomy): domain Eukaryota; kingdom Metazoa; phylum Arthropoda; class Insecta; order Lepidoptera; family Erebidae; genus Herminia; species Herminia tarsipennalis. The sequence continues at coordinate 7,249,279 of OX243834.2, read as the reverse complement.
TTAACGCGTCATGCTTGGCCCACGTAATTCTTTGTTTTGACGAAAGAATTACGTGGCATCTCCCAAAAGGGAGATAAAAAAAGAATAATAATAATATCTTAGAACAACTCATATAACGTCATCTGATCCCAAACTAAGCAGAGCTTGTACTCTGGCAAGAGTACAAGCTCTGCTTAGTTTGGGAGACAGACAACTGATAAACATACTTACATATTTCTAAATACATAGATATTATAGATAAATTACAACCAGACAGAGAATAAACCATCGAAACCTCCGACTTAGCAGTCAGAGTCACTATAGCCCTAGACCAGCAGGCATATAGAAGGATAAAAACCAACAAAAGATACGATTTTATTTATCTGAATAACATCAAATTACAACCATCCACTGAACCGTAGCTAATTAACTTCTTTATGTTACGTTTTCTTATAAGTTATTACGATTAATAACTCTAAGATTCCTTGTAACAAGTAACATTGATATATTATTTTCCTAGTAGGTATCTATCAATAATTATTGTTACGTAGTTGTTTATCAGTACTCATAAAAGTATATTAAATTATAATGTGATATAACAGCAAAATTGTTTCAAAGAAGTGAGAGAAATACATTTAGTTTTGTTATATAAAACAAATGTATTTATTTTATTCGGTACTAATTAAATCGTCATATTGCGATTTAATTAGTGCCTAATTGAATAAAGCACCGAAGGTAAGAGAATACATAACAGAGGAGTTATCTATACTTCTATACTAAATTACTTTAATAATATTACTATATTAATTAATTAAATAATATTAATTTGAACTAATAATATTATAAAGAGGAAAGATTTGATTTTTTGTTTGTTACGAATTAAGTAAAAACTACTTGACCGATTTGAAAAAATCTTTTAACATTAGAAACCTTTATTTAGAAATAGCATAGGTTATATTTTACTATAAAAAAAATAGAGAGAAATGTAATTAAAGGTATAAAAAAAATGCTTATTTGGCGTACGCTGTGAAAACTGTTCATGATACATCGAAATGTTGTACTACATACTTATAGTACTCATTGTTACCCATTCAATAGTTTGCAAGGCTATAATATAGCTATATAGTTACACATATTATGTGTAACTATTATAGTTAACTCACAAAAACCACATTTTTTTTAAATTTGTCGATAGAAATACGGGTAGAATCAAAAGATGCTATACTCGTATCATGTTATTAATACTTATCGAATTAAATAGTTTTATAATTAAGGTTGATTATATTAACGTATAAAATACTTTTCGAATTTTTCAAATCAGACCTTTTGTTTAGAAGTTACAACGGGTATAAAAATGGTAAAAGTAAGAAAAATGCCGCGGTGTGCGCAAACAGCTTTGCGCTTAGTTGATCAGTTACCTGCACATTTAATATATTGTAAAAAATCTATACCAAGTATTCTATTTCTGAAAAATCTATCAATCAAATCTTAGAAATGAAAGCCCAAAAAACGCAAGCTATACTGGATGTCGAATCCCCGCGGGAGGAGAATCACACCATGATACTATAACTACCGGAATCAATAAAATATAATGGTACCTTAATTTGTTTATAAACCCTTTGCCAATATAACATTGACTCCGCGCTTTGTCTTCAAGTTCGAATCTTAATTGGAATCATAGAAATATGACTGACCTATTTACCTGAGGGTTTTTATTATTATATTTCTATTATTCTATAATTAAATCACACTCAACACGAACGAAGCCACGTATATCAAATACATGTGTTTGGTTTGTTGGAAAATCTTAGGAAAGAATTACAACTGTGCGAAGCCGGGGCGGGCATCTAATAATATTTTTATATGTTTGTAATGGATAAACTGAAAAACTACTGGACCTATTTTAAACATTAATTCACTTTTAGAAATGTACATTATCGGGAAGTAACATAGGCTATATATTATTATGAGAGCAAAGTAAGGCAACAGCTAGTAGAGAATATAGAAGAAATACTCCGTGCCTCGGGGAGCACGATAAGCCACCGGACCGGCGCGTAATCTCCTTCCAGTCGTAAAGGATTTCCGGCTCATCGGGCTAAGAGAATGAAGGAAAAGACAGTACACTTGTCTGCGCATACACTTGTGCACTATAATATCTCCTGCGTAATTGGCTAGTCTCTAATAAGATTGGCCGCCGTAACCTACTTCAGTAGGCAAATTATTATTCAGGAGACAAATGTTATCATAACAGAAGACCAGCTTTAGCTTCGTTTAGTACGCTGATACATAGACATCCTTCACGGACACGTCAGAGTCTACCTCGGCATTAAACGGTCCGAAATTCCTTGAGTGCATGTTTTTGTAGCTCACCTCCTGAAGAAAGCACGTTTGGTAAAAAATGTTGTGGGTACAAAACTTTTAAAGAGTGCCTCCCTCACGTTGTGTGTAATGCAATCTGGTCATAGGGAAAATTTAGTGCTCTGGCTTTAGTGCAGCACTCGTTTTTCACTATGACCAGATTGCATCACACATTTTTATTTCTTGTAAGGGTTATTTATTAGCGTCGTCGCCTAATGGGAGCTTCACTTTTTTGCTTTGACACGAGGAGGAAAATGTGAAGTCAAAGTGCAATCATTCTTCATCCTAAAAGTCATAATCATCATAACCATGACAACTATCCAGAGGTAGAAATATCCATTCCAATTATTTAGTGCTTACTTGAAAATAAATTAGAATAGTCTTTGCAAACAATAAAAGTAAACATTTTTGGATTCCGTTTCCAAGAAAGAGAAATTAATAAAGTGGTATTTTAATTATGTGTGTCTAAGGATCTAGTAAAAATATATTTTCTTAGAAGAAGCTAATAATGATAGCTCAGAAGAAGAGGTACTTTAAAATATTACTAGATAAATACAAACACAGTAGTCATTAGCAGGAAGGCAAACAATTTGAGATTTTTTTATTTCATACCATGACATATTCCAATAATCATAATTATTGCATTAGGTATTTTTTTTAGCGAGGGTACGTTATAGCCATTAAAACAAAGATTATCACAAAGAACTAACACTGACACAACAAAAAACTGACACAAAGATCATCCTGATCTAGACCAACAATTGGCGGATCACGTCATAAATTTTTGTCCCGAGTGGTGATAAAACCCTACATATTTTGACTTATAATCGTTAGCTAAACCACTGTCCATAATACAAACTTACGAAAATGACCGTTCTCTAGAAACCAAAAACTTTATGCATTTAACCCAGTAAATAGACTATAGACTTGGAATTGAGTTTCAGTAACAGTGTTAAGTCTGTAACTGTAGTCTAACAAGCTGACTGGCCAAGTTTTATCTAATCACTGTAGGGTACTTCGGTTTCATGGGTCGAGTGTCATTGGTGTTGCATTTTGAACAATACTGCTATTTTTTACTTTCCTAGAATGTATTGAATGACTCGCGCTGTGTGATACAATAAATTCTTGTTAGTAATACTATGGAATTACGCTTTTGTGTTGCAATATGAATGGGACAATGCCATCTATTGGTGGGTAACTGAAATTATTGTAATAAATGATGATGTTAGTGGGAATTTTAGGTCACATTTTATTTTTTCGCATTAAATAACACCACCTACGAGAGAACGTACACGCCGTAATCTAAACAAGGGCGAATGGCGGATTAGTAGATCTCATATATTTTCTAATGTTTGGTTAAACCGTCAACAGTTTAAAGTTTCACAATATTTAGACGACAGGAAATTTATGTTCTGGATTTTTCGCTTTCCGTTCGGAAGGCGTCATGCAATGCCGTGCAATATGTTGTAGGCATCAAGCTCACCTTCTAAACTCTCGATATTTCCTGATTCGTAATTAGATTCATACAAACACAATTTAATTATTGATACATTAGAATATGGTATACTAATAAATACTCATTAAAACAGTATCTAGATCGACAGACCTTCACCAGAGCCTAATTATTTAAGAAGTAATTAGCAATCAATTCTCAATACAAAGTAAAGCATCATAAAATATGCAAATAGAACGTAATAATAAAATTTTCTAGACGTCTCGAGGGCTCATTGTGATTCAAACGTATTCGAATAATTGCCATTTATAGTTCAACTAATAGAATTGTCAAATTTGAAGAACCTTTACTAAGTTACACAAAGAAGAAAGTTTTTCAAATACCAAATGGAAAACATTTAGCGAAATCTCTAAACGCGTACAAAGTTCAAATACTTAAAACCATAACAATGTAAGAAGCTACATTCAGAAAAAGATGCAGAAATTGTATTTATTTCGTATCAAACAATAAATCGTACTGCCTCAAAATGTAAAAGTTGAGTTACGAGTTTATTTCGCTGTGAGATTTTTCTCAGAAAAACTTTTATTGACTTCTTTGGGTTCCCTGTGGAATCTGAACATAGAACGAACTGTAAATTTGTTTTAGACTCTTATTGCTGTAGTTAGAAGTTGTGGCTGTTTTTGCACATCTGTTATTAATTTAACGGGATCTATTTTCAAACAGTAATAAAATATTAACTACTATTTTGTGAATATTTCACTAGTAAAAACCGGTAGTTACTATCAAACTGTCGAAGTAGATAGGTACTAGATTTATATGATAATGAATGGCCGCCACCAATAAAAAAGTATCACAAATGAGAAACCCTATTAGTTATCGATTGTAGTGACTTTCAATATATTCCGCTATTTATTTAAAGCTTACTAATGGTCGACAAATTTAAAAAACTCTAACACGTCAGCAGCGGCGTAACTTGCTTTAGACAGACCCTATATCGAGATTTGTTGGGGGGTCCGGTACCAAACGGCCAAAGGACTAATGCGAGTCCCTCGCACAAAATTGCATTAGCCGCGTCCACATCGGACGCATCAGCGCGTTCCCCCCAGAAGTACTCCCTCCCCAGGGCGTTTGTTGTCGCCTTTTTTGTTTTAGCTTAAAGACACCTCAAACGGCTATTTCACAACCCTGAATCGAGGTGGCCTTGAAAATTTGTAAGAGAATTAGGGCCCTGACTCTTATTACACCGCTCTTTTTAAGGGTTTAGGGTCCCTGATTCAGTGTAGTGTAATAAGCGCATAAGTCACTTGGCGCGCGCGGCGTGGATGATTGTGAGTAGTTCGTGCGATCGATTATTACAAGAGTTCGACTGAACTGACAACAACAACAATGCGCATATTAGAATCGCAAGTTTTAACAAACTGGAGTGCCAAGTGCGATCCATGATTCGTGCTTCACGATCCTGAGGGCGGATTGCATGATCACCGCTTCAAAATAAATTACCCGGTATAGACCCGGCTACCGACTCTTCAGTTTGATTCGGGTACAATTGCTAACGCTGTGCCCTGAGAAGCCTGTGGGCACCGAATAACTGATACGGATGATTTGGCGGTCCCTGCACGTCAGATAAAAAAATCAACAAAACAAAGCGAAGCGTCATACTGATTATAGCAGCTTCGTAATATAACATCAATACTCTTATTTGAAAACACAATATACAGATACAAAGACGCATACATACACAAACGCACCTATGCACAGATGCACAGATCACTTACGTCAAATTTATAACATCAATCTGTTTGATAGGGCGTTAAAAAGCATCTTAATCAATTTCTTTCGTAACCCAAATAATTTAGCTAAGTTTTATTGTACTGCGCTGTTAAAGTTGAATAAGTAATCTTTTACGAGGGAAGCTTTATGTCCATTTATTAATTGTTGCACGCTCATAAAACAAAGTGCATTGGCAGAGATTCCGGACCGACTTTTTTGGCAACTGAAAAATATGAGTCATGTGTCGCCACCTACACTCAAGCCTACAAAACTATAATACATATAGGTTTACTGGCTTTGCGGTTGTGTTCTGTGGAACTAACAAAAGATACCTACTAAAATTTTAAGAATAGGTACTCAGTTATTTCTGATGAAAGTATACACAACAACTACAACTCTGGTGCAACTTTATGACTATCCTACGTTGATAATCATATTTTTCTAGCATGGTTAACTTTCTTTCAGAAATGTATATTTTTATTGATTCTGCAATCAATCATATTAGTTGCCAAGCAGATTCAATTTCTGAAATCTTCTTCATTTATGAAACAATTATTGATGATTATCAATAATCAAATTTTCTTATAGCAATATTGGTTCGATCTACTTACAATATTATGAAGGGTATTTCATGCAATGATTACTATACCCGTAAGGCGGATCAATCATTCGTTCTCTTCCTACGGTATTAAAAAAATAAAATTCCAATTTCGAAAATCAAACGTTAATAAACAGTCCTTAACGAAATTCTTCAAACAAAAAAAGGCCAAATCAATTTTTTGTAAGGATGAATGTTTTACTTCCTTAAACAAAAAGTTATCTTTTCTGAGTGAGACGAAGTTAATATTGTGTTATGAGAAATGGTTGATCTTTTATGAAAGAACATTTCCTTTTTTGAAGAGGTTTCCACGAAGTGTGTTATTGCGATACCAGAAATAGGATAGGAAGGCATAGGGTACAACCACAGAACCTTGATACCTACATTAATTTGTTTTGAGAGTATAACCACAGTAAAGATAAAGTATACAGTACGGAAACTACGAGCAAACGTTCGAAACAGCACACTCACACAGACGCGCACATCTACGAGACCTCAGTGTGTTAACCCTAGCACTCTAATGGAGCGTAGGTATTAACTTGAACAATTGGGCCTAGTTTCCGTACTGTATACATATTTTTACTGTGGTACAACCTACCGCTGATGATACTAAAAACTAAATTTAGATTGCTGGATTTCGATTTTAGTTTTTTAATTTTCGGTTAATAGTTATTTAGGGTAATAACAGCTCTTTACTGACTCAAAATTCAAAAGAAATTAAAAAAATACTAACCAATATAAATTGATTGTATTAGAAGTGACTTCTAGCACGATGTAGGTACTGTTAGATGTTTGTTAGCTTCTATACTTCTGTCACATAAAAAAAGCGAAACTAAAGAGTTGAGTGCTTTTGTATTACTTAGGATTATATTCATACTAGCTTACATCTAAATCGCTTTAGCTGCTTGAGCGTGAAAGCGTAACAGACAGACAGACAGAGTTACTTTCACATTTATAATTTTAGCATGGATTGTAATTCTATACCACCTTATATATATATAGGTGGTAGGTGGTATATATATATATATATATATATTATACTAACTATACAGGATGCTTTGTAATATACTAATAACTTCGTGTCTTCTTTACATTACATCAAATAACTTTGTAATATTAGTTTTGAAAAAGTTTTTGGAGTTATAACCTTAACCCCAAATATGGCTATTTGAGGTTTAGACCCCAAACCTAACAAAAAACAAAGATTTTACAACAACAGTTAAATATTAAAATGTTATTTGGTGTAATATACATAAGCCTCGAGCAATCTATTAAAACAATATAAATACATGAAGGCTACATTCAGCCTCGTGAATCCCGAAATCCGATTTACACAAGTTCATGAAATATATATTATTTATTCATAAAATTTCTCAATCATTCAAATTGGAGAAACTATTCGACGTTACAAGAAATGGCCTATATTATTTCATCGCAGTATTCTTGCTTTTAGATACCGAGACATTTAACAAGATACCGAGAATACAGAAGGTATGCACACAACGCGAGCTTCTAACAACGGACACAGTCATATCGCACATCGCTCACGGTCTTGCCCCTCTAGGCAAGTGAAATCGAATAGAATAACGTAAACATGACATTGTTGCGCACGCAAAACTGCGAAGCTCACATTAAACTAAATCATACTCGCGGTTTAGCGCACGCAACGACGTCATTGCGCGCGCAAAGCTGCGTAACTCACATTAAACCAAATCATACTCGCTATTTTGCACACGCAACGACGTCATTCTATGCAATTAGCGTTTATGACACTCGTCTACGGGTTCTGGTACCTCACAGTATTTCAAAATGTTGTGTCCCATTTGGGAATCGAACCCAGAACCTATTGCACAACAGTCGTATGCTTCCCTACTGCGCCTGCAAGTCTATGTGTGTTTTGTAGTAGATTTACTTGGCTTGCCCACGTGTGCATAATCATTAGACTACTCAGAACATTAAACAGGAAGTCAATGATTTGGAAATCTCAACTCGCATGAAATGAACACACTGGAAAACGATACAGAATCATTTGATGTTAAGATTATTAGCCGGATTTATCTTATTATCAACTTAGCTATCTACGAAATAAAGCTCAAGTTTGTGTGAACAGTAGCATACTATGCAACATAGCTTAATAAATAAGCTTACATATTATCTTAGATGCGTAGCGCCATCTATTACTTCAACTTTGAAATATTAATTCCGTGTTTATATTTTTAGTATGCCTATATATAATTTATTTAATTTTAATGACATTTTTGTATTACGCCATCACAATCAGTTAGTCCAACCAACCATGATGAAAACCGTATACTTTATATCAAAATTCTTTAATCATAAAGGTTCATTTCCGTGCATCGCGACACGAGCGGCCGACGCGCGTGGACAATGCGACAATAGTCGGAGTGCGTGCGCAGTCTACGTCAGTCGTCGGCCGCGCGCGTCTATCGCAGTCCTCGGAAACGGCATTCTCATACTATGACTTTTGTCGCATCGGCCACGCGCGGCTCACGATCGGACGCGATGAACCTTAACCCCTATTTTAAAAGAAGGGTGATGAAGTTTGGACTTAGTCAACATCTGTTTGGTATCACTAGCATCATGTTTTGCTAACCAATATCAAGTACTTATTTACTTTTTTAATTACTGTTTTTTTTAATAAAATCTTGCGCATGTATGCGCGTGCAATATATTTTTTATCTAATTTTACACAAGAAAGTTCGTAATTAACGTAGGTAAGTTGTTTGAAGTAAACCGACTATAACTTTGCAGTACTCTCAGCGACTTTGAAAATCTTAATTAAAAAAATAATCTACTAAGCTAAGGAAATTAGATTAGCAACGTACTTAAATTTCATTTTAAAGATAAACATTGTGCAGTTTAGAATATTGGATTTAAATTTAATTACCGGTCCATTTGCATTGTTATTTTACGTTTAATTGCATTTTGTTTGTAATTTCCAAGAATTAACAATCTTTTTGAGTTGTAAATGGTCTATGCATTGCAGGGATTTAATAAATATTCTAATTACTGCTACAAAGTCATAACAGTCTTAGGGGAGATGAAATTTCCAAAATTTAGCCGGTTGCAGACTGCTCATGAACTTCGAATAAAAAATCTTAGCTCATGGTTGATAGCATAGTATAGCAAGCAATGATTTTATTGTTATTGGTTCTTGATATATGTAATAGCACAGTCAGGTTATCTACAAGTCAAGTTTTACTTTAACTATGCAAGCTCAGCTTAAACTAACCTAACTTAGTTTATAAGTATGACCTACAACAGGCGGTTATCTTTCTATCGTTTTCTTGATTGCCACATCATAAGGCAAGTCAAGCATTCAACCCGTCGTACAAACGCTCAAAATATCAACAAACCATTCAATTTTTGTGTTTCAGCAAGATAGTCCGTGGACTAAAATATCGTCCACGTACCGGCCGTATAAAAGGGTCTAATCTTCGGACCACAGACATCTAAGAGTCTATAAACCCAAACGATGAGTCTTGGGCTCTTTATAATAGGAAGGCAAAAAGATTTCGATATAACGAGAAGGAACAAACGATCCGTAAAAGCTTGGACAATTCGACCATAAGCCCGGGTCTCGTACTAATAATATTTCGTCATCGATCAGTCATAGTGTACTGGTTATGCTATTACGGATCACGGGAATGCTTCCTTATTTTTCTTCCTTATAGGGAACTAGCTTTTTCTCGCAGCTTTACCCGCATTTTTATTGATATGAGTATAAATGGAATCGTATGTGTTACTCCGGTTTATAAACTAACAAACCGAATTTTATTCAAATTCGTTTAGCCGTTTCCACATGATTGAGTACAAAATGAATAGAATGCAAACAGAGTATTAAGACGTCGCAAGTGCAGTGTGAAGCAGTACTGACAGCACGAGCCATCAACATTATTAAGACTAAGCGAAGGATACTTGAAAAGCCTCGCGCTGTCATCAGGTGACTCGTACCTACGATCAATGCAATGAGTAACACACATCCAAACTCACCAACTTTCATATTATTATGTGTCACAAACGCCGAAAACATGTGCCTCCTGAATTCAGGCGCTTTAATATGAAATGTACTTGGCATAGATACCCAAACGTTATTGCGACTAGACGTGCAAGAAAGAGTGCGTGTTTTATCAAACGCATATTGTTGTCATATTAGTTACCAACGCCTGTAATGCTTCAGCTGGCGTATTTAACCACCAGTATTGGCGTATTTTTTTGAGTTTTTTAGAGACTCGAGCTAGTACGCAACGACATTTTTCTCAGAGTTACTTAAGGTTATTTTTGGACAATGCAAGGTTGTGCAATTTATCACGAAAGCCGTAGCTTCCAAGGCTATGTAATCTCGATAAATTACACGGCCTTGGTCATGGCCACGAGCTAAAGTTACACAATTTGTCAGGTGGTTGGCTCTGATGCGCAAATTAATTAACGAGTAAATGGAAAAAAATGTTGTGTCAAAAAGTAAAAGAAGCGTGAAAAGCTACGCTGGGTTATTTGTCAGATAATATGTACGTGTAACAATAGGTTCTTCTTAATATTATCTTTATACATATATATGTCTGAAAGAGATTCGAGATAGGAGCTGGATGCGAGATGTTAGGCTTCTCGCATCCAGCTCCTATAGAACTCTCTCCGATTGAACAAAGTGGCGTGCAATTGAAGAGGCCTATGTCCAGCAGTGGACTGCGATAGGCTGATGATGAGATATTCAAGAAAACTTAACATGAAGAGCTTTTAGAATAGCAGTAGAAGGCAAAACTATATTTAAACTATTGAGCAATATAAGCGGCAGTAGCCTATTGGCTACGACATCGATCTTACAATGGTGAGGGAATGGATTCGAATCCTACCCATTATCCTACCGACGTGAACCCACTCCTAACACAAGCTTTTGAGCTTAGCTGGAGGGGTTAACAAGATTGCTAGTAATGTGGCACCTAGTCCCACATTACTATTTATCTTTTTGTAAATAAAAAATCAAATACGGTATGTACAGACTTATCTATCTTATAGTATCAATACAAGAAGTCGAGAAAACTATTTTTCAAAATTCACGTGTATTTATGACCCACGCGTACGAAGTCCCAGAAAAAAGCTGGTATTTATTAAATGGCACATGAGTAAGAGCCATAAGTAGGTATAAAGAGATATTTTTCTCGTAGCCATACGAAAAATAATAATTTATAAAACTAAAAAACACGCTTTTGTAATTAGCTGTACTAAAAAGTAATAAATAAAAATTTGTGTATCGTAAAAAAGCGTGGGATGCTTGTGACAATATTGATTTATAATCACCTCTGATCTGATAAACTGATTTTTATTTATTACTTCTTAGTACAGCTATTTACAAAAGCGTTTTTTAGTTTTTTAAACTATTATTTATTTTAATTTTTTTAGTTGTTTTAAACCAGAAAGCCAAATAGGAAATTTCAAAGATAAAACTTTAAAACAAACGGAGTTTTATAAAAACCTGCGACCCCTATTTTACCCCCATGGGAGTTGATTTTTTCAAAAACGCAGAAACTAGTTTTCTTTATTGTAAACCAATAGATCAAAAACTAAATTCCACACATCATACTTCAAAGCTGGCGAAGTGTCATAAAAACTTACAACTACTATTTTACCCCCTTAAGGGATGGATTTTTAAAAATTCTTTATTATCGGATTGTATTGGCATTGGTCCCTGATAAGTGTGCAAAGTTTCAATTAAATTCGACGTTCAAAAGTGGGTGAAAAACACGTTTAAAGACTCCGTTACATACTAACTTATCTACATACTAACATACAAATATATGTATGAAGCTAATAAAAGCGTTTTAAAAATATATGGCTGTCAATATGACTGCACCCAGTACTTGTACTCGTGCTATGAGCTAAGTATAAAAAATATTTCTTGGCCACACGGCTCAAATAGCGTTTCGAAGATGTAAATGTCCTGGGTATCAATTATCACATCATATTTTATCCACTTTACAGAGCATTTTTTTTTAAATAAATGATAGCAACAGAAGCTAACAAAATACAAACATGTTTTCTAGTACAGCAAAAACTGGATAACAACTTTTTATTTAATCCAAAAATTAAAAACGTTCCTAATAAAAAAGGATGCAAAGGTAAATAAGCGACTTTAGGATTTTTCGGAGCGTATGTGTCCTCATCACTTAAAAAGCAAACAGGGTGAAAGCTCCAGTTTTGTAACAAAAGCCCCTCTTATTTTTTCATTTGAATAAAAGGTTAAATAGAGATGAAAATGGGACACTACACATTGACATCTTAGCTTAATTTACTTAAAACGTGTCAGGGTATAATGACAAACGTGAATTTTCTTGTTGGAAATGACGTGACGACGGTTTTTGGAGGTTGGAGTGCAATGGGGTAATCGGTGTTTTGTTTTTTTTTTATTTGAGGTGTGTTTAGTATGTTTTTATGTATGTGATTAGTATATTCGGCATTGACTAGAGTGAAGACACACTCGCGGAGCAATAGAATAGTACTCATAGCAATTCTGCTATGAGTACTAATGCTTATGAGTATACTACTAAAATTCTTATCATTGTTTTAATTTTTGTAATAAAGCTGAAAACAATATAATTTACAATTAAGTATGTTGAATACTTCAAACGAAAGAATTTATGTTTATATTTGTTGAGATTATATTATTAGTAAATATAACAAAAATATATTAGCTGGGAACACTTTTACAAATGTTATGTCATAATTAAGCTAAATATTTTTTCACCACAGATATTAATCCTTATAATTACCTACTTTAAGGTTAATTTCCATGCATCGCGGCCGATCGCGAGCCGCGCGCGGCTTACTGATTATTGTCGCATTGGTCGCTCGTCGACCTTATGTGTGTCCTTTTCGCCGATGATATTTCAATAATAATATAGTGTAAAGACAGATATGTATTTGAAAGAGACATTATTACTACTATTTATAATATTTACAATTAAAAAAAAAAAAAAAAAATCGAATGGCGTCGGCTGTCATTTTACGCTGCATTTTTGAAAAAATGTTTTTATGTTATTTTTGTTCCTTCATGTACTTTTCTCTGGGTGCAATGGAATTTTAACCGCGCGTCTCTCATAGTGGAGTGTCGGCCGCGAGTGTCGTTTACTGAAGCACCCATAAGAGTTACCTGTTTTAGACAAAGTTTTTGAAAGGACGCCTTAAAACTGTTTCCCTAGGCAACCGCCTATCGTACCGTCTTTCCATTGGGAAATCCATTGGCCGTTGCCTATTTGTAGTATACGCCTGCGCGTTTGTTCTGCTCCTCTTCATTTTCGTCGTCTCCATGCAACTTTCCACGCATCTACGCATCTCGTCAAAATTGTGACAGTGTCAAACTAATTTGTTATGTGATTTTTTATGTGTCTGTTTTTGTAGTTATTTTAGTAGTGATCTTGTAATATAGTTTTAAAATATTAATAATAATATTGGATACAAAGTTCTGCGCAGCCCGGTGACAGCACGTATAATCATCTATGCTCGGTATGTAGCGAAGTTTTCAAAACTGTAAGAGGTCTCAACATACATTTCGGCAAAACTCACAAATGCCACCACAGCCAAAATGCCCCTCCTATTTCAAATTGTCATATTATTCAACTCCTTGTACCTACAGCTACAAACCATTTAGCCATTCCATTTCATCTATATATCAGTAACCTTAAACATACCCCAGTTGTCAAAAGGATTCCCCGTGGCGCAAGAATCACCGTTGCGTCCCATCTTTCTCATCTTATAGAAAAATGAAAAAAATGGTTTAGAAGACTGGCACAATCTTTTACTTTTTGCCTATCGCACTCTTCATGTCATTAAAGATAATTCACCCGGTTCTCTCACCCAAAAAATCAAAAACAACTGTTTCGATCAATCATGTAGCATATCATCAGACAAACCAATCAAAAATATTCTTTTTAACCGCCGCAAGATCATAGAAACTAAAATAAGCGACGGTGATTTAAAAGGCGCCGCCAGTCTCCTTTTTTCAAACGACGTGTTGTCACAAGACGCTCCAGACACCTTCTCGGCCCTACAATCAAAACATCCCCCAGCTCCTCCTTATCCGCTCTTTCTGGACCCACCAACGGCTAGCCAGTCATGTTTACAAATTAATAACAAGGACACTTTTGATGCAATTTTTTCATTTAAAACTGGTTCCGCAGCGATGGTATCTCACTTCAACATCTCAAAGATCTCGTTTCTGTCTCAGCGGGCGATGCAGGCATTCAACTTTTAAATTCCTTGTCTAAATTAGTTAACACAATGTATTCTGGCAACATTCATTCGGCAATTCCAATTTTGTTCGGCGCAAACTTGATCGCCCTCACTAAAACAGATGGAGGGGTGAGGCCTATAGCCGTTGGTTCAACACTTCGTCGTCTTGCTTCCAAAACTGCTGTTCGACATATCCTTCCAAAATTACAGTCTGTTTTTGAACCAGTACAACTCGGTTTTGGAACCAAAGGGGGGTGTGAAGCCGCCGTGCACTCCTTGCGTTCATTCCTTTCAAGTGCCACATCCGAAGTGTTGGGCAAAATTGATGTCAAAAACGCTTTTAATTCGGTAAATAGGGACGCTCTACTGACAGAAATTAAACAACACATTCCCGAAATTTACAATTATCTCCTTTTCTCTTACGCTGACCCCACCAAATTGCTTTACCGTGAGAAAGTTCTTTCTTCAAAAGTAGGCTGTCAGCAGGGTGATCCTCTCAGGCGAGCTATTTTCAGTTTGGCAATAAATACAATTATTCAAAATTTAAAATCAAAATTCAACGTTTGGTATTTGGACGACGGAACCCTAGGAGGTGAACTTGATACTGTTCTTTCCGACAATTTCAAAATATTGGTTTAGAATAAAATTTTGGTAAATGCGTGCTATACTTTCATGATTCCTCTCTAAATTCTAATGAAATCATTCAGAAATTGTATAATTTAACTCCGAACATAAACATAGTCACCAAAAACTCACTTTACCTCCTTGGAGCCCCCGTTTTTGCAGAACTGCATTTCAAAATTTCTCAAATCGTCTTCTCGATATAAGCCCGGATTACGGTTTAACTTCACTAAAATTCTGCCTTTTCGTACCATAATTAACTTACATACTTCGCTGCTGTCCCATATGGAAAGTTGTAAAATTTGCTGACACCTGCAAATTTTTATACAACACTCTGTTTGACGAAAGCTCTGGTCTTGAGCGCGCTAGACTGATGGCATCCAGCTCCAGAGAATCCGGTGAATGGCTTCGTGCTTACCCGTCGCCAAACACTGGCACATTTCTGGAGCCTGATACCCTCCGGCTTGCTATCAGTCTGCGCTTAGGGCTGCGCATATGCACTCCGCACCGTTGCCCCTGTGGCAGTGAAGTCGATCAATTGAGATACCACGGGCTATCTTGTCAAAAGAGTGCTGGTCGCTTTTCTAGACACGCCGCCCTGAATGACATAATCCGTCGGGCTCTTGCCTCGATAAACGTACCAGCTCTTCTGGAACCTACCGGCTTAGCTCGGGACGATGGCAAGAGACCTGACGGGATGACGCGGATTCCTTGGAGTTTGGGAAGGGTGCTTGTGTGGGACGCCACGTGTGTAGACACACTTGCTCCTTCCCACCTCCACGGAACCAGCGTTCAAGCTGGAGCGGCGGCTAAAGCGGCCGAAAATCTAAAAACCCATAAATACAGGGGTCTCGGCAACCAATATATATTTATACCATTCGGCGTCGAGACCCTTGGCCCGTGGGGTCCAAGTGCACAACATTTATTTCAAGAACTTTCCAAAAAATTGGTCGACTCCACTGGTGACCGTAGAGCTGGCAGCTTCCTCGCACAACGCATCAGCATTGCTATACAGCGAGGAAATGCCGCCAGTATTTGTGGAACCATGCCTAGGGGTCCCAATTTTTTGGATATATGTATTTTAGTTTTATTTAGTCTTAATTTCTAGTTTAAATATAAGTAGTATTTAATAGTTTAAAAAGGTAATTTAAATGTAAAAAAAAAAAGAGAACAATTGATTAATAGTTGTGGTTATAATAATGCGTGCGTGAATATATATATATATGTATATAAAAAAACAAAATACACTATTTTCAGAAATAGAAGTAAAATAACTAAATGCTAGTTTAAACGGTGAACACATTGAAGAAGTACAATATGTGACATTCTTAGGGGTAAAATTGGACAAACTATGTACTTGGTCTGCTCATATTGAACACGTATGTAAGCGATTGAACAGTTTTGTATATGCATTATATAGGATAGCGAGAATAAATGATCGAAATACTGCATTGGGGGCGTATCATGGTCACATCGCATCCATCCTGAGAATTGAGAAACTGCCCATCTTGAGAATTTGATCATAATAAGATTCTAGCGAAATCAATAAAGTATTCGTAATACAAAAAAGATGCATACGAGTAATATGTTGTACCGCGCCCCTAGAACCTTGTATATCACTATTCATAGAGCTAAAACTATTATTGCTACCTCCAATTACATATTTATGAGGGCAGTGGTTTCGTAAAAAACATTTATATCTTTTAACAAGTATAGCGATAAGTATAATATCAACATTCGATATCCGAACCAGCTATGCATGCCCCGTTCCGTAAGTGGCTGTGTGAAAAGTGCTTCTATAGTGTAAAAGAATTCATAGAGGATAAAAGTAACTAATATATTATTGTGTACTTATTGATAATTTTGACATTGTGTATTTTTATTCTGAATCATATAATAATTTTAATTTATAATTAATTTAAGTTCCTAAATATTGCATGTCTCAATGACTAAATGTTTGAAACAAACTCATTGCAACAAGTGCTATACATACAAGATTTATCGCAATAAAGAAATCTGGATCTGAATCTGATTCTGACCAGATTTGAATAATTTTAAAGAAAATAACTCATATTATTTTAGAATATTTTAGTTCAAGTCTGAAGTAATTTTATGCAAAGGTAGGACTCAATATTCATATTTTTTAAAACATTAACATGCATACATATGGGTCGACACCCTTGCGCCTTACCAACTACCAAACACGGCAAGCTGTGTCTGCACTGCTGCGGCCTCTGCTGAGACTCTTAAACATAATCTAGTCGGAGATTACATATTTGAGCCGTTTGGGGTCAAGACGCTAGGGCCATGCGGAATATTTTTTAAACACTGATTGGTGTTTAAAAAAATATTCCGTTTTTATTCGTAATTATTCTTAAGAAATAACATTTAATGAAATAAAAACGTTACTATAGCTCTTATTTTATACTTTTTAAATATTTCAATCATAAAATGTTCGTCTACAGTCTAACAGGATCTACATACCAGTAGGTTCTAATGGGGAGACCCGTGCCCAGCAGTGGGCCATCATATGGGTTGATATGTATGTATGATGTAAAATGTTCGTCAGGAAAATATTTGCATTTACTTAATTATTGTTACTTTTGAAAGTGCGTTTATTTCAGGGAACTCAAAAAAAATATAAGGATTTTATTTTAGTAGACTGAATATTTCTATCAATCAAAATATTGTTAAAGCAGTTAGGTTTCCCACTTTATTTCTCGGGCTATGTAGGTAACATAGTACGAGAAATCAGCCATCGTACCTGTGTATATTTAGAGCACTGAGCATGCAAATAGGTCCTGTATATATAATGCCAAAGACACGCTCCACTTGAATGGTGCACTCAAGTGAAAGCAGGCAATTAATGTATTCGCAAATTTGCAAACATAATATCCAAGGTATTGTTGAACCACTATGTATAATGCTAGCTTATGCCTGCAGCTTCGCCCGCCAAAATGTTTTGACGATAAAGTTTCATACTAACTTTGTACCCCCGTTTTACCCCCTTAAGTGGTGAATTTTCAAAAATCCTTTCTTAGTGCTTCCTTACGTTATAAAAGGAACCCCTGTGCAAAATTTCAGGTTTCTAACTCTCTCTCTCTTATAGTTTAGGCCCTGATTTGATAGGTCAGTCAGTCATTCAGCTTCTCCTTTTATATATATAGATTTGTATATTGTAGCGACCGAATAGATCTAGACCTGCGAGGTTAAGCAATGTCACCCCTGTTGGGCGATAGTTTTTTTTTTATGTAAAAAGATAACTAGCAATGTGGGATTGAGTTCCTTAATACTAGCAATCTTGTTAGCCCCTCTAATTAAGCTCATAGACTTGAATTAGAAGTGGGTTCACATCGGTAGTATAATGGGTAGGATTCGAACCCGAGACCTCACTATTGCGAGATCGATGCCTTAGCCATTAGGCTACCGCCGCTTTTCTTAAATGAGTGACCGTTTTCGAAAAATGTCACATCTCTTAGTGCCTCGAGAAGCACGTTAAGCCATCGTAATCTCGCTCTGGTCGTGTCAGATTTTTATCTCATTGAGCTATGAGAGTAAGGGAATACAGAGAGCATTTGTGTCTACGCATATATTGTGCACTATAATATGTCCTGCGTAGGGGGCTAGTTTTGATGAGATTGGCCACTGTAACCGGTTAGAAGAGCATTATTTATTAATTAATATAAAACTTTAAATACAATGGTTAACAAAACAGATTCAAAGTTGTGTACCAGTCTACTCTCTACCCGTAGTCAATTATTGGCTACGGTGATTTTATCAGCTACGAGTTTATTACGTAGCACTTCGTAGACCGTGTGTGTAGCGAGATCAAAAGAATTTTACAAAATCTACAACACTATGACATACCGATGTTTCAAAATAAATATTAACCTCTACGCATGGCATAATAGAGAGTAAGTTTTAAATATTATACTCGTTGAGTCTTAGCTTAGCGTAAAATTAGTTCAGACTTGAGCATATATAATGATCTAAAAAAATATTAGTTATTTAATTTGAAATTATTTCATACTGGTGAAAAAATATTTGGCTTATTTATGATATTACATTTTTGAAATTGTGCCTAAATAAGATATTTTTGTTAAATTTACAAATAAAATCATATCATTTTTGTGTGAAATATTCATCGTTTGTAAATTATTTTGTTATATTAAATTACAATTGTAAATTATTTTGTTTTCAGCTTTAATATAAAAACTAAAAATATTATATGAATTAAAGTCACAGTACTAGTTATCTTATAAAAATATCGTATCCACGACTTGTTCCGTTAGTCGAGGAAAGGTTTTGTTGCATAAATTAATTACTTAAGTGCTTATTAAATAGAAATGGAAGTTAGATTTTTCTAGGCAGATTCTAGGAATATGACGCTTTTTTTTGTTGAAAGTGCCGAGTTTTCAAGTGTAAAAATGAAGGCACTAAACTTCAGTTATCAATTATTTATTTATATTTATCAAATAAACTTTGAATTTTTATTTATTTATTTATTGACTTTATGCACAAAATATTGTACAAAGGCGGGCTTAATGCTAACAGCATTCTCTACCAGCCAACCTTTGGGTGATGTAACATAAAATTATATAGGTGCAGATTGTAGACAGCCAATGCTAGTTATTTAAGATATATACAATTGATTATAAATATATATATATATATATATATATATATATATATATATATATATATATATATATTTATACATACGTATACTTAAAAACATAACATACATACAGATATACATAACTATACTCAAATACATTACATACATACAAAAAACATATACTAACTTAAATACATTATATACAAATAAACATAAACTTAAATTCATAACATACAGACATACGTTACAGTCATTTATGTGGCTAACGTTGAGATTCAGCTAATCCATCGAGTAACAGTGTACGAACTTTCAGCTTGAAATTGAAGCGATTAGAAGCCATTCTGATTTCAGGGGGCAATGCATTCCAGAGTAAAACAGACTGTACAAGGAAGGAGGATCCGACGAATCCAGAAGAATGAGTAGGACATAAAAGAAGCATATTGTTGGAAGAACGAAGCTCCCTGCCATGGCTGGAGCACAAGTATTGAAAATTAGTAGATAAGTAAGAGGGGCTAGTAGGAGAATTAAGAATTGAATAGAGAGTAGTGAGAACGCGCAAATTACGGCGCTGACGAATAGGAAGCCATTTCAGTTCAGAACGGTAAGAAGACACATGGTCAAACTTACGGAGATTGAAAATAAATCGAATGCAATTATTTAGAAGTCGATCGTATTTATTGAGGAGGTCTGCATTCAGGTCATGATAGCATACATCACCATAATCAATCAGTGGAAAAATCAGCGACTGGATGAGCATTAATTTGATTTTGAAAGGTAGAAAGTTCTTCAGGCGGTATAGACTCCGCAGGGTACCAACCACTCTTTGACTCACGCTAGTAACCTGAGCTTGCCAGTTGAGGTTGGTGTCAATTAAAATACCGAGGTCCCTGACCGAAGAATTAAAAGGAATAGTAGACCCGTTAAAAATAATTGGTTGCAATGTGTCGAGGTTAACTCGGCTTAATATTCGTTGACTGCCTACCACAATAGCCTGACATTTAGATGGGTTTACTGTCAGGCCAAATCTGTCAGACCAAGTCTTGATAGCATCAAGATCAGCATTTATCTTTGTGATGGCCTCGGATAAATTGTTCACACTGGCTTGGGCATACAACTGCAAGTCATCGGCGTAAAGATGGAACGCACACTGAAGAACCTTGGTGATAAGATCAATAAAAATAGAAAATAGTAATGGAGAAAGGATCCCGCCTTGAGGAACACCAGCCTCGAGATCACGCTACCTTGACATAGAATCATGCCTGCTGGCGCCCCCGAAGATAGGACGAGAACCAGGCTAAAGCATTAGACGAGAACATGAAATGAGAAAGAATAGAGAGTAGGATATCGTGGCAAACAGTATTGAAGGCATTCGAGAAATCCACCAAAGCCAAAACTGTAACTTTGGTCTGTTCCATGCCAGCCCTGATATCTCCAGTCACTTTAAGAAGAGCAGAACTGGTGCTGTGTCCAGGTCTGAAGCCGGATTGAAAATGGCTCAACAAGTTGTTATGATACACAAATTGTGTAATTTGCCTATAAATACTGGACTCTAATACTTTAGATAGAAAAGGAAGAATAGAGATAGGTCGGAAGTGGTTAGGAAGAGTCGGATTCGAAATTTTAGGTAGAGGAATAACAAAGGCAAGGCGCCAAGAAGAAGGGTAAGTCCCAGAATCAAGAGAGAAGTTAATGATATGAGATAGAGCAGGGAGAAGAAAGTCAAGGATAGGAATTAACATGCGACGGCTAATACTATCATGCCCAACAGCGTTGGATTTTATGGAAGAAATTATCTTTTTGATCTCGCTCGGTGTGATTGGAGAGAAATTAAACAAATCGATGTTTGGGCGTGGAAGATCGGCTAGGTACTCGCAAGTACGACGCTTGGTTAGATGATCAATAGGTGCAGTGGAGGTGAAATGAGTATTGATCTCATCTATACCAACCGTCATCAGAGGATCAGTGCGCCCCTGTTTTCCGATTCCTAAAGTCCCTAAGAACCGCCAGATATTTTTGGGGGAAGAAGAATCCAAATTGTTAAGAACATGTCGGCGTTTAGCGTTGCGAATCATTTGGTTACACCGATTCCTGGCAGTTTTATAAAGGGCCCAATTGACATCATCACGATCCTTTCTAAATTTACGAAATGCCCGATCTCTGCGCCGCATAGCCATTCTTATGCCATTAGTCATCCAAGGAGCTGGGGCACGTTTTATTTTAATTTTCCTAAATGGAGCGTGAATGTATTCTGAATTTTATTCTACAGCTTCTATAAACATCAGTTTTTTTTCATTCAACACACATTTTTTAATTTCACATGGGAATTTAAAGCTGACTTTTCACTTTGGAATATAATATAAAGTACAGTGAGCGATATAAATTTATTATATCGCTCTCCATAGTTTTGAATGGAACTGCTTACACGGAGATATAATTTAAATTACATTTCAAGTACCTAGCAACATATTGAGAAATTATATTCCAACAACATTTGGTTTTATCTCTCGTCTCACGTTATGAGGCAATGGCGACCGCTACTGAACTGGATAAAAATATATATCACACGAGTTTGCTTGCGTAATATAATAGATACATATCATCATCATCATCATCAGCAGCAGCCTGAAAACGTCCAATGCTGAACATAGGCCTCTCCCCAGGACTTCCACAACGATTTATTTTGAGCGGTTTGCATCCAATGGCTCCCTACTACCTTTATCAGGTCGTCAGTCCATCTTGTGGGGGGCCTGCACTGCGTTTTCCAGCTCATGGTCGCCACTCAAGAACCTTCCGTAACCATCTATTGTCGGTTCTGCGAGCGATGTGGCCTGCCCATTGCCACTTCAACTTACTAATCCTCTGAGCTATGTCGGTATCCTTAGTTCCACTACGAATATCCTCATTACGTATTCTGTCGCGCAGAGAAACTCCGAGCATAGTTTGAGTTTTTGAGTTTCTGTATCATGCCAACAGTTAGGGATCACGTCTCGGTGCTGTATGTCATCACTGGCAATACACACGTATTGAAAACTTTTGTCTTTAGACTCTAAGGGATATGGGACGAGAAAACACTCCGTAATTTTCCAAACGCTGCCCAACCAAGTTGGATCCGTCGATTGACTTCTTTTTCCAATTTGGTTTTACCTAACTGGACTGTATGTTCCAGGTACACAGAGTTGTCAACAACTTCGAGGGTAAAGTGTCCAACATTGACTGGCATTGGCATTACATGGATGTTCTTTATTATTTTAGTCTTTTCCATAATCATTTTTATGCCTACCGGCTGGGAAACTGTATTTAGATCACAATACATATATCAATATATAAAACGAATTGCATCCCATTGTGAAAAGCTAGCTTAAACAAACTTAACAACGCCATCGGTTATGTCCATTAACAACGGTTTTTTACGAAACCTAATTCAATTAGATAAATACATTGTAGCAAAACAAAAGTCAACACGGCGTTTTCTCTGACTATTGGTGACATTTTTATCACTGCCTGATATCAATGGAAGTCCATTTTAAATCCTATAAAGTATCAACAATAAAAGAAAAATCGACAGTCAAAATTACCACTATACAAATGATTAATGACATATCTGACGAAACACGACACCAGATATATATGAAGTCATCAACTGTTGGTCCATTTTCGCACGCTATTTAAATATGAAGCGCATTTTTCGCAAAAAAATTTTTTTTTTTTTTTAATTTACTTGTGATCTTTTTTACATAGAATTCTTAAAAATAAAAGCAAAAACGAAAATATTACGATTTCCATATTGTAACTTTTTAATCTATACTAATATTATAACGCGGAACAGTTTGTTTGTTTGAACGTCATAATCTCAACAACTACTGGTCTGAATTGAAAAAAATCGTTTTCTGTTTGGTAGTCCATTTATCGAGGAAGGCTATAGACTGTATAAAATCACGCTACCACCAATAGGAGCGATCCAGCAATGAAAAATGTTGCAAAAACAGGGAAAATTGATGCATACGAAGTTGCGCTGGTCAGCTAGTTTTAAAATATTTTTAAAGAGTTTTGTTAGTAATAAACCTTTTTACAAAGTTCCATAATTCTTGATTGACTTTGATGAGGGAAGGAATATATCAGGACTTTAACCTGTTCATTATATAAACATATACTTTTATAAGTTTGTAGAAAAGAACAATTATTTTATCAAGAAGATTTACTTTATTCAAATGTAACATGAATATACTAGTGGTGGGTGTCAAACAGAACCTGCAATTTACTGTAATTAGATGTTTTTCAAATAAAAACTATTTCGATTGAAATTAAACTAATATTTAGAATGAGAATATATTTTCTTTAATATAAATTTATAAGTAAGTATATGAATGTAGATTTAATTTAATATCCAGAGATTAAAATAAAATGTAACTTATTCCAATCTGAATTTACTTGGAGTCAAGCCATATTATTATCTAATCCTGTAAGTAATGCTTCGCGTTACTTTTGAAACTTTTTATTGACTTAATAAAATTATAGTTAGAAATAAATCATATTTATACAAGTGATCCGCTCCGGCTTCGCTCGGCTACAATTAACAAAAGAAACATTGCTTAATGAGACTTTCATTGAAAAGTACTATCAATATAACTGACAACTCCGGTGGACTGCAACGCCTCTGGTTGCAGATGTCAGCTGAGTAGCGATAAATCATTTACCATCATGAGAGCCGTTTGGTTGCTCTTATATATATATTTGACTGCCTCTGTGGCGCGGTAGGAGTGTATCCGACTGCTATGCAAGAGGTCGTGGGTTCGATCCCCACCCAGGGTAAAACTTTGTGTGATGAGCACGATGGTTTATTCTGTGTCTGGGTGTTATTTATCTAAAATATGTATGTATTTAGAAATATATAAGTATGTTTATCAGTTGTCTGGTTTCCATAGTACAAGCTCTGTTTAGTTTGGGATCAGATAGCGTTGTGTGAGTTGTCCTAAGATATATTATAAAAAATATATATTTTTTATATTATATTATATTTTTAAGCGAAAATAGTTCTATTATTATAACACTTACTTTTTTACTTAAGAAAACCTAATTACTTAAGTGCTAAAAAGCTACTTAAGAAAAGTAGACTATTATTTAAAAACAGCCATAGAAAGCGCTGAAGTGTTGCAAAAATATCAGCTAAAGGAGAAACCCACGCGAACAATTACTAGATGATATCGAACACTTGAGTAGGTTGGCACTTAGAAGCTTATAAGAAAGTAGTAAGAAATATGATAAGCGCCATTGTTGTGGTGCTGATATTAATGTAAGCATGCCCACGCACTTACGTAGGCACGTGTATACAATTAATTAGTGTAATATTGTTCTTTTATATAGGTAACTCTACATTCAGATGAGCACTTAACGTGCGTTAATGCGCATATTGCTAATGCACGTTTAAAACTTGTTCCATATTTTTTTTGTAGGCATTCACATAATAACAATTAAAACGCGCGATAATTGAAAGTTAGGTAAAACTGTATTCATAGAGCTTAGTTATAAATTTAACGTGACGAGTTTTAAAGATAACTAGCAATGTGGGATTGAGTCTCACATTACTAGCAATCTTGTTAACCCCTCCAGCTAAGCTCAAAGGCTTGTGTTAGGAGTGGGTTCACGTCAATAGTATAATGGGTTGGATTCGGACCCGCGACCTCACGATTGCGAGACCGATGCCTTAGCCATTAAGCTATCGCCGTTTCAAGCATTCTAATGAATGAGCTGATTTTGATGAAGATTTTTGGTAAGAAAGCTAGTTTTATCAGGATGATTATTGCATTATTATTCGTTTTTTAGAATTAAAATTCGACATTTGTTTAAATTATTGCATTTAAATAATGTTCGTTTATGTACTCAAAACCAATTTAATTTCTTTTGTTCTTTGTCTGTATATCAAATGTCAAGCTGTTTGTGATGGGTGAGTAATTTCCAGAACGTCAAAATTAATTACAATAGATCTTACGCAAATATGTAGTTGATATAATAATAATGGACAACAAATAATAATAATAAGGCAGCTGTCTTACCAAACGCGAAAAAGCGAGTAGCGAGAAGCGATTTAATCGCTCAAGAAACGTACATACTTATGTATACAGATATTAATGGTTGATCGCTGACCGTTCTCACTGCCAGCGTCTCCTGCATCTCTTTTGTTTACACGAACATCATTCACAATATACATGTATTGTAAGTTTCTTGGGCGATAAAATCGCTACTCGCTTCTCGCTCATCGCATGTACCTGATTGGCTGCTTTAAATTGTGAAATATTTAGGATGCCGCAAAAAATACCTTGATTTGTATTTTTTTCTTTCTTCCTTTTTTAAAGTCTATAATGACAGTTATTAGTTGCTTCTAGTTTTAAATAAAACTAGTTCGGATCGTTCTACAATCTCGACACAAACGAAACCTTATTAGTTGGAGGATGTTGTGAGCGACGGCCAATTATGGAAGAATAACCCGACCACTTCATGCATATCGGTATACTTGGTAGAAGTGAATTCACTTTGATCCGGATTCGAATACCAGTAGTTTTATAATGAAGGTTTTGTGCGTCTGGGTTTGTTTAATTTTATAATGCTGCTTGGATTCTATACCTATTTTTATATTTTTAAATATGCCTAACAATTTGACGGCTTCCAGACCAGCGACTAGCGACCTTGCTTAGGTTGTCATAAGCAAGGTCACTAGAATGGTCTGGAAGCGGAAGGCAGAGGAATGGATGTTGTGGCGAAAATTACAAGAGGCCTATGTTCAGCAGTGGAACGATACAAGCTGATGATGATGATGGTGATGTCATCATCATCATCATCATCAGCCTGTATCGGTTGATAGCAGTTTAATATAATTAACAGATTTTAGAGCACTAGCCTGCCATTGTGAAAATGGCGGCAAACTAATCTGTAATCATTTTCACAGCTCCCCATTCAACATGGGAAATTCATTTCAAATACTTGCAAATTTTTGATAAAAATGAATCCCTATGTCCCTTGGCCTCGAGATAACTAGGAATGACTTTACCGATTTCATTAATTGTTTTTTTTTTTAGTTTTGTAATGCTTTGTCTTGTGTGTAAATCTTTTATGTCATTGAAAAAAAAAAGATATTACGGATGGTACAAAGTTCGCCGGAATAGCTAGTGTACAATAAATATTTGACAATGGCAGAAAATTAGCTGGAAAATTGGCTGGATTGCCATTAATTTAAAAATAAGAAGAAGTGATTATAAAATTATTTAAACTAAGAGTAAATACCTTTTTTATTGCCCGACCTTCAGCCGTGACTACGGTCGTTGCAATGCGGTCGAAATGTCACTAACGGACCCCAATAAAAAATATATTTACTTTAAAAAAATCACCGATTAAAACCTTTAGT
This sequence comes from Herminia tarsipennalis, assembly GCA_945859575.2. Taxonomy (NCBI): domain Eukaryota; kingdom Metazoa; phylum Arthropoda; class Insecta; order Lepidoptera; family Erebidae; genus Herminia; species Herminia tarsipennalis. Next base: position 7,222,242 of record OX243834.2, on the reverse strand, counting down.
GCATAAAATTAAATAATGGATGAACTATGAACTATATAATATAGGAAGAAGAGATTTTGAACGTTTGACTCTGACTTAGTATATCGGGATTTCAGACGCGGATTTCCGAGCACTGTTTCAATGCACCTCGCGTGCTACTGCACGGGCTGCGAGGCGCCAAATATGAAGTTCTTCTTCTTCTTTGAATTTATGGTAATATAGCCGTTTTAGCGGCTAATTTCTGCCAGTGTCAAGCATTTATGCGCGTGTTACATCTTATTCAATTATCACGTACTCAATTCATTTTTTACAAGTTTAACTCGGAGCTATAAAAATAATGGCCGGTCAGTTTGCCGACATTTTTACAATTCCTATTTGAAGTTATTTTTCAATCACAAAGCAAGACTTTTTTGACAGTCGGCATGTGTCATAATACCTACTACATTTACTGTGGTTATAACTCAAAATAAATTATTTTGAAGCGTCCGTATAAACCAAACTTTGCTGCCGTATTCAATGCAGTGAAGTAAAGTCTACCGTGTACGATACCTACACGATAAATTTTTACATCACTGCATTGATAACAGGATTGTCTAAGCCAAATAGTATATAAATAACATTCATTTTTTAATTTGAGCATTCAAAGTTATCAAAAATAAAACAATTTATAAACTTTAAAAACTTTAATTGACTTTTCACTGATCAAAAAAATGATTTCATTGAGTTAAGTTCATTTCAGAGTCTTAGATATAAATATTAAAATTTTATAGATTACAATAAAATATTCAATATTTAACTTTTTGGGACTTTTCCAAACTAAATTCCAAGGTTTTCAATTATAATACAAAAGCGAGATAAATCACTACACTTCATCATCATTCCAATATTGTGCGAACAATTTAAACTTGCTACCGGCAAAGCACTAGTAGGTGTAATTGAGTACAGTGCTGGGATTAATTGAAGCAGAAATGTATCAGGAGTGCAGAGCCGGTGGCGCAAAGCTACGCAGGCGCGCTACGCACCGCACTTAGCAGTGGCAGCCCTACTGACGCCACGGACACTCGTTCACACAACTTTCGCGTTACCAAATTACGTACACGTCGAAAAGTGCATGCTCTAACATTTGAGCACAACCCTAAAAGTTCATGTGAAAAAAGTGTTTAGTTTCTTTATTTAAAATTTTAAATTTCGAACTGTGTTCAGTTTTGTTAAAAGTTTTAAGTGTTGACTAAAATTGTGTACGACTTTGTAAAAAAACTTTTTGTGCCAGTTATACTAAAAGGACTTTTTTTTTTGTTTATAAGTGAAAAGTTTAATGAGCCTACTTTGTTAGGTAAGCTTTATCTACTTTGTATATACTTGATGTTTCTTTTGTGACAATAGCTCGATTCTCTTCGATATAATCGTATCGCGATTGGATCGCGGACTGAAAGGGACGTTTTGTTGATTTTATTTCAAATCAAATTGTTCGTCTAGGAGGTTTATCGCTTTTCCAATAATGGCATCAAATCGTAAAGCCGTTTTAGGTTAATAAAGACTATATCAGTGGGTTATTGATATCGTTAAAGTTTGTGTTAACGTGATGTTTTGTTTGCTTATTATGAAAATAACTACACATTTAAAAAATGTATTAAACACTTTTTCTTGCATTAAAACAAATGATGCGACAGGCTAACAATGTAATTTAATTTAAATAAAATTGTAAAATACCTATGAATAAAATTTTAAATTACTTATAAATAAAATTGTCCCCTAATAAAGAATTAAAATCAACTTAATTTATTAATTAATCTTTATTGTACACATAGAATCATTAAATTAATAAAATTACAAAATGCTTAATAAGTATGTAGGTATACAAAGGCGAGCTTAACTCATTACTGAGTTTTCTGGCAGCAAATTTTTGAGTTGTAGAGGAGAAAGTAATTATTAAGAGTAGAGTGAAGTATAAGTACAGCAGGCCAAAATTCATAAATCATTATACAATTACTCGCTCAGCGAATGATGACTATTAAGATCGCGCTGCGGTCTACAGCTCGTTCGATGTTGAATAAGAAGTGCTTTCTAAATGCGGTATTGCATCTTGGTGCTTGTGGAGTGACTTTTAAGGTTGACCTGGGGCACCAACTTGTGAAGTCACTTTTAAATTCGCGACGAACCATCTGCTTGTGGTGATTTTTAGGTTTAGCGCTGAGCTCCACTGCTCGTGCTGGAGCGTAGGTGAAAAGTTTGTATTGTTATGTTAAATATTTAAACGTAGAATAAAAAAAGGCATTTAAATTTTTCTTTTGTCTATGTTTGAATTTATTGGTGCTAATATTACGATAAAGCAGTTGATAAAATCGTATTTATCATCTTTCAAAACATTATGTTTTGAAGTGCTACCAAAAGCCAATAAAAGATAAATAGCCCTATCCTTATCCCCTACTGGCCCGAGATGATTTATATCCATGCGTACATCACTACGGTTTACGGTTACGTACCGAGACAAATTGCCTTTTGACGCAAACATAGTGTGTAGTTCTTTTTTTCTCGCACACTTTTTTTACGCACGCACAGGGAATTTATTATGCCAGTGTGTAAAGTATTGTCTGCAATAATTTACGCGACCTAACAAAAAGGTTTTAATGAAAATTTTGTTTATTTAACGGTTTTTACTTTTTTTATTTGTTTTTTTTTACTAGATATCCTTCATAGTTCATCTCTATTAGCTTTTGAAACATTATTATGATTTGTAAAATATTATATAATATATATTTATTTAAGGTCCCAATTACATAGCAAGTCATACCTATGACAACCTCACTAGGCGGAGCCTGTGTCGAGGCTATCATGTTTACAATCAGTTAAGCTTAGGACTATTTTTCTTTAACATTAAATTAATTGTTATATAAAAGTAGAACAATAATAGATATTAAATAAAAAAGATAATGTTAGATTAAAATTTAAAACAATAACACAAATAAAGTTAAAAAATATGTTATTTTTATAATGTAACGTCTGTTAATCAATTATTTTTAAATAAGAAATTGAACATGTCTCATTATTCCAGTAAGTTACTTATTAAGTCGTCATAATATATAGCTTCGTCTTAAAAAAAAATCTAAAAATATCTTTTTACAATTCGTGACTAAACAAATTCACCTGCTTTAATTTCATTAATGTAAATGCTTTGGTATAATAACCCTATCTATTTCAATATAATAATGCTGAAGAGTTTGCTTGAATGCTTATTCACGAAGATACGGGGCCGATTCAGATATTTTCCAGAAGTAGTTTGATACTTGAGGAACGTTACTGCACCGACTTTTAATAGCAATCTGAAGTATGAGGCCATGCCAAGGACAAAGCTGATTTTTAACGCTAAGCCACATAACTTATTCTGATTAAATGCCGTACTTAGAAAACTTTTTCAAGTTTGAGAATAAATGTGAACTATGTTTAACAATTCTTCATTGCCGACAGTGCAAATGCTTGAGATTTTATTTATGTTACTTTAAAATATCATGGAATACACCGTGAATTTCTAGTCGTTTTGGAGCCGGAGCTATTGAACTCTTTATTAATAACCTAGTCTGTAAAAAAATATTAGTTTAAAAAAATATTAACTTTTTTTTATAAAAAAAAATATTAATGTCGTTTGCGGAGAATAAATGAGCATCTAGTAAAAGCAACATCTTGTGCCTTCAGAGAGGACAAAACAACATTCTTCGCACTATGACAAGTATCCCATGGTTTGCCACAACAAATGAGATTCACGAATACCTAAAGTGTGTAGGCACTTTCACTTTCACTGTCTAATTGGGTATTTGACTACTATCAAAATAAAATATTTTATATTAACCATGTAAAAATATGTCAATAACTGTTCTGAAAAAAAATGTTCATCTATAATTTAACGTGTCTTTTAATTTTTAACCATAAAGAGAAACACTAAAAGTAAATGATTTGACCATAAAAACGTGACGTCACATGCTAGTATTTCTCACAAATTTGTTAGGAGCGGGTCGTTTTTGACATTTCTTAAAAAGGCTGATTTGACTTCAATTGAAAAATTCAAAACTATTTATGCACAACGTTTATCAGAGCATCCCAATATTTTGGCGAAATAACTTTAAAAGCCTTAATTGTCACCGAAGAGGCTGAAAAGGAAAAATGTGTGGTGATAAGGCAAACGAGACGCTGGCCTCGTCACCTTCAACGTCAGATATTACTGAAATAATCTGATTATAGTCTAGCGACTGATCGCAGATGTTAAAAAAAACTGTGGCACTTGAGGACTGCCACGAAACAAACGCGAAAAGTAAAAATCAACAAAAAAATATATATTTTTTTTAATAAAAAAATATATTTAAAAAAAAATATTTAAGTAAAATAATAAAAAAAAACTAAGAAGTATCACCGCTGTGCCGGTCGGAGTGGGGGGTGGTAGGTTATTTTCGTTACGGAATTTCTGGATTTGGTCTCCACGCTCAAGGCCCGCCATATTAAAAATGTTTTATTAAACTGATATTTTTTATGGACTATGGATATATATATATATATATATTTATATATATATATATATATATATATATATATATATATATGAAGTTCAAGGTCGGCTTCAAAACGACTACAAAATCACGATGTATATTCATGAATATCAACGATGAAAAGGGTACTTACATAATTTTTAATAACGAACTTTGTAATGAAAGTCAAGTCTATGCGCTCGTCTGCTCGTATTCGCAAGTCATACTAGTAACAAGGAACAATCTTCACATAACATTAAATGTAAGGAGTGTCGTTGAAAATGAGCTCAATATTATGTCAAATATTACTAAAGTTGTATCCAAAGTAGTTTAGCTACAGGCCATGTTGAAGATTAGGAAAAAAACTCCCTTGTTTTGGGCGTTTTTGTAGAACATAATGATAATAAAAGTCTTTTATGATAATAAGTAGCGATTTGGGACACGGCACTTATGAAATATTGATAAAAATGGTTAATGTACGTAGAATAATTTGATAAAATCTATACTAATATTATAAAGCGGAAGAGTTTGTTTGTTTGCTTTGTTTGTTTGTTTGTTTGTTTAAACGCGCTAATCTCAGGATCTACTGGTCCGATTTGAAAAATTCTTTTTTTGTTGGATAGCCCATTTATCGAGGAAGGCTATAGGCTATATAACATCGCGCTACGACTAATAGGAGCGGAGAAGCGACGAGAAATGTTTCAAAAACGGGAAGAAATTACGCATACGAAGTTGCGCGGGACAGCTAGTTATTTATAAAGTAGCTGTGCCCGTGACTTCGTCCGCGTGAAATATCAGTGCTGCTCCCTCTTTATGTGATGATAAAAGTAGCCTGAGTTACTCCTTACATCATCACCTGTCTGACAGTGAAAGTCTTGTCAAAATCAGTCTAGCCTTTTTTTGTATTATCTGGAATAAACACAAACAGACAGAAAAAATGATTTTTAAGCTATTGCATAGCTTTTATCGCGGGCTTTGAGCGCGGTGACCGAATCAAGAAATTCCGTAACGAAAAAAACCTAACACTCCGCCTACCATGTAGCTCGGCCGAGCGTTCGCTTAACGTTATGTATATGGTACGATTGTACGAAGCTCGCACGGATCGAGACGAGATTCTCCGAAATGTAATGAAAAAAAATAAATTATAATTATGCCCGAGTGCCACACATTTTTTTTTTGTTATAAGAGAGACAAATATAAGCCAAATATCTTTGTTTTTGATTTTGTTTGTCTAAAGGCAAGACAACCTTACTAAAATTAGATATCGTGGATACTCCACACTAATATTATAAAACTGAAGTTTGTTTGTTTGTATGTTTGAACGCGGTGATCTCACTAACTACAGATCCGAATTGAAAAAAATATTTTACTGTTAGATACCCCATTTATCGAGGAAGGCTGTAGGCTATATAACAGCACGCTACGACCAATAGGAGCGGAGCAGCAATGAGAAATGTTGCAAAACGGGGAAAATTTACGCAGACGAAGTTGCGAGGGACTACTAAATATATAAAATTATAGACAACAAAAAAATATAGGTTGAGATTCATATAGACAACGTTTCTGAAGAAACGCTGGAACATTATTTAATTACGATGTACAAACTCGTACACAATGAACGTACTAGCGCATTAAACATTAGCGAAATACTTTTATTCACTGAACATTTTATTAACCTTTCAAATATTATGTTTGCTCTCCGTGAAATTGTTTTCTCATAAAAATGTTATATCCTATTTATTATGCTGAAGCAAACAGTTTCATATTTTCGTTTTATAATTTATATTTTTTATTGGAAACTTGCGATCTCTCTCTCTCCTGCATAAATTGTTAAACTTAAAAAAAAGTAGATACTTACATACTTAACATAACTTACATACATAACACAAACTTAACATAAATATTAAAAAAAAAACAAATTATATTAAAGTCTTATCAAATATCATAGTTTAGGTGAATTAAATGCTCGGCCTTACTCTTTTGCTAACTGATAATAATATTTGGCAGTATTAATTTAAATAGATTTATATTTTGCTCACACTGCGGTATTTATCTAACTTTACCACTTTTGAACTCATCGTGATTTCAAAACAAAATGTCCGTTTCAAATAATTTAAAAAGAATTTTACACGTGAATAATCAACCTTAGATATCAAACTATATAACTGGATACAAATATCATCATCTTTCGATTCTACCAATATTTCGAAGGACATTTTTTAACAAATAGTGGTTATTGTGACATAAATATGAAGGTTAGAAATAAATATGTAGTACATTATTTTGATGTATGATGAATAGTTTTCTCAGCTCACGCTCAATAAACAAAAATAAAAAATTAAACCTTGAGTTACATTATTGCAATTTTCATAAGAATTTCTATTTTTTCGACAATAAAATAAAAAGCCTATGTTACTCCCTAATAATGTAGCTTTACAATGGCGAAAGATATTTTTTAATCAGTCGTGTTGGGTTTGAATTATATCGTAACAAACAAATGAACAAAAAATCGAATCTTTCCTCTTTATACTCGTAATATTAGTTTAGATTAAAATATCACCATCATTCTACTATAAAATTACTGTCTACTAGAAACGTGATAACAATCCTTATGCCGTGAAGCAAACAGTTTATGTAGTCAATAGAAATATATTAATAACTTTAAAAAACAAAAAAATACTTATATAATAAAAAAGCCCGCCTGCCCAAAAAAGATGGAAACATGATCCTTAACATAATTATATAATTTCATGCAGTCGGAGGCATTAAAGAATCACGATGAACTTAGTAAAGTGCCTCTAGGGATCTTGTTTCCATCATTTTTGTGCAGGCGGGTATTTTTTATTTAATATATTTAGGTTTTAATATTTAATAGATTCTGGAGAAATGTTATTAAACTTATCATAAAATATCTAATAATATGATGTATCTTTATGAAAGTAGTTTAAAACAAAAAAAATATGTAGTTATAAAATAAAACGTTTCTTTGTATAAACGTCATTTTCAAGAGAATAATAGGTATTTTTTATTATTCCTAGTTAAGTTATCAGGCCTAGCTTGTTTAAAATATTAGAATTCAAGAAAATAGTTTTTAAAAGAGTATTATGCAGCTAAGAAATAAAATTACCTACGCCTCATATTTTATGTTTGAGTTTTGAAATATGAGTTCTGTTATCAACATTCACAGCCCGTCTTAGTTCAAGTATTGCGGCGCTTTTCCCTCGGGTTTGCAAAAATGTCGTACTTTGGTTGAAAGGAGTTTGATCTAAAATAAACAAATATCAGATATGGATGAGAAATTGAGAACATTTTAGAAAATAAAGAACAATACTTTGTGGCCTCGTTTCGAAATGAGGTCAATCAATTACGAAAAAACGAGTTTTTTAAACCTCGTGTTTTTTTTTCTGACGGTATTTATTTGAAATAGGTATAATTATATAAGAATACTAGCTGTCCCGCACAACTCCGTCTGTGTGAATTTTCCCCGTTTTCGCAACATTTCTAATTACTGATCCGTTCCTATTCGTCGTAGCGTAATGTTATATAGCCTATAGCCTTCCTCGATATCCAGAAATCATTTTTTAATTTGGATCAGTAGTTCCTGAGATTACCGCGTTCAAACAAACTCTTCAGCTTTATAATATTATTAGTATACATTAGCACCTGTACTTTCATTTATCTAATACCTATCTAGTAGTAGCCAGCGGCTCTGCTCATGTGACCCCCTTTCAAGTTCAATTTTCCAGTTATCGTTTCTTAGCCAATATCTACACCAATATTGCTCTAGACGAAAAAAAAATAGACTTACAGGCAGGGCGTTGATGACTGAAAATTAGTAAGATGATGTCTAATCCGAATCACATCTATACTAATATTATAAAGCTAAAGAGTTTAAATTACAACTGCTGGTCCGAATTGAAAGATTCTTTCACTGTTAGATAGCCCATTTATCGAGGAAGGCTATAGGTTATATAACATCATGCTACGACAAATAGGAGCGGAGCAGCAATGATAAATGTTGCAAAAACGGGGGAAATTTACGCAGACATTAATCATAGTATATATATAATCATAGATTTAATTAATATAAAAGATTATAACGTGATTGTAATAATGACAAAGCTGATGAGGAGGTACAGCAATGACATCAATATGACAATTGATGAGCTGGTGTAGAGACAAAGAAAGAAACCATAAAGGCGTAACATTTGTAGTATTCGTAGCCTTGTCTCAAGAGCCGAGAGTAAAACCATCCACTGCCAACTAAATTAGTTGGCAATGACTGGCCTCTTGATCTAGTGGTTAGTGACCCTCAGTGCTATGCCGGAGATCGTGGGGTTGATCCCCACCTAGGATAAAACACTGTGTGATGAGCATGATGGTTTAGTCTATGTCTGGGTGAAATGTATCTATAATATTTATGTATTTACTCGTAGAAATATATAAGTATGTTTATCAGTTGTCTGGTTAGCATAGTAAAAGCTCTGGTTAGTTTGGGATCGAATGACGTTGTGTGAGTTGTTCCAAGTTATTATCATTATTATAGCTTAGCTCGCATAGTTGAGCCAGTTTTTTATCCATGTGAGATTAGCTGGCATAGTTTGCCGTGGACGTACATGTATAAAAAACTGGTTCAACTATGCGAGCTGAGCTAAACTAAGTTACTTTAGTTGGCGGTGGATGATTGGCCTAAGCATTTGTATTCTAGCCTGTAGTCGGAATGTTGTAAAGCTGTTTATAATAATAATAATAATATCTTGGGACAACTCACGCAAAGTCATCTGATTCCAAATTTAGCAGAGCTTGTACTGTGGCAACCAGACAACTTATAAACATACTTTATTTCTAAATACATATTTATTACACCCAGACAGAATAAACCATCGAGCTCATCACACACAACTTTATTCTGAGTAGGGATTAAACCCACCAGTGGCGGAGGGTCCTTCGAACACCATTCGATTCGGTTTCACTTTGAATTGTAGTTACCTAATATTTAAGATACAAATAACTGTGTCCACCAAGATAGAAATATGGTATCGGGCTACATTAGAATTTTTTTAACCCTTCGCTACTGAAACCCACGACCTCCAGCTTAACAGTAAAGGTCACTAACCATGAGACTAAAAGGCCAGTCATGGTGTAAAAAATATTGTGGCAAACTGTTATAATTTCCACACCCCCGCATTTAACGTGTGAAAATACACAATACATACAAAAACTATACGACCGGGTCTTGTGCAATTGAAGTATACAATAAATACTTGGCATTTTGACAAAAAATACTAATAATAATAAATTTGGCTAGATTTCATCGGAGTAGCCTGTTTTTGACGTGAAAACGTCTTATAAATCGATGACTAGGTGCACGCATGAAAAAGTGTCACGCTCACGGTCCGTCACGATCTGTCTGCTGATAGCGAAGGTATTATGGGTCCGCTAAAGCTGTGACAGGCATTAGCTGCTAAGTTACAGCAAATTGTTTATTACAATGTTATCAATGATTTCTAATGACGTTATCACGTAAAATTATCGTCCGTAAACCGACTTTACGGACAATCATTTTTTTATTGGCCTGTTGGTCCAGTGGTTAGTGATACTGACAGCTAAGCCAGAGGTCGTGGATTCGATCCTCGCCTAAGATAAAACATTGTAAAATATATAAGTATGTTTATCAGTTGTCTAGTTACCATAGCACCGTCTCTGCCTGGTTTGGGATCAGATGGCATTGAGTGAGTTACCCCAAGGTAATAAAAAACATGTTAAGTTGGTTGATGACAGTAAACTAAATATGCTTTGTTATGCAATTGAGATAGAGTAGTGAATGTCTTGTTTTGTGATTTTTTCATGATAATCAACATTCGTGATTTGTGTTCGCCCGCCGCTCCGCCCGCATTGATTTCGGTTATCGCGATGAAAACTATCCTATGTCCTTCCCCGGGACTCAACCTATCTCCACACCAAATTTTATCTAAATCGGTTCAGCTGGTTGAGCGTGAAAGCGTAACAGACAGACAGAGTTACTTTCACATTTATAATATTACTAGCTGTGCCCCGCGGTGTTACCCGCGGTTTATTAGCCTGTGTGTTAATCTAGGGAGTCAGCTAACTCCATACCATTTTTTATTAAAATCGCTCCAGCCGTTTAGACATGAAGAAGTAACAAACATACACACTCACATACTCACAAACTTTCGCCTTTATAATATTAGTGTGATTATGGAAGTATGAATAACATAACAAAATTAAATGATAGATGACGACGATTTTAAACTTTTTCCATTCATTTTCATCAGATTTGATCATAAAAGTAACATTATACAGTTATCTTCTCATTTTTTTCCAGTAATAACACGAATTAAGGCTTCTGTTTCCTGAAATAGTCGGTCAACGTTATACGCTTCGGTTTCTGAGAAATCCTTATTAATATTTTTGTATTCTGACTAAAATTAAAACGTTTGAGGTGTTGATTTAATATAAAAATAACTGTAGTATTATATAATTTACGAAATGTAATTAAATCAATTGAATTACATGGATCAAAGTGAAATATACTTTCATGAAAATTTTTGGGATATTATGTGTAAAACAGAATATTATAAAGCTGAAGAATTTGTTTGTTTGGTTGAACGCGATTATCTCAGGTACCACTGGTTCGAATTGAAAAAATATTTCAGTGTTGGATAGCCTATTTATCGGCCGGCCAATAGGAGTGGAGCATAAATGATAAATGTTGCATAAACAAGGAAAATTGACGCAAACAAAGTTGCGCGGGTCAGTTGGTGTAGTTAAACAACGACGGCTGTAAAAGTAGCAAAAAACTTAAAATCTTTATTTCTATTTCCTACGAGCTCGCGGGCAAAGCGGCATTAAGTACTCCCACGGAGCTTAATGTATCAAAGTGTATGAGACTAAATTGTAGGTACAAAATAGAAATAAAATGGACACAACAAGCGTATAGTATTCAAATTCAGAACACGCTTCTGAACGAAAAATGTTTGATGGAAAAAAAGATTTTGTCCGTTGTCACGTCTCTATAGTTCGTTAACGTTGGATTCAATCGGTCGCGTGCTGAGTCGAGTGTTTGGTAAAGGCAGAGTACATCACTAGCGTTGGACGTGTTATATACTCAATATTTTGAAAAAGTGCGAGAGTGTACTACGCTGAAATATTTTGTTGCAGAATTGTCATTGGATATTCTTTTGTTTGATAGAGTTGGATTATCTAACAAGCTAGTAGACTGGTCTAACGTGTGGATCTAGATTATCACTCGTCCCAACGTTGGCGGCAATGCTATATTCTAGACCCACACGTTGGACGAGTTGCGTTGAGACCAACGTTGGGGCCAACATATGTAGAGGGCATTAAATGCTTATGTGCATAACAAGGAGTATGCATGATTCTCAAAGCTATTGAACGGATTTCAGTAAAGAGAACCACATGTTATCCGTTCGTCTATTTGAGAGTAGCTTTAATCCACTATTTTGCCCGAGTAAGTATGATTTTTAAAGCCAATGTGCCGTAAATTTTATTTCAAAATCTGCGTGATAAATTAATAAACATCCAAACATTCTTACCAACTTTCGGATTAAAAATATTAGAACGATGCGATACAACGAGTACACTATTTGTATCGTATTGTACTAATATTTTTTTGATAAACATCGCCAGAGGTCCAAATCCAAAAGAAGTACTTACTTAAATAAATAAGCAACGAGTGTACAAGAAACATAGATTTCGAACTTACAGTAATCATCTTATAATAGCGCAGTTCAATCGTAAATGTTTAGAGGTACCAAAACACGATGTTAAAATGATTTATGCATATAAAAGTTCACTAAAAGATGTTCCTTTTAGATCAGAATAACAGTTTAAACTTTACTTCCTAAGACCATTACATGTTATTACTTAGTTCTGAACTGTCCGTTATTCCTATAGCAAGGATCACAGTGTTCTAGGGCGTCTGTCTTACCAACGGCGAGGAGCGATTCAAGAATTTATTTATTTTATTAAAGTATTTATTTTTACAAAAGACAACTATCGAACTGCGCACTGGCTCTGTGTCGTGTCCTTTATAGGAATCGAAACAATCGAACTCTTTAGAAGCAGTCGTACACATTCCCACTGTGACACAGAGGCAGTTATTTCAATTTCAAATCATAAAGGAAGCCTTTTTTTATGATAACGTTAAACACTCCAGGAGAATTTAGGATTCTTCTGGAGTGTCTCTATCTAACCCCATTGGTAATTCTACTGACGACGGACGCGGCGTAGCACTTGACAACCTGTTTATTACAAGCTTTATATGAACCAAAAAACAAAAACCTCCGGCGACAACATACATACGGACATAGCGTTTCTTTGCAAGTTGTTGCCAAAACCATTTTGGATTTTTTTAATATTTGGAAAAGTTGACAAGAAAACAGGGAACCAAATATTATCATTTTCAAAACAAGTTTAGGTTCTGAAATAGTAACTGAAATTTGAGTATGGAAATCATTGCGTATGAAATTTTAAAGATATGATTGACAACGTAGAGACCAAACTGATTAGTATTTCTTGCATTAAAAATGGATAAATTAGGGTAATTCAGAGCCATGTTTCATAAAAGTCCATTCAGCTGGTAAAATACTAAATATTTTTATCACACATGTTTACAAAACATTACAAATGACCTTGACAAATGAAATTGACAGTAAAAATATTGTCATTTGACACATGTTTTAAACATAATCTCCATTACAATATTTAAGAGAAGCATTTAAATAATTTACTTAATATTTAAATTTTCAGACTGCTGGAAGAATAGGATATTAATGTTGATAAATTTTTGCGATTTGTACACATTATGAAAATAATATATATATATATTACTACTTACTATTACGGTCTTAATCACGTGAATAATTTAAGGTAAAATACCCTGTTTATTGCTTGACGTTTCGACTCTAGTCTACTCGTGACCACGGCCGTTGCAATCGAAACGTCGGGCAATAAACTAGGTATTTTACCTTAAATTACTCACGCGATTAAGACCGATAAATATATATATATTTAAATATATATATGCTTATGGATCTTATATTATTCTAAAAAATAAGTCTAACGATACTTTAGTTGAAATACTTTTTCTTTTCCTCACATCGCTTTTTGTAATCTTTAGTTAATCGCTAGTCGCTTTCTAGAGAGCGGTAAGACAAAAAGTCAGAGCTTCCAACTTTATCAGTTCTTAGAACGAGGTGTAAGATTAAAGTTTTAGTCTGTAGGCTACTACGACTTGTGTTTATGTACGAGTAAGGTTTGTAACAGTATTGAATGGTATTGTTTTACTTTTGTTTTACCCTTTACTTAATCTGTATTTACGACACTAACGAGGAGCTTGCTGTCAATAACCTTACAAATCTAAAATATCTGAACACTCAATGGGGAATGTTGAATGTCAAGTGTCAAGTAGTTTCTAGGTTTTTTATTTTTCTCAACTTATTTAGATGTGGACAAGTGATAATAGAATAAAGTAAACGCCTGTTTGGGTATATGAATATGCGACCGGAACTCCTCGAAATTTATACAATAATAAATTATATTTCAGTTAGCTACGATAGCACAAGTTTCTGACAATATATTAGCCATTACAAATGTCGGACTTTAGTCACAGCCATAATTATTTAAATCGTCTATCTTAGCGCATACCCAAACTTTTATATTATAGTCCTTGTGAATGTTAATGACTTGTCACAATCTATTTACTTTACTTGTCAGATTGAGATCCAGATTTGAGATTTGAGATTGTTTTCGCAATAAACATGGCTTTCCAAATTATTAAAACATTCACATACATACGGGTTTTTGCAGGCGCATACAAAATATAGGTCTTTGTTATGTTGTTTCTTTGTCATCGATTTTCCATCGCATTTGTAATGAAAAATAGTATTCTACTTTACTTTTCACGCCTCAAGAATACATTGATATTATATTATAAGACGTCTGAAGGTTACTTTATTGTGAATGCTTTAACGTCTGCGAATTGTTTAAAATTTCATTTGAAAGATAAATACGAACGGAGTTTTGAAATTTAATCGTGAAAGATAAATATGTGGCCTACATATTTATAATTTTAGCTCGAGGTTGTTGAAAGAAATAATCGCTTTTCAACAGCGATTTTTGAAATGAATTTCAATGTTTATATTACGCAATTATTTAAGCTACAGTTACGAGTACGAGATATTTGATTTATTCCCCGACATTTCGATGGTATTGCAACGACCGTGGTCACGTGTTGACTGTTGCAGCTCAGCGTCGTCTTTCTGAACACGTTTTACATATGCACACGCTAGATTTATGTCCTTATCTATACTAATATTACAAAGCTGAAGCTGAGTTTGTTTGTTTGAACGCGGTAATCTCAGGAACTGCTAATCCGAATTGAAAAAGTCTTTCACTGTTAGATAGCCCATTTATCGAGGAAGGCTACAGACTATTTAACATCATCTTACGACTAACAGGAACAACAATGAGAAATATTGCAAAAACGGGGAAAATTTACGAAGAAGAAGTTGCGCGGGACAGCTAGTCTTACATACTTACCCGCAATTCGTAGTCTATATATTTATGTAATGTTTGCATTAAAATCTAGTTGAAGATCTAGTAAGGGGTTTCATGATTCGGTCTTACAGACCCTACCCAGGTCTATGGTGTAATGTTTTGCTCTAGGCACACTCGGTTAATATCAATGGCATAATTATCATAGACATCGCCTTCATATATTTTAAGTAAAGTCTAAGGAGAGTAGTAACCAAAAAAGTCAATAAAACGAAGTGAAAGCGAGAGAAACCATCGAGCATAGGTTGTTTATGATAAATGTAACAAATAATTTATTTTTTGCCTTTTCCCTTGGCACTGTTTACTTTGGATTTTAGAAGGCTTTATATTTTGTAGGACTTAAAAGCCTTTGTGTTAGGCTATTTTTAAATGTTAGGTACGTTTGTTAAACGGTTTCAAGGCACTTGTTTGTACATAATATACCTAATACATTTTCTGAATATTGTGATATAATAAAAATATTAATAATAAAGCTATTCTTGTGGCGGTACCCACATATAATAATATAAAATAAATTGACAATTGACAGCTCGCGTCAAATCCTGAATCGCGATATAGAAGTTTTCACAGCTGCTAACTATATAGACAAGTTCCCAACGTTAATCGTTGGGCCGCGGCCCGCCAGGCACGATCACCTCGCCTGGTCGGAGGATCCTCCCTTTGTGTTGGAGGGACTTAACACCTTGCCCTCCACAGTGGTGACCCCGACGTGATTGGAAGCAGCCTTCGTCATCAGCAGCAGCAGCAGCAGCAGCATCGTCATCGCCACACTCGCCGTCACTCCCATAGATATGAGCGGTAATCAAGTCACAGCCAGCCAGCATCTGGCCTCTACTGGGATACCACACGCCTGCAGCGAACGCTCCAGCCTGGTCATCCCTACGGCCTCTCCAGCGTCTAGGCACAGCACACTGCACCTACGGTACTCGTAAGCAGAGCACATCTCTCCCGTCGACGCAGCAGCCAGCCACTACGCAGCACCGCAGCACCGCACACCGCAGCTACTACCCGACTCACTGGGTTCAGCGGATTTCAGTTCCGACTCACTGGAACTAGCGGCATTCAGTTCCGACTCACTGGGACTAGCGGAATCAAGTTCCAACTCACTGGAACTACTCTACACTGGCACTGGCACGCTCCTCAAGAAAGCGACGACAGCTGACTCATCAAGACAATCAACCTCCGGTCTCGGAGGGGAGTGATGTGGCGGTACCCACATATAATAATCTATACTTATAATAAATCTGTAGAGAGGTCAATTCTGTACATGAAATATATTTCCAAAATAACTATCAGGGGGTGATTAGGGATCGATACTGATGCCAAAAATGCAATCAGTAAAATTTTTGTCTGTCTGTCTGTCTGTCTGTATAACCGTTATAGAAACAAAAACTACTCGACGGATTTTAACGAAACTTGGTACAATTATTTTTCATACTCCTGAGTAGGTTATAGTATACTTTTCATCACGCTACAATCAATAGGAGCAGAGCAGTGAAGGAAAACGGGAGAAGTTACTCCATTTTTTAAGCTTTCGTCGCGTGTGCAACCGTAATGGTTAAAGCTACACAGAAATCATGTATGACGGAAATGTTCTCCTTAAAATTATATAAAAAATATCCCACGACAGCATATGTCTATCTTTTTTGGTTGACTCACAATATCACGTGTAACTCCCGATAGCTTAGTAGTTCGAAGCTTTCTGATTATATTTGTCTACTCTTACGTTTATAACACTCTCAGTCATCCCTAATTAAAAAAGTTAACATAATTAACTATTCCATAAAAAATACTAATAGAAATCGGTATAGAAACACCAAAGTTATACATGAAATACGCTAATAATAAGCCATCGCGCGTGAATACTGAATCATGCTATCTATCTATATCTATACATATAATAAAATTGTAAATTTCACGTGTCTGTACATGGCCGAACATAGTGAAAAAATATATTGGGAAATGTTCGAAAAGAGTATTTAAACACATTCCTACATTTTTAGAAATGTCTGTCTGTCTGTCTGTTTGTTTGAACACGCATGACGCAATAACTATTGGACAGATTCGGTTGAAATTTTGTATGTGTAGTCTGGATTAACATATAGGCTATAATTTATCACGCTATTTCCCATAGGAGCTAAGCAATGACGGATAATGTCTGTAGCTATTTATCGTTAAAGAACAATAACTACTTGACGGATCTTCATGAAAATTTGCAGTTTTATTGTAAATACTATAGGTCATTACTTGCACTATAAATCATTATGCTATCGTCTATGGGGAGTGAGCAGCAACGTATGTTTTGTCGAACCATTATGGTTTTTCACAATTTTATCCACAATAAGACATTATTTACAATTGTAACCCATGGAAACAATAACTTCACGCTAAAACTATTAGGAGCTAAACACAACATTTTCAATTTTCTTAAGATCAGCTATTTTAACCGTGTTTGCATCAGCTGAGGTGGTCTATTATGCACAAGTAGCGGTATTAAACGAGCGAGGTCGGAGGATCGACTCCCTAATTGCGAGTCTCTTTTTGTGTTGTGTTAAAATTATTTTTATTCGATTTTTTAAGTATTTTTCTAAATGTATACTTATTTATACAAGCTTTTATTTTCGACTTTAACATGTTTACTTTGTTTAACAAATTTTCATATTAATAATCACTTCCAATAGGCACCTTTATCATTGTTTTGCATGAATAGTGATTATGTTATAAATGTAGAAATGAAAAACAATATTACATTACAAATAAACAGTAATTACTTGATACTTTCTAGAATTTATAAATGTTAATTGCTTAAAAAAAATGAAAGATTAAGTCCGCGTTACATCAAAATAAAACACGTGGCGCCATCTGTGATTCGATTTCTTCTGAGTGCCAAAATTGCTTACCTACAAATTTTAATGTTAATAAACTTTCGCGATTTGTACACATTATGAAAATATATTTATTACGGGTCTTGATCGCGTGAATAATTTAAGGTTAAATACCTTGCTTACCTACGTTTAATATGCATGATAGTTTAATATAAAATCATCAAGTATAAAAATAAACTTATCCAGTTTTGAAAATAGATGGCGTTTAAATACAAATTAAAAAGAATCAGGAAAAATGATTTAAAAAAAAAACTGAAATTCTTACGTAAAGGGATATGAATATATGATGATCTTAATTTGCGACAGGTTGACACACCTATTTTTAAATTCACCAATGTAGACATTATAAAATAATATTTTAATCTTCTAAAGTGAGTGAAAAAAAATATTGAAATAAGTTTAGAAATAGTATTTAAACACAAAAAAAGATATCTGAGTATATCTTTTAGAAACGTTTGAATGTTGTATGTTAGTTTAAACATTGCATTCATGCGGTACAAACACGGACACAAAGTAGGTGTACTTTAGACTCGGAAAAGATCGCTCGGGCAGGACATAACCTGCGATCATAGGGAATCTGTGACAGTTTTTTCCATCATACCTTTATTACCTATGTATAAATTATCTTGAAGGAGCGGCTAGATACCTCCGATTAAAAGGTCCGATTTAAAACTGTCGGAGCCGAAGTTGGAGTCGGAGGTTTAAAATCAATCGGAATTTTCGACCTATCGGAGTCAGAATCGAAGCTCCTTAACTCAAAATTTCGCACGAGTAATTGGGCGGTTTCGAGCTTAATTTAACTCGAAACCGCCCCAGTACTCGCGTGGTGGGGGAATTTTTCAATATTAATAGTATTTGATGTGATGCAAATCACTTTTTTGTCGAGGTGTGGTCGTGGGAATTTTAATAATTTGTCTTCTAACCGTCTGGCGCCATAAACTTTATCACCCTTCATTTTGCTGCACTGGGCATTTGCTTGGCTTGCCCTATCATATGTTGGGCCCTGATTAAAGCTAGGCCCAAATATCCATAGATGCCACAGAGCATTGTGGAGCATGTTTACAATATGTTTTACACAGAAGTTGAATTGTAATATAAACTACCTTAATATAAACCCAACTTCCACGCGAACGAAGTCGCGGGCACAGCTAGTATAAAATAAATTGACACTTGACAGCTCGCGTCAAATCCTGAATCGCGATATAGAAGTTTTCACAGCTGCTAACTATATAGACAAGTTCCCAACGTTAATCGTTGGGCCGCGGCCCGCCAGGCATGATCACCTCGCCTGGTCGGAGGATCCTCCCTTTGTGTTGGAGGGATTTAACACCTTGCCCTCCACATTCTTAAAGATAACTTTTTTTTAAAGATAACTAGCAATGTGGGATTGAGTCACAACTCTAGCAATCTTGTTAACCCCTCCAGCTAAGCTCAAAGGCTTGTGTTAGGAGTGGGTTCACGTCGGTAGTATAATTCGCGACCTCACGATTGCGAGACCGATGCCTTAGCCATTAGGCTACCGCCGTTTTATTTGAAACATGATATTGAATCTATCACTGCAACCCAAACTCAACAGGATATACTAAAATGATTAAAACGGTATACATAAGCGTCTGCGCAGATTAAAGTGCACACTCTGGTCCCCCACTTATCTTTCTTCCATTCCATGGAACGGAAATCCACCACCGGTGAGTGAGATCAGGCGCAAGACCGACAGCATAACGTATTCCTATTGGTATAAAGAGTTTCTATGACATTTTTGGAAAACTATAATCCATCTATAGACTTACCCTTAACAAATAACTGAAATTAATGTCTCTGTGGCGCGAAGGGACTGTATCCGACTGCTACTTAAAAGGTTGTAGGTTCGATTCACACACGGGACACCTCTTTGTATGATCCACTAATTGTTCCTAGTCTGGGTGTAATGTTTGTAAAAGTCCCCTACGATACAGGGCTTGTACCCTACTGCAGGTCATCTTTAAAAAATGTATATATATATATATATAAGCACTGCCTCTGTGCTAACGAGACACATTGAATTTAAGTTACATAAGAATACCACACAAACCATTATCTAAAACCAATCTGTTATAAATGTAGACACTTTAAGATATAAAAGAGATACATATCCATTTTGTCTCTCCAGGTAAAAGTATTTCACATTTTTGTATAGCTAATCCGACCACATATTTTACAGTAGTACGGCAATAAATTTTAAAAGCTTCGTCTGAGGATTCAACGAGTATATTTATAGTTTGAAACTAGTCGTAACGTGTAGTTAAGTGATAAATCAAAATACTTTACCTTTCGTTGTCTGTTTAGTTTCGTAACTATTACTACGGAATGCTCGCGTTTGTGGAGTTTTAAATAGTTTCCGACCAATGATACGTTTTCGAGCTTTTGAATCAAACCGCTTTGTATTTTGACCTACTACTGGTCACGTTGATAATACTCTGTAAGTATAAGCCATATGCCGTCTTGGTTGGTACCACAACAGTTAACTATTTAAAAGTACGATCCTTTTATTTACCCGACGTTTCGATTGAATTGCACCGATCGTGGTCACGGGTCGAATTCAACCCGTGAATTATTAAAAGGTTCGTACCTTTAAATAATTTTATCTAATATGTATAAAAATCGCGAAAGTTTAAAATATCTGTCAGTTATTCTTGAGTGTAATCAGTAGCGAATCCAGGACTGTTGTTTGCCCCCCCTCCCCAAACAACAATCCCGGATCTGCCACTGATGTATGTGTGTCTTGGATTGTTGTTTGGGGCAATCAGATAGGGCCGTTGTTGCACCACTCGCAGGAATGGAATGGGTGAATGGTGAATTTTTTGGGAGGGGGGGGGGGCTTGAGTGCGCTTGAGGCGCACGACCAGCTCGTCTCTTCTTTTAGTAGTATAAAAAAAGTATTGTATATTCATAAAATTAATCCGTTTCCGCATAATTTCTAAGTTTAGACTTGGTTTGTTAAATTATTTTCTGAAGTAGTTATGATGATAATAATAACGTTGGAAACGTCTTGATCGGCTGTTGGTGACAATTTATGTGACGTCACCATTAATTCAATATGGCATCCTTTAGAAGACAAAGGCCTAACAGTGCCAAGTTGGGTATCAAATTAAAGGGCCTAATTAGCAAACTACATGTCTATATAATATATCGCACCTTTAGAATTAAAGTGACCTAATTAGAATTTATGATTTTTTGGGAATCGTTACATAAAGATTGGAACGGTTACATTTTTTATAATTAAGGTTGATTATTTAAAAGAAATTTCATAAAACTCATATATATTTCTACGTATATTCATAGATTGTTAACTTATTTATCTATGTGTTATGAAAATAAAATAAAAAATGTCAATAAAGTATTTTTTATAATTATTTAAAAAAAAAGTGTCGATAATAGGTCTTTGTAATATTAAAGACACAATTTTTAAAAAGACTTTTTTGTACATATGTCTCTTTATTTCTGAATATTTAGTATAAATCTTGTATTTATCCCTAGTAAGTCCGTCTATTTACCAATTTCAGATTATTTTTGGGGTTTGTATTAATAAAACATTATAAAAGATAGTAGAAAAGGTTTATTAAAAGAAAACTTATTTATTAATCAGTCTAGGTAATGTAGATAATCATAATCTTAGATGTATTTAAACAATATTCTACATCACAGGTTGCAAAGGAAAGGAAAAAAAAGTAAAAAAATATTATAATCGCTTAACAAAGCTTCTAGCTTTTTAATTTTCTTACAAGTAAATCACGTTGCATTTTGGCACTTAAGTATTAATTAAAACCTACATAATCTATCTTATGTAAAATCAACAGTCTTATTAAATTTATAATTATAAACTTTAAACAATAGTTAAATTCGTACAAGTTAGGTACGCAAAGTGGTAATAGTAAGTTTGAAACATTCTTATAAAAAATAGTAAATACTAACTAAAAATAAACTTTGAAAAACATAAATAATTAAAGAACCGAATTATAGAAATCGGCGTAATAACTAGGAATTAAGTTTTTATTAATGAGATCACGTAAATCAGTTTTCTTACGTTCACTTAATTCTAATCTTTGTGAATATGCTTTGGTAAGCGTTATGTCATCCAGTCTATCCATTTTCTTACGTTTGTTTCTCATATTAACCATAATAAATTCGTTTTGATTGTATGAAGTTTTATAATAAAATACGAATGGTTCCGCTTTACCAAACTTTAGAACTCTAATATTGTTCCATGAGACATTGTGTTTGTACTCATCTTCATTAAAATTATACCCCCATTTATCCTGTAAAATTTTTAAATCTATAAAAAAATCGTATGTCAACTCTTTAATATTAAAAGGTTTGCCATTTTTGCGAGAGTTTTTAATTAATGTGACATATTGGTAGGGAGCGTATATTGGTCCAGACATCTTATTTTTTTTAATCTCTTTTTCAATAAGACTATGAACATTGTCCCCTTCATTCTGTGTATGGCCCTTTACCAAATATTTGTGAGTAATAGTGTGAATATTTTCGAATATAGATACGGCATAAGAGTATAATGAAGTTATATACTTATTCTTGTTCTGCCCACAACAATTATCAGAATAAAAAGTGATGTGAAGAATTTTGTTAGTATTCTGCTCATTTAAACGTTGTAAATAATCTAAAATACATGACCCAATTTCGTTGGCACCTCTTTTGCCCTGAACCTCATCCCAGAAATAACTGTAAACATTATCATATGCCCCTATCTCATCCCCTTTTTTTTCATCGCTCTTTTTACGCTTGTTTGTTCCTTCAGATTTCTTCATCAGTTCAACAATGGTAAAATTCAGGCAATTAAGTTTCGATTTATAAAAAAAGCTGATGTTTCTCCAGTGGGACACTGCATAACAGCCTGCAAATCATAAACCGCGCAAATATTTGTCTCGTCAATATTTTGACGATCTAAACGTTTTTCTTGGCGACACAAATCTTTTTCTTTTAGATGATCATCATACTTTTCTTTAATTTCAATTTTCCGAGTGGGGTTTGCTAATTCATAATCTAGGCACAAGTCACACCTATCTTTTTTAGGTTGATAAAAACCTATGTTAAATTCTTTATTAAAGATATTGTAGTACAACCAGTAGTCACATGTAAGCTTTTTTTCTTCTTTCTGTGACTTATCAAAATCTTTCCATAGATCCATAATTGTCTTCTCACCACTAATAAATTCCCTACTAGTTGAAGCTCTCAAATAATGAGATTCTATCCTTGGAATAGAATTTATATGTCCCTTAATACTATCAATGAGATCAACATCTATAGGTTTTCTTGATACGTGCTTACCCCTATTATCTTTACTGACGAAATTTTGTGGATCAGTTTTCTTTTTTACAGTTCTAATTTGGCGGTCACAAATGCCTAGCGTGTTAATAAAAAAAGTCTTACAGACACGAATTTTAATACTATCAACTGTAAAGTAAAATGCATTATTTGGTAATCTAGGTTTGGCGGCGTTGGTGTATTTATATTTAGGAGACACTTCCATCATACAAGATCTGATATAACATCTTTGCAAATCAATGTTACCTAGAGCCCAATATTTTTCAAATAATGTATGTCTGTTCGTTGCATTTATATTGTCAGAACATTTAAGTCTGCACTTACATGCTTCTTTAACGCAACGGGCAGGTACTTCTTTTTTAGTCATACATGAAACATAAGCTTTACCAGAATTCCTCATACTTTTTGCTATATTTTGTTTCCATTTAGATGGATCTCGCGTACGTTTCCTAGATACCCGAGTAGATTGCGGAGGAGTTTCAACATAACTAGTATTGCAATTATTGTTAGAAGAAAGCGATGAACTGGATGCTGATAAGAGTGTATTCTTTAAAAGATTTGACTGAGATCTGTTTACTGCATAAGTTGGGTCATCATCACTTAAATCTACATCACTTTCGCCGGAGTTTATAGGTGACTGATAGTAATTATTTTGTACATGAGAAGTATTTGCCGTTCTTAAATGAGAAGTACCGCTAGAGGATGAAGATGACGATGATGTAGATGATGATCTGCTCGAGGAAGTTGAACTAGAAGAACTGTCGGCGCTGGAGCCTTCTCTTGGTACAATTGTTTGCTTAGAAGTTCCTGGTTCTTGAATTATTGTCTCAGCGTTATTCATGGTTTGTACCTGAATATAAGTATTAAAATAAAAAAAGAGTCAAATAATATTATACTGATACAATTAAGCTTATAAATACCTCTAACATCCTTGTATCGAATAGAAGCTTCGGCCCATAACTTGGGATGGATACATCAGGAGAGTTCTCTATTACTGAAGAATGAGTCGACAAGTTACTGTGTTTTTCAAGCGAATCCTCAATAATTACATTATGATCCCTGGAAGATACAAGTGTGTCATGGGAATCGTTATCAATTGAAGAATTACATGATACTATGTTTTCTTTTTCAGTTCTATTGTGACTTTTTGCATCGATCTTTATTTTCTCTAATATGTAATCAGCTCGTCTCTTCATTTTGCTATCAATTATCACGGCTATTAAGGCTGGAAATCTGAAATATAATGTAAAATGTATTTAGATAGGTATAGATTATCATTCCATCAATCAATCAATTTGCTCAACGTAAGCGTCTTCCCATTCGGTATAGACAAGAATATTTATTTTATGAGTACCTATTTGCAAGAATGTTGCATTACATTGTAATGCCCAATGACTCATCTTTAGAGTTTTTGAGTCATAATAAGAAAAAACTGAGAATTGTTTAAGACTAAGACAGACCGATGTCTAAAATCGTCAGTAAATAATAGTCATATTTATTTTAAGAAAGACGCAATAATTAATAAATTTCAACCATAAAGTTTAGTTTCAAAACTATAGAGACCGAATTAGAAATGGGTCTTCAATTATTTTAGATATTCAATCAAAGAGGGTCTCAATGAAAAAAAAGTCACAACTTACTCAAGAAAGTTAAATATTATATAGACTTAATTATTAATAAGGTCTATATATAATTAAGTAATATTACTTGTACTTACCTTTGTGTCTAATCCTGTACCGACGTGTTTCGGATTAGGTCACTAAAAAACTAAACAAGTAACGACCTGTTGATGACACTCGCGGCACCTTACTGCTTGCTTGCGTCGCTCTCAGACCGAAGAAACACGGTAAGAGGAGGGGAGTGAAAGAGACCGATATATACGTTATGTAGCTTTCTACGCCAAAATTGGCCTGTGTTTTAATTTAAATCGATCAACATTTTAGTTTTAGGTCATTTTTTGATATAAAGTCAAAATCACGATTTTTTTTAATTAGGACACTTTAATTCTAAAGGTGCGATATATTGTGTATAACATATTATTAGCTTTTACTCGCTGCTTTACTCCAAAATCTATAGGTACTAATATTATAAAGCTGAAGAGGTTGTCTGTTTGGTTGAACGGGATAATCTCAGGAACTACTAAGTCGAATTGAAAAGTCTTTCTTAGTGGTGGATAGCTCATACCGAGTATCGAGTAAGGCTATGAGCTTCATAACATCACGCTGCAACTAATAGGAGCTGAGCATCAATAAAGATTGTTACAAAAACGGCGGAAAATTATATAGACCAAGTTGCGCGAGTAATAAAATTAAAAAAGTTCAAAACCTAAAAACCGACTAAAAAAAAATCGCGCTTTAAAAAGTAGGAAACAAGAAATATTCTAGTCGGGGAATAATACCTATCATATACTCAAGAAAGTTAAATATTATATAGACTTAATTATTAATAAGGTCT
The DNA here is from genome assembly GCA_945859575.2 of Herminia tarsipennalis. Classification (NCBI taxonomy): domain Eukaryota; kingdom Metazoa; phylum Arthropoda; class Insecta; order Lepidoptera; family Erebidae; genus Herminia; species Herminia tarsipennalis. The sequence goes on along the minus strand of OX243834.2, from coordinate 7,196,489 downwards.
ATATATAATTAAGTAATATTACTTGTACTTACCTTTGTGTCTAATCCTGTACCGACGTGTTTCGGATTAGGTCACTAAAAAACTAAACAAGTAACGACCTGTTGATGACACTCGCGGCACCTTACTGCTTGTGTCGCTCTCAGACCGAAGAAACACGGTAAGAGGAGGGGAGTGAAAGAGACCGATATATACGTTATGTAGCTTTCTACGCCAAAATTGGCCTGTGTTTTAATTTAAATCGATCAACATTTTAGTTTTAGGTCATTTTTTGATATAAAGTCAAAATCACGATTTTTTTAATTAGGACACTTTAATTCTAAAGGTGCGATATATTGTGTATAACATATTATTAGCTTTTACTCGCTGCTTTACTCCAAAATCTATAGGTACTAATATTATAAAGCTGAAGAGATTGTCTGTTTGGTTGAACGGGATAATCTCAGGAACTACTAAGTCGAATTGAAAAGTCTTTCTTAGTGGTGGATAGCTCATACCGAGTATCGAGTAAGGCTATGAGCTTCATAACATCACGCTGCAACTAATAGGAGCTGAGCATCAATAAAGATTGTTACAAAAACGGCGGAAAATTATATAGACCAAGTTGCGCGAGTAATAAAATTAAAAAAGTTCAAAACCTAAAAACCGGCTAAAAAAAAATCGCGCTTTAAAAAGTAGGAAACAAGAAATATTCTAGTCGGGGAATAATACCTATCATATCAACCTATATGATGGCCCACTGCTGAGCACGGGTCTCCCCAGTAGAACCTACTAGTATGTAGATCCTGGGGGTAATTGCCATAATCGCCACGCTTGGCGAGCGGGTTGGCGATCGCAGTAAGGCTTTAAGTACGCAGAGGACGCTGCTGTCCGTCCTCCGGTGTGAAATCCCTTAGTCGCCTTGACGACACCCACGAGAAGAGATGGGGTGGTACTATTCTTAAGCCGGTACCACACCATAATACCTATAATGACCAGAAAATATGCCACGCCGTGGTCGTATGCCACCTTGCGCTATAATTAATGTCATTTTATAGATACTGAACTTTTTATACCTTTATACGCTTGATATTTTTATGCCGTTGTTTGTGACACACCACTCAAGGACACGAAATCTCGAACTCTTTGTTCTGAAGGTGTTGTACAAAAATAATACGATAAAAGTAAAAATAATTACATAAAAATTAGGATACCTATTAAAGTATTTATTGTATAATTTTCAATTTCATGTCATCAAAAACATTTATTTGTGTTAAATAGACTTTTAGACTGAAATCAACCATGTTCTATAAACATAATATATCGTACAACATGTTTGTTAAAGTGGCATTTTTACTTTACAACATAATGATGACCCTTTTACATACAATTAACCTTTACAAGCAAAAAGAGCGTTATTTCAATTGGAATGCCACAACGTAACTGAACGCAGAAAGAAAAACTCTTCAGACCGCAAGAAAATGAGTACACATACTTCAACGTAAATGTTCACTGAATTAATATTATTTTTCTGTTAACTACATTCTTTGACGTACGTCGCCCGCCCTCGTATATATAGGTAGAATTAAAATTTGTCAGACATTCCAAGGAGAAAGTCTATATGATGAAGTTCTTGCTGTTAAGAGCGGTTACAGATTCGACGTATAAACGCTAATGGGGTTCCGTGACCGTTCATGTCATACACTCGTTGAAAAAACGCTCCAAATACCACTCAAGTTCGCGAAAGTTCAATTACGTCTGTGTAAACGCTTTTATGTCCTCTATCTATGTATGCAATGCGATGGTTCTTAAATTTGTTTATTGAAAATTCATTCTTCTTCTTAATGTTTAGAGAGTAAAGATTAGAAGGCCATTATATATTATACTAGCTAACCCGCGCAGCTGCGCGGGTATCGTACGCGTCATTTTTCCCCGTTTTTGCAACATTTTTCATTGCTGCTCTGCTCTTTTTGCGTGATGTTATATAGCCTATAGCCTTCCTCTATAAATGGGCTATCCAACAGTAAAATTATTTTTCAATTTGAACCAGTAGTTTCTGAGATTATCGCGTTTAAACAAATAAACTCTTCAGTATTTTAATATTAGGATAGAGATAGTTAAAAACAATAGAATCCTGAACCGCGGTCGTTAGTCAATTCGAAATAGAATGAGTGTCAGGTGCTTTTTCATTTCCAAATTGAGTTTCTTGGTACGAATTGCCCGAAAAAAAAAATATGTTACTTACATCTCATGGTACGTATTAAGGCTACAGGAGTCAATGACATTAGTCAAAGTACTTTTGACTTAGAATATACTTACAAGCATAGTAACAAACAGGAGAACCGCAACCCTATTATACGTACTTAAAGGGCAATGCTAACTGTCTCTATGCCGAGAGGCCCAAATTAATGAAGCGTTTCTAGTGCGGAATTACACAGAGAGAAGTTAATTTAAATTTAATTTGATTGGTAATTACATTTCCGATTACCATTCCTGTGTGAATATAGTCAAGGTTATGGCTGAAATTAATCATTACTTATCACTAGCCACCCGTAACGGCTTCGTGCGATACCTACTATAATTTTCTAATTACAAATAGTCTATATAAACGTCGTCATTTACATTACTTACACTTGAATTGAGACTCCTAGTAAATTTTGTTGTGCCGGTTAATTTGTCATGATAATTACGAACATCCAAGTTGGCCGAGCCGTTCCATGTGGTGATACGTCATACATGCGGCAAATGATTTTACCTTTATATAAATTACATAGTTTATATATCATAATGGCTTAAAAGTATATTAAGACATGTATATAAATTGGTCTGTTTGTGCGCTTAGTTGTATCTATATATATATATATCTTAGTTGTATATTTTGAATTAGGAATGTTACTGTATAGCTTCGTATTTACATTAAGTCGTGATAGTGATGTACAGCCCGGGCGGATTTTAAAAGAATTCTGAAATTTAAAAAAAAAAGGATATCAATTTTTCTAATGAATCGGAATTATTTCATACTAGCTGTGCCCGCGACTTCGTTCGCGTGAAAGTCGGGCTTAAATTAGGGTAGTTTAGGTAACGAAATAACTTCTGTGTAAATAACTTACTAAATAAAAATCGATCGGTTCTATTCTTTTAGATAGTTAGTTTGGTGTGCGGCTGCGAAGTGGGTTTTCTGTTGTTTTTGTTTCATTCTTTCAACGTTATACCTACTTATTACCTAATAATTTTTAATAGAATTTGTACGAAAATGTTGTTACTTCTCATGTAATCGTAAACTTGTAAAGCCTACTTAACTGTGATAGTTTTCCTTATAATTTTAGTATTTATACTACTACCCTGAATTTTTTCACATATTGTTTTAAACTTTTTTTTTCACATACCCAACATCAACCATTTAGCTAGCAGGGGGACACTTGACTCTAACAAAAATGTTCACTATAAAGCCTAATATTATACACAAAGGAATCCTTAAATCTAAAAATAGTCTTCACAAACCCTAAACGCTTTTTAAAAGACCTATCTAATGATACTAGACACGATGGGGTAGGTAGGTGAGAAAAAAATCACATCCCCACTACATATAAGAGAGGTACCCTTAAAAAAAAAGGATTTTCAAGATTTTGTTCTTTCACTTTATCGGCGTTAGTAATTTATTCATGCAAAAGTTGCAACCTTCTAGCACTAACAGTCTCTGAGCTAAGCTGCGGACGGACGGACATAAGGGAACTATAAGGGTTTTGTTTTGCCCTTTTGGCTAAAAATGGGGTGTATTTCATATAGTGTTACAACGCAATACTAATAATAAAACTGCTGTAACACTTTAGTAAGCAAACACAGAGCGTGTCATGTGTGTCATGCCCGCAAAAATGTCAGATATCCCTAAAGGTACGGTTGACAGACAACGACCCCCCTCCTCCCGTCACCCGAACTACTCACACTTGACCGATGTTGAGCCATTCATTATCGTTGAATTGATGAACACGTAACCATAACCCCAAAACATGATCCTCGATGCACCTGTGTGATGCGTGGTCAAACAAACGGACAGACAGACAAACATTTCTAAAAATCATAGCAATGTGTTTCTTTTTAAAACTTCTTTTACTAAGTATAGAAAGTTATTGAATACAACGCCATCTACTTTCAAGAATGTTGCCACTCAGCAAGAAACAAATCCTTCATCTCAAGCACCTTTAACCTAATTGATTTCATAGATGGCGCTACATGTTTTTTTTACATGTGTAATCTTTTTTTTAGACGAACACTTCTTCACGAATCTTTTTTTTCTGGAAAATGTCGAATACTTTTTCATTATATTGTAATATTGTTTTTCATTTCTACTACGATTAATTCATTACTCTCAGCAGTGCATGCAATACCTATAATTAACTTACCTAGGTGCATGATGATTGATTTTTAATATAAAAAAATAATAACCAAAGTAAATAAGTTACTTACGGTCGAAAAAATAACTAAAACATTGAGAAAAATATTAAAAAAGGATAAAGAAAATTTTAAAAAATACAAAAAGAACGTAATCAGACTTCGGATTCGAGCCCGGGACTTCGTCGTCAAAGTCCGCTAGCATAGCTTCGCGGCTATACTGTTCGCTACTTACCACGTCAAAATAACTGTTCTTATGAAACTTAACAATGTTGTGTTTAACTCCTTTTAGTTTTAGCGTGAAGTTATGTATTCCATGGGTTACAATTATAGATAATGTCTAATTGTGGAAAAAATTGTGATAAACCATTATGGTGCGACAAAAAATACGTTGCTACTCGTTCCCCATAGACTTTAGCGTAATGATTCATAGTGTAAATAATGTCCTATAGTATTTACTATAAAACTGCAAATTTTCATAAAGATCCGTCCAGTAGTTACTGTTTTATAACGAAAAATAGCTACAGACATTATCCCTTACTGCTTAGCTCCTATGGAAAAAAGCGTGATAATTTATAGCCTAAATGTTAATCTGCATCATTTAGATTGCACGTGCAAAATTTCAACCGAATCTGTACGGTAGTTTCTGCGTGATGCGTGTTCAAACAAACAGACAGACAGACAGACAGACATTTCTAAAAATGCAGCAAAGTGTTTTGAATACTCTTTTCGAACATTTCCTAATTTTTTTTTTCACTAAGTTCGGCCATGTACAGACACGTGAAATTTACAGTTTTATTATATGTATAGATATACGAGTAGATATAGATAGCCATTGACAAATGCACTTTCATGCGATAAAGATCCAAGAAGTATTATTTATAGTCTTGCGTCATCAAATCTTTGTTTAAATTCTTGGCATCTCTAAATAGGCTTTGCTACTTTAGCCAGTTACAGCGGGAATAGTTCCAAGATTCTTTGATATTAAAAGCCTAGTTGTAGATAAAAGAGCCCTTTGATAGTCCGACCGATGTTTCTTACATATAGATGTGCTTATTAAAACGTGTAATAGTTTCCAGTTTGCATTTAGCTAATGTTTAATTTAAGTGCCTATTTAGGAAATGGTCTAGAAGAACAAAAAGATCTTGAAAGAACCGAAATTATCCCTGATTAAGAACATACTAGGATAGTGAGGGAAAATGACTACATTTCTTATATCTCGAAGAAGATTTCATTGTTTAAATCACGCTTTTCCTGAAATTATTAAATAAATGGAATGAGACAATATGCTAACTCTGACAATCAATACTTACGCTTTATGAATAAATAATTCCTTATTAAATTATAAATTACATAATTTAAATACCAAACATTCAAATAATAAACATTCAAATTATTTACAAATTATTCGGATACTAAACATTCAAATAAATGGATAATTATAATCAACAAATTATTTATTTGGAAAAATATATTTTCAATATCAGTTAAGTTATTCCTTATTTTGAAATGTGTACTCCAAACATAAACAAAACAAACATGGTTTCAGTTGGAACGCGTAAACTAGTCGCGTCAATATTACGTAATGGATAATATTTCCATCTAAATGGATAGGGCACGAGATATACTAAATTAGTTTAAATCTATTGCCCTGTGATATCGCATCACAACAGTAACATGTAAATTGATATATCTGGTGTTGCTAGCTATCATAAGTTATGGTAACTAATGTTGCCAAAGTAACGATTGAATTTTGATGAGTTGTCAATTTTAGCGTGACAATGAAAAATAGTCATAGGATCAATATTAACCATTAACGAAATTTTACAAGCATTGGGAAATAGTATTTGTCATTATTGAGTAGTGTTGAATATTTTAGATAGATACTGTAGTCATTAATTTTAAAATGTTTTATTGCAAATATGCCAGTTTAGTTTATCGAGATCGAAAATTATAACTACATTTTCATACATCGTTTAAAATTTCTCAAGCGAAGCGAAGCTTAAGCGAAGATTCTCCAAAAAATTATAAAAAATCATTTCTCTTTAGAAAAATTGATGCTTCAAACTATTGACGGCTATCAAAACTTTAAGTCTGAGCCCTCGTACTGCCCCATTTATTTTACAAATTGTAACTGAAAGTTACAAACAACGGATTAAATCATTTTAGTCAGAAAAATAGCTTAAATATTCCTAACAATATAAACTTAATTTGTCTCCAAAGTTTTGTAAATAATTAACAACATTTTGAAGAGTTTATTTTGAGATTTCGATTAAGCAGATTAAATGAAATAGACTGCCCTCGTTTGCCTTTATTCGTATAATGTGCTTCATTTCTTTTATAGTCCATCGACTACATTATAAAACGATTAATGAAAATAAAAATAGCATTAAAAGTTTATACTAAGTCTTTTATTAAATTCTTCGTGAGTCCACCCGAGTCTACTCCATTACTATCGCAGTTCCCTGCGGATTTGCCCGCAAGTTTACCATACAAGACAAATTATTGATTAACTTGAACACATTGGCATTATACCTAAAACTAATAAGTGATTAGATTTCGCATTACATGATCTCTGTATTATAGAATTTTATAAGCTACGTTGCAATATGGTCGAAACATCGGGCAATAAAACAAAGGTATTTAGGCTTAAAATAAAATATTTACGCGATTAAGACCCGTAGCTTATAAAATTCTATAATGTGTACAAATCGCGAAAGTTTACGAGCATATATAATCACTGTACCTATTTAAAAAAAATGAAGTCCGGGCTGACACATTCAATCACTCGTACACAACACAACGCCCCTGTAACTATGTAGAGGTTTCTTTTCAGATGTAGGCAACGGATTACAAAGATTTTTTAGATAATTCTTCTCTCGTACCGACCAAAAAGGGTTGAATAATTTGTATGGTAAACTTGCGGGCAAATCTGCAGGGAACTACTAGTAAGAGGTATACAATTCATTATAATAAACGCTATCATGCCATAAGCATTTGTTTACGCGGTTCATATTACCGTAAGGGTTACTAAATAAAAAACACAGCTAGTATTGTTTCACAGTGACGCCGCTAGCCGCGCTGTAGAGCCGCTAGATGTGCTGTAGAACAGCGGCAGCCCAGCGGCACACGTTTCTTTACGTTCGCGTTACTAGCATACTAGTCCATGAAAGCTGACATGGCTAGAAATGATGTGAGCACAACGATGACCTCTAACACGAAATTATCGCCAACCGGGCACGAGGATGATGGAAGGGGAAAGTTCTGCCTTAGGAACCTTGGTTTGTGACCACAATCGTTACACTATCAATCCATGAGCATGAGCCATAATGTTATCAATCCATGAGGAACATTGCAAGCTTATTCAAATCATGTCTGTTTTATTTGTACGGTACTGTTTGTGCGGTCTTAAATACATATAAATCAGATCGCTGGTGAAGTCTTAAAAAGTTTCAAACAAAGTCACTTTCACATTAATAATGTTAGTACGTATACTTTGTTGTTAAAGCCCCTGTCACGTAACCCGGAAGTTACAACCGTTCTAACCCTCACGCTATTCATCTATACTTATAATAAATCTGTAGAGAGGTCAATTCTGTACATGAAATATATTTCCAAAATAACTATCAGGGGGTGATTAGGGATCGATACTGATGCCAAAAATGCAATCAGTAAAATTTTTGTCTGTCTGTCTGTCTGTCTGTATAACCGTTATAGAAACAAAAACTACTCGACGGATTTTAACGAAACTTGGTACAATTATTTTTCATACTCCTGAGTAGGTTATAGTATACTTTTCATCACGCTACAATCAGTAGGAGCAGAGCAGTGAAGGAAAACGGGAGAAGTTACTCCATTTTTTAAGCTTTCGTCGCGTGTGCAACCGTAATGGTTAAAGCTACACAGAAATCATGTATGACGGAAATGTTCTCCTTAAAATTATATAAAAAACATCCCACGACAGCATATCTCTATCTTATAAGGTTGACTCACAATATCACGTGTAACTCCCGATAGCTTAGTAGTTCGAAGCTTTCTGATTATATTTGTCTACTTTTACGTTTATAACACGCTCAGTCATCCCTAATTAAAAAAGTTAACTTAATTAACTATTCCATAAAAAATACTAATAGAAATCGGTATAGAAACACCAAAGTTATACATGAAATACGCTAATAATAAGCCATCGCGCGTGAATACTGAATCATGCTATCTATCTATATCTATACATATAATAAAATTGTAAATTTCACGTGTCTGTACATGGCCGAACATAGTGAAAAAAAATATTGGGAAATGTTCGAAAAGAGTATTTAAACACATTCCTACATTTTTAGAAATGTCTGTCTGTCTGTCTGTCTGTTTGTTTGAACACGCATCACGCAATAACTATAGGACAGATTCGGTTGAAATTGTGTATGTATATTCTAATAAGTCTGGATTAACATATAGGCTATAATTTATCACGCTATTTCCTATAGGAGCTAAGCAATGACGGATAATGTCTGTAGCTATTTATCGTTATAAAACAATAACTACTTGACGGATCTTCATGAAAATTTGCAGTTTTATTGTAAATACTATAGGTCATTACTTGCACTATAAATCTTTATGTTATCGTCTATGGGGAGTGAGCAGCAACGTATGTTTGGTCGAACCATTATGGTTTTTCACAATTTTTTCCACAATAAGACATTATTTACAATTGTAACCCATGGAAACAATAACTTCACGCTAAAACTATTAGGAGCTAAACACAACATATTCAATTTTCTTAAGATCAGCTATTTTAACCGTGTTTGCATCAGCTGAGGTGGTCTATTGGCACAAGTAGCGGTATTAAACGAGCGAGGTCGGAGGATCGACTCCCTAATTGCGAGTCTCTTTTTGTGTTGTGTTAAAATTATTTTTATTCTTTTTTTTAAGTATTTTTCTAAATGTATACTTATTTATACAAGCTCTTATTTTCGACTTTAACATGTTTACTTTGTTTAACAAATTTTCATATTAATAATCACTTCCAATAGGCACCTTTATCATTGTTTTGCATGAATAGTGATTATGTTATAAATGTAGAAATGAAAAACAATATTACATTACAAATAAACAGTAATTACTTGATATTTTCTAGAATTTATAAATGTTAATTGCTTAAAAAAATGAAAGATTAAGTCCGCGTTACATCAAAATAAAACACGTGGCGCCATCTGTGATTCGATTTCTTCTGAGTGCCAAAATTGCTTACCTACAAATGTTAATAAACTTTCGCGATTTGTACACATTATGAAAATATATGTATTACGGGTCTTGATCGCGTGAATAATTTAAGGTTAAATACGTTTAATATGCATGATAGTTTAATATAAAATCATCAAGTATAAAAATAAACTTATCCAGTTTTGAAAATAGATGGCGTTTAAATACAAATTAAAAAGTATCAGGAAAATTGGTTTAAAAAAAAAACTGAAATTCTGACGTAGAGGGATATGAATATAAATGATGATCTTAATTTGTGACAGGTTGACACACCTATTTTTAATTTCACCAATGTAGACATTATAAAATAATATTTTAATCTTCTAAAGTGAGTGAAAAAAAATATTGAAATAAGTTTAGAAATAGTATTTAAACACAAAAAAAGATATCTGAGTAGGTATATCTTTTAGAAACGTTTGAATGTTGTTTGTTTGTTTAAACATTGCATTCCCGCGGTACAAACACGGACACAAAGTAGGTGTACTTTAGACTCGGAAAAGATCGCTCGGGCAGGACATAACCTGCGATCATAGGGAATCTGTGAGAGTTTTTTCCATCATACCTTTATTACCTATGTATAAATTATCTTGAAGGAGCGGCTAGGTACCTCCGATTAAAAGGTCCGATTTAAAAGTGTCGGAGCCGAAGTTGGAGTCGGAGGTTTAAAATCAATCGGAATTTTCAACCTATCGGAGTCAGAATCGAAGCTCCTTAATTCAAAATTTCGCGCGGGTAATTGGGCGGTTTCGAGCTTCATTTAACTCGAAACTGCCCCAGTACTCGCGTGGTGGGGGAGCGGGGGGAATTTTCAATATTAATAGTATTTGATGTGATGCAAATCACTTTTTTGTCGAGGTGTGGTCGTGGGAATTTTAATAATTTGTCTTCTAACCGTCTGGCGCCATAAACTTTGTCGCCCTTCATTTTGCTGCACTGGGCATTTGCTTGGCTTGCCCTGCCATATGTTGGGCCCTGATTAAAGCTAGGCCCAAATATCCATAGATGCACACATAGATGCACAGAGCATTGTGGAGCATGTTTACATTATGTTTTACACAGAAGTTGAATTGTAATATAAACTACCTTAATATAAACCCAACTTCCACGCGAACGAAGTCGCGGGCACAGCTAGTCTACTAATATAATATTCAATTTTCCTACAATACATAAACAATGCACGCTGCTTAAGAGTCTAATCCCGCAAAGGGTCTACACAATATGTGACCCTGTCGTCACAAAATGGTACACAGGAGGCTAACTCACAGGTCAACAACAAACCCACGCTCACATAGACGAGTACATAATACAACCCCAACTTGCCTAATTTTGGTTTATATTCGACCAAGATCGACTGAGATCTATTTATGTGCACGTCTTTGTTTGTGTGAGCTAGTTTTCGCTGGTTATGAGGAGTCGTCCTTTGTAACTATGTATTTTGTGTTGTCGTACTAGTGAGAAGTTGTGATGAGTCATCTGCAACCCTCCAAGTGACACAACGGGTACAATAGACCCATAGCTTGTTAATTTTCTATTATCCATTTATTCTCTTAATTATGAGATGATTGTTCATTTTTTCTCGCTATTACTATATTATTATTAATTTGGTGAGAATGTAACAGTCACGCGAGAATTAATATTAAGACGTTGTCTTGTTGAATAGCGACTAAATATTTATTCTGGCGTGACTGTTATATTCAGAAAAATGTATTAAGGAAAGATAAATTTAGTATTATGAAATCATGATTTTCTAATAAAGTATTCGTAGGATATTTTTCAATCGAAAGCTTTATTAAAATAGAATATTATTAAGAGTTAGTGATTTAAATTAAGTTCCAAAATCTTATAAAATGCTTTTAGTTGCTTAAAATGTATTAATATTGTTCTCCATTTTGAAGAGTTCCGTAGCCAAAATGGAACCCTTATAGTTTCGCAATGTCCATCCATCCGCAGCTTAGCTCAAATACTGTTATAGCTAGAAGGCTGTTATTTTGCATGGATATACTTATGCATAAGTAGTGTGATTTATGCTAAAAAGTGAAAATAATAAAAAATAATAAAATCTTGAAAATATTTTTTCTTGAGGACTAAAATATAGAAAGAAAATATTTTTTCTTGACCTGCCCTACATGTAAAGTAAGGATGTGATTTTTTTTGTCATCTACCCCACCGTGTGGGGTATTATTAGATAGGTCTTTTAAAAACGTTTAGGGGTAGTGAAGATCATTTATAGATTTAGGGATCCGTTTGTGAAATATTAAGCTCCAAAGTGCAATTTTTTGTTAGAGCCACGTGTCCCCTGCCAGCTAAATGGTTGATTTTAAGTTTGTGAAAAAAATCACGGTAGTAGTATAAATAGTGAAATTCAAAAAGAAAAACTATCACAGCTAAGTAGGCTTCACAAGTTAACGAGTAACAGTTGATTAAATGAGAAGTAATAACATTTTCGTACAAATTCCATTGAAAATGATTATTAAGTAGGTATAACGTTCTAAGTATGAAACAAAAACAGCAGAAAACCTACTTCTTAAGCCGCATTATTTGGTTAGAGGTGGGAGGGGGACTACGAAATCATACATTTTGCGTGGCCCGACATGCACTTGTCCGGTTTTTTATTTATATTAGAAGAAACCGTTTTCAAAACCAAGAATATTGTAACATGTTGTGAAAATTTGTGTTATAATTATTATAACAGTAACAAAGTTTAGAAACCTCACACGAAACACGATTACCAAACGCCGCACATAACGTCGCAGACTGTTACAAATATTCAGATTAAGAACATTGAAACAATATCTGAAGGGCAAAACTCACAAACACACGCAATTTCGAGCCTTATGTCACCAACAATTTCATAGCACGTTCGCCAGGAAATTGTAGGCAGAAATTATAATTACATTTTGGAGTAATATTCTTTGGGAGATCAAACGCAAGAGTGTTACGGAAATTGATGGTTACTTTACAAGCTGCGGTTTAACTTTGTAATTGATTGTAATTAACAATATTATGTCACAACACAGCAGTTTCGTCATGTGCTTACAATATTAATTGCTTAATTAATTAATTGTTCGTCCTAAGCCCAAGGATTATGCATGCTTTCGGGTTATTATTTCATGCTAACTGCCCGCCTCGGCTTTGCATGCATGTATTAGTGGAGGAAATGAGATCAAACCTTAAATTAAAATGTTTTTTTTTAATTTTCTTTCATACACAGTTAGTCCCAAGTTATTTTGTGGTTAGCCCTGTCATAAAAAAAAAGATTTATTCAAATAGGGGCGAGGATTCTGACGTACTGTACATGAAACATGCTAAAATAATCGTTTTTCGTATAATTTGCTACAATAAGCAAATTAAATCACGAGTCAATTGCAAACACAATTTGGATCGAATTGCATCGATCGTGGGCACGGATCATGATCGGTGCAATTCGATCGAAAGGTTCGTACCTTTAAATAATTCCCGATATTAAACTAATATGTATGAAAATCTTGAAAGTTTGAGAACAATAAAATCATTAAGTATTTGATTTGTCTTTCTTAATAAAAAAAGTTGCGAGACAGTTGCTTTTTAAATTCTGAACAAAAATACTAAGATTCGTATTTAATGAAATTCAGAACACGTACTTAGTGTATATTTAAAAAGAAGGCTCTGAAAGGTCAAACTTTTAGTAATTTTATGTAAGTTATAAGTTGATTTTACTGATGGCTTACAAGTGGCTGCGTGTCTATATAATCAAAGAATATAGCAATCATGGAGGTTACATTGACAATCCTATTGTATTCCAATTAATAATAATAATAATATCTTGGGACAACTCACACAACCCCTATCTGATCCTAAACTAAGCAGAGCTTGTACTATGGAAACCAGACAACTGATAAACATGCTTAAATATTTCTAAATACGTACATTATTATAGATAAATAACACCCAGTCACAGAATAAACCATCGTGCTCATCACACAAAGTATTATCCTGGGTGGGGATCGAACCCACGACCTCTTGCGTAGCAGTCGGATACACCCCACCGCGCCACAGAGGCAGTCATATAAGAGAAATATATTTTTTAAAGCCCAAACTAAAAGTCTTGGCTGTCTGTCCGTCCTTCTGTCACAGAGTAGTAGTGTAATCGGTGATTAAATTCTGTGATCACATATAAGTTAATGAAAGCAAATGACTACGCTATATGTATACATTATACTATGTGTATAAAAAGACTACTAAAAATAAATTAATAACATTAACTACATTGAGGCTTGGTGATTAAATTCTGTAATCACATTTAAGTTAATAAACTAAGCAAATGACTACGCTATATGTATACATTATACTATATGTATGAAAAGTCTACTAAAAATAAATGAATAACATTAACTGCACTGAGGTTTGAAGTTAAATTTAACAAAAATTAAACATCCCTACTGTTTTTTGGGTAGATACAGATAAATACAGTGTGATTTGTAATACACTAATAACCTCCCGCTCGTAGGCTTGGTGATTAAATTCTGTGATCACATATAAGTGAATGAACTAAGCAAATGACTACGCTATTTCTATATATTATATTATATGTATAAAAAGACTACTAAAAATAAATTAATAACAGTACCTAACTACATTGAGGCTTGATGATTAAATTCTGTGATCACATAAGTGAATGAACTAAGCAAATGACTACGCTATATGTTTACATTATACTATATATATATGAAAAAACTACTAAAAATCAATGAAGAACATCAACTAAATTGAGGTTTGAAGTTAAATTTAACAAAAATGTAAACATCCCTACTTTTTTTGGGTAGATATAGAAAATATACAGTGTGATTTGTAATATACCTACTAATACTCTACTGGATGCGAGAAGCCGAACATAGAACAAAGTTGCGTTAAATTGGTGAGGCCTATGTCCAGCAGTGGACTGCGATTGGCTGATGATGAATACTCTCCCGTTCGTGGCTTCTTTACATAATTCTAAATTACTATGTAATATTATCATAGTTATGACGTGCAAACTTTAATAATGTTGTATTTAAATTCATTATATAATATGGTTATGACTGTTATTGCATACTTTCATTTAAGGTTGTTAATATTTTTTTACATAAATTCATTGTTTAATATGGTTATGGCTGATATTATGTACATTAATTTAAGGTTGTAAATATATTTTTTTGTACGTTTACATGGCAATAAAGAAACTTTTCTTCTTCCTTCTTTAATATCAGATTTGGAAAATATTTAATATATGAACCCTTAATCACTTATCACTTGTTTTTGACGTTATGACCTTAACCACTTATAGCCTATTTTACTAAATATTACTATACTTTTTTATTTTAGGCCCTAAACCTGACAAAGAAACATCGATTCTACTATGGGGTCTCTCGAATGGGTGGTAAATGGTTATGTGACAAAAGCTCGTAGTAGTAGGTAGTAGATCGTGAAGGGTCAATTTGTATATATTTTTTCAAAAACATATTTCTAAGTTCTTTGGTAGATATAATGTAAAGAAGCCAAAAGCGGTAGATTCTTAGTATATTAAAAACACTTCGTGTATTAAAATAATCCCTGACTTGTTATTATAAATAGATATGCATACTTACAAATAATATTTTACTCTAAGAATGCGTTTTGCTTCAAAAATATACCTTCAAAATAACATTATATTCTAAAAATATCAGATATTTTTAGTACAATGATATTAAAATTTCTTTTGTTTTCTGAAGCGTGTGGGTTTTAGTTTGGGCAGAATGTAATAAAACCGGGCAAGTGCATGTCGGGCCATGCATAATGTAGGGTTCCGTAGCTGCCCAGTACAATAGTGCGGTACCTATAAGAAGTGTGTTTTCTATTGTTTTAGTTTCATACTACTAACAACGTTATAAGTATAAGTAATTTTCAATGAAATTTGTACGAAAATATTGTAACTTCTCATTTGGTCTGCTGTTACACGTAAACTTGTAAAGCCTTCTTAGCTGTGATAGCTGTCCTCGTAATTTCATTATAAATACCACTACCCTGAATTTTATCTCGGCTCCAAAAATAACAATTTAGCTAGTAGGCCATTAACAAAAAAAAAACATTTTATGCTTAATATTTTACAAGCGGATGCTTAGAGCAAAAAATGAAATTCACTATCCCTAAATATTTTTAGGAGACCACCCCAACGACATCCCATACTCTGGGGTAGCTAAGAAAAAAAAACATACAAAAATCATAAAAGTAACATCCAGATAGGTGGTTCGATTCCGGCCCCGATTTGGCTTACGGACGTCTCGGGTTTGATTCCTGGATCTAGACTTCAAATTTTTCTATCTTTCAAAAATGAAATTATGGTTTTTATAATGTAATTGGCAAGAAATGCCTATAAAAATTACTACAATATTCGGCCTTTCGGCCTTTCGGCACAATTTGTCAAAATGCTGTCTGTAACGAAGCAATAACAAAAGCCGTGATAGTTATTTAATTACCGGCTAGATGGCGCATGTGAGGGCCCAACTCGCGAGCATGAAAGGATAAAGAAATTTGACGTCTAGTAACATAGCCCAGATAGGTGGTTCGATTGTAAAAAAAAAACACTTTACAGGAGGTACCTGAAAAAAATATTCTATAAAACATATTTATTCTACCACTTCGTAGGCGTAACTAATATGTATATCCTTGCAATATTACAGCATTCAGGAGGAAGTATTAAGGGTCTCTGATCTAAAGCGGGGACAGACAGACAGACAGACGGACCGTGTGGTTACCGTTTTGCCATTTTGGCTACGGAACCCTAAAAACTGGATTATCTTCATGAAAATATAAAAAGTCGTGAAGTAATAAAGTCGACGACTTTTATTAGCTTTTTCTGTAAACATATATTTTTATACCTTGCTGTTGATTTATAAATTAAAAAAAAAATGTGTGGCACTCGGGGACTGCCGCGGTAAAGCTATTGCATAGCATTTTTATCAATTTAAGCAATTAAAAAAAAAAAAAAAAAATTAAATAAGTTTTTTTTTTATTATAAAAAAACAATGTTTTTAATTTTTATTTTCTTTAAAAATATTTTTTTTTAATTTAAAAAAAAGTCATTAAAAGTTCTGCTTAAGAACAAACAACTAAAAAGTTTCACTGCTGTGCCGGTCGGAATGGGGGGTGTTAGGTTATTTTCGTTACGGAATTTCTGGATTCGGTCTCCACGCTCAAGGCCCGCGATAGAAGCTATTCAATAGCTTAAAAATAAGCTGTATCTAACAAAAGATTTTTACAAAGTCTTTTTGATTGCTGAGGTGATAAGCACTTGATCAGTCGAACAGGCTTGACGAAACATAGTGAATAAGGACCCTGCAATTATGCTAACAGTACAATGACTTAAAATGTCATAAAACTTCTTTAATATTATAGAAGTGAGCACTAAAAGAGGGATATTTGAAAACGAAGAATCCCTTAGGAGAACAAAATAGAAGATAAAAGTTTGTTTAAAACTTCGTAATTTTTCAAGTTACATACACGTCGGTAAAGCCTCTGGGAAGAGTTCTAATACCTAAGTGTATAGGTAGGTAAACCTACATTAAGTTATTTCAAGTTTGTAGACAAAGACCCATGTGACTAATAATTCATGTTACTGTAATACAGAGACGTTATATAAAAAGATCAAAGGGCCACAAAAGTTATAAAACTACATAAAACTCAATTTGGGACTTACTTCTTTGTGACAACTAACAAAAAGCTCTAGATCTATCAAACTCACTTAACGAGCAACACTAAGTAACTTGTTTTAATTTGTTATTCGAATCAAACGTTAAAATAAGAGAACTAGAAAGTTCCAAAAACATATTATTTTATACACACAGCTGTTTTACAAAGTTCTGAAGAAAGATAAATTATGAAAGATTAACCAAAAATAAATTGCTGAAATTAATTCATCGCTTTCGTGAAAAGGAAAATTTGTAGAACAAAACTTTTAACTAACACAAGGGAATTATTCAGTCACAATGCCCTTTTCAATTTTCGGTCGAAAAAGAAAAATCACAAGTACATTTGGCAATAAAAGTTACAGAACAGCTTGATACGTAACAAATGATTTTTGTTATGATATATTAAAAACTAAAATATTAAATGCTGAATCAACGAACAGCTCAAACTACTAAATGAGCGGGATTGAAATTTGGTATTGCAAAGAACTTTTAGAAGTTCCGTCCGTAAAAGGGAAAAACGAGCGTTTCAAATTTCCGTCAAAATTAACTCTTGTTTATGACTGAATTAAAGAATTAAAAAATACTTAATTTACTAAAAAGAAAGAAAGCTGTGTCCAATGGCTTATGGTGCCAACGGTACGCTGGAAGCATTTTAATATCAAATAATAAAAACGAACAGTCAATTATAATCCTGCGAATAGCCCCATATTTGTATTTTGAAAAAGGTCAGATCCTCATTGCATGTATCATAATTGCCACATAAAAGGACTTATTCAAATCGTTCCCGCTTTCAATGGGAAGGAATGTGAATACAATAACGAAATAAAGGAAGGCATTGCTGCTTTAGATGCTTCTTATATCATAAACGCGAAGATGGATGTTTGTTGTACCTTTACATAAAACTAGAATGTTACCGTTTATATATCAAATTATCGCATCAGGATATTATAAATATATATCCTCCTCGCGGCGTTTATTCTCAATGCTGAGGGTCGTGGCCTCTGTGAACAACTTTCTTCTTGACCATTTCTCGCTAGCCTACTCTGTCGTGGGCAGCGCGGATGGCATCGCCAACAAAGGTGTTTATGGCCGAATGAATCTGGACTGTCCAGCACGTTAGGATCCTGCCTCTAGGCGCGAAAGAATTTTTACTCGCGCGTAATCGCGTGTCATTCGCCGGCATCTCGACTCGCCCGCTATTCGCAAGTAATACGCGCGAGCGCTCCTCAGCGTTCAGTATACGTGCAAAGCCAGCGCGAGTGGACGGACTCAATAATATATTATTCATAAAATAAATCGAAAAGTGATATTCACAACCACTAAATCATTTGTACCATAAACAGAGATACGAACAATATAAAAATAATGTAAATGTAAAGACTAGTAGAAACTGTACGGCTATCGCTACCCAAACTGATCATTATTCAACTCCGGTTATGTTAAATGTCGCCACTCAAACAGAAACGGAGTTTTTTCGTACCTAATAATTTAGAGTCTAATAATTATTTCACTTTATTACACCACAATGTTCAAGGTATGAAATCTAAAGCAAGTGAACTAGAGCTCTTATTACACTCTAGGAATATTGACATTTTTTGTGCAAGCGAAACCTTTTTTCTAGACAAATGTGCAGAAATATTACAACTCCCTGGATATAGGTTGGCTAATTATTTCTCTAGAAAGGATAAACGGAGGGGTGGAGTATGTATATACGTTAAACATTCTATATGTTTCCATAAATTGGACTGGATAACTGAACTCTCAACAGAACTACATTTTGAGTGTTGTGGTATACACATTCCAGACACAAATTGGGATATCTTATGTATGTATAGAACTCCAAATGGTAATTTCCAATTATTTATTGACAAACTCGAGATATTATTATTCAAGCTAACTATTAGGCCTAGAAATATGCAAAAAAAACTATTCATCTTAGGAGACTTCAATGTGGATACACTTTCTGTAAGCACAAAAAGTAAACAATTCGTGGACATTTTAAATAAATTTAATTTAAAATTAACTATACAAAATCCAACTAGAATAACTTTACAATCCGCTACCTGTATCGATAACATCATCACAAACCATAAAAAATGTATAACAGAAATTCTAGACCTAGGTATTTCGCATCATACTGGTCATGTTATCAAAATACCTTGTAGTTTGAGTTTTAAAGAAGAATTTTGGTATGTAAATAGACGGAATATAAAGGAAAATAGGGATTTATTTCTAAAATACATAGCTCAAATAACATTTCAAGAGGTATATCAAAAATCAGATGTCAATGCGGCCTACATGAAATTCATTGAACTGTTTTCACTCATTTTTAATTTATGCTTTCCTATAATTAAAACGAAAATTACATATAAAAAAAAAACTACATGGAAAACTAAAGGTATTGTTACATCAAGTAAAAATAAACGAAAAATATATTTGCAAACCAAAAAAAATAACTGTAAAAATATTAAACAAAAATACAATAAATATTGTAATATTATGAAAAAAGTTATAAAAGAATCGAAAAAGTTATCTAATATAAAATACATAAAAAATAGTGATAATACAACCAAAGCTAGCTGGGCTTTAATAAAACAACATACCCAAGCAACAAACTCATTAAAACCTACTATAATAGTAGGTTTTACTGCCCACTTGCGCTAGTTTATTATTTATAAAATAAATCAAAATATGATATTCAAAACCCCTAAATATTTTTAAAAGAACGATTCACGACCTATCCGACACCCCACCTGATGAAGTGAGTGAGAAAAAAAATGACATCACCTTACGAGTAGGTGTGCTCCCGAAAAAAAATTTTTTCAACGTTTTAATTTAACACTTGGTCGGCGTAACAAATATTTATATTCATGTCGAATTACAGCACAAAGTACAAAGCCGCTACAAAGTTACTGTGTAAAACTTTCCTGAAGTATAAAATGTAATCTATTACATTGGCCCTACTATAACATCAACTTTAGCCAAAGACTTTGTTAGTATAAGGTCAAAAAATATGTTTAATTTTATTTTTATTTTGAATTATCTTTGACTCTCCTGAAATCGGTCCGAAACTTTACGAGCGTGTTTCGCGTCATATGAACGCAGTAACAAATTTGTCTCGCGCGTATCACTGGCGCGCAATTTGCCTCAACAGGCTCTTAGAAATAAAAATCAAACATAACGCCTATTCAGGTGGCTCCCCAAAGGTATTCCTTCACCCGATAACTACTCGATAGATTGTAATGAAATTTTACAAATACATACATTACACGAACTTTACAGTTGTAACATCAGAATAGTACAAAATATAAAAACTAAACGTAGCCCAGGCAAAGGAAACCGTGCGGAAAAGCTAGTAAGACAGTAACTCTGAAATATGATGTAACGTGTGTTGTATATTTTCGTTGGAGATTTTCCTTTTGAGGTGAGTTTTAGTGTCCATTGTGGCTTGCCTCCTCCCTTGTCATCTGAGCTAAGTACACCACCCATTATACGTGACCGAGAGATGAGCACAGTAAACATACAAGTAATACAGACAAAAATGTATCAAGCTTTTAATACATTTTTTTTGTATAATGTTTATATAAATAAAAGAAAACGTATTAATTTACTCCGTGATTTATTATACTTTAGTAATGGCATTTTAACTAGCGAGTGTCTTGTATTTTTATATTATATTTTTAAAATGGAACATAAAACAAAGACATGTTATTGGGTAGGTAAAATGCTGTTACTAAAGTATATTATTTATTATAACGCTATTTACTGAGTAGCTGCAGGAAAATAAGATATATCATCATTTTCTTATTTAAATAAAACTATTGTATTGACATCGGTTTTTTATTGTATTTATGAAAACATTTTTTTTTATTTGATATCAGCGTTAGTATTTTATATTTAATAATTCGTTACCAGTTAACTAAGTAAGTATAATTTTTACCTTTGTTGTAAGTGCTCATACTATCTTGTTGTGTGGTTGTATACACCGAGGTTGATATTATTTAATCTCATGTTTTAATTTTTAATCAATATAATTTGCATCAGTCCTCTACCATGGTGTATAGTATATTAGTGACAGCACCTTACGCCCATATCAAGTTTTATAAATATTCCAATATCGTAAAACATATTGATTTGAAAAAAGTGGCCTCGATTTTTTATTGCCATGTTCTTTTCTTTGTCTTTAGGTACTTAATGTTTGTCAACTTTGCTTAACATGTAGATACAGTAGAATCCCACCATATCACAAGGTTGTTTTGCATCCCAATTCCAGTTAATAAAAAAATATTTTTTTATTTATTATTTAAAATATAATGACACAGAATTGCAACACAAATGTTTGTTATTTGTGTTGCAATTCTGTGTCAATTTAGGCAAGATATGAACATAAATAGATGTCTACACCAGATCAATAGTTTCTGATACATAATTTGAAGAAAGTCTGATCAAAAAGTAATATTTTCCGTTCCAAGTAAGTAATTTTACAGACAAATCGATGAAGTTATTACAAGAAGAAATGTTTTCGGCTTTTGATGCGAATTAGACTTTTAACAGGGCTTTTTACTATAGAAATGTTGTTTTTTGAAACAAACTGAAAATATTACTACAATTCTGAAGGTAGTGAATAAAATACTTCAAAATATTTGCCACAATCATAACAAAAAGTATTTTTTTGGAAAATGAGGTCATTGATCTTTGATCAAACACTTCTTAAATACGATACCTACTGGAACACAAAATATAATAATAGTAAGCCATTTGTCGCTTCGAGTATTAATATCAGCCTTGGTTACAAGGCTCGTACGAAAAGCTAAGCACCTGATTTATTACGGTCCTTCTACGTAAACTGATCAACGTGGGAAATTCTATTTACTTAGATACGTGTTTCACACAACAATTTGTTTGTGTCTTTGGTGACCAAAATTAATAGCTTTGCTTTAGTAAGGAATGCGTTGATATTGATACGCGTATATGTATTGTGGGTCCTCTAGTTGTCAAATTAGAACTTAGTTTTTGAAATTTTCAAGTGCAGTTTGTTGTCAAAAAGTATAAATACACTTTTTTGCTATTACAAACGAAACTAAATATGTATGTAATATTAGAAGTAGACAATAAATATATGTGATACTAGCTGACCCGCGCAACTTCGTCTGCGTAAATTTTCCCCATTTTTGCAAACATTTTTACTTGCTGCTCCGCTCCCATTAGTTGTAGCGCGATGTTTTATAGCCTATAGCATTCCTCGATAAATGGTAAATAAAAGTAAAATATTTTTTTCAATTTGGACCCGTAGTTTCTGAGATTATCGCGTTCAAACAAACAAACAGACTCTTCTCTCTCTTCTAATATTATAGTATAGTTATAAATGTTAGGGGTGGATAACCCTTATCACTTAGGGGCATGAATAATAGATTGTAATTTTCCCTTTTTTCTTCCTTTTTTTTATAACATTTTTCATTGCTGCTCCACTCCTATTGGTCGTAGCGTGATGTTATAACCTATAGCCTTCCTCGATAAATGGGCTATCCAACAATAAAATATTTTTTTCAGTGCAGCCCAGTAGTTCCTGAGATTATCGCATTCAAACAAACAAACAAACTCTTAGGGGTATGAAAAATAGATGTTGGCCGATTCTCATAGATACCGGATAAGCACAAAAAATTTCATCAAAATCGGTCAAGCCGTTTCGGAGGAGTATGGCAACGAAAACTGTGACACGAGAATTTTATATATTAGATAATATTTCTAATACGTGCTATATCTAAATTATAGCTCTTTGCAAATGTTCTCCATATAAACTGTAACTGCAATATATGTTTGTAAATGGCGGTGACGTCGGGCAATAAAACAAAGGTATTTAGCCGTAACTTATAATATTCTATATGTAGCGTAAATATTTTATTTTAGCCCCAAAATAAGCTACGGGTCCTAATCGCGTAAATACATGATTAAGAACCGTAGCTTATAAAATTCTATAACTGTAACTATTTCTAATATTAGGTTAATATGCTTAAAAAGTTGCCCCTTCTCGTATTAATATAATTATGGATGATCGAAAATCTCCGACTTAGAGACTCGCTTCAGTTGGTAGACTGACTTCATTGACTATCTTAGCCAATTACCAATTAAATTAATATCTATCGAATCTAAAATTTAATTTACAAGCTAGAAACTCAAATCTACTTTTCAAATCCCTTAAAGGAACTAATAGATTGCTGAATATCATTAAATTATATCTAGACTTTCAAGTAATCCAGATCTGAATGAATATTAATTTAGGTTTTTTAGCAATACTGTGTACAAAGCTTAATAATCTCGTCGGATGGATTTATTTCAACATAAGCCAACTTTGAGCTACTAAGCGGCTTTGGTTAGTTACTGGGATAAATAGGAAAAGGTTGCATTGATAACCGATAGTTAATCCTTAAGTCATTGTAGATTATATGAACTTCAGTCTACCATTTTATTTGATACTAGCTGTCCCGCGCAACTTTGCCTGCCTATATTTTCACTGTTTTTGCAACATTTCTCATTGCTGCTCCGCTCCTATTGGTCGTAGCGTGATGATATATAGCCTTCCTCGATAAATGGGCTATCCAACAGTAACATATATATATATATGTTATCAGCATTCAAAATCCTCCATTGGTACATACCATACCCCACTCGAAAGGTTTTTTTTTTAACTTACCAAGCGCCAAAATATAAATGACGTCAATTGTTTTTTTGCGGCTGAAATCCATCTAGCCGTTTAGGCTCTAGGGTGTGCCAAAGAAATATACATACACATATACGAACATACACTCGAAAAACATTACCATCCTTCTTGCGCAGTCGGGTAAAAAAAACTAGTTCAACTAATTAATGTTTTTTGAATCTGAAACTATGCTTTGTTTTTTATTTATGCCTATTAGTGTATAAATCTTAAAAACTCGTGAATCGTTTTTGAGGAAGACAACGCACAAGTAGAAATTGCTCACGGTATTTCTAATATATCTATTAGCTATTTTCTATATCTTTAATGTAGATACAGGCAAAGCCACAATTTAATAATACCCAGTGGAGACACGTACCATACTGAGTACCTATATTATAAGTAGGGTACATTCTTCTTTCTTAATCTATTCTTCATAATTTGTCATCATTTTATTTAACGCTGCAAAGGATCAATGTTATTTTTACAAGGGGATATTTTATGGGTCGTGAAGTGCCACAGGGTATATTTTAATGTTTCCTGTGGGAAATTCATGAGGGCTAATATTATGGTTGTAATAGCTAATACCTACCATATCATCTCTATAAAATAAAAAAGAGATATTATGAAGAAAATGGGGTAAGAAAATTTGATAGTAATCATCTGACCAATCCTGGCATTTAAAACTATATTTCCAAAGTTTTTGATGAGGGATTTATTATAATGTAATAATAATATACTCCAGGTACTAATCACCATTAGATTTGATCAAAGACTATAGTGTCTTAGGACTTTTTCCAGAAAACACTATAATGGTATCGATTGTTTTCATTCCGTTCTGTTTAGGTTTCATTAAGATAAGATTGCTGTAAGCGAACAGTGGATGAGCACAGGAAAAAATCGACGAACCTGGAGATCTCTAGAGGAGGTCTTCACCTTCGATATGAGGGGTTCTTGTTAATTTAGTTAATACACTATTTTTTTTCTGTTTATATTAATAGAGTAGATATTATCGAATGTAAATAGTTAATAAATTATAGTATAGTTAATTAATACATAAACATCAGTAAATAATTAAATTTTACAGTAGCAAATATTGTGTATCGTAATTTGAGTAAAAATAAGTATTTTTTTTTATTCTTTTCTTTTTTCTGTTTTGTAATTTTTTTTAACAAGAAATAAAAGGCTTTTTTATTTTAATTATTTATAAGATAATTGATTTGTAAGAACTGTCTGTCTGGAGTTTCAAATTCAAAATATATTTTACAGAACCAAACTATTTTCAAGTCGCAAAAATTATGAAATAGGAGTTAGGCGGTAGTTTCATGATGTGAAACTCGATAAGTGTTTTAAAGTTAATCCATGTCCTTTCTTGGAGTTTAAAGTACCTCCGTATTAAATTTCATCAACATTGGTGTGCATCCAACGCCCATTGTGTTTTGCGTTAACTCAAGTGGCGTTGGCTTTCAAGGACATTAAATTAGACAAGAACCTAGGTTAAGATATCAGATTGACAATCGAAAAGTCTAAATTTGAACCCCATCCTGTTTACTACCAATGTGGTAGTACTCTCCTAACACTGCAGGAGTTAATTATATTCCTAGCCTAGACCTGTAACTATTGCTAGAAATCATTGAAAATAAATACCCGGACTACTCCTAAAGAGTAAATCTATAAATAAAATAACTTATTTATTTATAGCTTCCTGCAAATACATTGCAAAATCGGACTTAATGAAATAGGCATTCTCTACCTTTGGATTGTGAAGAGAAAAGGGTGGCAGCTGTTATTTTTTTTTTTTTTTTCTAAAAAAAGATAACTAGCAATGTAGGATTGATTCCCACATTACTAGCGATCTTGTTGCTGGGTAGCTAAGCTCAAAGGCTTGTGTTAGGAGTGGGTTCACGTCGGTAGTATAATGGGTAGGAGGAAACCGCGACCTCACGATTGCGAGACCGATGCCTTAGCCATTAGGCTAGCGCCGCTTTATTGCATTTTTTTTGATAATTGCAGGTACATATTAGAAAATATGAAATAAATATGTATGCAATTAAAGTAAATATAATTTTATAAAATTATTTTATTTACACTGTCAATTATACTTATAAATAAAAAAAAAATGATCAGTTTTTATAGATAAAAATAATTGTAAAATTTTAATATAATAAAACTTAATATTTGAAACTAGTTTAGAATGTTTCCACATATATTTTTTAAGCAATTAATATTCAATTCATTAATAAACAAAACTTTTCGCTATTTTGTTTTGCAAACTAAAAATATGTCAACGTGATGGATGGCTCGGTTTGAAACATAAAATGCAATATTTCTGGTGGTTGGTTGGGTTAATTGAAAATTTAAAAGTATTTTCAGCTTAATTCAATTACGTACTAACAGCTATTAGCATGTTCAGGTGGGTGGATACTGCATTTACATACGTTTTATACGGTTATGTACGAGACAGGAAAGTGTAGGGCACTACCTACCTTTACTTGAAGCATTTCGCCACAGATTTAGACTATGGTGTAGGGTTTGTAGAGAACTTAAGACTAGAATTCACGCAGAACGCTTTACGTTATGATGAGAATTAAAGAGTATTAGGTTAGGGCGTGTAGAGTTAGGAGTTTGGCTTTCCATAAGATCTCATATCTTTTTTAAAGTTCAATATGAACCTAGTCATCTTGGCGTCGATTTACATGAAAATGATTTTGATGGAGTGTGTTTATTCTTCTAATATAAATTAGCCGCGTATGTAGACCACAATGTAATAAAACGTTAAGTCATTACACTATTGCTAATCTAAGATTTACACTTACGTGCCAGTAATTATAGCGAAAACAATATTAAAATCAGTTGCAAAAATAAATGTATTACGTTCACAAACAGACTGCGTAAAATAAAATAACAATTTCATTACAATCCAAACCATAATATGAATAAAACGACACCACTCAAAATAATTATAACCAACTAATTGATGGCGTGCAAACAACGTAAAAGGTAGAGTGGGGTTAAACGGACCACAAGCATGATAAATAGCCTTAGACGCCATTATTCTTGTTTACACAGAAGTAGCAAACGACAAATTCGTTTCATTTCCCTTCCACCGCCCGTAATGGGGCTATTGTTTAATCGACGGAGACATGTATGCCCCATTTCATAGCGCAACTTTTTCCTATTATTGTTTCGAAGCCATCTGGCAACAATGAATAAGTTTAGAAGTATTACGTTATGAAATTATTGTTATTGTTGCGTGTAAGTGTTTTTGGGCTTTATTGGGTTTTTGTATTTATTTTTTATTTTCAGACCTTTACAGTATATCTAATAAAGTAATTCGAAAATTGTAGCGCGCTAGGTTAATTTTGATCTGAATGAAATATTACACATTAGTTATTACTTATTGGTTCACGGCGTTGCTTATAACTCACATTTTACTACCCCTTTTTTGGCATTGTGATTTAAACACAAAAACTATAGAGAGGTTTCAATGAAGTATTTAAAACAATACTCCTCGATATACCAAAGAAATGTCTAAAGGTTTAATACCTTTAGTACTTTCCTACTTGTTTTACTTGTTCTTAAATAGGTTTTCTTGAAATTCATGGTTTATTTTAAGTAAATTCGCATAAGGTGTTCCAAAACGTCCATAACGACCACGGTCGGTGTAACCCGGTCGAAGCGCTAACGAAAGCTTATGGTTAATACTTTACCTAGTTTAAACGCGTTTATTCCCGTGTCAAATTGTGTAGGTATATAACGCAATGCGTAAGTTTAAAAGTTATAACTGAGCGACTCAATTTTAAACAAAAATAACTAAAACTTTATCCCTCTATCATAAATCTTACAGTCGATAAAATCCTGAAACCTACGAGATGTTTCTACAACAGTTTTCATCTAAAGGCAATGGACCAGGAATTTCCACTAAGCTTATTGTCTGAAATTCGAAATTGGAACAATATGGCGACATTCAAAAGTTTGCTAAGAAATTTCGGAGGCTTTGAAGGCCTTATTGATTGAGTTCCAGTTCCGTAATCAACAGTAATTAAATGTCGGCCAAATTGGACTTAGTAAGTACATTTAAGGCGTCTTACGTTTAGAAATTATGAAGACAATTCTCTTTTATAATTTGGTAATTGAATTTATCTGGACGTAGGCGTAATTGCGTTAATAAAATACCTAAGGTTAGATGTTTCTTTTATGACAAAATCATATCTTCGTTTATCTTCTTTTATGACTGTACCCATGTCTAGTTGTGCCCTAAGCATTCAAACTGTCACCTCGAGAAAAGTGTATATCGCGATTTAAAGAGCAATATCTTCGTATGCTCGAGGCCATTTTTCATTTTTTTATTACATTTACTAATATTAAGAAACTGAGTGGGTGATTAGTTTTTTTAATAGCCACTTTTTTAAGTTACTGGACGTTGACGCCATTATAAAGCCATATCCAACAGCAACGAGGCGAGGCCGCTGATAAAAAATAAGTATACTATATATAATGAATCCAGTTGAATTAAAAAAATGTAGAGGGTATCTTGTTTCCGCTATTTTGAAGGCGGGTTTTATTAATTTAAAAAACAATATTTACATTGTTTTTATAGCATTTCTTATTCTAAATTATATTAAATTTGTCATTAGCTTTTATTTTGATACCCTACTCGATACATTTTGAAGTTTTATTTTAACATAAATAAAATATATTGGCGCCAAAATGAGGTCATCCGTTTTTATTGTATTTTTAAGTACCCAGTGTCATTCTTACAAATAGAATCTAACGCCACTTCCCAAGCTAAGTCCCATTAAATCGTTTATGCTCTAGAGCGTGGCAAAGAGATATACTAGCATACATACACACGAAAAACATAACCCTCCGTCTTGCGCAGTCGGGTAAACAAGTTATTAAAATAGTATCGGAAAATTAACCAATTTTGTTATGTAAACCTGTTTCATGAATTTCATAGCATACACAATTAGTACAAATGGTTTTAAATTTCCATATACAACTTCAGGGTCGTTTGCTCGTTGAATTGAACACAAATTGTTTAGGTGTATAACCTTAAAATTTGACAATAAGCATATCAATCTAACTAAGTGGTACTAGGTAGGGATCCCTAAAACAAATTTTAAAATGATAAATATAAAGCTGGAATTGTCATGGTAGCTTTCTTTTGACGAGACGCACCACTTATAGTGAGAGACCACACTATATAGTGGTACGTTATTGAAAAAAAACAGCCAAGCGCATGGCGGACCATGCTCAGTGTAGGGCTCCGCAGATAACTTTCTGAGTATGTACCATTTTAAAACTTGTTCTAGGGATCCTTACCTATACTTTCAGTTCGACCATTTGATATTGCTTACTGCATACCCAGTCAAACTTACACAAGGCTTATTGGATATGTTATCGTGAATGTCTAAAGTGTGAAGTGAAGGTGATTGTCAAAATATATCAGTGTATCATTAGATACACTGGTGTATGTTGACAATCACCAAGAGTTTTGGTGAAGTGCCAGAAACATAAAATTGTTTTAATAACCAAAAAATATAGTTATATATTACGAAAATACTGGTAACATCATAGCATCTAAGATTCACAGCAATGTCACTGTTGACATTTACCAGTGCGTGTCGTAATCAAGTATAAAATAGGAAAAAGGAGATACACTATCGAATTTGGTGAATGTCGACATACACCGGTGAATCTTAAGATTCACTAATTTCGGACATTCACACGAACGGGTACATTACTAGTTACATGTTTTTGTTTTAGTTGTGTGAATATACAGCAGTAAATAAAAACACACAAATGTTTTGTAGGCCACTACCGGACTGTTGAGCTAGGTATCCAAATAAAACTAGGGAATATTAATAAAAATAATAGGCTAATCCATAATACAGGTTTTTTACCTAGTTTGGAATCCAGTCTCCCATACTTGTAAAATGGGAGAAAATAAACGCATTATTATTATTAATATTATTATATTTAAGTTCACTCAGTAGACAATATATTTCTGTCTCTAGAAATCATTAGAGTGAATTCTAGCGAAAATAATAACAGTAATTTAACTATGACCAAAAACATTTTCGTTTATTTATTTATTTATTTATTTATTTAAGGAACAAAAAACAGTAATACATTATATTTTGACAAACTATAGGTTCTTAGCAACATTGATCAATGTATCACCAACAACATTGTTCGCGTGTTACCGTGATATAATAAATCTTATAACTAGATATAACTCATATATACTAGACTATAACCTAACAACTTTTAGTACCTGTATAAGCTAAAACATAATAGTGGCCAATACAGATGTTTTGAATTTTGGTGCTGTCAATGAAAATATGTCGATCTCCTCGCATTTAGTATTGTAAACATCAACAAGTCGCCACAGTGGCGATCTTTTGCCGTTGTTGAATAAAGATCATTTAAAACCCTTTTAATATATGAGATAAAAATTCGTAACTGTAGTCCAGCGTTCCATATTATATTTTGATTGCCAACTTTACTGTCGGTCCTTACAACATGACGTTAACATTATACTGTCCGAGAATATTACGTTACTTAATGACATCTTTACAAAGCTTGATGGCTCGACTCCAATAATACTCGTACAACGCATAACAGAAAAAATAGTCGCTTTTCATCAGCGGACAGTTTATTCAATAAATGCCTATTCTACCTTTAGTAGTACATAATTCCATTGCAATATCATGTTGTAGGTTTACATTATAGTTGATAGGATTTTTAAAGGTTAAATTAATAAATAAACGAATGATAAAGTATAAAGCCAAATTTTATGCTACTTATTGTACGTAGGTTGATAAAATGATGATGAATGATTTTGATAAAATACGTAGACTTATCGACTCTTATATTTCAACCCACCATTTTGTTACATGTCGTAGACAAGTTCACAAAAAGCTAATAATATGCAATGCCTCCTCTCCTCTAAACCCGAGATTCAGAACGACTGAGAAGAATTTCATCAAATATAAAATCCTAGAACGAACTATTCAAATTAAACCAGCCTTGTAATAAAAAATCCGCAATACCTCCCCATACCATACCCGTTTGAACGCTACAATGCCAAACAGATAGATTCACAACTATCTTACACATCTATCACAACTTCTATTTGTTTCACAACTATCTATCTGTGTATAACTTCACACCATGTTGTGAGCATGCTTATATGAAAGGTCTGTGTTTCAGGGGTAAGAAAGTTGATTTAAAGATCAGCGAGGTTAAGCAACGTTACAACTGGGTTATTAAAAAACATGTCCCTCCCATCCATGCCGCTGGGAACACGTTAAGCTGTCCCTCTTGCGCCTAATCTCTCTTCAGTAATGCCGGGTGTCTAGAGATTTTTTGTGACTTGTGTCCGCACACATGAGCACTAAAATATAGTGATAATAATAATATATTGAGACAACTCACACAACATCATCTGATCCCAAACAAAGCAGGGTCCTTATTCACTATCTTTATTTCGTTGTCGTGACACGCGTGAAAACATTTTTGAGTGCACCGCGCATGCGCCAGTTTGCACGGGCTTGTCACGACAACGAAATTAAGATAGTGAATAAGGTAAAATTAAGATAGTTGTCTGCTTGCCATAATACCCAGAGCTGTATTATGGCAAGCAGACAACTATTAGACATACTTAAATATATGTAAATATATACATATTATAGGTAAATTACACCCAGACATAAATTTAACCATCGTGCTCATCACAGAAAGTTTTATCCTGGGTGAGGATCGAACCCACGACCTTCGGCTTAGCAGTCAGGGTCGCTAACCACTCCTGTTTATTTATTGGCCTTTGCGAAAGAAAAGGATAAAGCAAGTTTAACTTTCTAGTTTGTTAAATTCAGACTTTATAAAGACAAAGGTTCGGTTAACTGCCTGCATAGATGGGCCATAAAAATCAATGATGCAGAAAATTGTTAAAGATATTACTGCCTAATGAAGGAGCGAATTTGTGACTGCATTTGCAGTGTAATGATATCGATTTAAACTGTAATTAAGTCTTTAAAAGACACTCTTGAGATATATTATCATTTATTTTACTGCAATGTAAGATAAAAGAAATTGGGCAGTAATACTTACACTAACTTTTGCCAAAAACGAAGCGTTGAAATGGTAATTAGATATATATCGTTTTGATAATGCGGAAATAACACCTGCAGAACTGCAGGTTACATTTTCATAATACTTGTACATTGTATGTTTATTATTATGTCCCGTAACATTTTGGACATACTGTGTGTTTTTGCGTAAAGAGCAATACGTTTTCGGACATCTCAAACTTTCTTGTTCATACTCTAGTAGGTACTACTCTAGGACTAGATGATTACCTACTAATTTAATTGCCTTAAATAGATTTTTGTTGCCTTTGTATTTCATAAACTGATTGGTCTGTTGATCTAGTGGTTAACGTGGGTTCGATCCCCACCCAGGATACAACTTTGTGTAATGAGCACGATGGTCTATTCTGTGTCTGGGTGTAATTTATTTAGAAAAATATACAACAGTTGTCTGGTTGCCATAGTACAAACTCTACTTAGTTTGGGATCAGATGACGTTGTGTGAGTTGTCCCAAGATATTATTATTATTATAAACATATTTTCTTATATTCAATTATTAACAAAACTTTTAATATGACAACGAACTCGTGTTTCATCGGTCTATCAATAAATTTATTTCAGTAATATCTTCAAAATCGATTATACGTCGGCGCAATAAGATTGATTTGGGCCTGATCCGCTTGACCTGACATCGATATGACAATCAATCAACCAAAAGTATTGAAAAAAGTCTCGAGTGTTTATTTCTATCTATGTAACTGAAGTACCTATGCACCGCGTTTCATTCGTATTTTTGTCTAGGTATGATAATACTGGAATTTCATAAATTCATGTTTCACACATAGAATCCCATCAGTGGCAACGCGTTAGTATTTTTTATGACTTGTAACTTTTTATAGCGTGTGCTAAAATCACTTCTGCGAATCATCGAACTCACAATCGTGAGATTGCGGGTTCGAATCCTATCCATTATAAAATCGACGTGAACCCACACGTAACAAACAGGATTGCTAGTAATGTGGGACTTTAAAAAAATACCGACCTAAAATCACACGGAAATCCGAGAGTAGCTTAAAAGAATTAATCAGGAATCGGATGAGAGTTTATAAGATAATAATATATCTTGGGACAACTCACACAAATCTTTTTGATCCCAAACTAAACAGACCTTGTGCTATGGAAACCAGACAACCAATAATCATACTTATATATTTGTAAGTATGTTTATCAGTTGTCTGGTTACCATAGTACAAACTCTACTTAGTTTGGGATCAGATGACGTTGTGTGAGTTGTCCCAAGATATTATTATTATTATAAACATATTTTCTTATATTCAATTATTAACAAAACTTTTAATATGACAACGAACTCGTGTTTCATCGGTCTATCAATAAATTTATTTCAGTAATATCTTCAAAATCGATTATACGTCGGCGCAATAAGATTGATTTGGGCCTGATCCGCTTGACCTGACATCGATATGACAATCAATCAACCAAAAGTATTGAAAAAAGTCTCGAGTGTTTATTTCTATCTATGTAACTGAAGTACCTATGCACCGCGTTTCATTCGTATTTTTGTCTAGGTATGATAATACTGGAATTTCATAAATTCATGTTTCACACATAGAATCCCATCAGTGGCAACGCGTTAGTATTTTTTATGACTTGTAACTTTTTATAGCGTGTGCTAAAATCACTTCTGCGAATCATCGAACTCACAATCGTGAGATTGCGGGTTCGAATCCTATCCATTATAAAATCGACGTGAACCCACACGTAACAAACAGGATTCTAGTAATCCTGTTTGTTACGTGTGGGTTCACGTCGATTTTGAAAGTAGGAGAGAGAGAATGTAGGACTTTAAAAAAAATACCGACCTAAAATCACACGGTGTTCCGAGAGTAGCATATAAGAATGGATCAGGAATCGGATGAGAGATTCTGAGATAGTAATAATAATAATGTATCTTGGGACAACTCACACAGAGCTATCTGATCCCAAACTACGCAAAGCTTGTACTATGGAAACCAGACAACCGATAAACATACTTAAATATTTCTAAATACATACATATTATAGATAAATAACACCCAGACACAGAATAAACCATCGTGCTCATCACACAAAGTTTTATCCTGGGTGGGGACCAAACCCACGACCTTTTTTTTTTTTTTTTTTAAAAAAACGACTCCCGCAGTAGGGTACAATCCCTGTGTCGCGGGGACTTTACAAACATACAAGTCACGGACACAAAGTACACCCAGACCCGGAACAACACTTTGTGGATCACACAAAGTGGTGTCCCGTGTGGGAATCGAACCCACGACCTCTTGCTTAGCAGTCGTATACATTCCCACCGCGCCACAGTGGCAGTCTATAATTTATTTATTTCTATAAAAATTAATTAATTGTACAGTTCTTATGTAGTAAGGGATGTTATATTTAAGAACTTGTCTGGTTTTACCAAAAACTTCCTACACTAGGCGTAGCCTGTCCCGCAGGATGTTTTAAATGCAGATTACCAGAATTAATGGAAATATATATATATATATATATTATTGTATTAATTTTAAATGAATCTTTAGTTTTTTTGGGGTTCCGTACCTTAAGGGTAAAACGGGACCCTATTACTGAGACTCCGCTGTCTGTTTGTCCGTCTGTCACTAGGCAGTCTCATGAACCATAATAGCTAGACAGATAAATTTTCACAGATGATGTATTTCTGTTGGCGCTTTAACAACAAATACTAAAAACAGAATTAAATAAGGGGGTTCTCATTCAATAAAAGTGATATTTTTTCTTGTTTTGCTCGATATTGATAACGTGTACATGTTGTAGACGCTTGAAATATTTACGGAATATTTAGGGGGTTATATTAAAGGGGGTCATTTTTGGCCGTTTTTAAAACTGTTACGGTAACTTTCGTGCGCGAGTCTGACTCGCGTTTGGCCGGTTTTTATACATACATATATATATATATATTATTATATATATATATATATATTATTATATATATATATATATATATATATATATATATATATATATATATTATATATATTATATATATATACAATATTATTTAATTTATTAGCTTTATTTAATAATTTCAAAAAGTTTTCTGTTTCGTCATATGTTATGTCCAGTATGTTAATAATATTTTTTCGTCTGATATTTAGCAGGTTGAATTGTTGGATAGATTGCAGATTTTGTTTATCCATACTAATATTATAAATGTGAAAGTAACTCTGTCTGTCTGTCTGTCTGTTACGCTTTCACGCTCAAACAGCTGAACCGATTTAGATGAAATTTTGTATGGAGATAGTTTGAGTCCCGAGGAAGGACATACGATTTTTATCGCGATAACCGACATCCATGCGGGCGGAGCCGCGGGCGAAAGCTAGTTCTATTATAAATAAAAGGTTTCGTGTATGAACAAAACCGTTTTGACCTTGGCAAGAGGAAGTTTAAAAACTCGTTTCCTGATCAAGTCTTCATAGTTAGTATTTAAAGAAACAAACTTGTACGCTTTACCTTTACTTTAGTTTTGTTTATAAAGTAGTCTAGTAACCACTCTATTATTAGGTACAAAAATGTATAAAATAAACGCAAAAACAATTAAGTCTAAAATACTACTATTTTAAAATACAAAGACCTAGCTAAAGCTCGGCATTTTCTAAAAATTAGACATAATTGTTACTGCCTTAAACATAGCATCTACCTTGTCCTACTTTACGTACAGTTTTAAAGCTAGGCTTCCACTACAAGCGCAACTAGTTTTATACTCTCGTGGTGATGCGATAACCCTTGACCATTAATTACATGAACCGGGTTGAGCGCGCACGTCGATGCAGGGAACGTCTTCGCTGTCTAATCCTTCCTTAAAAGACATATTATTTCTAGTTTTGGTTTTGTAAGGAAAATAAAGTGATTTATACACGACTAAACATAAGTTCTTAAAACTATGCTAAAAATGCTCTCAACACAAATGAATTATACTCTCAACAGTTTTTGGTGGAGGCATTCCTTTATAGAGACTGATACATAAATCCTATTTTTATAACAGTTTAAACCCTATTTTCCTCCACTCCGCTCCGCTCTCAACGTTTTTCGCTTACGGCAGACCCTTAAGGCGAGGGTTTCAGAGATTATTAGCGCACTCTTTGTTCCAGGAGCGATGACCCCGAGCTCCGGCGAGCGGTAAGAGATGGCGCGTGCCACCGCCGTCTGCCTATTCACAGCTCATTTCCTCTCCTGCATTATTGGTAAGTTTAAAAAAGGTTATATGTGTTTTGTATTTTGTATGGTGAAAAGGTGTTTTTAATTAAATCGTTTTTAATGCGTCGTATTTTTTTGCTATCGGTTGATGGCTAGTAGTTAGGCACCGTAAAATTGATGTTAGAATACTTCTTGGAGGGTTAAGTTCGATAGGTAAACATAAGTGGGACACAGGAGTAAGATTTGACCTCGTGCAGGCTTAACCTCGATATCTCATCGAGGACCAGGTATTTGACGGGAGGGTTTCTATGCACTATATATAAGTAGGTATGTCTTCCTTTATAAAAGAAAAAGTAGGAAAAAAACAATTGCAAAAAGAAAAACTGTCAGGGCCGATGGCCAGAAAAGTCAAATTATAGTAAAATTATTTATTTTAAGCTAGAGACTGTCTCGATGTGAATACACAATTAGTAAAGGGAAATTGTCTTTTGAATTCTCACAACGGAATAAAGATACTGTTCTTCGGATCTGGTACCAACTTTAAAAACAAGGCCACGCTTCAGTACCCACCTTTTAAAAAAGACATATCTAGGACTTGAACACGTTAGGATATGGAGTGCGTAGAAGGATTTGGGCTTTAAATACTGCCCAGCGGCAGCAGCACCACTGATGCGGGAGCTACGCCCTGCGATGCCAACCCGCCTGCCCAACGTGGCGATTATGGGCAAAACCCTAAATTCACGAATCACAAAAGCCACGGCCCCCAGTTCCCGGCAGTCACGCTATTCCTGGACATGGTGGCGTCCACGGTAACGGCTTGGTGGGGGTGCTAAGAATCTCTGGGCTACAGAAGGCCACCACAACCGATTGAAACTGGCAACGTATAACTGACGCACGCTACAGATAGACTTGCATCTGGCGCAACCTGAGATGAAACTTGGGAAGATTAGGTGGCATATCCTCGGGTTAAGTGAAGTCCGAAGAGAGGGGGAGGACACCATAACCCTCGAGTCTGGCCACCTTGTGTACTTCCGCGAGGGAGACCAATAATTCCAAGGTGATGTTGGGTTTCTGGTAAATACAATTTCTGACAACGTTCTAGAAATGTCCACCGTGTCGAACAGGGTAGCGTACCTCGTTATTAAGTTCACCGAGAGGTATAGCCGCAAGCGTCAAAGTAATGCAAGTGTACGCACCGACCTCAGCACATACAGCCGACAAGGTAGAGGATATGTTCGATGACATATCGAGGGCCCTCCACTCTACCACTAAGACCCACTACAACGTTGTTATTGAAGACTTCAATGCTAAAGTGGGAGTACTAAATTGCAGTAAAACGGTAGTAGGATCCCATGGGTTTGGAAGTAGAAATCATAGGGGGCAAACGCTAGTCAACTTCCTCGAAAGGGAGGAGCTCTCCTTGATGCACCCATTTTTCAAGAAACAGCCCCAAAGGAAGTGGACGTGGCAAAGCACCGACACAATCACAAAAAATGAAATCGACTTCATCATGATGGACAAAAAGCATATATTCAGAGACATCTCCGTGATCAACAGGTTTAACACCTGCCATGGAAAACACAATCGAGCAGAACTTGAGTCAAAAGTGTTTGTGAAATATCTTGGAAGAAGTTACCTGATGAAGCTGACCACAGCAAGTGGAGAAGTCGTTTCTTCGAAGCCGCCAGTCTTCTCCAAAGTGGAAGGCTCCTATTTCCGGTTATAACCGGCCATAGAAGCCTTCGTATACGTATACGCTTTGCATGCATCTCGACCTGATCCTGAAAATAAGGGTCCTAGAGCCACTCTAACACGCCACTACACCAAAGACCTGCCAGAAGTCAACATTGACGAAATCGTGCTGGCTCTTAAACAATTGAAAAATGGAAAAACTCCTGGAGAGGATGGCGTTACAATAGAGCTGCTAAAGGCTGTAAACCCGTACCGAGGTAGCTCCAAAAGTTCGTTATTGCTGTCCTGTTTGAAGGGAGATCTCAGGAGGCGTGAAGTTGAAATGTATTCGTATTGTTCTTCAAAAAGGGAGATAAGGCCCGGCTGAAAAACTACCGACCTATTTTCCTTCTAAGCCACGTCTATAAACTGTTCTCAAGAGTCATCACAAACCGCCTTACGCGAAAACTTGACGAATTCCAAGCACCGGAACGGGATGAATTTTATAGACATTTTCATAGACTACATCCACACAGTGCGGCATATTATACAAAAGACCTAGGAGTATAATCAGCCCCTGTATCTAGCATTATGAAAAGCCCTTTGACTTGATTGAAACCTCGTCCGTTTTGGAGTCCCTGCAGCGATGTCAATTAGATTGGCGATATATCCAAGTGATGAGATGTCTCTACGAAGCCACCGCCATATTCGTCGAAGTACAGAATCAGCAAACAAAACCTATACCATTACATAGAGGAGTGAGGCAAGAGGACGTTATTTCCCCGAAACTGTTCACAAATGCAATGGAGGATATTTTCAGGACGCGGCACTGGATATGGCGGGGCATCAACATCAATGGTGAATACATCTCTCACTTGCGATTTTTAGATGACATCGTCATCATGGCAGAAACGTTGCAGAACCGATGCTGAATGACCTGGCTGACTCCTCTGTACGCATCGGCCTACGTATGAACTTGGATAAAATTAGGGTAATGTTCAATTAACTTGTACTACTGGAACCGACAGCGTACTACGTTCTCAAAATTGTTCAAAAAATATGTGTACCTCGGGCACTTATTGCAGTTAGGTAGAAACAACCTTGAGGACAAGGTGACCAGGAGAATTCGGTTAGGTTGGGCACCGTTTGGGAAGTTACGTCAAGTCTTCTCATCTCCGATCCCATAATGCCATAAGACTAAAGTCTTTAATCAGTAGGTCCTATCCGTCATGACATACGAAGCCGAAACGTGGACACTGACCGTACAGCTGGTCCACAAGTTAAAAGTCGCTCAGCGAGCTATGGCAAGGGCTATGCTCGTAGTTTCTCTTAGGGACAAAATCACAAATTAGGTGATTCAGCAGAGAACTAAAGTAATCGACATAGACCGGATTAGCAAGCTGAAGTGGTAGTGGGCTGGCCATATTAGCCGGAGAACCGACAACCGTTAGGGTAAACGAGTTTTTGAGTGAAGACCGCGTCTCAGCGAATGTAGTGTGCCCTCAAGCCAAGTGGAGTGATGATTTACGCAGAACGGCTGGCAGGAGCTGGATGCGAGAAGCTGAAGATAGAACAAAGTGGCATGTAATTGGAGAGGCCTATGTCCAGCAGTGGACTGCGATAGGCTGATAATCGATGATTGAAATACCGCTGCCCCTGCCCCTTTTTGATCTACTTTAGGTCCAACGAGTCCAAGATCGTGCAACGCGTATTCCAGTGTTGTGATGTCTAGAAAATATTAGTAAAGGCTTTTGGTATAACGTCACGATGTAGACGTACGCCCGGTCTCGGTTATAAAAGTTATTTTGACGAGTACTTTTTTAATACACAATGCTTCAGGAAATTGGACCTACATTTATGTAACAGTCTGCAAGCTCATTGTAAAGTGAAATGGGAGGCTAATAAACCAACTCTGTAATATCCGCAGTGAGCTTTAGCTAACCGTAGCTATTTGCTTCCAAAATAGGCAATTTTCATTTACATCAAAGTCTAATTCTAGAAATGTCAATGAGCGAATTATGTATGTTTAACAAACCATTCACGAATATGACGGCAACAACGTTGCTTTACGACGAACTCACAGACCTTTCAAACGCTTAATCAAGTTACGAACTAACAAAGGTTAAAAATATAACGCCATAATGTACATTGTAACACGTTTAGCGGAGTAATTACAAAGCACAATATCTTAACAACAACTTGAAATTAACAGTGTATGTCTAAGTTTATACTTCATACCTTAATGAGTCTTAAGTAAGCACAGAGCTTACAATGCCGGCGCGCTTACGTCACCCATACATTAACTCGCGAAACAACCCAAAATAAATTGCTATACAACAATTTCACATAGACAGACCTTTTTATTTCCTATTGCAGTTAAGCTGACGTAGTGATTATATATGGTCAATGGAAACTGAAGCAAACAATTTACGTCCATCAAGATTTTATCATTTAATTTTGAAACAGCCCGAGGAAAAACACGCAATGCAGGTGCGATCTATCTTAGCACGACAGACGTTCAGTATAAATTTTTCATGTTCGTAATAAAATAGGTAAGAGATCGTGCGAGACCGGGCTCGTTACGCAACCACTGAGGCTCTATTGTAATAAACTGGGCGGTAAATTCGTCCATCGACACGACAAAGCCGTGGGATCATAATTTAAAATTTAACACTTAATCAAGCTTCGTCTGACAATCGCGATTTACGCCTCTTCAGTGGACGTTTCATTTTCTACTCGATTACTTGCCTCAGGTCATTAATGCGATTAATTTTTAATCTTATCAGACGGTTCCATTAATCTGATGGGAATCCTCGCAGTCCGTGGATGAATTAATGAAGTTATCGCTTGTTTATTGTACTTGGGCGTGAATATTCACAAATACGTTTGATTTACGATCCCGTTTGCTTACCGCAGAGGATTTGGGTTCGTTAATTTGCTTAGAATTCTTATTTGGTGCTACAAAACATTTTGTTTCTCGTTGAGTAATTATAAAGTTTGTAATTAATTATTTAAGTTTTCACGCGTTCATGTTTAGTTTTAGTCAGCAAAATTAATTAGTACCACATGTGTTAATCAAATCTTGACTTCAAGTGGAATAAGCCACAGTTTGTATTTAATAATATACTGTAATAAATATTGAGTGACATCAACCCTTACTCAAACAACACAGGTTATTATTAAAAAAAAATATTTATTTTTTACGATGAATTTCATAACAAAGTTCTTAAGACTTGGATTAATCAAAAGAGATTTCAAATTTAATCTAAATTGTAAAAAGTATTAAGGTTCATTCAACTTGGAAAAGTAACTCGACCAAGAAGAAAATTATGTAAAG
Source organism: Herminia tarsipennalis (assembly GCA_945859575.2). Classification (NCBI taxonomy): domain Eukaryota; kingdom Metazoa; phylum Arthropoda; class Insecta; order Lepidoptera; family Erebidae; genus Herminia; species Herminia tarsipennalis. Next base: position 7,155,166 of record OX243834.2, on the reverse strand, counting down.
AATGGTAAAGACAGACGAATCCCTTTGGACTTTTGAAATGTTTTTTTTACTTTCACCAACATTTGTAACATAACCTCCCTTCGGAGATACCTTATGTCACATTAACGTTGTAATGTTACAAAACAGACCTCGTTTGAGAATCTATATATTAATACGTTAAGTAAAAAGGTTGTACCCCTGAGGAGTATTTGCACACATATAGTTTAAATTGAAAAGAAGTGCGAAATGCCAATATTAAAAAAAAAAAAAACATATAGATTAATTATGCTCGAATTTCGACCACGGGCGACCACTAGTTTGTTTAAATGATTGAATGGGCGTTGAAACAATAATTGCAAAAATATGTTTTTAAGGGTTGTTTTAGTCGTAGGTACTCAACATATTATCTCCAAATATTTATTTGACGTTTATTTTTGCTGACGACACTTACAGATACTGTAAGTAACAGTAGTATTTGTTGACGTAATTTTTTCTCTACAATGTAACCGAAATGTAGCCATGACATTAAAATTAAAGAAACACTATATGCTTTTATACAGTGAACAGTTATTTTGTGACTTAGCGTTACTAAAACAACATTGAAATATATACGCAAATAATTTTGAGTTTGAAACGTTTTTTGACATTGAAATTTTCGACAACGGCCTATGCCTTAATGTCGAAAATTTGTTATGCTGATAATCTAGAAACAGAAAACAACTGTAATTTTAATACGTGTAGAGATACGTAGTACTAATCTCAATGAGCAAGGAGTGGCTAAAGTATGAGAAAATCATTACTTTGTTACAGTATGCCGACAAGATAACAGTAACACCCGGCCACGGGATCAGAGCACAGTATCAGAGTCTTCAAAAAGATTCCGAACAGAGTTCTTGGAAGACTGGCCGCAAGCACCAGGAGCGCCTTACTTTGATCCTAGTACGCCTGATAACGTGACCGGTCTAGTTGGACACCCGGTCACGTTGCTCTGCAAAGTGAAGAATTTACAGAATAGAACCGTAAGTATCTACATTATTCATCACTTTTACGAGATCTCAAAGGGAGGTATTTCAAGGTTAACTGGTCTGGTCAACGCGATTCAATTGAAAGGTTCGGGAGAATATAAATATTTATTTGCCCCGAAAGTATCAATTGAACTTTAAAATATCTACACAACAGATATATCTTTAGTCTAAAAATTGTACAATAAAATGTGAGTTTGTATTTTTTTTTAACAAATACAAAAATGTCAATGTCTGTAAGATGTAAGTTTATTGACTGCCTCGGTGGCGCGGTGGGAGTATGTCCGACTGCTACGCAAGAGGTCGGAGTTTCGATTCTCACACGAGACACCACTTTGTTTGAACCACAAATTGTTGTTTCGGGTCTGGGTATAATTTGTGTCTTAGGTGAACTTGTTTAACATAACTGTGAATGTTATGGAAATCTGGATTTCAATTTTCAGGTAATTATTGTATTTTCATAACGTTTTACCTAATGATTAGTCGTTAAACGGCGTACCTATTTTATTAAAAAAACTAGCTTTCGCCCGCGGCTCCGCCCGCGTGAATGTCGGTTATCGCGTATATATGAAAACTATCTTTCTGTGTCCTTCCCCGGGACTCAAACTATATCCATACCAAAAATCATCTAAATCGGTTTAGCTGTTTGAGCGTGAAAACGTAACAGACAGGCAGACAGACGCACAGATAAACAGACAGAGTTACTTTCACATTTATAACATTAGTATGGATTAAAACATTAATATAAAAAAATGGCCATTTTGTACAACAATATAACACAGTTATCTTTCTATTTGGTCAGCGCTTTGTATCAAACAAAACATCATACTAGTATCCCACGAGGCTAAACTCTGACTGTAATTAATTAAAATCCTGGTAAAAAGTGACTTATAAATATGACAAACGCTAAATATTAAAGGCTTGGGAGTTCACTATTCCCAAACAATCATAGGGTCAAAAATGGTACGAGGAAAATCAAAAATGTTTTATCAGATACAAAGCCTTTTATTTTTATAGTCTTACCAATTTGTAATACGATTGCACCTACAATTTTTAGCACAATACCTTTTTAAAATACCAACTGACAGAAAAAAAAATCCTAATAATCAATGCTTAAAAAAATGTATAAAAATATTATTCGAACGTGTCCTACGATCGCTGGCGTTTGCACAATATTTAAATATTATAGCACCAAATACCGAGGGTTGACTACCAAAATGTAACCTTCACACAACACATAAAATAGTTTACGTACACGTTATCTAAGAACGCCTTCCGAACAAAGTGTTTTGAAGTAGTCTGTAATTTCGTGTCCATGAACAATGTCAAGAACGTTGCTCAAGCAAAGTGCGTATAAGGGTTACGTTGGGGGTACTCTAAATATTTAAAGGTTGTAGTTGAAACGAAATGTTTTTTTTTGCCAAAATGTAGTATAAAACAGACACATACAAATTTATTTAGTTTATTGCAGACGTATTCTGTATGCGCTTTCCAGCTACAATTTTTATTTAAAATAATTCCCAGAATTTTTGTAGTATTTACCTCTTCTGTTTTTGTATTATTTTAATATACATCCAGATTAATTATTTGGCGAGTATATATTTGGAATTGAACCATGTTTGTTTTGCTTAAATTGATTTTAAGATTATTAGTATTAAGCCAATCAATAATTTTACTTAGAGTGGTATTTATTTCTTGTTCATGTGTGGATCTGTTTTTTCACTTGAGAATAAGAGTGGTATCATCCTCAAACAGCACTGTTTTATAATGAGTGACGTTAGGTAATTTGTATATATATACATATATGAGAAACACAAAGGGTTATTAAAATATATATATTACGGGTCTTAATCGCGTGAATAATTTAAGGTTAAATACCTTGTTTATTGCCCGACGTTTCGACCGTATTGCAACGGCCGTGGTCACGGGAAGACACAAAGGGGTCTAGAACACTCCCTTGCGGAACACCGTAGTTATTGTTCTTAAAACCAGACCGATAGCTAACTTTACTGTTTTTCTGATTTTTTTATATTTCGAAACACTGACTTCTACCGTAAAGATAACTCCTGAGCCAATCATTGACATTCCCTCTTATTCCGAACCTACCTAATTTATATAATAGTAGCTCATAATGAACGTAGTCTATGGCATTAACGTAGTCCGTTAGGGAGGGTGCCCTGTCACAAACTCAAAAATATTTAAATTCAATTCAAGATCTCGTATAAGTTCGGGTATTTTTTGAATTAAAAAAAATTAAAGAATAACCCCGACGGACGTAATAAAGAACAAATAAAATTTTAAAACCCCCCGTTTTAAAGTTTTATTTGATAATTTTTTAGACTAGGAAAGCAAAGTTTAATACTCGTTATATTCTGTTGCAATATTATATTTTTAACTCATCGCAATGTAAAATAAGCACTAGATTGTAATACTTACGAATTAAATGTGATTCCTTTGGTTTTCCTTTCACTGCGGCACAGTGGCAGCTACAGCCTAAGATGCTGCAGCCATTCATATTCCCGCACTTAAATACACTATTTTTAACGAGTCCTTTACCTCAGTACACAAACAATTCGTGAAATATACAAATATTCGAATAAATATAACTCACGTTAACTTGTTTGGCCCAATTTCATTGTTTATGACAGTGGGTCAAACAGAAAAAAACCGGCTACGATGATAAGGACCGAAAAAAAGTTCTTTCTCATTAGAAATGTAATTAACTATCCTTGTATTATCTTCTTGATGACGTCACATCGTTAAAATCTAGTAGTTTTTAATCTGAGCCCGCCATAAATATCTCTGTGACAAATTAGCCAGGGTCGTCATCGTCTACCCATGTAAAACTCCTTGACAAAAATTTGTTTAATTAAATTGTGTAATAGGTAATTGAATATTAAACAATATAGTCAAATGCCAAATATATTTTACAACATAATTAATTATTTTAATACTAAATATTAGTTACACTGTGAGTTTCGCATACAATCAATACACAAAGTGATTTATATGGAACTTTTTATCTTGTGATGAGTAGAAATCTTGTGAAGATTTCAACTTTTCTCCCCGAAATTGCTCAGCTGGTGCACTTCATAGTTAATCCATCTCTATGGTTGTTATAAAGAGGAAAACATTGAAAAATTGTTGGGATAAATTCCCAGTACAACAGTTTTAGCTCGGTCTAAATTGTTTAATGTTATATACGCGGGCGGAGACGTGGGCCTCCGAAATACCTAGTCGAACCTATTTTTAGTTAGAATAATTTAATAATTATATTAATGAAACTACCGATAAATTAGTCCAGTCACTCAATTAATTTGGCTCGTCGCTTCAACACTAAACTTATCAATTTCGTTTGTTATTGACAGATTTAATTAACACAACTTTAGTTTTAAATTGATTTTGTGTTTGGCATGTGTCCGCTCAAAACGACATTGACGTTATTAGGTCAAGTCTGCAGTTTGGTCTAAAATTTAAATAATATATATCTATTTTATATGTTATATGAATGAACTAAATTTTTAAGACAACATTTTTTTAAAACCTTCATTTTAGACTAAATTGTAGTCAGTTTAGTCTTAAATTTAATTTTCTACAATGTCTTTAAATGGTAAAGTAGCAAGAAGTGTAGAAGCTATTATCTAATAAAATGTTTAGGATAAATCTTATTTTTACGTGACGTGTTTTTTTTTAATATTTTTATACAACTTATTAATTATCAAGACAAACAGAGATACACAACGATGTCTATTTAAAGTGTTGCAACCTGGTTAAACGGTCTTAGTTTTGTTTGGAGAACAGTCGTTTTGAAAACGATTTGAAAGCTTTTTTTTGTCTCATGTTCCTTTTTATCTGCACCATCTCTCTCCCTCCCGATCTGCATCTCTCAAACATTTTTGGAAAATATTCACTCGGTGATGCATACATTTATAAATCGCTCACTTATTGCATGATCGTCATAACGAAAAAATGCTCATTGTACAGGACGCCAATAATTCGAACTTTGAATTTAATATATTTCACAAAAAATAACACTAACAGGTTTAAACCTTTTTGGCATGTTTGTGTTGACTAATAGTGCTTAAAATAATAGCATCAAATTATGTTATATATTTTACTGTTTTTAAAGTACGTGGGTAGGTACGTACGCCAAGCATTATATTTTTAAAATTTTCGCAAATGTCAAGATTTCGTAATAGGAGAACGACATATAAATTTCAAAGTCCTGACTGACCGACTGAAGACGTAAAAAAACCTTGAGCAGATATGCCCTAATAATTTCACAAAAAGTGACGTTTGAACAACAGTTGCATTAAATAATTTGGGGTTTTTAATAAAACCACGTTTATTCTCAAAGCCGCCTAATATAAGGCGGCTTTATGTATTTATGTACTTGAAAGATAGTTTAATACTCTGCAATTTCCAAATGATTTAATAATGTCACAAACATTTTATTTTTCCTGAATACCTACAAATTAAAAAAATCACAATAAGTTAAATAACAGTAATAACCTATACGTAATGGTGATGAATAGAATTATAGTATTTGCCGGCTGATTGTATAATTTTAAGTAATAATACCTTCATGTTTGTTTAATTTCTTATTTGAATATTTCATTTAAAAAAAACACCTATCAGAAACGAAACGCATTTCATGACATGTCACAAGACAAACCATTTTTGACGAACTTCTTGTTATGAAGAAATTATTCTAAATTGTCTTTGATATTTTATAAGTCTTATTTTGTCTACAGCTACTGTTGTAAATGTAAAATAAATTTTTTTTCTAGTTTATTGTATGTGGCGATTATATTGTAACTTTTTTAACAATGAATCGACGAACTTTATCACAAGCGAATTTTCACAGCAATTGTAAATCGTTGACAGTTAAGTTGACATTGCTTGTGCTTCAAGTCAATGCTTCAAGTAAGTATCTTATTATTTATTTAAATAACATGTAATGCAGTACGTAAAAAGAGAAATAAACCTTATTATTGTTATTGTTGTTAATAAAAAGTTATATGAGGGTCTCAGTTCTGTACATGAAAATTTTTGAAGTAAGCAAACTGCCCTAATAAAGTGCTCAACCTCCTTTCGAGGACGTATTCCATATAATGTAGGCAATTGATAACAAGGATTTTTTGGAAATTCATCCCCTAAGAGTGTAAAACAGTGGTTTTAGTGAATTTTCGTATTTGGCTTTTTGGTTTAATATAATGAAACTGACGCCTCAGTGGCGCGTTGGGAGTGTGTCCGACTGAAACGCAAGAGATCGCGAGTTCCATTTCCTTTGTGTTTTTCTGAGTCTGAATATACTTTGTGTCCGTGACTTGTATGTTTGAAAAGTCCCCATAAGGGTTAAATAGTTTTTGTAGTTGTAATTTTTTCCTAATTGGCTTTTTGGTTTAAAATTTAAAATACTAGCTATATCTTCAAAAAACGCTGAATATATATATATATATATATATATATATATATATATATATATATATATATATATATATATATATATATCTTAAGCGCTAAACTTGAAATAGCTGAACCAATTTGTCCATATTTAAAACTCATAACTTAACGGGGGCAAAGCCTTGGGGAAAAGCTTATCCAAATTAATATAATAAAACTATGAAAGTAATTCTGTTTCAATTGGTTCAGCGGTTTAAGCGTGAAAACTTAATAGACAGATTAAGTTTTCACGCTTAAATCGCTGAACCAATTAAAATAAAATTTGGTATGAAGATAGCTAAAGTTTCGGGAAAGGACATTTTGATTAGTTTTTTTGTGATAACCAACAACCACGAACCTTGTTGTTTTTAACATTTCTAACTCAAAAATGTTAGCTTCGTATCTCACTAGTATGTGATTATGTATTGTATGAATATTTTTTTAACTTTTTAATTACTTTGAATATGGAACGCGTTTATTATTTTTAAAAGTTCTTTCAATTTCGCGCATTTTCACATATCTTTTCGTGTTCATTATCAAATTACAATATGGATTGGGGTAAATGTTGATAAACTTTCGCGATTTGTACACATTATGAAAATATATATATTACGGGTCTTAATTGCGTGAATAATTTAAAGTAAAATACCTTGTTTATTTCCCGACGTTTCGACCGTATTGCAACGGCCGTGGTCACGGCTAGACTAGTTCAGCTCAGCGTCGCCTCCGTGAAGCGCGGGTTTCGGAAACTTTTATGGTCTTCGACAGAGGAAGTGTTGTTGTATCTGTTGATAGTACGATATACAAACATACGGCTGATACCCAGCTTTTGAAGTGTCTGGAATATGACCGACAGCTCCATACCCACTTTGTGTAAACTTCAGCCAAAGTGTATTAAGAGACAGTCTTGGATAGTGTTGTGAAACCTCCCAGCAATATACTTTTAAAAATGTACCGGTGATTTTCCAGCAGGACTCTGCACACTGGACACAAGGCACAAACTACCCAAGCCTGGCTTGAAATCAACGTTCCGGACTTTATAGGAGCTGAAGACTGGCCCTCATCTAGCCCAGACCTCGACCCTTTAGACTACAAATTATGGTCAGTTTTTGAGGACATGGCTTGCTCTATACGACACGGCGACATTGAGTCTCCTAAAAAAATTCTGGAGCAAGCAGTGGAGAAATTTCCCATGAAAACAGTGCGTAAATTCATAGATTCGTGGCCAGACAGATTAAAGGCCTGTATAAAAGCCAAAGGTGGCCATTTTGAATAGAATATTGTGTTTATTTTTTGCTGAGACTTTATAAATATGTAGTACATAGTTTTAGTAATATTCAATTGCTTCATAAAACAAAATTGCATTTTTATTTATAACAGAACTTATAACCGGACTAGATATAATAAAGTTATCAATATTTTAACATCAGAACTGCAACAACAACACAGGTTAACATAATTTGTTTAAGTGTATAAGTTTTGATTAAGTTCCATTCAGAAACAGGTGTCGCAATATCCTCAGTAGTATTGAAACTGTGATATCAAGCTTGGATAGGTTTCAGTTCATGTGAACAAAGTCTTGCAGCTCACTTTTGTTCGACTTACAATAGGCAATTTCCGATATGTGTATAGAATTTATTTCTAGACCTGAACTCAAAGTCCCTTTTGGCGTGGAAGTGACATGTAGAAAGTTCTTTGGTGTTGTTAGAAAATACTAAACAGTAATCGGTAACTACAAGTTTATTTTATTGTAGTAAAAGTAAATGTATTGGGTAGTATAAATAGAGGATGTTTTATGAGTATTATGCTGTTCATAAGATTGTATCCATACTAATATTATAAACGTAAAAGCAACTCTGTCTGCCTGTTACGCTTTCACGCTCAAAAAGCTAAACCGATTTAGATGAAATTTGGTATGGAGATAGTTTGAGTCTCAGGGAAGGACATAGGATAGTTTTTTCGCGATAACCGACATCCACTAGGGCGGAGCCGCGGGCGAAAGTTAGTTGAATATAAATGTTGAGTATTGACGTTGTACCTATCAGTATGTTTGTGTGTGATCTTATTTGCATGTCCGTTAATTGTACGTTCGTTCTGTGTCGCAGCACTAGGGCTTTCTGAGCATTTTGCCTAATGCCGCGACACAGGGCTTGTATCTTTACGACTAATTTAGATACTCGCCAAGTACCCACAGACGCAAAAGTTAAAAGTCATGTGAAAATAATATTTTTTGAAAGTTATGACCTTTACCACCAACAGACTTTTTTACTGAATTAAAATCATTGTTTATTGTGAGGTTTAGGCCCTCAACCTGACAAACAAACATCGAATTTATTCCAGGGCCTTTTAGATGGTTGTGTGACAAAAGTAGGTGGTAGGTGAATAGTAAAATTTAAATTATTTTTCTCAAAATTATATTATTAGTTATTTGGTATAATGTAAAGAATCCAAGAACGAGAGGTTATTAGTATATTAAAAATCACCCTGTAATTTATCAAGCTAACCAATTTGGAACCTCATTTCTAAGTTCAAAGAAATTTGTGAATTATCTAAGTGAGATATTACCTACTGGCACCTACTTGAAACTTATTACTCCTTATATAGTTTATAAAACACACAGCAATTAGTGTAATAAGTAAATAATACGTGTTTATTGTTATAATATGTATATTTTATTTTATTTTTGAATTTTCTCTCTGTACTCATTGAGGTACTGCGTACACATGATAACTCGATGTTTGTACTACAATTATTGCATTCTGTGATCTCTGTAGTCGAGAAAACTAAAGACCCAATAATGTTATGCATGTTTTACTTGGATGTTATGTGTTTTTCTGTTTGAGATCCAAATAAATATAAAAATAAAAAACCTATGGTTTTAAGGTCTCAATTCCACTAACAGCTTAAATACTATTTTATAAATAAAAAAATATATATCAGATAAATAGTTATACTTACGTACCTACTTATAGACTATTTCTTAAATAAACGTTTCGCCAATGGGCGAAACGTGTATTTAACAAACACACGGATCTATAACGATAGATCCGATATAAATATGGGTTTATTTATATCGGATCTATAAGGGCCAAACGTGTATTACAATATCTGAAAAACTGTTCGTGTTACATAATATTATTTTGCTGCCGTAACTGGTTTATTGGCGTGAATAAGCTCCGTGTACTTTCCGGCGACACTATTGAAAAAGTCATCGGCAATTCCATGAAACTTATTTACGTCAATAACTATATACCTAAAGTATCTGTTGTTGAAATTAGTTAGTTAGTTATTCAACTAAAACATTTCTCATTTTTGTAAAATTACCTGGAGTTTTGTAAATATTAATAGCCGTCAATATAAATGTATTTTTTAGTTTATAAAACTATAAATAAACGCTATTATGTTATATGCTTAGCTTTTATAGAATAGATAAATCGGAAGATCTTAATTATTTATTACAATTGGATATAAGACTTATGTCCTTACATGAATTGATGTTTTTCTTTTATTTGAGACGAAAGATACACTCATAGTTTAATTCTAGTAGAGGTGATAACGTGTGAAAAGTAAAAAAAATCTCGGAGCGGGTTAATAATATACTAAATGAGGCAAGTATATAATATCAAGATCGTATAATCTTGATATTATATACTTGCCTCATTTAGTACTGCAAAAATATTTCCATAATAAATAATATGTTTTTTTTTAAATACGCTACTGCGGCCTATTTCAGGTCTCAAGTAGATTCCCTATCTTTAAATTCAAAGGCGGCACATGAGAAAGCAACAAGAAAACACATACACCGACGACATAACGTAATTTATACTCGCAGTGTTTACGTGTTAGGTCTAAGCCATATGCCATCTTGATCGGAACCATAACAGCGTCAGTTATTTTTCCGTGAAATAGTATTCCGGATGAAGGGCACTGTATCAAGTGTAATTGAAAACTGGGCAAATGAGATTTATGAACTAATCTATACTTTTGTTTGTTTTTCTATTCGAACGCGGCAATCTCAGGAACTACTGGTACGATTTAAAAAAATATTTTACTGTTGGATAGCCCATTTATCGAGGAAGACTATAGGCTAAATAACATCACACTATGACCAATCGGAGCGGAGCAGCAATGAAAAATGTTGCAAAAACGGGGAAAATTTACGCAGACGAAGTTGCGCGGGTCAGCTAGTGTCTTGAATGAGGAGTCCAGTGCGATGGCATGTAGATCTTTGCCAAACAAAGATTTGGGTGGCACAGAGACTGTTATAAGCTACGCTTACCATCAGACTCGTTCCTTCAATTCGTTATATATAAAAAAGTTAAAAGTAGTAATTTTAAACCTTGCTTGAGACTTTAAGAGTTTTCTATAAAATACATGTTCTGCTTTATATTAATCCAAACTTTTCCGTCACCCCTACGAGTTTAGTTATTCCGAAAGTAGGAGCCAACGACTAGTTCCTCGCTATCATTGCTTGACCCTCCTCAAATAAGTTAGACAAGGCAATCTACTCGATTAGTTATCGCCAATGCCATTTTGATTACCGGGTTATATGTTCGCTGTTTATTTTGGTCATGTTTGGTGAAGTCGACGAAATTGAGAATAATCTGGTTTGATTCCACATAATAGAAATACTAATGACATATCCTACTGACCAGTATTAACAAAAACTATCCAACTACACGTGGACTTAACTAACTAACTAAACTAAATTAAGGTACCTCATTCGTACAAAAAATCGTGTATTGTAAGAATTTTGAAGGGCAACCTATATAAAATGCAATGTGAGGTACCCAGTGCCGTAACTAGCCTTTTATTCGCCCGGTGCGTGGTCCCGATGGTCATTTCTGCGCCCTGTACCTGGCCACCCATAACATCGCCCTAGTTACAGCAATATTCCTTTTCCATTTGCGAATTCCTTTTTGACGTTTTTGAGTTGATCGACAAATTTGTGGGAGTCAATACGGATGTTCGAGATTTCCGCATTTCGATCTGTGTCTAAAATCTGCTAAGAAAACCTCTAACGTGTAAAATACTTGCCTATTTATTCACAAATATCATGTCACTACTATAATAGGTTCGCATATTCGTGCCAACATAGAGGACCAAAATAAAAGTAACATTTGACTTCCGACCAACGCTCGCTTTGACCAACGTGAATGAGATTCCTCACAAATAAAATGGATTTAGTAGGAATCTGATAATATTATGGTATGAGATCTTGTTTTATTTTATGTTATCTAGGTATCATGGGTGCGTCACCGCGACATCCACCTGCTGACAGTCGGCCGCTACACGTACACATCCGACCAGCGCTTCGAGGCGCAGCACAAGCCACGCTCCGAGGAGTGGGCGCTGCGCATACGCAGCCCACAGCGCCGCGACTCTGGACAGTACGAGTGCCAGATATCTACCACGCCGCCTATTGGACACGCTGTTCATCTTAATATTGTAGGTTAGTCGAGAGAAAATCATCCTACTTAGGTTAAGGCTTAAGTTTGCTTAAATAAAGAGAAAAGTCGAAAATTAATAACTCAAGGCAATGAAAAAAAGCTTCTAATCAAACTGAAAATTTCAAAATTAAAAACGAAAAATTTAATTAGTCAGGTAGGTAAGCACAAATTTCTGGAAGTGAGAAATAATATTGAGAGATTGTTTTATGTAAGAAACGAAGAAAGTTAACTATTGACAGTTTAAAATTTACAGAAAGAAAGAAAAACGAATATAATTTTAAAAATAACTTCTAATTTGTACTTAATGCAACTTTAAGTTTGAGTTAAGCGCACTTAAGGTGAAAAATTGTAAATGTATAAGAGAACCAATTACCTCAGAAATGCGCATTGACTATTTGAAGTGAGAATTAAACTAACAACCATTAATTCTAATGACAATATTAAACAAATAGCTGAAGCACGAATCCCATTTCCAAGTACTTCTAAAATACTTGCTTGCATTCTATTTGGACATGTTCCAATTACTTTGAATGAACTCCATTCAGAACTTGGAATCGACCGCCAAATCTTAAGGCTATCCAAGAGAAACACAAACTACGTAACCGTCCTATATTTTCCACAAGTACTCAGAGAACTTGAAAACATTTCCTGGCCAATATACGTTGGAGATTTGGACAAATTCTTGGCACATATGGCAGATTTGGTACAAATATCCCAATGTCACGGTATTTCAAAGAACAGAGGGTTTGCGAAATTGAAAGGAAGTAACTTCAGATTGAGAACAGAAGCCGAAGTTAAATAGAACACTTCATCAACTATTGTTTGTATGGTTTGTGTTTCACACTGTCGTGTCGTCTGGGAACGTAATACGTGTGTTTGCTCGGTTAGTTTGTTGTTCTATTATTATTTCATTACATTATGTCTAAGTTGTTAACGTACTATACTATCGTGTCTGTTTGTTTTGTGTTTAAAACTTGAACATCTATTTTAGTAGTGTTTAGGGTGATGACACCATCATTTTCACAATATTATAACAATGTATCAAAGGTAAATTACCCTGTTTCAAGAGAACAACAAAAAGTACTAAGGTTAAGAAGAGGTTATTAATAATTTAATCGATTGAAGCATTTATAATTCTTTCGAAAGATAAACTTTGTAAAGAATGAAAATTGGTATTAAATAAATAGCCTTTTTTAAGACCTTTCTACCTGATCTGAAATGGAACCTTTATGTTAGAAACAGCTGTCTCTCACTTTCATAAAATATCAAAGTTTTCTTTAGGCATAATGAAGCAAATTACATCGAAACTATTTTTATTTTAGTTACTTATCCTTCGGCGTTATTGCGTAAGGACTTGTTCTACGCTTTTTATACATTGGCAGTGCTCGACAGACATGCTGTGCAAGATAAGGAATTGGAGGATCTCTCGAGAAACGACAACCTCAGACCACAATGTGATCCTGTTCGATCTTTGTATAGGAAAAGAGGGAGGGTCAGATGTTAAGAGTACGACAAGAAAATATAATACGAAGAAGGCCAACTGGAACCAGTTTCGTGAGAAACTGGTCCAAGCTTGGACGGAAAGTGGATTAACAGAGATGGAAATAGAAAGGATAAATTGTGTTGGAAGTTTAGAGGAAGCAATTGCCAAATTTACAGACGGACTGACAAAGACAAGTAGGGAAACTATACCGGCAAAAAACAACAAGGGTCGAACGGGATACGCATGGTGGAATGAAAACCTAACACAAGAAAGGAAAAAATTGATGAGGATGAAGAGACGAATATCTTGCGCAGCACAGATAAGACGCGAGAACGTTGTAAAACAGTACCTGGAACAAAAAGAACGTTATCAGCAGGAGGTACAACGGGCACAAACAAACAGTTGGAAGAAGTTTTGTGAGCGACAGGATAGAGAAAATATGTGGGAAGGGATATATAGAGTTATAGGCCGAACATCAAAGAGGGAAGAAGAATGCACCTTGGTTGCAAATGGCAGAGAGCTTGTCGGAGCGGAATCAGCGGAACTGTTGGCAAACACCTTCTTTCCAGCAGATGATGAAGATAGGGATAATACTGACCACATCTCGACCAGGGAAAAAGCCAGGACGATAAACCGGTGGGCATCTGGTGAACCAAATGATCCCCCGTTTACGATGGATGAGTTAATGTGGTCAGTAAATAGCTTCAATCCCAAGAAAGCGCCAGGCGCGGACGGCTTTACTGCCGACATATGCAAGCAAGCGATCGGTCTCAACCCACAACTCTTCCTGTCGCTGATAAACAAATGCCTAACACTGGCATGCTTTCCGGCCCCGTGGAAGGAAGCGGTAGTGGTGGCACTGCGGAAACCCGGCAAGGATGACTACACGCATCCCAAATCGTACCGGCCAATTGGGCTTCTGCCGGTACTTGGAAAGATATTAGAGAAGATCGTAATGAAGAGAGTGATGTGGTACACCTTGCCGGGTTCAAGCAAAAGACAATACGGATTTACACCTCAACGTGGTGCCGAAGACGCCCTCTATGTCCTAATAAACAACATTAATAATAGACTAGATAATAAGGAATTGATCGTGCTGGTATCACTGGACATAGAGGGTGCCTTTGACAACGCATGGTGGCCGGCCATGAGGTGTCAACTTGCCGACACCGGTTGCCCGATGAACCTCAGGAGATTGGTGGATAGTTACCTGACCAATCGAAAGGTACGAGTGAGGTATGCTGGAGGAGAATTCGCCAAGGAGACAGACAAGGGATGTGTTCAGGGATCGGTTGGTGGTCCGGTGTTCTGGAATTTGATACTAGACCCTCTACTAAAGGACCTGGAGAGAGAGGGTCACTATTGCCAGGCCTTTGCAGACGATGTCGTTCTGGTCTTTTCGGGGCATAGCGCACTAGACATTCAGATGCGGGCTAATGCCGCGCTCGCCGCTGTTCGGGACTGGGGAGTAAAAAATAAGCTAAAATTTGCGCCGCAAAAAACCAAATCAATGATAATCACCAGAAAATTGAAATTTGACTCCCCGGTCCTGACCATGGGTGGGATCGACATTGAGATGTGTCCAGAAATTAAGATTCTTGGCCTTACGATAGACAACAAACTGACATTTAATACCCATATGTCCAGTGTCTGTCGTAGGGCTACAGTTATTTACAAACAACTGGAAAGGGCCGCCAAAGTTAGCTGGGGATTGAACCCCGAGGTGACCAGAACGATTTACACAGCAGTTATTGAGCCCATCATCAAGTATGCGGCATGTGCGTGGGCACCGGCGAGCAAAAAGCAATCTGCAGTGCGGCTGCTAAACGCTACACAACGGGGCTTCACCCGGAAAATTACCAAGGCGTATAGAACCGTATCACTAAACTCGACCCTAATACTCGCTGGGCTGCTTCCACTCGACATTAGAGTCAGGGAAACGGCCTCTCTTTTTGAAATAAAGAAGGGGTACTCCCAGCGAGTGATAGGAGACAGAGAAATAGAAACACCTATTGAGCATACGCATATGGTGCATCCGGCTAAACAGACTATGTGGCCCTACCGCTGTCTGGCGGACGGAGCAGAGCTGGCTGTAGAAATTGACAAAGGAATCGACATATTTACAGATGGGAGTAAGATTGAAGGGAAAGTTGGTGCAGCGCTCTCTCTATGGAAGGAAGGCGTAGAAAGGAAGTCTATAAAATTAAAATTAGAGCCATTCTGCTCCGTCTACCAGGCAGAGCTACTTGCAATCTGCAAAGCTACTGAAATAGCCAGAAGTAGCGATGCGTCTAGAGTCCACATTTACAGTGACTCCAGGGCAGCCCTAGACACCATAGCCGGCGGACGTTCCCTTCACAACCTAGCTTGTAAAATATATAACAACCTACAGATATTAAAAACCACCAAAATAATAAACCTATTTTGGGTAAAAGCACACGAAGGATTGGAAGGCAACGAACGCGCGGACTCGCTCGCCAAAGACGCCGCACTTCATCTTAAGGTGAAGCCCCACTACGACCAATGCCCGGTTTCATTCGTGAAGCATCAGATTCGGACTGATTCGCTTCACGAATGGAATCAGAGATACTCCACTGAGCAGACAGCCGCGGTCACTAAAACTTTCCTGCCAGATGCAGTCGGAGCCTACCGCATAGTTAAAAAAGTTGGCATCTCAAAAATAATGACTCAGGTTCTAACCGGTCACGGTGGATTCTCGGAATACCTTCACCGATTCCACTGCAAGACAAGCCCGTCATGCCCCTGTGACCCAGCCAAAGACGAAAGCATCCTCCACGCAATAACAGAATGCCCAATATTCGAAAAGGAGCGGATGGATCTGGAGTTGATGACAGGGACATCAATTGTGACAAACAATTTAAAACAATTATTGGAAATAGACGAAATTAGGACACCTTTTATACAGTATTGCATAAAAATAGCAAATAAATTAATAGACAAAAACAAATAAAACTATAACACAAATAGCATACAAAATTAAAAGAAAAACATCGATGAGCTCTATGAATACCTTAAAAATATTTGACCTTCAAACTTATCCATTGTTCACTCGTAGAAATGATAGACTAACCTACGCTACGTAAAACGCTGTCAAATAATTTGACTTCATGTAGGTATACTTAAATGGATAGTATCTGAAAATATTGATAAATTTAATGTCCATGTAAATGCAAAATATACCTTACGTTTTTTTCTAGAATTTTAAGCGATCATTTATCTGACAGACGTTTCAGAATAAAAAACGTTAGGTTAAAAGCGATGCGGTGAAGTGAAGAAAAGGGTCGACGTTCCTCTCCTTTCCAGCCGTGTTTCCGGGCACAACCTACACTTTCAGCTTGAAGACCTACTTGTTACCATTTGTTTAGAATTGAAACTGTAATGCATACCCTATTTATAACTTTTATTCAATGGAATGGAACTTTCGTATCGTTATACCCTATTTATGTATTACAAAGCAGGTTACTGGCTTATAGGTATAGTCGCTTAGCAAAAACATTATTTAAAATCTCATGGGACCATTCTGTTTTCAATTCTTTATTGCCTTTGAACGTACATGACCAAATATCTATTTATCTATAACAAATGCCCTCCTCATTTCGTAGTATTAAAAAAAATCGGCTAGAATATTATCGGAAATTAAGCTGACTGGTATTTAGATTCTGATTTAAACATGATTGTTTATGAATACCTATCTTTAATGATAAAGAATTAATTCATAAATTTCATACCATTATAAGTAGGTGGGTAGGTACTTAATGTTATGTTATGAATTTATGAAATTCAGAGTTTAGAATAGCGCTTAAATTATTAGCTGACGCGCCACACGTCAATGCGCTAAGGAGACAGCCGGCTAATGACCAGCGTCGAATATGTCGTGATACCAGGCAACAGCCAGCCAAGGGCAAGCGTCTAATATGTCGTGATACCACGCGGCCAATCACGGGCACGAATTAATGCAAATCACTTTTTCTTTGTATATTGTTCCATTTATGACCGTGACCACAAACGCCAAAACAATATTATAAAAACTGAATTATTTTAGTTTATCGCAAATTACTACACAAATCATCGTTTCATCCAAAACTCCCAACACAAACGGCTACTGACCCATTGGCTTTACAATCAATCAATCAGCCTGAATCGGTCCACTGCTGGATATAGGGCTCTCCTAACCTTCGCCACAACATCCAGTCGGAGGACTGGATGTTGTGGCGAAGGTTAGGAGAACCTTTCGGGTCCAATTCATTCCAGCGACTTTCTTTAAGTCGTTGGTTCATCTGGGTGGGGGTCATCCTACCTTACGTTTACCGAGTTGCAGTCTCCACTCTAGGACTCGTTAGCTCCATCGGCCATCGGTCCTTCGGCAAATCTGGGCAGCCCATTGCCACTTCAATGTGTTTAACGTGCGTGCTATGTTGGTAACTTTGGTTCTTTGTCGGATGACCTCGTTGCGAATTTTATCCTTCAAAGAGACTCTCTATTGTGAATTCCAAACGTCCACAAGCTCTAAACAAGTTGGAGCTATGTAGACCGATAAAGTTTTAAAATATGTTGATAAACAATGCTAATGTATTCACATCCAAACAAAAATAACAAAAACAACCGCCTACCGTGCGTGGATACCTGTGCTTACGTTAATATTGGTATATTCGTACAAACCTTTTATTTTTAGTACTGTATACGCCAATCGATTTTTAGGCCATAGTAAAGAGAATTGCTGAATTTGTGAGAATAAATTTAAGATTTTACCGTCGTTTTTGGTTTTACTACTATAGTGATATCTGTTCCTGTTTGACTACACGTTATTTTATTAAAATAGTAGTTGGTATGTTTGTGTTTGTTTTAACGTATGGAACGGATATTTTATTTTTCTGTAATCGGTAATGTGCTCAATTATTATCTCGATTTTCAATTGAATTTTTAACTATAGAGTTTTGAAGAGAAAACATTGGCAGGTTAAAATACTGTTGATAACTTAAAAAGCAAATATACTCATTAACACTGAACCCCCCTGGGGTTTCGTGTTAATGAGTTTTCACCATTATTGTTAATTTTGCTACCTACCTTTCTAACAATCTCACCGATTGATGATAGAACAGCAAAATTATACTTTCACTACTGTGTTTGAAAATTAATAAAAGATCAATTTGTTTGTTATTTTCATTCTATTTAATAAAAACCGGGCAACAGCAAGTTGGACCATACTCAGTGTAGGGTTCCGCAGCCTTGAATAATTCCATCAGCAGAAAAGCGTTGTTGTGATGTTTATAGCACTTCCCTTTTCTTGCGAAACGCAGTATTTCGGCAATAACTCAATGACACTGCATTTTGAAATGTGTTACCAAAAAATATAAAAAAATCACAAAGGTAGCGCTTAATAAATACTTTAAAAGTACGGACAGACGGACATCATGAAACTATAAGGGTTCCGATTTGGCCATTTTGGCTACTAACCCTAAAAATCATCTTCTATTAAATGTATGGAGTGCCCTAATAATATTTATTTTTATTATTTAGCTATTATACTAAGTAGCCGCTACTACAATACACCTTTTAAACTAATTTCATCTATATTAATTATGTAGTCTTTGAGCAAAACGTCGGTAACATACGGACAGACAGACAGACGGATATGACGAAATTATAAGGGAATTATAATTATTTTTGCCATTTTTGCTACGGAACCCTAAAAAGCCATGTCGCGTTTGTCATAATGCATTTAGAATTACTATATTAGTTACGAAGGGATTGCCTTTACGACTCATCTGAATAAGGTTATTTTGTCCACAGAACCAGAAACAGAGATAATGGGGGGACCAGACTTGTTCATATACGCGGGTTCCACTATAAACCTCACATGTATCGTCCGACATACGCCGGAGCCTCCCAATACTATCAATTGGACGCATAGAGGGAAGGTAAGCGCCAATTATACTTAGTTAATAAACAAGTATAGATCTCATAAGGCTGCAGAATTAGTTACAAATTATATATACTACGGTATTATAAAGTTACCGAACGTTTCGACGTTTCGACCGCATTACGGCCGTGGTCTCAGTATTGCGCGATTTCTTCATTTTCATCATTTCGATTCGCGCGACTAAGACCCGTAGTTAAAGTAAATATATAATTTTATAATGTGTAGAAATCGCTAAAATTATACAGACGCCTATAAGCCCTATCAATACTAGAGGTATCACTTGGTTACCTTGCATCTTGGGACAACTCACACTATGACAAACAGACAACTGATGAACATACTTATATACTTGCTTCCAAATACATACTTAATATATATAAATTACACTCAGACACAGAATAAACCATCGTGCTTATCACAGTAAGTTTAATCCTGGTTAGGGATCGAACCTACGACCTCTGGCTTAGCAGCCAGGGTCACTAACCACTAGACCTACTGGTCAGTCTTGAACCTACTTTCTTGAATAATACCAATACTAGAGGCTTGGTTATCTTAACCTTAGATTTGACTTTTTAACTTGATCTTGAATAGTTTACGTGGTTCAGAAATAACAAACAGTTAAAAAACGGTCTTAAGTTTCTAATGTCTATACATACATTACAAGCTATTGAATTATAGATTGGAAGTTCAAGTGACATGGTCCTTCGAGCCTTACATATGTACGGCTCGAAGGACCATGTCACTTGAACTTCCAATCTTACATATGTAAGGCTCGAAAAACCATGTCACTAGCACTTCAAACGCATAATTCAAAATCCTTCTGCATTTTATAGCATCACACGGTTCACAAACAAATCCAAAATTCATCGGGTACGTTTTCTAGAACGCGTAGTACCTACGTAAGCTAACACACAATACCCACTGAAACTACTTCAATATCGCATAGCTAAACAAAGGGATATTCAAAGTCCATAAATCTAGTCCTCATTTCAAAGCAGTAGTGTATTTATACCATGGAACGGTATGCGATTCCTGAAATCGCAATTAGAAACCTACCCGATGCACCCACATGTGAATGCTGCTGCTGGATATTACGATTCGGGTGAATGTACACATTGCAATTGCTGAGTGATTATTTTGAGTTAGGTGTTGAGCGAATGCAATAATCTATTTGAATTGGGTGTATTTCTTACACCTTATACAGGTTAAGTTTAACGTGGATATCTGTGTCTGTGTCTATCTGTTTTGCAGATATACACGTTAAACTTAACCTGTATTGCAGGCTTCATTGTAGGCTTAAATGGACAAAGGGATTTTGATGCGGCTTTTTCTGTTTGAAAGTTAGTTGTATGTATGTATGGTTTTTAGCATAGTATGATAAAAGTCCATTTAGTCGTGTTCAGGAGCATAGCTTTAAGATTATTTTTATTGAGGTTTAATATGGCTGATATGGCGGTAGCTACGTCCCTGGTCGTGTCATTTAAAAATATTCAGATTTTTGTCTGTTTTTTAATACAAACGTATTATTTTTTCAGCGGTTGTCAGTTATAAGTAAATGAATTGAATCATTTAATCTTCGTTCATATTTGTTTATTTTGGGCACTTTAACCTTAACTGTACCTTGTAATTTGATATGATTTTTTGTTATTTTTTGTAAGTTAAATGTCAATATAGAAAAAGAAACATGTGGTGCTAAACCGACCTATTTGAGTGCTACCAGTCGATAACACAATTGCTATTTTGGAATGTCCTTAATTTATAGTTTTATAACATATATTATTATATATATATATATTACGAATACAATAAAAACATCTCTGTAAAAGCTTTATTCGTTGTAAAATCTCCTTTACATATTCTATGCGTCTAACCTCACACAGTGGCGCCTGCAACGGATTGGCATATCTTGGAGCGCAGGCGAGTCGTTGAAACAATTACCGGAGTCACGAAACCCCTGGGCGTTATTTTATACGAGCTAGGAAATAGGACCTCGTTTCACTTCAAACTACGGCTGCATTTTACTCAGTTTAAATTTCGAATTTCATATGTCGGCTTAAAGTTGATTATTTCAGAATTAACTTGAAAATTCCTAATTATTTTTGGATAATTGGACACATTTTACGGCGAATTACTGGAAGCTGACATTGCATTCTGAACCTACTATTTCTTTGTAAAAGTTGATCCAAGGCTTTATTTTATTAATTTATTAAACACAAGTGACAGAAAAACATTCAAAGTCTCACAAAACCATGTTAATGGTTTGATTGAATTACTAGTGGATCCACAGCACAGATCTTTCACAGAGAATCACTAATCACTCGGTAAATATTAAGATGCTCGTCATACAAGTTTATTTACTTAACGCTTTTCAAACTTATATGTTATTATAGTTATAGGTAATTATATAACCGTAGCTCCACTCTCATAGATGCCGGTTATTGCATGCATTTAAATTGAACTCTCTAGTATACTGTGAGCTTAATCAAGCTGCTTGTTGTTGACTAAACTGATTTTTGATGAAAATTGTAGTATGTCTAAGTCCGATTATTTATTTTAAAACTGCATTGATGAAATGAAAATCTATGCGGAGGACGCATTTTAATATAACAATATGGGCATATTAAAATATTAGTAACATATTATGAACAAGGGGAAGTTTTAAAAGATATTTTCGTATAAAGTAATCCTTTATTAATTGATTTAGATAAATAAAAAAAGTACAAACTCAGCTACTTTACAATTTTATAGCAGTTGGTAGCTACAAGTAAGTTAAAAAGTATGTTTTAAATAATTTGGTGGTACGAAATATTCCATCCGTCTCTATATCCAATATATTTTATTGTAGACTACTAATGTCTATTTCATTTGAGTATTTAGATACCAATACCAATTAATTACGTTTGTATCTATAACATCAATCAGGTTCATTTCTCAGCTAATGAAATGGTGTCGGAGTTTCTTCAGTCTAAGTTAAATTTCTACCACATTAACTTATTTCTAAATTTTATTTTTTCCGCATTCGAAATTTTCCGAATGATTGTTTTTACACATTATTTACATTATTAATGACTAATATTCCACATCATATAGTTTTCCATTTGATACGTAGGTAGCTCGACAAGTTTTAAATTCTCGTAATTATAAAATAGAACTCATCTGTATTATATATTTATAAAAAGCCAATTTACTTAAAAATAGAACGTAAGTAGTTTAGAAAAAAAATATTACAGTCATCAAACGCGGGAGTAAACTACAGGGTTTCCCGCGTTTTTCCTTGCAACGATGATGGAGCTTAACTGCGAACATTTGCGTGCTATGATATTTTATGATTTTAAATTTGGTTTAACTGAAAAACTTAGCCTTCAACGATTACAATCAGTGTTAGAGGAGTTTGCCTTATCTCAAGCAACAGTTTTTGATTGTTTAGTAAATTTAAAAGGGGAAAACATACCATACAGTAACTGCAGAAAATGTGTGAACTACTGAAACGATGTTGCGAGAATACTCACGAATAACCTACTCGGACATCGAGAAGGACATTCTTGGTGTTAGTTCGGGCAGCGGTAACATTATTTTGCATTAGCATCTTGGAGTGAGGAGCT
The DNA here is from genome assembly GCA_945859575.2 of Herminia tarsipennalis. Classification (NCBI taxonomy): domain Eukaryota; kingdom Metazoa; phylum Arthropoda; class Insecta; order Lepidoptera; family Erebidae; genus Herminia; species Herminia tarsipennalis. The sequence continues at coordinate 7,132,244 of OX243834.2, read as the reverse complement.
TTGTTGGCATTGGATCCCGCGTTTGCCGTCAGACACTTATCAACTGGCCCATTGGTGCGACGAAATGCGTCTACAATTTGAAAACGGAACGTCAAGGCGTGGTTGGGAAATCATCGCTGGCGACAAAACGTGGATTTTTTAATAGGGATACAATTTTTCATATTCCACTCTCACATTGTGAAATAAGAGGCAGTCGTCATTATGGGTCTTTTCAGAATAAAAGTTGCCGAGCAAAGACATCGTGACGTTGGTTTACAATCCGAGCATGTCGGACGATGCTCGATGGTTCCGCAGCCATTATTATAAATAAATGCACTACATATTGAAATATCCGGTTTGAATAATCGCACCAGCAGAAAAGCGTACGTTCATGGCATTTACGGTTTACTAATGTTTGTCATAATTTAAAATGCCATAATTTCACATGCCATACCGGTATTTGCCATAATTTCATTAGAAATAACGCTTCAGTTGCCATAATTGTGAAATGACATAAAATGACTTTCACTAATTCCATTGGTCATAATCGATCAAGTGTCATAATAATTTAAATCCATAAATGTATTTGCTATAATTTTCGTTTTCAATAATACCATTTTCCATAACTTTTATTTACCATAATATAAATAAAGATAATATAGAGTCGATTCTTAATGGAGAACCAGAAAAAAAGAAACCTAGAATATACACAAAAAAAAACGAAAGAATAAACAATATCATAATAAATAAAAATAATTACAGTGAAGAAGAGTTTTTGAGAGCTTTGGCCTCCAACTTAAATTTAAAATAATGTTACTTTCAGAATTTTTTTTTTATTACTTATCTATACTTGAATTATGTTGATTAATAAATGATTATACGACACAGATTTTTTATTTACAATTAAACCTGAAACTAATCCTCATATGGCGCCTACTTACTAAACTCGACGGAGCCCCGCTTCGCGGGGCTCCTACTTTTGGGTGGTTTAAAAAAAAAACCTAACACGAAGACTAAGGCGGGAGCTCCGCTTCGCTTCGCTCCCGCCTTAGTCTTCTAACCTAACCTATCCGAGTCGGATTGCTCTGAGTCGGGGTGTTAAAGATAATTAATTTCGACCTAACAATATTATGTATTATTTTCATAATTATATCAAATTTTGATTATGTCAAGAGTCGATTATGAGACGTGTTACTTATGGAAACTAATTATTATGATATATGTTGCTATGGAAAGTCATTTTATGGCAAATAAAAGTTATTACTGTTGAGTTGTTAAGGCAAACGTTATTAGTATAAATGATAATAGTGCAAGTAAATATTATGATCGGGGACGATTATGGCAAACAATATTAGTGCAAATTAATTTATGGCAAACGAGAGAATACCGGCATTTACGCCCTTTTGTTGACGATTTTTTTCGGCAATAACTCAAATATGGTACATCCGATCATGTCGAAAATAATTTTAGTTTAAACTATTTTTTTAGTCTTTATGGGTGCATGTTTGCGATTTTCTCAATAACCACTAAATCCCTTGCAATATTTTTCTGGGCAACAAAAAAGCCTGGACAACGTTAGAAACGTTGTCCAGGCTTTTTCACTTGATCAAAAAACTTTATTTGAGAATGTTTTTAAAAAACCTGTCGTCTGATGTGCTACATGTTGATATTTGGCAAAAAAACAGCTTCTGTTACACGTATGGAGTGCCCGCCCCCCCAAATACACACATCAAAAGTGTCTAGGGATCAACATATATTTTTGCAATAACTTTTCTCCTGATTGATTTTTTTTTTTTAATTTCTTTAAGGATTCATCAAATAAAGTGTTTTCGTTTGTCACAGTAACGATAAACCAAGTCACCTTTGCATTAATAAAGAAATTTGCCATTTTCCTAATAAAGGGATTTTTGACATTTGAACCACTAACATTAAAGTTCGAAAAAAAGACTGAAATAACAGTTTTCTTTAAAATTTTATTGGGTAACTTAAACAATTAATAATCCGTGTTTCTACCGCGAACACTAACAACACAAGAACATCGGTTTGGCATACTCAAAATGAGTTCATCCAAATCACGCTGTGGAATGGCCGCCCATGTTCGTTGCAACAACAAAAAAAGGTCTTCTTGCGACTGGATACCCTCCATATTCGGCAGAGCTCTTCTCTGTAGCATATCCCATGCATGCTCAATCGGGTTCAAGTCTGGCGACTGAGCAGGCCAGGGCAGGACATTGATGTTAGCTGCGGCGAGAGTCTGTCTTACAACTCTTGCGGTGTGCGGTCGTGCATTATCATGCATTAACTGAAATAAGGGACCGATTTGCACTTGTAGAGGAACGATGACGTCTGATACAATCGTCTCAGCATAAATTTGAGCGTTGAGGTTGCCTCTGATCCAAATCAACTCAGTTCTTCCGCCGATCCAAATACCCGCCCATACCATGATGGTTCCACCACTATAAGGATGGACTTCCTGGCAGGATTTTAATCGCTGTTGGCGTCCAGGGGTTCTCCAGTGTCGTATACGTCTTGTATCCGGTCTCATACCAAAACGAGACTCATCAGAAAAGCACACGAAACGCCATTGTTCTTCTGCCCAATTTCTGTGTTGAAGAGCCCATTGATATCGAATCCTACGATTGTGCATTGCTATAGGTGGTACCCGTAGCGGTCTTCGGGAATGAAGGTTCACTTCATGCAAGCGGTTTCTGACTGTTTGGTCGCTAATTAAGTTCCCTGAAGAGTGATGAAGCCTCACGGCTAACATCATGGCGGTTATTGTTGGACCTCTTCGAGTTAAGATTTGAATGTATCGGTCTTGTCTCCGTGTGGTGCAGCGATACCGTCCTAAAATCATATATCTAATCGTAAATTTATAAAATCATAAATTTATTACAAAGCCACATCTCAATCTCAAGAAATCCGCATAAAAATGCTTGATCCCTAGACACTTTTGATGTGTGTATATTTATTTTTATTGTTAAATTAATTAAAAAAAAATGATTTCATTAACTCATACATTTATATAATAGTTTGTGGACGGTAAAGTTTTATCTATCAAATGAAGTAGTGGCTAATACGACACACCTTCTCACCAAATTTTGACAATATTCATTGAGTACGATGCTTGTGACTACCTAAAAATAATGGCTAGTTTTTTTTTCTTGTATCGACAACAATGTTGTAAAATCTCAGATTTGTTAACTCGGAATGGTATACAACAGTAGCATTGCTGAATGTTTTCCAAGCTGTGCGAGAGAGCAGACCAAAGACTAAGCTTCGGGGAATCATGCTGCATGACGACAATATTTCTTGAGAAATCCGGTGTTGAAACTTTCCTGATTTAGCTCCCTGTGATTTTATTTATTCCCGATAACCAAGGAAACAATAAAAGAGATTTTTTTCGTCACCTACAAAGCCGCAATTTCGGACCTATCGGATCAAGACTGGCAAAAGTGTTTTAATAGTTGGTTTAGGCGAATGAAACTTTGCATTGAAAATTAAAAAGAGTATTTCGAAAAAAATGTAAAATAAATTCCTATATTGTTTTTTTTCTTGTCTCAAAACTTATCGAGTTACCTAGGTAGTATAATCAAGACAAAAACTTAGTAACCCAACTGTGTGTGTCGCTGAAATACAAAATTTAGTCTAGATTATCATCTAATGTCAAGTCAATGTTTTGTTAAAATAATGAAAATAAAACTCAATTTATCTAATTTTATTTTACATTTGTTTTATTATTTAAAAATACCTACATAATATGGCTTCTTCATGTAGTGGTAGCAATAAACTTATTTTTTGAAAATCGTGTAATTTAAATCGGCTTCCTACATTTTTTGAATAATAAAAACACTTATGTTATATATAATAAGTTTTCAATTTTATATTAGTCAGTACTAAGGAAAATGGAATTAAGAAAGTATACATATTGGAAAATAGACGTTTTAAATTCAGAATTTGTAAAATCAGTGATTAGAACGTCGACAGGGATTTAATACTAAGTGGTAAGAAACGCCAAGAGCATAAAAAGTCACCTACATAAATAGAATGCGCGCTTGACGGTTGCAGAGAACGGATTTTCAGACCACCTTCCATAACGAGATTAGAAGTAGTGGGACTTGTCGATGAACGGCGTTTCGTTTACTTAGTACTGACTGATACAAAATAGCTACCTTATGTAAAAGACTGTGCTGTGCCGTATGTAGTGTGTGTCGTAACTCAACGATTAAATAAGTATTTCTTTGTTTTTCTTTTTTTTTCTGTTTAAGTGTGCGTTGCTTAAGCTAAATGTGTATGAAGGTTAATTTTCGTACTCTCGGTAGTTTTTGGTGTACTTTATAAGGCAATTGACGTAGACAACAAACCAGACTGAATTATTTATTATAAGTTTATAATAACAACAATCACAAAGTCAAACTTCTTTGTACCCAAGAATAATAAATCACGATCAAAACAGCACCTTTACGAACTAGCATTAAACAAAAATTATTCTCTGAACCTTAACATAACTCGAGGGTAAAGTTTAAAGGAACAATGTAAACATCATTCGACTTTACCTCGCCGTTTCTTACTCTGATTAAATCTTTACTGCGTCGCAAAGTAATATTATTCTCTCATTTCTTAGCGAAGAGTTATTACGTTTATAGTTCTGACGAACAAAGATATGAAAGACTGTCGTTATATTTATAAAACTGTTCTTATTTTTCGTAAGTTTTCTAGACCAGCAAAGTGAAGCTAGCTAAGCATCTGTTTAATTTAGCTAATGAATATTCATCTAATATATAAAATTCTCGTGTCACGGTGTCTGTAATTGAACTCCTCCGAAACGGCTCGACCGATTGTCATTAAATTTTGTGTGCATATTGGGTAGGTCTAGGAATCGGACAACATCTATTTTTCATCCCCTTAAATGTTAAGGGTAGTCCACCCCTATTTTTTTTTTATTTTTATGTAAATTTTTATTTTTTTTATGATACCGTATTCAAAAATACATACAACCTTGAATTTTCACCCTTCTACGATCAACCCCACAGAACACACATATAGCTCAACCCCTATTTTTTTATTTACCCCTATTTTGCAAAAACGGGTTAATTTGATGCAGACGAAGTTGCGAGGCTCAGCTAGTGTATTATAAAAGTCTAACAGTTAGTAACCCTATAGGGGTACCCCACATAATATAATTATTACTATACATATCAATAATTAAGAATGTAACTATTAATAATTGTATGGGTAAATTAAAGCTATAATAATAATAAATAATTAAAAAATCGCATTTCATAATTCAAATCATTTGGTTGCTACAAAGCATTGTACAGAGGGACAAGGAAACAAAAATCGGGCAAGTGCATGTTGGGCCACGTCCAATGTAGGGTTCCGTAGTCACCCCCCTCCATCCAAATAATGCGGCTTATGAAGTTACAACGTTATACCTAATTTTGTTACTTCTCATTCGATCAGCTGTTACCCGTAAACTTGTAAAGCCTTCTTAGCTGTGATAGTTTTCCTTTAAATTTCGCTTGATTTTTTTCACATACTCTACATCAACCATTTAGCAGGCAGAGGGGGGGGACACTTGACCCTAACAAAGATTTTCAAGGGGTAGGCGAGGAAAAAATACGCATTTATTTTCAAGATTTTATTCTTTCACTTTGTCGGCGTAAGTAATAAGTGTGTCCATGCAAAATTACAGCCTTCTAGTACCAACAGTCTGTGCAAAGCTGCAGACGGACGGACGGGCATGACGAAACTATAAGGGTTCTGTTTAGCCATTTTGGCTACGAAACCCTAAAAAATAAAATGTAAAAACCTTTTCATTTAAATATAATTTCTTTACTATTTACAAACCCTTAGGCATTACGGTATTAAAGGTACAGCGCTTGATCTACTTGCCTCTTACCTGAAACCTGAGTGAAAGAATTCAATATGTTGATATAGGCGGAGTAAGGTCGTCTGGATCACCAATTAGTATGGGCGTGCCTCAAGGATCAATACTCGGTCCCTTCTTAATTTAGGTTTAATAATATATTAATGATTTACCATTTTATATTAATAACTTTTGTGACATCATTCTATTTGCTGATGACTCTGACTCTGATGACATGACTCTCATTTTTAAAATTAATCGTAAACTAGAAAATTTTGAGAAAATAAATAAACCTCTCTCACAAGTTCAAGATTGGTTTACAACAAATAACCTACTTCTGAATCCCAAAAAAACTAAATGTATTAAATTTAGTTGGCCAAACGTGAAAAGTACTAGTACAAGTATAATTTTAAATAATTAAGTGATTAGCTTTGTCGACTCAACAGTTTTTTTTTAGAATTACTTTAAACAGTAGATTGCAGTGGGGCATCCAAATATCATGTCCTGCAGGAAAACTCAGTTCAGTAGAAACAGATCGACTAGTATATTTTAGGTATTTTCACAGCGTCATGTCCTACGGCATATTGCTTTGGGGCAAGGCGGCTGCGATATATCAACTAGGAGCACGAGTTAGGATAGAGATAGACATTACTATAAAAAGACAAACAAGAGTATAGGAAAACAAACCTGGTTAATTTGAATTGTAAGCAGCTTGTCTTGATCGTAGTATAAACAAATAGGTAAACTATGCACTGATCGTATGTATCTTGTTTTAGCATCGGTTACAAATACCTTCAGAACTAGAAGTCGGAATCACAAAGTGCGTTCCACATGCAACGTTCTCACGTCTGGCACACAAACATTACTTCTTAGGGAGGGTACAGAGACTATTTCCAGTTGATTTTATTCCCTGATTTGAACACAAACATAGCTTGTACGAAAAATCAAATTTAATAATGTAGTAGCAACATTTACAATTTAAACACACACAACATTAATATTCAACGAAAGTTAAACAAGTGAGTTCCACCAATATAGTTTAAGATATTGATTTTTCAAAACCAAACCCACCGCTATACCCAATCACTTTAAACAAATGGGATTGAGAAATGGAATCTGGTAGTAGACAGTTCTATTAACGCCCTATTACTCGTAATTAGTTGCTAACTGTTTTATAAGCGATCAAGCAATTTTAGGCTCAGTAGGTTTATAATAATAGAAAATCTTTATTCAATTAGGAAGCAAAATACTACTCTTGTGAATAGTTGATTCTTTGTAACCGATCAGTGCATAGTTTAACTATTTATTTATACTACGATCAAGACAAGCTGCTTGAAATTCAAATTAACCAGGTTTGTTGTTCTTAACCCTAAATTTTAAAACAATTACTTGCAGCTAATACTTAGTGCCTTGGTCTTTCTAGTTAAGTAAAGTAAGTGGTCTTTGAGAAGCTTTACAAGACAACTTTGTAGTAAGTACTGAACGATTTTGTTAAGGAATTGTTAAGTTAAACTCATGCAATTTAAATGTGCTTAGTTGTTTTCTTTGGAAAGTGTCTCGACCCCAAAATGCAGAACTGCGTTGATTGGTCAAGAAGGACGAAAAAAACAGTTTAGAATATTTTATACGAAATACATGAATAAGAAATTGAAGAAGCAAAAACAATTCAAGAATGTTTTTATATCTTTGGATATTTTTTCCAGATTTCTTCATTCAGAATAGTCAGATAGCCCATAAATTCATCTTGTTCCCAGCTTATTTAATATGTGAAATGTTCGCAGAAGTACAAGAGTGATTTTTATTTCTAAGTAAAAAACTTCTTCGATTTCACGAAAAAGGTAATGAATGCTTGCATTTCTAGCATCACTGGGATATACTCGAACAAGACTTGTACCCGCTACTATCTCACTGACTACTTACTATTGTAGCAATTATATTGGCAATCAAATTACTCTGGTTTTGGTCCTGTTAATAATATGGACTAAAAACTCAATATTCTGTGACATAAACACATAAACGATGCACGAACTTCAAACACAACTGTTTAATGACAATATAATCAAAGTGATGTAGATGTTAGACTGGTTAAAACCATTTGCATGTTGCATATTTCATGTTGCTTTGATGTAATTATTGCGAATCATTTCCCGTTTTAGTTTCTATGTCGAAATAGGAATAATAGAATTTGGAAGCTTTCTCTTTGTTACTTGGCAGAGGAAATTGTGGGGAAATAAATGTGTATCACAAATATAGTAAACTGCGTATATTAGGATAATATGCAATTTGAATTATGGGCTATCTATGTTCGAATAAACAATAGCGGACATGAATTTAGTTCATATTAAAGTTAAAATGTTTTCTAATGAGTTAGTAACAAACAACAAATTATGTTAATATAAGGACTGAACGGTTTTTACGGAGAAGGTTTGCCTATCGCCAGACACCAATAGTTTTATATAGATTTCTTATCTAAATACTACTCACTGTCGCAGATAATATGGGGTGATCTTGCCATTAGGTAGAACTAAACGCTATTGGTTTTGTTTAGATTTTCATATCGTGACACGTCGCGTTTGTCTGGCCTGTTGGTCTAGTGGTAAGTGACCCTAAGCCGAAGGTCGAGGGTTCGATCTCCACCCAGGATAAAACTTTGTGTGATAACCACGATGGTTTATTCTGTGCCTGGGTGTCATTTATCTATAATATGTATATATTTAGAAATATATAAGTATGATTATCAGTTGTCTGGTTGCCATAATACAAGCTCTGCTTAGTTTGGAATCAGATGACGTGGTGTCAGTTGTCCCAAGATATTAACATATAATTATTATATTATTGTTGGCTTGGCAGGCAATGCTTGTTTTCTGTAGAGTCTTAACGTATCAATAGATTATGGGTACTGTTGGTGAACTTGTTGCCCTACAGTCGTCTTCCATGACTCGGGCTGGTAATGATATTGAAAAACCTAACCACCCAACCTTATTAATTTTCATAAAGGTGTACTAAAATCTGATGAAAAATGAAGAAATTATAATTTAGAGATGGTAACACAAGGTTATGGTAAGTACCTAGGTCCTAAACCTACTAAGACGAACAAATCTTGATCTTTGTGTTTTTTTTTATTGAATTACTTTAACCTTTTGTAACGATTCATTATCAACTTCTGCTTCAGTAGAACTAAGTTTCATCACTGGTTGAACAAAATTAATATTTTGTATAGCAGCTCCGGCTGTGACGTCAGGTTTTGCATTGAATAATAATAATTGAAACAACAAAATTTCAAACTTTTTTCTTGTTCCCGTTCCTACACACTTTTGGTGATTAGAAATCAACACGACATACCTACTGCAGCATTTTTATTATGTAAATTTAGGAATACAGGTCTCAATGAAAAAGTATCAAAGATCATAATCACAATAGGAGCCACTGTCAGTTAACATTGCCATATAATATGACAAGTTTTTTTTTAATCAATGTTTCATGAGATTCTGGTACTCCTATACTTACGAGTACTTTGCTCGAGGAATGCACACGAACGATATGGATCTCAGACCATTTCGGTCCTGACCTGATCCATGAGCTATATCTATGTCTACGTGCATTAAGCGCATTGTATTATGGTTATTTTTAGTACTGTCGGTATTTTGTGAATAAATTGAATAATAAGTAAAATATTTTATTTTTTCAACAGACGATTAATTTCGACTCTACGCGAGGTGGGATATCACTAGTTACAGAAAAAGGTATACACAGTAGCAGTAGATTGTTAGTGCAAGCAGCGCGGACCTCGGATGCAGGGTCATACCAGTGTGCGCCGGACAATGCACAGTCGGCCACTGCGAGAGTACACGTATTGACTGGTAAGTTAATTTAAGTTTATTGACCTTGAAATCATTACTCACAAAGTACAAAATTCAAAGATCAGGCCGCTTTAACAGCATGCAATTAAATTCACGTTGATTGTTTGTGGTGAATTATTTTTTGGCAAAAACATAGACCATTTACATTGTTCTATTCCGCAGTGTTGAACACCAAATGTACTCTGAGATGTTATTCATCACAGTAAAAAATTGTCTTATCCCTCCCTCATGTCATAATATAAATTAAAGTCATAACAAACAATTTAAGACTGTAGACAACTTAATTTTCGATAAATGTAAACGCCAATAGCACCTAAACATTGAATCTACTTAACTCAACACTATCTTAATCTATTCCAACCAAAAACACCCCGGCTGTCTCTTCACAAATTAACTAAACCAAACCGTGATCCCCAAAGCAAAAAGGAGTATAAAAACACTCCTTAACTTACGCTTCCCCCAGTGGAAAGATAGACAATAAATCAGTCCTATCCTTGACGTAATTAAATGGAGCTCCGTCGAAACACAGATTACTAAGAATACAGAAGACAAGTTACATATAAAACGCCCTTGACTTGACTTATTTGGGTCTTTATAGATTCTGTCAAGTGAATTCACTTTTTGAGTTCGGGAAACTATTCTTTCTTTTTAAATAGCTTAAGTAGCCCCGCAAGACAGCACGCACACATATACATCGTACGTGCGTATACATGAAAGTGGAATCTGTTTAAACATCACATCTACAATAACACAACAATTTCATAATAACTACGCTCACGAACACTGTATGTAGGTAGGGTGTGAAGAAAATGGTGGTGTGATATATAAAAAAAAACTTAAATTACCTAACATGAATATTTTTATTGAACTCAGTACTATTTATTTGTTTGATAGGCATATCTTACAAAATCTTTATTTATTTTGTATATACAGAAAATATATAGAAAAGAAATGAAAGATAATAAAGATTTTGTCGATAAAAAAACGGCTTTCCATAAAAACCAACACTTAAACTGTAGGTAAATACGGATCGGATTATCCGATCTCTAGTCACACTTTACAAATATCATAAAGGTTGATATGAAAGTACAACCACACTCGGAACGACAATTTATGGAAAATACAAAATGTTGTGGGAAACGAACCTATGACCTCTTGTGGAACAGTCGTTCACACTTCCGCCGCGCCACCGAAAAGTTTAAACGTGTGAAGGTTGCCTTCTGTAGTTTCGGTATTCTGGGGTCGGTACGTCTAGAAGTTCTAATTAGTTGACCGGCGTGTTCGTCAACCGACAATCGTCACTCCCGGCATGAAATTGGCGGAGTTCATTTGGCTGTAAAGAGTCGAGGTAATTTCAAGTGTTGCATTAGCTTGAGAAATTGTCAACTTGCGAGATTACTACATTCAAAAGTGTCAAGATTGTTCGTTGAAGTTAACTAATCAGTTCTTGATATGTGACACTTTGGAGAGACTTAAATATGGAAATTAGGTAGATATAGGTATTATGAATAATGATTGACGGTAGCGATTAATATAAGTTGTATGTTATTAATAATATTATTAATCCGAAGTTTTATGGATATGGGTGGCAGAATGAATGGATATTACTTGCCTTTTCACGCAAAAGCTGTTCGATTAAACCTAAAGTAATAAAATAAAAATCATACAATAATGCGGGTGAAGCCTAAGGGAAAAAATAATGGAAAATATCGTAAATACAGGGTTATATGTGGTTGTAAATTAATGTTTATTAATCATACGATAAATAAGAATAGTTCGACTTTCTATGCGAACGTAATCAAAGTTGGCGGCGGTTTAGACCGGCCCACCGCCACGACAGGCTTCCTCCGTAGCCATGGACTATCCTGTTTTATTTTACATATTTATTTTTTTTGAGTTTGAAACATATTCCAACAATACTGTTTAGTCTCAGTCATATGTTAATTCAGTTTTTGATGGTTAAAAACCCTGTTAGTATCGACCGCCATTTTGAACTAAGATATATCTTAAATTAAAAAGAAAAATGATTTAATGGTCAGATTCGTAAATTTCGCCTTATCTAGTGAAAATCCTTAGCAATACAATTGTTGGAAATGCTTCAAAACAAATACAAGACACTCGTGGATAAAATCAAGTTCCTAAATAGATTTGCAACAACTTTTTTCGTTTATTGTTTTCTTATCGTATGTTCGTTAGAGTTTTCTTTGTGTATAAAAGAAGCTGTAGAAAAGATACAAGTCATTTCGATTATTCAAGTCGTTTTTATTCTATAAATAATCTTCTTTTGTTATTTTGTGGGATTGATAAAGAAGTAAAAAGTACTACCATAAAAAGTAATTTAAAAAAATTAAATATAGGTACTTCAAAAGTTAACTGAAAATAATTAAATAATACTATTATATACCCACACGTGATTGCCCTACATTTTTTTAAGTCGGTGCCACCATAAAAGTAATTAGAAATTCAAGAATTATTACAAAAAATAATAGTCACAATGGGATCTCCAGTTTCGGAGAAATTATTGGACAAACATACAAAAATTATCTCTCGATCATCATAATTATGAAGGTATGCATCTAAATATGTTTTGAAGCGGCGGTAGTCCAATGGCTAAGTTATCAGTCTCGCAATCGTGAGGTCGCGGGTTCGAATCCTACCCATTATCCTACCGACGTGAACCCTGTGAACCAATCCCACATTGCTAGCTATCTTTAAAAAAAAGTTTGTACTTATATTATTATTTCGTTTTCACGTATTGTTTATTATAATATAGTTTAGCTGCCAACAAGTTAACTGCACCTACTTCTATTTTTATCTCTACATCACCCTAAGGTTGACTGGTAGAGAATGCTTTTAGCATTAAATCCGCCTTTGTACAATTACTGTGCATAAAGGTTTTAAATAAATAATTAAAATCATGCAATTTCAATAACATATATGTAATATTATTGAAATTGCGTGATTTTATTTAGTTATTTAAAACCTTTATGCATACGTATTGGAAACTTTATTGAAGTCTGTTAAAAATGTCAACCTAGTTCTAACCGTTGATAATTTGGACGGTCTCATTGGTACTGACGGCGATATAGATCTCTAGTAAAGACCTAGAGGCAAATTTACGCTAGCTTATTTTACGAACGCCGTCTCCCGTCTCGTGTTTGGTAAAGCCAATGTACTCTTTCGATTTGCACCTAAGTGCAAATATACCAATTAATCTATCATTTATGTGAAAGTGGGTTTATTTTATACTCTTTCACGACTTTAGTACAATCCGAATATATTTATAATTGCACTTTAAAAAGATAAAAAAATTCAAGTTCAGACCCAGGAATCGAACCCGAAACTTCCGTATGCCAAACCGGGGCCGAAATCGAACCATCTATCCGGGACTACGTTACTAAACCTCAAATCCTTCTATCCTTCTACGCAAGTCAGGCTTGCTTGCGCCATCTAGCCGATAGTTTTGAGAACTATTACGGCTTTTTTAATTACTTTGTTACAGAGAGCGTTTTAACAAATTATGATATCGCAGGCCGAATATTATATTATATTTTATAGGCATTTCTTACCAACTACTTTATTAATACAATAATTCGATTCCTGGGTCTGGACTTAAAATTTTTCTACGTTTCAAAAATGCAATTAATGTATTAAAACAGGCATTACATAAACTAGCAAAAAGCGGTGCTTTAGGAGGGTTCGCGAGAATCAGCTTTTATCAGCACTTTTTTTAAAATGTGTATAAAATAATATTTTTTTAATAGATAACACATCAAGACATAAATTTTAATTACTATATCAAAGCCCAAACCTGAAAGTGTGATAGTTTCTCACAAAAGTGCAAACGTTGTGGGATAGTGTTATCATTTTTAGATAATAGTGACTTAAAAGTAAGTCACAAGTGACATACATTGCTGTCTTAATCAGCAGACTTATTATTTATTATTCATACATAAGTCACTCAATGAAGGTCGTGTCTAGTCTGAAGGGTCAATCACTTTTCATTTTACATTACGCCAGGATGTACTCTCTGCTGCCATAATTGGGATGCTAGTAAGGAATTTCGACTAAGGGATTTTACTGTGTGAAGAATACTACTAAGAAGAAGAGGACCGAAATAATGAAAAAAAACCCTGAACTAAACCAGGCCAATAGTCTAACAATTTGAGAGCCCTGTGCATACAGTTTATAGTCCAACACAACAGTAACATTAGACTAATGTATTCATTACTTCCTAGCGGCACGATGTTGCAAATTATGGCATTAGTCTTGAATCCCTATCTCTTGTATGTTTGTTTCACAAGCTTCTACAAATCAAATTGATTTCGGATTAATATATAAAGGAAATCCTTTGAAGTTATGGAGATGATTGACGATGTTTTGTTAGAACTTCTTGATAGCACATATTTACTTATTATATAGTTATCAGATTTGATAAGAATTGGGTTATTGTCGCAAATAATTTGATTTGACTAACTCGGTGATGTAGCGGGAGAACGACTGCTATGCAAAAGATTGTGGCTTGGATTTCTGCACGGGACTTTGATTTTTGAGATCCATAAATGTTGGTGGGAGTTCAAATGTCAAACTTTGTGTCCATTATTTGTATCTACTTATTTACATAAGCAATACAAACCAACCATCTCTTACGATTTTGATCAAGCTCTGTGTATTTTATGTATGACTTCAAGAATAGGACACCCATTTTGAAAAGTGTCTCAATTAAATTCTATAGTGGTAATCGGCCACTAAAAAACACAAAACTTTTATTCAATCGTTACGTGTCTTTTAAAAATATCCCGCGCAATTTGACGCAAACGCTGGACGCAGTGGACGCCATATTTGTCTGTGGCCATGACGTCAGTTGTCTGGGTAAACAACTGTGCTAACATTTTGAATAATAGTTACGACGATCAGTTGACAGTTGACACTTTTTGGTTTTTAGTTTACACAGCCGTATGACGTAATAACATGGCGGCTTCTATATCATGGTGTTATAGAACAGATATAAAAAACCGGACAAGAGCATGTCGGACCATGCTCAGTGTAGGGTTCCACAGCAAATAATTGCATCAGCAGATGAGCGTATGTTCATGGCACTTACGCCCTTTTGTTGAGAAAAAGCAGTTTTATGCAACTTTCGGAGCGATTATTTCCAAAAATATTTACTCAATCAGTCTCAAAAAGTTTAATAGAAACTTTAAAATGATTTTAAAAGACCTAAAAGTAAAAAGTGCCCCCCCCCCCCTAAAATATTTATTTTTATTATTTAGCTATCAAACTAAGTAGCGGCTAGTAGCCGCTACTTAGTTTGATGACTTTTCACCTTATCACTAAATTTCATCAATATTTATTGAGAAGTCTCTGAGTAAAATGCCTGTGACATACGGACGGACAGACAGACAGACAGACGGACGGACATGACGAAACTATAAGGTTTCGGTTTTTTGCCATTTTGGCTACGGAACCCTAAGAACTGAAAACTTTGAATGGAATTTTAAAAATTATTTCGTTATTTTATGAACTAATACTAACATTTTCAGGCTGCTTTTAACCTAAACTATCCCAATAATATATTTATAGATTTTTTCTCTTATATAAAGTAAAATAATGTAATAAATAAAATGTAAAAAATAATGTAAATTCTTAAAGTCCTAACTTTAAGAATTTATAATAGGGTATTTTACTTTATAAGAGAAAAAATAGTGTGTATTTTATGTATGCATAAAATACACAAAATAGTCAAAATGAAGTCAAAATGAATCTTTATTTTGTCAAGTCAATTGACTTGACAAAATAAAGATCTATCTAAATTTTATAATATTTACACTTTACACTTCTTTTTTAATTTATTAATTTATAAATAAATTAAAAAAGTGTATTATAGTGTGAAAGAATATTTAAAAGTTAAAAATATGTTCAACTGTTCGATTTAAATTGCATTGTAAATCTATACTAATATTATAAAGCGGAAGAGTTTGTTTGTTTGTTTGTTTGTTTGTTTAAACGCGCTAATCTCAGGAACTACTGGACCGATTTGAAATTTTTTTTTTTTGTTGGATAGCCCATTTATCGAGGAAGGCTATAGGCTATATAACATCGCGCTACGACTAATAGGAGCGGAGTAGCGACGTGAAAAGTTGCAAAAACGGGGAAAATTTACGCATACGAAGTTGCGCGGGACTGCTAGTTTAAAATATACTTTCTTTCACAGTTTTGTGAAAATTGATTTTCGCTTTCTAAACTCTTTGTTGTACTCTAATCTGTACTTATGTTAAAAAAGAAAATTCTAAAGCCTTTGGTTTCAAGTTTCAGTAAAAATAAGTAAGTTTGTCTTTAACTAGAAGCAATGTTTTATTGTATAGAAACTTGATCGTCAATTTATTGAAAGCTTTTATAACGAAGTGAAAAAATAAAGTGCGTAAAATGTCGAGGTCACCAATAATTTTTTTTGAGCCTATGTGAAAGTGCTTTGTAATTTGAATATTTTTTAAGTCTATTGTAAGTGGATTAATGCGTAGTTTAAGTAAACAAAGTACTTAAAGGAAATAGTTTCTAGAAATTGTGTTCTGTCAGCATCAACTTGAAAAGTTTGTTTCTTTGTTGACAACGTCACTAATTATTTCTGGAAATAAATTTCGTATCTCATCCAGTCCCATGTTATTTACCACGATGCGAGAAGTTGCAATGAAAAAAATGCAAAAGAAGAGTTTTCATAAATAGATCCCAATGTCACAACAAAGTGATAAAAACCAATTTATTTCAACACATTTGAATTTCGATTTCATATAAGATACCAGACATTTTCGCAAATACAAAATCTTCAGACATTTTGGTTCGCAATTACAAAATCGCAATTTCAAATTACTAAGCAAGGAAAGAATTGATGCAATGTTTAATAAGGAAATGACTAAGAAGAAAATACATACGTTTTCCAGTAATTACTTGCTTAACGACCAAAACGGGCATTGCAAATTACGATGTTGGTCCTGCCGACTCTGCAGAACGTCTTTGTATGCAAGTTATGCTGTTGCTACAAAGGATAATGCATACTAAAGTAGTTCCTTCCTAGTTTTCTTATTACGAGTTTAAGCAAAGCCAGCAGTTGCGAGATTCAATATTGCAGATGTTTGAATATGAAATTGTGATTTTAATTTGGGACTCGCACGGAAAAATATTTTCTGATATTCTTTATGGCTTCACGTGCCAAGTTCCTACATTACGGTTTTCTTACCATATATTTTATAACGGTGTGAACATGTTTTTGAATATTTACACCTAACATAAACTTTATTACCCATTATGTGGTTTTATTATAAAAACAATTGGTATATGTAGGCATTTATTTGATTTATTTATCTATGCTTAAACAACAGCGTGATACATTTTGTTAAATTAATATCTTATATCGTAATGTTGGTATAAGTAGCATTTCAAAACTCAAACGATTTAAATCTAATGATCAAACATAGATGTTTTGATGTTTTAGCTACTCATGCGCGTTGAGGATATAACTATAAAAAGATAACCTAACTGAAAAATAATAAAAAACACCTTCAAATATTGACCGAAACAACATTTTTAAATACCTAATAATCTTAAAAAAAAAAATAACAGCCTCATAGGAACTTTTACCTAAGCGTAGTAGAGTAAAAGGAAAAAGTGATCAAGCACATCACTGATTAATAGAAATTTCATTGACTTACACATGTTAAATCCATAGTAGTAATAGTTTAGTGAAGGTTTTAACCTTTTTAAAACATATGCAGCTGAATAACAAAAACCCCATCCAAATATAATTGTATAGGATATTAATCTATAATACAAAATTATTGTATAGGTATATGACCCCACAATATTATTATACCTACGACCCAAGAAGATAACCGGTTAAAAGAAAATATTATTAAAAGTCAGTCAACGATACCGGGTTTGTTATGAAATCCCTATTTATCTATTCATCGAAGTCATCCGGATTCTTTGTCCACTACAAATATTATTTTTGTAGAAAACATCTTAACCCACATCCGTACATCCGGATAAGATCCGAATACCGTTTACCGGAATTAAATCTACAAACTCGCTATTTGTGACGTTTTTCGATTTAGATTCCAGTGCGGTCAGTTGGAATTGGTCTCATTGTTTCATCACAAAATTGGGTTTGAAGATAAAATTCATCGTGAATTAAATTGTGTTCAGTAGGTAAAGGGCATAAAGAAAAGTCTATGAAAAGATAATGTAAAACAGATACTCTGAAATCGCTAAAATCTGCGTTGCCCTTAAAATAGCGCTAGATGACTATCAAGAGAAATCAGTAACTATTTATTATACGGGAATTAACGCGCATTGTTTACCTCCGTAGTCCGCTTGTGACCACGGCCGGTGCAACCCGGTCGAAACGTCAAGAAATTTTAAGGTAAACAATGCGCGTTAATTCCTGTATAATAAATAGTTATAATCATGCAACGCAAAAGTTTAAATGTTAGTAAGATAAATCAGTGTTTTAGGGTTCCGTACCCAAAGCGTAACAACGGGACCCTATTACTAAGAATCCGCTGTCCGTCGCGTCTGTCTGTAATCAGGCTGTATCTCAAGAGCCCTGATAGCTAGATGGTTGTAATTTTCGCAGATGATGTGTTTCTGTTGCCGCTATAACAACAAATACTAACAAAAATTGGGGCTAAAAATCACGTTTGTGGGTATAGGAATCCACCAAACGTGATTTTTGCCATTTTCTGCTCGATATTATAATATAGTGTCTAATGTTGTATGTACGGAACCCCTTGTACGCTAGTCGAACTCGGCTTGGAACTGAGGCTTGGCTGGTTTTTTAACAGACTTAAAAAAGTATATTATCAATTCGATACATGAATATGTTATACCATCAACAAATAGAAATTAACATCTTAAAGTTGGTGCCAAGAAATAGTAGTTAGTTTTTTTTTATGTTTTGATTGGCGCCAACTTCATAATGTTTATTTCATTTTTGTTGTACCAACTTTTATTTTTCCCTTATTAGTTATAAATTACACATTACAGTTTAGAAGTCTGTTTATTTTTTTTAAATTACTTTTTATTAAGAAACATGAAATTAAAAACGTTAAATTATTTATCTAGAGCTCTTTAATATGTACCATTGAAGGCTACTGAATTCATAATATTTTTATTAAAATCGTCATCTCAATTTACTGAATGCTGTCTATTTCTTGTTTGAGGCGTGGACCACCTATAAACTTACGTAGGTTGTATAGAATCCCTTTTTTAATATATCTCTCGGTATTTTGTGCTCAGACCATGCCCGCGTCTTCTTTTTCTAACTTGATCTCAGAAGGCCGACCCGAAATAATGGGATTCCATTATTTCGGATCGGCCTTCCTCGTCTTTGGCAGTTGCTATTTTTTTCAGTTGTGGTCTTTTCTAATTTATTTTTAATTCGCGTCCACGTCTCATCCGTGCTGTGTCTTTGCCTTGTCCTCGCCTTAAGACTTTTTTTATCTTACTTAGCGTAATTTATTCGTCACCGGTAACGACGACTTTTGCTGTATTTGTGGCAGTTTAAATGCAAAAGTGAATCTTTGGAGAGTCTATTTTTACTTTATTACCTGGCCAACTTTAAATATTATACTAAAAATAAACGACAAAGAGCTGCCAATCAACATGAAAGACATTAATTTAAAAATTCGTTTTCCATGAGCTCAATATTTTTATTCAATAAAATCCTATCTGTCATTCATTTCCCTGTTCGACCGTTACATTTGACGTTGTTTGTGTTTTGTAAATATTTTATCATGTAGATTTTTTTGTGTTTGAAATGTATGCTTATTTTTTGTTAATTCTGTATTGACGTTTAGCATTACAATGATGTATTGCATAAGCATGATAGATGATACGGTGGCTTTGCTAATGGTATTGGGTGGATATTTTTACGACTGTTTAAAATTATGATGTATTGTAGCATTTGACATCATCGCTCTTTCATCAATCCATTTAAATTACAATAAATTAGTTGTTTGTAATGTTAAAACAATAGGTATAGGTACCGTGTGCACCTATAAAACCCAGTACCTATTTATATGTTTTACTTATTTGTCTGTCTGTGTGTTTGCATCTATTTCAGCAACGGTTAGTTGTGTTTGAATAGTATTTTCAATGCCAAATAGTAGAACATTAAGAGTTTTACTTTTTGTTAGTTTTACGAAAATATTTAGAATCAATTAAAACCTTAAGATGTATTTTTAACCGGCCACGGAGACGGTATATGCGTTTAGGGTACGAGGTGTTTGTGAGCGTGTGTGTGTTACAATTTTTCTCGAAAACTTCTGCGCCGATTTCAAAACCGTTTCGGGCGTTATGTAAGTCTCATTCCTGGGCATGTTCTTAGCTAAGTTTGAATATTCTTGACCACTAGGGGGCGCTATAGTGCTCATGTTTATCTAAAAAGACTTTTTTTTTTCTCAAAGATGGCTAGGACGATTTGGAAACGGTTTTTTGCTCTGTATAAGTCTCATTCTTGAGCATGTCCTTAAATAAGTTTTGATGTTGCGCATCGCCAGCGCGGGCGCTACAGTACACGCGTTTGTTTCTTTAAAAGTGTCAAGTTCAACTTTTTTTTATTTAAATCTATATCTTACATATAGATAGGTGAAATTTTGTATTTGACAAAAACGTATTAGAATGATAAAATATATATAGCTCAAAATCCTACCAAACATAAAACGTGCAAAACATACCTACAAACAAAATAATAGAAATGAAATAATGATTTTAACTGAACCGCTTAGTCCGTCCGCACCGTAGTTACGTGCCCAGTATACCGTGTAACATCTATTGTGAACCACTGAACGAATTTGCCGCTATTTAGCAACTGCAATGCATTGTAAACTTTAAGCTACGTTTGCTGTGGAAAACTAATTTAATAAGCAGTTTCCTCCTACCAAATGAGATTTGCATTAATGCCAGCCTTTATTTGGTACCTAAGTATACGATTTGTTAATCTCAATGAAAGTGATTAAAGCCTTTGTCAAGCAGGAAGTGTACTTATCGAGTCACAAAGCGCTAAAACGTACTCGGATAGTGTTGCTATACTCGTATAGTGATGTGTTGTGTGTACTGAACGCGTTTGAAATCGTTCAAATAGGTACAAAGTATAGAATTTTACTGCGCCAGACGCAGTAGCTGTAACTGGCGCTGTTTGTTGAATCATTGGTTTTACATCTATTCTTTTTCTAATTATATCGGATTTTTGTCATATTGGACTATTAGTAAGAGTGAACGGAGAGTACACTTGAGTTTTTATTTTTACACTTACTTGTGTACCGTAATCTCATATGTAGTTTGTATGATATGGATTATACAAATACATCAATAGGAAACTTAATAAACTAAAAAAAAACGTTGAGCACGAGACGGTGGCGTCGTGTTTTGCTGCGAGGTACACACCTCGCAGCAAAACACATACGACACATACCGACGATTTCGTGGCAGGTTACACAACCTGCCACGAAATCGTCGGTATGCGACACCCTTCGGCCAAAGGTCTTCCTTCATGAAGGTGGATAGATGTTCCGTGTTCACTTGCACCATAAACGACTTACAAATTAACGATATGTTGTATTGTGTGTGGTTTACTGTGCTTTTTCTGTGTGGAAACTTACCGACAATCAAAGAGTAGCTAGAAGCTTGGGCAAAATGAAACTTTTGCCAAAATCATTGCAAGAATAATTGCCTTTGTTTACTACTTCTGCCCCCGTAGAGTCAGTAAACTTCTTTAGGGGGAAGAAATTTGACAGTGTTCACGAACTAGTATCAGTCAGTTATCATTTTTCGAAGATAGGGTAAAACGGAAAGGCCCATAAATATCACAAGTATTCTTACAATAGTCCGTTGCACGACAAACGCAGTAATTATTACGTGTAAGTGCAACTTTTGGTTTCTGAAAACAAAACAATCTAGCGTCCTAGTAACGTCATGTTTGAACCACGGTTCTAGTTAACTTTGTGTACTGAATTGCTAATTAGTTCGTTGTAGGTTTGCCTCGTAAATGGCAATTGGAATTTGCTGAAAATACATTAAGCTAAACCAACACAGTAAACTAGGTAACAGTACAGATAAAAAAAATGTTTTGTTGGTCAATGAACAACAAACAAGTGTAGGTAAACTATTGATGATTGTGTGATCTCTAGAGAATATGTGTCAATATTTGTGCACATTAAAAAACCCGCCAAAATGTGAGATAAAAAGCGGATTTCTTCAAAACGAGTAAGCGGAGTTTCATTAAAAAAGCTAAGAATCATCTTGACAAAACTGAGTTGCTATTGAAAGAAAATCGCATCCAAGTTTTAAATTATTTTGCAACCACCAATTACACAGTAGATTCACCCCCCCCCCCCCCATGCATCAACCACCATAACTTTTAATCCAAAAACAGATTTTCTAGATTAAATATCTCCCCATCCAGTATGCGTTTTTTTCTCAATGGGTGTGCTCCATGCTGATGTTTTGGAGCTTCGACTTCGAAAGGTAGGAAATTTCGATTTAATTTACACCTCCGACTCTGATTCAGGCTCTAACAGTTTTAATGTATGAAATAAATGTATAAAGTAAAGTATTCTCACAGATTTCCTATGATCGCGGGTTCAAGACCCGCCCGAGCGAATTTTTCAAAAAAGGTCACGTTATTGGTTAAAACAGCGACATGACGTGCGATACAATTGGAACTAACGTTATTGATTGGTTGCTAAGCAACGCGAATGGCGATAGTCATCAATGCTTTCTTATGACGTTTTCGCTTAAAATCGAAACCGACTTTATAAACAACCATTTTTAGGATTCCGTAGCAAAAATGGCAAAAACGGAACCCATAAAGTTTCGTTATGTCCGTCTGTCTGCCCGTCCGTATGTCACAGACATTTCACTTAAAGACTACTCAATGAATATTAATAAAATTTAGTGAAAAGGTGTCTTGTAGTAGCCGGTACTTAATTTAATAGCTAAATAATACAAATAAATATTTTAGGGGCATTATGGCAACACCTTTCTGTTACACCCTGTATATATAATCTGAATCTCAACGAATTTCATGACATTTAGTATGCAGGGGGTTTGGGGGGCGATAAATCGATCTAGCTAGGTTTCATTTTTAGAAAACGTTAAAAAAAATACCGAACAAAGCTCGGTCAAATGATTTTTTCCAATAATTTCGGTTCGTCGCTACGTATGTATGTCATCTGTCACAATCATTTCACCCGTTACTTTTGCGATAAAGAAATATTACAGTTATACAAACCGTATAAATAATATAAAGGGTCATTATCAATTAAGGCATTGATTAAAGTAGAGACATACCTAATTAAACATAAATAAGTTAACATAATAATTGGAGGATGTAATATAAATACATTACATTGCGAACATAGTTAAGTTTTTCTGGGTGAGTATACACTTGAGCATTTGCTAGAGCATTAGAATTTAATGTTACAATACGAATGGTACAATACAGGCAAATGCACAGTTTCCTAAAATATTTCCAAGTAATGTAGCGTTCTTGCTCATAATGCCTAACACTCCATACATGTAAAAGAAGCTAATTTTTTTTTTTCGGCAAACATTAACATGTGTTACATCATTCGACAGGTCATTTAAAAACACTTTGAGGTTTTTAATAAACTTTTTTGATTGAGTGAATGTGAAAGTGTTTTGGAAATAATCGCACCGAAAGTTCCATAACTTGTGTCCCCCCTTAACTTTTAAACTGTGTGACCAAAAAATTTAATACTTTAAACTAAAATTATTTCGAACATGATCGGATATACTGTCCTTGAGTTATAGCCGAAAAACTGCGTTTCTCAAAAAAGGGCGTAAGTGCCATGAACATACGCTCTTCTGCTGATGCAATTATTCAAGGCTACGGGACCCTACACTGAGCATATTCTTAAGCCTTATCTCAACATCTTCTCCAACCTGGCTCTCTGACTCCTATTCCGACTCTGACAAATCAAATAAAAAAAACTCTGACTTCGGTTCCGATAACCACCTTCGTAACATCCCTAGAGTGCTCCTAGAATATTTACTATATGTTGTTACTTTAGTACAACTAATTTATTTATCTGGAAGAGATCGCGGAATGTGATAGGAACGCCTCTTGTACCACTAGCTGTAAGTGCCTATGTAATTTGTTTTTGTTCCCTATTTGCTGTACAATAAAGAGTATCTAACTATCTATCTATTTGTCTTAAGTTAAAATGAATGTTTGTCTGTTTGACTGTATGAATCAGAATCAGAATATCATTTATTGCGTCAAGCATGGTAGGTACATAGATGTTACAATTTATTTGTTTCACACATTTGGCCGTTAAATTACAGCGTGCAACAGGTGTCTTAAATATAAGTTATCGTTTTGGTATATTAAATTACATTATAGTATGTCCACTATGCGTTTCGAAACCATTGATCAGATTGTGATGAAACTTTGGCAGGGTGTTCTGGGGACGCGCGCGAATATTTCTGGCCAAAAAAAGGCACAGCGTGGCCAGGGTCACTAGTTTAAAAATAAATTAATTGAGAAGCTTTATTAACCTACGATTTATAATAATATCATGCAAGGCACTAAACCACATGCATTTGATACAATTTTCCCGTATCGTTATACAATAAAGTTCCGAACATGAGAAGGCTTTAAATACTCAGCGGTTGGTAGGCAGAAAAATGTCTAAGGTCCCAGGGGTTTGTTTTATGGCCGCCATTAAAATAAATATAAAATCTACTCTTTCGTATTTCTTTATTTAATATTTGCTGCTACAAGCTTTTGTGTTCTGGTACTCTGATACCCAGTTTTAGTTTTGTCTTATGCACCTAAAAGTAATAAAAATATTAATGGCCTCCTTAATCGATACTGGTTACGGCTACCGATCTCTTCATAGACTAGACAACTAACTAGGATATATGAGTAATATATCATACAAGTGCATGTTTAGACACAAGTAGACTTTTTGTTCTCTCACTCTCATAGTCCAGTGGGTAGAAAATCTGATATGATTGGAGAGAGATACGAGTCTGACACGATTTCTACAACTATCACCTATCTGCAGATCTACTCATTTATCGATTTACTCGTATATCTCGATTTTCTCATTGATCACAAGCCCTACAGAAGTACTCATGAAGTCTCATTAGATTTATTTTAAAAAACCTCTCTAGGAAAGCAACATTAACAAGCATCGTAATTAAAAGACATTATTAATCGATTTTGGGAGGCATTTTACATTGTGTCCCATACCCTCTCTGAACCTTATTTCCCCAAGTCCTTGCAACGGGAAAGTAATCAGGCTCAACAATTATTTAATGGAACTATGCTTTTAAGGGTTCCGCAGCCAAAATGGCAAAACGGAACCCTAATAGTTTCGACATGGCCGTCTATCTGTCTGTCCGTCCATCTGTCACAAACATTTTACTCAAAGACTAATCAATGAACATAGATGAAATTTTATGTTTTGTAGTAGCCGCAACTTAGTTTCATAGCTAAATAATAAAAATATACAATTTTTAGGGGGGCAGTCCATACATGTAACAGAAGCAGATTTTTTTTTACGCATACATTATTGTGGCACTTCATTAGATAGGTGTTTTAAAAAAATATTTTTGAAAATAATCGCTCCGAAAGTTGCATAAATTGTGCCCCCACCAAAAAAAAAAAAAAAATATGAAAAAAAATCTTGTTTAACTAAAATTATTTAGGACATGATCGGATGGACCGTCATTGCGGTATTGCTGAAAAACTGCGTTTCTCTACAAAAGGGTTTAAGTGGCACGAACATATACATGCTTTCAAAGGTACTTTCTACGGTCACGTATCTGTGCCTCTAGTCAGTCTCTCAGTCGGCTTTTGTCAAAAATGGGGTTGTAATATACTTAAATGCTCATAGTAAAAATACGATTAATCAATTGGTGTAAACAGATTCAGGATATTTCTAAAAATAACCGACAGAATTTTTGTGCGTCAGCTATTACTTGTCAATTTTTGTAGCCGTTTGAAATATAACTTGAAATTATTACTATCGATTTCGTAACAAAAAAACAAATCTTTTACTTACATTTAATGGTAACAATGACTTAAATTGTTACTTTTGTATATTTTTGTTTAACACGTAATAAACCACAGGCTTGTTTTAAAAATTTTAGTAATTAAAAAAAGAGTTTTCTTTAAAGAGCTAATAGGCAAACGCAACCTACATTTAAATAATAAATACATCCTGCCTTTTTCCGTAATACCGCACGTATGTGATATTCGTGACCACACCTCATAAAATAAAATAAATACTGGCGTAGTACTGTTATTTTGTTTACTGTAGCGAAATTAGTCATAATTGTTCAATCGTCAACCATTTTAAGGTAATAACTCATTGTAAGTAGTTATAGTTCATTGTCGATGCCGATAGATGGCGCTGTTTTAACTTTCCTGAATCGCGATATGGTTTCGTTACCAACAGGTCATATAAGGCCACCATTATTTTTTAAATATAACCAGCTTTAGATCAAAATACAGTCGTTTTATTTCAAAGCAACTAGTATTTACACCCTCGGAGTTCAATTACCATCGCGGTAATTAACATTGGTCCTACGACCCGGATTGGACACCGATTGTCCACTTTTTGAGCAGTGCTCCTCGGCGCGTCTTGGACCTGCAATCCGCCCGTATTCGCAGTGGATCGCTGCAGCTAGAATACGTGGGAGTTTTGCCAAGTGATGTTTTTGTGCGAAAACAAGTTCGTCAACAAGAAACGTCAAAGAACATTGCAATAAAGACGGCGCTGTATTACGGAGTAAGCGGTAGCGAGCGAATCGAGTAGTACAACGTGTCGCCAGAGGTGGCGCCACTATCGTCAACTTAATAAGGAGGTGTAACAGTGAGTGCAGTGAATTTCTGTGAGTACAATTTTAAATTTACATCGAATTGCGAAACTTTTTCGAGCAATTTTGAACTTTATAGTGAAGAAGATTTCAACTTAGCAATATTATAGAAAAACTTGGGACTTAGAAAATATATTAGTGATTTGTAACTTGTAAAATATTTTGCGTGTTGTGTTTAGACTTAGAGAATTTAGCTTAAGTTGTTGCATGTTAGGACTTAGAATAGTTTTATAAAAAACGGGGGAACGTGGTCTCTATGCCCGATTGCTACCCGACGACACAATCTTTAAAACACTTGTAATATTTTTAGTGTAGTTTGAGACTTAGAAAATTTTGCCAATATTTATTTGATTGTGTAATACAAATGTTACAGTTTAGTGGTAGTTGCTTGATAGCTTGTGTTTGAAAATTTTAGAATTTGTTAAGAATACTATAGTTGTTATTATAGTTATTAATACAGTTTTTTAGTAAATTTTTGTTATAAAGAAAATGGAAGGGTCACTTAATGTTTTAAAAGAATATCAACTTCTAATTACTAAAGGATTGACAAATTTTAAAAAGAGCCCAAAGGAGAGATTAACTCCGGAATATATAGAAGTTAAATTAGATTTATTAGAAAATGATTGGTCGTCCTTTAAAGCTGCTAATACTAAATTATACGAAAATTTTAATCTCGATGATATTGAGGAAAAAATGGGCGATATATACGATACAACTGAAGATACTTACATAACTTATAAATGTTTAATAAAAACAAAGTTAGGAAAACTACAGCCTGTACGAGAAACTCCACAACAAACTAGTATTCCCAGTAAATCTAACAATTTCATAAAGTTGCCTAGAATTTCTATACCTACATTTTCAGGTAAATATGATGAGTGGACAACGTTTCACGATTTGTTTATTTCACTTGTTCACAAAAATAATGCGTTGGATAACGTACAAAGGTTGCATTACCTTAAAACTCATCTTACGGGTGAGGCCGAGCAACTTATTAGACACACGCCCATAACTGATGCAAATTATTTACAGTGTTGGGAACTTTTGATCAAACGATATAACAATAAAAAATATTTAGCTAATTGCATTTTAAACCGTTTATTTGCACAAAAGCGCGTGCTAGTTGAATCAGCTGATGTTTTAAAGGGGATTCTCGACACAACGACAGATTGCCTAAACGCACTTACTAATTTAAACATAGATGTTTCCACTTGGGACACTATTATTATCCACATCATAACATTTAAGTTAGATCCTGAAACACGGAAACAATGGGAATTACATACTAACAACGACTCCAATAACGAGTTACCTACTTTGGATCAATTTAAATCCTTTATAGAAAACCGTTTTCGCGCGTTAGAATGTTTTTTACCTAAAAGAACTCAGCATCAAGTTAGTAAAGGCCCACACGCAAGGGTAATGTTAGCCACAACACCCCCCACTAATTTGAAGTGCGAATACTGTTCGGAATCGCACAAGCTATGTTTTTGTAAGGCATTTGCAAAACAGTCCACCCAGAATAGACGCGATTTTGTAGCTAAAAATAGGATTTGCTTCAATTGTCTAGGAAGTAATCACTCAGTATACAACTGTAAAAAGCTTACAACGTGTAAACTGTGTCATAAGCGCCATCATTCCTTACTGCATTCCAGCGGAGAGCCGGAGCATCAAGAGAACACTGAAACAGCAACTGGCGATTCCAGAAATCCATCAGCCAGTACTTCTCCGATAGTGTCATGTTTATCAACGGGCAGGATTCCCAAGCCTAGGCAAGTTTTACTAGCTACGGCCCTCATAAAGGCCGAGTCTCGGACAGGAGAATATCAGTTTATTCGAGCTTTGTTGGACCAGGGCTCGCAAGCATGTTTTATTACTGAGGCCACTGTACAATTACTCAATTTAAAAAGAATTTCGATTCACGGACAAGTTTCCGGTTTGGGTGATAATAAGTCAACACTTGCCAAGCACATGGTTCAATTAACAATCATGTCGCAACAAGATCCGGAATTTAGGCTTAATTTAAATGCCTATGTATTACCTAAAATCACTTCTTACTTACCTGAACGCAGCGCATGTATGAAGAGTTTTGATTGGGTCCATATCAACAACCTGAAATTAGCTGATCCAAACTTCAACATGCCCAATAAAATAGATTTATTGTTGGGTGCTGATGCCTATAGCTGCATTATCAAGGAGGGCATTATAAAAAGCCCTTCGGGTTCTCTTATTGCTCAAAATACCGCCTTAGGGTGGATTCTTTCAGGTACAGTCATTAGTCCAGTAGATTTTTGTAGTACAAAGGAAATAGGAAAGTACAAAAGACATATAAACGTAATGCATACACATGTAGAGGAAGATAACTTAAAGAAATTTTGGGAAATAGAAGAAAATTTATCTACAAGAAAAATATTTACACCGGAAGAACTAAAATGTGAAGAATTTTACAAAAGGACAACAAAAAGAGATACCGATGGGAGATACATAGTTAAATTACCGTTTCGAGAAGATCCTCCCTGTAGCAGTGTACCAGGCAACTCTCGAGCCATAGCTGAAAAAAGGTTTAAATCTCTAGAGAAAAGATTAGATAGGAACTTAGAGTTGAAGGAAAAATATGCGGAAGTAATTAAAGAATATATACAATTAGGACATATGCGAGTTGTAACAGAACCTGATAATAAAAGAGAAAATGCAGTTTATCTACCGCATCATGCTGTTATCAGAGAGGACAAGTCCACAACTAAAGTTCGGGTAGTTTTTAACGCGTCAGAGAAAAACTGCGACGGTATTTCTCTCAATGATACCCTGATGATTGGACCGACGTTACAGGCTGATTTGAGGCACACTGTTACGAAATGGAGAGCTCATTCTATTGCACTAGTAGCGGACATAGTCAAAATGTACCGACAAGTTAGCGTTGCCGAAGAAGACTCTATGTATCAGCGTATTCTTTGGCGGGAAAGTTGTCAAGAACCTATCAAAGATTATGAACTCTTAACAGTGACCTTTGGAACTGCGTCAGCTCCTTATCAAGCTGTTAAGACTCTGCAACAGATCGCAATAGATGAAGGTGAAATGTACCCAAGGGCTGCAGATATGCTCATGAATTGTTTTTATATGGACGATTTAATGTCTGGATGTAGCAGTGTGAATGAAGGAATAGAAATATATACACAAATAACAAATTTACTACAAAAAGGGGGTTTTACTTTACAAAAGTGGAATACGAATAATAAGGACATATTAGAACAAATAAATAAAATTGAAAATACTAGGACAAAGATAAGCAAGGAAAGGAAGGATGTAATGGAGAACAATGGAACACTAAATACAATTAAAGGAGAAGAAAAGGATGTAGAAATCAAACTTGATAGTACAATAAAAATTTTGGGACTCACCTGGAACCGCAACGCAGATACTTTTCAGTACTCTGTAAATCTCCCTCCGCCGACGACTGCAGCTGTAACTAAAAGGTCAATAATATCAGATATAGCTCGACTGTTTGATCCACTCGGATGGTTAGCCCCAAGTGTGGTTGTAGCTAAGATATTTATACAAAGGTTGTGGCTTACAGGCGTTGGATGGGATGATAAATTACCTGAAGAATTAACCAAAGAGTGGAGTACTTACCGTAAGGAGTTGAATTTACTTACCTCAGTTCGTATTCCGCGTTGGCTTGGTACCATATCAGGTGACGAGCTAGAACTTCACGGCTTTTGCGACGCCTCCAAATTAGCTTACGCAGCCGTAGTTTACTTACGCATAATTAGGGCCACGGGTAAGGTGCACGTCTCATTGTTGGTTGCAAAAACTAGAGTGGCTCCAATCAAGCAAATAAGTATCCCTCGCCTAGAATTGTGCGGAGCAGTGTTGTTGTCAAAACTTCTTGCTGAGAGCGCACAAATCTTGAACATTGCTGAAGATAAAATAACTGCATGGACTGATTCCACCGTGGTGCTGGCTTGGCTTAGTCGTCACCCTAGCAAATGGAAGACGTTCGTGGCGAATAGAACATCAGAAATATTAACGACAATGAAATCGTCACAGTGGTATCACGTATCCACTAGTGAGAATCCAGCAGACTGTGCCTCTAGAGGTTTATTGCCTAGCTTATTTCTGGAAAATACTTTATGGCTTTCGGGACCTTTGTTATTAAAAAAAGGGCATATAGAGTACAAAAGGTCAACAGATTTGGAAACTGATTTAGAACAATCTATTAAGACACACATAGCAACAGTTCCAGAATCATCTCTATTTGAGAGATTTTCTAACTTAGCAAGGATGCTCAGAGTGATTGCATATTGTAGGCGGTTTCTCTCTAAAACAAAAAATAAAACCTATTTACAAAAAAGAGAAATCGACGAGGCATTGGAATGCTGTATAAAGGTCACTCAAAGAGAAGCATTTACATTAGAATATACAGAACTAGAAAAAAAAGGTTATATTACATTAAAAAATAGTAAATTAAAACCACTCTGTCCTTTTCTCGATGACAAAGGCATTATGAGAGCTCGGGGAAGGATTGAAAAGTCGTCACTTAGTGAATCTGTAAAAACACCCATCATACTTCCAAATTCTAATCACTTCTCTCTTCTCATTGTGGCGGATACTCATTTGAGAACGCTTCACGCAGGACCTCAGGTGATGGCCAACTACATAAGATCCGCTTATTGGATTTTAGGCGCTAAAAATCTGATTAAACAACATGTTCATAAATGCGTAACATGTGCCAAACAAAAGGCTCAAACGAGGAATCAATTTATGGGATCACTTCCGTCTGTGAGATGTACCCCGGCTAGACCCTTTATAAATAGTGGGGTAGACTATGCTGGCCCAATAAATATTAGGACAACAAAAGGTCGTGGCCATCGTTCATATAAGGGGTACATATGTTTGTTTGTGTGCATGGCCACACGCGCTCTCCACTTGGAAGTAGTAAGCGATATGAGTACACCAGCCTTTTTAGCGGCGTTTAAACGGTTCGTGTCGAGACGCGGTCACTGTGCCAAAATTTGGAGTGACAATGCAACTACGTTTGTTGGTGCGTCTCGGGAACTGCACCAGTTGTCCTCCATTCAGTTGTCGATTGCAGAACAGTTGGAAGCACAAGGCACTGAATGGCATTTCATCCCCCCCCACAGTCCAAATTTTGGCGGTCTTTGGGAAGCAGGGGTGAAATCCACTAAATTTCACCTCAAGCGTGTCATGGGAGATTCCACATTAACTTACGAGGAAATGAGCACGCTGCTTATTCAAATAGAAGCCTGTTTAAACTCGCGACCGATGAGTGTCATTAATGGAACAGACCCAAGCGAACCGCTCCCATTAACACCAGGACATTTTCTGATTGGTGAGCCAATAGTAAATGTGCCTGACAATAATTATACGGATGCAAATATTAGTTATCTCACACGTTGGCAAATGATCCAAAGAATGGTACAAACGTTTTGGAGTCGTTGGTCGCAGGAATACATATCCAATCTTATGAACCGGTACAAATGGTCTTTCCAAACTCCGGAACCTAAGATTGGAGATGTAGTACTAATAAAAGAAGACGATTTGCCGCCGTGTCGATGGTTACTAGGTCGTATAACTCAAAAGCATCCCGGCGATGACAATATTACCCGGGTAGTCACCATACGAACGAAATCCGCGGTTCTTAAACGCCCAACATCAAAATTGTGCATCTTGCCAATTTCTGATTAATTATTAGTTTGTGTAACATATGTTAAATCGATTTATATTATAACTGTACATACATTTGTTAAGTTTAGATCAAATTATACACTTAGTTTTAATTTTATACATACTCGTTTTTTGTTAGCTATTAGTGTTTATTACTATATACTATTATTTATTACCTTTTATTATTGTTTACTCTGTTATAGGATTTAAATATTGTATAGTTTATTGCATGTTATAAAACAACCAAATATTATATTTACAATGTTTACCTCTTTTGTCATTTATGTTAGTAGTAGTACAATCAATTAGATCATGTATGATTTTAGGTCAAATGTAGAACAATCGTATTGTATGTTAGTTTATATGTTGGGAAGGACATTCCCTCATATAATGTCCTTGGTGGGCGGTATGTTCAATCGTCAACCATTTTAAGGTAATAACTCATTGTAAGTAGTTATAGTTCATTGTCGATGCCGATAGATGGCGCTGTTTTAACTTTCCTGAATCGCGATATGGTTTCGTTACCAACAGGTCATATAAGGCCACCATTATTTTTTAAATATAACCAGCTTTAGATCAAAATACAGTCGTTTTATTTCAAAGCAACTAGTATTTACACCCTCGGAGTTCAATTACCATCGCGGTAATTAACAATTTTTATAATTACTTAGATTAGCTGTTGACATTGTGGATAAGCCATTTTATTTACTTTTTGAATTAGCTAGCGACTCGTATATATAAAGATACGAGCTATTTCCGGTGGCTTTGCCTGTGGAATGTCTGATGTTTATATTGTATGTACTATTTTGATTTATAAAGTACATTACTGTTAACTAAAAACCGAGGTCTTTATTCACGTTCTTTAATTTCGTTTTCGCGGCAAGCCCGTGCAATTTGTCAAATCCTTGTACTAATGGTAAATAGAAAGCTGCGCTTAGAAATGCATCAACGCGCATGCGCGGCGGACATCTTTGAGCGTACCGCGCATGCGCCCGTTCGCACGGGCTTATCGCGAAAACGGAAAAAAGAGAAAGTGAATAAGAACCCCGTTATTGCGCAGTTTTTGCGTAGCACATGCAAGACTGCCTCGGGGGCGAGGTGGGAGTGTGTGTGACTGCTGCGCAAGAGGTCGTGGGTTCGATTCCCACACGGGACACCACTTTGTGCCGTCCGCAAATTTTTGTTCTGTATCTAAGTATACTTTGTGTTCTTGACTAGTATGTTTGTAAAATCTCCTGTGACAACTGTTATGCAAGTGTGCTAGCTATAGACATGCGTATCTTCACTGTTACAAGACTTATGATTACTGCGCCAATTTAGACATATCTCAATATACCTATACATTATTATAAAGCTGGAGTGTGCATTATTTTTTCACTAGCTTAGTCTGGTTTTCCTCTCACGCTGATCGTCGGCGCTGACGCACTCTATGTTTGAGGAGCCTACCTTTATTTTATAGACTTGAGCCCCAAATAAGAATTACCTAAAAGCCACAGTGTAAAGTCACCTGGTTAATAAAATCCGAGCAAGTGCATGTCGGGCCACGCACAATGTAAGGTTCCGAAGTCCTCCGAATAATGCGACTTAAGAAGTGGGTTTTCTGTTGTTTTTGTTTCATATTTGCAACTTGTACGAATATTTTATTACATATTTCCCATTTGATCAGCTGTTACTCGTAAACTTGTAAAGTTACGTAGCTGTGATAGTTTTCTTTTTAATTTTACGATATATTCTAGTACCGTGAAATTTTTCACATACTCAACATCAACCATTTATCTGTCAGGTGGGGGGGGGGGGAATGTACACTTGACTCTAGAAAAAAAATTGCACTTTGAAGCTTAATATTTCAAAAACTGATACCTATCTAATGATACCCCAGTAATGGGTTAGGTGAGAAAAAAAATCACGTCCCCACTTTACACATAGCGGAGGTTCCCCTAAAAAAAATGTTTTTCATGATTTTTATCTTTCACTTTGTCGGCGTTAGTAATATGTGTACCCATGCAAAATTACAGCCTTCTAGCACTAATAGTCTCTGTGGACGGACCGACGGACATGGCAAAACTATAAGGGTTCCATTTTCCGGAACCCTTCAAAGAGTTATTGTGTCATACAAATCAAACAAGACTTACCCCATTTCTTTCATGTCTACAGCAAAGCAATAGTGTCAAAGTAATTTTCTATTTATTCAATAAAACACTTTTCTGGCACCTCCTTTCAAATCACATCGTTCAGCTGCAAAGCCAACCCATACAGTATCTATGAAATAGAAATAATATTTTTCCTTAACACTTAAAGATGACAAGATGATTCGCAAATAAATATTGGACTTTTCCTCACAGTGTTTATTTTCTCACAGGTGAGACTCCGGCGGCCATGCAGGGGAGCGCACAGTGGGCCAGCCGGTTTGACGTACGCACACTACTATACTTCGCAAGTGTTATTTACCTATATTCGAGCGTATAATCGCAACAAAAAATCAAAGGACTGTAAAGTGTCGTTTTTATAATCGAATGTAAGTTTATGTACGCTGGAGTTTGAGGTTTTGTAAAGTGAAATTCTAAATTCGGAACTCGAATCAATCGAATTTTGTAACTTTGATTGATCAATTTTGGAGTCGAATTGTGAATGAAAAATACGTTGGTTGGTATGAAATTTTAAGAACAGTTGTGTTTGTAACATATTGAAAATAAAATATAATAGTGTTGTCATTGAAATATCGGAACCCGCGGATCCTGACCGTCAGTTGTCGACTGAATGTCAATCTTTTATGATAAAATAGCCGTTAGATTGTTCAAGTGAAGATTGTTTTGTTGTTTTATTTATTTATTTTACTTTTTAAATTCCTTTAAATCATATTATTTTAAGGACTGAATTGTTTATATCTTGTAATGTTTGGTAATAATTTGAAATAATTTAAATTTAACAGTAGTTGTTGTATTTTTTAATCAGTGTTCAGTAATCTTCAGGCCTGAAGGGAAATCTGTGCCAAGGTTGCATAGATATTGATATCCTAAGTATCAGGGTAATGTTAAAAATAAACTAGAATAACATTTCAACAAAAATCACGTTTCTAATGTTTAAAATAATAATTTTAAAATAAAACGTGGCGATTATCAATCGCGATTAAGATTTATTAAAGCGATTGTTGTTTAAAAATAATGAATATTCCTGATTGATAATCACATTAACAAAACGATGTAAAATTGTAGCTAATAATATGATAGACATAGATTATTGTTTTTGAGATTAAAAGTTGATTTAAATAAAAGACCATTTTTTAAAAGTGCAGTTTTGTTTTAATATCAATTTTAACAGGATATATTTTCAGCAGCAGAAACTAACTATATGGCATAAGTATTACTATATTATTTTGTTTTGTATTGATCAATAAAGGAATGTTTTTAAAATTCGTTTTTAAAATAAAAACAAATTTTGATCAAATTTATCATTAAATCAACATGCTAAAGTGGCAATGGGGTGGTCATATTTGCCGAAGGACCGATGTCCACTACAGCAAACGAGTTCTAGAATAGTGACCGCGACTCGGTAAACGTAATTTAGAATGATCCTTAGCCAGATGGACCTGAAGAAGATCGCTGGGATTCATTAGATACGGAATGCAGACGACCGGGTGTCGTGCCATAAATAAGGCCTATGTCCAGTAGTGGACCAATATAATCCGACTGAGACATAGTAGGTATCATTATGTACATAGGTACATAATGTACACGTGAGTATAAATTAAGCATTTACCAGTAACAGAACGTCAAGAATTCGTTGTTGTTAACTTTACTCGAACCACACTTCGAACATGAAGCTCGATGTTTTGTTACAACCTGATTTTAAAAACCAACAAGCGTTTTGGCGTTTTATCAAGCAAAGGCACTGGCGCGGGTGATTTGAGTGTACGCAAGACATAAAGAATTGTTACAGGTGAATGTTTACTTACCTTACAGCATTTACCTATAATTACGTCGCGTATATTAGCGTCGAGCATTCGCAAGAACTTTACATTATATGGAAATACCTTAAGGCTCATTTTACAGTCACGCTGATCTTCGGCGCTGATGCACACTACGTATGAGGACCCGGCGCATGTCGGCGCTGATCGGTCAGCGTCACTCAGAAACGTTACATTTATTTTATTTACATACTTTAATTAGGCAACACCGATGATCTGCGTGAGAGGAATACTAGCCTTAGAAACTGAGCATTTACCTGTATTGTATCATTCGTAAGAGTTATAATAGAATCTTGGGACAGCTCACACAACGCTGTCGGATCCCAAACTAAGCAGAGCTTGTTCTATGGAAGCCAGACAGCTGATAAACATACAAGATAAATAACACCCAAAGACAGAACAAACCATCGGCTCATCACACTACCTTTTGTTCTGGGCTTCTGCTTAGCAGTCAGAGTCACTAACCACTAGACCAACATGCCAGTCAATGTTACATTACATTGTAATGCAAAATGCTCAAGTGTATACTCACCCTTAGGCATCTTTGACACGTATGAGTGTTTTAGATGAAAATGATGTTCAGTGAAAAATAAATGAAGCCCAAACACTAAAAAAAAATTAAACTTTTGAAGACCACTTCATCCCGAGGTCCAAGGCAATCTGACCCGGACACTGGGACAGATCAGACAATCGTATTTAAATGACTCATGAATATAATTTTCGCTGATTACTAGAGTTTTGTGTTTAGTAGATTATGTTAGGTAATAAATATAACTAAAGTAAAAACGTTTTTAGAGTGTTTTTGTGCATCTTTTTTTATTTAAATTGTTTAAATATTTAGTGTAAACAGATAGTTTATATAAAAAGAGTAAGTGGATTTTTTATATTGCACAACCATAGTGGTATTAGTGGTGTGGGTGTAAGTTAACCTTTTTTATTTTTTTTGTTTTGGCGGAAAAACTTCCTAACGAACAACCCCTCGTCCGAGGAAGACGGTGGAGGAAGTGTGGGGTTTGCACCCACTAAAAAATCCGCCGTGTATCGCTCGCCACCTTCGCGAACGGGCCGCCGAAATTTGTTATACCGTCGGCGGCCCGCCCAGTGGCAATGCCCGGAAACGATGTTATTGCAAACCGGGCATTTCACATCTACGCGCCTCCACGGAAAGCCGCGGGCGGGGTAGATTGGATGTAGGTCAACCTGCCACATCCCTAGTGCGCTGCTTTAAATTTACCGGCGAACGGGGCTTGACGGTACATTTTGGTAGAGTCCACAAATTCCAAAATATGCTTCCAAGCCTGATTCAACCCTTTTCTGAACTTTCATCCTTGCAAATTCCTTTCGTTTAGACTTTATTATAATATAAAAAATCGATCCCGGTTTTAAAGAGAGTTCCCCGTGGTGCGAGACCTTCAGGGGTTCAAAATCTGACCCACTGCATAGGTTAGGTCCTGCGGGAGAACTCTCAAAGGGCTTGGGAACAACTGTTCACTTTTCCTTACAGACTATTTATTACAGACTATACAAGTAAAACCTGACCATACTAACAAAAAATCTCTCACAACGAAATTAAAAGAAATTTGCTATGGTCCTAAAGAAATTTTTGACTTTGATTTGATATCATTTCACAAAAGTTCTAAATTCCATTACGGTTAATGAAAACTAAGGGAAGAGGAGCCTCTAGGCTATTATTTAGCAGCAAAGTGGTGGCGCCTTGTTCTGCAGATACGGTCGCGGGTTTGCAGGCCAAAGGATGATTTTTCCACTCACCCCACACTGATGAAAATTGACTCAGTGTCACGACCAAGGACGTGTTAACCGCCGTCGGCTCTTTCAGAAGTGGCTCTGCCGGTGGTCTTGATGGTTTGGCGTCAAAGAAGTGGATGATGCCCTCTTGAAATAGCTGACGGCGCTAATGAACCTTATGCTTTCCGGCGATGTGGACGACATCATTATTGATATATTGTTTAGGGCCAATTTATGCACCCTCCGCAAGAATTATGATGGTATTGATCCAATCGCTGTAGGGTGTACGTATCGAGCACATTTCTGCCCATTCAATTGGGCTTCAGCTCGCGAGTCTGTGAGACTTGGATCAGGTAAGGCAGAACCTATCTTGAAGGATGTGAAGAACGCCTTCAATTCAGTCAAAAGGGACACTTTGTTGGCACAGTAAAATTGGAAACCCCCAAAATTTATAATTATCTCAGGCAATGTTACAGACACCCTTCAAAATTAGTATATAAGAACAGTATTTTGATTTCATCAGTAGGATGCCAACAAGGTGATCTTATTGGGCCAGTCATTTCTAGTTTAGCGTTTAAATTCTAAATTTAATGTTTGGTACCTGGATGACATTATCTCCTACACATAAGGAATATGCTTTTCTGAAAAAAAAGAATGTACACTTCAATATAAGTAAATGTTAAATATTTATAAATGATAAAATAGATAAAGATTTAATTATTTCTAAATTTAATTTATTGGCTACAAACCTAAAAAAATTATATAATCAATCTTTTCAACTACTTGGGTCCTCGATTTTACAGGAGTCCTACCAATACTTCCTAGAAAACAAAATACAAAACTTTTCTGCAATTTCGGATCAACTACTTCAAATTAATATACATTCAGCTATAACAATTGTTTGACTGTCTTTTCGTTCCTAAATTTACGTACATACTCAGATCCGACTCCACTTTGGAAACATCAAGGGCTTTTGTATAAACTGGACAAAACTATACATGAGACCCTGGGCAAAATTTTAAAAGTGGCATTGAACGACCGAGCACGGATTCAAGTATCATTACCTGTTCGCTTTGGCGGCCTCGTCGTCCGCAAAATTTCTGAATTAGTTTACCGGCGTTCTTGTCCGCACTGCACAGCACGGAAGAATCGACTAGGAAAATTTTAGAACCGACACTGGTTAGTTTTGTAGTAAGTGCGGTGTAAGTCTGAACGCATGGAATGGTTTGCACAAACGTTGATTTGCCCACCAACCTATCCGCCCAGAGACAGTTGGACGGTCCGCTCTGCGACTCGCCTGCTGGCTGTGGGCGAATGGTAATCAAGTATCTGGCTTCAGGCTCTTCCATCATCCAATATAGGCACTATGTTGGACGATACCACGGTGCCCAATGTGTCTCTTCTCATCGATGCGACTATGGAGAAGCCGTAGACAGCCTTGGGCATCATAGCTTATCATGCAGCAGGAGCGCAGGCCACATAGCCGTGTTGCCGCACACGCTGGTGTTAATGATATCATCCGTCGGTCCTTTGTCAGCGCTGGTGTGCCAGCAGTTGCTGAACCTAGGTTTGGCCCGCAGCGATGGCAAGAGAACAGATGGTATGTCTTTACTACCTTGGAAGATGGGCAGACCATGGGGTCCAAGTGCTCGCCTCTGATTTAAACACCTTTTTTTGAAGTTTTCCTGGTAAGTTGTTAATAATTAGTAAATTTTAGTCTTATGTTAATTTATTTTTAAACTAGTCAGCTCGTAGGGTATCTAATATTAAGTTTTGTTTACACACACATTACTTCTTCAAAAGCAATATGGCCATCTTCCCCGGAATTACCCTATATCGACTTTGGAATTTGATCATTTCTGTTTCATAGGGTTTAGTAGCTTCGTTAATAATGCTAAGATTATTTTTAACTGAAATAGTAGTAGTAGTAGTATTTTTAACTGATTTAGTAACTGATATATGCTCCCAAATACTAACGATACTTTCCCTTGAACAGTGCTCAAAAGTATGTCTATCGACATCAAAGCGACAGTGATAGCATGACAGTTAACTCGGTCTCAAAACTAAATAACATTTTGGTATTTGGCCGTTAGTTGTCTCACTACAATCACTAACCAATTTGATTATAGCAAAACCATGCATCCTAGATACCGTACAAGGCGTGCTATGTTGCTGATTCGAACTCAGCTTGGCTATATTTGTCACAATTAGATAGTCACCTCAGTTGCCCCTTATCCAAATCCACGTGTGCAATGTATCTGTCACAACAAGGAATTAGATTACGTTTCTATGATGGCGCCGTATTCCTAGTCTTGCCGTAGTGTGGTGTCCATTACTTCAATGTGGGTATTGGTGCAAACTGGGATTATTAGATTTAGTTCCGAGGAGATAATAGCAAATTGAACCATAAATTTCCGGTCTTGGGATTAATATAACTAGTAGAGATGTGAAATAATAATCTGCAATATATACATCAAATCGGATTACAATATTGATGAAAATTTAGCTTTTAAAATAATGTTCTACTTTTTAAAAGTAAGTACGTACCTAAGTGTGTACGAAGACACAAGTGCACTCTGTATTCCTTCGCTCTAGTCGTTTGAAGCGACGGTACTCGGACACAAACGGAGCACAGATTACTTAACGTACAGATGTAAAGCTTCATACAAAACCATTTTGCCGCACGCATACATATCTATATGTGCGTGTCACAGAAGCGGAGCAGCGAGACTCGAACGTTATTTGTTCCGAGCTCGTACAATTAGGACCAGAGACAGAGCCAATGCCACACTCGCGTGGTGCAGATGCTCGTTTTGTGCTTCTGGTTGTAGTGATGGTGATTGTGGTGGTAGTATTTGTAGCGATAGTACATCGCACACAACTTTTTGCGTAGGTTGACAGCACTGGTACGACCTCCAAGTGTAGGCATAAATATCGTGGCACATACATGAGTCTGACTTCTGTATTCTCCTTATTTTGTGAACGGGGGCAGATAAGGCGCAAGATCAACGGCTTAACGTGCTCTCATGGACTCTCTCAAAATGGTCAACCTATCTATGGAACGACAAACCTAGCTGATTTACATATCTACTCGGTTGCCACTGAGTCGCGCTTCCCTCTTAAGTACCTAAGTATACTAGTAACAAGAATGTCTTACTGCCACGGTTGCCGCTGAGTAATTAACTAATTAGTAATTAGTAGCGGACGGTTTTAAGACTGCAATTCTTTTTGACTTCCCTTTAAATTCTAGATGCTTAATGTTATGTACAACGAACTGGTACGTATGAGCTTTTGTACGAATGCTTTGTTTGTCGTCGATTAAAATTGTAAACGTAAGTATAAATGAAATTAGTTTATCCTTTTACTGTAAAACAAATCTTTACAAACCAAAATCAATCATTCATCGACAAAGTAATCTGAACATGTCACACAACTTCCATACACACCCATTGCAATGCAACATAAACATCAAGCCGTACCAACCACTACCAGCGCCATTCATGAACAGAAAACATAACATACAAACACGATATTTCCCGACCCGTCTTTACCTTTCACACGACCCGAGGCCCTTAGAAACGCGTTCACGTCAGCCATTCACAGCGACTCATTCGGGTTTTATTTAAGACCTTTCATTTAAGCGAATGTAGTTGACGGTCCAACAAAAGTCTGCGAGTGCCTCAGGCGCAAACGCCTCAACGAAGCTAATCGAAACCAAGTCTAATGGAAAAGTATTCTAGTTAGGGCTACCTGTTTTGTCGCTGTATTGTTTAGATAAAGTAATGGACTTTCGAAGTAAGTGGAAGGAGAAATAGATAAAATTGTATTGGAAAAGTGATTCTTAGTTGCTTAGACTGTTGTGAAAAGTAAGTAAGGATTTAAATAACTATTGATGCACTAAATGATGTAATGACTACTATATAAGTGTTAAAGTTAAGTAAAAAGGCTCGAAGAATAAACTAAACACTATTTTAATTAGTAAATGTTTTCTGTCTTTGTTTTTAACGAACTTCTTCATTTATTTTACAAAATATAATAGATGAAGATAACATTGGCTATAATAATAACAATAATATAAATAATATTTATTACAAATTAGATTAACAAATTACATATTAGATTGTAACTATTTTACAAGTACCTAGGTATATACATAGTATGTGTGCTTGTGTGCGCGCGCGCGTGTGTGTGTGTGTGTGTGTGTGTGTGTGTGTGTGTGTGTGTGTGTGTGTGTGTGTGTGTGTGTGTGTGTGCTACGAAATTATTTTCTCCGTTTGTTTAATTTGATTTTATGTTAGCATACAGTTTATTGTTATTAATGTTTAATGAGGGCTAGTGTGTGCAATAAAATGTTATAACGTCTTATAAATCGATGACCGGGTGCACACACGAAACAGTGTTACGATCCGTCACGTTCCGCCTGCTCATAGGCTGATGTATTGTGGCCGTCGGGCGAATGCGCCCGGGTTCACTAAAGCTGTCACAGGCTTGGTTGTTTATAAAAATGTCATCAATATTTTCTTAAGACCTTATCACGTAAAATTATCGTCCGTAGACCAACTTTTTATTAAACTCACGAGAAACATTTGATCATCTTAAAAACGTCGACAGGCAAAAATTTCGCCATATTTTATCATGTTAATCGCCCAATTAGTACAATGTATAAATTTTCACACGTATAAATATTGCAATAATTTTTTTATTCTTATGCCGACATAATACATAGAATTTCCCAAGAATTTACCAATTCAAAATTTCGATATCAAAAACTACGTCATCATTTATTTGTTTAACTATTGGAAAATATTTATAGGTATACATATTGTATTCTCAAAATAAACTTGATAGATAGAAACCGAGCAATATATTTTTGAATGTAAATTTGACATTCAGAACTTTCTACTTCATAAGATAACAATAAAAGTACTTTAGGTAAAATGAATACCTATTGGTTTTATTTGATTGACGTGTTTGAAATATTTCTTTGAAAGGTTAAGGTTGAAGCTCAAGATATTGGATGAGAACTTTAGGTACTCATAGAATATAATTATAATCCGATAAGGTTTGACAAACCTATAGATGTGAGCTTTTAGATGTACCTACTATAGAATTCCGGATTTGAGTGTATGGTGTATTGGTGAATTTACTTTTAAAAATTGCCAAGTACCTATAATTTATAGTCTAAAATAATGTAAACGATTGAATCAGGCGTTACATGGCGGAAATCCATCTTAAGTAGATTATAAGGGAGGGATCCCACCACCCACCCTCGATCTGTGAATCACCACGATTGAAGTAGTAAGGAAATGCCCTTAATACAACAACCGAAATAGATTGACAGACCGCACTCAAAAAGAGAGACCTGTAACAAAGAAAATTAGTGACAAGTACTCTCACCAAGTCGAGTGGTAGGCACCTCCGGACCCTTGACTTGCAATATTCCGCTTCCACGAAGTGAAACTTC
This sequence comes from Herminia tarsipennalis, assembly GCA_945859575.2. Lineage (NCBI taxonomy): Eukaryota > Metazoa > Arthropoda > Insecta > Lepidoptera > Erebidae > Herminia > Herminia tarsipennalis. The sequence continues at coordinate 7,088,772 of OX243834.2, read as the reverse complement.
GACACGTGTTTCGCCTCTACACGAGGCATCCTCAGGACAGTTTGGCACCGACTGAGCCGGAGGTGCCTACCACTCGACTTGGTGAGAGTACTTGTCACTAATTTTCTTTGTTACAGGTCTCTCTTTTTGAGTGCGGTCTGTCAATCTATTTCGGTTGTTGTATTAAGGGCATTTCCTTACTACTTCAATCGTGGTGATTCACAGATCGAGGGTGGGTGGTGGGATCCCTCCCTTATAATCTACTTAAAATAATGTGCCATCATCCAGTGGCACCGATTTAGGTGTTGTTCTACTAATACAATAGATAAAAGTTTAATGTTTTTGGCATTTCAACTGAAATTAGTTTCATATATTCATGCACTTCAACACCATGAACGCAAAATATGCAAATCTCTTTGCTTGATTGCTAGTTGTACAGTTTACCGAGATAAAAAAATTGAACTAAAAAATCCAAACACATCTATCATGATTCTTATATTGAATTAATTATTTTGTCGTGCTCGCTTAGTTACATAAGAAGTCCCATCAAAAATTTCATATCACTCTAATTGAAGTTACTATGTCTACTTCTTTATGAGTCGGTAGGGTGACATACTCAACCTATTTATTTAATACACTTCATAATAAGCTGTAGCCGACAGATTCGATATACATTTTTATTTGCATAAATAAAAACCCAAAACTAAAAATTAAATACAAAGACGAAAGCTTCAAGCCGATTACAAAATCGAATTCAATATCCCGTAATTCCACAGAGACAACCTAATTACTTATCAATACACGATTCACCAACCCTGTAACACTGATCTCTGATTCCCGCTTAACGTGTATTAATAGCCGAGCACAAAAACCGAATCGTTTAAAAATGAGATAACGGTTAAGTACGATTCAACGGATTCCATTACGCAACCCCTGTTTTTATTCAACCCTCATTCTGAAGGACGTTTTATTAATTATTGAAAATATTTTATAAAATGTCTAAAGATCGTGATGAAACGGATTTGGCTCATTTAATTTTTTAGGGTTCCGTAGCCATAATGGAAAAACGGAACCCTTATAGTTTGTCCATGTCCGTCCGTCCGTCCGCCGCTTAGCTCAGAAACTGTTAGTGCTGAAGACTGTAATTTTGCATGGATACACATATTACGTACGCCGACAAAGTGAAAGAATAAAATCTTGTAATTTTTTTACGGTACTTCTCAGCAGATATAGTTAGTAATAAACATTATATCCCCACTTTACATACATATAGGAAAAGTGGGGATAGGATATTTTTGCCCACCTACCCCATCGTGTGAGGTATCATTAGCTAGGTCTTTTAAAAACGTTTAGGGGTTGTAAAGACCATTTTTAGATTATGGAATCCGTTTGTGAAATATTAAGCATCAAAGTGCAAAATTTTGTTAAACTCAAGTGTCCCCCCCTGCCAGCTAAATGGTCAATGTTGGGTATGTGAAAAAAATCATGGTAGTAGTATATATATTGAAATTAAAATGAAAACTATCACAGCGTAGTAGGCTCAAGTTTACGAGTAACAGCAGATCAAATAACTTTGAGACGTGTCCAAAAGTACCTATTTATGTCGATGCTATTCAAGATAAAACGACAATGACAGTATAAATATAACACGATCATATAGTCGAGTTGCATTTGAATATTCTGGCATAACACACATAAAAGTATTGAGTTGCTGTACTGCCAAAACTTGCATACCAAAGCAACGCAAACATTTTAGATGGCCACTTGCAACTTGCCACTTATTTCTAAGTTTTGACGTCACACTAGAAGACACTTAAGTTTGTCGACAAAATATACTGAAACAGCGGCAACAACACTCTTAGTGTTGTTTTCAACTGTTTATTACCACTGACTAACGGCCGGTCTCAATAATCTAACTATCTCTGGATTGGCCTACCAGAGGTAGGATTTTGACATATTTTGTATGTAGCTTATGTCAAATATATAGCTCTAGTAGAAAAATCCATCGATAGTTAGATTATTGAGACCGGCCGTTAAAGAGGAAGGCGAGAAAGTTTAAATATTAAAATGTCAGAATTAAGATTTTCACAAACATTTTGTACTAGTACGTAATAGTACCAGCAAAAAGTAAATTTTACAAACAAGATTACTGACTTTGCGGTTAGGTATTATTTATTTATGCAAACCACTTCGGCAACCAGTCAGCCATGATAAATGCCACTAGAAAATTCATAAATCTCTTTGAAATATAGTTAAGTGGTGAAAAATGAATTTAAATATTACTAACTGTATCTGCTGTTGTTACATTTATTCCATGTTTAGGGTTCCGTAGCCAAAATGGCAAAACGGAACCCTTAAAGTTTCGCCATGTTTGTCCATCTGTCCGTACGCAGCTTAGCTAAGAAACTGTTAAGCCCAGACGAGACGAGCGGCGCAGAGATGTGTGTAAATATTTAGGGGTTATGAATATCATTCTTCTATCAAGGAAATATGAAAAATCAGGGTAGTAGTATATATGACAAGCCAACTTAACTATAATAGTTCCTAAAAGTAGAACTATTACAGCTAAGACAAGTTTATACGTAACAGCCGACCAAGAATTAACAAAATTTTCGTACTAATTCCATTAAAAATTACGTTGTTAGTGTATGAAACAAAATCAAGAGAAAACCCACTTATACCGCATTATCCTGCTGGGCAGCTACGGAACCCTATATTGTGAGTGACACGACATGCACATGCCCAGTTTTTATTCAATTCGAGTGCAAATCTGAATGTATTCATCATTGAAATAACTGTATAGACACAGTTTAACTAGTCCGGCCATAAATACTGTTAAATAAAAACTTTTATTTTTTTAACTTTTTAATTACTTTGAATTTGGAACGCGTTAATTATTTTTAGAAGTATAAAAGCCAAAAATGCCATTTTGAATAGAATATTGTTTTTATTTTTTGGCTGAGACTTTGATCAATATGTACATATAAGTTTTAGTAATATTACATTACTTCATTAAAAAAACCTTCATTTTCATTTGTAACAGAACTTATGGCCGGACTAGATAGATATATTTATTTAAGGACATTTCCTCACCGGGATTTTTTTTCTCGATTTTATTGAAATATAATGATTTCATACCAGCAGTATGTAGTGAAATGAAAGTTGTAGGTTTAAAATATGACTATATTTACATAAAGAACTTAAAGACTACTTAAAATTAAAGTAAATTTAGAAAACCGATGCTGGCGGAGATGCTGTGCTGGTAGCTAGAGATGCGGCGTCCAGGCGGAGATGCGGCGCTGGTAGGTAAAGATGCGGCGCTCGTAGGTAGAGGCGCGGCACCGATAGGTAGAGGCGCGGCGCCGGTATGTAGGGGCGCGCCGCCGGTAGGTAGAGGCGCGGCGCCGGTAGGTAGAGGCACGGCACCGGTAGGTAGAGGCGCGGCGCCGGTAGGTAGTAGAGGCGCGACGTCGGCAGGTAGTAGAGGCGCGACGTCGGCAGGTAGAGGTGCGACGCGTCGTAGAGGTGCGTCCCGGTATATAAGAGAGGCGGCCCGGTAGGTAGAGAGGCGGCCCGGTAGGTAGAGAGGCGACGCCGGTAGGTAGAGAGGCGACGCCGGTAGGTAAAGAGGCGGCGCCGGTAGGTAGAGAGGCGGCGCCGGTAGGAACGGTCTCTTTTGGAGAGTTGACTTTTCTCTTAATTTCCACTTGGAGAGTTTGCCTTCTCTTTTAGAGAGCTGTTTCTTCACTGCCCCTTCTTCGGATTTTTCTTTAAGTATTTTAAATTTTAAAGCATATCTTATTTTAAATTTAGGATTTACGCACAGCCAGTTTCAAAATGTAGTACATACTTTACGAATAACTCTATGCTTATCTTGTTGTCATAGAAACCATAGGAAATAATTGTCGACATTTGATTTATCAAAAATAATGTTTACAATAAGTATTACAGAGATATTTAATAAGAGATATGTTAAAAATGGCGAAATACAACAATGGGAAATATACGGAAATGCTACGAAATAACACTACAAGGACATATATACCTATATATATATATATATATATATATGAGGTAAGAATTATCACTACAAGTACTCGTATAATAGATTCACAACTTTCGAGCCGCAGGTCACAAACTACCTCTTCACTCCCGAAACCTCACCTTATTCATGCGAATAAATGATTTTGATTTGATTTGATTTTGAAAATCAGTAAAAAAAAAATTAGGAACCTGTCCTGAAATCAAAAATTGGAAGACCTGTCATATCGGCCATTCGCATAGACCTATATTACGATTACGATCACTATCACTTTCCTCAATGAAGAATGTATATACTAGATGTGCCACAGAAAGTAATTTTGAAAATTAAATAGCCTTGTGTCCAGTCTCACTGACAATAAATTAAGGCCTATTTAAACAGTTTGTCGAAACGAATTTAATTATAAATTTACAAACGCAACTGTTCGCTGAATTCTGTACTTCTCTGTGTTTGTTTTGTACTTAAATCGAATTTTAAATGCAATTTAAGACGAGTTACTAAATACATTTAAGAATTTTAAATTTAATTGGCTTCTTACCAATTTGACAAATCTTACTCACTCACAGCGAGCATTCGCCTTTAATGTAACGTTCCGGGCATTATAGCAGAGAAGTAGGAGAACCGAGCATTATTGCGCAACCTGCAATGTTACAAATTCGAGCATTACAGATTGAGGACAGTCGAGCATTACTGTGCGCAAACTGTAATTATATAATCTGTAATATTTTGATACAACTTGTAACATCAATGGCAAAATTAAACGATGGCTCGAAAATAGAATTATAAATGTTTTGTTACTGGCAAATGGTCATCTGTCAGGAAGGCTGTACCGTAACGGAATGCTCGAAATCGAATCTAAAAATATTACATAACAGGCGAACATTCGTCAGTCAGGGAGGCAGTATTGTAACGTAATGCTCGAAATCTAATCCTAAATGTTACATTACAGGCGCATGCTCAATGCTCGAAATCGAATCATAAATGATACATTACAGGCGCATGCTTAATGCTCGAAATCGAAACATAAATGTTACATTACACGCGCATTATTAATGCTCGAAATTGAATCACTTGCAGTGAGGGTTAACAAAGAACACAAACAGCGAGAATATAATGTGCGACACTTTTGTAACGGGACATGATGCGCGCGATAAATAGCCATGTCATGTAAATATTTTCAAAAACCTCCAAAAGGAAGCGTCAATCTACTGCAAAGTGGTCCTAAATACTTGTTTGGGAACCCTGTTAATAATTGTGTAAATTGTTAGCGTTTCTTATTAACACACTTAGAGATTTACTGATTATACATGCCTAGATATGTTTTCAATTTGAAATACAATGTTTGCGAAGTCCCCCGCGAAACAAACATTATTTAATAACTCCTGGAATTACTTTTTTTGCAATGAAAAAAAAAATACTACCTAAAATAGGTAGCTACGAAACAAGAAAAGATTTTTGTCGTGCGTTTTTATATCTATACTTCTATAAATAGGAAAGATTAGTGTTTTTGTATGTAACAAAAAACTTAAAAACTTCTGGACCGATTTCAAAAATCCTTTCAACGTTGAGAGCTACACTATCCTTGGGTGACATAGGCTACTTTTTATCCCTTATATTATGTATTTCTGGGAACGGGAACTACGCGGGTGAATCCACGAGGCGTCAGCTAGTCTATAATATTCTGTTTTTATTGTACTCTACATATTATAAACACGATAAAACCATAACTCTCCTTTTGGCAACGCTGTTCTTAGGTTTAAATATAATAAAAAAGCTTTAGTGTATATAGAATCATTAAAGGTATGAAAGGTAACATTATCCGAGGCCTTATTGTACTAATGCAGCTTCTTGCAGCTCTAACGAAGCGAATACAGCTCAAAGCAACCGTAGCTTAAGTCTTTGCCGTAGAATTCATTTAAATCTGCTACATTCATCCAGTGAACGAGTTAAAACAGATCTCTGTTTCATTTTCTGTGAAGAGAATAAATTATTTTAACGCAATGTTTTATATCAACCACATTATTTCTTAGTTTTATAAATCGATGACCGGCTACACACATGAAAAAGTGTGACGTTATCGCCTGCTGATAGGCTGAAGTATCAGTCTATCAGCGAATGACGATTACAGCGACATGCGATACAATTGGAACTAAAGCTGTCACAGACATGGTTGTTTATTACAATGTCATCATTTTTTTCATATGACGTTACGACGTAAAATTATTGTATCTTCTTACATAGTACGTGTTAAATAAAGTTCCTTTCAGCATCTGTCTGTCTGTATATCCGCCAACTCCTTCTAAAAAACTTGTGTTTAGTTAGTGGAAAAAAACTCTATATACTAGAGCGGGTTACTAAGACTGTGTGACAGTGACAATTGGCTATCTACCCAAAACTACTACGTCAAAACAAGTTATATTATGCCATGAACAAGGTATTTTACCTTAAATTATTCACGCGATTAAGACCCGTACTATATTTTTACAATCTAAACTAATATTATAAAGCTAAAGAGTTTGTTTGTTTGTTTGTTTGAACGCGGTAATCTCAGGAACTACTGAACCGAATTGAAAAAATCTTTCACTGTTGGATAGCCCATTTATCGAGGAGAGCTATAGGCTATGTAACATCACGCTTCGACCAACAGGAGCGGAGCAGTAATGAGAAATGTTGCAAAAACGGCAAAAAAAATACGCAGAGGAAGTTGCGCGGGACAACTAGTAATATTATAAAGCTGATGAATTTGTTTGTTTGTTTGAACGCGGTAATCTCAGGAACTACGGGTTCGAATTGAAAAATTCTTTCACTGTTGTATAGCCCATTTATCGACGAAGGTCCATTTTTTGGCTTTATTCGGCTATGTAACATTACGCTTCGACAAAAAGGAGTGGAGCAGCAATGATAAATGTTGCAAAAATGGAGAAAATTTACGCACACGATGTTGCGCGGGACGGCTAGTAATATATTATTTTATAAGTTAAACTAACCAAGCAAAATTATCTGTCCTCTATGCAATAGTGCAACACAGAAGTGTCTATTTGTAATGTCAAAATAACATTTATGTTACTAAATGCATATAAAAGTTTATATGGTACTTACAAGAAAAACATATCTTTTTATTTTTTTGTCTGTCTGTTGGTCTCTCTGTCTGTCTGTTAGTTTCGGCTAATCTCTGAAACGATTGGACGGACTTTCGCTATCAAACAGCTGAGGATGTAAAGTAAAATGTAGGCTAGATTTTATCATTACGCTAGCGATCATAGGGAGAGAGCATTGTTGTAACTTCACGCGGACGAAGTCGCGGGTACAGCTAGTGTAATATAAAACCTTCTGGAAAAATATGTTCGCGTATAATAAAACGGGTTCGTTGTTTAATCATTAAATGGCTATGGAGCTACTAATTTTTTTGTCCTGTATATTTAAATAACATCTAACACAGTAACGTTTCGTCTTCAAACCTGCTAATGCTCTTTCAATAGAATCCAGACAATGTTTTGTCGTTCATCGTAATTCAACGCCTGAGGCGAGGACAAGGGTAACAAACTTTCTAAAACTTCTCGAAACGTTTCTAAATATAACTTATGTACTAGCAACCTACTACGCATCCCACGGAATTTTCTCTACTTTTGATAACATAATGTGCATATATTAGAATATTAACGGTACTTAATCGCGTGAAATGTTATTTAAAGTCGACCCATGATCACGATCAGTGCAATTCGATCGAAACGTCGGGTAAATAAAAAGGTTCGTAAATTTATTTCACGCTATTAAGTCCCGATAATATTATAATATGTGTAAACATCGCGAAAGTCTAAAAACAATAATCCTAAAAACAGTTAAAAAAAAAAATTAAATATGTCAGATGTCGGAAGGTAATCCGACATCTGAGTTTTTAGAGTGCCGTAGCCAAAACAGAACCATTATAGTTTCGCCATATCCATCCATCCGATGTGATTTTTTTTTGCCACCTACCCCATTGCTTGGAGAGAGATTATTAGTTAGTTATTTTAAAAATATTTAGTGGTTCTGAAAATCACTTTTCGATTTAGGGATCCGTTTGTGAAATATGAAACTTAAAGTGCAATTTTTCGTTAGAGTCAAATGTAGCCGCCTCTGCCTCTTCCCTGCCAGCTAAATGGTTGTTATTGGAGATGTGAAAAAAATAGGGTAGTATAGTATATATGATAAAATTAAAAGTAAAACTATCACGGCTAAGTTCACTTTACAAGTTTAGAAGTAAAAGCCGACCAAGTGAGAAACAACAAAATGTTGTACAAACTCCATCGAAAAATACCTAGATAACGTTGTTAGTAGGATGAAACAAAAACAACATAAAACCCACTTCTTATAACGCATTATTGTGCTTGGCAGCTACGGAACTATATTGTGCGTGGACATGCACTTGCCTGGTTTTTTAAATAATTATACAAGTCATAATGATATACGTTAAACTGAATATACCTACAGCCTGATTGTTCATTTATTATTAGCCTTTATTGCTGATACTAAACAATAACTTAACATGTAACAAAGTGTTTTAACTTAAATCTAATATTTCGGGTTTCCCGGTTCAGTGATCAGCGTGTCCTGTGACACATAGGCCTCTTCCTGCTTCCATTCTTTTCTATTGTTAGCTTTTCTGGACCAGGTTGTTCCTCCAATCATCTTGATATCATCTGTCCATCTTCTAGCTTGCCTACCTCTATTTCTTTTGCCATCACGTGGCTGCCATTCTGTTATAATTTTTGTCCATTTCAGTCTTCCTTCCCTTGTCATATGTCCTGTCCAACGCCATTTTAACCGTCTTATTTTCTCTATTACGTCTTCCACCTTTGTTGTAGATCTAATGTCTACTGCTCTTTTGCGGTCTTTTAGCGTCACGCCCAACATACGATTGATCATATCAACAACATATTCATACTAAGACGTAAATGTTACTTCAACCATCTAAAGATTGCTTTCAAATTAAGTTTCAACAATATCGATTCTTTACCCTTTTCATCATAATTTCAAACATATAGATGCCCCAGAACAAACCGATATGTCACACCATAAACCCTTTTCGCATCACTTGTTGACAATGAAACACACAATCAGCTAGAGACATTGAAGTTTCGAAGTTTCTGATTACGTATGCAGCGGTATTCTCGGCGTTCATGGTAACAACCTGACAATCGAACCTTCTTGTATCGAATCCAATCAATTGGCGATCCCTTTAGGGACATGCTTAAATATTCATTGTTGAAGGGAATACGGATTTGGTTAGGAATATGTTCTAGATAATTTTAGGATAAGCCAAGTAGAATGTATTTATAGAATTGTCTTAATGCTTTGCGTGTGCGTTTTGGCTTAGTATAATCACTCTGGCATATGCAACCACGCTCCATTTGGTCTGCGTCAAAAGTCTATTATTACTAAGACGGGTACATTAGATGGACGTTGTGGCAAGCAGGAAGATGTTTTAAGGACTCGTATTTATCATCGTCAGTGGTTATGTTTGCATTGCATTGCAAGAATAATTCCTAATTCTGAAATGCCATGATGATAACAAAAATGTGTCAATATATTGCTCCAGTGGCGGAGGTTAGAACACCATTACCATTACTTTCCGTTTCCCTTTGGATTGTAGTTACTAATTTATGTACAAAGAACCATGTCCAGCATGATATATTTTTGTATGTTTTTTTCATCAATTATGCGACTCTCGGAGCGATTATTTCCAAAAATATTCACTCAATCATAAAAGTTTGTTAGAAACTTTAAAATGTTTTTGAAATACTTGTTGACTGATGTACCTCACGTTGATGTTAGCTGAAAAATTAAAATTATTTGTCAAAGTAAGTAGCGGCTACAATATACCTTTTTACAAAATTTCATAAAAAATCCTTGAGTAGTCTTTGAGTAAAAAGGCTGTGACATACGGACCGACAGACAGACAAACCGACAGACGAATAGCGAAAACCCTACAAAAACATACAAAAATATATCATGCTGAACGTCATGCGAATGTATCATTCGCCTCTGTACAACAATATACGATCAGTTAATACCACGGTTTAATTTTTACTTCTAAATCCACTTCACGTCTGAAACTCTTGAAAATACGGCGTGGTAAATACTAAACGTCTAACTTTTACGAAAATTATGAATACTTCAATACTGTTTACAGTTTCAATGTTCACAGAACTTAATCCATAGTGGAGGTCAAAGCCATTTCGATGTGCAATTACTAAAGTACAGAAGCCGTCAACGTCAAACCAAAAGAGTGGGTACCAGTAAAATTACCACCACTTAGATATAATCCGGGATAATCTACGAACAAACGTACCCTAGCACCTCTAAATGGTTTAGAATATAGATTAAATTTAATGATGTGATCCCCAATTTCGGCTTTTAGCCCTTAAGTAATTTAATACTAGGGTGATACTGTGAGATGGGCGAATGAAAATTGTACGTTAATGTAGTAACTGTTGGGAAATGTAAATTTAGTTTGTTTTATTAGTGGACTTGGGTTATTGTTTACATGTATTAGGATCTATGTATAAACCTTCTTTATTTATAAGTGGAACACTTCCATTAATTAACTAGTAGCTGAATTATGCATGTTGGTACACAGAGAGGAATAACAATAAAGAAATTTAAACATCTTGACCGATTACGGTTATGCCAAACTCATCATAGACTAGGCAGCTATGTAGAAGATGCGCACGGTGTGTTCGCAAACTTATGTCTATTCCTGTTGAGTGTGCTAATATTTGGAGAGAGATTAAGCGGCTCAACATGTTGGGCTCTCCGAGAGTTTTTGTCATTTTAGAAAATTTTCCCCTACATTGTTAGTCGTTAGGTCACTGGTCAATTGTGCGACGCCACATGCCACGATGTTTAATAACATGTGTGTCTTTTGTTCGCTTCAATGAGTAATAAATGTGATGTAAACCTTAGAAATTAAAATTATGAGAACATGACATGTAAGCACTAAACAGGGCCTGTGGCAGCGAGAAAAAACCCAGAATTAGAGTTAATATTTTAACTATCTGCGTATATTGAATAAAAAGAGACAGATTGACAAAATAAAAAAAGTATTCTAAAATGCATTTATGCTGTTTGTTTGATTGAAAGTAATTCGTTCGATTTCTTAGCTTAAATCAGGCCTCACGAAACAAATCCTAAATTAAATAATAGTAATAAAACTGAAGACGCAGAACTGCTTTTAATATATTTTTTTAGCAAGTACATTCGAGATCGAAATAAATTTAACGAGAATTTTATACTCAAACTTTTTTGTCGGAGAGATGGAATCGACATTATTGGACTAGTGAAATACGGAATTCCAGTGAAGGGAAAGGGTGCGGATGGGGTGCTAAATGTCTTTTCCAACTCATAAATCTTCGATTAAAATCAGGGTCAGTAATTGAGCATGCAATTTATAATACCTCGGTCCATCAATCGAAGGAAATCAAAATTTCTAAGTTACTTTTAATGTTTTAAAGAAAATCTTTGTTAGGTAATATTAAATTGAAGTCTGATTTTCTTGTAAGAGTAAAAAGTTGTTTGTTCAATCGTACTGATGGAATTATTCATATCTCAGAATTAGGTAATTCTGGTACTAGAAAGACAATTAGTTAGGTTACAGTACTGAAGCTATAAAAGTCGTACATCACGTTTAGATGTTCGTTTGAGGCCAGATCAAACATTATAATGGCTAGAACAGGAACATGACTGTGAATATTAAGTAAGTTATTACTAAATGCTTCGTTATCTCTATTAAGGGTGTAATAAAAATATCTATAAAATAAAACTTTGAATTATTTAGGTTTTATTTCCCCACTAGTGAATAATAAATAGTATCACGTTCAAACGTCATTATGCATCTTTAGCTTAGTTTTGGGGAGGAGAAAAAGCTCGTGTAGTAGAAAAAGTGATACCTTATAACAAAACACAATAACATTTATTTACCTTTATTTAACTAACCGTAAAAAGAATGATCATAGCTGGGCTCAAAGAATAAAATATTTTTTTCCAAAAGTAGCTCCCTATATTTGTAGACTATGAAATTCTTAGCACGTTCAAGTCATTTACAAAACGAAGAGTTACCTATCTAAGTTTATGATGTAAATGTACAAGTCTGCAGATTACACTTTTTATTTCTATGACGAATTCTGAATTGTATATGATAAAGACGTTACGCTTGCAGAATCTCTAAAAGTGTAAACAATGTGAATTACAAGTAGATTTTGTATAAGAATACTTACAAGGGTGCAGCAGATGTATAGGTATGAATTGCTGAATCACTTACGAAACAAAAATGTTGTTTTAAGTAGACGCTATGTATTGATTTGAAAGTACCTAATTATGTTTAAAGGAGCCACCACAAGCTATGTTTAAGCACTTTGACTTAATGTCCTTTGCACCAATGTCTTGCTCATTCTTCTGGATTCGTAGGATGCTCTTTTCTAGTTCAATCCGTTTCTCTCTGGAATGCCCTGCCCCCCGAAATTAGGATGGCACCCAATGGTCTTAATTTTAAATCTTCCATTTAAAATTAAGACCATTGGGTGCCATCCTAATTTCGGGGGGCAGGGCATTCCAGAGAGTACGCATTTTGTTCCTTGATGGATCAGCTGAAACATCACAAGATTAGTAACTTAAATATTTGTCTGTATCTATGTATTTGTTTAGATATGTATAGATATATATGTGTGTATGTATATATTTTTGTTACTACGTATATTATTGTAGTTGTATTTCATTATGTATTTTATATTCTCTATCTAGGTATTTTTATTTTTGTGTTATGTAAGAATAATATGAAGTTATTAATTTACAATTAGGTTACTGCACCTTTTAATACCATTTCTACATCACCCTAAGGTTGACTGGCTTTAAGCATTAAGTCCGCCTTTGTACAACTACGTGTTTTAAATGGATAAATATCTTAACATATCAATTAGAGTAAATCTTTGACTTACTTTCAACAAGTCCTCTCGCTGGTTGCCACGAGTTTCGTGATATACAATTTGTTTGAAATGCTTTAATAGCGTAGGCTGTTAGGTACATAGGTACGTCAATGTTTTATCGGAGATGTCAGCGTTGTAAAATATTTCGCGATACAGGATCTACCCTTTTTCTTCTAAGCGTTTTGTTTGTGTGTCTAACCATTATGGTCTAGACATAGGACTTATTAACTGCATCGTGAAAGCATTATCATGCTACACTGCTACTGAAAATTCTTAGCAGGACGGTTTAATTTAGTACCTACTAACATTGCACTTTCCAACGTCAAGTACGAGTATCTCCCTCATCTTGTCGCTCTGGATTACACAGCTATAGGTATTATTTTACCAAGGAACTGTGTGAAAGTCACGTACTTTAACGTGAACCCTGTTTTAGAGACATTGACTTTGAATAGATAGGTAAATTGTAAACGTAGGGGTTTTTTGTAAATGGGTCAAAAAAGGTGGCGTGAATTCGTGTGAAATGGATTTATTTCAGTCAAATCTAGAATGTAAAAAGTCTTAGAACGGTAAACTATTTAAATGTGATCATACAAATATAGTACAATGGCAGCTCCGCTTTTTTTGTGACGACTCCCGCAGTAGTCGCGGGGGACTTTTACAAACATACAAGTAACGGACACAAAGTAAACCCAACTCGGAACAACAATTTGTGGGTCACACAGAGTGGTGTTCCGTATGGTTATCGAACCCATAACCTCTTGCGTAGCAAACCGCGCCACAGAGGCAACCAAAGATAAAGAAGCTGAAACAAAAAGTCCCTATAAAACTGTATAAATATGCAAAACCACAAAACGTGTTTCCGCTTATCGATCCTAATATCTATTAACCCAGGAATCGAAAAAGTTTTAAATTAATTCTCGGTGGAAACGAAGTTGCGTGTGAATTATTAGGCTTATCTACCGCGGGCAGAGCTTTACGAGTCAACGAAAGAATGTTTGAAAACTATTAAAGTGTTACTACAGCAATGATTACAGTTATTAAGGGTAGACCGTAAACCGAGTGTAAAAATAGCACGAATCGATTAAACTGTGCTGTTTAATAGAAAGGTTTTATTTATTTTATTTTATTTATTAAGAAAACAACAGAAATTTAGTTTTGTTTTTTTATCTAAGAAAGAAAACAAAATCCAACCAAACCATTTTTATGTAAATTGACGTCAAGACGAATAGGTTTATTTCCTACCACTCTTAAAAAGTTATCAGATCTTATGGAAAGCCAAACTCCTAACTCTATGGGCCCTAACCTAATACTCTTTAATTCTCATCATGACGTATAGCGTTCTGCGAGAATCTTAGTCTTAAGTTGTCTACAAACCCTATACCGTAGTTTAAATCTGTGGTTTGGCTGTTCCGTTTCTCAAGACTCTATTGACACAAAATGAACACTACTTACTACTCTAAATTACATCTATAATAATACAATATATACAAGATATTTACAAAAAAAAATAGAAAAGTGAGGATACAAACCTCCCCATCGATGTCAACTGGTAACGTTCCCAGAAGGCTGTCAGCATTGCCACGTTGGATGGCAATGCTAATACTTACTACTTAGTCAATATTTTCTGTTTATAAGCCCTTAAGAGTGTCCACGTCACTCTTACAAAACGGCCCAGAAAATTCGAGAAAAGGTAGGTAGTGCCCTGCGTTTTTGCTGTCTCGTCTTGGCGGGGCACTGCTATGCCCTCGGATATACGAAAAATTTGGGAAGTAACTAAAAACGACACTGAAACCAACTTTTGGTGTAATAGCATAAATATTATGTGACATACCAATAGGCAAGCGCCTGCCACTAGTTTTCAACTATGCTCTAGTAGACTTGGGCTACAAAAAGTGCCAAATAACCGAAAACTAGAGAATAAAAAGAAATTCAGTAACAAAATGGCATTGAAAAATTTCATCTACATAATTTCATTGAAACAACACGGTACGAATTAGTCAAAACAAAACTTGTCCGGTCATAAGTTCTGTTACAAATGAAAACGCATTTTTTTATAATGAAGTAATGTAATATTACTAAAACTTATATGTACCTTCATATATATTAAAGTCTCAGCAAAAATTAAAACAATATTTTATTTAAAATGTTAAAATTTACAGGCCTTTAATCTGTCTGGCCACGAATCTATGGATTTACGCTCGATTTCCATTGGAAATTTCACCACTGCTTGCTTCAGAGATTTTGTAAGAGACTCAATGTCGCCGTGTCGTTTAGAGCAAGCCATGTCATCTAAAACTAACCATAATTCTCAATAAATATTTCACAACCTCTGCTCTTATTGATCATCAAACCACGCGTTCTACATGTGACTACTTAGCCCACCTTCCACGTCTCAACATTGACTTCTTCCATTTTTCTCAGGTTGCAGAGGCCTAGATCAAAAAGATTATTCTTTCTATTAAATCCAAGGCTATAGGTAACGATGGCATTAGCCGTCGCATGGTTACACTTATCCTTGACTACATCCTTCCTGTTCTTTCTCACATTATTAATTTCTCTCTCGATTCCGGGACATACCCATCTTTATGGCGGCACGCCTTCGTTATTCCCCTACCCAAAATTTCAAATCCTACTCTTCCTAACCACTTTCGACCTATCTCTATTCTTCCTTTTTTATCTAAAGTGCTTGAAGCCTGTGTCCATAAGCAAATGACACAATTTGTATATCGCAATAATTTGTTAAGCCATTTTCAATCCGGTTTCAGGCCTGGACATAGCACCAGCTCTGCTCTTCTCAAAGTGACTGGCGACATCAGGGCAGGCATGGATGAGACCAAAGTTACAGTTTTGGCCTTGGTGGATTTCTCGAATGCCTTTAATGCAGTCAGTCATGATATCTTACTTTCTATCCTCTCTCATCTGATGTTCTCGTCCAATGCTCTTAACTGGTTCTCATCCTATCTTCGGGGGCGCCAACAGTCGGTGCGCGTAAATGATTCTTCGTCGAAATGGCGCGATCTTGACGCTGGTGTTCCTCAAGGCGGAATTCTTTCTCCTCTATTATTTTCCATTTTTATTGATCATATTACTAATGTCCTTCAGTGTACGTTTCACCTTTACGCCGATGATCTGCAGATATATGCTCAGGCTAGTGTAAATGATTTATCTGAGGCCATCACAAAAATCAACGGTGATCTTGCTGCTATCAAAACCTGGTCAGACAGGTTCGGCTTGACTGTAAATCCGTCCAAGTGCCAGGCAATTGTGATAGGGAGTCAACGCATTTTAAGCCGACTTAACACAGACTCGTTACCACCAGTCATCTTTAATAGCTCCACTATCCCTCTTAGTTCATCAGTCAGGGACCTCGGCATTTTACTAGACACAAACCTCAACTGGCAAGCTCAGGTAACAAGTGTTAGTCAGAGGGTTACAGGTACTTTGCGGACATTATACCGTCTCATGAATTTCCTCCCATTTAAAACTAAACTTATGCTCGTCCAGACGTTGATTTTTCCCCTAATTGATTATGGTGACGTATGCTATCTCGATCTGAATGCAGACCTCCTTAACAAGTACGATCGACTTCTAAACAACTGCATTAGATTTATTTTTAACCTTCGTAAGTATGACCATGTGTCCTTTTACCGTTCTGAACTGAAATGGCTCCCTATTCGGCAGCGCCGTAGTTTGCGCGTTCTCACTACTCTTTACTCTATTATTAACTCTCCTCATACTCCATCTTACCTGTCTTCTAGCTTTCATTTCTTGTCCTCTAACCATAACAGAGATCTCCGCTCTTCCAACAATCTCTTACTTTTATGCCCCGCTCATTCTACTGGATTCGTGGGATCCTCTTTCTTTGTTCAATCGGTTGTACTCTGGAATGCGCTGTCCCCCGAAATCAGGATGGCACCTAACCGTTTCAATTTTAAAATAAAAGTTCGAACGCTACTCTTTAACAGCAGCTGAATCCTTACAAAGTTATCAACTTAATAGTTTATAATTTATGTATGTATTGTATATAAATATGTATGTATGTAAGTAATGTAATTTATGTATATTTTATATGTATGTATGTACATATTAGCATGTATTCGATTATGTATTTTTGTGTATATATAATGCTTTTTTTTATTTCTCGACCTTTAATATACTTTTATTATTATCATTTTTGTATATCTAGTTTTCTACAATCTGCACCTACATATTCTTAAGTTTACATCACCCAAAGGTAGACTGGCAGAGAATGCTTTTAGCATTAAGTCCGCCTTTGTACTCTATTTGTACATTAAGTGTTAAATAAATAAATAAATAAATAAATAATTTGTAGTCTAAATAGTTGAGGTCTGGGCTAGATGAAGGCCAGTCTTCAGCTTTTATAAAGTCCGGAACATTGGTTTTAAGCCAGGCTTGGGCAGTTCGTGCCTTGTGACCAGGTGCAGAGTCCTCCTGGAAAGTCCACGGTACATTTTTAAAAAATGTATTGCTGATAGGTTTTACAACACAATCCAAGACTGAAGTTTTCACTCCTTTTTTACAAAAATGTAGCTTTGTGACGCCTTGATAAGACACGCCCCACCAAACCATGACTGACGCAGGATGATGACCACGTTATACCTTTCCGACTTTGCAGCTTCTTTAGAACTGTGAGCGTACACTTTATCATTTTGCTTATTATAGTGCTCTTCAATCGTGATTTAATTGTAAAGATTGATTTAGGGCATGTCCTGTATATCGACGATAAGAACCTAGCTTCAGGTCTTGTTTTATAATAGCGACAGAGTCCTAGCGGGAATCATCATTTCTCACGATAACATTTTTTTTTGCTTCCTAATGGTATTTCGACGAATTCTGGCTTTAACCTTTGTAGTTCTAACAGCACGCGGCCGCACCGATCTTGTAGTGTAGTGAAAGGGTAGGTTTAAGATAGGACTACATATATTTACAAGAACTTAAAGACTACTTAAAATTAAACGTAAATTTAGAACCGATGCTGGCGGAGATGCAGTGCTGGTAGGTAGAGGTACGGCGTCCAGGCGGAGATGCGGCGCTGGTAGGTCAAGATGCGACACTCGTAGGTAGAGGCGCGGCACCGATAGGTAGAGGCGCGGCGCCAGTATGTAGGGGCGCGCCGCCGGTAGGTAGAGGCGCGGCGCCGGTAGGTAGAGGCACGTCGCCGGTAGGCAGATACACGGCGCCGGTAGGTAGTAGTGGCGCGACGTCGGCAGGTAGAGGTGCGACGCGTCGTAGAGGTGCGGCCCGGTAGGAAGAAAGGCGACGCCGGTAAGTAGAGAGGCGACGCCGGTAGGTAGAGAGACGACGCCGGTAGGTAGAAAGGCGGCGCCGGTAGGAATGGTCTCTTTCTCTTAATTTCCCACTCCTTCTCTTTTAGAGAGCTCGTTCTTCACTCCTTCTCTTTTAGAGAGCTGGTTCTTCACTGACTCTTCTTCGGTTTTGTATTCATAAAGAAAACTCTCTAGAAGCAATTTAAAATTTTAAAGCTTAACTTATTTTTAATTTAGGATTTACGCACAGCCAGTTTCACAATGTAGTACATACTTTACGAATAACTCTATGCTTATCTTGTTGTCATAGCAACCATAGAAAATATTTGTCGACATGACAGATTTGATTTATGAAAAATAATGTTTACAATAAGTCTTACAGAGATATTTATTATGTTAAAAATGGCGATATATACACAAATGCCACGAAATAACACTACAAGGACATATATACATATACGAGGTAAGAATTATCACTTAACACCTCAATCCATATTGTAATTTAATAATGAACCGAAAAAATATGTGAAATGGCGTGAAATCAAAAGATGATAAAAATAATAAACGCGTTCCAAATTCAAAGTAATTAAAAAGTCAAAAAAATATATTTAATTTTTTATGTAACAGTATTTATGGGCGGACTAGTTAGATATCAGAGGCATATTCAGAAATGGATAATTTTAGGCTATTAATGATGATAATAATTATGTTCTAGTAGAACTACAAAACTTTTCATTGCAGTACTAGAAAACATATTCCGAAATTTAGACTGGTCAAATAAAGGCATAATAATAAATGGATGTTTTCTCAACCATCTCAGATTCGCTGATGACATAGTCATAATAGCCGAAACTCCTAGAGACCTAGAAGAAATGATGCGATCACTCGACCAAGAAAGCTCCAGAATTGGCCTAGAAATGAATATAAACAAAACAAAGATAATGACCAACCATCATAAAATACCTATCGAGATAAAAGGAAATAATATAGAATATGTTAACAATTATGTCTATTTGGGAAAGCAACTATCATTTAACAATTCCAGTAACGTAGAAGAAATAACAAGAAGAATCAACTTAGCTTGGAAAAAATTTTGGTCAATGAAAGAAATTTTAAAAGGAAATTATAATTTACATATGAAGAAGGTTATATTTGATACATGCCTCCTTCCATGTCTATTATACGGTTGCCAAACCTGGATATTTAATAATGAAATCAAACATAAAATCAAATGCACTCAAAGAGCAATGGAAAGGAGTATATTGAAGATTAGGAAAATACATAAAGTGAAGAGTGAAACTATCAGACAAAAAACAAAGTTTACAGATGCACTCACACATGCACTCACACTGAAATGGAAATGGGCTGGACACATTTCACGTTATACGGACAAAAGGTGGACTATAGAAACTACACGCTGGAAAGGACCAGATGGTAAAAGAAAGGTTGGTAGGCCTATAAAACGGTGGGCTGATGATGTAATACAGACAGCGGGATGCGACTGGATTAAACTGGGCAAGGACAGGGAATTATGGAAAAGGCTGGAGGAGGCCTATACCCAAAAAGGGATCCATATTTCACGCAGAGAGAACTAACAAACACAACAAACAGAAAAAAAAAAAAAAAAAAAAAAAATACTATTATTTAAAATGTATCTTAGAAATATGGAATAAAGAGGCTTTATTAAAATTATTAAGAACTACACAACATGTTCCTGGCATAATTTCCACCATGTTGTTCAAAATAACAGACATTAAATTTTACGACTTATCTAATAGTGAGCCGTGTAAAGTATATATACGTGAGAAAGATAATAGAAATGGATTATGAACTTTTAATATATTTTGTAAAGCATTATCGGTTAAAACATAGACGAAATCGGAAATCCAACAACAATTTTCGTACATCATTTTGTACTCTGACTGCTAAACCGGTGGTCGTGGGTTAGATCCCTACCCAGAATAAAACTTTGTGTGATATGTACGATAGTTTATTCTGTGTCTGGGTGTATTTTATCTATACTAATATTATAAAGCTAAAGAGTTTGTTTGTTTGTTTGAACGCGGTAATCTCAGCAAGTACATATCCGAATTGAAAAATTCTTTTACGGTTGGATAGCCCATTTATCGAGTAAAGCTTATTTAATATCACGCCACGATCAATAGGAGCGGAGCAGCAATGATGAAGTTGCGCGGGATAGCTAGTCTATAATATGTATGTATTTAGAAATATATAAGTATCTTAAGTATGTCATCATATCAGTTGTCTGGTTGCCTTAGTAAAAACTCTGCTTAGTTTGGGATCAGATGACGTTGTGTGAGTTGTCCTAAGATATTATATTACTAGGAGCCATGTTTTGCAAAACCGAGGTTATCATCTGCGAACCCATTTATAAATTCCATTGAAACGTTTTTGATATATTACGAAATTATATATACTACGGTCTTAGTCGCGTGAATAATTTAAGAAAATTAATTTATTAACGTTTTTAATATGATCACCAAATGTGTAAACTACGAGAAAGTACAAGCTTTGCTGCGCATTGTGCCGTACCTAATCAAATTAGTTATTTGACAACGTACACTGCTTGGTGAATCGTAGATACCGAAACTTTGTAATGTTCGCGTAAACTTGCAAACATGGATAACCGGTACGATTATATATTTATCGTATACTGCATCATATATACGCTGACGACGTCCAATTGTTCGTCTCCTTTAAACTGAGTGAGTACCGAAAGGCTGAAATATGGTTGATATGTCCTAGTTATATCAAATCGATGATCTCAACCGCATAACCCGGTGGCCAAGAATGAATTGTTCTGTTTTAAACCCACTCAAAACGAAATATATGGTATTCGGCACGAAACAACAGATCAATAATCTACCGACAACGTTAAATGTTAGGAGAGCCCATTGTCCGGTTTGACGAAGCCCGCAACTTAGGGTAATATGACTGCCTCTGGGGCGCGGTGGGAGTGTATCCGACTGCTACGCAAGAGGTCATGGCTTCGATCCCCACCTAGGATAAAACTTTGTGTGATGAGCACGATGGTTTATTCTGTGTCTGGGTGTTATTTATCTAAAATATGTATGTATTCATAAATATAAAACTATGTTTATCAGTTGTCTGGTTTCCATAGTACAAGCTCTGCTTGATTTGTGATCAGTTAGCGTTGTGTGAGTTGTCCCAAGATATTATATTATATTATATTATATTATATTATATTATATTATATTATATTATATTATATTATATTATATTATATTATATTATATTATATTATATTATATTATATTATATTATATTATATTATATTATATTATATTATATTATATTATATTATATTATATTATATTATATTATATTATATTATATTATATTATATTATATTATATTATATTATATTATATTATATTATATTATATTATATTATATTATATTATATTATATTATATTATATTATATTATATTATATTATATTATATTATATTATATTATATTATATTATATTATATTATATTATGTAAACTTAAGCTTAAAGTTCGAGAAAAAGGTGTTAGAGACGATCCAAAACTGCTTCTTCCGACGCAAAGTATTATACAAAATGACTGTACCGGTTTGAGAAGCTCATATAGAGAATGACCGTACTTGTCTGAGGAACTCAGAGTGCGATACTTTAATATTATCGAAGTTAAATTACGCAGATGTCGTGTACGGGCCGCGACTGCATGTACGAACTGAGCGCCTTATTCTAAGGATACATAATGGTCCATGGTTCTGTTTCTCCATTCCACAAAGAAGCTATATCTTCCATTTCTCAACGAGCATTCAATCCTTAAAATTAAGAATAGACGCAAATACATCTGGCGTATTTGGCGTCATCAAAGGTAAGGCTCATTAGGTGACTAGCAGAAGAGAATGTGAGAGTCGACAATGTTTGCAACAGTTAACAAATCACACAAATCAACATCGTTTAAGGGCAGATTTCGTTACGCCGCATCCAAATTAAGGAATAACATTCCACCACCGCTGAGAGCACTCTTATCTTATGGATGCGCACCGAGAGCTGGCTAATATAAATACCAACGTCTCCGTTGTATAGATATATCTGAGTTAAGTATAAGGCTACATATATTTATTACTTTGAGTTATGTATGTGTGTATACACACATACATAACTCAAAGTAAAACACACACACACACAAAAACACGTTTCGCTGGGTTCCAGTTGAAAACCAGCGCCGGGCTGTTAAGTCTAACATATACTGAACTGAACACCAATTCGTTGCAATCGCGAGGCACAACACTTTATGCTACTGTTGTATGTAACTAATGTTACAACGAATAAATGTATATTTTCTTTTTTTTTCTATTTGGCCTTTCCACACTTTTAACCGCATCCGCTCGCATTGACCAACATGATTTTGACCGCAGACTCAGATGTTTTTAATGTTTTATTTGAAATGATTCATACATGCAACAGTCAAATTATGTACGATAATGAATGTAGTAACTTAAGCTGTGGCACAGCCATTAAGACCCAACTTACAAATAAAACACAAATAAATTACAGATAAAACAAAAACAGAAAATAACTTAATATAATGATTCCATGGATTAGATTACGTTTCTGACAGTGATATAAATTATTATTTATTTGAATTAATAACACATTTGATTTTAATATAAAATAGTGCTACAATTATATGTGTGTGTGTGTGTGTGTGCGTGCGTGCGTGTGTGGATTTAAAAGAATCATGTCCTGCCCACCCTTCCAATCCTGGACATGGTCTTTGTCAAAATTGAGAGCGTCTTAATGTTGAATAACATTGAAACTCTTAGTGTCATCTACATGGATAAAATTATCACTTGGCTCTTTCCTAAAACTTGCCATGAATATCTTGATTAGAAATAGCTTACAATATAGTGAAGTTAGCAATCTGATCTCACCAATACCACTCCAATTTGAATATTGTGCAATTGAAATTACTAAATTTAATCTCATTATAGTATGTATATATAGAATACCAACAGCAAATGCAGCAACCTTTCTGTATAAATTAGAGCTTCTAACTAATACACTGTGTAGAAAAAAGAATAAAAAAATAATAATATGCGGCGACTGGAACATAGATATGTTAAAAACGACCAATATATCACGCGATTTAAAATCTATTTTAACGAATAATAATTTAAAAAGCCACATAGTCTTACCCACAAGAAAGAATTCTTGCCTAGACTTAATAGTCTCTAACTTAGATGGAACAAAAGCCGCACTACACCACCTAGCTCTATCAGACCATGAGACAGCACAGTCCTTAACGGTTAAATTAGATGTCATGGGCAAGGTCAAAGAACATTCTAATTTCTGGTTCAAGAGTATTAGAGACCTTAGTGAAGAGAATATCTCCAAATTCAAGTACTACATTTCGAATTTAACATTTTCAGAGATATATAGCTGCCAAACAACAGATGAAGCATTTAACTCTTTTCATGATACACTCACTCTCTTCTATAACCTTTGTTTCCCCATTATAAAAGTAAAATACACTTCCAAACATATAAAAAATAGATACCTCACAAAAGGCATTAGACGATGCTGCGTTAAGAAAAGGTCATTATATCTAAAATATCATTTATGTAAAGACAATAAGAAATACAATAAAAAAGTATATAGTAACTATGCTATGGTTCTGAACAGTTGCATATATAAAGCACATCAAATTAATAGTTTGAAGTATATAAATAACTCAAAGAATACATGTAAAGCAGCATGGCAACTAATTAAAAATAATAAAAATACAACATTAAACTCAGAATAGAATCCATACAACTTGAAAGTGAATTATATGATGATCCTAATAAAATATGCAATTTGTTCAATAACTACTATATATCTCTAACTAATAACAACCTACGTAGCAATAATACATATACTACTAATATTCCCCAAAATTGTAAAACCATATTTCTTAATCCGGTTGACAACATTGACATTTACAAAATAATTAATACTTTAAAAAATACGAATTCTACAGGTTATGATGACTTACATACTAAAGTAATTAAAAAATGCGCGATTAGTTTAACACCGCCTCTAACCCACATAATAAATCTCTCACTAATTGAGGGTTACTTTCCAAAACGACTAAAAAAATCAGTTGTCAAACCTCTGTACAAAAAAGGGGTGAAATCCGATATGAGTAATTATCGTCCGATTACTCTTATCCCGATACTATCAAAGGTTTTTGAAAAGGTTATGTACTCCAAAATAGAAAACTTCCTAACATCTTGTGACATTCTTAAAAAAGAACAATTTGGCTTTAGAAAAAATAGTTCCACCACATTAGCTTGTTTTTCATTAATCAAACAAATTACGGAAAGTTTAAATCGTAGGCGTAATATAGGTTGTGTATTTTTAGATATGACAAAAGCTTTTGATTTTGTCTGTCATAGTACACTTTTATCGAAGCTTTCCGCGTACGGAATACGCGGTAACGCTTATAGTTGGATAAAGAGTTATCTGGAGGAGAGAGAACAATGTGTAGAAATTACCAGAATCATTAAACAAGGACAAAAATCATTTAGATCTAACTTTAGACAAAATAACACTGGCACCCCTCAAGGAAGTATCTTAGCTCCTTTACTCTTCCTTATATATATCAACGACCTTCCTGACTCTATAAAAAAAGATTGTATTTTATTTGCTGACGACACGACCTTAATAATTAAAAGTAATAATCAGACAAACCTGGAAATTAACATTGGTAATGCTCTAGACAACGCTTTCAACTGGTTAAAACAAAATAATTTAAATCTCAATATGAATAAAACTAGTATTATACAATTTCAGACATACAATTCTCACACTACAGATCTTGAAATCCACTACAAAGATATGCAACTTAGTACAGTAAATGAATGCGTGTTCTTGGGTATAACTGTAGATAAACATTGTAACTGGAAATCACAAGTCGAAAAAATTGTCAACAAATTAGACCGCTTTATTTTTGTCTTAAGACGGATTAGACAAACTATTGACCAGAAAACGGCAATGGCAGCCTATCATGCATATGTATCTTCAATACTTAGATACGGAATTATAATTTGGGGTAATTCCGTAGACATAGATAGAGTCTTTAAAACCCAAAAAAAGTGTATACGAGCGTTATGTAATGTCACCTTCTTGGATAGCTGTAAGCCTCTATTTAAAAAACACAGACTGTTGACGTTACCATGTTTATATATATATGAAATTTGTATATTTGTTAAAAAATATCCCTGCCTCTTTGAAAGATGGCGTGATAATGAAAATAGTCGCTCCAGACACAAAAATAGATTACGTCTGCCTCAGATAAAGTTAGAGCTATATAAACGAAATGTATATTGTATGTGTATAATTATATTCAATCATCTTCCTGAGAACATAAGTGACTTGCCGATCACATTATTTAAAAAACAATTATTTAAACTCCTGATAGATAAAGGATATTATAGCACTAAGGAATATTTAGATGATAAAATAACTCTGTAGCTGTAAGTAATATTAATATTAATTGTGGTGACATGTTATGTATAAAATGATGTTAAATTTAAATAATATATCCAAATAATGTAAGTAAAATTTAATTTAATTTGTAATAAATAAAATAGATATATATGATGACATTTGCACGCCTTATGTGGGCAGAATATGCGAAAATATTAATTATGTAAAATCTAATGTACCATGTTCTGGCAAATAAATTATTTGATTTGATTTGATTTGAAACCGTTACCTTATTAGACTAAAAGTAAAGGTTAACTTGTACATAACGTCTCTACGACTTCCGTTTTATGGATTTTTTAATTATATTTCTTAAGAAATTCTAGTCACAAATGTAGTTACACAAAATGGTTAAGATAAGGCCGTTTCAGAATCCAGACGTTTGGAATAAGCGGTTACATTAGCATAAGTGGGAAGCACTTGTTACCGAAAAGGTGCCAGCACATTATGTCTTACATAAACGATACCAACTCCTTCACGTGTACTGGTTTTTTTTTAAAGACAACTCCTGCCCTTGGGTATAAGCCCTGTGTGTTTTACAAACATACAAATCACGGACAGAAATATTTATAGACTTAGATTTGTTCTACCAGTGTAAAATTTGTAAATGAGACAGAATTTATTTTGAAGTAGATTTAATTAAGAAGTAGTAGTACATTATTTGAAAATACATGATTTTTAAAAGTATTGTAAGAAATATTTAGATCCTTTTGCCATCTAAAGGCACTTGTTCCACCAACCAACTATAAACAACTTTCTAGCTCAAGAAACGTACAATAGATGTAGATTCAGTCTTAAGAAAAATTTATAGGTAGGTACATAACATTATCCAAATTACGGATCAACAAATTTATAAACGCACTTAGTTGCTAGTTAATAGACAAAACATTCTGAGAATTCTATTAGATTAAAGAGTTTTCAGAAAATTGTGAGTAGGTCAAATAAAATGATATAATGTTGTTTTGATAATTGAATGCTGCGATTAATTTCAGATAAAATAATGTTTTAATAAATTAATTCTTCATATTATTACTTAAATATTGTATTACTGTGATGGCTAAATGGGCTAGATCGAATTATCATTAATTGTATTATAACACCACTATATACCTCGTTTATTGCAATTAAGATAATTGAATCGAATTAAATTTAATTAACTACGCTAGTATATCCTAAGTCTATCATATTAATAGTTGATCGATGATTGTTCACACTCCTATGCCAGCGAAAATTCGAAGCCCTGTGTCGCGGGGGACTTATAAACATACAAGTCACGGACACAGAGTATACCCAGACTCGGAACAACAATTTGTGGATCGCACAAAGTGGTGTTCCGTGTGGGAATCGAACCCACGACCTCTTGCGTAGCAGTCGAACACACTCCCACTGCGCCACAAAGGCAGTCATATTGTTTTGGTTATACGAGATTTACATCTATTGTACGTTCCTTAAGGTTTCTGAAACGAAAAAATAGTTGATAGTTGCTCGCTACTCGCCGGCGGTAGGGCAAGTAACTAAGATTCTTTTTACATGGTCCAATTTCAATACGGCGCTACGGTAGCATGTACACGGTCCGGCGTCCGTCCGGTCCGGTCACCGCACATTCGCCGCCGGATACCCAGTTTCAATCCAGCGCCAGTGACGGTATTTTTAGAGACGGACATTTTAAACTTCGAGACTAATCATAAACATTTCTTAGATTAGATTCTCACTTTCTTATATTATTATGATTATTTGTGTAGGTACTTAGTCAATGAGTAACAAAAATGACTCATTTAATTTTGATTTCTTTGAATTTTTTTTTTTTTGCATTGTAGAAAAAAAAATGTTAGTACCGTATTTTTCAATCACTGCAAAGTAATGCATACAATAACAGAATAAGAACACCCAAGTACAGAATAAACAGTACAAGTAACCCAAACATTGCTATCTTAAAACAGATACCATCATTTTTCTGTAGATACTATGAAATTGCTGCTGTTTCACTGTATAGTGTCAACATTTATAGACATCATAAACTACTTACAATTAACATTATTTGAATTACTTACTAACATTAGAATAAGCATTTTACTAACAATATAAATCTCTGTTATCTGCAAATAAACAAATTGAAATTGAAATAAACAGTTACCTAAAGAGTAGAAAACTCATTGCTATACAGCACTTCATAGCCATGTATATACCATTTTTATTGACCAAAGAAGTTTTTAGATAAAGTTTTAGTTCAGAGAGGAATGTTTATGTGCTGACTTTTGAGAGTCTTTTGTCAGATGTTTTTATGTTATGATAATTTTAAAGTAGGTCGGACAACATATAGTATTTCCAAGATATAAGACTTATATTCGGCAGACTCGGTGGCAAGAGATCGTGGGTTCGTTTGAGCACAGGAGACGCTGCACGTCGGAGCCCGGGACACCACTTCATTTGATCTACAAATTAATGCTCCGCATTGGGTAATACTTTTGGTTTGTTCATTGTATGTTTGTAAAGTCGCGGGACTTTATACACAGCTTGTTCTGGGGGCCTAGACAAAGTCACATTCGAATAGTGATGTTGTTAATTGAAAGTCAGGTACAAAATGTATCTTTGGAATCGAATTCTTGTAGGCGTTAAAGAAATCGCATCAAAACGAATGAACCTTGTCTAAGCCCCATACTGCGGGAGTTGTCGCTTTAAATTATTTATTGCAAAAAACGTGATGACTAAAGTTTATTAGTTATCGCAATGTAAAGCAGATAATTTCACTTCTCAGACTTTGAACTATCTCCATACATAATATTACAACATTAACTGCTAGGATTAGCCAAGAAAAAAAACACAGATCTTTCTAGATTAACACTTCAAAATACGTTTTTGCTTTTGGCTTTCGACTTATAGATATTTAAACTCTCCCATATTTCTATTGTGAATATCATATTGCTATAAATGGATAAACATATTCCTAAATATACTCATAAGATATGTCCCTCAGACTGTGTAGCAAGATGAACGAATATAAGCAGTTCCTTTTACACAATGTAGTGGACCCAGGGTACCAGAGGCGTAATACGCCTAATCCCAAAGGAGAACCTGACCAAATACTTCCAAATTAAACCTTTCTATGTATTCATCCACGTATAAGCAACCCGAGTATGTGTGTAAAAGGTTTCACAAGGATTTCTTTAAGGCAAAAGAATATGTACGAAAATTTTTGTATATTTTTTCTAAGGTAATGAGATCTTAAGCAAACTACTAAATAGGTATTATGTTCGCACCTGACACTACGGCTTATCTTGCAAAAATATCCAAAATATTATTAAAACTGTGTTGTGTAAGAAATTCAATGTCATTCAAACATAGACTATGAGACAAGGTACACTCAAAGATTTAAAAACATTATCTAAAAGACATTATATAAAGTCACCCTCTGATATAAGTTGAAATTATCATATTGTAATGCCTAAACTCAATGGGGATTAGCAAACTTGACTGGCCCGCAGTCGGTTTAAGGTAGCGACCCTGACTGCTAGACCAGAGGTTGTGGATTCGATTCCCAACCAGGATAAATGGTTGTGTGATGAACACGATGATATGAAATATTTGTATGTTTATCAGTTGTGTGGTTGTCATACTAGAGGCTTTGCGTATTTTAAAATCAGATCTAAGCAGAAGAGAGGAGAGAGCTAATTAAAAAAATACACTGAAGATTTAATTTATAGGGCGTACCCCACAAGCATTGAGATTTCTTTGCTGATCTCTCGATCTGCTCGGACATCACTAGTACCTATATTATATAGTAGCTGAACCGCGCATCTTCGTCTGCGTAAATTTTCCCCCTTTTTGCAACATTTCTTATTGCTGCTCAGCTCCTATTGGTCGTAGAGTGATATTATATAGCTTATACCCTTCCTAGATAAATGGGCTAACCAAAAAAAAAATTTGAAATTTTAAATTCGGATCCTACTGTTCCGAATTGAAGACCGATAAGGTTTTATAAAACAAGCGAATAGAGGAGTTATTCCATACCGGTATGTTTTCACAAAACGCCACAAGGAATGAACATAATAGTATAGTAAGCTATCATATAGCGCAATTACAAACAAAAATAGTCTTAGCTGTAATCATTCAAAGAAAGTACCTACTTGTATTTCGAACTATATTTTCCAGCACACGATATACGAAATTCCACATTTTTTCCCTGTGATGAATGTGTCTGTGAATTAAATTCCAAAAAAAGTAATCAAATGATGCCGTAGATCTTTTTCCATTCTACCAGTACAATATTCAGGCACGTTTATTAAAATATCCTAGATCCTTTAAAAGCATTTTCTTGTATGATACTCGTACATCACGTAAAACGTAGTTTCCAAAAGGTTTCGACCAAAACAGTTTTAGGACGTGATAAGCAATAATGGTCTCCTAACCAAAGTCCGTTACAGCGGCCTATCTCATCAGAGACATGTCAAGTTCGCAGGAGATATTATAGTGCACAAGTGTGTGTGTAGACACGTGTGCATTCTCTGTTTCCACACTCTCATAGCCCGATAGGATGGCAATCTGACACGATGAGAAAGAGGCCACAATACCGACAACTTAACGTCCTCTCCGAGGCACGGAGGAATGTGACATTCTTCGAAAACGGTCACCAAACGTTGCTTAACCTTGAAGGTAAGTACTTTAAAAATGTAAAAGCAGCATTTTAAGTTCATTAACGTTTTTTGGAGTGAAACCCTATATAAAAGAAATTTGCGATCTGTGGTAACAAAACTACGTAGGTAACGAACAATGACGAGATATTTCCTCTGTGTATCTAAAGGGTCTTTCAACAAAGACGGGTCGATGTTAAAATTGAATAAAACTAGATGTGTGTGAGATATTAACGAAATTTATTTTTTATTTGAAAGGCCCATTATGCCATTATGCATGAAATATGACATCGTTCAAATGTCCGCCGCGGCTTCGCATGGTGGCACAAATCCGAGAGGTCCAATTTTTAATGACTCTGCTGCATAGATCCGGCTGAATCTGAGCGATGGCCTGCGTTATGTTGGCTTTCAGGGCAACGGTCGAATGTGGTTTATTGGAATAGACCTGCGACTTTAGAAAACCCCACAAGAAAAAGTCTAGCGGAGTCAAATCACACGATCTTGGTGGCCAATTCACGTCACCTCTGCGAGAGATAACCCTACCCGCAAACCGTTCATGCAGAATGTCGATTGTGTCGTTCGCTGTGTGGCAAGTAGCGCCATCTTGCTGGAACCACATGTCATTCACGTCCATATTGTTCAATTTAAGCCAAAAGAAATTGTTTATCATTGTTCTGTAGCGCTCACCGTTGACGGTGCTGGCCTCGCCAACTTCGTTTTCGAAGAAGTACGGACCAATGACGCCGCCAGACCAAAATCCGCACCAAACAGTTACTTTTTGTGGATGCATTGCTATCTGGTGAACCTCATGTGGGTTGTGGTCATCCCATATACGGCAATTTTGCTTATTAACAAAACCATTCATCCAAAAATGTGCCTCGTCGCTAAAGATTATTTTTTGGCCAAAATCGGGGTCCTCTTCCAAGCGTTCCGACGCCCATTCAGCGAACACACGGCGTTGTCTATGGTCATTAACTTTGAGCTCCTGGGTCAGTTGGATCTTGTATGGATGCAGACCCAAGTCCCGACGCAAAATTCTCCAAGTTGAAGTCTGCGAAAGGCCGAGTTCTTGTGCACGGCGAGAAATCGACTGCTTCGGAGTCTCCTGAACACTCTCATGTACAGCGGCGATGTTCTCGGCCGATCTGGCGTTCCTTTGACGTAAAGGTGTTGGTTGGTTGTTTACCGAACCGGTCGTCTCGAATTTAGTCACCAATCGTTGGAGAGTAGACTTTGAAGGGCCACCGCGTCTGCCGTAAAATGGGCGCAATACGCGCAACGTTTTCACTAACGAACACTCATTTTGATAATAAAGTTTTATCATTTGCACATGCTGCTCAACCGTGTAACTTGCCATGGTGATTTGGCATCAGTGACTGAATAAGAAAAAACAGATTTGACAGATGCCGCCAAATCAAAATGGCCGCCACAGATTATTAATATCGACCCGCTCTATTTGAAAGACCCTTTAGATTGCATAGTTCAAACTTTAAAGGCATATTTTTGCATTTTATTGTAGGTAATTCCTTAGGTGGCTATACATCATACAAAATACAGTAAGTTTGTAAGACTCTCAACTTGAAAATAAACTAAGAAAAATTACTTTATTATTCTTCTAAAAAAAACTATTAATATTGTAATTAATTCTGTCTATTTCATCGCTCCAAAGACGACGTACGTGACTGATATTTTTTTAATTTACATTAACAAACATCCCATATTTTAATAGACAATTTTATATTCTGAGAAAAAAATCCCGAGAGTGTCATAACGCCATCTCGAAATTAGCATTTTGCCGAAGCTCGGTAGCGAAGGAAGTTATCAATGTCAAACACCGTGCCCAGGTGCTCTTGCAAAAGTAGGACAAGTTTTTCAACATTGAATTAGTTATAATATTTTACGCTTTATAAAATGTTACATTTCCTAAAAGCTAAGTTTAACTAAACGCATAATAAAGTGAAAGATGTTACTGTTAAAAGTTTATCTCAATATAAGTAAAAAAACGATTGAATTGCTCTTATTGCGTTTTAATAGGTCTTGGTCAATTTAAGAAACAAGTTTTTAAAGAAGAGATGATTGATAAATAACCTTGTGTATTTTATTAACTACAAAGTTTGCATCATATTTTGGATATATTTTCTAGTGTTTGTAAACCCAATAAATACTGTGTAATAAGATACAAATGATGACTCTGTCCTTATTTGACTTCACTTGTTCGACTGATCAACGAAGCTTCACAAATATCTGTATCAGCAAGGTGGAGAGTGGAGCTCTCTTAGTATAAGATACTTTGACATATTTTGATGAATCCTGTATTTTTTTATTTTATAAAAATGCTCTTTTCGGAGGAGCATTATATCCTTCGGTCGTTTGAACCCAAAGACGTCCGCTGGTCTTACCCCATTCAAATGGTTTGGCGTAAATTTATCATATAAATAACTAGGTAATTAAACTATTCAGTTAAACATATTACTTACAGCTTTTTTACACTAAGTAGGTTACTTATTAGTTTATGTTTATGCAATTCGTTTTTCAATTTTTTTAACAGTTATATTTTCTCATGTCGTTATTGTATGGTGACCCTATAGAGGACCCGCACGTTGACGTCTTTATATACCCCTGAGATATTAGGTTTTCAGAAGTTCCGAATTTATTGATCGACTACATAGGCGAAGTCATCAGCATTCTTGTTAGGTACACATTGAAAAATGCCCGGACTTCAGATATCTCATATTCGATTTTTATGGCTTTTCGCTTTAGTTTCACTTATCTACTTCGAAACTAGAATTTTATGTGTATTTTCGAATGCTTACATTTTTGTATTGAGCTATTGTCAAAGCAAAATTTTATATTTCGGTATGTAAGTATCAATGAAAGGAAATCTAAAATATTTACTATAACTAACTTTGCACCGTATTAGTTAAATTTTCAAAAAAAAATTCTTAGTGAATGCTTCCATCAAATCAACTATCATTAGGTATACTAAATTTCATGTTATGCCGTGTGGTACCGGCTTAAGAATAGTACCATCGCATCTCTCTATCCATGGGTGTTGTCAAGGTGACTAAGGGATTTCACACAGGAAGACGGCCAGCAGCGACCTCTGCATACTTTAAAGCCTCACTACGATCGCCAACCTGCTCGCCAGGCGTGGCGATTATGGCAAATACCCCCAAATTTTACTGGGAAAACCCATGCCCAGCAGTGAGATATCACATAGGTTGATATAAACGAGATATATTATAATTAGTAAAACCGACATTTTAAGGGTCAATTTTCCCTGTTTTTGCAACATTTTTATTGCCTTTAACCTTTTTTGATAAATCGGCTATCCAACAGTAAAATAATTTTTCAATTCGATCCAGTGGTTTCTGAGATTATCACGTTCAAACAAACAAACTCTTCAGCTTGTATCGATCCATATTTAGGTTAATATGTCTAATGATGAAGGTATTAGATTCGCAATCGTAGGTCGCTGGTTCAAATCCTAGCCACTACACTACTGACGTCACAGACTCCTAACAAACTATCTTCTAACTTCTACCAAACAACATCCTGGCATTTTGTCACACCCACGTATTATATTATTTAGAAATTTGCAATAGGTATCGCAAGTCTTCATTGATACTATTGTAGGACGTTAAATAGAAAGAGCAACACAAATATTAACAATTAATTTTGAGAGCGCGAATTACGGTAACGTTTCTCGCAGCGTACCTTCCACGCGCGTCAGCCTGGTGGTACTGGGAAGAAGCGGTAGGCTGCGGAGCATTTAACCTCTGACCTCGCAGCCTACCGCTCCTCATCGCCGAGCGCTCGAGTTGACTCACTATTAGTAATTACACAAATGGTAACACCATAACATAAGTAGGTATACATGTATTTTCATTAAAATTGCACCCAATAGACCATTATTGCGTATTCCGTGAGCAAGTTTACTCAGTTTCCATCTTAAACCACATCATAAACTAACACGAAATCCTGAACCAATGTCGTTAAACATCGCTAAACATTGCTAGGGCTTGATTAATAACCCTGTTGCATTCCGACCTAAGCTTTATTGCTTCAAGGCACGAGTGTTCTTACTGTATTGTCTCATGCAATACGCTAATTAGTGATTATGACAATATAAGGTAAATTTTGTTAATAATTTTGCTATATTTTATTATATTTTTATGATTAATTGCCTGTATTGTCCCACTACAGGGCAAAGGCGTCCCTACTCTCTCTCCACATCTCTCTGTCAGTCGCTGTGTGAGGATAATCTTTTTGGAAGGAGTCTAACTCATCTCGCTATCTGCGACGAGATCGCTTGCCATTTTGTGGAGTCCAATTTGTGATTCATTTGGCCCAAAAGTGATCTGGCATGCGACACACGTGTTCAGTCCAATCCCATTTTAAAGTGGCAGCTTTTAGAGTGCCATCAGTGATGTGAGTTTTGGAACGGATTGTGGTATTCCTGATCCGGTCTGTCAATTTGATACCCAGAATACTCCGTTCCATTGCTCATGGCATACCTCGAGCGCGGACTCTGTTGAATTGTAAGTTTGCAAACCGTAAGTGAGAATTGA
This sequence comes from Herminia tarsipennalis, assembly GCA_945859575.2. NCBI lineage: Eukaryota > Metazoa > Arthropoda > Insecta > Lepidoptera > Erebidae > Herminia > Herminia tarsipennalis. The sequence continues at coordinate 7,053,755 of OX243834.2, read as the reverse complement.
GAAAATCCATACGTCTGTAAGTCTCTTATTAAAGGATCGGAGAAAATCATGAGATATTTCATGGACCAATAGCTCTTCCAGGCATTATCGGTGCGTCTTGCAACTTCTTTGCAGTGGAGATTGCATACGTCGATGAGTATCTCTATTTGGGCCAAATGGTCTCATCGACGTATGCAATCTCCACTGCTCCTACTTCGATTTTGTGATGCAGTCTGTTCGTCTTCACATTAGTCTTCAACATATTCATAAGAAGTTCGACCTCGAGGCTTGAGATGTTAAGCGCGTTAAGCATTTGTGTCAACTCCTGAACCTTGGACGAGGAAAGAACAATGTCGTCGGCGAAGCGGAGATTGGATAATCTCTTATCTCCAACAACAACAATGTCCTTCTCTGTCCAATCAGCGGCCAGCCTTTTGAAGACTTCCTCTAATACGGCAGCGAATAATTTCGGCGATAATGGGTCTCCTAGTTTTCCTCCTTTTTGTATGAACAAGATGGCCCCGTTGTGGAATTGATTTTGACGGCTATTGTACTTTTGACATATATATTTTTTAATAGGTTGATTATATACATTGTTGATGTTTTGATGGTATAAAACATTGAAAATCGATGTATGACTGATGCTTTGGAGTAGTCGACAAATGCCGGATAAAGTGGACGTTGGTATTTTAAATGATTTTCTATAATTTGATTTATTGAGTGTAAATGATCGGTAGTAGGTAGTGCCTCGTCGAAAACCGGCTTGTTCAGGCGGTTGGTGTTGCTCGAGTAAACCAAATAGTATGTTCTCCGCCACCTTACGCGAAATTAAGCAAACTATATTTTATGAGGTCTTTTATATTGTTTTAATAATTATTATAAGTTTATAACCTATTGAAACGTAAAGATAGGCTTCCTAACGTAGTGTAGGACGCCCTCAGGCCAGGTGGAGTGATGATCTACGCAAAACGGCTGGCAGGAGCTGTATGCGAGAAGCCGAGGATAGAACAAAGTGGCGTGCAATAGGAGAGGCCTATGTCCAGCAGTGGACTGCGATAGGCTGATGATGATGATGAAACTATTGAACAGAAATGTTACACCTTAAGAAAAATATCAATAAATAAGTTATAAGTTCGTCAGCACCGCGATACATCAAGCGAAGGAACGTAGTCGATGGAGACAACTAGTCGACAAAGTCGGAAGGAGTCAGGGTACTCGGCTATGAGTGAACCACTAAGAAGAAGAAGGTCTATATTATTATTTTAGAATCAGAAATATTCAATTGAAAAAAACAATACCTATAGAACTTAGAATAATATACACATAGAATGAAAGACCTAACTCATTTATACACTTGCCAGCCGCCCAATCCAATCTCTTGGATCAAGAAAGATGGCAGAGAAGTTTGTTTTGGGCTGTAGACAAGGGACGAGAAACTATTTCGAGATCTCGAGCAAAATGCAGACGACGCCTCTAAACTAGTACCTATAACTATAAAAAAATATTACCGACTTCAAAAATAAATACAAGGCAACTAAAAAGCAATAAATACTATCTACCTAGAATAACAATAACACATTAACATTTTGAAGTTGGTGCCATGAAAAAGTTGCTTTTGTTTAATTCGGCACCAACTTCAAAATGTTAATGTGTTGTTGTTATTCTAGGTAGATATTATTTCTTGCTTTTTAGTTGCCTTGTATTTATTTTTGAAGTCGGTAATATTATTTTGTAAAAATGTTTTTTATTTCTCACTTTTTAGTGGATTGGCTTATGTTACAATAGGTTTTTGTCAACCGCTCAAATCCCTTTACAAAATATTGCTTGCCCCGATGCAGGGCCGTTAATTGTTGAGAAGTTCACATGATAGTTCAGCTCTATTACATTGTGTAATACTACTATTACTATGACAAGAATAAAATGCTACTCAATATCATATTAAAGTAGTTGAATCGCAAACCGTGAAATATTGAATAGGTCTGGTCTATCAGTTCTACTTCACCAATAGGTGCTTTTTGTGAGTAAATGCACGAATCACTATGAAATGTACCTAAATCACTGTTTTTATTAATATTTGAATTTAATATTTGAAGATTTCCCTCGATTTCTCCGAAATCCCGACTTTAGATCGTGATCTGATGACAATGGAAGCAACTTGGGAGTATACCCTTTCAAACACAAAAGTATTTTTTTAAATCGGTCCAGCCGTCTTTGCGTAATCGGTGAACAAACATACAAAAAAAATAAACATACAGTCGAATTGAGAACCTCCTCCTTTTTGAAGTCGGTTGAAAAGAAATGTAGGTGCTATTCAGATTTAATTATAAGCAATACCGCAAAATGTCAATGTCTGTCTATTATTCAGTTTTATAAATTACTAGCTGTCCCGCGCAACTTCGTCTGCGTAAATTTTCCCCGTTTTTGCTATATTTTTCATTACTGCTCCGCTCCTGTTGGTTGTAGCGTGATGTTATATAACTCTATAAATGGACTACCTATCTAACATTAATAGAATTGTTTGACTCGAACCAGTAGTTCCTGAGATTATTACAAACAAACAAGATTTATAATTAATATTATAAAGCTTGTTTGTTTGTTTGAATATGTATAAGTATGTAGAAGTAAAATAAATGCGTTTAAATGATGTCCAAAAAAAATCAAGATTTTTACCTCACTCGATATAGATATGTATAGTATGTCGCGGACTTTTTTGTAGATATTTATAAGATCTACAATTAATTGTAACATTTTATGGTTCTATCTTTTATAGTTACTACTTATTTTGCGTACGCTGCCTAGCGTACGCAAAATAAGTAACATTTCTGGTTCATTTTTTACACCTTGTGTCCGAAAAACCTAAATATTTTACGGAACCCTATTTTTTTCCAAAATAAAATTTAGCCTATGTTACTCGTGGATAATGTAGCTTTCGAATGGTTAAAGAATTTTTAAAAACGGTACAGTAGTTTTTAAGCCTATTCATTACAATCAAACAAACATACAAACAAAGTTTTCCTCTTTATAATATTAGTGTAGATTATGATATAGGTATTTCCGTAATAGTAAATTTACGGAAATGTATCATAATAATAATTTGATTTATTATTACATTTACGCCTTTGTGCAGTATTTACTATACAAAGGGATAAATATATATTTTTAAATAACTAATAAGTTAAAAATATTCCTTACAACAAACTCATAAGAGGCTTTATTCCAAATTAATTTAAATTTAGAATAAGGTTACGTCACTTCCTCGTTTTAGTTAGGTACCTACTGAAAGTGTGCCGTAGAAAATATGCAAGGCACCTGCGCTCCGACGTAACGGAGTTATCTCACCACCACTTTAATCATAGCATTGCTTACCTTCTGCAAAAATGGGTTTTGCAACTAAAGAGAAAAAATTCTGAGGTACTTTATGAAGTATATTTAACACGTTAAAAGCCTAGAAGTTCTTTAAATATTACAAGTTTTACGGATTATGCATGCAGAGGTAAATTTAGACAAAATAACAATGTTTGAATTTGATGAAATAAGAATCAACGGCGATAAAGATATTAAAAAAAAAATTACTTTAAGGTAGAAAAAAGAACGCGTTTTACCCGTTCCAGCACTAAAATCACCAATTTGAAATATATAATAATATAAAACCGTTTATCAAAAGGTTTTACCACGCCGCCGTTGAAGCGGTTAGTTAAACCACGTCCCGTTATATATAGCACTACACCATAACTAGAATATTAAGATATAAGTCGATTATATATTCCTCCTAATTATATCGATACAATTAAGAGTTCTCTTTCTAAATAGTAAAATATTTTCTCAAAAACATTTTCGGAAAAAATACTGTAAACAAACACATCAGATAAAACATTTCGTGTCCAAATACAAGCAAAATATTTATTCTAGACTCTCTAGTCTCTAGAACAAATATTTTGTAAAACAAATTGAAATTAGGTAGGTATTACAACCTTTGGCTCACTGGTTATACTCGGTTTTTTGTCACATAACTAGGTCCCAAGAGTCTCTTACACCCTCTATACAGATTGCCTCCACAGACCAGTATACCCTCCCTCGGTTTAGTAAACTCACTAGATTATTATCCGGCTAAATAATGCGTACTAGGGGAGTAATTTCGGTTACCACGTTGTTCGAAATCAAGCTTCCCAAGATAACTGTAGTGTTGCGCTTCAGTGATTAGATAAGCTGGTATTAGAGGGGTTGTATCCAATGTGGTGATGAGCTACGATTAATATAATAGATGATTTGATTATTAACTTGCAAATTAACAGTTGGGTACAGTTAGCCCACGATCTGATGACAGACGCCTTTTGATCTAACGCGCTTTTACAACTTCATCCATATTGGTAAATTATAAGAGTACATATACAAGGTGACGTGCATTGTAAGAGTAAAATTGATAGGCACGTCAAAGGTTCGTCGTTTTTTACAACATACGAGTATTTTATTGCTGCTTCGCTCCTATTGGTCGTAGCGTGATGCTATATAGCCTTTATTCTCCTTGATAAATGGGCTATCCTACAATAGTAGTATCCAACAATAAGTAAACAAACAAATAAACTCTTCAGCTTTATAATATTAGTATAGATTTGAATTACTATCACGTAACTTAACACTATAAATCTTTAAAAATTGTACTTGCATTGATAATCCAACTTATTCAAAACCGTAATTATAACTTCGTTTATTCGTAACTACTACTATTGTGTTATACCGATTGATAGAAATCCTTTGGTATTTCAAAAAAGAAATTACTTTTCCTTACGATAACTCATTAATAACAATTTATAAAAGTTCCAGTAACTGAAATATATCAGAAAAACACTCGGAAAGCTAGAAACCGCATAGAAAATTAAAGTAATTGACAACACAACACGACCAAAACGCATGTACATTTGCGACCCAATTCTGCAACCGAAACACAACGCATTTGTTGAACAAACAATGCTAAACTCGACACAGCTAATATCTTTTCACTTTGAAGTCGACTTTTTGTTGCAACACCCCAAAAATTCCTCATCAAAATATTTGTTTCCCCAGATTTTTCCAGATTCTAATATCATTTTACAACGGTTACGGTTGAACTGTATTTACATCGGCGCTATGTGGTCTGTATGCAAGATTTTTCCTCTATACTTTGAGACAAGAATAATTTCAAAGTAATTTGAGGTTTACTTCGAAAGGCTTCAGTTGCTAGTAGGTATCACGTAACACGGGCGGTGTGAATTATGTAGAATGTTGGTGTTTGATGTGGTATTATGGCGTTCTGTTTTTGACACATATAAATAGAGTGAATGTCGTGGATGAAACGAGAGCTCATAGTTTGACTTGATCTCTGAGAAAAATTTACACAGGGAATGCACATCGTAATTTTATGTTTTTTCTATTTTTTTTTCTGTATGTTACAGTTTTGTAATGACCTGTCTATTTCTGTAGTACCTAGTATTTTTTTTGGGTGTAAAAGGTTATGATAACGATTCGCCCACAAGAAGAGAAAGACACTTTTGTTTGATTCATAAAAATCCATGAATGTTGGTTCTGCGTTTTTGAATTTTGTGCCTGGTATTTGTAATATACAGGGTGATACTAATAACCTCCCGCTCGTGGCTTCTTTGCATGATACCGAATAATATTGTAATATTGTTCTAAAAAAAATCATATTAACCCTTAACCACCTACCACCACACCAAAAACTGATGGCAGGTGGTTAATGGTATATAACATATTTTTCAATACTGATATTACGAAATTTATTATGTGTAATGTAAAGAAGCCACGGTAATTAGTATAATACAAATCATCCTGAATATACAACGTATTTTAAGACGATTGCCGGCATTTGTACCTGTGCAATCGCCCGCGCGCCTATGTTCAGAACGGTCATAAATATTCTCACGAACTATACATATTATGGAAGTTGATGACGATTTTTATTTAACTTTATAGTATAATTTATATAATATGTTCTGAATAACACAAAGACATATATTTAAAGCCGATAATCTGGCATTCACATAAACAAACGTAGAAACATTCTGGATCTAAATATTTAAATTATTTAAAAACCAAATTGACTGCCCTCAACTTTTGAATCGAGTTGCCTTTAAAGTTTCCTGTAGGCCACCGCGAAAACCCGTCACACCCATAGTTCCACCCCTTAGAAGGACAAAATTCGTAGCTAATTCACCGGTTCCACAGTTATGCAGGCTCGATAATGAACACAGTGATCTGAGCCACTTCCATACAGACAGTCTATTTGCCTTCTCCTCAACTGGTTACCTAGGTACATAGTCAATTAATTTAAATAAAATGTCAACCTTCCTTAATTTATTACACTTGCTACCATCACATGTTTATTTTATTATCGTTTGTAAAAGCAAATACTTAGTATGCTGTATTTGCCTATAATTGGTTGTGCAGTAGTGTTTTCGCATTTTATATGTGAATATTTTAAACAGTGACTGTTGGCAGACCTTAAATAAATAAAACTTTAGCAAATACCTAATCAACATCATACGTGATTGTAATACTAAATGATATCGAATTTAAATTACCCAATCATACCAATAGCGAATGGATATTTCATGAGGATTGTTCACATTATCATGTTAGTGATAATGATCGATCTGGAGTACACGATTTATTGCGCTCCTTCTATTTACCATTTAAATATTTTGTAGGTGCACATTGAAAAATTCTGATAAATATTTGCGATAAATATTAATTTTATGTTCTTAAAGATAACTAGCAATGTAGGATTGTGGGTCCTACATTACTAGCAATCATGGCAACCCCTCCAGGAGGAGTGGGTTCACGTCGATAGTATAATGGGCAGGATCCGAACCAGCGACCTCATGATTGCGAGTCCGATGCCTCAGCTCTTAGGCTACCGCCGCTTCAAAATAGCTGAACGGATTTTTATTAAACAAACTGACAACTAATTAGCTTTTGGATTTGAATGTGGTTTTGCCTACCGCATCCCCTTTAAAAAGTTGACAAACGCAGTTTTTCGGCAATACTCAATGACAGTACCTAGTCTGGCCATAAATACTGTTACAATTAAAAATAAGAAAGATATTACATTTGAATTTGGAATCTGTCATTTTTATACGATTGTTCATTGTATTTTCTAATTTTGGCGCCAATACATTGTACAATATTTTGCTATATTAAAATGGAGTGGGGTGATAAAGAAAACCGAATCGCTGTGATTGCATTACACAAAGTTGGTATGGAGCCGAATGTAATTTTTAAAACTCTCCATACGCTTGGTATTAGTCAAATGTTTGTGTACCGGGCTATTAATAGGTACAATGAGACCTTCTCTGTTTGTGACAGAAAAAGATCTGGCCGTCCACGTAGTGTTCGTACGAAAATGGTGGTCAAAGCAGTAAGGGAAAGAATTCGAAGAAATCCTGTCCGAAAGCAAAAGATTTTATCTCGGGAGATGAAGATAGCACCCAGAACCATGTCACGCATTTTAAAAGATGACTTAGGACTTGCAGCCTATAAGAGACGCACTGGTCATTTTTTAACTGATAATTTAAAAAAGAATAGGGTGGTAAAATCGAAGCAACTACTGAAGCGGTACGCAAAGGGAGGTCACAGAAAAATTTTGTTTACGGATGAGAAAATCTTTACAGTTGAGCAACATTTTAACAAACAAAATGACCGTATTTATGCTCAAAGCTCTAAGGAAGCTTCCCAATTAGTCGACAGAGTGCAACGTGGGCATTATCCGACTTCAGTGATGGTTTGGTGGGGTGTTAGCTATGAAGGAGTGACTGAGCCATATTTTTGTGAAAAAGGTATCAAAACATCGGCACAAGTGTATCAAGATACCATTCTTGAGAAGGTAGTTAAACCCCTTAACAACACCATGTTCAATAACCAAGTATGGTCCTTCCAACAAGACTCAGCGCCGGGTCATAAAGCTCGGTCCACGCAGTCTTGGTTGGAAGTGAACGTTTCGGACTTCATCAGAGCTGAAGACTGGCCGTCGTCTAGTCCCGATCTTAATCCGCTGGATTATGATTTATGGTCAGTTTTAGAGAGTATGCTCTAAACGCCATGATAATTTGGAGTCCCTAAAACAATCCATACGATTGGCAGTGAAGAATTTTCCCATGGAAAGAGTGCGTGCTTCTATTGATAACTGGCCTCAACGTTTAAAGGACTGTGTTGCAGCCAATGGAGACCACTTCGAATAAGCTTTTTATATTTTGAATTGTTTTTTATTTGTGTATTAAACTAACACACTGTAAAAGTAATAAATATTATTTGCAATAAAAAAAAATGTTTTTTCTTCGTAACAATATTTATGGCTAGACTAGGTATATCCGATCATGTTCAAATAGTTTTAGTTTAAAGTATTTATGAAGCGCTACTTTTGTGATTTATTTCATATTTTTTGGTCACACAGTAAGTTCAAATGTTCAAAACTTTCGAAGTGATTATTTCCAAAACTATTCACACATTAAAAAAAAACTTTATTAGAAACCTTAAAATGTTTTTATAATTTTATAAAAGGCCTGTCGAATGATGTGCGACACGTTAATGTTTGCTGAAATAAATAATGTTAAATGCTGTGGAACTGATTAGCTTTTGGATTTGAATGGGGGGCACTCCATACATGTATGTATGGAGTGCCCCCCCTAAAAATATTTATTTTCATTATTTAGCTATTAAACTAAGTAGTGGCTACTACAAAACACCTTTTCACTAAATTTCATCAATATTCATTGACTACTTGAGTAAAATACCTGTGACATACGGACAAACAGAGGACATGACGAAACCATAAGGGTTCCATTTTTGCCACTTTGGATACGGAACCCTAAAAATGACGCAAACGATGTTGAGCGGGTCAGCTAGTGAGTGATGATTATTTTAAGCACTGTGACTTTTATTCGCAGTGCTTCAAATAATTATACTACTACTACTACCATTATATAACTACAATAATTGAAACAGTTAATTGGTTTTTATTAGCCCAAATTTCAATCTTCGCACTAAGTCCACGTAATCGGTTTACAGAAGTGCCTTGACATTCACCTGGTGACAAAATCTATACTAAAACTTACCCGATCAGAATTTAAAAAAATATGCATGATAGAAATTTTAAACACTAGGTGTACCAAAGTCACGAAGTACCCAATTGTTCACTACAAAATAGCACCAACGTACAAAGAATATTACACACATATTCAGTATAAATCCTTTATTATTTCACAGGAATGATATTATAGTGCGATTTAGAATTTCATTTCCCGAGCGCTGCCGGCGTCATGTGCAGTTCACTGCCTCTCGCTTTGGCTTGCCTTTTTTAAGGAAGGAAAATGCATGTAGGTATTTTTCTAAAATACTCTACGTCTTTTAATTCTGGATTCCTTCAAAGCATAATGTACTTTTTTTATAGACAAGCTATACATTATAGAAAGCAAAGGCCGTGAGACTTATGTGGTCTTATGACCAATCTCATCATATAATAAGAACTCAGGAGATATTTATTACAACGTACAGATGTGTGCACAGACATACAGCGCAGTCCAATAACCTCACTCTTATTGTCTGATGGGACGAAAAACTAACCAAATATGATGGAACATTCCGACATCGTGTACATTTATATGTATCTCGTACAAAATATTGTAATCTAGCACCTCCCTTGCAGATTGAAATCCAGCACATTCGGATAATAAGTTTGTGACATCTTTCAAAATTCCTCAAGTATCACAATTCGACGAGTTAATTTTCTTAAATAAGACACCAAATTTGTGTTCAGATCTCAACCTGTGTATAATCACAACAAATTTCCTGCTAAGCTTAGTGCTACAAAACCTCGGTACATATACATAATGAGGCTCTGATACTATAGAGCCTCCTCATATACCGTTGTTTTGCCGCATTTCAATTAAAGAGAAAAAAAAGTACAGGTGTCTGCGCAGACACACAGCGCACTCCTATAACCTCACTCTTATTATCTGATGAGACGGAAAACTAACACGATCGGAGAGATTTAATGATGTCCCACTACTGGGCACGGGTCTTTAGAACCTACTTATTGGATCCTGGGGGTAATTGCCTCGCCACGCTTGGCAAGTGGGTTGACGATCGCAGTAAGGCTTTGAAGTATCAAGAGGACGCTGCTGGCCGTCTGCCTGTGTGAAATCCCTTAGTCGCCTTGACGATACCCACGGGAAGAGATGGGGTGGTACTATTCTTAAGCCGCTACCACACGGCCTACTGTAAATTATACTTATTATAAATTGATTCTGTTCACTTCCATCCACCATTCACGAATGAAATTTACGGTTTAGTGTAAAGAAGGAAGTACGCCTTTCCTTTTTACGACAGCATGAAACTGCTTAAATCAAAGCCTAAATTTTGGTAGATTATAAGCCTAGGGTCTAGTGGCTAGTGATCCTGACTGCTAAGCCAGGTGTCATGGGTTCGATCCCCACCCAGGATAAATCTTTGTGTTATGAGGACGATGGTTTATTCAATGTCTTAGCTTAATTTATCTATATTAAGTAGATATGATTTGCATCAAATGGTCCCAGGATGTAGTTAGAGAGATTTTCTTCAATACGTAAGCCAATTTCCGCATTATTACCATAAAACGCATTGCATTTTATTATCTAGGGATTTGTTTATCAAATGAATATCTGTTGTGTTACTATACAATTCTCTTTAGGGATGTCATTCGTAACTGAACTTAATTAACATTGTCATTGTGATTACAATTCAGGGAATAATACCTACCACTATTTTGTGTTATCAGATTATTGGAAAATGCAGTACACCTATCCGCATTCTGATTCCGTAAACTGGTCTGACCTGGTAGTATGGGTTAACATACTTTAGTCTTCTATTCTCATCAGATAATTAACAGTCAGTTTCTAAATCACTTTGGGCAAAAATGGTTAGTGTTTGATTTATAGGTATCCTTATCTTGTTCAATATCTAATATCATTGGCACATTTTCATCCAAAACTAGGCAGAACCTGTACTATGACAATCAGATAATTGATAAACATACTTTACAAAATTTAAAGAAAGATAAAAAAAAATAAAGTCCATCCCTTGATGCTCGCGAGTTTGGGCCCCCGCATGACCAAACTCGCGAGCATAAAGGGATAGAAAAATTTGAGGTCTAATAACATAGTCCAGATAGGTGGTTCGCTTCTGGCCACGGTTTGGCTACGAAAGTCTCGGGTTCGATTCCTGGGTTTGGATTTCAAATTTTTCTACTTTCAAAAATGCAATTATTGTGTTTGTGAAGTAATTGGCAAGAAATACCTATAAAAATTACTTCAATACTTAACTTAAATAATTCTAAATATATACCTAAGTATTATTGCACTTAGACTTCGAATAAATAATCGCACTCATTTCAAAGATTCATCCTAGTTGGGAATCTAATTCACCACTTGCCACTAGCTGATTACTAAAATCAGGATCAATAACCACTAGGCCAATAGACAGTGTACTTTATATTATTTAGAATTGGCTTACAGAAAACAAAAATGCAATATATTGGTCACATAAGATAAACTCAATTCCACAGGCTTGTGGGTAACGTAAATTCTAAAAAGTGCACAGCCGTCACTATAAATTTCTACAGTACTGAAACTCGGTGTTTTAGAAATGCAACCCCTTTTCTCTGAAATAATATTGTTTACATAGTTCATTCCAGAAAAGAAATGAAATTTAAATAGCTCTTGAACGTAATATCAAGTTAAAAGCAACGTTTTTTACAATCATAAGTGTTTTGACAGATCACCACTTAAAGTTCCGCTAACTATTTGACGCTTATTAGCTTGTTTACACAGTTCATTTTGGAAAAGAAATTAAATTCAAATAGTTGTTGAACGTAATATGAAAAGCAATTCTGTCAAAAGTGTTTTAACGGATCTAGACTTAAAAATAATTGCCAACTATTCGACTCTTATTAGATTATTTACACCGTATGTTCCAGAAAAGTAATGAAATTGGATTAAAAAGTTCTTAAACGTAATATAAACTCAAATGGAATGTTTTTCGCTATCAATCCTGTTTTGACGGGACACTATTTTAAATATTTCTATTAGACGGTTATTAGCTTCACTTGTAGGAATATAATAAATCAAAATGCTATCAGCTTGAAACTAAGCATTGTGTGTGAAATAGAATGCGAAAGAAAATCCAATGATTTATTGACCCACAAGCTACATACAAACTGTTCAATAAATCAAGAAATTTAAGGTATTTTTTTATTTTGTAAACCAAACAAAATAAAATACCTGGAAAATTTTACTAGCACATCACCGTGTAAATTTTGAAACTTTATAAATCTATGGCATCGTTTTTATACTCTACAAATATTACAGAAAAATATAAAGTTGATCAGCGAAAATCCTACTCAACTCCTACAAAAACTAACATCTAAATAGAAAATCAATTTCTTTAAAGTCAGTTAATAATCATTATTGTAATAAAATTTAACGGTATACTATACATAACACCTAATATACGAATCCTCGAACATTTTGTGCCATCATAAAACTGAATTGTTCCAATTATTATTTCATCAGCATGTTTCTGCCACTACACATCGCGACGTGGCTTTAATTAAATTTTTAATAGCTTAATAAAAGAAATGTTAATGAAGTTTCGATCGACCGAAACAGACTTACAAAGCTAGGTATTTTCATATCCTGTTAGCAATTCATTGATATTGTAATGAGCGAATGTAATTACGCTTTTATTTTACTTTGACGAGATTTATTTTCAGTTTAATTTTAAATATATCAGCACTTTAAGGTCAGGTTATATAAATGATAGAAATATGAATGATTTACTTCTTAGATTGATCCACTTCGTTCATTGTTATACAATTAACGAAGTGAATAAATCTGATGACCAGATAAATCTAGAATCGGATACACCAGATAATTTCGACCGATTGACCTTTATTACTCTCTTCTTTATTTTCATACCTTTCTGCTTTAACTAGACGAGTATTTCTAAAAATATTTTTTAATTAAATTGATCAATAGTTTCACTACCACAACTACTAAACCTGCTACCGGCAGATAACTTTCCGTTCATAAAATGCTATACAACTTTTCAAGCAAAACTTTTCACAAAACGGTTTGTTTCGCACCAACTTTCGTGTTCCCTCAAAACAGCTTTTGAAAAAAAACATAAAACTTTTTTCATGTTCACTACAAAGTTGTCCTCTGAAAATTGTCCTCGCTACACTAATTTAAGGTTAGGTACTTAGTAAACGTACAATGTATCGTGTTGAGGATAGACTGGCAATGCCCGTGGGTGACATTGAGAGGATGCTAATGGAAGACAACAGGTGAACAACACCCGCGTATTTTAATTATCAAGGTCTGTGATTGTTTATTTAACAGAACTTTAATGATACAGGCAATGGTTTTAATTAAATGGGCGGAGAGCTATTATCGAGTCAGTAATTGAAAATTAAATATATACCTAGGTTCTATGTACATTTGTTTGACTTACAAGCCCAATGGTTTGATAATTTGCACTGATATTGGTTATGAATAAAGCTATACTCACTGGCTGTTCCATGTAAAAACCAATTCCAGAGAAATATACGTTAAAACGAATAAAAAACAATACACAGTAACGACATTTATGCAGAATCGCACTCTTTAACTGACTTTCCAAGTTTTGCTATGCATAGCTCCCATCCAATCAGAATTCCGTATTATTTATGAGACAAAAACCATGCATACAATGGTCCTGTCGGACAATGAATGGGCATAATCATCGCCAAACAAACGAAGATCACGTTGGAACCCGCGGCTATAAAAACTCATACAAAAATATGGAACGCTCATACACTGGCGTATTTTATATTTTTTGTGAATTTCTTTATGTTTTTTTTTTATATTAGATGGCGCCAGGAGGGTTAAGCAACGTTGCCACAATCCAATACATTCATAATTATTTTTTTAAGAAAAAGCAAGTTACATCCGTTTTTTATGTTTCTGAATGTTTGTTTAAATTTAGAGTTAAGTAGTGTATTAAGACGGGAACACACCACCCACCATCAATCTGTGAATCACCACGATTGATGTAGTAAGGAAATGACCATAATAATACAACAATCGAAATAGATTGACAGACCGAACACAAAATGAGAGACCTCCAACAAAGAAATTAATAACAGATACTCTCACCAAGTCGAGTGGTAGGTATTTCCACTTGTACGTAGTTACATTTCCTATCCGGTGCATCCTCATTTATATCTATCTACCTATATTCTATATTCTATCTACTCCTGAACTGATCCCTCGAAGCACTGCTCAACCTGAAACCTCGGAACGTGCAGGTGCAAATGGAAGCCAAGGTAGCGATAGAGAGAGCTAAAAATGCAGGTAGAACAAAATGGAGATCAGTGGCAATGAATACCCTGCACAACAGCATCATAGAAGACAAGATGAGGAAACATTTATACAGATCCTCTTTAGCTGCGAAGCAATTTATCACATCAGCAGCATCGACGTTAAGGCCACTCCACCAAGATGCATAGTCGACTTCATGGTCAGACTAAACCTTGGAGATATCCTTTAAGAAAAAAAAGGCGTCACAATAAATCTGTTAGGTCGTAGCGGCTTTATATTCCGGCATCTATCCAGATACAATACAATACTTACACAAAATTTATTGTTCGCGACAGGTTAACTAGACAATTTTCATATTCATTATTTATTACCAACACCAATGCAGAAAATAATGTATGAACACCTGAATAGCTGACCTCTAAAGTACTAGTACGCTGGATGGGTTACCCCGTACAAAGTGAGAACCATTTCAAGTGTCGAATCGAATTACTGCCCTGTGGTCTTTTTTGACAAATATGACAAATGGCTATTGTTGTTATCCTTGTCACGCCGGCTCCATACGTTGGCCCCAACGTCGGTTCCAAAATAGCTTTGGCATCAACGTTGGGACGAGAGTTATTCTAGATTTCTAGATCTACACGTTGGACGAGTGGCGTTGGGGCCGACATTCAGGTCCACGTGTAGAGCCGGCGTTACAAAAGAGTAGACTTCCATTTGATTTTGTTAACTTACCGTCTCCAAATGTGAAAATGAAATGAAAGCCTTGTTGTTGTTGGCTTGGTAGCCTGTCCAGCATACTAGTGGTATAAGAGTTCAGTGAACTGGTGTAGATTAAGTGGTCACGGGTGCTGCGAACAGATACTGTCTTGATCTTTCCTGTCAAACTTAATATTTCAATTGCCATCTTGACCTGTCGGGGACTAAAAAGTAGATTTCTTAGCGAATTGTCGTCATAAATGACCGATTTTTTTGTAGATGGCTGTTTTTATAACTTTTCAAATGAATTAATAGGAATTAGGTATAACCTCCATATATATTTTTAAAATACTTATTGAAAGGGAAACCTCTCTAGTCTTTTCACAGCAAAATTAAATATCCGAATATTAAATTTGCAAGTGAAGTAGGACACGGTATAAATATAATAGATCCGTTTATTTCATGTCTCACGCAACTGCCCGTAACGTGATTTCAACGCGTTTAGGTTAGTTTTCGTTTTTTTTTAATGATATCTTTATAAATTAAGATATTATAGATGAATAATCATTATTTGATTACTGTTTAAAGTATTTGGATTAAACTTTCATATATTTATTCTCCTTTCTTTCTTACACATTTTATTTAATTAATTACCGCCACCATTTATAGGGAAGAGACGTTTATTTTAATATTAGCATTAATGTAATATCTATGACCTAGATTTCTAAACGCTTGCAATGTATAGTGGATAAGTCAATGTTATTATTTCAACTGACTAAAACAAATTATGGCTACTATGGAAAGTAGCCCAGCCTCCCAGCACACCTCAGTCTCAACAAGAGAAAGACTTCACCTTTGAAGCCTTGAGGACCAGCGATATCGAGAATTGGATGTACAATTGCTGGAGGTGGGAAACTGAACTCTAAACAAAAACTGAGGATCAATTCTATTGCGCGGAAGATCGAAAATGAAGTCAGATGTCTGTGCACTACCAGTCATTAAAAGATAAAGCAATTTTAATTTACACTTAACTTAAAGCCTTGAAGGAAAACCAAGACCTAGCTGAATGCTTTAATGACTTCAAAAAAAAAAACTCATCGGGAGACCGTGGAAGTAAACAGCAAATCTCCAGTAACTCAAAAAGACAAGCCTGTCAAGTCAAAACAACAAGTCCTTTGCGCCATTTTCGAAAAGGACGGCTAGTCTTTTTGAGTCACTGGTGATTAAAGACTCATAACAATAATTTTCTGCGCCCTAAAAGGTTAAGTTTAATAGCAATCTACACTAAAGATGATCAAAAAACCAGTGACGTCATCCAAATCTTTAGCCAAAAAATTATTTGCCCAGAGCAACTGAAATTGCACGTAAGAACCAATAACGGTGGTGAAATTACCAGCACTGAAACAAAGGACGACATAGAAAAGCTCCGAAATTCGAGCCAGCTAACCAGTTCCGGACTGAAGATGGAAGAGCCACATAAAAGAAGACCTAGGATCTTATGGTCATCGGGGTTCCAATTACTCTTCGTGACCAGGAAGTACGTGAAATAAATTAATTAAAAAAAAAAATGAATTGAAAACATTTTTAGCAACAATTCGTAAATATTCAAGCCAACTTTGCACATTTTTTACGCTGCGTCACAAAAAGGCAGAGTGGATAGAGATAGTCACAGTAGAATAAAAAAAAATGTTGAAATACCGTAGTTTCTCCTATTTATTTTAGGCCCTGCCGCATTGGTGATTTTATATATAGTTTTTCTTGCTAATGTGTGTAAACCCTATCGTAAATCACATACTTTCAAATCCAATGGAATAATTTATCACCAATGTGTATTGCCAACATACAAATTGCTATTTTTTATTGTGAAAACAGTTCCTTGTTGTATACCTAAGATATAAACAGGATTTTGCAAATACGAACTTCAAGCTACAAAACACACTCATTCAACACTTAATGTTTTTGATTAAATTTATTACACCCGAAGTTAGCACTAAACGAACAGTGCTCTTAAAATTACCTACAAGCTAAATCGAACAAAAACCATTTATTATTCCATTCAATTTGCTCACTTCCACAAGTCATTGCCATGAATATTATTGTAATCAGTATAAACAGCTTACGCGATAAGACTACATAAATTTACATTAAAATCAGCTGAACTAACTTTTCCTTTGCTCCCTTTATTGTCAAGCACAATCCTATTTCAATGTTTACTGACTTTCTGTTTACAATGGTTTATACTGTGTCATATATTTCAGCTTAATTGCCTTTCGATAACTCATTAATTTCTCTAAGCACTCGTGGATGTAGTTGGCAAATATATTATTTTTATTGCCGTGAAATCGTCTTTTAGGAACTTGTGGGACTTTCTATAGTTGACAGTTTATCTTACCGTAATACTTTATTTAAACTATTTTGTTTAGTATTGCTATTTATGAAATATATTCACTAGCTTCAGAGAATGAAATAAAATAATAAGAAATACTATACTCGTGTTTTATTAGTGAAGATGCACAAAGCTTTTTATTCGATTGCGATTCAATTACAGTAACACTTTTTTTTTCTTTGTTTCTTTGAATTATTGTTTTTTTACTCAAAGATTTAACTGTATAATTACCCATGAAAAATATAAATCAGATAGCTAATTGAAAAACCGGCCAAAGAAGGGTTATATAGCATTATCTATACAACATAGACACTATATATCACTATATATCTATATAAAATCACGTTTGTTATATGGGAGCCCATTTAAATACTTATTTTATTTTGGTTTTAGTATTATAGTTGTTAAAGCGGCAACAAAAATACGAAATACATCATTTGTGAAAACTTCAATTGTCTAGCTATTACGTTTCATGAGATACAGCCTGGTGACAGACAGACGGGCAGTGGAGTCTTAGTAATAGGGTCCAGTTTTTACCTTTAGGTACGAAACCCTAAAAATAAAAATTATTGCATTATTTGCCTCTTTTATAGTGCTACTATATTTTCCATTACTAATGGAAATATACTAAATACCTACACCTTGGGGTGCTCGAGAAGGATAAAGAAAGTAACTGTGATGAAAAGTGATGAAAATAATATTCCTTCATAAATGTTTTGATACTGGCGACTGACAACTTTTGCGTGTGTGTCCTTGTACTCATAATAACGTTTTAAATTCTGTCATTCTCATATCGATTTATTTACTCGTTTGTTTGAGCCATCACTGCTATGACAAACCATTAGAAAATAAACGCTACATTATGCACGAATAACAAATTGACATATAAAAGATTCTGACATGTTTATAAAATACAAAAAGTGTCGTTAAGTGCTGCGATTATTTTGTCGCAGGCATGCAACGCTTCTTTTTCATTACCACTGTGGATGTAAAACGGGAAACGCATTTTGATGAATAAGAGAGACGTAAACTAGACAGTCGTAGTAATTGTGTGTCTGGGTGTAATTTTTCTATAATATTAGGGGTTAAAGCATGAAATTGCCAGTTTGTACTGAAAAATTAAAACTCGTTTTTTGATGTTATAACGTCTTATAAATCGACGACTGGGTGCACGCACGAAAAAGTCTGTGACGGTCCGTCACGTTCCGCCTGCTGATAGGCCGTCGGGCGCCCGGGCTCTCTAAAACTGTCACAGGCATGATTGTTTATTACAATGTCATCAATGTTTCTTTTTGGCGATTGCAGCGATATGCCATACAATTGGGTTAAAAAAGCTGCTTTCTTGTGACGTAATTACGTAAAATTATCGTCCGTAAACCGACTTTACAGACAACCATTTTTTTTCTCTAAGATTAAACATATTTATATAATCAAGATATTTACCGTCTTTAAATACTTTTTGTTACTAATCGGAAGTTCTTTTATGACTTGCCGATATAACTCTGGGGATCTAAATTCGACAAACTATGTAAAAACATTTTGTACTGCATCCTGGGAAGAAATTTTTATACCACTTAGAAAATTTACTAAATCACAAAAAAAGGAAGTCATTTGGAGCTTGGTCAGGCGAGTACGGAGGATAACGTATGGTTTCTAACTCCAGCTCCTGTAGAGTTATAAGAGTTTCTCGTGCAGCGTGAGGTTTTGCATTATCAAGGAGCAATAATGATAAAGATCACGAGTCGGGCCTGTTTTACTGCTAGTTATGTCATCATTGATCGACATAGTAACTTTCTGCAGATATTGCTTGAACAAACCTGAAAAGCTATTGTGAATAACACCATGAAGAGATCTCCGAACCGTTACCATTACGTTTTTATTGTTAAGCTTTTCTTTAGAGCACTGATTGCGGCGTTTGACCTGGGGTCAAATATTGCATCAAATACAGTTATCGTAAAGAATTTATTTTTCGTTACATGTCACAATTCGAGCCAATATTTCTTAATTTCTTTACCGACGCAAATTACAACGCGCTTTTGTTTCTGCAGATCACTCAAATCATGAAGCGCTCATTTTCTTATTTTTTAATCTTATTGATTTGATGCAAATAAGACAATATTGTAGGTAAGGTAATGTTAAACCATGCCGCTAATTCATGGGTAGTTTGATTAGGATCGGCTTCCATAATTTCCTTTAATTCAGCGTTGTTTACCTATGTAGGCGGTCTTTCACGTAGTTCGTTCTCAAAGTCGAAGTTTTCATTACGAAAGCGTTTAAACCAAAAACGCACAGTGCGTTGATTAGCAGTCTCCTTTCCAAACGCAGCATTGAAATTACGAACCGTTTTTGCCGCCTTAGTTCCGCATCGGAACTCATATTAAAAATAACTCGTGTTTGTTAAACATGTTTTTTGTCTAAGCTGAAAAATAATAACAATTGAAATTCGAATATCGAATTATGCACATTTTTTAAAAGAAAATCCTCATAGGTATAATGAAAAAAGTTTCACTCGAAAATCTCACAAAATGAAGGTTTAATGTCAATTAAAATATTTATTATTATAAAACGGCAGTTTTATACTTTAACCTCTATAATTATGTACTTAGGTGAATTTAGATATAAATATTGATCTGAGTTTGTTTATCAGCTGTCGTGTATGACTTTTAATCCCATTTGACTAATAGGAATGAAAAAATAGAAGGGAGTAGAATATAACATAAACGATTTTATTATCTTATAAATGTAACCACCATAACCGAAATTGTAATAAAACCACAACACTTAAAGACTACTCCAATTATTTCATTAATTAGAACACCCTATAATACAACTTGATGTATTAACAAAGTTTGACAGATAAACTAACAAAATTTTAAATCATTAAAATTCTGTCAGAAAGGGTAATCTGAACTGAAACTCGTTGAATTGTTTACTGTTGTAAATTTCATTCCAAAATAAGATACCTATGAAATAAGTTTTAATGAATTCAAAACTGTTCCTGAGTTGTGACTCTTTGGAGCTGTTAGTCTAGTACTTAATCAACAGAGAGTGGTACGTATGTTACAAATCTTAAGAATTTCCAACTTGGGTACGGGAATTAATAGTGTTTGTACTTTGGATATGCATCCTCTGAATTATTGAATGGCATCTTGATTTACTTTTAAGATAGTCTAAGATCCGGTCTAATAAATATATACCCTCATCTGTTATTTGATCCTGTCAAAGATTATATGTTAGATGTTGTCTAGGTTGATAAATTGCAAATGGGTTGCCTGGCTAAATCATGTGCCTATGTTGTAAACTGACATTATTAAAATACACATGTCAGTTATTTTTTCTACGAAATTGATGGTAATTTAAATTTTTTAAACAATTATTAACAGTATAAGTTAAAAATAAGTCAGGCTCGCTCACCAAAGGTACCGTACAAACTTGTTTTTTTTTTATACAATTGAATGGGTGTGAGTTTTTTTCTTTTATTTGTACTTTATGTCATTGCTTTTTACCAGACTGTAAGGAAGGATTATGTTTTTCGCGCGTATCTTGTATGTATGTATTTCATTACCTGATATCTCACAATCCACTGAATGGATTTATACAATTAAGACGTCGTTAGATTTGTCTTAATTGCCCAAGTGGTCTTAGATAAGTAACGTTTGAAAAAAAGTTGTTTTGAATACTGCAATATGGGTATCAAATTAAAGGTCTCATCTTAAGCATATCATAAAGGTATAATATGATTATTACTGTAATACTAAAAAGTCAGTTAGCAACCATTCTTTTTTTAATTTTCATAATTTGACAATAGCTGTGATTACACTAAAAAATATTAAAAAAAAAAAAAAATTAAAAAAGTAAAAAAAAACCCGCGTACAAAAAAGATGGAAACAATATCCCCTAAATAATTATTTAATTTTATGCAGTCGGAGGCACTTTACTAAGTTTATCGAGATTCATTAAAGCAATTATTGATGAAATTTTATTTAATTATGTAGGTGATCTTGTTTCCATCTTTTTTTGTGCAGGCGGTTTATTTATTTTTAACATAATTTAATCTTTGTCAGGATCAAATAACAGATGCCGGATCTCGTACTAAGACCACAACTGAATATAAACTTCTTGAATGTGTGTTGTAATGAGATACATTTTTAGGGTTACCTAAGGCAATTCCAACACCAGGCTTCACTCGTTATACTTTATTGATTTAAGAAAGTATATGCGCATGTTTGTAACCAAAATACAGTTACTTTAATCACAAAAAACTAAATTTTAACTTGTAGAGAGTACGTACAAACTAGTTCTGTGGTTCTAATAACCACGTCAACGGTTTTCAGGCATACTAAGTCTATTACTAGTTAAATACATTCAATTAAAAGTTGTTTTAAACTCAATTTTGGCATTGGACGACGACTTTTTAGCGAACGTGCCTTTCGTTTCAATGTTGGTAATAGCTAATCTAGTTTTTGGCAGATATTCAAACGGCTTACAGCGTAGTTTGGCTTATATCTGACACGGATCACTGGCTGACTTTGCTGTGATTTTGTCCATGACGGCGTCCAATTTTGTTGCATTTTCTCTATGCAGGCCAATATGGACGAAAAGAACTACGTTTTTGTTAGTTTAGCACAAGTGTTTTTAATTCATATTCTATGTTTAACGTGTGTATCAGTGTATTGAAGTACTTATTCCTAAATGCCGAAACAATATGGCGTACTCAAACATATTTCTGCCTCCGTTAATTACATTTGAGTGTTAACGATAAGTGATACAGACAGCCTTGACAGCGTATCACTGAGTGATATTTGACCAAGATGCTTTAATGAAATGTCTTAGCTAAGCTTAAACCTAATTGTGTGAGTGAAATTAAGTATTTTGAACAAAAAGATATCTTCTGTATATAGTAAAGAACAATGGTTGTCTGTAAGTTTTACTCATGATAATTTTACGTGATAACGTCTTAAGAAAACATAGATGACATTGAATAAACAACCATGCTTGCGACAGCTTTTTTTAAATTGTATTGCATGTCGCTGCAATCGCCAAAACATTGATGACATTGTAATAAATAACCATGCCTGTGACAGCCACAATACTTCAGCCTATCAGCACGCGGAACGTGACCATAACACTTTTTCGTGCGTGCACCTGGTCATCAATTTATAAGCCGTTGACACATCAAAAACAAATGTTTCTCTGCAATAAATTAATGCTGTAGTGTAACCGACTGCTACGCAAGAGGTCGTGGGTTCGATTCCCACACGGGACACCACTTTGTGTGATCAACAAATTGTTGTTCTGTATACTTTATGTCCGTGACTTGTATGTTTGTAAAGTCCCCCGCGACACAGGGCTTTTAACCTACCTACTGCGGGAGTCGTCTTTAAAAAAAACCTTCGAATTCAGGCAGTTATAGTTCAGCTTCCTCATCTCAGTATTTTGAATAAAAACTTCATCAAATAATTCTGTTATAACTAGTAAAATGATTCTTACTAACCTATTACACAAGTGCTGGTGATTTTTTTGCCAATATTTGGTAAATGAAGTGTTGAAATGTATTAAAACATACAGCAATAGAACTCTACCTGTGAAATTTGTACAAAGAAATTATTTTCACACGAAAAGCTTTTTATTAGGCTTTTTAGAAAAAAAGGTTTTATTGACACGTCCAACAATGTGTGTTTTATCAATTTTCTTGTTATAGGTATAAGCGAAAATGAGGTGTAACTTATTGATATATAGATTTCTGGAAACGTTGTCAAACGAAATTGAAAAATATTAATAAATATAAATTGTTTAAAACTGAGTACTCGTGACCCACAAAAATACTTCTATATCGATAGAAGTATTTTTGTGGTATGAAGTCAAAGTCAAAGTCAAAGTCAAATATCTTTATTTCGTAAAATCAGGTTAATGATTATTTGAAAACGTCAAATTAAAACATACTAAAAATTTTATAAAATTATGAATGTTTGAAAAAAAAAAACAAAATGAGGTTAGGTGGCAGTTCCAAGTGTAAAGCTCATGAGAAGAAGCTGCCAAGAAACTCATGTGCCACTCTTTTAAAATCATCAAGTTTTTCTTTACAAAAATAAATTTTACTGAATGAACCATTGTGTTTGGTGAGTGTAATCGTTTATAAAATAAGGATAACTAAATAATAATACTATTTGTAACTCTAAAATGAGTATATATAAACTTATTCAGCAAACACAATACTTCACTTCTTACAAAGTAAATATGTATACATATATACATATAATCTTAAAGTACATTTTAATAGCCTGTGAGAGAAAGCAGTTCAATCCCAAGCGTTTTTGTCTTCCATATAATCAATTATTGAGTAGTAACTTTTCATACACAATTTTTTCTTAATGGTACACTTAAATTTATTACGACTTAATTTTTGAATATCGCTAGGGATTTTATTGTAGAAACGTATACATTGGCCCCGAAATGATTTGTTTACTTTTTGTAACCTTGACGCTGGTACAACAAGTTTATGTTTGTTCCGCGTGTTAATATTATGTATATCACATTTCTTACAGAAACTATCAATATTTTTGTGAACATATATAATGTTTTCATAGATATACTGACATGCAACAGTCATGATATTGATTTCTTTAAATTTTTCTCTAAGTGAGTGTCTACTACTAAGATCGTAAATTGATCGAACAGCCCTCTTCTGCAGAACAAAAATGGTTTGAATGTCGGCAGCATTCCCCCACAGTAGAATACCGTACGACATTAAACTATGAAAGTAACTAAAATAAACTAATCGCGCTGTTTCAACGTCTGTTAGCTGACGAATTTTTCTAACTGCGTACGCTGCAGAACTGAGTCTATTAGACAATTCACTTATATGTGGGCCCCACTGAAGCTCATCTTCAAAGTCTTTTTGCTGGCGTTTTAATTTAAATAAGAGTGATGTATCATCTGCAAACAGGACTATCTCATGATTATTATTTACTAAATATGGTAAGTCGTTTATGTAAATTAAAAACAACAACGGCCCGAGAATAGAACCCTGTGGGACTCCCATTTTGACCACAGACCCCGGGGAGCGTTTCCCATTAACATCAACTTTCTGAATCCTGTTACTCAGATAGGACGTAAGAAGATTCAGAGCTGTGTTTTTAATACCATAATGTTGCAATTTCCTGATTAATGTTTCATGCAGAACACAGTCAAATGCCTTAGATAAATCACAGAAGACGCCTAAAGCATCTTGCGATTCCTCCCAGGCGTCAAAAATATGTTTTAAAAGCTCCACACCAGCATCGGTTGTAGAGCGACCCCTAGTGAAACCAAATTGTTTAAAGTGTAATAATTTATTTTTGTAAAAGAAGTTCTGCATCTGATCATATATTATTTTTTCAAAGATTTTACTAAATGTTGGTAGTACTGATATGGGTCTAAAATTAGTGGGGTCAGATATACTACCCGATTTATACAATGGTATTACTTTACTATATTTCATTAAATCAGGAAATACACCACAATCTATACATTTATTAAATATAAAAGCCAAGAAGGTATGAAGGCATCGGCCTTAACCATTACCTTCTGAATTATAATTCGTAATTTAACAGGATTGTTGCTAATTATAATATTTTATCTCTTTCAATCATTGTATTTTTAAAATTGTAATACCTATTATAATTCATGAGTGGATATTTGTGTGTATATGTAGTAGATAGTCACTACCTGTCACCCGCTTGTCGAGTATTGTAAACATCATGTCGATGGTCAGTACAACATAATTATAAAGCTCAACGTCTGATTTATTTTTCAGAATGTATTACATAAATTCATAGTAAGTTATTTCAAGTTATAAGCTATTTTGTGACAAAAACACTTACGAAATGATTTATTGTTGTGTCTTTCATTTTCTGATCTGCCCACCTGGGCAAGTGGCATGAAAGGTAATGAAATAAAATGACGCCGTGGCGCGCGCGAAACTACGTAGTTTCGCACACGCGTGGGCGTCAATCTATTCGATTAGCGATTAGATGCCACATGTACAGGGGCTTAAATGCTCAAATGGAAACCAACGACATGTTAGTTTTATAAAGATTTTGTGCTATTCTGATGTGCAAAATACATTAGTGTAAAGTATCTTCAAAATCCGCTCAGTCGGTTTTGCGTTAAAAAGCATTTATCGTCACAACATTTCAAATTAACAATACGTGTAGTGGTAAAGGGACTGTTACGACAACTTATATCTATGTGGACAGAACTGCGTTCAGACGAGTTGCAAGCAACTCGGTAAGCAGCCCGACACGGAGCGGCGCGCGGCGCAACAAAAACTGTTATCAAACAGCCGAGTAGCAGATTCATGCCTATTCATACAGTGCTCGTGTTCGTGCCTGTTGAATGTCGCTTTAAACACGAATAATGTTTGATTCAGACGTGCGGCACGCAGCCTGTCAAGTAGTATGACAAGCAACTTGACACGCTCCGGCGGTACAAACATTGCAAGCCGCTCGGTAAGCAGCCCGACACGGGTCGCCGGTACAAACAAGCCGTTCACAAACAGCCAAGCAACACATTCACCCCCATTCACACACTCATCTCGTGTTTGTGCATGCATGTGAACCCACATGTTACCCAAATTAAAACAAAAATATGCTTAAAAATAAATCGTTTTATTGTACACACTTCCAGTTAAATCTAAATCTCCGTCAACCTATTTCAGGACACAAGTCACGTATTTTTACCTATTTCAAGTTCTACAAAATAGGTACCTATAGCTTACAATGTTCGCGAGTCACCTAAAAGGGTTTATTTCAGCTTAGTAACACAAGGTGTACAGACCCGATTCCCGATAGATGTTTGCTTATATTGAAAGTGTTTTTTTATTATAAATTATTCGGTTTTATCAATTTGGATTTCTACGAGCTCTTTACAGAAACCTTTTAAGGTCGTTTGTCTGGTTTTCGTTTGATTTGAAATTATTTTGATTGAGTTTCTATTTATAAGTGTATTTTGGGCGTTGGGTATCGTTTTTCAATTAAAGTATTTTTGTGAGCGTGAGAATGTGTTATATGGGTCAATGAAATAAAAATTACGGGTGTATTTATTATAGAGAAGAAATTTGTGTTGCATTTTACAACTAAAGTAACTATTTTAGAGGTCTACCTATTAAAAAAACTTAGGCAAGTGTATGTCGGGCTACGCACAATGTAGGGTTCCGTAGTCCCCCCAGGTAGCTTTTCAGTTGTTTTTGTTTCATACTTACAACGTTATACCTACTTAATAATAATATTCAATGGAATTTGTACGAAAATTTTAGCTGTTACTCGTAAACTTGTAAAGCCTTCTTAGCTCTGATAAGTAGTTTTCATCTTAATTTCACTAATATATACTACTACCGTGACTTTTTTCACACACCAAATATCAAGCATTTAGCTAGCAGGGGAGAGACTCTAACAAAAATTTGCACTTTAAACCTTAATATTTCACAAACGGATCCCTAAATGAAGAAATGGTCTTTATAACCCCTAAACGTTTTTAAAATACCTATCTAATGATACCCATACGATGGGGTAGTTGAAAAAAAAATCACATGCCCACTTTACATAATATAAGGGAAACCCTCAAAAATGTTTTTTTTTTTCATAATTTTATTATTAAAATTACAGCCTTTTAGCACTAACATTCTCTGAGCTAAGCTGCGGACGGGCGGATGGAAGGACGGACGAACGGACATGGCAAAACTTTGTCTACGGGACCCTAAAAACGAAGTAATTAACTACCTAACAAAGCGGACCAAGGAATGTTTTAGGACTTCCAAAATAGGATGGAAAATTATATTTTCATATGAAAATAATAATAATGTTTCTTGAGTATATGTTAATAAATACAATTTGAGACGGGAATAAACGCGTTAAATCTAGGTAAAGTTATTTATAATGCACAAATTGTATTTATAATGCAACGCGTAAGTTTAAAAGTTATATATGTTAATAATTATCAAAATTACAAATGACCTAATAGCGGCGCATGACAGACTGATAAGTTTGAACATTTTGGAAAATGTACTAAATTGAGTTTAGTAAAAAGCTGTAGAACAAAAATGGTTTGATTTTATTATCTCATAAACTAGAGGTTCTTAAAGTTTTTAAAACAATCCTGTTATGTTTAAAAATACATTTTTTTATTAGTACCTACCTAACGAATGAAATGGATATAAAATTCTAGAGCTTTTAGTTATTTAGCAGTTTTTCCATACGCATCAACAACGTCTTTAAACCTTCAGTATGTTTTGAACATTTAACTTGTGTACTACAGAGTCTCTGCATCATATTTATTTCTCTTGTATCACAATCACCACAACGTTTCTCAACATTATTTCTACATTCATTTTCGCAATCCAAAGACACTTCTTGTAAGAATTCGTCAACTCGATCTCTTGAAACGCCGGTTAATACACCATACTCATACACTTGTCTGCGTAAGCCATTTATATCATCGGTGCTACTGGTATCTATGTCCTCATTATAATCGAGTAAACACTCTTGACCTCCATGGTCATCCCAGTCACCTGATCTAATCGAAAATGACTTGAATTTTTCATACAACTGAAAATTTTGATTTTTTTAGTATTGAAATGACTAAACGTGATCTATTTGTGTTATTTACAAAGGCAGTCGTATTATCTTTTTTTTTAAGGAGGTGTGTAACTTACTTGATTTTGTAGATGAGCAAATAATTGATCATATATGTGCTGTCCTGTTTCTGCATCATCGTCTCTCCAAATTGAGTTTATTCGCATACAAGTCTGAAATTTAAAGATACAATAAATCGGAGCACTGAATTCTTCTCTTTAAAATAAAAGATGACTCCCGCAGTAGGGCGCCCTGTATCGCAGTCGCGGGCGACTTTACTAACATACAAGTCACGAACACAAAGTAAACCCAGACTCGAGTACCACAAAGTGGTGTCCCGTGTGGTTATCGAACCCACAACCTCTTGCCTAGCAGTCGGACAATCTTACACAGAGGCAGTCGAATTATACTATAAAGAATATTATTTTTTGTACAAAAGCAGTGCCGTTACACACAGGCCATTTTTTAACGCGAGATAAAATAAAGTGTATTACCTAACTATGGGTCAATTAGGCCGCTCTCATGCTCTTATGCAAAAGGAAAGAAGGTCATTTACATTCAATATTTTACTTTTATTCTATTAATTACCTGATTAGGTACTTACAGTACAAGTAAGTGTTACTATAGCAAAAATAATTATATGACACTTCATAATCAAGTATCTAAACTATAGGCAGGTACTTTTAAATCTGTTAGAGTGGTCATTGACGAAAATATTCAGTTAAGATAGATTGGATAAGAGGTAATTTGTTTTCAAAATTCAATTTCATGGTTATTCAGCGTTTCTAATGTAATGAATTTCATGGTGGCTAAATGATAAAGGTGTGAAGATATTATAAGTACGGAACTATTTTTTAGGGTTCCGTAGCCTAAATGGGAAAAACGGAACCCTTATAGTTTCGTCCTGTCTGTCCGTATGTTGCAGGTATTTTAGTCAAAAACTATGAAATTATGAAATTTAGAGTTTAGGTGTCGTGTATGAGGCGCTACTTAGTTCGATAGTTAAATAATAAATATAAATATTTTTTGGGGGGAGCACTCCACACATGTAACAGAAGCTTAGAAAACATTTTTGTAGCAAACATCTACGTGTGGCACATTATTCAACAGGTCTTCCAAAAACATTTTAAGGTTTCTAAGATTTTTTTTATTAGGTGAATATAGTTTTTGAGTAAGTGGTTATAAACTTGGGAAAATTGTGTTTCCCTCCCCTTTTACTTTATAAGTAGGTATAAACTTTTGACCAAAAAATATGAAAAAGATTACAAAGGTGTAACGCTTAATTCAACTAAAATTATTTTTAACATGAGGGTATACCGTCTCTTAGTTATTGCCGAAAAGCTGCGTTTTTCAACAAAAGGACGTAAGTGCCATGAAGATACGTTCATTTGCTAGTGCACTTTTTCATATTGTATTTTTGTATATGTAGGCATTTCTTTGTAGTGATAGCTGCGGAATCCTGAGCATGGTCCGACATGCTCTTGCCCGGATTTTTTTATTATTTTACCACTAAAGTAACGTAGATCAACTTACTAAATAAAGGTTTCTGGATCTGAAGCTTCATGAATAGATTTTGATTTATTTTTCAGATTTAAATATATTTTAACAAGTATAATGGTAGATACAGCTAGATCTCCGTTAAACTTACCGAGCCATACATTAGAGGGCTCAAGTAGAATGGTCGCAATAACCAGTAGCGAGTCGCAGTCATACGTTATTGGTTCATTAATTAAGTTGGTGCTGTCATATTTCTTAATGTGTTCAAAAACATCAAGGGAACAAGTACCACATTACGCAGAAAACATTATGTTTGTACATCATAAGGAAAGGCAACTAATTATACTCCATTTGTCAAACTCCATCAAGATATTAACCAGAACATGAGCTAAAGTAACATAAATGTACACATACGTTATATTTTAATCCTATTTAATAATGTTACGAATTATATTGCTGACTGGCCTGATTGCTAAGTCGGATGTCGTGGTTCTATCCCCATCCAGGATGAAACTTTGTGTGATGAGCACGATGGTTTATTCAGTGTCTGGGTGTAATTTATTTTTAATAACATCTATGTAATTGGAAATATCTAAGTATGTTTCTCAGGTATCTTGGGATTAGATTACATTGTGTGAGTTGTCCCAAGATACTATTATAATGGGAGGATATGTAAGATGTGTGCGTGTCTGCCGTGTCAACATAGCTTTAGTTTTTGATGCAATATTATTAATTAGATACCTAATTTAATAACGATGACTTATATATTTGTTTCATGAAAATCGGTTAAGCCGTTTTCAAGATAATCCACTTTTTACCACACGTGTAGGAAGTTTGTTTTTAATCTGCGTGCATAGTTTGTGGCTGTAAAGGCCACTACACTACCCATACACTACCAGGCTCCCAGCGGATATCAGCCTGTCAGTTAATCGTAACAGACCACTTACTAATATTAGTATATATTAATGTGTGTAATAGTTTTGCATTGTGATCGCCAACAAATATGATATATGATATGTAAAAAAGGATGTATCATGTTATCTGAGAAAAAAAAAACGTTTTTTAATCAATGGTTTTGGACTGATGACCAATCCAACACATAGTGTGTGCGCTCGCCGTCGATGCTATCTACGTCGTCGGATATCGGCCGTACAGTCCGCGTCAATTGAACACACACTAGTAAGTTACCATTAAGACTTTCAGCTAACATAAAGACGTCACACCCCACTGCCATCTCGCGGTCTGGAACTGCCGGCTGTCGACTGGTAGTGTCTAGCCCTAGAGCCGGTATTCAGCCATTGCCAACAGGCAATAATCGCTATAATGTGCGGACTATGCAGACTCAGGACGACAGGCGGTCCGATAGGGTGACAGACTTCAGGCGGACTGGTAATGTGTGTCTGTGGAGCCTTTAAGGTGCTAAACAGACGATGAACTTTTATATCTGGCCAATAGTTTTATGATCACTCCTGCCTAATTTATTCTACAGTTTCAGTGTAGATTGTGAACAGTCTGTACACCACCGTTTGAAGCTCTATCATTATTGAAATAGAGAGATCACGAGAGATCATAGAGACGAAAAAGAAAGCAAAAA
This sequence comes from Herminia tarsipennalis, assembly GCA_945859575.2. Lineage (NCBI taxonomy): Eukaryota > Metazoa > Arthropoda > Insecta > Lepidoptera > Erebidae > Herminia > Herminia tarsipennalis. The sequence continues at coordinate 7,022,609 of OX243834.2, read as the reverse complement.
CAGGCCAGAGCATGTCGGACCATGCTCAATGTAGGGTTCCGGAGCCGTTGCCGTATGAAAAAATCAGATTTCAATAATTGCAAAAGCAGAATAGTGTATGTTGGTGGCATCACTTACGCCCTTTTGTTGCGAAACGCAGTTTCAGGAATAACTCAATGACGGTATATCCGACCATGTCTAAAATAATTTGAGTTTAATGTATTAAACTAAATAATAAAAATAAAAACATTTATTTTTATTATTTAGATGTCAAACTAAGTAGTAGCTACTACAAGACACATTTTTACCAAATTTTATTTATATTCATTGTGTAGTCTTTAAGTAAATACCTGGGATATACGGATGGACAGACAGACAGACAGGCGGACATCACGAAACTATAAGGGTTCCGTTTTAGCCATTTTGACTGTGGAACCCTAAAAAAATTAAAACGTTAGAATTTTAAAACTGTATATTCTAAAGGATTCTTTCACTTGGTTTGATCATAAAACATTAATTAAAAAAATAATAAGTAGGTAAATAAAATATGTCTCGAGACTAAAATCTGATTTTGCTTAGTTTATACTAACAGAGGCTGATGAAGAGATATTGATGATATTGGATGATAATAATACACATAGACTTGCAATGTACGTATAACTCTACTTTTTCATCGGGAACCTAAAATGGCATTCGTCTTGTCAATTTAATTTTGGCACACTAGAAAATTATATTGGCAATTACCGCCTACGTTTCATTCCAAAATTAACTAGGTAAAGAATATTAAAAAAGTAATAAACGTTTTTTTATTGAACGTCAATTATCATAAAGGGAAAATCGCTCAATTATGTAAATTTAAATAACTAGTTACCAGGATAAATTAGTTGGTACATTAAATGAGTTGAACGTTTGTTCGCAAAATAGCAAAACGAAAAGAAATTTAATATGTTTACGTTATATAAAGAGCACTAATTGACATGATTGTTGATGCTATGTGAACTGCAGCAGACAGAATATCCTGGCATAATATACAGCGGAAAATGATTGGCCCTCAGATAAGACACGACCTCATGAGTGATGAATACCACTAAGAAAAAGAAGAGATTGATCATGAGAAAATTGGTAATTAAATTATATACACAAAAAGAATAACGGGTCAAATGCGTATTAGACTCGCGCACCGAGGGTACAAAGTGCATTGTGCATGTCTGTCACGCACAAGGTAGGGTTCTGTAGCCCCCCATCCGAATAATGCGGCCTAAAAAGTGGGTTTTCTGTTGTTTTTGTTTCATACTGCTATTAACGTTATATAAGTATTTTACAATGGAGTCTGCGAAAATTTTGTTACTTCTCACTAGGTCTGCTGTTACTCGTCAATTTAAAAAGCCTACTTAGCTGTGATACTTTTTCTTTTAATTTCATTATATATACTACTACCGTGATTTTTTTTATAAATCTGTTATGTACCTAGTGGGTATTTAGAATAAACCAGTGTGCATTGAACCGCCGTGTTTCATTGACGTGCCCTAATACATATCACTGGCGACGAGGATTTAACGTTACCCACGCGTGTGCAAATAATACTTAAAAATGCCTATTGGACGTATAGAACCCTATAATTTAGGAAATAGCAATTGGGATGCTTATGTGAGGCGTGTAAATCAATTTATTACATTGAACGGTATCGCGGACGCGTTAAAAGTAGCCACCTTAGTGACGGTAGTCGGCGCGGAGTGTTACGAATTGATGTGCGACTTGTGCTCTCCAGAAACTCCCGAGTCCAAAACGTATGATCAATTAGTCGCATTAGTGAAGGAACACTTGGAACCGGACAGGTTGGAAATAGCCGAGAGGCATATGTTTCGACAAAGAACACAACGGCAAGGCGAAAATGTTCGTGAGTACCTTCAAGCATTAAAACATTTAGCAAAAACTTGCAATTTCGGCGCTTGTTTAGAAGTGTGTTTGCGAGATCAATTTGTTTCTGGGCTAGTCGATGAAGACATGAGATCTAGGATCTTCGCAGAACGTAGTATCGACTACAAGCGTTCTGTGGAACTGGCGTTGGCGCTGGAGGCGGCGGAGCGGCATGCAGCTACGGCGTGTGTTTCGAGCGCTTCGGCCAGCGTGCGCACCAGCAGCGCGCCACAGCAGGATGATGACGGCTTGCATCGGATCGGCGCGGGCGCAGGCGGCTCGCGCGGTGGCGGGAGCGGCGCCGGTGGCAGCGGCGCAGGTTACGGCCGCGGACAGCGCCCATGCTCGCGATGCGGTAAATCGGGCCATACGGATGGCAAGTGTCGGTTTAAACAATATAGCTGTGATTCGTGTGGTGAAAAAGGCCATTTAAAGGCAGTGTGTAAAAAAAATAGGAGTGCAAAAGGATTCAAAGGTCAGTTTTTTTTAAATGAGTCTGACACGGACGATGATAACTGTAATTTTTATAACCTTGTGGTGAAAAATGACGGCGACGGGCCTTATTATGCTAACTTAGTTGTTGAAAATATTAAATGTAGATTTGAGATTGACACTGGAAGTAAAATTTCCGTGATTTCAAAAAAATATTATGACAATAACTTTTCAAATATTCCTATAGAAAACAAAATGTTATCTTTAAAGTCATACACGGGTGACGTGATCGAGACGCTCGGGTACATTGTTGTGAACGTTGTCTGCGGTAAACATTACGCTAAACTTAGCTTGTTTATTATTGAAAATGGGGGACCTCCACTAATGGGTCGTACATGGATAAAACAATTAAAATTGGCGATAGTGGAATGTTATAGTTTAACAGACAACGGTGACGACTCGATGGCGTCATCATTACGTGATCAGTTTCCAGAAGTATTTGCCGAGGGTTTGGGCACGTTTAGAACAAAGTTTAGATTTTTTTTAAAAGATGATACGCCTATATTTGTGAAAGCGCGTTCATTACCTTTGGCCTTGCGCCAGCCTGTGGAGGAGGAGCTCGATCGGTTGCAGCGGGAAGGAGTAATATATAAGGTAGAACGATCCGACTATGGTACTCCTATAGTACCGGTAGTTAAAGCTAATGGTAGTATTAGATTATGCGGTGATTACAAAGTAACAATCAATCCTCTCTTAAAAGATTACCATTACCCGTTGCCACGGATCGAGGACCTATTCGTAATATTAGGAGGGGGTGAACAGTACACCAAGTTGGACCTTTCAAATGCTTTCCAACAGTGTATTTTACATAAAGACTCCCAACCGATGACAGCGATCACAACTCACGTAGGTACTTTTGTATATAAGAGAGTACCATTCGGTATTAAATGCATACCAGAAAACTTTCAAAAGATTATGGAGGAAACGTTAAGTGGATTGCCGTCAACGGTTGTTTTTGCTGACGACATTTGTGTTACTGGGAAAGATAGATCTACTCACTTAACCAATTTGAAAGCTGTATTGCAAAGACTCAAAGAAAACGGGTTAAGAATAAATTTCTCCAAATGTCAGTTTTTCAAAAATACCTATAGTGTTACCTATCTGGGTTATAAAATTGATAAATTCGGACTGCTTAAGGATGATAAAAAGATAAATGCCATTGTTGCAGCACCCGAACCTACCAATATTACACAGCTAAAAAGCTTTATGGGACTTGTAAACTTTTATTCTAAATTTTGTGTTAATATGAGTGATATTCTAAAACCTTTGTATGACTTGTTGAAGAAAAATGTAAAGTGGGAATGGTCAGATGTATGCAGTAGGGCCTTTATAAAGATAAAAAAAGTGTTAAGCAGTGCTCCTGTTTTAGCTCATTACGATTCAAGTCTTCCGTTAATACTATCAGTAGATAGCAGTGCTTATGGCGTGGGCGCGGTGTTGACGCAGCGGTCTGCGGATGGCTATGAGCGGCCAGTCTGTTGTGCTTCACGAACGCTTAACTCGGCTGAAGTTAACTATTCGCAGCTAGATAAAGAAGCGTTAGCCATTATATTCGGAGTCACTAAACATCACCAATACGTTTATGGTAGGCATTTCACATTGCGTAGTGATCACCGCCCATTAAGTTATATTTTCGGTAGAAATAAAGGGATTCCTGTGACCGCTGCTAGTCGCTTACAGCGGTATGCAGTTAAGTTAGCAGCTTATAATTTCGATATCGAATTTGTTACATCGTCAAAAAATTGTTTTGCTGACACTCTCTCTCGCCTTCCTCTAGAGTTGAATAAAGGTCAATTAAGAGATAAAGGCAAAGACTGTAGCTATTTAAATTACGCGCAACTAAACTTTCCGATCAGTTTTAAAGAAATAAAAACAGAAACTAGGAAGGATGCATTATTGAGTAAAATTTATGGATTTATTATGTTCGGATGGCTAACATACAAATTAACTGATAAAATTGAAAACATGTATTACGATAAAAGGGATAACTTGCATAGTGATCAGGGTTGTATAATATGGGGCTATCGAATTGTCGTACCTAAATCATTAAGAGAATTAGTGTTGAATGAAATTCATGACGGCCATCCGGGAATCGTTAAAATGAAACAAATCGCGCGTAATTATGTATGGTGGGAAAACATAGATATAGATATCGAGCGCGTGGCGCGCGAGTGCGCGGCGTGCAGGGAGCTGCGGCCCGCGCCCCCCGCCTCGCCGCTGCACTCATGGCCCTGGCCGGCCGAGCCGTGGTCGCGCCTGCATCTAGATTTTCTGGGACCGTTTAATAATAATTATTTCCTTGTAACTATTGACGCTCACTCTAAATGGATTGAGGTGGATAAAGTTAATACTATGTCAGCAACAATTGTCATAAACTGTTTGCGACGGTTATTTGCTCAATTCGGCTTACCAAAACGATTAGTAAGTGACAATGGGCCACCTTTTGCATCGTCTGAGTTTGCCCGATATTTAGAACGCAACGGTATTAAACATACTTTAATACCACCGTACCACCCTGCTAGCAACGGAGCTGCAGAAAATGCGGTACGGTCGGTCAAACGGGTACTTAAAAAAGCATTACTAGAAAAAGTAGATGTTCATTCCGCGTTAAATAGATTTTTGTTTACATATCGTAACACAGAGCAAAGTACGACAGGGCGCGAGCCGGCTGTCGCACTACTCGGTCGACGGCTACGCGGACGACTTGATTTGCTGAGGCCGGACACCGCAGAGCGCATTCGCACGGATCAGTTGCGGCGCGAGCAGAGCAGCTCGCGCCCGCTGCGAGTGCTTGAGCGCAATGAGCCCATTATGTTACGGGACTACTCAAAATCCAGTCGCAAATGGACTGAGGGCGTGGTCTCAGAGCGTACAGGTCCCGTGTCATACACAGTTAAAACTTTGGATGGACATATGCACAAACGACATATCGACCAAATACGCAAATCACGTCACTCCTTAAGTAGGGCACTTAATGACACTACGACTCCATCAGACCTATGTAGAGAGAAGGCGAAGGACGCGGAGTTGACAGAATCTCAAGTTATTAGGACAGATTCGTCCTTGTCACCTGACAAGGACGAGTTCTTTGATAGTGTGGGAGAAGATACGGGTATTAAGCCGCAGTTTCAGCCGTTAAGCCCGCGGTCCACGCCATCCGCGGATAATAGATACTCCTCGCGTACGCAGGAAGGCTGCTATACGCTGTCAGGAGTTACTGAAAAAAATGTAATTAGTAAAACTAGTCCAACTATCTTATTGGTAATCTTTTGTATGATGTAATATGTATGGTGTAATATGTTTATATGATGTAATAGAATTAAGTTTGTCATTTACCTATTGTCATAATTTGAAGGGGAAAAGTGTTATGTACCTAGTGGGTATTTAGAATAAACCAGTGTGTATTGAACCGCCGTGTTTCATTGACGTGCCCTAATACATATCAAAATCCTACATCAACCATTTAGCTGCCAGAGGGGGGACATTTGACCCTATCAAAAATTTACACTTTAAAGATTATTTGTTTTTTTTTTTTCAAACATCATAATTTTATATTTTTTTTAGTATGTATTAATTAGACGTTTTCAAATAATCATTAACCTAGTTTTACGAAATAAAGATATTTGAATTTATAAGGATAAAACAAATTTTATTAACAAAGTTCACCTACTTACTATAGAAAGTCATTTACCTGTTCATTATAAAGGCTGCTTACTATATTCACTCAATGAACCGCCGGAGTGAAAAGCGCTCCATTTAGTCTTTGATTAGTTTAATATCATGACTAAAGAAGCGGGTTCCTGAGTTTGAAAACCAATATTTCAATGAAACTAAGGTACCTACTGAATTTACAATATTTATAATATTAACTACATTTTTCGATTACATTTTTACTATGACGTACAATTTGAAAAAAAAATCGGATTTGTTTTCAGTACATATCATATAAGAATAATTGCACTTTTCAAAGATAGAAAAATTTGAAGTCCACACTCAGGAATCGAACCAGGGACTTCTGTATGCCAAACCGGGGCCGGAATCGAACCATCTTTCGGGACAATGTTACTAGACCTCAATTTTGTCTATCCTTTCCTGCACGTGAGTTGGGCCCTCGCTTGCGCCTTCTAGCCGCTAGTTTTAGAACTATCACGGCTATTGTTTTTCTTTACAGAAAGCATTTTAACAAATTACGATGTCGCAAGGCCATTATTGTGATTAGCAGGAAACGCATATAAAAAACTACTATAATCTCATTAGGTGTTCTACACGTTAACATTTAATTTGATCAGTTTAGAAACACATATAGTACCATGATGATATTGCTAGAACATTTCATTTATTGTTTAGCTACTTTACCGTACATTACGCGGAAACCATTAAGGAAATTGTCGTTTACTGCCTCCAATTACAATGTCGTGTCGTACAGAAGTCAATCTATTTTGTTGTTAGACAGAGAAAAGGTATTGTATATAAATAAGTGACCACGACCTTTGCAATACGGTCGAAACGTCGGGCTTATTGCCTGACACGACATTGTAATTGGAGGCAGTAAACGACAAAAACTGGTAATTTACCTTAAATTATTCACGCGATTTAGACCCGTAGTATATATATATATATATATATATATATATATATATATATATATATATATATATATATATATATATATCATGTATAAGTGTTTTGTTAAGAAAACTAGATATGGTAAGAATCCGAATTTTATAATCTATAATAAAAAATAAAATTAAACGTATTTAATATATTTTTTTTAATAAATGATTAATTTGCTAAATTCTGAAAATTAAGTAGGTACAATATATATTTTTTTTATAAATCACTTGTCTGTGTCCTCCTAACGTTATTAACACATCGGCATCGATTATTAATGCTAAAAATTAAGTTGTCAAAATCTTGCTGGAGTTTGCGGTCCCATGTATTTTGTAAATGGTGAAAAATATGATTTTCAGTGGTCAAATTTGGTGCAAAATTAGGCGTAGCTCGTCGCTGTAACATGTCCCATACGTGTTCAATGGGGCTGAAGACGGGTGATTGTGCAGGCTACCATGAACCCCGATGTCGTGTTCCCGAAAGGCAGCCGAAACCAGCCGCGCCTCGTGAGAAGGTGCATTGTCATGCATAAACTGAAATTGTCCTATATAAACTCTGTGTGAGACGATCACAGATTCTATGATCTCCTCATGGTATTTCTAGGCCTTCATGCTGCCTCTCATCCAAATGATCGCGCTCCCATACGAATGCCCACACCATGATGGTGACGCCTTGGTACGAATGGACCTCTTGTGAGTGCTGCAGATGGCTTTCTGTGCCTGCCTGCTTGGAAGTCTCCAAACCCGTGTTCCTCTCCAATTGTAATCAAAAGCGAGATTCGTCATTGAATAGCACCATCGACCATTGTTCGTTGGTCCATAACAAATGTTGGCGAACCCAAACAAACCTACTTCTGCTATTGCCACGCCGCAGAGCAGGAACTCCAAGCGGTCTGCGGGCATGCAGACCAATTTCATGCAATCTTCTGCGATAGTTTGGTCACTTACTAACAGCTAGTGGTCTGACTGGAGCCTCTGCACTAGTTGCATGGTCGTAATATTGGGTAGCCTCCTCGCGGGGTTTTGTAGATATTGGTTTTACCGAGAGGTGGCAATACGATTCCTTTCTTCCTTTAGACAGCACCGGCTTCTAACATACCCACCGCTCTCAACATTTCTGTGTGTGTGTTATTACCGTTAGGGGGGGGGAACACAGATTACTGATTTATAAAATAATGTTATTTTTTTTAATTTTTGTAATTAAATTAAATCAATTAAACGTAATTTAGAAATTTAATAATTTATTTTATAAAATTCGGATTCTTACCATACCTACCGAATTTTCTTAGCAAAATACTTATACTTTTTTATAATGTATTAAATATTTTCCAAAACAAATATTACAAAGGTATTATTACGTTATTTTTTTATTTATTTATTTATGTTCGGAAAACCAACAGCAAATGAGAGTTATGTAAAGAAGCCACGAATGGGCGGTTATCAGTATATTACAAATCATCTTATAAAATCAAATTATATTTATTAAAATGAAAATTCACAATGTTATTAAATACATTAATTACCCTACGAACTTATTATACACAAACTATTAACATTATTTACAACTTACCTAGTAAACTACAAAAAAAAAGGATTAAAAAAAAAGGGGGGAGTAACAACCAGTTTAGGCGTCGAAGAATTCCTCCCCATCGATGTCAAACGGTATAGTGCCCAGAAGGCTGGCAGCATTGCCACGTTGTATGGCAATGCTTATTCTCTGAGCAAAGAAAAGGCCAGCCTTCTGGTCACGAGATGTACTGATAAGACGCTGGGAAATATCTTTGAATAAAAGGCGAGCACTTGGACCCCATGGCCCTAGCGTCTCAACCCCAAACGGCTCAAATATGTAATCTCCGGCTAGATTACTATATTTGCGCCGTTTGAGAGTCTCCGCAGATGCAGCAGCAGCGCAGGCACAGCTCGCAGTGTTTGGAAGATGGGAAGGCGCTAGGGTGTCGACGCAGGTTGCATCCCACACCAAAGGTCTCCCCATCTTCCAAGGTAGTAAAGACATACCATCCGGCCTCTTGCCATCGCTGCGCGCCAAACCATTAGGTTCAGCAACAGCTGGCACACCAGTGCTGACAAGAGCCCGACGGATGATGTCATTAAGACTAGCGTGTCGTGATATGCGGCCTGCGCTCCTGCTGCATGATAGGCCATGATGCCCAAGGCTGCCTACGGCTTCTCCACAGCGGCATCGATGAGGAGAAACACATGGAGCACCCAAACGCAAGCAAGCAGCAATGCGGAACGTGGTGTCGTCCAACATAGTGCCTATGTTGGCCGATGGAAGAGCCTGAAGCCAAACACCTGATTCCCATTCACCCACAGCCAGCAGGCGAGCTCGCTCTGAAAGATTTGAAGTACTATTTAAAAGGTGTTCTCTCACCGAACTGCTGAGCGGGCCGTCCCACTGTCTCTGGGCGAAGGGGTTGGTGGGCAAATCAATGTTTGGGCAAGCCATTTTCCAAGCGTTCAAGGCCTCAAACTTGCACCGAACTTCAGAACTAACCAGTGTAGGTTCTAAAATTTTCCTGGTTAACTCCTCAGTGCTGTGAAGTGAGGACAAGAACGCCGGTAAACTAACGTCAGAAATTTTGCGAACGCCGAGGCCGCCAAAGCGAACGGGTAACGACGCTTGAAGCCACGCTCGGTCGTTCAATGTCACATTCAAAATTTTACACAGGGTTTTATGAATAATTTTGTCTAGTTTACCCAAAAGCTCAGGATGTTTCCAAAATTGAGTAGATCTGAGTACGTATGTGAATTTAGGAACAAAAAGACAATATCGAACTATTGTAAAAGCCGAATGCATATTAATTTGAAGTAGTTGGTCCGAGACTGCACAAAAATGTTGTATTTTTTCTTCTACGAACAAATCATAGGACTCCTCTAAAATTGGGGCCCCTAGGAGTTGAAGAGATTGATTATTTACAATTTTTAGATTTGGAGCCAAAGAATCAAATTTAGAAATAACCAAATCTTTATTTATTTTATTATTTATGAATATTTCACATTTACTAAAATTTAAATCTAAACCAATACCTTTGAATTTAACTTTTAGAAAAGCCAAGTCCTTGTATAGTGTCTCAACGTCTCCCCCTAGGGTCCCGTCATCCAGGTACCAAATATGAAATTTAGAATTTAGTTGCCGAATTATGGGATGAATCGCCAAACTAAAAATGACTGGCCCAAGAGGATCACCTTGTTGGCATCCTACCGATGAACTCAAAAGATTGTCCTTATATATTAATTTTGAAGGGTGCCTGTAGCACTGCCAGAGATATTTATAAATTTTGGGGGTTTCCAATTTTACTTGTGCCAACAAGGTATCCCGGTTGACGGAATTAAAGGCGTTCTTCACATCAACTTTCAAGATGACTTGAATATGAGTGATATTCTAAAACCTTTGTATGACTTGTTGAAGAAAAATGTAAAGTGGGAATGGTCAGATGTATGCAGTAGGGCCTTTATAAAGATAAAAAAAGTGTTAAGCAGTGCTCCTGTTTTAGCTCATTACGATTCAAGTCTTCCGTTAATACTATCAGTAGATAGCAGTGCTTATGGCGTGGGCGCGGTGTTGACGCAGCGGTCTGCGGATGGCTATGAGCGGCCAGTCTGTTGTGCTTCACGAACGCTTAACTCGGCTGAAGTTAACTATTCGCAGCTAGATAAAGAAGCGTTAGCCATTATATTCGGAGTCACTAAACATCACCAATACGTTTATGGTAGGCATTTCACATTGCGTAGTGATCACCGCCCATTAAGTTATATTTTCGGTAGAAATAAAGGGATTCCTGTGACCGCTGCTAGTCGCTTACAGCGGTATGCAGTTAAGTTAGCAGCTTATAATTTCGATATCGAATTTGTTACATCGTCAAAAAATTGTTTTGCTGACACTCTCTCTCGCCTTCCTCTAGAGTTGAATAAAGGTCAATTAAGAGATAAAGGCAAAGACTGTAGCTATTTAAATTACGCGCAACTAAACTTTCCGATCAGTTTTAAAGAAATAAAAACAGAAACTAGGAAGGATGCATTATTGAGTAAAATTTATGGATTTATTATGTTCGGATGGCTAACATACAAATTAACTGATAAAATTGAAAACATGTATTACGATAAAAGGGATAACTTGCATAGTGATCAGGGTTGTATAATATGGGGCTATCGAATTGTCGTACCTAAATCATTAAGAGAATTAGTGTTGAATGAAATTCATGACGGCCATCCGGGAATCGTTAAAATGAAACAAATCGCGCGTAATTATGTATGGTGGGAAAACATAGATATAGATATCGAGCGCGTGGCGCGCGAGTGCGCGGCGTGCAGGGAGCTGCGGCCCGCGCCCCCCGCCTCGCCGCTGCACTCATGGCCCTGGCCGGCCGAGCCGTGGTCGCGCCTGCATCTAGATTTTCTGGGACCGTTTAATAATAATTATTTCCTTGTAACTATTGACGCTCACTCTAAATGGATTGAGGTGGATAAAGTTAATACTATGTCAGCAACAATTGTCATAAACTGTTTGCGACGGTTATTTGCTCAATTCGGCTTACCAAAACGATTAGTAAGTGACAATGGGCCACCTTTTGCATCGTCTGAGTTTGCCCGATATTTAGAACGCAACGGTATTAAACATACTTTAATACCACCGTACCACCCTGCTAGCAACGGAGCTGCAGAAAATGCGGTACGGTCGGTCAAACGGGTACTTAAAAAAGCATTACTAGAAAAAGTAGATGTTCATTCCGCGTTAAATAGATTTTTGTTTACATATCGTAACACAGAGCAAAGTACGACAGGGCGCGAGCCGGCTGTCGCACTACTCGGTCGACGGCTACGCGGACGACTTGATTTGCTGAGGCCGGACACCGCAGAGCGCATTCGCACGGATCAGTTGCGGCGCGAGCAGAGCAGCTCGCGCCCGCTGCGAGTGCTTGAGCGCAATGAGCCCATTATGTTACGGGACTACTCAAAATCCAGTCGCAAATGGACTGAGGGCGTGGTCTCAGAGCGTACAGGTCCCGTGTCATACACAGTTAAAACTTTGGATGGACATATGCACAAACGACATATCGACCAAATACGCAAATCACGTCACTCCTTAAGTAGGGCACTTAATGACACTACGACTCCATCAGACCTATGTAGAGAGAAGGCGAAGGACGCGGAGTTGACAGAATCTCAAGTTATTAGGACAGATTCGTCCTTGTCACCTGACAAGGACGAGTTCTTTGATAGTGTGGGAGAAGATACGGGTATTAAGCCGCAGTTTCAGCCGTTAAGCCCGCGGTCCACGCCATCCGCGGATAATACTCCTCGCGTACGCAGGAAGGCTGCTATACGCTGTCAGGAGTTACTGAAAAAAATGTAATTAGTAAAACTAGTCCAACTATCTTATTGGTAATCTTTTGTATGATGTAATATGTATGGTGTAATATGTTTATATGATGTAATAGAATTAAGTTTGTCATTTACCTATTGTCATAATTTGAAGGGGAAAAGTGTTATGTACCTAGTGGGTATTTAGAATAAACCAGTGTGTATTGAACCGCCGTGTTTCATTGACGTGCCCTAATACATATCAAAATCCTACATCAACCATTTAGCTGCCAGAGGGGGGACATTTGACTCTATCAAAAATTTACACTTTAAAGATTATTTGTTTTTTTTTTTCAAACATCATAATTTTATATTTTTTTTAGTATGTATTAATTAGACGTTTTCAAATAATCATTAACCTAGTTTTACGAAATAAAGATATTTGAATTTATAAGGATAAAACAAATTTTATTAACAAAGTTCACCTACTTACTATAGAAAGTCATTTACCTGTTCATTATAAAGGCTGCTTACTATATTCACTCAATGAACCGCCGGAGTGAAAAGCGCTCCATTTAGTCTTTGATTAGTTTAATATCATGACTAAAGAAGCGGGTTCCTGAGTTTGAAAACCAATATTTCAATGAAACTAAGGTACCTACTGAATTTACAATATTTATAATATTAACTACATTTTTCGATTACATTTTTACTATGACGTACAATTTGAAAAAAAAATCGGATTTGTTTTCAGTACATATCATATAAGAATAATTGCACTTTTCAAAGATAGAAAAATTTGAAGTCCACACTCAGGAATCGAACCAGGGACTTCTGTATGCCAAACCGGGGCCGGAATCGAACCATCTTTCGGGACAATGTTACTAGACCTCAATTTTGTCTATCCTTTCCTGCACGTGAGTTGGGCCCTCGCTTGCGCCTTCTAGCCGCTAGTTTTAGAACTATCACGGCTATTGTTTTTCTTTACAGAAAGCATTTTAACAAATTACGATGTCGCAAGGCCATTATTGTGATTAGCAGGAAACGCATATAAAAAACTACTATAATCTCATTAGGTGTTCTACACGTTAACATTTAATTTGATCAGTTTAGAAACACATAGTACCATGATGATATTGCTAGAACATTTCATTTATTGTTTAGCTACTTTACCGTACATTACGCGGAAACCATTAAGGAAATTGTCGTTTACTGCCTCCAATTACAATGTCGTGTCGTACAGAAGTCAATCTATTTTGTTGTTAGACAGAGAAAAGGTATTGTATATAAATAAGTGACCACGACCTTTGCAATACGGTCGAAACGTCGGGCTTATTGCCTGACACGACATTGTAATTGGAGGCAGTAAACGACAAAAACTGGTAATTTACCTTAAATTATTCACGCGATTTAGACCCGTAGTATATATATATATATATATATATATATATATATATATATATATATATATATATATATATATATATATATATCATGTATAAGTGTTTTGTTAAGAAAACTAGATATGGTAAGAATCCGAATTTTATAATCTATAATAAAAAATAAAATTAAACGTATTTAATATATTTTTTTTAATAAATGATTAATTTGCTAAATTCTGAAAATTAAGTAGGTACAATATATATTTTTTTTATAAATCACTTGTCTGTGTCCTCCTAACGTTATTAACACATCGGCATCGATTATTAATGCTAAAAATTAAGTTGTCAAAATCTTGCTGGAGTTTGCGGTCCCATGTATTTTGTAAATGGTGAAAAATATGATTTTCAGTGGTCAAATTTGGTGCAAAATTAGGCGTAGCTCGTCGCTGTAACATGTCCCATACGTGTTCAATGGGGCTGAAGACGGGTGATTGTGCAGGCTACCATGAACCCCGATGTCGTGTTCCCGAAAGGCAGCCGAAACCAGCCGCGCCTCGTGAGAAGGTGCATTGTCATGCATAAACTGAAATTGTCCTATATAAACTCTGTGTGAGACGATCACAGATTCTATGATCTCCTCATGGTATTTCTAGGCCTTCATGCTGCCTCTCATCCAAATGATCGCGCTCCCATACGAATGCCCACACCATGATGGTGACGCCTTGGTACGAATGGACCTCTTGTGAGTGCTGCAGATGGCTTTCTGTGCCTGCCTGCTTGGAAGTCTCCAAACCCGTGTTCCTCTCCAATTGTAATCAAAAGCGAGATTCGTCATTGAATAGCACCATCGACCATTGTTCGTTGGTCCATAACAAATGTTGGCGAACCCAAACAAACCTACTTCTGCTATTGCCACGCCGCAGAGCAGGAACTCCAAGCGGTCTGCGGGCATGCAGACCAATTTCATGCAATCTTCTGCGATAGTTTGGTCACTTACTAACAGCTAGTGGTCTGACTGGAGCCTCTGCACTAGTTGCATGGTCGTAATATTGGGTAGCCTCCTCGCGGGGTTTTGTAGATATTGGTTTTACCGAGAGGTGGCAATACGATTCCTTTCTTCCTTTAGACAGCACCGGCTTCTAACATACCCACCGCTCTCAACATTTCTGTGTGTGTGTTATTACCGTTAGGGGGGGGGAACACAGATTACTGATTTATAAAATAATGTTATTTTTTTTAATTTTTGTAATTAAATTAAATCAATTAAACGTAATTTAGAAATTTAATAATTTATTTTATAAAATTCGGATTCTTACCATACCTACCGAATTTTCTTAGCAAAATACTTATACTTTTTTATAATGTATTAAATATTTTCCAAAACAAATATTACAAAGGTATTATTACGTTATTTTTTTATTTATTTATTTATGTTCGGAAAACCAACAGCAAATGAGAGTTATGTAAAGAAGCCACGAATGGGCGGTTATCAGTATATTACAAATCATCTTATAAAATCAAATTATATTTATTAAAATGAAAATTCACAATGTTATTAAATACATTAATTACCCTACGAACTTATTATACACAAACTATTAACATTATTTACAACTTACCTAGTAAACTACAAAAAAAAAGGATTAAAAAAAAAGGGGGGAGTAACAACCAGTTTAGGCGTCGAAGAATTCCTCCCCATCGATGTCAAACGGTATAGTGCCCAGAAGGCTGGCAGCATTGCCACGTTGTATGGCAATGCTTATTCTCTGAGCAAAGAAAAGGCCAGCCTTCTGGTCACGAGATGTACTGATAAGACGCTGGGAAATATCTTTGAATAAAAGGCGAGCACTTGGACCCCATGGCCCTAGCGTCTCAACCCCAAACGGCTCAAATATGTAATCTCCGGCTAGATTACTATATTTGCGCCGTTTGAGAGTCTCCGCAGATGCAGCAGCAGCGCAGGCACAGCTCGCAGTGTTTGGAAGATGGGAAGGCGCTAGGGTGTCGACGCAGGTTGCATCCCACACCAAAGGTCTCCCCATCTTCCAAGGTAGTAAAGACATACCATCCGGCCTCTTGCCATCGCTGCGCGCCAAACCATTAGGTTCAGCAACAGCTGGCACACCAGTGCTGACAAGAGCCCGACGGATGATGTCATTAAGACTAGCGTGTCGTGATATGCGGCCTGCGCTCCTGCTGCATGATAGGCCATGATGCCCAAGGCTGCCTACGGCTTCTCCACAGCGGCATCGATGAGGAGAAACACATGGAGCACCCAAACGCAAGCAAGCAGCAATGCGGAACGTGGTGTCGTCCAACATAGTGCCTATGTTGGCCGATGGAAGAGCCTGAAGCCAAACACCTGATTCCCATTCACCCACAGCCAGCAGGCGAGCTCGCTCTGAAAGATTTGAAGTACTATTTAAAAGGTGTTCTCTCACCGAACTGCTGAGCGGGCCGTCCCACTGTCTCTGGGCGAAGGGGTTGGTGGGCAAATCAATGTTTGGGCAAGCCATTTTCCAAGCGTTCAAGGCCTCAAACTTGCACCGAACTTCAGAACTAACCAGTGTAGGTTCTAAAATTTTCCTGGTTAACTCCTCAGTGCTGTGAAGTGAGGACAAGAACGCCGGTAAACTAACGTCAGAAATTTTGCGAACGCCGAGGCCGCCAAAGCGAACGGGTAACGACGCTTGAAGCCACGCTCGGTCGTTCAATGTCACATTCAAAATTTTACACAGGGTTTTATGAATAATTTTGTCTAGTTTACCCAAAAGCTCAGGATGTTTCCAAAATTGAGTAGATCTGAGTACGTATGTGAATTTAGGAACAAAAAGACAATATCGAACTATTGTAAAAGCCGAATGCATATTAATTTGAAGTAGTTGGTCCGAGACTGCACAAAAATGTTGTATTTTTTCTTCTACGAACAAATCATAGGACTCCTCTAAAATTGGGGCCCCTAGGAGTTGAAGAGATTGATTATTTACAATTTTTAGATTTGGAGCCAAAGAATCAAATTTAGAAATAACCAAATCTTTATTTATTTTATTATTTATGAATATTTCACATTTACTAAAATTTAAATCTAAACCAATACCTTTGAATTTAACTTTTAGAAAAGCCAAGTCCTTGTATAGTGTCTCAACGTCTCCCCCTAGGGTCCCGTCATCCAGGTACCAAATATTAAATTTAGAATTTAGTTGCCGAATTATGGGATGAATCGCCAAACTAAAAATGACTGGCCCAAGAGGATCACCTTGTTGGCATCCTACCGATGAACTCAAAAGATTGTCCTTATATATTAATTTTGAAGGGTGCCTGTAGCACTGCCAGAGATATTTATAAATTTTGGGGGTTTCCAATTTTACTTGTGCCAACAAGGTATCCCGGTTGACGGAATTAAAGGCGTTCTTCACATCAACTTTCAAGATGACTTCTGCCTTACCCGAGCCAAGGTAGGTGGACATGGCATGTATGGCAGCCTCACAGCCCCCTCGCGAGCCGAAACCTAATTGAAGAGGCTGGAATTTGCTCGATAATAGGTCCCGATAAAACGTACAGCACATTTTGGCTGCCATACGCCGATACGTACACCCCACGGCGATTGGACGAATGCCACCATCACTTTTGCGCAGGGCGCATAAATTGGCGCCATACAAGACATCGATGATGCCATCGTCCACATCGCCGGAGAGCATTAGGTTTATCAAAGCCGTCAACTCCTTTAGGAGAGCATCAGCGGCATCTCCGGCACCTGAGCTCAAGAGGTCTTTTAAATGTTGAGGTGTCAAGCCATCTATTCCTCCAGCAGAGCCACTCCGAAAGGAGCTGACGGCTGTCAATACGTCCTTAGCAGTGACGCAGATGCATTCCGCATCAGAGTCAGGCGGCTCGGGGAAGCAAAGATCATCCCTTGGTGCTGGATGCTTGCTCTGCAGACTCGCAAGCGTTTCTGCAGAACAAGGCGCCACCACGTCGCTGCTAAATAAAAGCCTAGAGGCTCCCTTTATATCACCTTCCCTTAGCTTTGTTTCTACATAATGAAATTTTGAATTTTTATGAAAAGTTATCGAAACAGGCTCAAAAATGTTGGTTGGACTATTGCAATTTTCTTTAATTTGTGTTGTAAGAGTTTTGTTGGTGGTTCGATTATTAATTAAATGCAGAATTCGGTAAGGAAAAGTGAGTAGTTGTTCCCAAGCCCTTTGAGAGTTCTCCCGTAGAACAAGACCTATGCAGTGGGCCAGATTTCGAGCCACTGAAGGTCTCGCACCACGGGGAACTCTCTTTAAAACAGGGACTGAATTTTTGTATTTTGATAAGGTTTGCCAAAAAGGAATTTGGGGGCTTGGTGGTTCAGTAAATAGCAATGTTGGACTTGGAAGCACATTTTGGGATTTGTGGACTTTACCAAAATGTACTTTCAAGCCCCGTTCGCCTTTAAAGAACCGGGCTTGGGGACAGTTAGGACAACGCACTAGGGACGTGGTAGGTTGACTTACATCCGCGTTACTGCCGCTGTGGTTATAAAACATAAAAATACACTTACACTATATTTACACACAAAATATTTAAAAAAAATCACAAACACAATACACTGAAAAACGTTAAAGAAAAACTGTCATTATTTGGCACGTCGTCACTGCGCCGCCGCGTTGTGCGTGGGGGACTCCGCGCATGCCCCACCATAGATTTTAAAAATATTGTAGTTTTGTAGTCAAGTATGAATTTAAGCCGTGCACTAAGCTCGCACAAACCCTTCAATGCCAACGTTAAAACACAGCTGTATTATTAATAAACTTTTTTTGCAGAACACACTCATTTTCGATTTCTCCATTTTCGATTCAATTTTTTAAAACACATCCAAAAACGAGCGTTTCCTTGATAAAAAACTGTATTGAATCCTGTGTAGTTATTTTTTTTTGCTAAATCAGCATTTCTGTTTTGCGAGGGCAATGTATTTTATTGTAATATTATTTTATTTTTCGCTGCTGTAGTATTTGGGCAGCCGCCATTTTCCATTTTTTCTTATAAAACAATAATAATATATATATTTTTAAGTTATACCTTTTTTTATGTAAAATATAGTATTAAAAATAAATATAGGGAATAATAATAATAGCCTTAATTTAAAAATCTTAACCTAATACTACAATATATTTACATTCAAACGTTTGACACCGGTACGTAAAAATTGTCTTGCTTTTCAGTGCCTCCTATTTTTCTAACCTCGTCCTCGATCTACAACGTTATCTTCCTTTTCCCTGACCATTTCCCCTTCTTACTCGTAATCGTATGCCCTGTCCATCGGCGTTTTAGTTTTTTTTTTGTTTCTAGTGATATACAGGGTGCTGACCTAGTCTATCGAATCCTTGCGTGGGGGCAAGTGGTGATCAGACCATGATACTAAACTGATTTTTTTAAAATAAAAGTACCTTAAGTAGGTACTTTTATTTTAAAAAAATCTGTTAATTTTTAATTCTTAATTTTTTTCATAAGAAAATTATAAAATTCGACTAAATCGGCACCTTGTGCCTGTGCCTTTATATAACCCTATATGTTATTTTTCTATTGATTTTTTGGAAAAATGAAAATTTATATGACACTTGTATTAAACTAGGTTAAATACCAAATTCATTAGCTTCAAAAATCGTGTATAAGATTTGTATCAAAACGCCTTTATTCCATCTTCCCTTTGTTCGAATTACACTACACATTACACAAAGCCGCTGAAATTACTTCCTACAGATTTCCTTCATGAGGTGCCCGGAATCCGACACTGGCTGTGAACAAATCCTGCACAACCAGGCATTATAATTATACCCCATCTGCTAAGCCCATCAGAGTCTTTAAATGTAATCTCGCATTTAGAATACCTATTTCATTACAGATATACAGGGTGCAACAGAGAGGTGTGGTCAAATTTCAGCAGCGAATAGGGTATGTTATCAGTATTCCATCTGCCACAGCGCCATTGCTGGTTGCATTATTATTACATAGTTATAGCATATTCTTTTTGTGAAAATTCAGTAGTGAAAGGCGAAAGGCATAATAATTATACATCCCCTGGTACAAAATTCGATTGGATTATTATGGCTAACACTTTTCATACTTTCAACTTTAAGTCATACTTTTTTTAATTATTAACTTTTTCATTCATAAATAAACGAATTAAAAAATAATAAATATTTTTAAGGTTACTCTAATTTTGTTAAAATTTGGTATGTGAACCCAGTATCATGGGCACATACCAATCCTTGAATATGACCACACCTTTCTGTTACAACCTGTATATTATTAGAATATGGAGTATCCAGTTTTTAAAAGGTTTAAAAACGAAAAAAACAAATCTTTCAATCATTCATATATATTACTAGCGGCCCGTCCCGGCTTCGCACGGGTGGGCATGGGATCCCTATTTTTTTTAGTAATTGCGACTATAATTAAAGTTCTAAGCTATACTATCTCTCAAGTTGGACCAAACTGCATATTGCGTGCAAATTTGAACGAAATCTGTTAAGCGGTCTAGGAGTCCATCGCGGACAAACATCGTGACAGGAGATTTATATATATTAAGATATTGGTATATATAAACATCTTAAAACATATAACTATCTAAGTATGTATTAATACTTATGTACCTAAGTTAATTTATTTACGTTCATTTTGTAATATTTATGTCATCTTCTTAGCGTGTACATTTAAGAATCAATAATCATTCAGCTGTCAAATCAAATGTCAAAGATTAGACAGATGATTTTTGCTATGACGAACTTTTCCAGAAATAGAAGTAAATAAGTTGATTAGATGGGTACTTATGTTTGCAGACAATCAGAATCACAACGGATGCCTATAACTGCGTCGTGAAAATTGGACTTGTTCTGAAGTAAAATATTTGCTATGCTTAAGACATCAAGTACCTACTTTTAAAAAAGATAATAATTTAAATATCCGGCTATTTGTATTATCGTTTCACGCTTTTGGAAATTGGTTTAGAGATTTATTGCTTTGGCAGAGAAATTTCTGGAAAAAATATTTAATTCAGACAATGGCCTAGCTATCTACTAAATCTTTAGCCTCCTCTCTGAAAGCCGCCACAAGTTACAATTTATCAGGCGAGGTCTGTGAGGATTAGTTAATGATACATTCAATTTTAATTTTTTTGGTACTACAATTTTCAAAGATGGATGTCACTATTTTTGTCTGAAATGATTTTGTCCCATGGTATCTCAAGGAGTCTTAAAGTAAAAATAATTAACATTGATGTTTATCTATCTCTATTGCAGCAACGGTTGTCCAGATGTCGTAGAAAAAAATAGATGCTCGTAAGTAAATCAACGTCAAATAATTTGACTTCATGAGTGCTGAAGAGTTTTTTTTGGTTGAACGCGATAATCTCAGGAACTACTTAACTGGTTCGAATTGAAATATTATTTGTGTCGGATAGCCCATTTATTGAAGAAGGCTATAGGCTACTAACTTATACCCGCGGTTTTGCCCGCGAGGATGCCAGATTATTACCAAAATATTTTAAGGGCAAAGTATCATACTAACTTTGCACCCCCGTTTTACCCTCTTAGGAAGTGAATATTCCAAAATCCTTTAGGTGTGCAAAAATTCAAGGAGCACTAAAAAAAATAAAAAAGTAACCCCTTCCTTTTTTTATATATAATACAACTCCCGCAGTAGGGTACAAGCTCTGTTTCGCGGGGGACTTTACAAACATACAAGTCACGGACACAAATTACACCCAGACCCGGAACAACAATTTGTGGACCACACAAAGTGGTGCAGCCGTGTGTGAGTCGAACCCACCACCTCTTGCGTAGCAGTCGGACACACTCCCACCGCGCCACAGAGGCAGTAACGTAGGGGACGTAATAAAAGGAACCCCTGTGTCAAGTTTTTAACCCCTATGGCCCTGCGTTGATATGTCAATCAATCAGTCAGCTTCTCCTTTTATATAGGTATATATATATATAACATCACACTACGACCAGTAGGAGCGAAGCATCAATGAAAAATGTAACAAAAATTGAGAAAATTGACACAAACTAAGTTACACGGGTCAGCTAGTTTTAAATAAAAAGAAAATGTATGGTTATGAGCACTTACAGGAGTGCAAATGCCACCCATTAGCGTTAGGTAACACAACCATAAACATGCAATTAAATGCACGCTTAAGATTATGAAGCCAAAAGCTAAAAAGCAGGCGACAGCAATTGAACCAAATTGTCTACGAAAAGAGCTTGGAGTTTATTTATGTACTTGCTTTTACCCCCAGCTCCGCTCCCGTGGATGCCCGTTATAGACGATTTTATTTGAGCTCTCTAAAAAAATAAAAAAAAATTAAAAAAAAAAAATGTGTGACGCGTCCAGTAAAGTGGAGCGAGCAGTTTCAAACTTTAGATAGGAAGCAAAATATGGGGTTTTTACATGTTCTGATCATTATTTATGTTCATAAAAACTTTCCTCGGACTTCAACGAATATTTGAAAAAAATAGGCAAATCGATAGGACTATACAAAACTGTTTAGGCGTCAAAAAATTCCTCCCTGATCGAATGTTACGATTTGACGTCGATACGTCAAATCGTAACATTCTCAGAAGCATAATAGTAGCATTGCCACGTTGGATAGTTAGTTTTGCAAAAGATTAGTTATTGGTACCTCAGTACCAAATTTCAACATAATCCAGTCAGTAGTTTGAGCTGTTCGTTGATATATCACTTAATCACAATTTTCTTTTCAGCACGAAAAAAGCAGGAAAAAATATGCAAGTAACTAGGCATAGTTGTTATACCGATATTTTATAAGGAAGCAGCAAAAACCGAATATCACGAACGAGATGTAAACTATATACAATGGAATTATGTCAAGTCATCGAAATATTGCGAGAACATTAAATGTTACTTACAATAATGTGTAGGGAAAGGACGCTTTTTATTTTGACCCCTATTGTTATATAAGTAAGGTTGTAAATAGATTTCGGAAGTTACATAATGATATTCAAATGACACAATGGACAAAAAACTTAATGGTGTGTTTTTATAAATTTACTAGGAGTACCCTGCGGTTTTAAACTTACTCCCACGCTACTTTTAAATCATATTTTGTGTACGTGCTGAAATCTTATTATATATTTCTGCTACACGTTGTATACGTACTATACTATTACCTACTATACAACGTGTTATATGTGGTAAAAAAATCCTAATCAGTGGACAGTATATGTCAAAAGAATCTCACCTCTCAAGGTGTCATATCTTGTCATACATTTTTAAACGAATAATTTATTAAACAAGTCATTATAAAAATATGTCGGGTTCTTATGGAAGTACTTCGATTTGGTAAAATGAGCGCTTGCACATAACAAGTGCTCAGTATATATGTATTAGACACGTTATATACTATCTTAGATTTTATGAAGAGTATATTATTTTTTGTTAAACGCATTCGAATTCCGAGCAACTGATATTACGTAATGCCCGAGCGAATTGACTGATAGAATTTAGCTACTTTATTCTGTAGGTTTTGTCGGCGAATAATGAAGTATTTATGCGACAATAATGGCATGTCGACAGCGAAATAATGACACTTCCGCTTGAACATGTCAATTACGCAATAAGCGTGGTAGTATACCGGCGAACAAACTACGAATACAAGTGACGAAAATAGACACTGCCTATTTTTCCTATACTACATAATTGTCGTTTTAACCAGCGCCTGCTTGCTTTGATGATCTAAGTCACCGAGTTTTGGTCTCAGTTCTTAAGTTCTATCATAATGAGTACCTCTCTTACAGCCTAATTATAGCCTATAGCTTAGTAAGATTAAGCGAAATTTTAATCCCGGGGTGTTGGCCGAGTGGATTTTTTTCTTGCACAAATTTTAAAAATTAATCTAAATGACATCACATAGGCGTATAAAGGCTATGAGATAGCAACAAAAATTCATTTTAATACCGAATTAATCAATAAATACCTACCTAGAAAGATAAATTTCTAGATAGGTATTTTCCTGCATACTTTAAAATACAAATATAATTCTTGCTTCAAAAAAGACAAAACTACTGACCGATGAAACGAGACATTTAATTTTGTACCTAGCTTAAATGGCGCAAATGTATTTCGAGTAGTGCGGTGCCGTTTGATTGAGCTTAAATCTATGGTCGAACGCGCGACGGACGCTTGACTGACTTCAATCGGTGCGCAGTGATTTAGGTGAAACTTGTGATTCTGGGATGGAGGGATACAGATTTGGAAAAGGGTTTTTGTTAAAAACTGGCCAAGTGAGTATTGAACGATGCGCAGGGTAGATTTCGGTTGTAAAGGCTGCTACGAGTAGGTATTGTCTGCGGAAATGTAGTCGATATTTACGCATTGATAACGGTTATCTTTTTTTAAGTTTAAAGGCGGATAGCATAGCTAAGTGGCAACCGAGGTTGGTAGGGAAATTACATATTTACCGGATCATTGGGATTATTTCTGTAAGTTTAAGAACATATATTTCAAGACCTGGCAGAACTATTTTGATAAAATATCGTTGGAAAAGGTGATAATGTACAAGGCCATACTGTATGAGCTTCCACGTGCGGCCTGGTTTGATGATAGCAAGTTAGGTAGAGCCTATGTTAAGTTAGCATTAGGACTTCACTCTGGGTATTATCCATCGGCAAAGTTTGCATTCTTCATGAGAAAAGTGACATCGCCAAATTATGACGTGTGTAATAAACTTGAGGATGTGCAACATTTGCTGATGGATCGTGTTAAGATCAAAATAGACAGGGAATCATTGATGACACAATTTTATTTGAATAGACTGGATGTGGGGTTAATTTAATCTATTTTGGCACAACCTAAATCCGAAATTGCAAAAAAGATGAGTACATAATTTGCATTAGTGATATATCAGTGATTTGCTTCCTTTTGCTTAGGTTTAGTAGTAGATTGCAATTAGGATAATGTACGATGGAGTGGACTTTCCATGTGGACAAAAACTCCTTAACAAATAAAAAAAAAAAAAGTTTATGTCAATTATTTTCGATTATAATCCATATACGAGTAGATATGTGGACTATGGAAATTTATAGACGCATAATGCGTATTGAACGTATCGTTTTGCATCTAACAGTACTTTTATTTGAAAGATGTTTTAGACGCCATAAAATGATGAGACAAAAAGTCCATTATTTTCAAAACGGATTTTAATCAAATACAGCTTAAACCCAAACCTAGCTTTTCAAGAAAACATAAATGCGTTACAATACATCAATACGTAGATTCATAGATACACTAGTAAACTCCCTCACTCTTCCATTCGCTCATATATAAGAGATAAGTCAAAAAACCCCACAATAACCATTTTTTACCATAAAGCTACAAACAATTCTCCTTCCATATCTGTTAAGTATCACATACCTGTAAACTACAAAATGCATTGTAACATGAGACCTAATCTAAAAATTGTCTTTACGATCCATTATTTTTACAACAACTCGACGTTTCCCAACTACTGAACTATCTTTGGGTGTATGGCAGCATTCCAAGGCTTCTTATTCCCAAAAGCGAGATAATGTGGATGCGGCCTTATATAAAAATGTCACGTAGTTAATGCACGTGCTATCTTATATGAGCTAGTACATTTTTAAAGGTTGAGACAAATGTTCCTTTTTGTGATTTTGAGAATTTTCATTCTAAATTATACTACACCTAAATGTATGAAGGAAAAATACGACCGAGGGGAGGTAAATAAGTTCGCGGAATGGGGGCTAAAAAAGGCAAAATAAAAATCAAAATTATTTTTCTTTCTCAATATATTCTCCCTTAACCCTAATACACTTCTCAGATCGTTCGATTAATTTATTTATACCATCAAAAAAAAATGTTTTGTCTTTGTCGTCAAAATAGGCTGAAATTGCATTCTTCACCTCATCATCAGAAGAAAATTTCTTTCCACGGAGTTCTTTTTTCATTTTTGGGAATAAATAATAATCGCTGGGGGCTAAGTCTGGACTGTAAGGAGGATGTTCCAATATTTGGAAGCCTACTTTTTGTAAGGCAGCCATCGCAACTTGTGCTTTGTGCACGGGAGCGTTGTCGTG
This sequence comes from Herminia tarsipennalis, assembly GCA_945859575.2. Lineage (NCBI taxonomy): Eukaryota > Metazoa > Arthropoda > Insecta > Lepidoptera > Erebidae > Herminia > Herminia tarsipennalis. Next base: position 6,996,806 of record OX243834.2, on the reverse strand, counting down.
CAAAAGCAGCACCGTTTTGGTCAATTTTCCCCGTCTCTTCTCCTTCACAGCATCTCGCAAGCGTTCTAGCAGAGCAGCGTAGTATTGTCCGGTTATATTGACACCCTTTTCCTTGTAATCTATTAACAAAATTCCTTCTGTATCCCAGAAAATCGTCGCCATGAGTTTTCCAGCCGATTGGGACACTTTGAATTTCTTGGGAGGTGGTGTACCCTTTTTTTGCCACTGCATGGACTCCTGTTTTGATTCAGGCTCATAATGGTGAACCCAAGTTTCATCTCCAGTCACAATGCTGTTCAAAATTGCTTCTTTGTCGTCAGCACAGAGGTCCAAAAACTCTCGACAACATGCAACTCGTCGTTGCTTCTGATGTGGCGTGAGCATTCTCGGCACCCACCTTGCACACACCTTTGACATGCCAAGATTGTTGTGTAGCATATTCAAAATAGTTGTATCTGATACTCCAATCATTTCTGCGAGTTGTTTCTTCTTTAAACGTGCATCTTCCAGTATTAATTTTTCAAGATTATCGACATTTTCTGCAGTGGTCACTTCAATAGGCCGTCCTGCTCTGGGGTCGTCTTCTAGTGAGTCTCTGCCTTGTTTGAAGAGGTTGTGCCACTTGTAAACCATGGTTTTACCAGGACAAGAGTCCCCATACACGGAAGACATCTCTTCTAAAATGGTTTGAGGAGGTTTTCCTTGCTTGGTAAGGAATTTGATGACAGCACGAAACTCGATTTTCTCCATTCTTGCAGTAGTCTTCCGGATTTACTTGTTTGATCGATGATAGCTCAATGAATAATGACCCGATTTTTATGAAACTTGGTATTTATACTCCTAAGTAGTCCCGCAATTCGTGCAGGTTAAAAAAATTACCCCCACCCCCCGCCAACACCCCGATTCCGCGAACTTTTTGACCGACCTGCGTAGAGGTACCAAAATTATGGTGTTTACCGCTGCTCCACCGACTCACTCAATGATCACTAATTTATTGAATGATTTTGTGCGTTGCGTGGTAGAAAAAAAACTATTTAGATATCAAATGTGTTTATAACATCACATATTTTCTTTTAGAAATAGGTAAGTAATGCTACAGCGTAATAGCCTAATACGTCCAAAAACTACTAACAGAGTAATGATTTATATAAAAAACCCGAATGCAAAAAGACAGAAACAAATCAAATTTAATAATTTCAAGTATATCTTGTTTTTGACTGTTTGCAGGCGGATTTTTACCCGATTGTAAGGAAGGGTTATGTTTTTCGCGCGTATCTTGTATGTATGTATGTACATACATACATACATACGTATGTATGTATGTTTTCAATACTTGACAATAGCTGTGATAAAAGTTAGTTGTTACATCGGTTATATTTTTTTTTTAGTTAATTCAACTGGTAATGGTCTTTAATTTGGATACCCCACCCGTAGGTCTTCGAAAATATTTATTTTCTTAGACCACACAAATTTATAGCTCATATTTTTTTTTTTTTTTTAGAATGTAATGATAATCTAATACGTATAATTTATTAAAATCGGTTGAGCCATTAAGGAGTTATGAGGGGACATGGGTACATTGTAAGAATACTTACTGGCCTGACTAGAGCTGACTACCTATAAAAAATTATAATGTTCGGCCTGCGACAGCACATTTTATTAAATGCTCTCTGTAACGAAACAATAACAAAAGCCGTGATAGTTGTTAAACTAGGTTTGGAATACGCTTCCGTTTCGTCTTGGGTTCTACTCCTGGGTCTGGACATTAAATTTTTCTATCTTGGATAAATGCAATTATGCATATTAGTAGGTACCTAATGAGATTGTAATGAAATTTCTTTTAGGGTTCAAAATTAAAAGAAAACTGTCGTGAATAATATAAATAGTTTTTTCTTTAAAATATGGGTTTTCAAACTCAGGAACCTAAACTAATCAAAGACTAAATTGAAGGTTTTTCACTCAGGCGGTTCATTGAATGAACCTGAACCTAGTAAGTAGCCTTTATATTGAACAGGTTAAAGACTTTCTGTAGTAAGTAGATTACCTTTGTTTATAAAATTTGTTTTATCTTTATTTATAATATCCTTGCGAAATTGTAGCTGAATTGCAATAATTAATTTGGTATAAAATATAACCTATTTTCTTGTGTAACATATTTACTTCTAAGTATTGAGGACAATAACATTTTCAAGTTCTTAGTTTCGCCATGTTTTCAAAGGTTACTTACTCGAAAGTGAAAAAACCTTAAATGAAATTGGGTATATGATAAATATAAAATCGTGTGCAGTATCTACCATTATATAGGCCTTTTATAAATATGTAGGGGTTGCGAAGAATATTTTTCAATTTAGTGATCCGGTTGTGAAATACTAAGCTTTAAAGAGCAATTTTTTGTTATAGTCGAGTGGCTGGCAGGGGGGGGGGGGGGGTAATTATCTGTGGCCAGTCTTCTTCTTCTTAGCGTTTCGACTGCAAACATCTATATAACAATTCCTATTTCCTTGGTCACGAGATAACTAAAGAACGACTTTACCTATTTCATTAATTCTTTTATTTTAGGTTTCTAATACTTTGTAGAAAGTACTTAACTCTAAAAAGAATATGAATAAAAAAATACTGGGCGGTACATAGTTCGCCGGGACAACTAGTTATAAATAAAAGCAAACAAGATAACACAAATATATATCATAAAATGTATTCTCGGGACACATAATAAGATAAATCGCATAATTTATTCAGATAATCATAATAAAATGCGTGGTGACTGCAGCAGTATAAAAATGATGTAAGAAATGTTTTCTTCATAAAAGTTCTTTGAATCAAGAAGAAGATAAATATCGACCCAAACCTAAAAAACGAACGCAACGATCTGTCATAACATACCCTGTTAATAGAACCGTTGCCTCGTCTAAACAATTTCATATCAACTCATTAAAATTAATAATATCATAAACAAAACGTTAAATATCTGTAACAGTACCAACATACAATGTAAAACAAAAGTAACAGAATGGTTTAAATCACTTACATACCAAGAAACATATAGCTAACAATACATACTAGCATCACACACACACACACACACAGGCAGACGCACTTGTTTTTTTTTTATATTAGACAGTAGGGACCCATTGGCCTCGTCAACTGCATTATCTGCGGCAGTCATCAAGTTCGACTGTGTACAGGTGGTCGGGCACACAGGACACGTTTGTATTGCACCACATAAGCAGCTGAGATTGGCACCTACTCAGTGTGAAGGCCAGTGATAAGCAACTTATTTTTTAATTAAAGTGTATTTAGAAAAACTTTTGCATGAAAGAAGTACAACAACAACATTTTGTTATTGTCATTTACTACTACGGATTCTGCAAACCATCCCAGACATAACAGTACATTCATCTTTACAATTTATGCAAACTATAATCGTAAATGTAGTCGTAATGTATAAGTCACTGTATTCTCATTTACGCATGAGTTGGTAGGATCAAATTGTTATCAAAATTTCCACTCACATCCCAGCGGTTAGAATGCCTAATTTAAATAATATTTTGGTTTCATACAACACAATTTAAGACCACCCCGCACCCTATACAATAATTCAGCACAAATGTTCCAATGTCAACTTTCCCTTGAACTCTTAATGTATATATATTTTATACATATATTCTAACTTTATGAAAAACCTGCACAAAAAATATGGAAACAAGATCCCCTACATAATTATATAATTGCCAGGTTTTTTTATTTTTATAATTATTTTTTTTATTTAATACTTTTTAGTATTTGTAGTTTGTAATCGATGTAACAACTTACTTTTATCACAGCTATTGTCAAATATAAATACTAATAAGAAAAGAATGGTTGCTAACTAATTTTTTTTAGTATCACAGTCATAATCATGTTATACCTTTTTGAAATGCTTAAGATGAGCCCTTCAATTTGATGCCCTTATTGCAGTATTCAAAATAATTTTTTTTCCTCTCCTCTTTATTTTGAAATCTCACAGCCACCATGTTTGTTTTTTACAAACGTCACATATTTAAAAACACTAGGGCGATCAAGACGAATCTAACGACGTCTTAATTGTATAAATATGTTCAGTGGATTGTGACATATCAGGTAATTAAAAATATACAAGATACGCGCGAAAACATAACCTTTTCTTACAGTCGGGTAAATACACAAAGAAACTGTGAATTTCTTGAAACAGAAGAAGTAAACGATTAATTAGAAGTATTTAATTTACCGTGGTGATAAACCACACTTAACCGTATTGACCAATTGTTCTTTTTGCGATGTTTTCATCCGCATATAATACGCTGCCATACAAAAAACATACGATATCCATTTAACTCAAGGTATCTATTAATTACCCAACAACATCGATACGACTAGAGTGCTATATTTGCTATGTAATACATACCATACCTTACCTACCAAATACAACTGATATTGGTTTCTACGGTCCAACAAATACATTGACTATTGGCCAAACTGGACTAACAAGACGTATCAATTATGAATGTAAATGTCATATTGCAAATGTTTACTAAAGGCATAGCCAATGCTATACCTGCAACAATGCGTTTAAATTTTAAAATAAAGATTGAAGAAACTAAAATTCTCTGGTGCTCTTTTGTGTCATGCAACTTACTTGAATACATCATGATATTTTTATGCAAAAACTGTCGTATAAAGCTGCAAAGAGGAAAACCAAAGACTTGGTAAATCATAACTTATACCCTGCTGACGTCCCCAGTTCTTCTGACGATCCACAGTAGAACGTACTTATTATAGATCCTGAGGGTAATTACCATAATCGCACGCTTGGCGAGCGGGTTGGCGATACGCAGAGGACGCTGCTACCTTCCTTGACCCACGGTAAGAGAAGGGGTGGTACTATTCTTAAGCTTAAATTAAAATTTTAAACAAGATAAATGATAAATTATTATAATTCACAGGCAAAGCCATTACTTAATACAAGCGAATCTATGATTAACGAACTCGTAGGCGTTCCCACATTAATATCGTAGGTATCTAATTTACAAATCGTATCACATACTCCGTAAATACGTATTTGTAGGTAGAATAACAATATATTTAGCTGAAAGCCTAATACTAACTATAAATAAAGCTGTATTCCCTACTGACTCCGCAACTTTTCTCATTACAAATTGAGGTAATAAGCAGTTTGTTGATTCGAAACAGTTATTTGAAAGAAATTGTTGATTAAGCATTGACGAGTCCATCTTTAGTAGCAGTTTGCTTGACCACCATCAAATATTTCTCTAAGAGGGGTTCCTGACTCAGTAGCAACCGAGCAGTTTGAGATAACTGCGAGGTTAAACAACGTTACTACCATCGGTCCATAGATGGGTGTCCGTTTTCAAAATATGTCACAACCCTCCGTGTTTCGGAGAGCACGTTAAATCGTTGGTCCTGCGCCCAATATTCTCTCCCATTGGACTATGAGAGTGAAGGAATGCACTTGTGTTTGGGCATACACTTGTGCATTATAATATCTCCTGCGTAGTTGACTAATCTCTTATGAGATTGGCCGCCGTAACCAATATCGGTTAGGAGACCATTATAGAATAGAATCTATTTCAATATTACACAAAAAAGAAACAGTAGTAGTAATTTCAGGATTGTCACTCACTTATTGCCCAGTCTATTTTTAAAGAAATGTTGTTGTACAGATTGCAATATTAAATTGCCTGATTAAAATTTACAACTATCCTCAAAGTATATAAAAAAAAATTAGGATCTGTTTTGAGTTGCTCCAGGATATGTTTAGAATCTGTGGCGCGGTGGGAGTGTAACCTACTGATACGAGAGAGGGTTCGATCCCCACCCAGGATTGAACTTTATGTGATGAGCACGATGGTTTATTCTGGGGCTGGGTGTTATTTATCTATAACATATATGTATTTAGAAATATATAAGTATGTTTGTTGGTTATCTGGTTTCCATAGTACAAGCTCTACTTAGTTTGGAATCAGATAGCTTTGTGAGAGTTGTCCCAAGATATTATTATTAATTATTTGAGGATAAGAGACACGGAAGTCTTTAAATTTTTTTATTGGTTTTCAGTCTCAAATTAAATAACTCTGTCGAAATTTCAAATTGCAAACAACTATCAGAAAGTTTACCACAAACCTTTATAAAGAAGTATAATTACAGACTTCGCTTCTTCTGTTTTACTTAAACCTCCGAAAATTGTTAAAGATAAACAAAAATCTATCTATTCAAAAAGCGTCAAGCCTAATTTAGTGAACAGAAAAACATTTCTGAAGTAGGAAACTTCAACAGAAGGAATTATATTAAGTTACAAGTTCATTAAACATTTCCTCGATACAGTTCAGCTTTGAAAACTTTTAATGTTACCATCCCTCGTAATAAGGGTAGTATTGAAGTAGTAGAAAATGTTAAGTAACAAGTCTTAGCAGTAACGGATACGAGAATCGTCGACTGCGACTCTACTTTTACTTGTGTATTTTAATAGATTAATTACATTATTAATGAAGTAAGTTCTTATTTTGTATTGATAATTTAATTCTAAACTCTATTGAGGTATTTTTGTAAGCTCGTTTCTTATAAACTAGATAATGTGTCGGAGAATTATTAAATCGATAATTGATTTCGTTGACCTAACATCTGTTTTGTTTAAATAGCAAATATATTGACTCATTTGAACATAGCCGCTGCAAGATGGCGTGATTTTAGTTTGACGTTTGCATTTGAAGTGCCAGTAGTAGCAATGAGGCTAATCCGGGCAGTCTTAATCGAACAGTCATATCAAAAACACCCTTTTCCGATAGACGTCTTTAATTTTATAGTCGTGTGTGCAAAGTGCATTTGTGTTATCAAAATGGTTAGAACAGTTGGCGACCTTTACCTTGCTCGAAGTATCCGTGTTCTACCATAATGTTAATTCGAATTTTGTTTCATACGGTATATTGTTTCATCAATATATATTGTTTCATAATTCATACAGCCGTCCTCACGATTTGACATTGTAAAAAGACCACCTGTACTATAAAATTTTCTTTCCCTTCAAGATTTCGCTGTCTATTAAATTATGCGACGGCACGTCAGCTACCAGATCTATGCATACCAAATGAATGAAACTATATACCATTTGTAACAGTCTAATAAACACTAGTATCACTACTGCCTTTGACATAGCTATCAAAGTTCGCAGTTTAACCACAGAATTTTGAACCAGTGAAGTAAATTGCTGCAGTATCGTTGGGGGTTATGGCTATACAATGTTTATTTAAGCCGTTCTTGTGTTGTAAGCGCGTGCCTACACATTAAAGCAACATGAAGCTTCGGCTAAGCATGTGGAGAACGAATTTTGGCTTCCAACCAAAATGCATCTGCCGTGTAATTAAATGGACCACTGTTCACCAACTCTTGTACAATATTTTAAAATTGTTCAGATTTATTTTGTATGGCGCAGTCGCTTGGGAGTGTTTAGTGTTTTCAGAAAATGCACATGTCCAACTTTATGTGTCTGTTTCTTAGTTATTTTCGAGTAAAATTCGCTAACTTTAAATTTAAATGGACAGTATTTTTCTGTATAAATATATACCTATCGAAATCAATGTATTTGAATAAAGAACATCTTGGTTAGTTTAGATTTTATTATCTGAGAAATTAAGATGCTTAAATTTATTTTTGTGTGAGTTCACTGCCCTGAATTAAATTTCGGTACGGTTCTTGAAAGTAGGTATCAGAATTACGACCTTAAAATAAAATGTTACGAAATAGGTTTTTCTCTTAATAGTAACACTTTTTACCTACATAATGCTATTGAGTTTATACGTGTTTACTCAGTAGTGGGATATTTTATGACAAATATTAACAAAAACCTGCAAATTTACGTTTTCAATATTTTCAAAAACATTTCACCAAAATATCGCGAGAGAACATTTCATATTGTAAATATAATTCATAAAATTTAATAAAAGCATCGCTTCATTCTGTACATCTTTCCAAATGAGAGATCTCATTTGATTGATTTTTATTGAGTACCTCTCAGCTCGACTCGTCGCCTTAAACAAGACAGTAATAAATAGGAAGTTGCAGTGTAAGACTGTATAGCGCTGTATTAAACTATGGAAGCAGGCTGTGATAGATTGCAGCTTCTTTTCAAAGCGCCGCGCCGCTCCATATGAAGGCTACATTAAGTCTCCTTGATAGCGCTTCAGGAAACGCATTAGCTGTTTTTAAGGAGATTTTGCGCTGCAATGTTATATTTCATGGGATAATGTTTATATGATAAACCTCTTTATACTCAAACGATACCTAACTTTAAGATGATTCAAAGTATTTCTGTCGCAACGTTTCACTTTTAAGTGAGAGTGACAGTATCATGGGCCTTGAAGGCCCATGATACTGTCACTCTCACTTAAAAGTCTTCAAATAGAGATGATTTTGTTTCGGCAGACAATATAAATTGTGTTGTGTTTTTAAGTTTCTGTTAATCTGGTTGCAACTTCTTATTGATAGTAACTTTTAATTTTGGCAACAGACATTCTTCCAATTTTGAATCGCTTTGTCACAAACATTCTTTAAAAAATTTTTGGAGGGTATGACTTAGTAACTCGTGCCAAACTTTGTAGTGTATTATATTATAAACTATACTGCGTAGGTTGAAAGAAAATGTCAAGTCATCCATCAGTCGCAATAATAAAGATAAATATCGCCCTGTTTATATGGAAAAATGCGTGGTCATTGTGACGTCATGCCTTTTATGTTCGAAGAGGCTCTTTGCAAATGTATACAAACATATCTTGTGTCTCAGGTATATTGAGAGTGCAGCAATTTCTCATCTTACAGGATTGGGAATACTCAAATGATAACTTTGTCTGTAGACTAAGATGTCAACTTTACATATGATCTAATAAATTCTCTGCAATACATTAACATTAGTTGGACGGATAATTTGATTGATTTGAACAACGTTCTTGCATTGAAATTAACCACTTTGTTAATTTAGGTCAAGCAAAGTTACTTGATTATAATGAGCGCTTAGATGTTACTCAAGTTTTGTCAAGAATACTTTTATTATAGAAATATTTATTATATTTTGAAATATATATACATAGAGAATCAAAGTAGGTCGCCACCACGAGCTCTATGAAACATTTTATGACAATAAAATGAAAAAAGGATTTGATAGAATTGAATTTGTATTTAGCAAATGGATGTATTAAAATGATAGATACAAATTGTGATAGCCGGATGAACAGTGAAATACGTATACCAAATAAAATCTATTGAGAGTTGCATGCAATGTTCATTTTTATTTTTATTTTTTTATAGGCATTAGGTATTATTATTAGTTAGTTTATATATTTCATACAGTTCAATTGAATAATTTAAAATTTTAAAATTTGTTTGTATTTAATATAATAATACTGATGATATCCTATTCTGATATTTGGGCAAGATTGTAAGAACTTTTCACAAGTTTTCAATCTAAACAGTTTTCTTTATTACCTCATTTTTTCATAAAAATAAAATTTTGTTATAAAACCTAACAGTACAACACGAACAAGCTTTTTAATAGGAAATATTAATACAAACTTCCATATTTCTTAAATTAATTACAAAGGCCTCTGTTACATAAAAAGCGCCTTTCGTGTCTCAAAGGGCACATAACTCCGGGCCATACAATATTGTTGCCTGAGGTATTATGCCTTAGACAATGAATAATGTAGCGGAAAAATAATGAGCAGACGGCCCCCGTAGACATCTGTCCTCTCTACTTATACTCGCCTAAGTGGGTTAATGGTAGGTCTGCAGATTACAGGCTCTTGATAACATAGTTGACATGTTACAATATAGATTAATATAGTTTTCTAAAACATAATTATTGAAAACCGGATGCAAGTACAACATTATTTTAATTTAAGCGCCGGTAGCCTAATGACTAAGGCATGGGGCTCGCAATCGAGAGGTCACAGGTTCGAATCTTAACCTAACAAAAGCAATTTAGTTTAGCTTTAGGAGTTAACACGATTGATAGTAATGTGGGACTCACAATCCCACTAGGTTAGGTATATCTTTAAAAATAAAATATAAGGAATTTAAAGTCTATATATAGCGGGAGTGTGACAATACGACAACACTATGACAATAACTCGCGAAAGACGAGAAATAATTATGTTACATAATATTAAAAAACATAAACTTACTGCCCGCCCAATGGTAAACAGTTACGATTAGCCATTATTAACGTATAAAAAATTCGTATAAATAGATTTCAGCACCATCTTCTCCATATAAACTTTAACTAGCCAAATCTCACACATCTCTGTGCGCACAACATTCGAAAATGTATTTGGTTTCCAACAATATAAAACCTCGGCAAACTTCGATATCGATTTATCGCATAGAAACCATGAATAAAAGTCAGTAATTACAAAGGATTTACAATGCAGATGTAAATAGGTATCTCGAAGGGATACCTTTATTAATACGACTCAGCTCGATTGGTTTGTGTTTTTCTTTTATATGGGTATTTAATTATGTATATCGTTCGTGCATAAGGGTAATGTGTGAAAAACAGCCGACAGGCACGAAACCTTCTTCAAAGAAAGACTTTTCATTGTAAAAATAAAACTGACTTATAAATAGACAGCTTTTCAGAATAGAAGGTCGTTTTCTATTTATTTATACATTTTTCAAATTGTAACCAAATAATTCTATAATTTGCAAGTGCTTGCACAAGTCATGCACAGGTGATAGGATAAGCTCATTAATTGTACATAGTATCATTGTAATATAAAATTATATATACGACGTGTCTTAATCGCGTGCATAATTTCACGGCCGTAGCAATATGATCGAAACGACGGGTAATAAACAATTACCTTAAACTATTCACGCGATTAAGACCCGTCGTATATTTAATTTTATAATGTGTACAAATCGCGAAAGTTTATCAACATTTAGTATCATTGTAGTTCGATTTCTTCGACTCAAATTTCACAATCAACTTCAACTACGAGTGTTGACTGATGAACCAATCAAGTTACCCATTAAACAAATACAAGTTCCTCTATTCTTGTTTATACAATATTCAACTAGCTTGTACTTTTTACATCCGAGGTGTGAGCCTGGAGATCTGTCACACAGGTTTCGTACCTAGTACGGACTCCAGCTCTCACTAAGGTACTTAAATCTTACGCTCCTTATCATAAGAATATATTAATATACTTACTAATACTGTACCTTTTTCAGAGGAAAAAATATATTATTATTGTTATGTTTGTATATTTTTTAATATCTCGGCCTTCGCCGGTTTTTTTTTACGGGAAACACGGGCCGAAGCCAAGTGTTTTTATTTATTTACATAGATTTACCAACATTTGTTAACACCATTACATTTTATAACAATAACAGTGCAAATTACGGATAGACCATGTGTAACAAACAATTATAGGTAAATACAGCATTTACAAAAAATAAACAGCTTAAACTAAACTAAACTATTAACTAAAAATGAGTTAAGATTTAACATTTTTGACTTTTTATTATTTCTGAGAAAGATACTTCATCAGGATAGATCGGAACCGACCAAGCGAATCAAAGTGAATATCAACTAAATCACTACAGTCGTTCAACAGTCTGCAGAATCTAGGTAATGATGAGTTAGCACCCAGTTGTGTTCTTCTACGTGGCGGATAAAGAGGCGTTATGCAATGCCGTGGATACCTAGCTGGTACACGATAGCTCACTTTGCTCAAGAGCCCCGGACAGTCGACAATACCGTTTAAGACCTTGTACATGAAGATACAGTCAGTAAATTCGCTACGACTAGACAGAGTGGTCATCTTAAACTTCGTGAGCTTGTGCCTGTAAGAAGCCCTTTTCATGGCTCGACTGCAATTTCGGACTAAGTGCCACATAAATCTCTTTTGAACCCTTTCCAGTCGCAACAAATGTGTTGCATAGTGTGGTCTCCATACAACACTGCAGTATTCCAGGGTGCTTCTGACTAGGCAATTGTACAATACGATTTTTGGTCTAGCGGTACGAAAAATTTTCCCATTCCTAATGATGAACCCCAGAATTCGTGATGATTTTTTGATTGCATGTTCTAGTTGCGGTAAAAATGTTAATTTTTTATCAAAAATCACACCAAGATCTTTAATTGTATCAACTAATTGAACTTTTTCTGTATTTATAAAATAATCACAATCTATTAGATGAGCCTTTCGAGAAAATTTTATTTGAAAGCACTTTTTGATATTTATATCCATACTGTTACGATTACACCAGTCTATTAATCTATCGAGATCACTTTGCAAGCATAAGGCATCATTACTTGACTCAATTGATCGTCCAAATTTTAAATCGTCTGCGTACATGAAAGAAAGAAAGAAAGAAGAAGAAAGAAAATATATTTATTTTGGAATCAACACACGAGACAAGAGTAATAACAGGCAATATAAAAAGAAAAAATAAAATAAAATAAGTGCAATTATTAATTAAAACTATTCACATAAATAATAATTAAAACATACAAATTATAATTACAAAATTAGCAATAAAATAAAAAGAATAAAGTAACAAAAACATACAAATAATAATTAAAACATTGGAAAGTAATTGGGCGTCTCGTGGCTGCACCAAAATAGGAACCTAGTTCAGCTTATTGCCGGGCGCATATTATATGCGCCTGACGCTGGTTTTCAACTGGGTCCTAGTGTGTGTGTGGTGTGTGTGTGTGTGCGTGTGCGTGTGTGTGCATGGTGTGTGTGTGTGTGTGTGCGTGTGTGGATGTGCAAAAATATTTTACTTTTAATAAATTAAATGAATACCATAAATAATTGTGTCTTCTTTGTCTCACTTGGCGCTGATGATCGGTGGTGTTGTGCATACCAATATTACCTATGTACTGAATGCAGTGGATGCCATTGCCAACCTTTGAAGGAATAATATACCATACCTCGAGGTTGTAACAAAGTAAGTGCAAAATTATAAAAGTTTTTGATCGTCCAGAAGTATTTTTTTAAAGTGAAATTTAAATTAATTTTTTTTGTTTATGATCCTTAACGGAGGTGGTATATTATTCCAACAACGTGTGGCGGCATATTTAAAACATCCCCTAAACGCAGTCGTTCTATACTGAGGTATCGACAGTGGATACGATATGGAGCGGTTTGGGTAATTATAGGATTCGTGTCTCCACCTCAGCTTTTCGAATAGGTACGTTGGTTTTTTCGTCCTAATCGTTTCAAATAGAAGAGTAGCCAAGTGCAATGTTCTCCTAGCTGTCATTTTAAGAACATCGTTTTGGTTGAGAAACGGGGTTACATGGTTTTGTCGGGGTATAGTGAAACAAAAACGAGCACAGGCATTTTGCACGCGCTGGATCAAGCGCCCTGTTCTGGATAGCAAACATGGACCATATACAGTGTCAACGTAATTCAGCTTTGATAAAACAAGGCTATCAACCAACCTCTTTCTCATATCAACGCTAAGATATGGACGCAATCTGTAAAGAACTTTTAACCTGTAAAAACAGTTTTTTACAACACTATTTATATGTCCTTCGAAACGTAACTCTGGATCAAAGCGAAGACCTAAATTGCTAGCAACTTCCACCCTTTCTATATTATTCTCTTTTATTTTTATCTCAGGGTTAGCGAGTATGGTTTTTCTTATTTGACCTTTACTGCCCATGACGATAAATTTAGATTTTTGGCCATTTAAAACTAAGGAGTTTGACTCAGACCAATCTGTCACTCTTTGCAGATCTGCGTTCACTCTATCCACGGCAGATGACGTGTCGCGGGGGTCGAAAGAATGGAAGAGCTGTATATCGTCTGCGTACATGTGATACTTACATTCGCGGAAACAGGTAGTTATGTCTGCGCTGTAGAGGATGAAGAGAATTGGTCCAAGCAAAGATCCTTGGGGTACCCCCCTTTTGAGCAACTGTGGATGCGAAATGAGCGCTGATCCATCTCGTTTCCTAATTTCGACTTGCTGGGACCTATCAGAGAGGTAGCTGTCGAACCATCTGACAGTTTCCCACTCAAAGCCATAAAAGGCAAGTTTCGACAGAAGCAGAGTTACATTGATGGAATCAAAAGCACGGGAGTAGTCCAGCAGTGTCAATATCGTCCCCCTTCCCTGATCCCGCGCCTCTAAGATATTGCCAACAACATCCGCCAGAGCCGTGGCAGTGCTGCGTCCTTTCCTAAAACCTGATTGTAGGTCTGGTAGTATGTTGTTTGTTTCCAGAAACTCAACCATCTGTATATACACCACCTTCTCTAACACCTTTGACAGCCAGGGTAATATGCTGATCGGACGAAGGTCCTTGTGACTCAGTGGGTTAGCATTTTTAGGCAAAGGTTTCACAATGGCCTTTCGCCACAGATCAGGAAACGTACTGGAGATTATTGAGGTATTTACAATATTTGTGATGGTATTCAAGGATTGCGGGAGTGAGAGTCTTAACATATCCTTAGATATGCCATCGACTCCTTGGGCATTTTTTTTAATATGTGAAATGATCTTACCAATTGTTTCCCGATCTGTGGGTTGGAGTGAAAATCTAGCAGAACCGTGGCGATTAAATTCATAATAGGTTAGCTTAGAAATACTAACGTTAGTGTCGCCCGGGACATCAAGAAAATAAGAGTTTATTGCGTCTGGATCGTTAAAAGGACTCGGAAACTCACAATCTCTTTGGACTGGAAGCACATGAAGCTTAACATTAGCCCATAGAAGTTTCGGGTCGTTGATATTATCATTGATGTTCTTTTCAAAGAAAGCAGATTTATCACTCATTAAAGAAACTTTAGCTTGAGTTTTGAGATCAATGTAATATTTTCTATGTGCCTCCAGTCCAGTTTCACGGTAACGGTGACGTGCCTCGTCTCGCAGTCTAAACAAAGTTTTTACTGTGTCAGTTATCCAAGGCGTGGGTTTGGCTTTAAAAATCATTTGCTTAAGTGGGGCATGAATGTCAAATAACCGAGTCAGAAATACATTAAAATAATAAACCATTTGGTTTACGTCACTTGATTCACTAATCAATCTCCACGGCACCGCGTCTAGATCTCTCTCGAAGTGTTCAAACAGTATGTTTTTTAATGGACGATACACTACCAGCCTACTCACTGGTTTATGAAGTAGTCCGAAAACTGGAAACAAGTTGGTATGTCATTTATAAAGATATTGAATAGAACGGGGCCAAGATGAGACCCCTGTGGGACACCTGAAGTAATTAAATGAGTTTCGGACCTGAAACCGTTAACCACAACAAAAAATTGTCGCTCTTCAAGATAGGACTGTAACCACTTCAACAAGGAACCGGTGAATCCGTACATTCTCAACTTCTGCAATAGTATTCTATGTGAGACTCGGTCAAAGGCCTTGCTGAAGTCGGTATAGATAACGTCATATTGTTTGTTAGAGTCCACAGCTTCGATAACAGATTCAGAGAATGAAACCAAGTTTGTGCAAGTTGATCTCGACTTAACAAACCCGTGTTGGTTGTCTCTTAAATACAGTTTAAAATGTCTTTGAATGTGAGCGCACACTAGCGACTCGAATATTTTGGCAAAAATTGAAAGAATCGAAATGGGTCTATAATTATTTACCACTGTATCAATGTCATTTTTGTGAATGGGAACCACTTTAGCAATTTTCCAATAATTAGGAAAGATACCTGTTTTCAAGGATCTATTATAAATTTTTAGAAGAGGCACGACAAGGTACTCAGCGTTAGAAGCAATAAAAACGGGAGGAATGCTATCCGGTCCTGCACCCTTAGAACTATCAACGTCCTTTAACTTTTTTAGAAGAGTATCATATTCAATAGCGGGAAATGTGAACTCCAAACTATATCTCTCTATATTCAATAGAAAGTCAGAATTAAGGTCTACATTTTTTGGTGTTTTATTATGACTATATACTGACGAAAAGTAAGAAGCAAACATTTGGCATATATTTGTTCCACCTGAACATGATGACATGCCGTTGGTTAAGGAAGTGGGATATGTACTCGCTCCTCTTTTGGTCTTCAAATAAGACCAGAAATATTGGGGGTTTTTAATAATATTATCTTCTAATCTGCTGACGTAGTTAAGATAACATTCTTTTGCTCTATCTGCACATCGCTTGCTAATTATTTTAAATTCAATTTGATCCAATGGGTTTTTATATTTGTTGAATCGACGTCTGATTTTATATTTTTCTTTTAACATTTTTTTTAAATTATGATCGAACCATGGAGGGTAACTACTGCTCCTATAGCTTTTTTTTGGAACGAAAGTTTCGATTGCTGTTTCGATGATTTTGTAAAAAGTTTGAACCATTTCGTTTACATTACTTACGCCGTCGAAAATTTCGCACCAATTTAATGCAGCCAAATAATTGTGAATCTTGGCATAATTTGCTTTATGAAAGTTATACTCTACGTTATTCGCGTTATAAGGCAGCTTTGACTCTATCATTAATAGTACACGTATTTCTAAGGGAAGATGGTACTTGTCAATTGCGCTTAAGGGGATATGACACTCCATCACACTACAAGATGGGTGGTTTGTAATAACTAAATCCAGTATACGCCCAGATTTATTGCACACAGCATTCTGTTGGGTCAATCTGTTTATGTTAATAAAATCAGTTAAAATCTGACTTACTCCAGGTATCGACTGACAGTAAGTAGAGTCGCTTAGTCGGCTCCAATCAACGGTGCTCTGGTTAAAGTCGCCCATTATACAAATATGATTATCTGATTTTTCAAAAACTATATTACAATGATCTAAAAAGTGTTCCAGCAGAGATCGCTGTATAGGGGGTGGCATATAGACTGCACATAAAGCAAATTGTTGCAGACCAGTAGCTGTAGGTATATTAAGAGTGACCCACACATCTTCACATTTGCTTTCCCACTTTAACATGCGTTCTGATTTAAATTTCTTGGAAATTGCTATTAGTACACCTCCACCATCCTTAGTGTTATGAAAACCAGAGTCCTCCCTATCTCTTCTATAGACGGTGTATCTATTGTCAAAAATCTCTGTACTCAAAACATTACTATTGAGCCATGTCTCGGTAAGAATAATAGCGTCGTAGTCAACAGAACTTAATTGATTATAGAAATCGTGGGTTTTTGTACGTAAACCACGAATATTTTGATAGTATAAATTTAAACAAGAGAATTTTAACCTATTATAACAATATTGAAGCAATAATAATACAAAAAAATATTTAAATTAATAGTAATTTCATAAGCTAGACTACTTTTTTATTTAATACATCAATATTTTTTATTAGAAAGCTTTCAGATCCATCTACTTTTCTTACAAAGATTCTTCCTCCTCTCACCCAAACATATTTGTAACCTTTTTCATTGGCTCTCTTCCTGGTCGCCGCATGGAGGGCCTTATTTGCTGGTGAAAGGTGTTCAGATACAAATATGGGCGATTTATCCCCGGTAAAACCAAGCAGCAGACTGTTTAATTTATTCTGGGGATTCAATTTGTTGTAGTTTATGGTCGATGCGAGCATCTGGTCTCGCATTTCAAGTGTTAACCTGTACAATCACAATTATTACTCTGAGGGGTTTGTTGCGTCAATGCAGTGGTTGCCTTGGTTGTCTGTCTGTAAAAACTTTCTAACTATTGTGCAAGTATTTAATATAGCGGCCTGTTGAAGATTTTTATAAATGTAAGTAGGAAGATCTAATGTTTTT
Organism: Herminia tarsipennalis; assembly: GCA_945859575.2. NCBI lineage: Eukaryota > Metazoa > Arthropoda > Insecta > Lepidoptera > Erebidae > Herminia > Herminia tarsipennalis. Next base: position 6,979,072 of record OX243834.2, on the reverse strand, counting down.
ATGGACTGGTGAAGTTGTTTGGGGACAACGCGAGTAGAAATTACTACCGGTACTATCGTGACGCTATTAAGACGCCACATTCTTGCTATTTCAATTTTCATATCTACATATTTAGAAAGCTTTTCTGATATAGTATTTTGCAAATTATGTGTATTAGGTACAGCGATATCTATAAGTAGCGCAGATATATTAATTTTGTCTAATAGGGTAATGTCTGGTCGGTTGAAGTGTGTAGTCTTGTTAGTCAATATTGCGCGGTCGAAGTAAAGTTTATGTGTAGAGTTTTCTAAAACGGTTTCTGGGCTATATCTATCTATACTTATAATAAATCTGTAGAGAGGTCAATTCTGTACATGAAATATATTTCCAAAATAACTATCAGGGGGTGATTAGGGATCGATACTGATGCCAAAAATGCAATCAGTAAAATTTTTGTCTGTCTGTCTGTCTGTCTGTATAACCGTTATAGAAACAAAAACTACTAGACGGATTTTAACGAAACTTGGTACAATTATTTTTCATACTCCTGAGGTGGTTATAGTATACTTTTCATCACGCTACAACCAATAGGAGCAGAGCAGTGAAGGGAAAACGGGAGAAGTTACTCCATTTTTTAAGCTTCCGTCGCGTGTGCAACCTTAATGGTTAAAGCTACACAGAAATCATGTATGACGGAAATGTTCTCCTTAAAATTATATAAAAAATATCCCACGACAGCATATCTCTATCTTTTATGGTTGACTCACAATATCGCGTGTAACTCCCGATAGCTTAGCAGTTCGAAGCTTTCTAATTATATTTGTCTACTCTTACGTTTATAACACTCTCAGTCATCCCTAATTCAAAAAGTTAACATAATTAACTATTCCATAAAAAAGAATCATAGAAATCGGTATATAAACACCAAAGTTATACATGAAATACGCTAATAACAAGCCATCGCGCTTGAATACTGAATCATGCTATCTATCTATATCTATACATATAATAAAATTGTAAATTTCACATGTCTGTACATGGCCGAACTTAGTGAAAAAAAATATTAGGAAATGTTCGAAAAGAGTATTTAAACACTTTGCTGCATTTTTAGAAATGTCTGTCTGTCTGTTTGTTTGAACACGAATCACGCAAAAACTACCAGACAGATTCGGTTGAAATTTTGCACGTGCAATTTAATAGATGCGGATTTAGGCTATAAATTATCACGCTTTTTCCCATAGGAGCTAAGCAGTGAGGGATAATGTCTGTAGCTATTTTTCGTTATAAAACAGTAACTACTTGACGGATCTTTATGAAAATTTACAGTTTTATAGTAAATACTATACTCAGGACATTATTTACACTATGAATCATTACGCTAACGTCTATGGGGAACAAGTAGCAACGTATTTTTTGTCGCACCATAATGGTTTATCACAATTTTTTCCACAATTAGACATTATCTTTAATTGTAACCCATGGAATACATAACTTTATGCTAAAACTATACATAACATTTTTAAGTTTCATAAGAACAGTTATTTTGACGTTGTAAGTAGCGAACAGTATAGCCTCGAAGCTATGCTAGCGGTCTTTGGCGACGACGAAGTCTCAGGCTCAAATCTGATATCTGATTATGTTCTTTTTGTATTTTTTTTAAATTGTCTTTGTCCTTTTTTAATATTTTTCTCAATGTTATAGTTATTTTTTCGGCCATAGGTAACTTATTTGCTTTGGTTAATATTTTTTTATATTAAAAATCAAGTGAAATATGCACTTATCTAAGATATCTATGCACTGCAGAGAGTAATGAATTAATCGTAGTAGAAATGAAAAATAATATTACATTCCAATTTAACAAGTATTCGATATTTTCCAGAATTGATGTGTTCGTGCTCAAAAAAAAAACATTACACATGTAAAAAAAACGTGTAGCGCCATCTATGAAATCAAATTGGTCACCGTGATCAAACAATTCCTTATTTGTGAAAACATTTATTAGGGTAGAGGTGCTTACGATGACGGATTCATTTTTTGCTGAGTGGCAACATTCACCTATTTATTTAATTAAATTGCTTAAATTAATAAAAAAACATTAAGTAAAAAACATTAAGTATTAGAAGAAACTTCACTGGTTTTGAAAGTAGACGGCGTTGTATTCAATAATGTTCTATACTTAGTAAAATAAGTTTTAAAATAGTATTAAAAATAAACATATTGCTATCATTTTTAGAAATGTTTGTCTGTCTGTCCGTTTGTTTGACCACGCATCACACAGGTGCATCGAGGATCATGTTTTGGGGTTATGGTTGGATATCAAGTGTTCATCAATTCAACGATAATGAATGACTCATCGGCCAAGTGTGAGTAGTTCGGGTGACGGGAGGAGGGAGGAGGTCATTGTCTGTCAACACGGAGTCTGGGGGAGGGGGAGTCCATGTCTTTTATTCTTACTTGCATCATTGTAACATATAAGAGAGGCACTCTCATATATATAAAGTGGGGATGTGACTTTTTTCTCACCTACCCCATCGTGTGGGGTATCATTAGATAGGTCTTTTAAAAAGCGTTTAGGGTTTGTGAAGACTATTTTTAGATTTAAGGATTCTTTTGTTTAATATTAGGATTTATAGTGAACATTTTTGTTAGAGTCAAGTGTTCCCCTGCCAACTAAATGGTTGATGTTGGGTATGTGAAAAAATTTACGGTAGTAGTATAAATACTAAAATTATAAAGAAAACTATCACAGTTAAGTACTTAGGCTTTACAAGTTTACGATAAACATCTGATCAAATGGGAAGTACCAAAATGTTAGTACAAATTCTATTTAAAATTATTAGGAATTAAGTAGGTATAACGTTAAAACAACAGAAAACCCACTTCTTAAGCCGCACACCAAATTAACTATATAAAATAATAGAATAGAACGATTTTTATTTAGTACACAGAAGACACATGTATAGACATTATTATAATTTAACAGGAAAAGTCATGCAGAAGATAAAAAAAGCAATAAATAAAACAGTAAAATAATAAAAATAACAATAGACAAAAAGAAAAGAGACACAAATAACACATATTAATGACAGAAAAACACAGTAAACGAATACCTAAAGAGTCTGTGTTTGGTACTTATTTATTTTCACAAAGCTTTTGGGTGTTGAAGCTATCAATAGATGACTATATGATGATTCTCCGCTGCTAAATCATATCGCGGCTCACCCGACAGGACTGTTTCCAACATATTTACACAGAAGTTATTTCGTAACATAAACTACCTTAATTTAAACCCGACTTTCACGCGAACGAAGTCGCGGGCACAGCTAGTTTGTAATAAGGTATTGGTTGTGTGAAAATAAGATTGTATTTTATTGCAAGTTTTTGGTGAATTATGTTCGCTCTCTGATCGTGTCTGTGTTTGTAGTCTGTCTGAACTATTGCTTTGCATACACCTGTGATATGTTGTATAGTTTCCGAAGCACTATTACAACATCTACATATATCTACTGTCTGAGTAATACGCATGATATGTTTTCTATAGTTACGAGTTTCTATTACTTGGTCTTGTATAGCCTGCATGAACCCTTCAGTCTCTGGGAAAAGGTTACCACCATTAAGCCACTCGTTCGACTGTTGGCTCATTTAGGTCTCGCCGATGTCTTCCGTGTAGTGACTTTTGCGTCCATGTGTCTATTTTTGTACGTATGTCAGTCTGTCTTTCATTGGTTTGTATATTGCTATCGAATAAGTTTAAAGGCGTTAATTTTTGGTCACTGAAAACTATTGCTTTATGTAGGGTAGATATGGAGCTCCTTGCGTTGAAGTATGAACTAAGGTTGGTTAATTGTTTGTTATGCAAATTGGTAATGTCTTTTATACCCCTACCTCCTTCTTTCCTTGGTAATGTGAGTCTCTGTATGCATGCTCTAGGGTGGTGTTTTCTATGTTTAGTTAATGTAGTGCTAATGATGCGTTGTAAGTTTTTAAGCTCGGTTTTTGTCCAGTTAATTATTCCAAAAGAGTAAGTAAGAATCGGGATATTATTATTAACATACCGCTCTATCATACACTCACTTATTAATATTAGTACTTGAAAGACCGAGCTTCGTTCCTTTTTTTTTAAACGACGTTTTCTTAATATATTTTGGTATGATTAATATTTAAATACAACAATTGTTTGTTTAAAGGTATAAGATTGATGCTCACATCTTGTGCCGGCACGTTAAGCTATCGGTTCTGCATCTAATCTTTCTCCGGTCTTGTCAAAAAGGTCGTGAAAAAAAGAGTGCAAATACACTCTCTATTTAAACTACCGAATCTGGGTTTTTGAAGTCCTCTGCAAAAAACGGCTTGTACGTACCCCAATGCGAAAGTTGTCTTATTTGAATAAAAATAATAATATGAAATCATGGCAGACTTTCACAGAATATTACCGTCGGAATCCATTTTCATAATATTCTCTTCATCATAATATAATGGCATTGGCATATAAAATCGAATGAAATAATCATAAAGCGTAGATATCAATTTCCGACGAGCTTCGGATGTACGCATTAGACTGTGATTACGAAACCAAACGGGAATGTGGTGAATTTGAGACGCCTAATAATCTCAAAGGTAGTAGGTTTTATTTACGACTTTATTTGAACGGATTGGTTGGTGGAAATGAAATTTTGAAGGTTCTGATTATCATGAATGCTGAGACTTTTACTTTTAGTAGATGAGAGGCGTAGAAAGAAAAATAAATCAAAGTGCGATGCTGTGGATTGATAAAAGTTCAAGTAGTCTTCTTAAGTGGTAGCATTGCAAGGCAGTCTAAAAATCTAAATGTAGGCACTGACGGATTTTGCCACTTTCCATTGTTATTTTGGAAAGTGCATTACAAAAATAATTATAATTAAATTACAAAACCACGTCTACCAAAATGACGACTACTAAAACGATGTGTACAAAACTTTCTTCGTCGAAAATAACGTGTACGACAGTGACATCTACAAAACCAATAACTGCGAAAATCCCGTCTACGCAATGACATCTATGAAATTGGCGTCGACTTTAATAAAGTCTACGAAAACGACAACTACGAAAATGACTTAATATACTAAAATCACCACTAAATGGTCGCTACGTTTGTTACCTCTACGCAAATTACATCTACGAACACGATATCTACGAGATTTACCGCTAAGTAAATGACATATTAGAAAATAAGTCTACAAAAATGATATCTATGACGATGAAAATGACGTCTGCGAAAATGACCTCCACTAAAATGACATAATGAAATTTCATTCAAAAATAATTTCTATAACTTTATATCTTAAAAAATTAAAATATCATCTACGAAAATAATTATGTCTTTAAAGTCTACGAAAAAGACAAACGTAATTTAAAAATAAATACCCAGTCTTTTTTGTAGATAATTTGATTTTTACTAAAGTAATTATCGATCTATTCGTTTAAAAGCGACGATGTGTGGTATCGTCGCCTCCAAACGAATAGATCGATATTTTTTTTAGTAAAAATGAAATTCTCCACAACAACACAAAACTTATAACACTCTTCTATTTACATCGGGATTAAAAATATATTTATCAAAGGCATTGCTTACAATCCCGCTGTCGCGGGGACATAAAACATAGAATGAGCGATTTCTCGCTAAATGCAATAACTAACCTAACCCTTAATTGCCATAGTACAATTTTATAATGCTGTTATTTATTTTATATTCGTAATTCTAAATTTTATGGGCCATTAATTCTGTGTAACAGCGGTGAAAGCTTGTAATTAATATAATTTTTATTGCCCGTTTATGCATTTTACATTTTATTTACGGCGACATGTAGTTATTTTCATTTACATTATGTTGAATAATAATTTTTATGTTGATTTTTATGCTGACGAGGCAAAATAAGTAATTAGGAAACGTCAGTTAAATTAAAGCTGTTGATGTCATTTTGAGGCGTAAAATCTAATTAAAACAATTTTTAGTTTGTCATTCTCATAAATTATTAACGTTATGGAAATGTAGGGTGTTAATAAAATAATTAAAATGGTGACATTACTATAAATAAACACGATAAATGAAATATACTGATTGCCATCTCAACTCGTCACCGACGTGGACTTAATTTGTAAATACCAAACAAAATCGCTATTTTGTTGTAGGTCTAAGCTAGCTAGCCACCTTTGTGAGTACTCCTGCAGTCTCAGTTATTTTTCCATGAAGTAGTTCAGCAAACAAATTACTATATTTCGGTGGGAGGCCGCTGTAGCGAGAAATGAAACGACTTCAATTGAAAATCGTGAGTGGAAAATTCTGTAACTTACTCCTATGTTTTAGTCTATAATTCCGATGTTTTCTAATCTAGAGCAATGTTACGAATAGTAAATCCAAATCGGATTAGAAGGTTTTGAGAAAACCTCGAACATCATACATATATACTTACATATTTACATACAGGTCAAATAGAGAATCCAGAATCCCCTTTTTTGAAGTCAGTTAATGAGGAGCGCGGTGCAGTGATGCTTACAAATGCACAAGGTTGAGTGGCACTGATGCTGCTGTGAGCTGGCGTAAATCTTACCATCAGGTTCCCGACAAAAAGCTCCTTTTCTATATTGCTTAAAAAGCTCTGTGCTTTTTTATTACCGTCAATTACCCAAGAATTACAGTTTGTTTTATTTACCGACAAAAAAATAAAAAATACGAGATAATGTTTAAAATCCAAATCATCTGCTTGACAAGAGTCTTTGTTATAAAAATCCTTTGGCGACGTGGTAACGCGCTCCCTTGGGCAAAACGTCGGCAGTTCATTATGAAGAGATGCTGAATATAAGATTAATTCTACCTTCATTTATTTACATTATAAAAATGTAACAAAATTGCGACAGTTTATGGGCAGAGGTTTCTTATGGCTACCTTTACAAAAAGAGTAATGCATATTGCAAGTTTGTTCTGCATGTTTCAGTTACAAAATAGGACGTATTTCAATTTTAAGATTGTTCACGTGTTGATTTAACTTTGATATATACCTACATTAAGGTATATCTACCTATATATATCCAAGCCGTGTTTTGGACGTAGACGGATATGCTCCGACAGTAGTACAATAAAATATAAGAACGTACGTTATATATGAATTCGATCACACACGTCCGAACTTCCGTATGTATCATTGACGGAGCATGGTCCGTCTACTCCCAGAGAACGACTTAGATGTATTAGTTATATTTCGGGACTTAATCGCGTGAATTATTTAAAGGTACGAACCTTTTATTTACCCGACGTTTCGATCGAATTGCACCGATCGTGGTCACGGGTCGACTGATGGCAGCTTAGCGATGTCTCCGTGAGGCGCGGGGTTTTTCAACTACCCTCGCCTGGTCTTGATAATTTTGATAATTTGTACTGTCGGTACTTCTACACACTACACTTACAACGTCTTTACACTGAGGCGCGGTGTCTTTACGGCTACGATTACATTTGTTGATAACAGGGTTCCAAGATGGTGAGAGCCGGTATCCATCTTCTCGGTTGAAATTCTTATACTTCTTGATCTCAACCGCCTCGCGTACTATCCTGGAATAATAGTGGCGATCGGTGGAAAGTACCTGTGGCTTATGCAATTCTATCCAGTGATTTGGTCCTGATTCCAACAAATGCTCAGCGATAGCAGACTTGTAAACTTGACGGTTTTTTACAGCAGCGATATGTTCCTTGACCCTGTCTGCGATTGTCCTTTTGGTCTGTCCGATATAGGAACTACCGCAACTGCAATCCACCTTGTACACGCCGGGTGTTTGGAGCGGAATAACATCCTTTGCCGTTCGTAAAAGCTTCGAAACCTTGGAGTGTGGACTATATACAGTCTTAATGGAGTAACTCTTCAATACTGTTCCAATTTTGTCCGTAACTCCTTTGACGTACGGCATGAAAGCTGGCACTCTGTCGGCATTTACTTCTGGTTTTCTGCTCTTTGGACGTTGAGACGTTCCATTAAGACTGTATATAGTCCACACTCCAAGGTTTCGAAGCTTTTACGAACGGCAAAGGATGTTATTCCGCTCCAAACACCCGGCGTGTACAAGGTGGATTGCAGTTGCGGTAGTTCCTATATCGGACAGACCAAAAGGACAATCGCAGACAGGGTCAAGGAACATATCGCTGCTGTAAAAAACCGTCAAGTTTACAAGTCTGCTATCGCTGAGCATTTGTTGGAATCAGGACCAAATCACTGGATAGAATTGCATAAGCCACAGGTACTTTCCACCGATCGCCACTATTATTCCAGGATAGTACGCGAGGCGGTTGAGATCAAGAAGTATAAGAATTTCAACCGAGAAGATGGATACCGGCTCTCACCATCTTGGAACCCTGTTATCAACAAATGTAATCGTAGCCGTAAAGACACCGCGCCTCAGTGTAAAGACGTTGTAAGTGTAGTGTGTAGAAGTACCGACAGTACAAATTATCAAAATTATCAAGACCAGGCGAGGGTAGTTGAAAAACCCCGCGCCTCACGGAGACATCGCTAAGCTGCCATCAGTCGACCCGTGACCACGATCGGTGCAATTCGATCGAAACGTCGGGTAAATAAAAGGTTCGTACCTTTAAATAATTCACGCGATTAAGTCCCGAAATATAACTAATATGTATAAAAGTCGCGAAAGTTTAAAAACAATAATTGCAAACCGCTACGGGCCGGAATATGCATACAAGATTAAAGATCTTGAATTCCTCCGAATAAAACGCGCTAAGTTAGAATCATCGTTGTTCTTTTTAACAAAGTGTCGAGATTCGGACTTATTACCAACGGGAGTGCAAATAAAACCGCGTAAAGATATCCCACATTCGGAAGGAATTCTAAAGAGTGCTAGTGTTCGTCTCCTAAAACAATTAATTCGTAACTGTCGGTACAAGGTAAACAAAGTGCAGTGTGAGTTATACGAATTACATATGGAATGCAGTGTGGTGTTATCGTTAAGTGATTTCGAGCTATGTGATCGTGTCTCATATCAACAAGCGTCCCGTATTTATGATTTGTGTTGTAAAAGGAAAGACGCTAAGTTTAACAAGCTGTTATTACGCCGTGAAAATACCCTCAACACAAAAAATGAATTTGTACCATCGACGCAAAAAGATACGGTTATCAATTTATCGAGTGTAATCATTGATGACACCACCCATAATATCCTTGCGAAAGGGTTAAATTACGCATTAACACCGAAACAGATTCCGTACGAGAACATCATAAGCGGCATAGAGGAAGTGATAACTCGCAACAAGGTACCTGCTATTGACGCGGAAACGCTTAGACAGGATGTTGCGGTTATATTACGAAAATCAAAAGTACCTAAGCCTAACATCACGATGGAAGAGCGTCAAGCGTTGAGAGACCTGCGTAGCAACCAGGAAATCTTAGTGCTTAAGGCTGATAAAGGAAACGCCACCGTTGTGATGAACTCCAGCGACTATGATTGTAAAATACGGAATCTGTTAAGTGATACTTCCATCTACAAGCCGGTGTCATACAACCCTACCGCGAGAGTTACCAAACGTGTGCGCACATTAATCGGGGACCATAAACATTTGTTTACGGATGAAGTGTTCGACCGTCTGTACAAGCCGAGAATTGTGCAGCCTCCTAAACTATATGGCTTGCCAAAGATTCACAAGAAAGACGTACCATTACGCCCGATCGTAAGTCAAATTGATTCTCCTACTTACGATCTAGCGAGACACGTAGCTTCAGTACTGCAGCCATTGGTAGGGAAAACTGCATCGTTCGTGAAGGACTCTCGCCATTTTGTGGATATACTCAAGAGCGTACGCTTGGAACCGGACGAGATAATGGTGAGTTTCGATGTCGAGTCATTATTCACTAGTGTTCCGATAAGCGAATGCCTTGACGTCATAAAACTAAAACTGAGGGACAGCGGCCTGCCAAAAGAGTACATTGTTCTACTGAGTAACTGTTTAGAGGGTAACTTCTTCCTCTACCGTGGACAGCATTACCTCCAGATCGACGGAGTGGCTATGGGTAGTCCAGTAGCACCGGTAATGGCCAACATCTGGATGGAGCATATAGAAGAAGTTGTCGACCTGCAAGCGTTTCACGTCAAGCTCTGGAAGAGAAACGTCGATGACGTATTCTGTATCATGAAGGGCGACAGGGGCACAGTAGAACAATTTGTAAAACATCTAAACTCGATCCACCATAATATCAAATTCACATTTGAAATGGAGGTAGGTAGGTCGTTGCCTTTTCTTGATGTGAAGGTATCGGCCAGACAAAATGGTACCCTCGGACACGCAGTATACCGAAAATCTACACACACGGATAGGTATTTACATGCTTTATCGCACCATCATCCGCGCCACTTACAGTCCGTTGTAGCTTCTTTAACAAACAGAGCATACGACCTTTGCGACCCCGAACACTTGGAGGGTGAACTTGCACACGTTCGGGAGGTACTAAGAAGCAACGGATACAAGCATAACCTTCAACGTCCAAAGAGCAGAAAACCAGAAGTAAATGCCGACAGAGTGCCAGCTTTCATGCCGTACGTCAAAGGAGTTACGGACAAAATTGGAACAGTATTGAAGAGTTACTCCATTAAGACTGTATATAGTCCGCACTCCAAGGTTTCGAAGCTTTTACGAACGGCAAAGGATGTTATTCCGCTCCAAACACCCGGCGTGTACAAGGTGGATTGCAGTTGCGGTAGTTCCTATATCGGACAGACCAAAAGGACAATCGCAGACAGGGTCAAGGAACATATCGCTGCTGTAAAAAACCGTCAAGTTTACAAGTCTGCTATCGCTGAGCATTTGTTGGAATCAGGACCAAATCACTGGATAGAATTGCATAAGCCACAGGTACTTTCCACCGATCGCCACTATTATTCCAGGATAGTACGCGAGGCGGTTGAGATCAAGAAGTATAAGAATTTCAACCGAGAAGATGGATACCGGCTCTCACCATCTTGGAACCCTGTTATCAACAAATGTAATCGTAGCCGTAAAGACACCGCGCCTCAGTGTAAAGACGTTGTAAGTGTAGTGTGTAGAAGTACCGACAGTACAAATTATCAAAATTATCAAGACCAGGCGAGGGTAGTTGAAAAACCCCGCGCCTCACGGAGACATCGCTAAGCTGCCATCAGTCGACCCGTGACCACGATCGGTGCAATTCGATCGAAACGTCGGGTAAATAAAAGGTTCGTACCTTTAAATAATTCACGCGATTAAGTCCCGAAATATGTATAACTAATATGTATAAAATTCGCGAAAGTTTAAAAACGACTTAGATGGATTTAGAAAGAGTTTAATTCGTACGAGAGTAATTTTTGCTGCGTATCTTACAGGTGTAAAACGCTTAAGTATATTACTTTAAATGTAACCTAATCATTTTAAATAGGTAGGAAGTACCAATGAATTCTATGATAGAGCAAGACAAAACACTACTTAACTGATCAACTGTAAAGTATGTTTATAAATAAGGCAGAATATAAATAGCGCTATTACAGAAAACTAGCTCAACTTTTCTCAAAAACTAGGTTATTTTTTCTTGCCAAGTTCTACGGAAAAGTAGTTTTAACATTACAGAGTAATATACAAACAGAAGTTTGTGTTTGACGTGTAGTTAGGACTTCTAGAAGCGTCGCCGAATTCCTACAGGAGGGATGAATTGGCCGTATGAATGTCAATGAGAAGGGCCCTTACTGTGAGATAGCTATTTACATATCGAGACCTCTACATGCCGACATGTATGGACATCGTTAAAGTAATTAGAGGCCGGGAAAATTCCAACCGCCGGAACGCTTATGGTATATTCAATCGCTGAATAGTTGACTGAATAGTATTCAAGACATAACCCTTCTTAGCATTCTGGTAAAAATAGTGTACCGATAAAATTTAAGAAGACTGAATATGAAATTGCCGCTTCCGGATTCCTTAATCGAACTATTTTTTAATTTAAATATTAGAAGACTCTAAAAGTAGCATGTCAAGGAACGTAAGTGATGCTAAAGTTAAGAGCCATTTCGAAAATTTAACATAATTATATAGAATGACGTTTTTGCATCGTAATTTATTAAAATTCGGATTGCTTATAATTATGTTTTTAGGTCTGAATAATTGAGATGTTGTATATATATATATGTGTGTGTGTGTGTGTGTGTGTGTGTGTGTGTGTGTGTGTGTGTGTGTGTGTGTGTGTGTGTGTGTGATCTCATGTTTTTGTAATTTTTTGCAGTCTGTTTAAAGAAGTTTAATGAAAGAATTTGCCATTTTAAAATAGCTACGCATGTACTTCCCTTAAAACGGGGTGTATTATTACAAAATAAACAAATCAATATTTGTAAATGCGGTACATTAATTGGCAATATTAAAGAGTGGCATATAAAAAATCTTGCATTTGATCATATGATGATCTTCAGCAAAGTGATGGGTACGGGTAGCGGGGCGTCAATGAAAAATGTTGCAAAAATGGGGAAAAAAAACGCAAACGGCTAGCTAGTGAGCACTAAATTTCACCCCTAAAAGGATTTTCGCACTTTTACGCTAGGAAAGTTGCCGAAAAAAAGCTAGAACTACGTGGTAGGTACTCGCATAATGGAATAATAAATAACTGCTATTTCCCGCAAGGTACTAATTCATTTCAGCTTTTCAATTCGCGTTAAATAAACTCTTTTACAGTACCTATTTCAAAAACATTTTCACCGCAAATTCAAAAATATAAAAAGTATTACTATTGCTACACAAAACCAGTATTTTTGGCTTTCAATGGATTACAAAAATGTTACGCATCTTTTATCAAAGCTAGACTTTACGTTCGTTTGTATTCCCGTACAGTAAAAATTTAAATTCCTTTTAAAAATAAGTTGTTAAACTCGTTACGCGGAAAATGTATCTAATATTAGAACCGTAGTGACCAGTGCGTGGAACTAAGTCCCATGTAATTGTATCTAATTAAAAACTCGGTTAATAAATATCTAAGCCTGAAAAGCCATTTGGCTTGTGCCGCGAAGTACTAGTTTTACGATTATTTTTTCTTCCATTGACATTCATAGTGTTAATTATAGTACTCAAGTCTTATACTAGAATATATATTATATATTTATATATCTATACTAATATTATAAGGCGGAAGAGTTTGTTTGTTTGCTTTGTTTGTTTGTTTGTTTAAACGCGCTAATCTCAGGAACTACTGGTACGATTTGAAAAATTCTTTTTTTGTTGGATAGCCCATTTATCGAGGAAGGCTATAGGCTATATAACATCGCGCTACGACTAATAGAAGCGGAGTAGCGACGTGAAATGTTGCGAAAACGGGGAAAATTTACGCATACGAAGTTGCGCGGAACAGCTAGTAATACTCGTATTATAAAGCGGAAGAGTTTGTTTGTTTGTTTAAACGCGCTAATCTCAGGAACTACTGGTCCGCTTTAAAAAAATATTTTTTTGTTGGATAGCCCATTTATCGAGGAAGGCTATAGGTTATATAACATCACGCTACGACTAATAGGAGCTGAGTAGTGACGAGAAATGTTGTTAATGGAAAAATTTACGCATACGAAGTGGCGCGGGACAGCTAGTACTAGAATATAAGTATTAGAAATACCTTATTAATTGTTACATTTAGTGCTAACCTTTTAATAATAAAAATATTCTACTACTCTGTTGTTTACAATGAGGAACGAGCACACTAGTGTTTTAGACGTTGGATTGTCAATATAAGTAGGTACCTACTATCCAAGACGTAGACCCACTCACAACGCAAGTAATTTAGGTTAGTTGTAACGGTTAACAAAATTGCGAGGGCTAATTTTATCAAATCATTGAAACGAGCATTTGACATGAAATTTCAACCATCTGGGATGTTGGTACATTTGTTATGTGGCGGTTCAAAATCCTGAATCGAGCAAGAGTTCTCACAGCTTCTAGATATATATACAAGTTCCCAACGCTAACCGTTATGGAGCGGTCAGCCAAGCATGATCATCTTTCTTGTTCGGAGGTTCCTCATTTGTGTTGGAGGGACGTAACGTCATATAATTAAACCGCACTTAATTAACTATATAACAGGTAGGAGAAGGCACCTCCAAAAATGTTAAAATAAAGATTAATGAATATAAGCAATAAAACAGCTCCAGAAACAAGTAATGAACAGAAATATTATTTCCTATTCTTTTTTTTTTTTTTTTTTTTTTTATTTATTTATAATAAGTACAACATTTTACTAATACATATTACACCTCACCAAACTTTTACGTTTAATGGCGAGACACGCTCATTTACATTTACAATACTGTACATATTCTTACACTATCATGCGATCTTACATCTATACATATGATTAAAAAAAAAAGATAAACAGGAAAAAAATGGATTACCTATTTTTCAATGGCAAGTAGACCTTGTCTAGTGGCCATTGAAAAAAAGAAGTCCTTTAATTTTGATTTTAGAACACCTTTGCTACACTTAGGACTATTTCTTAATATATCTATATTATTAAATATTTTAGGTACTAAATACTTGGTCATTCTTTCCCCATAGTAATTGGTCACTTTCGGTTGGACTAATCTTTTCTCTCTTACGTTTCTAGTATTATATTTATTACTTATATTTATTTTATGAATTTCCCTATAGTAATGCTCTAACCCTATTAAATAATTAATTTTTTTATCAACTGGAATTATTTTACAAATTGGGAATAACTTTCCATAATCCTTATTACAACTAAGTTTAACTTTTTTAGAAACTAAATATTTAATTAACCTGATTTGTAAATTGTGAATATCTTGTAAATATGTTTTGAATGTCCGTCCATACACAATATAACCATAGCTAATCAGTGAATCAGCAAGCGAAAAGTATACAGTACGTAGAGTATGTTTGTTTACAACCCCTTTCAGTTGGTAAAATTTACCTAGTACAGATCTTAACCTATTACAGACATTGTTTATGTGTGTTTTGAAGTTAAAATTTTGATCAATGGTTAAGCCTAAGTATTTGAATGAACTAACATACTCTAGTTTAATACAACTACAATACAGTTTATTAGAGTGAAGACATTCATAAGAATGTCCTATAACTGCAAGATGTTCTTTATTAATGTTCTTAGCTCGTAAGTTATGTGGAGAGTGTATATGCATGCATTTGGTTTTCGAGAGATTTAATATAATCCCATTGTCATGGGCCCATTTAGTTATGCTTTCAAAATCTTTTTGTATGTTCATTTGTGCCTCCTGTAAGTCCTTTGAAGCATATACTAGACACATATCGTCGGCATACATATACACCCGACACTTGTTTACAACATTAGACACGCTATTGACATGCATCATGTAACCCACGGGACCATACACTGAGCCAGTCGGCACCCCAAGATCAACATCCATTTCCTTTCCAGTCACACCTGCTACCTTAGTGAGTATTTTCCTATTAGCTAAATAACTCTTAAACCATGCGTTCGTTGGACCTCGTATACCACATTCATCCATCGCCTGGAGCAGGATTTCATGATCCAGGGTGTCGAATGCCTTCTTGTAATCAATGTACAGTGTAATTACTTGTTTGCCGCAGTTTAAGGATTCATTGATATAGTCAGCAAAACCCGTTAAGGCTGAAACGGTACCACGCCCCGCGCGGAAGCCGTGTTGCGTGTCTGACAAGATATTGTGATGTTCTAGGAATTTACTGATTTGACCAATTAGTATTTTCTCAATTATTTTATCAATAACGGACAATATCGCTATAGGTCTATAATTAACATATTCTAAGTGACTCCCAGATTTATAAATGGGACGTATAATTGCAATTTTTAGCCTGTCAGGGTACACACTTTTAGCTAAACACATGTTCATAAATTTCGCCAAGACAGGACTTATTTGCTTCCTTATGTATTTTATATCCTTAACCCTAATTCCATCGATGCCAGGTGCCTTATCACATGACAAACTATTTATAACTTTTTCTATATCTAACGAACACACTGCTTTGTATCTATAACTCACGTCGCTTGGCTTCACATACGTATTTCTGTCCAAAAACTGAGTACTACAATTATGTTTTATTGTTTTTATTTCTTCGGTAAAAGTTTTCGTGAAATTTGAACAAATTTGACTAATGTCACTCGTTTTACCCAAATGTCTTAAAATTACATCGTCTATATTACCTTTTTTTCGCCCTAACCACATATTAATTTTTTCCCATATTTTTCTATAGTCTCCGTTACATTTGTTTAGTTCTAACTGTCTATAATCATTTTTGGCCTGGTTCACTAATTTATTTACTCTGTTCCTATATTTTGTGAATTCCAGGCGCCGTGATTCCAAAATCACGGTACTTAATGACCATAAACCCTTGGCGGCCATGATAAATGATGACCTGTATCGCAACCTGTAGCTTTAATCCGTTGAATATTTTAACAGGTACGTTTCGTAATGCCTTTACCAGTTCAAAGGTAAATATTTGTTCAAGGAGTTCCAGAGGTAACCATAACTTTTACTTTTTAATGTTGATGTTCGAATTTTGAACTCTTTGATTTATTTATTTACAACGGGTAATACTGTTTGGTGTATCGTTTGATTTAATTATTAATATGTGGTTGCAGCATACCCAATTTGATTGCCTTGGCGGCTCAATAGGGTCCTTTTTGACGATATTTATTCCGTTTTCCGAACAGCGAACAGGCGCATGCGCGGTGCGTTCAAAAATATCCGCCGCGCATGCGCGTTGATGCATTTCTAAGCTCAGTTCTCCATTTACTGTTATGACCAGATTTTGACAGTTTGCACGGGCTCAGGCCACGAACACAGAAAAAAAGAACGTGAATAAGGAGCTAGGAGTATATATGATTAGTACACAAGAGGATGAAGGTTTTATTAACATATGAAAGAGTTTTATTTTATAACAGATTCTTGGTTTCACCTGGCTGTAAATTTTTTGTTAATAGGTGTGTCTATTGTATATTTGTAGATGTTATAAATAATAAAAAAAAGTAGTCAGAAAGATAGATTTGGCACTTGTAAATTGATTTAAATAAATTTGTTTAACGCAAATTGATTTCTAATTTGCACACACTTACAATACGACCCCAGTAAATTGATTTTTGATTTGCTTCTTGCAGAAATCGAGCAATAATGTAACAACAGACTTTATTTGTATTCTCGTACAAAAGGATAATACGAGAGCAATAATTACAGTAAAATCATACACAAAAGTAACTTACAACGTCGTACAAACACGTTGATTGCATAACATGTTATTATCACGTTCATTATATTCGTATACATAATTGGGTTACACGGAATACTATTCGAGAGCACTTCCCATTACATTTCTGTTTATTCGATTATGATGAAATATCCATGTAACTTTCACTTGGCACTACTCGGTGTCTATGAAATATTAAATAGGTGTTTCTTAGTAATTTAATTATTAAGAAAGGGACTCATTAATGTCCTTTAACGAGTCAATGCACGCGAATGAAATAGAATTTGAGTCCTCAATATGATATATAAATCTCGTATCACGGTGGTTGTGGTCAAACTCCTCTGAAACAGCTCGACCGATTTTAATGATTTGTTTTGAATACTTGGTATTTATGAGAGTAGGTCGTAAAGTAGTTTTTTTTTAATTACGAGGGGAAATTGACGCAGACAAAGATGCGTGCGTCAGCTAGTATACATATTTAATATAAATGCATCCCTTTTTTCTAGAGAATCCTATTTTTTGACTTTACCGATTTCATTCATTCTTTTTTTAGTTTTCTAATACTCTGAAGTAGGTTCGTTATTTTTTTTAATGTTGAAAAAAAAAAGAACGGGGTGGTATGAAGTTCGCCAGGACAGCTAGTAATCTATAATAATAAAGATTGTCATCTAAATACTATTAAGTAGGTGAACACAAATAAACTTGCAGCACTGGCAATTCTCCTTTGGACCTTTGTAATATTCCGCTAACCGTAACAGGATGCCGCAAACCGTAGCTTAAGAACGCTATGATAGCTGGTACGCTTACTCCTACCTCTAGGAATCAATTCAATATTCACGCAAAATGGTAAGTACTACGAATAAATTCAATTTGTGACGTGATTGAGAATATAGTAAAACTTTACTTGATACTATTGACTAAGAAAAAATACAGTAACTAGAATGAAATTACTGCCTCATAGTTACAAGTGGCGGTAGCCTAATATAAAGCATCGGACTCGCAATCGTGAGGTCGCAAGTTCGAACCCTACTCATTATATTACCGACGTCAACTCACTCCTTACACAGGCTTTAGAGCTTAGCTAGAGGGATTAACAGGATTTTTAGTAATGTGGGACCCAATACCTATAAAGCATCTTTAAAAAAATCTTTAATTGTTCATCTAAAAATAAAGTCACACTTACCATTCCCTCAAAAACCGTTAAATATTTGGTTTTTGTCAACGCAATAAATAATTTCTGAATGCACAAAGAGAGATATATTTAAGCGCATGAAATAAAAAGCAAATTATCCTTTCATTTTGAATTAAAACAGTTTCCTTCTCAGAGGTAAATAAAGCAGTATGAAGCCATACGCAGCAAAATTTCCGTTATAAAAAGTTCAAAATGATAAAAATATTCAGAAAATTTGTATATTAACTTCCATCCACCTGAAATAATTACTGGTATTACTTCCACGAGACTTATTATAAAAAACCGGGCAAGAGCACGTCGGACCATGCTCAGTGTAGGGTTCAGCAGCCTTGAACAATTGCACAGCAGAAGAGCGTATATTCGTGGCAGTTACGCCCTTTTGTTGAGAAACGCAGTTCTTTGCTATAACTCAATGACGGTATATCCGATCTTGTACAAAATAATTTTAGTTTAAAGTATTTGTTAAGCCGTATCTTTGTAATTTTTTCCATATTTTTTGGTTACACGGTTCAAAAGTTAACTTTCGGAGCGCTTATTTCCAAAAATATTCCCTCAATCAAAAAAGTGTATTAGAAACCTCAAAATGTTTTCGAAAGACCTGTCGAATGATGTGCCACTCGATGATATTTGCTGAAAAAGAAAAAAAACAGCTTCTGTTGCATGTAAAAATATTTATTATTATTATTTAGATATCAAACTAAGTAGCGGCTACTACAATACATTTTTTCACCTCACCTCCACCAAGATTCATTGAGTAGTCTTTGACCAAAATACCTGTGACATACGGACGGACAGACAGACAGACAGAAGGGTACCGTTTTTGCCATTTTGGCTACGGAACCCTAAAAAGAGTTTGTTTTTATTTCTTTGTAAATTTTAAATAGAAATATCTTGGAAGTAAATAATTATGTATGAAATTTCAATGATTTAAAATAAGTTGTATTCTACCGGTATTAATCACGTACGATATTTTATGGTTAAATGCATGCATAAATGCATGTGATATTAAAAAAATATATTTTTATTTTCAGATGCAACGAACAGGTCGGCTAAATAAAATTAGTAGTTATAATAACGTAACCTAATAAATGCTTTAAACACGATTTAGTTTACCGAAACATAACAAAGACATGACACGATTGAAAATTAAGTAGGTATAGGGGAGGTAGATGCATGAAAAATGTAATAAAATAATAAATAATATTGAATAAATAATTACAAATCGTGCTAACTTTAAACATCTGATCATTACTTACACTTACCTACACTACTTTTCAATTTACTGCCAATAAAGTAAAACAAATTCTAAGTGAATATTTTTTATCTCATTGCCGTCATAAATAAATTCTAGTTTAAAGTACGTTTTATTTCGTACCGTGCATATTAAATCTAAAGCGAAGTTTTACCAACGTAACACATAAAAGGACGTTACCCTGCATAATTTAGCAAGTAGGTAATTTCCTTGGACGTCTATTCCCGTATAACTGTAAAATGCCCTATAAAACTTTTACTATATGATAGTAAAGGGTTTTATATCATTCCAGTGAGCCATACACTAACCTTGAATTTACTTTATTTCTGACCTAATCCTATTTCTTTTAGTAGACTTTGGCTTATACTGAAATTGTTTTTGTGACTTACTGACATCTGTCTTTATTCTTTTTAGGGTTAACTAGAAAGTACGTTATAGTAATGTACTTGTATGTTTTATCGTAGGGTTGGCAATCACAGTTCGCATCGCTCAATCAATCTAACCATATGCGAGACAATTCATTTGTTACTTATTCGCTATGTCTTTTATATCGAACCCTATCGTAGGCATGACTGAGGGTATCGAAAATTGGTACAAAAGGCCATCGGCAAGGGCTGACTAGGTCATCGCCACGTTCGGATAGGTAAACTGTACAATATTTTAGTTATAATTGCACGACTGCTTTTTTTAATTACTTTACTATTTTACGAACTTTGATATGAATTAAAGTAATAGTCAAATTCTAATCAAGTTTATAAAAATTACATTACATTACATTATTACAGGTGTTACGTGATTTCTTGTGTATGTTCCATGGCTAATGATGTATTTGTTATGTATGTTACTGGTCAGTCACGGCGTCATGATTTTTATCCGAAAAACTTTTTAAACAAAGAAGCTATCTACTAAATAAAAACATATTTATATTTTAAATATACATATTTTTATAATCAAACAAACTCTATCTATTTATAATACTATCGAAGCTCAAAGCTCAGCTGTCGCTTAACAAATATATGAACCCAACTGTCACATAATTCACGGTCATATCCGCATTATGCTATCATTATTGAGATACGGCAGTTAATATACACAAACGTTTATTAGTGACATCTGTTCAAATCTGTTGGTAGTTATCGTTATTGCGTTTAGTGTCTAATATCAGTAGTTGGTAGCGTGATATTACTTTAGTGACGGTATAGAGGATCATTACGAATACAATCTATGCGCATATTTTAGGGTTTGTGTTTTTTTATAATCTTTGCTAGAAGGTTTGTTATTAGAAGTTACCAATTAGAAAAGTCAAATTTTTCATGCACATAATGATGAATAATCTTATCAAAATTATGTACACTCCGTAAGTTTAAAATATTGTTTTAATGTGGCGGTAAAATAACACAAAATCGATTCAAATCCTGAATCGCGCTAGTGAAGGCGCTACAATATCCCACAATACTCGCAACAAAAACAGATTACACCTACCATCCTCCTAATTTAATGTTAAATGAAAGCCCTCATTACATAACTATCAAAATATAAGCGCCGAAAATAAAATAAAATTTAATAAATAAATAAGATACGTACTTCGTACCTCGTTCAAAAATGCTACTAATCAATTTCAGAATACCTAACTAATAACTAAATGTTATACCTACCTACCCACCTACTTTTAGTTCCTACTGACCTATATCAATATTTATAAGTTTATACAATAATGTAAATTATTTAATTTGTAGCACACTAAATCTCATACACCTGAGTATTAATAAAGTGTGTTACTTAGTATATTAATAACATTAATTTAAAAAATATATTGTTCAGCTCTATATTACAATGCTTGAAAAAGGCGCTAAGTTTGTTAAGTACTGTATAACATCTGTGTGTACACTTAGTTGAAATAAATGATTTAATTTGATTTGATTGATTTCTCACAGGTACTGGCTACGGCAGGCACGATCACCTCACCTTGTCGGGGGATTCAATTTCTGTGTTGGAAGGAGGTCTAACACTTCGTCTTCCACAAGAACATAACGTAATATAAATACAGTACGGTATAATGTTTATAAAAAAATATATAGTTATTAATATTAAACATGCAATTCTGAAAAGGAAAGAAAATAATAAACTTTATCAGCAAACTACAATTATCGGTCGGGGTGTAGCAAATTTGGTGCACTAAAAATACCATTTTGTTTTCTTCTAAATATTGAGAAACATAGGTTTAAAAACGGAATTTTTTTTTGGAACTTTGAAAAATTTCATCAAATTTGTATGGAGATAAATGGACGGGAAAATTTCGATTGATTTTGTATGGAGCTTCAATTTGGTTAGGTTAGGTTAGAAATGTGACCCCCTATGCCAGAAACATCTCCGTACAAATTTGATGAAAACCGCAAAAAAAAATCTTTGTTTGTTTTTGAAACCTAAGTTCTTAGATATTTTGATTTAAGTTTGAGATAAAAAAAAAACTTTTATTTAGCCCTTTGGCACACCTTGACCCAATTATCTCATCTCGATGTTGTAATCCAATTATTCCTTTACAAAATTACATGTTTTTTTCAATCCTATGAGAGTCATTTTTGTTTTCTTTTTTGGCGCTGACAAGCTGTCTATGTTGGCTGACTTAGGTTTTCATCCATGGCTATGCAAGTTTTTATAACACCGGCTCAACACGTTGGCCCCAACGTCGCTCGGTCGCGAAGCCACTCATCCAACTTTTGGATCTAGAATAACGCTGGTCCCAATGTTGGCGCCTATGCTATTTTCTAGATCTAGACGTTGGATGAGTGGCTTTGCGACCGAGCGATGTTGGGGCCAACGTGTTGGGAGGCTGCGTAAGAGTAAATATTAACGTAATATTATTTTATGCCTTTAATTCTGTTTTAGAGACTATTACAAAACTAGGTTACTTTTAATGCCACTAAGGGACCTCTAATAGTTGATAAAAACAGCCCCAATCCAAATAATCCTATTCAAAAATGTATGATATAATAAACATAATTCAATTCGCAAAATAAGCCATTTGAAACTGTGCATAGAACTAAAGCAAAGAGGAAATGTGGTTGAATACTTTTTCTTATCTTAACTCGTCCTTCCTGGAAGCCTTGTGAGATAAGACGGAGAAACGAAGAAAAGCTATCCACTCAAAGTGCTTTTCTCAAATAAACCCTCTAAGCCCATACGTCAAAGCAGATGAATGAAATACTCTGTTTAGTGCTGCAAAAATTGAAAAACATAATTAAAGTGTTTTTTCCCCTGTTCTGGGCTGATATCTATAAACATTATTTGACACGTAATGATTTATATACACTACTCGTTTTAAGAGATATTAAATTATTATTATTTGAGATATTTAAAGGCTAAAATTATGCTGTTAGGGCTCTTTTTGAGATGTCCTTTGTTTTTTGCACCGGACGCCGGATGGAAATTTGATGTCTTTTTAACATTGGACGACATTCAGACGCCGGTCCAGGTGTCCGGTGCGTATAAACACACTCATTATTAGCCATACAATACTGCAGCGTCATAAAAAAAATGGCGTTAGGTAAAAAGCTGGACGTCTAAAAGAGCCCTTACTCTACTTGTGCGTAAACTGATTTTATCTTCAAAAGCTTGGTTTTTCTGCAAATATTTTAAAACCAGCTTTATAAATTTAAAAAATGCGGGCATTTTTAATTTTAAAATCTTGGGTTGCATTATTTGACACAGGATAAAATCCAATCATGTTGGTTAAAATGATTGACTGGGTTGCACTGACCGTAGTTGCAAGCGAACTCAAATTTAACGATTCATAGTTGTAGGTCGAAGCGTCAATATCATAAGGTAAATTTTACACCTAACATGTGTGTAAAATTGATTTTATTTATCCGTTTTTACGGTCTTAGCCTAAGCGTAAATCTTGTAAAACCCCATAAATAAAAATAAAAAAAATTGAAGTAATTTTTATAGGCATTTCTTGCCAAAGACTTTACAAATACAATAATTGCATTTTTGAAAGATAGAAAAATTTGAATCCAGACTCAGGAATCGAACCCGAAACTTCCGTAGCCAAACCGGGGCCAGAAGCGAACCACCTATCTGGACTATGTTACTAGATATCAAATTCTTCTATCTCTTAATGCTTTTACGGGTTAGGCCCCCGTAGCGCCATCTAGTCGGAAGTTAAAGAACTATCACGGCTTTTGTTATTGCTTCGTTACAGAGAGCATTTTAACAAATTATGATGACGCAGGCCGAATATTGAAGTAATTTTTATAGGCATTTCTTGCCAAAGACTTTACAAATACAATAATTGCATTTTTGAAAGATAGAAAAATTTGAATCCAGACTCAGGAATCGAACCCGAGACTTCCGTAGCCAAACCGGGGCCAGAAGCGAACCACCTATCTGGACTATGTTACTAGATATCAAATTCTTCTATCTCTTAATGCTTTTACGGGTTAGGCCCCCGTAAGTCTTTGGCAAGAAATGCCTATAAAAATTACTTCAATATTCGGCCTGCGTCATCATAATTTGTTAAAATGCTCTCTGTAACGAAGCAATAACAAAAGCCGTGATAGTTCTTTAACTTCCGACTAGATGGCGCTACGGGGGCCTAACCCGTAAAAGCATTAAGAGATAGAAGAATTTGATATCTAGTAACATAGTCCAGATAGGTGGTTCGCTTCTGGCCCCGGTTTGGCTACGGAAGTCTCGGGTTCGATTCCTGAGTCTGGATTCAAATTTTTCTATCTTTCAAAAATGCAATTATTGTATTTATAAAAAAAATTGTTTGTAAGGTCAGTTTACGAACAATAATTTGTGTTTAAAAGTATACATATTTAAGTATTTATTATGTAGGATTATTTTTATTTATTTTTAATCGTATCTTTTGTACTTACGCCCACTTACATACACTCTTCTAAATTATAACATTCTCCTTTACAATTCAAAGGTTTGCTGGAAGAAAACTCAATTTTGAGATAAGCTCGCCTTTGAACATATTATTTTTTGTATAAGATAAACTATTGTCTGTAATTTTTTTTCCGTGTGTACAATAAAGAATTTGAATAAGATATTTTTACGTGATAAGGTCATAAGAAAACATTGATGACATTATATTAAACAACCATGCCTGTGCAGCTTTTTTTTTTCAATTGTATCTCATGTCGCTGCAATTTCCATTAACATTGATGACATTGTAAAAAAACAACCATGCTTGTTACAGCTTTAGTGAACCCGGGCGCAATACTTCAGTCTGTCAGAGGGCGGAACGCGACGGACAGTGACACTTTTTGGTGTGTGTGGTCATCGATTTAAATCGATATTAAAAATCGACAGAAATCGATTTAAGACGTTATCATATCAAAATATTAAATAAACTGTTCTGCATTTTTCTACAATAAAGTTACATATCTGGACAAAGTATCAAACACTCAATATAACACTATGCATGAAATAAACCATACACACACCCTTACAAGCATTCCAGTAATGTCATTAAAATTAATGAAAGTACACTGTATTCCCTTTGACAGAGATGTTGACGCCTTGACTAATGATGAACTGACAACATATAAAAAGCAATACCGTATGAAAACTTCAGACGCCCTTTCAAATTTAATTAAGTACGCGACTCCATGGTTGTTGCGAATCGTATTATGGCACAATAAGAATGGAGCCGTCTTTTGTTGAAAAAAAAAATGTAATTCTTCACGCCTGCACTAAATTAATTGTGGCGTGTTGGTTCTTTTTATAATTTATTACTTCGTATTTCTTTGTATTTGGAAAATTTAAGCCTTCCCAACACATGAATGAACTGTATATTTCGTAATTTTTGTAGAATGTAAATCTGTCTTATAATGGTCTCCTAACCGATCTTGGTCATGGCGGTCGATCTCATGAGAGATTATAGGCAACTACACAAAAGATATTAAAGTGTACAATTTTATTTATAGTTATTTCAAAGTTTTTTTAAAAATGTATTTAAACATATTACATATTACATATCAACCCATAAGATGGCCCACTGCTGGGCACGGGTCTCCCCAGTAGAACCTACTAGTATGTAGATCCTGGGGGTAATTGCCATAATCGCCACGCTTGGCGAGCGGGTTGGCGATCGCAGTAGGGCTTTAAGTACGCAGAGGACGCTGCTGCCCGTCCTCCGGGGTGAAATCCCTTAGTCGCCTTGACGACACCCACGGGTAGAGATGGGGTGGTACTATTCTTAAGCCGGCACCACACGGCAACATATTACTCACTCGTAAATGCATGAGGGAAAAAATCGTCCCGAATCGGTGGGACTCGAACGTTGGTAACGACTTAGGGCCGGTATCTTTAAAGTCGTGGATTCGAGTCCGCCCGAGACGATTTTTTTCTTAATATATTTAATGTGTACAATTTTAAGTGCGCAGACACAAGTCCTTTACCCCATTTGGCCCGATTATCTCTCGATTTGGTCCGTTGCTACAGAGTCTCCCTCGTACTCTTTTGTTGCCCATTGATCATAAATTTGAATATTACGGAATCTTTTTATCTGTTTAATATTGCGTAAGTAGCTTTTGGGTACAACAGCTACAGACCGTAATGTACTGGGTGGCGCAAAAGTAAAGACCCTATTTGGTTCAGCTATAACATTTTTTCTAAATTAGAAAACTAGATTTAGATTTTTTTAAATGTATATTTGTGCCATTAAATTTCGTACCATTAGGATTTAAAGATGATGTCTTTTAAATGGTGACCTCCAGAGTTGATACACATTTGAGCCCTATTTATGACATTTTGCATAACTTGCCGTAACACTTCCTGCGATATGTTCGTTATTTCTTGACGAATGTTTTCTTTTAGAGCTGCGAGAGTCTGTGGCTTGTTCACATACACCCGAGATTTCAAAAAACCCCAAAGAAAGAAGTCTGGACTGGTCAGATCGGGTGATCTTGCAGGCCAAGGCAAATCGCCAAAACGAGAGATAACTCGGCCTGGAAAAGCGTCCCTCACTAAGTCCATAGTGTCGCGCGCTGTGTGTGCCGTAGCGCCGTCTTGTTGAAACCAGATGTGCTCCAGCCCCAATTCGTCCAAACTGGGTATCAAAAACTCACGTAACATGGTTCTGTAGCGTTCTCCAGTGACAGTTATCGCATTGCCTCCAGCGTCTTCGAAAAAATAGGGTCCGATCACTCTGTCAACACAGATGCCACACCATACAGTAACTTTTAGTGGGTGTAGAGGTGTTTCTTGAATAATGCGCGGATTATCAGTGCCCCAGAACCGAGTATTCTGCTTATTGACATGCCCTGAGAGATGGAAATGCGCTTCGTCACTCATAACCAATTTTGAAGGAAAATCATCCTCTTCAAGGTTGAGGTTTATGACGCGCTGGCAGTAATCTAGACGAGCTCGGTGGTCAGCAGGCAGCAGCTGAAGAGTCATTTGAGTTTTATACGGGAACATCTTTAAGTCTTTCACCAAAATACGCTGCAGGGTCCGTCTGGAAATGCCCAATTGCGTGGCACGTCGCCTCGTTGATGTTTCTGGACACTCTTCCACATCTTCGCGCACAGCATCGATATTTTCAGCTGAACGGCCTGTTCTTGGTCTCCCAGACTTAGGTCTATCCAATGTTGAGCCAGTTGCTTCAAGGCGTGTGGCAAAGCGTCGAATTGTGCGACCGATCGGTGCCGGACGGTGGGGAAATCGTCGACGAAATTCACGTTGTGTTCTTATCATTGATGAATTATTCCGTAAGAACATTGACACAATTATTCCACGTTCTTGGGGAGTAAAACGGTCCATGTTTATTTTCAGTGTATTTTACATTTGTTCACTACACAATTTTCAACAACAGAATGACAGAAAATGTCATATAAAAAAAAAAAAAGTATTTTCTTTAGTGCCAGTACTTTTGCGCCACCCAGTAGTTACTAAAACTATTTTAGGCCCAAATTAATCAACACTAGTGGTATAATTTAACTTTGAACCCTATATTTTAAATTAATATTAATCTTTTTGAACTTGTAAAACTCTTTACAAATTACTCTATTAACAAGAAACTTAAAATAAGCAATTACGCTATAATGAATATTTTTATACGTAAACTAGATTCTCGACTTGACTTCTTGGCCTACTAAAGACTGACATCAAAATATTGTATGTAACATTTTCTGAGTTGTTAGAACTTAAATCGTGGTTTTCGATTTATGAATAAAGAAAAAAACTTTCAACTCTTGAAAAAGACTTGAAACACTTAAGTATGACGTGTAAAGTTGAAAATATTTGATGATTGTGGTCAGTAGATTCATGTCGCAATAATATTGTCTTGTTTAGCTCCATTCGAGTACTTATATAGTATTTCTAATTTTAAATGAAAATAAATCTAAATTTAATTTATCTGTTAAACGGACTGCAGTTTATTCAAAAGTACTCTGTGAGTCTATCTCAGAATTGTCACGATCGCAACCGCAGCATTGCGGTCGGCTTCAGCTGCTAACCGCTCTGCAATCCTTCTTGATCTTGTACCTTTATTATTGAAAATTATTATTATGAAATAGGTAAGTATTTTACCTACATTAAAATAAACAGTATCGATAATGATCAAATCTCTAACGAAAAAAACCCAAAAATTAAAGAACAGATAAAATTAGTCAATAATGAGCAATAGTCTACAAGTTTAGAAAAATGTAATAGCGTTGGAAAACTAATATTAGACATACTTTTTATTGCAGTCATGACTGCGTAAGCTATCTGATTAACATATCTGATCTACGACAAATACAAAGAAGATTACGTACATCAATGTACTTGAGACCACGCCAAGGGCCGGGGCAATCTGGTTGAAAAGTCAAGCAATCTAAGATTTATAAAGCATGATCGCATTAATTCCCGTATTTTTTGTATTTATGATCATGCATCGCAATTTTTTTGACCCATATTTAATAATATAAAAACTTATTTCCAAAAAAATATACCGTCTTCAAAAATTTTTTTTTTGTTATTTTTGCAGTCGGTAATATTTTTTGTAAAAAAAGTGTTTATTTTCCACTTTTTAGTGGGTTGGTTTTTAATTCACTTAAGTAACAATACGGAGCCGAAACGTGGACACCGACGGTACGGCTAGTCCACAAGTTCAAAGTCGCTCAGCGGGCTATGGAAAGGACTATGCTCGGAGTTTCTCTTAGGGACAAAATCAGAAATGAGGTGATCCGGCAGAGAACCAAAGTTGTCGACATGGCCCACCGGATTAGCAAGCTGAAGTGGCAGTGGGCTGGCCATATTTGCCGAAGAACCGACAACCGTTGGGGTAAACGAGTTCTTGAGTGGAGACCACGGCACGGCAAACGTAGTGTAGGACGCCCTCAGGCCAGGTGGAGTGATGATTTACGCAAAACGGCTGGCAGGAGCTGGATGCGAGAAGCCGAAGATAGAACAAAGTGGCGTGCAATTGGAGAGGCCTATGTCCAGCAGTGGACTGCGATATGCTGATGATGATGATGATGATGAAGTAACAAAAGGCTTATTTGTCAACTTCTCAAATCCTTATACAAAATATTGCTTTTCCGATGCAGGGCCGTTAATTGTTGAGGAGTTTATCATAATAGTTTAGCTGTAATACATTATAAGAGTAAATGCACGAAATACTATGAAATATACCTAAATTACTGTAGACACCTACAGTAATTAAGGTATATTTTTTGCCTTTATAGAAGATACCCTCGACTTCTCCAGAATCTCATCATCAGATCGTGATTTGACGACAATGAGACCAACTTGGAAGTATACCCTTTTAAACACAAAAAGATTATTTCAAATCAATCCAGCCGTCTTTGCGTAATCGGTAAACAAACATACAAAAAATATAGTCGAATTGAGAAACTCCTTTTTTTGAAGTCGGTTGAAAAAGCTATATTTTGATTGATGTAATGGCAACAGACTTCCCAATTTAAAAATATGGAAACACTTAATTTTGTTTCAAACCGCAGTTTTAAATAGGTAAATGAGTAACCTTGGTTTGCTAAACTAATAAAATGAAAACTAATCAAGCTAAGAAAGACGACGACACAATATTCTTGAAAGTAATTAAGTCGAACGTTCACTAATGTAGTAGCAACTATGTGAAGTGATGTTACTTGCCGCGTTTGGTGCCCCGGACGCGCTCCAGAAACTGTCACACCGAAGTTTGGCAACGGCTGGTAATCAATAACGATAAGTGTCATAATGGGTTCAAAGACTTGTAGAGCATTATAATAAAGAATGGCTTAATGTGTTAACCTGGCACCGTATTTTAGACTTTATTTCTTAACTTAGATAACTATATCACTCAAGTAAGGGAAAAGTAAAAATATATCGCATCTGCTTATTATCTAAGTAAGGGTGGATTTGTCACTCGTATTAGAGCATTAACATCGCTCTGTATTCATCATCGAAATTAGCTTGTATCCGTCCACAGATGGCCATAGGCCTCTCCTAATTTACGGCAGGACACACGGTTATCCTCTTTTTGCATTCACAGTCCATCTTAGCAAACTTCTTTAGTCTGTTGGTTCATTTGTCTGGGACGTCCTACCAAATCTTAGTCCCTGCACTCATTCTCATGGCATTCAGAACCAGCATTGTGATCCACGAGAATCAGAAGAATTATTATAAACTAAAAAACCAAATCATTTTGATATACCGCGAGGAAATGAGCTTGTCTCTCACGTATGTCACCTTTTGTTTGTAAAAAAATCTGAAGAATGAAGTTTATTTATATTTACAAATAGATTTAGGTTGATGTGACATGACGTATTTCGCTTCGACCTAATTTCAAACCCGATACTTGAGATGTCAGTTTTACGTTGGAGTTACTGCTTGTATGGCGTACTGTCTACCTCTAGTAGGTATCAATGTTCTGTGGTTTAACCAACTAATATTATAAATATGAAAGTCTAATGTATAGATCTTTTCGACTCGATCGATTATTTATTAGTGAAACATTAGCATATTTTCACATTTTTGATTTTAAAGGGATTTCGGTAACAAAACAATATTATAAGATTTAATTTATATCAGACAACTCACCATCTGATCTGAAATCAATATTTTTTTTATTCACCAAGGAAGCAAAATACTACGCTTGTGAATAGCCATGATTCTACATGTACATACTACACAAACGAATGTTCTATTTTCATGGTTCTTCTTGAATAACTTATAAACTATTTTTTTTAATTATATAAAAATATATAAGACATCCTTACAACCAGTTTTATCATTTGATATGTAACATGATACTATTAGCGACACGTTTTTATAAATTTCTTGATTCCGATTTTCCATAGGTTTTCCTGTAATCTATAGGTTAAGAAATATCTTTTGTATTTTTTCCAAAATATTAGGCCTAGTAGCTTCGGAGATAAGGGGGGAGGGTAGAATGGTCTATTTTCATGGTTGGGTTCATTTCATTTGTATATTTTTTCTTGAATAACTTTTAAACTTATTATTTTAGAATTATATTAGACATCCTTACAATAATCTCTTTTATTTGTTATGTTACTCGATACATACTTTATATATTTCGGGACTTAATCGCGTGAATTATTGGAAGGGGTTTTTATTTACCCGACGTTTCGATCGAATTGCACCGATCGTGGTCACGGGTCGACTGATGGCAGCTTAGCGATGTCTCCGTGAGGCGCGGGGTTTTTCAACTACCCTCGCCTGGTCTTGATCATTTTGATAATTTGTACTGTCGGTACTTCTACACAATACACTTACAACGTCTTTACACTGAGGCGCGGGGTCTTTACGGCTACGATTGCATTTGCTGATAACCGGGTTCCAAGATGGTGAGAGCCCCTAAAATGCTCATGAGAATGAGTAATATAGTATATATACCAGTGTAGCACAAAGGCTAAAAAATTAAACTTATAGCAGGCGAGCTTTTGTTAGTAAAATTTAAAAAAACACATGCAACTTTGTAGTTCCGTCCGACATACTTATGTGAACAAAGTTAACTACTATACTAAGTTGTCTATCCAAGTCTTCACAAGTGTAGTGTAGTGTATTCTTCGGAATATATTAATTTTTCAAGGAAGCATATACTTCCTTAGTGCTACCCAACTTTGTTGGTAAACTACTATGAAACCTAAAGGCGGATAATGTTCCTGAATAATATGGTACATAGCGGCTTTATAAACCTAGGTTACCGACAAGAAAACACAGTAAAAGCTTAGGAGCACTTACCTTCTACGTGTGAGTAAAACAGTAATAATGCTATAATTATATTGACAGATTGTTACAAAGCAGATGTCTCTACCGTACTTGTTTTGCCAATTCTAATGATATCCCCGTTTGTAATCCGCCAACAAAAGTAAATAATGTCCTATCTCTCGTAAATAAGACACTTCCCTTTTATTGCTACCTATATTGTTTTCAAACTACTATTTGTTTAAAAAAATATAGGTACCAATTACTCGTACATTTCCGAAACTTGCGACAAATTAAATATTAATGAATACCATTAATTCCAAATTAAGTAAGCCAATTCGAATATTATTCAAAACCCAACAACCTTTAGAATGTACCCTTTCTCTCTATTACTTACTTGGGTAAATAATATAAGGGTTTTGGGTAAGAAAATGGTCTTTGAATTTCATAAATCCACATTTTCATGGCTTAATTTTAACTTAACACTTTCTGCTTCACTGTACGGTCAATACTACCTTTGGGCTACTAAAATGGCGTATTTTGTTAGTTCAATTAACATCAAATAGCCAACACTAACTGCCTAAACCAAAAATGTAATAACCCATAATCGACGGGCAAAGACAAACATGGATAGGACAATAACGATTTTTATTTTGTCCTGTTATTTTATTTTATTTTCAGAAGAGAGTTTCGAGAGAGAAAAATAGATACATTATAAATTACAAGCTAAGCACTAATACGTAAGGCTGTAAGAAAATACAGTATATAGTGACTGTCAACGTGTCAATCACCTATTTCAGACTCTATTATTGCGGTAAACAATATAAATTATATTTTGTTTATTTTGCTGGTCTGACTACTATTAATTCTGACGATATTGTAATAGCTGTATAACCAATTTATAGTTCCCGCAACTTTACCTGGGCAGCCTAAAGTTAGATTCTTTAAGACGCTGGCGTATGTTGTAAAGATTTTTTACACAAGTGAATCGTTTTATTTATTAGACTAAAAGTAGAATAGTTT
This sequence comes from Herminia tarsipennalis, assembly GCA_945859575.2. NCBI lineage: Eukaryota > Metazoa > Arthropoda > Insecta > Lepidoptera > Erebidae > Herminia > Herminia tarsipennalis. Next base: position 6,946,240 of record OX243834.2, on the reverse strand, counting down.
TTCATTTAATTGTATACTCAAAATATACAGAAATATACTAAAGCAATTTTAAATGGGCATTTTACGGATACTTTCTACTGGTTTTGCAGTTTACGCATTTGGCATGAAACCTAAAGCTTTTGTAGGAAGATAATAAGTACATATTTATCTTTAAAGACTTTTGAATTAAAGCATTGTTATAATTTAGTTAATCAATCATCTATTGTTACGTGTGCACATGCATTTCAATTATATAACGTAAATTCTGATAACTCTGTAAATACAACGTTCAAGACATCCGACAGAATTGAGAATAATTAAATTCCTGTAGAATATAAATCAGTTTTAGTAAAGAGAATATTTGAAAGGCTTGAAATCAATTGAAGCGGCGGTATCCTAATGGCAAAGGCATCCGTCTCGCAATCGTGAGGTCGCGGGTTCGAATCCTCCTCATTAAGTATACTACCGACATGAAACTACTCACACTTCCGCGGAATATACAATCTCATCACAGATAAACGCGGGTGTTGCATTCGGTATGACATCATCAGTGTACGGACTTTTAGATCCAGGGTGTCTAATTCAGTGTAATTATTATTGCTTTCCTGTGTTTTTACCACACAATCCTTAACTCCTGTTTTGGCATTCTTCCACCAACTACTACTACCGCCTACCTACGAATTACAGCTAAATTTTAACTTCAATAGCTACTTTTAGAAATTTCATATTTAGTTTCAATGGGTGGTCTTTCAAGATTCAGATTTCGAGATTGATTATTCTTTGAATTAGTTAGTAAGGTATTAATAATAATTTGAATAAGGGGTATATAAAATGTTTACGCTAAACTTAAGGCCACAACCTAAGTGGTGGATTCGAGAACGTCGAGTGGTTTTCTAAGTGAAAACAAATGCTTGCCACCGCCCCGCGAAGCGAGTAATTTATTCAAATAAAACAAAATAAGCATCCTTTCTCCACTGCAGGACTTTTAGAATGGAATGTTCTGGAATTTTGACTTTCTATACATATTTTGTGTGATGCACGTCCGAGGTGAAACTTCGATAGATATCTGGAACGTTCTAGAATATGAACAGTACATAATATATGAAGTGAAGTCCCCACTTCATATGTATGTTCCTCACTCAATGGCGGGGCTAAAGGAATGCAATCTCACTGAATGTAGTTGGTTTTGAAGAGGGACGTTTTGGATTTATTCGGTAAAACGAAGTTCAAGTAGGTAATTTAACTTTCGTTTGTCGTGGGAATGTGAAATTGTATCGATTTTATCTGTAGAAACAGGTAGATCAGATTCGTTCCATGATTTGCATTTAACTGCATTAAAATCAGGTATTGGGGATCAAGTGCCCCTCTTTCACCCTTTCAAAGTATCCGAGTCATTGTAAAAGTGTAAGTAAGTTATTATAAGTTAGTTAATATAATTATATACAATTTTATTAATTATTTGGTCCTATAGATATAGATATTAATTTTAATATAATTTTGCTTTTATATTTCTTTCAATTTAATTATTCATTTTGTTTATTACTTTTGCCTAAATTTTTAATGTAATTAATTGAATTAGTGGAGAAGCAACTGACTCCTGTAACACAGTTTTATAACTAGCACAGGAGTCAGAGTCTCAAATATTATTGTAATTAGGATTTTTTTCTTTTTCTTTGGTGCCAATAAAGATTATTATAATTATTATTAATATTTTATCTCGTTTTAACACCCCTGATCAATACCTTGTAAGTATTGTTGTGGTTATTAATCATGCATTTTCCTTCCTAACAAGATACAGTAGAATGTGGGCTTGGTTCCGTTGTGCAGTAACTGCACAACGAAACCAAGCCCACATTCTCCTATAGTTAACGGTTTGGTACAAGACCAAACTAAGGCACCTGTCCTACCAATGGCGAGCAGCGAGTAGCGATTTTATCGCTCAAGAAACGTACAATAGATGTATATTGTAGAACCCGTCCGTGTAAACAAATCCAAGCAAAGTTGGAGCAAAGAGCAAGTATTTGCCGGCAGTGTGTACGATCTGCGATCAACTAATAACATGTTTACACGGGATCTACATACGTATGTACGTTTCTTGAGCGGCAAAATCGCTACTCGTTACTCGCTTTCTTGCGGTTGGTGGTACAAGTGCCTAAGATGACTTAAGGTAATGATAAGTCAAATACTTGGTGACTTTTCTAATAGCGTTATATTTGCCTCCGTTTTCTGTTTAAGTTTTCATACTGTTAAAGTTTCTTATTATAATGGCATAGATAGTCTTGAGATGCACACTTAGGCGTGCGATATAAAAGACCATTAAAGGGTGCCGCAACCGCGCCCTGTATCGCCTTTAATTGTGACTGTTTTCATCTTGGATATCTATCTCGTTTGGATGTGTTCAGACGTCGCATCTTAGAAGTTCAAATATGTTGATTTGAAACAGGTATTTAGTAATGTGCTCATTACTTGTTTACCATTTTCATCCAAGTAAGTCTATGTTTATCCCTAATACTGTCACACGCTATGATCGTGGTCAGACAGTCAGATCGTTAAATTGTTATACGAAGTCTATGAACGAGGAAGGGGCACTTTACCAGGCGAATGGTCTGGAAAACTACCTCCAAGTGTTAGTTTTAGCGAAGGAACTTTCTTTTTGTCATAAAAAGTCTAGCTGTATTCTTAACAATGACCCCGTTGACTTAAAGAAAAATATTTCACTTAAAATCCTGAAATCCCTCTTATTTTTAAAAAAATATGTCTAACAAATTAGAAACAACGAAGTTTACGTGGAAATTGCCCGATTTTTAATTTGCGTTTTTCAATACCCACGTAGGTGAAGTCACTGGAACAGCCAGTAATTTTACATATATATATATATATATATATATATATACACACATCAAAAGTGTCTAGGGATCAAGCATTTTTATGCGGATTTCTTGAGATTGAGATGTGGCTTTGTAATAAAATTATGATTTTATAAATTTATATGGATTCTTTTTGGTGCATTTCATAATTTGAATCAGGAACTGTGAATCAAATTCGAGTAAAAGATGAAAATCAGCTGTCAATATTTTCCCTATAAAAACATACAACGCATTGAAGACATTATTAGTGCTACTGTTTCCCTACTACTGATTAAAACCAACGTTATTATGGAGCGGCGACGTCATTTAAGCAGGGAAGAAATGCTCAGAGCCGTGGGAATGATAGAAGCTGGTTCCCGGCAACGTACTGTGGCTTTAGCTCTGAATACAAGTCAGAGTGTTATCAGTCGACTTTGGACACGTTACCGAAGCACTGGTACCGTGGCTGAGCGCCATGGAGGACGGTATCGCTGCACCACACGGAGACAAGACCGATACATTCAAATCTTAACTCGAAGAGGTCCAACAATAACCGCCATGATGTTAGCCGTGAGGCTTCATCACTCTTCAGGGAACTTAATTAGCGACCAAACAGTCAGAAACCGCTTGCATGAAGTGAACCTTCATTCCCGAAGACCGCTACGGGTACCACCTATAGCAATGCACAATCGTAGGATTCGATATCAATGGGCTCTTGAACACAGAAATTGGGCAGAAGAACAATGGCGTTTCGTGTGCTTTTCTGATGAGTCTCGTTTTGGTATGAGACCGGATACAAGACGTATACGACACTGGAGAACCCCTGGACGCCAACAGCGATTAAAATCCTGCCAGGAAGTCCATCCTTATAGTGGTGGAACCATCATGGTATGGGCGGGTATTTGGATCGGCGGAAGAACTGAGTTGATTTGGATCAGAGGCAACCTCAACGCTCAAATTTATGCTGAGACGATTGTATCAGACGTCATCGTTCCTCTACAAGTGCAAATCGGTCCCTTATTTCAGTTAATGCATGATAATGCACGACCGCACACCGCAAGAGTTGTAAGACAGACTCTCGCCGCAGCTAACATCAATGTCCTGCCCTGGCCTGCTCAGTCGCCAGACTTGAACCCGATTGAGCATGCATGGGATATGCTACAGAGAAGAGCTCTGCCGAATATGGAGGGTATCCAGTCGCAAGAAGACCTTTTTTTGTTGTTGCAACGAACATGGGCGGCCATTCCACAGCGTGATTTGGATGAACTCATTTTGAGTATGCCAAACCGATGTTCTTGTGTTGTTAGTGTTCGCGGTAGAAACACGGATTATTAATTGTTTAAGTTACCCAATAAAATTTTAAAGAAAACTGTTATTTCAGTCTTTTTTTCGAACTTTAATGTTAGTGGTTCAAATGTCAAAAATCCCTTTATTAGGAAAATGGCAAATTTCTTTATTAATGCAAAGGTGACTTGGTTTATCGTTACTGTGACAAACGTGGCGTACATTTTATTTGATGAATCCTTAAAGAAATAAAAAAAAAAAATCAATCAGGAGAAAAGTTATTGCAAAAATATATGTTGATCCCTAGACACTTTTGATGTGTGTATATATATTTTATTAAAATAAATGAATTCTCTACGTTAACAGTATTATTTTAATTTGTCTCTGTGTAAAATACCTTCAAAATTACTTTGTATATTGTGCCAAAAACAGTACCTTCTAATAATGTCCTTGCGTCCTTAATTCTTTTTTGTACTTAATACTTACCGCCCTTAAACAAAGACCATTTATTCAGAGTAAAGTATATGTTTAACGAAACGTAGAAGGACAAAATATCGTCGTCTTCTGATAAAATACATTTTTGGTACTGTACATTTGTTTTTGTTAATAAAACTTACCTCTTTTTCTAAAAATGTACTAAGGCTTACATAAAAAATATTATCATGAAACTACGAGTAGGTCTATCGAGACGTGCGAGATAAATAAAACCAAAGATAATAAAACTCTTTTCTAAAAACCTATTTTTTTTTTGTTATTATTTTGTAAGTGTATACTGTGTACTGTGCCGTAAATATGGCTACATACCCATATATACATTTTATTTATCTATTGTTTTTAAAGATAAATAATATGGATATAGGCGAGGACAGGAATTGAAGCGATACCTTGGTTGGACTCTCATCAAAATGTATGCAACTCGAAAAGAAGAGGTGCAGACAGGACTTGGGCCAGACGGTAAAGTAGTGGGCACAAAATACCACTCACAAAAATAAAGTTTCATACAACGTGTGCTCGGCAGCTTGTGGACACGGAATCTCGGAACACCTTTGGAACAATTTGGTACGAGGTGGTCCGAGGTTAAATGTCCGTGAGTGAATTGCCTGAGCGCGGTTTGTATTAAGCTTTTTTTGATGTTTCGTGTAGCGCTGTTGCGGGTAAGGCACTGGATAGACAGCAAAAAGTACAGGAGTGCGGACCAATCAAACCTTTTCCGAGTATCGTCGTCGTCGTCTCTTCTGTTATTTCAAATGTCACGTCGACGTCCTTCTCTTGGCGCGTCTTTGTTTCATCTTCGACTTAGATCCTACATGTCAGTCCTGGGTCCATAATCACGATTTTTATTCCGTGTTCACGGCAAACTTGTGCGAACTGTCAAATTCCTGTCATAATTGTAAATGGGGAGGTGTGCTCACAATGTGTATACATTTCTAAGCGCCGCTCTCTATTTACCATTATGACAAGATTTTGACAGTTGGCACGGGCTTATTGTGGACACAAAAAAAATATCGTGAATATGGACACCGCACCTTAATCTAGCGTGCTGAAGAGTTTATATTTCATTATAATGACTTATTTGTCAAAGGAAAAGGACCATTAGTGACCAAACGCTGTGCATTTTCAGTTAGACCTCGTACGCACGAGAGATTTTTGACGCCCGTTTAAATTCTGGTGATCTATTCCCAATACCCAGCGTTAAAAATACAAAACTACGAGACTGTTATGATATTATTCGTAGCCCCATAGTCCGCAAACAAATCATACCGTGCGATAAGGAACTACGTTCCAAAACTGATGGAACAAGTTAATTTTATATCAGAATGTTAATAGTAAAAATCCTGTGCAATAGTCCATAGGAGATATTTACTTATTACGCTGTTTTTGATGCAATAATTTAATTATTTTTAACAAATCCTTATTAAAATTTGTACGCTACTACTTTTCTTCTGAAAAATTAAATTCACATTGTTCCTACATGAGCTTTGTTATTTTAAGGCAGTGTGTAATTAGGGCATGAGTGCGTATGCTTTGAGCGTTGTTTTGTGAAGCCTTTACGACGGCAATACAATAAAAACTTATGAAAAAAATATAAAGTAACTAAAAGGCAAAAAATAATATAGGTATGCCAGGAAATGCACCAACTTCAAAATGTTTAAGACCCAATTCGAGTCCGTGTAACGATTATTTTGTTCCCTTTTTAGGGCTCCGTAGCCAAAATGGCAAACGGAGCCCTTATAGTTTCATCATGTCCGTCCGTAGCTTTGCTCAGAGACTATTGTTAAGGCTGTAATTTTGCATGGATACACATATTTCTTACACCGACAACGTGAAAGAATAAAATCTTGAAAAACATTTTTTTAGGGTACTTCCCCTATGTGTAAAGTGGGGATGTGATTTTTTTTCTCACCTACTCTAACGTGCCGGGTATCATTAGATAAGGCCGACCCTTATATAATGATACCCGGCCATGAAAGACCATTTTTAGATGTAGAGTGCCGTTTGTGAAATATTTATTTATTTTATTTTATTTATTTATCTTCTTGCACACAAAATTTGTACAAAGGCGGACTTAATGCCTTAGGCATTATGTACCAGTCAACCTTAGGGTGATGCAGAGAACTGTTTAAGGTGGGTGCTTAATCGACTTATATTTCTAATGCTAAATAAGCAAGAAAGTGATAAAAAAAAAAGTAATAATAATAAATAAATAATTATAAAAACAATACCATACATATAAATATATAAATACACATACATACACACACAACATACCAATACATACATTTACATACATGATACATACTCATAACTATACAAATACATACATATTATACATATATAACCATAGATTACTATAATTGTGATGATTCCGACAATAACTTCGTATAGAAATTACGTACTTGGAACTTAAAGGTGACACGAGTTGTAGACATTCTTATTTCGAGAGGGAGTGCATTCCAAAGGAGAATAGCTTGAATAGAGAAGGAAGAATGCACCAGAGTGGAGCTGTGAGCAAGACAGAGAAGCAACAGATTATTAGAGGAGCGTAGATTCCGATCATGGCTAGAGCAGAGAAATTGAAAGTGAGGCGTTAGATAAGTAGGGGCATGAGGAGAAAATAGAATTAAATATTCTGATTAAAAGTACAAATTTTTGTTAGAGTCAAGTGTCAGCTAAAGCCCTGCCAGCCAAATGGTTGATGTTGGGTATGTGAAAAAAAACACGGTAGTAGATTTAATAGTGAAATATAAAACTATCACAGCTAAGTAGGCTTTAGAAGTATACGAGTAACAGCTAATCAAATAAGAAGTAACAAAAGTTTGTACAAATTCCATTGAAAATTATTATCAAGTATGTATAACGTTGTAAATATGAAACAAAAACAACAGAAAACGGAAAACCCACATAATATCATAAGCCGCATCATTCGAATGGAAGGGGAGGGGGTTGACTACGGAACCATACATTGTGCATGGCCCGACATGCACTTGTAATTTTTGATTTGTTATTTCATATATTTTTAATATTTTGTCAGTACGATCGAAAAATAGAGAGATAAACTTTTTGTCATGTTATTAATGTTGAAAAAAAAATAAAAAATGATTATTTAAAAAAACGAGTTTTTTATATCAGTATAAAAGTACTATCATTTATATATGTGGTAAAATTATTATTTTGTGTTTGTACTGGTACGTTTAAAAAAAAATTGGAAGAACGTTACATTTCAAACGTTGTCTTAATTAAAATTAAGATTTTCACACATAATTATATTACACACAGCCAGTTTTGTCATAGGTAAAATAAACATTACAACCTTTTACAAAAACGCATCCGAATCCGTCAAACTATTTTAGAGATCAGATACGTTGTCTGGTTCATAGTTGCCCCGTGGTCTCCTAGCGTGTTGCCATCCTAAAAATAAAGAAAACCTTTACATAAAACCGCTTAAGAATCCGTCGAACCGTTCTCGAGATAAATTACATTTATTTCATTAAATATGCAAAGCAGCGCCCCCTGGCGTATTGACATCATAAAAGTATATTTTATAATGGCAATATGCCATTACAGATAAATTGCACACCTTTCACAGAGAACCGCATCTGAATCCAACATACCGAAATTGAGCCACACACAAACACCAACGCATTAACAATTTCTTACCCTAAACGCATAATATCATCTCCGTTCCGTCATGGTAAATATATATGACAATTAAAAAAATACAAACAACCTCTATAGCACAATAAATATATTACGGGTCTTAATCGCGTGAATAATTATACCTTGTTTATTGCCCGTCTTTACGACCGTATTGCAACGGCCGCGGTCACGGGTTATTCACGCGATTAACATCTAAGATTATTGTGTACAAATGGCGAAAGTTTATCAACATTTATATAACACAACCTTCATTCTAGCTTCACGTTGTTGTAAATAAAAGTCACTTCTCGGACGATTTTCTATCAGTTTTTAAGTTGTAGTATAATATCTTAGTATTTTTATGAGTGAGCAATATCTCACCCATAAAAATACTTAAATATTATACTGATACTTAGACTTATTTCAGCGAAAAAACTGACATAAGCTCTTGCTTGATAAAAAATGTTATACTGTGGTTTAAAATAATCATTTTCAATTTCAGTTCAATACCTAACAGCCGAACTACGTCATAAACCCAGCCACTCATCACGTTTTAGTCACAACTCAACGACACGGCATTGTCGTCAGTTTACAACCGCTCAGACAAAGTACCTGACGTGCTACGGAAACGCGTCATAAAACGTCACTTGTTGTGATAACTTTTACGACAAAACCTTTCTCATATTTTTTGGACACGTAAAAAATAACGCGAGTTTTAGAGCAAAAAGTACGAAAGGACATATTGTATTATCTAACATGACTTTGTGGTTTTGAAACAAGCCTGTTCATGTTTATTACTTCGTCTGTTAGTACTTTTGTTGAGCACGTCTGTCCTCAGACATTTACATAAAAAATAACCTGAATAGTAAAAAGTAACAGCAATGTTGAAAGCGACGTAATCTAAAGGGTAACGCCGTGTGGTGCTGGCCACGCCGTGTGGTGCCGGCTTAAGAATAGTACCACCCCATCTCTTCCCGTGGGTGTCGTCAAGGCGACTAAGAGATTTCACACCGGAGGACGGGCAGCAGCGTCCTCTGCGTACTTAAAGCCTTACTGCGATCACGAACCCGCTCGCCAAGCGTGGTGATTATGGCAATTACCCCCAGGATCTACATACTAGTAGGTTCTACTGGGGAGACCCGTGACCAGCAGTGGGCCATCATATGGGTTGATATGTATGTATGTATATATGTATGTAAAGGGTCTCACACATTCCAGTCCGCCTGCAGTCTATGTATCGAGTCTGTCCGTCTGTCTTCCTAGGTCTGCATACTCCCCACACTATAGCGATTTTTGTCTGTCGGAAATGGTTAAAAACTGGCTTCAGATCTACTTTAGGCAGTTTCAAACCACAAGATCAGGCCCAGGAGATGAATGGTTCATACTAGCTGAATGGTTGCCGGCCGGCTACTTGCTAGTGTATGTTCAATTGTCACGGGTTGTCCGGCCGATCGATGACGACGCAGAGCACATATGTTGGATTACCCGTCAGTCCAAAAAACTGTGGTCTGTTGTGATAACTTGCAGGTTGATATCCACCGGTGGACTGGTAATGTGTGGGACCCTTTTCGACAATATTCACATGGTGATTAATTTTTTTTGTTACATAATTAATGTTACAGAGGTTAATCTAATTTTTAATTAAGACCAGCCAACTATTAGGAGTGCATAGAAATGTGTGCGGCAACTCTCCATTTCTTCATTATCATCGTCTGAGGGGACGGACATCCATCACGATAGGAAAGGTAAAGGACGAACGGGCTAAACACGTCCTCCGAGGAGTTACATTTATATTATATAGACATCGGCCATCCATCTATGGATCTGACAGACGTATAACGTTTGTATCACTAGCTTACGGATCCACCATATCCTTTTAATATATTATATGAGATAGCTAGTAATATACCTAAAAGTTCTGCAGTCTGTAGCAATCAAGCTTTGGACTCACGTGACATTTACAATAGGCTATAGCCTCACGCGTTGCCAAAACTTATTATTGAAATTAATGCTTCCACTAATAATTTCAATTCTTGACATACATATCAAACATCTGTAATAGATTAGCTCAAGTAACTATTGTACAATATAGTTTAAGACAAAGCCTTTGAAATTAAGCCTTCGTAGTCTATGTAATCTTTTATATACTCCCAATATCTTTTGTTCAATAGATTATCCCTGCTCCTTAATTAGCACTATTGTTTAGTATCACGTAATAATTATATCGTCTCATTTATCTGCAACGAACAGAATAATTTATATAAATAAAAGCTTAATCTTGATTTCTTGATTTATTTTACTTTCATTCAGCGATCTCTTCAATAGAAACTAGCTAAGAACTATTCTTCGGAAAATTTCAACAAAGATAATAGTCACATAATCAACTATTTTTTAACAACTAAATGAAAAGACGCGCAGGTCGTGTACCCGATAGTAAGCGTCCGCTAGCCCATAACAGTATCAGTGACACCTAAATCCTCGTTTGACAAAGATCTGAATATCACGTAATTCGTAAATCTAATTGACCAGTAATTACACTCGCTACACTGCCCTTAAACCGCAACACAGTAATAATATATAATAATAATATCTTAGGACAACTCACACAACGTCATCTGATTCCAAACTAAGCAGAGTTTGTGCTATGGCAACCGGACAACTTATAAATATACTTCTAAATACGTGTGTATTTAGAAGTATATTTATAAGTTGTCCGGTTGATATTACAGATAAATAACACCCAGACACAGAATAAACCATCGTGCTCATGACACAAAGTTTTATCCTGGGCGGGAATCAACCCACGACCTTTTGCACTCCCTCCGCGCCACAGTGGCAGTCAACTGTGATGCGTTAACATCACTATTTCAGGGAGAAATAACTGACACTATTAAGGTACCGAACAAGATGGCCTATGGCTTAGACCTTCCACTCGTTAATTACTCTTTCTTTTACTCGTGGTATTGTTAAACAAACGCTGCCTATATTATTAAACTATGTACAACAGTTAATATACATGATGTATCACCATAAATGGATCGCGTCAAGTCAATTGCGATTTATATAAGATAAATAGGGGCCAGATATGGTAATGTGAACATCAATCATTATTACACCCCCGCTACCTTTGAAAGCCGATATTTGGCATAGATTGAGCTAAAAGCGGTAGCGGGAATGGATCTAAGAAAATGGTTTAAGATGCTTGCTTATTATTGTTTCACAGAGTTGTCAGCAACATTGATGTGAAGAGAATTGAAAACAAAATAAACTGCAGGCATGTCAGCAACTGCATGAGTGTTAAACAAGACTCGACCCAATCAAAACAAGGGCATAATATTCTACTTTCGGCCCATATAGGTATTTGTAGACTTCGTGCTTTGTACACCAAGACGTAGCCCGTTCCTTTTGTGATCTTTGTAATTATAAAATACATTGTCGTTTGCGTAAGAGCACCTAAGACAGAACAATAGGATTGGCAACACTTGAATAATATTCTTGATGCTACTAATGAGTATTTACGGCCACGGTAGGAACTACGAATGTTCTAAATAGACAGTTGATACGTCCTTTTACCATGATGATGAAATAAAAATAAAGCATGTCATGTCAACCTAGCTACAGTCCAATGGGGATGTTGACTGTCAAGTCAAATCAGTCTCTTTTTATGAAATGTCAAAACAACAAGCTCAATAAAAATGTATATGAACATGTGACGTCATAAGTTCCTATAGTCAAATCATTTCTTTAAGTATTCATATGCATGCTTTTAAATTCAAAACATGTTAAAATGTAAAAGAACAGTTATTTTCAAAGTATTTTAAGATCTACTATTAGGTACCTGATAAGTATAAAACAATTTACTTTTATTGTAACCCAATTGTAAGTGTTTTAAAAATAGCAATATGAAGCCAATCTTAATTTAAAATGTATTATAAATAGCCACTATATTTGAATTTAATTATATTTGTACTATCATTAAGGGATAATGCGATAATTTAATTATCATTAAGAATGTTATAACACGCCAGCTCCAGTTTCTTAAAGCAGAAACTACTTATTGTAAATACTTTCAAAATGTGTGTTTGTTGGAGTTTAGGGATTGAAACGACTTACGGGATTTGAGAGATAAATTGTGCATCTATATTTTCTAGCTTTGTTTAAACTTATAGTGGTGTTTAGGTAATTAATTCAAATATTTTTTTGAGTTATTGAAATGCATGCTTTGTCAAAATAGTTCTAAAAATATTTATACTAGGGTTTTATGCCAAATTCAGTAGAGTCATAAAATTTATGTATTTGCATGTACCTTATATTTTTATACGCTGAGATTATTTTTTGTTTTATCATTTTGGTCATATTGATGTTTTTAAAATTCAATAATTATATCAATTGTACTTTTCATAATTATATTATAATGTATCAAACAAAAGCTTGTAACTTAGCTAGAAATAAAATTCTTAGCATCTCGCTTAGTATTTATTTTGTGTAGTAGCCATCCATCAAATAAGCTTTGCTTCTTTTTAATTCGTTACCGCCAATAACTTGTACCACACGTAAAGCGTATGAAATATGACTTATAGGCAATCGTAAATAGTTGATAATGTATGTTTGCACCGAACTAAGGCGGTTTAAGTGAATATATGCAACATATTCAACATACATCTTGAAGGTTGCCGATGTAAATTATACTTCTGTACAAATTCATACTGATTTTCATATTACATACATATGTATGTAATAACAAAACTAGAAATCAACGAAAGATGATTCAATTTGCTATTTTGTTGTTTTGAAAAAAACATTCATACATATTTCAAAGCTGATTTTTAGGCATATAGCAAGTTTAAATTCTACAAAGATTAGTTTTAGTCGTAACACTAGATAAAAGCATTTCAAATTAAATAAGAAGCTATTTAAAAAAATACGATGAATAGACAACAAAAAACACTCTGGTGCAATGAAATCATACATGGTTTACATGTGAATATTTTAAATTTAAAAACAAACCACTTTTTTATATGTGGTATGAAATATTATTCCAATACCTAATGATACCACATACATGGGACACATAACTCAGAAAGTATGGAGACACTAAAAAACTAACTTCTTTGGATAAAATATTTTAATCAAATCTTTTCAAAAAACTCTCCACCCGCCTCTATACAAATGTACATGCGTCTGAACCACTTTTCGAAACATTTTTTCCAGTCCGTCGCAGACACCTCATCCACGGTCTTCTTAAACGCTGCTAGCGCGTTTTCAGGCGATGAAAACTGTATCCCTCTCAGCAGATTTTTTATTTTAGGGAATAAAAAGAAGTTACACAGTGCCAGATTAGGACTGCAAGGAGGACCCAAGATTCTGACCGGTGCGGTGTCTAGGATGTCCCTCGTTTTGAGCGCTGATCGCGCGAGCGGGTTTCATGGTGAAGCAGAACCCCGTGGAGCCCGGTGTTCGGTCGCGGTGTTTATACTGCTTTGATATTGTAACGGAATTGAAACCAGATACCCCGTCAAAGTGAAAAAACTAGCAATCAACATTTTCTCAGCGCTTTTTGATCGCTTCACTTTCGTAGGCGTTGGTTCGTTTAGAAACAACCAAAATGTCGACTGACGCTTTGTTTCTGGATCGTATTCATAGATCCAGTATTTGACACTTGTCACAATGTCGTGAGCGCACCGAGACGAGTCTGCTTAAAATTTTTGAATCATATCACGGCACCACTCCACACGGGCCTGCTTCTGAGCTTGACACCACTCATTTTTTCATCCCTCAAAGTAAGGCCTCGAACTCGCTATGCCAACGGTCGATGGTTGCTTTGAAAGGTTCTTCATCCATGAAAGCCATTTAAACTCATGAATAAATGACTCATCAGATTATAGTAAACAAAAAAATCGCAGAAAATCATCGCATGAAAATATTCTCGATGCAGATCCATTTTTAAATGAGACACGATCATTTAATTCGGGTCTCAATAAAATGTGGAGGGAAATTCGAAAAATGAATTTTAATAACCACGTTATTTTCAAAATAATTACAAGTGGCCAGTGCCTTATACTGGGTGGCGCAAAAGTAAAGACCCTATTTGGTTCAGCTATAACATTTTTTCTAAATTAGAAAACTAGATTTAGATTTTTTTAAATGTATATTTGTGCCATTAAATTTCGTACCATTAGGATTTAAAGATGATGTCTTTTAAATGGTGACCTCCAGAGTTGATACACATTTGAGCCCTATTTATGACATTTTGCATAACTTGCCGTAACACTTCCTGCGATATGTTCGTTATTTCTTGACGAATATTTTCTTTTAGAGCTGCGAGAGTCTGTGGCTTGTTCACATACACCCGAGATTTCAAAAAACCCCAAAGAAAGAAGTCTGGACTGGTCAGATCGGGTGATCTTGCAGGCCAAGGCAAATCGCCAAAACGAGAGATAACTCGGCCTGGAAAAGCGTCCCTCACTAAGTCCATAGTGTCGCGCGCTGTGTGTGCCGTAGCGCCGTCTTGTTGAAACCAGATGTGCTCCAGCCCCAATTCGTCCAAACTGGGTATCAAAAACTCACGTAACATGGTTCTGTAGCGTTCTCCAGTGACAGTTATCGCATTGCCTCCAGCGTCTTCGAAAAAATAGCGTCCGATCACTCTGTCAACACAGATGCCACACCATACAGTAACTTTTAGTGGGTGTAGAGGTGTTTCTTGAATAATGCGCGGATTATCAGTGCCCCAGAACCGAGTATTCTGCTTATTGACATGCCCTGAGAGATGGAAATGCGCTTCGTCACTCATAACCAATTTTGAAGGAAAATCATCCTCTTCAAGGTTGAGGTTTATGACGTGCTGGCAGTAATCTAGACGAGCTCGGTGGTCAGCAGGCAGCAGCTGATGAGTCATTTGAGTTTTATACGGGAACATCTTTAAGTCTTTCACCAAAATACGCTGCAGGGTCCGTCTGGAAATGCCCAATTGCGTGGCACGTCGCCTCGTTGATGTTTCTGGACACTCTTCCACATCTTCGCGCACAGCATCGATATTTTCAGCTGAACGGCCTGTTCTTGGTCTCCCAGACTTAGGTCTATCCAATGTTGAGCCAGTTGCTTCAAGGCGTGTGGCAAAGCGTCGAATTGTGCGACCAATCGGTGCCGGACGGTGGGGAAATCGTCGACGAAATTCACGTTGTGTTCTTATCACTGATGAATTATTCCGTAAGAACATTGACACAATTATTCCACGTTCTTGGGGAGTAAAACGGTCCATGTTTATTTTCAGTGTATTTTACATTTGTTCACTACACAATTTTCAACAACAGAATGACAGAAAATGTCATATAAAAAAAAAAAAAGTATTTTCTTTAGTGCCAGTACTTTTGCGCCACCCAGTACATAAAAACTGTTTTTCGCACTGAGTGCACAAATTTCCCTTAGAGTCTGTAAAGCAGGACTAGGTACCTTACGTTAATGGCCCCTGAAGAAATTTTGTAAGCACCCTATAATCATTTTTATGATATCACTAGCTGTCCCGCGCAACTTCGTATGCGTAAATTTTCCCCGTTTTTGCAACATTTCACGTCGCTACTCCGCTCCTATTAGTCGTAGCGCGATGTTATATAGCCTATAGCCTTCCTCGATAAATGAACTATCCAACAAAAATAGATTTTTTCAAATCGGACCAGTAGTTCCTGAGATTAGCGCGTTTAAACAAACAAACAAACAAACTCTTCCGCTTTATAATATTAGTATAGATTGAATAGATATTGAAAAAAGGTTTAATCCCTCATTTTTTTTTATTTATCCACAAAATCACAAAACATTCTTACATATTGGTATTTATGTGCATTTTATTGCACCCGAGTGTATATAATATAACATATTATAGGTATTTTAAAAAAGACTTGCAAAGTAAACAAGCTATACAAAACCACGTTGGTGATCATCAAGCCATTGGCCAAATGACATGAGCAAAACGTTTTAAAATCATACATTAATAAATAGAAGACTGCTCAGTAGTGAAAATAAAACTCAAAATTGTTTACGAATGAATCATAAAATCACATTGCACTATATGTGACGAAGTACGACAATTTTAAATTATGCGGGACATCATTCACATATTCATGTGCTCGTAAACAAAACAATTTGTATAGAAGTGCGTTGTACATTTAATTACCTACATGACTAACATATACGTATAATATAAATGACGTTCCTCAAAGAATAAACCGTGAAACAAACGAGGCTTTGTCTCAACAGTCTAGTGCCGGTACGAAGGATTTGTTAAGTCCTAACGTTCTGTTGTGAACAAAAAGTCACCCTCGAGCGGATAGGGATGTGGGTATAAAATACGAGGCAGTTAGAATTTAAACCAAAAATGTTTATTTCAATGCAGTTGTTTTGCAATTTGTCGAACAAGATCACGACATGCACGGCATTCTATAGAATATGTTTAAATTATGTGTGTTAATAAAGTCTTTGCAGATGAACGCACGTTTACTGTGTCTATTTAAAAAAAAACTAACTACGAAATCACGATACCTTGGTATCATGACCAATGTCCAACATGACTTATGGGTTGCCATTAATAGACAGTATAACAGTTACAAAGATGACGGAAAAGTGACCTCATTATTTTCGCAACACACTTGTGAGAATAGTAAATGTGTGTAAGCTTAATGAATAAATGTGTGTAAGATTTTAACTGACAAATGTCATCAATACCATTAACCCAATCACAAGAAGAAAAATCCTATATCAAAATCATTCACATATATAAAGACGTATCGTTCAGTGCAACACTTTTTGCGTCACTATCAAACGGCACGTACCAAGACGCTTGAATCTTTCTACAAACGACGTAAAAGAGAATAAATACTACGCTACATTTTTCACAGTCCCGTCTTCAATTTATTTTACAAAAGAAACTCTTGTATACATGGTTTGTGTTATATTATGGAAGGTTAGTCCGTAACTATGTGGTGCTCGAGCGGTTAAGCAATATTACCACTCTTTATCCAAAGAGGGGTAAGTATCTCGGAGAGCACATTAAGACGTCAGTCCGGCGCTTAATCTCTCTCCAGCCATATCGGATTTCCGTCCCATCGGACTATGAGAGTGAGAGAATAGAGAATACACACACTTGTGCACTACTAGCTGACCCGTGCAACCTTTTCTGCGTCTATTTTCCCCGTTTTTGCAACATTTTTCATTGATGCTTCGCTTCTATTGGTCATAGCAAGATGTTGTAAATCCTATAGTCTTCCTCGATAGATGGGCTGTCCAACACAAAAAGATTTTTTAAGTTCGAATCAGTAGCTCCTGAGATTATTGCCTTCAAACAAACAAACTCTTTAGCTTTATAATATTAGTGTTGATAAGAATATATTTTGCGTAGTTGGCTAGTATCTGATAAGATTGACTGCCGTAACCAAATTCAGTCCTGAGATTTTGCTAAATATTATAAAATTCTAATCAACTTTTTAAATGGATTCGCAGCAAAAGGGTAATGGATGCATTATAACTACCTGAGTAACATAGACACATCGAACGGTCTTGGCAACAATTAATAGTTTAAGTAATTTTTACCTTCCGCGTAAAATGAATTATGAGTTGTAAAATGTCAGCGCTCATTTATGTAATCAATGCTGGCCTGCTAGTAAAATATTTTCTCTCTACAGCTTTTAAGTAAATATCCTGAGTTCTAGAATCATTACGATTCGTAGATACATAAAAAAAAAAATATATTTCAATGCCATACCTATATCTTCATTTCATCCATAAAAGATGTCAAAACATTTCAAAAATGACCAAACAAACATTGTGATAAGTTTTATGTAAGCGGTTTCTTTGTGTAAGGTACGAAAACACGGTAATGTTTGCCTTATCAACAGTATTTCTCTTGTATTGAGCACCAAATCAAATATATGTAGCAGGTGTGGGATAGTGCGAACAAAATAACTTCTACTTCAGTTATATTACACTGTCGTGACAAATAAAACGACTGCAACTAAAAGTACGTGAAGTTGTTGACTAGTTCCTTTATTATGTTTTGCTTCTAACAAATGGTTGGTCATATTTTTGTAAACAAGTTTTTAACAACATGTTAGGTTGTTGTTTAGTATCACTTGTAAGTTGCAACCATAGGTTCTTTCAGATGTACCTAAGTATTGAGTTTATTTTTGGTTAAAAAGTTATCGTCAATCGACTAGATACTTATGCGTGCTTTCACTGTTAAATAAAGCTTAGTGTTACGAAATCTACACACATAACATTCACACTTCGAAAAGGGGACTGCCCGCCCGTCCACATGGAGAATAAGGCGCTCCCAAATCAGACCAAAGTGAAGTACTTGGGCTTACACTTGGACAGACGACTGACGTGGGCTGACCACATCAAAGCTAAAAGAAAAAAATCAAATCTGCAATTTCAATCTCTGAACTGGCTGCTTGGACGTCAATCTCCACTGTCTCTCAGTAACAAGCTCCTAGTATATAAGGCCATAATAAAGCCCATCTGGAGCTATGGAATAGAGCTCTGGGGTTCTGCGAGCAACTCTAACATAGAGATCCTACAGAGGTTCCAAAATATTTATCTAAGAACTATATCAAATGCACACTGGTTTGTAAGAAATACGGAGATACATGAATATCTAGAGATGCCAACAGTCAAAGAAGAAATCAGTAGAAGCAGCAAAAAATATAAAGAACGTCTACAAAAACATGTGAACGAATTAGCAAGACACATTCTGGATTCACGTACAGATCATAACACTGATCGCCTAAAAAGATGGCAGATATTGGACCTAGACCAGAGAACGTAAATTGTTATTGACTAAATGGTGCCACTTACTGGAGTGCCACCTACAACCACAAGGACCTGGCACTTATCTGATCATGGCTAGACAGCCGATTGCAGATGGACAAGGGGAGGAAAAAAAAAAAAAAAAAATTAAAGATGAATATTAGAAACAGTAAATACTTTTTAGCACGACTCAAAGTTAAGTATCGTTTGAGTATTCGGATTAAAGTTATTTACTGTCACTTTTTGAGCCACAGTTTAAATAAATACTAACATACTGTGTGGTGATTGCCTGTCTAGTTGTAACGTAAGGAATAGTGTGACTGTGTGAGTAATTAATTATTGAGATGCGTTTATTTTATGAAATTAGAGTCTATCCGAGGCGTCGTTTGAATGATATTGATAGACTACTCATAATACTGAATATCATTGATTTGTGTTGTTGATTTTTATCTAAAAGAATCAGCGACTAATAGATCAACGCAGAACTGAAACCACTATACGTATTATATAAAGAATAGGTTTTTGGAAAATGCAAATATGTAATTACTAAATTTAAACAATGTAGTTTAAGCCGAGTGGAAAAGCTAATCGTGGAAAAGCAAATCCCGATGTTATTGAAGACTTTTTTTTATTGAAATGAATGTTTAATAACTGAAACAAAAATTTAACATCAACAAATAAATTTAAGCCGTGTTTAGCTTCCAAAAAACTTAAATATTCTACTAATAAAACATTCTAGAAACTAGGGCAGCGTACTACTGGGAGTACTGTAAATTAGGATAGCGAGCTAGTCAATAAAAACAGTAAGTGATGGTACTGGCTAACACCCCCGGGATCTTTTGGAGCCGACAATGAATTAATTAGAAGAAAAAATTGGACCCCGTCACGTTACTTTTCTTCTAGGAGAATAGAATAGATGAGATCTCGGACTCGAATACTTTTTTCAGTTAGATATAAATATATTATTATCTAGGCCTAAAATGCTGTGGTTTTATCTAGCCAACTTTTTTAGACTTTTTTTGGTTGAATCGGTTTTTGTTTTCTAACTGGTTTTAAAAACTATTGTAGTGATCGGGCAGTACCCGCGTTTACCGTTGGGCCGTGGATTACCAGGCACAATCACTTCGCTTGGTTGGTTGTGTTGAAGAGACGTAACACTTTGTTCTGCACAGCTATAAGAGACATCGCCCTTCTACTGATAGCGACTAACTGTCAGAAAATAGTTGATGTGCGAACGCCAATCACCGTTCATTAAGCGGTCGAGTACAATCAAATCACATAGTCCTTATAGTTCAACACGAAAGAGAATGAAACATAATATTATTTTTACTTATTTACTTTAAACTATATGTACAAATAGTGTACAAAGGCGGATTTAATGCTAAAAGCATTCTCTACCAGTCTACCTTTGGGGGAGGTAATGATTTAAAATGTATTGACAGATAAGCTTACATTAATACATATACCAAGGATGCTAGTTCATAAAGTATATACCAAATCAAGTAATATTCTTTATCTGGTGGAAAGATATCGAGCATACGATCAATAAAACAATAAATTTAGAAATAAAAAACCCGCCTCCAAAAAATACAAGATGGAAACAAGTTATATATTTATTATAGGGGATCCTACTTAATTAAATAATTTCATGCAGTCGGAGGCATTAATGAATCTCGAAGAACTTAGTAAAGTGCCTCCGACAGCATGCAATTATATAAATATGTAGGGGATATTGATTCCATTTGTTTTTTGCAAGAGGGTTTTTAATTTTTATTTATTTTTTTATTTAATACTTTTCAGTAGTTTTATCACAGCTATTGTCAAGTACTGAAAATTGAAAATAGAATGGTTGCTAACTGACTTTTTTAGTATGACAGTTATAACCATATTATACTTTTTTTAAATGCTTAAGATGAGCCCTTTAATTTGATACCCATAATGCAGTATTCAAAACAACTTTTATTTTCACTTCTCTTTATTTTGACATCTCACAGCCGCCATGTTTATTTTTTTCAAACGTCACTTTTGCAATCAAGACGAATCTAATGACGTCATAATTGTGTAAATCCGTTCGGTGGCTTTTGAGATATAAGGGAATTAAGAATATTATATACATACATAGATACATATAAAATACCCGCAAAAAACATAACCCTTCCTTATAGTCAGGTAAAAATAGTTCAGTGGTTCTTCTGTCGTTCAAGAATAAATCTAGTGGAAGCATCAATGTGAATCTTCATTATTTTAATGGTTGATGCATATTATGGTTGTAGACATACTAAGGAAGGGTTTTTGGAAATTAATGTCTTAAAAGAGACAAAACACTGGGTTGCAATTTTGTATGATACACCGTCTGTTTTGAAGAAAGATTTGTGAAATTTTGCATTTAGCTTTTGGATTTCACAACGTGTTTCAACGTTTTTGAAATCAATCCTTCGGGCTCTAGCACATCTGACATATGTAACTATTTAGTGTGGCCAAAGTGCTAATGCATGGTTGAGTATATAAGGTTGAACAATTTATTACACACTTACTTGTCCGCTCTGGTGATGCGCAACTGTGGATACTCGACGTATCATCCGTCAGATATCCTAGAACCCTCTAAGTTGTAAAATCGTTCACGCGGCCGATATCAAAAACCAACAAATACCACATACTTACCAGAAATCTAACCTGGCTGAATAATGACTAAAATTATACTCTACAAATACGAAGGTTGGTGTTCTGTTATTGCTACTGTAAACAATAAAGCAATAAACATTCTAACTTTTCTAATATTCGTAGGAGAGCAGCATTTATCTAGCCTTTACCAAATGATTTCTGAACTAACAGAACTAAAACAGCTGTTGGTGGCCAGTATTTGTATATACGGTGGAGACCACAACTCAACTAGAACAAGAGTAACGGACAGTCTAAAGTTAGTCGCGTTGGCACAAGACTCAGGATGCGAACAGCTCGCAACTACTATCCAGAAGTTTGTACATGTTTAATTAAAATACATGCTACTATATTTGTTTCACTTGTAAGCATTTTAGCTTTTCCACTAAGCTTCGCTCGCATTTTTATTGAAACTTGGATACCGTTTATAATTTTTGGGATTTGATATTTAAAATCTATTTTATGCTGATGCCTAATAACTATCTGCATGATAAATTCCAAACCATTCAGTGGTTTAGGTTGTACATTGATGTGTCATTCAATTGTTCTCGTTGAGGATGGCGTCGGTATCTGTAACACAGTTTTCACAGCTCAGTTAACTCTATCTTTGCATATAAAATTACAATTATCTGATGTGTGTGCTAAGATAGTCCAGCTGTACTTCGTTTTCGTAAAAAAAAAGAATATCATATTATACTCAGTCTCTATTTTGTTTTAGGTAGGTGCAGAACATAAAATTTTTAAAGTATATTTTAATCAACTTTTCATATTGTTCTATCGAGTTCAAACTTAACCAGTATGTAAAATCCAACTAAAGATACAGCAATTTGATGCCATCAAGCTGGTCTGATGATAGGTCCAAAATAACTGTTGCTTACACAAATAATACCTACATTTCGTTTCTTGATTAATTATTTAACTATTACGCCATTTATCATCAACAGTAATACTAAAATCTACTGCGATTCTGATTACAAGCATAATAGGAAATTACTTTGATATCCAGAGTATAGGGCATTACAGTTTCTAAGACAAAAATGGTTAGCCCTACTGAGAAAAGAGCTCTTACTGAAAAATGCCGAACCCACTATATATACCTACGTAGATATTATTCGAGTATCTACTAGTCTGCATATGCCTCGTGGTGTCACCCGCGTAGTTCCTGTTCCCAAAGAAATACTGGAATAAACTGCACTGTCCCCGGTTAACATTGACCGGGAATAGTGCAGCTTCCCAACGGCAAAATAATTTTTGAAATCGGTTCCTATTCGTTACATACAAAAAAAACAATCTTTCCTCTTTATAATATTAAGTATAGATTGCTAAGATCTGTAATCTATCTTCTAAGTAGAGACCAAGTACAGCTACAAGTAGAAGACATTACATTACGTAGAATATCAGTTAATCCAACCAAAATTAAAGACAATATTTATATATCAAAGACCACCCTTAAACCTACATGGCCGCTGTATTAATAAAGGCTATATTAAACTGGATTGTGTCATATTTCATGCACGTTAGTGTCTCAAGACTTTGTCGTTATAACAGACAACTTACTGGCATGAAAGTACTTTCAGTTCTCCAACTAGCCTTCCTTACATAATAATACGACGCTAAAGTAACAAATATAAAACATGTGAATTATAACCCCGTGAATCCCTATGTTTTTGGGGTTCTGTAGCCAAAATGGCAAAGACGGCTTCATGGTTTTATCCTGTCCGTATGTCTTGTCAGTCCGTATGTAACATGCATTTTACTCAAAAACTACACATTGTATATGAATTAAATTTGAAATTTAGGTGTCTTGTATGTGCCGCTACTTAGTTCGATAGTTAACATGTTGCCTGCTACATCTGCAAAACGTCAAACGTCAGACGGATATCCGTCTGCTGTACCGGGAGCCGGTATGATAGCAGACAAGGGATTTTGGCGCGTGCTTTGGTTTTATTAATTATATAGGGCTTTATATTCAAAAGTGTATTATTGTTAATATTGCTTCTACGTATAAATTTGAAGAAAATAAAATGACGTTCATAGTTTTTTGAGATGTACGGTCGCACTTAGCGCCTTTTTTTGCAAAAAATATAAATGTAAATGATAAAAGGAATATTAGAAATTAAACATTAATAACCATTCAATACAATTTAATTATAACAATTATATGCTAACCATGTTCATGGCACTTCCGCCCTTTTGTTGAGAAACGCAGTTTTTAGGCTATTGCATAGCCAGCCAGCACGAAAAAACCTCACGCTCCCCACTCCGACGGACACAGCGGTGATACTTTTTACTTTTGCCATCTATCAATGAATAGCAGAACTTTTAATGTATTTTTTTTTATTAATTTAAAAAAAAAACTTTTCTAAAAAACCAATGCCTGTGACATATAGACGGACAGACAGACAGACAGACGGACAGAACGAAACTATAAGGGTTCTGTTTTTGCCATTTTGGCTACGTAACTCTAGAAAGGTAAAAAATAATCATTACTCGGACTCGAACTAACTTCTGGACAGCCCGATTTCCTGACAGTAGCAAAATTTACCTTCGAATTCTAATGTTTTTCATTGCTCTCCCTCCGTTTTACGATATGACGAAAGTTTAAGGTTTTTTACCCATACCAAAAAAAGTGCACAACGCGGCTAAAGAAGTTTTCACTTCAGAAATTACAAAGGCCTAATAAATACTTCAAACTAAAATTATATTCAACATGATCAAATATACCGTCGTGAGTTATTGCCAGTAGATTCGCTATTTTGCTGGTTCACTTTTTCAGATCGTATTTTTCCTATATAGTGCATTTTTTGTTGTAACAGCTGTGGAACCCTACACTGAGCATGGTCCGATATGCTCTTGCCCTTTATAGGGTTCCGTAGCAAAAATGGCAAAACGGATCCCTTATAGTTTCGCCATGTCCGTCCGTCCATCCGTTCGCATGCTAGGAGGCTGTGCTGCTGACATATTACTTACACCGATAAAGTGAAAAAATAAAATGTTGAAAATCTCCTAAATCCTATCGTGTGGGATATCTTTTTATTATTAGATAGGTCTTTTAAAAACGTTTAGGGGTTGGGAAGATGATTTTTAGATTTAGGGATCCGTTTGTAAAATATGTAGCTTTAAAGTGCACATTTTTGTTAGAGTCAAGTGTCCCCTCCCCCTGCCAGCTAAATGGTTCATTTTAGGTATGTGAAAAAATTCTCGGTGTATATTACAGTATTATATTACATATATAGTGAAATTACAAGGAAAACTATCATAGCTAAGTAGGCTTTACAAGTTTACGAGTAACAGCTGATCAAATGAGAAGTAAGAAAACTTTCGTACAAATTCCATTGAATAAATATTATTAATTTGATATAACCTTGTAAGTATGAAACAAAAACAACAGAAAACCCACTTTTTAAGTAACAAGGAGCAAGCAACTAGATTCATTTTTTCACATTATTCGAATGGGGTGGCGGGGGGGGAGGCAAAAAATGATTACTCTGACAAAATAAACAGGTCCCTCGCATTAGTTCCTGCCAAATGTAAGAAATATCAGTACAAATCTTGTTATAAACAATGAAGTTACACATTTTGTTGATTCAACGGTTTTTTTGGGAATTACTTTAGATAATAAGTTACAGCGGGGCGCCCAAATATCATTTCTCGCAGGAAAACTCAGTTCTGCAGCTTACGGATGTTGAAACAGCAAGGCTAGTTTACTTCGGTTATTTCCATAGCATCATGTCGTTTGACATACTGCTTTGGGGCAAGGCGGCTGATATTCAAACAATTTTTATTCTTCAAAAACGTGCAGTGCGTGTGATTTCTAAAAACTAGGTGCACGAGTTTCCCTTAGAAAAAACTTTAAAGGTATTATGACAGTTGCATCTTAGTATATATTTGCAAACATTGTTTGTTAAACAAAATATGCATTTATATCACAAAAATAGCGACGTTTACCCAGTGAATACGAGAAATAAGCACAAATTAGTAGGTCGATGTCATATGCTACATAAAACTCATAATTCATTTATGGGTCTTTCTGTGAAAGTGTTTAACAAGATACCAGCTAGTATTATGAGTGTATCAGTGATTAAGTTCAAAAATGTAGTCAAAAATCATCTTATACGTAGAGGTTTTTATACAGTGAATGAATGATGAATGAAAAAATGGATCTAGTTGCTTGCTCCTTGTTACTTTAATATGCTTGGGTTAATTTTTTTGTCACTTGGTTTTAATTCTCACATTGATTAAGATCATGATTTGATTTTTGTAAGTAAAGATTCTGCGTGACGATTAAAGGCCATTCTTTTCTTCATTTTGCTATCAGAATTAATATTTTATATTTAACCATTCGCCACAAGTACTTCAGCCAATATTTAAGCACATATGGTTTTTACCTTTGTTGTAAGCAGATGCTCCTACTATATTGTACCTACTATGGCTGATTTTGGTTTATCTCATGTTTCAACTTTTTGATAATACAATTTGCATCAGTCCTTTAGCATGGTGTATAGTATATAAGTCGCAGCACCTTACCCCCTTTAATCCCTTGTTTTTTTTTAAATATTTGTAATCAGTTATTGTTTCTCATTTTTAGAGCTCCGTAGCTAAATTGTCAAAATGGAACCCTTATACTTTCGCCATATTCGTCTATCCTTCCTACTGTCTGCAGCTTCGCTCATAGACTGTTAGTACTCATAGAAAGTTGTATTTAACATGGATGTAAAATAAAAAATTGAAAAAGTATTTTTTAGGGTACATCTCCTACATTTAAAGTCGGGATATTATTAAATATTGGGATCCATAAAAATATTTTTGTGTTCCGTTTGTGAAATATTAAGCCTTAAAATGCAATGTTTTGTTACAGTCAAGTGTCCCCCCTCCCCTGCTAGCTAAGTGGAGTTTGGAGATGTTAAAAAAAACTGCGTAGTAGAATATATATATATATATATATATATATATATATATATATATATATATATATGTGTCGAGTATATAAAAGGAGGTTATTTTTTAAAAAGGGGCAGATCCGCCAACCCTCTATGGGATTAGCGGCTCTGCCACCTTCCAAAGGTAGTCTATTCTCAAGCCAGGTATATAGCAGGGATAAAAAATAAGCACGGTACTTCAATTCTGAATTTGCGTAATAGGATTTAGAAATTAAAACAAATGAATACACACATCAAACATTATTTTTTAATCAGACTGACATAGATTCTACTTACAATGTTTTCACTCCAAAAGCCAGCAAGCAAGTGTCGTGTGTACCGTTGATTCGGTTCACACGTTATTTTTTCAAAGTTCTCCCTACCAATACCGACTGTCAAACACTTTACACAAAACTCAATAGATGGCGTTACAATAGCTCGATTTTATTTTAACAGGATTGAATAAAGTTGCTTATTAAGATTTGGATAATTAATAATTTGGTTTTAACAATATTTTAAAACCACATTCGTTTTTTATTTAAACAGTTTTAAAAATAAATAATTATTAGTTGCCAACAGCAATTGTGACGAATAATTGAATTGTAGTTTAACAAATACGGCATTGCATTTGTAAGGTAATATTCTCAAAATTCCTCTAAATATCGAAAACCATTTTACAAACCAATATTTCACCTGTACTTGATGATTTAGCAATCAGGAAATAACTGTGACTTGTCAATTGACGAACAATCAAATAATGACAATATTTAAATATGAAATTGATTATTTGCAATGTAATTGTCTCCAAATCATTTTAATCAGAGATGTTAATTTAATAAATAAATATTTTCAATTTATTTCGATTTCTTTAAGCACAAGTTATCCTTGCGGCGACACGGCCATACTGATGTGCGATGCGTGCTCTGCATCGTTTCTCCTGTAATAGAAGAAAATAAAATTTTGAGGCTAGGTACTCTCACAGTCCCTGAAGCCTAGGTTAAATTATATTTTAGGGTATTTACTGTTCACTCCACGTGATCAAGTAAATGTTATAATTTTTGCTGCTCATTCCACATGACGACAGCACAATACAAACAATTAGACAACACAAAACAAATAGACATAGGTATTTACAGT
The DNA here is from genome assembly GCA_945859575.2 of Herminia tarsipennalis. Taxonomy (NCBI): domain Eukaryota; kingdom Metazoa; phylum Arthropoda; class Insecta; order Lepidoptera; family Erebidae; genus Herminia; species Herminia tarsipennalis. Next base: position 6,918,483 of record OX243834.2, on the reverse strand, counting down.
TCACTCCACGTGATCAAGTAAATGTTATAATTTTTGCTGCTCATTCCACATGACAACAGCACAATACAAACAACTAGACATCACAAAACAAATAGACTAGAAAACAAATAGGTATTTTCTGCTCACTCCACGTGACAACAGACCATTTTTTTAATTTTTTTATTCATTCATTCATTTTTTTTTTCTTATTATTATTATTTTTTTTTTTTTTTTTTTTTTTTATTATTAAGGATAGGATAGGTGGGTGAGTGATGATGCTGATCAGATCAGGGGCCCTAAAGGATATTGGGCTAGGTCGATGCTGTGCTCTGGGCGGTCCTTTACGCCGTGGTACACAGAGGACTATTATTCTTTCGGGATGGGTTTATAAATGGCTTATTGGACGGCTCCACACGCCAATAGCATCTTTTAATAAAATGAATGATTTGGCCCATTGGTCAGTCTCATCAGACTGCCAATGGTATTTTTATAATATGATAATGCAATTTGGCTTATTAGACTTCACAAGTCTGCAGGCCAATGCCATAGCAATCAGACCATCTGTTTTGTTGTCATTATTAAGTAACCAACATAAAAGGCTCTCACCGGTCTATTCGGAGTCTTCAGTCTGATGCTCATCTGGGGGTGGTGATGCAGCCGAAGCAGTTGGTGGACATTGCGCCATCACAACGCGAGAAGGTCCAGATTGTTCCGACGATTGAGACAGTTGTTCGTCTAGGGGCGACACGGCCGCCTGGGGTGCAGCTCCAGGTTGTGGGGCGCGCCGCAGTTGATCATGAGCAACCTTGCGGGGACGTCCATGGTGACCCACTACCTTTTTCACTAGGTAGCGATCGTTTTCAAGTACCCTGTGAACTTCGTAAGGGACACTAAATTTGAGGTCAAGGGAAGTCTGATTTCTGGGGTTGTTTTTAATCATAACAAAATCACCCCGTTGAAAACTGTGTATTTTGGCACGACCTTTGTCAAACCTTGCCTTATCCTTAGCAGAGGCTTGTGACATCCTTTGTTGTACGTGACGTTCAAGTGCTTCGATGTCAATTGAAGTGTTGTCGAGGTTAACTAACCTTAGCAACTCTGCTGGTACACAGTTTTGACGGCGAATTAGCAAGGTGAGTAGAGTAGTACCTGTAGTGGCATGTGTAGTGCAGTTTAAAGCGATTTGAAGACTTTCTAGTGCAGTATGCCAGTTTGGAGTCTCATATTTTTTTTATCATAATGAGGCCGTTCTTCAATGTGGCCATTACCCGTTTCACTTGCCCGTTAACTCTGCTAACGCCTGGTGCAATGGAATGTATTTCTATGCCAAAAGTGTCGCAGTAATATTTGAACTCACCAAGGAACTCACGTCCTCCATCTACAACGACCTGTTTAGGAGCCCCAAACAAGTGTACGACTTGTTTCAAGGCGGCTAGAGTGCTGTGTTGACTTTTGTTATTGGTATAGCGAAGCAATACATACTTGATGAAAGCGTCTACCGTGACTACCACATATTCCTGTTCGTTTGGAGTGCCCAGCTTGCCCGTGATGTCCATATGTATTACTTCGAACGGCACTGTAGGTTTGGGTATAGGATGTAACTGTACCTGTGTTGCCCCGGATGCTTGTTTTGACGTTCTGCATACAATGGAGTTATTTACGAAGTCTCTTATGATGCTGCTCATCTTATCAAAGTAATAAGTTTCTTTGATTTTATGAAGAGTCTTCTCCCAGCCTGGATGCTTAAGAGAACTATGAAAAGTGTTAATGAGGCTCCACTGGAACGACTTTGGAACAACGATCAATTTTTGAGCACCTAAAACAGAGTCTTGCATAGCAAATTTGAGAACATTACCATCGAGGTGATAACCGGGAACATCTTCACCGTGATGCAGAGCGTCGATGATAGGTCGCAATTGGTCGTCGCGACGCTGTTCAATGTTTATCCAATCTAGGTTGTTGCTTGTGACGTTAACAGTCAAAGGATCCGAATTTCTACTTAAATAGTCTGCATGCTGCATCCGCTCGTCCTTCCTGTATTCTATTTCAAATTCAAAATTTTGAAGATAAGCCCACCACCTATGAATACGTGGCAGAAGGTCCTTTTTGTGCTTTGAGGCTTTAAGTGCGTTACAGTCAGTTATCACCTTGAACTGTCGTCCATAAAGAAAGTGTTGCAAATGTTTAATCGCCCTAACAACGGCCAACGTCTCGAGTTCATAAGAGTGGTACCTACTCTCTGTATCAGTAGTACGCATACTAAAATAGGCTACCACATGTTGGCGGTTGTTAATGATTTGAATTAGTATTGCTCCGAAACCGAGGCTACTCGCATCAGTAACAAGTTCGATGGGTTCACCTTCTTGGAATATCGTGAGTACAGGTGTAGAAGTTAAGTAATAGATAATCTTTTGACGTGCCTGTTCATGAACATGAGTCCATTGCCACTTAGCACCTTGTTTAGTTAATCCATATAGGGGAGTCATAGTACGCGCGAAATCGGGGATAAAACGACGAAAATATCCTGCAAGCCCGTTAAATTGACGAACCTGTTTTACGTTAGTAGGTACAGGGGCCTTTAGTACGGCTTCGACCTTTTTAGGACTAGGACTCACCTGACCGTTCTCTATTATATTGCCTAAGTATTCAATCGATCGTTTAAAGAAAATACACTTATCGATATTAACTGAAAAACCTGCCTCGCGCAATGCAATTAAGATTCTCTCTAGGTAAAGAAGGCCAGATTCAAAATTACGACATTTACTAACGATATCATCGATATATACCTGCGCCACGCTATCGTTATGACCATTGTTCGCGCTACCTTGATTCAAAAGAGTACCTAAGGCCCGGTTAATACATCTTTGATACACTGAAGGTGCGTTACATAACCCGAAGGGCATGGTCTTATATTCGAAAAGCCCATCAGGGGTGACAAAAGCCGTCTTCTCAATAGAGTCAGGAGCTATGGTAATCTGATGGAAACCAGAAGCCATGTCAAGGGTGGTGTAATATTGACCACCCGCTAATTGATCGATTTGATCTGCGATTAAAGGAAGAGGGTAATGATCGCGTATGGTGTTCGCATTTAGCTCACGGTAATCTACGCACATGCGATCATCACCGTTTTTCTTTTTAACCAAAATGATTGGACTTGAAAACGGGGATTTACTTTCGCGTACAATGTCATTGTCAATTAATTCCTTAACGATTGTTTTAACTTTTTCGCGTTCGATCGGGCTTAACCTATAGAGCCTACGTTCGACAAACTTGTTAGGATTTTTCAAGCGAATCTCCAGCTGCCCAGTGTTAACACGGGTTTGAGCAAACCCACGCGTAAAGACCGCAGCATACTTATTGAGTAAAGCAAGTAATCGGTCAACCTCAGATTCGTTAATTAAATCATGATTTATGTTGTCAAACAAACCAGCTTTCGATTGCAAATGCATGACACGGGGTTGGGAACATAAGGTCGCACTATTTCGAGTTACGATTACCGTTAAACCTGTATCACCTAATATATTTGCACCTATCAGTACATCTGAAGTCATTTCATAGTCCGGTAAGATAAAGAATTCAATTTCGAGGTTTATTTGGTCTATAACACACACTGTTTTCAGCATACTAGTAGAGACTACTGGAAATGGACCTATTCCTCGCAGGTAATTAACTGCGTGTCGTCGTTTCCCTGGTAGCTTATTTGCGATAGACTCTGACATGACTGAGCATTCAGCACCGCTATCAAAGACAGTATCGATAATCATGCTACCTACCCGCATACGCATTGTATTTAACTTTGCTTTGTTACTTAGAACAGAATTGATATTAGAAGCTATTTGCTTTTCCTGACGAAAGCATATATCGAATGTATGACCGGGTTTTGAGCAGAAGTTACAGAAACTATTTTCGCCCGGTTTGGTTGATGAAGTCGGTACGCTGGACGGTTCCTCGGCTGAAGGTTTGTTTAAACCAGCCGGTGCATTCCTATTATAGCGACAATCGCGTGACGCATGTCCCGATCTTTTACAGAAGTTACAATAAGGGGATTGGCGGTTATCGACAAGGTATTTTGAACGTTTGGGTAAAGGTTGGTTGCTATTCGAATGATTAGGTCGTTTAACACGAATAGATGAGGCAACGGATATCAATTCCGGCACTGAAGTAGCTCTGGCATTCATGAGTTCAATCCTAAGGCGTTCGTCACTAACTGTACCTATCACCGCTTCCACTGCATTACTATTATCGAGCTTATCTTTGGTCACACGTCTCCATAGAATCCACGATTAAGATAAGAATTGAGCAATATCCATAGAAGAGTCATAGTTATGCTCCCTGAACTTGAGTACATCCCGCGAGTACCGAGTCTCAGGCTCAAACGTTGTAATAATGGTTTGACGGAGCTCGTCCCATGTAGTTGTCGTCACTAGCCACGTATCAGCCCATATTTTAGCGCGACCTTTCAGTAAGCTAGTAACCTTCATACGAATATCGTAGTCACTGAATTCGTAATTAATTTTGGCTGAAGAAATGTGGTTGCACCATTAACGAACCCCGACGTTACTGTCTGGGTCGTATGCTGGTAGAAATACATCGGTGATTTTGACCTTCTCAGATTGTTTCGACAGTCGTTCATTCATATTTTGCATCATTGTTATCATGTGCTGATAAAATTCAGGTGGTACGTTACCCCACTGTTCTACCGGCGTTGTTGTACGAGGCGTTGCGTTCGATCCAGGATCGTCTGGTTCGGGCACGGTGCACGTAGCCACCATCGGCGTAGTTTCATCCTGCGAGTCCATTGGGATGCGTAGCTCACTCAATCCACATACGTATTACACTCGTTCAATGTAGTTAAAACCTGAAAAAATTTAAGCGGACAGAAAATATAGCAAACAAACGGTAGGAACATCCCACTTCTGATGTCGAGTATATAAAAGGAGGTTATTTTTTAAAAAGGGGTAGATCCGCCAACCCTCTATGGGATTAGCGGCTCTGCCACCTTCCAAAGGTAGTCTATTCTCAAGCCAGGTATATAGCAGGGATAGAAAATAAGCACGGTACTTCAATTCTGAATTTGCGTAATAGGATTCAAGGAAGCCAGCAAGCAAGTGTCGTGTGTACCGTTGATTCGGTTCACACGTTATTTTTTCAAAGTTCTCCCTACCAATACCGACTGTCAAACACTTTACACAAAACTCAATAGATGGCGTTACAATAGCTCGATTTTATTTTAACAGGATTGAATAAAGTTGCTTATTAAGATTTGGATAATTAATAATTTGATTTTAACAATATTTTAAAACCACATTCGTTTTTTATTTAAACAGTTTTAAAAATAAATAATTATTAGTTGCCAACAGCAATTGTGATGAATAATTGAATTGTAGTTTAACAAATACGACGTTGCATTTGTAAGGTAATATTCTCAAAATTCCTCTAAATATCGAAAACGATTTTACAAACCAATATTTCACCTTAACTTGATGATTTAGCAATCAGGAAATAACTGTGACTTGTCAATTGACGAACAATCAAATAATGACAATATTTAAATATGAAATTGATTATTTGCAATGTAATTGTCTCCAAATCATTTTAATCAGAGATGTTAATTTAATAAATAAATATTTTCAATTTATTTCGATTTCTTTAAGCACAAGTTATCCTTGCGGCGACATATATATATATATATATATATATATATATATATATATATATATATATATATATGTGTGTGCAATTAGAGAGGCCTATGTCCAGCAGTGGACTGCGATAGGCTGATGATGATGATGATGATGTATATATATATTACAAAATTTTCGTACTTTCATTGAAACTTATTTATGTGTATGACGTTGTTAATAGTATGAAACAAAAACAATAGAAAACCCACTTCTTATGTTCATTATGGTACTGGATAGCTACAGAATCCTACACTATGCGTGGCCCGACATGCACTTGCAAGGTTTTTTATTTTTAAAATTAAAATGTTATATTGCAATTAAAATCGATAAAGTAATTCGTGATCCCGTAGGTACATTAGTGACGTTTGCACCTCTTTAACCATGTTTTGTTCTCTAGAGAAAAGATATTACTTACTGTCGTTTCCTTCTCTAGCCCATTGTGTGCGCGCATCAACACGTAACCAAGATCTGGGAACAATAAGAAACATATAGGTAAGTGCACAAGCATGTGCGTAAACTCTGATGTACTACATATATTATATGCTATTTCTTTAACCTCATTTTTCGGTCTAAATACGGACTCGGGTAATGGAATTAAGGTAATAACTCTGAAGTGATATTGTCTTAAAAATCGATGGTGGGATACAGGCATGAAAAAGTGTTACGTAGCAACTGTCACGTTATTGATTGGTTGCTAAGCAGTCACGTTATTGACTGATTGCTAAGCAACGCGAATGGCGATTCTGCCTTCTGATAGGCTGAAGTATTATGGCCGTTATTGTATCGAGTCCACTAAAGCTGTCACTGTTTATTACAATTTTTCATCAATGTTTTGGCAATTGCAGCGACATGCGATACAATTGTAAATAAAAAAAACGTCACAGACATGGTTGTTTATTACAATGTCATTAGTGTTTTCTTTTGACGTTATCACGACGTAAAATTATCGTCCGTAACCGACTTTACAGACAAATATTACTGTTATTTATTTTTTTTAATTATACTCTCACAGATTCAACTCCACTCAAACAGACTTGGTCGCGAGTCACACTCTTGAACACTCAAACGTTGCTATTGAGTCGGGCTAAAAAATATTTCTATCGGTTTAATACACCTTTTAGTGAGAGTTACTACACACATAGGCGAGCTGGCATCATCCGGTATATCGGTGGATGAATGTTCGGGAAATAAGCCATTTTTACCGAACACGTACACTAGGCCGGGCGACAGCGGGTCGACACCAATCGGCACAGCCATCTCCTTAAATATATTCAGTTTTAAATATAAACATTGGGCAATAAAACAAAGGTAGGCCTTAAATTAAAATATTTACATGACTAAGATTAGTAGCTTATAAAATTCTATAAGGTGTATAAATAGTGAAAGTTTACGAACTTGTATATAAAGCCAAACATGTGTAGTAGTTGATTTGGGTCGTCACTTTCGCTTCACGCTTATATGTGTGTAGCGTCCCTATTAACAATAGAAGTGAGTTACGGGTCTCTCAAAACTTTTCAGTATTTGGGCAATAAATTTAGATGTCAAACTTTCATAGATTACTTTAATATATATTATATATATTTCAGGACTTAATCGCGTGAAATATTTAAAATTACAAACCTTTTATTTACCCGACGTTTCGAACGAATTGCACCGATCGAGGTGGTGATAATAGGGTTCGAAGATGGTGAGAGTTGGTATCCATCTTCTCGGACACTATCCTGGAATAATATTGGCGATCGGTGTAAAGTACCTGTGGCTAATGCAATTATATCCAGTGATTTGGCCCTGATCCCAACAAATGCTCAGCTATAGCAGACTTGTAAACTTGACGGTTTTTTACAGGAGTGATATGGACCTTGACCCAGTCTGCGATTGTCCTTTTGGTCTGTCCGATATAGGAACTACTGCAACTGCAATCCACCTTGTTTACGCCACCTGGCGTGTAATCCGCGAGGCGGTTGAGATCAAGAGGTACAAGAATTTCAACCGAGAAGAAGGATACCGGCTCTCACCATCTTGGAAACCTGTTATCAGCAAATGCAATCGTAGTCGTAACGACACCGCTCCTCAGTGTATAGACGTTATAAGTGTAGTGTGTAGAAGTACCAACAGTACAAATTATCAAAATTATCAAGACCAGGCGAGGGTAGTTGAAAAAGCCCGCGCCTCACGGAGACATCGCTAAGCTGCCATCAGTCGACCCGTGACCACGATCGATGCAATTTAAACGAAACGTCGGGTAAATAAAACCTCTTACCTTTAAATTCACGCGATTAAGTCTCGAAATATATCTTAAATGTGTAAAAATAATAACATTTAAAATTCAGTTTACTTAAAAGATCTTCAAGAGCTTACCGACAACAAACAAGAAAAAAAGCAGAAGTAGGTACCTACTTCTGCTTTTTTTTAAGACCATTTTTATTAAAAAAATTGAAACTACTTTCACAAAACCGAACACCGTATTGCAGATTGTACTCTAGCTGATCAGACTCCGTAGTTCAAACGAATTGATCCCACTAGGGATTGAGTAAATACGGCATGTTTGCCAAAATCCTCGCGAAATAGGATTATTCAGACAGCCTGCCTTAAGGTGTTAGACGGTGTCAATTCTGAAAAATTGAAAGCATTCCAGTTTGTATTTCTCCTTTTATTTTGTCGTACTACTTTATAGCATGAATATATTTTAAACGTCCGATGAATAAGAGTTGTGATAGGTTTGCGATTTTTTATAAGAAAACGAATATTTGATTATAGACTTGGAACACAATCAGGTTTTTATTAAAAGTGTTTTGGCGTTATGAACATCGGTATAAAAATGTGATTAACTTAAAAACATCGGATCCTACGTAGTTAAAAATTGCTGTTTTAATAAAATAACCCGTATTCATGAACAATACTTGGCAGTAGTTTAAATAAAATTTTACACAGAAAATTCTACATAAGCTCCGGTTTACTGTCATGTTTTTTTTTAAATATCCAAACAGTTAATAGTATTTCGTTTTTCAAGTTTTTTTTTTCATGAACGATATCATCAAATAAAATTCCTTCTTTCTTTATTAAGGCCGGAGTCGTTTACATCAAAGATCGCGAATTTTATTAAATTTCCTCTTAGCAGAACGTCCATTTGCAGAAACGTGATTTCTCGTACATTTGCCTTTTTGGGCAAATATCTGTTAAAAGCTTCTCTTGATGCAACCATATGAAACGGTGACAAATTAACGGACAGATAGCCTGACAGAATATAACAATTGCAACATTTTCACTCTGCAAATGTGCAAATGGTTGTAGCTCTTGCAAATATTATAATATTTCACAAGTTTCCGCGCAGACTTTTTGAAGGAAATAACTGTTTTTATTATACACTAGAATTTTATTGGTACACTCGCTGTTGCACATTGAATGATTACAATAATCTACGACATGACAATTTTCTGATTTACTTTAGTACGCAAATTCTGGCACAAAAGTAAGCTAGACAACATTTTGTATTTGTTACATTCGACGGCAATTGGAGCGAAATAAGATGGTTTAGTTTTCAGATTAATAAATATGTCATTTTTAAATGCCAAATGCATACATAGCCATCAAAAGTAAGTTAGGCACAGTAGAAAATCATATAAATAGACTAATAACTAAAACTATTTTTTTTTAATAGGTGACTCCCGCTTTAGGTTACAAGTCCTGTGTCGCGGGGGACTTTACAAACATACAAATCACACACAAAGTACACCCAGACTCGAAACAATTATGTTTATGGATCACACAAAGTGGTGTCCTGTGTGGGAATTGGACCCACGACCTCAAGCGTAGCAGTTGGACACACTCCCACCGCGCCACAGAGGCAGTCGTAAAAGTCATCTATGTTGGTTATGCCAGCTATTTCTACCAGAGACTAACCAACTACGCGGGAGATATTATGGTGCACAAGTGTGTGCGCAGACACAAGTGCACTCTCTATTCCCTTACTCTCATCGGGACGGAAATCTGACACGACCGGAGAGAGAGAAAACGATCACCCATTTATGGACCGACTGTGGTAACGTTGCTTAACGTCGCAGGTATCTCGGTCTGCTCGGTCGCTACTGTGTCGGGGGTTCTATAGAAGACCCCCTACAGACCTACAGAGATGACCTAGGTATTATAGAAGTGTACGGAAACAAAGTACCTACCTATACATTGCGCCAAATATTTGCGATAAAGAGCTGGAAGATGAAAACGATACATAACTTGCTTGTCTATGGCGTAAGTTTTTGCAACATTTCTCATTGCTGCTCCGCTCCTAATGGTCGTAACGTGATGTTATATTGCCTTCCTCAATAGTAAAATAATTTTTCAATTCGGATCAGTATTTCCTGAGATTACCGCGTTCAAACAAACAAACAAACTCTTTAGCTTTATACTATTAGTATAGATAAAAAGAAACATTAATAAAAGTCAATGATTTATGTTATTTTATGACCACAGAAAACGTGACGTCACATGCTAGCATTTCATACAAATTTGTACGGAGCAGGTCACTTTTGACATTTCTTATAATGAGACTGATTTGACTTCAGTCAAATACCTTATTCTATATAAAACTCCACATCCATACGTTGCTTTTACACCAAAAACCAGTCGCAAAAATATAATGTCTCAGCAAAGGGCAAGTAAATAAATTTGTCAAGAAATAACTTCACTTGAATACGTAAAGTGTCGTCATTTGTTACTTGTAAAGACTTTATTCTTGTGAGAATTTCTAGATCTTTCACAGAACTCAAGTGAAAAGATCAAATTGTCGTACAAGTTCAACGTATCATGTACTTTACTCAGTGACGTTTGTGTTTACCGGTAAAGGAAAGAAAAATGTTGGATGAGAAAAACCTTTAAGCATCGCAGGCATTCATTTCGGGAGAAATACGTTTTCCCTCGAGTCTGAGTTCATTTAGGTCATGCAACATGATACTGGGGAAGAAAAAACAGCATGTCGTAGTAACAGGGGTCACTTATGTGTAACACATAAAGTGAACAAACGAAATATTGCCTTGGTGACAACCAAGAAAAAGTATAGTAATGTTAAGGTCGCACTGTCCTCCCCTATGGACCTCTATAGAGAATGGTTGTCGTTTAACAATGGCCGTGTGTTTTACTTTCTCCTGCATAATAGACTGTGTTTGTTTGTTTTTAGATTTTCAGGGTAACTTTTAATATTATTTGATGATTCATAGGCACCTATTATCTTATCAGCGCGTGTTTGCCATTTAATTAATAAACTACAACAGTTTGACTGCCTTTGTTGCGCGCTAGGAGTGTATCCGTGGTTGGGGGTCGTGGGTTCGATCCCCACGCAGGATAAAACTTTGTGTAACGAGCACGATGGTTTATTCTATGTCTGGGTGTTATTTATCTTATTATATATGTGTATTTAAGAATATATAAATATGTTTATTAGTTATCTGGTTTCCATAGTACAAGCTCTGCTTAGTTTGGGATCAGATAGCGTTGTGTGAGTTGTCCCAAGATATTATTATTTTAAACAAAAATTAAACAGACCATAAAATCTGACTGTCTCTTTGTCTTCTTTAGGTCTAGGATGAGATTATTTCGGCCATCAGGGAGACGCTAGTCCGAAGTATTTTTTTTTTATAAAATAAATATATCTATGTTAAATCTGAATCATCAATTGTATTGCTAAGTACAAAACCCTAGAAGTAGAAAAACGTTAAACATTTGTTTTTCGCATCGTCTGTTAGTACTTCATGACAAAGATGCGAATATTCCTTCAGAATATACTCAACAAATAGTCAGTATGATTACATCACAACTTTAGAAAGTTATGTGTGCATGGAAGCTATAGGTTAAACATTAATACCGTATACAGTCCGAACTATCAAGTCACGGTCTGTGGTTCCGAAGTTACAAATCAAGTGAAACTGTATATCATATGTAACATTGTTGTTTGACAGTATCGAGTTGGTATATCGTGGTGGTGTGATTAGGCAAAACCAACGTTGAAGTGATAAATGATTTTGGGTTAAATTATTTATTATAAGAAATACTTTTTGATTTAATTTTTAGGTATACATACATTTATATTTTTTAGGTATACATACATTATACATATTATTTAAATATATTAGCTGTTGGCACTCTTTCTACATGTTAACTTTAATTATACCAAATCCCACGTCTCTAAGTGCACCACCACTATTAAATACAAAAAAAAAACAAAGTTTATGTAAACTTAACACTCCGCTGTCTCTTAATTAATGTGAATGTTTTTCAATTATTGTAAATCATTTTAAATATACCTACCAAACACATTGATGGAACCATCCAACTGTAGAAGAAAACAATCCAGTAAACAAAAAAATAAAACCTACGAGTATATTTTTATAACCCACTCCACCAAAATTCACACTCCTGGCTCTCAACTGAGTGAAATCTCAAGGGTTTGAAGCCTCTAAGGGAATCGTAGGTGTTCAAATACCGTACCCACTTGACTCTCTCGATCAACATTGAAACCTATAAATAAATTCTTCCGTGAAGATTGATTGTTATGGGGAGTGGTTTTGCAGATAGGGTGTAAGAATCAAAGTGCTGATATTGAAAAATAACTTAGCCATGAGAACTTTGAGTTATTTTTCAATAACGGGACCAAATATAACACTTATGATACTATATATAGCTGAGCCGCGCATTTATCATTGCGCTTCGCCGTTTTTGCAACGTACGTTTCGTAGCGTGATGTTATATAGCCTATAATCTTCCTCGATAAATAGGCTATCCAACAGTAAAATAATTATTCAATTCGAGCTCGTAGTCCCAGAGATTATCGCATTCAAACAAACTAACAAACTCTTCGCTTTATAATATTAGTATGGTAACAAAATGTAGGTACACAATTATACAATAAGATTAAAGTATCTTATTGTTCAAAAGCAATAATTGAGCCAAAAAAAGAACAAGATAATGAGAAATAATAGTATTTGATAATATTCTCCTAGCCGAATGCGGTCACTGCAGCCATAGGCGGATTCAGCGCCGATGGGGGAGGGCACGGGAGCATGTGCCCCCTCAAGACAGTTGATTTGTCTTGTATTGAACTGAATTTCTTGTATTGTATTAAATTTCTATATCATTTTGCCTCTTGTGATCCCCCCTCCCCTACATACACATTTTTTGGGGCACCCATCCCCCCGTTGTGCGGGCAAGTTACATTTGGCCGGTGTTGGACAAAACTAAACGCAACCTCCCTACCCCGTCGTCAACATGTTAGATCCGACACTATATGCCTCTCGTGCCCAGAATAGAATCTCAATCTTATCAGAGACTACCCAGCTAAGTAGGAGCTCAAAAATGTTCACTCAACACAACACGAACGAAGAAGGAGTGGACGCAAGACTGACGGCTTAACGTGCTCTTCGAGGCACGGAGAAGTGTGCTATTTTTAGAAAATGGTCGCATTTATGAACTAACTGAGATATCTACTTTACCTAACCATCGTCACGCATCGGCACTGAGCCATGGAATTCTTCTCTGAGGCACGGAGAAGTGTATTATTTTTAGAAAATCTAGAACTAACTGTGATAACTACTTTACTTAACCACCGTCACGCGTCGGAACTGAGCCACGGAATTCGTCAGTCTGATATAAGATAAAACAGCGTACCTATCATTTTTAGGGTTTATTTACTGAAATTGAATAAAACCTAGGTATCCCAAAAATCATTACTCAAGCTTAGTAGATTGAAGAGTGATTTCCTTGAAATAATTTTAAGGCTTGTTTTACTAAGGATTCTAAAGTTGATTATATCAAAACCTTGAATTGATAATAAATTTGCTGTTATGTTTTACGATAAATGAAAGCCGAAAGTATAAAAAATTCAAAGAACATCGAAGAAAAACATAAAATTTAAGCCATAAAACAAAACATTCGATCCAATATTTATCGGCAATGTAATGTAGATTTAGCTAGTCTTTATTTTACTAATACCATGTTGTTTTTTTCAGCTGTTAACTTTATTTTTGTATCGTAAAGCTTTTTTTTATTTTACAGCTATTATAAAACAAAAAAAAGTTGGTTCTTAATTCAAAAGTCACCTTCTTTCAAGCCTGAATTTAAAAAATGTACACCTTTACGTTTCAAAACTGCTGTAGCCAGAACATTGAATCAAATAGCAACGAATATTCATCTAATAACTGTTCTTGCAGCGCCTCTGGCCCGTGGACCTTCGTTATTGTAATAAAAAGTAGCCTATGTGTTTCCTACATGAGTACAACATTTCATCAAAACTGACCTTTATCGCATTTAAACACTTGTGGATAAAATATGTTGAGCGGCTATAAGAACTAATAACAATAAAATTCTTTTCAAATAAACTATTCGTTGCCAACGTCCTAATCCTAATCTCTATAACGTATTGCAATAAAAGCCTCGTGATCTGTGTTTGTTTGCCCATTTAACTCTTATCTACACTGTTAGGGATGTCACACTGAAATAATAGTCTATTTCCTTTTGAAAGTGTAAAATTATCTAGAACGGGCTTTGGAAAAATATCCTTTGAATTTTAGTATTGTTTTATGGCATTTTCAGAGTGCTCTAAAAGCGGAAAACGTATATTAATTTTTTTAAATATACGTTCGTTTGAAGTGCATTGTATTGTTACTTGTTTCTTTTGCTTTTTTGTGTGGTGCTGAGAGATTTATATAGGAAAATTTACAGGAAATATGGAATTTAAATAATTTATTACAATGCATGTTGGAAATTGTCGCTAAAAACGTAGATACTTAACAAAAACTTAAAAGGCTGTAATGTTTATTTTACCTAGGTATGTCAAACTGTCTGTGTTTAATATATGTGTGACAAATCTTAATTTGAAATAGGACAATTTTTAGATGTTATGCTTTTTCAGTTTTTTTTTTAAATCATTATTAATACAAACACAAATAAAGTATAACAAGAGAGACCACGTATCAACCGTATGTCCATAAGATACCTCGTTCTTTTTTATTTATACATTCTGTAACTATGATATATAATGGAAAATAAGCACTATGTGATGCCCACTTATGAAGTTTTTAATTTTCCTACACGTTTAAAGTTAATTGACACAGTTAAAAACTTTTAAAGTTATAAAAAAGCCCCCAAAGTCCTAGTTACGGTATAAAAATCTTATATTCTTCGACTCACTTAACTTCTCAATTCAACCAACAAAATGTCTAACTTGCTTAAACATGAACGTCAGATCTTCCTTACTGTAAACGACACTACGATATCACATTTACTTCAGGTTGCTAACAGATAACACTCAAACGAATACCAAAGTCTCACTTCACCCCTTGAATCTAAAGCTTTTCTTACCAAAGAATACTTTAAGTTTATTAATATTTCACTTAGTTACTTAATCTCTGGACTTAATTATGACATAAAAACGAGTTAACTAAAAGTCCGTTCTTGTTTGTTGAAATACAAAGTGCCATTTTGCAAAGCTGTTAAATTAAAAAGGTCGAGTAAAAAACCGAACTCGTTGGTAATTTGAATGGGTTCAGGGAAAAAGTATGTACTATCAACGTTACGAAACCTTGAGCTGAAATGTCTATTGTCAGCGGTTTAACAAAGGGTTCTACCTTCATCGATATTTGTTTAACTGACATTTTTAAGACACGTAAAATATAACAATGTTTTATGTTTTAGAGAGAAATAAATTGTACAATATTCTAAGTAGGTATCTGTATCATTTTCTTTTCAAATTGTTCGATTCCCGACTTGTGCAAGACAGAGAAGACCGTATTATATTTAATTTGTTTAAATAATGAACATGCATTGTAAGGAAACCAGGATGTTTCGAAACAAATAAATTTTGAAAAAATGTGATATCTATCTATCAAAAATTCCACTTCAGCAAGTATCCTCTCACAGAGAGAAGGCCTCGGTCCTTATTCACTATCTTTTTTTTTCGTTTTCGCGGCAAGCCCGCGCTTTTATTTGTCAAAATCTGGTTGTAATGATTAATAGAGAGCTGCGCTTAGAAATGCATCGTGCATGCGTGCGGACATCTTTGAGCGTACCGCGCATGCGCAAGTTCGCGCGGGCTTACCGCGAAAACGAAAAAAACCATAGTGAATAAGGACCCTTATGTGTATTCTGCTGTGGTAACATTACAAAGCTGTTTATGTAAAGCATTTATTTGAGGTATTTTCTCTTTCTACTAGGATGCCATACATACGGAGTAGTTTATAAACGCAAAAAAGCAATACTCGGTGGTGTCACTTTGTCAAAGTAGCCGAATCAATAAAACTTTAGAACTCTTTTTTTGAAGAATTCCATGCTGAATTCTTTTGGGGAAACCCCGGAAGAAAGTTCCTTGCGCTACCTAATCGTGCGTAGTAGTATTGCCGAGCAGTACCTATTGCCGAGCTATTTGATACAGGCGAGTGACGTCATCTCTTCATTAAATATAGTCTTGTTATACTATACTATGCCCTAAGTCATGAGACCTCTTTGTACTTTAAAAAAGTTAACCAAAATAGAAAGTCGTGGATTTATTTCACGAAGTTTGTTACCAAAATTACGTGATCGAATTATTATTTACGAACAAGGAACATCCATGATTACAAAAACTTTTTAGAACACTGTTAAACATTTTGCAGGTTTTTTAACGGAACTCTAAAACAAGTTTTGTCCAACGAGTTTTTTATGAAAAAAGTTTAGGGGCTTAAACAAAGCATTAGGGGACGCATTAACAGTAGAGAGGAGGTGAAAATTATTTTCTCAGCACATTACCTCACTCACAGTTTTACTAAAGGTTTTTTCTATTCTTTTGCCCGCGGCCTCAGCATGGATGTCGGTCAAATGTTTTTCTACTCAACTTTTATTTACTATTTTGGACTGGGTAGTCCAAAGGCAAAGGCCTTTAAAGTCCTGACATCTTAACCTTCACGTGCGTTAAGAAAAAGCCTTTAGAAAAAAGTGGTTCAGAGTGGTGATGAATGTCAATATGTTCTTTGCTCGAGCAAAATATGTAAGAAGGTTGCCTTCTGTACTCTCAGTATTTTGTGATCCTTCTCTCTTGCCTAAGTTGAGCAGTCTTTCCGGCAGGAGTTGATGTATTATTATTCTTATCACATGCGCTTGCCGCATGGGATTGTCGCGCTGTCATCTAATATTTTGTGGTCTCATCCATGTTCTGTCAACCTTATTGTCTTTCATTAAATCCGTTAAGTACACTTAGGTATACTTTTGAGTGTAAACGGCTGGAACGATTTTAAGTTATGATTAGATTCCTCTACGAATTTCATCTTCTCCACCTAAAGGTTCATTCCTAGTGGCGGTAATATAATGTGTCTGTTTTTACCATCCCACGACTAAATGACAGAACAAATCCTAATGAAATTTGGCTGGGAGATTGATGGTGTTTTGGATAATTAATAGGATACTTTTAAATGCGATAAATGATACCCACGCGGGCAGAACAACAGACGTAAGCTAATATTATAAATGCAAAAAATAAGTTTGTTTGTTACGTTTTCGAAAAAAAAATGCTATGTTAATAACGTAACGACAGGAGGAGTCTTCGACTACTTTTTATGACAATAAACAAGCGAATCTGCAAGAAAAAGCGAGTAGTATACAATATTATAATTATTAAAAATGCCACTAAGCAGTACTATGGTAATCAGACAACTGATAAACATGCTTATATATTTCTATACACATACATATTGTAGACTAGTCGCGCCGGGCGACTTCGTTCGCGTGAGTTTCTCTTTACATCTTCAGCTGTCTGACATTAATCTGGCTGGACGGATCTGACAAGGAAGTCCAAATCCGTCCAGCCGATGCGGAGATTAGCCGGAACAAACAGACAGACATTCAAAGAAATTAAAATTGTGTTTTTGTTCTGAGTATATAATTTTTTCTTCTTCTAAGTATATAATTTTAACTATATAGATTTTTTCGTATGAATTTATTAAAAAAACTGTTATTTTGTCATTAAAAACATACACTTCAATTTAATTTATTTGTATAAAAAAATACACCCAGACACAGAATAAGCCATCTTGCTCATCACACAAAGTTTTGAAACCCATGACCTCCGACTTAGCAGTCAGGGTCATTAACCAGTAGACCAACAGGCCAGTCGATAATATTCATATTATGACATCCGCAAAAGTACCAGAGCCCCTAGACAAATGTCATAAACTCAAATCGAATAGAATCACGTCAGAATAAGATCGTTTCGCGCGCAAAACTACGAAACTCGTTATAATTATTATTGGCCTTCGTGGTTTTACGCACGCTACGACGTTATTCTATTCGATTGTCATTGTATTCGATTAGAGTTTAAGCCACTAGTCTCGAGGCTCAGTGGAGTTTGAAGATTTAAATATTGCGTAATACATATGCACTGCGTCTACAATGCACATAGGACAATATTACCCAACCATGTGTATAAATAGACATCTACCGCTTCAGTACAAAATGCCTTATTATACGGTCTGACCTACTTCGCTCTATCATTGAGGAAGTGTAATGTAGCGGTCGCGCGAACTGACTTGACGGTATAACTCAACTTGCGAATAGTCTGACTTCACATAACTTAGAAGTTATACACTACGCTACTTGTATTTGCACTACGGTGTGTGACGTAGGCAACTCTGTTTCTTATTTACCTTTATGATTTCCAGGGGGTCAATTGATGTATTTAAAGCAGTGCAGTTGCAGCTAAGTTTCGATTAAAATGGGCATTTTTATATTCTTGTAACTTTGGAATCGATCTCAAATAGGTTCAGATCTCAAAGTTACTAGAATACGAAAATGGCCGTTTTAATCTAAACTTAACGGCAACTGCACTGCAACTATACTGCTTTAAATACGTGAATTGGCCTCCAGAGCTTAATTATGTTAAACGAAAATCTTTTAATTTCGTTCCGCTCCACATTTTATGGAACAACTCACCTACAGCCGTCTGATCCAAACCAAAAAAAATATCCTGTGGTGGGAATCGAACCAACTACTCCTGGTTTCAGATTCACTAACCCTTATCCCAAAAGATAAATAAAAATTATCCACAAAGCATCCAATTTATTTTTAGCTTAAATATTGTAATTCTATTTTGTTCTGGTTTATCATTATTTTTCAATTCCTGGGATAAGTTTATGTAAGTATTATTTTAAAAAAATGCTAATAAATTCCAAGTTAGTCATTAAAATAATGAGTAAATTAGTTAACCTACATGTCATGACTACGCTAATTTATGAAACAGTGGCATTTCAAACATAAAATACTCGCATATGAAATATAAATTAGCACCCACCACGAACATAAAACAAAGTTTCTCTTACTCCTAACGTGTACAATTAGATTCGCAGTAAGAAGTTCCAACGTAAAACTACTTCAGTACAGCGTCTGAAACTACAGCAGTATTCTTTGTAACAAAAAGGCCGTCCCTTTGACGATATGAAGACAGTTACTAAGTTGCGCGTCTCGGCAAAATAAGAAACTCTGTGACACAGAATAAAGTGATTGAATAACTGAATGGAATGTAGCTGTCGACGGCGAATGGAACTATGAATGAACTACCTTTTTTGGTATTATTTTACCATTTCTT
Source organism: Herminia tarsipennalis (assembly GCA_945859575.2). Taxonomy (NCBI): domain Eukaryota; kingdom Metazoa; phylum Arthropoda; class Insecta; order Lepidoptera; family Erebidae; genus Herminia; species Herminia tarsipennalis. Next base: position 6,899,226 of record OX243834.2, on the reverse strand, counting down.
AGAGCTTCGGATTGAGTAAGAACTTGCCAATAACGCGTTTAGTTTTTATAAGACTTGAGATTATTGAATTCTTAACTCGCAACGTTGAGCTGTACTTTATTATACATAAATTTTGTGTTCATTCAATTCTGCCAGATCTTTTTATAGGTGTTGAGTTATATTACCTAAGTTTTGAGTCAAGTCACGTCGTCATTACATTTTTTAAACCGTAATATATATATATTTTTATAGAGGCAAACTTCCATTTGCCCTTTTTGTAAATATGCCAAACAGTAATGAAATGATAGGATCAGAGGACTATAATTAATTAGATGGGGGGTAGAAACTTAAAACGACTTAAAAAAAATATTTCAAATGAACTTAATAGGTAGAGATGCAATGTCGCTGCGTACGAGATGCAACTCCGGTAGGTAAAGATGCGGGATGCAGCATCGGTGCGTCGAGATGCAACGCCGGTAGGTAGAGATGCAGCGTCGGTGTGTGTATAAGATGCAACGGTGATAGGTAGAGTTGCTGCGTCGATAGGTAGAGATGCACTTCTTACTGTTTACGATTCGAGAAAATATCCTATAATATGTTTGAACCTAAACGTCTTTTAACCGACTTTGAAAAAGAGCAGGGTATTATCATTTCGGGTATTATCATTTCGGGTATTATTTTAGATGTAACATACATTTAAAATAATACCCGAAATGAGAACTCCGTGAAACATAGATATAATTTCAACATTTTTTTTTGTCGAAAGGAGTTTATTTTATGGTCCCTTATAGGTTTATTGGTAGCATATCAATTTTGTAAAGATCTGATGATGAGTTTTGGAGACAGACAACAAAACTCCTCAGTATATAATCCCGGCAAATCAACTATTATTGAAGTCATTTAGATGTTTTTTAACCGATTTCAAAAAAGCTGGTTCTCTGTTTGAACCGTTAAAATATAGAAGTAAGTCAACAAAATTTGCATTCGGTGACGTGCCTGATAATTGTTTTCCTTGATATTCATTTCAAGAAGGTTAATTTTTCTTAATTTTTTTAAAAACAAAGTAATAGAGTTTAGTTACTTAAAAACGTGAAATTATAAAGACTATGGGTAAATTTATGACGTAAGCACACAGTAAGGGAAGATTTCAAATACACTAAATGTGTATTTGAATTCTATACTTCCTGCGACCAAAGCAGCAGACAACTGGTAGTATTATTAATATCTTGTAAACACGGGCACGGTGCGGATTTTCCTAAGATAGGAATACTGATTTAGATTTTGGCTTACCGTAGTAACGGTTCAGACTCAAACAAAACCCAATTCAAATTCATATTTTCAATCACGCTGTCAGAATATTTTATCAACAGGCCATTCAATTTAATATCGGCTCAAAAGCTTCACAATTTGGAATTTAGACAGAACGGTTTATAATAGTATTCGGGGCCTAACACCCCGTTAGCGTAGGCCCAATTTGTTTGCGGTTTAGGCAGGTGCAGTTGCCAACTCCTAATTGTACTAACTATATTATCTTCTATAGTCACTGTACTAATGAACCAACCGATAGTACATTTTTAGTGGTACTGTTTCTTCACGTACCGATCAAGTGCTATATAGTACGTGAGTTGTGACATTTTATTTGTTAAGATTTTTGTATTTTTGTTAGTTTGTGTTGCGTTGAGATAATCTGTTATAAAACTACTGGAAACCTTTTGGTTGCGAATTTTTCTTATAATAATTTGTGCATTTATCATCATTACAATATTGCAGTAAACTTTGTTTTATTTGTTGATAAACTTTCGCGATTTGTACACATTATTAAAATATATATATTACGGGTCTTAATCGCGTGAATAATTTAAGGTAAAATACCTCGACCGTATTGCAACGGCCGTCTTCCCGTGACCACGGCCGTTGCAATACGGTCGAAACGTCGGGCAATAAACAAGGTATTTTACCTTAAATTATTCACGCGATTAAGACCCGTAATATATATATTTTAATAATTTGTTTTATTTATTTTTCACGTTGTGTGAAAATAGTTCGTAACAAAAGTATAGCATTTTCAATATTACTCTTTTTGTGTTACATACTCTCTTTTAGCCTCATTGTGTTCTCCTTTTCCCTTCATTTTTTCTCTTGCATGCCACAAATTAACTTGCCTCTCCAAACTTGCTTACGTTGATAGGCATTGAAAAAATGCTCTTCGCAGAATTTCGCCACATTTAAGCCGGCCCTAACGGAAGACCAATCCATTTACAAAATTAGCTACTGACCATAAATGCTTCGGTTTTCAAGGACTTACGAGCTTTTTTTTTAAAACCAATAGCGTAGTTGTAACCTCTAAACACATGCCGTAAATAGCCCAAATATCTAAAGTTCCCGAATTTACTGTTACGACTAGTAATAAACTATAAACACATCTGCGATAAGCATAAAACCTGAATAAAACACTAAAATGAAACTTATCACTGCGGAGATACGTATCTTGTTTTGCAATACAGCTTTAAACAGAGCAGAAATTTGTGAGAAAAATATGCAGCAGATGACAATTGAACTTGTTTTCTTTAAGCTTGAATTGTAGGAAAGTTGTAGAGAGGAAACGTTTTTAAATGACTAGTCCATTTCTAAGAATTATATTCATAGTTTCTTTCATGAAGTGTTTTATTCAGTTTCATAAATATGAATATTTTATAAATATTACCCGTTTTTGTATATGTTTAAGCCAAATAGATTATAAAATCTTTTTAAAGCTCATTTACGGCGTGCCATTTTTTTGTACTTACATTCAAATAAAGTAATAATTGAATGGAATAAATTCAAGGCTCATTTACGCAATGCCATTGTGTAGTTGGATTTTATGCAACGGGCAAGTAACTTGCTTCATGTAAATGGTTATTGAGATTCTACTGGAAAACGGTGTCTCTGAATAATGATAGATGAAATTAACTAACAATAAAAATGTGAAAGTATTTATTTATTTATTTATTTAAAACTTTATGCACAAAGTTGTACAAAGGTGGACTTAATGCTAAAAGCATTCTCTGCCAGTCTACCTTAGGGTGATGTAGAAATGGAATGTGTAGGTGCAGTATCTATCTGTATCTATCTATCAGTATCTATCTATCTAAGTATCTAGTCTGTCTATCCGTTACATTTTTTGCGCTTAAAACGCTTAGTGGATTTATATGAAATATGGATACAGTTTGAGTCCCAGTAAAGAACATAGGATGGCTTTTTTCCTGATGGATTCCTAAAATTAAATTCTAGACAACAAATCATACCTAGTTATATATTTGATACACGAGATGAGCCACGAGTGCATGTTTAAATTCGCGTATCGCGGCTCGTCTCGTGGCTCGCGCGAAAGTATAAATGCGCAATTGGGGTTTATTGCCACAGAGTTATTAAATATAGAGTAGGGGAGATAAACAACTGCGTGTAAATATCTTACGATTAGAAAGAGAAACAAAACCACAGCTGGTTGTCATCCCCACTCTATTTTTACTTTAGGTCTAAGTATATTGGATCTAAGCAAATGGGTACGACTACACTAGCCTAACTTAACCTAAACTAGGTTTTCAATTTCACTGGTAGTATCCGTATCAAAATTACTTTCTACATTCTCGATATTTTGTAATCGAAATCTATCAGGAAAATGCTGAGAATAAATCGATTGCAGCAATATCTCGATGTGAATGCCAATCCATTCATCAAATGCATTGATAATGATCGTCTTGTGCCCCTATAGTGATGGATGAGGACTTACTGTATCCACCATTTTGTTGTATTGCTATGAACTTATCCATCATTACGATTTAATTAATGTCGTGGGATAAATTGCGTCTTACTTTTTGGAGGTAATTTCTAACCAATGTGGCTACAGGGGCTCTAGTCTTAATAACGTCAGGTTTGTCTCCATGGAAGTTGTTTTATATATACAAATGCTTCATTAAATTTAAGTATTAATAAAGAAAATGGCCTAAGAGACGCTGAACAAATTGTATACTAAATTTTATTGGTTTATATATATTTATTTTGGCACAAGTTTTTTTTTTTTTTTTATATTAAGTTAATAATGCAATCTGTCTCATTTGGACATTCAGCAATACTTGTAGATTATTTTTATGTAGCGCTTGTGGTCCTAGTCCACTGACAATTCCACTTTATTTTATTTTTTATTTTTTTTATTGTTTTGGCAGAGATCCAAAGGAGTTTTTCTTTTTAGCCTGGTAAATAATTTTGGTTTCATTAAATCGAGCGCAAGCTCATTTACGTGGTTGTCTATACGGTTTTTGTATTTGTGCATTCTGTTTTCGATTTCCTCCTTTACGGTAGCAATCCCCAGGTCGTGGTGTAATCTCTCGTTGGTTATATACCATGGAGCGTCTATTATGATTCTCAGCAGTTTAGATTGGAATCTCTGCAGTATTTCTAAATTAGAATTGGCGGAGGTGCCCCACAACTGAATTCCATATGTCCATGTTGGTTTTATAATGCACTTATACACCAGTAGTTTATTTTCCAAGGATAGCTTAGATTTTCGATTTAATAGCCAATAGTATTTCCTTAGTTGTAGGCCGAGAGCTTTACGCTTTGTAAATATGTGAGTCCTCCATGTGAGCCTTCTATCCAAATATAGTCCAAGATATTTTGCCACCTCTGTTTGGGGTATTGGAACATTATTGAGAGTAACAGATGGGCATGTCTCTCGCCTTAAGGTGTATGTAACGTGTATGGATTTAGTTTCATTGGCTTTTATGCGCCATTTCTGGAGCCAGGAGGATATATTATCTAGGCTTTTTTGTAATAAGGCAGAGGCTTTGCATGCGCTTTTGTCCATTGCAAGGATCGCCGTATCGTCTGCAAATGTGCCTACTTTCACATCATCAGAGACTGGTAGGTCTGATGTGTATAGCAAGTATAATGTAGGGCAAAGGACGCTGCCTTGGGGAACCCCAGCAAGTATGTATTTAAGATCAGAAGTGTCTTCTCCAAACTCCACAAAGAAGCGGCGTTTGTCCAAATACGACTTCAAGAATAAAAAGTAGTTTAAAGGAAGCATTTCCTTAACTTTAACTAGGAGTCCCTCATGCCAAACTCGGTCGAAAGCTTGAGAAATGTCCAAAAAAAGCAGCTGAGCAGTATTCTTTGTTTTCGAAACAGTTATAAATGTTGTCGACGAGCCTGTGGATTTGCTCAACAGTGCCATGCCCATGTCTGAATCCAAATTGGTGATTTGGGATTATTTTTCTCTCTTTGAGTATGGGTTTAAGTCTGCTCAGAAATAGAGTTTCCAGTACTTTAGATGGTATAGGTAGGAGACTTATTGGGCGATAGGATTTCGGATCTTGAGCATTTTTCCCCGGTTTTAATATCATTATTATTTTAGCAGCTTTCCATTGTGGAGGAACATGACTTTTGTGTAGAATCGCGTTGTAAATCTGCGTTAGGATCTCAACACCCACCTCAGGTAGCTCTCTCAGAACCTTGGCCGTTATAAGATCGTAGCCGGGAGCTTTATGTTGGTTTAGCTTGGATATTGTTCTCCTTACTTCTGCTTTAGTAAACTTTCTGATAGGTAGATCCAGTTGAAAAGGTTCAGACAGTGCCTTTAATACTGACTTTGTTTGGTCAATAGTCTTGTCAGAGTCGTTAGGCCTAAATACTTCTTCCAAGTGCGAAGCAAATGTATTCGCTTTTTCTTGATCACTTTTAGCCCATGAGTTGTCTGAATTTAGAATTGGTGGTTGGTGTACCTTGAGTTGCTTTAAACTCTTAGTCGCTTTCCACAGGGAATAGTCCGTTGAGGGTGTAGCGTCCAAATTCCTCAGATATTTTTCCGTAGCTAGATTTTTATGCTCGGATAATAGCTTTTTCAGATGGCCTGTGATGTAATTCAACCTTTTCTTATCATCAGGATGTCTCGTACGTTGCCACTGTTTCCTAGCAGAACGCTTCTCTGATTTTATCTCTTATAGTTTGTGGGCAAGAATTTACAACAGATTCCACTTGGATAGGAGTGGACTCCCACGCTGATGTCTGTATGCACTGATGAAAATGTTCAACTGCCACCATAAGATCTTCATCAGTTTTAAGTGGTAAGTGCATATTAATATTAGTAGACACTAGATTACGGAAGAGAGGCCAGTTTGTTTTATGGTTGTGCAATTTACATTGGTTTTGGACTTTTATCACATCTTTTTTAGGAGTTATTATTACCGCTGTATGGTCCGATGATAGCTCTAAACGTGATTTTGCGGATATGTAATTGCTTGCAATATTTTTTGTGACACAAAAATCAACAAGATCTGGAATCCGCTTTCAGTCTGTGGGCCAGTATGTAGGTTCCCTAGAGGAAACGACGCTCAGTTTTAGGTCCTGGCAAGCTAATAATAGTTGCCGTCCTTTAGGTGTGGTTACGCGTGAACCCCAATCTGTGTGCTTTGCGTTATAGTCGCCACCTGCTATAAATCTATTTCCAAGGGAATTGAAGTAGGCGACATAATCATCCTTTTCTATTTTGTGCTTAGGTGGGCAGTAAAGCGCAGATACCTTCAGAGGGCCCGTACTGTCCTCGATAACAACATTTGTTGCTTGAATTTTTACCGAAGGATAAGGTTGTGTAGAGTAATGCTTAATATTTGATTTAACGAGTATGGCAGACCCAGCATGAGCAGTACCATTGGGGTTATTTGTGTTGTAAAATTTATATTTTGGTATATGAAAATATTTTTTATTAGTAAAATGCGTTTCTGAGATAATTAGTATGTCAACATTATTCTCATACAAAAATGTTTTAACTTCTAGAGTATGTTGTAGCAGCCCATTGGCATTCCAAATTACTATTTTAAGGTCAGTGAATTTGTAAGTTTGTTAGTTAATGCTATGAGCAGATTGTTCATAGTTGTTAATTGGTTCATCATTTGTTTTAGCATTTCCATAATTTCTTTAGTCATGAATTGATCCCGATTTTGAGCAGTATTCGTAGCTGTCTTATTGTTTGTAGCCTGAATTTTGCTGCCTGCTAACTGTGCATATGTCTTATTTAATGTTTCAGGTGCTATTCCAGTAGATTTATAATTTAGGATTTCTTGTAATGATGCTTTTGGTTTAACTTTCTCGCGTGCAGGAGGATATTTGATTTGTTGAAGTTCTCGGTATATTTTACAACCTTTATAATTGTTCCTTCACAGAGAACACATTTTACATTGGATAATCTTTCTTTATTTTCGCAAGACGTTGAGTGATGATCTCCAGCGCATTTGATGCATTTCGGTTTCCGGCGACAATACTTCTTAGTATGTCCATATTGTTGGCAGTTAGAACACTGAGGTATTTCGCGTTTTGGTCGCTCGGGCTCAAATCGTATGCGACAATGCAGAAGTTCCTTTATGTCATATATTTGTTTATTGTTATTGTGCGGCGTGAGCTCTACGATGAAGATTGGTCTTCTTAGTAGTTCTTTGTTTTATATTCCAGATGTTTACTGCACTGTGGCCGTGTTCATTTAGTTATGTTTTTATCTCATTTATATCTGTAGAAGGATGTATATTTTTCAGCGCTACTCTAAAATTTCTCTCACTTTTAGGTTTGTAGGTGTAGAACTCAGTTTATCTTTCCTCCAATAATTTTACCAGTTTTGTGTAAATTTCAGATGTGTCTGGTTGAACTTTGACTTTGTCATTTTGTAGGACTTTGATGACGTAACATCCTTTTGCATGCAGGTTTAAAAGAGTTGTAAGGGGTTGTATATGGCCCACTTTATCTATGAAGATCGGTGGAGGTCTTGGTGTACGGGCTTTTACATTATCTGTGGTTAGATCTTCCACATCTAGTTCATCAAAGCGATTTGATGTTGGAGTCGCCTGGCTTAACCAATAATTACTCAGCTTAGTTTGTTTACATCTACTTGCTGTTTCGGGACTCGCCCTTAGACGTTTCTTATTATTTACTTCAGTCCACTTTTGCTCTTGTAGTTGTATATTACTAGATGGGTCAATCATTTCTTAGGCACCTAGCGTGAACCAAAACCAGAAGGCACGCCCATGCCTACTGGTTTTGGTTCACGCTAGGTATTTGATTTCCCTAGTATCACCCATATCTGGGAGGTTTTCCCCTATCCACCACCTGGAGACGCGTCCGATGGGAGTCCAGCAACTCCACACGAATAAAGTAAAGTACTGTTTGCTGAATACGTTTACATTTATTTTAGAGTTACTTATAGTATTATTTATTAGTTATCCTTGATTTTAAAACACATTGGTTCGTTCAATTAAATTTATTTTTGTAAAGAAAACCTTAATGATCTTAAAGAGTGACCCAGGAGTTTCTTGGCAGCCTTTTTTTATGAGCTTTACACTTGAAACTGACGACTAAACTAATTTTTTTTTTTCAAAGAAATCTTAATTTTATATTTTTTTAGTATGTATTTATTTTACAGTTTCAAATATTGAGTTTTCCGCAGTAACGCTGCTTAACGTCACTGATATCTTAATCTGCTCGAATGTAATGTAAAAACATACTTAACATTATAATGTTTTAACAAAAAAATATTTTAAATTTTAATATTTAACCATATACCTTGTTATTAAAGCGATGAAAATAAAAACGCCATTTTCACAGTTTTTACTTCATTATCATAATAAATTATATTATATATTTTTTTTGTATAATTCCGTAATCTATATTTATTCATGGAACGATAAAATAAAAAGATAAGCTGAATAAAATTTAATACTTTTCAATGAATTCAGTGTAATTTTGATAATTCCTTTAGCCACGAGATAATCTTAGAAAATTTATAAGGTGCGCCAATTTATGTAGATTGTACAGATTTTAATACTAGATTTTTGTTGCAAATTAAATGAATGCGTATTTTATGAAACGTTTTAAATCAAATTACCGATTTCGTTTCACATTTTTATCGGTAATAAAAATGTACGCAATGCGCGGCTTAATTCCTAAGTCATTAAGTTTTTGTGAAACCTGGCATTCATTAACTTTTTCTTTAATTATAACTACTTAAATAACCTGGCAAAAAAATAGAAATTGGTTAACGAGAACGTGAAAATAAACATATAATATATGTTCATGTTAACGGTTATGTTAAAAGAATACATTCTATAAATAAGTTTGGAAGTCTGTCTAGGTGAGAGAGGTATTGATAGATATAAATTTAATAAATAAATAAAAATTTTGGGACAACTCACACATGGTCTTCTGACGCCAAATTTGGTAGAGTCTGTTTTAGGGTAACTAAACAACTGATAAACATTCTTATATAGGTATATATTTCTTAATACAAACATTATTATAAATATTTTTTTAAAAAGACGACTGCCGCATTATGGAGCCCCTGTGCCCCCATAAAGCACACTTGGACTCGGAACAACAATTTGTGGATCACACAAAGTGGTATCCTGTGTGGGAATGAAACCCACGACCTCTTGCGTAGCAGTCGGACACACTCCCACCGCGCCACAGAGGCAGTCAAAATTACATCCAGATTGAAAAATTGAAAAATAAACAATCGTACTCATCACACAAAGATTTATCCTGGGTGGGGATTGATACAAATTTAGAATAAATCTCCGCCCACGATCTCCGGCTGAGTAGTCAAGTCACTAACTATTAAACCAACAGGCCAGTCAAGTCAGTCTAGTATAGACTTGAGGCACTGACTACTATATACAGGGTGTAACAGAAAGGTGTGGTCAAATTTCAGCAGCGGATAGGGTATGTTGCCAGCATTGCACCTACCATGGTGCCATAGCTGGTTGCATTGTTATTACATAGTTTAAACATATTCTTTTTGTCAAAATTCAGTAGTGAAAGGCCTATGGCTTAAGAATTGTACCTCCCCTGGTACAAAATTTGATTGGATTATTATGGCATACAACTTTTTAAGTCATATCTTTTTTAATTAATATTTTTTTATTAATTTTTTTATATTTCATTCATAAATAAATAAATGAAAAAATAATAAAAAAAAATTTAAGGTACTCGGATTTTGATAAAATTAGATATGTGTACTCAGTATCATGGGCATAAACCAACCATGAATATGACCACACCTTTCTGTTACACCTTGTATAGTGCCAGTACGCTGGGCAAAGCGAAAGCAATATACCGTCCTGTGAACTTTTTTGACACTTAGGACAAAAGAGGTCAGTGGCTCGAGGACATAAATACCTCGGTGGTGCAGTACGACTACTGTGTTGGTGCCGTGTCTAGGTGTCCTTTGTGTCTGTCAACTGTAAGTTTTTGAAATCAATGCTAGTGCCATTAAAAAAATAGATATAAATTATTAAAAAATAACAAAAGATAGTAAAAACAGTCTCAATATTAGTTGCATAGTTTAGATGAACTAAGCATACTGTTATACAGACCCGAAAGGCTATGCTTTCATCAATGCAGAGCCGTGCAACTCCGTCTGCGTCATTTTACCCCGGTTTTTATTTTATTGATGCTCATCTCCCATTAGTCGCAGCCTACAGCCTGGCTCGATAAATATACTATCTAAGACTATAAGAATTTTTCAATTCGAACCCGTAGTTCCTGAGATTATCGCGTTCAACAAACAAACAAACTCTTCAGCTTTATAATATTATGTTAAAATTCATGTTCTAAAATCTAACTTATAGGTATAGTATCGTGTGGTGAATTATATGTATATGAAGATCAATAAATAGAAGATTACTAATACCTATTGGTCTACTAAGTAACATTAAATTAAGCTACGGGTCTCTAAATAGCTTAATATATTGCTGAAAGCAACTGTGTGGATAATTCGGTTGGTCAGCGGGTCAATTCATGTATTTAATGCAGTGCAGTTGCAGTTAAGTTTCGTTTAAAACGGCCATTTTCGTATTCTTGTAACTTTGGGATCGATCTTAAAAACGCTTGCCGTACCGTACTAGAATGTCATTATTGCGCTCTCGAGATGCATACGTGACTCAAGCGTATTTGAGATCGATCCCAAATTTACAAGAAAACAAATTTCCATTTTAATCGAAACTTAACTGCAATTGCACTGCGTTAAATACGTGAATTGACTCACTGGTCTTTATAGTTCAGTACAACTAAATGTAACTATGCCTGTGCATAAAGCAAACGGACCTTTATTGACCTATTTTGAAAACGATCACCTGTTCATAAATCGACACTGGTAACGTTATATATTGAGTTACATTTATTTATTATCCGAATCATCTTTTGCTTAACAAGAACTCGTACACGCACTTTCACACGCTAATACACTAACACACACACACACACACACACACACACACACACACACACACACACACAAACAAACACACACACACACACACACACACACACACACACACACACACACACACACACACACACACATACGCGCGCGCGCCCGCACGAACACATAAAAAAACAAGCGCACACACATCTCTCATTCTAAGACAGCCACTCTCCACCGATACTTTTTGATTATATACAAATCTACTATCCAGAGAGGTTGGTAATCTGTAATATAGGTCTCCTTGTACAAATCTTTCACATTTCAAATTAGCTCTAAGAATGATATAAATTAATTTGTTTTATATGATGTATAATGTGTGAGAGAACAAATAAAACTATTTGTATTTGTACTTTGGTGAGAAATATTCCATTAAGCCATTTACAATTTTAACTGTGCATTAATTAATAAAATGAAATTCGTTTCACTGATTACAAGGAGCCAGGCACAGAAAATGTTAATCAAATTCAATTTCATTTCAATATACAATCAGGTAAAATTACTACCAGATCTCAAAAGCATGATTGTAATAAAAATTGTAAGTGTTCAATATAATTATATATAGGTACAATGTGATTTTTTAAAAAAGAACAGTGTAATGATTGATGAGACATCAATTCAATATTTGCTATAAGTCACAATATTTGTTATAAATATGGTCTTTCTCATCTTGGTTAATAAAAAAGACAATCTGACACAAACCATTGATCACTAATCAGTAATCATTTTATTGAATGAGCCAGTGCGTTTGGTGTATAGTCTAAGCTATTTGTACAAGGATAACTAAGAAAATATAAGTACTCTCTAGTTCGTAATGTGAGCATTTAGAAAATATAATTGTAAATGCCACCCCTAATAGTTTCAAACCTCCACGCGCGGGTGAAACAAAACCCTAAGTCCACAGCAAAATTTCAAACATTCCTTCTGTTAACTTTAAATACTGAAACTATTTATAATTCGTATGAACACTATTAACAAATTTAGACAAACGCGCTTCAACAAAAGCAAAGTTTCTACACACTAGGGGTACAAAATATCCACGTTACAGAAGGTAAACTCGTTTATGTCAGGGTGGTCCTTATTGGTAGACTTATTTGATAATCAACTGCTTCACCCCTTTATTTGGTTCTAGCCCCTAAAAAACGAAACTGTGATTTATTTTTGTTTTCATTATTGAGTTTCAGGCCTTAAATATTTAAATATTTTATTCAAATGTGAACTACATTTGTTATGTTAACTTCAAGGCAAAAAAAAATCACAGTTTCGTTTTTTAAAGGTTAGAACTGGAGGTAACTTAGAAAAAAGGGTTAGGCGGTTGATTTTCACAAAATCGAAACAAAGGACCACCCTAATGTACACCCGGAGATCATTCTAGGACAGTCAACCAAGCTTTTGAAAAAAGTATGATGTAAAAAAAATAAAACGATTAACACAATAGCACTCGTATCTCATTCTTGGATTAATTGAATTGACTGCCTCTGTGGCGCGGTGGTAGGGTGTCCGACTGCTACGCAAGAGGTCGTGGGTTCGATTCCCACACAAAGTGGTGTCCACCACTTTGTGTGATCCACAAATTGTTGTTCCGAGTCTGGGTGTACATTGTGTCCGTGACTTGTATGTTTGTAAAGTCCCCCGCGACACAGGGCTTATAGCCTAATGCGACAGTTTCTTAAAAAAAAAATGTTACAACAAGTTAAATATAACAAAAAAAAAAAACTATCATTTTTTTAACTTCGTAACGATAATCATTCAAAAATCTGTTACCGAAAATAACCTACGACTATTTCCACACTATCGAAATGCATGTTTTTCATTGCGTTTATCATTATAATTTATTAGTTTAGCATTGTCATTATAATTGTATTTATATTATATTTGTATTATTTATAAAGACTTATCAAAATGCACATTTGCAGCCAACATTGGTCTGAAATGGTCAATGATTCCGTGTACATGAGCAAGGTCTATGTGTGCATAGATTACCTTCTATTCTCTCAGTATCTTGTGCAAGGGATTTCCAGATAGTACCTATTTTCTATAACCAAATTTTAATAGGTAACCTAATATCTACTGGTGAACGTCAAACAAACTTAGACATATTTTGTTACACGTTTCGTATCTCGTTTAAGCTACTGAAAGATCATTAAGAAGTTTAGGTATGGGATTGTATAGCAAAAGTTTCATTGAAGAGAGCAGTGATTAGGTTCAATATGATACACTCTACTTCATTCTGTACAAAGTATAGTACTCATATTTCTCAATTTCGTTTATTAAAATCCTCTTTGTATATCCAATCCTATGAGTACTAAAACTTCTACCGGGCATTTCTTAGCTACTTGTTCGTGTTTGTGTTTTTTATCATTACATTTTTATTATTTACTAGCTGTCCCGCGCAACTTCGTATGCGTTAATTTTACCCCGTTTTTGCAACATTTCTCGTCGCTACTCCGCTCCTATTAGTCGTAGCGTGATGTTATATAGCCTATAGCTTTCCTCGATAAATGAGCTATCCAACAAAAAAAGATTTTTTTAAATCGGACCAGTAGTTCCTGAGATTAGCGCGTTTAAACAAACAAACTCTTTCGCTTTATAATATTAGTATAGATATATGCTTAAACTGCTGAACCGATCTAGATGAAATTTGGCGTAGTGATTGCTTAAGTCCCGATAAAAGACATAGAATAGTTTTTATCGTGATTACTGACATCCACGCACGGGGTTCTACAGGCGAAAGCGAGTACTAAAATAAAATAATTTTAATCAACTAATTTGTGTTTCTATTTTAGTCATAATATTGTGAAATTAGAATTTTGATAAAATTTAATAAACCATTTATTTCTAGTGTACTCACTAAAGTGTAAAGTGAAATACCATATATATCACTTACTAAACTTATCTTGAAATCTCGAAACGAAGCCACGCATGTTTCTATTGAATTCTAGTTTTGCACAAAGAAAGGGTTGCCCCAAATTCCAACAAGCAAAGCTGTTTGTAACATTAAGGTGCTCCTACACAGCATTTAAATAACACACTGTAGGTATCACTGTCTTTTTCACACTTAGTATATTACATTTTATAAAAAAAATAATACATAAAAATAAAAAAACCCGCCTGCAGTCGGAGGCACTTTACTAAGTTCATCGAGATTCATTAATGCCTCCGACTGCATGAAATTGTATAATTATGTAGGGGATTTTGTTTCCATCTTTTTTGTGCAGGCGGGTTTTTTTATTTTTATAATATTTTTTTTCATTTAATACTTTTTAGTAGTTGTAGGATGTAACCGATGTAGCAACTTACTTTTATCACAGCTATTGTCAAGTATTGAAAATTTAAAAAAACAATGGTTGCTAACTAACTGTTTTAGTGTAACAGTCATATTTTTGTTATACCTTTTTGAAATGCTTAAGATGAGCTCTTAATTTGATACCTATATTGCAGTATTCAAAACAACTTTTTTTTTCACACCTCTTTATTTTGACATCTCATAGCATTTTGTTTTTTTAAAAACGTCACCTATCCAAGAACACTTGGGCGATTAAGACGAATCTAACGACGTATGAATTGTAAAAAACCGTTCAGTGGATTGTGGGATATCAGGTAATAAAGAATATTACATACATACATACAAGATACGTGCGAAAAACATAACCCTTCTTTACAGTTGGATAAAAACATAAAAAATACAAGCAGTGTGGATACGACGAAATTAGTACTAGGGTTATAAAATTTGTTGCAGCGAATATCTATAAATTCATACATCCTAAATGTATGTAAAGAATCCGGAACTTACCCTGATAAACTAAAAACAGTGAGTGTGAGAACACAAATGCACAGAGCACAAATACATTGTAGTCTCTGGCAACTCGTGTTGACCAAAACCACATCGATAATCATGAAAAAACATTGAACGAAAATGTTCACGAGTTGAATTTATTTTGATGGCCACACACAATTTTCTAAGGGAGGCCGCAATGAAGAAACAAATGACAGTCTCGCAAATTATGAAGTAACATGTTCCCAAAGAGTTTCATATTCAAATTCCATAATTTTGAAATAAAATATTTGTATTTATATTGATAGATTTTTAATGGTCCGCAGTAATATAATATATACATTTTTTATCCACCACTTTCGATTTGATCTACATCTCAAAAGTTACAAATTGTTTTAATTGTCCTATTAACATTTCATAATTATAAAACATTTGATAACATTCGTTTTGTTTTGTTCTAAATTTCACTTACAAAATGTTTACAAATTGTGAGGAAGCACCCTAACAATAGTTAATACTGATTCAAGGCTACTTGTTTTGAGCTATACATTATGTTATTGACATCTCAATTCACGTTCTATTGTTTTTATAACCTCGGATAAGGTTTCAGCCACGTGTTAACATTGTTAGAGAAATTGTTTTCTTGCTAACGTTCACCACTTCGGACAAAATCCAAGAAATAGTTGACCTCAACGTCACCTACCTTTATTTGGACTATAGTTAAAACTCATAAGGCCCGTCATAATGTTGTCATTTTGAAATTTACTTTAATGCACTCAATTTGAAGTTGTTCTCATAATGTAAAATACATATTCTGAAGAGTGCGACGTATGGTGGGCAATGCATGCCTGGCGTAGGCTTAACGTCGTAGCACATGCTACGCTATGTGGGTATTCGGCTGGCGTAGCGTTGTCGTAGCACACATCTGTGTAAAACTTCATATTCCTGGTGAAGTATGTAGGTACATTTATTTGTGAAGAAATTCAACAGATTTTACACAGTGGAAACATTACATGTAGAATATGCACATGCACATTGATGGCTATATGATGTACACACTGTACCCTCTCCACTGTTACCTCACCAGTGAATTTCAATTCAAAACATTGTTTTGACTAAATAGTCCAGACAAATGTCCCACATTTATTTTAAATTCTACTTACGACAAATTACAAAAATGTTATCAACATCATAGTAATTTTCTTACTCCTGGAAGTTCCGGTAGTATATTTTCAGTTTATAACACGGATCTCAAAATAACATTAAATTAGTAGAGCACTTTGCTGTGGAACTGGAGTGCGTTGTTTTTCTTAACAAACTTGGTTCGTTATCGCCATGTGCCGTTGGAAGACTAAGTTTTCACTGCGCTTGTTTTTATACAATAAAGTGCTATCATTAGGTAGGAGGCGTCCATGACTTACAGCCGGTCTAATAACTTATCCACTGTTGGTCTGTTAAAATACCTCTGACAGGGTCCTTATTCATGACATTTTTTCCGTGTCCGTGGCAAGCCTGCCAACTGTCAAAATCTTGTCATAATGGTATATGCAGAGAGTAGAGAGAGTTGCGCTTAGAAATGCATAACGATCGTGAATAAGGACCGTGTAGTAGCAAAACTGATATTTGTGCCGTTGATAGATAAAACAATCTTTCGGGTTCTCGATCTATCGACGGTTATCAAAACGCACAAATTTTTTCTTCCTTACATTTAAATTCATATGTATAAAATTTGCCAAAAAAAGTTTTAAAAATTAATAAAAGAAATGTTTACGCCCAGCGTCATCAAAAAATTGTGTTTAAATGGTTTCGGACATGAAACTCACAGAGCCGTACAAGTTCCTTGGGAACTCAGTGGATGATCTCACGGTTGCGCTAAAATTGTATCATGTGGCGGGTAAATTTGACTTTTGCGAACATGTCTCGATGCCGGAGTTGGTAAACGGATTAGGACCGGTACCCCTAAAATTGCGGGTCCCGCAAAAGACGAAGTTTTCTTCCATTCATTGAAATTCATATTTAACAGACAGCTAATGGTAGATACGTTATTGCGACCGGTCATTAGTAACCGAACATTATACATAATGTGATGAAGAGAATGAAGTGACGGGTTTCATAACCCTGTTAATCTCTACAGAGATTAACAGGGTTATGAAACCGGTCACTTTCAAGTTCGTTAAAGGGTTACCATTTTATAATTAAAAAACAAAAAACCTAACTGCTTATAATAAATAGCTGAAATGTTGAAGCGGTGGCGCTTGAATATTTCAGCTATTAATTATAAGCAGTAAGGTTTTTAATTCGCCATTTTATTTATTTCTAATTTTGATGTACTCAGTGTCACTCTCACAACTGAATCGAATCTAGCGACACCTCTCAAGCTAAAATCCATCAAGCCATTTAGGCTCTAAAGCTTGCCAAAGAAATATACCAGTGCTTATTGCGTAGTCGGGTAAAAATTTTATGATTCTCCTTGCCTCGGATTTGGAACTCATAAAAAATTCTCACTTGAGCGCCGTAAAGCTATAACTATATTAAAGCATTGCACAAGCATTGAACATTATGGGATTAAATCGCAACACCGCAAGCTATACAATAGCTTCGCTTAAAGTTTACATTTTTGACAATTCATAATCGATGTTGCTAAGGATATGACTAAACCATTCGATAACCAAAAGAACAGATTTTTTCTAAAAATCGACTGAAAATTATATACATTTGTAATTGTTTAGAATGTCTTATTTTTTAATTTATTTATAAAAGACGAAAATGTTTATAAGAAATATAGGTAACAGATTAGAAATAAATAATAATTGTCTCAATTAATTTTCATTTATTATTACAAAGTAATAAACTTTAGAACACATCGTATGCAACTGCACTGTAATTATGACGTATATGTCAATAATCTTCAAGACGTAATAATGTTCATATTTACATAACCATATGTGCTTTTAATATTTGAATTTATTTTCGATTATTCTTTGGTTCAACATTCGAATGTTTTCAAATCGCCCTGGAACTATAACTGGTTGTCATAGTAACTCTGATATATATACAAACTCATAACGCTGTACTGGATTGTTTGTTCAGTATTAATTGGAAAGATTTTAATTAAATTTTGTTTAGAAATTATTCCATAATAATTAATTAATACTCGAATTTTCAATGGCTTCTTTAAACTTTTCCAAAGTGAAGTTGTCTTATTTGTTGAATATGATATTATATGCCCAGTTGACAGTGATTACATGTCGGACACTTCTATATATCCAAGTGTATATGTCAATACTTTATGAGCGGCATTCGTGGCGCAACACAGTAGTCGGACTGATGGCCGTGGGCGGCGTCCCATGGCTTGGAAACTTTATACTCGGACTACAAATGAGACCCACCCGGAAGCTCCCAGAACATATATTAAACTAGGACAAATCCAAGGAAACCTGGATGAATGGCAACCCCACGAGCATAGCACTTTGCAACGTATCGCTAAATTTCATAAAGTATAGCAAGACATAGCATATAGTATAGCTAAGTGTGAACATGTTCTAAATAAAGTTTGGTGAGCGATATTTTCGTGCTATGTACTAATGCTGTAACATAATAGCGTAGCATGAAATGCGCTTTATCACTATAATAATAGTAGGTAGCTTATGCTCGCGATTATCCTTGCGTTAAGTTTATTGACTCCCTTAGAGCTAAACAGAAATTAATTATATTATTCTTTATGTTAAGGTCTCCAAAATTTCAACTTATTAGGTCCAAGAATTTGGATTGATGTATAAATGATTGAACTATTTCATTTTTGTATAATGGAGCGTTCAGACGCGTGGCAAGCTGTTCGGCAAGCAGTTCGGCAAGCAGCCCGACACTGGCGGGAGTACAAAAAAACTGTACACAAACAGCGAAGCAGTAAATTAACGTCAAATCGCACGCTCACGCTTCCCAACGCAACGGGCACGAACACGAGCGTGAGAGGTATACACACATCAAAAGTGTCTAGGGATCAACATATATTTTTGCAATAACTTTTCTCCTGATTGATTTTTTTTTTTTTATTTCTTTAAGGATTCATCAAATAAAGTGTTTTCGTTTGTCACAGTAACGATAAACCAAGTCACCTTTGCATTAATAAAGAAATTTGCCATTTTCCTAATAAAGGGATTTTTGACATTTGAACCACTAACATTAAAGTTCGAAAAAAAGACTGAAATAACAGTTTTCTTTAAAATTTTATTGGGTAACTTAAACAATTAATAATCCGTGTTTCTACCGCGAACACTAACAACACAAGAACATCGGTTTGGCATACTCAAAATGAGTTCATCCAAATCACGCTGTGGAATGGCCGCCCATGTTCGTTGCAACAACAAAAAAAGGTCTTCTTGCGACTGGATACCCTCCATATTCGGCAGAGCTCTTCTCTGTAGCATATCCCATGCATGCTCAATCGGGTTCAAGTCTGGCCACTGAGCAGGCCAGGGCAGGACATTGATGTTAGCTGCGGCGAGAGTCTGTCTTACAACTCTTGCGGTGTGCGGTCGTGCATTATCATGCATTAACTGAAATAAGGGACCGATTTGCACTTGTAGAGGAACGATGACGTCTGATACAATCGTCTCAGCATAAATTTGAGCGTTGAGGTTGCCTCTGATCCAAATCAACTCAGTTCTTCCGCCGATCCAAATACCCGCCCATACCATGATGGTTCCACCACTATAAGGATGGACTTCCTGGCAGGATTTTAATCGCTGTTGGCGTCCAGGGGTTCTCCAGTGTCGTATACGTCTTGTATCCGGTCTCATACCAAAACGAGACTCATCAGAAAAGCACACGAAACGCCATTGTTCTTCTGCCCAATTTCTGTGTTCAAGAGCCCATTGATATCGAATCCTACGATTGTGCATTGCTATAGGTGGTACCCGTAGCGGTCTTCGGGAATGAAGGTTCACTTCATGCAAGCGGTTTCTGACTGTTTGGTCGCTAATTAAGTTCCCTGAAGAGTGATGAAGCCTCACGGCTAACATCATGGCGGTTATTGTTGGACCTCTTCGAGTTAAGATTTGAATGTATCGGTCTTGTCTCCGTGTGGTGCAGCGATACCGTCCTCCATGGCGCTCAGCCACGGTACCAGTGCTTCGGTAACGTGTCCAAAGTCGACTGATAACACTCTGACTTGTATTCAGAGCTAAAGCCACAGTACGTTGCCGGGAACCAGCTTCTATCATTCCCACGGCTCTGAGCATTTCTTCCCTGCTTAAATGACGTCGCCGCTCCATAATAACGTTGGTTTTAATCAGTAGTAGGGAAACAGTAGCACTAATAATGTCTTCAATGCGTTGTATGTTTTTATAGGGAAAATATTGACAGCTGATTTTCATCTTTTACTCGAATTTGATTCATAGTTCCTGATTCAAATTATGAAATGCACCAAAAAGGATCCATATAAATTTATAAAATCATAAATTTATTACAAAGCCACATCTCAATATCAAGAAATCCGCATAAAAATGCTTGATCCCTAGACACTTTTGATGTGTGTAGCTACATAAGTAATTACAACATAACCTGTAAGTGTTTATACTTTGTCATAACCTATTTCGTGATACAATTATTGTTCACATTACTTAGAACACAATTGACCTAAGGACATGGCTACTTGCATAGCCATGTCCGTTATTATAATAATATATAAACAAACTGTACCCAAGTATCTACTTCTATAATATCAATTTATTCTGTCCTAAACCATTCTGTATTACAAACATTGTTCGCGTTACTTAGGACACAATTATTACTTATAGATATGTTATGTAGCCATATCTATGAAGCGCGAGCTTAGAATGGGAGCGTGTAAACCCACCATAAGATTATCTTCAGAGTAGTTCGATAATCTATGATATTGGGTAGTATGCCTAAAACGTGCGGATAATAATATTGATAGGGCTTTTTAGTAAGATTTAAGTAAAGTAGTATGTTGTGTCTGACTGTTTGTCCGTTCACTGCTTCTAACGTCATTTAGACAACGACACTAGCATGATTCAAATTAATATTAAAAATGTGAAAATAGCTCAGTGTGTCGGTTTGTTAGGTTTTCACGCTGAATCTACTAAACCGATTTAGATGAAATTTGGTATGGACATAGTAGTCCCAAGAAAGGCGAAGATTTGGTTTTTAATGTCAAAATAACAAGATATTCTCAAATTCTAAATGTTTACTTATTACCCAAGTTTTAGTTCTTAAAAAACACTGCCTGAATTTTCCTTTTTATTTTTCTCTTTCTCAAAGAACAATAACGTAAGAAATTTAATAAAACTATTTTCGTTATTCGTGAATCGCTGATGGTAAGGTGTTTTACCTTTCATATAAATTCAGGCTCGTAAGAAAAATGGCTATTATTGCTGTCTAGTACACTACTTGAAGAAAGAAAAAGTTACTTCAAGAAAGGTGTATTTTTTTCAGAACATAAATATTATTGATATGATGTTTCTTGCGCATCAGTCCGAATGATTGTTGATTTGTTCGGAACGTAATCTAACTGCGATCAAAAATATTAAAATATAGAAATATTGATATTTAGTGTTCTACATTATCAACTAGCGGGGTGCCCGGTTTCGAACGGACTATTCTCGAGCATATGCTAGATTATATATATAAACCATTAAAATTCGCTGCGTAGCTTATAAGAATTCACACAAAAGTAACGCTTATGTTAAAATCACACAGAAAAGCAACTATGAACAATTTGAAAAAGTAAGCAATGTAAAATTATCAAATAATAAATTTAGAACCATTGCGCTGTTTAGGTTCATATCTAGTTTACTTCTTCTTAGTTCTCACTTATTGCAATCTATAGTCCGTTACTGTTTAACAGGTGCACATCCAAGGGAGGCCTCCACCAAACTCATGAATTTTCAATTTTTCGTTATGCATTTGGTTCGCGTTGATGGGCAATTTCGCACCCCCCAAACATGATTCTGAATCTGTGTCTTGCTATTGCAATCGGATTGTGAGCTTCGATGGGGAAGGGATACCTTTTTTACTCATAATGATTTTTGTCCTATTTAAAATTGTCATAATAAATTAGGCATAATTTTCTTTGTCATAAAAATAGTGTGCCATAACTGGTTTTTAGCATACTGTGTTATTAAGCATAAATATTATATATCCTATTATATTTATTCATAACTTTGATATGCATAAAGTTGTAAAGCATATTGTTTATTTGTCTAATAGTTATTAGGAATAATGATCAAAAAGCATAAAGGAAACGTACTTTACGAATTTTTAAAGTAGGTAGTATTCTCTCGTTTGCCATAAATTAATTTGCACTAATATTGTTTGCCATAATCGTCCCCGATCATAATATTTACTTGCACTATTATCATTTATACTAATAACGTTTGCCTTAACAACTCAACAGTAATAACTTTTATTTGCCATAAAATGACTTTCCATAGCAACATATATCATAATAATTAGTTTCCATAAGTAACACGTCTCATAATCGACTCTTGACATAATCAAAATTTGATATAATTATGAAAATAATACATAATATTGTTAGGTCGAAATTAATTATCTTTAACACCCCGACTCAGAGCAATCCGACTCGGATAGGTTAGGTTAGAAGACTAAGGCGGGAGCGAAGCGAAGCGGAGCTCCCGCCTTAGTCTTCGTGTTAGGTTTTTTTTTTTAAACCACCCAAAAGTAGGAGCCCCGCGAAGCGGGGCTCCGTCGAAGATAGTACAATTTTATGCGCCTACATGTTTGACGATAGCAATGTATAAAATAGTGTAATATTGTTATTAAAACTTTTGTAGTTAATTTTTCGGCAATAGTTATGGTTATGCGTCGTTATGCGTAAGTAAAGTTATGCTTTATTTTATTTTTATTTTATTTTATTTTATTTTTGGCATAGTATGCGTTTTAAATATTATGCTTATAGTGATTAGGATTAAAAAATTATGATTAAAAAAGTTATGACGCATGAGAATTATGCGTAACTAATATTAGGAGTATAAACATTATGCAATGTTAAATTATGACATAAAATCGTAGGAATAAAAATAGAGAACCGATGGGGAATACCAAGACGCTACACCCGCGCTGTAGCCTTGCTATTTTTTATTTTATTCTGCACTAGTTCCCGTCGAATGTATTTATTAATTTTGATCGAGCTTACGTTTTTCATTTGTGTACAAAAATTTATTGGAATATTGCCATTTCACAGATTATAGGCAATTTTTGAGCAAATTTCAGTCAAGCGTTGTTCTACACTTCAACCGCACAAAGATCTCTTGATATAACACATGTTTAAAATGGTAAACACCGAGCTGTGAAAATGATGACAGCTCAAATGGTCGCCCTTTTAAATTCCTATATTTTTTGGCTACTTTTATATTCGTCATATAAATATTTTTCTGTTCATTAAAAAACGTTTAGAGTTCATGTATTCTAAATCAAGAGCGACAGCAAAATGTTTGATAAAATTACACCGTAGCAAAATTTGTTAATTTTATTTTTAATCTTCATGTTTTGAACGTAATAACAATATATATGGTCTCATGTATGCTTTTTGAAAGCTTCCGAACTGTCAACGGCAGTGTAGTGAGACTCCGGGGGGATTTACGAAGCATTTATGGTTATGGCAGTTGATGGCACCAGGTATCCATTACTGCCGTCGTTTTCATATATCGTTTTTATTCCATTATATTTTTCATACGAGTATTTAAGACCGAAGGGAGCGGTTCCCACAATTGCGTATCTTGTCGATGCGCCATTTTTGAAAGGTAAAATGTTTGTTTTATCTTTATTATATTACTTAATATCTTGTATACAGTGTGCTTTTCTAAAAGGAAAGTGTCTTTAATCTTAACGCAAAAGCAGAGGCGGTAAAAATTTGAAGATATTGTTTTCACAAATAGGTTATTGTGTCATTGTAACTCTTAAATAAGTCAACCAACTTGATTACAGTTTTTTCAGTCAAATGGAGTATGATTTCCTTGCGATTTCTTAAAACGTTTAATGAGAACATAGATATTAGCCTGTAAATAGGTCAGAACCTTACGCGGCACATAGGCAACCACAAGCTCACAAATAAAGTTCTGTTTTAGCTTTAATTAGAATTTAATATCAGCCAAAATCAACTTCTGTAATTAAAAGCTAAAAATAAAAATTTCTAAGAATAAGCTCTTTTATACAGCGTAGTGTGTCCTTCCTGGAATTGATTTGCTAATATCTACAACCATGCTAGCATTTTTCTTAAGTTTTGATGAACTCAATTGCGTACAAGGTATAAATAGAAGATCTATTTAAATAGGCAAATTATAAACAACTGCTGAAAACAATAAAAATATTTTCTTACTTTACATATGAAAGCTCACGAGTGTTATAAAACACAATATTACGTCTATGTTTGAAAAACATTTTTGAACTTTTGTTTTTCTGCAAATATAACCTCAAACGAGAAAATATGGTAACCGTTTTGAGTAGGTACTATATTTTCAAGACAGTAATATTTTGGGAGCCGTCCAGTCATAAAATTTAAACTTTTAAGTGGCCTGTCATGATTCGTTCTACCGTATGCCGCCTTTGGCAACTGCACACGGAACCCAATATTACTCTTCAAAATTGCTATGGAATGAAATAATAATAATGTATACAAAATGGGAAAAAAGTTAACTCTGTAGGATAGGACTCGCATGTTCGAAAAAATATTCTGTTCTATGACCCTTCAATATGTATTAGTCACTCTAAATTTTAATTTGAAGACAAAAGCTTTGTAGTTATAGTCGTATTGGGTATATATCCTGTCGACGTAAGCTCATTCATGGCCATCGAGATAATACTGGTAATGATATAGTAGTCATTATCATTTTTTTTTAAATTTATGTTTATTATTTATTTCAGTTTTTTTATAATTATCTAAATGCTCTCGGCACAAGCAATTTAGCTAGTTTGGGTTAGCTGCTCCGATTGCCATCTTTTACATTTGTTTACAAAGTCGACGCTTAAAACATTCTTGGGTTTCCGTAGCCAAAATGGCAAATCGGAACCCTTATGGCTTCGTCATGTCCGTCCATCGGTCCGTCCGCAGCTTAGCTCAGAGACTGCTAGTACTAGAAAGTTGTATTTTTTTACTGGGCTGGTGGCTTACGGCGACAATGTGGTAGAAAAAAATTTTGAAAAAAACACGTTTTTTTGTACCTCCCCTACATGTAAAGCGGGGATGTGATTTTGTTTCTTACCTACCGCGTCATGTGGGGTATCTTTAGATAGGTCTTTTAATAATATTTAGGGGTTAGGTTTAGGGGCTGTAAATTTAACCTATTGTTTCGATTTTGAGATCCGTTTGTGAAATATGAGTGAAGTGTTTTTTTTTTTGTTAGAGTCTAATATGGTTGTTTTTGGAGATGTCTAAAAAATCAGAGTAGTAGTGTAACAAAATTTGCGTACAACGTTGTTAGTAGTCGTAGTAACAAAAATAACAGAAAATCCATGTCCATCACAATACTACTAGGAGTACTAGGAGTACGGACGGCTACGGAACACCATATTGAGCATGGCCGGACACGCACTTGCCCGATTTTTTTATATACCCATATATTTTTCTAATATGTTCATAATCAAATGGTATGTGCATCAAATGAAAAATTCTCACAATCTAAAAGACTAGATGAGGCCACATTAATTTTCAAATTGCGTAAAGTAGTAAAACATTATTAAAACTTGAAATTCATCAAATTCACGTGAATAGTTTCAGTTTCAAATGTAGAGGCATAAATTTAAAATCTAGGCTTTGAAGCAAGAGCTATCACTCAACCTTTGTTGCTAATGTGTTCCATCTATCATGTGAACTGACGTTATTGGATTTACCCTTTTGATATGCAAGTCTTTAATATTTTCTAGTTAAGGTAAGTGCTTCTATCTAGAATCTATTGAGATTTGGATTTTTAACGTGACACTTGGTATGTTTATTCGCATTTAATGTTTTGCTCAATCACGCCTTATTCACTAAGCAAAATGTCTGCTCTTTATAATTATTTCAACTATCTTTTGTTCACGTCTCGGCGCCAAAATTCAAAGAAAAATCAATGTTCTAAGAAGATTTTCTGGGGATTTCTTCTGGACGTTTTTTCCCACACACGACACTCGAAAAGCCAGCATTGCCTAACATTTCAACTTGACATTCGCCCACTATCTTGGAAATTAACCTTCTCGCAACTATCAATCACCGGGAAAACGGACCCGAAAAAGTGTAATCAACTCGCGATACTTGCCCGGTAGGCGAAAATTATCCTCAGTCTAGACAAGCGACGACAGCTTAATTACAACTGATAGCATTCACGCTCCAAGTGGCCTAGAGTGGATCACAGGGCTATTTGTATGGTAATGTAAACCCCCTCGTGTCCGTTGTAATACGTAACACTGGATTGCTCAGTGGAAAATTGTTTAGAAAACAATACTATCTTTATTCATATCAGTTCTACTTACTGAAGTCTGTTTTGAGAAGTTTAAGATTTGTTGCTAGATTTTATTTGTTAAAAGCTTTCAGCTTGTATTTATACTGGATTATAGCAGCGTCATATTTATTGTTTTTAAACTTTCGCGATTTTTATACATATTAGATATATTTCGGGACTTAATCGCGTAAATTATTTAAAGATACGAACCTTTTATTTATCCGACGTTTCGATCGAATTGCACCGATCGTGGATCGGTATCGGTATCGGTAATAAAAGGTTCGTACCTTAAAATAATTTACGCGATTAAGTCCCGAAATATATCTAATAAGCGTCATATTTATTGTGATGATTCTTAAAACTAGTGACCTATTCACGTCTTTATCATGCAAAATTTGCGCCTGTTTTGTCCTTATCAAATGACAATGAACAGATTCCAAAATTACGTAGATTTCTAAATTAAATCAAAGATTCTGAATTGTGCCACGCCATCATGAAGAAAGAGTCAAACATTGTAAAAACTTTGGCCGCGAGTTTTTATTGCTTTATTCTCTGGCTTTTATCTATTTCTTTGCGGACATGGCATTAAATATAAATGTCACATTTGTAGAATTCAGACTTATCACATGTGTAGTATTCTGTTTTTCAAGTTAAATAAAGTTTATTAAATTTATGAGCCATTTCGCAAATTTGACTTAATTATATGTTTGTGCATGGTAATTTATTGAAATTTGGATTAATAATAATAATGAAGTAATTTTTATAGGCATTTCTTGCCAATTACTTTACAAATACAATAATTGCATTTTTGAAAGATAGAAAAATTTTAAGTCCAGACCCAGGAATCGAACCCGAGACTTCCGTAGCCAAACCGGAGCCAGAAGCTTATTGCTTCGTTATAGAGAGCATTTTAACAAATTAAGATTTCGCAGGCCGAATATTTATGTAATTTTTATAGGCATATCTTGCCAATTACTTTACAAATATAATAATTGCATTTTTCACAAAATTACTTCAATATTCGGCCTGCGACATCATAATTTGTTCTGGTCTCTGTAACGAAGCAATAACAAAAGCCGTGATAGTTCTTTAACTACCGACTAGATGGCGCATGCGAGGGCCCAAAGTCGCGAACATCAAGGGATAGATAGAGAAATTTGAGGTCAAGAAACATAGTCCCGATAGGTGGTTCGCTTCTGGCCCCGCTTTGGCTACGGAAGTCTCCGGTTCGATTCCTGGGTCTGGACTTCAAATTTTTCTATCTTTCATAAATGCAATTATTATATTGATAATAATAATGTTTTAGGTCTAAATACATGTAATAATAATAAATAAATTACCATAATTTTATTACTTGAAGATCTAAGCGTATATATTCATTTAATTTTATTTGTAAATACCCTTTGATTTATTATTAAAATTATTGTAAAATGGCAACATTTTTTGCAAAAACTGACGGCAGTTTATATTTTTTTACAATTAAATATAATTAATTTAAAAAAAATGTGGTACATTATGTATCAGCAAATTTATATATCTGATGTTTCGGTATTTTTTTACAGTCTATTTAAAAACGTTTAATAAAAGAATTAGCCATTTGAAAATAGCTATACACGTACTTTCCTTAAAACGGGGTGTGGAAAATTTATCGCTACAAAATAAACAAAACAGAATTTGTAAATGTCGTATATTAACTATCAATATGAATGAATGATCTATTTTTAACATGTATTCCAGAGTGTAAAAGTATTTCATAACAGGGTAAATTAAGATCACTGACATGTAAGTATGAAATTCCTCTTAACTCATGTAAATATTGTTCCTAATAAAACTAAAGACAAGAAAAAAGTCAATAAAGTCGTCAACATTCTTAGTGTTAAAATTCATGTATAATCGATCTAGTAATCAGTTTCTGGGTAAAATTACTGAATGATCAATAGAGCATGAAATTAGTGATCGGCACATTTTGTATCAAAAGTTTTCATAATTCAAAATGAACCAGAATTTTTCCTAATGGTGGGCTCAATAGCCCACCATTAGGAAAAATTCTGGTCAAAAACTCCGACAGAATACAAATCTCGATTTACAATTAAATCGAGATTTGTATTCTGTCGGAGTTTTACATAGACAGTGTATTTAATATCTGTTGATAAAAAAAAAGTTCAATAATAATATTCGAAACCGATTTAACGGCCTATTTCGAAAGACACAAGCTAACCGCGCAGAAGATATCATAGTGTATGCATAGACGCAAGTGCACTCTCTATCTTCATGGTTCGATGGCAAATCAGAGAGGCACAGATAGGTGTGACGGTAATACGGTCACTGATCTATGGACTAACAGTAATAATGTTGCTTATCCTTGCAAACGATCTGTTTACCGCCTCTGAGTCACATACAGAGTCAAAAATCTGTATTCTTAAGTATATTACCGGTAGGTATAAACCCAAGTCTTTTCTTCTCGAAACAGTTAAGATTCTTGACATTTTTAAGTTAGATTAACTATAAACCGTATAGAGTTATGGTCCCGTAAATTTCTTATAGATTTATGCCTCCATTACACCTGTGCCTATTAAACGGTGAATATACTAAAACTTTAGAGTTTTACGATTCTATACGCTGTGAAGATAAAATACCGTGCGGTTTTACGCGATCATTTGATTTCTTATATCGCTAGCGTAAGGTTAAGATCATATTTAAAGTCACAGCATGAGGGCAAAGATTTAAATGATAAAAAATAACGCTATCTTGCTACACGATCGGGTGAGAAGACATCACGTCACGCCTCTCTTTGAGAGTTGAAATATTTCCGTTCACCTTTATCTGTGAAAAGGTCGACATCAGTGAGTGGACATTCTCCGTTCTGTACATTCGCTCTAGCAGTCTAGTCAAGGGAAGGAGTCTGCTCCTTCCTTTTTAGGGTTACGTAGCCAAAATGGCAAAAACGGAACCCTCATTGTTTCGTCATGTTTGTCTGTCTGTCCGTATGTCACAGGCATTTGACTCAAAAACTACCCAATGAATATTGATATAATTTGGTGAATTGGTGTCTTATAGCAGCCGCTACCTAGATTGATAGCTAAATAATAAAAATAAATATTTTTAGGGGGGCACTCCATACATGTAACAGAAGCAACCATCAATGTGTGGCACATCATTCGACAGGTCTTTTAAAAATATTTCAATGTTTTTAATAGGTTTATTAAAAGTAATAAAAATGTTTTTTATTACTTTTCGAAATACTCTCTCCGAAAGTTGCTTAAGTACACCGTGTGACCAAAAAATAGTGCAAAAAATAAATCACAAAGATAGTGCTTAACAAATATTTTAAACTGAATTTAATTCTGACATGATCGAATAAACCATCAATAAGTTATTGCCGAAAAACTTCGTTTCTCAACAAAGTTGTTCATCTAATACTAGGTACACCTACATATAAGATCGGCTGTATATTGCTTTTCATATGCAGACGGAACAGCGAAAATCTAGTGTGGAGGAACATGGATTAAAGTTGTGTTTTACCTAGTGCGTGCGCGTACGACTGCCGTTCAAAAAGGATTGATACCCACACGGGACATAGCTATGTAGTTTGTAAACATTCGTTGTGACTTTGGATATATTGTTTTTAAACTTTCGCGTTTTTTACACATGTATTATGTGTAAAAATCGCGAAAGTTTAAAAACAATATATCCAAAGTCACAACGAATGTTTATGTGTAAAAATCGCGAAAGTTTAAAAACAATATATCCAAAGTCACAACGAATGTTTACAAACTACATAGCTATGTCCCGTGTGGGTATCAATCCTTTTTGAACGGCAGTCGTACGCGCACGCACTAGGTAAAACACAACTTTAATCCATGTTCCTCCACACTAGATTTTCGCTGTTCCGTCTGCATATGAAAAGCAATATACAGCCGATCTTATATGTAGGTGTACCTAGTATTAGATGAACAACTTTGTTGAGAAACGAAGTTTTTCGGCAATAACTTATTGATGGTTTATTCGATCATGTCAGAATTAAATTCAGTTTAAAATATTTGTTAAGCACTATCTTTGTGATTTATTTTTTGCACTATTTTTTGGTCACACGGTGTACTTAAGCAACTTTCGGAGAGAGTATTTCGAAAAGTAATAAAAAACATTTTTATTACTTTTAATAAACCTATTAAAAACATTGAAATATTTTTAAAAGACCTGTCGAATGATGTGCCACACATTGATGGTTGCTTCTGTTACATGTATGGAGTGCCCCCCTAAAAATATTTATTTTTATTATTTAGCTATCAATCTAGGTAGCGGCTGCTATAAGACACCAATTCACCAAATTATATCAATATTCATTGGGTAGTTTTTGAGTCAAATGCCTGTGACATACGGACAGACAGACAAACATGACGAAACAATGAGGGTTCCGTTTTTGCCATTTTGGCTACGTAACCCTAAAAAGGAAGGAGCAGACTCCTTCCCTTGACTAGACTGCTAGAGCGAATGTACAGAACGGAGAATGTCCACTCACTGATGTCGACCTTTTCACAGATAAAGGTGAACGGAAATATTTCAACTCTCAAAGAGAGGCGTGACGTGATGTCTTCTCACCCGATCGTGTAGCAAGATAGCGTTATTTTTTATCATTTAAATCTTTGCCCTCATGCTGTGACTTTAAATATGATCTTAACCTTACGCTAGCGATATAAGAAATCAAATGATCGCGTAAAACCGCACGGTATTTTATCTTCACAGCGTATAGAATCGTAAAACTCTAAAGTTTTAGTATAATCACCGTTTAATAGGCACAGGTGTAATGGAGGCATAAATCTATAAGAAATTTACGGGACCATAACTCTATACGGTTTATAGTTAATCTAACTTAAAAATGTCAAGAATCTTAACTGTTTCGAGAAGAAAAGACTTGGGTTTATACCTACCGGTAATATACTTAAGAATACAGATTTTTGACTCTGTATGTGACTCAGAGGCGGTAAACAGATCGTTTGCAAGGATAAGCAACATTATTACTGTTAGTCCATAGATCAGTGACCGTATTACCGTCACACCTATCTGTGCCTCTCTGATTTGCCATCGAACCATGAAGATAGAGAGTGCACTTGCGTCTATGCTTAAACTATGATATCTTCTGCGCGGTTAGCTTGTGTCTTTCGAAATAGGCCGTTAAATCGGTTTCGAATATTATTATTGAACTTTTTTTTTATCAACAGATATTAAATACACTGTCTATGTAAAACTCCGACAGAATACAAATCTCGATTTAATTGTAAATCGAGATTTGTATTCTGTCGGAGTTTTTGACCAGAATTTTTCCTAATGGTGGGCTATTGAGCCCACCATTAAAATCTAGATATATTTCGGGACTTAATCGCGTGAATTATTTAAAGGTACGAACCTTTTATTTACCCGACGTTTCGATCGAATTGCACCGATCGTGGTTACGGGTCGACTGATGGCAGCTTAGCGATGTCTCCGTGAGGCACAGGGTTTTTCAACTACCCTCGCCTGATCTTGGTAATTTTGATAATTTGTACTGTCGGTACTTCTACACACTACACTTACAACGTCTTTACACTGAGGCGCGGTGTCGTTACGGCTACGATTGCATTTGCTGATAACAGGGTTCCAAGTTTGGATATATTTTGTTTATGTTTGTAATATTCCTGCGATACAGAGTTTGCAATTAAGTGCAGAAGTTGTCTCACAAAAGAGGTTGCCTAACAAAAAACTTGATGGCCGTCGCAAGCTTCGAAAGAACATCGGTTACGGCATATCGAATGTATAAGTTTAATTATGGGATTTAGGTTATGAAAAACATTTTATAATATTATACAATTACGTTACAAAAATGACCTACTTCTTAAACTTAAAAATGCAACAGTAACACAAACATTTTCTTTAAGATTATTCACACACTCTACGTCCAAACGCAATGAAAAATTCATCAAAAATTCCACTCCTTTCCAACTCGCATACGTTGTTCGGTGTTAGTCTAAAATTCACATAAATGTATGAGAAGAGACGTAGTTGAAAGTGCTTACTGTGTTAATATTGACATTAATGAATGTGTTAAGCAAACACGCTATGTAAACGGAATCTTGTGAGTCAAACGGAATCTCATACAAAGGTAACGCCAAGTGTCTAGATATTTGAATACTGGTAACTTAATCGAATACATTTTGTGTTGGCTCAGTACCTGTAATATTCTATGCAGATGAGGTTAAAACTTGTGCTGAGTCTAAACATAATGTTAGTCTTGACTGCCAAACTGTAGCTGCTTATGCTGAAACTTAGTTTTAGTGATCTGAGCACTAACATGATTGAGTTCTAGTATGTTAATCATTTTACTGGCTAATCAAGTGCTTTTAATATTTAAAAGTACCTGGATGTCGAGGTTTGCTCTATAATTTATTTTAAAGTGCTGTAGCCGAAATGGCAAAAAAACAGATACCTTATAGTTTCGTCATGTCCGTCTGTATGTCTGTCCGTCCGTTTGTCACAGGCATTCTACTCAAAACTCTACGGAATGAATAATAATGAAATTTGGTGAAAATATGTCTTCTTTTAGCCGCTACTTAGTTTGATTGCTAAATAATAAAAATATAACACTCCATACATATAAATATGGGAACCTATTTAGAAGTATTATTATCAAGTAGGTAATGTTAGTAATAGTTTATTTTTCGCAGCTATTGAGCCAATTTTGGTAGTTAAGCTGCAAAAAATGCTTAGGGAATGACAAATAAATATTGTTCCATTTTTATCGCATTTTATTAAAGAAATGCTATTTATACTTTTACCCTTGATAATCATAATCACAAAAAAGGCCTAAATATTTTGCCATTTTCCGATAAGGACATCAACATTCCACACCGATACAATACAACCCTTTTCATTAATCTACGTCTGTGCCTCCATTTCGTTTGAAGCCTCATCTCACCCAAATACGAGTGGCTTCGATCCACCTCATCCAAATTTTGCTCTTTGAGTAAGGTATGTTTTTATTAACTCTAGAATGAACGTAAATGTAAGGTACCTATTGTTTTAACTGACTACGGTTAAACCAAAAAGGATGGATTATGTTATAGCAGTTTATGGAGGTTTGTATTTGCGTTTTTTTTCACCATAACGTCTAAACAAATGAGAACCATCAATCAGGTGTCAATCGGTTCATTATTGCGGCCCGGGTGATATAGACCAAATTTTTTGCGCTATGATAGCCAAATAACGATGAAGTATGATATGTTTATATTTACAAATGCTACAAGCTAAGACCTTTTAGCGCGTGGCAGAAATCAGAACTAACGCCGCCTTCTTTTAAAGCGGCCTCATGTCAATCTCATCCAAGTGCCATTGGCTAGTATTGTTATAGCACGTGGCCGAAATCAGAACTAACAGCGCTATCTTGTTAAGCACCCTCATTTAATGTTATCCAAACGCCAGAAAATCTTTGTTGCACTATTCATACGTCATGGTCATCTGGTTCATCATATCGATAAGCAGTAATAAGTCGTGTTAGGTATCTTTATTTTTTAATACTTAAAACCACTAAATGAAGAGTCCATAACAATATCAGTGACAAACAAATCTTAGTTTGACAAAAATCTGATCGTCGTCGCACTGCGCTCCTCATTTAAGACATTAGTTTGTAAGTTATATTTGCTACAGTGCCCTTTAACCAAAACACAGTGATGTGTTCACATCGCTATATCACAAAAGAATAACTGACTTTGTGGCAGTGGCGGAGGGTCCTTAGAACACCATTCTTTTCCGTTTCCCTTTGAATTGTAGTTACTTAATATTTTAGGTACAAAGAACCGTGTCCACCAATATAGATATGGTATCGGGTTACCTTAGAAATCTTTTAACCCTTCGCTACTGCTTTGTGGTGGTACTCACCAAGACGGCCTGTGGCTTAGATCTACCACATTTAAAACATCCCTGAAGTCTTTACTTTTTAATATTTTTTCTTGTAAAAACCAACTTTTAAAAGATTCACAAAATTTAAGTATTAAATTTGAAGTAACAACCTTGGTTGAATATTTTATCGCAGCTCCAGTTTATTAAGAGTTTAAAAAAAAGTAAGTCACCAACTTACTTATAGTTGAGAATTTATTTATTTTAAACACTATGCCTGCTCTTGAAAATAATCCTGTATCCAAGAGGATTTCACAAACATTTTTGTCAAAAATCTGATTGTAACTAAAAAAATTGATTTTTCAATACGGGTCTTTTAAAGGCCACAGCATCCTGACGATTGTTGCATTGGCAGTGGTCATCTTTTATTGGTGCATCGCTGTCAGTGCTCAGCAAACCGATTGCTGCACGTCATCTCTTCCCACTGACAGATTCCAAGTGAATCTGTGGGAGCAGCCAAGCCAGGCTTCAACATGTTTTATCATTCCATTAGAGATTTGACGACGCCATTCAGCCATGTGTTGGTGTCCAAGCCGAAGCTGATCATGTCACATTTGCAGCAGTATTTGTGTCTCAACACGGGCCAACCAATGTGTCTCTTGGGCTCGGCGATTTGCCCAAGCATGACTTCCCTCAGCAATCTATCGGGGTTAATGTGGCAAATATGTCCGCAACCATCGGAGTCGTCTCTGCTTCAGCAGTGCCGTAATGCTGTTGCAATTAGTCCTTGAACGTCTCTATTGCGCACATGATCCTTCCAAGTGACTCCGTAGATCGTACGAAAGTACCGTATGTGGAAGGAATTGAGTCGGCTTTCTTGTCTTTGGTATGTTGTTCAAGTTTCTTCACGCGTCTTAATCGCGTGAATATTGTAAGGTAAATACCTTTTTATTCATTATTACAATGAGTAATATAAATCAAGCGAGGGTAGTTTCTGAAACCAGCGCTTCACAGAGGCGACGCTGAGCTGCACTAGCCTATCCCTGGTTTTTTTTAGTCTCTAATTCATTATCCGCCCAAAGAAAACTACAATTTTACTTTTGAAGTTAAAACCTCTTTAACGGCGTTGAGCACTTTTTTTGGTATGGGTAAAAAATATTAAACTCGCGTCAGGTCACGTCATCCTGTTCGAAAATTCGTAGTTCACGTGACTCCGGTCGGAAATTCGTAAGACGGCGGAAGAGTAATGGAAAACTGCTACAATATCATAAGAATACGGAGGTAAATTTTGCCATCTACAAGTTATTATAGCTCAGGTGGGAAATCGGGCGGTCCAGAAACCCGAAGACTCCAGTTTGAGTCCGAGTAACGATTATTTATTCCCTTTTTTATTTGAATTTTTGGTTTTTTTGATTTGTGGTTTATTTTTTCTTAATTTTTTTTTTAATATTACGTCAGTAAGATCGGAACATATTATTCAAATTCCATCAGCATGTATTTTTTTCTGAGAGATAAACTTTTTAATTGTCATGTCGTTCATTCATTTTGTCGCATTGTCGTCATTGTTACTTTTAAACTTTTACTGACAAAAAAAATCCCTAACCATTCCAAAATATATTCAAAAATGCACAACGTTAATGTTCAAGTCTTCACTTCTGCCGGCATTCCCGGAGTGTAATCCGTTTTTTTTTTACTAGGAATCAAAAAAAAAACTTGGACTAACAACTAAACGAAACTGTCGAGGTTACATTTTCATTGAACATTTCACGATTTTCATAAATCCGACGTCTTATTTAAAAACCCCTCAGAAATATGTATTTTTTGCCTTTAATAAGTATGT
This sequence comes from Herminia tarsipennalis, assembly GCA_945859575.2. NCBI lineage: Eukaryota > Metazoa > Arthropoda > Insecta > Lepidoptera > Erebidae > Herminia > Herminia tarsipennalis. The sequence goes on along the minus strand of OX243834.2, from coordinate 6,863,029 downwards.
ACATAAAAAAACGTCAACTCTCTTGAATCATTCGCAAGTTATAATAAATTGCCCCATGTATTTCAAAATAGGCAATTGATCATTATTTATTCACAAAGATTGCCACTTCCTTACTACTATCATAACGATGGCTCCTAAGTATACCGAGTCAACTAACTCCTACTACTGAGACATTTACACTTTTCAGTATATTTATAACGATTAAATCATATCCTATTTATCTGTGTAAAAAAAAAATATATATCCCCATAAATAACTAAAATAAAATAGCGTATACTGCATCAACTATACAATTTATTTATTTTGCACAAAGTACATTGAGTCATGTACACCGTACTTGTATACGCGGGACGCGAACGCGGTCATGTTGGTACAAGTTGAAGTTGGCTCAGTCTGACTGAGCCAGTTTCAACTTGCGTTAGTTTATTATTTAAAAAAAACGGATTATTAGCTTTCGAGAAATTGCGATACGTACGGGTCAACCAGAAAAACCTTTTTTGAGGGCGGTTAAAAAGTAAAGATTTGACGATCCTTAGTTCATGTCACGCCTAAGTATTCCATACAATTTACTAAAGAGCATGTGTTTTGACATTTCATAAGAAGGTACTGATTTGACTTGACAGTCAACATCCCTATTTAAAACATTAAAAAAATAATGAAAAAAAAGTACTATCTCGCTGATATTCTGACTCCTTTATTAAGTAAATCGAACCCTTCAATCGTTATTTTGGAACGCTACCAAAATAACGATGGAAGAGTTGGATACAGTGTTGATCACAAACTGGTCCCCTAAAATAATACCAGCAAGGCTTATGTGACCCGATCTTATGAAAGGACTTTTTATCAAAGTTATGTTGTACGTTTTATTACAGGGTTAGTTTTACACATGACGAATATAATTTTCTTTAGGCAGTGAAAGGAAAATATTAAGAATATACGTCTCTTAACCTTTAGAAAACATTTTCTTATTTTTTTTATATTTTTAACTTACTGCGTTACAAATTTCAAAAGTGAAATTCAATGTACAACAATTTCAAGATACTTTTACTTATCTAGTTTGGGATCAGTTGGGAGTGTGCAATTTCTATAAATTACTAGGTACTGAACACAGCCCCTAAACAATTGACATAAACGCTAATCGTATAGAATGGCAAACTAATAAAATGACGGCGTTCATATATCATATGATAACAACCCATATGATGTCCCACATAGAACAAACCGTTAAGACAGGTATAAAAGATTATAGATTTTGGTCTGACAACTGCGGTGGGCAGAATCGGAACAGGATTGTTTTTTTGATGTATATGATGGCAAGTTATAAATACAAAATACAAATTAGTCATCGTTTTCTGATTGTTGGTCACACACAAAATGAAGGAGATAGTATGCATGCACTTATAGAAAGGCAGACAAAAGACAAAATACTTTATACACCTGCCCAATGGTATATGGCATTTCAATTTGCAAAAACCGACGATAAGCCTTACAAAGTAACAGAAGTGTCTCAAGATATTGTAATGGACTTCAAAACAATGCTTAAAAATGTCAATAACTGGAAATTTTACCTGTAACGGATCTAAGATGCAATGGAATAAAGTCACCGAAATAAAAATTGAACCAGAAAATCCCTACAAATTATTTTATAAAACTAGTTACATGGAAGATTCTTATAACTGGATTGACTGTGCTAATAAACCAAAAGCAACACGTAACAAAACTGTCTTTAACATAGATTTCAGTGATCTTCGTCCAGCTTATGACCGGCCAATCCCTATTGATAAAAACAAACACAAGGATTTAATGGACATCTATCATTTGTTTTTTTCAAATTTGATTAAAATTGATAGCAACAGAGTTCCAAGCGACTCAGAATAAGTAAAAAAATATGTTTTTATTGTTTCATATATTTTTTACGTAATTGTTAAGTAAAATGAGACTGATTTTATTCTCAGCAATAGTTACAGAGTATCAAAGATATTAAAAATTATACAATTCTTGATATCTTTGTTATTAATTAATTATTGCTTTACTGTGATTTTATTTTATAAAAAATAAAGATTCATGTTCCGAAATTTAATATTATCTCTAATTTTATAAAAGGTACAGCACGTTTCAGGACCTAGCAATAATTAAAGAGTATCAAAGATATTAAGAATTATACAATTCTTGATATCTTTGTTATTCATTCACATTATTGCTTTACTGTGATTTTTTTTATAAATAATTAAGATTAATGTTACTAAATTTAATATTATCTCTAATTTTAAAGGTACAGAAACGTGCAATTGATACAATAAATATTTCTATTTTTGTTACCTAAGACATACCTAGGTCTTTTATTATTGATTACTAATATTGTTTTTTTTGTTAATTTTATGAACATCTTAAAGTTGTGTTAATGTTACGAATATCTTTTGGAGATCTCTTTAATTACAATTAAAATTTTAAACAATTAAAAGAGCTTTTGATTTCACCTATTCTGTGTGTGTAACAAACACACTTGACTCGACATAAGGATGGTTCACTTTTGAAAATATGACCATGTATATCGAGTCAACTTATTATATTTCAACAAAATATACATTTATAACATAAATTATAACACATAAAAAATCTAATAAGAACAGAAAAACATTTTTTATCACACTTGCTAAATAATATTTACCCAAAACGTAGATTCAATAATGCGACGTATACAAATATAAATGGTAGTTGATCCATTTTTAACACAGAAACAGTCGATGTACACTATTTTTTCTTGATTACATTAACATTTAAAATATAACCATTCGCTCTTCTTACCGTCTTCCTGTAAAGTTATTAGAAGTACAGTTGACTCAGTATACTTAGGAGCCATCGATAAAACATCATACCATTCTTCAATACCATTCCCAAAAGTGTTTTGTATGAATATTGTCTGCAGCGAACATTGCAGTAATAAACCAGGTAATGGAGCGTGCCAGATGTTATCTAAAAAGCTTTTTCAACTTTATGCTCAGGAAATTTATTTTTTCCATTCTCTGGTTAACGGTTAACTCGTGGTTTAAAATTATTTCATGCTACTCAAAGGGTTAACGATATAGTACCTCAGGTGTGGATCCAGAATCATGTTCTGTGGGGGGGGGGGCTACTATTACCCAACACTGGCTAAGTGTGAGTAGTTTTGCCCGCCAACGCGGACCAAATGTATGGCGAACACTTGAAAATCCATGAATCTGGAGGGTGGCTCGAAAATTCATGAATCTACGAGCTACAGTTTCGTGATATAATTTATCATTCATTTTTATCATCTAAAACCACCTAGTCAGAGGTGTAAGTCAAAAAAAATCTACTTTTCGGGATCTTACACAACTTTGTGTGAGATCCAAAATCTATACTAATAATAAAAAGCTGAAGAGTTTGTTTGTTTCTTTGAACGCGGTGTACTCAACTGAAAATATATTTGTCTGTTGAGTAGTCCATAAAGGCTATATAACATCACGCTACGACTAATATTAGAATAATGAAAAATGTTGCAAAAACGGGGAATATTTACGCATACGAAGTTGCGCGGGTCAACTAGTCACTTATAAGAGGCGTGTAGCGACACAGTCAACATTGATGGTGAGTCCTATTTACACACATTTATTTCCGAGCTTAACTGATCATTGATAGTCAAAATCGATGACTGAGCGTAGAAACTTAACACTTTATGTATTAGTTTCTTATATAAAGAACATACGCACAATTAATTGGTATTTTGGAGATTTTCCAATTTCTATGTGGGCAATGTCTTAAAATAAAGCAAGTTTTAAATAAATCACATGTTACATTGAAGGCTGGCTTCTGAGTATTTGTATAAAGTGACATACATTTTGTCAGAGGTTGAGATAATGCTATAATACCTTTATGATAATTGCAGTAAATCTCCATCAAGACAGAAGTATTCATTTGATTGAATACCATTTCCTATTCATACAGGCCGTAACAAACCAGCTAATGGACCGTATAAGATATTACTTATCTAAAAAGCTTTTTGAACATCAGCCACGCGCAAGATTAAAGATTGGCGCTCACTTAACGGCTCTGCCAGGTATCAGCGCCATCTTGCTTTACACCAAACTTGCAATAGAAGAGACTCTATACTTACTCCGATAGTCTGTCAACGTATATATATTGTGCCAAATATTATCAATTTGCCTACCACCCAGACGTTGATGGTCCAATTTGATGTAATATTGCGTGATTTTCTCAGCAGTCAAAGTCTAATGTATGATTTGATTACTAGGTCTTCTTCTACACAGTAGGCCAGTATTGGGAGGGCTGGTCACGATTCCCTGACGCCTCATGTATCTATATACAATACTTTATCTATACTACTAATATTATAAAACTGAAGAATTTGTTTGTTTGTTTGAAGGCGATAATCTCAGAAACCACTCGTTCACATTGAAAAAATATTTTACTGTTGGATAGCGAATTTATCGAGGAAGGCTATAGGCTATATAACATCATGCTACGACCAATAAGAGCGGAGCAGCAATGACAAACGTTGCGAAAACTTCGCGCGGGTCAGCTATCTTTCTACATGTGTTCGTAACTTTATGTTTAAGGTTAAAATCCAGCATGATTCGGAAAGCGATGTCTATAGTGAACACATAAAAAATAATACTTTTCATTAATTAATTTATAAATGCCCAGCTAAAGCCCTTACATCTCGAAGACTGAAATTTTGTAGGTAGATTTCGTTTATGACGTAGACAAAGAGTATTAAAAAATACCAGAAAACTCGTGCTCAAAAGTCTTCTAGAGCTGAGGGCTAAAGCCAATTCATAGTAATATTAAAATGTGAAAGTATTTCTATTTGTCTGTTTGTCTATCTGTTACCTTTTCACGCTTGAACCACTGAACTGATTTAGATGAAATTTGATACGGAGATAGTTTAAGTCCAGGGAAAGGACATAGGATAGTTTTTATCGCAATAATCGACAACCACGCGGGCGGAACGCGAGCAAAACCTAGTTTTTAAATAAATGACGCTCGGCTATTTCCCATCATTATTATTTTGCAATAATCAACAAACAATAGCATACTTACTGCCAAACTGATAAGTGTACGTGAAACCTTACCCCTTAATTCGCTTTACGTTTGAAGCATACATGGAAATGGCAAAATCGATTGTTGTAATAAGGTTCTTTAGATAACTCGCACTGTTCACTTCAAACTTATCGATACATGTATATTGATGATGTAGCCAATAAATACGCATTGCGACCGATTCATTGATTTTTCACAAGTTTAGTAATAAAGCTTAACAAGGCTCTTCATAAAAGAGGTCACTGGTAATTTTAACATTGTGTGGTGCATAAGTAGGTTTTACTTTTATGTGAAACGTTTAGGCATTGTAAGGGTGAGATTTTAAAAAGAAGGAATAAACGATTAAAAAAATGACGGTCTAGGTCCCAAACGTATTAACTTTAGAAGCACTTTTATTGCAGGTCATAAAAATACAACGTGTTACAGAAAAGTATGATCAAATTTCAATAACTTGTATATTGCAAATGTGTGGGAAATTTCAGTAACGGATGGTGTGTGCCATAAATATTGTACATACCCTTGTGCAAAATCCGATTGCATTATAACTTTGTAATTGAATAATAAACGAATGACAATTTAAGGGCATCTACTCAAATTTGATAAAATAAGGTACCTACAAGTTAGTATTCAACATCGCGGGTACACAACATATTCTCTTGAATTTGACCACTCCTTTCTGTTACACGTTGTAAAGGTCATTCTCATTTGGTATTTAAAAAAAAATAAACATTGTTTTTATCGACTCGTTAATACCACGCCTGTATAAAAAAAAAATTGTCTTTTAAGTGTTAGTTCCGGGTATTATGCAAAGTCTGAAAAAAAATCGATGATATTTATGCAGGTTGATCAACTGCCATAATTTAGGCCTATTAGAGATTATTCATTCGCAAAATATAAAAATTTACGTGCATAAGAAGTACCAGGAGTGCAGAAGACATCAGTGATTATAAAATTAAGCATGCCTCCGGTTGGCTACATGCGCCAATGGTTTGCACATTGCGTGCTCTTCGCACGTGACTTTTCCTTTATTCTAGTCACGATCCCCTCATCAGTTTTGGCCGCGCAGAGCTTGTCCTGCACATTTAAATAATAAACTTTAAGTAAAAAGTTGCTTTGACAAATTCGTGTAAGATGAAGGTGAGGTTTGTAACTTGTTTCTTAAGATGTTAAAAAAAGGATGACTTGGGGAGGAGGACATTTGGAAGTTTGATTACATTTTAATGATGTAAAGACCAAAACATATTTGTTCTAAGTCAATGGTGTACTGTGTGAATCGTTAGTATATAAAAGAAAAAATCCTTCAGGCGGGACGCGAACATAGTAGTATGGTTTCCTCGACGTTAACCCCTTCACTACCGAGTCACGCTTGAAATCATTCATATATTATGATTTAAACTATCACCAATTGAATATTTCGAAATACATTATTTTAAAATTTTGTATATAGTGATGACTTATATACAAAATAATAATAATAAAAAAATGTTAAGTATAAATTGAAACATACCTAATTAATATTGATTCATTGACATTGTGAGATCCAATAGTGAGCCTAATTGACTAATTGAGGTTGCATGAATTAATCTATAACCACGTTAATTCCTGTGCTCGTGCAACATTGTTAATATGTGATAAGATCAATTAGGAAAATTAGGAAATAGGTAGAATGTTAAATAACAAATTCTGTGGATTTTAAAGGGACTTTCACTGTCAGTCAGTTGATGATGTAAGGAGTAACTTAGGCTACTTTTTATCATTACGCTAAGGTTTGTAGGGAGAAAGCAGCACTACAACTTAACGCGGTCAAAGTCGCGAGTACAGCTAGTTTAATATAAAGGATTAAATATGTATTGAAAATAATTTATTTATATTGATCTAAGTCCATTAGCCATACCTACAGCAATAAATCACACAATAATGAAATCAATACATAATAAAAATCATAAAAGATAAATAAAAATCAAATCTCAATTAAATACTCAAACAAATGTTGTAATAAATTATTTTTTATTATTCTAGATCATAGACACAAAAAATAAAAATTATGGTTTAGTAGCTAAGTGACTTCATTTTTCTCTTAGTGCTACACTTTTATTTGTGTGATAATTATAACACCACAAAAAATCAACACCATAATAAAGTAATTGATAAAATGCGCCGTTTTTCACTTATTTAATTTACTTTAAGAAGTGTTGAATAAAATAATAAATGTTTCATTTCCATATCGATTTTAAATCAGGATACCGTAAATTCTTACAAAATGTCTTCTCTATATAATATTGGAGGAATTTGAGTAAAATCGAATTATATCAATGTAATTTAGCTCACCTTAAGATCATTGGGCAAAATGACGTCACATGCTCATTTCCTGACACTCAATGTTATGACATTATCCTGTTATCGCAGTTTTGCAGGCTGGCGATACTATTTTTTTATTATTAAATTCTTTCGTTTGCAAGCTAAGTTGGGGTGCTTAATGCAAATAAATTAGAATATTATGCAAAAAAAATTGTCAAATAAGTTGTTATCACAAATTAGAACGATCTTTCAATTTGATTTCATTGCCTACTATTTGTTAAAATCAAATCAAGGCTTGTTTGATTACACTTGAATTAAAACTTGGGACACAAATACTGAATATAAATTCGGCGGAGCGTATATAATTATGTAGAGAATGTGGTTCTAGTTTGATTAATTTAAATAGTATCACATTTAGCTACAATATTCCATCGATGTGTTGATACCGGCGTGTTTCCTGATTTGATGAAACAGAGTAAAGTAATCCCTTTGTTTCAAGCCGGTTCTAAAAGCGACCCTAGTAATTTTATATCCATTTTTTACCGGTTAAAATCTTAAAAAAAAACCATACTTATGCAGTTAGAAACAAATTTTAATTCTAATAATCTACTGCATAGTGAACAATATGGATTCCCAAAGGGTCGTTCGACAGTAGACGCAGGCTCTAAAAATACATATATAGTGCCTAGGAAACCTCGCAGGACGCCATTGGTGTTTTCTGCGATGTCTCAAAAGCATTACATTGTGTGGTGTATGGTGTATCTACACGTCTGCTGAAATTTAGGCATTACGGCATAACAGGTACAGCGCATGTAATCTTGTTGCTTCTTATCTTAGTGAGCGAATACAGTATGTTGATATTTATGGAAAAAGGTCTTCCGGATCAACAGTGGGTATGGGCATGCCACAAGAATCAATTCTGGGTCCTTTACTATTTTTGGTGTATATAAACGATCTACCATTTTTACTAGTAACTTAAGCGATATTGTTCTATTTGCTGATGACACTTCTCTTATATTCAAAACCAGTCGTAAAAAATATTACTTTGACGAAGTAAATAGGTCCCTCGTATTAGTTCTTGACTGGTTTACATTATATAACTTGCTCCTGAATTCTAAAAAAAAACCAAATGTATTAAATTTAGTTTACCAAATGTATTTTTATTCTTCAAAAACATGCAGTGTGATTTATAAACTAGGTGCACGAGTTTCCCTTAGACAAAAGTTTAAACAGATAGGCATTATGATAGCTGCATCTCAGTATATATTTGCAAACATTAAGTTTGTTAAACGAAATATGTATTTATATCACAAGAATAGTGACGTTCACTCGATGAATACGAGGAATAAGCACAAATTAGTAGGTCAATATCATAGGCTACATAAAACCCATAATTCATTTATGGGTTTTTCTGTGAGAGTATTTAACCAACCAGTTTTATGAGAGTCTTTCAGTGAATAAGTTCAAAAATGTAGTCAAAAATAACGTAAAATATCATATGTAACATATACATAGAGGTTATTATAAAGTTGATGAATACTTAAATGATAAAGAAAAATGTTTTAATTATCATTGTGATTTGACTTTTGTAAGTAAAGATGCGTGATGACTAAAAGCTATTCTTTTCTTTGTTTTGATATCAGAATTCATATTTTATATTTAATAATTCGTTACCAGTACTTTGGCCAATAATTAAACGTAATACACTTGTTGTACGTAGATGCTTGTACTGTGTTGTACCCGCTAAGGCTTATTTTATTTTACCTTGTGTTCCAACCTTTTTAATAAAATAATTTGCATTAGTCCTATAACATAGTGTATAGTATACGCACGCGTGTTTTCATTGCTAGATGCTATTCTCTGGATTTACCTATTGTTTGCGAAGTTGGCATTACATGTACGTACATGTAGAATCCCTATCACAACAACACACGTTGGACGAGTGGCGTTGAGACCGATGTTAGGGTCAACGTGTGGAGCCGGTGTCATGTAGGTTCCTACAGTGGAATCATTATTTATTTATTGTCACATTTTTTGACAGATGACCTGACATGGAAAGGAAAAGATATTTCTGGAACAGGTTTTGATTTTGAAAGGATTTGTTTTCCCGATAAGAGACAATTCATTCTGAAACTAAGGGAAATAAAACCATTAATTAGTACGAGCGAAGCGAACCCTAGCACTACCCACAACGTATGCACTTTTGTGTACCATTTACTATCAAACTTTCAGGTTTGGACTTTGATATAGTAATTTAAGTCTGTGTCAAGATGTGTGTGATCTAAATGTTGATAAACTTTCGCGATTTGTACACATTATTAAAATATATATATTACGGGTCTTAATCGCGTGAATAATTTAAGGTAAAATAGCTTGTTTATTGCCCGACGTTTCGACCGTATTGCAACGGCCGTGGTCACGGGAAGACTGCCGGCCGTTGCAATATGGTCGAAACGTCGGGCATAACGTAATATATATATTTTAATAATGTGTGTGATCTATTGAAGAAATATTATTTTATACACATTAAAAAAGGGCTAAAAGCTAATTCTCTTTAAACAACTGCCTTAAAAAAGATTACTTGGTATAAAACTTATCAGGCCCTCCTAAGCACAGTTTTTTGCTAATTTATTAAAGTTACGTAAAGTCAACAAATATAATCTTCTAAACATACTATATACTTAAATATATACAAATAAATAAAATTGTTGTGTCTGTTTGTAATGTCAAAATAAATGCATTATTTATCTTTGTCTGTTTGTCCCGGCTTACCGAAACGGGTGGCAGGCAGCTGATTTCACCAGAAATAATATCATTGCACTATCCATAGGGAGAGAGCACCCTTTGTCATGACGCGAACGAAGTTGCAAGCACGGCTAGTATCAAATATTGTAAAAAGATATACAAAAACATAGTCATTACAAAATTTAAAAGTTCTTTTTTTAACTGCATATATATCCAGGTCTGCACTGCTTCCTGAGAAAATAAACGAATGTGAACCCTGGAAAAGACTCGGTAAGTTAAAAAAGCGAAACATTCCAACTTAAGAATTCTTGCTTGTTTATTCTATAAAGTGTAGCCTAAAAGGCACCTGTATCTCGTATTCCAGTTGGCTGAGTTTCATGTTGCTTAACCTCGGCTATCGATTCCAATCATCGAGACTGTAAAGCTTCGAGCATATCTCGATCGAGAAATACTCATAAAATAAAACCTGTATTTTCTCGTGAGCAGAAGCATAGTACCAATATTTTTCAAGTTTCGAAAGTAGCTTATTTTAAAGTCTAGGTAAAAGTGCACATATACGAGGGTGGATTGAAAAGTTCGCGGCCTCAGCAAGAAAACAATATAAAATATAAACAAAAGTAATTTTTTTTTTCCACGTAATCTCCACTTAACTCAATGCACTTCTTCCATCTGGTTTCCAACGCCTGTATGCCGGTCATAAAAAAAGTTTCTTCAAGGCCTTCAAAAAAGTCACCCACCGCGGTTTCAACCTCCTCATTTGATGAAAATTTTTGACCTCCAAGGTGTTTTTTAAGGTTTGGGAATAAATGAAAGTCCGAAGGTGCCAAATCAGGGGAATAGGCGGGATGGGGCAGTAATTCAAAGCCACAATCACGAATTTGAGCCATTGATTCAACAGACGTGTGAACGCGTGCATTATCCTGATGGAACAACACTTTCTTGCTGAGTAGTCCTGGCCTTTTCTCTTTGATCGTTTCACGCAAATGACGTAAAAGGGTGCAGTAATAAGCAGAGTTTATAGTCTCACCTTTTGCAAGGTAGTCCACCATGATGACACCCTTAGCATCCCAAAAAACTGACGCCATCACCTTGCCAGCTGACAAAATTGTTTTGGCTTTTTTTGGAGTCGGTTCATCAGGTTTTTTCCACTGCTTGGATTGCTGTTTTGACTCTGGGGTGTAGTGGTGTACCCAGGTTTCATCCATTGTAACAAATCTGTCCAAAAAATCTTGTGGATCAGTCTCAAACATTTCCAAACTGTCGCGAGAAATCGTGAGCCGTATTCGTTTTTGTTCAACTGAAAGCAATCTGGGGACCCACCGCGCAGAAATCTTAGAAAATCCAAGTTCATTGACTATGATGTTTTGTGTTCGTTCATATGAGATGCCAATAGTGTCAGCAATCTCCCTGATGGTCAATCTCCGATCTGCCAATATCAGATCACAGATTTTCCCAATGTTTTCTTCAGTCGTAGACGTCGTAGGCCGGCCGGAGCGAGGGTCATCTTCAATACTCTCTCGTCCGCGTTTAAATTCTGCAACCCACTTTTTCACAGTCGTATACGATGGAGCAGATTCCCCCAATGTTGTTGACATATCTTCGTGAATCTCTTTTGGAGTCAGTTTTTTTTTAAACAGGTATTTGATGACAGCACGTTGCTCAATTTTCTCCATTCTTTAAAAACGCTGCACTTAGGCTCACAAAATTCAGTCTAATTTAAAAACAGATAATGCTATTGTGACAGAATTTTACAATGTGACAACCAGAGAGTAAACAAATCGAATGAGGTCAGTTACATTAAAATAAGTCAAGTATTTATGTGGTAGGCCGCGAATATTTCGATCCACCCTCGTACTACACATATTGGTTGCGGGGTTGAAATTTCAGACAAAATCCACAATACGGTAAAAAAAAACCCCTTTTTGTCCAATTTATCCCAACATTATGATTGTACTAAGAGGAAAAATAACAAAAAAAAAAGAGAAATATATCAGTTTACATTAGCACCAAATGTATTTTGTCAAAATGTTGTCATAATTTAATGTTAAATTTTTGACTTTTTTCAATTTTGAATCTAAACAACTGGATATTCGCCAAATTGTTGCTCGTTTCCGGTGTCATTTTAAATCCATTGTTAGGAATCATTTCGTGTAATCGCTCTTCAAACATCAAAAATTATACCTATCTTGTTCTCACATTTTCAGCAATTTAATAACTTCCTGGAGGCCGAGTCCTTCATAGTTTAAAATTTTGATATTGTTTAGACTAGACGTAAAATATTTACCTAATATAAAAAAAACATAAAATAAAATATTATTTGTTGGGAGAGTAACTGAATTTTGAAGCTCGACACGAGGAGGTTGTTGTCATAAACGCACAGTTATTCTAAGTGAGTACAGTGTTGCCTTGACCTGCAGTTTAGACCAACCAAAGAACATATAAGACTGAATAGCGTACTATAAATGTTGATAAACTTTCGCGATTTGTACACATTATGAAAATATATGCAATACGGCCGAAGCGTCGGGCAATAAAAAAGGTATTTTACCTTAAATTATTCACGCGATTAAGACCCAAAATATATATATTTTCATAATAGCGTACTATGTTGGCCTCTTGAACTACGTCTGGCCAAAACATTATGTCAGTACAATTAATAAATTGCAATTGAACCATTTTAAATAAAACATCACTCATGTTATGTCAGTTCAGTTGGTCTTTCACAACTTTACGTGCACTGGGTCCTCATTCACGTTCTTTTTTTCCATTTTCGTGGCAGGCCCGTGCGAACTGGCTGGCCGGTGCGCTCAAAGGTGTTCGCCACGCATGCGCGTTGATGCATATCTAAGCGTTGCTCTCTATTTACCATTATGACAAGATTTTAACAGTTCTCACGAGCTTGTCGCAAAAACGGAAAAGAACTTGATTAAGGAGGTTTTTTATTTTATACCACGTGATATTTAGCCTCTTTAAAAAAATGATCGAGACGTTTTTTTATACTTCATGTTTCTTATTGGCCGTTGATTGATGTTTCATAAGCCAATAAAGTCTTTGACATGTATGTACACATAAAATATCATGAGAATGAAGCAAGAAAGGTTAAGTTAACTTTAACTCATAATGTAGGAGATAATAATATAGGTAATATAGTCGACAACAGTCAGTTCAAATACAAATACACTCCCTATTCACTGACACAAAATAAATAAATTCGATTTTTTTGCCATGTATTTTAGAGTTATGCCATTTTCTATATATGGTCTTTTGAAAAAGGGAGAGGCACATGTTTAATAAGCGATCACCGATGATATCAAGGATCTAGGAAAAGATCGATCTAGATGTGACTGCAACGTCGTTTACCATCACTATCATACCTCTGGTAGGTATCAATATTCTGTAAATATCTCCATCTGTTCGAAAATCATAACCTCAGATACTAGTACGGTGTTTGCTATTAGTACATTAGTTGTATAGTACGAACTATAAATAACAAGTAACATATTTTAGCGTATAATTTGGAAGCCTTTATTTGCAAAGTGGTAGATAATGCGATCAAGTTTTGGTCTAAGTAAATAATAACAATGGAAATGAAATACAAATCATAAACCCATCAAATTAAATCTATATTTTATTATAACCACATTGATTGACCACCGGATACGGGAAACCATTTATAATGTATTTATACATAATAAATATTACAAACATATAAGGCTAAGGTCGCAATCCAGCGTGAATTATCGCTTGCACTGATATATTGTTTTCGCTCAAGCTGGGCTTTCTAGCGTATTAACAAATCGGAGGCCGCCATTCAAGGGCAAACGTCATTATATTACAAGAACGAGATACATGTTAAACTATCCGCTCTTCCACTGATTACGCTGCGACGCCTAGCACTGTAAACGCCGCTACAAAAAAACCTCTTTGTTTAGTAGCCCAGTGTGCACGCTCAGAGAAAAGCGTCGCTGCACGCCCCACTTGTCCGAATTCATGGCCTAAGTGTACAATATTAGACCATCTCTATAGATAATTTAGCCATTGCTAATCGTATGTGCTTGCCACCCTTAGATTGCATGTGACAATGAAAACCACATTAACAACAGATTATCTAAACAGGTATTCCACATCTATAATAGGGATCTAAATGACTAATACTCCGATGCAGATTTGCTACAAGGAGAAAAATTGTGAGGATATGCGAATACAATATTCCTTTGATTTTAATAATAATCATAATCAGTGTGTTAATTTTACTCCTTGTGCTAGGAATCAGGATCTCTTTCTAAAAGAAGAAAGGACAAATCACTATTTGTTAAAGAGATTTATGCTATATCTGCCATATCTTATAGCGAATGCTGTAAGACATACTGATTATGTAGATTCATCATCAGCCTATCGTAGTCCACTGCTGGACATAGACCTCTTCAATTGCAAGCCACTTTGTTATATCTTCGGCTTCTCGCATCCAGCTCCTGCCAACCGTTTTGCGTAAATAAAAAAAATCATTACTCCACTTATGTAAATTAACGAATGCTATATCTTACAGCTTTTGATTACCTGTTTGATAGTTTCTCAAATATGTTTTTCCCTACCATATTTAGCAATGACAACGAATTAAATCACTTGAATTAATAACGAGCTTTTAGGCATAGTAAAAGTCCTTTCTACTGGGCCTTAGTGCTCTATATTAGAATTATCTTCTAGGAATTATTTTCCTCTAATATTACTTCAATAGCCAAAATAAAGTTGATCACTTAAGAAATAATAATCCAAACATTTTTAATATTATTTCCATTGCTCGCATTTTAAATGCTTGTCCTAGTTTCACGTCATTTGGTGTAATATATATATATATATAAATCTACTGTCGCCCTCAGATTATGAATCCACCACCTATTGTAGTTGTATTTGACTGTACAACGAGTAGATTTATTTTTACAATGAGTTTATGTGATGATTGTGATTAAGTATTGTGAGGCATGTCAATTTTCTGGTGTTTGACTATCGAATTAATGACTTGAATATTTCTAGTATAAAGGCGAACATACTTGTGTATTTTATTGCATAGTGTTCTGATTTTCAAACGAATCATCATGTATCGTGTTTTCATATTTGTTGTATTTACATTGGCGGCTACGGTAAGTTTTAATTAACGTGACTATTATTACAGTAGATTATACCTTTCTCTTTTAAACGTTGCTACAAAGGGGGCTCTCCGTTCAGTATTTCAGTATGCATGCTCAAAGAAACGCCTCGCTGCATTCCCCACTTGTCCAAATTCATGGTTTCGAAGTATACAACAATATATTAAGATAATCATCTCTATCTCTCAAATAATAGATTAAATCATCTCTATTAAGATCAGTGCTAACCCGTGTCACTTTTCAAGCTTCAAGTTACATCATTTTATTCATTGTAAAAATGAAATAATAACATATTTCTTATAATAAAAAAATGCCGCTTTGAAGACAATTATTATTATTATTATTATTATATCATTATTTCTTTAAAGCGGCAATTTTTTCAGAAAATTACAATTTCTGTAACTCTGAACTAACGCCTCTTATTCTAACTGTATTCTACTACCGGGACCAACGATCTGCCTACTCTCTACTCTCTCTCTCTCTCTCTCTCTCTATCACTTTTTCACTATCTGTTACGATATGAACCTCAACCCATTCTAGCCCTATACCTATCGCATGTTTACCTACGTCCGTTGTTTTACGCTTGTATAAGGATCGCACCTCAGTGCCATGCTGGATTAGTGTTCGATCGGCAAAAAACGTGTGGTTGCCTATGCAAGTAAATGGGTGAGTGTAGACGCTTGTCCGGTGAAAATATCGGACATGTAGTCGGCTTGTGCTTGTACGTCGGTTATTTTCACTGGGCAACAAATCGTTTAAATAAATGAAAATCGCCTGGTAGCGTCCATCTTTCGCTTGCATAGGCTATCAAACATTCTACGCCGGTGTTAACACCGGGGGACGGCCCGTTGTCCTATGAAAAAAACGGATGTATCTATACAAGCGGCCTAAATCATCTCATCATTTGCGACTAGGTTTACCACTTCACAATAAAATCATTAGACACAATGGCCATGAAAACCATGTGTCATTAAAACTAAACATATGTTTAAGTTACTAATGATTATATTTACATAAAATGTTTTTATCCACATTGAGCGTGAATACTGCCATGCAGTAAGTAACATAAAATACAATTTTTACTCCTAAACTGTGTTTAAATTTTAAGTCAAAACTTTTTCTTATTATGCCGTGAACGTTTGTTATAATATAATAATATTATATTAAATACATATTATGTATTTGAAAAATAATTTTGCAACTACATAGAACATTTATATATATCTTAATGCCTATATTATATTTATGTATGCCAACAGATACCTATATATTAAGTGAAAGATAATAATATAATATTTGTATAATTTTAGACTGCAGATGATCCAATGGCAAAATGTGCAAAACTTTTTCGTCCGGTAAGTGTACTACGACAATATGAGACGATAAATACTTATATAAACATACAATGCCTATAATTATTTATTTTATTACAAAAAAAAAACATCTAACCGACTTCAATCACGGTTGATTTGTTGACAGTTATTGCGGAGTATCGTTGTCTGTCTCCGAAACTCCTCATCAGGGCCCCTAGAAAAATGGCATTCTATTTGATTAGAGTTTACGCTAATTTACTAAAATTACGTCGTTCGCGCGCGCACATTTTAGTATTTACAGTGTAATGCGCGCAACGACGTCTTTCTATTCGATTAGCGTAAACTCTAATCAAATAGAATGCCATTTGTCTTTACGAAATTAATAAACGACCATTTTAGAATAAACCTCTTTTAAAAAAAAGATTTGATAATATCCGTGTATCTATGACGGAGTTATGCCCGAACAAACATTAAAAAAAAAATACAAACATCCAAATTGAGAACCACCTTTTTGCAGTCGATTAAAAGTCGAAAACGGATTAACCGTTTTGATGATGTTTTGTTTTGATAACTCTTAGAATGGGGCGGGCTAATAAATAAATAGATATAGAAGAAATTATTTCCAACAACACATATACCATAAGGTACAATACCAATGGTACATTATACAGTTTATATGTCAAATAAGCTGGAAAAAAATGATGTTCAATTAATATTTTGTTAGCTTTAATAATTTGTCTATTTATTTACACAGGAAACTTTTCACTGCTGTGCTACATCAGGTTTAAAATCTTTAAAACAGAATTTTGAATCTGATCTAAAGGAATGTTTTGATATGCCAATGAACCCATTTTCGGTAAGTACGCCATGATTGTATGCTATATAGTCGATAAAAGAATATAAGATTCGCATCTATCTGTTACCTACTGTGTCAGTCAGAAAAAAAATTTACAACACGAAACAGGAACTAAAGAATTGAAGAGAAGAGAGAAAGTTACGACCGTACCTTATAATTTTGTAATAGTATGGGTAGTGTTTCCGTAGAAGACATTCCGGAGCAATTTTGTAAGAAAACACCAAGAGGGGTGATCTGCATGGTTTCCGATTTTGATGAAAAAATTAGAAGATAATTATCTAGGTATCTAATACCAGACTACTACTAGCAATGATTATTTTTCAACAGCTTATTAATTGTTTTATATCATCGTAAGTGCTGTACTGTGCAGACCAATTACTTTTTAATTAATTATCAAGTTGATGGACAATTAAATTTTCATTGCTTGAACTTGAACTTTTTTTTTAGACGTTTCCCGCAGTAGTGTACAAGCCCTTTACAAACATACAAGTCACGGACACAAAGTGCTGTAAACTATTGAAATGTAAATATTTAAAAAAATGGCAATATTTTTTTAATGCTCATTATATGATCTGCACAACACAGATCCCAATTTTGGTATTAAAAAAAAATTAACCCATCTAAGCTTATCATCAGTTTGTAAAAAAATAAATAAGCTGTTGAAAAACACAATCTCTACGGTTTTAGATATAATATAGGTACCTAGATAATCACCTTCTAATTTTTACGTCAAAATCAGAAACCAGGCAGGGAGCTTTTTAATTCGAATTTGGTGTTTTTGTGGGGTTCTATACAATGTAGGGTTCCGTGGTCTCCCATCTGAACAATGTGACTTAAGAAGTGGGTTTTTTGTTGTTTTTGTTTCGTACATTTTAATGGAATTTGTACGAAAATTTTGTTACTTCTCACTTGGTCTGCTTTTACTCGTTATGTTGTAAAGCCTACTTAGATGTGGTAGTTTTCCTTTTATTTTCATTATTTAAATTGTGATTTTTTCACATACCCAACATCAACCATTTTGCTGGCAGGTGAGAGGACATATGCCTCTAAAAAAATTTGCACCCTAAAAGTTAATAAATAGCCTTTACAACTCGTAAGAATTTTTAAAAAACCTATCTAATGATATCCCACACGATGGGGTAGATGAGAAAAAAAATCACATCCCTATGGGGAGGAAGTCTGATTTTTTAATATTTTCACACATCCCTATATTACTAGTAATATAGAGATGTGATTTTTTCTTTCTCAAAATATTAAAAAATCAGACTTCCTCCCCCAGGGGAGGAAGTCTGATTTTTTAATATTTTTAAAATGTTATTCTTTTACTTTGTTGGCATAAGTAATATGTCTATCCATGCAATTTTACAGCCTTCTAGCACTAACAGTCTCTGAGCTAAGCTGCGGAAGGACAGACGGACATGGCGAAACTATAAGGGGTCCGTAGCCAAAATGGCAAAACGGAACGTCTTGCCATTTTGGCTACGGAACCCTAAAAAACTGTCTAAGCGTAGATCTATAAAAAACAGAATACTTAAAATATTACTGTTAATTTTTTACATTTTCAGAGGGTGCTTTTTACTGTGATAATTTATATTACTAAAAACTGCAAAACAAACCCGCAAGTTGTACTGTAATCTTCCCTTTATAGTGTACCCGAGAAGAATGCATAGCTAAAAAGAAAGGTTACCTAGCATCTGATGGAAGCATCGACAAGGAGGCATTTGGCATTCTGACGGAGAAAGAATTTGGTTTAGACGCAGACAAGGTAGCTTTGATAAAAGAAAATTGCATAAAAGGTGACATCTCCATGTATGGACCGCCAGATATGTGCGATTTAATGAAAATGAAGCATTGTGTCCACACCCAGCTAATGAAAGTAAGTAAATTTTAATTAAGACAGATAGATACTAAAGAAGTCTAACAAAATAACTATAATAGGGAAACCTTTTATTGCGTTATTTAAGATCCGAGTACATACTATGCAATCTTTGGAGTAAAAAAAAAACAAAACAAAAAAAAAACATTAAGAAAACTTAAAAAAAAAACAAATAAATACGTCAAAAACCCTGGACGCTGCGCTGGTTTTTAACTGAGCTCTTAATAACATTAGACTTTAAACGATAACGATGAACACTTTTTATTCAAGGATGACTTCATTGGTCAATACCACATTCAAAATCGGCCTATGATTTTGTATGAATCAGTAAAAAAAAACAGCCTTAAAAAAGGGGAATAGTTTATAACTAAGGTTTTGTAATGAATAACTAATGACTCTTACTATTTGCAGAATTGCCAAGATTGGAGTGACAAAGGCGAATGCAGTGGAGTGAAGGAACTATTTGAAGAATGCAATAAGGATGCCTAAATAATGGGAATGTTCTACAGTGTATTATTTTCATGGAATTTTGTTTGACCTATAGGGCTTGTATCTATAAGGCTGTTAACGGACAATATATTTAAAATTGTTTACCAAATAAAACTGAGAAGCACATCTGTATTTCAATGATCCTACTTTCGGAGTTTAATCAAAATTACACAATACCTACTGAAATGAAACCCTGCTTCTTTAGATGACGGGGTGGCCAATCTCAACAGAGACATATATTATGAATAGATATGCCCTAAACAAACTGGGACAGATATGATCGGAGAAAGATTAGATATAAGAATGCCTACAAGGCACGGAGAGGTGTAATATTTTTCTAGTAAACGGACGCCCTCTATAGACTAACATAGGCTCTTTGCTAAAGCTCTCGCTGAGTCAATTCTGAAACACAAACCTGTCTAAAAATGCCCTATATAGGGTGCCACAAGGCACTTAAATGAGTTCCTTAGCTATGATTATAACTATTTATTACTAGCTTTCGCTCGCTGTACCGCCGGATTCCTGCAAACTACGATTCATCACAATCCTCATTACGTACAATCTATGAAGACATCATTGAAAAACAGAGCCTTTGACCTCTGTGACCCTGATCATGTAGAGCAAAAGCTAGTCCATGTTCGGGAAAAACGGATATCAAGTGTACCGAAGAATGAAGCATATCCCGAAACGTGACAAACGTTAAAGTTTAAATGTTAGCCTAAACTATGATTTTCAAAATTCGCAAATTTGTATCACATGTACAAATACATTTAACTTAATCAAATACTTTAAAATGTATTCAATCTGTACTTGCGCAAATTTCGTGTGCACGAAGATTGCATAAATGAATAAGTATTGATATCTAACGAGTAAAAAAATATGCTGTAGATAAAGTCAAGTTCTACGACTGAGTAAAGAACCTATTGCTGATCCGGGACTTATAATTCTGACTGCAGTGAAATCTGAATAAACATAACTCAAACAGAGAATTTATGATGTTTTTTTAATATTAATAATAAAAATATATATAATAATAACCCTAAGTAGCTTAGTATTAAGGCCCATATCATGAAAACGAATTAAACTAATGCAGAACTAGAACTACAGTTACAGTAATACTCGTACATATTTATAAAAATAATTTAATTAACGAATAAACATACTTATCTATAATTAAAATTATACACGACACTGAGATTGAGACGGAGGCGGCGTCGTGTTTCGGTGCGTGGTGTTAAGTAAACTTCCACGAAAATGTCTGTACGAGACACCCTTCAGCCAGATGTCCTCCTTCATGGAAAAATGTTCACTGGAAAAACGCACCATGCACGATTTGAAGTTGACGTTATGACGCGACTCCAACCTCAAGGTCCACTTCAACTTGATCTTGAGGTACTCCGCAAGTTTCTTTGCCTTTGTAGTGTGATGCAGATGAGACACATATAGCTGCGTCGTTGGTAATGCCGGGCGCTGCAGCATGTTAGATCCCGTTACGCCGGTACCACATTGGTTTCGGCTGGAGGGCTTTCTCTTCTTCAACCTTTATGAAGCCCTCTGCATCCATTTGGCTTTTAGCTGGGCCCGTGGAAACGCTCTTGCGCTAGTCTCCATATTATCCCCCTTATGTACAATGTAGTGGCTGACCTTGCCGGCGCTGCAGGTAGCAACCGCAACTGAATTGAGGAGCAGGACCTCATAATACTTACAGTACAATAATTAATTAATATTTTTAGGGTACCGTACCTCAAAAGGAAAAAACGGAACCCTTATAGGATCACACGTGTTTTAGTCTGTCCGTCTGTCACAGCCAATTTGCACCGAATCTACTGAACTGATTAAGTTCAAATTTGCTACACGTATGTGTTTCTCTGACCCAAACATGGGCGCATAACGTAAATAGGAGAATTTGGTACTTGAGAGCCAGTTTTGGAGAGCAAACTAGGAAATTAAACAACAAAGTTTTGCAAACTTGTAAGGATATCAAATATACATCTTTTTATAATTTTATTATTTTATTTATAAAAAAAATATGCACAGAATTGTATAGAGACCGACTTAATGCTAAAAGCATTATCTGCCAGTGAACCTGTTGACATTACATATAATCTAACAAATAAAACTAAAATCACAATAGTATAACAACTCCTTATTAAACATACTTACATTAATACACAATATACTTACATAAATACATACATATCTACTTATATGACAATAGGGTAGTAATTCAACTAGTTCATTATAGAACAGAGTACGTACTTTTCATTTAAAATTAAAGCGATAAGGTGCCAAAATAATTTCGGGGGGGCAGCTCATTCAAAAGGGGTAACAGACTGAACAAGTAAAGAGGTCGGTACCTCTTTACTTTTTTACGAATCCAAAAAAATGAGAGGGACATAGAAGAAGCAAATTTTTGGTAGATTGCAGATCTCTACTGTGAGAGGAGTGCAATTATTGGAAGTTGGAAGTCAAGCATAAGGGTGCAGTAGGAGAATTAAAAAATGTAGTGAGAGTAAACTACGTCGCTGGCGAATAGGAAGCTATTTCTGTTTGGAATGGTAAGAAGAAACATGGTCAAACTTGCGAAGATTAAAGAGAAATTTAAAAGCTAAGGATAAATACAATTGCGTGAAAGGTGGGAAATGGAGTCTCTCAAATGGCTGTGCACTATCAATCATTAAAGGAAAAAGCTATTTTAATTCATACTTCACTAGAAGCCTTGAAGGAAAACCAGGACCTAGCTGAATGCCTTAATGATTTCAAAAAATCTATCAAGCAGACCATGGAAGAAATCTGCAATAAACCAGTAAGTCAAGACAAGCTCTCCTTTGCCGAAATGGTCAAGACCCGTAATAATAATATTCTGCGGCTTAAAAGTTTCAGCTCAATAGCAATATACCCAAAAGATGGACAAAAATCCAGTGACGACACTAAATCTCTAGTCCAAAAAATTATTTGCCCAGAGCAACTAAAATTGCATGTAAGAGGACTACGTAGGACCAAGAACGGCGGTGTAATTATCAGCACTGAAACAAAGGACGATATAGAGAAACTTCGTAAGTCGACCCAGCTAACCAGTTCCGGGCTGAAGGTGGAAGAGCCGCATAAAAGAAGACCTAGAATCACAGTCATCGGAGTTCCAGCTACTCTACGTGACCAGGAAGTGTTTGACTGCATATTTGAGCAAAACCTAACTGACAAGATACCAAACCTAACGCGTGAATCGTACATGTCTTCTATGAAGTTAGGTCACAAATCGGGAAGAAAAGACGCACCAACATGCAATTTTGTACTGGAAGTGTCGGCTAGCATAAGAAAGGCCCTTATAAATCAAGATCGTGTATTTATCAATTGGACGTCCTGCCCAGTTCGGGACTTCACGTTAGTGACCAGATGCTTCAAATGCCAACAATATGGACACGCAGCTCGAACTTGTCGCGAAGCAACAAACACGTGCGGACAGTGCGGTGAACTAGGTCACCAGGTAAATGAGTGCCCTAAGAAAAATGACTCGCCAAAATGTGCAACTTGCGTACGTTTTAAAAAACCAAGCGATCACAAAACAGGTGACTCAGAATGTCCAGCGAAAAAGATTGCTGAATCTAATTAAATAAATAGCATAGACTATAATGAGGACACCTAAACGCGTCATAATATGATATAAACATTGCTAATTGTTAATGTTTTATTTATAGATATATATTTAAATAGGTTCTAATAGTTTACTACAAGTGCCCCTAACGCCTGTGGCACAGGTTTACCTTAGTACAGGCACCCTGTTGTTATCCCTATATTAGTTATTTTTTATGAACTATATACATTTTTAGTTATTAAAATGTAGGTATGTTTATCAGTTGTCTGGTTGCCATAGTACAGGCTCTGCCTAGTTTGGGATCAGATGACCGTGTGTGTTGTTCTAAGATATTATTAATAGACGTTATTATGTATCTGTTACCTAATTTTATGTATATGTTTTTGTAAAAAATATTTTCGTAATAATAAATTTATCTTATCTTATCTTAAATTTATCTTATCTTATCTTAAATTTATCTTATCTTAAAAGCCGGTCATATTTATTAAGAAACTCTGCATTCAGGTCAAGATAGCATATATCACCATAGTCAATCAAGGGAAATATCAGTGCCTGGACAAGCATTAGCTTAGTATTAGAGGGAAGAAATTTCTTTAGACCGTATTATGCCCGCAGTGTACCCGTAAGCTTTTGACTAACACTAATTATTTGAGCTTGATAGTTGAGTGTCCATAAAAATACCTACGATTCCTAGCTGATGCATTAAAAGGGATAACTGAGCCGTTAAATATTATTCATGGCAATGGCTTAAAATTCGTTGACACCCCCTATCACGAGGGCCTGACACTTGCAAGGATTTACTGTCAAACCAAACTGGTCTGCCCAGGTCTCGATAGCGTCTAGGTCCTCATTAAGCTTTGTCTCGGATAGATAATTTAAACCAGCCTGAGCGTACACCTGCAAGTCATCGGCGTAAAGATGAGAAGCACACTGAAGGGCTTTAGTAATGAGATCAATAAAAATAGAAAATAATAAAGGAGAACTAATACCGCCTTGAGGAACACCAGCGTCGAGATCACGCCACCTCGATGAAGAATCACATACGCGTATGGACTGCTGGCGTCCCCGAGAGAACCAATCCAAAGAATCTGATGAGAACATCAGATGGGAGAGGATGAAAAGTAAGAAATCATGGCTGTGCATTCAAGGCATTGGAAAAATCCACCAAAACCAAGACAGTAATTTTAGTCTCATCCATGCCTGCTCTAATTTCACCAGTCACTTTGAGAAGAGCAGACGGGTACTGGGTCTGCCTGAAGCCTGATTGATAGCGACTCAAAAAATTGTGTCAGTATATATAAACATATATAATATAATACAAACTAAATGTACAATTACTTCTACATACATATATCTATTTATTACATAAAAAGGCCAAATTATTACTCGGCTGCATCCTCCAGATAATTTATTTGTAGTTAACGTACTTTATTTTTAAATCCAAATGGCTAGTGGACAATCTGATGTATGAACCGAGAAAGAAGAATGAATTATAGCTGAGCTATGAGACGGGCAGAGAAGTAGAAGGGCATTAGAAGATCGGAGATTTCTGTCATGATTAGAGCACAAATTTTGAAAGTGAGAAGAAAGATAAGTAGAATCATTCTTGGAATTAAGAATAGAATAAAACAATGTCATCCCCTTTAGCAACCATATCAATTAGGAGCGATTATTTGACACATGGTCCTTTTTAGAAAGGTTGAATATAAATCGAATACAATTGTAAAGAAGACGATCAAGCTTGTTGCGCAGATCTGCTTTCATGTAAATAATAAAATTAAATTTTAATTACAATCATTTATCTGGAGTAAAATACACCGAGAGTAGGTACAGGAGACAAAATTGGACATATTTTAGCACCATACACATCGACATTACTCACGGACACAAAATAGTTTTTAAAATATCTCTTTATGCTATTTTCGTTAATATTTTGCTATTTATAATTTACACATATAAAAATATTAAAGAAAATGAATTAACTCAGTTTAATCATTAAGCTTAAATTTTGCAATCCTGTAACACATGGAATTATACGGATTCACTGCCGACTTAAAATTTGCTATTTTTTATTGGCCATTTACTGAAAACAAAAACCACTCAGAGAAATTTCGCAAGTGAGGTTAGTGAAAAAAAATAGTGAGCATATACTTAAGGCTAAATTATTTTTGTCAAACCTTTCAACACAGTATGTCGTAGGACGACAGGTTCTCGTTGATAGTTTACTTGAAGCGATCTGAATTTACAACCTCTCGACTGTGAATCCAACACCTAATGACTTAATATTAATCTGCCACCTTTTGGTGACGAAGCAATCTGTTCTTTTTTACATCAAGTTTAAGAAGTGATGATTGTGATTAGGTAAGTGGGGATAACAATTTTCTTGTGTTTAACGACTAAACGGAATGACTTGAGTATTTGTGGTATAAAGGAGGACAATCTACGTCTTTTTGGCATAGTATTCTGAATTTCAGACTAATCATCATGTATCGTGCTGTGTTATTTGTTGCTTTTATTGTCGCGGCGGTGGTAAGTAGAAAAAATCGTTCATGTCTTTAAAAAATATGTTATCACGCAGTGGTCTTCTGAACTTCTTCTTGTCTGTTTGAACAAAAACCGTAACCCCAACTGTGTATGAACTTAGCTATTTTTTTAATGAAGTAGGCAACTTACAAGTATTTTGTATTTTTTTAAAATATCGATCGGTCTTGGTGAAAGTTTTACGTATAGCGTAGGTAAATACTAATATTTTTGTCAAACATTGTCAGCACCCAAAAAATAAGAATTTCAGAGTATTCCGAAAACGTATAATAATAAATAAAATTACCTATAATATTGTATAAAAATAATATAATGAATTTTAAATTTTAGGTAGCAGATGATGCAATCGAAAAGTGTGATAAACTTTACCGCTCAGTAAGTTAAACCAATGCAATAATTTTCATAATTATTTTTTTCTAATAAATCTACAGGCATTAAACAAAAAAATGTATTATAGTAATGACTAATAAACTTATTTGTTTTAATTTAGGGTGCTTTTCACTGTTGTACTACGATGCACAAAAAAGGTGATAAAAAACATTTAAAGGCTGAATTAAAGGAATGCTATGAGCTACCAAAGCACCCGTATACTGTAAGTACACACAATTTTACTTTTTACATCATGTTTCAGGACTATAAACTGATATGGTGCCTAAAATGTATAATTACACATTTCAAATACGATAATATACATAACGGTTAGATTTTATGTCCTGAGATAGGGTTCTGGATGCAGAATCGAGCCATTGTGTATAGTTCCTAGGTTGTATATCGTTTTGTAATAGAAATATGGATGCTTATTGCACTGATGTAAGTATTATGCTAATTTTGTGAGCGTGTTATCGTCTAATTCAATTTTGGGTCTCGCTTTCAATCTTCAAGAAAACGAAGATGATGATATAAAGCATAAAAAATGTCGAAAATTTACTATCGTCCCTTTTTCCTCATAACTTTATCCTTTATGTTTTTTTATTTTGTAGATTTTTTAGCAAAACCATGTTGCCTAAAGAATTACAAACATCTATAAGTACATCCATTCTTATAATATTACCAGGATAAAGAAAATCTGTACCTATTAGATTCCTGATTATAATGATTTTATTTTCTAGTGTGACCGCTCAGAATGCTTAGCTAAAAAAAGGGGATATTACGGGGAAGATGGAGAACTTGATAAAGAGGCTTATGAGGCCTTTGCGGAGAAGGAATACAGTACAGACAAAGAAGTATTGGAACTAATAAAAGAAAATTGCATAAATGGTGACATATCCAAATATGGACCTGAAGACATGTGCGACTTTTTGAAAATGAAGCATTGTGCCCGTGCCCAGCGGTTATCGGTGAGTTAACGTTAATTTTCATAAAAATGAAAGGGGACGATCCACTTGGTAATATAATATAATATTGGTAATCAAATGAGAAGTAACAAAAGTTCGTACAAATTCCATTGAAAATTATTATCAAGTAGGTATTACGTTGTAAGTATGAAACAAAAATAACAGAAAACCCACGTGTCTATGGAACCCTACATTGTGCGTGGCCCGACATACACTTTCCCGGTTTTTATAACTAAATTTGTTTTCCTATTACAGAAATGTACTGAATGGAGCGACAAAGAACATTGCACTGGAATAAAGGAGCTATTTGAAGAATGTAACAAAGATGCATAAGTTTTCAAGGCATTAATATCATAAGTTAAATTCAATTTGGTCAATGTGGGTTTTAAAGGGCAGAAAACATTACAAAATTTTAATAAATAAAACCATGAATCACCAACATGTTTTATTACGTAACGATTTGTCAATGTCATTCATTTGCAATCTACCCACATTGTAATTTGCGGCAGGTGACAATCAAATACAGCCACTTCCAATCTATAATGACATCTAAATGACTGTGAATATATTATAATACGATGCGCATTTACCCAAGGAGTTTGAAAATTGCCATGTTATTTACAGTATTTATTCTGCCTAGTCATAAAATTATACCTACACTAACCTATTATGGTTTTTGAATTCTCTTTTTGCGTCATCAAGAAAACTTTGTCATAGTAAAACAAATTTATCTGTAGTTTCCCTATCGTTTTGGGTTTAAATATAAAAAAAATATTTCTAACTTGTGGACGGTGGGATTTTTTTAAATTAAGTGGTATAACCAGTTCTCATTACACAATATCTTGTTTAAAGTACCGTTCTAAAATCATTGAAGAATAGTTACTATGCAGGATAAAGTGTGCACGCAATAAATTTGCCACTTTTTATTCCCTTTATTGTCGATAGTCCGATGAGACGGAAATTTGACACGATTGACGGGGTCCATAAGGAGCATTACGTCGAGCGAATTATACATTTAGCGCTACGCATAAAACGACACTGCCGCCGCCTTGCTCCCTTGCATACAACCGTTAGGTAATTCACAGTGCACAGGAGCGCACGACAAAATAAAGTCGAATATTCGTTCGTTTATAAGTACATGTATGTTAGATTACGAACGCCATAACTATGACAATACTAAAATTCTCGTTTTTGCATTTTTCCATAACTTCAAGATTTATTTACGGGTAAGTATTAAGACACATCCTTAAATTTCTTTTGCTAGTTACACAATTTTTGCCGCGTCCTAATATTTAAGTTTTCTATATACATATACATTTTTCATAAGAGTCGAACCCTGTTTCGCAACATCTACCCTTAAGGCACGGAAGACTGTAACATTTTTAGAAATCAGTGACTTCATCATTGCATAATCTGTGTTCTGCTCTGCTTGACTTCACTACATTTGCTTGTCCACTACAATGTATAGACGCTCCTAGGCATATTTAACATTAAAGGTGCCTGATAGGACTCAAAACGACCGAAAAATAATATTGCTTAGAAATTATAACAATAAGATTCATTTTATTCAAGTCATACATTTGTACACAATAATTCAAGCTTATTCTTGTTGTCGAAGACGTTACTAAAGCTTCGGAATGCATAACTGAACTGCATTCGAACATAAATCCTTATCTCACGTCTTCCTATATTCCTATCAGCATGTTTGTGAATGTTATTTGTGTCGGTAATGGCTTTATTGCATTATTGGACAGTTTCAGACATCTAGTTTTTTGCTTTTAGGATTAACAAAACTGCTTACTATTGCTCAGGATTTTATAAGTAGATAGTCATAAAAATGACCTACCTATCTATGGGTTTAATGTTTTATTTTTTTCGATGTTATTTGTTCGAAAGATGTAAGAATCTTGGAATCTTATTATTTATGGAAACAGCGCTTCATGCAAGGAATTTCCTACCCTCGTAGAATAATATTCTAGATCAGTTACTCTATCCTTAAACACTATGCAAAATTGCTACTCTCAGAACTTGGACTTTTCTACTTAGTTCCAAGACGATGTTAGTTCAGGTAAAGATTTCCTTATTGGTTTTGTACCTAATAGGTAAATAATTTAAAGTTTAGTAGAATAAGTCAAGTTGTTAAAATAATCACCTCATAACAAATGACTAACACTAATCTCTTGGTATAGCTTGGTACAGCATATTAATGGATTTGATGATATAATTCAATGACATTAACATTTAGCTGCATTATAATAACAAAGCAATGAGAAGATTTTTTATACTGAGTTTTGGTGATAATAGTGATTAAATCCTGTGACGCATGACAATTTTCTGGTGTTTAACGATTGAAAATGAGTAACTTTAGTACTAAGAGTATAAAGGTGAACACATGAGGCATTAATATTCTGATTTTTGAACGGATAACTATGTATCGTCCGATAGTTTTTGTTGTTTTCATAGTTGGGTTTTTGGTAAGTAAAATTGTTCTTAATTTAACTAGAGAAACCTAAGTGTTGGCACATTGGTGGTGCTACCTGAAAGTCGGTATTTCATTTTTTTTTTTTCTTTGTAACTTATTCAATAATTAGATTTTTGAAGTGATATTTGTTGGAATCACAAAACTAACTCAAGAAATCTTTTGTTCTTTTCATTCATGTTCATTGTTCATTTTGTTATTTCAAAACCAATAATTTAATATTCTATACAAATATAGAATACAATAGCCATGAAACTTTCAATGGTACAAACGCATTGAAAAGAACAAAAGACGAAATAGACATCATGGCATGGAGTCGTAACATAATTGACAAAATTAAGAACAATACATAATAAATTATGAATATTTTATTAGGGGTTTACGATTGATACTAAATCATAAATACACAACAAATAGAAAGGAAAAAATGAAATCAATATTATTTTGGTGTAATTTTAGGTCGCAGATGACTCAGTAGAAAAATGTAGAAAGCTTCTTAGTCCGGTAAGTATTATTAATTTTTGCCTGCGTTTTCTTACTTAATTAGGTTTGAGTAAATGTAATACTTTTCTGAGGCACTGGGGCTGTGTTTATGATAAAATTTTCAAAATTATAATGGCCTATAAATCAATCCAGGTTAACACAACGTCTCAACTTTTTTTTATTTCGTCAGGATGTTTACCGCTGCTGTCCTATAATTCCAAAGAGTATAAAACCTCTTAAAATGACTGATGAAGCTGAATTAAGGGAATGTTTTAAGATACCAATGCCTATACCTTCTGTAAGTATGATTTTAGTTGCTGTAATATCACCCTGTCTACTGTAACTTGTTCGTGATTTCTATATTCGTCGTTTGTTTCGGTTTTACAGGTCTAAAGTTTATTATCAAATCATAGTCCTCTTGGAAATGTAAACTTTAACACATGATATTGACTTTTTTAATGCCTAAGTTATGACATGACCTCTTTTATTTTGATACGATTTTGTTATAAACAATTCGTATTAACCCCTTATTTATAGTTTTTACGTCAATTTTTATAAAATTTAGTATGCATGGGGCTTCGGGGGCGATAAATCGATCTATTGTCATAATAGAAGCAAGTAAAAATAATTATATTTTTATCTTTATAGTGCGTACAAGCAGAATGTGTAGCCAAAAAGAAAGGCTACTATGCAGCTGATGGAAGTTTCGATAGAGAAGCCTACTCAAATCTCTTGGACAAAGAATTTAGTTTCGACGCAGATTTGTTAGGTGCAGTAAAAGAAAATTGTGTGGAAGCTGACATTTCTAAGTATGGACCCTCTGATATGTGTGACTTTCTTAAAATGAGAAATTGCGTCCACATCCAGTCGTTAAAGGTAAGTAATTATTGTTGTAATATGACATTATTTTACGCTAATTTGTTGTCTGTATAAATCTGATAGCAAACAAAAAAACCTGAAGTGTTTGTTCATGTGAATGCGCTATTCTTGGAAGATACAGAGGTTCACTTATTTCTGATCCAATCCAAGAGTGTGAAGCCGCGAGAAAAAGCTAGGTAATAGAAAATAATTTTAAACAAGGAGGGTTAGGTTTTGTGAGTGTGTGTGTATGTATGTACGAATGTTTATTTGTTCAACGGCTCGCTCTGTGGCCTAAGTTGCTTAATCGATTTAAGCTTGATATACAGGCTGATTTTTAGTATACCTTACCTTACACTAAATAATTTAATAATATCAGCTTTGAAAAATATTTTATATTTTAACCCTTAACCACATGTTTTTGAAGTTATGGCCATATCCGCCTATAAATTATGTTACCGGAGTAAAATTGTTGCTTATTGTGAAGTTTAGGCTCTAAACCAGACAAAAAAAGAACTCCGGGGTCTAACAGACGTGTGGTACACCTACCTCACGTCTGTTAGACCCCGGAGTATAGTTTTGACTAAAGTAGGTGGTGAGTGGTTAAGGGTAATTTGTGGTTGTACTTTTCAAAACTGATATTTCGAAGTTATTTGGCGTAATGTAAATAAGTCACGAGGTAGGTTATTAGTATTTTAAAAAAGACCCTGTATATCGTTTGATTTTTCACAGTTGTAAAAGTAACACTAGATACATCAAATAAAAAGACTGATTTTCGCCGCAAATTATTAGTTATTAATTTTAAGCCGTCGGGTTTTTGTTTTGTAATGAGTTAGCTTGTTTATACTTTCTGAGCTTTTATCTAATCCCTGATTCTGTTATCTTTATCTAAGTACCATAATCCTGTTATCTTATTGCAGAATTGCCCTGAATGGAGTGATAATGACGAGTGCAGTGGAATGAAGGGGCTAGTTGAAGAATGCACTAAGGACAAGTAAATTCCGGACAAATATCTATAAATTGGCTGTAAAACTAATGGATAAAAGCAATGCACTAATAATAAATAAACAGTCTCAGAAGACATTTTTTTTTACCCGACCAAATTTCTTTGGCACGCTCTAAAGCGCTCTAAATCTACGGGCGAGAGAATCGCGGCGATTATTATCGTCATGCCACCTCTTTCTATACACTCTTTTGAAACATATCTCCACACCCGAAGAGTGGCTGAGTGCGTGAGAAACCTCAAAGTATCGCCGCGCGCTTGCTGCGGAAGGCGGCTTTCTCGCTGCAAAAGCGCGGCGAGTGCGCTGCCACAAATACTGTTACGATTAAGAAACATAATAATGTCATTCTTAAAGGTATGTTCCGATATGCACTGCGGCCACTGTAAAATGTGACGTCAATTCAGTATCCTGCTAAGCCGTTCCTTTATAGTTAGCTATATTGGTTGCTGCTTAAACATAGTCCAGTATAATGTCATCCATTTAACGCAGTTTTCTTTCAAAAATAATTATCTATTTATAAGTTATTTGTTCAACTAGAAACATTATTAAATAAATGTTTGAATATAGTTATATTCAAATGAATTATCAATTGAAATAGTTTCTGAATCAATTTAAATGACTGGACTTAGCTTATTACGTGGTCCCGTCATCTTGACGTAGCCTGCTTAGAGGCTTATCCTTCTTAAGCACAGATACAAATAAATTATTGCTACCTCACGATTTAAATTTGATTTCAATTTCTTCTTACTTTAAAAAAGTTTAAAACGTTAGCACTTTATATTTATATAACAAAAACTTTTCTATTTTTTACATCGCGGGTGCAATTAATTTAAAAAAAAATTAAAGGAGCAACTAATTTTAAAAAGATTTGTAGGAAACGAATAAATTAAATTTTAACACTATTGGATTATCAAGTAAAATGTGGTATGTGGCGTTCGTTGGTTTGGTATTTGCATTTTAAACCAAATCTTTGTCTGATAATGTTAACAAGCGTGCCAATTTTTTTTTTATTAGTTCATCATGTCCATCAGCCTATCGCAGTCCACTGCTGGACATAGACGTCCTACACTACGTTTGCCAAGACGCGGTCTCCACTCAAGAACTCGTTTACTCCAACGGTTGTCGGTTCTTCGGCTAATATGGCCAGCCTACTAATCCCGTAGGCTATGTCGATAACTTTGGTTCTCTGCCGAATCACCTCATTTCTGATTTTGTCCCTAAGAGAAACTCCGAGCATAGCCCTTTCCATAGGCCGCCGAGCGGCTTTGAACTTGTGAACCAACCGTAACGTCAGTGTCCACGTTTCGACTCCATATGTCATGACGGGTAGGACGCACTGATTGAAGACTTTTGTCTTAAGGCATTGTGGGATCGACAATGAGAAGACTTGACGTAACTTCCCAAACGCTGCCCAACCCAACCGAATTCTCCTGTTCACCTCGTCCTCGAAGAACCTAACTGCAATGACTGCCTGAGGTACACATATTTTTGAACAACTTCGAGGACGGCGCCATGCACCGCTATCGGTTCCGGTAGTACATGTTCATTGAACATGACCTTGGTTTCATCCAAGTTCATCCGCAGGGCGATGCGTACAGAGGAGTTAGCCAGGTCATTCAGCATCTGTTGTAGGTCCTGCAGCGTTTCTGCCATGATGACGATGTTATCTGCAAATCGCAGGTGAGAGATGTATTCACCATTGATTTGATGCCCCGCCCTTTCCAGTTGTTATTAGTTAGGGACAACATTTATTTTCTATTAATAAATATAGTTCCTCTATTTTGTATTGTTATAAAAATAAGTAACCAATATTGTAATTTAGAAATCAAACTTGAGAATCGTCTATAGCGGAATCTCCAAGAAGCTATTTTTTATTTCAGCAAACCTCAAAGTGTGGTAGTTTTGAAATCCAAGATTTGGTCCCGTAATATTTACGCTCACAGAATTGTCTATGCCTAACTAAACTTTTTTAACAAAACCTTTGCACAACACCTCGTCGCGAAAACGTGGCGATTATGTAATGAGTTGTCGCGGACACACGGCGATTCCGTTACGATACGCGGGCGGAATAATCGCTCGCTCGTGGAGACTATCCGATGATAGTAGAGCGAAATCGTCACGATTCTCTCGCTCGTGGACACTGTCCCTAAATGGCTTGATAGATTTTATTTTGAGAGGTTGGTATTGCTAGATTCGCCTCAGTTAAGAGTTAAACTAGCTAAGTATATCAAATTAAAAATACCGGACAAGTGGGAGTTGGACCCGCTTTCCGAGAGTTGCGTACAAATTTGTAGGTACCTACAAATTTGTACGTATATATTATAAAAGGTTATTTTGGTATAGAGCAAAGCTCAGACACCCCAACAAGATTTTGAATTCAAGAAATTAAATAAAAAAAATGAAAATATTGAAAACTTACATAGTTATACGCAATTCAAGTTGTCTTGTGTTCTTCGCGCTATCCTATCGTAGTACGTAATCCATGATTATTATTGAAAAATAAGCGATGATTACATTTCACATCACATTGTGAAAAGGATTTGGACTGTTACAATGATTATTTAATTCATTATTAATTAATTGAAAAATAAACCAGGCTCAAAAAACAACCCCATTGCATTGTATTAATGATTCTAAGCAAACTACTTTCCGGTTTGCACTATAATACCAAGAATAACGTTGTATAAATAGTTCCGGAATCAAACCTCTATTTTTTGTTTTTAATATTCGTTTTCTGCGGGCATAAACGGCCGTATCTTCTTTTTTCGCTACCTTAGAAGTTTTTTTTTTCACAGCTACAAAATAATATAGACCTCTGAGTATATGGTTAGTTAATTTTAACTTGATACCTTCACGCGTTGCCGAGATAATGGGTAGACAGATGGACAGATTGTTGTCGTCTGTAAGGGGTATGTTTTTTTTTTCCTTTTGAGGTACGGAATCATAAAAAAGCGGAATTTTTCAATTACTTCTTAATTTTAAGCAGTCGGGTTTTTGTTTTGTAATATTATTTTTAAATTTATTTTTTAAAAATTTTAATTGATATTACGGCAATGAAATTCTTAATGGAAACAAAATCGATATTATTGCTTCAGAACTATTCCTCTTTCTCTTTCTAACCCGGCGCATAATTCAATAGATGAATCAAATCGTTTAGCTTCTAGTCACACGATTATAAATTGGACATCGATAATCGTTTGCTATCTAAATCGAGCTCAATTTACATGCCAATTGAGCGACTATCAAAACCACGTTAGCCGCAGACATAGGTACCTACTCCAATACTATAGTGGTTCTAAATGGCTGGATATGCGAAAGCTGCATTTATTCATCATTAGCCATTTCCGTGGCTCCGTTGCCGTGAGTTTCGATAATACGATTTTCGATATTAATTCAAGATTATCGACCAATGTTATGTGCCAAATTTAAACTAAATCTGTTTAAAGATTGCATGCTTCAATAAGAAACATCTAAATAGTTTAATATGTGGTGTAGTCACATGTATAAAAAATACTCTAAAAGCCTTTAAAGTATTTTGTACAAAGAAGGACAAAAACATAAATCATTTTGAAAAAATGTCTATTTAAATATCAAGATAATGCAATGCCACTGTCTCAATAATGGTAAAATTAAGTATGTATCACTTTTCACTTTTCTACACACTTTTCCACACACTGCACCAGTGCTCAATACTTACAAAAATAACATTTGGCAACCCTTAGGTTTGCATCGTCTTAACACAAACTCCAAAACCAAAACTAACCTTAACTTCTGTCTTCCCTACTTCCCACCAAAACTAAACAGACAAGCAGTAACATTAGCGCGAACCCGTCAATATAAAGCGAACAATTCGGGCTAAAACACACGTCATCTGGAAACTAGAAACTTGCGACCAGATCGCCTCAAACGAGCTAAGTTCGCGGTAACGCTACATTTAACGAGTACTTGTGCAGTTTCTTGGTATGGTCATATTGTTAGCGATTTATCTATTTAAAATCTGTTACCTTCGTCCTGTCACCCGTCGTCTTGACGACATCTACAATAAAAGTGACAATACGAGCAGCCGTGTCCTCTACGTATTCAACCCGCTTGCAAAGCGTGGCGACTATAGCAATTATCCCCAGGATATATAATAAGTAGGTTCTGCTGGAGAAACTCGTGCCCAGCAATGAGACCTCAAATGTGTTGTCATAATTATGATGCGGCTTACAAAAAGCGATAATTTATGACGCATCTCAGTGAGGGTCCGCCTAGCGTGTTCCCAGTGTCATTTTAAGAAAATATGTCTGCATAAACGCGTTGGATCATTGACGGCTTTCAAAGGATTGCAATAATATTATGAAATTAAAAATGTTTCAAAAACAATACATAACAAAGCAGAAAGAATTAGCAAGAAAGCAAAAGATTTCGGGCTTCGGAAACCAGCCAATCCATTTGTAGCACTTTTTGTATAGCACTATAGATTTCTGGATATTGGTTGCTAGGTCTTGATCTTGAATACGACCGAACTTGTGTACGGATTTACATCCAGAACTATTCGACAGCATGAACGATCGTGATACAATGGACAAAACACAAACTTTAAATATGTTAACTATGACTATTGGTAAAGATGTCTGTAATTAATTGTTAGTAAAACAGCTCATTGCGTGACTGAAACTGCCAGAGCAGTTTAAATAAATAAACAACTAAATTTACCTAGAGAAGAAATAGCTGGAGGTCTACGGCTAAAACCTTTTTGGTCTAGTTCGTGCCTCGCTATAACTAACACTGCACCTTTTACGTTTATTAAGAGTAGGTGAGCTTGCTTCATTATTGCATTAAGGGTTTTGTCTTGACACGACACTTTAACTTAGATGATTATGTTCTGGACCCTTTTCCAAGTATATAAAATAGGGATTATGTCGCGACCCAGGTAGGAAGATTTAATTTTACTGCGATCCAAAGAAAGTTTAGGCTGTTCTCATAGTAATTTAAGATTGGTATAGGCGACCCTTGAAGAAGTTAAGTGAAATAACTTCTTTGCAAATTGGGGGACAGCACATAGGAAGTTAAATATAGCCTTGATTTAAGACACAACCATCTGATATTTTTTTGTACAGCGGTACAGAAGAAATGCTTTGTATACCTAAATATCTTTATCAAAAGCACTTAGTTATTATTCTGTAGATTAGGTTCCTATGGATATATAGCTTATCTACAGCACTTAGTTATTGGAACGAAGTTCCTTATCGCGCGTTGTGAAAGGGGGCTAGACAGAAAAAAATCTCACGAAAAGTTGTAACGACACTTTTTGACACACACAAGCCGTGCGGCGTGCGCGTAAGATATGAACATGTAATTTGACGAAGAAGTCACCTGTCGATTTGGTCTAGAGGCATAAATTCGGTACACAGTATTGGTGACAATTGGGTTCGAGCCTTCGGTATACAATCGTCTTTTTGTAAGTTATTTTCGTTTCGTCTTTCTATTTCGCATTGAACAGTGTGGGTTGCGAAAATTATTTAAAAAAAAAATTAAGATAATAACTTCGTTCCATCCGGGTGTCCCTTGACACCTCTTAAGTTTTTATTCTGTAGAAGCTAATCTACACCACCTAATTATTATTCTGTAAATTAGCTGCCTATAGAAGCTAATCTACAGAATAACATTTAAAAAAATATATTTAGGTATATGGAATAAATAATGATGGTTGTCAAAATAACTTCCTAAAGTAATTTTGTCACAAGTTTATCATCAATCCATAAAAACATTTAAAAGTCTCAGACAAAACAACGATGGATACTGTTACATTCAAACAAAATAATACACAAATCACCTTTATCTACATCTGCATTTTATTAAATAACCATGGTCACGCTGAACTAAACCTCGCCATACAAAACCAAAAGCCGCAAATAAATTTATATTTAATCAGCCTTCAACCGTGTAACTATTCAACATCAAAAACATTTTACCGAGATTCAATTATAATGCAAATTGTGCTTAATATATTATGTGAAAAGCACGGCAGGCCATTGTTCGGAGATGGCCTTAGGCCATTTCCTGATGAAAAACTAGCTTTGTTCGCTTAATCACCCTATTAACGCAACAGAGGGCGCTGTTCTCAACTTATTGTTCACGGTTCGACGGTTAATTTAAAATGATTATCTTGTTTAATGTCGCGTTTGTAGGTTGGGGCGGAGCATAATTATTGTAAACTCAATTTTCTATTAACACGTTTATAAAATACTCCTGGGTGATAAAGTCAATGTAATTTTATGAATAACTGTTGCTACTAACTAGGCCATATCCAAAATATGTCGCATAGTTTTATGCATAATCCATACTAATATTATAAATGTTAAAGTAACTCTGTCTGCCTGTCTGTTACACTTTCACGCTCAAACAGCTTAACCGATTTAGATGAAATTTGGTATGGAGATAGTTTGAGTCCCGGGGAAGGACATTGGAGTTTTTATCGCGATAAGCGACATCCGCGCGGGCGGAGTCGCAGGCGAAAGCTAGTATTAATATATAATATCATCTATATTAATATGAATGTATGTATATATGATTACAACGGCTAATCGGGCCTGGATGAGATTTGGAACAGAGATACTCTTATTACAATCGTTACTCCGGTATAGCACCGCATATGCTATGCCTGGACCGGGAAGATATTCCTGTTAAATAAATTTGTTTTCAAAATTTTAAAGCTAGTAAGTTTTTATTATATTTTCAACTGAAGACCTGCTCCGGCTTTACAGGTAAAGTATTTTTGCATTATTCTGCTATAACAATATTTCTACATAATCAGTACTAATACCTACAATAAAGTTGAAGAGTTTGTTTGTTTGAACGCGGTAATCTCAGGAACTACGGGTCCGAATTAAAAATTTCTTTCACTGTTGGGTAGCCTATTTATCGAGAAAGGCTATAGGTTATATAACATCAAGCTACGACCAATAGGAGCGGAGCAGCAATAAAAAATGTTGCAAAAACGAGGAAAATTGACGCATACGAAGTTGCGCGGGTCAGCTAGTTTTAAGTAAAACTGTAGCATATATTGCGTAATGCAAATAATATCTATTTGCACTACGCAACAGATGACATAGTTTATTGTAACTTTCACACAACACACTACACTATAGGGTTTATCTATTTGCCATATAGTTAAACCCTATAGTTTAATTTTAACACATAGCGTAGCATGCCTATTTAATAGCACCTAAAGGTTATTAAACCGAAGAAAAATTCTCCTCTACATAAAATTCATAGGTTCCAAACCATTTCAATACACTTGAAACGGCCATTGAAGTACCTAAATTACAGTCATCCATCTTCATTTGAGTGTCTGTACTTTATACACCTACCAATGAATTCTCACCTCAAAAATATAAAGATTAAGGAGGTGAAGTAGAAATGGATGGGACGTTTTATTAGAATTTCTCTCTTTGCAAAGATGGGATGGATGGATATTTTGTATGACCCTAGTAATGATCATAAAGGTAAACCGAGTAATTTATGCTGGCTAGGTGTAGCCTACATATTAATGTTTAGGTATTTCTAAGGATCATTACATGAAAGCGTTGCGTTAATCGTAGCGTATTAATGCGTCTTCTGCGCGTTTTAATACGACTTACACCCACACCAATAAAATCAAACACATGTAACAACGCGCGTCTCACACAAGTTGCGCTTGTGCCCGAACTGGGCACAAGCTCAAATGCGCCGAAAAAATTTATTTATTTATTATTTATTTATTTATTTATTTAAAACTTTATGCACAAAGTTGTACAAAGGTGGACTTAATGCTAAAAGCATTCTCTGCCAGTCTACCTTAGGGTGATGTAGAAATGGAATGTGTGAAAGGTGCAGTAACCTAATTGTAAAATAAGAACTTCCTTATTATTCTTACATAATACACAAATAAAACAATAAAACTATACCATTCTATACATACTTACAAAAATACATACATACATATATACCTACATACATAACTATACAATAGTATACATACTTACAGCAATACATACATACATACATAAATAAATACATAGATACAGACTAATATTTATGTTACTAATGTTGTGATGATTCAGCTGATCCATCAAGGAATAAAGTGCGTACCTTCCATTTAAAATTAAGGCGATTGGGTGCCATCCTAATTTCGGGGGGCAGGGCATTCCAGAGAGAAACAGATTGAACTATAAAAGAGCATCCGACGAATCCAGAAGAATGAGCAGGGCATAAAAGAAGTAGATTGTCGGAAGATCGAAGATCTCTGCTGTGATTTGAGTGCAGGTACTGAAAGTAGGAAATCAAGTAAGAAGGGGCAGTAGGAGAATTAAGAATAGAATAGAGTGTAGTGAGAGCGCGTAAACTATGTCGCTGGCGAATAGGGAGCCATTTAAGTTCGGAACGGTAGGAAGAAACATGGTCAAACTTACGAAGATTGAAAATGAATCGAATGCAGTTATTTAGAAGTCGGTCAAGTTTATTAAGGAGCTCTGCATTCAGGTCAAGATAGCATACATCACCATAATCAATCAGGGGGAATATTAGCGTTTGGACGAGCATTACTTTAGTTTTATAAGGAAGAAAGTTCTTGAGACGATATAACGCCCGCAAAGTACCCGTAACCTTTTGACTTACATTTGTTATTTGAGTATGCCAGTTGAGGGTGGTATCAAGGAAAATCCCGAGATTCTTAACCGAAGAATGTAACGCGATAATGGAACCGTTAAATATGACAGGTGGTAATGTGTCGGTGTTCAATCGAGTTAAAAGGCGTTGACTCCCTATCACAATGGCCTGACACTTAGACGGATTTATAGTCAAACCAAACTTGTCTGACCAGGTCTTGACAGCGTTAAGGTCCCCATTAAGCTTAGTGATGGCCTCGGATATGTTATTCACATTGGCCTGGGCATATAACTGCAAGTCATCTGCGTATAGATGGAACGCACACTGAAGGACATTAGTAATGAGATCGATAAAAATAGAAAATAATAGAGGAGAAAGAATACCGCCTTGAGGAACACCAGCGTCAAGATCGCGCCAACTCGATAAAGTATCACCCACGCGCACGGACTGCTGGCGTCCCCGAAGATAAGATGAGAACCAGTTTAAAGAACCTGCCGAGAACATCAGATGAGATAGGATAGAGAGTAAGATATCATGGGTGACAGAATTGAAAGCATTAGAAAAATCAACCAAAACTAAAACCGTAACTTTGGTATCATCCATGCCAGTTCTAATGTCGCCAGTTACTTTGAGAAGAGCAGTGGTGGTGCTATGTCCTGGCCTGAAGCCTGATTGAAACTGGCTCAACAAATTATTTCGATGCACAAAATGTGTCATTTGTTTATGCACGCAAGCCTCCAGCACTTTAGATAAAAACGGAAGAATAGAGATAGGTCGAAAATTATTAGGAAGAGTGGGATTTGTAATTTTAGGCAGAGGAATAACAAAAGCATAACGCCACGAAGACGGGTAAGTCCCTGAATCTAAAGAAAAATTGATGATGTGTGTTAAAGCAGGAAGAAGATGATCAAGAATGGGTATAATCATGCGATGGCTAATACCATCATTACCAACAGCATTCGATTTGATAGAAATAATTATCTTATTGATCTCGCCAGGTTCAACTGAAGAAAAGTGAAAGAAGTCTACGTTGGGGCGAGGAAGGTTAGCTAAGTACTCACAGGTACGACGCTTGGTTAGATGATCAATAGGTACGAAGGAGGTGAAATGAGTATTGATTTCATCTATACCAACCGCCAACGGAGGATCAACACTTCCATGTTTGCCAATTCCTAGAGTCCCCAAGAACTGCCAAATACCCTTGGGAGAAGATGAATTAATATGAAAAAGAATATGGCGGCGTTTAGCGTTGCGAATCATCTGATTACACCGATTCCTTGCAGTTTTATAAAGGGCCCAGTTATCATCATCCCGGTCTTTCTTAAATTTGCGAAAAGCTCGGTCTCTGCGCCGCATAGCCATCCTGATTCCATTCGTCATCCAGGGAGCTGGAGGCCGCTTAATTTTAACTTTTTTAACAGGCGCATGAATGTCATACAACCCCACGACCAAATCATTGAAAACGTCAATTTTATCATTTACCGTAGGGGCCTCAAATACCGGTTCCCAATCCAATCCCGACGCATCCTCACGGAGTTTATCTTCATTCATCCGACCAAAGCAACGCACGTACGTAACTTTAGGACAAGGTTTTGGTGGTTTTAGCTTGTAGGAGAGAAAAATTAAATCATGATGAGAAAACCCCGAAGCTAAAGATTGCCCATGATGACGGACTAGAGAAGGAGCCGAGGTAAGAATGATGTCTAACCAAGTATCCATTCCATCCAAGTTGTGATGAGTAGCTTGCAGTGGTAAGACATGAAAGCTAGTGGACTCAACGATCTGGTGTAACTTACGGGAACGGAGGGAGTTACTCGAGAGGAGATCGGTATTAAAATCGCCCATGATGATATGGTGAGTATACTCTGACCCTATAGATTCCAGAATCATTTCAAAACTGGAGAAATAATCCGCTGCTGGAGGAGAATAAACAACACCTAGAATGGCCCTAGCCCCCTTGAAACACACCTCTAGGAAAATAAATTCCGCAGTAGTACCGTTACTGGAAGTAGGAAATGTTAATATTTTGTAAGAAAAGTTACTACGCAGATAAATAGCGACTCCACCTCCTCTCCTATCGACTCGATCGTTCCTAATGAGAACGAAGCCAGGGAGAGCGTATGAAGTAGAAAGAAGGTGAGGCTTGAGCCAAGTCTCCGAAACTAAGATGGCATGTACGTTGGAATTAGCGAAAGCATCAACCAAGTCGCTGTAGTGACTAGGAATACTTTGAGCGTTGATGTGACAGACATTAAATAAACATTTGTGTTGCTCATTAAATGTTTTTCGCAAAAAATCACCAAGTGAATCTGAAACCGAGCTGAAGCTATCATTATTCGATGAATCAACAGATTCGTTTGCTGAATAAAATGAATCATTATCAGACATTAGTACTAATAATTAATATTTCTCTAAATAAATATTAGTTATGTAAATATATGAATTTACTACTACTACTAAACTCTACTCTGAATACTTTTCTGCACCACCCGCCAGCCGACACTCACAAAATATTAATATTTAGAAATAACTATAACAATAAAAAAATACAATACATTTTAAACAATCAATAAACTAAACGCAACAAACTAAATGAACAAGGCATTTCTAACCGCAACAAATTGGACAATTGGACTGACATCAGCTGACAACCAAATGTTGTTGTATCATGTCAAATTGAAGCTGTCAATCAAATAATATTAAAAGTTAATTCCTGAGAAATAAAACAGAAATCGAAATTAATTAAATTAAAAACCTACCTGTTAAAGGACAGTGTACAAACTAGATAACTTACGTCACTGAGCAACA
The DNA here is from genome assembly GCA_945859575.2 of Herminia tarsipennalis. Lineage (NCBI taxonomy): Eukaryota > Metazoa > Arthropoda > Insecta > Lepidoptera > Erebidae > Herminia > Herminia tarsipennalis. Next base: position 6,819,499 of record OX243834.2, on the reverse strand, counting down.
ACAAAACAAAACTTTACACGACACAAAATATCACGCACAATAAAGGCGATGCAAGTTATTTACGTGAAGAAGGCTGCTTCAACCCCGTGTCACCAGTGCCGGCCCGCTTATCAGATTTAGACGAAGAAACAGGGTGCTTCTCCATCAAAAGGTCCAGCTCATCCATTGAAGACAACTTGTGGCGACTGCTGTCGGGCGCTTTGATGTAGATAGCGGCGTCTTGTGTCCAAGCAGCCCTCATCCCGAAGTGCTGACGAGCTTTGCTGAAGACCGCCTGTCGGGCTTTAGTTAGGAATTCCCTAACTGAAACTGCAGAGCCCTTTAAAGCGGACTTTGCTCTCCAAACAGCTGCTCTGAGATCTGTACTGGCAAATCGGACAAGTATGGGTCGGGGGCGATCTCGACTCTGGGCTCCAATCCGGTGGCAGACCTTAAAATCACCCTGTGTGAAATCTTTGAGACCCAGCTTCTTCTGCACTAGGTCAAGTGTTGCAGTGGTGCAGTCTTCCTTATCAGATTCAGCCACACCAATAAAGAGGAGCACTTTTCGTCGTGATCTTGTCTCCATTTCATCCACGATTTTGAGGCAGTCATTTACTTGATTGCGGAGCATACCGAGCATCTCAAACACAAGTTCTCGAAAGGTGCGAAACTCCTCGGCAACTTTTGCTACAGTATCTCTGGAAGGCACTCCGCTGTTCAGCTGCGCTTCCAGTTCATTCATTCTCCGGTTGAAGGTCACTTCCAGTGATTTTTGTGTGGACCTAATTTCGTTTAATTGTGACATCTTGTGTGAATGTTAGGCTGGTAGGTGGTGTATAAATTAGTAGTTAATACTGCATAAGATGCTGTACAAACGTAAGTACTATGTTATTATGCTGTAAATAGTACAGAAAAGTTGTCCAAGTCAACTGAAACCTAATAGTTTAATTTTAAATAAATTCCGAAATCGCGACAATTTATTTTTCCTGCATGTGACAGCTCTGACAATGACATGTAAAATTCTAATCCGAAAGTCCCTAAAATCCGGTGTAAATATTTAAAGTAAATACTTACCTATTTTTGCGTGAACTTTTGTTTATCTATACAGTATTTCTAATCAATAGTTATTTATAACTTTGTTAAATTGTTCATATTTTTGCAGTAATTAACAATCCAATTGTCTTAGGTGTATCATTTGCAGAGACAGTAACGATATTCAAATACCTATGAACCTTTGAATTAGAGGTTAATTGATCGTCCTGTGTAGTTAATATTGATAAATGGAGGACTTTATCTTTTAGTTAAGTGCTCACAACTAAAATGTAAATTAGTCAGTCACTTGAATCCCTGAGCAATTTAATTTAATTAAGGTTTTGAGCTGTGGGTGTTGAGATCTATGTTGAATTGCAATGGTGTTGATATTATTTATTTTAGGACTTTGTAGTAAGGTAATGGGGAAAATAAAAATAAATAAGTCCACATGACTTAAAAACAGCACACATTATTAAGAAAACCATGCAAGAGAATGTCGGACCATGCTCAGTTTTTAATTGCATCAGCAGAAGAGCGTATGTTTTGTATTAATTGAGCGTTACCTTTGTGATTTCATATTTTTTGGTCACACGGTTCAAAAGATAAGGGGGGGAGGGACACAATTATGCAACTTTCGGGGCGATTATTTCCAAAAAATATTTGTAATTAATGTTTTTGAAAGACCTGTCAAATAATATACCACACGGTTTTGCTGATAACAATATTTTTTCAGCTTCTGTTACATGCCCCCCTAAAAATATTTATTTTTATTACTTAGCTATCAAACTTAGTAGCGGCTACTACAAGACATCTTTTTACAGAATTTCATCAATATTCATTAAGTAGTCTTTGAGTAAAATGCCTGTGGCATACGGACAGACAGACAGACAGATAAACAAACAGACAAACAGACAGACAGATAAACAAACAGACAAACAGACAGACAAATGGACATGACGAAATTATAAGGGTTCCGTTTTTCCCATTTTGGCTACGTAACCCTAAAAAACCGGGCAAATGCACCTCGCCACCATTCGAATAATGCGGTTTAAAAAGTGGTTTTCATTTTATCAGCTGTTACTCGTAAATTTGTGAAGCCTATTTTAGCTATGATAGTTTTTCTTTTAATTTCACTATATATACTAATACCTTGAATTTTTTTAATATACCATAATCAACCATTCTGCTGGCAGGAATGGGGACATTTGACTCTAACAAATATTTGCCCTTTAAAGCTTAATATTTCACAAACGGATGCCGAAATCTAAATGTAGTATTTAAAACCCCTAAACGTTTTTAGAGGACCTTTCTAATAAAACTCCACATGATGGGGTAAGTGAGAAAAAAATATAACATCCCCACTTTACATGCTGCTCTAAAACAAGATTTAATTCATCTTGAGGATTTTATACTTCAATTTTGTCAGAGTAAAATTACAACACTTCATTCTAGCACTAACAGTCTCTAAACTAGGCTGCAGACGGGCGTACACGGCGAAACTGTTAGGGTTCCATTTTGTCATTTTGCTTTAAAAACCGGGCACAACAACCTACACTGAGCATGGTCGTCGAACCATGCTCAGTGTGGAGCCCCTGCAGCCTTAAATAATTGCAAAAATATTGCAAAACAATAAGGGTTCCGTTTTTGCCATAGCCGTGTGGTACCGGCTTAAGAATAGTACCACCCCTTCTCTTCCCGTGGGTGTCGTCAAGGCGACTAAGGGATTTCACACCGGAGAACGGGCAGCAGCGTCCTCGGAGTACCTACTTAAAGTCTTACTGCGATCGCCAACCCGCTCGCCAAGCGTGGCGATTATGGCAATTACCCCCAGGGTCTACATACTAGTAGGTTCTACTGGGGAGACCCGTGCCCAGCAGTGGGCCATCATATGGGTTGATATGTATGTATATGTTTTGCCATTAGCTACGGAACCCTAAAAATGGTCTACTATATGTATGATTTCTAAATTATTGTAAACTTTCATCAAAATTTGTTATTATTTTTGTACTTTAAAGAGACATTGCTAGTAAAGCAATGTGGGATTGGATCCTACATTACTAGCAATCTTGTTAACCCCTTCAGCTAAGCTTTAAGGCTTGTGTTAGGAGTGGGTTCAGGTCTGTAGTAAAATGGGTAGAGTTCGAACCCGCGATCTCATGATTACGAGTTCGATGCCTTAGCTATTAGGGTACTGCCGCTTCTTAGGCTACCACCACGGCGCTTCGAAGTTGTTAACACGTGTAAAAGTAAAACATCATTCATCATTACAAGTTTTAGTGTTTTATAAATACTTACAGCAAAATAATGTTTTTTTGGAATAATAAAATACATTTTATATTTTAGTTTTTTCATATTTAAATTCCACTTGTATTGGCATCACAAATGGAAATCAAATTAAATTACCCGCGTATCTCGTGAAACATTAACTGTAGTAGTTCACCATTTAATTAAACATAAAGAAGGCATGAAGATTCTATCTAAAGTAAAACAATCGCTATCACGTTACGTAATAAAGAGGACTTGTTAGTAATAAATGCGCGGTAAGTACCAACTGCAGTAGGTACGGATCTAATTACGTAAAATAGCGATAGAGATCGGGGCAGTGTTTAATTAAATTAGTTTAAATTTTTCTCGCAGCACCAATTAAAGTGAATGAGAATGAAATTATTTGCGTTCCGGTTGATTAGTAATTAAAGAGATTCCCCAATTTGATTATTCAAACTTTGTGAAAGTTTAATCATTAATTATATCGCGATTATTGAATTTCTTGATGATAAAGAGTGACGTACGTTGATCATTGGTATTTACAATTTGTCCTTTAATATTATAATTGCAATAGTTACTTATTATTTCTGTATGTTAAATTATAAAATTCCTCTACCGATTTTGATGAAATTTGGGAGGTAGCCTGCGAAGTACTTTTTTCTTATACACTATATACAATTTTTAATATTACGAAAATATTTATTGGCCCACTGCACTACAATGAGGCAGTCATGCTTCATTGTAGTGCAGTGGGCGTACATCTGACTGCTGCGCAAAAGGTGATAGGTTCAATTCCCATATGGTACACATGGGAATTTAATCCACTACCTGTGCTTATTCTTAGTTGGCACTCGACCATGGTTCAACCAAGATCTGCGTACGTGGTTCTATTATTGCTCGTTGGAAGGAGCTGGCTTAAGTATTTTGTGTCTAAGTGTAACCATATACTAAACCTAGTTACACAATAACAATATAGCACAATTTCACTAAGTACAGTGACCACTTTTTCACATTACCCAATTACTTATGGGTGGTTTACACGAACATTTAATTAACGTAAGTTACGCCATGTGGCGTATGTCGTTGTAATCTTGTTCCGGTCCACATAAATATCTTCTACAAACATTTGGCTTTGTCTGTGCTGTGTTTGGCTTGTGTGCCAAGGGTGTCTCCCGGATAACTCATGGACGTTCCTGTAAATGTCGTAATTAAATTTGGACAATGTCGTTTGTACACAGTCTTATTAGGTTACTTTTAAATGGATGTTACACGTTTCAGTGAAGAATAACAGTACTTTTTGGATTATGTTCGAGTATTATCGTGGAAATATCTTACTGATGTTTTTAGTTTGTTTTTCGTATGGTTTTGTAGTAGATTTGCGGCCTGTACCGTGCGTTTTTCAGAGAGGTGGCTGATGTTTCAGCAGTGAAAACGAGATGTATATGTTATGTATGGGTTGTGTGACTATGAAAGTGGATAGAATATATAAAACGAGGCTCTCATTTTTATATTTCAAATTAGTTAAAAGCTTTTTATGCCTTATAAAGTCGTCGCAGATTTGTCTCTTACAGTGGTTGTATCAATGGTACTATGACAATGACGGAATAGACAATATACATACATGTCTGTGTTTCTGATGTCTTTAAATAATAATAATAACATTTTAACTTTACCTAAATATAAGCTTAAATTATAATCCATCTGTCAAAAAGTCCGTAATCCATCTGTCTGTCTGTCTGTTACGCTTTCACGCTCAAAAACCGATTTAGATGAAATTTGGTATGGAGATAGTTTGAGTCCCGCGGAAGGACATAGGATAGTTTTTATCGCGATAACCGACATCTGGGCGGGCGGAACCGCAGGCGAAAGCTAGTTTAATATAAAAAATTAACACAAGTGAATCAATTTCTTTGATCATGAAAAGCTCTAAAGCTTACTTAAGTTCTGCGTAAAAAAAATATCATTTTTTGTAGACTTTTATGACTATTTAAAAACTGTTACATGCCTCAAACTTACTTAGAACTGAAAGAGTATTTGAATAAATGTAGCAATAAGTCTATGTAATGAAATAATTACACCACAAATTTTAATAAGTATCTTATTTCTATGATTAGGCATGTTTATTTACCCTAAGTAAGTATAATTATTTATTTGTGTAATTTGCTTAACATCTAATAAGGTGGCTTCAGAGTTTTCAAATGTTACTCAAATATCTAAAGGTGGCGGTTCGCGTCACGACAGAGACAAAAGACTGAGACGGGAGACTGCGACAGGTGTTTCGGTCTCTTCTGCATATGCTGTGGGTCGAGACCGAGCTACTATTCATACTATTTAACTGTGCGCGAGACACTACTTGTCCGGGGCAGCGACCGTCTCACAGTCTCCTGCACGTGAGAGATATGGCTACTTATGTAGACATATCTTTAAGTAATAATTGTGTCCTAAGTAACGCGAACAATGTTTATAACACAGAATGGTTTAAGACAGAATAAATGTTCATATCTATACTAATATTATAATGTTGTAATCTCAGGAACTACTGGTCCGAATTGAAAAAATCTTTCACTGTTGTATAGCCCATATATCGAGGAATGCTATAGGCTATATAACATCAAGCTACGACTAATAGGAGCAGAGCAGCAACGAAAAATGTTACAAAAACGGGGAAAATTGACGCATATGAAGTTGTGCGGGTCAGCTAGTATTATTATAATAACGGACATGGCTATGCAAGTAGCCATGTCAAAGTAGCAATGTCATAGTCAATCCTGCCTCTACCGCGGCGTGAACCGCCGCCTTTAGACATATTCGACAACTATTGACTATAATAGGTACGTGGTGTGTCAAAAAAATATCGAAAAAATAGATTGCAGCCATGAATCTGATTTATGTTTACGCAAACGTTAAAGCAAGTGCATTTCCGTGAAGCAAAAGCAATGAATATGTTTTAATTAAAATCTCAGCGTTTTCTCCTGCTTATTGTAAATTGCATTAAAAATCAAGCTGATCAACCCGCGCAATTTCAAAATTCACGTTACTTTCTAAGCAGAAACATAGTTCTTGACATACGTCTTGATATAACTGCGTTTAAATATTCCTCCCTGAGTATTTTTATTTCAGCATATAGATTGGTAGTATTAGTCTTTAGTCAGAGTTCCACGCTGAGTTCTACTGCGTTATGAATTATTAATAATTATTTCTGCCATTAATAATTTTCATAAATGCGGTAAGCCATCAACGTATAAGGAAGGGTGACACGTTTTCAAAACCAGAATTAATTACATTGTATCTAATTGATTTATGAGGCTTAATTAAGCGTGCTAACGCGGTCGTTAGCTCATTTAATTTAGTTTACAGGCTTTTAGCAAATTAAAGAGAATGAAAAATCGTATTTTTCTCGCTTATATACGATTCTGTTTGTTTAATTGTCGCAGTACGTACTGAGTCCTCCCAGTACCTCTGTTAATATTTTTTTAGGGTTTTATTTTGTTAATCCCATTGATATTTGGAAAACAAAAGGGAAAAAGAGCAATATGTAGACTTACCCCTTACCTAAACGAATTCATACTAATACGAGTAGGTATTATTATATGTGCAAGTAACTTTGTTTGTCGGTCTGTAACCTTTTTACGCATTAACCACTAAACTGATTTAGATGAAATTTGGTATAAATATAGTTTGAGTCCTTGTGAATAAATGGTGATTTATATCACGATAACTGACTTTCACGCGGGTGAAGCCGCGGGCGTAAGCTAGTATTATATATGTGAAAATGACTCTGTCTGTCCGTCACGTTTTTACGCTTAATCCGCTGTACCGATTTAAATGAAATTTAGTATGAAGAGTTTATATTACGACCCCCGGCCCGAACCCCGGGCAAAAGCTATTTGAATAGAGTAAACTGTTTAGGTAGTGGGTAATTCTAGTTTAATAGAAAAGGTACCTAATTTATTTTCAAATCAAGAGATAACTTTCGTGAGTAAATAATTTGAAATTGGTATTACCTAAACTTATCTACCTAAAGTAATCAGTAAAATAGAGACCTTAAAAAATGGAGAATCCGAATTTTGCGGTTCCAGCGTTTCAACCTATATATAAAAAACTAAAATACGCAATAACTAAAACAACAATACTAAAGTAACTCATGAAATTTAAATGTATTAATATAGGGAACTTTTCGTATAAATTGACAAACTAAAAGCTGATATTATTCAAATACAGTTTGTGTACTTATCGAATAAGCTACTTATTCGAATTGGTTTTACGAATATTTGTACTAACTATTGAAATGAAAATACCTATCGATAAAGTTATTGCAAAATAGTACATAAAACTTTTTATTTTTAATGCATATTTAATTACGTAGAAACATCGAGATAATATGTAATATCTCAATGCGTAAATACGAGAAATATATTTTGTTAATGACGTCAAGAATAAAAATCGTCCGAAATTCTTATCTTTCAAACTATTCAACTACCTTTTTGGTGTAGTGGTTGGTGACCTTAATTGCTAAGCCAGAGTTCGTTGGTTCGATTTCCACACAGAGAATAAATTGTGAGTACAAGTAATTATTTATTTATTTTTGTATTTTATAAAAAAAGACAACTGAGAGATTGTGTTAACCCATCCATATAAGCTCAATGGCGTGTGTTAGAAGTAGGTTCACGTCGGTAGTATAATGGGTAGGATTCGAACCCGCGACCTCACATTGCGAATCTTATAATTTACTAGCTGTCCCGCGCAACTTCGTATGCGTAATTTTCCCCGTTTTTGAAACATTTCCCGTCGCTTCTCCGCTCCTATTAGTCGTAGCGCGATGTTATATAGCCTATAGCCTTCCTCGATAAAGGGGCTATCTAACAAAAAAAGAATTTTTCAAATCGGACCAGCAGTTCCTGCGATTAGCGCGTTTAAACAAACAAACAAACAAACAAACTCTTCCGCTTTATAATATTAGTATAGATTAATAGGCTTCAAAATAGGTGATTCTCTTTGGGACCCGTCTGGATCTGTTTGTTCGAGATTTTTCTAAAAACTACTGATGCGATTAGGGTAGGTAATCCGCTACATGTCAACGTATTTTCTGTACTTAGTGTATAAATTTAAGATAACTGATTGAATCAAGCACCACACGGCGGAAATCCATCTTCAGTAGATTATAAGAGAGGGATCCCACCACCCACCCTCGATTTGTGAATCACCACGATTGAATTAGTAAGGAAATGCCCATAATACAACAATCGAAATAGATTGACAGACCGCACTCAAAAAAAAAGACCTGCAACAAAGAAAATTAGTGACAGGTACTCTTACCAAGTCGAGTGGTAGGCACCTCCGGACCCTTGACTTGCAATATTCCGCTTCTAAGAAGTAAAACTTCATTTAATACCAAAGTGAAACCACTTGATATTGTATTTCTATGAGCAAGATAATCTCATTGTAACTCTTGGAAATTTAGCAACACACCGAGAGTACCGAAAATAACCTTCTTTCATATAACTTTGCTCGAGCAACGCGCTCATAAACTTATTTCATGGACAAGGAATTACAGACCACTAAACATCATACTACTTGTTTAGATTGAATACACCAAAAAAAAGAGTTTAACTTATGAATTACAATTATTAGCAATTTATAACAAAATATCCAATGAAATATGTATTTATTTATTAATTAAAACCATTTAAAATAACGTTACAGGATTTCCAATGCAGTATTATATGCCACAATGATTTAATGCTTCCTTATTAATTACATCTAATGATATATATTAATATTTGATTAATACATATTTGAGCAATACATGTGAATTTCAATAGGCTGCAATGATAAATACCTACTAGTGTTGCAATAAAATTAATTAGTTGAATAGTTCGTGATAATGAGCCAGATTTTAGCATATTAAGTTCTCGTGACTGGGATGCTTATTGTGAGGGGTCTACGGCGCGCACTAAGCTCACCTACGTAGTCATCGGGGGCAACAGCCTCAATTGCTCGAGCACGGCCAGATGGTGCCGCTGTCCGATCAGCACGCGCTATACCTAGCATACTACTATACCGAGAACGAACAAGATAGGGTATACTCCATATTGGTTTATTCTGTGTCTGGGTGTAATTTATCTATACTAATATTACAAAGAGGAAGGATTTGATTGTTTGTTTGTATTGAATAGGCTCCTAAACTACTGGATGGATTTGAAAAATTCTTTCATCGTTGTGAAGCTACACTAACCCCGGGTGACATAGGCTACTTTTTATCCCTGTATTCTCACGGGAACGGGATCTACGCGGGTGAAACCGCGAGGCGTCCGCTTGTCTATAATATGTATGTATTTAGAAATATATAACCATAGTTCAAGCTCTGCTTAGTTTAAGACCAGATGTGTGAGTTGTCCTAAGATAAAGATATTAGCCGAAAACTTGAGATGACTGCGAACTAGTGCATTACATATACAATATCTTTATCAACTAGCAGACCCGCGCAACTTTGTGTGCGTCATTGTTCCCCCTCTATTGGTCGTAGCGTGATGTTATATATCCTATGGCACTTACAAATAACATGGCTTACTATTGGTAAAAGAATTTTTAAAATCGGTTCAGTAGATACAGAGATTACCCCCTACAACCTCACAAACTCACGACATCACAAACTCACAAACTTTACCTCGTTATAATATTTATATTATCATAGTCCGTAGCTACTACGTGGGCCGGTACTGACAGGGAACCGGTCTAATTCCTTGTCATCAGATATGTTAAAGCATAAGCAATCATATAATGGTAAAATATAATGTCAAATATGTCAAGAATATTATCATATATACATATATTATTAAAATCCTTACAATTTCTTAAAATAAAAGTTTCTAAAAGATTTGCCGCTTCTGTCAATAATATATTTACGGTATCATTTAACTTCAAGTTCCGAGTGTTATTAAAACAGGGAATCAAATCAGCTTCTAATTTATAAGAATCATTCAAAATGTAATGTAATGTATTCTTCTTACTATTAATTTGATGCAATATAGTTGCTCTTTCAGCCAGTAAAGTATTTATTGTACATTGATGGTTTTACACGCATTTGATGTATTTTCACATTAAACGTGGAGCTGAGAAAATGATGACAGCCCAGTGTGCCTCCCTTACCCGCTAACAAAGTCATCGACAGACATTTCATATAATTTAGGTTCTAATAACAATTCTTTAATGAGCAAACACAAATTCAGAGGCAACCCTAATTTCATTCCATTCACATACATTGTACAACACAACAGCCTACAAAAAATTACAAGGGTTGGCACTCGTAAGAAGATAACGAGAGTAATTAAAACGGTGTTATCCGTCGATCCGGAAAGCAATTACGAGGACACGCGGACAGTACAAATTTGGACAAGCGACAATGGAAACCTACGCCATTTTTCGACAGAGGTCAGTTTCTTTGACGTATGTTTATTGACAAGCCCTTTGTTGAAGGACACATGGGTTTTATGAAGTACCTACTTGTTACGAAGACGGTACCAATATATCGGAAGAGTAAGTTGGTTATATAAGGCATTATTTGTACAGGTATTATTGACAATTCGACACCTGTAAGGAAGAACATAGTAACTAACTTTTTGGTCAAATTGTATGTTTGAGAGATACAGTCGAAGCTAAACTTAGAATAAATTTCTCTTTTTTTATCTAACTTATGAGATTCTAGGTCTTTTCGTTTACGGTTTAGAGACTGTACAAAAATTGTAAGTGTGTATTTTAAGCGCAACTTTAATTACGAAGACAATTTCACGGAACACAACACGGGACAATGTGTTCGTAACTGAAGTTATGATTAAAATAACATTTATTAAACCACATAAATATACGATTGTGTTGTAGAGTTTTTATAGTAACTCAAAAGAAAACAATAAATTGTATAAATTTTGATAAACTTTCGCGATTTGTACACATTATAAAATTATATATACGGGTCTTAATCGCATGAATAATTTAAGGTAAAATACCTCGTTTATTGCCCGAAGTTTTGACCGTATTGCAACGGCTGTGTTACCATTTTCTTCCTTGCAGGTGTCGAATTGAAAAGAGAAAGTCAAAGTACTACACTTTGGTTACAAAATGCAACGCTTATGAACGTCAGACAAAATTTGGAATATAATGATTCTACATTTAATGGCAAATTCGCAAGAGCAAAGCCGTGAGAAAAGAACCTGGCAATAAAAACTCATGGACACTTATTTTAAAATTACAATTTTTACAATATATTTGTAAATATACCTACCAATAGTTATGTCTGTAAGTTGCTGCAACCATTACACCATAAAATTCACAAAAGCAGTAATCATAGTACGTAAATTAGGTATAATCAAGTTTTTAAAGAATTAGCCTCCTAGGAGCCTCAACTTACAAAAAATAGAGAAGAGGGTGATTCGATTATTGTAAGACAAACTACTTAATATACAACTATTTATGAACCATGAATTAAAAATAAACGTATAAAGTGATAATGACAAGGTCAGTATTAGTAAGGGTGACAGTCACCCCAAGTGGAAAACAAGGAACAATGATCTTACGTATTTTTATTGTAAAGTTTGCATCACTGGAAAGCAAACTTTGTAATACCTTTCCTACCAATACTATAGCAATGCGAACTTAGCATACATATTTGTTTTAATCTATACGCAAAACAGTACAGAGTTCATTTTTTTTTTGTTAAACAGAATGATTTTTAATATACTAATAACCACCCGCTCGTTGATTCTTTACATTACACCAAATTACATAGTAACCCTTAACCTACCATTTACTTACGTCACAATAATTTTACTCCGAGGTCTGTAAGACCCTGGAGTAAAATCATTGTTTTATGTCAGGAGCGGGAAGTTATTAGTATAACACAAATCATCATATATGCTGGATTTTATTAGCACACATAAATTTGATTGAAAAATAGCACAAATGTTGATAAACTTTCGCGATCTTCGTGAATTTGTCGCGATGACTGTAGCGTCGACCCGTGATCATTTACGTTGCAATACGGTACGTTAAATAAAGTTCTTATTATTTACCTTAAAATATTCACGCGATTATGACCCTAACAACTATAATTTTATAAAAAAAACCGGGCAAGAGCATGTCGGACCATGTTCAGTGTAGGGCTCCGCTGCCTTGAATAATTGCATCAGCAGAAGAGTGTATGTTGATGGCACTTACGCAAATAACTCAAATACGGTGTATTTTAAACATGTCCGAAATAATTTTAATTTAAATCAATTATTAAGCGCTGCCCTTGTGATTTTTTCATATTTTTTGGTTGCACGGTTCAAAAGTTAAGGGGGACACAATTTATGCAACTTTCGGAGTGATTATTTCCAAAAATATTTAGTCAATAAAAAAAATATTTAAAACCTTAAAATGTTTTTAAAAGACCTGTCATATGATGTGCCACACGTTTGATGTTTGCTGATAAAAGTTTCCAGCTTCTGTTCTGTTATATGGAGTGCCCGCCCCCCCCCCCCCCCCTCTTAAAAATATTTATTTTTATTATTTAGCTATCCAACATAATAGCGGCTACTACAAGACACCTTTTAACCAAATTTTATCAATATTCATTATGTAGTCTTTGATTAAAATGCCTGTGACATACGGACGGACAGACAGACAGACGCATATGACGAAACTATAAGGGTTCCATTTTTGTCATTTTGACTACGGAACCCAGTAGCTTGTTAGTCTATATAAAAACCAAGTGGCTATATTGCAATGTCCCTGATATCCGGTAACTGCAAGTAAAGTAGGTAAGCTTGCGTCATAAAATCAAAGTCGAAAGTACTTTATTCGCTTAGGTTACAGAATGCAACGCTTGTGAACGTTAGATAAAATTTGGAATATAATGATTCAAAATTTAATGCCAAGTTTACAAGAGTAAAGCCGTGAGAAAAGAGCAATAAGAACTCTTTTCCATCAAATGCCAATTATTAATAATAATAATATCTTGGGACAACTCACACAACGCCATCTGATCCCAAACTAAGCAGAGCTTGTACTATGGAAACCAGACAACTGATAAACATACTTATATATTTCTAAATACATACATATTATAGATAAATAACACCCAGACACAGAATAAACCATCGTGCTCATCACACAAAGTTTTATCCTGGGTGGGGATCGAACCCACCCTTGCGTAGCAGTCGGATACATTCCCACCGCGCCACAGAGGCAGTCAATTTAAAATTTATTTGCATCAAAGTGTTACAATTAATTTATTACATGATTAATAAGTAACATATTTTCTTTTAACTATCACGTAACAAAGCCCTTACGTTTCACATACCTGAGAATATAAATGGACCTCATCAACGTATACTCATTACTAATGAATTCTCTGCGTACAACAATTTATGAACCAGCTATAAAGATTATAAGTGGGTCAGTCATCCTGCAAACTAGTCCACTGGTTTTAGACTAAAAGTTGTTTGTTTTTTTTTTAATTTTATAAAATAAGGTTACTATCAATCTTGTTAACTCCTCCAGTTAAGCTAATTGATTGTATTCGGAACAATTCGTATGCCTCCATGGCGCAGTTGGTAGTGTGCAGGACTGCTGTGCATTATTGTATTACTATAATTGTAGGTTCCGACTTAATAAGGGAGATGTAAATCCTTAGTAAAAGAGGCGTTATAAGAGTAATTAAATATTAACTAATTTTCGAACTAGTGGCCAAGGTCACCATAATTGGCGTTTCCCGAGCGCTACGACATGTCCTTCTTTAAACGTGGTTTAAGGAGAGCTATCACTTTACGGTAGGCTCAGGCTTGGATGTGACGCTGACATTCCTGAAGTCTATGAGCGGCGGTTACCGCTTACCATCAGGGGGGCCACTAGCTAACCCTAGGCAATAAAAAAAATTATGTTTCTGATTCAGTGTAATACACCTAATATCTGTTGTGTTTGTGTGTATTAACTGAGTGTTTGTTATACCCATGCGACATAGGACTAGTAGGTACCTAGACTAGGACGGGAGATTAAAAACAAAAAAATATTACCGACTTACAAGGCAACTAAAAAGCAAAAAATAATACACCTAGAATAACAAAAACAAATTAAAGATTTTGAAGTTGGTGCCATGAAATAGTAGTCTTTATGTTTTATTCGGCACCAACTTCAAAATGTTTAATTTGTTTTTGAAGTCGGTAATATTTTTTTGTAAAAAAGTTTTTTATTTCTCACTTTTTAGTGGGTTGGTATGTAATTCACTTAAGTTACAATGGCTTATGTCAACTGCTAAAATCCTTTTACAAAATATTGCTTGCCCCGATGCAGGGCTGTTATTTGTTGAGGAGTTCACTATCAGCTCTATTACATTGTGTAACAGTAGTATAACGAGAATAAAGTGCTATTCAATACCATATTAAAGTAACTGAATCGCAAACTGTGAAATATTGAATAGGTTTGCTCGTCATTTGTGGTCTTCATCATCAGTTCCACTTCACCAATAGGTGTTTTTTAAGAGTGCATGAATCACTGTGAAGTATACCTAAATCACTGTAGGTGTGCCTTTAATATTTTAAGAGTTCCCTCGATTTCTCCGGGATCCCATCATCAGATCGTGATTTGATGACAATGGGACCAACTTGGAAGTATATCCTTTCAAACACAAAAAGAATTTTTCAAATCGGTCCAGCCGTCTTAGCGTAATCGGTGAAAGACATAAAAAAAAACATACAGACGAATTAAGAACCTCCTTCTTTTTGAAGTCGGTTGAAAAGAAATCAGAAACTGAGATAGCCTAATGGTTAGGATATCAGATTCAGAATCACGGTTCGAATCACATCCATGATTACCATCGTGAACTCCCGCCGAACACTAGATATTTAGGTACCTACGAGTATATTGGAAGGTTTAGTAATGTGTGAGCCACATTTCCATTTATATTTTTATTTATATATTTTTCTTTGACGTGTACCATATAACCATACGCACTAACATTTTATATATATTTTATAAGCAATTAAGCCAACAGCAACTATGTGTTTAGCATTTAGTAGCGAGGTCTGTGGCAAGCCTAACTGAAGCCTGATAATTATATGACCCACAAATTCCACACGATTTTATAATGAACATTCGTAAAAGGGCGCTCATAAACAGACCTGGAATTCCTTAAGTACAACCTACTTCTACAATTTGCATAGACAAATTACTGACCTAAGTTAATAACATTTTAAAGAAACTTGTTTGTAACTATTAATCTCTGTAACTACTGGGATTATTTCATTAAACTAGATTACTTAATCTAGATTATTGACTTTTATCAGAGTACTTTTCAACCGACTTCTAACAGGAGGAGGTTCTCAATTCAACTGTGCTTTTTTTTTTGTATGTTTGTACACCGATTACGCAAAGATGGCTGGACCGATATGAAAATTTATTTTAGCCTAGACAATACAATTCCTAAAAATCTTACCGAAATGAATTTAGACGTGTATTTTTAATAGCATTATACTCGGATATTCGAACTACAATTTCGGCTATTACCATACAAACAATACTAAATTTATATTTTTCATGATCAAACATTTCATCGCTAAATTTTAAAAGATATCCAAAAACCTATACTAATATTATAAATCCGAAGAGTTTGTTTGTATGTTTGAACGTGGTAATCTCAGGAATTACTGGTCCGAAATGAAAATTATTTTTCTGTAGTTTAGTCCTTTAATCAAGAAAGACTATAGGCTATATAATATCATGCTACGACCAATAGGAGCGGAGCTGGATCAAAAATGTTGCAAAAACGGGGAAAATTGACCCATACGAAGTTGCGCGGGTCATCTAGTTATAAATGTGGCTATTTTACTTGCAATCATTACATACAAATGAGTAAATTTGCAAGCAAAAGCTCACTGTTATGCAAATCAGCCATATAGGTTTTTCATACTGTTACAGTCAAAGCTTTTAAAAAATACATACACCCAATTAAAACAATTTACCGGTGGCAGGTCTAAGCCATCTTGGATGGTTCCACAACAGTGTTATTATTTTAAAACTGTTATTATTTTAATACCTAACCAACTAAGCACAAATATGTACGAAACATGATATAGAAGAGCGGAGTCTCCTAACACAGGCTTAGCTGCTTAAAAGGAAGCTCCAATCACATAGGTACATTGTTATACACATTTTTGTTATGAAATAAAACACTTATAATTTAAATAATAAATACTTAGCATTTAAAACGAAAATGACAATTCTTCCGTGTAATAGTGATGTAAACAAATCACAGCGTTTTGGTTGAAGGACACTGTAGTAAATGTAATTAGTGAGCAAATTATACATATAAACTAATGTCTCAAATGAGAAGCGCGATGCAGTAAAATTCAGATCTTTGCCAAACAAAGGTTTGGGTGCATGGGTTGAAGCTTACTATCAGGCTCAAGACCTGCTCATCTCTTCAATTGCGATCTATCTATCGATGGATTTGGGTACTAGAGGTAGAATTTTTACATATTTTGTATGGAAATAATGTCAAATATGCAGTGTGTTTTGTATTATACCAATAACCTCTCGCTCGTTGCTTCTTTACATAACAGTAAATAACTTTGTAATATTAGTTTTGGAAAATATTCATTATCCCTTAATCACCAATTATTCATTATATATATTTCGGGACTAAATCGCGTGAATTATTTAAAGGTGCGAACCTTTTATTTACCCGACGTTTCGATCAAATTGCACCGACCCTTGACCACGATCGGTGCAATTCGATCGAAACGTCGGGTAACTAAAAGGTTCGTACCTTTAAATAAAATTTATTCTGTCATAAACCATTCTGTGTTACAAACATTGTTCGCGTTACTTAGGACACAATTATTACTAATAGATATGTCTACTTACGTAGCCATACCTGTCACGTGCATACGCCCGACGATCACAATACTTCAGCCTATCAGCAGGCGCAATCACCATTCGCGTTGCTTAGCAACCAGTCGATAACGTGAGTGGTGACGTCACACCTTTTCGCGAGTGCAGCCAGTCATCGACGACATAAGACGTTCTCACGTCAAAAACAATAATAATGTAGAAATGTAGATATTAGGGAAATTCCAAAGCACGCACCATAACCATTCCAAAATTGCATTGAAACAAAGCTAAAAGCTGCTCGTATGCACTCGCATCCCGCAGTCTCGGATTCGATTAGCATAAGGATAGTAAATCCCTCGGTTTGGCCTGCACATTTTATTTGCATAACTGCCTGAAACGTACGAACATTGAAACTGTTTGCATTTATATTAATATTGCTTAAAATTATTTCGCTTTCGGTGTTAGGATTTGAGATACTTTTGTTGACTTGTTTGTTTACTTTGATAATGACGTCTTTTTAAACATCAATTTGATCTTTTTAGTCGTACCTCAAAACGAAAAACGTAACATATTACAGGATCACTTTGTTGTCCGTCCGTCCGTCCGTCTGTCTGTAAAGACCCTTTATCTTAGCAACGCGTGGAGGCATCGAGTTATCATAAAAAAAGATACTTGCTTACTAAAGGCTGTATATGCCGCAAAGAACATTTAATAGGTAGGGGCAAAAGTATTTTCGTATTTTGAATGAAACCTCTTTGGTTGTACTGAATGTAACTGGCCGGTTTTAATACCATTAAATGTTGACATTCTGAAAATGCAATAAAAAAACAAGTTCCCGGTTCCCGCCATTTTTAATTGTTTTTCAAGCAAGCAAAATGAACGTATGTGACGAAGAACATTTTAAAGTTTTATTTACAAAGGTAAAAATGCGACGAACGCCGCGAATAAAATTTGTTTGGTTTACGGACCTAATGTGGTATCAATTACGAGTAGCACAAAATAAATGTGGTTCAAGCGTTTGAAGTCTGAAATTTTTGTGTGAAGGATGAGGCTCGCTCTAAACGCCCGAAATAAAATCAGTGCCACCTTTGAAAAAGTGGAGCAATATCGACGTATTAGTAGTTACGATATTGCTGAAGAACTGGATGTTGATCACAAAACAGTTTTACGTAATTTATAAAAGTCTGGGTACAAGAAAATACTTGACATTCGGGTACCACATGATCTCACCGAGAGAAACTTAATGCAACGCGTTTCCATGCCATTCCATGAGAAACACGATGCATCCTCCGTATAGCCCTGACCTTGCTCCATCAAATTTCCACCTGTTTTGGCCGCTTCAGAACTCTTTAGGAAGCATAAAGTTAAGCTCAAAAGAACACTGTAAAAACTACCTGTCAAAATTTTTACAGCAATGGGATCATGACACTACCCACAAGATGGCAACAAATTATCGATCAAAACGGCACATAGGTACATACACTGACGGACTCATAAACTGCATCAAAGTTCAGGTTTACTCTAAAAGGATTTTTTATAATAAGTATGCAAACTTTTTAGATTAAATTATATAAATATGGAAAGACTGGCTCTTAATCTTAAAAAAAAATTAAATTTAAAAATAGAACTGCGGTAAAACAAATGAATATAGCCGGGAAAAGAAAATTTACTCGTAGTATCAGATTTGCGTGTTATTTATAGCAAAGTTTTAAATTAATTCTCATTGATTTTTTTTGTTTGGTCAATTGAATTATTGTTACCAGCATAATTGTTGGGTTAGTTTTTTAACACATCGAGAGTTTTTGAACCATAATATGGATACTTCGTCCGAACAAGCGGCACAAATTGTAGCATTGGTGCGGGAGGGCTTGGATCAACGAACGATTGGTAGAAATTTAAATTTAAACCAGTCTACGGTTTGTAGAATATACAGAAGGTTTGTAGAGACAGGTTCTTACAGGAGGAGACGTGGTACAGGCAGAACTCGAGCAACCACAGGTCGTGATGACCGATTTATTGTTACAACTTCCCTGCGAAATCGTTTCCTCACGTCAGTTAACATCAAAACCGAGCTTAATGAAGTGCGTGGAAAAAACGTGTGTGCACGAACAATAAGAAGAAGGTTTAAGGAAGCGGCTATCACCCCTTTTAGACCAGCAAATGGTCCAAAGTTGTCTGCAGCTCACAGACAAGCTCGCTTAAGATTTGCGCGTCATCACCTGAATTGGACAGAAGAGCAGTGGGCCTCTGTATTGTTCACGGACGAGTGTAGGACATGTTTATATGGTGCAGATGGTCGCAGAAGAGTCTATCGTCGACGAGGGGAGCGATATGCTCAAAGTTGCATTGAGGAGCGTGTTCCTTTTGGAGGCGGTTCATGTATGGTCTGGGGTGGCATATCGATGAACGGGCGAACAGAACTTGTGTTCATAGACATGGTCCGTCAAAACGGTAATAGAGGGGGTTTGACAGCACATCGCTACATAACAGAGATATTAGAAGATCACGTGGTGCCTTACATGGGATTCATAGGCGAAAATTTTACTTTAATGCAGGATAATGCCCGGCCGCATGCAGCTGCACAAGTTCAACATTATTGCGAAGAGGTTGGGATACGTACAATGAATTGGCCAGCACGCAGCCCGGATCTTAATCCCATCGAGCATGTTTGGGACAATTTAAAAAGAGCTGTATATGCGAGAAACCCTTCGCCTACGACAGTGGCAGCACTAAGAACAGCACTTTCAGAAGAATGGGACAATATTCCGCAAGATCTTTTAAAAACCCTTATAAAATCTATGCGGAACCGATTAGAATCCGTAATAAGGGCACGTGGGGGTAATACACCTTATTAAAACACAAATAAACCCTTGCATAAAGTTTGTGTCTATTGTTAAAACCAATTTTTTAATTAAACAATTTTTCCTTAAACTTCTGTTTTTTCTTCAAAAAAGGTCTTAAGGTCCTTTCCAGTACATAAACTTAAACTTAAAGATATGATCCTACGCTGTTTTAAAGTTCACGAACCAATCTAGAGGTTTCAATTTAAATCTGTATAGAAAGTTTGCATACTTGGTTAAAATATTTATTTCAAAGTCGTCTATTACTTTGATGCAGTTTATAAGTCCGTCAGTGTATATAAAAAAAATAAAAAAATATATGTTATAGAACAAAATGGCGTGCAATTGGAGAGGCCTATGTCCAGCGGAGAACAGCAATAGGCTGATGATGGCCTAAAAAAAAGATTTTTTTTTGTATGGGAAATACTAAAATAATTTTGCCCCGACCTTATATTTTGACACTGGCTAAGGGATCAAAATTTATAGGGTACTTCCCGTTGACCTAGAACAATTACTATTAAATTTGGCAAGTAATACTGTCATATACTACAAGTATAGCGAAAAGTTTGAAAAAAAATAATGAAAAATATAGTCTTTAAAAAACTTCGAGACTCGATTCGTGAACTATATACCTATATAATATGTAGCTACAAATTTGTAGGGAACCCTCAGTGGACGAGTTCGACTCGCACTTGTCCGGTTTTTAATAACCTACGCAAAAGAAAGGTGTTATTATTTTAAAGTCTGTATCTATACCTATGTATGTGGCATAGTAATTCCAAGCGGATGGACATATTTTAATGCGATTTTTTTTACTATGAAACTAGTTTCATTGAGACAGTGTTGTCCGTACAGTCGGTTTGAAAATATCAATGCTTTGTCTCACGTGTTGGTTTTTTTTAATGTTTTTAACTTTGTTTCAAATGCGTTTCAAAATGTCTTAAAATATAGAGGAAGATTGAAAAAGGCTATAATTTTCATTACAATTTGAACCACTCGAACGAGCCCCGGATAGAGGCTAGGTTATAATTGTTGAAGTTAAAACTTCTTTAGCGGCGTTGTGCACGTTTTTTGATTCGGTAAAAAATGTAAAACTCACGCCAGAATCACGTGACTCTGTTTGAAAATTCGTAGATCACTTGACCCTGATCGAAAATTCGTAAGACGGAGGAAGAGCAATGAAAAACAGCTACAATATCATTAGACTACGAAGGAAAATTTCGCCACCATCTACAATGTTATTACAGCTCAGGTCGGTAATCGGACGGTCCAGAAACCAGAAGACCCCAATTCAAGTCCGAGTAACGATTCTTCTTTTCCTTTTTTATTTGAATTTTTGATTTCTTATTTATTATTTCATATTTTTATATTACTATGTCAGTAAGATCGAAAAAATATACAAATTTCATCACAATGTATTTTTTCTGAGATATAAACTTGTTATTTGTCATATCGTTGTCGTTGTTATTTTTTTAATTGTCATGTTTGTGTACGATAGTGCGATAGATGAATATTGTATTTAACCACATAAATGATATTACTTTTTTACTGATAAAAAAAACCATAACCATTCCAAAATAACCAAAATGCACAACGTTAATGTTCAAGTTTTCATTTCTGCCGGCACTCCTGGAGTGCAACCCGTTTTTTTTTTAACCTACAAAACGTTGTTATGTGAAATAACCAAAAATAGTGGCAAATTCCCTTTTAACGAAATGAAACACATTTTACTACATAAAGCAGGCAAAAACGGATAGTAATTTTAAAATTTTGGTAGTAATTCAGTCTTGTTTAATTAAAACTAGAATTTACGACTTCAATTATTCACTTTAAGTATCTTTAACAAACAATATTTTTTATTGTACTCGTAATAAATTTTATCGTAAAATTACGGTATTTCACCTTTATTACATACTTTAGATCCGTTGAAATGTTGATTCAACTAATTGGAGATGGGTTTCATCGTGAAGTGGATTGTGGGGTAATATTTATTACTTGCCTTTATATGTACTCGTAGGTCCATATACCTAATGCTATTGTATGTAATCTGCTTGAGGTTCATCATCATTTTACTTCCCTTATAGCAACTTTTTGAGGTTGGCAGAAAATGATATATTGTTCCATACTTATTGCCTGACGTCTTTTTTTTTTTTTATTAAATTACTCCTAATATCTCGGGACAACTCACACAACGTAATTTGATCCCAAACTAATCAGAGCTTTTACTATGGCAACCAGACAACTGATATTCATACTTATATATTTCTAAATACATATATTTTAGATAAGTTAATACCCAGACACGGAATAAACCATCGTGTTCATCACACAAAGTTTAACCCAGGGTGGGGATCGAACCCACGACCTCCGTCTTAGCAGTCAGGGTCACTAACCACTAGACCAACAAGCCGGACACAAAGTACTCTAAGACTCAGAATAAATATTTATCATACAACGTTTTGTCCTGTATGAGAATTAAACCTACGACAAAGAAGCTTCCTCGATGGCGCAGTTGTGGTGAGGACTACTGCATTCTTATATCAGCAGTAATTTGTGAGTATAGGGTCACATCGTTTCTGACCATATCTGTATTTAAACAATCCATCCATCTTTTCTTAGATCTTTTTCTATTCGTACCTGCTTTTAAAAAATCCAACATATAATTTGAATGGATAAGTAACCAAGTTTAGCTCAATTGTGGCACTTTATTTTCACAAAATAATTTATTAACGCTCATAAAATTGAAGCAGAGACTTAACAACATAAAGAAAACTAATTTGAAATATTCTCAGACTATTTTTCAAAATAATATCTTCAGTAAATACGACAACAATAGCAGAGTAATAAAAAAAGTTTTTCAATACTGTGTATTAGCAAATTTAAAAAATAAACACGGCCGCTTTTCGCTAAGAAATAATGGAGACTGGCCATTTGTAAGCCTCTAAGGATTTTTAGCTTTGCATTCCATTCTCATCGCTTTTATATTTACGCAGTTCCACAACGTTTAGTTTTAATAAAATGCCGGGGAAAATATAATAGGATATCTTTCTAAAAGCTTCTTTTTGTCCAAGGTGGTTTTTAAAAGCCTTGGCATAATATTTCAATGTTATAAATCAATATAAAAATGGCACTCAAATGTTAAAGAATAAATTAAATGTAGCACATTCGTAGACTACGATGCGTAGACTTTTGTAGCGATTCGTAGACTACAAGTAATTAGCTTACATGATTAAATTTGTCAGTAAACTGTCGTGATAATATACAGTTAGGACAACAACGTTATGAATAGTCTTATAGGAGTGTAAGTATGTTATCCAGGGGGATTGGTAAAAGTCTTATTAGCTTTTCTTTTAGAAAACACTGGTTATACTAAAAAAATGAGCGTTTGCCTGCTTAGATTTTGAAGCCGCATTGGTAACCGCCACTGCAAGTAGTACGAACAAAAATATTTTTAAAATGATTGTGTGTAAAACGCAATTAGTATAGAAATTTATAGATTACATTATTATTTTGTAATTAAGTACCTTTTCTTTTTTCAGACGCAACGGCAACCTGGTCACCCTTGTACCCTTGTACAACCTTGCAATCACTACATAGTATAAAACAAAGTCGCTTTCTCTGTCCCTATATCCCTATGTATGCTTAAATCTTGATGCGTTTTTTGTTAATAGATAGAGTGATTGAAGAGGAAGGTTTATATGTATAATAACATCCATTAAATAGTGGAGAAATAAGGAGCGGAACAGCAATAGGAAATGTTGCAAAAACGGGGAAAATTTACGCAACGAAGTTGCGCGTGTCAGCTAGTACAACATAAAATAATACCCGTAGTCAGTAAAATTGTATAAAACATGTCTACTACATCAGCCTCTCAAAACTATTTCGACTCCCGTTTCATGTAAACGAGCGAAGTTCGTGCTAAGTACATATAGAATTACTAGTAACACGTAGCCCTTACAAGTAATAGGCACTAAGAAAGAGATAAATAGACACCTTACCTTGATTTACACAACAGAGGTAATTTCATGCGAAGAAAGACCACTAGAATTACCTGTGAGGCCTTTTACAAAATTAGACAAAATATTTTTGCTTAACAAGATGCTTAAAATAGATGGATGTTTTCGTCTGTTACTGGTGGTAGATCTAACGGCCGGTCTCAATAATCTACCTATCGATGGATTTGGCTACTAGAGGTAGAATTTTGACATATTATGTATGGAGCATATGTCAAATATATACCTCTAGTAGTCAAATCCATCGCCAGTTAGATTATTGAAACCGGCCGTATGACATTGATCCTCTTGGTAACTGCGGTGACGTTCCGATGAGCACGTTAAGCCTTCGGTCTGGCGCCCAATCTCTCTCCTGTCGTGAGAGATTTCCGTTCCATCAGCTATGAGAGTGAGAGAATACCCACTTGTGTCGGCGCATACACTTGACTACTATAATATATTTTGCGCTGCTAGTCTCTCATGAAATTGGAAGTCGTAACCACTTGCGCTCTCTGATGAAATTGGAAGTGATAACTTCAAGCGCAGTGACCTCTATATTACAAGAGTATAGAGGTCAGTGGGCACGCGGCATCGGTTAGGTCAAGAGACCACTGTTATTTTTTTATTATATAGTGATACGAAGATGGTTTCGGTTGAATCCCAAACTAAGCAAAACTTGTACTATGATAACCAGACAACTGATAAACATACTTATTTAATTCCTAATACATATATATTATAGATAAATTACATCCAGATACAGAATAAACCATCATGCTCATCGCACAAAGTTTTATCCAGGGTGAGGATCGAACCCACGACCTCCGGCTTAGCAGTCAGGGTCACTAAGCACTAGACCAACAGGTCTCAGAATGTGGAGCGCGGTGCAGCAACGTTTGGATCTTTGCGAAAAATAATATTAATTGCGCTGGACAGACACTGCTTATAAAATTGATACGTTTAACATGATTTTACATTATCAAAAACCGTTTTATATATTTGGAATTATCAAATATCCGTCTTTAACTGTTAACCCAGTCTGTTTAGTGGTATAAACTGTGCGATTTATCCCAATTTTCATCCATATGTTCAGATTTTGCCGAATAGGGAATATGCAGGTTTTTTTTTAGTTCTTTTTTTTTAGAAACAGACGACGCCCGCATTAGGGTACAGGCCCTGTATCGTGGGTCTTTACAAACATACAAGTCACGGACACAAAGTACACCGAGACTCGGAACAACTATTTGTGGATCACACAAAGTGGTGTCCCGAGTGGGAATCGAAGTCACGGCCTCTTGCGTAGCAGTCGGACGCACACCCACCGCGTCAAAGAGGCAGTGGAATTTCTTATACAATGGCTTACATTGACATACCATTGAAAAAAATATATGCATTGCCAAAAAACTACTTGTATTAGAAAAACGAAACATTTGGCGTCACGGCAATCGCGACAGTATCAGATCAGATCACGTCATAATTTAACCTGATCAATAGCATTCGTTTCAACTACCTTAAATTATCTGTTGATTTTTGGTCTTTATAATATATATATTTTTTTAATTTTCGATGCATTTACGAATTATTATATTATTACATTGTTAAATATTAACCTTCATTTGAGACTTTAGCATTAGACCTTAATATCAAAAATTCCACTGATATTCTTTTTGTTACAAGCGTTTAAGTCTTTAAGGCGAACCGTTCATATACTTAGGATACCTTAAATAAAATAATATATGAACAATGAATGAAGGGTTATACGTATTTACCATTTATCAGAAATACCTAGAATAGCAATGATTTCAAAACCCACAACTCTAGTGAGTCTAAATGCCTAATTATGTAAATAATCATTGGAGCGTTGGCGCCAGTATAAGCGTATGCTAATGTAACCCAACCTACCATCATATACCTACCAGTTAGATGTTACCTATTCTATTGCTGGGATATATGAGACCGCGTAATAGCGAAAGCCGTAGTTAAAGTGATAGCGCGGTGTTAGGGTTAAAAGCTGTTTATGCATATCACAAGGTTAATATGGGTCTGTGTTGTATTAGAGATATTAAGAAGTCCAAACAAGTACCGTTGGGCTTTGTGTTATGTGAAGGGTTGTGTGATTTAAATATGATTTATGAAATGTTATAATTTTGATGAACTTAAAGCTTTTTTGCTGTGATATAATATATATTTTATCCCGAGATTTATATTACATCCTGCAATTGGTGTTCGCACTGTAAAATATTTGTTTTTTAGTACGACAGCCCACGAACAAAAATTCTTAAAAAATACAAAATTATATCTGACCAATTTAGTGTTGCATTTATCAGAAAACTTTCCGATACTCCGAAATCATTTAAAAATCGTATTCAGACATATCAAAATATATGTTACAAGCCAATAAATAAGTTACGATCTTCAAATTATTAGATGATGATTAACTTATAATGTAGCTGAAGTAGTAAAACTGAACTTGAAAAACTAAACTAAATAGCATAAAAGAAAACTGGGATAAAGTTGAAAAAAATTTCTACCCGAAAACCCAAACAGTTTCAATAGTTTACAATTTTCTGTTGACTGATTAAATATGTATTTGTTCTATGTTGATTATTGTGTTTCGTATTGCAGCTCCCTGACGACTGCTTTGGCCCTGTTTTGCTTTTCCGGTGTACGAATATCTTCCTTATACGATTGATCTTCCTTAAACCGACGGCCTTTTTTTTTAACACAGCAGTAATGGCTTTCTACGCGGTTGTTACACTTTTGCCCGTTATCACTCTCCCAGTTGGATTCAGAATCATATAATTTTATATAGTGTCATTGTAGTCGTGGGCTCTGGTACTATTTACCCAGTTCATTGATGCATTTCTAAGCGCAGCTCTCTATTAACCATTATGACAAGATTTGGATAGTTCGTGCGGGCTTGCCACGAAAGCGAAAAAAAAAGAATGTGAATAAAGACTCAGTTGCAGTCGCCAAGAGGTAATATATATTTTTGTTGACATATAGCTGTAATCGGTTGGAATAGCATTTATAGCTTGAGATGTAATATATTATACTGGGTGGCGCAAAAGTAGTGTCACTAAAGAAAATACTTTTTTTTTTTATATGACATTTTCTGTCATTCTGTTGTTGAAAATTGTGTAGTGAACAAATGTAAAATACATTGAAAATAAACATGGACCGTTTTACTCCCCAAGAACGTGGAATAATTGTGTCAATGTTCTTACGGAATAATTCATCAGTGATAAGAACACAACGTGAATTTCGTCGACGATTTCCCCACCGTCCGGCACCGATTGGTCGCACAATTCGACGCTTTGCCACACGCCTTGAAGCAACTGGCTCAACATTGGATAGACCTAAGTCTGGGAGACCAAGAACAGGCCGTTCAGCTGAAAATATCGATGCTGTGCGCGAAGATGTGGAAGAGTGTCCAGAAACATCAACAATTGGGCATTTCCAGACGGACCCTGCAGCGTATTTTGGTGAAAGACTTAAAGATGTTCCCGTATAAAACTCAAATGACTCATCAGCTGCTGCCTGCTGACCACCGAGCTCGTCTAGATTACTGCCAGCGCGTCATAAACCTCAACCTTGAAGAGGATGATTTTCCTTCAAAATTGGTTATGAGTGACGAAGCGCATTTCCATCTCTCAGGGCATGTCAATAAGCAGAATACTCGGTTCTGGGGCACTGATAATCCGCGCATTATTCAAGAAACACCTCTACACCCACTAAAAGTTACTGTATGGTGTGGCATCTGTGTTGACAGAGTGATCGGACCCTATTTTTTCGAAGACGCTGGAGGCAATGCGATAACTGTCACTGGAGAACGCTACAGAACCATGTTACGTGAGTTTTTGATACCCAGTTTGGACGAATTGGGGCTGGAGCACATCTGGTTTCAACAAGACGGCGCTACGGCACACACAGCGCGCGACACTATGGACTTAGTGAGGGACGCTTTTCCAGGCCGAGTTATCTTTCGTTTTGGCGATTTGCCTTGGCCTGCAAGATCACCCGATCTGACCAGTCCAGACTTCTTTCTTTGGGGTTTTTTGAAATCTCGGGTGTATGTGAACAAACCACAGACTCTCGCAGCTCTAAAAGAAAACATTCGTCAAGAAATAACGAACATATCGCAGGAAGTGTTACGGCAAGTTATGCAAAATGTCATAAATAGGGCTCAAATGTGTATCAACTCTGGAGGTCACCATTTAAAAGACATCATCTTTAAATCCTAATGGTACGAAATTTAATGGCACAAATATACATTTAAAAAAATCTAAATCTAGTTTTCTAATTTAGAAAAAATGTTATAGCTGAACCAAATAGGGTCTTTACTTTTGCGCCACCCAGTATTATACCTCAGTGTAAACGGTTCCATTAAAAACTATGGTGAGCAATATGAATTTATATTCCGAGGTTATAAAAACAAAATTTAAACCAGGTGCGTTGCATATTTATTAGTGCAGATAGTCAACCCCCAGTCTTCCTTGTAAACAGATGAACACAAGAAAAACAGAATACATCGCAGTCCATAAATAGACAGATATACATTCCTATGAGAACGCAATACAAAGCAATAGTTCTATAGGAACAGATTACCATGCTATCCTCGTTTGGAAAAAATAAGTAAAGTTCTAACTGACTGACGCCGAGTTTATCCGCCTTACTACAAACAGTTTGTCTCACTACGGGGATAAAACAATAGTGTGAGTGGCAGCTGTAGCCCTACTTACTCACTTAAAGGGAAAAGGAAGTAAAACATTTTATTACTCTGCTCTTCGAAATTGTTAAGAAATTGGAACAAAGCAACACTCGGAAAAAGCGACAGTTACTTTATTTTTTCTTCTTCGAGAACGCTCAGGCGATATTTTTTGTATAATTTAAATAAAACCATTGCTTCGGCTACTTTGAACTTATAAAGAAGGAAATAAACGTTAAATAACAAGATGAGCTTTTACTGGAAACTCGGAAACATAAAATTGCCGTTATTAGACATTTATTGAGAATCTGTTCTAGATATAATTTTGAAGAATAAGCATTCCAGTCAAACGTGGCAAAGATTCCAGCCTTCTAAACACGTTTCCACTTGACGTACATAGAGAGGATTTTAGGTTAAAAATTTGTTAATAGTTTGTTCAGTATAACAATAAAATAAATATTAGTACATTGTTAAAAAAAGACTAACCATTCGGACTGTTTACTTCTGATCTCTTATGTGATTGGCATTAAATATGGAATCATTCTATTCCGAATTCTGTCTGACGTTCATAAGCGTTGCATTCTGTAACCTAAGTGAATAAAGTACTTTTGACTTTTTGACTTTTGTAGACTCGTGATCACGGCTAGTATGTTTGATTTAAAACGTCAAGTGTCACAGATATGGGGTAAGCCAAATATTTGTGGAAATAGCAACAGTCGATTTTTCAAAATCTTTTAGAGGAAAGGGCGTATGGGTGACGACCAGTGACGACATATTGTGCGTCATTTCATGAAATCTTAATTTTTCACAAAAGAACAACGCGTGTTCTGAGTAAAGCAATTTTACAAAAGTGATATTTTAACGTCACTCTTCACTGCCTATTTCTATCGCATTACTAATTACACGATATTAATAAGTGTTCAAGAGTTAATTCAATTAAATCTTGGATTAAAAACTACGTGGCAACCGATTGCTTTAAAAATAACAATTAAACAGGCCATGATCACGGAGCAGAAGAGCGAAGTGACCGTGGCGCAAGTAAACGAGTCTGTGCGGGACGATAAAATATGTCTACGCGCAAACGTTCAGATGCTTTGGCGCGCGGAACGAGTTTGCGTCAAATTTTAAATCAAAGTTAAAAACTGCACCCCTTTAAGATACAGTTAGAGTAGAACTGAAACAAAAATAATAAGAAGAAACTTTGTCTATACGATGTTCGAGCGGTTTAGCAAATTCAATAACGTTTTATTTTCGGACGAAACTCATTTCCACTTAATCAATGTCAATTGTAAAATTGTAAATTTAGGAATAGAGAAAAATCTGAAAAAAACATCAAAGACCTTTGTGTTGTCAAAAAGTCACAGTCAGGGCAGCAGTGTCCTCAAAGGCCATACGTACTTCTTTAAAAATGCATTGTCTGACAAAAATGGCGGCCAAATGGACGATATGATTTTTAATAAATAATTTACTCATTTTTATTCTATGTAAAAGGTAACATTTTTTTTTTTATTTGAATACAATGTACATTTCTTTTTTCATGTTTTTTTCTAAAATGCATAAATTTATGAATATGCCATAAATTTATGCATTTTTGCCTGTAGTAAACTATTCTTAAAAGTGAAGCTTTTAATTTTATGAAGCAATTAAGTGACAGTTAGCTACATTTTTTTTTAATTTAATATGTTTTTTTTTGTTTTATTTATTTTAAACTTCAAACTTATTAAATTATGAACGAACTTGTTCGCAGCATTTGTGTGTGAAATAAATTTGTTTTCATTGTAATCAACGAAATAATAAAATTCAATTTTAGAATTTCTGGAACCTCGTCGGATTTTTATTATGGTTAGATAAAAAGTTTGAGATATAAAAGTAATGAATCCGTTGCCGGCTACAATTTAACAAAACCACAAAGAGGTACGATTGAGAGTTTAATCATTCCGGTTTTCCTTGAAATTTTATCGAGGGAATCACTCAAACCCTTTCCTTTCAATTTGGCTAATAGATGAAAAAAAAATAAAGACAGATATTTCTTTAAGAATCTCTTCGGTTCGTTTTATATTTCAAATATTTCTACGTGGATGGAGATAGAAAGAATGAAGCAATCTATGAGTAAAAGGTTGGTTCCGTTATGTCTTATATTCAGTCTAGCATGTATTGCTTCTAGTTTTATGATTTATTAAAAAAAGAAAACCATTACTCTCAGACTCTCAACTTTAGTGCATTTCATCACTCACTAATCTTTACTTGCAACTTCAAGAGGCTACAGTATAATTAAATGTCGACAAATTCATTTGATGATAAATATCCGATAATTTTTTATTTACTCGCAAAAACACTACATAAAATTATTTCAAAACGATCGACCTATATACCTATGTAGGCTGGATTTACATACATTCTCGGTAAAATATAGTTGTTCTTTAGATGTAGAAACTCTTGGTACCATACCTTTAATAATGAACTCCACGCAATCACGGCCAATCAATCAATACATTAGTTTTTGTGGCAACCCTAAACAAACATCTTCTGGAAACTTTCATTTCTGAAGTGTAAATTAGTTTAAACTTTAACGTCGAATTTTCGAAAGTTTATGTTAATATTTTGCTACGACCTACGATAAGTAAAAGCTGAATAGACGGATCACTTTTAGTTGATGTATATATTCGTCCCTCTCTATCGCTCAAGAAATATCTTGCTAAAGCGGGACTGATTGACACACAGGTAACGAGTGGACGCAGGTAATCTATCAATTTTATTCCAGTTAATATACCTATTGCAAGTTGCTTTTCTAGGAGACTGCCGTTGAACTTCACTTCCACTATGTTTAGCTTAATAGTATTTAACTTAATGGCTTTAGTTGAAATTTGGCACATTATTGATAAAGGGACGGATTTTTCGAAACTTAACCCCTAATGAGGGATACAAATTTAAATCTAAAACAAACCAAACTCGTGCAAAAGCTAGTCAAATATAAAATAGTAACAAAACATTACAAATACATTTTAGGAAAATATAAAAGAACATCTATTCTGTCGGCGGAAACCTCAGCGGTTGGAAAACTGGAAAATTCTTCTGTGTGAATACGAAAACTTTGGTTGCACAGACTTCCGTTAGCTTGCTTACATTCCACCTTATCTTTCTATACTAGAATGATATCTTTTTAATGTATTCATGTGACCTCTTTTGTAGCATTTGATGATAAATTTTAAAGCATTCTGCATTTTTTGCCTTATGTATGGCAAAGGTTTTTCTTCAAAACTTCAATTAATGCTGTACGCATCCTATAATCGAAAAAAAAACTAGTTATTTCCAATTCATCCATAAGAATTTAATTGTTAAACCATTTTAACTTCAGCATATAAAGGAGTATCTAAATGAAGTCGTTACTACGAATACTTGATGTAAAACATTTGGTCTTTGGAGGTCATCATCATCGTCATCATTATGGTCACCCACTGCTTTGGTGGGTGTGGTTTCCGCATTTAATTGTGGGTGTCGACCATTGTACGTCAGCCGTGGTGGCCGCTACTCCAAACAGCCCACCTCTTCCCAGAAGTAGGTCATCTATCCCAAATTTCTCAGGGTATCCGTTAGTGACCTTGGTAGCCCCAGGGTCTCTTATTTCTTCTTCTCGGATCTGTGTGATACCGATGCACTCAAGAAGCACGTGCGCGACTGTCTCTTTAGTCATCATGCAAGCTCTGCATACGACTGTCTGTAATTCCAATTGTGTGGAAGTGTTTATTTAGCGAGCAGTATCCAGTGACAGTCCCCAACACTAGGCAAAAACTGCCTTTGTCCAGATGCAGCAGTCGCCTGGTCAGTTTACTGTACAGAGTTGACATTGCCTATTTGGATTGTCTGCAGCCTGGTGTTGGGGTTCACCAATTCTCGGTACAAGTGTGTGTAAGGTCTTGTAACCATCTGCGAAATTGACTAAAGGGAATGGGTATGATGGACTTGGGATTAAAAATCGTCGTTCCTGAGCCCCTCCTTACCAGTTCATCAGCTGCATAGTTACCTAGCGGTCCACTATGTCCCTTTATCCATTTTAGTGTGAATGTGTTGCAGTTGATTATCGCAACACGTTGCAATGCATTGTGGCAATCCAGTGTCAATCTCGGAGTAAAGTAATTTTTACTTAGAGACTGGATCACTGAGGCGCTCTCTTAGAGTATAATCTTCCTTGCCTCT
The DNA here is from genome assembly GCA_945859575.2 of Herminia tarsipennalis. Taxonomy (NCBI): domain Eukaryota; kingdom Metazoa; phylum Arthropoda; class Insecta; order Lepidoptera; family Erebidae; genus Herminia; species Herminia tarsipennalis. The sequence goes on along the minus strand of OX243834.2, from coordinate 6,786,623 downwards.
ATGGCGGCTGCCACCTGAATGACACTCACACTTCAGAGATCTATCTATCTCTTTCTATGCCATCTGGACATACGTCCAGGTAAGGGGAGTAGTTAGGCCTCCAAAGTAAAACCAAATTAAATGTTTTCCTTTTAGTGTGGGCTCTGTTAGATTACGAACGCCATAACTATGACAATACGAAAATCAACGTTTTTCATTTTTTTCGTGACTTCAAGACTTTTTTATTCCTTACATTATACATTATTTACATATCCTTAAAATATTTCTAAATTTTTGACAATCTTATTAAAATCTTGTAACCAGGCGTCTGCTAAACTTAAAGTCATGTATTGTTCAGAAGTACATGCGATGTTCTCAACAAACACTACCTTGAATTAATACACGAAACTTAAGCTCCTAGATAAGGATCTGACACTTTATATCCCTTAGCCATTTCCATACGGACGCTTCCATTAAAGCCCGTATTACGTCTCATAACCCTCGAATCGATTGATAAAGCAATTAATATGGCCCGCCCAGATTACCGGACCAGTACGGCAATTAGTTAGGCGACCGCTATTTAGTTTTCCAAACGGCGATTAAGCTTCAAATAGAATTGTACTCATTAACTTTGTGTGCTATCAGTTTTGTGTGGGACTTTATTTACGTGAGAAGGCTATGATTGGATTTCAGCAAAAAAATAAATAATAACCAAAATGAATAAGGTTTATTATTTCTTTAGTATCAAGAGATTAATCCTGTCAAGTTTTTCAGATTATATCACACTGTCAAGTTTTTCAGATTATATTACACAATTTATTTATTGTCCACTAACTCACAACTTAAAGTTTTAAACCGTTTCACTTCCATAAACTTTTGCAAGGTAGCAAATTTAAATTTCATGAGAGCCAAGGAAGTGATAACTTCATGCTGAAATAATGCACCAACTTCAGGGCAACAAGTTCTAGATCTAGTAACTCAAAACTTGTTAAATTCATGTGCTTATGATACTACTTTAAAGTACGTGACAGTTTTGCAGAAGTGGGTTGTAGGCTGCTAAGATAAGGCTTGACTTTTATGACGTCCACATTCGTAACTGAACTTTTGTCACGAGCTGCGACCATGTATTGTTTGTCTCATTTGATATCCAATTACAAATAATTCAATTGACAGAATTAAATTCGACAGAATTAAATTGTCGTTTTCGTTACTGAATTTCATAACTAGCTACGAAAATTGATTTATTTTTCGTTATTTAAAACGGGTTATTAAAGGCGATTGTTCAAGTGACTATGGAATTTAGTATCGCTACAAATTTTGTTGTGCCAAGATGAAAACTACTGATTGATGTAGACATTAATATATACTTTCAGAAAAACCAACAATGATTTACCTAATTTGCCGGGTTTAATTGATATGGGTGGATGAACTTCGAAAATCGAAATATTTATATACACTTTTTTTTTGAAAATAGGACATAACTATGATATTGCGTATTATTTATGTATTACACATGATGTGTAACACTAGTTTATGGCTATGAATTCGGCTTTGCAGTGATATATAATCCGAATCTCTATCTCACAAACACTTCACAATTGTCACAATATTGGCACGAGTCTCTGTCTTACAAAATATTTCTGATTGTTACTATGTATATGGAGTCTCTATCTCAAACTCACGTAATATAACCACAATATCATACACAACACGAGAAATAACAAAAGCTATTTGTTAATAATACTTTAAACTGTTTTCTTAATGGACCGATGCCAAACAAGCTTTATGCATAGACAAACAAGTGACATGACATTACATTTCAGTGTTGCCATAACTTTTGTCTCCTATACAATCGATTTTTTTATTAAAATTCGTTACTATGTTCATTCGTTGTTATTTTTAATCGAGCCGGGTCTTAATCTAAAGGTATCAAAGAATATGCTTAATAAAAAGTATAGTGTATAAATATTATCGTTCTTTACATTCAAACGGTGCAACAATTAATAAAGTATTTATATTAATTATTTAATAAAAATCGATAATAACCCTAATCGATATTTCGATTTTATTTTTGTAATTATAGTGTTACCACCGTTAAAAATAATTTCATACGAAAAAAAAGGAAATAAATAAACTGAACGACTAATATTTGCATCTCAATATTCCGGCAAATGTGAGACTCCATATCATTATATAATAACGTTATAATTAGAAACAAGAATTATACATTTAATCAACTTGTGGCACAACGTAAATACTAGTGATACTACTGGTGGGCATACCCCTTTAAAAACTAAAAAATACAACTGCAACAAAGACAGAAACAAGAAAATTAGCACATTATTAAGTTCGGCAGAATGTATTAATGCCTCCGACTGCATGATTTTGATACTCACCTTTGGTATTCCTTCAATTTGATACCCCACAGAAATATAATGTTTTTTTCAGCCCACACGTTAAAGCCCATAAAATCTAACATTTTGTTTTTTTAAGAATTTTATGCATTCAGTAAAACTTGCGTTATCAAAATGAATCTTATGACGTATCAGTTATTAAAGTTAAATTCAGTTGAGCCGTTCAGAAGTTATGAGCTGACATAGAAACATTGTACGGATGCATACGAAAAGATGCTTAAATACATACATACGCGTCAAACATGTAACCCTCCTCCGCAGTCGGATAAAAATAATTGCATTCATTTTTTAACTGTTGTTAAAAACACAATCATAATGGAATATATTTTTTATTCCACTAATAACTTAAAAAACAATAATTATATATTTTTTCTTTAAAAAAAAAACAAAATAAGAATGTTATTTTATAGTAAAAATACGAGTGTATTTAATCAAAATTAATATTACAAAGGAGAAAGAGTTATCAAACCAGAAAATAAGTCCATTCTCATTGCTAGTTACGAAATTCAGTTACGAATGTGGGCGAAAAGTAAAGTAGCTACTTTTAAAAGCTTAGGTTAACCAAAAGCTGGCAGAGGGCTACTCTAATTCAACGTAAAATGAAATTCGAACGATAACTTTATAAATTAGATGATAATATCCAGAGCTAGCAATATTAATTCAATTAACTTGTTTACAAGAATTGTCAATGGAAAGGAACTTCTTGTGCTTATACAGAAATTAATGAAAATGGAAAACTACTAAAGTTAGGAAGTTTTGTTTCAGGGAAAATGAGTGCCTTCAAGTCCAGCAGCGCGGATTTATGTCGATGTGCTTTTGGTTAGTCAAAGACTACCAAGTATTTTCGTAAATCGCGTCTTCTTTTACGAGTGAGGAAATTGAGTGCATTCATATCTATACTGTAAGTACCTAATATCGTTTGCGAAACTGGTTAGTATAATATGGGTAACCAAATGATGGTTTGTTGTTTGTTTCACTAGGTATCCAACAAAGCTAAAAAGTTAAAATTTGAATGAACTCATCTTGTCAATTCCAAATTCTGACTTCAGATCTAATAACGTAACTGCAAACTATTATAAACCTCAAATAATTAAAAAATAATAACAAACGGATAGTAAAACAATATACCAACTCCATTCATTAGGCTCCATTTACTTAACTAGTATAGCGTTAATATAAGCAGAACATAATCAAATATTAAACGTTACATATTTCAGAAAGAGCAGTTAACATCTGTCACAACCCGAGCTCGTTTGGCAAAATTGAAAGCAATTAGTTCCCTTGATTAAAAGATTGGACTGAAAAGGCTATACCGATGTCAAGTAATACCGTTAATTCGTAGAATAGAGAAAATAGTTTAGAAATGCCTTGTGTGTAAAGTAGGCGCTACAAAATGTAAACAACGTTCATGACAAGAGCGTATTTTATCAGAAAATTCGGCACTTCATTCTCGCTTGTGACACCTTACGAAACTTGAACCAAGTTGCAAAATCGAATTTGAATTGATATCAATCTCTAATTTTGATGAATAGCTATTGTGCATTTTGTGTATGGCGAGTCGCTGGCGACTGCCGTTTTAATGCAAAGCCGATGTGATGACCTTTCTAATATTAGACTATTCTCTGTTCTGTACTTCAAACCAACGCTCAGAGATTCAAAATTTTCATTCGACTTCAGCCAGATGAAAATCAAATCTGACGGTACCGGAGTGAAACAATCCCCTTCTCTTTGCCGGATGGAATCAGATTTTTGATTTGGAAATTGTATTAAGTTTTGGATGTTCGGCCGAAAGAAATTGTAGAGCGAAATATTTGAAGTCAAACGAACGGGGCCGCTTTTAGCTGGGCGCAGATGTAGCAATGTATAGATGTGCTGGTTTCGTCTTTGATTTTTACATCTTGTTGTGAGTTTGCCTTTCCAACAGCTGGTTTTCTGGTACAAAAACTTATTTGCTACGTTGTTCGTGTCATAAACACTTAGGATAATAAACGAAACATTAGAAGTTTTTAGGACTTATGTTTTATTCTGTCTAACAGTTTGAATGGCTAAAGACCTCCACAGACATTTCTCCATTCATTTGGATCGACTTATTGAATACCTACCGGCAAAACAAACGGCACTCCGGAGTTCACTGCAATTCATTAATGGTCAGGGGAGAATTCTGTGATACTTTGACTCCGCCAGACTGCAAAGGAACAACATAATGGTTATCTTGCGAGAATCATTTGTAAGTTAGTCAAAGTTCGGTCAGTTACTATGAGTAGGTTTTAGAACAGGCAAAACATCTCATTCATCTCGTAACTAAACTTATTCAGAACAATATACCCATGAAACGAACTCTTACAAATACCTACAAGAGTTACGTGGTTCAAAATGAGATAGTGAAAGTTTTTACGAGAAACCGTCGTCATTTGGTAGTAGGCAAACATATTCGTGACAGACAGAGGCTATCACATGTCAAAGAATTGATTAGATCACGTTCGTAAAATAAAGTGTCTCGAAGGGCTTAGTACCAAAATCTGTGGAACCGAAATCCTAAAATAAAACTCGGTAAGGTCAGTCTGTCAGTCAGTATGTTTTTGTGAATTATTTAATGTAGTAACTGAGGTTATAAAATAAATTTAGCAGAATAAGTTATATCATAATGAAATTTCCAAATTAGGTTTAAGTGTCTTCTTACAATCCTTATCTTTTAATAAAAGAATGAAGAGAATGTAGAAGAGAAGTAAAAAGAGAAGTATTACATTAACATATCAACCCATATGATGCATTAACATATCACTGCTGGGCACGTGCCTCCCCAGGAGAACGGACAGTATGACGGTTTGAAGCGGCGGTAGCCTAATGGCTAAGGCATCGGTCTCGCAATCGTGAGGTCGCAGGTTCGAATCCTACCCATTATATTACCAACGTGAACCCACTCCTATTACAGGCCTTTTTTTCTTTTCTTTAGCTAGAGGGGTTAACAAGGTTGCTAGTAATGTGGGATTCAATCCAATATTGTTAGTTTTATCTTTTTTTAAAAAAAAAGAACCTACTTATAGGTCCTTAAGGTGCCATAATCATCACGCTTGACGAGCGGGTTAGCGATCGCAGTAAGGCTTCTAAGTATGCAAAGGACGTTGTTGCCTGTCCTCCGGTGGGAAATCCCTTGGTCGCCTTGACGACACCCACGGAAAAAGATTTAATTAATTGTTGCAAATAAATAAAAAATGACTACATGTTTTGAAGCGTAATAAAATTATAGATACTTGAATAATGTACATATTTGATTCGTGCCCTGCGTGCCTATGGCTATGAGTAGAATCAAGGTATCATTGTCCGAGTGAATAAGCTAGGTTCTTTTAGCGTCCGATGCAAAAAAAGAAGTATCAATTAAAACGTAATGTGTATATGGGTGGTGTCGTTGTCTCGTTGTATTTCTGTGACATCATAATGCCCAAATATACCAACGCGAAAGCTAATTTAACCGATATGTTTCATAGGTTGACTTGAAGCAAATCTGGTCCACCTATAAGAAGACTAACCAACTGTTTGTCTTAGCATTGGAGTTTTTAATGTGCACACACACCCACACATACACATACAGTAATACCCTTTAAACCACATATTTTAAAGTGTCACTTCTTGTGAAGTTTTAAAATCTCGAAAGTCTGTGAAAGACGCGCTCCAATGGTTCAGACATATCGACAATATGTTACAGAAAGAATGACAGCAGAAATGCATGCATACAAGTCTGTGGGAAATGGTAAACGTGCCCTATAAACGTATATTTCATAATATTATTTTTGTATTACGAGTATATTTATCAGTTACATTTACATTGCCGTATTTATTCTAGGACCTTATATAAATTTTCCTGCGCGTTTAGTAATGTTAAAGAAAAAAATATTACGTATTCGTATGCTTTGTATTTTCTTTTCTCTTATATAAATGGGACACATTTATTTATCTGTAGAGATAAAGAATCTAAAACCACTTTTACGAAGTGTGGAGGTAGGTATGTACATAATCCATTAAAACGTTTCTACTGTCCCTATAATGTAACATTATGGTAATCTATAGGTACTATAGTTTAAAGCTGAAGAGTTTGTTTGTTCGTTTGTTTGAACGCGATTATCACAGGAACTACTGGTCCAAATTGAAAACTTATTTTCGGAGCAGCAATGAAAAATGTTGCAAAAACGGGAGAAATGTACGCAAATGAAGTTGCGCGGGTCCGCTAGTCGATCATATGAACCACGAGGATACCACGATAGGAGATAGGATACCACGAGCAAGGTAAAGTCCGCCAACAGTACTAATTATTTTGATAACACAAATATAAAAATGGTAATGGGTATCCGAAGGCGTATTGTCGCTACGACCGCTCGATTAGGACTGACCACCGGCACTTTAAATTTAAACGTCAAACTCGTGTCACGCCATCATGCGGCGGCCATATTGAAATGAGTCAATAGATTTGCTATTTAATCAAAGCAGATATGAGGACAACACTACAACAGAAATCAATTAGCGATTTGATAATTTTTTGACAAATATATTAATGTATTTTTCATAATTTAATGAAACTTATCAAATATTTTTTGAACTAAAGTCTTATTTTTAATAATGTTTCATTTATTTGTGAAAAACGATGCCGTCTATCCACAAATAATGTTCTATCTCCAAATGGCGATGTACTTTTTTCTATACTTACATACTCTTATGTTCTATATTTTTATTCATCAACTATTTCATATAAACAAACAGTGCTATAACCCACATCTTATGCAAATAGGTAGGCCTAGCGCATGGTTATTAAAAACATGAATTTTACAAGCTTAATATAACGTGACACGTACGGCCGCCGGGGTAATCCCCGGAGTACCACACCACTTCGGATGTCGGATTTAAATATGATTACTTTATATATTACTGGAGGAAATGTTAACAATATGGCGTTTGTGGATACAGAAAGTATGAGTTGACTTGTTTTAGTATATAGAAAACTCGTTTTTTTTCACAAACCCCAGAATACTCCAATGATGATAACGTTGTGTTGTGCTTATAAGTTCCACGTTTAAGTGACAGAGAGCATGAATGTATCGATCTATTAAACATGTTCAACGTTTGTGTATCTAATTGTACATTTTTGAACTTTTTTTTTTATAATTCGTAAATGATCAACCCCGTTCCGGTTCCTCATTGTTACAATCTAGTCTACAGGCTAATAAGTAATTTACTTTCATAAATGTCCATTGTCACTTTTCTTATAGTTTCTAGTAAATGTAAGACATTCTGTTCTTGTGTGCTTTAAGTGTAGCACTCACAAAATTAATTCAAACGGTTTAGTTCTCTTAAAACCTTCGCACTGTGTCTGTGGTGTCGAGGAGATGGATAGTCTCGACATTCACATGTTGAAGAAGTCGTCATTCATGAGCGTCGGCATACTTTTATTACTTTTGCAACAATGTCAACCTTCAAGTCACGATGGAGATCCTCATCTTTTAAAATAAACTTGTTACAACTTCCACTGTGTGATATTATAACCCATCAATATTTTCACATAACATTTTTACATCGTAAATGGATGCTCCTACTATGTTGTGCTTATTGAGGCTGATATATCCAATCTCGTGAACTCTTCTAATATTATTGACCTCTTTTTTTGCATCAGTCCTCTAATATGATGTATAATATAATGGTGGCAGCACCTTACCTGCATATACACATACAGTATATAATCAGAGAAACATTGTAAACATTGGCAATTTGAAAAGAGTGGCAACGAGTTTTTATTGCCTGTTTTTTTCTCGGGTTTTACCTATTGTTTGCGAACAGGCATTACAAGTAAATGTTGAATCGACTTTTCACAAGTGTAGTATTTTGCTTCCTAAGTGAATAAATAATTTTTATTATTATTATTATCACCGATCTCCCTCTAATCTTTGAACGTCTGTTGCCAATATACACACTTACTTACACTTTGCATTATTTTTATGCGAGTTTTAGTTCTCAAGTTATCACAATATGAGCGACTACGAACTGCCCTTAATATTCTATGCAGAGCATTGCGTTCATCCTCTTAAAAGTTGCTCAGTAAAAGAGGAACAACTAGCAAACATGGTTTGGAATTTATAAAACTTTAAGATACAAGGAAGAAAACTAGGATAAATATCGGTTTGTAGGTAAATATGTACCTTAAATGATAGAGAAAAGCAATAGGATTCTTTATTTATTTATTAGCTTTTATTTTATTTATTTATTTAAAATTTTATGCACAAAGTTGTACAAAGGTGGACTTAATGCTAAAAGCATTCTCTGCCAGTCTACCTTAGGGTGATGTAGAAATGGAATGTGTAGGTGCAGTAACCTAATTGTAAAATAAGAACTTCCTTATTATTCTTACTTAATACACAAATAAAAATAGCTAGATAGAGAATATAAAATAAATACTAAAATCCAATATAACTATACAATAGTATACATACTTACAAAAATACATACATACATATATACCTACATACATACATAAATAAATACATAGATACAGACTAATATTTATGTTACTAATGTTGTGATGATTCAGCTGATCCATCAAGGAATAAAGTGCGTACCTTCCATTTAAAATTAAGGCGATTGGGTGCCATCCTAATTTCGGGGGGCAGGGCATTCCAGAGAGAAACAGATTGAACTATAAAAGACCATCCGACGAATCCAGAAGAATGAGCAGGGCATAAAAGAAGTAGATTGTCGGAAGATCGAAGATCTCTACTGTGATTTGAGTGCAGGTACTGAAAGTAGGAACTCAAGTAAGAAGGGGCAGTAGGAGAATTAAGAATAGAATAGAGTGTAGTGAGAGCGCGTAAACTATGTCGCTGGCGAATAGGGAGCCATTTAAGTTCGGAACGGTAGGAAGAAACATGGTCAAACTTACGAAGATTGAAAATGAATCCAATGCAGTTATTTTGAAGTCGGTCAAGTTTATTAAGGAGCTTTTGTATCTAGGCTTCTAATAAATCGTCTTATATTGTTCTGTGACATAATTTTCTACTTTTTCTATAATTCTAATACACACAATACATTAAAAAACAAGCGTTACATCGAAAGCGATGTAATCAAAGATTCATAGGCTCTCAATCACGGATACCGAATGTACGGCCGACTATGACACATCACGTTCAGTTGATCGATGGAGATGTCTGGACATAACGATTAGTCATCGAGACGTAACGATACGCGTGTAATTCATAACTGCGTAGTTGTAAGATTTGTGTGGGATTATTCTGAAGGGTGTGTTTGAGACGCTACCGAAAATAATCCCACACATATAATTATAATGTTGTAGTAACAAATAAATATTTTATTTACCTTTGTATTCTATAGATAATAAAGCAGTTTTTCATTGCCTGAAAACACGGATAAAACGATGTTTTCTTAAAATGAAACCTAGATCGATTAATCGCTCCCAAAACCCCCTGCATATTAAATTTCATGAAAATCGTTGCTCGTTTAGAGGTATTAAATTAATTATATTAAGACAACGGGCGTGTGATACTCTTCCCGTAGGTGTCATCAGGTCGACTAAGGGATTTGCACACCGGAGGACAATTACCCCTAGGATGTATAGGTAATAAGTAGATTCCACTGAGCAGACCTGTGGAACCATCAGTGGGACATCATATGGGTTGGTATGTAATTATATTAACATTGTGTTCAGATGATTTCTTTGATATATGTATAATATTAGCTCACTGCTTATGTATTGAATGCTTAAAGCGGGTAGTGGAGAACTACTGTACCAACATTATTATTACCACAATACCAGGGTCCTTCACTAGCTTACACACTAACTTAAGCCCGCGCGTCAAACTGTCAAAACCTTGTCATAAAGGTAAATAAAGAGCTGCGCTTAAAAATGCATCGCACACGCGTGCGGACAACTTTGAGCGCACCGCGCATGCGCCAATACGCGCGGGCTTGCCGCGAAAACGAAAAAAAAGATAGTGAATCAGGACCCTGTACTTAATAATTGCAATAAATAAAATAAAAAATCTTTCAGTATAAGTACCTACTACCGAACAGTTTTAGATGAAACTTCACGAACACAGTCGCGAGTAAATCCTATACCTTTAAACGAGCAATTCTTGTATATAAACATTTATATATAATCTGAATCTCGGCAACGGCTCCAGCGATTTTAATGAAATTTAGTATGCAGAGGGTCTCGGGAGCGATAAATCGATCTAGCTATGTTTCAAAGTCTTCCAGGTACTTCTAATTAAAAGCCTGTCCAATTATGATTAATATGTATAATTGGGAAAACAGTATCAAAATATACACCATAGCTTTTTCGATTATTTAACACTCGTCGCCACATTCACGCTAACAGATACACACACCGAAAAGTAACTACTCTTACGGCTCAAATCACCAGAATAGGGTCGTCGAGGCAGAAAAATAGGTTATGAATAATTCAAACTTTGTAATTGTAATTTACGTTGTTGTTATATCAAAGTTGTTTGATGTTTATGTTGTATGATGACGAAGCGATAATTTTGATACAAGTCAACAGTGTATCGATAAATCTGTAAACAATCAGTCAGTATTTTGGCTGTGGATTACATGGGATTACCAAAAAATACCAACAGTTTATTGGAGTAATTAGCTTTTTGTTTTTTAACTTGAAACGGCGGTGGCCCAATGGCTAAGGCATCGGTGTAATACATATCTGCTGGCTTATTATTTATATTTTAGTAATGAATTCAATCGTGTCGTCGCGGGTTCGAATCCTACCCATTATACTACCGACGGAAACCTACTTCTAACGCAAGCCATTGAGCTTAGCTAGAGGGGTCAACAAAAATGCTTAACTTAAATGTTAACCAAAATCCCTCATTGCTGGTTAAATGTATAAAAAAAAATGTCCGACTGGGATGACCATTTTTGTACGACGGAAAAATCCGTGGCGTGTAATACATCTCTATATTTGCTGCTGGCTAATTAGGTATATTTTAGTAATGAATTCAATAAAGTTTCTACATAAAGCTCTTCTGTATCTGTATCCATGGAATAGATAAGTAGATATTCAAAAGTGGCCTTACCTTTTGCCTTTATCGTAAATAACGTTAATCCAGAATCGCCTCTAGCCTATACTTTGTTGAGAAAATCTGTGCTCTAATAGATTTTAATAGTTTTCGCACTGGTTGAAATTAGTACGGTCGAAATAATTATAGAGATCCGCCGTATAAATAACTATAAAGTTTTTCGAAGTAATAGGTATATGTGAAAGTTATAAATATAAATAGATGGACAGTTAAAAAAAAAAAATTGAAAAAACCCATGACCCATACTTTGTAGGTAATAGGAAAAGTATAAAATAAAATTTTAGACACCCCGATCAATAAGAGCCCCAGACGAATTGTCTTCATACTACTTACCTCTTATTGGCCGGGGTGTCTAAAATTTTATTTTATACATTTCCTATTACAAAGTTGGTCGTGGTTCTTTCAAAATTTTTAATTTTGTTTTTTTTAATACTTTAAGAGATTTCTTACAAAACTTTTTGCGGCTCACTCTGGCGTATTAACATCACAACATCAATTTAAGAACTGTTGCTAAACACTTATTCTTTACTGACATTTTTTTTATAACTGTACGAGCTATCATCATAAAATATATCCAAGAACCATGGCAGACAAATTACACACCCTTTAAAGAAAACCGCATCTGAATCGGAAGAACCGTTATTGAGATATATGGTAACATTCGAGTGCACACACAAACAACTCTCCGTTCCGTCGTGGGTAAAAATGACGAGTAATTTGTTGGTTACTTGTGGTACCACGCTATCAACGGATCGCTCTTGACTACTTTTTTCTTCCTTTCCTGTATAGTTACTGTCAATGCAGAGATTACGTCTCGATAATTTATAATTATGTAAAGAAACTTAGACGCAGAGTATATAGCGTGACACAATTTAGTTAATTCAAAAAAGTTAGTAGTGAAATATTAACTGCAGCAATGAAATGTATTTCCCGCAAAAAGAATGCTGCCAGTAATGAAACCCTTATAATAATAATAAATACTAAAATACTTAGTTACATTAGTATGTTTATTATTAAACTATATTATTATAACAGTACAAGTTTTGGGTGTATCCCAAACAGGTACAGTACTCCCAAATTAATAATGCACATGCAGATCTTCGCTAATTGTCGTATTCCCGGAAACACTCGAATCATGGAATCGTAAGAGCCCTAAACAAGGCATTTGCATTTTGCACCTTGTTTAAAAGAGATAGGAGTCAATATCATGTGTGCACAATCGAAAACAAATCGGGCGTTCGGCAGCTGTCGCCGGTCAGCGAAATGTCTGTCAGTCGTCTTTATATATTGGTAGTGACTGCACGTGTTCTCTATTTGTGGAAATATATAGAGCTGCTATTACACACCCTTCTTGGTAAATATAATTTCAACATTAATTAGCTTATTCAGATTTAAATAGTATATTTTGAAAAAAGGAAAATAAATAACATATTTCACGTTTTTTTAATATTAAAAAAATAAAATACCTACATTAAATACATATTAAGTACTAGAAAAACATTTAAAAAATGAGATTTATTTAAATTAAATAAATAGATAAACATGCATAAAAAATATATACCTAACTCTGCCCATGCCATTTTCTTTCAGACGAATTCTTCCAAAATGGATAAATTTAAACGTGGAAAACCGCTTAATTCACAAGCACGGCAAATGGTATTTAATGTGTACCTTTATTTCTTAAATGAAGCCAATGTTTTCAACAGAGACCATGATGGTTATTTTAAAAAAATTCAAGACCGTGTTACAAAAGCTACAGGAATTTCGCGACGAACTTTGAGTAATATCTTAAACGAAAAAAAACATAATCAATCAAAGAAATTTTCTACACCGAAAAAAGGAAGACCTAAAAGTAGATTTCGGCTGGTACTTGATGATTTCGACTACTGTGTTATTCGTAATATGATATACAATTTTCAATTGACGCTGAAAGAACTCCCAACTGTAAATAATTTAAGAATAAAGTTGATCGAAGCTATTAATTTCAAAGGCTGTGCCGAGACTTTAAGGTTGATCTTGAAAGACATGGGGTTTAGGTTTCTGAAAACTGATAATAACAGACAATTACTTATGGAAAAACATGATATACGCCTAAAAAGGATCAAATATCTCAGAGAAATACAACAGCTGAGGAGTTCTGGTAGAAACATAGTATTTATGGACGAGTCGTATGTGCACACATCACATACTAAGGGTAAAACTTGGCAAGATAGCAACAAAAAAGGTATCAAACAACCCATTTCCAAAGGAGAGCGAATAATTATTGTACACGCAGGCAATGAAAAAGGCTTCGTCCCAGGGGCTCTAATGTTACATAAATGTGTCGACTCAGAAGGTGACTATCATAAAGAAATAAACGCGGAACGTTATCAAACTTGGCTACGCAATCAATTGATTCCCAACTTGCCTCCTAATAGTGTGTTGGTAATAGACAACGCCCCATATCATAATAAGCTGTCTGTGAAACCACCAAACTCAAACACATCTAAACCACAAATGACAGCTTGGTTACAACAACACAACATTCCGCATGACCCAAAGAAACTGAAACCCGATTTGTATAAAATTATACAAAGATACAAAGAAAATTACACAGAATTTGCCATTGACCGTATAATGGAGGAACATGGGCATAAAATTATACGATTGCCACCATATCATCCCGATTTTAACCCTATTGAAAATATTTGGTCCCAAATAAAGCAACACGTGGCCAAGAGAAATATTGCAATGACTGTGACGTCAGTTAAAGATGCTATATTAGAAAAAATCAATAAAATAGGACCAGAAGAATGGAAAAAAGTTTCTGATCATGCGGTTCAATGCGAAGATGAATATAGAAAATTTGAGCCAAGAATCGATAGTTATTCCGATAAACTGATTATTTACACAGGTGATAGCAGTGAGGAAAGTGTAAATGAACAAGAGCATAATGAAACTTCTGATGAATCTGCGATGTCGGGAATAGAGGTCTTCCTCGATTCTGATTAATTTTTTTATAATTGTATTATTTTTCTGGAATGATTAGTGCTGTAAACAAATTTGAACTGAGATTTTGATTATATTTTATGTAAACCTCTATTTGAAAACGTTTTTTTCTCCTTCTAATAAAACCTTATGTTATTTAAACCTTTTCCTCCATAATTACACCAACTTCGGTAAGACACTTGAAAACTAATCACTCCAACAATGATTGTAGCGTTTTCGCTATTTACTTACATGGAATTATCGAATCAAATTTCGTTACAGGTAAATCAAATCTGTTTTAGCACAAAACACATAATATATAAAATTAGGCATAGAGAAATTGCTCTTAACCACTCTATATAAATATCGTCTTTCGACGCTCGGGTAATACGACCGTTGCCGAACAATGACGAAGATTTCCGAAGATTTCTATGCGCATTATTACTTTTGGAGTACTGTACATTGAAGTACAGGCTGGCAATGAAAATAACTGAATATATATCACAAAATAATGACTCGCCTAATTTCCTGTAACGAGACTAAATTATTCATAATGATATTCAAACCTACATAATTTAGATATATATCTCATAACATGTCATCCCATTTATTAACCGCAAGCTAAATTATGTACGCCATAAACTTAAAAGATTAAGGACATTGGGCCCTTATCCTATATAATATATTGTTGTATCAAGGTTCTTTGGCATAGACATAAAGAATGGACAGCAAGAGCCTCACAAAATTGACCACTCTCTAGACAGAGACAACGCGTCTGTGTGACCAATACTTGTCGTTGTGTTTTACGTGTATGTATGTATCCTACCAATGTTTCTATGTCCGCTCATAACTCCTCAACGGCATAACTAGTTTTATATGTGATAAGTCGTTACATTTATCTCAATGACGTGATAGGTATACACTGGATAAGTATATAAAATTCTAAAAAAATCCTAAGGGTGGATACGGCCTGAGAAAAATAAACATTTCGAAGATTTTGAATGGGGAATCAAATTAAAGGCCATTAAAAGGCTAGGTCGAAAATATACATAATCCCTATTTAAAAAAGTGTGAAGTGACAAAAAAAAGTTAATGAATTAACAAATCGTTCTTGTATCTCTTATTTAATCTCTTACGTAATTATTTTAAAAGAACTAAACAGTAATAAAAAAATAAAAAAATATAAAACTAAATATACCCGCCCACAGCAAGACGAAAAATAAAATACCCTTTTAATTTAATATCATGCAGTCGGAGGTATCTTGTTATCTGTATTTTTGCATTAAAAAAATGTTCGATTTTGCGGTTGTCCAATAAAGTTTTTAGAAAAAATAAAACTACTGGCCTCACGATTGTTTTGTCTCTCTCATGCTAGCCTGTTATTTACTTCATACTTAGATAGAGAACGCTCAGTCCATTCTCTATGTCTGTGTTCCCTGGGCCATTCGTTACGTTCTTGCTAATGTTTAATTGTATGAATATTATGTCCTATTAAATTATATGTTGCTAAAGATATGGAGGTCGCATGCGTTTATTATTGTTTTCAGAAAATTTATGTCTGTATGAGATACGTTGCTATATATGTACGAGTATATATATTAATTAGGAAACCGTAACAGATATCAAGCACAGCTACAACTGAATGGATCGGGTTAAAGTTTGGCACACAGATGAAATGGGCGTAGACATCTGCTAATAACGGATTTTGAAAAAATCAACACCCAAAGCGATGTAACTAAGATTCAAAAACATAAAATTCAGAATTGAAAGAATGAACCACGATACCCAGACTCGGAACCAACATAATCAAACTCACAGAGTTCGGTCCCGAGTGGAAACTGAACCCACTATATTTGACACTGAGTTTACATACATGCATGGCATAGGTGTAGGTTTTGCCATTTGATATAAAAAAAACAATAATAAGATTAACAACAAAAGATTTAAAGATACAATTATGTAACACTTGCAATTACTTAATAACATTATTAAAATACATTTAACAAGAATTAAGTAAATAGATGATTGAGGTGTTGGTAACATTGGCTTAAAAGTTATTTAAAAAATCGGTTGTCTGTAAAGTCGGTTTACTGACGATAGTTGAACGTGACAACGTCATAAGAAAATACTGATGGAATGGTTTCATTTTTTAAAAGAAAATTTTAATTTTATTTGTTTGATAGATATTTTGTATGGATATAGAGAAGGAGGTAAATGGAAATCACAATTGAATTGATCAAGTTACATTTGTTTATATGCATAAATACAATTATGTCAATTTTTATTTATTTATTTTTACAATGTACATAGTTTTTACTAAAACATGTAAATGTATTATTGTATAGCAGCTGTCAACGCGGACGCATCGCTCACTCAAGTAGGAGAGAGACAGATGTCGAACGCGGAGGCCGATTGTGTCTCTTTATGGCTCGTTCCGCGCTCTCGCTTGCACTTAAATGGAACGCCTCAGAGCGAGGTAACGCCTCATGAGTCATGTTTTTTCGTGCGTTCAGCCGGCTCCATCGAATTATAAGACGTTGTCACGTCAAAAAAATTGGACTGAGCAATTTAAAATGTACTATGGTGGGTTTACACGCTTGTCTTCATAGCGACATTCAATGAGCAGGAACACGAGCGCGAGCATGTGAATAGTCTTAAATGTGTTACTCGGCTGTTTGTGAACAGTTTTTTTTATAATGCCGCACCGCCCGTATCGGCCTGCTTGCCACACGTCTGAACGCATCATAATTACACTTAGCGAGTTTGTGAAAGTTACAAGAGCAAGCGTGTTTTTTTAAATTTTCTAATTATTATTACGTGATAAGCATTAAACTTAAGGTGTTTTGTAGCCACAATAAAGGGTCAACAACTTACAACATGTAGAAACTTCTACCAAGGTTGTCTGCGGCAAAATGGATACTTCAAACGTGTACGAGAAGCCATTACAACAATCATAACACTAACAGTAGTAACTTATTAGAAACTTACTTACGTAAATATGACAGATTCACACTGTTTGTGGTAAGTATTAGTTTTTACCCGACTGTAATGAAGGGTTATGTTTTTCGCGAGTATCTTGTATGTATGTATGTATTAAATATTCTTTAATAACTGAAATCTCACAATCCACTGAACGGATTTATACAAATAAGACGTCGTTAGATTCGTCTTGATCGCCCAAGTGTTCTTAGTTTGAAAAAAAAAAAACGTTTGAAAAAAACAAACATGGCGGCTGTGAGATGTCAAAATAAAAGAGTGTGAAAACAAAAGTTGACTTGCACATAACTTATTACTAAAAATCCATGCGATTTATACAGAGGCAATTTGAAAAATAAATTTATTAAAGGTGAGTTTAAATAAGTAAGAGATTAAGTTCTCTCACCCTACAAAATAACGTTTTAAACTTTACAATGTTGCACTACCCAAGAACGACGGATATTTACACCCATAAAATATGATTGCATTACGCTCCAATAACTGTAAAGTCGACAAAGCATCATACACGAATTATCTATTGCCCAATAAATCCTTCAATAGCTTTCTATATGGCGGACGTTACTGCCGACAGGCAGGCGTCTATTTTACGCTCATCTTGCGGCAATATGACGTGTTCTGCACTTGTGGGTACATCGATTGCGAAATTCAAACAGTATTTGAGCGTGTTGGAAAATTGATTTGCCTCATTAGTCGTCCATGAGGTTGTATATAGTGTGTACTTGCGTTATTGTACGAATTGGGCAACGTCCTTTTGGCAATATTATTTATAAGCGGCGGTAGCCTTATTGCTAAGGCATCGGTCTCGCAATCATGAGGTCGCGGGTTCGAATCTTACCCATTATACTACCGACGTGAAACCACTCCTAACACAAGTCTTTGAGCTTAGTTGGAGGGGTTAACAAGTTTGCTAGTAATGTGGGACCATCCCACATTGCTAGTTATATAAAAATAAAACAATTTCTGCTTTGACCATTTTCTACTGCTAGATTGTGGACTACATCAAGTAGTACAATTATAATATATTAACAATCAAAATCTCTGTTTTTATTTAATGTAGATACTCAATGTCCTCATTAACTGATCATAGCTCATTGCGTAGAATGTGCGTACTTAATTCTTAGTTAACGCCTATAGAAGAGGGACATTAATTGAACCGAATGGGCCACAGGCGATAAAAAATAACTTTGAAAAGAACAAGCGATATGAATATTTTGTTACCCCATTAAACTTTTTAACTGGAACATACAGTACTTATTGTATTCTTTGGAATTGTTCAAAACTCCCATTATACGAAATGGCTTCATATTTCAAAATTCGATATAACGTGCCGCATATAAGTTTCGTTCAATGATACATGGTATATATCGCTAAAAGTGAATTTCCCTGTTCGAATTACATTCACATTATAACGTATATTCTGTCTATTTCTGTTCTCTTTTGTTCTATTATTCGCACTAATATTATATGTACATAATATTACATTACTACGCTCATGTAACGTGGCATTTCTTTCAGTTGGTTTATTCGGAGAATGAAAAACTCTTTCCTGCAATATTTGGGTTTTCTATTACAAATTTCGATTACAATTAGGGATTGCTTTTAGATTGAATAAAGGTAAATGAAGATATATAATAAGCTTGCCTTATTATTTTCCAATATTGAACCTTAATACGTGTGGGATTTATTCCGTAAATGGTTTGACGGTACGGCAACCATATCTTACTCATATTTAAAACGCTAAACAAATACTAGGTCTAGAAGAGATTGGATCTCACGACACAGCTTAAGGAATCCTAGTGTGAGATCCAGGGCTTTATTATTACTACGTTATTAGCCGCGATGGCCACAATTTAGGTTAATATCTTGAGACAACAATAATAATAATTATTAATATTTATTATTATTATTAATAATAATTATTATTATTAATAATAATTATTATTAATAATAATTATTATGAATAATAATTATTATTATTAGTGATTTAGGTTATGTACACAGTATATGTGACTGCCTCTGTGGCGCGGTGCGAGTGTGTCCGACTGCTACGCAAGAAGTCGTGGGTTCGATTCCCACACAGGACACCACTTTGTGTGATCCACAAATTGTTGTTCCAAGTCTGAGTGTACTTTATGTCCGTGACTTGTATGTTTGTAAAGTCCCCCGCGACACAGGGCTTGTACCCTAATACGGGAGTTGTCATTAAAAATATTTATATATGCGTTTGGAGTAAGAGGTGTTTGTGTGTGTTACCGCTTTACTCAAAAGTGTCTCGGATGATTTCAAAACGATTAGTCTCATTCCTGGGCATATTTTTAGGTAAGTTTTATTGTTCTAGACCTCCAGGTGGCGCTACAGTGGTCAAATGTTTTTCCAATTTTTTTTTTCTCGGTGATGGTTAAAACGATTTGGGAACGATTTTTTTCTCTGTATAAGTCTCATTCCTGAACATCTTCCAGTTAAGTTACAATGTTTCAGACCACCAGGGGGCGTTACATTACACGCGTTTGTTTCTAAAAAAAGAGTCGTGTTCATATTTTTATTATATAAAAAGGAATAGATATAATATATTAGTTTCGTTACAGTAAAATGTTTACTCTCAACACGAGTGGTTTTTCACCCTATAAGGAGGTAAAATAGTGATTGTAAGTTTGTATGAAACTCCGTCAGTTTAAAGTTAGATATCTGAAATATTATATTTGGCATTTTGTTTTGAAATAATGAAATACCTACCGGTTTTAGCGTTTTTGGAAAATACCTCTAAAGGGGTGAAATAGGGGTTGCAAGTTTATATAAAACTCCTAAAGTTTGAAAGTTATCTGTGAAATTTCACGTTTGACTTTTTGGTAAAGAATAACGAAACATGTGTTTCAGCGTTTTTGGAAAATCAATACCTAAGGATGTAAAATAGGTAAGTTGATATGAAACTACGTCAATTTTTAAGTTAGATCTGTAATTTGTATTTGGCTTTGTAGTTGTAACTGGCCATTTATAATTATTTTGAGAAATTTGATTATTTAAAAATATAGATTACTAGCTGCGCCCCGCGGTTTCACCCGCGTAAGTCTACATCCCGTGGGAATATCGGGTTAAAAGAAGACTACGTGTTGAGAGATATATTTTCTCTATTATATATATCAGAGGTAATAAAAGTATTTACTTTGATATTGATCAATTTGTTAGTAGGAAAAATGTATTAGAAATAAATTTACCAATTTCTATTGTAATTATGGTTCACCATTTTGACGATAATTGCTTCCACATAAGAGATAGACATTTGCTGTCGTAGACTTTTTCGTAGGACTATTTATGATAAACATATCGTTCATACATTATATACGAGTATGTGTAACTTCAACGATATTTGCGGCGCACGCCAAAACATGTCGCCGATAGTAGAATTTTTTTCTACTTACTTAACACTTATCATTATATTTTGAACAATTTACACAATATCTTTATAAATTATAGTCTATGTATTATTCTAATGTATAAGCTAAATCATTGTAAAGTTTCATTAAAATCCATTCAGTAGTTTTTGCGTGAAAGAGGAACAAACATCCACACACTCACAAACATTCGGCTTTATAACTTTAATTAATAATATAGTAGGGAGTAAAAGTATAATTGTTCGAATTTCGAATTTCCCTCCACATTTTATCGAGAGTTTAATTAAATTATCGTGTCTCATGTCAAAATAGATCTGTATCGAGAACATTTTCGTGCGATGTTTTTCTACGATTTTGTATGTGACTTAAAACCTGATGAGTCATTTGATCGACTTCAAATGGCTTTTACGGATGAAGGACCTTTCAAAGCAACGATATCAAAACAGCATGAACGCCAAACGGTATACAACAAGCGACCGAACACCGGGCTCCGCGGGGTACTGCTTCACCATGATAACGAGCCCGCTCCCTCAGCGCTTAAAACGAGGGACTTCTTGGACACCAAACCAGACAGAGCCTTGGGTCACCCTCCTTACAGTCCTGATCTGGCACCGTGTGAGTTCTTTTTACAGTTACAGTTTTTATCGTTGGTAGACGCGCTAGCAGCGTTTGAGAAGGCCGTGGAAGAGATGTCTGCGGCTGACTGGAAAGACGCACATAACTTTGTATAGAGGTTGGTGGAGAGCTCTTTGAAAAGACTTCATTAAAACAACTTATTCATAGAAGTTACTTTATTAGTTTTTCAAAAGTGAGTGTCCCAAGTAGGTATAATAAATAGAACTTTTTTTTTTTAATTCATTTATTTGCTTATTAAACACATGGTATACAAATAGATCTTATTCTAAATGTCTACACACTATAAATTACAATAGTTCATAGGTTATTTTACCTTTACGGACATGCATCCATAACTTAACTATTAATATCGTAATTATTCATAGATTTACGGAACGCAGAATAATTGTCATAATGTGGGTAAACTGATATATAATAATAAATGGAAATAAAGAAGTAGAAAAGATAAAAAAGTAATGTAATTTCAAAAATTCTAAATATCCTAATTTTAGATATATTTCGGGACTTAATCGTGTGAATTATTTAAAGGTTCGAACCTTTAATTCAACCGACGTTTCGATCGAATTGCACCGATCGTGGTCACGGCTCGACTAAAAACATAAATATCCTAATCATTCCTTTATAGATTTTAACCCTTAGAATCTTTACCTTAATTAACTCAGAATCGCATACAAAACATGTAGGTACCAAAAAGAAAGGTGTACAAATTAAAGTGAGAAACATGTTTTCTGTGTGTGTTATACGTGGTTCAAAAATGTTGGTCTTGCTCGTGTCTAGTAAAACGAGTACCACATATTTGAAAAATAGAAAGCTACAAGGTTTTCCTACAGTTTCACGGTTTTTGTTTTGTACGGTAGCAATATAGTAGCAAGTTTTCACCTGTACCGTTTTCCGAAACTCAATTTATATTGTGTCGGTTTTCAAATTCCCTAAGAGAGTTCTACTAAAAATTTTACCGGTCAAATTGGGAATTCTATTACAAAGCTTAAGCAGGATTTTATAAAATGGATTTAATGAAATAATTTTAATCATCAAAGTTTTGTCCGACCAAATATATTTGTATAAAATTGTAAAATGGCTGTGTCTGTACATGGAAGATAATTAAAAAAACTAACTTAGTTCGACTAATCAAGGACTCACTGTCATGCAGCCAATGCAAACCGGCGGCATTCAAATCAAAATCAAACTTAATATGAGCGAAGCCACGGTGACGAGCTAATCACAATATAAAGCCGATTCATTACTTTTTTCTAATTTTATACATAGGCACATATATTTTTACGTCTCAGGCGGGACTTAAACCGAGGTACCGGCCCTAAGCCATTACCAACTCCGGCACCTAGACATGTTCGCCAAGTCGAATTTAGCCTCCGTAAGATTTCGGCGCGGGATGTAAGGGAGCGTACAACCATCTTTCGCTCCAAGCCAACCTCACCTGCATGTGGTACATCCTGCTGTATAACGAACGAGGCTCTGGCGACCGACTGGTGGCGGTATAACCATCCCAAATTCAAGGCGTAGCTAAAGTAACAGGTCAGTGACGGGCAGCAGCGTCACTGATGCGAGAGCTACGCCCTGCGATCGCCAACCCGCCTGCCCAGCGTGGCGATTATGGGGCATTACCCCCTAATGCACGAAGCACAAAAGCCACGGCCCCCAGTTCCCGGCAGTCACACTATTCTTGAACATGGTGGCATCCACGGTAACGGCGTAGCGGGGGGTGCTAAGAATCTCCGGGCTACGAAAGGCCACCACAACAGACTGACCCTGGCGACGTATAACGGACGCACGCTACGGCTAGACTCGCATCTGGCAAACTTGAGATGGAACTTGGGAAGATTAGGTGGCATATCCTCGGGTTAAGTGAAGTCCGAAGAGAGGGGGAGGACACCATAACCCTCGGGTCGGGCCACCTTATGTACTTTCGCGAGGGAGACCAACAATCCCAAGGTGATGTTGGGTTTCTGGTAAATAAGTCCCTTTCTGACAATGTTGTGGAAATGTCCAGCGGGTCGAACAGGGTAGCGTACCTCATTATTAAGCTCACCGAGAGGTATAGCCTCCAGGTGGTGCAAGTGTACGCACCGACCTCGGCACATCCAGACGACGAAGTGGAGGATATGTTCGATGACATATTGAGGGCCCTCCACTCCACCACTAAGACCCACTACAACTTTGTTATGGGGGGACTTCAACGCTAAAGTGGGAGTACAGAATTACAGCGAATCGGTAAATGGAAGTAGAAATCATAGGGGGAAAATGCTAGTCAACTTCCTCGAATGGGAGGGGCTCTTCTTGATGAACTCCTTTTTCAAGAAACAGCCCCAAAGAAAGTGGACATGGCAAAGCCATCATGACGGATAAAAAGAATATATTCAGAGACGTCACCGTGATCAACAGGTTTAATAACGGTAGTGATCACCGACTTGTCCGAGGCTCTCTGAATATCGACTTCAAGGCGGAACATGCCCGTCTGATGAGGTCCAGGCTCCGACCTACTTTGCTTGTTGAGCAGCGTTTGGGAAGTTACGTCAAGTCTTGTCATCGTCGATCCCACATTGCCTTAAGACTAAAGTCTTCAATCAGTGCGTCCTACCCGTCATGACATACGGAGCCAAAACGTAGACTCTGACGGTACGGCTGGTTCACAATTTCAAAGTCGCGGGCTATGGAAAGGGCTATGCTCGGAGTTTCTCTTAGGGACAAAATCAGAAAAGAGGTGATTTGGCAGAGAACCAAAGTTATCGACATAGCCTACAGGATTAGCAAGCTAAAGTGTCAGTGGGCTGGCCATATTAGCCGAAGAACCGACAATCGTTGGGGTAAACGAGTTCTTGAGTGGAGACCGCGTCTCGGCAAACGTAGTGTAGGACGCCCTCAGGCCAGGTGGAGTGATGATCTACGCAAAACGGCTGGCAGGAACTGGATGTGAGAAGCCAAGGATAGAACAAAGTGGCGTGCAATAGGAGAGGCCCCTGTCCAGCACTGGACTGCTATAGGCTGATGATGATGATGAAGATTTCGGCAATTGTTGTACCAGTAGAGAGTTCCCGAGGACATGTCCCGATGCCGAAGTTGGTAACGGCTTAGGATCGATTTCTTTCTCCATACATTTAATACATTAGCAATACATTAGCAATACATTAGCAATACATAAGCAATAAATTAGCATTCAGTTTGAAACAGAATACTTCATTTTTACGCATCATCCATCGCTGAAAACGATCTCACTAATCCCACAACATGACATCGCATCGTATTTCACGAAATATTTACTCGTATATTTGTATAATGACACATTATTTTTAATGAAACAAAAAGCAGAAAATTACTAGTTAAATACTTAATGATTTAATAACTGCATTCTCTGTCATTCGTCATCACATTTTGTACCAACGTGCATAAATTCTGATTGTTTCAGTGAGTCATTAATAAATTTAATTTTCGCGACGAGATTTAATCTGGTACCAACAAAACGATTCAATAAGATTTTTATTCAGAACATTTGGGCAATAAGTTTTATGATTAAAACCCTTGAAGTTGTAGAACTTAACCATTTGCAGGTGGACAAGATCTCTACTGACTACGAGATTTTGCATTTAATTTCCAAAATTTGGCGAAAACTTTATTGCTTTAGCAGACTGTTCTTCTTGTAAAGTTTTCATTTTGGGAGATCTACCACAAAATAAAGTTTGAGAGGAAATATTGTATTCCCAAGTTAGAGTTCGTCTGGTAACTTAGATCAGTTTGTGACTACTATTTTTATTCATGGAGGATATCTTTAGTGAAGCTTTGAAACTTCACAGTCGGAGTTGTGCCTGTTTGCGACAGTTTCTCTTTTATGTAATTAAATACATATAAGTAAATAAATATGGCGAGCAATATAAAGTGTGCTAGTCTTAAAATAAAGGTTTAGTTTAATTACTGGGGTTAGATGCTATCGTATAACTTTAGATGTATATACAAGCTCTTATTAGCTCCACGTGTAATGTAAAGTGGATATTTTCAGAAGAATTATTTTTCACTTCTTGTCGTCCTGAAAAACATATTGTGAAAACATTAGTTAACCTATTGCATTAGATTTCGGGTAGTAATACAATCACAGTACAGTAATAACAAATTTTACTGAAATTTTCATTTACAATTATATTTTTCTTAGCGAACCTGAACAATATGTAGACGAAAAGAACCGATTTTTTCTTTTATTTTATTCGTCAAACATAAAATTTTAAAAAATAAACACAAGCTGCATTTTAACTTTCAAACAGAGGAAAATACTCATTAGTTTTACTGTAGTCTTAAAAAAATATAAAACCAAGTATTTTATTCGAAAAACAAAGACTTACTGCTAAGTAATTAACAGTTGAAGTACCTAAAACAAATAGTTCTATATTTTAATTTTCTTCATTTTAAACGAAATATAAATTATTCCAATCTAAATCGGTTTTTGTTATGATAAGACTACCACGTAAAACTAACTCATTTCAGAATAATATTTTAATAGATACCGAATGTACAATCTCTCGGTCTCATCGGCCCACACCTCTGTATAACACAGAGGTGTTGGCTGATGGGACAATGACCTGAAACGCAAAACAGGCGTTCTAATCAAAGACATGAAGCAGATTATTACATAAACATTTACACTTTGGCGTTACATGATTAAAAATATTGTATATACGGGAATTATCGGTCATATGACCACTGCCACTGCAACCTGGTTAAAACTTCAAGCAATTTTATATATTTTGTATTTAAAATACAGATTATTATATCTCATCAAAGTGCCGTGTGGTACGGGCTTAAAATAGTAATATCCCTCCATCTCTTCCCGTGGATGCCGTCAAACAAAGCGACTAAGGGATTTAAAACTGGAGGACGGGCAGCAGCGTCCTCTGCGTACTTTAAACCTTACTGCGATCGCCAACGTGGCGATTATGGCAATTACCTCCGGATCTATAAAAAGTAGGTTCTACTGGGGAGACCTGTGCCCAACAGTGGAACATCATATGGGTTGATATGTATCTCAACATAGTAATGACACAAAATACACAGGTACAGAAGGCGGCTAAATACAAGGAGCGAAATAAATGCGTACATATAGTGATCTCGGCGGGTGCTACCCATAATATCTTGGCAACAAGACAACTGATGAACATACCTATATATTTCTAAATGCATACATGGTATAGATAAATAACACCCAGACACAGAATAAACCATCATGCTCATCACACAAAGTCTTATCTTGGGTGGTGATCGAACTCACGACCTACGGCTTAGCAGTCGGGGCCACTTACCACTAGATCAACAGGCAAGCCTCCTCAGTCAGTCATCTTGATTACTTAGTGTGATGCAATACAAACAATGGTCCATGTTACATCGTGTCTTGCGCACCCAACCACCAGCACAAGGCGAGTTGATGGATGCCTCTGACAATGCAGTTCACATGATTGCGTTCTGGACAACTTCCAAATACCTAATATTTGATATGTACTTACAATATTTGCTGTTGGCGCTAAAAGAAAGTTATCGAAACATGTGAAATTCTCATGTTAATACCTATTATGTAAGTTAAACTAACTTATCTAATATTAAAATTAAATTGACAAAATAAACAATAAGATTTCGCATATGCACGGCAGCCCTATCTTAAATCTTGACACAAGACACGTGAAACTTAAGGAAAATCTAAATGAATATTATATGGAAACTTATATACTTGTTCTGAGGTCTTGCATAAGGCTCTGGTGTAGGCATTCAGGCACAACCAACTCATTTATGAACAATATTCACTGAATATACGATCTCGCTATGAACATCGCCAGGGCTTTCGCTAAGTAGTATACAAAGAAAGAAATATAGGCAAAGGGTTTTGTGGAGAATATTTTAGCTTATTTTCTCAAAGACTTGCTATATAAAAGGTCTAGTTTTTCACTCTGTTTTGCACTTGCCAGCCACTATGTCGAAGCTTTTTATATTTTTCTAGAATTATATTTTCTTCACACTTCGGTTTTAGCTTAACCAGTTTTGTGGTT
Organism: Herminia tarsipennalis; assembly: GCA_945859575.2. NCBI lineage: Eukaryota > Metazoa > Arthropoda > Insecta > Lepidoptera > Erebidae > Herminia > Herminia tarsipennalis. The sequence goes on along the minus strand of OX243834.2, from coordinate 6,759,114 downwards.
GTTTAGTAATTATTGCGCTTTGTAGATAATGCCTTCGGAAAAGTCATGTATCCAATTTTTGAAAAACTTTTTTAGTGTTTTGTCCAGAAGTAGTTTTTCTACGGTCACTTTTTCTATAGTTACCACAATAAATATGTTGGTTTTTAACTTCACTCAATTTATTGATTAGATTCACCAACAGTTATGTAGAACAGTTCTATAACGAGTTATACATCTGTAGTGTTCATACCTAGATATATAAATATATATTTTTTATTAAACTTAGGCTTGTTCTTCGCTTTGATCATACCTGAGTGAAAGCATTGGAGGTCTATGATGGAACAAGCGCACCCAGAAAATGCCTAATCACTCTAGTCATACAAGTGTTCGGGTTTTGGAAAATTAATTGGAAATATTGACACGGGCAGGGAGTTACACTCTTTAGCTGTTCGCATAACAAATGTTGAAGCGTACTGCTTTGTGCGACAGGTGGGTATAGACACATCGTGTGGATGGTAGCCCGCAGTGCCTCTAAATGTCTAATGATGGAAAGGAAACGGCGTGATCTGTTCATGGAACTCTTGTGAATACTCTCCGTGGTACAATCTGTAAAACACTGCCAAGCAGGTCACGTTACGCGGATGTTGCAAGCTGTGGAGCTTTTTTTCGGTCAACGCTTCGTCGCTTATAAGCCTGCGTTGAACTGCGTCTAGTGAAGCCAGTTGGTATTAGCCGAGCCATTTCACAGGTGACAACAGTACTCCATGCAAGAACGGCCCTGTGCTTTATATAAAGTAAGAAGCTGAGAAGTACAGCAACTTGTGCCCAGAACTCAATAATTGCCAATGGTTCGTACCATTAAATATTTCACGCAATTAAGTCCGATAATATTCTAATATTAGCGCCGAAGTTGAGACTAGACAAGATCAAGGTTGTCGACAATTGAGACAGATGCACCACATAAAGTGGGGTCAGACTTCGTTTTGTTGGCATTGAATTCGACCAGATTGTCGATACCCCATTGGGAAACGAGGTTTAAGGCCGTATGCTCAACCATGGCTATTCTATTTGAAAAGACATCACCCCTTCTAGCTCCCGCACTGGATACATACCTCTCTGACATTGTGCTATCGTCTGCATACCAAAAGATACCGGTCATTAACAAATCGTTGATGTGGAGCAAACATAGAGTTGCAAAGAAGACTGAACCTTGAGGAACACCGTCGTCGATAGCCATGAGGTCCGATCAGCAGCTATCTACAACTACTCTGATCGACCGCATCAGAAAGTCCGTAATTGTTATGTGGATGCGTTTATGCTAGTGCGAGTGCGGGCAGGCGCATATGTGAACATGGATGCGTGTATGCCACGCGTGTGATAGGTAAGGTGTATATTTACGGCTATTTACATAGATAAATAGCCATTAAAATAATTATTCAGGTAGATATTTGTACCTGTGTATAGTGAAATGAATGTGTGATGAATATGTTTAGCTAGTCAGTAAATCGTTGACATAATGACCACTTTAATGAGGATTCCAAAATACTACTGTAATGTTAGCTTTAGAAATTAAAACAGTATTAGTACATTCGATTAACAAAATAAGTTATGACACAGTTAATTGATATTTTATAAGAAGTACTTACAGTTTAGGTTGTAATTAATATGTTAATCACTTATAACACATTACAAGAGCACTAAATAATAGGTTAAATTAATTAAAATAAAAAGTAAGCATCCACTGATCACAGATGTATTAAACTAATTGAAATGTCAAATATTGCTATTGTGATATTTTACTTCTTTTATTGAAAATTAAATGGTAGTGTGTTTTAGCCGTGTGCTAGTTTGAATTTTATATAAAAAAAACACGATTCTATGTAATACATAATTTTAAATTTTAAAGTATAATAAGAAAGAATGTCCGCGAAGTAACGACATATTTTTATTGTTTAGTGTTTTTGTCCTTTAAAAGGACTGATAGATTGTGATTAAGAGTCAGTCTTTCACTTAATGCTGGTTCTTTTGTGATATTTTATAATTGTGTTTAGATGTGTATATATTATATATTGCAATGTGATGTGATTTATGAACATTGTCTTGTGTGATACTACTTAGCTGTATAAAGCGAAATGGTTGAACATTGCCATTATGTTGACAATTGCTTTTGTTATTAGATCTTGTTATTTAAATTGTAATTGTAAATGCAAAGGCAAATGTTTATTAGGAGACCAGCCAGTTTTCTTGTTGTCTCTTTTCCCAATAGGTTCTCTTGGAACCAACATTAGTATACCATCCTACTCCTAAATCCTTGATACAACCAGACGGAACAAGTTTGAGAATACATGAAACTTGCCACTGATTTCTTTGTATTATTGACCTCCCTGATTTATATTAGATTACCTACTAACTATCAATACTGAACTTATTGATAACCTTAGATTGCAATTAAAGTACATGATTCAAATATCCTGACACAGTGTAATTGTAGTTCTACGATGAGTCGTAGTGGTCTGCAATGAGCCGTAGTACTTCTACGATAAGTAGTGGAACTTCTACAAGAAGAGTCGTAGGACTACTACGTAGTTCTACAATAGAAGCTTTTATATTTTGCTACAATTTGCTACAATACCAATGTAAAATCTAACTCGTGTGTGCTTGCCTTCATGCGTACATCCGTGCCTATAGGTATATGCCAAATATTGCCGAACATTTGAGAATATTAAGGGGCGTCTAAACGCGCCATTTTTTACGGCAATTTGTGGCGGCACTATTGGCAATTAATTGCTCGGCCAATAATGAAGATATGTCTACAATTGTATAGCGCATGATCCAATCTCCTAAACGGGCTACACAACCCGGCAACAATAAAATAGAGGGCCACTGAAACAACAATAAAATTGGCCGGGCAACATTGCGGAAAATAGATCACTCGGCGATCGTCCGGCAACCATCAAATCAATATTGGAGAGACCTGCCATGTTGCCGCCACAAATTGTCGTAAAAAATGGCCCTTTTAGACGCCCCTAAATATTCTCAAATGTTCGGCAATATTTGGCATATACCTATAGGCACGGATGTACGCATGAAAGCAAGCACGCACGAGTTAGATTTTAAATTTGTATTGTAGCAAAATATAAAAGCTTCTATTGTAGAACTACGTAGAAGTCCTACGACTCTTTTTGTAGAAGTTGCATTTACGTCTAAAGGGGCGTCCCCTTTAGACTTAAGCACATATCACCTCATGACAAGCAGTTACCATCGAGTAATATACCTACTAATTTTATCTTAATATCTTCACCGTACCAAAAGGCTGCTGTTACACCAGTAGTTTCATGTAAGTATAACTGAGGCTGATAGGCTAGTAGTAATGACTTTGTTTTATACAATGTAAAGATTCTCACCCTTTGACAGACTTGTAGCTTAGATCTTTGTCTCGCCAAAGATCATGTTTGAATGTCAAAGGTCAAAATAAGATACACATGTCAAAAAAATTGTTTAATGATCACCCTTCATAAGCGGCTCATGTTAAACATTATTGTCAAATGTATTTCATCACGACAGCTGCAATTAATTCAGTTATCTGTAAATCAACATTGCATAACTCGTTATTTCAATATTAATTATAGAATGCTAATAGTTAACTCATATTAATGGGTGATGGTTCTATAATTTAAGCGAATATTCATATTTCATTGATACCATTACCGTAAAATTATTGGGTATCTTATGCTGTGCAATATGCTTAAGTAAGTTTGCCAAATACAGACATACACCAGTTTATCAAAAAACCGGGCAAGAGCATGTCGGACCATGCTCAGTATAGGGTTCCGCCGTCTGCAGTCCGCAATTGCATCAGCAGAAGAGCATATGTTCATGGCACTTACGCTCTTTTGTTGAGAAACGCAGTTTTTCTGCAGTAACTTAATGACGAAATATCCAATCATGTCCAAAATAATTTTGGTTTAAAGTATTTGTTAAGCGCGCTACCTTTGTGATTTTTTTTTATAATTTTTAGTCACACAATTTATGCAACTTTCGGAGCGATTATTTCCAAAAATATTTACTGAATCAAAAAATTCTGCACACTGGCGTGTAATGTTTGTTCGGTGGTGTATGCTACAAATAAGTCAGCAATAGCGGAACACTTGCTGGATGCGGGATCTAATCACTGGATTGAACTACACAAACCACAGGTCCTCTCCACTGACCGTCACTATTACTCCAGGATGGTGAGGGAAGCGGTTGAAATCAAAAAACACGTCAATTTCAACGGAGAAGATGGATACCGTTTGTCAACATCGTGGAATCCTGTGATCAGCAAGTGTATACACCGCCGAACAAACATTACACGCCAGTGTGCAGATGTCCTTAGTGTTGTGTGTCAAAGTACCGACAGTTCCGTAATAGTGTGATAAAAATCAAGCGAGGGTAGTTTCCGAAACCCGCGCTTCACGGAGGCGACGCTGAGCTGGACCAGTCTACCCGTGACCACGGCCGTTGCAATACGGTCGAAACGTCGGGCAATAAATAAGGTATTTTACCTTAAATTGTTCACGCTATTATGACTCGTAGTATATACAATTTTATAAGATGTACCACACGTTGATGTTAGCCAAAAAAAAAATTTTGCAGCTCTGAAATATTTATTTTTATTATTTAGCTATCAAACTAAGTAGCTGCTACTATGAGACACCTTTTAATAAGGGTTCTGTTTTTCGCCATTTTGGCTACGGAACCCTAAAAACTGGTCACAACAAGAAAACTATTTAGCAGTCAAATCTATACGGAACTTGTACCACTCTGTGTGTTCTTCTACTGCAGAAATCATTTATATATAGATTTTTGATGACACTGGGCGTGAACGTTAGTTAAAAAAAAAATAAAAGCATTTTTACGTATCAAATTAGCTTGAAAATTTAAAAATGTAAGCCCTTTAAAAATCTTGTGATAGTTAGTATCTTGAAATTCCATACGAACGCAATACGTTCAACCGTTTGGAAGGTAATCGGTTTTTTATTTTGTGTTGAAGTTTTTAATGTGCAACTAAAAGATAAATTAAAACTTGTTGTGAGCATGTACTTTCTTTGCCTTCGGGGAACTGACATGTTCATGGACAAAAAGTTCCTTAAAATAAAGAGAAAAAAAAACTTGTTTCAAACCAACCTTATATCAACGCTATGAAACGATAAAGTCTAAAACTTAAATTCTAAAAATAACTAACTGACCTAAACTGTACAGCATTTTAAAACCAAAAAATCGAGTAACAAAGCGAGCTGAATCAGGGAAAAACGGCAGATAGGTGCTCAGTGGTCGAGTAAGAAATAAATAAGAGACTTTATCTCGCGATGTACCAGCATTAGGTACCTACTTACAAGTTAAGAGGTTATTAGTCTCAAGTAAGATATCGGTCCTAAAATGGTATGATTATTTCTACCGGACTACCGCGAAACTAAAAAGTTTTAGGTTTATATACTACTAAATGTTGAAACAAGCAGCTCGTTAGTCTGTGCCACTTATGTATCAGTGCCACCAAAAATTATGTTTCACAAAAATCTGATTGTTACCAAACCGCGCTCCTCATTCGAGACACGACTACATAATTCCCATTTGCCTAGAAATTAATTATTAAAATCCAATATCAAACTATAAGAGAAAATTGCGGTCTAAAAATATTGTCGTAGCAAGTTACCTATACTAATATTATAAAGCTGAAGAGTTTGTTTGTTTGTTTGAACGCGGTAATCTCAGGAACTACTGATTCGAATTGAAAAATTATTTTACCGTTGGATAGCCCATTTATCGAGGAAGGCTATAGATTATATAACATTACGCTAAGACTAATAGGAGCGGAGCAGTAATGAGAAATGTTGCAAAAACGGGGAAAATGAACGCAGACGAAGTTGCGCGGGACAGTTAATGCGGTATATTTACGAAAACTTGTGAATCAACTTGCTTCTTCGTACCGGATATGAAATACCGTTAACGTGCAGAAACTGTTGTAACTTATGTTCCATCATATGTTGTAGTGTTATATGTCGGCTCCAGGCCAAGAAAATGCTAGCGTGACGATCTGCATGGTTTCAAATGAAATGAGAGATCCATATAGTAGTTTAGTAGCTGCACATAAAATCTTGTGATTGGCCTTCATATACTTAAATAGCTTTTGTGTATCCGATGTGGAGTGTATCCGACTGTTACGCAAGAGGTCGTGGGTTTAATTCCCACCCTGGATAAAACTTTGTGTGATGAGCTCGATTGTTTATTCTGTGTCTTGGTGTTATTTATCTATAATATGTATTTATTTAGTAATATATAAGTATGTTTATCAGTTGTCTGGTAATCTGGTTTCCACAGTACAAGCTCTGCTTAGTTTGGGATCACATAGGTTGTGTGAGTTGTCCCAAGATATATTATATTATTATGATATATTATATAAGCTTACTACGCTCTAGCTGTAGGTAAAACAAAAAACGCATACTGCCCAAGACTTCGTTCTAGTGTAGATATTATTTACGTTATCATTCTGTAGAGTCAGCGTACTACAGAAATAACTTTTTGCCCCATAAGACTTTTAACGTCAATAAAACCCGCTTTAGGGCCAAAGTATCTATACAGTCAAGCTACTTTTAGGGTTGATTCCCGGCGATTTAATGCTTTTGAAAACCCGATATGGCCATCAACTTAGCTAGTCACGGCAATCTAGTCACTTTTTTGACAATCAAGCCCAAGTAGTTGCCAAATTGCTATACAGTATCGATACATTTGCAGAATCATCTGGCACTGAAATTCATTTACAGCAACCGATCGTTATAAAGATCAAAAGTAATCATCACAGGAGAATATTACTCATTGTTTACCGATCGTGGTAGTAATAGTTTGACAATGTATGGACACATATTTAAATTAAAAAAGGATCACAATTTCAAAGTGCATTAATTTTTCAAGTTAGATGTTAGGGCATTTACTTTCATTACCTAAGTATTCAAAACGATAACTTTTCACAAAGTTAAATTCTTTTTTTATGAATTTCATTAATGTTAAATGAACTATGACTCTCGATTTCGAACTTAATAAAAATCACCTCAACTGTTTAGCCATGAAGACCAAACACATGAAAAGATAGAATAGTTACTTTATCATTTACATTAATAATATGATGCACTATTGCAACTAAATTGCTATGTAGCTAGCTAAATTAGCTTAGCTTAAGGTATGCAACCGGCTTTAACCATAGCATGTTCAAAGGAAAACAAATTGAAAGATTTAAATGAACGTCAAAGCACTTGATGCAATAGGTTTTCAAAAGCTCTTCAGAAACTTTCAAGACCACACATGCTGACTTAACTTTAAAATCTGTTTTAACTTATGTTTCCATTGCAAAGATTTTCTTATTCAAATTGATAGAAGAAACTTTAGTAGTTAAGCTTATTCTACTGAGTTTTGATTTCGCTTTATATGACTTAAAGTATTTTAAATGAAACGACATTTAAGATAGATACTATGTTGATGTTGGTAGGTACTTTGTTTTTATTTAAATTGTATGAAAATCTTAAAAACTTTCAAAGTATTCTTATGTGTTAAAGTTTGTTTCCTAAAGATTTTTACACAAAGATCCCTATAATGTTACTAAATGTTGTGTGGGATGGATGTATTGATCAGTCTACCCGTGACCACGGCCGTTGCAATACGTTCAAAACGTCGGGCAATAAACAAGGTATTTTACCTTAAATTGTTCACGCGATTAAGACCCATAATATATATATTTTCTTATGATGTATTGACGTTTGTAACTTTTTTACGCAATAGGTACTGAACGCATTACGATAAATCTTTATAGTAATCTATATTTATAATAGTGATTCCTTATTTCCCTTGGTATAACTAGAGAACGACTTCACCAATCGGTGAAGTCATTCATTATTTTTTTTAGTTTTCTAAAACTCTGTAAAAGGTTCTTTCGAAAAAAAATAATGGGGCGGTACTAAGTTTGCCGGGACAGCTAGTTATAATATAGTTATAATGTCAAAATCAGGCATGTTGGTCTAGCGGTTAGTGACCCTGACTGGTAAACTTTGTGTGATGAGCACGATGGTTTATTCTGTTGCGAGGGCCCAACTCGCGTGCATCAAGGGATGGAAAAGTTTGAGGTCTAGTAACATAGTCCAGATAGGTGGTTCGCTTCTGGCCCCGGTTTGGCTACGGAAGTCTCGGGTTCGATTCCTTAGTCTGGACTTCAAATTTTTCTATCTTTCAAAAATGCAATAATTGGGTTTATTCTGTGTCTGGATCTGAATATAAAATCTTAAAAATAAAAAAAAAAGAACGAATAGAGTTTGGGATCAGATGGCGTTGTGTGAGCTGTCCCAAGATATAATATTATTATTATAATGTAAGTTATATGAAAATATTTCATGAGCTATCAATGTTATTGTATCTATCTATACTTTTTTTTTAAATAAAAATATTTGATTTATTTGATAGCTTCACGCTAAACTCGTTGAATAAATTTAAATTATTTTGTTTCAGTTTCAAAGGTCATTTTCTACTTAAATGCTAAAAGTTCACAATACCGAGGGAAGAGACTACAGAGGATAACCTTACTTACGAACACGGATCTCGGAACGCCTATCAAACAATGTAGTCCGAAGTGACATTCTTGTCCGTAAACTATATGACGTGTGCGACGTATGCGTTGCTCGAGCAAATCATGTATAAAGGTACCCTCAGTATTTTGTGCTGTGAGTTGAAACCAATTATCTAAACATTATTGGTTCAGCTTGACTTCGTTTAACAAGCTCTAAAATATACAAATAATTATAAAAAAAATGATACCTACAAAAGATAGTAATTTTTAGTTTTAAGCTAATATATAAATCAAGTATCAAGACGTTTCAACAGACAAGTCTCTTGTATGTTTACCTAAACACCTTGTTATCGACAATCCTGTACCCGTTTATCACAAAGGGAAATAAACAAGCTTACGACTTGGAAACTCCTGAAAATCGCATTGTTCTGAAACGAGTTGGAACGTTGTCAACGATTTGAAGAGATAAAGGCTTCAAAGTTTGTGTAACGTACTCATTGTACGAGTTTATGTAGTAATACTGCGTGGTCGGGAACGCTCTTTGTTGTACTAGATTTTCGAGTACCGATCTGCTGTAACAGCGAATCTCAAGCCAAGAATGGAGCTTGCCTAAAAATAATGTTCTATTAAAAACTCTTCTACAGCAAACAATATATCAAATGTCAATTTATTGAGCAGGGTGTGACCTTCAGGAATGTGTTTAAAACACGCCAAGTCATTAAAAGTTTGTTACAAATTAATTATATTGAATCCGGAAATCCGATATTAATTTATCAAGTTTCGTTCTAATTTAGAAATTCGTAAAGTGAATTTACAGTATTTCTATTACACCCACAACATGAAATAAGGTAGAAAAAATTTACAAGCCAAGCGAGAAACACATACACTAAGCTGTTTTTTTTTTCTGTAGGTAGTGTGACGTGTATTGCCGAGGTCCTATGCAAACACAAACCTTGATGCGTGAAACATGTTTGTTGATAAAGAAATAAATGAAGGTCGAAAAAGAAGTCAGAGTTTTGATATACTATCATTCTAAATAATAACTACATGGTGATGTAAAATGAAGTGATGATATAGGTTGTGTTGTACTTGTAGGTTTATTATTTCAGGAATAAATATTGTATTCAGTCTATGGGAAATTCATCTTTATTTGGACGCCCGATACAAGTTCCTGAGGAACAGCCCCGGTACTTGCTCGACCTACAACTGCGTCAACGCGACAGTAGGACATATAGTTTTCTCAACTATCTCTAGTCGAGTTTATAAACATAAATATATTTAACGTAACCTTAACATAGCTAGAGTTTCAACTGTTGTAGTGACGTCGACACCTTTTCCGTTTTAACCATATAACTTCACTGTTAAATGTACATAGTTTGTCATAAAAATCGCCCCGAAGTTGTCGCTTTATGTATAAATTTATGGGACTAATATTATAATACAAATCATTAATTACATTGCGGTGTAATGCGCTTATCTTATTAAAGTGAAATTCATGAACAAAATTATATGATGATGATACGCAAATGTAATACTAAATTGAATCATTGGAAATGCCAATAATTCAATCCATCAAATTCACTTAAATTAAACGTGTTTAATGTCTATGTTGACAGTGGGTTAACCGGAATTGTCCAACAGGCTTTGCTGAAATTATGTTGACTGTCGGTGACAAAATTTAATAGTTGTGTGTTATTATGCAAGTAACGCTGAAGATACACATGCTAGTGTAAGTACCTCTATCTAAGCTAAGTACCTCGCACGACGGGGGATCGGGTGCTCATCAATAGCATTTTATCGGAAGATTTTGATATGTGTCGGGAATCTGGACATCACATGACATATTGGGAAAATCCAGGTGAATCTCGACTATCTGGCAACCTTACTTACATGCGAGTAAATCAAAATTTTATACATAGACTAGCTGACCCGCGCAACTTCGTCTGCGTAAATTTTGCCCGTTTTTTCAACATTTTTCATTGCTGCTCTGTTCCTATTGGTCGTAGCGTGATGTTATAACCTATAGCCTGCCTCGATAAATGGGCTATCCAACATTAAAATATTTTTTCAATGCGGCCCAGTAGTTCCTGAGATTATCGCGTTTAAACAAACAAACAAACTCTTCTCTCTCTTCTAATATTATAGTATAGTTATAAATGTTAGGGATGGATAACCCTTATCACTTAGGGGCATGAATAATAGTATGGCAACGAAAACTGTGACACGAGAATTTTATATATTAGATAACAGCTAGCGTACAATTGACAGTTAGGCAGCACGGGCAAGGAGCTGTAGCGAGTATACCAGTTACGTGTTGTGAAAGGTATGTGGTTAATCAGTTTTGCCTGTGCATTTACAAAACGTTCGTTTTAAGTGACAGTATGACAACTGTAATAAAAAACGTCTCAACAGTTTTGAGACGCCTTTTATTACAGTTGCGTAGATCCAACATTTGAGTATATTCTCGGGTGTTAGCAAACTACTTACAACAAGTATTGGTAGCTAACAAAATTAAAAGTATAAAAAGGTTCATAGATCTGGGTGTAGTAATACCAAACTAGGTGTAGAATAGTTCTTAGATCTGGGTGTAGTAGTACCAAACTAGGTGTAGAAAAGTTCTTAGAAATGGGTGTAGTAATACCAAACTAGGTATAAAAAGGTACATACATCTGAGTGTAGTAATACCAAACTAGGTGTAGAAAAGTTCTTAAATCTGGGTGTAGTAGTACCAAACTAGGTGTAGAAAAGTTCTTAGAAATGGGTGTAGTAATACCAAACTAGGTATAAAAAGGTACATACATCTGAGTGTAGTAATACCAAACTAGGTGTAGAAAAGTTCTTAGAAATGGGTGTAGTAATACCAAACTAGGTATAAGAAGGTTCATACATCTGGGTGTAGTAATACCAAACTAGGTGTAGAAAAAATCTTAGATCTGGGTGTAGTAATACCAAACTAGGTGTAAAAAAAGTTCTTAGATCTGGGTGAAGTAATAGCAATCTAGGTGTAGAAAAGTTCTTAGATCTAGTTTTTTTTTTTAAAGATAACTAGCAATCTGGGATTGTGTTCCCGCATTACTAGCAATCCTATTAACCCCTCCAGCTAAGCTCAATGACTTGTGTTAGAAGTGGGTTCACGTCGATGGTACAATGGGTAGGATTCGAACACGTGACCTCACGATTGCAAGACCGATGCCATTAGGCCACCGCCGCTTCGTAGTAATACTAAACTAGGCGTAGAAAGGTCCTTAGATCTGAGATGAAAACTTAGAAAGTAGGTTTTGAAGTAATTTGGTATTCAACTGTTATTAGTTATACTAATTGTCACTACATCGGTGCTATGCAAAGTTCTTAAAAGATTACTGAACCTAAAATTGCTGACATATCTGGAAAAATATGACCTCCTAAGTGACCGCCAATATGGGTTCTGCCGAGGTCGGGCTACTGGAGACCTTCTAGTATAAGCCACGCAGTTCAGGGGTATCGAGAGGCATGGCGAAGTCCTTATGGTGTCTCTTGATATCTTAAAGGCATTTGACAGGGTCTGGCACGTAAGTTTGTTGAACAAGCTTCCCGCATACGATATCCCTCCCGGCTTCTGTAACTTAATGTAAATAAGTATAAGCGGCGGTGGCCTAATGGCTAAGGCATCGGTCTCGCAATCGTGGGGTCGCGGGTCTGAATATTATCTATTATACTACCGACGTGAACTCAATCCTAACACAAGCCAATTGCGCTTTAGCTGGAAGGGTTAACCAAATTGATATTATTGTCGAACCACAATCCCACATTATTATTGTCAGTTATTTATTTAAAAAGAAAAAACTATTATAAAGATAAATTATACATAACTAGCTTATGCCCGCGGCTTCTCCCGCGTGGATTCCAGATTGTTACCAAAATATTTTAACGGCAAAGCTTCATACTAACTTTGCACCCCCGTTTTACCCGCTTAGGGTGTGAATTTTCAAATAAATATTTCTTAGTGCTCCTTTACGTTATAAAAGGAACCCCAGAGCAAAATTTCAAGTTTCTAACCCTTAAAGTTTAGGCCCTGCGTTGATATGTCAGTCAATCAGTCAGCTTGTCCTTATTTAATTTTATACCTAATTTAGATATCTACGTGACTATACGCTGTGTGATACATATATCAACTCGTGAAATGAATAGCAATATTGCTCACTCAGCTTCCTTTTATCGTCTGCTGCAGAGAGTAAACAATAAAATGTAGTCACATCACACGAACACACTAGATTCACTTTACTACATGTGCTTCAAGTTAGTGCTTGGCGTTTACTGTTTCTGACTTTATCTTCGCAACGACGGACGTCGTGACTGAAAGGCAAAATGAAAAATGCTTTATTTTTATTTTCAGTATAATAATCTATTGGTGTGTTAAGAAAAAAAACAATTGGGCATATTTGAATTTTGTCCTACTGAATTTAGCTATTTTGTAGAAGTAATTACAAAAACTTCCGGAAAATTTGTAATAAAATCAATATATTCCTAAGGTAGAATAGAATATATTATTTCTCAGCAGCCAAAGACAAAGGATACAAACATGTTTGAGTACGAAATGGGCGCATCTTCGCAAGGAAAACAGATACATCGGAATACATAATTATTAATAATTTGGATTCATTAACCAAACTTTAATTATATACTTTTCTTGTTGTAAAATCTTGTCTATCTATATTGTTTTTGTTATAATAAATTCGATTCTTTACGTGTGTACTATCAAAATGTTAGGGATTTACGCACAAAAACAGATACCTTTACTCAAAATTTATCAGTATGCAACTATGATGTTATAATCCTGACTGAGACGTGGCTTAATTGTAATGTTCTAAATACTGAACTATTTAATATTACATATGTTGTCTATAGACGTGACAGAGAAACGTCTCAGTTATATGGTGGTACAGAGGGAGGTGGAGTTCTTATAGCTGTATCTACAAAGTATAATTCCGAGAGTTAGAGAGTAACTGTGAGGATCTTTGGGTTGTAGTTGATTTGATTTTATTCAAAGATAAAAATCAAATTATATTTTCCGCAGTTTATTTGCCACCGCCGTTGAACAGTGCTGTACTTAATAAATTTTTAGACAACTGCAACTTGAACTCCGAAAGACACACAAAAATTACATGTATAGTGGGCGATTTTAACGTCGGTGGTATTGACTGGCAGTAAGTATTTATTAGACTTTTGTAATCTTAATAATTATAGACAATATAATTATCTTCTTAATTCTAAAGAGCGAATTTTAGACTTAATATTATCAGATTTACCTATAAGTGCCGTAGTCGAAGCAACAGACGTTTTGAGTTTAGTAGATGTATTTCATCCACCCTTAGAGTTTTCTTTTATGTTTTTAAAAACTGTTGGTTTAAGTAATAAAACGAAAAACGTAAAAAATGGCTGTCGGAAAGTAGACTATGAGGCAGTAAATATTCGCCTTAAAAGTATAGACTGGGAAAAACAGTTTGCTAAATGTGAAAACGTAAGTGTTATGGTGGATATTTTTTACAAAACTCTAAGAGATGTTATAAAAGAGTTTATTCCGGTTTTAAAACAGCGCAGTAGAAAGTATTCACAATGGTTAACCAAAGAGCTTATAAATAGATTGAATGAGAAGAATAAAATATAGACTAAGTTATAATAAATATGAAAACCCCATGAATCATATTTCTCTCCGATTACTCGCGACTCGGTGCTTTGGAATGCTATAATACATACATGAAAAATTTTGAGAATAGTATTATCGATAATCCAAAGTACTTTTGGTCTTATATTAAATCACTGAGAGGTGGTACTAGTAAGTACCCTTCTACTATGTCTGACGGTTCTGACAACTCTTCAGAGGGTTATGAAATTAGGGACCTATTCGTAAAGTGCTTAGCTACGGTTTATCGAGAAAGTGAACAAACGTTGCTTGATCAAGACACGACCGTCGATGGAAATGCTGATTATTTTGGGACTGTAACGGTCAATCGTAGTTTACTGTTAAAGGAACTCATAGGCTTAGATATAAACAAAGGTGCTGGCTCAGATAAAATTCCACCAATTTTCATAGATAAATGTGTCTTAAATCTATTAGAACGTATTAAGAATATTTTTGTTAGGTCTCTACTTTTCCTATGCAATGGAAGTTAGCAAAAGTAGTTCTCATTCATAAGGCTAAGGAAAAGCACGTTGTTAGAAACTACAGACCTCCTTACTCCCTATCATAGCTGCGGTTTTTGAATCAATAGTTTGTGAAAACATGCAGCGTCATTTCATTAAATAAATGACAAACAAACAGCATGGTTTTGTGAAAGGTAGATCAACGTGCACAAATTTAATAAGTTTCACAGAGGGTTTAAGAGAGGCAGTTGATAATAACAAAGAAGTAGACGTAGTTTACACAGATTTCAGCAAGGCATTTGATAGGATCCCACATTATTTACTTCTCAGAAAGTTGCATTTTTATTTTTTTACTGAATCTATACTGAAATGGGTGGAGTCATATCTGACTTATAGGCAGTTCTATGTTGTTGCTAACGGATATCACTCGGGGTTATACCCAATTTCATCTGGTGTTTCCCAAGGATCTCATTTAGGGCCTATTTTATTTAACATCTTCATCAATCTTCCGTTATGCTTGCAATATTCAACACCTTTAATGTTTGCTGACGACTTAAAGCTTGCTCACATAATAGATACCGAAAAGGATATTCAGCATTTACAAAAAGATTTAAATTCATTGTTTTCCTGGAGCGTACGTAATAGTTTTGACTTAAATGCAAAAAATGTGCACATATAAATTTTTTGAGAAAACTTAAAAAGACAGCATCATCATATATGTTGGGAGATAGCACTCTAAAAGAGACTGAAAGTTTTAGGGATTTGGGGATCTTAATGGACGGAAAGCTCACGTATGTTCCTCACATCGAAGGGCACTAAAGCAGTCTTCCAAAATGCTGGGATTTTTAATAAGAAGTAATAAAAACTTTCGGAACGCTAAGCCTAAGATAATTTTATATAACTGCCTTGTCAAAAGTGTTTTAGAGTACGCTGCCGTTGTGTGGCGACCCCACTTTGCTATACACTCTCTCAAAATAGAGCGCATTCAAAAGAGATTTCTTCGGCACTTGTCATACTTGGTGGGAATGGGGGGCAGAAATGTGGATTATAAAACCAGGTTGGATTTTTTAAGATGACTAAGAGGAGAGATGTAACCGACTTAATATTTTTATATAAATTGTTAAGAAATATGATCAATGGCCTGGAATTGTTAGAAAGGATACGTTTTAGAGTTCCGATTCACACTCCGCGAAAACCAATCACACCGTTAGTCCCTCCACTGCTTAGAACAGTACTTTGCTCAAGATCACCTCTTTGCCGAATGACTAAATTAAATAATGAATGCAGTGACAAGGCTGATATTCACCACGACTCATTGGGATTGTTTCGGAAAACTATCAATCGTTGTTTAAGGTCTTAGTTAATTAGCACATACTAATTATATAATTTGTAACGAATGGCTCATTATCATTATAAATGTAGTGTTTACGTATAAATAACTAAACATTTAGATCTAAGTAATTGTGAAAGTTTGTGTTTTTAAAGATTATTGTTGATGTTTTAGTTGTAAATAATTAAATAAATAAATATGTAAACATTCGTAAGGTTTGTTATTTATCTACACTGACGGACTCATAAACTGCATCAAAGTTCAGGTTTACTCTAAAAGGATTTTTTTATAATAAGTATGCAAACTTTTTAGATTAAATTATATAAATATGGAAAGACTGGCTCTTAATCTTAAAAAAAAATTAAATTTAAAAATAGAACTGCGGTAAAACAAATGAATATAGCCGGGAAAAGAAAATTTACTCGTAGTATCAGATTTGCGTGTTATTTATAGCAAAGTTTTAAATTAATTCTCATTGATTTTTTTTGTTTGGTCAATTGAATTATTGTTACCAGCATAATTGTTGGGTTAGTTTTTTAACACATCGAGAGTTTTTGAACCATAATATGGATACTTCGTCCGAACAAGCGGCACAAATTGTAGCATTGGTGCGGGAGGGCTTGGATCAACGAACGATTGGTAGAAATTTAAATTTAAACCAGTCTACGGTTTGTAGAATATACAGAAGGTTTGTAGAGACAGGTTCTTACAGGAGGAGACGTGGTACAGGCAGAACTCGAGCAACCACAGGTCGTGATGACCGATTTATTGTTACAACTTCCCTGCGAAATCGTTTCCTCACGTCAGTTAACATCAAAACCGAGCTTAATGAAGTGCGTGGAAAAAACGTGTGTGCACGAACAATAAGAAGAAGGTTAAAGGAAGCGGCTATCACCCCTTTTAGACCAGCAAATGGTCCAAAGTTGTCTGCAGCTCACAGACAAGCTCGCTTAAGATTTGCGCGTCATCACCTGAATTGGACAGAAGAGCAGTGGGCCTCTGTATTGTTCACGGACGAGTGTAGGACATGTTTATATGGTGCAGATGGTCGCAGAAGAGTCTATCGTCGACGTGGGGAGCGATATGCTCAAAGTTGCATTGAGGAGCGTGTTCCTTTTGGAGGCGGTTCATGTATGGTCTGGGGTGGCATATCGATGAACGGGCGAACAGAACTTGTGTTCATAGACATGGTCCGTCAAAACGGTAATAGAGGGGGTTTGACAGCACATCGCTACATAACAGAGATATTAGAAGATCACGTGGTGCCTTACATGGGATTCATAGGCGAAAATTTTACTTTAATGCAGGATAATGCCCGGCCGCATGCAGCTGCACAAGTTCAACATTATTGCGAAGAGGTTGGGATACGTACAATGAATTGGCCAGCACGCAGCCCGGATCTTAATCCCATCGAGCATGTTTGGGACAATTTAAAAAGAGCTGTATATGCGAGAAACCCTTCGCCTACGACAGTGGCAGCACTAAGAACAGCACTTTCAGAAGAATGGGACAATATTCCGCAAGATCTTTTAAAAACCCTTATAAAATCTATGCGGAACCGATTAGAATCCGTAATAAGGGCACGTGGGGGTAATACACCTTATTAAAACACAAATAAACCCTTGCATAAAGTTTGTGTCTATTGTTAAAAATTAATTTTTTAATTAAACAATTTTTCCTTAAACTTCTGTTTTTTCTTCAAAAAAGGTCTTAAGGTCCTTTCCAGTACATAAACTTAAACTTAAAGATATGATCCTACGCTGTTTTAAAGTTCACGAACCAATCTAGAGGTTTCAATTTAAATCTGTATAGAAAGTTTGCATACTTGGTTAAAATATTTATTTCAAAGTCGTCTATTACTTTGATGCAGTTTATAAGTCCGTCAGTGTATATATATAACGTATATATAGGTAATTATATATTTATAAGTATTATTTTGCATGTATCAATAGTTTATTATATTATATGATATTTGTTCCGTAGTATGTTTTGTGTTTATCTTTTGTTTTAATGTAGTATATAATAAATAATATATATATATGTTTTGCGTAAATCATCACTCCACCTGGCCTGAGGGCGTCCTACACTACGTTTGCCAAGCCGCGGTCTCCACTCAATTTATTTATTTATTTGCTTAAAATGTAGGTTACATGAAGATGTTCAAATAATCGTAAAACAGTCCCGAATACATTTTATCATCTTGTGACATGCAAATTTCATACAATAATTTATTTTTATGAACTAAGAATTTAATAAAGTTAACAATGATATTCCATTACAAAAACAAATAATTAATAAAATAAAATTATATTCTATTACAAAAAACAATAATTACCTAATAAAATAAAATTAAGAATGTCCGAAATATTACTGAAATTATGTCAATTAAATAATGATCGTAATTAAATAATAATATCTAAATGTCAAATGATAAACTAATTATTTCAATTTTACACTAATTATTTAAATAGTTCTGAAATTGAATAGAAACATTTATCCATAAGCCATAATTTCAGTTTCTGGACGAACAATTGTTTTGGATATTTTTTTATGTCCTCAGGAATATTATTATAAATGCGACCACACATAGCAATACAGCTTCTACTATATAGACATGTTCTAGGGATCTTATTTAAAACAATCCTGTCTGGATCTCTAGTATTTCTGGGAAAGATATCTTTTGCCTTCTTAAATTGTTCCTGGTTATATTTAACAAATTTTGCCGCTTCCAAAATGTATATACAGGGAAAAGTTAGAATTTTAAAATTTTTAAACCATGGCTTGCATGATTCCCATGGCGGTATACCTGCAGCTGCCCTAATACATTTTTTTTGGGCCAGAAAAACTCTTACTGAATCAGTCGAATTTCCCCACTCACAAGAACTCGTTTACCCCAACGGTTGTCGGTTCTTCGGCTAATATGGCCAGCCCACTGCCACTTCAACTTGCTAATCCGGTGGGCTATGTCGATAACTTTGGTTCTCTGCCGGATCACCTCATTTCTGATTTTGTCCCTAAGAGAAACTACGAGCATAGCCCTTTCCATAGCCCGCTGAGCGACTTTGAACTTGTGGACCAGCCGTACCGTCAGTGTCCACGTTTCGGCTCCGTATGTCATGACGGGTAGGACGCACTGATTAAAGTTTTAGACATTGTGGGATCGACGATGAGAAGACTTGACGTAGCTTACCAAACGCTGCCCAACCCAACCGAATTCTCCTGTTCACCTCGTCCTCGAAGTTGCTTTTACCTAACTGCAATCACTGCCCACCTCGGGCACATACACACATACTTTTGAACAACTTCGAGAACGGCGCCGTGCACCGCTGTCGGTTCCGGTAGTACATGTTCATTGAACATGACCTTGGTTTTATCCAAGTTCATCCGTAGGCCGATGCATACAGAGGAGTCAGCCAGGTCATTCAGCATCCGTTGTAGGTCCTGCAGCGTTTCCGCCATGATGACAATGTCATCTGCAAATCGCAAGTGAGAGATGTATTCACCATTGACGTTGATGCCCCGTCCTTTCTAGTGCAGCGTCTTGAACATATCCTCCATTGCATTTGTGAATAGTTTCGGGGAAATAACGTCCCCTTGCCTCACTCTTCGATGCAATGGTATAGGTTTTGTTTGCTGATTCTGTACTTGGACGGACATGGTTAAAAACTGGCCGAACCTATCATATCTGTTTTTTCTATCAAATCGAAGTTGTCATTCAAACCAACATTTATATTTTATCTGAAGAGGTATGTAAGTTTCTTCTTAATTAAATTAATTAATTGTTACTAAGTTGTAACATAGTTACACAAATTAATTAACCAAACACAGTACCAATTTCAATTGTTTAAGCTACTACACAATTAAGCAAGAAGCTTTTTCGTCCAGTTTTAAAAAACCCTCTCACTGAATTCTAGAAAATAAATTCAAAACTTTTGAGGTAGTTGAAAATTTAAAGCTGATTGTAGCGACCACCAGCAACATTTCTTATTATACTAGTAGTTTCACTAAAATAAAACGATTTCTTTAGCAACGGACCTTGAACGTGATTCTCAGAACACTAAAATACAAAATACAGAGAAAACAGAACGCAAGCTTGCATACGTAGGTACCTCGCCTAAAGTTATCATATTGTATTGTTACATGGACAATCCATGCCAACTGACATAGTTCACGGACACGGAGTTACAGATAATTTTAGGCCACTTACGACTGTTTTCAATAATCTATCTATTGATGGATTTGGCTACTATAGATAGAATTTTGACATATTTTGTATGGAGCTAATGTCAAATATACTGAGTGATATAAATACATTTACACAAAATAACTTCGTTAGGTATATTTTGAAAAAAAAAATACAAATTAACCCTTGAACACCTACCACCTCTTTTATCACAGAACCATTTACCACACATCTGAGAGACACTGGAGTAAAATCGATGTTTCTTTGTTAGGTTCAGGGCTTAAATCTCACAATAAATAATGATTTCACTCCAATAAAAAGTCTGTAGGAAATTAAGGTCATAACTTTAAAAACAAATGGTAGGTGATTATAGGGTTAATATAATAAATATTTTCCAAAACTGAAATTACAAAGTTATTTAGTGTTTTGTAAAGAATCCATGAGCGGGAGGTTATTAATGTGCCTCTGTGGTGCGGCGGGAGTGTATCCGACTGCTACGCAAGAGGTCGTGGGTTTGATTCCCACACGGGACACCACTTTGTGTGATCCACGAATTGTTGCTCCGAGTCTGGGTGTACTTTGTGTCGGTGACTTGTATGTTTGTAAAGTCCCCCGCGACACAGAGCTTATATATATTAAAAATCACCCTGTATATCTCTAGTAGCCAAATCGATTAATAGATAGATTATTGAAAAAGGCCGTTAGCAGCGGTAGCGTAATGGTTAAGTTATTCGTCTCACAATTGTGAGGTTGTGGGTTTGAATCCTGCCCATTAAACTACCGATGTGAACCCATTCCTAACCCGAGTTATTTAGCTTAGCTGGAGGGGTTAACAAGACTGCTAGTAATGTGGGACCTATTCCCACAATGCTAGTTTCTTAAAAAAATAAATACTATGCAAGCGTTCTAAGTTTACGTGTCCGTGAGCGATGGCTATATTTGCGTTGCTTGAACGAGTCTTGTATGAAGATTTACCTTCTATACTCTCGTTATTTTGTAACTGAAGCCAGAAGGTTGAAGTTCTGCAAAGGTTTTATACATTTAGCCGCACAATTGCTTCTCTAGTTTATAAGCAAAACTACTAAGTAACCAATTTGTTGGTAAATAAGAAAATTTTCCCTCTGAGTGTGGAAATCTTTTGCAGAATTCAATGGATTTGTTTTTTAGAAAGTAGTAACAAATATTTACTACAAGGGTTACTGTTGTAGGGTTTGGGATTAGAACATTGTCTGCTAACCAAATATAATTTTGCCACGCATGTCAAAATTTACTTTATAAAAAATATTTTGACCATTTGGATCTTTCAGGTCTTCTACGGAAAGCTAAGTACGCCTCTGCACAAAACACAGTGTTAAATTAATTTTGGTACAATTCACCTACGCTACCCAAAAAACTACTTGTGAAATTGTTGAAACGGTTTTCATCAAATAATTCGTTGCTAACTTTAATATTAAACTGATAATGAAATTTCACTCAATACAATTTTAGTTGACAGGAGAAGTGTTAATAAACATTTCATTTAAAGCTGAACGATGCAAGATTATTGCTAAAGCCTATCACGAAATACTTGGCAGTAATGTGAACGCGAGCATGTCATACATTCAAATTTATGCAAAAAGCATTGCTCCATAGGAAATATACCGTTTACGAGCCCAGCCAGCCTGCATAAGGAAAGGATTTGTCATTTTCAGGCGACTCCCATTTAAACTCGGCTGGGGAGATGTCAAAAATATGACGTACTGTGTGCTTGACAATATTTATGTTACAAAATGTTTGGTGCTTGCATCTGACTCGGTTATCTCAAACATTGCTAAGAAAAATAATAGAATTAGTTGTTCACATTTTCTCATATTTTGTTATGTTTACTAAAGAATTATGTAAAGTTAGGTACTCATCACCATTTTATGGGTAGTAGAGACTTGGAATATAACTTTATTTTTGAGAAGTAAAAGTATCATAAATTATTATACGTTACGGCAGTTCATTTCATCAAAAAGTAAGCAACAATGCAAAAAAAAAAATATTGTAATATCTCCAATATTTTAATACAGCAAACTCTTCAATCCCTCGTTCACATAGTCCAACGGAACGGAAATCCGATACAACCGTAGGACGACAGCTTACCAATCCTCCTCAAAATCAACTGAATTGAGACATGTTACGATGTTCGTATATAAAAAAACTAACCTTTGACATTCCGCAGACTTCTAGCTATGTCCTATCATCATTGAAATCTTATAGGCGTTTAGGGAGTGAAAGTATAACATCTATTCCGATTCATAATATCAGAAAGAACTAGCGATAGAACAAACAAACACTTGAATCGACATCGTTTAACCACACGCTTAAAAATCGTACTCAATATACGAATGTACCTGTAGTGAATAATTCATCAGCCACTGGAGTATACCAGTAGAAACTGAAACTCGCTCGCAGGTAAGTGTAACTGTTTGCAAAGCGACATGTTTACACAGTTTACTTTGCTTCGTAAACATTAGCTTTACCTTCTATTTGCAAACTAGCCTGATATACAATGCAATGACGGCTTTGTGTGGGGTTTGATTCACTTGAAATAGCATAAATAAGGGGGTAATAGAGGGTTATTATTGACATATAATTTAAAATAGAGGCATATAATTATTCCCAATAATTAGACCAATCTATACTTATTATATAAAGCTGGAGAGTTTGTTTAACTGTTTCAACGCGATAATCTCAGGAACTACTGGTTCGAATAGAAAAAAACATTTAAGTGTTGAATAGCCAATATATACGCTATATTACATCACGCAATGACCAATAGGAGCGGAGCATCAATGAAAAATGATGCAAAAACGGGGAAAATTGACGCAGACGAAATTGCTCGGGTCAGCTTGTATTAATTAAGGTATCTAACTAGTCCGGCCATAAATACTGTTAAATTAAACTTTTCTTTTTTTCAACTTTTCATTATTTTGAATTTGGAACGCGTTTATTATTTTACAAGTTCTTTCGATTTTGCCCCATTTCACATATGTTTTCGTGTTCATTATCCAATTACAATTGCGGTGTTCGCCTTGCACAAAGTGGGTATGGAGCCGTCGGTCATATTCGAGACACTTCAAAAGCTTGGTATCAGCCGTATGTTCGTATATCGTACCATCAACAGATACAACAAACACTTCCTCTGTCGAAGACCATAAAAGATCAGGGCGGCCGCGTGCTGTTAGAAGTACAAAGGCTATTAATGCTGTTAAAGCCAGAATTCGTCGAAATCCCATTAGAACGCAAAATCTTATCGCGAGAAATGAAGATTCCCGCTAGGACTTTGTCGCGCATTATGAGTCAAGACCTGAAGTTCGGTGCTTATCGTCGATATACAGGACATACCCTACATTAATCTTTACAATTCAAGAGAGTTGATCGATCAAAACGTCTTCTGTCGCGATACGCAGGTGAAGCGCACAGAAATATCCTCTTTGCCGATGAAAAAAAAATCACGATTGAAGAGCACTACAATAAGCAAAATGATAAAATGTACGCTTACAGTTCTAAAGAAGCTGCTCAAGTGGTCGGAAAGGTACAGCGTGGTCATCATCCTGCGTTAGTGATGTTTTGGTGGGGGGTTAGGACTTAATAAGAGCTGAAGACTGGTCCTCATCTAGCCCAGACCTCAACCCTTTATACTTACTACAAATAGTGGTAAATTTTAGAGGACATGGCTTGCTCTTAACGACACGGTGACATTGAGTCTCTTAAAAAATCTCTGGAGCAAGCAGTGAAGTTTCCCATGGAAACAGTGCGTAAATCCATAGATTCGTGGCCAGACAGATCAAAGGCCTGTAATTTGTTGTTTTTATTCTAGGTAGATATTATTTTTTGCTTTTTAGTTGCCTTGTATTTATTTTTTAAGTCGGTAATATTTTTTTGTAAATAGTTTTATATTTCTCTCTTTTTAGTGGGTTGGTTTGTAATTCATTTATGTTACAATAGGCTTATGTCAACTGGTCAAATCCCTTTACAAAATATTGCTTGCCCCGATGCAGGGCCGTTAATTGTTGAGAAATTCACATGATAGTTCACTATCAGCTCTATTACATTGTGTAATAATAGCATGACATGAATAAAATGCTACTCAATATCATTTTGAAGTAATTGATCGCAAACCGTGAAATATTGAATAGGTCTGCTCGTCATGTGTGGTCTTCATCATCAGTTCTACTTCACCAATAGGTGTTTTTAGAGAGTAAACGCACGAATCACTATGAAATGTAGATATTTGAAGAGTTCCCTCGATTTCTCCGGGATCCCATCATCAGATTGTGATCTGATGACAATGGGACCACAGTAAGTATACCCTTTCGAACACAAAAAGAATTTTTCAAATCGGTCCAACCGTCTTTGCGTAATCGGTGAACAAACATACAAAAAAAAAACATACAGCCGAATTGAGAGCCTCCTCCTTTTTGAAGTCATTTGAAATTATAATAAATATTACTATTATTGTAAACGTTAAAGTTTGTTAAACTAGCTGCTTAGATGATAGTTACTCTTTCAAGCAGAAACTACTAAACAGATTTTGAGAAAACTTTACAGTAATGTAGCTTACTATAACAGAATAACAAAGGTTCATGTGTGCGGAACAGAGGACAAAAGCTTACCGTCATTTATCAAATATAGCATCATTTTCTGTATAAAGCAAATATATGATTAAAATATGAATTCATGCATTTATGTATTGCATCAGAGACTACCTAGACTAACTAGGCATATACAGGGTGTCCAACAACAATGTTACACGGAGGGATAATACCCATCTTAGATATTGTAGATAGAACATTTTATTATAAGAAGACTTAATTTTGATATTAAAAGTATTTCGAACATTCTAGATTTAGATAGATGTAGGAGGGTTCGATTCCCGGCTCAGACAGGCGATTACAAAAATCTTTTAGGTCGGTATCAGGTCGAATTATTTTTTAAATCAAAATGATGTATTTTTTTTCAAAAAAATGTTGTATCTACAGTTAATAAGGTATTTTCCCTCCATATGGCATCGTTGTGGGACAACCTGTATAAAGCTCCACTTTCATCAGTATTATTTAGGTTTCACTTAATAAATTGAAACTCACTGAACCGCGCTTAATCAAATCAATAAATTAAATCAAATCAGCCTTTAATAAATGTTTACTGTCGAATGACTATTGAAAATAGGCCGCATATAATTGATATCAACCAATTCAAATTTATCTCAGATCAAATTAAAATGATATTGATATTGACCCCGGCGTCTCTTTACCTTTTATGGTGGGTAGGTACAAGTACCGTGTAGTACAGGCTTAAGTAGCCTGAAATAAATGGTTATTATTATTATTATTCTCTTTATTTATTCTTTAAGTAGTAAATTACAGTAATATAAATATTTCTCAAAATTAATTTCCAAGATTTTCAAAAGCAGATGTCAGCTGTCGCACGGTGTTGCCCGGTACAATCCCGGTACAAATTATATTATTATTATTAAAAAAAAGTCGGGCAGCAGCGTCCCTTGTCCTTACTGCAATGACCAATGATTATGGCAATTACCCCCAGAATCAATCTATACTAATATTAAAAAGCTGAAAAGTTTGTTTGAACGATAATCTCAGAAACTCCAGCAGTTTTTGAGATTATCGTTCAAACAAACAAACATTTCGTATTGAAATATTTTACTGTTGGATAGCCCATTTATCGAGGAAAGCTAAAGGCTATTTATCATCACGCTACGACCAATAGAAACGAAGCAGCAATGAAAAATATTGCAAAAACGGGGAAAATTGACACAAATGAAGTTGCGCGGGTCAGCTAGTAAAATATAAAAAGATATACCGGTATAAGATGGACCGCCTAGAGGAGAGCGCCAAAAAATGCAAGCATTTTATATTAAAGACTGTTTTTTTTTTATATTACGTCACATTAGTGGAGTAAAGAAATACTCTTCCGTCAGTCGGCTAGATTCCTTCATTTGGAGTACAGGACTTTAATCGGCTACTGACAGCATCTGGGTCCTTATTCACTATGTTTTTTTTTCGTTTCCGTGGCAAGCTCGCGCGAACTGGCGCATGCGCGGTGCGCTCAAATATGTCCGCGCGCATGCGCGATGCATTTCTAAGCGCAGCAACATATAACATTATGACAAGATTTTGACAAAAAAAAAGATAGTAAATAAGGATCCTGTTACATAGTTATGCTGCCTGACTGATGGTAATGTTAATCTGATAATATTCTTTACCGGTTACACTAAATATTAATAATCTTTAATATGTATGTACTAGATGTCCCGCGCAACTTCGTATGCGTAAATTTTCCCCGTTTTTGCAACATTTCTCGTCGCTGCTCCTCTCCCATTAGTCGTAGCGCGATGTTATATAGCTTATAGCCTTCCTCAATAAATGGGCTATCAAAAAAAAAAAAGATTTTTTCAAATCGGACCAGTAGTTCCTGAGATTAGCGCGTTTAAACAAACAAACAAACTCTTCCGCTTTATAATATTAGTATAGATTTAGAAATATTTAAGTATGTTTATCAATTGTCTGGTTGTCATAGTACAGCAAGTCTGCTTAGTTTGGGATCAGATAACGTTGTTTTTGTTTGAAGTTTTTGCTATTTGATAGCGTGTTTTTCTAGGAAAGTTTTATAGTGTATAAAATGTTGTCTTAAGGCACGAAAGCTATAGAAGTATAGACTAAAACATGGGATTTAAGTCTGTGTAATTTCCATTAATCGGTGAGTGTTTAATCTTTTTTTCCTTTTACAACACTTAGCTTGTTGTAGTTAAAAAAACGTGGTAAAAAGGCTAAGCTTTATCCATTTACCCTTTACTGGTTTCTAACCAATTCAGATCAAAACTAGCTTGCAATTTTGAACCCTGTATTTTGGCAATAACTAAACCGAGAGTATTACTATTTTTGATATACCTATGATTAAAAATGTTTCGACGATTCAGAACGGCTTCATGCGTTTGCAATTGTAAGGGCAAGGCTTGAAAACAAATGTTGAAAACATCATACTAAATAACTTCACCCGTAAGGAGCTGAGGCGAGCAACTAAGATGCTTTTGACGTAATTTTTTTATCAAATCAAAGCATTTATTTGCTAAAATGTGATTGCAAGAGATGTTAAATTATTTAATATAATAAAACCACAGAGTCCTTATTCACAATCTTTATTCCGTGTCAGTGGCAAGCTCGTTCGAACTGGCTTAAAATTCATGCATTCATGCATTTTTTTTCACTTCACTAATTGGTACTTTTTGTAAGTAAATGCACGAACCACTATAAAATATATCTAAAACACTATAGACACCTATAGCGATTTAATGTATGAAGTTACTTATCTGATGACAATGGGACCAACTTGAAGTTTACAACTTTCAATCACAAAAAAAAATCCAAATCGGCTCAGCCGTTTTCCCGTAATCGGGCACACAAAAACAACATTCAGTCGAATCGGGAATCTCCTCCCTTTTGAAGTCGGTTAAAAAGATAGTGAATAAGGCCCCAGTTCTTTAAAAATCGGACCGAATTACCAAAATACGATATTTTGAGAATTATGATGAAAATTCATTTTTACACTGAGCTAGAATTTCGTCTTCTAGATGCTAGTAACTTAAGACACCAGGCACTTACATAGCAGGTACGTTGTTAACCAAGTATCAATTCAGTACCAACATATTCGAGAACACTAACAATTTGTGAAGCTCAAAGATTTGCTCTGAAATTTTACGTGACCGTTGTGACAAATAAGTTGGCAAGAATCTGTTAAAGATAATCTGTCGAGAGTATCAGTAGTATACCTACGATCAGTATTTGTGAAAGTCTTTTCGCTGATATACTTGAATTGCAGCCAGTTCTAAAAGGGACATGGTCAATTCTGCATCAATTCACAATCACCTCCACTTTGGCAATTCAATCTGAATCTTGTGGATGTGTTGCGCTGCTACTAAAAAAGGAATAGAGTGTCAAAGGCTTATTATGGATAGTCTAAAGCAGCAGCAGTAAAATACAGTGACTGCACACTGCCAAAAAGCTGTTAACGGTGCTGGGTTCACTAATAATAACAAAATCTTCCAATTTCCCTTGTTGCACACGTATGGAACCCTCGGTACTGAACGCTGCCAAAATTTGGAATTTGAACTCTAAACCTCAAGGAATAAAAATAAACCGGTTGATAAACATAGGAAAGGTAAATGTCGTTGGAAAACTTTCTTTCTTTAATAAAAACAAAACACACATTCTATTAAATCTGTCCACGGCGCCGTTACTGTCATAATAAGCCTGAATGAGAAAAGAACCCCATATAATGTGATAACACAATTTATTACGACTACATAATGTAATTTTTTTCATTTGCCCGGAACATATCGCCGGGGATTAATAGCCAAACCGAAGAGCCTATTATTAAAAGCATATTTTAGTACCTAAACATTTTTTATGACCTCTGGAAAATGGTCCAGATTTTTCGTTATGTGCCTTCTTTTAACAGGGAAATGTGTAAAGTGTCACCAATTTATGGGCCTGATAAATGTGGAGGATTTTAGGTGGTGAAAATGAACGTTATATCTTCAGTCATGAACGCGTTTAGTTACTTACTCCATTTAATAAAAAATTTAGAATATAAATGTATGGAAGGTCTCTTATGCTAGACTTCCAATATTAACCGAGGAAACTTCGTACTGTACGTCTGATTCAAAACGGTAAATTTTATAGTGACAACTGACAATTTTTACAAATAAATATTTGTAAACGAGCTTCATTCGCTCAGAGTCCGCTTGACTTGTCCGCAAACTACGTTCAAGTTCAAAGTAAAACAGCATTGTAATGGAACTAAGTATAGCCTAAAAAACATTGAACATCGACTTTCACCAATCTAATAACCAGATGAGACAAATTTTGTATCAAATTTTATTCTTTTAAAAAGATTTGAAAAGATAAAAATTTTGAAAAGATAACCGAATAACCGAATAAATTTAGTTTCCACTAATAGTTTTAACATGGAAATTATGTTTTGGTAGGTTTGAAAACTTATTTATGTTATAGCTACCTAGCAGGATATGAACAGGTAAGTCCATATAGGTAACTACACCGATCTGATAACTAATAAAAAATGATATCGAAAGAAAGATAAAACGAAAATCGTATAGGTTTGCCTGTTTGGAATATTTGAAGTTTTAAAATCGAAAAAAAAATAGCCATGAACACTTTCTCTTCAATAACCGACTATTACTCAACTGACTCGATGTTGCGTTTTTGAACGTCACATCACTACGTCAATGTGTGTCTCGTCACTAGTTTTATATCTGTCATCTGCTTGTCTTTGGGCGGTTCGCGTCTCTTGGTTTTTTGTTCGATCTTATATTTTATTGAAAATTGTTAAAAACTATTGAAATATAGAGAGAGAGTCGTGTTGAAAAATCAATAAAATTTTGATAAAAAATATGTGTCATATTATCAGATGGGTGAAAGTCGATGTTCCTCCCTTACTAGTACCGTTTTTATGGAATCGTGAGGAAGGCTCAGACTCCACGCACCACATCAAGTACGTAAACGGTCCGTGTACTACTGTACCGGTTGCCTTACATCTCCAGTTAAAATTACATTCATAGCAAGAAACAAGTATGGTACCGAAAGCCTATCCATAACACTGATTTATATGACTCTCGGGTCATCGATGTAAAGGCACTCGGAACATGAACTGATGAATAGACATTCCATTTCGTTGGAAGTTATTGCATAACTAAAATAACGACATCAGAAGGAAAAAGCTAATAGGTACACAGTTTAATATTACATTAAACCAACCAACATGGTTTAAAATAATTCCACAAGTAAATAGTGTAGTAGTTGTATCAGTATACTTCTGCCTAAAATCTACTATTCAAATGTTTGGTGAAGTTCCTGCAGCCTATAAAATATGTATCAAAGACCCTTCGACATGACGTGACTATACCCACGACTTGATAGTTATTCCAGCGGATATTTATTTGGGAAATAAAGTGTTCTTTCATATAATACTTTGGTTCAAGGTTTGGGGCGGATTTTATTGATATTGGCTCGACGCCTTTTCCGATGATTTGCAGTTTACACTTGTCTTGTTTGTTTTTTGTGTTTAGTTTTATATGGAGTTAAGGTATCAGGCAACTTCATAACAACAATAGACTTTATAGTGTAGGTACTAGTTTATTATGTGATCATGGGTAAACTATCTATCCTTATTGACTGATGGGATAAGAATCAATCCAAATTAGACAGAGATGCAGGGAGCGAAGAAAACTTATCAGTCAGTGATCTGAAAGTAGTATTCGAATACTCCACTGATCTATCAAAAGTCTTTAACTCTTTACCAATATACTGGAAAGAGCAAAACTGCCCTGACTTCGATTTACATGGATGGAACTCACGAAAAAGTGTGACGTCACTGCTCACGTTCCGGTGACATTTCGCCTGCTGGCTGATAGCCTGAAGTATCGTGGCCGTGCGCATGCACCCGGGTCCACTAAAGCTGTCACAGGCACGGTTGTTTATTACAATGTCATCAATTGTTTGGCGATTGCAGTTACATGCGATACTATTGGAAAAAAAACCGGGCAAGAGCATGTCGGACCATGCTCAGTGTAAGGTTCCGCAGCCTTAAATAATTGCATCAGCAGAAGAGCGTATGTTCATGGCACTTGCGCCATTTTGGCTACGGAACCCTAAAAAGGATCAAAGGCATGGCTGTTTATTCAATTTCATCAATTTTTTCTTATTTATTTTTAATTCCATTTTTTAATTTTCATACGTAAAAATCATCCAAACTTCCGACTCTTACCTAGGATTTTCGAACAAAAATCTTTCAAATTAACCTTATACTAACAAATTACAAAAAATAAGAGCCCAGTCATTTTGATAGTAATATAAATCCAAATTTAAGTCAGAAATACTTCACATCACATTTAGGTCACTCTCGTAGTGATATACTTCGATAAATCTCGAAAGCACTTCACTTTTCACACTCATAGATAAGACATATGGGTTCCTAAGGACAATGAAAAGATCCACCATGGGTAATGGCCCATACACAATGGCGCGGATAATCTCACTCGGTTAATAAAGGCCGCTTCCGCTAAAGCAAAGTTTATGCTTTTATGGGACTACTAAGGGTGCTTCTACAATCGCGTTTCGATATGACCGTCCGGTCCGAGCGATATTTTTTGATGCGATATTTGGTGCAGTATTTTTTTTATGAATTTTGTTGTTCTTGAGGGTTTGCCACATGCAAGAAGTGTTGTTATATTTTAATGCTTGTGATTTATCTGTAACTTAAATACGAGTAATACTCGATAAGATACTTAATACTTTGAACTATTTATTTATTTAAACGTATTGCACATAACATTTGTAACAATGGCGTTTTTAATGCCACAAACATTTTCTACCAGTCAACCTTAGGGTGATGCAGAGTTAGAATAAGGTAGGTGCTTAATTGTCATTTACATAATACAAGAGTAATAGTAAAAACGAAAGCGAATAATAATAATAATAATAATGTTTATTTCCTCCTCACAATAACAGACTTAAAATATTACAATGGTGCTTATCTATACTTATAATAAATCTGTAGAGAGGTCAATTCTGTACATGAAATATATTTCCAAAATAACTATCAGGGGGTGATTAGGGATCGATACTGATGCCAAAAATGCAATCAGTAAAATTTTTGTCTGTCTGTCTGTCTGTCTGTATAACCGTTATAGAAACAAAAACTACTCGACGGATTTTAACGAAACTTAGTACAATTATTTTTCATACTCCTGAGGTGGTTATAGTATACTTTTCATCACGCTACAATCAATAGGAGCAGAGCAGTGAAGGGAAAACGGGCGAAATTACTCCATTTTTTAAGCTTCCGTCGCGTGTGCAACCTTAATGGTTAAAGCTACACAGAAATCATGTATGACGGAAATGTTCTCCTTAAAATTATATAAAAAATATCCCACGACAGCATATGTCTATCTTTTATGGTTGACTCACAATATCACGTGTAACTCCCGATAGCTTAGCAGTTCGAAGCTTTCTAATTATATTTGTCTACTCTTACGTTTATAACACTCTCAGTCATCCCTAATTCAAAAAGTTAACATAATTAACTATTCCATAAAAAAGAATCATAGAAATCGGTATATAAACACCAAAGTTATACATGAAATACGCTAATAATAAGCCATCGCGCTTGAATACTGAATCATGCTATCTATCTATATCTATACATATAATAAAATTGTAAATTTCACATGTCTGTACATGGCCGAACTTAGTTAAAAAAAATTATTAGGAAATGTTCGAAAAGAGTATTTAAACACTTTGCTGCATTTTTAGAAATGTCTGTCTGTCTGTTTGTTTGAACACGAATCACGCAAAAACTACCAGACATATTCGGTTGAAATTTGGCACGTGCAATCTAATAGATGCGGATTAACATTTAGGCTATAAATTATCACGCTTTTTCCCATAGGAGCTAAGCAGTGAGGGATAATGTCTGTAGCTATTTTTCGTTTTAAAACAGTAACTACTTGACGGATCTTTATGAAAATTTACAGTTTTATAGTAAATACTATACTTAGGACATTATTTACACTATGAATCATGGGGAACGAGTAGCAACGTATTTTTTGTCGCACCATAATGGTTTATCACAATTTTTTCCACAATTAGATATTATCTTTAATTGTAACCCATCGAATACATAACTTCACGCTAAAACTATAAGGAGCTATACACAACATTTTTAAGTTTCATGAGAACAGTTATTTTGACGTGGTATGTAGCGAACAGTATAGCCTCGAAGCTATGCTAGCGGTCTTTGACGACGACGAAGTCTCAGGCTCAAATCTGATATCTAATTATGTTCTTTTTGTATTTTTTTAAAATTGTCTTTGTCCTTTTTTAATATTTTTCTCAATGTTATAGTTATTTTTTCGACCATAGGTAACTTATTTGCTTTGGTTAATATTTTTTTATATTAAAAATCAAGTGAAATATGCACTTATGTAAGATATCTATAGGTATTGCATGCACTGCAGAGAGTAATGAATTAATCGTAGTAGAAATGAAAAATAATATTACATTCCAATTTAACAAGTATTCGATATTTTCCAGAATTGATGTGTTCGTGCTCAAAAAAAAGACATTACACACGTAAAAAAAACGTGTAGCGCCATCTATGAAATGAAATTGGTCACCGTGATCAAACAATTCCTTATTTGTGAAAACATTTATTAGGGTATAGGTGCTTACGATGACAGATTCATTTTTTGCTGAGTGGCAACATTCTCCTATGTATTTAATTAAATTGCTTAAATTAATAAAAAAACATTAAGTATTAGAAGAAACTTTACTGGTTTTGAAAGTAGATGGCATTGTATTCAATAATGTTCTATACTTAGTAAAAGAAGTTTTAAAATAGTATTAAAAATAAACATATTGCTATCATTTTTAGAAATGTTTGTCTGTCTGTCCGTTTGTTTGACCACGCATCACACAGGTGCATCGAGGATCATGTTTTGGGGTTATGGTTGGATATCAAGTGTTCATCAATTCAACGATAATGAATGACTCATCGGCCAAGTGTGAGTAGTTCGGGTGACGGGAGGAGGGAGGTGGGGGGTCATTGTCTGTCAACGCGGAGTCTGGGGGAGGGGGAGTCCATGTCTTTTTTTCTTACTTGCATCAATGTAACATATAAGAGAGGCACTCTCTTATATGTAAAGTGGGGATGTGTTTTTTTTCTCACCTACCCCATCGTGTGGGGTATCATTAGATAGGTCTTTTAAAAAGCGTTTAGGGTTTGTGAAGACTATTTTTAGATTTAAGGATTCCTTTGTGTAATATTAGGATTTATAGTGAACATTTTTGTTAGAGTTTAGTGTTCCCCTGCCAACTAAATGGTTGATGTTGGGTATGTGAAAAAAATCACGGTAGTAGTATAAATACTAAAATTATAAAGAAAACTATCACAGTTAAGTACTTAGGCTTTACAAGTTTACGATAAACATCTGATCAAATGGTAAGTACCAAAATGTTAGTACAAATTCTATTGAAAATTATTTGGTATTAAGTAGGTATAACGTCTAAATAATGAAACAAAAACAACAGAAAACCCACTTCTTAAGCCGCACACCAAATTAACTATATAAAATAATAGAATAGAACGATTTTTATTTAGTACACAGAAGACACATGTATAGACATTATTATAATTTAACAGGAAAAGTCATGCAGAAGATAAAAAAAGCAATAAATAAAACAGTAAAATAATAAAAATAACAATAGACAAAAAGAAAAGAGACACAAATAACACATATTAATGACAGAAAAACACAGTAAACGAATACCTAAAGAGTCTGTGTTTGGTACTTATTCATTTTCACAAAGCTTTTGGGTGTTGAAGCTATCAATAGATGACTATATGATGATTCTCCGCTGCTGAATCATATCGCGGTTCACCCGACAGGACTGTTTCCAACATATTTACACAGAAGTTATTTCGTAACATAAACTACCTTAATTTAAACTCGACTTTCACGCGAACGAAGTCGCGGGCACAGCTAGTATCTAATAATCCATAAATTAAATTTTGGTCTATGGTATGTGAGGAGCTGGTGTCTGAGTTAGGTAAAAAATACCTGTATTTCAGATCACCAGGCTCCCACCCCACGTAAAACAAATGCCGAAAATACACTTTTTATTTCACTGTATATTGTACTCAAATACTATGTATATGTATGTATTAGTGAGGGTAATTACAAAGAAATAAAGAAAACGTAATAATAAAAAATAAAAACCAACAAAAGTGCCTTTATTGATTGTAGTAGTAGTGCATATGTATGTGTGTATTTCTGTGTGGGTGTGTGTGTGTGTCTGTGTGTGAGTGGGCGTATGTGTGTGTCTGTGTGTGTCTGGGTATGGGTGAGTGTTGGTGTATGAGAGTGCGTGTAATGTATTGGTTTTGTTATGAGTTAGTTTATCAAGCCTACTTGCATAAATTTTCTGTGAGGTTATAATCTAGCTTCAGTAACCACTCAGTAAGAAAAACTTTGCATTTATTTTTGGGTAACGAATATATTGATAATACCCTATTACATTTATTATATAATTTAGAACTCAAGTGGCAGAAAAATCTATGTGCTAAACTAGTTTTAAATAAAGTTGTATCACAAACTCGATCCTTACGTCGTTGATTTTTATATTTATCAGGTTCATATGTTAAAAGTGAGTGTTGTTTAGATACTGTAAAAAGAATAAACAGTTGTCGGACAGTTAAAACTTCCCAATGTTTATAGAGATCTATAGTAGGATGATAGAAAGGTAGGAATGCACTAACTTTAAGTATTGCCCTCTGCGCTCTTTCTAATTTAAGGAGATGTGTCTTAGAGGCACCACCCCACGAGGTGATACAGTAAATTAATTGAGACTGACAAAGAGCAAAATATATGGACTTAATGACGTTTAATTCAGCTACATGCCTAATTGCTTTAAATATTACCATTAGCTTTCGTATTCTGGCAGTAAGAAGGTCAATATGTTGGTGGAAGTTTAAATTTCGGTCGATTGTGACACCAAGATACTTTATTGTATCTGTTTGTGTAAGCTTAGGGCAAGAACATTTCATAGTATTTACACCGAAACATGAATGCGAGGTAATGTGACATGAAGGATCAGGATTATCGTTTGATTTAATGGTAAAAGTTATATAATTGGTTTTAGCCACATTGAGCGTTAAGATATTTTTATTTAGCCAATCAGTCACATGGTTCATTCCACTCTGTGCATGAGAAATAGCTTCATTCCAGGTGTTTCCAGTAAAAAGCAAAGCCGTGTCATCCGCAAAAGTTACAATTTTCGTATGTGGGATTTCCATCTGGCATAAGTCATTTATATAAACGAGGAAGAGAGTAGGGCCCAGTATACTTCCTTGTGGGACTCCGAAAGTTACGGGGGCCTCCTCGCTTATGATGTCACCAATTCCCACACACTGAGTTCTATCCGTCAGGTAATCCTGCAGCAATTTCAACTGAAGATCGCGGATACCCAAGTATTCAAGTTTTTTCACCAGAATCGGGACAGAGACCGTGTCAAAAGCTTTTGCGAGATCTAAAAATATACCTATGACTTTCTTTTTCTTGTCTAAATGATTAACAATATAATTTGTTAGATCAAGCACAGCATCCGACGTCGATCTATTGGCTCTGAATCCGAATTGTGCTGTTGATAAAAGGTTTTTAGACTCTAAATAATTTACTAATCTTTTGTTTATAATCCGTTCCAGAATTTTAGAGAGCGTTGGCAGTATGGATATTGGTCGGTAATTACTGACACAGTCTCTGTCCCCATTCTTGTGAATCGGATGAATACGAGATTTTTTGTAACTTTTTGGGAATACTCCAGCTGCAAGCGATAAGTTACAAATGTACGAGATTGGAGGGGCAAGAGTGTCCTTGTTTGCCTTCAGAATATCGGCAGATATCAAGTCAAGTCCCACTGCGCAATCACTTTTTAAATTTGAGATCAATAACCTAACTTCATCTTCGTCAGTAGGTAGAAGGACAAATGAATGGCAACTAGAATTTAGAGAGGGTAGTTCAGTATGGGGATTATTTTTAGTAATATTTTCAGCTAGACTACGGCCTATATTTGCAAAATAATTATTTACGTCGTTCACATATTTTAGCGGATTGCTTGTACATATTAGTTCTAAAGGAGCTACTTTCGGTTTATTAGTGTAGGTTATCTTCTTAACTATTTGCCAGAGTTTCTTACTGTCTTTTCCTGCGTTCTGAAGCTGTAGTTTATCGAAATTTCTTTTTAATTTTTTTAGTATAGATGAACAATAGTTTCTATACCTTTTATAGGTTGTTTTCAAAATCTCATTTTCTGGATCCCTTTTAAGTTTTTTATATAGGTTATCTCGATTTCGAAGACATTTCAAAACACCCGGGGTAATCCAAGGTTTTAAAATTTTCTTCCGGCTGGATACTTTTATCTCTTTGGAATTGTTAATGATTGCTGTTTCAAGTATGTTTAGAAATAATATTGTAGCTTCATTCACATCTCTAATTGTATATAAATAACTGAAATCAACCTTCCTGAGCTCAAAATTTAAAAATTCATTATTAATGCGTCTGATTACTTTTAATGGCTTTTGCCTAGTACATGCGGCAATAAAAAGGGCTACACTATTATGGTCAGTCAGCGACGTATCAAGTATAAGACAGCGGGCCGTTAGCCGAGTCCTCAAAAGTACATGATCCAAACATGCTTTGTTCCGCGTCGCGGTTGTGTAGGCGGGCATCAATCCATGAAATGCTATCATATCTAGGTATGGTGAGAGATTTACGTCTGTACTTTGCTCTGCTATATTAATATTAATGTCTCCTAACAATATAAGGTTTTTCTTATTTGAATACTTTAATAAAATTTGATTGAGGGATAGAAGAAAATTATTGATATTTTTGTACCCGGGGGGTCTATAAATTGCGAGCGCAACTGTTTCATTATTTAACGTAATTACAAGACAGTTTGCATCGGTTATTACGGGTTCTTCGACTGTGACAAGCAAGTCCTTTTTATAATATAGCACTACACCTTCATTCTGCGTTAGGTTATTCGAGGATGCAAAGTTCTCATAACCGTCTAGATGTGGTATGCAAAGAGTTGAGGGCAGCCAACATTCCGTAAGAACTATACAGTCCCAGTTTATTCCAGTTCTGACAAGGATTGGTAATAATCCTGTGAAGTTACATTTTAGGCTACGAATGTTTTGTTGGAAAATATTTAAATATTTTCTCGAATCGGGCAGAAATGCTATACATTCATCAGCATCGCAGACAATGGAATCAGCTACATTATAGGTGTCAATTTCGTTCTGAATGTTTAATTGTTCATTGAATTTTACGTTTAGAGCTGTTAGCAGTACAGTACTTCCAGATATATAAAGCCAAATTGTAAGCGATTAAAACAACCGTAAATAAAACCCTAGTTTTATTATCTATTGTTAACTCTAGTGCGTTTTTGCAAACATATTTTCCTGGATTAAATACGCAATAAGATATATGATTTTTTATATTTCTGTGTTTTATGTAGTATGAGGCTAAAGTTAGATGTGTTTTAAATGTGTTTGTGATGTGAAGATAAAGTGTGTAGATGTGTGGACGTGGCACGTTTTTGGTTAAAATAAAATAATAGACACTCATTAAAAACAAATAAAAAGGTATGCATGCAACAAAATAGTAAGTAATTTTATACAGTCTAACTAGACAGACTA
Organism: Herminia tarsipennalis; assembly: GCA_945859575.2. NCBI lineage: Eukaryota > Metazoa > Arthropoda > Insecta > Lepidoptera > Erebidae > Herminia > Herminia tarsipennalis. Next base: position 6,720,600 of record OX243834.2, on the reverse strand, counting down.
GTCAAATATCTCTTTTAAGTTTTTCAATATCCTCTTCAGACCCTAAGTAAATTCGTGGCTCATTGGCATTTCGCCTTACATATACTTTGCCGAAAGATGTCCAGCAATGTTCATATTTGTAGTCCTTAGCAAAGACTCTAGCTAAATAGAATAGGCGTCTAGCCAAAGCAGTAAGAGATTCTGCCACATATATGGGTTTAATGGGACCAGCCATATTTATACTAGTATTACTAAGGCGCTGTTCGTGGTTCTTATTGTATGCTCTAGTGGCTCTTAAGAATTTCTCTCGCTTTAAAGTGGAAGTAAAATCCACGATAATAGGGCCGTTTGATTTACCTTTTAATTTCATTCGGGATACATCCCGAATATCTGATTCTAGGATGGGGACGTCGATAACAGCACCAATTTTCTTCGTCAGCTCGACCAGATTTTCCTTAGTTTCGGATTCCAAAGTTGTGACATTTCTAAACTCAATTGCTGTACAACGTGCATTTTTCTCGAACTGTTCCAGTTTCCTTTCTAAATTTTTAGTGTGATTTTTGAGAAAATTATTTTCCTGTTGAATTTTTTTGAGATCACTAAGAATATCATCATAATTAGCTGACAGAAGCATCATTGTCGCTTTTATTTCGGTGTTCTGGTTTGTTAAGGTTGTTATAGATGACTCCAGGGAAGTGAATTTTGCATCTTGTTGGTCCTTAATTTCGTCGATCCTTTTCATTAAGTCACATAATGTGACATCAGTGGAGTCCGGTGAGCTATCCAATCTGCGCTTATTTCTCCTAGTAACATTTAGATTCGTAAAATCTTGTCTTTCTTGGGTATAAAGCGCCGAGTCGGAAGCATGGTGAGCAGGAGAAGACGCAGACTTAGTAACTTCTTTCGGTGGTGTACGAGAAACAGACATCGTGTTAAAATTCGTTAATCAACGTACCCAAATAAATTGGTATAAATGCCACAATTTCCTGTTGATGGCAACCCCAAGGTGAATGAATGATTGATTCAGATGGCGTATGTCAGGTGACTTATGACAGGTGACGTATGGCAGTTGACGTTTGACAGATTACAGATGACGGATGACGGTAACATATATTTGTCTCAATAGTTGCTGTCCTCTTCCACCACACCTCAGTCGCACTAACCTTTGAATGCTTATGTTCGCCTGGTACCTCGCTGCGTAAAGTCGTTGTATTGACGGCTAATATCCAAGCTTGTTTACTGTTGATGTTGTCGCTTGTTGCGAACTTCTGCTACGTAGTTATGGGCGCCCGGTACTGTACTGATTTTATTTGATTTATTTTTTTGAAAAAATATTTAAAATATATAATAGTACGGTTGCACACGTGTAAACGCTTTCACGGTCCGGGGGGAAGAGGAATAGTAATATAATTACTACATACAAATATTTACACATATAATTATGTACATAAACAATTTTATACTGCCAATAGCTTGGTGTAAAGTTAGCGTACTTTAAATTTATTGTTTCTTCAGACTGAAACGGGTTATAGACATTATAGTAATTTTTATAGGCATTTCTTGCCAGTTACTTTATTAATACAATAATTGTATATTTGAAAGATAGAAAAATTTGAAGTCCAGACCCAGGATTCCAACCCGAGATTTTCGTATGCTAAACCGCGGCCGGAATCGAACCATCTAACCGGGACTGTGTTACTTAACCTCAAATTCTTCTATCCTTCCTGCACGCGAGTCAAGCCCTCGCTTGCGCCATCTAGCCGATAGTTTGAGAACTATTACGGCCTTTGTTATTGCTTTGTTAAAAATACTCTCTGTATTTTTAACAAATTATGATGTCGCAGGCCGAATATTATAGTAATTTTTATAGGCATTTCTTGCCAATTACTTTATTAATACAATAATTGCATTTTTAAAGACAGAAAAAAAATGTTTTTCTATCTTTCAAAAATGCAATTATTGGGATTTAGACATTCTGATTTCGAGAGAGAGCGAAGGAACATTATACAAGAGTAGAGCTATGAACAAGATAAAGAAGCAACAGATTATTAGATCATGGCTAGAGCAGAGATATTGATAGTTAGGTGTGAGATAAACATGAGTATGAGGACAATAAATTATTGAATACAGCGTTGTATACCACGTCTCTGCCATATAGGAAGCCAGTTAAACTGAGAGCGCTTTTTATGGTTCCGTAGCCAGTATGGCAAAAACGGAACCCTTATAGTTTCGTTATGTTCGTGTGTCTGTCTGTCCTTATATCACAGGCATTTTACTCAAAGACTGCTCAATGAAACTTGATAAAATTTGGTGAAAAGATGTCTTGTCTAGCTACTACTTTGTTTGACAGCTAAATAATGATAATAAATATATGCACTCCATACATATAACAATAGGTGTTCTTTTTTCAGCAAACAACAACGTGTGGCACATCATTCAACAGGTCTTTAAAAACATGTTAAGGTTTCAAAAAAACTTTTTTGACTGAGTGAATATTTGTGGAAATAATCGCTCCGAAAGTTGATAAATCGTATCCCCCACTATTTAACCGTGTGACCAAAAAATATAGAAGCAATCACAAAGATAGCGCTTAATAAATACATTAAATTAAAATTATTATTATATCGGATATACCGTCATTGAGTTATTGCCGAAAAACTGCGTTTCTCAACAAAAGGGCGTAAGTACCATGCACATACACTTTTCTGCTGATGCCATTGTTTAAGGCTACGGAACCCTACACTGAGCATGGTTCGACATGCTCTTGCCCGGTTTTTTGCATAAAGATCTTTTGCCACTCAGTTCCTATCCTAAAAAGGCAAGCTTTTAAACATTTAAGATTATATCAAAATATACATTATACGTCGACAAATATGAACTTATAAAATTTAAACAATAGTATGCATAAAGCGAATGTTTCAAACTCAGTATAGTAATGTGGTGAATTTAGACATGAATGTGTTTGAATCAAGCATTATCGCCTGACCGGATTGGAGCCTAAGATAGTGTGTAACCATCTTAAAGTTAACTTTATGCTTTTACGTGTTACGTGAACAATTTAATATTTCACAGTAGTTTGTAGTGTACCTTATTTATTCATTTAGTGCGTATTCTGAGAATTAATGTACGCAATAACTGGAGTTAAATAAAACTTTATACTGAAGAATATCAGAAACATTATTAATTTATTTAATTAAAACTTTAATGAATTAATTTATGATTATGATCATGCAGCATGCAGCGCGATTACATTATTAACATATTAATGTAATCGCGCTGCATTATAAACGAAGGAGGAAAAATATTATATCGTCTGTATCTTAGCAAAGCTAGGCACGGTTGTTATGTAATCAATAAGCATTTTAAGATAAATAGGTATAATAAGCTCACTGTCTAAATTATCAGCTATTAGTAGAATAACCGATAATAGTCTCATGATGTTTTCCCATTATGGGCCAAGTGATATTATTGTGTCTCAGTAGTCACATATGACATGTGACAATAATATTTTGGTTCCTTACAATTAATTCTTACTAATACTATATATGTGAAAGTAATTCTGTTTGTCTCTTATATTTTCAAGCTTAAACAGCTGAACTGATTTAGATAACATTTTGTGTGGAGATAGTATGAATAAGGAACCCAAATATTATTGGCCCTGTGTTACCTAAGTCACTAATGTCCTACAAATAAGACATTAGTGACTTAGCTCAGTTATGTCTTAATTAAATTGTTGATAAACATAATGGTGGGCTATTTTAACCTTGTCTTTATAGTTTTCTACAAAACGCAGCGCTGTGAAAACCATGGCAACTCAGTTTGCAGTCATTTTCTCAACTCAAATAAGATACATACGTAGTTTTAATTTCATTTTTGTGAAAACACGACAACAAACATTATTAGTAAGAGACTAAAGAGAATTGTTTTAATACACAACTTCTAGGAAATCTAATATTCCCATATACAGTTTCAAAGCAATTGTTTGTGTTGTGACCGTTCGCCAGATGTCGCCGCACGTAAACAAGCCGTTTTACTGCGAATGAAGTTCGGTTTATAGAAATATTATTATACTAGTGTTATTAAAATTTGAATTAATTGAACAATATAGATAACTACTAATATAGATATGGTGTTATTGATGCATCCACGCCGCAATTACTTTTATAGAACCATGTAATTTTCTAGAACACAAGTTGAATCATACTTAGGGTACCAGAGTTAAACTAATAGTTATGCTCATAATATAACTTTAAGTAAATTGTAACAACTAGATTGTAAATCATGCCAATAAACATTATTATTATTATTGTTAAAATTGAACTATACTTCAAAACACTTTTTTCAGCTATTTCATAACTATTTTCCTCTTAACCATAGTACTAACCATTTTAAAGCAGAATTAAAGAAGATAAAACATTCACTAGTGTTACTGTTATTCTAGTATTATGACCAAATAAATAAACTTTCACTGCCAGATAGCTGATGTTATAAGAAGTAATTATGGTTCAGTATTTTAAATTTCCATTCTATTTTTATTTTACGCTGAGGAAATAGCGGGTTGCAGATAGATGAATGCTGCACCAGTGCACACTGGTGCAAACACGGTTCAAGTACAAATAAAGTGAAATGTTACGTCTTCAGAATGGGTATCATCTGGTGCACTGTCGGGTTTACGAACCCTGGAGCTCAAATGTGCAATTTTAACATTGACAGAAACATTTAGTCTGTAGCTGAGATTTATTGAACACACTTAGACATACAACAAAAAAAAACATTTATTAGGTTTTTCATGCGCTTGCAAAAATTCGAATATGGTACGAATGTTTCCAGATATTTACACATATGAGAGGCAATTAATATATGTAATGGAATATTAATCGCACACACACACCTACGAAGTGGAAATGCTGGAATTAAGTCAAGTTTTACCTGAACTCCCAGCGGGACAGATTTTTTTTTTTTTTACTTTTTATAGATTTTAAGTAAATATAACTACATTCTATAGATTTCATCCTTGGTCTGACATGCTGTAGAAAAGCCACAGCTCGGCATTGATTATGTTGCTCAGTCCTCATGAATGCAAATGTTGTTGCAAAGTAACTTTGATTCGATGTGATGTTGATGCACCTTAAGCCAAATAATAACAATAGAATTATGATTAAATGTTATTGTAATTGAATACTTGGTTGATGCAAATATTTGCTTATTGTTGTTGAAAAACAAAATTAGTTTTAAGAAGTTAGTCTGGCCTAAGGTGACTTATCAGTTCAAATTCGGTCACCTCGGGATAACGGACCCAACGCGGATAGTTTTTAATAGGTATTAACTACAAAATTAGTATAGTATTTGTCTCAAAATTTTAAATGGCTCGAGAGATATCTCGTACTTGAATAACATAGACTACTTGATTGACTCAATGTATCCTTGCAAACGTTCCCATAGTCGAACAGTTACATTAAGTTCACTTAAAGGTTTATCTGGGTGAATAAAGTATAGGTACAATTGGTTTTTTTTAAAGACGACTCCCGTAGTAGTACACAAGACCTGTGTCGCGAGTCACTTTACAAACATACAAGTCACGAACACAAAGTACACCCAGACTTGAAACAACAGTTTGTGGATGACACAAAGTGGTGTCCGTGTGAGAATCGAACCCACGACCTCTTGCGTAGCAGTCGTGGCAGTCAAAAAAGTGAATTCTTCGAAGTGAATTTAGCCGGTTAAATTAAATCTACGAAAATGTAGAAAGACACTCTCTGTCTGTCTGTCAATCTGGTTTTTATTATTATACCTACCTGTTTATCAAATTTTATGAATACTCGTATGTATGTAGAAGTAACTTTAACTTTATGCACTTATGTAAAGCTATTTTGGTGCAGTAGCCTGTGATAGACTATGCCGTAAAATTTAAAGATAAGTACTTACATATTGCTTCGTTATTGCGTAAGAAAAGAAAAAATCCACTAAAATTCCAAATCCATTAAAATTGTTCTTTTTTGGCAAGAGTGTGGATTTTGGTGAATTAAAATAAATAAGGCAAAGGGCAAGTGCATGTCTAAATAATGAGGCTCAATTAGTGGGTTTTCTGGTATTTTTCGTTCCAACTACTAACAACGTTATAATACGAATTTAAGTAAATTCCAATGAAATATGTATAAAAAATTTAGTTACTACTCACTTTTTCGTCTATAGCTCGTAAGCCTACTTAGTAGTGATTGTTTTCTGGTAATTTCGTGTTATATGTAGCAGTCAAATAGCAAAACACTGTTTCTTACAAACGGCGTCGACATTTTGTACGTTTTACAAAACGTCTAAGGCAAATTGTAGATGAATTTTAGTCTATTAACGTCTACTTCGATGTTGTAATATGGTGTTAAGTTTGATATTGTTATGACTTTATAGTTAATAATGGCAGAGTTATGAAGTAGTATAATAGATAACTATATTTTTTGCTTATTAAAACTTAAATTTGATATTTCTGCGACTGCACGGCCGCTGTCGCGGTACGTTCGCTTCGCTCACTCTAATCGTGCGTGTGGCATATTGTTGTGCCGCAGCTATTTGTAAATGACGGTAAGTAATGTCTAGTAGTGTTATACAAAATGACGACAGTTTACATATTGCATAGGCTTTTTGTAAACCTATAAAATGCCGAAGCCGTTCCTATAAAGCCGAGTTATGTTATTTGCCTTCGATATATATTACCCCGATTCTTTACACATTTCCAAAATCAATCAAATAACTATAGATAACGGAACACAAAATGGTACTTTAATGCTTAATATTTTACAAACAGATCCCTTTATCGAAAGATAGTTTCATTACTCGTAAATAATTGAAAAGACCTATCCAACGACATCCCACACACGATGGGGTAGATGAGAAAAACATCACATCCCCACTTTACGTGTAGGGTGGGAGCAAAAAAAAAAATTAAAAAAAAAATTTACTTTGTCGGCGTAATTGGTATATATATCCATGCCAAATCAAAACTTTCTAAAACTAACAGTTTCTGAGCTAAGCTGCGGACGAATGAACGGTCATGGCAAAACTTTAAGGGTTCCTGTTTACTACGGAACCCTAAAAATCAATCGCGGAAATGTATGTACGTGCATAGCTTCAGAACGATGGCACCAAATGGGATTATTCTTTTTTGTTGTGTTTGTTATAGTCAGGACAAGGTATAGATAGAAATAATAAAAATAATAGGTCGTACGGAAAAAATGCAACCGTGCTAAGCCGGGGCGGGCAGCTAGTAGAAAATAAAGCATGCTGTAGTATAATTTTAAGTAAAATGGGTATCTGATCCAAGACCCATATACACACACATGGTAAGAACTAGTAGGTAGGTAGTATGTATCTACCCACTACTGACTGGGACGACAGACAGCGAAAACGACATACGCCATCTGGTGGCGTCGTAAATAAAGCAATTTTATCGTATAGAGCTTGCAATGGATGACATCAAGGCTAGAAACGCTTTTTATTATGTTTATGAACTACGAGCCTGGCATAGATATTTTAAAGTTAGGTTAGTCTATGGTGTAAGTGATGTCGAGTGACTTGGTAGAGTCAAACTTAAGTAGAAGTGGGCGGGACATATTATACACAAAATCAGCACCTGAATCTTGACATCCATCATCAGAAATTGGATAACTGATGACGGATGTCGCCGCCGAGCAGGATAGGAAGCAGCGCCTTCTTTTCTTCCTTCTATGTTAAATAATAAAATTAACAATATATATTGTTATTATATTATATTATTTTTATTTATTTCACGCAACACACACTTAGGCCTCATTTACGGAGACGTAGGGGGTCGCGCGCCGCGCGTCGCGTATGGCGTGGCGTCTCGCCTACTTCGCCTTGTTTACGGAGCGGCGTATCATTGCACGCGTAAAAACAAGTTTCAGCTCCGTTTCAGCGGCGTTTTGCTAAGCACGCGACGGCTATCGCTGCCCCGCACGCAGTGGGCAACGATACCGCGCACCTCGGGTACTAAATGATTCACGTTTAACATGGAATATTATTATATTAAGGTATGGAATGGTATTAAATAATTCACTTTTAGAATTTTCAAAGACTGGCAGAAGAACCTTCTGCCGCGGGCATCCCTTCATCGTGAATTGCCACTGCGTGCACCACCGCGTACACAGCAGCGTGCGTCACCGCGATAAACGCCTTCGGGCTTCACCGCAAAACGCTCCATTTCGAACAAACTCGTGTACAATCGCTTCTTCGTAAACGCCCTCATTCAACGCCATGTGTTTCATTGAAGTCAGTGAGGGCCGCGCCGCCCAACGCCACGCGCGACGCACCGCTTCTCTATTAACGAGGCCTTACGGCCTTAGGCATCGTTCAAGAAATTATTTCAGACTACTACATAAGCAGTATTAAAACCTACCTTTGCTAGCTGTTTCGGATTTTGTCAAACAAACATAAAATGGGAAAAAGATAGCCACTATTTTTCTAAGTATCTATAGTAATCCCTTTGCTTCCAATATGTTAGCTCCCTCGGGTACGCAACCATTAAGTACAAAAGTAAGGTAGTTAGATTTTTTGCTATTTTTATTGTATATCTACCTACATTATGTAAATTATATATTAAACATGTATGATAATAGTTTATTGGACTAAATAGCGGCAAATCTCTAGCGTGGTCCTAAACAAACATAGTTATAAATACAGTAAGTATGTAGGTATGTGGCCTATATGTCTGTTAAAAGAACTGTCGGCTGACTGTTGAAGAGTTATTGTTGGGTAATCATTTTTCATGTCTTTTAAAGCACGAGAAATTCCAATCAAATTAATTTACACCAAAATAACCAATTTTACCAAAGTTCGTGAAGATACATAAATAAATATTTGGGGCTCTATCCCTCAAAAACTACTAAATAGATTACCAATAATTTGTTAATATGTACTTTACAGTTTAAAATGTGTATAGGTAGGTATAACGCGATAGAGCTCCCAAGCTAAAGGTTACTTGTTTTTAAATAAACACTATAACATCAATTTGTTTTACTTCAGTAACGTGAGCCGATGCAGCCGTGAGCAATCGGCCTGTAGGATCTGAGCTAAGATAAATACTTACTGCGCCATACTAGAATATTTTATGATACTTATCTCCCTGACTACTGCTATAGAATCTATTTTTAATGCAAGTAACTACCCTAAGCCGTCTGAAGAAAGCTTAAACGACCAAAAATATACGAAAATAAAATCGTACAAATATCGTAGATACACAATAGTCTCACTGTAAGCATTTCCATCGAGAGATACCTTCATTTGTGTAGAAAACATCGATAGTACAACATATAAAGGTTTTTATAGATTTCCCTAGAGATATAGCGGCCTACGCATTTACATAAACTTGTATGAAAAAATAGGATTGTACGAGCATTCACTTGGAATTTGAGGTGGTTTATAGTGAGTACAACTTTGAGTTGGTATTTCAATTTTATTGACCATTATATACATCTAGTATTTACAGTCCACGACAAGTTGTCATGGTAATTTTCTAATTTATTTTTTGGTTCATGCGAACCAAAAAATAAATTCTTATTTTAAATTAATCTAGCTTAGCAAAAAAATTAAAGCTAGATTAAAATCAATAATGCATCGAACGGGAACTGGTGCAGTTGGTAGGTACTCAGATTGTAGGTACGGGCGCTCGACTCATAGGTATCCCGATTGACATGTTGACCGGTTGCGAATTATATTACCTACATATATAGTTACGCTATTATAATACTACTCTGCTTAAAATTTCCTTGTTGATCTGTTTTTTTAGTTTAATATTATTTTATATGTATAATATCTTGGGACATATCACATAACACTATCTGGTCCCAATCTAAGCAGAGTTAGTACTATGGAAACCAGACAACTGATAAACCTACGAGGGGTGATCCAAAAGTAATGAGAATGGGTACATTAAAATAACTTTATACTTTTTATTTTTCTACATAGTTTCCTAATAGATTATATCAATACATTTAGTCCATCTCTTTTCTAAACCAACGATACCCTTCAAAAAAAATCTTTATCTTGACTCTCCCAAAATGCCTCTACAGCGGCCATCACTTCGCCATTATCCTCAAATTTCTTGCCCCGGAGGTGTTCCTTGAGCCGAGGCAACAAATAAAAGTCGCTGGGGGTTAGATCTGCAGAATAGGGTGGGTGTTCAAGCAGCTGGAAGCCAGCTTCTTGAATGGCAGCCATCGCAACTTCAGCTTTGTGTGCAGGTGCATTGTCTTGATGGAACAGAACTTTTGCGCGCAGTTTACCCCGTCTTTTTTCCTTGATGGCCTCTCGCAATCTTTTAATTTGGTCAGCATAGTAGGAGCCTGTTATGGTAGCTCCCTTATCAAGGTATTCAACCATAATTATCCCCTCAGCATCCCAGAAAACAGACGCCATAACCTTGCCGGCAGAGCTTGAAACTTTGAATTTCTTGGGAGTCGCTGAAGATGGCCTTTTCCATGTCATTGACTGTTGTTTGGTTTCGGGATCGAAATGATGAATCCACGTTTCATCCATAGTCACAAATCGAGCCAAAAAATATCTTGATCCGCCTGGAACATTTCAAGATTGGTCCTTGAAATGTCGAATCGTTTCTTCTTTTGTTCGTCGGTTAACATTCTCGGGACCCAACGTGCAGAGACCTTTCTCATGTTCATCTCGGTAGTAAAGATCCTTTGAATGCTACCAAATGAAATGCCTGTGTTTTCAGCTAAATGACGAATGGTCACTCTTTGGTCTGCCAAAACCAGATCTTGAACTTTATTGACGTTTTCTTCAGTGAGGGAGGAGGATGGACGGCCTTCGCGGTGTTCGTCTTCCGTGGATGTTCTTTCCATCTTAAACTCCTTGCACCAGCGTGCAGTTGTAGAATATGGAGGAGCAGAGTCCCCCAATGTTTCCACCAAGTCATTATTTTTAAGCACAGGTATGTGATGACGCTTCGCACTTCATGTTTCTCCATTTTGATGTTATCACTCCGACTGCTAATATTCAAATGAATGTATATTTTAAAAATGACGTCCTATTTATACCATTTTTATCAGGGAAGTTGTGAAGGATTAGGGAGTTGAAAAAATATTTTTTCAGAATTTTGTTATTACTAGAAATATCCGTTTATCATTACTTTTTGATCACCCCTAGTACTTAACAGTTGTCTGGTTTCCACATCTATCTATCTATCTAATACCTTTAAACGGGCAATTCTTGTATATGTACTTGGTATTTTTAATTTTGTGTCCACCACTATATTTAATCTGAATCTCGGCAATAGCTCCAACAATTTTCATGAAATGTATGCAGGGGGTTTCGGGGGCGATAAATATCTAGCTAGGTTTCATTTTTAGAAAACGTCGTTTAAACAAAAAAATATCTCGGTAATCCAGGTACTATATTTCTAAATACATACATATTATAGATAAATAACACCCAGACACAGAATAAACCATCTGTTTTAAATAACTAATAACCATTATTAATTTCTGAGAGAGCACACATGAAATAACACGCATCTTAAGAAAAATCTAAAACCTAACATTTTATGAGGAGTATTTATTGTTAGCATTTTATTTAGGAACGCTAAATAAGCTAAGCGTATAATCATTTTCATTTTCAGAACCTATTAGTCTCTAGGCTTTTCAAATACACTCATCAATCCATCAGTGACAGAGTTGATAAATTGTGATGAATACACGTCAAGCTCACTTTTACCTGTCAATGGAGGCTTTACTAATAACCATCATACCTTAAATCTTACTGTAGTTATTTATAAGTTTCTGAAGGCAAATTAATTATTTTAAAAAAATAAACGTTCTATATTTTGTTCTTGGCAGGTAGCCTGTATCTAATCTGATATTATTATCATTAAACCACAAAACTTTATGATATTTGTATAGAATTATTAGACATCTATAAAAATAAATAAAATCAAAGTGTCGGTTCGTAATGTCAAAATAAGATTTTTTTACCAAAATGCATATGAAAGTATGTACTTACTACTACTTGTCTTTCTGTCTGTTTGGTCAACTCCGAAACGGCTAGACGGATTTTGACGGGACTTTCATTGGCAGACAGCTGATGATGTAAGGAGTAACTTAGGATACCTTTTATCATTACGCTAACGTCTATAGGGAGAGAGGACCACTGCAACTTCACGCGGAAATCCCGGGCACAGCTGGTATATATAATAAGGATTATAGGGCTAAAACGAATGTGATAGTTGGCCGATGAAAGTGCTACCTATGTCCACATTCAGATTCAGATGCTATAATTGCGAGTATGTTATTGATAACATATATTTAGGAAAATTAATATCACCCCTTGATAACATGCATAAAGAAATAAATAGAAAAATGACAAATACATGGAAAAGGTCTAAAATAAATGTGTTCTAACAACATCGAACGAAGTGTAATAGAAGTGACAGAGTGAAATTAGAAACAATAAAAACTAAGACAAAATTCAAAAATACGCACATCGTTAGTAGAAGGTTAAAATGACGTTGGGTATGTTAATGGTACGGGTTACGAAAGAAAAGTGGACCAAAATAATAACAGCGTGACACCCTAGGGGCGACAAAAGAAATAAAGGGAGACAGTGTAAACGTTGGGAAGACGACTTCAGGCAAATGGCGGGCAATAAGTGGACCCGAATAGCCAGTGATCGAGCTGCATGGAAGTCCTTGGAGAAGGCCTTTGTTGAGTGACAAACTGCTACATATAAACCGATTACCGATATACTATAGGAAGGGGTCACAATTAGATGTAACAAGTATCAAAGTAAATAGTGATTAGTATAATGTGTAACAATAAGATTGTAAAGACTAACAGTAACAAAGGCTTATTTGATTTTTATAAAAGACGACGACGACGGTACAAGCCCTGTGTCGCGGGGGACTTTACAAACATACAAGTCATGGACGCAAAGTACACCCTGACTCGAATCAACAATTTGTGGATCACACAATGTGGTGTCCAGTGTGGGAATCGAACGAAAGAGGTCGTCTCTTGCGTAGCAGTCGGATAAACTCCCACCACGCCACAGAGGCAGTTCTGATCTTTAAGATATAATCAGTAGTACATCTTAGCCTCGGGCCGTCTAGGTGGGTGGATAACACTACAGTGTCAGTAATTCTTCCATAATGTTAACACATCACTGTGTTCCGGTTGAAGGGCACTGTAGCGAGTGATATAGCCAAACTAGGTAATGCCTCACACAAAAGTGTGGTACGGTGACCTCAATGTCTAATCTGAAGATCTTTGCCAAACAAGGATTTGGGTGGCACTGATACTGCTATGGGCTAGCGAAACACTTAAGAACCATCATGCTCATTTCGCAGATTAAAAGAAAAACTCTTCTCGGAACTAAACCAGAAAACCAACAAAGCTCTTCTTGGTCATATCTTCAAAAGTCATAGTTATTATGATCTGTAGTAAGTTGAAAAAGGCGAATTATTGGAACGAAGTTCCTTATCGCGCGTTGTGAAAGGGGGCTAGACGGAAAAAATTAAGACTAAAAGTTGTAACGACACTTTTTGCTATAGTTGTAAGCCGTGCGGCGTGCCCGTGTTTCCCTGTCTGTCTCTCTCTCTCTCTCTCTCTCTCTCTCATAGAAAGCAAGCCAGTTATTTTCGTTTCGTCTTTCTATTTCGCATTGAACAGTGTGGTGTCGCGACGATGATAAAAAAAATATTCCAATTCACTAATTGATCGAAAAGAACTTCGTTCCATCCGGGTGTCCCTTGACACCTCTCAAGTTTTTTTTTAAATTATGCAATGGCATCTAACACTGATATTCAGCTTTGCTAACGCTCTAATTCAAGAATTTCAACTCAGCAGAAAAAAATAAAGAAAACAATTTGCTGCAACACATTTTTAAAATTTTTTTATCATAATTCTGCACATAATTAACAGACTTGGTTGACGCTTCTTATCTTATCGCGTACCCTTAAGGTAGGGGATGTAAGGTTGGGTCTTTCTTTTAAAAAGTTATATCGGTAGATAGGGACCTACCCATAATAAAAGAAATTTCTGAAGGGGGATTCTCTAAGAAAAATACGAGTAGGTAATATTGACACGAATATATAAAACAATTAGATTGTTGGGGGTTAGTCCAACACAATTTGCAAGCGCAATTGACGGCGTTTATTGTACTGAATATAAAATGTAATTATAAGAATATGATTATGTGCTAAGTATAGCTTTGAGCACATCAGCAATTACTCCGTTACTACCTATTACATATTACGAAATGTGTAACTTGCTTGTACATAGATCCTGTGGTGTACTCGTATATAATTTTTTGACGTGATATCGTCATATAAATCGATGAACGGCTGCACTCACGTAAAAATGTCACGTTATTGACTGGTTGCTAAGCAACATCAGCGAATAGCGATTGCAGCGACATGCTATACAATACAGATGTTAACTGTCAAGTAAAATCAGTCCCTTTTTAAAAAATCTCAAAACAAAAAGCTCTATAAAAATGTTTAAGGAAGAACAACCTACGACGTCATAAGTTTCTATCATCAAATCATTACTTTTAGAATTCGTTTTCATGCTTTTAAATTCAAAAACATATTAACTTCTTTTCAGCATTTTAAGATCTATTACCTGATTAATATAAAATAATTTACTTTTATTGTACCCAATAGAAACTAAAGCTGAGAGAGTATGGTTGCTTATTACAATGTCATCAATCTTTTCCTATGACATTATCACGTAAAATTATCGTCCGTAATCCGACTTCACAGATTTTTTTTTTTTAAAGGTAACTAACAATATATCCCACATTACTAGCAAACTTGTTAACTCCTCCAGCTAAGCTCAAAGGCTTGTGTTAGGAGTGAGTTCATGTCGGTAGGATAATGCGACGAAACCCGATTGCGAGACCAATGGCCTCAGCCATTAGGCTACCGCCGATATATTGTGGAATTATTGGGTTTTGGTTTTTATTGTGTTCTACTTTTGTTGTATAAAACACCGGAAGAAGTGAAAACTTGAACATTATATTACCATACTGATGAAATTTGAATATTATTTTTCGATCTGACATAATAAAAAAAATATATATATATAAAAAAGGAAAAAAATGATTGTTACTCAGACTCGAACTGGGGTCTTCTGGTTTCTGGACCATCCGATTTCCCACACTATAATAAGATTGTAGATGGTGGCGAAATTTACCTTCTTATTCTAATGATATTGTAGCAGTTTTTCATTGCTCTCCCTCTGTCTAACCAATTTTCGATCAGGTCACGCGTCCTTGAGGCGAGTTTAACATTTTTTACCCATCCCAAAACGTGCACAACGCTGCTAAAGAAGTGTTCACTTCAAAAATCAATAGAAATATTGCCCGTTCTAAAGTTGTAACCCTTTTATTTCGCCGAGTAATATAAGAGAACAAATCTTGGTTTTAAACTTCACAAGCCCTTAAAGAATCAAATACTAATATTTTAACATTTCACCAAGAATAATTTGTAAATTTAATTACTGAAATATTTTCAACGATAAGAAATTTAATTTTGCAAGTTACCCGCATTCGCCCGGTCTCTCCAGCACCAATATAACCTTAGATAATTTTAATTCCATTGCTTTGTCTAATTAAAATGTAACAATCAAAAGTTCCTTTGTCTACATATTGCAGGCTTCTTCAAAGGAGGCTTGTGTTTTAATGATGTTTGTCTTTTTGTGCAGTGTAGAGAGCATTGTTGGGTGGTACCGCGTCAGGGACGGTAGCGACAATGCAAATGTCATAATTGTTTAAACCATGTTTTGTTTTTCGAGTGTTTTGTTTCTCAGTGGTATAGTGGGAGCGAGGAGACTGTTGTGCAAGAGCTTGTGGGTTCGATTCCCAGACGTGAAAAAAAAAAGTTGGATTCATAAATTCCGAATTCGTGAATTATACATCGTGTCCATCGCAAAGTCCGTGATACTGCGATTGGACTTTTATATCCCGGTGTATATTCAACATTAATACAACATTTTAATACTCATAAAAAAAAGAAACAATTTGAAAAACTAAAACTAACGAACTATTTACAACTAACTTATCTAAACCACTGCACTATACAAAAAAAACTTAAATAAAAAAGGAAGGCACAACCGGTTTAAGCGTCGAAGAATTCCTTCCCATCGACGTCAACCGGTCATATTTGTTTATAAATTTAAAAACCTCCTTTTTTTTAATGAGAGATTACAACTAAAGAAGCCAAATTCTTCTTAGTAAGTTAAAATAAAAGTAGTCTCTAATACAGTCACGTTTAAAAAGTAGCTTTGGCACCATAAATATTTTACAACAAACATATTAAAAAATAGACTAGTTCACACGCGTAATTAACTATTTACATAGTACTAATTTGATTGAAACGAAAATAACCACTTCAAACTTTTAAAACTACGCTATTGAAGTCTATCTTGCTTTGGCTGGTATTAAATTTAATAAAATATTTTTTTACGGCAAGTTTTAATACTTCTAAGGTGGACGGAAACATGAATCGTACCCAATTAGTATTAACTCCAAATAAACTAAAACTAATCCAAATTAAACTAAACAAATCTGATCTGAACAGTCAATTTTAATCAAAACTTTTGATCCTACGACTCACGATTTTGTGGATTATTGCCAATTAGAGTTTGTAGTTTCTTATAAACGATTTAAAGACTCTTGCAGACGGTGGGCCAACATGCTGGGTAAATCTCTTGGTTCAACCTTTGAAAACCCTTGACATATTTTCTCGGCCCTTGAAACGCCGTCAGGTTTTGATACATCAAAGGATTGTTGAACAGTCTGCCAATTAATAGCACTGACATTATCAGCGGAAGGCATGCGGCATAGTACGACGTACGAGCCTCTACAATCATGTTTCCCAGTTACGTGTGTAATTTTTTTTGTAAATGACCTCGCTTGGTTTCAATCAATAGCATTCTGCATATTCCTTTTCATCGTTTCATCCACTCTGATTTGATGAACATCTATACAATGGACTACAAATTCCTCTTATTGGATTAATAAGAATTTGTGGCTGGCTGTAATTTTGTGTACGGGAAGGAGGAATCCTGACTTATGCGAGTTGCCATCCTGATGCTTGCTACCTATTTAGTTACTTGACCAAATAATAGAAGCGTCACGCGTCATCTAGGTGGATCAAGTCTACATGAAGACACCCTCTACTATAAGATGTTATTAAATAAATAAAACTAGTTTTTAGAGTTCCGTAACCAAAATGGCAAAAACGAAACCCTTATAGTTTCGTCATGTCCGTCTGTCTGTCTGTCTGTCCGTATGTCACAGGCATTTTACTCAAATAAAAAATGAATCTTGATGAAATTTGGTAAAAAAGTGTCGTGTAGTAGCCACTACTTAGTTTCATCACCATCATCATCAGCCTAACGCAGTCATAGCTGCACATAGGCCTCTCCAATTGCACGCCACTTTGTTCTATCTTCGGCTTCTCGCATCCAGCTCCTGCCAGCCGTTTTGCGTACTTAGTTTGATAGCTAAATAATAATAATAAATATTCTTTCAGCAATCATCAATGTGTGGCACATCATTCGACAGGCCTTTAAAAACATTTTAAGGTTTCTAATAAACTTTTTTGATTGAGTGAATATTCTTGAAAATAATAGCTCCGAAAGTTGTATAAATAATGTCTCTCCCCCCCTTAACTTTTGAACCGTGTGGCCAAAACATCACAAAGATAGCGCTTAATAAATACTTTAAACTAAAATTATTTCTTAAAAGGAAATACCGTCATTGAGTTATTAGCTAAAAACTGCGTTTATCAACAAAGGGCGTATGTGCAATGTACATCATACGCTCTTCTGCTGATGCAATTGTTCGAGGCTGCGGAACCCTACACCGAGCATGGTCCGACATGCTCTTGCCCGGTTTTTTAGTTGTCTGTCTGCTTTATTACATCATCTGCCTAATTTAAAGAACAAAGCAAACCTTTGACCAGGTTCTTAGGTCAGTACCTGTACCTATTTAACCCAACAGGTTGGTGTCTCGTCTACCTGAGCCTTTTGAGAATGTTCTGAACAAGTTCAATTACGAGTGTTAAGGGTGACTTTTGGCTATCTATCTCATTACACATTGATTGAGCCAAATGTTAGATTACCTATTTGCTTTGTGACAAAATTATTAGTTTTTTTTCATAATTCATAATATCTTTATTGCAATAATTGTGGTACATAGGTCTAGAATCCATGTTAGGTTTACTAAGCTCAAAAAGATTTACAGAATGTGGTCCTCACGTTTTGCTCACTCCCAACTACCTGGCGCTCGATCTTTTATGAATAAGGTGGTTAAACTCAAAATTGCGTTTTCTTTCAAAAAGTATTTTAAATTTAAAAAGTATTTTGAAGATACGTATTTTGTATTTAGTATTTCAGATACCATTTTCAAAAGTATCTTGTATTTAGCTTGATTATTATATCTCAAATACTTATTTTAATAGTATCTTGCATTTTTTTTAGACACTGTATATAGGGTATCTTGTTGGACATAATTATCTATAGATAATTTACACCCAGACACAGAATAAACCATCGTGTTTATTACACAAAGTTTTAGCCTGGGCCCGACCAGGATAAAACTATAGTCCCCAGATCGAACCCGACCTCCGAAGAACGACCTCCGGCTTAGCAGTTAGGGTCACTTACCATTAGAAAAACAGGCCAGTCATTGTATTCAAATGTTTCTTAAATGTAAAAAAATCCATACGCAAATAAATTAATTATGACTATCAGTATTTTGGAAAACAAAGTACTTATTTACAAAATACAAAGATACGAACGGATGGTACCTAAATACGAGATTAAAATTACCATTTTTTTAAGTATTTTGGATACAAGATGATAATACGTTTTTTGTATCTTGTATCTGTATTTTAGATACTTTCATCTTGGATATCTAAGTCACAACTCTGGATGTGTCAACAAGGTCGTAAGTACGCGAAGTTTTAAATAACCGCGCAAGTACGTCAGCAATCGAATAGATTAATTTCATTTTTGAAAGATAGAAAAATTTGAGGTCCGAACTCAGGAATCGAATTCGAGACTTCGGTATGCAAAACCGGCCCCGGAATCGTACCATCTATATATGTTACTAGAACTCTATTTTTTCTATTTTTCCTTTACGCGAGTGGGGCCTGGACTTCAAATTTTTCTATCTTTCAAACATGCAATTATTGTATTAATAAAGTAATTGGCAAGAAATGACTTTTAAAATTACTATAGCAATTCAATGGGTTTGAGGTTTGCAAGCCTTTCAAGATAAATTAGATCCAGACACTATACATTTTCGTACTCATGACATGAAGATTTAACCTGGATGGGAATCGAACCCACGAGATCTGCCTTAGAAATTAGAGTCAGTAACTATTACATTTACAGGCTAGTGTCAATATTCGCTCAAACAAAATAACACGGAAAAAGGTCTTATAGAATTATCATAATAAAAAACCATTTACATTTATTTTTCATTGAAGATTTATTATTTTACAAAACGATTTGTATATAATTTAAGCAATTATATGGAAAACCTATTTTACAACATGATATCCAAGTGTGGCAGTATTAGAATAAATATGAAACCACGCTTTAAAAGAGAGTGAATTATTGATTCCAGTTATCTGGATCTTCATTTGGATCGTTCGAGTACCAATATCCAGTACACTCGTGGCTGACATTTCCGCTTGCATCCAAGTACCGTTCTACCACCCCAAACCCAGTGGGTCTTAAAGATGGCAAGTCATATGCAACAACCACTAGCATATCCACTTGACCTCCCATACTGACCCATTGTCTCATTTCTCTCTCCGATCGTGACCAAATCGAGGGTGAAACCATTTTAATACTCGCAAATAACCCACGATATATAGTTCGCGATTGGGGAACAATATTATACCAATCTGCTGGCCCTCCGAGAGCCCACGGTATTAGATGCCCACATTCGTCAGAGCATCTAATCATGCCCATTAATTCACAGTTGTTCCTAGCGTCTTGAAAAATGGCATTCGTAAATTCATCTCTTCTAATATGATTCGGTGTTATCCGAGCCCGTACTCTTAAAGGCAAACGCGTTCCGTTATAGTCGCGATACATATATTCCGATACAGGATTATCTGACTGATTAACTTCTTGTACAACAAGATTTGAAGCCCGACCCCCATATTTTTTTTCAAGATCTACAACGTACTGTTGAACAGTTCTAAAAGGAGGATCGGATTGGCGAATTCTTGTTGAGTTTTTTTTAATGTCCAGTAGGGACCCAAACCCTAAACGCTTTTTAAAAGACCTTTCTCATGATACGCAATTTAAGCAATTTAATTAAACAAATAGGAGAATGTTGCCACTCAGCAAGAAACGAATCCGTCATCGCAAGCACCTATACCCTAATAAATGTTTTCACAAATAAGGAATTGTTTGATCACGATGATCAATTTGATTTCATAGATGGCACTACATGTTTTTTTTTTACGTGTGTAATGTCTTTTTTTTTAGCACGAACACATCAATTCTGGAAAATATCGAATACTTGTTAAATTGTATAATATTGTTTTTCATTTCTACTATGATTAATTCATTACTCTCAGCAGTGCATGCAATACCTATAAATATCTTACATAAGTGCATATTTGACTTGATTTTTAAAGCAAATAAGTTACCTATGGTCGAAAAAATAACTACTTATAACATTGAGAAAAATATTAAAAAAGGACAAAGACAATTTTAAAAAAATACAAAAAAACATAATCAGATATCAGATTCGAGCCTGAGACTTCGTCGTCAAAGACCGCTAGCATAGCTTCGAAGCTATACTGTTAGCTACTTACAACGTCAAAATAACTGTTCTTATGAAACTTCAAATGTTGTGTACAGCTCCTTATAGTTTTAGCGTGAAGTTATGTATTCCATGGGTTACAATTAAAAATAATGTCTGATTGTGGAAACAATTGTAATAAACCATTATGGTGCGACAAAAATACGTTGCTACTCGTTCCCCATAGACGTTAGCGTAATGATTCATAGTGCAAATAATGTCCTAAGTATAGTATTTACTATAAAACGTTAAATTTTCATAAAGATCCGTCAAGTAGTTACTGTTTTATAACGAAAAATAGCTACAGACATTATCCCTTACTGCTTAGCTCCTATGGGAAAAAGCGTGATAATTTATAGCCTAAATGTTAATCCGCATCTATTAGATTGCACGTGCAAAATTTCAACCGAATCTGTCCGGTAGTTTTTGCGTGATGCCTGTTCAAACAAACAGACAGACAGACATTTCTAAAAATACAGCAAAGTGTTTAAATACTCTTTTCGAACATTTCCTAATATTTTTTTTTACTAAGTTCGGCCATGTACAGACACGTGAAATTTACAATTTTATTATATGTATAGATATAGATAGATAGCATGATTCAGTATTCACGCGCGATGGCTTATTATTAGCGTATTTCATGTATAACTTTGGTGTTTCTATACCGATTTCTATGATTCTTTTTTATGGAATAGTTAATAATGTTAACTTTTTTAATTAGGGATGACTGAAGAAAGCTTCGAACTGCTAAGCTATCGGGAGTTACACGTGATATTGTGAGTCAACCATAAAAGATATACATATGCCGTCGTGGGATATTTTTTATATAATTTTAAGGAGAATATTTGCGTCCTACATGATTTCTGTGTAGCTTTAACCATTAAGGTTGCACACGCGACGGAAGCTTAAAAAATGGAGTAACTTCTCCCGTTTTCCCAACATTTCCCTTCACTGCTCTGCTCCTATTGATTGTAGCGTTATCAAACGTATACTATAACCAACTCAGGATTATGAAAAATAATTGTACCAAGTTTCGTTAAAATCCGTCGAGTAGTTTTTGTTTCTATAACGGTTATACAGACAGACAAACAAACAGACAGACAAAAATTTTACTGATTGCATTTTTTGCATCAGTATCGATCCCTAATCACCCCCTGATAGTTATTTTGGAAATATATTTCATGTACAGAATTGACCTATCTACAGATTTATTTTAAGTATAGATACACCAACTTCAAAATGTTTAATTGTTTTTTGTTGTTGTACCTATAAAAATAATATAGGTACAACCAGTCAGCCAGGAAATGTAGTTTTATGTTTTATACACCAACTTCAAAATGTTTAATTATTTTTTGTTGTTGTACTTATATTATTTTTTGCTTTTTAGTTTGTATTTATACCTTGTATTTTAGTTTGTATTTATATTGTTTGTATTTATACCTTATATTTTGAAGTCGGTTTTTATTTGACTGCTTCTGTGGCGCGGTGGGAGTGTATCCGACTGCTACGCAAGAGGTCGTGGGTTCGATCCCCACCCAGGATAAAACTTTGTGTGATAAGCACGATGGTTTATTCTGTGTCTGGGTGTTATTTATCTATAATATGTATGTATTTAGAAATATATAAGTATGTTTATCAGTTGTCTGGTTGCCATCGTACAAGCTCTGCTTAGTTTGGGATCAGATAACGTTGTGTGAGTTGTCCCAAGATATTATTATTATTATTATTATTATTATTTATTTGCAAAAAAGTTTTCATTCTTACTTTTAAGTGTGTGGTTTTGTAATTGATATAAGTTACAATATCACAATCCAAACTGCTCATTTCTTTTTACAAAACTAAATATAGTGGTAGAACGACACAGTCTACAACTTGTGATATCTATTTGTAAGTCGTCTTATTGCCGAACACTGTCTCTTAAGAGCAGAAAAAGCTATGTTTTACACAAATATTTTAAAAATTGTTGTATAACTCTGTACATTTTGTGGCACAATAAAAAATATTATTATTATTACAAAATATTGCGTTTTGCAATACAAGGCCGTTAATTTATAAGAAGTTCACCTGATACTACACTATCAGTTCCATTACATGATTTGATGAAGGCGAAATATCACGTATCGAACACGGTACTCAATATTTATTATTGAATAGTTCCGCTGGTCATCTGTGGCCTTCATCATCAGTTCAATTTTACTCAATGGTGCTCTTAAGAGTAAATGCATGATTTACAACAAAATATACCCAAACTGTGCCTTTATTATTTGTAAGGTTCCCTTGATTTCTCTAAGATCTCATTATGAGATCTTATCTATAATGGCAATGGGACCAATCAGTCTAAATCACACAAAGTAGTATCCCATGTGGGAACCCATGACCTCTTGCGTAGCAGTCGGACACACTTCCACCGTGCCACTAAAACATTGCCGTAATCAGAAATTTTGTAACTATGTATTTTGGGCTGAATTAATTATGAGCATTTATAATAGCTATGTTGCAAGTACTCTCTGGCGACTTGGTGAACGTAAGATAGGTGAACCGACTACCTAAAGAAGGTCTCTGGGATAGACTGGATGCAGAAGGCAGAGAACCAGGTGTTGTGGCATAAATTAGGAGAGGCCTATACCCAGCAGTGAACCGATACAGGGTGATGATGATGTAGCATGTTAAAGCAACTTATTACAGACTGTACATAAATACTAAATTACTTGTTACACAATACGAACGGTTTAATGATATTCGTCTCAACTCTCATTAAAGATAACCTTTAACATTCTGTGGATTCCCGTTTGACGTGTTCGCTTGTCAATGAGTAAACAAGTTGTCATCGGAAATCCCACTTATTTCATGTAATTAAGCCAAAAACAGCCTTTTAGGTCAACTTTTTTTTGGCACTCTCCGAAAAATAAACACGAGATTATGTATATTTTTTTGGTAAGCCCTAGAGCCTAAACAGCTTGATGGATTTTAGCTTGAGAGATGTCGAGCAAAATTTTTAAGTATAACAGTATTAATTAATGCCTCCGACTGCATGATATTAAATGCGAAAGGTATCTTGGTTTCATCTTTTACAAGCGGTTGTTTTGAATTTTTAAATTCGTTTTTTTATTTATTAAGTATTTCTTTTAAAATGGTCTTTTAAATCACAAATATTTTTATAAACCAAGGGAAAAAAATAATCGCTTTATCATTTAGCCTAACTAACATTTGGTGATAGTACGAGATCCGGTCTAGGAAATATATACCTTTATCTGTTATTTGATCCTGGCCAAGATTATTTGAATCTAAACCATACTGGTATTTCCATCTCATCTTGACATTTCCAAAAAGCAATGATAAAACTATTCAATTATAGTTACATCACAAGAAAAAAAACAAGTTTGTCGGTACCCTCGATGAGCGAGACTAACTTGCATTTAAAAACATTTTAAGGTTTCTAATATAATTTTTTGATTGAGTGAATATTTTTGTAGTAACGCTTCGGCGCCGCTTCACCAGTGTGAACGCCTGTGCGGCGAAGGTCGAGAACTAGCTTTGCGGCGTCTTTAAATGGCTTCGTCCGCGTTATGATTATTTTTATAGCGGCCCGCTCTTGCTTCGAATGGACTTCCAGTATCTATACACCACCTATATATACCATTCGTAAGAAATTATCTGAATGATTGTGAAAACAATATCAAAATCCGTTGCGTAGTTTTGAAAATCAAAGCGTTGGTACAGACGGTGAAAGTGGTTTTGTTTTATATTATCTACTAGTTGTACAGGCAACGCCCGCGTGAAGTTGCAGTGCTGCCCAGTTCCTTTAGACTTTAGCGTGATGAAAAAAGTAGCTCAAGTTGCTCCTTACATCAGCGGTCAAAGTCCCGTCAAAATCCGTCCAGCCGAGCCATTTCCGAGATTAGCTAGAACAAACAGACAGACAGACATACAAAACAAAAACATTAAATATTGTGTTTTTGTTATAAGTACCATACTTACATATACATTTTGACATTTTAAACAGTCACTTCAGTTTTATTTATTCGTATTATACCTATATAGAATAAATAAGGTTTGCTAATCTGATGTACCTTTATGCTACATTGCTATAAAGTTTTATCATAATCCGTTCAGTAGTTTTAGCATGGAAGAGCTACAAACATTCACCCTTCCTCTCAAACATTCGGACTTATAATATGAGATAGTAAATACCCATGATATAAATAGGCGCCAAAAATAATACCCAAAATAATTATTATAATAGAAAATTGTTGTTTCGTTTTACCAATAGCCCGAAAGGGAAGCGTAAAAAATTTTACCTTTTTCGCAAAGCTGATTTTTTATTTTGTTTCCTATTTATTTTATATTTTATGTTACATTAAGGGTCTTAGTAGCCATATAAACGGTTATTATAATATTTACGTCATATTAGGGAAGTTTTTTTTTTAAAGACGACTCCCGCATTATGGTACAAGCCCTGTGTCGCGGGGGACTTTACAAACATACAAGTCACAGACACAAAGTACACCCAGACTAGGAACAACAATTTTTGGATCACACAAAGTGGTGTCCCGTGTGGGAATCGAACCCACGACCTCTTGCATAGCAGTCGGACATACTCCCACCGCGTCACAGAGGCAGTCACAGCGCACAGAGTTTATTAATAGCCTTCCGTCAGTGAGCTTGATTCTGATTCCTTAGCATTTGCCGCAGAGGCAGGGTTATTTTTTTGAAGGAATTAATCTAGGTACAATCGGCCCACTTGATGCTCGACCACCTGAAAATATTTTACTATGAACGGTTCACAACGGTTCGGTTACACACACAAACGCAAAAACCACTCCCACATTTTACTTCCAACCAATTAGGACGGGGCTAAGGTGTGGGAACGGGAACATAAAACATTTTTGTTAGCTTAGTTGCAATTTGCACTTCCTTGTACGATGACGCGCGCGTGTTTACTGTATTTTGCTCACTACTTGTTCTGTTTACGGATTCCGATATCTTGCTATTTTGTTGACCCCAAAACTACTGATTGAACTCTCGTTGACTTGTGGTGTGAATTAGTGGACCGTTTCTTCTTCATCTGTTTACCTATGGTGGCTGTGTTTTATTGGACTGTTGGGTCCTTTCTTGCTGACCTCGGCGAGTCTTCACAATTAACCGAAATTTAAACCGGGAATCAAATTTTGGATCTTCATGGCCAAGGATACAGGACAAACCTTTACCAAATATCGCGGGAGTTAAATGTTACGGTAAGTCAAATTCAAATTATATTTTATTACAATAATTATTAATTATGTTTAACAATAGAATTGGCTATTGGTTAAAAAGTAATTGGGGGAGATCAAATAATAATATAATCAATATTTCTGAAGACTATGGTTAATTTCATAGCTAAGGTTTGTTTCGTTGTTATAATATAATAATATTCTCAATGATGATGGCAGACATTAGAATTAGTTGTTTCGTCATTCGCAGTTATTTAATCCTAATATTTTATATAAACTTATTATTTTAATTTTACTATGTAGTGTAGTGAAATGTATTTATTTCGTATATAATTTTAAAAAAACAATAACTACTAAATGGTTTTTGTTAATAGACGGTGCAATGGGTGAGAAAGATTTAAGTGCTTAGTTTATTAAAATTTTATGAAATATATTCAAATATGACGACGATTGTCGAAAAATCATTCTACTAATTTACTACCTTAATTATAAGAAAATAAATAATTTTATAAATAAATATATAAATAATTAGTATATATGTATGATAATATATATATATATATATATATATATACATATTATCATACATAGGTATAGGACTACTTATGATTTTCAACAAATAAATAATATTATAAATGATTTATTATAAATTCATATGCCGTTAACGTCTTTTTCTTAAATCAATGTAAAGTGAAAGTTCATTTACATTTTTTGATGTCCAATAATATTTACATTTAGTTTACTTTAAACATGGTGTTCTGAGTCTCTTGGTAATTCGAAGACGTCACTCGTTCAATGGTGTTTCATTTTTATTTTTCTTGCATTAAAGATGTTATGCATAACTCTTTTTAAAATATTTATGTTTAAACAAAATAAATTATGTAAAATTTTTTGAAGTATTGAAAATCCTAATTCATTTAAACTACTTTTGACAAAATAAATTGTTTTCTTTCACACGCTTTAGTAAATTTTAGAAATCATAAAGCGTATATTGTGTTGATAAAACAATAGTTAAATGATCCCCATAGTAAAAGTTGTAAAACTGAGAATCCTTTAATCAATTATCGTCTTTAAATCGTTACACAAGAACTGAAAATAGTTTGCATACAATAAGTTTTTGCTTTCCCACGGTTCGGTAATTCCAGGTGCCATAAATATGTTTGCCGAAAAAATAGGTTCATGATACCTACGCAAAATCAATGTCCTAAAACTGGAAACGATTAAGGCAATTATCATCTTTAAAATCAAATAAATAGAATTGAAAATAGTATGCATGCGAATTTGTTTTCGCAGTCGGTAGCTTCTCATATTAACGCTTATTCTATTTTCAATCATATTTCAACTGTTTAAGAACTATTATCTAAATTTATCAGTGACAACTCGTTCATTGTCTGTTGATTTGTAAAGAAATAATATTAGGTATAATAAAATAACACCTTTTTTAAAAATGTGCTTGTCTTACTGTTCTATTCATTCAAACTTTTAATGAGTGGGTATCGAAGATCTTTTACATTTATTTTAACTTCGTATTTTTTTTCAGAGAGCTACAGCGTGCCGTTGGCTATAGTGGGATGATGAGGAGGACTGTCTTAACGTCGGATCACGTAACGCAAATGGTCAGCACATACGAAGTGCAGCCATTTACCAAGACGTCGTCGTTCGCTAGACTATTTGACTGCGGCATGCAGGCTATAAGAAATGTGTGCATTATTCCGCCACAAAAATTAGGACAAGAACTACAAGAAGCAAGAATGCGTTTCGCTTGCGAGTACAGAGGTTTTGATTTATCACACGCTGAATTTTCAGACATTTTTTTTAAATCAAGTGCACACATTCGTCAGAACTTATGGCTTGTAAATAATACTAGATACAAGCCCAAAAATATGAAGCCGGAAGTCTGAATGTGAGGACGAAACAGCACAGTTAATATATATTGACGGTAGAGCCAATCGATTGTATTGAAGTTAAATGTTTGTAATTATTTTAAATTGTAATCTAAATTATGCTTATTGGTTATTTTACTGTAATAAATATAAGCTAGCATCTGAGATAATTAATAATTTATACATTGTTACATAATTTAATGAAACTGACTATTTCCATTAACTAAGACGTTATTAATATAATATTTGTTGATGAAGTAATTGGTAATTAAGCACTTTGATGACTATATAGCATGATAAAATAATAATTTAATAATATTTAAAATATATCGTTATTGTTAATTAATATGATTTTGGCCTATTGTTTTAGTTTGCATACCTCATCCACAATTTTAATGTATAATTAAGTATTAAATGATTTATATATGCACAAATGTGTTATGAAATTGTTTGACTGATCCATAAAATTAATAAAACAATTGACTCTTTTCTTTATTTCTTGCCCTCATTCCAGGTAATTCATTTATTTCTATTAAAATAATCTGTGGTTTAAAATTAAATATAACTTTGCTGAATTAAAACCATACTTATACTATTATTATTAAAGAGTTAAAGTTGTATGTAGAGGTTTACCCTGAAGCTACTAGCACGATTTAAATTTTAAATTTCAAATATCTTTATTTCGTTAAATCAATCCAATTTGAAATTAAATTTAGATAAAACACCTAAAACAAAGAACTTACAAAATGATATAGGTTTCAAAGCATAGGTGAAGGACGTAGGATTCTTATCACTCGAATCAAGATATACGCAAGCGGAGTCACTGGGAACAACTATATATAGCATACTAGCTGACTGAAGCAGACGAAGACCCGTAAACTTCGTCTGCTTCAATTATCCTCGTTTTTACAACATTTTTCATTGCTGCTCTGCTCCTATTGGTTGTAGCGTGATGTATATAGCCTTCCTAGATAAATAGGCTATCCAACAGTAATAGATTTTTTTAATTTGACTTAGTACTTCCTGAGATTATCGCGTTCAAACAAACAAACTATATACTATATTATATTACTATATTTAAGTGTAGATTAATCATTGAACTCATAGTTGCTGATGAGTTGAACTACCTCTTAAATACCTACGGAGGGCAAGCCAAAATAAAGACTTAAATATTTGAAAAATATTTATGATCGTTTTGTAAAATATATGTTACAAAACGATAATTTCGCATTTTTTGAAACATATATTACTAGCTTTAGCCCGCGGCTCCGCCCGCGTGGATAAAGGTTATCACGATAAAAACTATCCTTTGTCCTTTCCCCGGTCTCAAACTATCTCCATACCAAATTTCATCTAAATCGGTTTAGCTGTTTGAGCGTGAAAGCGTTACAGACAGACAGACAAGAGTTACTTTCACACGTATAATATTAGTATGGATATGTTTCAAAAATGCAAAATATTTTTTACAAAAATTAAATTAAATATTTTCGATGAACCTACTTAACAGAATCATACTAAAACATACGCACAATATAAAAAAACGAAAATAGGTCATAAATTACAGGCACTAGTTTTAAACTCCTCTACTAACTCATATTTATAGAAAAGATAAGATTACAGATCAAAAAGTAATTTAAAAAAATATTAAAATCTAACGGTTTCCCGCACCTGCGTCCACAATTTCACATGTATAATGGTATTGAGGCAAAATATACTATATTCCTCTCCAAGCTTTAAACTACTTCTTTACTATTTCAACAACACAAACGAATAAATATACAATATAAACTATTTATAACATTAATGTAGATTTGTATGTATTACAATAAAATAATTCATTGCTATTTCGCGCAACTGCAAAAAGCGCGCTTACAACAAAAGTTACAATCCTTTAATAGTATTTACAATCTTCTAATCGGTCCGAAATATGCCCAACAACAACGCAACGCACTAAAAAAACAAGGACCCCGCCCCCTTGCATCCGATAAGGCGCAGATGTTCCTGTGTGAGTGCGCTTACGTAGAGAGCGGACGTTTCTCGCAAGCCATTATAGCCTTAGGGGTGTACGACCGCCGAGTAGGCCGATTGTACATCCCCCAAAACGACTTTCTAAAACCTGAAAATATGTTTACGAGCAGTGTGTTCATTAAAAATAAGTTTTGCAAATCTTTAATTCAGTCTTCAGTCATGCAAATCTTGTAAGCCGTGTCAGTCACGCATTAAAGTTGTTTTCATTAATTGTGCTTGACATGTTCGTGCTATCAAATGCGTTATATGAAATTTAATATAACCGGTGAAGAATATTATTAAAATCACAAAACATTTAGTCAGCCAGTATAAATCTGGCCCGCACCCGGCGCACAAGGGAAGCGCATCTTTTTCTCATAGTCGTGAAAAAGCAATCGACACGAGCTTCGGCAAACATCCCTGACGCGCTGCAGAATCGGGGCAACCCCATCAGCATCCTAAACGCGTTATTATATTGAACGCGAAGGACACCGTACGATTTTTGCGAATAATCTGACCACAGACTGCACGTGTAGAAAGAAGTGCAGTATGCACGAAATAAGGTTATTTTTACATTTTGTGAGCAGCGTGCAAATCTGCGAGCTATCATATTCGCTCTAACCGACAGTGCCCTCCGCTCTCTCTCAATGTCTTCATTGTCCTTCATGTCAGTAATATTTAAAAAAAAACGGCCAAAAGCATGTCGGGCCATGCTCAGTATAGGGTTTCGCAGCCTTGAACAATTGCATCAGCAGAACAGCGTATGTTCATTGCACTTAAGTTTTTTTGTTGAGAAACGCAATTTTTCGGCAATAACTCAATCCCGGTATATCCGATCTTATCCGAAATAATTTTAGTTTAAAGTATTTATTGAGCGCTATCTTTGTGATTTTGCCCCCCATAAAATATTTATTAATTTATTTCATTTCATCAAGATTTTTTGAGTAGTCTTTGAGTAAAATGCCTGTTACATACGGTCGGCCATA
This sequence comes from Herminia tarsipennalis, assembly GCA_945859575.2. Taxonomy (NCBI): domain Eukaryota; kingdom Metazoa; phylum Arthropoda; class Insecta; order Lepidoptera; family Erebidae; genus Herminia; species Herminia tarsipennalis. The sequence continues at coordinate 6,689,688 of OX243834.2, read as the reverse complement.
CAGACAGACAGACATGGCGAAACTATAAGGGTTCCGTTTTTGCCATTTTGGCTACGGAACTCTAAAAACAACTTTCAAAAATGTTTGTATTTTTGTCGCTTCCCTCTCAGATTTATAACACCTACTAATAGCTAGAAGCAGTTTCTCCTCATACTATATTTAATAGGCAGTTACTAAGTTTAAATTTAATTTAGGAAATGATATCCCGGCGTTGCTATACCACTACATACAGTACCTACAGAAGGGACGTTTATAAATACTTCCATACGCACATGAACGTTCACGAATAAGAAATCTTTGAGCATCTTCGGAACTAAGTGGTTCTAGTGCCTTTTTATGACGCTTTCCTTCTGTCATCTCTGTGCTTTGTGGTATTAGGTACCGGTTTAAGTCCAATTAAGGTTATCCCTAGGTGTGTAATAGAATTATAAATTGTCTATCTGTCGTCATACACTTTCGCATAGATTAAGACGAACGTTTAAAGGCAAGCTATACTTTACACCAGATTAAACTGAAATGAAATTACGGCTTTTAATGCGACCGTATTGCAATGGTCACGGGTAGACTCGTTCAGCTCAGCGTCGCCTCCTCAGCGCAACCCAGCGCGGGTTACGGATACAACCCTCGCTTTATTTTTATCACTCACTACTACGGAACTGTCGGTACTTCGACACAAAACACTAACACGCCCTGTTTCTGTAACGCATTAGGAATGTTCGCTGAAGCGTGTGGTGACTGTTTTTACACCACACTGCGCAAAAGGCATCAGTGCATCCCTGGTCCGTGCGGTTCGGGCCAGCTCTAACAGCATCATGGACATGATAGTTAATAGATTTGATTGTATCTACATAAATCATTGCTGTGCCATTTCACATGGAATTGTACAGCGGTGATTTGTTACTTTAAATAAATAATCATTATTATTATAGGTAGGATAGGAATGTCACACGGGTCACTAAATTTTAAAGCAGTGTCTAATATTCAGTTAGGCTTATGCTGTGTTTTGTATTTAATTATTTAGCTAAATCTTTTTTTTTATTATACGTAAGTAATGATAATGATTTGATATGAGTTAATTATATATTTTATATTATGTATGACTTTAAATTGGCTAATAGGCGTTTGAGTAGGTACTCCAGTTTTTTGTTCGACGATCTTTTCCGCCTATAAATGTGTCCAGAGATGTAGGTACTGTGGCAGGTGTCACGTTAGATCTCATTGTAGTAGATGAAACTCATTACCAGAACAAAAAGAAAGTGATGTCATTCGAGGATTGCAAGTTTCATGGCCGACCCTTCAGGTCGTTAATTCTAAGTTGTTAATAAATGTGATATATGTAAAGTATTTAGTAGTAGTTAGTAGCTTTGAGGAAATCCACAAGTTTCATTTAAAAGCCCGATAAAAGTTCTGAGCAACAACCCCGGTACCTGCACAAGAGCTGGCCTGATGGTTACTGTACCTACAAGATACCCTATACTTCTGTATGCTTAGATTATATTCGGATACTCTTATCTGAAATACGAATGCCAGATACTAATAAAATAAGTATTTGAGATACTTTTAGAAATAGTATCTGAAATACTAGATATAAAATACGTATCTTCTAAACAGTGTGTGTGACATCAAAATTATTAATTATGCTATGAATGTTCAATCAATTCGTATTCAAGCTATATTTATTAAAAGTAATTTCCATCTATTTCAAACCTTAAATAATTTTAGGAATAGAAATAAAATACGTTGTAGACTTCATAGAAAACAATCTACAGCAAAAACTTTTTAGGAATGGCACCTAGAATTTATAACAAAATACCTAATCATATTTTGGAAAACAACAGTTATAATCTATTTAAAAAAGAGTTAAAACATATTTTTATAAATAAGGCATATTACACTGTTATCGCCTTTTAGATGGCAATATGGTTGATGCTTAATGGGTTCCGATTTGATTATCTGTTTAATTTAAATATTATTTATAAAATTTGATGATAATATAATATCATAATAATTCTATGATAATACTCGTAACAATGATAGGCGGCGATATGACCGGGCGGAACATACTGTACTAGACGTTTAACCAACATTACGAAATGTATTTATTTATTATGTTCAGTTTTAAAGGATTTATTGATTTATTTTAAACAAAAAAATCTTTTTGAAAGAATGCGCAATTTTATTAAGTTTTCTTAAAAAAGTATTCATAACAGAGCGCCCGCTCTCGCCAGGTAGTTGAGAGTGAGAAAAATGTGAGGACCACATTCTGTAATTTTTTGGGAGCTCAGAAAAGCTTATATGGTACAATGATTCTAGAATCTGAAGTTACCAATTGTTCCTTAAATATAGAAAAATCCTTAAGCAAATAAATCAATTGACTATCAGTATTTTGGCAAACATAGTACTTATTTACAAAGACAAAGATACTAACGAATGGTATCTAAGTACAAGATTCAAAATACATTTTTTGAAGTATTTTAGATACACGATGAAAATACGTATTTTGTATCTTGTATTGGAGATGCTTTTATCTTAGATAAGTCACATCTCTAGATAATGTCACCTGCACCTGTTTGGCTTCACTGCAAGCCGCTTTTTTTTTAGGGCGTATCGGTACACTATAGCTAAATTAGCACTATACATTTTCGTACTCATCACACTAAGATTTGTCCTAGATGGGAATCGAACCCAAGAAGCTCTGGCTTAAGAATCAGGGTCACTAACTACAGGCTGGTGATTATTTGATCAAACAAAATAAGACGGAAAAAGGTTTTATGGAATTATTATAATAATAAGACATATTATTTTTCATTTAGGTTTCATTGAAGATTTATTAATTTACTAAATGATTTGTACATCATTTAAAGAAATTATATAAAAATCCTATTTACAACATAATGTCCAAGTGTGTCAGTGATATATTAGAATAAAAATGAAATCACGCTATAAAAGAAATTGAATTAATGATTCCAGTGATCTGGATCTTCATTTGGATCGTTCGAGTACCAATATCCAGTACACTCGTGGCTGACATTTCCGCTTGCATCCAAGTACCGTTCTACCACCCCAAACCCAGTGGGTCTTAAAGATGGCAAGTCATATGCAACAACCACTAGCATATCCACTTGACCTCCCATATTGACCCATTGTCTCATTTCTCTCTCCGATCGTGACCAAATCGAGGGTGAAACCATTTCAATACTCGCAAATAACCCACGATTTATAGTTCGCGATTGGGGAACAATATTATACCAATCTGGCGGTCCTCCGAGAGCCCACGGTATTAGATGCCCACATTCGTCACAGCATCTAATCATGCCCATTAATTCACAGTTGTTCCTAGCGTCTTGAAAAATGGCATTCGTAATTTCACCTCTTCTTATATGATTGGGTGTTATCCGAGCCCGTACTCTTAAAGGCAGCCGCGTTCCATTATAGTCGCGATACATATATTCCGATACAGGATTATCTGACTGATTAACTTCTTGTACAACAAGATTTGAAGCCCGACCCCCATATTTTTTTTCAAGATCAAAAACGTACTGTTGTACAGTTCTAAAAGGAGGATCGGATTGGCGAGTTCTTGTTGAGTTTTTTTTAATGTCCAGTAGGGAGCGCTGATGTCTTGTAATCGGACAATCATTGTTCAATGCAGACGGAGCACATGTTTCTAACGATTCAGTTTCATCCGCACACGTGAGATGGTCATGACCATGAAGTTTACAGTCACCATAGCACTTCTTCCCATAAATTGTTTTACTTGTTTCTGAGTAGTATATATTTTTGTAGCAGTAATCCTCTTTATTAGAACCTCTCCAATATGTATTACACCATAATTCTTCTTTAATTCCACGTTCGGTACATGGTGTTTTGCACCATCCGTTGTATTTTGAGGAATGATGCAATAGACTAAAGGAGGTGGTATCAGCACTACAGTAGTCCCAATTGCCTGAATCATCGATATAGCACCAAGAATAAGCTCTTCTACCAAAAACGCATTTACTGTGACATTTTGAAATTTGAGGATGTAGGGAACGAGCTGTAAAGTACGTTGGAGCTCTTTTCGATCCACTGTAACAAGCTTCCCTGGTTTCGTGCGAGGTCCAACATTTGCTACTCGAATCACAATCTGTCATACACTCTTTGTCACTAAATGAGTGTGATTCTTTGGTGTATCCAAGATATGCTGGTTCAACCCGACTGATTTGTGAAATTACCACCAGAAGCGTAAGTATTCTTGATGTCAAATCGTACATTTTTTAAATCAGAGTTGCAGAAGTTAAATAACATTTATGCACCGTTAAACTTGTAGCGTCTTATTGTGATCTGTATTCAGAAAAATAATGAAGACTGATTTAATTTGTTCTAGAATCTGGTACTTATATCATATTTTTTTAGTATTGTAGTTTTTTAGGGTTCCATACGTCAATAAGGTTTTTTTGGTTTAAAACTTAATCAACAAACCTAAACTTTGAAAACTGATCACTTAATAACAACTTCTTACTTATAATGAAAGACTGTATAAATTAATTTATTTTAAATTAGATATTGGTACAATAGTTCCGTTTTGATCGATATCGACTATTTTTTTTTTATTATTTATGATTGGTACTGCTCTTTTTTAGTTTGGCGGGAAAATTCCTGACGAATACCCCACCGTCCGGGAAAGATGGTGATGGCACACAAAACGCCGCGCCACGACGGCGGCATCAAGCGCCGGAATCAAAATTTTCTAAGAAAGAGAATGATTTTTATTTAAAGTTTATATCAAAAATATTAAATAAAATCAACAAACAAAATACTATAAATGATGCCAAGAATAACAAAATGGACAAAAAACAAAGACATGTAAATAACAGCCAAGGAAAACGCTTTATATTGGATTTTGTACACCAATTTCGGTCCGGGAAATCTTTGTAAGTACCAGCATGGTCTGCTATCATATGGCAGTCCCAACAAAAATACAATCTTTCCACAATCCCTAGGTTTCAAAACTTTCGATACATGGTCGGGGTTATTAAGACAAGACTTGCATATAGAACTGAAAAAGAGTTTCTTTTTCAGTTCTTTCATCGAATAGCACTTTGTTTATAATATGTGAGTCTTCACATATTACTTATTAGACCTAAAATGGTGAAATACAACAAAAACAATGCCTTACAGCAATTGAATGGGCTGTTAGTCCAAGCGATTATTGACTTTGACGGCTCGAGGTCATGAGTTCGATTTCCACCAATGATAGAATTTTTTAGTACATTATTAAATAAATTACCCAAAACAAGTTTGAACAGAACCCATGAAGCGCGAATGACTCGCACTTGGCTAGTTTTTATCTGTGACCTCTCACCCGGCCCCTTGTGATTGCAAAGAATTACATGCTAAATGAATATTCAAAATCGTAAGATATCATGAATTAAATAGAGGGCATCAACGTTGCCTTCTATCTTCCCCACAACATGCCGTGAACTTTAGGGTTTAGGTGTATTCTATATCTTTTACCAAACATGACTTAATTATTGTTTAACAACCTTCAGCAACAAGGATATCTGTACGATCAAAATAGATTGACATATCAAGGCTCCAGCGGTGTCTGCCGGTGCAGGTTGTTGAAGAGAGCAGCTGTGCCTTTTGATGCACGTTTGTATATTGTTTAAATGAGAAGTTTGGTCTGGCTATTTGTTTTAATTGTTGTACTGACACTTTGTATCTATTTTATTGTATTGTACAGACTACTTCAATAGCTGGGACTTATTGATCGGGGTGAGTGGCGGGTTCCCCCCTTAAAATTTAATTAAAATTAAAATATTAAAACAAAAAAAGTCGGTTTACGGACAATAATCTTACATGATAACGTCAAAAGAAAACATTGTTGACATATCGCCATTCGTGTTGCTTAGCAACCAATCAATAACGTTAGTACTAATTGTATCGCATGTCATGTCACTGTAATCGCCATTCGCTGTTGTTTAGCAACCAATCAATAACGTGACTTCTTTAAACACTATTTCGTGCGGGCAGCCGCTCATCGATTTATAAGACGTTATCACGCCAAAAAATGCTAGACATCTCAAAAATTATGTACCGTCAACCGGGGGTACTTACTTTGTTCGAATTCGAAATATGGACGTAATTTAATCTTGAAGTGTGAGAGCAAAAAATAGTTAAATATTTTTATTTTATTATCGGTTTTGGTTGTTTTGCCTATTTTTTAAATAAATATTGTGTTTGAGATAAAAATAGAATGTTAATGAAATGCTGTGATGGGGGTAACTTTGATCCCCCTTATTTTCTCTAGAATCCATAATGAGTAATATAACACAAAAACAAAAATAAATAGTTCAGAAGGAGGCATTTATGAAAGTTTTTTTTTTATAGTGTTGAGGTTAACCTGACAAAGAAAAACAAAGGTATACTACATTTGGACACTCGCTGACCTATACGGCACTTCCCTATGACCTAGAATTTTGAAATGTAGTAAGTAGCAATGTCATACATCACAAGTAAAGGGAAAATTTAAAAACCGTAAATTTGTAGTTCCATCACACAAAAAAAACTTTTTTTGTATGGACCAGTCACGCATAATTACTCATAATATAATAATTATTTGCTTATATAGAATTCCTTCCAAGCTATAAAGACATGTTGAATATTGTCTTAATAATTTAGATTTAATGTTATACAAATATTTATCAAAATACTCTAGAAATAAAATTATAATTGCTGGTGACTTAAATATTAATACTTTTGACATTCATAATTCATTTACTCGACAATTTACTGACATTCTAAAAAAATACAATTTAATATTACATATATACAAATGTTTGGATGACAAATATAAAAATTCATGACATAATCATATATAAATTGGAAAGTGTAACGGAACCTAAAAAATCAATGAATATTACAACACTTAAATTTGAAATTATAAAAGAAATTCAGGATAAATATCAATATTATAATAAATATTTCACTGATGGATCTAAATGTAAAACTGGACTAGGCGCAGCTTTTTATGATATTAATAGACACACTTCAGCTATGTATAAAGTAAACAATAATGTTTCCATTATTACTATGGAACTCATTGCAATCTATGAAGCCATTAAATCTGCTTGTCGCTCGGGAGATCAGTTCATTGCGATATTTACTGATAGCAAGAGTAGTCCGCAGCATTTAGCTCGATGCGCCTCTGGTATCAGAGGTGTTTCGGTAGCTTACTCAATATTAAATAAGGTTCATGACCTTATAAATAATGGCGTTGTGCTTAGGTTGCAATGGGTTCCATCTCATGTTGGTCTCTTTGGTAATGAGGAGGCTGATAGGCTAGCAAAATTAGCGATTTTAGAAGGGGTAGACATTTATATAAAACCTAATTATTCAGAACAATTGAGTAGATGTAAAACATTTTGCTATAATAAATTTAAAGAATACTTTGACGAGCGTAGTAAAGAAAAAGGCATTTGGTATAGAACTATAAAATGTCAGCCTCCTCAAATACCATGGTTTACCGACAATAAACTGAGCAGATTACAAATAATTTTAATTCATAGATTACGCTCTGGTCATTATCCATCTAAAAAATTTGGTTTTTTAATGAAAAAAGTAAATTCTCCTAATTGTGAAACGTGCGGAACGGTTGAAGATGTTTACCATTTACTTATGGAATGTGTTAGAAATAGAAGGGAGAGAGAGTCACTTATGGTTAAAATTAACTCAAACAAATATGATATTGCTCCATATTTAACCATTTTGGCACAACCTACTTCAGAAATAGTAGATCTGCTCTTAAATTTATTTAACTATCATTGACTCAAAACCTTTTTTAATAGTTATTAAGTTAGTGTAGATATGATGAGGCTGACATGCCATTGTGGATAAAAGCCTCGATAAAATAAAAGAATAAAAAAAATAAAAAAAAATATATATCCGAACCAACCAGAGGCAGATCGTGTATTGATTTGATTATTAGTAATATTACAAATGCAACAGGCTCACTTCTACCATTGTGCTTGTCTGATCACAACACTGCACAAATTATCTCTTGGTCGGTAGCATTTAAAAATAGCATACCTAAGAACATATACAGTTTTAAAACGTGTTATTCTGATGAAAACATAAATATATTTAAGAAATACCTACCTAGTATATACTACCTCGACTGGTAAACGAAATCTGACTTAAACGCGGCTTTTTATTTATTTTATGATTATTTTTGCTTGCTGTATTATCTTTGTTTTCCTAATAATAAAGTAAGGGTGAATACTGCAAAAAAGCGCAACTGGATGTCAAAAGGCCTTACAAAAAGTTGTACATACAAAAAGAAGCTACGGTATAAATACTACTCTACTAAAAGTAAAACAGATAAACAAAATTACCTGAAGTTTAATAAGCTCTTCAAAAAATGTGTAGTCACTGCAAAAAAGCTTGCAAATACAAACTTTGTTTTAAATAGTAAAAATATTTGCAAGGCCACCTGGTCAGTCATTAAAACTGAAACGAGTTGTGTAAATACTGGAAAGTATGTCACAGAATTGTCTAAAGATGGCGTATCAATCACAGATCCTACAAAAATAGCGAATACTTTTAATGAGCACTTCATTGCCACTACAAATAAAATAAATAGTGAAATTCGTAGCACAGATTTAAAATTTAAACAGGCAGGCTCTATGTTTTTATCTCTTGTTGTTGAGTATGACATTCATAGGTTAATAATGTCTCTCTCTAATACAAAATCTGAAGGCTACGACTCGATTTGTACAAGGGTTATTAAATTATGTAGCAACCAATTAACACCGATAATAACATATCTCGTCAATCTTTCACTAGGAACTGGAACATTTCCCACTAAACTCAAATATTCGGTAGTGAAACCTATGTATAAGAAAGGGGACCAAAATGATGCTAACAATTACAGGCCTATTACATTACTTCCTATATTTTCGAAGGTATTTGAGAAGGTAATGCACGACAAATTAACAGCATATCTAATTAAACATAATATAATTGATCAGTATCAATATGGATTCCAAAAAAATAAATCCACTAGAGATGCCACTTTCTGTCTTGTAAATAATATTCTTCAGAGATTAAACGACAAGAATTATACTACAGTGGTATTCCTAGATATGTCTAAGGCGTTCGATTTTGTATCACATGAACAGCTTTTAAAAAAGCTCGAGATGTACGGAATTAGGGGACCAGCTCTAAAGTGGATAAAAACGTACTTAGAACATAGATACCAGTGTGTAGAGATCTCCCAATTAAACACAATTAACCATGTGCAAACATACAAATCAGACTACATGATAAACCAATTTGGGGTACCGCAAGGGAGTGTCCTAGGACCACTTCTTTTTCTGTTGTACATAAATGATTTGTCCAAAGTTACACACTACAAAACTATCTTATTTGTTGACGATATCTCGATTATAGTTACCACTAATAAAAGTATGACGCCAACCCTACATGAGGCGGATATCTACAATACGTTGACATTAATTATTGAATGGCTGAATAATAATAATCTACAAGTTAATTTATCTAAAACGAACATAATTAATTTTAATCATTTAAAAAGTCATGACATTTCTATAAATTTTAACGGACATACCTTACTAAATACTTATAACTTGACATTTCTAGGAATTATTATTAATAATAAATTAAATTGGACAGAACACATAGAAAAAGTAAGCAACAAAATAAATGGGTTTTCTTTTGCTCTGTACAAATTAGCAAAAGTTGCAAATAAGGAAACAGCGTGCACAGCCTATTTTGCATATGTCGAATCAGTGCTGCGGTACGGCTTGCTGATTTGGGGAAATGGTACAGACATACAAAAGGCTTTTGTTGCCCAAAAAAGGTGCATAAGGTCCATTTGCGACATTGCACCAAATGTATCTTGTCGTCCTCACTTCAAAATATTAAAAATACTCCCTCTTGCTTGCCTTTATATTTTAGAAGTAGGAAAAATGGTTAAACATCATGGGTTTATATTAAGGTAGTTTATATTACAATTCAACTTCTGTGTAAAACATATTGTAAACATGCTCCACAATGCTCTGTGGCATCTATGGATATTTGGGCCTAGCTTTAATCAGGGCCCATCATATGGCAGGGCAAGCCAAGCAAATGCCCAGTGCAGCAAAATGAAGGGCGACAAAGTTTATGGCGCCAGACGGTTAGAAGACAAATTATTAAAATTCCCACGACCACACCTCGACAAAAAAGTGATTTGCATCACATCAAATACTATTAATATTGAAAAATTCCCCCACCACGCGAGTACTGGGGCGGTTTCGAGTTAAATGAAGCTCGAAACCGCCCAATTAATCGTGCGAAATTTTGAGTTAAGGAGCTTCGATTCTGACACCGGTAGGTCGAAAATTCCGATTGATTTTAAACCTCCGACTCCAACTTCGGCACCGACACTTTTAATCGGAGGTACCTAGCCGCTCCTTCAAGATAATTTATACATAGGTAATAAAGGTATGATGGAAAAAACTCTCACAGATTCCCTATGATCGCAGGTTATGTCCTGCCCGAGCGATCTTTTCCGAGTCTAAAGTACACCTACTTTGTGTCCGTGTTTTTACCGCGGGAATGCAATGTTTAAACAAACAAACAACATTCAAACGTTTCTAAAATATATACTCAGATATCTTTTTTTGTGTTTAAATACTATTTCTAAACTTATTTCAATATTTTTATTCACTCACTTTAGAAGATTAAAATATTATTTTATAATGTCTACATTGGTGAATTTAAAAATAGGTGTGTCAACCTGTCATATATTCATATCCCTCTACGTAAGAATTTCAGTTTTTTTTTTTTAATCAATTTTCCTGATTCTTTTTAATTTGTATTTAAACGCCATCTATTTTCAAAACTGGATAAGTTTATTTTTATACTTGATGATTTTATATTAAACTATCATGCATATTAAACGTAGGTAAGCCAGGTATTTAACTTTAAATTATTCACGCGATCAAGACCCGTAATACATATATTTTCATAATGTGTACAAATCGCGAAAGTTTATTAACATTTGTAGGTAAGCAATTTTGCAACTCAGAAGAAATCGAATCACAGATGGCGCCACGTGTTTTATTTTGATGTAACGCGGACTTAATCTTTCATTTTTTTTAAGCAATTTACATTTATAAATTCTAGAAAATATCAAGTAATTACTGTTTATTTGTAATGTAATATTGTTTTTCATTTCTACATTTATAACATAATCACTACTCATGCAAAACAATGATAAAGGTGTCTATTGGAAGTGATTTTTAATATGAAAATTTGTTAAACAAAGTAAACATGTTAAAGTCGAAAATAAAAGCTTGTATAAATAAGTATACATTTAGAAAAATACTTAAAAAAAAGAATAAAAATAATTTTAACACAACACAAAAAGAGACTCGCAATTAGGGAGTCGATCCTCCGACCTCGCTCGTTTAATACCGCTACTTGTACCAATAGACCACCTCAGCTGATGCAAACACGGTTAATAGATGATCTTAAAAAAAATGAAAATGTTGTGTTTAGCTCCTAATAGTTTTAGCGTGAAGTTATTGTTTCCATGGGTTACAATTTTTATAATGTCTTATTGTGGAAAAAATTGTGAAAAACCATAATGGTTCGACAAAACATACGTTGCTGCTCACTCCCCATAGACGATAGCATAATGATTTATAGTGCAAGTAATGACCTATATTTACAATAAAACTGCAAATTTTCATGAAGATCCGTCAAGTAGTTATTGTTTTATCACGATAAATAGCTACAGACATTATCCGTCATTGCTTAGCTCCTATGGGAAATAGCGTGATAAATTATAGCCTATATGTTAATCCAGACTTATTAGAATACACATACAAAATTTCAACCGAATCTGTCTAATAGTAATTGCGTAATGCGTGTTCAAACAAACAGACAGACAGACAGACATTTCTAAAAATGTAGGAATGTGTTTAAATACTCTTTTCGAACATTTCCTAATATTTTTTTTCACTATGTTCGGCCATGTACAGACACGTGAAATTTACAATTTTATTATATGTATAGATATAGATAGATAGCATGATTCAGTATTCACGCGCGATGGCTTATTATTAGCGTATTTCATGTATAACTTTGGTGTTTCTATACCGATTTCTATTAGTATTTTTTATGGAATAGTTAATTATGTTAATTTTTTTCCGAGTAATTAGGGATGACTGAGAGTGTTATAAACGTAAGAGTAGACAAATATAATCAGAAAGCTTCGAACTACTAAGCTATCGGGAGTTACACGTGATATTGTGAGTCAACCATAAAAGATAGACATATGCTGTCGTGGGATATTTTTTATATAATTTTAAGGAGAACATTTCCGTCATACATGATTTCTGTGTAGCTTTAACCATTACGGTTGCACACGCGACGAAAGCTTAAAAAATGGAGTAACTTCTCCCGTTTTCCTTCACTGCTCTGCTCCTATTGATTGTAGCGTGATGAAAAGTATACTATAACCTACTCAGGAGTATGAAAAATAATTGTACCAAGTTTCGTTAAAATCCGTCGAGTAGTTTTTGTTTCTATAACGGTTATACAGACAGACAGACAGACAAAAATTTTACTGATTGCATTTTTGGCATCAGTATCGATCCCTAATCACCCCCTGATAGTTATTTTGGAAATATATTTCATGTACAGAATTGACCTCTCTACAGATTTATTATAAGTATAGAAGATAACCAACTTCAAAATATTTAATTATTTTTTGTTGTTGTACTTATATTATTTTTTGCTTTTTAGTTTGTATTTATACCTTGTATTTATTTTTGAAGTCGGTTTTTATTTATTTGTAAAAAAGTTTTCATTCTTACTTTTAAGTGTGTGGTTTTGTAATTGATATAAGTTACAATATCACAATCCAAACTGCTCATTTCTTTTTACAAAACTAAATATAATGGTAGAACGACACAGTCTACAACTTGTGAAATCTATTTGTAAGTCGTCTTATTGCCGAACACTGTCTCTTAAGAGCAGAAAAAGCTATGTTTTACACAAATATTTTAGAAATTGTTGTATAACTCTGTACATTTTGTGGCACAATAAAAAACATTATTATTATTACAAAATATTGCGTTTTGCAATACAAGGCCGTTAATTTATAAGAAGTTCACCTGATACTAAACTATCAGTTCCATTACATGATTTGATGAAGGCGAAATATCACGTATCGAACACGGTACTCAATATTTATTATTGAATAGTTCCGCTGGTCATCTGTGGCCTTCATCATCAGTTCAATTTTACTCAATGGTGCTTTTAAGAGTAAATGCATGATTTACAACAAAATATACCCAAACTGTGCCTTTATTATTTGTAAGGTTCCCTTGATTTCTCTAAGATCTCATGAGATCTTATCTATAATGGCAATGGGACCAATCTGTCTAAATCACATAAAGTAGTATCCCATGTGGGAATCGAACCCATGACCTCTTGCTTAGCAGTCGGACACACTTCCACTGTGCCACTGAAACATTGACGTAATCAGAAATTTTGTAACTATGTATTTTGGGCTGAATTAATTATGAGCATTTATAATAGCTATGTTGCTAGTACTCTCTGGCGACTTGGTGAACGTAAGATAGGTGGACCGACTATCTAAAGAAGGTCTCTGGGATAGACTGGATGCAGAAGGCAGAGAACCAGGTGTTGTGGCATAAATTAGGGGAGGCCTATACCCAGCAGTGAACCGATACAGGGTGATGATGATGTAGCATGTTAAAGCAACTTATTACAGACAGTACATAAATACTAAATTACTTGTTACACAATACAAACGGTTTAATGATATTCGTCTCAACTCTCATTACGATAACCTCTAACATTCTGTGGATTCCCGTTTGACGTGTTCGCTTGTCAATGAGTAAACAAGTTGTCATCGGAAATCCCACTTATTCCATGTAATCAAGCCAAAAACAGCCTCTTAGGTCAACTTTTTTTCGGCAATCTCCGAAAAATATAAACAAGATTATGTATATTTCTTTGGCTAGCCCTAGAGCCTAAACGGCTTGATGAATTTTAGCTTGAGAGATGTCGAGCACAATTTTTAAGTTTAACAGAATTAATGAATGCCTCCGACTGCATGATATTAAATGTGAAGGGTAACTTGGTTTCGTTATTTTTCTAGGCGGGTGTTTTAAATTTTTTAATTCATTATTTTATTTATTAAGTACTTCTTTTAAAATGGTCTTTAAAATTACAAATATTTTTATAAACCAAAGGACAAAAATAATCGCTTTATCATTTATTGCCTAACTCATATTTGGTGATAGTACAGATCCGGTCTAGGAAATATATACCCTCATCTGTTATTTGATCCTGGTCAAGATTATTTGAATCGAAACCATACTGGAACTTCCATCTCATTTTGACATTTCCAGGAAGCAATGATAAAACCATTCAATTATAGTTACATCACAAGATACCCGGTTGTCGGTACCTTCGATGAGCGAGCCCAACTTGCATTTAAAAACATTTTAGGGTTTCTAATAAACTTTTTTGATTGAGTAAATATTTTTGGAAATAATAGCTCCGAAAGTTGTATAAATCGTGTCTCCCCCTCCCCCCTTAACTTATGAACCGTGTGACCACAAAATATCACAAAGATAGCGCTTTATAAATACTTAAAACTAAAATTATTTCTTTAAAGGATATGCCGTCATTGAGTTATTGGCAAAAAACTGCGTTGCTCAACAAAAGGGCGTAAGTGCCATGAACATCACACACTCTTCTGCTGATACAATTGTTCGAGGCTGAGGAACCCCACACTGAGCATGGTTCGACATGCTCTTGCACGGTTTTTAGTTGTATGTCTGCTTTATTACATCCTCTGCCTAATTTAAAGAACAAAGCTGGATCCACTTTTCATTCCCCAGCAAGTCACCGAAACCAAAACTTTGACCAAGTTCTTCTCTCAGTACCTGATGCTCAGTACCTATTTAACCCAACAGGTTGGTGTCTCGTCTACCTGAGCCTTTAGAGAATGTTCTGAACAAGTTCAATTACGAGCCTTAAGGGTGACTTTTGGCTATCTATCTCATAATAATAATAATACATTTATTAAGTAAAAATCTTTTACAAAATAAGATACAAAAATAAGGCAGTAAAAACATTATAATATCAAGTTATATGATAACATCTTAGGATATACCTACACGGTTATCTGGTCCCAAACTAGGCAGAACCTGTACTATGGCAACCAGACAACAGAAGCGGCGGTAGCGTAATGGCTAAGGCATCGGTCTCGCAATCGTGAGGTCGCGGGTTCGAATCCTACGCAGTATACTACCGACGTGAACCCACTCCTAACACAAGCCATTGAGCTTAGCTGGAGGGGTTAACAGGATTGCTAGTAATGTTGGACCAAAATCCCACATTGCTAGTTATCTGTATATAAAAAAAAAAATATTATATTTCTAGATATACATATTTTTGAAATAAAATTATAAATAAAAGTAATTTTAAACAGCTTTTACAAAAAATATACACAGAGAGGCAGTAGAGACATAGAAAAATCTTAATTCTTAAAAATAAAATTACAATAGGTATTACAAATAGTGATATGTCTAATTAATGAAATTGTTATTAGCTATACCCTAAACTAGGTTAAACATAAACCTGTATCTCAAGTGTTAACTATAAACATATAGGAATTAATGTTTCTAAATCTTTTTTAATTTACTTAACTACATATTGTCATAAACAGTAAAAATAAATGATTATAAATAAATAGTGTCATATTACGCTGTGCATAATCTATTACACTAAAAATATTTGCATCGTTTGAACTGTAAATAAGGGGAAAATTGTTATACATATTACGTACTAGATGTGCCCGCGACTTCGTTCGCGTGAAAGTCGGGTTTAAATTAAGGTAGTTTATGTTACGAAATAACTTCCGTGTAAATATGTTGGAAACAGTCCTGTCGGGTGAGCCGCGATATGATTCAGCAGCGGAGAATCATCATATAGTCATCTATTGATAGCTTCAACACCCAAAAGCTTTGTGAAAATAAATAAGTACCAAACACAGACTCTTTAGGTATTCGTTTACTGTGTTTTTCTGTCATTAATATGTGTTATTTGTGTCTCTTTTCTTTTTGTCTATTGTTATTTTTATTATTTTACTGTTTTATTTATTGCTTTTTTTATCTTCTGCATGACTTTTCCTGTTAAATTATAATAATGTCTATACATGTGTCTTCTGTGTACTAAATAAAAATCGTTCTATTCTATTATTTTATATAGTTAATTTGGTGTGCGGCTTAAGAAGTGGTTTTTCTGTTATTTTTGTTGCATTCATTCAACGTTATACCTACTTAATACCTAATAATTTTAAATAGAATTTGTACTAACATTTTGGTACTTCCCATTTGATCCGATGTTTATCGTAAACTTGTAAAGCCTAAGTACTTAACTGTGATACTTTTCTTTATAATTTTAGTATTTATACTACTACCGTGAATTTTTTCACATACCCAACATCAACCATTTAGTTGGCAGGGGAACACTTGACTCTAACAAAAATGTTCACTATAAATCCTAATATTAAACAAAGAAATCCTTAAATCTAAAAATAGTCTTCACAAACCCTAAACGCTTTTTAAAAGACCTTTCTAATGATACCCCACACGATGGGGTAGGTGAGAAAAAAATCACATCCCCACTTTACATATAAGAGAGTGCCTCTCTTATATGTTACAATGATGCAAGTAAGAATAAAAGACATGGACTCCCCCTCCCCCAGACTCCGCGTTGACAGACAATGACCTCCTCCCTCCTCCCGTCACCCGAACTACTCACACTTCATTCATTATCGTTGAATTGATGAACACGTCTTGATAACCAACCATAACCCCAAAACATGATCCTCGATGCACCTGTGTGATGCGTGGTCAAACAAACGGACAGACAGACAAACATTTCTAAAAATTATAGCAATATGTTTATTTTTAATACTATTTTAAAACTTCTTTTACTAAGTATAGAACATTATTGAATACAACGCCGTCTACTTTCAAAACCAGTGAAGTTTCTTCTAATACTTAATGTTTTTTTATTAATTTAAGCAATTTAATTAAATAAATAGGAGAATGTTGCCACTCAGCAAAAAATGAATCCGTCATCGTAAGCACCTATACCCTAATAAATGTTTTCACAAATAAGGAATTGTTTGATCACGGTGACCAATTTGATTTCATAGATGGCGCTACACGTTTTTTTTACGTGTGTAATGTCTCTTTTTTGAGCACGAACACATCAATTCTGGAAAATATCGAATACTTGTTAAATTGGAATGTAATATTATTTTTCATTTCTACTACGATTAATTCATTACTCTCTGCAGTGCATGCAATACCTATAGATATCTTACATAAGTGCATATTTCACTTGATTTTTAATATAAAAAAATATTAACCAAAGCAAATAAGTTACCTATGGCCGAAAAAATAACTATAACATTGAGAAAAATATTAAAAAAGGACAAAGACAATTTTAAAAAAATACGAAAAGAACATAATCAGATATCAGATTTGAGCCTGAGACTTCGTCGTCGCCAAAGACCGCTAGCATAGCTTCGAGGCTATACTGTTCGCTACTTACAACGTCAAAATAACTGTTCTTATGAAACTTAAAAATGTTATGTATAGTTTTAGCATAAAGTTATGTATTCCATGGGTTACAATTAAAGATAATGTCTAATTGTGGAAAAAATTGTGATAAACCATTATGGTGCGACAAAAAATACGTTACTACTTGTTCCCCATAGACGTTAGCGTAATGATTCATAGTGTAAATAATGTCCTAAGTATAGTATTTACTATAAAACTGTAAATTTTCATAACGATCCGTCAAGTAGTTACTGTTTTAAAACGAAAAATAGCTACAGACATTATCCCTCACTGCTTAGCTCCTATGGGAAAATTTCTATAAATGCAGCAAAGTGTTTAAATACTCTTTTCGAACATTTCCTAATATTTTTTTTCACTAAGTTCGGCCATGTACAGACATGTGAAATTTACAATTTTATTATATGTATAGATATAGATAGATAGCATGATTCAGTATTCAAGCGCGATGGCTTATTATTAGCGTATTTCATGTATAACTTTGGTGTTTATATACCGATTTCTATGATTCTTTTTTATGGAATAGTTAATTATGTTAACTTTTTGAATTAGGGATGACTGAGAGTGTTATAAACGTAAGAGTAGACAAATATAATTAGAAAGCTTCGAACTGCTAAGCTATCGGGAGTTACACGCGATATTGTGAGTCAACCATAAAAGATAGACATATGCTGTCGTGGGATATTTTTTATATAATTTTAAGGAGAACATTTCCGTCATACATGAGTTCTGTGTAGCTTTAACCATTAAGGTTGCACACGCGACGGAAGCTTAAAAAATGGAGTAACTTCTCCCGTTTTCCCTTCACTGCTCTGCTCCTATTGATTGTAGCGTGATGAAAAGTATACTATAACCACCTCAGGAGTATGAAAAATAATTGTACCAAGTTTCGTTAAAATCCGTCTAGTAGTTTTTGTTTCTATAACGGTTATACAGACAGACAGACAGACAGACAAAAATTTTACTGATTGCATTTTTGGCATCAGTATCGATCCCTAATCACCCCCTGATAGTTATTTTGGAAATATATTTCATGTACAGAATTGACCTCTCTACAGATTTATTATATGTATAGATGTCAGTTTCAAGGTTTTAAAGCAGCGCATACAATTATTTCTAGGTCAAGATGATTTTTATTAAATAGTAACAAAAGACATGGATAGTTTATATGATACCAATAAATTAGCCAAAATAGATGGTGTTTATATGCTTACTAAATAATTAATTAATTATAGGCGGTTTCGTAATCAATTGAATTGATGTATTTGTCTTCTGCATATTTTCTTGCCGGGCAACTTGTATCCCCAGTTGCACAATTTGGAGGAATATCTTTATTGCTGCACTCCTTAGACGAATGGCCAACATTTCCGCAGTGGTTACAAGTGGGACTGGTTTCTCGGCAAAACTTAGCTGCGTGACCAAACTGCTGACAATTAAAGCACCTGGTGACTAACGTGAAGTCTCTAACAGGGCATGACGTCCAATTTATAAAAATGCGTCTTTGATTGATCTGAGTTTTTCTTAAGTTGGCCGGGATTTCCAATATATAATTACAAGTTGGGACTTTGGTTTCCAGATTTGTGACTTAATTTGATAGTCTTAAGAAAGACTCGCGCGTTTATCAGCAAGGGTTTGCTCAAATACACAGTCAAATATTTATTTTTAACTGCGGGCTACAGGGACACCAATGACAGCAATCCTAGGGCGGCGTTTCGTAAGTTCTTCTACACTAAGGCCAGAAGAGGCAAGATTCTCAGACTTCTTAAATTTTTCAATGTCAATTTTAGACTCCGTACTGATAAGAACCCCTCCATTTCTTACTTTTTTCAGGGCACGGATGCGTAGTTTTAGTTCTTCAGGTGAAATTATTTTTTGCACTAAAGATTTCGTGTCATCACTTTTTAGTGCAAAAATAATTTCACCTGAAGTTTATCCTTTGGTATTATCGCTGGGATAGCTGACCACAGAACTCAAATTATTTGGACGGATAAAGTTATCGGCACCTTTTTACCATATCAGCAAAAGAGTTGTTCGGTGTTGGTATTAATTTGTTTTCAACGACTTCTTTGAATTGCTAAAGAGAGCTTTCTACTGCCAGCTGTTCCTGTAGATGTTGAATGATTGCATGAGCCTATATTGTTTTCTGTTTCAATGATTGATATCAAACAGCCATATGAGATGTACCACTAGTGATCTTACGGCAAAGATTAGTGACACGCAGTTTCTGGTCCGAATTCATTTTTCCTTCTGAGACTATTGAACACACTTCATTCAAAAGTGTCAATGCTCCCCATCCATTTCTGTGGGAAATTCTCCGTGGGAAAAGGTTGCTTTTCAACTTGCTGCGCTGGCGTCGGTTGAGGACTACCATGTCCTGTCCTGTCTGCTTACGGCCAAACGGGCTGAACTCTGGGTTAGACATCACTAACAAAAACACAAATCGGGTTTAACAGCTGTAACAGTAATAATAGTTCATGCTTGCAGTCTATGTATATAGTAGGTAGGTACTAATCACTCGCAATCGACTTAATTCTACTGACACCGCGGTATACTTTGAATTATATTAATTAAATATTTAATCATATTGCATTGTTAATAAAACACGTCTGTTGCGAATGAACGTAAAATAGATTGATTACACATTGATTGAGGCAAATTTTAGAATACTTATTTGCTTTGTGACTTTTGCCAAACTTCTTGGCAGTATATGATTAGGTATAAATGAGACAAAAGATGTAGTATAGTCTGGTTATAATTATCCAAAGGTGCATCTTATATACTAACGACTTCGTGTTGATAACAGATAGTAGAAACATTTAATAGATATTGAACGTGCGATAAGGAACATAAGATTGTGATGTAGATTGTAGATACAGCACAAAGATATTGTACTGTAACAGTACACCCCCCTTTAAAAAAAAATTATGGTAATAGTGTTTACAATATAAATTTGACCTAGACCTTACTAGTTATTTGCTGATGTATATAAATAATAATGCTATTGTACGCGGTGGAATTTGATGACGCCTGTTGTGGTGTGATTTGCTGACGTCTGTAATTTTTGACTTAGCTGTTGCACGAGTGTTTATTATTTTTTTCCGTTAAACTCTTCATTCTTCTGTCCAGTGTTTTCATTATGCCGTAAATTAGGATCACGCCGATTGTTAAAATAATCTGTCCCATTGCAACATTTCTTGTCCACCGTAAGTCCTCCTGGATCAGGTTACGGAGTTGGTCCGCTTCGTTTTGATTGAGGCAATTGTCCGTATTGTATGTTATCTGGTCCTTAGAACTTTGATTTCCCATTTTAGATGTCTTGTTGTTACGAGTAGTTGTGAATTAATGGTATATGTTAAGATCTATGTTAATATATATACGAATAGCTTGCTTATATCAGCGATTTTTTATAGACGTACTACTGGCTTTACTTTACGTCCCGATCGTGTAGTGAACGTGTGTGAATGCCTGTCGCAATCCTTTGAATCTGGCACGTAGTTTGATTCGTCATTGATCATGAAAGCTGGTTTCAATCTATCAATTGATATCACTGTCTCTTTATCCCTAATTCTAATGCAAAATGTTTTATCTGTTTTACTAATTACTGGGTAGGGTCCTTCATACGGCGGTGTCAGGGCTTTCTTAATTCTATCACACCAAACAAATACGTGTGAGCATTCTTTGAGTTCGGGATGCACAAATATAGCTTGATTGTGTTTTTTTCTTTTCGGAATTGATGTCATTTGTGTGATGTCCTTTTGAATTTGTTTTACAAACTCTTCGTACGTTGATAACTGTGCTGCTGATGACTCAAAAAATCCTCCAGGGAGTCGTATTGGCGTTCCATATGTCATCTCTGCTGAACTATAACCTGTGTCTTCTCGCAAGCTACTCCGCAACCCGAGTAAAACTGTTGGAATTTCTTTTAACCAATTTTCGTTGGATTCTCTTGTCATTAACGCCGCCTTTAAAGTTCTATGAAATCTCTCTATCATTCCATTGGATTGTGGATGATAAGGTGTTGTCCTAATTTTATGTATTCCTAAAAATTGTGAGAGTGACTCAAATATTCTTGATTCAAACTGTCGGCCTTGATCCGTAGTAATGCACAATGGACATCCAAAACGAGTAATCCATCCTTCGAAAAGTGTCTTGGCTACTGTTTCTGCAGTTATATCTTCTACCGGAAATATTTCGGGCCATGACGTACAACGATCTATGATTGTGATTAAATATCTCTTCCCTTGTGAAATCGGAAGTGGTCCGACGATGTCAATATGTAAATGTTCAAAACGTTGCGCTGTCATAAATGTACCAGGAGGTGATATCGTATGTCGTTGTATTTTTGATTTTTGGCAGGCTATACATGATCTACACCAATTATTGATATCTTTGTTCATATACGGCCATAAATACCTTTGGGTTATCATTTTTCTCGTAGTTCTTTTTCCTGGATGGCTCATACCATGAATGGTATCGAAAATTTGTTTGCGAAAATGCTTTGGTAAGTAGGGGCGGCTTTTTCCAGTAGACGTGTCGCAGGTGATGTTTATTGTGGAACCCGGAAGCGTAATGTTTTTGAATTTTAATCTTTTATTGTCATGTAATTTACTTAGTTCATTATCTGTTGATTGACATTTTTCCAATTCAGCGTAATCGATAGGTGATGGCACGTATATTTCCTCTATTCGAGATAAGGCATCGGCGGTAATATTGTCACGTCCGCTTATGTGTTGAATGTTGGTACTGTATTGTGAAATGAAATCTAACTGCCGGACCCGTCGCGGTGTATCGTTTGATGATGGTTTTTGGGAGAATGCGTATGTCAAAGGTCGGTGATCCGTAAATATTGTAAATTCTCTTCCCTCGATTAATCTGTGAAAATGTTTGACGGCCATGTATATTCCTAACAGCTCTCTGTCAAACGTAGAATATTTTTGTTGAGTTTCGCTCAATTTTTGTGAAAAAAATCCTAATGGTTCCCAATTGCGTCCGGATTTTTGTTGTAAAACTCCACCAACGCAAGTAGCACTAGCGTCGGTCATGAGCGCTAGTGATGCGTTGCGGGAAGGATGCGCTGTTAACACTGCGTTTTTCATGCTTTTCTTGCATTTTTCGTAAGCTTTGTCTGCTTCCGTTGTCCAAGGAACAGGTGAATTATCGTTCTTTTTTGAACCATGTAGATATTCGTTTAAAATTCTTTGATTTTCCGCTGCGCGTGGAATATTACTTCTGTAGAAATTGACCATGCCCAAAAATCTTCTTAATTCTTGAATTGTTTTCGGTTTGGGAAATTCCATGTCTTCCGTAACTGCTAGAACCGTAGTAACTGATGTTGGTAAAAGCCTGAACCATAGTAGTTTAATTGTTTCGTCACTGATTTTTCCTCTCCCGAGGACTCGCATTTGACGTAATAACTGCGAAGGTTTTTGATCACCGAGTTCTGTCTCTGATATTAATTTTTGAAACTGTCGCTGTTCTGTTTCTTCATAACAATCAATTAAACGTTCCTTGATGTTTTTGTATTTATCTGTAGTCGGTGGTGAAGTGATTAGGTCACTAACTAGTAGTATTTCTTCCTTGGATAACTTTGCTATTACTGTACAGTATTTGTATTCGTCTCCTTGCTTCTGTGGTGCTAATATGGCTTCTAGTTGCGTGAACCATAATCTTGGTTGGTCTTTCCAAAATTCCGGAATGCGGGATAAAACCGAGGTGCCAGCAGCTACTTCAAGTGTTCCTTGCTGATTTATGTTCGCCTTGCACGGTGATTGTGCCATGTTTCTTGCTGCGTATTCGTTCGTCGGGGTCACCAATTTGCCAAACTTCTTGGCAGTATATGATTAGGTATAAATGAGACAAAAGATGTAGTATAGTCTGGTTATAATTATCCAAAGGTGCATCTTATATACTAACGACTTCGTGTTGATAACAGATAGTAGAAACATTTAATAGATATTGAACGTGCGATAAGGAACATAAGATTGTGATGTAGATTGTAGATACAGCACAAAGATATTGTACTGTAACATGACTAAATTAATATCAACACAATTTACGAGTTGCCAAACTATGTCATGGGGTACTTAGGTATCATGTTTTGTAGAGCCAAACCACGAACCGAGCTGTTTTGGAGATTAGCTAGAACAAACAGACAGACAGACAAAACAAAAACATAAAAAAATGTGTTTTTGTTATAAGTACTATACTGACATATACATTTTGACATTACAAACAGTCACTTCAGTTTCATTTATTTGTATTATCCATACTATACTATATAATATCCATACTAATATTATAAATGTGAAAGTAACTCTGTCTGTCTGTCTGTCTGTCTGTCTGTCTGTCTGTCTGTTACGCTTTCACGCTCAAACAGCTGAACCGATTTAGATGAAATTTTGTATGGAGATAGTTTGAGTCCCGGGGAAGGACATAGGATAGTTTTTATCGCGATAACCGACATCCGGACGCGGGCGGAGCCGCGGGCGAAAGCTAGTAATATTATAAATGTGAAAGTAACTCTGTCTGTCTGTCTATTACGCTTTCACGGTTACACAGCTAAACCGATTTAGATGAAATTTGGTATGGAGACAGTTGGAGTCCCGGGGAAGGACATAGGATAGTTTTTATCGCGATAACCGACATGCACGCGGGCGGAGCCGCGGGCGAAAGCTAGTTAAGAATAAATAAGGTTTTCTAACCTGATGTATAAGCTACATAGCTATAAAGTTTTATCATAATCCGTTCAGTAGTTTATGTATGGAAGAGCTACAAAGATTTACCCATCCTCTCAAACATTCGGACTTATAATATGAGATAGTAAATACTCATGATATAATTAGGCGCCAAAATAATACCCAAAATAATTATTAAAAAAGAAAATTGTTGTTGTTTCGTTTCTGTTTATCTTATAAACAGGATAATCTTACTTACTTATCTCTTAATCTTAAGATAACGATTGCGAGTAATCATTATTTTCCAGAAATCAAAGCGCATAATCGATATACCAATAGCCCGAGAGGAAAGCGACCGAAATTCAACCTTTTTCGCAAAGCTGATTTTTTATTTTATTTATGTATAAGGTCTTAGTAGCTATATAGATGGTTATTATAATATTTACGTCATATTAGGAAAGTTTTTTTTAAAGACGACTGTGTCGCGGGGGACTTTACAAACATACAAGTCACAGACACAAAGTACACCCAGACTCGGAACAACAATTTTTGGATCAAACAAAGTGGTACCCCGTGTGGGAATCGAACCCACCATTGGTTAATTCAAAGTTGTTAATAAATGTGATATACTCGTATATAAAGTATTTAGTAGTAGTTAGTAGCTTTGGGGAAATCCACAATTTTCATTTAAAAGCCCGATAAAAGTTCTGAGGAACACCCCCGGTAACTGCACAAGAGCTGGCCTGATGGCTACAGTAGCTACAAGATACCCTATACCTCTGTATGCTTATATTATATTCAGATACTCTTATCTGAAATACGAATGCCAGATACTAATAAAATAAGTA
The DNA here is from genome assembly GCA_945859575.2 of Herminia tarsipennalis. Lineage (NCBI taxonomy): Eukaryota > Metazoa > Arthropoda > Insecta > Lepidoptera > Erebidae > Herminia > Herminia tarsipennalis. The sequence goes on along the minus strand of OX243834.2, from coordinate 6,664,482 downwards.
TTTGAGATACTTTTGGAAATGGTATCTGAAATACTAGATATAAAATACATATCTTCTAAATAGTGTGTGTAACATCAAAATTATTAATTATGCTATGAATGTTCAATCAATTCGTATTCAAGCTACATTTATTAAAAGTAATTTCCATCTAATTCAAACCTTAAATAATTTTCGGAATAGAAATAAAATACGTTGTAGACTTCATAGAAAACAATCTACAGCAAAAACTTTTTAGGAATGGCACCTAGAATTTATAACAAAATACCTAATTATATTTTGGAAAACAACAATTATAATCTATTTAAAAAAGAGTTAAAACATATTTTTATAAATAAGGCATATTACACTGTTATCGCCTTTTAGATGGCAATATCGTTGATGCTTAATGGGTTCCGGTTTGATTATCTGTTTAATTTAATTATTATTTATAAAATTTGATGATAATATAATATTTAATATCATAATAATTGTATGATAATAACAATGATAGGCGGCAATGTGACCGGGCGGAACATACTGTACTAGACGTTTAACCAACATTACGAAATGTATTTATTTATTATGTTCAGTTTTAAAGGATTTATTGATTTATTTTAAAAAAAAAAACTTTTTGAAAGAATTTTATTAAGTTTTCCTTAAAAAAGTATTCATAACAGAGCGCCCGCTCTCGCCAGGTAGTTGAGAGTGAGAAAAATGTGAGGACCACATTCTGTAATTTTTTGGGAGCTCAGAAAAGCTTATATGGTATAATGATTCTAGAATCTGAAGTTACCAATTGTTCCTTAAATATAGAAAAATCCTTAAGCAAATAAATCAATTGACTATCAGTATTTTGGCAAACATAGTACTTATTTACAAAGACAAAGATACTAACGAATAGTATCTAAGTACAAGATTCAAAATACATTTTTTGAAGTATTTTAGATACACGATGAAAATACGTATTTTGTATCTTGTATTGGAGATGCTTTCATCTTAGATAAGTCACATCTCTAGATATGTCACCGCACATTTGGCTGCACTGCAAGCCGCTTTTTTTTAGGGCGAATCGGTACACTATAGCTAAATTAGCACTATACGTTTTCGTACTCATCACACTAAGATTTGTCGTAGATGGGAATCGAACCCACGAGCTCTGGCTTAAGAATCAGGGTCACTGAGTACTATACAGGCTAGTGAATATTTGCTCGAATAAAATAAGACGAAAAAAGGTTTTATAAAATTATTAAAATAATAAGACATTTACATTTAGGTTTCATTGAATGATTTGTACATCATTTAAAGAAATTATATAAAAATCCTATTTACAACATAATGTCCAAGTGTGTCAGTGATATATTAGAATAAAAATGAAATCACGCTATAAAAGAAATTGAATTAATGATTCCAGTGATCTGGATCTTCATTTGGATCGTTCGAGTACCAATATCCAGTACACTCGTGGCTGACATTTCCGCTTGCATCCAAGTACCGTTCTACCACCCCAAACCCAGTTGGTCTTAAAGATGGCAAGTCATATGCAACAACCACTAGCATATCCACTTGACCTCCCATATTGACCCATTGTCTCATTTCTCTCTCCGAACGTGACCAAATCGAGGGTGAAACCATTTCAATACTCGTAAATAACCCACGATTTAAAGTTCGCGATTGGGGAACAAAATTATACCAATCTGGCGGTCCTCCGAGAGCCCACGGTATCAGATGACCATATTCGTCACAGCATCTAATCATGCCCATTAATTCACAGTTGTTCCTAGCGTCTTGAAAAATGGCATTTGTAAGTGCCATAAATCCACCACTTCTTAAATGATTGGGTGTTATCCGAGCCCGTACTCTTAAAGGCAACCGTGTTCCATTATAGTCGCGATACATATATTCCGATACAGGATTATCTGACTGATTAACTTCTTGTACGACAAGATTTGAAGTCCGATCCGAATACTTTTTTTCAAGATCTACAACGTACTGTTGGACAGTTCTGAAAGGAGGACTGGATCGGCCAGTTCTTGTTAAGTTTTCTTTAGTGTCAAGTAGGGAGCGCCGATGTCTTGAAATTGGACAATCATTGTTCAATGCAGACGGAGCACATATTTTTAAGGTTTCAGTTTCATCCATACACGTGAGATGGTCATGACGATGAAGTTTACAGTCACCATAGCACTTCTTCCCATAAATTGTTTTACTTGTTTCTGAGTAGTATATATTTTTGTAGCAATAATCCTCTTTATTAGAACCTCTCCAATATGTATTACACCATAACTCTTCTTTAACTCCACGTTCTGTACATGGTGTTTTGCACCATCCGTTGTATTTTGAGGAATGATGCAATAGACTAAAGGAGGTGGTATCAGCACTGCAGTAGTCCCAATTGCCATAATCATCGATATAGCACCAAGAATAAGCTCTTCTACCAAAAACGCATTTACTGTGACATTTTGAAATTTGAGGATGTAGGGAACGAGCTGTAAAGTACGTTGGAGCTCTTTTCCATCCACTGTAACAAGCTTCCTTGGTTTCGTGCGAGGTCCAACATTGGCTACTCGAATCGCAGTCTGTCATACACTCTTTGTCACTAAATGAGTGTGATTCCTTGGTGTATCCAAGATATGCTGGTTCAACCCGACTGATTTGAGAAATTACCACCAGAAGCGTAAATATTCTTGATGTCAGATCGTACATTTTGTAAATCGGAGTTGCAGAAGTTAAATAACATTTATGCACCGTTGAATTCGTGGCGTCTTATTGTGATCTGTATTCAGAAAAATAATGAAGACTGATTTAATTTGTTCAAGAATTGGGTACTTGTATCATCTTTTTATACTATTGTTATGTTTTAGGGTTCCATAGCTTAAAAAAGAAACCCTTATATTATTTATATCCACTAGCATAGCGTGGTTGGGGGGCATAAACAATAAATAATTTAATTATTATTTATTGTTTATGCTATAGATACCTTAATTATAATTTATTAGAAAATTTGATAATAATATAATATTTAATATCATAATCATTGTATGGCGATATGACCAGCCGGATAATACTGTACTAGACGTTTATCCAACATTACGAAATGTATTTATTTATTTATTATGTTCAGTTTTAAAGGATTTATTGATTTACTAGCTGTCCTGCGCAACTTCGTATGCGTAATTTTTCCCTGTTTTTTAAACATTTCTCGTCGCTTCTCCGCTCCTATTAGTCGTAGCGCGATGTTATATAGCCTATAGCCTTCCTCGATAAATGGGCTATCCAACAAAAATAATTTTTCAAATCGGACCAGTAGATTCTGAGATTAGCGCGTTTAAACAAACAAACAAACAAACTCTTCCGCTTTATAACATTAGTATAGATTTAAAAAAAAAATATTTTTGAAAGAATGCGCAATTTTATCCTTAAAAAGTATTCATATCAGAGTGTTCGCTCTCGCCAGGTAGAGAGAGGAAAATGTGAGGACCACATTCTGTTATTTTTTTTGAGCTCAGAAAAGCCTATATTATGGTATAATGATTCCAGAATCTGAAGTTACCGGAGGCTATGATGGATCATTTTTATACCCCCTCCTCTTTGATGGAGTGGAAATTGGTGCAGTAAATGCTTCGAAATTAATATAATAGTTGTTTAGTGATAATAACGAGTTGACTGTTGTTTTCTACTAATATCAACTCAAAACTCAAAAAGAGAACAGAAGTAACTAAAAATTTTACCTAAATCTTTAATTATTATAAGATAGGCACGAGATAGAACATACGTCCATTTTACAACATAAACCCATATTAAACAAGAATTTCCTTATGTTGCCTTTTAGGGAGTGAAATTAGGGTAAATACCACATTTTGTATTAGCGATCATATTTTTCTTCTCAGATTCACTTGAAATTTAGTATACCTACATAAATATTTTTCAGCACAATATTAATGAAACACGTATTTCAGGATTTTACAAAATTTCAATTCCTGAGGGTGTCCTACGAGGAATGAAATGTTGTACTGAAAATCGAAACCACTTAAGTTACAAACCTCAATCTTTACACTTTAGCTACTCATTTTAAGCTAGCAACCAATGTACAGGATTCGGTCATAGTTTTGTCAATAGTATATCTGCGCCGTCAGGCCTTACATTCAGTGCAATTATATCATTACACTGTTTTATCGATAAATAACATTTCAATCTTCCTATCATTTCAATCATTCAATAATTTTGACAACAACCCATACCACCCATATGTAATAATAATAATATCTTGGGACTAAGCTGACCTTGTATTACGGCAACCATACAACTGATAAATATACTTAGGTAAATACAAACCTGATTATAAGTAAATTACACCCAGACACAGAATAAACCATCGTGTTTATCACACAAAGTTTTATCCTGGGCCCAACCAGGATAAAACTAGGTATAGTCCCCAGATCGAACCCACGACCTCCGGCTTAGCAGTTTCGGTCACTAACCATTAGAACAACAGGCCAGTCATTGTATTCAATTGTTCCTTAAATATAGAAAAATCTATAAGCAAATAAATCAATTGACTATCAGTATTTTGGCAAACATAGTACTTATTTACAAAGACAAAGATACGAACGAATGGTATCTTAGTACAAGATTCAAAATACATTTTTTTGAAGTATTTTAGATTAGATACACGATGAAAAATACGTATTTTGTATCTTGTATTTGAGATACTTTTATCTTAAATATGTCACCGTACGTTTGGCTGCACTGCAAGCCGCTTTTTTTAGGGCGAATCGGTACACTATAGCTAAATTAAATTCGAGAAGAATTAGATAGAAGATTTATTATTTTACTAAATGATTTGTACATCATTTATAGTCATTATATAAAAATCCTATTTACAACATAATGCCCAAGTGTGTCAGTGACATATTAGAATAAAAATATAAAATAAATTGAGTTAATGATTCCAGTAATCTGGATCTTCATTTGGATCGTTCGAGTACCAATATCCAGTACACTCGTGGCTAACATTTCCGCTTGCATCCAAGTACCGTTCTACCACCCCAAACCCAGTGGGTCTTAAAGATGGCAAGTCATATGCAACAACCACTAGCATATCCACTTGACCTCCTAAATCGACACATTGTCTCATTTCTCTCTCCGATCGTGACCAAATTGAGGGTGAAACCATTTCAATACTTCCAAATAACCCACGATTTAGAGTTCGCGATTGGGGAACAATATTATACCAATCTGCCGGCCCTCCGAGAGCCCACGGTATCAGATGCCCATATTCGTCACAGCATCTAATCATGCCCATTAATTTACAGTTGTTCCTAGCGTCTTGAAAAATGGCATTCGTAAATGTAATAAATTCACCTGTTCTTAAATGATTCGGTGTTATCCGAGCCCGTACTCTTAAAGGCAACCGCGTTCCATTATAATCGCGATACATATATTCCGATACAGGATTATCTGACTGATTAACTTCTTGTATGACAAGATTAGAAGTCCGACCTGAATACTCTTTTTCAAGATCTACAACGTACTGTTGGACAGTTCTGAAAGGAGGATTGGATCTGCCAGTTATTGTTAAGTTTTTTTTAGTGTCCAGTAGGGAGCGCCGATGTCTTGTAATCGGACAATCATTGTTCAATGCAGACGGAGCACATGTTTTTAAGGTTTCAGTTTCATCCATACACGTAAGATGGTCATGACCATGAAGTTTACAGTCACCATAGCACTTCTTCCCATAGATTGTTTTACTTGTTTCTGAGTAGTATATATTTTTGTAGCAGTAATCCTCTTTATTAGAACCTCTCCAATATGTATTACACCATAACTTCTTTAATTCCACGTTCTGTACATGGTGTTTTGCACCATCCGTTGTATTTTGAGGAATGATGCAATATACTAAAGGAGGTGGTATCAGTACTACAGTAGTCCCAATTGCCTGAATCATCGATATAGCACCAAGAATAATCTCTTTTACCAAAAACGCATTTACTGTGACATTTTGAAATTTGAGGATGTAGGGAACGAGCTGTAAAGTACGTTGGAGCTCTTTTCCATCCACTGTAACAAGCTTCCTTGGTTTCGTGCGAGGTCCAACATTGGCTACTCGAATCGCAGTCTGTCATACACTCTTTGTCACTAAATGAGTGTGATTCCTTGGTGTATCCAAGATATGCTGGTTCAACCCGACTGATTTGAGAAATTACCACCAGAAGCGTAAATATTCTTGATGTCAGATCGTACATTTTGTTAATCGGAGTTGCAGAAGTTAAATAACATTTATGCACCGTTGAATTCGTGGCGTCTTATTGTGATCTGTATTCAGAAAAATAATGAAGACTGATTTAATTTGTTACTTACTACTAAATAATTTGTTCTATATTCATTAATATTTCAATAGTTGAGTTGATCGATATTGACTGTATGTTTTTAAATTTATTATTGATACTGGCCTTTTTTTAGTTAGTTAGTTTAGTTTGGCGGGAAAAACTTGACGAACACCCCAAATTAATTTCCTTCTAGTGACCGTGCAGGTATTCTACCAACCGTAAATAATGGGTCCCATGTTGCCACCCCGGCTACTTCTCCAGTACCAGTTCGTACACCTGCCGGTGGAGCCCCCAGCCGGCCCTGCCACCGGGCCATAATTGCCCGGTGGACCTTATCACGCCAAGCGCGTAACTGTGCGGCCGCAGTGCCACCGCCCGTTGATATATTACGGCGAGCACTTCTGCCTTCAAATTCCACGGAGGTGTGGCAGCTAATACACACTTCACATCTGTGTACATCGTGGGGTAACCACGTATGGTCCTGACCAACGTGATTCGTTGGCGTCTCCCTAAGCGAACCCTATTCTAAGTAGTCAGAGACGAAACCCAGACGAGTGCACCTTACAGAGCCATTGACTGCACAAGCCCCGTCTATAACCGAGACTCGAGGACTCGAGGCACTGGGCTCGCCTAAGCTTGGCCACAGCCCCCAGTGTGGAAGCAGGAGCCTCGAATTTCGGCGCCAAAACACGAAAGTGTCTCTCAAAGAGCCCGGCATACCCTGACCTGTACGAGGACCGGGCTGACGGCAATCGAGACGCCAGCAGATGAAACGCGAAGGGGCCTATGGAATGACAAGACCTCCATCTTGGAAAAGGCCACCTTAAACCCCAGCGCCTCAATACGCCCAACCATTTGGGAAATTGGTTGGTTGGCCAGGTGCGCAGCCTGCTCACAAGTCCCGCCCGGCTATTACGAGAGTGTCATCTGAGCTAATCCCGGGAAAACCACACTACAGGGCCTATTCGTAGGCTCCGATTGGTCACAGCCCTATTACTTACTATACATGGTAATAGACCATGTATAGTCAGTTTTGAAACCTAGGGATTGTGGAAAAATTATATACGTATGTTAAGTCAAGACTTGCATAAAGAACGGAAATAGAGTTTCATTTTCAGTTCTTTTAACGAATAGCACTTTGTTTAGAATGAACAAGAACTTTGTTCATTCTAAACAAAGTGCTATTCGTTTAAAGGACTATTTGCCACGTAATCTATATCTATACATATAATAAAACTGTAAATTTCACGTGTCTGTACATGGCCGAACTTAGTGAAAAAACATATTAGAAAATGTTCGAAAAGAATATTTAAACACTTTGCTGCATTTTTAGAAATGTCTGTCTGTCTGTCTGTCTGTTTGTTTGAACACGCATCACGCAAAAACTACCGTACAGATTCGGTTGAAATTTTGCACGTGCAATCTAATAGATGCAGATTAACATTTAGGCTATAAATTATGACGCTTTTTCCCATAGGAGCTAAGCAGTAAGGGATAATGTCTGTAGCTATTTTTCGTTATAAATCAGTAACTACTAGACGGATCTTTATGAAAATTTGCAGTTTTATAGTAAATACTATAGGACATTATTTACACTATGAATCATTACGCTTACGTCTATGGGGAACGAGTAGCAACGTATTTTTTGTCGCACCATAATGGTTTATCACAAAATTTTCCAGAATTAGACATTATCTATAATTGTAACCCATGGAATACATAACTTCACGCTAAAACTAAAAGGAGCTAAACACAACATTGTTAAGTTTCATAAGAACAGTTATTTTGACGTGGCATGTAGCGAACAGTATAGCCTCGAAGCTATGCTAGCGGACTTTGACGTCGAAGTCCCGGGCTCGAATCCGATGTCTGATTATGTTCTTTTTGCATTTTTTTAAATTGTCTTTATCCTTTTTTAATATTTTTCTCAATGTTTTAGTTATTTTTTCGACCGTAAGTAACTTATTTACTTGGGTTATTATTTTTTTATATTAAAAATCAAGTAAATTATGCACGTAGGTTAGTTAATTATAGGTATTGCATGCACTGCTGAGAGTAATTAATTAATTGTAGTAGAAATGAAAAACAATATTACATTATAATTAAAAAGTATTCGACATTTTCCAGAAATTATGTGTTCGTCTAAAAAAAAGACATTACACACGTAAAAAAAAACAGTAGCGCCATCTATGAAATCAAATTGTTCACCGTGATCAAATAATTCCTTATTTGTGAAAACATTTATTAGGGTATAAGTGCTTGAGATGCTGAGTGGCAACATTCTTGAAAGTAGATGGCGTTGTATTCAATAACGTTCTATACTTAGTAAAAGAAGTTTTAAAAAGAAACACTCTGTGTTTGCTTTTGTTACAGCAGTTTTATTATTAGTATTGCGTTGTAACACTATATGAAATACACCCCATTTTTAGCCAAAATGGCAAAACAGAACCCTTATAGTTCCCTTATATCCGTCCGTCCGCAGCTTAGCTCAGAGACTGTTAGTGCTAGAAGGTTGCAACTTTTGCATGAATAAATTACTAACGCCGATAAAGTGATAGAAAAAAATCTTGAAAATAATTATTTTTTTTAAGGGTACCTCTCTTATATGTAAAGTGGGGATGTGATTTTTTTCTCACCTACCTACCCCATCGTGTGTGGTATCAATACATAGGTATTTTAAAGCGTTTAGGGTTTGTGAAGACTATTTTTAGATTTAAGGATTCCTTTGTGTATAATATTAGGCTTTATAGCGAACATTTTTGTTAGAGTCAAGTGTCCCCCTGCCAGCTAAATGGTTGATGTTGGGTGTGTGAAAAAATTCAGGGTAGTAGTATAAATACTAAAATTATAAGGAAAACTATCACAGTTAAGTACTTAGGCTTTACAAGTTTACGATCACATAGAAGTAACAACATTTTCGTACAAATTCTATTATAGATTATTAGGTAACAGGTAGGTATAACGTTGAAAGAATGAAACAAAAACAACAGAAAACCCACTTTTTAAGCCGCACACCAAACTAACTATCTAAAAGAATAGAACAGATCGATTTTTATTTAGTAAGTATTTAGTCAACAGGACTGTTTCCAACATATTTACACAGAAGTTATTTCGTTACCTAAACTACCTTAATTTAAACCCGACTTTCACGCGAACGAAGTCGCGGGCACAGCTAGTATTCGAATAATCCTGTACAACAATGTCCGCGCAACCACCTCCAACAACTGCAGGCGAACATCTCTTTCTAGAACTGGAACTCAATCATATTAAAATTCTCCTTGGAGTCTACTATTGTCCTTCGCTACGTATTGACTTTTTCTCATCTTTCGAACGCATCTTAGAAAACCTTTTACCTTCTTACAGTCATACAGTCATTATGGGAGACTTCAATACGTGTCTTTTAAAAAACGACTCTCGTTCCTCCTCTCTATGTAATACTATACGCTCTAGTAATCTCTCTATTCTTCCTCTCAGTGCTACGCATAACTTTCCTAATTCTACGCCTTCTTTACTTGATCTTATCTTCGTTTCTTCACCCTATCTTGTGTCTAAGCATGGGCAATGCTCAGCTGATGCTTTCTCTTATCACAACTTAATTTACCTTTCTTATAAACTTCGTCCACCTAAAGTTAGTCCAAAAATTCTTAGACAGCGTAATTTTAGTGGTATAAATATTAATTTACTTTGTGAAGATGCATGCAACATTGACTGGAATCCTGTGTACACGTCCGCATGTGTCGATGATAAAGTTGAGGTTTTCAATTCAAACTTGATCAAGCTATACGATAAGCATGCTCCGATCCGTGAAATTAAAATGAAACATTTACCGGCGCCATGGCTTACTAACGAAATTAAAGTATTAATGGCTAAGAAAGCTGCAGCAAAATCCAGATTTAAATGCCGACCTACTTCTAATAATCGAGAGAGGTATGTCGCTATAAGAAATCACTGCAATGTGGTGTGTAGAAATGCACAACGCCAACATATTCATACCTCTGTTGAAAACGGGGATCCTGGTAAAATATGGAAATTTCTTAAAACATTGGGTGTTGGAAAACAAAGACAAGACACAATCCTTAAACCAATAGATCTCAACGCACTTAATATGCATTTCTCCTCTTCGTCTGATTTTAATAGTTCTATTAAAACGAATACATTAAATCATCTTTCATCTCTTGCATCACCCAACTATTCTTCTTTTGTCTTGAATCAATTTACTGATTGTGATGTTAGAAAGAGCATAGTATCAATCACATCGAATGCAGTAGGTACTGACTGTATCAGCCGTAATATGATCCTTCCAATTCTTGATCAAATCCTTCATGTTATAACTTTTATTCTGAATTCCTCCATTACTAGCGGTTCCTTTCCACGAATATGGAAAGAAGCCCAAATTATTCCTCTTCCTAAAAAATCAAATCCTTCGTCCTTCTCCGACTATCGGCCTATATCTATTCTACCTTTCCTTTCTAAAGTATTTGAACGACTTGTCCACTCTCAACTCAGTGTATTTCTGTCACCACACTGTCTTTTAAACCCCTTCCAGTCTGGATTCCGTCCTGCCCACAGTACTGTTACTGCTCTCGTCAATGTTACAGATGACATAAGACTAGGCATGGAAGAAGGAAATCTGACCGTACTTACCTTACTTGACTTCAGTAATGCATTTAACACTGTAGATTTTCATATTCTTCTTGGCATACTACGCTCTATCAACATATCTCCATCGGTGATTGATTGGTTTCATAGTTACCTGTCTGGTCGCCGACAACGTGTACGCATTGAAGAATCCTTTTCTTCCTGGTGTGATATTACGGTTGGTGTACCGCAGGGTGGCGTTCTATCTCCACTCCTCTTCGCAATTTTTATAAACTCTATATATACAACTAGTTTCATTCTACCACCTTTATGCAGATGATCTTCAAATTTACACACAAGCTCCACTGGGACAGCTGCCACTAGCGCTTTCGATTATTAACTCTGATTTGGATCGAATATTCCAATGGAGTAACAACCACGGTCTAAAGGTTAATCCATCTAAGACCCAGGCAATTGTTGTTGGAAGCCCAAGGATGATTTCGCGTATAGATTGGAACCAATTGCCTCAAATTATCTTTAATGGCACACATATAACGTTAAGTAACAGTGTTAAAAATCTGATTTATATTGATCGAACGTTATCTTGGGGTCCCCAGCTGCAGGAAGTTAGCCGCAAATTATTTGCATCTGCAGGGTCCTTACGTAGACTCCGAAACTTTTTGCCGATTACCACTAAAATTGCGCTGGCGCAGTCTTTTCTTCTACCTGTACTTGTCTATGCTGACGCCAGCTATCTCGACCTCACCGAGGAGCAACTTACTAAACTTGAGCGCCTTCAAAATTTCTGCATTAGATTTATATTTGGTTTACGTAAATATGATCATGTTCCCGAATTCCGCAACGTGCTCAAGTGGCTCCCAATGCGCCTTCGTCGGAATACTCACATTCTCTCATTACTGTATAGTATACTCTTTAATCCTTTTACTCCCTTGTTTCTTAAAGAACGTTTCAAGTTCCTTCATGACAAACATTCCAGATTCCTAAGGTCATCGGAGGATTTGAGGTTAGAAATTCCAGCGCATTCCACAAAATTCTATGATAGGTCGTTTACTGTCGAGGCAGCAAGACTATGGAATGCACTGCCTCTTGCTATAAGACGAGCCCAATCATTGGCATCGTTTAAAAAAATGTTGAAGGACCACTATCTCTCTGAGTAAACTTTATTTTTTTTATTAATTACCTATATTTTCTCTTCTTGTTCTTGATAACTATAAATTAATATCACGCTGTACACTACCCCTACCTAATTCGTGTATTTATGTCTCTGTCCATCCAAAGGTTGCCTGGAAGAGATCGCTCTTAGCGATAAGGCCGCCCATTGTACATTTAAGTTATACAATGTATTCTTTGTTTTTATATTGGTGTACAATAAAGTATATATTATTATTATTATTATTATTATTATTAACAATAAATATTTGCCAAGTAATATTTCGAAAAAATTACAATATGAGGGTAGATTGGTAAAATCGTGCATTTTTTAAGCAATGAACAACATGAAAAAACAAAAGGACCCTAGTCAGTCCAAACAAAATAAATTATAGACTAAGTACTTAATAACCCTAAGTATCAAAATTGATTTCATAAACTTATGCCGCAATTTTTTTTTTGTTTTTTTATTGTATACTTAAAATGTGTATACACCTAGTGTTAGGTTAATAAAGTCAAGATTTGTAATGGTCCTGATATTTTAAAAAATATTTTGGGTTTCTTGCATTGTTATGTTGCTTGCCATAGATGTATGGTTTTGATTTTCAATAAGTTGTACGATATATTGGATTCTTTGAATAAAATATTGAAAAATAATAAAATTCTTGATTTAAATTTTAAACAAATAATAAAAATAAGGGGAACGGCGGCGAAATATCTGCCGCCCCTGACAGCGAATACCCACGCTACGCCACTGCTTATATCACCTCGTCTACACGACTGACTCAAAAAAGAAGTTGTGAGAGTATTTTCAGGGTTTACATACATGTTTGTGAGTTTTTTATTCCACCATAACTCCTTATCTATTTAGATGAGTATTGGTAGAATCGTTAAATGACTCGGGGTAACATAGGCTAGATTTATTTTGCAGAATGTCGTAGCCAATTATTAAGGCTTTAACTTCAATATTTCTTGGAGCTGTATGGTCGAAATCGTAGTTTATTTCCTATAGGGTACTTGCTATTGGAGGATCAACTCGGACTTCAATAAAAATGCGTAGGATTACAAAGTAATAAACGGATTTATTTGAACTATTACAAACGTCCGCACTGTTCAACACGCGGATACAATCTGTCTGTCATCTTTCTATCCCCTCTCCATGTCGGAGTGACATCCGCATGACAGATGTCAACGTCATGTGATGTCACTACCGACATTTACATTTTGAATGTCAACCGTCTAAATCAAATCTCAATAACGTTTTTAAGTAGTAACGAGTTAAACTCTGATAAAAATAGAATGAATTATATTAAATAACGGATTAGAATAATATTAAGTCTAACACTATTGACCCACAATCACAGTAAAGACAAAGTATACAGTATGGAAATTACGAACAAACGTTCGAAACAGCACACTCATACAGACGCGCACGAGACCTCTAAGCGGTTTTCACGGTGCTCTCAGTAGCGTCTGTCGCGTCGGTCGCGTTTTATATCTATTACCTGCGTCACGACCATTTTTTTAAAATGCCACGATCGTATTGCGTAGCATATGGCTGTTTGAACTCGGCATCTTTAAGACCGGAGCTTTCATTTTTTAAACTCAAATATTTAAAAACCAAGATGGCGACTTCTAGTGTTTTCAAATAAGTACTTTGATTGTAGTTTTTTTTTGTATTATTGGTATAATTTTCAGAGTTTTTTATGGTGCTAAAGTCCATAGTGAAGTCTAAATGTAAGTCCAAGATGGCGGCTGCAAATAATAATGTCATTTTTATAGTTTTTGAACGTGGTAAAGCCTTTAATGAAGTCAAAATGTAGTGAAAGATGGCGGTTGCGAAAATTTTATTTTTTTTGTCATGGGTGTCGTTTTTATGGTTTTCGAGGGTGCTAACGCCGAAAGAGAGGTCAAAATGTAAATTCAAGATGGCGGCTGTGAAAAAAATGTTTTTTGTCATGCGTATCGTTTTCATGGTTTTCAAGGATGTTGAAACCGATGGTAATGTATAAATGTAAATCAAAGATGGTGTCTTCGATAAATATTTAAAAAAAAACATACACCGCACACTTTTTTAATAGAAGTTTATCTAATTTAACTAACAGTAATAACTAGCTATATTCATATTAAAATTTATCAAAATCAGTTCAGTACTTTCAAAGATTTTCTAATGCAAAACAATATTTATTAGTTGAGATTTAGATAATAAAACTCAACTAATAAATAAAAACAATCTTAAATTATTCAGAGAGACAGCTATAAAATCAATTAAATAATAATAAAATACTTTATCTACAATCTACTACAACTTTAAGAGTGTCAACCCTAGCGTTCTAATGGAGCGTAGGTATTAACTTCAACAATTGAGCCTAGTTTCCGTACTGTATACATATTTTTACTGTGCTACAATGGTGAAATTGGACAAAAAACATTGTTTTTGTCAAACAGCACAATTTAATGGGCTGTTAGTAAGTGATTATTGACTTTGACTACTAAGCCAAAGGTCATGAGTTTGATTTCCAGCCATGTTATAATTGTTTAAGTGATGAGCACGATTGTTTTTATATAAATTTATTTTTGTATATAATTTATCTATATTAAGCATGTACACCAGTTCTGTTGTCTAGTTACTGCAGTAAAGGCTTTGCCTAGTTTGGGATCGGATGACCGTGCGTGAGTTGTCTCAATAATTTTATAATATTATTAGATAAATTACCCAAAACAAATTAGAACAGAACCCATGACGCGCGAGTCTGACTCGCACTTGGCTAGTTTTTGTTTATCTGTGACCTCTCACCCTGACCCAACCAGCACTCACGCACACACCGCCATTGTCATGTTCAAATATCTAATTGGTATTACTTAGATATTTTCCGCGATCCTATGTACTAAGCTAACCCGCGCAACTTCGTTTCTCCGTGGGCTGCACAACACTTTTCTGAAGATCAGGATAGGAAATTAAGCTATAATTATGTTTTATGCACCAACTTCAAAATGTTTATTTATTTTTTATTTATTACCCATATTATTTTTTGCTTTTTAGTTATCTTGTATTTATTTTGGAAGTCGGTTTTTATTTATTTGTAAAAAAGGTTTCCTTTCTCACTTTATTAGTGTGTGGGTTTGTAATTAATATAAGTTACAATAGCATAATACAAACTGCTCATTTTTTTTTACTAAATATTGCGTTTTGCGATACAAGGCCGTTAATTTATGAGAATTTCACCATAACTACACTAAACTATCAGTTCCGTTACATGATTTGATGCGAAATATCACGTATCAAACACAGTACTCAATATTTATTATTGAATAGTTCCGCTGGTCATCTGTGGTCTTCATCATCAGTTTCATTTCACTCAATGGTGCTTTTTAAGGGTATATTCATGAATTACAATAAAATATACCCAAACTAGTACAGGTGTGCCTTTAATATTTGTAAAGTTCCCTCGATTTCTCTAAGATCTCATCATCAGATGATAACTTTCATGACAATGGGGCCAATCTGGTCACACAATGTAGTGTCTCGTGTGGGAATCGAGCCCATGACCTCTTGCGTAGCAGTCGGACACACTTCCACCGTGCCACTGAAACATTGCCGTAATCAGAAATTTTGTAACTATGTATTTTGGGCTGTATTCATTATGAGCATATAGCTATGTTGCAAGTACTCTCTGGCGACTTGGTGAACGTAAGATAGGTGGACCGACTACCTAAAGAAGGTCTCTGGGATGGACTGGATGCAGAAGGCAGAGAACCAGGTGTTGTGGCATAAATAAGGAGAGGCCTATAGGCAGCAGTGGACTGATACGGGCTGATGATGATGTAGCGAGTACAAACGGTATAATGATATTCGTATCAACTGCCTCTATAGCGCGGTGGGAGTGTATCCAACTGCTACGCAAGAGGTCGTGGGTTCGATTCCCACCTAGGATAAAACTTTGTGTGAATGAGCACGATGGTTTATTCTGTGTCTGGATGTTTATCTATAATATGTATGTATTTAGAAATATATTAGTATGTTTATCTGTTGTCTGGTTGCCATAGTACAAGCTCTGCTTAGATTGGGATCAGATAACGTTGTGTGAGTTGTCCCAATCTCTTAGTAAAGATAATCTTTAACATTCTGTGGATTTCCGTTTGACGTGTTCGCTTATTAATGAGTAAACAAGTTGTCATCGGAAATTCAAGCCTAGTAAATTGTGCTTTGAATTTTTAAATTCATTCTTTTATTTATTAAGTACTTCTTTTAAAATGGTCTTGAAAATCACATATTTTATAAAAAACCAAAGGAAAAAAATAATTTCTTTATCATTTAACCTAACTAACATTTGGTGATAGTACGAGATCCGGTCTAGGAAATATATACCCTCATCTGTTATTTGATCCTGGCCGAGATTATTTGAATCTAAACCATACTGGTACTTCCATCTCATTTTGACATTTCCAGAAAGCAATGATAAAACCATTCAATTATAGTTACATCACAAGAAAAAAAAAACAAGTTTGTCGGTACCATCGATGAGCGAGCCCAACTTGCACTTAAAAACATTAAGGTTTCTAATTCTTTTTTTGATTGAGTGAATATTTTTGGAAATAATCGCAATAATAGGTATGCCCGAACCTGCGCTCTTGGGAATTATGTCGTTCTGGAAAATGATTCCTGACACAGGGGAAGAAGAACATCTTATGAGTCGTGAACGAAAAGAACTGCCTTTAGCACAGGTGGCAAGATCGCCGATTCCAGATTCTGCATATTCACAACATCGGTCAACACCACATTATCGGGCTTATTGGATGCAGTAAAATTACTACACTAACTGATATGTGTATCTTACCTACCATATTTTATTATCATATTGTACCTAATCATAAAGTCTATTCATTAAAAGTGTTTTGAAGGTTATCAAAGATTTGTTACAACGAACGTCAAATGTTTTTTTTATTTATATTATGACTATAAGCAAGTTTAACCTAAAGATAGAACAAATTCACTAAAGATAACCCTTAGTAATGATAACCTGTAGTTATCGTGACAGTAAATTTATTTGTTTAACGATATCTAGGCATATTATTTTATCTGTTATATTTTTTATGTTGTGTTTGTAAATTTCCCAAAATTAAGTAGCTACGATAGAAATAGTTTTAGTTATATTTATTTATTTTATTATAACTTATGCACAGATTTGTACAGAAGCGGACTTAACGGTGAAAGCATTCTCTGCCAGTCTATCTTAGGGCGATGTAGAAATGAAGTGTGTAGGTGCAGTAAACTTATTGACATTACATCAATCAAACAAATAAAACTACTTACTTAAATGCATACAAAACTTACATAAATTACATTTAATTTATAAATATTGTGGTGATTCAACTAGTTCATCAAGGAGCAGAGTACTTATATACTTTCCATTTCAAATTATGGCGATTAGGTGCCAATCTAATTTCGGGGGGCAGCGCATTCCGGAGGGAAACAGGCTAGAGAAGGAAAGAGGTACAGTCGACACGTAACCACGATCGGTGTAATTCGATTGAAACGTCGGGTAAATAAAAAGTTCGTACCTTTAAATAATTCACGCGATTAAGTCCCGAAATATATCTAATATGTAGCAACGAATTTAGAAGAATGAAAGGGGACATAGATATTGTAATATATTATACCTACTGAATAGTTTTTGATACAACTTTACAATATCACAGTTTTATAATACCTACCTAGGTACATCAGAATGACACAATGTCATCGCGGTATTTGATATCTACATTATTCACTCAGGAAAAGCTACAATAATTTTGATCAGTAAATAGGCAAATTAAATATTTTACGCTCGTTGTTCATAGTAAATTAGATTCCTGCAATTTTAATTGCGCATATCAGTTTAATGTAGCAATTACCACGAACTATAAAGTTAACTAATGCATGTCACTCGTTTTGTGGTTGGAATATGGCTTCTGTGTGGTTAGTGCAATTAATTTAATTTAAATAACATAGTAATGAATTTTATTGTTCAGCGAATGCTCATATTAAAAGACATTCTGAAGTCAGATAGGATAATTTGGCATAACATGTGGAAGAAAAATCATAAATAAAAGATCGTCGGGTTTGTGCTTAATCTCTCTCTTAATGTGTCAAAATATCAAAGATTCTTCTTTGATATTTTGACACCTGACTACCTCTATAAAGCGAAAGAGCGTTTCTTAAGAGGCCACGGAAACCTAAATAGACACTTTACAATACAGACCCGAGACTTCATGTAGCTATTGTATTTTAGTAACATCTCGGTATCGATGATATCGTTGGAGCATCACCACATGGAGCACCAACACATGAAGCACCAACACCCGCAGGGGCCGATTTGCAGTCTTGGTCGCCCTAGGCCCCTGGTCATGAAATAAGCACCAGCAGCCCCTTAGTTACCACCCACCAAGTTCCCTGATGTCAAACGAACAGGAACACCTACCAATATCATGATGACGGAGAGGAGGGGGGGGGGAATAGGTTAACCAAATGTTCAATGTTTTGTTGTAGTTGGTTCTTTTGCATGCAATCACGTTTCCACGAAGAATTTTTCTTTACAAAATTTTTCGAGCAACCCTGGTAACTTTTCTACAGAACCCCTGGGTAACATTTTGGGAAACCTTGTAATAGACTTCATTATTAATTTACGTATTGCTAATTTTTACAGTTTGTATAGGCGCTTGTTTGTAATATTTAAATAAAACATTGAAACGGTTTTAGATTTTATCAAGTAACTTCAAAAAAGGTGGAGGTTCTCAATTAGAATGCATGTTATTTATTAGGGTTCCTTAGTAAACAAGGAACCCTTATAGTTTCGCAATGTCTGTCCGTAGCTTAGTTTAGAGACAGTTAGTACTAAAAAGCTGTGATTTGGCATGTACAGTCGCCTACACTGAAATGTAAACGTTGGCAATTTTTGAGATATATGTTAATACAGAATATTTCAGCAAAGGTATCTTAAGTTAAGTTTAAAATAATGTAATCAAAGTCTTTATTACAATTTTATATGCATTGTTTCGCAAAATAAAGTAAACAAATCGTGATCACTAATTACCTCCCACTTTAACCTCCATTATCATGTATACATGATAATTGAAGTTATATGTATCCATTGCCATAGTATAATAATATTTTAAATATATTTCTGTATACAATTTTTCAGGTTTTATTTTTATAATAATATCTTCCAAATAAATCGATTTAGCTGTATACTTATATTCAATAACTAGCTGTGCCCGCGAGAGTTAATAAATGTTTAACTTTACTGAATGCATCTTGGCAATCCTTACCTCAAAAGTACTGAGCACCTGTCTTAAGTAAGCTATATAAAGAAGCTAGAACTGTGCTAACATTCTTGATAATCTTCCCGTAGTACATCACCATACCAATGAATGCTCTCAGTTCAGAAAAGTTTGTAGGAGCAGGCGTATTAACTATAGCCTTGACCTTATCAGGACACGTATGCACTCCTTGTTTACTTATGGTGTATCCTAAGTAATCAACTGACGCCGCAAAAACACACTTCTCTTTTTTTTACTTTAAGACCGTAATTCTTTAAGGGATCAAATACTTCACATAAATTGCGCATAAGGGCTTCGTTTGTGGCACCGGTAATAATAATATCATCTAATAAATCTTATTTCGCTTATGAAATACCTTCGTTTAGTAATTACAAATTTTAGTACCTACTTGAAATCCGTCTAAAGTTTTGAGAACTTTTCCGGTCAAAATATTATTATATTCGTTTTTGATATATAAAAAGCACGCTAAAGTCGGAATATTTTTAAATTGTGAGATTTGAATATGTGAAATTAAACACGTCAAGCTTTCCTTACAGGAATATGCTTTTCTAAATCCAACTGTATGGTGTGAGAATATCATTGATTTTTCAATGTACCATTCTAAACGTTTTAAATTATTAGATGAAATATTTTACAGATACATGATATAAGAGAAATTGGTCTTAGCTGCAGATTAGAATTAGTCGACCCAGGTTTTTGTATAGGGAGAACTGTAATGTCGCGCCATTGATATGGTACTTCACCTGAATGTGGTACTCGATTATATATGTGTAGTAAATATTTTTTTGCAATCTCTGGTAATTTATATATAATTAAGTATGAAATCCGACCCAGCTGCTGTATCCCTTTACTTACTACTACAGTTCAGAAGTAGTGAAATCCGACTCAAGGAAAGTAGGAACACAACCAGCCACAAAATCAGGTGTAAGTGATGTTAATAAGTCTTTTTGTTGATTTATAGGAATATTTTTTTTCCCTTGCTGTACCCTTTTAATCCATCTTAATCGACGCCACATAAGCGGTTCCTTCTTCAATAATAGAGTTATAAAATATTTGTCTACTTTTATGTTTAGCATCACGAATAAGTTTTTGTGATCTCTTTGTTTCCACTGACGTTCTAAAGATTCTTGCAGTTAAACAATTTAATACATAGTAATTCTTTACCTGGATTACTGATGTTCAGTGCAAATACACAGCATTGCATAGACTTATGTGCAACGATTGCGACTCCATCGTAGGAATCCCATGTCTTTCCTGTAAATATTATACCCAGAAATATTAATGTTAGTTTCATCCAGCCAAGTTTCACTTACTATACCGATATGTATTTTCTCCTGATTTAACAACTTACCAAAACTTATTAGCTTTGGTCGCAGACTTTGTGAGTTCCACTGAAATAATTTAAATTTTATATTCTTACTTGATCTGTTATCCACAGTTAATCAGCAGTCCTAGAACTTTCTTGATAACCGATTCACCTGAACACATATTCATAACAAATACTTTAATTTCATCAAAAATAGCTCTAATAATTTCCCAAATTTTTTCTCAAAACAATTTCTCCGATTTAAACGCTTTCTTTCTTACTCTCCAAATGAGATTGCTATATCTTCAAATTCCATGTCTATTTCTTCTCCTAGTGTAGTTTTTTTTGTCTTGTATTTTTTCTTCTGTGTGTGTAGTTTTTGCTTCTTTGGTAAAATTATATTAGAATCTGCTTTTTTCCTACTCGATATGTCCTTCACTTCCTCGCAATGAGCGGCCGTGTTTCTCACTACTTCACTGTATTTTTTTTGGGCAGTACTTAGCATAATGTTTATCAGTTGAGGGCTGTTAGTCTATTCAGTATCCTTGTTACTCTCTCCTTCTTTAGTGTTTACTATCTTCTCTAAGGCTTTTCTACATGTTATTCCTTCTTTACCCATTAAAATACGAATGTTTCTTTTCTTTTGATGGCAGGTCTTATCAAGAACAAAATGTGATAATTTACAATTAAGGCACTTAACATCTTTTATCTCACAGTTTAAATGTTCCTTACTTCCGCATTTTGGACACAGAGTTATCTTCAGGAGACAGAATTTAATAAGATGCCCAAACTGCCAACATCCTGACCATTGGGTCTCTGGAAATATAAACCTTAACCCTACATCCATATGCAGTTACATACGGGGGTAAAGTGGATTCCTGGAAACATATTCTTATAGATTCGCAGTTTATTCATTTACCATCAGCAGTCATTCTCTTTAGACATTTAGCTGATATTACGTATACGTTCAATTTTTTCACTTCGAAGAAGTTTGACCATGGCTATTTATTTTGGTAACTCTTTCGAGGAAGTTACGCAAATTATGTGATAATCATTAGTACTTTCTTGAACCATCACGGAATATATATGGGGTATCCAACCCCTTAAGGTAGATGCTGTCGATTAGTTTGCCGTTCTCAATGAGTGCAGACGTATTGTTCATTTAGTAAAATTAATAAATGATTAATTGCTGAATCGTGTCCTAGTTTCAAGTAAAAACGTAATCTGTACATATGTGCTAAGTGTTAAATATCGGACCAATGTTTAGTGTGCAATACACTGCAATATAATGGATGATAGTCCATTAAACTGGGGCGGCAGGACGGCTTGCTCCCCTTCTCCTGCACCTGCGCCGGCATCCCGATCACTGGAAGTCATCTCGACACCGGAAATTCAAAACTGGATGACAGGGATAGAACAACAACTTAATGAGATATGCGCTATTTCGTCGGAAGGAAAATTGAACAACGAGCAGAAATTAAGGATCAGTAATTTATGTCGGAAGGTGAGTCATGGCACATCGCAGTTAGTAGTGCAGTATCAATCTGTCAAGGCGAAAGCAATCCAAGCCCACACCTACATAAATACTCTACGCGACCAACTCGACCTGTCCCAAGACCTGAAAGACCTTAAAACGAGCATTGAAGATTCTCCAAAACTGACTACGACAGGCTCTTTCGCTGACATGGTCAAAAAAGGAGTCAACAACTTTGTGCAGCCAATGAACCTGAGCTCAGTGGCTATCTACCCTAATGACAAGATGAAGTCCAGTGAGGAGACCAAAACACTTGTTCAAAAAATTATCTGCCCTGAACAAATGAGACTGCAGGTTAGAGGTGTGCGCGGGACAAAGAATGGCGGTGTTATAATTAGCACAGACACTAAGGCAGACATCGACAAACTAAAACAATCGGTGCAAATAAAGGATTCAGGCCTTAGGATCGACGAGCCACTTAAACGGAAGCCGAGAGTTGTAGTCATCGGAGTGCCCTCATCTATGCAAGAAAAGGAAGTTTTTACTTGCTTGTATCACCAGAATCTTGCCGATAAACTGCACGATATGAAACTGGAGAAGTTTATGACATCCATCAGACTAAGTCATAAGTCAGGAAAAAAGGACTCCGATTCTTGCAACTACATTATAGAAGTGACAACAGACGTACGTAAAGCCCTCATAACGAAAGACAGAGTCTTTGTGAATTGGTCTTCTTGCCCTGTAAGAGACTTTACCTTAGTCACACGCTGCTTTAAATGTCAGCAGTACGGTCATGCAGCCAAGTCATGTCGGGAGCCAACCTATATCTGTGGCCACTGTGGCGATCAAGGACACTCAATAAAGGACTGCACGAAGAAGACAGAGGAGTCAAAATGCGCTACATGCTTTCATTTTAAAAAACCTAGCAACCATAAGACCGGTGCCGCTGATTGCCCTGCAAAAATAATGGCTGAAAGGAGGTATATTAACTCTATTGACTATGGAGGCGCCTAAGAGCGCCGTTAACTGTGAGTTTATTTGACCTGTAATTTATTTATTTTTTAGTCTATATTTTAGTTTTACTGATAGTTTAATGAATACTTTTATTAGCGAATTCGATAATTTCTCGGTATCTGAGTCCAAAATCTGTGACGTTGAAAACTGCAAACAGCTTATCTCCTCCCACAGCAATCCACTAACAATACTAACACAAAATATACGCAGTGTTTATAAGAATTTTGACGATTTCATTATTTTTCAACAAAGACTTAACTTAAATTGTGATATTATAGTTTTAACAGAATGTTGGCTTGCTCAGCAATATAATTTACCGCAATTAGCGCAATACAATATACACAAGAGCGATACAATTTATAATCAAAACGACGGGCTAATAGTTTATACAAAAAATCTCCTTAATGTATCCGTCGAAGAACCTAATATTCAAGATTGTAACAAATTATTAATTAAAATCGGATTGGAATTTGCAATACTAGCAATATACAGGCCTCCTTCTTTTAGAAACATTAGCAGTTTTATTAATTCTTTAAATACGACCTTACAAAGTTTATCATCCTACAAAAATATAATTTTGATTGGAGACAATAATATAAATATCCATCCAGAAAGCTTAGACACCACCGCGCAGAAGTACCTCAATTTATGTTCCTTTCATGGCATGCTACCCGCACATACGCTACCTACACACCAAAGCGGTTCTTGCTTAGACCATAT
Source organism: Herminia tarsipennalis (assembly GCA_945859575.2). Taxonomy (NCBI): domain Eukaryota; kingdom Metazoa; phylum Arthropoda; class Insecta; order Lepidoptera; family Erebidae; genus Herminia; species Herminia tarsipennalis. The sequence goes on along the minus strand of OX243834.2, from coordinate 6,640,595 downwards.
CATACTTAAATCAAATTTTCCTTCAATCGCACTTGTTACTAATTCCACAATAACCGATCACAATGCTGCCCTACTTAGCTTAGATTGTAAATTACCTAAGCAAAATATCGCACGTACAATTTGTAAATTAAATATGAATAAATTTGAAGACGATTTATGCAACGTCAGCTTTGACCCAGTCTACAATTCCGACGACCCGCAATCATGTATGTTATATGTAATTGAAAAAGTGCAAAATGCTATGCAGAAAAATACTTCCTATATTCGATTGTGCAACAAAAATTACAACTTAAAACCATGGATAACAACAGGTCTTATTCGCTGCATGAAACACCGAGATAAACTGCATCAAAGGTCTAAAGCCCATCCAGATAATTTTATGTTGCAAGTTTCATACAAAAGATATCGGAACTTTTGTAACGATCTTTTAAAAAAACTTAAGATAAACTACAACAAAAACGCACTAGAAAAGGCAAGTAACAACAGTAAAAAAATCTGGCAGCATATTAAAAACGTAACACATACACAAAAACAACATAAGTCGTCTTTAGATTTATTACAAGCACAGTCATCACATTTAACTTCTGCCAATATTGCAAAAAACTTCTTTGTGAACATCGGCAAATGTAGAAGGAAAGAGAGGACGACTTTATAACAGTGTTAGGAAGAAAACCTAAACGATTTATCAGGAGTTACTCAACAGATATTGAAAATAACCAAAACTCAGTACAGAAACAAAATAATAATATGAGGGTAGATGAAATACAAATGAATGAGAAATGTAATGAAGTCAGTGTTACATGCACTGAAGCTCTGCCAAAACAAATGGCTTTTGCGAGATTACTACGGGATGAAAATATCAAAAACATTACAAGAATAAGATATAAAAGTCCATTTAAAGTTCTTATTCGCTTTGAGTCGAAAAAAGATGCGGAGTTATTGTTAAAATGTGAGAAGTTTGAAGGAATGGGCTACAAACGTATGATGACGTATGAATCATCCATGTCATTTGGTATTATTAGAGGAGTTGATATAGAGTTAAGTGAATCTGAAATCTTAACCATATTAGAGACAAACACAAAAGTCGTATCAGTGAAAAGATTGAAAAAAATTAATTTGGATGAAAAGTGGGTTGATAGTGAGACAATTAGAGTATGCTTCGAGGGTTCAAGCTTGCCTCCATATGTACTCGCATATGGCTGCCGTTTCAAAGTAGATCCCTTTATATTCCCTGTTACACAATGTACTGGATGCTGGAAATTTGGACACTTTCTTAAGTACTGCTCAAACAAAAAAAAACTTTGTCCAAAATGTGGAGGTCCACACGACAACTGTGAGATAACAGAATTTCGGTGTTTAAACTGCAACGGTCCTCACTTTGTTTTGAATAAGCAATGCCCTATTTACTTGAAAGAAAGGAAGATTCGAGAGATTATGTCTAAAGAAAACGTCACATATAGAAAGGCACTACAAATGTTAATTTCGAAAAATGAATCTCAAAAAGAATCTCAAAATGTCCACACTCAAGTTCACATTCAGAACTCAACATACAACACACAAGTGACAACCCAAGAACCTCCTACACCTACGACCAGCTGTGCAAAAATGTCTTATAGTAGTGTGGTATCAAGCAATCAACAAACATCTAAGAAACCTATAAAAGCTGCTCAAGAAATGCACTCTAGAGATCTACACAAGAAAAAATATACGTCGAAACAAAAAGGAAAAAGCTCCGAAGAAGATCAAACAATGATATCAAATGAGGCCTCGGAAAGTAACATAGATAAACAAACAAATTATGATAGAAAATTAGATAAGTATAAATTTGAATTTTTGAGATTATATTTAAAATTAAAAAACATTGTGTTATCTGATCTTTCCTTACAGGATAAAATAGTTCAATGTATTCTAAAAATTTGTGAGGAGGTTAAACAATTCATATGTAATATTGTACTGAGCGGAAATATGTTACAAAATTTATTGTCAATGTTTAATGGATAGCGTATCTACTCAAACCTCTGTTATTAACATTCTGCAGTGGAATTCACAGAGCCTTAAGCCTAAATTACTAAGTTTTGGGGAGGTTTTAATTATGGAAAAAATTCACATTGCGATTATAAGTGAGACTTGGCTGGATAGAGAACAATCAATTAATATCAATTCATATAATATATTTAGGCGCGATAGATGGGACGGCTATGGCGGCGTAGCCATCATAGTTCATAAATCAATTAAAGCTTTTGTATGTCCTGTAAATATAAATAATCCCGGTATAGAAGTATTACAAGTTAAGTTGCGAAATTGCAGTAATCTAGAAAACATTGTTTCAATATACTGCCCTTCTTCTAAACATACACAGACTTCTGATTGGGAACAAGTATTTGAAAAATTCAAAAATAAATCTTTAGTCGCCGGTGACTTTAACGGCCACCATACCAATTGGTCTTATAAGACAGATGTAAGAGGTACACAGCTTTGGGATGCTTCGTTAGAACACGGGTTGATATCTCTTAATAATGGAGCTGCTACTCGAATTAAGCTAGTCGAAGGTACTCTAAGAAACACTTCGCCAGACATCTCGTTTGTCTCATCAGACATCTGTACTAATTTTACTTGGAGAACCCTTCAAGAAAATCTAGGTAGTGACCACTTAATAATTAAGATTTCAATGAATTATTACAATTTTAGTCGTAGTATCAGGAAACGTAATTTAAAATTAGCAGATTGGAATAAATATAGTAATTGTCTTATAGCAACTTTTACAAATGATATAGGATCTATGAATGTCAGCTCACATAATATACAAGAAATGTACAATTTGTTTATAAAAGAAATTAACACAGCAGCAAATTCTAGCATACCTCAAAAAAAAATATGTTCGAACCCTTGTAATAACTTTAAGCCTAAGCCATACTGGAATGCTGACCTCTCGTTAGCTGTTGCGCGACGAAGATCGGCGTTAAGGAATTTCAGACGAAATCCCACCCCAGATAATTTGGCTTTATATGAAGGACAGGTGAAATTTTGTTCGAAGGCAATCGCATTAGCTCGCAGCGAAAGTTGGAAAAGTTTTTGTAGCTCACTGGACAAAGATACCTCAGTCTCAGAGTTGTGGAATAGGATGAGGTGGATCAAGGGATACAGAAAATGTCAACACTATATACCAATTGAAAAAAAAATTGAATTATTACAATCTTTAACTCCGGATTCAGCCTTAAATCAGGCACCCGTAATAACGTCAGTAAATGCCCTATTGGAAACGGAGTTTACCTTACAAGAACTCGAATGCTGTATAAAAGCTAAAGACACTACCCCTGGCGATGACTGTGTTGCATACTCTATGATATATCACCTTCCTACTATAGTTAAATTATTTCTTTTACAACTTTACAATGTGATATTTCATACCGGACAAATTCCTAATCAATGGAGAGATATCAAAGTTGTAGCCATACAGAAACTTAGCAATAGTGACTCCCTTGTTGAGCAAAAGCTCCGCCCTTTATCACTCATTTCATGTTTGTGCAAAATATTTAATTGTATGATAGGTAAGCGTTTAGAATGGTACGTAGAGAAAAATAATATTATATCTAAATATACAGTAGGATTTAGGAAGTCACAATCATGTATTGATAGCCTAGTGCGATTGGTCTCACAAATACAAATAGGATATTCAGAGAACATACCCACAATAGCTTGCTTCGTTGACATTGAGAACGCATATAATAATGTTTCCATCTACTCAGTAGTTCGTATCTTAAACGAGATTAACGTCGGTGCCAAAATATGTCGCTACTTTTGGAACTACCTTAGTGAAAGGCACTTAACGATTAAAGATGATGATGGCCACAGTATAATTACTAGATGGACAATAAATGGACTAGCTCAAGGAGATCCTATATCGCCATTATTATTCAATATAGTAACACACAAGATATGTCGCGATATAAAAAATGTCATGATATCCCAATATGCAGACGATTTTGTCATTTATTCCAGTAACAAAGACCTAAATATTTGTAAATTATACATTGAGGATGCTCTGGCATTGATGGCAGGCTTATTAGAAGATATAGGTTTGCATTTGTCAGCAACAAAATCTAAATACTGCGTATTCAGTCGCGGACATAGAAGAATGATACCTAGTATAAATATTGGTAGTTACTCTCTGGCTGTGTCGCCATACATTAAATATTTAGGTATGTGGCTCGATCAGTGTCTCACATGGAACAAGCATACAAAGGAAATAATTGAAAAGGTATCTAAGCTGTTGAATATTTTAAAAGTTCTAGTGGGACCTACATGGGGACTACATCAAAAACACATTAGAACATTGTACATTTCGTTAATAAGAAGTCGAATTGATTATGCAAGCTTTCTATATGATAACTGCCCCAAAACTCAAATATCCAAACTGGATAGAATGCAGAATCAGGCCTTGCGAATTATAGGTGGTTTTATTAAAACCTCCCCAATACATGTCATGGAAAGTGAACTTAGTTTGCCACCACTTTACATAAGGAGACAGTATCTAGCGTTCAAATTTTGTTTAAAATGCCAATCAAGGTCTAACAATATCACGATAGATGTTTTGAGTAAACTAAGTTCGTACTGTAATACAAGATACTGGCAAAAGAAAAAAATGCCTTTACCTGCTATAGCGTATGGTGAAACAAAACTTTGTGAAGTCAACTGCTCCCCTATCTTACACATGTTTAAACTAAACATGTGGACGTCTTTTATCCGCATCAAGGACATTATTAAAGTAAATTGGGATAATTGTACAAAAGGTAAAGCACAGTACGAATGTAATTTTCTTAAATATAAGGTTATGACTGAAATGTACGAAAAATACTCCGACTGGCACAAAATTTTTACAGACGGATCTAAACAGAACCATTCTTTGGGAGCTGCCTTTTATGCAATGTCGGTAAATTATAAAGTTAGTTATAATATTAAATCTAATGTTAGTATAATGACCGCGGAACTCGTTGCAATTTCCGAAGCATTATCTTTTGTTATTGACAAGAACTGGAATAATACAATAATATTAACAGATAGCAGGAGTGCTTTACAACATGTGGCTCGATGCGCCTCTGGTTATAGAGGTGTTTCGATAGCCTATGTTATACTAGAAAAATTACTTCTTTTACAAAACCGTGACAGGGCTCTGAAGTTGCAATGGATTCCGGCTCATGTTGGAAACACAAATTTCTATACCCTGAGTGCATCCCATTTTGGCCAAGTTGTCAGCGACTTCATTACCATGGTTTATAGGAACTAAGGTTAACAGAAATGTTATAAAAACTTTACTCAGACTTAGGTCAGGGCATATTCCATCAAATAAGTTCACATATCTTATGAAGAAAACAGATTCCCCTAATTGTGACATTTGTGGAGTAGTGGAAGATGTACACCACATATTGATGGAATGTACCCATACCCGAGGGGAGAGAGAGGCATTGATACAGGCACTGAAGATCAATATTTATGATGTAGGAATGGTACAATCCATTCTCTCTCTACCAACATCAGAGGCAGCTAGATATTTATGCCGGATGATCACGGCGCCCCGCAATGACTCTCCCTCTAATAGAGATTAAACCGTAAGAAGGCCACAATGGGGTTAACGTATCCTACTAAGGATAAAAACCCCAAAACAACCTTAGAATAAAAAAAAAAAAAAAAAAAAAAGATTGTAACAAATTATTAATTAAAATCGGATTGGAATTTGCAATACTAGCAATATACAGGCCTCCTTCTTTTAGAAACATTAGCAGTTTTATTAATTCTTTAAATACGACCTTACAAAGTTTATCATCCTACAAAAATATAATTTTGATTGGAGACAATAATATAAATATCCATCCAGAAAGCTTAGACACCACCGCGCAGGAGTACCTCAATTTATGTTCCTTTCATGGCATGCTACCCGCACATACGCTACCTACACACCAAAGCGGTTCTTGCTTAGACCATATCATACTTAAATCAAATTTTCCTTCAATCGCACTTGTTACTAATTCCACAATAACCGATCACAATGCTGCCCTACTTAGCTTAGATTGTAAATTACCTAAGCAAAATATCGCACGTACAATTTGTAAATTAAATATGAATAAATTTGAAGACGATTTATGCAACGTCAGCTTTGACCCAGTCTACAATTCCGACGACCCGCAATCATGTATGTTATATGTAATTGAAAAAGTGCAAAATGCTATGCAGAAAAATACTTCCTATATTCGATTGTGCAACAAAAATTACAACTTAAAACCATGGATAACAACAGGTCTTATTCGCTGCATGAAACACCGAGATAAACTGCATCAAAGGTCTAAAGCCCATCCAGATAATTTTATGTTGCAAGTTTCATACAAAAGATATCGGAACTTTTGTAACGATCTTTTAAAAAAACTTAAGATAAACTACAACAAAAACGCACTAGAAAAGGCAAGTAACAACAGTAAAAAAATCTGGCAGCATATTAAAAACGTAACACATACACAAAAACAACATAAGTCGTCTTTAGATTTATTACAAGCACAGTCATCACATTTAACTTCTGCCAATATTGCAAAAAACTTCTTTGTGAACATCGGCAAATGTTTGGCCGAGAAAGTTCAAGTTCAATCATATTACGATACAAGGGCATGTGCTTCGGATAATACTACTTTAGAGTCTTTTGTATTATTAGATACTGACGAACAGGAGGTAGATACTATAATAATGGGCCTTAAAGAAGACTGTGCAGTCGGTTGGGACAATATATCAAATAAAATTATTAAACAGTTCAAGCATATTTTGGTGCCTCCATTGACCTATATTTTCCGCTTATGTTTATCCACAGGACATTTTCCCAAGTGTCTTAAAAAAGCTGTTGTCGTTCCTGTCCATAAATCAGGTAGCAAAAGTCTAGTCACAAATTACAGACCTATTTCTCTACTACCTTGTATGTCCAAAATATTGGAAAAGATAATAAACAAAAGACTAATACATTATTTGGAAAATAAATCCATTCTGGCAAAAACACAGTTTGGATTTAGAGCTAAAATGTCGACTGCCGATGCCGTACATCACCTGACTGACCATCTAGCACAAGAACTTGACAAGGGTAACCACACAGTGGGAATTTTCCTGGACCTCGCGAAAGCTTTTGACACAGTTTCCATCCCGATCCTATTGCGTAAGCTTGAAAGTATAGGTATAAGAGGCGTTCAACTTAAACTTTTTACTAGTTATTTAAAAGAGCGGACTCAATGCGTGAGGATTGGTAATATATTGAGTAATGATGAGAATAATACGGCTTTTGGAGTTCCCCAAGGAAGTATTTTAGGCCCTAGCCTTTTCTTAATTTATATAAATGACTTGTGTAACCTGAAGTTAGACCATGGCATAATCGTATCGTATGCTGACGACACAGCTCTTCTTTTTTCAGCTAGCTCTGAAAACAAAGCTTACATGCATGCGCAATATGGGTTTAACAGAGTTAACGAATGGCTTCAGCACAATTTACTAACACTAAATGCGGAAAAAACAAATTTTATCTGTTTTTTAATGCGCAAAGTCCCGAAAACACAAACTACCCCAACATTATTTGCTCATTATTGCAGAATCACCACTGAGACTGAATGCACTTGTCCCGCCATTAGAAGTACAAATAAAATAAAATACCTGGGTGTTATTTTAGATGAAACCCTTACATTTAAATACCACATAGAAGCTTTAAATAACAGAATCCGTAAGTTAATATTTGTTTTTAAAAAGTTGCGTTATATTGCAGATTCTCAACTAACTAAACAAGTTTATTTTGCCCTATGCCAGTCACTATTAACTTACTGTATTACCACATGGTGTGGCGCTGGTAAAACATTGTTATTAACAATTGAGAGAGCACAGAGAGCTATCCTCAAAGTTTCTACGTTCCGCCCTTTTCTTTATCCCACTAACCTACTCTACCAATCTTGTGAAGTACTAACAGTTCGACAATTATTTATTATGGACATAGTAACAAAGCAGCACACTTGTCTCCCCTTCAGCACTGCATACATTAATAAACGAAGAAAAGATATAGTTTGCAATAGAGAAATAGCAATAAAACATGCTTTCACTGCCAAGTTCTTCATCTTCCTAGGACCGCTTCTTTATAATAGGCTAAATGCGATTGCAAATATTTATTCCATGACCCTAGGAAATTGTAAGAAGAAGCTTAAGGAAGTCCTCCAAAATATGTCTTACGAAGATACAGAGAAATTATTAATTGTACTCAAATAAATATAGTTTTTATTATATTAATATTAATTAATTTAATTAAGAAACTAATTATTTACAGCTTTCGTTTCATTGATTTATATGTACATATAGTGTTGTCTAAATATTATATCTTTATTCTTAAAACTCACTCATAGTTAATTTTTACTTTTAAATGTTTTAAAATGTGATTATAGTTGTTTTTAGGCACTAATCGCCTGAAACACAGGTTTTCCTAGTTCAGGCATAAGTATTAAGCTAGATATTTAAGTAAACATTTGTAATAATTGTAATATCTTGTTATCTTCTGTATATGGAATAAATAAATTGAATTGAAATAAATTGTTGAAATGAGTTACTATGTATAAAGCGTTTTGGTTTTTTCTCTTAACCCTCGTGAAGCTTTCTTCACTACTCTCAGTTTGATTTTCGCGTTCTTTTCTTACGCTGATCATCCTCCTCCATCCCCTCCATACTACTTTCAGCTAAGCTGTTAGGTATACGTTCACACTGATTAATTATCTCTTCTACCTTCACTTACTTCCGCATCACTATTATTGTTCTCCATCACAAATAATATTGAGGGTAGACGTAATATAAACAAGGCACTGGAACATTATGTGAATACTTTCCAACAAACGTGCGCACTCTAATGATGGCTTGCGCCTTACTGCTTTCTTATTTAGTTTTCTAATACTCTGTAGAAGGTTCTTACGAAAAATAAAAAAAAAAACTTGAGAGGTGTCAAGGGACACCCGGATGGAACAAAGTTCCTTTCGATTAATTAGTGAAAGAATTGTTATATTTTTTTATTTTTTTGTAATATAAACTTAATCATATAGTAATAATTATTATAAGATAGAGAGAGAGAGAGAGAGAGAGAGAGAGAGAGAGAGAGAGAGAGAGAGAGAGAGAGAGAGAGAGAGAGAGAGAGAGAGAGAGAGAGAGAGAGAGAGAGAGAGAGAGAGAGAGAGAGAGAGAGAGAGAGAGAGAGAGAGAGAGAGAGAGAGAGAGAGAGAGAGAGAGAGAACAGAAAAACTATAGCAAAAGGTGTCGTTACAACTTTTCGTATGTTTTTTTTCCGTCTAGCCCCCTTTCACAACGCGCGATAAGGAACTTCGTTCCAATAACGGGACGATATAAAGTTCACGGGGACAGCTAGTTTTTATATAGGTATATAGATTCTTCATCATACAAAATTTCAAAACGTACTAGGAAAAAAGGCTTTTTACTTAAAACGCTTTTTTTTAATATATACCTCAATAGCACTGTGGAAACAGAAGCTTAGGTATAATTATTTTTCATATTTACTAATCTGTTTAAAAAGTATCCGGCTATAATTTAAATGACGTGCGTACTAAATATTGCGTTAATATTATAACTGAAAGTAAGAAGTAGTGTATTAATAATTTATTTATTTAAAACTTTATGCACAAAGCTGTATGTGTAATAATAGAGGCGGACCTAATTCTAAAAGCATTATCTGCCAGTCTACCTGAGGATAATATAGAAATGAAATATGTAGGTGCTAATAACTAACTGGAAATTAATGACTTCATATTTACATAACACACAAATAAAAATAGCTAGGTAGAGAATATAACTTTTTCATAATAAGGTAAGTAAATCAATATAAATCGCATTATTTATACTATAAACAACGATCAAGATTATGCACCAGTTGCTTTGCGCTCGGAGAATTCCTAGAAATCGATACGATGCAATGGGATGGGACAATGGGACGAGATACAACATTTTTACAAAATGTGACATAGGTCCGACGTCGACCACGACTGGCTCCGTACTGACGGGAAAGCGTTTGTTGCATCTTAATTTATAGAAATTTTTCGAATTACGTTTTTGGGTTCAAATTAATGAAATATTATATTTTTAAAATCAGAAACTAAATAAATATTAGTTAATTTTATATGTAATTACGTAAATTTTATATGTTATATTATTAAATTTAAAAAAAAACTGTAATACATTATGTGTCTAAAAATTTATATATCTGCTAATTTGGTAACTTGTTACATTCTATTTATCCATACTAATATTATAAATGTGAAAGTAACTCTGTCTGTCTGTCTGTCTGTCTGTCTGTTACGCTTTCACGCTCAAACTACTGAACCGATTTAGATGAAATTTGGTATGGAGATAGTTTGAGTCCCGGGGAAGGACATAGGATAGTTTTTATCGCGATAACCGACATCCACGCGGGCGGAGCCGCGGGCGAAAGCTAGTAAAGTATAAATGAAAGATTTAGGCGTTTTAAAATAGCACTATGAGCACTTTTCCTTAAAACGAGGTTTCGGAAATTAATCACTACAAAAGAAACAAAGTGATATTAGAAAATGTGGTACATTAACAACTGTCAATACTAAAGATTGATCTATTTAGAACAGTAGGTATACAATAGTGTAAAAGTCTTTCATAACATGGTAAATAAGTGCTTGAAAATTAAGATGTGGTGAATGCCTCTTATGAAACGTAAAAAGCAACGTAAAATACTAGCATGTGGCGTCATAATTTCAATGACCAAATCATATACTTTAAGTGTTTTTTAATGAATAGAAAATAATAAACACGTTAAATTATGACGAACATATTTTTTCAGAATACTTTATGACATACTATTGCATAGTTCATTTAAAATTATTTATTATGATAGTAGTCAAATACTCAATAGCTTTGGGTCGGCTATGTCGTTTAACAAATACCTTCGAACCGACAAAGCCGACCCGCTTTTATGTATAGCAACCCTAAAAAATATTCTACGAGATCACGGTAGCCTAATAGTTAAGGTTTCGGACTCGCAATCGTGAGGTCGTGGTTTCGAATCCTACCCATTATACTACCGACGTGAATCCACTCCTAACTAGTCACTGGAGGGGTTAGCGGGATTGATGAAACCTACATTTATAGTTAGGGATCTTTTTTTTTTAAAAAAAGCAGTAGTGTCTATATATATATATAACTAGTCTAGCCATAAATATTGTTACGAAGAAAAAACATTTTTTTTTATTGCAAATAATATTTATTACTTTTACAGTGTGTTAGTTTAATACATAAATAAAAAACAATTCAAAATATAAAAAGCTTATTCGAAGTGGTCTCCATTGGCTGCAACACAGTCCTTTAAACGTTGAGGCCAGTTATCAATAGAAGCACGCACTCTTTCCATGGGAAAATTCTTCACTGCCAATCGTATGGATTGTTTTAGGGACTCCAAATTATCATGGCGTTTAGAGCAAGCCATACTCTCTAAAACTGACCATAAATCATAATCCAGCGGATTAAGATCGGGACTAGACGACGGCCAGTCTTCAGCTCTGATGAAGTCCGAAACGTTCACTTCCAACCAAGACTGCGTGGACCTAGCTTTATGACCCGGCGCTGAGTCTTGTTGGAAGGACCATACTTGGTTATTGAACATGGTGTTGTTAAGGGGTTTAACTACCTTCTCAAGAATGGTATCTTGATACACTTGTGCCGATGTTTTGATACCTTTTTCACAAAAATATGGCTCAGTCACTCCTTCATAGCTAACACCCCACCAAACCATCACTGAAGTCGGATAATGCCCACGTTGCACTCTGTCGACTAATTGGGAAGCTTCCTTAGAGCTTTGAGCATAAATACGGTCATTTTGTTTGTTAAAATGTTGCTCAACTGTAAAGATTTTCTCATCCGTAAACAAAATTTTTCTGTGACCTCCCTTTGCGTACCGCTTCAGTAGTTGCTTCGATTTTACCACCCTATTCTTTTTTAAATTATCAGTTAAAAAATGACCAGTGCGTCTCTTATAGGCTGCAAGTCCTAAGTCATCTTTTAAAATGCGTGACATGGTTCTGGGTGCTATCTTCATCTCCCGAGATAAAATCTTTTGCTTTCGGACAGGATTTCTTCGAATTCTTTCCCTTACTGCTTTGACCACCATTTTCGTACGAACACTACGTGGACGGCCAGATCTTTTTCTGTCACAAACAGAGAAGGTCTCATTGTACCTATTAATAGCCCGGTACACAAACATTTGACTAATACCAAGCGTATGGAGAGTTTTAAAAATTACATTCGGCTCCATACCAACTTTGTGTAATGCAATCACAGCGATTCGGTTTTCTTTATCACCCCACTCCATTTTAATATAGCAAAATATTGTACAATGTATTGGCGCCAAAATTAGAAAATACAATGAACAATCGTATAAAAATGACAGATTCCAAATTCAAATGTAATATCTTTCTTATTTTTAATTGTAACAGTATTTATGGCCAGACTAGGTAGGTATATATATATAAAAACGGCGCGGTAGGAGTGTATCCGACTGCTACGCATCGTAGGTTCGATTCCCACACGGGACACCACTTTGTGTAATTCACAAATTGTTGTTCCGAGTCTGGGTGTACTTTGTGTCCTTGACTTGTATATTTGTAAAGTCCACCGCGACACAGGGCTTGTACCATACTGCGGGAGTCGTCTTTTTATAAAAAAAAAACAACGGACAAGCGCGAGTGGGACTCCTGATAACTGGATGCCGGAGTAACATAGGCTATATTTATTACTAGAAAAAAAAATAAGGATCCCTATGTCCATCTGTGCGAAGCCGGGACGGGCCGCTAGATATAAATAATTCAGGAATCTCGCAGTTTTTGAAGACTATATTTTTTATCATTTAATTACAAATGTATAGTTTTCCGACTTTTGCCTATACCTACTTGCCAAATTTCATAGTCCACGGGAAGTACTTACCCTATAAATTTATGTTCCCTGAAGAGTGTAGTATTATATCTTTTTTGCGCCTTAAACGGTCGCATCTTTTTTTTACTTTATTTTGGAAGTTTGTTTTTTTAGCTTCAAGGGACCGTAGACCTGAGTATATAGTTTTGATTTTAACTAATAAGTAACGATACCTCTACTTTTTAGTTTTCTAATACACTGTAAAAGATTCTTAAGTAAAAAAAAAAGGAAAAAACGAAAAACAAATAACGGGGCTGCACGAAATTCGAAGGGACAGCTAGTAGGTATGTTATAAAATAACATAATATGGGTATTAAATAATCTTATATCTCGTAAGTGTGTAAAGAATAGAATATTATTTGAAATGCCTAGTTTACACGTATTAAGTAATTAACTAAATTTTACCTAAATTGCAGCGTGTAAACAGCCACTTAATACCTCTTAGGTCATAAGTGTTAAGTAAAGATTTAGTGGTTAAGTGAGCAAGTAGAATAGAATTGATTTTATTTTTGGTTAAGTAACCCACCCTCCCGCACCTTCACACAAGTCAAGGTTGTATATTTGTAAAGTCCACCGCGACACAGGGCTTGTACCATACTGCGGGAGTCGTCTTTTTATAAAAAAAAAACAACGGACAAGCGCGAGTGGGACTCCTGATAACTGGATGCCGGAGTAACATAGGCTATATTTATTACTAGAAAAAAAATAAGGATCCCTATGTCCATCCGTGCGAAGCCGGGACGGGCCGCTAGATATAAATAATTCAGGAATCTCGCAGTTTTTGAAGACTATATTTTTTATCATTTAATTACAAATGTATAGTTTTCCGACTTTTGCCTATACCTACTTGCCAAATTTCATAGTCCACGGGAAGTACTTACCCTATAAATTTATGTTCCCTGAAGAGTGTCGTAATATATCTTTTTTGCGCCTTAAACGGTCGCATCTTTTTTTTACTTTATTTTGGAAGTTTGTTTTTTTAGCTTCAAGGGACCGTAGACCTGAGTATATAGTTTTGATTTCAACTAATAAGTAACGATACCTCTACTTTTTAGTTTTCTAATACACTGTAAAAGATTCTTAAGTAAAAAAAAAGGAAAAAACGAAAAACAAATAACGGGGCTGCACGAAATTCGCCGGGACAGCTAGTAGGTATGTTATAAAATAACATAATATGGGTATTAAATAATCTTATATCTCGTAAGTGTGTAAAGAATAGAATATTATTTTAAATGCCTAGTTTACACGTATTAAGTAATTAACTAAATTTTAACTAAATTGCAGCGTGTAAACAGCCACTTAATACCTCTTAGGTCATAAGTGTTAAGTAAAGATTTAGTGGTTAAGTGAGCAAGTAGAATAGAATTGATTTTATTTTTGGTTAAGTAACCCACCCTCCCGCACCGCGCGTGGTGTCGTTGGGCAGGGAATATTGACATTTAACTCTTGTTTTGGACAGGAACAAATAATTTAGTTTGAAGCTTTTGCCTATGTTTGATTATTTTGATTGTTTTCGGTGGCAATTCTTATACCTATAAACGATCAATTCTGGTATATATTACATATAAATATATATATATATATGTAGGTACTCTTTTATTTTAATAATACTACATCAATATAATAAATAACTATCACAAGTAAAGGACTACAAATAATAAACTTGTTCCAAATCGGTGCCCATGGGCATTGTGCCCAGAAGGCTGGCCGCGTTTCCTCTTTGTATGGCCAGGCCTATTCGCTGGCCGAGGAACATGCCGGCCCTCTGGTCACCAGAGCTATCTCTTAGCCGCTTGGCCAGCTCCTGGTATAAGCGGTGCGTGCTTGGTCCCCACGGTCCCAGGGTCTCAACCCCAAACGGCTCAAATATGCGGGTGTTGCTGAGCCCTGCATATTTACGCCGTTTGTTAGACTCCGCCGTTGACGCAGCAGCTCCCGCCTCTAAAGAGGTTTGTGGAAGATGAGACGAGGCCAGGGTAACAACACAGGTAGCGTCCCAGACCAGGGGCCGTCCCAACTTCCACGGCACCAGAGTCATACCGTCAGGTCTCTTGCCATCGTTCCGTACTAGGCCGTTCGGTTCCAGAACAGCCAGTACAAAAACGCTAGCAAGGGTCCGACGGATGATGTTGTTAGTGGATATGATTTAGCCATTAATCATATAAATCCGGACTGGAATATTAACATTATAAAGTAACTTAATTATTGGAGATTATTGAGGAACTTTAAATATTTAAACTAAACAGACATTATTATATAGACTGCTACGCAAGAGGTCGTGGGTTCGATTCCCACCCAGTATAAAACTTTGTGTGATAAGCACGATGGTTTATTCTGTCTGGGTGTTATTTATCTATAATAAATATGTTTATCGATTGTCTGTACAAGCTCTGCTTAGTTTAGGATCAGATAGCGTTGTGTGAGTTGTAGTTAAAAGTGATTAAATTTACTTCCTTAATTAGACTTAGAGTACATATTTTGCACAAATACTTTTATTTTTAGCCTGTTTTTATTATCAAGCAGATCTCAGTGTTCTTCTTTTAGTTTCTCAAATTTATGTCTTTTGGGCGGTTGATGATTTTTTATGTGTTATTTGAAGTATTTTGTATCAACATCCTTTTGTGCCTTTGTCCAAGGTACCAATGTCCTATTTATTCCTTTTCGTATTTTGTTTTCGATTTTAAATTGAGACACTTGTTCATTATTAACCTGCTGAGCTTTTTTCTGTTACCCGGATGATTCAGCCTGAAATAACTTATTTGGATTACATATTTGTTGATTGCAATGAGAGTTGGCTACCTTAGTAGGCTCAAAATCATATTCCAGAATTTCTTGATCGATTTCAAGAACCTCTTCATCTAGCTCCTCATCCATATCTAAATCAATCTCTTCGAGAGACTTTCCTTTATAAGCATGTACTTTTCCATCTACCATAAGAATAAGAAGTTCTGATATCCGTTTGATATACATCATCCGGCAACCTATAAGACTTTATAAGCACTTCATTGGTATGGCACGTGAATGTAGCCAGCTGCTCCATATAATTCTCAAACATGCTAAATATTGGTGATAAGGTAACCAAGTGTTTTGAGCCTTGTAGATGAAATTGCTTCAGGATTTTTTGCTCCAGATAATTTTGCATGCTTTTCTAGAACTTTGTAGCCATAGACGGTATTCTCATAACCTGGATTACCAAACAAAAATAGGTTTGGTGCGGAAGTGACAAAATATTTCTAATTGGCAATAATAGTTTTATGATATTCTGGAATATGATTGTGAGCCTACTAAGGTAGCCAACTCTCAAAAAACAAAACTGTAATCCAAATAAGTTATTTCAGGCTGAATCATCCGGATTACAGAAAAAATCTTAGGAGGTTAATAATGAACAAGTGCCCCAATTTAGCACCAAAAACAAAATAAGAAAAGGAATAAAAAGGACATTGGTATCTTGGACAAAGGCACAAAAGGATGTTGTTACAAAACACTTCAAATTACACATAAACAATCTTAAACCGCCCAAAAGACATGAATGTGAGAAACTAAAAGAAGAACACTGAGATCTGCTTGATAATAAAAACAGGCTAAAAATAAAAGTATCTGTGCAAAATATTTACTCTAAGTCTAAAAAGTGAAAGAAGTAAATTTTACACTTTTTAATTGGGCAGTTACTTAATAATGTCTGTTTAGTTTAAATATTTAAAGTTCCTCAATAATCTCTATTAAATAAGTTACTTTATAATGCTAATAATTTAGTCTGGATTTATGTGATTAATGGCCTAAATCATATCCACTAACCCCACTCTACTTTTAATTTATTTGTGTGTCCTGTCACAGGTATTTTCAATGTTATCTGAATACTTCATGTGTAATCTAGTTGCAGATAAATGTCTTGATTGTCTTAAATAGGTAACCACAAAGCACAAGAAGCGTTAGAATTTTTTTTTTCCGATAATGCAATACTGTACGATAATTTCTATAACCGTTATTTAAATCTGGAGTGGCGCCATTGGTTTCATAATAACCCCGATTTAGTTTTTTTTAATTGAAGACTGATTCATGATAATTATATGTAATAGTGTGTAGTTTAATAATATATCGATAGTGAAGTATCAATATACAGGGTGAATGACAATACGTGAAAGACCAGGTGCAATTGCAAGCACAGCCTGTAATTCTGTGTATTATTCATGCAATATAACGATAACCACTAAAACGTAAGTTTGGATATTGGTTATTCACCGTCGATATTGGGCAATTCATTTTAGAATGTTATTATTTTGTTTTAGTTTTCGATTTTTTCTCAAATATAAACATCGTTTTAATTTAAAGATTCATCATTTTCATTTCTTTAGAAACGTATTTTAAAGAAATAACAACGATGTCAATAATTGAGAGAATTCGAACGAAAATTCACTTTTAATAATACACGTTCGGATAATTCACTCCCGTTACTAGTTCGTGTCCCGCCGGCCGGCTTCCGTTAATCTCGTCAAAGGTTCCAGCGATTTTTAAAATCGGTCAAGTAGTTTTTGAATTTATTCGATAGTTACAAAAATACAAATCTGTTGATTACTGAATTTAGAACTCCAACACCCTCTTGATCGTCCATTATGATTTTATGAACTAGCGAGTACGGTTATGCTTATCACGTGTAAACAGGCAAAAAAGACAAAGTTAAATGGAAGACAATTTTAACCATAAAATATTTATTGTTGACAAATATTTAGACAATTAAATCGTATTTTAGCTATCACAGATACCTTTTTTCATTATTAACTATTACAAGTAAGTACAAAAATATAAATTAACCCATTCCCAACTCATCTCACATTGCATTAAAAATAACAACAGAGTAATTAAAAATATTATTATTGGTCAATAATATCATTAAGTAAGTAAATTCGTGCCTAATTATTTTCCATAAAATATCATCGGCCCTAATTAAAAGCTGACCTGGGCATCAAAATCTACCAAAGTTCACCAAAAACAGACTACCTGCTATTTTTTTTGGTCGTCTATTTAGTACATTTTATAAGCAGTTCTTGCCAATTACTCTCATTGGTCGTCTAATTCTCATTGGTCGATTTATTGCTCCATTTTTACTAGTTTTTACAACACGAATATGCTATAAAAGCACTAAATAAGAACAAAATGTGGCTAAGATCGGCATTGCTTGACAGACATGTGCAAAAAAAAAACAAAATCAAAATCTTAATACGACATACACGACACTGCGAGATCCCACTAAGCATTCAGATCACATATTTATATTATTACAACCTTAACAAAGACCAAAGCAATAATTTCAAATAAAATATAAAATTATTAGGCATTGCTTGAGTATTGCCGTTTACCTACTCGTGAGGCAAAGCCATACGAAGCTCCGATTTGAGTACACTAGAGTATTCAATTCTATAAAAAAAAAAAAACTAAGTAGGTACTCTTTTTTTCTATGCTGCGTTACCGCAAAACTTTGCTTTGAGTTTACATTAAATATTAATACGTACATCTATCTATGCTTCAACACTTTGCTAACATAATTCATAAACCTATTCGAAAACTCGATAGTCATGTGATACCTTAATGCAAGGTACGCAATAACCCTATGCAAAACAGTGAAGAATAGAAGCGCCATAATTTGAAAAGTAAAGGTGTTTTTTTCCATTCCTAAATCTCTTAAGATTAACTGTGGATCTGAGTATAAGCAGAAAGTTTCGTGGCATTCCATGTTGGTTCGGTCTTGGTATATTGAAATGGAGAATGCAGTCACTCCGTAGCGAAGGAAAGAGAGTGACATTAGCGCTTTCATTGAGGTCTCGATGTAGGGTCCGAAGCCCATTCCATAGCATGCTAAAGCTAGGAGAGGCGCCGCAATCGTCGGGGCTAATATGCAACCATTCTGAAACAATGATTGTAAATTAATCATCACACGATAAGAATAGTTCGAATTTGTATGCAAACGTAATCAAAGTTAATATTAAGATAATACATTAATATTAAGGGCACCCTAGTCGATGATTATACCATACAAACGCACATAAGTGATTACTCCTCTGTATAAGGTCGTAAGTCAAAGCTTAAAATGAATATCAATTCGTTTTATCATAAACTAGGCTTGTAGAAATTGGAATTTCGCCAAAATTATTGTTAAAATTATTAACTTTCAAAATATTAATTTATTTTCAATTAGCGCTTTCTTCAAGCCTTATTAATATTAATTCGTTTTATCATAAACTAATCATAAAAAAGAATTGATATTAATTTTAAGCCTATTTCACCCGGGGATTGTGTAGCTTACCAACGGTGAAAGAATTTTTGAAATCGTTCCGTAATAATAACAATAAATAATAAAAATGATTTATTCACTTGGGAAGCAAAATACTACACTTGTAAAAAGTCGATTCCACATTTACTTGTAATGCCTGTTCGCAAACAATAGGTAAAGCCCGAGAAAAGAACAGGCAATAAAAACTCGTGGCCACTCTTCTCAAATTGCCAATGTTTACAATGTTTCTCTGTTTATAAACTGTATATGCAGTTAAGGTGCTGCCACCATTATATTATATACCATATTAGAGGACTGATGCAAAAATGAGGTCAACAATATTAGAAGAGTACACGAGATTGGATACATCAGCCTCAATGGGCACAACATAGTAGGAGCATCCACTTACGATGTAAAAACTTTATGTGCTTAAATATTGGCCAATTTACTGCTACTTAATTTCCTGCAATAATAAGAATAAAGAAGAGATTGATAGACGTATAACAAATACATGGAAAAAATTTTGGCATTAAAATATCTATTTAAAAATAAACATATGTCTTAAATCTCAAGCTTTTTTGCTTTTTGCTCAAACATGGGCTTTAACACAGCAGAAAGTAAAAAAACTGAAAATAGCACAAAAAAAATGGAGAGATGTATACTCAACCTAAAACTGACACAAAAAACATCTAACAAAAACCTAAGACGACAAACAAACGTCTCTGCTGTTATCCAACAAGCAAAAAGAATAAAATGGAGGTGGGCCGGACACTTAATGCGCTTGACCGACGGCAGATGGACCCGAGATATCACGGAGTGGTGTCCGCGCTACGTTACACGATGGCGAGGAAGGCCGCGGGTACGCTGGCGCGACGAGCTACAACAGTTCCTGGGTATGGGCGTGTTGTGGACGCGCCTCACCCGTAATAAATAAGACTGGAAGAGGATGGGGGAGGCCTTTGCCCAGCAATGGGATCACCTTTAGTAAATAAGTAATAAAATGCATACTATATGACTGCCTCTGTGGCGCGGTGGGAGTGTATCCGACTGCTACGCAAGAGGTCGTGGGTTCGATCCCCACCCAGGATAAAACTTTGTGTGATGAGCTCGATGGTTTATTCTGTGTCTGGGTGTTATTTATCTATAATATGTATGTATTTAGAAATATATAAGTATGTTTATCAGTTGTCTGGTTTCCATAGTACAAGCTCTGCTTAGTTTGGGATCAGATAGCGTTGTGTGAGTTGTCCCAAGATATTATTATTATATTATATTATTATACACAAATTGACTTATAATAAAATTTGCTCAAAATAAAATGAATTGAAATATAATCAATAATAATAGTTACATAACTAGTTAAATATTAATAATAGATATGTACTTAGAATAATTTATGTTAATATTAATAGAATCATTTATATTTTGTATTGTTAAAAGCATAAACCTTTGCGTGCTAATTTTATACATATAATTTATAATAAGTATACCTGCTATAGGAGGACTTATAATAATTAATAAATAATAATAAATAATGAATAAGTATACAAGTTTTGCAAAAGAAAGAAACGAATGGCCGTAATTTATCACGCAGAATTTTTCTTTACAAAAGTAAATCGTTTTCTTAACTAATACCTAAGTAACATTAACAAACTATGACAACAATATTCACCTAATAAAATGCAATAAACTATACAACAAAATACATTATTAGGGAGCAACGAACTACATCCATTTATCTTTATCAGTTAAATAATCATCGATTGAATAGTAAGCTCTTTGTATAAGATGTCTTTTGACTACATTCTTAAATTTATTTACTGGTAGACTCGATATGCTGACTGGTATTTTATTGAAAAATCTAACACCTAGTCCCATGAATGAGTTATCAGTTTTATGAAGCCTATGATATTGACATACCAATTTGTGCTTATTTCTTGTATTCACAGTGTGAATATCACTATTTTTGTTATATAAATGAAAGTTTTGTTTTACAAACATAACGTTTGCATATATATATTGTGATCAACTGTCATAATGCCTATCTATTTGAACTTTTATCAAAGGGAAACTCGTGCTCCTAGTTGATATATCGCATGCACTGCACGTTTCTGAAGAATTAAAATAGTTTGTATATCAGCCGCCTTGCCCCAAAGCAATATGCCGTAGGACATGACGCTGTGAAAATAACCAAAATATACTAGTCGAGCTGTTTCTACATTCGTAAGCTTTAACAGGATTCGCTGCAGAACTGAGTTTTCCTGCGAGACATGATATTTGGGTGCCCCACTGTAACCTACTGTCTAATGCAATTCCCAAAAAAACTATTGAGTCGACAAAGCTAATCACCTCCACCTATACCAAAAATAAGAAGGGACCGAGTATTGATCCCTGAGGCATGCCCATATTAATTTGCGATCCAGACGACCTTACTCCGCCCATATCAACATATTGAATTCTTTCACTTAGGTAAGAGGCAAGTAGATCTAGCGCTGTACCTATAATACTGTAATGCCTACGTTTCAGCAGAAAGGTCCTATGCACCACACAATCAAAAGCTTTAGAAAGATCACAGAACACTCCAATAACATACTGTGAATTTTCCCAGACACTACTTACAGTACTTTTTAAGTTTATTTGTTACATACAAAAATACAAATCTTTCCTTTTTACAATATTAGTATAGATTAATACTCACTCTCACGCTAACCGCAGCACCAATTGCTAATCCGAATCCTTCGGAACATATAGCGACGACTATGCCAGTGAATGTAAACAGGAGAAATCTGTTCCATTCCAGCATTTGTCCTGACATTACGTATGTAATTATTAAAAACATCACGCCAAGAATGATCTGGAACAAATATAATTTTTATAAGGCTTTTTCTTATAATATTTACCCATATTTTTCACATTCAAAAAACCTGTGGGGTATTCTACATAACACGGTCTACATTCGTATCATAAATGAAAATGCACAGTACGCACACGAGTAGAGATAAAAACTGTATTTTACCTGTAGGTATGTGTAAGCTACTAAGCATTTTCTTTTGTATAATATGTAAGTATGTCGCAGAAGGGCATTCGCTACTTGATTCCTGGAAACGTGAAATATATGTCAATCGAATAGCAAGTGCATTGATTTACTTGGAAATGACCACCGGTAGATGGCGTGAATTTCGTTTGACTTTTTTTCAATCATTTTGAACTGATCGGTCGAAGTAAAATCACATTACCGATGGATTTGTCGCTGTGGGCTATGGATTGGTTCGAAAATTACTGGTTAAATAAGGGTTCAAATCTGATTATATGCAAACGGTATGAGATATACAAGAAACAATATATAATATTATTAATAGACTACAACTATCATTAAAGGACGTTTCGTTTAAATTTTTTTTTTTTAATATAAATACTTAAAAAAAACAAAAATGTAAGAAATTTTTACTGTCATTGGTTAAATGTGTGCAAAATGTTTATTTATTCGCACATCATGCAATGCAAGATTATAAGTGAAGCAGGAAAATAATAATTTAAAAAACTAAAAAAAACACGCTTTTGTAAATAGCTTTACCTACTAAAAGTAAAATATTATCTTCTATAAGTTTAAAAAAACCGTGGGGTGCTTGTGACGATATTGATTTATAATCACCCCACGCTTTTTTAAAATTATAGAAGATAATTTTTTACTTTTAGTACAGCTATTTAAAAAAGCTGGTTTTTAGTTCTATAAACTATTATTTGTTTTTCAATTTTTAGTTAATTTAGTTTTATAAAAAGCTTGCAACCCCTATTTTACCCCCTAGGGGTTAATTGTTCAAAAACGCCAATACACGTTTTCTTTATTTTAAACCAATAAGACACACATTTATCTTCAAAACTGGCGGTATAAACTTACAACCACTATTTTACTCCCTTAGGGGATGAATTTTCAAAAATCTCTTTTTAACGGATTGTATTGTCATCGGTCCTTGATAAGTGTGCGAAGTTTCAATTCAATCCGACGTTTTGAAGTAGGTGAAAATCACGTTTCAAGATTCCGTTACATAGAAACATAAATACGTACCAAGCTAATAAAAGCGTAGTAAAAAAATTCTTACCATAGAAGGAAAACTAGCTAAGGACATGGCAGCATAGTAGGCCTTAAGGCTGTACCATCGATTGAAATATTCCCGACGAAGTAGTCGAACTTGGAGAGGAACTGAAATAGAACATTTAGCATAATTAAAACTCTAGAGTATATACGATACTTTGGCAGGTGAGTGAGGCAGGTGAACCTACCTAGGTATATTAATAAACTTATTCAAGTGTAATTAAACTTGTTGAGATAACATTTATGTTGTTTAATCACACACGGATTCGGATTACCTACGCTACGAACCTTAGCCTAACGTTAAATCATGCTTTCCTACTTTTACGACATTTTTATTATAAAGTGACATTCGAATATTTAAATTATCTATGTGAGCATTTAGTTAGCCGTTTTTAAAGATCGAATGTTGTTTATGTAACCTATCTACACCTTTTAACTCGACTATGGCGAAGCCAAAAAGGAAGGGTAATGTTTTTAGCAGTCTATATATGTTTGTATGTTTCACTGTACGCTTAATCTACTTATCCGATTTTGATGAACGAGGTGTCAATTGATTCGTTATAACAGCATGGGCTACATTTTCTTCCATTACGATGGTCCCAAAAAGTGTGGTAAGCATGTAAGTAGGGTTTTATTTTTTAAGATATTTACGTTTGCTGTGTTTGGTATCAAATAAAAGAGCTTAATTAGCACATTAATTTGATACCAAACACATTGCTAGCATAGTTAACGTTAACTAAATGATTGTGTAATATCTCCGTATCTTTTCGTCAAATACAATGACATAGTAGAGACGTCAAAATAATAATGACGTATACGTTTGATGGATTAAATCTATATCCTACTTCCTACTAATATTATAAAGCCGAATGTTTGTGAGTGTGGATGTGTAGATGTGTGGATGTTTGTTCCTCTTTCACGCAAAAACTACTTAATGGATTTTAATGAAACTTTATAATAATTTAGCTTATACATCAGAATAACACATAAGCTATATTTTAGGAACAAACATCTACACATCTACACATCTACACTCACAAACATTCGGCTTTATAATATTAGTAGGATAGCCTAATGTGTTATTCTGATGTATAAGCTAAATTATTGTAAAGTTTTATTAAAATCCATTTAGTAGTTTTTGCGTGAAAGAGGAACAAACATCCACACATCTACACATCTACACATCCACACATCCTCACTCACAAACATTCGGCTTTATAATAGAAGTAGGATATATATTTCATAGTAACAAATTGATCTACCTATATCAAAATAAATACTTTTGTTGCTTCTGATATATATAATAGAGACAATATATCTCTCAACACATAGCCTACTTTTAACCCGATATTCCTACGGGTTGTAGACTTACGCGGGTGAAACCGCGGGGCGCAGCTAGTGACATTAAATAAACAAGTCATCGGAAATTCAGGATAGTTTTGAATAATAATACCCGGGTAGTTATTACTTAAAACATAATTGGTTGTAACATTATAACTCACCCATGGACGTTATTATCTGTGTTATGTTTAATTTTCAGTTTCATACTTATAATATGTGTTAATTACCTAGATACTTACATATTAAAACCGGTACCATTGTATGAGTATATACAAAGAACACTAAGGTGCAGAGGCAGAATTTGAAATTAACCACAGGGATCCCAGCGTTGTTGCCTATATTGTAAAATATGCCGCTGAATAAAAGCGCAGACAGCAAATGGTGACACAATTGTATCCATAGAGATGTCTGCAATATAAAAAATAAACAAATAAATTAGATATATTTCGGGACTAAACGCTTTAATATACTTTATCGCTTAAATATATCTAACCAGTGACCTAGCCACGCTTCGCTGTACCTAGAACACCCAGCTAAAGTTTCATCACAATCTGATCAATGATTTCGAAACGCATAGAGGACATAAGTACAGACAGATAGACAAACATTCATTTTTATAATTTATAAAAATCGCGAAAGTTTAAAAACAATAAATAAGTTCAAGCATAAAATGCATCTTAGTCACATAGTTATGGTAGTATAGTAGAGACGGAGCGCAGTTACAGCCTTATCAATAATAATACAATTTGCATCAGTCCTTTAACTTGGTATATAGTTTATTAGTCGCAGCCCCTTACCCCCATATCAAGTTTTTAAACATTCAAACATTGTAAAATTGGCAATTTGAAAAGAGTGGCCGCGAGTTTTTATTTCCAGGTTATTTTCTCCGGCTTTACCTATTGTTTGCGAACTTGGCATTACATGTACACGTAGAATCCCGACGTATTACAAGAGTTGTTTTGCAGCTTAATTGAATAAAGAATTTTGAATTTTTTATTTCATATGTTTGAAAAGTCGGCCCCGAGTCTGGGTGTAAGCTTTGTGACCGTTGATGTATGTCCGTTGACATAGGTTGGTCTTTTAACCTAGTAAAGGCGATGTTTTAAAAAAACTGCATAGGTATTATAAAGTTATCATTTTGGACAGACTACGTCTTAAGCTTACATACCTACTCCTAGATGTCTTATAAATACTCTTGTTTAAAATACAGTAAAAAAAATAGAAAAGAGAGGTGTGACGCGATTTTTGCCATGATAAGTATATTTTTTGATAGAATATACGAATTTATTATTCTTAATGCCTATTTTTGACCTAACATAAATTATTATTTTCAAAATAGAAGTATAGGTAAGTATGTGTTATTAATATTTGATTGCACAAAATTTGTAAAAAAAAACATGACTAATAGGTAGATAATTTTATAATTACTAATTTAAAAATTACAAAAAAATAGAAAAAAGAACATTTTTATAGTGAAATGAAACAACTACGACAACACGATAACGGATGATAACAGATTTTCGAAGTACCTAATCACGTATTGGAGCTCACGTTAAACTCTCTGACACCACTTTCCCACTTTTATCTCTTCCCAAAAAAAAACAAAACTGTTTGAAATCGCAATCCCTCTGAACTAAATGTATTAAAAACAGAACTCTGTACCGTAAAGATTGTACCTAAAGAAGGATGAAAGCTTTATGGTTTTACCCCAATTAAGTATGGAATTATTACATTTGGTATAGTCGCTTATCAATTCATCACAGCTCCTAAATTAATGGGACAAACCGTCATAACCCTTATCCAACTTTCTTTAATTCTGCGATGACTACATCTGTTATTTTGTGACTATGCGGTAGGTGATATTTGTGCTGACTTAGTTTAAACATATGCAAATGTTAACTGGTTTAACTGTTGCTTGTATGTTGTATGTAGATAGGTCTTAATGATCTCAGACCAATTCTAAGATCAAATTTAATGGAGTGAATGATCTCATAGCAATTCTGAGATAGTGTGAAGGAAGGGTATTTTTTATCGGCATAACCAATTCTCCACGCGGGTGAAGTCAGGCGTAAAATTTAGTATTAATATATTTAGTTTGTACTAACCGAATTTCTTATATTCTGTGTGAACATTCGCTTGCTGAGAATCATGAACTGTGTGCAGAAAGTTGTGGGGAACTCCACATTGCTGGTTTGTTCCTTATTTACGTGTTCCACAAAAATTCTATGAATAGATTCCTCTGAATGTAGAACTGGTTTCCTGTAACACAATAATTGACATGGCATTTATTCTGCACCACATTACATGATATTTTGATGGTAAAGGTGGTAAGAGCTTTGTGAAAAAAATCGTATAACAGCGGGGAGATTTTCTTTCTGAATCCCTACCAACGTTTGTAAAACTGCTCCTAGTTTCCGTCGGGTCGTCTATTAATCACGTGATGTCTTTTGACCCCCCCCCCCCCACCTTCCGAGGAGGAGACTCGTAGTTCAAGACTCACTCTTGTGAAAATTGTAGGGTTTTTTTTCGTTAAAAAAAATACACTTGATGTTGGGTAAAGAGGGAGGGTTAGTCTAAAACCTTACGACGTATCATCATGGGTCAAAACCTATAAATTACCGCAGTCTCTATTATAGCTGCGTTTCGCAATCATGAAACATATAAGCTGACCCATCTACCTGCGGTAGGTAGACACCTATGCAAGTTTATTTGTGATAAAGATTATCTTCAAAATGGTCTGCCGCTAGAAAATCAGCTTCCAATTTAAAAAATAAAAAAACAATTAACCCGTTTGAAATCTAATGACACCAGAGACAGACATAGAAATAAACCTACTCACAGAGAGCCTTCAAACAGTATATTGTTGACATAAATTTCGGCGTCAATAATAACTAGGACCGTGCTTGAAAATTTTTTTATTTTTTAAATAATTTACGACACGATCACTATCTATTGAAAAATGACTTACAGGTGATAGCCCACTCCCTCTTTCATTTTTACGATTCGTCAACATCAAGCAGGTGCGTTTTGTTTTATGGCGAGATCGATCGTACCCATAAGTAAGGGAATACAACGGGAATAATACAACAAGATTTTTTTTTAAATGCTCTTATGTTAGGAGAATATTTTACTCTTCGGCAGTCATTGATTGCTGTAGTGTTTTTGGTGTTAATAATAAATGTTCTTCCTGTCTTTCATTATGTTTTTATGACGCCTCATTTTTGTATCGTTAACCCTTATACGGAAACCTGACATTGTTGACACGAGCGGCTTCCATAAAACATCTGAATGCACACATCTTCTGAGCTTCTAACTGAACCTAAGGTGTGCTTATTTAAAATTTATATGAAGGTTATTTCGGTTATCGCGTAGTTTAATATAGGATCGAATCAAAGAGATGTGTGATGATGTACATACTGTTTGCGAGTGAATAAGGTACACTAGCAGACTTGATTATTGTGGACTTCTATAATAAGGGGTTCAGGGCTAAGTCGCGACCGAGAATTTTAAGATATCAGCGAGTGAAAATTGAGACATTTTTCCGACGAAATATCGACGAAGTTACAGAGTCAAAGAGAGTTCTTTAGTATATCAACCAATAATCTATACTCACTTTCCACCTCTTGCCGTCATTCTATCCAGCTTCCTAGACAGCTTTCCATTCTGACATAATTCTGTGAATTGGGCAGGCGACTCAGTGTGAGTCACTATCGTCTCCAATACAAAGTCAGCTGGGTTATGGGTGGTGGGACATATGTGACCGGTTTCAGCCATAAACGGTACTAGAAGTTGTGGAGCGCCCTGAAACCAAAAACGAATGTGTGCTTACTAAATAACCTCCGACACGTGATATAAAAGGTAATGAATGATGTTCTACAAGAAAACCGATTTTCAATTTTTTAAATAATACGATTCATCCGTTTAAGAAATACAATGCAACAAACTATACCTAAGTTGATACTTTCTATAGCATAGACCGTTATCTTATTTTGAAATGACATGCAATTAAAATTTCTGGTGTTACATTTTATCATCATTATTAGATATAAAATACTCGGGCCTGTCAGAATTTAGAATTTTATTATTTTTGCCCTAAATAGGCTTCGAGTCTGAAACAGAAAATCTTTGATCTTATAATCTCTTTCATAAGATAGACCCTCAAGTCAAAGCCTATTTGATTCTGGAATTTTCTAATCTAGTCTATCCAGTATTTAGTACTTAATAGTGTATTAAGAGTTCATATTCACAGCTGAAGTTTAATTTGCTCGTAAAAACTTAAATGTAAACTTGTAACGTTCTTACATTTGCAATCAGTACGCACAGATAAGTATGTCAAAAAATTTTATTATTTTTTGATACTTTAAAACATCAACCTGTATCTACAATTATTCATAGTAATAATCTGTCATATTTGTTCACATCGTTTTGATTCTCAGCAGAGCGAACGTGTCGATTGCAACGCTCTCGTGCTCTAGATAAAGTGCATACGCAGCAGCGCCCGCGCTCGCTGCCGTGCGCCCACGGTCGGTAGTGCGCGTCGCGATGACCTACTTCCGCGTATCACGGTGTTATTAGTTAGATGATTTAATTTATTTGATAGGTAAATTATAAAAAACTTTCAATCAAAATGGCTAGTGGTACATCCCCTGCTAAGCTAAACATTACGCTCAAATCTGAAAATGAACGTTTATTGTACAACTATTACCAACAAGAAAAAATCGCTAAAGAAGAACTGAAACTTCAGGTCCAAGAATTGCAAGACCAACTGAACATTATTCAACAACAGGTTGGGCAACTGTTGCAAGAAAATCAGCAACTCAAACAATCTTCCGTGAAAGAAGTAACCAATACTTCTTCAGAACGTGCTGAATATTGCACTGATGAAGAAGAACTAGCCAAGGAAACGGAGTGGGTGCGAGTTAAAAATCGAAAGAAAAGAAAACTCAACTCAACACCATCACCCGCTTCGAAATCTTCACTAACATGTGAGGACACCCAAGAAAATAAAATAAAAAAGAGTCCCCGGCCTCCCCCCGTTATAGTGGACGGTATCGAAAACTACCAAAAGTTTTACGACTTTCTTGTAGCGGGATTGTCAGGTGATCCTTTCACCGTAAAAATGCTGCATGGAGACAGCGTTAAAGTGAATGCCAACAACGAGGAAGCATACAGGCTGATTACCAAACACCTGTCTTCCAATAACTGTTTGTGGCATTCTTATG
Source organism: Herminia tarsipennalis (assembly GCA_945859575.2). NCBI lineage: Eukaryota > Metazoa > Arthropoda > Insecta > Lepidoptera > Erebidae > Herminia > Herminia tarsipennalis. The sequence goes on along the minus strand of OX243834.2, from coordinate 6,610,684 downwards.
AGAATAAGCAGGATCGGCCCATTAGAGTAGTTGCTAAAAAACTACATTTCACATGCAAGCCTGAAAGGATTATTGAGGATCTACAGAAAAAAGGCTATGAAATAGAATCCGCAGTTAATAAACTTAAGTGGAAAAATAAAGAGCCTCTGAATTTATTCATACTTACATTCAAAAATAACCAGGATATAAATAAAATCTATAGTATTCAAAATATTTTAGGATGTAAAGTTGAAATCCAGCCCCTAAAAACCCCAAAATTAATTCCCCAATGTAAACGATGCCAGGCGTACGGGCATACGCAGAAATATTGCTCGAAAGAGCCGAGGTGTGTTAAGTGTGTCGGCAAGCACCTTACAAAAGACTGCCAAAAACCGGCAACAGACAAACCTAAGTGTATACATTGTGGTGAACAACATCCCGCAAATTACAGAGGCTGTGTAGTAGCCAAAGAGCTGCAAAGTTTTAAAAATAAAAACTTAAAGAAAAAAATCATACAGCATAATAGTAATAATAAGAATGCTGACACAAGCACTACGCAACCAAGGAAGGTCACGGTCGCACTGCAACCATGCCAGTCTAGCAAAACGAGGTCCGATAAAACATATGCACAAACAGTGTCTAAATCCACGAACAGTGTAAACAATGACTCAGACTTGCAACAAAACATAAACAAAATACTTAAGTTTATGTCATTATTTGATGAACGCCTTAAGAAAATAGAACATAGCGCTACAGATGCTATGCCTAAACAGCGGTCATGAATATCTTTCTAAAAATTATGAACTGGAATTCAAATGGACTACTTCAACATCAGCATGAGTTGCAAGTTGTCTTAGATAGAGAAAACATCGACGTGTGTCTGATTTCTGAATCTCACTTCACAAAACAATCTTTTATCAGGCTAAAAGGCTACAAGATATATCACGCTATTCACCCTAACAACTGTGCAAGGGGAGGCAGCTCCGTGATCATAAAAGAAAATATTTCACATTATCAAAGCATGATATGGGAAGAACATGAAATACAAGCTGTTTCAATACAAATCGAAACCAAACGCTATGCAACCATCACTGTTTCAGCAATATATTGTCCACCAAGGTATTCTATAAAAAAAGAACAATACATTAATTTTCTACAAAAACTGGGAAATCGGTTTATTCTTGGAGGCGACTTCAATGCCAAAAACACGCATTGGGGCTCTAGATTAAACAATCCAAAGGGTCGAGCACTACTAAGTGCTATGACAGAAACTAAATGTGACGTACTATCTACAGGAAAACCAACATATTGGCCGACGGACCCAAAGAAAATACCAGATCTAGTAGATTTTTTTATTTTCAAAAATATCTCACGCAACTATGTGAGTATCAAAGAAGGTTTTGATATGAGTTCCGATCACTCACCTATAATTCTGACACTCAGTGAAAATATATTGCTAAAAGAAAACAACCCTAGCCTTGTAAATATCAAAACAGATTGGGAAAGCTTTCGAATAGATTTAGAATCAAAAATAAATCTTAAAGTACCCATTCGAAATGCTGAACAACTTGATTTTGAAACAGAGAAATTTACTTCAGATATTCAACAGTCAGCATGGCAAAACACACCCGAAATCGCTAAGAAATTACAAGAAAATCAATATCCCCGATATATTGTAACCCTATTGAGGGATAAAAGAAAACAGCGAAAAAAATGGCAACAGACAAGATCACCGAACGATAAAAAGACTCTAAACTATCTCACGAAACTACTGACACGAAAAATTCAAGAGTTCAAAAATGACTCGACAAAAAAATATTTGGATGCTCTGGCCAATGACCGTAATACCAATTACTCACTCTGGAAAGCAACCAAGAAATTGAAACGCCCAATTCCTTCACTCCCTCCAATAAGGGAAGAAAATGGGAAGTGGGCCACCAACAATGAGCAAAAAGCTAAAAGATTTGCGCAACATTTACAATCGATATTTCAACCCAATGAAGGACTCACTGAAGATATAACCCATCATAATCTTCAGCACAACCAACTAGAAATTAAATTTGTAACACCGAAGGAAGTTGAAAATGAAATAAGGTTAAATATTAATACTAGAAAAGCTCCAGGTTATGACCTTATCACAGGAATAATCCTTCAAAACCTGCCCCGGAAAGCTCTAGTTAAACTAACAAATATCATCAATGCAACTTTCAGGCTAAAGCATGTACCTTCAATCTGGAAAGTAGCAGAAGTAATTATGATCGTAAAACCTGGGAAACCCCCTGAGGAAACGACATCCTACAGGCCTATTTCCTTATTGCCTGTTATGTCAAAATTATTTGAAAAGCTCTTGCTGAAAAGACTTAAGCCATTAATTGAGGAACGGAACCTAATACCTGACCATCAATTCGGCTTCAGGGCGAAACATTCGACAATAGACCAGATACACCGAATCGTAAACGTTATAGAAAAAAGTTTAGAAGAGAAAAAGGTTTGCTCTGCTGTCTTCTTAGATGTTGCGCAAGCTTTTGATAAAGTGTGGCACAAAGGGTTGATATATAAACTAAACGTCATGCTGCCCAAACAGTTTGCCGATATATTAGAGTCTTATATATCAAACAGAATGTTCAGGATCAGACAGGAAAATGCCTACTCCGAACTTAAGGAAATAAAAGCTGGGGTACCGCAGGGAAGTGTGCTAGGGCCGGTCCTGTACCTATTATACACCTCTGATATCCCAGAATTAGAAAACAACACTATTGCAACCTTCGCTGACGACACGGCCATAATGTCTGTAGGTAATTCTCATAAGGAAGCTGTAGAAAATGTCCAAACAGCTGTTAGAAAAGTGTATAACTGGACCCAAAAGTGGCACATTAAACTAAATGAATCAAAATCGATTCATATCGATTTTACCAACAGGAAACCGCAATACCATCCAATATATATTAATAACCAGACTATCCCATATGCTAATACGGCTAAGTATCTCGGTATGACTCTTGACGTGAAACTACGTTGGAAAGCTCACGTCAAAAAGAAACGAGAACAACTAGATATTCTCTACAAACAGATGTATTGGCTAATCGGAAGGACTTCCAATTTGTCAATCCCTAACAAACTTTTAATATATAAACAAGTCCTTATGCCCATATGGACTTATGGAGTACAGCTTTGGGGCTGTACCAAACAGAGTAACAGAAATATAATCCAACGCTTTCAAAACAAAGTGCTAAGAGACATTGTAAGTGCACCTTGGTATATCCGCAATAACGATCTTCACCGGGACCTACAAGTGGAATTCGTAGATCAAGTGATTCGAAAATTCGCAGAAGCTCATGACAAAAGACTTCATAGCCATGTCAATCTTGAGGCTATCCAACTCCTCGATTGTACGGACTTAAAACGAAGACTCAAAAGAACTAAGCCATTTGAGTTAGTGTAGTGTTAAGTGAGAAAAATAGTGACAGTGACAGTGCTTCACATTTAAAACACAAGAACAAAGTGTTATCAATTTATCAGACACTAAGAAAAATCAATGGATAATTTCTTAGATTAAGTATTTTAGCAGTTTAAGTTAACATAAAATTACTTATTAGCTCCAATGTTAGATTGTAATATTTTAAAGAGTAAAACTTTTACTCTTTACAGAGAAAAAAAAAAAAAAAAAAAAAAATATTTGTTCACATGGGGAAAACAGAACCACTCAACATGGTAGATTCTAAAATCTACCATGTTGAGTGGTTCTGTAAAATATTAGTATAAAACTATAAAGCAATTAATTGGCTAAGCCAATTAAGCTTAAGTCCTCATTGGCCTATACATTTTCACAAGAGCCTCAGCATTTTCGCTGGTGACTACCCTCTCCAAGGACGCTGTATCGCCTGGGACGCGATTTAGGTGGCGCAAGATGCCCAGAACATGCGTCACTCTCTCTCTGACCGAACCCGCAGTAATGACTAGTCAATACGTGCGGCACCAGATCGGTTGCAGGACCTGACTCGTGTCTTACGGGAGGTACCATACCGGGTTTTGTTTCGAGTTTCCCTCTCTTCGCACTGCTTATGTTTGCGGCGTATTTCCTTTAGTCGCCTATTACGACACCCTAAGGATGAGATGGGGTGATGACACTTTGTATTCTTACTTCGTCACCACGCGGATTGCGCTTAAGTAGGTAATGGTATTTTTTTTAAATTGATATGGTACCTACTTATAGTGACATTCATCTCTCACACTAGGCTCAGTCAGTAAGTCTTAACTTTCTTCTCTATTTTCTTTTTTCTTCTTATTACTTGCAAAAAGGTTTAGATAAGGAAAAAAAATAACCAAATGCTCTATTAAATTTTATTTTATGAACAAAAACGAAGACTCAAATAAATTAACTTAGTTTTATTTCAACATTACTCTCAAGAATGCAAAACATTTTCGGACACCACAAAATACTTAACTAAAAACCCATTTAAGCAAAAACTACCCACAAATTATTCATACAAAAATATGAAAGTATAATTTTACCTCGGTGATAAAGAAACAAAATCAAAAAGAGTTTAAAATAATCGGGTTAAAACCGTTTTATATCTGGACCATTACTCACGCTGGGGTTAAGTGAAACACTTCGAAGTTATGACAGACTATTATCGAGACATCATTTTAGGGTTGGGCACATATCTTCTCTGTAAAGTTTATAGCTTTGCAAAAACTCATAAAGGATTTTCTGTGACCTTTAATAATAGGGGTGATTTAGGGCCTTCTTAATGTCGTTTTAGGTTAGTGTGTACCACTTTATTAGGCTTCCACGCTTTGGCCTATTTTGCTTTGTTAATAAGTTTAACAGTAACTGTAATGTAAATGAGGTACTGGCACCCAAGAAGGCCTGCCTAATTTCAAACTATCATAAATTTAAGAAACATTTTAAATGAACTCAATTTTTAGGGTTCCGTAGCCAAATAAAAACATTTTAAGCGGTAGTAGCTTAATGGCTAAGGCATCGGGTCTCGCAATCGCGAGGTCGCGGGTTCGAATCCTATCCATTATACTACCGACGTGAACCCACTCTTAACACATTGAGCTTAGCTGGAAGGGTTAAAAGGATTGCTAGTAATGTGGGGCCACAATCCCACATGGCTAGTTATCTTTAAAATATATATATATATATATATATATACAGGGTGTAACAGAAAGGTGTGGTCAAATTTCAGCAGCGGATAGGGTATGTCATCAGTATTGCACCTACCATGGTGCCAAAGCTGGTTGCGTTATTATTACATAGTTATAGCATATTGTTTTTGTCAAAATTCAGTAGTGAAAGGCGTATGGCATAATAATTATACCTCCCCTGGTACAAAATTCGATTGGATTATTATGGCATAGAACTTTTTAAGTCATACTTTTCTTAATTAATAACTTTTTCATTTATAAATAAACCAACGAAAAAATAATGGAAAAAAAAATAGGGTACTCCGATTTTGATAAAATTAGGTATGTGCACTCAGTATCATGGGCACATACCAACCCTTGAATATGACCACACCTTTCTGTTACACCCTGTATATATATATATATATTAATGATATTAAGACTAACAAACATGTTTCATCACACAATAATCTTAAAATGCATTTCTACTCAAGATCGAGTTTATTAGGATGATTAACCAATTTAAAAAAATCGGGGCATCAATTGACTATTAGAAATACGATATGGCTTTAAAACCTTAAACCTACTTTTCAGTTAATCCAATCGGTTATATATTTTTTAATCTAGGTCAACTTAGGAGCACTAGAATCTGTTCCTACCAAAAATAATGAAAATGTTCTGTGTGTCCAAAAGCTCTTTAATGCTGTCCTATTTGAAGGGAGAACTCCGGAGGTGTGGAGGAGAAGTGTAGTCGTCTTGTTTTTCAAAAAAGGAGATAAGACCCGGCTGAAGGACTACCGACCTATTTCTCTTCTAAGCCACGTCTATAAGCTGTTCTCTTAAGTCATCACGAACCGCCTTGCGCGAAGACTTGACGAATTCCAACCACCGGAACAGGCTGGATTTCGGAGCCGATATGGCACCATAGACCACATCCACACAGTGCGGCAGATTATACAAAAGACCCAGGAGTATAATCAGCCCCTGTGTTTAGCATTCGTGGACTATGAGAAGGCCTTTGACTCGATTTAAATCTGGTCCGTTCTGTAGTCTCTGCAGCGATGCCAAGTAGATTGGCGATATATCCAAGTGATTAGTTGTCTCTACGAAGCCGCCACCATGTCCGTCCAAGTACAGAATCAGCAAACAAAACCTTTACCATTGCATTAAGGAGTGAGGCAAGGGGATGTTATTTCCCCGAAATTGTTCACAAACATAATGGAGGATATGTTCAAGACGCTGCACTGGAAAGGGCGAGGCATCAACATCAATGGTGAATACATCTCTCACTTGCGATTTGCAGATGACTTTGTCATCATGGCGGAAACGTTGCAGGACCTGCAACGGATGCTGAATGACCTGGCCGACTCCTCTGTACGCATCGGCCTACGGATGAACTTGGATAAAACCAAGGTCATGTTCAATAAACATGTACTACCGGAACCGACAGCGGTGCACGGCGCCGTTGTCGAAGTTGTTAAAAAATATGTGTACCTCAGACAGTCATTGCAGTTAGGTAGAAACAACTTCGAGGACGAGGTGAAGAGGAGAATTCAGTTTGGTTGGGCAGCGTATAGTAAGCTACGTCAAGTCTTCTAATCGTCGATCCCACAATGCCCTAATACTAAAAATCTTTAATCAGTGCGTCCTACCCGTCATGACATACGGAGCCGAAACGTGGACACTGACGATACGGCTGGTCCACAAGCTCAAAGTTGCTCAGCGGGCTATGGAAAGGGCTATGCTCGGAGTTTCTCTTAGGGACAAAATGCGGTGATTCGGCAGAGACCCAAAGTTATCGACATAGCCCACCGGATTAGCAAGCTGAAGTGGCAGTGGGCTGACCATATTAGCCGAAGAACGGACAACCGTTGGAGTAAACGAGTTTTTGAGTGAAGACCGCGGCTCGGCAAACGTAGTGTAGGACGCTCTCAGGCCAGGTGAAGTGATGATTTACGCAAAACGGCTGGCAGGTGCTGGATGCAAAAAGCCGAAGATAGAACAAAGTGGCGTGCAATTGGAGAGGCCTATGTCCAGCAGTGGACTGCGATAGGCTGATGATGATGAGGTCTAGATTTATAAAAAATATATTTTCTGTTTGCTATGATGTCTGATCTTTCTTTTCATCGTCGATGTTTTCGACCGATTTCTAAAAGGAGGAGGTTCTCACTTCAAATGTATTTTTTTTAATGTTTTTTACCCGATTACTCGCAGACGGCTGGACCGATTTGAAAAAATATTTTTGTGTTTGAAAGAGTATACTTCCACATTGGTCCCACTGTCTTCAAAGTTTAGATCTGATGATGAGATTTTTAAAAAATCAAGGGAACTTTTCAAATATTAAAGGCACACCTATAGTAATTTGGGTATATTTTGTTGTAATTCGTGCATTTACTCTTAAAAAACACCATTGAGTGAAATAAAACTGATGATGAAGACCACAGATGACCAGCGAAACTATTCAATAATAAATATTGCGGGTTGCGATCTGAGTACCTTGTTCAATATCTGATTCTTCGCCTCCGTCGAATCATGTAATGGAACTGATAGTCTAGAATCAGGTGAACTCCTCAAAAACCAACCGCCTTGTATCGCAAAACGGAACATTTTGCAAAAAAATGAGCAGTTTGGATTATGCTATTGTAACATAAATCAACTACAAACCAATACAGTACACAAAAAGTGAGAAATAAAATATTTTTACAAAAAAATAAAACACCTACTTCCAAAATAAATATAAGGTAACTGAAAAGCAAAAAATAATATAGGAACAACAACAAAAAATAATTAACCATTTTGAAGTTGGTACCTAAATCATAAAACTACATTTCCCGGCACCAACTTCAAAATGTTTCTATTTATATATTCTATTTTATAAGTCGATTTTTATTTTTTTGTAAAAAAGTTTTTATTCGTTTTATATTACCTCGAAATTGGCCTAATTGAAGCTATTTTCTTGAATTGATTTGGTCTTTGACTGAATGGGCCATCTAAGTGTGTTTTACAGTGCGCCATGTTATTAAACTTTGACCTATTTTATCATATAATTTTAAAAAATGAAATATAATTGTCAATTACTTCTTATTAATTTATTAAAACTTAATTCAAAATTGTGGGTACATATTATTAGTAATGAGATCTTTTAAAGCTACCGCCAAGAAACCTTCTTACTATCACTTGTTCTTACCATATTTTGCTCGAAATTCGATTTTTGAGTAAATTAAATAACTGATATTTTTATTCAAATTGCTCTCGCGCTATTAGTGTGATGAAGTTTGCCTTTGTTTTAAAAACTACTTTTGTAAGGTTCCTACGAAATAAGAGTTTTTTCCTGCCCCCGCAGCTTGTTTATTTTTAAAGCAGGCCATATGCAAGGCCTGGCCCTTATTCGGGTAAAGTACCTAGTATACTTTTTACCCCGAAGTGAGGACAAAAATGTTTGTATTTACATAGCCTTCAATCTATTCGTTATTACCGTCTGGGTAACATAGGCTACTAAGTATTTTATTGTGTTTTTTTATATCTCTTATTAGACGACACAGTTTATGCAAAGCGATGCGAACATATCTCATTTTGTACACGACAAGGACGTAGCAACAGGATGATAAAGACGGAAGCGATACACAAATGAACCCTTGCCTCCATTTGCTGCACAATGAATAATGTGTTCAAGCATGATTGAAAACGTTGTAATGTTTCTATACAGTGTGACAGTAATAAAGGTTCCGATCTAAAGGTTCATTTCCGTGCATCGCGACCGATCGCGAGCCGCTCGCGGCTTACGACAAGCGGCTGAGGTAAGTGACAGACGCGCGCGGCCGACGACTGTCGTAGGCTGCGCGCGCACTGTGAATATTGTCGCATCGGCCGCGAGCGTCAGCCGCTTGTCGTAAGCCGCGAGCGGCTCGCGATCGGCCGCGATGCTCGGAAATCAACCTTTAGTCATTAAATTAACAGTCGAATGTGAAATATACAGTGTACAGTGAAACTGGTTCCGGAAACATATAGGCTTTAGTGAAACGGTGACTCATTTCCTATAGTGAAAATCAGTATTTATTTAATATGTTTTTGATTTTAAAAATAGGTCCGTTCTTAGATTCATGATTTCTTTTAATTACAATTTCGATTAAACTATGGATGCTAAATTCAAAACTCGTGGAAAATGAAATTGTAGGCATCTAGGGACATTGTTACTTATAACGAAAAGTAAAGAAGAAAATATCGCAAAACAACTATTTTACTATCCACAAGTTACTGTAATAAAGGCAGAAACTGTTATAAAGGTATATAAGTTCTCTTGAAACAAGTGACAAAACTAAAAGCAGTATCAATAAGGAAATATGAATATTACTATGTAAAAGTTACGGAATTTCAGGAGAGTTTGAGTGGATGATATTCACGAAATAATGTAAGAGAATAATTTAAGTAAGTAGTTAGGTAATATTGGTTTGTTTCTTGTGTTTTTCATATAAATACCATAATATCCCTAAAGATTAGTTCGTACTAAAGATTATATCGACAGAGTCACTTTCACATATATAATAGGTACCTATTAGTGTGTATAGATTTAGTTATTGATTTTGTGTCAGTTTTTCTGGTGTAACATCTAACATTTATTTTAATTGCTAACTGTAGTAATATCATGAGTCTAGATGATCATTTTTGTTGACAGATTTCAAAATTCGTTACCCAAAGCTCAATTTCGAATTAATAAAAATATACTGTACTGTACATCTCACAGTAGTTCTGTAACAGATTGTTACCACTTCAAAAACATGATTTTTATTTATTTATTTAGAACTTTCTGCAAGTACATTGCAAAAGGCGGACTTAATGCCAATCAACCTATGGGTAGTGAAGAGAAAAGGGTGGCAGGTGCTTAGTATTACATACCTTCCCACTTAATAACAAAACAGAAAATAAATACAAATTTATATAAAACAAATACATACAAAAAATAAATATTAAATAATATAATAATATCATCAATCCGCAATCACTAATAAAAATATTTAATAGAAATTACTCATCAATATAACTATAAATTCGACGCCCGTCAAAGTATCGCCGCGGAAGATTTTTACTCACACCGACAAAACACTTATTGCGCTTCTCTGATAGTTTATATGGTGATAAGGTCTGCAAGAGGTATGCTTCTAACAAATGAAAAGCTTTTTCACCACCGACATCCCTAACATATACATATCAACCCATATGATGTCCCACTGCTGGGCACGGGTCTCCCCAGTAGAACCTACTCATTGTGGACATTGTTTGTAAAGTGGGGGTAATTTTGTTATAATCGCCACGCTTGGCGAGCAGGTTAGCGATCGCAGTAAGGCTTTAAAGTACGCAGAGGACGTTGCTTCCCCGCCTCCGGTGTGAATCTCCTTAGTCGCCTTGACGACACCCACAGGAAGAGATGGGCTAAAACTATTCTTAAGCCCTTGACACTCGAGGGCATAGGCAAGTAAATAAGTAAAAGTAGTATTTGAAAAAGGTAAGTATGTCCACGCATACCTATCGATTACATTATCCAAAAATATAATGGCCTTAAAATTGCGTATAAAAACCATTGGTGTCCCCACTGAAATAAATCCGTTTACCGTCAGCAACCACAGTTCGACTTAGACAGACGGCATACTCAACAAGTCTTTAGAAGTATCACAAAATTCAAATTTAAGCCAGATGTCTTTGAAGGCGGGTACAAACCAATTAATTTGTGACGTAAATCAAATTGCAAGGATTTTAATGAATAAACCATTTGATTTCGGCTTACGGAAACTTTCTAGTGATTGACATCTTTGGTGATAGCGAGTTGGATAATTAGTTTGGGAGACAATCAAAGTTTGTTAGTGGTTTAAAGGCTATTTGTGGGGATGACGTGAGGGAAAAATCTTTCACGCTTACGTTTTTTTTATAATTAAATGGGTCCCGTAATTTCACCCTACTGGGGAATGAAATCTGCCTTGAAGAATAATTTAAAGAATGTGGCACAAAACTGATGACATTGTTACAAAACACTCACAAGAATCACTTATAGAATACCTTTTGCAGCTGTTCTTAGCAAAATATGGCGCAAAGCTAATGACATATTATAGAAAAAGGAGTCGTGTTACTGGCGTGTCGAGTTGAGGATGAATTTCTCTGAAACATAGCTACCAGTACCGAAATTATCTTTATTATTTTGTCTGATTGAGGAGCTTTACTCGTAATTTTCTTTCAAAGGAGAACCACAACAAAATCAAACACGACACATGGCTTAGGTATACCTACGCTAATGTGGGTATTGTCTTAAAAAATAAATTAAAATATTTATAAAATTAAAGATACCTGATAACAGCACATGCCTCTCGCCAACACATAGGTTCTGTCGAAGAGCGCAAACAGCGATGCTGAAGGTTGATGTATGGTGCACACGATAGTTCTGCCTTGACGAGACAAGAGACGGAGGAGCACCACCAACTGACGGATGGCTACGACGTCCAAGCCACTGGACAAAATAAAAAAATATAGTTATAATAGTCACAAGTGTGTAGATAAATTTATCCATTTTTTGGTAATAAATCAGTATTTTTTATTTTTTTATTTATTTATCTACTATCTTGCACACAAATAAGTTGTACAAAGACGGACTTAATGCCTTAGGCATTATCTACCAGACAACCTTAGGGTGATGCAGAGAACTGTTTGAGGTGGGTGCTTAATCGACTTATATTTCTAATGCTAAATAAGTAAGAATGATTAAAAAAAAAAGTAATAATAATCTTTACTTATAATAAATCTGTAGAGAGGTCAATTCTGTACATGAAATATATTTCCAAAATAACTATCAGGGGGTGATTAGGGATCGATACTGATGCCAAAAATGCAATCAGTAAAGTTTTTGTCTGTCTGTCTGTCTGTCTGTATAACCGTTATAGAAATAAAAACTACTCGACGGATTTTAACGAAACTTGGTACAATTATTTTTCATACTCCTGAGTAGGTTATAGTATACTTTTCATCACGCTACAATCAATAGGAGCAGAGCAGTGAAGGAAAATGGGAGAAGTTACTCCATTTTTGAAGCTTTCGTCGCGTGTGCAACCGTAATGGTTAAAGCTACACAGAAATCATGTATGACGGAAATGTTCTCCTTAAAATCATATAAAAAATATCCCACGACAGCATATGTCTATCTTTTATGGTTGACTCACAATATCACGTGTAACTCCCGATAGCTTAGTAGTTCGAAGCTTTCTGATTATATTTGTCTACTCTTACGTTTATAACACTCTCAGTCATCCCTAATTAAAAAAGTTAACATAATTAACTATTCCATAAAAAATACTAATAGAAATCGGTATAGAAACACCAAAGTTATACATGAAATACGCTAATAATAAGCCATCGCGCGTGAATACTGAATCATGCTATCTATCTATATCTATACATATAATAAAATTGTAAATTTCACGTGTCTGTACATGGCCGAACATAGTGAAAAAAAATATTGGGAAATGTTCGAAAAGAGTATTTAAACACATTCCTACATTTTTAGAAATGTCTGTCTGTCTGTCTGTTTGTTTGAACACGCATCACGCAATAACTATGGGACAGATTCGGTTGAAATTTTGTATGTGTATTCTAATAAGTCTGGATTAACATATAGGCTATAATTTATCACGTTCAATTTGACGTTTTCAAATAATCATTAACCTGATTTTACGAAATAAAGATATTTGACACGCTACTTCCCATAAGAGCTAAGCAATGACGGATAATGTCTGTAGCTATTTATCGTTATAAAACAATAACTACTAGACGGATCTTCATGAAAATTTGCAGTTTTATTGTAAATACTATAGGTCATTACTTGCACTATAAATCATTATGCTATCGTCTATGGGGAGTGAGCAGCAACGTATGTGTTGTCGAACCATTATGGTTTTTCACATTTTTTTTCACAATAAGACATTATTTACAATTGTAACCTATGGAAACAATAACTTCACGCTAAAACTATTAGGAGCTAAACACAACATTTTCAATTTTCCTAAGATCAGCTATTTTAACCGTGTTTGCATCAGCTGAGGTGGTCTATTGGCACAAGTAGCGGTATTAAACGAGCGAGGTCGGAGGATCGACTCGCTAATTGCGTGTCTCTTTTTGTGTTGTGTTAAAATTATTTTTATTCCTTTTACTAAGTATTTTTCTAAATGTATACTTATTTATACAAGCTTTTATTTTCGACTTTGACATGTTTACTTTGTTTAACAAATTTTCATATTAATAATCACTTTCAATAGGCACCTTTATCATTGTTTTGCATGAATAGTGATTATGTTATAAATGTAGAAATGAAAAACAATATTACATTACAAATAAACAGTAATTACTTGATATTTTCTAGAATTTATAAATGTTAATTGCTTAAAAAAATGAAAGATTAAGTCCGCGTTACATCAAAATAAAACACGTGGCGCCATCTGTGATTCGATTTCTTCTGAGTGCCAAAATTGCTTACCTACAAATGTTAATAAACTTTCGCGATTTGTACACATTATGAAAATATATGTATTACGGGTCTTGATCGCGTAAATAATTTAAGGTTAAATACCTTGCTTACCTATGTTTAATATGCATGATAGTATAATATAAAATCATCAAGTATAAAAATAAACTTATCCAGTTTTGAAAATAGATGGCGTTTAAATACAAATTAAAAAGAATCAGGAAAATAGTTATAAAAAAAAAAACTGAAATTCTTACGTAGAGGGATATGAATATGATGATCTTAATTTGCGACAGGTTGACACACCTATTTTTAAATTCACCAATGTAGACATTATAAAATAATATTTAATTCTTCTAAAGTGAGTGAAAAAAAATATTGAAATAAGTTTAGAAATAGTATTTAAACACAAAAAAAGATATCTGAGTATATCTTTTAGAAAGGTTTTTCTTTTTTTTTTTTAAAAAGATAACTAGCAATGTAGGCTTTTGGTCCCACATTACTAGCAATCCTGTTAACCCCTCCAGCTAAGCTCAATGGCTTGTGTTAGGAGTGGGTTCACGTCGGTAGTATACTGGGTAGGATTATAGGTTTGAATGTTGTTTGTTTGTTTAAACATTGCATTCCCGCGGCACAAACACGGACACAAAGTAGGTGTACTTTAGACTCGGAAAAGATCGCTCGGGCAGGACATAACCTGCGATCATAGGGAATCTGTGAGAGTTTTTTCCATCATACCTTTATTACCTATGTATAAATTATCTTGAAGGACTAGGTACCTTCGATTAAAAGGTCCGATTTAAAAGTGTCGGAGCCGAAGTTGGAGTCGGAGGTTTAAAATCAATCGGAATTTTCGACCTATCGGAGTCAGAATCGAAGCTCCTTAACTCAAAATTTCGCACGAGTAATTGGGCGGTTTCGAGCTTCATTTAACTCGAAACCGCCCCAGTACTCGCGTGGTGGGGGAATTTTTCAATATTAATAGTATTTGATGTGATGCAAATCACTTTTTTGTCGAGGTGTGGTCGTGGGAATTTTAATAATTTGTCTTCTAACCGTCTGGCGCCATAAACTTTGTCGCCCTTCATTTTGCTGCACTGGGCATTTGCTTGGCTTGCCCTGCCATATGTTGGGCCCTGATTAAAGCTAGGCCCAAATATCAGTTTACAATATGTTTTACACAGAAGTTGAATTGTAATATAAACTACCTTAATATAAATCCAACTTCCACGCGAACGAAGTCTCGGGCACCGCTAGTATATAAATAATTATAAAAACAATACCATACATATAAATACACATACATACACACACAACATACCAATACATACATTTACATACATAATACATACTCATAACTAAACAAATACATACATATTATACATACATAGATTACTATAATTGTGATGATTCCGCCAATAACTTCGTATATAAATTAAGTACTTGGAACTTAAAGGTGACACGAGTTGTAGACATTCTTATTTCGAGAGGGAGCGCATTCCAAAGGAGAATAGATTGAATAGAGAAGGAAGAATGCACCAGAGTGGAGCTGTGAGCAGGACAGAGAAGCAACAGATATTTATTAGCGGGACCCACATATTATAAACAAAACTAAATTAACACTTGACATCTCGCATCAAATCCTGAGTCGCATTATACTACAGTTATTACATTATCTTATGCTAAATCTGGCAACTCTGGTAAGTAAACTACTTACTTTTAAAAAATGTTGCCAAAAAATTTTTGCTCCGCCAAGAAATAATTCTAGGTCCGACACTGCCAAAATTGTAATAACTAATAACCTAAGCAATTAGAATTTGCTTGAAAATTGCATAAACAGTTTGAAACATGTTCCAAATGTCATGAATAATATCTAAATCTAAGTAATTGTATATCAAAACCGCAGACAAAAAATGCCTTTTATCGCTTCAAATCTTCACGCTGTATGAGTATGCATCCTACCATAAAATTACAGCAATGTAATCTTGCAAGGGGTATTCCAAATTTCTAACGATACGTTTTTGTAGGTGCCTATACCCTTAAATTTTATGGTTTGTTGACATTACCTAAACAAATAAAATTGATTTATAAGGCTGTAAAGTTAAATACCGTTTAAATGAATGCCGTTTACAAAATTTTATGGTAGCTGAAATTCTTTGACGGGTTTATGTTATTTTGTAAGATTTCATTTATGTTTACACGGATTGTTTCAGGAGTTTTAAATGAAAGGAATTTTTAAATTTCGGTCCCGAGATTGAATGACAAGTGCCTGCAAAATTAATGCTAGCAATAAATGCTGATATAACTTTTGCTATTATAGGGTTCGCTTAGCTAATTACACTGCTTATTGGAATGTTACAGAAATAACAATCCAATGAGCAGTGTAATTAAAGAATAAAAGAATTGAAAATAATGTTATTGTAGTGTAGGTACCTGTATCGTGTATGTATTCTGATTTCGTTCACGGCAGTCAATCTCATCGGCAATTTAACTACGAACGAAGGATCTATTGAAGTGCACAAGTATGTGCGCAAACTCTAGTAGGTAGGTACCTATAGGTACTCCATATTCAGACACAACCAAAGAAAAAATACTTAGTTGCAGAGTTGAAGCCTTGTGTGACAATTTTCGAAAACGGTCACCAATCTATGGAACTGTACAGTGATAATGTTGCTTAATTTCACTGAATTCTCGATCTTCGCACGCCACTGAGTAGATAACGGACTCGTGTATAAGTGGGTACCTACTCGTGTTGTTGGTTTTATCTAGGACAGTTGTTTTTCCAATTTTGGGTATTGAACCGTATCCACAGTGCCGGCCCGAGGCTAGATTTTGAGTGGAGCGATTTTGTCGCACCAATATTGGTCAAGTGTGAGGGGAGAGTGCAACCCGATACTGCGTAAATACATCACGCGACGGGGAGTGGATGCCAATACCGCCTAAGTACACACACGTGACGAGGGGTGCGGTGCAAATCAATTTAACGCCCTTTGCAAATTAATTAAGTGCCCCTTGCAAATAAATTTAGCGCCCTTTGCCAATTAAATTTAGCGCCCTTTTCAAATAAATTTAGCGCCCTTTGCAAATAAATTTAGCGCCCTTTGCAAATCAATTTAACGCCCTTTGCAAATTAATTAAGTGTCCCTTGCAAATAAATTTAGTGCTCTTTGCAAATCAATTTAGCGCCCTTTGCAAATCAATTAAGCGCCCTTTGCAAATCAATTTAGCGCTCTTTGCAAATCAATTTAGCGCCCTTTGCTAAACAATTTCGCGCCCTCTGAAAATCAATTTAGCCCTCTTGCAAATAAATTTAGCGCCCTTTGCAAATCAATTTAGTGCTCTTTGCAAATCAATTTAGCCCCCTTTGCAAATCAATTTAGCCCTCTTGATTGCATTTAACGTCCTAGATTCCTTAGCCGGAGGACGTTTTCGGCGCCCCTTGACCAATGGCGCCTCGAGCGGCCGCTTTGTTTGCCCTATGCACGGGCCGGCCCTGCGTATCCGTTGCGTAGGTGGTCAAATATAGGAAATGTTTTAGGTTTTTATCACCACTTGTATGTGTTAGGTCGATGAACATTCCAGGAATTAATGCCTATATACAATAAGTCTTAGCAACTTCAAATATAAACTAGAAGATACTTAAATAAATAGGATGTAGGAAATTATGATAAATAAGTCTGTAATTTTTCAGGCGTGAAATTGTGGAACAACTGTAGGTATAAATAAATAAAATGTTATTGTTGAAATGTCTGCTTTTAACGATAAGATCACTGTTTACCTAAACTCGTAGACTGGCACAAACTCATAGCCTGAAGCTTAAAAACTTTAATTACTAGTAACTAGTCCTGGTAATTAGGTACATGAGTTTCTTACCATACCTTCTCATACCAGGAATTTGGAATTATATGACTTTCTCCTATCACATTAATCTGACCATACAAATAAACAAGCGGCGATAAAATTGCCCTGGGCAAAAATGTATAATATATCTAATATATATATATATTAGATATATTTCGGGACTTAATCGCGTGAATTATTTAAAGGTACGAACCTTTTATTTACCCGACGTTTCGATCGAATTGCACCGATCGTGGTCACGGGTCGACTGTTCATAAAAGGTCCCGAAATATATCTAACATCTAATATCGCATACATTATTCAGAATTCACAACGTTGAAGTTTATCTACGCTATAAGTAGACTAAGCTAAACTAACTTTAAACGTAAAATATGTTAGCACTTCAAAAGTCAACCATCTTTGCAAGCTACAATGTACCGAGCTAAAGTCTCTCCCGTGGTTTTCTTTAAAACGGAATCCTTAAATTAAGTGAATTCATTGCTGAACAAAATGTACTTAAGCTAAAAGCTCGAGCTACTAAGAAGATACTTGTAGCCGAACAGAGTTTTAATTAAAACGAAGCACCCACATACCTACTTAGACGAAGTGTTATATTGACTTATTTGAATTTTTTTTAGGATTCTGTCTGTAAAAAATGTTATGAAGTAGCCACATTTATAAAACCCTGAATGATGTTTTCTTAGTTAGATTTATGATCTTATCACTGAGAGAATTAATAATTTAGCGCTACGTACACAACGATACGATCGCCGACCTCGCTCTTCCGCACACAACCATTACTTCACAGTGCGCAGGAGCGCAGGTCAAAATATTCGTTCGTACATATGTAAGATTACGAACGCTATGACTATGACATTACGAAAATGCTCGTTTTTGCATTTTTCTGCAACTTCAAGATTTATTTGCGGGATCATATTAAGACATATCCTTAAATTTCTTTATATCATCTACTAAAAAAACTCTTTGACTAGAGACACATTTTTTTTTCCTGTCCTTTAGGTTTTCTATATAAATTTTGAGAGAGCCGAACCCTGTTTCGCGTAATCTACCCTTAAAAACACAAAAAGAAACTTGATACTAAACTAACATCGTCTTGAGCTTGGTAGGCCCCTTAATCAAACCCTGCAATTACTTACATACATTACTTTAATTTCATCATACCACCCTCTTCCAAACAGACCTAAATAAGAAGTGCCCAATAAATTCCACTCTGTACCACAATAAAGAATAATTGATGCATTCTAGAACATTGTACCCGGATCCAAATTAATGCATTTCCAAAGGGATTACTCTAAAAAGGCCTACAAATCAGTGGTATCCATTCTATTGGCAGTGTTGGGATACGATCCCAACAGAGATGTTTGTTAGAATGTTTTGAGTCGAAACTCGTAATTTGTTATTGTTTATGTAAAATGAGTAGACGATTAGCACGTTTGATAATTTATTCGCTACTAAACTTAATGCTATGTACAATGTATGTATGTTATGTATTTTATTGCTACGTTAGTGTTAGGTTGCGGTGAAAGAGGTCAATTTACAGCGTAGCTCGTACATATTGCCCACTCAAAAAGATAACAATGTTATACATTTTTATATTATGATAATAGTAAGAATAAAAGAAAATATAAAAGAAGTAAAAATGTTAGTAATATGCAACACTTTTTTGTCAAAATTGGACTGGTTCGATGGATGGCAGGACTCTTACTAAACACGTTTCAAGCATAACGTTCAATAAAAGGTTATGGAGGGTAGCGGTGATTAAACCAATTACCTCCATTGTACTTATGTAATTCTGTTTACGTTTATTTGGGTTGGAGCCCGACCTTTTGAGCCATAGATATTAATGAATTACTCCAAAGATTTTTCGTATACAATAGAAACGAAATGGAAAAATACAAAGGTATTAAAGTTTTGTTGCTACAATAGAAGTGTTACTTGACTCTGGAATGGTTTCAACTAAAGATCCAATTGGGTTTAGGTAGAAAATTAAGTTTTTGTGATTACCCTTTTGGTAGCTTGGGCCAATGTCCAACACTCTAAAGCAATGTCACGTCTTTGCTGTTTGGGTGGTAGTAATGGAAATCTTATACGAATACCTATTAGGTGAGTTGCAACGCTCACGCGTTTCTAAAAGCAATGACCTCTATTTTGTTGGCCATATGCCATGTTTTTTTGTGTGATTATCGATCCTGGCTTTTAAAAATTTCCAATGAAATGTTTGTGGAACTGTGGTAGATTTTGGCCACGTTTTTAGGGTTCTATGGAAAAAATGGCAAAACGGAACCCTTATAGTTTCGCATTGTCGGTCCGTCCGCAACTTAGATCAGAGACTGTTAGTGCTAGAAGGCTGTAGTTTTGCATGAATACACAAATAACTTACGCCGACAAAGTGAAATAATAAAATCTTAAAAACTTTTTTTTGAAGGTACCTCCCCTACCTATATGTAAAGTGGGGATGTAATTTTTTTTCTCACCTACCAGATTGTGTAGGGTATCATTAGATAGGTCTTTTGAAAATGTTTTAGGGATCTGTTTGTGGAATATGAAGCCTTAAAGTGCAAGTTTTTGTTAAAATCAAGTGTCTCCCCTGCTAGCGAAATGATTGATCAGCTTTTCAAATGAGAAGTAACAACATTTTCGTATAAATTCCATTGAAAATTATTATTAAGTAGGTATAACGTCGTGAGTATGAAACAAAAACAACAGAAAAGCATGGGGGAGGGGGGGTGACTACGGAACCCTACATATTGCCCGGTTTTTCAGTTCATATGAGGACACCTTAAATCCGACTAATCAGACTTTTAATATTAAGAAGCTGTTAAACGCAAAGAGACAGATGTTTTTAATTGACAAATCCATTACTTCAACTAAAAGGAAAATACACTCTAAGCAAATGTGTACATTTCCAAAGCCTTCATAACTCAATATGTCTATAACACTTATTCAATATTATTCAATTTCTTAGTCAAGACGTAATCCCCAACACTTTTCCTCCCACAAATCACCAAGAAAAGTCTCAATAAAAACTATTCTCTTGTAAACATACGGAGGTTGCTATAACGATGCCAATTACTCATATATAATCCACAGATTTTACTTTTCCTCGACGAAGGATTACGAGAGTTATAGCGGTCGTGGCTAATTGCTTTTTTAACGTTGTCAAAGAAAAAGAAAATAAAGAGATTACAGTAGGTAGAACCTTCTCTAAGTTGTTTTGACTATCGCAACTTAAATATTTGGTTGATTCTGTGTCTGGATGTTATTTATCTACAACTACCATTGCCACGCAACTTCGTCTGCGTAAATTTTCCCCGTTTTTGGAACATTTCTCATTGCTGCTCCACTCCTATTGGTCGTAGCGTGATATTCAAAGGCCTTCCTCGATAAATGGGCTATCCAACAGTGAAAGAATTTTTCAATTCAGATAAGTAGTTCCTGACATTACCGCGTTCAAACAAAAAAACAAACTCTTCAGCTTTATTATATTAGTATAGCTATGTATGTATTTAAAAATATATAAGTATGTTTATCGGTTGTCTGGTTTCCATAGTACAAGCTCTGCTTAGTTTGGGATCAGATGGCTTTGCGTGAGTTGTCCCGAAATATTAATATTATTTGATTTAATAGATTACGGGTTGCCGTGACGTAAAAATAAACTAAGTATTACAATAGGGGTATTTGACTAAAGTATAAACAGTGTCTTTTTTTAAAATGTCAAAAACGACTCAACTCCTCAACTACTCCGTACAAGTTTGTATAAAATACTAGCGTATGACGTCACATTTTCAATTATCAAATCAATTACTTTTAGTATTTCTTTTGATGAATTAAAAATAATAAACACGTTAAATTATGAACGAACACATTTGTTCAGAATATTTTATGACATATTATTGCATGTTGAGTATATAATAATTTATTATGATAGTAGTCAAATACTATTTCTGTGTTTATATCAAAACACAAAAATAGTATCTACACTCTAGTGCATTAAAATCGCACACGTCGCAGATAGTACATATGTATTATGATTTAGTTTTTAAATTTCAATTCTTATTAATTTATATATTTTTTAATGTGGGATGAAAGATTCTAAATCTAGGTATACAATAATAATAATAATAATAATGTAGATTCAGCGGTCATTGTACTAGTTGTTTCTGCCCATGGACTAATCGCCTAGAGCCTCGACCAAGGCAGAGGCTCACGTTTGGTAGCTGGGTCAAGGGCCAGATGCAAAAGACACGGCACGCATCCTCCAGGTTCCTCTTTCTGGAGCCCTAACCACCGGTAGCTTGGTCTCTGTACCCGATGCCGGTGGGACACTAATTTTTATATTTTTAAATTTATATGTTTTGTTATGTATTTAAAAATGTAAAAAATAAGCTAAGGAAATAAATAATGGAATAATAATAATAATATCTTGGGACAACTTACACAATGATATAACTTAAATGATTGTAAGGTGCTTGCAAGTTGACTTCAGGGATCATTATAGTAATTTATCCAGATTATTAAAATCATTAACAATTAGAAATATTGAGCACTCACACCCAAATGAGGGCATTTTACTCAATATTGCTGAGCTCGCACTATCTATTGCTGTAGTCCTATTTTTTATTTTATAGTTTATTATTTTTATCACTTACATGGTCTCTTTGGGTAATAAAATAATCTTTCACACCACATAAAAAAAGTAGTTTATTTTTAAATTTAGAAATGTGCGACTTCTTGCTCCGGAGTGTACTCATAAGGTATCGATAGCTATTCGAGAGAAACAAAGGAGTTGTTAAAATGGCGGCAAACTGACATGTTGCTATTTTTACAGCTCCACGTTTACCGTGTAAAACAGTGTAAATTAAACTTTAAATACCTGATTACTGGACAAGAACGAGACTCTGTGATTCAAAGCAGAAAACTAAAAAGAAAATAAACTTGAAACTGACGTATGCACAAAATGTGCGAGCCATAATTCCTACAGAACAATATCGGAGGGAACAGGAAAAAAAAATCTTAATAAATGATCTGGGTGTAGGTACACATAAATATTAATGATTAAAACATAACTACAAAGCATTTTTTAATCGAAGGAATCAATAAATGAATCCATCTTATTTCATGAATTAAATGAAATAAATGACACCAAAACAAAGCGGTCTTATTAATCGAAACATTTTTTCTAAATGAATTCAGTTTATAGGTTTATATATAGGCGTTTACCTTAGAAAATATAAAATAAACAAAGAAGAAAAAATAACCGCTATCACTTAAAAGAAATTATAACAAATGGTTCAAATGTCATCATCCCCAAAACTACTAATCCTTTAAGAAAACTGTAAACTTACGTGGTAGGCTCATCCAAGAACATTATCGGTGGATTGTTGACCAGCTCCAACGCTATCGACAGCCGCTTCAGTTGACCTCCAGACAGACACTCAGTCATGGTGTTCCTATGGTCCCAGAGGCCAAGGGTTTGTAGAATTTCTTCTATCTAAAAACAAGAAAACGCTTATTACAGTAAGAATTTAACATTGTTTTTTTCCCATGTTTATGTCACAAATTACAGCTCTCTAGGTTCACAGGTTTGGGCTGCATTTTGATTGAGTCAGGACTTTTATTTTTATATTAGCTGACCCGCACAACTTCGTCTGCGTAAAATTTCCCCGGTTTTGCAACATTTTTCATTGCTGCTTAGATATAGTATAATAGGAGCGCTTATTGGTCGTAGCGTGATGTTATATAGCCTATAGCAGCTATACTCTAAGTGTGTTCCGCGGAACCCTAGGGTTCCGTGATACCTCTGTCGGGGTTCCGCAAGAATTTAGAAATAAAAAAATCAAAACACCTCTCTCTGGTCGCTCCGCGGCTGTGCGGACTCCGCGGCCGCGCGGAGACAAAACGCTATGAATGTTATTTATTTATTTGTATTTGTATAAGCTTGTGTTACATTAGCTGGTACAATATCTTATAAGTTTGGCCTCAACAATTTTATACTTGTACAACGCGTTCGCTCTAAGTTTGCCGGTCTGTGGAATGCGCGTACCCTCCCCCACGTGACAACAAAACTTATAATGTGTCATAGTTTTACCCAAATATCTACCGTACACAATTTTTATTGTTACAATTAAATAAAAAATTTCGAACGTCATACACTCATACCTATCGCCAGCGGCAAACTTAAAACGAGCGGGTAGTATACTTGTAAGCGCTCAGTCTCTTTGATAAAAGCCGCCTCTGAATTAGACGCTATAGTTGTCAACAAGCGACTTTCGTCTCTAACTTCAAAGGATAAAGTCGATATTGTTTACAACGCTATTTTTAAATTTCTGTTTTTATTTTTGCTTTTTGTTTATCAAAGGTGCCGACTCGAGTATTTTCGAGAATATTTGAGATCGAGTCTAGGACTAAGTATAAAAGCGGCGATCGCGCGTTGGCGTCGTCAGTTGATGATTAGCGTTCGGAGCGATAAGTTACTACCTACTTACAAGCTCGCTAGCGAGAAACTAGTGTTCATTGTTTTACTGCCTGCTGTATTCTGTTGTCTCAGTTTTATACATTTCTTCCCTGTAGGTTCTAACTTTAGTCTCTTATACGCAGTAACGATTGTGCATTATTTAAACCCCACTATCCTGACTTGTAACATTATAAATAAAGAAGAATGGAACGTTGGCTTAAAGGTGTTAAACGTGTTTCAACAACATCTTCTAATGACGCTGAATGTTCAAAAGCAATGCGCGCGGAGAATTTAGCAATCACCGATCCAGAAGATGATGCCACGAGTGCCACGACGTCAAGCTCGACGGTTTCAAAGACGAAAAAAAGGAAGTATGATGAATCTTATATCAGTTTCGGATTTGTTGATTCCAACGGCTCACCTCTCTGCATGCTCTGTAGTAAACTGCTTCCTAATAGTTCCATGGCACCTGCCAAATTGCGTCGACATTTAGAAACCGTACACCCCGAGACTAAAGACAAGAATAAAGAATTTTTTGTTCGCAAAAAAGATCAGTTATTGGAAAGTCAAAAAAATATGATGCATGTAACACAAACTACCAACGAAAAGGCCACGGAGGCATCATATTTAGTTAGCTATCGCATTGCACAAGCAGGTGAAGCGCACACTATCGCTGAGAAATTAATAAAACCATGTGTATTAGACATAACAAAATGTATGCTTGATGAAAAATCTGCAAAGCATCTTTCTACTGTTCCGCTATCAAACGATACTGTTTCACGACGAATCCATGATCTGGCAAGCTACGTCAAACAAGAACTAGTTACACGTCTACAAAATACACGATTCGCTTTGCAAATGGACGAGTCGACTGATGTCGCTGGTTTGGCTATCCTGCTGGTTATTGTGAGATATCCATATAAAAGTTCTTTTGAAGAAGACATGCTTATGTGTTCATCGCTGCTTACAAACACTACCGGGGAAGAAATTTTTAATAAAATAAATATATTTTTTGAAGAACATAATCTCAGTTGGAACAATTGCATTGACATTTGTACAGATGGGGCCAAGGCGATGACAGGTAAAACAGCAGGAGCAGTGTCACGAATGAAAAATAAAGCGCCTAATTGTAGTTCCAGTCATTGTATTCTGCATAGACAAGCACTTGCGATGAAGCAAATGCCGTCTAATCTAAAATTAGTTATGGATGAAGCGGTAAAAATAATTAATTTTATCAAATCACGACCACTACAATCCCGATTGTTCTCATTATTGTGTGAAGATTATGGCAGCAAACATAAAACACTGCTGCTCCATACAGAAGTGCGATGGCTGTCTCGGGGAAAAACTTTAACAAGGCTATTTGAACTTAGAGCCGAGTTACAAATGTTTCTTTCAGCAGATACTTCTTTTAATTTGAAGGACCGTTTGTATGATAAAACTTGGTTGTTCCGATTGTCTTTTATGGCGGATATCTTTCAAAAACTTAACGAATTAAATTTATCGTTGCAAGGTAAACAGACAACAGTGTTTCAGGCCTATAATAAAATAACTGCTTTTAAAAGAAAATTAGATTTTTGGATCATTTGCATTGGTAAGAAAGAAATAGAAAGTTTTACGTTACTCAGTGAGTTTGTTAGCGAAAACGACTCAGAAATGTTTGAAGATAATGTGTTTGAAGAATTGGTCCAATATCTCAGTTCGATGCGCGCATCTTTTGAAAAGTATTTTTCCGAAGAACACAATACAAAAATTAAAGTGAACTCCTGGATTCATAATCCTTTTTTACCCAACTTGGAAAAGCCTGAAAACATGTCAAATGAGATATATGAATCTCTTTTAGAAATGTCATCAGACACAAGTATGGAGTCATTGTTCAAAACGACGCCTCTTAATGATTTTTGGTGCAGAATCCAAGATGAATATGCAATGCTTGGCCAAATGGCTCTGGATATTCTTCTCCCGTTCCCAACTACATATTTGTGCGAAACAGGATTCTCTACCTACGCAGCCACGAAAACAAAATATCGCAATAGACTGGACGCCGAAGCTGATATGAGACTCCAACTTTCTTCCATCAAACCTGATATCAAGCAATTGATGAAAAATAAAAAACAGTTTCATACCTCCCACTAGTTAGATTTTTTCTTTTTTAATGTTTTCTATTATTGTCCTTACCAAGTGGTGAAGTAAATAATAATTAGTAACTGATACATTGTACTTTTATTATGCTGATTAATAAAGAATACACTTATAAAAATAATTGTTTTATTGTAGGGTTCCATCAAGTATTTTGCTTCCCAAAAGGGTTCCGTCATTTAAAAAGTTTGAGAACCACTGGCCTATAGCCATCCTCGATAAATGGGCTATCCAACAGTAAAAGTTTTTTTTAAATTCGGACCAGTAGTTTTTGAGATTGTCGCGTTCAAACAAACAAACTTTACAGCTTTATAATATTAGTATATATTCTTTATATATTCCCGCGTTTAATTTATATGATTGAAAGGAAACCTAGTTTGAACCCTTTACAGTTTAAGGGTTGAATTTTTAAAAATCCATTCTTAGCAGGTGCCTACGTAATTTTTAAGTTGTGTTTGATTTATCAGTGATTCACGTTTACTTTATTTTTTTGCAGGAGATAATTACAAAACTTTAATAAAAATAAAAACATGTTAATTTCACTACTGTAAACTATCGCAATACACAAATTTAAAAAAAAATCTTGATTTATATGCACACATAATACACTTAATACTTCAGGTAACGGTCTCTAAACTAAGCAGTAGTGCACAGTAAAACGTCATGAACTGAAAGTTCATCACACTCGGTACTTTAACTTCAAAACCTGTTTTATACCTTCCATGTAAAGTTAAAACAAGTAAGTTCATATGAAATGTAAGAAAGAAAATCTTATATGAAAAGTCTTCAAATGTATTGCGTTTTTAGGGTTCCGTAGCCAAAATAGCAAAACGGAACCCTTATACTTTCACCGTGTCCGCAGCTTAGATCAGAGACTGTTAGTGCTAGAAGGCTGTAATTTTGCATGGATACACATGCTACTTACGCCGACAAAGTGAAAGAATAAAATCTTAAAAAATAAGGGTACCACCCAAAGATAATGTGTGTTCTGAGGTACCACCCCTATACGTAAAGTGGGGATGTGATTTTTTTTCTCACCTACCCCATCGCATGGTATCATTAGATATGTCTTTTAAAAACGGGGTTGTGCAGACCATTTTTAAATTTAGGGATCCGTTTGTGAAATATTAAGCTGTAAAGTGCAAACTTTTGTTGGAGTAAATGTTTTTGGGTATGTGAAAAAAAACACGGTAGTAGTATATATAGTGAAATTAAAAGGAAAACTATCACAGCTACAACTTAACAAGTAACAGCAGACCAAGTGAGAATCAACAAAATTTTCAAACAGATTCCATTGAAAAATTAGTAGTAAGTATGAAACAAAAACAACAGAAAACCTACTTCTTAAGCCGCATTATTCGGATGGGGACAGCAGAACCCTACATTGTGCGTGGCTACATGCACTTGCCTGGTTTTTTAAAGTTAGACCACACGACAACTTTTTTCTCGTTGTCTGACGTTCATAAGCGTTGCATTTTGTAAAGTAAATATAGTACTTTGACTTATACAATTAAATCCTACAACACAAACAATATAAAAGCAAGAAAGAATCTTCTATTCCCATCCATCAAATCATGGGGCTCTGTGTAAGCCTCTACATGACTCAATATAAAGTAAACGTGATCTAATCTTCTTTGAGAGTAATCCTAAATTCAAGGATAGGTATGTTCCTGTCGGCGGTTAAGCCCTGATACTTAATTTGCCACAAATTAAATTTCGCTTATTCTATCTATATCTACATATTCGTTAGAGTCCTAATTATTAAATTATTCAATTCATTACATTCAAAAGTCTAATTTTTCAATAGGTAGGTATTTTTCCAATACCTATGTATATTTTTTTCCGGTTTTTCCTTACGAGTACTGACTAAGAAACATATTTGTGTTTATTTTATTCGAAAAATGTAGGATTCTGATTTCGATTAGCGATTTCCAACCTTTTCTTGACCACTTTTAGTTTTTTATTGTTCGCAGGGAGCTACATGTACAAAAATTAAAAAAAATGTGTGGCACTCGGGGATTGCCGCAATAAAGCAATTATAATTATTTATTTATTTTTTATTTAGGCAGTATTTTTTTTTTGAGCATCTCGTCTCGATCCGTGCGAGCTTCGTACAGTCGTACCATATACATATACGTTAAGCAAACGCTCGGCCGAGCTACATGGTAGGTGGAGTTGGGGATGTAAGGTTTTATTTTCGTTACGGAATTTCTTGATTCGATTCGATTTGATTCGATTCGCCGCGCTCAAAGCCAATATTAAACTAATTTCTATTTGGCAAAGACTTCAAAATGTTTAAGAATATGTTTATTTTTAACTTCTTAGTTACCTTGTATTTTAATACTCACAGTTGTTTGAATTATTTTTGAATTCGGTTAAATTTTTTTTTATTACTTTTTCAGATGCACGGGACTATGTCTAGACAAAGTCACATTCGAATAGCGATGTCGTTAATGAAAAAGTAGGTACAAAATGTATATAATTGAAATGTGTCACGTGGCCAATCCAAATTGATGCAAAGATAAGCTGCACTATCTTAATATATATAAATCTCCTGTCACGATGTTTGTCCGCGATGGACTACTAAACCGCATAACAGATTTCGATTAAATTTGCACGCAATATGCAGTTTGGTCCAACTTGAGAGATAGGATAGCTTAGATCTTTAATTATAGTCGCAATTACTAAAAAAAATAGGGATCCCATGTCCACCCGTGCAAAGCCGGGACGGGCCGCTAGTAACATATATACAGGGTGTAATCGTTAAGTGTGTCCAGGCGATTATTCCGTAACTATTACAGATATCAAAAAACTTTAAACTGATATCGAAAGTACGTTACCTAATGAGTTCAATGACATCAATAACTTTTTAAAAATCAAACGAGAGGTATCTAACATTTTGACATTAAACACTCCCATACATTTAGTATGAGATTAGTAGAAAGGTTTTAGTTTCCTTATTTTAAAAGAATATTTTAGCTTAGTATTGATATTAAAGGAAACTGGTTATTAACCTAACAGAGTAATAAAACTATATTTTAATTGAATAATATTTATTTCTTAGTAAGTACTAAATTTTGTATTCAAAGCCGATGTTCGAAGTGACGTCCTTGTTGTGCGATACAATGACGAGCTCTGCTTACAGTTTCTAAATGAACTTTCCTTAACATTTGCGGAGTAATTAAAGCAATTGCACGACGTACACGATTCTGTAACTCTTCTAGGCTGTACATTCTCTCGTACACTTTGTCTTTGATAAAACCCCATAGGAAGAAATCACAAGGCGTGAGATCCGGGGATCTGGCAGGCCAAGGGGTTGCACTGTTATTGGCTATTAAACCATCAAAATTGTCTCGTAAGAAATTCATTACAATATGTGTATTATGTGCAGGTGCTCCATCTTGTTGAAAAATTATCGACCTTCTTTCATCGTCTGGAATTTGTTCTAAGAGACTTAGCATATCGTTTTGTACAAAGGTGAAATATCTCGGTCCATTTAAGGTTCCACTGTAAAAATATGGCCCGATGATCCGATCTCCAAGAATACCACACCATACATTAATTGAGAATCGCACCTGAGCTCTAACTTCAGTAATTTGGCGAGGATTGTCAATTGACCAAAAATGCGAGTTTTTTCTATTGTAAATGCCGCAGTTTGAAAAATTACTTTCATCGGTCCATAATATTGACCTTACATTGATATAATTATTGACTAGCCAATTGCAATAGACCAGCCGACGAGCAGGATCATCATTGTGTAGCGTTTGAGTAGGTTTTATCTTGAAAGTTTTAAAGTTGTGTTTTTGTAATAACTTATGTACATAATTATGGGACACCGGAAATAATCGTGCCACTGACCGCGTCGATTCTCGTGGATTATTTACTACGTAGCTAATATTGTTATCTAAATCATTATTAAATTCCGGAGCTCTTGCTCTCGAATCTTTTTTCTGTTGAAAGATCCATTATTTATTAAATTGTTATCCAGCTGTTGTAAGTTCGTACCAGAAGGGACTTCTCTATCTGGGTACTCTCTTCTGTAGGCGATAATGGCCGTTCTTTTGTTACAATCATATTTGTAGTACATTTTTAACATATCTCTCTTCTCTCTTTTGGAATATGCCATTTTGCAAACAATAAATGAAACAATCACGATTCTTAATGCAAATTAAAAAACAACAAAGATAAATTGGCGGGAACAACAACCCGAGATAAAAGTTTTGAATTTAGAACGAACACCAAAGAGTATCTTTTATTTTTCTTTTTGTAGTGCGTTGCTTTTCAGTCAGTTGAAATTATTGCGATATTGAAACACAGTTTATTACTAATTTGAAGTGGTAAGATAATTAATCTACACGTGCATCTACTTGAAAATCATCATTGTCATATCATACGTAATCATACAATATGATTAAGGTACAATGAGTACTAGACCACTTAAAATAAGGAAACTAAAACCTTTCTACTAATCTCATACTAAATGTATGGGAGTGTTTAATGTCAAAATGTTAGATACCTCTCGTTTGATTTTTAAAAAGTTATTGATGTCATTTAACTCATTAGGTAACGTACTTTCGATATCAGTTTAAAGTTTTTTGATATCTGTAATAGTTACGGAATAATCGCCTGGACACACTTAACGATTACACCCAGTATACACTATACATTATCTTTACTATTTTTTTACATTCTATTGATCACTAATCTAGCAAACGGTGAGACCATGTAGAAAACGAAATAAAATGGGGGATTTTATTTTTAAAGACGTTTAATGTTTGCGGAAGAGACGGATTTTTTTTTTGCGAACGATTGTTTGGATCGAACTCTTGTAGGCGTTAGCGAATTCGCCACGGAACGAATATACCTTGTCTAAGCCCCCAGTGTCGTTAATTGTTGAGGAGTTCGTCTCCATCCAGCTCTATTACACGATTATGCTTTGATAAGCATAACCTAGATTACCTTGATAGTGATCAAATTACAACCCGTGAAATACTCACTATTTAATAATTTCGTTGCTCATTTGTGAACTTCATCATCATTTCGACTTTATCAAATGGTGCTTTCCGGGAACAAATGCACAAATTACTATCAATTAATAGGTGTTTACCTATTATGTTGCCGTATTACATTTTTTATTTTTATTCGAACCAGTAGTTCCTGAGATTATCGCTTCAAACAAACAAACTCTTTAGCTATATAATATTAGTATAGATGTATTTAGAAATGTAATATAAGTATGTGTATTAGTTGTCTGATTGCCATAGTACAGGCTCTGCCTAGTTTGGAATCAGATGGCTGTGTGAACGGTCCTAAGATGTTATATTATTTTAAGAATACTCGTGCTAGGAATATGACGTTTAATATGCAGCCAAAGTGATTAATCAAGATATTATTACACTTGTTAGTCATTATGAATAATAGCTAAGCAATTTAACCAAAGTAGTTAGTACCTAACTAATTGTAAGGCCAGAATTAATCACAATATGTAGCTATCTATATTAATTATACAATATTCGTAATGTCTAGTTATTAAGTAGATATTGAGGAAATCAGTTTGAGATGACAAAATAAACATTACAATCTTTTTTTCAAAAATCCATACTATATAACAGTACTTATATATAGATTTTCATGAAATTTAGTATGCAGGGGGTTTCGGGGCCGATAAATCGATCTAGCTAGATTTTATTTTTGGAAAACGTCATTTAAAAAAATACCAAGCGGAGCTCGGTTATCCAGGTACTACTTATAATAGCCTATTAACACAACCTCCTTATTCTAGCTACACATAATCATAAATAATAGATTTTTGAAAATGTTACATTTTCTTCCGTCTTGCCTCCCAGCCCACCAATAAAAACGTCCAAAAATTACTTAACCTCACGTGATGAAGCAGCAAATTATCATTATCCTTATATAGTACAAAATGAACTGGCTTTCCACGGCTGTACCTACGCTTAAATCCTCTAAACTACCCAACGGATTCTGATGCAGTTTTCACCATAAGTAAGACAATTTCTTTAGGATAGTATATCTGTATAATACATGCATATTATATAATAGAATACTATCGGGACTTCATAGCGTGAAATATTTAAAAGCAAGAACTTATTATTTACTCGACGTTTCGATTGAATTGCACCGCGCCTCACGGAGACATCGCTAAGCTGCCATCAGTCCACCCGTGTGATCACGATTGGTGCAATTCGATACAAAACAATGACATCATTCTTTTGTATGGTCAAATCATGTAGTTTGAATGTTTGTTTTGATGTTTATAAATTCATGACAGCATAAAATTATAGGGAAACATTGTTGTTTAGAATATTTTTGCAAATGCTATTTCCTGTATAGTGTACAATAATTTATTGTTATTATAGTCATCTACCCAATTCACGAACACAAAGTACACCCAGACTCGGAACAACAATTTGTGGATCACACAAAGTGGTGTCCCGTGTGGGAATCGAACCCACGACCTCTTACGTAGCAGTCGGATATTCTCCAAAAACGCCACAGACGCAGCACATGTGCTTAGATAGTGAAGAAACCTCCATGCGAGGCCGTGGTGGGCTGCTAGTGTGAGCATAAAATGAACTTACAATCAGATCTTTCTCTTTCTGCCCAAGGTCTTTCCCAAGCTTCAAGTTAGCAGCTATAATCATAGACTCCTGCACCGTGAGCCTCGGCTGAAGGAGATCGTCCTGCATGATGTAGGTGCTAAGTTTTTTGAACAGGCACATGTCACGAGAGTGCCCATTTATCGTGATGCGCCCAGTCACGTCGTTTGAGCTGTAAAGAAAAAAATCGTTTATTAAGCCGCGAAACCACTGGGTACTATTTTTTTGACGTAATAATGACGTCTTATAAATCGATAACCGGGTGCACGCACAAAAAATTTAAACGTAAATGATGTGCTAAGCAACGGTCACGTTATGGATTGGTTGCAAAGCAACAGTAAATGGCTATTCAAATATCAAATATTTTATTTGTATCGAAAATTTCACAGTACATTATTGTGCACGAAAATACCTGCATTAGTTAAAAAATAACTGTGTCGCAGCTATTAACGCCCACGGACGACAAGTGGTTTCAAAGTGCTCCACATAAGTGATATGCACTTTGATTGCCTCTGTGGCGCGGTGGGAGTGTATCCGACTGCTACGCAAGAGGTCGTGGGTTCGATTCCCACATGGAACACCACTTTGTGTGACCCATAAATTGTTGTTCCGAGTCTGGGTGTACTTTGTGTCCGTGATTTGTATATTTGTAAAGTCCCCCGCGACACAGAGTCCCCGCGAGTCGTCTTTTTAAAAAGATTATACAAAACTGAGTGAGTAAACATAAACTTACTCATAATCTTTTCATTGATGTATAGAAAAGAAAAACTTGATTTAGGTTTAGGTCTATTTAAGTGTGTGTGTGAGATTGCAGCGACATGACATGCGATAAAATTTGAACTAACGCCATTGATTGCCGTGCCGTGTGGTGCCGGCTTAAGAATAGTACCACCCCATCTCTTCCCGTGGGTGTCGTCAAGGCGACTAAGGGATTTCACCCCGGAGGACGGGCAGCAGCGTCCTCTGCGTACTTAAAGCCTTACTGCGATCGCCAACCCGCTTGCCAAGCGTGGCGATTATGGCAATTACCCCCAGGATCTACATACCAGTAGGTTCTACTGGGGAGACCCGTGCCCAGCAGTGGGCCATCATATGGGTTGATATGTGTACGCCATTGATTGGTAGTTGAACGCGAATGGCGATATGTCATCAATATTTTTTTTATGACGTTATCACGTAAAATTATCGTCCGTAAACCGACTTTACAGACAACCTTTTTTTCTTTAAAAAAGGCACTTATTACAATATCTATGAAATGCCGAAACAACAGAAGGAAAGATACACATTCAGTTCGCTCGGTCACACTGACCCTCTATACTAGGTACTACTAGTAGGTATAGAGGTCAGTGGCTTGGACAACACACAATACCTACAGCTGTCGTCGTTGTCGTTCGGATACTGAATCTTGTAACACCTTTAGTACAAGTTGGTCCGAAGTGTTTTGACAATTCGTGTTCAATGCCAAATCTAGGAGTACGTTCCTCGAGCGTTTGTGAGCTTTCCTTCTATTTTTAACCCCCGACGCAAAAACGACGGGGTGTTATAAGTTTGGCGTGTCTGTCTCTGTGTGTGCGCGCGTGTACGTGTGTGTGTGTGTGTGTGTGTGTGTGTGTATTACTTGTTTATTTTTTGGGTCAGTCGATGGTTTTTTCAACGTTTTAAATTTGTTTTTTTTGGTTCAGATAACTTAATCGCTCTGATACCGATTGAATCCATCCATGATCAACTACACGGAAATATGTGTTTATGACTAATTGATAACGTATAATACAAGATCCGCCAACATAATTGCATAGCGCAATAATCTTAGTAGGTACAATAAACCTGTTTATTAGTTACGTAGGTAGTTAAATACCTAGTGATATTTAACAACAATCGAACGTAATTATTCAAAATGAGTAACCCATCATGAAATAATTGATGGAAGGTTTATAATGGCAATTTGACCGAGAAGGTTGATAAATATATTCGATGTTTGGTGCTTCATTCCACGTGTATTTCGCGGCAAATACAAGACGAAAAGTAAGAAACGTCGCCATACGGGGCCCTCAGGCTACCGGGGGCCCTGAACGTGTTGCCATTACCCTCTTCTGTATTTTTGGAGGTTGGTGCTCCCATCCACACCGTGGGAGGCTAATTAATTTATAACTCGATTATACCAGTTTACGTACTATGGTTATTGCGCTCTTCTGCTGCTGCAATCATTGAAGGCTGCGGAGCGGTACACTGAGCAAGGACATGCTCTTGCCCGGTTTTTGATTTTTCCTTTGCTTTAAGAAATACATTGAATAGAGATAGCGTAGAATCGACACGTCTTTCCAATATTACGTAAGTAGGTACCTGATATTTCCCAGGCTACCTATCATCTGTGTCATATAGACAGCGGGGGTTATAGATGTCAACCGACGTCAGCTATACGGTTTATTTTATAAAAGGTTCGATATTGATTGACATCAGCATTGGCACGGTTTTATATTGTCAGGTTTTTAGGCATAGGTACCAATTTTTGTTTTTAAACTTTAGTGATTTTGATATATTATATTAGATATATTTCGGGACTTGATCGCGTGAATTATTTAAAGGTACGAACCTTTTATTTGCACGACGTTTCGATCGAATTGTAACGATCGTGGTCGTACCTTTAAATAATTCACGCGATTAGGTCCCAAAATATATCTAACTGGTGCCAACTTTTACAAGGGACGAATATATATGTCAGTTTCTAAATGCTCGCAAAGTTCTGATTTTATTTATATCCTACTTAATATATAATAATAAAAAGCCGAATGTTTGTGAGTGTGGATGTGTGGATGTTTGTTGCGTGAAAGAGGTCACGCAAAAACTACTGAATGGATTTTAATGAAACCTTACAATAATTTAGCTTATACATCAGAATAACACATAGGCTATAATTTAAAAAGATATTGTGTAAATTGTCTAAAATATAACGATAAGTGTCAAGTAAGTAGGAAAAAAATCTACAATCGGCGACATGTTTTGGCGTGCACCGCAAATATCGTTGAAGTTACACATATATAATGTATGAACGATATGTTAATCATAAATAGTCCTACAAAAAAGTCCGCGACAGTATACGTCTATCTCTTATGTGGAAGCAATTATCGTCAAAAAATAGTGAACCATAATTACAATAGAAATTGATAATTTATTTCTAATACATATTTCTTAGTAACAAATTGATCTATATCAAAATACATACTTTTGTTGCCTCTGATATATATAATAGAGACAATATATCTCTCAACAAATAGCCTACTTTTAACCCGATATTCCCACGGGATGTAGAATTTCGCGGGTAAAACAGCGGGGCGCAGCTAGTATCTATATATTTTCATTTATAAATGATGTCTTGGTACTCATGCACCCATTACAGTTACAGTACTACAGTATTAGATACGCTGCGTGTAGGCATAAATAAACTGGAGATTTTCCCAAAGTCCTATTATCGACTGGCCGGTTGGTCTAGTGGTTAGTGACCCTGACTGTTAAGCCGGAGGTCGTCGGTTCGATCCCCATCCAGGATAAAACTTTGTGTGATGAGTATGATGGTTCATTCTGTCTCTGGATGTAATTTATTTATAATATGTATGTATTTGGAAATATATAAGTATGTTTTTCAGTCATCTGGTTGCCATAGTACAAGCTCTGCTTGGTTTGAGGTCAGATGACCATGTGTGAATTGTATAAAGATATTTATTTAGATATTTATTCTCCAGTTTTAGTGTAGTGGGTTGCGCGGATCCAATGGGGACGGTGGGATGCCCACAACCCCAAATGGCTTGACTGCTTAATGCTACGAGAATTATATCCAAATCTTCATTTTTAAAATAATTTAAGAGACCATGTATGCATTGGTTTCTTTAAATTCTTTTAAGAAATTAAATACAATACGTTATCAAGGTATGAAAGATTTATCAAAATCAAAATTTTTGGCTTTCGGCTACCGTACCCACAACCTTTCAGCTTAAGGCTACCGTGAACTTAACACATACATAATGATAAAAATGAAAAAACCCGCCTGCACAAAATAGATGGAAACAAGATCCCCTACATAATTATATAATGAAATTATATAATTATGTAGGGGATCTTGTTTCCATCTTTTTTGTTTTTACAATATTTTTTTATTTAATACTTTTTAGTGGTTGTAGGATGTAACCGATGTAACAACTAACTTTTATCACAGCTATTGTCAAGTATTAAAAATTAAAAAAAGAATGGTTGGTAACTAACTTTTTTAGCATTATAGTCTCATTCATTATATATCTTTTTGAAACGTTTAAGATAAGCCCTTTAATTTGATACTCATATTGTAGTATTCAAAACCACTTTTTTTTCACACCTCTTTATTTTGACATCTCACAGCCGCCATGTTTGTTTTTTTCAAACGTCACATATCTAAGAACATTTGGGCGATCAAAACGAATCTAACGACGTCTTAATTTTATAAATCCGTTTAGTGGACTATGAGATATCAGGTAATAAAGAATACTACATACATACAAGATACGCGCGAAAAACATAACACTTCCTTACAGTCCGCTTCTTTTGGTCGTAGCGTGATGTTATATAATTTATAGCCTTCCTCGATAAATGAGCTATCCAACAGTAAAATATTTTTTTAATTCAGACCAGTAGTTCCTGAGATTATCGCGTTCAAACAAAAAAACTCTTCAGTTTATATGAATTCTCCCAGGATATTATAGACAGGTGTAGAAATCCGTTAGGACTAAACCACACATGCTACTTTAAGACCTACATCGCGATCGGAAAAAATTAAGACCAAAAGTTGTAACGACACTTTTTCTACAAACAAATCCATACTCCATACTAATATTATAAATGTGAAAGTAACTCTGTCTGTCTGTCTGTCTGTCTGTCTGTTACGCTTTCACGCTCAAACTACTGAACCGATTTAGATGAAATTTGGTATGGAGATAGTTTGAGTCTCGGGAAAGGACATAGGATAGTTTTTATCGCGATAAACGACATCCACGCGGGCGGAGCCGCGGGCGAAAGCTAGTACACTATAAAGTGAGAAATAAAAACCACAAGCAAAAAATAATATAGGTACAACAACAAAAAATAATTAAACATTTTGAAGTTGGTGCCTAAAACATAAAACTACATTTCCTGGCACCAACTTCAAAATGTTTAATTATTTTTTGTTGTTGTACATATATAATTTTTTGCTTTTTAGTTACCTTATATTTATTTTGGAAGTCGGTTTTTATTTTCTCTCTTTACCCATTCTATGTGCCATAATTTGCTTTTGTTTCCACTTGTTATTACTACATAGTTTGTGGTTCCACGGTAGAGCTGGTTAACTTTTTTTCACAGTAGTCCTACGATGTGAGGTATGGAACTAGTATTGTTTTAACTATCGAACACAGCCAGTTGTCAGTTGCCTAATCGCGCTCTAGAATTGATGGTATTGTAAAATCGCCGATCGCCTTGTTAACGGTGTCACATATGCTTTGGCCCTTATTTAAACTTAATTATAAACTATCATCTTTAGTAGGCATTGTACAGCTGCTTACTGCTAACCGGTATAAAGGTCACAGCCCTTTAGAGCCACCCGGCACCCACTCCGCACTTTAATCTTAACAGAATGTGTGAATATGTCTTTTATCTATTTATAGTATTTCTCGTATGTATGTTATGGTGGCATTAAAAAAACCGGGCAAGAGTGTGTCGGACCTTGCTCTGTGTAGGGTTCCGCAGCTGTTCCTACAAAGAAATGCACTACATATGAAAAAATATGACCTGTAAAAGTGTATCAGCAAAAGAGCGTAATATCTTCATGCCATAACTTTTGTTGAGAAGCGCAATTTTTTCGGAAATAATTCAAAGACGATATATCCGATAATTATAATAATTTTAGTTGAAGGTTATTATTGAGTGTTGCCTTTGTCATTACGTTTAAAAGGTAAAGGGAGAGGGGGGAGCAATTTTTACAATTTTCCGAGCAATTATTTTTGAAAATAAACCTAAACCAAAAAAATCTTAGTAACCTTGAAATATTTTTAAAATATCTGTCGAATGACGCACCACACGTAAAATAATGTTGAAAAAAAATCAACATTTGTTACATGTATAGAGTGTCCCCCCTAAAAATATTTATTTTTGCTATTTAACTATCGAACTAAGTAGCGGCTCATACAAGACACCTAGGTATACCGACTCCAAATTTCATCCACAATATGTACATTGCGTAGTTTTAAGTAAAATGTGTGTGGCATACGGACGGCCATGACGAAACTATAAGGGTTCCTATTGCCATTTTGGCTTCGGAATCCTAAAAATGGTACCTACTTGCCACTTGATGGTAGGTACCTTTTGTTAGGTGGCTTTTGCTATTAATAACTTACGTACGTGTTGTTAACTTTCGTATTTTACCTTATCTAATCGGGCTACTCAGGTCCATCCAATCTCGGAACAAAGAAATCTAAGATTCTATGTCCGTTAGCGATGTCTATGTTTGTATATGAAACTTTCCTTCTGTATAGAAAACAAAGAGGGTGCACTCGGTGTTTTGTATCTCGTTTAAATATGAAATAAACAATATAATCCACCATAAGACAGGTTCCATATGAAACTGGTGTTTACAACAACGTGGTACCCTTCTGACCTTGACCCTCGACGAACAGGTTCTTTGCGGGACACGTTGAGCCGACAATCCCTTCTAACTCCGGTATTTAAACCGTTTAAATCCCTAAATATATGCTCAAAAGTGCCTAAATATGCTGCCTCATTCATAAACATTGCTTATCAATTGATAAGATAAACATTGTTAAGCATTTTCCATGAATTAACAACATATTTATTAGAAAGTACTATTTAAATAACTAAATTTTTGCGAGTAAAGGTCGCAGCTTAATTATACACCGTCGCTCTTATCAAAAGTACAAAGTTACAAATTAATTCTAAATATATATAAAAGTACTGCTTAAATAATTTGGTGCCTGTACTAGGTAAAAAACTATATCACATGCGGTACAAGTGCTTAATATTACCTATATAGAAATCTTAAAATTAATACATTATTTATTTAAAATAAAAATAAAACTTAAACAAGTACCTAGTTATTGTGTGTAATATGTATAATATTATGTTCTTAAACCGTAAGCATCAGCAGTTTCAAAAAAACCGGGCAGTGCATGTCGAGCCACGCACAATTTAGGGTTCCGTAGTCACTAGTTTACCGTAGGTACTTTTAATTTCCCTATATATACTACTACCGTGAATTTTCACATATTCAAGATCCAATATTTAAATGGCAGGGGGGACGGGACACTTGACTCTAACAAAAATTTGCACTTTAAATCTTAATATTTCACAAACGGATCCCCAAATCTAAAAATGATCTATGCAACACCTAAATGTTTTTAAAATAGGTACCTATCTAATGATCAAAAAAAAATCACATCCCCACTTTACATATAGGGGAAAAACGCAAAAAAAATCAAGATTTTATTCCTTCCCTTTGTCGGCGTAAGTAATTTGTGTATCCATGCAAAATTACAGCCTCCTAGCACTAACAGTCTCTGAGCAAAGCTGTGGACGGACAGACGGACGGATATGGCGAAACTATAAGGGCTCCGTTTTGCCATTTTGGCTACGGAACCCTAAAAACTGGGCTAAATCGAGGCTATTTATATTTTACCCCCAGGATCTATAATAAGTAAGTTCTATTGGCGGGACCCGTGCCCAGCAGTGGGATATCATATGGGTGCATATGTAATCTATAAATACCCTTGACAGTAAGAGCATAAAATAGCGAGCAGCGCGCGTTAAGCGAGCTTACCGAAGCGAGCTTACTGCAATTTAGACACAACGAGCTTCGACTGGACCCAGGCATCCAGTGAAAACGAAGCAAGCTTTCTTTTCGATCGTACACTTAGCTACCACGAAAGGCTTAGGAGATTTGACATCGCGGCCGTCGCACTCTGTTTCAAGTTAAATGTACAACGCGCGTACCTACATTGTCCACTGAATCTTTTCCAAGCCATCACATGGATAGCAAGCCGTCCTAACCGTCGTCGTACAGAAAATTTTGGACATTGATAACGTAATGATGGATTTATATCTTTGTATTTAATTATTAATATATATAGATACTAGCTGTGCCTCGCGGTGTTACCCGCGGTTTATTATAGCCTATGTGTTAATCCAGGGTGTCAGCTAACTCCATAACAAATTTTATTAAAATCGCTCTAGCCGTTTAGACGTGAAGAAGTAACAAACATACACACTCACATACTAACAAACTTTCACCTTTATAATATTAGTGTGATATTATATCTGTTGTTCTATTGGTCAGTGACCATGACTGCTAAGCCGGAGGTCGTGGGTTCGATCCCCACCCAGGATAAGACTTTGTGTGATAAGCACGGTGGTTTATTCTGTGTCTGGGTGTTATTTATCTATAATATATGTATGTATTTAGAAATATATAGTGTGATAAGTATGTTTATCAGTTGTCTGGTTTTCATAGTACAAGCTCTGCTTAGTTTGGGATCAGATAGCGTTGTGTGAGTTGTCCCAAGATATTATTATATCTAATACCTTTAAACCAGCAATTTAATCGCAATTTATATATATATATATATATATATATATATATACAAGAATTGCTCGTTCATTATATAATCTCGACAAGGGTCCCAACGATTTTTTTCATGCAATTTAGTATGCAGGGGCTTTCGGGGGCGATAAATCGATCTAGCTAGAGCATTTTTAGAAAACATGTATAACGGAATCGGAAGCGGCGGTAGCGTAATGGCTAAGGCATCGGTCTCGCAAGCGTGAGGTCGCGGGTTCGAATCCTATCCTTTATACTACCGACGTGAACCCACTCCTAACACAAGCCATTGAGCTTAGCTGGAGGGGTTAACAGGATTGCTAGTAATGTGGGACCAAAATTCCACATTGCTAGTTATCCTTATTTAAAAAAAACAAGATCAAAACAAAATTGTCATCGCATAAAGGTGACACAGCCACAAATGCAGACAAAATAATTAGCTCATAATCTCATTTGTTACATTCATCCCGCGTTACTTTCATACCAAGACTTGAAATGTGACGAGTTATTACACAATTTCTTTTATACTGAATTTAAATATTATTATTTAAATGAAAGTAAAGAATTAAATTTTGAACGGTATGTTATAGCACGATGAGAGTACATTACAT
The DNA here is from genome assembly GCA_945859575.2 of Herminia tarsipennalis. Lineage (NCBI taxonomy): Eukaryota > Metazoa > Arthropoda > Insecta > Lepidoptera > Erebidae > Herminia > Herminia tarsipennalis. The sequence goes on along the minus strand of OX243834.2, from coordinate 6,568,785 downwards.
GCTCTTAGATAAAAGCGTGTAGGTATATAACTAGGTATACATAAGATCTCTAGTTATTATTTAATTATGCTCTGTCTACCCATTTAGGCCTGCACGTATGATAAGATGAACGTATAAACAAATCGATGTAACCTACTGTTATTTCAAAATTCACAATTAGTAGGTACAGGAACAACCCTAGAGAGTCAACCCAGTTTAGGTAGTTATTTTCGATAACGGCGGGAGTGGACTTTCTGGGAGCTTTTTATTTTGTGCTCCAGCGAAGTCCGCACGAAGTCTTTGCATCAGTCCTTTTATATAGTGCAGTGGTTCTCAAACTTTTTAAATGACGGAACCCTTTTGGGAAGCAAAATACTTGATGGAACCCTACAATAAAACAATTATTTTTATAAGTGTATTCTTTATTAATCAGCATAATAAAAGTACAATGTATCAGTTACTAATTATTATTTACTTCACCACTTGGTAAGGACAATAATAGAAAACATTAAAAAAGAAAAAATCTAACTAGTGGGAGGTATGAAACTGTTTTTTATTTTTCATCAATTGCTTGATATCAGGTTTGATGGAAGAAAGTTGGAGTCTCATATCAGCTTCGGCGTCCAGTCTATTGCGATATTTTGTTTTCGTGGCTGCGTAGGTAGAGAATCCTGTTTCGCACAAATATGTAGTTGGGAACGGGAGAAGAATATCCAGAGCCATTTGGCCAAGCATTGCATATTCATCTTGGATTCTGCACCAAAAATCATTAAGAGGCGTCGTTTTGAACAATGACTCCATACTTGTGTCTGATGACATTTCTAAAAGAGATTCATATATCTCATTTGACATGTTTTCAGGCTTTTCCAAGTTGGGTAAAAAAGGATTATGAATCCAGGAGTTCACTTTAATTTTTGTATTGTGTTCTTCGGGAAAATACTTTTCAAAAGATGCGCGCATCGACGAACTGAGATATTAGACCAATTCTTCAAACACATTATCTTCAAACATTTCTGTGTCGTTTTCGCTAACAAACTCACTGAGTAACGTAAAACTTTCTATTTCTTTCTTACCAATGCAAATGATCCAAAAATCTAATTTTCTTTTAAAAGCAGTTATTTTATTATAGGCCTGAAACACTGTTGTCTGTTTACCTTGCAACGATAAATTTAATTCGTTAAGTTTTTGAAAGATATCCGCCATAAAAGACAATCGGAACAACCAAGTTTTATCATACAAACGGTCCTTCAAATTAAAAGAACTATCTGCTGAAAGAAACATTTGTAACTCGGCTTTAAGTTCAAATAGCCTTGTTAAAGTTTTTCCCCGAGACAGCCATCGCACTTCTGTATGGAGCAGCAGTGTTTTATGTTTGCTGCCATAATCTTCACACAATAATGAGAACTATCGGGATTGTAGTGGTCGTGATTTGATAAAATTAATTATTTTTACTGCTTCATCCATAACTAATTTTAGATTAGACGGCATTTGCTTCATCGCAAGTGCTTGTCTATGCAGAATACAATGACTGGAACTACAATTAGGCGCTTTATTTTTCATTCGTGACACTGCTCCTGCTGTTTTACCTGTCATCGCCTTGGCCCCATCTGTACAAATGTCAATGCAATTGTTCCAATTGAGATTATGTTCTTCAAAAAATATATTTATTTTATTAAAAATTTCTTCCCCGGTAGTGTTTGTAAGCAGCGATGAACACATAAGCATGTCTTCTTCAAAAGAACTTTTATATGGATATCTCACAATAACCAGCAGGATAGCCAAACCAGCGACATCAGTCGACTCGTCCATTTGCAAAGCGAATCGTGTATTTTGTAGACGTGTAACTAGTTCTTGTTTGACGTAGCTTGCCAGATCATGGATTCGTCGTGAAACAGTATCGTTTGATAGCGGAACAGTAGAAAGATGCTTTGCAGATTTTTCATCAAGCATACATTATGTTATGTCTAATACACATGGTTTTATTAATTTCTCAGCGATAGTGTGCGCTTCACCTGCTTGTGCAATGCGATAGCTAACTAAATATGATGCCTCCGTGGCCTTTTCGTTGGTAGTTTGTGTTACATGCATCATATTTTTTTGACTTTCTAATAACTGATCTTTTTTGCGAACAAAAAATTCTTTATTCTTGTCTTTAGTCTCGGGGTGTACGGTTTCTAAATGTCGACGCAATTTGGCAGGTGCCATGGAACTATTAGGAAGCAGTTTACTACAGAGCATGCAGAGAGGTGAGCCGTTGGAATCAACAAATCCGAAACTGATATAAGATTCATCATACTTCCTTTTTTTCGTCTTTGAAACCGTCGAGCTTGACGTCGTGGCACTCGTGGCATCATCTTCTGGATCGGTGATTGCTAAATTCTCCGCGCGCATTGCTTTTGAACATTCAGCGTCATTAGAAGATGTTGTTGGAACACGTTTAACACCTTTAAGCCAACGTTCCATTCTTCTTTATTTATAATGTTACAAGTCAGGATAGTGGGGTTTAAATAATGCACAATCGTTACTGCGTATAAGAGACTAAATTTAGAACCTACAGGGAAGAAATGTATAAAACTGAGACAACAGAATACAGCAGGCAGTAAAACAATGAACACTAGTTTCTCGCTAGCGAGCTTGTAAGTAGGTAGTAACTTATCGCTCCGAACGCTAATCATCAACTGACCAACGCGCGATCGCCGCTTTTATACTTAGTCCTAGACTCGATCTCAAATATTCTCGAAAATACTCGAGTCGGCACCTTTGATAAACAAAAAGCAAAAATAAAAACAGAAATTTAAAAATAGCGTTGTAAACAATATCGACTTTATCCTTTGAAGTTAGAGACGAAAGTCGCTTGTTGACAACTATAGCGTCTAATTCAGAGGCGGCTTTTATCAAAGAGACTGAGCGCTTACAAGTATACTACCCGCTCGTTTTAAGTTTGCCGCTGGCGATAGGTATGAGTGTATGACGTTCGAAATTTTTTATTTAATTGTAACAATAAAAATTGTGTACGGTAGATATTTGGGTAAAACTATGACACATTATAAGTTTTGTTATCACGTGGGGGAGGGTACGCGCATTCCACAGACCGGCAAACTTAGAGCGAACGCGTTGTACAAGTATAAAATTGTTGAGACCAAACTTATAAGATATTGTACCAGCTAATGTAACACAAGCTTATACAAATACAAATAAATAAATAAATAACATTCATAGCGTTTTGTCTCCGCGCGGCCGCGGAGTCCGCACAGCCGCGGAGCGACCAGAGAGAGGTGTTTTGATTTTTTTATTTCTAAATTCTTGCGGAACCCCGACAAAGGTATCACGGAACCCTAGGGTTCCGCGGAACACACTTAGAGTATAGCTGATATAGTGTATATTATAATGCTGGCAGCACGTTACCTACATAATATACATAATATACAGCTTTTAAACAAAATAAAATTGAAAAGAGTGGTCGCGAGTTTTAATTACCTTGTTCTTTTCTGTGGCTTTACCCATTGTTTGCAAACAGGCATTAGGTACATGTACCTACATGTAGAATCACCACTTGCCACGAGTGTAGTATTTTGCTTCATAAGTGAATAAAGAACTTTTCAGTTGGATTTCTGCGACCGGACTGCGAACGTGGTAAACGAGTTGTTTACCGCTGCCCCGTGGTAAACAACTGGTTTACCACGGGGCAGCGGTGCACCTGTGTACCTTCTGTACTAGCGCTGTGCGGAAGTGGTCTCGTATAAGTGAGCTATGACCTTTCGCGGAGCACGAATAACTGCTATTACAGAATTTTTGGAATGAATATCAAGGTTCTTCCTATTTTGAAAGGCGAATGAACCGCCGCGCCGCCTGTACAACTTAGGTGAGTACCTTAGTAAGGTAAACATGTCTTACATAGATCGTTGCACTTTGAATGTATTGCATGCTGTAGATTATTAGAATGTCGGGGGCCGGCTTGGCGAGTTGTCCAAAATGACTTCTTGTGTAATTAAATAGCAGATGTTGCTAAACTGGGCGAAGTGTACTGTCGTGGAGAAAACAGATTTTAGATAGAGTTGAATCTCGAGTTGAATAATTAATTGTTTTGATTCTTCTGCCTAATTTACTACTGGAAGATCTCGCTGTCCGGTCAAAACAAAGGACGTATACAAGCGGTTTAATGAATAATTAAGATCTTTAAGAATTTATAAGATAACATATCAAATCATATCTTATACATTCTTAAGGAGAAATGTAGAATACTCTATGTAAAAAAATAGTGCTTTCTACAAAATAAAATAAAGGTTTAATAATTGCATTTTTTTTAAATGCTCTCTGTAACGAAGCAATAACAACAAGCCGTGGTAGTAGTTAAAGAACTATCTTTAACTACCGACTAGATGGCGCTGCGAGGGCCCAACTCGCGAGCATCAAGGGATAGAATTATTTGAGGGGTAGTAACATAGTCCAGATAGGTGGTTCGCTCCTGGCCCCGGTTTGGCTACGGAAGTCTCGGGTTCGATTCATGAGTCTGGACTTAATCTGACTGGAATTTTTCTATCTTTCAAAAACGCAATTATTGTATATGTAAAGTAATTGGCAAGAAATGCCTATAAAAACTACTTCAAATAAAGGTTGTTTGAAAAACCATGTACCTACTCCTAATTTACCCCCTTTGCGACAAATATCACTTTTCATGTACCTATATATATATATATAATCATAGTGTAGAATATAAAAGTGGGCCTAGATTGTAAAGTAGATATAAATTACACGTACCTAAATGATATAAGTTGGTTTGTTTGACTTTATTTTAAGTATACTTACGTATATCCTGCCAGGATGTTCAAAAGCGTAGTTTTGCCAGCTCCTGATGGCCCCAAGATACAGGTTAGCTCCCCAGATCGCAATTCTCCAGATACGTTTTGAAGAATCTTCCGATCACCTAGTAAAAGAAAAAGATTATTAGATACTTTTTGGAGCTATAATGGTGTATTAACCGGTTCCGTTCACGGCAACCAATTTAATTATAGACTAGCCGCAATGGAGATATTAAAGTAGGTACCAAGATATTACACAGGTGCATCTGCAGACACTAATGCACTGTCTATTCCCTTAGGGAGGTTACATGTTTGGGCCCATCATTCGGCAAAAAAGCCTTACCTTTGCGCAACGGTTATTTTTAACTATCCGAGCGGCATTTGTTAATGAAGAATTGACTACTTTCAAAACGCGATTACGGCAACATATTATCGCCGCACAGGAAGAATTTGGGAATTTTAGCAAATGGAAATTATATTTCTGTTGTATGATGTGATTTAGATAGTAGTAGTACTCGTATACTAAATCACTTAACATAACATCATATAATAATTTCATAAATAAAAATTTCACACAATATTGAATAATAGAATTAATACACACGCACACACCAAGAACATACACACAATCACCTAAGCACACACACATACATAGACACACAGACTTACTGGGCATCCAAAACGTGGCAAAGGGCCCAGCAGAATATTAGTGTCATACCTTTTTCGGTGTCTGACGGAAGCTGAGTTGGGTCCTATTTGGTACACTTTGTGACACATGGTACGTGGCTAATGTTAAATTGATATGTTTGACTGTGTATTGTTTTCTTCTGTTCCCTGTTATTAATTTGTGTTATTTGTGTCTGTCGTCTTTTTTGTCTATTGTTATTTTTATTATTTTCCTGTTTTATTTTTTGTTTTTGTTTATCTTCTGAATGACTATCCCTGTTAAATTATAATAATAAATAAGTCTATGTGTCTTCTGTGTACTAAATAAAAATCTTTCTATTTGTACCTAGTAGTTGCTTCGGGCGCGTTAAATATGTAGCCTCCCTAATTCTCATGGTCCGACGGGGCAGAAATCTGACACGACCGGAGAGAGATTAGGCAAAGACAGCTTAACGCGGAGAGGTGCAATAATTTTCAAAAACCACATCTATAGGCCAACACGAGGAACGTTGCTTAACCTCGGTCATTTCTCGATTTGTTTGCTCGCTACTGAGCCAGAGATACCTATAGTGCCTCTAGATTTGACTGAATACATAAAAAAATAATTTGCCCTATTTTTATAAGGACAGATCATTACTAGAGAACAGTTAGATCGATTTAGCAGATGTTTTTGTTTTAAATTATTGTTATTCTCGGTTTAAGGTTTGTTCAAAAAAGATTTCTAGAAAATCCATCACAATAACAGTTTAAACGCGAACTCAACGAACATTATCTGGTAAGAACAGTATATTCGGCGTATTTGAAACATGTTTTATGCAGTGAGGTAATTACTTCTTTTAGTACCTAGATGACCGAACTTCGCTCGTTATTTTTTTTAAATAACGTTTTCTAAAAATGAAACCTAGCTTGATCGATTTATCGGCCCCGAAACAAATTTTATGAAAATCGTTGATGCAGTTTCCTAGATTCAGAATATACATACATATAAAAGAATTGCTCGTTTCAAGGTATTAAATTAACTCGATAGTTTTAAGTTGGATCCATCACTCATGCGCGCGTGAACCGTGACGTTATGGTGTAGGTATCTAGGGAATGGTTTTAGCGACATGCGCGCAGAGAATATTACGCATAGTCGTTAGAACTGCAAGCGTGGGTTTGTGTGGTTGCACTTTTAGGAATCTGAAGTACGAGATATCATGTGTAGTGGTGTCAAGTACCTACTTACATCCTAACTAATATTATAAATGTGAAAGTAACTCTGTCTGTTACGTTTTCACGCTTAAGCCGCTGAAGCGATTCAGGTGGTTGGTAGTTAGTTTGAATCCCGGGAACATAGGATAGTTTTTATCGCGACAACCAGCATCCACGCGGGCGGTCCCGCGGGCAAAATCAGTCTTGTATAAATACAACAGTATTAATAAACAAATAACAAAGTATCGAATTAATTCGCAATGATTAATTAATTATTCTTTATGTCATTTAAACAATGAGAAAAACAAAAAAGACTATGAGAAAATTAACAAATGATTGCAAAAAAACTTCAATTGTTTAGTTGTAAGTCCGTTTGACGATATTTTCCTATGTTGTTTGTGTTTAATAATACAATTATACAACATTTTTTTTACCTTATTAGGTATTAAATATGTGGGTATATACGATTATATCTTACTGTGTGTACATAATCCTTCGTCATTCTTTAGGAAGTCAGATAAGTTATCACTAACTCAGGTTTAGGTGAGCAACTGTTAAACGTAGAACGTGTAACAGAATTGTGTGGTCAATTTCAAGGGTTGTTGTAATGTCTAAACCAGGGATGTTGTGGATGAAGATTTTTTCGCATGATGCAGATTTTTTACCGCAAGCATCAGCAAACCCGGATGCGGATGCAGATGTCCATATATATGCGGAAGCTCTGCAATCGCGGATACGGGTGCGAATATAGTGATAGTGATATACATAATTTGCAAGAGGACCTGGATCGCTTTTCACAGTGGTGCCTGTACAATAAGATGTTGCTTAATGTCGACAAATGCCACCATGTACACTTTTCTAAAAAGAGAGGCCCTTATTTTCGGGGATACGTTATAAACAACCGAGAAATCGAGGAAAAGGAAGTCATTCGCGACCTAGGAGTTTACATAGATAATAAACTTCGTTTTAACACCCATGTCGATAGCATTGCCTCGAAGGGCTTTAAACTTTTGGGCTTCGTACTGCGTAACAGTAGGGAGTTTAAACATGCCTCAAGCATAATTTCAATTTTTTACTCTCTTGTAAGGTCCGGATTAGAATATAGTAGCATAGTTTGGACTCCCTACTACGATATATATAAATGTCGGCCAGAATCGATACAAAAAAGATTTTTGTGGCATTTGTCATATCATTGCAATATGGCCAAACAGTTGCCTAGCTACAACTCCCGTTTAAAATACTTCAAACTAATCAGCTTAGAAAATCGTAGACTTATTCATCATCTCTTCCTTTATAAAACATTTAATGGTCATATTGACTGTACTCACTTGCTTAATCAAATAAATATCAATGTGCCTTACAAGCTCGCCCGACTATCCGAATCCGCTGATGCGGTAGCAGATGTCCAGATCGATGCGGTAGCTCCACAATTGCGGATGCGGATGCGATTATTCGCAACATCTCATACTCAGTAAGTAGGTATACATACACATGTATGTATACCTACCTACTTAATTATTTTTTACATATCAATTAAAAGCCAAAATGCTTTGTGTCATTAATAATGCAATCGATTTTTTAACCAGCTATTGAAACTCACATAGGCATAGCCGAGGCATTCGTAATTCAATTCAATTCATTTATTTGCAAATATGGGTACAATAGTAAGGTCTTAAACGGCTATTACACTACCCTGAATCAGGGCCCTATAACGAGGTGGCCTTGAAAATTTGTTAGAGAATTAGGGCCCTAACTCTTATTACACCACTCTTTTTAAGGATTTAGGGTCCCTGATTGAGTGTAGTGTAATAAGCACATTACATAGTTATGGAAAGCTGCCATATTTCATCTGCTAGCATACAAAAATAAATATATCTACTTACACTATTTGCTGCTGAAATTTGACATCAAAATATGAATATGACATATTTTTATTGCACGTTGAATTAAGGTTAAGTACTGGCAGAAACAAAGGTTGGACGTGGCTAGTGCCAATTGATTGGATTACGCCATTAAGAATTATTATGTTTTACGACGCCACATATCGGAAAAACAAACAAATTATCTCAGCCAATGTCTTTCTAAACACGCGACTGAAGTGCGTCAATCCAAGCACTGAACATAATAATTCTATTGAAAACTAGTACCTAATACCTACAATACCTACATGATGCGTTTGACGTCAATTGTGTAGTAAATTAATTTAAAAAAATAGCTTTTACCATATGCTTTTACCTTACTCACGCGCATAACGCCTGTGAATATAAGATAGTAGGTATATTTATTTTATTTCATTTAATTTTATTTATCTAATTGGTACCAGGTAATATAAAACTTTTTTTTACAACAAAATATCTAATTCACTTCAATCACAGTTAATCACTTCAATTTAATTTGTTATCATTTATTGAGAAGAGTCGTTGTCTGTCTCTGAAACTCATAATCATATCTTTACAAAATTTATTTTTATTTGGGACTATTTCGGAATAAACCTTTTTCAAACCGAAAATACATATTAACCCATAAGATGGCCCACTGCTGGGCACGGGTCTCCCCAGTAGAACCTACTAGTATGTAGATCCTGGGGGTAATTGCCATAATCGCCACGCTTGGCGAGCGGGTTGGCGATCGCAGTAAGGCTTTAAGTACGCAGAGGACGCTGCTGCCCGTCCTCCGGGTTAAAATCCCTTAGTCGCCTTGACGACACCCACGGGTAGAGATGGGGTGGTACTATTCTTAAGCCGGCACCACACGGCAAACCGAAAATAAAAAAATGAAAATCCGTCTAGGTATATATGACAGACTTATGCCTGAAAAATACAACATCCGAATTGAGAACCTGTACGTTAGTACCTTATCTCGAAGATAAAGGTAAAGACAAATCCAAAATGAAGTGCTAGTGGGTACCAATCACAATGAAACAATGGAAATATCTATTACAGTGACAAAATAGTGTATCATCGATTCCAAAGTTAATTCCGACAGACATAGGTAGGTACTCGAAGTTACCCCCGAAGTTAAATGATACTTTAAGATGCGTAGCTATAGTAACATACAGTCTCCTTATGCTTGAAGTCTGGTTTGAAATTAACCTATCTATCTATATATCTCATCTGAACGGGTGTCCAGACGAAATAATAATAATAATATCTTGAGACAACTAACACAACGCTATCTGATCCCAAACTAAGCAGAGCTTGTACTACGGAAATCAAACAACCGATAAACATACTTATACATTTCATAATACATACCTATTATAGATAAATAATACCCAGACACAGAATAAACCATCGTGCTCATCACAAAAAGTTTTATCCTGGGTGGGGATCGAACCCACGACCTCTTGCGTAGCAGTCGGATACACTCCCACCGCACCACAGAGGCAGTCAAAAAACGTATAAAGAGCCTACCTTAAAAGTAAACCAAGGTCAAATATTAAACCTTCTAGTAGGTTTTCATAACGTTGTCTTTTTAAAGATAAGTACATTTTGTACCTACACACTATCCTCATTGTCGGTCGCTATTATGTACCTGCATATTACAGCGACAGCATGAACGTGAGTCTATTTGAGTTGCGTTTCGTTTCGGTTTTTTTTTAACTATCTTTTGCGGCTCTTCTACGTTCTTAACAAAAGTTATCTACCCCATTTACTGTAGGTATAAAATAACATTGATCCTCAGTCTTAAAACAGTAGTAGGAACATGACGCTACTTCATCTACTTATGATGACATTTTGCAAAATTCCCCGGAGGTATACCGAATTATAAAGGCACGTAGGATCAGATTACATAAATGGGAAAGCAGGTCGGATATTGCAAAGATAGTGAAAACACACGTCACTGTATAAAAGTCGAGCGACGCTTAAACTTGTTGGGTGTTTAGGTGTGTAGGTAAGTAATAAGTTCACATTATGTCCTTATTTTTTTATACCTACTACTAAATAAATAGATGAGCAGATCGTGAACCTGATGGTAAGCATTACGCTAGCACATAAAAGTGTCAGTGCCACCCAAATCTTTGTTTGGCAAACATTTGAATGTCAGCAGTAGTCGCCACTCTGAGTTCCTTATTATCCACGATTCATCCATTAATTCCTAACTACACAACAAATTATTTCACCCTGGTATTACAAAACATTAAGAAAACATAAAAAAAACCTTTATACTTAACAATTTTGCTCGAGTATTGCAAACAAAAATTGTTCACGGACACTGAATCCAGAAACATCTTCGAAACAATGTCTTACAAATATTCGAGACTATGAGCGATAACTATGTGTGCGTTTTCGAATGTATTTGTACGAAGCTGTTCTTCTGTGCTATCGGTGTTATGTGCTAGAATCATTGACCTATTTCTATTTTCATAAGTAGCAAACGTGCGTGCCCGCCCCAAGAACTGCTCGCGTATGTTTCCACCGTGGAAATTCATGCCCAGACTTACAAGGACTATGTAGTAAATGCATTCCGGTAGCACAAGCAACATTTCACCATGGATAATTTGAATGATGTATACGGAACCTACGTTAAATTAGCTTATAATTATTAATTTACGTGAAGAATATCATTTCTGTAGATGGCTATTTGGAGGGGCTGTATGCAAAATGCTTTTTAATTTTTGGGCGCCTGGGGCTTTGTAGAAGGTCAGACGCATGATGTGCAGAAGGCACATGGCACAGGCAAAAGCTTTAATTTCCATACGGGTAAAAGGTGTGGTTTATTCGGTCGTTTGGATTTATTTGTAGAAATTCTGTCATCTGCCCTAGACCTCTAAAATACCTAACCATAGAACCATCGTCTCTGTCCTTACGGACACGGAAACTTGGACCACTTTGTTCCGAAGGTGTTACGAGATTCCGAGTCCGTGAACGATTTCTGTGCGAGCTTGAGTGAGGTACGTACGAAGGTTAGCTTTCTGTAATCTCAGTGTTTTGTGTCATATCTATACTAATATTATAAAGCTAAAGAGTTTGTTTGTTTGTCGGTTTGTTTTAGTTGGTTTGTTTGTTTCTTTGAACGCGATAATCTCAGGAGCTACTAGTACAAAAATAGTTTTTCTGTTGGGTAGCCCATTTATCGAGGAAGGCTATATAACATCACGCTACGACTAATAGGAGCGGAGCAGCAATGAAAAATGTTGCGAAAACGGGGAAAATTTATGCATACGAAGATGCGCGGGTCAGCTAGTCATATATATGTCACATGTGCGTACATTTATACGCACATGCGACGTCATACTTATATACAAGACATGCCTAATGGAATAGCTTAGAAGATGTCCAAATACCAGTCTTTTCTTTTTATTGTTGTTCTTTAATTGCTAAAAACTGGAAATCAACTGAAACAAGGAATACTAACTATTAACTACGACTAAAGTGTCAAGATTTTCTATAGAAGTGACCTGATATTCATAAGTGTAAACAATTTTTGTCGCTGGTTGAACATTAACCAATATATTGGTTCATACATTTTTCATCATATTAAAGAGTTGATTTAATTATGGTAAATATTGTGAAGTTTTATAATCTATTCAAAGTATGCTAAAAAATGAAATAATGACCTATACTTCTGTAAACATTTGAATGTAACAATATTTTTCTGATAACGATGTTTAACAAAATCGAAAGTATTTACGTAATAATTAAAAATAAGTTCAAGTTTTGATGCATGAACGTAAAGAATGACTTAACATTGCAGTGAAAGTTTTTATATTTGTTAATTTTATATAATGAGTTATTATTAAAGACCAATATCTACAACTCAACACTCTAACAAGTAGGTAATTATTGTTTTTGTACGCGAATGCATCAAGATTATTCTACAGCATAAATGGCAGATTTCACTATGCGAGGTTCATTGGATTCATCTCATTAGTGGAATGACATGCCACTAATATTATAAATCTGAAAGTTTGTGAGGATATGGATATTTGTTACTCTTTCACTCAAATTTTTGATGAAACTTTACAGTAAAGTAGTTCGTAAGTACAATAGAATTCATATCAACCTATTTTGATGTATTGCATAGCTATAAATGGCATTATATAATTCGCGATTTGTACACATAATGAAAATATATATATTACGGGTCTTGATCGCGTGAATAATTTTACCCGTGATAACGGCCGTTGCAATTCGATCGAAACGTCGGGCAATAAACAAGGTATTTTACCTTAAATTATTTACGCGATTAATACCCGTAATATATATATTTTCATAATGGTATTGCACCTGTTCGTAATGTGTACCAATTCATACTCGTAGTTTCTTTTGTTTATTTACCTCGAAGATTTGAATATAATTTTAGTAGCATTAGCCAATCAACCCATTTGGAGTTGTGGGCGTGCCCGCCGTGTCCACTACGCTAGACCCGCGCCTGGATCCTGAGGGTATATGCCGTAATCGCCACGCTTGGCGAGCGAATTGATAATCGCAGTGAGGCTTTACGCAAAGGACGCTGCTGCCCATTCTCCGGTGTGAAATAAATTAGTCGCCTTGACGACACCCAAGTGTAGAGATGGGGTGGTACTATTCTTAAGCCGAAACCACTCGGCAGTAGGTAGTTGGGTACGGTACATTAGAATTGCACATGGGTTATAAAAATCAAACATAACGCCGGCGAATTTGCAGGGTAAACCTTGTGAACTGTACCTATAATTTTTCAGTTAAATAATTTTATAATGTCGGGTTATTGTTTTTTTTTTCATAATTTCTTGTAAATGTACGCGTTATATAACAACTAAGCGCATTAGTTTGAGGCTAACCTTTCTCAGGTACCAAAAATTAACTACAGGAATGACGCAATTAATTGGTACTCATCACATTTTTGCGCAGTCCTATCTGCACTGTATCTAATATATTCGTGGGGATTATCTACCTATCTCGAAAGTCAGTTACAAATAAAACATTATTCTAAATTACCGCTATTTATTTTTATGCTGCAATATAAAAATCGCAACCAAAATTCGGTTTCAGATGAAAATCATTCGTTATATTTCGGTTCGTCGCATAGAATAGTTTTGTATGAAAAATGGCTTCGAAACGAGTTTCAGATCGCTGTTTCGAATTTTCGAGTGCACTTGGTGAGGACTCGGCATCACATACATACAGATGACGAATTTATTCATTCGTTTGATAAAACTTGCATTTTTTAGTTCGTGACAAAAAGTCAACGAATAGGATTCATAACACAATATCTGGTGACGAAATAGGCTTGTATTTTTAATTTTGACTTGGTCAGTTCTGTTTTGATGGCGTTGTTATAGTTTTCGGAATAAGGGGTGAAATAAGGTCTAAAGTCACACGGATTCAGGTTAGGGTTAAAAAATCGATTCTTGTCTTCATGGGTGGGCGAATCCTGGGTGTTATTCTGCCCCCCTTCCCCCCCCAGAATGGGGTGTGTTGACAAGGAGTAAATGTCAATGCTGGATATAACGTGCTTACGTGTCGGGTGTCCCAAAAACATTTATTCTCAATACAAAACAATAAAATTCATCTATGATGACATCAAGTCTATGAATTTAGTTCGTCGATTCCGAAAATCGATTAACCACTTCTGAAATTCAACATTTTGACCTAAACAGACTTTTAAAAGTGTTTTATGCGAACGTGCTTTCAAGAAAGGGGGAAGGAAAGGGTGGTGCATTTGATTTTTGATTCAAGACAAGGCGACTGCAGCCGTTTCCTAAAAGTAAATTAATTTTAGGTTTACAATCGATTCTCGACTAAAGTATACATAATACGACTTTTCTACCCCTAATTCAAATTTGATATAGTTTTTAAATGTACAATACCTACAATAATGTAAAAATGCGACCTTAGGGGTACCGGCCGGCAGCCTTACCATACTCTGGCACCGAGACGTGTCCATCTGAGTCGAATTTTGCCTCCACATGATACGATTTTCGGCAATCGTCGCGCTATCAATCGTATCCCCGAAGAACTTGTACGGCTCTGTGAGTTTCGTTCCAGAAACCAGTTAAACACAGATTTACGATGACGCTGGGCCTAAACATAACTTTCTGTAATTAAAAAGCATTTATGCTAGTTTCTTACCTTGCCTGAGACGATTTTTTCTTCCTTAAGTACATTTAAAAACTGTATATTTAAAAAAGCATAAAAATGCCTAAAAAATTACAATAAGTATTTTTTACAGGTTTGTACACAATTATGTTTTAAGTAAAAAGATGTAGATAGGTTGTACAAGCGCTCAGAAAGCGGCACCATAAATCTATACAGTTTGTATAATATGTCAGTATCGCATCGCCGGCCTTAACAGTAACGTAATCAGCGGATTACATTTAGTGATAATTAAATCATGCTTTCCTACTTTTATGCCTTTTTTTTATAATAGTGTGACATTGCTATATATAGGTAATCTATGAGTTCACTATAGAATTGTATAAGCTACTGGTCTTAATCCCGTGAATATTTTATTTTAAGGCTTGACGTTTCGACCGTATTGCAACGGCCGTTGTAAAATATTTACGCGATCAAGACCCGTAGCTTATAAAATTCTATAATGTGTACAAATGCGAATGTTTACGAACATATATGAGTTAGTGTTCCGGTTTTAAAGATCGAATGTTGTTTAAGTAACCTTTCTACACATTTTACTAAAAACGTCATTGTTTGTAGGTACATGTATAAACAAATAGTAATTACTAATAAGTACCTTATTACCCGTTATTTTATGTGAAAAGTAAGGAGGGAGAGGGTCTTAAACCTAATCTTCTTTTTGCGGGTCATCATTATTTACAATGATAAATTAGACGTTTCGACCGTATTGCAACGTAACGTAATCAGTCTACCCGTGACCATGGCCGTTGCAATACGGTCGAAACGTCGGGCAATAAACAAGGTATTTTACCTTAAATTATTCACGCGATTAAGACCCGTGGTATATATAATTTCATAATGTGTACAATTAGCGAAAGTTTTTCAACATCATTATTTACATAGCTGTGTTCTTATGTTTAGCTGACAAATTAAATCTTCGTGCGGTCATGTCACTGGCATATATAAAATAAAATTTGGGTATATTGCTATTTCCTAAATGGATAAATGTAACCTATAACTTGTAACTGGGTAACCAAGAAGCAATAGTAGATTAACTCTAATTGGTCTGTGTCGTAGATAGGTACCTATTGCCTTCTTGCGTGTAACCTAGCTTTAGCCTCTCATGTTCAAAATAAAAATAATAATGGGCAAGAGCTTGCCGGATCATGCTCAGAGTAAGGTTCCGCAGCCATTATTAAAAATAAATGCACTACATATGAAAAACATCGATTAGGCAACTTTCGAAGCAATTATTTCTAAAAGTATTTACTAAATCAAAAAAGTTTATGTGAAACATTTTAACAAATAAAATATTCACTTAGTTATATTATTTTTTGTCGAATGATGTGCGAAAAAAAAAATGTTATATGTATGGAGTGCCCCCCCCCCCCCTAAAAATGTTTATTTTTATTATTTAGCTATCAAACTAAGTAGCGGCTACTACACGACACCTTTTTACCAAATTTCATAAACATTAATTGTGTAGGTTTTTTAATAAAATGCCTGTGACATACGGACGGACAGACAGACAGACAGACGGACATGACGAAATTATAAGGGTTTTTGCCATTTTGGCTACGGAACCCTAAAAACTTTAAGGGTTTCGTTTTGCCATTTTACCTACGAAACCCTAAAAAGAAGAATGTTTTACATTTTGAAATCTCAGGTAGGAACTCGTAGTTTCAGTAATTAAATGAAGGTTGACTATAAAATAAATGATGTTGTGCCTAACGTTACACCGGTATACGACAGGGAAAGATTGTATGGCCGAAACGGTCTTTGTATTGATTACATCGCTACCCTCATTACGAATGAAGGTAGATAATATATGCAGGTAAATCAATCAGTCAGGGGACTGTGGTTTGCCAGAATTAAACTAAATTATTACAAACAGTGCTTTTTATTTACTAGCGACCCAGTTGTATATACTTTATTAATGTAAATATATCTATTTACATATACAATATTATATGTACATATATAATATTGATACAATGAACCCAATGGATGATAATGATAAATCGTACAAACACACACACACACACATAATATCTTAAAGTCGGATTTAAGATTATCATTTAAAAGTTTTTTTTTTGATATATTCATCATTTAAAAGCCTGAACTGCCAAAGTTAAAATAATTTTTGAACAAGGGGTTCTAATTTTTTAAACTACAAGATGAGAAGACGAGTAGGTCGTTCGCCTGATGGTAAGCGTCACAGTGCCACTCAAATCCTTGTTTGGCAAAGATTTAAATGTCATTATACCTACCGCGCTCCTCATTTGAAACATCACACTAATATTATAAAGGCGAAAGTTTGTGAGTATGTGAGGGTGTATGTTTGTTACTTCTTCACGTCTAAATGGCTGGAGCGGTTTTAATAAAATTTGGTATGGAGTTAGCTGACACCCTGGATTAACACATAGGCTAAAAAACCCCGGGTAACACCGCAGGGCACAGCTAGTAAGTTCATAAGTCTCATTTGCCTACTCAACTCTCACTCACACTTGCTGCAGTGCAATCTGTGCAATTTATTTATGTACCTTTAGCAGTTATACCCTTAGAAGAGTTAAATAATTTAGTAAGTAGTAATGTATAGATAGTAGGTATACTATTTAGCTTTTTTATTTAAAAAATGGCGAAGCGGTAAAAAAATGTTTGTCTGTAAAAAAAAGGCGGAAAGTGACAGACCGTGACACTATGCCTATCAGCAGGCAGAACGTGACAGACCGTGAGGGATCGTGACGGACCGTGACACATTTTTGTGTATGAATTATCACGATTTATAAGAAGTTATCACGTCAAAACGATAAAAGTGATTTTTATCCGGTACATAAGGTAGACTAGTAGGTTCAGGTTATCGCAAAAGCAGCCTAACCAGACGTTTCTAGTGTCGAGTCAATGACTCTTGAAAGTGGTGACGCAAGCGAAATCGAAAGTGAAGTGCATTAGGTACCTTCTTACTGTACCTAAGTGTTGCGTACACAGATGTAGTTTATTTAATAAGTAATCTTATACGTAGTACAGTTACAGTTGACAAATATTTGAATGATAAAGAAAAATGTATATAGTTGCTTGCTCCTTGTTACTTGGTTTTGCTTGGATAAATTTTGAATTCACTTTGTTTTAATTGTCACATTTGCAGCAAGATTTGACTTTTGTAAGTAAACATTCTACGAATAAAGGCCATTATTTTCTTTCATTTGACATCAGAATTACTTAAAAATATTAAGTAAGTAAGTTCGAAAGGGGGGGGGGGACTACGGAACCCCTACATTGTGCGTGGCCCGACATACGCTTGCCCAGTTTTGAGTTTGGTTTTATTAAAAGACTATTCAACATAGTATCGTTTAAATTTATTTTTAACTAAGGAACCCACCACTCATTTGCCCCATTAAGCTATCAATACAACAATTGAAATAAATTGACAGTTGACATATTTCTTTTGCTGAGCGGCTAAGCTTAGTCGTTGTCCAACTGTCCTGAGAATGCCACGTGTCGAGACGAAACACCTGTCGATGTTTGTAGTTGTCCCATGATGGGGCAATTGACACTATTCTGTCTTAGTTATCTGCAAACGGGGGCAAATGACACCAATATTTATTTGATTTCAGAAGTCAAGAAAATCATCATCAGCCTATCGCAGTCCACTGCTGGACATAGGCCTCTCCAATTGCACGCCACTTTAATCTATCCTCGGCTTCTCGCATCCAGCTCCTGCCAGCCGTTTTGCGTAGATTATCACTCCACCTGGCCTGAGGGCGTCCTACACTACGTTTGCCGAGATGCGGCCTCCACTCAAGAACTCGTTTACCCCAACGGTTGTCGGTTCTTCGGCTAATATGGCCAGCCCACTGCCACTTCAGCTTGCTAATCCTGTAGGCAATGTCGATAACTTTGGTTCTCTGCCGAATCACCTCATTTCTGATTTTATCCCTAAGAGAAACTCCGAGCATAGCCCTTTCTATAGCCCGCTGAGCGACTTTGAACTTGTAGACTAGCCGTACCGTCAGTGTCCACGTTTCGGCTCCGTATGTCATGACGGGTAGGACGCACTGATTAAAGATTTTTAGTATTAGGGCATTGTGGGATCGAAGATTAGAAGACTTGACGTAGCTTACTATACGCTGCCCAACCCAACCGAATTCTCCTGTTCACCTCGTCCTCGAAGTTGCTTCTACCTAACTGCAATGACTGCCCGAGGTACACATAATTTTGAACTACTTCGAGAACGGCGCCGTGCACCGCTATCGGTTCCGGTAGTACATGTTCATTGAACATGACCTTAGTTTTATCCAAGTTCATCCGTAGGCCGATGCGTACAGAGGAGTTAGCCAGGTCATTCAGCATCTGATGTAGGTCCCGCAGCGTTTCTGCCATGATGACGATGTCATCTGCAAATCGCAGGTGAGAGATGTATTCACCATTGATGTTGATGCCCCGCCCTTTCCAGTGCAGCGTCTTGAACATATCCTCCATTGCATTTGTGAACAGTTTCGGGGAAATAACGTCCCCTTGCCTCACTCCTCGATGCAATGGTATAGATTTTGTTTGCTGTTTCTGTACTTGGACGGACATGGTGGCGGCTTCGTAGAGACAACTCATCACTTGGATATATCGCCAATCTACTTGGCATCGCTGCAGAGATTCCAGAACGGACCAGATTTCAATCGAGTCAAAGGCCTTCTCATAGTCCACGAATGCTAAACACAGGGCTGATTATACTCCTGGGTCTTTTGTATAATCTGCCGCACTGTGTGGATGTGGTCTATGGTGCCATATTCGCTCCGAAATCCAGCCTGTTCCGGTGGTTGGAATTCGTCAAGTATTCGCGCAAGGCGGTTCGTGATGACTCTTGAAAACAGCTTATAGATGTGGCTTAGAAGAGAAATCGGTCGGTAGTTCTTCAGCCGGGTCTTATCTCCCTATTTGAAGAACAAGACGACGACACTTCTACTCCGCGCCTCTGGAATTGTCCCGTCGAACAGGACAGCATTAAAGAGCTTTTGGAGCTCCCTCAGTGCGGGTTTACCTCCAGCCTTTAGCAGCTATGTTGTAACGCCATCCTCTCCAGGGGCTTTTCCATTTTTCAGTTGTTTAAGAGCCAGCACGATTTCGTCAATGTTGACTTCTGGCAGGTCTTCGGTGTAGTGCCGTGTTAAAGTGGCTCTAGGACCCTCATTTTCAGGATCAGGTTGAGATGCATGCGGAGCGTATAACCGGCCATAGAAGCTTTCCACTTCGGAGAAGACTGCTGGCTTCGAAGAAACGACTTCTCCACTTGTTGTGGTCAACTTCGTCAGGTGGCTTCTTCCAAGAGATTGTACGAACACTTTTGACCCCCGGTTCTGCTTGATCGCTCTTTTAATCGGGAGAGTGTTGGAGTGCCGAAGGTCGTGTCATATAAGCTTATTGATCACTTGGTTTAGAGCGCGCTTTTCCGACGAAATGATGGGTGGGTTTTCACGTCGTTTCTTCATTAGCTCTAAAGTCTTTTCCGAAAGCTTTGACTTGCGCTGCATTTCACAAAATCTGGTACTTTCTTCCCTGAGTATCCGAACCACATTTACGAGCTTCTGGTTTACGTCTGTTGTGGTTTCCATGGCAACAAATCAAACTCAAGAAAATAAATATTAATAAAAAGCTCTATTTTAAAGCTTCTCGGATTAACTACGTCTTCTGTGTGGAAAATGTTTAAATCAAAAGTGTTTAATTTGTTTAAATAAACATAACAAAATAAAATAAAACTGCAAAATCGTAGTCCAGCATTGGTCAGAGGGGTAGGTAACTAACATACAAATTACGAAAAGAGTTCCCCGAAAACGAAAAACGACGTCTCCTTAGAGTGCTCCCAGACGTTATACGTTAAAATAAGGAAACTGGGGTAAACGAAAAAGGTACTAGTCAAATACTAATCGTCTAAAGGGTCAATATTCAATAAAATCTTTCACAAAAACAAGTTGAAAATGTTTTTACTTGATGATATTGTAAGTGTCATAATATCCAAATTTCTGTTAATGATTTTCGATCCTTAATATTTTATATAGATCCTTAATATTTTATTTTAGATTTACTCCTCTGCCAAATTAAACGGGGTAACGTAATAATATAAATATTTTTCTACTAAAATAAGTGATTTAATCACATTTGAAGTGAACACTAATAAAAGTTAACGCTGCGGCTACTTCGAACGTGTAGAGCCCCTTTTACAATATTTCTAATAAATAAGGCAAGCGAGATGTAAAAGGGTAGTGGGAAAAAGATCGTTCGGACGGCTGTCGGTGACGGCCGAAGAATTTGTGACGGAAACCTTGGGGCTATTTGCTTGCTAGAAAAATATATCGCAGATAGCCTGAAGTCTGTCTGCTTATGAGCGCAAAGCTAATCGATATCGATATACATGGTGTAATTTAAGTCACTGTTTCTTTATGGCTTTTGAATTTTTTGCTCCACATGATCAGGGTCACAGAGGTCAAAGGCTCTGTTTTTCAATGACGTCATCACGGATTGTAGGTGACGAGGATGGTGATGTGACGTAGCATGCAGGTATCTGTCAGTGTGTGTGGGCTTTCGGTATACACAGTGTGATAGCGATCCATCAGCTCGCGCTGTTATCTTGATATCCAGGATCATTCCTGGATATCAAGATAACAGCGCGAGCCGGATAGATCGTTGTCATCAACGATCTATCCGTCTCCATTTCGCATGTAAATTTCATCTTCGGATGAATGGAGTTAAGGTGCCCCATATATTGATCCACATCATGTTGGCTTCCTCTGACGATAGCAAACACGTCATCTACATACCTCTTCCATAGTTTAATGATTGGTGGACCCAGAGTTAGTGCCTTCTCTTCAAAATTCTCCATCCAGAGATTATCTAGTGCCGGGGCTATTGGCTCCCCATTGCGACACCATCTATCTGGAGGTAATATTGACCATGAAAGAGGAAGTAGTTTCCTTCCAAACAGTGATTCAGCAGATCAATATAATTGAACGGTAGCTCGTTGTCACTCAGTCTATCTCTCACCACATCCAGACATTCCTTAATCGGAACGTTGGTGAACAATGACTCAACGTCAAAACTCACCATTATGTCTCCCGGTTCTGTGGTGAGAGATAGACTGAGTGAATTGCAGAACACATACTGCAATCGAACACCAATCACTGGATTGAGTTTCATCGTCCACAAACCCTCTCCACAGATCGCCATTTTTATTAGCGAATTGTGCGTGAAGCGATTAAAATTAAAAAACATAAAACTTTCAATCGGGAAGAGGGCTTCAAACTATCCGTGACGTGGAATCCAGTGATTCGTAAAACACAACCTCGTATTGTTTCGCAGTCGGTTAACAAGGACAAAATCAGTGTAGTGTGCAGTGACCCTAACTTTTCGAGAAGTAAAAAAGTGAGGGTGGATAAAGATTCATCGGCCTGACGGAGTCTTAACATCGCTGCGACAATCCGCTTGTGACCACGGCCGGTGCAACCTGGTCGAAACGTCAAGCAATTTTAAGGTAAACAATGCGCGTTAATTTCCGAATAATAAATACTCTTAGCAGTCATATTCTTGTAACCTTTGGGCACTAGCGATACTATCCAAGTTTGTTTGTGACTTTTCGGAAATTCTGAAGTTATATCCTTTGTCTTTTATAACTAGGTACATAATTATTAGTATATGTACGTAGATAAAAATAAACTACGCACATAAATCTTTAATAAAACTTTTCCTCAACTGACCTAAGTCAGTAACGGAAAACTTTATATCGTACTATTAGTACCTACCTGTATTATATATAGGTATATACATTATAATAAATAATTATACCTGTAGCTACCGATAGCAATACGTCAAACCTACTAGTAGAGTTGGATTATCTATGATCATGTAGATGTACGTATCTATGTATATTTTATATTTCCTACTGAGTATTTTTAATATAATAAATATTTATTAAACTGGTTTCATTATAAAAAAATATATGACAGACTAACAAGTTTGTAAGCTCCATTCATATTAACGCAGGGCTAGAGATATTTTTTCAAAGTACATAAGATAGCATATTGACCTCTTTTGTCTATAAAGTAGTGTGCAAAATGCAAGTCTAAAAATTTGCAAGATAATGTATGAATTCGTGCAAATCGTGGAGAATTCCGCGAATTTCTATACAATTTCTTAGAATATAGAGCTCAGTGTTTTATGTAATACTAGCTTTCGCCCACGGCTCCGCCCGCGTGGATGTCGGTTATCGCGATAAAAACTATCCTATGTCCTTCCCCGGGACTCAAACTATCTCCATACCAAATTTCATCTAAATCGGTTCAGTAGTTTGAGCGTGAAAGCGTAACAGACAGACAGACAGAGTTACTTTCACATTTATAATATTAGTATGGAGTATGGATTTAACTACGTCAATGTGACGTATTTTATAAGTATAACATCTCAAATGTCGATAACCCCTTGTTTTTTTTTGAGCCCGCTGTGTGTTGTGTATATTTGCAGGAAGTTTAAATAATAGAGAAGATAAAGCAATGGAATATGAATAAAATATTTTTATTTTCATTATTTACAAAATAAAAAGGTTTCATAAAATATAAATTAAATTTGGTATTTAAATGTAGAAAACACTAGTACACTAGTACTAATGTGGAACTGTGGGTCCCACATTACTAGCAATCCTTTTAACCCTTCCAGCTAAGCTCAATGTGTTAGGAGTGGGTTCACGTCGGTAGTATAATGGGTAGGATTCGAACCCGCAATGTCACGATTGAGACTCTGATGCCTTAGCCACCGCCGCGTCGCTAATATTATTATATCCGTGACTGTGCTCATATCGATACCTAATTCTTATTGCGACCATTGTAGGGAAGTCCGGAGACGGTTGACTAAGTTTTTAGTTTAATGGCTTATATTTTTTTTATTTTTCAGTATATCATCGTAAAAAGTAATGTATCAGGCAGACACATTATTAAATATTGGAAAAAAGAAATCAAATCTCAAAATGTATTGTACCTAGAACGTCGATTTTACAGAACAAGAAATTCGAATTTATCTAGCCCATGTCCAGGATTGGTTGACTTATCGGCAATGACATAATTAATGCGCTTATTACACTACACTAAATCAGGGACCCTAAACCCTTAAAAAGAGAGGTGTAATAAGAGATAGGGAGTCAGGGACCCAATTTAGGGCGACAGATTGGACCCGGTCCGCAGTGCGCTTACTACTGTGCAGTGTAATAAGACTTAGGGCAGTTAGAGCACTTATTAGAAATAATACGTATTTGCTAAAACACGTACTGAGTCTTTCGAGTACGAGTACTTATATAAATCTGTTCCAAAAACTATTTCTTCATGTATCTCGCTGTATTCGTTTGAGACTGTCAAGTTAAATATTTACGTGCATGAAATTAGTAGTTTTACTCGGTAGAAGAGTTTTTTTTTTAATAAGTTTTATGATATATGCGTTCAAAGTTTTGACCCCGTAACCACATAGAACTCGTGAAAGCAAGAAGTTGAGGACAAACAAAGTGGGTCTGCACCCCATAGTTCGTAAGATATACGCGTCAAATTTCAATACATAATTGAAATATCTTATAAATTGAAGAAATTTTTATAGGCATTTCTTGCCAATTACTTTACAATTACTATTAGTACCTACCTGTATTATATATATACATATTAAAATTAAAACAATACTAAAGGTACTTGCAGTAATAATTATTCTTTGAACCTATCTACTCTCGTCGTATTTGTGTTGTGTAAACACTTTCATTGTTAAAAAATATATTCATTGATATGCCCCAATGATGTTTTAAGCTAAAAGGCGCTCCGCAAGCCGCACCCTAAAATTTTGAAAATTGACCAAATTTGTATGTCAGTGTCGCATCGCCGGCGTCAACAGATGAAAGCAGCGGATTCCATTCTTCTTTTTTTCGCTTGTGACAATTCCCTATATTCTCATGGTTCACATTTGATAAGTTGGTACAAAACAACAACACATTTTGCTTTTTGTTAAGTATATGTAGTAACTAGTCCCGAAATATTTTGGTCAAGCAACCCTTAACATACGAACAGATAGGTAGGAAAAAACAAAGTTTTTTAGTTTAATAGTTTCAGTTCAAGGTTGTTGCGAATATCAGCATCAGCACTTGCAACAATCGATGCTGACATTCATGTCATAAGGTGTTCATTGAAGGTGGAACCTAGCGCAGGTCAAATGGAGTTTTAGACAGTTATAAAACGCGGTCACTACTGAGTGAACGCTAGTGAATCAATGTGTGATGGGCGTAGTGGAATAATCTATACTAATATTATGTAGCTGCTGTTGTTTGTTTGAACGCGATAATCTCAGGAACTACTGGACCGAATTGAAAAATTCTTGTATAGTACTGTTGGATAGCCCATTTATCGAGAAAGGCTCGCGTCTTTATAACATCACGGTACGACCAATAGCTTTAGCTCCGCTCGGAGCAGAGATGAAAAAATGTTGCAAAAGCGGGGAAAACTTACGCAGACAAAATTGCGCGGGTCAGCTAGTAATAAATAAGCAATCATCATCCGCTGATATAGTAAAAACCTGCATCAGCAACGGGTGGTTGTTGATGCAGGTTTTTACCAGTGCTTCAGGTTACAGTTCCCTTAACATAGTTACAACAAGAACAGATAACTTTACCTTGACCTCACCTTACCTATTGTCCTTTTTATGTCCTGCACATTATCATAAATAATGTAGGTACACTAGAGCCCGTCATTTCAGGGTGTCTCAAAGATTAAAGAGGTGTAGTGACAATATCATTATCATTTCCATAGAAAAATGATCGTTTTCTAAGATAGGTCACACACTTCCCTATCCTAAATAGAGCTTAGGCCGCTGAAATAGGTTTTGATCCCATCAATATAATACACCATGTAAAGTGATAAATATAAAGTCTTTAAAGACTGCAAGCCCATAGGTATCAGGAAGTTGGCTATATGTCTTTTGGAGAGACAAGACCGGTAATGTAAGTCGTACATCTTCGCGAATCTCAACGACTATTGCTGCAAATAATACGGTCTCTTAGGATAAAGGCAGTGGTGTACGAGCAAAGCGAAAAGATATAATATAAGTGCTGTTTTCTGTTGAATTTTTGACGAGTTGTGCTTTTAAGCTCGTTGCAGACTTAAGGCTCTCATTTGAAATAACTGTAGGTACTTCGTGCGGGTGTAGGTAATTTTTTGGGTAAATATAATATATATAATATCTTTAATATCTTGGGACAACTCACACGTATTATGGAAACTAGACGACTTATAAACACACTTAAATATTTCAGAGGCAGTCGAATTTATTATCAACTGCTATAATTTTTTAGGCAACCAATATCTAAAAAAGTTACATAAATATCTTGGTAAATAATAATAAATCATAACCTATAAGGAAAATAATGGGTGACGACCTAATTTATTTTGTGTTGTTAAATACAAATAATATAAAACATAGTAGTAAAACTATTATTATGAGCGACGGGTTATAAAATAAATTATAGGTTTTGGAATTAAAACTATCAAAAATAATTTAAAGTCAAAGCAAAAATAAGTTCCTATTTAAAACTAGCAAGCTTTATAGCTTGCTAGCTTTAAATAAGTACCTATTTTTGATAGTTTCCTTCTTAACAAGTGTAATAGTTAGTTTTATTCTAGCTTTGATATAATTTATTAATTGATGATGTTAAAAGCTTTAATTTGATATTAAGTAGGTAATCTTACCAATATAATAAACGCATTATTTTGCGAAGGACAAATGTGTAGATATTTGTCTACATTAATCGTAGCCTATACAATAAAATAGCACATTCTGTCTCAATTTAAAGTCCACGCGGGCAAGATTAGTATGTATGTAGGTAGTATTTGCTTTTTAAAATACACATTAATTAAATAAAAAATAAATATTCATTTTTTAGTAGTAAATGGTGATAGGAAGCGGGGGGCGGAACCGGTAACTAAACCAATAGAATTAGAGATGCGATTACGCATTACATTGTCATAATTAGTATTACTAACTCATGTTTTTTGTGATTTTTTCGTAAAGAAATTGTTTCTCAAACTTTCTTTTGTATTTACTGTAACTGTTCTAAATTTAAACGTTTAAAAACTCTTTTAAATACCTGGGACCAAACTCCTTGGATTTTTACATTGTTTTCTTTTTTCGAATGAATTTTATAAAATTCATATCATCAAACGTTGAGTATTCATCGATCTGGTCTGACCATATCACGATGTGACTAGTGCTTATTGTGCTATATCAGGAAATGCCACCATTTAATGATATGGATAACCATATCACGAAATGTTTGATTCTACGATCCGACTACGACATATAGTCGGGTAAAAATAGCATATGAGCTTCAATCTGTTTCTCTATTTAAAGTCCACGCGGGCAAAATGACTGGCAAAGTTTGGTATGTATGTAGTATTTGCTTTTTAAAATACACATTAAAATGTCATTAGCAACATTTTAATTAAAACCAAAGTTTTTCGAAACATTAAATTGGGTAAGTATGTAATTTCGCGTTTTTTAATTACTTCAGCAGTCAATAAGGAACAAAAAGGTTTTTTGCAAAATACAAGGATCACATTCGCTTGTTCCAAGTAAAAGGTTAACAACTTTTAACTAAAAATAGCTGAGATATATACTTATATTTTATATTATTTAATGGTCACTCTGCCCTTATGCATTTAGGAAGCGATTGTGCCTACCTCTCAGTAGCTTATGTTTAGAAAAGCCATTTTCACCAAAATTTAAGTGACTCATAAAATGGAATTTCCTTTTAAATAAATGTAGGCCGTAAAAGCTCTGCGTTTAATTTATGAATATTTAAATAAGCCTCTCTTTTAATTACTTTTTAACATTATTAAAATTCACGGTCTTTTTCTACGTGGAAACAATCTATACTAATATTATAAAGCGGAAGTTTGTTTAAAAAAGTTTGTTTGTTTGTTTGTTTAAACGCGCTAATCTCAGGAACTACTGGTCCGATTTGAAAAAATCTTTTTTTGTTAGATAGCCCATTTATCGAGGAAGGCTATAGGCTATATAACATTGCGCTACGACTAATAGGAGCGGAGCAGCGACGAGAAATGTTGCAAAAACGGGGAAAATTTACGCATACCAAGTTGCGCGGGACAGCTAGTAAGTAATAATTAGCTTGGTCTGTTTTATTAACATGCGCAGTTGAAATCACAACTTACGGTTATACAAAGTGTAATCGAAAGGTGGGCTGAGATCTCTGACCATTTTGTTCAGAAAGTGTTCCCATAAAATAAAGAGAGTATGGAAAGAACGCTATGATTTTATACCCACACTCACACGCGCGTGATATATATATATGTATATAATCAATCCATGTGTTAGATATTGATATCTAATACCTATAGTATGTTTTATAACAATGATTGTTCCAGTTTATATGATGTTGTGTAAAACCAAACGAAGGTTTGGTAGTTGTTTTAAATAAAGGGTCTTTCAAATAGAGCGGGTCGATATTAATAATCTGTGGCGGCCATTTTGATTTGGCGGCATCTGTCAAATCTGTTTTTTCTTATTCAGTCACTGATGCCAAATCACCATGGCAAGTTACACGGTTGAGCAGCATGTGCAAATGATAAAACTTTATTATCAAAATGAGTGTTCGTTAGTGAAAACGTTGCGCGCATTGCGCCCATTTTACGGCAGACGCGGTGGCCCTTCAAAGTCTACTCTCCAACGATTGGTGACTAAATTCGAGACGACCGGTTCGGTAAACAACCAACCAACACCTTTACGTCAAAGGAACGCCAGATCGGCCGAGAACATCGCCGCTGTACGTGAGAGTGTTCAGGAGACTCCGAAGCAGTCGATTTCTCGCCGTGCACAAGAACTCGGCCTTTCGCAGACTTCAACTTGGAGAATTTTGCGTCGGGACTTGGGTCTGCATCCATACAAGAACATAAATTGAACAATATGGACGTGAATGACATGTGGTTCCAGCAAGATGGCGCTACTTGCCACACAGCGAACGACACAATCGACATTCTGCATGAACGGTTTGCGGGTAGGGTTATTTCTCGCAGAGGTGACGTGAATTGGCCACCAAGATCGTGTGATTTGACTCCGCTAGACTTTTTCTTGTGGGGTTTTCTGAAGTCGCAGGTCTATGCCAATAAACCACATTCGACCGTTGCCCTGAAAGCCAACATAACGCAGGCCATCGCTCAGATTCAGCCGGATCTATGCAGCAGAGTCATTAAAAATTGGACCTCTCGGATTTGTGCCACCATGCGAAGCCGCGGCGGACATTTGAACGATGTCATATTTCATGCATAATGGCATAAACGGGCCTTTCAAATAAAAAATAAATTTCGTTAATATCTCACACACATCTAGTTTTATTCAATTTTAACATCGACCCGTCTTTGTTGAAAGACCCTTTATAAGAGAAGTAGAAAATCTGTTAACGGTGTAACCATCAGAATGTATTGACTGGGTATCATAGCGATGATTATAAAATCATCCGTGTCTGCCAAAATGGCTACTTACATAGCCATGTAGCCCAATACCTAATAACATCCAACACATGGATTGATTATATACTGCTTGATTATAGCTTCTTATATATATATATATTATATATATATATATTTCTTGTGTGCGTGTGTATGTCACTGAACTCCTCCTAGACTGCTGGACCGATTTTAGGTGTGTGAGTTCAAGGGGATTCGAGGATGGTTTAGATTCACAATTGAACCCGATTTACAAAAAAAAAGAGTCGAGACGAAGTTCGCCGGGACAGCTAGTTACCTATATAATTTGAAATGTCGTGTCCTCTCTATTTTTTTTAAAGATAACTAGCAATGTGGATTTATGGGTCCTATATTACTAACTAGCATTCCTGTTAACCCCTCCTGCTAAGCTACATTGCGTGAGTTAGGTTCAAATCGGTAGTATAATCTGCAGAATTCGAACCCGCGACCTCACGATTGCGAGTCCGATGCACGGACAATTTGCATTGTAAGACTTCCTTAAATTTTATTCAAAATTCCAAGTTTAAAGGCGCGAGGCGTCCGTGCCCTTTCTTCGCTTCATGTCTTTTTGCAAATGCACCCTAACATAACTAATGTTATGTCTCTACGCCTAAGGAAACTTTTTCATTTATCTTCTGGTATTGGTCAATAAGTTTTCTTACCTAAGTCTTAGTAAACAAGTATAAGGCTTGCCTAAGAGTAAGCAATTACAGTAGTCAGTAGACGTAATAAGTAGATACATTGCTAGCACTTGCCCAATATCCGATGAGACTTTGTACGGGCACAATACACCGAAAGCGTAGAAAAGGAAATAAATCATACGTACCTACATTGCTCGAGCAACGCTCAAGTAGTATTTTGTTTATTCTATTCATTCCCAGCCCCTCTAGATAAGTGGCATAAACTGAATGACGTCGTTGCGCGCGCCGGACCTACTGCGAATCTTATACAGAGTAATTTGTAATATCTGGGGACAATATCTGGGGACAACTCACACAATGCTATCTGATCCCAAACTAAGCAGAGCTTGTACTATGGAAACCAGATAACTGATAAACATACTTATATATTTGTTAATACATAGGTACATAATATAGATGAATAACACCCAGACACAGAATAAACCATCGTGCTCATCACACAAAGTTTTATCCTGGGTGGGGATCGAACCCACGACCTATTGCGTAGCAGTCGGACACACTCCCACCGCGCCGCAGAAGCTGTCAAAGGTAAGGTAACCAGTAATATACTAATAACCTCACGCTCGTGGCTTTTTTACATAACACTATTTTTTTTAAATACGACTCCCGCAGTTTGTTACGGGGGAATTACAAACATACAAGTCACGGACACAAAGTACACCCAGACCCGGAACAACACTTTGTGGATCACCCAAAGTGGTGTACCGTGTGGGAATCAAATCCACGACCTCTTGCGTAGCAGTCGGACACACTCCCACCGCGCCACAGAGGCAGTCACTAAATAACTTTGTAGTATCAGTTTTGGAAAATATTTAATATATTAACCCTTAATCACCTACCATTTGTTTTTGGAGTTATGACCATAACCACCTACAGACTATTTAACTGGAGTAAAATCGTTGTTTATTGTGAGGTTTAGGCCCTTAACCAGACATCAAACATCGATTTTACTCCGGAGTCTCTCAGATGTGTGGTAAATGGTCGTGTAATAAAAGTAGGTATGTGGTGAAGGGTTAATTTTTATTTTTTTGTTTTCAAAAAATATATAACGAAATTATTCGGTGTAAATGGTTAAAAAAAAAAAACGCCAGGAGACCTAAGTATGATGTTAAACGAGCTAGCATCTGAGATTAAAAAGGTAAGACTAAAATTAAATCCTAAAAAACAAAAGTAATGACCAATGGAAATAAAAGCAGCATAAATGTTGGCGAGTCACAAATAGTTACATTGAAGAATATATACACCTCGGAAAGCTGATATAACCTAAAGATAACATAAACAAAGAAATCGAAAGAAGGATAGCAAACAGTTGGTAAAGGTATTGGAGCCTAAGGGAAGCAATGAAAGATAAAAACCTACATATAACAACAAAGAGCTAATTATTTAATGTATGCATTCTACCGCATGTACGGACGGACAGGGCGAAACTGGGATTTCGTTTTGCGATTTTGGCTACGGAACCACAACAATCAACCAGAATCACGTGAATTTAATATCCATATTTTATAAAAAATATAATGATCCTTCGTCAAAGTGGTATAAGGTTAATGACCTCGGAACCCATATGGGTAGATATATTTAAATGGAGACGAAAACGGCGAATACTAATCAACGAAGCTCAAATAACTGGTCTTTCCAGTTATTTGAGCTTAAAAATCTAGATACTTTGTATGTCTATCTCTTTCTACGACGACGCCCAGAGAGTATAAGAAAGGGACAGAAATCCAACTTTCAAAGTAATGCTTGCCTAATATTATTATTTTTTTATGTTCAAATTGTTATCCTATATTGTGATGTACCGAAATAATAAATTTGTACGCCTGCTACATGGCAGGGCATAGCCAAACCTACACTGTATATTATCAACTTATTGTAACGTATGTTCCACGAATAAAAATGATTTGATTTGATTTAAAAATTATTTTAAGTAGGTACCTACCAACATGTACTCCTTTTATGATATTACTAGCTTTTGCTCACAGCTTCACCCGCGTGGATGCCAGATTGTTACCGAAATATTTTAACGGCAAAGTTTCATAATAACTTTGCACCCCCGTTTCACCCCCTTAGGGGGTGAATTTTCAAAAATCCTTTCTCCCCTACGTTAGAACCCCTGTGCAAAATTTTAAGTTTTTAACCCTCATAGTTTAGGCTCTGCGTTGATATGTCAGTCAGTCAGTCAGCTTCTCCTTTATATAGATGGGTCTCTGACGCAGTGGCGACCGAGCAGATCGAGATATCAGCAAGGCCAAGCAACATTACCACTGTCGGTCCATAGATGGCTGACCGTTTTCAAACATTGTCACACCCCAACGTGCCTCGGAGAGCACGCCGCCGTCGGCTCTGCACCTAATCTTTCTCCGGTCGTGTCGGATTTCCATCCCATCGGACTATGAGCGTGAGGAAATAGAGAGTACACTTGTGTCTGCGCACACACTTGTGCACTATAATATATCCTGCACTGTCGGCTAGTCTCTGATAAGATTGGCCGCCGTTACCGAAATCGGTTAGGATATTAATCATTATTATGATAAAATAATGTGCATGTACTCTGTTCCATGTGCATGTAATTACCCTTGAATTTGACCACATCTTTCTGTTACACGTTATATACGTACCTTGTTAAGGAAACCTAAACAAAAAAGTTTTAAATGTTTCAATCGATAGTGTCAATCAAATGCTCTGTGAACATTATTCACTAACTTGCAGAAAAACAATACTATTTATTTATGTTTAGGTGTTTAAACTTTTCCCCCTAATTGAAATGTATAAATTAGCACAAAAAAATGCTTTAAAATCACAAAAAAAAATTAAGTTCAAATACCTTACGTTTCTCGAACATTCAAACTTTAATCGTTCAAAATTATTCTACAATTATCTTGTCGATTTTTTATCACATTTTTAATTGTTACAAAAACAACTAACAAACCATCTTACAAATTAATAGGTGCTGTACATTGACACCGTCCCTCGACGATCAGTGTAAAAAGTAATTAAAAAATAAATCGACTTCAAAACTTAACCCGAAATAATACTTTTATGTAGATATATAAACTAGATGTCGCCCGCGGCTTCGTCCACGTGATTGATTTTACCCCCTGAAAAGTTGATTTATCGCTTTCAATCGAAACGCTGACTGAAACATGTGTTTCCATATTTACAGCCACAAAGCCAAATAAAACATTTCACAGATCTTTCTTCGAAACTGATGAAGTTCTATACAAATTTGCAATCTCTATTGCAGCCTCTTATGTTTCTTTCTTTTAATTTAAAAAGCCAAATACGAAATTTTACATATATATAACTGCAAAACTGACGTAGTTCCATACAAACTTGTAACCCCTATTTTACTCCCCTTAGGGGACGAATTTTTAAAAATCCTTTCTTTTTCTAAAATTTCAGGTTTGTAGCCTTTTAGGCTCTGCGTTTATGAAGTCAGTAAGGACAAGTGATTATACTAGGTTATTTTTAGTATAGTGTAGAAGAAATCACATAAAGAAAATGAAAATATTGAAAACTTGCAGAGTTATGAGCCATTCAATTTGTCTTGTATTCTTTGCGCTACGCTTATTGTGTCCCGTAGCACGAAATCCATGGTTATTATTGAACCATAAGTGATGATCACATTTAACATCTCATTGTCTAAATCCTGGACTGTTACAATGATTAATGGATTAATTAATTGAATAATATAACATGGTCAAAAATCTACCACAATGGATTCTGAACAAACTACTTTCAGGTTTGCACTATACCAAAAATAAAGTTGTATATGTACAGATTTTCAATTTTTTTATAAATTTCAGTGCTACTCATAAAATTTAGTTTATTACTATTGAAGTCTTAATAGAGAAAATCATGCAATTCCAAAAATATTACGTACAAACGTATGGAATTGGTAACATATTTTTTTGAAGTCTGTTATTAATGGACATGGCTTATAAAACAGCGAATGTGTAAAAAATATTCGTGAATGTTGTCCTATACTTGTGGGTTCTCGTATAACCGGCATAAGAACTTAATGATCTAGGTAGGTAGTCTTTTATACCTAATACCCAAATTTGAGTACAGACAACGACACAAGTTGTTTAAAATCAACTTACCGAAGAAAGGAAAGCTCGAAAATATACATACAGAACAATCAAAGGTATATGTGATGATGACTGCCTCTGTGGCGCGGTGGGAGTGTATCCGACTGCTACGCAAGAGGTCGTGGGTTCGATCCCCACCCAGGATAAAACTTTGTGTGATGAGCACGATGGTTTATTCTGTGTCTGGGTGTTATTTATCTATAAGATGTATGTATTTAGAAATATATAAGTATGTCTATCAGTTGTCTGGTTTCCATAGTACAAGTACAAATTATTATATTATATGTTTTTTTTTATTTTTTTGTTTGTCATGTCATAAAATCTGAAGTCTCATGATTATAGGCATGGTATAAGGTTTTAGTACCAGATGATTTAAATATTTGTGTAATGTTAATAATATATATTTTTAATATTACCTTGCGACACCACACACATGACCGACAGATCCCAAATTAGACAGAACCTGTACTATAGTTACGAGACATCTAATAAACATACTTATATATTTCTTAATAATAAATATCTCGAGACAACTTACACACGGCCATCTGATCCCAAACTAGGTAGAGCTCAACTGTGGCAACCAGACAACTGATAAATTTACTTATAGGTACACATTTCTAAATACGTACCTACTATATATAAATTACACCCAGATACAGAGAAACCATCGTACTAATTACAATAAGGTTTACCCTGGGTGGGAATTGAGCCCTCGACCTACCGCTTCGCAGTCAGAGTCACTAACCACTAGACCAATAGGCCAGGCCAGTAAGAAAGAAGGCTTGTTTATTTGTTGAGTGTTTAACACACACTACATACTCGGTAGCGCCTATTATACATTACTATTATACACAGATTTGTATATAAAACAAACAGTAGGCCCATTCGATGCAGACATTCTTAGTCATCGATAAACCACTTTTGTCATCGATACTACCTATCCAAATTAGGTTATTATAAAAAACTAACTTTTGACAACGTCGCAATTACAAATGGAACCTTTTCACAATAAAACTTGAGAAACCTGATATGTAAATAATATAATCTAAACTTTTAGAAAAAATAAAGTACCTACCTATCTAACTAACCAAAAATTAGTTACATGTCAGGTTTTATTACCAAAAACATGTCGGAAAATGGACAGGTTATATTTAGGTTTACATATGATTAGGTACCTATTATATTTTGTTGAGAAACCTGATACTTAGACCGATGTATGTAAATCTGGCTACTAGAAGCAGGTAGTCATGTTTATTACCTTACTTCCAGCATCTAAGTCATATATAACAATATGCGTACAGAAAATAAACTTTATATAAATGCTCTTGAGCAATGCACACTACAGAGAGAATCTTAAACCCGTGTCTTGATGAACCTACACAAGTAATACAAACTAATATTATAAATGTGAATGTAACTGTGTATGTTTGTCCGTCTGTATGTTACGTTCTCATGCTTGAACCGCTGAATCGAATTAGATAAAATTTGATTAGGAGAAAGTTTGAGTCCCGGGAATTGACATAGGATAGTTTTATTGTTTACTAGCTTTCGCCCGCGGCTCCGCCCGCGTGGATGTCGGTTATCGCGATAAAAACTATCCTATGTCCTTCCCCGGGACTCAAACTATCTCCATACCAAATTTTATCTAAATCGGTTGAGCTGTTTGAGCGTGAAAGCGTAACAGACAGACAGACAGACAGACAGACAGACAGAGTTACTTTCACATTTATAATATTAGTATGGATAGTTAAAGTAGTTATAGTTTTATCGTATACTAACATAGTTTAAGTTGTATTTATTAAGATTTATTGTAATATTGTATGTTAGTCTGTAAGGTATTTATTTCTATGTGCCATTGATGCCTGAAATAAATGGTATTATTATTATTATTCTCTTTATTTAATCTTAATAACATAACATTCTCATTTTTAAATATAGATATAAAAAATAATTTTATTTTTTTTTTTTTGTATTTCGTTTCCATTTCACGGTTATTTGGGAGGCGTGCATGGGGCCGAAGCCAAGTGACGCAAACTGGCGATTATCGTTGTATACACTATAGAAATGTACCCAACGACATTCCCCGGTTAGTGTAAAAACTATTGTCAAAAAGTGGTAGCTAAGAAACTGGGTTATGGAGGAGACGTGTTAGTGGAATGGTTAGCTGGTTAGCTGGTGCTATTGAAGGACTATGGCGCCTGCCCTGCAAACACATGGTAAAAGCACACGGACAAACGGGGAGGCAGTGACTCACCACTCACTAGATGGGCTCCTTTCGCACAGACATACGAGCCAAACAGGCGACAGTGAGCAGGTTGGGGTGTTGAGCGGTGCGGCGTCGGTTTCACTATCACGAAGAAGGTAGTATTATTATTATTATTATCATGATACCCGACATCCACGCGGGCGGAGCCGCGGTTGAAAGCTAGTATTCTCAATAAAATATAACTTCATGTCCAAGATGTTTCATGATTTTTATAATTACAAAAGACAATATTATTTAATGTACCTAATTACATATATACAAAAAATGAACAGATATTGTCTTTGTAAGTGGGAGTATGGTCGAAAAGCTTTTGAGGTAAATACTGCATCTACTAAAAGTGTCAAAACTGGAACTACCTAATAACAAAACACTGACCAATAGGTAAAACCAGTGTGAAAATAAACTCATTGTTACCCTTTTCAAATGCCAATTAATACAATCATATATTTGTTTACCTAAAGGTATAGGTACACACAATTTTATTATATATGTAAGGTGCTGTATACGTAACATTACACCATGAAACTCACTCAAGCAAAAATCAAAAAATGTTAGGTTGATATTAATCAAGTTTGATTAATATTAACTTCTGGCGTGAATAGGAGCATCAACTAACAAGAGAGGCTAATATTAATAACATAACAGATTAGTAAAATAAAACTATATACCTGTCTACTTCTAAAGCCTTGTTTACGGAGACGCGGGACGTGAAGCGGCACTTATCATTGCACTGCAATATATGACATTGTTTATAGAGATGCATGGCGGGAATTGTGGCGGTGCCTGCTGCTGCGATCGCGGCGAATCCTTAAGCGTTTAGCCTCGCACGCTGCGGCGCACGCGGGGTACAAAATATTTCACTTTTTAACATAAAGTATTATGATATTATGGTATGGAATGGCATTATATAATTCACTTAGAATTTACTTTAAAAAAAAGAAAAAAGTCGTGTCTAGATTAAGCCATTTCTAAATAAGACTGGTTTCGACGCGGGCATCGCTTCATCGAGAATTGCTGCTTAGTGTGCCGCCGCGTGCGGCGCTTTAGCGCTAAAGCGCTTCTCCGTGAACACACTCATACGTGTGTTCACGGAGAAGCGCTTTTACACGCGTTCGTTTGAAATGGAGCGTTTTTTGTGGCGGTGCCCACAGCGCTTATCGCTGCGTCGCACGCGGCGGCACACTCAGCAGCAATTCTCGATGAAGCGGTGCCCGCGTCAAAACCTTCTGTCAGACTTATTTGGAAATCACATAACCCAGACTCAACTTCTTTTTAAAGAAAATTCTGTGTTTAAATGTGAATTATTTAATACTCCACACCATAACATAATAATATTCTATATTAATAAGTGAATTATTTAGTACCTCGCGTATGCCGCAGCGATAGCCGCCACGAGCTTTGCTACAGCTTGAGGATTCGTCGCCACGCATCTCTATAAACAACATCATATATTGTCATATGTTTGTGTTTACGCGTGCGATGACAAGAGCCGCTTCACGCGCTGCCTCTCCGTGAAGAGAAAAAACGTCCAACGCGACACGAGATGCCAAACCACACGCGACGCGCAACGCCCCGCGTCTCCATAAACAAGGCCTTAGGCTTTCTCTTCCATTGATTAGACCTAACGTAAGTTAATAAATTCATAATACCAAAGCATCGTAAGGATATATATATATTTGCTGGTGAAATATATTCGTCGGCTCCGTTTGATAAATAGATACCGTGTTCCCACATAAGTAACACATCATCAATCCTGCAAATGGTGAAACGAAGACGTAAAAACTCTGCAGAATGGAAATTGGTGTAATTTGTTGTGCCCAGGGCCATGAAACACGGTTTCCTTTTGGCTATCCGTAATATCGGCTGGCATTACTCAATATTTTTTACATATACACCATTTTTGTCAGAAGTAAATGTATGAGATTGATTTCAGCTATATTTTTCGGATTGTTATTTATTGAAAGCTTAATAGAATTCTAGTGTTGCCTAAACTATATATATTTTGCCAATATTATTGTGACCTTGGAAACTTGTAAACATGATCGATAGAACTATCGAGACTATTAACATTTTAACGATACTATCGATTGCGTACTATATCAAGCCAACAAAGCTCAAGCCACTCTAATAGAATAGTAGGTGTTAGTGTTGCTCAATTATCTCTGTTAATAATACTTTTGTGACCTCGAAAACTCGCCACGAAATCGAAACCTAAAACTATTGAAACTAATGAAATTTTCAATACTATCGATAGTATCGATTGCATATCTATTATAAATCGATAATATCAGGTATGTACTTTAAACATAACATTAACAAAATAGACCACAGACCGCTTAGTAAGTTTCTAGCGTTCCAGCGTTGCTTCTCTATTTTCAACCGACTTCAAAAAGGAGGAGGTTCTCAATTCGTCTGTATGTTTTTTTTTTTTTTTTTTTTTTTTTTTTTTTTTTTTGTATGTTTGTTCATCGATTACGCAAAGACGGCTGGACCGATTTGAAAAATTCTTTTTGTATTTGAAAGGGTATACTTCCAAGTTGGTCCCATTGTCCCCAGATCACGATCTGATGATGGGATCCTGGAGAAATCGAGGGAACTCTTAAAATATTAAAAGCACACCTACAGTGATTTAGGTATATTTCATAGTGATTCGTGCATTTACTCTTAAAAAACACCAATTGGTGAAGTGGAACTGATGATGAAGACCAAAAATTACGAGCAGACCTATTCAATATTTCACAGTTTGCGATTCAATTAAGTACTTTAATATGGTATTGAGTAGCACTTTAATCTCGATATACTACTATTATACAATGTAATAAAGCTGATAGTGAACTCCTCAACAATTAACGGCCCTGCATCGGGGCAAGCAATATTTCGTAAAAGGATTTAAGCAGATGACTTATGCCTATTGTAACTTAAGTGAATTATAAACCAACCCACTAAAAAGTGAGAAATAAAAACTTTTTAACAAAAAATATTACCGACTTCAAAAATAAATACAAGGCAACTAAAAAGCAAAAAATAATATATCTAGAATAACAAAAACAAATTAAACATTTTGAAGTTG
Source organism: Herminia tarsipennalis (assembly GCA_945859575.2). Taxonomy (NCBI): domain Eukaryota; kingdom Metazoa; phylum Arthropoda; class Insecta; order Lepidoptera; family Erebidae; genus Herminia; species Herminia tarsipennalis. The sequence continues at coordinate 6,529,422 of OX243834.2, read as the reverse complement.
GTGCCGAATAAAACATAAAGACTACTATTTCATGGCACCAACTTCAAAATGTTTAATTTGTTTTTGTTATTCTAGATATATTATTTTTTGCTTTTTAGTTGCCTTGTATTTATTTTTGAAGTCGGTAATATTTTTTGTTAAAAAGTTTTTATATTCTTGACTAGCTGACCCGCGCAACTTCGTATGCGTCAATTTTCCCCATTTTATCTACATTTTTCATTACTGCTCTGCTCCTTTTGGTCGTAGCGTGATGTTATATAAGCCTTTAGCATTCCTCGAGAAATGGGCCATTTAACAGTTAAATAATTTTTCAATTCGGACCAGTAGTTCCTAAGATTATCACGTTTAAACAAACAAACAAACTCTTCAGCTTCTTAATATTAGTTTAGATAAATCGATAGGGTATTAGTTAAACCCTTGTATTTGTGACACTTGCCCTACGTATAACAGAAAATAATATTATATTCGCGGTTTTAAACGCGCAACGACGGTTTGTCTTTCTGTTTGATTAGTGTTTTTGCTTCGTCGTCACATGGTGTAGATGAAAACTAAAGTAATAGGTATACCTGCCCCACTGCCCCTGCCCCTCCCCCTCTCCCCCAGAAATTAGGATGGCATCTGACAATATGTAATTACATGGTATGTATGTATGTTTGTATATATGTATGATTGTATTTATTTATGTAGGTACATAAATGTATTTTCGAATTAACATTATGGTAATCGATCATATGAACGTGGATACCTCGAGCAAGGCAAAGTCCGCAAACTGCTCTAATCATTTCGATTACACAAATACCACTGCATCACTGACACTATAACCACACTAACACCTTGCACACACGACTATAAAAATACCTCGCGACCTCTATCGGAAGACGTGCTGTCGCTACGACCGCTCGATTAAGACTGACCGGATGAGACTAACTGCCCCAATACCGGCACTTCAAACGTCAAACTAAAGTCACGCCATTTTGCGGCGGCCATGTTTAAATGAGTCAATAGACTTGCTTTTTAATTTTAATTAAAAAAAAATGTTAGGTTAACGGGAATCAATTAGAGATTTAATCATTCTCCGACATATATTATTTGTATTTATGTGTCTAGGTTCAATAATAAATAGTTCGGCTGCCAACAAGTTTACTGCACCTACTTCTACGTCACCCTAAGGTTGACTGGTAGAGAATGCCTTTAGCATTAAGTTCGCCTTTGTACAAAAACTGTGCATACAGTTTTTAAATAAATAAAATAATATACCTTTTTTTACGTAAAAATCCCCACGGATCCCACTCCTACAATGGCACGCTGGAGAGGGTATGTCGGAGTCAAACCGACTAAAAACCACACGGTGTTCCGTCGCAATAGTATATGACCGAGGGTAAGGTCCCTTGCGGAATCGGTGCCTCCATCATCAGCAGGCCCGGTCGTCGTTGAACGGCGACATCGCTGCATCGGTGTCGTTTGCGTGAGTGGCTTCACTCCCACTTCGTGTAAGAAGGCGCGGTAGAACAAGTCGCGACACCGTCTAATAATAGGTAAGGTATATCTAATACTTTTGTGTTACTTTTGACGTAGATAAGTCTTCTACCTACTTATACTACGAAATGCAAAGACGAGCAGTTTGTGCGCCTGATGGTAAGCGTCACGCAAGCCCATAAAAGTATCAGTGTCACCCAAATCCTTGTTCGGCTAAAATCTTAATGCCACCGCATTGCGCTTTAGATTTGAGACATTACTAACATTTAAACTTTTGCGTTGCTTGATCATAACTATTTATTATACGGGAATTAACGCGAATTATTTACCTTTAAATTGCTTGACGTTTCGACCAGGTTGCACCAGGCCGGAGCAACGAAACGTCAAGCAATTTTAAGGTAAATAAGTACTGCGCGTTTGAGACATTAGTTCGTTCCTTTTTAAAATGCTTAAGATGAGCTCTTTAAATTGATACCCATATTGCAGTATTCAAATCAACTTTTTTTCACACCCCTTTATTTTGACATCTCACAGCCGCCATATTTGTTTTTTTTTTCAAATGTCACATAGCTTAGAACACTTGGGTGGTCAAGACATATCTAACAACATCTTAATTGTATAAATCCGTTCAGTGGATTGTGAGATATCAGGTAATAAAGAATATTACATATATACATACAAGATACGCACGAAAAACATAACCCTTACATACAGTCGGGTAAAAATGAATGCACGTGAAACACGAACGTGTTTTCGAATAAAACATGTTCGAAAACTGTCTAATTTTATACCTTGTAGCGTAATATCGTATCTCAATTGTATAACGGTATTTCCAGCAACAATTGTAACTGAATTGTTTTAAATTGCCTTGACGTCATAATTGACAAGTATTTCTTATACAAGCACGCAATCTAAATTGCTCATTCAAGCGCACCATTTCTTTGAAAAAATGTTTTTTTTTAAATAAACTTGAATTTGAGATTATTATATTTTATTTTCGTTATTAGGTACTTTGCCGGGCGTTTAGGCCGTGTTACGACCATTCTACTTGACCTTGACTTAACACCGGTTAAGTGTGAGTCAATCGCAAGACGGGGGCAACAAACCAATTGCAATATTATTTATAGAAACCATCAGCTAAACATTTAAAAACACGAGTAACTGTTGACATAAAAATATTAAGGAACTCTAAAAATGGTTGAATTAAACAAATCCGGAATTGCAAAGCTAAAAATAGCGAACTAAAAGTCATACATTTTTTAATAGACCACAAATGAAAATAAATTAATTGCTCGGTTTCAATATTAATAATAAGTAGGCTAAAAATATACCAAAGCAAAAAAGAAATCTACTAAGTCAGATAAGTTAATGCCTGTTTTTTATTATCCGAAGGCTCTTAGCAAAATCCTAAATAAATACAATTAGTGTTAAGTTTTTATAACCTTTTATTTAATTTATAATGTTTGTATGTATGTAAGTATGTTCGACACGAATTTTGGAAGTTAAATTAGAACCACTTCCCAGTTTGGATTGGACTTAAATGTTGTGTACATTAACGTTTCTTTTGGACAATACAATAAAATGGTGCCACGGTCACAGAATAAGTAACAAGACTACGTACAGAAGGTTCAATTCCTAACAAAAGTCAGGTATAGGTATAAAAATATATCTAGACAAAAGAAAGAATATAACCGCTAAAAGAAGCTTATAACCGCGCGCGAACCGTGAATTCTCTTTGCGCGCCAAAGTTTTATGACCGAGCTTGCAAGTCACGAGTCGCGAGACCGAGTCGCGGTCACGTCGCGCTCGCGCATCCTTGAAAATATTTTTTTCTTTTCGACACCCGCAATGTCTTTTAAGCCTAAACGTCATTTTAATCCATATAAAAGATATAATTGTGTTTAAGAATGTCTGAATAAAATGAATAGTGAATCAGAACTAACATTTTTTACAATTTCACTGCGTCTTCGAAGTACGTGTAAAAGCAGCGGCGGCAGCCGGTCGTTCTTTTTTTATTCCTTAGTTCCTTAAGTACTTAGTAATAGTTAAAATAAAAATCCTTAATTAGTTGCCCCGAAATAATATTAGGAACAGGATAGGATAATGTTTACAAAGCAATATCTATACCCGTGGGAATGAAACACCCGACTTGGAGTTTTTTTGTTTACAATGCTAAACGTACGTTTGTAATGCTTATCTACTTATTTATCTTAAAACTAATAAATTTACTAGGTACTAAAACTTCTCAAGTGACAACCCCGTTCAGACTTCGCAGCTCGGTCATAAAACTGGAGCGCGCAAAGAAAATTCACGGTTCGCGCGCGGTTATGAGTTTCAATTTAGCTTGCAGGCGAGTAGCTCTGGCGAGTCTAGGTATATTTTTATACCTAAACCTGACTTTTGTTAGGGAGTGAATCTTCTGTACGTAGAACTATTACTTATCCTATGCTGAAGTGCGAGCCGAGAGACAGCCCACTGCCATACGCCCTTTCGAGGGGCGCGCTGCCCGAATATACCTAAGCTGTGGTTGACCCCCCTGCCACAGTGCTGTTCTGATGATGGAGCCGAAAGGTGGCCATAGGAACTTCTTAACTAAACAAGATAATCCCGTCGAGTTTGGACTCATTTGTTTTGTCTTGGTGAGTACTTTGGTGCCACATGACTTCCAAGGTTTGATGATGGAGTTGAAAGGTGGCCATAGGAACTCCGGAACTAAACAAGATAATACCATCGAGTTGGGGCTCGATTGATTCGTCTTGACAAGTACTCCCATCTTAGATGTTTTCCAGAGTCTGATGATGGAGCTGGAAGGTGGAATGGTGGTAAGTACTCAGCAATCATGTAATGAACCTTCGCCCCCCGTGTTAGGGCTTGTTAGATTTGTTTCGAAAAGTGCAAATGAACAGGCTCAGAAACATGAGCCATAACTAAAAAGTAAACAATAAATAAATAGGTAGTCAAAACATTTTTAAAAATATCCCTTTATTTAAACGCTCTAAAAGAAAGAAAATAATGTTTAAATTAAAACAAACTCATCAATATTTTACATTATACCATTTATGACTATATAGCGGCCGGCTTCGGCTTCGCATGGGTGTCTTATCGTAGGTTTTTACGTTCGTAGGGATCAATTTTTTTTTAAATAAAATATAGCGTATTTTACTCCCCGATAATGTAGCTTTCTAACTGTGAAAGCATTTTTGAAGTCGGTCCAGCAGTTTTAAGTTTATTTGTTCCATACAAAAATACAAATCTTTTCTCTTTATAATATTAAGTATTTACATATACGTAAAAGCTTGTCGCGAAATTTTCCTAATGTTGTGCTGCACATTACACAAAATGCTGTGTGGTGGATACTGTTGAAGGTCTTGGTATCTTTCTCGCGACAAGCTTTTATCTTTACTAATATTATAAAGCAGAAGAGTTTGTTTGTTTGAACGCGGTTAACTCAGGAACTACTGGTCTGAATTAAAAAAAATATTTTTCTGTTGGGTAGCCCATTTATCGAGGAAGGCTATAGGCTATATAACATCACGCTACGACTAATAGGAGCGGAGCAGCAATGAAAAATGTTGCAAAAACGGGGAAAATTGATGCATACGAAGTTACTTCGAAGTTACTAATACTAGTGTCATATTATATTGATTGTTTTAATTTAAAATATATTTTCTTCCTTATAGAGAATTAAAATAAGAGGTTGTTTTTAAAAATGTTTTTACCTATTTATTTGCAAAAAATAGTATCATAGGTACCTAGTTGTCTATTTATATAAAAATCCCTATTTCCTTTGGTCACGAGATAAATAGAAAATGACTTTACCGATTTAATTCATTCTTTTTTAGTTCTCTAATACTCTGTAGAAGGTTATAAGGAAAAAAATTAAAAAAAAACGAAAAAAAAATTACGGGGCGTACGAAGTTTGCCGGGACAGCTAGTCGGTAATAATAATGAATAATGTTACGCTAACTGATCTCTGTTACTGCGGCCAATCTCATTACGGACTAGTCACCTACGCAGGAGATATCTTTTATCACAGAATACCGCAAGTACAGAAGACAACTTACACAGACAACGCTCTTGACACACACACACACACACACACACACACACACACACACACACACACACACAAACACACACACCACACACACACACACACACACACACACACACACACACACACACACACACACACACACACACACACACACACACACACACACACACACACACACACACACACACACACACACACACACACACACACACACACACACACACACACACACACACACACACACACACACACACACACACACACACACACACACATAGACATCGCAGATGGACGCGGAATTTATCGTCTTAACAAAGACTTTAATATTGTAGGACTCCACAATAAAATTGCTAGATGCCCGAGTCGCTGAGTGGCTCCAACTACAAGTCTACCAACAAACCGAGGAACTACTCACATACATTACCTAACCCAGGCCCGTTTACAAGTATAAACTCCACGTACAAAAACACACAACCACACACACGCACACACACACACACACAGACACACACACAAATAATTTCATAGATTTCATAGTATAACGGCACTGTTTCTCTCCGAACACCGACTAATATCATAAAAATATAAATGTAATAGCAAACACGACCAAACCCCTGTTTCCTAAGATACAAGCTTCTGCTTAGTTTGGGAAACAGTAACTGTATCTCTTGTATCGTACATTTATAAGTCATTTATTGTTTATGGTAAAAACTAATATTGTAACCTAGCGACAATTTTTTTTTTAATTGAGGCACGCCTTCCAAACAACGAGCACATGTGGTCTAAGATTTTGCCTTCTGTTCTCTTGGTACCTATATTATTGTATTATGTGTTTTTACATAGAATGGCAGTTTCAAAACCCGAAAATTGAATAGCTAAAGTAACAATAAAGTAATTACATATTGTTTAACATTGACGAGCGCTTAATCTCAAATTTTTTGATCTTGATTTACTATACAGGTCCATTTATATCTGTCTAGACATTCGAACATTCATTCAGACGGGAGAAAGACACAGTCCATCAATGTCAATTGTTATAATTTCTAGTTGTCAGACAACTAGTGTATCTATAAAATGAATGAAAAGGATACATTATAGATTAAATTAAAAATACTGTGCCTGTCCATAGATATTGCGCTATTGAATCATAGAAGGTTCCCAAAAAAAAAAAACAGAATTCAATATGTAGGTACTTTTGACTGCGTCTGTGGCGCGGTGGGAGTTTATCCGACTGCTACGTAAGAGGTCGTGGGTTCGATTCCCACCCAGGATAAAACTTTGTGTGATGAGCACGATGGTTTATTCAGTGTCTGGGTGTTATTTATCTATAATGTGTATGTATTTAGAAAATATATAAATATGTTTATCAGTTGTCTGGTTTCCATAGTACAAGTTCTGCTTAGTTTGGAATCAGATAGCGCTGTGTGAGTTGTCCCAAGATATTATATTATTATTATTAGTACTTTGAGCACCTTATAAAAATAATACTTAGTTATATTTTTTTCCTGTGTAGAATATACATAGGTAGGTACAATTAATATCGAATTTTTAAATTGATTGGAATCATAATCTTTTTATTGTTTTTCACTTTCATCGAATCGATTAAATAACATTCGTCCAACAAGTTTTACCATTACAACGATCTTCTAGAGACTTCTTATTGACTAATCTTATTAAAAACTCAATTATCTGATGATCTAATGTAGTCAGTTCGACCAATATCATTTATCAGTTGCATCTATTGGATCGTTACGGTACAAAACTATTTAATATAGTACGGTTGGCAATCCTAGATATAGCGGAGATCGAGCAAACAGGGAATAAGCCACTTTACCACTGTCGGTTTAGTGGGTGACCGTTTTCGAACAATGTCACACTCCTCTATGCCCTGTAGAGAATGTCAAACCGTCGTCGATCCTGCGCCTAATTTATTTGTCTTTTATATTAATGGTTGTGTCGGATTTCTTATGAAACTATGAAAGTAAGGGAATAGAGAGTGCTCTATATAAGGGAATAGAGATATCATAGTACGAGTGTTTTCGTCTACGCAAACACTCGCGCTATCTCCTGTATCTCCTGTATACCTAGTAGGTAGTCTAGTTATTGAAGAGATTTCTCACCATAACCGAAATCGGTTACGAGACCATTGAGTACCTTATTATAATCGATGCACAATCGCTATCGTCAGCTGTTTTAGGTCTCGATTAAAAAGTCCATCCAATGACGTCAATGCATATCGATTTCGATATCTATAATTATTATTGTGATAAAACTTCAGTAGGGTGTTCTGAAGGCACCTACGAGGGTTCCTGGCCCAAAAAGCCATAGCGAAGCTTGGCCGGGTTCAGCTAGTTGTATATGCATTTTTGAATTTTTAAAGTAATTGGCAAGAAATGCCTTTAAAAATTACTTTAATAGTTGTATATGTTTCGGGGCTTAATCGCATAAATTATTTAAAGGTACGAACCTTTTATTTACCTGACGTTTCGATCGAATTGCACCGATCGTGGTCACGGGTCGACTTTCGGTGCAATTCGATCGAAACTTCGGGTAAATAAGAGGTTCGTACCTTTAAACAACTCACGCGATTAAGCCCCGAATAATATCTAATATGTATAAAAATCGCAAAAGTTTTAAAAACAATAATTTAGCTAGTTGTTTATTATAAAATGTTTTATAATTAGAGTCGGTATCGAATTGCGGTGTATGGATGTACAGTATAGGTAGTTGAGGTACTACCTATTACATGAGTTTGCAGAAATATGACCGCACTAATGACGCTTCAAATTATAGTGATAGGCTTGATTTAATATGGTATGATGAATATGGAATATAATCCTGACTAGTATTATAAAAGCGAAGTAGTTTAAATGAGTTTCTTTGTTTGTTACGCTTTCACGCCTAAACTGTTAAACCGATTTTAAAAATCCTTTCACCAATAGAAAGCTACATTATCAGCGGGTAACAACTGCTGTATTTTTTTTAAAATTAGATTTACGAAAATTAGAAAAATGTAACCTAAATTATTTAAAAAAATGCCTATAAAAGTCATTATTTCACGTGCGCTGCCATTTTGTTATTTGATAGAAAATTTAGGTTACTATGAAGATGTCGATGTTGCGTTCATAGCCTAACTAGGTATCTATGTTACATTTTCATACTTATAGATATAACCGTAGTAGTAACCAAACCGTGCCATACTCGGGTTCGATTCCTGGGAAAAATTTGAAGTTTAGCTTCAATTTTTTCTATCTTTCGAAAATGCAATTATAACATTATTAAAGTAATTGGCAAGAAATGCCTATAAAAATTACTTTAATATTCGGCCTGCGACATCATAATTTTTAAGAAGCTTATTGTATCTGTGGCAAATAAACGATTTTTCTTTCTTTCTTCTATCTAATTTGTTAAAAATGCTCTCTGTAACGAAGCAATAACAAAAGCCGTTACAGTTCTCAAACTATCGGCTAGATGGCGCAAGCGAGGGCCTGACTCGCGTGCAGGAAGGATAAAAGAATTTGAGGTTTAGTAACATAGTCCCGTTTAGATGGTTCGGGTTCGATTCTTGGTTATGGACTTCAAATTTTTCTAACTTTCTAAAATGCAATAATTATATTAATGTAGCGTACCTACTTAATTAATAAATTACACATTTCAAAGTTGAAATAGTTTCGTTATCTAAAGATGAGTAACACTTGAGCAATTAATAGTAACAGCAACGTCGAGCATTCGTTGTTGTTAAATGCTCGATATTTTGTTACAACCTGATTTTAAAACCAACGAGCGTTTTGGTGTAACGTTTTATCGAGCAAAGGCACGAGCACGGGTGAAGGGAGTGTATGTAAGACAAAAAGGAATGTTACAGGTAAATGTTCAGGCGCCTTACAACATTCACCTGTAATTACGTCAAACACAGCGTCGAGCATATAAAATGAAATACTTAGGAAACTGAACATTTGTCTATATTCGTACAATATTGAATGTGACATTACATTGTCGACATCGACGGGCCTGTTGGTCTAGTGGTTAGTGACTCTGACTGCTAAGCCAGAGGTTGTGGGTTGGATCCCCATCTAGGATAAAACTTTGAGTATTCAGTGGTCTGGTTCATACCTAGGCACGAGTCCAAGGGCAGGGCTATAGAGGCAATTGCCCCCCCCCCCCCATACTTGACTGATTATGGGGCAACTGCCCCACCAGTTGCTGCTGGTGTACCGATATTGAATCAAATGCACCCCCTCCGTCACGCCGTCATGCAAGCGACTCACAATTCGTCAGTTGAGTCAAATTGCCCCCCCCCCCCCCCAGAACCCAGTATAAGAGCAAAGAAGATTTAGGTTCTTTTCTTGTTTGGGTTTTTTGTTGTATAACCTTGATTAGTCAAAAAATAGCAATAAAAAATGTATAAGTCATTGAACTTAACCTTAAAATGAATTTGAACTTAACCTTAACCTTTAATTATGTCAGATACTGTTACACGTATCATTTACAGTTACGTTTCTGACAGTTGATATTTTTATAAATGCAAAATTAAACTCACTATGATTGCAAAAAATACTATGTTTTAAATACGGTTAGGAATAGCAAATTACCTAGGTGTATATTTTAGTCAGTTCTGACGAATCATGACACCATATCATTCCTTCCTTTGAAAATGGTCATCAAAGCAATTTTTGAAGTGATAACGTCTTATACATCGATGACCGACTGCGCTCACGAAAAAGTGTCTAAAAAAGTCACGCAATTGATCGGTTGCTAAGCAACAGCGAATGGCGATTGCAGCGACATGACATGCGATACAATTGGAACTAACGTTATTGACTGGTTGCTAAGCAACGCGAATGGCGATTTGGACGATAATTTATCGTCCGTAAACCGACTTTACAGACAACCATTTTTTGTTACTACGTAACTGTTCGGCGTGGCTTTACCTACTAATATTGTAAATGATGGTGAGGGGACCGTGACTCAGTGTCGACCAAGCACTTAATTATATAATAATAATATCTTGGGACAACTCATACAACGCTATCTGATCCCAAACTAAGCAGAGCTTGTATTATGGAAACCAGACAACTGATAAACATACTGATATATTTCTAAATACATACATATTATAGATACGAGTAAATAACACCCTGACACAGAATAAACCATCGTGCCCATCACACAAAGTTTTATCCTAGGAGGGATTCGAACCCACGACCTTTTGCGTAGCATTCGGATACACTCCCACCGCGCCACAGAGGCAGTCAAAAAAGCACTTGCGTTTGGGCACACACTTGTGCACTATATACCTCTTGCGTAGTTAGCTAGTCAATTATGAGATTAGCCGCTGTGACCGAAATCGGTGAAGAGAATATTACGTTATCATTACATAATTGTAAACGGGAAAATAGACTTTGAAATATGAATTAAAGGTAAAATTTAAATGTTTATTATTGTTAACGGTTAATTATTTTAAATGTTTACTATAACTAACGCGCACACACACACAAACACACACACAAAAACACAGCCATACACACACACGCACGCACGCACGCACGCGCACACACACACACACACACACACACACACACACACACACACACACACACACACACACACATACACACACAGACACAATCCAAATGAAATCCAAAAAAAAAAATAGAACGGACTGCCTGGTGGTTTCTGAGTTTAGTATTCATTCATCATAGAAATGAGTTACATTTTTTTTAAAAAAGACAAAAAATGACAACTTTTCAGGAGACTTCAATGTACGTAGTAGAGTAGATACCTAATTACTTCTGCTTTTACCCGTGGTACCCCCAACATATCCCCCTGGTGGGATCACGGGTAATTTTTTTTACCCGTTGTCCCATCGTTCTAAACTGTGTTTGCCAGGGGGACTACAGGTAATTACCTATATCTGTACAATATTATGATTTATTTCTGCAGCAAAGTAAAAGACCTATGTATTTTCGTCTAGATAGACACGTAAGTACTGGTAGGCTTTTTGGTATAAAAATCACACACAAAACGCTCTTGCGATAACTCGAAAACCGTGAACAAAGCTAGTCATTGTTTGTAAAGCTTCGTACTCACATACGGTACTACTCGATACTTTTACTCGAAAGTGAGTAAAAATCAACGCGTCAACTGTCTCCAAGCTATGACTTTATCTTTACTCGTATCGTTACATAGTACTTAACAAATTTGCTTCCGGCTGTCTGTCCCTATGTACGCTTAGATCTTCTAAACTAGGCAATTGATTTTGATGGAGTTTTCACTATCAGTCTTATAATTTCTTGCAGATATTGGTACAAGGTGATTTTTATAAACCTTCCAGTCGTGCCTTCTTTACATAACAGTAAATAACTTTGTAATATCAGTTTTGGAAAATATATCATAGGTATATTAACTCTTAATCACCTACCACTTGTTTTTGGAGTTGTGACCTTGACCACCTACAGACTATTTAATTGTGAGCTTTAGACCCTAAACCTGACAAAAAATATTGATTGTACTCCGGGGTCTCATAGATATGTGGTAGACGGTTGTGTGACAAAAGTGGGTGATAGATGGTAAAGGTTTGTTAAAGTTTTTTTTTAAGAATTATATTACGTAGTTATTTGGTGTAATGTAAAAAAACCACGAGCGAGAGGTTATTAGTATATTTTAAATCACCCTATATACAGGGTTATTGGTAATTCGATGTGTTCCAGCCAGGATGAGATAGAGGGGCAAAAATGCTATAAATTTAACCCCCTCAATGTATGGCCGAAAGTTAGTAGTTTGGGAGATATTCAAGAAAAACAGTTTTTTTAGAAATATCCCATATTTGACGCTAAAAACGAGTTTAAAAAAAAAATGGTTCATTCAATGTTAACTGTGTATTTTTTTATTAGTAAGTGAGTTGTTAATAACTTTTAATAAGTAATAAAATATTCCAAATCATTGATAATTTGATTACTACGGTCAATAACGAATTTGAATTTATTTAATTATTCTACGTTAATTATTATTTCGAGTCATCTAGTTAAAAAAAAATCTATGACACCAAATGTACAAACTACTTAAAAAAACCTGCTCGTTTCTTTAGCTATCCAAAAAGGTACAATAGTTAATATTTTGTGTTAATAACATTATTCAAAACAATGTTTTCTGCATGACAAAGTGGAGTGAACCTTTTTGCGTAACCGGTTTTTTAACTGCGTTAGACCCTTTTCGCCAACGATCTGCGCCCTGATTGGTTACTATTGTTAATTTATAACAATGTAGTAATACAAAGAAATGCATGAGTCCCTTAGTAGTCTTAGTTAGTTTCAACTTTTCGCCGCGAAAGCACGTATTGTTGACATCTGGCTACCTTACACTTCTCAGTTTGAAGTTTGTTTTGTGCATTTGTTGTTTATCATGGCTGCGTACTCAAATGTTGAATACGCTGACATAATGTACTGTTACGGACTAAGTGACGGCAACGCTGCTGAAGCTCGAAGAGAGTACGAACGAAGGTTTCCCGATCGGAGAATTCCACATGCAAATGTGTTTTCGACAACTTACCGCCGATTGCGTGAAACTGGAACTGTACAGAGGCAGAAAGTTAATGATGGTAGACCTCGACGATATACCGCTCGTGAAGAAGAAGAGATACTCCAACAATTTATTAAAAATCCTAACAAGTCAACGAACAGTGTAGCTCGTGAACTTGGAATATCGCAATGGAAAGTTTGGTCTATTGTTCATCTGTCTGGGCGACATCCATACCATTACCAAGCCGTTCATTCATTGGAGGAAGGAGATCCGGCACGGCGACTAGAATTTTGTCGTTTTATGCTTAACGCCGACGCGGAAGAAGAAGATTTTTTAAAAAATATTTTGTGGACTGATGAGTCCAAATTTTGTCGAGACGGCATTACTAATTACCACAATCTACATTATTGGGCACCAAAAGCCGACGGAAATCCAAAGAAACTGAAACCTACTGCATCACAACGTAGATTTTCAGTAAACGTATGGATGGGTGTAGTTCATGATAAATTGATTGGCCCACATTTTTTACCTCAAAATTTAAATGGACAAAATTATGAAGAGTTCCTTCGAAATGAATTACCGCAATTGCTAGCCGATGTGCCTGATGAAGTCAGAAACAATATTATGTTTCAACACGATGGATGCCCAGCTCACTACCGCAGAAGTGTTAGGCAATGGCTTGATGAAAATTATCCAAACAAATGGATAGACAGAGGAGGGCCAATTGCATGGCCTGCAAATAGCCCAGATTTGACTCCATTAGATTTTTATGTCTGGGGTCACATGAAGGATTTAGTTTATGCAAACCACATAAATTCCGAAGAAGAACTGCGACACAAGATAACGATTGCTGCGGAACAAATTAAAGTGACATTTTCAACACGTGTAACAATAACTGAAATGAGAAAACGTATTCGTGTGTGTATTAGAAATCGCGGGGCTCATATTGAACAAGATGTTTAAAAATAAAGATATTACTTAATCTATTTACTTCTTTTATTTCATGCATTTCTTGGTATTATTACATTGTTATAAATTAACAATAGTGACCAATCAGGGCGCAGATCGTTGGCGAAAAGGGTCTAACGCAGGTAAAAAACCGGTTACGCAAAAAGGTTCACTCCACTTTGTCATGCAGAAAACATTGTTTTGAATAATGTTATTAACACAAAATATTAACTATTGTACCTTTTTGGATAGCTAAAGAAACGAGCAGGTTTTTTTAGTAGTTTGTACATTTGGTTTCATAGATTTTTTTTTAACTAGATGACTCGAAATAATAATTAACGTAGAATAATTAAATAAATTCAAATTCGTTATTGACCGTAGTAATCAAATTATCAATGATTTGGAATATTTTATTACTTATTAAAAGTTATTAACAACTCACTTACTAATAAAAAAATACACAGTTAACATTGAATGAACCATTTTTTTTTTAAACTCGTTTTTAGCGTCAAATATGGGATATTTCTAAAAAAACTGTTTTTCTTGAATATCTCCCAAACTACTAACTTTCGGCCATACATTGAGGGGGTTAAATTTATAGCATTTTTGCCCCTCTATCTCATCCTGGCTGGAACACATCGAATTACCAATAACCCTGTATATAATATGGATAGTGAACAAAACTCCGTTTGAAGTCCGGACGCGTCTGATTTATACAAAAATATCTATGAGAGTGGCCAATACTGAACTATTTGTCTATATCTATACTAATATTATAAATAGGAAAGATTTGATTGTTTGTTTGTATTAAATAGGCTCCGAAACAACTGGACGGATTTGAAAAATTCTTTCATCGCTGTGAAGCTACACTAACCCCGGTTGACTTAGGCTATTTTTTATCCCTGTATTCCCACGGGAACGAGAACTACGCGGGTGAAACTGCGACGCGTCCGCTAGTGTTATATAATTCTTCTATCCACAATTTAGATCTTTACTCGCTTTCGAGTAAAACTATCGAGTAATACCTTACATGAGTACGAAGCTTAAAGATAAACCACATCCATAACAGTCTTTACAATGCAAAACGAATAAACGTAAACAAGCAAAGCAAATAAAATATATTTTGTATCGAAAGACGGAAACTCTGTCACGTTCCAGGTATATATCGCTTGTATGGCTTCAACGAATATCGTATATTCCTGCGTGAAACTGCCAAATTGCATATCGATATGAATACAAGCTTGACAAAGATCTAGAGCTACTGGATGTGACTACAAATAAACCAGCTTTATAAACACACTAGCGGACGCCTCGCGGTTTCACCCGCGTAGTTAATCCAGGGAACCTAACTCCGTATAAAATTCTCAGCGCATTCAAATGTGAGTGCCGTGGCCAGACAGTAAAGTTTTATTAATTTAAGACTAGACATAACGAGGTAATATTGAAATCTATATAGATATGAAGATATCAGAAATGTATATACATATGCTTAGTTTACAATAAATAAAAAAATGTTTTTTTAGTTTTCTATATTTGGGTAGGTACAGTTGTTACATTGGAGTTTCCATATAACTATATATATAAAAATGATTTTTTGTCTGTCTGTATGTCCTCTATGCGTTTCGAAACTATTGATCAGATTGTAATGAAACTTTTCCAGGGTGTTCTGGGGACGCAGCGGAGCGTGGCCAGGGTCAATAGTATACCTATATATAAAAATGAATGTTTGTCTGTCAGTCTGTCGGTATGTCCTCTATGCGTTTCGAAACCATTGATCCGATTGTGATGAAACTTTGGCCCGCGAATGTTTCTGGCCAAAAAAAAGCCAGTGGCCAGGGTCACTAGTATAGTTTTCTACATTTGGGTACAGTTACAATACTCCATTAGAGATTGTTGCCGTCTTATATACACTTTGACATTGATTAACATACAATTATACTTATTAACGTATTACAAGGTAACTTTTTCAACTCATAAAATAATAATTAGATAAAGACAATACACAGTATTATAGGAATTTTATAAAACGGTTATAGAATTTAAAGGTGACTACACACGTAGGCACCATGTTATAGCCACATGCATGGGCATACCCAGCATCATTTACGGGTGTGGTACAGTTAAATTGACTAACCCCCCCCCCCCCGAAATTGCAAAAAGGTCCCCAAATCACCCCCTGGGTGCATATCAACCCATATGATGGCCCACTGCTGGGCACGGGTCTCCCCAGTAGAACCTACTAGTATTTAGATCCTGGGGGTAATTGCCATAATCGCCACGCTTGGCGAGCGGGTTGGCGATCGCAGTAGGGCTTTAAGTACGCAGAGGACGCTGCTGCCCGTCCTCCGGAGTGAAATCCCTTAGTCGCCTTGACGACACCCACGGGAAGAGATGGGGTGGTACTATTCTTAAGCCGGCACCACACGGCTACACCCCCTGGGTACGCCCATTGTAACATGGGATAAGTATTGAACCTCTCATAGTGCCATATCATATTACATTTTTAAATGGTCGTCGTTTCAGCCAAAAGACATCCACAGCTGAACATAGGCCTCCCCCAAGGACCGCCACAACGACTGGTCCTGAGCTACACGCGTCCCGCGGTTACCCGCGACCTTCACCAGGTCGTGGATTTTTAAATTCATAATATTTAAGTAATAAATAATCAAGAAATTATAAATATCTCGATGTTTTAGTAACTCTCAGTATTAACGGCTCTTGAGTTTGATACTAACATTCAAACTTTCGCGTTGCATGATTGTAACTATTTATTATACGGAATTAACGCGCATTGTTTACCTTAAAATTGTGCAGTGACCTTAACTTTTAGAGAAACAGAAATGTGAGGGTAGATGAAGATTCATCGGCCTGACGGAGTCTTAACATCGCTGCGACAGTCCGCTTGTGACCACGGCCGGTGCAACCTGGTCGAAACGCCAAGCAATTTTAAGGTAAACAATGCGCGTTAATTGTCGTATAATAAATAGTCTTAAGTTTGATTGACCACACCTTTCTTGTATTTAAAATATTCACGTTGTATACACATTAATAAATAATCGTAAACTACTACATTATTTAGCTATTTAATACGATTATATTTACATAATTTTATTCATCATGACGTCAGAAACAAGTTTTCACAAGCATTTAATAGTTAGTAAGTTCACCTAATCAAAAATTCTTAAAAAATATCCACTTTATAAAAGAAACATGTCTTTGTAACTTGTTTGTTTGCTAAACCACTGAACGAAAATTATAACATTTTGGTAACTAGAGGTTGATGACATTTTGGTAGAGAGCAAAATGTCAGTATAGGTTAATCTTTGTACTATTAACTAGCTGACTCGCGCAACCAACGATATCGTCATAGCCTAAATTGAACCTCTAGGTCTCGGCATGAAATTGGAAAAAAAAAACAACGTCATGTTTAATGAACATGTCATGCCAAGAAAGAAGAAAATAAATAAAGAAAGGAAATACATTTATTTGGTAAGCACACGAGGGAAAATGCAAAGCACACGAGATCACTGAATAAACATTTGATTGAAATACAATTACAGACTCAATAACAATAAATAATAATTAATAAAAATGAATAATAGTTTTTTTTTAAGACGACTCCCGCAGTAGGATAGGCAGTCTGATACACTCCCACCGCGCCACAGAGGCAGTCAAAAGTATCAGTCAAATATAGTAATAATATAATTAACAATTATTAGTAATAATAATACATTTTCTTAAGAATATCACAAGAAAATGGGCGTCGCGGGGCTGCACCAAAAATAGGTACCCAGTTCAGCTTGATGGCGGGCGCATGTATGCACCTGGCGCTGGTTTTTAACTGGGTCCTAGTTCTGTAAGTGTGTGTCTTTGTATATATATATATATATATATTTATACATCATGTAGTATTTAGACTAATTTATATCGAAGGGTCGATACTCGAAGTTGTCCAAAAATATGTCTACCTTGGGCAAGTAATCTAGCTTGGTAGAAACAACTTTGAGAAAGAAGTCGACAGAAGGATCCAATTGGGTTGTTTAGGAAACTTTGTCGAGTTTTCACTTCGTCTTTACCACAATGCCTGAAGACCAAGGTATTTAACCAGTGCGTCCTACTTGTTATGACCTACCGTGCCGAGACGTGGACACTTACGGTTGGGCTAGTCCACAAATGGCTATGGAGCGAGCAATGCTCCGTAGCCCACTACGCAATTTTTTAAAGGATAAAATTCGCAATGAGCTCATCCGACAAAGAACTAAAGTTACCGATATAGCTCGCACGACCGAAGGACCGATGGCCGCTGGAGCAAACGAGACTAAGGCTGAGATCTATAGAGCGTACTTTAGCTTAGCTTGGGTTAAACGTTAAAAAACTTAACAAAGCACGTGCTGACCGTTGGCTTTATGGATATAATCTTCTTAGATTATACTAAGTTTGCGCTGTTTCCAATATTTTAATCGGTCAGCAAATGCTTTGTCAAGATTAACACTTTGACTTATGCTAAGCTTGATCTAAACCAAAGTACGCTCAATAGATTTCAGCCTTAGAGTGGAGACTGCGACTTGGTTAACGTAAGGTAAGACGGCCTGGGGGCTGCCCTACTGGGCTACTTACTGGGGGTCGTCTGTCTGTCAGTCGAATGGACTGGATGCGGAAGGCCGAGGAGCGGATGTTGTAGCGAAAATTAGGAGCGACCTATGTCCAGCAGAGAATCGGTACGGGCTGATGATGACACTATTTTGAGCTAATGTGATGCTTACCATCCGACTCACGGCCTGCTCGTCTCTTCATTTATTGATATAAATAAAAATAAACACGTTCGGTGGTATGTTTGTGTTCGTTAATTGTGTATTTATTAAGTTCCCTGCTATACAGGACTTGTACTCTAGTGTAGTATTTCAAATGCTGGAACTTTATAATACTTCTTCTTCTTTCCCTTATCCCTTTCATTTAGGGTCTTCAATCTGTTCTTTCACAGCGTCCAAGTTTAGGGCTTCTCTCCGGATATTGGACCACCATGTTGCCTTTAGACAATCTCTCCCTTTGCCGTTGTCCTTTTTATGGTCCAGCATTCAGAACCATATAACATTGCCGGTATTATTACGATTTTGTAGATTTTTTCTATAGGAAAATTAAAATACAGAGGCAAATAACTAAAAACGACTCTTTTAAATTTGAAAATTCAGATCATGTTGCCAAAAACACTGGAACAAATAAACACGATCAAATAGAGTACCTAGCCTTTTATGCATGAAATCTGTCATTTAAATGTAGATATAAAAAGTGATTTATATTTTTATTGTTGTTCCGCAAACATCGCTGTATGATACAAAATGTTAATATTGGCTTTGTCACGGTATAGTTTGGACACAAAATTATAACATAACTAGCTTTCACCTGCGGATCCACCCGCGTAGACGTCGGTTATCGCCATATATAAAAACTATCATATGTCATTCCCCGGAACTCAAACTATCTCCATACCAATTTTAGAACGAAGTTCCTTATCGCGCGATGCGAAAGGGGGATAGACAGAAAAAAATAAGGCCAAAATGTAACGACACTTTTTGCTATAGTTGTAAGCCGTGCGGCGTGTGCGTGTTTCTCTGTCTGTCCTCTCTCTCTCTCTCTCTCTCTCTCTCTCTCTCTCTCTCTCTCTCTCTCATAGAAAACAAGCCAGTTATTTTCGTTTCGTCTTTCTATTTCGCATTGAACAGTGTGGTGTCGCGACGATTATAAAAAAAAAATTAGATAAGAACTTCGTTCCATCCGGGTGTCCCTTGACACCTCTCAAGTTTTTATATAAATCGGTTCAGCGGTTTAAACGTAAAATGATAACATACATACAGATAGACAGAGTTACTCTGAGTTAGTTTCACATTTATTGGTGGCATAGGTACCTGTATAAAACAGACGGATTTTTTTTTTTAGTTGTTGGATGAAAATCTGTTGGATTTTCATCCAACAACTTTTGTCTTACGAATTAGGGGTTGTTTAATTTGCACACATTATCTTGTTTATCATGCAAGTTTACCATCCTCACCAAACTATCTTATCACTGTTATAAATGTCAAGTTATAAATGTGTAATCTTGATGAAATTTGGCACAGAAATGGATTGTATCTGGAATAGCACATATGCTACTATTAAAAAAAAGTATTTATTGTTACGTATTTTTTTTTCAAATAGAGTGGAATACCCTATTATTCTGAATATTACCCTATTCAGAATAATAGGGTATTCTACTCTGCTTGAAACAAGCGAATGTAAATTAAAAACTATGGGTGTCAAAATTACTGATTATGGCGTAGGTACCTACTGAAATACTAAGTAGGCCAAAGACTGAAGTGAGCGAAAGCGCTCGGCGGCCGCTGCCGCGGCGCAAATTGCATAAATTGTAAGCAGTATGTTACGGTTCACAATCTTTCAAATTCGTAATATTTTCGCCCACTCAGTATTTTTTTTTTGACCAACAATGTTAATTCCCCTTCTAAATATGGCTCTAAAATACGCTGACGTTTCACACCGCTTTACACCTAACATTAAACGCAATAATATGTCTATCAAGTCTTAAGGAAGGAGGTACTGGACATTCGACCCAGTTTTAGTTGATTGAAGTCAAGGTGATGACGTCTCAATAGAACAAGTACTTGGAAAAGTCAATAGAAGTTAATTATTTGATGCACGACAATAATAATATTATCAATGACTTTGATTGTAGACAATAATGGGACGAAGTCTAAGCTTGGGTAGTTTTTACAGGACAATTAATGGTACATTACCTCGTAATAATACGTAGTTTCTCTTAATTTGAGTAATCAACGTTAACTTAAGAAAGCAAGAGAGTAAGGTTACTGTTTGTTTGTTTTTAGTTTGTTAGGTATACTTACTGGAATTCATGTTCCATTATCTCCGACAAATAAACGGGCATCGATTGTGAGAAATTTGCAATCACCATGCGCGTCCTTTGACGTAAATCATTCAATATGTTGATTATTATGATAGATATACATACATATACAATGATAAAAACAAAAAAAAATTACTTACTCAGTGACTGACTAAGTATTACCACAAAATAAAGAGAATTGGGATCGATCTTAAAAACGCTTGCGCACCGTACTAGTATGTCGTTATTGCGCTCTCGAGACGCATACTTGACGCAAGCGTATTTGAGATCGATCCCAAAGTTATAAGAATACAACAATGGCCGTTTTAATCGAAACTTAACTGCAACTGAACTTTAACTGCACTGCTTTAAATACGTGAATTGACCCTCAGGTCTAGGTATACGTCAATGCTTAAAACAAACTCTTGATGCTTGATAGAACACTACGCTTACGGTATACCTATTAGAAAGCAGCGCTGTTAGTAGTAGTATTTAATTCCATCTAGCTAAGGAGACATGGAGTATTGTTGTAATGAAAGTGAAAGCCGAACAAATATACTGAAGGCTATTAAGAAACTTTATTCATTAGTTTTCGTCAAGTGTTAAGTTGAACGTCGCCGCTATTGTTTCTTTAGAACCTACTAAAAGAGCCTTTTTGTATAATGTGATATAGTCATGCACGAAAAATATAGAATCGATAAGTAAGGTGGGAGTGTGTCCGACTGCTACGCAAGAGGTCGTGGGTTCGATTCCCACACGGGACACCACTTTGTGTGATCCACAAATTGTTTTCCCGAGTCTGGGTGTACTTTGTGTCCGTGACTTGTATGTTTGTAAAGTTCCCCGCGACACAGGGCTTGTACCTTAGTGCGGGAGTCGTCTTTTAAAAAAAAAAAAAATTATAAGTAATATTATAAGTAAATAATTCAGCTACTATTATTATAATAATGAAATATGTCAGCATTATAAAATAATTATACATACTACGGGTTTTAATCACGTAAATTATTTAAGGTAAAATACCTTGTTTATTGCCCAACGTTTCGACCGTATTGCAACGGCCGTGGTCACGGGTAGACTTAGTAATTGTATAATGTGTACAAATCGCGAAAGTTTGTCAACATTTATATGTCAGCATGTTTTTAAATATAACCACAAAATACCTATTTTGTGGTTGTCTTAAAACACCTGTTCTATGAGATAACCTACAATGTACCTATACGAATATCATTAGTTACTAATTCATCAATGCAGCGCCTAAACCGCTATGATTAAAAAAACTGTAATTTCCATAAGAAGGTACCTAGTTGATGTTTTTTACGTTGTAGGCATCCACTAACGAAAGATTATTGGAAATTTATGCCCTAAAGGGATAAAATGAGGGTTGTAAGTTTGTATGAAAACCTCTGTCAGTTTTGCAGTTAGATCTGTGAAATTTCGTATTTGGTTTTAAATAAAGAACACCTGTTTCAGCGTTTTTGGAAAATCAACCCTTATGGGGGTGAAATCAGGGTTGAGATGTTTTTGATAAATCGAAAACGTTAAAGCTGCAATCCTCAAAATTTATATTTTAGACAGGTACTTATTCTAAGCATAAATAGCTCATTTTAATAAAATGTGAAGATCAAAAATCTAAATTATAATTTTATTCGCACGACTATTAACCAAATGTACTAGTAGATAATTATTCTATTATTAGATATTATATATAACTATAGTACTTATAGTAATGTCACGCGGAAATTTTTGAATTAATTTACATTTATAATATGTTAATTGCAATAGAGTGTAATATTATATTACTATATATTTTACTTTGAATCCGGTTTTGTTTTGTAACCTAATTTTTATATCATTATATGAATGTGTATTTAATTTATTTATGAATATTTTATTAACTTGTTATATTTAGCATGATATTTTTCTTACTGTAAGTAGGTATTAGCACTTCAAAGTTATATATTCATAAGTACATATTTTTATTCAAATTTAGTAAATCAATACTTAAAGTTGAAACACATTTTATTTTATACTAGCAGACGCCTCGCGGTTTCACCCGCGTAGTTCCCGTTTCCGTGGGAATACAGGGATAAAAAATAGCCTATGTCACTCAAGGTTAGTGTAGCTTTACAACGATGAAAGAATTTTTCAAATCAGTTAATTTTCTTATTTTTAAATGTGATATTGGTAAACGAATCGTACAAAAACTAATTTTTAATGAAACAGATTTTTATCACAACGACCAATCTCGTCGATATTCGAAAGATATTAAAATGCAGTGTGTGGGCAGACAGAGATGCACTCTCATTCACTCTCACTCTCAAAAAATTAAAAAAAATATGTGGCACTCGGAGACTGCCGCGGTAAAGCATAGCATTTTTTATCAACTTATGCATTTTTTTTTTCCATTCCATTTCGGAGCAGCTTGTCTCCATCCGTGCGAGCTTCATACAGTCGTACCATGCTCGGCCGAGCTACATGGGTGGCGGAGTGGGGGTTGTTAGGTTTTATTTTCGTTACAGAATTTTTCGTTACGGAATTTATTGATTCGGTCGCCGCGCTCAAAGCCCGAGCCCGCGATTAAAGCTATGCAATAGCTTAACAAGTTATATGTCACTTATTTTCCTATTATTTTTCAATCAGAAGTAGTAATTCATACAAACATAGAACGTCATACAACTAAGTAACGCTTCGCTGGTCACCTAATAGTACATTAGCTGGGTACTTCGCAATTAACGATTTCCGACCTATTAAAGATCATTAAATTCTAATTGCTCTTATAAATAACTACCCAACAAGTTGCATGGTACTTACATAAACTAGGACGCTATTTATAAAAAGAACATAAACCAAATTTTCCAATACCTACTCTTTTAGGTGGAGATAACGTGGGAACACCTAATGGTGACAGGAAAAAATTAAGGTAAAAGACCGAGAGGCCGAAGACCGAAGCGTTGGTCGGATCTGGAGGCCAATTCACGTATTCAAAGCAGTGCAGTTGCAGCTAAGTTTCGATTAAAACGGCGATTTTTGTATTCTTGTAACATTTGGATAAATCTCAAATACGCTTGCGCAACTGACGCACCGTATTGGAATGCCGCTATTGCGCTCTCGAGACGCATACCTAAGGCAAGCATTGCCGTCTCGAGAGCGCTAATGAATTAGCCCCTAGATCTCCAAAGAGCTAGGAATTACTAATTATCTAAAGAATAGGAAATTACTGCCTCTGTTGCACGGTGGGAGTGTTTCCGACTGCTACGTAAGAGGTCGTGGGTTCGATTCCTACTTTGTGTAATCCACAAATTGTTGTTTCGAGTCTGGGTGTACTTTGTGAGACTTTACAAACATATAAATGTTTGTAAAGTCCCCCGCGACACAGGGCATGTACCTTAGTGCAGGAGTCGTTTTAAAAAAAAAAATCCCGTCAACGCTACACTACATCAAGCGAAGGAACGTAGTCGATGGAGACAACTAGTTCACATATAATAATAATAATAATAAAAATGATTTATTAGGAATGATTCACTTAGGAAGCAAAATACTACACTTGTGAAAAGTCGATTCTACATTTACTTGTAATGCCTGTTCGCAAACAATAGGTAAAGCCCGAGAAAAGAACAGGCAATTAAAACTCGTGGAAACTCTTTTCAAATTGCCAATGTTAACAATGTTTCTCTGTTTATAAACTGTATATGCAGGTAAGGTGCTGCCACCATTATATTATACACCATATTAGAGGACTGATGCAAAAAAAAGAGGTCAATAATATTAGAAGAGTACACGAGATTGGATACATCAGCCTCAATGGGCACAACATAGTAGGAGCATCCACTTACGATGTAAAAACTTTATGTGCTTAAACATTGGCCAATTTACTGCTACTTAATGAATAAGTATACATGTTTTGCAAAAGAAATTATGTCGTTCAAAGTCGGAAAGAATCACGATACTCAGCAAACAGTGTACAACCCGAAAGAAAGATTCTTTTAGTTGGCCATAGAAAAACAAAGGGACTTATAGCAACAAACGAATACGTGTGCCACAGAATACGATCTTATTCTGTGAGCGTTCGTGTACAATGTTAGGTGGTACTTAATCTTAGCAAACTACTATCAAGTTTTACCCTATACGAAGAAGAAAGAAAGAAAGCGGGGGTAGCCTAGGCTAAGGCATCGGTCTCGCAATCGTGAGGTCGCGGGTTCCAATCCTACCCATTAAACTACCGACTTGAACCCACTCCTAACACATGTCATGTCATTGAGCTTAGCTGGAGGGGTTAACAGGATTTTTATTATTTATTTTTTTATTTGATTACTAATAATGTGGTATGCTTGCTAGTAATGTGGGATCACAATCCCATATTTTTTTTTTTTTTAAAAAGACAACTCCCGCTGTAGGGTACAAGCCCTGTGTCACGGGGGACTTTACAAACATACAAGTTATGGACACAAATTACACCCAGACCCGGAACAACAATTTGTGGTCACACAAAGTGGTGTCCCGTGTGGGAATCGAACCCACGACCTCTTGCGTAGCAGTCGGACACACTAAAAAAAAAAGAAAAAAATGTTGCATATTGACTGATCGATGACATCGGTCATGTTTAATAAAAGTAAATAAGCATCGTACGCTATTTGACGCAATATTATTTGTTACATTATTGTAATTTCCTTTAAATAATAATTATATATCTACGATGATGCTATAATTTATCTTAAATAATGATAATGTTTCAAGTTCATCCGTTATCATTTTCCTGCCATTCAATTACTTACATAATCCAAACGTCATGCAACTGATATAAGAATGCAAATGTTTATGTGTTTGTTATTACTTTTATCACAATATGAGATGTTAGAAAATTATGTGTAGGAATTTTAAGCAGTGGCGCAAAGTGCTACTTAATAAATAATTACGAGAACATACATCGTATTAAACAAAGTTATGCGTTATTTTCTCCGGCCGGTTTCACTTATTGTGGAGTTTCGTTGTCTGTGTCCGAAAGTCATTATCAGATCTTTACGAAATGTATATGGGATACCATTTTGGAATACCTCAACCTCTTTCAAACACAAAAAAACTCAGAACAGTCATAAAAAATACAAACATCCAAATTGAGAACCTCCATCCTTTTGAAGTTGGTAAAAAAATAAAAAAATCGCTCATAATTTAACGTACCGTAGCCAAAATGGCAAAACCCTTATAGTTTCGCCATGTCCGTCCGTTTGCACCTTTGCTCAGAGACTGTTAGTGCTAGGAGGCTATAATTTTGCATGGATACACATATTACTTACGCCGACAAAATGAAAGAATACAATTTTGAAAAAAATAAAAATTATGGTATCTCCCCTATTTGTAAAGTGGGTGGTGATTTTTTTTTTCAGCTATCCCATCGTGTGGGGTATCATTAAATAGGTATTTTAAGGGGTTAAAAAGATGATGTTTAGATTTAGGGATCCGTTTCAAAATAATTAAGCTTTAAAGTGCAAATTTTTGTTAGAGTCAAGTGTCCCGTTCCCTCAGCAAGCTAAATGGTTGATGTTGGGTATGTGAAAAACTACTACTATCACAGCTAAGTAGGCTTTACAAGTTTACGAGTAACAGCTGATCAAATGACAAGTAACAATATTTTCGTAGATATACCTAACGCTGTAAGTATGAAACAAAAACAACAGAAAACCCACTTCTTAAGCCACATTATTCGGATGGGGGGGGGACTACGGAACCCTACATTGTGCGTGGCCCGACATGCACTTGCCCGATTTTTTTGTATTAACCTAGTTTTCTGATCAAAGCACACGAAAATCTTGCAGTTATTTTTTTAACACCTTATACACGACTAGCTGTCCCGCGCAACTTCGTCTGCCTATTTTTTTTTCCGTTTTTGTAACATTTCTAATTGCTGCTGCGCTCCTGTTGGTTGAAGCGTGATGTTACATAGCATATAGCCTTCTTCGATAAATGGGCTATCCAACAGTGAAATATTTTTTTTAATTCGGATCTGTAGTTCCTGAGATTACCGTGTTCAAACAAACAAACAAACAAACTCTTCAGCTTTATAATATTAGTATAGATGTCCCAAAACTATGCCACACGGAGGGAAAGAAACTTTGTAGATAGAAAGAACATTTTACTAAAAGAAGACTTCAAATTTATTTTAGAAATAATTTTCGATCTGAATTTAAAGTTGTTTGAGTAATCGCATTTTTTTTAAGTTAACTAGCAATGTAGGATTGTGTCCTACATTACTAGCAATCCTGGCAACCCTTCCTAAGCTCAATGACTTGTGTTAGGAGTGGTTTGACGTCGGTAGTTTAGGTAATGGGCAGGATACAACCCACGACCTCACGATTGCGAGACCGATGCCTTAGCCATTTGGCTACCACCGCTTGTTGTGCTATTGGATTATTTTACTACACAAATAAAC
This sequence comes from Herminia tarsipennalis, assembly GCA_945859575.2. Lineage (NCBI taxonomy): Eukaryota > Metazoa > Arthropoda > Insecta > Lepidoptera > Erebidae > Herminia > Herminia tarsipennalis. The sequence goes on along the minus strand of OX243834.2, from coordinate 6,502,104 downwards.
ATTGTGTTTATACGAGGAAACCTTGAGTTTGATTCGACGCCCAGTAGGTAGCACCTACTGTCAATGAGTGTTGCCGGCACTTCTTACGGACTTTTTTGTGGAACAAGGTACAATATTATTAGAGTTAAATAACATTTTATATTGGCCAGAAATAGACACAGACCGAGAAATAAAAGTCCAGTTTGTGATCTTAAATTTAGATTAGAATAATTACCCAAAGTGAGGTAGGTACTGCGCAGCGGAGTGGGTAAGGTTTATTTTTTAATTATTATGGTAATCTTGGTTTCGTCTATTGTTATGAATACTTTATTTAATATTCATAATTGCCTACTTACCTACCTACTTTTTCACACACATATGTTGAAAGTTAAAAATACTTCCGCAAATAAACAAGAAATATATACTATGCGTTTCAAATGAGTTGATAACTGTCATAATGATATTTTGTTTCGCAATATGACTGCAACTTCATTGTGTAACGTAAGGTCAGCAATAAAATGATTCGTAAAAAGGTGTCATTTGTATTACACAGAAGTACCTACCTACTCTAATGAACTTTAAATAAGCACTGTATTTTATTATAATAATAAAAATGATTTATTCACTTAGGAAGCAAAATACTACACTTGTGAAAAGTCGATTCTACATTTACTGGTAATGCCTGTTCGCAAACAATAGGTAAAGCCAGAGAAAAGAACAGGCAATAAAAACTCGTGGCCACTCTTTTCAAATTGCCAATGTTTACAATGTTTCTCTGTTTATAAACTGTATATGCAGGTAAGGTGCTGCCACCACTATCTTATACACCATATTAGAGGACTGATGCAAAAAAAGAGGTCATATTAGAAGAGTACACGAGATTTATTTTACGAGATTATTATTTATTATGTTTTAGGTAAAAAAATATTACGTCTGACTGAAAGGCCACTAAAGTGTTGAATATTCTTATATTTTGCCTATTTATTTATTTCTGTTTCGTGTTTATTGAATAATAAAGAATACTAATAATATTATAATAAAGAAAAATGTTTGGTAGGTACCTACATGATAGTTCAAAGAAAATAAATATTACGTCCGTTCCATTACCATAATACACATACGTACTTTACCCGACTTGGGAGTTTTTATTTATATGTACCTACCTATTTTGTTGTTGTACCGATATTATTACTTGCTTTTTAGTTACTTTGTTTTAGAAGATTGTTTTTTTTAGTATAATTTTTTTTTTTTTCGATTTTTAGGGGGTCGGTTTGTAATTTACCTAACTTACAACAGCCTAATGGCAGCTGCTCAGTTCCTCTAACAAAATATTGCTTTTCCCGATGCAGGGCCTATTGTTTAGGAGTAGACATTATACTTCACCATCAGCTCTATTACATGGTGTAATAGTAGGTATGACGAACATAAAATGCTAAGCAGTACCATATTAAACTAATCGAATCGCAAACCTTGAAATATTGAATAGTTCCGCTAGTCATCTGTAGTCTTCATCTTTAGTTCCTCTTCACCAATGTATACTTTTTGAGAGTAAATGCACGAATCACTATGAAAGATACCTAAATCACTATAGATGTCCCTTTAATATTTGAAGACCTCCTTCGATTTCTCCGGGATCCCATCATCAGGTCCTGATTTGATGACAATGGGACAAACTTGTAAGTACCTATACCCTTTCAAACAAAAAAAATGGTTGTCTTTAAAGTCGGTTTACGATAATTTTACGCGAAAACGTCATATGAAAAAATTGATAACATATCGCCATTCGCGTTGCTTAGCAACCAGTCAATAACGTTAGTTTCAATTATATCTGGGAAGGATTTACTGTATAAAATGTTGTCCTAAGTTGTAAAACTTATGAGTGAGTCAGCGAAATTTTCATTCGGTGATGTGCTTGATATATATTTTTAACGTGACAACGTCTTATAATTCTATGGAGCCGGCTGAATGAATGAGGCGGTACCTCGCTCTGAGGCGTTCCATTGTAAAAATAAATAAATAAAAATTGACATAATTGTATATTGTAAAAATTGACATGATCAATTCAATTGTGATTTCCATTTACCTCCTTCTCTATATCCATACAAAATATCTATCAAACAAATAAAATTAAAATTTTCTTTTGAAAAATGAAACTATTCCATCAGTATTTTCTTATGACGTTGTCACGTTCAACTATCGTCAGTAAACCGACTTTACAGACAACCGATTTTTTACTCTTTTAACCGATTTTTCTTAACCATTGCGTTTTTTTTATAACTTGCTTGACATTTACTTAAAGGCGGTTTATATTTCTTAAATAAATGGTTGTCTGTAAAGTCTGTTTATGGATGATAACTGTACGTAATAACGTCATAAGATAACATTGATGACATTGTAATAATCTATCATGCCTATGACAACTTCAGTGGACCGGGGCGCATGCGCCCGACGGCCACAATACCGCCTTTCATCAGGCGGAACGTGACGGGCCGTGACACTTTTTTTGTTGCGTGCCATTTATAAGACGTAATCACGTCAAAAAAGTTATAACATGACTCATTATTGTCTATAATTCTTAAGCGTCTTCTAGACGGTTGGAAACAAAGCTTCCCGCCAAGGTGACCTTGCTGGTTTCCAACAGCGTATGTATGTAATTTGGTTTGCAACAGCCGTCTACACTGTTGCGAACCAGCAAGGTCACCTTGGCGGGAAGCCTTGTTTCCAACCGTCTGGAACATGCTTTAAATTCACCCAAGTATATAATAAAATTGACAAGAGTTTAAAACCTTTGTGCTTAGAGAGTCCGTTGAACCATAGAACGTCAACAACAGCCCTGTTTTTAGCTACTTGCGACGAGAGCAATGTTTCTCTCATTAAGCTGAGATAATGCTTCTGCTTATTTATGCAGTTTTCATCCTAAACTTACGGACAAATAAACTGCTTCAATGTACTTATTTATTAACTTTTTAAGATAATAAAATCGTTTATACTCTTAAAAAGTTCGACGAAGAAGATTACAGTGACTTAATTACGCCTTCTAATAAAAAAAATAATTTTAAAAATCAAAAATCCTGCCTGCATAAAAAGATTAAAACAAGATAAACTTAAATAATGCGGTCGTAGGCATACATGAATCCCAGTGAACTTACTAAAATGCCTTACCAGGAGGGGTTTTTGATTTTTAAATTTTTAGTTAATACTTTTTAGTGCTTAGTTGAAAGACGTAACGTAAGTGAAAATGATGATAACAAACTTTAAATCGCTATATATCCGAAACGATTACTTTATGTGAAAAATGATTTAAGAAACCTTATCATTATTTTAAAATACCTACACGATGATACCCCCCCCCCCCCCATATGACATAGTTTGCCGACTTTAATTTTTTTCTCTATCACAATATGGCGTCTGGCTGTCGCCATTTAAAATTTCGATTGCTGCCATGTCTTTAGTGAAGATTAATACGAATCGATATTGACGTATGAATCATCAAAATCGGTTAACGCGTTTGGTCTATCATCATCAGCCTATCGCAGTTCACTGCTGGCCATAGGCCTCTTCAATTGCATGCTACTTTGTTCTATCTTCGGCTTCTCGCATCCAGCTCCTGCCAGCCGTTTTGCGTAAATCATCAATCCAACTGGCCTGAGGGCGTCCTACATTACGTTTGCCGAGACGCGGTCTCCACTCAAGAACACTTTTACCCCAACGGTTGTCGGTTCTTCGGCTAATATGGCCAGCCCACTGCCACTTCAGCTTGCTAATCCGGTGGGCTATGTCGATAACTTTGGTTCTCTGCCGAATCACCTCATTTCGTTTGGTCTATATAGTGCTACAAAGGAACACACATACATATATACACGTCAAACACATTACCCTCCGCAGTCGGGTTATAAAAAGCCAGTTATTCTTCAACCCTTTTTTTCTGTATATTTAAACTAAACCAATTTTTGAACTATTTCTTGCTTAGATATTTCTAAAACTCTAAGTATTCTCTCTACAAGAAAACGTAATTTATACACAAATGCCTTTATTAATATATTAATCTTTTTTATCTTCACATTCTACAAAAAAATCCAAAAAGTGCTACTTAAAATAAAAGGTTGTAATAATCTAAATTTCGTTGCAGCTTATTTACCTGCAGTGTACCTACCTATGCTAATATTAGTCAGCAAACTTTAAAACTGACAACATAAGATAATCCCACTATCCCTCTCGCAACTAAATGGCACAAAACTAGCAAAACATATAAATTGCTGTCTCAATAAATTTAAGTAAAGATTACTATGAAAAAACTTTGCAGTATGAAGCGAGAAGTTTTCGTATGAATCTCACACAAGGGTGCAATCAGAGGTAGGTGGACTCTGGAAATACTTTCTTTCGTTTTTATTGTGGAGACGTGATCGACCCGGAGCCAGAACGGAGTATCTTTTGTATTTTTCGATTTGTGAACTATGACGAGACGTGCGATTCTGATACAACGTATAGTCTACCATTGTAGGACGTCCGCGAATAATTGTGTAAGGTTTTTGACATTATTCGAAGTTTAACTAGCAGTCAAGCAATAACGGCCAATCAATTGATTGATTGACTGACTTAGCAGTATTAGTTTTCTGACACACATGTAACAAAACGCGCGAAGCTCGAACCTTCGCGTAGTCTTTCACGCATTCGTCGATCAAACGATCGTCATCTCAAAAATGCCAAAAAGGAATTCGCAATAGAGTTCGCAGATGACTATGTGAATAACATTGCACTTCATATACGCTTACTGTCATTAGCGTACGTCGTACAATGAAAAAAAAAGTCTCGCGTCTTGCCACAAAATATAGAACAGAAAGAACGCTCATGTATGTACTGCGACATTCATGCCTACACTCACACACGCGCACAAATCGAGCATCCGCCATGTGTGAGCGTGATACTCGCTCTGTCTTTGGTCCGTCTTGCTTGTTACGCTTCTCCGTGTTTGTGACGTTCAAGAGTGTTTTGTATGAAGCTTTCTTTGGGTACGGTATGCTGTGGTCCTACCCCCAGGATTATCCTTGATTGGCAAATAATTTTTCAGATATCTATGTTATTGGGTACAAATAACATGGATATCTGATCTGACAAAAATTTTTACCAAAAAATTTTTACCAGTGCAATAGAATAGTGAAAAAGATAATATTAAAACATCTTAAATCTACATATAGATACAAATCAACAATTTGCTAACATTATTTAATGTTTCTGTTGCCAACAGATACCTACTGTTTCATCATCATCCGGACCGTTTGTTTGATTGCCATCTCATACAAAATATACTCTTCTCAAAACATCCTATCAGTATTCTGTAGTTTACATTTTGGCATCAGTGTGTACCCATTATACGGCCATTGTTTTATACAAAAGAATCTCCGCGCTAACACAGGCTACTATAAAAACTTGACCCTCGCGAGGTACAACTCACGGAACTCAAGGTAGAAAGAACTAGGTCGCATAAACTGGCACGTAACTTATGAATAACCAAGGCTTAACACCTCAAGCGTGGAGCGGCAGTTCGGTGGTTCTGTTCTTCAAAAAAGGTGATAAAACCTTGCTGAAGAACTACAGACCTATCTCACTACTGAGCCACGTCTACAAGTTGTTCTCGTGAGTGATCACCAACCGCCTAGCTGGAAAACTCGAGCAGTTCCAGCACCCGGAACAAACCGGGTTTCGAAAAAGCTTCAGTACCGTGGACCACATCCATACTGTTCGGCAGATTATTAAAAAACCGAAAAGTATAATCAGCCGCCGCTTTAAGGACAACGAGAAAGCCTTTGACTACATCGCAACTTGGACGGTTCTGGATGCTCTGCATCGATGTCGCATTGACTGGCGTTATGTAAAGGTGCTGAGATGCTTGTATGACACCGCTACCATGTGCGTCCAGATTCAGGACTACAAGACGAATTCGATAGAGCTGCATCAAAGTGTAAGATAGGGGGAAGTCATATCCCCGAAACTGACGTCTTCAAGACACTTGATCAGATTGGACAGGGCATAAATCGCTGGAGCAGCTTAGCGAGATGCTAAATGGAGCCTCTAGACGTGTGGGTCTCGGCATAAATTTGGAAAAAACCAAAGCCATGTTAAATGAAGATGTCATGCCGAGCCCAATATATGTCGATGTAGTCCAAAAATATATCTACATTGGGCAAGTAATCTGGCTTTGTAGAAAAAACTTCAAGGAAGAAGGCAACAGAAGGATCCACTTGGGTTGGGCAGCGTTTTGCAAACTACGTCAAGTTTTCACTTCGCCTCTACCGCAAAGCTGAAGGTATTTAACCAGTGCGTCCTACCTGTTATGACCTACGGTGCCGAGACGTGGACACTTACGGTTGGGCTAGTCCATAAATTTAAAGTTGCGCAGCGGGCCATGGAGCGAGCTATGCTTGGGGTGTCTTTGAAAGATAAAATTCGCAATGAGGTCTTCCGATAAAGAACTGAAGTTACCGACAAAGCTCGCAGGTTAAGCACGCTGAAATGGCAATGGGCTGGACATATCTGCCGAAGGACCGATGTCCGCTGGAGTAAACGAGTCCTAGAGTGGAGACTACGACTTGGCAAACGTAAGGTAGGATGGCCCCCAGCCAGGTGGACCGACGACCTAAAGAAGGACGCTCGGATGTTGATGTGCATCTCGTCGATGCGAAATTATGGAAATTTTGCATTTTGTGACATAAGTGAATAAAGTACTTTGACTTTAGTAGCAACTAACATTTAAATGCCATCTTCTCAGTTATCACTAAATATCTGGCATAGTTCGAACATGTTCTAAACATTTGGTATCACACCAATATGTGATAATTACCTAACCTACCAATTATGTCTCAATTATGCATAAGGAACAACATTACAGTCTAGAGCTTTTACGGATGCAAGGTTTAGTTTTAGGTGAAAACCTTCCCCTCGAAGGTTGGAAACTGATGAAAAATACAAGATTTTGTTGATTTGCTTTGGTTTACCTACTCTCAGAGGACCCCTCTGAAGATAAGTAAGATCAATGAAAACACGGTTACACGGGATAATTCTGCTACTTTAGTGGGAGGGTGAGCCCCTCCCCACTAAACCTCTAGGTTTTGTCAAACGTTTATGCCGGGGAAACGTTGATGGGAAGGTACCTTACAATACTGCCCGACTGAGGACAGTGTACCTAATGTCATGGATTTGCATTTGAATGCGTTAAATTTGTATTATATGTAGGTGGGTTCGATACCGAGAATGTCAATAATTTGTTAATTTTACAATGAATTGTGATACTTACCAATTATGAAACAATGAATTTAACAAAATGGTCCGAAGTAGTCTAAGATTCTTAACCGTGAACGAAATCTATATTTTTGACTACCTCGGTGGCGCGGTGGAGTGGGTGCGACTGCTGCGCAAGAGGTCGTGCATTCGATTCATTGTATATAATCCATAAATTGTTGTTTCTAGTCTGGATGTACTTTGTGTCCGTGATTTGTATGTTTGTAAAGTCCCCCGCGACAAAAGGCTTGTACCATACTACGAGATTAAGTAGTCTTTATAAAATATATAATTATATGCGTTGCTCGAGCGAAGTAGGTTCGTACAAAGGTTACCTTCTGGACTTCCGGTAAGAAGTAAATATAAATGACTTCTGTGGCTGACAATAACATCTCGAAATATAACTTGCAGAATTTTAGCACCACAAAATAATTTAGATCAATTAAAAGCTAAGTTTAAACTCGTGTAACCAATAAATTCACATTATACAGAATCTATTAATAGTTTTAAAAATAAAACGAGGCGTATTTTTTGCATTTTTATAACCGCTTACCTAATGCAAGAACTCGTAATTTGTTCACCACAAGTGTAATTTAGCTATTTTTAGTTTAGGTTTTAAGTTTAGGTTGTCTATTTTTATATTGTGGTTTTTATTACAACTGTCTTACAAAAAAATATTAATTTCGACAGTCGGCAATTAATCATTTTTTCGCTGGATGGTAAGATAATCTTACCTTAAAAACCTGACAAGTGCATGTCGGGTCATGCGCAATATAGGGTTCCGTAGCTGCCTAGCACAATAATGCGGTATAAGAAGTGGAATTTTTGTTTCATACTACTAACAACGTTATATAAGTAATTTTCAATGGCATTTACACGAAAATTTTGTTTGAAACAGATTTATTCCGAAATGGTACCGTATAGGTAAATTTCGTAAAGATCTGATGATGACTTTCGGAGACAGACAACAAAACTCCTTAACACAGATAATATAATACTATACTAGTCCCTAATAAATGTCATGTTAGATGTTTTTTATAAAAAGTTTTATAGTAAGATAAGCTCAATAAAAACTATGACGTTTAGTTACAAAAAATGTGGGAATACTAATGACGTTTTACATATGGACACGCCTCACCGGTCTCTATTTTGGCAACATAAATGCACGGTAACTACCGTAATCCCAGTTAGTCAGGCATCAACCAGTATCACGACAGCATGTCAGTACTGCTTGCATAAATTAAAGGCAAACTCGAAGTTTACAAATAAAATGCCATCTGGCGTGCTTCGACGATGCAATAATTATACTACAACAGTGTAGGATAACAGAAACGTATCATTTCAAGGGGAAGTACGCTGTTTGATAGTATAAAAAAATATAGATATTTAAAATGCATGTTGTCACTGCGCAGCGTCATAAGTTTACAGCAATGATTTGCTCGCGCCAATTTGATGCTCTCGCTTTACTTCAAAACCTCTACTTATCTCTTTTTTACAATAGGCATAGCCTTTATTGCGTTGATATTCCTTCCCTTTCATTTGGTAGTACGTAATTGTGTGTACACATAGGTACCTAGCTATGGATATGTTATTTTACGTAACCATTTTTTCGTGTAGTTTTGTTAGCCTTTAACGCCTCTATATGTAAAACCTCATTGGTGAATACCGATAATGTCAATGATTTCAGCATACCTACCTTTATTAGTTTGCAGTGTACTCTGTGATACCTACCTATTACAAAACAAGGAATTTGACAAAGTGACCCGAAGTGGTTTTGACCCCCGTATTTATGAACAAGTAATAGCAGTTACCTAAGTAAAAGTAATTACTTAAGTAATAGTTTCTATTTTATAGTTAAGAAAATGAGTGAAGTAAGAAACGTCAAACGTTAGAATACTTAGCCAAGCAATAGTCACCGATATCGCTATTTGAGTAATAGCTTTAATTAAGCATTTAATGTAGAGGTTATTTTTCTTAAAAGGTATATTGGTATTTTATTTTACTTTATATAGCTACGTTTATTTACCTTTGCTACGTAAATTATGGTAATTTGTGCCCGTATTTAACTAAAAAAACTTTCTTTAAATAAAAATGTACTATATGAACAAAACACAAGTGACGGCTTCAGTGACATTTCTTGGGTGACATCAAGTGAGTTTTATGACGCTAAATTAAAAATAAGTTCTTCAAAAAGGCTTTAAATACATGTAACGAACTATTTCATGTGGAACATTATTTTATTTATTCAATTATATTTCATTTCGTTATATTCAGAATACTAAATTTTAAGAATATCGATAAAATCAACATTTGGTTCGATTAATTTCTGTATTGATATTTTTTTAAGTTTTAAAATTTGTAGCTATTTTAGTTTGTCGTAATATATTTTTTGTCCTCTATTTTGCAAATTAATTAAAATTTTCATTATGTAAATGAACGTTTTTCGCGCCTCACTGGTTGCTAAGTAAGAACTAATACTTGTTTACTTTGCTCAAGGAAGTAACGAATATTACTTGTCTATAAAATAGGTTTTTCTAAGTAATTACAGTAAAAACTAGCCGTGTCTCAATGAACTAATAGCTAAGTAATAAGTAATGACGCGTTTATGAATACAGGTGTATGTGTTGCTTAGGCGAAGCACCCATTACTCTGTGGTTTGTATAGAAGAAAATTTAAATGACTTCTGTGGCTGACAGTAACATCTTGAAATTTTATTAAAAAATAAGACGTTTTATTTGAGCACAACCAACAATAAAGAGCAATTAAAACGCTAAATTGTTTCATCATCATCTTATTTAACATTATTCACCTTCAATAGAATTTATTTTGAGTTCGGATTATTAAGGAAAGGTGTATTTTTTGCGTTTTTATCCTCACCTAATGAGTGGTGTCGTAGTTGGTTCATTACAGGTCAATCTATTTATATCTTCCTATTTTTAGTTTAATCTTGTGTATCTCTCTATTTTTTGTTGGGTTTTTTATTGTCTTACAAAAAGTTGATTTAATCTTTATAGTCTTAATAATTTCTGACGGTAATTTCCCATAGAAAAGATCATATAAGCATATAAAACATCAAATCGGTGAAGCTGTTCTCGAAATATGTTTTTTTTTTTAAATTTCGGTTCATATAATATTTAGTACCTACCTGGATGACCTTCGCTCGGTATTTTTTTTAAACGACGTTTTCTTAAAATTAAACCTAGCAAGATCGATCTATCGCACCCGAAACCCCCTGCACACTACATTTCATGAAAATCGTTGGAGTCGTTTCCGAGATTCATTATTATATATAAACATATATACAAGAATTGCTCGTTTAAAGGTATAAGATAAGATATCATAGGTACTATAATATAGCTAATATAGCAGACCCGTGCAACTTCGTCTGCGTAAATTTTCCCCGTTTTTGCAATATTTTTCTTTGATGCTCCACTCTTATTGGTCATAGCGTGATATTATATAGCCTAAAGCCTTCCTCGATAAATAGGCTATCCAACACTAAAATAAGTTTTCAATTCACACTAGTAGTTCATAAGATTAAGCGTTCAAACAAACAAATAAACAAACAAACTCTTCAGCTTTATAATGTTATTAAGATGAAGAGTCATCGCATGTATTATTTATTTGTAAAATATTCTCAATTAAAAATTATGACGATCAGGTTGTCACAAGTAAATTGGTAATGCCTATGTTCAGCACTGGACGTCATCAGGTTAATGATGATGATGAAATTGCAAATTGTTAAGTTGTAAAATCAATAGTAACACTAGGCAAAGCGGTATTTCATCAGATCAAGATATTAGCGAGGTTCAGCAAATTCACCCCAGGTTCATCGGTGACCAATTCCATAAGAATTCTCACCCCTCTGTTTAATGAATAATAATGTCAATCTAGCGGTCATTATTAAGTTAATTTCTCCGCGATCTCACAAGTGAAAAGTCATTTTCAAAGAGAACCCTATATTTACTTAGTTTTTGGTTTACAGAGTATTAAATTATATTTATATTACTGTTATAGGTCAAATGGGGTCGTCGTTTATTACACTTATTATGTATCGTAGAGAAGTATGACTTTTACGATACCTAATACGTAGATACTATATTCTAAGGTTAACCAGAGTCAAACTCGTCGTGGGTTCGATCCCCACCCAGGATAAAACTTTGTGTGATAAGCACGATGGTTTATTCTGTGTCTGGGTGTTATTTATCTATAATATGTATGTATTTAGAAATATATAAGTATGTTTATCAGTTGTCTGGTTTCCATAGTACAAGCTCTGCTTAGTTTGGGATCAGATGGCGTTGTGTGAGTTGTCCCAAGATATTATTATTATTATTAAACTAATAAAAGATTATACGATAACAAATGCATATATGAAAGGTACCTAATACACAGGGCAAGCGGCACGCGGAATGCTAAACATAAGGGCGTTTTCCCACGAGGTACGACACGACATGATTTATAAAACGCACTACGTTCGACACACGACCTGTCGTTTGGACGTTTTCCCACGAGCGACTATTTCAGCAGCGACGCAGAAGTCGTGTTTACACTTTTCAATCAAAACAAACAAGCTAAACTGTCGTGTCGTGCGGTTCGTCGCGTCACACCGTGTACAAGTTCGTTCAGGTTCTGGATAGTGGCTATATCGTCACCGCAAAAAAAGCAGCATCTAACGACATAGCGTATTGTCGCTTGAAAAACGCATATTGTGCTGTGCGGTGTCGTTGCGTGTGTAAACGATTCATAGAAATGTATGACCCTGACTGCTAAGCCGGAGGTCGTGGGTTCGATCCCCACCCAGAATAAAACTTTGTGTGATGAGCACGATGGTTTATTCTGTGTCTGGGTGTATTTTTATCTATAATAAGTATGTATTTAGAAACATATAAGTATGTACCTATATCAGTTGTCTGGTTGCCATAGTACAAGCTCTGCGTTGTGTGAGTTGTCCCAGGATATTATTATTATCTTTATTATTAAATACAAAAATGCAAAGTCAGGGTTGAGTTCATTGGCGTTCAAAGACACGTACAAAAATGCAACGGTTGGTAAGTAACCGTCAATGTCATCGCAAAAATAAACGTACCAACATAGCAGCATCTCACGGCATATCGTATTGTCGTTTTAAAAACGTGTTGTGCTGTGCGGTTTCGTTGCGTGAGTAAACGGTTCATAGAAATGTATGACGCCCGGAGTCGTCACCGCGTTTTTTCGTGTCGTGTCGTGCCTCGTGGGAAAACGCCCTAACAGTGCGTTCTGGCGCGCGACACGCAATCCGAAAAGCAGCGCAGAAAGACAGTAACATCTCGAAACTTTTATTGAAATAAGTCGTATTATTTGAGCACAACAAACTTTTTAAGAGCAATTAAACGCTAAATTGTGACCCGTATGATCATCTTATTTAAATAATACCGGAAAGCAGCCCAGAAAGCACCAAACAAGCCAGGCACAAGCAGCCGGACGGCATATTTACACGCTTGTGCTCGTGATCGTGCCGATTGAATGTCGCGTTAGAAAGCGTGCAAACGCAGCATAAAACCACAAAATACCGACAGTTCAGATGTTAACTTTTAAATACAGGTAGTTACTTACTTCGCCCGACAGCGCACAATCGGATCACCTTCGGAATAAAGTAATCTGAGATACTGTCTCCCTGAGCGATGTCTATGGGTGCGAGTTTGAGCGTTATTGTATGATTCCTCGGAGTTTTGTACTTTTACTAATATTACGAGTAAGTATATATCAAGGACTGGCCTGTTGGTCTAGTGGTTACTGACCCTGGCTGCTAAGCCGGAGGTCGTGTGTTTGATCCCTAGGATAAAACTTTGTGTGATGAGCACGATGGTTTATTCTTTGTCTGGGTGTAATTTATCTATAGCATGTATGTATTTAGAAATATATAAGTATGTACATCTATTGTCTGGTTGCCGTAGTACTCGTACAAACTCTGCTTAGTTTAGGATCGTTGTGTGAGTTGTCCCAAGATATTATTATTAAGTGCGAAAATGCAACGTCAGGGTTGAGTTCATTGGCGGTCAAAGACACGTACAAAAATGCAACGATGAATAAGTATTATACCTATAACGTTGCCTCGACATTTTTTGCAATTTAACAAAATCAGGCAAGACCGTACCTCTCTACTTACGGCCGAATGCTAAAATATGCAATTCAATTTTAAACTGTCACGTACAATTACAATCATTGTTTTTTTCTAAGGCACCCGCCCGAAATACCCTCGAGACTAACAATTTGTACATCATTACTATTTAAATAAAGATAAATTAATATTTTATTTTTAGCACCCGTTGGCAGTGGTAGGTTATATTATTATTTTTATTTGGTTCTTTATAAGAAGGTATCTTTTTCTTTAGATATCATAAAACAAAGTCGCGTACCGCATACGGACGGTGAGCGACCGTTCCCACTTGTTGTCGGAACATTTTGTTTTTAACTAACACTTACGACGACGCAGTTTTTTGTCGTCTCTCCATACAAAATGTACTACACAAGAGCAACTCGATTTTTATTCGATTTGACACCCGACAAGTGGGAACGGGCTCTAAGATCTTTTAAATTACACAACAGATTTTTATGCAGTTTTACTGTCATACAGATAATTTCTTTTAGATGGTTTTTATGATGGAACCTACATGCATATTATGTGTAAATATAGTAGGAAAAGACCTTGCGAATCCGGAGCTGGCCGCTAGTAAAATATAAAAGACTAGCGGACGCTTCGCGGTTTTACCCGCGTAGTTACCGTTCCCGTGGGAATACAGGGATAAAAAATAGCCTATGTCACCCGGGGTTAGTGTAGCTTCACAACGATGAAAGATTTTTTTAAAACCTTTCAGTTGTTTCGGAGCCTATTCAATACAAACTAACAATCAAATCTTTCCTCTTTATAATATTATATAGTATAGATATAGATATTTCCTTAAAAGTCTCCTATCCTCAATCCATATTACGCATTATAAAAATAATCCAAAAATTATTAATATATAACCACTTTTCTTGTGAATCTATACTAATATTTTAAAGCTAAAGAGTTTGTTTGTTTGAACGCGGTAATCTCAGGAACTACTGGTCCGAATTGAAAAAAATATTTTTTTGTTGGATAGCATAGCCCATTTATCGAGGAAGGCTATATAACATCACGCTACGACCAATAGGAGCGGAGCAGCAATAAGAAATGTTGCAAAAACGGGAAAAGTTTACGCAGACGAAGTTGCGCGGAACAGCTAGTGTGTAGATAAATTATATTAAACAACTGAAGTTTCATTCATTGAAGCTCCGCTATTGGTCAAAGAGTGATGTTATACATTTAGGCTAATAGCCTTCCCCGATAAATGGGCTACCTATCCTGACTTTATCGCATTCAAACAAACAAACAAAATCTTCAGCTTTATAATAGTATAGATTTATTTTAAAAGAAATCAGGCATCGACTGTTTAAAATTTAAACAAAAAAGTTTTCTTACCTATCTAATTTAATTTACATTTGGCATGCCATTTATTACACAAATCCTTGTTTATTTTTTTTTTTTTAAATTATTATATTTTATTAATAACTTACGTACATACCTACTATAATGAATGAGCCACGTGATAGAATTTCGTTTTAAAATGATATCAACCGGATTCAACCGTGACTACATCTGTACCCACAAATTTAAAGTTAGGTATAAGGTTTATTAGATATACCTATTCCATGACAAGTCAACATAGCATAGCAATCGTGAAATAAGATTAGACGGGGAAGACTAAAACGGTGTTTTTTTGCCTGCATTTGGGTACTGAAAATAAATTCGCATATTGCCATTTAGACGTGTCGCCGACTATACCTGCATGATTTACTGAACTGTTTCTAAGATATTTATTTTTAAAGTAATACGTTATAGTAATAGTATGCACATTTTTCTTTTCTATCGTTTCGCTCTTCGCAGAGCAAAGCGGCGTGGCCACGTAGAGACGTTGTGGAACGATAGTAGAAATGGACACAGCTATGCGAACGGTCTCCCGCCATCTCTTCCTGTTGGCAGACAGTCTGGCGTAGTTAGATGCGCGGCTTCCCAATGCTGATTTGACTTGGTCAGCCCAGCGCATAGGTGCCCTGCCGCGTGATCTGATTCCCCCCCTTTTCTTGTTTGACCAGCCGCTCTATGGAATCGGCATCCCACCTAGAGCCATATCCAAAGAATTGTTATATACGCGATTGTACCACAGCCGATAAACGCTGAGTGATTCTGAGCTCCTGGACTATGGACACGTAGGTGCGGAAATCAGTCCACGATATCCTAAGCATCTTTCTCCTGCACTACATCTCTAGAGCGTCTATCTTGCATAATATATTCACCAAAACGAAAGAAGAAACCAATACGAAGAATAAAATCCTAAAAAAAACTTCTATTGAGCTGATTATATATATATTTTTTAATATAATACATAACTAGCAATGTAGGATTGTGGGTCCCACGTTACTAGCAATCCTGTTAACCCCTCCAGCTAAGCTCAATGGCTTGTGTTAGAAGTGGGTTCACATCGGTAGTATAATGGATAGGATTCAAACCTGCGACCTCACGATTGCGAGTCCAATGCCTCAACCATTAGGCTACCGCCTCTTTCAATCATAAATTGATTTTATTTTAAGTGTATATAAAATTTAAATTTACATTTAAACGTGAATTTATATTGTTGCATCTCATTAGTTTTAAAATAAAATTATAGTTGATCCTGCTCTATTAAGAACTACTACTTTGTGAGTTTGTAGGTACATACTTATTTAAATTATCTTGATTAAAATATTATATTATGCACCTACGGAAAAAAAACGACTCGTGAGAGTCGTTTTTTTTCCGTTCCAAATCAAAAATAAATGACCTTTATCAGAACAGTAGAGACAAATTTTTATTTAAAGAATTTTCCACACTAGGAAATAATTCCTGTTTCGTGAGCAAAGTCAAACTGTATAAATTTAAAACGAAATTAATGAATGTTTGAAAACGTTAATATATTAGTTTAAGGAAGTGTGGTGGCAGTTCATAGTTTAAAATTCACTTAAGGTTTCTTACGTAACAACTAAATTAAGTGATAAAACATGACCTTATTGTTATTTCTTGTTTGTATAATTTTTATAACTCCTATCAGTCGTACATTTTAAGTGTCACGTTCTAACTAGTCAAAACTTTATGTACAAAATGTCAATAATGAAGATCTTCAGATTTCCAGAAAAAAAAACACAAAAAAATACGATATGTTTTTAATCAACTGCCTAGGTAAAACTTTATTCTAAAGCTACGAATGTCCTACACGATTATTAGTCTTACCAAATTATCAAACATAATAATGTAGGTATGGCATTATTCCGATTAAATAAATAAATACGCTATTAACGGAAAGTAACGTCAATTAGCCTTTTTCCTCTGAAGGTTTTTAAAAAAATCCACCAGAGGCAGCACTAGTAGGTGGTACACAGTGGTATATATGTTTTGATTTTACTATTGACATTAACAATAAACGTACTACTTATTTAGTAACAACTAAATAAAAATAAGTAGAATATCTGGAGCAAAATTAGGTATTTATAAAGCGGAAGAGTTTGTTTGTTTGTTTGTTTATTTGTTTGTTTGTTTAAACGCGCTAATCTCAGGAACTACTAATCCGATTTGAAAAAATCTTTTTTTGTTGGATAGCCCATTTATCGAGGAAGGCTATAGGCTATATAACATCGCGCTGCGACTAATAGGAGCGGAGCAGCGACGAGAAATGTTGCAAAAACGGGGAAAAATTACGCATACGAAGTTGCGCGGGACAGCTAGTGTAAGGATATAACGTTTCGCGTTCCCATTCAAGTAGTTTTATTAACGCTATACTATTACTAACGCTAGACCCATACGGAAATTCCAAATTCCATTGTTATCTACATGAAAATGAACATATTAAGGTGATCAATAGAGAGACCACCTTTTCTATGCTCGTTCTTTTTATTCAGTTTACATAAAGGGTTGATATTTGGTAAATTAGTTTTACAAATATTTTACTATAAATTGTCATTCATAACATTTGTCAATTTTAAGTAAGTTATATAATATGAGATATCATATCATGATTGAGAGACTACCTTTAAACGATCATAACTTTTGAATTGTTACTTTTACAAATTAATGGTTGTATTTAATTTACAATTGATAAAGAACTTTTACTACAGGTATTCAAAACTCAAATTGGACATGTGGTCCCTCAATGGGAACGCGAACGGATATAACACACCGAATACGTTGGGAAAAACACATGAAACAGATCATGCAGCATGTTTTCACAACGTTGACTGGCCTATTGATTTAGTGGTTAGCGACTCTGACTGCTTTGCCAGAGGTCGTGAGTTCCTATCCAGAATAAATCTTTGTGTGATGATCGCGCTTGGTTATCCTGCCTAGGTGTTATTTATTCTGTTATTATGTGTGTATTTAAAAATATATAAGTATGTTTATCAGCTTTTTGGTTGCCATGGCTCTGCATAGTTTGGGATTAATTGGCCGTTAGTGAGTTGTCCCGAGATATTGAATTATATACCTGTTTTAAAAAAAATATTGATTTCATTTTGTTCTGATAATAGAAACTTTGTTATGAATATTTTTTCTCACTCTTATTAGGTTTACATATTAGGGTGCAGAGGGAGGGTTCCTTCATTTCAATTTGGTGTAACTATTCGGATAATACGAATAAAACGGATACTTATTCTTTAGCTTATCCCCTTGAATTCTATTTTATTGAGATCTTATTAATTTAAAATATTTTAATTAATATTTAATAATAATTTTGTTAATATTTACAAGTTGTATATAGATATTTGTTGTATTGTATTGTATTTACGTTGATTGATTCATAAGATCTTTTTTTTGTGGATTATAGAGATTCTCTCTCATGATTCAAAGTTTGGGCTCGGCGTTGATTACTAAATGAATGAATTTCATTTCTATATAATAGAAGATAAATCAGAGTATTTTAAAAGCTACATTTTTATTGTGGTATTTAAAATCTGCACGTGTTAGACCACAGGTAAAAAATTACAATATTAATAAAAAAAAGCCATAATTAACCTTCTGAGGTCATCTTGATGTAACTTTTGCATCCGCATCTATTATTTTGCAATATTTAAGTCTTTATTAAGCTAAGTTATTAAGATTAAAAAAACAATTGCACAAAGCAACTGAGTGTACAGAAAGCAAGCTAAGGCACTTGTCCCTCCAACGACGGCAAGAAAGCGATCAGGTGTCAATTATTTTATCGCTTAAGAAACGTAGGTATATACCAGAGGAGAAGGGTTATTTTTTTCTAAGGTAACCCGATACAACAGTATGTCTAGCTGGACACGGTTCTTTGTACCTTTAAGGGGCGTCTCAAAGGGCCATTTTTTACGGCAATTTGTGGCGGCTCTATTGCCAACTAATTGCTAGGCCAACAATGGCAATATGTCTACAATTGTATAACGCATGATTCAGTCTCCTAAACGGGCTACACAACCCGGCAAGATTAAAATAGAGGGCGACTGAAACAGCAACAAAATTGGCCGGGCAACATTGGAGAAAATAGATCGCTCAGCGATCGTCCGGCAACCATCAAATCAATATTGGAGAGTACTGCCATGTTGCCGGCCACAGCATTGCCTCTACAAATTGCCGTAAAAAATAGCCCGTTAAGACGCCCCTTAAATATTATCTAACTAGGATCCAAAGGGACGCCGAAAATAAAGGTGTTCCACAAACTCTTCGCCACTGGTATATACGTATGTACAGTGGCGGAGGGTTCTTAGGACACCATTACTTTCAGTTTCCCTTTGGATTGTAGTTACTTAGTATTTATAGGTACAAAGAACTATGTCCAGCAAGATATATTTTTGTATCGGGTTACTTCAGAAAAAATATAACCCTTCGCCTCTGCTTATGTAGATCCCGTGTACAAACTACCGGGGAATACTCGCGCTATAGGTACTACATCTCTTTTGTTTACATGGACGAAATTTACAATATACATCTATTGTACATTTCTTGATCGATAAAATGGTTGATAGTTGCTCGCTACTCGCTGGCGGTGGGACAACGTTACCCGTGGTCCCGGTGGGTCGACCCATTACCGTATTCACGGGTAATTTTAATTACCCGTGGTCCCATAGCATTAGGGATTGTTCATTGGACTTCTGACTATATTGATAGAAGATTATTTAGTGAACTCGGAACATTGCGAAGCTTCTTTGGAACAAGGTGGTCGAAGATTCCGTGCTTGTCGCGTTCACTCTGCAGTGCGAGAGTTTCACAGTTTACATTCTGCACTGTTGGTATATTGCATCGCTAGTCTAGAACATCTACAAGCGTACCCGTCGAAGGTTATTATGTAGATTGACCGGTATTATAATAGTCAATTTAAAATTCAATACGAATTGTAAACAACAAAACAAAATGAGTAGGTATATTACAATTGTTCGTGGATACTTATCGAATTCATTAGTAGTTATAGGTAGGATAACACGATAAAATCGTGAAAGATTTAAAATATTGTAATTTTTTAAATTTTAAATAAGTAAATAAAAAATATATTTTTAACTAGTTTTAATATACATTGCATTTAATGACTTGCTTCTTCGTTTGCTGTAGTTCTTTGAAGTTTGTAAAAAATTCCATTTAAATGGATCCAGCGTTTTGAAAAGTACTTAGGTACAGACTCATAACAAGTAGACAAATAAAATTAAAAAGAAATACCCTACTATATATATATAGCTAGTTTATAATAAGTTATGGTTTGATTGATAAAAATGATTAGTAATATTTTATTGTTACTAAAAAATCGGCCAAGTGCGAGTAGGAGTCGCGCATTGAGGGTTCTGTACCAACTTATAGGTATGTAAATTCACAACCAGTTTGCCAAACGGCGACTTACCGGCCGTGGTTACACGAAGCATTTCGATTTGGTATAACTATTCGGATAATACGAATGAAACGGATAATTATTTTTTAACTTATTCCCTTGAATTGTATCTTAATGAGATCTCATAAATTTTAAATATTTTAAAGACTGAATAGATAAACAAGCTTTAAAAAATTGTAATTTTGTTAATATTAACAAGTTGTATCTAGCTAGATATGTATGTTGCTATTTAAGATCAGAGAGAAAATAAAAACAAAACGAAACAATTAAAAAAAAACAAGTTTATTATTTTAATAAGTATGATGTTATTATATACATTATGCTAGATTACCCTACGAACTAACTATATACAAACTATTATCATTATTCACAACTTACCTAGTAAACTACAAAATAAAAGAATTCCATAAAAAGGGAGTGACAATTTTATCAAATTATTTCAAAATTTTTCGAAAATAAAGAAATGAGATTTATTGTTCCGAACAATTGCATTTAAATAAAGAATATAATTTAGGTACACATTTAGAAAATTATTATATTATTACTTAACAGTATTTTTTTACATGGTAGTGGATATATTTTCTTTTACTAATTAAGTAAAAAGATATTGCCAATTTTAACAACAATAAATGTACTATTAATATCTATACTAATATTATAAAGCAGAAGAGTTTGTTTGTTTGTTTGTTTGTTTAAACGCGCTAATCTCAGGAACTACTGGTCCGATTTGAAAAAATCTTTTTTGTTGGATAGCCCATTTATCGAGGAAGGCTAAAGACTATATAACATCGCGCTACGACTAATAGGAGCAGAGTAGCGACGAGAAATGTTGCAAAAACGGGGAAAATTTACGCATACGAAGTTGCGCGGGACAGCTAGTAAATAAAATAAAGTTTACAGCCAATCATATTATATTTTTTATAAACAAATTGTGCATTTATCCAAACACCACTGGACATAATCAATGTCCCTACCACCATAGCGATCCACTATTTTGACTAATTCGTCAATTACTACCGGCAAAGTAATTTCATAATTATATTTGACTAGCTGTCCCGTGCACCTTCGTATGCGTAGGTACATTTTCCCCGTTTTTGCAACATTTTTCATTACTGTCCCGCTCCTATTGGTCTTAGCGTGATGTTATATAGCCTATAGCCTTCCTAGATAAATGGGCTATCCAACACAGAAAAAAAAATCCAATTCGGACCCGTAGTTCCTGAGATTGCCGCGTTCAAACAAACAAACAAACTCTTCAGCTTTATAACATTAGTATAGATTAAAATATTAGTATAGATAAGAATATTAGACAGTACCAGCGGGGGGGGAGGGTCCTTAGAATACTATTCTTGAATTAAATATTATAATAATGGTCTCCTAACCGATATCGGTTACAGCAGCCAATCTGACCATAGACTAGCCAACTACGCAGGATATATTATAGTGCACAAGTGTATGCGCGTATAACGTGCTTTCCGAGGCATGGAGGAATGTGACATTTTTCGAAAACGGTCACCTATCTATTGACCTACAGTGGTAACGTTGCTTTACCTCGCAGATATCTGTTCGGTTGTCACTAAGTCAGGGATCCTCTTTAAGAATTATAGTAATACTAGCTTTCGCCCGCGGCTCCGCCCGCGTGGATATCGGTTATCGCGATAAAAACTATCCTATGTCCTTCCCTGGGACTCAAACTATCTCCATATCAAATTTTATCTAAATCGGTTTAGCTGTTTGAGCGTGAAAGCGTAACAGACAGACAGACAGACAGACAGACAGACAGACAGAGTTACTTTCACATTTATAATATTAGTATGGATACATACAAAGAACTGAAGCGACGGTAGCCTAATGGCTAAGGCATCGGCCTCGCAATCTTGAGGTCGCCGGTTCGAATCCTACCCATTATACTACCGACGTGAACTACCACTACCACTCCTAACACAAGCCTTTGAGCTTAGCTAGAGGGTTTAACAGGATTGCTAGTAATGTGGGACCACAATTCCGCATAGCTAGTTATCTTTAAAAAAAAGTACTGTGTCTTCAAGATATATTTCTGCATCGAGTTACCTAATTTTTTTTAATTCTACGTTTCATACATATCAACCCATATGATGTCCCACTGCTGGGCACGGGTCTCCCCAATATCCTGGGGGTAATTGCCATAATCGCCACGCTTGGCGAGCGGGTTGGCGATCGCAGTAAGGCTTTAAAATACACAGAGGACGCTGCTGCCCGCCGTCCGGTGGTAAATCCCTTAGTCGCCTTGACGACACCCACGGGAAGTGATGGGGTGGTACTATTCTTAAGCCGGTACCACACGGCCAGTGTGCTACGTTTCATAATAGTACTATTTTCTAAAGAACCCGGCCTTGCACGCCGCGATAAAACGTCAATTTCCTACATCGAGATAATATGTACTATAATACTATGCGTTTCAAATGAGTTGATAACTGTCATGATGACATTTGGTTTCGCATTACGACTGCAACTTCATTGCATGATGTAAGGTCAGCAATAAAATGATTCGTAAAAAGGTGTCATTAGTATTACACAGAAGTACCTATCTACTCTAATGAACTATATTTCAGCACTGTATTATACTATTTATTAAGTTTTAGTTAAAAAAACATTACGTCTGACTAAAAGGCCACAAAATTGTAGAATATTCTTATATTTTGCCTATTTACTTATTTCTGTTTGGTGTTTATTAAATAATAAAGAATACTAATAATATTATAATAAAGAAATATGTTAGGTAGATAACCACATAGTTCAAAGAAAATAAATATTACGTCCGTTCCATTACCATAATACACATACGAACTTTACCCGACTTCGGAGTTTTTGTTGCTAGCGATACAATTTTGACAAGTATAGAGTGAAGTTGTCACTCTCGTGATTATCTTCTCATTTGAAACGCATAGTACATTATTACCCCTATGATTTCCTTGTGAAGAAATTAACGTTTTATCGCTGCGATAGTGTTGGGTGCAAGTCTGTTTACAGAATTTACACAACTTATCAGTTCATGGCAAGTATGAAGAATGCATTGTTTACGATATCCGTATCTTTTCTTTGATTCTGTTTTAATTAATTTTTAGCAACAATTTAAAAGGTTCATTTTAAATGTGACGTGTTTTAAATTATTATTATTATTGATGAACGTTTGCGATTTATACACATTATAATCTAATACTATTCTATGTTAATTAAAATAATTGGTGCTGCAAAAAGGTTTAATCTATCACTACATAGTATAAAACAAAGTCGCTTCCTCTGTCCCTATATCCCTATGTATGCTTAAATCTTTAAAACTACCAACGGATTTTGATGCGGCTTTTTTTAATAGATAGAGTGATTAAATAGGAAGGTTTATATGTATAATAACATCCATTAAATAGTGGAGGAATAAGGAGAGGAGCAGCAATAAGAAATGTTGGAAAAATGGGGAAAATTTACGCAGACGAAGTTGCGCGGGTCAGCTAGTCCATACTAATATTATAAATGTGAAAGTAACTCTGTCTGTCTGTCTGTCTGTTACGCTTTCACGTTCAAACAGCTAAACCGATTTAGATGAAATTTTGTATGGAGATAGTTTGAGTCCCGAGGAAGGACATAGGATAGTTTTTATCGCGATAACCGACATCCACGCGGGCGGAGCCGCGGGCGAAAGCTAGTAATAAATAAATAAAATAGAGTCACGTTTACTAATTTTGATGTAAATTAGTTTAGTTTTTTGTTTAAAATTATTTTTCACGCAACATAAAAAACGGATTATAATGCAATATTTTCATAAGTATAGATATTATTTTCATTTTTTATGTTCTCGCTAAATGGTTTGAAGTGGCTTATCTATACTAATATTATAAAGCTAAAGAGTTTGTTTGTTTGTTTGAACGCGGTAATCTCAGGAACAACTGATCCGAATAGATTTTTTTTCACTGTTGGATAGCCCATTTATCGAGGAAGGCTATAGGTAATGGCTAATCGGTAGGTATATTGTATTATTTTTGGAATTTGAAATGCCAGAAGAGAAATTTTATGGTATATTGCAAGTTTTGAATAAAATGCTGAGGTAATGTAAGTAGGCGATAGATAAAAAAAATAGGTACTTGTTTAATTGTAGGTAGTTGTTAAAAACTAAGTCCATCTTACCTTTGTGTGAACTGATATTGTAACTGACATCCTCAAATAGAATATGCACCGGTGGTCGCTTCGCTATTCGATTTAAAGCCTTCAAAGTAGATCCAGCTCGTTCTAAGGCGGCCGGTGTCCATTGGCTTTCTTGCCCCTCTCCAAATACATTAGGATTAGGGTGAGGTACAACATTCGATAATGCTGCACCCACTATAGCCTTTCTGACCAACGGGACGTCATGAGAGTTCGACATCGTGGTACTAGCACTCACAGCCACGTAATACTCACACAAATGTTTACACGAAAATTAATAACTTCGAAATTTATTTTAAACTTTGGATATTAAAATAAAAAAATCTATAGTTATAGAATTTAATAAAACTAATCAAAATTCGACTCTAAAGTTTAGAACTTTAGGCAGATTTTTTATTTTATTTTTATAAATTGATTATCGATTTCGCTTTATCGAGTTCGCGGCCGCTGCGCAAGCGTCGCGTTGCGCTTATCGCGATTCGCGTGCGTCTCCCAGCAAAGGCACAGCACTACTAGCCTTAATCGCAGTGTAGTAAAATGCGATCGGCTACACAGATGCAACCAGCTTAATCGATTTATTAGTGATGCAACATACGTACCTACAAATTGAGATTAATTAAATAAATCATTATTAATATTTTTGTTATTTTTCCTGTTTACGTTTTCCCCAAAGGCATTTGTTATTCTCGTGCATTGTGTTTTTTTTTTGCAATTAATTTTGCTAGCCTTATTTAAAAATATTTCGATAAAAAATAAAATAACGTGACCGGTACACAGTACCTAAACATAATTAATTATTTTTTGTCTATTTACACAATTATCTATTTGATGACGTGTTATCGTCACCAACAACTATACAGGCTATACAGGGTGACTTTTTATATACTACTAAACCTCCCGCTCTCTGCTTCTTTACATAACACCAAATAACTTCGTGATACATTAAAAAAAAACCTTTCACCACCTACCACCTATATTTGTCACACAACTATTTACCATACATCTGTGAGACCCACAAGTAAAATGGATGTTTCTTTGTCAGGTTTAGGGCCTAAACCTCACAATAAAGAACTATTTTACTCCAGTGAAATAGTCTGTAGGTGGTAAAGGCCATACAAAAACACGTGGTGATTAAGGGTAATATATATTATTATTGATAAACTTTCGCGATTTGTACCGTATTGCAACGGCCGTGGTCTACCCGTGACCACGGCCGTTGCAATACGGTCGAAACGTCGGGCAATAAACAAAGTATTTTATCTTAAATTATTCACGCGATTAAGACCCGTAATATATATTTTTTCATAATATATTATTATTATTTAGTGTTATGTAAAAAAAGCTACGATCGGCAGGTTATAATACTACAAAGCACCCTGAATATATTCAGATTTTATATTTTCGTTTCGACGCATCTCAAAAGGATTTTCATGTCTTCTGTATAGGTACTCGTACCTACCTAAACGTCGAACCATTTCAAAATGTTATCAAAATATGTATTGCCAACGTATGTTTGAAGGTAACCTTATTACATTGTAATCCTACTCGTACTTTAGTACATATTATCTCGATGCCTTATTATTATGTTTTACTAGTGTTCGAGATGATGCTTAAGTGTGATGTGATAATTACTTGCCGATGCGCTATTGCAATATGTTAGTTTAAATGGGGATATGTTAAGTAGTTATTCTTTTTCGCGGCAACTGTCAAATTGCTTCTTTAATTTATGCAGAGAAAACTGCATTCAACACGTAAATGAGAAAACATCAAATTACCGAACCTTGAAATATTACACTCCTTATATGGGACTGTAAAAAAATTGTTTACAAAACCATGGTTTGATCCATTTATTAATTACTTAACAATATTATAATCTATACTTAATATTATAAAGCTCAAGAGTTTGTTTGTTCGAACGCAATAAGTGGGGGTCAATTCACGTATTTAAAGCACTGCTGTGCAGTTGCAGTTAAGTTTCCATTAAAACGGTCATTTTTGTATTCTTGTAACTTTGGGATCGATCTCAAATACGCTTGCGTCAAGTACCTATGCGTTTCGAGAGCGCAATAACGACATTCTAGAACGGTGCGCAAGCGTTTTTAAGATCGATCCCAAAGTTACAAGAATACGAAAATGCCGTTTTAATCGAAACATAACTGCCGCTGAACTGCAAATATACGTGAATTGACCCGCACGTCCATACGACATACTTGACCGGTGACAGGCGAAACGAAACCCCCCCCCCCCGGCACTCCCATTTGCCTCTCGTGCCTCAAAGAATGAAATCATGGATCCGCTCATGGGTATGTCAACAACTTTACGCCAAGAAATAAAGATGACCAATATTATTTTCAACCGACTTCATTATATGTGTAAATTATCAAAATTATCAAGACCAGGCGAGGGTAGTTGAAAAACCCCGCGCCTCACGGAGACATCACTAAGCTGTCATCAGTCGACCCGTGACCACGATCGGTGCAATTCGATCGAATCGTCGCGTCGGGTAAATAAAAGGTTCGTGCCTTTAAATAATTCGAAATATATCTAATACCTATGTATAAAAATCGCAAAGTTTAAAAACAAGCATATTATTCTTTTATCTTATCTTTTCCTTAATGGTCAATTCTAGAATCTGCTATTCTAGAACAAGTTTTTTTAACAGAATAAAAAAAGTCGGAAATTTTGCTTAAATACCGAATGAATTAGAATTAAATATGTTGAATACACTTAACAACAAAATTAACAAGAGATATGATAAGTAATATTCAAATATTTCTTCCGGATTCTTACCTACGTAGTCGCTATTCTCGTCTGTCTGTTTGTATATCCGCTAACTCCTAAACCACGCAACGGATTTTGATGCACCATCAGTAACAGAAATTCTTGCGAATGGAATTCTATGTATAATGCATAGTAGTAAAAAAAACTTCGCGCTTTTAAAAATGATTTGTTTTAGATTGTTAGTTAAGTACTTACAATTAATTAAACATTATAAATGTTTATATATGAATATCTATATAACGGAAACCTAATTTAATATCATAATTATAAAGAAAATGTAATACCTAATGTATTCGCATCAATAAATCCAACAATCAGCCTGTATCGGTCCACTGCTGGACATAGGCCTCTCCTAACTTACGCCACAACATCCGGTCCTCCGCCTTCCACAACCAATTCATTCCAACGACTTTGTTTCAGTCGTTAGTCCATCTGGACAAATATTCGCATAAACAACAAAAAATATTTTTGCGAACTTTACAAATAAGATAATATTTTTATAGCAAAATGCACTGTTCATTTTTGTCGCTGATTACACTTTAACTTTGTTTCAAACTAGATTTTTTAACCTTGAATACAGATCTTTGATATGTAAGCGAATATACGGTTACTAGCAAAAAAATAAACAGAAAGCCCAGAAGCTTAGAAGAAAAGTTTCGTACAAACACGTGTAAAACACACATATAGGAGTCAACTTTTTTGAGAAAAAAAGAAAAAGAAATTACTAACACTTTATGTTATTATTGTATTTATGTCAGTTCAAAAGGTTTGTATTTCTTTGAGCCATTGACGCCTGAAATAAATGTAATTATCACTCACTAACACTAATAAGCTCGTACGACTTTGTTCCGATGGTGTTCCGACATTCCGTATCCATGGACGATGTCTTCGTATGCATTGTTAGAAGGAAGAACGTATGACTGTCCTTCTGTAGATACTCTTGTAATTTTGTGAGTTTACCCTCTGCCATCATTTCCGCGTATCCTTACATTTTCAAATGTATTATGAGATTAGAATCAGACCATTACGTTGGGACGTGTTTTTGAATACCTTCTGAGAGCTATAAGTTTTTCTGATGTTTCAAGTCGTGCGTAAAATAAAACTGTAGGTATTTGAATTATATATGTATACTCTTTAAAGTTCTTATAGAGAAGAATGCTAAGACATACGCCTGAGAAAGGTTGTAATTGAGTTTTTAGTTCCAGAATATGCTATTTGACATACAAAATTTGCTTTTATCTTTATTATCTATACTTTTATTATAAAGCTAAAGAGTTTGTTTGTTTCGTTGAACGCGATTATCCCAGGAGCTACTCTTTAGGTAGGCCTACTCTCTTTCTTTAAAAGAAATTCATGCATTTTCGTTTATTTAAATTTCTTAATTTTACGGGGACTATTCTAATTATTTTTTGGTTAAGCACAAGAAGTCCGAACCCATAGACAACTTTTAGGAACGAGTGGATTAAATAGGTGTTCCTAGCTCTGTATATCACCACCTGATTTATGATCGAAACTTCGTTTTCATTGAATTACAGTAGGCCTCCTGGTTCGATTTGAAAAAATCTAATGTTATACCTATAGCCCAAGAAAGGCTATAAGCTATATAACATCACGCTACAATCAATAGGAGCGGGTCAACTAGTGTTTTTAACCGACTTCAATGAGGAGGTTCTAAATTTAGATGTTTGTTTTTTTAAGTATGTTCGGGCATGACTCCGTTATATATAGACGGATTTTCAAAATTATTTTTTTGTTCGAAAGAGGTTTATTCCGAAATGGTCCTATTTAAATTTCGTAAAGATCTGATGATGAGTTTCGGAGAAATACAACGAAACTTCTCAGTAAATGCTAGCAAACCAACCGTGATTGAAGTCGGTTGATGATGTTTATTTGTAAAAAAACTTTTTATTAAAACGACAGTGAAAAAAAACCCGCCTGCACAAAAAACATGGAAACAATATCCCCTACATAATTACATAATTTCATGCAGTCAGAGGCACTTTACTAAGTTTGTCGAGATTCATTAATGCCTCCGACTGCTGCTCTTTTTGTGCAGGCGGGTTTATTATATTATTTCTTTTTTTTCATTTGAGTATTTGTAGGATGTAACAACTTACTTTTATCACAGCTATATCTTGTCAAGTATTGAAATTTGGAAAAATAATGGTTGCTAACTAACTTTTTTAGTACTACAGTCATAATCATGTTATACCTTTTTAAAATGCTTAATATGAGCCCTTTAATTTGATACCCATATTGCAGTATTCAAAACAACCTTTTATTTTACATCTCTTATT
The DNA here is from genome assembly GCA_945859575.2 of Herminia tarsipennalis. Taxonomy (NCBI): domain Eukaryota; kingdom Metazoa; phylum Arthropoda; class Insecta; order Lepidoptera; family Erebidae; genus Herminia; species Herminia tarsipennalis. The sequence continues at coordinate 6,472,676 of OX243834.2, read as the reverse complement.
ATTTTAACATATCACTGCCGCCATGTTTGTGTTTTTCAAAAGTCACCTATCTAAGAACACTTGGGCGGTCAAGACGAATCTAAAGACGTCTTAATTGTATAAATCAGTGCAGGGGATGGTGAGATATCAGGTAATAAATAATATTACACACACACATACATACATACATACAAGATACGCGCGAAAAACATAACCCTTCCTTACAGTCGGGTAAAAAGTTTGTTGTAAACTAGCTTAACGAAAAGATGGGTCAATAGATACTGATGTCACCCATCGCATTAATACCGGGTGGATGAAATGGAGTGTGCGTGCTATGCGATAGCCGAATACCCGTGCGCATAAAGGGACGAGTAAACAGAGCAGCCGTCCGACCAGCCATGACATACGGAGCCGAAATGCTGGCCACACACAGAAGCAGCACGAAAATCAATTACACTGCACAGAGATGAAGATGCTCAGGTGGGCAGGTGGTGTAACCAGAGGGGTGTCACTCCGCAGTTTAGGTATATTCGGACAGCCAGCCACTTGAAGGGGCTAATGGCAGTGGGATGTCTCTCGGCACGCACGGCAGTCAAGGTCAGGTCGCGCACGCGCATGCTTGAATTTTTTATTTTTCGACACCCGCAATGTCTTATAATCCGTACAAAATATATTGCTGTGTTTACGGATATCTGAATAATACGAATAGTGAACCAGAACTAACATTTATTACAATTCCACTGCGTCATCGAAGTACCTACGTGTAAAATCAGCGGCGGCAGCCGGTCGTTCTTTTTTAATTCTTTAGATCCTTATGTAATACTTAGTTAAAATAAAAATCTTTAATTAGTTGCTCAGTAATAATATTAGGAACAGGATAGGATAATGTTTACAAAGGAATATCTACACCCGTGGAAATCGAACACACGACAATTGGATTTTTTATGTTTATAATGCTACATGTACGTTTGTAATGCATAATCTACTTATTTATATTAAAACTAATAAATTAACTAGGTACAAAAACTTATCAAGTGTTAACCCCGTGCGGACTTCGCAGCTCGGTCATAAAACTGTGGCGCGCAAAGAAAATCCACGGTTCGCGCGCGGTTACAAGTTTCAATTAAGCTTATATATATTTTTATACCTAAACCTGACTTTTGTTAGGGAGTGAACCTTCTGTACGTAGTACTATTACTTATTCTGTGGTGTAACTAGGCTGTATCATGTCAAAAACACACACATAAGAGGCACCTTTAAAGTGAGACTTATCCCAGATAATCTACAGGAGAGCCGTCTGCGGTACGGACACGTTATGAGACGACCATCCGAACACATGACCAGAAAAGTGCTAGATATTGAAATTAAACCCCGAGGACGAGGAAGACCCCGAATCACATGGATGTCCGTAGTAAATAAGAACCTCAAAGAAGCACAAGTCAACAAAGAGAAGACCCAAGACTGAGCTGCCTGGAGACGCATGATTAGGAGGGCCACCCCAAATAAAATGGGAAAGGGCCTGGCAAAGAAAATAAACTAGCTTAACCCCGTGACAGCGAGCGTTAACTTAGACTGTGGCGCGGTGGGAGTGTATCCGACTGCTACGCAAGAGGTCGTGGGTTCGATCCCCACCCAGGATATAACTTTGTGTGATGAGCACGATGGTTTATTCTGTGTCTGGGTGTTATTTATCTTTAATACGTATGTTTATCAGTTCTCTGGTTTCCATAGTACAAGATATGCTTAGTTTGAGATCAGATAGCGTTGTTGTCCCAAGATATATTATATTTATATTATATTATTATTATATTATATATATTATATTAGATTTTGATGGGACTTTGGAACCCCTGTTACACATATTTAGGGGTTCAATTTTGAAAATCTTTTTATCGGATGCCTATGTCTAATCACTATCTGTGTGCAGAAATTCAACCAAATCTGTTAAGTCGTTTGAGCTGTACGTTCTGATATATTGTTGACAGTTAACAACGTAATGTTTGTGTGTGAGTCTGTCCGTCTGTTTGTAACATTATCGTGGCGCTTTATTCTATTTTTTTTTTAAAGTGCCACTTTTATTACCTCGTCTCAAACTTTTTCGTCTGTGTGTTGCATTTCGCGTGACGGTCCGCCGCGGAGTAGGTATTAGTTGGAGACTTAGTCTTCTTTTATCATTTTCATTATCATTCCAATTTTCCAAGTATAAAATTAAGATTGATAAAGCGATTTTTATACCCTTAATAGAATATTATTCCAAAAATTTTTAGTTAAATGTCTATAATGTGAAAAAAAGTTTCACTTTTACCGTGGTATCATAAAACCACACAATCCTTTTTTAAGCTATTGCATAGCTTCTATCGCGGGCCTTGAGCGCGGGGACCGAATCCAGAAATTCCGTAACGAAAAAACCTCACGCTCCCCACTCCGACGGGCACGGAGGTGTGGCTTGAAGGCCGTGCATCGTCTAATGTCGTTTCATTTTGTATTTATGATTCTGGCTGTAAAAATCATAATAGCGCGATTCAGACCGTAGTACATTTTGTATTGAATAGTAACAAAATTAAATACAGCGCCATCTATTGACATTATGTTACCTATTGTCATTTTAGTCTTCCCCTTTCTTGTTGTTTCTATTATAAAGGCCACAGCAAAGGGCCACACAGGAGTTGTGGTTATGTTTTGTTTTTTTTTTTTAAATTGCTTAAGTTGATAAAAATGCTATGCAATAGCTTTACCGCGGCAGTCCCCGAGTGCCACACATTTTTTTTGTTGTACAACTAAATGAAGAAACGAGCTAAATGAAGAAACGAGCAGATCATGCGCCTGATGGTAAGCGTCACGCTAGCCCATAACAGTATCAGTGCCACACAAATCCTTATTTGTCAGAGCACTGCGCTTCTCTTTTTACTATTACTTTAACAATTACCTGATTGGTTAGCCTTGCTTCTCGAAAATAACTTTTACTTTAAAACTTCCGCAAATGAAGAAAGATTTAGTGCGAACGTGAAATATGACTTTTTACCTGATTGCCGGCGTAGAGTATTGTTTTGCAGTGTATGTAGATACCTTTGTACGTATGATGTGTAGGTATTTTAAACAGCTTGAGTAAACAAAATATTCAAATGGGGCAAAAAAACAGTCGGGTTTTTTAATATTTTTGTTTATGATGGCAAAGAGAAATAACAGATTATTTACTTTAGTCTCTTGTTTTTATTAAATCCAACACGACTCGCGTGAATTTTAAATATCACGATAGCCAATCATTCGTGCAGTAGTTTTTGCTCATATTACGCCGGCTCCACAAATTGGCCCCAATGCCACTCGTCCAACGTGTGGATCTATACTATTTTCTAGATCCATATGTTAGACGAGTGGCGTTGGGGCCAACGTCTGGAGCCGGTGTAAGTATACCTTCACGAACTTACCTAAATTACAATAATTAAGTTAAGAAATTCATCATTAACTTTGAAAATAATAACCATTCACAATACATTGAATCGTTCAATGAATTTCACTTTCTCCTGAAACGCTCTGTTTGGTTCTAAATAAACGTAAACAGTGTAACCACAATACACCCAGCATACAGAAGGTAAGTTTCATACATACCTACTTAACTCGAGCAAAACATCTTTCACGCGGAATCTTGAACGCTTAGGACTACTTTAAATTATGCTAGCTGACCCTGCAATTTCGTCTGCGTCAATTTTTCCCGTTTTTGCAAATCATCTATACTAATAATAAAAAGCTGAAGAGTTTGTTTGTTTGTTTGTTTGAACGCGATAAACGCAGGAACTACTGGTTCGAATTTAAAAAATGTTTTACTGTTGGATAGACCATTTATCGAGGAAGGCTATAGGCTATATAACATAACTATGACCAATAGGAGCGAAGCTAGTACAAATATAAAACTAAATGAAGAGACGAAACAGGTCGTGCGCATGATGATAAGCGTCACGCAAGCCCATAACAAGCATCAGAGTGCCACCCGAACCCTTATTTGGTAGAGCCAAGCTCTTCTTATTTTATTATTTCTTACAAACAAATATACTAACATCGCAATTTAAAAAAATAAGACCATTGACCACCATCCATTACCTACCAAAACACAACAATAAATTTCATTAAAATCGGTCGATCCGTTTAGGAGATGTTCAACCACAAACACCATGATACGACATTTTTATATAATAAAAAGAAATAATAATATATTGGGCCAACTCGTAAAGGGGCATCTAGTCCTAAGGCAACCAGACAAAAGATTAATATATCTACTTATATTATATCTAACTAAATAGGTAGATATTATAGATAAATTACACCGCCACAAATAGTTTACATTATATTTGCTGCCTTTCCTAATAGTTTATTTGCTTATACATTATGATAATTATGTGCTTCTATCCATATGCATTCAGCCAAGGTTTCCAACTGAAAACAGCGCTGGGTGTCAAGCCTTTTTTTTTTTTGGATGTGGCGGGAAAAAATCCTTACAAACACCCCCACCGTCCGGGGAAGACGGTGGAGGTAGTGTGGGGTTTGCACCCACTAAAAAACCCGCCGTGTATCGCCCGCTACCTTCGCGAACGGGCCGCCGGAATTTGTTATATCGTCGGCGGCCCGCCCAGTGGCAATGCCCGGAAGCGATGTTATTGCGTTCCGGGCATTTCACACCTACGCGGCTCCTGGATACACACAGGGTGCCGCGCCTCCACGGAAGGCCGCGGGCGGGGCAGATTATAAGTGTCAAGCCTAGCTTATGCTGAGGTGGTGACCTTTTCGGCACGGGCTTGCGGAGCAGCATACTATGCCTACCTATTAGCGTGGGAGTGTGTCCGACAGCTACGCAAGAGGTCGTGGTTTCGATTCCCACACGGAACACCACTTTGTGTGATTCACGCTGAAATAAGCAACGTTGCCACTGTCGGCTCATAAGTTGGGTGACCGTTTGCTAACATTGTCACACCCCTCCGTACCACAGAGAGTACGTTAAATCGCCAGTCCTGCGCCTAATCTCTCTCGACAGGAGAGAGATTAGGCGCAGGGCTGACGGCTTAACGTACTCTCTGTGGTATTTTCGGATTGGTGGTCGTGTCGGATTTTCGTCCCATCGGAGTTTAAGAGTGAGGGATTAATAAGTGCACTTGTGTCTGCGCATACACTTGTGCACTATAATATCTACTGCGTAGTGGCTAGTCCCTAATAAAAATGGCCGCCGTAACCGACAGCGGTAAGGAGACCATTAAATTGATAAATTTATTAAAAAATAATGAATGTAATGTATTACTACCCAGATTTTGATAAAATTAGTTATACGCACTCAGTATCATGGGTATACCTACCCATGATACTGAGTGCGTATACCTAATTTTATCAAAATACATAACAACCTTTCTGTTACACGTCGTATGTGTTCTCTGCTCGAGTGAAATTCGTTTGCAGCTTAACTTCTGTACTCTTGGTATTTTATGGTGTACAAACCGGAGAATTTACTTTCAGTTTTGCGGTTAACCGGTTACAGGAAAGTGGAACAGTTTATATTCCATTATTTTAATTTTATTTCAATGTTTGTGCTTGTCAGTCTTGTTACTTACCGGACACCGGATTATGTTGTTTATATCCGGTGAGTGGTTTATTTGTTTTTGTACGACTGTCCCAAAAAAGGAATGTAACTTTTCAAATTTCATGTTGTATGTACGTCTCTCTTTGAGTTTATTTATTCTACCATGACTTGTAAGCACGTTACATGAGCTAGGTTTTCTTTGAATGCCGGCAGATGTGATTATAGTCATACTAGGATTGTTTAATTTAGTTGAGTTGAGGTGATTGGATTGTACGGATCGATTCCGGCGTTCTTTTAATTGTATTTTTAAAATAACTTTGCTATCTTTCAAAAATGCAATTATTGTATTTGTTAAGTAATTGGCAAGAAATTCATATAAAAATTACTTCAATGTATAACTATGTTCTAGTATTTTCTATTCTATGAACTTGATGAGTTTTTGACGTGATAACGTTTTATAAAACGATGACCGGGTGCACGCACCAAAAATATTTGATATTGATTGGTTGCTAAGCAACAGCGAATGGCGATTTGCAGCGACGTAGGATAAAATTAAAACTAACGTTATTGACTTGTTGCTAAGCAACGCGAATGGCGATATGTCATCAAAGTTTTCTTATGACGTTATCTTTATAGACAAACATTTTGCTAATCCTAGGACTACAGATCTATCCTTTAAATAACTACTAATGTTACCTATTAAGGTTATATCATTTTTTTAAATTATAATAAAAGATAACTAGCATTGTGGGATTGTAGGTCCCACACTTAACAAACAATTCTGTTAACCCCTCCAGCTAAGCTTAATGGCTTGTGTTAGAAGTGGGTAGGAACCGAACAAACGACCTCATGATCCCTATATTGCGAACATTTTGCATAAATCCATGAATGAGTTATGTAGCAGTCCAAAAAAATATTTGGATATAAGTAAGTAAGCACAAAATACTGAGGGGTACAGAAGGTAAACTTCATAGAATGCGCTCGACGTACGCACACAGAGACGGAATCTCGGAATATCTTCCAAATAAAGTGCTCCGAAGATTCTTGTCTATGAACAATACATATGTGTCATTAACCTCTATAGTACTAGTACGCACAAAGTGACAGATATTTTAAATGTCGAATCGAATGACCAACCTGTGAACTTTTTTGAAACATGTAATGACAAATGGCCGTTGTTGTTATCTTTGTTACAAGAACTTTGGAAGTCTATAACTTTCATTTGATTTTGTCAAATGACCGTCCAAATGTTAAAATCGAAGGCAAGTCTTGCTGTTGTCGGCGTCCTATCCAGCGTACTAGTAGGAACTACATATATGGTTGCAGGACCTTACTGGCATAACTGTGTATATACAAATATATTGTACTAATTGGCATTTTAAAAAAGTGCGTATGAGTTTTTATTGCCGAGTTCTTTTCTCTCGGTTTTACTCTTGCGAACTTGGCATTAAATGTAGAATCATTATATTTAAAATTTGTCTGACGTTCATATGCGTTGCATTCTTTAGCTAAGTGAATAAAGTACTTTTAACTATAGAGGTCAGTGCTATATATCCGTCGTTGTTCGAGCAAAGTACGTACCTGTGTGAAAGTTGCCATTTATAATTTATGAAAAATTAAAGCTAATACATATGTAGGTTGAGTTTAAGAAGGATATTACCTAAAGGCCAATTACAAGTTTTCATGTATTTTGTGAATTAAACATATTCACTTATGTGAATTAAACATAGTGCTGCAATTGCAAATTGCAAGTTACTAACTAATGTATTAGATCAGTTTGCTAATGTAAATAATCCATAAATTAGTAGGTAGTATTAATAATTAGTACCTGGATGACCGAGGTTTGCTCGGTTTTTTTTATAACGACGTTTTCTAAAAATGAAACCTAGCTAGATCAAATTGTCGCTCGCGAAACCTCGTCCATACTAAATTTCATGAAAATCATCGAAGCCGTAGTGGAGATCATGATTATATTTAAAGGTCCTAGTCCGGCCATAAGTTCTGTTATAAATGAAAATGCATTTTTTTTAATGAAGTAATGTAATATTACTAAAACTTATATGTACATATTTATTAAAGTCTCAGCAAAAAATAAAAACAAAATTCTATTTAAAATGGCCACCTTTGGCTTTTATACAGGCCTCTAATCTGTCTGGCCAAGAATCTATGGATTTACGGACTGTTTCCATGAGATATTTCGCCACTGCTTGCTTCAGAGATTTTTTAAGAGACTCAATGTCGCCGTGTCGTTTAGATCAAGCCATGTCCTCTAAAACTGACCATAATTAGTAGTCTAAAGGGTTGAGGTCTGGGCTAGATGAGGGCTAGTCTTCAACTCTTAAAAAGTCCGGAACGTTGGTTTCAAGCCAGGCTTGGGTAGTTAGTCTCTTAAAAAATCTCCGGAGCAAGCAGTGGCGAAATTTCCTATGGAAACAGTGCGTAAATCCATAGATTCGTGGCCAGACAGATGAAATACCTGTATAAAGGCCAAAGGTAGCCATTTTGCATAGAATATTGTTTTTATTTTTTGCTGAGACTTTAATAAAATATGTACATATAAGTTTTACGAATATTACATAACTTCATTAAAAAAAAAAAGCATTTTCATTTGTAACAGAACTTATGGCCGGACTAGGTATATACGAATTGCTCGTTTAAAGGTATAAGATAGTCAAATAATTTATAGTAATACCTACTAATTTATTGTTTCTTTGCATTAGCAAACAGATAAGGTAAAGTAATCATAGTTTGCAAATTGTGTTTATCTACTATGCGTTTTATTATTGTCCGTGTTTTAATTACCTACATATCCTTTTAGTGTGCCCGCACACGAACGACTATTTGTAGGACCTATTTATAATTCGTAATAAATAGTCCTATAACTTGTGATATAATAATTATGTCCAACTAATATACCAGGTCTGAAACAATGTATTGTGCAATCGCAATCATTAGTTTAATCCGAATATGCATAATCGTATTTCAAAAGAAACATTTTTTTTAAATTTAGAACCATTGTATTTATTCTAACGTAGAACCAAGATCACCTATATGTATAGCCCAGAAAATTGCCAGACTAAATTGTCAGTGGGCAAGGCACATTGTTAGAAGAATCGATGGCCGATGACCACGAACCGGAAGGCGAAGTGAAGTAGGCCTAGGCCTACCCACGCCTTCGCCTTCCGGTTGCCAACCGTACTCTAAAATAAAGTACCTATTGTACTCTATGCCATGTAGGCGTACTCTATTATCTTTAACACTAATAGAGTACTCTAAAATACTCTTTTTTACACAATGTTTACTATACTAGGCCTGATCTATGAAAACTTAGATTAAGAATGTTTAGACTCGTACAATTCTTTTAAAACAATGAAACATTGTTATGTGCTGCAAAAAGTACCGAAAATACTTTAAAAAATATAATATATGACAGGTTTTCTTTTTTATAAGTCCGTACTCTTTATTTGCCCCCTTTGAAACCCTAGGTGGGCCTCCCACATGATGGACCGATGACCTGGTGAAAGTCGCGGGTAACGACTGGATGCAGGTGGCGCAGGACCGGTCGTTTTGGCGATCCTTGGGGGAGGCCTATGTTCAGCAGTGGACGTCTTTCGGCTTACACGACGAAGGGACGTCACTATTTTGTATACTTCTTGCAATAAAGTATCATATTTCTTACATACACTTTTACCACCAGAAAAAAATAATTTGCAAGGCTTAATCTCATTAACTGCTACCCCTATATCAAGTTTTACTTTATGAAGTGTAAGATTTGAGTCGTAGGCCTCCTAAAATACTTTTTTCCTATACTCTCAGATTATATGCATTTGTTGATGTTAGGAAATTATAGTTTTTATATTTTATTTGGCTCCAACATCGATTTATCTATTTTTTGTTGTTGTAAGTTACTACTAAGCTAAGCTGGCACATTAATCATTATACATCCATCTTGAGTAAAATCATAATTTTCTTTGATGAGTTATATAAATATTAACATACGCAATACAAAAGAAGTACTAACAATGTGGTTATTAAGTAGTACTAGTCATGATAAGTTTATTTATTCATTTCCTTAACGAGGCTATGCAAAGTTAAATTTAATGACTGAGGCAATGTCTTTAAACAAGTTAATGTGTGTGAACGCATTGAAAAAGGCTCTTGGACATAGATCCTAGAGAGACTAAATATAAATAGTTGTTGAGCAACTAAACAATTAGATTGCAAAAGTTTTCTATTGAAAATAGCTTAGTTGCTTGAGTAACCCTGTGGAGAATATAGTCTTTGTTTTTTAACCCCCGACGTAGAAAGGGGTGTCTCTATCTGAGTGACTTTCTGTTACATCTGACATCGTAACACCGAAACAGTCTATCAATTTGAAAATTCTTCAACTTGTTTTTAAAACCACCCTAATGGCAGTACACCCTAGTAAATCGATCTTCACCCATTTGTTAACCACATATTTTTATAAAACGTTATTAATTTATAAACACGACTTTGCTAGCTTGCCATTAAAAAAGTGTTCATGGCTATTATTTTTCGATTTTAAAACTTCAAAGCATGGCTATAATATTCCATGAACGTTTTTTAGGCAAGCCTATACTAACGATTATTTTCGTAATTAAATTATCTTTCCTTTGATACCAATTTTTATTGGTTATCAGATCGGTGTTGTTACCTATATTGGCTTAGGGGAGACCAGGGATGAACGTAACATTTTTTATTTGTCACTAAACTTTTTCAGTATCAAAATTCTAATCAGTATACATGATAGATTGGTCTTTCAGCTATCTATTAACATCAGCATGCACTGCCTCTGTGGCGCTGTGGGACTGTATCCGACTGCTACGCAAGAGGTCGTGAGTTCAATACCCACCCAGGATAAAACTTTGTGTGATGAGCACGATGGTTTATTATGTGTCTGGGTTTTATTTATCTATAATATGTATGTATTTAGAAATATATAAGTATGTTTATCAGTTGTCTGGTCCAATAGTACAAGCTCTGCTTAGATAACGTTGTGCGAGTTGTCCCAAGATTTATGAAAAAAATTGGTACTACAGTTTTTGAGAAAATCGAACAAATGAACAAAAGTGGAAATTGTTACAACCATCCCTACCCCTAGGGTTGGTTGTAACACTGTAATGGGATTATAACAATGTATATAAATTATTCTTATTATATTTAATTAGTTACTAGCATAGCAAAATGAATAATTTACTTGTAATCAACCTTTAGGGTCATAATCAATATTTAATAGTAATTCCTGAATATTAGCTGAGGGGGTAAATGGAATGTGTAAGCTGTCAGGGGTCTTAGATAGAATCGCTACATCTACATCCGAGTTTATTATTGAATACAAGGTTATTGATATACGTAATAAATTAAATCTAAAAGATATGAAATAAATACCCGAATAGTATTTCTTTCCCCGTCGGTAAAATATATTTATATACGTAGCTTACTTACATTTATTTTATTAAATTATGTGATATCATAAATAAATGTACAAAAGAACAAGCTGATATAAATTCGTAGCGTACATTTTTGAGAAGTAGGTACTTCTTCTGCAGCTAAATGCATTCTTCTGTAGTAATTAAATCTCTACAAGTAGCTGGTTTATGTATTTTACGCATTTTTGAAGTAATTTGTTTTACTTTTTATTAAAAAAAAATCAATAATATATAGCTTTGCTGATAATCGGAATGAAAATTACCAGTTGTTACGTTTATCTCTATCTTTAAGTTATTCCGAATATGATAAACACATGGTTATAACTTAAAAAAAATCGTAAGAAAGCTAACGTTTTTAAGGCTAAATGTAAGGACGAATAGTTATGCTACTTTACTGACACTTGTGATGCAAGCTTACCAAAACATATTCTCCATGTTAAATACTATCAGTTGAAACTAAATTTGTTCGGTATTATCAAAGGGTGAAGGTTATAAAAAAATTGCCATGAACACTTTATAATTGGCAAGCTATAATAGGCGTCTTTATAAATCAATAAAATTTATTAAAAATATGTATCATGTGAGGCTTACATAAAATTGACGCTGTACTAATATTATAAAGCTGACGGGTTTGTTTGTTTCTTTGTTTGAACGCGCTAATCTCATAAAGTACTTATTCGAATTGAAAATAATTTTACTTTTGGATAACCCATTTATCGAGGAAAGCTATAGGCTATATAATATCACGCTAGGACCAATAGGAGCAGAGCAGCAATGAGAAATGTTGCAAAAACGAGGCAAAATTTACGCAGACGAAGTTGCGCGGGACAGCTAGTTTAGTTACATCTATAATCTACCTCTTAAACTATTAAACACAGAAAAATCAAATTACCTCAAAAATAAACAAAAAGCTCCTTGATTTAGTATAGTAACAAAAAGCAAAACATAGTATATTATTAAAACTCAAAGAAAAGAAAAAATACATTTAGCTAAGAATGCTAGCGATACGGACGATGTTTTTTCCACTCGTGCAATGCTCATTGTAGTAAATGATCCTTGGGGAGAAAAATGTGCAGGCGAAAAGGGCACGAAATTCTATTATACACGATAACACGAAGGATCTATTATATATCATGTGGTTTTAGTCGTAATATTGACTTTCTTTTTCCAAACAAGATGGCAAAAAACCTTGATGTGGATTTCTGGTTAGTAGTTGATATTGCCTCTGGACAATTATTATAATTTGAGGCCTCTTTCGGGCGTTAGGAACCTGTTTTTAGGAAAGTATTCTGACTAGTCGTACGTACCTTGACATTCGTAGAGCAGTTTGTTACAATTTTCATAGTTTAATAATACAATTTTTTTTTCCAAAATATCTTAATACAATGGTGTATTTTTGTTTAAAATTGGTGTAAATATTTTATTTTGGTTACCGATTTTGTACCCATTAAATTGTAAAAACAGTTATACAAATTAAAAAAAGGATAGTGTGGTTTTATTAAACCACGGTAAAAATTAAACTTTTGTTCACATTTTTTCACATTAGAGACATTTAACTAATTTTTTTTGGAATAATATTCCATTAAGGGTATAAAAATCGCTTTATCAATCTTAATTTTATACTTGGAAAATTGGAATGATAATGGAAAATGATAAAAGTAGACTAAGTCTCCAACTAATACCTACTCCGCGGCGGACCGTCACGCGACATGCAACACACAGACGAAAAAGTTTGAGACGATGTAATAAAAGTTTCAATAAAAAAAAAAACGGACAAGTGCGAGTCTAACTCGCCCACCGAGGGTTCCGTACAAATTTGTAGGTACATATTATAAACAGTTGGGGAATCGAGTCTTGAGGCCGTATCTTTTTTTTATGTTTTATATGGTTGTAATTTTAACTAGATACCGTTCATAAATAAAGGGTCTTGACAGACAAATGGACGGACGGACAACAAAGTGATCCTATGATGGTTCCGTTTTTTTTTCCTTTTGAGGTACGGAACCCTAAAAATGCTCTTAACCGCATTGATATTCTATAAGGCGCTACATCTTTGCCATATTTATTGCTGCATTTCTAGCGGGTTTTTCTTTACGTAGCGCAACTGATAAAAACAACAAGCCACTTTTTAACCTTAATCAGTGATCATTCTAAACTTAACCCACTGAATTCCTTTATTATTGTTTGTAAATAAAAAGTATTAATAAAGACTTACCCTATCTTTCAATAACATAGGGGGTAGTTACACAATTTTTGCTTAGGTTAGAGTGTACCGGGTCGTTAGTAATAAAACCGGACAACCACTTAACTTTTTTATTACGTAAGTACAAAGACATTGTTTTACGACTCACAGACCGTAACCCTACGCGCTGTAAAATCGAAATGGATGTTCCTTAGCAGTTATGATGATTTTTTTACAATAAGCAGTTATATTGTACTGATTTTTACTACTCTTCCTTATGTTCTTCTTTGGTAGTCCTCGTCAAATTTTTAAGGTTTACACCTTTTTCGAAATTAAATTCAGACTACTTTGACAGCTTGGTTGCTTCGGCGGTTTGCGAACGGTCTCCTCGTGTAGAGGCACAATACGTGTTCAAGTTTTTAGAAATATATAAGTATGGTTATCAGTTGTCTGGTTTCCATAGTACAAGCTCTGCTTATTTTTTTTATTTTTATTTTTTTTTTTATTTGGGAAAACAAACAATTGTACATGTAGTCTTAATTCTAATTCTAACTTACAAATTAAATCGATGCACAATCCACAGCGTTTCCACGTATTACAATTAGCATATACAGTGTACTACATTAACGCTAACTAATATGATTTAGATTTTAAGGATACTAATTACAGTGCTTTTAAAAACATTACGGTTAGAGGCAAAAATATCTACGGTATTAAAATTATTATTATAAGTTTTGACTATTCTATGGAGAGGCGCCCGCTCACCAGCGTTGGTGCGACATTTAGTCGTAGCAAAAGTCGTATAAGCGCGCACCTCTCGTCTTATAATAGTTCTGGGTACAACATAACATATATTATTAACTAATTCCGAACAATCGAATTTATTATGAATGAGGTCATAAAGCAGCATAGCTTGCAGTAACAGTCGCCGCGATCGCAGAGTCAACAAGTTTGATTTTTGTACTGTATCCATATATGAAAGGCTTTGCAATCTACATTTATATCGCATAGTTCTTAGAAACTTACGCTGAACTCTTTCTATTGCTTCATTGTATTTTTCATAGTAGGGGTCCCATATCATGCTGGCATACTCTAATTGCGGTCTAATTAAGGAATTAAAAAGATAAAGATAAGTAACTGGACGTTTAAAGTCTGAAGCAGATCTCATGACAAGGTTATACATTTTGAATGCTGTAGCGATGATCTTATCAATGTGTAAATTTAAATGGAGTTTGCTATCCAAAAGTATACCTAAATCACGGATTAAAGTATCTTTAATAAGAGGTTCGTTACACAGAGAGTAATTGAAGTTAATTATTTTTTTATTCTTCGTGAAGTTAATATATTTACATTTGGATATGCTTAATTGTAATTTGTTTTTTTCGCAATAGTCGGATAATCTATCTAAATCGGATTGGAGCAGGTAGCAATCATCTAACGTTAAAACTTTTTCAAAGATTTTGAGATCATTATGGAAACAGTTGCCAATGTCATTAATGTAGATAATGAATAACAATGGGCCGAGAATTGATCCCTGTGGGACGCCTGAAGAAGCCAAGAAAGAGTTTGAATGATACCCGTTACTCACTACACTTTGGCTACGGTTACTAATATAAGACTGAAACCAGCGCAACAAATTACCCCTGATACCATTGAATGCAATTTTGCTTAGTAATATTTTGTGATCGACTCTATCAAAGGCTTTTTTAAAGTCTGTATAGATAGTATCAGTTTGGGCACCACTGTCCATATTACTAAACAAAGAAGATGTAAATATCATTAAATTAGTAACAGTTGATTTATGTTTAACAAAACCATGTTGTTCTTTTATAATATTTGGTTAGAGGAAAGGATAGATCTTCTGGTGGACAAGTCTTTCAAATAATTTAGCAAGAGTACTGAGAAGAGAGATGGGCCGATAATTTTCAACGTTCTGTCTAGATCCACTTTTATAGACTGGTACTATATTAGCTTTCTTCCAAACCGATGGGAAAGTGCCCGCATTTATACATTTATTAAAAATAATTCGTATTGGCTTACAAATTGTGTCAGCTGAACGTTTTAAAAAATAAGGGGGTATACCATCAGGACCAGGCCCTTTGGTAGTATCTAACATTTTCAATTGTCTACGGATCTGCTGGAGGCTAAATTGTATATCAGACAATGGCGTATTATAATTATGGGATTGGTTAGATGTGGGACACCAGTCAGTTGTAATACTCATAGGTTCGTACACGGATTGAAAATAAGTTGAAAAGAGATCACATATACTGACAGGATCGGTCGAAATTTCATTTCCGTAGTACATTCGAGAAGGAATTCCAATTCGGCTCTAAAACGTGTTCTATATAAGGAGAATATTTCATAATCTGATATGTTTCCATACGTTTTCCACTTTGACCATGCTTTCTTTTTATTATTAAATATTTTGATAAGTGCTTTGGAAAACCATACCGGGAATCTTGTTTTTTTTGGATTCGTCAAAGAAACGCGGTGTTTGGTAATGCCGTATAATTTATTATAGAAAGTATCAACGCAATGCTCGGTAGAGCTTATGTCTAACACAGTATCCCAGTCAATATCTTCGATATCTTTATTAATTAAGTTATAATCAGCCTTCCGAAAATTATATTTAGGACAATGCTTTGGTTGTACAGTATGGAGATTGATATTCAATGACAACAAGGTGTAAAATGGTGGATGGTAATTGTCAACGGGCAAAATATTTTGATTAGGTTTAACGACACGGCAAGTGTCAATGGATAATAAGAGATCAAGAATACGCCCGCTTATATTAGTTAGGTGATTATATTGTTTGATATCGTGTACAGCCATAAAATTCCTTAAACGACAATGCTTAGTTTGGGATCAGATAGCGTTGTGTGAGTTGTCCCAAGATATTATTATTATTATATTTATAGATAAATTACACCCAGACACAGAATAAACCATCGTGCTCATCACACAAAATTTTATCCTGGGTGGGGATCAAACCCACAACCCCCGGCTTAGTCAGGGTCACTAACCACTAGACCAACAGGCCAGTCTTATATCTTATCTTAACATATGTACCACTAAAATATACGGCGTTGCTAAAGTTGCGAGCTAACAAATAATCTAAATTATATATTAGTTGTATTTCGGGACTTAATCGCGTGAATTATTTAAAGGTACGAACCTTTTATTTACCCGACGTTTCGATCGAATTGCACCGATCGTCGACCCGTGACCATGATCGGTGCAATTCGATCGAAACGTCGGGTAAATAAAAGGTTCGTACCTTTAAATAATTCACGCGATTAAGTCCCGAAATATAACTAATATGTATAAAAATCGCGAAAGTTTAAAAACAATAATCTAAATTATAGTTACTAGATAATAATAATAATCGCTTTTATTTAACAATCTTAACCTAAGTAGGTACTACAATATATTTACATTCAAATATTTGACACCAGGGTCCCTATTCACTATTTTTTTTTTCGTTTTCGCGGCAAGCCCGCGCTTTTAGCTGTCAAAATCTTGTCGTAGTGGTCAATAGAGAGCTGCGCTTAGAAATGCATCGCGCATGCGCGCGTACATCTTTGAGCGCACTGCGCATGCGCCAGTTCGCGCGGGCTTGCCGCGAAAACGAAAAAAAAAACATAGTGAATAAGGACCCAGTACGTGAATATTGTCTTGCTTTTTAGCCAAGGTCTCCCCTAGAGTTTGCCCCAGTACTTCTGCGGTTGTGTGCCTATCTTTGCAAGTGGTGCCTGCTATTTTTCTAACCTAGTCCTCCCATCTACGGCGTTGTCTTCCTTTCTTTCTTGTCTTGGGCCAATCTGTTACGTACCTTGACCATTTCTCCTTCTTACTTCTAATATCATTACAGTTACTAGATATCTATTATTAAATTACCGTACACCGAGATTGTTCAGTTGACTTCAGTTTAGATGAGCAAATAAGCTACTACTTTAGCTGTTGCTAAGTGAATAAGAAGAAGAAATAATTTATTTGGATAATTTTATACATTAATAAAAAGAAAAAAAATAGAACATACATCATTTAACTTTTTAAAATAAACCACTTTCAAGGAAAAAAATATCGAGCACATCACCGAATGCGAATTTCGCTGACTCACTCCTGTGTTTCAATCTATTTTTCTCATGTTTTATAAACTAGAACAAAGTTTTATACACTAACCTTTCTAGAAAAACATGCAATCTAATAGTGAAAACCGCATCAAAATCGGTTTAGTAGTTTCTGAGAAAATCGAGAACATACATACATATATACTGGTCAAACAGAGAACCACCTTTTTGAAGGCGGCTAAACAATACATGTTACGTACTTATGTCGAAAATAGGACCTGGTTCAGTTTAGGCCAGGCTGACGCCTGACCTTCTCAAAAGTGACTCCAATTAGTTATTACAAGACAACATTATTAAAAAAAGAAACAAAAACTAACACAAATTTGTAAACAGTACTTTGTAATTATTGCACCTAATTCACAAACACAACCAAGCGCACGCTTATACCAGATAAACCAACCATTTTTCAGATATGGCCGTTGACGGGACTATACCTACATGTTGTATATTTTACTAGCTGTGCCCCGCGGTGTTACCCGCGGTTTATTAGCCTTTGTGTTAATCCAAGGTGTCAACTAACTGCATACCAATTTTTATTAAAATCGCTCCAGCCGTTTATATGTGAAGAAGTAACAAACATACACCCTCACATACTCACAAACTTTCGCCTTTAAAATATTAGTGTGATTTGTTTAGAACATTAAGGGAATATTCCAGTTCCAATATTGTTTTAGAAAATAATAATAATACCTGATAATACCTTGGGACAACTCACACAACGCTATCTGATCCCAAACTAAGCAGGGCTTGTACTATGGCAACCAGACAACTGATAAACATACTTATATATTTCTAAATACATACATATTATAGATAA
This sequence comes from Herminia tarsipennalis, assembly GCA_945859575.2. NCBI lineage: Eukaryota > Metazoa > Arthropoda > Insecta > Lepidoptera > Erebidae > Herminia > Herminia tarsipennalis. The sequence goes on along the minus strand of OX243834.2, from coordinate 6,454,555 downwards.
ATAACACCCAGACACAGAATAAACCATCGTGCTCATCACACCAAGTTTTATCCTGGGTGGGGATCGAACCCACGACCTCTTGCGTAGCAGTCGGATACATTCCCACCGCGCCACAGAGGCAGTCCTAGAAAAAAATCGTAACTATAATGAATCTCTCTTATTCATAACACTTTGATGTCTTAAGACATCGAGTGTCATGTTAGCCATCTTAAGAACATTTTTAAGTAATAACTCCATTTAGATAGCTTTTTATGACTTACTTCAGCAATTTGAACACTGATCAAAGCAAAAGTAAGAACGAATCTAATAACATTTTTCATTCTAAATAGATTTATTCAAACAAGTAAGTACCCACAACTTCTAAATCATGACAAAGTAAGTGCACATTTTGAAGTGATAAAATCTTTGAAATAAATAAACTACGGACCCTTTTGGCCTATTTGCAGTAAAAATGATAAAGTCGTCCAAAAGTCTTGGCCTTCCATCAAAGCAGCTATAAAATATTCTAGACTAAATTATGATTCAAGATTAAATAATGCTGACCTTTTATCTAGTGCTAGAAATTGGTGCGGAAATTTGTAGGCAGTTTATTTTATCATTTTCTTCTTTTTTTTTTTTCAACTGATCTGAGTCCATTGATTTAATAGTAGGTACTTTTAGAGTCCGTTATGGCGTGAGGCATAACTATCAATTAAGTTAGTAAAAATTACTGCCACAATGATTGAAAAGAATACTTCAATGAAAGGTCTTTAGAAAAGGGTATATGGTATAAGACAATACAATGTGAGCCCCCTCGTATACCTTGGCCTTCCAATGCAGCACTTGGCAGAAAACTAATTGTGACAGCCTTCCATTTAAGATCTGGACACATTAAAGAAGTTTGCATTTTTGATGCGAAAGGCAGATTCCCCAAATTGCGACCTATGCGGTGTAGTGGATGATGTACATCATCCACTACACCGCATAGGTCATACATCACCTACTGATGGAGTGTGTCCGGTATCAAGCAGACAGGGAGTTTCTGATGAGGACTCTTAGCTTGAACAGACTAGATATAGGAATGTTTCACACATTATTGTCAGCACCCCTATCCGAAGCGTCGAAACATCTGTTTATAGCCTTTAGTCCTCGTCAGTAGCAACCCTCTTGGTACTAGGTAGTTAGATTACATTTATTATAGGTTAAGTTAGATTACAATCATTATTTTGTTAAAATAGCATATATTAAGTTATAATGGAATTGGCATATATGTACTCAATGTATAAAAGTTCCTTAAAATAAAAGAAAAAAAAAAAAAATTCTAGACTAAATTATGATTCGAGATTAGGTATATAATGCTGACCTTTTATCTAGTGCTAGAAATTGGTGCGGGAAATTTGTAGGCAGTTTATTTTATCATTTTTTCTTTTTTGCAACTGATGTGAGTCCATTGATCTTAAAGTACTTTTTAAAGAGTCCGTTATGGCGTGAGACATAACTATCAATATAAAGGGTCTTTCAACAAAGACGGGTCGATGTTAAAATTGAATAAAACTAGATGTGTGTGAGATATTAACGAAATTTATTTTTTATTTGAAAGGCCCGTTTATGCCATTATGCATGAAATATGACATCGTTCAAATGTCCGCCGCGGCTTCGCATGGTGGCACAAATCCGAGAGGTCCAATTTTTAATGACTCTGCTGCATAGATCCGGCTGAATCTGAGCGATGGCCTGCGTTATGTTGGATGCATTGCTATCTGGTGAACCTCATGTGGGTTGTGGTCATCCCATATACGGCAATTTTGCTTATTAACAAAACCATTCATCCAAAAATGTGCCTCGTCGCTAAAGATTATTTTTTGGCCAAAATCGGGGTCCTCTTCCAAGCGTTCCGACGCCCATTCAGCGAACACACGGCGTTGTCTATGGTCATTAACTTTGAGCTCCTGGGTCAGTTGGATCTTGTATGGATGCAGACCCAAGTCCCGACGCAAAATTCTCCAAGTTGAAGTCTGCGAAAGGCCGAGTTCTTGTGCACGGCGAGAAATCGACTGCTTCGGAGTCTCCTGAACACTCTCACGTACAGCGGCGATGTTCTCGGCCGATCTGGCGTTCCTTTGACGTAAAGGTGTTGGTTGGTTGTTTACCGAACCGGTCGTCTCGAATTTAGTCACCAATCGTTGGAGAGTAGACTTTGAAGGGCCACCGCGTCTGCCGTAAAATGGGCGCAATGCGCGCAACGTTTTCACTAACAAACACTCATTTTGATAATAAAGTTTTATCATTTGCACATGCTGCTCAACCGTGTAACTTGCCATGGTGATTTGGCATCAGTGACTGAATAAGAAAAAACAGATTTGACAGATGCCGCCAAATCAAAATGGCCGCCACAGATTATTAATATCGACCCGCTCTATTTGAAAGACCCTTTAGTTAGTCAAAAAATGAAACACCTCTCCTTGCCTCAGGGAGTATGTAAAGCCATCTTATCTTGCGTAATTTCACTGGTTAATTGTTTAAGAAAATTATTATACGGACAATATAAAGAGGCATCATACTTTTCAAACAATTTATCAGTCGGTACAGCGCTTCTATGACCCTCACACGGTATCAATAGCTTATCTACCGTTAACTGTTTGTTTTGTAACTAACTGTGTTTGTCCGTTACGATAACTGTTGACAAATAGAAAAGGAAGGTTTTCTCTTTATCGACAGGACAAATGTCTGTTTTGCTACTGCGGTACATTAATTGAGGATTCACAGTAATAAATAGATAAAATATCAAGCCACTTTCAATACAGTATTTTTAGAGGTGAAATCTTAGCTCACAAACCGTTTAAATACCTAAGTCTTTTTGAGACATTGTGAATTAGACAGTTACTTAAGTACAGTGGTACTACCTCCCAAGTAGAAGCAATCTCAGGTTCGCTAGTACCTTGTCATAATTACACTAATTTGAAGTTTATATTTCCATGGGTTGACTTGAATGACTTGTAATATTTTTTGATTACTTTTCACCCTCTTTCCCTGGCATTAAGTAAAGTGACAAGATAAATCTTTTGGTGACTGGTAGGTAATTTGTGTAACCAGTGCTACTGCATCTAACTTTTTATAAGCTTTTTTGATTGATGATTAGCGTATGATCAACACACTGGGATCTATGATAAAACTCGTTTGCTTGAAATAGTATACACATAATAAAGATACATCGTTTTACCCGACTTCTTGGCGAAGCCAAAAACATAACCTTTTCGTTTATGTTTTTATCAGTCTACTAGCTTCCGCCAGCGGCTTCGCCCGCATTATGTTTGAACTATCATTTCACCTCTTTAAAGATTTGCTTTAGGATTTGTAGCGGATGCCTACATCTTAACAACTATCTGTGTACCAAATTTCAACCCAATCCATTCAGAAGTGTGAGCTGTGTGTTGATATAACAGTCAATCAAAGTTTCCTCTTATGCCTCTTAAATACACAGATGGCTGATCCTCGCAACTTTGTCCGCGTCACATGAGAGGGCTAGAGAGAGTGGGCACTTACAATACAATCCTAAAAGAACTGAAACTTTACTTGTTGAAGTAAAAACCTTTTTAGTGGCGTTGTGCACTTTTTGGGATAGGTAAATAATGTTAAACTCGCGTCAGGACAAGTGACCTAATAGAAAATTCGTAAGACGGAGGGAGAACAATGAAAAAGTGCTACAATATCATTAGAATACGAAGGTAAATTTCGCCAATATCTACAATTTTATTATAGCTCAGGTGAGAAATCGGCCCAGAAACCAGATCGGAAACGTATACTACTATAACTAAAACTATATAACTGCAAAATCGAAATAAAACAAGATACAACGAGTATGCCTGTGGAGTAGGCACTTCGGGAACGGAAAACAAATGGAGGTGCAAAGGAACACTTCGTGGACTTCTTAACGAATGAAAGTTAAGACTACGAGTCAGAAAAATGCAAAAGGATTGCGTTTCACAAGAAAATCGACGAAAAACCCAGCGGACGTAGGAAAAAATCTGAATGAAAAAACAGACAACCAAAGAAACGAACAATTACAATATAATTTTAAAAATTAGAAAGTTTATGCTTTAAATAAGCAGTTTATGCATATCTGAAGGTACTTGTGAAGCCAAAGGTATGTTGTTAGATAAAATTATTTTTGACGAAGTTAAAGCGCTCATACTCAATGTTTTTGCTCGAGGAAAGTTGTTCGAAACATTTATTAATCTAATAAATGGATAGCACGTTGCAGATATATAGGTTGTATATAACTAAGTCGGGTAAATTACAATTTACCCGACTTAGTTATATACAACCTACTAAATATTTATAACAATATTTCGAAATTTTGTGTTGTACCTTGTCAATGGCGCCATATTAAAATAGTCCCAATTCCTAAACCTGGTAATACTAACGCTGAACCTAAATTATGACCAATATCCTTAATCTCATGTTTATGTAAGATCTTCCATTCAATGATAAATAAACTTTAAGAATGGTGTATTGAAAAAAATTATATACTATCTCCATGTACCGTAGGATTTAGAAAATCTTTATCATGTTTAGATTCAATAAACCGTCTGGTTACCTACATACAAATTGGTTTTTCTGAAAATATGACCACAATAGCATGCTTCTTTGACATACATATCCTGGATAAGTTAGAAATAGGAGCTAAATATGGTCCTTTCTAAGTGAAAGATATTTAAAAAATAAATCACATTGCATTGATGCTTTAACGTCTAGATGGACAAACAAAGGCCTTGCTCAGGTGGATCCGTTGTTGCCATTGCTTTTTAATTTAATTACTTGTAAAGTATGCCGACTTCCTCATAATGTAGTTATATCGCAATGTGCTGACGATTTCGTCGTCTATATTAAAGATAAAAATATTAAAAATTTTGAAATATTTGTACAAAATGCTTTAAACTCTATTACTGAATTACTAGAAGAGCTTGATTTGCAATTGTCTTCAAATACCTACATTTTGTGTATATAGCTGAGAAAGACAAGCTCTTGATTTTATCAGACTGAATAAAATATCTAGGCATGTGGTTGGATAGAAGCTTGCGCTGGGGTAAACATGTAAATGAAATTGTCAGTAAATGTTCAAAATTTCTTAATTTGCTTGAAGTGTTAGCGGGTAGCTCATGGCGTATACATACAAAGCATATTTGCAGATGATATATATCCTTATTTCGAAGCCGAATGGACTATGGCTGTTTCATGTATGATAGTAGTGAAAAAAACTCACATTTCAAAATTGGACAAATTGCAAAATCAGGCCTTAAGAATTATAGGTGGATATATCAAAAGTTCCCCTATTCATGTGATGAAGTCTTACATCTAAGAAGATAATATTTAGTATAATAAAATAATAAAGTATAATATTTACATTTATTAATATATTTATAAATATATAATATATTTATATATTTATAAATGTCTTTTCATAACAATGTCATGGTCAAATAATACAACCATAAATTGATTTCAGACCTGGGTGCCCTAAGCATTATGAGATATTGGGAGAATAAAAAAGTGCCCTTGTTAGTTAAAACTTATAACAATATAAAGCACACAGAGCTTCTTTCCACAGATTTACTTATAGCATTTAGTTTGGTGGCCTGGATCATTTCTTTCAATGTTAAAAGTATTATTAATGTAAATCTTAAATGTTCAAATATTTCAAAGTCAAAATACAATCCCAATGTATAACTTCATGATGTATTATCAGAAATAAACTCAATGTACTGTGGCTGGCACAAAATTTTCACAGATGGTTTAAAAGGTACTCACGGTCTAGGTGCAAGTGTATATGACCAATGTTTGAGAGATAGTTTAAGTTTTAAAATAAATTGTAATGATATTTCCATAATGTCGCTGGAACTCATTGCAATCAATCAAGCTATTATTTAGTCTTAATTTGAATTTAAATACAGTAGTTATTCTTACAGATAGTAAGAGTGCACTTTAACACATTGCTCGTTGCGCCTCTGGTTACAGAGGTGCATCGATAGCATATGATATTCTTTTTTATAAAAACAATGATATAGAATTTAGATTGCAATGGGTTCCAGCTCACTTTCGTTTATGTGGAGACAGTTGTACACTGTTTTCAACGAAGAGGCTAATCGAATTTCTAAACAAGCGGCAGTGATCATTCACTGCCACTTGCTTAGAAATTCAGTCATTACTTCGGTCAGATACTTTGCATTATTTGCCTGATTACTGGGAACACATTCCTAGATTTAAAAAAACCTGTCACAATTCCTGGAAACAACACTATGCTAACCTGTCTCAACAGAAGGGTATCTGGTATAAAACCACACAAGGTGAGCCTCCCCGCGTCCCTTGGTTTGCCAACTGTATACTAAGTAGGTGGTATATCAAATTAATTTTGAGGCTCCGCTCTGGGCACTATCCATCGGATAATCTAAAATTTGCATATCTTATGAAAAAATATACGTCTCCGAACTGTTTAGAATACAATCAAATAGAAGATATTCATCATTTGCTGATGGATTGTATCCGAAACAGAAGTGAGAGGGAGACACTTTGGAAGGAGTTGAAGATAAATAGACTGGATATAGGCTTTATTTAAACTTTTCAAGAGTAACAAATGCGTCACACATTATTGTTGTGTAACTTTAATTGGTTATGCTGCTACGCAACGGAAGCTTAAATATTTCACACGATTAAGTCCCGAAATATATCTAATATGTATAAAAATCGCAAAAGTTTAAAAACAATAATAGCAACGGAAGCTCTCAAATGGAATAATTTTTCCCTGTTTTTGCAACATTTTTCATTGCTGCTCCGCTTCTATTAATCATAGCGTGATGCTGCTCCGCTTCTATTAATCATATGTGCCTTCCTCGATAAAAGGGTTATCCAACGCGAAAATAATTGTTCAATTTGAACCAGTAGTTCCTGAAATTTTCGCTTTGCAACAAACAAACAATTTCTTAAGCTTTATCATTATTACAGTCGGCCAAAAATATGATCTATCAACCTACGGTGGAAATTCATTTGCACGTCTTAAACAACAAGGTTGGTTTTCCCTTGCATTAATATTCTGACAGTTACTAATTTCAACCTAAATTCTATTTTGATTATAAAAGAAGCTTTGTCAAAACTGATAGACCACTTTTGTGTCTAAACCGCTCATCCAAATTCGATTAATAAGATTTTTTAAATAATTTCTGAAATCTTGGACTAAAAAGATAATCAAGTCAAGTTTTTTGTTAAAACTTGTTAATCTATTATGTCGTTGACTTATACTCGCAAAATCAAAATACCTTTTTTGTATCTACCTTTAGGTATCTATCTATATCTATACATATAATAAAACTGTAAATTTCACGTGTCTGTACATGGCCGAACTTAATGAAAAAAAATAATAGGAAATGTTCGAAAAGAGTATTCAAACACTTTGCTGCATTTTTAGAAATGTCTGTCTGTCTGTCTGTCTGTCTGTCTGTCTGTCTGTCTGTCTGTCTGTCTGTTTGTTTGAACACGCATCACGCAAAAACTACCGTACAGATTCGGTTGAAATTTTGCACGTGCAATCTAATAGATGCAGATTAACATTTAGGCTATAAATTATCACGCTTTTTCCCATAGGAGCTAAGCAGTAAGTGATAATGTCTGTAGCTATTTTTCGTTATAAAACAGTAACTACTAGACGGATCTTTATGAAAATTTGCAGTTTTATAGTAAATACTATAGGACATTATTTACACTATGAATCATTACGCTAACGTCTATGGGGAACGAGTAGCAACGTATTTTTTGTCGCACCATAATGGTTTATCACAAAATTTTCCAGAATTAGACATTATCTATAATTGTAACCCATGGAATACATAACTTCACGCTAAAACTAAAAGGAGCTAAACACAACATTGTTAAATTTCATAAGAACAGTTATTTTGACGTGGCAAGTAGAGAATAGTATAGCCTCGAAGCTATGCTAGCGGACTTTGACGACGAAGTCCCCGGCTCGAATCCGATGTCTAATTATGTTCTTTTTGTATTTTTTTAAATTGTCGTTATCCTTTTTTAATATTTTTCTCAATGTTTTAGTTATTTTTTCGACCGTAAGTAACTTATTTACTTTGGTTATTATTTTTTTATATTAAAAATCAAGTAAATTATGCACGTAGGTAAGTTAATTATAGGTATTGCATGCACTGCTGAGAGTAATTAATTAATCGTAGTAGAAATGAAAAACAATATTACATTATAATTAAAAAGTATTCGACATTTTCCAGAAATGATGTGTTCGTCTAAAAAAAAGACATTACACACGTAAAAAAATGCGCCATCTATGAAATCAAATTGTTCACCGTGCTCAAATAATTCCTTATTTGTGAAAACATTTATTAGGGTATAGGTGCTTGAGATGCTGAGTGGCAACATTCTTGAAAGTAGATGGCGTTGTATTCAATAACGTTCTATACTTAGTAAAAGAAGTTTTAAAAAGAAACACATTGCTATGATTTTTAGAAATGTTTGGCTGTCTGTCCGTTTGTTTGACCACGCATCACACAGGTGCATCGAGGATCATGTTTTAGGGTTATGGTTGGAGATTACGTGTTCATCAATTCAACGATAATGAATGGCTCAACATCGGTCAAGTGTGAGTAGTTCGGGTGACGGGAGGAGGGGGGTCGTTGTTCGTCAACCGTACCTTTAGGGATATCTGACATTTTCGCGGGCATGACACACATGACACGCTCTGTGTTTGCTTACTAAAGTGTTACAGCAGTTTTATTATTAGCAATGCGTTGTAACACTATATGAAATACACCCCATTTTTAGCCAAAATGGCAAAACAGAACCCTTAAAGTTCCCTTATGTCCGTCTGTACGCAGCTTAGCTCAGAGACTGTTAGTGCTAGAAGGTTGCTACTTTTGCATGAATAAATCACTAACGCCGATAAAGTGAAAGAACAAAATCTTGAAAATCATTATTAGTTAAATCATAATTAAAGTGGGAATGTGATTTTTTTCTCACCTACTTACCCCATCGTGTGTGGTATCATTAGATAGGTCTTTTAAAAAGCGTTTAGAGTTTGTGAAGACTATTTTTAGATTTAAGGATTCCTTTGTGTATAATATTAGGCTTTATAGTGAACATTTTTGTTAGAGTCAAGTGTCCCCCTGCCAGCTAAATGGTTGATGTTGGGTATGTGAAAAAATTCAGGGTAGTATAAATACTAAAATTATAAGGAAAACTATCACAGTTAAGTATTTAGGCTTTATAAGTTTACGATCACATGAGAAGTAATAACATTTTCGTACAAATTCTATTAAAAATTATTAGGTAATAAGTAGATATAACGTTGAAAGAATGAAACAAAAACAACAGAAAACCCACTTCTTAAGTCGCACACCAAACTAACTATCTAAAAGAATAGAACAGATCGATTTTTATTTAGTAAGTATTTAGTCAACAGGACTGTTTCGTTACCTGAACTACCTTAATTTAAACCCGACTTTCACGCGAACGAAGTCGCGGGCACAGCTAGTAGATTATAATTTTATTTTGACTTCATGAATTAAGGTTACCAGGTTAATAAATATTAATTCGAATGACATTGTAAATAAAGAGTAATTAAACATTTCGCAATAACAACTTATTACACAAAAAAACATTGTGAAAATCCAGTATTTTTTTAGCAATCTGACTTTGTCGTAAAAACTCAGAGTTTATGTTATGGCCGATAATGGTATTAGGCAGTTTATGTAAATTACAAGTATGGCGTATCTCTTGGGAAATAAACCTGTGTACTAGAGGTAGATGAAGTATACTTAGGTGATATTCTAAGTCATTTTATTAGCTTTACGACACTTTTGTGACTATACTTTTGATATTTTTTATTCGGGTCACCTTTAGGATACATATTATTAAGTAATAGAGTATCGTAAAAACGATCTAATCGATTTAATTTAGCATTACCCTATCGATAATGTTAATGTTGACCAATGGTGATAGCGTTAATTTTTACTTTAGGGGTTGATCCAATATAATGTTGACATTGGTTCACTCGTGGTTTTTTTTTTTTTTTTTTTTTTTTTATTTGGGAAAACAAACAATTGTACATGTAGTCTTAATTCTAATTCTAACTTACAAATTAAATCGATGCACAATCCACAGCGTTTCCACGTATTACAATTAGCATATACAGTGTACTACATTAACGCTAACTAATATAATTTAGATTTTAAGGATACTAATTACAGTGCTTTTAAAAACATTACGGTTAGAGGCAAAAATATCTACGGTATTAAAATTATTATTATAAGTTTTGACTATTCTATGGAGAGGCGCCCGCTCACCCGCGTTGGTGCGACATTTAGTCGTAGCAAAAGTCGGATAAGCGCGCACCTCTCGTCTTATAATAGTTCTGGGTACAACATAACATATATTATTAACTAATTCCGAACAATCGAATTTATTATGAATGAGGTCATAAAGCAGCATAGCTTGCAGTAACAGTCGCCGCGATCGCAGAGTCAACAAGTTTGATTTTTGTACTGTATCCATATATGAAAGGCTTTGCAATCTACATTTATATCGCATAGTTCTTAGAAACTTACGCTGAACTCTTTCTATTGCTTCATTGTATTTTTCATAGTAGGGGTCCCATATCATGCTGGCATACTCTAATTGCGGTCTAATTATGGAATTAAAAAGATAAAGATAAGTAACTGGACGTTTAAAGTCTGAAGCAGATCTCATGACAAGGTTATACATTTTGAATGCTGTAGCGATGATCTTATCAATGTGTAAATTTAAATGGAGTTTGCTATCCAAAAGTATACCTAAATCACGGATTAAAGTATCTTTAATAAGAGGTTCGTTACACAGAGAGTAATTGAAGTTAATTATTTTTTTAGTCTTCGTGTAGTTAATATATTTACATTTGGATATGCTTAATTGTAATTTGTTTTTTTCGCAATAGTCGGATAATCTATCTAAATCGGATTGGAGCAGGTAGCAATCATCTAACGTTAAAACTTTTTTAAAGATTTTGAGATCATCGGCATACAAAAGAAATTTACTAATATGGAAACAGTTGCCAATGTCATTAATGTAGATAATGAATAACAATGGGCCGAGAATTGATCCCTGTGGGACGCCTGAAGAAGCCAAGAAAGAGTTTGAATGATACCCGTTACTCACTACACTTTGGCTACGGTTACTAATATAAGACTGAAACCAGCGCAACAAATTACCCCTGATACCATTGAATGCAATTTTGCTTAGTAATATTTTGTGATCGACTCTATCAAAGGCTTTTTACTTTCTTCCACACCTTCCATATATTTACGATAGCATTTAGTACATTCGGCTCTAAAACGTGTTCTATATAAGGAGAATATTTCATAATCTGATATGTTTCCATACGTTTTCCACTTTGACCATGCTTTCTTTTTATTATTAAATATTTTGATAAGTGCTTTGGAAAACCATACCGGGAATCTTGTTTTTTTTGGATTCGTCAAAGAAACGCGGTGTTTGGTAATGCCGTATAATTTATTATAGAAAGTATCAACGCAATGCTCGGTAGAGCTTATGTCTAACACAGTATCCCAGTCAATATCTTCGATATCTTTATTAATTAAGTTATAATCAGCCTTCCGAAAATTATATTTGGGACAATGCTTTGGTTGTACAGTATGGAGATTGATATTCAATGACAACAAGGTGTAAAATGGTGGATGGTAATTGTCAACGGGCAAAATATTTTGATTAGGTTTAACGACACGGCAAGTGTCAATGGATAATAAGAGATTAAGAATACGCCCGCTTATATTAGTTAGGTGATTATATTGTTTGATATCGTGTACAGCCATAAAATTCCTTAAACGATTACAGATAGGAGATGTACCTAGACAAGTCATGAAGTCATGAGAAGGGTTAGATCTTACCCAGTTAGCTGTAGGAATATTGTAGTCACCCAGTAACAGCAAATTATCGAGTTTTGAATAATTAACTATATTATCAATGTTCTGAAAATATAGGTCATAAACAGAAGAAGGAGAACTATTAGGTATATATACAGCGCCGATGAGAGTGTGTGCGGTCTTGTTGTTATTAGGAATAGCAACAATAACTTGTTCAATGTATTTTTCCAATAAAGTATGCGATTGTAACTGAATACAGTAAGGGTTATATTCTCTTAGTATAGCCATCAACACACCACCCCCATCAGATTTGTTGGTTGCTGCCCTGTTACGATCACAACGAAAGACTACATAGCGACTGTCTACAAATTCACTATTATGTATAGAAGGGATTAGCCATGTTTCAGTTAATACAATAATATCAAAACAATTACAAAGAATATTCATATAAAGGGTGTTTAATTTAGTACGTAAACCTCTGATATTTTGATAGTATATAGCCTTTCTTGGTCTTACAAAGTAAGCGGTGGTAGTCTAATGGCTAAGTCATGGGACTCGCAATCGTGAAGTCGCGGGTTTGAATCCTACCAATTTTACTACCGACGTGAACCCACTCCTAACACAAGCCATTGAGCTTAGCTAGAGAACCCTCTAAACAGCCCTATCAACAGGATTGCTAGTAATTTGCGACCCACAATCCCACATTGCTAGTTATCTTTAAAAAAAAAGTCTAATCATGTTTAACGTAAATGTGATTTCTTCTAGGCTGATCGTGACTCTAAGGGATTTGATTGTTATAGGTATTGAAGTAATTTTTATAGGCATTTCTTGCCAAAGACTTTACAAATACAATAATTGCATTTTTGAGAGAGACAAATTTTGAATCCAGACTCAGGATTCGAACCCGAGACTTCCGTAGCCAAACCGGGGCCAGAAGCGAACCACCTATCTGGACTATGTTACTGGATATCAAATTCTTCTATCTCTTAATGCTTACGGGTTAGGCCCCCGTAGCGACATCTAGTCGGTAGTTAAAGAACTATCACGGCTTTTGTTATTGCTTCGTTACAGAGAGCATTTTAACAAATTATGATGACGCAGGCCGAATATTGAAGTAATTTTTATAGGCATTTCTTGCCAAAGACTTAACAAATACAATATTTGCATTTTTGAAAGATAGATTTTTTTTTTTTTTAATCCAGACTCAGGAATCGAACCCGAGACTTCCGTAGCCAAACCGGGGCCAGAAGCGAACCACCTATCTGGACTATGTTACTAGATATCAAATTCTTCTATCTCTTAATGCTTACGGGTTAGGCCCCCGTAGCGACATCTAGTCGGTAGTTAAAGAACTATCACGGCTTTTGTTATTGCTTCGTTACAGAGAGCATTTTAACAAATTATGATGACGCAGGCCGAATATTGAAGTAATTTTTATAGGCATTTCTTGCCAAAGACTCAGATCGAGTATATAGATAGAGTCTCAGGTTCGATTCCTGAGTCTGGATTCAAATTTTTCTATCTTTCAATAATGCAATTATTGTATTTGTAAAGTCTTTGGCAAGAAATGCCTATAAAAATTACTTCAATATTCGGCCTGCGTCATCATAATTTGTTAAAATGCTCTCTGTAACGAAGCAATAACAAAAGCCGTGATAGTTCTTTAACTACCGACTAGATGTCGCTACGGGGGCCTAACCCGTAAGCATTAAGATATAGAAGAATTTAATATCTAGTAACATAGTCCAGATAGGTGGTTCGCTTCTGGCCCCGGTTTGGCTACGGAAGTCTCAGGTTCGATTCCTGAGTCTGGATTCAAATTTTTCTATCTTTCAAAAATGCAATTATTGTATTTGTAAAGTCTTTGGCAAGAAATGCCTATAAAAATTACTTCAATATTCGGCCTGCGTCATCATAATTTGTTAAAATGCTCTCTGTAACGAAGCAATAACAAAAGCCGTGATAGTTCTTTAACTACCGACTAGATGTCGCTACGGGGGCCTAACCCGTAAGCATTAAGAGATAGAAGAATTTAATATCTAGTAACATAGTCCAGATAGGTGGTTCGCTTCTGGCCCCGGTTTGGCTACGGAAGTCTCAGGTTCGATTCCTGAGTCTGGATTCAAATTTTTCTATCTTTCAAAAATGCAATTATTGTATTTGTAAAGTCTTTGGCAAGAAATGCCTATAAAAATTACTTCAATATTCGGCCTGCGTCATCATAATTTGTTAAAATGCTCTCTGTAACGAAGCAATAACAAAAGCCGTGATAGTTCTTTAACTACCGACTAGATGTCGCTACGGGGGCCTAACCCGTAAGCATTAAGAGATAGAAGAATTTGATATCTAGTAACATAGTCCAGATAGGTGGTTCGCTTCTGGCCCCGGTTTGGCTACGGATGTCTCGGGTTCGATTCCTGAGTCTGGATTCAAATTTTTCTATCTTCCAAAAATGCAATTATTGTATTTGTTATAGGTATTGTCTATAAATATAATTTAAAAAAATATTAATAATAAATGGGCATATTTTCTTTGTTACTTGGTATCAATTCAAACTTCCAATCTACTATTATAAATGTTACACTTTGCCTAAAGTTAAACTTAGCCTGTCTGTCTGTTACCTTTTTTACGCTTAAACTGCTGAACCGATTTTGATGAATTTACAATAAACATATATATTTGTTATTAACTTTGTGAAATCTAAGATACTGGAGAGACGATATTTTGCGATTTGAAGACATTAACATAAAGATGCAGGTCTGTCTCACTAGAGTCACTAGATCGATGAGCAAAGAACTGATACTATTTGGTCTCAGTAGCCCAATGGGACAAGTTACACCAATATTTCAGTCCCAGAAGTCCCACTGTACATAGCCGTAATGGGACTAGCGGGACAGACGAAATTAGATCGCAATTCAAGAACTTTGGTCTAAAAATAAATCTTTCAAATAACTTTATAACTCAAATTTTATCCAGTTTCAAAATGAATATAAATTGCCAACTTCTGCAATCAGTAGCTGATTTCCATGTCTAGTAGTGCCCATATTTCATGACACATTTTGTTTACTAGAACTGGAAAGTAAACAACTCTGCATTCTAGGAAAACTGTCTGCTGTATTAAGTACCTGCTTCTAGCTGATGTACTCGTACCTTGCTATACAGGGTGGACCAAACCAATGCCCCCTGAAGCAAAAGTACTTTAAATATTTGACCTAGCAAATTTTACTCAAATGAAAAATAAATCTAATTTTAGAAATGAAAATAACTGCATTCAAAGATTTTCCAAAAGTGTTTTGCCCGAACCAGTTAACTGTAGAAAATAAACATCCTGTACCTACTTTTATGATACCGATCAAAAGGGCCAACAATAAGGAACTAATTCATTACTTATACGTTATTATGACGTGAGTATCACTGGGTACATAACATTTAAAAAAAATCTCAATGGCGAATATTATGCGCTTTAATGTGTTTCTTTTCTAAGACCCTCGAACGAGGTGTCAAATCAAAAGGCTTAATCAAAAGGCAAAATTATGTTTAAAGAGTGGAGTGAAAATCATAGAAAAAACAACGTTTATAATGAAACAAAAACCTAGTTCTTATTAAATGAACTTGTAATTATCTTACGACTAAAAAGTACTAAATATAAATAATAATAAGTAAACTTTCGCGATTTGTACACATTATAGAATTTTATAAGCTACAGGTGACCACGGCCGTTGCAATACGGTCGAAACGACGGGCAATAAACAAAGGTATTTAGCCTTAAAATATAATATTTACGCGATTAAGACCCGTAGCTCATAAAATTCTATAATAATTTAAAAACTAAAAATGCCGCCTGCAAAAAGACAGAAACAAGATGCCCTTTAGAATGTTTCATTTGAGTAAAATTTGGTAGCTCAGTTATTTATGGTACTTTGCCTTCAGGATGCATTCCTTTGGTCCACCCTGTACATATCTATGTTAAGCCTTTAAATAGAACTTTTGAGAAGAATGGAGGGAAATCAATTTCACATTGAAAAAATCTTAATGATGGCTATGAAATAAAAATAGAAAGTTGAGAACTTTGACAGCCTGTACGGCCCAGTTGAGAAATTGATATCTACGCGGGACACGTTACTACGTTATCTACAAAAATAGTGTTTATTTATTTATTTTTTATTTATTTAACAATTTAAGAAAACTTACAGCTAAATAAAATAGTTAAGAATAACAATTAACATAAAGAAGGCCAATTAAAAGTTTTCGCTTATAGAACCTAATACATACAATAGTAATTATATCAGTGTGAATAAGAATGATGTCTTTATGTTGTGTTATGTATGTTTGTAAAGTTCCCCGCGACACAGGACTTGTAACCTACTGCGGGAGTCGTCTATAAAAGAAAATGACAATTTATTAAACTAAAGACATTAAAGACTTAAGTGAATTATACAACACAAAAGAAAGATACCATAAAAAATAAATACTAAAAAAGGAGGAACCAAAGTATAAAGTACCTATCATGAGAAAAAGTGGTTTGTCAATGTTTTTCTTAACTTTGGGATACTAGTGTTGAAAAGATCGATGTCAACAACACGAATCCACGCATTATAATAACGGTATGCTCGAGGTATGTATAAAGGATTTGGATTACGCAAAAATCTGGATGGTATACACATGCCTATTTCATTCATCAACTCGGAAATGTCAATTGATCCATTAACAATACTAAAAAGAAATGTTAAATCAGCTATATTTCTTCATAGTCCGGTAAATAGGTTCCTGAACGGTACTAAATAAACCACATAAATTTTCTTTGTATGCGTTCCAAACGGTCAATATAGGTGTTATAATTGGGATTCCAAACTTGTGATGCATACTCAAGGTGTCTACTCAAATTTGTCTCTTATACCCACACATAAAAGTTTGTGCATCAGGACCCTATAGTCTATCCTATCTAAACATTTGCTGTAGTCGGTATATATAACATTCACCTGTGACCCCTGCGACATAGACCCTGTCAGGAAATCGCTGCAAAGAACCAAATTCGATGTGGTAAACCGACCTTTTAAAAATCCATGTTGGTTTTCACTGAAACCAGATTTAAGGGCCGCGTAAACTTGCCTGTAAACAACTTTTTCCAAAGTTTTAGCAAACACACATAATTTAGAAATCGGCCTATAATTTTCAACACAAGATCGTGATCCTTTTTTCAGGATTGGTGTTACTTAAACGGTTCAAAATTTAAGGGGGGGAGCACAATTTATGCAACTTTTGGAGTGATTATTTCCAAAAATGTTCACTCAATCAAAAAAGTTTATTAGAATACCATCAAATGTTTTTGAAAGACCTGCCGAATGAGGTGCCAAACGTTGATGTTTGCTGAAAAAAAAAAATCTTTTTTTCTGTTACATGTATGGGGTCCCCTCCTAAAAATATTTATTTTTATTGTTTAGCTATCAAACTAAACGGCTACTACAAGACACCTTTTCACTAAATTTCATGAATATTCATTGAGTAGTCTTTGAGTGAAATGCCTGTGACATACGGACAGCCAGACAGACGGACATGTTGAAACTATAAGGGTTCCGTTTTTGCCATTTTGGCTACGGGACCCTAAAAAAGAAGCGGATTCATCGTGGGTACATTTGGGAACAATCTGGATTTTATAAGGGAGTGTTGAATATATATTTAAATAAAAGATGAACGCCTGCAAATATATTCATAGCAAAATATTGTTACGACAGTATTATAAATAACTAACTATATTTTCCTATAAATGTATTTACAGGCGTTCAACATTTTGTGACTCCGAGTATTGGTTCAGGGGCGGATTAGCCCTAAGGCAATACTTTGCCTACAGGCCCGAGCCTAGGGCAGCGGTCAGATAGGAACATTCCGTTATATGTAGATGCCCCACTTTTGGAAAATGTCTCATAATTTCAAAACTTTTCAATTACTGTGTATTATCGCTATGAATAAAGACACTTTAGTCTTTAATGTACCATTATCACTACATGGTATAAAACAAAGTCGCTTTGCGTAGTTTTAAAGATTTAAGCATACATAGGGATATAGGGACAGAGTCCCTATATCCCTATGTATGCTTAAATCTTTAAAACTACGCAACGGATTTTGATGCGGTTTTTTTTAATAGATAGAGTGATTGAAGAGGAAGGTTTATATGTTTAATAACATCCATTAAATAGTGGAGAAATAAAGAGCGGAGCAGCAATAAGAAATGTTGCAAAAACGGGGAAAATTTACGCAGACGAAGTTGCGCGGGTCAGCTAGATAAGTAATAAATAACTGATTACGCAGAAATTGAGTTTTTGCAGACCCTTTTTTGAGGATAGATGCCTTGGTGTAGGTTATGTGCGTCATGGAATAAAATAAGTAATATGCATGGACTTGTTTTATTTATAGTTTAAATGAGATTTATATATATGACCGTATTTTAATATATTTTTTGCTGGTATTACTATAAACATAATAATAATATTTTTCATGATAGGTATTATATAATAAAATTTTGAATGTTTTTTTGAGATTTACAATTTATATCATCATTTAGATGATATAATAATAAAAATAAAATAAAAAAGCCTTATATTTCTTGCATAATATTACCAAAGAGAAGTAAAAATATAGTTAACCTAAAACTTATTCTAGGGTTAGAAATTTACATTTAAAAATACAAGATAATATTAATTTATTGTGTTAGTACTTAGGTATAAAAAATAAAATAGTTTTTATTTTATATTATTTTTAAGAAGAAAATATAAATCCAGAGACGACTGGCACACCTTGGAGAACGCCTTTACCTGTCGAAGGGGTTGACAGGTAAAGACCTCCTCCAAGGTGAAGAAAGAAGAAGAAGAAAATAATTTTATTTGTCACTGTGTACGGAACAAAACTTATACAAAGTAGGTACATATTTGTAATTTTGTGCCGGTTTTTGCAGCCGCTGTCACATAAGCAGCAATGCATCAAATACCAATTAATGTATTATAGAAAAATGGATCCCGTTGCTTGCTTCTTGTTACTTTATTATGCTTGGGTGAAATTTGTTGTAATTGTCACATTGTTTAAGAGCATGATTTGACTTTTGTAAGTAAAGATTCTGCGTGATGAATAAAGGCCATTATTTTCTTCCTTTTGATATCAGAATGAATATTTTATATTTAATCATTCGTTACAATTACTTTGGCCAATATTTAAGTACTTACATATAGTTTTTACCTTTGTTGTAAGTAGATGCTCCTACTATATCGTACCCTCTAAGACTGATTTTAATTTATCTCATGTTTCAACTTTTTGATAATATAATTTCCATCAGTCCTTTAACATGGTGTATAGTATATTAGTCGCAGCACCATTCCCCTATATCAAGTTTATAAACATACAAACATTGAAAAATTGGCAATTTGAAAAGAGTGGCCGCGAGTTTTTATTGCCAGGTTCTTTTCTCCGGCTTTACCCATTGTTTGCGAACTTGGCATTACATGTACATGAAGAATCCCGACGTATCACAAGAGTTGTTTTGCATCCGTGACTCGTTCGTTCGTCGGGGTCGTTTGAATGCCTCTGTGGCGCGGTGGGAGTGTATCCGACTGCTACACAAGAGGTCGTGGGTTCGATCCCCACCCAGGATAAAACTTTGTGTGATGAGCACGATGGTTTGTTCTGTGTCTGGGTTATTTATCTATAATATGTATGTATTTAGAAATATATAAGTATGTTTATCAGTTGTCTGGTTCCCAAAGTACAAGCTCTGCTTAGTTTGGCATCAGATAGCGTCGTGTTAGTTGTCCCAAGATATATTATATTATAATATTATATTATCCTAAGTGTATAAAGAATTTTTTTTTTTTAATTTTATTATGTCTACAAGTTAAACTGCTATAATTTTACTGTGTGCAATATTGATACTAATATTAAAAAGCTGAAGAGTTTGTTTGTTTGTTTCAACGCGATGATCTCAAGCCCTACTGGTCCGAATTGAAAAAATATTATACTGTTAGATAGCCCATTTATTGAGGAAGGCTATAGGCTATATTACATCACGCTACGACCTAAAGGAGCTGAGCAGCAATGAAAACTGTTGCAAAAACAGGGAAAACTTACGCAGACGAAGTTGCGCGGGTCAGCTAGTTAAAAATAAAGATGTTTGTTCGCTTTAATAATCGACTTAGGTGCTGATCGATTGTGGCGCTTCGTTTCCAAAGTCGCATCACTGGCGGTGTGTCGCGTCACTAGGGATAGCTGTCACTTAGCTTTGGTTCCGGTCACGTTTTGGAGGTCACTATAAACTATACTATACTATACTATACACTATATTTTTTTTTTTTTTTTTTATAGGAACACTAGGCGTTTTTGTGCAACGAATTATAATTTGGCGGTCACCCCAGTGTTAGATAACTTTTGTGAAGAGATATTAACGTTTGTGTGTAGACGCGTTTTGGTGTGATCCACGTGAACCCGTGTATAATTGTGCATTGTGTGAACAATAAGTGAATAAACATTGGTGTTTCACTGTGATCGAGTGGTTGTACGAGGAAACAGCCCTGTAAGCAGGGGGTTTGATGCTTCTGTAAGGTATATGTATATATTCTCGCCTATTCTTGGGATCCCGGGTTAGGTAGGGATATTTACTGTGTGCCTCGGTGTCAAAACACTCATCATATGGATTGGGTAAGTTCTAGACGTAGTTATTTTAGTATATAAGTATTTTAGTATAGATTTGTACACGAAGCTAGTCGGCTATAATTTGTGGTTCCCTCTAGTGAGATGACCTCTGCTCCATATTCCTGACCAGGGCGAAACCTGTAGCTGATACTACTACTACTTGTTTTATTTGGCATGAAGGCCAAGCAAAAAGAGAGGCCGTTGAGATTAAGACCAGTGTTCTGGAGTACATTAAAAACTTAAAAGAAACAGGTGAAAATTCTAATACAAAGTTAGATTTGGTATTTTATTCTGATAATTGTTGTGGGCAACAAAAAAACCATTACATAATAGCACTGTATATGTATAAAGTTCTTTATTTAGATTATATTAATACAATCACACATAAATTTGTTGTTAAAGGACACACTCACACAGAATAAAGGCGATAGTGCCCATTCTGTGATTAAAGGCAAATACAAAAAACTTTAAAATCAGACCCTATGTCTATATACAGGGTCATTTCTGCTCGTGGCTTCTTTACATTATACTAAGTTACTTTGTACTATCAGTTTTGAAAAATATTTAATATCTTAACCGTAATCGTATTTCGTTCACTCTCACTGTACCATCTAAGCGTTTGTGACTCTGTGTTCCATTTATAACAACATTTCGATTAGGTGAGTTCTTGCGCGTTACCTGACGACGCGACGCGTCGGCAGAAAAGTGCGGGAACTCCCGTCGTTTTGTCGCGACGCCAGTCAACTAGACTACCATCAATCGTAACTCAACATCACGTTGCGAGGTTTTAGTTGGTAGATAAAAAAATAAATCGAAGATTTTTACAATTGCTTCTACCGTCATAATAACTTCGATAAACAAAGTCTGTCTTCTAAATAAAATTAATTAAATTACCAGATACGTAGACATTTCTCACATTTCTGAAACGTTTCTCTGTTAAAACAAGCACACGCGCAAACATCAACATATAAACGTACTTAATCAGCTGTTCATGACTGACAAGAAATAGCGAACTCGAATCGACTAAGGCATCGCAATAGTACCTAGATATGCTATGGAGGCTAATAAACCCGTAAACAGATTAATTTAACCGGTAAATCTGCTCAGCAAATCTACTTACCTATTCAGTGGTATTATTGGTATTACTAACAACAAATAGCCGCGATAATTGCTAGTCGCCACGTAACTAAAGTAAGCGCATAATCAGATTAATCTAATTAGAAAATACGTAATCAGCTGTTTAGCTAATTAGTCGTTTGACTGACAACTACTGGCAAACAGCCGCATGGATACCTAGTCGCTGCAACGTAGTACCTACTTAAGAGACATCATAAGAATTTGGAGAGGTTAATGACCTCTTACTTCTCACCTTTAATAATTTCCTTGAATCCGGGGCGAAATGATCAACACGCAAGACTGCTGTGTATAGTACGCGCCACCAAAGTTTTCGTGTCTGATGTTCGTGTGTAAGCTACGCACAACCTAAATTTAGGTATCGGAGATGATGAAGGAGACGGGCGGGGAACGACGTCCCTGCTCGGAACTACATTCGAATACAACTTCACAAACGCAAACTAAGGTGGCGCGATCTGTAAGAGGTTGTGGGTTCGATTCCCACACGTGACGAAACTTTGTATGTTTAGTTTTTTTTTGTTGAAATTTCACATTTTTTGAAATACAACTCCCGCAGGATGGTACAACTTACAAGTCCTGTATTGCGGCGTACTTTACGAATAAAAGATTTTACGGAAACAAGGTGCACCCAGACTTAGAACAACAGATTTAGGATAGATTTCCCGTGTGCGCATCGATCCCACGCTCTCTTGCGCAGCTGTCGTACACACTCCCACCGTGCCACAAAGGCAGTCAACCTACTTCGTATTTTATAACTATGTACCTACTTAAACGGGAACTTGATTCATATGGTATTTTGTGTTAACCTACACCACAGATAATATAATACTATACTAGTACCTACACTAAATCTACAATTACTAATAAACTGGTTAAGTTATTAGTTAGTTCATTATTTATTTAATGTAAACAGTCCCTTAGAACTGTCTACATTAAATAAATAACACAATATTTAAAATAAATCCTACTTAGTTTGAAGGCAAATCTAAAATTATTCCGTAGATTTTAATGATGCTTTCATTAAAATCTACGGAATAATTTTAGATTTGTCACTGTTCACTGTCTCGGCGGCGTGGTGGTGGGTTCAAAACGCACACGTGACGAAAGTTTGTAAGTATTTGTTCCGAGTCTGGGTGCGCTGTATTTGTTAATGTTTCTAAATTTTCAAAGTCCCTCGTGACATTTATCGTGACTACTCATGAGACTTGTCGTGACTAGGTACTCGTGACACTTAACGAAAATAATCATATTTAAAAAAAAGAACGTGCGGTTTTATTGTTTTTATGTGATCCGTAAGTAGGTAGGTACTTATTCTTTTGATGTGACCCGCAATAGGTAAGTGATTGTAGACGTACTTTCCTTCTTTAGTTGTTTATGTAAGTAGGTACACAATATTATCTTAGTGTGTGATATGAATTAGATGCCTTGGTATTAATTTAATGCATTTGAATATGAAAAAAAATCAAAAGCTTTGTATTTCACATAATTAATATTAAATAGTTACCTATTTAAACGAGAACTTTATTCCTTTGGCATGTACACTGAATCCACAATTCCTTCATACTTATCCAGGCTAAGGACTGTCCACATTAAATTACTACTATTTACTAGTAATTCAATATTTAAATAAAATCGTGCGTAATTATTTAGTTGGTTGCAAATTTTAAAATTTTGTAGTTTTTGATGTAGGTGTATTTAAGATCAGCATATTTACAACAATTTAACGATTTTACTACTTACATACTTTATTTAGGTACAAGTTAGTACCTCTTAGGTTGAAGTCCCGTGGATGACGACGAGTATCACGTAGGGTTTGGGTCCAGGGACGTCTCGTGTCTCGAAGTCCCGTGACTTTTCGTAATTTTAGTTGTCTCGAGTCTCGGGACTTTCGAGTCGAGACTCGAGACGAGACAAGATTGTTGAAATTGCTATGTAATACTCGTAATTGAAGGAGCCTAGCGCCGTCTGTTTCTTTATTGAATAATTACTTGGTCTACTTTCGTACTTCAGAAAGTTTAGAAGTACTGTATAAAGCCCTAAACATAATTAAACCGACATCTGTTGAAAACGAACATTATTACAAAAATCAGAAACAGATCGTCGGACAAAGTTGTTGATGCTCTGAATTTTTTAAGTCTTATTTTATTAAATCAGCAAAGAAGTCGAATTAATGTGTTAGTTGATTATTTAAAAGATTGATTTATAAGTCTGTTTTATTATTTATATTTATTGAGAATTAATAGTTATTAAGTTTAAGTTCAGTAATTTTAGTATCTAATTTATATTTATTGATTAGATACTAAAATTACTAGATATCAGTATGACTTTTGACTAAGTTGGTTTTATAACTATAAGATTTAACTACTTAAAGTGTTTTTTTTTCATTAAAAGAAATAAACAAAGCAATTATTAAGACTGAAATTAACGTTTTTTAATACATTTAGCCAGAAATGAATTCAATTTAAATTCTTCAAAAAAGTCTTATCCCTCTTAAAAAAATAAAAAATATTATTTCTTGAAAGTCTCAACTGGACTTTAAAATTGTCGGGAATTCCCAAACCCTAGTATCACGCACATAACGTTCAAAATAGTCACCTTCACAGCCCACACATAGACCACACCTAAATATTAATTAATTGTTCACTGACACGTGATAGCACTTGGGGATTTGTTCCAATTTGTTGAAATGCTACGGGAAATGTTACGGAACAAAATAAATGATTTTGTCCCGTAACATTTCGCGGTCGGTGATTTAGTTGTCAGCGTAGGTACACCATTGATTTCACATGCTCCCACAAATAAAAGTCCATCGGAGTGATATCCGGAGATCTAGGTGGCCATGCTCAAGGTCGGAGTCAAGACGCCTATCCATAGACCTGGAAAATCCCTATTTAGCATCTCTCTCACTTGACGCGTGAAGTGCGCCGGTGCACCGTCTTGCTGGAAGTACATCATACGTAACGAGGCCAGCGGTACATCCTCTAACAAAACTGGCAGAGTTTCGGTGAGGCAAGGGTGATATGTTTCACCATTTAGTCTGTCTAAAAAGACAGAGCCCAGTAGTGTGGAACCAATGATTCCAGCCCACACGTTCAGACTAAACCGGTGCTGGAAGTGGTGTCGTCTAACGGCATGAGGATTTTCATATGCCCATAGGTGTTCATTGTGGGTATTATATAAGCCCACTCTACCAAATGTAGCTGCGTCAGTTCATAGTATTGTAGGACGTTCTGTTAGTATCCAGTTGCAAAAAGTACCTGGGGCTGGTTTGTCGGTCAGTTCCTGGACGCGTTTGAGGTGGAACGGATATTTATTTCCCTTCGGTTGTGAATCACACTCCATGCAAAATTCTGCGACCGTTAAATCTGCGGGCAGCATCATAAGTGCTCGCTGCTGGATTTGCCTCGTATTGGAAAGACAAGAAATAGCAGCACAAGTAATCAAAATATTTTATTAAAGAAAATTTACAAAACTAATACGACAATAAGTGAGAAAAAGAAAAAAGGTATAAAGATAAAAAGGTATATACTTAGTTTGCTAAATAAAAAACTTATTCCAAGATTTTATATCCCCATTTTTTGAGAATCTGTAAATGTATTCTTTCATAATATGTGCTATAATGTACAGTAAATAACTTTTTTGCCATTTAAAAAACTTTGTAAGACTTTTTTATCTACCTACTTTTTACGTTTCAACTTGTTTTTTTAAGTTTGTGTTGTGTTAATTGATTTTGGTGGTATAATAGAAGAAAAACATTTTTTTTTTAAAAAAAGGTTTATTTTTTGTTAAAGTGGGCGCTAGTGGCACTTAAAGACTACAACATTCTGTAGCATTCAGTAGAATTATTCTGTAGTCATCATTAAAAAAAAATTGTTTCTATTATTTATATACTTTGTAATACTAGCTAATTATTTGCAATTAATAATAATAATAATAAAAATGATTTATTCACTTAGGAAGCAAAATACTACACTTGTGAAAAGTCGATTCTACATTTACTGGTAATGCCTATTCGCAAACAATAGGTAAAGCCCGAGAAAAGAACAGGCAATTAAAACTCGTGGCCACTCTTTTCCAATTGCCAATGTTTACAATGTTTCTCTGTTTATAAACTGTATATGCAGGTAAGGTGCTGCCACCATTATATTATACACCATATTAGAGGACTTGTGCAAAAAAAGAGGTCAATAATATTACAAAGGAAAGGAAAGAAAAGAATGGCCGTAATTTATCACGCAGAATCTTTACTTACAAAAGTAAATCGTTTTCTTAACTAGTACCTAGTAACATTATCAAACTGTGACAATATTCACCTAGTAAAATGCAATAAACTATACAACACAATACATTATTAGGGAGCAACGAACTACATCCATTTATCTTTATCAGTTAAATAATCATCGTTACAATAGTAAGCTCTTTTGAATGAGTTATCAGTTTTATGAAGCCTATGATATTGACCTACCAATTTGTGCTTATTTCTTGTATTCACAGAGTGAATATCACTATTTTTGTTATACAGGGTGTAACAGAAAGGTGTGGTCATATTTTAGCAATGAACAGTGTTAGGTATAAGTATAACATCTGCGGGGGTACCAATTCTGATTTTATTAGTATGACTGAGATAAAGAATTTTCTTTCTTATCGAGTCCGTAACACCGACATACTGAAAATACGCCTTTACCGATAGGTACCCAACACTAACAGATAATCAGCTGTTTCCAATGAACTGCAATGAACTTCAGGTTTGACCTTAAATCACCACCCACTTTCATTTTGTTTCACTCTTTTGTTCCTGCAAAGATGAAACAAGTGATGATGTGTGAGTGAGACAAGCTAGTCTCGTTCTATCATTTTAACTCTCATTCGTCCTTTGGTATCTTGTTTCACTCTTCCGTAGCTTGCCTCTCGTTCTTTATCATTGTTTATGGACGAAGAGTAAAATAAATGCAGTTTTCATTAATAAAAATAATTTATCTCTGTCACACAATAATCTATCTGGTCGACTACATTTGTGTGAGTGTGTGTATACCTACACACTCACACAAATGTAGATACACACACAGAAACACTATACGTAGGTAACCCGAAAACCAATGATCGGAGTACCAAGGTAACAGACAATGTGAGGAGTACTTGGGAACAACAGGTATGACGCCTGACGCCCATCTATTGCTTTAAATAGGACACTTTAAATTACCTACGTAATAAAATATGATACTTAAGTCATTCAAATATTTTCATTGATTTTGTTGACAAGGTAACGAATTCAGGCAGCATTATTGTAACTTGAACATCACCGCTCACACCATAATTTCGAACTTTCTTCCCAAATTCCCCGTCTTCCAGGGTATGGTAGGTAGGTATTACATCACAAATAAACAAAGGGACCTACTGACCCTAGTCGGCGACGACACACTGTTTACATTAAACGAATTTGTTATTCTTATAGTAACTTGTCGGTGTACCTCAAAGTTGAACCAACTTCTATTATGATATAATGTTTGCGTAAGTTAAGCAACCTTACCACAGTTGGTGCATAGATGGGTGACCGATTTCTAAAATGTTATACTCACATGAATCATCGTTTTGGTCTTTTTTTATTGTCAGAGAACTCTTTTTAAATCTATTTACATGAAATCGTTAAAAGAATTACATAAATTCACAAAATCCAACAATTTATTTCATTGTAGGATTAAAATCATTGAGGTGTTAAGATAGTTTTTTATATTGTTTGTGGTATTATTTAATAGTTTAAATAATACCACAAACAATAAAACAATCTACAATCTAAATCGATATTCATTATTTTGTGTTGAAAAGTAATTGACAAACACACAGACATTCAGGTGAACAGTTGATTTGCAACAAAAATAAATCGTAAACTCACGGCTCAACTTCGAACACTCATGGCGAAATTAACGCATTACAACTTATTGCATTCAACACGTAAAGATTTTTTCAAAAACTTCAAATGCATGGAAATTAGCTTTCCAAACAAAATAATTATTCAAAACAAATATCAGTGCCTCAAACTCAAACTGACCGATTATTGGTTTTATTACCTAGTTAGACAGAGACACCAACATTTCAAGGCCGTGGCGTCATAAACAAAACGTGTGCAATAAATAATTCGGTATTTGAACGGAAGCTCGGCAGAAATATTCGGAAGTCATTGTGATTTCAAAATGAGTTTTTAATACTCTTTTGTTGTTATTATGATTCATAAAATAATTTGATATTGCCATTAATTAAATTAAAACTTTTCTAAGATAATTTACATACATTTTCTTGTAATTTTAGAAGTTTTAAGTTTTTAGGCACTTTCATTTCTTTGTTTCATTCTTGGTGTTGCTTATTTATTCCGTCACTGTCCCTCAGTGCTTTCGACGCGGAGCCAGAAGCGGTTCGATCTATTTCGTTTCTTGGTTTTTGTTTGTCTTTCTTTGTGGAAGTGATGTGAAATTGATAAAGAAATTTTGTTTTAAGTTAGTAACAGTGAATAATTTCGAAATTGTGTATCAATTGCATATGACGCGATCGTAATCTACGTGATGTAGGTTAGGTACCAAGTAAGTTGATAGAAACAGTATGCTCGGTCCTGGACAAAACGTACCTTAAGGGATCCAACGGTGGCCCGTAATGCATGACCCGTAACCCGTAGGTACTTACCACTTTCGGCGAACGCAACAAATATTTTTTGTTGACCGATAGGTAGGTACCGATTTAGTTATGTAGTGGTGCCAGGAATGCGGGGAAGCGTCACCGAGTTTCGCGCCTATTTTTATTATGTAGGTACTCGTATTATCAATTCGAACAAACAAGTGCGCGTTGAAGTTAGTGCTAAATTGATGTGTTGTGAATTGTGATACTGTGTATTCGTAACTTAAAGTATGTAAATACCTAAATCTCATTCTTAATTCTTATTGAAGTTTCAAAAACGGTAGGTTGGTACTTCCCCGAACCCTAAAAACATTAATATCAAAAATGTAGGGATGTAAAAGTCGAACGTAGGTACCTAGTACGTTATTTTGTACCGTGAAGTGCATTCAAATGATCGTCCACCAGATGTGATAACAAAGTAGGTACCAACAACAGTGAGATGGTGATTAACATTTGTCCGTTCGATGTGGTCGTCGTGAAAGCCGGTGGCGACGGAAAACGTACAGAGGTTAGTAGTTAGTTGGTATTCATTTGTTTGCCTTTGTTTCTTTGGTTTACGGACGCGCGGACGTCCGTATGTTCGACGCGTGACGGGTACCAGGCGCGCAGTGATACATAAGAGATCATTGTGCAGGGTCATTCAACATAATTGAACTCTCTACTACTACTATACTACGATGAAAATCTTGAATGATTGGTTAGTGATGTAGCATTATTCGTGGCGATATTTTGCATAACAATTTATGGACTGATTAAAAATGACGTAAAATTTTAAGGTTCTTACATTTTGATAAGATTAGGTACACACGCTATTTATCATGTGTATGTGACGACCCTTGAATATGACCACACCTTTCTGTTACACCCTGTATAAATGTAAGTTTTGTTTTACAAACATAACGTTTGCATATATATATTGTGATGCAACTGTCATAATGCCTATCTCTTTAAACTTTTCTCTAAGGGAAACTCGTGCTCCTAGTTGATATTTTTTTTTTTTTTTTTTTTTATTGCCTATGGTTGGCAGACGAGCCAGCGGCCCACCTGATGGTAAGCGGTAACCGCCGCTCATGGACTACAGGAATGTCAGGGACACACGCAAGCCGCTGCCTACCGTGAAGTGAAAACTCTCTTTAAACCTCGTTTGAAGAAAGACATGTCGTAGCGCTCGGAATACACCGCAGCAGGTAGTTCATTCCAGAGTCTACACGTACGTGGAAGAAAAGAACGCCGGAATCGATCCGTACAGGACCGTATTGTTTCCAGGTGGAATGGATGAACCCTACTACGATGTCGAGTGGTGCGGTGGTAGAAAGGTGACGGTGGCACCATGTCAAACAGTTCCTCAGAGCACTCCCCGTTGAACAGACGGTAGAGTACGCAAAGTGCACCAAAGTCACGCCTCTGCTGTAAAGACTCCAGTCTGTCCGTGAGATTGGGGTCATCAACGATCCGAACAGCTCGCCTTTGGAGGGAGACAAATGGATCGAGCAAGTATTTGGGTGCACCCGCCCAGAGATGAGAGCAGTACTCAACGTGCGGTCGAACCTGCGCTTTATAGAGCACAAGTCGCTGTGCCGGCGAGAAGTAACGCTTCGTTCTGTTGAGGACACCCACCTTTTTGCTCGCCAATTTGGCTTTACTTTCCAAATGACTCCCAAACTGGACTTTGCTGAAGATTTCGACACCGAGGATCCCAATACTCTCGGTGACTCGGAGTGTAACTCCTTGGAACTGTGGCACTAGGACAAATGGGTCTTTCTTCGCAGTGAACGCGCATACTTGTGTCTTTGTGGGGTTGAATCGAACCAGGTTCCTCTCACCCCATTCAGAGACCCGCCCCAGAGAGTCCTCGACTTCTGACACAAGTTGCAACCGTCTCTCCTGAACAACGCTCCGAGGGACGTTCTGTTGGCTGGTATATCGCGCATCACCCGTGCTGTCATCCGCATAGCAATGTATGTTCTCTATGGACAGCATATCATTGATATGCAGAATGAACAGTGTTGGGGAGAGCACCGAACCTTGTGGAACGCCAGCATTAATGGTTTTCCGACTGGAACAAGCACCGTCAACGACGACCACAATGCTCCGATTGTCCAGAAAGCTAGCGATCCATCTGCAGAGCCCCTCGGGGATTCCATAAGAAGGAAGCTTCGATAGAAGGGCCTTGTGCCAGACCCTGTCAAACGCCTTGGCGATGTCGAGGCTGACAGCAAGAACCTCGCCCTTGCATTCCAAGGCTTCAGCCCAGCGGTGCGTGAGGTACACAAGGAGATCACCAGCTGAGCGACCGTAACGGAAGCCGTACTGGCGGTCGCTTATCAGCTGGTGCTCCTCAAGATACCGCAAGAGTCTGGTGTTGAGAACTCTCTCCATCACTTTTGATAACAAGGATGTTATCGCTATCGGCCTGTAATTTGACGGGTCTAACCGGTCACCCTTTTTGGGAATAGGGTGGACATTGGCGACCTTCCACGAAGATGGAACCCTTCCGGTTTTATATGAGAGGCGGTAGAGGCGCGTCAGAACGGGGGTCAACTCAGGGGCGCACGTCTTAAGTACCACTGCAGGGATGCCGTCCGGCCCACTCGATTTCTGGGTATCAAGGAGCCTGAGCTCCTGCCTAACCGCACGTTGCGTGATGCGTATTTCTGGCATGGAGCTCTTACACTTTGGGATGGAAGGTGGTGTGGCTCCTCTATCATCCAAAGTCGAGTTAGAGGCGAAGAGTCGGCCCAAGAGATCGGCTTTCTCCTTAGCACTGTGGGCCAGACTGCCATCGAAATTGCGCAGTGGTGGGAGGTTGGACTGGCAAAAGTTATCTTGTGCAGCTTTGGCGAGCGACCAGAATGCACGACTCCCAGAGGGATGCCTTTGAAGTCGCTCGCCAATTCTGACAATGTGATCTGCCTTTGCTATAGCAATAGCCTTCTTGTTGGCTCTGGAGGCGGCGTTGAACTTACGTTTCTCAACATTCACGGTCAGATCCTTACGATTCCTGGCATCGTTCCAGGCTAAGTACGCAGACTGTTTCAGGCGCGCGGTCACTCGACAAGCCTGGTTGAACCAGGGGCGACTACGACCGCCAACGGGAATTCGGGCATTGGGAATGAATAGTTCCATTCCCTGAAGCACCGTATCCGTGATGCAGTCCGCACAAGCGTCGGGATCCTCTGTGGAGAAGCAAAGCCGCCTCCAAGGGTAGGACGCGAAAAATTCGCGGAGTCCATCCCAATCTGCTGACTCATATCGCCAGACTCTGCGGGAACCATTCGCTGAAGAGCGGAGGGGTCGCGCAATGGGGGCTTCAGTGCGGATAAGGCAGTGGTCGGACGATCCAAGTGGAGCGTCGACGACCGTCCTGTATCCGCGTGGATGTGTTGTCAGCAAAAGGTCCAACAAGGAGGCTTTGTGGCTCTCAACGTCTGGAATACGGGTGGGCTGTATTACTAGTTGTGAGAGACCATAGGCCAAGGCCATGTTGAAAGTGGTCCTACCTGGGAGATCGGTGGTCCTCGATGCCAACCACTCTTTATGATGAGCGTTAAAGTCACCGAGGACCACCACCTCTGCGGATGGGCACTGCTCCAACATTTGGTCAATCCCCCTTTTGACGTTCTCAAATAGTAGAGTCCACCCCGAATCACTGCAAGGAGATCTGTAGAGGCACGCGTAGATACGGGTAAGTCCCCCATGGTCTACGCAAAGCCATAAAATGGACAGATCTACATGTTCGAGGCCCCGAAGGCGGCGACAGCATATATCGCTCCGTATAAACACGCACACCCCGGCTTTCCGAAGGAATGTCTGCTCCAATTCGTAGCCGGGGTATTTAAGGTACGAGATGTCATCCGGGGCACATATCTGCGTCTCCGTTAAAAAGAGCAAAGCAGGCCGCGCTGTCTCAAGGTGGTGGTGTACAGCGTCAAGGTTGCTATGAAGACCCCTGACATTGCAAAAATCCATTTTAAATGTGGAAAGGGTGTGTAAAGCCTTCTCTTTTTTCTTAATCGTGGCATCATTTAGAGAGAGATATATATCGGGAAGGGGTTATATGAGGTATGGGGCCACAGTGATACTCAGATAAGGGGGCGGGGCGTAAGTCCCGGCTGGTCCGCGAGTTGTATGAAGGGCTGACGCGGGGCACGGAAGGGCCCCCGGTGCCCCCCCGCATACCACTAACGGGATCCACTCCGGTCTCCCTCCCGGCTCGGCAGCAGTATGTGGGATTTTCGCCGGTTGGCGGGACAGCCTCCCAGGTGGGATATTCCCGGGTTCGGGTCCCCTACTGACCGGCAGGTGGCCGACGTTAAACATTCCCACCGGGTCTCCCTGAACCCCCCGTCAACCCGTCACGCCCTACGGATCCGCGAGAACTCCTACACCGCCTGTTCCGAACCTCAATGCGACCCGACAGCTTATGTGGAAGGGATAGTTGGAAGAAGGGAGGGATATCGGCTACTTAGCTCTTTGGTCGGAACGCATATTTGCTATACGATCAAAATAAGCCAAGCTGTGGTACCTACCCGGTCGCTAGATGCTACCACAAGTAGTAGGAAAGGAAAGGGAGGACAGTGGACACCAATGTGCAGGGATGGTTGGGAGTGCAGTGATTGGCGGCTCGGGAAGTCGGGGTTGCGTACCCGAAGCCACCTGTTTCGCAACCGGACAAGTTACGAACAGGCAACCCCCTGACTGAGTCGCACGCACTGCACGTTTTTGAAGAATAAAAATAGTTTGTATATCAGCCGCCTTGCCCCAAAGCAATATGCCGTAGGACATGACGCTGTGAAAATAACCAAAATATACTAGTCGAGCTGTTTCTACGTTCGTAAGCTGTCTGACTTTGCTGACAGCATATGCTGCAGAACTGAGTTTCCCTGCGAGACATGATATTTAGGCGCCCCCGCTGTAACTTACTATCTAAAGTAATTCCCAAAAAAACCGTTGAATCAACAAAATGAATAACTTCATTGTTTAAAACAAAATTTGGACTGATATTTCTTACATTTGGTAAGCTAAATTTAATACATTTGTTTTTTTCAGAATTTAAAAGCAAGTTATTTGTTGTAAACCAGTCAAGAACTAATGCGAGGGACCTGTTTACTTCGTCAGAGTAATCATTTTTACGATTGGTTTTGAATATAAGAGAAGTGTCATCAGCAAATAGAACAATATCGCATAAGTTACTGGTAAAAAATGGCAGATCGTTTATATACACCAAAAATAGAAAAGGACCCAGAATTGATCTTTGTGGCACGCCCATACTCACTGTTGATCCGGACGACCTTATTCCGTTAATGTCTACATACTGCATTCGCTCACTAAGATAAGAAGCAACAAGATTAAGCGCTGTACCCGTAATGCCGTAATGCCTAATGCGTATGCAGAAGTGTACTATGCACCACACAATCAAATGCTTTTGAGAGGTCGCAGAAAACACCAATAGCGTCTTGCGAGTTTTCCCAGGCACTATATATGTGTTTTAGTAGTTTAGAGCCTGCATCTACTGTCGAACGACCCCTTTGTGAATCCATAGGTATTGTTCGCTATGCAGTAGATTATTAGATTTAAAATGTGTTTCTAACTGCATTAGTATGGCCTTTTCAAAGATTTTACTAATAGCTGGTAAGATAAAAATAGATCTAAAATTACTAGGGTCGCTTTTTGAACCGGCTTTGAACAAAGGGATTACTTTACTGTGTTTCATTAAATCAGGAAACACGCCGGTATCAACACATCGATTAAATATTGTAAACATCGATTAAATATTGTCAATTTTGAGAGTAGTGTGTTCTGTGAAAAAAAGGTTTTCTAATTAGTATTATTTTTGATCTCTTTAACGTTGAAGACTGATAGATGTTAGGCACACAAAGCAAGAAATGTCATTATTATAATAAAAATACATATCTTTTGTATTCCACTTTTCTTAGAATAGTAATGCAATTGTAAATGAGATATTATTTTAAAAAAGCTGCTCCAAAAAAAGTTTATCAGAATAAATAAGTCGATGTATAAAAATTGTTGAGCTGTAACATTTGTTGTATTCAGAATAGTGTCATTGTTCACGCAAGGAGGTTGTCAAATTATAGGTCAAACTTACTATAGTTTATGCCCATGTTAAAAATAATTAAACCAAAACCTGTTTGACGTATGTCTGAAGCTGCAGCATGTTGTCTTTACTTCTATACTGTCTATACTTCTATACTATAAAATTATAAAGAGGAAAGATTTGATTGTTTGTTTTATTGTTTGTTTGTATTAAATAGGCTCCGAAAGTACTGGACGGATTTGAAAAAATCTTTCATCGTTGTGAAGCAACACTAACCCCGGGTGACATAGGCTATTTTTTATCCCTGTATTCCCACGGGAACGGGAACTATGCGAGTGAAACCGCGAGGCGTCCGCTAGTGTTTTATAAGTTTGAATATTTTTGTACTGAAAGAGCAAAGTAGTTCAATAATAATAGAAACTTGATATATTATACATTGATTTAAGCCATTTTCAAAGGGTTCTTATTATAAACCTAATTATCAAAATTTTATTTAAAAAAAAACAGATATTATTATTACAACTACTATAAAAATAAATTAATAGAAAACTAAAACTAACTAACTATTTACAACTAACTTATCTAAAACACTGCACTATACAAAAAAGGTTAAATAAAGAAGGAAGGCACAACTTGTTTAAGCTTCGAAGAATTCCTCCCCATCGACGTCAACCGGTATAGTGCCCAGAAGGCTGGCAGCATTGCCACGTTGTATGGCAATGCTTATTCTCTGTGCGAAGAAAAGGCCAGCCCTCTGGTCACGAGATGCACTTATAAGCCGCTGCAAAATTTCTTGAAATAGTAGGCGAGCGCTCGAACCCCATAGCCCTCGTTTCGACCCCAAACGGCTCAAATACTATATTTGCGCCGTTTGAGAGCCTCAGCAGATGTTGCCGTCGCCGCCGTGTTTGGAAGATGGGAAGGCGCTAAGCTGTCGACGCAGGTTGCATCCCACACCAGAGATCTGCCCATCTTCCAAGGTAGTAAAGGCATACCGTCGGGTCCCTTGCCATCGCTGCGCGTCAAACCATTAGGTTCAGCAACAGCTGGCTCGCCAGCGCTTGTGTATATGATATGCGGCCTGCGCTCCTGCTGCATGATATGCCATGATGCCCGAGGCTGCCTACTGTTCTCATTATTAAAATGAAAGATTTAAACAATTCAATTTCTTGTTTTATTTAAACTTCTCTCCTGAAAAAAGTACATTTTTGAGATCTGTCGTTATCAAATTAAAGCAGCGTAATGGTGGCCCACCTACATATAAACAGTTTAACTACAAACATTGTAAGCATCGGCAATTTGAAATGAGTTTTGTTGGCTTTACCTATTGCTTGCGAACAGGCATGTACCTAGTATGGTAGGTACATGTAGAATCATGGTCTTTCACCAGTGTAGTATTTTGCTTCCTCAGTGAATAAATAATTTTTGATTGAATTGATATATATATTGAGAACTAGCGGACGCCTCGCGATTTCACCCGCGTAGTTCCCGTTCCCGTGGGAATACAGGGATAAAAAATAGCCTATGTCACCCGGGGTTAGTGTAGCTTCATAACAATGAAAGAATTTTTCAAATCCGTCCAGTAGTTTCGGAGCCGATTCAATACAAACAAACAATTAAACAAACAATCAAATCTTTCGTCTTTATAATATTAGTATAGATAATACACTGAAAAAAGTTTTTGAAACGCAGAATATATTTAAAAAATATATATATACCTATAAAAATTACAAAACCGTTTCGTTACGCGCACCATAACTTTAATTACCGCTTATAAAGTTGTTGTATGATGAATAACCAAATTATTACAATCAACATATCACACTAGTAACTCTCAATTAAATATTTAATTTGTCTATAGTAACTTTATAACAAAATCTTCAACAATACTATACAGTTGTAAATTAACTTATCCATGTTATAAATAACACAATAGTCAAGTAAAATAATAGTTTTAGTTAAGCCAACTATATGTAAAAAATCAACATAGGTGTGTCTGTTTACAACAATATATTGTTATGTAACAAGATGCCGAAACCTCATTTGACAGTAAATAACAGAAATTTATGTAGTTCTGCAAATTCAAATAACTGAAATGATTATGTAAAATGCAACAGAAGTGGTGGTCTCTAAGTAGAACAAAATATTTGTAAGTTAACAAAGTTTGGCTAATCCTAGGTTAACTCATCTAGTTTTGTTAATTACTTTTTTCAGTGCATGTACCTAATTACCAGGACTAGATATAGTAATTAAAGTTTTTAAGCTTTAGGCTATGAATTTGTGCCAGTCTACGAGTTTAGGTAAACAGTGATCTTATCGTTAAAAACAGACATTTCAACAATAACATTTTATTTATTTGTATCTACAGTTGTTCCACAATTTCACGCTTAAAAAATTACAGGCTTATTTATCGTAATTTCCTACATCCTATTTATTGAAGTCTCTTCTAGTTTATATTTGTAGTTACTAAGACCTATTGCGTAGGCATTAATTCCTGGAATGTCCATCGACGTAACACATACACGTGGTGATAAAAACGTAAAAACATTTCCTAAAACCTACACCACCTACGCAAGGGATACGCAGGGCCGGCCCGTCCATCGGGCGAACGAAGCGGCCGCTCCAGGTGCCATAGGTCAGGAGGCGCCGAAAGCGTCCTCCGGCTAAGAAATCTAGGGCGTTAAATGCTATCAAGAGGGCTAAATTGATTTGCAAAGGGCGCTAAAGTGATTTGCAAAGGGCGCTAAATTGATTTGCAAAGGTCGCTAAATTTATTTGCAAAAGCG
The DNA here is from genome assembly GCA_945859575.2 of Herminia tarsipennalis. NCBI lineage: Eukaryota > Metazoa > Arthropoda > Insecta > Lepidoptera > Erebidae > Herminia > Herminia tarsipennalis. The sequence continues at coordinate 6,417,338 of OX243834.2, read as the reverse complement.
CTAAATTGATTTGCAAAGGGCGCTAAACTGATTTGCAAAGGGCACTAAAATGATTTGAAAAGGGCGCTAAATTTATTTGCAAAGGGGCACTCAATTGATTTGCAAAGGGCGCTGAATCTTTTTGCAAGGTGCGCTAAATTCTTTTGCAAAGGACACTAAATTTATTTGCAAGAGGCGCTAAATTGATTTGCAAGAAGCGCTAAATTGATTTGCAAAGGGCGCTAAATTTATTTACAAATTGCGCTATATTTATTTGCAAAGGGCACTATATTTATTTGCAAGGGGCATTTAATTGATTTGCAAAGGAAGCTAAATTTATTTGCAAAGGGCGCTATATTTATTTGCAAGGGTCGCTAAATTGATGTGTACAGGTGAAATTATTGGCATCCACTCCCCGTCACGTGATGTATTTACGCCGAATTGGGTTGTACTCTCCCCTCACACTTGACCAATAGAAAAAATTTGATATCGCTCCAATCAAAATCTAGCCTCGGGCCGGCACTGTGGATACGGTTCAATACCCAGCATTGGAAAAACAACTGTCCTAGATAAAACGAACAACACAAGTAGGTACCCACTTATACACGAGCCCGTTACCGGTTTGTCCGGTACTCGGTGGCGTGCGAAGATCGAGAATTTAGTGAAATATATTATCTAGGTGAAATTAAGGAACATTATCACTATACCGATCCATAGATTGGTGATTGTATTAGAAAATTGTAACACAAGGCGTCAATTCTGCAACAAACTACCATAAAATTTTGTAAGCGGCATTCATTTAAACGGTGTTTAACTTTATAGGCTCATAATTCAATTTTATTTGTTTAGGTAATGTCAACAAACCATAAAATTTAAGGGTATAGGTACCTACCAAAACGTATCGTTGGAAATTTGGAATAACCCTTGCGAGATTGCATTGCTGTAATTTTATGGTAGGATGCATACTCATACAGCGTGAAGATTTGAAGCGTTATAAGGCATTTTTTGTCTGCAATTTTGATATACAATTACTTCAAATTTAGACAATATTCATGAAATTTGTAAGATAAATAGTTTAAAACTGTTTATTCAATGTCAAAACAAATTCATCTTGCCTAGGTTATTACAATTTTGGCAGTGCCCGATCTAGGATTAGGTACCTATTTATAGGCAGAGCAAATCTTTTTGACAACATTTTTCGAAAGTAGGTAGTAAGCTGTACCTAAGTTAGCAGTAGTAATCATGCAAGCATTAAGCAAATATTAGGTAGGTATGTGGAGGCAAGGTGTTAATTCCCCGAGTCCCTTCAACGTGCCTGGCGCTCCGCGGCCCAACGATTAACGTTGGGAACTTGTACAGATATAAAGATAGCGGCTGTGAAAACTTCTGTATCGCGATTCAGGCTTTGACGCGAGCTGTCAAGTGTTTATTTAATTCTGTTAACTATTATGTGGGTACCGCCACACGTATATCGATCTACTGATTTATTACCAACTAGCGGACTCCTTGCGGTTTCACCCGCGTAGTTCCCGTTCCCGTGAGAATACAGGGATAAAAAATAGACTATGTCACCTGGGGTTAGTGTAGCTCCACAACGATGAAAGAATTTTTCAAATCCGTCCAGTAGTTTCGGAGCCTATTCAATACAAACAAATAATGAAACAAACAATCAAATCTTTTCTCTTTATAATATTAGTATAGAAGTATAGATATAGACAAATGGATAAATCTACCTACACCTGATCATAGACCACAAACTATATTTTTTCATTTTGTCCAGTGGCTTGGACGTCGTAGCCATCCGTCAGTTGGTGGTGCTCCTCCGTTTTTTGTCGCGTCAAGGCAGAACTATCGTGTGCACCATACATCAACCTTCAGCATCGCTGTTTGCGCTCTTCGAAAGAACCTATGTGTTGGCGAAAGGCATGTGCTGTTATCAGGTATCTATAATTTTATAAATATTTTAATTTATTTTTTAAGACAATACCTACATTAGGATAGGTATTCCTAAGCCATTTGTCGTGTTTAATTTTGTTGTGGTTCTCCTTTTAAAGGGAATATAGTAAAGCTCGTCAATAAGACAAAATAATAAAGATAATTTCGGTACTGGTAGCCATGTTTCAGAGAAATTCATCCTCAACACGACACGCCAGTAACACGACTCCTTGTTCTATAATATGTCATTAGCTTTGCGCCATATTTTGCTAAGAACAGCTGCAAAAGGTATTCTTTAAGTGATTCGTCAAGGCAAACTTCATTCCCCAGTAGGGTCAAATTACGGGACCTATTTAATTATAATAAAGACGTAAGCGTGAATTATTTTTCCCTCACGTCATCCCTACAAATAGCCTTTAAACCACTAACAAACTTTGATTGTCTCCCAAACTAATTATCCAACTCGCTATCACCAAAGATGTCAATCATTAGAAAGTTTACGTAAGCCGAAATCAAATGGTTTATTCATTAAAATCATTGCAATTTGATTTACGTCACAAATTAATTGGTATGTACCCGCCTTCAAAGACATCTGGCTTAAATTTGAATTTTGTGATACTTCTAAAGACTTGTTGAGTATGCCGTCTGTCTAAGTCGAACTGTGGTTAACAGATCTTGTGGTGACGGTTAACAGATTTATTTCATTGGGGACACCAATGGTTTTTATACTTTTAGAAAATGGTTTAAAATTTTTAGAAAATGTGATCTATAGGTATGTACATACCTTCTTCAAAAACTACTTTTACCTATTTACTTACTTGCCTATGCCCTCGAGTGTCAGGGGCTTAGAAATAGTATCAGCCCATCTCTTCTAGTGGCTGTCGTCAAGGTGACTAAGGAGATTCACACCGGAGGCGGGGCAGCAGCGTCCTCTGTGTACTTTAAAGCCTTACTGCTATGGCTAACCCGCTCGCCAAGCGTGGCCCCCAGGGTCTACAATAAATAGGTTCTACTGGGGATACCCGTGCTCAGCAGTGGGACATCATATAGGTTGATATGTAAATGTTAAGGATGTCGGTGGTAAAAGAGCTTTACAATGGTTAGAAGCATCCCTCTTGCAGACCTTATCATCATATAAACTATCAGAGAAGCGCAAGTGTTTTGTCGGTGTGAGCAGAAATCTTCCGCGGTGATACTTTGTCGGGCGTCGAATTTATATTGATGAGTAATTTTTATTGAATATTTTTATTACTGATTAGCTGTCCCGCGCAATTTCGTCTGCGTAAATTACACCCGTTTTTGCAACATTTCTCATTGCTGCTCTGCTCCTATTGGTCGTAGCGAGATGATATATAGCCTATAGCCTTCCACGGGCTATCCAACAGTGAAAGAATTTTTCAATTCGGTTCAGTAGCTTCTGAGATTACCACGTTCAAAGAAACAAACAAACTTTTCAGCTTTATAATATTAGTATCGATTGATGATTTTATTAAGTATATGTATTAATTGATATTTATTTTTTGGTGTGATTTTTTTTTATATACATTTGTATTTAGGTATTTTCTGTTTTGTTATTATGTTGGTAGGTATGTAATAATATGCACCTGCCACCCCTTTCTCTTCACCAACCAAAGGTTGATTAGTAGAGAATGGCATTAAGTCCGCCTTTTGCAATGTACTTGCAGGAAGTTTTAAATAAATAAATAAAACTCATGTTTTTGAAGTAGTTACAGACAGATGTACAGTACAGTATATTTTTATTAATTCGAAGTTGAACTTTGGGTAACCAATTTTTAAGTCTGTCAACAAAAATGGCTATATTTATTTACATCTAGGCACATGATATTAACACAGTAATCAATTAAAATAAATGTTAGATGTTACAGCAGAAAAACTGACACAAAATTAGTAACTAAATCTATACACACTAATAGGTACCTATTATATATGTGAAAGTGACTCTGTCGATATAATCTTTAGTACGAACTAATCTTTAGGGATGTTATGGTATTTATATGAAAAACACTAGAAACAAACCAATATTACCTAACTATATACTTAAATTATTCTCTTACATATTTCGTGAATATCATCCACTCGAACTCTCCCGAAATTCAGTAACTTTTACATAGTAATATTCATATTTCCTTATTGATACTGCTTTTAGTTTTGTCACTTGTTTCAAGAGAACTTTTAGGCCTTTATAACAGTTACTGCCTTTATTACAGTAACTTGTGGATAGTAAAATAGTTGTTTTGTGATATTTTCTTCTTTACTTTTCGTTATAAGTAACAAAGTAACTAGATGCCTACAATTTCGTTTTCCACGAGTTTTGAATTTAGCATTAATAGTTTTAACGGAATTTGTAAATAAAGAAAATCTAATATCTAAGTACGGGCCTATTTTCAAAATCAAAAACATAGGTATTAAATAAATACTGATTTTCATTAAAGGAAATGAGTCACCGTTTCACTAAAGCCTCTATGTTTCCGGAATCAGTTTCACTGTACATCAAACACATTCGACTGTTAATTTAATGACTTAGATCGGAACCTTTATTACTGTCACACTGTATAGAAACATTACAACGTTTTCAATCATGCTTGAACACATTATTCATTGTGCAGCAAATGGAGGCAAGGGTTCATTTGTGTATCGCTATCTCTATCATCGTATCGCCCTTGTCGTACTCAAAATGAGATGATGTTCGCATCTCTTTGCATAACCTGTGTCCATACGTCTAATGAGATTATAAAAAAATCATTCAATACTTATAGCTTGACCACAACCGCTGTGCCGCTCCTTAGGTAGCGCGGGGAGGCGGGGTGCGGGCAGGAAAGATCACGGACACACAAGAGTCTATCGTCGTGTCGGATAGATCTGAAGATACCGAAGTACAATATTTTTGGCTCTGTATAGGTACATACTTATTATTTATACGCCGCTCGCATACCTAAGGAGCGGCACAGCGGTTGTGGTCAAGCTATAGTAGCCTATGATACCCGGACGGTAATAACGAATAGATTGAAGGCTCATTCATCGAATCAGTTTAGGCGCTATGGTGAAACATACGTGAATACAAACAAACATACATACATACATAGACTGCTAACTACTTTTTTGTCATCGCTTTGGGGTAATAAGTATACTAAAGTACTTTACCCTAATAAGACCCAGGCCATGCACATGGCCCGCTTTAAAAATAAACAAGCTGCGGCGGCAGAAAAATAAAACAAATCTCGTTGAAACCTTACAAAAGTGGTTTTGAACCAAAGGCAAACTTCATCACATTAATAACGCGAGAGCAATTTGAATAAAAATATCAGTTAATTTACTCAAAAAATGCATTTCACTTTCAAGCAAAATATGGTAAGAACAAGTTATAGTAAGATGGTTTAAAGTGGTAGCGGTAGCCTTAAAAGATCTCATTACTAATAATGTATACCCACAGTTTTGAAGTAATTTTTAATAAATTAATAAGAAATAATTTAAAATTATATTTAACTTTTTAAAATGTAATGATAAAATAGGTCAAAGTTTAATAACATGGCCAAAGATCAAATCAATTCAAGAAAATGGCTTCAATTAGGCCAATTACGAGATAATATAAAAAGAAAAAGAAATATTAGACGTCATAGCAACAGAAAATATATTTTTATCAGTCTTGACCTATACACACAGAACATTTTCATATTTTTTTGGTAGAAACAGTTGCTAGTGCTCCTAAGTTGACCTAGATTAAAATATATATAACCGATTGGATGAATTGAAAGTAGGTTTAAGGTTTTTAAGCCATTTCGTGTTTCTAATAGTCAATTGATGAAACTTTTTTTTTAAATTGGTTAATTATCCTAATAAACTCGATCTTGAGTACAAATGCATTTTAAAATTACTGTGTAATGAAACATGTTGGTTGGTCTTAATGTCATAAAACATTCATTTGTGTGCCACGCGCGGCTTACAACGAGCGTCTGACGCGCGCGGCCGATGCGACAATACTCAGAGTATGAGAATGTATGGCGCCGTTTCCGAGGTCTGCGACAGACGCGCGCGGCCGACAACTGACGTAGGTTGCGCGCGCACTCCGACTATTGTCGTATCGGTCGCGCGCGTCAGCCGCTTGTCGTAAGCCGCGCGCGGCTCTCAATTGGCTGCGATGCGCGGAAATGAACCTTTAGAGTTTCGAAATATTGGTTTTACTCAGTTGCATCAAACGAAAAAAAAAACTGAGTTCATTTAAAATGTTGCTTAAATTTATGATGGTTTGAAATTAGGCAGGCCTTCTTGGGTGCCAGTACCTCATTTACATTACAGTTACTGTTGAACTTATTAACAAAGCAAAATAGACCAAAGCGTGGGAGCCTAATAAAGTACCACACACTAACCTAAAACGACATTAGGAAGGCCCTAAATTACCCCTATTATTAAAGGCCACAGAAAATCCTAACCCTTATGTAACCCTAACCATAATGAGTTTTTGCGAAGCTATAAACTTTACAGAGAAGATATGTGCCCAACCTTAAAATGATGTCTCGATAATAGTCTGTCATAACTTCGAAGTGTTTCACTTAACCCTAGCGTGAGTAATGGTCCAGATATAAAACGGTTCTACCCCGATTATTTAAAACTCTATTTGATTTTGTTTCTTTATCACCGAGGTAAAATTATACTTTCATATTTTTGTATGAATAATTTGTGGGTTGGTTTTGCTTAAATGAGTTTTTAATTAAGTATTTCGTGGTGTCTGAGGATGTTTTGCATTCTTGAGAGTAATGTTGAAATAAAACTAAGTGAATTTATACGAGTCTCCGTTTTTGTTCATAAAATAAAATTTAATAGCACTTATATATTTTTTTGACCTAGTCTAAACTTTCTTGCATGAGATAGAAAGAAAAAGAAGACAGAAGTAAGTAGTAATATTGACTGAACGAGCCTAGGGAAAGAGATAAATATCATTAAAGACTGCCTCTGTGGCGCGGTGGGAGTGTATCCGACTGCTACGCAAGAGGTCGTGGGTTCGATCCCCACCCAGGATAAAACTTTGTGTGATGAGCACGATGGTTTATTCTGTGTCTGGGTGTTATTTATCTATAATATGTATGTATTTAGAAATATATAAGTATGTTTATCGGTTGTTTGGTTTCCATAGTACAAGTTCTGCTTAGTTTGGGATCAGATAGCTTTGTGTGAGTTGTCCCAAGATAAATCTATCATATTTAAAATTAAACGTAACAAAACCTTTTAAGCCTTTAAAGGACACACAACTGTTGAGTGGCTTTGTTTGCTCCAAGTGAGAAAATTTTACAAGTTATTCCGATAAATAGGCTAGTCTCCTACTAGTCAAAACAAAAACTCTTCAAGAAATGTCAAAACGCAGATTTTTTATGGAGTTCCCATACAAATACTCATCCATAATCCTACCCATTATACTACCGACGTGAACCCACTCCTAACACAAGCCTTTGAGCTTACCTGGAGCGGTTAACAAGATTGCTAGTAAAGTGGGACTCAAACATCCCACATTGCTAGCTATCTAAAAAAAAAAATACCGGACAATGACGTCACTATGTTTTAATAGTCAAATCACTTATTTTTAGATATGAATAATGATAAAAAAATCTATTTAACACAAAATTTGTTAAAGAATTAATCGTTGGCAGTTTAAATGCTAGTTTTATTTACCAATTAGACTTTTGCATGTTTTTGTTCACATATGAAACAAACCTATTGTAGATACAGGTATAAACCTGTATCTACAATAGGTTTGTAATATACTTATAACATAAGTTATAAAGTATCAAAAAATAATAAACTTTTACCACATACTTACCTGTGCGTACCGATTTATGCAAATGTAAGAACGTTACAAGTTTACATCTCAGTTTATACGAGATAAAATAAAACTTCAGCTATGAACATGAACTCTTAATGCCCTATTAAGTACTAAATACTGGATAGACTTTAGCACTAAAATGTCAGTTCAAGTCAGTCTTAGTGGAAAATTCCAGAATCAAATAGGCTTTGACACGAGGGTCTGTCTTATGAAAGAGATTAAAAGATCAAAGCAGACTCGAAGCCTATTTAGGACAAAAATTTATACTAATATTAAAGCTGAAGAGTTTGTTTGTTTGTTTGAACGCGGTAATCTCAGGAACTATTGATCCGAATCATAAAATTCTTTCACCGTTGGATAGCGCATTTATCGAGACAGGCTATAGGCTATATAACATTACGCTACGACCAGTAGGAGCGGAGCAGCAATGAGAAATGTTTCAAAAACGGGGAAAATTTACGCAGACGAAGTTGCGCGGGACAGCTAGTCTATACTAATATTATAAAGCTGAAGAGTTTGTTTGTTTGTTTAAACGCGGTAATCTCACGAACTACTGATCCGAATTGAAAAATGATTTCACTGTTGGATAGCGCATTTATCGAGAAAGGCTATAGCCTACATAATATCACGCTACGACTAATAGGAGCGGAAACGGGGAAAACTTACCAGACGAAGTTGTGCAGGACAGCTAGTATACCTAATAATAACATTTCCATTGGGTGATTCTAGAATTAGATTATTATGTTTTTATCTCATCACACGTGTTATTTAACGAGAACACGTTGTTTTTGCTTTCAGGGAGCGCCACAACTTCTGGTACCGTATATGGCTGAAACCGGTCACATATGTCCCACTACACATAACCCAGCTGACTTCGTATTAGAGACAATAGTGACACACACGGAGTCGCCTGCCCAATTCACAGAATTATGTCAGAATGGAAAGCTATGTAGGAAGCTGGATAGAATGACGACAAGAGGTGGAAAGTAAGTATAGATTTATTGGTTGATATATAATTAAAGAACTTTCATTATGAAAATATATATATTACTGGTCTTAATTGCGTGAATAATTTAAGGTAAAATGCTTTGTTTATTGCCCGACGATTCGACCGTAATATGTATATATTTTCATAATGTGTACACATTATGAAAATCTATACATATAATAAAACTGTAAATTTCACGTGTCTGTACATGGCCGAACTTAGTGAAAAAAAATATTAGGAAATGTTCGAAAAGAGTATTTAAACACTTTGCTGCATTTTTAGAAATGTCTGTCTGTCTGTCTGTCTGTCTGTCTGTCTGTCTGTTTGTTTGAACACGCATCACGCAAAAACTACCGAACAGATTCGGTTAAAATTTTGCACGTGCAATCTAATAGATGCAGATTAACATTTAGGCTATAAATTATCACGCTTTTTCCCATAGGAGCTAAGCAGTAAGGGATAATGTCTGTAGCTATTTTTCGTTATAAAACAGTAACTACTTGACGGATCTTTATGAAAATTTGCAGTTTTATAGTAAACACTATAGGACATTATTTACACTATGAATCATTACGCTAACGTCTATGGGGAACGAGTAGCAACGTATTTTTTGTCGCACCATAATGGTTTATCACAAAAATTTCCACAATTAGACATTATCTATAATTGTAACCCGTGGAATGCATAACTTCACGCTAAAACTAAAAGGAGCTAAACACAACATTTTTAAGTTTCATAAGAACAGTTATTTTGATGTGTTGAGTAGCGAACAGTATAGCCTCGAAGCTATGCTAGCGGACTTTGACGACGAAGTCCCAGGCTCGAATCTGATGTCTGAATTTGTTCTTTTTGTATATTATTTAAATTGTCTTTATCCTTTTTTAATATTTTTCTGAATGTTTTAGTTATTTTTTCGACCGTAGGTAACTTATTTACTTTGGTTATTACTTTTTATATTAAAAATCAAGTAAATTATGCAATTAATTATAGGTATTGCATGCACTGCTGAAAGTAATGAATTAATCGTAGTAGAAATGAAAAACAATATTACATTATAATTAAAAAGTATTCGACATTTTCCAGAAATGATGTGTTCGTCTAAAAAAAGACATTACACACGTAAAAAAAGTACATGTAGCGCCATCTATGAAATCAAATTGTGAACAACCAAAACAACGGCAACATTCTTGAAAGTAGATGGCGTTGTATTCAATAATGTTCTATACTTAGTAAAAGAAGTTTAAAAAAGAAACACATTGCTATGATTTTTAGAAATGTTTGTCTGTCTGTCCGTTTGTTTGACCACGCATCACACAGGTGCATCGAGGATCATGTTTTGGGGTTATGGTTGGAGATTACGTGTACATCAATTCAACGATAATGAATGGCTCAACATCGTTCAAGTGTGAGTAGTTCGGGTGACGGGAGGAGGGGGGTCGTTGTTTGTCAACCGTACCTTTAGGGATATCTGACATTTTCGCGGACATGACACACATGACACGCTTTGTGTTTGCTTACTAAAGTGTTACAGCAGTTTTATTATTAGTATTGCGTTGTAACACTATATGAAATACACCCCATTTTTAGCCAAAATGACAAAACAGAACCCTTAGGTATAGTTCCCTTATGGCCGTCCGTCCGCAGCTTAGCTCAGAGACTGTTAGTGCTAGAAGGTTGCAACTTTTGCATGAATAAATTACTAACGCCGATAAAGTGAAAGAACAAAATCTTGAAAATCATTATTTTTTTAAGGGTACCTCTCTTATATGTACCTAAAGTGGGGATGTGATTTTTTTCTCACCTACCTACCCCATCGTGTGTGGTATCATTAGATAGGTCTTTTAAAAAGCGTTTAGGGTTTGTGAAGACTATTTTAGATTTAAGGATTCCTTTGTGTATAATATTAGGCTTTATAGTGAACATTTTTGTTAGAGTCAAGTGTCCCCCTGCCAGCTAAATGGTTGATGTTGGGTATGTGAAAAAATTCAGGGTAGTAGTTTAAATACTAAAATTATAAGGAAAACTATCACAGTTAAGTACTTAGGCTTTACAAGTTTACGATCACATGAGAAGTAACAACATTTTCGTACAAATTCTATTAAAAATTATTAGGTAATAAGTAGGTACCTATAACGTTGAAAGAATGAAACAAAAACAACAGAAAACCCACTTCTTAAGCCGCACACCAAACTAACTATCTAAAAGAATAGAACAGATCGATTTTTATTTAGTAAGTATTTAGTCAACAGGACTGTTTCCAACATATTTACACAGAAGTTATTTCGTTACCTAAACTATCTTAATTTAAACCCGACTTTCACGCGAACGAAGTCGCGGGCACAACTATTATGAATATATATAATATTACGGGTCTTAATCGCGTTTAGGTTAAATACCTTGCTTACCTACGTTTAATATGCATGATAGTTTAAGTATAATTTAATTTAAAGTCATCAAGTATTAAAATAAACTTATCCAGTTTTGAAAATAGATGACGTTTAAATACAAATTAAACAGAATCAGGTAAATTGATTTAAAAAATAAATCTGAAATTCCTATGTATTATATAATTATATTATTTACGGATATGAATTTATGATGATCTTAATTAACGACAGGTTCATCATCTTCATCATCAGCCTATCGCAGTCCACTGCTGGACATAGGCCTCTCTAATTGCACGCCACTTTGTTCTATCCTCGGCTACGACAGTAGTTTAGTATTTAAACTAAACGTTTCTAAAAGGTATACTAATTCACTATATCTTTTAGAAACGTTTGAATGTTGTCTGTTTGTTTAAACACGCATCACAGTACCGCGGGAATGCAATGTTTTAAAACCAGGATATTTTTTTAAAAACTTATCTCACACTAGCCCTATTTCGCGCGAGTACTTGGGCGGTTTCGGGCTTCATTTAACCCGAAACCGATAATAGTAATATTTGATGTGATGCAAATCATTTTGGTAAAATACTATTATAATTTGTCTTCTAACCGTCTGGCGCCATAAACTTTGTCGCCCTTCATTTTGCTGCACTGGGCATTTGCTTGGCTTGCCTTACCATAGGTCGGGCCCTGATTAGAGCTAGGCCCTAATATCCATAGATGCCACAGAGCATTGTGGAGCATGTTTCCAATATGTTTTACACAGAAGTTAAATTGTAACATAAACTACCTTAATATAAACCCAACTTCCACGCGAACGAAGTCGCGGGCACAGCTAGTATATAATAAATATATAATACATATTCATATTGCGAAAGTTTATCAACATTTAAAAAACTCTCTTTGTCTTTGTTGATATTTCTTCGGAAGAATGTAATAGGGGAAAAGTGGCTTAACCTTGCTGATACCCATACTGCTCAATCACCACTGAGTCACGGAACCCTTATTAAAGTAACACCACACTGCTGCAGTTTACTGGTGGCCTTATTCGTTCGCACATAACATGTTCACCATCCTACATAATCTTGTGATTTTATACTGAACTGCATAGTAACAGCAGTCTTTAGAATAATCTTAAATAAGCACACCTTAGATTCAGAGGTTTAAGATAACGAAGAGGGTGTGTGCATTCAGTTTTATGGGCGCCACTCGTATAACACAACACCGTATAGTTGCGTGGCTCAAATGGCGGGAGGTGACAGGCGCCACTTGCAACAGAAATATCTCCTTGATGTTAAAAGGGGTAGTTTTTAAAACCATAACACTGCTAGTTCTGATGTACGGCTGTGAAACCTGGGCTATCACGCAACGACATGTCCATGCCATCTACGTTGCAGAAATTAAAATCCTAAGATGGATGTGCGGCGTAATCAGGAACAAGCATGTGCGAGGAAGCCTGGAAGTCTGTGCTCTAGAGGGAAGCTGAAAGAGAGCAGAATGAGATGCTATGGCTACGTCACAAGAAGACCATCCGTTTACATAGGTAATCAGGAAGACCTAAGATCACTTGGACCGAAATATTGACATGAAGACATGCAATGTTTCTGATGACGATATCAGGGACAGGGCGAAGTGAAGAAATAACATGAAGAGGGAACATGTGCGATAAATAATCGGGAAGAGATAGAGATAGCTTGTATGAAAAACAATAACTAGTTTTCCTTAAAAGATTTTAATATATAAATGAGGTACCTATTATTAAATGAAATAATGTTACACGCGATAATCCCAGGAACTAGGTACCTACTGGTTCGAATTGAAAAAATCTTTTAATGTAGGATAGCCCATTTATCGAGAAAGGCTAAATGCTATATAACATCACGCTACGATCAATAGTAGCGGAGCATCAATGAAATGTATTGTAAAATGGGGGAAATTGACGCAGGCGAAATTGTGCGGGCCAGCTAGTTGATTTTACCTTACCAGGAACACTACAAAAATCTTTTGTAGTGTTCCTCAAAGGGTAAACTTGACAACAGCATATTAAAAACGATTAAATTCTTCTTGTTTTCTATGTGTTACTTATGGGAACGATACCATACCAATTTACCGTTGAACTCACTATAAAACAAAAGGCGCCTGCTGATAATGATAAATCGTAAAAAATTAAGAGGGTGTGGGCATTTCTCGTAGGTAGGCCATTTTACAGCAGATTGTGATCGGGTTGAAAATTACATAAATTAAATAATTTTGTTCAAGCGCGGTCCTAATAACGTCGCAGAAATTGATGTCAACGTACAATTCCCTGATGCAAAAAGGTATATTTTATAATTTGAAGTCTCTCTGTGGGTAGGGTATTTGTTTGTCTGCCTGTGGCGTCATTAGCTTGTAAACGTGTAACCGCTTTTTAAATCGTAAGCTGATTTTTTTTTTTCGGTTCTTCAGCTTTGAAGATACATACATAAGTATAAACTTGTACCGCATAAAACCTATACCGCGGGGGGATGGGTCAGCTTCCGTGTTTCATAATTACAAAATGCAGCTTTGTTAGAGACTGCGGTAATGTTAGGTTTTTCGAAAATATATTTCAGCATAATTTCGTGAAAATAAGTGGATTTGCAGTGCCGTGCTAATTCGCAAGTATACTTGTTTATCTGAATTGTAAAACTAGAAGCAGTTTTACAAACGTTGGTAACACCTATTTATACACTGTTATTTGGAAAGAAAACCTCCCGCTGTTATACAATTTTTACAAGGCTAGTACCACTTTTGCGGTCAAAATACCTTGTGATGTGGTGCCCAATAAATGTTATGTCAATTATTGTGTTACAGGAAACCAGTTCTACATTCAGACGAATCTATTCAAAGATTTTTTGTGGAACACGTAAATAAGGAACTGACCAGCACTGTGGAGTTCCCAACAACTTTCTGCACACAGTTCATGATTCTCAGCAAACGAATGTTCACACAGAATATAAGAAATTCGGTTAGTACAAACTGAATATATTAATATTAAATTTTACTAAGTCAGCATAAATATCGCCTATCTCAGTCTTAAATAATCAGTTGTACCTAGTCACCGCAGAATTATAAAACATTGGGTACAGTTGGATCAACGTAACTAGGCCGGACTGAAGTAGGCGACAAGTGGTTGCACAAATGCATTTTTTGGAAGTAAATGGTGACAGGAAGCGGGGGCGGGGGCGGTAACTAAACGAAGAGAATTAGAGATGCGATTACGCATTACATTATCATAATTAGTTTTACTAACTCATGTTTTTTTGTGATTAAGTATTTTCATAAAGAAATTGTTTTTCAAAGTTTCTTTAGTATTTACTGTAGCTGTTCTAAATTTAAACTTTTATGAACTCATTTATATAGTGAATAAAAATGTTGCTAGTATTTTTAATCGATTAAACATATTTAGTCGTTTTCGTAAGTAATTTTAGGGTCGCATCTCTATGACATGCGCGAAAGTGATAAAAACCTAACTTCAATCCGGTCAAGTTACGTTGATCCTACTGTAGGTAAGGGTTATGATTATTTGTCCCATTAATTTAGGAGCTGTGATGAATTGATAAGCGACTATACCAAATGGAGTAACTCCGTACTCACTTGGGGTAAATCCATAAAAATCTCATCCATCTTTAGGCACAATCTTTACGGTACACAGTTATGTTTTTAATACATTTAGTTCAGAAGGAGCCATCTTTCTGAACTAAATCGCCAGATTTTACACAGCTTTGTTTTTTGCGACGAGATAAATGTGTGCAGGTGTATCGGCCTGTGTGATAGGCCTGTATCAGACCTTTACGTGAGCTCCATTACGTGATTACTTTGAAATCTTAAAAAATCTGATCCCATGTTGTCTGTTATCGTATTTTCGTACTTTCAATTCGATGTTTTAGCTAGCTTTGCTTGTTTAGCCTTCTGGTAGACTAATAATAAAATGACGTATTACATAATGGTCATATTTTTCACAAAATTTATGCTAGCTGATTCTATTTTTTTTTTAATTATGTAAAATGCACCACGAATAATAAATTAATGTACTTAGGTAAATACATAAACATTGTATTTTTTATCAAAAATATATGACAGCACAAAATCGCTTTACACCTCTCATAAAACGAAACTCGAAAACTACTAACTCATATTTATACAAAAAGAGTATTTTTAAGATAGCTAGAGTATGTAAGCTGCACCTGATAACCTAGACAGATAACCCATAAAACTGCATAATTAACAGTCACCAACTAAATTATGCAGTTTTGTAGTTTTTTTTAAGACATCACTCGCACTAGGTAACAAGACCTATGTGGACTTTTCAAGCAAACTAAGCCAAGCCATTTGTCCACCGCAGCGGGGACGTAAAATAAATAAAAAATAAAATTGTTTAATGGCACTTAAATTACATACATTGGAATTAGGTAAGTAGGTACCTATAGTGGGCACAGGATATTTGTTACAATACCTAAGTATATGTACTGATACTGATTCCCAAACTAGGCCAGAAGCCTGTATCTTCGGAGACAGTGTTCGGTCGCGCGAAAGGTAGATGTGTGTGTGTGTGCGTATGTGTGTGTGTTCGTTCGTGCGTGAGTGCATGCGTATGTGCGTATAGGTACGTCAACGGGAAATCGCCGTTACTTCGACGACCGATACGATGACGGACGTGCGATGGACAAACGGCTATAGTCATTCTATGTATCGCTACTTTGGCGACATCATGACGGGATGCGGTGGACAAACCCCCCCCCCCCCCGAACTCACCAATTAACTGACTACAGTCGCCGATAAGCGCGTCCTTTACCCGACGTCCACAATTGTGACAATCCTGACAACCTCTAACTCTAGTAGGTATCTTCGGGAACATCACACACACAAACAAGAAAATTGTTCACAACCGCTGACGAGCAGGATGTAGGTACGCACAGCTCACGCACATAAACAAAATTTTATTTACACAAAGTGTGTAGTTAGTTTACGAGATTTCTTTATTATCCCCAAGTCTTTTAAGATCATTTGAGTGTGTTCGTGACAATACAATAAGGATAGATTACGCGAAACAGGGTTCGGCTCACTCAAAAAATTATATAGCAAAAAAATTGTGTCACTAGTGTCAAAGAGTTTTTCTAGTAGATGAAATAAAGAAATTTAAGGATACGTCTTAATATGATCCCGCAAATAAATCTTGAAGTTGCGGAAAAATGCAAAAACGAGCATTTTCGTATTGTCATAGTCATGGCGTTCGTAATTTAACATATGTACGAACGAATATTCTACTTTATTTTGATCTGCGCTCCTGCGCACTGTGCAGTAATGGTTGTGTGCGGAAGAGCGAGGCCGGCGATCATTACGTAGTGCTAAATAAATAATTCTCTCAGTGTAATGCCCCCTTAACAGACAAAGTCTACACCCAGATTCGAGACAAACTTTTCAAACGTATAGGTACTTAGATCTTATAAAGCACAGCACTCCCACTGCATCAAGGCAATTAAGTAGTATGGTTTTTTTAAAGACAGCTTTATTTGTTTTTTTTGCAGACATCTCTATGGATACAACTGTGTCACCATCTACTGTCAGCGTTTTTATTCAGCGGTATATTTTACAACATAGGCAACAATGCTGCGATACCTGTAGTTAATTTCAAGTTCTGCCTCTGCTGCTTAGTGTTCTTTGTATAAACTCATACAATGGTACCGGTTTTAATATGTAAGTATCTAGACAATTAACACATAATAATTTAGGAATGAAACTGAAAATTAAACACAACACAGTTAATAGCGTCCATGGCTCATGGATACTGACACAAGGTTCGTAGCGTAGGTAATCCAGGACTCGAGCCCTGTGTGATTAAACAACAAAAAATGTTCTCTTCGCAAGTTTCATTAGACTTGAATCACTTACCATAGCATCAGATCTCCTCTAGTGTTCTAATTATGCTAAATGTTCTATTTCAGTTCCTCTCCAAGTTCGACTACTTCGTCGGGAATATTTCAATCGATGGTACAGCCTGAAAGCCTACTATGCTGCCATGTCTTTAGCTAGTTTTCCTTCCATGGTAAGTATTTTTTCCTGTTTTACTTAAATCCTGATTTACAAATAATGAAATATTTTAAAAATATTTATTAAGCATATACGAAAGGTCATATATTGATAGTTGTACACAACGACCATGGTCGTTGGTTGTACACTATCAATATATGACCTTTTTAATTATATTTTATATTGTTTTCTGAATATCTCATACTGCTGGCATATCGGTTACGCTCCAAACAAAAGTCTCGCGGATAATCACGTTTAAACTCTTATTTGACCGGTATTTTTGGAACCGTTCCTAGCACTGGCTGTATGTTCGAACTGACGAACTGGCATTGTCTTTATCGATTGAAAGTTCGTTATTGTTTGAATCACTGTAATTACCTTACTTACATCAATGCTTACACCCTGCACACGATTTTAAATAGCGACAAGTCCGTCAGAGACGTGCTTTTACTTCGACCGATCAGTTCAAACTAACTAAAAAAAAACGTCAAATGAAATTCACGCCATCTACCGGTGGTCATTTCTAAATAAAATAATACACTTGCTATTTAATTGACACAGGTGTTACGTTTCCTGGAATCAAGTAGCGATCTTCCTTCTGCGACATACTCACATATAATACAAAAGAAAATGCTTAGGAAGTAGTATTTACACATACCTATAGGTAAAATGAAGAAGGTTATCTCTACTCGTGTACCTGCTGTGCATTTTCATTTATGACACGAATGTAGACCGTGTTATGTAGAATACCCCACAGGTGTTTATAATATGAAATGTATGGGTAAATATTAAGAGGAAAAGCCTAATAAAAATTATATTTGTTCCAGATCATTCTTGGCGTGATGTTTTTAATAATTACATACGTAATGTCAGGACAACTGATGGAATGGAACAGATTTCTCCTGTTCACATTCACTGGCGTAGTCGTCGCTATATGTTCCGAAGGATTCGGATTAGCAATCGGCGCTGCGGTTAGCGTGAGAGTGAGTATCTATCTACCTAAACAAATATTACAAAAAAGATTTGTATTTTTGTATATTAATGAATAAACTTTAAAAGTAGGTAGTTTCACCATTGGTAAGCTACACTATCCCCAGGTGAAATGGCTATAATAAGCTTAAAATTATATGTAATAATATAATAAAATTGATTTTTGATAATTGAAAATAAATTAATATTTTAAAAGTTATATGTCTTAAAACACATAAGAATTTTAATAATTTTATAATATTACTAGCTGTACCGCGCAACTTCGTATGCGTCAATTTTCCCCGTTATTGCAACATTTTTCATTGCTGCTCCGCTCCTATTGAATTATCGCAGCGGGGTGTTATATAACCTAAGTATATCCTTTCTCGATAAATGGTCTATCCAACAGTAAATTCGGATAAGTAGTTCCTGAGATTACCGCGTTCAAACAAACAAACTCTTCAGCTTTATAATAATAGTATAGATGACACTTCTACTAGCATAGTTTATGATAAAACGAATTGATTTGAATTTAAAGCTTTGACATAACTACAACCTTATACAGAGGAGTGATCACTTACACGCGTTTGTATGGTATAATCATCGACTAGGGTGCCCTTTATATTAATTTATCAACATAATATTAACTTTGATTACGTTCGCATACAAAGTCGAACTATTCTTATTGTATGATGATTAATTTATAATAATTGTTTCAGAATGGCTGCATATTAGCCCCAACGATTGCGGCACCTCTCCTAGCTTTAGCATGCTATGGAATGGGCTTCGGACCCTACATTGAGACCTCAATGAAAGCGCTAATGTCACTCTCTTTCCTTCGCTACGGAGTGACTGCATTCTCCATTTCAATATACCAAGACCGAACCAACATGGAATGCCACGAAACTTTCTGCTTATACTCAGATCCACAGTTAATCTTAAGAGATTTAGGAATGGAGAAAGACACCTTTATTTTTCAAATTATAGCGCTTCTATTCTTCACTGTTTTACATAGGGTTGTAGCGTACCTTGCATTAAGGTATCACATGACTATCGAGTTTTCGAATAGGTTTATGAATTATGTTAGCAAAGTGTTAAAGCATAGATAGATCGAGGAATTATTATTAATTGTAAACTCAAAGCAAAGTTTTGCGGGAACATACATAAAACACAAATTTTAAAAAAATAATTGGATACTCTGTTAGTGTACTCAAATCGAAGCTTCATAAGGCTTTGCCTCGAATGAGCACTCACGAGTAGGTAAACGGCAATACTCAAGCAATGCCTAATAATTTAATATATAACCTATTATAAAATTATTGTTTCGGTCTTATTTAGGGTTGTAATAATATATTTATTACATATTTTTTAAAGATAACTAGCAATGTGGGATTGTGATCCCACATTACTAGCAATCCTGTTAACCCTACCAAGTAAGCTCAATGACTTGTGTTAGGAGTGGGTTCACGTCGGTAGTATAATGGGTAGGGTTCGAACCCGCGATTGCGAGACTGATGCCTTAGACATTAAGCTACCGCCGCTTTGTGATCTGAATGCTTAGTGGGATCTCGCAGTGTCGTTTAAGTCTTATTAAGATAGTTTTTTTTTAGCACATGTCTGTCAAGCAATGCCGATCTTAGCCACATTTTGTTCTTATTTAGTGCTTTTATAGCGCCCTAGGCGAGCTTTGTTTTAGTTGGGTGTCCGCGCATTGCGACAGGTGGTTTTACTTAAAAAGTCTGTAGGTAAGTACCTACTGTTTTCCAGCGCGCGTATTGGTGTTGTAAACGCTAGTGAAAATGGAGCATCAAATTGACCAATGAGAATTAGACAGATGAAGTAATTGGCAAGCACTGCTTATAAAATTTACTAAATAGACGACCAAAAAAAATTGTAGGTAGTCTGTTTTTGGAAAATTTTGATGCCCAGGACAGCTTTGAATGAGGGCCGATGATATTTTATGGAAAATAATTAAGCACGAATTTACTTAATGATATTATTAATATTATTTTAATTATAACATTTTTAGTTACCTATATATGCATATTTTTAAAATAATGCAATATGAGATGAGTTGGGTATGGGTTAATTTATATTTTTGTACTTACTTTTTTTTAAAAGATCTTGAACAGACAAATTTTGTTTAAGAAATAATAGTTAATAATAAAAAAGGTATCTGTGATAGCTAAAATACGATTAAATTGTCTGAATATTTGTCACCAATAAATATTTTATGGTTATAATTGTCTTTCATTTAACTTTGTCTTTGAAATAATATTCTATTCTGTAGATACACACTCAAGAGATTTATCTATATTATTATTATAAAGCTAAGGAGTTTGCTTGTTTGTTTAAACGCGGTAATCTCAGAAAGTACTGATCCGAATTGACTGATCCATTTACCGAGGAAGGCTATCACGCTACGACCAATAGGAGTGGAGCAGTAATGAAAAATGTTGCAAAATCGGAAAAATTTACGCAAACGAAGTAGCGCGGGACAGCTAGTAATTATATTACCCATACTAGCTTCCGTCCGCGGCTCCGCCCGCGTGAATGTTGGTTATTGCGATAAGAACTAACTCATGTCCTTTCCCGAGACTTAAGCTATCTACGTACCAAATTTCATTTCAATCGCATCAGCGGTTTAAGCGTCAAAACGTAGGCAATCAGAATTATTTTCACATTTCTATTTAGCTTGAATTAGATTTTCCCCGCGGCTTCGTCCCTGTTATGTATGAGTTTGAAATATGCAGTTTTTGTATTTTTTCCCGTTATTTTTCCAATGAATCCTCGGAATTCAAAGAAAAATGGACCAATTGTTTCAGTTCAAGTTTTGCGCTTAAGCGTCTTCTAGACGGTTGGAAACAAGGCCTCCCGCCAAGGTGACCTTGCTGGTTTCCAACAGTGTAGACGGCGGTTGCAAACCAAATTATGGTTTGACCTCCAACGCCCTTGGCGGGTGGGTGCGCTTTCCCACCACGCCGTTTGCTGTTGGTTTGTCGCCGTGTAGTCGGCGTTTCCAACCGAACAACAAACAAAACCATCACACAGGCACACATAAATTGATGATGAATCTCCAAAAATCCCTTCTTAATATATTTAATAATATATGTTCATTATATAAGGAATATGTATTCGAAATTTCACGTCTCTACGATCTGCGGTTTAGGCTGTGCGTTGATTCATCAGTCAGTCAGTCAGTTAGGACCAAGAATTTGATAGATATATATTTACAGTACGATCAACGTAACTAGGCCGGACTGAAGTAGGCGACAAGTGATTGCGCAGATGCATTTTTTGGAAGTAAATGGTGACAGGAAGCGGGGGGCGGGGGCGGTAACTAAACCAAGAGGATTAGAGATGCGATTACGCATTACATTGTCATAATTAGTATTACTAATTCATGTTTTTTTGTGATTATTTTGGTAAAGAAATTGTTTTTCAAAGTTTCTTTATTATTTACTGTAACTGTTTTAAATTTAAACTTTTACATACATATCAACCCATATGATGGCCCACTGCTGGGCACGGGTCTCCCCAGTAGAACCTACTAGTATGTAGATCCTGGGGGTAATTGCCATAATCGCCACGCTTGGCGAGCGGGTTGGCGATCGCAGTAAGGCTTTAAGTACGCAGAGGACGCTGCTGCCCGTCCTCCGGGGTGAAATCCCTTAGTCGCCTTGACGACACCCATGGGAAGAGATGGGGTGGTACTATTCTTAAGCCGGCACCACACGGCACTTAAACTTTTATGAACTCATTTAAATAGTGTTTTAAAATTGTTGAATTAAAATGTTGTTAGTATTTTTAATCGATTAATCGTTTTCGTAAGGAATTTTAGGGTCGCATCTCTATGACATGCGCGAAAGTGATAAAAACCTAACTTCAATCCGGTCAAGATACGTTGATCGTACTGTAAAGATTATGTTATGATATTTTATTGAATACTTAAAGTATTTTTTTTTAAAGATAATTAAAAATGTGGGATTGTAAAATAAGTTTACTCGCTATCACTACCTTAAACAATATGGGGTATACCCATTTTACCCACTTATGTATCCCACCCTGTTTGTTATAGGGATGGTGGGATATTATAAGCTGGAGGTTAGACGCAGCTTAGCTCTTGTTAGGTACGTATTCTTAGTACTCCGTGGAAATTTGAATAATCCCCAAATTCTGGAATCGTTGAAAATGCTTGTTCCTAACACCAGGCTACGACAGGCCCCTAGAAACAGGTTATTTCAGGTACCAACCGCCCGCACGAATATTTTGAAATTTGCACCGATTGTTTGAGCGATTAACATTATTATCTGTATCTCTCTAAAAAATTACATTTTTATATGTACATGGCCGGAATTGGAAAAGGTGACATTGCATTTTTTGTCATACTTATAGTTTAAGGATTTTGTGTATGTTGTATATTGTTGTATTGGGTTCGCCTGTAAAGACAATGTATGTTGTAAATAAATAAATAAAATAAACAAAAACTAACTAAAATGCTTGTGTTGGAAGTGGATTTATGTCGGTTATATAATGGGTAGGATTCGAACCCGCGACTTCACGATTGCGAGTCCGATACCTTAACTATTAAGCTACCGTTATCTTATAGAATAATTTCTCAGGGTTGCTATACATTTATGCGGGTCGGCTTTGTCAGTTTAACAGTATTTGTTAAACGACAAAGCCGACCCGAAGCAATTACTGCTATTGCTCGGTCAAGTATATGTGCGGCAAAGCCAAGCGGTCAAACATTCATCTATATATTAATATAAGACTAACTGACATGCGCAATTTCGTCTGCGTTTCCCCCGTTTTAACATTTCTCTTATTGGTCGTAGCCTTCCTCAATAAGTAGGCTATCCAGCACTAAAACAATTTTTCAATACGAACCAGTAGTAGTTCCTCAAATTCAAACAAACAAACTTCAGCTTTATATTATAGTATAGATTTTACTCTGGGCCTAGTGAGTTCCCATTTCATAAAAGGTAGGTATGACAGATTCTCTATGCAAAATTCCAGCTTTGTTAAAGTACATGAAGCGGCGGTAGCTTAATAGCTAAGGCGTCGGTCTCGCCATCGAGAGGTCGCGGGTTCGAATCCTAGCCATTATACTACCGACGTGAACTCACTCCTAACACAAGCCATTGAGCTTAACAGGATTGCTAGTAATGTGGGACGAAAAATCCCCCATTGCTAGTTATCTTTAAAAAAAAACTAAACTTACTGGTTTCACTGTCTCTTAAACAATACAAATTGACAACGATACGATATTCACATGACCATAAAGTGATATTTTGACATAATATGTGTTGAAAATGAAATGGCTCAAGAAAGAACTCTGTTTGGAGGACATATCACGTTTGACTACCGCGTGCAGGAATGGAACATTTTTTTTAACGACTCCCGCAGTAGGGTACAAGCTATGCGTCGCGGGCGGGTGACTTTACAATCATACAAGTCACGGACACAAAGCACACCCAGACCCGGAACAACATTTTGTAGATCACACAAAGTGGTGTCTCGTGTGGGAATCGAACCCACAACCTCTTGCGTAGCAGTCGGACACAATCCCACCGCTCAGGATTGTTTGGTGAACGATATCACAGACGACAGCGACATGGCGCAAGTAAAACGAAGATCCTCAATATTGACGTGTTTGGTGAAAGAAGTATCACGTCGTTAAGCATTTGGTTTCAAAATCAGACGATCGGCCATTAAACGTGTAACGAAAACGAACACTCCTTGTTTAATTCGTATATTTTATCCAAGAACACCACAGATATATAAATCTGAATTTTGCGTTTGCATTAAAAAGGGTAATAAATAAAAATAGCACTTTAAAAAACTTTGGCTTTATTGTTTTTTTTTCTTGCTTAAATTCATACATGATATTGGAGGTAATCAATAAACAAAATTAAGTATACGCGGTCCAACGAGACGAGATATAACACTATTATTTATCCTCCAAAATATCAACCTTAACTGAATCATTTTATGGTTGTTTTTACATCAACAGAAGCAACTAAAATCGTTCAAAACAAAATAATCTGAATGAAGGTCAAATTCGGACGGGACTTGATATAATTTTTAAATCATCTCGGTACAAAAACCTATTGAAAAATACTATCACCATGGGAATGGTTATTTGAATAATTGATAACTGTGTACTTAGTGCGAGTTTGTTTTACGTTAACGCGATCCAAGCTCCAAGCTCTTAACCAATCAGAGAGCCAAACGCAGTAAACGTTTCGATCGCGTTAACGTAAAAACAAATTCGCACTAGGCCTGCTGATGAAACTCAGGGTATTGTGACATAAAAAATAAACATTGGTCGGTCAATAACAGAAACATTACAAATTAAATCTAAGCATATTTACAATATTTACTTACTCGTAGCTCTAAATAAAATTACATTTTTATTGAAAATGATACAGTAAAATCTGTTTCAAAGGTATTTCGGCAAATTACCAACTAAGTATATAATTACTTAAGAATAATAATTATATTTACTACTTATTATAAATTATCATAAAAATGCTTTAAAAATTATTACAAAAAGTAATACTTATTATAACTTTGAAACTACCCCTTAATTCATAAAATTATCTGTACTTGGCAAAGCGTGATAAAATAAACACAAATTATCATCACATACGGTTGAAAATGGCATGCCAATGTTTGATTATTACTAAAACATACTCAATTTTCAACCTTATGTTAAGACATAAGGGTTTAGTTTACATTGTTATCTTTCCAGTCGTAGTCAGGTCTACATGGATTCTTGTGCTCACACAACTAAAAAATAGATTTTTTTTTTAGATTTCTATCCTTTACGAATCTAGTAAGAGGGAAAAGGACAAAACATGAAAAAGCTAAAATACTTTCAGTTATAATTTATGAGCAAAGGGATTTTATACTTGCAGTTATGTATAATCCTAAAGTCTAAAACCGCGAGACTTGTACTCCATCCTCCAGTGGGACTTTTTCTGGGACTAAATGTTCGGTAGATGACATTCCTTGGACTATATTATTTTCAATTTGTCTCTTATCCGGTAATAAATTATCGTCTGCCTTCTTGTCTTGCACTTCATTTTCCGTCTTCGCTGGGGGTGGCCTTTTACCTCCTGTAATGAGAATTAATGAATTAATTAAAACAATATAATATAATGTTTTGGTTACGTTCTAAAGGTACCTTGTGTATTAAATATAGCTACCAATCTTATCAGAGATTAATTAGATAGAATATATTATAGTATACAAGTGTACGCGCAAGCATAAGTGCACTCTCTTTTCCCTCACTCTCATAGCCCGATGGGACGGAAATACGACGTCTGTAGTGGCTAGGGAGCCCAAGTAGTTACCTTGGATTTACTCGAGCGTCGTGGGGACCTATTAGATTTTGAAGATTAGGTATTATGGTGCGAACAAAAAAATGTTTATGATGTATATTCTTTCAATGGTGGGAAAAGGAGTTGGCGGCTTGAAGTCTTAAAAAATAGAACTCTTTCGCATGAAACGGTAAAGTTAAGTGAACCCACAAAAAGCTCCCATTCAAATTACTTACGATTCGGGTAAGCAGCAAGCTTGAAGCGGCTTTTTGAAAATTTAAAAACAATATCGTCAGATTAAGAAAGCTCTAACATTAAATTGTTGAAATATTAGATTAGCATATCTATGATATCAAGCTGAACCATCTGTATGATAATCTAATGCGCTCGAGTATCTCTATTGATATATTTTTTTACCAATTTTTTGATCGGCTGCCCAAGACGCTTGTCACTATATAAAGAGTTAATATTCAGTAGGGGTACTCAACAGGATACGAGGTATCCCCCTTACGTTAATCTGCCGCGCTCAAATCCAAGTTAGCTACTTGGGCTCCCAATCTATAGAGAATAGGTACAGGACAGACGACTTAAAGTACTCCCCAAAGCAATGTCCGAAGAATGTAACATTTTTGAGAAGCAGCCACCCATCTATGAACTGACAGGGGCAACATTACTTAACCTCGGCGATATATAATCTGGTCTATCAAACTACAAGCATCACGAGGAACTTAACAAACATACAAATCACAGACCATAAAGTACACCCAGAGTTGGAACAACAATTTGCGGATCACAGAAAGTGATGTCACGTGTTGGAATCGAACTCACGACCTCTTGCGCAGCAGTCGCATGCACTCCTACTGTGCCACGGAAACAGTTAAACTTTAGTATATTTATAATCTGTATATACTAAAGCTATATTAATCCAGTAGTACCTGTATGACCGAGCTTTGCACGGTTTTTTTAAACCACATTTTCTAAAAATGAAACCTTACTAGATCAATTTAGACTCTGCATAATACATTTCATGAAAATCGCTGCAGCCGTTGTCGAGATTCAGATTATATATACAGGGTGTAACAGAAAGATGTGGTCAAATTTCAGCAGCAGATAGGATATGTCATCAGTATTACACCTACCATAGTACCATAGCTGGTTGCATCATTCTTACATAGTTATAGCATATCCTTTTTGTCAAAATTCAGTAGTGAAAGGCGTATGGCATAAGAATTATATCTTCCCTGGTACAAAATTCGATAGAATTATTATGGCATAGAACTTTTTAAGTCATACTTTTTTCATTAATAACTTTTTTATTCATAAATGAACCAATGAAAAAATAATTAATATTTTTTTAGGGTACTCCGATTTTGATAAAATTAAGTATGTGCATTCAGTATCATGGGCACATACCAACCCTTGAATATGACCACACCTTTCTGTTACACCCTGTATATATACATATATATATATATATATATATATACTAGCTGACCCGCGCAACTTCGTCTGCGTAAATTTTACCCGTTTTTGCAACATTTATCATTGCTGCTCAGCTCCTATAGGTCGTAGCGTGATGTTATATAGCCAATAGCCTTTCTCAATAAATCGGCTATCCAACAGTAAAATATTTTTTCAGTGCAGCCCAGTAGTTCCTGAGATTATCGCGTTCAAACAAACAAACAAACTCTTAGGGATATGAAAAATAGATGTTGTCCGATTCTCAGACCTACCCAATATGCACACAAAATTTCATGAGAATCGGTCGAGCCGTTTCGGAGGAGTTTAACCACAAACACCGCGAGAATTTTATATATTAGATATAGATTTCCGGACTGATATGTCTAAATGACCTTCAAAAAAATAGCTTACTCTATTGTAGCAGATATCCACGTGCAGTGGTAATCACTTACCAACAGATAAGTCGCTTGTTCGTTTGCCCCCCTATCTCATAAAAATATATATAACTAAAAAACTTACCGCCTCCCATAAAGTGCTTGATCAGTGTAGAACAAGGCGAGTCCACCAACACAGTTATGAAGAATGAAACAATTACAGCCAACATAAAGTCACTGAAGAATTTGAAAACCTGTAACAAAGCATAGAGTTTATAAAAACGTGAATTCTGACCAAGGAGTATAAATATAAGGAACTACGGCATTCCCTGGCTTCGCACGGAGTTTTCTACGCTATAATGGTGGACACACAATTAGAAACACCTAGTAGGGATTTTATTTTTAATGTAAATTAACTATAGAATTATGCTAGAACATGTCTTAGGGGGCTATTGCCTTTTTATCTATAAAACTTAATCTATTTGAAGCACATTCTATTAATTTTGAACAGATTATTTAAAACAAGGTATATTAAAAAAATAAAATAAACGAAACTAAATATTGTAGTGGCAAAACTGTATATAGCACAAATTTGTTGTACAAAATTTATTTGCGCAAATAAGCATGTACGTGAAGACGTTACCAAAACCGTTTGCATCAACAAGGTTTGTGCAAATAAGACTGTGCTTGTAGGGGCCGACTTGCATTCGCAAACAGTTTGTATCATTTTTGCACAAATCGTTTGCATATGCAAGTCATTATCGTGTACACGCCATGCAGTTATTTGCGCAAATGTTTGCACAAACTGTTTGCGCACGCAAGTCGCTGCATGTAGCCGGGCTCTTAGAAGAAATCTACATCTTGCCGTACAGAATCGCACTTTCCTATGTTTCTATAATTTTCTGTAATTTAGAACCGACATTTACTAAAGCGAGAAAGTGAGTGGGAGTGCGACGGCACGATGAAAGGATGACATCTCTATAAAAGAAAAGTGTCCGTGAAAATATGTTTAAAAAGTGTGACACTACAGCAGCAAGAAAGGGCAGAAATTGTCTCTTCAATCCGTCTACAACTGCTAGATACCCCTCATCTACGCCACTTTGGAGGTTTTGAACTGTTATTTTATTTAGACGGCCATTTTTCATACATCGATATTTTAATCTAGGCTATATTCTCTTTTTAATATATTCATGCTCATTACATTCAACAACGACATCTGTTAGGGCTAACACGAACCAACTTAATATTTAGTCAAATTGTTATCTAAAGTTCCTTTTCATATTGCAACTTACCGACACGACAATACTGACAGATTTTTTAAGACGACTGGTTAGAGACAGTTAAAATTTATAGTTATAAAGATTAAAAGAAAGACTGGAAATACATTTATTACTGCAGGTCGCCAGTGGTATTAAATTGAACTACTTAATAATAGTAGTTCGCTAAAATTCAAACAGATGTCGTTGATACAGCTATTTTAATAAAGTTGCCCGTAAACGATAAAATACTGTGTGTCTGTGTATTCTATCGTTTTATCTATTTTAACAAAATTAGTAGTAACTCGACGGCTGGACGTATTTTGACGGGACTTTCACTGTCAGACAGCTGATGATGTAATGAGTAACTTACTACTTTTTACCATCACGCTAACGTCTATAGCGAAAAAGCAGTGCTTCAAATTCACGCGGACGAAGTCGCGCGCACAACTAGTACTCGTATATTATAAACCTGAAAATTTTGTTTTTTTGAATACGCTAACCTAAAAAACTATCAACTGGTTCAAATTAAAAATATGAATTTAAAAAATGTAATGTCAATAGCCCATTTATCGAGGAACTCTATAGAGTATATAACATCACGCTACAACCAATAGGAGCAGAGCATAACTGATAAATGTTGCTAAAACGGGAAAAATTGTCCCAGACGAATTGCGTTGGTCAACTAGTTATGATCAAGCGCGTAAATGTAAAAATACTAACCGATGCAGATCCGCTGAAGTACACAGGAGCGATAGGCGTAGCGTTGACAGCAAATATCATGGGGTAGTGCGTTAGATACATGGCGTACGATATACGACTTAGAACCTTAAACGCTCTAAGCGATAGTAACCAGTTGATCGGACCTGAAATAATAACATTTTATTATCATCTCTTTTGTTGTTACGAGTCTGGTTTTACTTTGTGTGGTTTTTAAGCTATTGCATAGCTTTTATCGCGGGCTTTGAGCGCGGCGACCGAATCTAGAAATTCCGTAACGAAAATAAAACCTACCAACCCCCCCCCCCCCCCCAACCCCCCCCCCCCTCCGCCTACCATGCAACTCGGCCGAGCGTTCGCTTAACGTATATGTATATGATACGACTGTACAAAGCTCGCTCCAAAGTCGGATGAATACGTAATTGAATGATTTTTTTTTTGTGTGTAATTACACAATTTATACCTAATTATTTTTACCTGTTTTTCTTCTCATTAAAACGAAAATAGCTAATTTTCGTTTTATAGAGAAGAAAAACTTAAAGAGCCAAAAAGAAATTGTGAACGTCAAATATTATCAGCATCAGAAAGATTGAAAGAAAAAAAAAAAAAAAAATTGCATAAGTTGATAAAATATGCTATGCAATAGCTTTACTGCAGCAATCCCCAAGTGCCACACGAATGTGTATTATATATTTTATTTTTGTAAAGTCCCCCATTACATTTCGCAATGGTGCTCGTACCATGTTGCGAAAGTTTTCTTATAATTGAATATTAAAAAATGGTTGTCTGTAAAGTCGGTTTACGGACGATAATTTTAAGAGATAACGTCATAAGAAAATATTGATGATATTGTAATAAACAACCATGCCTGTGACAGCTTTAGTGGACCCGGGCACAATACTTCAGCCTATCAGCAGGCAGAACGTGGCGGACCGTGACACTTTTTCGTGCGTTCAACCGGTCATCGATATTCTGGGTCTTAATCGCGTGAATAATTTAAGGTTAAATACCTTGTTTATTGTCCGACGTTTCAACCGTGTTGCAACGGCCGTGGTCACGGGTAGACTGTCTGTCTGTCTGACCCGTGAAATTATTCACGCGATTAACCTCCCACTCGTGGCTTCTTTACATTACATTAAGTAGTTGTAATATTAGTTTATTTTTTAATAAATAAAAAACCTACATCCATGATAATCATATTAGACAATTTTTATTGATTTATAAACACAATATATCAATTGAACAATTATTTAAGATTGTCAATCGAAAAGTGTTCATGGCTAATTATAACCGACTTCAAAAAGGAGGAGATTCTCAATTCAGATGTTTGTATTTCTTTTATTGTATGTTCGCGCATAACTCCGTTATATATAGACAGAATTACAAAATTCTTTCTTGTTTGAAAGAGGTCTATGATAGATAAAGTAAAGATCTTATGAAGAATTTCGAAGACAGACAACGAAACTTCTCGATAAATGCCAGGAAATCAACCTTTCTAATCAATATTTTTTTTTTATAAGGTGATTGGAAACCTTCCAAGCATAGCAATTTTATTCCATAAACGGATTTTTGCAAGCAAGCCTATACGATTATTTACGTAATTAAATTATCTTTTGATACCAATTTCTATTGGTTTATTTTTCCACGTCTCCCCTACTATAATAATAAGTATAAGTTTTACATACCTGCATATCCATGAACACAAGAAAAGACCATCCAACCCACAGATAAAGCCCATGCGGGCCTCATGAAAGTATTAATCATATCATCAGCAAACTGATTGTCCCAATCTAACTGCATTATAGGATACGATGAATACATTATAAGAGCGCTGATTACGATTGCACATATATGACCGATTGCTACGAAGATCTGAAATTAAAAAATATACCTAATGTAAAATACTAGCTGTTGCACGTTCCGGTTGAAAACCGGCGCCGTGTAGCCGGCGACCGGGTACCCGGCGCCAAGTGTATGGCGACGTACGGTAGCTTTCACACGGTCCGGCGTCCGTCCGGCCAGCAGGTCAATTCACGTATTTAAAGCAGTGCAGTTGCAGTTCAGTTGCAGATTTGAAATTGAATGAATACAACTTTAACGCGTGACTGTCTCGCCTACTTACGAGATTTTGGATGACTGACGAACGTTAAACTTATTCTGAATTAATATACTGTTATATTTATTGATATACTTTTCAGGTTTTATAAAGTAGTTTTGCAACACATTTACTTGATTAAAAAACAATGAACCTGTGTCTGCGCCAAACGCTAAGGAATTCAGCTTATTGATGGAAGGGTATTTCTTTAGTTAAGTGACATAATATCGAAAAATCTGCCCTTATTTATAGAATGATTTTTAATATACTAATAAACTCCCGCTCGTGGCTTCTTCACATAACAATACATAAATTTGTAATATTAGTTTGGGAAAATCCCTACTAATATATAAATGTGAATGTAAGTTTGTTTGTTACGCTTTCACGCGAAAACTACTCAACCGATCATCATGAAACTTTGTACACATATTCTTGGAGGTATTAAAAGTAACATAGGATTACAAAAAAAAAAAAAAATTGAAAATTTACGCAGACGAAGTTGCGCGGGACAGCTAGTATTTAATAAATTAACCCTTAATCACCTACCACTTGTTTTTGGAGTTCGGGACTTTCGATTAAAACGCTTGCGCCCCGTACTAAAATGTCGTTATTGCGCTCTCGAGACGCATACTTGACGCAAGCGTATTTGAGATTGATCCCAAAGTTACAAGAATAGGAAAATGGCCATTTTAATCGAAACTTAACTACAACTGCACTGCTTTAAATACGTGAATTGACCCCCCGGTCGCCATACATTCGCCGCCAGATACCCGGTTACAATCCAGCGCCAACTACCGGACGCCGGATTGAAACCGGAACATGTGAAAAGGACCTCAGGGTCACTAACTATGGTGTATGTATGTCTGTTACATGATTAAAGTCCATTGACGTATAGATCTGGACCGTGCCATCAGTTTCAATTAAAAAGTAAATATTGACTGCAAAGCGTAAAAAAGAACAAATTCGTGCGGCCTTTGACAGGTATTGTCCACAAAGTAGCGTTGTCTCTTTCTAGAGGGTGGTCAATTTTGTGAGGTTATGGCGTAGTCCTGGTGCCTACGTCAATGTTAAAGTCACACTCCATTTCTTTATGATCTGGTCAAAAGAAAAGCCACACGAATGTGGCGTATATTACCCGACTGCGCAAGAATAGGGTAGGTTAGGTTTTTGGAGTGGATGTCTAGAGCCGCGTTTCTTCTAAGTTTTAGCTTGAGTTGTGAGAGTGACACTAGGTAAGTATTATAAAATTATGTATACTACGGGTCTTAATCGCGTGATGTCCTTAGTGTTGTGTGTCGAAGTACCGACAGTTCCGTAATAGTGAGTGATAAAAATCAAACGAGGATAGTTTCCGAAACACGGAGGCGACGCTGAGCTGAACCAGTCTACCCGTGACCACGGCCGTTTCAACACGGTCGAAACGTCGGGAAATAAACAAGGTATTTTACCTTATATTATTCACGCGATTAAGACCCGTAGTATATATAATGTCATAATGTGAACAAATCGTAATTTTGTACTTACCCAGTTCCTAAACTTTCAAGTTTAGAAACTGGGTAAGTACAAGATTAAAAATAAATACAATGGCGCATTTTTTGACGCCAAAGTATTTCTGTTATTAATTTTAAACAGTCAGGTTTTTTGTTTTGTAATTTTGATATTTAAATTTAAGTCTGCCTTTGAAACTAACACAAACACACTGAGTGTCGAAACACTCGGCGAGTTTATGTTATTTGAAAAGGCAGGCGTGTTTTTCAAATTTTCTAATTATTTGACTTACCTTAGGCAGATGAATAGTTTGCCCTTTGTAGTTAGACAATACGTATCCGTAGATAAGACCTACGAAGAACGGTGACGCTCTCGTTAATGTGTTCACATAGTAATAGTACACATATCTTTCTTGTTCATCTAGACGACTGAAAATAATTATAATAAGGATTATTAACCACTAGAATTGGCCACGAATTCATTAGGGTGACAATGAAAAAAAAAACAAATTTTCGAATCATTTTTCACAGAAGCCTTTTTCCAGGATAAAATTTCTGGACTACAAACTATCTCTGTTCCAAATTTCGTTCAAAGAGCAACAAAAATCCATCCATTCTCACAAACAGTAGGATATAATAATAATAATATCTTGGGACAACTCGCTACACAAATACTACACCTATTTTTAGAGTTATTACCTAAACCACTGGAGTAAAATAATAATAATAATAATATAATATCTTGGGACAACTCACACAACGCTATCAGATCCCAAACTAAGTAGAGCTTGTACTATGGAAACCAGACAACTGATAAACATACTTATATATTTCTAATTACATACATATTATAGATAAATAACACCCAGACACAGAATAAACCATCGTGCTCAAGTTTTATCCTGGGTGGGGATCGAACCCACGACCTCTTGCATAGCAGTCGGATACACTCCCACCGCGCCACAGAGGTAGTCGAGAAAATCGTTGTTTATTGTGAGGTTTAGGCTCTAAGCCTGACAAAGAAACATTGATTTTACTTTGGGGTCTCTCAGATGTGTGGTAAATGTTTGTGTGACAAAAGTAGGTCGTAGGTGGTGAAGGTCTTTTTTAAGCTATTGCATAGCTTTTATCACGGGCTTTAAGCGCGGCGACCGAATCAAGAAATTCCGTAACGAAAATAAAACCTAACACGGAGGGGTGTTAGGTTAGGGCTCCGCCTACCATGTCGCTCGGCCTTTGGCCTCGGCTAGGATTTAACTTACGCAATTATTTTTTTTTAAATAAAAAAAACCGCGACACGGGGGTGCCACACATTTTTTTAAATTTATATTACGAAGTTATTTAACGTAATGTAAAGAAGCCAATTAAAATCGTCCTGTATATTTCTAAATACATACATACATATTATACATCATTTTTATGTTAGTGATCCTGGCTTAGCAGTCAGGGTCACTAACAACCAACTGGCAAACAGTTAGTATACTTACTTAGGTATGATAGGTCCAGACGGGAAAGCGAAAATAAAGTTGTAAGCGCCTGAAGCAACCAATATAGCAATAAGGCCACCAATCAGAACGGTCCATGCGATTCGTTTGTTGCCAGTTAATACCCATAGTAGTATGATTGGAGATATGATGTATAGTTGCATGTCTATAGCTAGGTACCATGAATGGGATAGACACTGGAATTAGAAGAGTTATGTCATGATATTAATAGGGAAATGGTATATCTTTGCTTTTAGTTTAGAAACAATAATTAAGCACAATGTTTACTTTTTATTTTTGTAAAAAATGAAACAATTGTAAACTATTTGTAGAGAACTTATGTGAATCTATTTATTTAACAATTTCCCAATGTTTTCGTCTATTCATAATTTAAACAGCTCTATCAAAACTACAGTTTGTTAATAAGTATGTACAATACAAGAAATATATATTACACAACACAACTGTCTGAGAGGGGCACGTGCCCCCGTGCACCCCCTGGATCCGCCTTTGATTACGGTAATTGATATTAAATTTTAGATCCACTAAACTAATCTGTTTAGTGGATCTAAGTGGAATACTCCCTTATTTATACTAATATTATAAAGCTGAAGAGTTGCTTTGTACGCGGTAATCTCAGGACCTACTAATCCGAATTGAAAAAAATCTTTTACTGTTGAATAGCTCATTTATCGAGGAAGACTATAGGCTTTATAACATCACGCTACGACCAATAGCAGCGGAGCTGCAATGAAAAACGTTGCAAAAACAGGGAAAATAGACGCATAGGAAGTTGCGCGGGTCAACTAGTTTTAAATAAAAGGTGTAAGGAAACTCACCATAGCACTAGGATTAACATAATTCTGCACATGTAGTATAGTCGACCACCAGTTGACTCTGCATCTGTGTATATGTTGCATGTTCGCTCTCCAGTACGGCCCGTCGACAAACCAGTTCACGAACGATATTTGTATGAGGATCGTGGCGCATAGTACCGGCAATATCCTCAATATACGATTTAGGTAGAACAGATGGAGATTCTTTAAAAGTCTCACTAAAAAAAAAAAGATAGAAAAGTTGTAGGAAAGAGGTTTTGTTAAATACGAACTTATTTTAATAATAAAATAAATGTACAGTGTCAATTCAGTCCATTAAAAAGTAAACTTATTTAAAAAAAAAACGCAAGTAGCTAAATTGCTGATTTAAAAAAAAATGTTAATCTAGTCATTGTACTACGACGGTTCCCGCCTTTTTCTTTGCAATGATGGAGCTTAAACAGCGAACATTTGCGTGCTATGATATTTTACAATTTTAAATTTGGCTTAACTGAAAAACTTAGCCTTCAGCTATTACAATCAGCGTTAAGGGAGTCTGCCCCTTCTCGAACAACAGTTTTTTAGATGGTTCAGTGAATTTAAGAATGAATCACAAAATATCTAAGATACTTTACTGATGACCACCGAGCTGGCAGCTTCCTCGCACAACGCATCAGCATTGCTATACAACAAGGAAATACTGCCAGTATCTGTGGAACCATGCCCAGGGGTCACAATTCTTTGTATATATTAAGTTTTTAAATAGATAGTTAGTAGTTATGTAATTTTTAAACTTTTATAACACTTAATAAATCTTTTGATAGGTACAAAAATATATATATTTTTGTAGAGGGAATAGTCCTAGTGTTTTTACTTCACAGATGCATTTGATTACATTATAAGATTTAGAAGATTATTTCAATGAATAATCTTTAAATGATCTTCTCCTCATTATAATTTCAATAAGGTACAATATCTCTTTGTTCATTTATTTATTTAGAACATTATTAATTAATGTTCCTTCTGCTGTAATAATAATAATAATAATAAAATAATAATAATAACTTACTAGGCTTCATTTTTCCATTAGTTGTGTAAACTAGCAGTAGACCGCTGAGCATAAAGAATGTGTCCACTGTAATTGGGCCTGATGTCACCCATATATTTCTAACGGACATTATGTACTGAAAAATAAAACAAAAGCGTATAAATAAAGCTTCAGATCAAAATTATTTAAGAAATCTCATCATAATTTTAAAATACCTACACGATGATACCCCACATGACATAGTTTGTTGACTTAATTTTTTTTTCTCTATCACAATATGGCGGCTGGCTGTTGCCATTTAGAATTTTAATGGATGTTATGTCTTTAGTGACACTCGCAAGATAAATACGAATCGATTGATGTATGAATCATCATAATCGGCCCACAGGGTTTGGTCTAGGTATATAGTGCCCCAAAGGAACTCACAAATATATATATACACGTCAAACACATAACCCTTCTCCGCAGTCGGGTAAAAAATAAGCTCAGAGTGATTGATTGAATTTTCAAAATATCATACACTATAGATATTATTCCATTACACTAAAGTCTAAAATTCCTCAATAAGGATACCACTCTAAAAAGTAACGAAATACGTAAAACTAAAGGACAGAGTTGGTTTTTGAAAACTTTATGACCTTTACCCGCTGAGTTTTTCAATTTACCTCTAACAAAACCAAAGGATTAAGAAGTTCTGAGGTTGTAGGTAAATCGTATCTATGAATCTACTTAACCGATTTTGAAAATTATTTCAACAATAGAAAGCTATGTTATTTATGAGTGTGATATTTCAAAGCTCCGTATTTAAGCTACGTTATATACGACTAATAGAAACGGAGCAACAATAAAAAATGTTACACAAACTGTTTGAGATTTGCGTCATAAACGGTAATGATAACCCACATCATAGCTATATCTCGAAAACCGTCCAGACATTCTATCGCACTGGATACAAGGTATCCCTTATAAGGTACAAGGTATCGCACAGGGTAGGTACATGGTTTATCTTGGACCCTTGCCTCTGACATCTGATCTTATAAAATTATCGCTAATAATAATAATAATAATAAACCCCTCGGGGCTAGTCGTTGTCTCCCTATATGAGATTAACGCAACACTCTGAGGGCATAGTAGCAGCTCTTGAAATCCTTATGACACCAATAAAAAATGTCTCATGAGGGTGAAATAAGAGTACACAAACCGCAGGGCAGCTTTGTGGCGAGCTGAATGTGCGTGGCGACACTGCGGTCCCGATGCCTCAGAGAGTCGGTCAGGGCCTCGTCTCCCGCTTGCCTTTACTGGCCGGCGGGAGTGGAACACCAAGAACTCTGTCTTGCCTTAATCGGCCGGCCAGAGGGAGGTCGCCAGAGCTTGTATGCTCGGGGGTGGAAGTGTCATTTTCAAGGGCATAACTACGGGGAAACCCGCTCACGGGCCTTCTTCGTGATGGTGAAACCGGCGCCGCACCGCTCGACACCCCGCGCTGCTCACACCCATGTTGCTCCCTGTCGCCTGTTTGGCTGTATGCCTGTGGCGGCCAGAAGGGGGCCCATCTAGTGAGTGGCGAGTCACCGCCTGCCCATTTGTCCGTGTGTTTTTACCATGTGTTGCAGGGCAGGCGCCATAGTTCTTCAATAGTACCAGCTAACCATTCCACTAACACATCACCTCCATAACCCAGTTTCTTAGCTACCACTTTTTGACAATAGTTTTTACACTAACCGGGGAATGTCGTTGGGTACATTTATATAGTGTATACAACGATATTCGCCGGTTTGTGTCACATAGCCTTTAGATTAAAGTGTATAACGGGCCTCTACGTGTTGGCTTCGGCCCCACGCACGCCTCCCAAATGACCGGGACTCCATAGTCCCGTGATATGGAAACGACATACATAATAATAATAATATCTTGGGACAACTTACACAACGCTATCTGATCCCAAACTA
The DNA here is from genome assembly GCA_945859575.2 of Herminia tarsipennalis. Classification (NCBI taxonomy): domain Eukaryota; kingdom Metazoa; phylum Arthropoda; class Insecta; order Lepidoptera; family Erebidae; genus Herminia; species Herminia tarsipennalis. The sequence continues at coordinate 6,379,185 of OX243834.2, read as the reverse complement.
AGCAGAGTTTGTACTATGGCAACCAGACAACTGATAAACATACTTATATATTTCTAAATACATACATATTATAGATAAATAACACCCAGACACAGAATAAACCATCGTGCTCATCACACAAAGTTTTATCCTGGGTGGGGATCGAACCCACGACCTCTTGCGTAGCAGTCGGATACATTCCCACCGCGCCACAGAGGCAGTCGAAAATATTGAATACCGCTTGAGATTTGCGTCACAAACGTATGACCAATAATGACCCACATCATAGCGACGGCTCGGAAACCGTCAAGGCATTCTAACGCACCGGGCTATCTAAATACATATATTACGGGTCTTAAACGCGTGAATAATTTAAGGTAAAATACCTTGTTTATTGCCCGACGTTTCAACCGTATTGCAAAGGCCGTGGTATATATTTTTTATAATGCGTACAAATCGCGAAAGTTCACCAATTTGAACCATATCAACCCATATGATGTCCCTCTGCTGGGCACGGGTCTCCCCAATAGAACCTACTTATTGTAGATCCAGGGGGTAATTACCATAATCGCCACGCTTGGCGATTGGGTTGGTAATCACAATGCAGCTTTAAAGTACGCAGAGGACGCTGCTGCCTCCTCCGGTGGGAAAGCCCTTAGTCGCCTTGACAACACCCTCGGGAAGAGATGTGGTGGCACATCAACTTACCCCTAACAAATTTAAAGAATTATATTGAATACCGCTTGAGATTTGTGACTCACATCATAGCGATAGTTCGGACACCGCTAAGACATTCTATCGCACCTGATACAGGCTTTTCTGAATTTGACTTTTGACCTATACCGTCAGAACTTTGTCCTTATTTCAAATTAGCGACATTCAGGGTTGACAAATAATGACCCACATAATAGCGACATTCTAAGGCACCAGATACAGTGTGTCCATAATTTGATCTTTGACATTATCAACTTACCTCCAACAAATCCAAAGGATTATATTGAATACCGCTCGAGATTTGCGTCACAAACGTATGACCAATGATGACCCACATCATAGCGATGGCTCGGACACCGTCCAGACATTCTATCGCACCGGGCACAGGGTTGTAAGTGACGAGACGACGAGTATTTGTATAGACTGAGAATGATAGCAATATTTTGTTGACTCTCTTCGGATCTGAAAAGAGAAAAATAGACTTATAGAGAAGTTTATTAGCAGTTTTTCGAATTCCTTTTTAACAAAATATACACTTTGAAATAAAATGCACAAGTTAAAATATTAAATACTTGTTTTTGTTGTATTCGCACAGGACCAGGTGAAAGATTAGGTTTTGTAATTTTACTATCGAGCTATTTTGTGAAATATAAGTTTGTTTATTAGTTGTGGGTCACAAAATAGCGAGTCACATGTATGTAATTCCGTGTCCAAGTATGACGTCTATGTGTGGGTTGCTCGAGTGAGGTACAGTTAGCTACATAAGTCCCTTAACATTTGAAAATTTTCAAAGCATCTCAGCACAATTATGTCATACCGCATATTCACGAAAATTTAGATAAGAACAAAATAGCCGCTCAAATCAAGTTAAAGTTAAATCATCATGGATAGTCACTTTATTTTTGAGTTATGATGGTTTAAATATTTGCAAATGTCAAGCGACTTATGTAGCTGACTGTACGTATGTAGTTTACCATCTGTACTCTAGGTATTTTGTGCCTGCTTGGTGGATTAAGACCAATATATTCTTACTCAGAGAGGAGGCTGGTGTCCTTGCAGTGAAACGTATAAGACTGATTGTCTTAAGTTTTCACAACCTTGCCCGCGGCAATCAGATCTGCCCATGTCGCATCACGAAATCAAAGTAACATTTTCAATAAAATAATATTTATAAAAATCAATGAATTCAAAGTGATTGTATACATGAAAAAAAAAATCGGCCCCTTTTGAAATAGGCTACAAAACAACATTTATCACAACACCATAATCATAACAGAATGTAATTAACGTGATTCTAATCAATTAATATCCTAGTCATTCAACATTCGTCATGATTTCTATAATTCTTAACGTATATCTACAAAAACATGTTTTATCATAAGTTTTTCCACAATGTAAATAAGTTATTTGTGAATATTTTAATCCTTTAAAATGAATCAGCAAATTCCATATATGGCACCTGACCCACCAACAGCGAAAAGCGAGTAGCGATTTCATCGCTCAAGAATTGTAAATATTCATGTAGATCCCGTGTAAACAAAACAGATACAGATGTTAATAGTTGATAGTTGTGTGTTCACACTGACGGCGAGTACTCGCTCTATAATGCATCGCTTTTGTTAAACGTACAACAGATGTATTTTGTAGATACAAAATACATCTGTTGTACGTTTCTTGAGCGATAAATCGCTACTCGCTTCTCGCTCATCGTCGTTAGTGAGACAGGTGCCTTAACCCGTAATTATAGTTAATTACTAAATGCAACTTTTCGCGTTAGAAAAATTCTTTTTTTGAAACTTTTAAATTTTTAGTAGAACCCTTCATATTTCGTTTTTAAGCTACATAGCTTTTATCGCGGGCTTTGAGAGCGGCGACCGAATCAAGAAATTCCGTAACGAAGATAAAACCTAACACCGCCCACTCCGCTTACCATGTAGCTCGGCCGAGCGTTCGCTTAACGTATATGTATATGGTAGGTACGACTGTACGAAGCTCGCACGGATCGAGACGAGCTGCTCCGAAATGTAATGAAAAGAAAATACTGCTTAAATAAAAAATAAATAAATAATTATAATTGCATAAGTTGATAAAAAATGCTATGCGCTTTTTTTTTCAAGCGTTACCTTATCGACTCTATAAATCTACTTGTCAGTGAGATTCTTACCAAAATCCATCCAAATGTGGAGTTGTAAGAATGGCGGCTAACTAACATGTCGCTATTTTTACAGCTGCGCGCTTATCGTGTAAAATTACGAAATAAATATACTCTACGAGTACAAATGCAGTGTTTTGTAAGATAAAATAAGACGTGACTTAAAGGTCCAAAACCATCCAACTGTTGTTAAGAACAGTCGGAACTAAAGCCGAGATCTATAGAGCGTAATTTTACTTAGCTCAGGTAAACATCACAATAAGATGAGGAAGCGCGTGCTGACCACTGACTATGTTGATATAATGTTCTGAGATTATGCTAAGCTTGCACTACGACCAAAATTATCAACGGTCAGCATTTCCTTTGTCAAGATTTTCTCCGTTTTACTTATGCTAAGCTTGATTTCAGCCTAAGGAACGGACAGAACGGCAAAAAAAGAAATAAAGAAGGACAAGAAATAAAAAAAAGCATTTATTTTTTACACAGTACATTTAGGCAAATCTTATTTACAAAACTTTAAAAATTCCCATCTGTGTAAAAAAAATTGATCTCACTCAGCACTGTGCTTCCTCTTCAGTATTGCTACTGGAGTCAGCCCTGGTTTTCAGTTTTCAGTTCACAAGCACTTATGTTGACAAAACAAACGCAATCCTCAATTCTATTTATAGCGTGCATTAACTAATCTACAAGTACATAAATATTTAAATCCATTCAGTAAATAAAAAGGATTAATAAAGTATCTCGATATATTAAAGCTTAATACTATAGGGTAATCAGGATTAGAAAGGATTAAGATAGGATAACTCTATCATAAATAATCATAAGTATGTTTGGAGGATAAATTGATCATACACACATCAAAAGTGTCTAGGGATCAACATATATTTTTGCAATAACTTTTCTCCTGATTGATTTTTTTTTTTTTATTTCTTTAAGGATTCATCAAATAAAGTGTTTTCGTTTGTCACAGTAACGATAAACCAAGTCACCTTTGCATTAATAAAGAAATTTGCCATTTTCCTAATAAAGGGATTTTTGACATTTGAACCACTAACATTAAAGTTCGAAAAAAAGACTGAAATAACAGTTTTCTTTAAAATTTTATTGGGTAACTTAAACAATTAATAATCCGTGTTTCTACCGCGAACACTAACAACACAAGAACATCGGTTTGGCATACTCAAAATGAGTTCATCCAAATCACGCTGTGGAATGGCCGCCCATGTTCGTTGCAACAACAAAAAAAGGTCTTCTTGCGACTGGATACCCTCCATATTCGGCAGAGCTCTTCTCTGTAGCATATCCCATGCATGCTCAATCGGGTTCAAGTCTGGCGACTGAGCAGGCCAGGGCAGGACATTGATGTTAGCTGCGGCGAGAGTCTGTCTTACAACTCTTGCGGTGTGCGGTCGTGCATTATCATGCATTAACTGAAATAAGGGACCGATTTGCACTTGTAGAGGAACGATGACGTCTGATACAATCGTCTCAGCATAAATTTGAGCGTTGAGGTTGCCTCTGATCCAAATCAACTCAGTTCTTCCGCCGATCCAAATACCCGCCCATACCATGATGGTTCCACCACTATAAGGATGGACTTCCTGGCAGAATTTTAATCGCTGTTGGCGTCGAGGGGTTCTCCAGTGTCGTATACGTCTTGTATCCGGTCTCATACCAAAACGAGACTCATCAGAAAAGCACACGAAACGCTATTGTTCTTCTGCCCAATTTCTGTGTTCAGCCCATTGATATCGAATCCTACGATTGTGCATTGCTATAGGTGGTACCCGTAGCGGTCTTCGGGAATGAAGGTTCACTTCATGCAAGCGGTTTCTGACTGTTTGGTCGCTAATTAAGTTCCCTGAAGAGTGATGAAGCCTCACGGCTAACATCATGGCGGTTATTGTTGGACCTCTTCGAGTTAAGATTTGAATGTATCGGTCTTGTCTCCGTGTGGTGCAGCGATACCGTCCTCCATGGCGCTCAGCCACGGTACCAGTGCTTCGGTAACGTGTCCAAAGTCGACTGATAACACTCTGACTTGTATTCAGAGCTAAAGCCACAGTACGTTGCCGGGAACCAGCTTCTATCATTCCCACGGCTCTGAGCATTTCTTCCCTGCTTAAATGACGTCGCCGCTCCATAATAACGTTGGTTTTAATCAGTAGTAGGGAAACAGTAGCACTAATAATGTCTTCAATGCGTTGTATGTTTTTATAGGGAAAATATTGACAGCTGATTTTCATCTTTTACTCGAATTTGATTCACAGTTCCTGATTCAAATTATGAAATGCACCAAAAAGGATCCATATAAATTTATAAAATCATAAATTTATTACAAAGCCACATCTCAATCTCAAGAAATCCGCATAAAAATGCTTGATCCCTAGACACTTTTGATGTGTGTAGTTTACATAGTTTAAAGTGTGATTTTTATACCATTTAAAAGATAAACAAGCTTATGTTTTTGATTATGCAGGTTGATTTTTAATATCCAAATAACCCCCCGCTCTTGGCTTCTTTACATTACACCAAATAACTTGTGTTGCATTGAACCTAGTGGCGGACTCTTGATAATAGTTTGAAGGGAAGTGAGCCTGACCCCATTGAGCAATAAAGGATTGCGCCATCTAGCCGGTAGTTAAATAACTATCACGGCTTTTGTTATTGCTTCGTTACAGAGAGCATTTTAACAAATTATGATAAATAACTATCACGGCTTTTGTTATTGCTTCGTTACAGAGAGCATTTTAACAAATTATGATGTCGCAGGCCGAATATTATCTACTGTAATTTTTATAGGCATTTCTTGCCAATTACTTTACAAATACAATAAATGAAAGATAGCATTTTTGAAAGATAGAAAAATTTGAAGTCCAGAATCGAACACAAATATTTGGCCTGCGACATCGTAATTTGTTAAAATGCTTTCTGTAACGAAGCAATAACAAAGAGTCGTGATAGTTCTTTAACTACCGGCTAGATGGCGCATGCGAGGGCCCAACTCGCGAGCATCAAAGGATACAAAAATTTGAGGTCTAGTGGCATGAGATCCGGCTTGGCTACGGAAGTCTCGATTCCTGGGTCTGGACTTCAAATTTTTCTATCTTTCAAAAATGCATTTATTGTATTTGTATATTAAATATTTTCCAAAACTGATATTACAACGTTATTAAGTGTTATGTAAAGAACCTTACGAGCGGGAGGTTATTAGTATATTACAAATCACCCTGTATATAAAAATGAATCCCTATTACCCTTGGTCAGGAGTTAATTAGAGAACGACTATACCGATTTCATTCATTTGTCACGTAAAAAAAAATAGAAAATAACTAAAATATAATAACGAGGCGGTATGAAGTTCGCTGGGACAATTAGTATACAAATAAATAAAATTAAAGTGTCTGTTTGTAATGACAATATATAAAAGTTTTTTACTAACTATATAATATGAAAGGATATATGGTACTGATAACAAAAACACAGTTTATTTTTTTTGTCCGTCTGTCTGTTTATTTATTTCGGCTAATTTTACGCAGACGAAGTTGCGCGGGTCAGCTAGTTATGAATAAGGAGGTAAGTTGCCACCGAAATTATTTATCACTAATGCGTGTTGCCAACACAGTAATTCTTCTTTGGCGGAGACATGCCTTCATTAAAATATATCAAATCTAGATTAATGAATAGAGATAAATTATAGACATTGGTCTGCATTCTATCACTTTCAAGAACATTAAAGATATGTGTTCGTATTGATAAGATACTAGCAATTTGTAGATGTGTATCTTTACTAATATTATAAAGCTGAAGAGTTCGTTTGTTTGTTTGTTTGAACGCGATAATCTGAGGAACAACTGGTCCGCATTGAAAAAATATTTTACTGTTGGATAGCCCATTTATCGAGGAAAGCTATAGGCTATATAACATCACGCTACGACTAATAGGAGCGGAGCAGCAATTAAGGGGAAAATTTACGCAGACGAAGTTGCGCGGGTCTGCTAGTCAAAAATAAATAGGTACTTAGTGAAATGTATACAAAATGCGTTTTTACATGACTGCTAAGAAAGGTTATTTTTTCGTGTCAACACGACTTTTTCTAATATTTTGGTGGACTTTATTCACCCACCCTGAAAACCTTACCCTGGGTAAGTATTAGTGTTAATTACCACTGTAAACAAACACTATATATATATTTATTTACACTAAACTTATTGAATTCAAATACTCAAATTACTTTCATTATTATGCACCAGTGAATATTTATTAGGCACCTGTGTCAACGATTAATTACCAAGTTACAGTGGATACCACTATTCACGTCTTAATTACACTAAACTTATTGAAATTAAGTAAGTACTCTAATGACTCTGAATTTGAAATGTTTTGCAACCTAGAACGTGGGCAAATAAAATCCACCAAAGTATTGGGAAAAGGACATAATTTATGACCACTCAATTCAATGATTCCAATGTGATATAAGTCACTCTAGTTATGCCGACTTTGTTCACCCGGTGATGTCACCAAGGTGAACAAAGTGAAATCAACCAAATAGACTATAGATCGTCATTTTTGTTTGTACGTGACTAGTCACGTAGTATTGGATTTTTAGTCACGTAGTATTGGATTTTTAGTCACGTAGTATTGGATTTTTAGTCACGTAGTATTGGATTTTTTGAGTATTTACTATGTTGCGTGTGCTAATTTTATTATTTTATAATGTGATGAAGAAGAATAATTCCGGACAAGTGCAAGTCAGACTCGCCCACCGAAGGTTCCGTACAAATTTGTAGGTACATATTATAAAAAGTTTAAGAATTGGGGCTAGTAGTTTTTCAAAGTATGGGACTGAAAAAGAAAGGGACTATAGACCTGAGTATAGGGTTTTAATATTGGATACCTCGAAGCGTTTTTAAGATAGAGGGTCTTGACGAACAACAAAGTGATCCTGTAAGGGTTCCTTTTTTTTTCCTTTTTCCACTTTGATATACTGTTTCCATGACTTTAGCCAACTAAGCTAACGAGTGAGTCGACGGTAAAATATGTTAAAAACTTCCGGAAAGGGATTAAACAATTATTAAGTCTTCACCAAGGACATTTGACTGTCATATATCCGCAAACCTATCCGTGATAGATATTCAGATAAAATTTGGCAGATAAATAAGTCCAAGTATAGTTGATAAAACCCGATTTTTTGTTTTTAAGCTGATGATAATTCCATAATTACAAGAATGACTCATTGCAGTGATCTTTGATATAAAGTCCAAAAGTGACTAGATAATTAGATAATTGTTCCAAAAAACCGATATAAAATTTGACAGCATAATGTAGATAAAAAAAAAAATTGTCATTTTTTTTTATTTTATTGATTGATTTGAAAGTATTACTCAAATTGCAATCATAATCATCTGCAGTTATTCTTGTATGATGAATGACAAAAAATACAAATTTATTAATCTTTTGATTATGTTTTATCTTAATATATAAAGGCAGCAATAACCTAATTAATATTATCATAAAATAATAATAAACACTGACCTTTTTGACTGAAAACATTGTAGTGAAGATCGTAGGCCGTGCTCAGTAACGCAAGCAAACCAAAGAAGCAGAAGACACAGCTGAAATTTTTAAAAAAGGCAATGAAAATATTGCGCATAGACGATTATTAAAACGGTCTTCAAAGCACGCAATATAGGTATTTATAAAGTGATATATCTAAATACTGCACGAAAAATCCATAAATCGTATGCGACAGGTCGATATGGCAATCGGAATATAAAGATCATAACTCATTAAAACCACCCGGCACCCGAACTGCACCGCCTCGCCAGGAGCGTTTTGAAAGTCCTTCATCCATAAAAACCATTCAAAGTCGATCACATGACTCGTCAGGTTTTAGACCACATTTAAAATCGCAGAAAATCATCACGCGAAAAAATGTGGCGGGAAATTCGAAATTCGAACAATAGAAGTTTTACTTTTAAATAACAAAATTTTTCGAAATAATTACAAGTGGCCAGCGCCTTATACATAAAACCTTTTTTCGAAAACTTTCTGAGTGGCCTGGTATTCTTAAACAATCTGCTGTTCGCATGCTTGCCGCGGATTGACCACACAATGATTAGTTATGTGTAGTGAAAAATCGCTGACAGACTGCTTGGAAATTCGTGACACGCGGTCAACGAGTGGACATGCGGTGTCCACTCGTTGACCGCGTGTCACGCGTCATTTAAATGATGACCACGTGAAGTTTACTGTATGCGTGAGATTTACTGGCTGACCATGCGATGTTCACTGGTGACAATGCCGCTTTCACCCGTGGCCGCCTCTCGACAACAAATTGACACCGAACGACGACGCAGCGTTGGTCGGGTGCCGGATAGCTCTAGTGAACTATGACCTTAATGCTAGACGATAAGTTAGTTAAGCTTAAGTTTCGTCTACTATTGTGTACGAAAATGAATTCGAAATTAATGAATTTTCATTAAAGTTGTCTTAAGGCATGTTATATCAGGCCATATTCAGTATACCTACAAATACTGAATATGGCCTGATATAACATGCCTTAAGACAAATAAATATAAACATCGGACACCGAATATCATCAGAAATTATTTGTGATAGAAATTTGTGGAGGCAAATTGTGTGTATGTAATAATAATAATAATATCTTGGGACAACTCACACAACGTTATCTGATCCCAAACTAAGCATAGCTTTTACTATGGAAACCAGACAACTGATAAACATACTTATATATTTCTAAATACATACATAATATAGATAAATAACACCCAGACACAGAATAAACCATCGTGCTCATCACACAAACTTTTATCCTGGGTGGGGATTGAACCCACGACCTCTTGCGTAGCAGTCGGACACACTCCCACCGCGCCACAGAGTCAGTCAAAGTACTAGTTTGCTTTGTATATGTATGTATATTACATTTTTGTTTATATAATGGAGTGTCTTCGTTTTACTTAATCAAGATTTAATTTTTAAGTTTTAAGATAATTAAATTTGCCAACCACACTATTACAATCTCTACATCGCCCAAAAATTGACTGGTAGATAATGCTTTTAGCATCAAGTTCGCCTCTTATTTACAGATTATTTGTGCATAAAGTCTTTAAATAAATAATCAAATAACATATTGCATCGAAACATAATGTAACTATAATACAATTGAATATCGGGCGTTGAATATCGCGCGATGTAACAATAAGACAATCATAATAATCGTATACTATCTGAGTAGGCACAAAAGTAAGTTGCTTACCTACTGACATTTTGATAACAGTACATATCTACAAAAAACCTATCCGAAGAACAAAGTTATCTGCAAATTTCTACATTACAGTAGTGATTCGAAGCTTACTTATTACAAAATTTGCTGTTATTTCTTCCTTGCGCTTAACATATTTGAACAAACAATATTATATTCTGTGCAAATGTGTTATGCGTACAAAAGAAATAGCAGCAAATTTAGTGTAAAACAAACAACAAAAAATGGTTTCAAGTAAATTAAGAGATTTTGAAGATATAACTTTGTTCTTCAGATAGGTCTAATAATAATGACTTATACAATACTTTATGGAATTATATATAGGTACCTACTATGGGTCTTAATCACGTGAATAATTTAAGACAAAATACCTTGTGTTGCTGCCGCACAGTTGCAGTCTACCCGTGACCAGACCACGGCCGTTGCAATACGGTCAAAACGTCGGGCAATAAACAAGGTATTTTACCTTATATTATTCACGCGATTAAGACCCGTAATATATAATACGGTCCAAACATCGAGCAATAAACAAGGTATTTTACCTTAAATTATTCACGCGATTATGACCCGTAATATATATAATTTCATAATGTGTATAAATCGCGAAAGTTTATCAACATTTATTATACAATATTTACATAGCAACTATATCTCCAGCCCGCCAAGGTTTATCGTTAGGCAGTCGACAGAAAAGATCCTCATACTGTAGATTAAGCTCAGTTAGGTTAGTGACTGCTCCTAATGCATTTTGAGTTGAACATGTCTTCGGTATGCAGAAAGCTAGCTTGAATGAGAGGCCTCCTACTAAACTGTTGTCGTACCTGAAATAAGAAGAAGTAGTATAATATAATAGTTTTTGTATAAAATGTAATAGAACCCTTCACGAAACAGGTTTTCTTAAGAAATAAATTCTACACTAGGGTACTAACTGTTAGCCTTTACAAACTAACAAATCACAGACAGTCTGGGTGTACGAGTTGGCACGAGTCGTACAAACTCGTACAGACTCAGAAAATCAATTTTCAGAACATCTTGCATAGCAATTAAATTTTTGGCACGCAATTACGGGCTCACGGGGGGATCCGATCCCCTTAATGTTTCTTTTTTAAGGTTTCGTAGCCAAAATGACAAATATTTAACCCTTATAGTTTCGGCATGTCCGTTCCTCCGTCTGTCTGTCTGTCCGTCCGTATGTCACAGGCATTTTACCCAAAAACTATACAATACCCCTCCAATACTCCTTTATCTTTTAAACCATATGACCAAAAAACATGAAAAAAATTACAACGGTAACACTTATTACCTTTAACTGGAATTATTTTCAACATGATCGGATAGATAGATCTTTGAGTTATGGCCGAAAAACTACATTTCTCATCAAAAGGACGTCCTTTTGCACTTACGTAAGTGCCATGAAGATACGCTCTTTTGCTGGTGCACTTATTCAGATCGTATTTTTTCATATGTAGTGCATGTCTTTGTAGTAAGAGCTGCAGAACCCTACACCTACGCATGCTCTTGCCCGGTATTTTTTTCATACAACACACATAATTCCATCTCTGGGTTAAGGTACCTAAGGTAAGGTACGTATGTACCTCAGTAGTATAAATAGAATCGGCAAAATGAACATACCTGCCAAGTCTGGTATCAACATTCCCTCCAAAAAGTCTATCAATTCCCGCCTTTCTTATATTATACTCCTTTAGACTGTTCACTGTCTTCCCACTCCATCTCGTGGTACGAGGATCCAAATCTGGCCAGGGGAACTCTGGCCAGGGCAAGTCTGGCAGATCTGGCCAGTCCGGTAATTCTGGCCAGTTGATATCTTGTTCGAATGGCAATTCTATTAGGCAATATTTGCCTTGTATATGAGAGCCTGGTATTTCTTGGTTGATGCCAAGACATTGGTGGTAGTTGCCAAGATCTATTGTGTTGCCTCTTAGGACGCCTCTTGGGGTACGGCCATTGGAGTCGATAACTGTAATGGTGGTTTAAAGTACGTTTTAGATCATGTTAATGGGACCTTTTGCGGCTGTTAAAATGTATACGGGAAACAAGAACATAATTAGAAAATTAAAAGATACGCCCTTGCAACTGATACAAATCTGTAATATGTTATACATAAGTAGAAAATTAAAAGATCCGCCCTTGCAACTTATACAAATCTGATATATGTTGTACATATTTAAAATAGTCTTAATGTCTAATCTATTAATAATAATAATATCTTGGGACTTATTATTATTAATAGATCACAAAACGTCATTTGATCCTAAACTAAGCAGAGCTTGTACTATGGAAACCAGACAACTGATAAACATACTTATATATTTCTAAATACATACATATTATAGTTAAATAACACCCAGACACAGAATAAACCATCGTGCTCATCACACAAAGTTTTATTCTGGGTGGGGATCGAACCCACGATCTATTCTTATACATCTAATATATCTTTTATTTGGTTACCCATATTAAAGCAGAAATAAAAAGAGTGTGGCTTTAATACCATCTGACGGCAGAACCAAATGCTTTTTAAAATGTAAAGTAGGGCGAATTCAGAGGTTTAAAACTTATGATGGATTAGAAGAACTCGCAGATATTTGACTGCCTCTGTGGCGCGGTGGGAGTGTATCCGACTGCTACGCAAGAGGTCGTGGGTTCGATCCCCACCCAGGATAAAACTTTGTGTGATGAGCACGATGGTTTATTCTGTGTCTGGGTGTTATTTATCTATAATATGTATGTATTTAGAAATATATAAGTATGTTTATCAGTTGTCTGGTTTCCATAGTACAAGCTCTGCTTAGTTTGGGATCAGATAGCGTTGTGTGAGTTGTCCCAAGATATTATTATTATTATTATATAGCTTTGAAAACATACTAGACTTCTTTTTAAGAGCTATCGTGTAAACATTGAATGTCGTACACACGGCTGTTATGCTATTGGATCTAGAAGTTTCCTTAGAACCGTTTAATACAGTTTGTAAACAGTTTAACCGTCTTTTTGTGACAATATGTATAGAAAGATACAACTTATGGGTCAAAAGTAACGTAGGCGACGACGTTTAGTCGTGCAAAATATTTCTTATCTATACCTAATCAAACTTTCGCGATTTTAACACTTATTAGAATATTACCGGGACTTAATCGCGTGAAATATTAAACATTATTAATCGAATTACACCGATGACCGCAGTCGACCCGTGACCACAATCGGTGCAATTCGATCAAAACGTCGGGTAATTACCTAAATGTAACTTAATTTAAATATTTCACTATAATATTTTAATATATTTGTAATGTCAAAAAAACAGTTTTTTACTTAACGGATTTGAAAATATATACTTATAACAAAAATATATATATTTTTTGTCCGTTTGTTCCTAGCCGAAACAAAGGAACCTGTCAAAATCCGTCTAGCCGTATCGGACACTAGCCATTTACAAAACGGCTAGACGGATTTTCACTCTCAGACAGCTGAGGATGTAAGGAATAACTTAGGCTACTTTTTATCATAACGCTAACATTTATAGGGAGCTAGCAGCACTGCAACGTCACACGGACGTAGTCGCAGGCACAGCTAATGGAAAATAAATGCAGGAGAAGCCGGATCAAAGGCTAATAAACATATTGTATCTATCGCGAATTAAAAATTAGTCGTTTGTTATCAATTAAACCGAAAAACTTTGGCACTAATATGTTATTATCTCGGAAAAATAAACGAATTGCAGTTATTAGTATAATGTTATTAACTTGCACAATCTCTTCCTATCTTATCAAGAATAGGGAAAACCTACTTAAGAAGGTATTTGTATGTTTTTGTAAAACGCATTATGGGTCCATACATAATATTTTCTTACCAATAAAGTATTTCTTATCGATAAATTTGAATAGGTACCAGCTATACTTAAATAGGTACATATTTAACAATATCTAAATACTTTTAATAAAATTTTACGCCTAAACTTTCGCGTTGCATGATTGTAATTACTTATTATACGGAATTAACGCGCACTGTTTACCTTAAAACTGCCTAAGTCCGCTTGTGACCACGGCTGGTGCAACCTGGTCGAAACGTCAAGCAATTTTAAGGTAAACAATGCGCGTTAATTCCCGTATAATAAATAGTTATAAAATATAACGCATTAAAATACATTAGAAATAGCATTTAGGTACCTAAATGCTATTTCTAATGTATTTTAATGCGTTAAATTTTATGTGTAAAGATTTATTAGGTAAAATTACACCAATAGGTTCTCAAAGATTCATTGTAAACGATGACGATAGCCAATGTGGTCTGTCGTTTATGGATTGTTTAAGATAAATATCCAGTAGATTCATCGATATTTGCAAAAGGTGCTGTGTATATTGAATCAGATAAGTTAATTTAAACGAAAACGCAGGATGTGAAGTACCTACCTAAACCGTCTATTACTTATTTTAAAAATAATTACTTTAAACAATAATTTAAGTATCTACGCCTTAAGGGCTAAAGAAAACAATTCTGCAATTTGCACATTTTTATACAATGATAATTCCAGGACCATCTAAACTACAGACTGAATGATCACAACGGAGCTACACCGGCTTGCTAATCTAATTGAGTCACTGTATTATGGAGGCTACTTTGGCCCAAGGAATTAGGTCCAAAACATCTAACAATATGTCTTACTGCTCATAATATGTTGTTAGAATGTGTCTACTTACATGTAAATAAAAGTTCCGTATCATTGTTACTTAATATATACGTCATCTGCTCCTCACAAAGTTCCTCATCTAATACAGACTCATATAGTTCCAAGTCCAAAGCATATTTACTATCAGGTACAACCATTTCTATAAAGGCGTTCACATTTAACGCACTTATTGTTATGAAAAACAATAAAAATAAAAACTTCATTTTGATTCAGTTAATTAGTATTTCGACTAACACGAACAGCCGATCGCCACTGAATGTATTGTAAATTTACTAATCTGCCATAATTGATTTAAAATATATTAAAAATAATGATACGCATAGCGATTAAAAAGATAATAATACCTATAGCATTGATTAAATACAAATTTATCAAAGATAACGCGACATAATTAATTAAAATCACTTTTTAATCATTATGTCGCCGGATAATGAGTGTGAAATCTAATATTATAGGAAATATTAGAATAGATTAGTAACTGTTTAATGTATAATCTAAGTAATTAGAAGCTACCATAGATGCCTCCTTAAATTTATGGTTGCAAATATTTTAATAGATGGGCAATTAGAAATAAGTAGGTACCCAAGTCTAGATAAATCATTATTAGCTGCTTACCTAACTCTATTACAAAAATTCACATTAAGAGAAAAACGCAATAAACTTGCGTTTACAACAACAAAAAAAATTAAAAAGTCTTGAACATAAAAGCTGCACCTATATAGTGCTCAGTACTGACATACTCACTTCCCTTAAGTTTTTTTTCCTTATACTATTTTTAATAGGCATTTCTTGCCAATTACTTTATTAATACAATCATTGCATTTTTGAAAGATAGAAAAATTTGAAGTCCAGACCCAGGAATCGAACCCGAGACTTAGGTATGCCAAAACCGGGGCCGGAAATCCGGAATCGAACCATCTATCGGAACTACGGTCGAAACGTCGGGCAATAAAACAAATGTATTTAGCCTTAAAATAAAATTTATAAAGTTCTATAATGTGTACAAATCGCTAAACTTTACGAACATATGTCCCAAAGTGTATTTACACTGTGTCGTCTTTATTGTTTATCTGTCTATCCTATTGACATTGAGCATGAGACAAGCTTTGTTTAGAATTGAGGATAAAGATATCTAGATATTATCGATCAACGGAAAAATGGAACAGATTAAGCAAATTACCGGTAAAACTAATTAAACTTTATGCGCATTTTACTTTCTCAGGCTTTCATATATTTATTTATCTGATTATGTTTAAAATGATAAATTATTAAAATAACATGTAAGAAAATAATGTTGATGGCTACGGTGTTGGCTTTGTTTAATTAAGCTAATTTTATGCCATTTGTGTTTAAAGCGTTTTCCAGATGGTTGGAACAAGCGTTCCCACCAAGGTGACCTTGCTTGTTTCCAACAGTGTAGACGGCTGTTGTAAACCAAATTACTTGGTACTTGGTTTGCAACAGCCGTCTACACTGTTGGAAACAAGCAAGGTCACCTTGGTTTGTACGTTTGTTTCCAACCGTCTGGAAGACGCTTAAGGATGATTTAGGGAATATGGGCGCCACTATGGGGCAGGCGGAATCATAGGCTGATAGAGATGGTGCTGGTCAGAATATTATACCGTTAGGTAATGGCAAGCACAATAGAGCGATTATTGCTAACTTCTTCGTTCCTCTGTTAAATGGTATTGATGTGGCTGAGCTTTGGTTTCAACAAGACGGCGGAACAGGCCATACATCACGCGATAGCATCAATTTACTGCGGAACACATTCGATAAGCGCATAATTTCGCGTAATGGACCTGTGAACTGGCCACCACGTTCGTGTGGATTATTTTCTTTGGGGGATATGTAATGTAAAGTCGGTACTCTTCGTCGATGGTTTATCGACGAAGAGTTATCGCAAACGTTGGACCACTTGGAAAACAACATTCGCCACGTTATCTATACTAATATTATGAAGCGGCGGTAGCCTAATGGCCAAAGCTTTGAACTCGCAATCGTGAGATCGCGGCTTCGAATCCTACCCATTATACTACCGACGTGAACCCACTCCTAACACAAGCCATTAAGCTTATCAGGATTGCGAGTAATGTGGGAACCGCAAATCCACATTGCTAGTTGTCTTTTTAAAAATAGCTTAAGAGTTTGTTTGTTTGAAAGGTTATAGGCAATTTAACATCACGCTACGACTAATAGGAACAGACCAGCAATGAAAAATGTTGCAAAAACGGGGAACATTGCCGCAGATGAGGTTGCATGGGTCAGCTAGTCTCATATAAAAATGTTCATATCCGCGGTTTTTCATAGCAACGACGTCATTCTATTCGGCAGATTGCTAGCTATCTAGGAGTAGGTACCTGAGTTAGCTGGAGTAAAATAATTTGTACACAATAAAATACCCTTCACAAGTAAATTAAAAAAACGATTAAGTTCAAGATGACTGAACGGTTTATAATCAAACAGAGCTAAACAAATCCTATGATGTCAGACTGATACACAAACACAGATACAGGGATACATATATTAACCTTTTAACAACCATTTGCAATGGGCATTAAATCAGGTCAGGTGCAGTACACAGGAGGCTGAATGCGGTTTCCATTGCCCCAGTAAAACTAACTTAACAACTTCAAATGAAGCCAGTCACCTTTTCATTCATATTTCTTAGGCTTTGTAGTATTGTAGTTCATTCAAATGGAGCAAATAAATCAATCAATAATTCTCAATGAAATATTTGATAAACAAGACTAAATTTCAGCTGATTTGATACTTAATAATCAACTTAATTACACAAATGTTCAAGAACAAAATATGTACAAATAAATTTGATAACAGCTTGCAGATACTTTTAGATTTAAAAGATTATAGAAGGATAATTCAGACAAAAATACTTAAACATAATGTTAATGAATACCACACATGATGAACACTGTCAAGCATTTTGGGCTGTAGAGTGGCCATAAGTTCTTATTGCCAAATTTTCTCACGACTATACTCTTGAGAACTTGGCATTAAATGTAGAATCATTGTATTCCAAATTTTGTCTGATGTTCATAAGTGTTGCATTTTGTAACCTAATTGAATAAAGTACTGTGACTTTTTTTGACTTTTTGCCAAAGAAATGGACATACAAACAAATACACTTGAAATTGGGGCGCAATAGGGTCAAAACAATTATATAGGTGCTACAATACACTAGTGATTTAATAAGGTACTCTTCTCACCATTTGTGCAAGTCATATTAAGTATTACTTTCCTGTTTGGCATATATTTAAGATATAGCTATCAACCACTAAAGACTAAAGACAACTACTCTTTCTTTTAATAATAATAATAACAATATCTTGGGGCAACTCATACAACGTCATCTGATCCCAAACTAAAGAGAGCTTGTACTATGGAAACCAAACAACTGATAAACATACTTATATATTTCTAAATACATACATATTATAGGTAAATAACACCCAGACATATAATAAACCATCATGCTCATCACACAAAGTTTTATCCTGGGTGGGGATCGAACCCAGGACCTCCAGCTTAGCATTCAGGGTCACAGATAGTTATTCATCTTCAGTTCATCATGTTCACCCAAAATTTAAATTATTACAAAAACAAAAACCTGATTGTCTTTTTAATTAATTATTAAGTGATCCATCTAGTTAATGTATTATTTTTATCAAAACCTATACTCAGAACTGTAGCCCTCTAAAACAAAAAATTGGGTTCTTTAGCAGGCCTAAGCCCACCAGTTGTTGCAGGAACCACAAACAAAAATAAAAATACTCAGGTGTGTAATAGATATTACAAATTTGATGCAGGTGTGCATTAATCAGAGATGAGATAAAGATTCAAATACAAAAACAATGCTTACTTGAATATAATTATCTTAGATGACGTCATTTCGTTTTGTAGATAAACACTCTCGTTTACTTGTTTTATTTCTGGTATAGATTATTTCTGTATGTGTTGAAACTTTCATGACTTGCCCTATTTTTTCTTCCCATTTCATCTGTAAGTTTTTGAAGAAAAATTATGTATGTTTGTTCTTATAAAATAAGTTGTTTCTCCTAGTAAGTATAGGTATGTTAATGTCTTATACTCAGGGGTGGCCAAACAGACAGAGATATAAGCAATATTATGGGTGTACGTTTTCAAAAACCACTCCATGTCTCCGTCAACTTCAATAAGGTTTTTTCTTATTTGAAAGAATTATTTTTATAATACTTTGAAATAATTATTTTTATATATTTATAATAGTCTTTCAGATAACAAAATAAGGTGTTCCTATGTTCGCAAAGTCAGGATCTGATAATGGTATCATAAGAAACAGGGTTTTCTTTGTTTGTGGATTTCTTATCCATTCAAATTAAATCAAATTCTATGTTGTTAAAACATTTACAGGGCAGTTTGTTAGTTTTGGTACAAACAACAGTATCACAGCTTAGCTAAGCCTCAGTATGGTCTATGAAACTCTGGCTAAAAATGGAGATCTCGTGCATCATTTCATTGTGACTTGACCGTCGGTATTTAAGCTTAATAACCTTTGTACTTACTTGTTGGACCTGTTTGGACCCAACCTGCCTTTCTATATAAATCTGCAGGATTTCATGTCGTCATAGGCTTTTATTTTAATCAAAGATTTTGGTGTTAAGTCCGCTTGAGTCTTTAACATCTTCCTATTGGTATTTATCTTTGTTTCCATCCTTCTTTTTTATTACATTTCTGAAGACGTTGGACTAATGTGAGAAATTGAAAATAGCATATTTGTTATTGTTTACTTCTTTCAGTCTTTCACGAATACGTAGTAACTCTAATTGGTCTAACAGAGTACTTTGCGTGGTATTCGTATACTCTTTGCCAGTGCTCTTTGCAGAGTTCATTTCTGTGTTTACGAAATACAATATTTTTATGTACAATCTTTGAAAATTTGAATTATAGATTATCTAACTTTGAATCCTTTGAATTTGAAGTGGGAATTGTCCGGGGTTACAAACTCCAAATTTTCCCCCCCCTAAGCATACAATAACAAAAATCCTACAATATTCACTAACCATTGGAAAATCGTTTCAGTAGAAAATCAGTCAAATATAAGTTTCAATTTATTCAACGGCTGGTCAAGTATGAGCACCGGTTGGTTCTATTATCGCACAAAAAAGCCCATAGAAGTGTTTAACTCCATAAAACCATAACATCACCGCATCTTGCTTTCTCTCTAAATTTTGGGGGAAATCCTTAGGTGGGCAACCCTAGAAATCTCGTGTCAAATACAAATGACAAATTGTCAAAGCGTTCTTCTTCTTTTTAACAAAGAATTTTTGATTTGCGATAAGTTTGGTGGTTGTAAAAATGGCGGCAAACTAACCGGCCATTATTTTTACAGCTCCGAGTTTATATTGTAAAAAATGATTTGAAACGTGGTAATTGACTAAGAACGAGACTTTGTGCATGTACTATGCGCATAAATACTTGACACTGGCAGAAATTAGCCGTTAAAACGGCTAGATTGCCATAAATTCAAAGAAGAAGAAGAAGAAGAAGAAGAAGAAGAAGATAAGTTTGGTAAAAAAAAAACAAATTGCAATAATTCTCTCTTATTATAGGTATAACGTTAGTATAACCTAAGTCTATGGGTGTAACAAAATTTAATGAAACTTATGATTTATTTATGGCAATGTCAACTAACATTGGTTAGCTCCTACCGCGATAATGTACATAAGACCTTTGATACTTCTTCGTTGATTTACATAATAAAAATGCGGCAGTAAGTAAAGTTGATTTCTAACGACAAATAGTGTATAGGAACGGGGAGAAGAAGAAAGTTAGAATGTTTGTTGTGTTTAAATTTTTATTAAATCAATACAAGCTGACCCGCGCAACTTCCGTTTTTGCAAACTCCAGCCAATTATAAGTCAATTTAAATTACCAGAAGTGGTAGTGTAAGTGGTAGAAAATTCGCCAAAATCACGTCTTAATCGCGATAAAAACTATCCTATGTCCTTACATAGGATAGTTTTTATCGCGATTAAGACCCATCGAAATCGGTTCAGGTTCATTTATAAATATTGAAGATACCTACTAACTGTCAACCGCGGCTTCGCCCTCGTATTTGATTTAACCCCTTGAAGGGTCTGTCAACTTTCATCAAAACTGGGGTTTCTTCATTTTTCGGGTTAATTTTTCAAAAGCGCTGAAACATGTTGCACTGTAAAAGCAAAATACGAAATTTCACAGACCTGACTACAAAACTGACGAAGTTTTACACAAACTTGCAACCCCTATATTTTAGGCCTTAGGGGATGAATGTATAAAAATCCTTTCTTAATGGATGCCTGCAAAATGAAAGTCATAAACCGCCAAAATTTTGGGTTTGTAACCCTCGCGGTTTAGGCTCGTTGATGAATCAGTCAGTCAGGGCAAGTGGTTATAGATAAGTATAGATATAGTTTTGTTCGACCAGTGTTGATACATAAGGCTGCTGTGTATATCTACTAACGATATCACGCTCCCCGCTCGACCAGTGATAAAATACCTAGAGAACAGAAGGCAACCTTCGTACCTCACACGAGCCACGCACACGGTCATAATACATCGTTCACAGGCAAGGCATTACAGACTACTTCAGTCCATTTAGTTCTAAAGGCGTCCTGAAGAATTCGAAGAAGGATATCGAAACGTAGATGCCTTGCTCCAGTGTTTATTGTACAGGCGCGGATACAAGGGGGGGGGGGGCTACAGTGGCAATTGCCCTTCCGACTAGACTGAATTTTTTTTTGGAATTTGAGAACTTTGGCAATGGATGTTTAGGCAAGCAACCCTTCCCGGTTGAATCAAATTGCACACCCCACCCCGCCATGCTAGCGACTCAACATGACCGGTTAAGTCAAAGCTGCCCCCCCCCCCCCCGAACAAATTTCTGGATCCGCGCCTGGCATTGTATTAAGGTTGCCTTCTGTACTGTCGGTATTTAGCGACCAAGTCAAGTCTAGAGTACCTACCTACTTAATGAAATTTTTCACAACGACAGTTATAAAGGACGACGACGATAATTGTCTCCTTTGTGGTTATAAAAAGAAAAATATTGAATAAGTAACATAACATAAAGCAACCATAAAATATAAAAGGAAACTTTCGAAAAACCAATTAATAAGAGCGTACAAGCAGTAATAAGTTAACGTGGCTGCAAATCGTATGGGCTGGTAATTATCGGCAGCATTACTCTTGAGTATAATGTCTCATTGTTAATTGTTAGCCGGTGGATATCTATGTCGGATCTCTTTGGTCTTGTCTGCGTTATCTCTGTGAGAGGACGATGGGCCCGCTCTTTTTAAGGCGGCCTGTTCATGTGTGGAAAGTTTTGTCGCAAAATAAAGTGTTTACATGCTCCCTAATTCATAATAATATGTTAAATCAATTGGTTAATGTTTTTCCTGCATTTCCATATTGAAAAAAAATATATAAACTAAGACTAAACGTTTGCTATTAACTCATAAAGATGTATACATCTTGAATGATGAATTGATGAAGTAGTAGCTTGAAGTAACTACTTTATATGAACAAAACGCAGAACAAAGGAAATAAATAAAATTTTCTCACACAGACACAGCACAAGTACGATGGTTACTCATTGGAGTTATGGGTCTCTGGGGACAAACGCCTGTGATTTTCTACCGAGCAATAGTCTTAAAATATTTAGTTCTGAGTCTTGCTATGATATTAGTTTATGGATGTGTGAAGCCTTGACGCTATTCCATTAGGCAAGTCTTGCTTAAGAGTATTAAGTCACATGTGCGTACAAGTTGCTTGTTTAATAACAAGTACCTGGATGACCGAGCTTTGCTCGGTATTTTCAGGCTTCCGTAGCCAAAATGGCAAAAACGGAACGCTTATAGTATAATAGTCTGTTTGTCCGTCCGTATGTCCCAGGCATTTTACTCAAAGACGTCTTTTAGTAGCCTCTACTTAGTTTGATAGCTAAATTATACAAATAAATATTTTTAGACATTTAACAAAATCTGAAAAAAAAATCAGCAAAAATCACCGTGTGGCATCATTCGAAATATCTACTTAATAATATTTTTCAATGGCATTTGTACGAAAATTTTGTTACTTCTCATTTGATTAGCTGTTACTCGTGAACTTGTTTTCTTTTTAATTTCACTATATATACTTCTACCGTGAATATTTTCACATACCCAACATCAATTATTTAGCTGGCAGAGGGGGGTGGACACTTGACTCTAACAAAAATTTGCACTTTAAAGCTTAATATTTTACAAACGGATCCTTAAACCTAAAAATCGTGTTACCAACCCCTAAACGTTTTTTAAAGGCCTATCTAATGATACCCCACGCGATGGGGTAGATGAGAAAGCTGAAGCTTGCTAAAAAAATGTTTCAGCTTCTGTTACATGTATGGAATGCCCCCTTTAAAATATTAATGTTTATTATTTAGCTATCAAATTAGTTTGATAGCTAAATAATAAACATTAATATTAGCGGCTACTACAAGACAACTTTACCAAATTGAATAGACAGACAGACAGACAGACAGACGGACATGACGAAACTATAAGGATTCCGTTTTAGCCATTTTGGCTACGAAACCCTAAAAAGGAAAAAAAAATAACCATCTGGACTCAACCCGGGGTCTTCTGGTTTCGGGACCGCCCGATGTGCCATGAACATACGCTCTTCTGCTGGTGCAATTATTCAAATCGGATTTTTTCGTACGGCAACGGTTGCGGAACCCTACACTGGCCTTTTTTTTGGTAAATCGTATTTTTTTGGAAATTATGTTTAGATTATCAAATGACATACCTACTAATGAAATTTGAATAATATTTTTCGATCTTACCGACACAATAATAAAAAAATATGAAATAATAAAGCACAAAACAAGAAACAAAAATCAAAACTTAAAATAAAAAGGGAAAAAATAATCATAAAATAAATATAAAAAGAAAAAAAAACATATGTTTCATTCGGATTCGAACCGGAGTCAGCTGCTTTGTGAATCGCCCTTTTCCCACCTAAGCTATTAAAACAATGGAAATCGCGGCGAAATTTACCTTCGTATTCTAATGAGCAGTTTTTTATTGCCTGAAAATACAGATAGAACGACGTTTTTTAAAAATGAAACCTAGCTAGATCGATTTATCACCCCCAAAACCTCCTGCATACAAAATTTTAAAAAAATCGCTGGAGCGGTTGCCGAGATTCGAATTATATATTCATATATATATATACAAGAATTGCTCGTTTAAAGATATAAGATATACTTACTTATTCAAATCAGGCGTGAATTTATTCAGGCGTAAGAAGGCCCAAAGGCGTAAGATGATAGGCTTCCTGAGACTTATCTCTTAGTTGCTTTACTCCAAAATTATTTATATAAAAAAAGTTTAAAAACTAAAACCGTTCAGAACATTGTAGATAAGAATACCTGACAATAATATATTCTTGTTTAGTACTTTTTGGAAAGGGGTGTTTTTGTAGTTTTTATGTATAATAATCGGTTTAGTTTTTGAACTTTTTTTATTTAAATATTTTTTTATTTGTTATTAGATAACACATGCCTGCAAAATTTAATTATTTTTACCACTACAATAAAGTTGTTATTTATGTAGGTATGTGTATAAGTAATATAGATACCATATTAAATAAAATACAGTTTAGTTTTTAGGGTTACATGCCTCAAAAGGAAAAAACGGAACCCATATAGGATCACTCGTGTTTCTGTCTGTCAGTCTGTCACAGTCAATTTTGCACCTAATCTACTGGACCGATTAAGTTCGAATTTTGGTACACTGTCGAGTCCGAGACTCGAACTGGGATCTTCTGGTTTTTGGACCGCCCGATTGGTTGCGAAATTTACTTTCATATTCTAATGATATTGTAGCAGTTTTTCATTGCTCTCCCTCCGTCTTACGAATTTTCGATCAGGGTCACGTGATCTACAAATTTTCGAACAGGGTCACGTGATCCTGACGCGAGTTTATCATTTTTTACCCATACAAAAAAAGTGCACAAGGCCGCAAAGAAGTTTACACTTAAAAAAACAAAGACTATTCTGTCTGCCTCAACGACAAATAGCCTCACAGTGAATGGGCAGCATTATCAGTTCATTTTGCTCGCAATTAGCACTCCATGTAGTTAGTGAATTTCTAAAGAATATCGGTATTATAAAAGGTCGGTAAACATACCTACTTAGGCAGAATTAAGTGTACTCTACCTACACATGTCATGTTTCCTTTTAAGACTTTAGATACATACCCGCTTTTCCCCGTGGTTTCGCTTCGCACGGGATATTCTGCATTATCTACTTCTAAGTATAAAAAAGTTCTCTTTATTTAAAAAAGTTTCCAGCATTCTATATCTATTCTCTGTTTTTATGCATTGTATTTTGTAACCTAAGTGAATAAAGTACTTTGACTTTGTACTTATTTTCTGCACTATATGCGATGGTGAAAACCGTATCAAAATTCATTGCGTGGTTTAGCAGGAGTTAGATACAGACAGACAGACACAGACGGACGCCAAAAGAAACTTAATTTAAGTTTAAGAATTTGTTATTCTGATGTATAAACTACATTGCTGTAAAGTTTCATCAAAATCTGTTCAGTAGTTTTTGCGTGAAAGAGAAAAAACATACATTCACTCTCACATAGTTTTTGTAATTTTACACTATTAAGGTATTACACCCATTTTTGAAAATTGTCTCAATTAAATTCTATAGTGGAAATTAGCGACTAAAAAACACAAACTTTTTATTCATTCATTTAAGATTTTCAAATTAATTTGACGAAAATGCTGCACGCAGTGGACGCCTTATTTCTCTGTGGTAATGACGTCAGTTGGCTATGTAAACAAATGTGCTGACGTTTTGTATGACATTTACGCCGATCAGTTGACAGTGGACACTTTTTAGTTTACACAGCAGTATGACGTAGTAACATGGCGGCTACTACTTCGAATTGAATTTTAAAATTTATTTAGTTATTTTATGAACTAAAACTAACATTTTCGGGCTTATTTTTACCTAAACTATCTCAATAATATATTTATAGATTTTTTCTCTTATCGTCAGTGTAAGTTCGAAAATATGCATAGAGTAAAATACCATAAACAGGGCTAACACACTTACAAAAAGGAAAGAGAAATTTGAAATTTAGCTTTTTCATTTAGGTGATAGGTCTAAGCTGCAGGCTGTCTTGGCGGGTGCCACCACAGTGTCAGTTATTCTTCCGTGAAATAGTGATGTTAACACATCAGTGTGCAGCCGACTCCTCTCAACCCGACTCGCACTTAGCCGATGTTATTTTATAAGGTGCCAATAGCACACTCCTCCCCCGTCGTTAAAATTTGACAAGCACTTGGCAGGTGTTATTGTAAGCTTTCACACAGATTGATCTCTCCACTTTTATTTAAATAGTAGTCAATAAATAAACAGTTGAAATGTTGAATACACAGTTACCTATGCAACCTACTTATTAGATGCAATTTAACAAAAAAATAAAAAGAACAATCAAATTTAGAAATCGTTCCAGCTTACCATTCAGTTTCACGCATATCAATTTATTTGCAACGCCCAATATTACTAACTTTGCATATCAAATTCATTCCTTTTCCAAATCTAATTGCCCGTTAAGAATAGAGATGAGCCATGCAGTTATCAGAACGATTTTATCGTGTCATTCGATTTTTTTCGATTCGTGACAGAGTTAATAAATTGGTTAAAAATGAACCGTTCTACCTACCTACTAAGTAGGTTCTTAGTTTATATAATATTACTTTTTTTTTTTTTTAAAGTGGTTACAGGTAGTGAAGTGATCCATAAGTATTTATGGGTGTTGCTGATTTTACAAACTAAATCTTATTACCTACCTAGCTACTACATAAATAACACTTTGATCAAAAGTGGTCATCGCTAGTTAAACCATTTACTTATTAAATGGTTAAAAATTAACCATTTACTAAGTAAGTAGTATATCAAGCAATGACCACTTTTAATCACTCACTCAATTACGGAACAAAAAATCCAGAAAGCAACTAATTTAGGTCTTAGGACAAGCAGTTGCTAGACCTAAGAGCTGTTAGTCAGGTAGGCTAAAACGGTTTATTGAAAATTTGAAGCAAGGAGGTGATTAAGATTTGTATGAGCAGTTCTATACAACCAGGTAGTTTATTGGAGTTGTTTAACGACACTGTACTTACGTAGGTACAGTGAAAATAAAACATAGGTACGTATCTATTGAATCTGGTTAAATTAATAATCAGCCAATTGGTAACGCACAAAAATAAGAATCGAATACGATAAAGTATAATTAAACCGATTAATCGATTCACATCTACCAAACCGATTTAGGTTTGTTATTCATCACATTCTTATTTCAAAAGTTTACCCATTACTTGAACAGTAGTCATCATAATATTTCTAAATGATGGTTGCCATTCACCTCACCGTAGGCGGTATAAATTGCATACGGACTTAATATTCGTTCGGGAACACTGCAAATGAAATTATGTAAACGTTTGAATGATAGCTTTGGGTCTTAGGGTTCTGATGTTCCATTACAGGGTTCCGTTTTTCTTTCATTTGTTAAACAAGTAAGGTAAATATTTCACGACCGAAAATTTTGCTCTAACCATACCTAATTTCGAGCGTCTATGAACTTTAATTCAATTTGCATTAATATCTATAATATCTTAGGACAAGTCACACAACGCCATCTGTCCTAAACTAAGCAGAGCTTGTACTATGGGAACCAGACAACTGATAAATATACTTATTTAATTCTAAATACATACATATCATAGATAAATGA
The DNA here is from genome assembly GCA_945859575.2 of Herminia tarsipennalis. Taxonomy (NCBI): domain Eukaryota; kingdom Metazoa; phylum Arthropoda; class Insecta; order Lepidoptera; family Erebidae; genus Herminia; species Herminia tarsipennalis. The sequence goes on along the minus strand of OX243834.2, from coordinate 6,351,520 downwards.
CACCCAGACACAGAATAAACCATCATGCTAATCACACGAAGTTTTATCCAGGGTGGGGATGTAACCCACGACCTCCAGATTAGCAGTCAGAGTCACTAACCACTAGGCCAACAGGCCAGTTAGTCATTAAAATCTGAGTGTTGCTCACAATAGTGACAATTATAAGAACACATATCAAATTTAACCATTTTTTTTCTGGTAGATATCATTGTCAGACCTATGAAATCGACCAATAACGTTGAAGTATTACATAATTTCCTGGAGTTACCTGTCGGCGTCGCCTTACACCAGGCTACGAACCGGATTAGTTGAGGCAGACCACCAACTACCTGATTTCATACGTAATGTGCGGCTGATGCCCATGAGTAAGTGGGTTTGATTCCTATACAACAAAAAAACTTTGTGTGATTTATAAATATTTTTTCCTTGTCTATGAGTTCTTTGTGTCCGATAATTAAGTATGTGTTTGTTAAATACTAAATGACACAGGGCTTATATTCTAGTGCGGGAGTTGTTTTTTAAATAAGTAAAAAAGTTAGATGAAATAATGAACTCTATTCCTTTTTACCCAGCTCTGCAAGAAGGAGGGTTCCGTTTTTCAAGTGTATGTATGTATGTTTATTTTTTTGGCACGCTGTAGAGCCTAAACGTGTTGATGGATTTTAGCTTGAGAGGCGTCGTTACATTCGCCTTAGTTATAAAAGTGTCACTGGGTACTTTAAATTAAAAAAAATCAACTTTGTTCTGGCGCCAATATTTAAAAAAAAAATCTTCAAAACCTATCGAGTGGGATATCAAAAAAAAAGATTTTAAAAGCTGAAAAATCCTTCACCTACCCTTCACATTTAATACCATGCAGTCGGAGGTACAATTTTTAAGTTTAACAGGATTCATTAATGCCTCCAACTGCATGATATTAAATGTGAAAGGTATCTTTTTTCCGGGTTTTATAATTTTTAAATATAATTTTTTGTCTAAGAAAATCAGTGGTCTCAATGGTCAGACAGATTATTATTTGGTACGTATTGGTGAATCATCATCGATCTACTAATTGGTAAAAAGTCGTGCCAATCTTCGTTCACAACCGATTTTTAGCCTCCTTTAAAATATACACCGTTGTTTTACAAACCTAGCCTGTAGCAAAAATGTTTTGCATTCAACCTTTTTCGGCTCAAAACGTTTATTCTGTTACGAAGAAGTATTAATTTTAGTCCAAAAAATAATTTCCGTCGTTACATTCGCCTTAGTTATAAAAGTGTCACTGGGTACTTTAAATTTAAAAAAATCAACTTTGTTCTGGCGCCAATATTTAAAAAAAAAATCTTCAAAACCTATCGAGTGGGATATCAAAAAAAAAGATTTTAAAAGCTGAAAAATCCTTCACCTACCCTTCACATTTAATACCATGCAGTCGGAGGTACAATTTTTAAGTTTAACAGGATTCATTAATGCCTCCAACTGCATGATATTAAATGTGAAAGGTATCTTTTTTCCGGGTTTTATAATTTTTAAATATAATTTTTTGTCTAAGAAAATCAGTGGTCTCAATGGTCAGACAGATTATTATTTGGTACGTATTGGTGAATCATCATCGATCTACTAATTGGTAAAAAGTCGTGCCAATCTTCGTTCACAACCGATTTTTAGCCTCCTTTAAAATATACACCGTTGTTTTACAAACCTAGCCTGTAGCAAAAATGTTTTGCATTCAACCTTTTTCGGCTCAAAACGTTTATTCTGTTACGAAGAAGTATTAATTTTAGTCCAAAAAATAATTTCCTTTGGCTACTAACGTTTTGGGATTTTGAATTGGTTGTGAGGTTGGTAATTACATAGCAACTTGTAATTATTTAGGAATCTGTAAATGATACGTAAACCACGATTTTATAAATTGACTAGCTGTCGCTCGAAGCTTCGCCCGCGTGGTTGATTTTCGCTGTCGAGCGATTGTAATTTTTTTGTTGATAATATTCACGGTACATATGGAACAATTTCATAACAAAAGTGTGTCATCAGTTTAACACTTTACTATTAACAAATTGCACCCATACTATAATGTGTCATTAGAAGGTACATTATTTCATAAACCGCTTCTATACAGCTCAAAGTCAAATCTAATTACTACCAGCGTCTATGTGTTTTTAATGAACACTTACTGTACGGTATGGTTTGAAAAATAGTCACATGTGAACTACCAATTATTATAACAAGGCTAGGCCTTCGGCTATCTTACAATTAATATCTTGTTAAGATGTATTCTTGCTACCGATGGGGTGAATGAACTTGGTAAACAATTGCTTTTTTAATAGCAACTATGGTTGTAGAAACAGCTACATTAGTCGTTTAACAAAAGCAATATTTCACATTATCAAATCTCGTAATTTGAATAGGACAAAACATTGAGTTGTTTCTTTTTAAAACCTAAAGTAGGTTTAATATTATTTTTTTTATTTCTTGAGGAAATAGTATCCAGAAAAATATATATTTGGACTTAGTCCTATGTGGTCCTAACTATAGACATACATCAGAGTAAGGAAAATATATATCTGTGGACTACTAAGTACTAGCTACTAGTAACTACTAAGTAGTCTAGGTCCTACCCACTTTATTTGGTCTACTTTTTAAACGGGTATAACTAAGACTAGTGTTATACCCGTTTAAGACAAAATTTGGCAGGAGCTGGATGCGAGAAGCCGAAGATAGAACAAAGTGGCGTGCAATTGGAGAGGCCTATGTCCAGCAGTGGACTGCGATAGGCTGATGATGATAATGAAGACAAAATTTGGATATTAAATTTTCAATAAATATGAAATGCAAGTACCTAGACTTGCATTTCATATTCAATGAAAATGTAATAATAGGTAAGGATTCTAATATTAATTTAAGAGCTGAATTGAACGAATGGCAGATGGTTCCGGTCGTAAAAGGCTACTTGTTTAAGATAAGTAAACATAATATATTATTTTTATAATAAATTCGCTTCAAACAGGAAACCATTGTAATTTATAATACGGTAACAAAAAATTGGTTACGCATTAATCTACTTTTGTCAAGCAATACAAATTCAATTAAAAAACCAATCACACAAAATTTATTACTACACCTATGTTGACAAATTGCATGTTTTGACAGTTTATTATTCAACAAAACTACATTCGCCCACACTACCTGTAAAAAAATAACGAGTAGTATTAACCGGGATACTCGCTCAAACTCCATGCCTGCTGTTCGAGTTGCTACTGGAGAAAAATCTGTTGGAATAAAACTAAAGACCTGAGGTCTCGTTGTTAGGTACTGTGTATTCTTTACTCAAATATCTTGGAAAAGACAATTCCCGTACTAGGATACAAGTCCTGTATTGGAGAACTTTATAAACATATAAATCCTGGAAATACATGTTCATATCAACTTTATAAACATATAAATCATGGAAAGACATGTTCGTAACAACTTTATAAACATATAAATCATGGAAAGACATGTTCGTAACCAATTTATAAACATATATACCATGGAAAGACATGTTCGTAACAACTTGTGGATCACACAAAAGTGATGTCCCGTCGAACTCACAACTTGATGCGCAGTAAATTGCAGGTACTCCCACAACGCCACTGAGGCATTGTATTACTAGAAAGCAGTGGTGACCACAATAATTATATCAGGGTCCTTATTTACGATCTTTATTCCGTATCCACGGCGAGCCCATGAGTAAAAATGCATCAAATTTGTCCGCCGCGGAAACGCGTTGATGCATTTTTAAGCGTAGTCCTTCATTTACATATGTGACACGATTTTGACAGTTCCCTATGAGCTGGCCGTGGAAACAGAAAAAAGATAGTGAATAAGGTTTCTAGGCTGCCGCCGCGCCATCAACCTCACTTCCCTCTAAAACAAAAACTAGGGTTCCCCAGTAGAACCAAGACTACCAAATTCAAAGTCCTGGATTATGTCGCCTAAAATTCCCCGGAAAAGTCTAAGCCCGGCTTAAAACTAAGGTTAAAAACTAGGTTAAAAAACCAGGCACGCACAATGTAGGGTTCCGTAGTCACCCCCATCCGAATAATGTGCCTTAAGAAGTGAATGAAATTTTCGTTGTTTCTGTTTCATACTTACAATGTACGTAGGTACTTAAAAATAATTCTCAATGGACTTTGTACTAAAATTTTGATACTTTTCATTGAGTACTCGTAAACTTATAAAGCCTACTTAGCTGTGATAGTTTTCCTTTTCATTTCACTATATAAACTACCACTGTGTCAATCATATAGCTGGCATGGGGGGGGGGGGGGTTTCACTTGACTCTAACAACAGTTTGCACTTTAAAGCCTAATATTTCACAAACGTATACCTAAATCTAAAAATGGTCTTTTCAACCCGTAAACGTTTTTAAAATATCTATCTAACGATACCCCACAAGATGGTTTAGGTTAGAAAAAAAATGTTTGGCACTCGGGGACTGCCGCGGTAAAGCTATTGCATAGTATTTTTATCAACTTAAGCAATTAAAAAAAAATATATATATTTTTAAGTGTTTTTTTTTAATTATACAAAAACAATGTTAGCCGTGTGGTGCCGGCTTAGCCGTGTGGTGCCGGCTTAAGAATAGTACCACCCCATCTCTACCCGTGGGTGTCGTCAAGGCGACTAAGGGATTTCACCCCGGAGGACGGGCAGCAGCGTCCTCTGCGTATTTAAAGCCTTACTGCGATCGCCAACCCGCTCGCCAAGCGTGGCGATTATGGCAATTACCCCCAGGATCTACATACTAGTAGGTTCTACTGGGGAGACCCGTGCCCAGCAGTGGGCCATCATATGGGTTGATATGTATGTATATGTAAAAACAATGTTTGAATTTTTTTTTTCTTTAAAAAAAAAATGTTTTTTTTTTAAATTGAAAAAAAGCAATTAAAAAAATTTTTTTTATTAGTTTTTTAAAAAGTTTTGTTTTTAAATTAAAAAAAAAATACTACAAGTGCTGCAATGTCGATTTTTAAATTGATACCTTTATAAATGACACCAGTCTGCGAGGCACTGAAAGTGTTTCGTAATTCTTATGTAAACTAAGAATATTATTCTTTGTCTATATCAACTGTATTTCATTTCTTTATGTAACACATGCAAAGACTCTACCAATGACTGACAAATGATGAAATTCAACCCATTCTTGCGATTTTGTAATGTTTTTAAAAACGGGGCACTTACCGGTTTAAACCTAAGCATGAATGTTAATGAAACGAAATACACTTTAAAGCAGTATACAGATATATAATGTAATACATAGGTAAGTAAGTGTTTAGACATGAGTTTACTATCTATATTCCCTCACTCTCATAGCCATATGTGATGGAAATCGGACACAACTTTAGAGAGATTGGATGAAGGACCGTGGTCGGGCTAAAGAGGTCTTTAGAGCTCTGTTGGATGTCATTTTTTTTAGGAAACCCTCATCTTTCTAGAGCTAGAGACATGGGCTCTTCATTTTTCTCACGAATCTAGAAAAAAAAATGAATAATTCAAGCCTAAAGTTTACACACTACTTCTAAATCGCAATCATTACAATTAGATAAAACTAAAATCATTCGTCCATTTAAAAAAGTAAAAAAAAAAAATCTAGTACTTACCGCTTACCTATAGGCACCCACCTACAGCTTTGTATAAAGTAATAACAATAATTAAAATGACGTTTCTGCTCCTCTACTGTTACTATGGGAGGAACATTTATGTATCTATGTATACTCCCACTCGCCAGCAGCTATAAGCAATGAAAAATCTCCATACCCATCGTCGGAGGAAGGTCCATTAATGAATTTATAATTTGCGCCGCTCAACAATTATACTGCACCCGCATAGCCTCGGGAACAAATTTAAATGTTAAATCAGCCGTCATTCACGGGAACATCCCACTGGCCGTTATGGTTTTTGTAAGATGACCATTAAGTGTAACACACACAGAGGATGGGAGTACAGCACGGTATAAAGCTCGCCAGAACGCGGGCGAACACTTTTGATTTGGAACCGAGAAATAGAGTAGATGACTGTCAAGTCAAATCAGTTTCTTTTTAAGAAACGTCAAATCATGTAGTTTCAATGTTTGTTTTGATATTTATAAATTCATGACAACGTAAAATTGTACAGAAACATTGTTTTTCAGAATATTTTTGCAAATGCTATTTCCTGTATAGTGTAAAATAATTTATTGTTATTGTAGTCCTCTACCCGATTGTGGATTTAGAAAACTGCCGCTGAATTCAGATGTCACTTCTGCGCTACGTTAAGGCCAGGATTTAGATATTAACCGTATTATGTACTAGCTGTCCTACACAACTTCGTCTGGGCTATCTAACAGTGAAAGAATTTTTCAATTCGGATGTTTAGTTCCTGAGATTACCGCGTTCAAACAAACAAACTCTTCAGCTTTATAATATTAGTATAAATTTTGAATTAGCACGTTACTTCCTATACACGTCCTATACTTATTTAACACGAATATGGTTTTCGATTGGACAAACAAATACAAGTGTACTATGGTTACCTACTTACCTTTCTGCAGCATTCTGGTATGAAGTGAAAATTCACGGATGGTGGAACTAACGTAACGTATCATGTTTGTGGTTACTTTGAACTTCTTTTCGGACTCATTCTCCTGAGTTAGTCATCTGTGTGTGTTGTGCTTTAGATAATGGGGTTCAAAATGGACAATGTTTCACGGCTCCCTTCCGGCAATTACGTGGTTGAGTTTAATTATGTAATTTTAAAGTCTTAGAAGAGTTTCTTAGTAGTAAACATGATGGCATTAGTTAGGTGAAGATTTAAGATGATTTAATCGAGTTATAAGCTATTGTTTCTTGAAATAGAATTAAAATAATGTACGAGGCATCTATTCATTCACTGGAACCAATTTTATATTTTTTTTATAAAAAACGGGGCAAGAGCATGTCGGACCATGCTCAGTGTAGGATTCCACAGCTACAACTACAAAAAATGCACTACGTATGAAAAAAAAAACGATCAGAATGAAGCGTATCTTCATGGCACTTTCGTCCTTTTGAAGAGAAACGCAGTTTTTGAGCAATAACTCAATGATGGTAATATCCGATCATGTTGAAAATAATTTTAGTTGCAAGTATTTATTATGCGTTACCTATGCATTTTTTGTTTCATATTATTTGGTCAAAACGGTTTAAAAATTACGGAACAATTATTTCCGAATATATTCACTTAGTCAAAAAAGTTTTTTACAAACCTTATAATGTTTTCAAAAGACCTGTCATTATATACATTAATGTTTCGAAACTTTTATACCTTAAACATTGTAATTCAGCCAAAATTGTTGTTAAAATAGTTAAAATTCTTAAGTGTAGGCTTATAACTTTTAAAATATATTTTTGTTTAATTTAGCTCTCTACAAGCTTAGTTTATAATAAAACGAATTGGTTTTAACTTTAAAGTTTGACTTATAACCTTAAATATAGGAATAATCACTTACGCGCTTTTATATGGTAGAATCATCGACTAGGACGCCATTAGGTAATATACAATAATAATAATAATAATATTTGGAGACAACTCCCAAACTAAGCAGAGTTTGTACTATGGCAACCAGACAACTGTTTTAACTTTCCAATAAAATAAACAGTGAAATAATTTAGATATTAATATAACCGTATTATGTACTAACTGTCCTGCACAACTTCGTCTGCGTGAGTTTTCCTCGCTTTTGCAACATTTCTCATTGCTGCTCTGCTCCTATTGGTCGTAGCGTGATGTTATATAGCCTATAGCCTTCCTCGATAAATGGGCTATCTAACAGTGAGCCCATTTATGAATTTTTCATTTCGGATCAGTAGTTCCTGAGATTACTGCGTTCAAACAAACTCTTCAGCTTTATAATATTAATATACATAACAATATTCTGTAAATCTAAATCTGTTAGATTTTCCACGTGATTTGTAGCGTTGTATAACTATCAATAATATCAATCAAAATTCTACACAGATCGATTGAGTGTAAATAATGCCTATTGATCGACTCGATAGTTTAATCATTACTATCCATAGCAAAGCAATGCTATCGTTGGCTAGGTATCTATTAGGTTAGTTGCGATAAATCGATAGTATTGATATTGCTTGCAGTCAAACACTCTTTTAAAGCAAAAGTACTGATACTATCGATAACAGAGGCGAAGGGTTAACTCCTGCGGTAACTCGATACAAAAATAGGTATATCTTGTTGGACACGGTTCTTTGTAGGTAGTACCTATAATATTAAAGAACTTCAATTCGAAGGGAAGTCGAAAAGAGGGTTGTTTTTAGGACCCTCCGCCATCGATAGTGTACTTGTTTAATGCGGTGGCTCCCAACCCTTTTTAATTTCGTTTATGTATGTTTATCACCTGTCTGGTTTCCATAGTACGAGCTCTACTTAGTTTGGGATCAGATAGCGTTGCGTGAGTTGTCCCAAGATGATATTATTATTATTATATTAATTTACACACTGGGCCCGTCGTACGAGCGTCTTGGCCGATATTGTTAGAAAACGACCTTCAAAAAGGCTACCGATATAAAAATGTTGAAAATAACTGATCTAGAACAAACCTATCTATGTCTAATCCGTCTATCTAGAACTATAACATAATTGACTAATAACTAGACATATACAGTATTTCTAATCCTAACGAGTTTAGTAATAACTCCGATCCAATCAACTCAATAAAACCAAAACAGGTACCACCGAACTGAAACTACCATAGCGTGTCGGAATGTGTCGACGGTACGCCTCGGGCCCGGAAGAAAAGGCTACATTAAAAGGAGTCGGTCGCATGCATGCAAAATGTCTGCCAAACTGCGTAATGGTAGAAGCCACTCCGTCGCTTTAAAATCGCCTGTTTATCTCCAGATAGCTATCAAAGTGAAGCGAATTCTTTAAAGTTATAAAGGGCTAAAGATAAAGTCGGGTCGTCTTCTTTCGCTACAATATGGTGAAGGGGATGATGGCTGAGCCATGCGTCAAACTCGTGAACTCGCTACTTGGGGTAACTAAGTTTTGTTTTATTGTTAAAGTAGTTCAATTATGGTATGAGGTGATAATGATAACATTATCATCTTATAGGTTTATTTTTAACTAGCTGACCTGCGCAACTTCGTCTGCGTAAATTTTCCTCGTTTTTGCAACATTTGCTGCTCTACTCCTATTGGTCGTAGCATGATCTTATATAGCCTTCCTCGATAAATGGGCTATCCAACAGTGAAAGATTTTTTTCAATTCGGATCAGTAGTTCCTGAGATTACCGCATTCAAACAAACAAACAAACTCTTCAGCTTTATAATATTAGTATAAATTAATGGTTCATAAATATTTGTATGCATGCCAGATGACTTTTGGGCCAAACGAATCACAAATTGGACTTCACAAAATGGCAAGCGACAAAGCGGTAGACCTCGTCACAAGTGATGCGTTAGAGTTAGTTTAGACTCCTTCGAAAAAGATAGGCCTCGTACAGCGACTGACAGAGAGAGGTGGAGAGAGAGAGTAGGCCTTTGCCCTGCAGTGGGACAATACAGGCAATTAATAATAATAATACAATAAAATATTTGTATATTAAGTATTTTTTCTTACAATAAGTAATCGAATCGCATGTTGCCTTTACCCTCTTCTGTAATTTTTGTATAATTCATTTTTTGATTATAGGCACCTAGTTTACGTACCTACTGTCTGGAGAGGTTAACAGGATTGCTAGTAATGTGGGACCACAATCCTACATTGCGAGATATCTTTAAAAAAAGGCGCTTGATTAAAGTTCGGTCAAAATGTCGCGTCGGGGAATAAATCAAAACTATTTAACACTATAATGTCCACGGGATTAAGACCCATAGTCTGTATACAAATAATGAAATTTTGAGAACATTAAAAAATTACACATAGTCACAGAATAAACAATCATGCTCATCACACAAATATTTTTTTTGGGTGGGAATCGGAGCCACGGCCTGTGGCTTAGCAGTCAGTGTTACTAACCACTAGACCAACAAGCTAGGAGTCTAAAAACAAATAACAGGCTTACAAATTACACGTCTACAAATTAATTAGATATCCAATTCTCACCGAACATTACAAGGTCCAATCATGTACGAAGAAATTCGACACGAGACGTGAAGTATTGAGCATTAGTCAAATTAAAACTATATACTATTACATATATTCGATGTCAATTGTAAACCACAGCTGCCCAGTGAATACGTCAAAAAATTAAGATATATATCTTGTGATGCATTAGAATAAAAATTGGACAGACTCGTACTAGAGAATCCAAGATGTGTGGTTTAAAATTCAGGATATTTTTAATGACTGCCTGGCGCAGTGGGACTGAGGCCTACTGCTACGCAAGAGCTCGTGGGTTTGATTCCCACACGGGACACCACTTTGTGTGATCCACAAATTGTTGTTCCAAGTCTGGGTGTACTTTGTGTCCGTGACTTGTATGTTTGTAAAGTCCCCCGCGACACAGGGCTTATACCCTAGTGCGGGAGTCGTATTTTGTAAAAAAAAATCTATATAATTATATAAAAATCAATGTTTGTCTGTATGTCCTCTATGCATTCCGAAACTATTGACTAAATTGTGATGAAACTTTAGCAGAATGTTCTGGGAAGGCCGACGAGTGATCCTGACTTTAAAAGCCACAGCAAAGTGTGGCCGAGTTCAGCTAGTTCTTAAATACCCAAAGATAGAATGATTTATATCAATATAGTGGAAAACTCTTATTTTGCTAAACCGAGCTTTATAAACAATGCAATCTGGACTCTACGCTTTCATATTACTATTTAACTATTAAACTAAGTAGCGGCTTCTACAAGACACCTATGTACCAAAATTCATTAGGTAGTCTTAGAATAAAATGCCTGTGACATACGGGCGGACAGACAGACAGACAAACATAACAAAACTGTAAGGGTTACGTTTTGCCAATTTGCCTCATGAACTCTAAAAATGAGAATTGGTGGCAAACAACAGCAGAGAGTCCCATTTGATAAACTCTAAAAAGAGTTGAAGCCTTACTATTATGAAAATATATATATTACGGGTCTTAATCGCGTGAATATATATTGTCATAATGTGTAGATAATAATAATATATGTATATATATTTTCATAATGTGTAGAAATCGCGAAAGTTTATCAACATTTAAGCCTTACTAGTGAAAGGGTTTTCATTCGATTTTCAGTTGGTTTAGGAGTAAAAGTCCGTCTCAAAACTTGGTCCTCCTAGTTCCATACGTCGGCATGTCAACGATGTCTTTGGTTAAGATTAGGGACAATCCGATTGGCGGCGTCACTTGTTTAGACGCAACGCTTCGATGTTTCATGTTTGTACTTTTTTTTTCAATCGCTTTTTGAGCCCTCAAAGGTCGAGTCGGTAAGATGACATATTGGCTCTCGATTCGATACAGACCTTGGGGTTTTTGAACGATTGATTTTTGAATGTAGGTGTCATTAATTGGAACATCTGAATTAATTGAAGCTCAGTTTAGATAGCGTATTGACTACGGTGTAGGCCATTAAATAAATTAGCTAATGTATAAATTTTAGTCTTTCGATTCAATTGACTATGTCGATTTTACCGATATTCAATATTTCTAGTTCATTTGGTTTTATCAAATTTGATAGTGTTAAAGGATCAAATTACTAGAATTCACAGTTTCGGTAGTGTAGTGGAATACTGTACAACTACTGTGAAAGAGGTTGTGGGTATGATTGATGATATCGATAATTATTTAATTGTAAAGTTCCCCATTAATTACAAAGACTACACAGAGCCTGTTCCCTAGTACAGGTTGACTTTAGGTTGACTTTATATTTAAAAAAATTGTGATAACGTCATAAGAAAACATTGATGACATTGTAATAAACAATTCGCTGTCAGGTGTGCAATGCCTGTGACAGCTTCAGGGGATCCGCGTGCATACGCCCGACCACAATACTTCAGCCTATCAGCAGGCGGAACGTGACGGACCGTGACTGTGATACTTTTTCGTGCGGGCACCCGGTCATCGATTTATAAGATGTTGTCACATCAACATAAAAAGAGAAAGTTAGCAAGGGTAAAAACAACCGTTACAGTGGTTTAGTATAGTACTAATTAATATATGAAAACTAGACGAAGTTGTTCGGGTCACGCACAACTTCGTCTGCGTCAATTTTCCTCGTTTTTGCAACATTTTTGATTGCTGCTCCGCTCCTATTGGTCCTAGCGTGATCTTATATAGCCTATAGCCTTACTCGATAAATGGGCTATCCAACACAAAAAGATTTTTTCAATTCCAGTAGTTCCTGAGATTGTCGCGTTCAAACAAACAACCAAACTCTTCAACTTTTTAATATTATTATACATAAAATAAACATTGAGAATGAATATAAATACCTACTATACACTAAATCGAGTTTTAATTGAGATTACCAGCGATATTTAAAAATTATTAATCGCACTCAGTGGGGGGTTAACTCCATTAACTGATGCGAGTAAGCAACATTTACTTACTTAAAAAAATATTTCGCTCGTCTTAACCCATTAAAACCACGGGTATATTCGACCACCGTTGTCAAAACCGAACCAATACGACCCACCTCCAAAATGTTGTAACATTAATTCTTTTAAGCCGTACAAAGGGAACAAAACAATATAATAATAGCGTACAATACCGCATGAAGCGACGTGTTATATCTTATCCGCGTTTGAGCACAAATTGAGTTGAATTTAATGACAATTAAGCCACGACACGTGATGGGTTAAGTCCGCTTAACGTCTGTCTCTTGTGGGATCATCGGTTTTGAAATATACGGGATGAGGTTCGGAACAGGCACGCCGAGATTGCTGTTATATTTATTTTGAGTTTTTTTGTTGTAATATATACGGTTTTATGTTACCTGTATTAGGCTCTACCACTAGCTCTACATATGGAAAAAAAATGTTTAAAAAAAGTATTAAATGTTTGTCACGAATACGGATGTTTGATAAGCTTAGCTTTTCCCAAACATTTGATCATTTAGCATAATCTAATTTAAGCATAATTACCCTCAAAGTAAATGCCATATTCATGACGCTACATGTGAGTATATTTTTAACGAATCGTAAAAAGAAATCGATCTTTTAAGCGTAATAGCCAGCCGACATAGGAACTACGTAGTATAAACTTGCACTATAAAAAAAAGTCAAACTCAAGAGTACTCACTTCACTACTATTCACTTAGGTTACAAAAAAGAAAGGTTAAATTTTCCCGAAATTCAAATATTTCATGCCGAACATAGTTCTTTGTTCCTATAATATTAACCCTCGATCCACCGCGTGGGGTCTTTAAAAGCCCAGATCATTCAATTTTTTTTTTTTTTATCTTTTACAGTGCTCTATTGATTCAATGTTGATAGTAGCTTGCTAAAAAATGTCGTACTTCACGTTCGCACTGCCAAAGATCAGTTTACGCGTATGTATCATTAGATATAGACGTGTGTTTTTGCGCGAGACTACTTTTACATGATGATTGTTTATTTTTGTCTCAATGCAATCATATTGCTTATTTTTACATTATTTACCATAATATTGTTTCTTTTTTACATTGTTTATATTAATTTTGTCGATTATTTTTAAATGGCAACTGTTTCTTTTTTGTTTTAGACTGTAAAGAGGATCAACCAATCCTAAAATGGTTGGAATAGGGCGTTAATAAAGTTATTGGTAGTGAAGAGATGAAAAATGTAGGTAGATAATCTAGCAGACAGAAAATTCAAAGGTATCTAGCACTTTTGCAAGGGTAATATTTGTTTACTCATACTAAAATAGTACGAGTATGTACTGACTGCGTCCATCTAGAAAGTAGTGCCACTGACTACTTACACTTTTACATATTTTTTATAAAACTTATATTTTATATAAATTTTAAGCCTATGTTGATCTCAAACCGTTGAGAAATATTTATGAAATATTTAATTTATAATATTTTTTCATATTAGATATTTAGTGTCCCAAAAAGTTAAAATTGAGGTTTATTTATCATTAAATTTGATTTAGTAAAACCCATCCTCTCTCTATTTGTAAGGTTTAAGCCTGCCAGTCTTAAAAGTTCTGTGTGTTTTTGCAGCGAGTTTCAATGGGACCGGTTGAACTTGAACCAACTCTGAAGTGAGCTCGCTCATACTTTCAACGGCGAAATACAATTCTGTATGTTTTCAAAAGTAGTCTGACAGGTGTCGTAATAAAATGAAGAAAAGGTAAATTCCTTTTATGAATGGTGATGGTGTATATACAGGTAGTTACTGTAAATATATGTCATTTTTGGCATAAATAATACATAACATGTAAGTATATTGTGTGGTACATATTGCCTTGGGTGGGTTGGTAGGTAATAAGGAGGCTCGGGTTTCTACATAATAAAACCATTTTTAAAAATACCTACTGAAAAGTGACTGGCCCCAACACGCATTTCATTTATGTAGGTAGGTATAGGTACTCTGACCGTTATCCGATTTTCCAAATCGGTCTGGACATCTTTGCGTAATCGAGTAATATACACAAAAAAATGTGATAAATTTAGAAACTCCGCTTTTATTTGAAGTCGTAGTGTTTTTTTTAACAAAAAGACGACTCCCTTTGTAGGGTACTTTTTTAACAAAAAGACGACTCCCTCTGTAGGTGACAAACCCTGTGTAGTGGGGGACTTTACAAACATACAAGTCACGGACACAAAGTACACCCAGACTCGGAAAGACAATTTTTGGATCACGCAAAGTGGTGTTCTGTGTGGGAATCGAACCCACGACCTCTTACGTAGCAGTCGGACACACTCCCACCGCGCCACAGAGGCAGTCAAGTGATTGAGAAGAAAGTTTGAGACTGATTTGATTATGTTATACTGAGATTTATGGAATAATCTTCTCATCAATCAATTATTCCTGGTACTTTCTCGTGCTCTACCTGGGGCTCCACATGGGTAGAGCAGGAGGAATATACAATATTCATAAAAAAAATATTCCATCTATTGTGCTCAATTCTCTACCAGCGTAAAAGATGACTGTCCCAAAAATAAATATATAAAACAATCAGATACCAAAACTTCGGATGACAGCTGTAAATAAGTATTTAAAAAAAATCACAATATCATCAGCGAACTTCAGATGGTTTAAATAGTGTCCGTTTATGTACATTCCCCTGTTTTCCCACTCTAGTTTTTTTTTAATATTTTCAATTAGGTACTGCTATAAACAGCTTCGGGTAGAGAGGATATCCCTGTCTAACTCTTCTTTATAAGTTTATTTCGTCTCCTCTAGTTTCTAATTTACCTCTACTCGTACTTTTTGTCTAGATATATTTCATGATAGAGCAGATAGATATATAGGTATGTACACCTATATATCTATCTTCTATCTAAATCGAGCCTGCAGAAAGGTGTGGTTAAATTTCAGTATTAGGTCGGCATAGGTAGTGCCCATTCATTGGGTTTCTTCAACCATGTCATAATGTGGACGTACCATCTAATCTCAAAAAATACCAGGATTTTGAGATTCACCTTCATCTTATAATATCTTGCTTGGGACAACTTACACAACTTCAACTGATTCCAAACTAAACAGAGCTTGTACTATGGCAACCAGACAACTGATAAACATACTTATATATTTCTAAATACATACATATTATAGATAAATTGCACTTAGACACCGAATAAATCATTGTGCTCATCACACTTCGTTTTTTATGGTAGCAGTCGGATACACTCCCACGGCGCCACAGAGGCAGTCAACTAGACATTTAAAGCTATTGGTATAAAACAAAGAATAACGGTTACATAAAAACGATTCTAATTGCTATGGTGTTACGATTCAATATAAGTATATTCTTACGCAAACACGGTTTTGAAATATTTGTGATTTTTACAATTCTTATACCTACTATTTGTTATTGACTATTCGATATTCAAAAATTCCGGATCCCGGGGTAAGGCCATGTTAACATATCAAATCAAATATTAAATCACTAGATATCAAAAATAAAAAAATATTGGTATCAAAAATTTCACAGTTCCTACCTACTTCCATTTATATTGTGCACCTGCATTAGTTTAAAATATAATTGTGCCGCAGCTATTAACGCCCGCCTCCTGATGACAAGTGGCTTCAAAAGTATCTGTGTTGCACATAAGTAATATACACAACTGAGTAAACTTAACTTACTAATTTATATAAAAACCGGGAAAGAGCATATCGGACCATGCTCATTGTAGGCTTCCGCAGCCGTTATTGCAAATAAATGCACTAAGTACATATACAAACTTCCTATTTGATTAATTGCACCAGCAGAAAAATGTTTGTTCATGGCACTTACGCCCTTTTGTTAAGAAATGCAGCTTTTCGGCAAGAACTCAATGACGGTATATCCGATCATGTCCTAAATAATTTTTGTTTAAAGTATTTATTAGGCGCTACCTTTGTGATTGTTTCATATTTTTTGGTCATACGGTTCAAAAGTTAAGGGCCCTCCCTTAACTTTTGAACCGTATGACCAAAAAATATGAAACAATCACAAATTATGCAACTCTCGGAGCGATAATTTCCAAAAATATTATTTAATCAAAAAGGTTTATTAGACATTTTTAAATGTTATTGTTGACCTGTCAAATGATGTGCCACACATTGATGTATATTGAAAAAAAAAATCAGCTGCTGTTACATGTATGGAGTGTCCCTATAAATATATTTAATTTTATTATTTAGCTATCAGACTAAGTAGCGGCTACTATAAGACACCTTTTCACCAAATTTCATCAATATTCATTGAGTACCTAGTCTTTGAGTAAAATATGTGTGACATACGGACGGACAGACAGACAGACAGACATACGGACATGACGAAACTTGAATGGTTTCGTTTTTGCCATCGGCTACGGAACCCTAAAAACTATTCATAAACAGCCGAGCAGTACATTCACGCCAATTCACACACTCGCGCTCCTGTTCGTGCCCGTTGAATGTCGCTTTGAATGCGAGCATGTGAACCCACCATTACCCGTTGTACGTAGATACATATAGGTATTAATGTTGCGATGTATCGCAAAACAAAAAATGCCTAGTTCAATTTGGTTTTATTACTGTGTGAAAAAATAACAGCTAGCCTGCTACTGTTCCTATTTCCCGGTGTATATGCCGATAAATTAGTAATTTATTGCAATGTTATTATTTATTGCTTTATTATCTCGGGTAGAGTCAGTTTTAAATTTAATTTAATACCGTTGATGTACTACTATGACATAATAGAAGAAACACCGCTACCTACCTATGTTTGTGTATTAATATGAATTGTCTACAAGCGCTTAACATGAGTTTTACTAACGCGGTTTGTAAGAGCTGTAATTGTAAGAGCGGTTTCAGACTAGCGTTTTATACGCGCCTATAAACTAGTTTTTAAAATAGTTGCGCCTTTTGCCACACGCGCAACTCCTACGAGCGCTTGTAAGCTCGTTTAAGGGTCTCGATACTGACTCACCGCTATCGTTTCGAGCGAACACGCGCCGATATGCCTGTGTTCGCGAGTCAGGTTTTTTGAAATGCGAAATGTAGCGCGCATGTAAGCGCATATGCCAACACGACCTTAAGTAGGTACCTATCTATACGAGCAGAAAAAAAATGTAGTCTGTAACCGCCCTAAACGAGCATTAACAAAACGCGCGAAGCGTTCGCTATCTGGTCGTAGGTAAGTTTAGCGTCCATTGCATTTAAAAAAATATATTGTAACTATTTACCTATCAAATTTCGTTTGTAGTCCCTTATACTAAACTACTTATTATTTATTGCTGATCTAAATATAAAAAATAATAGACATACCATACCTCTCACTTTTTAAATTTATTATTTTGTTGCAAGTATGGTTTATTAAAAAAGAAAATTAAGAAAAACCAAATAAAATGAATGAATGAATGAAATTGGTCATTTAGGTACATTCAACTTTAAGATGTATGAAGCTAAAATCAGCTTGTCCTTCAATAAAACTAAGATAGAAATCATATAACTGGTTAGATAGGCGTGAGCAATTACCAGAAGGCTATCAAAAAATGTAACCCAAACATACCTACTAGACAAATAAAACACGAGTAGTGGTAACAATAGCTGTTACCGGTAACGCACCGCGAGAGGCCGGACCACAGACGCCACGCCCCAAACCCCGCCCCAATGAGCATGCGCCGATCGAGACCAAATTCGTTCATAATTTCGCCTACTTCAAACTAGTGGTCATTTCTATGATAATTTGTTGTTTATGCATTTGAATTTCGAATTGTAGAGATTGACTTGAATGCATAGAGACCTCTTTAGTATGTATCTTAAAAATAAGTTACCTTTTTGGTATTGGCTGCTAAAAATACTAGCATAAAAAACTATTTTAAATAATGCTAAAGTAGGTATAAAGTGTAATATTTTAAATATTAAATAAATAAAACTTACTATTGAGTAACTTATTTACATTTACTTATTATTCAATTATTGTTACATAATGCAAAATATGTACCTACAGTTTATATTAAGGTACACTCAACATCTTAAACTTCATGTAAGGTATTTTATTTTAAAACAGTCTAATTAAAAAATTATAATTGTTACATACCTACTTCTTATTTTATAGAAGGTAGTAAAAAAACCCTAAGTTTTATAAACTTGACGCTAGGAAATACTAAAGATGCACTATTTTTGTTCCTTTTTTAAACTTGCCCTTTTAAAAGAAAATGTCAAATATATCTAGTACTTAAGGTGCTTGTTTGTATGAGACACGTTTTTAAATTCTTGTAACATACCTACCTAATATAGTTCAAGTAGGATTGCGGTTGGCGGCAGGTGTGTACAGGTCGTCGACATTTCGTATCATGTATAGATATCCTTGCAAAACAAGAATAAACTCTATGCTTCATACAATAAGGTCGACAGTTGTCTTGATAGAATACAGTTTCAGTGTTAAGGCTGCGGTCTGAACGCACAGGATCCGATATCATAACACCACGGCTTGAGCAATATCGATCAATTTCATGTGATTATTTTTCTAAAATACCACAGAGTTATCAATTAAATTTAATACAGCTGACATTTGACGCCCAATATATCAAATAGAGACTAATTAGACATTTTTTTTTAATTTTTTCACCGAAACCTGCCTTAGTTTATCTTAGTTTGGGTTCTTCCAATATTATAAGTATACCTATCTATGGAACATGATTAGGTTAAAATTGAGTTAACCCTGAGTTTAGGTACCTTAGGTGAAACTTAACAATACATTAAGTTAACAAATTAGCACAAGTCTAGCCTAATGTTAGGTGATTGGCCTGTTGTTGTAGTGGTTTGTGACCCTGACTGCTAAGCCGGAGGTCGTGGGTTCGATCCCCAGGATAAAAGTTTGTGTGATGAGCACAATGGTTTATTCTGTGTCTGGGTGAAATCTATAATATGTTTGTATTCTGAAATATATAATTATGTTTATCAGTTGTCTGGTAGTTACAAGCTTCGCTTAGGTTGGAATCAGATGACGTCGTGTGAGCTGTCGCATGATATTATTAAGATATTGTTTTTATTATGTTTATAAAGTAGCTAAGTTTGTCGTCAAGTTTTGATTTTTTTCTCTAGGAATTCTAATACTCTATCATCTAGTACTCGCAATCGCGAGGTCGCGGATTTGGATTCTACCAATTATACTACCGACGTGAACCCACTCCTAATACAAGCCATAGAGCTTAGCTTTGAGGGGTTAACAGGATTGCTAGTAATGTAGGACCCGTAATACCACATTGCCAGATAACTACTTTAAAAAAAAAAATCTCTCATCTCACGTACTGACCCAAGTTTGACTAATTTATTAATTTAATAAATAGTTAATCAATATTTTATTATCTGTTTATAATCGTGTATTTAATTAAATCTACTTTTGATAAAATTGGACTCTTATGTTAATATGGATTTTTTCTATAGAATACATAAATAACAATAATAATAACAATTTAAATTTACAAAACATTTTAAATAGTAATAATAATCATTTAAATTTACAAAACGTTTTATATAACATTAATAGCGTTTAAAGGTGTTCACTGTTAGTGCATCTGGACCGAAACTCCAATCAATTAAGATGGTCATGTTAGGTACTTACACGAAAAAGTCGTTGTGTAATGTTATACCTACCTAAGTAATTATGTGTTTAATTTGTTACGTAATGAAAATAAGAGAGAACTTTTATATTTTATGCTTTTATATTATAGTCAACTGAGAATAATTTTAACCAATAAACTAAATAGAACAATAAAATTTTCTCATTTTAATTATTTTAGTAAAGTAACATTAAAAATGCTCTACAATAATAACAAATACCTACATAAAAATAACCAATTGAATCTGTTTATAGACAAAATGTCACAGTTTAAAAAACATATTATTATTAATCCGTTGAAATGAATTGACAAAAAATGCTTCAACGTTCAAGTAATTTAAATTCAATCTGAAGTTAATTCTAGATTTACTTAATGGCATTTTTTTCATACTAAACACAATGAAGGCATTTGAACTTGAAGAAAATGTTAACAATGCGAAAGGTAAGCGTGTGAAAGTCATTAAACGTAGGTTTTTATTTAAACTCACTGACGAGTCGTTTCAAAAGTCACGTGGATTGACGATGAAGAAAAAGTGTTTATTTGATATTTTTATTATGTAATAGTTAAGTATATATTTTACAAAAGATCCTTCGATTTTTACTAATATTATATATAAACAAGAAAAAATTACTATAATTAGACAATGGAAGATATCAATAAAAAGATCCTAACTCTTTTTGGAAGTGCACTAGGTGCACAAGGTGCGTAATTGTAACGAAATGGCAAACTTAATTAGTGTGAAATGAAAATCTTTTTTAGAATTTTAACTATTTTTTAAATTTTATGTTTGTAGAGCTCAGTAAGCGTGGTTTTGTATAATTGTAATCGTTCCTTTTTCTGCACTATTTTTTACAAATTTAGCGAATTTTAATATGGCGTTGTAGTATTATTCTTTCGTGTAAATAATCTACTACAATAAATTACAAAGTATTGTGTCAGACTGTACACACTGTTTAGACTAAATAATAATTTATGCAATAAATTAATTATTTATCGATGCCGCAAAACATCGGTACCGTTTCGGGTTTTTTATTACGGAAAAAAGCTCCCACTATAATAAAATACTAGTAACATTAGTGACGCATCTAATAAGGAGATCGTAAAAGCAAAAAATGGATGTACCGAAAAAAATGATGTAGAGTGTACAGGTGCGTCAGGTGCGGCCGCGCAGTGCAGCGTTCTTCGCCGCTCTGACGGGCGGCGCACGGCCAGGCAGGTGCCGCCTTTGGAGGGGAGCACCTTACTATACACCTTACAAAAATAAATATGCACACAGCTGTATCATATCACTATGAACATAAGATCTAATATAGCGTAACTGGTTTTTCTCAATTCTTGTAGGGCTCTACTCCTCTCCTTTTTATCGAACAAAAAATGAACTGTAAACGCGATCACGGCCGCGGCTAAGGTCAATGTTAGCGCTTCCTTCAGTGCACGTTCAGAGAAGAGCGCGTGCGCATCCTATCGCGCATGCGCCGTGCTGTACCCGCCCAGACCCGTAATGTAATATTGTACCGAATTACCGGACTTTACACATTCGGTACGATTCGTTCGCGCATTTTTTATTCCTTTTTTCTCTCGGACATTTTTTTGTAGAAGTGTAACATAACAAACTCACGCGCAGTGATTAATATATAACGACATTTCACCGGGCGATCGATCACGTACAGCCGATATTTCGTTGGCGACATCGTCGACCGATAATCGGACTGACATCCCGATATTTTTTTTCTCGTATACTAATTTATTTATCCTCATTAACTGTGATGGACGAGACCGGTCACATTTTTAAGTATAGCTCATATTTGAGGTGACTGTGGGTGGAACATTTGTAAGACTTGAGTGTTTTTGAAGATGGAGACGTTGGTATTGATTCCCCAAGACCTGAGCTTGGCTTTGAGGCCGGGTGGTGCGAGGGGGCGAGAGGCTTCGGTCAGCGTTTGGACGTCTGCTGAGCTTCCCAGGGGTTCACTGTTGTACCCGTTCCAGGGTACCATCAGGATCGATAAGCTTCATGTTTACACATACGTGCCGGATCATGATGTAAGTACAAACTCTTTGAAGCTATAAGTTCATTTTTTAAAGCCTTCGAATACTCTTATGTTTGTACTCATGTGTAAAGCCTTCATAGTATTATTTTAAAAATATATATATTTTTTAAAGATAAAAAAATATTATCTGATAGTTTAAATCTGACTAGGTATTTGTTTTTAAAGTTTTATTATTAAATAATAACTTTGTAGTCAAAAGAACGTTTAAACATAAAACTCTAATGGGGTTTGTAACGAGAAATTCCTTCCTTAGATAAAAATTAAAACTATAGGTTGAGTGCAAAGTCAAGGGTGCATTTGTTTACAACCATTGAAGGTGAAAAGTGGAGTGATGACGTCATTTGTTGCGTTTAAAAGAATGATTCATCTACATTATTATAATAAATGTTTACATGTTTATTTATTAAAAACTTATTTGCTAATAATTTGTAGGCATATGTTTATGAAAAACATAAATTAGTTTTATCTATGAACATCTTCGAATTCGTATCGTATCGCACCTATTAGAATAAAATCTTGACTATTATTATTCATTTATCTTCTCTCTGATTTAATTATCAATCGTTACGAGTATTAAATGTCTCAACATCTAATAAAATATATTTATTATAATATATTTGTTAACTCATCTTAAATAACATGTGTATTGCCTACTTAATCTGATAAAGAACATTGTGATTGTGTCTTTATCTTTTTATATTATCTTTATTTGATTTGGGGTTTTCATTCACGCGGATATATCAACCCTATCATACCATAAACTTCACTAAAACAAAATTGTTTATATCAATTTTATAATTATTACTCGTGTATAATTTAAATTGTATTTTTGAATAATAAGGAAATAAATTTAAAATAATAATAAGGAATATGCTAATTTTCTTTACAAATAAAACCGTCACGCTAATCTGACTGTTTATTATTTAATTATTGTGCGAGATTATGTTTTCGTGGATGTAAATGTATGAGAAAAATATAATAAGTAATAAGTTACTAACAATACAAAAATATAAAAGGTTTATTTTTTAAATTTATTTTATGACGCCAACGTGCGTCTTGTGAATCTTATAATTGGGATCAAGTTACGAGATTACGGCTGTCATCTATTGTTATGTTAATCTCATAGATTTTTTTCGTTGAGAAAAATCAGTGAGGTATGAATTGATCTCTGTACCCGTCCTGTATTTGTCTTTATTTTTAGAACCGTAGGTATATTTTATCTTTTTGACATATCCACTGATGGATAAAGTGATAGTTAACGGCTTAATGGCATTGAGGTTCCAATTTTGTAACGCCGCGCCGTTTTGACGCGCCAGAATTTGGACCGTTCAAACCATTTTAAGTACAAAATTCAAGACGAAACGATCTATTTTTAATTTTGAATATTATTTGGCTAAATATAATTGATACATCAATGCTAAATATAGGTCAGACTTTAGTGTTATCCAGGAATGTAGCTACAGGTAATCTATAGGTCACTCCATTCAAATGCTACATTGAAACTATTTAAAATTACTAATCAAATCAAACACTAATCGAAAAATATGATAGACACGAATCCCTAATTGTAGCCGTTTTATTTAGAATTGCTTGTATTTTTTCTACTGAGGGGTTGACTATACTTTCAAGCTGAAAATAATCAGGGGCGAGTTTGCCTATACATTGAAATGAAAGGGGGTAAGTTAGTAGTACACAGGAACGACATCCAAGGGGCGAGCGCCATCGAGACCGTAATTGAATTCAGACCTTTGTAATCAATAAATTAAGCACTCTTATTTGTTTGTTTATTACGTGAGAGATGAAACTGGAACAACCTTTATTCCTAATTTTTTATTCATATTATATCATAGTCAAAAATGTTTGTCTATAAAATCGATAGGTACGGACGATAATTTTACGTGATAACGTCATAAGAAAAAGATGACATATCGCCATTTGCGCTGCTTAGCAACCAATCAATAGCCTTAGTTTCAATTGTACCGCATGACATGTCATTGCAACCGCTATTCGTTGTTGCTTAGCAACCAATCAATAACGTGATTTTTTTAAATACTTTTTCGTGAGTGCAGCCGGTCGTCGAACGTCAAACAAAATAAGAAAACGAAGGACCCCTTCTTGTAATTAATAGTATTCATATTCAATTAACATGAAAATAGGCTTTGCATGCTAATCCACTAGATCTAGATCAACGCAAAGATGCAGCTTTATGAAACAAATAAATGGAGGAATGAATATGCATTAGGACTACTAACGTTTAAATTACTTAAGATAACGAAGGTATATATGATATTACTAGCTGTCCCCCGCAACTTCGTACGCGTAAATTTCCCCCATTTTTGCAACATTTCTCATTGCTTCGTTCTCAGTCGTAGCGTGATGTTATATAGCCTACCTAGGGCTACCTAACATAAAATAATTATTGAATTCGGACCAGTAGTTCCTGAGATTACCGCGTTCAAACATACAAACAAACTCTTCAGCTTTATAATATTAGTATAGATTTCTTTTATAAATGTATCTTCTCGTGATAATAATTATGTCAATTCTAGCGGCCAGATACGGCTTCGTACGGACTTTTATCCACCATCTGTACACATATAATACATGCATAGAAACCATATGTAAGAAAGTATCTGAACGATAGTGAAAACCGTATTAGAATCCGTTGCGTAGTTTAGAAGATCTAAGCGTACAGACAGGGGGAAGCGACTTTGTTTCACAAGCTGATCCGCGCAACTTCGTCTGCGTAAATTTTCCCCGTTTTTGCAATATTTTTCATTGCTGCTCCGCTCCTGTTAGTTGTACCGTGATGTTATATAGCCTATAGCTTTCCTCGATAAATGGTCTATCTAACAGTAAAATAGTTTTTCAATTTGGACCAGTAGTTCCTGTGATAATCGCGTTCAAACAAACAAACTCTTCAGCTTTATAAATTACTCGTAGTATAATAGAGTGATTTTTAAAATACTAATAACCTCCCGGTCGTGGCTTCTTTACATAACAATGAATAACTGTGTGATATCAGTTTTGGAAAATATTTAATAAACCCCTAATCACCTACTACTTGTTTGTGGAGAAATTACCTTAACCACCTACAGACTATTTTACTCAAGTAAAATCATTGTATAATGGTTTAACCTGACAAAAAAACATCAATTTTACTCCGGGGTCTTATAGAGGTGTGGTAGACCGTTGTATGACAAAAGAAAAGTAGTTATTTGGTGTAATGTAAAGAAGCCACAAGCTGAGGGGGAAGGGTATTAGTATATTAAAAATCACCCTGTATACTATGGAAAGATTTACATTATCATCTACTACAGTCACTTTTTTCACTTGATAAAACAAACATGCGAGTTAAACTAACTCTTGTGTTAGAAACTAGAGGTGATCACTACTTTATGGTTCATGCATCTATACTTCTGTACTAATATTGTAAATAGGTAAAGCTTGTAAGTTTGTGACTTTATAGGGAGTAATCTCTGGATCTACTGAACTGATTTTGAAAATTCTTCTACCAATAGAATGCCATGTTATTTGTGAGTATCTTGTATATATGACGCAACTGTGTATAGGTATACAATTCATTGTATATTAAGGTTATGACTGTTATTGTATACTTTAATTTAAGGTTGTTATTTTTTTTTGTACGTCATATACATGGCAATAAAGAAACGTTTCTTCTTCTTCTATAAAGGTTGAGCAAATTGATGTAAAATCGAGGCTACCAATTTGACGAAGAAATCATAAACCATGCTTGTTTATGTTTTCTTCGTCAAATTGGTAGTCGTTACTTACCTTTGTAAGAAGAACATTATTCTGTTCTCTGGCTAGAGATGTTTTGTGATGATTCCTAGTTTTACCCGACTATGCAAGAACGAGGGTTATATTTTTCGAGTGTATGTATGTAAGTCTGTATATATGTATATTTCTTTGGCACGAACTAGAGGCTTAATGGCTTGAGTTGATGGAATTTAGCTTCAGAGGAGTCGTTAGATTTATCTTAGTTGTAAGAGTGATACTAGGTATAAAACAAAATTGAATAAAATGCAGGATTTTTGGCGCCAAAATATTTCAGTTATTAATTTTAAGTAGTCGAGTTTTCTTTTCGTAATAATTTAGCTTGTTCTATAATCCTTTGCCGTCGGGTAAGAATATATTCCCACATATAAAATATCCTTTACGTCAAATGGAAAATAATAATTGAAATAACAATTCAAATATAACATAAAAAGCTTTTTGTATAATTATTTTTTATTATTTTTGTAACACTTGTTTTTATCAAGAACTTTTTATTGACAAGATTTTAATTTTATTGCTAGTTTATATTGAGAAGCTTCTCACGTGTGATAAAAATAATCAAATTAATTAAATAATCATATAAATAAAATATGTAGTGGCTTCTGTTCCATAAAGAACACCACCAAATTAAATTTAGAAAATTGATTCAGTGATTGATTCTATAATTTGACGGACGATTGATTTTTCTAATTAATTACTTGATATGTTTTTGCTCGCGGCTTCGCCTGCAAAACTTAGCAAACCATTTTTACCACAAAACACTAACCACCTTATTCATAGTAAGACGTTTTAATAGATATTTGTCTTCTTAAAATTTTTTTTTTTTAAATTGGAATAAAAAACAAAAACAAAACATTCGCTAGTTAAAATGCTGTTGAAACACTTTAAGCCGTCGTCGGTCCTGCGCCCAATTTCTCTCCGTCAGATTTCCGTTACATCGGACTATGAGAGTGAGGAAATAGAGAGTGCACTTATGTATGCCCACACACTTGTGCACTAATATCTCCTGCGTTGTTTGCTACTCTCTGATGAGATTACACGCTTAATTAATTACGAATCAATGATCAGTACAAAATTAAAAGTTTTATATCCTAAAGAATTACAATGAATCACTAACCAAGCAATACTTTTGTGTGTATGAGTGCATGCTTGAGTGTGTTATACACATATATAGGTGTCAAGTTATGAGGGTTACCACTAAGGCACAAGGTGTAAAAAATACTAGGTAAAAAGACTGACCTGTTGGTCTAGTGGTTAGTGACCTGACTGCTAAACCGGAGATAGTGGGTTCGATCTCCACCCAGGATAAAACTTTGTGTGATGAGCACGATGGTTTATTCTATGTCTAGGTGCTATTTATCTATAATTATATAAGATATTTAGATATTTGGCAATGTGGCATTGTGGTCCCATATTACTAGTAATCCTGTTAGCCCCGTCAGCTGAGCTCAATGGCTTCACGAGTAGGTTCACGTCGGTAGTAGGGGTAGGATTCAAACCCGAGACCTCACGATTGCGAGACCGATGCCTTGCTACTAGTATTTAGAAATAGGTATGTAAGTATGTTTATCAGTTGTTTGGTTGCCATAGTACAGGCTCTGTCTAGTTTGGGATCTAATGGCGTTGCATGAGTTATTCCAAGATATTATTATTATTACTGTTTACGGAAATAACATTTATGGATTTTCCACCAGTGGCACTGATTACTGTTCTATTTTTACCTTAAGTAGGTAGTTAAAGTGAAGCCATAAGTAATAAATCTTGACACCATCAATCTCTTTGTTATTGCTTACAACCACCCAGGAAAACATCGATTTAACAATCTAATCGATTACAATAAAATCTAACAGATTACAACAAAAATGATCGCATTGTGATATCCCTTGATTTATTGCTTACAAATTAACAGTCGGGTTGTGACAGCCCTATGTCGTACTAGGATTTAGTAAAGGAAAATGGGTGAAAAAACCCACGTAATAAAATCTTGGGTAATATCAATACCTACCTAAGTATAGCATTGATGTCATTAGTAAACCGTTATTTATAGGTAATATTTAACGAGATATGATTAAGGAAAAGTAATATAGGTCCCCTTTTTTAGCATGAGTAATTTGTCTATTGTGTTGCGTTCAGTATTAGGAGGATGTACTTCTATTTTTTCCTGTGGATATTAATTAGTAGTTGGTTTATACAGACGTGAATTTCCACTGCCTAAAACGAATTCTCAATACTTAGATTCTATTTAACTCTCACTCATCAAAAGAGAAACAGTTAAAAACGAGCTCATTTCGGGAGCGGACTCCTTACGAAATCCGTTTTACTATAGTGAAGTCTCTTCCCTTGATTAAACCTATCTTTTCTGAAGAGTATCTATCAGTTTTATTGCGGGAGTAGCCCGCAATAGGGTTCTACATGAGCATTGTACCGTTGAGGACTTAACAAACATTCAATTAACTGACAGAGTACCAACACCCAGACTTGGAACAACAAACTGGTGTTCCTGTGGGCATCGAATTGCTACTCTATTTTTCACTTATTTCCTTTATAAGATGGGCGACAAATAAAATAAGGTAAAAGCGTATCATACTTTTAACATATAAAAAAGAAAGTCCTGCCTCATTCCGTCATCAATGCACAAATTCTTCAACCAGGAGAGCTGAGAGAAGCAAACATAATATTCTTATCTTTTAGTAAAATTAGAAATGTTACATCCACGCCTCGTTTCTCTCATATATTGTGAAACTTACTTACGTTGTATATGACCACCTTATCCTAGCGTTATGTCCCTTTCAAACGCACATAACAAAAGAAGCACGCGTACAAAACCACCATCCAGTTATACTCAATACCGGATAGTCACGAACCTCGGTTACCAATAAGATAGTTTTTACAAACACTGAGTAAAAACTGTATCATAACAGAAACCGCATGATTGTAAGCTTTCTATAGGGCTACGTGATAAACCTTATGCAGTTAGAAACAGTTGTTTGTAGTCTCGTTGTGGATTTTGATTTGATTATTAGGTGCAATTGTGTAGACCACTGAGGTAAGGACCGTTGGTGTTAAACTAGATTTGAATTGATCGTGGTACTTAGATCTCTGTATGTGGTGAAGGGTTCGTGAATTAAGTATATTGAAATCAGTTGAGACTGTTTAGTTACGTCATGATATGAGGCGCTAGACTTCTGTTGATGTTTTTTATAGGTACCAATATTTTTCAACCCTTAAGGTTTTCTATACTTAAGGTTTTTTATATATATATATATAACACCCAGACATAGAATAAACCATCGTGCTCATCACACAAAGTTTTATCCTGGGTGGAGATCGAACCCATTATCTTCGGTTTAGCAGTCAGGTCCTTAAGGTTTTCGTTTAGCAATTTTTTAATTGTGCCCTTATAGTTCGATAAATTTCTGATTTCGGGCGTATGGTCTGTAGACATAAATCTCAATTTGTCTTAAATGCTGTGCTGATCCCCGATCTCCAGTCTAGATATATAGTTTGATCTCTTATAATCATTTTAGTAGATATAACTCTTTAATGAATGTGAATGTCGTCTACCATTCAGTTTGTCAAGCACAAGAAATATTCTAAAGCTGTCCAGTTTGATATTATTTCTTTCTTTCCACACTCCACCTTCTAGTCTAATCATTAGGATAGTCCAATCGCGTGCTTTTGGTGTCGTCTTATAGCTGATAAAATTTACGATTGCCTAACATCTACTTAGGATAGGATATTTCTCAATGCGCCCTCCGAGATCCAAAACAAGACCAATTAACTTAATAATTTATCACCTATCCACATTATTTAATAGAAACTTCATATGTGTAGGTAATTATATATCAGAATAACACCTCGAGGCTTTTTGGCCGGAAGCATTTGCACTCGAGTTTAGTTCAGGTGTCTGTGCACAAATGTAAACTTTCACTATGAACTGGTTTGGTACGTGTGATGTCGGGTGCGTCGTATTGTAAAAAAGCGAGATCGCAATGCTGTTATGTACTCGGGGCTAGTGTTGTTCCTGTGTACTTGGTTTTTTTTTTAACTGGTGTTTGAAACTTGGTAGACAGTAGAAACACATGTCGGAGGAACAAGTGTGTGTGATAATTATGGTATTTAATATGACCAGTTTTTTTAAATACTTTTATAAGAAAAATGAACCAACGTAATGACAAATTTTCACTGACTTAGCCTAGAGCTCTGCTGTCTTATAATTTAGGGCTACGTTTTATGCATTCAAACTTTACCGGGAAAACAGTTGAATCGCGAACTTCTAGAACTACCTTTTTTGAAAATGGTTGATAATGAAAACTTTGTACAACCGAGCTGGTAGATTACCCACCTTCTATAACACCTGTGCATTTAAGAAATAGTTTGAAAATAGGACTAACTCCGTAGCACGCTGGTATGACAGCTTGCAGTGCATACATACTTCTTTAGTTGCATTATCTGTGGGTTTGATGGTTACAATATTTTGTTTAAAGAATCGAATTTGTTTAACAAAATATTTTAGTAAATATTTTAGTTGATATCCGTTGACGTAAATAAAGTAATAGCTTATTTAACTCACTAAGTTTTCACGGAACAGCAACTTATTAACATTGCTATTTAAGGGAGAATATAAATTGTAGTAAAATAACTTCTATAATTAAGGCTCATCGGTTCTAAGATTATAATTGTAATAGTAATATCTTGTTATATAAATATTAAAAAAAAAATACCCTAAATCCTTCATACTTAACTATCCTTTTAATCCTGTCTATTGAACAAGGAGACCAATCACATTTTTTGGAAGGAGTCCAACTCATCGTATCTGTGCATTGTCTTTGTTTCTTCGAGGGCTTCAGTCAAACAACAACTCAATATACTTCTATATTATAATACATTAGCTTAGTTCTAAAGTACTGGCAGGTGTATATGTTACAATACTGTATTCATAATTAATTTGAGTTCGTTAAGCGTTCATTGAGTTCAACGGAAGGAATTCGGTCTAAATGACAAGCGTAAGTGTATAAATTTTTATTAATTTAAAGTGAAGCTTTGATTTAAGAGAATGTACCAACAGGTGTATAAATGCCACGGGCGTACCCAGGATTATTTTCTGGAGGGATGGGGGGGGGGGGGGTTCGTAATATGGGTTGAGGTCGTACCTACAATTGACTAAACACTGGCCAAATCTAAAGGTGGGGTTGCAGGTAGTATGTGCAGATACCTTACTGTGTGTGTACATATAAAAAAAGTAAAATATAGAGAAATGAGGGCTTGCACGTCATATTTTTAATTATGTAGAAGCAATTATGCCTCTTTGTCCTCTACAAGAAAAGTCCTTACCTTGCGTCCTTTCTATTTATCCTCGATACCTAAAATCTACACTTTCCAGAATCGATGTCAAACTACACTTGTCTGAATCGATGTCAATTTACACTTGTCTGAATCTCGATTCCAACGTTTGGCATTTAGGAATGAAGTCCGCTTATGCCTTGCGCCATACAAACTAGTAGCTTTTTGCGTCTTTCATCGCACGCGCTACGTTCATTACCGACCACTTTTGTACAGACAACACTAATTACAATTGTTTCATATATTTTGACAACGGCAATTTATAACAACATTTATTCTTTATAAGTTATTGGAGCGTGAAACTCTTAAATTATTCCAAATCGGGCTCTAATAGATGTTGGATGATTGGCTTGATGGAGTGACTTAATTGTGGACCAATGGATAGTAATTATTACTAAGGAAAGTAAAAAAGAGATATTATAGTAGATAGAAGGAAAATATGTTGAATCATGTCGGCGCGTGGATGATAATTGGCGCTTTTTTACGAGCAAAATTGGAGCGTTTTAGTCACGGTATATCATTGATGATTAGAGAATTATTGAGTTCTGAATTAAATCGTCTACTGCTTGATAACACCTTGTAAAAATTGCTAATAATTTCGCGAGAAACTGATTACTATAGCACCGATTTATATATTACTTACTTTTACCACTGCTTTGCTTGTATTATTTTTGATTTTCTTAGACTTTGCACTATTCTGATGTATAAGCTATAGTACCATAAAGTTTCATCAACATTCGTTCAGAAGTTTTTGTGTAATAGAGTGACAAAGTTAGTAGTTCTGGTCTTGCACGTGGTTCAGCCGACTAAAAGACGTAAAATAAGAACATGCACGATATGCGGTATATGGTATCTGAAACTCAAAACAATCGTCATCCTAAGTTCGACCTCCAAAAAAACAAAGAAAATCAACTAGCCATTGCCATAATACCTGTAATGCAAGGAAACGAATTGGATTCGCTTCGAACAATGAAATAAGAACAAAAGAAGTTACCGTGGGAGCGCACAATATTCACATAAGTGAAGTGACAAAAATGAAGCGATTATGTACCTACACGGCCGTTGACATTGTGTACAGTGAAGTCCACATTAGATTATGCTAGGAACGGCTTTGGAATGAAATAAGGTGTTGCAAAGCTATGTGTATTCTCTAATAGCAACAGTGGTTGTTTAAACATTAAATTTCAAGCAATGTTTATAATAATGTGTTAAGATGATACGTTCCCCCAATACAAAGGGAGGATCCTCCGACGAACCAAAGTGATCGTGCCTGGGAAGCGGCCCAACGGTTAACGTTAGGAACTACATAGTCTGCATCTGTAAGATCTCCAATATCGCAGTTTAGAATTTGACGCGATCAGTCAAGTGTCAACTTATTTGTATTATTAAAGGTAATGTGTGTACGTCCACAAATGTTATGAGCTTTATAATCCTCAAACTGCTGGAATCCCACACTTACCCCTACCTCTACCGTTGCTTGGTGGATCTCATATGTCTTTGAATTCTTGGTTAAAGGACAAATCTCCAGTTTCCTGTAAGGAAAACCTTCATCGCACAAATTAAAAAGTTATTTTACACGTGATGTATTTTGCACTAAAAATGATCTGTTTTATTCATTTCAAAGTATAATAACCTTCCATATTATATTCATCCCTAGATCCTCAGTAACTTGCGAATTTACATACCTATTATGATAGAGTTGGCGCCATTTTCACAATTCAAAAAAAGAAAAACACTGAAACTCATTGGTGATTTAACTGGCCAGTAACATCTGATATAACCTGTCAACGCAGAGTCTAAAGGCTCATTAGAAAAATAAAACTTCCGACAAATCACCAAACAATAGCACGCGTGTATCTTTTTCATACAAGTTCACTGTCCAAACAATTGGTGAAAAACCTCTATGTGACGCAATAAGGTGAAACACCTAATTATCTCATAGCGAATGAATGAGTGAACTTTCGCTTTTGTGTGCAAACAATGCTAGCACTCTCTTCGAGTGTGGTAACACTGTCTTTTTACGTCGTATTATGAGGTGCTGTAAAACATGGTTTGATTGTCTTTGCCTTTAGTTTCCGCGTGGCTAGTAAATGC
This sequence comes from Herminia tarsipennalis, assembly GCA_945859575.2. Lineage (NCBI taxonomy): Eukaryota > Metazoa > Arthropoda > Insecta > Lepidoptera > Erebidae > Herminia > Herminia tarsipennalis. The sequence continues at coordinate 6,318,066 of OX243834.2, read as the reverse complement.
TTTTATATGAGCACTGGTTGCTTATTTGTCTTAACTACCCATTAATAAAAAAAGGAAGTCTTTTATCAGTTTCAAGCTCTCTCCCCATACGACAATCCAAGCACCTCCCAAATAACAATCTTGAATCCGCCACTGTATGTATCATGTTAGTCCACATGATGTCCCACTGCTGGGCACGGACCTCTCCAGTAAAACTTACTTATTGTAGATCCTGGGGGTAATTGCCATAATCGCCACGCTTGGCGAGCGGGTTTGCGATCGCAGTAAGTCTTTAAAATAATCAGAGGACGCTGCTGCCCGTCCTCCAGTGTGATATCCCTTAGTAGCCTTGACGATACCCACGGGAAGAGATGGGTATGATGTATGTATCAATTTCTGTTAAAAGTAATACATTATTTGACTAACTATTACTTTAACTATTGATTAGATTTTTAGATAGATTTTTTATTGAACACCATCTTCATAATAAAAGAGACACGAAGCAATAAGTAAATGTATTAAAACCCAATAACTCACGTAAACCTGGACTAGTCAATAAACCAATCATATTTAAACATTATTATGCAAAACAGTTTCAACTACTAATAAGAATATATTTAAGTTACTATTTTCATTATAAATGTATAATTATACGTGAGTACTTTCGTGGCATAAGTACCTACCTAGGGTTACCATTCAGAGATTTTAAAAAGTCTTGATATGGGTAAAAAAATACAAGACATTTAGAAAAAGGTTGAAATAATATTTTTCATTTCAAACTCGTCAATTGTCCGAATAACCGAATATGAGAAAAATATTCAACACTTTGCAGATAAAGTGCAATATAATAACTATAGCAGCCAGGCGCGGAGCCAAGGCAATTGACCCCCCCAGACTCGAATAAAATACCTTTTTTTTGGCAATGGCTTCCCCACCCCCCAGCAACGGTGTTGGATCAAATGCACCCCCCTTTCCCAACATGCGAACGGTTCCCACTTGGCCGTTTGAGTCACACGCCTCTTTATAATATTAGTATAGATGAAACCGAAACTACCTAAAAAAGAAATCAGAATAGAATTCCTAAAATCCGAACATACAAAAGTTTCAAACGTTTGGTAACCCTATTTAAAATGAAGAGTGCCCATAAACACTGGCATGTAATCATTGACATATATTTAATTGATTGACCACGAAGAAACAATTTGTTTCAGACGTATTCGTTATGAATGGTTTTGAGAGCACCATACTTACATACAGGTAATCTATCTATTAGTGTATCAGTAAGAACTCTACTTAAGTATTACTAATCCTACTAAAATTATAAATCCGAAAGTTCATGACGAGGAAACGTATTTTGATAAAACTTTACAGTTGGTAATTTAGCACGTACTAAATTACCACATGAATTAAAACAATCAAACTTAACGCCACGCCTTAAGCCACGGGGAAAGTAAATTTAGTAGAAAATTTATAGGTATGTATTCGGAAATTATTTATTTTTAAAATGGCTAACTTTTTTTTTCAACTGACTTCAAAAACCAAATGGTGGTCTCAATTTGACTGAATTTTTTGTGTTTTATTTTTTTTATTGTTTGTTATCCGATAACTCGCAGACGCCTAAAACATAAAACTATATTTCCTGGCACCAACTTCAAAATGTTCAATTATGTTTTGCTTTTTAGTTACCTTATATTTATTTCCGAAGTCGGTTTTAATTTTTTTGTAAAAAAGTTTTTAATATTAGATTCAAATTCAAATTTATTTTTTGAGTAAGTTTAAACAACAAAATACATTTCAGATTAAAATAACTTTTAACACAACGGCACAGAGTTTAAATTACGTTGTAACAATTTGACATATGCCGGTCAATTCTAGTCACTTCTTCAGCTGGCCTATTGTCAACGTATGACTGATTTATGCCCAGTCCAAGATTCATTTCATTCACGTTTATTTCAATATGTCCTCACGATTTACGTTGTACCGAATGAAATTACAATAAGACTGAAGACAACGACGTCTGTTGGACTAAATATATTCTTCAAGAGATTCTTATAGGTACTGTTCTATGTTATAAAATCATAATAAATCTCTAAAGAGTATCAAGTTAGGCTCGTTATACACTCAGTTATAATATGCCAATAATTCAATTATACAGATAAAGATGCTTAAGCAAGCAAAAAATAAAAAAATAATATGTACTTATTTCCCTTGGTCAATTAGAGAACGACGTTCCCACGCGGGACACCACTTTGTGTGATCCACAAATTGTTGTTTCTGGGTGTACTTTGTGTCCGTGAATTGAATGTTTGTGAAGTCCCCCGCGACACAGGGCTTGGACAACAAAGTCGTCTTTTTAAAAAAAAAAGAAAAAAAAAACTAATAAATTGTCAAATTTTTAATATGTGTGCATATAAATTTATTTCGAAGTGAACACCGTGCCGTAAGTCACGACTACACGCAAAAAAAGCTTTCAAATAATCACCGGCATCAAATCTCTTAGAAATACATCAAACCCAACAAAAGCTTTCCATCAAAATAATTAAAGTTATTCAAAAATTATTCAACTATTCCAGCCTGGGGCGTTAAAATTTTAATTAAAAATCCAACTACCAGTACAGTATTTAAAATTGTAATATTGCAAAATCCATAAACTGCAAACTATAAACAACTCTAGATCTGCATAATACAATAACACATCAAACCAATTTTATGGCTAGCTTTCAGAACGGAAAGTGTTAAGGTACGGACACACTTATAATGTTTTTCTACCGATTCTGGTCTCGGCGGCCTCCTAGGAGACTAACCAACTACATGAGTTAGCAAACACAGAACACTCTCTGTCCCCTTACTCTCAAAGTCTGATAGAAATCCTACACGACTGGAGAGGGTTGATGACCCGTAACTTGACGGTAAGGGGATTGACGATTTCAGAAAACGATTACGCAAAATCAAAGTATTATAATTAGACTTCTTATTTAACCTCAGACAGAATTTGGAATAATATGAATGAAAGAATGTAGCCTTTATTGCAAACAAGTCATTTAAACATTAGGTACTTAATATTTATCATAAATAAAATGTGATTTCATCTTCTTTCTCTGTGTTAGCTTGTCATTTGACATAGGCCAGTTCCTTCAAATTTTTCCATTCTGATCCTTGTCCTTCTCCGGAAAGGACCAGTTTCTTTTCATTTGATCATTGTTGTCATCTTCCAACCGTATCCTTTGCCTATGAGTCTAAATTTAAGGCCAAGTTCGCAAGAAATAAAGCCAGAGGGAAAAGAACTTTGCTATGAAACTTATGGCCATTCTTGTTAAATTCCCGGCTATATATGAATCGACAGTGATAACGTTGCTTAACCTCGCTGATATCTTGATCGCCACTGAGTCGAACACACTTATCCTCGAGTACCAAAAAGCATATTCAATCAAAATGTAAATTTAATTGAATGGTCAGACAGTTAGTAGAGCAGGCCGATTGGGGCAGTACCTCCACTTTACAGAAGGCTATAGTGAACTAATTAATATGGTATCTACGAGTAATCTAATATAATAAAAAAATGAAAGTCCTGACTCATCCATTTACTCATCAACATCCAGGCCAAACCTATGGAGTTAGAGAGTTTACTTTTATTATGTAAGCAAGCGATAAAAAATAATTCAGAGAAACCGAGTTTTAAGAGAGTCACATGGGCGGAGTTATAGGCTAAAACTACTTAACTATAATAAGCAGGATACTGCTTACATTTTCCAGGGTTAAAAGCTAATGTTACCTGTCAAACCATGTAGCCATAAGGCGGAAAAGCATTGATAGTGAAAAGCGACGTGATTGCTTATATGGTTTCTCGTGACTATATTTTTGCCTCAATCCGCAAAAAATAATCGAGACGGCTTTCATACTAAATGTTTTTTGTTAACTGTATATAACTATCTTTTAAAATTTTAGATCCTTTGTATTAAAGCATGCGTGTGTTCGTACCTTTACGCGAAAAGAAGCCAGGAGCGATGCAAGTGTCCACTTCTTAGTATTCATGAGGATGGCGTTATGCTCGACGTTGCCATTAACATTTAGATCACACGAGATGAATAAAATTTAAATTAATACGGAAGCCTACATATTCATAGTCTGATACGCTCGGTTCTAACAAAATCGGATACGTTTATCAATAACTTCCATTTATTCGATTATTCGTGGGAAATGTTGGGATTTTAATCGATGTTTCAGAAATTTTAATCGTTCGACGATTCTTGTGTATTAATTTATTCAAATTAATTCATAAGTCACGTTCGTAGATATTTGGCACGGAAAACTGATCGGAAGCTGTCTTCCCGGTAGTTTAAATTTATAGCTATAATTGTACAAAGATATTTTGATGTTCTCAATAGCGACTAGGTAGGTACCTTACTTAGCAGGTTTGATGTAATTTAAGTTTTATTACGTTTAATTATTTTATTATATAAAGTTTCCTGTGTCAACATTTATAATCAGACGGTGCAGTGTATGTGTAGAGGTGTATGATAGATACTTGTTTATGGGCATAATGTAAAGTTATCACTTTTTACTTTTAATAGGTTTGCTTGGTGTGGCTAACATTTTTGCACTATTATTTTTTACCTTCAATAAAAGGTTTTACTTTCGCTTTGCCTATAATTACAATAAATTTAACAAACAATATTACCAATAGACATGGCATATTAAAAACAAACAACTTTATATTTCTTCCTAGGAAAATATTTGCGAAATTTTATTCAAAATATTTACCCGCAAGCATATTTACTGGTGTAGAAGCAAAACAGTCAGATAGATTTACAACCGCATTCACAATATTAATATTACTGAATAATTTTTGCATAATGCTATTCATCCCTCAGGATATTCAAACATTTGAATATCCTATCATCGGACGGAGTGATTAGGTGTGTGCTGAACTACTTATAGTCGTACACACACCAGCTGACATGATATATTTTATAACCGAGTGGATAATCACGCAACGTACTGAATACTAGTTGAAAGCTCCTGGTTTTATAAAGCTTTGGTCAGATTGCTATCCGACCAAACCTGACAGAGGCGGGACGAAGACCATCAATAGAATACAACAACTTCCCTAATCCCGTAGCGTCTGCGCACTATTACAAAGTACATAGGTACAGAAAGCTAGCTCATAGGTCAACAACAAATCCACACACACGAGATCTGAACAGGCACAGGCTCCGTTAGAGGGCGACCGAGTTCGACCGAGATTACTGTATGTATGAGTCTATATTTGCATGGGCCTTTTTCCATCGTTGCAGGGAGCCAACTTTCCATACCCATGCATTTTGTGGCACTGTCCTGTTCCGTCGGCTGTCTGACCAGAGCTTTAGATAAATAATTTTGCAGTAAAGCTAGTGACAGACCTATGATGCCTTGAGGGTATTAAGCCGTAGGATGTAAACATCTTGAAGATTTATTAAAAGCGATGGAAATTAATTAGAAATAAATATTGAATGTATTTATCACTTGCTATAATTTATTTGAGGGATTAGTTATGTAGGAATACATAGTGGAGTAAACCAACGAGGCTATCGTTAGGTCCATATTTGTCAAAAGGACGGATTAGTTAAAAGAGCACAATATGTCGTCTTGTTTTCAGCATTTGAGCCTTTCTACATATATAAGGTAGAAAGGCTTGTGCATCTTCTGGCTGTGCTCATTCCATCATAGGCATCATCAATGTTTTCCAGTCACACTTTTTCTTGAGTGCACCCGGTCATCGATTTATAAAGATATTACGTCAAAAAAAGATCACAAATATTTCTTTTTACTGGTGCTTCACACATTGGCCCCAAAGTCGGTATCAAAGTCACTCATCCAACGTGAAAATCTAGAATAACGCTTGTGGCGACGTTGGAGCCAATGCTATTTTTCAGATCCACACGTTGGATGAGTGGCCTTGGGAGCGACGTTGAAGTAAACGTGTAGAGCCGGCGTTATCGTAAGCAAATTCTCCGGTCTACATGACCGAACATTATCATTTCTTGTTTACGATCCAATACATTTAGTTGTTTATTCATGCGGCTTCATTCTCAATTTCCTCGGTGCCTCCGTAATGTACCGTATCTAGAATGAACGTACGACTAAGAGGCTGCGCAAACTTAGACACTTTTTATTAACCAATGAATACAAATGAAAGACGAGAGAAATAATATAGAACAACCAAATAATAAATAAACATTTTGAAGTTCGTGCCAAATACAACGTAAAAAATACCACTTCATGGCACCAACTTCAATATTTTTGAAGTCGGTAATATTTTGTGTATTTTTTTTGGATAATAATTGTTTTGTGCCATCGTTGCGCACGCGACGCTTCGAGTGCTGTTTTCTTCTAAAAGTTAAATCAATCTTAAAGGTTAATCGCTACAGTTTTAAGATAAATCAGTTTAGCTGTTTTGAAAACAAGCAAAATAATATTAACAACTTTTGGCGGCTATACAACATAAACTACAAATAAAAACCCATAACTCAGCCAATTCTATTCCAATCTATTCATTCAAACATCAAAGCACATTCATATTCAATCTAATGATTAAAAAAAAAACTTATCTACATTAAATTCTTTTTATAACACTATTTCCTTTTAAAATGAAGTTCCCACACTTCAAAAATTAAAAAAAAGTTAAACAATTATTAATGAAAGCTGACATTTAAAGATACTATTTCATCTCCCAATTGTGGTGCCATAAAAAACAAAAACAAAGCCGTTTGGCGATTAGGAGAGATACACCATAAATAAAAGAGTGTTTATAGTCTAATATATTGTATTTGACCAGTTTTTCATACTACATTCTTGCCGTGACTGTGCTAGCGTGATTTTTTGTCCTTCTATTCACCTACCTAAACTACGCAACAGATTTTGAAACATAGAGTTACACACAATTTCTCGATTTTTACGAAGAAAACTAGGGATCTAGCAGGCTCTGCTTTGAAATTGCTTTTGCAAATCCTGCTGACCTGTATCCACCTTATTACAAAGATCGAAAAATGTCATACTTAAACACCTAGATTACTTCACTCATTTTTCATTTAATTCAATAACAACGTTCATTTTATCTATACTAATATTATCAAAATGATATATTATACTACAGTTCTTAATCGCTATAAGTTATTCACGCGATAGGACCCGTAGGATATATAATTTTATAATGATTACAAATCGCGAAAGTTTGTCAACATTTATACCTAATATTATAAATCTGATGAGTTTGTTTGTTTGTTGGAAGGCGATAATCTTAGGAAGAAAGCTCCTCAAAGCTCCCACAATTTTAGGCGAATTCATCTATACCGTCAAGCCGTTTGGGATTTAGAGCATGCCAAAAAATGGACAAACATACACACATACGCGCAAAAAATATTACCCTGCGCCAGAAGGGCGCAGTTATGAAAAAAAATTAAATCGGTTTGATAAATTATGAAAAAGAAAATAAACTGACTGACAGACAGGAACTTAAATTGTTATACTCTTTTATTTGAAGTAAGCCATTTGCATAAAAAAACACTGAGACCATATAAATTTCAAGTAATTATGTCTCTTGTAAAGTAAAGATCACGATTCGATTTCATTACAGACTATTACAGTTAATTTTATTGGTTTGGTAACATTATGGATTAATAAGAAACGAATCTTGTTGAGGTATATGGCTTATAAAAAAAAATCTCATCAGTAGTTGGGATAATTCACGAATGTTGATTTTGTTGATTTATTGATGGTTTTTATGCTTTTATTTTTGTATTTGCTATTACGTTTGAGTTTATTTCGGTTACTGTTTAGATTACAGTGTGTAAATATTTGGTCTAATGTGATAACAGATATGTCGAAATTAATGCATGTTGAGCTCAATGACTCACGCAACTTAATTGTAATTGAATGCGGGGTGTTACTGGAACTGCATATTTTCGTTCGTAGTGCGGTCTATGAGAGCTGACGTCACTATCAATATAAGTAAATTTACACTACTAGTTATGGGTTAGATTGCCATTGGCTCAGAAACAAGAAACAATGTCAACAGAACTGTATCACTGACAAATTAGTACTTTAAAGTACCCTGTGGGTACTTTAAAGCGGCGGGCGGTAGCCTAATGGTCAATAGGCATCGGTCTCGCAATCGTGAGGTCGAGGTTCGAATCCTACCCATTATACTACCGATGTGAACCCACTCCTAACACAAGCTTTTGAGCTTAGTTGGAGGGGTTAACAGGATTGCCAGTAATGTGGGATCACACTTCGACATTTCTAGTTATCTTTTTAATAAACAATATATATATATATATATTTATATATCTAAATAATATTAATTAAAAAATAAAATCACAAAAAGAAGTGAAACTCAACATGGTTTCCAAAACAAGACGACATTATTGCCATCAATGCAAAATCAAGGAAATGGTATGTCCATTAAAAATCCAGGTGTTTATATAAATCACTTATGGACAGATGGCATCGATGACGTAAAAGCTGTTCTCGTTTTAACGAATGCTTTATGGGCGTTTTTGAAATAATATCTATTGCAAATAACTAGTTTTTATTAATGAGAAAGCAGTAAAACAACAGATTAAGTTGTGCGTGGGAAGTGAGAACACAATATACTAAAAACACGGATATTGGGCAACTGTAGCTCGAAGCTAACCAGAGCGCTCCATTATAACTTATTTATTGCCAGAAAAAAATGGAAAAGTGTGATTCGGATGCGGATACGGAATCTTTAGTTTTACAGTTGATTATTTGTCTAATGTATTATCTACCTATTAAAAAATATAGTCATAAGTAAAAGATGACTAATAAGAGTCCAAATGTAATGTTAAAATAATATTTAAAGTAAAGATACCTACTAGTTAACACCTCGGATGAATAGTAAAATGATCACTTACTGGCTGCCTGCCCTACCCTTCACACGGGTGTCATATTGTAGTGTTTTATATCTTGAGTTTCATTATTGTATTTTTTGTGGGGATCTCTAATTCTTTGGCAATAAAATACAGCCTATGTTACTCCCCGATAAAGTAGCTTTTTAATGGTGAAAGAATTTTTAAAATCGGTCCAGTTTCGGAGCCAATTCAATTCAAACCAACAAACGAATTTTTCATTTTATAATATTAGTATGGATTATTAATCAGTACATTCCTTGTATCGATATTGATATCTACAGAAAAGTTGACTGTTCGAATAAAATGAACTGCAAAATAATATAGCCATGTTACTCCCACAATTTCAAGGAATCGAAAGACTCCTCACCTATTGAAATCCTGTAATCCGTTTAGGTTGTAGTAGAGCGTACAAAAGAAATACACTCTATAAAATAATACCTTTATTTTATCGCAAGCGGTTAAAAAGGGAGTTGGACAGCAATTCAACTCACGGTCACATAAATATTTCAATACGGAACTCTAAAGAAATAATTCTGTTGTATTGTAAATTAAATCTCAGTTAGGCGCGGCTAGATTTAGAAGTTATCACATCATCAATCAGTAATTCTTGTTTATAAAGTAGTAAAAATGTTTGATTTTGTTTTTAAAATGTGTGTTTAGAGTTAACTGGTTGTTCTATGGTGCATTAAGATAATTTAGCATACGTTATCTTAATAGATGGATAAGGTGTTGGAAAGGTTTCATAAGCTAGAAGAATTGACGTTTATTAGGACTTATACGTTTATTGAATGGGCTTCTTTGACTCGCTTTTAGGAAGTTTTACGAACGCAACATACCTACTTACGAGATTGTATTATGCACTAGTTGACCCGCGCAAAGTCATATACTCGTACGTTAATTTTCCCTGTTTTTGCAACATTTTTCATTGCTACTCCGCTCCTATTGGTCGTCGCGTGATGTTATATAACTTATAGCCTTCCTCGATAAATGGGCTATCCAACAATAAAAGATTTTTTCAATTAGGACTCGTAGTTCCTGAGATTATCGCGTTCAAACAAACAAACTCTTCAGCTGTATAATATAGATTTGAGATCTTTGCTTTTGACATTTCTAAAGCTTGTTTCGAATACACTAATTCTGTAACCGCTCTTTCAAGTTTAAAATGGGTAAAAATTAGCTTGAGAAAATGGAGTGATGGAGCTAAGGCGAAAATAGTTTTAAAAACAATGAAGATCACCATCAATGGGCCGGAGATATGATTTTTTAATCCCCTTATAGTAGTTAGTAGTCTGACAATATATTTTAATACATCGGTCACCCCAATTTGTCAGCGCTATGATTACTCGCCTGGAGGACTATGACGATCTCAGTAATATTTCTGATATTTCTAGCTTTAAAATCTTACATACATTAAATCTGATTGACAACTGATGAGAGAAAAAAATGTGCGAAATTCTCCTCTTAAACGATGATAAGTAAAAACTCAACAAATTCATACAACACGCAACTAAAAGTTTTTAATTGTCCATTTTTGTGACTCGAACAATAGGTGATTATACTTCATTGTAGAAAGCGAGTGGCGCCGCGGGGCGATCATTGTATTTGTGCGACGGGGCCAAAGATATCGATTTAATATCTTTTCAATTATAGTATCGATATAATATGTACTAACAAGGGACCATCTGTTTTCGATTAATTAACAATCGAATAAAAGGCACGTCTATCTGCTAATAGTGTTGAATGTAGAAACGGATACAATAAGTTGTCGATGGATTAAATTATTTTTTTGACAAGTCTTGAACTAGTCTTATAGTAACGTAGGTGGAAATGTAGTCTTTAAGTAGGTAACGTACATGGAAAAGTAATTAACATCTATCTTGGTATATCAAGAGTGGGATAACGTGTAGCTTTAATTTTTCCGAACTGTACTTAAGTGATATTTTTATTTAATTACTTTTAGGTAGTTTGAAGTCGATCAAATATTTTACCTTTACAGGCTTTTATTTTTTATAAACAACGTGATTTAATTAACAATTTAATTTACAAAAAATCATTGAGGTAAATTTGCAGGAGACGCTAGAAAATAAGAGCATAGGTAACAAGTTTAAAGAACTAGCCTATTTAAAATAAATGTCTTCAGACAATAATTAATCTAAAAAAATCGCATCAAAACTAAAAAAAAAATGAACATCCAGTTTCATTTTAAACACATCCTTCCTAACTTGTTTACAATAAATTTAACAATAAACAAACAAAGACGTACACGTTGGTTTTCTTGTTAGACTAGTTAGTTAGCTCAGAGTTATGTTCCCATATTATCGTTAGAAGGCTTCGCTATAAAATATAATTATTTGCTAGAAACCAATTTGTTGTTTGCACTATTGAAATTGTGATTTGTGGTCATCAGAATTCTGTAGGACCACTGTTATAAATATTTCAAAAGGCTGCTGCAAAAGCTGTTTTAAACTTTAACAAAAAGGGCTTAAAGTTCATTTTGTTTTATTTATTTGTACAGTAAAAATAATGAAGTTAGCGACTCTATAAAACATAACATTATCTTTAATGTATGTTTGTTATATTTTAAATTAGTTGCTGTATTTTCTGTTCGATAGTACTATATAAGAAAATTTATGTTCCCTACTATAATAATGAAGACTTTATTTTTATCTGTAATCTTGATTTATTCATATATTTTTTAAAATTATCCAGATTAAACAAAAAGTATGTTATTAAGTTGTTTTCTAAATGTAACCAACCAACCTTAAAAAAATCTCATACATTTATAAGAAACGAAATAGGAAGTAACATAACGGAAATAGTTTGCTAAAGTACATTTTGAAGTTAACAGAAAAGCATGGTCACAAAACTACATACAATTTTCCTTTTTAAAGTAATTACTAGGCAAAGGAAACTATTACATTCATCCTTGTTACTACGTAACATTTGTGGAGCAAAAAAAAAACAGAACAGGTTCCAAAGGTGCCCGGAAGTGTACAATCAAATGGATCGTTAGTGGAATTGCGATTATCTATAAAAACTGCATTATGAGAAGGTGCAAATTCGAAAAAGTCATGCTTACCTGTGCACACAAAAAATATATCAATGGTGAAATTGACATGTGGTTTAAAAAAGGTTCGCTAATGCGAGATAAAGATCGATGGTGGTTTTTTGTTCAGCAAAAAAATTTTAGACACATTGTGCAGGAATATATTGGTGATATAAAAAGGTATGCGATTAGTCAAATTTAGAAATTTATTTAATAAGTTCGGCGTTTGAAATCTATAATGGAAGCCATTGTTTCACTTGGATAATTTGGTTACTATGACTTGAAGTTTTATTGTACTTTATTTTACTATTTGTGACCATCGCCGTTGCAATAAGTTTGAAATACTAGATTTATACTTTTTTTGAGCAAAATGAACCGACTTTAAGAAAAAAAAAATATCAAGGACCTCACCGAATGCAAATTTCGCTGATTCACTCTTATGTTATAGTCTATATCTATGGTGTTTTATAAGCTATGACAACGGTTAATACACTAAAACCTTCCGAGAAAAATATGCAATCGAATAATTGAAACCGCATCAAAATCAGTTTAGTTAGTAATTTCTTTAATACGTACATCCTTACCTAATATATGACTCTCCTCTGTGGCGTGGCGGAAGTGTGTGAAGGTCGTGGGTTCGTTTCCAATACGGGACGCCAATTTGTGTGATCCACAAATTGTTGATCCGAGTTTGGGTGTACTTTGTGTCCGTGACTTGTATGTTTGAAAAGTCCCCCACGACAGGGCATAAACCCTAATGCAGTCGTCTTTAAAAAAAAAAAAAAAAAAAAAATATATATATATATATATATATATATATATATATATATATATATATATATATATATATATATATATATATATATATATATATATATATAATATCCCTATCCCTACTAATATATAAATGTGAATGTAAGTTTGTTTGTTACTTGCTTTCACGCGAAAACTCTCAACCGATCATCATGAAATTTTGTACACATATTCTTGGAGGTAATATAAGTAACATAGGATTATAAAAAAAAGGGGAAAATTTACGCAGACGAAGTCGCGCGGGACAGCTAGTATATATTTATATATTTAAACGGGTCAAACAGAGAACCACCTATTTTGAAGGCGGTTAGAAACTAAATTTATTATGATAATGTCTACCTACACAACAAAGACTGAAAAATGTTTACAAATTGGTATAAAGTGTACAAACTGTGAAAGTTTTCTACCATACACAGTCTTCAGTCTAGAATGTCAACACCTTTAATTTTACTTGACATATCAAGTGACGTCATCAATATGTACATAGTGCGCCACCTGTGGAAAATTATTCTTAAAAATAATAACTATTAGTTGCTACCTACTTCTATAAAAGTATAAACCAGTTTGTACAGAAGCTGTTTCGTTTGTCCTTCGACAAGTAATTATTAGATAAAGATCATACGCCATAAGTGGGTGATATCATTCTTTAGATACAGTAAAGTACTTAGCATGTTTATTAACATTGCTTATTGAAGTTTATTTTGTTATAAATAAAAGAAAAACAAACTCTTTGTAACACCAAATAACCTGAAAGATTGTTTATGTAATGATGGATATACCTACTCAAACCCTAAACTTTCTACAAATGATCAATGTTTACGAATCTCTGTAACCTATATGCTATGGTCGGTATGTGACTTTTGTTATAACGCAATTAAATTTTCAAGTAAATATTGGAATCCAGTGACTTGCCAGTCTGAGAATCTAAAAACAGCATTTTGTTTACAACATTTTCTATGATATACGCGTTCGAAAACTAATCAGAAACAAAAACAAAATATATATTTTTTTAATTTTTGATATATTACTATTATTATAAGTGGTAAAACATGTTTTTCGTGCATACCATACACACATACAAGCTATCAACAAAATGAAATCAATCCAAAAACTGCTTGGTTACATAATGACAGCTTGAGGCGCCAACATGCACACCCGTTGATGTCTTTTGTACCAGTGTTTTTCAACCTTTCTTTTGATTTTTATAATCTATAAACTGTCACAGGCATGGTTGTTTATTACAATGATGTCATCAATGTTTTCTTATGACGTAATCACGTAACATTTTCGTCTTAAAATCGACTTTGCAGAAAACCATTTTTTTTATTTAGTTATTGCCTCTGTGGCGCGGTGTGAATATATCCGACTGCTACGCAAGAGGTCATGGGTTCGATCTGGTTGCCATAGTACAAGCTCTGCTTAGTTTGAGATCAGATGACGTTGTGTGAGTTGCCCCAAGATATTATTATATATTATTATTATTCTGTTAGCAGAATTAGTAGATAATAAAAAAGCAATTGTCATTAATTTAGGGGAGGACCAGGTATGTGTTTAGGGGTCATGTATATAAAAAAGGTTGACATACACTGACTTACACAAACAAAAACCATTGAAGCATAGAACATACTTCGAAATGTATCTTACGATTTCATTCACTCATTCAACGGTCACTTGTTACTTGGCAATGTGATCTGAATATTGACACCGTGATGGGAAAGCTATGGGAGTTTGACCGTGACGACTCGGGTTACCATCTCAAGAATATCGGATCATATATCTATGGGAGAATAGTTTATGAAATAATAGAACTAAATATTGAAGGCAACTTAAGGGTTAACTGATTAAATCAGGCGTCACATTTCGTTCAAGTCGTATTAAGGAGGGATTCCAGCACGCACCTTGATTTGTGCATTACCACAATTGAAGTAGTAAGGAAATGCCCTTAATAAGACATTCGAAATAGATTGACAGATCGAATACAGAGAGTACCTGCAACAGAGATAATTAGGCACTTTCAGACCCTTGACTGACCACGAAGTGAAACTTTAACAAGTGTATCGCCTCCATACGAGGCATCCTGAGGACATAATAATAATTTTTATTGGCATTTCTTGCCAATTACTTTATTAACACAATAATTGCATTTTAGAAAGAAAGAAAAAATCGACGTCCTGACCCAGCCATCGAACCCGAGACTTCCGTATGCCAAACCGGGGCTAGAATTGAATCATCTAAATGGGAGTATGTAACTAAACCTCAAATTCTTCTATGCTTCCTGCACACGAGTCAAGCCCTCACTTGCGCCATATAGCCGATAGTTTGAGAACTACAGGAAGGATAGAAGAATTTGAGGTTTAGAAACATTGTCCCGGTTAGATGGTTTAATTCCGGCTCAGGTTTGGCATACGAAAGTCTCGTGTTCGATTCCTGGGTCTAGACTTAAATTTTTTCTATCTTTAAAAATTTTTTCTATCTTTAAAAAAAAATATTGTATCCTCAAGACAGTTTGCCACCGACTGAGCTTAATTCCACCAGGATCCTTATTCACAATCTATATTTCGTTGTCGTGACACGTGCGCGGTTCGCTCAAAGATGTCCGCCGAGCATGCGCATTGATGCATTTCTAAGCGCAGCTCTCTACTTACCATTACGACAAGATTTTGACAGTTCACACGGGCTTGCCGTGGATACAAAAAAAACGTGAATAAAGACCCAGCAGTTGATCAAACAGCCTGATTAATTGACCTAAAAACCTCGAAGATGTTTTTAATGTTAATTTATTAAGATAGTTGATTAAAATTTTCTTGATAAAAATCAATTGAAAATAATGACGTAGTTGCTAAACATTCGTAACATTCACAATACATCTAACCTATCAAATTGCATTAACAATTTGATATATGGACGTGCTATTTTATTTTGACACGTAGGGCAATATGTTGTCAAAATATTTCGTAATTAAACGCCATGGATTTAAAGTGTTACAAAATTGATAGATATTTTTATATGCTTCAATCAACATTATATTAGTCCAAACTGTAGATGAACACGTTGTAACATACAGTTTGTAATATCTTAATATGAATAAATAACTCACTCATCAACTCCAGCCCTAACCTTTAGAGGAGTATAGGAGTACTTAAGCTGAAAATTCATAACGAAGTTAAGTAGATCACGGATTGGAAACGATTTCAGGACTAGCCCTGTGTGACCCTGACTGTTAAACCGCAGGTCGTGGATTCGATCGCCACCCAGGATAAAACTTTGTATGATGAGCACAAGGGTCTATTCTGTCTGGCTGTTCTTTATAGTAATAATAATATCTTGGGACAACTCACACAAAGCTATCTCATCCCAAACTAAGCAGAGCTTGTACTATGGCAACCAGACAACCGATAAACATACTTATATATTTCTAAATACATACATATTATAGATAAATAACACCCAGACACAGAATAAACCATCATTCTCATCACACAAAGTTTTATCCTGGGTGGGTATCGAACCCACGACCTCTTGCATAGCAGTCGAATACACTCCCACCGCGCCACAGAGGCAGTCAATTCAAAAAAATATCTATAATATGTGTGCATTTCGAAATATATAAGTATGTTTATCAGTTGTCTGGTTTCCATAGTACAAGCTCTGCTTAGTTTGGGAGTACATAGTGTTGTGTGAGTTGTCCCAAGATATTATTATTATGTAGAAAACTCAAACTGTAAGGATATTATTAATAGTAAATTACTCCAAGAACTTAACCTTCAATTTTCTTCTAGTACAATTGGGTAAATATTATATTATTTGCATTCTAAGGTTACTGGTTTTTTAAACCAAGCTAAAGAAAAACGCGTTTAATTTACGGAAACAAATTTTACGAGCTACAGTTTCTGCCTAGAAACTAATAAAACTATTACGACTATACATATCAAAAACCATTAAAAACTGCTAAACGATTTAACTCAATCTGTCTCTCAATATCTAACATTGAATATGCAAATATGTTCATATAAATTATATATTTGGTAATTTATGTTAATTTCTCTTGTGAACTAATAGAGGACGTCCGCTCCGATCACTTCATATCAAGAAATAAC
The DNA here is from genome assembly GCA_945859575.2 of Herminia tarsipennalis. Classification (NCBI taxonomy): domain Eukaryota; kingdom Metazoa; phylum Arthropoda; class Insecta; order Lepidoptera; family Erebidae; genus Herminia; species Herminia tarsipennalis. The sequence continues at coordinate 6,301,222 of OX243834.2, read as the reverse complement.
CAAGTTTCTAATGCTATGGGAACATTTTCCATGTTCATTTTGGGCGTCGTTTATCAAAACTATTTATTAGGGTAATTTTGCCTTATAGTTTTCAATCGGATGTAATTTGGTGTGAAAATCATTGGGTTATTAGTTGCAAGTAAGTCACTGGAAGCATCAAAGCTTCGTCTTGGGAACGGATTTCAGATTTGTCGGCTATAAATAATATGTAATGGGATGAAATAGGAGCACGCTTCTCGTTTGTTTGACGTTTCAATACTGCTGATTTCAAGCTGACGGACGTAGAGATGGCGCAACTTCTTCAACTTGATGTTTCTGCGTCCGTACTCGTGTCTGTTTTTATTTGGTAAAATATCAATACTGCTACTGAAGAATTTGTTTGTTTTAACGCGCTGATCTCCGAAGATAAATTGACCACAGGAACTGGGCAAAGTCTAGTTATCAATTGAAATTAAATCGAAGTCCTTGATGATGTCGATAATGATACATTTTGTGTGTCACTTTGATCGTGTAACAACAAAATCAAAAGAGTAATGTTTTTGTGAGCACTTGTGCCTAGTCCAAAAGTACATATACATATACGTAAGGTAGGTATTCTAATCTATGTAAATGATGGTTTTAAAAAAAAAACGAATTTATAAACGACCAGAAATAATGATTCAAAATGGTAGTCAATCCTTGGAACGAATTTTATAACTATAATTTATAACTAAACAGCCATTTGACAGCAGTTAGCAAATTAGGCCACGATTTCGGACGAGTCAGAGCCATTAACTTTCATCTACATACATCATCCAACACTTCCATTTGTTGTATTAGCACCATCGTTTGTTACTAGATTTATATTATTACTATATAACATTGACGCAAATATATTCAAATATACCCTGTTAATTGTGAAAGAACAAACGATTTTATAGACGGCGGAGTATACATCACACATTTCTACCAGTAATCTATCATAGTTATGAGTGTTACGAATGCATTTGTAACTATTGCTGTGTCGTAAGCATGTAGTATTTTGTTGTTGGAACAAAACGCGTAATGGATTTTGTGTATGATGAGAAATACATGTGTCAATTGATAGATAGCTGTTAATTTTAATACGATTTGTCGTGACTTTGGGTTGATGGGTGATGGGAAAGGTTCAGAGGTGATTTGTGTAAGCATTAGAAGTTCAACTGCTAACACACGGGCATGTGAGGTCAAACACATTAGCCACCTAGCGGGTTTGAGTACATTTGTGTAAACCTTTATTAATCAAAGTTATTCGGTTCTGTTGGTCGACTTTCTTGGATGAGAATTGTTTTTAAATACTGCATTTGTTTATATTTGATGATTTATTGATTTTATTTGTTTTTTGTAACAGGGTGTATTATTTATTATTCTTTTTTATAATAAATTTTAAAATGTATTTACTTACATTTTCCCTAAGCGTCTCGTAGTAGAGAACACACTTTTAACTATATTTTGACAGAATTGCACTGACCGGGGTTAACCTGTAAAGGTACTTAATAAAAGATTGTGTTTTAATTTTCGTATTTTTTTGTAATATTTTTTTTAATCTATCAGGTGTATTCTCTGTAATAAATTAATTCATATATAAATATTTTATAGTAGGATGCATCCTATCCTTTAGATACGTTGTTACTGACTTGAATGTTAAAAATGTCGTTTTAAAACATATTTATTAAGTTTTAATTTATCTACAATTTATAATAAGTCCGCGTGTTTTATAACCTAATGATCTAATAAAATTTAATATAAATGTGTGCTGTTTCGAATTTAAATTAACACAACTATTTCTCTTCCAAGTTATATTTCAAATGCTAGCAAAAACTTGCTTACGATGTTATTAAAATATACCTACACCTGCGCATATATCAACTTTTAAATTGTTTTTAAATGACTTGTTTATTTTAAAAAACATTAAAGCTGCAAATAAAAAAATAAAAAATCGAAAAACAAATAATAAAAACATAAACGTTACTTTGTCGTAATTAAATAGACGTATAAACATTATCATACTTTTACTTTTTAATATTAAAAACTGTCCTTAAACGGAAGTTTAGACTAGTTTAAAATTGATATATGTGTGAAAATTTACATTTACCATAATCTATGTGTTAAGTGACAGGTTCTGACCGTAAATTTCTAAACCCGTGTCATTTTTATACGCTGGTGACTTTTAATTTGCATGTTCATAAAAATACATGTGATTTTAAGTATCATATGAAATATAGCATCCTTTTTTGTTATGAAGTAATCAATAAAAGGTACAGGGCGAAAAAAAACAAATACGCGGCGTGACATCGCATATTTTGACGGTGAATTTTCACGCCAATATGTGCTGAATCGTAGTACTCTTTTAGCTTGTGGTTTTAAAATATTTTTACCATATTTTAACCTGTTGGTTACTGACCCTGTCTGCTGAGCCTGGGATCCTGTGTTCGGTTCGCCCCCAGGATAACTTTTTGTGCTATTTGTTTATAATATGTTCCTTTGTATTTACAAAAATACAAGTGTATTTATCAGTGGTCTGGTTGTCATAGTACAGACTTTGCCTCGTTTAGGATCAGATGGCGTGTGTGAGTTGTTATTATATAAATGCAGTGTGTTTCTAAAGAAATCAGAAAAAATACTATAGTTGATTATCAACGGAAATTTCTACAATCACGCAATCCAGTTCTGCTTTTATTGCTTGCTCACATCCTCAGTTACACTGCTAAGCGTCAATGGACAGGTTATAATTATTTATAGACGGCGATCGTATTGCAGATGGCGCCAAAACATTTGTTTTATAACTTTGATTTGGCAATTAAGTTGAGATGGCAGGTGACTGCCGGTAATTGGATGGGTTGGCGTTGGCGTGTTCTTATTTTGGTTTGAATAAAGGCTTTCTTTTAATGAATGTAAGTTCGAAGTAATTATGAATGTGAGTCATTTTGTACCCCTACTAATGCTGCTTTTAAGGGTTCGTGAGTCAGTGGCGACCAAGTGGACCGAGAGCTTCGTAAGTTCGGAGACCGTCTTCGAAAAATGGCACAATCCGTGCCTCAGAGAACACGTTGAGCTGTCGGTCCTGCGCCTAATCTCTTTCCGAATCTTGACTCTATGTCGGCCTAAAGTGAACGTAATTGAATTGAGCGCACTTGAGTTTGTGCACATACTTGTGCACTATAACAATAATTTCTGCGTAGCAACTTAATACATAGTATGATCCTCTATGACTTGGATGATCGAGCTTCGCTTGGTTATTTTTAAAACGACGTTTTCTAAAAATAAAACCTATCTAGATCGATTTATTGCCTTCGAAACCCCCTGCATACTAAATTTTATGAAAATCGTTGGAGCAGTTGCCGAGATTCAGATTATATATACACATATAAACAAAAATTGCTTGTTTAAAGGTAGTAATAGTATAATATAGGTATAGATAAATATATAAGTATTATATTTAATTATTATGTATTAAATTAACCAAAACAAATAAATAAAAAATAAACTCAAAACAATAATGTTAATAACTTTTTAACAAATTCAAAATAAAAATATCGTCACGCATAATTTTATTAATAAGAAAATAATGTCCTGTGATGAATCGTCGTTAATCAGAACAAATTAGTTAATTAAAAAAAAAATCATGAGCCTACAAAACTGGTTCGAAATTTAAAATTAATTTAACAAGGTTTGGGAAGCTATGTCAACTAAGTTTACAAGAGCAAGCAAGTTTGCAAGAGCATGAACAGAATTCTATATTTGAAAGTTATTCGTCAACTGTAACCTTCAACGTACAATGGTTGATCAACGACTGTAACTTTGTACAAGAAAATGGCATAGAAAAGCGCTTCGTATGGGCATTTTGAATTAAAATACGACAGCTGAAGTCTATATTTGACATAAGTTTTAAGACGATTACTATAAGTACATACGATACGATACGATATTACAACAAACAATTTTTAATCAACTGCTAAGCTGTGTTTAAGTAAAACCACTTTAAGATACAAACTTAGCCACAAATACTGGAACAGTATGGTCACTACAAAAAAAAAGTTGTTTGTTAAAGTTTTTTTATATCAAGTATAACACGATCATCTCGTCCGATACTCATCCTCGCCGTAATACTATAGTTTTCATATCACACCGCAGCGCAACTCAAATTTCACCACAGAACTTATGACACACGAGATCTCTTTGTAATTATTTATTGAGATGATCACCTGGCTGTAGTTTGTTTGTTGGTGATTATTATTTTATACGTGTAACAAAATGGTGTGGTCGAATTCAAGGGTGTGTCTATATTAGACACTATGCTTACCGAGTTCTCGTAAGTGCAAATTTTTAAGTAAGTATGTACCCCAAAATGTCTAATCGCTGCAGAGAAAAAAACCTTGATCATAAATTACGTTCGAAGCTTTTTAAAAATGGACTGACGACCTAAGGAAGGTCGCTAGAATTCTTCGTCTTTCGTACCCGGACTGGATGCGAAAGACGAAGGATCCCATCGACCGGGTGTCTTGGTATAATTAGGAGAGGCCTGTGATTAATTGATAGAAAAGAGATGAGTATCTTAATCGCCATGTTATAGGTAATTTTAGATACTACTTTATTAACATACGAGAATGTAAAATACTGTTGTATGTTATTAGCAGATTTATATCTAGTTTTTTGCATCCATAAAAAAATCTTATGCATGGCTACGTAATAACTACCATATTTTACATCCATCATATTTTTATAACGGTTCTGGGGATGTAAAATTTATTAATTTGCTAAATTACTCAAAAACATTCTCACCCTAATAAACTTATCTGTAATAAAGATAAATTTTACAGTTATTCTAAATACATAATTACTTACTTAAATTACTAATACATGTAAAAAGCTGCCTGCACGCATTCATGAACGCCCCTAATTGGTCGAATTTTAATCGTTTAACTTCGTGCGTGATCGGTTATTTACGGAAGTATAATTTAGTGTTTATAAATCGAACGTTGACCTAGACAATATGGGAGTTTGGTTTTTAAGTAATGTATGGTTTTGGCTGTTATTTTATAATAAGAACTTTTACAATTTACTAACTACTTTGTTAGGTGGATACTCTATTTGTGTTTATGATCTAGTATCAAATGGATTTTTCTAATTTCACCAGTTTTTGTCTATAATGAAACCTTCACTTACGTCGTTCAACGTAGGTTATATGTTGCAAAAAGAAATACGTAACCGTTATCGGTTACGGCGGCCCAATCTGATCAGAGATTAGCCAACTACGCAGGAAATATTATAGTGCACAAGCGTATGCGCAGACACAGGTGCACTATCCATACCCTAACTCTAGCCCTATAGGACGAATAGGTATATCTTTATTTAGAGAAACTCACATTAAAATAAAAGAAACAAAAACATTAAAAAACAAAAAAAAGTTTAAAATGAATCAACAAAACTTATAAAAAAAAATACACAAAAAAAATAGGGGGAAGGGAGAGATTAATAAATAATATGTGCGAAGAGGTAATTAAAAATATATAAAATTCTTTTCAACACTTCCCGATCAAACAAAAATAATAATATTTCATTATATAACAGTAAAATGTTGCTCAAACCAGATGTCTGTCATATATAATGCGGCCAATTTAGCAAAGACGCAATTTCGCCAAATAAATGTCGATCTCATAAATTGTGCCATAAATAAGTTGGAGACTAATAATTGTCGGTGACATTAAAGAAACTGCCACTGAACAGTTACAAACTATAAGTCTAAATCGGGGTCGTCTTTTAAACTAAAAAAATCATGGAACTACTAACTCATCGGGATATTGTAAATAACCTTAGTAGGTAGGTATAGGTACAATAAATCTAACTTTGGACAGTAATTTTAACTATAGTTCAATTAACAAGGAATCAAATAAACATTTCAATTATGTTACTTCTATTTAATAGACGAGAAAAATGTTAAAAATATGCATTAGACTGGCCTGACTGACTGACTGCTAAGCCGGTGCTCGTGAGTTCGATCCCCACCCAGGATAAAACTTTGTGTGATGAGCACGATGGTTTATTCTGTGTCTGGGTGTTATTTATCTATAATATGTATGTTTTTGGTAGCCTCGGTGGCGCGGTGGGAGTGTATCCGACTGCTACGCTAGAGGTCGTGGGTTCGATTCCCACACGGGACACCACTTTGTGTGATCCACAAATTGTTGTTCCGAGTCTGGGTGTAATTTGTATCCGTGACTTGTATGTTTGTAAAATCCCCCGTGACACAGGGATTGTACCATACTGCGGGAGTCGTTTTAAAAAAAATCTGTATTTTATCAGTTGTCTGGTTTCCATAGTTCAAACTCTGATTAATTTGGGATCAGCTAGCGTTGTGTGAGTTGTCCCTAGATATTATTTTTATTATTAGTTACCATGATGTCTTTAACATAATACATATCAACCCTTATGATGGCCCACTGCTGGGCACGGGTCTCCCCAGTAGAACCTACTGGTATGTAGATCCTGGGGGTAATTGCCATAATCGCCACGCTTGGCGAGCGGGTTGGCGATCGCAGTAAGGCTTTAAGTACGCAGAGGACGCTGCTGCCCGTCCTCCGGAGTTAAATCCCTTAGTCGCCTTGACGACACCCACGGGAAGAGATGGGGTGGTTTAACATAATGGTCCTTGAGAATTCTTAAATCATAAACGTAAATGCTGGGCTTAGTTACGTCAGAGATTATTAATTTACTCAGTATAATTACACATTTCCATAGATTGCTCAACAATTAATTTAATACTAGATGCAATATAAATGCATAAATCGTAGCATCTTTACATAGTAGGTATGAAACAAAGTTGTTTCCCGCTGTCTGTTCCTATGTATGTTAGATCTTCTAAACCATGCAACAGGTTTTCGTCATTAAGATAATTTCTTCCAGGTGGCTTACACGCATATTATGTGTATATAATTATTGGTAGGTTACAGTACGGGGGAAGCTAGTATATTACTATTTTTTTTTTATTAATTTATTGCATGAAATATTGTTATTTAAGAGTTACACAATTAAACAGTTTCAAACATTTATTCATGAATAAAATGCAAATAATAATTTTGAGGGTTTAATATAAATAGCGATATGACAACAAAACATTCAGTTACAAACATAAATATCACATTTGCGTACGTTTCAGAAATATAAAAAAAAACATTCGTGTCTTAATCGCCTAAATATTTTATTTTAAGGCTAAATACCTTTGTTTTATTGCCCGACGTTTCGACCGTATTGCAACGGCCGTGATCACGGTTAAGACCCGTAGCTTATAAAATTCTATAATGTGTACAAATCGCGAAAGTTTACGAACATATATTCTGAGTCAGAATTCTAGTGCATTTTTTTATTTTGACCAAATCTGATATAGCTCAAGGCATTCCCATTTAATACTAAACACTTTTAGCAATATATCAATCTTTTAATTACTATCGACAAACCAAAATTCCAAAGAATGTTTTATAGCTTAAAATGAAGTGCTTTCCGTGTGAATAAAAATAATATTTTCTCCTGTTTCCTGTACACTTGATACACTTAAGTCACATCCACGATATAAATTAAACTATTGAATTAATTACTTATTCCAGTTTCAAAATTTAAAAAGTTGACATTCTGCTTATTATCTTCGTAGTGGGCGAGAAGATAACATAATTTATCTGTTTCTACAATGTTTTATCATAGTGTTAGGCGGTAGACTTTATAGGCGACTTTATCGCAGTCTATATTAATTATTTTTAAGTTTAAATTGACAGTGGAAGTACCTTTGTAGTTTTGATAAAATATCGAATGAATTTTGAATAGAATTGGTGATTTTTATTCGTAAATTATCATTATCATTAAATTTCATGTTTAAGCACAGATTACTTATAAGTACCTAAGTAGGTATTTTTATGATAAGATAATGCAAATAATATCTGGGTACAAAAATTAATCCCTTACTTAGTAACAATTGATGTCAGTTTGATCGCTAAATCTATAAAGATATTGTGATTGTGACTGTGATTTTGACTGCTTCGGTGGGAGTGTGTCCGACTGCTACGCAAGAGGTCGTGGGTTCGTTCCCACAGGGGACACCACTTTGTGTGATCCACAAATTGTTGTTCCGAGTCTGGGTGTTCTTTGTGTCTGTGACTTGTATTAAGTCCCCCGCGACACAGGGCTTGTAACCTACAGCGGGAGTCGTCTTAAAAAAAATGTTATTCTGGTAATCACTAATTAACTGTTTTTGGCATTTCATTATCAAAAAGATAAAAATGGAATTAAGCTGCAATAGTAACCATATGACATATTTTTTAACGAAAAAAACATTCTTTATCCATATTAAACTGTATTCGTAATTTACTATAGAATATGTTGTGTAATTTAAAACTCTTTGTAACGATTTATTACTTTCTAAGAATTCGTATTGAGACTGAATAGATACATAGAGCTGTCTATTTCTTTATGCGAAGGGAACTCGTTAAACAATGAGTCGAATGATTTTTGATTTAGATTAATTTGTCATCATTATTTAGATATAAGTTTCGCTATAAAGATGTCTAACTCTATAGGCGTACGTTGTATAAGCACGTATGCCTAACGCAGTAGTTACAAAAAACAGGGAGAGTACAGAAATAAATCATCATACAACGCATAATCAAAAATCGCACAGTAGATATTAGGGTCCATATGGGCCATGTTTATCTAATATATTTTATATCTTATCAGACAGAAGGCCTTGATTTCCATGATCATCCTTTAAAAAAAAATTAAGGCCAACACTGCAAGTATTACCTTGAGAACTCTACCAGTGAATACCAAGAGCCCACCTTAATACAACACGCGCTCCAGCAACGCACACGCTATCTGCCAGTCAGGTCTACGGTTCTATGTTAAGTATATTTTTTATTTGTAATTGAATGGTGAATCTAGCCCTTCTATAAAGAAAGAGAAGGAGGAGGAAGAATACATATCATTATTTTAGCAACAATTTAAGTTTTTGACGCATCGCTATTCATTGACGAGCTGAGCTTTTTTTGATTATTTTTTATGAGTTTTTATCGTGTATGGCACTAGGCGGCCGCTGCCGCGGTACGCTTTTACTGGGGAAACCTATGCCCAGCAGTGGGTCATCATATGGTTTGATATATAAACAATGTCTATCTGTGCGTTGTTCGAGCAAGGCACGTATTATTACTTCTGTGCTCTTCGTATTTCGTGACTCTTCTCCTTACATCTTTTGATGGTTTGAAAAGCACGTACGAATTAAACAACATTTCTCAGCTAACATTGTTGCAGTTTGCAATAAGTACGAAGGCTTTTACTTATCACAATAACAACTTTGTAATGTACAGTTTACAGCCAGCCAATTACTACTTACCGAATCTGGAAATCGAATACCGCTTTCCTCTAGACTAGGTATATATGGATTACTTTAAATGTGATTATTCTAGTGCAACATTCTCTATTCCTTTCCTCATATGTCATGTAGAATTAGAAAAAAATCCGATAGGTACGACCGGAAAAAGATTAGGCAGAAGTTCAAAGGCTTAACGTGCTCTCTTAGACACGGAAGAGTGTGACTGTTTCTAAAACAGTAACCAGTCTATGGATCAATAGAGGTGACGTTGCTTAACCTCGCTTATCTCTTGATGTGCTCTTTTGCAGTCACAGATTTTTCAAGTGCTTCTAGGAAGATATTCATAGAAATAATAAATAATTGTAGTTAGATCTCTAAGTGGTTGTTTTACCGAAATTACCAATGACATTCAAGCATTGATTCAAGGCAAACGTAAAAGTTAACGTTAACGTTTCGCAAAACTAATAGAGAAATTAGAGACACCTATTCGCATCACCACATGCGGCATCGTATTGCCTTTCTGTGTTTTCTGTTCATTCAATAAAATGTATTTATGATTAATGAATAAAAAAGATAAGAATCGGTTGTAAAGTATAGACCACACCGCAGTCCAGTGTGACCAAATGGTTATCAGTAGCACATAATTGCCAATTAAAATTATATCTAGACCATTATTATGTCTAAGTACCGTTTTAAAGGTTAATAAAATGGCATAAATTTCTAATCTATATAGATAACGTCTTTACCAAAGCAACGCTGACAGGATGTATACTAAAACTTGTCAAAAACAAGACTATTTACAATTCATTATTGACATTATGCCCGTGGGAATTTTGGCATAATAAGTATACCGAGCAGTATTTAATAAAGATGTTTTATATTGATAGTCATTTAATTAATTTAAATATATGTTTAGTGATCTTTTTCCTTTACATGAGATCGGTTTATCGTCTCTACCGATAGAATTTATCTATCTATATATATATATATATATATATATATATATATATATGTATATATATATATACATATATATATATATATATAAGTATTCTGTAAAATAGGTATGCTAAAATACCAGTATTTCACATTTTCTGTTATTATTTTAAGGGTTTATAAGTTGAGGTAGTGAGAAGTGACATTTTTGACATAAATTTAAATGTGATGGAAATAAAATTTATATGAAATATAAAAATATTCGAAATTCAACCACAGGTGATACTTGTTAATTATTTTTATAGTAGCATAATTATAATTAAATACCAACCGTGAGAAAGTAGACATTAAAAGTACGTCAATCTTTGGCCTGTGGTTGTCACGTAAAACTGGATTTCGCATATATTCACTAATTTTGTAATTTTATTTCTACACCAGTTCATTAGCTACCTTACTTTAATCGAAAGTTACGAAGTGATGTTTAATATTTTTATTAAAGTGCGAAAATATTAATAACCTGAGTGAAAAGACGACACTATTTGAAAAAAGTTGTCGAATTAGTATTCTATATAATGTTTATGATTTTTGAGACTATGGTGAATGATAGTTTAGCATTAAAGTATACAATTTTTTAAGCTTTTATTAATATAAAACGGTATTTTGTGACATCAATGAAGATGAATTGATCATAGGCTATTTTGTCTTAATTATTGTAATTGGAAATAGTTTAATTATTCTATGTCTCTAATACGTTTAAAAATGTGGATGTAATAATAATAATAATATTCTTAATTGTACACCAATACAAAAAAAACAAAGTATACATTTTATTTGTGACATGTGTTACTTGTTTTATCTTAATTATCTCTATTTTGGATCAAATACAATGTAAATAAATAATTAAAATTATCGTTAGTTATAGCCACTTTAGCAATTAAGTAGCGATTAGAGTAGTAATTAAGAATTCAATGTCAAACACAATTGTTTTATTGTTATTGATAAATAAATAAATTAATCACGAATTTGTGAGAAAGGAAAGATAATTTTACTAACGGATATTTAAAGTTTAACTAGGAAGATAGTAGTCCTTCAGAATCCTCCTAAAAGATGCCAACGATAGGAAGATACATTATTAAAAGGTTTTTATAACCAATATAATTATTATAATAGATATTATTTATTTTTTACTATTCAATTAAAAGGATTATAGGATTAAAAGCTGAGCCTAGAAAATAAACCCTCCAATAAACAAAATAGTTTGATAAAACAAATCATTATTTTGAGGGAATTCCGATTCTGTTTATCGGCTATTAACATCTAAAGCACCGCGTTCCTGCATTACGGTGGACAATTTATTGGTACAGTCAGGAGAACAAGCCTGATAGGATTTTGTATGTAATAGTCTTCTTACCTTTCTTTTATTCTTCATTGAAGTGTAAGAGAGAACAGTGTGGCCGTGTGTATTTTTTGACAGTCTACTGGCAGATTATTCATTTGTCAGCGAATTGAGTCAAGTCAAAATTGTCTATTAATCAATGCACAGTAAATTGAAGGATGGGAGGAGAGGAAAGAAATATAAATTAAAAAATAACTAACTAATCTGTTAATATTAAGGACGAACAAGTTAAATTTCACGCATAAACGCTAAATTAGAAGTTCAAAATGAGACACTAAAAAGTACCATATTTTAAATAAAATAAAGTGTCACATTTCAAACAATTTTCTCAGCGACTGTAACGCCGCTATCAAAATGTTTTGTTGTTCCACATTAACAGACTGTCACTATGCTTTAACTGAATCAGTAGCTTAATCGCCTGTTAATTTGTTAGATGCAAGACTAAAAGTGCCGCTTTCAAAAATTTATGGCTTCATCTCGGTCACCTTGTTCATTTTAATTCATGCTTTTATAGAAAAAACTATCATTTATGTTGCTTTAAAGTTGTTTGATAAGAACGCAATTAAGGAGGTTTTGTATATTTTAAGATTATTTTATTGATAGTTTGGACTGATGGGTGATGCACGACTTCTGTATCTTCAAAGTTGTTAAGTATTTGAAGGTAGGCATTATATCAGGTAGACTTAAAAAGGGCTCGTATATCCATGGGAATGAAGACGTTTAGAGGTCTAGTCAAATGTGAATAAGGGTTCCGTTTTGCCATTTTGGCTAAGGAACATAATAATGTCATAAGGTCTGTTTATGCTCACGAATTTGATCAGTTCGATTGGTGAAGTCCTAGTACTTTTAAAAAAAGGTTAAGCAGTGATGATATTGTATGTCAGTGAATAAGTTAACTCAGCCAATTGCGTCATCATCAGCCTATCGCAGTCCACTGCTGGACATAGGCCTCTCCAATTGCACGCCACTTTGTTCTATCTTCGGCTTCTCGCATCCAGCTCCTGCCAGCCGTTTTGCGTATATCATCACTCCACCTGGCTTGAGGGCGTCCTACACTACGTTTGCCAAGCCGCGGTCTCCACTCAAGAACTCGTTTACCCCAACGGTTGTCGGTTCTTCGGCTTATATGGCCAGCCCACTGCCACTTCAACTTGCTAATCCGGTGGGCAATGTCGATAACTTTGGTTCTCTGCCGGATCACCTCATTTCTGATTTTGTCCCTAAGAGAAACTCCGAGCATAGCCCGTTCCATAGCCCGCTGAGCGACTTTGAACTTGTGGACCAGCCGTACCGTCAGTGTCCACGTTTCGGCTCCGTATGTCATGACGGGTAAGACGCACTGATTAAAGACTTTAGTCTTTAGACATTGTGGGATCGACGATGAGAAGACTTGACGTAGCTTACCAAACGCTGCCCAACCCAACCGAATTCTCCTGTTCACCTCGTCCTCGAAGTTGTTTCTACCTAACTGCAATGACTGCCCGAGGTACACATATTTTTGAACAACTTCGAGAACGGCGCCGTGCACCGCTGTCGGTTCCGGTAGTACATGTTCATTGAACATGACCTTGGTTTTATCCAAGTTCATCCGTAGGCCGATGCGTACAGAGGAGTCAGCCAGGTCATTCAGCATCCGTTGCAGGTCCTGCAGCGTTTCCGCCATGATGACAATGTCGTCTGCAAATCGCAAGTGAGAAATGTATTCACCATTGATGTTGATGCCCCGCCCTTTCCAGTGCAGCGTCTTGAACATATCCTCCATTGCATTTGTGAACAGTTTCGGGGAAATAACGTCCCCTTGCCTCACTCCAATTGCGTATCAAATAGGTATAATGTTAGATTCACCTAGTATTACTATAAATGTGATTCCACAAAAACTGCTTAAATCCGGGCATGAGCATGTCGGACCATGTTCAGTGTAGGGCTCCGCAGTCGTTATTACAAATTAATTAAAAAATACGATGTGAAAAATTGTAACAGCAGAAGAGTACAGGGCACTTACGTCCTTTTGTCTACATCCGATCATGACCAACATTATTTAAGTAGTTGATTTTGTTTATATTTTTTGGTCACACTTTTCAAAAGGCTGCGGAACGCTAAAAATGTGTATCAAATAAAGAAAAAGTATTTTATGTTTAGTTAAATGAATTTCATAATGAAATAGAATTTATTTTTCCTGTATGATACAAATTACTCATGTTTATAATGACAGTATTAATGTTAATTATAATAAAGAGAAACTAAAGAAATCAAACGCTTTTTGATTTACATTCGGCGTTAATTGCGATCGCATAATCAGAAATTGACGCATGCACCACTTACTTAAGCATGCTGCTACTACTTTAGGGTTGGTAAGGTTTGATTTTTGAAAGCTAGAAGTACCTACTTAAAAAACACTTGTTTCGCGAACTTAGCATAGCTTGGCAATTTTAACAAAACATTTAGTACCTTTAAAAATCGTTGGTTTTGCTTTCTAGTTGAATAAAGAATTTTGAATTTGAATGAAGCAGTCATTGAACGCCACTGCTGGATATGACATAGATATAAATACATTTTTTGGTACCAAATTTAAAAATAGCACTAGTCAAACGAGAAAATTCTTACTCTCAATATTGATTTGAAAATAATTAGATAATGTTATAAGTGAATTTATGAAAATAATTATATTTTGTTCTTATAATTATTATATGGGTGTTTATGTTTAAAACGAACTGCACTATTTCCTCTACTATCCGATATTATTCGACAAGGGGTTATGACTCGCAGATTCTGTGGATACGCTAGTTTTAAGTTTATTTTCTTTTTGAATCACCAAGTCTCTTTCTTGTCCCATTGTCACGTATTTCAAGTATCTTTTATATGGTTTTACACGTTAAACACGGAGCTGTGAAAGTAGAAAAAAATAAAAATAAGGTGTTAAAAATAGTGCAAGTGGTAACCCTAGCAACTGATAAACTTTGCTCGACGTACCGATCGTATTAGCATACATATACCGTTATCCGTTACGAATTCTTTGTCGGTCTTATTAATAAGTAAATCTATGAAACTCGTCTCGGTACATTCAGGTTTTATCTTGTTTGCATTCCGTTTATAGAGGTGTCGACTGCATCGCTCTAGTACACAGAATCGATATTGTGTAATTTGAAAATAGAATGAATTGCATAATAAAAAAATAAAAAAAATACAGGTATCTTTGACCTCTTTTAAATTTTGAATACGTTTTTTTTTAAATCTTGACATGCCATAGTTTTCCGTTTTTTATTGCATTTTACTAGCAGGTAACTTTGTACCTTTGAAATGTTTAATTGACGCAAGTATTTTGTTTTTAACTAATTCTAAAAGATCTTAGATACATTTTCATTACCGTCATAGTTTGAACTCGTTCACTTGAAATATTATAATTTTTCATTACTAATTACGTCAGGAATTGTTATTCAAATTCACAATGTAATAAGAATACACTAAGAATTGAAAATTTATATTTTTAGTGAGGTAAAGAGTTTCTACCTTTTATAAAATACTACATTAAAAAGTTTCAACACTATCTTTGTTGCGAATAGTATTGTAAATAACACAGCCTTCGTACATAACACGAGTTTCTATCTGAGCAAAAGTACAAATCAATAAATTCCAGCTTTTAATTCTCTTGTTACTGATTCGGGCCTTGTTAAATGTCCTTTATACAACCTAACGACTGCCACAATGTGCATTATTTAATACTAAAATACTATTAAGTAAGGATTGCCTTATTTAACTAGGGTTGTTCTCATAGATTTTATAAGCCAATAAAGGCAGGACAGGACAACTTCTTTTATGTTTCATAAAAAAAAACTAACAAGTATACTTCAAAAATCAAAGAGATTTGGCATTATTTGATTATAAATAGTTAGCAGTTTTTTTGGTCTTCTACATGTTTTATGTATTTTGATAATATGTATTTAAAAGGTGAAACTACAAATGTTTGTTATTAGATAGATTTATAAAGTTGTTGACGACTCTATTTGGCGCCGTTTTCACAACTCATTTGTTTAGTTTCATACAGTAGGATCAACGTAAAGAAAATGATAAGAACCTAACTTCAATCTGGTTACGTTGATCCAACTGTACTACAATGTCAGATTCATAATATTTTTAAAATTTAAAAATGGAACCTTTCATTAAGAACGAGGCCACTTATTTTTAAAATAATATTTGTTTATTAAGCGGTGTACTAACGAAGTGAGCCTATCCGTGTAATTACCTCCTGTAATGTCTATATTGTTTATTAAAAAGTAACGGGGCATAGACCAACTGGTATAGTTTTTATGAACGCTCATATGAACTTGATGGCCGATAAAGTTTTAAACGTTTTCTGTAATATTTCCTGTTATTATTTTTTATAGTGATCCAGTTTATATGGGGTATTGATTGCCAATATTAATGGGTTTATGTAGCAGTTGGTTTAATAAAACAAAGTAGGTATTGGAATACATCCACTATTTATCAATAGGGTTGGAAGTGGAGCTCTTTTAACTACTTTTGTTGATAATATCGTTTTTCTTTGTTTTTTCCTCGAAACTAATAACTTTTCGTTTTATTGTTTTTCTCTTTAAATTTATTCGTGCGATGACGTCAACTTATTATACAACGTTTAATAAATAATATTAATCATATTCGAGAGTTTTCGGCCATTGATATTGCTAAATTTTTTATTTTATTTCCGATCGAAACTCCATTTTTGTTGTATTTCTTCTCTGAGCGATCAATAGAAAAGTACAAGCTTCTTCATACGAGGGATCAATGATTCACATAGATCCTCCCCGCTCACCCCTCTCATTACTCATGTAAATAACGGACAACCATCTATCACAATCTTTCTAAACTGAGTGTAAAAGCTAAATTAATCGTTCCATGTTCATTCAAATACACATTTTTTTTTCTTCACTTCGTTACTCCGTATAATATTCTCGGCTAATCTAATTTTAAGATCACCGTTCATTCTTTCACTAGACAAGGATACATTTTATAGAGTTCCACACACAACGCGATTTATTTATTTACGCGCTTATTTTTCCGAAACAAATGATGAATGAGAATTCCGAGAGGCATGCAAAAGTTTAAGGTATCTGTTTGCCATCGTAGTTCCTCATTGAATGGATGAAATTCATTGATATTGATTTTAATAAAATGGTAATCTAAACGGAATAGTTACGATACTTTGTTTGGTGAAAATCGGTTTAATCGTATTGAAGATAATTAACTTTTAATCTCAAGGGTCGGAAGCTTTGTTATTGTGCACGTATTCTTCTTCTTGGCGTTTCAACAGAAAATTTTGTAGCCATTTAAAATTATATGTATATGCACAGAAGGCGGCCACGTCAACTGCATGTTCGGAGGCAGCCATCAAATTCTCTCAGTTGCAGGTGGTCAGACACACAGCACATATGCATACCGCATCGTGTCCGTGTGAAGAGCGCCTAATTCTTGAACATAATATATCGGCTACCGGCCCTTACGAGACCTCCAATTACGAAATAATTACAAACCTGGGGCCTGGAGGGAATTAAAATACTTCTTCGTTGTAAACTTTTTGTTGTATTTCAAATTATTTTGCATTCTTTAGCGAAACTATGTAACTGCGATATAACACGAGCGACTTTCATTGTCGAGACTGTAAATGAAATGTCAAAACGATTGCTAATGATTCTAAAACGTCTATTAACCATAGACGTACCAAGGATTATATTTCGGTGAGGTATGAATGGTATTAGGGCGAGCTGGGAAAATGTACCTATATTTCTTTCAACAATTTTGAGCAGTGGTGCTGGCACTCTTTTGCTTGAGCAATAGATGCTTCTTTACCACAAAATAGTTTTTTTTTTAAATATGGTGGCCAACTTGCGAATGAATATTTAATCAATTTCTTATTAGTACAGTTGAAATTGCAAAAACGTATTATAAACTTAATATTGCCAAACAAAATTATAAAATAGGTACAATAAAAATACTAATATGGTAGTTATTTCTTTCGAGAAAATAAATTAAGTAAGTACAGATTTTTAGTACCTAGTAGTAGAGGTATCATTTTCTGATATCGCGTATCGCACGATATCATTTGTTTGAGGGCTGATAGACTTGTATAAATATAAGATACTTACATAAATTAATTAAATGAAATACTAAAATAATTTAAATTTAAAAAATATGATCAAAAACTAAAAACCCGACAACTAAAAAATGGCGCCAGAAAAACAAGAAAATATTCTTCTCTGACTATAATATAATCTAATATAATATGTGTATAATTTTCAGAGGAAATTTCGGAAGATATTTCATATACATATATTTAATTCCGAATATTAAAAACATCGTTTCGCATCGGTATACTACAAGACGTCGATACTTCCCGAATTAGGCTGCTGAACACAAAACAAGAAACTCGCATTGTTTTTTCTTTGTTCTGATACAAATGGTATAATCTCTTAAAGCTTTTTCAAACCAAATACTAGCAGATTTAACTGGCCCTATATAGCCCTGTGATTTAGCGCAATTATAACGTCGAAAGAGAATCCAAAAGTGAAAAAAGCGATAGAATTCGGCAAGCCTTTGATTAAAATTGTGACGGCTTGATTGTTCGGCTCCTGCATTCACGTTTTTCGGTGAAATGCTTCCAGTAGTTCAGATACGATCAAATTGGGCCGTATATTAACTGTTTGGTGGGACTTTATGATTGTTACCTTTACGCTGCTATATAGATTTATTGGGATTGATTTTTTTTTTCGATTTTAGCCTGAAGAAATTGCATTCATTTTACAGTACCTACAGTGAAAATTTACTCAAACTGTGCCGATTGTTTCGTCTTGATTAATTTGGAATAGCAGAATAAATATACATAAAGAATACAACCTTTTTTGAAGCTGGATAATGGAACCGATAATGCGTAAATAATATTCCTGCTAAATAGCAGTCTACATAAAATCTTATTTGCAAATAAATATCTAACCGACTTCAAGCACAACAAGACAAGTTGATTTGTAGGCATTTATTAAAGAGTTTTCTTTTTTTTTTTAAAGACGACTCCCGCAGTAGATTACAAGCCCTGTGTCACGGGGGATTCTGCAAACATAGAAGTCACGGACACAAAATACACCCAGACCCGGAACAAAAATTTGTGGATCACAAAAAGTGGTGTCCCGTGTGGGAATCGAACCCAAAACCTCTTGCGTAGCAGTCGGACACACTCCCACCGCACCACAGAGACAGTTTCGTTGTTTGTCTCCGATTTTCATCATCAGATCTTTACCAAATACATATGTCACTATTTCGGAATAAACCTCTTTCTCACAAAAAATAGTCCGTCTTTATATGACAGAGTTATGCCCGAAGATCCTGTGCGATACCCACAGGATCTTCAAGGCTTCAAGGCGACTAAGGGATTTCACACCGGATGACGGGTATCAGAGTCCTC
Source organism: Herminia tarsipennalis (assembly GCA_945859575.2). Classification (NCBI taxonomy): domain Eukaryota; kingdom Metazoa; phylum Arthropoda; class Insecta; order Lepidoptera; family Erebidae; genus Herminia; species Herminia tarsipennalis. The sequence goes on along the minus strand of OX243834.2, from coordinate 6,282,073 downwards.
TGCATATTTTAAAGTCTACTGCGATCGTTAACCCGCTCGCCAAGCGTGGCGATCATGGCAAATACCCCCAGGATCTATAATTAGTAGGTTCTATTGGAGAGACCTGTGCCCAGTAGTGGGACATCATGTGGGTTGATATAAAAGTATACATAAAAAAACAAACATCCGAATTGAGAACTAAAAACCGCATCATATTATTGCAAACAACACATGCGTTACCACATAAAATATTTCATATAATTCCCACTCTGTAACAGCTTAGCAACAGGCCACCAACGAAAACCGTTTAATATGACAGCTATATTTAATTAAATTTAAAAAAGACCTTACCTCGTTTTTGTGAATAGGCAGATAGACCGAATCACGACTCGATCGCTTCAAACGTGATTGTGAAAAATAAGTAACAAATAAATTTAATTGTAATACAATTTTAACGGTCTTCAAAATGACAATGTTCCTGAAATCTGAAACCTCTAATGATGTTATTTGATCGGCTGTTGGCATGTGTTTTTCAGTCATCAATATCTTCTTTTATTGTGAAAAAGCGGTTAATAGAATTATCACGGTATTAATGGCTGTGTATTTTGTATGATTTCAATTTAAGTCATTTTTTAAAGTACTCGAAATACAATTTTTTTTTTATTTACAAACAATCTTTTTTGTTAGAAAAACTAGTTCCAACGATTTTTATTTGTACGAGTACTTTAAAAAATGACTTAAATACCACGTAGATTATTTTATAATATGATTGAGTCACAAATATCTAAACATTAACTCTTCTAAATACAAATTTGATATTTAGAAGACCTATGTTTGTAGAAATATTTGAGACTTCAAAATTTAAAAAATAAAATTAAGCTGGGCTTATTCACGTTCTTTTTTTTTTCGTTTTCGCGACAACTGGCGCATGCGCAGTGCGCTCAAAGATATCCACCGCGCATGCGCGTTAATGAATTTCTAGTGGGACCCTGACGTTGCCCTGAGCTCCACATGGTTAAATTAAAATTTTCAATTAATTATCAAAACGTCCATATATGTAATCAGAAATCACATTAAATAAAAAATATCACAAAACCACAAATTAACCTTTTATGTTTTACAATGAACATTACTATCAATTTGCTACTATTCTTGTTTAAACTGACAGGTGTTGACAGGTGTGACATGGTCTGCTACCCACCCTCGCGATATCAAACGTGGTATATCGGACCGTGACATATGATTACTGTTTGGCCAGTAACCAGATTAAGTATAAATTGTACAAAAATTCCCAATGAAACCACAAACTAATACTAAACTAATACTAAAAACGAACATTACCATACACACATAAAAATAATTTGAGTGTTAATAAAGCACTTAAAAGTTTGTTAACTTTTTTAACAAACTCGTGAGGTACCCATGTTTAAATGCACTGGAATCAATGGCGTAACAATAAATTGTGACAATGCATCTAATCGGTTTAAATTGATACAATTATATGCTACCTGAAAAACCAAAATGGCCCCCTAAAATCGCCGAAATGTGAAATAATAGATACTTAGAAACGCAATCAGCACGAACAAATTATCTTATAACAATTTTAATTGAATTCAAAGGGAAACCATCCCTTTGCATTAAACTAAAATTGTTTTTTTATTATCGGAAGTTATGCCCGAAGATCCCGTGGGTGTCGTCAGATGATTCTCAATGAATATTAACATCAATTTACCACTACACTTGTGAATAAACAGGTGTTAACAGGTGTGACATAGTCCGTTAACCACCCTCGCGATATCGCACATGGTATATCGAACCGTGACATATGATTACCATTTGGTACCTGAAAAGCAAGATAGCCGACTTAAATCGCTGAAAATGTGAATTAATCAGCTACTTAAAAATGCAATCAGCACGAAAAAAATCTCTTTTAACCCAAATCTTGTACCATCCAAAGAGGATAATTCACAATGAACACGACTATCAATTTGCCACTACACTTGTGAACGGACAGGTGTGACATGGTCTGTTACTCACCCTCGCAATATCGCACGTGGTATACCGGACCGTGACATATGATTACCGTTTAGTCACGGTACGGCACACCATAGTGTTAACAATACCTTGTTTGATTAAGTGATTTACTGGTCTGTTGATTTGTACCCTACTGTTTAAAGAAAGTATGATTTTATTTAATGCCTAATGGCTTTAAATGGAGGGTAATAGAAAAGAGTAACATTTATAGGTACTTCCGTACTACACTCGCTTTCTTAGCATTATTTATTTCGGTAGTCGTGAAATAAAAACACGCATTTTTAATTTAAAAAACACGCATTATTAAGTTTTCTTTAAATTTTAAAATAAGTATAAAGAATTTGTTTCTTTGAATGCTTTAATCTTTGAAACTTCTTGCCCGAATTACATGAAATTTTAAATAAAGGTTGCTTTATTCTTAAAGTTAGCTAACAGCAAAAGTGATTACTTAATAAGCAGTATGATTTAAAGTAACTCACTAAGACAAATAAAATACCCTAATTGTTTGTGACAGCAATATCATGCTCTGTCACCCACCCCACCGTATCATGACGCGTGCAATACTCCTCCGTCATGCTTGGTATTGCGTGCAATTACATTTAAGAAGCAACATTGTTTCGTGTCTTAGTCCTCAGTTAATATCATTCCATAGTACTGTGTTTTCCTTCACAAAATTATTTTAATATTATTTTCAAGTATTTACAATTTTTTTACATAAAACAATTTTGTAGATCATGTAGTTACGTGTTAAGTAAATATCAGTCATGTTAAAATGTTTCTTACAATTGAAGTTCATTGTCCATAAAATATTAGCTATTTATTTTATACAATTATAATTTATTATTGTTTGATACTGGTATTGTACCTTTCGCATGCCTAGTGGTGAAATATGGCTGGTCTTAGTAATTTTTTTGACATCATATACTTGTACCCATATTTGCGAAATAAATTATTCTTATTCTTATTCTTATAAATATAATTTACAAATAATATTCTACAAATCTGACCATACAAATAAATTCTAATTTATTAGTTAATTTGAACAAACATGGGTTAAGTGACATGGTCTGCCGCCTACTTCAGTAAGTCGGTGCTGTACCGTGACGCGTGCGATACCATTTCGTCATGGTTGGTATTGCACGCGATTAGCGTGTAAACGCGTGTTAACAGGCAATTCCATTTTTATGGCGTGTTAATTCAATTATTTAGTTAACGTTACGGTGTTTGAGTTTATTTGATAGGGAGACATTATTATTTATTGTTTTGTTTGTACATTGTATATTTTTAGGGTTGTGCAGATTTTAATCTGGTCTTAACATTGGAAAGTAGAACTTGACGATTTGACACATAATGGTCTCCAAAATTAAACATAAATTGCTTGTGCCTCGACACCCAGTCCTTCACCTTCCATATTCGTTTTTCTTCGTCGTCAATTAATCTATCTGAAGGTTATCCTATCTTACGTTTACTGATTCACAGTCTCATTATTACTCTAGGATAGAAAAAGATAAAAACAGATTCACTTAAATCAGATTTTGTCTCTCTTCTTACTTTAAGTACTACATAATAATATCAACAATGCGATATGAAAGTAATATATCATAGTTTCTACGCCCTGTAATTTAGTAATGATATCTAGAAATGACATGTTGAAAGTCGCAGAAACATAGTGGCAAATACACAATGATTGCAACCGGTGGTACAGACAAAATGAGATACAATTTGAGATCATGACTGTAACATTTGGAACTTCGGCACGAGTCCTCTGGCTATAACGGAATAAGGTATGAGCGACCAGCGAATATGTGAGGCAAGAGAAACGTTTAAACTTGGTACTATTTGACCTATACGCCTAATATCATTCAAACTTCTTTTTTTTTTAAAGACGACGAACACTTAAAAAAAAACTAAATGTTCCAACAGTTTTGAACAAAGAACATAATTTCTTATCGACAGCTGACTGCCAAGAAATCCTTTACCAGCTTACGTATTCACAGGCTGTATAACTGGGATACCTTTGCGAAATTAAAAAAAAAATAGACGCACACGAGACTGGTTGACACTGCTCGCTACTGTGAGTAGTCTACGTCACAAAATACCGAGACGCGCACTAGAGAAACTCAACAAACAAGTAATTTCGGTACCTCTTCCGAACAAAAAGTTCTGTAATGTGTGCATTGTTCGAGGGAGGTACGTATAAAGGATACATTCTGTACCCTCGATACTTTGTACTCACATCCCTGTCATTACAACAATGTTAGCTCTAAGTCTTAACCCTTCCGGTAACAACAGCTTACGACTTAAACCTATCGGTCACTATGTCCAGTTGCAGTAATAACCCTTCATTACTGCACCCGCGGCCTTCACGAACTTGTGCCATTTCCAACAAATTGTTTCTATAGTCTACCACGTGCACTATCGATACTAAATTGTCGTTTTCCTTGAAAATCGTGTCCGAGGTGTATGTTTTAGATTTGTTCACCTTTATTTTGTTTCTGTAATGGACATTGTTGAGTCTTTTTATATTAAATAAACGGAGCAGTGCAAATGACGATTATGTCACATATGCGTGACTATGGTCATAAAATTGATGTTTTGCAATTAAAAATTTTTAGTCAAAATTGAGAGTCAACGCTGATTATTATTTAGATATGATTCATTTTGATGTTTAAACTATGTGAATTCAGTCTGTCAACATATGCATTCGAGATTCCACCATGGCACCGAAATTAATGCAGGCAGTAGTAACTTTGACAAAACTTATTAATTTATTTTTAAATTTGTGAAGTCTATGAGAAAGCTTTGTAAATTTTCTCTCCATAATAACAGTCATTTTTTCTAACGAAGATGCCTTTTTATACTTTTAAATTTAAACGGCATATAAAAGACATCAACGCGTACGAAGTGTCGGAATACTAGGTACGATAAAAATAGCCAAAAATAGTTCTAGTATATTTTAACTACTAAACTATATAAATGGAATCGAAAATTCAATAGAAAGCGCAATAGATGCTTTTTGTTCAGACCACTTAGTTTAAGTTAGCAATTGACAGCTGACTAAAAAGTTTTTAACCTTTTAGTTTTAAACTGGAAATTATTAAAAAAAAACAAAAAACTCAAGGTCTATTGGAGTGAACACAGAGTGAAGGGCCAAAGCTAGTATTCAGTAATAGCCAGTTCGTGTTCTAAAAAAAATAAGTAAAATCACTTTCGAATATTCCAAATTCAAAATTCAAATTATTTGAATCTAACAAGCGTTTTTACGTGCTTTCTTATAATGACTCCTGCACATGAACGCACTAGCGAGTAATTTTGCCGGCGTGCAGCAAATAATCGCTACGGGCGACCGCAATCATCCCTTTAGTTAAGGTACGGTTTCGACGCGCGAGCGGTCATAAATTTGAATGGTGTTCGGTGCTGTAAATAATGGTTATTGCTGTACTCTTAAGGTAAACACGTGCGGTTGCAGTTTTCGGTGTTGGATTGTTATTTATTTGATTATTAATTAAATTCCTGGTTTGTGAATAGAGCCGGTTTTCACGGATATAACTCTTCTTATATAAAAAAAATATTTAATACTACTTCACTCAAAATCTACTAGACAGAAGAAGAAGAAGAAAACAAATAACTAAAGCTCTTTATTCAAAACAGCATCTAAGTTAAAAAAAAAAAAACAATAAAAATGGTACCACTTTTTTTACAAACATCTGATATTTCCACGTCAATTTAACTTATTGCTTAACCGAATTCCAACGTACTATACAGTAAAATTACTGAACATGAATACTTATATTCAAATTATACCCCGACCATACGTTCGCTTAGTGGAACACAACCGAATTGCCAACTGGCAGACATGTGATGCCAGAATGCGCGCCCGAGGCGCGGACGCGCGTTTTGGCTTCTGTTTAAAAAGAGTTCTCTTTTTAAAATTAGTGTATTATTTTTGATATACCTGTATTATTATACGGAATATAAATAAGTATTATGCGGCCATTTTAAAGACAAGGACAGATCGGTGCGTTTATATGCGTTTTTATGCTATTATGTTGACAAATAAAGCAGGTTTTATAGTAAGTGGTTACTGTAGTGAAGCCTAGTGTAATAGTAAGCGTTAACGATATCGTTTATGCTTTGCCTATCCTGTTATTAAGGAGAAGGGACTGTACGGGCAATACTGTGAAGGATTTATTCTTTGTGGTCAGTATCATTAAGGTACAGTAGTAAATTTATATATATGTTTCCATACATCTGATGTCTTATAATATAGGACTATGTTTTAAACATTAAAACCTCACCAGAAAAAAATATAAACTCTAATTGCAAAAAAAAAACATGTTTTTTTCAGAAGATCTCAAAATACGGTTCAAACAGAGAATATTTTTTACGCCGTTTAATTAAAAAAAACTTTAAGTTATTGTAAAGAGGTCAAGATCCTTAATCGATTAATAAAGGTAAAAATAACTTATTGAATCTTACTGCTTATAAAAGCTAAATTGAAAATGAGAAAACTAACCTAGACAAGCAAGTTATTAAACCAAGTATTGTACATCACGAATAACTACCGTTGTTTATATAGCCTATCAACGAGTCGTGAGGTACAAGAAAGCAATTATTATTTAAAAGGTTCACGCCAGCAAAAGCACTTTATATTTGAAATTTAAAACAGTAATGAATGAAACTAGTTACGAGATAAGAGTTCGGACTGACCGCCACGACTCTTGGTGTACTTACACATCAGTTTGTTATTGTTATGCGTAAAGAGATTGCAGCAGCATTATAAAAAAAAATATATATTGTCGATTGATCAAAACACAAGTGTTTGGATTCTAGACAGAAGCGAAGTCTTTAAGTAGCGTAGGAGAGCATCATCTGCGGGCACAAATAATTATGCGTAAAAACATTCAAACTACAACAAGTCATTTAAGTATAAACATTTAAATATTTTTACATCTAAAGAAGCTACGAAGGAATTTAAAATCCAATGGTTATTCACTTTACTGTGAACCCATTTACAAATTTATCCGCATTTGTTTATGAATGTTAGGTTAAAGAAAAGGACAGTATGTGTGGAAGACTATGCGTTTTTATCTTTTTCAACAAACTGTTATGTGGCGCGGTGGGAGGGTGTCCGACTGCTACGCAAGAGGTCGTGGGTTCGATTCCCACACGGGACACCACTTTGTGTGATCCACAAATTGTTGTTCCGAGTCTGGGTGTACTTTGGGTCCGTGACTTGTATGTCTGTAAAGCTCCCCGCGACACAGGGCTGGTACCCTACTGCGGGAGTCGTCATTTAGAAAAAAAAAATCAAGTGGATACTGCTTGAAAAACCATGTTTCAAAATATTGCACATTTATTTAGGAATATGAATGCATATTCTCGCAAATATGATAGACCGATATAAATACCGACTCACAAGAAAAGATATTTTCATAAAACTTCCAAATCATAAATAAAATCATAAATCAAGTAAAATACCAATTTGACCAACATCCTTATATAAAACTAAACTACTACGTTCGAAATGATCGAGCCACCGCCAACCGCCACCGGTCAATGTAAACGGCACACACACGAAGCGTGCGCGCAACGATTTGACGCCTCGGGCCAGCTTCTGTAGATCCGTAGCACAAAACACGTAGGTACAGAATGCCGACTCGCAGCTCAACAACAAAAAATCCTCGCACTCAGACGCGCATGTACGCAGATCTCAACTTGCGCTGTCTCGGTTGACGATTCCATCGAGTTCGACCGAGTTTTATGTACGCGGTCGTCTATGTATGTGTGAGCTGATTGTCGCTCGCTGTAGGAAGCCGGTTACCTGTGTTCGTAGATCGTGATCGCTCGAGGTGCGCGAGAGCTGCCGTGCGCCAAGTGAGAATGCTGCTTACTATAATGTGACAGTGAAATTATGATATTGTTTATTGTGTTACGCGACGATCATTTGTTTGGGGTTTGATTGTGTCATCTAATCGGAAATTAATAAATATCAATAATAGTATACTAACTTTGAGTACTAACAAAAACTGTCCAACAATGTGGATCACAAACTGCCTAATGTGATATTGCTCCAATTAAAGACAAATAACGAACATATACATTTATGAAACTTACATTTGTATTATATATCCTATTTTTAATCTTAATGTAGAAGTAAACACAACAGACATAGGACTTTTAATTATCGATTTCTTTTATTTCGAATTAGTTAATATAATGTAAACAAATTTAAAAAAAAATATCTCGTATTCGTAAAATTTTAATCCTAAGTAATCGATACAGGATGTCACCTAAACATAATAATCGTTGATCTCATTACTTTCCCAGCGATCGTTCCAGATCATTCGATCAATATACGAATGCTTTTTAACTCCCTCACGATTGACGTCAATTAAATTTGATAGAGACCATTTAGGAGATTGATTAAAAATCGATACAGAAATCGATTGCGGCAATCGGTAATGAATTCGGATCGATCCGACGACGTACGGAATTTTAAGGCTTATTCTATAACGAAGCACAGGGCGTAGTATTTTATTATTATATCATTATATAAAGTTTATTTTATAGCCATAACGAAGTTTTATAACACTATAAGTAAGTATAAGTACTTATCATAATTCTCGAGTCATTTTTTTTTAAATTTATCACTAATTGATATGGTGGAGATGTTTATTGACTGCTCACATCTATTTTTAATTAATTGGACCAATCAATTATTCTATTGCAGCTCACTGGTTATAAGTCTCAAGCAATTCACGATCGCTGATTGGTCAAAAAAATGACTAATTGAATATAACGGAGTTTCCATCACTATAGAAGAGAGAGATCTAAATTGCACTAAATAGTGAACAGAGGTGGGACCATTTATAGACATTAATAGATTAATAGAACATGGACACCCATCTACGTATTTAATATAGTGATAATAGATTTGCTAAACCGCGGTATTCTTTCGACAGGGTCCCTATTCACTATCTTTTTTTTCGTTTTCGCGGCAAGCCCGCGCGAACTTTCAATATCCTGTCATAATGGTAAATAGAGAGCTGCGCTTAGAAATGCATCAACGCGTATGAGCAGTGGACATCTTTGAGCGCCCCGCGCATGCGCCAATTCGCGCGGGCTTGCCGCGAAAACGAATAAAAAGATAGTGAATAAGGATCCGTTCGACAGTCACTAAGTTACAGGTTCCATTTTCTTAATTTGAGGTACGGAACCCTAAAAGCAGAGTTTTCGCCTGTATACTCTTTGTCAATTATAGGTACTTTAAACTTTAAATTCTCTAATATGAGACTTAACGGCGTCACAAAATTGTAAATATATTATTTTTGCAGGAGACACAACCAAAATTGTGCCCACGACAGCCTAAGTTTCTCGATTCCCATACAGGTTAGGTGTGCATCATCTGGACAAAAAGCGGACGTCACAAAGGACGGTAGACAGGGCAATTTATTTGAAATAACGGGACCTCAGATTTATGGGCTCTACTGTTTGAATTTGGTGCAAAAAATGAATGGCTAAGATTTTGGCTGTGGTTTTCTCAAACTGTATTCAGTGTGCAGAAGTTTACTATAACGTTTATGTGTAGACAGTGTTTACGAGTAGTTTTTGTTAATATTGTCATTAGTTTCAATCTATAATTATCTGTGTAAGATATGGAATTTGTAGTTTTCAAAGTAATTAGAGTTTATAGTGACTTATTTTAACTTTTTAATCCCCGGTATAAAAGAAAGGGCCTTCTGCTCCATATGTAATAATAATAATAATATCTTGGGACAACTCACATAACGTCATCTGATCCCAAACTAGGCAGAGCCTGTACAATAGCAACCAGTCAATATAAAGAACAAGAAGAAGAAGAAGAAGAGTGGTAACTTTGCTTAACTCCGCAAATTAAGGAGATCTGCTTGGTCGTCGCTGAGTAAAGGACCCCTCAATTAAATATTTTTAACAACTTTGAACCACTGACTATATTTTTATATTACACATTGTATATGAAATCAAACAAAAAGAACCGTGTTATGTATAGTTTCCTGTGAGAAAGCCATTCTAGAAAAAAATATGTTTCAACAAATGATGTTGATTTATCAAAGATTTACAACAGATCTTATTTTTATTACAGATACATCGTTGATATATGATAATTCAAATTAATAATGAAGTGGTAATTTATTGTTTTATAACAATTTACAATTAAAAACTTTTTATGAACATTATTTAATTGCAAGGAATGTTTGTTTATCTAAAATTTATAATGGTCGAGCAACTCGTCCCGGTTTTATACGTTTTTACACTTTATAAAATCCTTTGCCAGTCATGTTAAATTCTCGAGTTCATATTAAATTAACAAGTGCACAAAATTGTACAACTTAAAAAGTGACTTTTTACTTTTTTAAATTTTAGTTAGGGATAGTTCACGAACATCGAATGTCGAATCACTCTGTTTCGAAGGTGTTTAGAGATAAATATTAATAAACTTTCGCGATTTGTACACATTATGAAAATATATATATATATATTACGGGTCTTAATCGCGTGAATAATTAAAGGTAAAATACCTTGTTACCCGTTTTGACCGTATTGCAACGGCCGTGGTCACGGGTAGACTGTTTTATTTATATATTTTTTTATTTTACTTTAAATTATTCACGCGATTAAGACCCGTAATATATATATTTTCATAAGCTGTTTAGAGATTTTAGGGCCAAAAAAGATATATTTGTGTGCATTGCTCGAATGAAGTAGGTAAACATATGAACCTTAACTTCTGTAATCTCAATATTTTGTGATATTATGACAAATGAAGTAAATAACAAATTAGCAAAATTTATTTAATCTTTTATAGTCAACGTCTATAGAATTTACAATAAACATGATTATATTCTAACAAATAATGTTAGTTTTATATTAATTTTATAATAGATCTCATTTATTAAAAATTGAATGACTTTTAAGCGTCCATTATTAACATAAATTAACATATGTATTATATTTTAGCATGATAGTTTTGTGACCATATCTAATAGTACCGTCTCGTTGAATATTCATATAGCGCTGTAAGCGCTGATCACAGTAAAATTAATGGTACGTATTTCAATTATTATTGACGATAATATATGCGGCAAGGATGACTGCGTCGTTAGTCAGGTGCAATATGCTTTAAAGGTTCCGTACTAAAAGGATACCAACGGAATTCTGTTAGGTACTAAAAGCTGCTAAAGTCCTGTCTTTTTGAGCATCGCAACAGGACAGTGGTATTACATAGGGGTTAGAAATTTTCACAAAATAAAAAACAAAGTTAAAAAATACAGTATCCACATACAAGAAACGTGTTTTTAGATTTTTTAGGGTTCCGTAGCTAAAATGACAAAACGTATTACACTTATAGCTTCGCTATGTTCGCCTCTCAGTCCGTCGCTAGGTAACCTTAGAGACTCTTAGTACTAGAAAGCCGTAGTTTTGCTATATATATACATTAGTCACGGTGACAAAGCGGTAAAATAAATTTAAAAAAAAACGTTCGGGTACTTCCCCTACACGTAAAGTGGAAGTGTGCTTTTATTTTCTCAGCTACCCCACCGTGTGTCGTTGAGTAGGTCTACGCAGTATGAAACAAAAACGTTTTTTTAATGTGCTTACATAAAAGGTCAAAATTTATTTTGCATCTGTTTTGGTTTTCATTCTTTCTTATTAAAAAAACCCTGGTTGAGCATAGTCGATGCAATGCAACATATAACACGTTACAAGTTCTGTGTCGTACCGCTATCTATGCCATCCGACCACCGCCTAGGAGGTCTTTTCTGTAGTCATTATCCTTTTCCGGGCCATCAGTATGTGACCATATTTACCATAATAACCCCTCTCAATCACGTCTGATAATAATTATAACATATTCGGCGGACTACAAACAAGATTATCAAGAATATTAAAAGGACAACACCACACAAGCTAACTCGTCTATTTAATAAATCAAATGCTCCATTCAATTAATTAATTTCGTATACCTAGCTGTACTTTATCTCGTTGGGTATCTCGTCCGTTAATTGCAACATGGCAGATTGAATCTTGCGGCTCAGAGCGCATGCGCGGCGTTCATATTTGTTGTAATTTTCACGTCATTACGCATAACCTAGCGCTGGCGGTTGTTGAAAGCGACCTTAGAATATCTAGGGCAGATGGGATAGTGTGAAAGTGCGTATTTACGTTATTATGTACTTTAATGACTTTGGTTAAAGTAGTTTAAGGGTTTGGTCATTTACAGTCATCATATCCTGTCCATTTGCTTCTACCACTCATAGGTGCCTTCTGTTACACATAAATCATTCTCTAGAGCGAGCAAGAGCTGAAGACTTGACAGATTAATGTGGATAATTTAATTTTTACCAATTAAATATTTATAAATAATAAATAACTCCTTTTTAGAGATACATTATATTATAAAAACAAAAAAACTATATTACGATTATAATTCATAAATAAATTATTAGGTGATAGATGATTATACTATAATTGAATCTTCGAAAACTGCATTATTTTTTTAGTTTTAATTTTCATCCATTCAACATCACACATGTTCATTTAAGACACGCGTTATAAATAACTATTTTATGCAACAAAACTTAATTAATTTAGTCACGATTGAACTTAGTATAATTTATCAAATTGTACATCTATTAATCATTTATATCTTTTTCTATTTGATCCTATCGCTTCTTTATCGATGTTGACTATATTTGGAAACAGTTTACGCTTTTGAATTTGGGCGTAAATTTAATTGAAATCAATCGATCTTTTTTTTTCTTTTTATCCTGTTTAATTCTGTGGCACTCACTGCGATTGACGTCATTCCTCTGCTCCATTGAAATTATATTTGTGTGGATTTTTTAAAATCTTGCGTGATACTTTTCTTGCCTATTGTAGGTTTTTTTGTTTTTGTCTGAGGTCATGGTCTCAGAATGTATTGAATAGTTATAGTTAGATCAGCTATTCAAAGACGTTATTGGTCAATATCAAGTTGGATCGTTGTTCATTATAATACAAATAGGCTCACTGTGCTCACTACAGTTAGGCAGATTAGTAAACCAGGATTAAACTCCGTTTATATCTGCAGCATAAGTTTTAATCTTTGCCGCCTCGGATTAGAGAAATGCTCTGGCAATTTTCATCGCGTTTATGATAATGCAGTTACGAGTATTGCGCTCAGAACATTTTACTACTAATGCCTTTTGATATGAATGACTGTTATCTTTAATTGAAATCCTGACTGTGGAAAGTTTAATATAGTGTCTAGTTTAAGTCTTTTTTCGTTTAAGCTTCTGTAATGAGATCTAGTTCTGTGTTTATGTATTTATTTAGTTCTATTTTTAGTTTTTCTTGTAAGAAAGGAGCTTGAAAGGTGCGCACTCAACAAGTGTTTTCAAACTGTTTTGTGATTTAGATTAGAAATAAATGCTGATATTATCGCTTCGTGATGGATATCTAGTTTTGTCGTTTCTTACAATCAATCGATGTAGAATCAATTGACTTGATATTGGTTGATTGTATGAAGCAGGATGTAACTATCTCTTTTCAAAATAAACTTGATTTAACGTTTCCATTATCAATGTTAACAAATTTTATTGCTATACTTTTGTGTCTAGTCTAGCTTAGTTGACAGAGCTAAGAGCTTTTAAAATATTTATAATAATGACAAAGGCGACAAAGATTTATGACTATTTTAAATTTAATTTAGAGTGTAGAGTGTTTTAGCACAAGATTTGTCACTTCTGTCGAATTTCGCCGACAAAATAATGTCCATTTGTGCATCGTCAGTTACTAAAATTACTGCTATAATAAAACTTAATAAAGATTAATTAAATATAATTTTAATCATGGTTTAATTTGTTCACAGGTGAGACACCGTTTTGGTCTTTTCGATGAAGTATGCACATCTGGTAGTGTGCAAGTCCGTCACTGTAATTGGGTTCGATTTCTACGCGTTTCCGATAATTATGGACCACAAGTAAGTATCTAGTATCATCTATCTTTTCATATTATTTTTTGGTAAAATATAACTTTTGTAAGTCATTTAACGACTATATAGTCTTTAAATGACTCACAAAAGTTATATTTTGTTTTAACCCAGGGGATGTTGAACTCTTTTTCTTCTTTTTTGATGTTATTTTATAGTTTTTTTTAATAAGTATTATTTTATAAATTTTGTGGTACTCATGAGTTTTTATTCTGTCAGGTTAACCTAGTCTGCACAAAGGTGAAGGGTGAACCTGTTTACGAAGCAGTGAAACCAGTGTCTGCTCACACGGAGCTGGTAGTCTACTACCTTCCCGAAAGACCTGAGGAGATGTTCTTTGTGAAGATGAGGAATAACTTGTATAGACAAACCATGGACTCAATATTAGAAGGTATGATTTTTCATAACCTTTTTTCTTATAAACATACCTACAACCTGGTGGGACTGCGTGGTCGATTGCAGCTGGAAACCACTCTCTGTCAAAGAGAACACGCAAAACACCGAAAGTAAAGAAGTAAGCTTCATACAATATGTGCACTAGCAATGCAAACATAGACATCGTTCACGGAACAAAATCTCGAATCATTTTGTTCTGTAGTTCGAATTCATGACTTTCTTTCTTTCTATACTCTTTATGTTTTGTGTTGGAGGATCGTGTCTCTAGATATGCAGCGTTATAAGGCTGAAGAAGCAGATAAAATAATTGAACAATGAATAAACAATATTTAATAAAGTACTTAGACGGACGGTAACCACACTGCTCATGTTAGGAGACTCATAAATCATGCCAAGACAGTTATTATGACTTACGGTACACTGTTTCAAAAATTAATATGATATTTTTATGCAAAAACGTTTAGATATTTTAATGGTTTGACGTATGGCTTTAAATATTGCGTTTCAAGGATATATAAATCTATTAATTACTTGTTCACACAGGGAGACAAATTAATAAAAACACACAAATTAAAAATATGATAATATTATTGAAATATTTTTATGACTGGCTTTTGAACTAAATTTTATTACATATAGGCATCCCGTTATAATTAAAAAACATGTATTAATTTAAATTACACTACAAATATTTTGTACTACATAATTTGTCAAAAAGTTTTACTAATAGCCAAAATTAATTATCAATTTTATTGAATAGTGTTTAAAAGTTGTATAAACCGATATTTTACTCCAGGGTCACACAGACCTTGGAGTAAAATCATTGTAACGAAAGTAAGTGGTAGGTGGTTATAGGGTTATTATGTACTTTTTTTAGAAACTGTTATTACAAAGTTATTTGGTGTAATGTAAGCTACGAGCGGGAGGTTATTAATATATTACAAATCAACCTGTATTTCTATGCTTCATTAGTTTTTGTTGTTATCTTTTACAATATTAAATTAATTGCTTTTGGAATAATACTTACTATTTAATAATAACATTTATCTGCTGGAAACTAAATAGGAATTATATTGATTGGTTGGAAGTTCATGGTCCTTATTCACTATGTTTTTTTTCGATTTCGCGGCAAGCCCGCGCGAATTGACACATGCACGGTGCGCTCAAAGATATCCGCGCGCATGTGCGATGCATTTCTAAGCGCACCTTTCTATATACCATTATGTTAAGATTAGTAAAAAATAAATAAGTTGCGTTGCATCAAGCGCGGGCTTGATGAGAAAACGAAATAAAGTGATGAGTGATTAAGGACCCATTTCATACATTTTAGTTAAAGATGATCAATCCAGTAACTATGGTATCAAACTTTTCCCCAATTACCTTTCAATTTCATCAAAAATTTACATCATTATCAGGTACTGGTTCACTGCGTAACATAGGTCTTTTCTTATATACGCTACAACACCTGGTACTCTGCCTTCCACAATCAGTCCTATTCACCTTCTTTAGGTCGTCGATCCACCTGGCCAAAATTGACAACCGTTCTCAAATTTTAGCAGCTAAATAATGGCCAAAGTCTATCAAAGCTAGTATCATATTTGGTCTCTGTAGGTCAATGACCTTGCACATTAGACCGTGCGAACTACCGACCCAATAAATCAATATATGTTATAAACAGCAGCCTTTACAACATCCAAGTGAAATTCTCAGTTCTAACTTAATTAAAAATATAATAATAATAATAATAATAATATATGCTTTATTGTACACCAATATAAAAAAACTAAGTATACATTGTATAATAAAAATGTACAATGGGCGGCCTTATCGCTAAGAGCGATCTCTTCCAGGCAACCTTTGGATGGACAGAGACATAAATACACGAATTAGGTAGGGGTAGTGTACAGCGTGATATTAATTTATAGTTATCAAGAACTACAACGACAAGAAAATATACAACGAAGAGAAAATATAGGTAGTTAATAAAAATTTAAAGTTTACTCAGTAAGATAATGGTCCTTCAACATTTTTTTAAACGATGCCAACGATTGGGCTCGTCTTATAGTTAGAGGCAGTGCATTCCATAGTCTTGCTGCTTCGACAGTAAACGAGCTATCGTAGAATTTTGTGGAATGTGCTGGAATTTCTAACCTCAAATCTTCCGATGACCTAAGGAATCTCGAATGTGTGTCATGAAGGAACTTGAAACGTTCTTTAAGATACAAGGGAGTAAAAGGATTAAAGAGTATACTATACAGTAATGAGAGAATGTGAGTATTCCGACGAAGGCGTATTGGGAGCCACTTGAGCACTTTGCGGAATTCGGAAACATGATCATATTTACGCAAACCAAATATAAATCTAATACAGAAATTTTGAAGGCGCTCAAGTTTAGTAAGTTGCTCCTCGGTGAGGTCGAGATAGCTAGCGTCAGCATAGTCAAGTACAGGTAGAAGAAGAGACTGCGCCAGCGCAATTTTAGTGGTAATCGGCAAAAAGTTTCGGAGTCTACGTAAGGACCCTGCAGATGCAAATAATTTGCGACTAACTTCCTGCAACTGGGGACCCCATGACAACGTTCGATCTATATAAATACCCAAATTTTTTACACTGTTCCTTAACGTTATATGTGTACCATTAAAGATAATTTGAGGCAATTGGTTCCAATCTATACGTGAAATCATCCTTGGGCTTCCAACAACAATTGCCTGGGTCTTAGACGGATTAACCTTTAGACCGTGGTTGTTACTCCATTGACATATTCGATCCAAATCCGAGTTAATAATCGAAAGCGCTAGTGGCAGCTGACCCAGTGGAGCTTGTGTGTAAATTTGAAGATCATCTGCATAAAGGTGGTAGGATGAAACTAGTTGGTTAGATATAGAGTTTATAAATATTGCGAAGAGTAGTGGAGATAGAACGCCACCCTGCGGTACACCAACCGTAATATCACACCAGGAAGAAAAGGATTCTTCAATGCGTACACGTTGTCGGCGACCAGACAGGTAACTATGAAACCAATCAATCACCGTTGGAGATATGTTGATAGAGCGTAGTATGGCAAGCAGAATATGAAAATCTACAGTGTTAAATGCATTACTGAAGTCTAGTAAAGTAAGTACGGTCAGATTTCCTTCCTCCATGCCTAGTCTAATGTCATCTGTAACATTTACGAGAGCAGTAACAGTACTGTGGGCAGGACGGAAACCAGACTGGAAGGGGTTTAGAAGACAGTTTTGTGATAGAAATACACTGAGTTGAGAATGGACAAGTCGTTCAAATACTTTAGAAAGGAAAGGTAGAATAGATATAGGCCGATAGTCGGAGAAGGACGAAGGATTTGATTTTTTAGGAAGAGGAATAATTTGGGCTTCTTTCCATATTCGTGGAAAGGAACCGCTAGTAATGGAGAAATTCAGAATATAAGTTATAACATGAAGGATTTGATCAATAATTGGAAGGATCATATTACGGCTGATACAGTCAGTACCTACTGCATTAGATGTGATTGATACTATGCTCTTTCTAACATCACAATCAGTAAATTGATTCAAGAGAAAAGAAGAATAGTTGGGTGATGCAAGAGATGAAAGATAATTTAATGTATTCGTTTTAATAGAACTATTAAAATCAGACGAAGAGGAGAAATGCATATTAAGTGCGTTGAGATCTATTGGTTTAAGAATTGTGTCTTGTCTTTGTTTTCCAACACCCAATGTTCTAAGAAACTTCCATATTTTACCTGGATCCCCGTTTTCAACAGAGGTATGAATATGTTGGCGTTGTGCATTTCTACACACCACATTGCAGTGATTTCTTATAGCGACATACCTCTCTCGATTATTAGAAGTAGGTCTGCATTTATATCTGGATTTTGCTGCAGCTTTCTTAGCCATTAATATTTTAATTTCGTTAGTAAGCCATGGCGCCGGTAAATGTTTCATTTTAATTTCACGGATCGGAGCAATATAGTACTAAGTTAAGTGGTCATTTTCACACGATTGTAAATTTAAATGTCGAAGTCGCCTCTCGTCAGAGCGTCAGTTATAAAATTAAAGTTAAATTTGAGTTTGATTTACTTTAAATGTCTTAATTTAAATTAGGCATAAGTATGTAATTTATTTCATGAATGATTGGTTTTGACTAACAGCTGGCAATTCAATTATTACGATCCAAATTATGGGGAACTATGGGATTGCTAACTAACACGAGATTAATCTATTTCTATACCAATGTTATAGATTTGTATTTTTGTATGTATTATACATAGGCTATGTTATATCCACAGAAAAATTAGAGATCCTTACGAAAATTAGAGTTAATATATAGTGAAGAATAGTCCGTGCGAAGCCGATGTCGGCCGCTAGTACTTAATTTATTTATTAATACTTATTTTCGTTGATTTATATATATGCAATTTTTAATTACATGGTTATTTTATACTCATATGTTATTGGCAGCCTAAAAGCAACAGTTTATGCTATTTTACTCAAAAGGAATTGTTTTATAAAATTCATTTAGTCGTTTTTCGTGCAAAATTAACAGATATTTGACCATACATTCATCCTTACACTTTTACTTTCATAATATTATTTAAAAACAGTATTTATATTCAATTTACTACAAAACGATTCATTCCATTTCACACCTTGTAATCAATTTTCCAATATCACAAACACACGCGCACATTTGATAATCTAGAACTGTCACAACTCTCACACACATACACACAAGTCATACAAACAACATTCATCGCGATATTATTCCGAAGCCTGATACAGTTGGCAGTACAGATTGCCGGCTCCATAGAATGAACGAAAACAGGCTCACGCACACATAGATTGCACATCGGTCTAACTTGATCGAATGGTCAACCGAGGCAGCGCACGTTAGTTGTGATCACAGTACATGCGTGTTTATGTATGTGTGGTTTTTTGTTGAAGCAAGAGCCGACTTTCTGTAGCTATGTATATTGTAGTCGGCACATCAAAGTGCATTCCTACTTGAATCGCGTCGCGGTTCGGTAGTCGACTGTCCTGATCGCTTTTTTATAAAGCTGCAAACATTGTGGTGATTTATATGAACGTTACAATGTATTTACATTGTTAATGAAGTCAAAACGATGAGTAAGAAATAAAAATATTTTGACACGTTTTCACATACAACTTTGATGATGAAATGACCTTTATTTTTTTTCTTTCTTTCTTATTATAAACAACTAGCTGTCCCTTCGGAATAACTTTTCAATTCGGATCAGTAGGTTCTGAGATTACCGCGTTCAAACAAACAAACGCACCAACTCTTCAGCTTGATTGACACATTCTATTAATAGAAAAGTAAAGTTTTGAATTTTATTAAAATTCAAAGCTACAAAGTTTCAAAGTTTTAATTGAATTCTTAAACTCACATAAAGCCAATAGAATAATGAATAGTTCGTGTTTTATAAAGATGCGGAATAATAAAGGATTTACATCGCTAGAGAAGATTAAAAATCAACCAATTTAATGATTATGAATGACTTCTTTCTTACTTATAGGTAAAGACCTTAGTTTGAAATACTCAAACAGTTAAATGCGGCCTATAGAAAGCTATCCCCAATTATGATGCTCTATTTGACAGACATTTATATCAACTTAACTGCAATTTACTTTAAATAATGCAACACAAAGCGCAGTGTCATTAAATGTTTATGTTAGGTGTATACATTTCTTAATATTTTTACATCTTAAGGTGTTAAGAAATTCAATAAATAAATTTACACATATAGCCTTTTATCTAAATTTCGATCAATACCATTGTTAATGACGTAAGTATTATATGCAAATAAAACCTCTATTTATTTCACAACTGACGTCACTTTAGTTTTCTTTGTATCATTCACAAAGTGAGTTCCCATATTTTTATTCATAACGTACATTCTTTATGAGCATTGATTACTGTTGCTACTATTACTGTGATTATTATTTAAATATCACAGACATTTCCATGAAAATTACCATTATAAACGGAGCTTAACAGACCAGTTAAGTTACACACGATTTGATAAAGCAAGCGGCGTCGTTTGTTCCTCTATTTTGATCAGATTGACCGAGACCATATTACGTACAATGATCTAAATAAAATCTTTAAGTTATGTGTAGTACTTTGTGAAAATTTGCATTTTTAATAGAATAAAATGCAGTGATCTATCTAAAATTAGCTTATCCTGATTAATTATTAATAAAACACGTGTTACATCAGATAAAACAAACTTGGTGTCTAAAACAATTTGTACCAATCACTTTAAACTTAAACAAAAAATAGTTAGTAGACTATACCGTCGGTTTTGCGGACGAGAATATTACGCGATAACGTCATAAGAAAACATTGATGATATATCACCATTCGCGTTGCTTAGCAACCAATCAATAACGTTAGTTCCAATTGTATCGCATGTAATGTCGCTGCCATCGCCATTCGCTGTTGCTTAGCAACCAATCAATAAAGTGACTTTTTTCTAGACACTCTTTCGTATGTGCACCTGGACATTAATTTATAAGATGTTATCACGTCAAAAACAAAATAAAAAGATTATTTGCTATTTCATAGCTGACAACAAGGTATACTTGACATAACTATATCTTTGCAGGACCTATTAAAGGTACTGGATACTGATTATCAAACTAAGTCGGAGACTGATATGTAAGACTTATATGTAAGACTGTAGATATGTTTAAACGAAACTAAACCTTTGTAAGCAATGTGTCTGACCTAGCACTATTTTATTAATGAAAACAATCAGTCAAATCGCTTAAAGGATAAAACTAGTACCGTATATAACTATGTGACTCATTCTGTCTTTGATAACAAAATGCAGATTGACAAGCAGGTGAAACACATTGCACCGCATAAATACTATGTTCTCGATTCATTCTAAAATGGTCATTGCAACATTTACGCTACATTACTCATGATAGTTGCTAAAGATAGCTGCAAATATATTGTCCTTTTTATCTTTCACGGTCAGTCCAGAAAAAATCTACAATTTTCTATCGCACTCCGCATAATTGAATAAATAAATTAAAATCCAATAAGGCCGTACATCACTACGAAAATAAAGTAGGCAAAACGAAGCGTAGACAGCCGACTAGTGAGAGATATTATCGTCTTCCCATCTGTCCGGTTGCCGCTCCATATCGAGTATTTTCTATCCTGCCATCTTGAAATACACCTACCCTATGAACGGATAAAGAAATACAACTATCCTTGATCTAGAACACAAACATGCCGCTAATTAGTCCGTGCCAGTCGACGTCACAGCATCTGAGATTTATTGCTTGCAACCACTCGATTATAATTCTGCGGAAACTTCAATACCTACAACTGAAGATCAGTCTTCAATAGTAAATGTCGGAATTGGGAACGCCAATTAATTGGTATCAAAGAAATTGAAAGACGGGTCGCAATAAACATAAACTGTCTAAAGTTCCATAGCGAAATTTACGGTTGTCAATAAAATTGGTTCATTAAAAATGTTTGCTTGATTGGAATTGTATAAAAACATTTGATCTGAATTATAAAAAGCGCCCACTGCCCGTCTAATCACCGTAAAATTTGTTCGGGTCTATATTATGTATAACTTTTAGAAACTAATATCAATAAAGAGAAAATATTCAATTTTTGAGAATCATAATTATGTTGTGTGTAACTAAGACGATATGAAATTATAAATCACGATGTGAAATGTCAAGAGGAAGCCGTGTTGTTAGATTTGTGGCTTGTTAGCATATACATATATTTTAATATCTGATAATGAAGTCTGATTGAGCGATATCAATAAAACGAACAGTTGATGACGTATCAACCTGTTTAAGTGTTTATTAAACAGGCTTACCAAAGCTTTTACCCTTCGTGAGAAATATACTACTAAGTCTATTAATTTGGAGTTGATTTATGACTGATTCTATTTTTGTTTCTTTGACAGATTCACCGTTAGACTTATCTACGTCCCTTTTATCAAGAGTTCTTCTTCCTATATCTCCTCCTTCTGGTCCAGAAGATGAACATAAATCTGTATCAGGAGATTCCTTAACTTCTTCGTCAGCGGGTTCATCAAACGAACTGCTGGATATGACGCCAAAAATCCAAAGAAGACCAGCCAAGTCTGAAAGAGCATTGTTGCCTTGTGAAGTTTGTGGGAAAGCTTTTGACAGACCTTCGTTATTAAAACGTCACATGAGAACACATACAGGTGAGAGATTTACTACTATTATTAGTCTTTTTATTAGATATTCAAAAGTTCTAATATTTTTCTAGTGGTGATGGAAGTCCCTTAGTGTGGTGATTATATAGATCATAAATGATTTCAGTCATTTCGTTTAAAATTGAAAATTGCTTAAACCGAGTATTTTTAATATGTCGTTTAACCAAATGCAATTTTGGTTTATAGCAGTGTTTCAAACTTAATTAGATGTGCCCAAGTCATAAGCTAAAGCAGTTTAATGATATATTAATTAAGAGACTCGTAAATTTTGGCCAAATTAATGAAACCCATATAACCATTATTGCTTGTCAATCAACTTGTGTTACAATTTATGACTGTATTATATAGATCACTCACTCTAAAACGTTCTAGAGATAAGTCTGCTTATAGTGACTATTTTTGTTTTGTCTTTTTATTTCGGTTTTGAGATATATCCCTTTCAAAATTGTGACGTCCTGCTAAGTTTTGTTTGGAAAAACCAACTTTCTTAAGTTTATATTCATTTATACCGTTTTATTTTAGTACAAAAATACTCCCTTAATTAGTCTTCTGTAAGTTTACCCTATCTTTTGTTCCATAAGAACAGTATTTTTAGACGTAGCCCATCTTAAAGCTTTATACTTTGCTATACTTTAGTAACTAAATAAAGAAAACATAGTAGCCTCTAATTTAATTGTTATAAAGTCTTCAAAAATTTGACATTCTCACACTTAAAGTTATGCGATGATACTGGTATTATTCATTTTAATAACTTACAAAAACTAGATAGTTAAACTGTTTTTGTGTTATTTAATTAACAGTAATCAAATCTGCGTATATTTGTTTCCATCGTAAATTATATTAACGAATAGATTGACTACTGAAGTATACACAAGCATGTCATCTACTTGCGTAGATAAATATCTAGATTTATAGACTTTTATAGCTTCAAGTCTTTATTTATAACCACATATATTTGCTAGTTTATTGCTCTTTCGAAAAGTAACATGAGAATGCAGATGTTCGGTTTAATGTCAGGATGTATAAAATCAATCAATTTCGGCTGTTGAAATTAAGCAATGAAGGATGTGCCTTTTGTATCAAGATTGGCTACAATAATTCATTGGTTACAATATAATCACATTATTAGTGTAGCTGTAAAAACAAATTTATATTAAGAATGCATTTTAAAAAATATGGCTACGAGTTTGCAGCTACAATTCAGGTTACTTTTTCTATGCAGATGGCTCAATAAAGATACCCAAAATAATCCTACCTTTAGCGGAAAAATTTAATCTAAAAAGTGGTTGTCGCAAGATGAAAGTAATTAAGATTCTTGACTAGATATATTTAGCAGTTACAGAGAGTAGACCAGCAGAGTAGTAGTCTGAATTAAAGTAGCCCAAGTGGAAGCTTTTTCTGTGCATTCCATATAATTTGTGTCGTTACGTAATAACAGGTCTGCAACCTACTGCTGTGTATATCCATTCTATTCAGAGTATTCCCATCGACTTGACAATGTCACCGAGTCGTTGGAGTGGCGATCCGCCCAGCCTATGGCGTCTCTTGGCCACCCCTGTGACTGCTCGGTTTGGCTCCGTGATCCGGTTAGCTAGATCTCCCAAAACTTTTACTGCATAAAGTAAATTGCTCAAATCCTTTTAGGTGAAAAACCCCACGTCTGCATGGTCTGCAACAAGGGCTTCAGTACATCAAGCAGTCTCAACACACACAGACGGATCCATTCCGGAGAGAAACCTCACCAGTGTCAGCACTGCGGGAAGAGATTCACTGCCAGCTCCAATTTGTACTACCATCGAATGACCCATATAAAGGTTGGTGAAAGATTTTCATAATCGCCTTCTGTTTCTATTGTTTTAAGCATTGCATTTGAGTTAAATAAGAAAAGATATAGGTATTTTTGGATAATATCGTAAAATAAAAATATATCTATAACTTAATTAAATATCCAACGACATTTTACGTGGCTATATGTCTACATTACTAAGGAGTAGGGAGACGTGTTAGGTTTGTTTTTTAATGAAAGTGTTAGACAAAAGCGAATGGTGGACGAATTGAATGACCGAGTTCTTCATTGCATAAATGAACACTGTAGTATAAAAAGTGGATTTTACTAAAAAATCGTCATTATACAAACCCAACTCGTCCCTCTAGTCCTCAGTTTTTAGAAGAAGGCCTTAAAATGTTCACCCCATTGTCGATCTATTTGGAAGACTCGCGATAATTTTCTCTACTACGTAACGTACCGAAAGTCTCATGACATTAAACATTTAGCCAAATTCTCTTTCTTAAAGACATCTCGCACAATTCCGTAAGGTATTACCCTATATTACCTAAAAGATGAAGTGATTTTTATAAGGTGAATCAACGCAACCTACGACCCATTCCCACGGGCATGGTCCGATGGGCATGACTCGTACGGACCACTGAACGCACAGAAACATATCTGTGTGTGAACTATATGAACCAAACAAAGGTTAAAGTTATGTAGTTATTTTCCATAACGCTCATCCATCCATTACAGTAAATACATCTAATTATATTATTGGTAAGCGCGTATACACTTTTGGCCCTGTGGTAGGGTAAAGCCTTACGAACGTATCTCTACATTTTGTTTCATTACCATTTGTTTAGAACTGTGACCGGAAAAATTTAGGGTGTTGGACGTTGAGAGAGTTGTGAGACGTTATCATTTACATATTAGGGCTATGCGTTCTAAATTTCAGACATCACACTATCAGAGAGGACACTATAGCCTAAGTAGTTTCATTATATTAGTTAGTTACAAGTAGTTAGGCTGCAATTGACCGCTCTCACCTTTTAAATTAGGCCATTACTTATTAGGCGCTTAGACTTATTTTGTCCGTCGTATAAGCCAGCAGTCAGACAGCTACAGGCCTCCGAGAAGATTTAATTCATGGAATATTCTGTAATATACAGGGTAACTATGAAATCTGTCTACGAATTGATAGGATAGATTCAGTACCTCTAATGCGATTATTACATTTTGAAACATTGATAATTCAAATTGAAAAAAAGACTGTTTTAGTCAATCGATAACAATGCCTCGGTGGCGCGGTGGGAGTGTGTCCGACTGCTACGCAAGGGGTGTGAGTTCGATTCCCACACGGTACGATACTTCACTTTGTGTGATTCACAAATTGTTGTTCTGATAGTGGGTGTTCTTTGTGCCTGTGACTTGTATGTTTGTGAAGTCCCCCGCGACACAGGCTAGTACCATAATGCGGGAGTCGTCTTTTATAAAGAAAAAACTAAGTTGAGTAGGTTAAATTTAAATAATAAACTTAAAATATCAAGGTTTTTCAATGTTTGTGAAACACCTAAGACCTAAACAAATCAATGAATAAACAATTTTATCAAGTTAGTATGGTGCGCATGGAACATAAAAATCAAAATTAAGTACGAAGTAGTTAGCGAAGAAAATATTTTTAATTATTTTATAAGCTTGGCTACACGCAGATTTAACCCCTTGAAAATTGTCGACTGAATTCAAAGTGATCCTGTAGTAATATTTTTAAATTCTGGTTGATTTATTATTAACCTTAGTTTTATTTTAATCCGTATTTTTGCATATATTTCACAGCGCTGTAAATTAATCTGTTATCATTCCAATCCTCACTATAAAATGTTATTTTTAACGAATTACAATGTAATTGTCTGTTCTGTTTGACGTCAATCATAATTATTAATATTTTAATTAGCCTTAGATTGTGTCGTTCCAAATGAATTAAGTGAATATTTTAATTTTAATGTTTACATACTATTAGTTTGTTTTGCGTCAATACTGACGAGATGTCTTGTTAATCTCCGACCGATACAATGTACCAATGGTTTTCGGGAATAGTAGCGTCTCGCTACAGCTTCTATTATAAATTTGATATAAGACATAAAACATTTATTTCATAACAAATTTACATTTGTGCAGATTTTTTTTTTTTAAAGATAACTAGCTATTTGGGATTGTGGTCCCCAATTACTAGCAATCCTGTTTACCCCTCCAGCTAAGCTCTATGGCTTGTGTTAGGAGTGGGTTCACGTCAGTAGTATAATGGCCAGGATTCGAACCCACGACCTCATAAACAATATTCCATAAACAATTATTAAAATTAAACATATTATAAAACATTAATACAATAATTTTCAATAATAAACATTAAATTCATGCGAAAATAATAATATAACCTAAACCAATAAATAATATTTTATGTGTATAATTGTTGATTTCTATCTTTGAGATATTCGTCTACGCTATAATAGCATTTCTTTATTAAATATAATTTCAATTTATATGATATGTTTATTTTAGATATTTATGTCATCTATAAGAAATTACCTGACTGCTATTATTGTTTTTAAACTTTCGCGATTTTTATACATATTAGTTATAAATAATATATATGTAATAATATATAAATAATTATATATGTAATCGTAGCCGTAAAGACACCGCGCCTCAGTGTAAAGACGTTGTAAGTGTAGTGTGTAGAAGTACCGACAGTACAAATTATCAAAATTATCAAGACCAGGCGAGGGTAGTTGAAAAACCCCGCGCCTCACGGAGACATCGCTAAGCTGCCATCAGTCGACCCGTGACCACGATCGGTGCAATTCGATCGAAACGTCGGGTAAATAAAAGGTTCGTACCTTTAAATAATTCACGCGATTAAGTCCCGAAATATAACTAATTACCTGACTGCGTTGCGTGGTTTAGAGGATTCACAGAACATTGATAAAGGATCTAAGTAAGAATTGCTTAGACTCCATATACATTGTACGAACGCTATTGCTTGATCACGTTATTTATACGAAATATACGGAATTACCTGTAGCATTTTTATAGCTATTAATCAAAGTAATGCTATAATGATAATAGCTCTTGTGGGATTGTTACCCCTGAATAATAACCCTTAAAATTAAAAAAAAAATGTAGTTTAGCCTGATGTTGAAAATCCGTCAATATGCTCACGCGTCAGAGTTTGTTGAATGTTGATTGATCTATGACATTGTGGTATCTCCAACTACTTAAAACTAGGAAGAACGCTTTCAGTTCGAGATATAAAAGAAGAAATTCAAAATTCCATAAAAACTGAATGAAAACGTGAACCATTTTAAAAATGGAAGTTGACAGCAGTTCCTTATGCGGTGTTTGCATGAGATATGAAGCCAACGCAACCAGTAATTATGAAAACGTAGGTACTTCGATTGTAAATACGTTTACGACACTATAAAAAAAACACATTAATCCTTGTAGAACAATGAGCGCTATTACAGTTTTTCTAATGATAATTCACATGATTCTCACAAACGTATCCTTTTCAGTGTTGTTGGTCATTAATTGTTGTTTTTTCTCAATAAGTGCTGGTTCAGCTCGCATGCGATTGTGATGTTTAATACTCATTATTGGTAGTTCCGTGATTGTATTTGTATTGTAGTAGCGCACAATTAGATGCATGTATTGATGAATATTCATTTCTTTTGTAAGATATATCTATTATTTTAGAGTGCAGCAATATATATCCAGATAATTTATTTACATTTTCTTGAACTTAATTCGCCCGCTAATGTTTTAGTCATGTGTCGCAGGGGATTTTACAAACGTACTTAAAAAATATCTGCGCCAAAATTTTAAACAAGGTTTAGGAGTCACATAAAGCTCTATACAGTGTGTGATCATACCTTGCCGTGAATCCTCTGGCACAGCAGTTGTTCGCACTCTCGTCAATCACTATTTTTTACATTTGAATAAAATCCTATTAATTCTCGCACATCTTCTCGACAATATAGTTTGGTAACTGAATAGCATTCAAATAGTAGATAGAATTCTAAAAGTAAATACTGTGTTTAATGACAGTGGGGTTATCACCCCACTATCATTAAGCAGTATCTACCTAACAGAAAAGTGTGTAAATTTTTAGCAATGAACTGTTTAATATATAAAAAAATTCATTTTCCGTGTTACCAAATATGATTGGCATAGACGAATCATTTTCTTTTTAACTGACAACTTTTCATTGACAAACAAATATTACAAATACCTACAAGAAACTAATTTCTAATCCCTAATCAAGTTTCCTAGACTTTTATAAACTTTGGCAGAAGCAGTAAGTACCTATCACATGTTAGAACCCTTGAGGTTGACAACAAATTTTTGCTACACAATATATTGTTCGCGAATGTTAGAGCAATCAGTATACAAGCAAACACCTACATGCTACTCCAATTACCTACACCCCAATTAAGTTTTGATGAGTCTAATTGATGATAATATACCAAAGTGCCATATTACGGTTCGGTAAAGCTTGGCGCATTACTATGGTGTTACCGTGCTCAGCTCCCATAACGCCCCTCCTTAAGTTTTTACTTATTTAACTATGACCTCATGTGTCCGCGACTTAAGAAAATCACACAAGTGTACACGGTTCATGAGCACAGGGCTGTCACTCTGAAGAAAAGTAAAAAAAAGTAGAATAAAATGCGAACTTTTTATGATCGTACTTAACGCAAACATTGAGGCTTTTTAATGTGAAAAACTATTTGTTGAAATCGATGTAAATCACACTGTTGAACAATATAAGGGATGACTTTTGTTAATAAAAAAGACCTATCTAAAGTTCGCAGTATTAAAAATCCAAAATATTTACTTTGCTGGTATTTTAATTGCCTTAAAAATATATATGTGAATTTATGGGAGGAAAAACAAAAAGATCCAGTTGTCAATTCCACGTGGCAGGATATTTTCGTTTTACTTCTTTAATCTAAAATGATGTCCGGTCCGGACGTGTTTATTTACTCATTGACGTCCAGACCAAATCCCTATCTAGAACGCTTTGTGATATAGATAAGATTTCAGAAAACACGATATTTTTGTGGGTCGTCCGGTTGGAGCTAAATCTAAAAAAAAATATAAATATATCACCAAGATTACATAAATAATTGCATTCTATGTTCTAATGTTCTAAACACACTCTACAAAAATCAACAAAACAGTATTACACCTGACCTATTAAAAAATAGAGCACGCAAAAAAAAACACGTCGCGTTCATCCCTTATTTCTTAAGACGCAGGTGCGGTCACAGGTAGTTACAGTTAAGTAAGGGCCAATAAATTGCTAGGGTTGCCAGGTCAACGTGGGAACTCTTGCGGTCAGTCATTGTGACGCATCGATAGTGATGTATCGTTGTCGATATGAAACAATGGATGAGCAATCTCGATTGAATGTTAGTTTTTGTTGGGCTTGGCTGATACATGGGCATTTCGCATCTCTTTTTAAACTGCATGATTATTATTAAAGTAAATATAATAATATTAAGCATATTATTTTATGGATATAATTGGGTTTTAGTTGGCGTGTTTATTTATAAATTATAATGTTAATAAAAATATTTGAATAATGATCATTATTTTTTGTTAACTGGCATTTGAAAAACAAAGATTTTGCTTATTTGAGAACAATACCCATCGTGCAAAAATGACGCAAAAAATAATATCATAAATATTGTGAGATTTTTTGAATAAATTTCGACACAATCTCAATTAATTTCGGTAGCGATAAAGATCGAGATGATTTCACGTACGTAAACAAAGAGCGGGTAGTGTTCAGATATATCGTAGGTTCACAATGTTCACATACGCCCGTGTGAACGAGCCACGGTCTGGTGATCGTGGCGTCTTCACCAACGTCTTTTGAACGATACGGTTCGTGAACTCATGGGAAAATGAATTTCGGTTGTTGTAACGTTTTTCTGTAACATGTAGGGTTTTGAAGCACTTAAATACTTAGCCATATAATTAATGTTGTTTTTAAACATGAACCTTTCAAGTTTTAAATCATATTGTTCCAACCCTATAAATTTTTAAATAAATTATTATAATACATCATCTCATTACATCAACCTCTTTGCAAATTAATTTCACTTCACGGCAATCAGAAAAAAATTAAACTTGATTTTTTTCTGAGTACATCTAGATTTAATCACGTAATTATGAATTCAATCTAAAAACTGTTAACAGAACCAAATTGTCCACTTATACTATTAATCCGTCTAAATAATTTCAATATAGCAATAAAGTATATAATTACTGGACGATTAGCACATTAATTTATTTCTCTAGGTATATCTAGTCTAGGAGCTGATAATTAAATTCGAATCAAAACTTTAGTTTAACTGTATATTTGAATTCGCAAAGAATTGATAGTCGATCCTTTATACGTTCGGTCTTTGATCGATCGGCCATTCTCCCTCGTAAAATGGATCTTTTCAGCTGTCAAAGCGCTGAATTAAACTGGACAGTATTGGACGGCTAGTTAAGTGCAGAAAGGCTAAATAATAATGCAGCGCTCACAATAGCTTGATGGAAGCGAGTGATACACAATAGGCATGACTTTGGTGGGTAGATGCTTTATGGCCTAGTTATGTGCTGTTACGTGCCGCTTTTCAGAGTTTTGTTTGAGTTTCATACAATATACACTCGAGTAAAATGTTCTATGAAAATTCTCGCTAAGTATTTTTTTTTTCATTTTATGTAGTTATGGTTGGTGAAATAAAATACCTACATAATCTATTTTTATAAACTCGTTTTTGGTTAGGCAAAGGTGTTTCAAGTATAATAATATTCAAAGGTCCATAATTATCTGTGAAATGTCAAAAGAGTGTAACACCTGTCGCGGCGGCTGATACTCGTACAAGTGATTAGAACGTTTTAGTGACATTCTTTTTTAACCTGAAAAAAGTAGCATAACTATGACTATTGAATTACAAAAGAAAAACTAATTGATGCTGTGAGTGTTTATCTTTTTGTTATTATAGCATTCCGCGTGACTATTAATTTTAGGATTCAAAATTGATAATTATCTAAAACATATTTACTCTACCATTTTGAAGTTATGGTGTAATAATGGAAGTTACAACTGTACTCGTAGATTCTTATCTCACTTAAATAAATCCCGAAAAATTTTTAGGGTAGTCATGCAAATACATTAAGTCACTCCTTGTTTGAGATAGTTATGTTATAAAAAAAAATTCAAGTCGACCAATATTTTTATTTCTGTTAACATAATTAAGTGAAAGAACGGTATTCTGATCAGAGTTTTGGCCTGCATTCGTGTAAGCCATGATGCCTTACAAGTGACCGCTGTAATATGCGCTTGCGATGCTTGACACTTTTCACTCGTTAGAGGCTCGTTATTTGTTTGTTGTCAGTCTGTCTGTATGTCCGTCTGGTGTTGCGGTCGTACAATTGGTCGGTGCACAAAGAGATGTATTGTACTCCAAGTCATCGACGGTAAGCGGATAATTTAGGGTCGTTTCATATTTGAGACATATTTCGCCGTAAATAAATTGTTGATATTGACAATGTTTTCAAATAGTCACCTAAATAAACGAGTTATTCAGACATTCACACACTGGGTAATAAAAACGAAATGACGAATCGATATGTATTAACATTCTTTTCAAATAAGGTTTCATTCCTCCATGTCAGCGGACCACCAATCTTTATACGTATAAAAAATTGTGATTAAATTAAAGGTCGTTATTTAAACATATGACAAGGAGTCGTTGTATCTGTTTCTCATTGTTTCCAAATTTAGGTGGGTACCTACCGTGAAAAATCACGACATATTCCATAATTTCTTATATTACTCATTCGATGAAATAGAAAATGTGCAATCGGATTTGGCACTATTTGGTAATAAAGGTGCAATATTTACTTTTATTTGTTAATTGCAGAAATTTGACATTTTCGTTACACATTTAGATGAATTAAAACATTATTATAATATCGGGTAATACTTCTGCGACTTTTCATAACTTGGACCGTACAATTTGAGTAACAAGGAGCCAATAAGATTGGTAGTTGTCTACAATCAGAATGTGATTTGCGTTTGTCGAGTCCGCCATTGACTCGCACTTATTTTTTTTTTTTTGAATGGCTGCGTAATTAAATTAAGCTTGATAAACATTTAATAGTTTCAATTACCTTATTAGTTTGATTGCGGGAGTGTTTTGCAAATGCTTATTAGTGTGAATCCATATTAATCAAGATTATATTAACGATTTTATTGATGGCTCTACAATAATTAAGAGATTTTTTTTTCAATTTATCTTTAATAAGTAAAGTGTTAGCAGTATAATATCGTTAATCACACATTATTATTCCATTAATTTATCTATTTTTTTATAATTGTTTTTATTTTAATGTATACGAGCAAAGTCGGTAATATAATGGGAGGATTCGAACGCGCAACCTCACGACTGCGAGACCGATGCCTTAGCCATTAGGCTACCGCCGCATTATATCGTGGCAAATTCATCAGAAATTTTAGACAGTAAGGTATTTTTTAATATAAATTTCAATTAAATGTGACGATTACTTTGACTATTTATAATTACGGAATTGCATCCATGCAAAGCGTATTGTCGCAATTGCTGTTGCAACATACGCCTACGTAAATTCAACACCTGCTAAAATCAAAAACACGATAAAAGTTGCTTTTATGACTATTTTCTAATCACCACAATAAAAAAAATAATACACGACCAATAACAAAGTGTCTTTCAATCTACTACGGCTGTTGTAATTGCATTTACAACCATTTTAACCGATTTTAAAGCCCTTATTAGGGCAGGTGCACGCGACAGACAGCACCCGTCTTCTATACGTTTTTTAATGATATTATAAAGGCAAGGCAAGGCAATATGGTGTCGTAAAAGGTTGTATCGATTTATTCAGGATAAAGGCACTTACGACACAATGTGTTGTATTGTTGGATTAATTTATGTATATCTATTAGCATCTAATACACCTGCATTAGATCGATTAAAAATGTTTGAATCGATTTGTGTCATGTGGAAAATAAAATTGTTATAGATGAATTGAAAAATTATAACCTGTTTTAATTTTTCATTCAATTTCAGCTTCTAAACTAGGAAAAGTCACTGAATAAGTGATTAGTCAGTCAATCAGTCAGTGAGATTAGGACTTTATCGCTTATTACATCTAAATACCTATATAAAAGATCTTTTTTATAATGAAGTCTTAATGTTTAGTAACAAAATATAAAAAAATAAACGGTAAAAATATGGTTTTATTAATTGAAAATAAGAAACAAGCTACATTAATTTGGCGAGAGTCGCATTCCGAACAACATAATTAGGCCCACATAATACGCAAGTATCAAAACCATAATACCACTTGTTTTAACAGGAAGTCGGTTTAATGAATTTTTATTGCTTTCCGAAGACTTTCGAATATAACACTGGGCGTTATATGACGGCTAGTTTATGTCTATATATGTTTTCTTTGACAGTTACCTTTCAAATAAAATGAATTTATTATAGTCTAACCGACAACATTAAACACCGAGAATACAATATTTAAACAGAACGTATGTTTCATTGAAACGCGCTTAAGCAACTCACACACCTTCGGAACATAGTAGTCCGAAGTAGTCCAAGATTCCATGTCCGTTGTTCGTTTAAGCGAAGCATGTACATATTAAGCTTACCTTCTGTAACTGTTAGTATTTTGTGGCAACGTCATCAGAGATTTCGACACAAAAATATTATGTTTTTGAGCGATTATTCGCAATAAATCGTATTAAAATTTAATGAAATATTATGACACATCCTTAATTCGTCTCGACATACATTATCAATTTTAATAGTCAGCAAATTGATTCTTCAAAAGCCTAGCCCACCTAGCGATAATCATCGGTCCTAACAATTTGCAATTAACATCGTTTTATAATTTATGTGAGCACAATTTTATAAAATCAAGTCTCTATTGAAAACTTGAACTATAGAGCCAGATCGGATTGAAAAAAAATCAATGCATTTAAAAAATGTATACCAGTTTTCAAAATGCTTAATTAATCAATAACGTCTCTTATCTATACAGCTCCTCAACTATATCGCTTGTAATTAACAAGGCAGCAAGTTGACAATTTAAACTGGTACATTTTTTATATTGCCTCGAAATTGGGGCCCAATCACGATCGTTTGTTTGTATATGTAAACTGAGAAACCGACCGTTAGAGTAAACGTCTTAATAAAAATCGTTCTATGTCGTAAGTCTATCAAATGTTTGGTTTATTCGACAGGAGATTGAAAAGTCAAATTTGTGTTTAATTACTTGTTTTATTTTGTGAAAATGTGGCATTATGAACTGGTTTGTGGTTGCGATAGTATTAAAGCAAATATTTACATTATGTATGTATATTAACTTCGATCGATCGACTTGATCTAGCCCAACAAGTACGTTCAGGCAATTTTGTGACGCATAATATTATGTTAATATGGAACAGTTAGAGTTGTGAGTATCATGTTTATACTTCTCGCGACTTTCGCCTAGAATTACAAAACCTTTTAAACCTTTGCTGATTACTCTCAATAATTACAACTAAGTATATTATTGAGTTAACTTTACAGAATGAAATAAAATAGTAACTTTAAAGAACTATGTACTTCGTTACAGATGGACAGTGTACATTGTGTCAAATGGTTTCTTTTCATTGGTTCACCAACGATTGTTATAAATTACAAAAATTACAAAATAATAATAATAATAATAATAATAATAATATCTTGGGACAACTCACACAACGCCATCTGATAAAGAAAAGAAAAAGAAAAGTATATACATAGCTTATAAATAAATCTGAGAAATCTTAAAAGAAATCTGATAAAGAAAAGTATATACATAGCTTATAAATAACTTAGACTATACAGCTTTTTACAGGTAAGTACCATATGAGCTAACAATAATGTGTTTTTAAATTTTAGAAAACAAAATTTGTAATAGTGGGAGTAACAAAATAAATTAATCATATTTTTTTTTATTTATTTATATACTCCATTCTTAAAGCTATTGTAATGATAGTTGTAAGAATGAGTAATTATATAAATTAATAAATAAAGGTTAAACCCAAAGCGCTATCGCTTTGGGTTAAATTGCAAATTATTAGGACCGATAATTATCGCTAGGTGGGCTAGGCTTTTGAAGAATCAATTTGCTGACTCTTAAAATTGATAATGTATGTCGAGACGAATTAAGGAAGTGTCATAATATTTCATTAAACTTTAATACGAATTATTGCGAATAATCGCATATAAACATAATATTTTTGTGTCGAAATCTCTGATGACGTTGCCACAAAACAAACAGTTACAAAATAATTTATGCCTATGTTTGCACATACATTACATATACTTACTTTGAGCATATGTACTACCAAATTTTAAACTGTTAATATAATCATTGATTGACAACTGCCATTACTTATTTATCGGTTATTAATAATATTTTTTTACACTTGCCATTACATTGTCAGGGTTCTCGACTGTGGTTCTCGACATTAAATGTGCAAAATTTTAAGATTAATTTATTTGGATGCATGAAGTGGGTCTTCAGTGGGACGACAGAATACACAAACGTCATTTAATGTTGCAACGCTGCTTACTCTATTGATATCAGTGTCTAGGTGAGCAATAGCGATAGAAAGTATTTTGAGCATGTCTCAAAATTGAGTAACGTGTTAATATTTGGGGGTCACCAACAGATCGAGCTAAAAAAGCGTTTTGTTCTAAGTTCCCACTGGATCATAATCCAACGTTTATTTGACGTGAGAACGTCTTATTTAACCATAGTTATTCACTGGTTGCTAAGCAACCGTCACGGTATAGATTGGTTGCTAAGCAACAGCGAATGGCGATGTGTGATATGTTTTCTTATGACGTTATCACATAAAATTATCGTCCGTAAACCGACTTTACAGTTTTAAATACTACTAAATAAAGAGACGAGCCAGTCATGAGCTTCATAGACGTGACGCTAGCTTCTGACAGAGTCAATGAAACCAAATCCTTGTTTGTCAAAGATCTGACTGTCACCACACTGCACGTCTCATTTGAGACATTAGTTCGTTAGTCTCATTTGTCCAGTAATCACTTGTTACAGTGGCCTTTAAGTGACACATCACTATTTTACGGAAGAATAACTGGCTCCTCGGTGGTATCCCACAAGCCGGCCTTTGTCTTAGTCTAACCAAGATAGTGTATCCATCATACCACAATGTACTTATAATAAACCATTACCCATATCCTGTAAATACAAATATAGTTAGTTTATCACGCATTATTATGTCCAAAGGCCTTTATTCAACACTGAAACATTTCCAATCACCTATAACTTACATGTTGTAATGTCGAACAAAATGAAAGGACCACACGTTTAAATTGTTTACGGTCTGATATAGAATGTATGAGAAAGCTCAAATTTATGACTAACTACCTATTGGAAGCGTGATTTGTTGAATAACGCGGTCCGCGATCATAGTAATGTTACAAACCACTCAGAGTACAGAAAGAAAGCATTATAAAACCAGGCGCTGATCCAATCCCTAATTAGGTGGCGGTAGCTCTAAGGCACCTGTCCGACCAATGGTGAGAAAAAGAGTAGCGAGTAGCGATT
This sequence comes from Herminia tarsipennalis, assembly GCA_945859575.2. Classification (NCBI taxonomy): domain Eukaryota; kingdom Metazoa; phylum Arthropoda; class Insecta; order Lepidoptera; family Erebidae; genus Herminia; species Herminia tarsipennalis. The sequence goes on along the minus strand of OX243834.2, from coordinate 6,244,918 downwards.
TTATCGCTCAAGACACGTACATACTAATGTAGATCCCGTGTAAACAAAAGACATACAGATATTAATAGTTGATCGCTGAGTATTCACACTGCCGGCGAGTACTCGCTTTATACTGCATCTCTTTTGTTTACACGGACGTGATCTACAAAATACTTCTGTTGTACGTTTCTTGAGCGATAAATCGCTACTCGCTTCTCGCTCATCGTCGTTGGAGGGACAGGTGCCTAAACCTTTTAATAGCTTACTCGTTTCCAGCTCTAAGCTATTTACCTTGAAAATTGTAGTAGCTACTTATACACATGGTTCTTTCATAAATATTGATTTCTGACAACTTGTCTGGAATTGAAATGATGATGATGATGATGATGAAACCTTCAATAAAACATTTTAAACATTAACCCGTGCCCACAATAAGTAGATCCGCGTATGCATACGATGTACATACGCCCGAGCAACATATATACTAGTAGGTACATATAGACTCAAGTTTATCGAGGTTTTGATTTGCAGTTATGCATTGCTCAAGCGCGCATTGTGTAAAGCTTTCTTTCTGTATCCTCGGTGTTTGGTGGTGAAGTCAGCTATCAGATTTAATGTATTGCTAAAGTACTTTATCGCGATAAACTTAGTTTCTAAGGAACGTAAAGCCGGTTGCGGATCAAGAACTAAGCGAGCTAAATTAGTTTAGTTTAGGTTGTAATGTTTAGACTGCGTGGGTAGCGCAGTGGGAGTTGGTACTTCCGAGAGCTGAGCAAGAGGTTTTCGGTTCAATTCCCATGTGGAACAGAGTTTTATGAGATCCTGATACCTGATCCTTATAGTTTCTGTATTGATAGTTTGTATTGTTTTAGTAGCAGCATAACATAAATTCGCCTCTGTAACAGATTTACAAGTGGTTTGTAGATTTTTCGAAGTGTTTTTATGGCGTGTTTGCTTTCAATTTGTTGATTAAATTTTATGGCAAAATACCACCCTCAATAACCATTTAAAGCTAGTATAAATTTCACTTGATCTCTTATGTATCCAATCTTTAAGTTTCATTAACCCATTGTTCACATAATTAAAAGTACCTGGATGAGCGAGAGCTATGTTCGGTTTCTTTTAAACGACGTTTCCTTAAAATGAAGCCTACATCTATAGATCGATTTATCGCCCCGGAACCCCATGTATACAAAATTTCATGAAAATCGCTTGCGCCGTTGTCGAGATTCAGATTATATATATGGTATTCTCTCGTTTGCCATAAATTAATTTGCACTAATATTGTTTGCCATAATCGTCCCCGATCATAATATTTACTTGCACTATTATCATTTATACTAATAACGTTTGCCTTAACAACTCAACAGTAATAACTTTTATTTGCCATAAAATGACTTTCCATAGCAACATATATCATAATAATTAGTTTCCATAAGTAACACGTCTCATAATCGACTCTTGACATAATCAAAATTTGATATAATTATGAAAATAATACATAATATTGTTAGGTCGAAATTAATTATCTTTAACACCCCGACTCAGAGCAATCCGACTCGGATAGGTTAGGTTAGAAGACTAAGGCGGGAGCGAAGCGAAGCGGAGCTCCCGCCTTAGTCTTCGTGTTAGGTTTTTTTTTTAAACCACCCAAAAGTAGGAGCCCCGCGAAGCGGGGCTCCGTCGAGTTTAGTAAGTAGGCGCCATATGAGGTTTAGTTTCAGGTTTAATTGTAAATAAAAAATCTTATACTATATTATCTTTATTTATATTATGGTAAATAAAAGTTATGGAAAATGGTATTATTGAAAACGAAAATTATAGCAAATACATTTATGGATTTAAATTATTATGACACTTGATCGATTATGACCAATGGAATTAGTGAAAGTCATTTTATGTCATTTCACGATTATGGCAACTGAAGCGTTATTTCTAATGAAATTATGGCAAATACCGGTATGGCATGTGAAATTATGGCATTTTAAATTATGACAAACATTAGTAAACCTATATATATGGGTATATATATATATATATATATATATATATATATATATATATATATATATATATATATATACTAGCGGACGCCTCGCGGTTTCACCCGCGTAGTTCCCGTTCCCGTGAGAATACAGGGATAAAAAATAGCCTATATCACCCGGGGTTATTGTAGCTTCACAACGATGAAAGAATTTTTCAAATCGGTCCAGGAGTTTCGGAGCCTATTCAATACAAACAAACAATCAAATCTTACCTCTTTATAATATTAGTATAGAAGTATAGATATAGATATAAGAATTTCTCGTTTATAGGTATAAATAATAAGATAAGATGTATTTTCATATCCATACCGCTTTTGTCATAATACTACGTTCAAATTAACAATTGATTGCTACCAGCTGTCAAACACGCTAATTGCGCCTATTTCTTACGTCAATAAGAAAATATCGCTTCACATATCCAACCTCATTTATAAGTAATACATCCAATATGAGTTACAAACTTGCATAACAACCCAGCATCCGAAAAATAATCAAGCAATTTCACCACCATCATCAGTTGCCCATTTCATTTACATTGTAATTGTAAGAAACACGAGCTGGGTGTTTTTTATGCACTACACTGTACCAACTGCAGCGCATCGCGTGTTACGCGTCGGTGTTATAGACGGACCGTCGACACCATTTATCTACGCTTTGGTGTAAGAGGCGGACCGTTGACACCATTTATCGAAGCAGTGCAGTTGCGGACCGGCACGAGGCGTCGAGTCAGCGCTACGTGATTTCCACATCTCGCCACTTCGATTTCGCAACCGTCTTTCCATAGTTGTAGTTTTAGATTTTAATAAAGAACGATTCATTCTTGGTACATACATCGACCATTTATCACTAGTTTTAGATTTTAGTTTAATGTAATTTATAATTAAATTTATTTAAGATGTATAGACTTTCTCTGCAACCTCCGGCTCCAGTTAACGTAATTGGCGCAGTCGGTAGGATATTCGCGGGCCGGTTCGCGATAATTAGGAATATCTCAAATCGATATCCGCGTTCGCGAGTCACCCGGGTGGTTTCCAAGCACCTTCAACGAATATCCGGATCTTCGGAAGCTGAAGCCAGAGGCGTATCCAGACATCGATACTGCAGAGGGGCCAACTATACACTTATTGAACCCAGACGGAACATCCGACCAGAAGAAGTAAGATGAACACCAGTGGTCTGGCAGCAATATTTGCCACTCCGCTTGACAAATAGTTGCTGTTCTTCGGGGGGAGGTGTTACGCGTCGGTGTTATAGACGGACCGTCGACACCATTTATCTACGCTTTGGTGTAAGAGGCGGACCGTTGACACCATTTATCGAAGCAGTGCAGTTGCGGACCGGCACGAGGCGTCGAGTCAGCGCTACGTGATTTCCACATCTCGCCACTTCGATTTCGCAACCGTCTTTCCATAGTTGTAGTTTTAGATTTTAATAAAGAACGATTCATTCTTGGTACATACATCGACCATTTATCACTAGTTTTAGATTTTAGTTTAATGTAATTTATAATTAAATTTATTTAAGATGTATAGACTTTCTCTGCAACCTCCGGCTCCAGTTAACGTAATTCGCGTGACAATAGACAACAGTACACTTGATTTACAAATAATGACCCATGTTGCAACAAACAATCATAATTCATTTTAATCAACCACAGCGCGTGCTGCCATCTTTAAGTTTTTTACAGTGTAAAGAAATGCGTGCAGTTAATATTTTCCGCTTCACTGGAATCTTCTATGTGTTGCGATATATAAAAACCTTTTTGCAGATGTGTCAATTATTGCCTTCCTTGTACTGTCATTCAGTGATTATGGGCTATTGTTATGGGGTTCTGTCACGGTAGATCGACATTTACTTATGGTGTGTACCTTGGTGTTGATTGGTATAATTACTCGGTTAATGGAAAATAAGTGTGTTGCAAGGTCAAATAATAACATCTTCTAACAATAAGGCTTGGGTTATTTATCATTTTATTGTTATAACATTAATATTTTTTTAATTAGAGTATCGCTTTTGTTATTGTATATTATACAATAATAACTAAAGCGTATAATGTGGGGTTTTAAGGGCTTCTATAAAAGTGGCTTATTACTTTTGACATGATAACGTCTGCATCTATGACCGGGTGCCGGCACGAAAAAGTGTCACGGCTTGTCACGGTCCGCCTGCTGATAGGCTGAATTGTAGCCGTCAGTGTGGGTGCATGCACCCGGATCCACTTAAGCATTTTTTTTTTTTTAATCTCTCTCACTGGCATGGTTGTTTATTACAATGTCGTTAATGTTTTCGTATGACGTTATCACGTAAAATTATCGTCCGTAAACCGACTTTACAGGCAACCATTTTTTTTTAAATTATTAAATTCAAACTGTGTAATTGGGAGCTGTAAAAAATCCTTATACAAATACAAGTACCTAGTTAGTAATACCTAATAATAAAATAATAAAATCCATTCACGTTCCCATATAAAAACACGACAACTCAAAAATGAATATTTATATTGCTAAGTACCTTTCGAATTGACACTTCGATATGCCTAAGATGATTTATAACTCGACAATGTCAGTCAAATATACATTCTAAAGCTTTTGCATCAAAATTAAATTTTGTTTAGAAACTCGTGTTATGCAGCCCTTATCAGTCGCCCACGAACATTCGATTGACTTTTTTAATCAACGTCGTAATTATTGATTCAGTAATATTTCTTTAAGAGACTTTTATGTAGATTTTTAAATAAGTGACAATGCTCCTAGTAGAAATAGATAATATATTTTCCATAAAAATAGCATTTTTTAAATATTTTATCAAAATAGCTTCTCATCGGCTGAATTAATATCTAAAAAAAAATTAGTTGCTTTTAAATTAATACAGAAAATCAATAATTTATGAGATTCCACAGTTTTGTTATTATTAATTAGCATATTTTTTATTCTATGTATACAATGATGAATATTTTAACGTCATAAAATAATTAAAAAAAACACTTAGGTAAGTATTTATTTTAACGATAAAAATAACGATCATATTTTTGAAACATATTTTAAAACATACCACTGATTAACAATTTTAATTGTAATCAACTCAATTACTAACAAAGTACTCGTAACTAAATGAATATAACAAAGTAACGCATTCCTACATAGAAACATTTGCATGGTTTTCTGCCTATCCCGTCTCATCCTTACTTGAAGATAAACAAGTCCATTCATTCCCGAGATTAAACGCTCATGTTTAAAAAGAAAAATAACACCGACTCTGGCGCAGCGGTAGATTGCATCTGTGCAACGGCAACACTATCAATCATGTTTTATCGTTCTTTTGCTGGACGCTACTGATTAAATTATTCCATGGAGGTGACTTAATGAAATAGCCAAGGATCGGTTCACACTTGACTGTTAGATAAAATTATTTATTGAACTTATTATTTATTAATCATTCTTTCAATTTATTGGTTTCGTTTTGCGTAATCTTGATAAAAATTGGAAAACTTTTGTAATATTTTGAGTTTATACTACTACTTTTGTAATATTATATTTATTTATACGTTCTATAACTTTTTGGCTCTGTATTGCATACAAATGTATAAGAAAAATTATAAAATTTTGAAAATGTCTAATTATAATTGGAAAATTATTGTAGATATTGCATAAAAGTTTGCTTAAACTTAATTAAATATTGTTATAATAAATCTAAAATGGTTTAATTTTTATCAACATATGTATTTTTACTTTTATTGGTGTTTTCTTTGTAATTTCTGTACTTAGACCTTTAGATGTCTTATTTGACTGTACTGTAGGTAGAAGAAATTTATTTCAATTTCATAACGGTGAACTTTCCAATCTACCTATAAATTTGTACTTACATATAAATAGTGTATATTACAACTACTACAACTTGTGAGCACGCAAACTTACAATTGTGAACAACATAGCACATCATCGCGGCATACTAATAAATATAATGTAGGTAAATTATCAATGAATAGCCTAGTCCTCTTATTCAAAAATGTACTTTATTAACAGTACTTTAAGTTTATAAATTAAGCTTAATTCATTATACGTTAGCAACATCATTAAAACTAGTATATTTACTATTAGATAATTTGTAATTGTTCAGCTTTTCTGGCTGGATTGTCATTTTCAGCTTTGACTACTTTTCCGTAGCCAAAATGGCAAAACAGAACCTTTAGTTTCCCCATGTCCGTCCGTCCGCAGCTTAGCTCAGGGACTGTTAGTGCTAGAATGCTGTAATTGCATGGATACATATTACTGACGCCGACAAAGTGAAAGAATAAAATCTTGAAAAACATATTTATGAGGGTAAAGTGGGAATGTGATCTCACCTACTCCATCGCGTGGGGTATTATTAGATAGATCTTTTAAAAACGTTTAGGGATTGTAAAGACAGTTTTTAGATTTAGGTATTCTGTTTGTGAAATATTAAGCTTAAAAGTGCAAATTTTTGTTAGAGTCAAGAGTGCTAAATGGTTTAAATGTTAGGTATGTAAAAACATCATTGTACCCACCCATATATAGTAAAATGAAAAGGAAAACCATAACAGCTTTGTAAGCATTACAAGTCTACGAGTAACAGCTGAAATGAGAAGTAACAAATGTACGTACAAATGGGGGGGGGGGGACTACAGAACCCTAAATTGTGCTAAACCCGGTTTTACTTTTTATAGGAATGGCCGGTTTTATAGGTATGTTTACCCATAATTTGGAACTTGTACGTATAAATTTAATAATGCTGTACTTACCTTTAATGTAGATGCATGCCAGATTTGTTATTATTATTATTATTACTGAAGTTACGTAAACCGCAATAAATAAATAAATATGTTGTCTTTGTTACTCATTCTATTTTTAAAATAGAATAGAAGGAGACAAAAGTAGGTAGTAGTTATGGTAGTACTAGTGTTATAATTAAGGGAGCTACTCTTTGAACTCGTTTCTAAATACGAAAAAGGGATTCATAACTTGTCTCTGTTATACTCTCCAATCGTGGTCCAATTAGTAGGCTCCTTGTCTTACCGTGCGTTTGGACACCACAATATTGATTAACTCCACTTGTAGATAATTGGCTACTGTTATTAATTAGTTACCTTTGAATATATTAATATTTATTAGTTATTTTGTGATAGGAATTGTATGGAGTATTTAGAACGGGTTGTTGGATGCATGATAACGATATTGAAGAGAGTGACAAATTAGTACAATTTATTAGTTGTCTATCACAAGTAAATGATGGTTTGATGATGTTGAGAAGATAGTAGGGTAGTAACTTGGTTGTAATAGGTTTTGGTATATTATGAAAATAGTTAAAGCGAGTTTCATCGCTTAAATGCATGAGAAAATAGTGTCAACTCTTTTTTTCTATATTGATGAGCGTAAAATTATACAAAGAATTAATATCACTACTTAAGATATATCTTTGTCTCGTTATATGGATGGATGATCCGAAATGACACCCACCTGCCTCGAAGAGCACTTTAATCCGTCAGGGTTTAAAAAATACATAAAATAAATACACTATCTTTTTTCCGTGTCTGTGGCAAGCCCGTGCGAACTGTCAAAATCTTGTCTTAATGGTAAATGGAGAGTTGCGCTTAGAAATGCATCAACGCGCATGAGCGTCGGAAATTTTTGAGCGCACCGTGCATGCGGCACTCTGCATGGGCTTGCCACGGACACGGAATAAAAATCATTAATAAGAACCCAGTGCTACACGCTCAGAGACTCTATCAGGCTATGAGAGTAAGGGAATAAAGAATGCATTGACGTTTACGCACACTCTATAATATCTCTAGCATATTGGGAAGTTTCCGGCGAAATTGAAATCGGTTTGGAGACCATTTATTCACTTTGTCCCATTTTCGGTCAAAAGCAAATAGGATGTCTTAATGTTGTTAAGGTGTTATGTGGCATGAAGGTGTATTACGCTCGCATATTTGCAACCAGTGTTAAAAATAGTTATGCCATTTCTGCCACGAAGGTGTACTTTGGTGTGCTTATTTGCCACCAGCGTTAAAATCTCACATGTCCATATATAATCTTTGACACGTACCTAACCGTTATCTTATCCCACACATATCTTGATTGCCATGAAAAACCTTAACAAGAACACTACCGAAATATCCCTTGGCTTATTTCAGATCAATTTATTTAGCTAAATTAACCGAAGCACATCGCATTTGCATTCGATTTCCATAACGCGGCGCAGGCGTATCGGCTGGCCATACGTCACTGTACGCAGGAGATATGGCCAGTACGGAGTACTTGATCGATTGTGCCATCCTGCCACCGAGAAAAGAACGATATTTAAACGATGAATAAATGTTATGGCATTTTTTAAATTTGAAATGTAGATTTGATGCACTCCAGGCAAAAATGTACGCATTTTTTTTAATTTCAACACGAATAAGTTTCTGCGTTCTCTAAAAATAAAACATTCATACTATTCATTACAAAGACAAGAATAAACCAAGTAGCGATTGTGGCCAAAAATTTTTTCATGTAATTTCTTCTAGTGACCAATAAGCCTACTAAACAGTAATTGCATTCATTACAAATGAAAGTTTGTAATTTTAAGAAACGTGCGGCGCGACACCAATGTCTTTTTTAACGACTATTTGTTGTAGGTAATGATGTTTCACCCAAATTACTCATTGTCTTTTGTAAAAACAATTCTATTACAAATAAAAATTGTACGTATAGGGACTATTTTATTTTATGAGAACAAAGTACTTAAGTGTTTCATAATTTCTTTAAGTATTGTAATTGTACCTACGAATCGTACCTCGTATGATAAACGTTGTTTTTACAGCAATCTGATTCCTACTGTCACTCAGTCACCATCAATTATGTATGTTTATCGATCAATGCATTGTAGATAGGGTGCATTGTATTATAATCCCACACAATGAGCATGCAAAAAGGGAATATATTCAGATTCGTTTTCTATTATCGGGTTAATATCGTTTCGTCATAAACAACGCCCGTTCCTTCATTATCGAAGTACAGATGAGACGGGAGGTTTTTTGCCAACATCGTGATTTATCCAAAGGAAATTGTCAGACAACTAATGGCTCTTTGTTTATTGATTTATATGTTGCAATATTCGGTAGCGAGAAGGGTCGGTTTAATATCGTTCCTCGTTTTTTTGCTCCGCCTGATTGAGCTACTGTACAACCCGCCCATACAAAGATGGGTATGTCGATCCCAGGTGAAGTAACTTAGAGTAGTCGTTTTTAATTTAGTCGCTTAATCAAAATTATAGGGTTTGTAGATTGGTGTGAATTAGCGGGTAAAAATTTAATGGAAACGGTTCTAGGATGTATCTTTATTAAGATTTTTTATGAGATCGAATTATAACGTACAGGAAATTGTTTTGGAATTAATTAAAAATTTTAATGTGTTGCTTTGTAAAAAGCGATAAAGTTTTATAAAATGATCGTTGTGCTTGTCTAAAACACTGTCTTTACAGTTATGTATGTATTAGGAAAGTTGAATAGACTAAATAAACCTGAAGTAAGTGACCATTTAAACTGGATTTTTAATCTAGATCAAAAACTATATCAAATATTTAATATAGCAGCAATCAGATGTTGTTTTTTTGACAAATTTAACAGATTTGCTGCTAAAATTTGTCTTAAAAAGTTTTTTTCACATTTTATTCTGATAACTTTCCAAATTGAGAAATAAACTATTTACTATAAATGGTACAAAATTTTTGAATCCTTAGATTATGATAAAATATGCTACAAGTTATCAGTATTGTTTTGGCATGTAGATACTCAGTAAACCTTGAATTTGACCACAACTTACTGTTACATGTTGTAAAAATGTGCCTTTAGAAATTTCTTCTAAAATGTAATACCAGTATAGCAATAAACGTGTCTAGTATAAATGCTTCCGATCTATTTTTTTTAATTACTCGAATTTAAATAGATACTTAACCAAGTTATATAAACAACATGCAGACACTTTCTCTATAAAGTATGGTGACTAATATCTTCAAAAATAAATATTTATTAATTTATGAGATTTTTAAGTATTTTTATTAGGTTTTTGTGAAGCAAATGAATGATTTTATTGAATGTGAGTAAATCTCATTTTTAGAAATAACTTAAACGTTTAATACCTACTAGTCTCTCATCATATGGTATATGCGATATTTGATTTATGATCTAGGCGCTGGATTTTTGATTAATTCAACATAGAAGATTAAATCCATACTAATATTAAATTTGTGAAAGTAACTCTGTCTGTCTGTCTGTTTAGCTTTCACGCTCAAACAGCTAAACCGATTTAGATGAAATTTGGTATAGAGATAGTTTAAGTCCCGGAGAAGGACATAGGTTTTTGTCGCGTTAACCGACATCCACGCGGGCGTAGCCGCGGACAGAAGCTAGTAAAAAATAAATTCTAAATTCAATAGTGCTATTGTCCTTCCGCGAAGTAGGTACTAAAGATTCATTATTTTTAAGAAAAGAGGTAGTATTGTCTAAATCTTCATGCTCATAAAAAAATATAAACCTCTTCCACATAAAATTCAAAATTGGAACCTACTGCACGTTTAGTGGTCTACCAAACTTTTAAAAACCCCAATTCCACGATATAAAACATTTTATACATTCAAATTGAATGTTTTGGTGACCACAAATTGTTTCAAAGTATAAAAAAAACGAATGGTCATTTAGTATGGGAAGAAATGACGATATGGTCTACAATTTGTTCTTCACGCTTACCGTTTAGCGGGTCATCAGAAGAAGAATGTTTTATACTTTTTAAACTGCGGTGAAGTTAAAAGAAAGGGTTTGGTGTGAATGTGTGCGTTAATGGGGTGATTAACTTGGTTTCTAAACTACTTTGGTAGTGAATTTGAAAACTTAAAACAAAATATTTCATAGAGATCCTCGGCTTTTGTCTGCGGCTCCGTCTGCTTTATATTTAACAGTGCTAACTTCCATGCAAAATATTACATACTAGCTTTTTCCCGGGGCTTCATCCACGTGGATTAGTAGGTCAATTCACGTATTTAAAGCAGTACAGTTGCAGTTCAGTTGCAGTTAAGTTTTGATTAAAACGGCCATTTTTGTATTCTTGTAACTTTGGGATCGATCTCAAACACGCTTGTGTCAAGTATGCGTCTCGAGAGCGCAATAACGACATTCTAGTACGGTGCGCAAGCGTTTTTAAAATCCATACCAAATTTACAAGAATACGAAAATGACCATTTTAATCGAAACTTAACTGCAACTGTACTGCTTTAAATATGTGAATTGGCCTCTAAATAGTGTTAAAAAATCTATAAGCGTGCACTGCGTCAAACAGTTTCTTCAGATTTAATTTATTTGTCTTTATAATTGCACAAAATAACAGCAAATCAAACTAACAAACATACTTTTGCATTTATATTTACAACTGATTCAGCAAATTCCAATCTCAAAAGGCAGTAAGCATTTCATAGAAAAAGTACTGACTTTAATATTCCTTTTATGAATACCGAACGCGACAAATCGGATCGCTCGTGCTCATCTTAATACCACACCTAATGTCATGTAATGATTGCTTCGTAACGCGTGTTAGGCTGCTCACATACTCTCGACTAATGCCACCGCAGTTAACGGGCGTGGAGTGCGACAAAAAACTGTTAAGTTTTATACCTGTGTGACTTGTTAGTACGACTACATAAGCTATTAATAGTATATTTACAAATTATTCAATGGGTGGGTATTTTTGCCAATGCAGCAAAAAATAGTGTAGGTAAGTAACCGGATTGATGATTGAAAACCTTATTTTGGCCACTAATTGGGCCAATAAAATGCAAACTACTAGAACAAATGTTAGATTGATACGAAATGATTTAAAAAAAAATACGCTCTACTTTCAATGTTTAATAATTGTTGTTGTAATAAATCGGGACCAATTTGCGACGTTTCACAATCAAATGGTGTTTGAATATACTATGTTCTTAAACTTTCGTGATTTGTTCACATTAGGTATAAAAATTTATAAATTACGCGACTTAATCGTGACATATTTTAAATTTAAATAACGTTTTATTAATTTCCCGACATTTCAACCGTATTGCAACGGCTGTTGAAATCCCGCCTCGAATCTATAAAATTGTGTTTGAATATTCGGCCGTCAAAGTACTTCCTTTTAAGTTTTATCAAAAATATGTCCTTAACATTAGTTTTAACTATCCTAAATCATAATGTACATGTATTAAACGTTGGTTACTTGAAGACCTAAACAGGTTCCACCATCCTTCATTATAAATTCATTTGCCTTCAATATGCGATGTCATGTCTTTGATTATTGGCGCTGTTCATTATTAGCTGGTTATTGTCTAAATTGTTTTTTTTTGCATTTATAAGTTCTGAGTCATGAGTTCTAGAATGTTATGAATAGACCTTAGAAACTGGCACTATCATCGTTTTCATAGTTTCATGTACCTACGTGTAAAATTAATTTAAAATACGTGATATATCGGTAAATCGTCATAACAATCGAATCGTCTAGTTGAACAATCGAATAGATTGCAGTGATTATTAAGGAAAAAGAAATGTAAGGTTTTTATTATAGTAATAAAGACAAGTGCGAGTCAGACTCGCTCATCGAGGGTTCCGTACAAATTTGTAGGTACATATTATAAATAGTTCTCTCGAAGTATAGTACTTAGACTGTAGACCTGAGTATATGGTTTATAATCTTGATGTGGTAGCCGTTTTGCGTTCCTAAGATAAAGGGTTTTGACAGACAAACGAACAGGCGGACGGACAAAGAAGTAAAGGTATAAGGGTTCCGTTTTTCCCTTTGAGGTGCGAAACCCTAAACACGATACAATTTGGTTGCATTCAATCTTACAGCCAATGGCGTTTGTTTATTGTTCATAAACAATTCGTGGTAGGAGCTATTGCTTTTCTTAGCAAGACATATAAATTCAAAAGAACAGATTTTAATACAGCAAGACAGATTTTCAGTTGTATTAAGAGTGTATTTTAAGTCGTTTAACATTCAGATATTCGACACCAGATGACTCATACTGATCAGTTGACTGTAGTGCTGATACGTTTCATCTAATGAAGAAAATAATAATAACATAATATGTTTTTATTTTATTTTAATATTAGTCTAATAGATAATCCTTTCTTTTATAAAAAAAGGGGGTATCTATACTAATATTATAAAGCTAAAGAGTTTGTTTGTTTGAAAGCGATAATCTCGGGAAGTACTGGTTCGAATTAAAAATATATTTTTGTATTAGATAGCCCTTTTATCGAGAAAGGCTATGAGCTATATAAAATCACGCTACGACTAATAGGAGCTGAACAGCAACGAAAAATGTCACAAAAATGGGAAAAATTGACGCATACGATGTTGCGCGGGTCAGCTAGTTAGTTATAAAACATCCAATGACTGCATGCATTTTACCATAATCTATATCCCGTACACTAATCTACCAGCTATATTGAACAAGCAAAACAAAACGGGACATAAAGCATATATCAAAGATGGGAAGATAAAACCCGTGTTACAAACCATATGCATGGTAAACGGCTATTAAGTAGGACTATGTTCTGCAACGGACCCCGTCCCTCAAGTGTCCAGGCACCCATTAGAATAAATGCAAGTCATAGGTCCAAAGAATAATTGTATGCATAATGTACGTGATTATTCTTGCAATTTTATTATTAACTGGATAAAAGGGATAGCTGTGTGCTCTTACTTCGTTATTCATGTTAAGTTAAAAAAGATGTCGTTAAGGTACCTAATGTGAGTTTTGTGATAAGTTGGTAGGATCGTTAAATTGACTACTAAATTGTCTTCAATTCTCGCCTATAAGTAAGCTCACTAGTATGACTTAAAATGATAAAATATAAGGAAATACAATTTCAAATGTTTCTTGTGCTCAATTAAAATAAACTCAAAACACATTAAAAATACTCGTATTGTGCGAAAGATTTATGTTAAGTACCTTCTACCTTTTAAAATAGAATAACATCTGCCAATTTTATATTAAACAGCCAATCTCGTAGCAAATGGTGGCAGTTACCGTTTGTTTTTTGACGTGATAATGTCTTATAAATCGATGACCTGCACACACGAAAAAGTGTCACGTTGTTAATTTTTGTTGTTATGGCGATTGCAGCGTTATGCCGATTGCAGCGACTTGCGATACAATTGAAACTAAAGCTCTCATAGGCATGGTTGTTTATTACAATGTCATTAATGTTTTCTTATGAAGTTACCACGTTTATTTAACATCCGTAAACGGACTTTACAGACAACCATTTTTTTCAGAGCTAAGGTAGCAAAAATTGTCAGCCAATAGTATAATTTGTGATATGATGTGACGTGTGTTAACATCTTACCTTCTTACTTGTGGAACCTCTTCTTACGTTATATGTCTTTGTTCACAGGAGAAACCACACAAATGCAGCCTCTGCTCGAAGTCATTCCCAACTCCCGGGGACCTCAAGTCCCACATGTACGTCCACAGCGGCTCCTGGCCGTACAAGTGTCATATATGCTCCAGGGGATTCTCCAAACACACCAACCTGAAGAACCATCTCTTCTTGCATACTGGTAATTATACAATTTGTATTATCTATTAGCTATAATAGCAGATAGTAATATCACTCTCAAACATAAAAATTACGGATTCAAAACAGTAGCAACAAAGCTTCGAAACAACTGTTCATAGGTATGGTGTGATGGATCCAGCTCTTTAGACTTTGGTTATTTATTTCATAAATGGGGCTCTATCCCATTTCAAAAGTACCTATAATTTTGAGATAGGATAGAGCCTTACAAAACTGATCAACAGTTTGACAGTGGAATTGCAGCTCATGTTTGTCAACTGCTTTGTTTGTGTGCTGTACTATATTATACGCAGATGCATATAGTAGAAAATTGTTGGTATTAAAAGACGTCTGCCGGAGGTGAAGGAAACTATTCCGCACGGGACACCCTCATCTCCGGCCATGGACCTATAAAACGTAACAACGTGTGATTTTTTAGTCGGTTCGAGTCCGACATACCCACCTGTCGTGCCCTCGACGGGTTGGGATCCGTGGGGATTTTAACACACATAAAAAAAGGTATTAAAAGACTTCTCTGATGATTTCTGAGTCCGCGAATTACCTTGTGTTAATATCAATTATCGCAATAAAACTGAGGGCTGTTTGACTTAGGAGTCAGTCAGCCAGTTGAATAGAAAAGTGACTATGTTGAACGAATAATTCAAATTTAATATGTGTAAATCTTGTCGGAGATTATGTTTTTAAGCCGTTTGGAGTCGAAACGCTAGGGGTCGAGTGCACGATATTTTTATATAATTTTGAGTAAACTCCTGATCGACGCTTCACGTGAGCAGAAGGCTGGCCTGTATTTCGCGAATCAGCGTTGCTATACAACGCAGCCATGCCGCTAGCTTTCTGGGCATGGTGCCGATCGATAGCGATGCGGAGGAATTCTATGACGCCTGCTTATTATGATTTTATTTTATGGACTAATTTGTATATAGTGTAAATATTAATATTATTATATATATAATTTATTGTTTAGCGTGATAGGAGATGAGCTATTAGCAATATAAAACTAACGGATGTTTTCTTTTGTTACAGCTAAACATCAAAGAAACAGTGCAAGGGACGCCACCTGAAATATGAAACATTTAAATTGACTTACAAATTATTACATTTATTTAAGGCAAAATGTCTGACAAATTATACAAAGTGTGATATTAGAATAATTATATTTAAGTGTTATTTTTTCATTTAAGTTGTATTTATATTTTGCTTATTTTATTTTAAAATAAGACTTAAGTTAAGGGAAGAACCGTGTTGGGGAGTTTTCTATTTTTTCCAGTTATTTAATTTAAATTACGTGTAAATAAATTTGAACTTGTAATTTGATGTTCGGTTTATATGGACTAAAATTAACATCGGGGATAATAAGTTATAAAATATATTAATATAAAAGTTAAAGTAATGTGTTTATTTGAATCTTATAAGGAAGATAATCATTTAATAACTATTTATTTAAGTTTATTTTTTTAAAGTAATATCCATTTTGACGTAAACATTTTTTCTAGTTATTCAATTTATCTGGAATATTTTTGACATTTTATGACAGGATTTGAATACTTTTATTGTACAACAACCTTTTTATTTCAGTGTAGTCGGATAAGGTATCAAAATAATGCTACATAGATTTATGTAGAATGTAGTGTTTGTAAATATATTTTAAGGCTTATATGGTGTGCATACATTGCGTATGTGTATCGTGATTCTGTTTCCGTCCGTTTCTCTGTATATATATACAGCCTAAACACAAGCAACGAATTATTAAATTATGAATATTATTTATATTTTAGATAAGTATTTGAATAAATAAATAACTATACATTAAAATGCATTTTATTTTTATTCTATTTTCAACTCAACCATTTTTATATTTTGTTTTCAATAATTTAAGTACTAAGAATTAAGTATCAACGTTTTTCCATGACTACGCTTGCATGAATGCCAATTAATAAGTACTATACACATAATAATAAAATTAAATATAGTTACTTCCCAGGCTATAAACTACTTCTTAGTGTATATCACCAAATTTCATTAAAATCGGTTCAGGACTTAGGCGTGAAAACCTGAGACAGATTTACAATATTGTAAAGTAACAAGCAATAACATTGGATATTTTATTAAAAATACCTACCTCAGGACTAAGAGAATGATTGATAGTACGATATCATGAAAGTAGGTACTTTTTTTACAAAGACAAATCTCAATGCTTTCCTCCCATTATTTTTTCTCAATCGATAAACAATAAACTGTTGAAAGAAACAATGTAGAGCCCTTTCCATCTCTTTTTGTCGCTGTGGCAACAGGCATGACTTCAAACCGCTAATGTTTCCGAGGTCCTGAGTTTAAATCTCGGGTCAGTCAAAGCGTAATTGGGTTTTTATTCGCCCTGTACAAAACGTTAGGGTTGCCACTTAAACAGGAACAATTCAATTTTATTAAATGACTATAGCAACTCGCTCGGGCTTATTGTGGCCTTTTATCTACTTATTATAGGTTTAAAATATATTCCTTAAATATTTGGAAAGAAATTATTCAATTTTTATTAATATTTGACAAAAGTTATTGAAGTATCCAACCTCTATAACTTTCACGTCATTAAGTTGATGTTTGTTACTTCTGCACGCAACAACTATTTGACTTACACTTAACAATTTTATAGCTAATATTTAAAAAAACCCCGTTATATTTAAAAAAAGAGGGAAAGGGAGTGCCAGCAGAAGTGAAAATTTGAACATTGTAATACATACTGATGAATAAAATTTTTCGATCTTACTGGCAAAATAATAAAAAAATATGAAATAATAAATCAGAAATAAAACTTAAAATAAAAAAGGGAAAAAAAACCGTTACTCGGGCTCTTTCTGGTGTTCTGGTTTCTGTACCGCTCGATTTTCCACCTGAGCTATAATAACATTGTAGATGGTGGCGAAATTTACCTTCGTATTCTAATGATATTTCTGTCCCTTCATCTTACGAATTTTTGATCAGGTCACGTGTCCTGACGCGAGTTTAAATTTTTTTACCGATTCCAAAAAGTGCACAACGCCGCTAAAGAAGTTTCCTCTCCAATAGCTTATATAATCTAACAATCAAACAAAATGGGTGAAAAAGTGGGGAAATAGTAGGGACTAGTAAGTAGATATCTTATAATTGTAGCGGAATTAACCCCTATACGGAGCTACTATATATTTGAACTATAAAATCTTTATTCAAAGCCTAAGTACCTACTTTGTATTCATGATCTAAATATTTGAAAGTTCAAGGATTATTCACTAGTGCTGGCCAATTGTAACACTGATACATTTTATTCAGATATAATCAAAATAATCTTAGAATTCGATATAATTTATCAGTACATCGATCTCTAGATCGATATCAAAATACAAAATTACTTTGCAAGGCGGATATGACCATACATTTATTACTAACAAGGCAACTTTATAATTTATTTTATCTGTAAATAAATAAAATACCATTCAATGAAATCTAACAATAAATAACATGGTACATTTCCCATTGAAATGCTGGCACGAGTTTTATCGAGAAGGGAGCATGTCCCATCCCACTGCCGATCGTCGCGGGCGCAGAAGCAACAATTAAATCTTAATACACTCCAGTGAAGTTGTTTTATGCAAATCAGTGCAAGGTTTGCGTGTATACGCCTACGAGCCTTCTAAATATAAATAGTTTTAAATTGCTATTAGGTTCGCTTCCACGGTGCTTGTTGCGATGTATGGTAAAGGAAGTCTTGAAGTTATTGAGTCATATTTAGTTGGATATTGATTTGTGATTGTTATTACTGGTGTGATAGTCGATCAATAGTAGATTGTTCTTTTAGTGGTGTTTAGGAAGTCTACACACGTGAAAAGTGTGGTCAAATTTAGGGGTTTTTATTATATCTACTAGTGGTTAAACCTAATTAATTCTTGTTTATTTATTGACCAGGCTTTGATACCATGAATAAAAAACATAGTTTGGAAATTAAAAGTAACTTAGGTATATAGCTGATATGTTAAGTCAAAGCTTATTATCTGCCTGATCGATGCAGAAATTTCAGAGATTAGTCGGATCAAATTGACAATATAAAAAAAAAGGTTTTCTGTTTATAAATACGTGTAAACTGAATAACAATGTTATGTACAGTTTAAACATTCCTATCGGCTGCTGACATTTGATGACATTAGCTATTTTTTTTAGAAATTGGTAATCTACTTAACGCTTGACAGTATCATCTCTTAATCTGAACAAAAACTATAGTTACCCATATTACGATACTGTAATGGCAAAAAATCTTTTGAAAATTTCTTATTAATTTCTCTCTATGCCTTCGTCTACATGTGTATTGATTGTCAAAAAAACAAAAGTAACATGACTGTAATTTGCATGATATACCGAATAAAAATCATCAAAAACGGCTTAGTACTTTCACAGATTATCTATAACAAACAAATCATTCCTGTTTATATTATAAGAAATAATTTAGATTAATTATAATGTTGACAGTATTCATGTATTTTGCCTCTAGGTTTATATCGCTGTACTTATTACAGTCATCTAGGCAATTTATAATAGACATCATCATATGAACGGGTAAATATAGCCGGGGGTGGTAATACCACGGGCACTAAGGACTCGCATAGCTTCTGACTTTGATACTTTGGTATTCATAGAGGTATTTGTCCATAGTCCACTCAAGGGCGCCCTAGTCCATGATTCTATCACACAAACGCGCATAAGTGATTACTCTCACTATAAGGCCGTAACTCAAAGTTTAAAATTAATTTCATTTTGTTTTTTCAAAAACTAGGCCTGTAGACAGCTATAATTGAAAATAAATTTATATTTTGAAAGTTATAAGCCTTAAAACATATAAGAATGTAAACAATTTGAATAACAATTTTGGCGAAATTCCAATGTTTTAAGGCTTATAACTTTCAAAATATTACATTATATTTTATTATGGCTGCCTACAGGCCTAGTTTAAGATAAAACGAATTTATATTAATTTTAAGCTTTGACTTACGCCTTTAAACAGAGGAGTAATCACTTATGCGTATGGTAGAACTATCAACTAGGGCGCCCTTAAGCTGTCAGTACTGCGCCCAATCTATCTCCGGTTGTGTCGTGTGCTATGAGAGTGAGAGTATAGAGAGTGCACCTGTGTCTGCGAATACACTTTTGCACTATAATATCTCCTGCGTAGTTGGCTAGTCTCTAATGAGATTGGCTGCTATGACCGACATTGGTTCGGAGATTAATAGAGGGCATTAAAATTTAAAAAAAAATCTAAGTAGTAAGTAAAATACAACCGTCAAAAGTCATGATTCTAGATGTACATGTAATGTCAAGTTTGCAAGCAATGGGTAAGCAAATGACAATAAAAATACCTATTCAAATTTTCAAATTGTTAATTTACGAGTACCTCTATAGGTACTCGTAAATTAACAATTAAAAAATTAAAAATAACAAGAAAATTAAAAATATCCTTACTGTTTATAAACAAACCTGTACCTATGTACAGGTTTGTTTATAAACAGTAAGGTAAGGTGCAGCCAACATTTTATATAATATAATATATCTTGGGACAACTCACACAATACTACCTGATCCCAAACTAAGAAGAGCTTGTACTAACCAGACAACTGATGAACATACTTATATATTTTTAAATACATACATATTATAGATAAAAAAAACCCGGATGGAAACAAGTTCCTTTCGATTAATTAGTGCAGGAATTGTAATATATAAATATATATATAATAAGATTAGCTTACTATAGCAAAAAGTGTCGTTACAACTTTTCGTATGATTTTTTTCCATCTAGCCCCCTTTCACAACGCGCGATTAGGAACTTCGTTCCAATTACACCCTGACACAGAATAAACGAACGTTGAACGTTATTATCACACAAAGTTTCATCCTGGATGGGGATCGAACCCACTACCTCCGGTTTAGCAGCTATGCCAACAGTCCAGATGTCGTCAAACAGCCGTCAGTTTTATTGCGATAATCTATGTATAGCGGACTCGGTCAAAAACAGTCTTTATCCGAAAATCATCATAGGCGTCTTGATGCATTTATGAGCACATCTACCCTTTTACCATTATGACAGGATTTTGACAGTTCGCACGGGCTTGCCGTGGCCACGGAATAAAGATCCTGGTCTTGTCGAATTTTTGTCGCTTTGGACTATGAGAGAATAGATAGATACAAAAATCTACAAGAATATCAAATAGTTCTCAATTTTTTCTTCGCCAAAGGAAAGAGTTCAACGCGTTGGTGTTTTACTCTACACACAACGCGGCACGAGACACGAGAGCGCGTAACATATTCGGGAAAGATCTTGAGAGTTATATCATTGAATCTCGACAAGTGGAGAACGACTGACAGGTTGCGTTTACACGTGCATTCTATTTGTGCAGGCGTCGTCTTTTTTGCAGCAAAGATGTTTTAGATATTGGTCGAGTTTGCTGCGTGTTTGTTAAATCATTTTCATCCTATTTTTATTAAACCATGTTATTTTAAGAAAAACTTGAATTGCTTGCACCAAACCTACATTTTTATACCGAGAAAAACAACGGATATAGTCATAAGAGGGGTTCGTCACTCAGTCAATCAATAGATCAGCGAGGTTAAGCAACGTTGTAACTATAGGACCATAAATGAATGACCATGCCTTGTTAAACTGTCGGTCCTGCGCCTAATCTCTTCTTCGTCTCTAAATGCACTTGTGTTTGCACACACACTACTATCACTGTGTACTGTCTCTGATGAGATTGGACAACTTGAACAAAATTGGGAAGGAATAAACTATCATTATTGGCCTCTGTGGCGCGGTGGGAGTTTATCCGACTGCTACACAAGAGGTCGTGGGTTCGATTCCCACCCAGGATAAAACTTTCTGTGATGAGCACGATGGTTTATTCTGTGTCTAGGTGTTATTTATCTATAAAAAATGTATGTATTTAGAAATATATAAGTATGTTTATCAGTTGTCTGGTTTCCATAGTACAAGCTCTGCTTAGTTTGGGATCTGATAGCGTCGTGTGAGTTGTCCCAAGATATTATTATTAAGATATTATAAGGTATAGATATAGGTTTAAGTAGAGAATGAATGACAAAGATATTATGTTAAACCTGTTAATAATACATGCCTACTTGAATTGTTTCCTAGTACACTTAACACAACGGTACTTTTATTGCGAACTATCCTAGAGCGTTGTGAGTGCTAAGCGTTAAAATTATAGCTTTTAAGTCCTCACGATCAGTCTACCGAGCAAATACTGTTGCCTTACTTAATGTTATTATCATATAATATCTTGGGACAACTCACACAACGTAATCTGATCCCAAACTAAACAGAGCTGGTACTATGGCAACCAGACTAATGCCTGTGTGGGGCCGTGGGAGTGTGACCGACTGCTACGCAAGCGATTGTGGGTTCGATTCTCATACACTTGGTGTCATCCACAAATTATTGTTTCGAGTCTAAGTACTTTGTGTCTGTGACTTGTATGTTTGTAAGTCCCTCACGATACAGGGCTTGTTCCATACTGGATTCTTTATATAAAAAGAAACATACTTAAATATTTCTAAACATATACATATGTACATAATAAAGATAAATTACACCAAGATACAGAATAAACTATCTTGCTCAACACATATAATTTTAACCTGAGTAGGGATCGAACCCACAACTTCCGGCTTAGCAGTCAGAGCCACTAACCACTAGCTAGATTAACAGACCAGTCATTGACTTTTATAATAGAATAAGAAATGGATTTCAAGAGGTAGCAGACATTGGAGCTCCCTAATATGTCTTCGATATAGCGATTTTAAATGTTATTCCGAGTCTGAATGTTCTTTCTGTCAATAGAATGTTTGTAAAGTGCCTACTCGCAACATTAGGCCTATACCATCTGCAAGAATGGTCTATTAAAAAAAAAGATTGTTTGTAAAGTCGGTTTGCGCACAATAATTTTACGTGATAATGTCATTAGAAAACATTGATGACATTGTAATAAACAACCGTGCTTGTGACAGCTTTAGTTCCAATTTTATCGAATATCGCTGCAATCGCCATTAGCTGATAGGATAATAGCTTTAGTTCCAAACTAAGCAGAGCTTGTACTATGGAAACCAGACAACTGATAAACATACTTAAATATTTCTAAATACCTACATACATATTACAGATAAATAACACTTAGACACAGAATAAACCATAGTGCTCATCACACAAAGTTTTATCATGGGTGAGGATCCAACCCACTACCTCTTGCGTAGCAGTCGGATGCACTCCCACCGCGCCACAGAGGCAGTCATTAATTGTATCGTAGTCGCTGCAATCACCATTCACTGATTGGCTGATACTTCAGCCTATCAGCAGGCTGAATCCAACAGACTACGTTACGGAACGTACCACTTTTATGTGCGTGCACCCGGTTATCGATCTAGTTATCACGTCAAAAGTAAATTTAAAAATAATAATTATCCGTTTTGTAAATATAACAAAAATTACATAACCTATAACCCTTCTTCAGTAATTTTAATTTAGATGTACCTACTCGTCTAAACGATTCTATGGGAATTTTAACACACTAGTTCACTACCCACAGAGGTCATATTGAACCAATTTCCCCACTAACTAAATCATATTAAATTATAATAGTAACCACATTAACTACGTCTAAACTCATCTCCATCCTCGTTCCACCAAAGTACTGAT
The DNA here is from genome assembly GCA_945859575.2 of Herminia tarsipennalis. Classification (NCBI taxonomy): domain Eukaryota; kingdom Metazoa; phylum Arthropoda; class Insecta; order Lepidoptera; family Erebidae; genus Herminia; species Herminia tarsipennalis. The sequence goes on along the minus strand of OX243834.2, from coordinate 6,221,559 downwards.
CCAATTAATCATAACGTAAATACAACATGATTAGGCTTTCAAATTACACAGTTTCTAATAGTTAATAACAATTCAATAATGATCGTGACCATTTAGACCCACGGTTTGGTGGTCCAAATGGTCCAAGATGACCCACGGTGGTCAGAAAGACCACCCATTTGAACGGCTTCATAATTGTATCGCGTTAGATTTATAATGCATTATAATGTTTCTGATTGATTGAGTTTGTTGCCACGATTGTATGGTTTTGAAACTATTGATTTGTAATTTTGAAGGTCTATCTTTAAAAATGTAATATATCAGAGATGATATACCAGAGTATATTAATTATAATTACGACATTTACTTCAACCAATAGTAGAGCATTAATACTTACTTTGTGTAGGTAAAAGCAAGATAGAAAATAAATATATAATAAATAATATAAATTATCCTTATTTTGAGTGATTTAAAAAGCTTTAGTTTTGTTTATAATACTAATATTATGAATGCGAAAGTAATAATCTATACTTATAACATACTAGCTGACCCGCGCAACTTCGTATGCGTCAATTTTCCACGTTTTTGTAACATTTTTCGTTGCTGCTCCGCTCCTATTGGTCATAGCGTGATGTTATATAGCCTATAGCCTTCCTCGATAAATGGGCCATGGGACCCGTAGTTTCTCAGATTAATGCGTTCAAACAAATAAACTCTTCTGCTTTATAATATTAGTATAGATAACATAATATATAATCTACACTAATATTATAAATGTGAAAGTTTGGATGTATGTTTGTTATTTAAACACCACAACGGGTAAGCGAAACTGGACAAATTTTGGAAGAGAGATATATTAAAGTCTATAATAGCACATAGTCTATTAGCACGTAGTCATTGTTTAATTTTCACGCGAACACAGTCGCGGGCAACTACTAGTTGTGCCTATAATTTTTTGAATATGCCATAAACTAAGATTTATATTTCTCAATTTAAGTAAAACGTGAAGACTCAAGAGTTAAAGAAAGCATTTAAGGTATTTTTTATTATGTTTTCAAATTGATAGTCATTTTTCAAAGCTTACAACTTTCATGTTAACAAATTAAATAGGTACGTAACATAAGTAGGTATACATTAATACTCATTACTATGAAGATCTATTAGCACTTTCCGGTTATTAGCGATAAGTTTGTGTCTGTCTATGAGGAAGTAATTTAACACTTTAAAACTACCTACTCTCTAATATTTAGATTAATTAAAATGCAGTTTTACTAGGACATTATTTCGTTATCATCATAAAGCAAAATAAAGCAACAGAGCTGAAAAAACACTAGGTATACTGCAAATAAATAGCTTCCGTTCAGATTTAAGAGTGTTGGGACATTTTCGGTATTTATTTTGTCCTCATTTTTGTCCTGAATTCAACTCTGTTTATCTTATTCTGAACGTATTTTTGACGCTGAATACCTCTTAAACGGCTATCGAGATTGATATCGATGATGTTTCTGTGGGTGCTTGATTCCTGGGTGGTACGTCGACAGCCAGAATTGCTAGTAATGCGGAACCCACAATCTCACATTGCTTGTTATCTTAAAAGAAAAAAAATCGTACGGACACGTCTTCCTGTATAGCGAATTATGTCATATACGGTTGACACGCGAATTATGGTCTTGTAAGTAAAAGATCGAACAAGCTAATGAATACTTTTTAAAGAAATTACCGACTTAAGAGATAAAATGGCGACCATTTTCAAAATGACTGAACATTAATTTTCCAAGTTTAAAAATCCTGCAAACCAAGTTTCTAATAAATTCATTCCTTTAGGCGCTACAATTGCAAAAACAAATTTGCGCGCTTCTGTTAGCTATGATAAAATTTTATACTCAAACACTTGATTATTTTCATTTACTGTTAAATACCTTGTATTCCATAAAATTGAGTACAAATTGCGAGACTTTAATAATAATCACTAGCTAACAAGCATCTTAAAACATTACAATCTATGTAATAAAACGTACTCTTATTACAAAACTTACTGCATCAATTACCCCAAACTAGTGTAGTGATAACATTAATCATCGTCATTACAGAATCGTTACATATAAATCAATAAACTTAATTTATTAGTAGATACAGTGAAAGTAAGATTATGTCAGTGACCATTTACAACATTAGTTATGTAAAACTATACCAATTTATGTAATTAATTGAGATACTACTTGTTTAATTGGGAGTTTTTGTGTTACGAAAATATTTGAAATAACGCGTGTTGGATTAAACACCTTACATGGTCTTAGGGAAGTCATAAAATATCGTTGAAGAATTTTAGCAAACTACGAACTAAAAATTTCGTGTTTTTATGCAATGTTCCTTACTGAATCACGTCCCATACCGTAGCCTGTTTAACGGATGATTAATGCTTTGATTTATTTGCATTTCTTTACAGTAGGTTATACATTATTTTATAAGTTACGGTTATTTAATAATCACCACACGACAATAGTCACCAAATTAATGTTGTTAATATTTCCACAAAAAAAACCGCCTGCGAAAAGACGGAAACAAGATACTATTCACATTTAATATATATACACTCAAGTTCTTTTTCTAAACTAAAATATATTATTAGCGCCAAAATGACGCCTTTTGATTTTTTTAATATTAAAGCACCAAGTGTCACTCTTACAACTAAGACGAATCTAACGACACCTCTTAAGCTAAAATCCATCAACCCGTTTAGGCTCAAAGGCGTGCAAAGAAACATACATACACTCCAAAAAACATAACCCTCCTTCTTGCGTACTCGGTTAAAAAAACATCGACGGATATTGCTTGTCAGATGACACAATTAAGAGGTTTAAAAACTAGTACAAAAATATCTTTATACAAAATTCCTTTTCACTTTTTATAAAAATTTAATGCGATCATTACAAGTACTGCATTCAACAATGCAAACGGTGATTACAAAAAGCTCGATTAAACTAACAATTGAGATAGGCGCGGCTACACAATGCCATAGATCCCGCGACGGGAGTCGATGTACCTATAATCGAACACAACCACCACAACATGACCCCTACTTCCATAATAAGTATTTAGCAGACAGGTCAGTTGATATCAGCCATTTACTCAACTCTATCGCTGGAACAAAAAATCTAATAAAGCTAAAGCAAAATAGACGAACTGTTTGGATCAATATGGAGTGTTGTTCCGAACAAACTGCGTTGTCATAGAGAGTAATCGAGGCGAGACGGTGGCGCCTTTGTGTTCGGCCGTCATCGGCTTTTTATAACGCTATCTGATGAGTATTGCTCCCATTTTCGTCGACAAAAAATCGATCGGACTTCGGTACAATCACCAAGCTATGCACCTACTATGGGTAGTCGGATACAGTAGTGCCCCGATTTTTTATAAAGGGTTACACATATTCACGCGTTGATCGAAAGATTGAACGTAGCGTCTTTGGTTTCACAGGCGTGTATGCCCAGAGAGTATTGAATGACACTGTCAAAAGCCTGAGTAAAATTGTATTGTATCATATTTTGATAATTTTACTTCATGTAGTAATGCTAGCAAGTCAATAAGGTAATATTCACAGTCCTTATTCACGATCTTTTTATCCGTGTCCGTGGCAAGCCTGTGCGAACTGTCAAAATCTTGTTATAATGGTAAATGGAGAACTGCGATTAAGCATGCGCGCATGCACGCCGAACATTTTTGAGCGCACTGCGCATGTGTCAGGATAATAATTATTTAAGGACCCAGTTCCTATTTTGAGCTTTAATTGCATGGGAATGTAACAAATAATAGGCAATTAATGGCATCATTCCTTTAACCATTTTGTTTCAATAAGATTTACAATTACGATTTGAATAGTACTCTCACTGAAAAACAACTTTGTTTAGGGCTCATGATATTACATAACTTTACTTCGAATGGAAGCCTCGTTGTAGCAAGTAAAGCTTGTGTGAAGCTCGTTGTGAAAGTAACTCTGTCTGTCTGTCTGTGTGTTACACTTTCACGTTTATACAGCTAAACCAATTTAGATGAAATTTGGTATGGAGATAGTTTGAGTCCCGAGGAAGGACATAGGATAGTTTTAAGCGCGATAACCGACACCAACGCGGGCAGAGTCGCGGGTGAAAGCTAGTAAATCATATTTCTTTCATTCTAGTAACAACATCGCTAGCCTGCCTATAGTTAATATGCTGGAGTGCTAATTGTAATCCTACAACCAGTATTATCAATAATATATCTGATCAGATACTTGCAAATCTATATGTAGGTATTACTTCCTCACTATCTGCAAAATTATTAGCAAGTGTTAATTGAGGAACGCTTTAAAGAGCCACCGTGATTTAAGGTCTGTCGTTTTACTCATCTGAAGCAACTCCTTAATAATCCCGATTAAAGTTACGATCGCTGCTTGAATTAATCGATAATTGTTCATAAATCATCGATGTTCGATTTGCACAAAGCAGCATCGGGGTGCGAAGATTTAAATTTATGGTGCCAGTATAATGTTCTGGATGGCGTGCTTAAGGTACATAACTTGGGAATGGGGTCCAATCTTTGTTTATGACGGTGGCGTGAACGGTCGCTCTGGGTTCGGTAGGCAATCTATACCTAATTGTGTGACTTATTCACGCGGTGAAATGTCCGTGGTCAAGTTATTATTGGCTCGTGGATAACTAGATAGTCAAATTTTATCAAACTTGAATGCTCAATGGTTAAGTATTTTCTATCTTTGGTTGTATTAACAGAGCGAAATTGAGTATAATATCGCATGGTAATACGGCGAAGATATTTTTATGTTTAAATATTTTTGATTTATTTCCCTATATTGCATTACGGCCATGGTCACAGAACTTCATGGACCCACCCGTGAAAATGTAAATGATATTATATGTACCTACAAATCTCGAAAGTTCTCGAATTAAATAATGTTCTCTTTGCTTTCAAAAATGTTTGTGAATTATTATTTATACATTCATACTTAATACAGCTTTAAATGTTGATAAACTTTCGCGATTTGTACACATTATTAAAATATATATATTACGGGTCTTAATCGCGTGAATAAATTAAGGTAAAATAAACAAGGTATTTTACCTTAAATTATTCACGCGATTAAGACCCGTAATATATATATTTTAATAATTAATACAGCTTACTACTAGACACGGGGCAATCCCTATCAAAGATTTTTCATTAGAATTCTTGACAGACACAGATGCAACTGACAGACTGTTGATATTGCAACTTTACTAAGCCCTGACCAAAAGCGGTAATATCGTCCTTTCAATAGAAAAATGTAGTTAACCCTATTCAGTTTAATTTATATAAAACCCAAATAACCTTAAATCAAACGAAGCCAATAAAATCATAAACAATTCAAAGTTGGTGTTACTCCGAAATCCCAATCACGATAGTAAACAAACAAATCCCGTACAATACACATTATTGACTACAGATCAATATTACTGGAACCACAAGCAAATACAAACTGGAGGTGTAATTTCATCTAATACTAGAACAAAAACTATTACGACTGGCCATCGCCACATCGCACCAATCATTCTTGGAAACATAGGGATGTGATTTGTTCTTGAAATAGAGACTGGGATAGTTACAAATTCAATTTAATTTCTAGGCTTAAATAGTGTAAATCTGATATTTAATATTTAATGGTCTCCTAATCGATTATAGTAGACAAGTGTATGCGCAGACACAAATGCATGCATGTCCACTTGGACTTGCATGCATTTCCGTTGACTTAGAAATAAAGGAGGGATCCCTTATTTCTAAGTCAACGGAAATTTGACACGACCGGAGAGAGATTAGGCGTAGGACCAACGGATTAACATGCTCTTTGATACACGAAGGAAAGAGATTGAACCAAAAGTAGTCCCGTTACTAAAGTCAAAGTGCTGTATTCACTAAGTTAAAGAATGAAACTCTTATAATCGTCAGAGTAGTCAGACAAAGCTTAACTACACTGACGGACTTATAAACTGCATCAAAGTAATAGACGACTTTGAAATAAATATTTTAACCAAGTATGCAAACTTTCTATACAGATTTAAATTGAAACCTCTAGATTGGTTCGTGAACTTTAAAACAGCGTAGGATCATATCTTTAAGTTTAAGTTTATGTACTGGAAAGGACCTTAAGACCTTTTTTGAAGAAAAAACAGAAGTTTAAGGAAAAATTGTTTAATTAAAAAATTGGTTTTAACAATAGACACAAACTTTATGCAAGGGTTTATTTGTGTTTTAATAAGGTGTATTACCCCCACGTGCCCTTATTACGGATTCTAATCGGTTCCGCATAGATTTTATAAGGGTTTTTAAAAGATCTTGCGGAATATTGTCCCATTCTTCTGAAAGTGCTGTTCTTAGTGCTGCCACTGTCGTAGGCGAAGGGTTTCTCGCATATACAGCTCTTTTTAAATTGTCCCAAACATGCTCGATGGGATTAAGATCCGGGCTGCGTGCTGGCCAATTCATTGTACGTATCCCAACCTCTTCGCAATAATGTTGAACTTGTGCAGCTGCATGCGGCCGGGCATTATCCTGCATTAAAGTAAAATTTTCGCCTATGAATCCCATGTAAGGCACCACGTGATCTTCTAATATCTCTGTTATGTAGCGATGTGCTGTCAAACCCCCTCTATTACCGTTTTGACGGACCATGTCTATGAACACAAGTTCTGTTCGCCCGTTCATCGATATGCCACCCCAGACCATACATGAACCGCCTCCAAAAGGAACACGCTCCTCAATGCAACTTTGAGCATATCGCTCCCCACGTCGACGATAGACTCTTCTGCGACCATCTGCACCATATAAACATGTCCTACACTCGTCCGTGAACAATACAGAGGCCCACTGCTCTTCTGTCCAATTCAGGTGATGACGCGCAAATCTTAAGCGAGCTTGTCTGTGAGCTGCAGACAACTTTGGACCATTTGCTGGTCTAAAAGGGGTGATAGCCGCTTCCTTTAACCTTCTTCTTATTGTTCGTGCACACACGTTTTTTCCACGCACTTCATTAAGCTCGGTTTTGATGTTAACTGACGTGAGGAAACGATTTCGCAGGGAAGTTGTAACAATAAATCGGTCATCACGACCTGTGGTTGCTCGAGTTCTGCCTGTACCACGTCTCCTCCTGTAAGAACCTGTCTCTACAAACCTTCTGTATATTCTACAAACCGTAGACTGGTTTAAATTTAAATTTCTACCAATCGTTCGTTGATCCAAGCCCTCCCGCACCAATGCTACAATTTGTGCCGCTTGTTCGGACGAAGTATCCATATTATGGTTCAAAAACTCTCGATGTGTTAAAAAACTAACCCAACAATTATGCTGGTAACAATAATTCAATTGACCAAACAAAAAAAATCAATGAGAATTAATTTAAAACTTTGCTATAAATAACACGCAAATCTGATACTACGAGTAAATTTTCTTTTCCCGGCTATATTCATTTGTTTTACCGCAGTTCTATTTTTAAATTTAATTTTTTTTTAAGATTAAGAGCCAGTCTTTCCATATTTATATAATTTAATCTAAAAAGTTTGCATACTTTTATAAAAAAATCCTTTTAGAGTAAACCTGAACTTTGATGCAGTTTATGAGTCCGTCAGTGTACTAAGTCGTATCTCTTTATCTGCTCGATTGGCACTAGGTCACTAGGAAAACCTCAGAATATTTACCAAATTCTGGTATGTTTAGTGATCACAATTATGACTTTACATAAACAATGTTATATTCCAACCTACCAACAATACACCTTCTACTGTGTGATTGTGTCCAAGTAATTTAAAGATTTCAAAATTTAAAAAAAAAACAAATTAAAAAACTATTTATTTATTACAATTAGAGTTTTAATTGTGTTATTTCTGCTCCCATACTCAATTTCACTGCATTAGGTATTAAATAATTTGATGATATTGAAGTCGTGGGTGGTATTTGAAGATCGCAAAATATGGTTTCTACGGAACCTGTTACAGTTTATATTATAGGTTCTTGCTTGCAGATTGAATTTTATAACCTAATAATTGAACCTGGCCACGCTTCGCTGTGGCTTTTAGTTCCAGGAACCCTCACGGGCATCTCTGAAACAGGCTACTAAAGTTTCATCACAATCTGATCAATGGTTTCGGAACGTATGGAAGACAAACATACTATCAAAGAATTTATAATATTACCTTCTGGGATCACTGGGATGTATACAAAAATGTTGTCCGATCTATTCTTGTATTATATTCGAACAAATGTTAATGTATTGAAAATATGACACTGCAATAAATACACCGTTTCAAATTCTAGCAATCTGTAAGACAAAACACACCGTGAAGATAGATACACAAAAACCAATAGTCACGATTCATCACAGATTAAAAAACTAAACAACAAAGAAAACGGAACAGCCCTATCAACTGATCACCCTGAAGTGGTCTAGATGACGCGTGCCGAAGCAAAAACAATTTCACTCGAAGAACACAAACTTATATCTACAGTTAATAGAACCTTGTCTGCACGACATAAGGTCGAAACTTGCTAAGCAAGAGTAGATAAGGCTAGTTTAAAAGATAGCTCACGTTCGTATTGTTGTTTGTAATGCTGATTATTTTACAAGTGGTGTTTGTAGTTCTGTTTTATCTTATTTGTATTTAGTTCTGAGGTTCTGATATAGCAATTATTGGAAAAAAATGTGTGATTTGTCTCACCTCAAATGTGTTTTTTGAGTCTTTAGTAAGTTTCAACACTTCAACTGCACAGGAAAACGAAGCATGTCTACTGGAAATATATTCCTATTTTTACAAGGTGTTTATTTGAAATAAGATTTTTTTTTTTAATTACTTAGTTTTTTCACAGAGCCATCATGGATGCTCCATGATGACTTTGGGAACAAAAAAAGTATCCTGTTGAAGTAAATATAGTTAAAGTGGAAATAATTCTAAAAACCTTAAAAGTTACTTGGTTTTAAATGAAATGCCTTTTATCTTTCGATTAAAAATCACTCGTCTTTGACTTCGTCCATTGATTTAGAATTTACGAAAAAAATTTTGGAAGCTTTATTAAATAGCTTTTGAGTGCATTTTTAGGTAGAACATCAAAATCGAAAAATTGTATTTCACCATATTTTTAGAAATTACAATACGTTAAAGGTCTGCTGTTCTGGAGAGTTCAAAATCATGATCACGATTCTCTTGGAACAAAGTGCATCTATTGATTTTTATAGGGCTTTTCTATTTTGGGCGCTTTGTAAAGCCATTGCTAGTAATTGTTTTGGGTCTTTTTTCTGGTAATTACACATAGTATTTTTTTGAGCAGTCTAGTATTCTTAAGTACCATTGTAACTCAATGCTATTGACATATTGTTATACTAATAAATAACAACTCGAACGAATATAAAGTGCTCACACGCTTCAATGAAATAAACAAGCCACGATTTTAACACTGACTGTTACAGAATTATATAACAAGATCAATCAGAAAGCTGGCTCATTTCCTAACAATAAACATCACCTCAGACGGCTGCAAAACAAACCAATTTCCCCGAACTTAATTATCCTCAATTAGAAGTACAACAGCAATAAAACTAATAATAAAAAAATAAATACTCGAAGAATCCACTGTTTAGCTGTACAGATCCATAAGTCTAATCTACCGATCGTAATGTCAGGCGCATAAAGGAAGCGACGCGACGGTTGGCAGGTGCGTGGTCACCTGTTGCGCCGGCGCATTCCCCGCGCGTCTCACCCCCGCGACCGTTAAGTAATTCGGATACACTGACGTAACTTGTCATTAAATCGTAGAAGGGTGATCAGAAATCGATGAGTATGGTTTTGATGACTTCAGTTTTAATAATGACTAAAAATAAAGTTATTTTATGAGATAAAAAGTTGGTTATTGGCGCTTCACTAAAAAGTTTTGGGCGGCGCCGTTTTGATAGTTATTTTTATGTAAAATATAGTAAAATTGCATTCCATTTTTTTCTTACCACGTAAACGTGGTTTAGATAAATCTAAACTACCCAAAAATAATTACAATGTAAATAACATTCTAATTATTTTTTTATCCTTTTTTTCATGGTAGAGAAAAGTTGTTGCAGCGAAAGCATCAACAAGAAAAATTGTTATCTCAATTTTAATTATGTCCATTCAATATTAGGTATTTAAGAATTCGTTTTTGCGGCGATTGCCTGTCAAACTTAAATTTGTAGTCAGTTAATTAAATTAAATCAAGTTTAATATTATTAAGTCGAAATAAAAAGCCTTTTCTCCATTCTATTATTTTTTTGTCTAATTCGTGTCTAGCCGCTAACAATAGGCTGAAAACCGGGCAAGTGCATGTCAGGCCACGCACAATGTAGGGTTCCGTAGTCCCCCCTTCCCCCATCCGAATAATGCGGCTTAAGAAGTGGGTTTTCGTTTAGTGGGTTGATAATTTTTAATCTAATTTGTCCCTTTTTTTACTTCTCATTGAATCAGCTCTTACTCGTAAACTTGTAAAGCCTACTTAGCTGTGATAGTTTTCCTCTAATTTCACTATATATACTACTATCGTGATTTTTTTCACATACCCAACATCTACTATTTAGCTGGCAGGGGGGCACACTTGACTCTAACAAAAATTTGCACTTTCTCTATAACCGTTTAATGGTACCCAACACGATGGAGTCAGTGATAAAAAAAAATCACATCCCCACTTTACGTTTAGGGAGGTACCCTCAAAAAAATGTTTTTTAAGATTTTATTCTTTCACTTTGTCGGCGTAAGTAATATGTGTATCCATGCAAATAGAAAGCATTAAAGCATTAACAGTCCCTGAGCTAAGATGCGGGCAGACAGACGGACAGACATGGCGGAACTATTAGGGTTCCGTTTTTCCATTTTTGGCTAAGGAACCCTAAAAAAAAACTGTAAGACTTCAATGCAAGACAAAAAGAAGGTTCTATTTCCAAAACAGTAGTTAAAACTGCCTTAAAAAGTCTATCACGACTTAGACCTTTTTAACTCACGCAAACTGTAAAATCGAATCACCGTGTATATAAATTGGTTTCTCTTTTAAATTGAGTTAGGAGCAATAAAAAACCAAATATTAGGTTTTTTGAAATCGAATGACACTATTTGGTGGCTAGGTTATCAATGGTCAAAGTAGATAGCTTCGTGTAATGGATCGTTTGATCCGTAAATTGGATCAACAATTTCATTAGATGTTCAGTCAAAGGTCATTTTAATTTCACGATGAATGCATCATCTTAATGGAATATTTTTTTCCTAATTTTCGTATTTTCCAAACATTTTTGTCGCGCTATATGAAAAGGCGAACGTGTCAAATTGTTTTATTTTCAAAAACTAATCGTCTATTCAATCTTTAGTTTCGGTTTTCAATCTATTCAATTTACTGTACATTGTATATCCTGCTTTATTATTTTTGATGCTTTGTAGAAGGTAGAAAATGCCTTTAATTTTTTAACAAAGCCTCTGTCGTTAGATATAGAATTATTTGTCTTGGCTGACTGATTCATCAACGCAAATCCTAAACCACTGGGGATGCAAACCTGTTTTTTTTTCAGTCGACTTCTTTTATGTTGTTGGCATCCAGTAAGGGAAATATATATCCCCTATATATATTTCACTTGCCAACAACTTGTAAGTTTGTACGCAACCCCGTAAATGCCATCACTTTAGAAATAAAATTCGCTATATACCTACAGATTGCTAGTAATGTGGGACTCAATCCCACATAGCTAGCGATAATTAAAAGATATTTATGTTCGTAAACTTTCGCGATTTGTACACATTATAGAATTTTATAAGCTACGGATCTTAATTGCGTAAATATTTTATTTTAAGGCTAAATACCTTTGTTTATTTCCCGACGTTTCGACCGTATTGCAACGGCCGTGGTCACGGGTTGACTCAGGAAATAAACAAAGGTATTTAGCCTTAAAATAAAATATTTACGCGATTAAGACCCGTAGCTTATAAAATTCTATAAAATTCGCTTTTGGTTTTAAATTGGGTTCGAATCCTACCCATTAAACTACCGACGTGAACCCACTCCTAACACAAGTCTTTGAGCTTAGTTGGAGGGGTTAACAAGATTGCTAGTAATTTGGGAACCAATCATTGCCTTTAAAAAAAATGAGAAATACATGTATTAGCGTTTTTGGGAACTTAACTCGCCAGGAGGTAAACTAAAGTGTTGAAGTTTGTATGAAAACCCATAAGTTTTGAAATTATTCACCAGCTGTCTGCCTAGTTTGAGATCAGATGGCAATGCGTGAGTTGTCCCAAGATACCCTATATTTTCCTATAGACACGCGTTGTATGCCCAGATGGCCTATCAATGAGGTGACTAATAGGTACAGATACATCGTGTTTGGTGGCAGACAATAATTATGAATATGTATTTTTATTATATTTCTATGAATATTTAGTACTAGCTGTCCCGCGCAAGATCGTCTGCGTAATTTTCCCCCGTTTTTTGCAATATTTCTCATTGCTGCTCCGCTCCTATTGGTCGTAGCGTAATGTTATATAGCCTATAGCCTTCCTCGATAAATGGTTTATCTACCAATAAAATATTTTTTCAATTCGTATCAGTAGTTCCTGAGATTACCGCGTTCAAACAACAAACTCTTCAGCTTTTTTATAAGTATGCCTGTGAATAATATCATAAAACTAGCTCACGTTAATGAAGGCATATATATCTAGTGTTCAAATTATATTCTACTTAAAATATACTTTAGAAAGGGACATAAAATAATAATTTCAAGTACCAGCTGCTTGTTGTTGTACAAATTGCAAAAGTCAAGTTGAGATATTAATAATTTTGCAGCTCATAAATATCTTAGCTACCAGGCTCAGTCACTTGAGTAAGGTTTTAATTAACTAGATGACATAGACGCCTTAGGCTATAAAAAAACATTAATGTACAGTGAGCCTCACATGTCTCTTATCATTTCTATTCAAACCGACTGGGCAGAAATATGACTTAATTAATTTGATTGCCTCGGTGGCGCAGGGAGAGTACGTACGACTGTTGAGCGAAACTTGTAGGTTCGATTCTCACATGGGACGCTACTTTGTCTGATCCACAAATCTACTACTAGTTGCGAAAAATTCAAGTTGGATCAAAATAGTCCGCGCATAATTTAGAAAAAAAGAAAAAGTTTATTTTGCAGTCTTGATAATATCAAATACTGTTTAAAGGGCTTATTTAACTGATTGTAACAAGGAGCATGTATAAATTTGTAGTGTAAATCCACTCCATATAAAATATAAAATAAATTGCCATTTAAATTTTTTCAAGATACAACGAATAGTTAACAAATTATTTCGATGAATAATTTACCTTAACAAGAAAAAATTGTAATCATTTATTTAGTCTTTATTATAATTCTTCTTTTTCTCCTCCTTCTCTGTCACTCACATTTGAATTTTACTAAAAATATGAAAACTTGCGCCACCCATATTAGCCACCTACAATTTCGAAACTCAATAGAAGCCTCAATACCCAATACTAGGTAGTGGTGCGAACATAATGTAACCACACTGGTTGGGGTCGCGGGACAGGTGCTTTGCGCACGCGCCGACCGTTAGCAGTAGAAAGTGCGCGGCCGCGTCGGCACGCGAATAGTATGACTATGATATTTGTTGTAAAAAATACACTCGTTAGTAATGTCTTTGTTCAAAGATGGTTATTTTTGTAGTGAAGGTTAATAGATTCTTGTTTTAGTTTGAACCACGTTTTATTTAGTAGTTCTAAAGATGATAAACTCTTAGATATAAAAAAAAACAACGTGTTGCATTCCGGGAGTGCCGGCAGAAGTAAAAACTTAAACATTATATTACATACTGATGAAATTTGAGTAATATTTTTCGATCTTACTGGCATAATAATAATAAAAAAAAAAAAACAAAAATTAAAATAATAAAAAATCCCAAAAAGGGCCGCTAAAGAATTTTTCGCTTAAAAAAGATTTTTGCATACTTCTCGATTTCCCTCTGTTTTTATTTCCTTTATTAAACTTTCAAAAAAAATTGTTCATCGATTTGGGTGTAATTCAATGACAACAATCGAAGGAAACAAGATAGATGCACAATATGAGGTGATAAAACTATTTCTTATGTACTTTTTTTATCATGTGTATTTTTTGTATTCTGTTTTTTTTACTCGACTACGTTGGTTTATCAAAAAAAGGGTTATGTTTGTATTTACGTATAACAGCCACATGATGACATAGCGGCGGTAGCGTAATGGTTAAGGCCTCGGTCTCGAAATCGTAAGGTCGCGGTTTCGAATCCTACCCATTATGCTACCGACGTGAACCCACTTCTAACACAAGCCTTTGAGCTTAGCTGGAGGAATTAACAATATTGCCAGTAATGTGGGACTCAATCCCGCATTGCTTGTTATGTTTAAACAAAAAATATATATATTAGTACTGTACAAGTTACAAACATAATATAAATTGATTATGAAATTCAATTCAATTGTCTTTTTTACGGTCACATTTCGAGTCTCAAAAAATACCAAAAATGTAGTCACACCACTGGCTTACCGAACTCGCTAGTGTGATTAATGTCTGAAGAAAATTTGACGGGCGCTGTTGTTTTATCTACTTACCCGCACGCCTGCAAGTTTTTTTTGTACATCCGAACAAATGTGGAGCAGTCGTTAATGTTGCTCACATTATGACGCACGTAAGAGATTAAGTTGGGTGCAGATGCGAAGTGATGCGGTATTTTAATAGACTTTAAGCTCTTTGCGGCTAGTACTTGGTTTTGTTAAGGTTGCATACCAGTTTACTTTGTATACATGCGACTACGTAAAAATACTCATGGCTACTGACCAGTAGTACACCGAGAAAAGGCCTCTAGACAAGTGGCATAAACTCTAATCGAATAGAATGTCAATAGAATAGAATAACGTCGTTCCGCACACAAACCTGTACATACGAAAATTTATATATGAGATTAGCAGTTGTTAGATACTTCGCTCGCAACAGTCACACATATTCGTAGAATTAAAAAAATGAAAGCTGAGTACATTTTTGGAACAAAGTGGTCTATGATTCCGTTTCCATAAATGAAGTCTACGTGGGCGTTGCTCGAGCGCACTCTCGGTGTTGTGCTAATGCGATATGATGCAATTTCGCGACTTTATAGCACAAAATACCGAAAAAATATGTATTTTTAATCTAGTGTTACAAGGAATGGCGTTTTGAATGCGTCGACTGCGGGTAATGGAACCCGCGGATTATCATAGCAACAATGTTAGAAATTTCACTAGCTCTATTTAGAACGGTTACGCCGACTCCACACGTTGACCCCAACGTCATTCCAACGCCACTCTTTTAACATGTGGGTCTGGAAAATAGCATTGGCGCCAACGTTGGGGCGAGCGTTATTCTAGATCCACACGTTGGACGAGTGGCGTTGGGACCGACGTTGAGGCCAACATAAAACCTATAAATAATGGTCTCAAATCCGATGTCGGTTGCGGTGGTCAGTCTCTGATGAGAGACCATAATATTATTATGGTGCACAGGTATATGCGCAGACACGAGTGCACTCTCTATTCTCCCACTTTCATAGCCCGATGGAACGGATATCCGACACGACCGGAGAGAGATTAGGCACAGGCGGCTTAACGTGCTCTCCGAGGCACGGAGAATTGTGTCATTTTTCGAAAATGGTCACCCGTCTATGACCCTAGTGTACTCTTCTTTTAAATATTTTTTTGGTCTCTTATTTATACATCAGTTCTCTAATATGTTGTATAATATAATGGTGGCAGCACCTTACCTGCATATACAGATTATAAACAAAGAAACAATTTAAACATTGGCAATTTGAAAAGAGTGGCCGCGAGTTTTTATTGCCTGTTCTTTTCTCCAGCTGTTTGTAAATGTAGAATCGAATTTTCACAAGTGTAGTATTTTGCTTCCTATGTGAATAAAGGATTTAATTATTATTATGTCGTTTCCATATCACGGGACTATGGAGTCCCGGTCATTTGGGAGACGTGCATGAAGCCGAAGCCAACACGTTGAGGCCCGTTATACACTTTAGTCTAAAGGCTATGTGACACAAACCGGCGATTATCGCTGTATACGCTATAGAAATGTACCCAACGACAATCCCCGATGAGTGTCAAATCTATTATCAAAAAGTGGCAATCAAGAAACTGGGTTATGGAGGTGATTTGTTAATGGAATGGGTAACTGGTACTATTGAAGGACTATGGGGCCTGCCCCGTAACACACGGACAAATGGGCAGACGGTGACTCGCCACTCACTAGACACGCCACACCCTTCTGGCCGCCCAAAGGCCCGTGAGCGGGTTTCCCCGTACTTCCACCCCCGAGCATACAAGCTCTGGCGACCTCCCTCTGGCCGGTTAAGGCAAGACAGAGTTGAGAGTCCTGCGGGCGCTCTTGGTATTCCACTCCCACCGGCCAGTAAAGGTAAGCGCAAGGCCCTGACCGACTCTCTGGGGCATCGGGACCACAGTGTCGCCACGCACATTCAGCTCGCCACAAAGATACCCTGCGATTTGTGTACTCTTATTTTACGCATTATAAGACATATAAGACATTTTTTTATTGGTGTCTACTTTGAAGCATAATAGCAGCTCTTGAAATCCTTATGATTTCAAGAGCTGCTACTATGCCCTCAGACTTCTGCGTTAATCTCATATAGGGAGACAACGACTAGCCTCGAGGAGTTTTATTATTATTCTCTTTATTAAACACATTATCTTATTTTTTACATATTTAAAACTACATAAAACATATAAATTTAAAAATATAAAAAATAGTGTCCCAACGGCATGGGGAACAGGGATCAAGCTACCGGTGGTTAGGGCTCCAGAGATAGGAACCTCCTCACAATGCGTGCCGTGTCGAGTATTACCGCCTTCTGCATTTGACCCTTGACCCAGCTACCTAACGCGAGCCTCAGGTGTCTCAGTCTGTAGGTGTTGGTCAAGGCTCTTGGCGATCAGTCCATGGACTGATACGGTTAACTTATTATTATTATTATTAGTAGTAACACCGCTTAACCTCACATATATCTCGATCTCGATGCTCGCTTGCTACTGAGTCAAAATCAAACTAGTATTAAAGTCATATCTGCACCTTAGATGTTCTATATCACATTTAAACTAACCGAATAGTGAACTGGAATGGAGTCTAAAATTAAAATGCTATTTTCGTGTGCAAATAATATTCGCTACCTATCATTTTAAGCACTATGTCATTATGAGTAAATCGCAGCCACCGGTAATGGAACTGTTTCATACTTTATTTATTATAAATGATTGTGAGCATAAATTATTTCTTAGTTAGTCTAGGTATAAAATATATTTGTAGTAAGTTGCAGGCGTAATTAAATTTATATGTAAAGGTAGATTTTTGCCATAGCTTTTTGGTGTTAAGTTTGAGATACATACGTCTCGAGTTTCCTAAAATTCTTTCTTATCTTTGATTTACATCGGAAATCAAAAATTGCAGCTCTCTACGTCTAAGGGTTTACGACGTTGATGTTTACGTCTGGATATTGATGAATAAATGAATGAGTCCGTACTTTCATTTTTAAAGCAAAACAAATCATACACAACTTACGCTATCAATTATACCTTTATATCGAAAAAACTTTTTTAATTTCACTACCCAACATCAACCATTTAGCTGGCTGGGGGGGGGGGGGGGAACACACACACACTTGACGTTAACAAAAATTTGCACTTTAAAGCTTAATATTTCACTAACGGATCCCTAAATCTAAAAACTGTCTTTACAACCCCTAAACGTTTTCAAAAGACCTATCGAATGACATCTCACTAAATGGGGTAGATGAGAAAAAAATCACATCCCCACTTTACACATAGGTATGTGTAAAGTGGGGATGTGATTTTTTGGGAGGTACTACCCTAATTTCACTTTGTCGGCGTAAGTACTATGTGTACCCATGCAAAATGATAGCCTTTTCGCACTAACAGTCTCTGAGCTAAGTTACGGACGGACATGGCGAAACTATTAAGGGTCCGTTTTGCAATTTTGGCTACGGAACCCTAAAAAAAGAATTAGCCGACTAGCTGTCGCCGTTCTGAAGCAGTGCGCTTACATACAATCAGCAATTATTGATATTTATTAATATAGATTTTACATAAAATCGTATTATTTTTAAATATACTCTTACATTAGTAATATACAAACCTACTTAATTACTTTAATAAAATAATAATCCGAAATAAGTAAAAGTTTCACTTTGTATTTTGTACTACACTAATGTTACCCATGAATAGAACCTTATTCTTTGGCAACTCTCAGAAACGATTGGTATAATGTTTATATTACTATTAAACGTCCCTATACCCACAGGGTACCCCTATCGACACGAAAGGAAGTTCGTAACGGATGCACCAACTGACAAAGCCTCCTGTTCAATTCTTTGTTTTAGATTTTGCAAATGTTGCCTTTGTGATGCCATTTTCTGCAACTGGTTAATGTAATAAGTCATTGTCTTATTATAAAGCTTTATTCTATCTGAAATATTATGAATAATATTGTCATCTAAACTAATATTACAAAATAATGTCAAAGTAAATCTCAAGTCTATTACGTTTTAACGCTTAAACAGCTGAAACGATTAAGATGAAATTTGGTAGGTATGGAGATAGTCTCGGTCCCGGAAAAGAACATAGGATAGTTAGGGCGGAGCCTCGGTCGAAAACTAGTTATGAATAATATTATTAAACTACTTTTGGATCGTGATCCTGACTGTTTCCCCATACAGAATAAGGCTTTGTGTTATGAGTATGGTTGTTTATTTTGTGTTTGAGTACAATCTGTACTAATATTATAAAGCTGAAATGTTTATTTTTTTTGTTTGAACGCGGTAATCTCAGGAACTACTGATCCGAATTAAAAAATCTTTCGTTTTTGGATAGCTAATTTATCGAGGAAGGCTATAAGCTATATCACATCACGCTACGACCAATAAGAGCGTAGCAGCAATGAGAAATGTTGCAAAAACGGGGAAAACTTACGCAGACGAAGTTGCGCGGGACAGCTACTTAATTTCTATACAACTAACTGACCCGCGCAACTTTACATCATTTATCATTGCTGTTCCGCTCCGATTGGTCGTAGCGTGATGTTATATAGCCTATAGCCTTCCTCGATAAATGGGCTATCCAACAATAAAATATTTTTTCAATTCGGACCCGTGGTTCCTGAGATTATCGAGTTAAAACAAACAAACTCTTCAGCATTATACTATTAGTATAATAATATATAATCTACACAAATATTACATATGTATTTGGAAATTAAATAATAAAAAAACTATTTAAGTGGTCTGATTGCCATAATTGGCTCTGCCTAGTTATGGATCAAATAGTGTGTGTGTGAGTTGTCCCAAGACATGTTATATTTATTCATTTATGTAAAAGAGAAATCGATTTCAAAAATGTATAAAAACAAGTGTTATTACATTTTCAATGTCGATTTTTTCTCTTTCATTTATGCAAATGTTAAGTAGTGTTACTTAAAGTGATATATGTTCAACGATTATTTTAACAACGGGTATGCAAACATCAAAAATAATATGATTAAATATTATTATGATTAAAATTAATCAAGATAATATAATGCAGTTCTGCTGAAACATGTGTAGTAATAAATAACGAATACTTATTTTCATTGTTTTACTAGTACGCGCCCGTGGCTTCGCCCGTGTCAATAATCGCGAAAAAAATTATCCTTTGTCCTTGTCTGGGACTCAAACTTTTATTTTTTATTTAGAAAAGATAACTAGCAATGTGGGATTGAACCACACATTACTAGCTATCTTGTTAACCCCTCCAGCTAAGCTCAAAGGCTTGTGTTAGGAGTGGGTTCACGTCGGTAGTATAATGGCTAGGATTCGAATCCGCGACCTCACGATTGCGAAACCGATGCCTTTGCCATTAGGCTACCGCCGCTTTAATAACAAAATCTATACTCGTTGTCGTTTTAGTCGAAAGACGTCCAACCTAGGCCTCCCCCAAGGATTGCCACAACGACCGGCCCTGAGCCACCAGCTTCCAGTGATTACCCGCAACCATCACCAGGTCATGGGTCCATCTTGTGGGAGGCCTACCCACAACTCTCTCTCTCTCCTCATAACGTGTGGTGTCGGATAAGAATATGAACTGGTCTGTTGGTCTAGTGATTAGTGACCCTGACTGCTAAGCCGGATGTCGTGGGTTTCCCACCCAGGATTAAACTTTGTGTGATGAGCACGACGGTTTATTGTGTCTGGGTGCTATTTATCTATAACTAGCTATCCCGCGCAACTTCGCCTGCATAATTTTTTACCGTTTTTGCAACATTTGTCATTGCTGCTCCGCTCCTATTGGTTGTAGCGTGATGTTATATAGCCTATAGCCTTTCTCGATAAATAGGCTATCCAACAGTGAAAGAATTTTTCAATTCAGACCAGTAGTTCCTGAGATTACCCCGTTCAAACAAGCAAACAAACTCTTCAGCTTTATAATATTAGTATAGATGAGATTATCCACAACAGTAGCAAAGAGATTTTAAAAAACGACGGAGAAATCAATGTGCTACTTACTGGAATTTAACCGAACCATCGGATATGGCTACTTTTTTCCATCGGGGACCTACGACAAAGCGTTGGATTCAACAAAAATCAAATTAAATCGTAGCCACGATCTTTTTGGTGTTCAGAATACGGCGTAACGTTTTTTTTACGTAATTTACGTCGCTCGTGCCAGGACCACAAAATTTCCGTTCGTCACCGTTCAATGGGTGATCTTTAGAGATCGGCAGATGTTCTGCTGGTGGCATTAACTATAATAAAGTCTAAGTAGGTTACTAGTCCAGTACCTGAAATAGCCACGTTTCTTGCATAAACTTTGGCTTTTAATTACTATCACTTTTTTGAAATGCTAACTAAGAAACGTTTTATCTAGACAGTATTAGGTATTTATAGGTTGACATTAATCAAGTTTTATTGAATACCAATATCTGGAACATTTTTAGGACTTGATGGATATTGGAATTATAAATATATCGGCACTTAATCGCGCGAATCACACTAATCACACTAATATTATAAAAGTGAAAGTTTGTGAGTGTGTGAGTGTGTATGTTTGTTACTTCTTCACGTCTAAACGGCTAAAGCGATTTTAATAGAATTTGGTATGGAGTTAGCTGACACCCTGAATTAACACATAGGCTAATAAACCGCGGGTAACACCGCGGGGCACAGTTAGTAAAAGTATAAATTTCCGAACGACGACAATGTGACGTGTCAGTTTGACATAAGCCGGGCCTCTGTAGCCAGAAATTAAACTGTTTAAGTTTAATTCGTTAACAATATTTCATACTTATAGGAGAAGAGTTTAAAATAATAGAATAGTTGTATTTACCTCTCTAAACTCATATGATCAGAGTGTTTAACGTATCTGCTTAACTTATCACCCATTTAGCTTACGACTTAAAGTGCTTACACACATTAGCACCTACAGATCTAGTAGCCAACAAAGGCGGAGAGAGGTGGCATACAGAACCAGCTTATATCCCGTCAATAATACTTTACCAACAAAAACGGTAGACCCAGCAAGGTGCGGCGAGCAGGCACGAGCGCCGTGACGACTCGTACCGCGCCCGGGGTGCGCACGCCTGCCGTTAAAAAAAACAATCTCGAATAGTTATAGGATCTATACAAGCTTACTTGTAGGTAACGTTTGTGAGGAAGTCAGCTCGATCTAGACTGAACTCCAATTTTCTGCTTCGTTAAATCTTTGCCAAAAAAGGTTGGCAATTTCTGTATTGGTATCACGGATTGGAAAAAAATATTTTGTTGGAAAAGGTCCAGAATAGATACGGATTGTTAATTTATTTGAATGAAGAGCGATCTTCACAATTTATGCCTATGCACAGTTCTCAGAAGGGCAATGAATAAAGGCAATAGAATCAGAATAACGTCCTTTTCACATGTTCCGGTTTCAACCGGCCGGGTAGCCGGCACTCGGTTAACCGGTGCGAAGTGGGCGCCGGAACATGTAAAAGCCTGGTACCCGGCGCCGGCCGGATCGGATTGAAAACGAAACTTGTCAAAAGAATCTACAGGTTATAATACCTTTCAAAACATCACTTTATCACTTCATTAATACAAAACACATTGCTAAATAAAAATAATGACACAAAAACGCTATAACTAATCTATCATGG
Organism: Herminia tarsipennalis; assembly: GCA_945859575.2. Taxonomy (NCBI): domain Eukaryota; kingdom Metazoa; phylum Arthropoda; class Insecta; order Lepidoptera; family Erebidae; genus Herminia; species Herminia tarsipennalis. The sequence continues at coordinate 6,199,310 of OX243834.2, read as the reverse complement.
ACCACAATGGGTCTAATTGAACCTCTATGCTACCATTCTACAACATGTACAAAAGGGTTGAATAAAAAAGATAACAAAAGATGTTATAGAGTAAAAATTACATGATATGAATGTATGTATGGGTTATTATTGTAACATGTGCGGAACACATGGTCAATGGACCATAAGGTGTCTTTGGTACTTGGAATAAATACATGGTGTTTCTAAATGTTGAGACACCATTGGGGTATATTTTTCGGAGTGGTACGTGTAAATTTTGTTTTATATGGTGGAGCTAGTGCTGGGTTTTTGACTCCTCGGTCTGGACAGTGGACTGTTCATAGTTATACAGCAAATATTGTGACAATAAACTTTGGTTTGATTTAATTTAGTGAATAAAATTAAGTAAGTAAAGTTCTCCTAATGGAATCACAAAGGGTTAATATTTTCCAGTCTTTGCTTTTTATTTTTTAAAGAAAACTAGCAATGTGGAATTGTGCTCACAAATTACTAGCAATCCTGTTTACCCCTCCAGCTATACTCAATGGCTTGTGTTAGGAGTGGGTTCACGTCGGTAGTATAATAGGTAGGATTTGAAACCGCGACCTCGCGATTGCGAGACCGATGCCTTAGCCATTAGGCTACCGCCGCTTTTAAAACCGCTGCTCTTTACCGCGACTTTGATATTTAATTAAACATTATCAAATAATAAAATCGTTGTATTCTTATAGATATCATTGATATGCAAAATGACTTACTTGATTAAAATAGTTAATTTTATGATTGATATCTTCTCATCGTTGTGGCTAAAATCGGATGAGTAGTTTATGCACTACGGTGGCACATACATAGGGAAAGTACTTAAAACAGGATTTGTCCCTTTGGCGATGCTGTAATCCACCTTATTTTAGTAACACCCTATACATATCGCGTGATAAAAATCGTAGAAATGTTTTTATTTCTTAAAAAATATTGTATCTTATTTTTTAATTGTTAAAGTATGGCCCCAGCAACTGTTTGTTTAGGATTTATTCGTTAACTGCCCATCATAGTTCACAATCGGAAGTAGTTCCCTCATTCACAGGAAGAATAAACCATTATCACTATCCCAGACAGATGAACTTGTCGGAAAAGTAATTATTAAGGGAACAGGTAAATGTAATCTGCAACAGGTAAATTTCAACAGCTGACTTAAAAAGGGTTTTATAAGTTTGACCACGAAACACCGAGATTATAAATATAGAGATTATATTTTTTTTAAAAGAAGAGTCCCGCAGTAGGGTATGAAGCCCTGTATCGCAAGGGACTTTACAAACATACAAGCCACGGACACAAAGTACATATAGACTCGGAACAACAATTTGTGAATCACACAAAGTGGTTTCCTGTGTGGGAATCGAACCGACAACCTCTGGCGTAGCAGTCGGACACCCTCCCACCGCGCCACAGAGGCAGTCAAAAAAAAAGGAAAAAAGATTTAAAATGGCGTTTTTAGTTTCACCGGTTGAGTTTCGGTTTATATTAAAAAGAAAAGACTTAAAAAAGAAATATCTATTCAATCAGTTAGGTTGTAATTTACAAAAATAATGAACTATGATGTAACTTACACCATACTTGAAATGAGCCGTACTTATGATTATTACTTATTTAAAAAGATATTTTATTCAAAGACTAGCTGTCCCGCGCAACTTCGTCTGCAGAAATTTTCCCCGTTTTCGCAACATTTCTAATTGCTCGTATTGCTCGTAGTGTGATGGTATATAGCCTATAACTATAACAGTGATAGAATTTTTCAATTGGGATCAGTACTTCCTGAGATTGTGGCATTCAAACAAACAAACTCTTCAGCTTTATAATATTAGTATAGATTATTATTTGTGACTCAGTGTCAGACAGAACACAGAACAGATCGAGATGTCTGGGAGGATAAGCAAAGTTACCACATGGCCCGACATCCATAGATGGATGCCGATGGATGCTCTGTACCTCGAAGAGCACAATAAGCCGTCGTGTCCTGTACCAAATCTCTCTCCGGTCGTGTCGGATTTTTCGTCCCATCGTACTATGAGAGAGAAGGAATAATATAACAATATCATGGGATAACTCACACAACGCCATCTAATCCCAAACTAAGCATAGCTTTTACTATGGTAACCAGATATACTTACAAATATATTTCTAAATACATACATATTATAGATAAATAACACCCAGACACAGAATAAAGCATCGTGCTCATAACATCAAGTTTTATCCTGGGTGGGGATCGAACCCACGACCTCCGGCTTAGCAGTCAGGTCACTAACCACTTGACCAACAGGCCAGTCAGAAGAGAGAGTGCACTTGTGTCTGCGTATACACTTGTGCACTATAATATCTCCTGTGTCACTAGTCTCTAATGAGATTAGCCGCAGTAACCGAAATCGGTTAGAAGCCCATTACATGATTAAAGAAACATGACTGTTTTATGACTATGATCATCTATCAAAAAGTGACAAAACCTCTCAGCAGCAAGAAAGCCGCGAGCGCTTAAAGAAGTTTTACAGTCTAATTCGAACAACAGCTTAAAAAGCGTAGCGTCAAAATACCGCGTCGTCGGCGCTTTTATAACGTGCAAGATAATAATATGATCTGTTCCCAACGACGTTCATAAAAAACGCGGCGTTTAAAAAACGCTGACGTGTGAACATGTACGCGTGAACGCTCTTTTAACGAACATTAGAGAAGCTCTCGAATTAGGCCTAAATGTTTTATTTTTGTGTATGTTCTAAGCCCTAGTTATACTGCTGTGTAAATTTACTGTCTGTAAAAAAAACCAGGTGGCATATACATATCCCAATATAATTAATTAATAACACGTTTGGCAACCGAACGTACTTGTGCGAGTACAAAAATATAATTGAACATCCATATTAAGAGAACAATATTGTACAAATGAATTATTTATGATACTTTTTTTTGATTCCGACAGGAAATTGTTTCTTAGCAAAAAATAATAACAGAACGACTTTTGAGCGCTACCAACTCAATACTACTTACTCTGAAACTTTAACTAACAACACGCTTTATAACATCTACGTGTGTTTTAAATCCATTGACAGTTTTGTATGAAAGTTTATGGAGTGGTGTAGTGATAAGTCGTCAATGTATAAACTCAGTAAGTGTTAGGATTGTAGCCGGAGGTGGTAATGTGGTTCTCGAATGAAAGTGAACAGAAACATAAATTGTACTTTCGTGTGAACTAACCACGCCTGCCGAATGATACATTCAAAGCAATCAGTAGGTAGACGATAATTATTTTATTAGTATACAACACCTTTTCGCCTATTTCCCCTCAAGTGATTTAGTGTTTATTTGTAATTAATATCTTATATACGAACCGACTGTTCTTGATTACTGTTTTTTCGATCTAGATTATGTATTTCTAATGAGTGTCAGGGAAATTAGGAACGCGAAAATGTGTGTAAATCATTTTACAACTAGTAATTAAACTCAATCAGCGATATCAATATGTTGATTTATAACATGATTTACGATTTCAAAGATAATATTGATAGAATATGCGATCATAATATTGCAGTATTTAAAATTGGCACAGTATATTAAGAAATTGGTTATGAGCGAACGCAAAAAAATACTTACAAGGAAAAAACCCGACGGCGCGGTTTTTTTACGGGCGCTTAATTAACATTATACCTGTACCATATATCGCTTTCAATTAAAACTAATCATATGAGTCCTATGACCTATGTTACAATCCATCAAGGGCTGTTAACTCTGATACCCACTAAATGCCAAAGAAATAAAATACATTACATACGTCAATAAAATGACTACCTACCTCTGTGGCGCGGTGGGAGTGTATCCGACTACTACGCTAGAGGTCGTGGGTTCGATCCCCACCCAGGATAAAACTTTTTTATTTCACACTTTTTAGTGGGTTGTTTTGTAATTTACTTAAGTTACAATAGGCATATGTCAACTGCTCATATCCTTTTACAAAATATTACTTTCCCCGATGCAGGGCCGTTAAATGTTGAGGAGTTCACTATCAGCTCTATTACATTGTGTAATAGTAGTGTAACGAGAACAAAGTGCTACTCAATACCATGTTAATGTCACTGAATCGCAAACTGTGATATATTGAATGGGTCTGCTCGTCGTTTGTGGTCTTCATCATCAGTTCCACTTCACCAATTGGTGTTTTTTAAGAGTAAATGCACAAATTACTATGAAATATACCTAAATCACTGTAGGTGTGTCTTTAACATTTTAAGAGTTCCCTCGATTTCTCCAGGATTCCTTTATGAGATCGTGATCTGATGACAATGGGACCAACTTGGGAGTATACCCCTTCGAACACAGAAATAATTTTTGCGTAATCAATGAACAAACATAAAAAAAACATACAGGCGAATTGAGAACCTCCTCCTTTTTGAACTCGGTTAAAAAGGACTAAAACTTTCGAGTTAGTTTAGTGAGTGAGTGTTTTATAATGCAATGAGTGCTACCCGTTAGAACTCAAGGACAATAAGAAAAAGTGCCAATGCACACATTTTTAAGTTTTAGTATACGACAGAGCAGATTAAGTAAAAATTGAATTATTATTAGTAGATTGTAATGGAATGACGAATCCAATCGTGGTTTAATATTTAGTAAAAAAATGTACTGGGTGATTTTTAATATACCTACCCCCGCTTGTGGCTTTTGAAAAATATTTAATATAATAAATAATCCATAATCACCCACCAACTTGTTTTTGAGGTTATGACCTTAACCACCTACAATCTATTTTACTAGAGTAAAATCGTTGTTTATTGTGAGGTTTAAGCTCAAAACCTGACAAAGAAACATCGATCTTGCTCCGGGGTCTATCAGATGTGTGGTAAATGGTTGTGTAACAAAAATCGGTGGAAGATGGGTTAATTTGTAATATTTTTTCAAATTATATTACGAAGTTATTTGGTGCAATGTAAGGAAGTAAAGAGCGGGAGGTTAATAGTATATTAAAAATCACTCTGTATATATATATATATATATATATATATATATATATATATATATATGATTGAGGAATACAAAGCTAAAAGAGATTGGAGTCTGTATATCAATAAAATGCAAGTTTTACTCATAGATTACGCCAATTTCCTTTTCTGCTACCTCAGAAGCTCATTTACAGAATTGATTATTAGGTATTTTATATTTTATTAAAAGCACTAGTAGCCGGATGTAAGAAATAAAAATTCAAATTGGAAAGAAGCATGTTTCGTTAATATTTTACTTATTTATAAAATATTCTAATGCATTAACTGTATTCATTTAAGCACTTAAGTTGAACTATGCGCTTAATTGATTAACGCCGTCAATTAGAGGGATATTATGGACAAGATCAGCGATAGTCTAATCAGGACTACTGATACTAGGGGATATATTAGATTTTTTGATTTTGTGATAGTGGTATGACCACGAGTTAAAATTTTGTTAGATTATTACTGACCACACCAGACAATAAATTCCCCGTGGTCACACAAGTGTAACAAAGTGGTGTGACGATGAGTCCGTCGTCGATAGTAACGCTGTACTTGTAGTAAAACGCTTACCCGTCTATAATTTAACCACTATCGACGTTGCTGACTTTAAGTTAAAGTTGTGTTAGTAGTAGCAGTAGTTCCCGAAAGGTTTATCATAGCAAAAAACATAACTAATAAAATCCGGTCGGACTCGCGAATAAAGGATTCCGCACATTTATCTATACAACATTAGACACTACATTACAATATCGTGCAAAAAACGTCAAGAAACTACGTTTGTTGTATTTGATTCTGTTTTTAGGATTTGTTGTTAAAGCGGCATAATAAATACATTATCTACGAAAATTTCAATTGTCTAACTATTACGGTTCATGAGATACATCCTGGTTACAGAAAGACAGACAGCGGAGTTTTAGTAATGGGGTCCCGTTTTACCCTTTGAGTACGGAATCTTAAAAATAAGCTGTCAAATCTTCTATTACTGTCAATAAGTTATCTAAAACAATTCTTTTACTACAGCTTTAGTTGATACAAGCAAATTTGCGAGTAAATTTAACAAAATATCTCTCACACTTTTGCATAACGAACTCTTAAATCAATCCTCTAGATGTGTCATATTTTAATTTACTCGCACCAAAAATGTCTTAAAAGTAAACACAAAACAAGCTCAAAGTCACTGTGATCGATTTCTTATAACGTTTTCTTTAATTACGTGTGCGCCTACGCGTACAACCGGAATGTGTACGCTCCGATTATCTTACCGAATGTATTGATTTATTACTCTGCATTAACTGGAGTATTAAAACGTTAGCGTCAACGTTATGTTTTATCTTTACGGTTGATTTCCTCAGGGGAATGAGGAAAAGAGTAAGCAGTCGAATGTAAAATTGCCTGCCTTAAAAACTTTGTGGTTATGTTCCTGTATCGTCATTTTCAGTTGTAAATGTGATTAGGTATTTGCAATTATCTTTTTACGGGCAGGTATCTTGTTGGATTTAGAATGAGATTGTAAGTAATAATCAGTTCATAGGGATAAGTTTAACACCGGCTCTACACATTGGCCCCAAAGCCGGTACCAACGCCATTCGTCCAACGTGTGGATCTAGAATAACGCTCGTACCAACGTTGGCGCCAATGCTATTTCTAGATAGACGTTGGGACCAAAGTATGGAGCTAGCGTAATTGCGTCAGAGTTTAATTTTCTATGAAGATGAACACTAGCATCAAACACTGTGTTCGTCTAAAATATTCGTGAAGATCCAAATTGGTTGTTCTGTGCGGCAGGTGTTCGAAGAAATTTTGAGTTTATTGCCTACTTCACTGTCAACCGCTTCCATCGGTGACTGTTGTTACTGAGACGTGGAGCGCGAACACAAGTAGAACTTCGTTCGCAAGGCGTAAGTGTTTGCTTGGCTAATTTATTGCCACACGTACGAAGCAAATGTTTCGTGATCGATGTTCGTGTTCACCACGTTTTATTCGTTCGTGCGTACGGCTTTAGAGTAGTAAAAAGTAGCCTATCTGACTTACAAGGCTTTATGCCATGTACCATTGCACTAACTACGATGTTTTAGAGTGTTTATGGTACTTACCACTTCTTTTTAGGCCGTGTTATAGTCGGAGAAATAGGATACATAACGATTCCTTTTAGGACTCGCCGTAGTAGAGTAAAACGCAAAATTAAAATAAGATCTATAAATAAAAATGTGTGGCACTCGGGGACTGCCGCAGTAAATTTTTTTATCAAATTAAGCAATTAAAAAAAAAAAAAAATTTTCATTATAAAAAACAATGTTTTTAATTTTTTTTCCTAATTTTTTTTTTTTTTCATTTAAAAAAAAGTCATTATAAGTTCTGCTATTCATCGATAGATGGCAAAACTAAAAAGTATCACCGCTGTGCCCGTCGGAGTGGGGAGCGTGAGGTTTTTTCGTTACGGAATTTCTGGATTCGGTCCCCGCGCTCAAGGCCCGCGATAGAAGCTATGCAATAGCTTAAAAATAAATCTTTGTGTGTCTATATGCTCTCTATGCGTTTCGAAATAGCGACGGAGGATCGTGGCGAGAGGGACTCTCCTTAGAGTTGGGTTGCTTGAGAGTTCAGCCTTAAGTGGGTGGTAAACTCCATATAAGGCTAAATATATATTACCGCGAAACCATTGTTCCAATTGTGATGAACAGGGTGTTCTGGGGACGGCCAAATGGTTCTGGCCAAAAAAAACACAGCAAATCGTGGCCAGGATCACTTGTTTCCAATAAAATACATTATTCACTTGTAGGTACTCCGTTCAATATGACTGTCAAAGTTTTTTTTAACAAACGAAAGTGGATCAAACCATTTACGAAACCAAACCACTCTTGTTTTAATTGAAATAATGAAATGACCAGTAATAATGATTTTACGCAAATTGAATTTATTGATTTCTACCATAGAACGATCAAAGATGGCTCGCGCCGACCAATTAAATGAATTTTTGTTTAATTATAAGCACCAATGTTTGATAATAAAATATAGGCGTTTTATAAATACGTCGGGGCTATACAATTAAACAATTTGTTGTAATTTTATTAGTATAATTGGTGGATAAGAAAGGTGGGTATTTTGCAATTTATGGCTATTAATACTCTATGCATGGGTGGTATCAGAAATTCCATTCCATACCATACCTCACCGGTTTCAATTATTAGTTTGTGTTTCGTACCACAATTTTTACTAACAAAAATATATATATATATTTACCAATAAAGAGTAAGCCTTGTTTCAACAAGGCTTACTCTTTCTTGGCAAAAATATTAATTAGATTTTGATAAAACTTTACATTTTAAAAGCTTTTATATCAGATTAACACATAAGAGTACGTTTAATTGTGATATTTAACAAATTAAAGGCAGAAACGCAACTGCGTTTTCCATACAAATGAAAAGTGCAGAGTTAGGTACATCAAAGAGTAAAATTTTCGAAGATGTTAAAAAATACTTCGTTATTAAAATAATGTACAAATATGGTTTAAACTAAGGTCGAATCGTATGATTAACCTAAATATTTAACTGGTAGATAAGATAACTTGTAACATAAAAATGGTCAAATTTTAGACTCCCAAGAGTCTAGCGGACATACCTTTGTTCGCCCTGAAGCACCTGTCCCACCAACGACGATGAGCGAGAAGCGTGTAGCGATTTATCACTTAAGAAATGTACAACAGATGTATTTTGTAGATCCCGTCCGAGTATACAAAAGAGATGTAGTATACAGTATAGAGCAAGGCAGTGTGAACGGTCAGCAATCAACTATTAATATCTATATCTCTTTTGTTTACACGGGATCTACATAAGTATGTACCTACGTTTGTTGAGCGATAAAATCGCTTCTCGCTTTCTCGCCGTTGGTGGGACAGGTGCTGGTGCCCAACTGTCGCCTGTCCGCTCGACAGCGACGCGGCGATTGGCCATGAATTTGTTGGCTAGGCGCACGATGGGTGTATTGGCAAATTTTAACCACAACTAATAATATTGCACCATCTTCCGTGGGGCTAAATACTTACAGCATGGATATTTTTAATGGCTAAACAATGAATGATCTAATTCTGCGTTTTAATGTACTTAGTATTCCCTATATTATGCACCTGTACGTATACAATGACGCTAGAAATTGAGCTCGTCTATTTTCGTTCTAATTAACGCAATGCCTAACAAACAGCTGATTACTAGGCACGCGCCGTCTTTTCTTAGAACGTATCCCCTAATACATTCCATTGATGTCATAAGTACGGGCTCTCAGGTGTACGCAACAATGTTTAACCCTTGTTTTACTCGTCAATCATGGTATGAATACGTCCATTTTGCACCTGAAGTGGTATACTTTATACCCCGTTATTAGATAGTTATTATGTTGATGGAAAACAGTGAGCTTATATGTTTAACTAGCTGTGCCCGCGACTTGTGGTACTGCTCAGCTGCTCACTCCCTATAGACTTTAGCGTGATGATAAAAAGTAGCTTAAGTGACTTCTTACATCATGCTGCTGTCTGACTGAAAGTTCCGTCAAAAGCTGTCCAGCCTTTTCGGAGATTACCCGGCACAAACAGACCGACAGACAAAAAAGTTGAAAGTCGTGTTTTTGTTATAAGTACCTACCATGTATATCTATTTATATATGCATTTAGTAAAAAACCGGTATTTTCACTTTACAAACAGACACTTCAATTTTACATAACTGTATAGATGCCTGTTTATTTGTTTGCAAATAGCTGTTTTAATTCTTTAGAATCATTGATTACTTTGGTTTTAGGCAAGCAATATGTTACACTAGCTGATCTGCGCAACTTCGTCGGCGTAAACTTCCCCGTTTTTGCAACATTTTTCAATGCTTGGCGTGATGATATATAGCCTATAAGCCTTCCTCGAAAAATGGGGTATCCAACAGTAAAATAATTTTTCAATTGAGCTCGTAGTTCCTGAGATTATAGCGTTCAACAAACAAACAAACAAACTCTTCAGCTTTATAACATTAGTATAGATTAAATATGCTACCTAAGTGAAAAAATGTTTTGCATTAAAAAGTATATCTATGAATATAATTAGCAGGCGTAGATCTCTCCAAAGAGCACTCTTAGTACTTTCAAGTCATTAAGTCGAAAATCGCGATACCCAGGCGGTACAAAGTTTGCCATTTTTAATTAATGTTATATATTAACTTTCCAATTAATTTTCCGCTACTTGCCATGACACTACGCTAAAGAAACTTTTATTTACGCTTCTGTCCCACTGGCTGGACCATCATTACTTCACATCTTTTGCAAAATCCCTTTATTTAATTTATATCTAGTTACTCTATGGCGTATCAGTGGCAAAGGGTATTTAGAACACCATTACTTTCGGTTTCTCTTTGGATTGTATTTACTTAGTGTTATAGGTACAAAGAACCATGTCCAGCAAGATATATTTTCGTATCGGGTTACCTCTGGAAAATTTTAACCCTTCGCCTCTGCAGCGTATATATCCGTCCATTCGCCATCAATTCGTAAGTTTCTTTGCCACCTTAGCAAAACCTTTAATTTGAAGGGCAAAATCGTTTTATTTGATTTCATCGAGTAAAGTGCAGCTGTCGGTGCACACGCATGATTCATGCTTTAATTATTTTATGTGCACCTTTAAGTGGTATATTGCTCAAAACACATTTATAACAATAATAATAATAATAGTAATGATTGGTTCATTTAGGAAGCAAAATACTACACTTGTGAAAAGTCGATTCTACATTTACTTGTCTATTCTACATTTACTCGAGAAAAGAGCAGGCAAAAAAAACTCGGGGCCGCTCTTTTCAAATAGCCAATGTTTACAATGTTTCTTTGTTTATAAACTGTTTATGCAGGTAAGGTGCTGCCACCGTTATATTAAACAACATATTAGAGGACTGACGCAAAAAAAGAGGTCAACAATTTTAGAAGAAGAGTACACGAGATTGGATATATCAGCCTCAATGGGAACAACTTATTAGGAGCATCCACTTACGATATAAAAACTTTATGTACATAATACATGTTTTGCAAAAGAAAGAAAAGAATGGCAGTAATTTATCACGCAGATTCTTTACTTACAAAAGTAATCTGTAAATTTAATAATAATGGTCTCCTAACCGGTTTCGGTAACGGCGGCCAATATCAGTGCGTAAGTACACAAGTAGTCTCTATTCTCACACTCTTATAGTACGATGAAACTTCGACACGAACGCAGAAAGATTAGGCGCAAAATCGACTGCTTAACATGGTGTCCGGGGCACTGAATGACGTGACTTTTTTGAAACTTTGACTTTGACTTTGATAAATAGTATTTTAAAATGAAATACTAACTGTCATCAGTTTCAACCATAAAACCAAATTCTCCATAGGAATTCTTTACATAACATTTTAATCCACTTAGAATAGAATTTGAAATAAAATTCTGCCTGTTTTTGCAACATTATTCATTTATGCTGCGCTCCTATTAGTCGTAGCGTGATATTATATAGCCTTTCTCGATAAATGGGCTATTCAACACTTCAAATTTTCCTGAGATTATCGCGTGCAACCAAACAAACTAAATTTTCAGCTTAAGTAAGTACTTTCGTATTTTGAATGTATTCTTAGTAATCAAACCTATTTCGCTGTACTGAATGTAAACTGGCTGGTTTTAATTCCATGAAATGTTGACATTCTAAACAAGGAATAAATAATAAAAAAGTAGTTCCCCCCATTTTCAATTGTTTTTCAAGAACGCAAAATGAACGTATGTCGCGAAGAAATTCGGTAAATTTTAAAGTTGTGTTACAAAATAGGTAAAAAAGCGACGAACGCCGTGAATAAAATTTGTGAGATTAACGGACCTACTACGGTATTAATAGGAATAGCACAAATGTGTGAAGGATAAGGCTCGCTCTGGACGCCCTGTCACGGATAAAATCAGTGCTATCTTTGAAAAAGTGATCATGATGGACATATTACCAGTTACAATATTGCTGAAGAACTGGTTATTAAAGTCTGGGTTTAAGAAAAACCTTGATATTTGGGGACCACATGATGTCACTGAGAGTAACTTACTTATTGTAACATGTTTCCATTTGCGATTCTTTGTTGAAACACATTCAACACACACAACACACTTTCAATCACAACACATTTCTTACACGGTTGATTACGGGTGATGCCACCGGGTAAAACTATCAATTTTGACCTGTCAGCAACTGATGAGGTTAAAAGAAGCCATTGAGAAAAACCGGCTGGAGCTGGTAAACAGGAAGGGCGTTGTATAGATGAGTGCGGCTTGGCGTTGTCATGATGGCATTGGGCTATACGGAGGATGCAGGACGCATCAGATGTATGATGTATTGATGCATCATCCGTATAGCCCTAATCCTACACCATCAGATTTAGACCTGTTTTGGTCACTTCAGAACTAAAGAGGTATTTCTTAGGAAACATAAAGTTAACCTCAAAAGAACACTGTGAAAATTACTTGTCAGATTTTTTTAATAAAAAAATCTCATTTTTTACAGCAATGGAATCATGGCACTATCCACAAGATGGCAACAAGTCATCGATCAAAACACACATTTTATAAATAAATAAAAAAAATACTTAAGAGTATTTTTTGTTTGTAAAATACGAAAATACTTTTGCCCCGACCTTATAGATAACAAATTGGTGACAGCAGCTTCACATATATAAAAAAAATACATAGCCATTATTGTCAATTTGAAAATAGCGACCGTGAATTTTTATTGCCTTGTTCTTTTGTCGGGCAACAATTGCTTTGCGAACTTGGCATTAATTGTAGGTACATTATGTAGAATCATAGACTTATCATACAATACTTTTACTTCCCAGGTGAATAAAAGAATTTGAATTTATACTTATGGAATTACAGTTTATCCCAGAGATCATCAAACCGTCTTATATCAAAATCAGACACGTCAACCGGCTGACCGCAAAGTGAACTAGTTATTTTTTTTATAACGACATGTTTAAAAAACCTGTACAGTCTGTTTTGACTACAACCTCATAAATTAAAAAAAACACTAATCATCTGTGACAAAAATTAATAAGTGATCTAAAAACGAAATGGTCCCATTACCGATAGTATTAATGTCTTATAAAGGAATTTGATAAACAAAAATGGTCAAATTTAATACTTAAACATTTTGAAACTTTTCATGATAATTTTGTCTTTCTTGTACATCTTAATACAAAACATACTGACCTCTATATTACTAATACGCTGGTAGTAATAGTTAGTATTCTTTGACGGTAGATTGGCGAACCCGTACAAAGTGATAGCAATTTCAAATGCAGAATAGAATGACCGTCCTGTGTTTTTTTTGACACTTATGCCAAATGGCCGTTATTGTTAACCTTGTTCCACAAGTAGACTTCCGTTTGATTTTGTCAAATGACCGTACAAAAGTCAAAATCTTCTTGTTGTTGTCGTCGATACCCTGTACTATAGAGGTTAGTGAAGTTGAAGCTTAAGCCACTTTTGGACCACTTTGTTCTGATATTTTGTGTCTAATGTCTCAATTGCCATGTTAACATGCGTGACAGGCAGGAAACCATTGATTCCTTCATATGTCGCGTTGTGGTCAGCAGTGAGTACGCCTCAGGTAAGTCTTTAGACTACGTAGTTATGAGAAAATAAGCTATGCAAACTATTTAAGCTACGTCGTGGTACCAGATGTCGTCAAAATAAAGACATAATAACATTTCTTGATAAAAAATGGTCTGCAGTGTACACGAGACGGTTACCAAAAACAGTCCGTTACACTTACGAGTAACAGACATAGGTATTCTCTCCGTAGTGAAGATTACACTGTAGAGCAAATAATTATACCTAGCGCAGCAATAAATACATCTACATACATATAAATCTGTTGACAGTGTGGGCATCGTAAACCGTAAACCAACGATATTTTAGCCAAGAACTACAAATTTATTCTTCCATATGGACGGGCGTGGTGGTCACTATAAGGTAGGATCTCACCTGCCATTCGGTTCTGAAGTTGCTTAAACTATAAGCGTAAGCGGATAAAATGTTTGTATGGTGTGCAAGAGTGATAGATCGTCTTTGGCTTCAGATGAAAGACACGCTTAACGTCTATAAAATTAACTGGTCGCTAAATAGAGACCGCTCACGGAGAGAACTCATTTTTAAACAATTTTCACTGAGTGAACACTTTCCGATAACTTTTTCTTGGTGGAAATATTTTGAAGTTGTCACTTTGTTGCAAGGTACGTTAAGTTAGAAACGGAGTCTGCAGAGTAGGCACGTTCCCCTTATAGCGCAAGCGCTTCTTGTCTTATATTATTATTATGTATGACATAAAAAATCGCATTCGAGTTAGACGCAACTGTAACTGGCAGTTGCAGTCTAACTCGAGTGTGAATTTTCATCCTAACTTTTTTTTTTATTATAGAATCATTGAAACATACAATTTTATTTCACAAATAAACTGAGGTTAATGATATATGAATGTAAAAGCCAATACTTGGGAATCAACGCAATTGTCTCAAACCTAATTTTCCTTACGATCCGCCTTCCTCTTCTAACTTGAACCACAAGTAAAGCCCGCAGGCCGACAACACCTGAACTGATCTATAGCCACAACGGTACTGCGGGCCAAATTGTTACTTGCAATAGTGTTTTAGTTTAAACTAGTCGTGCCCCCCGGCTTTGTCTGTTCAGTACTCTATGACAATATTCACACTAGTATCAGGTAGCATAATACCTGATACTAGTGAGACTTAATATGACCATCAGTCCAAGTGCTGTGTTGACGAATAGGTCGTAGATTTTTTAAACAACATGGCTCGAAATAAACTTCTAAAAATAAATACAAGGTAAATAAAAAATCACAAAATAATATATGTACAACATTAAAAAATAAATAAATATTTTGAAGTTGGTACCAGGATTTGTAGTTTATATGTTTTAGGCGCCAACTTCAAAATATTTATTTAATTTTTATTGTAAAACAGACAGTCGAATTGAGAACCTCCTTCTTTTTGAAGTCGGTTGAAAAGACATGTAGCTAATATTTTTAGAGCTTATTTATGTGTTTTCTATTTTAAAAAATCACTGCCGTATTAATTGTATTCTTATATCCTGGAGGACTTAATAAACATAAATCGAGCTCACATAGTACAACTAAACTCAAAACACCAGGTAGGTACATTTATGATGCCCATTTATTTTTGGTGGAATCAAAATCGCAATACTTTTATTAACAGTTCAACCGCTGCAATCATTCTATGATTTGTTATACCTACTTCATATATATATGCACAAATGATCACCTATTTTTAGATACGACTGCACTAACATTGCTTAACATTACTCATATACAATTCGGTCACCATCACCTAATTGATACTTTTCACTGCACCCATAAAATACGACGTCCAATGCCTACATTACCTTATTATATAATCATATAAAGAGACTGTAAAAAGTCCAATACCACACACCACAAAACATAGGGAAAACAGAAGGAAAGATTCATACAAATAAACTCGAGCAATACACATAGATATCGCTTGTCGTCGTTTCAGTCAAAAAACGTCTACTACTAAACATAGGCCTCACACAAGGATCGCCATAATGATCGAGATAATAAACTCATTTAAATTCATCACATCTTCTTGTCTTAGGACAATCTTGGGACAACTCACACAACGCTATCTGATCCCAAACTAAGCATAGCTTGTACTATGGAAACCAGACCACTTATAAACATACTTATATATTTCTAAATATGTACATACATATTATAGATAAATAACACCCAGACACAGAATAAACCATCGTGTTCATCACACAAAGTTTTATCCTAGGTGGGGATCGAACCCACGACCTCTAGCAATCGGATACATTCCCACCGCGCCACAGAGGTAGTCTATCACATGTTTTATGAATAACTTAATAAAAAAATCTTTATTTGCCTAAGAACCAAAATACTACATTTGTGAAAAGTCGATTCTAACTATACATTTACACGTAATGCCTGTTCGCAAACAATAGGTAAAGCTCGAATAAAGAACGAGCTAAATGACAATGTTTCTTTGTTTATAAACTGTATTGCATAATATGTATTGTATTTGCATCAGTCCTCTAATATTGTGTATAATGTAATGGTGGCAGCACCATAACTGCATTATGCAGTTATGGTGCTGCCACCATTACATTATACACAATATTAGAGGACTGATGCAAAACAAGAGGTCAAAAATATTAAAACGTACGTGAACGTATGACTTATACATACTGTAATTGATTTATCTCAAAAATCTTTTATCTTATAACAAAAGTATTACTATGTTTTACTAGACAATTTTTAATGTTCCGTAACAAACAAGGAACAACGCTTTAGTTTTTAATAAGCAATAAATTGAAAACCACTTTTTTCCATAACAGTAATCGTTAACGAGATATTTGTAAAAATTGTATTTTATGATGTTTAACCCAGACTTACTTTTTAGCGGCACAATTTTTTTTTTAAACTATCTATCAAACAGAAGCATATGCTTATGTCTGTTTAAAAAAGTTTCATGCAAAAATCCAGCATTCTCCTATTACGTTTCGACCGTATTTGCAATACGGTCGAAACATCTGGCAATAAACAAAGGTATTTAGCCTTAAAATAAAATATTTACGCGATTAAGACCCGTAGCTTATAAAATTCTATGATGTGTACAAATCGCGAAAGTTTACGAACATATATTCACCTATTATTTAAGTTCAGTTTTCATTTGATTTTTATTCTCTCAAGTATTCGTTACAAAGCGTGTGTTTCTTGATTCCGTGGCCGCGAACAGTGTCTTTGTAGTAGTCCGCGTAGCTTGAGCGAAACATGTATGACTCTTTACTTCTGTACTCTTGGTATTTTGTAGTCCAATACCTTACGCCTACGTGCAACCATATGGCCAAACCGATAGTTAGCTACAAAAAAATAATAAACTAATAAATAGACGCCGAAATCGGCTCCCAGCTATTACTGTAAACTAGTGGAGATACGATTTTTTTATTATCTCCAATGAATAGTTATTATTGGAGATGAAAGCTGATACTTGGGCACGCGCCATACAGAGTTAGAATTATTAAGGAATGTTACGCCAGATGATTATCTTGTTTTTAAAGATCGGTTTTGGTGTTCCGTACTTTTTTGGAAGTGATTTCGTATGTTGCTTTAGGCTTTTGTCGTCTAAGTATTGTCGGTACTGCTCGTTTTATTACTGGAATAGTTTTACCCGCGGCTTTGCTCGCGTTAAATTGATTTAAATTTGAAACCACTATTCACACCACAGTTTGTAAGGAAAAAGAAAATTGGGTTGACTTAGGAACTTTAAATTTCAGAAATGGATTCCTAGTATGAACTGGTGGGTTCATTTCATAGTACTTAGAAGTACATACCTACTACTGTGCGATTCATATAACACTGCCACCTGTGGTTACACCCAAGTTAAGCGTCTTCCAGACGGTTAGAAACAAGGCTTCCCGCCAAGGTGACCTTGCTGGTTTCCAACAATTTAGACGCCTGGTTTACAACCCAAATTACTTGGTACATGGTTTTCAACACCCGTCTACAATGTTGGAAACCAGCAAGGTCACCTTGGTGGGAAGCCTTGTTTCCAACCGTCTGGAACAAGCTTTAAGTAATTTTAAATGAAACTATGATTTCTTCCACACAATTCACAGCGATATCCTATGGGAAATCCCTATAAACTGTGTATCAGGTGTGGTCTAATTTAAGTAGCAGATAGTGTATCAGTGTTGCATCTACCATGGTGCCATATCCGATTAAATTATTATGGCGGAGTTTGTAGCATTTACTTTTTGTCAAATTTCAGTAGCGAAAAGCGTAGATGTGGCATAAGTAGTATACTTCCCTTAGTGCAAAATTCGATTGGATTATTATGACATAGAACTTTTTAAGTCATACTTTTTTATAAAAATATATATGATATTTTGGAGTAGCTACTAAATATCATGGGCACATAACAACCCTTGAATTCTACCACACCTTTATGTTATACGTTGTTCCTGTATAATAAAATAAATTAGAAGTTCACAAATAAATTATTATTTGCTGGATTTTATCGGTTTGATTGAAAGTTTGATTAATATTAATCTATACTAATATTATAAAGCTGAAGAGTTTGTTTGTTTGTTTGAACGCGGTAATCTCAGGAACTACTGATCCGAATTTAAAATTATTATACTGTTGAATAGCCCATTTTTCAAGGAAGGCTAAAGGCTATATAACATCACGCTACGACCAATAGGAGCGGAGCAGCAATGAAAAATGTTGCAAAAACGAGAAAAATTGACGCATTCGAAATTACGCGGGACGGCTAGTACATAGTTATTTAGATGGGACCACACAACGTCTGCTCTAACAAATTTGTTTAAATAATTTTTAGTTGATACAAACACGAACCATGGTATGCAGTTACACGATCTTGTTTACTTTAAAATGGATTCTTGAATCTCATTATTGATGACTGATAAATAAACATGGTCTTGATATCTGGGAGAGCGCGAATAGCCGCAATTGTGTAGGACTTCAACGGCGATTTTTACGTTGCGTCAATTTTGTGCTTTTATTTATTTGTGTTGCATTTATGTAAACAATTAATTTGCTCTTTTCTATGTATACACTTGATATCTACATTGACGGTTCTACGTACCTGCCCTTAATAAGAAAGTATATAAAATCTAAAAAAACCTGCATTTACCGAGAAACAAATGAGATATATATAAGACAGTAATGTTGTTTTTATTTATTTAACACATAATGTACAAATAGTGTACTAAGGCGGATTTAATGCTAAAAGCATTCTCTGCCAGTAGAAAGCTGGGTAAATAAAAAGATATTATATATATTTATATTATATAATAGATTATATTATAAATATATTAGGTATATTATATAATAGACTACATGGCGTAACTGATACCGACCTAGATGATATCATGGATTTGTCATATCAAAGCCAACCAACAAATACTTGCAGTGTGGAGGAATTGATTGAAATGAAGCAAAAGATAAACAACCTGACTATAGAATTGCAAATTGCAAATACAGAAGTTGACAATTTAAATCTAGAAAACTTGGCTTTAAAAAAGGAAATACAAGATTTTCAACGAAAGATTAAAATTTACAAATCTGTTGGTGTTGAAGATAAAGAAAATTTCAATAACATGACGCCAGTAAAGTTTTATTCTCCCCAATATCGAAGGCGACTAACGTACAACACTAATAGAAAATCAGGCATATACAAGACCTCACAGGATGTAGCGAAGGAAGCCATTAAATGACAAAGTCCTCACACAAAGTATCAACCTACCACTACAATCGATAATAATCTGAGTTACGACGATTCATTATCAATTAAAAATAGTCAAAACACAAAAACTATGATGAAAAGTGATAGTATAGACATGACCACACTGGTAAATGATTTAAATAGTATAAATTGTAAACAAAGTTCCCCGTTTCCTCGAAACATAACCACAAAGTGCTCTACGACGGATGTATCTAGTCACAATTTAAACAAAGTCACAAATGTTCTACAAAAACTACCCCTAGCTGATAACCAACCAAGAATTATGATTTTTGCCGATGAGAGCGGGTATCGTCTGAGAAAATTACTCCACGATCAACTCGGAAACAGTTTTACGGTTACTTCAATTATAAAACCAAATGCACCTATGTCAGAAATATTTAGTTCATGTGTAACATTATGTAGGAATTTCACTAAGTCGGACTTTGTAGTGATCTTAAGAGGATCGAATGATGATAATCCGATAAAATTACAATCATATTTATATTATATGGGGGACCAAATAAAATACACAAATGTCTTAGTAGGTGAGGTTCTTAGAAATAAATTTCTGAACGTGAACAATGTAAACACATTAATAAAACATATACCTAGTCTAGCCATAAATATTGTTACGAAGAAAAAACATTTTTTTTTATTGCAAATAATATTTATTACTTTTACAGTGTGTTAGTTTAATACATAAATAAGAAACAATTCAAAATATAAAAAGCTTATTCGAAGTGGTCTCCATTGGCTGCAACACAGTCCTTTAAACGTTGAGGCCAGTTATCAATAGAAGCACGCACTCTTTCCATGGGAAAATTCTTCACTGCCAATCGTATGGATTGTTTTAGGGACTCCAAATTATCATGGCGTTTAGAGCAAGCCATACTCTCTAAAACTGACCATAAATCATAATCCAGCGGATTAAGATCGGGACTAGACGACGGCCAGTCTTCAGCTCTGATGAAGTCCGAAACGTTCACTTCCAACCAAGACTGCGTGGACCGAGCTTTATGACCCGGCGCTGAGTCTTGTTGGAAGGACCATACTTGGTTATTGAACATGGTGTTGTTAAGGGGTTTAACTACCTTCTCAAGAATGGTATCTTGATACACTTGTGCCGATGTTTTGATACCTTTTTCACAAAAATATGGCTCAGTCACTCCTTCATAGCTAACACCCCACCAAACCATCACTGAAGTCGGATAATGCCCACGTTGCACTCTGTCGACTAATTGGTAAGCTTCCTTAGAGCTTTGAGCATAAATACGGTCATTTTGTTTGTTAAAATGTTGCTCAACTGTAAAGATTTTCTCATCCGTAAACAAAATTTTTCTGTGACCTCCCTTTGCGTACCGCTTCAGTAGTTGCTTCGATTTTACCACCCTATTCTTTTTTAAATTATCAGTTAAAAAATGACCAGTGCGTCTCTTATAGGCTGCAAGTCCTAAGTCATCTTTTAAAATGCGTGACATGGTTCTGGGTGCTATCTTCATCTCCCGAGATAAAATCTTTTGCTTTCGGACAGGATTTCTTAGAATTCTTTCCCTTACTGCTTTGACCACCATTTTCGTACGAACACTACGTGGACGGCCAGATCTTTTTCTGTCACAAACAGAGAAGGTCTCATTGTACCTATTAATAGCCCGGTACACAAACATTTGACTAATACCAAGCGTATGGAGAGTTTTAAAAATTACATTCGGCTCCATACCAACTTTGTGTAATGCAATCACAGCGATTCGGTTTTCTTTATCACCCCACTCCATTTTAATATAGCAAAATATTGTACAATGTATTGGCGCCAAAATTAGAAAATACAATGAACAATCGTATAAAAATGACAGATTCCAAATTCAAATGTAATATCTTTCTTATTTTTAATTGTAACAGTATTTATGGCCAGACTAGGTATGTAATAATAGCAATAACATGTTTTTCATAGTGGTAGTCTATGAAAAACATGTTATTGCTATTATTACTTAAATGTTTTATTAATGTACAATTGTATAATGTTAATAGAAACGCATCAAAATTATGTATAAGTAGATTGTTCCATAGAGAAATAATACGTTTACAATATAAAAATAATTATCAAAATTATATATACGAGTTATCTACTAATAAAAGCAACAAATTATACGCATCTAAGATCACCCGTGATATGTATACTCAGACTGAACATACTATTTATTCTAAGTGTGTAGGTGTAAACACCATAGATGCAAAAATGCTGCCCGATAACGATACTGGGACGAACTCTAAAAATATTTTTTTTCGTGAACAATGATAGCACAACGAAGAAAATTGCGTTCAGTAGTAAAAGTAGCGATCGTGACAACAAGATTTTAAACTTATTTACTTTTAGAATATTTCATCAGAATGTATGTGGTATAAGCAACAAAAAAGATGAATTTGAAATTTACCTGGGATCGCTTCCGACAATTGATTTATATATGTTTAACAGAACATTTTATGAATATGATTTCTGCCTCTTTATTTAGTATAAGTAACTTTAACATGATTACATATAATACGAGAGTGAACAAAAGAAGGGGTGGCACTCTTATTTTGGGACATGTAAACAGAGAGGCATCAATGACCTGTATGTAAAAGAAATATTTGAAATATGCTGTTTAAGGGATGCCAATACAGGGCTATATGTGTGTTGTTGTTATCGCAGTCCTGATGATAAAACCTTTGAACAGTTTATGAAATGTTTGGAAAAAGTTCTAGAAATTTTGTTCAATAAAATGTATCTTATTTGTGGCGATTTTAATGTCGATCTACTTACAGAAAACAGAAAACGGGCAGAATTTGTTAACTTGTTACGTTGTTATAATTTCAGGGCTCTCGTCAATGGTGCAACTTTCATTCGTAATGAATCGGTTTCATGTATAGACAACTTCATAACAAATTTGGATAGTCAATATATAGATATAATTCTTAATGATCACAACTGCTTAGCGGACGGGCACAGCGGACTTTTATGTGAAGTAACACTTCAAGGGTTGGTAGGTAATAAAACTGTGCCAAATCAAACTATTTCCATAAGCAAAAGATTAATTAATAATAAAAATAATGACATATTTGGAAATCTTTTGTTGAACACTAACTGGACTAATTTAGGCATTAATTCATTTTTGAATAAATTTAATACCTTATTTAAACGTACTTTTAAAAAAAGGACCCTAAAAGTTCAGTTAAAAAATAACAGCGCGGGTATCAGATGGGTTACAAAAGGTATTAAGGTATCAAGCAAAATGAAACGTGTTCTGTGTACAAATAGCGGTAGTTATAGCAATGAATCGATTGTTTTGTACAAAAAAACCTATGTCAGACTTTTTAAAAAAGTTATAAAAACTGCCAAAAAGATTTCAGTGTGTAAACAACTCACAAATGCAAGGAATGTTAGTAAGGAAATATGGCAAGTGGTAAATCGTCATAGAAATAAAACCATACACAAAATAGGAAAACAAATTAATATAGTACATAAAAATAAGTCTGTAAATGATCCCATATGTGTCGCAAATATATTTGCAGAACAATTTAATTATAAACAACCATCATGTTCGAATAAACAAGGTGAAGCCGTTACTTTCCTTAGGGAGAACTGTGAGAGAGTTTCAAAAGACATGCAGTTATCTCCTATCACGCCTTATGAAATCAGTCGTATAGTTAGAAATATGCCAACGAAGACTTCCAGTGGATTTGATGAAGTGCAAATATCGATAATAAAAAATCATATCGCAGTACTGGCAGCACCACTTTCATATTTTTATAATAAATGTTTGGAAGTAAGTATTTTTCCTGAGCAGCTAAAAATTGCAAAGGTGGTACCACTACATAAAAAAGGTTCAAAGACGGATCCAACAAATTACAGACCTATATCAGTCCTGTCAATATTATCTAAAATATTTGAAAAGCTTTTGAAATCGCGTTTAGTTCGCCATTTGGTTATAAACAAAATTATCAATAAGAGACAGTTTGGGTACCAAAAAAGTGTCGGGACTTCTGACGCTCTTTATACCTTAGTAAATGAAATTGTTGAAAATATAAATAATAAAACGAAGGTAGCTGGCGTCTTCCTAGATCTAAGTTCCGCTTTTGATACAGTGGATCATAAACTTCTTATCGCAAAATTGGAACATTATGGTATACGGGACAAAGTTTTAGACCTATTTAAATCATACTTACATAAAAGACAAATGTATGTAGAAATCAAATGTATTGACAATAACAACTGCTATAAAACTTATCGATCTAAAATTCATGAAGTGACTACAGGAGTTCCGCAGGGATCAATTTTGGGACCAATTCTGTTCTTAGTGTTTGTAAATGATCTTTTAAATTTCTCGAGCCAGTTAAACTCTAGCCCTCAGCTTGTTGTATAATACTAATGCTGTTATAAGTGCGAGTAACGTTGATTTACTAAACCATAAAATTAATGATGCATTGAATAGCTTTTATGATTGGTTTAAAGCTAATAATTTATTAATTAATGTAAAAAAAACAAATGTTATTTTATTTAAGTTGACGTCTAGAAATACAGATAACTTAGACATTAGGAGAGAAAATAAAGCTAGTAAATACAGTAAAATCCTTAGGTGTACATATCGATTTATTATTAAACTGGCAAAACGAACTGAATGCCATTGAGGAATCGATATCGTCTTCCTGCTATACTCTTAGAAGTTTAAGAGATGAAGTTAATCTTGATCAGCTAAAGACTGTATACAACGCTTTAGTTGAATCTAGGATAAGTATTGTATTCGGTTTTGGGGGAATAGTTATGCAGCGATACGAACAATGGTTCGAATTCCCCAGTGGGAATCCTGCCGAAAATATTTTAAAGAACTGTCCATACTAACTGTGCCTTCTCTTTATATACTGACTATCTTGAGCCAGTTGTCGAAGTACATCACCGATTTTGAGACTGAAGATGAAAGATTAATTAGAGAAAGTAGGTACTCGAAGAAATCATTTAAAGCACAATTTTATACCAACCTTAAATATTGCAAAGCATTGTGGACGATATCAATGTGTGAAATTATACAACTGCTTACCGATGGACTTAAAAAAAGACGTATATAAAACACACATATTTAAAAAGAAAATTAATTTTTTTTATTAGAAAACACATTTTATTCTGTAGATGAATTTGCGGGCATATCATGTAGTTGACATTGAGAATGGACATAAATAAGTGGATATATTACTAGATTTTTGTGATTATTAATTGTTATTGAAAAATGTATTGTTTCTATTTTTTTAGTTTCTAATTTAGACATTTCTTTTAGTTATTATGTAATTGAATTTGAATTGAAATTAATTGAATTTGATAATATTTATAATGTAGTATTTATATTAATTAATAGTTATAATGTATTATTTTAGGTGTAAGTAATTTGTATATAATAATAAGTATTTTGTATTCAAACACAATTGTTATGAATTGTTATTGAAGTATATAAATAAATAAATATTATAAGTCGAGAAATAAAAAAAAATATCATATAAGTTTTGTACCTTAATAAATTAGTTTCAATGTATGCAGTACTTCGCAGCTGTGAAGATAGTAATAGTCAAATTCGTGTTTGAATATTGATATACAGGTTGATTTATAATAGTTGAGTGGTTTCTTTACATAACACTAAAAATAAATTATGGTCATTATTATATTTTTTTGAATTGCAATTTATTAATGTTATTCAATGAATTCAATATTTAAAATCGAAATTATTATTTATATTTAAATTTAGATTCATTTGTAATATTGCCACATCTACATATACTAATATTATAAAGCTGAAAAGTTTATTTGTTTGTTTGAACGCGGTAATCTCAGAAACTGCTGATCCGAATTGAAAAATTCTTCCACTGTTAGATAGCCCATTTACCGAGAAAAGCTAAAGGCTATATAACATCACGTTACGACCAATAGGAGCGGAGCAGCATTGAGTAATGTTGCAAGAACGGAGAAAATTTACGCAAACGAAGTTGCGCGGGACAGCTAGTATTAAATTAGACTATGGTGCCCGTTGTATTCACATGTTATTCGTTATCTATACTAATATTATAAAGCGGAAGAGTTTGTTTGTTTGTTTAAACGCGCTAATCTTAGGATCTACTGGTCCGATTTGAAAAAATCTTTTTTTGTTGTATAGCCCATTTATCGAGGAAGGCTATAGGCTATATAACATCGCGCTACGACTAGTAGGAGCGGAGAAGCGACGAGAAATGTTAAAAAAACGGGGAAAAATTACGCATACGAAGTTGCGCGAGACAGCTAGTAAAATATAAAAATTTACCAATTGTTAAAGAACTATTATACAATAGTTCTTTAAAATAACTGTTGGTGAATCCATAAAATAAATAAATAATACTAAATAATTTTGTAATATCAGTTTTGGAAAATATTTAATAAATTAGCCCCTAATCACCTACTACTTATTTTTGGATTTATGACCTTAACCACCTACAGACTATTTCACTGAAGTAAAATCATTTTTTATTGTGAGATTTACAAAGAAACATCGATTTCATTCCGGAGTCTCTCAGATGTGTGGTAAATGGTTGTGTAACAAAAGTAGGTGATAGTTGGTGACGGCTTATATTGTATTTTTTTCAAAAAATATATTCCAAAGTTAATTAGTGTAATGTATTGTAGCCAAGAGTAGGAGGTTATTAGTATATTAAAAATCATCCTGTTTATATATAGAATACCTATACCACTTATTCGGAAGCTATATTATTAGTTTCAAGTTTTGTCGAGACCAAAGCTTTGCACAATACACTAAAGACGTGTATCTTAATAATTAGAAAATACATAATAAAAAGTATACCGATACAAAATATATCACGATTTCGAGTAATATAAGTCTGCCATTTATTTACGACAGTAATAAAAGTATTAGCACGAAAAGATCTCTTAATCAGCAATCAAAATCTAAAAACGTGACTAAATTATTTCCTTACAAATTAGTATATTTCAGAATATTTGTTTTAAAAACATACTATAAAATATTACTAACAAAATAAGTATTTCTATCCGGGTCCTTATTCACGATCTTTATTTCGTTGTCGTGACAAGCCCGTGCGAATTGGCGCATGCGTGATGCATTCAAAAATGTCCGCTGCGCATATGCATTGATGCATTTCTAAGCGCAACTCTTTATTTACCACTAGCTGACCCGCGCAACTTCGTCTGCGTAAATCTTCCCTTTTTTTACAACATTTTCCATTGCTGCAACTACAACACTATATACTACAACATTTTGCACTCCTTTTTTTTTTTAAAGATAACTAGCAATGCGGGATTGTGGTCCCACATTACTAGCAATCCTGTTAACCCCTCCAGCTAAGCTCTATGGCTTGTGTTAGGAGTGGGTTCACGTCTTTAGTATAATGGCCAGGATTCGAACCCACGACCTCACGATTGCGAGTCCGATGCCTATTCCATTCGGCTATTAGCCTTAGCATGATGTTATATAGCCTATAGCCTTCATCGATTAATGGGCTATCCAACAATTAAAAGATTTGCTTTAAAAAAATATCAATAGAAGATACTACAGCGCATTGGACTACCATGCAGATGGTTCAGCTTAATATTCTAGACACGCTGTTCTAAATATTTCAACGATCATGTGGAAGGATTTTCTTAATCTGAGGATGTTATTTTTGGAGTTTCCAAAAGACCGCCACGCGCTTGTCGCTTGCCTGAATTCTAAGTCTTGTGAATAAGAGCTTATTATGGGTTCCCATAACATCTTCGTTTCATGCGAGATACTTTTTTTTAAGATCTGTAGCTGCCAACACCCCTTCCCACCTAAATATTTTTTCTTTGCACCATAATAGTCTTCCAAATCAAATAGATCCCCACGATGCTCGAGTAAATCCAAACTTAGCACGTTGGCCTCCCCAACTAACTATACGACCGATCCTTTTAGGAAGTTCGTTTCGAGCACCGTTCTTTAAACAACAACAATAAGGATACAATGAAATCAGATTATCTAATTAGCATTTCATAAAAAAAAACATAAAAGTACCGAATCTCATAACAACCAGAAAATAATAAAGACTGTAGTGAAATTTAAAAGTACCTTTGTCTAATTTGTGCCATCAAAACGTGGCTATACGAACATTAATAAATTACTG
Organism: Herminia tarsipennalis; assembly: GCA_945859575.2. NCBI lineage: Eukaryota > Metazoa > Arthropoda > Insecta > Lepidoptera > Erebidae > Herminia > Herminia tarsipennalis. The sequence goes on along the minus strand of OX243834.2, from coordinate 6,171,785 downwards.
CCTCTAGCTAAACTCTGTGACCGGATAACGTACCTTAAAAACGTGCCATAATACAAAAATCAACTTTATGAATTAAAATTTAAAGTGCTTTTTTGATTGAGGTACTGAACGATTTGCATTCACAAATTCATTGACCAAAATTGAGGCAGTTTCCGATTATAAGAGCTATAACAGTTTCGCCTCAGGGTCTGTACGCGTTGGTCATTATTAGATACTTCCTCTCTGTATTTTTATTATATTTTTTACAACTAGACTAAAACAGAGCATAACTGCATTGGCTGTTAAATGTTTTGACATCGTTAGACGGCTATTTGACGACGGGTATTTCGACGCAAATAATTTATATTTATCGCTATTAGCCAGTCTCGGTAGGTATTAGAATTTAGAGCATTTATTTACGCTAATTTTATACTTTAGAATGTATGAAAGAAAATATTTAATGTTAGTCAGACTTGATATTGTGATTACGGGGAAGCTGTTTCCAATCTCGAAATTTTCCATCACATTTATATATTTAAAAATGTGATAGAAGATTTCTCACATTTGAAAGTTGTCCGCATCGATTTATCGTCATCACGACTAAGTATCGTTAATCGATCTTATATCGTTCCCATAGTTAGGACACAGTTCTCTATGAGAAAGAGATACTCTTTCGCTCTTCTATCAGGGTACCGACCGTGTAGTAGTTCAACATAAGGTACCAGTGTAAGTTGGTTCATCATTGTAAGCCTGAAGACGTCCACTGCTGAACATACGCCTGCATAACGACCGATAGTCAGAGGTCTGCACACAACGGCTACCTGCAACTTTAGTTAGGTCGTCGGTCTATCTAATGTTCTTGTTTTTTCTTGTGATTGCCTCTGTGGCGCGGTTGGAGTGTATCTGACTGCTACGCAAGAGGTTGTGGGTTCGATCTCCACCCAGGATAAAACTTTGTATGATGATCAAGATGGTTTATTTTGTGTCTGAGTGTTATTTATCTATAATATGTATGTATTTCGAATTATATAAAGTATGTATATCAGTTGTGTGGTTTCCATAGTACAAACTCTGCTTAGTTTGGGATCAGATAGCTTTATGTGAGTTGTCCCAAGATATAATTAAAAAAAATGTTAATGCCTCATATCTTTGATTGTTTGAATTAATAACATTGTTTTCAGGTTAATTCATGTTTTCCTTCGTTTCATTCGGAACTATTGATACCACTAGACTAGCATCGATCGCAAGGATACAAGCAAAACTCATTAAAAATAGCAAAACACACTTTTTCAAAATGATTATTATCCTGACATTACCATCTCGTAGGTACCCAATAATTGGCACAACAAACATTTCATTAAAACAGGACAACCAGAAGCCGCAAGGTAATCACTGGATTGATCAATTCGATTGTCAATATCGACTGTATTGCCTTCGATCAGAGCACAGAGTCATATGGTCTTAGTTCTGACTATCTTATAATTTAATGTGCCCAGCAAATTGCATATGATGATGAAATGAACCTCAGTTGCTGTCACGTAACGTCATAATGAATCCCTCCCAATAATTACCGTCGGGTAATATCCTGTACAGGGACGAATTTGATAGATACTTGTGATTGATCTGTTCTCATCGCACAAAAATAAAATTGCTGTTTCTGGAATTCCACAAGGATCACGAATTACTATGTTGATATAAAATTAATCTTCTCTATCTGCTTTTAAACAGTTAGGTCCATGCAAATGCAAAACATTAAATTCGTAAGCGACATTTAAATTTTTACTTCTACAGAAATCTAATATCAACATAATTAGCAAAAACTTTCTAGCAATTTTTTCTACAATAGTGTATAAACAATTGCTAAAGGTAAATATTACTTCTCGTTGAAAGACATTTACGAGTAAAAATGTATTTAACAACACAATTTCATCTCCTAATTTTCTTTTTTGTATATGTATAAATAAATCCCTGATTCTTCTTAATGTAAAGAAAATACTAAAGTAATATAAGTATTTCAGCATGTTGTAGGTTGTCCAGCTAAAGAGTATATTCCATCGTAAATTAAGTTTCAAATGTAGAGTCATAACCATAAGAATTCAGTCATTATATTAAAATGATGGTTGTAAATCCATTCTCGAATGAGTGACTATTTTAAGCTTCAATTTCTAAATATTATTCGAATAGTATTAAAATTATAATAACTTTTTCATTTTCATTTCATCTACTAACTCCGTCCCTGTCCCTCCAACCAGAAACCTGTTCAGTCATATTGCCTCTCATTCATATAACGCTGATAACGTTCTCGCTTATTGAATAGATGGTATCGATGAGATCCATCCGTGATTGTCTGCGTACTGAATGTAATGGAAGATTCGTAGCTCATATTGCTTCATTAACAACACCTGTCTCGGCTCTCGATGTGCTACCGTGACTGGAGTATTGTAAAAACATTCCAGAACGAATGAAGTGTGATTAGATCGGCGCTTTTTGCAATTTTTATTAGATTTGAAACCGAATTAGCTATTTTAGTATTTATGTTAAATACGCCTAACTATTTACATTTGTTTTGAGATTAAAAGACAAACATCAGATAAAATTAGAAGTACTAGATATAAGAATTATGCAATACTCAGATTATACTAAAATCTATTCATATTGACAAATTATGTAATAAGATGATTCGCGGACCTGATCGTTAATGCATTCAAACCCTTGTTCTGCAAAAATCAGAGCGTCACCAAACCTCACTCCTGTCACTGAGGCATTAGTTCATAAATCTAATTCGCCTAGTAACTACACTTGCTACAGTGCTCTTCAACCGAGGACAAAACATAGTAACATATGTGTTTGTAACACTTTGTTACGAAAGAATATGCGATACAGGTTTGACTATCTACATCCACCTTAAAAAAAACCTCTGTCTATACAAAAATGTACCAATTTACGGTTCAAATAACACGCTTTAGGCACATGTGCGCATACATTAAAACAAAACAACTTAAAATCTTCTTCAATATTCTCAATTGTAAAGGCTTCGGCATACTAACACACGCGCGTTGTAGATTCCGATATATACAATACACTCGTGTTGGTGGTTGAATAACTACCGAGTTATGTCTAGTATAAGTTGATGAATAAAATTATATGACACGATTTTATGTGGTTTGATTTCGATACATTTTACATTTTGTAGTTTATATCGTCCAACAGGAAATCAGGCATGGATAAACCACAAATGAGTTGGAAGAAGGCCCGGAGGAGCTTAGAGTTCATTTAGCTTGGTATATGCTTCAACAAGAAGGAATCAACGCTAATAAATTACCTTAAAATAGGTCTACAATTTTGGTTTGAAAACTTACAAGGTTTGGTGACCTTATAATTCATCAGAAAATCTTCTCCGATACCACGATATGAATTACGTGAAACGTCATAAAGATAAAGTACAATTAAAAAAACATGTCGGACCATGCTCAGTGTAGGGTTCCGGAGCCGCTGCCGTATGAGAAAATCTGATTTGAATAAGTGCACCAACAGAAGAGCGTATTTTCATAGCATTTACGCCCTTTTGTTGAGAAACGCAGTTTTTCCACAATAACTCAATGACGGTATATCCGATCAAGTCCGAAATAATTTTAGTTTAAAGCAAATGCTTTAAACTACCTTTGTGATTTGTTTTTATATTTTGTGGTCACACAGCTCAAAAGATAAAAGGGGGTAGTTTATGCAACTTTCGGAGCAATAATTGACAAAAATATTCTCTTAATCAAAACCTTAAAATGTTTTTAAAAGACCTGTCGAATGATGTGCCACACGGCAGTTTTTGCTATAAAAAAAAAATCTGCTTCTGTTACATGTATAAAGGGCCCCCGCTAAAAATATTTATTTTTATCATTTAACTATCAAACTAAATGGCGGCTACTACAAGACACCTTTTTACCAAATTTAATCAATATTTATTGTGTATACTTTGAGTAAAATGCCTGTAACATACGGACGGACTTGAGACTTGGACGGAAACTTGTTAGAGTTTCGTTTTTGCCATTTGGGCTACGGAATATTTTTCTTATCTACATTCAGGTTATGTCTTTTCGATACATAAACAGTTCCATTGTATACCATTGAGTAAAAATGAGCGATAGAATCTTGTTAATCCATACACCGCAGAAACCGCACGTTCAACATGCAGAGTCCCTTACCTTCGTTAACGTATTCATACATACAAATTGTCATATTATTCTCGTACACAAATTCGGGTGCATTATGGTAATGAAGTAATAATGCGCTGACGATTCACCGTACCCTTGTCCAATGGTAAATCGTAGCCTGTTGTGGATAATTTGTACACAACATGCTTTAGGTTATGAAAAATTTGGAAGTTAAAAACGATTCGGTGTTGTTTGAAACCTTTCCTATATAATTATAGCGTCGATATACACTCTTAAGTATTTGATATTAATGTACCTAAGTCTGAATCAAAATTTTCTGTTTCTATATAATTATAGCGTAGTCGGACATACTTATGTACTTGTTTGATATTAACGTAATTCGGTATGAAACTTTCAGATTTATAACAGTAGGTAATTAAGTGTATTACTAGGTAATTATTATATTACTATTAAACATTTTTAAATGAAGTAATTTAAATTGTGGTGAAATTAGCAGAGGTATATGTCCAACAGTGGACATAGGCCTTTTTGAAAAATTCAAACCCTGAATAATTTGAAACTGGGTTTGAAACTTTCAATCTAAACCGAACCTAACGTGGACAAAGCTACTTTTTACTACCTTTATAGCCTTTTTAGATACCTATATAATTAAGTAAAATAACATAAATTATAAACACTAGTTCCAATAGAATCCCATTCAAAGCAACGAGTATAATTTGATTCCATATCCTTTTCAGAGCGAACTCGATTCAAAGCAATACAATCACGTTGTCCTTTACGATAGAAATACAAAACCGGGCAAGTGCATGTCGGGCCACGCACAATGTAGGGTTCCGTAGTCCCTTATCCACATACTGCGACTTAAGAAGTGGGTTTTCCATTGTTTTGTTTCGTACTACTAACATACGTTATATAAGTTTAATATTTTTTTCAATGCAATCTGTACGAATTTGTTATTACTTCTCACTTGGTCTGCTGTTACTTAAGTTGTGAAGCCTACTTAGTTGTGATAGTTTTCCTTTTAATTTCATTATTTATACTACTACCGAAACTTGATTCTAACAAAAATTTGCACTTTAAAGCTTAATATTTCACAAACGGATCCCTATATCGCAAAATAGTCTGTATACTCCTCAAATGTTTTTAGAAGACCTATCTAATGATACTCCACACGATTGGGTAGGTGAGAACAAAATCCCATCCCCATTTTACATAAAGGGTGGTTACAATAATCTTCTTTTTTTCTAAATTGTATTCTTTCCCTTTGTCTGCATGAGTAATATGTGTATCCATGTAAAATTACAGTCTTCTAACACTCTGAGCTAAGCTGCGGATGGACGGACGGACGGACATGGCGAAATTATAAGGCTTCCGTTTTGGAATTTTGGCTACGGAACCCTAAAAACGAACTCCATTCAACTAATTGGCGTTTAAATTAATAATGATTGAAACAAAAAATGGTCGGCAAACATTTGAATCCCCAATTAGACCATAAAGGCCTTATCATGAAGTCATTAACCGACCGGGACACAGGGAGGTTTATGAGTTTTACTACAGAAAATCGTTCGGCGCCATTCTGAACAATCCGACTGCTTTATAACCAATTAGCTAAGTAAATACAGGGTTATTGTAACGTGGGCGACATTGGGGCCAGGAAATTTGAACTAAAGTAGATTTATAATGAGTAATTTGTTGTTTACGACTGTCAATTGAAGGTCTAGGTAGTTTAGTCTACCATGTTTTACAGAAAACTGATGATATCACTAGATCTTCTGTTTCTGCGGCTTATGGTCTCTCGAAGTCGTCAAAACAAGTCACGATACATATTAGGTGCCTTTTACCTTCCATTGGTTGCCCGTCAATTTCAAAATAATAATAATAATAATAATAAAAATTATTTATTCAATTAGGAAGCAAAATACTACACTTGTGAAAAGTCGATTCTACATTTACTGGTAATGCCTGTTCGCAAACAATAGGTAAAGCCCGAGAAAAGATCCCGAGAATCCCGTGCAATGCAGAACAGACACAGTATTCTATATTCCACGGGCTATTTGTAATTTTATGGTTTTCTTAGTAAATATCAAGTTAGCTTTTTAAAATTAGAACTATAGAGTTGCAGACAAAAAAAAACACTTTAAATCTTTCAGTAATTTTGAGCTTGTCTGGGTCCTTATTCACGTTATTTTTTTCCGTTTTCGAGCAAGCAAGTGCGAACTGGCACATGTGCGGTGCACTCAAAGATTTCTAAGCGCAGCTATGACAAGATTTTGACAGTTCGGGCTTGCGAAAACGGAAAAATCCTGACCTTTCCTTCTGATCCTTGACGATAACTTGAAGAAAGATCCTGACCTTTATACCGTGAATAGCGCGTAAATCATTGCCGTTAAGACTAAGCTAAAACTAACTGCTCTACTTATTTGAAGCTTCTAGATCATAATAAAGCTTCATTGGTTAGAATCTCAGACAGTTTTTTTGGTGTCTTATTAATAGTAAGAGTTTCCGCTGACGCTAGTGCCATGGCCCTATATTTATGAGCAGAGTGGCGGCTAATCAAATGTGAACGGAATTGACGAATACCTATCTAGTTTATGAGTTAAACCGATCGAAACAGGACTAGAGTAACTGTTAAAAATATCAGATTATCTGAGAGTATGTTTGTTTAGAAGTAATATTATCGATGTGACTATTTAGCTACTAAAAAATAGGTTAATAAAATATAGATGTTTTTTGATTCTGTATTATGTAATTATCTGATACGAGGGAGATTTAAAAATGGCCTCGTAGTTGGATGATTTTCCAGACTAGCATGCCTGATTTGACACAGAGACACCTAGTAAAAACATGGTCTATAGTGTCTAGATATTATAGAACAAAATAAGATAGCAATCGTACTCCAAGATAGTCAGATACTCTACTCCAAGTAAGTGGACTATTGAAGAAATATGTACTGTAAACTATAACTACAAAATATGGTTCGTTTAAATTACTACTTTTCATTTATTTTTATTAACACTTGATATGAATACTGACGGGCGTTGAATTTCTTAATCAAAGGAACTTAAGTTCGGCACATACTATACTTCAATCGGAAGAAACAAAGCCGCCGGTAAAACTCAGTTAGATAAAAAGCATAATGATTGATGAACGTCACACGGTAGCATTTACCCGAACTATTAACATGTAAAAGCTTTCCGGTTTTATGTACCAATATAATTTTTAATTGCTTCGAAGATAATGCCGTCTTTTATGTTAGCGAACGATGTTAGATCGGATTTATTTTTTCATAACGAGATCTAATAATGCCTGATTTTATGGGTAACTGTTTATTTGGGGAAATAAGCACAAATTTGTCGGCATTTTCACAATTCCTGCATACATTTTTAATCATTAACAGTGCTGCCGTACGACTGTAATCGTGTAGTACTACCCTGACTGACTACCTGTAGCTGCGGTGTTTATTTAAATTTAAAATAATACTGTACATGAAATTTTCTTGAATTTTCAGTTTTTATTTCTTTTTATTAAGGGATTTTTACGTTGAACGTATGTCAGTCCCATCATACCCTAAACTTAATAATAATTCCTACTAAAGTTACCTAGATCCTAGAATTGTTTGAACAAGACTTTTGCAGCATCTCCGTTTGGTTAAAATAAAATTTGGTGAAACATTCCCATATATGTTCCGTTCAAATTCAAACCCAATATTACATTATTTCTAGTAGACTCATATCGGACACATTCCATCAACAAGTGGTGTAGTTCAAGCTACCTCTTTACAAATATCTTCGGAGAAAAGGCGGTTTACATCATTACATCACTTTATCACCTTTTATAGTCAAACTACATCACTAGTAGTATATTGCATAGAGCTCGTTTCAGATTATAATAAGTCTGCGTAGACACAGATGTAAGCTAGATGTCTAGATGATTATAAAGATACCGCAATACACTTATCTTCATAGGACAGGCGTATTGCAGTAACCCTCTAGTAAAATAGGACGGCAGTTTCACCGGACTATAAGAAGATTAAGCTCAGGATTAACCTTCAAGAAGCTCTCCGAGATCTCCCTGTGTAGTAATTATGTGGGTATCCATCTTTCAATTGACTTATTTATTCTATTGCTCTTGCTTCGCGATGAATAAGAAATTTTCAAACTATACTAATATTATAAAGCTGAAGAGTTTGTTTGTTTGTTGGAAGTTAATCAAGGAAGGCTATATAACATCACGCTACGACCAACAGGAGCGGAGCGGCAATGAGAATCGTTGCATAAACGGGGAAAATTTACGCAGACGAAGTTTCCCGGGACAGCTAGTTTGATTTAAAAGCGGTAAAATTGCGCAACCTCCTGTAATTTCGTCGCCGATTTCTCATACTTCAATTCCAGCCATTAAGTCCTCATATCAAAACTAAGTCAACTATCAAAATGGTCTTATTATAAACAGTTACTTTGTACACTAAACGTCGCAGAAAGTCATTATATAAATGACTTTTATTCTAAAACAAAATCGTATGAAATAGTACGAGTTTTTCTCATCTTTGTGTCACATAATGTGTAATTCTTGAAACCATTTCGTTTGTAGTTAATACACGAATAGAACACATTTCTTTCTTTAATTATACGAGTGTGTGACGAGCGCGGATTTTGTATTGGTTGTTTGGTAAAGGAGAGACTACAGTACAGTAGGCAGCGATTAGTCTAATATATTGATTTTTTTGTATGAGACTTTGAAAGCCTGCAGCATGTAGGGCAGAATAGCTTGGGTTGGCTGGAGTGACACATAAGATAAGTAAATGTGACCAATCAGCAGGCTAAGTGCGATTTTCTTATATACCCTTATTCACTAGCTTTTTTTTCGTTTTCGCGTCAAGCCCGCGCTTATAACTGTCTAAATTTTGACATATTTTGGTATATAGAAAGTTGCGCTTAGAAATGCGTCGTGCATGTTCGCGGACATCTTTGAGCGCACCGCGCATGCGCCAATCCGCGCGGGATTGCCGCGAAATCGAAAAAAACATAGTGAATAAGGATCCAGGTTAAGCTAACTATGGAACTGATTATTGCAATTCAACTTTCGTCCATTGCATCGCCTGATGTAAAAAAATATATTAAAAATCGATAGAAATAAAATTTATTCATAACTATAAATCAGTAATCATTTTAAATTATAATATTTATAACGCCGTTTATTGACTGAAATAAAATATCAGATTATCTTAATCTGCTAGATGGTAATAAAAAAAAATATATAACACAAAAACAACTACAGCAGGCGTAATTTTTTTTAATAATATATATATAATTATATCGATATTAATAAACCACTTTAAATATTTTTAACTACCAAAAAAAGAATTTGCACAGGAATTTAATAAATGTGAAAAGTATTACATATTTGTGTAAAATCTCTCTTTATCAATTCAACCTCAGTGCCGAATTAAAATATTTTTAAATAAAGCACAGGTAACAAATTTTTTATTAGACGCTTTTCGGCCTTACTTAAGTCATGGCCTTAACTCATCGTACGTGCAGTGATATGAGCGCTGAACGCGTGCGTGATGCTGATGGTCCAAATAGAACAGATGTTGATGAATGTCGACGACAATTATTGTTAAAAAAACCTGCTATTACCTTTTGCCACTGTTTTGTTGATTGTTAAGGGTTCCGTCACTTTGATGTTTTTTGTGTCTTGGTATTAAAGAAAACGTTCTAATAACTAAAGGAAATAGATAAATTATGTTTTTTTACAGGACGACAATGTCTAGTGGTAAATTTATAGCCACGACGTTAGTAGTAAGGCGTTCATAAGCGTTACATTCTGTAACCTAAGTGAATAAAGTACTTTTGACTTTGACTTTGAATGTAATATAACTTTTAACTGCTGCACTGCGCTAGTAAAAATGACTGTTATGGTCGTTGTGCAATGTATTTGGTTCAATTCCTATACGGTCCATAAATATTTGTTCCAATTCTGGGCATACTTTGTGTCCGTGTCCATTGCATATTCGTAAAGTCTATAGCGAGACAGAACTGGTGACAAATTAATTATTTTTGAAAAAGAAAATGAACTTTTATTATTTTAACTGTTGGAATCGACCAATTGCGATTATGCATTGGTCATCAAACTCTGAATATTTATTGCTTTCTATTCTGCCTTCAGTGGGCTTCTTCACTCACTTGGTGGTATGAGAATAAATTTATTGTATTAAGCTTGCGGAGAGCCGTTAGATGCAGAACACTTAAGATCTATCGTTGTGGAGTCGTTGGGAGAGGCCTATGTTCAGCAATGGACGTTTTCAGGATAATGTTGACGTTTAGATGTCAGTACATAGGGTTCGTGGAGAGGCAAGATATGCCTACACTCCGACATAAAGGATGCGAGAATAGGGCTAAGTGTTCAGCGATTAAACAGAGAACATGTTGATCTAATTTCAATTTGTGCACATTATGAAAAAATATATATTACGGGTCTTAATCGCGTGAATAATTTAACTGCCCGACGTTTCGACCGTATTGCAACGTTGCGTTCGAAACGTCGGGCAATAAACAAGGTATTTTACCTAAAATTATTCAGAGGACATTTGTAGTATCAAGCAGATTCTTATAATCTAAACAGCAAGTGAATTTCGGGGTCCCTAGTGGCAAAATTCAAAAATTAGACTTAAGGTATCGCCACAAGGCCTAATCATTTTCCACTAATATAGAAAAAAAAAAACGATTCTGATAATGATTTAAAGTGGTGTTTTCACTACCCAGCAGTTTGGGTTATTGTAAATTCAACATACATTAACTTAAGTATTTTCGCTTAGAGCCGTTCAAAACGTTTAGTGAGAACGCTCTTTCATTATAATAAAAAATAGAAAACAAAACAATATCGACCAATTTTTCAAAGTTGATTGTTGGTCACCAAAAAGCCATCACCAATATTTTAAGAAACAGGATTTTCCATAAAAATGTATGTGGTTTTTGTAACAGGAACCCTAAAAACTGGTGGCTCGCATTGGTACCCACTGTGATTACCATAATTTCATCGCCCCACGTGTCTGGGGAGCTCACAAAAACTGGTAATCACAGTACAACGTTGTACTGTGTCGCGCAAAAGTGTTATTGTGGTATTAGGATTGAAATCTATAAGGACATGGCAGTCTTCTTTTTCTTCACGTAGTCTCTGTGGCGCGGTGGGTGTATATCTCACTGCTGCGCAATATATATATATATCTTGGGACAACTCACACAACGCTAATCTTAAATTAAGCAGAGTTTGTACTATGGAAACCAGACAACTGATAAACATACTTATATATTTCTAAATACATACATATTATAAATACAACACCCAGACACAGAATAAGCAATCATGCTCATCACACAAAGTTATCCTGGGTGGGGATCGAACTCACGACCTCCGTATATTTATCTATTTTGATGTCAAAGAATTCTGTTCCTCATGACAATCAAACTATGGCACCAACCGAGCTTCGAGTACCTACTATAAATGTCAGAAATGGCAAAAAAAACGATTTCCATACATTTCCCTCATGTGGTTTGTTCCTCATGACAATCATACAATTGCCTCTATTTCACGATTTCACTTTTCTAGTATCTCAAACTCAGGTGTTTTCATCGAGTTTGATTGTTAAGAGAAACACTTTTGTTATCGCGTATACAGTACTGCAGCATTCAGTCTCCTCGGGGCGAACGAGAGGGCTACTGTATGGAATAATAGCTTTTTTTATTCTTTAACATTGCTCTCAAATCGCCTGTCATATTTTGTTACAGCGTAAACACATGGCCTAAAGGTTTTCACCAATTTTTAGGTTAGTTGCGCGAATTTGAAGCAACATTATTGAGAAACACTGTTTGGAATTCTAAAGGAGATTGTTTTTGTTATTTTTTTTTTAAAAGCTGACTTTGTGAAGATGGTTTTAAATCGCTGAATCGCGTGTCACTTTCATCTCACTTCAAAACTTATTCAAAACCTGCTGCATTATGCCTGAGATGACGATCATTTCAGTAAAAGGTATTCCAATGGGATACCCTTTTTAGGTATCCCAAGCTTCAACTTCTTTAGAAGGCAAGCAGACAGATAAGTTATTTTAAAATCAATACTTAATGTTTGGTACACCAAAACACTTGTAAAATTAATAGTAAATAAACCATAACATAAACAATATTTTTTGAATGCGCGAAAACAAAAACAAAATGAATGGCACCTGTCTATAATATGAAAGCTTGTCGAGAGACTATCAACCAAAAATCTATTTCTGAGATGTAGTCAAATCTCGTGCTGTCTCTGTCATTTTAAGGTAAATAGCGTAGTGACAGACACATTTTTAAGCACGAAGTTTAAGTATCGTTTATGTATTCGAGAGTGATCAGTTGTCGAGTTAATCTAAGACGACTCGACAACTGATCACTGATACTATTTTACTACTATTTTAAAAAAAAACATTGTTAACCGCCCTATACGCATTATTGATCAATTGTTTGTTAACTCATTGATCAATAATACTTAAAGGGCGGTCGGACACCTCTATGTCGGGCCCAAATTTATGGCAGACAGACGTACCTATGTCCACCAGCCGCTTGGGAGGTTAACCTGAATAAATATAAACTAATATTATAGGTAAATGTGAAAGTAACCCTGTCTGTTTGTTGTGTTTTCACGTTTAAACCAATGAACCGATTGAGATAAAATTTTCTATGGAGATAGTTTAGGTCCTGGGAAAGAAGATAAGATAGTTTTTATCGCGATAACTGATATCCACAGGGGCGGAGCCGTGGGCGAAAGCTGGTAAAAATTTAGATGTGAGCTTAATAAATTCCTAGACATATAAATAGACAAAGGCCTAATAATAATACTCTAGTTAATGCATATTACTAATACATGTCTTAAAGAATGATGATTGAACTAAGCCGTATTTAGCGATCGGCAGGTGCATCAGAATATGTCACTTGTCTATTATTATAACTGTTAGTAAACGAGTATGAAGTTATCCTAAGTGACAGGACAGGAATTATAACTAGAATTAGGCATGTGTTATCAGAGATATTTGAAATTGAAAATTCCACGCGGGCATTTGTTACCATCAAATGATGGTAACATATGCCTGCGTTGAATTTTCAATTTCAAATATCTTTATATCATAAAACCAGATTAATGATTATTTGAAAACGTAATTAATACGTAGTAATAATGATTTGTTTAAAAAAAAGAGTTAGGCGGCGGTTCCAAGTGTAAAGCTCATGAGAAGCAGCTGCCAAGAAACTCATGGGCCACTCTTTTAAAATCATCAAGTTTTTCTTTACAGTAATAATGGTGTTGAACGAACCAATGTGTTTTTAAAACAAGGACGGCTAAATCATAACCCTTTAGGTAGATTATAAGGGAATAGTTTTGGCACCAACTGAGCACTGTTCTGAGGATGCCTCGTGTAGAGGCGAAACACGTGTCGAAGTTTTACTTCGTGGAAGCGGAATACTGCGTGCCAAGGGTCTAGAGGTACCTATTTTCCCCGTTTACGCAACATTTTTCAATGCTGCTCCGCTCCTTTTAGCCTTCCTCGATAAATGGACCATCGAACAGTAAAATATTTATTCATTTCAGACTCGTAGTTTCTGATATTATCGCGTTCAAACAAATTCTTTACCTTTATAATATTACTATAGAGTATTGATAAACTTATTTGTAAGTAACCTTCGCACTTGCAGTCTGGTCTCAAAATATTTGCTGAAGAAATTTTCCATAGGGTGAGAACAGTTATGCGTCTAGGGACGTGAATATTGGTAGAGAGCAGAGGGGTAAGCTATCTCCAAGTAAAGTCTCAAGTAATAATAATATCTTGGGACAACTCACACAACACCATCTGATCCCTAACTAAGCAGAGCTTGTACTATGAAAACCAGACAACTGATAAACGTACATAAATATTTCCAAATACATTTATATCATTGATAAATAACACCCAGACTCAGAAAAATCCATTGTGCTCATCACACAAAGTTTTATCCTTGGTGGGGATCAAACCCACGATCTCCGACTTAGCAGTCACGGTCACTATCCACAAGCCCAACAGGCTAGTCAGTAAATTGTAACTATTTCTTTAAAAAGAAAGATAATAATTAAAGATGGCTAATCTAGCTACACATGTTATAAAAGAAAGTCCCTCGTCGCGTCTGTCTGCCTGTCTGTAAAATGTACTGAAAGGAAAGGTTTTTTATATAGCTGAATAACATTTTAAATATTTATTGAAGTTATAAATGAAAGGTAGGTAGGTGTTATAAGAGAGGTCAAAATTACTAGTAATGTTAGTTAGTACAAGAAATGGCAAGAAAAACTCCAATATGGAACACAAATTAGAAATTCGTGTTGTAGTTATTAATACATATTCAAAACTGTCAAACAACAAGACTAGAAAACCTTGGGAGTCACTCTTTTAACCTAAAAGATAATTAACAATGTCAAATTGTGGGTCCCACATTACTAGCAATCCTGGTAACCTCTCCAGCTATGCTTATTGGCTTGTGTTAGGAGTGGGTTCACGTCGGGTAGGATTTGAAACCGCAACGTCATTATTGTGTGTCCGTTGCCTTAACCATTAAACTACCGCCAGCTACCTCTACTAACCTATTAATTTGGATTGTAATTATTTTTCGTTTCACAAAGCAAATACCAACCAATTCGAAAATTAACCTTACATCATTACACAGTAGATAAGTGAGGCAAAGTCTTCATAAGCTACCACATATCATCATCTACAGATACATCATGCCATCAAGATACATACCACATAATGGGACGTCCCTCCAAGCGCCATACAGATGACTACTGATAGCGAGCGAGCCCGGGGCGCATCATTAGCGCACGTCCCGGCCCCCAGTTATTACAGCTAGGGTAACCAACATTGTACAACTTCATACGCATTGATTTATGAATAGTAATTGGTCTTTTATTGCAGGATTATTATATCAGTCATAGGGATTATGCTTCTAGGTGTAGGTATGAAGTAACAGAGTAATAAATATTATTTTTATGATATGCGTTTTTTCAGAACTCCTGGGTCCTTATTCACTATGTTTTTTTTCGTTTTCGCGGCAAGTCCGCGCAAACTGGCGCTTCCGCCAGCAGAAAAGCAGAAAAATATGAATGCCTTTATAAAATTCATTTGCATCAATACGGTGATAAATTCAGTGAACTAAACGCATGGGAAAAAAAAGCTATTGCATAGTATTTTTATCAACTTAAGCAATTACAAATATATATATATATATATATTTTTAAGTGTTTTTTTTAATTATAAAAAAACAAAGTTTGAATTTTTTTTTTCTTTCAAAAAAAATGTTTTTTTTTAAATTTAAAAAAAGCAATTAAAAAATTTTTTTTTTTTTAGTTTTTAAAAAGTTTTTTTTTTTAATTAAAAAAAAAATGATTAAAAGTTCTGCTATTCATTGATAGATGGCAAAAGTAAAAAGTATCACCGCTGTGCCCGTCGGAGTGGGGAGCGTGAGGTTTTTTCGTTACGGAATTTCTGGATTCGGTCCCCGCGCTCAAGGCCCGCGATAGAAGCTATGCAATAGCCTAATAAGTAAATAAATGCAAGCTAACGAATAGGTACACGCGCAGGCGCGCGCGTGCGCTTCGATGCGCTGCGCTGCGCTCCAGCGTCGTGCGGTTGGAGAACATCGTACATTACTGTTCACTTTGGACACATAAATAACTCATAAGCAGTCTTTCAAGTTCCAAGATCCGTCAACTTATCCAATATCAGGCAGTTTTACATTAACTATTAGCCATTCCTCGCGGCTTCTACCCCGTAATTGCATCACGATAAAAATACATCTATGATTTTCTTTAGGCTACAAGCTACAATCGAACCAAAACATAAAAGCAAAGGTCAAATTTGTACAGCATTTAAAGCGGCCTAATATCTTCTGTGAGTAAATATTTTATGTCCTTGCCCAGGCTTGCTAGCGTGAGTTTTATGGTGTAATGATTGCCGAACATTACTGGCATAACTGTTTATATACAAATATATTGGCAAAAGTGGCATTTAAAAAAAGTGGTCATGAGTTTTTATTGCCAAGTTCTCTTTCATGGCTTTACTCTTGCAAACTTGGCATTAAATGTAGAATCATTCTATTCCAAATTTTGTCCGACGTTCATAAGCGTTGCATTTTGTAACCTACATGAATAAAGTAGGTACTTTGACTTTGACTGGCTTCAGGCAGGCTGCCTTCATATACATTAGCAGTTTAACCATTAAAACGCAATGAACAGGTGGACTTAATTTCTTCTTAATTTACTTATAACAAGTACAAATTCTAAGCTACGGGGGGACTTTACAACCAGAATAATGTCTGATGATCGTGCTCATACTCACTTTAGAGTTATCAGGTCCACTACTAAGTGTGTATTAAAGATGTTTCGTGTGTGAGGTGACACTGGTTCCTGTACTTAATTCATTTAAATATAGTTCTAACTTTATTCTTCTTATCATTTTCTGTGGTCCGTGCAGGTCTGCGTCAATTTTCCCCATTTTTGAAACATTTTTCGTTAATGCTTCGCTCCTAAGTGATGTTATATAGCCTATAGCCTTCCTCGATAAATAAGCTATCATTTTTAGGGTTTCGTAGCCAAAAGCGAAAGTTTCATAAATTGTGTCGAAAAACAAAAGGGCGTAGGTGCCATGAACATACGCTCTTCTGCTGATGCAATTACTTAAGGCTGCGGAACCCTACACAGAGCATGGTCAGCGACATGCTCTTGCCCAGTTTTTTGTTTTTTTCAATACAAATAAAACCAATATTTCCTGAGTTTATCGCGTTCAAACAAACAAACTCTTCAGCTTTATAATAATAGTATAGATATGGACTATGGCTTCTAAGTCTCGACTGGCCTATTGGTCTACTGGTTAGTGACCCTGACTGCTAAGCCGGTAGTCGTGGGACTCGTAGGTTCAATCTCCACCCAGGATAAAACTTTGTGTGATGAGCACGATGGTTTTTTCTGTATCTGGGTGTTATTCACCTATAATCTACACTAATATTATAAAGCGGAAGAGTTTGTTTGTTTGATTGTTTGTTTGTTTGTTTGTTTGTTTGTTTGTTTGTTTGTTTGTTTGTTTGTTTAAACGCGCTAATCTCAGGATCTACTGGTCCGATTTGAAAAATTCTTTTTTTGTTGGATAGCCCATTTATTGAGGAAGGCTATAGGCTATATAACATCGCGCTACGACTAATAGGAGCGGAGAAGCAACGAGAAATGTTACAAAAACGGGGAGAAATTACGCATACGAAGTTGCGCGGGACAGCTAGTAATATATATATGTATTTAGAAATATATAAGTATGTTTATCAGTGGTTTGGTTTCCATAGTACAAGCTCTGCCTAGTTTGGGATCAGATAGCTTTGTGTGAGTTGTCCCAAGATATTATTAAGTAAGGCAAATTACCTTATGTCTGATGGTCATTGACGTTCTTTATTACAGCTATTAAGGTAGTTGAGACGTAATTATGTACCGGGTGCTGATATGGACGTCTTTACTCTCATAGGTCACTGTATCGCCTCCGGGGGACATTATCCATTTGATCTGCCGTTATGGTCTGATATGGGAATCATTAGTTTTAGATTTAGGCACTCCTAAAGCAGCTGAATAGTAAATCTGTGATTGGTTTGCTAATGATGACCTCTTAACCGATTTCAGATATTGTGGCCAATTTCAAACGTTATTATTAGAATAGTATTACAGTACTTAATAGAGTAGACTTTCGCGGTTTCTACACATTGTAGAATTTTATATGCTCCGTTTCTTAATCGCATTAAGACCTTTGCTTTATTGCCCGACGTTTCGACCGTATTGCAACGACCGTGGTCACGGGTAGACTGGTTCAGCTCAGTGTCTCCGTAAAACGCGGGTTTTCAAAACTACCCTCGGCTAATTTTTATTACTCATCGACAGTTCCGTAATTGTAAACCGTAGCTTATAAAATTCAATAATGAGTAGATGACTATCAAGTGTCAAGTCAAGTCTTTTTGCGAAAGGTCAAATCTGTACGCCTTTAACAAGTTAATAGCAACTTCAAAACTAGTCACGTCGCTAGTTTTTGAGATGCTGATGAAAACTGCAAAATAGAATTGATTAGAAAACTAAACGACTTACTCGATGGGTACTATTTTAATTACATACAAAGTTCTAAAAAGCGTACAGATGTGATCTCTCTCAACGATTACTACGTAGTAGTCGTATCGATATTTAAAAAGTCGATAAATGGAACATACATAAGTGCGAATATACACATGTCAGTAAAACGGAACAGTAGTACGAATGCTAGTGGGCGTGAATAAATCATGATCAAATACAGACATGCCAGTTATTGTCACATGACAATTCAGGCGCTATTGCATTAGGCAAGTTACTTGTATACAAGTTACAAATTGCATACAACTTGTGTACAAGTTATATATTGTTTTTTGTAGAATTAGGTTTAAATGTATTATATAGGCACGTAGCTTGCAGAATACAATGTTTCCACGTGTAAAGGGCATTTACAAAAAGATCTACTTGTCATTTGCTATGTCATATTATTACATCTATAAAGAAATTAAAAAGTAAAAAAAAAGTATATATTGTATGAGATACCTACTAATTACATATTAGATATATTTTGGGACTTAATCGCGTAATTTATTTAAAGGTACAAACCGCTTATTTACCCGACGTGACCACGATCGTTGCAATTCGTTCGAAACGTCGGGTAAATAAAAGGTTCGTACCTTTAAATAATTCACGCGATTAAGTCCCAAAATATATCTAATATATATAAAAATCGCGAAAGTTTAAAAACAATAATTACCTACCAATTGTACAAAGATTGAAATCAATAGTGTTTTGTTTCCAATGCAAGTAATGCTTGCATGCAAGACTTGCTTAATGCAATAGCGCTTTTGGAAAGCACTTGCAAAGTGCTGTTATGCAAGTGTGCCAGCTACAAGCATGTGCATTTTCATCCTAATACGAACTCATAGCATCAGATACTACAGAAACCAAAATCAGTATTATCCGCAGTACCACAAAATCTTGGCTACTCGTACTGGGACATATGAGTGTACCAGGAACCAGATATAAAAACCAACGTTGTTCCTTTGATTACTTCACAACTTCAGCAAATGATATTGTTAATTCCATTCGATTTGTTCATTATTTCAAAAATAAAATATGTTTTATCATAAGTGAATTTATTGGTGTAGTTAAATTTCAGCAAGGAACAGTGTTATAATATATAATATCACACCTTCTGTAGAGTCGAATTTATTTTCATTTTAAACTGACTTGATTAATAGTTTTTTTTATTTTTTTTTAAATAAAGATAACTAGTAATGTGGGATTGTGGTTCCTGATTACTAGCAATCCTATTAACCCCTCCAGCTAAGCTTAATGGCTTGTGTTAGTAGTGGGTTCACGTCAGTAGTATAATGGCTAGGATTCGAACCCACGACCTCACGATTGCGAGACCGATGACTTAGCCTTAGCTAATAGTTAGTTCTCCGTTTGAAATTTTGACAAAAACTTCTTTTCCGATTTTGATGGGATTTTTGATATTTGACTGCATATTTGATTTCACTTACTTTATAAAAACGTTTGGGAGCATAAAATGCTATTTTAGATAATTGGTAAGGCACCAGAGCTTTAGGCTAAAAATAGAAGTAAATCAGTGAAATTTGTAAATATTGCTATTTGAGTAAAATAAAACTACATAACGTTGTTAAATAATTCATTTTATTGATTTATTTTAATACTAAAATCTATTCATAAATTGTTTAAGACACTGCCAGCAACGAACGATTACTTGCTATAGCATAAAACGTAAGTCTTTTGTGGCCACGAAATACGAGAAGTAAAAACTTTTATGAAAAAAAAATTACATGAGAAAAATTAAGTATATAGTTTGTTATCAACAATTGTTGTGCCCTCCATTATTAGCCTCCATGTCTTTGGAATTACTTCATAGAGGTGTCTAATATAATAACTGTCCGAAAGGTGTCTTTTTTAATTAGCTATAATAGTTTTATAATATACCTAGGTATACATTTCCAAAGTAAAACGTCAAAGAAAGAAAGTAAAACAATTGGAAAAAACAACAGACGTGACAGGGCGAACTTAGAGAAAAGCTCTGTCCAAATTGTACAATTAATAATTAATTCTGTGATAATAAATAGTAATTATCTTTTCGCCCTCTGCTGTGTTTGTGTAATCTAAATAGCAGAAATAAACGCTATGTTCATTTTGGGTGAAAAGTGAGTTTTATTCCTACACAGAGATCTTGTTACCTAAACCAGTAGGTACTTGCGTATTGGAACCCTGAACACACACAACCTGGCACACTCTTCAACCCTAACGGCTAGAGTAATAAAGGTGTATATGTATAATATTTCGGTAATTAACTTTTGACCAATCGCGTATTTAGTTTAATAACTTCAAAGGGATCTGAATAAAGTTTTAAAAAATAGTTCGGGAGCGTTTCCTCCGCTCGTTTAATGGCTACGCGTTAACTCATCCAGTTGGGTACAAAGTAATCAGGCGTCAGGTCTTTGGAAGTTGCTCGGCACGTATGATACGAGCATATCTTCAATTATCGTGCCATACTTAAACACACCGCAAGCGAGCTTACTGGTTTTACATAGATTTCTTTGTATGAAGATCGTACAGTCTTTTGTATTTAAACTCTGTTTACAATTGAAAATGCGTTACATCGCAAGATTATTATAATACCACTAGATGACCCGCGCAACTTCGTCTGCGTAAATTTTCCCCATTTTTGTAACATTTTTTATTGCTGCTCCGCTCCTATTAGTCATAGCGTGATGTTATATAGCCATCCTTGATGAATGGGCTATCTAATGATAAAATATTTTTTCAATTCGGACCAGCAGTTCTTGAGATTATCGCGTTCAAACAAACAAACAAATTCTTCAGCTATATAATATTAGCATAGGTTAGCTTTTCCCCGTCGCTTCACCCGCGTTTAATTGGATTTATTTTGATGTATACAGTACCTACACTGCTGTAATGTTTCATCTTCATCCATCGATCGTCGCAATATTTCACAGTTATAATTTTAGTAGAATTAACAATGTAAAAGATTTGTCATGATCAGGTGCTTATAATTTCATGGGAAAATAAAAGTAACTTCGCAAAAATAACACTTAAAAACTTTAAATCGCAATCTTAGTACTTAGTACAAGTGATTTTTTAAAAAATAAATCTATTTAACATTCATTACCTATAGCGAGTGGCACCGGCTTAAGAATAGTACCACCCCATCTCTTTCCGTTTGTGTCGTCAAGGCGACTAAGGGATTTCACACCGGAGGACGGGCAGCAGCGTCCTCTGCGTACTTTAAAGCCTTACTGCGATCGTCAACCCGCTCGCCAAGCGTGGCGATTTTGGCAATTACCCCCAGGATCTATAAGTAGATTTTACTGGGGAGACCCATGCCCAGCAGTGGGACATCATATAGGTTGATATACCTATCAGAATAATATGGTAGGCAATATTTCCTTTGCAAGATTTTTACATCCTTCCAATATTATTCATTATTAGCTATCAGGTCTTAGGAACTACAACCATAATTTCTCTTTAAAAACCTTTTCATCTCTGGCCATATAGAGCCTCTGTAGAACATTAACAACTTAATCTTTGGCAACACTTTTTACGGGCACTCAACCGTCAGTGATCAACTTACACTAGATGTGATAGCTGATTGGTGATCGCCGTTCGCTAATCACCGCTTCACTGACGGCCTAAGAAGTCATTTCCTGTGCAACCATCTAATTTAAAGATCACTTCCAGTTTGTGGGTACAGTTTACTTTAATCAAATCGTATATGGTTCTATTGAATTTAAAGTTTTAGCCTAGTATGGTGAACTGTTTGAGTAGCTTGATGGATTCAATTTTGACGTTTATGTATTCAATTGTGTAAAATAATTAATGTTGTTTGTGACTATTTAATAAAAATGAGCCGAATTTTAATGAAAATTAAGGTGAAGTGTTTAAAATCAAAGAAAAATTAATTGATCAAGCAAATTACCCATTGATTGTAATTACCTTGATTTGGGCATATGTTTAAGTCTAGGTATAGCTCCGGTGCCTTTTTAACTAGAATAAAGTTTTGTACACAATAATTATCTTAGAAAAATATGGTGCGAATAAAGAAAACGTTAAACGACTTTGTTATAAGTAGATATATCTTAATCTTTATTATTTTGAGCATGTATGACCTAGGTACGACTTCTTGTAATAATAAAGCAGTTATTCAAGAACTTTATCCGACTACGGCGAAGCCCTAAAGGAAGGGTTATGCTGTTAGTGTTTTTAGCAGTCTATGTAAAAAAAAATCGATTCCTTAATAAAATCCGCATGAAAGCGGCGGTAGCCTAAGTAATGGCTAAGGCATCGGTTTCGCAATCGTAAGGACGCGGGTTCGAATCCTATCCATTATACCAACGTGAACCCACTCCTAATGCGCTTATTACACTACACTAAATCAGGGACCCAAAACTCTTAAAAAGAGAGGTGTAATAAGAGTTAGGGCCCTTATTCTCTAACAATTTTTCAAGGACACCTCGATTTAGGACCCTGATTTAGGATAGTGTAATAGCCGTTTAACACAAGCCATCTTATCTGGAGGTGCTAACAGGATTGCTAGTAATATGGGATCAAAATCCACACATTATAGTTAAAGAAACAAAAAAAACAAACACCTAGGTATTTTTTTTTACCCTGGCAAACATTGGTGACGTAAAAGTAGAAACTTATTTATTTCAGTATTGATTCGTAAATAAAATAGCCGCTATATTATTCCATAAACAAGTTAAATTAAAAGCAAAATTATGATTTCAATAGTCATATTAAGATTCAAAATGACTTCGCAATCTCTCTATAGAATTTTAATCGTTCATTTGCAATAGGCCGGTTCCTTATCAGTTAAGATCTAACGATATCATTACTAAGTCGAGGGCATGAAAGCCTGTTTATCTACTAAGATCAAAGTGATGGTATTATCATCATGAGTTTTATTTCTCACGTAAGATTTACTTATAAAACAATAGAGAAAAAGTTATCGCGTAATTGTTTTCTTTGATGGGGAATTACAGAAGAAGGTTTTTTCACTGCATTTTGGTTTGACTTTGTGTTCAATTATTTATTTTTTTCTTTAAAAAAAGACGACTCCCGCAGTAGGTACAAGTATTGTATCGCGGGGGACTATACAAACATACAATTCACAGACACAAAGTATACCCAGACTCGGAACAACATTTGCCGATCACACAAAGTGGGGTACAGTGTGGGAATCGAACCCAGGACCTCTTGCGTAGCAGTCGGACACACTCCCACCGCATGTTACTTGCTATTTAATTCAGCAACTTAGCTAGATTTCTCTCTAACTTAAAGTTAATCACTTCCTGTATATCAATAGTTTCGATTTCGACACGCCCTTTACCATGCATGACTAAATTAATCTAAAACTCAAAGACTGATTCACTCAATACGGGAATGTCAAACGCCAAAATCTTTAATGTGATGCTTCTTTTTTTAAACGCTGAGACTTATTGAGGGAACCATTGTTTAAAGCAATAGGTTAGGGCAATCACAATTCATAATTGCAGCATTTATACTTACAATAGATTGTGGATCTGTTCCCGCATTTAGCTGTAGTGGGAGAGTGTCAAAATAATACATTTTATAGTGAGTGAGTGTAATATTCTGAAAAAATATAAAAGATTGTTTTGATATATTTTGAGTTAGATATAAAAAAACTTTATTAAAATAATGTAATTGGACCTATTAGGAATTCTAGTTTAGGATGTGTATAGAAGTAGGATGAGATGTCATAACATGAATACGGAACAACCCCGATCATAGCGCAATAAATGTACCTAGCCAATGTCACCGGGTCCTTTGATTGAGTAAGAGTCGCTATCGTGGATAGACTGCTTTACTGACTGCATACAAAAACTGCTAAAAAGATGGAAACAAGATCCCCTATAGAATTATATAATTTCATGCAGTCGATGAACTTAGTAAAGAACTGACTTCATGAATTTATATAATTCTGTAGGGGATCTTGTTTCCATCTTTTTTGTGCAGGCGGGTTTTTTTATTTTTATAATTTATTTTTTTATTTAATACTTTTTAGTAGTTGTAGGATGTAACCGATGTAACAACTAACTTTTATCACAGCTATTGTTGACAATAGATGTGATAAAAGTTAGTTGTTACATCATCATATATACATATTGAGAATTGAAAAAAGAATGGTTGCTAACTAACTTTTTTAGTATTACAGTCATAATCATGTTATACCTTTTTGAACTGCTTAAGATGAGCCCTTTAATTAGATACCCACACTGCAGTACTCAAAACAACTTTTTTTTCACCTCCTTATTTTGACATCTCACAGCCTCCATATTAGTTTTTTTCAAACGCCACATATCTAAGAACACTTGGCCGATCAAGAATCTAACGACGTCTGAATTGTATAAATCCGTTAAGTTGAATGTGAGATATCAGGTAATAAAGAATATTACATACATACATACAAGATACGCGCGAAAAACATAACCCTTCTTTACAGTCGGGTAAAAACAAGGTAAGTAGGTACACCATCGTAAAATTTATAGCTCTCATATTGGCATTAATACTTAAATTATTATTAGTCGATCACTTGATACGATCGGAGCACAGTACAGCAATGAATAGAGTCTGGTAATCATACAGAGATGGATTGGATCGGATGCCAATAAAACGGTCAATCAATCAATCCGCTGTCTGCGCATGCATCACTTGTGGCGCGTATTTTGTGTTTCGGTGTGGGCCATTTAAACTGCGACTTATATTTTACAAGCTTTTCTATGCGGTATCGCCCGCGTAATGTACGATTTTCATAACCCACGCGCTATTCTGATATAAACTAAATTACTGTAGTTTCATCAATATGAGTTTAATTAGTTATTGTTTTTAAACTTTCGCTATTTTTATACATTCTCTCTTGGGACTTAATAGCGTGAATTATTGAAAGGTACGAACCTTTTAAAAAAAACGGAGATATTTCGAGTCCCGGAAAAGTATATTTATTGGATAGTTTTATCGCGATAGCCAGCTTGGCCAGCCCATCACCATCCAAGCAATCCCAGCACAAAGGAGTGGGTGGTTGCAGGTGTGGTTGTAACTGCGGAAAAGTTCAAATGGGCGCTGTTAAGCTTCAAACCCTACAAATCCGCAGGGCCGGATGGTATCTTTCCGGCCTTACTACACTGGCAACTGCTTAAGGTAATAGAGTACCTACTACCAATCCTGAGAGCGTGCATTGATTTTAAAAACATACCAAAAACATGGAGAGAGCCCAAAGTAGTCTTCTTACCCAAACCAGGGAAAGAAGACTATACTGATGCCAAATCATATAGACCCATCAGCCTCACCCTCACACCTTTTTACCCGACGTTTCGATCGAATTGCACCGAACGTGGTCACGGGTCGACTGATGGCAGTTTAGCAATGTCTCCGTGAGACGCAGGGTTTTTCAACTACCCTCACCTGGTCTTGATAATTTTGATAATTTGTACTGTTGGTACTTCTACACACTACACTTACAACGTCTTTACACTGAGACACGGTGTCATTACAGCTACGATTGCATTGCTATAATAGTATTTAAGTAGGTACCTTTAAATAATTCACGCGATTAAGTACCGAAATATATCTAATATGTTAAATAGTTTTTCTGTAAAGTCCATTAAACCATCGTCACAGACTTTCGGATTTATAATATTAGTTGAACTAACAACCCGACCTGCCTTCGCACGGGTAGCAGAGAACATAATATTAATACATCCATACTAATATTATAAATGTGAAAGTAACTCTGTCTGTCTGTCTGTCTGTCTGTCTGTCTGTCTGTTACGCTTTCACGCTCAAACAGCTAAACCGATTTAGATGAAATTTGGTATGGAGATAGTTTGAGTCCCGGGGAAGGACATAGGATAGTTTTTATCGCGATAACCGACATCCACGCGGGCGGAGCCGCGGGCGAAAGCTAGTTTTACATAAAATCTAGGTACGCCTAAATGGTATGAAAATGAGATCGAGAGGTTTTGTGTTTATCACGTTCATTTATTAAGACAACATAGCAAGATTTATCTCTCACTGACTTATAAAATAAAATAAATAAATATAATAAGTACGAGTATCTTATATTGAATATAGGTATCTATTTCAAAATGAGTATTAAAGCTCTCTAAGGTATGGCTTAATGTCCTCTCCGAGGCGCTAAGCGATGTGTTATTTTTTAAAACGGTCAGCCATCTATGTACTGACAGTGGTAATGTTGCTAAACTCCGCAGAAATCCCAATCTACTTCATCGCCACCAAGTGACGGACCCCACATTTTAGTGATATTAAAGTAAAAAGACTCTTAACTTTAATTAATTTAATCGCTTTTATGGTAACCCGCTAACGCTTCAGATGATCTAATGGCCACCTTAAAGCTCACACTACCACCTACTCACAGTAATTACTATTCTAGTTACCATAAAAAGTTTACATGCACCCATCCGGTACACACGTTTTATTATAAAAATCAAAGCCTATCTAATGAAATCGATACCAAGCAATATGAAACAAATAACTACTCTAGCTCCGAAAGAAATTACTATAATCACGCACGAGACTGGAATCGGCTACCGTATGTGAAACATCAAACCCAAGCTTACTAGCGGTTAAATTATATAGTACTGGAACTTCATCTTTTAGATTAATGAAAATTATTCTCCTTTGCTGGTTAGTGTAAGTCGCTTTATGATGGTATGAAAATATATATCTTGTCTTGCGCATGGAGGCAGAGGAATAAACGGTATGTCCACGTAGGTGCGCCATGAATTGCACGAGTGTGACCGCTGTTTTTCTCTAGCACTTATTCGGTTTTTTTTTTAAATTATGAGTTTGTTAAACGAGGTGGCATGTGCTAATATAAAAGAACATATAGCGTCTTCTACGACTTATACAGAATGACTTTTAATTCAGTCAATTTTAAGAATATTTTTTTCATTTTGATTATTCATTGATTTGTTTAGGTGATATATATTTTGACTTGATATTTTACTTGACAAAAGTAAAAAAAATCTGTTATTCTTTACAGCAGCTCCGGTCATGTGTCAGTTTTTGCATTTAATAATAAAAGTTTAAACATTAAATAATAAAACTTCAACCTTCTTCCCGTTCCTATAGACTTCTGGCTGTTCGGAATCAGCTCGACATATTGCATGTATTTTTATTAAATAAATTTAGGATCGAATCGCAGTAGGAGCCACTGTCAGATAAAATTGCCATATAAAAATAACAAGTTTTTAATTTTTTTTATTTGATTCGTTCATATAACAGAAGAGACTAATCTCTTATGTTCGTTAGAAGAGAATATTATCATTATTTTGTACTAGTTTTGGGCTTGGTTCTTCTTGGTGAATGTTGATTATTGCGATTTTTTACACTATTTCTTTATCTATTATACACCACAATTTCATCAAAATCGGCATAACCGTGAAAACATTACGTAGAGACGGACAGACAGTACATAACATATATTATAAATACGAAATTTTGTGGAGATAGATGGATATTTGTTGAAAAATTGTTAATTGATTTTGATGACATTGTACAGTAATGTTCATACGTAGGTACACAGGCTATAAAAATCAAATATTATGAATCAATGCCAATGCCAATAGTGCAATAGATAGTTAGCTAAAACTGGTATCCACGCATGACTAAAAGTCATTTGCAAAGATATTATTACTTACTATAGCTAGATACGATATTTTACCGTCCAGTATCTTATAATACCATTCTGGGTATAAACTACGCCCGTTAAAATATAGTTGTGAAGTAATTGAAGAAGCAGTATCGTACAACAAAAGCAATTTTAGATTTTGATCAAAAAGCCATAAAGTTTGTAACGAGTAGCGACGATATGATGCAGCCTTTTCTTTACGTAGGTAATAACATTTTAGTGTGGAGAAGTATCTAGTATTTTATAAGTACCTAGTATTGAGTATTTAACAGAAAAAGGGTCCTTATTCACGATCTTCATTCCGTGTCCACGGCAAGCCCATGCGAAACTGTCCAAATCTTAATGATAAATGGGTTAGTGTGTTCACAAATGCATCAAGGTGCATACGCAGCGCGCTCAAAAATGTCCGCCGCGTATAATGATAAGATTTTGGCAGTTCCGCATGGGCTTGCCGTGGACACGAAAAAAAAACTTTAATAAAGATCAAGGACTAGTCCTGCAGACCGACTGCTATGCAGCTAACCAAGTTAAATATGCTTTTTTAAAATTATTTTACGTTTCTGATATCCTCACAAATTACTGAAATAAGAAATGTAATCAAAAAAATGTAAGTACGTTTCAACAATAATCTTAAGTGTTGATAAACTTTCGCGATTTGTACATTGTGAAAATATATATTACGGGTCTTAATCGCGTGAATAATATCAGAAAAATACCTTGTTCAGTCTACCCGTGACCACGGCCTATGCAATACGGTCGAAACGACAATAAACAAGGTATTTTACAACGCGATTAAGACCCTTAATTATTATATTTTCAAAATAATCATAAGTATTAGTTTACTTTTTTGGACTTTAATATTATTTTAATTTAATATCTAATATTACAAAATTATCCGAACCTACTCAAAAAACGCAAATAAATATTATATATATTCTATAACATACGTTAAAGTTTAAAAAGATAGTTCATCATAAAAACTTTTTGATATCTGGCGCATACCTCTTTACAACAATACTCTCCTTAGATACGTACTTACCCATACTATATAATTAATATCAGTGAAAAAATAACAGCTCTTTCGTAAACTGCCAAGATTCAATTACGATATCCACCGTTTTATTTTGCCCCAGACGGGAGCCAATCATTACAATAATAATTGTATCACGATCGATTAATTTATTAAAGTTAGCCCAACCCTATTCATATGTCTCGGTTGGACTCGGTAGATTTATTGTCTATGCTCGGATGAGAGGCGACCAAATTTGGATAAATTTAATTAGATTGGATCGATTTGAAATTGTTTGTTTCGCCTATCGATTGATGGTGTTCGATTTGCAATTATTTTAGTCGATTTATAAATGAGTTTTTGTAGAGTGATCAATGCGCCCAATAATTGTTTTAATTTCATTAAACCGAATTTATATTCAGATTTGTTTTTAATATTTTTATTAATAAATGAGCTAATTTCTAATTTTGACAAAAAGTTCTATCGGTGAAGCTTTTAACAAAAGGAATGGTGAACGACAGTCGACACTTCGACAGTCGTCTTTCCAATTGCCCATTTTAAAACTTCGTCTAACGATGGTAGAATAGACAGAATAGGATACATTTTTTTACCTAAAAACCGTTCAACAGCTTTGAAGATTCATCAACTTTCTGTCACAGGATAAAATATAACTCTATAATCTCTATAATCTTATAGTTAAGTACTTCACATTGAAAGAACCTCGACACATGATCGAAGTTTTTAAATGTGAAGTAACATTATTTTTTAAATTACATGCAAACAAAGACAATCCTATTAGATTTCATATTTTTTATTTCATTCTCATGTAGTTGTCATTGTCATTTTTTAGGGTTCCGTATCCAAAATGGCAAAATGGAACCCTTATAGATTCGCCATATCCGTCTGTCCGTCCGCACCTTTGCTCTGAGACTGTTAGTGCTAGGAGGCTGTAATTTTGAATGGATACACATATTACTTACGACGATAAAGTGAAAGAATAAAATTTTAAAAAAGATTTTTTGAGTGTACCTCCCCTATAGCTTAAGTAGGGGTGCGTTTTTTTTTACTCACCTACCCCATCGTGTGAGGTATCATTAAATAGGTCTTTTAAAAACGTTTAGGGGTTGGGAAGACGATTTTTAGTTTTAGTGATTCGTTTGTAAAATATTAAGCTTTAAAGCGCAAATTTTTGTTAGTCAAGTGCCCCCCCTCCCCTGCCAGCTAAATGGTTGTTTGTTTATGTGAAAAAAATCTGTAGTAGTAAAAATATATAGTGAAATTAAAACGAAAACTATCACAGCTAAGTAGGCTTTACAGGTTTACGAGTGATCAAATGAAAAGTAAAAAATTTTTGGTAAAATTCCATATTATTATTATGTAGATATAACGTTATAAAGTATGAAATAAAAACAACAGAAAACCCACCTCTTAAGCCACATTATTCGGATGGGGGGGGGGGGGGGAACACGGAACCCTACATTGTGCGTGGACCGACATGCACTTGGCCGGTTTTTAAATTGTCATGTTTGTGTACGATAGCGCAATAGATGAATATTGTATTATTAAAACCGGATTACGTTAAAGCCAGAGGAAAGATGGTAAATAAGTCCATAATAGTCTCTAAACAGTTGAAAAATAAGTAAATTGATTCGATCTATAAGAACCTTATTATCTGTTTCTTTATAGAATTAACGTTATAAACATGAGTCATAATAAACCAACTCTTACCCAAACCCATCTGACGCCATTTTTTGTTCTTATTTAAATCACCTTGATAATGATGCGTTCGCTGCGTGCGCGCATCTAACACGAGGCCTAAATCTTATGGTGATAACTGTAGCAAAGAAAAAATATAGCCAAAATGTTACTGTTACATTTTTTATGTTCAGTGAGGAGTTTTGTGTTTGTGTGTTTGTTGAACTTCATTTAGAGGATGGGTGAAGTAAAGTGTAACTTATTATTGGTATAAACAAATTGATACGTAATAAATGCGGTCAGGCTAGATCACAAAGTAGATACTTATTTGTTTATTTACTAGACATAGGCCGACTTACCTATCATATATAAATAGAGAGAGAGAGAGAGAGAGAGAGAGAGAGAGAGAGAGAGAGAGAGAGAGAGAGAGAGAGAGAGAGAGAGAGAGAGAGAGAGAGAGAGAGAGAGAGAGAGAAGAGATATAGATAGAGGTTGCGATTTCGATAAAATTTAAATAACTTTAGGTACCTACTCACTTACATTAGTTTTATTTTATCGGTAGGTACTGAAATACACATCTATACTAATATTATAAAGCCGAAGAGTTTGTTTGTTTGTTTGAATGCGGTAATCTTAGGAACTACTGATCCAAATTGAAAAAATCTTTCACCGTAAAATAGCCTATTAATCGAGGAAGGCTATATAACATCACGCTATGACCAATAAGAGCGGAGCAGCGATGAGAAATGTTGAAAAAACGGGGAAAATTTTCGCAAACGAAGTTGCGCGGGACAGCTAGTACATTATAAAATGACAATAAAAAAAAGAAAATTGATCGTATCGTAAAAATCTTATTAATACCTATCAAGTAAATAATGGCTTTCTTGGCAATCTTGAGTAATGTCTAAATTGATGTTATATCCTGCAGGCTTACCATTAAACTCTAACAGCAGGTCAATTTTAGACGAAAGCAAATTTCTTACCGTGTTGTTAACCTATTATGGATACCGAGATTCATTATAATCGATAATATATCGAGTAATGTATAATCAGTACTTTTTATATATTTAAACGGCTTCACACCTCTAACAAGATCTGAAGTACAACGTAAATAATAATAATATCCTGGGATAACTCACACAACGCTATCTGATCCCAAACTAAGCAGAGCTTGTACTATGGAAACAGGCGCGGATCCAGAACTTTTTTTCTGGAGGGGGGGGGGGGTCAACTAGTGCATTCGATTCAACATCGGTATATCAGCCACTAGGGGGTCGGGCAATAGTCGGTCAAAATTCAATCGGTTTAGCTAGTCTCTAATTTCTCAAATTTCTCAAATAAAAGGTATTTCAGTCGCTTCTGGATTTCTCCTGTTGCCGGGGGGGGGGGGGGGCCATACGTTGGATCCGCGCCTGTATGGAAACCAGACAACTGATATATTTTTAAATATAAACATATTATAGATAAATTACACCCAGACACAGAATAAACCATCATGCTCATCACACTCATTTTATCCTGGGTAAAAATGACATCAAGCAAGCAATAGCTAATGCAACAGGGCTAACGAGGAAAAAACTCAAGTGGCCCCCAGCCACTTATAAGAACTAACTGAATAATAAAAAAAACTTAAAGTATATTATCCTTCCGCTTACATTTCGTAAAACATACCTTCAGCAGGGTCAGGTCCCTCTCCTTCCCCCCTACCTTAGCTTCGTTAGCAGGATCAACCCTTAACCCCGCCTCCCTCCAAGTCAAAATCTTTCGTAAGCCCGAGCCCCCACTCAAACTAAATCGTGATCCTGTATTCACTACAAAGCAAGCCTTATAGAAAATTAAAAACAGTATTCTACTACTTTAAACGAAGAGAACCGGCTCATGGGTCTAGTTATGGTAAAAAGATTCCAAATTCTTTTGTAGTTTGCCGCCCGAACAGTAGCAACATTGAATACAATACAACACTTATTTATAGTCAAAACTGTCTTCGCCATAGCGTCTCGGCAAAACCTGTTAGGAGGGTTGTACACTGGGTTTATCAATACTTTTATCTTTCGAAAATGACTGGCAGATATGTTTTTATGTATGAAAGTGTGCATGTGTGTTTTGACATTCGTATCAATGAATGTTGGAATGGTGCGTCCGTTCCTGTATTCTATTGAATTCTGTTTGTCAGGAATCAGGATATAGGGTTTAATTTTAGATTCTCTAGCGTTTACATTTTTTTTTTTTTTTTTAATATTATCTTGGGACAACTCAGACAAAGCTATCCGATCCCAAACTTTCTAATTTTCATAGTACAAGCAGCAGCAGCAGTACTTAGCTAGTATATACAAGTAGCATAGTACAAGTAGCAGAGCTTGTACTATGAAAACCAGACAACCGATAAACATACTTATATATTTCTAAAGACATACATATTAAAGATAAATAACACTCTGGCACAGAATAAATCATCGTGCTCATCACACAAAGTTTTATCCTGGGTGGGGATCGAACCCACGACCTCTTGCGTAGCAGTCGGATACACTTCCACCGCGCCACAGAGGCAGTTTTTTAAATTACCAGCTAATGCTTGTGGCTCCGCCCGCGCAATTGAAGGTTATTCCGTTCCGTCAATTTTTTTTGTTAGTAGTGGTTGTAATTCACCAATGGTCATCCCGACTGTGTTTCGGACTAAAATCCAAAATTGCAATTATTGTGTTTTTTAATATCAAACAACCAAGAATGATCCGAATAAAACCTCCTTTACAAATAAAAAAAACTATTTATAATTCATCCGTTTCAGAGCTTAAATGCAGCATACAATCATAGACGCGAAGACGTAATCACTTTCTTTAATACCCAGAAAATTTGTCAAGTTGACCCCAGTTCTAAAACCAAAAGCACCAGTGTAACAGCTCCGTAGAAGCCTATATCATTCGCTCCTTTTACGTTTAAAAGATCAGAGGAATAGCTGCGCCCCACGGTTTTTGTTACAAAAAAAGGGTCCCAGATAACGGTCCTGCAGACCGCAAGGTCAGACTGACGGTTTTTGCATTTTTATTTGTAAACCCCACTGCCAAGGTAATAATGTTCGGTGATCAATTTCGTTTTTTTTGCCTGTTTTGTTTACTTGAAGAGCAGTAGCGAAATTAAGGTTGAAAATGACGTGGCTGACAGTATGTAATCTACAGTAACTTCAACACGATACATGAAATAGGTACATGAATATATACCTACGAATATTGCACTTTTGACTCGAAATAGTATAGTTAATGGGAAATGGCGTATAAACTAGAACTCCATGCGTGCGTATTTTGTATGTGTCACATATAAAAGTCACTCGAAAATGTTAAAACCAAATTACATAGCTGCAATTATCAATTTAAAAAAAAAGCAAGTGTGTGTCAGGCCACGCACAATGTAGAGTTCCGTAGTCTCCTCCCCCCATCCGAATAATGCGACTTATGAAGTGGGTTTTCTTTTGTTTTTGTTTTATACTTACAACGTTACACCTACAATATTTCGTTATATCTACTTAATAATAATTTCCAATGGAATTTGTACGAAAATTTTGTTACTTTTCATTTGATCAGCTGTTACTCGTAAACTTGTAAAGCCTACTTAGCTATGATAGTTTTCCTTTTATTTTCACTATTTAAACTACTACCGTGATTCCTTTCACATACCACTTATTCACATCAACCATTTAGCAGGCAGGGCAGACATTTGACTCTAACAAACAAATTGCACTATAAAGCTTAATATTTCACAAACGGATCCCTAAATCTAAAAACAGTCTTAACAACCCGTCTAAACGTTTTTAAAATGCCTATTTAATGATATTTACATTTACACAAGAATAAAAATATTCAAGATTATATTCTTTCACTTTGTCAGCGTAAGTAATGTACCGTGTATCCATGCATAATAACTACGCTAACAGTCTCTGAGCTAAGCTGGGGATGGACGGACGAACATGGCGATAAGGGTTTCGTAATGCCATTTTGACTACGGAACCCTAAAAACTGCTTTCAGAAAACCTCTTTAGCCCTAATAATAATAATAATAATAATAATATCTTGGGACAACTCACACAACGCTATCTGATCCCAAACTAAGCAGAGCTTGTACTATGGAAACCAGACAACTGATAAACATACTTATATATTTCTAAATACATACATATTATAGATAAATAACACCCAGACACAGAATAAACCATCGTGCTCATCACACAAAGTTTTATCCTGGGTGGGGATCGAACCCACGACCTCTTGCGTAGCAGTCGGATACACTCCCACCGCACCACAGAGGCAGTCAAAAAAAACAAAATAATAAATGCGTAGGTATTAACAATAAAATCGAAACACTTTCTTTCATTCATTCCTTCCCACTACACGTACCCGCGCATGCGCGCGCTTGTTGCTCACACGCATCAGTACATCGCTCATAAAATTACGGAGGCTGTCAATCAATACTATCAGTAGACGTATATCTATCCAATATTGATTATTTGTTTTTTTTTTTACTTTTAGTACCAAAGACGAAACCTGTTGATAAGTCTTTAATTAAAACATAAGCCAGCTTACATTATAATGGTTCCATATTAAATACTATTTACCCAATAATTAATTGTAGTCTGTAGACCCATAATACGAAAAAAATAATGGTCGTCTGTAAAGTTGATTTACGGACGATAATTTTACGTCATAAGAAAACATTGATGACATTGAATAAACAACCGGCATGGTTGTTTATTCAATGTGACACCATTTTTTAAATTCTAATAGTTTTTAAATTCTCTGCAATCGCCAAAACATTGGTGACATTTAGTGGACCCGGGCGCATCCGCCCGACGGCAACAATATTCAACCTATCAGCATGCAGAACGTCACCGGAACGTGACCGGTAACGTCACACTTTTTCGTGAGTGCAGCGGGTCATCGATTTATAAGACGTTATCACGTCAAAAAGAAATATTTAGTTCTAGAGGAAGATCAACCTTTACTATGCCATCTTTGTGTAGACTTCCGCTTCAGTTGCTGTGAGAGCTTCAGTGCTAGATTTATTCTACTCTGGCTTACGTGTTTACCCTCAAAAATGAATAAGGGATGCTACACATATAAGCGGGTCCATACTTATCGTTTCGGCAGTAATTGCCAAACAACAAAGCCGACCTGAATAATATACAGCATGTATATGTAATTCCTGTCCGATATATTATGTTATTGGGTATCATGTTCCGATTATATTTACGTTTTTTTTTTTGACAGAAGTCATGGGAAATCATGTGGTTTAAAAAATAGTGTTAATGAAAAATCTTTTAAATTTACCCACACTTTTCGACGAAATAGGGCACTAAACTAGTGGGTTTTAATATTCAATATATAATCATTTTTTCGAATTGTTTTTTCTTTTTTTTTAAGCATTGTTAACAGAATACCTACACGCCTCTTTCGGGTCGGACAGCTCGATTTTGCCGCCCGGCTGAGCCTATTGATATATGCCCGCTTATATATGTAGCAACTCTTACTAATTTAATTCCGCTAATCTTCTGAATGACCTGTCAAATTAATTTTTGCATCGTTAGAAAGATCTTGTACTGCTACTTATAGACTATGTGACGTCACGTTAAGTCCAATATGATGCCCTTTGTTAAACATAAAGTGCCATACTTAAAAATTCATCCATCTAACCCACGACAAAATACCACATTTTTTGCCATATTGTCTGCCTATTCACCTAAATTGCGGTACACAATCCTTCAAACAAGATTGGGGGACAAAAGTCATTGATCCTCATTACGCTAATGATAGCAATAAGGTACCTGCCTACGTTAACCAGATACCTTTGTTTATTACCCTTAATAAAGGTACTTATCTAACGAGTTTCTTACAAGTGTGTTTTTGGGTGTAAAAAATTGTAGAGTAAATTATATGTCTAGGATTTTGGGCAATGGGCAGTGGTCTTTAATCGATTGACAATTGGGCGGCTGTGACTATGAAAGAGGTTGGTGCTGTTGTGGGCTATGGAGGCGGCACTATGATTTAGATTTTTTACTTTAATTTTAGGTGATTAACTTTGAATTTAGCCAATGTTGTAGGAACAATATGGAGGAGTCAGAGCGTAAAAAAAAACTTCTAGCAGACAAAAAGTTGATCATCTATAAAACAGTTGACTGATTTTTTTAATTATAAAAACCTAAACAGCATC
Source organism: Herminia tarsipennalis (assembly GCA_945859575.2). Taxonomy (NCBI): domain Eukaryota; kingdom Metazoa; phylum Arthropoda; class Insecta; order Lepidoptera; family Erebidae; genus Herminia; species Herminia tarsipennalis. The sequence continues at coordinate 6,134,896 of OX243834.2, read as the reverse complement.
TTTTTATTTGTCAAAATGTCGATATAACAAAAATTATATTTTGATTTAGAATAAAAAAGAAATAAAATGGAATTTACTTAACACCATTTTTTTTTATTTGATGTGTAATAAGTAAATAACTAAGTCGACAAGAAGTTGACGAAAATTGATTTGAAAGATTTCAATATATCTATCGCCTCAACTTAGCAAAAAAAAAATTAAAACACTTCAAAAGTTAACTGACAATAATGAAATAATACTTTCATATACACAAAATTAACAAACATTTATTTGAACTTACTAACATTTTTCCGTTTTCGCGGCAAGCCCGTGCGAACTGGCGCATATGCGGTACGCTCAAAGATGTCCGCCGCGCATGCGCTTTGATGCATTTCTAAGCGCAGCTCTATTTACCAAAAAGACAAGATTTTGACAGTTCGCACGGGCTTGCCGCGAAAACGGAAAATAAGAAAGTGAATAAAGACCCTGGTATATGACAGCCTGATCTACTAAAGCCCAAAAATTTTTTTTTTTTTGCTTCAATACATTCACCCAGCACGTGGCTTACATAGGGCACCATTTAAAAAGGAAACACCATAGAAAAAAAACTAATAATAATAATATTTTGGGACAACTCACACAACGCTATCTGATCCCAAACTAAGCAGAGCTTAGTTACTTATAAATTTCTAAATACATACATATTATAGATAAATAACACCCAGACACAGAATAAACCAACCGTGCTAATCACACAAAGTTTTATTCCGGGTGGGGATCGAACCCACGACCTATTGCGTAGCAGTCGGACACACTCCCACCGCGACACAGAGGCAGTCAAACTATAACTCGTGCTACATCCCAATGACCCTTTTTGATGAAACCTCCACGGCAGATTTAAAATCAATAATACATTCAAATACATCGCTTTCCAGATCACAGTGAGGGATCGATCAGTGATCTATAGATCTTTTGTTGGCTGTAATCGATCGAGGTTTTTGATTACGTCGCGAATGGCGGTCATGTTGGGTCTAAATGTGATTTTTTATCAGTCCAGGGGTCATGCCGTGTGATTAGATTTTTTCTTCGAAAACTGGCATAAAAGAATTTTTGTTATGACGATTTTTTGGAATTTAAACAGGTTGGTCTATATCACAATCGATTTTTAAGAGGTTTCTAAATTACAGTTTCTATCAAATCATTAAGATAGATTTTAATAAAGAATACGATTTGATAAAAATAGCAATGTCTTTTTAACCTTTACTTAGTGTTAGCAGTGGCTTTTACGTAATTAATTTTTTTATTACAGGTCTTTAAAATTATAATATTATATAGTATACTATGCCCTACTAGATTGAGTGGCATACCTTCTTAGTTCGTGTCCGTTAATTATATCTATCTAAAGTCTTCTGTGACACAGATATTATAGAATCCCAGTGAAGACTTTTACATTAAAAAAAAGAAAAACAGTGTACATGTTGTAGTTTTAATTCTTATCTTCCATGTATATATCTCAGTTTTTATTCTATTTTCATCTTAATAATTACTTCATCAATCATATTTATTTGTTTTTTTTTTCAGGAAATTAAAAATCTTTGTTTATAAATTTAATTGTCATTCTAACAGCAGAAAATATTTTCTCATTAGAACAGGGCAATTAGTAAAGAGATCCATTGTATTTTTGTAATATTTGTACTATTTATTCAGAGCAGTGTGTAATTTACGTACGTAAAACTTTGGAAATAGAATATGTTTTAATGTTTTATATTCTTCCAGATTTCTCTATATCAGAAAATTTGGCATTCTAGTTGGAGATTTCTGAAAGAAGACGGCAAGAAATTAAATCCTACAACGAGTCGCTGCATTCTGAATTTGCACAGATGCATCAGCTGCACAAGTGACTACGTTGCACCTAATTTCATAGGTGCATTATTATAGGCGCGTGCAGCTAAGTGCATTGCTGCATAGTTGGCCACGCTGCACTTACCTGCATTGCTGCATGGTTGTCCGCGCTACATTTTCCTGCGCCGCTGTTACATCACCACGAACGCCTGCCTTTGGAAGTGCATAGCGACGCCATATGATTAAGCAGGACATGAACAGACTGTAAAGTATTCGCTATCCAATCTGTCTTTAAACCGGCATTTGTAAATCCTAGTCTACATAATTACAATTGAACTAGGATATAGTTCAATTGTAATTATTTTTAAAAGCTTAGGCTCTGACTTGTTTTTATACCACCTATGACTGTAACTCCAATGAATGTTTATCGCAACCTATCTATCCTAGCTCGTCTTATTTTATTATAATCTCTTTAACTATATTTAATTTTATTTTATAACTAGCTGTGCCCGCGACTTCGTTCGCGTGAAAGTCGGGTTTAAGTTAAGGTAGTTTATGTTACGAAATAACTTCTGTGTAAATATGTTGGAAACAGTCCTGTCGGGTGAGCCGCGATATGATTCAGCAGCGGAGAATCATCATATAGTCATCTATTGATAGCTTCAACACCCAAAAGCTTTGTGAAAATAAATAAGTACCAAACACAGACTCTTTAGGTATTCGTTTACTGTGTTTTTCTGTCATTAATATGTGTTATTTGTGTCTCTTTTCTTTTTGTCTATTGTTATTTTTATTATTTTACTGTTTTATTTATAGCTTTTTTTAACTTCTGCATGACTTTTCCTGTTAAATTATAATAATGTCTATACATGTGTCTTCTGTGTACTAAATAAAAATCGTTCTATTCTATTATTTTATATAGTTAATTTGGTGTGCGGCTTAAGAAGTGGGTTTTCTGTTGTTTTTGTTTCATTCATTCAACGTTATACCTACTTAATACCTAATAATTTTAAATAGAATTTGTACTAACATTTTGGTACTTCCTATTTGATCAGATGTTTATCGTAAACTTGTAAATCCTAAGTACTTAACTGTGATAGTTTTCTTTATAATTTTAGTATTTATACTATTACCGTGAATTTTTTCACATACTCAACATCAACCATTTAGTTGGCAGGGGAACACTTGACTCTAACAAAAATGTTCACTATAAATACTAATATTAAACAAAGGAATCCTTAAATCTAAAAATAGTCTTCACAAACCCTAAACGCTTTTTAAAAGACCTATCTAATGATACCCCACACGATGGGGTAGGTGAGTAAAAAATCACATCCCCACTTTACATATAAGAGAGTGCCTCTCTTATATGTTACAATGATGCAAGTAAGAATAAAAGACATGGACTCCCCCTCCCCCAGACCCCCCAGACTCCGCGTTGACAGACAACCTCCTCCCTCCTCCCGTCACCCGAACTACTCACACTTGGCCGATGAGTCATTCATTATCGTTGAATTGATGAACACTTGATATCCAACCATAACCCCAAAACATGATCCTCGATGCACCTGTGTGATGCGTGGTCAAACAAACGGACAGACAGACAAACATTTCTAAAAATGATAACAATATGTTTCTTTTTAATACTATTTTAAAACTTCTTTTACTAAGTATAGAACATTATTGAATACAACGCCATCTACTTTCAAAACCAGTGAAGTTTCTTCTAATACTTAATGTTTTTTTATTAATTTAAGCAATTTAATTAAATAAATAGGAGAATGTTGCCACTCAGCAAAAAATGAATCCGTCATCGTAAGCACCTATACCCTAATAAATGTTTACACAAATAAGGAATTGTTTGATCACGGTGACCAATTTGATTTCATAGATGGCGCTACACGTTTTTTTTTACGTGTGTAATGTCTTTTTTTTGAGCACGAACACATCAATTCTGGAAAATATCGAATACTTGTTAAATTGGAATGTAATATTATTTTTCATTTCTACTACGATTAATTCATTACTCTCTGCAGTGCATAGATATCTTACATAAGTGCATATTTCACTTGATTTTTAATATAAAAAAATATTAACCAAAGCAAATAAGTTACCTATGGCCGAAAAAATAACTATAACATTGAGAAAAATATTAAAAAAGGACAAAGACAATTTTAAAAAAATACAAAAAGAACATAATCAGATATCAGATTTGAGCCTGAGACTTCGTCGTCGCCAAAGACCGCTAGCATAGCTTCGAGGCTATACTGTTCGCTACTTACAACGTCAAAATAACTGTTCTTATGAAACTTAAAAATGTTATGTATAGTTTTAGCATAAAGTTATGTATTCCATGGGTTACAATTAAAGATAATGTCTAATAGTGGAAAAAATTGTGATAAACCATTATGGTGCGACAAAAAATACGTTGCTATTTGTTCCCCATAGACGTTAGCGTAATGATTCATAGTGTAAATAATGTCCTAAGTATAGTATTTACTATAAAACTGTAAATTTTTATAAAGATCCGTCAAGTAGTTACTGTTTTATAACGAAAAATAGCTACAGACATTATCCCTCACTGCTTAGCTCCTATGGGAAAAAGCGTGATAATTTATAGCCTAAATCCGCATCTATTAAATTGCACGTGCAAAATTTCAACCGAATCTGTCTGGTAGTTTTTGCGTGATTCGTGTTCAAACAAACAGACAGACAGACATTTCTAAAAATGCAGCAAAGTGTTTAAATACTCTTTTCGAACATTTCCTAATATTTTTTTTCACTAAGTTCGGCCATGTACAGACATGTGAAATTTACAATTTTATTATATGTATAGATATAGATAGATAGCATGATTCAGTATTCAAGCGCGATGGCTTATTATTAGCGTATTTCATGTATAACTTTGGTGTTTATATACCGATTTCTATGATTCTTTTTTATGGAATAGTTAATTATGTTAACTTTTTGAATTAGGGATGACTGAGAGTGTTATAAACGTAAGAGTAGACAAATATAATTAGAAAGCTTCGAACTGCTAAGCTATCGGGAGTTACACGCGATATTGTGAGTCAACCATAAAAGATAGACATATGCTGTCGTGGGATATTTTTTATATAATTTTAAGGAAAACATTTCCGTCATACATGATTTCTGTGTAGCTTTAACCATTAAGCTTGCACACGCGACGGAAGCTTAAAAAATGGAGTAACTTCTCCCGTTTTCCCTTCACTGCTCTGCTCCTATTGATTGTAGCGTGATGAAAAGTATACTATAACCACCTCAGGAGTATGAAAAATAATTGTACCAAGTTTCGTTAAAATCCGTCTAGTAGTTTTTGTTTCTATAACGGTTATACAGACAGACAGACAGACAAAAATTTTACTGATTGCATTTTTGGCATCAGTATCGATCCCTAATCACCCCCTGATAGTTATTTTGGAAATATATTTCATGTACAGAATTGACCTCTCTACAGATTTATTATAAGTATAGATAGTTTTTTGAGATGTTCAAGTATTTCAACGCTTCTTGTGTTTGCACCCGCTACTTATGGCTCGTTAGTCGGATTCCTAAATACTAGCTGAACTGGACACTTACTCTGACACACTCAAACGATTCAACTTGATTTCTATATTAATATATCTAAAAGTAAAATAATGAACTCATCATCATGAACGCTGAAACCGTTGGTCTTAGAAAACTGACATTTTGCAAAGAAGTTTTTTTTGTGTTAAACTCACACCCGATGAGATGAGAAAGGATATCCGACTCACACTACACTGAAATCATATTTTATTACTAACTGACCCTCGCAACTTCATTTGCGTAAATTTTCCCCATTTTTGCAACATTTGTCTTTACTGCTCCGCTCCTATTGGTCATAGCGTGATGTTATATAGCCTATAGCCTTCCTCAATTAATGGGCTATTCAACAATAAAAAAAATATACAATTCGGACCAGTACTTCCTAAGATTATCGCGTTCAAACAACCAAACAAACTTTTCAGCGTCATCCGTTAAATAATACCAAGATGGCCTTTTAAATTCCCTACAGAATAGGGGAGTTAAAGGATTAATGTGTGTATTTTGACTGCAAAATCTCGTTGCAAACTACTCTCCTGTAAAGTGTGTTATAACCAGATATGATACTGTACGTTGCGGCAGTCGATTTCTGTAGTTTGTGTTCATGTGTGTCTGCCGCATCGTAGCCAAAACGAATGGACAAATTTGGTCATGATTTTTTAGGGATCCGTAGGCAAAATGGCAAAACGTAACCCTTTAGCTTAGCTGAGAGACTTTTAGTGCTAGAAGGCTGTAATTTTGTATGAATACCTACACATAATACTTATGCCAACAAAGATAAAGAATAAAATCTTAAAATACATTTTTTTGAGGGTACCTCCCCTATATGTAAAGTGGGGGTGTGATTTTTTATTTTATCTATCCCATCGTGTGGGGTATCATTAAATAGGTTTTTTAAAAACATTTAGGGGTTGTGAAAACCATTTTTCTATTAAGGATCTATTTGTTAAATATTAACCTTAAAATTGCAATTTTTTTTAAAGTCCCACCCCCTGCAAGTTATATGGTTGTTGTTGGGTTTGTGAAAAAAAACCCGCTTTACAAGTTTATTAAACGGCTCATTAAATGAGAAGTAACAAAATTTTCGTACAAATTCTATTGAAAATTATTATTATGTAGGTATAACGTTGTAAGTATGGAACAAAAACAACAGAAAACTCACTGCTTAAGCCGCATTATTCAGATGGGGAGAGGGGGTAGCACTACGGAAATCTACATTGTGCGTGGCCAGACATGCACTTGCCCGATTTTCAATCAGGTAGTTTAATCACAATGGTAGGTACTTAGCTTTATTTGAAGAATATCCGTTTAGCCATTTTAATGAAAATGAACTTATTGATCTGTTTGAAGGTTTAAAAAGGTACCTACACAGTACCTGCTCATTTAGTCCGCGCGGTGAACCAAAACCTATCTCCAAAAATGATCCTGGATATGCCCATAGAGTTTGGATAAATGGGATGAATGTTTGTTGCACAGCAGTGGCGGTGGGTGCTTAGAACACCATTCCTTTGGTTTATCTTTGAATTGTAGTTACTTAGTTTTATAGGTACAAACAACCATGTTCAGCAAAGTATATTTTTTTATCGGGTTACCTGAGATTTTTTTTAACCATTCGCCTCTCTTGTACAGTCATGCCAAAACGGCTGAACGGATCTAGATCTATATATATCTAAAGTAATACATAGATATAGATTAGAGATCAGAGTCTGGAATACATGGTACATATATCGACCTACTTCTTTTTATTGCGTAAAAATCTAGGTACGCTGTCCGTGGAATATTTTTTTTTAATTTCTACGTGAACGAAATCATGGGTAAGTTGACAATACCTAATGTAAACTAAACTAAACGTCATATCATTTTTACTTACTGAGCCACCAAATACCAAACTCCGAATCAAAATCAGAGAAAATCTAAACGCCAGCTACATAAAAATAATCCAATAGCTTCGACATTCCTCAAAGATCTCATCTCAGCCGTGATTCATAAACCCCACAAGTAGATAACAGAGCACAATTAATATGAACCAACAATTAAACTTGTCGTATAACATTTGGTTTACAAAGAAACTTGAGTAATGTTCAACCTTGCTTTTATCAAGATTTTTTTAAAATCTTACTGAGGTAGGGTTGTCAAAACCGTATTCACTAAGACATATTTCAAGATTGGTTTAAAACCTGAATCACAATATTGGAGATTTCACAGTTGCTAGCTAGGTAGGTATACCAGGGTGATTTGTGAAATACTAATAAACTACTTTAATATTAAAAAAATATTAACCCTTAACCACCTACCACCTGTTTATAGTTTGGCGGCAGCCTGTCAGACACGATCCACTTGCCTGGTCGGAGGATCTACCCTTTTTGTTGGAGAGACGTAACACATTGTCCTCAACAAATACATTGCTTTGGGGGAGTGGTGGGGACTACTAGGTAGGTGCTAGCCTGACCTTTTTGTGTGGTTCAATACAGACAATGGACCATCTACGATCGTGTCCTGCGCTCGACCACTTGCACACGGAAGGACTTGATGACTGCCACAGACAATGCAGTTGTCGTGCATGACCACGTTCTGGGCCCCAACTAGGTTAAAATATTTGTTGCCAACAAAGTTAGCCGAAAAAAAATACATTCAAACAAATATACCATTTTAACTCGACAACCCTAGTACTACGAAACACGCGCGCGCCTAGATCGATGATAGAAATGATAGATTAGTATGTAACAATGTGGTTATATTAATTTGGACTTAAAATATAGACAAAGGAATCCGATTTTAAGTCATCAATGGAGTTAATCATTAGTCAAAGATAGAAACCGGCCTCTGTCGCCCTGAGATGATTGACGGTACATCACAGTAATACATTTTAATTAAACAGTTTCAACAATTCAATTCTTTATGACTGTAGCAATAGAGTTGAAATTACAGGTTCTTTTTTAGTTGGCTAAAAGTAAATAGGGGGTTTCACAGAGCCGGTTAAACTGAAATAATTCTCCTCTAATAATTTAATAATTAGATAGGAGGACATCTTTATTTTGAGTAATTAAACAAAGCTAATAGATTTTCCTTTTGGCTTTATATACATACAAACATTGAGCAAGGTACTTGGTAGGTATACAATTTGCAAATTGCATACAACTTGTATACAAGTTACAACTTGTATGAGGTATTCGAACTTGACAAAAGATTGAAATCAATAGTGTTTTGTTGTTGATGTCACACTTTTATGCAAGACTTGCTTAATGGAATAACGCCTTTATTGACAGAATGTAAAAAATTTCAATAACTATACCTTCACTTTATGTCTTATATTTGCTGCCCTGTTGGCTTAGCAGTTAGTGACCCTGAGTTCGGAGGTAGGTTCGATCCCCACACAGGATAAAATACTACCACCTATACCAATATTATGAAGCTGAGTTTGTTTGAACGCAGTAATCTTAGGAACTACTGGTACGAATTGAAAAAATAATCTGTTGGCAACCCAACAGAATATTTTTTTCAATTCGTTCCATTTATCGAGGAAAGCTATAGGCTATATAACATCACGGTACGACTAATAGGAGCGGAGCAGCAATGAAAAATGTTGCAAAAACGGGGAAAATTGACGCATACGAAGTTGCGCGGGACAGCTAGTATATAATATGTACACTTAGTAGCCGAATACAGTACCTTGATGCAGTTTTTCTCTACAATATATATAACGGACTCACAGATCAGGTAAGTTTCTAATCGGCCTAAACATAAAAACACCATCTCACTTGCCCAAAAAGAATTCTTACAATTTATTTTCTATTCCTCCAGCTAAATCTAACCTCGGACACTTTGCTGTAATGCCTTGAATTTGCAGGCAGTTTTTCTATTTTTACATTCTAAAGATCTTTAAAATATGTTATCTATGTATGATTTGTTGATTTTGTTGTAAGTTTATCTAAATAGTTTTATTTATTCAGTTATCTAGGTTAAGTTGATTACTTATAATATTTGATTTTTTAGTTTTCGTTTGTGACAACAAAATATAGCCTATGATATTTCCCGATAAAGTAGCTTTCTAATGGTGAAAGATTTTTTCAAATCGGTCCATTAGTTTCAGAGTCTATTCAATGTAAACAAACAATCAAATCTTTATAATATTATTATTTATAGTATAGATATGTATGTATTTAGATATATTTAAGTAAGTACTATGTTTATCAGTTGTCATATTGCCATAGTAGGTACAAGCTCTGCTTAGTTTGTGATCAAATTATGTTGTGTGAGTTTTTCTAAGACATTAATATATCTACCAAATTACAAGAAAATGAAGCCAGATAGCGTTGTGTGAGTTGTCCCACGATATTATATTATTACATTATATATTATATGACGTACAAAAAAAATAACAACCTTATATGGTACATTATCAAATACCAGTCTAAAGTAGTTTATTTAAATTTAGTCAATATTATTTTAATATGTTGGCCAAATTTAATATTAATAAAACTCAATTAAAATATTTAAAAAAAAAAACCTAACTTATTTGACTAAGAATTTTAAAAATAGTCTTAGTGCTGACATCTAGTGTGCATATTAAAAACTAAGTTTTATCTCACCAGTCGAGTATTTCAAGTTACTTACATGATACAGTAGTTTAAGAGAATACACATAGATGTCGCTGTTTGGTACGTGAATGAACACTTTATTTTTGAACGTCGACATCTTGTGGAAAAATGTAAAACCAATATAACAAATTGGTTCATAGAACATTGAATGACTTAGCAGTTTAAGTAAGTTTTGCTAGATGGCGTGTTTAGCAATATAGCAAAAGAATCTCTTAAAAGTATACCATAGAGCACATAGATGGCGGAAATTTTAATTATTATTTCAAGTTTACAAAAACAAAATAAATTAATATAGGTTTATTTTTCTGTAAGCTGAATATTCAAAAAAAAAAATCTGTTAGATGTTTTTTCCTACTAGAATTAAATTAACAGTCGTAGTTGATTTACATTACTTAGATACTAGGTAGGTATTTCATATCTATTGAAGTTACAAACAAAAAAAAACACATCCAAGACCAGAAAAACTTAGCCTTGTTTGCAGGTGGACTTGGGAAGATGGGTGTGTGGGAGTCTGGTTCCTCAGTGGGGTCAAACGATTACCAGGCCAAAACTGCCACTTTTTGTGTCGTACATTAAAGTTAAGTATTTAAAAAAGTTAACCCCCATCAACTAATCATGGGTTCATTTTTCGTAGGTTTCTTTATCTGATTAAGCTTAAAATGACAGTTTTAGCTGGAGTAACAAACAATTCGATGGTAGTTTTCATCACGCTAAAGCTAAGCGAAGCGGTGGTAGCCTAATGGCTAAGACATCGGACTCGCAATCGTGAGGTCGCTGGTTCGAATCTTACCCATTTTACTACCGACGTGAACCCACTCTTAGCACAAGCCATTGAGCTTAGCTGGATGGGTTATTAGGATTCCTAGTGCTAAAATGAGAAAAAATCTTCCCTATTCGTTGTACTTGTGGCTGTGGTCAAGGCGACTAAGGGTATTCACACTAGAGGACGGGCAGCAGCGCCCTCTGCGTACTTAAAGCCTTACTGTGGTCGCCGACCCGCTCACCAAGCGTGGCGATTAAGGCAATTACCCCTAGGACCATTCCCAGGTGCCCAGCAGTGAGATATCACAAGGGTTGAAATTGGAATGCTTTGAAGTTTTTCACATATTGATTTTAATGTTTATAAAAACACATGCTATCGCTCGCGGCTCCACCCGCGTGGTTGTCGGTCATTGCGATAAAAAATTGCGATATATCCATACCAAACTTCATCTAAATCGGTCCAGCGGTTTAAGCACGTGAAAATGTAACAGACAGACACAGAGATAGACTTCCTTTACATTTATAATATAATTTGGATACATACATAACTATTCTGTATGGGCTCATAGCTCTACATAAGTATATATTTAAAGAACAGGATGACGGCGAACGCCTGAATGTTTGTTATTTACTTCTTCGTATGGCTTTATGAAACCTTACAATAAGAGGTATTTATTTATACCTACCTACATCTATATTAATAATATAAAGAGGAAAGATTTGTATTTTTTAACCGACTTCAAAAAGGAGGAGGTTCTCAATTCGACTGTATGTTTTTTTTTGTATGTTTGTTCACCCATTACACAAAGACGGCTGAACCGATTTGAAAAACTATTTTTGTGTTTGAAAGGGGATACTTCCAAGTTGGTCCCATTTTTATCTGACCGCGATCTGACGATGGGATCCTGGAGAAATCGAGGGAACTCTTCAAATATTAAAGGCACACCTACAGTGATTTAGGTACATTTAATAGTGATTCGTGCATTTACTCTTAAAAAGCACCTATTGGTGAAGTAGAACTGACGATGAAGACCACAAATGATGATCGGACCTATTCAATATTTCACGGTTTGCGATTCAATTACTTTAATATGATATTGAGTAGCATTTTATTCTCGTCATACTACTATTACACAATGTAATAGAGCTGATAGTGAACTATCATGTGAACTCCTCAACAATTAACGGCCCTGAATCGGGGCAAGCTATATTTTGTAAAGGGATTTGATCAGTTGAGATAAGCCTATTGTAACTTAAGTGAATTACAAACCAACCCACTAAAAAGTTAGAAATAGAAAACTTTAATACAAAAAAATATTACCGACTTCACAAATAAATACAAGGCAACTTAAAAGCAAAACATAATATCTGTTTGCTGCGTGAAAGCGTAACAGACAGACAGACAGAGTTACTTTCATATTTATAATATTGGTATGGATATAACATCACGCTACGACAAATAGGAGCCGAGCATCAGGTAGCCCAAGTTACTTCTTCCATCCTCAGCTGTCTAACAGTGAAAGTCCCATCAAAACCCGTCCAGCCGTTTCGGAGTTTACCCGGAACAAACAGACACACAAACTTTACTTTTAACAATATCTGTCTTTTTACAATAAAATGATTTTCTACTTTGAACTGATTTAACTACTTATTATTAAATTTAGGTATATTTCTTACTTAAATCTACTTGATGTTTTGAACTTATAAAAAAATATTTTCCACTTTTTAGATCAGTTAATTACAAATAGCGTGTTATTTAGTTAGCAATTCGTTTCGTTTGTCCCATTGACGGCAAGAAAGCGAGTAGCGATTTTATCACTCAAGAAACGTACATACTTATGTAGATCCCGTGTAAACAAAAGAGATACAGATATTATTAGTTGATCGCTGACCGTTCACACTGCCGGCGAGTACTCGCTCTATACTGCATCTCTTTTGTTAATATATCTATTGTACGTTTCTTGAGCGATAAATCGCTACTCGCTTCTTGCTTATTGTCGTTGGTGGGACAGGTGCATAAAACATGTCAACGACCCATCTCTATTCTCTCGGCGAATGTTACAAGAGTTCCGAATGCGTCGCTGAGCAAGTGGTAGCGATCTATCTTTGATAGCTCTCACTCAACGATTATTCTAATATGTGTATCTCTTAAATTTACACGAGATCTACATAAGTTTGTACGTTTCTTGAGCGATAAAATCGCTATTCGCTACTCGTTTTCTCGCCGTTGGTCGGACAGGTGCCTTACGTTCATGGCACTTATGCCCTTTGTCAACAAAAGGCAGTTTTTTACAATATCTCAATGACGATATATCCGATGTTATCAATAATAATTTTAAGAAAATTATGGATATTCAATTCAAAATGATTTATTCACTTAGGATGCAAAACAACACTTGTGATACGTCGGGATTCTACATGTACATGTAATCCCAAGTTCGCAAACAATAGGTAAAGCCGGAGAAAAGAACCTGGGAGTAAAAACTCGCGGTCACTCCTTTCAAATTGCCAATTTTACAAGGTTTGAATGTTTATAAACTTGACATAGAGGTAAGGTGCTGCGACTAATTTACTATACACCATGTTAAAGGACTGATGCAAATTATATTATTAAAAAGTTGGAACATGAGATAAAATAAAATCAGCCTTAGTGGGTACAACATAGTAGGAGCATCTAGTTTAAACAAGGGTAAAAACAATTATTGTGCTAAAATATTGGCCAAAGTACTGGATTAACTAAAATGTTAAGCTAATTAAACTTTTGTTATCATTAGCTAGATAATAGCTGCTAGTTCCTAAACTAATATAGGTGCAATAAACACATACACACAGCACAGTTTGACAAAAAGATCTGTAATTTAGCAGTCAACACAGCAATAAATTATTATGTAGGTACTAGTGAAAGAAACATGTTTTAAAGAGACGACTCCCGGATTATGGTACAAGCCCTGTGTCGCGGGGTTATTACAAACATACAAGTCACTGGCACAAAGTAAAAGTTGTTCCGAGTAAATTGTTGTTCCGAGTCTGGGTGACTCGGAACAACAATTTGTGGATCACACAAAGTGGTGTTCGTGTGGGAATCGAACCCACGACCTCTTGCGTAGCAGTCGGACACACTCCCACCGTGCCACAGAGGCAGTCTGTACATATTTACTCAAAATTGAGTAATTCATATCGGTTGAGCTGTTGACGAGTTATGAGTGGACATAGGAATATTGGAAGAATACATACATACATACAAACACAAATTTGATTACCATAAAAGTTTATAGTGGCTTAAAGTAGTATCTAAATACTTTTTTCAGTGTACTCTAAATTATATATTCAAATGTTTAAATAGCTACATAAAATATATACTCTACTACATACACTAATATTACGAGTATAAAGTGTAAACATTTGTATTTTTGTATGTAACGAATAAACTTAAAAACTTCGAAAAAAAAAAAGGTACTGGACAGATTTTAAAAATTATTTCACCATTAGAAAGCTACATTATCGGGGAGTAACGTAGGCTATAATTTATTGTCAAAAAAATAGATATTCCTATGAAAATTACAATAATGTAACTCAAGGTATAAAAACTACGATATGACACCTGTACGAGTCGGAAGAGGAAAGATTTGTATTTTTTAAACTTTAAAAGGAGTGGACCCATTTTAAAAATTATTTCACCATTAGAAAGCTACATTATCGGGGAGTAACATAGGCTATATTTTATTGTAAAAAAAACATAGAGATCCCTATAAAAATTACAATAATTAATTTAACTCAAGATATAAAAACTATTTGACACCCGTGCGAAGCCGTGGTAAACAGATAATAAAATATAAAACATTATGTAATTAAACTGCTAACACTTTAGCACTGCAGATGCTACTATTAGTTACGTGGCTATTAAAATTAATTGTCATACATAATAACATAACTGCATTTAATTACATTTCACAATGTCAAGTTCAATGCCACTAAACTCAGCGTCTAAAAGTCGTAAATCACGATACCGTACGGCCTAGTTTGCGCTTCTTACAACAAGCGATGAACCAGTGTTGAACTAAACCTCACCGCGGTCGAACGCAAACGCACAATGTTTTTCGAAAGTTTCTTACTCAACCTCGCGGTAATCTTAATACTAGTATTTGCTCTTATATTTGACTATGTTACAAAGTACTTCAGCTACTGGTATGTCCGACACGTACCATATACAACATCGATACCATTCTTCGGGAGTGACTATCGTAGAGTTTTGGGAATTAGAAGCAGTACCCAGGATGTGAACGCATTGTATTCAAAGTATCCCAAAAACAAGTTTGTTGGACGCGTCATAAGCAGAATTCCCGACCTCATAGTTAAAGTCCCTGACACGGTAAAGAGGATGTTGTCAACAGATTTCGCGAATTTCCATAGCAGAGGTTTGTGCTTGGACAAATCTCAGGATGTATGTTTACGAGACAATTTGTTTTACACTGACGGCGAAAAGTGGACCCTGTTGCGAGAAGGCTACGATTCATTATTGAGTAGCATGAACTGCGAATTGGAGAGTTTGAGTGACTGTTTGCCGGGAACAAATGGCGATGCTATCGTCCAAGAGGTATTGTCGAAGGTATTGGACAAAGTCTTCGAGGATTTGCTTCTCGGTAATGCCGATGGGTCAGTTGTGAAGGATTTGAGAGGTGTCGCACAAAGACGTACATTCATAGAGAGATTTAAGACTTATTTGAAGAATATCTTCCCATCGTTATATGTTTCGTTTGGATTGACAACTTTACTCGGTGAACCATCTTTAAAAACAAAGAAAGTTATGGAAGATTCAATTTTGTTGTCTAAAATTAAAAACCTTGGTAATGTTTACCAGTTAGGGATCAAAGAGAAAAATAGAAAACTCCCTGACGTTGAATTCGCATTTTCTGTGCTAGCTTCGTTCATTACTGAGGGATATGTTCCATGTTTGAATGCTTTGACAGCGTTTCTGTATGAGTTGGCTTTGAATCCTGAAGTGCAAGGGAAATCTCGAAACTCGATTTCAAAGGACAATCGCGAAGAGTATTTGGACGTCGCTATAAAGGAAGCTCTGAGGCTGCATCCTCCTTATTCGATTATTTCAAGACAATGCACAAAGACATATCATCCAGAAGGTGGTTTACTCATAGATAGGAAAGTTACCGTCAATGTGCCAGTGGAGGCTTTACATAGAGATGAAGAACATTATGTAAATGCTAACATCTTCAATCCTGATCGTTTTTTGGATGACGAAGGAGCGTCTAAGCACTGTTATGCTTATCTGCCGTTTGGAGCGGGCCCAAGGAAATGCGTTGGTAAGATTTTTTATTAATTTAAATGTTGATTAGTTTTCGTGGGAAGATGAAAAGTAGTTTATGTTCTGGCGCAAGTTTAAGTTAATTAATGCCTTAACAAAAGTTATCAAAACTGGTTAAATAGATTAACAGTAAACACATAAACTTTATTGGGAATGTTAAAGAATGATGGGTTTGTTCGTCCATTTGGAATCGATATTTTAAGACCTTATATCTTATTTTTGTTACTGCAGCTTATATTGATTTCTTTAAATCTCAGTTTGCGTTCTGTTAGTTAGTTTTTTTATAAAGACAACTTCCTTAGTAGGATACAATTCCTGTGTCGTGGGGGCTTAACAAACATTTAAACATAGATACAAAGCACATCTTTACTCGGAACAACAATATGTATCACACTAAGCGATATTCTGTGTGGGAATTGAACTCACAAACTTTTGCGCAGCAGTCGTAGCGCTCCACTGGACCACCAAGGTAGTTAAACTTTTTTTCATCCATTTTGTTCAAAATCGAGCCAGTGGTTTAATAAAACAGATAAGGTCTATCACCTTTTCTGTATTACAGTTACTTTTACACTTTTAATAATAGTAATTAACAAATCGCATCATTAAAACTACAGGTTCTTTGAACTTCGCTCTATACTTCTGCACTACATTCATGAATTCGTAAACACAGAACTACACACTAACTTACCTAATTTAAGCTAACTTAATTTAGTTTTCCCAATTTTTACATAGTTTTTAGGTTCACGACGTTCACATCACATGCAGTGATGGTAAATTTCCGAGAACATTTCCGTAGTGGAATATTTGCTGTTAAGTTCTCGGAAATATTCTTTGCGATGGAAATTTATGAGAATTTAAAAACTGAGTGAATATACAATATGATTTGTAATATAGTAATAACCTTGTGGCTTCTTTACATAACCCTAAATAAGTTTGTAATATTAGTTTTGGAAAATATTTAACATATTAAACCCATAGTCACCTACCACTATTTTTTGGAATTATTTCTTAGGCATCTACAGACTAATTTACTGGAGTACGACCGTTGTTTATTTTGAGGTTTAGGCCCTAACAAAAAAAAAACATCGACTTTACTTCGAGGTCCCTCAGATGTATGGAAAATGGTTGTGTGACAAAAGTAGGTGGTAGATTGTAAAGGGCTAATTAGGTAGTTGATTACAAGAAAAAAATATTATTTTATACAAATTATGCAATAATAAGTCATAAAATGCTTTGGAAATAAGTGTTTATTCACAATTGAATATGTATTTGAATTTAAAAGCATAAAAACGAATACTAAAGGTAATGATTTGACGATAGGAACTTATGACGTCACAGGTTGTTATTGAATACACATTTCTATAGAGCTTGTCGTTTTGACATTTCATAAAAAGAGACTGATTTGACTAGTCAACATCCCCATTGGTATTTTTTTTTTCAAAAATGATATTGATATTGATGATCTCTACACTTGTGAAGGACATTAGGCTTTGAGTTTTTAATATTTGTCATGAAAGATTACACTGTGTATACCTGCCTTAAATTCTCAGTAAGTTAACTGGGAGAACATTTGTAGCGGGAATATTCCCGAGAATGTTTCCGGTTAAATTCTCTTTGGTTTAACTTGAATTTGAATTTTAGTGTTTAACCATAATTTGAATGTTATGATCCGAGAACGTTCTTTTAAGGAGAATGTTTTCTCTGCCTATCACTAGTCACATGATTACACCGAAATTAACACAATTATGCATTATTAATTGTCGTGCTATGGTCACAATCCGTTTGGGACCACGACTTTTCGCCGAGCTAGCTGACTTGCGCAATTTCGTTTGCGTCATTTTTCCCCGTTTTCGCCATATTTTTCATTAATGCTCCGCTCCTATTGATAGTAGCCTGATCTTATATGGTCGTTGACACTCAAAAATAGTCGTCGTAGTAGACATATATAGATGACTTGGTGACCCGCGCAAATTCGTCTGCGTAAATTTTCCCCGTTTTTCAACATTTTTCAATGCTGCTCCGCTCCTATTAGTCGTAGAGCGTGATGGTATATAGCCTTCCTCGATAAATGGGCTACCCAACAGTAACAGTATTTTTCAATTTAAACAAACAAACTCTTCAGCTTTATATGACCTATAGATACTCGTATGATAATTAAGAATAAATTCCAGAGATGCGATTTCGGGGGACCCGGCAATGAAACGGCACGGCGATGGCAATTGGTTTCTTTGTAAAGGTCCGCATTCCGAATGGATGTACGCAAAATTATTGACACCATTGACTATACTTCTTTTTTTTAAAAGGACGTTTATCGCTGTAGTGTACAAGCACTGTGTCGCGGGGAACTTGACAAACATACAAGTCACGGACACAAAATACACCCAGACTCGGAACAACAAATTGTGGATCACACAAAATGGTGTCCCGTGTGGAAATCGAACAAAAGACCTCTTGCGTCAGCAGCCGGACACACTCCCACCGCGCCACAGAGGCAGTCAATGTACATATTTACTGAATATTGAGTAATTCAAATCGGTTGAGCTGTTGAGGAGTTATGAGTGGACATTGGAATATTGGAAGGATACATACATACATAGTCGGATACACTCCCACCGCGCGACATAGGCAGTCATTTGGACGTTCGCAAGAAGGTTATGACTAAAGACTGCTGCCAACACTATAAATTTGTTTCAGAAGAAGTAAAAAGAACAAATTTGACATTTTGCGAGACCGTCTTTCTATTTCATGACTAAATTAACCATGGTTTGACACTATGCTTAGAAATAATAGTAATAGAAATAATAGAATATAAGAAGGGGGTCTCTTTCTAAGCCAGACGAAAGAATAAACCATAGAAACAATTACAATAAGCTTCTTGATTTGTCCACTCACTAAGAATTCGGATGCCTTCCTAATTTCGTGGCGTGATATTATGCGTCCATTTGGACTGAACGAACATCAGTTTGGAATTCGAAAACCGAACGACGACATCCATTCAAATGGACTACGTTTTTGACAGACGTCCACTCTATTTAGATTGATGGATGCATCGTCAGTGAGGCCCTTAACATTAAAAACACCGACCAAACATATACTGTTTACCTTTTTGTAATCTTGGAGGGAGGGAGGAGGGATTAACCTCCAAACCCTCACCCCCCCTTGGTTACGTACCATGGTCCATAGGTTCAATCCCACCCAAGTGAATTTTACTGTATGCATTTAAATATAGTGCCGTTTAAGTTACCTCGGGGCTTAGCCCAGAGACTACAAGAACAGTTAGTTAGCAATGTGACTTGCACATATTGACCGTGATCTTCAGATTTCTACACACGATATGAACATTATTGTTTGGAGATTTCTTTAACAAACTGCGGCACGCGATTACCTACCTATCTGGGTTTATCTATACTAATATTATAAAGCTGAAGAGTTTGTTTGTTTGAACGCGGTTATCTCAAAAACTACTGATCCGAATTGAAAAAATCTTTTACTGTTAGCTAGCCCATTTATCGAGGAACGCTATAAGCTATATAACATTACACTACAACCAATAGCAATGAAAAGTGTTGCAAAAACGGTAAAAAATTACGCAGACGAAGTTGCGCAGGTCAGCTAGTCTACTTTGTATAAACAATATAAAGCCGAATAATTTTTTGTTTGTTTGAACGCGGTAATCTCAGGAACTACTGATCCGAGTTGAAAAATTATTTCACTGTTGGATAGCCCATTTATTGAGGAAGGCTTATAGGCTATATATCATCACACTAGAACCAATAAAAGCGGAGCAGCAAAGAGAAACGTTGCAAAAACGGGGGAAATTTACGCAGACAAAGTTGCGCGGGAAAACATTTTTAGGTTTTTAACAAACTTTTTTGATTGAGTGATTATTTTTGGAAATAAAATAATCGCTGTGAAAGTTGCATAAATTGTGACCGAAGGGGGGGAGGAGGCCCCCCCTTAACTTTTGAACCATATGACCAAAAATATGAAAAAAATCACAAAGGTAGCACTTAATGAAAATTTTAAACTAAAATTATTTCGGACGTGATTGGATAAACTGTCATTGAGTTATTGCCGAAAAACTGCGTTTCCCAACAAAAGGGCGTAAGTGCCATGAACATACGTTATGCTGCTGATGCAATTATTCAAGGCTGCGGAACCCTACACTGAGCATGTTCCGACATGCTCTTGCCCGGTTTTTTTTTATTGTGCTCATTTAGGTAGATACATCATTATAGACGTTTATGTACAAAATAGGCTTCTAGACTTGCTTTTACTCGTTATGTATCGAAAAGTCATTTATTCGATCAGTTTAATAAAAATACTTATATAAGTAAATGTATTATGACTAGAAGACGGACTACATTTTCAGTATCCATAGTAGTCTTGCCTTCATCATTCTCAGCAGATACTGATAGGTCCACTGCTGAACATAAACCTCTCCTTGTTTACATGAAGACACCTGGTCCTCCGCGTTCCTCACCCAGTCCGTATCCTAGCGGCTGTCTTTACGTCGTTGGTCCAGCTGGGATTTTCTGCCTTTCACAAAAATAAAAACTAAATACTTTCTACAACAAAAAAATGTTGTATTCATTCAAACAATACCTACAATATTAATTTACAAATACCGTAAGATGTAGAAATCAACGATCTTTTGTGCTACATACGAGTATCAAATTTGAACCTCATTTCGTTAATACTTAGGTACATAATAGACCTTCATAAAAA
Source organism: Herminia tarsipennalis (assembly GCA_945859575.2). Classification (NCBI taxonomy): domain Eukaryota; kingdom Metazoa; phylum Arthropoda; class Insecta; order Lepidoptera; family Erebidae; genus Herminia; species Herminia tarsipennalis. The sequence goes on along the minus strand of OX243834.2, from coordinate 6,114,082 downwards.
ACGCTGAGTAATCTGTTTAGTCGGTCTTCGTACTGTTTCGTCAATGTGCAGTTATCTTTAGTACCTCAAGTGCGCTTCACACTCTACTTAAGAATACAATGTCCGAATTATAAAATGCATTGGCTTTGTAGTTCTTCAAACTGTGGCGACTATTGACATAGAACTTTATCTGATTAAAGAAAAGGTGAAAGGGAAGTTGGAACATAGTTCTTTTGTGTTTGTACTACTATTATATAATATAATACTAATGATTAAAAAAAAACTTTAAGAACATAACATTTCAAAAATATATTTCAAATTTTTGACTGCCTCTGTGGCGCGATGGGAGTGTGTCCGACTGCTACGCAAGAGGTCGTGGGTTCGATTCCCACACGGGACACCACTTTGTGTGAACCACAAATTGTTGTTTCGGGTCTGGGTGTAATTTGTGTCCGTGACTTGTATGTTTGTAAAGTCCCCCGTGACACAGGGCTTGTACCCTACTACGGGAGTTGTCTTTATAAAAAAAAAAAAAAAACATTTTTCATAGATAAACTTAATATTATAGTAGTCTCGCTGAACATAAAATAAACACTATAGTAAGTACGGAGGCATGTGCCCCCGAGAAGGTTATTTTGTGTACCGATTTCTTGTGTTGCAATGAATTTCTTTGCCCATTAGCATCTTGTGCCCCAAATGTTTTTAGGGCGCACCCTCCCCCGTTGTGCGTGCAACCCACACATGGCCAGTGTTGGACGAAAATAAACGCACTCCACCCCTCGTCGTGCGTGTGACTCTAAATGCATCCCCTCCCCCCGTGCGTCTTAAGGATAATAATAATATATAATAATAATAATATCTTGGGACAACTCACACGAAGCTATCTGATCCCAAACTAAACAGAGCTTGTACTATGGAAATCAGACAACCGATAGACACACTTCTATATTTCCAAATACATACATATTATTAATAACTAGCTGTCCCGCGCAACTTCGTATGCGTAATTTCTATCCTATTAGTCGTAGCGCGATGTTATATAGCCTATAGCCTTCCTCGATAAATGGGCTATCCAATAAAAAAATAACTTTTCAAATCGGACCAGTAGATCCTGAGATTAGCGCGTTTAAACAAACAAACAAACAATCAAACAATCAAATAATCAAACAATCAAACAAACAAACTGTTTCGCTTTATAATATTAGTATAGATTAACACTCAGACGCAGAATAAGCCATCGTGCTCATCACACAAAGTTTTATCCTGGGTGGGGATCGAACCCACGACCTCTTGCGTAGCAGTCGGATACACTCCCACCGCGCCACAGAGATAAGGAACTACGCTCCAAATACAGTGTTCAATAGTTTAAAATTGGCGTATCTCACAACCCCTATTATGTGATTACCCTGGGTGGAATATCAAAAACATGTTCCTTGTGCCAACGTCATAATATAAACACATGCAATTGCGAAAAGGTTAAGTTTAGAATCCTATTAGTAGCCAAAATAGCAAAACGGATAATATTTTTTTCTTACTTACCTCATCGTGTCATACCTATCATTAGATAGATCTTTTAAAAATATTTAAAAAAATGTTAAAGTCAAATGACCCCTCCCTACCCCCTCAATGGTGTTTTTGGAAAAATTCAGGGTATATATAATGAATTGAAAGAAAATCTATCACAGCTAAGTCGGCTTTTAAATTTTACGAGTAACAGAACCGACCAAGAGAAGTAACATAACTTTGCACAAATTCCATACTTCCTTACTAAAAAACAAAAACAACAGAAAACCCACTTCTGATACCGAATCATTGTACTGTGCAGCTACGGAACACTACATTATGCGTGGCCCTACATGCTCTTTTAATGTTTTTTTAATAATCTTCAGAACTCTTCGTCTCCGTCTAGCTCACTACCCTGTGTTTCCCCACCTTCCCCTACTTATTCTATCTACTCAAACAATTGTACATCCGCAACAATGCAGGTATCTTCTGATAGGTCATTAAAAACTCATTTGCTAATAATAGACTCTAGCTTTTCTCCGATTGCCTTAGAATGAGGGCAATGAGTTTCAAGTGTAGCTATGTAAAATAGTTTCTTTTGGTCGTTTTTGCCTCAATGACTCGAAATTACTATGGCATGTTATTTCTTTTTTATTTGGAAACCACAGTCAAGTTAACCGCATAAATAGTGCAGCAGCAGAACCAATGATTTCAAACCAAAGGTTGTGGGTTACGAAGCATTTTGAGTGATTCATTTATTTTTGTTTACGAATTTATGTGTTTGAGATTTGTTGCCCGACTGTTTTAAATATTCTCAACTCCGCGATTCCATAAATGACTCGAATCAACTATTTATTGTCAACCGTATTTCTTTTGCTATTTTCTAGACAACTCCCTAATTAAGGAATAAGTCTTGTGTCACGGGGGAGTTTACAAAATATACATTAAAATGGACAGATATTGTACCCAGATTCTATGAACAACATGTTGTGGATGAAGAAAGTGGTTGAGTTGGTTCATATGGACTATTTGGCTGAATCAAAGTTTCAAAAGTTATTGAATCAAAGTGTGTACCACAATCAACTAAAAAAATAGCCTCATTTCGTTATTTCTGTAATTAACACTTACCTTACCTTTCTGTGTAGAGTCATCCTGCAGTAGCACTGAAAGAGTACACCATACATAGACCAACATCAAAATATGAGCTATTAACTGTTACATTAAACACCCGTCGCGCTTTGAACGTATTTGTTTCTATTGATGTATTAACGCGTTTCGAAGCGATTTGTCTTATTTCTTCACCATTCGATGCATTATAATGCGGAATGTCACAATTTTATGAAGTCAACGGTTTTGGTGCTGTGCATTTTTGATCGCTGATCTAAATAGATGACTCAAGGAACTGAAAATTTAATTATGACTAAAATTGGGTTATTCTTTTAATTCAAACATAATACAATAAGAGCAAAGGTTGTTGGTCCTTGGTGATTTCTCTGTCTTGCACACAACCAACAATCCCATGCCTGGTAGCAGGACCACATTGTGGACGACTCGGAAGCACCAGTTCTTACCAGGAAGCAACTCGCCAGCCCTGTACAATGCACTCTCGAGACTTTCCATGTAACGGTACTTCCCCAAAGTAACAGTGATTTGCTGTTAATGTTACAAAATAAGGCAACTTTAGGGAAAAGAGCAGAAAGAAAGTAGGGCCTTTGCCCTGCAATGGAACAATACAAGCTAGTACAAGACAAAATAACCTACTTGGATACCGCCATCACCATAGAACATTGATCAACCGCCACAACTGCACGTGCACTAAGTATATGATAATATTTTCAAAACAATTTTTCTAGTTCCAACACTTTCTTTTAGACTTTCTTCAATACTAACAATCTCTATGCTTAGTACACCACTGGTTCTTGAAAATGCATCTTATCTGGGTATGATGTCTACGAATACTCTTTGAAGCTGATGTATGCAAAATATCAGGGACTAGCGGCCCACTCCGTCTTCGCACGGACTTTTCTCCATTATGTATAAACGCAGTTATCGTAAGGATCTCTAAAAAAAAATATTTATATATTTTATATTTAAAGCCTATGTATTTTTTTTTTAAACTTTCGCGATTTTTATACATATTAGTTATATTTCGGGACTTAATCACGTGAATTATTTAAAGGTACGACCTTTTATTTACCCGACGTTTCATTCACGCGATTAAGTCCCGAAATATAACTAATAGCCTATGTAACCCACCGATAATGCAGCTTTCTATAAGAAAGAAAGAATTGTTGAAATCGGTTCAGTAGTTTTTGAGTTTATTCGTTACATACAAAAATATAACTAAATCTTTCCTCTTTATAAAATTATTAGGTATAGTTATAGATGACAGATTTAGGCATAGATTTAGATGTATTCAAAGGGAATGGAACCCGCAACCTCAGCCATCAGCCGTACACACCTACTGCCACCAAGGCAGTCAATCACGTATAGCTTTCGAACCCACATCACCATAGCTGTACAAAATATCGAGAAGGAGGATTACCTTCGTACGTATATACTCCGTTTCGATGTGCGATGTCTCTTATATATACGACTAGCTGTCCCGCGCAACTTCGTATACGTAAATTTTCCCCGTTTTTGCAACATTTCTCGTCGCTGCTCCGCTCCTATTAGTCGTAGCGCGATGTTATATAGCCTTTAGCCCTCCTCGATAAATGGGCTATCCAACAAAAAAAGAATTATTAAAATCGGTCCAGTACTTTTTGAGTTTATTCGTTACATACAAAAATACAAATCTTTCCTCTTTATAATATTATTTTATATATAGTGTAGATAGTGTAGATAGTGTAGATGAAGAGACGAAGAGAGGGAGCCTGATCACGCTAACCCATAACAGTATCATTGCCACTTGCCGTTTGAGACATTAGTTAAAAAGTCTCATTTGCATATTACATTTGCTACAGAGCCCTTAAACCGAAATACAGTGATGTGTTAACATCACTATATCACGGACGAATAACTGACACTAGTGGTACCCACCAAGACGGGCTATAGTTTAGACCTACCATCGGTACGTTTGCGTGAGCACTCTCGGTATTTTGAGATAGCTGGTGTTCCTTCATCCGTATCTATTCTTTTCACTAAACATGATACTGAGTTGCTTTCCAAATAATTATTATTATGCTGTCAGTCTGACACACTTGCACCCAACAACGGTACTTGTCCATCAATCATTACACTTAGATTTGTTTAGAGAGGCCTTTCACTAGGCCTGTTCCATTGGGGCCACCTACGTCATTATAGTGTTAAATGGGACAATGATTGTTAAAGTGTTATCTGACCAACCGATGGAATTCGCCAATAGCATTAGTGCACAATGCTAAGTGTACAGAAGGTAAACCTTCATATATAGTGCTTCATTCATTGGTCTTTAACACTTTTGGATTTACATATGATAACATTTCCGTGCATCGTGATCCGCGCGCGGCTTACGACAAGCGTCTGACGCGCACGGCCGATGCGACAATAGTCAGAGTGCACGTGCAGCCTACGTACTGACGTAGGCTGCACGTGCACTCGTCGGCCGCGCGCGTCTTTCGCAGACCTCGGAAATGGCGCCCTACATTCTCATACTCTGACTATTGTCGCATCGGCCACGCGCGTCAGCCATTCATCGTAAGCGGCTCGTGATCGACCGCGATGCAGGGAAATTAACCTTTAATTACACCTATGAATAATGTCACACAACTGTTCGCTAATTTAAATACTGTTTTAACTGTTTGATATGTAAAAAATACAATTTGAATTGAAACTTTATCATTACAAAAAAACACACACAAAACATAACATATTTGGAAGCTAGCAAGCGTGCGATGATGATTCAACCATTTCAAGTTACTATTTCTGGCGAATGAAAGAGAAATGACCCCATGCGAGCAGTTAATGGTCAATTCTTTAATTTCATGTCAGTGTGTGCGTTGCTCGGGCGAGTTACGTGTAAAGATTAACTTCTGTACTCTCGGTATTGTGGTTCGTGTCTTTGTAAAATGAAACGACATCAACGTCGTAGGTTACTTTGAACTCGGTCGACAAACTTTAATAGAAAAAAAAAATTAAATGGGGTAAACCACCCAATTATTGGCACTTTAAGCAGCTACTTCATAAAACCGGTAAAATTTTCATGTTAAAATTTGTTTTAACGAAGAAAAAACCATTAATGTTGGCCTTCTAACTTTTGGAGAACATTTTAAAGTACTCATCATTAATAAATTATATCGTTTTAGATAAGATATTGTACCTTTTCAAAAAATACCCAAAATACCAGTTACCGGCATAGCCAAACCTTATATTGGCAGTGATTATTACCTATTATTGTCACTATTCTTGCAAAGCTGAAAAATATTTGTTAAGTCTTATTTAGGGCTTTTAAAGTGCATTCTATGAACCTATTTAAAGGAATTTGTATAATTAATAATCTGAATTAACGAAAATAAAAGCATTTGAAAAAAAAGTAACATTATATTTGTATTTGCATAGGAAGTAAACATAAATGAGTTGTAACGCTTATTATTAAAAGTGGTTATAAACTTAAAAGAAAACTATAAAAACCTTTTATGCAAGTAAAAAATAAACAAATCTTATCTTACGACTATTTAACCTCCATAAGGTACTTAAGGTATTAAATTAAATCACAGCTCTAATCGAATGAGATCACAAGTAATTCTTAAATCACGTTAGTCATCTGAATCAGTCTCAGTTAACATTTTTTCTATCTCAGCTGCACTCTAATTTTTGCTAGTCCCTGCTTTTTGGTTTTCTTTGTTCATCTCTTCAAGTGCAGCTTCCAATTTACCATTGTCAAGTTTATAGAAGTCTTCGGAAAATAACATTTTGGTCACGTTGTCTTTAGCTTTAGTGTTTTTTTTGTTTTTCTTCACTACTTTCTTCTCTTTTTCCAATTTCTTTTGTTCTCTTTCTTCTTTTCTCTTTTTAACACCTTCTGCTTTCTCTTCTTTAATTTTAATTTTTTCATTTTCCTGAGCTTTCCATTCGGCTGATGTTAGTACAAAAGGCGTCTTCTTTGTATTTTTTATCCCTTTCCTTTGTGGCGTTTTAGGTAATACCGAAATATCTTGTAGTTTAATCACTTTATTGTCTTTCTTACCCAATTGTGCTTTCAGTTGCATACAATTATTTTGATCTGCACCTATTTTGACATCTCCAGTTACTCTGATAGACGGTTTTTGGGGAGTTGTGTATATCGATAATTGCTGTTGATTGCTCACGGACGTTTGGTAGATAGAGGTTTCGGTAGACAGATGCGGTGTGGTTGGTTGTTCGGTGCTTGGTACGTAAGTGAATGATGGCTGTGAGATCGAAGGATGCTGTAAAGAAGTAGAGGCTTTTGGGGAAGATATGTGTTCCATAGATTCTAGCTGATTGAATGGTTGTTGAGCCGATATGTCTTCTGTAAAATCATTTACTTCTGAGCATTGGACTATTTCCTCAAAAACAACTTCTTGTGTAATTAAATCAAAACTTTGTTCAGCAACATTTTGGTTTGGAGAGTTATTGAAAATGATCTCCATATTTTCAATATCAAATTTACCGATATTTCCATTCTGATTTACTGTCTCTAAACTTGAGCTAACTTGCAAATCATTCGGAGATGTGGTAAAGAAATTCCAAATTTTCAATAAATAATCACTTGACTCCTCTGGCCTCAATTCTTTTTTATCAATTTTATGTATTGCGCTTTCTCCCAACAACTTTATAAAGTCATCTTTGGTGAGCACCCGATCGTCTGTTACATGCCTGGGTTGCGTTAAGGCATTGTTATTTTTATTTGCAGTTCCTAGGCATTTACTATAATCTACTGCATCTGCATTAAAAGGACAAAGTCCAGTTGCTCTAAAACCATTTATAATTGTTGACGCTTTAACACTTTTGTCTATAGTATCTTTAAGTAATGGAACAAATTGAATTTTCGTTAACGCTTGAGATGGATTATTTCTTCGCCATTCTAGGACAGTTTTCTGCCATTGTGTTTTTAATGGTTTAAACGCAGCAACGTCTGCAGGTTGAAGGAGTCTAGTGCAGTTAGGATATAACGCTATAAGAATTATACTTAAACTAGTGCATAATTCACTGATAGCAAACGTCAAATGCGATTTGTGGCCGTCCACAAAAAGTATTACAGGGAATTGTGTGCCAGTTTTAACAAGGTGAGGATGTAAAACGTTTTTGATATACTCAAAAAATACATCTGAATTCATCCATCCATTATCACTTAACCCTACTCCCCAATCTTCAGGAATCTTAGAAGTTATCTCGCCAGGTAATCTTTTATTTGGAAAAATTACCATTGGCGGAGTAAGTTGACCATCTGCGCCAAAAGTGAACATGACGGTTAAGGAAGTTTTGGCTTGGGCGTGATCGATTTCATAAACGTTTTTTTCTCCTTTAGAGCTTAAAACGATTCCTGTTTTTGGACAAAGAATAAAATTGGTTTCATCACCATTGAATACTCTTGATGGATCTGCTAAGATGTTATAGTAATTATTTTCGGTCATGTAAATCCTAATTTGTTCAAACCATCCTCTTACATCAGATTCAGAGACCGTGGAGCTGGCACCTGTCACGGCTTCTGGTGTTCGGAACGTAACAGTTGGATGTCTAGCTAAAAATAGTTTAAACCACTTCTCACCATTCTTAAAACTGCTGGCTCTACCCGATTTATGAATAAAGTCTGAAACACTCTTAACCAAATCTTCTTTTCTTTTTGGAAACCCTTTTTTGCTACTGATTTTTATCCAGTCAACAAAAAGCAGTTCTTCCTCGTCAGTTAAAATCGTAGACGGACCGGGCTTAGAGCGATGGTCAGGATGTTTCATCCTAAATTGAATAGTAGACCGTGGTACGCTGAAGGTTTTTGCAGCAAGTTTTTTGCTCATGCCCTTTGATATTTCGTGAAGTGCTTTTTGTAGATTCTCTTCTGTGTAAATCTTCCGTTTAATACATGTTTTAGTGTTTCTTTCTCTAGACTTCTTCAGACTAGGCTTCATTTTGAAAGTACCTGAAAAGATAATACTTTTATTGGCACCTTTTTAACCAATGTTTGGCACCAATGGCCAATGAATGGATTTTACATAATTGGCAGTGGGTCAATATTTGGATTGGTGTATCTAAAACATTCGACAATATTTTAAATGCAATTTAAATTCAATTTTGAGACAAACTAAGTCTAATTTTCAATAAACTCAAATTATTTTAAATACCCTTTTATTGGCCTAGTGCCAATAAACTGGAAAAACAGTTTTTACGCAGACCAAATTTTGGCACACCACAAATAGCTAAAATTTGCAATCACATTATAAAATAAAGTTTAAAAAAGGTCCTTTACATATTCAGTAATAACACAAAATGAAATTATATAAGAACAACATAACAGATTTGCACTTTTTTTAAAGATTAGGATAGGTCTTACCTTAGCAAAAAACGAAACTTTTGATTATTTTTGTCGCACCGGTTCCGACGAGTCAAACAGATGGTTATTGTGCCGCCATGTTTAAAGAAAAAAAAAACGTGTGTTGCCAGTTGAGTAAAGAATGATACCACTGTTTAATTTCTACTACATTTTTTTGAGTCTGGCTATAAAAAATCTTAATTTTCTTAAAAAACTGGAGCATGCCAATAAACTGGTACAGTGCCAGCAAATGGGTGGCTTACCCTGCCTCTCAATTTTGAGATGTAGGTATCGTTTAGTCTCGTGCTGTCGTATGTCAATAGTAGCGCTAGAAATACGTGAAAAAGCTTTATTACTTAAAATGAAATAGTGTTAATGTTATTGTAAACATGAAACATATTATGTTATGTCATTGTTAATTAAACGAGGGTCACTGTTTTAGTTTGTCATGTATTTATAGTCAGCTAACATAGATCTGTGAAACACTTAATTTTTTATGTGAATTCCTAATTTTTCTGGCCTGTTGATCTAGTGGTTATATTCCCGACTGCTAAGCAGGAGGTCGTGGGTTCGATCAGTATAAAACTTTTTGTCATTAGCACAATGGTTTATTCTGTGTCTGGGTGTAATTTATCCAGTAATATTTAAGTATGATCAGTTGTCTGGTTTCCATAGTACAAGTTCTGCTTATTTTGGGATCAGGTGACATTGTGCGAGTTGCCCCAAGATATTATTATTATTATTTTTACTTGATAAGCTACTAGTATAGTTTCTTTGCATGTCATATTAACTGCTGCGTCTTATTTAGATAGGTATACGTATTGGCCTGCTTAGGTTTTTAGATCGAACCTCTAGAGTCTAGATAGGTACTTTGAAATATTCGTTTTCCCTGGATTAGGTACATAAGATAATTGGAAAACTTAACATAAGGTTTCTAGATGTCTTCAGCTGTGATCATCAGTGATCTGTTATTTTTGACGTGATAACGTCCTATAAATCGACGACCGGGTGCACTAAAGCTGTCGGAGGCATGGTTTTTTATTACAATGTCATCAATGTCATAACATAAAATTATCTTCCGTTAACCGACTTTACAGACAACCATTTTATTCCTTTCATTTCAAATCCTATTTTTATAACCCGTATTGCCCGTTCCCGCGAATATAACCAGCCATGGCATATTAATTTTCAAAAAACTAAACTTACTCGTAAATTAAAACTTTGCAATGGAAACTGCAATTGTAGCGGCGAATTCTCAACAACGTACTTAGAAGTTTATCAGTGACAGGGTAATTGAGACCACAAAACACTGAGAGTACACTAGCTTTTAGGGTTATAAGTTTGACGTGTCTGTCTGTCTGTTTGTGTGTGTCTGTGGCATCGTAGCTTTCATCGTAGTTTCGGGTGCTTACAAGTTGACCTTGTAAGCACCCGAAATCTTAAAACATATTGACGATCAGCGACATATGCGATTTCATTGCACCAAAGTGTACTTTTCAAGTCCACCATTGATTAAGACTCTAATTCAGAGTAACACATAGAGACAATGCTCATGGATTAGAATTTTTTGAACATCTTCAGACAAAGTGTGAAAGTGCGGGATTCTACGTTTATGTGTATTAAATAAGCCTACCTTACACGGTCATTGTTATTACATTTAATATGCCCTCAAACTACTAAATCTCGCTCGCGGCCGCGAGCGTCAGCCGCTTGTCGTAAGCCGCGCGTGGCTCGCGATCGGCCGCGATGCACGGAAATCAACCTTTAGGGTCCGCTTTACTCGAGCGCGCAACCTTTGAAGGTTTACTTCTATACGTACTCTCGGTTCTCCGTGTCGAGATATAATACATTTTACAATTATTATTCGTTTAATTATGATTGTAAGCCGTCTGTTAACCAAAGATTTCTCGTTTTCCATAATCGAAACATAGGTGGTATATTGTAATGTAAATTTATATCACTTCGTTAGTTTATTACGTGTTTTGTTGTATTACTCATTGTATATTTATGTATTGTCAACTGTAGATAGGTAATTGTTCTTCGTGAGTGGTCTTACTAGGTGGGTGGGCAGATACTTCATAGTTCCGCCTCAATGGACCATGAATTGTCAATAGGGAAGTGAGGATTAGTTATGAAAGAATTGCAGTTGGATCGAAAGACTCGTGGGGTCTTGTCGATGTACCCACACCCACACTATGAGTATCCTGAATAAACTTTAGCGGGGAAGATAAGGGAAGGCATTTGGCTAATAATAAAACGAACAAATATGAATCGGACTCAAAGGATTCCACTATCCTAATTTTGACGAACTACAAACCCTAAAAAATTATGAAGAAAAACAAAAACTCACTAAATTTGATACAGGTCGCAAGATTTATTCGATACCCACGCATAGTAAACTAAAAGCGGCGGCAGTAGCCTAATGGCTAAGGCATCGGCCTCGCAATCGTGAGGTTGCCAGTTCGAATCCTACCCATTATGCTATCGACGTGAATCCGCTCCTAACATCAGTAATTTACCTTAGCTAGAGGGGCTAACAGGATTGCTAGTAATGATGAACCAACAATCCTCCATTGCTAGTTATCTTTAAATAAGTTGATTATTGTCCCGAGTCTGATCGTATATTGTGGCTGTTAATGCTGTCTGCAACCCCGTAACATTTGTATATATATATACCAGACGCATTGCAGGACTGATCTTAAAAAAAAGCAGCTAAAAGCCTAAGCACTTGAAACACACTTTCATATTTATTTTTCTTTTGCAGGTGAGCAGTTGGCGTTGAACATAATAAAGAAAGTTAGCAAGGCTATATTGAACAAGTACAATATCGAGCCATGCGCTAAAACACCTTCAAAATTGAATATGGTTGACCACAATTTTGGTAGAGTTGTTGACAGAGATATCTGGCTTCGATTTAAGAGTCGAGTTTAAAATCTCCCAGTAGGATTTTACTATAAAATAAGTAAAATAACCTAAACAAATTTGTCATACATAAGATTTGAAAAACATCATTAAACTAAAACAGTTTCAATTGATGCCACAAAAACACCGATAGTACAGAAGAAAAGTTTCACATAAACGTGCTCATCTCATTGAAGGATATAATTCACAACGAGTTTATCCTACAAAGAACCAAAATTACCGACATAGCATGCAGGATAAGCACGTAGAAGTGGCTATAAGCTTGCCATATTTGCTAGGATCGATGGCCGCTGAAGTCGAAACGAGTGTTGGAGTAGAGACCGCGACTTAGTAGGACGGCCCCCAGCCAGATGGACCGACGACCTAGAGAAGGTCGCTGTGATGAATTGGATGGCGAAAGGCCTATGTCCAGCAGTGGGCCGATACAGGCTGATTGATTGTGCTCAAGCAATTTACCTACGTGTGCCGTCTGTCTGTGGATCGCTCATTGATAAGAAATTCGAACCAGCGCAGACTATTTTGTTCTAAAGGTTCCAAGTGCCAAGATTTCATCTCCGTCTATATATGTGTGTTATAGACTAAAGTCAATTATAAAGGTTCATTTCCGAGCATCGCGCCCGATCGCGAGCCGCGCGCGGCTTACGACAAGCGGCTGACGCGCGCGACCGATACGACAATAGTCAGAGTGCGCGCACAGCCTACGTCAGCCGTCGGCCGCGCGCGTCTGTGGCAGACCTCGGAAACGGCGCCATACATTCTCATACTCTGAGTATTGTCGCATCGGCCGCGCGCGTCAGACGCTTGTCGTAAATCACGCGCGGCTCGCGATCGGCCGCGATGCACGGAAATGAACCTTAAAGGTTTCGTTCCGTACTCTCGGCGGCTTGTATAGGTGCTTTCTTTGAAATTTGAATAATTTATTCTTCGGAGTGTATTTAATCTTTTACATTAACATTATTACTGATGGCTTAGTTTCACAGAAATATGTACAGTTAGCCAACGCATTAATTTGCGTAATTATAAAGCATACACATAGGTATCTTAGGCACAAAAAAATGATTTCGTATTAAAAGTTGAAATTCATTTTAGCGTTCCGTAGCCAAAATGGCAAAAACGGAACCTTATAGTTTCGTCATGTTCGTCCGTCTGTCTGTCTGTCCGTCCGTATGTTACAGGGATTTTATTCAGAAACTAAACAATTTACATAGATGAAATTCGAAAAACGTTACGGATCATTCGAAAGGTCTTTTATAAACATTTAAGATTTTGAGCAGGTTTTTGATTAAGTGAATATTTTCGGAAATATGAAAAAATTGCAAAGATAGCGCATAAAAAAATATATAGGTACTTTCAACTAAAATTATTTTTGACATGATCAAATACGCCGTATTTTAGTTATTGCCGAAAAACTACGCTTCTCTACAAAAGGGCGTAAGTGTCATGAAGATTTCCTTTTATGCTGGTGCACTTTTTCAGTAATGCATTTCTTTGTAGTAACAGTTGCGGAACCCTACACTGTCTGTCTGTGTGTCTGTTTTTTTTTATTGTTCAATAAGGTATTTCTATACCGTTATTAATTTCATGACAATGACATGACACAAATAAATAAATAAGAATATTAACTAAAATAAGATTTAGCACATGGTATTCGTTGTGTATTTTTTTTCTTTTATTTTCCAGTATTAGACACTTAGTTAATTTATTTTTTTGTCCGGCTAAGATCGAAACTCGCTCAAGGACAGGTAATTGAGGAACACAGTAAAACAGTGGTCTGACATTATATGTCTGTGAGCAATGTCTATTGGCCCGGCTAGCATATTCCGCCATACATGCGAGCATGCTTGTACAACCCAGTATGCGTAGTTAAGAGCGCACGTGTGGATGGCATGACGGTGTCTCGGGCAGGCTTAGAAGCGCGGCTTGATAAATTAATGACATGCTGAAGCCACACTTTAGTCCGATTTTGTTCGACGCTTAAGCCTAGAAGTTTGCACAGTCCAATATTCACGAGCTTACCTGACGTGTGGCCACTATACAGTGTTCAGTCTTTTGTGCAGTCTGTAGTTTGTAGCCGGGCTATAAATGTGTGTTGTTCAATTGCGTTGTATTAAGCTCTCTGTCTGTGCTCTCGGCACTGACCTGTATAGTACTAGCTCACTGGACTGGCTAGCGACAGCAACACGACTTCCATTTGATATTGACATTTGGACGGTCATTTGAAAAAATGGAAGTTTATACTTGTGTAACAAGAGTAAAAATTGCGGTCGTTTGTCATAAAGGTTCATTACCGTGTATCGCGATTGATAGCGAGCCGCGCGCGGCCGATGCGACAATAAATAGAGTGCGCGCGCAGCCTACGTCAGTCGTCGGCCGCCCGCGTCTGTCGCAGACCTCGGAAACGGCACTATACTTTGTCATACTCTAACTATTGTCGCATCGGCCGCGCGCGTCAGCCATTCGTCGTAAGCCGCGCGCGGTTCGCGATCCGCCGCGATGCAAGGAAATTAACCTTTAGTATCAAAAAAGGTGACAGAATGGTCATTCGATTCGGCCTTTGAAATTGCTGTCACTTTGTTCGTAGTAGTTCTAGTCCACCGTACTAGAACTGTAGAAGTCAGGGGCTCTTGGTGTTTTGTGAACAGACTCTGTACGAAGTCTGTGGAAAAGTAGGCTGTATGTTTGTTGGACAAGTCTTTCTCGTAAATTACGTCAGAAATTAGTGAGATTGATATCAGTTTGATTCGTATACGTTACAACTAGTAATTTAATTTTATGGTACAGTATGAAATGTTGGGATGTTTTTTGTTAAGTATAACTATAGAATTATTTTTTAATTATTGTATGTGTTACATTTTATATGTATCCTAATAGTAATAAGGTTTTGATGTACTTAATGAGGACTTTGTTCCTACGAAAATATTAACTCTTATTTTTTATTTTTACTACCAGATATTCAATTTGTACACAGACAACAGTTTTGAAAACATCTTTAACTTAATTATTTTGATAATTAGATGGTTTTGTGAAAACAACTTATCGAATTTATTATATTTCTCATACATTGTATTTTACATAGTTAAGTCGAAATAGTTTAGTTTAAAAATAACTCTATTATGCTCAAGTATTTGTAAGATTAAAAAGATATAAAAAAATAAATTACAACTTGTTTCTTTAGTTTTAATTGTGCCCTATATTATAAATTGCATCATTAAAAGTTTAGCAGGTGAGGCATAATGAGACCGGTACCGGACTGGGCACACCACTTTCTAATGAAATATTTGTTTTTGAAAATGAACAACGTTTTTGAATACGTTATAGACAAACGAGTTGACATGTAAGATCAACAATTTGTTACAGAAATAAATCTTGTAATTCAAGGGTTGTTACAATACATATATACCTTAGATACGGAATGTTACATTTAATTTTATCAAAATTTAATCACCAATAAAAGCATGACTTAAAAAGTTCTACGGCATAATAATGCAATCAAATTTTGCACCAAGGGGGTACAATACTATTGGGTACTAGAGGTATTATGTCAAATACCAATCGCTACGTTTTGACAAAGAAAACACTTTCCCTGTGAAACATTGCATTGTGCCAATTTTAATGAAATTTGGTATAGAAATAGTTTGAAACTTAAGAAAAGGCTTTTAAACACAACAACGTTGATAGCGTTAACTAATAAATCTTTATCTATACTAATATTATAAAGTGGAAGAGTTTGTTTGTTTGTTTGTTTAAACGCGCTAATCTCAGGAACTACTGGTCCGATTTGAAAAAATCTTTTTTTGTTGGATAGCCCATTTATCGAGGAAGGCTATAGGTTATAATATCACGCTACGACCAATAGGAGCGGAGCAGCAATGAAAAATGTTGTAAAAAAAAGAAAGAAAAAAAAAAGGGAAAATTTACGCAGACGAAGTTGCGCGGTTTTGATGAAATTTTTTGTGCTTATCCGGTATCTATGAGAATCGGCCAACATCTATTTTTCATACCCCTAAGAGTTTGTTTGTTTGTTTGAATGCGATAATCTCAGGAACTACTGGGCTGCACTGAAAAAATATTTTATTGTTGAATAGCCCATTTATCGAGGAAGGCTATAGGTTATAATATCACGCCACCAATAAGAGCGGAGCAGCGATGAGAAATGTTGCAAAAACGTGGAAAATTTATGCATACGAAGTTGCGCGGGACAGCTAGTTCATATTATAAAGCTAAAGAGTTTCTTTGTTTGTTTGAACGCGCTAATGTCAGGAACTACTGGCCCGAATTGAAAAAACCTTTTACTGTTAGATAGCCCATTTATCGAGGAAGGCTATAGGTTATATAACATTACACTGCAATCAATAGGAGTTAAGCAGCAATGAAACATGTTGCAAAAACGCGGCAAAATTTACCCAGACGAAGTTGCAAGCTCAGCTAGTACACTATAAAATCAAGCTATAAGTGTTATTTATAGATTGCAATAACTAACTAGAAAACAAGTAATCAAATAAATAATATCATCCTAGTGAAAAAATCACACAGTAGGAACCGCGAGCAAAAGTTTGAATACCTTTTGTGAATTTCGTCCATATTTGTTTTTAAACTATCTTCTATTTCAGCGTCCATACCCTGCACTATCGCTTGTAAACACACAGAACTCTGCAAAGGCCATAAGCTCCAAACATCACGGTACAATCCAACCCCTAACCGTTTTAAACACTCAAGTGGGGGCAGGTGAAAATCAATACGATTGACAATGACAAAGAGGCTTCTAAAAATGGAGTGCAAAGGGGTTCTGAAAGGGAAATATTTTCCGTGGACCATCGACGTAGTACCTTGATAATGGAAGTTGTCATGGATGTGACAGGGTGGCCATAATGTCAGATATATTTTAAACAATCCTTTACTTTACAAAAATGATGTCATTTTACGGCCGGTCTCAATAATCTACCTATCGATGAATTTGGCTACTAGAGGTAGAATTTTGACATATTTTGTACGGAGCATATGTCAAATATATACCATACATCTAGTAGCCAAATCCATCAGTAGTTAGATTATTAAGACCAGACGTCTTGATGTTTTTTTATGATTTGGAAGTTATTCCACACAACACAGGGTATCCTAGTGTGGGTCCAGAAAACTGTACCTAATGCTGTAACAATGTTATGAACATGTATTTTGTTTTACTCGGTCTCATTGGCCGGTGGAACTGATGGCACGGGCCTAGGCCAAGTGGGCATCAGTGATATCATTGGAAGTATGTGATGTGGAGGGTATGATTGGCGGAGTGACTGTGTGTGTGTGTTCTGGGTATGCATTGTCTGAATCTCATTGTAAAAAAATTCTTACTATTTTGCATGTGTTGAGTATAACAGCTTTTTGCCTAAGAAGGTAAGTATTCGGTGGTAGGTTTAAGGAACTATTATTATTTGTTTTGATTTCGAGTGTGCCATGACCGCATTAAGGTTTGGCAGATGTGATCAAAATCCATAAGAGTTGAGATATCACACCACCAAAATCGGAATGACCACCTTTCTATGCAGAAAACACTCAACCAGTACCAAATTAAGAATATAATAATGATGCACGTGGCCTGAATACGAGCGCGAGAGTATGATTAGGCGTGAATGTGCTGCTTGGCTGTTTGTGGCTTGTTTGTACCGCCGGCCCGTGCTTGCCGACGGCGTGCTGGGGTGCGTGCCATGCGTCTAAACGCACCATTACCATACAAGGCGCGCATCTCTCATCATCATCAACATCAGCCTGACAATGACCACTGCTCCCTAAGACAGAATCTCGGTACACCTTCCGAACAAATAAGTCTCTAATTCAGTGTCCGTAAAGTATTGCTAGAGCGAGGTAAATAATATGAACGTGCATACTCTTGGTATTTTGTTGTGCATGCGTTTAGAAATTGTTAAAACAAAATTATCTGGTGAAAATGGCCACCGGCTATCCTATTGTTGTTTAGAGCAGTAAAATATTGGCACAGTAGCATTGCAAGAACATAAATAAAATAATAAAATAAACAATAGATTGACTACGTGGGTAGTAAGGTTTATGCTAAGCGAAACAGCCTATTAAAAGAATATTTGCAAGTATAAATATTGTTTAAGTACTTGTTCTACGCTGCAGTTATTTCTATTGCTGCGTACGTAACTAATTAGGCCAATTAATTTACCGGACGATTGCAAAATGCAGTGATGCAATAGTGTAGTAAAACTTCCTCTTTTTTAATCTCAATGAAAAAATCAGAAGGTATGACTTATCAGAACAGTTATTATTAATATCTATATTAAAAAACCGGGCAAGAGCATGTCGGACCATGCTCAGTGTAGGGTTCCGCAGTCTTAAATAATTGCATCAGCAGAAGAGCGTATTTTAATGGAACTTACGCCCTTTTGTTGAGAAAAGCAGTTTTTCGGCTATAACTCAATGACGGTATATTCGATTATGTCCGAAATAATTTTAGTTTTAAGTATTTATTAAGCGCTACCTTTTTGATTTTTTTTATATTTTTTGGTCACACGGTTCAAAAGTTAAGGGGGGGGGGGGAGGGGGTACAACTTGGGTTGCAACTTTCGGAGCGATTATTTCCAAAAATATTTACTCAATCAAAAAAGTTTATTAGGAACCTTATATTTTTTTTTAAAGACCTGTTGAATGGTGTGCCACACGTTTAGGTTAGCCGAAAATATTTGTCTCTGTTACATGTATGGAGTGCCCCTCTTAAAAATATATATTTTATTATTTACCTATCAAACTAAGTAACGGCCACTATAAGACACCTTTTCACCAAATTTCATCAATATTCATTGATAAGTCTCTGAGTAAAATGCCTGTGACAGATAGACGGACAGACAGACGGACATGACGAATGAGTTCCGTTTTTTGCCATTTTGGCTACGGAACCCTAAAAAAACAAATACGAGAAGAAAAGATAGTTCTTCTTTATGAATAAAGTTTATCTAATCTCATGTCACCTCATCAACTACCTTCTTTATGTAGGGATAAAATCTTCTAGGAAAATTATGTCAGCATAGCGGATGAAATGATCAATCAACAGGATATGTTATGGCATAGACCGTCCAGGTTACGGGGAGCCTCAGTACCTATTTCTCTTCAAAATACTCTCTTGCAATCTGTAGTCCGACGACTAACCCGAGACGTAAAGATATCTCTCGATCTACCTTCGAAAATAATAATAAGCATGAACTTTTCTGTTTTTTTTACCTTAATAATTGCTCAAAAATAATAGAGCATTAGACAAGTGTGAGTATCTGTGATATTGATATTTTTTAGATTCTTCTAGAATTAGAAATATTGAGCTCATTTAATACGTAGTGAGTAGAGCTTTTACGGATTAAAAGTAAACGACTTCTGATGCTAACTGTATATTATTTCGTTCCTAACAGTTGTTTACAACTTGACATTTTATGATTTCCACAAGAAATATTGTGTTTAACCGCTAATTGTCGGAGAAAGGTGTCGCTTTGTTTAGTTTTGACGCTATTCAAATTGATGGGATGTCGAACCTTTCACCCGGATGCGGGTCATTACAAAAGTTGGTCAATGTAATCTTATTCAATAGCACGATAAATCAACGATTGCCTATCTTAAAGCTTTAGAAAAATAAAGTGAATAAAATATTATTATTAGTGAGCGATGTTTTTTTTAAATTTATTTGGACATCTTCCGCACTAGGGTACCATCTAGGGTTGCCAGATCGAAATATCTGGATAACATTGTCATCATACAACGTCTGGATAACATAAAAATGTCGGCATGCTCTCCTTGTGCCTACTTCGTGGTATCGTGATTTTTCGGAAGACTGGACATCACAAGAAATGTCGGAAGAATTCAGGCAATTGCCGAAATATGATAAAAAATGAGTAAGTTATAATTTAAAGATGGCAACACAGGGTTTAGTAAAGTAGGTCCAAGACCTACTTTGATGAAAAAGTCTTGATTGTTATATTTTTTAATTGAATTACTATGATTTTACATCGGTTCATTACCAATTTCTGTCTTAATAGAACTAAGGATATAATAAGAAATATTCAGCAGCTCCAGCCGCATGAATGTCAGTTTTCGCATTGAATAATAAAAATTGCATCCAAACTCTTCCCGTTTCTCTCCACGACTGGGTGTTACAAACTAGCTCGATATACGCATTTTTAGTAAATTTAAGAATATACGTGTAACGAAAAAGTATCAAACGTCAAAGTCGCAGTATGAATCAGTCGTACTCGCACTTTGACAACTGTCAGCTAACATTGTCATATCAAAATCCCTGTGGTACATCCTTGTGGTACATCTATACGAACTAATGCCTCAGAATAAAGAGCCGCAAGGAGCAGTGCTCGGATGTTTGCCGAACAATCATAAGTGTAGCGCTGACCAATGCTTTTGGCTGGCGTGAGGTTAACTCTTTATCCAGTAGTATAACGAAAGGTTGGACGTCGAAGGCGAAGAATCAAGTGTTGTAGCGCAAAATGGAAGAGGCCTATTTCCAGCACCGAACGGACGTTTCCCTCGTGCCATATTAAACAATGTTATACTCTATTCTTATTACAAATTCCACGTTTCGGAACTGAAATAAATAACATTAGTTTATGGCAGATCTTGGATGTTGCTCCTGATTAGCTAAGTGTATCAACTCGCCCCTTCTTATTTTGGGTATGCTAACTCGCCACCATTGTCTGAAGCTTGAAAACACAGTCGCATATATCACAAATAAAATAAAAACGATTTGGAAAAAAATAACTCATGAAATTAAGTTATTATTTTACACATTTTTGTATTTTTTTTCATTTCTTCTTTTCTGAAACCAGGCGCAAGTGTTTTAATATTATATTGAATATAAATTGTAAGTATAGCATTGTAGTCAGGTCTATTGGTATAATACCTAGAATACCATTTTTGAAATTTCTTTCATTTTCCTATAAATTTTCTGCGATGAAATACGTAATATTACAAGTTGGACAGGTACTGTTTATTTTTTTTTTTGATATGGTATTAAATAATTAAGAATAATTTATACCTTCGGTATTACAAAACGATGACCTATCTTATACAATATCTTTCAAACTGTCATAGTTAAAATCAGTATACAGAAAAATAAACTACATACTTAATTGATACTAAACTAAAAGTGGTCATTCTTGTACATAATATTTGTAAATCTACTATTTTAACAAAATTATGCATGACATGATGTTAATTTAGCAAGATAATTAGCACTTTGATTACTCTAGTCAAAATAAAGAATTATAATATAATTAATAACTACATCGCAAATTTTATTGTAGGTACAAAACGTCTCATCGTACGTCATAATATAAATTACGTAAAAATTATAGTAAACTTACCTTGACACGGCTTAATATAAAAAAAAAACCTCGCAAAAATATCTCGCGAACGCAAAACTAACTCCGAAGATGAATAATTTGCAAATAATCCAACACAGATACCACAATGACACATACGAGTATTACAAAGAGAAAATAATATATTTGGCACAGTACACTATTGTTTTTGTTAGGTATATGTTATGCAATAAAATCGGTGGAAAAAACAAAGTTGTGCACGTGTTAAGATTTAGAATCCAGATACAGCACGATTCTTGATTCAAAATCTGTACTTGGTGCAAATAGCCAATAAAATTTAGTATGGGGCGAGATAGTACATCAACGTTTTTTTTTGTAATATTGTTTGCCATTAGCAAAAAGGGGCGAATGGAACATTTTATTGAGTGCCAGCTATTGAGTGACATCGATTTTCGATTACCATTCTGAACAAATATAAATCGATTAGCATTTCGAGAGTTATTTTTAATCCAAGTTAATATAATAAAGTCTGTCTGTATGTTACGTTTTCACACTTTAACCGCTGAACTGATTTAAATGAAATTTGGCATGGAGATAGTTTGAGCCTCGAAAAAGGACATAGGAGGTTTATTGCGATAACCGACATCCACGCTTCGCCGCTATTCGAAATAGAATTTAGGCCAAAAAAAAGTAATCCTAAGTACCTACTAAATAAAAAATAATTAAAACAGGAAATTTTGAGATTGTCAATCCAATTGACGCTACTTAAACACCTACATAGTGTATAATTTGCGCCATTTAGGCCAAATAACGTAAACCTAAGTACCTACTAAATAAAAAAAATAAAAAAAATATATATTTGAATCCATTTTCCGAATCGATGGTAATCGATTTTTTTGGTTCGACACTCGAACGATTTTAAGTCACCCATGACTATAATTCGTTGTCATGGCAGCTCTTGTATTTTATGCAAATTAATAATAAGTAACGCTCTACTGGACTGTTTGTTTCAATTTGAATTACTTTTTGGACAGATTATAGCTAAATTATTTTATTCAAATTATACTAATTGCCCAGGGTTTGGTAATTATTCCGTATTAATTCATTAAAAAAAACTCAAATTTCCGATGTCTTGTTTACTCATTGTCAAAGTGAGGATCATCTTAAATGCCAAAAAGAACTTCATTTATGAAACAGAAAATAGTGTTTTACTAATTGAAATCGAGTAGAATAAATTAAAATTTTCAATAGCGATGGGCATCTCCAACATTGTTTTTTTTTTTAAAAAGACCACACAATTTTTTTTAAGTCAGTAAAAAGTCTAATATTTATGCTATCCTTTTACAGTTACATGAAGTAACTAGGGTGAAGCGAGCGGAATCTCAAGAATATATCAATAGGCCACCATAAAATACCAAAAAAAACCATTATCGATTTAGAAGACAAGAGCCGCACCATCCTATAGGGATTACAAAAAGGACCAGAAGACATAATCATAAATATACATTATAAAATCCCATCGAATGAAAAAATTCAAACCGGATTATCCCCAGTAATCTGATGTTTTATGGTTCCCGTATGCAAACATGTTCTGATTTATAGCACGCTCTATGGTGTCCCATTCCTATATAGCCATGGATCAATGACTGATGTGTTTGTTGAGAATGACCGATTTTTTATGTGTATTATGATGTACTAGCCATCATCACGCATAAATTTACCCAAAGGATGATAAAGATATACCTCTTACATTTGAATAAAGAACGAGAAAATAATTTTGTTATATTAGATATATTTCGGGACTTAATCGCGTGAATTATTTAGAGTAACGAACCTTTTATTAACCCGATCGTGGTCACGGGTCGACTGTCAGTCGACGATCGGTGCAATTCGATCGAAACCTTTAATAATATGTATAAAAATCGCGAAAGTTTAAAAACGAAAACTCAGTAGTAACCAAATTCGACGTATGCCATGTTTACCTATCGATAGTACTAACGATCTAAGTTATGATATTACAGCACTTTTGTTAGAATAAATCATTCACAGCAATAATAAAAGTATAAAACTTAAACTGAATCGCTGATGGAAATAAGGAATTTGTGATGAAGAAGTTATAAAGAAGTCATCAGAAACGAAATGGTGAAAAGTTGTTAATCCTAACTTATGTTAGTGATGCGAATCGAAGGGAGAAGAACAATGGAAATCAACGAAGAAGAACAAAGTCCCTTTCTATTTTATGAAAATACTTTTACTGTCGTAAAACGACTATAAAATGAAGTAAATAAAGAATAAATCAGAAGAAAAGAAAATAAGAGAAGATCAGTGATGAATGATAAAAAAATAATGAGAAATCCAGTTCCAACATACCGTCATGTCTTTCTTACTCTTTCAAATTAAGTCTCGTTTATGTTAATACGATTTAAAAAACAGGGTAAGTGCATATCAGGCCACGCACAATGTAGGGCATGCCGTAGCTATCCAGCACATTAATGCGGTATAAGAAGTGGGTTTTCTGTTGTTTTTGTTTCATACTACATACTAACAATGTTTTATAAGAATTTATAATGGAATTTGTACGAAAGTTTTATTACTTCTCACCTGGTCTGCTGTTACTCGTAAACTTGTAAAGCCTACTTAGCTGTGATACTTTTCCTTTTAATTTCATTATATATATACTACTACCCTCAATTTTTCTACATCTCCCAAAACAACCATGTAGCTGGCAGGTAGGGGGGGGGGGGGTTATACTTGTCTTTAACAAAAAAATGCATTTTAATGCTTAATATTTAACAAGTGGATCTCTAAATCGAAAAGTAATATTCAACATTTTCAAGTTTTATTTTACGATTCTTTAGTACTAAGGGTCTCCGAGATAACCTGGAAACAGACAACAGACAGACGGAAGGCTTCCGTTTTGCCATTTTGGCTACGGAACCCTGAAAATCGACGCGTGAGTAGTGTTAATTTTTAAATTTCAAAAAGTCGGACTGGAGTTTTATAAAACCAACCATCCTGATTGAAGCGGCTATTTTAAAAACATAATTAGTAATGTAGGCCACATTACTAGCAATCTTGTTTACCCCTCCAGCTAAGCTAAATTGCTTGTGTTAGGAGTGGGAGCTGTAGTATAATGGGTAGGCTTCGAACCCGCGACCTCTCGATTGTCCGATGCCTCCACCATTAACCTTTAGGATATCACTGCTTTTACGCTTAAGGCTTTTAATTAAAAAAGGTGTTTAGGCGCTCAGAATGCCACAAAAACACATTATGTTTAAAAGCCTCTGTTTATTTATTATAGTAATATTTAAAGTACTTTCTTACTCGTCAAGACCGTCGCATGCGCAATCGCTATGCAGTTGTATGTTTGCGGTTCATTGGTCATTGTTGCGATGTCATTGACACATAGGCCGTCTAGCGTAGTGCCTTGGTGGCAGACTGGCTTCTACCTTCAGGGCCACAAGTTGCGATGTTGCAATAAAAATATATGCGCGTCGAATACATTACTGTCCTTCTTTGTGATTTTTGACCGGCTTTCAAAAAGGGAGACGTTATAGGTTGCAGGGATTGTTGTTTTACGATGCCGTGTGATACCGGCTTTAGAATAGCCACCACCTCATCTCTTCCCGTGGGTGTCGTCAAGGCGACTAAGGGTTTTTACACCGGAGGACGGGCAGCAGCCTCCTCTGCGTACTTTAAACTCATACTGCGATCGCCAACCCGTTTGCCATGCGTGGCGATAATGGCAAATACTCCCAGGATCTATAATAAGTAGGTTCTACAGGGGAGATTCGTGCCTATCACTGGAACAACATATGGGTTGATATGAAATTCGTTTTTCGACTGCATATTTTTCTGGGAAACTGTGACTGCAAAGCCAGGAGTCGTGATAACTCTTTATGTGATGACTGTTTGTTCTTTGATTGAGTGTATTCGTTATAATATGTATTTATTTACAACAAAATCTATCAGTTGTCTAATGGGGATGTTGACTGTCAAGTCAAATCAGTTTCTTTTAATGAAATGTCAAAACGACAAGCTTTATAGAAATGTGTATGGAATAGGAAACTATCGCGTCATAAGTTCCTTTTAGTATTCATTTTCATGCTTTTAAACTTAAAAACCTGTTAAAATATAAAAGAACAGTTATTTTCAAAGGATTTTAAGATATACTGTTACCTGATTAGTGTAAAATAATGATTACTTATATTGTAGTTAACTACCCAACTACTAAAACGGTCATCTAATATCAAACTAGTAAAGGCACTTCCTAGCTTGATATTAGATGGCCTTGTGCGAGTTCTCACAAGATATTATAACAAAAGTTACTAAAAAGATTTATCAAATCTTGCAGTACGTATATCTTTTCAACTTAATCATAATTTAACTTTATAAGCCTTTACGTAAGTAATGACAAAAAAAGGTAACATTTTTATGAAAGTTAAAATGCGAACTCTTTACGTCATCACTTGAGACTCTACTTTATAAATTACGTTTGCATTAAACTAAATAATGCAGTGTACAGGCGTGCGGCTTATAAATGTTTCAGTACAGCGAATTGCGCGTGTAGGACGAGCCTAATCAAATATTTTTATGATCGACGCCACTTTACGGCCTGACTATACGGAGGTTTTTGTGTGGTTAAAGTGTTGAGAGAAAAGAGGGCAAAAATAGAAATATAAATTTTAAAAGTAACTACACAACTAAAGTGTATTTAAGATTTCAACGTGATTAAAGGTAATAATTTTCAAAACAGCTGAACATAAATATTATGTTCAGCTGTTTTGAAAATTATTAATATATACGGAGGGTGATTAAGGCAGATAGGTACCTAAACGTCAATCTAGTACTTGACATAGTTTATATTGGGACTACAATAACCAGAAAGCTATTGTATTTCATCAGAATTGACTGCAAGGAAGGGTTATGTTTTTCGCGTATATTTTGTACATAAGTATGTATTTATTTGGAACCTTTAAGCACAAATAAAGTACAAACATACACCTACTAAATACATAATTGCATACATACATACCTACATACAAATTGTCATAATAACGTGATAACTCAACTGATTCTTCGAAGAATAAAATACGAACCTTCGTCTTAACGTTGAAGCAGTTAGGTGCCATCCTAATGGGCAGTGCATTCCAGAGTAAGACAGATTACTAGAACTAGGAAAGAGGATCTGACGAATCCAGAAGAATGAGCAGGACATAGGAGAAACACTTAGAAGATCGGAAATATCTGCTATGGCTGGAGCACAAGTATTGAAAGTTACATTAATAGTAAGAGAGGGAAGAAGGAGAATTAAGGATAGATTAAAGTGTAGTGAGAGCGCGCAAACTGCGTCGTTGGCGAATAGGGAGCCATTTTAATTGGGAACGGTAAGAAGACACATGCTCGAACTTACGAAGATTAAAGATAAATCAAATGCAGTTATAAGTCGGTCATATTTATTGAGGAGCTTCGCATTCAGTTCAAGATAGCATTTTCAAAACAAAAGTAAACAATATAATAGTTGTGACGTGTAAAAGTTAGTTATTATATCAGTTACATACTACAACCACTAAAAGTATTAAATAAAAAAAAAGATTTAGGGCGCACTAATAATGTACTTGAAAATCTTGATGAACTTAGTATTGTGCCTATTTATTATATGGGAATTAACGCGCATTATTTACCTTAAAATTTTTAATTTGAATTAAGGTGAACCGGCCGTGGTCACTAGCGAACCATGGCCGGTGCAACCTTATTTATGCGCGTTAATTCCCGTATAATAAATAGATAAAATCATGCAAAGTGAAAGTTTAAATGTATGCTTCCGACAGGATGATACTAGGTATATTATGTAGGGGATATTGTTTGCATTTTTTTTAGTATCTGTGGAGCAAAAACATTTGATTTATTAAACAAATTGCTGTATCTTATGACTTGTGCGACAGTTGTGTGTACAGGCGTTCTTTACAGCTATTGCTCATTTGTGTACATAATTTGGGTAAGGAAATAAAATGTAAATAATTTAAGGAAGGGGACAGGTTCTTGCTGAGATTTTAATTTTGGAAAGTACCCTTTGATCACACTTGTTGACACCCCCTATTCAGAAAAGTAATAATGTTGTCCTATCCTAATCTATATATCTAGATTAGCCTACTATCCTACTATCTAGAAAATATAGCAAACTAGAGACCCACCACTATGAAAATATATATGTTACGGGTCTTAATCGCGTGAATAGTTTAAAGTGAAATACCTTGTTTATTGCCCGACGTTTCGACCATATTGCAACGGCCGTGTCCAACCAAACCAAACCAGTCTACCCGTGACTACGGCCGCTGCCATACGGTCGAAACGTCGGGCAATAAACAAGATATTTCTCCTTAAATTATTCACGCGATCAAGACCCGTAATATATATATATTCATAATGTGTACAAATCGCGAGAGGTGTATCAACATTTTGAGATTCACCCTTTACTTTTACTTATTAATAACAATTTCATACAAAATTCACCACATACTAATCTTTTTACTATTTCAACCTTGACTTAACAATAAAAGAAACAACAAGAAACAAATTGGTCGAGTCCTTCTTAATTAAATAGCACTTCGTCATATTTGACTGGCAATTATTCTATTTACTGAGGTATCTGCACAAATAATGAATACTCTCTATTGACTCGTACCATTGACGTATAGACCTGGACCGCGACATCCCTTTTAATTAAAAAGTAAATATTGACTGTATAGCGTGAAAGAGACTGCGCTATAACCTCATACAATTGACCACTCCCTAGAAAGAGACACCGCTACTTTGTGAACAATACCTGTCAAAGGCCACAAGAGTTTTTTTCTTTTTCACGCTTTGCAGTCAATATTTACTTTTTAATTGCAACTTGCAAGGGATGGCACGGTCCAGGTCTATACGTCAATTAGTCGAAAACGAAATAATATGACAAAATTTATTTTTTAAGACTTTGACGTTTGCGATGGAGACCATAGACAATTTTTTATTTTTTTGCGAACGATCGTTTAAAATCGCCCTCTAGTAGGCGTTAGCGAATTAACCACAGAACGATGAATCTTGCAGTCAATATTCACTTTCTAATTGCAACTTGCAAGGGATGGCACGGTCCAGGTCTATTAGTAGAAAACAAAATAAAATGACGAAATTTATTTTTTATGAATTTGACGTTTGCGATGGAGGCGATCGTTCGCAAAAAAATGAAATAATGTCTATGGTATATTTTTTTGTTTTTTTGCGAACGATCGTTTGGAATCGCTCTCTAGTAGGCGTTAGCGAATTTGCCACAGAACGATGCATTTTGTCTAAGCCACCGCACTATAAAAAATACTCACAACACCAACACCATAACATGTTCCCCGTAAATTTTGGGACAGTCATCTGACAACAGCAACACTATTTAATCTAGCTGATTTCTCGAACTTCGATTTTTGATTTTTCGAACACAGAAAAAGAAAAAAATAAATAGTGAAATAGTACCTAAAATAGAAATTCAAAACTGTGTCAACGATATCAAAATTGAAAAAAAAATACAAAGCTTCAAAACAAACTGTGCATTGTCAGAGAAACGACAATATTTAAATAAAGCTTAGAGCACACAGCGTACAAAATACGACGTTGTGTACACTGCACGATATCCGCGCGTTTTCACAGGTGTCACGTACTCTGTAAAGTGCACTCTGTTTCATTGATTACGTGTTCTGTAAAAAAAGCAAATATGGTAGCGTATTAATACCTGTACAAATATCTAGTGAATAAAATGGATAAAAAATTAATGTGATCTCAAAACGGGTATTCTCTCGTTTGCCATAAATTAATTTGCACTAATATTGTTTGCCATAATCGTCCCCGATCATAATATTTACTTGCACTATTATCATTTATACTAATAACGTTTGCCTTAACAACTCAACAGTAATAACTTTTATTTGCCATAAAATGACTTTCCATAGCAACATATATCATAATAATTAGTTTCCATAAGTAACACGTCTCATAATCGACTCTTGACATAATCAAAATTTGATATAATTATGAAAATAATACATAATATTGTTAGGTCGAAATTAATTATCTTTAACACCCCGACTCAGAGCAATCCGACTCGGATAGGTTAGGTAAGAAGACTAAGGCGGGAGCGAAGCGAAACGGAGCTCCCGCCTTAGTCTTCGTGTTAGGTTTTTTTTTTAAACCACCCAAAAGTAGGAGCCCCGCGAAGCGGGGCTCCGTCGAGTTTAGTAAGTAGGCGCCATATGAGGTTTAGTTTCAGGTTTAATTGTAAATAAAAAATCTGTGTCGTATAATCATTTATTAATCAACATAATTCAAGTATAGATAAGTAATAAAAAAAAAATTCTGAAAGTAACATTATTTTAAATTTAAGTTGGAGGCCAAAGCTCTCAAAAACTCTTCTTCACTGTAATTATTTTTATTTATTATGATATTGTTTATTCTTTCGTTTTTTTTTGTGTATATTCTAGGTTTCTTTTTTTCTGGTTCTCCATTAAGAATCGACTCAATGTTCATCAATGAAATTTTGGCTTCTTTTATAATTTCTTTGCTGAAATTATAAAAATTGCAGGCGCTTATACTATATTATCTTTATTTATATTATGGTAAATAAAAGTTATGGAAAATGGTATTATTGAAAACGAAAATTATAGCAAATACATTTATGGATTTAAATTATTATGACACTTGATCGATTATGACCAATGGAATTAGTGAAAGTCATTTTATGTCATTTCACGATTATGGCAACTGAAGCGTTATTTCTAATGAAATTATGGCAAATACCGGTATGGCATGTGAAATTATGGCATTTTAAATTATGACAAACATTAGTAAACCCTCAAAACGATCTGTGTTCCAGTCGATGAGGTAATTGTTTTATTATTTTGCGATTGATACACATACCAAACTGTCTGTTACATTTCCAAGTTTAAGCCGCTGAAGCGATTTCTATTAAATGTGGTAATTATGGAGATAGTTTGAGGATGGGATATTACCACGGGCGAAAGCTAGTATTAGATATCCGATCGCGATTACGTGTCGGTTGTTTATCAACCCAAGATCGGTGCAATTCGTTCGAAATGTCGGGAAAATAAGCACTAATATATGTATAGTCGCGGAAGTTAGAAAACAATTAAACGCATACCTTTTAATAATTTCACGGGTGGCAATTAATTCCTGATAAATATCTAATAAATGGTCTTAAAAAAATATACCCACATCTGTTATTTGATCCTAATAAAGGTTGTATGATAGACTAACTGACCCACGCAACTTCGTCTGCCTATTTTTTCCCGTTTTTGCTACATTTTTCATTGCTGTTCCGCTCTTTTAGTCGTAGCCTAACGCTTTATAGCCTATAGCCTTTCTTAATAAATAGGCTATACAATAGTAAAAGTTTTTTTAAAAATTCGACCAGTAGTTCCTGAGGTTAACGCGTTCAAGCAAACAAATAAACAATTTTATAAATTAAATATGATATATGACTAGCTGTCCAGCGCAACTTTGTCTGCGTAAATTTTCCCCGTTTTTGCAACATTTCTCATTGCTGCTCCTGTTATGCTGTTATATAGCCTATAGCCTTCCGAGATAAATGGCCTATGCAACAGTGAAAAAATTTTGAGATTACCGCATTCAAACAAACAAACAAAAAAAACTCTTCAGCTTTATAATATTAGTATAGATGATAAGTGATATGATATGATGATAGAAGATGGATACTGTCTAGTTCTATAATGGGTTGCCTAGCTAAATCATGTGCTAATTGTTAAGTTAAGCTAAGTGTAGTTATTTAATTGTTTTTTTTAATGCTAGACCTTATTTCATTCCTTATTCAACAGTATTAGTCTTATGATGAAACTACAATTCAATGGTTTTCAGTTTTTTTTTTATTTGTGTTTTGTGTCACAGCTTTTTGAAAAAAATCATGATTCTAGATCAACAGGAAGTATCCTTTAGGTGTTGTGGCACCATATTAGCACGTGAGTTAGATAGGCAACCCATTTGCGATTTATCTATCTAGAGAATATGTATCATATAATCTTTGTTAGGATCAAGTAAAAGATGAGGGTATATATTTCTTATACTAAATCTCGTACTATAAGTTTAATATTGAATATACCTATGTATAACTATATTTTCTTTCTTTCTTAATAACAGATATTTTCATGTATTCTAAAAACTACTCTAAGTTACATCCATTTATACAAGATATTAATATTGAATTAAAAAATATACGTTGCACAATTATTTTTTTTTTATAGACGTCTCCCGCATTAGGGTACAAGCCCTGTGTCGCGGGGGACTTTACAAACATACAAGTCACGGACACAAAGTACACCCAGACTCGGAACAACAATTTGTGGATCACACAAAAATATATTATTTGGAGTAATAATATTCTATGCTTGCACCATTCAACCGTAGTTTCGATTAATAGAGTAATAGTAAATCGTAATAAGTATAACGGAAATTTATCCTTATTGTGTTCGATTTATAGATATTGCTTTTTATTATGAGTACTTAAGATTTAAGATTACTAATGTATAATTGTATATAAGTAGGTGTTACTTATACCTACATATATACAGTTATACATTAGTAATTTCTCATTAGCGGTTATTCTGTGTCTGGGTGATATTTAACTATAATGTATTTAGAAAAATTTAAGTATGTTTATCGATTGTTTAGTTTTCAAAGAACAAGCTCAGCTTAGTTTGCTGATAAGATAACAACGCCACCTGATCAGCAAATTAAGCAGTGAGTTGTCCCAAGATATTATTATTATTATTAGCAAATCTTTTATTTAAAATCATTTTCAACCGACTTCAAAAAGGAGGAGGTTCTCAATTCGTCTGTATAAAACATAAAGACTACTATTTCCTGGCACCAACTTCAAAATGTTTAATTTGTTTTTGTTATTCTAGGTACATTATTTATTGCTTTTTAGTTGCCTTGTATTTATTTTAGAAGTCGGTGATATTTTTTTGTAAAAAAGTTTTTATTTTATCTCTTTATCACCCTAAGGTTGACAGGTAGACAATGGTTTTAGCATTAAGTCCGCCTTTGTACAATAACTGTGCATAAAGTTTTTAAGTTTTTTGGCGGTAGCCTAATGGCTAAGGCATCGGTGTCGAGGTCGCGGGTTCGAATCCTACCCATTATACTACCGACGTGAACCCACTCCTAACACAAGCCTTTGAGCTTAGCTGGAGGGGTTAACAAGATTGCTATCGCCAGTATGTCGTCCGCCCAGCGTCTTTTGGGTCGCCCGACACGTCTTTTCCTATAGGCCCCTTCCACGTTGTAAATTTTAATGTACATCTTTCATCCTTCAATCGGCAGACCTACCCTGCCTGCCTGCAAATTTCATGAAAATTGCTGGAGCCATTCTCTCTCTATACTCACACAACGCTTTTTGATCCCAAACTAAGCAGAGCTTGTACTATGGCAACCAGACAACTGATAAACATATTTATACCTATATTTCTAAATACAATATTATAAATAAATAACATCCAAACATATAGAATGTGTGTCAATCCCACATTACTAGTTATAATTTAAAAAAAACAAGTACATGCTTTGTTATTTATTAGCTACTTAAATGATAATTTAGGTCGTAGGTATATTAATTTAACAGATAAGAGACCGCGAATAGTTTCTAACATCATTGTTATCATTGTCGTATCGATTCTGTCGGATAGATCAAATCGGCTCGTCTATTAAGGGTTGTTAGAGTTGAACAACCAGATAATCGTGTTATTAATAATCAGAAGTAGATACTGTCTCGGCAAGTTAGTGTCGTTATCTTGTACAATGCCCTCGAGGCTAAGTTTCGTAAACTTAGATGGCGGTTACACGGACGATTTATGGGAACTTGACGGGTATTTTCAGTAGTTAGTTTTGTTTTGGTTTAAAGGTACGCAGTTATGCTGTCTTTGTAGTGGAGACTGAGATTCTTAATGCTTTTGTAACTTAACTGTCAGTTTAGTATTATTGGCGTAGAATACTTTCTGTTTATCATTCTTAGTACATGTCTAGGGGTAGGATATATCGAGATAATATAATACGGGCTACAGGTACGTATACGTAGTAACATAATCTCGGTGCCGTTAGTTCTGTCAATAGGTATTGAAGCACATTATTGGCATAATATTTAATTGGCTTTAAACGAACAATTCTTGTATTTTTTTTTATTTATCATTTAAAATACAGATTAACATAATAAATTATATAGCATTTATAAACCACGAAGTTTGCACTTAATGCCACATTTAATCTACGTCGATAATTAAATCGTAGTACAAAGAAAATAAATAGTAATTATGTATTTACAGGCATTTCAATATTGGGAACTGTAAACTGTAATGTGGTAAACACATTTCCAAGTAATAAATATATACTGCTCCGGTGGCGCGGTGGGAGTGTGTCCGACTGCTACGTAAGAGGTCTTGGGTTCGTTTCCCACATGGGACACCACTTTGTGTGATCCACAAATTGTTGTTCCAAGTCTGGGTGTACTTTGCGTTTGTGACTTGTATGTTTGTAAAGTATCTACCCCGCGACACAGGGCTTGTACCTTACTGCGGCAGTCGTCTTAATTTTTTTTTTATATTTTTAATTCTAAAATAAAAAAACCTATTTAAATATTATTTACTGCCTCTGTTGTGCGGTGGTAGTGTATCCGACTGCTACGCAAGAGGTTGTGGGTTCGATCCCCACCCAGGATAAAACTTTGTGTGATGGGCACGATGGTTTATTTTGTGTTTGGATGTTATTTATCTATAATATTGTATTTAGATATATATATAAGTATGTTTATCAGTTGTCTGGTTGCCATAGTACAAGCTCTGCCCTGTTTGGGATCAAAAAGCGTTGTGTGAGTTGCCCCAAGATATTATTAATATAAAATATAATCTGAATCTCGGCAATGGCTCCAGCAATTTTCATGAAATTTGCAGGGCACGTCTGCCGATTGAAGGATGAAAGATGGACATTGAAATTGACAACATGGAAGGTTACCTATAGGAAAAGACGCGTCGGGCGACTCAAAAGAAGTTGGCTGGACGACATACTGGCGACAGCGGGAGACAGGTGGACGACAGTAGAGAAAGATGGTAAAAATTGAAGGAGGCTTAGTAAGGGGTCCGATTTAAATCAATAAAAAAATGTACCTATATAGTTTACACATTTGAAATGTAAAAATAAGTTAAAATAAATAACGCTTTATCATTATTATTCTCTAATGTATGTATAGGTCATGCCAAGTCGATTTGAAAGAAAGAAAAGAAAATAACCTTGATATGACAAAGATATTTTCAAGAGGGAAGACAAAGAGCTACGTATATTTTACATCGGTACAGCGCCCGTGACTTATTTGTTTGCAGTTCTGCACTGCACCAGTTACCTTCAAAAGCATTTATTAATTTTAATCTTACTTGTTTTCCTGCATTTTTGCACCTACTAAAATGATTTCGATGTCCCCATGTCACGGACTATGCCTTGCCTACCTATCAAGTATTACAACAGCGTAAGCTACACTGAGATGACGGTTAGCACGTATTTAGAACTTATTCTATTAAGACCTAGGTGTTCACATGGTGAACGTGGTGGTGGCTTCGCACGGGTGTCAATATCGTTATTTTTTATACCTTGAGTTAGATTATTGTAATTTTCGTAGGGATCTCTATTTTTTTTGACAGTAAGATATAGCCTACGTCACTCCTCGATAATGTACCTTTTTAATGGTAATATAATTTTTAAAATCGGTCAAGTAGTTTTTAAGTTTATTCGTTACATAAAAAATACAAATATACAAATCTTTCCTCCTTATGATATTAGTGTAGATGAACGCGGGTTAGCAAAACATACGTTAACCGCTCACCATCTTAACACAAGCTAAAAGTATTTTAAAAGACTTCAAAAATACGGCCAAGTGTTCAAGTGCTTACACCTCCTTATTAATGTTAAATTTAGTTTATGTAATACTTACCTACATCTATTTTTAATACACGGACCATCAATGGAAAAATAAAACTGACATAAAAACATACAAACCTGATTTTATAGCGTTGGAATGGTAAAGTAAAAAGTTTGGATCGTTACTACTGACCTCAAGTAAGTAGTTAACTATAATAGTTCTGTGGTTAACGGTCAAGAGCCGACAAAGGCTGTACAGTTAAGGTTCTAACAAAAATATCGAGTGTACAGAAGGGAAGTTTCTTACAAACAAGCTTTACAGTTCGGTTGGCTATAAATGGATGCCGATTCAGTCAGTCGAATCCCCGCGGGTGATGATTTCGATAGAATATCACACCATAATACTCTACCGATGTCAATAAAAAAATAGTAGGTACTTTTTTCTGACCTAATAACGTCTTATAAATCGATGACCGGCTGCACGCACGAAAAAGTGTCACGTTACCGTCTAATGATAGGCTGAAGTATCAGCCTATCAGCGAATGGCGATTGCAGCGACTTGCGCTACAATTGAAATTGAAGCTGTCACAGGCATGGTTGTTTATTGCAATGTCATCAATGTTTTTTTATGACGTTATCACGTAAAATTATCGTCCGTAAACCAACTTTACAGACAACCATTTTTAAACCTGTTATTAGTACATTGGGATTGTATTAAGTTTTTTTTTTTTTAAATGGTAATTATTTTCATATTGCCCCCTGACTGACTATATCGGCACCCTGTATATAGCTAAATCTAATATCTTTAAATTGGTACTTATTGTGCTAGTATGTTAATGTGTTTTGGGAATTGGGATTGAGGAATCCATTCCTAATTGATGTTTGGCTCGTGAGCTTTAGTTTATAGTATGGTTATTTAAGAGGAATTTCCTCCTAAATAACTATACTTTAAACTAAGTCTTAGTAGGCGACTAGTTGCGAGAAACAAAAAATCTATCGTCTATTTACTCAACCCGTTGTGAGTAGAAATATAGTTTTTTTTCCATTGGCAACTAGTTTCGAATCTCAGTTACCAATGTAGCCGGAGGGGTTTTTATTATGATAAGACAAAATGAATGTTGTGTTAAAACGTTCAATCATTCGGTTCGTCTGACTTACTTGGATTAGTTTGTTTCGAAGGTGTTCTGAAATTCCGTGTATGTAAACGATGTCTATGAGTGTGTTGCTTGAGCAAAGTGCGTATAAATTTGTTTCTGTGCTCTCTGTATTTTGTGGTTCTAAGTAGGTACCTACTTAGACCCACACTGTATACACTGTACCTATCTATTCTGAAGATGTTAGCGCAAGAAAGGCTGCTTCGGAATATCTAAAAATATTTGATCTCTTCCTATAAACTAAAAATATTTGATCGTATATACGATAGTAATATTTTATAAGACGACTGGCTTATTCCTGCGGCTTCGACCGCGTGGATGGCAAACTATTTTTACCAAAATATTTTAACAACCAGGTTTCATACTAACTTTGCAACCCCGTTTTACCCACGTAGTGGGTGAGTTTTTAAAAATCCTTTCTTAATGCTTTCCTAAGTTATAAAAGGAATCCCTGTGCAAAATTTCAAGTTTCTAACCCTTAAAAATTAGACCCTGCGTTGATATGTCAGTCAGTCAATCAGCCTCTTCTTTTATATACCTAGTCCGACCATAAGTTCTATTACAAATGAAAATACATTTTTTTTAAATTTAAAACTTTTAGGTACATATATATAGTCTCAGCAAAAAATAAAAACAAAATTCTATTCAAAATGGACACCTTTGGCTTTTATACATACAAGCCTTTAATCTGTCTGGCCACAAATCTATGGATTTACGCACTGTATATTACCATAGGAAATTTCGCCACTGCTTGCTCCAGAGATTTTTTAAGAGACTCAATGTCACCGTGTCGTTTAGATCAAGCCACGTCCTCTAAAACTGACCATTTTTTGGTAGTCTAAATAGTTAAGGTCTGGGCTAGATGAGGGCCAGTCTTCAGCTTTTATAAAGTCCGAAACATTGGTTTCAAGTCAGGCTTGGGTAGTTCGTGCCTTGTGACTAGGTGCAAAGTGCTGGAAAGTCCACGGTACATTTTTAAAAAGTGTATTGCAGAGAGGTTTCACAACACGATCCAAAACTGTCTCTTAAAACACTTTGGCTGAAGTTTTCACTCCTTTTTCACAAAAATGTAGCTTTGTGACGCCTTGATAAGACACACCCCACCAAACCATCACTGACGCAGAATGATCACCACGCTGTACCTTTCCGACCACTTGAGCAGCTTATTTAGAACTGTGAGCGTACACTTTATCATTTTGCTTATTGTAGTGCTCTTCAATCGTGAAATTGTTTTTCATCGGTAAAGAGGATATTTCTATGCTCTTCATCTGCGTATCGCCACAGAAGGCGCTTTGATCGATCCACTCTCTTTAATTGTAAAGATTGATTTATGGCATGTCGTGTATATCGACGATAAACACCGAGCTTCAGGTCTTGTATAATACGCGACAGAGTCCTAGCGGGAATCTTAATTTCTCGCGATTAGATTTTTTTGCTTCCTAATGGGATTTCGACAAATTCTGGCTTTAACAGCATTAACAGCCTTTGTAGTTTTAACCGCACGCGGCCGCCCCGATCTTTTATGGCCTTCGACAGAGGAAGTGTTGTTGTGTCTGTTGATAGTACGATATACGAACATACGGCTGATACCAAGCTTTTGAAGTATCTGGAATATGACCGACGGCTCCATACCCACTTTGTGCAAGGAGATCACCGCAATCCTATTTTCTTTAACACCCCAATCCATATTGTAATTTGATAACAAACACGAAAAAATATGTGAAATGGCGTGAAATCGAAAGAACTTTTAAAAGTAATAAACGCGTTCCAAATTCAAAGTAATTAAAAACTTGAAAAAAAGAAAACTTTTATGTAACAGTATTTATGGCCGGACTAGTTATATAGATTGCTAACGTCGAAAGCAGAGATCAAAGAATAGCCTAGTATTAGACATGCCACCAACACACTATTGCATCGGAATAGCTATGGTAGTGCTAAAATAAATTTATGAAATGTAATATGTGTGGTTTCACATAATAGGTTATAAATTTACAATACATAATAGCTATTCGTCAATATATCAAATCGTCATTCGATTATTGTAGTTTTCCATTCGATTTGAACTGCCTATTGCAGGTATCGATTACAGTATTAGAGCGTGGAAGTTCAATAATTGGAATCATACTAAATGTGTGGAACCGACATGCTACTGCCGCGTCATGACACGCGCACTGTAATAATGTAATTCGGCTATTATGTGCTTAAGAGTGCTTCGCCTTTGCGCGTGGACACCGGGAGTTAAGCAGAGTTAAGTCGTAACACTAGATGTTGCCTGCCATCTCCTTTGCGTAATTAAAAAAAAAACTAATCTACTTTACGGTAAACCGAAAACCGGGATTAAAAATTGAACTATAATCTATTTCTGTGCCCAATTCCATCCAGATCCGTTCAGCCTTTCTGGCGTAATTGATTTACATGGTATGAACCGTTGATTCGGTTCACATGTTATTTTTTCAAAATTAACCAGTACTAACTGTCAAACACTTTACACAAAACTCAATAGATGGCGTTACAATAGCTCGGTTTTATTTTAACAGAATTAAATCAAGTTGCTTAATTAGATTTCAATAATTAATAGTTAGGTTTTAACAATATTTTAAAACCACATTCGTTTTTTTATTTAAACAGTTTTAAAAATAAATAGGTATTAGTTGTGAACAGTAATTGTGACGAAAAATTTAATATGACATTGCATTTGTAAAGTAATATTGTCAAAATTCCTCTAAATATTGTAAGCGATTTTGCAAACCAATATTTTACCTTAACTTGATATTTTAAATAATCAGGAAATAACTGTGATTTGTCAATTGACGAACAATCAAATCATGATAATATTTAAATATGAAATTGATTATTTGCAATGTAATTGTCTCCAATTATGCCATACGCCTTTCGCTACTGATTGTTTCCAAAAAGAATATGCTATAACTATGTAATTATAATGCAAATGGCAATGGACTGACTGATACGCTGCTGAAATTTCACCACACCTTTCTGTTACACGTTGTATAACAGTGGAAAGTCTAGATCAAGGTCAGGTCATCAGGAAGCCTATTCTATATCAATGAAAAAAAAAACTTTATTGTCATTACACTGTTTCACTAAACTTAATTACATAGGAAATCCCCTTTTAAGCAAGGAATTGCTTGTAGATTGAGAAAACGAAGTTTCGATCGAAATAAGGTGGCAATATACAAAGCCACCAACATCAAAGCCTCTGTGACGTGGTGGTAGTGTGTCCGACTGCTACGCAAGAGATCGTGAGTTCGATTCCCACACTCCCATACGGGACTCCACTTTGTGTGATCCACTTGCATCGACAAGTGAAATATAAATAATTTTTGAATAAGCACAAGAAGTCCAAACCTCATTCCCCGTAAACTCAAGAAATTTAAAAATAAATATTAATGAAATTCGTTTTTAAGAAAGAGAGTAGGTCTACAGGACTCCACTCCGCTTTCTATATTTCAATGCTCTTTGTTATACACAGCTACTATGCCCTGTTTACAATACTATCGGGAATAAAAAAGAGTACCTAAGTAGTTTATTCCTAGACCACAAAACAAAGCCCTGAATAACATTAAATAAATATTCGGACAAAACAAAAACAGGGATATATTGAACTAAGAACAAACCTGGTTCGTTATACAGTACATCGGAGACTACAAAATGTGTACAAGGCTCACAGTTTTATAACTAAACCGATTTGTATTCGAAATCCCTGGGCTTGGTATAGTACAACTATCTCGAACATGCCGATCTTCTTGGTATTGATTTTGGATTCGATACTGTATGTTTTACGAAAGAAAAAGCTTCGGCAATTACAGAATACCTTAATTAGTATTAGTATAGATTATGCTCACTCACACACACAATTACCAATTTCTAATGTTTTTCTATAACATAAAACGAAACTTTTATGTTATAGAAAAACATTAGAATTTTTTTTATTTTACTTACCTAAGTACTTGATTTTATTTTATTTTATTACTGTTTAGGATACCCACAGCTAGTAGATATTCTAAATACTACACTACTAATAGTAGTAGTAGAACTAAACTAATATGAAACTAATATACTTAGGTAGCTTGTAAAAAGTTTTTTACAAGCTACCTAAATATATTAGTTTGGCTATTATTTTATAAGCTTCCACTGTTAGATCTAATATTACATTAACTTAGGGTCGATAACATATTACTAGATTAAAAGAAAACTTTTTAATAAAATGTTTTCAAGTTTCGAAAAACTGACATTAAATAGGTAGACCTATTTAATACCAGTGTCAAAAGTCACTTTCACAACAAAGTTTATTAAAAAGTTTACTCGCGCAAATGAAACAGCAGTTCTTTATTAAGTGGTCTTGACACCAGGGTCCATAATCACGTTCTTTTATTCCGTTTTCTCGGCAAGCCCGTGCCAATCAGCGAATGCGCGGTGCGCTCAAAGATGTCCGCCGCGCTTGCGCGTTGATGCTTTTCAAAGCGCAGCTCTCTATTTACCAATATGACAAGATTTTGACAGTTCGTATGGGCTTGCCGCAAAAACGGAAGAAAGAATGTGAATAAGGACACAGGAACAAAAAGTAAAAGGGAGTGGAAGTGGACATGTGAATTGTTAGGAACATCATTAAAGTTTAATATGAAAAGTCCCCATTTCCCATTTTGCCCACGTCTGCAAAAAAATATTTTAGTCTACCCTTGACCACGGCCGTTGCAATACGGTCGAAACGACGAGCAATAAACAAAGGTATTTAACCTTAAAATAAAATATTTACGCGATTAAGACCCGTAGTTTATTAAATTCTATAATGTGTACAAATCGCGAAAATTTACAAACATATAAAATATTTTAGGTCAAAAGTAAGGTAAATTTAAAAAAAAAACTCTAAAACTGTTTTTGCGCTTTTTATAAGAGTCACCAGTTGTGGATTTTAGCTAAATTTTAAAGCAAAAAGTTTAACCAAACCCTATTCATCAGTATACGTGTAAAAGGCCAACAACCATTAACGCATCCATCAGTTTTAACAAACTTCGGCGTTAGTCTTTAATAGTAATAGTACGAGTATCTAAAGTATTGTTCATAACCCGAATATTCCCAGAGTCTTTCGACTAATACACGTAGAACACCAATAGGAACAAATATCGGAAAAGTAGTTAACTAGTGATGCAGTTCTGCCCACTTAACTCTATTGGTTAGAAGCCAGTATAAAGTTAACTTATACTGGCGATTACATTAATGTTCTAGTATATGTGTGGAACTTTACATTGTTGTTAGGAAGTTTAGTTTAAATTCTGGTTTAGGTAAATGTATTTTATCTGATAATAGAAGGGATATAATTTTCAACGGGTGAAAAGTTACAGATTTGACATATTTCGAGATATAAAGGAGCCTATGTACTGTTCTAGAGTATTACATATATAATCACTTGTCCTAATTGACTGACTAACTGACTGATTCATCAATGCTGAGCCTAAACCGCTAGGGTTACAAACCTAAAATTTTGGCAGTTGATGCCTTTTATGTTGTAGGCATCCACTAAGAAAGGTTTTTTAGAAACTCGTCCCATTAGGGGGTAAAATAGGGTTTGAAAGTTTGTATGAAACTTTGTCAGTTTTGAAGTAAGTTCGAATTTTGTATTTAGATATAAATGATAAAATACTCGTTTCAGCGTTTTCGAAAAATCAACCCCTAAGGGGGTAAAGTTACGATTTTGTATAAAATTCCGTCACAGTTTTAAAGTTAAGTCCGTGAAATTTCACACTTAGATTTTTGGTACAAAATAAAGAAACTAGTATTAAACTAAAAACTAGTGTAAAAACGCTGACCGTTTTTGGAAAATCAACCCGTAAGAGGGTAAAATAGGGATGGCAAGTTTGTATGAAACTCCGTCAGTTTTAA
This sequence comes from Herminia tarsipennalis, assembly GCA_945859575.2. Lineage (NCBI taxonomy): Eukaryota > Metazoa > Arthropoda > Insecta > Lepidoptera > Erebidae > Herminia > Herminia tarsipennalis. Next base: position 6,071,879 of record OX243834.2, on the reverse strand, counting down.
AGTTAGATTTATGAAATTCGTATTTGGCTTTTTGGTTTAAAATAAAGAAACACGTATTAAATACGTGTTTCTTTATTTTAAACTAAAATTACACTGAAATTTTCAGTGTTTTGATCCAAATTGAAAATCAGCCCTTAAGAGAGTAAAATAATCTACGCGAGCCAAGCCGCAGGCGGCACCTAGTGATCTATATTTGTCCCATCATATATTTAGTCGTTTTGACGTGATTTAATAACAAAATATCCATCTAAACTTTAATATCTATACTAATATTATAAAGCTGAAGACTTTGTTTGTTTGTTTGAACGCGATAATATCTGGAACTTCGGGTCCGAATTGAAAAAATGTTTTACTGTTGGATAGCCTATTTATCGAGGAAGGCTAAAGCTATAGGATATAACATCACGCTACGACCAATAGGAGCGAAGCGGAGGGGAGAATAGAATCAGTGGAACCATGGGCACTGAATAAAACAAAATAATAGGTTTATAAAGTATCTCTACGGCGCGGTGGGAGTGTGTCCGACTGCTACGCAAGAGGTTGTGGGTTCCATTCCTTCACGGGACACCACTTTGTGTGATCCACAAATTGTTGTGCTAAGTCTGGATGTACTTTATGTCCTTGACTTACATGACCCGCGATACAGGGCTTGTACCCTACTGCGGGAGTCGTCGTCTTTAAATTTTTTATATATATATATATTTAAATAAGACAGAAATTTTGACTAATAATAACATCGAGTACTAAAAACAGAATAAAGTAAATATAGTAGTAATAAGTGTGTCTTCTATACAACAACCTTTGTGTAGTACAAAGGTTGTTGTATACCTACTCGCACTTGGCCGATTTTTTTCATTAGACTTTAGATTAGCTTTGACTCTGACTCCGAAAGGTTGGAACTTTTGATTGATTTTACACCTCCGGCTCCGACTTCGGCTCCGACACTTTTAAATCTGACGTTTTAATCGGAGCTGACTACCGCGCGGCCGCTCTTATAAGCTAATTTTTAAAAATGCTCACGGATTCCCTATGATCGCGGGTGCCATTTTGACATTGCCACCCGCACAAATTTTTCCTTCACACATTTCAGGACTGAATAATGTTCCTTTTTTTTTACTTATTTTCTAAAGCCATAACATATTCGTCTTCTCCCCCCACCTCCAACTCCAACTCTGATTCCGACAAACAAATTTTAAAACCTCCGACTCTGACTTCGGTTCCAATAAAATCACCTCCGTAACATCGCTAGTAAATACTTCAAAGCATATACTTTATACATTAATATAATTCTTATAAATTACGATAGTGAAGTTTGAAGCCTCGGGTATACGCTTTCTTAATCTGAAAACTTGAACGAAATATTATATATGTATTGCAAACTTTTAGGCAAGTCTCATTCCAACCAATACCACTAAGTGAGGAGGTTCACCTCAATAATTTATTACTTTGCTTTATACTTTGGCACTCGCAAAGCCAGGCAAGCTAGTTATTGATTTTAACCGAGAAATGCTAACGGAATACGACATGACTTCAACCATAATTTACGAGTGAGAGCATCTTGAAATTTAATGCTTAAATAGCTCCAAGCCAATCTTGTTCATTTAAAGACGAATTCGCTGGCAATAGCTAATATATACATATCAACCCATATGATGGCCCACTGCTGGGCACGGGTCTCCCCATTAGAACCTACTGGTATGTAGATCCTGGGGGTAATTGCCATAATCGCCACGCTTGGCGAGCGGGTTGGCGATCGCAGTAAGGCTTTAAGTACGCAGAGGACGCTGCTGCCCGTCCTCCGGTGTGAAATCCCTTAGTCGCCTTGACGACACCCACGGGAAGAGACGGGGTGGTACTATTCTTAAGCCGGTACCACACGGCCGAGCTAATATATAATACTAACTATTTATGCCGTGTGGTGCCGGCTTAAGAATAGTACCACCCCATCTCTTCCCGTGGGTGTCGTCAAGGCGACTAAGGGATTTCACACCGGAGGACGGGCAGCAGCGTCCTCTGCGTACTTAAAGCCTTACTGCGATCGCCAACCCGCTCGCCAAGCGTGGCGATTATGGCAATTACCCCCAGGATCTACATACCAGTAGGTTCTAATGGGGAGACCCGTGCCCAGCAGTGGGCCATCATATGGGTTGATATGTAACTATTGCCAGCGAATTTGTCTGCGTGGATCTTGAAGATATTTGTTTCATCTCGATAACTAAGACTCGTAGGCATTTAGTAATTGACATTATTATCTCAGTCGACTTATTGCTTGTATACGGCGTATGGAGATGAAACATATTCCAGGCTAGCTTTACTCTGCTTTAAAGTTGATATTTATTAACTAGTAGCTTTTGCCCGTGGCTCCGCCCTTGTGAATCTTATTATCTCATTTAGTAACGAACAATAAAACTATCACCTTCAAAAGCAATCATCTACCGTTGGAATGGCGAGTTCAGACGCGGTCGATTCGTTTACGACATTAAAACAGGTGACGAATCCTGGATTTATCAATATGATCCAGAAACAAAGCGTCAGTCGACAGTTTAGCTGTTTCAAAATTAACCAACGCCTACGAAAGTGAAGCGATCGAAGCCCTGGGAAAATTTTGATCGCTAGTTTCTCCACTTTGACAGTGTTTCAATTCCATAACGAGACTAAAGCAGCCGAATAATATGTGGTAATGGTAAATACCAAAATGCCTGCCAGAAATTTGGCCTGCAATGAGCAACAAGCCACCGAACACCGGGCTCCGCGGGGTGCTGTTTTACCATGACAACGCGCCCGCGCGAACTCAACACTCAAAATGAGGGACTTCCTGGACACCACACCGGTCAGAGTCTTGGATCACCCTTTTTACAGCCCTGATCTGGCACTGTGTGACTTCTTTTTTCGTAAAATGAACAATCAGCTGAAAGAGATACAGTTGTTGGAGAAGGCCGTGGAAGAGGTGTCTGCGGCGAACTGGAAAACATGTTTCGAGAATTGGTTTAGACAAGTTTCATCAAAATTCCATTAGTAATTTTTGTGTGAATAAGCTACAATCCATTCATCCATCCATCCAACCTGACACACTTTCGGATTTATAATGTTATACCACAACATATCCTTATGAATAATATAATAATATCAACAAAATTCAAATATTGGTAAATGTCTGGATAAAAATAAAATCACTATAATAAACGCTATTAGTATGTTAACACCGGTGATACGGAATCTCGAACCACTTTGTTCCGAAGGTGACCGATGTTATGTGTGCGTTGCTTTGTTGCTCGATCGCAGATTTTATGGGTGAGTATATACTTGAGCATTTGCTAGAATATTACAATGTAATGTAACGTTCTCACGAATGGTACAATGAGGTTACACAAGTTTCCTAAAGTATTTCCATGTAATGTAACGTTCTTGCGAATGCTCCACACTGTGTTCGACGTAATTACAAGTAAATGCTGTAAAGCGAGTGAACTTTACTTGTAACATTTCTTTCCGTCTTGCATATACTCTCGTCACCCACGCTCGTGCCTTTGCTCAATAAAACCTTTACACCAAAACGCTCGCTGGTTTTAAAATCAGGTTGTAACAAAACATCAAGCGTCGTGTTCGCAGTGTGGTTCGAGTAAATTTAACAACAGCGAATGCTCGACGTTCTGTTTCTAGTAAATGTTCAAGTGGTTTCTCACCTTTAGAAGCTGTTTTTCTGTACCTTGTGCGTTTTGTGCTTTGATACCGATTTCATCAACTTAACATTCAATTTTATTTGTTGAACTTGGCAACTAAATCCTATTCCACTATCACAATTGTCAAACATGTGAAGATCAAATGATAAAGGAATTGACATTAAGTGACGTAGCAATGGAGCAAAGTAAGTGTACTCGGGCGGATCCGGTCGGATGAGTGCCTGATGTTACCAATGGTGACGTCAGATTTGTGTGGTGTTAGTCACAGGAGCAATGCGTGTTTTAAACCATAAAGACTGGATTGAGCGTGCTCTTTCAGGTATGGTATATTATATACCTATAGATAAGAGACAGGTGTTGGCCGCACAGTCGCATCGTTTCTTTTTAGATAATGGTAAATTTTGTGAGGCTATTGCTACGTCCAGTCTCTACGTGTATTAAGCAAAGCCCTCTTCTACTCTGTCGTTTTGCTTTTGACTGAACGATCGTGGTCACGTTGAGGCATCCGCGTTGTTGGTAGAAGTGGTCACAGCTCTTCTCTCACGATGTTTCGATCATATTTAATTCTTGGTCTGTCCAGAGCATATGTGCCCAAGGTCCCTCACAATCACGATCTTTCTTTACCGTGTCCGTGGCAAGCTGGTGCAAACTGTCAACCTTTTTGTCATAATGGTAAATGGAGAGCTGCGCTTGAAATGCAACAACGTGCATTCGCAGTGGACATTTTTCATACGGCATTTCACACGGGCTTGCCACGGACACGGAATAAAGATCGTAAATAAGGACCCAGCAGCGTGATCTCATTACCTCCACTTTCCCCTATATGTTCTACTAACATTATAAATGCGAATATTTCACGCAAAAACTTCTTCACAGGATTAAAAAATGAAACATAACAAGACTAAAGCCATGGGGAAAGGCTAGTAATAAATGTTCTCCTTACCGACCCAGTTATTGACATTTTAAGACATTATTGACATATGAGAACATAAAGTTATATGAATCAATTTCTTATTCATCTTCCTTTTCCAATTCACTGAAAATAAAGTCTACTTATAACATTTCTTTTTGTTCTGCCACTCCCGTCACCCATGCTCGTGACTTTGCTTGAAAAAACCTTTACACCAAAACTCACGTTGGTTTTAAAATTAAGTTGTAACAAAACATCGAGTATCATGTTCGCAGTGTGGTTCAAGTAAATTTAACAACAGCGAATGCTCGACGTTCTGCTTCTAGTAAATGTTCAAGTGTTTTATCACCTTTAGAAGCTGTTTTTCTGTACTGTTTGCGTTTTGTGCTTTAATACCGATTTCATCAACTTAACATTTCACTAAATAATGTAGATTATTTTTGTTTCTAATTCTTGATCTTAAATTTTAAACCGCAAGGTACGAGGCATCATTTCAAACAAGTAGTATAACCGCCATCGCTTATGGATTACACAGATAAAGTAGAATGTTGTACGCATACACGACTTCCTCGAACCGCATGTAACGTGACAGCCACCACGTTTCATGTGCTTTCCTATTCACCCACATAACGACTATTGACTAGTCTTTGAGTTTGCTTCTTAGAATAACGTGACAGATTTGAACCAAACTATTTTATTTTGACTCGGAGCCATACACGTCCTGCAATCAAGTATGAAATTTCTTGTGTACATTTTTACAAGCAAAAATACGAAACTTGATAAGCATGATCACTGCTACATATCCAGCTATATACTTTCAAGCCAAGAGTTTAAAGCGTGTTACTATGTAAACGCTTGGAACAATCATATTCACCCATATGATGTCCCACTTTAAAGTACGCAGAGGACGCTGCTGCTCGTCCTCCGGTGTGAAATCCCTTAAACGCTTTGACGACACCCACGGGAAGAGATGGGGTGGTACTATTCTTAAGCCGGAACCGTATGGTACCGGCTTAAGAACAGTACCACATCTAAGCCTGTGGCTTAGAACAATATGAAAGGTTTTTTAAAAGCACGTTAGCTTAAGGCCTGTCAAGCCACCAACGCCATGAACGTCTAATAATTAATACACAAACGGGAATCGGTCATTTACTGGATAATTTCAACTTGGATTGTCTGCAACATTTTCTAAAATCCTGTTCTTATACACCTTTTTCTCAAAGAAATACCTACTAAATACAAGACTTTCGAAAGATACATTTCCAGATAGATCAAAAGTTATTTTCCTGGAAAGCTCTTAGATATGAGTAATTTGGAACTGAATTGGGTTCTATAAATGGGTATAGATTTACTCCTTATTACATCGGTATCTAATACTAAACTTTGATACGGTTTGGAGAACTGGGATTTTCAACGTAAATGGAAATCAACTGATTAGATATAGATACTATTATTGCTTGTTCTAATACTCCTGTTTATTTTCTTTACTTGATGATTTTTTTCTTACTATATTTGATACTGTAACAATTTGAAAAAAAACGTTTTTTTTTTAATTAATCGAACAAACCGTAATTTTTAATAATAATATAATGTTAATAATAATGCATTTATTTCAGACACAAAATTCATATTTAAAAATTGACAATAATAATAAACAACAGACGATAATTAAATTAATAATACAATACTAAGGATCATAATACAATTACATTACATTCACATTTATTAACATTAGATTATACATATTTATAATTAGGTATACTATGCAATTAGCAGGAGTATTGATGACCCCACACGAAGAAGGAGTTTGCTTCGTACATGGCCATCAACACCCCGTTCACTCTCTCAACTCATGTACCCGTTGCATAAAGGAGGTGTGGCGGTACCCACATATAATAATATAAAATAAATTGACACTTGACAGCTCGCGTCAAATCCTGAATCGCGATATAGAAGTTTTCACAGCTGCTAACTATAAATACAAGTTCCCAACGTTAACCGGTGGGCCGCGGCCCGCCAGGCATGATCATGTCGCCTGGTTGGAGGATCCTCCCTTTGTGTTGGAGGGACTTAACACCTTGACCTCCACAAAGGCATTTGCTTTTCAGAGGACTGCAAAGAAATTGTCAACTTTGTTTTTCGCGAATATACCAGATACACTACACCTCCGTGGTAATCTGAGAATGCATGGAAGGCGTCATAAATTGGACTCGTAATGTGTTGTAAGCTCGTTGTGTGTACATATCAACCCATAAGATGGCCCACTGCAGGGCACGGGTCTCCCCAGTAGAACCTACTAGTATGTAGATCCTGGGGGTAATTGCCATAATAGCCACGCTTGGCTAGCGGGTTGGCGATCGCAGTAAGGCTTTAAGTACGCAGAGGACGCTGCTGCCCGTCCTCCGGGGTGAAATCCCTTAGTCGCCTTGATAGTGTGTACTCATACCTAAGTTGACAAGTGTATAGTTAGCGGCAGTACGCGTTAAAACAGAGTGACATTTACCTGTTTACCACATTTTGCAAAGCATCGTGCAAGCATATTGCTTTTTTTTAAATAACACACTCAACCCGTTTTAGATTTTCTTTGCTATAGTTTAAAGTGTCGGATTTTACCCTCGAAAATTAAAAAAAATATAATACATATAAGAATATAAATCCCTGCAGTCTCTTAAATGCAACAATGTTAGTAGTGTACTCTTAGATATAGTAAGTGTGTAGTATAAACTACGTCACCGAGTTAGGGTCAAACATTTCCAGTTACTGCTGGCGAATGGGCGAACTTGCTCCAAGACTCCGTTATATTACTTTTGAATTGGGTTGTCAGTGGTAGCGGTTTTGCATGCGAAAGTACAATAGCGTTTCTAGTTAGCAGCAAATCTATACTAATACATATTATAAATCTGAAGAGTTTGTTTGTTTGTTTGAACGCGGTAATCTCAGGAAGTACTGATCCGAATTGAAAAGTACTTTCACTGTTGGATAGCCAATTTATCGAGGACGGCTATAGGCTATATAACATCACGCTATGGCCAATAGGAGCGGAGCAGCAATGAGAATGTCGCAAAAACGGGGGAAATTTACGCATACGAAGTTGCGCGGGTCAGCTAGTAATATTTTAAAAATAGTGCTATCTTGAAACTTATAAAAGTATTTTTTTTTGTTAATTATATTGAGACCCTATTAGGGTTTCTCATTCATATTACAATCTAGTCTATAGACTAATGTATGTGTAATTTTGTTGTAACATAAAACTCTTCCTCTTTTATTTCTCTTAATTTAAAATTGGCCATTCGAGGTAAGTCATACAACAAATGTTTTTATTTATATTTACGATGTTAGTCTTCTATTCTAGTTTGAAAATAATTACTTTACAATGTTGGGGTTATACTATACCTACTGCATACGAATTTAACGTTAACCAGACAACCGATAAACATACTTACTTAAATATTTCTAAATACATAAATGTTATAGATAAATAAACACCCAGACACAGAATAAATCTTCATGCTCATCAGACAAAAGTTTTATCCTGGGTGGAGATCGAACCCACGACCTCTTGCGTAGCAGTCGGATACGCTCCCACCGCGCCACAGAGGCAGTCACAGCATGAGTTTCCTAGAAATATCATGTTTGTAATTTTAGGTTGTTATTAGTTGTTTAACGTTTCGTATTTTATAAAATGTTAGTAAGACCATACTCCGTACGGTCCGTTCTTCGCAAAGAGATATAGAATAATATAATGTTTATTTAAACGTATTGTAATCTACGGCTTGTCTGCAATATTATTACAACCAGAACCTAAGGGCCTTTGTCAATTATACTCCAATGATATTTTCTTAGGCTTTCATTATCATGACCAATATTTGACTTGTACAGTCAAATATTGGTCAAGTGCGAATATTTGAGTAATAAAATAATTAGTTTTGTTTGTTATTCAGAATATAGGAAGAAATAGAAACATAATGTTACTTAACAATACATCTCAATGTTGAAGATGAATGAAGAAAACAAATCCAGCAACTCGCAAAAATTTTAAAGATCTTTTAGAGTTTAATTTTTCTCGAGACAAACGACGAATGTAAACGTCGTTGAAAATGACTTCAAGATTATTAGATTTATAAAAACCGCCCGATTAAAAAGAAGTACCTAAGTAACCAAAGTAAATCCGTCGACGGGTAACCATTCCCTGCACCATTTCAAGGCGATCGGTCATGCAGTCTTGAATCCAATTCTTGGATCTGATCTTCAAGTTTTTTGGAAGTGGAAAATAAAACCGTTTCACCCAAGGTATTAATTTTAGACCTCCCTCCTCTTTCTATACTGTTAGCTTTGTAAAGGAAAATTAACATACAAATTAAAACATGACTTTCCATTCTCATCTGCAAGCGAACTGACCGTAATTCATCTTGTCAGAGAGATCACCTGTCCCGACGACTTGATAAGGTAAATTTGTGTGTGGCTAATTTCATATCCTTCCTAATTGATTGAGATAGTAGGGTGCTGAAATTAATTTCGGTTTTTATATAAGAACGTGTTATCCTAAATTAAAATTATAAATTCGAAAGTTTGGATGGATGTTTGTACGTCGGAACGGCTTAACGTATTTGTTTCAATAGATTTAGTCTGTACTAAACTTTGCTTTAATCTCACTCTGTAGTGAGATTAAAGCAAAAAATAAAAAGATTTATAAAGAGAGTACAGAAGCCAAACTCATGTAAGTGTCGAAGGCAAATAGCACAATACGGCGTTATCCAAACGGCGACGGCATTTTATACATTTACAAAAAGCCTTACGCCGAATGTAAACTGTCGCCATTTTGTATAACGCTACTAGACATTATTTATTACCATTTATAAATGGCCGCGGCATGACGATTTGCCGCGGCAAGTCATCATAAAATCATAAACCACGAACAAAATGTTAAGATATCGAAATATAAAATCTGATGTCCGCAGTATCTGTATCACCTGTCAACTGTTAGAAATAAAGTTTAAATAAGTGCCTATACATATAATATACATAGATTCGTTTAGGTGAGATCTGCGACAACACGCGAAGCCAGAAACATTGAATTAAAGTTTTAAAAAGCAAAAAATATAGTTCTCTATTATATTATGTCATAATACTGCCATTATTAAATACCCTTAACAATACTAAAGTATCATGGTCACCCTATTACAACATCGAAGTAGACCGAAACTATTTACAATTTTCCTAGGCGTTTTGTGTAAAGCCGTGTTATGCTATTTCACTGCGACATATGTACCACGAATTTTATATTTTATAGCTACATTCACACGCGAGCATAAAACGAGCATCCGCTCTGTGTCTACTCTACTTGTTCCGAGTATCAGCGTCTGTGACGCTCAGGGACGCTCTTGACGCACGCACACATAGATATCTATGTGTACCTGCCTCACAAGGGTTTTGTATGAAGCTTGATAACTGTACGTGTATAATCTGTGATTCTGGACTTTGCATGCAAGCACGCGATCGAAGTTGTGGGTAATAGTTATGATAAACACATATTCTACTCTGCGGTGGGAGTGTCTCCGGCTGCGACGCAAGAGGTCGTGGGTTCGATCCCAACCCAGGATAAAACTTTGTGTGATAAGCACGATGGTTTGTTTTGTGTCTGGGTGTTATTTATCTATAACTAGTCCCGCGCAACTTCGTCTGCGTAAATTTTCCACGTTCGGCTCCTATTGGTCGTAGCGTGATGTTAGATAACCTATAGCCTTCCTCGATAAATGTGCTATCCAACAGTGAAAGAATTTTTCAATTCGGATCAGTAGTTCCTGAGCTTACCGCGTTCAAAGAAAGTCTTCAGCTTTATAATTTTAGTATAGATATATATGTTTTAGTTAAAAATTAGTATGTTTATCAGTTGTCTTGTTTCGATAGAACAAGCTCTGGTTACTTTTGGATCAGATAGCGTTGTGTGAGTTTTCCCAAGATATTATTATTATATGTTTTGTCTAGAACACTTGAAATAAGTATGATTTCACCGTTTAGCAAAGCGGAAGAATAAAATATGACAGTCTGAAACATGAGTATACTAAACAAATAGTTCGAAAAAAAAAACATTATGCTTAAATTCAACATTTTTATTTTAACATTTCTGTAACAGATCTTAAAATATAATTTATAAAAAACTAACAAAAACCCGTAACAAAAATTAACATTTTTAATATCACAGCTATATTTGGCGAGTATTTAGTGTTTTCCGTGGTGGAAACCCCAATCTTTGTGACCATCATGACCTCCTTTCTTGCCATGATCATGATGATGATGATGATGTTCCTCATGGCCATGATGTCCCTTGTGTCCGTGATGGTCTTCATCATGATGATGTTTGTCGTGATGGCCGTGCTTGCCATGATGGTGCTCATGATGTCCATGCTCATGATGTCCACCCTTCTTGTGATGACCGCCATCGTGATGATGATGACCGTGATGCTTACCATGCTTGTGATGCTTGCCTTCCTTATGATGATCATCATAAAAGTGGTGGTCTTTGTGGAACTCGTCCTTATGATATTTCTTGTGATAACCGTCAGTCTTCTCACCCTTATCGTGATGTTTGTGACCACCGTGTTTGCCTCCTTTATGATGATGACCATGTTCGTGATGATGACCATGATGATCATGCTCATCATGGTGCTTTTTGTGACCACCACCGTGTTCGTGATGATGTTCCTCATGGTGATGTTTACCATGGTCACCATGGTCGCCTTTATGATGGTGGTGATGTCCGTGGTGTCCTTTGTGTCCCTTTTCGCCATGTTCATGGTGATGATGAGCGTGATGCTCCTTGCCGCCACCTTCTTCATGATGTTCATGCTTTCCAGAGGCTGCGGCAACAAGATCCTTTGCCTCTTCACCTAACTCCCTAGCGGAGGCCGCCGCTAGGGAGAGAACTGCTACTGCTATCAATAACTTCATGTTGACACTTTGACTGTGCTCTTATGTTGTTGTCAGCACTATTTATAGTTTGTTGATGAAGAAAATGTTTGGCAACATGCTAAGCAACAACCTCAGGGACAAGACCGCTGAGCCCGTCGAACCGTTAAACCGATTGCTGGGACCAAATCTCGTTTCATTATAATTTGTTACAGTTGTGACGATACTGCAATTGTTATTTATAATTAGTTTTATATATTATTTACATATGTTAAATAGAATAATGCGATCAATAATAACTTAATTTGTTGATGGTGGCATAATTCGACCTTGACTTCGTAGCTTTTCAAGCGTGAAGAAATTTTTATTACAGTTTTGCTTTCTTTGCTTTTTGTCTACGAACTCTGGTCTATTTGGTTTGGTTTTATTGCTCAGTGAATTGCTTCAATAGAGATCATCCTACTAAAACTATAGTTGCTAAGCGTGAATATTTAGAGGCTTTTGTTATATTGCGGAACTTATCATATTTGGGTGTTTAATTTATTGAAAATCAGGCCAACATCTGTTTGTTAATTGTAACATTGTCAAATTGGATTTTTTTTTTAAAAGACGTCTCCCTCAGTAGTCGGCACAAGCCCTGTGTCGCGGGGACTTAACAAACATACAAGTCACGGACACAAAGTACACTCAGAATCGGAACAACAATTTGTGGATCACAAAAAGTGGTGTCTCGTGTGGGAATCGAACCCACGAACTCTTGCGTAGCAGTCGGACGCACTCCCTCCGCGCCACTGTTTTAAACTTGATATGTCGGTAAGGTGCTGCGACTAATATACGAGTACTATACATCATGATAATGGCGATGCATGCTAAGGACTGATGCAAATTAATAAAAAGTTGAAACATGAGATAAACTAAAACAGCCTTAGTGGGTACATAGGTAGTAGGAGCATCTACTTACAACAAAGGTAAATACGATGTTTGCTTAAATATTAGCCAATTTCTTTCACCACCTGTCCAACGTACTCCTTCATTCTTAAATCTTATTAAATATCTGCTCCTTTCAGCTTAAAATCCAAGCTGTTAAAACTTGAGTTTAGAGAGTTTGGTGATTAATGCAGAGGAAATACTCCTATCTACAACTGTGATATTTATATAATCTTGGCAATTTTCAAAGTGCATATCTTCACCAATACAATTACGACCATTAATGACTAGCATAAAACATTGAGCTGGACAGCATTCATTAAACAGAGCCTAAACTCTTCTTGATTTGAATTTAATGCTGTTGCTCATTTCTCTCTTGCTAGAGTAAGTACGGCCCGTATTGCACATCATAACTCATTATTATCTGCTGGCCATAGTTCACTAAATTCACTGGCGTCATCCGCGGTCTACACATTCCAATAATTTATACACTAGATGTATTTATGGATTGTCTTTTGGAAATATTTATTTATACCAACATTTAAACTTTCGCGTTGCATGATTATAACTTGTGACCACGGCCGGTGCAATCTGGTCGAAACGTCAAGCAATTTAAAGGTAAACAATGCGCGTTAATTTCCTAGTTATATTTATTAATTACTAGGTGTCCCGCGCAACTTCGTAGGCGTACATTTTCCCCGTTTTTGCAACGTTTTTCATTACTGCTTCGCTCCTATTGGTCGTAGCATGATGTTATATAGCTTATAGCCTTCCTCGATAAATGGGCTACCCAACAAAAAAAGTTTTTTCGATCCAGACCAATAGTTCCTGAGATTGCCGCGTTCAAACAAACAAACAAACTCTTCAGCTTTATAATATTGGTATATATTTAATCGGTTTGATGCTTAGTTCAGTTCAGAAGGACAAGTTTTAGAAAATCGTGTAAAAAATACATTATATGAAGTAGAAAACTCAGGTTAAGGTTGCAAAGTATAGTTAAATGTTTTATTATGAGATTTTAAAAATTTTTTGTATTACATGAAACTGCTCATTTGTTATCCCATATAACAGTAGCCTGAACTACGCTGTACCAATTTTCGTGCAAATTTATTCATCAATTAGAATATTGACTGCCTCTGTGGCGCCGTGGAAGTGTATCCGACTGCTACGCAAGAGGTCGTGGGTTCGATTCCTACACAGGACACCACTTTGTGTGATCCACAAATTGTTGTTCCGAGTCTGGGTGTACTTTGTGTACGTCAATTGTATGTTTGTAAAAGTCCCCGCGACACAGGGCTAGTACTCTCGCAGTAGAGTCGAGCCGTCTTTAAAAAAAAAGATTGTTAAAAAGACATCTTAACTTTTATATTTATACTTTCAGTAACTGAAAGTGTAAATGTGCTGTATAAATTTAGGAACCATATTGTACACTGTTAAAATAAATGCAACATAAATGTTTGTTGTGAAAATAAAATGGGGTCATCCATAAAAATATCTAGTGGGTTCAGTCCATTTTTTCCCTGTAGTGCATAAAAAGAACAATCTTCATTGCTGTGTCGAAATTTAATCAAAACAGCAGCACGTATTGTCTGCGGCCGCGTCCTACTCACAGGCTTATTCTGTAAACTATAGTTTGTATACACCTGCCTTATTAATAGACTAGCGGATGCCTCGCGGTTTCACCCGCGTAGTTCCCGTTCCCGTGGGAATACAGAGATAAAAAATAGCCTATGTCACCCGGGGTTAGTGTAGCTTCACAACGATGAAAGGATTTTTCAAATCCGTCCAGTAGTTTCGGAGCCTATTCAATACAAACAAACGATCAAATCTTTCCTCTTTATAATATTAGTATAGATTTGTAGGTTTGGGTACATAATTCAGCAGCGACTATAGCAGATTGAGAGATCATGGTCCTCATTCAATATCTTTTTTTTCGTTTTCGCGTCAAGCTCGCGCTTTTAACTGTCAAAATCTTGTCTTATTGGTATACAGAAAGCTGCGCTTAAAAATGCATCGGACATCTTTGAGTGCAACCGCGCATGCGCAAAAAAAAAATTGGGGTTTAAAAAAAATGCAATTTTTCTTATTTTATAATTTTTTTTTTTTTTAATTTATAAAAAAAACCATTACATTTCGGAGCAGCTCGTCTCGATCCGTGCGAGCTTCGTACAGCCGTACCATATACATATACGTTAAGCGAACGCTCGGCCGAGCTACATGGTAGGCGGAAACCTAACACCCCCCGCGTTAGGTTTTATTTTCATTACGGAATTTCTTGATTCGGTCGCCGTGCTCAAAGCTCGAGCCCGCGATAAAAGCTATGCAATAGCTTAACATAGTGAATAAGGACCCTGTATGATAGAGGCGAATGGTTAATGGTTCTTTGCATACAACAATAAAATTAACATGAATATAACTATTTATTATACGGAAATTAAAAAGTGTAACCTGGTCGGAACATCAAGCGATTTTAAGATTAATAATGCGCTTTAATTCCCGTACAATAAATAGTTCTAATCATGCAACGTTTAAATGTTAGTAGGTAATTACCATTAATTCATACTAAACCGAAAGGAATTGTGTTCTAAGAACCATTTAACTACTGCATGGCTAAGCAACGTGACCACTATCGGATCGAAGACAGATGAAGAAGTAGAAAATGGTTTTATTTGTACCACCAAATGTAAATGGTATATTGGCGCGGAACAAATAAGGACCTACGTCAGCTATTATTGTGGTCTGTGGACCACAACGCTGATATTCTTGTAGGCTCTTTTTTGCTTTTGCTGCCGCTGTCAAATGCAGCAATCTATATTAATATTATAAAGCTGAAGAGTTTGTTTGTTTGTTTGAACGCGGTAATCTCAGGAACTACTGATCCAAATTGAAAAAATATTATATTATTGGCTATTCTGCACTGTAACATAAACCTGATATACTTGCATCACTTTACCGGTAGATATAGGTATAATATAATAAGTGACGTTAAAACATTAATCTATTAAATACTACTAGGTAGGTACGTTAGAATATAGGTTAATTATTATCTCGTTGCATCAAACCTTTCAGATAATTACAACTTGAACCAGTTAGTACATCATGATGGTTGTTATTATAATAAGTGCAATAAATGCGCTTACAAGATAACTAATATTAAAAAAAAAATCAGGATACAACTTTTTTATAAAAAAATATTCAATAATTTTCATAAAAATAGATAGAGACACTGTACTAGATCTATAAGTAAATCAGCAAAATAAATTTTGCATCATAAAGATGATCATAGTAACGCCATCTATTTTATAATGCAAGAACTAGTGAACCGTATCTTCAGAAAGATTCGATTCAAGGTCAACTATCGATTACGCTAGTGACGTAATAAATAATTTGCTCTTATTTGTCTACGCATTCGCGTTTAGAGAGCTGAACCTGACGTCAGAATGAAGTCGTTGCGCGTGCAAAACCGCGAATATAAAAACCCAACGCCAGCCTTCTGAATAAGGCTACCGTCCCGCGAGGCTTTACAGAACGACCCTTATGGGACCAAGGACAGAAAAGACAAGCATCGCAAATTTTTTCCAACTCTTATACTGTTTGTATTTGTAACTAGCTAAAGAGGTTAAGTGGAGGACTGAATTTTGGAGTTTTAGACGCAATTTTTATCTATATCTACATTTATATCTATACTATACTAATAATAAAGAGGAAAGATTTGATTATTTGTTTGATTGTTTGTTTGTATTGAATAGGCTCCGAAACTACTGGACGGATTTGAAAAAATATTTCATCGTTGTGTAGCTACACAAACCTCGGGTGACATAGACTATTTTTTATTCCTGTATTCCTACGGGAACGGGAACTACGCTCTAAATACGCGCTAACTGGGCATCCGCTAGTATATATATAATTCTACTACACGTATGTATGTCACTGAACTCTTCCTAAACCGCTGTACCGATTTCAATGTTTTTTTTTGTGTGTGTTCCTGTGGATTCGAGAATGGTTTAGATTCACAATTGAACCCGATAGCTAGTCTACCTATATATATAGGTATACATATAAAAAGAGAAGCTGACTGACTGACTGAATATCAACACAGGGCCTAAACGGCAAGGGTTAGAAACTTGAAATTTTGCACAGGGGTTCCTTTTATAACGTAGAGGACCAATAAGAAAGGATTTTTGAAAATTCACCCCCTAAGGGGGTAAAACGGGGGTGCAGATTTAGTATGAAACTTTTCCGATATAATATTTTGGTAACAATCGGGCATCCACGCGGGCGAAGCCGCGGGCATAAGCTAGTTTTTAGGCACATTCGATTTTTAGGCCTTGTAGTTTCGCCATGTTGTTGTCTGAATCTTACCTCAGAGACCCTTATTAACACCTAAACATATTAGTGACGCCGACAAAATCTACACTAATATTATAAAGAGGAAAGATTTGTATTTCTGTATGTAACGAATAAACTCAAAAAGTACTGGACCGTTTTTAAAAATTCTTTCACCATTCGAAAGCTACATTATCCACGAGTAACATAGGCTAAATTTTATTTTGGAAGAAAATAGGGTTCCGTAAAATATTTGGGTTTTTCGGACACAAGGTGTAAAAAATCAACCAGAAAACTTACTTATTTTGCGTACGCTGCCTAAACTATAAAAGATAGAACAATAAAATATCGTAATTAATTGTAGATCTTATAAATATCTACAAAAAAGTCCGCGACACACTATACCTATCTATATCGAGTGAGGCACAACAACCATTTTTTTATTTAAAAATCTTGATTTTTTTTGGACTACATTCAATCGCATTTATTTTACTCATGCTATTATTCCTTATCAAAATAATAAAAACTATTTCATTACTAAGTACAGTTTATGTAGATAATATTTGGTCTTTGAATGATTAAAATTGGACGTTTGGTTTTGAAGTTATGGCGAAATTAAAATATTACGATTTCTGCTGCACGGCCCGTTGCGAAGTGAGCGTCACCAAGGTGGGGGTGCGCGTGCAGCGTGGGAGTTTAGATGTAAGTATGAGTAAGGTACCCGCGAGGCTCAAACGCGAGGTCGGCTCCCTACGCAGCAGTCGTGCGCGAAGTCTAATAATTTTCGTGCGATTTTTTTTAGATATTGTTCTTAAAACTACACCTACGCAAAAGTTCTTCTCAGACCTAATCAACAGATCTTCTCAGAGCTAATCAACAGTTCTTCTCAGAGCTAATGAACAGTTCTTTTCAGGGCTAACCATCAGTTCTTTTCAGGGCTAAACAACAGTTCTTTTCAGGGCTAAACAACAGTTCTTTTAAGGGCTAAACAACAGTTTTTTTCAAAGCTAGAATATTACACGCTATTAACATTTTCTTATACATTTGAAAATGCTTAAGAGAGCCAGGTCTCAACTTTCTAAACATAGTTCTCAAGCACGGGCAGCAAGAATACGTCGTATGGGAGAATCTTCACCTGAACGTTCACAACGCCTTGCTGAACAAAATCAGAGAAACTCTCAGGTACGCGCACGAGAGTCGAGTGTCGAACGTTCGCAACGCCTTGCATAACAAAATCAGAGGTTCCCAACCTCTTCATGAACGAAATAGAATATTTTGACATTTTTTATCCTACTAATATTATAAAGCCGATGGTTGTGAGTGTGGATGTGTAGATGTGTGGATGTGTGGATGTGTGGATATTTGTTCCTTTTTCACTCAAAACCTACTGGATGAATTTTATTAAATTTGGTACACAGGTAGCTTATAACCTGGAATAACACATATGATACTTTTTGTAGCGATAACCGACATACACGCGGGCGGAGCCGCGGGCAACTGCTAGTAGTAAAATGAAATCCTAAAAAAAAGTTATTAAAAAAAATTAACATACTTCAAAAGTTAACTGAAAATAATAAAATAATACTTATTTAAGTACGAAATTGCCCTTTAAAGCGGCGGTAGCCTAATGGCTAAGGCATCAGTCTCGCAATCGTGAGGTCACGGGTTCGAATTCTACCCATTATAGTCTTTGAGCTTAGCTGGAGGGGTTAACATGATTGCTAGTAATGTGGGACTCAATCCCACATTGCTAGCTATTTTTAAAAAAAAACCTATATTTTTTTGAAGCCGGTGCCAGTACCTACTTGTAAGATTTGTACTAGATTCTGACAAACATTGTTGAGCTTTTTGTATTTGTCGATATCGAATTTCCTTTTTTTTTTATTTGATAAGGAGATCTACTGTTGATATGTGCTGGTACCCAGGTACCTCAAAAAAATGTAGAATAATTTCGTGTATATATCATGTGTAAATATTGATCACGGTGTTGAGATGTTTTCCTTTGAAATTAATAATTTACACGTTCTCGCTTATATCTTCCAAACTACTTATCCGATTATGATAAAACTAGCACTGTTCTCTAATCTATCCTAATTTCGAGGGGCAGTGCATTCCAGAGCAAGATCGAAGATCTCTACTATGGTTGGAGCATAAGTATTGAAAGTTACATGACCATATATCCAGAACAACAATTTGTGGCTTACACAATGTGGTTTCCTGTATGGAAATCGAACCACAGTACAATCTCCTGCGCAGCACTCATAAACACACTCACTCCGCTACCGAGGGAGGTTCATTATCTTTTTCCACAGTACTAAGTTGCCAAACGATCACTGGCAACTAAAAAGGGTTGCCAGTGACCTTTAACAACTAAAAAGTTGTGTTTATAAATACGCTACATTTTCACATAATAGATTAAAATTAAGGTTATGTTACATGTATACTTATAAGTAAGATCGGTTAACTAAGCGGAACATTGAAAAAAATGAATGAATGTATGTATCTAGCATTTGTACGTCTTGTGTTCATAAAATAATATAAAAGCTAAGCGGTGGTAGTGTGATGGGTAAGGCAATCGTGAGGTCACGGGTTCCAATCCTATCCTTTATACTACCGACGTGAACACACTCCTAACACAAGTTATTAAGCTTAGCTGGAAGGGTTAACAGTATTGCTAGTAATGTTGAAACCCAAATCCCACATTGCTAGTTATCTTTCAAAAGCAAAAAAGAAACAAAACTAATCTTATCGGTGACTAGCTATCTACGCAGGAGATTACAGTCGGCGAAAATCCGACCGTAAGTGAGAAAGATTGTGTGTAGAGTAGAGGGAGTACGAAATAATTTACAACAATAGCTACTGCTCCTAGAATCTTAGTGTCACTATGTATAACGATGTTGCAGCACTTTTTAAATGTCACGCGCTCTCCCTGTCTCTGTCCCGCTACGTCATTGCGTTTGGCAGTTAGGTTTAATGATAAAGTGTTTATGTGTCAAGAAAGTGTAGTTTTTCAATTTTAAACATTTCATTCGTGTTGTTTTGTAGCCATAGATTCAAACAAGTAACCTATATAAATGGCAAATTTAATACATATAGTATAAAGTTTTTATGGACAAAAATATACAACAAACAAAATTGACGAACTGGGAAGCCAGTTTAAGACATCTTAAATACTTATTCATAATAGAGGAAGAAGTTAAAAATAGTTCTTATTTCTCTCATTGTATTATGTAATACGAAATGCAGTGTTATAAATGTATGCACTTTAAAATCAAGTTATGGTTTTTAATTTGTACTTTACCTACTTTTACAACCGGGTAATGTCTCCCACCCAGGCGGGACATATTAGCCAAACTCTTTTTTGGGAGAATTGGTAATTAACGGGGCTTTTTTTAAAGTAACCAGCAGGCGGGACATATTAACCAAACTTTTCATAAGAAAATATAGCTCAAGTTACAATAAATTGTGACTAGTTATTGTTAATATCAAAATAAATATAGATGTTTTGGTGGAGGGTGGGTCAACTCTCCCTGACTACCCCTACAACTTGTGGTACTATAAATATTAGTAGGTATATTAATCGTTCCGAATAATATATAATAAACGTAATATAAAAAACGTAAAAGTACCTAGGAACCCCATTTTCGTACAGATATCGAATCTAAATTTTCTTACCAACGTTTTTTTGTTCACAGAAAAAGTGAATTTCGCTATAGTTAAGTTTGATCGCCAATAAAACATCCATAAAAGTGTCTGTTTCGATATATTGAAATAATAAAACCGTTATCGTACTATAAAAGGTATAATTTTCGACCTTTCGTAAATCGTTTGCAGGTAAAATATAATACGGGAAGTGTTTTGTCACATTATTGATCTCTTCGCATAAATCCCGTTCTAAGGATTCAAGCCCTGCATATCGGGGACCTTACAAACATAAATCACAGTAATGATTAGGTAACTTACCTAATAAATACAAAAAAATATATAATATAATCTATCTATACTTATAATAAATCTGTAGGTAAGTCAATTCTGTACATGAAACAAATTTCCAAAATAACTATCTGGGGGTGATTAGGGATCGATACTGATGCCAAAAACGCAGTCAGTAAAATTTTTGTCTGTCTGTCTGTCTGTATAACCGTAATAGAAACAAAAACTACTCGACGGATTTTAACGAAACTTAGTACAATTATTTTTCATACTCCTGAGTTGGTTATAGTATACTTTTCATCACGCTACAATCCATAGGAGCAGAGCAGTTAAGGGAAATGTTGGGAAAACGTGAGAAGTTACTCCATTTTTTAAGCTTCCGTCGCGTGTGCAACCTTAATGGTTAAAGCTACACAGAAATCATGTATGACGAAATGTTCTCCTCAAAATTATATAAAAAATATCCTAAGACAGCATATGTCTATCTTTTATGGTTGACTCACAATAATCCGTGTAACTCCCGATAGCTTAGCAGTTCGAAGCTTTCTGATTATATTTGTCTACTCTTACGTTTATAACACTCTCAGTCATCCTAATTAAAAAAATTAACATAACTAACTATTCCATAAAAAAAATCATAGAAATCAGTATAGAAACACCAAAGTTATACATGAAATACGCTAATAATAAGCCATCGCGCGTGAATACTGAATCATGCTATCTATCTATATCTATACGTATAATAAAATTGTAAATTTAATGTGTCTGTACATGGCCGAACTTAGTGAAAAAAAAAAATTAGGGATTGTTCGAAAAGAGTATTTAAACGACTTAATTTTAACTTTGCTGCATTTTTAGAAATGTCTGTCTGTTTGTTTGAACACGCATCACGCAAAAACTTCTGGACAGATTCGGTTGAAATGCACGTGCAATCTAATAGATGCGGATTAACATTTAAGCTATAAATTATCACGCTTTTTCCCATAGGAGCTAAGCAGTAAGGGATAATGTCTGTAGCTATTTTTCGTTAAAAAACAGTAACTACTTGACGGATCGTTATAAAAAATTACAGTTTTATAGTAAATACTATATCTAGGACATCATTTACACTATGAATCATTACGCTAACGTCTATGGGGAACGAGTAGCAATGTATTTTTTGTCGCACCATAATGGTTTATCACAATTTTTTCCACAATTAGACATTATCTTTAATTGTAACCCATGGAATACTTAACTTCACGCTAAAGCTATAAAGATCTATACACAACATTTTGAAGTTTCATATGAACAGTTATTTTTGACGTGGTAAGTAGCGAACAGTAAGCCTCGAAGTCTCAGGCTCGAATCTGATATCTGATTATGTTCTTTTTGTATTTTTTTAAAATTGTCTTTGTCCTTTTTTAATATTTTTCTCAATGTTATAAGTAGTTATTTTTTCGACCATAGGTAACTTATTTGCTTTGGTTAATATTTTTTTATATTAAAAATCAAGTGAAATATGCACTCATGTAAGATATTTATAGGTATTGCATGCACTGCTGAGAGTAATGAATTAATTAGGTATTAGAATAAACTTCACTGGTTTTGAAAGTAGATGGCGTTGTATTCAATAATGTTCTATACTTAATAAAAGAAGTTTTAAAATAGTATTAAAAAGAAACATATTGCTATCATTTTTAGAAATGTTTGTCTGTCTATCAGTTTGTTTGACCACGCATCACACAGGTGCATCGAGGATCATGTTTTGGGGTTATGGTTGTATATCAAGTGTTTATCAATTCAACGATAATGAATGACTCATTGGCCAAGTGTGAGTAGTTCGGGTGACGGGAGGAGGGGGGTGGGGGTTCATTGTCTGTCAACGCGGAGTCTGGGGGAGGGGGAGTCCATGTCTTTTTTTCTTACTTGCATCATTGTAACATATAAGAGAGGTACTCTCTTATATGTAATGTGGGGATGTGTTTTTTTCTCACCTACCCCATCGTGTGGGGTATCATTAGATAGGTCTTTTAAAAAGCGTCTAGGGTTTGTGAAGACTATTTTTAGATTTAAGGATTTCTTTGTGTAATATATAAAATTAGAGTCAAGTCAGTCTTCCCCTGCCAACTAAATGGTTGATGTTGGGTATGTGAAAAAATTCACGGTAGTAGTATAAATACTAAAATTATAAGGAAACCTATCACAGTAAAGTACTTAGGCTTTACAAGTTTACGATAAACATCTGATCAAATGGGAAGTACCAAAATTTTTGTACAAATTCTATTGAAAATTATTAGGTATTAAGTAGGTATAACGTTGAAAGAATGAAACAAAAACAACAGAAAACTCACTTCTTAAGCCGCACACCAAATTAACTATATAAAATAATAGAATAGAACGATTTTTATTTAGTACACAGAAGAAACATGTATAAACATTATTATAATTTAACAGGAAAAGTCATGCAGAAGATAAAAAAAGCAATAAATAAAACAGTAAATTAATAAAAGTAGACAAAAATAAAAGAGACACAAATAACACACATTAATAACAGAAAAACACAGTAAACGAATACCTAAAGAGTCTGTATTTGGTACTTATTTTCACAAAGCTTTTGGGTGTTGAAGCTATCAATAGATGACTATATGATGATTCTCCGATGCTGAATCATATCACGGTTCACTCGACAGGACTGTTTCCAACATATTTACACAGAAATTATTTCGTAACATAAACTTCCTTAATTTAAACCCGACTTTCACGCGAACGAAGTCGCGGGCACAGCTAGTATATATCTAATATAATATCTTGGCAACAACTCACACAACTCTATCTGATCTCAAACTACGCAGAGCTTGTACTATGGAAACGAGACAACAGATAAACATACTTATATATTTCTTAATACATACATGTTATAGATTAATAACACCCAGACACAGAATAAACCATCGTGCTCATCACACAAAATTTTATCCTGGGTAGGAATCGAACTCACGATCTCTTGTGTAGCAGTCGGATACACTCCCACCGCGCCACAGAGGCAGTCATTACTTAACAGTTATAAGTTATAACTAATAGTTATAAATAAGGATAATGATAAGTTATAACTTATAACTTATCATTATCCTTTTAGGCACTTGTCCGACTAATGGCGAGAAAAAGAGTAGCGAGTAGCGATTTTATCGCTCAAGACACGTACATACTTATGTAGATCTCGTGTAAACAAAAGAGATACAGATAATAGTTGATCGTTTATTATAACTGCATCTCTTTTGTGTACACGGACGGGATCTACAAAATACATCTGTTGTATGTTTATTGAGCGATAAATCGCTACTCGCTTCTGGCTCATCGTCGTTGGTAGGACAGGTGCCTTAGTTTAAATTCTTAAACCTTAAAATGTTTAGGTAATGCTTGAAGTTTAAACTTCAAAAATCTAGCCTTTCTTTACATTAGCAATCTAAAGGGGCAATATGTTTCACTAATGTCTATTAGAACTGAGGCCTGACGTTGTCTTTTGAAAAATAAAATGATAGAGATTTATTTTAGAAAAGACAACTCCTGGACTTACCTGTAATAATCACTAGCTATCCCGCGCAACTTCGTCTGCGTCATTTTTCCTCGTTTTTGCAACATTTTCATTGATGCTCCGCTTCTATTGGTCATAGCGTGATGTTATACAGCCTATAGCCTTTCTCAATAAATGTGCTATGCAACACTAAAATATTTTTTGATTCGAACAAACAAACAAACTCTTCAGTATAAATGAATTCCCGTGTCGAATTATATATATGTATAACAATTTGTAATTTAACCATAGCGGTCTTGACTATTGCAACATTCTATAATAATTATAATAATATAAATTTTGGGATAACGCATACAACGCTATCTGATTCCAAACTAAGCAGAGTGAACTATGGAAACGAGCCAACTGATAAACATACTTATATATTACTAAATTCATATTACACATAAATAACACCCAGACACAGAATAAACCATCGTGCTTATCACACAAAGTTTTATCCTGGGATCGAACCCACGACCTCTTGCGTAGCAGTCAGAGTTCTTGATGTCATTACGTACGTATAAATTCAAAAAATGATATTCAATATGAATCGTAAAATAAAAGGACAAATCCCATCGGCAGTGACAAATAGAGACATTCGTAAGTACCGATTTATCACGTCCTGCCTCTTGGCTCCTCTTTGATATATTATATTGACGATTGCCGGAGAATCGGAATACATCACTCCCCCTTGTGAGGTATAAGTTTCGCGTCACACCACCTATTAAGTAAGGAAGTGGACACATTAAACGTATATTTTAAAAGTTCGTTATTAGCTATTCATGCCCTATAGGTACTTGTAAAGATGACAGCCTGTAAGTATAGGTCTCTCTGACGCTTAAAAAATAAAATTTCTATTCTTTATTCATTCATTTAATTCCGTTTTTTTGGAGTCAAATTCAAGCTTCCTTCTTTCTCTTTTAAGCATCTCGTGATTCTTTACGACTCTTTTCTGCTTGATAAAATCAACTTGCGTTGCTTTTTACAAGCTTTTATTTAACTTGTTCTGTGTGTATGTTAGTTAATTGTTTGTAGTTTATATAATTAATTGTTTAATTTAGATTTAAAACTTTAATCGAAGTTTCGCATGCAAATATGGTTGCTCTTGTTTTTTATTTTTTACAGCACATAATTTTATTTTGTGTACAATCCATATTTGCACATCAAAATAACACAGGCTATATTTTATTAACGAAAATTTGATAATTTCGTTAAACGATTTTTTCTTTGTATCTGCGCAACAGCATTGAAATAAATTCAAGCAATGGACAACAAACATAATGATTGTGAACGTTACCATCACTGAAATGAAATCGGATCACTTAAAAATCTTTATTTTGCAAAACATGAGTAGGTGAAACATGAGTGAGTGGCTGGTTCCCTCCTTAATACACATATAAGGTAAACAGGGAACTGAGCACTGTGTTTCCAAACGTCTGAAGTATTAAGGGAATGCCCTCATTGCAATGATTGAAACATTTGATAAATTGATAAACCAAAAATTGATATCAATTGAAAAAAAAGAAACTTCCAAGAAAGAAAAATTAGCACCAGGACACTCAACAACTCTCGAGTAGCAGGCACCTCTGGCCGGATCTTTGAGTTGCAATAATCCGCTGCCACAAAGTGTGTACCTATACCTATAGCATCGGCACGTGTTCTGCCTTCACGAGGCATGCTTAGGACAGTTCGTTCATATTCTACTATCACAGCAGCATGTAATATTATTAGATACCTAAATTCATTGAAACTATGTTGCATCTATTTTATTTGAGAGAATATTGCGAAACTAAAGACTCTCAAAACCCGGGCAAGTGCATGTTGGGCCACGCACAATGTAGGGTTCCGTAGTAGGTAGGTAGGTATTTTCAATGGAACTTGTACGTAAATTTTGTCACTTCTCATTAATTCTGTTACTCGTAAAATTGTTAACTGTGATAGTTTTCCTTTTAATTTATATAACCGTGATTTTTTTTTTTCATACCCACATCAACCATTTAGCTGGCAGTGGGAGACATTTGACTCTAATAAAAATTTACACTTTAAAGCTTCATATTTTACAAAAAGTTCCCTCAATGTCAAATTATCTTCGCAATTCCTAAACGTTTTTTAAAATACGTATATAATGATACCCCACACGATGGGGTGGGTGAGAAAAAATCACATCCTCACTTTACATATTGGTATCCTCAACAAAAAGGTTTTTAAGATTTTATTCTTTTACGTTGTTGGCGTAAGTAATATGTGTATCCATGCAAAATTACAGCCTTCTAGCACTTAGTCTCTGAGCTAAGCTGCGGACGGATGGACAGATGGAGATGGCGAAACTATAAGTGTTCGGTTTTGCCATTTTGGCTGCGCAACCCTAAAAATGATATTAGAGTCTCTTTAGTTTTCCGAATATTTGTATAATTCACTGTGTATATCCCAACCTTACTCCGGAACTATTCTTCAGTTCCCCTCGTCCTTACCGAAGCTTACAGTGACAAGTGGACAGATTCCTTATAAGTGCCACGGACAAGAATGGAGATATATTAGATCTTTTTATTGAGGACTCATTTATTGCAGACTAGGCCTTCGCATAGCATTTCTCTACAGATGCATTATACAAGTACAAGAAGTAACATAGGTAGCTCTAACTCAAATATTAATATTTCGTAAAGGAAAATTCCGCAGTATATAATAATTTCAGTGTTGCGGGAGACTTGACTAACATTCAACAAATGATACAACTAGTGGGAGTTATTAGTATATTACAAATCACCCTGTTTAAACATTGAAGTGAAAATAAGAAGAAACAATTAGATTTCGAAGTTTTTAGTCAGAATGTGAGTTTGTTCTCCACAAAATTGTTTGAAACCACGTTCAGGACAGGAAGGTACAGGATTTTCATTGAAGTTGCTTGTTTAAAAAATCAGACATGTGTCAACCTTGTATAACTTGCTACAAAAGTAGTAGAATATAAATTCTTCCGAAAAATTCTCGAGACACACCTAGCATATGACACTGAGGGTAGGTACATAAGGTAACCTCTTAACATTGGAATTCTCAAGCAATGTTCACAAACAGACATCCTTGATGGACACGGAATCGCTTGATGCCTTCCGAACAACGTGATCCGAAGTGGTCTGTAATCCCATTGTACGTAAACTACCTACTGGCTCTTGGTCTGGTGGTTAGTGACCCTGACTGCTAGCCCATAGGTCATGGGTTCAATCCCCATCCAGGATAAGACTTTGTGTGATGAGCACGATAGTTTATTTTGTGTCTGGGTGAAGTAATAGCATAAATAAAAAATAGTATTAATAGTATAGTGGCGGTAGCCTGCTGGCTAAGGCATCAGTCTTGCAATAAGGTCACGGATTCGAATCCTACCCACGCGAACCAACGGGAACCCACTCCTAACACAAGCCATTGAGCTTAGCTGAAGGGGTTAACAGGATTGCTAATAATGTAGGACCTTACTACCTAAATGTTTTTAGCATTAAGTCCGCCTTATGTACATTAAGTATAAAAATAAAAATCATCAATTCATGTACCATGGAAAGAAATTCTGTAGACCAGCATTTTGTCGAACCCGCTGTCGAGTTCTGAAATAAATTTAAAAGCGTGCACTAACTTCAAGCCACGTTTGTTTGTAAAAGCTCTCCTGTTGTATGTAAGAGACGTGCCCTCCCGTAGTAAATAATATTCTGTTTGTCCCATTCTTTATGAATGATCTATGGCTATTTTGGATTTGTGGTTAAGGCATGGTCAGGATATATCGTAATGCGGGCTTCACACGTTGGCCCCAACGTCGTTCCCGACGTCACTTGTCCAACGTGTGGATCTGGAATAACGCTCGTTCCCACGTTAGCGTCATTGTTATTTTTTCTGTGTGGAGCTGATGTGAGTGCCGAACCACAGGGAGCGGTACTGCGATGGTGCCGCTTCGGTGTCCTGCTATTTTTTGGGTGACTTTTTATATAATTTTACTTTTTTTTTTTCCTCGGGTTAAAATATCATAAATGTAACTAATATCTTTTTGTATGTTTTTTTTGTATTGTAATTGTGATGCAATATGACATTTAAACACAATGAAAATTGTTCATGAATGAATAAATAAATATAAAAACGCATGGTATACCACCCCGAGCGGCCGCCGGCCGGAGCGGCGCCGTGCGGCACGGTGTCGCTCGTGCGCCGGAACAAGACGAGGCGGGGAGGGTGGCACTGCAGTTGCTTGCGTGGAAGAAGAAAGGGTGCATTTTATTAATAGACTGTACGTTCAAAATTCCGCTGCGGCGCCGCACCGTCAGTCTGAACGCCTGCGCGACGGATTATTTGCGGTGCGATGCTGTACCGCACCGTGTAGTTCGGCTCTTAGACGAAGATAGTACCTATAGGAGAATAAACGGATAATACATTGGACAGTAATACTTTAAACCTTAAACAAGTCAACGGAAAAAAATGTTACTGCTAATGTCATTTCAATTGAAATTCAACCACTGAGGTGCTTTTGTCGAAAGAGAAGCGATGGCGAATAGCGATATGATTGGTCCAGAGGTAAAATTACGTTTTGTTTTACTCCTTATAGTCGACTGCATAGAGATAGGTTTACTGTCGACTGTATAAATAGATGTCTGTTTCCTAAAAGTGTCACAACATTGTAATAAATGAATTGGCAAGAAATGCCTATACAAATTACTATAATGTTCGGCCAGCGACATCATAATTTGTTAAAAATGCGCTCTGTAACGAAGCATTAACAAAAGCCATAACAGTTCTTAAGAACACTGCTAGATGGCGCTCGCGAGGGCTCA
Organism: Herminia tarsipennalis; assembly: GCA_945859575.2. Taxonomy (NCBI): domain Eukaryota; kingdom Metazoa; phylum Arthropoda; class Insecta; order Lepidoptera; family Erebidae; genus Herminia; species Herminia tarsipennalis. Next base: position 6,042,842 of record OX243834.2, on the reverse strand, counting down.
ACTTTACACAACAACAGGAAGAAAAATTTCAAGTTTAGTGACATTGTTCAGGTTAGATGGTTTGGCTTTTGAGCCCCGTTAAAGCGATCAGAAGTCTCGGGAGAATGCAATTTATTGTATTAATGTCACAACACTCTGTGTCTCGTTCGACACATATTTGTCATAGAATTGGTGTCGAAACTCCTTTTGATTTCCTGACCTACTAACGCTAAATAGGATGATCTCTAATGAGAAATTGGCTAGGAAACGGTATAATTGTCACCAGTGCAACAAATTATAAAAGAAAAACTTTCACAAGTATTATCACCACTTCATTATGCACCCTAACAAAAATAACGCCCCAAATAAAACCCATGAAATTCTTGCACCCTGTATAATTGATCTTCGGTTGTTGACCTTTCTGAAGAAAGTTTGCAAAAATACAAAGTCGATGCAAAAACTTGGACTGTGTATTCTTGATAGCAATGATAGCCGACCCCTTTCTTCCACACCATAAAACTTTTATATAGAAGGTGACGTCCCCGTTGTGTAGTTTGTGAGAAATGATAAGAAAAAGGTTTAAATTTTGTTTTTTTTTTGTTTAGATTTGGGGTTGTCAGGTAGTGTGGATTACGGGAACAGTCGCCTAGACAGGGGTCGCGGAGGGTTGGAAGACGAACTGTAGGTGAGTCGATGATAGTGAAGCGAGTTCAAAAATGGCAAAATGGAACCCTTATAGTTTGGCCATGTCCGTCCATCCGTCCGTCCGCAGCTTAGCTCAGATACTGTTAGTGCTAGAAGGCTACTACTAATTTTGCATGTATACACATATTACTTACGCCGACAAAGTAAAAGAATTAAAGCTTGAAATTTTTTTTATTGGTATTTTAAGTGGGGATGTGATTTTTTTTGTCACCTACCCCATCGTGTGGGATATATTGATATCCCGCACGTTTTTAAGGGCCTATCTATTGAGATAGGCCCTTAAAAACGTGTAGGGGTTGTGAAGACTATTTTTATATTAAGTGATCCGTTTGTGAAATATTAATGCACTTGTGCATTTCTAAAAATAAATTGCAATGTGCATTTTTTTGTCAGGATCAAGTGTCCCCCCCTGCCAGCTAAATAGTTGATGTTGGGTATATGAAAAAAATCACAGAAGTATTATATATAGTGAAATTAAAAGGAAAACTATCACAGCTAAGAAGGCTTTACAAGTTTACGAGCAACAGCTGATCAAATGAGAAGTGACAATATATTCGTATAACCTCCTAAGACCCGGTGTTATAATATTTTTGTGCTTATTAATGCCTAACGTACTCAAAAATGTACAAATTAAATATTCCCCGTCAGTCCTGAGGATACTATTATTTTGTTTGTGTTAATTGAGTAGGTATATTTTTTTTTATTAAATAATAATGTTTAGTTTACATTTTTTTGCATTTAATTGCGAATTTAATTTGTACATAAAAATGCACACTGGGTCCTAGTATCTAGATATGGGTACGTTGTTATATTTTTGCAATAGTACCTACCTAGGTATTATGAACTCAGAACCTTATTTGAAGTAGGTACATAATAATCAGACTTTTTAACGTCATACAACAACTTACATTTTAAGAATTCTAACAAAAACTAAAATAAAAAATAATAAAAAATTATATTATATAATTTTACAAGTTTTTGGTCGGGACTGACTGACTTGAAATATTTTGTACAGAAAAATGAACGGGGGTCTTAGGAGGATAAATTCCATTGAAAATTATTATTAAGTAGTCATAACGTTGTAAGTATTAAACAAAAACACAGCAAAACCCACTTTGATTCCGTATTAGTCATATAGATAGGTTAATCAGCAAGGTTTATAACGTTGTCCAAAATACTACAAATGCTACAACTTCAACAAGTTTGTCATTTTAATTAAATGTTACTTCACAGGCAAAGACGTTACTACCAACCCTCAATAATGAATGTATTTACAAAGTAATAGTTTTTTCACACCTTAGACTAGGGTCCACGTCACGGTCACAATCTTTTTGCCGTGTCAAAATCTTGTCACAATGGAAAATGGAGAGCTGCGCTTAGAAATGCATCAACGCGCATGCACCACATTTGTGAGCACACCTCCGCATTTACCATCATAATAAGATTTTGACAGTTCCAAATGTGCTACAATAGAACTACATAGGCATAATAAAAATACAAACAATAAAAATGTACCTATCTATACTAAATTTACAGATATAGATTACATACGACATTTTGACATTTCAATAAACCTGCACACCTATACATATCAATCCATATGATGTCCCACTATTGGGCACGGGTCTACCTAGTGGAACCTACTTATTAAATCCTGGGGTAATTGCTATTATTGCCACGCTTAGCGAGCGGGTTGGTAATCGCAGTAAGGCTTTAAAGTACGCAGAGGACGCTGCTGCCCGTCCTCCGGTGTGAAATCCCTAAGTCGCCTTGACGACACCCACGGGAAGAGATGGGGTGGCACTTTTCTTAAGCTGGTACCGGAGCCGATATGACATACCCATATGATCTTACTCAATAATAATTCAGGTATTTACCAGAATTTGAAGAATTGGTTAAACATCTTGTATATCTATGCTTATCTTTATGCCTAAGAGAAATGAAAGGTCATTGAGATTTTTTTAAACAAAAAACTTGAGAGGTGTCAAAGGACACCCGGATGGAACGAAGTTCCTTTCGATTAATTAGTGAAGGAATTGTAATATATTTTTTTTTAAGTTATAATAATATTTTTTATTATTAATAACAAATATAATGTAATATAAACTTAATCATATAGTAATAAATATTATAAGAGAGAGAGAGAGACAGACAGAGAATCATGCGCACGCCGCACGGCTTACAAGAGCTTACTATAGCAAAAAGTGTCGTTACAACTTATTGTCGTATGATTTTTTTCCGTCCAGCCCCCTTTCACAACGCGCGATAAGGAACTTCGTTCCAACAACTTAAAATGAACACTCCTTAGCTAAAATAACAGAAATCCTTACATAATTAGATCAGAGCGACCGTTGTACGAAGAAAAACAAAAGGCTCTTCAGTAAATATGATTTTTTAATGAAAACCTCACAACTCTTTGTGGTCAGAAAGACCACTTTATTAAGTTAGGTTGGGTAAATGAAAATAAAAGCAACAGGCGGGTACAACATAGGGTATATTGTACCCGCCTGTACCGAGGACCGACTGAGAAACAGGCTGAGTATTTTATTAGTTTAAATAAGGTCTGCTTGGGTATGGTGTGTTTAGATTTGTACTTTTTTGTTTGTATGAGGAAATATTTCTGAAGCACACATTGTACGCACAGGATTTTCTAAAAACAAAAATAGAACAACACTACTCTAGGGCTATAATAAGTGTCTTTCTCAACGAGGGTATCTGTAGGTTATAGGTGCTTTTAACAGGTTGTTAAGCAACTTGGTTATACTTGGACTGTAGTATATGTCACATAACATTGTACTTATCAAAAGATTTAAAAAAGGAGTAGGGTCTCAGTTCGACTGAATATATATATACATACAGTTGAACTGAGAACCTCCTCCTTTTCAAGTGGGTAATGATTATATATATATACTTAAATATTTTCTTTTTTTATGTTTTTTCACTGATTACGCAAAAATACGCAAAAATCTTTATGTTTTATTCGGCACCAACTTCAAAATGTTTAATTAGTTTTAGTTATTCTAGGTATAATATTTTTTGATTTTTAATTGCCTTGTATTTATTTTTGTAGGTAGTTCCCGTTCCCATGAGAATACATGGATAAAAAATAGCCTTTATCACCCGGGGTTAGTGTAGCTTCACAACGATGAAAGATTTTTTCAAATCCGTCTAGTAGTTTCGGAACCTATTCAATACAAACAAATAATCAAATCTTTCCTCTTTATAATATTAGTATAGATTACTGCCGAATATAAAACTATGCCCCTTTCAAATCAGCTATAGGATAGAATATAAAAAAAAATCTATGATAGCATGTTATCATCAACAAAAAAACCCAAATAAATGCCTTCAGATTACTAGAAGCAAATATATCCCTAACATACATACGTATACGTACATTCGTCACTCATAATCGCCTGGTATACCCACACTTGATGTAATAGCCCATTTGGCTGTCAAAGTACCCCTGGATTTGACGTGAAACGATAACAAAGCATCGTTTGTTTTTCACCTGATGTGATGCCAGTAATAGAATGTTTATGTTCTGTAAATGGCGCGTTTACCTCTTATGGTGATGTGTTGCGATTATTGTAATGGGGATAAATGGTAGGATTTAAGTGCATATATTGAAAAAAAAAAACAAAATACTTCTTAATGTCAAGCAATCAATTGTAGAAGCACCCAAACTAATAGGTACTAGAGATTTAACAGTAGCTTTATCTGTCTTTTTTTCGTTTTCACGCTTAAACCGATAAGCCGTTTTAGATGAAATTTGGTATGGAGATAGTTTGAGTTACGGGAAAGGAGATAACATAGTTTTATTACGATAACCAATATCCACACAGGCGGAGTCGCGGGCGTAGGCTTGTAGTGTATAATAAAAACTGAAACGTTGAATGAATGTTTAAATTAATACAATAGTAAGATTAATGCAAATTATGTTTACAGAAATCCTTAATTAGTCGATATGGATTAGTTTTTTTTAATATCTTCAATGTACAGACACTGTTACTTTACAATTTTATATAGTACTATCTGTCACCCGCGTGGATGACTTTACGCTAAAATACGTGTTTCTTTATTTACAACCAAAACAAATTTTCAATAAAGCCAAATACCAATTTTCACAAATCCTACTTCAAACTGACATTCAAACTTCCAACCCCCATTTTATCCCCTTAGGGGACGAATTTCTAAAAAACCTTTCTTAGTGGATGCCTACAACATAAAAAGGCATCAACTGCTAACATTTTGTGTTTGTGTGGCCTCTGTGTTGATAAATTAGTCAGTCATTTACGGTAGGTACATACCTACATACTTTATTTTCTACCTATCCGAAGCACTTTTGATAGGTACAAAATACAGTAGATACGGTAAATTTAATTAAGTTTCCTACACCTAGTTGTTTAGGAAACATTCTAAACAACTTCGTTCAGGAATAGCGGAATATTTCTAACTATGCGTGGTTAGTAGACTGTGATAAATTCAATTAAAAATTATTTGAAGTATTGTATGAATAAGTAATTAAAACATTTTGTTATGCACGGAATACTTTATACTGAGTTAGTGCTTATTTTACCAGGTCGGTATCGGGAGAATGGAGAATGCAATCGAGAATTATAATTTCTCGATTGCATTTTCCGCTTTATGGCGGTAAAGTAAAAATAGGTTCAAAATCCAGCGCTAGCCGTTTTCAGTGCACTTTTGTGGAGCTATCTGCTCTTTACCCAAAAATAAATATCAACGAATAAAAATACATTAAATTTCTAGATAATTTTGACTCCAAAATGGTTGATATTATTTTAGTTAAAGGAGTATAATGTTTATTTAATCTCCTCACAACGAAACCACAGAAATGAGAAATAATTATTGATAAAATGCATCTCCTCGTAAAGTACCATTTTCTTTGATTTGAAAATGTAAGTGTAAGTATACACTAATGAATTTCATAACAAACATTATACTAGAAACATTTTTTTCAAACAACCAACATTTCATTTTATAATTTTGTTCCAAAAACTGGTGCGGCGAAGATTGAACGAATGATCAAGGTTATTTGGTCAGGGTATGGCCTTATCAAGACTGTTAGGAAGTGAAGAATGTGTGGTCTACATTTCAAGTAATCTAAAAAACCGTTGCATAGATATACATAAAGAAAGCGTATATAGAATCAAAGAATGCTGTAGAAAGTAGTCTTACTTAATACCTAACGCTTTCAACTACAACCACTAGATGTAGGAGCAATGTAATTCCTTCAATGACATGTCTATAATCAATATTTTCGCACTATATTGTACGTAACCAAAAGCACATGAAATTCACAGTACACTTAAAAGTTTCAGTCTCAAAGCTTTCGACACTCAAGTAGCGACGAACCTCCTTGAGTGCACGGCTGAGTCTAATATAATATGTATCACATGTCTTGTGTTGTGGCCTCAAGTGTGGCGAGGCCATGGACTGGGAGCGATGGCCTGGAACGCGGGTGTTTCAGAAACTGGAAAATTATTGGACGACTGATTCTGATGTTAACTGTGTCTGATACTATGTCTTATAAAAGGAATAGAAAACAATAGGTGAAATGGTTAAAAAAATGTGTGTCTATTTGTGTGTGTTTAAATAAAAGTCACTTTATGGTGCTAGTCTATATAATATAAATAAGAAGTTAGAGCAATGTGGGGTAAAATTTCAGTTATTAGTACTGCATCTACCATGGTGCCATTTCCAATTGCAGTTATATCACATAGTTATATCATTTTTTGTTTATCATATTTCGATTGGATAAAACTCACAGAAGTCATATTTCTTTTTAATTGGTAACTTTATTATTAATAATACTGTAATATAATATTATCTGATCCCAAAATAAGCAGAGCTTGAACTATATGTTATAACCTGATTGGGGTTCGAACCCACGACCTCCGGCTTAGCAGTCAAGGTCACTAACCACTAGTCCAACATGCCAGTCATCTAAATATATAAAAATCAATGTTTGTCTGTATGTCCTGTATGCGTTCCGAAACCATTGACATGAATGTTCTGGGAAGGCCGACGACTATTTCTGGCTATAAAAGCCACAGCGAAACGTGGCCGACTTCGGCTAGTTGCTAAATAAATGAATGAACTATATGTACTCTTTATGATGGGCACGTAAAAACAGTTACACGTTGTATAGGTATTTATATAATTCCTAAAATCAATTTCTGTTCGGATTTCTAGACACGTCGCCCTGAATGACATAATCCCTCGGGCTCCTGCCTCAATAAACGTACCAGCTCTGCTAAAACCTACCGGTTTAGTTTGGGATGATGGCAAGAGACCTGACGGGATGACGCTGAATCCTTGGAGTTTGGGAAGGGCGCTGGTGTGGGACGCCACGCCTGTAGACACACTTACTCCTTCCCACTTCCAAGCAATCAGGCAGCGTTCAAGCTGGAGCGGCGGCTAAAGCGGCCGAAAATACTCCATAAATGCAGGGGTGTCGGCAACCAATATCTATTTGTACCATTCGGCGTCGAGACCCTTGCCCGTGGGGTCCTAGTGTACAAAATTGATTTAAAGTACTTTCCAAAAAATCGGTCGACTCCACTGGTGACCGTAGAGCTGGCAGCTTCCTCGCACAACGCATCAGCATTGCTATACAGTGAGGCAATGCTACCAGTATCTGTGGAACCATCACCTAGTTTTTTAGATTCATTTTAGTTTTATTTAGTCTTAGTTTTTAGTTTCAATATAGTTTTTAAATAGTTAGTAAGTAGTTATGTAATTATTACTGTTCGTTATAATCATCTGAGAATCTTATTTTTTTAGCTACAGGCTCATTTAACTATAGATTTGACCCTATCTTCCTTATATTGTTACGACTTTACACGCCAATTTTAAGGCCATACTCATAGCGTTTCCTCACCTTAGGTTTCCAGCAACAGAATAATGTCAAAGTAAATTGCCATGAATTCTTAATAAGTGATAAGGAATTAACACAACAAATGCATTAGAGGGAGAGGATCTTTGTTAATGAAGATACGGTCATCAGCAAGGAATTATCTGTCAATTTATATTAGGAAATAGAACATTACCGAGAGTAAAATTACGAGAATTCACTCGAATTGTATAATCGAATCGATTTAGTATTAGTTCAATAATTTTGGTAGTTGAAATACGGTTATCAGCAAGGAATTATCTGTCACTTTATATTTGTGAAAATAATACCGAAAGTATTATTACGAGAAAAATCTCTCGAATTGTATAATTGAATCGATTACACACAACACACTTTTTTTAGCTTCATACGTATGTTAGTATGTGACGGAGTAGAGATAGTTTTTTTGAACGTATTTTTCACTTACTTGAAATTTCGCACTTATCCAGGACAATTCGATAAAAAACCCCATGTTTTTTAAAATTTCTCCCGTATGGAAGTAAAATAGTAGTTGTAAGTTTATATAACACTCCGCCTGGTTTGTTGGTTTAAATTTAAGAAAACATGCTTCGGCATTTTTTGAAAAATAAATCCCCAAGGGGGTAAAATAGGGGATCTAACTAAAAAATAAAAAAAAAACTAACTAAATAACACGCTTTTGTAAATAACAGTATTAAAAATTAAAAAAATCTTCTTTTATTTTAAAAATTAGAGTTATTAAGAAAAAAATCTATTTTTCATAAAAAAAAACCGGGTGATTTTAAATCAATATTGACAAGCACCCCAGCTTTTTTACGATAAACTGTATTTTTTGTTAATAACGCTATTTTTTTTAAACTTAAAAAATTGTGACTTTGATAATAAATCGCGCGGTGGGAGTGTGTCCGACTGCTACGCAAGAGGTTGTGGGTTCGATTCCCACACGGGACACCAATTTGTGTGATCCACAAATTGTTTTTCCGAGTCTAGGTGTACTTTGTGTCCGTGACTTGTATGTTTGTAAAGTCCCCCGCGACACAGGGCTTGTACCCTAGTGCGGGAGTCGTCTTTAAAAAAAAAAAAATAATAAAAAAAAAATTAAAAAAAAAAGCGTCTGTAATAAAAACACTTTCATTTTTTTCATCAAAACATTTGTTAGGGTCAAAAATGTACGTTATAAGTTGATATAAACTTTTTTTGCTCAGCAAAGTACCTACAAGGCACACATTGAATGAGTTCGACCATTAACTAGTGCGGTAAACGTAGTCGCGAATTGAACTGCGAATCTTCGAATTCGAACATTAATATTTGTATGGGAAAAAAATACGCAACACATTTCGTTTTAAATGTTGGTTTAGCATTATGGTCTGATCACCCCCCGCAAGGATAGTCAGTTGAATCCTTGTAGGGGGTGATGAATCCATGGCATTCTGTATATGAGAAAAATTACGCGAATCGAATAACCGATTAAATTCGATATTGATTCGAGTTCAAAGTGAGAAAGGGACAAGTAGGTAGTTAAAATGGCGGCAAACTATTGGCTCACTCTCCTACTTTCAAACGAAATTCATGAATTAAACTAAAAATTACTTAAATTTGTTAAGTTTACGGGGACTATTGTAATTAATTTTTGGATACGCACAAGAAGTTCGAACCCATGGTCGAACTAAAAATCGTTTTCCAGAACGAGTGGATTAAATAGATGTTACTGGCTCTGTATATCACCAACTCATTTTTGATCGAAACTTCGTTTTCATTGAATTAGAGTAGGCCTCCTGAGCTGTCACTGTTTCATTATCTTCTTTACTTAATATTATAAAGCTGAAGTGTTTGTTTGTTTGTTTGAACGTGGTAATCTCAGGAACTACTGGTCCGAATTGTAAAAAACGAAGTGTGTTGTCTTTTTCTGTTGGGTAGCTCGTTTATCGAGGAAGGCTATAGGCTATATAACCTCACGTTACGACCAATAGGAGCGGAGCAGTTATGCAAAATGTTGCAAAAACGGGGAAAATTGACGCATACGAAGTTGTGCGGGTCAGCTAGTAACGAATAAAAATGTATGACCTACAAAATTTTTAATACCGACTTTTTGTATAATTTACAGTCAGCCACATAAGTCGCTTAACATTTGAACATCTTCAAAGCATCTCAGCACAATTATGTCAATATTCACGAAAATTTAGATAAGAACAAAATAGCCACCCTAAAATCAAGTTAAATCATCATGGATAGTCACATTATTTTTGCAGTTATGATGGTTTAAATATTTGCAATGGTAAGCGACTTATGTAGCTGACTGTACAGTAAATACTACACTCACAGGTTTATCCTGATATTGGTAGTAAAAAAAGATAACTAGCAATTTGGGTCGCATATAACCAGCAATCTTGTTGAACTTTCCAGCTGAGCTAAATTGCTTGTCTTAGAAGTGGGTTTACGTCGGTTAATGATGGGTGGAACTCAAACCCGGGACATCGAGATTGCGAGCCCCATGCCTTAACCACAAAGCTGCTGCCGCTTCAAGCGATCGACGATTTGAGGATAAAAACTAGAAAATAATGAACAAAGCTCAATACCATTCGAAATTCGAATAAATTTAAAAACACCTCTCAAAACAATTCTTAGAATTCGACTCCACCAATCGGTGTACCATTGTTCTTTGATTAACGAGCAATCACATTGGATTCCAAATTCAGACCATTTCAAAAAATATTTACATCTACCCGCCAAAACAATTGATCCTAGGATTCCACCTTGGTCTCGTTTATTCCGCCCAGCTGCACCGTTTGTTCCGTATTGTTCCGCCGTTCGAGTCTAATTAACTGGCAGTCAATTGCAGGTCGCCTTCAGACATTACCCAGTCGGGCGGGGCCAATTATACGCCAATTAATTTTGCAATAACAACAGGGATGGTAACGGTACAACTTATACTCGTATGTGGCTCTATAAGGAGCTAAATGAATTAGGTTTTGGCGGAAGAAAATACGACGTAAGTGGTGCTTGTGTTCCGAGGATGAAGGCTGTTGAGTCGAAAAGCTTTAAAAGTAGTATTTATTAAAGTTTTTTCTTAATTTGCAACAACACTAACCTAGTTCAGACATTGTAATAGTAATTGAAAGTATTGAAATTACGGGTCTTAATCGTGTGAATAATTTAAGGTAAAATACCTTGTTTATTGCCCGACGTTTCGACCGTATTGCAACGGCCGTGGTCACGGGTAGACTGAATCGGGCAATAAACAAGGTATTTTATCTTAAATTATTCACGCGATAAAGACCCGTAATATATATATTTTCATAATGTGTACAAATCGCGAAAGTTTATCGACATTTATAGTAATTCGGAGGTTGTGAAGTTTGATGGTTAGGATACAGACCAGTGAATATAGTTAAAATTCAAATGTACTCATGGTTCCGACTGCTTGTACCCAGTTTTACGAGTATCAAAAACAAAGTAGATACTTACAATAAACGTTTACTCAATACTCAATACTTTATTACATTGTGGTAGGACATAAATTAAGTATCATCATGAACCTTGTCAGGCACAGACAAGTAGGAGAGAGAACGAATGACGATACCTATTTGCTTTATTTTATATTTATTTTGTGTGTTGTTCATGTATTCGTTTATCACTACATAGTATAAAACAAAGTCGCTTTCTCAGCCCTTATGTCTTGTATGCTTAAATCTTTAAAACTACGCAACGGATTTAGATGCGGTTTTTTTAATAGATAGAGTGATTGAAGAGGAAGGTTTATATATGATTAGATTAGACTAGCTGACCCGCGCAACTTCGTCTGCGTAAATTTTACCCGTTTTTGCAACATTTATCATTGCTGCTCAGCTCCTATATGTCGTAGCGTGATGTTATATAGCCTATAGCCTTTCTTGATAAATCGGCTCTATCCAACAGTAAAATATTTTTTCAGTGCAGCCCAGTAGTTCCTGAGATTATCGCGTTTAAACAAACAAACAAACTCTTAGGGATATGAAAAATAGATGTTGTCCGATTCTCAGACCTACCCAATATGCACACAAAATTTCATCAAAATCGGTCAAGCCGTTTCGGAGGAGTATGGCAACGAAAACTGTGACACGAGAATTTTATATATTAGATAACATCCATTAAATAGTGGAGAAATAAGGAGCGGAGCAGCATTAAGAAATGTTGCAAAAACGGGGTAAATTTACGCAGACGAAGTTCGCGGGTCTGCTAGTTAAGTAATAAGAAAATAACACTTTTCTAATAAGAGATTTTTAAATTTATTTATCAGTATCATAATAATACCTTGATTTTTTATTGCAGTTTGTTGAATACATACTAAGTAGCTACAAATATACTACAATATCTTTTAGCGATTTGACTCTTCTTATAGCCAATAATCCACAGCACCTACTAGACTGCATTTTGTGTAATGTGCAGCACAGCATCATGAAAATCTATCTATAGTACCAAAATATAATATATAATATAATATAATATAATATCTTGGGACAACTCACACAACGCCATCTGATCCCAAACTAAGCAGAGCTTGTACTATGGAAACCAGACAACTGATAAACATACTTATATATTTCTAAATACATACATATTATAGATAAATAACACCCAGACACAGAATAAACCATCGTGCTCATCACACAAAGTTTTATCCAGGGTGGGGATCGAACCCACGACCTCTTGCGTAGCAGTCGGATACATTCCCACCGCGCCACAGAGGCAGTCACAAAATATTGCATTGTTGTCCAAGTGAAACTGGTGTACCAAATTTAAGCCTAATCGAACTTCAGGAAGTAGTACTAATTTTGCTTGCACGATGCAACCCACAGAAACTGACTAACAGGACAAGTTAAAATATGTAAAACGGCTATTACAATACCCAGGATCAGAGCCCTAAATCAAAGGTGACAAAAAAAATGTGTTAGAGAATTAGGGACCTAACTTTTATTATACCTCTCTTATTAAGGGCTTAGGGTCCTTGGAGTAGTATAGTGTAATAAGCCCATCAAGTCGAATGCAATAGCGCATGACACAACTTCAACATCCACATCTGCCATGTTTACCTGTTCGGAACATACTAACCAATACTAACGCACTTGCAATAGTGTAAATTTCATCCAAGCGTTTGTAAGGACTTGGAGATGCTTGGAGCTTGTGGACGTGTGCCAAGCGTCGGCAAGCGTGAGAACGTAATAATAATAATAATATTTATTGTCATAAAAGTTACAATTTTTTCTTGATTAGTGAATGGAGCCTCCTTTTAAGCAAATAGACGCCTGTATCAGGAGACTCCGCTCTTCCACATCATATTTATGACTTAAACCTAACCTAACTTAGCAGATAAGGAACTTAACGAGGAACTTAAGTGGCATAAGAATACTTGGGTGGTCAAGATGAATCTAACGTCCAACGTCTTAATGTATAAATCCGATCAGAGGTTTCAGGTAATATCAGGTAATAAAGAACATTACATACGTACAGGATAGTAAAACAAGACTGGTGCATTAATTAGATATATCGCACGGTCGTGGGATTGTGACAACTCTGTACTTGTTAATATTGTAGGTACCTATTGCTAGCAACAAAAACTACGTATGTGTATGGTCTGCCTCTGTGGCGCGATGGGAGTGTGTCCGACTGCTACGCAAGAGGTCGTGGGTTCGATTCCCTCACGGGACACCACTTTGTGTGATCCCACAAGTTGTTGTTCCGAGTCTGGGTGTACTTTGTGTCCGTGACTTGTATGTTTGTAAAGTCCCCTGCGTCACATGGCTTGTACCCTACTGCGGGAGTCATCTTTTTATAAAAAAAAAAAAATACGGTCCGACGTAATATTTTTTTTCTTTGAACTATATACCAAACCCCTTTTCTTTAGTATAATAATAATAGTATTCTTGATTATTCAACAATCACCAAAACAGAAATAAGTAAATAGGCAAAATATAAGAATATTCTACACCTTTGTGGTCTTCCACGTGAGAAAAATATTCTACACTTTTGTGGTCTTAGACATGACATATTTATTTTTATATTACACTTTTTTATTTATTATTTATAATATAAATAAAAAAGTGTAATAACACAGAAAATAATATAAATTAAAAATAATCTAGTGCTATGTCACGTTACATGTCAAGCGGGCTATGTCGGTTGCATTGACGCAAAGACAAAGACTGCGCCATAACCTCAAAAAATTGACCACTTTATAGAGAACGCTACTTTGTGGACAATACCTGTCAAAGGCCGTGTGATTTTTTTCTCTCTTTCACACTTTGCAGTCTATATTTACTTTTTTATTGAAAGGGATGGCGTGGTCCAGGTCTACACGTCAATGGTCGGGTGGCCATTTTGACAAAATAACAATTTTGAATAGTGTGGCGTTAGCTACACTTGCGACATACGATTTCCTGTGCGGTCAAATGAAATATAGCGAGGTACAAGAGGAATTTTGTTAGGTACCTAAATCACAATAGAAAATTATCACAATTAGTAAAATACAGTTCTAATGTAGGAATAGTTCACTAGAGTAGGTACTTCTGTCTAATGACACTTTTTACGAATTATTTTATTGCTGACCTTACGTTAATGAAATTTGCGAATCAAAATGTCATAATTACAGTTATCAACTCACTAGCTGACCTGCGCAACTTCGTCTGTGTAAATTTTCCCCGTTTTAGCAACATTTTTCATTGTTGCTATGCTCCTATTGGTTGTAACGTGATACTTTATAGCCTATAGCCTTTCTTGATAAATGGGCTATCCAACAATAAAATATTTTTTTGAATTCGGACCACTAGTTTCTGAGATTATCGCGTTCAAACTAACAAACAAACTCTTCAGCTTTATAATATCAGTATAGATTTGAAACGCATAATTATTAATTAGTTAATTAATTAGAAGTTATTATATTTTATTGCCATTGTATGTTTTTGGTATGAAAGTTTCAGTCTTAATAAATTTGATTTGATAGTACCATATAGTGTCCGCAGCTGAACCACACCATTCTGTTTGTTGTATAACAGAAAACAAACATCAATTTACCCATTAATACTATTAATAAAAACTACAACTAGTTAGAAACTTGCTAAGTAGTTCCCTAACTCATTAGCCAAAATTGTTCATCCATTCACTATAATAAATACTTTGACTAATAATCATAAAACAATTACGCAATCAGGCTAATAGTTCAATTACAGTCATTCTCTATTACTTATGGACCAGTGGAGCTGACTCTGAGTGTAATATTGCTAGTGCTAATTAGGATATAATTAACTATATTGTTGTATTGAATAGGATCACAATTTATATACGATGTGGTAGAGTTATGGTGCTTTATGTAACAAGATAATGTAATGTATTGTTCAATTTCATAGACTACGGGTCTTATTTCCTGATGTTTCAACCGTAGGTATTGCAACGGCCGCCATCACGGATGGACTCTACATATCAACTCATATGATGTGCCACTACTAGGCACGGGTCTCCCCAGTAGAACCTACGTATTATAGGTACTAGCTAAGGCATCGGTCTCACAATCGTGAGGTCGTGGGTTCGAATCATGGCCATTATACTACCGACGTGAGCCCACTCCTAACACAAGCCATAGAGCTTAGCTGAAGGGGTTAACAGGGTTGCTAGTAATGTGGGACGACAATCCCACATTGCTAGCGATCTTTAAAAAAAAAAAGTTTCCATAAGGGCCATGATTGGCGAGCGGGTAGGCGATGGCAGTAAGACGTACATATGCAGAGGACGCTGCTGCCATCCTCCGATTGGAAATCCTTCAGTTGCCTTGACAACATCCACAGGAAGAGATAGGGTGATAAAATGTTGACACTACGTTTAAGCCAGTAACTAAATTGACCTTTGTACAACTTTGTGCATAAAGTTTTAAATAAATAAATAAATAAAATAAATTCCAAAAGTTAAAAAAAAATAATGTAGTGTGATTGCGATGAAAGTTACAATTTCGTTGACAAATGCGGCGGTAATAATAAATAACGAGATTATCGACATGTGAGATGTTGATTCGGCAATCATTGTACTAATAGTCGTATCCGTTAATGGTCTGATTGCCAAGAGCCTCGACAAACACCTTGAAAGGCTCGATTTAGGCGGTTGGATCAAGCGCTTGATATAGAACGCAGTACTTCTGGACACGGCCCTCATAGTGATATGTATGACATAATATAAACAACATTCTCAACTTCGGCCGCTACTCTTTGTGCGGCGCGAGCGCGACGATGCAATGCAATCGTATTCCGTAATCCTCAAAACCTTGCTATAGAGATAATAGCAAATACTCTAAAATTCGCATTAAAGGGATTAAGCTATGGGCTCGAATAATTAGAATCTACAACAATCTTGTCGATTTGATAGAAGAAACCTAATATAACAGAACAGGCTATGCATAACAGCTTGGGTTACGAACGAACCGAGCGAATGCGAGGTGAGTGATACAGAAGCCCCAATATTACACTACTAGTGTTGGCCTTTGTTTTAACGGCGCTGACTTGCAAGCCGGAAGCCTCGTGTTTAAATCCAAGCAGATGGATCTATTTCATCACTACAGCTTTGGATAACATTGTGAGGTAGCCCTGATTCTGTGAGTTTACATTTGCTAAGGTAAGGTACCTAATTGTTAATCATCAAGTGGTCAGTATGCTTATCTGACCGTGTCAAAATTTAGTCACATTACGAGATAGTGTAATCGTTCGGAATAAACACCCTAGATTACGGATTTCAACCGCCTTGTCCCGTAGGCGCATCATGCACGTACTAATCTCAGAAACTTGTTGAATTGGTGACCTGCAGAAGCGAAGCATTAATAATTACTTTCAATAAGTCTGGAAAAGTAATTAGATAAATGGTTTAAAAATAAAAAACAATTTTTTTTAGTATTTAATTGTAATGTTACTGCGCAAAAGAGGTGACGCCAAAGTATCTTATTAGCGTAAATATTTTATTTTAATGCTAAATACCTTTGTTTATTGCCCGAACTTTCGACCGTATTGCAACGGCCGGGTTGCAACGGTCACGGCTACACTAAAGTCTACCCGTGACCACGGCCGTTGACCATATTTACGCGATTAAGACCCGTAGCTTATAAAATTCTATAATGTGTACAATTCGCAAAAGTTCGAACATATATCTTAATTCGTCAAGCGGCATCGTCGTATTTGGCGGCGCTGCTACTTTATTATTTTTTTTTGTATTTAAGCATTTAATACGTGTCGGTACTAATTTCCTATATTTGTCTATTCCAACTATGTTAATACTTAGTTACATAAATCTATCTTCTGTTTACATTTCTTTGTCTGATCCAAAAAACCCTCCAACGTCATAACGACCCTCTTACTAAAATAAGGTGAACTGACCCATTGCTCAATTTCAGTACCACGCCTTATACTGCCCATAAGAAAAACTCTTCGAAAACTTATAGGTAGACATTACCGCTTACCCAATCTTCAAGAAAAAGGGTCTTGTTAGTGTGCGGAGTTAACTGCGGAACCGGATCAGGTAAACGTATAGAATTAATCACACGGACGCCAGTGTGATCGGACTAGTCAGCGTTTGGTTATGTGGGGCTATGAGAAATAGGATTAGAGGTAAATGGTACAGAGGGTAAAACCGGAGCGGAGAGCGATTTAAAAAAAAAAATGTCTGAATGAAAAATGTACTTAATAGAGTCTTTTTTCACGATCTGAATTTCGTGTCCGTGTCAAGCCCGTGCGAACTGCCGCATGTGCGGTACGCTCAAAGATGTCTGACGCGCATGCGCGTTGGTACATTTCTAAGCGCAACTCTCAATTGACTACTATGACAAGATTTTGACATTTCGCACGGGCTTGCCGTGGACACGGAAAAAAAGAACGTCACACGGACACGGAAAATAAGGAAGGTTTTTAGTTAGTTGTACAATGCAACGAAAAACTGTTAAACTCGTAGTTTAAAGTAATGTTTGTGATTGAGTGATTCAGTATTTCTATCATCGTCAAACCGTTGGAAGTACAAGAGAGCGGAAATAATAATTATTGTTTTAATTATCCTCAATTTGCGTAGATTTTAACTGCTTCGAGACCTTTTTACCATTCGAAATACATTTAAACAAATAAATTAAATTGAAGTGTCCGCTGTAATGTCAAAATAACAGTTTTTTACTAAATGTGAATGAAAGGGAATAATTATTAAGACCAAAACACAGTTTTGATTTATTTGTCTGTTTGTTACGGCCAGTCTCTAAAACGGCTGGACAGATTTTGACGGGATTTTAACTGTCAGACAGCTGATGATGTAAGAAGTAATTTATCATCATCATCATCATCATCATCAGCCTATCGCAGTCCACTGTTGGACATAGGCCTCTCCAATTGCACGCCACTTTGTTCTATCTTCGGCTTCTCGCATCCAGCTCCTGCCAGCCGTTTTGCGTAATTTATACTACTTACTTATCATTACGCTAACATGTATAAGGAGTGAGCAGCACTGCTAATTTACACGTATGAAGTCGTGGACACATCTAGTAATATCTATATCCACTATTAATTTGGTATTTCTAAATTATGTCATTTACCTAATACAGGATTTTTGTCAACTGATGGGGATCCCACAGCATAAGATACAGCGATATCAGTTGATTGAAGACTCAAAATAAGATGTATAGCATAATAGATTAATTCCAAAACTACCCTATTATAAGCAAACTCGCTATTTTCTTGGCCCTTTCTCTACTCACTCGCGTCGAACCTTTTCCCAGTCAGAATAGATTCTCATTCAATTATCTAAATGAAATCCGGATAAAGCTTGTGATCTCACAACGTTAACACAATTTGCACTGGTCCAACGCTGAAGGAATTAAGAATCAAAGTTTTAGAACCTTGTAATCTAATAAATGGATACCGGGCGTGACTTGTAGTTTTTTCATTAGGCAACTGTTCTAAGAGTTATTTGGACCTCAAACGGTTGGATAAATACCGGATTTGGATGTTGTTTTTTACGGTAGCTTTTCAGTAAATTTTAGAGGACAGTGGTGGACTCAGGGGTGGAGGGGAGAATCATTTTTTTTATTTTTTTATTTATTTATTTACAAATGATACATACAATTTTATTTACATAATATTTTCTCGCCAAACTGTAATGTTTGTAAACTACAATGTCATCAATGTTGACATGCGATACAAATAGAAATAAAAGAAGTCTATCTATAATAATACTAATAATATTATAAATAGGAATGGTTTGTACTTAAACTTAAAAACTACTGGACCGATTACAAAAAATATTTCACCGTTGGGAAGTACATACTACTTTTATCCCTGCATTCCCACGGAAACGGGAGCTACGCGGGTGAAACCAAGAGGCATCCGCTAGTCTGTTATATTTAAACAATATACTTTTGTGACATAAATAAAAATTGAATTTCTTTTATTCAATCACCTACCTACAAAATAAAATTGAACAAAATCAACTCAATTTCGGTTTAAAATAAATCGGGTCTGACGTCATATCCTCGCGCCTTAACGCTTCACTCCGGATGCAGGGCACACATCGCCGGATGCTGCCGGTATACACCGGATATGATGTACAAATTCCTGATATCCGCTCGTACATCGTTCACGTTTATGCTCTGTTATTGCGTAGGTTTAAAAAAACACCAAACAGGCTGTATCTACTTTGTATTTTGAATTTTAAAATAATGAAGAATAATAAAACAGCCTTGCTATCAACTGGTCCTACTACGACCCTTGTTAAATTAAAAAGCAAACTCTTTTCATTGACTATTAATACAAGACCTGCATATTTGAAGGATATATTTTTTATAAGTCCAGACCCAGGCCTCGAACCTGAGACTTCCGTATTCCAAAACGGGGCCGGAAACGACATAACAGTACTAAGGTCCCTTTAACAAGTGTATAGCGATGTATGGTAGCTTTCACACGTTCCGGCGCCCTTCCGTTCCGGTCGCTATACAATCGCCGCCGGGTATATACACGGCGCCGGGTCGCCGGATTGAAACAGGAACGTGTAAAAAGTACTTAAGAAGGCCGCTATAAACATATTAATATCGTGTTATGAAGAATAATAAAACAGCCTTGCTATCAACTGGTCCTACTACGACCCTTGTTAAATTAAAAAACAAACTCTTTTCATTGACTTGACTATTAATACAAGACCTGCATATTTGAAGGCTATATTTTTTATAAGTCCAGACCCAGGCCTCGAACCTGAGACTTCCGTATTCCAAAACGGGGCCGGAAACGACATAACAGTACTAAGGTCCCTTTAACAAGTGTATAGCGATGTATGGTAGCTTTCACACCTTCCGGCGTCCTTCCGTTCCGGTCGCTATACATTCGCCGCCGGGTAGCCCGCGACCGGGTAGATACACGGCGCTGGGTCGCCGGATTGAAACAGGAACGTGTAAAAAGTACTTAAGAAGGCCGCAATAAACATATTAATATCGTGTTTGTATGAATGAGTAAGGTCGATAGAGGAGAGTGGGGTTACAGCACTAAGAGTAAAAGTCTTGAGCTCACTTTATATTTTCCATTTCAAATAATCATATAAAAATGGTTGTCTGTAAAGTCGGTTTACGGACGATAATTTAAGGTGATATCGTCTTAAGAAAACCTTGATGACATTTTAATAAACAACCATTGTTTATTAAAATGTCATGCCTGTAACAGCTATAGTGGACCCCGGCGCATGCGCCCGACGGCTACAATACTTAAGCCTATCAGCAGGTGGAACGTAACAAACCGTGACACTTAGCCTATCAGTAGGCGGAACGTGACGGACCGTGGCTCTTTTAAGTGCGTGCTCTTTTACAGTTATCAATGTGCCTAATGGCTAAGGCATTGGTCTCGCAATCGTAAGGTCGCGGGTTCGAATCCTACCCATTATACTACCAATGTGAACCCACTCCTAACACAAGCCTTTGAGCTTAGCTGAAGGAGTTAACAAGATTGCTAGTAATGTGGCACTCAATCCCACAATGTTAGTTATCCTTAAAAAAAAAAATGTAAAAAAATACTTTAACGACAGGTAAAACCTATGGCTCCTTACAACCAGGTAAGGTGATTTATAATTCTCCCAAATATTTAAAACTTTAAACTTTTTACACAAGTACAAAGTTAAGCTGAATATTACCTAATTTAAAACCACGGAGCAAATATAAGAGACGGGTATTAATTAAACCTCTGAGCTTTTCTAAGAATAAATGCAAAAAAGTTGCATCAAGTGAACATCGTTAGGAGACGACTAATTACTCTGGGTTTAAGACTGGAAGGATTAGTACAAGTATCAGGAACGATTAAAGTTACATTATTGCTTAAATGGTCTCGGGTACGGGAGGAAGCTCTTGATAAAGTGGCTCTCGAGAAAAAAATATCATCTTAAGGGTAAGATCGAGAGTGGCAAAGACATGATATGGAAGAATAAATCGATTATTTAGGCCTAATGAAACATGAACTACCTTAATATTAGAGTGGAAGTACGCACAACTGACGTTCGAGAATTCTCGAACAACAGTATCAAAATCATTATTAAAATATATATATTACGGGTCTTAATCGCGTGAATAATTGAGTCTTCCCGTGACCACGGCCGTTGCAATACGGTCGAAACGTCGGGCAATAAACAAGGTATTTTACCTTAAATTATTCACGCGATTAAGACCCGTAATATATATATTTTAATAATGTGTACAAATCGCAAAAGTTTATCAACATTTATAGTATCAAAATCGTTTGGTCCATAAATAATTATTGCGAGTCTGTGTGTAGGGCATTGTGTCCCCCATAACACAAGGTCTGAACTCTAATGATGAGTTTAGAAGACAGTTTTTGCCGTTCAGCTTCCCATGACTGTTTTTTTTTAAAGACGATTTCTGCAGCCCTGTATCGCGGGAGACTTTACAAACATACAAGTCACAGACACAAAGTACACCCAGACTAGGAACAACAATTTGTGGATCGAACGAACGAATCGAACCTGTAACGCAAGATGTAGTATCTTGCGTAGCCAGTCGGACACACTCCCACCGCGCCACAGAGCCAATTAAAAGCTAAGGCGAATAAACTCAATCACTATCTAAACATCTGTTTCATACACTTACTACACTATATGTCATTTTTGTCTAAATTTTTATTTTTATTTTAATTCAACGCAAACAACAAAAAGGTTGAGGAGGCCTTTGCGGATTGGTAAACAGAACTACAAAACATAATCGAGTATATGAATAGAATAGATCAAGATTAGTTTAGTTACCATACTCATAGTTTTTAGTTCTTAATACTTTGTAAATAGTTACTAAGTAGGTATGTATAAAGGGCTTTAATAATATATAATTCAACGCAAACAGTTTCTATTTTATATACCTATGTATAGATAGAGTTATAACAAATCTATATACTAATATAAATGTGAAAGTAACTCTGTCTGTCTGTTACGATTTCACGCCCAAACAGCTAAACCGATTTAGATGAAATTTGGTATGGAGATAGTGTGAGTCCCGAGGAAGAACATAGAAAAGTTTTTATAACGATAAGCCATACCCACGCGGACGGAGCCGCGGGCGAAAGCTAGTATTATTATAAATATTATAAAATTCATCAAATAATTAATCATAGTTTTGGCATTCGCATAAATTTACTACACAAGTTTCAATGGAAACAGAACTACAAATCAAATCAAATCCAACTACATTAAAGTTGAGCGATACATTGCACAATGATCCGTGAAATATATCTGTCTGGCTGTGATTTACTCTCGAACAATTCATCATAGGTAACTGTCACAGACAAACTACTCCAAATGGAATATACGATATGAAATTCCACTTTTATGAAATATCTCTATAATATAGTTGCGGATTTTGTTTTGGTTTACAGAAAAATATTTGTAGTAAGTATATTTTTTAATGATACTTGGCAGTTTTATGAAGTTTTTAAAGTAGCTTTTACTAGGACTAGGTTAGATTTGAAACTATTTTTTAACATGTATGTTAAATTTAGATGATGATTCATAAATCAGACGTCAAATAATAGATATGTTATTTCTTTATGACTTACTCAATCATAAGTTCGACAGTACAAGAATTACAAAATAAGAGGAATTACAAGAAACAATAGAAGTTTACGTTCCCTCTCGCCGAACCAAACACAAATCATTACTGGCAACCGCATCGACTAACTACTCAAAAATGTCTCCACCTATTCGCATATCAGACACATTAATAAAAAAAAATCGTCACTTGACCCTTTCAGCACTTCATCAATCATACTTAAATAAATTAATAGAAAAAACTTAATTATTATCAGCATCGCGATAACAACGCTAAAACCACACACACACGCACGCACGCACGCACGCACGCACGCACGCACGCACGCACGCACGCACGCACGCACGCACGCACGCACGCACGCACGCACGCACGCACGCACGCACGCACGCACGCACGCACACACACACACACACTTAACACCACTTTTTAATTTTAATATGTTCTTCGTAGTTGGCGTAATGTTCAGTCTACATTGTAAACAATAAAAGTATTGTCAGCTGTGAAGAACCTTTGATGAGATAAAATTTAAAAAAAATGATGCACACTTGCTGCTTGTTAGTTGTTGTTCAAATCGGTAGAATACTCGATAGAATTCAAATACTCAACCCTTGGTTGCAAATCAAATACTTCCCTGCTACTAGAAATTGTATAATTTTCTAGAATTGCATAAACACAATGAGTATGACTTACATATCTAAGGGAAAATAAGGTTTAGGAGCACGCCGTGTATGAAGCTAAGTTTTTTTATAGGATATCGACACATAATCTACAAATATATATTACTCTTAGGTTATTCTTAAGTACCTTCCTAACTTTTGTTACAGATTTTTATGAGAACTATTGGACTCACAGGATTATTCTATGTCAAAAACAGATCTACAAAAGTACACCTACAAATTTCCTAACATAAACTAGGAATTAATTTTATCTAGTTCTGATCAGGATGTGGTAATAATCTAGGAATAGTTCCTGATAGTTTTTGCCTCATCCTAACCACTTCCAACAGAATCATGAACTAAGTACCGAACACTCATATAACAAAGTTAACGAACCACGAATGGGTGCAGGGGAATAACCCAAAATGGTGGATTGCAACAATCGTGCAAAACGCAGTAAATTTTATCAGAGAGATTAAATCGTAGACTGGAGCGGGTGGTGTATTGTTCATTTTACCCCATTACACTTTTGTAGTGAAAATGAAGATTAAAACTAAATCTAATCTATAGTAATAATATTATAAAACTAAAGAGTTTGTTTGTTTGTTTTTTTGCGATGATCTCAGGAACTACTGGTCCATGTCCACAAAAAATATTTTACTGTTGGATAGCCTATTTATCGAGGAAGGCTATAGGCTATATAACATCACGCAACGACCAATAGGAGCGGAGCAGCAATGAGAAGTGTTGGAAAAACGGGGAAAATTTACGCAGACGAAGTTGCGCGGGACAGCTAGTCTATATCTATACTTCTATACTAATATTATAAAGAGGTAAGATTTGATTGTTTGTTTGTATTGAATAGCCTCCGAAACTACTGCACGGATTTGAAAAATTCTTTCATCGTTGTGAAGCTACACTAACCCCGGGTGACATAGGCTATTTTTTATCCCTGTATTCCCACGGGAACGGGAACTACGCGGGTCAAACCGCGAGGCGTCCGCTAGTAACAAATAAAATGAATTTATCATTTAGTTAGTAATATTTTCATTTACAATACGAACCTAATGTTCGTTTCGTAGTTTCGTCGAGTTTTTGACTTTATTTCAGAATACGGTTTGGGTGTTCCTCTAAGAGGACAGTGTCCGATTTATATTAGATTAGGTTGATTTCTGAGTACATCAATTTCCAAGTAGGTTGATCAGGCAGCTAATCTTATCTGAATTTGCTCTTCAGTTTAGATATTTAAACGTCCAAATGCCGACCCAGTTACATCGCCACACGTTGACGATGATGCCAAAATGTGCTAGATCAAGCTATTTCAAGCATTTGTGCTCATAGCAAGCGTTATATGAACACAAGTGCTTAAAATAGCTTAATAAGTCAAAAATTCAAAGAGAATATATCTTCTGAACAGCTTTTTTAGAGTTCCGTAGCCAAACTGGCAAAGCGGAACCCTTATAGTTTTGCCATGTCCGTCTGTCCGTCCGTCCGCAGCTTAGCTTAGAGGCTGTAAGTGTTAGAAGGCTGTAATTTGCATGGATACACATATGCCGACAATGTGAAAGAATAAACTCTTGAAATCCATTATTTTTAAGGTACCTCCCCTATATGTAAAGTAGGGATGTTACATATTATATTGATATTTTTTCTCACTTTTGTGTGGGGTATCATTAGATAGGTATTATAAAACAGAGGGGTTGTAAAGACTATTTTTAGATTTAGGGAACTGTTTGTGAAATTAAGTGCAATTTTTTGAGTCAAGTGTCCTCCCCCCTGCCAGCTAAATGGCTTGGTGTTGGGTAAGTGAACCAATTCACGGTATATATCAGATAGTTTTCCTTTTAATTACACTATATGTACTACATGCAGTGAAATTATAAGCTAGCTAAGAAGGCTTTGCAACTTGACGAGTAACAGCAGGCCAAGTGAGAAGTAACAAAATTTTCGAACAAATTCTATTGAAAAATACTTATAAAACGTTATTAGTAGTATAAAACTTATACATCAGAAAACCCACTTCTTATGCCGCATTATTCGGATGGGGTGCTACGGAACTCTACATTGTGCGTGGCCCAACATGCACTTGCCTTTAGTTATATTTTAGTAAGATCACCTTTACTGAAACAAACAAATATTCATACAAAACTACTTTTTTACTTTTTGCGACAAGGCTTAATAAGTTTCGACATTTAAATATCGCTGTATTCCCTAGGTTGTCGCTTCGAGAAAGAACATCCACATTTTATTTGTAGTTTTTCTTATGACTTAACCCGTTTGTAATACAGGAGCGAACTCGCATTTGTATAAAGTTGTGCGGTGTAACTTTGAACGAATTATTCATTGCTATGCCGGATAAAACGACCGTGACGTCACTACCTTTACACTATTTTAATGAATCTACAAGTGAAATGAATTGCTTATTAATTCGGAACAACTATGAAGTTCTTTCATGTTTCTTTTTATGCAATTTTTTAAGCAAGTGACTCGAACTGACGGCTTTTTCGACTTTCTCTAAGTATAATCTATGCGTGTATCGTAAAATCTTCCGGAAAAGATAATGAAAGCTGGTGTTGGCTAACTAATAATTATCTGACAATAAGTTAGGTTATATACGTCGTTATTTTGTAGTCGTTTTGGAACTGATAATTTTGAACTCGATATCAATAACCTAGTCCATAATCCATAAAGAATATAAGTGTAAAAACATTATTAACATTTATACTATAAAATTGAAATTTTGGATGCAGGTGGCGCAGGACCGGTCGTTGTGGTGATCCTTTGGGGAGGCCTATGTTCGGCAGTGGATGTCTTTCGCCTGAAAACCTTCTTAATAATTGTTAATTAACTGCGACATACGGACGGACAGACAGACAAGACAACTGTTCTCAGTTCGCTTGTGACCACGGCCGGTGCAACCTTGTCGAAACGTCAAGCAATTTTAAGGTAAATAATGCGCGTTAATTCCCGGATAATAAATAGGTATAATGAAAACGAGGGCTGGATGCCAAATCCCAGGAAACAAGCCACTTGCAACACTATCTTGTAAATATAGAAGTAAGTCCTTATACTTACCGTAGGTAACTTGTATGAGGATGAGCCAACTTGCATAATATGGACATATTCACAAAATATCGAGAGTAAAAAAGGTCACATTTATACAACTTATTACCTGCGGCAACCAGCGCGAAACTATCCTACTAACGCGAAGGTCGTGTAGAATCTTGTGAACGCTTCCTGAACCAATCTGTAGTGTATGCTGATTCTCTTCCCTGTTTTCTTGTTTTTTTTTTTTACTGCCAGTCTTTTTCTTCCGTGACAGCCGTCGTAGGACGATCACTCCTTTGTTCATCCCCCAAAGTAAGGCGATCGCGCTTGAACTCGTTATGCCAACGGTAAAACGAAGTCCTTCAGCCATGAAAGCCATTTGAAGTCGATCGAATGACTCATCAGATTTTAGGCCATATTTAAAATTGTAGAAAACCATCGCACGAAAATGTTCTCGATGCAGATCCATCTAATATATAAAATTCTCGTGTCACAGTTTTCGTTGCCATACTCCTCCGAAACGGCTTGACCGATTTTGATGAAATTTTGTGTGCATATTGGGTAGGTCTGAGAATCGGACAACATTTATTTTTCATCCCCCTAAGAGTTTGTTTGTTTGTTTGAACTCGATAATCTCAGGAACTACTCGGCCGCATTGAAAAAATATTTTATTGTTGGATAGCCCATTTATCGAGGAAGGCTATAGGTTATAACATCACGCTACGACCAATAGGAGCGGAGCAGCAATGAAAAATGTTGTAAAAAAAAAGGGAAAATTTACGCAGACGAAGTTGCGCGGGTCAGCTAGTTTTTATATAAGACATGATAATTTAATTTGGCTTTTGAAAAAATGTACAGAGAACTTCGAAATTCAAAAAATGGTATTTTTAGGTAACATATTTTTTTTAAATAATTACAAGTGGCCAGTGCCATAAACATAAAAACTTTTTTTCGCAAATCTTTCTGAGTGGGCTGGCATAGATATGTAGATATTTATTTAGAAAATATATTCTAAATAAATACATATCTACATCGACAAGGTGTCTATCAGCTCATCCATAGTACAGGTTCTGCCTAGTTTGGGTCCAAATGACTGTGCGTCAGTTATCCCAAGATATTAGATTAATCATGTGTGTATCGAGTGTGTTTGTATAATAATAATTATTATTACTCAAATGCACTCGAGACATACACGTCACTCACGTACACCGAATCTGAGAATGTCTTCCAAACAAAGTGTGTTGGACTGAAATGCCGCTCGAGCGAGGTTAGTATAAAGGTTACCTTCTCAACTCTCAGTTTTTTGTGCCATGAGTACTTACAGTCTTGCTGGAGGCTACTCAGGGGACGGTGTAACTTGGTACCGTTTGATACTAAACGCAAACTGTTATGCTTCCTAACATTGTTGGTGGGTAACTTTGTTATAATATGAAAATATTATGTTAATAAATTTCTAAAGGTGATATTTTAGGTTTTTTTATTATCTGCCAAACGCAGACTAGCTTGCTATAATTGTACATCTATCCTTTGCCAAATTTAGATACACATGTAGCAGTAGACTGATAGACACAGACTGATTGAGTGATACGATTTTTAATTTATATTAAATTCTCAAAATATATTCGCATAACAAGACCATTACTAAATCGATCGATAAATCTAAGTAAGTATATCAAATGATCCAATAAATTTGTATACAAAACACCTGTTATATACAGAACCCAATTATGTTCATAACAGAAGTCGCTACTTCATAGTTGTATAAATTACTTTGTTAGGAACCTTGCAAACGAGCCACCGACAATATCCACCAGTGGCTAGCGACAAGCAGTTTGTATGATTTTTGAAATAAAAATGACGGAATGCTATGGAAGTAAATATAATTTCTTATTAAAGAACATGTAATGAAAAAAAAGGGCAAAATTTTGCAGTGTACAGTTAATATCTCATGCGTAGTTTTTTTTTTTTAATGAAGACTTCCACATCAGGTTTTACAAACATACAAGTCACAGACACAAAGTACACCCATACTCGGAACAACAATTTGTGGATAACACACAGTGGTGTTGCGTGAGGGAATCGAACCCACGACCAGTCGGACACTCCCACTATCTCCTATAATGCAAAACCCGGTTGCATAATTGTATAGGACCTTCATGCCTACATACCTAATTATGTTGAACTAGACAATTTATTTTATGTTATGAGTGATGCTGATAACTATTATTTGAGTGTTTTATTTTTAATTGATAATGAGTGCTAATAATGTAGTAAAGGTCCGAACAAGAAATAAAATATCAATATAACAAAAAAATATAAATATATCAATATAAAAAATCAATAACAATATAAATTGACAATAGAGATATAGCTGTAGATTTTATAATCTAATTTATTAAACAAATCATTCATTTTTGTTCGAATTTCGTTTTTCTTGAGTATGTCTCTTGGTGGCATGCGGGAACGCGTATTGGTGGCTCGTTTGTGGAAACCCTTAGTACCGGACTGAGTTTAATAAGACGCCACCTGTCGGCCGCTTGAATTTACTCTTAATTGCTGTACAACATTTTACTTACAATACCCGCTAGCTTGGTATATTTTCATTAGTCGATAATGCAATCGATATACTGCTATAGGGATACCTTTCAAACGAGGTAAAGACTAATGAGATTATGCCTCCGATTAACATCATATGAGGTTTCCCTCTACGCTTTATGGTAATTTCATTTGAATTTAACCGCACAAATTTTTGTCTCGTGAGAGCATCGAACCTTTAATAATTCCGCAACATCGGTGTAGGTTTTGATATTTTTCGATACTAGCTTTCGTCCGTGGCTCCGCCCTTGTGGATGTTGGTTATCACGATAAATACTATCCTATGTCCTACATCAGGACTCAAACTATCTCCATTCCAAGTTTCATCTAATTCGGTTCAGCAGTTTAAGCGGTATAAGGTAACAGACAGTCAGACAAAGCTACTTTTAAATTTATGATATTATAGAATTTTATAAGTTACAGGTCTTAATTGTGTAACTATTTTATTTTAAGGCTAAATAGTCCGTGTTCACGGGTAGACTGAGCAGTCTACCCGTGACCACGGCCGTTGCAATACGGTCGAAACGTCGGGCAATAAACAAAGGTATAGCCTTAAAATAAAATATTTACGCGATTAAGACCCGTACCTAGCATATCAAATTCTATAATGTGTTTATAGCGCAAAAGTTTACGAACATAAATTTATGATATTAGTTTCGATATTAAAGACTAGGTTTTGCCTCCGGTTACCCCAATTAAAAATGTTGCAAAAACGGGGAAAAAATATTTCTTTTAAGAGACTCCGTTGCGTGTACAGCGTAAACGGTTAAAGTTACACGACAATAACGTATGACGGATTTGTTCCACTTAATCTTTTAAAGTTGACGCACTATTTCCTTTTTTAAGGTAATCATATTTGTTCTCAAATAATGCATTATTTGAGAAAGTGTTCTAATAAACATGGTATTTGTATGGAGTGACATTAAGATATATTTATTTTTGTTATTTAACAATCGATCAATGTAGCGGCTTACACAAGACACCTATACTCCTAATTTCATTCATAAACATTGCGTAGTTTTTAAGTAAAATGCCTGTGACATACGGATGGACAAACAGACAGACAGACGGACAAACATGACGAAACTATGAGGGTTCTGTTTGTGTCATTATGACTACGAACCCTAAAAACTCGTTAAACTTAAATGATATCTCTACTTTTGCGTTACTGGTGGACTCAGTTTTTTTTAAAGACGAGTCCCGCAGTATATTACAAGTCTTGTGTCATGGGGGACTTTACAAACATACAAGTCACGGACACAAAGTCCACCCAGACTCGGAACAACAATTTGTGGATCACACAAAGTGGTGTACCGTGTGAGAATCGAACCCACGACCTCTTGCGTAGCAGTCGGATACATTCCCACCGCGCCACAGAGGCAGTCAAGAAGTTTAGATAATTCACGATCTCATAATATCTCGTAAAACACGTTGTTCTTACTTAACTTTGGTTGACAAAATATATATTTCGGTCATACATTATACCTATTACCGCTATAACTCTGACATCTAGCCGGATCTTACAAAAAGTAACCGAAGGCCTATATGATAAAAAGTGGAAGCTACAAAGAAGAGGTTGTGGAGAATTAATAGCTACTAATAATGACTTCTATATAAATAAACTCAAACATATTTATTTTATAAAAATGAATAAGTTTATTTATTCGGCAGTTAAAGTGCATGAGAAAAATCTGCCAAGAAACTCATAAAATTATCAATAAACCTTTCATAGAGACTAGTGTGTTTAGTCTATTAGTCAAATTAACTAGCTCTCAAAATAAATACTAATAAATACATAATATATGATTTACAAAAAACTCATTTAGTTTAAATTAACAGATCTAATCTTCGACACCAAGAATAGATTAATTAGAAATAAGGAAAAGTAGACTTGAATCTACAGTAGCGCCTCTAAAGGCGTATAGATACGCGATAGCCTTTAATTAAAGTCTAATGATGCAATTTCTTGAATTACGGTGTTTAGTTTCTTTGCTACTGAATCATATCGCGGCTCACCCGACAGGACGGCTTCCAACATATTTACACAGAAGTAATATCGTAACATAAACTACCTATCATAATTTAAATCCGACTTTCATGCGTACGAAGTCGCGGCCTCAGCTAGTTTTTGAATGAATATAAAGTGATATATAGAATTAATAAAAATAAAAATTGTTTTAATGAAAAATCGAAGTAAGGTTTCGATTTTAAATTAAAACATTTTTTACGTATTGCTTTCTTGAATTTGCAAGCAAGCATTACAGCGTTTCTTTCCCCGAACTCGTAAACGATAATTAACCTTAAGAGGTTTTAAAAAGTATTTATGTCTCTATAATTCTCCAAAAAGTAACAGTGACAGCATGGAATTACTAAGCATTTTACAAGAGTCTGATGTCTGAGTATTTGACCATAATCAACGTCACTACACATTATTAAACATATAGATCTACAACCCACTATCACCTAAATGTATAATTTCTTAAAAGTAGAGATTCGTGTAAATATCTGCTAAATCTTTTTGGGCTTGGCTCGTAAAGGCCATTACAACCGCAAACTAATCTATTCAGAACCTTCATAAATTTAAAACGTAACCAAGTTAAATGTTCTTGCCAAAAATATGTTATAATTCACGTGAACTGAGATATTTATCTATCTACCCAAAAGTATCTAATAGAGATGACTTTGAAAATAAAGTGCCGCGTAGCTCAAGATACGGTGTTTTGTGTGACATTTAGAGACATAAGGTGTCGCTCAATATACATAGTAGGTATATTAAAAAAAAACAATAAAAAATATTTTTATTTTCTAAAAACAGTTCTAATTTTAAAAACCTAATATTAATAAACTTGCGAATAACTATTGAATATATAATGAAGCCTTCTCTCCACTATCGTAGTTATAGTTGAGTTTTAAGCTTAAAACTATTTGAAGCGGCGGTAGCCTAATGGCTAAGACCCTACCCATTATATTACCGACGTGAACCCACTCCTAGCACAAGCCTTTGAGCTTAGCTGGAGGGGTTGACAGGATTGCTAGCAATGTGGGACTTAATCCCACATTTATAGTTATCTTTTTTTAAGAAAAAAAATAACAAATTTTCGGTTCTAGTTTTATCTCAAACAAACTCTCAATCTTTTTATTATTAGCACCAAAGTGTAGATAAAAACAAATAATCCTTTTTATTACTGTATCCATACTTCACGTAGAGCGAAGTTTTAGCGGCCCCAGAATCAGATAGGCTAGGTCACATGGCAGCGACAAATACGGCTGTAAATCACATTGCAGGCCTCCCGAGATTTCTTATACCCTGCTTATTACGTACATTACCTTTCTTCTAACGAACGAGAACACCGGGTATTCGCTTTTATGTTCTTATCTAGGTTATGAGTGTATTTTCCTCATAACCCTTGAAGCAAGAAGTTATTATGAGTTTGAATCCTAGGATATATTTTGAACGGCTGACGAAAAATAATGTTAACGCATATACTACATTTTTTTCTTTTCTAGACTATACTTAATTTTTTATAACTAGCTGTTGCCCTTCGCTCGTGTAGTTGATTTTACCCCCTTGACGGTTGCTTTATCGCTTTCAAACAAAACGCTGAAACACGTGTTTCTTTATTTACAGCCATAAAGCCAAATACAGAATTTCACAGATCTAGCTTCAAAACTGACGTAGGTTTATACAAATTTGCAACTCCTATCTATACAAATTTGAGTTGATTTTTTAAATAACGCTGAAAAACGTGTTTCTTTCTTTTAATTTAAAAAGCCAAATATAACATTTCACCGTACCTAGCATATACAATTATATAATGTGTATAAAGCACAAAAGTTTACGAACATAAATTTATGATATTAGTTTCGATATTAAAGACTAGGTTTTGCCTCCGGCTACCCCAATTAAAAATGTTGCAAAAACGGGGAAAAAATATTTCTTTTGAGAGACTCCGTTGCGTGTACAGCGTAAACGGTTAAAGTTACAGGACAATAAGGTATGACGGATTTGTTCCTCTTAAAAAGTTCTAAAAAAAGTCTGAGACAGCAAGTGCCTATCTTTTAAAGTTGACGCACTATTTCCTTTTTTAAGGTTATCATATTTGTTCTCAAATAATGCATTATTTGCGAAAGTGTTCTAATAAACATGGTATTTGTATGGAGTGACATTAAGATATATTTATTTTTGTTATTAAACAATCGACTCGCTTATACAAGACACCTATACTCCTAATTTCATTCATATATATGTATTGCGTAGTTTTTAAGTGAAATGCCTGTGACATACGGATGGACAAACAGACGGACAAACATGACGAAACTATGTGGGTTCCGTTTTTGTCATTATGACTACGAACCCTAAAAACTTGTTAAACTTATGATACTTTTGCGTTACTGGTGGACTCAGTTTTTTTTAAAGACGAGTCCCGCAGTATATTACATGTCTTGTGTCATGGGGGACTTTACAAACATACAAGTCACGGACACAAAGTCCACCCAGACTCGGAACAACAATTTGAGGATCACACAAAGTGGTATACCTACCGTGTGGGAATCGAACCCACGACCTCTTGCGTAGCAGTCGGATACACTCCCACCGCGCCACAGAGGCAGTCAAGACGTTTAGGTAATTCACGATCTCATAATATCTCGTAAAACACGTTGTTCTTACCTAACTTTGGTTGACAAAATATATATTTCAGTCATACATTATACCTATTACCGCTATAACTCTGACATCTAGCCGGATCTTACAAAAAGTAACCGAAGGCCTATATGATAAAAAGTGGAAGCTACAAAGAAGAGGTTGTGGAGAATTAATAGCTACTAATAATGACTTCATATTATAGGGGCCTAAAATGGCGCAAGCGTTACAGACGATATATAAATAAACACAAACATATTTATTTTATAAAACCGAATAAGTTAATTTATTCGGCAGTTAAAGTGCATGAGAATAATCTGCCAAGAAACTCATAAAATTATCAATAAACCTTTCATAGGAGACTTGTGAGTCAAATTAACTAGATCTCACAATAAATACTAATAAATACATAATATATGACTTACAAAAAACTCATTTAGTTTACATTAACACACCTAATCTTCGACACCAAGAATAGACTAATTAGAAATAAGGAAAAGTAGACATGAATCTACAGTAGCGCCTCTAAAGGCGTATACATACGCGATAGCCTTTAATTAAAGTCTAATGATGCAATTTCTTGAATTACGGTGTTTAGTTTCTTTGCTACTGAATCATATCGCGGCTCACCCGACGGCTTCCAACATATTTACACAGAAGTAATATCGTAACATAAACTACCTATCATAATTTTAATCCGACTAGCATGTGGACGAAGTCGCGGGCTCAGCTAGTTTTTTAATGAATATAAAGTGATATATAGAATTAATCAAATTAAAAATAGTTTTAATTAAAAATCGAAATAAGGTTTCGATTTTAAATTAAAACAATTTTTACGTATTTATTTCTTGAATTTGCAAGCAAGCATTACAGCGTTTCTTTCCCCGAACTCGTAAACGATAATTAACCTTAAGAGGTTTTATAAAGTATTTATGTCTCTATAATTCTCCAAAAAGTAACAGTGACAGCATGGAATTACTAAGCATTTTAAAAGAGTCTGACGTCTGAGTATTTGACCATTATCAACGTCACTACACATTATTACCCATATAGATCTACAACCCACTATCACCTAAATGTATAATTTCTTAAAAGTAGAGATTCGTGTAAATATCTGCTAAATCTTTTTGGGTTTGGCTCGTAAAGGCCATTACAACCGCAAACTAATCTATTCAGAACCTTCATAAATTTAAAACGTAACCAAGTTAAATGTTCTTGCCAAAAATATGTTATAATTCATGTGAACTGAGATATTTATCTATCTACCCAAAAGTAAGTAATAGAGATGACTTTGAAAATAAAGTGCCGCGTAGCTCAAGATACGGTGTTTTGTGTGACATATAAAGACATAAGGTGTCCCTCAATATACACAGTATATTTTAAAATACAATTTAAAAATATTTTTATTTTTTGAAAAAGTTTTCAATTAAAAACCTATTAGGTATAATGTTAATAAACTTGCGAATAACTATTGAATATATAATGAAGCCTTCTCTCCGCTATCGTAGTTATAGTTGAGTTTTAAACTTAAAATTATTTTAAGCGGCGG
The DNA here is from genome assembly GCA_945859575.2 of Herminia tarsipennalis. Lineage (NCBI taxonomy): Eukaryota > Metazoa > Arthropoda > Insecta > Lepidoptera > Erebidae > Herminia > Herminia tarsipennalis. The sequence goes on along the minus strand of OX243834.2, from coordinate 6,007,700 downwards.
TAGCCTAATGGCTAAGGCATCGGTCTCGCAATCGTGAGGTTCGAATCCTACCCATTATACTACCGACGTGAACCCACTCCTAACGCCTTTGAGCTTAGCTGGAGGGTTTGACAGGATTGCTAGTAATGTGGGACTCAATTCCACATTATTATTTATCTTTTTTTAAGACAAAAAAACAAATTTTCGGTGCTTGTTTTATCTCAAACAAACTCTCAATCTTTTTATTATTAGCACCAAAGTGTAGATAAAAACAAATAATCCTTTTTATTACTGTATCCATACTTCACGTAGAGCGAAGTTTTAGCGGCCCCAGAATCAGATAGGCTAGGTCACATGGCAGCGACAAATACGGCTGTAAATCACATTGCAGGCCTCCCGAGATTTCTTATACCCTACTTATTACGTACATTACCTTTCTTCTAACGAACGAGAACGCCGGGTATTCGCTTTTATGTTCTTATCTAGGTTATGAGTGTATTTTCCTCATAACCCTTGAAGCAAGAAGTTATTATGAGTTTGAATCCTAGGTTATATTGTGAACGGCTGACAAAAAATAATGTAAACGCATATACTACATTTTTTTCTTTACTAGACTATACTTATTTTTTTATAACTAGCTGTTGCCCTTCGCTCTTGTAGTTGATTTTACCCCCTTGACGGTTGCTTTATCGCTTTCAAACAAAACGCTGAAACACGTGTTTCCTTATTTACAGCCATAAAGCCAAATACAGAATTTCACAGAACTAGCTTCAAAACTGACGGAGGTCTATACAAATTTGCAACCCCTATTACAGTCCCATATAAGTTGATTTTCAGAAAAACGTTGAAAAACGTGCTTCTTTCTTTTAATTTAAAAAGCCAAATACAGAATTTCACAGATCTAACTTCAAAGCTTGCAAAAAACTCTACCACTTTAGGTGTTGATTTTTTAGAAACACTAAAACGCGTGTTTCTTTATTTAAAACCAAAAAGCAAAATCAGAAATTTCACAGATCTAACTTCATAACTAAGGGAATAACAAAATTGCATCCCCTAAATTACCCCCTTAAGGGTTGATTTTCTATAAACACTGAAACTGTAATCTTTATTTTAAACCAAAAAACCCAAGTAGTACCCAAGTTCTGTTAATGGATGGACGGATTTAAATGTATTTTATCTAGTCACTGATCATGTATTTTAATACAGCAATAGAATAGGTTGACATTTGCAGGAGTGTCCAGTTATTTGCACGCATCAGTGTCCCATAGTTCAGTCACACAGTCCACAGTCAATCATTGCACTCAAGAAAACCTCACAACTGTGCTCACTTGACATGCCAAGTCTCTTTAATATTTTGTGTAAGTTGGCGGCAGTATTTAATTTACCCTTAATAATGTCTTGAGGTCCATTAGAGTAATGTTTTTTAGACAAATAATTACTATTTTCCTGAGATTTAGAAACCAATCCAGCTTAAGAAATACCTCGAAGTCATTTGAAATAATAAGATTTAAGAACCTCTTTGTACCAATAACAAGATAAAAACTTTTTGAAAATTTCCCTTTCAAACAAAAAATGTGTCTAAAAAACATTTAACACCAACCCTCATTAGAATACTCAAACACCACACGTCGATTGCGGAAATCGATATTTCCAATTGAAAAGCTCGAGGCAAGAAATAGCCCAGTCGTTATCTTGAGGCATCTATCTTGTTCCGAACGCTTGGAAGCGATTTTTCCCTATGCCCCGACATGGAACAAATTATCATTCAATTTATATCAGTCCGTCTTTTATCGGGTCCCATTCTCGACGTTAATAAGAAATTGCCGGTAAATATTTGATAAGTTTTGGTTCCTCTATTTTGGGAAATGAGGATACTTAATACCTATTGGAGAAATAAAAACTCGTATGTTGTATAGATTGTATCTATGTTATTTATAAAGTTATTACAGGTAAGACATTTTTTGTAATTTATTGAACCAAGATAGTATTGGTTTCGATAAGAGTAAAAATATATGTTTATGAAGTGGAAATCGGATTGAAGATTTACAGAATTATTTCGGTATTTTCCGTCAAAGATCGACTCGTTTATTTTTTAAACAAAGCATTGTAGTCTCAAACAATCTAATTGTATTAATTTTCAAATAATATATACATAATCTGATACATAAAACAATTTGTCATTTAGCTGTAATGTTGTCTCTCGCGTATATATGTGATATTATGTCAAAGTACCCTACCTAATCTTATTTCATAAAAATGAAAGTCGTGACTCATTCATTCACTCACACAGCCTAGCTCTTGAACCAAGAATGAAAATTAGAAAATAAGTTTATTTAGTGATGTAGGCATATTAAAGAATTGTACATTTTTTTTTTTATATTTTATTCTTTCACTTTGTCGGCGTAAGTAATCCATGGAAAATTACAGCCTTCTAGCCCTAACAGTCTCTGAGCAAAGGTGGAACAGATGGACCGACAGACGGACATGGCGAAACTATAAGGGTTCCATTTTGCCATTTTGGTTACGGAACCACCTACCTAAGTCAAGCTACCGCCAAAAACAATAACAATAAAGTAATTTAAATCAGAATCCATTATGATGTCCTAATCTCATCAATTTATGGGACACACAATTTCCTCACTCAATCTTACTTAGACTTTTCTACTCCAAAAGTAATTGGATCAATTTCCATTAAAATATTGCCCAAAAATTATAGAGGACGGTGACTAAGTAACCATAATTCGTCACCAGCTGCGTTGGAGTGCGGTTATCAAATAAATCTTCATTTGCTTGGAGCAAGATATTGAAAAATTCAGGCGTCTGGTGGGAAAGCCCTTAATTTTATATTATCTGTTTAGAGGCCGATTTCATTAAGACGATATAAATTGAGGCCTAGAATTTCTTGAACGTCGTGGACGTGTGTGAACAACAAAAAAATGGGACTGCCGCGGTAAAGCTATTGCATAGCATTTTTTATCAACTTATGCAATTATATTTTTTTTTTCATTACCTTTCGGAGCAACTCGTCTCGATCCGTGCGAGCTTCGTACAGTCGTACCATAGGTATACATATACGTTATGCGAACGCTCGGCCGAGCTACATGGTAGGCGGAGTGGGGGGTGTTGGTTTTATTTTCGTTACGGAATTTCTTGATTCGCTCGCCGCTATAAAAGCTATGCTATACCTTAAAAAATGTTTGTCTGTAAAGTCGATTTACGGACGATAATTTTACGTGATAACGTCATAAGAAAACATTGATGACATATCGCCATTGGCGTTGCTTAGCAACCGGCATACGCCTGACGGCCACAATACTTATTGCATTACAGGTGGACCATGACGGACCGTGACACTTTTTCGTGCGCGCACCCGGTCATCGATTTCTAAGACGTTATGAAGTCAAAAACTGTTTTGGTGTAGCCATATGAATACATACTATTTTTTCTTTTTTTTTTTAAAGATAACTGTATTTTGAAATAAAATAGAGGCAATAATATTAGATATATTTCGGGACTTAATCGCGTGATTTATTTAAAGGTACGAACCTTTTATTTACCCGACGTTTCGATCGGTGCAATAAATGGTTCCAAATAAAAGGATTAAGTCCCGAAATATATCTAATATGTATAAAAATCGCGAAAGTTTAAAAACAAAAATAGAGGCATTTACACAAAGGAAATAACATTGTTTGCTACTCGCTAAAGCTACTATGTTATATGGACACAGAATATAGTTTCAGTTCTTGATTGACACAGTCCAATCAACGATAACAAACTTTAAAGTAGAAATCTAATACGGCTATGAACGTGATTGTCTGTTACCGAGTGTTATATCACAGAAAGGTAATTAAAACGTTGCAGTGACTCATATAGATGATCATAAGATAGATGCAATTTAAGGTTACTTTTTTATAAAAAAAATGTTGTCTGTAACGCCGATAATTGATAACGTGATAACATCTTATGAAAAGAACAACATGAAAAGAATAACATTGAATAAGAAACCGTGCCTGTAACAGAAAAAAAAAAAAATATAAATATTTCCAATTGTATCGCATGTGACTGCAGTCGCCAAAACATTGATGACACTGTAATAAACAACCATGCCTGTGACAAATTCAGTGAACCCGGGCGCATGCGCCCAACGGCCGCAATACTGGAGCCTGTCAGCAGGCGAAACGTGACTGTGACACTTTTTTGTGCGTGCACCCGGTTACCATTTTATAAGACGTTTTTACGTCAAAAAATAATATTTTATAAAACTGATATTTTTTATAGGTAGGAGTTCAAAATTTTCGGCCCAAAAGCGACTGCAAAATCACGGTGTATCTTGTGTGTATCATATGCATGGTTGTCTCTCTCTCACCAACTTAAGTGGAAAACAAGCTTTTCCACCCTTGAGGTGTAATATTCCGTTTCTACGAACCCTCCCAAATAATTAGTTTTAGATGAATTTTATACTCAGAGTACAGAAAAAATTGTTTAGGATTATACAAAGTTTTGTCCTGTGTGAGAATCGAATCCATAACTTGAATCGGAGGTAGCCTAATGGTTAATGGTTAATGGACTCGCAATAGTGACGTGAACCCACTCCTTTTTTTTTGCGACCGTGTGCAGGTATTTCCCGAAGCACCCGTGCCCGGAAAGGACCTGCACCAGCCAGGTCCGATGCTGCCGCCCCGCCCACTCCTCCAGGACCGGCTGGAGCGCCTCCACGGTTCGAACACCTGCCCGTGGAGTCTCCAGTCGGTCCTGCCATCGGGCCATGATTGCCCGGTGGGCTTCACCGCGCCAAGCGCGAAGCTCCTCGGGTAGGGGCACTGAACCCCCTGCCCGAACACAGCCACCGCCCGCCGATACACTTCGGCGAGCACTTCCGGCTCCAAATCCCACGGGGGTGTGCCGGCCAATGACGTGAACCCACTCCTAACACAAGCCTTTGAGCTTAGTTAGAGGGGTTAACAAGATTGCTAGTAATGTGGTCTCAAACCCACATTGCTAGTAATCTTTAAAAAAAAAAACTTGATAAACTTGCAGTTCAGTAGTAGCGCGTGCCACTATAATCATTAAACTATCTACAAGTAGATACATAATGACATAGATTAAATTTAGAAATGTATCGCTATCGCTATACATTCAGGTACGATTAATCGTCTTAGAAAGACCTCACCTTAAGTCTATACCGTGATAAACTTTATTATTTTCATTAAAATAGGTGATTCAATTAAATTATAAGTTAAAATGATGTTCCACGCGTGCCTTATCATTAAAATTGCTAACTAAGATGAAAGTACGTGATTCGGTTCACTGTTTTATTTTAAAAGGTTAAGTACACATTATTTATGTTTTGTGTCAGATTTAATAACGTTTTATCTGTGTATATAATAGACTAGATTCACCTCGTGACTTAGGCTACATGAAGTTTAGAAAATTATAAATAATGAAATTCAATAAAATAATTGTATTATAGCATTAAAAGGCATTAAATTTAGCCTGTGTTAGACTATGCAATCAGACGATTTATAATATTTTATCATTGAATATTCATAACATATATTATCTAAGCCTGTACAAACAGATAGACAGACAATACAACAAACAATAAAACTACTTTTTATGTTTAATATATATTGTGTAAGCAACAGGGTGAAATATTTGAAAAAACCGGGTAAGAGCATATCGGACCATTGGTGACACGGTGCAAAAGATAAGGGGGGAACACGATTTATGCCACTTTCGGGGCGATTATTTCCAAAAAGATTCACATAATTAAAAAATTTATTTAAAACCTTAAAATGATTTTCAAAGACCTGTCGGATGATGTGCCACACATGTTTGCTCTAAAAACTATTTTCAGCTTCTGTTACATTTATGGAGTACCCCCCCCCTAAAAATATTTACTTTTATTATTAAAACAGTGATGGGAGTGGAAGATACCAGATGCCAATATCCAACAGTGTTGGATCGGTTCACTAATTAATTCATTCGGCACTAATATTTCATTTTATGTTCAGATTTATCTGTAAAATCGGTTTACGTATGATAATTTTAGGTGATAACGTCAAAAGAAAACATTGATGATATATTCGCGTTATTTAGCAATCAGTTCTAATTTTATCATATGTTGCTGAAATCGCCATTCGCGTTGCTTAGTAACGAGTACATAACGTGACCGGTGACGTCACACTTTTTCATACGTGCACCTTGTCATCAATTTATAAGTCAGTTATCACGTCGAGAAACAATTACTTTGACATACAGACACTTCATTTTTATTTACTTATCATTGATGATAATTTAATTTTGTTTCATCAAACATATACCACATAAAGTAGGTACTAGACATTAGTTCTTACATTACTAAAAAGATTTTGTCTCTTACCACATTATTAATAACTCTGAGTGCGTTCTTCACTGCAATCAAATAATTTTAACAACGTTACATTAAAATCTTTGATACCATAAATACTTGTTAGATCGTACGCAAACAAAACATTTATACGTACTTCAAGTACTCGTAACTCGTAACTTAGCACACTCAAACCGAGGGATTCTCACAAGTAATACTTTTCATACTTTTTTATCCGAGATTTATGTTAAAAAGTTCGTCCATTTCTCATTTTACCCCCTCATGCCCGCTCACTGTGTGAACGATTATCATTTCTTTTTCTTGCCCCAAAAAAAGTTTCTTTTGTCAGTTACACCCGCGTGGTCCTTTTCAAAATAGGAACAATGAAACGTTATTTAACATTTAGAAGTTATGTTTATTTAAATTTCGTATTCTTTTTTTAAAGCGATGTAATATTTTTTCTTTTGTAATTCTATATTTAAATTGGTTGTCTTTGTTTGACAGTTGCAAAGAGCGAACAAATCCTTATAAATTTTAAATCATATTACCTAAAATGTGGTCGATTTTAAAACTGGCTACTTTCTGACAGATTTAAAGAAAGCAGAACAGATTTAATTTCGCTGTCAGGAAAACATTATTGTCAGCATGAATAGATGTGCCAGAACCATTCATAGCGGAAGATTTTAGAACGTTTTCTCCGGTAGCATTTCCATCGCCCTTGCTTTAGAGGTTAGTGTTTAAGAATTGTGAGATACATATTTCTATACCAACCAATGGAACAAAGAAAAGGCAAACAAACACCTGGATCAAAAAAGCTGGAATTTTCGAAGTGGGTCTCTCTTGTGATACACAAGATAAGGGATGAAAAAAAAAAACGGGTTGCTCTTTAGGAGTGCCGGCAGAAGTGAAAACTTGAACATTATAATACATACTGGTGAAATTTGAATAATATTTTTTTATTTTACTGACACAATAATAAAAACAATATGAAATATTAAATCACAAATCAAAAAACCAAAATCAATAATTTAAATAAAAAAGGGAAAAAAGTAATCGTTACTCGGACTCAAACTAGGGTCTTCTGGTTTCTGGACCGCCCGATTTTCTACCTGAGCTATAATAACATTGTAGATGGTAGCGAAATTTACCTTAGTATTCTAATGAAAATGATATTGTAGCAGTTTTTAATAGCTCTCCCTCCGTCTTACGAATTTTCGACCAGGTTACGTGTCCTGACGCGAGTTTAACATTTTTTACCCATCCCAAAAATTGCACAACACCGCTAAAGAAGTTTTCATTGCAAAAATGCTTTCAGGAAAATTGAGGTTTAAGAGGGATTAGTAACATAATTTTATAGGAAAATTATATGACTAAAATAACAACAACAAACATAGGTTCCAATTTTCATTATATCATCCAAGTACTCGTATAAGTCACGGTTGACAATTTACCCATACAAAATATTTGTTCAAGATTACACATTAAATAAATAATTCGACTAGTTAACTTCGTTGTACGTATCTACAGAATAGTAGTTACCTCACTGTTTCTTAAATCTGGTACATTTAAAGTAAAATGTCTATTGCATTTACAGTCTGTAGGACCTCCCAATTTACCTTTTGCTATACAAATATTAGGAGATCGGTAAATTTCTTCCATATTATTCTTTTGTCTACTTCGAGGTATCGTATGGGTATCAACTACGGAGTCTATACCACTGTATTGACTTATATTACTAATCTTATCGTTTCTACTATAAATATTATAAGCCTTTTGGTAGGCGTCATTGTTTGGTAATTCTTTGATTTTTTTGTTGTCTTTATTGTATATTATTGAGGAGTAATTGTTTTGTTCGGATATCGTTTCGTTGTCTGTGCTTAATGTTTCGTTGATGTATCGTTGTGACATCCACACATACCGCGCCATTGGCTCTTCTGGACCCCATAGACGAGACGGACGGAAGGCGGACGTAATTTTCTGAAAAAAAAAAGTGATTTTTAATGTTTTTAGCAAACTTGATCATCATTTATTTTAAAGTCTATACTAGTAATAATATTAACAAAAAATAAACTAAAATGTCTATATAACTTCTGGAATATTATACTAATATTATAAAGCTAAAGAGTTTGTTTGTTTTGTTTGAACGCGGTAATCTCAGGAACTGCTAATTCGAATTGAAAAAGTATTTTACTGTTGGATAGCCCATTTATCGAGGAAGGCTTTAGGTTATATAACATCAAGATATGGCCGATACAAGCGGTGCAGCAATAATAAATGTTGCAAAAACGGGGAAAATTTACGCAGACGAAGTTCATCTGCATAACAACTTCGTCTGCGTAAATTTTCCCCGTTCTAATATATATTAACAACAATATTTTGTTTTTTTAATGTTGACTGTCCTGTCTTGCAGGGACTTTACGAATATGCAATCACCGGTCAAAAAGTATACCCAGACTTGGAACAACAATTTCTGGATTACAGAAAGCGGTGTCCAATGTGGAAACCAGATTAGCGAGCTCTTAACAGTTGCACACACTCCCACTCTGCCCTGGGCACTCATATCATAGTCCTGATTATCTTAATGTTTGTTCTAACCATAAAGATGGTGTTTAATGTAGTCTATAATTTGAATACCTTCTCAACGGTCTCACCAGTTCTGTATTTTAATTCATAATGAGACTATGAGCGCCGTGAGATCATTGTTGTGTCTGTTGATAGTACGAACATACGGCTGATACCAAGCTTTTGAAGTGTCTGGAATATGACCGACGACTCCATACCCACTTTGTGCAAGGCGATCGCCGCAATCCTATTTTATATTACACCCCAATCCAAATTGTAATTTTAAAAATGAACACGAAAAAAAATGTGAAATGGCGCGAAATCGAAATAACTTATAATCAAAATTCCAAAATTCAATTGTTGCATTTTTTTAAGATCTCTGATCATTTTCAGAATCCCGCAGTAGTGTATAAGCCCTGTGTCGCGGGGGACTTTTTAAAACATACAAGTCACGGACACAAAGTACACCCAGACTCGGAACAACAATTTGTGGACCACACAAAGTGGAGTCTCGTGTGGGAATCGTATCCACGACCTCTTGCTTAGCAGTCGGACACACTCCCACCGTGCCACAGAGGCAGTCAAAATTACTACTAATACTCACCGTTATTAAATTAAACTGTTCCTCTTTCACTACAGCTACTGCTGCCATCGCGATCATTATCACCAATATGGCCACAAATACTCCAAGCAGGGGCCAGAGAGTCAGATCCTGGTCCCAGGACTCCAGGAGTAATTCCCGCAGCCACCACCCTGAGACCCCTAGTAGCAAGATTGGAGTCATCCACCATGTTGCTATCCAGAAGTATGGCAATTTTATCCCTGTGAGGAACTCGATGTCGACTGTCAGACTACTCCATCCTGAAATGACAAAGAAGTAAAGTTTATATTTATATGAATACATTTTAATATAAGCTTATGCCTGCGGTTTCACCTAAATTGATGTCGTTTATTGCAACCACACTATTTGTGCTCTCTCAATATGAAGGAATCGAATCCACCACTTCTTATGCAGCAGTCATACACATTCGCACTGCACCATTGATGGACTTAGAGAGAATTTAATAATTCAAGTCCAAATCTTATGAATTTGAAATAATATAATCCAATAATAATAATATAAATGTTATAAAGTATATAATAACCAAATCAAATCCTAAACAAATAGACAACAACAACACGAAATAAAATCAAATAGTGATTAGATTTCATTTTTTCATTCACCTAAATCTATTGTTCTCCAATATTCATTTTTCTGTAGATTCGTTAGCAAGAGCTCCACGGATTGTTGTGTAGCTCTTGTGTGTGTGTGTTCGTGGAGCTCTTGCTAAAGCCAAAAATACCAATTACATTGCTTGGAACAAATTCTTTAAGTACCTAGAGAATGTTTTGGAGCATCCTAACAGCTCCAAAACATTCTCTTTGTACTTAAAGATTTTTTTCCAAGCAAAATGTCAGTACTTTAAGCTCAAAAGACTTAAAATTAACGTAGGCAAAAGAACCACAAACGTAAAAATATTTTACGTAAGCGTATGGAGCCCTTGGGAACAATTTCTTGGAGCATGTGGCTTGGAATAACCTCAATTCAGACTGCACCTGAATTAATAATTAACATTCTGTGTAAAATAACTCCAAACTCACCATAAATGAAGACAAATCCGACAACCTCAAATGCACAGGTAAACACAGCCAGCACTGGCACCACCAGATCATCCAGTACAGTGGCCACTTCCAGCCCTCGAACCAACACAACTATTGTAAGAATGGTGCCTACTGTGGATGCTGCACACGCGAACAATCTCCAATGGTCACCCGTAAATCGATGAAGTTTGTCGTACACTGGATATAGGAGTAATAACTGGAAATAGAAAGATTTATAATCAACACAAATAAGCACCGCAAAAAAAAAGAAACGGTGGTCATAAAGCCTGGTTTTATTTTTAACTCTAGACGCAAAAAGTGGGGTTTTATAGGATTAGCGTCTGTTATATGTGTCTGTCTATTGCATCGTAATTTCCAAACTAATTATCAAAATTTTAAAGCTATTCATTTTTATAAGGAAGCTAGTTGGGATCATGGTGATCAGGATGATTCTGAGCTCTGTTTTCAATGAAAATCTATACGGTAGATTTGAAAATAATTAACATTTGCTCTTTTGTTTTGATATGCTCATGTAAAAGTGAGTATACACTAGAGCATTTACTAGTAGTCCGGTCAATTTAGACAATTGAAATAAAGAAAATTCCGACAGAGCCAAATCTTCGTAGAGACCTTAGGTTTACCACAAGAAATAAAGTGTCAAAAGTCCCCATCAGTCCCATGTGTGCTAAGGGAGTTATTCGGGGCCCAAGGTCAAAAATTTAGGTTTTTTGGATTTTTCTCGAAAACGGTAAGTTTTATCGAAAAAGTACTTTAGAGCAAAGTTGTAGATCTTAAAATTCTCTATAAAAATGGTTCTAATGATTTTTTCTCTTAGACCCACTATTTCCCAGATATTGCGCTTGTAAGAATCACGTTCTACATAATATGCACACATTTCCACACCACCTGTGAGGTAGTATCTACTCGAAACAAATGTTGAGTAGCAGATGCCGATGTTGGAGGAAGACAAGATAGTTGTACTTGCTTTTTGTTTCTACAACTATCTTATCTTCCTCCAACATCGGCATCTGCTACTTAACATTTGTTTCGAGTATACTATCAAGTTCAGACATGGCAAGGCAATGAATTGAACCCTGAAGACTGGGGTTGGAAATTGATAAATAATACTTTGGAACCGATTCGAACTTTACTGCCCCCTGCTCCAGAAAAACTTCTTAACATTATTTTTTGCAATTCCAAGAAAGGTTGTAGTGCCAAATGCGGCTGTAAAAAAGTAGGGTTGCAGTGTTCTCCAGCGTGTACCAATTGCCAAGGTCTCTTGCTCAAATGTTCAATAAAATACAAGAGAGGAAGATTGATGTGATTTTGATGAAGAGCTAATTCATCTTCATTTGAACAATTTCTAAGCATTCATCAATATGAAGGAGAAGAAGAAGAACAAGAAGAAATTGAAGAAAACATGATTCTTGATGAAGAGTATGAGAAGAATAAAGTAATAAAAAAAAGTTAGAACGACAGTAAAAGTTAAACTCAGTAACCCATAACAATAATCTTCATACTATTAAATAATTATTGTTAGGTTCGAGGAATAGGCCTACTGAGGATACCACGTTAAAAAAAACGCGCCGAGTACACTAACCTCACAGGTGGTGTGGAAATGTGTGCATATTATGTAGAACGTGATTCTTACAAGCGCAATATCTGGGAAATAGTGGGTCTTAGAAAAAAAATCATTAGAACCATTTTTATAGAGAATTTTAAGATCTACAACTTTGCTCTGAAGTACTTTTTCGATAAAACTTACCGTTTTCGAGAAAAATCCAATAACCTAAATTTTTGACCTTGGGCCCCGAATAACTCTCTTAGCACACATGGGACTGATGGGGACTTTTGACACTTTATTCCTTGTGGTAAACCTAAGGTCTCTACGAAGATTTGGCTCTGTCGGAATTTTCTTTATTTGATCACTATTTTTATGTCTAAATTGACCGGACTATAGTAACAGAACGTCAAGCATTCGCTGTTGTTAAGTTTTCTCGAACCATACTTCGAACATGGCGCTAGATGTTTTGAGGACTACTCTAACTCAATTAAAACGAAGTTTCGATCAAAAATGAGGTGGTAATATACAGAGTCAGGAACATCTATTTAATCCACTCCTTCCTTCCTGAAAATTGTCTATTGGTTCGGACCCCTTATGCTTAACCAAAAAATAATTAGAATAGTCCTGTGAACTTAAGAAATTTAAGCAAACGAAAATTCATGAACTTCGTTATAAAGAAAGATTTTAAAAACCAACGAGCGTTTTGGTGTAAACTACTAGCAAGCAAAGGCACGAGCGCGGGTGACGGGAGTGTATATAAAATGTTCACTCGCCTTGCATTTACCTGTAATTATGTCGAACACCGCGTCGAGCATTCGAAAGAACGTTGTGTTCTTAGTTGAGGCAATACCTATGTATTGCCTCAACTAAGAACACAACGTTCTTATTTGCTAATGCTAAGTTTTCTAAATACTTTAGAAAACTTAGCATTAGCATATTGTACCATTCGTAAGAATCTTACATTACATTACTTTATAATGCTGTAGCAAATGCTCACCCTTAGATTACTACGATTTTATTATCCTGAAAAGTTCATAGTAGCTAAAAGAGTCAACATTTTTTTTTGTGAGAAACATATTTCATATTAAACTGATTGAGAGTTGTCATCTTATTATATGGCTCGTTGCTCGCTTGACCAGTGTTCAATGAGAGGGGTCAAAGTATCCATTTTGCTGATTAAACTTTATTGGGCTTTGTCTTTCAGATTTTGCTCTTGACTTATATAGCGGCAAACAGATACAGACTTGATGTATGCTGGGTATCAGATACAAGTCTCTTTATAGAATGTTATCTATAGGGAAATTAAGTAGAGCTAGTAGCTTTTAGTGGTACGACGAGAAATGACAATTCCTTATCGTGCCACTAGTGGGGCAAGTTGGTTGCACGACGAGAAAGAAGAAGTGTCCAGTTTTGTTATGTTAGTTGTCCATCTTTTAAAAGAAAAGATTGCTAAACAAAGGGGAATTACAAGTAGTTCTTACTGATAAATCATAGTTTAAACTTACCACTGTAATTACGCCAGAAATAAACACCACCATGAAAGCAAGCAAAGGCCACTCCTTGTCCCTCCTCTCAAACACTGAGGACTGATATATTAAGACTAGAATTGATATGAAGCTGTGATCTTTCCGACCCTTGCCTCCAATGGACTCCCACATCAGTAACCAGAGCCAGCCTCCGAAGATACTTGCTATTGTGACCATCGCTGATGTCCTGAAAAGATGAAATTTTTTTTAAATCCCGAACTGTAGTTAGTTGGTTAGTTAGTTTTACCTGGGCGAACAAGAAAATCCAGGGCTTTTGGTCCCTTCTAACTCCTGATGGATCAAAATTCGATTCAAACGGAAAGATACTTAGAAAAAACACATCTTAATGTGCTCTCTAGGAGTATGATAATGAATGGCGCTGTTTTTGAGGTCTGCGACAGATGCACGCGGCCGAGGACTGACGTAGGTTACGCGCGTACACGCGCCACTTCTGTTGCATCAGCCACGCGCGTCAGTCGCACGTCGTATGCCGCGCGCGGCCACGATGCTCGAAAATGAACCGTAAGGCATGAAGGTGTGTGGCATTTTAACGGTGACTGCCTCTGTGGCGCGGTGGGAGTGTATCCAGTCGGATCGGTTGCGTCTTTGGTTCGATCCCCACCCAGGATAAAACTTTGTGTGATGAGCACGATGGTTTATTCTGTATGGGTGTTATTTAACTATAATATGTATGTATTTAGAAATATATAAGTATGTTTATCAGTTGACTGGTTTCCATAGTATAGCTCTGCTTAGTTTGGGATCAGATAGCGGTGTGTGAGTTGTCCCAAGATATTATTATTATTATTTTAAAACTTCCTTGTCAGACTTTTGTATGATTACACGCATTCAAAACATATAATCTTATAAAAGACGTTATCCATGTTTCATGCTTAAGACTAAGATGGTGTATAAAAATGCAACCAAACTATGATTTTAGTTTCATCAAATTGACAATTTTGTTAGAGAGGTGTTGGAACTCAAATACCACCATACTTTTAGGTCCTTTTCAAACGTTCCGGTGACCGACGCCCGACAAATATATAGCGACCGGATTGTACGAACGTCGGAACGTGTGAAAGTTACCCTACGCTATTCGCGCCGGATACCAAGCCGACGGCTAACCAGCGCTGGATTGAAACCGGAACGTTTAAAAAAGACCTTAGTGTCCTAATAAGAAAGTGCTACATTATTCTGTATAATGTAGCAAGCGCGGATCCAAGGGAAGGGGAGGTAACAGGCCCCCCCCCCCCCTAGACTCATAAATTTTCAAGTGTTCACTATACATATTGGTCCACTTTGACGGACAAAACTACTCACACTTGGCCGGTTTTAGGTCAAAGTGTCCCCCCAGAACATGATCATTGATCCGCGCCTGTAATGTAGCATTTGTATCCACCTCTTTCAATTTTGCACCAGATTAAAATGACGCAGTTTTCCTTCTTTTCATAAACAGTAATTAAATCAACACACTTACCAGCGAACGTCAGAATATTTGTAAACGGAACCGCCGGCACTGACTAAGTACCCGCTCATGATCTGAGTCGAAAGAAGCGCCTGCACTAACGCACTGTGCCATATGTAGGGCTGCGACAACGGTGCCCATTGCTCGCACGATTCGAACATAGTGTTCAAAACATCGATGTCTGACAGGAATGTACATAGTATTATGGCGATAGTCACTACTATAGCTGTGAGGATTCCAAGCGCAGTTTTCAAGGTTTTGTGAAGGCGATACAAGCTAAAAACAAATAGTTTATTATTGTCATGTGTGTAGGTATTTACGTTAGTAATAATGATGTATTATTAAACTCGTTTCGTCAATGAGGTGGCCAAGTCATTGAACTTTTGAATATATTGGGTATAGTAAAATAATACGTGTTATCAATGAAATACCGAGCAAGAGTATGTCGGACCATGTTCAGTGTTGGGTTCCGCAACCGTTATCTATACTATAAACTAATATTACAAAGCTGAAGAATTTATTTAATTGTTTGTTTGAACGCGGCAATCAAGAACTACTGGTCCGAATTGAAAAAATATTTTTCTGTTGGGTAGCTCATTTATCGAGGAAGGCATAGATGATGATAACATATATTTAACATCGCGGTACGACCAATAATAAAAAAGTATTAGAAACCATATAAAATTTTTAGAAAACCTTAAAGACGTTGATGTTTTCTGAAGACAAAAAACATGGTATTTTTATTATTAGCTATTAAACTAAGTAGCGGCTACTACAAGTCATATTATTATCAAATTTCATCAATATTTATTATGTAGTTTTTACGGACATGACGAAACTATAAGGGTTCCATTTTTGCCGTTTTGGCTACGGAATCCTAAAAACTGTTACCTACCTAACTAGTTTTTTAGGGACCTTCTATTAAATATGTAATACGGTTCGAGTGACTTACTCAAAGTGGGAATACTAGCTAAAATATTAGAGAAGTAAACCACATAAGCAGATGTTTTTATTACAACGCTTAATCCTTCGATAGCAATTTTAACATCAATTGAGTACACGGAAATATGTTCTACTTTATGTTCTGAACAACACTTATTTTATTTCACCTATTATTTTAATGTTTTGCATTTGTGAATTTGTGTTATAACAATTGTGTTAAATGACTGTAATTATTGAAATGTACGTCTAATTTTGACTAAATAAGTCTTCTTTTACTAGAAACAGTGTTTGTTTGAATTGAGTTAATCATAGCGATTATGTTTTACTTTATGTAAGTAAACTATTTACTCGTATGGTAAATATAGTTTGGTGTAAATAAGTGACTGTGAGTTTTTATTATGAAATGAGTAGTAGCTTTTGCCTGTGATTTCGTCTGCAAGACATCTCCAAAACGTGTGATATGAAAGAGACGTGTGATATTTCTTTAGACATCTCTAAAACGTGTGAGAAAGAAATGGATCAACTTTCAATGTTAAATATTTTGGCTTACAATAGGGATTCATAGTGTATTGCAGTTAGTTTTTATTATCTTTCATAGTTTTTGACGTGATAACGTCTTATAAATCGATGACGGGGTGCACGCTCACAAAAGTGCCACGTAGCAACGATCACGTTTTTGATTGGTTGCTAAGCAGTCACGTTATTGACTGGTTGCTTAGCAACGCGAATGGCTATTACGCCAGCTGATAGGCTGAAGTATCGTGCCCGGGCTGTCAGCTCGGGCCCCGGGCTACTGTCACAGGCATGATTGTTTGTTACAATGTCATCAACGTTTTTTTATGATTTAATCACGTAAATTTATCATCCATAAACCGACTTTACAGACAACCGTTTTTTTTTTGCTTTATTTTCTAACAGGTATTACAGATATACAAATATAGCCGTGCCATTCTGTCAACGACTTATCACTTAAAGTTATTGCATAACAGTCTGCCGTATAAATAATGTTGTTTTTTATTTTGAATACAGTGGCCAAACTAGAAAGATTTCTCATCAAATCTAGTTTTAAAAAGTTGTTTATGAATAAACGTGTAATAAGCAACTAATATGAAAGCTATACTCTATATGTATTCTATATAAATAAATAAAATAGAAGTGACTGTTTGTCGTATCAAAATAACAGTTTTTTAATGAATGCATATGAAAGTATTTATGTTACTTAAAACAAAAACCCTTTTTTTTGTCTGTCTGTTTTTTCCGGATAATCTCTGAAAATGTTGGACGGATTTTGACAGGACTTTCACTGTCAGACAGCTCATGTTGTAAGGAATAATTTAAGCTTTTATCATCATGCTAACGTCAATAGGGAGTGTGAGATAGAGAAAGTCGCGGGCGCAACTTCGTCTGCGCTTCTTTACCCCGTTTTTGCAACATTTTTTATTGATGCTCAGCTCCTATTAGTCGTAGCGTGATGTTGAGTAGCCTTCCTCGCCTTTTTTAATTTAAATCAGTTCCTGAGATTATTGCGCTCAACCTAACAAATAAAGAATCAAACAAACTCTTCAGCTTTATAATTTTAGTACAGAATAGATAATGAGTAGGTATTATATTTATAACTTACATAACAGGCACGAAGAACCACAGAAGAAATATTAAAATCCCCATTATTCCAAGATACTGCGGGTATTCCGTGAATGGCGCGAGGAATGTGGAACTGAAAGTTGTAATTGTGTTATTAAATATTATGGATAATGGCTAATTATTATAAGGAAGCGAGGATGTGATTTTTAAATCCACTGGGGATTAGATAGGCATTTTTGTTCTGTTTTTTTTCGAGATTACGCTTGTTTACTTAGATATATATAGTTGTACGTTATTTTATACTATTTAAGATACCTCCAAATTAACTTTCTTAAGGTGTACACCGGAGCAGCGATTATACTTAGAAAATAACAAAAATAACTTTGTTTTCATGCAATATATTTCAGGTTTTTATAAAACCTACTTATGGGGACTTGGACACATGAAGTTATAGATACGAGACCTTAAAAATATGTGTATATTACACTAGTGTATGACTGGCCTGTTGGCCTAGTGGTTAGTGACCCTGACTGCTAAGCCGGAGGTCGTGAGTTCGATCCCCACCCAGGATAAAACTCTGTGTGATGAGCACGATGGTTTATTCTGTGTCTGGGTGTAATAGCTATAAAAAGTATGTATTTTAAGAAATTAAATGTAAAAGTATGTTTTATCAGTTGTCTGGTTGCCATAGTACAAGCTCTGCTTGGTTTGAGATCCGATGGCGTTGTGTGAGTTGTCCAAAGATATTATTATTATTATATAATTACACACATTCTTTTCTAAACTCATATTTTTTTTTTATAGATTTAGACTGGTTTCACCATTGTACAAATTGAATATAGACAAGAGCATATTTTTTAGACGGATGGGATCGGTTCTTATTAATTTTATTTTATTGTATTTGATACTCACTTGAAACACTCTGTTGCATTCATATTATTCTCGTATCCGTTCTGAAAATAATAAAACGTTGTAATATCATATCACTGCTTTCAGCTTAATCCTGTGTTTTTTTAATTATGTTGTAAATAAAGCTGCTGACAATGATTAATTTCATTCATTTGTTCATGTCATTGTCAATAGATTTCAACTTCATTACAATATTTGTGGTTAAATGAAAATAATATATATTATAATAATCTCCATAAACTAAGAAAATTAAAAACTACGAAAGTTTACGATTCTTCGAAAAGAGAATAAATCTACTTTTGACTGGCCTGTTGGACTAGTGGTTAGTGACCTGCCTGCTAAGCCGGAGGTCGTGGGTTCGATGCCCACCCAGGATAAAACTTTGTGTGATGAGCACGATACTTTATTCTGTGTCTAGGTTTAATTTATATACACGATGTATATCAGTTGTCTGGTTGCCATAGTACAAGCTCTGCTTAATTTGGGATTGGATGACGTTATGTGTGTTGTCCCAAGATATTATTATACTCTACAGGTGCCAGTACAAACTTTTGACTTTCACTTTACTACTTACAAACTGTTAAAATCTGATATGAAAAACCCCATCAAAGTTACAGAATCCCACGAATCCCAACAACATTCGTAAACTATACAAGGATCATTTATCATCATAATCTTAGCGTTTTCCCCAAATATGTTTGGGTCGGCTTCCAAACTAAGCCCGTGCGGTTGATTTCCGGATTTACACCAAGCTAGTGTAGCCAGACCTTTATAACCCTGCTAAATGTAGTTACTTCCGTTAGTAGTGTCACAGATAATATAATACTATACTAGGTAGTGTTAAGAATATGGTTCTATGGACACTATGTTCTCACAGAATAGTATTCACTCGTTTTTATTTATTCTTTGAATTACAATTTAACCCAATTACTATACCAAGTGTAAATAAAATTTATACCCAGCACACTTTTTAGGAGCTGAGTACCATAATCAGGCGTGGATTCAGAACCATGCTCTGGGGGGTGGGGGGGAGACGGAATCATTTGACTCAATCGGTCAAGTGTGAGTCACTCGCATAGCTAGGGCGGGGCTGCATTTGCGATACACCATATGCACCACCACCAAGGGAAGCAATTGCCTGCCTAAACACTCCGAGCCAGTGTCAAAATTCTCAAATTCCCCAAAAAAAGGTCATCATATCGAGGGGGGTGGGCAATTGGTCCAGTTCCCCCTCCCCCCCGTATTACCGCGCCTGACCATAATTGGATGACGATGTTAATGTTATTCTTAAGTTTTCGATTAAACTTTTACATATAACATTTGGCATTCACTTTTTATGGGGTTAAAATAATAATAATAACTGAATAAGAATTAATTTAGGTAGATAACCTAAAAACCTCAAAACAATAAAAAAGTTTACATCTGACTGCGCAAGAAGAGTTATATTATTGATCTCACCTTTTTTTACCAAGATTTAAGGGTTCTCTCACTAGCCTGTTGGTCTAGTGGTTAGTGACCCTGACTACTAAGCCGGAGGTCGAGGGTTCGATCCCTACCCAGGATAAAACGTTGTGTGATGAGCACGATGGTTTATTCTGTATCTGGGTGTTATTTATCTATTACAGAAATATATTACTATGTTTTTATCAATAATAATATAATATATCTTGGGACAACTCACACAACGATATCTGATCTCAAACTAAGCAGAGCTTGTACTATGAAAACCAGACAACTGATGAACATACTTATATATTTTTAAATACATACATATTATAGCTCTGCTTAGTTTGGGATCAGTTAGCACTATGTGAGTTGTTCCAATGTATTATAAATATATTACAAAAGAGTTTCAGTTATTTTTATATACTTACAGGTGTCATGTGCACTTTAGTGCAGTCCCTCAACGGGAAGGATCCCTTCCCGATCCATATGAGGTACGCAGAAGACAGAGCTACGTACATCACGTAGTATACGCAGCAAATGTATGACGTCACCACTTTTAAATGGCCGACACCTGCAAACAATGTAATAATTGTTTTTAATAATACCTACTATAATTTTTTGTTTGGAATGTATTATATAGGTATTATGGTTATTAAAACAGTGCATAGTACGCGGTTGGAATTATTTATATTAGCAGTACAGTTAGAAATTAACTTTGTTGAACGTTTGACTTTTCAGTACACCCTCAAAAGGATAATGGTGACAATCAGTTATACTTTTGCAATTACTTCAAATGATGTTATAACCAACATTGTGAAACCTACGAAGTATTCAATGAAAAGTTGTGTTTAATATGTTTTGCGAAATGGAAGTACTCAGCAATATTTATTTTGTTACTAGCGTTTATAGATGTAACTGCTTACCATCAGACGGTAAGCTATTTTTTTGGGATATTTCTGGGTCCTTATTAACTATCTTTTTTTTTTATTTCGCGTCAAGCCCGCGCTTTTAACTGTCAAAATCTTGTCTTAATGGTATATAGAGAGCTGCGCTTAGAAATGCATTGCGCATGCGCGCGGACATCTTTGAGCGCGGGCTTGCCGCGAAAATGAAAAAAAAGATAGTGAATTCGGATCCTGTATAGCTAAGTGTGTTGGCAAAATGCGCGTTTAGCGAAGACTTACACTCTAAAGCGCAAACAACTGCAAAGGAAACGTTTAGCGCTTCGTATACCTTTTGAAACGGTTATCCGTTTCAAAAGGTATACGCTGGTTAGAATTTGCTGTAAAAGTTCTAATACAAAGGAGCTCAACATACAAGACTAACTAGAAACATACTTCACCTCTCATAATAGGAACAGCCCTCCAAACTCCAGTCGGATCCTGATGACTCAATTGCCCCATAGCAAGCTGGAGCAACGTCGTTGGCAGTCCTACAGCCAGTAGCCAGAATGTGTAGACCACCAGAAACGGAACTGTCCCATACTGAAACGCTTCTCTTGGCAGACGAACTGAGTTGAACAGGGTCAGTGCTATCGCTATTGTGCATAGTTGTGTTTTTGTAAATTCGCATGTTGATTTCAATGTCTGAAACAATAATAGTCATTTGTGAATATTTACTTGGTTGTGATGGAGAGAAGTTTGAAATATTCGGTTAATGTGACTGCCTCTGTGTCGTGGTGGGAGTATGTCCGACTGCTACGCAAGAGGTCGTGGGTTCGATTCCCATACGGGCCACCACTTAGTGTGATCCACAAAACTGTTGATCCGAGTCTGGGTGTACTTTGTGTCCGTGACTTGTATGTTTGTAAAGTCCCCCGCGACACAGGGCTTGTACCCTAATGCAGGAGTCGCCTTTTGTAGAAAAAAAAATGTCCGCATTCATACAACCTAGTTAAAAAAAAACATATTGAATTTGCACTTCTGTCATGTGAAGGATTATGTTAAATGATTTTCTGTCATACCTAATGGTATACTTTAGGCTTAAGATTAAAAAAACAAAACTCATTCTTTATTTAACAATACCCTTTTGGAGTAGAAAACTTTTCAAATGATCAAATTAGATCATAATCAGACTTTAACGCCCTGACATGAACCCATTCCTAATAAACTGCTAGTATGTGCGATCTACATACTACCTAATTGGTAATATTGAAAAAAAATTTTATTGTTACACATGTCATTGCAACACAGCAGTTATCCTATTTCATATGTATTTTCCTTTACACCATTAGTGACCCTATAGATCACATTTTATCACAATACGTGTGGTTAACAACATTTTATGACGTAACGTGAACAAGACCAGTACTTAGTAGATGCAAGTCTTGCGTAATTTATGTACTACCTATATAAATTGAATATTATTACTAACGTACATAAGTTAATGAGATAACATGTAGATGCTTATAACATATTTAAAATTTCCTATACAATTTATGATTTTCTTACATATTTCGGTTTATTTAAACCAGATATTATCTATACTAATATTATAAAACTGAAGAGTTTGTTTGTTTGAACACGGTAATCTCAGGAGCTACTTATCCGAATCAAAGAATTCTTTCACAGTTAGACAGCCCATTTATCGAGGAAGGCTATAGGCTATTTAACATCACGCTACGACCAATAGGAGCGGAGCAGCAATGAGAAATGTTGCAAAAACGGGGAAAATTCACGCAGACGAAGTTGCGCGGTTATTTATGCTAGTTAGCTAGTTATTTATAATTTAAAACTATTTAAGTTACAAAAAGGTGTAGTGAACTCAAGGGTAATTGGAGACATAAAGTCGTAGCTTCGAAATATTCGCGAGAGGACCGGAGTCACGAGCGCCTCGGATCTGTTTCACCCCGTCAGGGACAAGGTGAGTTTTTCAAGTCTGATGTCCAACATTCAGTAATTGGAGAGGAACAAGAAGTAGAAGAAGATACTAGAGGGAAGGGTTAACATTTTCCTGAGGTAACCCGATACGAAAATGTTACTTCTTAGATACGGTTTTTGTACGAACATTATTAACTAAAAACAATTTAAAGGGAAACCGAAAAAAATGGTATTTTAAGGACCTTCCGCCACTGGAAGATACATATCCGGTAGATAGGTACTAACTGCCTGTGTAATTGACACCGATAAGAAAACCTAGGTGGTTCGCAACGTGCTGCTAATTACAGCATTTTGGTAGTATTTAATAGTCATCAGTCGACCCGTGACCACGATCGGTGCAATTCGATCGAAACGTCGGGTAAATAAAAGGTTCGTACTCTCGTTCAGTTTAATAATTCACGCCATTAAGTCCTGAAATATATATAATATGCCTGTGTAATTACCTAATTTTACCAATATATTATCAACTTTTATTTCTCGTTTATTTATTAAGTTATCAATGCATCTTTCTATTCTATTTATATGTACTATAGTACAATGTAAAATTTTACATGTTATTATAATTATCATTTGCCCTAATTAATGTTAGTTAATCCTTACTCCATACTAATATTATAAATGTGAAAGTAGCGCTGTCTGTCTGTCAGTCTGTCTGTTACGCTTTCACGCTCAAACAGCTAATCCGATTTAGATGAAATTTGGTATGGAGGCAGTTTGAGTGGAGACCGCGGCTCGGCAAACGTAGTGTAGGATGCCCTCAGGCCAGGTGGAGTGATGATTCACGCAAAAGGGCTGGTAGGAGCTGGAGCAGTCCAGCAGTGGACTGCGATAGGCTGATGATGATAGTTTGAGTCCCGGGGAAGGACATAGGATAGTTTTTATCGCGATAACCGATACCCACGCAGGCGGAGCCGTGGGCAAAAGCTAGTATCAGACAAATTCATTCATAAAATGTTTGTTTACTAATAAAAATATATTCTAGTTAAAGATGTCAAAGAAATTCGTTCCACTCTAATTCAAATCTCGTTCCACTATAGAGCTGCACTTAACACGTGTTAAACAACAATCAGTATAATTACTTATGTGAGGAATTGTTAAGATTCGGAAATCAAACTCGAGACATCTGCACCATAATTCGGGTCTCTACCAGTTCCGGATAAACGGAGTAATGCTTTGCGCTTTGACATTGATCAGGCCTGCCGACTTTTCTTCACATTCAATACCCATAATTGGGAATAAATCTTGACCTAGATCAATTAGGAGATTATTATGATGGGACTGGCATGTTGGTCTAGTGGTAAGTGTCTCTGACTGCTAAACCAGAGGTCGTGGGTTCAATCCTTACCCAGAATAAAGCGTTGTGTGATGAGCACGATGGTTTATTGTTTGGTTGCCATAGTACAGGCTCTGCCTAGTTTGGGATCAGATGGCGTTATGTAAGTAGTCCCAAGATATTATTATTGAATAAAATAAAGAGTGATAGTAATTTTGAATCATGTCAGCAATTTGTAAATATTTTGCACTGCAATTCTATGCCTGGGTAAAAGTTACCTAGTTATTGAAATTAATAAATAGCAAATAATACTTCAAAAATAAAAAAAATTGTTTCACTTCCTAATAGCGAAATTGCGTGACATAGAATGCTACTAACTAATTAAATCATTAAAAAAACTCGACACGAAATGAAAAATAATAGATTTCGCCTTGAGCAGCCAAGAAAAAAGTTGATGATCATCACGTCGGTAAGAAAAATTATCGTAACAAAACATTTTCATCAGACATCGTAATTAGTGATCATGGTCCTTATTCACTATCTTTGTCCACCGAGACAATGTCGCATGCGCTGTAAAGAGCTGCGCTTAGAAATGCATCAACGCGCTGGACATCTTTGAGCACACCGCGCATACGCCAATTCGCACGGGCTTGTCACGACAACGAAATAAAGTTAATGATTAAGGACCCTTATAAGATCTTGGCCCAGCATACCTACCATATTATATCAGGGTCCGTATTCACTAAGCTTTTTTTCGTTTTCGCGGCAAGCCTGCGCAAATTGGCGGAGCGCGGAACGCTCAAGGATGTCCACGCGCATGTGTAATGCATTTCTAAGCGCAGCTGTCTAGATACCATTATGACAAGATTTTGACAGTTAAAAGCGCGGGCTTGACGCGAAAACGAAAAAAGATAGTGAATAAGGACCCAGAACTATAATCGTTCTGTATGCCATCACATTCAAAAAACTGTAATTTGGGCAATCTTATTTAGCATGAGGTCCGCGCATATGATAAGCCTCGTTAGGACGAGCTTATTAATAACGCGCATTAAAAAAAACGCTCAAATTGAACAAATGCATTCCCAAGTACACGATCACACTGCAACGTGACTGTATTTTTATCGCGCAGTGTTGTATTTTCAACGCTGGGCGTTGGGATTAGATTACATATTCACATCGAAAGAATTTAACGCGCGTAATAAAAAATGTTTCATTAAAAAGAATAGTAACAGTATATTAGACATGGGACTCCACTGGATTGTGTGATTCACAAACTATTGACTGCCTCTGTGGCGCGGTGAGAGTGTATCCGACTGCTACGCAAGAGGTCGTGGCTTCGAACCCCACCCAGCATATTTTATTTTGTGATAAGCACGATGGTTTATTCTACGTCTGAGTTTTATTTATCCATAATATGTATGTATTTAGAAATATATAAGTATGTTTATCAGTTGTCTGATTTCCATAGTTTAAGCTCTGCTTAGTTTGGGATCCCATGGGTGAGTTGTCCCAAGATATTATTATTGTTCCAGTCTGGGTGTACTTTATGTCCGTAATAGTGCAAAGTCCTCCACGATACAGGGAAGTTAAAAAGAAAAAAAAAAAAGAATAGAGTAGTGCAAGCAACTTATGACCAGTGTTGCAATGTAAACCATGACCTCTTGCCAGCAGTCGTAAACACTATCACTGCACCACAGAGGCGGTCGTCTTCACGCTATGACTTGATATCCAACTGGTTTCTAGGTTTGAATTTATAGGGATCATTTTCAGCGGAAGGCAAAGTATGCAATAGTCAGCGTTAGAGAATTAGTTGTTTGAACTAGGCTAAGTTAGCGTTAGTATAAAATACCGGGCAAGTACATGTCAGGCCACACATAATGTAGGGTTCCGTAGTCCCCCCCCCCAACCGAATTATGCAGCTTAAGAAGTGGGTTCTCTGTTGTTTTTGTTTCATACTAACAACGTTATACCTGGTTATACCTACTGAATAGTAATTTTCATTGGAATTTGTACGAAAATTTTGTTACTTCTCATTAGATCAGCTGTTACTCGTAAACATGTAAATGCTAAAAAAATAAAGCTTAGTATATCACAAACGGATCACTAAATCTAAAAATGGTCTTCACAAACCCGAAACTTTTTAAAAGACCTATCTAATGATACATCATACGATGGGGTAGGTGAAAAAAAAATCACATCCCCACTTTACATATAGGGTAGGTACCCCCTCAAGAGATATTTTTTTCACCATTTTATTCTTTCACTTTGTCGGCGTAAGTAATATGTGTAATAACACCTTTCTAGCACTAACAATCTGTGAGCTAAGCCGCGTACGGACGGAAGGATGGACATGGCGAAACTATAAGGCTTCCGTTTTGCCATTTTGGCTACCTAAAAATCACCTCAACTGTATGAGCTATACTAACATAGCTCTTACGGCCGGTCTCAATAATCTACCTATTGATGTTTTTGGCTACCAGAGGTATATACCTAGTCTGGCCATAAATACTGTTACAATTAAAAATAAGAAAGATATTACATTTGAATTTGGAATCTGTCATTTTTATACGATTGTTCATTGTATTTTCTAATTTTGGCGCCAATACATTGTACAATATTTTGCTATATTAAAATGGAGTGGGGTGATAAAGAAAACCGAATCGCTGTGATTGCATTACACAAAGTTGGTATGGAGCCGAATGTAATTTTTAAAACTCTCCATACGCTTGGTATTAGTCAAATGTTTGTGTACCGGGCTATTAATAGGTACAATGAGACCTTCTCTGTTTGTGACAGAAAAAGATCTGGCCGTCCACGTAGTGTTCGTACGAAAATGGTGGTCAAAGCAGTAAGGGAAAGAATTCGAAGAAATCCTGTCCGAAAGCAAAAGATTTTATCTCGGGAGATGAAGATAGCACCCAGAACCATGTCACGCATTTTAAAAGATGACTTAGGATTTGCAGCCTATAAGAGACGCACTGGTCATTTTTTAACTGATAATTTAAAAAAGAATAGGGTGGTAAAATCGAAGCAACTACTGAAGCGGTACGCAAAGGGAGGTCACAGAAAAATTTTGTTTACGGATGAGAAAATCTTTACAGTTGAGCAACATTTTAACAAACAAAATGACCGTATTTATGCTCAAAGCTCTAAGGACGCTTCCCAATTAGTCGACAGAGTGCAACGTGGGCATTATCCGACTTCAGTGATGGTTTGGTGGGGTGTTAGCTATGAAGGAGTGACTGAGCCATATTTTTGTGAAAAAGGTATCAAAACATCGGCACAAGTGTATCAAGATACCATTCTTGAGAAGGTAGTTAAACCCCTTAACAACACCATGTTCAATAACCAAGTATGGTCCTTCCAACAAGACTCAGCGCCGGGTCATAAAGCTCGGTCCACGCAGTCTTGGTTGGAAGTGAACGTTTCGGACTTCATCAGAGCTGAAGACTGGCCGTCGTCTAGTCCCGATCTTAATCCGCTGGATTATGATTTATGGTCAGTTTTAGAGAGTATGGCTTGCTCTAAACGCCATGATAATTTGGAGTCCCTAAAACAATCCATAAGATTGGCAGTGAAGAATTTTCCCATGGAAAGAGTGCGTGCTTCTATTGATAACTGGCCTCAACGTTTAAAGGACTGTGTTGCAGCCAATGGAGACCACTTCGAATAAGCTTTTTATATTTTGAATTGTTTTTTATTTATGTATTAAACTAACACACTGTAAAAGTAATAAATATTATTTGCAATAAAAAAAAATGTTTTTTCTTCGTAACAATATTTATGGCTAGACTAGGTATTTGACAATAGCAGCCTTGCGCAACTTCGTCTGCGTGAATTTTCCCCGTTTTTGCAACATTTCTCATTGCTGCTCCGCTCCTATTGGTCGTAGCGTGATGTTATATAGCCTGTAGCCTTCCTCGATAAATAGGCTATCCAACAGTGAAAGACTTTTTAATTCGGATCAGTAGTTCCTGAGATTACCGCGTTCAAACAAACAAACAAACAAACTCTTCAGCTTTATAATGTTAGTATATATAAGCTCCACACAAAATATGTCAAAATTCTACCTCTAGTAGCCAAATCCATCGATAGATAGATTATTGAGACCGGCCGTTAGTCTACAACTGGCTTTACTATTACGAATCTTACTTAATCATTGTAATGTTCAGTACCTTACTTCCTGCTTACGTCATTCGATTCTTCAGTCCAATGGCTTGGCTCAGCTGGTTCATAATGATTCTTTCGTCACGGATCCCCAAAACTACAGGTGAATGATTACGTGAACTATTTGAATCGTCAGTTGATTAATTGTTATTTTTTTTATTTAACATTGACTGAAATAATTATTAAGTACCTACAGTCCGTGACTAGTCGACATGGCAAGTATCGAATTTATTACCGGACTGCGCAAGAAGGAAGGTTATGTTTTTCGAGTGTATGTATATGTATGTTTGTATGCGTGTATATTTCTTTGGCATGCTCTAGAGGCTAAATGACCTTTATAGATTTCTGCTTGAGAAGTGTCGTTAGATTCGTCTTTTAATAATTGTGAGAGTGACATTAGGTACCTACTTAAAATTAGAAAAAATATAAAATTTAGAGAATTTTTGGCGCCAAAATATTTCAGTTAATAATTTTAAGTGGTCAAGTTTTTTGTTTTGTAATAATTAAGCTTGTTTTTAGCATATAAAAACTGTGAAAAATGTAAGTTAGAATAAAATAAATAAATGCATCCCTCAAGAACTAGTGCAGACTATATTGACTGATTGACGGGTAGTAAAACCATTTTTATGAAATTTCGTATGGAGGGGGTTTCGGGACCTATAAATCGATCTAGTTAGGTTTCATTCTAGAAAACGTCGTTTTAAAAAATATATATCAAACGAAGCTCAGTCATCTAGGTACTAATAATTGTAACCGCTTAATCGACTGAATTTTAAACATATTTCTAAGGATTTTTCTTATCTTATCTTATCTTATCTTATGGATCGAGGAGTCTGTAGTTCGTCTCTGAGTGACGAAGGAGCAGATTGAGGGATCAGCAAGGTTATGCAATGTTAGCTTTGTTGGTCTCTCTAGATAGGTGATATTTTTTAGAAAAACGTCACGCCCTTCAATGCTTCAGAGAGCACGTTAAGCTGACGGGCCTGCACCTAAACCCACTCCCGTTATGTCGAATTTCCTTTCTATGAGACTATGAGAGTGATGGACTTGTGTCCGCACGAACTTCATAGTTACACAGATTACATAAGTGCAGATGGAAAACTTCATACATGTGAGGGACTTGTTTCCCCGCAGATACTGCCTTTCACAGATTACTTAAGTACAGATGGAAAGCTTCATACAAAACACTCTTGACGCACGTACTCATAGACATTGTAACAGACGCGGAGAATTGAAATGAGAAGGACCAGCGACAGAGGGAGTGCCACGCTCACGTGGTGCGTATGTTCATTTTGTACACGTGTGGGAGTGTAGCTAGGTAGGTATAAAAGTCGTGGTATACTAACATAAACGTCTACCTACTGTACTCTCTTTATTTTGTCGTAGATGGCTAGTTTTTGGTGAAATTAGCCACCGTAACCGAAAGAGCCCATTATACAAAATGCAGTGCGCTTGATTGTACTATTATATAACCAGAAGAGCTGCATTTTATCTAAAAATAATATAAAGAATACATTATAATATATTATTTATAAAAAATATATTTTATTATTACTAATTATGTATCCTTTCTTTCTGTTGTTTTTACGATGGCGATGTATTTTTTGTTACTAACGAGGTCGATAATGTTTGACTTTCCTGTTAGATAATTTTTAATTAAATAGAAATAATTAATTCCGACGTGACATTTTATTTAAAAAAAAAACATACTTATCTAAGAGGAAAAGTTACAAAAACCGTTATCAATTATTTAGGAAAATACTGATGAAATTCCAAATAGCTAGCAATTTGTTTTTGACGATACTGGAATATTCCGAGGTCATTTACTCAGCGACATTAGATCGAGGAATCGGTAAAGTTTAAGCAACGTTTTTACTGTTGGTCCATAGATTGGTGATCATTTGCTTAGAACTAACGAAATCCGACAAAAATACAGATTAGACACAGGACCGAGCGACTAACTCTGGCTTACTGAGAAGGGATGTGACATTCTCAGTTTATTGACTCATTAACTGGCCTATTGGTCAGGTTGTTAGTGACACCGACTGCTAAGCCAGAGGTCGTGGATTGGATTTCTACCCAGGACAAATATTTGTGTGATGACCACGGTTTATAACTACATTGTATAATCTCTGTATGGATTTAATTTATCTACAATATTTATGTCTTTGTCTTACGACAACTAACATAAGCAATCTGATCCCAAACTAAGCAGAGCTTGTACTAGAGAAACCAGACAACCACATATAAATATTATTAACCACAGTTGCAGTCGTAATGTGAGTAAAAATGTCATCATGACAGTTATCAACTCATTTGAAACGCATAGTAGTTCTGCGCAGGGACGTCGTTCCCGGCCGCCTCTTTCATCCCCTCCGATACTGACATTTGAGTTGTGCGCAGCTTACGCGTCAACATCAGACACGCAAATTTAGAATAACAAAGTATGTTTATAAGTTGTCTGGTTACCACACTATAGGCTCTACCTAGTCGAAGACTGCTGTGAAAGAGGTCGTGGCTTCGATTCCCACATGAGACACCACTTTATGTAATTCACAAATGGTTGTTCCGAGTCTGGGTGTATTTTGTCTTTAAAGTCCCCGTGACACAGGACTTGTACCGTACGTATCAACCTATATGATGTCCCACTGCTGGGCATGGGTCTCCCCAGTAGAACCTATTTATTGTAGATCCTAGGGGTAATTGCCGTAGTCGCCGCGCTTGGCGAGCGAGTTTTCCATCGCAGTTAGGCCTTAAAGAGAACGCTGCTGCCCGTCTTTCGGTGCAGCATTCCTTGGTCGCCTTGCAGACAACTACAGGAAGAGATGGAGGGTGGTACTATTTTTAAGTCAGCTGCAAGATAAAAGAAGATCCAGATCACAGTCCGTGTGTGAGTTGTCCTAAAAATATTTATTTATATTGCTCACGAATTACCAAAGTTATAACAGTTTCAAAACATCCATTAGCCTGAATAAAGAAATTCAGAACAAAATTCGTTACAAAAGAATTTTATAATGACGGCCATTGATTGTTACTTACATTACATCACCGCTATTTGTTACTCTAAAATAAATAAAACACTTTCAGCATTGAATTATATGCAGTGGATGCAATACTCATATCCTTTTGTTCAATAACGGTCTTGAAAATAACTGAACCGTTTCTGATGTTTCAACAATTTTAAATATTTTTTTGTTGACCGGTGAAGGTGTTTTGATTAATGTTTTATTTTTTTTGTCTTTCTATTGTTTTAACGGAACTTTTAAGAAATTGTGTCTGTGCCAGATGGACACATATTATGTTTTTTTTTTTTTCAAATTTTGTTTATAATTTTATTAGAAAGTTAAAACTTAGCAAGTTCAAAACATTAATTAGTATTGATATTAAATAGTAGATCATGGGTGAATTTTCAGGGTTATAGAATTAATTATACTATAACTAGCTGACCCGCGCAACTTGGTCTGCGTAAATTTTCCCCGTTTTTGCAACATGTTTTATTGCTGTTCCCCTCTTTATTTCTCCACTATTTAATTAATGTTATTATACATATAAACTGTCCTCTTCAATCACTCTATCTATTAAAACAAACCGCATCAAAATCCGTTGCGTAGTTTTAAAGATTTAAGCATACATAGGGATATAGGGACAGAGAAAGCGACTTTGTTTAATACTATGTAAAAAATTCGTTCTGTCATAGACGGACGGTCAGACAGAAATACGGTAGGTACCTGCCTAGCTACTTATATTTGTCTGTCCATCCGTCTGTCTTATAATTTAATAATTAAGGAAAAGAGGACAGTCTTATCATATAAAAGTGCACTTATCGGTGTTTTTAAGATTCATTAAATACAACTTAGATAAATTAAACAAAAATACAAATTAAAAATAATACAAGTTAAAAGAAAATGCGGTTTTTTCTATTCACCAAAGTTATAAATTTCAATTAGTCTGAATCTAAACTTTGTAATATAAACTTAAATCAAAACCTAAAATGTCCGCTACTATTTGTTGAAAGTAGTGTTCCAATCGCGTGTAGTTTTCATAACATTGAATGGTGATGACCTATAGAAGAACAAGTAAGGTATCGTATGACTTATTGTTTGGTTCGATACCCAGTATTTGATTACTTTATGTGGTTTGTGGTAACAGACGATTGTACACACATAATTATGCTTATAAACATATTACCAACGCCAAGTTTTGCCTCCTTATAACAATGTCCTTTTGTAATCCTTTTAACAATATCCTTTTGTAATAGGTATTATAAAGAGACAGATTTTGGCCAATTCTTTGACCATATGCCTTGTATACAAAAAGCTGTCAAAATACTATTCATTTAGGTTACAAATGCAACGGCTATGAATGTCAGACAAAATTTGAAATAGAATGATTCTACATTTAATGTCAAGTTAGCAAGAGTAAAGCCGTGAGAAAAGAACTTGGCAATAAAAACTCATGACCACTTTTTTGAAATGTCATTTTTTTTTCATTTGGATATTTGAATGCTATCATAATACATTATTTTATAGATACAAATCAGTAACCATGCAATAATATGTCACAAAATATTCAGAAAAAATGTGTTCGTTCATAATTTAACGTGTTTATTATATTTTATTCATCAAAAGAAATACTAAAAATAATTGATTTGATTCATACAAACTTGTACAGAGCGAGTCGTTTTTTAAGTTTCTTAAAAATATACTAATTCAAAGATTCGAAGTAAACAGCAATCGAAAATTAAAAATTTCACGTTGCATTCTAACAAATATATAAAAAACATTACCTAGATATGGTATATATACCTTTATAGAATTTTATAAGCTACGGGTCCTTAATTAGTCTACCCGTGACACCGTTGCTATACGGTCGAAACGTCGGGCAAGAAAACAAATGTTTTTAGCCTTAAAATAAAATATTTACGCGATTAAGACCCGTAGCTTATAAAATTATTATTATACATATTAATTTAGAATAATATATTTTTAAATTGGTATTACAAAGACACTATTCAATTTTATTTAGCAATTTCGCCTTACGCACGATCATTTCGATTTTATTACTCTTGACAACTGAACTAGAAAACGCAATGTCGTGATATAGGTGTAAATGCTTTTCGACGAACACGCCTTTTTCTTTAAACATTCCTGTAATCAGTCATTTATACTTGCGTCTAAAAACAAAAGTTAGAGAAACACGAGAACTAAGACACGGTAAACGTTGACAAATCATATAGATTGTGTCTTGTATTGTGACTGCCTCTGTGGCGCGGTGGGTGTGTATCCGACTGCTACGCAAGAGGTCGTGGGTTTAATCTCCACCCAGGATAAAACTTTGTGTGATGAGCACGATGGTTTATTCTGTATCTGAGTGTTATTTATCTATAATATGTATGTATTTAGATGTATATAAGTAAGTTTATCAGTTGTTTGGTTTCCATAGTACAAGATCTGCTTAGTTTGGGCTCAGATAGTGTTGTCCCAAGACATTAAAAAAAAAGATATTATTAAGATTGACCTACGATATAAAGAAGGTACTCGCTGAGAGGGACTGAATGTAGAAAGGGATGGACTGCTTAGCTAGCTCGCTGCATAGGCAATGGGCTTGCATATCTACCGATGAATCAATGGTTGTTGAAGCAATTGTCCTCGAGTGAAGACCGCGTCTAGATGAACGTAACGTAGGACGATCTCTAGTCGATAGAGAGACGGCCTGAAAAAGGTTGCTGGAAAGATCTGGATGGTATCTATATATAATATAAGATCGATTTTAGGTCTAGCAGTGGACCGTTAAAGCGTAAAATTGTACTCGTGGTTTTAGATTTTAGGTTTATTTCCTAATATCGTAGAGAAGATATACACAGTATCAGTTTTTCGACCATTAAAAGTTGAAAATCCTGTGCCTCACGGAGACATCGCTAAGCTGGCATCAGTCGATCCGTGACCACGATCGGTGTAATTCGATTAAAACGTCGGACAAATAAAAGTTTCGTACTTTTAAACAATTCAAGCGACTAAGTCCCGAAATATATACCTATATAACTAGCTGTCCCGCGCAACTTCGTATGCGTAAATTTACCCGTTTTTGCAACATTTCTCATTGCTGCTCCGCTCCTATTGGTCGTAGCGTGATGTTATATAGCCTATAGCCTTCACCAATAAATGGGCTATCCAACAGTGATTTTTTTAAAGATTTTGTTAATTCGGATCAGTAGTTCCTGTAGATTACCGCATTCAAACAAACAAACTCTTCAGCTTTGTAATATTATAAGTATATATATATATATGTATAAAAATCACGAAAGTTTAAAAACATTAGCTAAAAGTTATTAAAGTGAAATTCGGACTAGTAGATGTCAGTTTGACAAATGACCCATTCATCAAACTGACATACTTATCATATTATATGTACAAATGTACGCATATGTGTATATACGAAAATAATCTATCGCTGCTTTTATTTAGGTACTACTAACAATCCGCGTCAATTAATTTTAAATGTTATATTAAATTTTTGTCTGTGCTAAGTCTATTCCAACTGAGCGGACAGTAAAGATCGCGTGAGCTGTCATTTCACTCTCTAACCATTAGAGCATTACTTTTTATTTCCTCACTATTTCAAATTACGAGTAAATGCGCATAATAATTGTGTGTTCAGGAAAATTGTTATTCACGTAATTAAATTGAATATATAACATCAATAATGTTAGCTTATGATATTAGTCTGAAGATAGAATGTTGGAACGTAATGCAAATATCTACAGAATGCAAAACAATTATCAATTAAAATGTCAATTTGAATTTTATTGACAGTATGACGGATGGTTCGTGTATTTGCATTGAAAGATTAAATAACGAGAGTGATGATGGCGGCAAACTGATCTGTCATCATTGGTACAAGTTATAACATATGTTTAAATAGTAAAATAAGTTGAAATAAAATTACTTATTAGTCACCAGACTAGATTGTAATGTAAGGTACTTTAGTAAAGTACTTTATTAGTAAAAAAAAAATGGTGCAAGTCCACGTGAAAACGATCGTATGTAAAGTTAATAATAATAATATCTTGGGACAACTCACACAACGTCATCTGGTCCCAAACTAAACAGAGCTTGTACTATGGCAAACAGACAAATGATAAACATGCTTATAGGTATATTTCTATATACATACATTATAAATAAATTACACCCAGACACAGAATAAACCACCGTGCTCATAACACAAAGTTTTATCCTGGGTTTGAACCCACGACCTCCGGCTTAGCAGTCAGGGTTATTAACCACTAGACCAACAGGCCAGTCAGTTGACGGGATTTAGTATGATCCGTGATAGGTCGACATGTATTTTCGAATTTATTGTTTGTACACAAATGCAGGTAAAAAATATGTACAAGGGCTATCTAACAGTAAAATATTTTTTCAATTTGGACTAGTAGAGTCCAAATTTAATCACACCAAAAAGGAACAGATCTGGATGAAATTTAGCCCAGAAATATATTATAGTCTGGAAGATGTTATGAAATGACACATCTGCTAGGTTTTTTTAATTTTAGAAAGATATAGTATACATCTTTCTAAAATTAAAAGAATGCCCGTGGGATACATTTCAAAAATCCAACAGAAATTAAGTCGTGGGAGAGAACTGGTCATACTTAGATAAACATATTTTTAAGATAATACAGATAATATCATCAATATCTTGGGACAACTCACACAGCGTCATCTGATCCCAAATTAAGCAGAGCTTGTACTATTATAACCAGACAACTGATAAACATACTTATATATTTCTAAATACATACAATTAAATCATCCTATAGTAATTATCCGCTACAAAACATGCTCCACCTGCAGACCGTTAAAGTAAGAAACAATCGAAGGAAATTGCCGCACAACATGCTTAGCTCTAAGTAATTGGTCATGAATAAAGTCATACCTACTTAAGTGGGTAGGTGTGTACTGCGCTTTTGTAGATACTTAGGATATAGAAAAACGCTATAAAACGCTAACGCTAATTGTACGACGTGCTAGCTATATGTCTTCTATCAGTATTGTCAAACAAGAACATAACGTGATGGTCTTTGTCTAGTAGTAAGTGATCCTAACTGGTACGCCAGTGATCGTAGGGTCGATGCCTGCTCAGAATTAACCGTTGTGTGATGACCACGACTGTTTGGCCTCCCAGACAGTTTTTAGAGCAGAGCCTCTGGGATCTGCCTTAACCTAGTGCTGGTCACAAGTGAGAATTTCGTCTTTGATTAAGATGAGTTGAAACATTATGGCCTCACAAATAAATATAGAATATTCACAACATGGAAATACCTAAAGTCGAAGAAATGGGATAATAATTATTGTTAGTAGAAGACCCTTGACTTATTATTGATCGAAGATCATTGACAAGGAAAATCATTATCTTAAGAGGCAGGAATTCTTAAGAAATTGCCTTAGTATAATCATAGTACAGAGAACTAAGAAGCTAAAGAACTGGCATCGGCCTCGCAATCGTGAGGTCGCGGGTTCGATTCCTACCCATTATACTACCGACGTGAACCCACTCCTAACACAAGCCATAGTGCTTAGCTGGAGGGGTTAACAGGATTGCTAGTAATGTGAGACCACATTGCTAGTTATCATTAAAAAAAAACACAACTAAATTAAAGTGTCTATCTTTTTCAAAGAATATAGTACTTTGTATTATTGATGATGCTCTATGGGTGTTGGCTACACAATTTTTGCCACATACAAGTATTGCTCCTCTTTTTTTTTTTTAATTGACTTTAAAAAAGGAGGTTTTGTGTGATTAACCTTTGTGTGTGTTCGCGATTTTCAACAAAATCACTGACCCTTGGGTGTAGTTTTTACTATTCGACAGTATATTTTTTGTGAAGATTTTAATGTAGATGTTGATGCAGGTACTAAGCTACTGAAACATATTTTTAGTGCCTGGGAAGATTCACAGGATGCCATTGGAGTGTTCTGTGATCTTTCTAAAGCTTTTGATTGTGTGGCGCATAGGACACTTCTCCTGAAACTTAGGCATTACGGTATTAAAGGTACAGCGCTGGATCTACTTGCCTCTTACCTAAGTGAAAGAATTCAATATGTTGATATAGGAGGAGTAAGGTCGTCTGGATCTCCAATTAGTATGGGCGTGCCTCAGGGATCAATACTCGGTCCCTTCTTATTTTTGGTATATATTAATGATTTACCATTTTATGTTAATAACTTTTGTGACATCATTCTATTTGCTGATGACACTTCTCTAATTTTTAAAATCGATCGTAAACTAGAAAATTTTGAGAAAATAAATAGAACACTCGCACTAGTTCAAGATTGGTTTACAACGAACAACCTACTTCTAAATCCCAAAAAAACTAAATGTATTAAGTTTAGTTTGCCAAATGTGAAAAGTACTAATACGAGTATAATTTTAAATAATGAGGTGATTAGCTTTGTCGACTCGACAGTTTTTTTGGGAATTACATTAGACAATAGGTTACAGTGGGGCACCCAAATATCATGTCTCGCAGGAAAACTCAGTTCTGCAGCGTATGCT
This sequence comes from Herminia tarsipennalis, assembly GCA_945859575.2. NCBI lineage: Eukaryota > Metazoa > Arthropoda > Insecta > Lepidoptera > Erebidae > Herminia > Herminia tarsipennalis. The sequence continues at coordinate 5,969,859 of OX243834.2, read as the reverse complement.
GTCAGCAAAGTTAGACAGCTTACGAACGTAGAAACAGCTCGACTAGTATATTTTGGTTATTTTCACAGCGTCATGTCCTACGGTATATTGCTTTGGGGCAAGGCGGCTGATATACAAACTATTTTTATTCTTCAAAAACGTGCAGTGCGTGCGATATATCAACTAGGAGCACGAGTTTCCCTTAGAGAAAAGTTTAAAGAGATAGGCATTTTGACAGTTGCATCACAATATATATATGCAAACGTTATGTTTGTAAAGCAAAACTTACATTTATATAACAAAAATAGTGATATTCACTCTGTGAATACAAGAAATAAGCACAAATTGGTAGGTCGATATCATAGGCTTCATAAAACTCATAACTCATTCATGGGACTAGGTGTTAAATTTTTCAATAAAATCCCAGTCAGCATATCGAGTCTACCAGTAAATAAATTTAAGAATGTAGTCAAGAGACATCTTATACAAAGAGCTTACTATTCAATCGATGATTATTTAACTGATAAAGATAAATGGATGTAGTTCGTTGCTCCCTATTAATGTATTGGGTTGTATAGTTTATTGCATTTTACTAGGTGAATATTGTTGTCACAGTTTGATAATGTTACTTAGGTACTAGTTAAGAAAACGATTTACTTTTGTAAGTAAAGATTCTGCGTGATAAATTACGGCCATTCTTTTCTTTCCTTTGAAAAACATGTATACTTATTCATTAAGTAGCAGTAAATTGGCCAATATTTAAGCACATAAAGTTTTTACATCGTAAGTGGATGCTCCTACTATGTTGTGCCCATTGAGGCTGATGTATCCGATCTCGTGTACTCTTCTAATATTAATGACCTCTTTTTTTGCATCAGTCCTCTAATATATGGTGTATAATATAATGGTGGCAGCACCTTACCTGCATAAACAGTTTATAAACAGAGAAACATTGTAAACATTGGCAATTTGAAAAGAGTGGCCACGAGTTTTTATTGCCTGTTCTTTTCTCGGGCTTTACCTATTGTTTGCGAACAGGCATTACCAGTAAATGTAGAATCGACTTTTCACAAGTGTAGTATTTTGCTTCCTAAGTGAATAAATGATTATTATTATTATTATTATTATTATTATTATAAAACATTGTCCTGGGTTAGAAGACATGGAGTTATACATCTATACTAATATTATAAAGCTGAAGAGTTTGTTTGTTTGGAACTACGAGTCCTAATTGAATAAAATATTTTTCTGTTGGGTAGCCAATTTATCGAGGATGGCTAAAGGCTATATAACATCACGCTACGATCAATAGGAGCAGAGCAGCAATGAAAAATGTTACAAAAACGGGGAAAATTGACGCATACGAAGTTGCGCGGGTCAGCTAGTTGAAATATAAAGGCCGCCCCACACCGCGAGCATGCTTCTGTAATGTAACATGATTCGTTTTTGAGCACTACGTTACAATACTGCCTCCCAGAGCATGCGCCAATGCCTAATGTAACATTTATGATTCGTTATTCGAAACGATCGTTTAATTTTTTTATTGATGTTACAAGTTGTGTCAAAATATTACTGATTGTATCTCCTCCCCAAGACTTCTTACCCAGCAATCGCCACCGAGGCAGTCGATCCATAAGTACTTCACATATACTTCATTGCCGTAACTGTACATAACGTCACTTACCCATTAATAGTTTAGATGATAGTAAAAAAAAATTCTAGGCCGTGACAACTAAATTCAATGCCAGTTAATAAAAAAAAAAACAAACGACTTGCGAACTATAGTTAACCTACCATTGCAAATGCATTTGGCATTGTACATTAACGCGCAGAACAAATTAAATGTTATTAGTATAGGCTATGTGCAAAATGCGTGCAGAATTAAATCGTAGAAGAAGTTGCATCAGGAAAAAATCGGTCAAGTGCATGTCGGGCCACGCACAATGTAGGGTTCCGCTGTCCCCCATCCCGCTTTAGAACTGGGTTTTCTATTGTTTTTATTTCATACTACTAACAACACAATACTAATTAATAATTTTTAATGGTATTTGTACAAAAACATTGTTAGTTCCCATTTGATCAGCTGTAACTCGTAAACTTGTAAAGCCTACTTAGCTGTGATAGTTTCCCTTTTAATTTATTTTTTATTTGTATTTATTGAGGTAACTAAACAGTGACACAATACAAGTTAATTAATAGTATTACAAAATCATGGTTATCATTGTGACACCAGCGACAGTTACCACATTTAAAAAAAAAACACTATATACATATTAATATTATTTTCTAAGACGAAGATGGCTGGTGGTGAAGCTGAAAAACCTGCAAGTCCCCAAGCTGCTGGTCACCCAACGGCAACGGCAGGAGGAGTAGAACAGGCGCAAACCGCATCTGCCGGCGCCGATACAATCTTTGGGAAAATCTCGAGGAAGGAAATACCAGCTAAAATCGTTTATGAAGACGACCAGTGTTTGGCGTTCCACGATGTCAATCCTCAGGCCCCTACTCATATTCTTGTGATCCTAAGAAAGCCAATTTCCCAGTTGTTGAAAGCTGAAGATGAAGATGAGCTGTTGCTTGGTCACTTGCTGATTGCCGCCAAAAAGGTTGCTGTAAAGGAGGGTCTAGCTGAGTCTGGATTCCGTTTGGTCATTAATGACGGCAAAAATGGAGCACAAAGTGTTTACCACTTGCATGTCCATGTTCTAGGTGGTCGTCAAATGCAGTGGCCACCTGGCTAAAAAGAACTATTTGTTTTTTTTTTTCATTGTTTTTTTTTTTTTGCTGCTTGATTACAGAAGTTATGTAATCACAGCTCAATATAGTTTATGGTGAACATAAAGTTTAATACTACTACAAATTTTTTGCATACCCAACGTTGACCATTTAGCTAGCAGGGTTGTAAAATTAGCAGGTACCTACCCTAAAAAAATGTTATTCAAGATGTTATTCTTTTGCTTTGTTGTAGTAAGTAAAGTCCAATATGGATTTTAACCTGGTTATTCGTGAAATGCTTGTTCGTAACGTGAAAACCAATATTATGCGAGTGTTATTTCGGTCGAAATAAACTTGATTAAAAAGTGGAGTTTTTTTTTCATAGGAGTTCCCGAGCTTACGTCTTCTAGTGATCTGATTCTGGAAGGGATATATTGTAATTCTAATTTGAAGAGGATTTTCTGTCTTAAGAGTGAAGCCACGACAAAATATTAGTCTAGTATTAAGTCACAAAAAGTTACAATAATAATTATCATTCAAATTTGTTAAAATATACATAATTTGAGATTACATTTTATTTAATGTTAATTTCTGTCCGTATTATTTCGTAACGTTGCAGGATAAATATTGAAAGTAAAATATGTTTAGTAAAATACTTTTGGACTATTATCTAAATATTACTTTCATTGCTTTTATAAATTACTTAGTTTTTGCCTGTGGCTCTGTCATCGTTGGTATGATAACTATATATGCCAAATAGAAGAAAAATAAACATCAAACATCATTTACAAATACTAACCCCAAATTACTCTACCGCAGAGGTCAATTGCGTGTAAAAAGATACAGGAAAATGAAATCGTGTTGTTGTAATGACCATTTGATGGCAGTAAAACGTCGTAAACTGGCAAACCTTGACGGACCTTCAAAGAGCCTTGAGGAATCCGGAATTGCGAACGACACATCTCATCCTTTACAAACACGAGCTAAGTAAGTACCTCGTAAGTTATTGTCATCCAGAAATGGGAGTATTTGCAGAGATGGCTGCATTTGACTTAAGTGTTAAGATCAAAATAGAACTGAAATGTGTTTTATTTTTTAATATATTTAAAAACACTTCGGATTCACTAAAACTTACAAAGGTTGGTATTGGAATTTTCTAAAATATGATGTCCCTTGCGCAGTTTAAAGGTATTATGACTGACTAACCAATTGGCACCTTTGTAAACACTTCTGAATAGTGACTGCTAAAATGTATTGTCATATAAACTGCATTGCTGCTGTTTGCGCAAGGGTTAAATGTAGAAAGTAACAAAAATAATAACTTGACTGCCTCAGAGATGCTACACACATAAGTGAGGCGGCACTGTCGGTTCGGTAGAGACTGTACATGCCGAATAACAAAGCCGACCCGAAGTAACTACTACACATGTTTGCCTTTTAACTTTCACGATTTGTACATTATAAAATTATACAAACTACGGGTCTTAATCGCGTGAATAATTTTAGGTAAATACCTTTTTTATTCGATCATATTGCAACGGCCCTGGTCACGGGTAGACTGGTTCAGCTCAGCGTGGCCTCCGTGAAGTGCGGGTTTCATAAATTACCCTCGCTTTTATCACTCACTATTACTGAACTGTCGGTACTTCGACACACAATACTAAGGACACGGTGTGCACACGTGATGTTCACCGCGCCATTCTGGAGTAATAGTGACGGTCAGTGGAGAGGACCTGTGGTTTCTGTAGTACAATCCAGTGATTGGATCCCGCATCCATTAAGTGTTCCGCTATTGCTGACTTATTTGTCTGTCGGTTTTTCACAGCCGCAATATGTTCCTTAACCCTTTTCGCTATTGTGCGCTTGGTTTGTTCGATGTAGAAACTACCACCGCTGTAATCCACTCCGAAAATGTCAGGTGTCTGTAGAGGAATTACAGCCTTAGGAGTACGTAGGTGCTTAGCTACCTTGGAGTGCTTACTATATACAGTCTTAATGGAGTATTTCTATAGTACTGTTCTAACTTTATCCGTCACTCCGTTCACATACGGTAGACAAGCTGGAGCCCTATCAACCTCTGGTCGGGAGCCTCTCCGCTTCGTACGTCGTGTGCTTCCTCTGGACCTCCTGAACATGTGCGACCTCACTTTCTAAATGTTCAAGGTCACAAATATAATATGCTCTATTTGTCATCGATGTTACCACTGATTGCAGATGTCTTAGATGGTGGTGCCAGTCAGCATTTAAGTACCTATCTGTGTGCGTCAGTTTTCTGTACACAGTGTGTGCTAAGGTAACATTGTCTCTAACCATTATCTTAACATCGAGAAAGGCTAACGACCTGTTGACCTTCATTTCAACAGTGAACCTGATCCAAGGGTGTACGGAGTTCAAGTCACAATCCGAGGGTGAGGAATAAGAGTTATTTTTTAGGGTTCCGTAGCCAAAATGATGAACCCTTATAGTTTTGCCATGTCCGTCCGTTCATCCGCAGCTTAGTTCACAATCTGTTAATGCTAGAAAGCTGTAATTTAGCGTGCATACACATATCACTTACGCCGACAAAGTCAAAGAATAAAACCTTGAAAAATATAGATTTAGGGATCCGTTTGTGAAATATTAAGCTTTAAAGTGCAATTTTTTGTTAGAGTCAAGTGTTCAGCCCCGCCCCGACAAGGGGTTGAAGTTGAGTATGTAAAAAAAAATCACAGTAGTAGTAGTATATATAGTGAAATAAAAAGGAAAACTATCACAGCTAGAAATGAGAAGTACCAACATTTTCATAGAAATTCCATTGAAAATTATTATTAAGTAGGTATAACGTTATGAAACAAAAACAACAGAAAACCCACTTCTTAAGCTGCATCATTCGGATGAGGGACTACGGAACCCTACATTGTGTGTGGACCAATATACACTTGTCCGGTTTTGAACTCTACGCCCGCAAGGAATTATTTTAACACAAAATATTAAAATGCAACGTCTAAACGATCTGATTGAAGAAAGTGATAGTGATGTAGAAGTTATACCTAGACAAAAAAGAAAGGATTTATATTTGAATATTACGATGATCGTGATTTCGCGATCAGGTTATGCATTAGCATTTATTAAAATGAGTGCATTTAAAACTTATTTCTAAAAACAAAACTTGCGAAACCCCAAAAATCACACGAAAAATACAAAAGTAATACAACAGATGAACAATCTTTGACAGGTCCTGTCCCATGCTACAATACGACAAAAGTGAGTTGACATGACTTACACTTTAACACCGTCTATTTGTAGAACTACGCATAACTGCCGGGTATTACATTAATTCATAATTTTATTCACTATGCTATTCGCGCATACCTAGATAATCGAAGTATAGCTATACGATAGATTGCATGTGAAAACGTCTATTGATTTTCCCGAGATCATGATCTTGGAATAGATTGTTTATAAATTTTGGTTTGGTTTAATTCACCCTCAATAATGCAATTTGATTATTCAAGACGACTGCTGTAATCACTTATTTGATCATAAAATATATCACTGTTATTTTATTTATGTTTTTTTTTATGAAAGTGTAACTTTCAGTTAAACCCCAAAAATAATCCTAATTACTATAGTGACGTCTGACAACCCGGCGAGTACCTAAACGTCGCTCGTCGCACCGTGTTAATAGGCGGATGACCTTGTAGTGACAATTGGACTAATATTAACTATATAAAAAAATCAATTGCTTCATATATATGAACTAAAGACGATCACTTGAGTATGGCATTACTGATTTGACTAATATTTTTGTTGTGTTTGTAGTTTTTAAACAGATTACCTATTAATATCGCACAACTCATACGTTACTAGCAATAGCCAGCAACCAGCTTAGCTTAATTGCTAGGAATGGGCTCACGTTGGTAGATAATATGTAGGTACATGAGTTTTGAACCCATTATTCGATGCGTTAACAACTAAGCTACTGCTACCGCTTCAAATCTATTTAAATAAAAGGAGAAGCTGATTGACTGACTGACATATCAATGCAGGGCCTAATCTTTATGGGTTAGAAACTTGAAATTTTGCACAGGGGCTACGTTTATAACTTATGAGAGCACTAAGAAAGGATTTTTGAAAATTCACCCTCTAAGGGGGTTAAGTTAGTATGAAACTTTGCCGTTAAAATATTTTGGTAACAATCTGGTTTAAAAAATATTTTTTGGTAAACCAGTCAAATACATTTTGTTTCAAAAGTGTCTTGGACCTTCGTAACCTTCAATCAAAAACATGGACGAATGTGAATGCAATTTTTTATTATTAGTAGAAAGCTAGGTTTAAATTGAAACTACGTTTGATGAAAATACATTTAATCGTTTTACAGACAATCTTATTTTTGTTTTCCTTTTATGCAGATTATTAAGCAGAATTTACAAACATTACAAGTGGCTACAATATTCACCTCTATTGTTAGTGCAGGTAATAACTCCCCGATAAGCTCTGATAAACTTACTCACTTGTAGAAATGACATCAAGTAGTTTCACTAAAGGCGTCAAGCATTTGCCTGGCATGCTAAACTAGGTATCCTACCATATTTGTTTTCCACCTTTAATTTTATTTTAGGGCTATTTATTTTGTTTTTACTTGACTGTTTCAGAAGGAGAATATTTTTTTTCGTTTATATGTAGGTATGTATACTGTGTCCACTATGTTGTGTGTGTATTGTTTTTTTAGCAGGCTGTAGACACCCTAAAAGGTTGGATGCTAGATTCGTCTCAATTGTGGAAGTAACGTTGACTATATAATTTTGCTTATCCGTGGTCCTCTAGTCGAATACGACAACCAATGTTACTTCCACAGTTAAGAGGAATCTCGTATGATAAAATCCCCTGTCTAGTTCCCCCTAGGGGCTGGGATTCCACGACCAAATATTTTTGCCTTTAGAACCCCGAGGAGAATAAAAGGGTACCCTGGGCAAAAGTTTGTATTGAAATATATTAAATAGGGTACCAAGGGCAATAATAAAAAGATTTTTATTCAGGGAGTTCAAAAGGTAAAAATATTTGATCACAGAACCCCAGGGGGACTTGACAGAGGGACCACCTTCGGTGTTTTAAATGGTTAATTAATGGATTTCTGATTCTTAACTGTGGAAGTAACGTGGGATATATAATTTTGCTTATCCATGGTCTCCTAGTCCAGTCCCCCGGGGCGATTGCATGACCATTTTTGCATTTAAAACCCCTTGGGGAACACGGTCAAGTTACCATATTTAAATAAAGGTTTTTATTCAGAAGGTTCAAAAGGCAAAAATATTTGATCATAGAACCCCCAGAGAAACTAGGCAGGGGGACCACGGATAAGCACCGGATAGTTTTTCAGATAAGCGGTCGGGTTTTTTTTTCTTTTGTAATGATTTAGCTTGTACTGTTAAATTGGATCCTCGTGGATACACTGCTAAGTGGAACAACTATCATCATGATGACTACTATTTTTTTACCGAGTTTGCACTTCCTCGTTTTTTGTGCTTTGTGCCAAAATAGATGATTTATTTTTGTTTCATTGTAGTCTTTCTGAAGTTGTTAAAGTTCTAACGTCCTCTATTGGAAAAGTAATTACCTACTCTTCTCTTTATTTCTTAGGTACTAATTCGATGTGCTTTCTCGGTCGCGTATTGATATTTTACCTAAACTACTTAAAATAGCCTTCTGTGTATGTGTTTACATAAACACAGTTGGTGATAAGCGCATGCTTAGGTAAAACTACGCAACGGATTTAGATCCGATTTTGACTGTCATTTACAGGTTTTCCTCTGAGAGGATTAAATTTAGGGGTACGTCTCTACAGGCAGAACTTAGTACTATAGGTATACGTATACCTAATAATTGCCTTATTGAATTGGAATTGAAAATGTGAGTATGTAAATAAAAAATAGAACATAATGAGTTCAAACACTAAACACTTTTAAAGGACACCATAGAAAGATTTTGTAGAGTCTGCAACTGTGGTGCGGTGTAAGTGTGTCCGACTGCTACGCATAAAGTCGTGGGTTCGATTCCCACACGGGACACCACTTTGTGTGATCCTCAAATTATTGTTCCGGGTCTATGTGAACTTTGTGTCCGTGACTTGTATGTTTGTGAAGTCCCCCGTGACACAGGGCTTGTAACCTACCACGAGAGTCGTCTTTAGAAAAAAAAAGGTAAGTTAAAAATGCGAGCATTGTACTGGTCTAATATTTCTAGCACGCGGTTCCGCCCGCTTGAATGTCGAAAATCACGATTTTTTTAAACTTTCTTACTTGATTCTCCATAATTATCACTGCTTACTTTGTTAGTTTATATGTTACTTGGTGTAATAAAATATCATGGGTATTCTATAACCTGGCTACATGGCTATGAATTGAAATGAAAATTTTGCATTGTTTTCATTTTAATTGTAAACAGTTCCATCATGGAAAAAACATTAGTAAACGAACAAACAAATAAACCTTAGGTTTTATATGATGTTTACATGTAATACATAATAATATAATAGATAATAGTTGTAAACATAAAAACATGAGTAATCGTCTCGACAATACTACAAACAAGTAACAAGAAAGACCTCGTCCTAGAAACTAGGTATTAAATCGAATTAAAGAAAAACCGAGCGAGAAAAAACATCAATTCGCAGATATAATTTTTTCCACACATAAATTTTACGATGTTCGACCGCTCCAAGTAATCCCGTGCTCTTCAATTAATTATAAACATTAATGAAGGTTATTATAATTTAAAAGTATTACCCAGCCGCGTTTAGGAGTCCTCCTTATGCATGATTTGCTTCCCACACAATGGAAATCACTACACGGTCGTGTCACCACTGCCATATAAAACTGAATGTAACTATATTACACGAGAATGAAAGACACGATCGCGCGCATGCGCCTTGCACGTAACTGTGACTGAACTGAGGTGCGCACGAGTGTTGCGCGTCGATTATGTCGATGTTTTTTTTTTTGTAAGGATGATGTTTTTCGTGACTAATTAATGTTTTAAATGTATATATATTTCTTGCTTTATTCTTTTTCTTTAAATATTTTGGGGTAGCTTCATAACTAAACAGTTTTCTTTTTCTTGTATACTTAATGAAAAACAATTTCAATAATAAAGTGCAGTAATCGCTGCCGTTAGTTTTTAATACGTTTTTTTATTTGCTTCGTAAGAATTTTTCACGTTAGTAATTTATAACAAACTTTAAAATAAAACTTAGAGTAATTATCACAGCAAAAGTTACTAACATTACCTATATATATTTTTAGCATTGTTTTTGTGTCCACTATGGTCCTCAAACGTGAAGTTAATTTTAATACAATATTTACATTTTTGAAAGATAGCAAAACTTGAAGTCAAGATACAGGAATCGAAATTATTTTATTAATAATATAATTGGCAAGACATGTCTTTAAAATTACTTTAGTGAAGTTAATTCGGTAATCATTTAATTAAAAAAAAATAACACTTACATTGGTTTAAAAAATAGAAACATATGTTCATTATGTTAAAATTATTAGTGGACGACGTCGTTCTTTACAAATTTTGTGGCATAGCGATAAAACTTGGATTATAAACCCGTGACCTGAAAACTCGGAAGTCGACTGCTTCGGTAGTGCAGTGACAGTACGTATGACAGCTGCACAAGACGATTTGGGTTCGATTACCACACCGGATACCGTTACTTTGTATCTGTGAATTTTATGTTTGTGAATCCCCCGCAAATGACAGGTTTTTACCGCTAGGTCATCACTGCTCCACAACAGAAAAACGGAAGTAAATCTATCGACAATTCCCATCACTAGCCAGTCAGAGCATGCCACGGTACGCCGCGTAGCACTACTCAGTTATGGAAATTAACATTGGACGAGTAAAAATAAAAACACAGAGTAATTACCATCGATATGGTCACTGACCATCACTATATCTTGAAAGGGTCTTTCTTTACATTGTTAATTTAGCAATGTTTAGAAACTCTCTATCCAATTTTAAAAATTATAGATTAGTATATTGTACCTACTCATATTATTCATATTCAAAATACTGTAGTCACTTAGGGAGCGTAGGTTAGTCACACTTGTATATAAGTTGTTGCTATAATTTACCTGACATTATAAGATCTTGGTATCAAGTTTATAATGCAAAACATAAAATAAATAAATTCAAATACACAATTTTATTTAAATACAAATTTCTTTAATCAATTTTGAAGCAAAACACTACACTTGTGAAAAGTTATAATGCTATAGAAAAGAACAAGGCAATCAAATAGTATGTTATTAAAAAAATAAATGTAACACAAAATACTTACCTATTTAATTCAAACAAAGTGAAGTACAAGGCATTAAACACACACCAAGCACTAGTTTTTCCCTGCGGCTGCGACCGCGTGATGACCGACCACTAATTATATTTTTTTTATAACTAATAGTCTAATTGTTACTGCGTGAAGGAGTAACAAAAATCCGTCGATCATCACAAACTTTATAGGGGAATGGTGTACGAGACGATCCGTTGAGGTGAGATGATCCTTCTTGGTTGCTGCAAAACTGTAAACGGCATATAGCTTTTTTATAGATACAATTTAGTACCCGATGCCCCCTTGCCTCAGTCAATCGTGATGGCGTTATTAGTGACAGCATTTTATTTAATGTAAAAAAACAGCAATTACGTCCCTTTGATTTAAGGTAAGGTTGACTTTAAGCGTAGTAAAATGTGATTTTTGTAGTCTATTTTGGAGACTGATAAACTTATTGTTGGCTTTGTTTATTGTTCTGTTTTATTTTTTAAAGATATGGTACCAGTTGAAAACATTGCCGTTATGTTATCGAATAATTAATAAAAAAGTTGACTTGACGCGAGATGACTATAGTATTGGTGTACAAGAGGGATCATTTTACATATGAAAAGGAATATACTGTAAAAACACCCACAAAATCACCAAATAAGTGCAGAAGAAAGGGTTAAATATGAAAATAAGTAAAAAATCATCGCAAGAAAGCAAGTGTACATGCAAAATGAAACAGCGCAGGAATCATTCCTTATTCATGATTGATGCATTTATGTTATCGCAAATAGGTGCACGTTTCACTTAATTCACTTTCTAAAGAGTAAAATAAAATATTTTGTGTTCTAATTTCCATTTACTTTTATTACGATTATGTAAAATACAGCAAATGAAAAAATAAATATAAAATAAGTTTTATAAAAGTGAGCATTTTGTAACTGCAAGTGCTAAATGCTTAGAGATATGTTAGTTTTGTTTTACTTTGCAATTCATTTTCATGAAATATTAATTGCTTTAACATCTTTTTATTTTAAAGATAAACTCCACAGCAGGGTGTCTCTATACTTTGTGGTATTTTATTCTTATTCGAATCATGGACTTAAAATATACTCAGGCTCAGAACGAGAACATCTGAACTACACATAGTGGGGTTTCATGCGCGGATCAACACCACTCTGCCACAAAACGCAGAGGGAACTGAAGGAAAGTCAAACAATGGTGCTCTAGAATTTCACGCATAAGTGTGGTTTAAGAATTCTCGAAACACCTTCATTACAATGTGGTCCTTGTCCTTGAGAGATATCTGACATGATGACACAAACCTAGTGATCTTAGGGTCCTCGGTATATCCTCGGGGTAGCCTCGGTATTTTTAGGGTTGTTTTAAGGTTAAAAAAGGAACCTTATTATTATCATTTCGCTGTCTGTCTGTTTCACAGGGCTCTATCTTTATGATAAACATATTTAGAATATTGTTAGGGGTCCTTAATTTGACCAGAGCACTTAGAAAGTTATTTTTATTATGTTATTCTTATATAAAGCCTTTTTTCGAGAATTCTCGTCCAGGTTGGTACTTTGGTACTGGCGCGTTTGGTTTAAATAAGGTCGATCTTTTCCGTTCTACACCCCTTTTTGATCCCAAATTGTTGCTCATGTTCCCGCGCCACAGGACACTTAGAAATTATAAATTGTTTGGGTTTGTCATAAAAAAAATAATTAAAGTAACAATTATCTAAATAGGTATTTAAAAATATAACACTATTCAGTAGGCTTAAACCACTAGGAAGATGTAACCGACATTAGTAATATCGCAACACAATGTTAGACAAGAGAAGCCTGTAGAATATACCATTAAAAGCGTATAATTTGTGCAATGAACGAATGTTCACTCAGTGTAGCAAATCTCTTTTACTTCATATGGTAGTTTAAATTTGCTGTTTTCATTTTCATTTAGTTAACGCTAGATTGCGTTGCGTCGATGCCGTGACTTAATTTTTTCATGTTTTATGTATATATATACATGAAATTATAAGTTAAATATACATCTAGTGTTATGTATCTATCTATTAGTTATTAGCTGTTGTCCGTGACTTCGTCTGTATGAACTTAAATTCAAGAAGAGTGCGAGCGTATTAGTAGATAAACATGTACTAGCTTTGAAATTAATCGTGCATTAATATCTTTATCAAAAACTCATGAAATATGATACAGTCGTTTTTACGTGAGGCTCCAATGAGCAATCCTTCATAATATAAGGTATTTATTTATTTTTATTCGTTTTCTGTTTTTTTTAAAGACGACTCCCGCAGTAGGGTCCCAGCCCTGTGTCGCGCTTTACAAACATACAAGTCACAGACACAAGGAACACTCAGACTAGGAACAACAATTTGTGGATCACACAAAGTGGTGTTCCGTGTGGGAATCGAACCCTGGACCTCTTGCGTAGCAGTCGGACACACTCCCACCGCACCACCAGTCTTGTAAGAGTGCTTGTTACAGCAGTGTCAGCAGCAGTGTACCTCAAGTAGCCTACTTCTTCTAGTTTTGATATTAGGTATGTTCCCTTTATGTCGAGTCCCGTTATGTCGAGCCGAAAGCCTTGTCTCGCTTCTATTAGGTACCACTATGTCGAGTCTACGTTTTCTGTCCCGTTTCTATTCCCTTAATGTCGAGTTTCTTTACCACGCTTCCATTACCTATTTTTTTTTTTTTTGCCTGTGTCAAAATCCCCACGGATCCCAACCCATCGAGGGCACGACAGGTGGGTATGTCGGACTCGAACCGACTAAAAAATCACACGTTCTTACGTCTTGTAGATTCATTGCCGGAGATGAGGGTGTCCCTTACGGAATAGTTACCTTCACCTCCGGGGGACCTTGGCCAAGTATATCGCCCCATCCATTGCTTTTTTCAATTAGCTGCTTTGTTTCGTCGGTCGCGAATCGCGTCTCAAGTTTGAAAACGACAGGCTGCCCTGCCGTCGTTCTCAAGCCAACGATATCAGGGGGGGCGGAGATCGTTTTCTGCCCTTTGTCGAGCGGTGCGGCTTCTGCGGGATGAAACGCTTCTATTACCTACCTATAGCTCATTGGTATGAGTCGATAGTCTATTTTGGTTATTTAAGTTTGCAATTTCCTGCTTTAAATAGCGCTTTATATAAAGGTTAGGTTCTGTGCTCTTATTATCAAGATGAGGCCTGAGTCGCAAAAGTGAGAATGTTTTAAAACTGATTATGTATGTAGGTATGATGAATCTCAATGTCTCTAGAAAAATTATTAACGCCGTCAAAGCATAAAAAGACCATTATATTCATGAATTCTTAGTGTTTTTATGTAGTTTTTGTTATGTTTTTTGCTCATCATCTTCGCAGCGGTTGACGTAAATTCGTTAATTTGTGAGAATATTGACCGCTTGCAAAAACCAAGGCTTTTTAATTATAGCTGAATACATAAGTATTTGATTTTACTTACAATGAAAATTCGTTTAAAACTGTTTATTAGAAGCTGCCGCGATAGGATTTTTATATTGTTCTGTCGATGAAATAGTTGTAGCGTTGTTTAAATCGAAGTACATCGATCGAAATGACTCCTTGGACCGTTTCAAGATCGAATGTTTTTATTCGCTTAGATTTGGTGGACTGACCTATTGTATGACGTTTGCTTAGGTATCATCATCATCAGCCTATCGCAGTCCACAGCTGGACATAGGCCTCTCTCTCGCACGCCACTTTGTTCTATCTTCGGCTTCTTGCATCCGGGTCGGCTTAGGTATACCTATTGGAATTCACATTCATCGGTTTAAGTCTGAGATAATAAAACACTTTGTTCTAGTTAGACTATATCAATTTGGGTCATCAGTTAGTAGTGTTTGAAAGTCAGCAATCATTTTTTAAAAAAAACCGGGTAAGTGCTTGTCGAACACACAATGTAGGGTTCCGTAGCTACCCAGCACAAAAATACGGTATAAGAAGTCGATTTTCTGTTGTTTGTTTCATACTACTAACAACGTTATATCAGTAATTTGCAATGGAATTTGTATGACAATTTTGTTACTTAAATTACTCATAAACTTGTAAAGCCTACTTAGCCATGAGTTTCTTTTTTAATTTTAAGATATAAACTACAACCCTGTTTTTTTTCAATACTCTAAAATCAACCATTTAATTGGCAGAGGGTGGGGGGCATTTAACTGACAAAATTTGCACTTTAAGGCTTAATATTTTACAAATGGATCCCTATATCGAAAAATGATATTCGCAACCCCTAAATAATCTGTAGTCGACAGAATAAATAAAGAATAAAAAAACCCATAAATATTTTTTAAGACCTATATAACGATACCCCACACGATGGTGTAGGTGAGAAAGAAAATCATATCCAAACTTTACATGTAGGCGTGGTTCCCTAATTTTTATTTTTCATGATTTTATGTTACCATTTTGTCGGCGTAAGTAATATGTATATCCATGCAAAATTACAACTTTCTAGAACTAGTAGTCTCTGAGCCAAGCTTCGGACGGATGGACATGGCGAAACTATAAGGATTCCGTTTTGCCATTTTTGCTTCGAAACCCTAAAAATGGAAAGACTCAACAATATATTTTTCATGTTTTTATTAATGCAAATTCAGTACGCATGACATCACGATGAAGTAAGCAACTGATATCTTTATTTGTCAGGAAGTCTTTACTAACTTTATCACATAGTTTTGATAATAAATCAAGAGTCTAATTAAAACAAGCAGAAATCTGACATCAGAAATATGTCGTAAATAAAATTAAAAAACTGATATTTAAGTAAGTCCCTTTAGATAGCAGGGCCCTTATTATACAAACTAAGATCGCGACTCGATAAATGTAAGGTAACTCTAGCAGATGGACCAACGATCTAAAGAAGGTCGCTGGGATGGGCTGGACGCGGAAGGCCAAATGACTAAATATAGATTAGGAGAGGAATTTCCAGTGGTAGACCGAAGCTGATTATGATGCTAATGATGACATTCCTTGAAAGATCAGCTAAACCAAATTCCTGACTGCACCACTGAATTAGCCAACCGTTAAGGTAGCCTTAGCTCTTTGAAAGAAATGATAACCTCGTATTTTAAAAGTCCATAGACCTTGCGTCTTAAACGAAAAGCCTTCCTCATTCTACCTTGAATGTAACTTGCAACATCACTTCACCGTACCAACTTCCTCAGATTACATGAAAATATTACATAGCAGACCAATAATTTGCGACTAGTTGCACATAACTTTGTTTTAAAGTGATGTAACGTATTACAACATAGAAAATGATGCGTTATTATGATTCTAATAATGTAATGGTTACATTATCGTAATATAATGCTTGTAAATGATCTCCTTGTAGTCAGAGTTTGTTATTATTGGTCATTATTTGATATCTTAAAAATAAATATTTAGGAATATGTTCTTTGTGTTATTGGTGAATCTTTTTTGAAGAACTTACGAAGGAATCTTGGTCTTAAAGGATTTTTAAAAATTAAGGTGAAGGTAACGCTACGCTTGGATATGCTAGAGTTCTATTTTTTTTTTGTCTATGTAGGCATTTATTGTGTAAAGAATCAGTCTTAAGAAGTTTGCATACATTTTTGTATTTCACACGTTAATTGCGAAGCTGTGAAAATGACAGCTCAGTTTGTCACTATTACACAATTAATGATACCCTAGTTGTCTGTTGTAGTGTTGTATCATTTTCACAGCTTTGCGTTAAACGTGAAAATATTTTGAATTAAGTTAGGACGGTAAGTTTTTGTTTTAATAAATGACTCGCAATCATGATGTCGCGGATTTGAATCCTACTCATTTACTACCGACGGGAACCATTCTTAACAGAAGTTGTTGAGCTTAGCTGGAGGGGTTAAAATGATTGCTAGTAATATGGGACTTAATCCCAAATTGCT
Source organism: Herminia tarsipennalis (assembly GCA_945859575.2). Taxonomy (NCBI): domain Eukaryota; kingdom Metazoa; phylum Arthropoda; class Insecta; order Lepidoptera; family Erebidae; genus Herminia; species Herminia tarsipennalis. The sequence goes on along the minus strand of OX243834.2, from coordinate 5,952,948 downwards.
AGTTATCTTTTTAATAAAAAAAAGAATAAAAAAATGCATGACACAGGCAGAAATTAACTAAAGTTGGAAAAGATTAATGAAACATTGTAAAATAGATTCAATTGAAAATACAATAAATGTAATATGTTTCTGAATAGAAAACGACTGCTGCTTGTACTGCTGGCTTGTTTTGTTGCCGTTTAAATGTTTTTAATAAAAGGTTTTCAATTATTTTTGGGGCATTTAAAGCCGATTACAAGCGAACTGTAAATGTACCTATTTAGGCAAAATACAGTCAAGAGTTTTAGTGCCAGAGTAAAGTCTCAGCCTCTTATTACGTTTTATGTTCCATTTTTAAAATATTTATAATAGAATAAGACAAAATAGGTAATCAAAAAGGTAAAGAATAAGGGGGTAATAGTCAATGAGCAATATCGTTGTCATCGGCTCGTGATTCACGTACATACAATGGTTTTGGGTAACAATGACAGGCAACGATTACAGTTACAGCTCGGATACTCATTGAGTATCCAAACTTCTTCAGCAATACTTTGAAAAAATTTAACGAAAACCGGGCAAGAGCATGTCGGAACATGCTCAGTGTCGGGTTCCACAGCCGTTATCTATACTAATATTATAAAGCTGAAGAGTTTGTTGGTTCGTTTGTTTTAATGCGGTAATCTCAGGAACTACTGCTCCGAATTAAAAAAATCTTTCACTGTTGGATAGCCCATTTATCGAGGAAGGCTATTGGCTATATAATATCACGCTACGACCAATAGGAGCGGAGCAGCAGTGAGAAATGTTGCAAAAACGGAAAAAAATACGCAGACGAATTTGCACGGGACAGCTAGTTATAAATAAATGCACTACCTACAAACGAAAAAAAACGATTTAACCCTTCACCATCTAATACCTACTTTTGTCACACAACCATTTACCCCGGAGTAAAATGGATGTCTCTTTGTCAGGTTTAGGGGTTAAACCTCACAATAAACAACGATTTTACTCCAGTAAAATAGTCTGTAGGTGGTTATGGTCATAACTCGTGATTAAGGTTAGGGTAAGTATTTTCCAAAACTGATATTACGTAAAATACCCACGAGCGGGAGATTATTAATGTATTAAAAATCATCCTGTATAACCCTCGCTACTACGAACGCGAGCGTTTGCGTTCAAATAGTTTTATATTTAAGTGTATAATAATGTAACATCCAAAAACGAGTAACCGCGTGAGTCACAAATTCAACGTTAAACAATATGTAACGTGACGTTAATCATCTGTGCAAATATTTGTCACTATGAATCGCTGCTGTAAAGATTACCTACCTACTGTTCCGTATGAGACTATGATGTTAGTAAGCAGATATGAGTGTTTTATTAGTAGGCATAGATACATATACCTACAAGAATAATATTTAATGAATAACTAAGTATATCAGCAAGGACAACATACATTTTTTCTATTTTCTATAATTATAATATTATTACGTGCCTTCTGTGTTTAAATATTTTTTTTCTTAAACGGTTTGAACGATTTTACGAATATTTACGTAACTGTCAAAGAAATGTCTTGTTTTCAGTGTTCATGCAAGTCTGTTTGTGTATTTTTTTTAAAGACGGCTCTTGCTATAGTGTACAAGCCCTGTGTCACGGGGGACTTTACAAACATACAAGTTACGAACACAAAGTACACCCGGACACGGAACAACAATTTGTGGATCACACAAAGTGGTGTCCCGACTCGACCGACCCGGGAATCAAACCCACGACAGTCGGACACACTCCCACCGCGCCACAGAGGCAGTCAGTTTCTTTAATGCATAAAAACTCTATATTTATATTATAAAGCGGAAGAGTTTGTTTGTTTGTTTGTTTGTTTAAACGCGCTAATCTCAGGAATTCCTGGTCCGATTTGAAAAATTCTTTTTTTGTTAGGTAGCCCATTTATCGAGAAAGGCTATAGGCTATATAACAATGCGCTACGACTAATAGGAGCGGAGCAGCGACAAGATATGTTGCAAAAACGGGAAAAATTTACGCATTCGAAGTTGCGCGGGACAGCTGGTTATTTTATGAATTGCGAGTTTTTCTTTAGCTATAACTCTAAGGATATCTAAATTAAGTGACGTGAAGTTTAAATAAACATTTCATGAAAACATGGTTAGTGACCCTGACTGCTAAGCCTGAGGTCGTGGGTTCGATCCCCACCCAGGACAAAACTTTGTGTGATGAGCACGATGGTTTATTCTGTGTCTGGATGTTATTTATCTTTAACGTGTATGTATTAAGAAATATAGAAGTAGGTTTATCCGTTGTCTGGTTGCATAGAACAAGATATCCCAAGGTATTATTATAACTCATTTTTTTTCATTTCCAACAAAATGGTAGCCAATTCAAACTATGACATTACTTTTGCTACTTACTTAGTCAATTATAACTTAATTTACTAATATTATTTCGGTGCTGCATTACCTTATTTTTTACAACAATAAGTGATATGTTACATTAATATCTAATAAAACTATTACAAGAGTTGTAATGTCCTTCAATGTCATTCTATGTCATGATCACGGTCACACACTCAATTCTTTGAGCAAATATACTTACATTGTTAAATTGAAATGACCGATTGGCGAAACGAATAACAAAATGATTGGCGTATATTGGAATGCTGTTTTCATGTCGCTAGTTTGATAGATGTTCATAGAATATTGTTTTTAGGGTTCCGTACCTAAAAGAAAAAAACGGGACCTTTATAGGATCAGTTTGTTGTCCGTCCGTCCATCTGTCTGTCAAGACCCTTTACTTCGGGAACACGTGGAGGTAACGAGTTTAAAACCAAATTAAAACCAAAAACTCAAGTCTACAGTCCCTTAAAGCTATCAAAAATTTAAACTTCTAAGTTAACGCTGCGACTGTTTATTTAAAAAAACTAAACTCGATTCTTGGAACTATTTAAAAAATGTACCTACAACTTTGTACGGAACCCTCGGTGGGCGAGTTGAACTCGCACTTGTCTTTATTAAGCGACTTCAAAAAAGGAGGAGGATCTCAATGGGACTGTCTGAACAACAAAAAATATATAAATGTTGATAAACTTTCGCGATTTGTCACTTTATAAAATTACTAGCTGTCCCGCGCAACTTCGTATGCATAAATTTTCCCCGTTTTTGCAACATTTCTCGTCGCTGCTCCGATCCTATTAGTCGATGTTATATAGCCTATAGCCTTCCTCGATAAATGGGCTATCCAACAAAAAATATTTTTTCAACTCCAATCAGTAGTTCCTGAGATTAGCGCGTTTAAACAAACAAACAAACAAACTCTTTCGCTTTATATTATTAGTATATAGATATATACTACGGGTCTTAATCGCGAGAATAATTTATGGTAAAATACCTTGTTTATTGCTCGACGTTTCGACCGTATTGCAACGGCCGTGATCACGGGTAGACTCAACAAGTCTACCCGTGATCACGGTGATTTTTTTAAATTATATATACTACATATATAATTTAAAAAAATATATATTTCGAAGTATGTGCCAATAAAAAAACTACTATTTAATGGCATTATTTTATGGTATAATATTTTAATTTATTTTAATTCGAAGTAACTTGACTGACTTATTGGTCTAGTGGTTAATGACTCTGACTGCCAAACCAGAGGTCGTGGCCCTGATTCTCATCCAGGATAAATCTTTGTATAAGGAACACGATTGTTTATTCTGTGTCCAGGTGTGTGATTTGTGTCCGTGACTTGTATGTTTGTAAAGTCCCCCGTGACACAGGGCTTGTACCCTACTGCGGGAGTTGTCTTTTAAAAAATTAAAAAAAATACTTAATGGTATGTTTGTAAATTATCAGCAGTTTCCTGCGACCTTCACCAGGTTGTAAGTGCATCTTGTGGGAGGCTACCCACGCTTAGCCCTCCAGTTCGTGGTCTAAATGCGGGTGACGCAGGGTCGGTCGTTAAGGCGATTCTTTGGGGAGGCCTATGTTCAGCAGTGGACATGTTTCGGCTGAAACGAACGAACGTCCGAATCAGTTGTCTGGCTGCTATTGAACACACTCTGCCTAGTTTGGGATCAGATGCTCGTGCGTGAGGTGTCCAAAAAAAGATAAACAAATATAAAGTAACTCTGTCTTTTTGTATATTACTACTTCTTACGTTATCAGGTAAATATTGTCAACCTATTAATAAATGGGCAACACTATTCGACATAAATTACTTTAACAATGTTACTTGCATGACGTCTCGATATGAAATAAACAGCCAACTGAGTAGTGTTAGCAAAAAAACAGGCATTTTAGTCACAAAATACAGAAAATACAAATCGCGTGATTATTATTTAAAGTACCAGTAAATGCGGCTCGGCACGGCCATTGCAATACGGTCGAAACGTCGGGCGATAAAAATATTATAATGCGTACAGAAGGTAACCTAATTTCCATAAAAACAATAATTGATGCCAACACATATAGGCATCGGTCACAAACACGGAGTTCCGAAACGCCTTCCGAACAAAATGGCCCGAAGTAGTCTAACATTCTGATCTGTGAACGATGTTGCGCTTCCCAAGTATAGCACGTGCAAAGACTACCTTCTATACTTTCGTTATTTTGCGTTAAAGTTACTGAAGTAAAATAAACACGCAATCTGCTCTTGTGTATTTTTTTTCATTAGTTACATTTAAAAAGCACATATTTCTGCAATATGAACAGTGTAAATTAAAAAAAAATCTAGCCATTAGTCATCATAGCTGATATATAGATGGTGTTTTTCATCCAGCTAGACAACGCAAAAGAACTATATCATGTAGTCGGAGGCGTTAATAAATTATTACATTAGGTACTTTTGTAAATGTTAAATAGAAACGCAATATAGCTATTAGTAACTCTCCATAACTGATTCTCCATAAATGATTGATAGATGGCGTTTTTCAATTTTCATCCGAGATAACAAAAAGGAAGAAATAACATGTAGTCAGAGGCATTTATTAATAGCAGTAATAAATATGTCAGTATGTTTACAGTATCATATAGTTGAATCAGAGAAAAGCAGGGTGTCTTGTTTCCATTTTCATGGTTCCTTAGCCAATATGGCAAAACGGAACCTTTATAGTTTTGCCATGTCCGTTTGTCCGTCCGCCCGCAGCTTAGCTCAGAGACTGTTAGTGCAAGAAGGCTGTAATTTTGCATGGATACACATATTACGTACGTCGACAAAGTGAAAGAATAAAATGTTAAAAAATATTTTTCGAGGGTATCTCCCCCATATGCAAAGTGGGGATGCGATTTTTTTTCTTACCTACCCATCGTATGGAGTATCATTAGATAGGTCTTTTAGGGGTTGTAAAGACCATTTTAGATTTAAGGATCCGTTTTTGAAATATTATGATTTAAAGTGCAAATTTTTGTTAGAGTCAAGTGTCTCCCCTGCCAGCTAAATGGTTCATGTTGAGTATGTGAAAAATTGTAGTAGTATATATAGTGAACTTAAAAGGAAAACTATCACAGCTAAGAAGGCTTTACAAGTTTACGAGAGAACAGCAGATCAGGTAAATAGGTAAACTTACTTAGTTTAGTTAGACTGAAACTTTTTAAATGTTTTTTTTTAATAATAGGAGTTATGCGATATATAATCTATACTAATATTATAAAGCGGAAGAGTTTGTTTGTTTGCTTTGTTTGTTTGTTTGTTTGTTTAAACGCGCTAATCTCAGGAACTACTGGTCCGATTTGAAAAAATCTTTTTTTGTTGGATAGCCCATTTATCGAGGAAGGCTATAGGCTATATAACATCGCGCTACGACTAATAGGAGCGGAGTAGCGACGTGAAATGTTGCAATAACGGGGAAAATTTACGCATACGAAGTTGCGCGGGACAGCTAGTATTATATATTTGTACTCTGGAAACAATTTGTAACGACAATATTCTAACAAATAAATAAATTATTATTATGCGGTCTGAGTCAACGATGCAGGACACCCTTGTAATATGGTCTTTGCCCTTGCTCTTGCCAACATCCAAACACTTTTTAACCACTAGAACATAATTAGAAAATTAAACGCGGCTGCTTTTGTAGCGTACGCGAACCCGCTAAACGTTATACATAATTAAAATCTTCTTACTCGTTTACACATTATTTTTACCTCTGTTTATAAACTACTAGCTGTCCCGCGCAACTTCGTATGCGTATATTTTCCCCGTTTTTGCAACATTTCTCGTCGCTGCTCCGCTCCTATTATTCGTAGCGCGATGTTATATAGCCTATAGCCTTCCTCGATAAATGGGCTATACAACAAAAGAAGAATTATGAAAATCGGTCCAATACTTTTTGAGTTTATTCGTTACATATAAAAATACAAATCTTTCCTCTTTATAATATTAGTGTAGATTGACTGCATCGGTAGCGCGGCGGAAGGGTGGGCGACTGCTGCGCAAGAGGTCGTGGGTTGGATTACCACACAGGACAAGACTTTGTGTGATCCACAAATTGTTGTACCGAGTCTAGATGTACTTTGTGTCCGTGACTATGTATATTTGTAAAGGGTTCCGCGACACAGGGCTTAAAACCTACGGCGGGAGTTGTCTTTAGAAAAAAAAAAAGGTTGTCTGTAAAGTCGGTTTACGGACGATAATTTTACGTAATAACGTCATAAGAAAACATAACAAACGTAATAAACAACCATACCTGTAACGGGATTTTTTTTTATTTTCAATTATATCGCATATCGCTGCAATCGCCAAAACATTGATGGCATTGTAATATACAACCATGCCTGTGACAGCTTTAGCGAATCCGGGCGCATGCGCCCGACGGCCACAATACTTCAGCCTATCAGCAGTCGGAATCGCCATTCGCGTTACTTAGCAACTAGTCAACAACGTGACTGCTTAGCAACCAATCAATAACGACACTTTGTCGTGCGTGCACCCCGACATCGTTTTTTAAGATGTTATCACGTCGAAAATGTTTAGGTTTAGGTACTACACAAACATACAGTTATTGGATACTAAGTATCTACTCGAACTAACATTTATTGATCTCACAAAACTCCGTCCCGTGTTGAAATCGCAACCAAAACATCTTGCAAAGCAGTCGTAGGCACATTCACTACGCCATCGCGCCACCGGAATGACAAAAAAATGCTCTCTTGCTTCCAAATCCAACGCTGTAATTTTAAGAATCATTGCCAGCCGAAATAAATGTTCTATACATAAATTAGTATGTGTACATTTTGATTCTATCTCTTTCCATCTTACAGCTAAATCATTCAAGCGCATGTCAAGTTGACCCCCAATGACCTCGTCACGGTTACGCACATAGTTTGACCTCGGCCGAACCTTTTTGTCATCAGGTAGGACTGTTCAACCAACCAACTTCCTCTTTTGTTTACTTTAAGAAGCTTATCATCTAACTAATATTAAAAGTTTTTGAGGAGGGATGGACGTAAGGGTGTTTGATATTTTTTGAAGCAAAAAGTTTGAACGGATTTTGATAGAATACCTACATAGCAGGCCCTATAAAAATGATTTGAATTAGTCCTTCTTTCATCCTGGAGCATGAAACAAAAAGACGTGTTCACGTATATTTATTATTTTTAATAGAAACCAAATTATTTAAAAACATTATTATTAAATACTGGCTGACCCTCGTAACTTCGTTTGCGTCATTTTTTCCCGTTTTTGCAACATTTTACATTGATGCTCCGCTCCCATTGATCGTAGCGTTAATATTTATTGTGTACTCTTTGAGTAAAATGCCTGTGACGGGCGGACAGACGGACAGACGGACATGACTAAACTATCAGGGTTCCGTTTTTGCCATTTTGGCTACGGAACCCCAAAAAGGATGTGACTGTGTGATATTTTTAATGAGATAGTGGGCAAACGAACAAACCGCTCACCTGGTATGAGTGATTACCACTGCCCGTGGACATCTGCCACATCCAGTTAGAAAAGAGAAGCTTTTGTTTTGAAGGTCCCTAAGTGATATCGGTCCGGAAATACAGCTGGCGACAGTTGATTTCACAAGACGGTTGTACGTGGCAGAAAATGTCGTTTAAAACGCATTGTGGGGGATTGACAAATGTCGAGATGGTGAGTGTGATACTTAAATGTTTGTCACGTTGTACAGTGTTGGATAGCTCATTTATCGAGGAAGGTTATAGACTATATAACATTACGCTACGACCAAGCGGAGCAGCAATGAGAAATGTTGTGAAAATGGGGAAAATTTACGCAAACGAAGTTGCGCGGGGCAGCTAGTACACTAATAATCTCTCGCTCGTGGCTTCTTTACATATCTCTAAATAACTTTGTACTTAATATTAGTTATGGAAAATATTTAATTTATTGAGCCTTAATCACCTACTACTTGTTTTTGGAGTTACGACCCTAACAACTATAGACTATATTTTACTGGAGTAAATTCGTGGTATATTGTGAGGTTTAGGGAGTAAACCTCTAAAAAAACATCCATTTTACTCCGTTGTCTCTCAGATGTGTGGTAAATGATTGTGTGACAAAAGTTGGTGAAGGGTCAGTTTATAATTTTGTAATGTATACAAATTGTGAAAGTTTGTCAACATTTAAAACCCTCCTTCTTGCGCAGTCGGATGAAAATTCAGAGACATTATTTACACATTACTCGCGTGGTGAACTCCGGCTCGTATTCCCTCTTAGAGAGGAGACCTCTCTAGGTTACAGAATGCAACGATTATGAACGTCAGACAAAATTTGGAATATAATGACATTTAATGCAAGTTCGCAAGAGTAAAGCCGTGAGAAAATAAATTAGTAGTAGTAGGGTATAATCAAATTTTAAATGCCTTCTATATTGTGGAATGGTAGGATCAACTTACAAAAATTATAGAAGGGGTTAATGGCAACATGCGATTCGATTAATGTAAGAAAAACTACTTAATATAGGTACAAATACTTATGAAACATTAATTAAAAGTAGATCTGTAAGATGATAATGACAAGGCTGACCAGTCACCCTAAAGTAGCATCCGTTCACGACTATGACGCATGGGTCAGCCATCATCCCCTTCGCCAAATTGAAGGGAAGGAAGACGACCCGGCTCACAGCACCTTAGCTGATTATGGTACGTATAGTATCAAAAATTAGAACCAACTAGTGAATAGTGACTTTCACTACTAAATCTTAGATCTTGGGTTCGATTCTCATCTAGGCTAAACCTTTGTAGGATGAGCACGATTGTTAATTCTACATCTAAGTATAAATAAATTAGTTCTAAATTTTATTATCCCGTTTTTTTATGTTTATCAGTTGTCATGGCCCTGCCTAGTTAGGTCTGAGATGGCCGTATGTGTTGCAAAAAATGTTTGTTTACTTACCGTGTTTCTAATCAACAAAGACATCGAAGAATTCTGTGATATATCGTGTTTATTTGTAAACATTTCAAAAGAGAAACTACACATTAACGCCATACTCACAATATTACACGATATAAGTACATAAGTAATGTCAAGAATTAGAAACGATAGAAAATTAGTGAAAAATATTTCAAAGCACGACAATCTTTAATTAATCTCTTAACTCATAGATTAGTTCGCAATATCACAGTCGTTAAGATTTTTCTGCTATTGCTGTTAGTATTTATATTTAACTAGCTTTTGCCTGTGACTCCGTCTACGTGGCGACTGCGTCTCGGTTGTCATGATAATCTTATATATACTACTATTATAAAGCTGAAGAGTTTGTTTGTTTGAACTTGATAATCTCAGAAACTACAAATTTTACTATTGTACTGATAGCCCATTAATCGAGGAAGGCTACAGGCTATATAAAATCACGCTACGTTATTAATACAATAATTGCATATTTGAAAGATAGAAAAAATTTAAGTGCAGACTCAAGAATCAAACCCGAGACTTCCGTATCACGCTACACTACGGCCAATAGGAGCGGAGCAGCAATGAAAATTGTTGCAAAAACGGGGGAAATTTCAGCTAGTACATACAAAAATAATGTGCTCGGTAAGCGGTCGGCCTTCCGCCCAATGTCTTTCCGGCCGCGTCGAATTTCCATCCTACCTAGCGATGATAGTGAGGAAATAGAGAGAGCACCTGAGTTTGCACTCACACTTGTGCACTGTAATATCACCTGCGTAGTTGGCTAGTCCCTGACGAGTTTGACTAGACCAGAGAGCGATTATGCACAGAACCAACGGCTTATTGTGCTCTCCAACAAGGTGCGATGGGGCATTATCAGTAAATGGTCACTAATTTATAGATCTTGTAACAGTAACGTCCTAGATAATGCTCAAGGGGTCAGCCATATTCGAATAGCGATATCGATATGGAAAAGAAATATAGTATAGAATTTGATGTTTCCGGTGGAGACCAAAGACAATTTTTATTTTGTTGCGAACGATTAGTACGGAGTTATCGAATTCGCCACGGAACGAATGTACCTTATGACTGCCTCTGTGGCGCGGTGGGAGTGTATCCGACTGCTACGCAAGAGGTCGTGGGTTCGATCCCCACCCAGGATAAAAGTTTGTGTGATGAGCACGATGGTTTATTCTGTGTCTGGGTGTAATTTATCTATAATATGTATGTATTGAGAAATATATAAGTATGTTTATCAGTTGTCTAGTTTCCATAGTACAAGCTCTGCTTAATTTAGGATCAGATAGCGTTGTGTGAGTTGTCCCAAGATATTATTATTATTATTATTACCTTGTCTTAACCCCCTGGTCGTCTCTGAATTACGGATGCCTACAAAAAGCGAAGATACAAGTAGGTAACGTGCCTACTTTATTATTCACTGGATTGTTTTATTTACCCTTAAAGATACCGTCCAAAGCCTTAAGCAGTACTTTGTTGTTTGTGTTACATTAAAACAAAAAAGATTCTTGTTTTTCTTGCATTACTCTTCAAGTACGCTACGGTTGTTACAAAAACAGTTTGTTAACAACAAAAATCTAACCACAAAAAATAAACAGCTATTCGAAATTCTGGGCACATCCAATAAATCCTTCATACATTGAAATTGGCAAAACTTAGAACGACTTTAAAAATCCCCCTCAACTAGTTGTCCAGAGAAAGTAAGGTACCTTTGCCACCTGAATACAAATTTTATAACGTTGATTCACGACAAGCGTTGCTCCCAATCCAATCGGAAACTTTCCTTAGGGGGATAACCCTTAGATTTAATCCATTGGTAATACGAAAATTGATGTAAAAGCCTTCGCCGCACGGTGTACAGTACCGTTTCGTTCGTTCGTTCCATACAAAGTGTACAAGCGCAAAAAGATTTTCAGATTTTCTTAGAGAATCACTGCTTCGACACGGCCCGTGCCAAAATGTGGCGTGTTACGAACCCAAAAAGGTTTCAATTCAATTGGTTTACGAGATTATTGGAAGCAATTCCGTTCAGAAAGAAGTATGGCACGTGATCGGGGTTTTGAACGTAGGAACAACGTCGACGAGGGGAAGTTCCATACACACTTTATTTACTTTTTTAGAAGACCAAAGACAGAGTGTTTAATTATTCATTTAATTCACAATAGATTAAAGGATTCTCCTACTACCTTACAAATGTGAGAAAACGTTTAGTTCAACATAGAGAATTTTAACATGTTTATAACTCAATCAAGCAAAAACGGCTAACAAAAATTTTATATACTTACCGTTTAAAATCAGGATTAACGCTTAGGACATGTAACTAACCTAGGCTTAAATAGTCAAATATGATGTCACCGCATCACTTCAGAATGGCTGCACTTTGCAACTATCAGGATAAGGTTTATAATTAACACAAGATTTACATAAAATAAAGTGTTTGAAAAAAAAAAGAAATTGTTTCTTTATTTTCTCGTACTTACAGTAAAAATAACTCTCAGACCCACAACAACAACATCTAGTTTACTCCAAGTGGCATCAGGTATGGAAATCGAAGCTACTTTAACCTCTTGCGCAGCAGTCGTACACGCTCCCACTACGCCATCAAGGCAGTCGATAATAAATGGTACACAGTTTATTGACGTGACAACGTCTTATAATTTGATGGAGCCGGCTGAACGCACGAGAAAACTGGACTCATGAGGCGTTACCCCGCTTTGAGGCGTTACCTCGCTCTGAGGCGTTCCATTCGGGCACAAACAGGCACAATCGGAATCCGCGTTCGGCAGGAAACCATTCCATCAGTATTTTCTTATGACGTTGTCACGTTCAACTATCGTCAGTAAACCGACTTTTTTAATTTATATATTTAATACAGCTTTAGGTACTTAAATTATAACTATTTGGTACCAGTGTTTAGTCTGAACAGAGTAGTTCAATAATTTATACAAAAGGGTTTACCTAAAGCGCTGTTTACAGTAATCTGTTTACAAAAATTGTAGACCCCGCCTCTTAAACTTGGTATTCATGTATCTTAAGAGGCAGTGTACGAAAAAAAAATATCTCATATAAGTAGACAGTGCTGTTACACCCTTCGTTTCTTATTCTAATGAAAATGCTATTGAATTTGACTATTGCATTGTATAGTACGATACAATGAGGTAAGTTCAAACACCGTTTCACTAATTTAATCCAAAGGACAAAACTTATATTATCTAAATACCCAAGCACCAAGTACCAAAGAACGCCGGGGCAATTCCGATTTGATTTATCATTGTTCTTCGCCGATAAATCAGCGCACAATAGGGCTCGAGGCGTACGTAGAAACTTCTATTAATTCTCTTAGAACAATCCGGAGTTACCCCACAGAACAATCCGGTGTTACCCCACAATGGTACGGGACAATACGTCTCAGACGTGAGATTTTATCACCTGATAACACGTACTGTTTAGGGATCGATAACCGATGTTACTGTTGATTTAAAGTTATACTTCTGTTAATCGGAATTGTTTGTGTTTGTTCGACGGTAGTTCTGGGTGTTTACTCATAAAACAATTGGAAAAGTGTCAATAAATTGTCACTCTGGGCAATATTGTCACAAAAGTAGGTCACTATCATCGCTGCTCGATACCAGCACAAATAGGCATCGCTCACTCAGTGAATCTTGGAACGCGTTCCGAACATAGTCCGAAAGTAGTTGAGACTCATATTCATGAACGATGTCTGTATTAATTGCTCTAGCGAAGTTCGTATAAAGGTTACCTTTTGTAATCTCGGTATTTTGTGATATTGCTCTCCTGTATTCACTGAGGTAATAAATAAGCATTAAAAAGTAAATAGATTTTAAACTTTTAGGGCTATTTAACAGTAAAATAATTTTTCAACTCCAATCAGTAGGTTCTGAGATTATCGCGTTCAAACAAACAAACTCTTCAGCTTTATAATATTAGTATAGATTTCTAATAAATAAAATCTGCTGTCTGCTTCTTGCTGTGGTTTAAAATTAAATAAGTAAATTGTCAAAAGTAAATATTGTAATGATAATTATACAATTAAATTCAAAAAATTCAAAACTTTTATTCACTTAGGATGCAAAATAACTCTTTTGAGACGTCGGGATTCTACATGTACATGTAATGCCAAGTTCGCAAACAATAGGTAAAGCCGGAGAAAAGAACCTGACAATAAAAACTCAGCCACTCAGTATTAAATTGTCACCCTTTAAAATTGGAAAATAAACAATAAATAACAGTTATTAATAAACCATTGGCTGATTAAACACAATCACAATAATAATCAACTTAAATTTTTAATTAGGCGTGCGACAGACATTTCGACCGAATTCCCGGAAATCGGATTTCCGGATGAAACTATAATCCAGAGTGCTTTATTCATTTACACAAGCAGTACTTCCTGGATGGTGACTTACCCATAAATTATTCTGTTTATTTTATGGATTACCATAAACTGTGGGATTTCCCGTCAAACCTTGGATCTGATAAGCCGATTTCACAAAATATTATAGACATGTCTTAAAGTTTCTTTATATAAATATAACATAAACAAAACATTGTATTTTTTTATTTTTATTATAAAATTATAAATGCTGCGGGTATTAATCGCGTGTATAATTTAAGGTAAAATACCTAGTTTATTGCCCAACGTTTCGACGGTATTGCAACGTCGGGCAATAAACAAGATATTTTAAGTCCCGTAGTATATATAGCTTTTTAATGTGTACAAATCGCGAAATTTTATCAACATTTTTTATTTATTTTTTATTTGGAAAGAATACCAACGGCTATTTAACAAAATGATAGAATATAGTTTGGTAGCGACTGAAAACCAATTACAGGTTTTCACGAGTAGTAACAGAAAACTTAGAAATAGAAATTTAGCTTGTAAACACTTATCAAATGATTTAACTTGATAAGAACTTAAGGTTTAGCACTTTTCATGTAGGTACGCGCCTAAGTATTGAAGAAATCTATTGAAAAGTCATTGCATAGCTTATTAAAGTCTTTACTTGCTCGTACAACAAAATATTTATTACGAAACAATCACTGCTTACGATTAAAAGCTAGAATATTTAGGCGTAAAAATCCATCTTTTTTTCTCACTTTAGTCTCACTCTCACAACTGACACAAATCTAACGATACCCTCTCAAACTTAAGTTTATCAAGCCATTTAGGCTCTGGAGCGTGCCAGAGAAATATATAAACAAACAGTAATTGCATTTTGAAAAAAAAAATCGTTTCTGGCCCCGGTTTGGCTATGGAAGTCTCGGATTCGATTCCTGAGTCAGGATTTAAAATTTTTCTTTCTTTCAAAAATGCAATTATTGTATTTGTAAAGGAATTGGCAAGAAATGCCTATAAAAATTATTTAAATATATAAACACTCGAAATACATAACTCTCTTTTTTGCGCAGTTGGGTAAAAAACTTGGTATTCTTCCTAAAACTGCTAACAGACGATTAAAATTTCCCTAAAACTTGAGGAATAAAGTTGATTATATTCAAAACGCCTAACAGATAAAACAGTACTAAGAACCGTCTTTTAGTTGTTGTCGTTGTCTTGTAGTAAAAATCTAGTATAATCTCTCGATTATACTATATTTTTACTACAAGACAACTTTTCACCAAATTTAATCAATATTCAATGTGTAGTCTTTGAGTAAAATGTCTGTGACATACGAACGGACAGGCGGACAGATGGACATGACGAAACTGTAAGGGTTCCGTTTTTGCCATTTTGGCTACGGTTAGGATTCCGTAGCCAAAATGGCAAAAACGGAACCCTTTAATTAACGGAACATTAAAAAATACATATCATTATATGTATTTTTTAATGTTGTTCCGTCCGTCGTTTCAACACTACAATGTCACACATAGACCCACAGACACACACATATTAAACCTCCTTTTACATCGCGGGTTTAAATAGTAGACAAAAAAACTTGTTTCGAAAAACGGACTCCGTGTGAATTATTTTTTAAACGCAAAATGAAGTGTGTGTGTGCATGCATGCGTGCGTTCGGGCGACTTTGCGTTCGCGCGCGTGCTTCATTAAAAATTAGTTCACCCGTTTTAAACATATCACTTTTATAATATTAGTATGGACTTATCCGACTTCAAAAAGGAGGAGGTCCTCAATTTGAATGTTTGTTTTTTTGGGCATAACTCAGTAGACATTTTTTTTTTTTTTTTTGATATATGTTTATTCCGAAATGGTAGCATATAAATTTCATAAAGATCTGATGATGAGTTTCAAAGATAGACAACGAAACTCTTCAACTAATGCCAGCAAATCAGCCCTGATTGAAGATAGTTAGAGGTTTTTTTGTAAAAAAAGTTTTTACTTTTTCATGTGTTTCATATTTTTCATGTAGCTTGCATACATTAGGATGTAGCTTGATAAAGGTAACACATATACAGTTATACAAATCAATAAACCTTAGTTTAAACTCATTACAAGGGTTAACAGTAAAAGAATGCTGTCTAGTTGATCGGGGTCGGGCTATTAGCAGATTGGATGAGGAGCACATCAATCAATGTAACAGTCTTGACCGCACTTGGTGATTTATTGAGTGAGATACATTGTTTTTTGAATGTTTAAAGCTGTGATGACACGCAGAACTGTAAAATGTAAAGGCCTACATTTGTGAATACCACTATTTTAACTTGAAAATATATTTTTTTTATAGTATTTTTTTTTTAAATGCGAGACAGCATAAGATCATTTTGGTCTCTAATTAAGTTCATAAAGTCTCTTTCTTTTTATTTTTTTAAAAGACAACTCCCGCATTAGGGTAAAAACCCTGTGTCGCGAGGGACTTTACAAACATTCAATTCATGGACACAACGTACACCCAGACAATACTTGACAATAGCTGTGATAAAAGTTAGTTGTTACATCGGTTACATACTACAACTACTTAAAAGTATTAAATAAAAAAAATAATTATAAAAATAAAAAACCCACCTGCACAAAAAAGATGGATTACAAGATAATTTTATAATTTCATGCAGTCGGAGGCATTTCACTAAGTTCATCGAGATTCAATAAAGCAGTAGTTTTATTTTATATTTTTTTAAATTATAAGCGTTATCATTGCAATGATCAAATCAATTACTTTTAGTACATAAAAAATAATGAACACGTTAAATTATGAACGAACATATTTTTTTTTCAGAATATTTTATGATATTATATTGCCTGGTTAGCATAAAATAATGTATTATAATAGTAGTCAAATACCTAAGTGTATCAGTGTATTCCAGCTTTATACCTGTCGTCAGTAGCGCGATACAATGTGACGTCACACTAAGTACAATTAATACTGATTGATGGTTCGCTTCGCGAGACTGATGACGTAAGTGGTGACGTAGTATGTCAATGTGTTTATCACATAGCTGCGGATGGTCCTATTCTAATTAGTTTCTACGGCTTCTATCTATAGGTATGAATATGCACATTGTTGTAAATGGAATGGCTACTCGTATATGCCTAGTAATAAATTGCAGGTAGGTATGTTATATATGGTTATGTTTTTAACGGTATACCAGCTTTTGTTATTTACCTACATCTATACTAATATTATAAAGCGGAAGAGTTTGTTTGTTTGATTGTTTGTTTGTTTGTTTGTTTGTTTGTTTGTTTGTTTGTTTAAACGCGCTAATCTCATGATCTACTGGTCCGATTTAAAAAAATCTTTTTTTGTTGGATAGCCCATTTATCGAGGAAGGCTATAGGCTATATAACATTGCGCTACGACTAATAGGAGCGGAGAAGCGACGAGAAATGTTTCAAAAACGGGGAGAAATTACGCATACGAAGTTGCGCGGGACAGCTAGTACTCTTATAAAATCGTAAAGTAGTTGTGTCTGTACATCAAAGATATTAAAAAAAAATGAAAATTAAAATCCCGCCTGCTTACAAAATGTTGGAAACAAGATAACTTTAAATCATGCAGTCGGAGGCATTAGTGAATCCCAGTGAACTTCATAAAATGCCTCCGACTGCATGATTGAAGGTTAGCTTGTTTCTAATATTTTTTAAAAAGCCTTTTTTTTAAATGTATTTTTATATACATATATTAATAGTTTTTTAGTAGTTGTAAAACGTCATAATTGTAACTTTTAAAAAATTAAGTAAAAAGGTTCGTAACAAACTTTGAATCATTAAATGACCTGTGTCATTCTAAGTGACAACTTTTTAAATTAACCTCATCATGATTTTTAAATACCTATACAATTTATTTATGTATGTATGTATGTATGTATGTATTGTTGTAAGTACGTATACTATTGTATAGTTATGTATGTAGGTATATATTTATGTATGTATTTTTGTAAGTACCTATGTATACCATTGTCTAGTTATATTGGATTTTAGTATTTATTTTATAATCTCTATAAAAATAGTTATTTTTATTTGTGTATTAAGTAAGAATAATAGGAAGTTTTTATTTTACAATTAGGTTACTGCACCTACACATTCCATTTCTACATCACCCTAAGGTAGACTGGCAGAGAATGCTTTTAGCATTAAGTCCACCTTTGTACAACTTTGTGCTTAAAGTTTTAAATAAATAAATTAAAAAAAAAATACCCCACTTAACAAAGTTTTTTGACTTATTTTTTTTTCCCTAACCCAATATGGCGTCTGGTTGTCGGCATTTTGAATTTTGATTGCCGTAATGTCTTTAGTGACACTCGCAAGATTAATACAAATCGATTGACGTATAAATCATAAAATCGGCATACGCGTTTGGTCTATATAGTACCACAAAGGAACACACATACATATTATATAGACTGATAAACACCTTACCTCCTTTGCGTCGCGCAGTCGGGTAAAAAAACGAAACTAGATCAATTAATTGACGGTTTCAGAATCCGAAACATTGATTTATTTGTTCGTATTTGACACTGATTTCCGTGATTACGTAATTCAAGTTTTAAAGCTAATATTTTACCAGTTTTATCTAAATCGGTTATTAAAACTGTAGTCAGCGGCTTAATCTCCATTTTACTAGCCATATCACACCAACAGCTCAAGTAAAACGGTCGCAATATTCGCCAGTACCGGTTCCCACGTGGACATTTTTTTTTCTAAGATAACTAGCAATGTGGGATTCAAGTCTCACATTACCCCTCGAACTAAGCTCAATGGCTTGTGTTAGGAGCCCGAATAATACATTGTATAATATATTACAATAACTGATAAACTGATAATAAGAATACATTTATTTTCATTATCAAATTTTAGGTATTATAAACAAGATGAGCATTGTCCAGTGTGAATCACAATACTCTTGTTAAAGTAATAATTTATTACCACTTAGTGATGGCCGAGTTAGGCGAAGAAACGTCATCACAGTCATACAAAAATCTGGATTTTAGGTCCTTATTCACGATCTTTATTCCTTGTCCGTGGCAAGCCCTGTGCGGACTGGCGCATGCGCGGTGCGCTCAAAGATATCCGCAGCGCATGCGCTTTGATGCATTTCGAGGCGCATCTCTCCATTTACGTTAATGATAAGATTTTGAACACTGAAAAAAAGAATGTGAATATGGGCGCTTTAGTGTATTTAATAGTAGCAGTCTTCAGAACACCTCGCCTTCGATCATTAAAATATCAAATAAAAATGTGTGGTACTCGGGGACTGCCGCGGTAAAGCTATTGCATAGCATTTTTTATCAACTAAAAAAAACAAAAAAAAAATTGTATAAGTTAAATAATATATATATATATATATATTTTCTTTTCATTACATTTCGTAGCAGCTCGTTTCGATTCGTGCGAGTTTCGTACAGTCGTACCTTAAACATATACGTTAAGCGAACGCTCGGCCGAGATACATGGTAGGCGGAGTGTGGGTGTTAGATTTTATTTTCGTTACGGAATTTCTTGATTCGATCGCCGCGCTCAAAGCCTGCGATAAAAGCTATGCAATAGCTTAAAAACAAACAAAGAGAGTACATTTAACCACTGTTTCGAAAGTTAGACGCAGTCAAATATTTGACACAGTGTGTGCTGTGTTAATATCGACGCCTAATCATTCCCTATAGGATTTACCTGGTGCATTGACCTAATAGTTCAATTGTAAATTTACAATTTAACGCGTAATTATTGGACTGATTGGTGGTATTTATATAAACACTAGCTGTACCCGCGGTGTAACCCGCGGTTTATTAGCCTATTCGTTACCTAATCCTGGGTGTCAGCTAACTCCATACCAAATTTTATTAAAATCGCTCCAGCCGTTTAGACGTGAAGAAGTAACAAACATACCTACACACTCACATACCCACAAACTTTCGCCTTTATAATATTAGTGTGATTACTAGGTAGGTGATGGGTGCAAAGCCATGATAGGTAATAAATACCTAAACCTTTTCATGGTTTTGATGCAGTCACCTTTATAATAATCGGATAATTATATTTATCGGACAAAACTAAGCCGCCGTTGCCAAAATTCGTCAGGTAAGTAGATGCTGCTACTATGTTGAACCTACTGAGGCTGGTTTAATTTATCTCATGTTCTAAGTTTTAATCAAAATAATTTACATCAGTTTCCTAACATGGTTTATAATTTATAAGTGGCATCAACACCCCCATACCAAATTTTATTAAAAAAAATTGTAGTTTTGCATCCTAAGCGAATAAAAAAAATATCATTTTGATTTTTATTTTGAACTAACTTTTTGAGATTGGTCCTTGCAGTCAGTCATACACTACTGGTGATATCCAATCTTTTTTTTTAAAGGCCTAATACTATAAACTACTACTATTTACTCATCTTATATGAAAACAATTTTCACAACACAATTTTTCAGTAACGCCTGTCAATATTTCAATAGCAAAATTATCATCGAAAATATTGCTCACACACAACAATTAAAATTAAGTAACAATAAACTCAGTCTAAAGTATTAAAACAGGCTAAGAACATTTATGGACTTAAATCGACGTAGTCTAAATAAACTCATTATTTCAACATAGATCAATGCCGGTTTAATCCCGCGCGAGGCTAACGATTTAATACAAAGGTTCACATGCTAAGACGGGGGCATTATGCGACAAAAAGCAGTCGCGTGTGAGGCTTATCTTAGGAGAACATTCGCACTTCAACATTTGACTCAGATATAGGGAATAATGGCGGTGACACGCTTTATCTTTAACCTCACAGTGCAAAAGAAGGGGTGTTGTGAGTTTATCGTGTGTAATACTAATACTAGCGGCCCGTCCCGGCTTCGCACGATGGACATGGGATCCCTCATTTTTTTAGTAATTGCGACTATAAATTGAAATGTAAGCTGTCCTATCTTTTAAGTTGGATCAAATTGCACACGGTGTGAAAAATTAAAATCGGTTCAGTACGAGTACAAACAACGTGACACGTAATTTTTCTATATAAAGATTATAAAGCTGAAGAGTTTGTTTGTTTGTTTTAACACGGTAATCTCAGGAACTACTGGTCCGAATTGAAAAAATATTTTACTGTTAGATAGCCCATTTATCGAGAAAGGCTACAGGCTATAATATCTCGCTACGACCAATAGGAGCGGAGCAGCAATGAGAAATGTTGCAAAAACAGGGAAAATGTACGCATACGAAGTTGCGCGGGACAGCTAATAATTTATAATGATCTAACCAATGTCGGTTACAGTGATCAATCTCATCAGAGACTAGCAAACTACGCATGAGACATTATAACGCACAAATGAGTGCGCAGACGAATGTGCACTCTCTATTCTCACACTCTCTTAGCCCGATGCAAAGAGATTGGTCGCAGGACCGACGGTTTAACATGCTCTCCACGCACTGAGGGGAGATATATTTCGAAAATGGTCACCCATCTATGGGCCGACAGTGGTGACGTTGCTTAACCTCGCAAATAATTATCTCAATCTGCGCAGTCGCCACTGAGTCATGTCGTGTGTAACATAATCGTAACGGATTCAAACGGCTTTGAATGCAGTTTTTTAGACGACGACGACGGCGGGGGTTGGGGGCGGATTTAGTATCGCCCGATACAAAGTGTCCAAACAAATTCAATACAAAATATAAGAAATTCAGTCCATAAAACAACTACGGGGGGGGGGGGGCACGTGCCCCGTGCCTTCTCCCCCGGATCCGCCTCTGACATGTTTCTGTTGAACGAGGGTGTTACTTTGTCAATTTTAATATTTGAGATTCACAAATTTAGGGTGAGTGGTTTTTTAATTTAATTATACTTTGTGATTAATGTCAAATTCACAATTTTACAAAATTATATAGAACCTCCACTTTTAAAACTTAAGGAGTAGGGAAGTATTAACAACACCAATAGCTAGTTTTTATTCTAGAAAAACATGTACGAGTATCGTTGAAACAGATTTATTTTTAAAAATATCCACACTTAAGAAATCGCAGGTAACAGTTAGTAAATTTATAAATTACAGTTAAGGTATGTTATTGCAATTTCGTAAAGAAAATATTCTGCACCAAAAATACGTCGAACTGTCACTTCCATCGTCTCAACATCACATTAACGTTTTTCCTCGAAGGGGTATATTTCGCCTAATTAATCTAAGCTTAAATACGGCACTTTATAACGCATGAACTTACGAGTAGGGTGCAAAGTTTATAATTGCTCTGAATGTACATAAATATTTCTGGAAAGTTCCATTTCAATGTTTGGGGTTACACCAGCCTCGTACACGTGGAATTGATTGTTTAAAGTTCATGTGTAAGGAAGAAAATGGCAGGTTTTGTGGCAGTCACAGATATAAATGTTGATAAACTTTCGCGATTTGTACACATTATGAAAAAAATATATATTACGGGTCTTTAAGGTAAAATACCTTGTTTATTGACCGACGTTTCGACCGTATTGCAACGGCCGTGGTCACGGGTAGACTGATTAAGTCCGTAGGTAGAGTAGGTAGGTAATATATATCTTTTCATAAAGTCGCAGTTATTATTAGCAGTGCTAAGCTTTCCACCTTAATTTTTATCTGCAATAGTAAACTAAGACCGGCCAATTGCGAGTCGGACTTGCGCACAAAGGGTTGCGTACTATTATCTATAAAATCTGCAAAAAAAAAACATGTTTGTTGTATGGGAGACCCCCTTTAAATATGTATTTGTTTTATTTTAATTTAATCATTTATTTTTAAAGTGCATATATAACTAAATATAAATGAATATTGCAAGCGTCTATGTTTGTTGTATTGGGAGCCTTAAATATTTATTTTATACTGTTTTTTATAATTTGTTGTTCTAGCGGCAACAGAAATCATCTGTGAATTTCAACTGTCTTACTATCACGGTTCAAGAGGACAGAAAGACAGATAGACGTATAGCAGAGTCTTAGTAATAGGGTCCGGTTTTACCCTTGGGGTACAGAACGTTAAAAAATGGTCTTCGAACCGATATCGGTTATGACGAACAATACGCAGAGACTAGTAAACTACGTAAGATATATTTTAGGGTAGAAGTACACTCCCTTTTCTGTTACTCTCACTGCTCGATGAGTCGGAAATCCTACACTACAGAAGACGTATGATCTACCTTAACGTGTTCTAATCTAAAGGCTGTATTGGTCAGCACCTAAACAGTGTCAGTTATTCTTCCGTTAAGTAGTACTGTTAACGCATCACTGCATGTGTTTCGGTTGTAGGGCACTAAAGCAAGTGTAATTACTCGGCAAATTATATTTACGCACTAAAGTCTCAAATGTGGAGGCGCGGTGTGCTTTCATTTAAACAAGGATTTGGACGAATAGTGCAACAATAAAAAATTCTTTAGCATTTACACGTTACTGATCGCACATCTGACATTGGCAGAATTGTCGATAACGGCATTGTTGTCATAATATATATACCTTTACATAAAAAAATAACACAAAAAAGATGGAAACAAGATCGCCTACATAATAAAAAAAAGCGGCGGTAGCCTAATGGCTAAGGCATCGCTCTCGCAATCGTGAGGTCGCGGGTTCGAATGCTACCCATTATACTACCGACGTGAACCCACTCCTAACACAAGCCTTTGAGCTTAGCTGGAGGGGTTAACAAGATTGCTAGTAATGTAGGACTCAATCCCACATTGCTAGTTATCTTTTTTATAAAAAAAAAAAAAATCATGCAGTCTGAGGCATTAACGAATCTCGATGAACTAAGTAAAGTGCCTCCAACTGCATAAATCTTTTTTTTATTATTATTATTTTTTATTAAATACGTCCGTTCAGTGGATTGTGAGATATCAGGTAATAAAGAATATTACATACATACAAGATACGGGCGAAAAACATAACCCTTCCTTACAGTCGGGTAAACAAAAGTATTTGGGTGTTACTGATACTGTTATGGGCTAGCGCGACGCTTACCATCAGGCGCCCGACCTACTCGTCTCTTCATTTCATTGTCTAAAAAACAATGTTAGAAGTGCCAGTGACTTCCCTATTTGCTCGTTCGCCACCAAGTCACAGATCCCTCTTTTTAATATGGTTAAGTGACTATAATGTAGTAATTTCTACCGATTTATTAATTATTACTGCATTATTTTGCCCTTTAATTATAAACAGCAGGTACCCATTAACGTAAACACTTACTCTCCCTACACATTACTGAACCAAATAGTATATTTCAATAGTGTATTTCACCCCTTTTGATTGGAACTGCTTCGATGTAAGCCGCTCATTTATTGATTCCCCCCTCAAAAAGGGGTGATTATAATGACGAGTAAGGGGAATCATTGAAGGTACGAAGAGTACTTCTATTTTTGGAATCCTCTCTAATTAATGGGAATCCTTATGAATGATTTCCTTTTGTTATTTTCTTGTCAGATGTGTAACGTAGATTTTAATAATATTTATTGTAGTGTACCTTCGTGTTTAATTGAAAATTAAATTAAATTCAAAACTCTTTATTCACTTATGATGCAAAACAAACTTGTGATACGTCGGGATTCTACATGTTATTCCAAGTTCGAAAACAATAGGTATTGAAATAAATAATTCCCTGAAATCTACTGCCCTAAAGAGAAATCGAAAAAGAAAAATCTTTTTATTCTATAAATGAATTATTTGACTAAATATTTATTACATTGTATCTGAATGAACTCTTAGTGAATTAAATCTAATATTATTGTTTAAAATTATGTATCTTTTATATATTATTACCATTTTATCATTCCTTTTTGTTATTTTTCTTTATTATTATTTTTTACAATTGTAATTTTAATCAAATTATTGTAATTATTTTTTTCACATTTTAAAACAAAATAAAAGATGCGTATTTATTCTGAACACCTGTATTTACTCAATTTCCAATTTCTAAATATTGAACTTTGTCATGGTTTTCAAGCAGGTCCCAAAACTATATTGATAGTAAACAGTCATGTCATACGTTGAATAATATTGAATGTGCTCAATAAACTTGGATTAGGACTCACAATCGTGAGATTGCGGGTTCGAATCCTACCAATTATATTATCGACGTGTACCAACTCCTAACAAAAGCTATTTAGCTTAGTTTGAAAGGTAACAGGATCGCTAATAATGAGTGACACATAACCCATTGGTACTTATCTCAAAAAAGTGTGATTTTTTCAGGGATTTACAAGCCTTAAGAATACATTGATGACATATCGCGTTGCTTAGCAACCAATCAATAACGTTAGTTTCAATTGTATTGCATGTTATGCTGTTGCTTAGCAACGAATCAATAACGTGACTTTTTTTTAAACATTTATTCGTGAGTGCAGCCGGTCATCGACTACAACAGCGATAGAGGGTTAGTGAGGAAGAGTTATGCTCTATTTCTCTTTCTATTAAAAAATAGTTGATATATTTATAACAAAGACTAAGAACCTACTATTTGGTTTAGGGTACATATGTACCTAATCTCGGCGAGTATGAGCGTTGGATATGCCATGACAAGATAATCCGCTCCCCTTCCCAAGAAGCAAGGAGTGGATAAGGACAACGTGAGAGCAAACTCATTCGTCAACTAGAAGGATCTACACCGACTGTAGGTCTGCAGCCTCTAACAACAAGTACACTCACACATAGACGCGCATTACATCGTCAACGTACGTAGTCTCATCTCGTTAGCATTCGACCGAGATCGAGTGTGTGAGCGTCTTGTTGTAACCGGTCTGCTATAACCTATTGTCAGGTAGTACGAACTGTTTTTTTAGGGTTCCATAGCTGAAATAGCAATACGAAACCCATATAGTTCGCTTCCCTGTCAGTCCGTATGCTAGAGGCATTTTACTGGTAGTACGAACGTAATAGTAAAGTGCACATGAGCTATCTGTTCCCTCACTCGCTGATGAGAGTTTAAGTGCCAATCTGACGGTTTAACCCACTTACTTTCAATGGGCTGTACAATTTTTAGGGTTCCGTAGCCAAAATGGCAAAAAAGGAACCCTTATAATTTCATCATATCCGTCTGTCTGCTCGTCCGTATGTCATAGGCATTTTTCTCAAAGACTACTTAATGAATATTGATGAAATTTGGTGAAAAGGTGTCTTGTAGTAGCAGCTAATTTGCTTAATAGTTAAATAATAAAAATAAATATTTGGGGGGGGGGGGCACTCATGTGAAAGAATCATTTTTTATTGCAGTAAACATCATCATGTTGTAGATCATTCGACCGGTCATTGAAAAACATTTTAAGGTTTTTAATAAAGTTTTTTCATTAAGTGAATATTCTTGAAAATCTTGCAAATACCCCCCACCTTATCTTATGAACCGAAAATATGATAGAATCACAAAGGTAGCGCTAAATGAATACTTTAGACTAAAACTATTTCAGACATGATCACTTACCGTCATTGAGTTATTGACGAAAAACTGCGTTTCTCAACAAAAGAGCGTAAGCCATTAACATACACTCTTTTGCTGATGCAATTATTCAAGGTTGCGGATCCCTACACTGAGCATGGTCCGACATGCTCTTGCCCGGTTTTCTTGGAATACGGTCACCCATCTATCACCCGATAATAGTAACATTGCTTAACCTCACAGATATCTCGATCTGCTCGGTTGCCACTGAGTTACAAGCCCCTCCAATAATTCATAAGTCATTGTAACACCATTTAAACCTTTCGTCCCATATTATGAAATACGGGAGCCACCTATAACTAGTATTAATAACTAGACGCGGTGAATTCATATAATTTCTACTCAGTGTTTGTTAGAAACCTTGTTAAGAGAGCGCGCCACAAGGTAGATGGTGTAAATTTCACCAACTACCCTCTATTGTGGAGCCACGAAGTATCAACCATTATCTTGATAATGAAAAACTTAATTGTGTGGAATAGTTTTGTGTTCCTTTTGTAGCTCTTATTACTACGTTCATTGAGAACCTTAGCGTAATGAATTATAACAGTTCCTACCTGCCTTTAATTATTTACGTCTTTAATACTGTGTCTTCATCGCTTGCCGCTGAAAGGCAAAAAAAAAACAAAGTCTAACTGGGGCTAATCTTTTGTTTTTTTGTCATGATCAACACATGAAATAAAAACGGACGGCCACTCCGGGAAGTTCTTCTTTCGTCTTCAGATGTCGACGTCTTAAACAGCTGTTTAGGCTTTGTGCAACTGTCAACGGTTGCGCAAACCCTAACCAGCTGTTTCCATTGCTAATGACTCTGGCACATAATAAAAAAATATAAAATAATTGAGATAAGCTTTTGTACATACCTCCGAACAAACGTTACACGCCAGAGTGAAGAAGTATGTTGTCCGAGAGTTCTGTAACAAGTGATATTAATCAAGCGAGGTTATTTTCCGAAACCGGCACTTCACGGAGGCGCCACTGAGCTGCAAACGTACACCATGGTCGTTGCAATCCAGTCGAAACGTCGGGAATGTATTAAAGATATAAGCCCTAAAACATTAAATAGGTATAACGTTGTAAGTATGGAACAAAAACAACAGAAAACCCACTTCTTAAGCCGCACACCAAACTAACTATCTAAAACACAGTAAACGAATACCTAAAGAGTCTGTATTTGGTACTTATTTATTTTCACAATGCTTTTGGGTGTTGAAGCCATCAATAGATGAGTATAAAACGATCCTCCACTGCTGAATCATATCGCGGCTCACCCGACAGGACTGTTTCCAATATATTTACACAGAAGTTATTCCGTAACATAAACTACCTTAATTTTCCCGACTTTCACGTGAACGAAGTCGCGGGCACAGCTAGTATAAATTAAGTACAAAATAAATTTAGAAAACGCTACATCACTCGCTATTCTCATAACCCAACCGTCTTTAAGCGCTGTCTAATAAATTAGCTGTACGCTATTGTGTGGGCTCACTTACTGGCAGACTTATTTACCTGGCTGTGGTGGGCTCGCCAGAATTCAGACGACATCATTCCCCTCGGCATCGGCCCAAGAGCTTGCTTTCCGTTATACCTAAATTTTCTTAGCTCAGATTGTGTGTGTGTTAAGCAATGTATTTTCGGGTTACTGTGAGAAACATTTTCGAGTGGCGTAATAAGATGTGGCAGTTTATCCTTTGACTATGTCTCTTGAGCCAAGACATTCGTAGATGGAATTGAATAAAATATATTAAAAGGATTGATATAATATATTCATGTTGTGGTTGTCAGAATTTCTTACTCTAAATATGAACTTTTTTTTGTGAACCAAATTTTATTTTTGTACGTCATTCCAATTAGATTTGTTTTGGGTAGGTACTAAAAATACGAACTTGCATTTTTTTGTCAACTATTGTTTTTGTCAAAAGTTCATTTTTGGAAGTTATCACAATTACAATCTTTAAGGTCTTGCTACACCAAGGATACTATTTTCAGCTAGATCTAAGTTGGTATTATCTAACCATCACGCTAAAACAAAGACACAGGTCTGGCATTGAAAATTATTAAAAAAAAAATGTTATAAGCTACGTCGATTTCCAAACAATGTTTTACTCTACTTACCTAATTTGTATATTTAAATCTAAAATCTAGCTAATATTGTAACAAAATAACTTCTAATATATAGATGGTCTAACAAAATTGAAATTCGCCATTAAAGTCTGGATGTACCCAAGGGAGTAATGTTATTAGGCGCTTCATTTTCCTTGGATTGGTGATCGTGACTTAATGGTATAAGAAGAGAAAGACAGGGAGTAATAATGTATAGATTATGATGTAGATGAACTATAATAATAAAGTAATTTATATACAATGTATTCCAATCAATTTTATTTTGATAGGTAGTAGAAGTATTACATCACAAAATATCTGAAGTCCATTCCATTATCCTCTACGCAATCTATTCAAAGGATGCAAGATTAGAAGGTGGAAGAAACCCGACTTATGGAGTACAACAGGGAGGCGGGTCAACAGGCATAGCTCTTGGCATTGGCATAATCCTGAAGGCCTGCAACATTTTAAGTAGATACTTTACTTCTGGGAGTGCAAGGGCGGCTGGAATGATAGAGCCGATAAGTGTATTAGCATTATCGGGATGCTTTACTTTGCCCCGTGAAAATAGATGTCCGTGTGTCTTGAATGTTGGTGTGTCACAAGGCTGTATGCTATCACCTGAACTGTTTCTTCTGCATGCATCATGCAACATGCTACAAACTCGAGGCATTCATTGCTATGCGGACGAGGATACGCCTTTTATGCCGGCTATCCCGGAGTTTCTCGGGAGCACGTCAGTGAGTGCAGGAACAAACTTGTGTCTAAAGTTGAGGCTCTGCTAAACAAAGTCTCGTATTGGAACCGACTAAACTTAGTTCAATTTAACCGTTGTTCACCGCAAAAAACACTCCCTTTGCACCTACCCGCTTTTACTAACACTTACTTGACAGAATACTTTTGTAACAACTTCGGCCAAAACCGGAATTCTTGGAGTCGGTATATCAAGCGACGTGCAGTGCCTTGGTCATTAAGAAGAAAACGAGAAACTGGCTTTCAAAAAGCAAGGCAGTATTTCACATAAGTACAAAGTATTAAGCACAAATGAGGCCGCATTTAGAATACTGTTCACGTATGGGTGCACCTCAATATCAACTACTTAACACTTGAACTCTATTTTCATAAAAAAAAATATTGACATTCTTACAAAAAACTCTTTTATTTGATATATTACACTGTATTACAGTACAGTACAGTATACAGCTCCAAACTTTTTTCAAATTTGTCATCGGCGCCCCATTAATGACCCCCATTTTAAGGGGCTGTAGCCAAATAGCAAAACGGCTTAAAGCTTCGCCATGTCTGTCCGTTTTTTTCGCACCTACCACGTCGTGTGGGGTTGGATAGGTATTTTAAAAATGATGCGTTTGCCTGCCAGCTAAATGGTTGATGTTGGGTATGTGATAAATCAGTATCAGTAGGCCTCACACCTTAACGAGTAACAGCAGACCAAGTGAGAAGTAACAAACTTTTCGTACAGATTCCATTGAAAAATACTTCTACAACGTTTTAGATATATTTCGGGACTTAATCGCGTGAATTATTTAAAGGTACGAAACGTCGGGTAAATAAAAGGTTCGTACCTTTAAATAATTCACGCGATTAAGTCCCGAAATGTATAAAAATCACGAAAGTTTAAAAACAATGATTATACAACGTTGTTAGTAGTATGAAACAAAAAGAACAGAAAACCCACTTCTTAAGCCGCATTATTCGAATGGGGGCTACGGAACCCTACATTATGCGTGACACCGACATGCCTTGGTCTTTCCTGAATCACTTAAAATAACGATATTAAAATATACATTTATATCACAAAAATATTGACATACACTCTGTGAATAGATGGAACAAGTACAAATTAGTAGGCCAATATCGTAGGTTACAGAAAATTCATAACTGATTCATGGGACTAGGTGTTAGATTTTTCAATAAAATCCCAATCAGCACTTCGAGTACTACCAATAAATAAATTAAAGGTTCATTTCCGTGCATCGCGGCCGATCGCGAGCCGCGAGCGGCTTACGACAAGCGTCTGACGCGCGCGGCCGATGCGACAATTTTCACAGTGCGCGCGCAGCTTACGACAGTCGTCGGCCGCGCGCGACTGTCGCTTACCTCGGAAACGGCACCATACATTCGTATACTCTGACTATTGTCGCATCGGCCGCGCGCGTCAGTCGTTCGTCGTAAGCCGCGCGCGGCTCGCGATCGGCCGCGATGCACGGAAATGAACCTTTAAGAATGTAGTCAAGCGACATCTGAAACAAAGAGCTTACTACTCGATCTATATTAATTGATAAAGATAAATGGATGTAGTTCGTTGCTCCTTATTAATGTATTTTATTGTATACTAGCTGACCTCCGCAACTTCGTCTGCGTAAATTTTCCCTGTTATTGCAACATTTCTTGTTGCTGCTCCGCTCCTTATTTCTCCACTATTTATTGTATGTTATTATACATATAAACCTTCCTCTTCAATTACTCTATCCATTAAAAAAAACCGCATCAAAATTCGTTGCGTAGTTTTAAAGATTTAAGCATACATAGGGATATTATTTTCTTTCTTTTGCAAAACAATTACACTTATTCATTACTTAGCAGTAATTTGGCCAACAAGCACATATAGTTTTTCAATTGTAAGTGGATGCTCCTACTATGTTGTACCCATTAAGGATGATATATCCAATGTCATGTACTATTTTTTTAATATTTTTATCTCTTGTATTTGCATCAGTTCTCTAATATGGTGTTTAATATAATACTGGCAGCACCTTACCTGCATATATACAGTTTATAAACAAAGAAACATTGTAAACATTGGCAATTTGAATAGAGTGGCCGCGAGTTTTAATTGCCTGTTCCTTTCACCGGCTTTACCTATTGTTTGCGAACATGTACATGTAGAATCGACTTTTCACAAGAGTAGTATACGATTCCTAAGTGAAAAAAATATTTATTATTATTATAAAATAAAAAATTACATGTTTATAACAAGCCCTTTCATTTGATATGTTACACGATACAGATTGCCAAACTTTTTTTTTAAATTTTCGAGTTTAGTCCTAAAAAATATCCCTTAAATTCAAAACTCTTTATTGCGTTACGCAAACGTGTTTGGGTCACAGAAATACATTTGTGTACTAAATTGGAACTTAATCGGTCCAGTAGATACGGAGAAAATTGGCTGTGACAGACTAACAGACAGAAACACGAGTGATCCTTTAAAGATTCCATTTTATTCCTTTTGAGGTACGGAACCCTAAAAAGATACTAATATCAAAGCTTGTTTAACAATTATACTACTGACTTGAACCTACTCCAAATACAAGCAATCTAACATAGCTGCGGTCAACACGATGGATATTAAAACTAACCACAACCACATGACCAAGATAGTCAGAACCTGGATGTCCTTCAAATATATTTATAAAAGTTGTAACTATTGTACATGAGTGGAGGGAGGAGTAAATTTCTCTTGTTGGTAGGTGTCGTCAAGTCAGTAGTTTATGCCTGCTATCACAGATGGCGTTGTAAATTGCAATTTCCGTAGCCATGCATACGTTCGATTTTATGATTGTGCCATAAAACTTTTATCGTTGTCAGGCAAGCTCACCTTCACGGCGTAGTCTTGGTTACGAATAAATAATTCCATTACTTCCTAAGGATATCGTAAATGTGTAATTTTGTAATCTAGAGATTATGTCGAGAGGTGGTATCCTGAGAATTAGTATGGGTAATATATTTTTTATGGGTGTAAATCTTTTAGAGATAACGAAGAGGTGAGTGGGAACTCTAGAGCAACCGCAAAGCTACAATTTTAAGTAAGGTAGTACTAACTATAATAGGTATTATAGTGCGTATACGCAATCCTACCAAACCATTTATACTCAAATGACTTTGAGACGTGTTGTATAGTCTATCTCTACTATTCATCTTATGGTGACAGTGACATTATAAAAGCGTCATAAAACAGAGGAACATTTGAAAATTTTGCCGTAAATTGCTAAGGAATTAAAGTATACCTACTATGTAGTAACTTAAATGAACAACCAACTACAGAGCCTTATTAGGTACCGTTTACTGAAAATATATCCAACACAGCAACTTGATGCTCAACTAGAACAATATCGAAAGTTTTACTTGAACCGGGATGAACTTAGGCCTTGTTTAGCAAAATTGTAGTTCATAATTGTATTCTAGTGTATAAATGAAGTTTCGATCGTAATATTAGTTATTGAAGGCAAATTATTAGGCGTGGAAAAGATAATAAAAGCTTCTAGTAATCAGTTATCAAACTAAGCAATTTATCGCGTAAATTGGTTAGAGTTAAACTCCTATTGTAGGTGTATTTTAGGGTCAACAGGAAATCCTGATAGTTTCTCCAAGTCCGTCCGTCCACAGCTGTGAGACTCTTATTTTAAACTAAATTCGTATGTTAAAAAAATATATTGACTAAATTGTAGAATATTGTAAATACGTGTATCAATATTGGAAAACCTGGCAAGACATGTTGGACCGTGCTAAATGTAGGGTTCTGCAGCCGTTATTACAAATAAATGTACTACCTACATATGAAAAACTCTAATTTGAATAATTGCACTCGCGGACGAGTAATGTTATTTACGCCGTTTTGTTGAGAAACACAGTTTTTCGGTAATAACTCAATTCGGTATATCATAACAAAAATATTTTTTTGTGCAAAATATTTAAAGCGCTACTTTTGTGACTTTTTTCATATTTGTTTTTTATACGGTTCAAAAGATAAGGACCCCCCCCCCCCCCCGTCCTAATCTTTTGAACCGTATAAGGAGGACACACTTTGTGCTAAACTAACATACGGATGGAGCATTTTAAAAAGAAGGCACTAGCTCTGGGTCCACCAATCATCAAACTGTGGAAGAGGTAGGTACGTAGACGACGTGTTTGCTGTCGTCAGAGGAAGCCAACATGATAGATCGTTGTCATTACTGGATATCAATATAACAGCGCGAGCTGATGGATCGCTATCACACTGTGTACACCGAAAGCCCACACACACTGACAGATACCTGCATGCTACGTCACATCACCATCCTCGTCACTTACAATCCGTGATGACATCATTGAAAAACAGATCCTTTGACCTCTGTGAACCTGATCATGTGGAGCAAGAGCTAGTCCATGTTCAGGAGGTACTCAAGGAAAACGGATATCAGGTGTACCGAAGAATTAAGCATATTCCAAAACGTGACAAACCGGAGGTGAGCAGACAACCTGCCTATTTGCCCTACATCAGAGGAGTGACACACAAGATCGGATCAGTAATTATAAAGTACTCGATTCGTGCGATCTACATAACGTTGGCTAAAGGGGGCAACTTGGTGGGCACTTCGAAGGATATTATACCTCTGCAGACGCCAGGTATCTACAAAAGTGATTGCAGCTGCGGTAGTTCGTACATTGGCCAAACAAAGCGAACTATAGCGGAAAGGCTAAAAGAACACATTGCAGCAGTGAAAAACCGGCAAACGAACAAATCGGCAATTGCAGAATACATACTGCCATCGAACACCAATCACTGGATTGAGTTTCACCGTCCACAAACCCTCTCCACAGACCGCCATTTTTATTCAAGAATTGTGCGTGAAGCGATTGAAGTTAAAAAACATAAAACTTTCAATCGGGAAGAAGGCTTCAAACTATCCGTGACGTGGAATCCAGTGATTCGTAAAACACAACCTCGTATTGGTTTGCAGTCGGTTAACATGGACACAATCAGTGTAGTGTGCAGTGACCCTAATCATTTCGAGAAACAAAAAAGTGAGGGTAGATGAAGATCATTAAACATCGCTGCGACAGTCCGCTTGTGACTACGGCCGGTGCAACCTGGTAGGAACGTCAAGCAATTTTAAGGTAAACAATGCGCGTTAATTCCTTTATAGTAAATAGTTACAATTTTAAAAGACCTGTCAAATGAGGCCACACGTTGATGTTTGCTGAAAATACAGCTTCTGTTACAAGTATGGACTGCCCCTAAATATATTTATTTTTCTTATTTAGCGATCCATGTACCTTTTCACTAAATTTCATCAATATTCATTGTAGCCTTTGAGTAAAATGGCTTTTACCATACGTAGGGACAGACAGACAGACGGGCATGACGAGACCATAATGGTTCCGTTTTTGTCACCCATCGGATGGGTATAGGGCGCTGGATCAAATCGACAAGACGTTTTACAAGGCCATTTTACATTTTTAAAATACCTGAACTTGCGAGGTTCCTTTATCTCATTCACAATATAAAAAGCATACAGTAGAACCACGGTAATTACCTATACAGTATTTTATCTTCATACAAACGGTTGGAACGAGAGCTTTACCTTTGGGTACACTCTCGGTACACAGCCAGTCGCGAATGTGCCGCAAAAAAAAACATATTTACAATCACAAAACTAAAAAGAATCTCAAGTAGGTAGATTAAATAAAAATACTCTAGGCGAGCAGCCCTATCGCGTGATTATATACCGCACGGCTGTAGATAAGTATTTCAAGGATAGAGCCGAGTTGCAATACTGTATTCATAATATTAACATCTAAGGACTTAAGGTCTTTGAAGTTGTGCCGACGGCAGCGTCTGGAAGCTAGAGTTGTCGCAAGTAAACAATATGTATCAGTATCAATTTCACTAACGTCTAAAAACACGGCAGCCCTGGGTACTGAGACCACGCTGTATGCGTATAGTGTGGTCTGTCCCCCTCCTGCGTTGCGCCCCTAAACTTTGCACGATTACCTCGTCTTAGACGGCTATTTCCAACGACTGTATCAGTTTTTCGACTGCAATCTCATCGTTTCTTTCGAAGAAGAAAATAAAAAGATTGTACCTAATGGATTATTTTTTAGAACTTTTTTGAGAGCAAACCTTATTATTCACCAACAATACACCAAACTAATGACTTTTTGATAGGCATCCACTGCCCCAAAACAAACATAAATAAATCGTTAGGGAACCACCCCTGCTACTGTTCCAATATTGATTAATTGAATAAAAAGACACCTGCAACGCAATAAAACAATATTGTGTCAGATGATCCTAAATAAGGGTGATAACAATATCACCCTTATACAAAATATACAAATATTTTGTATGCCACGGCTATGCCACACGGAGGGAAACTACCTTAGTGATAAATAATAACTACCTAAAATACCTTTAAAAAAACTCGGACCGTATCCAAATATTTTTAGATAACCGACTGTCTGGACTAGGAATCGAATTTCCACCACCGCCTTCACCAATCTGAAGGGTCAATTATAAGAATTATTTTTTCAAAATAACATATTATTGTCCTCCTTTTTTATCTTTATTTTAGAAATATATTATAAATTATTATAGATGTAATTTAGGATAGTTTTGTTTAAATAAATAATATATTATAAAAATAAAAACCGACTCCCAAAATAAATATAAGGTAGTTAAAGTATTTTTTATAGGCATTTCTTGCCAATTACTTTACAAATACAATAAATGCATTTTTGAAAGATAGAAAAAATTGAAATCCAGACTCAGGAATCGAACCCGAGACTTCCGTAGCCAAACCGGGGCCAGAAGGGAACCACCTATCTGGACTATGTTACTAGATCTCAAATTTCTCAATCTCTTGATGCTTGCGAAATTGGGCCCTCGCAGCGCCATCTAGTCGGTAGATAAAGAACTATCACGGCTTTTGCCATTGCTTCGTTACAGAGAGCATTTTAACAAATTATGATGTCCCAGGCCGAATATTGAAGTAATTTTTATAGGCATTTATTGTATTTGTAAATATAAGGTAACTAAAATGCAAAAAAAAATTAGATACAACAACAAAAAATAATCAAACATTTTGAAGTTGGTGCCTGGAAATGTAGTTTTATGTTTTAGGCACCAACTTCAAAATGTTTAATTATTTTTTGTTGTTGTATCTATATTATTTTTTTTGCTTTTTTGGAGTTCACCAGATACTAGACCATCACTTCCATTACATGATTTGACGGAGGCGAAGAATCAGGTATCGAACACGGTACTCAGATCGCAACCCGCAATATTTATTAATGAATAGTTCCGCTGGTCATCAGTTCAATTTCACTCAATGGTGTTTTTTAAGATTAAATGCACGAATTACAACAAAATATACGCAAATAACTAAGGGTACCAATCTCAAATCAAAAACCCTTTCAAACACATTTTTTTTTAAATCGGTCCAGCCGTCTTCGAGTAATCTGAAAAAACATAAAAAAAGTACAGTCGAATAATTGAAAACCTCCTTTTTTAAGTCGGTTGATACGATACCGTCGTAGAAATACAGGTTGTTTCGTTTTTCATATTTGCAGATACTATCCCTGGTTCCATCAGGCGTTTATTTAAAAATATTTAAATGCAGTTCGAATTTATTTTTAAATCAAAATTAAGCCTTCTTTCAGTACAATTTTATATCTATCTTATGGTGCCTACTTTCCTTTCGTGTGGCATGGCCGTGGCACATCCTGTCTATGTATGTATGTTTTGGGATAATTTGTTTGTTAGGCACTAAGCCTACGTTCAGGTGAAGGACGCTTAACGTGCATTTGAAACTTCTCCCAAACTGTTTTAAGCACTCGCATGGTAAGGCACGTAAACAAAAAGAAAGTATAAAAGCTTGTTTGTTGAGTCTTATTATAAACTAGCTGTCCCGCGCAACTTCGTATGCGTAAATTTTCCCCGTTTTTGTAACATTTCTCGTCGCTACTCTGCTCTTGTTAGTCGTAGCGCGATGTTATATAGCCTATAGCCTTCCTCGATAAATGGGCTATCCAACAAAAAAAGAATTTTTCACATCGGACCAGTAGTTCCTGAGATTAGTGCGTTTAAACAAACAAACAAACAAACAAACTCTTCCGCTTTATAATATTATAGTATAGATACCAAGAATACCAGAATATACACATACTTCTCATGTACTTTACATTTGAATTTGCTGCTTAGCCTCCTAACTTATTAGTCGTTTGCAAACAATTTATTGATTTGGTTTTATGCAATAAAGATTTTTGTGACTTTGAGTTCGAATATTAATTTGACGTAGTAAAGTAACCCACATTAATTATGCTACATTATAAAAACTCACGGCCACTTTTTTAAATGCCAATTAAAAAAAAACTTGGCTATAAGTTTTTATTGCCAAGTTCTTTTAGTAGGTAGGTGGTTTTGCGTAATATAAAGAAGCCACGAGGTTATTAGTATATTACAAACCACATTGTATGAGGACACATCATAAAAAAAGGGTCTAAAATCTCATTGGATATGAGATGGGCAAACCAACACAAATTGTAGGTATTTATTTTTTACAAAAGACGACTCCCGCAGTAGGTTACAAGCCCTTTATCGCGGGGGACTTCACAAACATACAAGTCACAAACACAAAGTACACCCATACTGAACAACCAATTTGTGGATCACTCAAAGTGGTGTCCCGTGTGGGAATCGAACCGACGACCTCTTGCGTAGCAGTCGAACACACTCTCACCGCGCCACAGAGGCAGTCGAATTTATTATCAATTCCTATAATTTTTAGGCAACCACTATTTAAGAAAGTTACAAATTATTCCAACCGCTATTGAGATAGCCAAATACACAAAATTATTAAAACAGTTAATACTAAACAACCAAAACATTACACTAACCGCTTTAAATGAGAGCTTTTCATAATTATGTACAAACAAGGCGCTATGAACTTCGTCTCATCTCGGCAAAGTTCGGTTGTGTTCGGTAAATTTAAGCAATTTGATATTTCTACTGCAAAGTCGTGTTGGCAGATCTCATTGAACAAACAGAAGTTGCCCTGTATGATTTTAATCGCGGCAAAGGGTTAAAGTTTCAAAACTTTAAGTAATTAAAATTTTGATTATTGGTGTATTTGATACTCGAATCGTTACGTTGTACGAATATTGTATTTATGAGTAATCGAGAGATCTGCGAAACAACATAATTATGCGATGTTTCAATTAGAATCTGTGCTTTGTTGTTCTGGGGTCAGCGCTGACTGTTATCTTATTTAAGGTTTTAGAAACTTTATTTCTCTAAAAAATAATACAATAAATAATATATAATATCTTGGGACAATTCACACAGCGCTATCTGATCCCAAGCTAAGCAGAGCTTGTATTATGGAAACCACACAACTGATAAACATACTTATATCCCAAGTAAACACGTTAGTGAATTTTAGAACTTATTTTGCAACTATAGGTAGCATTTAAGTGATGCAAGAGTGTACGGTATTACTTATAGATGCAAACAGCACTCGAATTTGCAAATGAGTGTCTTTTATCGCTAACAATTGATTTTTGTTCCTGCTTCATTACTTGTAGTAGCATTAAGCCGAATTTATTACTTATAAACGCATAAAGGTAATTTTTTTCTCTCTTTTAGAACTCAAAGAGGCATATAACATCTTAAAATCCCCCCTAAAGAACTGTATCCTAATAGGTGATATTTTTTCCTTATTTGGCATCTTTAGTACTAAATAAGTAGTATATATGAGTTATTTATCACCTGTAGTGGCTCAAGAGTTATTATTGCAGCTTATTTAGAACCTAGTATAATTGCCTTTGTAAGGTCTAACGTACTCTAATATGCCACTATAACGCGTAGATCGGTTCCAAAAAATGGTTCTTGAAAACCTTAAGCAACATTTTTTCCTCATTTAGAACCACTTAGGATCTAACAGGTCTATGTACTATTTTAGACCATGAAAATGTTATGAAATAATCAAAAGAGGATACTCCAATTGTTGAAAGGTAAGTAATTTCAATTTAATACATAATAAAAAGTACAAGCACATTATAATAATTGGCTTTGTTTTGTACAATTGTGTCAAGAGAATTTTACTATCACTGTCGCAGG
This sequence comes from Herminia tarsipennalis, assembly GCA_945859575.2. Taxonomy (NCBI): domain Eukaryota; kingdom Metazoa; phylum Arthropoda; class Insecta; order Lepidoptera; family Erebidae; genus Herminia; species Herminia tarsipennalis. The sequence goes on along the minus strand of OX243834.2, from coordinate 5,913,743 downwards.
TTCCGTACATATTTATAAATTTAAATAGAATATGATTTTGATGATTTGTATTTAAGTAAATTTCCTACGTTTTACTTAGTTAACTTTGTATTTTTTCAAATCATGTGTTCAATGTTCATGTGTCAATTTCAATTCATGAGTTACCCTTCTGGACGTCTTTTGTATTTTGATTTTCGAGTTGTAGGTAGGTACCTACCTATTTTTCAGATATATACTATAAACATTTTTTTTCAGTCATGATCTTAGTGTAAGTTCGACTGAAATTATTGATGGAAATTTGGCTGAAAATGATAATTTGAATAATGAAACTTTTGAGGAAACCCACCTCGAAATACGTCATATCGTGTGCCAAGTAAAAATATGTTTTAAAACAAACAAATTCATCAATTTCGAGAAGCAAATAGAGCATGGACTGTAAAAAATAACATAGCCATTCAGCTTTGAAATCTTTAGCGACGCTTTAAAATGCTATAAATCCGAATGTACTCCCAGTAGACCTAAGAACGCTCATGAACACTCCGAGACAGAATATGTCGATCCTGGTCAATATTGGCATAATGGACTTATAATACCGCTTGAAACAAAGTCGATTCACCTTTACTAAGTCTTCCGATTGATATGATAAAAGCTTTCCTATTGCTGAGTCTAGGTATGCATTTGATCGACTTGAGGGTTATAAAACGCAATCTTATTTGCTGGCGAGACGGAAATTTTGGTAAAAAAGACATAAAATGTCGAACAAGTGATATATCGACGGTAAATGATTTTCTGGGTGATTGCGAAGTACCTTCAGAAATCGACAGATTTGTAAGAAATCTCAGCAGTTTAGGTCACATGAAGGCTTTTGATTTTAGGACTGAGTTCTTGTTGTACCTTAGCATAGTTATATTACCAGAGATACGATAATATTTTTAAATACAAATTAATGTCAACCAATGCTTTCGAATGTATAAGTTTTCCTGAAGATATAAAATAGAAACTAGTAGCGATTAAATATAAAAAGAATTTTTTTTTGTTACCTTTTCTTCATACCTTTTCAAAATATTAATTATTTTACCTATACCTACTTACTTACTTTAGTTATTTTAGGATTTAAAATAAAACACTTTCAAATTCATGTCATACACGGATTTTATTTTTAATCACACAACTACAAATCTTGCGATGGTCTCATAATTATAAGCTTAATAGAGGATAACTGCAGCATCACAATTTGAGATAAGTAATTGTTTTACACTTAAATCTTAATCATATAAATGTAATCATGAATTAGTCGCACAACTTACAGTCTCATTATTTCTGGTACGTTCTACATTGTTGTACATTTTAATCCTAATTAACTAAATGCTAAGATGAGTAGGTCAGATAACTTAAAGTCTCCCAAGTTTTATGTTTACACTTACCAATTTACTAAAATATTTAAGTCGCACAACTTGCAGTCTCATAATTTATAATTTTAGGTTCTATTCAGGGTGTTGTTGGTCTTGAGGATCCCCAATTCAACTCATAGACAGCGAGACCTGTAAAGTGAAAATAATCACTACTAGGCACTAATGAGTGATGTTTGGCCCTAAGAGCTCCAATAAGGCAACAAATGAGTGAAAATAAGAACTGCAAGGTCTATTTTAAATCACCATGTTTAAAAATAGAGTCCTTGAAAAGCATCTTGTTTAATGGTATTTTATTACAATAACATAAAATAAAATGAGTTTTGATAACTGTTTCTAATGCAGTTTGACATTATACTTTTTGTGAAACCATAATGTTAGGTTTTTAAATACCAAATTGTTTTATAGTATTATCTTAATTATTGATCAGCGCATATATTTTATAAATATTTGGTTAGATCGCAGGCGCATCAAAATTTACTAAGTAAATATACCATGGTTTCACGATAAAAAACCATTTGCAAGGGCTCCATAATGTTATCCTGCGTTAAATACATAATATTTTTATACTCACCTAATGCTTTCACAAATAACACAGTAGCACAAAGCACATTATCCGTCTTTTTGTTTATCACCGAAAATAAGACTTGATAAGATCTCATCTGCCACTCACCGAATGAACGGTATCGCTTTATCGTTCTAACATTCATTCATAGCGCGCAATTTGCACCGTTAGTTCCAAGTGCCACTTATGATAACAATTCGAACTCTTATGCATCTCTTATGCATCTTTAAATAAGTTGCAATTTTTCTCCCTTTGGTAACATACAGGTTGCTTATAGGTTCTAACCACCTTTATAGAACTTAATCACGGTGGATTTTATTACTAAAGTTTCCAAAAAAATACTATATGCAAGCTATTTGTTACCAAATGTGTTACTTGGGATATTTCTAAATACTATAGATAAATCACACCCAGACACAGAATAAACCATCGTGCTCATCACACATTTTATCCTGGATGGGGATCGAACCCACGACCTCTTGCGTAGCAGTCGGATATATTCCCACCGCGCCACAGAGAAAACTTAATAAGTATATAAATAAATAGGCATTTTTTGGAGCGTACTTAAAAGCTATAACATAAAAATATTAACAATATTCAAATGATTCATTATCTTGTTCATTATTTTGTTTTACTGTTTTAAAGGTATATTTCTTAATACAACAATCTAAATAAATTTGATATAGGTACCTAACAAAAAATACAGATTGATTTGCATTTTACTAGCTGCACTATATACATGATGGTCACCTTTAATGCTGACATTACTAACAAGAGACGATTAGATATACTCGTAGTCTGCACATCTAATTCTACTTCATAATATACGTTAACAAACAGATTTTTTAATTTTATAGGCCTTTTTTGTAACAGAATAAACCGAATAAAAAATATATACCATCTTAATTATTTTAATTGTAAGATAGCTGTATGTTCGCAATTACAAGCTATGTCATACGAACGGACGGAGGATTTACTGGTAATAATAAAATAAAAGGCCCAATTTTCTCACTAACTTTGTAATTAGCATAATATAACTTAATTTATTTGGGACTCCTTTATTCGCATAATTTTAGTTCATTCTATCTATATCTATCTATCTATCATATATATCTATCTATCTATCATTCTAAAATACTTTCGTATAGCGAATTTATGTATCTTGGTTTAATATGATAACATTTCTTATCTTTAGTTCAGATTAGTTTTAGTTTCAGAAAGTATTTATTTTAAATATTTTTTACTTTTTCAAAGAGATTAATTTCTCTTTCTTCTAAAAAGTTTAGTCTTAGGGAAGAACGGAGGATAGTTCATGTCGCAATAATCGACATCAAAACTAGTCTATATTATTATTATAAATAGCTAAAATTTGTGTGTTTCTGACTTTGTAGGGGGTAATCTCTGGATTTCTAAACCGATTTTGAAAATTATTTTACTCAAAGAAAGACACGTTATTTGTGAGAATCATAGACCATATAAAATCACGCGACAACCAATAGGAACCGAGCATTAATGAAAAATGTTGCATAAACGGGGAAATAAAATGCAAACAAAGTTACGCGAGTCAGTTAATCTATACTAATATTATAAAGAGGAAAGATTTGATTGTTTGTTTGTTTTGAGTAGGCTCCGAAATTACTAGATGGATTTGAACATTTCATCGTTGTGAAGCTACACTAACCCCGGGTAACATAGGCTATTTTTTATCCCTGTATTCCCACGGGAACGGGAACTACGCGGGTTAAACAGCGAGGCGTCCGCTAGTTATTTATAAAAAGGTAATTTTTGAAGTAATGATTGACATTTAAATTATTTCTAAACTCTATAAGATGACATCTCATGTTACAAACTATCTAATAGACTCCCAAAATTAAATAGCCGTAAGCTTGCATAGAGTTATTTTATAGGTAGAGTAGGAGAGAAAGACAACTAGTTTTCTTTTGACAAGAAAGAGAAAGAAAACCGCCGAACAGGTAAGGACCTATTTCCTTTTACTTACATATGCACATTAAGTGCAGAAAATAACAGCATGTAAGGTATAAGTCAATCGTTATATAAACATAATACCAAAACGTGTTAGAACTGGCTTTCCCTGGTTTAATCTAAATTTATCTAAAACACATCTGCTGAATTTCCAACAAATAAACTCAATTCTCCAAACACCAAAAATTTGCCCCACAAAGTAAACAAAACTGTATTACACCACAAAATAAAACCACTCAAAAACCCATAGCTGCACAAATATGTAGATTAAGTTCACTCCGCCAAAATAAAAACGGCAATTGTGAGAAGAAAATTTTCAAGAGGGGGTTGGGGTACAAATCTCCCATGTGACCACTCGGCGGGATATAGCCGGGGAATATACCCAAAAATATACCAGGGAATACGGGCTAGCGATACTCTTTATCCATGGATTAAATTTTGCAGAGGACCGCGTTCGTCGTGTAGTCCCGAACGAACAGATAAAAACGGCTCCGTCGGGTTTCCCGAATCTACTCGGACATTTTTTTCTTATTGAAGATTATGTGAATTTGTGTTTTGTTTGATTTATTTTGTATATTCTGGATGTAAAGCGAGGATTTGTGTTTTATGGTGGATTTTAGTTTCTTTGACTGGTTAACAGCGTCTTGGCTGCTTGTTCTCTTTTATTTATTTTTGTTTTGATCTCTTGCAGGCAAGATTAGAAATAACAAATTCTCGTAATATGCTTACAAAAATTTTTTTTTAGAAAAAATCATCTAACTGACTTCAATCGTAGTTGAGTTACTGGCATTTATTTAAGAGTTTTGTTATCTCTCTCGGAAAATCATTACTTCTTTACGAAATTTATATGGGACAATTTCGGAATAAATACCTTTCGAATAGAAATGTTATTTTAGAAATTTAAAGTGTGGGTACTTTAATTTTCTAAAATGACATTTCACTGCCACTTGCCACACTCTTAACTAAAACGAATGTAACGACACATATCAAGCTAAAAGCCGTTTAGGGTCTAGAGCGTGTCAAAGAAATGTAAATGTACACATACACACGAAAAAAATGACTCTTCTTGCGCAGTCAGGAAAAATAATTAAAAAAATAAACTTTAATAACGTAACAAACGAAATACTTAAAAATAAAAATACAAACATCCGAATTCAAAACCTCCTCCTTTTAGAAGCCGGTTATTTATGAATGTCAGCAGATTCTATCCTTCCTTCAATATACAACACATAAAGTTTAAAGACAATATGCTATTACAAATTGTATGGAATTCTTAAATATCAACCTCAAATAATTTCTAATATTTTTTAACCCAATGAAAAGCTGTAAAATGTAAGTAATTTTGACAAAGTGGTCACTTTATAACAATAATAAACCTCGGCACGATATCAAACGAGGTCCAATGTTAATTAACACAAGAACTTTCTGAAAGTATTTTGGTCCATCAAATGACCACAAACTGGCGACCCTTACATCAAATTCGTGAGTGCCAACCCAAATTTCGCAATTCTAGACAATAACGAGACCAAACAGTATTACCTTTGAAATTCCAACACATTATTAAAATTTTCCACAACAGGAAAGTTTTGAACAATTGCGTATGTTGTAGTATTTTAGAGAATTAAGGATTTTATCAAAAAGGGGAGTAGACTGTACGGACGACGATTTATTTAGATTATTTCTAGTGTGAGAGGCACAATTTTGCTGATTTATTCCTTGCCTGATATTGAAAACAGTACTTTTAATTGGTAAGTAGGTATGTGTATGACTATTGAATTCAATTTTATAAAAGGTTTAATTTTCCAAAAAAATCTTAAAATACCAGTTTCATAATTTGTCTGTAACATTATAAAATTATATGTAAGTTTTGGGCCCTGATATTGACATCAAAACACCCCAAAAAGAGGGTTGACGATGATTAGGGCGTGATAACATCTATAACAAAACCCAACCCTGCCCTAATAAGGTTTATTATCTAAATTACCTACGAATATGTTATGTACGGTGCAATACACATGTTGGTAATATATTGATTCAAAAACTAGAATTTTAGAAGAACAATGATAAAAGCAAACAAAAATGTTAAGATAACATTGATTGACTGTCTCTGTGGCGCGGTGGGAGTGTATCCGACTGCTACGCAAGTAGTCGTGGGTTCGATCCCCACCCAGGATAAAACTTTGTGTGATGAGCACGATGGTTTATTCTGTGTCTGGGTGTAATTTATTTATAATATGTATGTATTTACAAATATATAAGTATGTTTATTAGTTATCTGCTTCCCATAGTACAAGCTCTGCTTAGCTTGGGATCGGATAGCGTTGTGTGAGTTGTCCCAAGATATTATTATTATTATTAAAAACCTTAATGAATAATATCGCACACCACACAGTTACCATAATGTCATAAAAGAAACTCCCGTTATTTTTTGGAAAAAAAAACAAATCTTTAAAAGAGGGCACGATTGCATTATGATTACCAAAAAACTTGACCTATGTGGCCTAGAGTATACAATAGACTATATAAACTGTAACTTGTGAAAAGCAAGGTAGACCCTCAGCCAGGTGGACTAATGTCCAAAAGAAGGTCGTTGGCATGAATATTTTGGAATCGTTAGGATTTTTTTTTTCTATTATAATATTATAAAGCATAAGAGTTTGTTTGTTTAAAAGTGGTAATCTCAGGAACTACTGACCTGAATTAAAAAAATATTTTACTGTTGGATAGCCCATTTATCGAGGAAGGCTATTGGCTATATAATATTACATTACGACCAATAGGAGCGAAGCAGCAATAAGAAATGTTGCAAAAACGGCGAAAAATTATGCAGATGAAGTTGAGGGACAGCTAGTTATCAGTACAAAAGTACTATCATATATATGTGGTTAAATACAATATTCATCTACTGAGCTATCGTACACAAACATGACAACTTAAAAAATGACAATGACAATGACAACGACATGACAATTAAAAAGTTTACCTCTAAGAAAAAAATACATACTGATGAAATTTGAATAATATTTTTCGATCTTACTGACATAATAATAAAATAAATATAAAATAAAAAATCACAAATCAAAAAACCAAACTCAAAAATTATTTTAAATAAGGTAAAAATCGTAATCGTTACTCAGACTTGGACTAGAGTCTTCTGGTTTCTGGACCGCCCGACTTTCCAGCTGAGCTATAATAACAATGTAGATGGTGGCACAATTTACCTTTGTATTTTAATGATATTGTAGCAGTTTTTCATTGCTCTCCCTCCGTCTTACGAATTTTCGATTAGGGTCACGTGATCCGGACGCGAGTTTAACATTTTTTACCCATACCAACAAAAACTGTTCAGCGCCGCTAAAGAAGTTTTCACTTCAAAAATATATAAAGGGCGGAATCGAAAGCAAAAGCTATTAGATCAATAAATTACAAGTTTTACCAAATTTACCGATTAACCCTAGAATCCTAACGACTGACCAATTTAAACAAAACAATATGGCTGGTTGAAATCGAAGCGTTTGTTCGTTTGAAACTCAGGCCGTTACGGTCTACCTAAAACATAAATTCATTGTAACACAAATCGTTTTCGCTCGGTGCTCCTTCGAAAATGGTCTTTAACGTCTCTTGGGCTTTGTGTAAATAATGTTCTTTAAAATTTATGGCTGCAATAAATGCTAGGTACCCCTTTTTCTATGAAAATAAGTTTAAATTTACCGGTTCTGAACCGGTCCAGTTATGCTTGTTTTCATTTTGTTGAATATTTTTATGATCAATTATTGTTTGGATGGATTAAATTGAATGGTTTTTGGATGAATTTTCAAGAGAAGCATCTGTTTTTTAAGTTTTATCTTAAATGAATGATGATTTAGAATGAATTTAGGGCCGTATATTTTGGTTAAGAAAGTGTATTTTTGTGACATTTTTCATGGTTCATAGTGGCTCTCCTGTGACAACGAAAAGTGACTTGAATGTAAGATATTATAAGGATATACAAGTGATATATTTCTATTACGGTTATTCTCTAACGTATGAGATTGGACCGTCCACTGCGTCTGTCTTGGGCTATACTTACTATTTGTCTAGTTCAATACACACATATATACATTTTTCTCAATAGAGACTGGCGCGATTATACATATTTTACGTTTACATTTAGTACATAGTGTATTCTTAAGCAGGCTGTTGGTTAAAGACTCTCCGATTCCGATACAATGGTCATTGGATACAATGAACAAATTAATGCCTCTCTCGCATAATACATCATACTTATGTGTCTGTCACTTTAAAACTAAAAGATTTTATTTCGCACTAAACATTTAATTCACAACTTTTCCTGGAACGATTATGTTCTTGCGGGTTCTGAATAAAATGGTCCGCTTCTAGTCCTCTCGCCACTCAAAGGTTATTTACGGCAATTTTCATCTTGAAGAAAAATGTTGAATATCGTTCACTTACTTCATTGTGAAGAGCTCGTTATAATTACATCTAAGTAGATAAGTAGATTTTAGACTTAATTTTGTGAAGCTTATTACAATTACATTTAATGTAGACGTTTGTTTCTTATTTAGCTTTTACTAGAATTATTTTGGGAGATTTTTTACTTATTTACTAAGGTGTATTGTAAATTAATGTGTCCGTCTGATGACAGGCAATTGCCACAGTCTACTATAAATGCTAAGCAAATAAAGCCATACGCGTTATGTTACCCATGTATTTTTGTCTACGATGTTTGTCGCTTTGCGGTACCATAGTACCCATACTGATATGCATTGCTCTTTATCTTTATAAGAAAGCTAGTGTACTTGTTAAACCCGATCAGTGATTTTGAGTATAATCTAACTTGTAGTTTTTTATTACTACTAGTTATGTGCACCGTTATTGCTTCGTAAATACGTATACGAGACATGATTACACTAATGGCCCAATGGGCTCTATAGCTCTTGTTCTACCCCCTCTTCTTATTATTAAAATCCTACGGGCTATCTTGAAGAGCGTTTAACGCTTTGCTAATGCGCATTTACAACTTCTTTCACATTGCTTTAGGTGTTCACATAATAACATGCGTTATAAGTATTTAAGTTTATTGATGGCAGACCTATTCATGGATTCCTTCGAACGAAAATATTAGGATATCTATAAAAAACATGCTTATTATCCATACTCCATACTAATATTAAAAATGTGAAAGTAACTCTGCCTGTCTGTCTGTTACGCTTTCACGCTCGAACAGCTAAACTTTGGTATGGAGATAGTTTGAGTCCCAAGGAAGGACATATATTAATAGCTTAGACAGGAATAGAACGACAACTCCATAACTCTGTTATAGGCAAAAAATTTAAATTTGTAATCTATATTAATATTATAAAGCTGAAGAGTTTGTTTGTTTGTTTGAAAGCCCTAATCTCAGGAACTACTGAACGAAATTAAAAAAATCTTTCACTGTTGGATAGCTCATTTATCGAAGAAAGCTATAGACAATATAACATCACGCTACGACCAATAGGAGCGGAGCAGAAGTGAGAAATATTGCAAAAACGGTGAAAATTTACGCAGACGAAGTTTCGCGTGACAGCTAGTTATATTATAAATGTAAACGTAAAACAAACTAAACCTTCAATGACCTCTTGATTTTACTTTTATGTGTAAAATCAAGAGGTCATTGAAGGTTTACGTCATACTAAAAACAATCACAACAAATATAGTCGACCAGATTCCCAGCAAGCTCGACTATGCAACAGCTTGTTTCAGATTTCATACCGTTCCCATGAGAACAAAATCCCGAGACCAACCTGGGACTGCTCGTTTTAATATAACACTGGTTCACTATTCTTGATTTTAATACAGGAATTTAAACTTAGTCATTCTTAGAATGGGATTACACGGGCTGTTTGCGCTTATAGTGAAATTAAATTGAAGAAAAGTGTAATGAAATTAAAGTACTGTCCATTTGAAATTCCATTTCCATTGATAAAAGTTCGATCCTTGACCGAGACAATTTTTACACTAGAAATTGAATGATTGTACTCCGTGTTCGTGTTTCGAATGTTTAAGAGTACTACGGTATAGGAATTATTATACTTTACCCGTACTTTCATTTCTCCATAAACATAGTTGTGGCGTTTGTATCGTGCCCCACAATTTTCGACTTATCCACCGGGCAGTGGATCCTGAATTTGATGATTTGAAACAACTGCAATAAAGTAAAATGTTCGTTCAAAAAGTTTTTGCTATTTGCACACGTTAGGGACTATTTTATTATTTTTTACAACTAGCTGACCTGCGCAACTTTGTCTGCGTATTTTTTTCCCGTTTTTGAAACATTTTTCATTGTTGCTACGTTCCTATTGGTCGTAGCGTGATGTTATATCCTATAGCCTTCCTCGATAAGTGGGCTATCCAACAGTAAAATAAATGTTCAATTACGATATCTGATTACGATTATCATGTTCAGAAAAACAAACAAATTCTTCATCTTTATAATATTACTAGCTGACGCGCGCAACTTTGTATGCGTCAAATTTCCCCGTTTTTGCAACATTTTTTATTGCTACTGCGCTCCTTTTGGTCGTAGCGTGTTGTTATATAGCCTATATCCTTCCTCGAAAAACGGGCTACCCAACAGATATTTTTTTTAATTCGGACCTGTAGTTCCTGAGATTACTATTGTTAATAAACCTATTATAATGGTTTAAGAAATATGAAACTCCTTCAATTCGGTAGTTGACTACAATAAAGGTTAATTATTTTATACTAACCAGGTAATAGTAGATCTTAAAATGCTCTGAAAATAACTGTTCTTTTACATTTTAAAATGATTTGACGTTATGATTTGACGAAAGGAACTTATGATGTCATAGGTTGTTTTTCCATACACATTTCTATAAAGCTTGTCGTTTTGACATTTCATAAAAAGAGACTGATTTGATTTGACAGTCAACATCCCTATTGAAAATCAAGAAAATGTTCAAGCACATCGATTGGTAGAAATTTCAGTGACTTACTCCTATGTTTTAGATGTTTTAGTTTATAACTCTGGTGACATATTAGTCAGCGGAAAGATTTTAACATATAAAACATTGTCTTAGGTTAGTACCTAGGACAATGTTTTATATGTAGATCTTTCCTGAAAAATATGCTATTGAATAGCGAAAACCTCATCTAAATCGGATTACTAACTTTTAAGAAAATCGCGAACATACATTCATACAAACAAATGGGTCAAATAAAGAACCTCTTTTTTTAAGTGGGTTAAAATTGTAGTAAATAAATGCAGTTACTACTTCACTGTTCGTGTGTCTTCTACCTTAGATATGAGAATATATAACGCATAGCGTTAAGAAACTGCACAAGGATAATTTTAACACTCCCTCAGGAATTTATTTTCTTACGGTATTTCCAGTTGTTTTCTTGCTAAGTACCGGAAATATACGAGAAATGGAATAAGATTTTACTCGTTTCACAACTGCACTCTCAACTGACTTTAAAAATAATAATGATTATGACTAAATAAACTAACTTTTTTTAGTCATAATCATATTATACCTTTTTGGAATGGTTAAAATGACCCCTTTAATTTGATACCCATATTGCAGTATTCAAAACATCTTTTTTTTCACATCTCTTTATTTTGATATCTCACAGCCGTCAAATTTGTTTTTTTCAAACGTCTCTTAACTAAGAATACTTGGGCAATCAAGACGAATATAACGACGTCTTATTCGTGTAAATCCGTTCGGTGGCTTGTGAGATATCAGGTAATAAAGACTATTACATACATACCTATCTACATACATACTTACATACATACATACATACATACATACATACATACATACATACATACATACATACATACATACATACAAGATACGCGCGAAAAACATGACCCTTCCTTACAGTCGGGTTAAAAAAGGTGTATGAAATATGGGAGCCCCAGGGAAGGGAGTATATTTTATTTTATTATATTTTTAGTATTTGTTGTTATAGCGGCTACAGAAATGCATCATCTGTGAAAATTTCAACTGTCTAACTACCACGGTTCATGAGATAAAGCCTGGTGACAGACGGACAGACGGACAGCGAAGTCTTAGTAATAGGGTACCGTTTTACCCTATGGGTATGGAACCCTAAAAAGGGAGGTTCTCAATTCAGCTGCATTTTTTTTGTGTGTTACCCGATTACTCGAAGATGGCAGGATCGATTTAAAAATATCTTTAAAGCAATATATTATCCATCATTATAGAAAAATAACGGTAAGTTTGAAGGTACTTTTTGGGGTACTAGATGTGACATTTAAAAAAACGGACATCCATTTGTACCGTACTTGACAATGACTACGCTGTTTGACTTAGCTAATCTATGAAATTATTCCATCACCCCTATGGCACAAACTAATTAAACAAAGAAAACTAACAAAATAACAAAAGAAATCGCAAAAAGGACGGCTTTAAAGATACGATCAATTTCTGAATAATGTTTGATGATTATAATCTAACCATCTAACCAAAGGAGTTCATTTTCGTCACACATTCACAATTGAGTGACACAATTTGGAGCAGCGCCAAGCCAACCCAGTGTTACAAATCACTGTATTCGCGAACAAAAATGTGTTAACTATCGTATAAGTAGAATCGACTTTCTTTCTGGGCCACTTTCAAGGTGTCGAAAAGATTTTCTTTCGCTTCTGAGATTTATGTCATCGGTTATAGTTTGATTTCTTAGTAAAATTTGATTTACTAAAAAATAACAGCTTTTGATTTTAGACTACGGATTTGATTTAGGATTTCCCTAAACTCACATTCTAAAGATGAGCGCGCGATACAAGCCTCAGGCCATCACCATCACCACCTCAGCCATGACATACATTTACTATTGCGCATTTAGAAACTTTATTTCTCTAAAGAATAATACAATATACGCTTACAAGGGTAAAATAATAACTATATACAAGATGTAACAGAAAGGTGTGGTCATATTCAAAGGTTAGTATGTGCCCATGATACTGAGTGCACATACCTAATTTTATCAAAATCGGAGTACCTTAAGAAAGTATTTATTATTTTTTCTTTCGTTTATTTGTGAATGAAAAAGTTAATAATTAAAAAAAGTATGGCTTAAATATTACTATGCCATAATAATCCAATCGAATTTTGTACCAGGGGCGGTATAGTTCTTATGCCATACGCCTTTCACAACTGAATTTTGACAAAAAGAATATGCTATATCTATGTAATAATAATGTAACCAGCTATGGCACCTTGGTAGGTGCAATACTGATAACATACCCTATCCGCTGCTGAAATTTGACCATACCTTTCTGTTACATCCTGTATAGATAAATAAACATTTTTTGAGCGTACATAAAAGCTATAACTTAAAAATATAAACAATATTCAAATGATTTAATATCCAATAGGATAATTTACAAATGACGGTAAATTAAATTATAGTGTAGGTGCTCAAGCGCAGTTTACAGTTCCGTGGTTTACATGAAATCGGCTACTTTGGATGCGTTGTGCTACTATTGTGCAATAAAGTGCAATAATAAACTATAAAGTTTTGATGACCTTACTACTATCAGTAAAACATACAATTAAGATCATAGAGTTCTTATTCTTTTGTTAAAATAGATATCAGCTCACACACTGAAAGCTTGGCTCATCACATACCTGATGTTACCTGAATAGCACTTATTGGCTTGGGTTTAATTTATTTAGACAGGACATAATACAAAAAATATAAAGATGATCTATAAAAAACAATGACAATATACCTAGGCAAAGGATTACAGATGGTAAAATTGATCAAAATCGATGCCCACGGGAATTGTGCATAGAAGGCTGGCCGTATTTCCTCTTTGTATGGCCAAACTTATTTGCTGGCTGAGGAATGTGCTGGCTCTCTGGTCACCAAACTATCCCTTAGCTTCTTGGCCAGTTCCTGGTGTAGTGCACGCCTGGCCCCACGGTCCCAGGGTCTCGACCTCATACGGATGAAATATGCAGGTGTTACTGAGCCCTGCATAATTGCGCCGTTTGTTGGACTCTGTCGTCGACGCAGCAGCACCAGCCTTTAATGAGGTTTGTGGAAGATGAGACGGGGCCGGGGTATCAACACAGGTAGCGTCTCACACCAGGGGCCGTCCCATTCTCTACGGGACCAGGGTCATACCGTCTGGCCTCTTGCCATCATTCCGTGCTAGGCTGTTCGGTTCCAGAACACTCGGTACTGAGCCGGTTGGTTTTAATAAAGTTACAATTTCTACCATCTATTCTTATAAAATCTTTGCAGACATCGATATATTAAGCCCCATCTCACAAACTGTTATGGTATCTATATTATTAGTAGGATTACATGGACTATCATAACATATCATTATCGAAATAAAAAATCTCATCTCGTCGACGTAACGGAGAATATTAATAATCGAAATGTCTTTGGCCAAAATCTTCTCGATGCTAACTCGAGTATTTATCTATCGAGAGTTGGCTTTTAGCCAACAGGATGTTGTTGCCTCCAGATCGTGATGTCCCGTCGTCGATCGTTTTTCTACCACTATGTTGTTTCCTCAACAAGAATGTCACATGGAAAATTATTAGGAGACCGCTTTTTTTGTCGCCGGATCAATGTACGAGGAGTCATTATTTAATGTAGTGGCCTAATTGTTTCTTTGCAGGATAAGTAAGATTAACTTCATTATAAGTTTAATCTTTAAAAATATTATAAAGCTGAAGAGTTTTGTTTGTTTGTTTTTTTGAACGCGGTAATATCAGGAACTACTGATCCGAATTGAAAAAATCTTTCATTGTTGGATAGCCCATTTATCGAGGAAGGCTATAGACTATATAAAATTACGCTACGATCAACAGGAGCGGAGCAGCAATGAGAAATGTTGCAAAAAAAGGAAAAAATTACGCAGACGAAGTTGCGCGGGACAACTAGTAAATAAGCCACAGCAATTCATTCACCACAGATGTGAATCATGTGATATTATGAAATTTTGCAAAAGAATTTTGTAATTCACAGTCCTGGATTTTGTAGGATCGATTATATCGGAATGTTTTAAGATCTTTGATTTTGGTAGTTTTGATTTAATTTATCCCCGGCAATTTATACTTCAGTAAAAAACCAAGGTAGCGATAGGAAGTTTGATTCTTTACAGAAATATAAATTCGTCTTTATTATGATTTTTTATAGTTTTATGATTTATTTATTTCAAAATACTATAGAATCAAATAATGTATCTTTTAGCAGTGAAGTGTGTTCAAAACAATAATAATAATAATAATTCTTTATTGACATAAAATAGTGCAGGAGTCAAAGAATCCTAACATAATGATGTTTGACTCCTGCACTAGTAAAAACTATGTTGCAGGAGACAATTTCCTTCCTTTTTATAATAAGAACAAATAGTTAGTCAAAGACAGAAATAATTTTCATCACCACTCGTAGTATTGTTTGGGGCTATTGAGTTCAGATATATATTTTGAAAATTGCATGCGGTGATGCAGTTAATTTTATGTGTCGTAAAATTGTCATCGTTACATCATTTATATTTGAAATTTCATTAAGAATTACAACATTCTAGATTCTTAACAAAGTATCTCAAAATCGTATTCCTACATCAAGTCAAGGCACAATATATATTTGCATACCCTGGGACAAAAGAGATTAGCTTATAAAAATGTAAAGATAGATAGATATGACAGATGGAATGCAAATGGAACTCAGTATATATGTCGCAGGATCAAGTCCCGTTTTAGTCTAAATTTTTATTCATAAATTATAGCGTTGATACCTAGTAATTACGTCAACGTTATTATTTACTAGGTCAGTGATAATGCCGGTTTTAGAGGTGCACATTTCTTTATTTCTTGTATCGTTAGCTAGTTAGAATATCGAATAAATTTCAAAATAAATACAAAACACGAAATGCTTGAAAAACTTCGTAAGAGATCTACCTATATTGGAATATTAACGGGACTTAATCTAGTGAAATATTTAAAGGTACGAACCTTCTATTTATCCGACGTTTCGATCGAATTGCACTGATCGTGGTATGGCAATTCTATCGAAACGTCGTGTAAATAAAAGGTTTGTACCTTTAAGTACTTCACGCGATTAAGTTAAGAGTCCTAATAATATTCTAATATGTGTAAACATCGCCAAAGTTTAAAAACAATCTAGCATCATTTTATTTTCTCACCTTTTGTCTACGTCTAATTATCTCGCATACCAGCAGGCAGCTGTGACTATGACCATCCAATTAGGAACTAACATTAACACTTCGTAGCCACGACACACGACAAACAACGTAGGGATTAACACTAGAACTTGACCCCGAAATTGTTATACTGTTTATGTAATGTAAAGACTTATGAAAAAACTTGGTATTAGACTGCAGAGTCATGTCAATTTTGTCAACAACTTATTTTCTTGCCAAAAATCTTTACCAACTTTAAGAGTACTTAAGTGAGTGGTTTTCTTTACTTTTACAAATATTATTATATTTTGTGTAAGATAACTGGCATTATTAAAAATTTTATTGAACAATTTTTTTTTTCACATACACAAGGTATTAAAAAAGTAAGGGATGAAAGATTAGCCCGTAGCTTAACCCGTGTTACATTTTAAATTCGGAACCTCTAACCTCTATAAGTGTGAAGTTTCAAAAATGCGTTTTTGCCCGATGTTTAGAACAGATCTTTCATACCTATACGTATCCCATTTTCAACCCAATCCGTTCAGCGATTTGAGCTGTTATGTACTCATACTGTATCACAATGGTAATTAGGGTTATTGGGTGGATGGATAAAAATGAAAATGAGCTGTGATACGGTAAGGTAGGCAACAATTCATTACATTCATAGTTTTTTTTTTGTTATCTTTTATTTAATTGGGGTTTTTATTTTTAAGAATACGTCCACTCCATTGTACCTTAAACATGTACAGTAAACTTATTCTAAATACACAACATTCTTAATAAATAATGTTTTCGAGGAATCGAGAGTTCCTGTTGAATATACATAGGTCTCTAAAAGTCAGCTTCTTCGCAACCTCTGATTTTGGACAAGCTAAGATGGATTGTACAAGTCCTACATCCATGGAATTTAAGCGATATTTATTTATGAGCAACTCTTGCTCATTTTTATTCCTGACACACTCCATCAGCAAGTGTTGAACATCTTACATTCATAGTTGCAGATCTAACAAACGCGTATAAAATTCACAAAACCAATCGCTCAAAACTATGATATCAAAGATTAAATCAAGGTTACTTTTTTATTTCCAGTCATATGATAGTTCCGAGTCGCCAGCAATATAGTGACCATGCACCAACACCGAGTTGGCGAGGTGCCAGACAATGCAGAACAAAATATTCAAACGATATAGGCTAAATATGAATGAATTATTTTAAGAGTAATAGCGTGTAACGACTTTATAATGATAACCTGGTTTTTGCTGTACTTTTAACTAAAACGAGAGTATAGTATTTGCTTAGGTCGGAGAAACGCAAGACGAAGATGAAGCGAAGATACATCGTGGACAGGTGGGGACAAGACTCTCCAAGTTACAAGAAACAAGACACGAGAAGACATTCGCAGACGCTTGCGGCCCCTATAAGATCATCATCATCATCATCATCATCAGCCTATCGCAGTCCACTGCTGGACATAGGCCTCTCCAATTGCACGCCACTTTGTTCTATCTTCGGCTTCTCGCATCCAGCTCCTGCCAGCCGTTTTGCGTAAATCATCACTCCACCTGGCCTGAGGGCGTCCTACACTACGTTTGCCGTGCCGTGGTCTCCACTCAAGAACTCGTTTACCCCAACGGTTGTCGGTTCTTCGGCAAATATGGCCAGCCCACTGCCACTTAAGCTTGCTAATCCGGTGGGCTATGTCGATAACTTTGGTTCTCTGCCGGATCACCTCATTTCTGATTTTGTCCCTAAGAGAAACTCCGAGCATAGCCCTTTCCATAGCCCGCTGAGCGACTTTGAACTTGTGGACTAGCCGTACCGTCAGTGTCCACGTTTCGGCTCCGTATGTCATGACGGGTAGGACGCACTGATTAAAGACTTTAGTCTTTAGACATTGTGGGATCGACGATGAGAAGACTTGACGTAGCTTACCAAACGCTGCCCAACCCAACCGAATTCTCCTGTTCACCTCGTCCTCGAAGTTGTTTCTACCTAACTGCAATGACTGCCCGAGGTACACATATTTTTGTACAACTTCGAGAACGGCGCCGTGCACCGCTATGGTTCCGGTAGTACATGTTCATTGAACATGACCTTGGTTTTATCCAAGTTCATCCGTAGGCCGATGCGTACAGAGGAGTCAGCCAGGTCATTCAGCATCAGTTGCAGGTCCTGCAGCGTTTCCGCCATAATGACAATGTCATCTGCAAATCGCAAGTGAGAGATGTATTCACCATTGATGTTGATGCCCCGCCCTTTCCAGTGCAGCGTCTTGAACATATCCTCCATTGCATTTGTGAACAGTTTCGGGGAGATAACGTCCCCTTGCCTCACTCCTCGATGCAATGGTATAGGTTTACTATAAGATACGCAACCTAAATTCTAACCATCACTACACCTTCTATTCACGCCTCATCAATTTCATTGTCTCTATGTGTTTTGCAATAGGATACAAATGACAAATTATTGCGCATCTTCCCTATATGTTTTGCTTGACAAGACTTCACATATTCAGATGAAAGTTGATTTAAAAGGTACCTACTTATTAATACGTAATCTTTGATTAATAAATATTTTAAGATACCCATATATCCTCTTTGGACCAAAGAGGATATATTTTAGCCCGTTTGATCATAAAGGAGTTTTCAGACTGTCTGTTACGTCCAACACCCAAAAGACGTATAGACCAGCACTGCACCATAATTCATAATCTGTTGCTTGCTGCTTGTCCTAGTTGCCTGCTCCTTGTTACTTTAATATGCTTGGGTGAGTTTTGTAGTCACATTGTTTTAATTGTCACACATCGAGATATTATGTCAAAAAAAAAATTACATATCAATATTTTTAAGCGTTAGATTAATCGACTTTATATTTATTTGGCATCATATGCAGTGTTAAAATCCTACAAAAAGACATTTTTAAAACGTCATGTCAACCGCGTTTTTTTTCAAATCTGCAATATCGCTATCGAAAAACGTCCTTATGCGCTAATCAAATATGCCATAGACTGAAGAAAAATATCACCCCTATTACCTCTCAAATCTTCAAGTTACGACAAAAAGCAAATGCCGTCTAAATCATAGACCAGTATATCCTAAGTCTATGATCTAAACATCAAAGAAAACATAAGGTGAAAAAACAGGAGGTCCTATTTCTTCAAGCAAAACAAAAAAAATATTAATGATTGCAGATTTTGCCTAGATTTTAGATACCTAGTTCTTATGTTTGGTAGTTATCGTAATTAGTGATCTTATTGTGACAGAGGCATTCTTATGTTAATTCGTTTTTGGTGCCAAGAGTAATAATTGTAACAAACACTGCACATTTTCGTTATTTCTAGTATCTACTTCTAACGTGTCGTGTTTTTTTAGGCACCTGGTAGCTAAAAAGTAACAGATATAGAGTGCCTGGCGACTGTTTGTTTAAATTATATCAAATAACAGATTGAAGCGGTATTTTTCCTTGAAAATATTGACCCAGTAGTTCAGCCTCTACAAAATAAAAATTGGTTGTCTGTAAAGTCGGTTTACGGACGATAATTTTCCGTGATAACGTCATATGAAAACATTGGTGACATTTTAATAAACAACCATACCTGTGACGGTTTCTTTTAATTTTTATTTTTACCAATTGTATCGCATGTCGCTGCAATCGCCAAAACATTGATGATATTGTAATAAACAACCACGCTGACAGCTTTAATGGATACGCGCGCAAGCCCCCGGATCCAGGTCCACGGTTGACGGCCACAATACTTCAGCTTGTCGGCAGCCAGAATCGCCATTCGCATTGCTTAGCGACCGGTCAATAATATGACTGTTGCTTAGCAAGTCAATAACGTGACACTTTATCGAGCGTACATCCCGTTATCGATTTTTAAGACGTTATCACGTCAACGGGCACTTTATATTTTCATAAAAGTATAATACATATATACACTTTGCTAGTTATATAGATTTGATGATTATGAAATCTCGTGAGAGGGTTAAAAAAAAGGATGATAATAGCATTGGCGACCTGCTTTTCAGAAAATAATGTCGTATTTAGTTTTTAGTCACTTTATGGTTTACTAGCTGACCCGCACAACTTTGTATGCGTCAATTTTTCTCGTTTTTGTAATATTTTTCATTGCTGCTCCGCTCCTATTGGTTGTAGCGTGATGTTATATAGACTATAGGCTTCCTCGATAAATGGGCTTACCAACAGTGAAATATTTTTTCAATTCGGATCAGTAGTTCCTGAGATAACCGCGTTCAAACAAACAAATTAATCAGCTTTATATTATTGGTATAGATTAGTCAAGTAGATTATGATTAGTTAGATCAGTAGCAGTGGACGCATAGCACTCATTTGGTGTTGGTATTTTGTTTACGGTGTGTCCAACACAGTTTCAATAATTGTGTAGTTTCAAGGGTATATACCTAAAACTTAGATCTGCTACCAGTGATAA
Organism: Herminia tarsipennalis; assembly: GCA_945859575.2. Classification (NCBI taxonomy): domain Eukaryota; kingdom Metazoa; phylum Arthropoda; class Insecta; order Lepidoptera; family Erebidae; genus Herminia; species Herminia tarsipennalis. Next base: position 5,893,158 of record OX243834.2, on the reverse strand, counting down.
CCAATTTCATTGAACATAGCTTTGAGGAAGGCAGTGAAGAATTAGCATTAGCCTGTTTCATCTTCTGAAGTCGTATATTTTTTCTTGTAACTTCACCGGAATGCAACGACAGTTTGCATTCATTTACTGTGTCAACGTATGCCCTACAAACACACGTCCAGTCTTAGTAACTATATCGCTCATTGTTAGAAGCCCACAGAATGCAGCGTTCCTATTTATAGAATTATCGATACGCGTCGACCAACCCTTTGTTTTGCAGTTGTGCGATATGCCTATTGTAGTCATGGAATGCCTTTTGGAAATTACTAGTGACGGGTATTGATTGGAAATTGATTTGGTGTGGATATACTAGGCGTAATATAGATTGGTATACGTACTACGTACTACTTGTAATATTATTAATGTTGACTGCCTCTGTGGCGCGGTGGGAGTGTGTTCGACTGCTACGCAAGAAGTCGTGGGTTCGATTCCCACACGAGACACCACTTTGTGTGATCCATAAATTGTTGTATCGAGTCTGAGTGCACTTTGTGTCCGTAACTTGTATGTTTGTAAAGTTCTCCGCGACACAGGGCTTGCACCATAATGCGGGAGTCGTCTTAAAAAAATGTATTAGGTAAGGAAAACGGAGATGATAATCGAGAATCGAATTTGCGACTCTTAAAAATGGGATGGTAAATGTCTTAATTTTGATTGAGATGTAATCAATATTTTAAAGCAAAATAATGATACTGTTAAAGTACTAGCAGTAAGTAAGAAAAATAATAAATTACATTTCAACATTATTAAGCGTTAGATAAATCAGTTTTATATTTATTTGGCATTATATGTATTAAAATCCTACATAAAGACATTTTTGAAACGTCATATCGCGATTGAAAAACGTCCTTAAGCGCTAGCGCATAAATATGTTTTAGACTGATCATGATCCCATTGCTGTAAAAATTTTGAGATTTTTGATCAAAAAAATCTGACAGGTACTTTTCAGAGTGTTCTTTTGAGGTTAACTTTATGCTTCCTAAAGAGTTCTGAAGTCACTGAAACAGCTGGAAATCTGATGGAGCAAGATCAGGGCTATACAGAGGATGCATCAACACATCCCAACCAAGCTATCTCAATTTCGGCTGAGTGGCTATAGGTAAGTGCGGTCTGGCGTTGTCATGATGGAACACCACGCCCTTCCTGTTCATCAGCTCAGGCCGGATTTTCTCAATGGCTTCTTTTAACCCCATCAGTTGCTGACATAATACCTGGCCCTTAATACCTATAAAATCCTTAAGTCATGACAAGGTATCAAGACTTTCTTATCCCATACAAAATTTGTAACATTATTTATAAACACCTAGCTATAATTATGGCAGGTTTCCCTTCACAATACGACAATTATGTCTGTAATAGCCATACTGGATCGATAAGACGATGTAAAAGTAAATGCGGTGTGCCGTCCACGGTGGAATCAATTATTAAAGCTGTATCGATTGGTCATTTGCTTTTAACTGGCCTTTCCTTTGTAATGTTTGAGATACACAGGGTGAGCTTATTTAAGGTTGATAGAAGATTGTGTGATTATTGATGTGGAGTTGTCTATAGGCATCACGAATGGTATGTAAAAAAAATAGTAGGTACCAACCACCAGTCCTAAATGGTTTTTAAGTTTTGTAGGCCGTAAATAAACTCACTATTTTTTTTCAAGTCAACGAATAGGCGCCAGGGTTTTGTTGCTAAGGTACGAGGAATATACATGGTGTAGTCTAGTAAATATAGTTGTAATAAATATAGTATATCATTAATGTCAGGTGAATGATTTAAGACGAGGAAGGGACCCGGACTGATGCCTATAACACTATTATATCAGAACAAACAAAAACGATGGCCTACCTCTTGTAGTACCCGTGTCTTGTGTTATCTCTGTCTATTAGCAACGTTTTTTCGCCATACCTTACATTATTTCTGTAGGACCTGCATGTACCTTAGATTGCAAATAGTTGTATCCATACCGGACGACACAGCGCGCTCTGATCATCGTGCGCGGCAGGAGCGCGATCCAAAGGCGTGGTCGGTGTGAACGTGCTCATTGTCGCACGCGATGTTCACGAGTTTCTGGCTGTTTTTTTGTGCAGACGCAAAGGCGCTTCAGCCGCTTGGAGCGCGCGGTGTGGATGGTTGTGTGTGGATTGCGTGATCCGATGACTGATAATTACGGATCGCCTTTTTATTACTTGGACAAACTGGATCGACCCGGTACAATTCACGATCCACGGGATCGTGAATTGTACCGGGCTCTTATTTTAACTATAACAAATTATAAGTGCTTTATAAGCGCTCGTCATCATAATACTATAATTTATTTCCTAGCATGAGTGCACGCACATCGCAGCCAACGGGGAAGAATGATTTACAGCTGCCTGAAATCTGACATGATGACCACGACCACGACTGCTCTGCCAAGAGTGAATCGATGAAGGAGGAGAATCCAGGTGACCGAAGCAATCTTAGTTACGTGTGTATACATACATACTGTATGCAGATTTAGTTAGTCGAATCCCCACGAAAGGGGTATCCCCCTTGATATCACACAAAAATGGTTGTCTGTAAAGTCGGCTTACGGACGGTAATTTTACGTGATAACGTCATCAGAAAACATTGATGATATTGTAATAAACAACCATGCCTGTGACACGATTTTTTTTATTATTTCCAATTGTATCGCATGTCGCTGCAATCACCAAAATATTGCCCGGGCGCATGCGCTCGAGGGCAATAATTCAGCCTATCAGCAGGTGGAACGTGAGCGGTGACGTCACACCTTTTCACGAGTGCAGCGGATCATCGATTTAAAAGATGTTATCACATCAAAAATGATTACCTTTTTCATAAAAAAAATATAAAAAAATAAGATTCGACTCCGAAGGCAATGCGCGGAGTCAATGTAGGTACTAACAAAGGGCTTATAAAAAATAAGGCATTATTTTTTTATTCATTCTGTTAGAGTGTCATGGTGTAATCCCCTTCTGCGAGGATTTTTCGGAACGGCCGTTTTCATTATCATAGAGGAAAATCTATCTATCGATCGATTTCGCTAATAGAGATATAAGATAAGATTTGATTAAGATGAAGATGAAGATTTGACTTAAGCTCTATTCAAAATATATCGAAATTCTATCTTTAGTAGCCAAATCCATCGAAAGATTTTGAGAACGGTCGTTAATCGTCATCCAGTATATCTATAGATATATGTATTATACTATAGAAAATAATTCGAAACCTGACTATATTATTAAAAAACAATTATCATTCAAACATGGGTAAGTGGCATCAAATAAGCTATTTTTAGGGGAGGAACCACACGATACCATTTTGTATGTATCATTTATTTAAAGAGGTATCGATCTGATAATTCGGTTCCCTCGGGGAACATCTGGGGTCGCGACAACTGCTTGTAATTATGAATAGTTTTGGTTTTGAAAGAAAGTTTCTAAGTTAGTTTAATAATATGCTTAGTTATGACTTATGACTGAGTATTACTGGGGAATTAAAAATCTGTTGTAAAAAACCTAAATAATAGTAATTACCATTAGTTCAAAAGACTGATTAGACTTTTTTCTCGAAAGCACTAAAATAATATATAATAATATAATAATAATAATATCTTGGGACAACTCACACAACGCCATCTGATCCCAAACTAAGCAGAGCTTGTACTATGGAAACCAGACAACTGATAAACATACTTATATATTTCTAAATACATACATTGCCGTGTGGTGCCGGCTTAAGAATAGTACCACCCCATCTCTTCCTGTGGGTGTCGTCAAGGCGACTAAGGGATGTCACACCGGAGGACGGGCAGCAGCGTCCTCTGCGTACGTAAAGCCTTACTGCGATCGCCAACCCGCTCGCCAAGCGTGGCGATTATGGCAACTACCCCCAGGATCTACATACTAGTAGGTTCTACTGGGGAGACCCGTGCCCAGCAGTGGGCCTTCATATGGGTTGATATGTATGTATGTATATGTAAATACATACATATTATAGATAAATAACACCCAGACACAGAATAAACCATCGTGCTCATCACACAAAGTTTTATCCTGGGTGGGGATCGAACCCACGACCTCTTGCGTAGCAGTCGGATACATTCCCACCGCGCCACAGAGGCAGTCAAAATACAGCGCATTTTAGTCACAAATAACACAAAAAACTATCGGCTTTAAAAAAAAATATCGACTCTAAAGTCGGTTTATGGATGATAATTTTATGTAATAACGTCATAAGAAAACATTGATGACATTGTAATAATTGACCATGATTGTGAGAGTTATTTTTATATATTTTTTTTAAATTGTATCGCATATCGCTGCAATCGCCAAGACATTGATGACATTGACAAAACATTAATATACAACGATGCCTATGAAAGCTTAGTGGACCCGACGGCCACGATACTTCAGCCTATCAGCAGGCAGAACGTGACGGACGTGACACTTTTTCGTGCGTGCACCTGGTCATCAATTTATAAGATACTATCACGTAATTTTTTTTTTATAACTGGAGTATCAGCACGTTAGAAGGTAAGAAGTATCAGTAGCTTACGGAGGTAGAAACATCTAAGCATTAGGTAATACCTAAGCTACTATAATAACGTATTAATCCTGGTAAAATAAATGCAACAACTGAACTTCGGTAGAGCTAGGAGTACAAAGTACTTAGTAGTAATACGAAAGAAGTAAACACCCCTTAAAAATGATGTACAAATGATAATAGAACAGTCTAAAAATAATTACAAATGAGTTTATTATCAAGAAAGCTCAGTGTGTACCCGGTCCATTAGTTAATATTGATTCAGGGTTGCCAGGAGAAATCACAAAACAACAATTTAATATCCTATACATACATAGGTACAACAATGTTCACATATTTGATATGGCTGTATTATAACAAATTAAAGGACTCATCAACCGATAAACATTCTTACGAATATTTTCTTAAGGATTAAAATTGTATGTAGTTCGTGGATGGATACTAAGTGTAAATATAAAATAGTACAACCTTTATAATTAAATAGAACGGATAGTTCCACGAATACCCAATGTGAGTACGGATAAATAAATAGTGCCTCCCTAGAATAAAAACATCAACATGCATTATTAATTGTAATAGTTCCTTTTTAGACTCGAGTGGAATACATTGTTATAATTACATTACGTGTATTTTTTCATTAGTGATAATGCAAAGCTTTTGCCTGCTATTGGATTTGATCTTTGCGCAGGTGTCAAACGGAGTGTATCAAAGTCACTCTCTCTTTTTTAATCTTTTTTTCAACCTATGAAGGTAAACATTGTAAGTAAATCAAAGTTTGAAAACGTGTAATAGACATGCGGATCACGCATGTCTGTTACTAGCTGACTCGCGCAACTTCGTCTTCATCAATTTTCCCCGTTTTTGCAACATTCTTCATGGCTGATCCGCTCCTATTGATCGTAGCATGATGTTATATATAGCCTTCCTCGATAAATGGGCTATCAAACAGTAAAACATTTTTTCAATTCAAACCAGTACTTCCTGAGATTATTGCTTTCAAATAAATAAACAAACTCTTCAGCTTTCTAATATGATGAAGTAAGAATAGAATAACTGACTCGCGCAACTTCGTCTGCTTAATTTTTTCCCGTTTTTGCAACATTTTTCATTGATGCTCCGCTGCTATTGATCGCAGCGTGATGTTATAAAGCCTATAAGCCCTCCTCGTTAAATCAAACTAGTAGCTCCTATGCTATGTATTTATGTATGTACGTTTATGCAACAGTCTGTGTGTATTAATTAAATTATGTAACACCACTATGTACCTATTTTGCAATAAAGATAAATAAGTGTAAATGCAATTAATAATATAATCAAATAGTAAGTGATATAAGAACGTTTTATATACGATATAATAATTAAATGCGCGATAATCGAGTGTGCATTTACGTGGACTTCTTGTCATAAACGGTTTGACTTGTGGAATCACCTCGGTTGTCCTCGTTGAACCCGCTATACTATATGTTACTGTTGTAGAGATCCAGAATTTTGTGGTTGCACGATGTCTGTCTGTCTCAAACTTCTTTAGCGGCGTTTTGCACTTTTGGTATGGGTATAAAATGATAAACTCGCGTCAGAATCACGTGACCGTAAGATTGGTGGATTAGGTGGGAAATCGGGCGGTCTAGAAACCGGAAGGCCCCGGTTCGTGTCCAATTAATTATTTATTTTTATTTTATTTTTTTGATTAAACTGTAATGTTGTTGTCGTTGTAATTTTTTAAATTGTCAAGTTTATGTATGAAAGCGCAAAACATGAATATTGTTTTTAACCACTTTTATTACTGATAAACTGATAAAAAAATGTTTTCACTTCTGCCTACACTCCTGGAGTGCAACCCGTTTTTTTATAGAAAGAAATGAAGAGACGACCAGCTTCTCAGCCTGATGGTAAGCCTCACGCTGGCCTACACCAGTATCAGTGACACTCAAATCTGAATCTCACCACACCGCTCCTCATTTGAGATGTTAGTTCGTCAATCTCATTTGACCAGTAATTTAACATGCTACAGTGCTCTCCAATCCAATCAAATTGAGACGTTAAAATTACTATCACGGAACAATAACTGACACTGTTTTGGTACCTATCAAGACGGCCTATAATGCCTTAAACTCTTAGACCTAGCAACATGTGTTTCAGCATTTTTGAAAAATCAACCCTTATAGGGGGTAAAATAGAGATTGCAACTTTTTTATCAAACTACATCAATAATTGCATTTTTTTTTTTGAAAGAGTAAAATTTGAAATCCAGACTCAGGAATCGAACCCGAAACTTCCGTAGCCAAACCGGGGCCAGAAGCGAACCACCTATCTGGACTATGTTACTAGATATCAAATCTCTCTATCCCTTAATGCTTGCGGGTTAGGCCCCCGCAGCGCCATCTAGTCGGTAGTTAAAGAACTATCACGGCTTTTGTTATTGCTTCGTTGCAGAGAGCATTTTAACAAATTATGATGACGCAGGCCGAATATTGAAGTAATTTTAATAGGCATTTCTTGCCAAAGACTTTACAAATACAATAATTGCATTTTTGAAAGATAGAAAAATTTGAAATCCAGACTCAGGAATCGAACCCGAGACTTCCGTAGCCAAACCGGGGCCAGAAGCGAACCACCTATCTGGACTATGTTACTAGATACGGAAGTCTCGGGTTCGATTCCTGAGTCTGGATTAAAAAAAATTCTATCTTTCAAAAATGCAATTATTGTATTTGTAAAGTCTTTGGCAAGAAATGCCTATAAAAATTACTTCAAACTTTATCAGTTTTAAAGTTAGATATTTCAGATTTTGAAATTTTAGATGGAATTTTATTGCCAAAAAAGCAACACAACTTTAATGTTTTTGGAAAATGAACCCCTAAAATGGTAAAATAGGAGTCGCAAATTTGTATGATACTTCGTTAGTTTTAAAGTTAGATCTATGAAATATATTATTTGGCTTTTGGTTTAAAATAGTTTTTGCAAGTTTGTATGTAACTTGGTCGGCTTTAAAGTTAAATCTGTGAATATTTGAAAAAAAATATCCACACTGACAAAGCAATGCGCGCTAGCAATCTACATTTATCAAAAAAAAACTAGCTGACCCGCGCAACTTAAGCGTAATTTTCCTCGTTTTTGCAACATTTCTCATCGCTGCTGCTATTAGTCGTAGCGTGATGTTATATAGCCTATACCCTTCCTCGATAAATGGGCTATATAACAGTGAAAGAATTTTTTAATTCGGATCCGTAGTATCTGAGATTATCGCGTTCAAACAAACAAACGAACAAACAAACTCTTCAGCTTTATAATATTAGTATAGATTAACCGCCCAATCTGTTGCTAACCGCGAAACTTAAGAACAGCTAAATCAATACGTCCATTTTTTGCTGAAGCTCGAGGATTAATTTGGAAAAATATCGGGAAAAACTCAATATCTTCATATATCAAACTCAAACTTAATGTAAGCAAAGACGCGGGGAAAAGCTAATCAAAAATAATATCTAGAAAATGTGCAACAATAAAATTCTATCTGTCTATAATGTTTTCACACTGTAACCGCTGAACCGAATAAAATAAAATTTGGTATTGAGATAGCTTAAGTCTCGGGAAAGGACATGAGTTAGTTTTTATCGCTATAAACAACTTTATAGCTAATAAATGTTGATAAACTTTCGCGGTTAGAATAATATTGGGTCTTAATCGCGTGAATAATTTAAGGTAAAATACCTTGTTTATTGCCCGACGTTTCGACCGTATTGCAACGGCCGTGGTCACTTGTATCGAGCTAATGTATCGTTGTTTACTTATCCACTCATTAGAGTTATATGATTTATCAGACATCAAAGTTTATATATACCTACCCTAAAAAACCATTAAAAGTATAAAATATAATAAACATATCTTTGCTTTGTCCTACAAATTCTAAGCAAACTGCCAAATAATAACTGTTAATAACGCCCTCTTTTGTCCCTTTCATGTAGGTATTGTACGTAATGTGAACTTTGCGTGTCTATGTTGTGTCCCTTTAACGCCAGTTTTTGGAAGAAACCCCCTTTTGCATGTGACAATCGACAATTATTTTTGGTAACCATTATGTCAGGCAATCTCAAAGAAATACATAAAAAATGTTACGTAGATCACTACAATGACAATGAAGCATTATAATAATATGAATCAATTAAAAATACTTGGATTAGTATGACTGACTGGCCTGTTGGTCTTGTGGTTAGGTACTCTGACGGCTAAGCCGGAGGTTGTGGGTTCTATCCCCATCCAGGATAAAACTTTGTGCGATGAGCACGATGGTTTATTCTGCGTCTAGGTATAATTTATCTATAATATTATGTTGTCTGGTTGCCATAGTTTTCATTTTTTTTGTTTTCTTTTTTGTATTTAAAAAGGCAACGAGCAATGTGGCATTAAGTCGCACATTACTAGCAATCTTGTTAACCCCTCCAGCTAAGTACAAAGGTTTGTGTTAGGTTAGGTTAGGTTACACGGAGGAGTGGGTTCACGTCGGTAGTATAATGGATAGGATTTGAACCCGCGACCTCACGATTGCGAGACCGATGCGGAAAGTTCAAGTTATGCTTAGTTTGGGCAGATGACGTTTTGCGAGTCGCCCCAAGATATTATTATTATTATTAGTTTAAGACAATAATTATATTATGTTATTTGATACTAATCAGTCATGCAAATAAAAGGCCTAATAAAATCTCAAAAAATATATTCTTTTATTAGTGTTCATAAATTTAATCTCACATATACTCAACATACTTCGAGTAAATGATTCGACCACGAATAATTTATTTTAATCATTACGTACATTGTTCTGAAGTTTCATAAAAAATGATTTGACTTAACAGTCACATATCAATTTAAGGATCTCTTAAAAAATATATAGAAAACAAGACCGGCGTAGTTTCCGTTCCCGTGGAAATACAGGGTTAAAAAATAGCCTATGTCACCCGGGGTTAGTGTAGCTTCCCAACGGTGAAAATTTTTTTGAAATCGGTCCAGTAGTTGTCGAGTTTATTTATAACAAACATACACACACACACACACATAAATACATTTTTTTCCTATTAGTATAGAAGTATAGATAAAGGATAAAGTAGGTTAAGTACCTTAGAGTGACTGAGGGTAGTTATGTTTATTAAGGTTATTAATTTATCATTTTTTTTTGTCTGGGTAGACATAACTTACCCCTTTATTTAAAATAATTTTATATAACATTCAGATCAATTTTACAATGACCTACTTTAAAATAAAAATGACGTCACAGTCGTCTCAACTCAAAAACCTAATACCCAGATAGTATAAATCCCACAAAAGAACTATTAAATCCATCTGCGCGAAATCTACGATCGGATACTGTCGCGCCAATAGCAATTCAAAAATAGAACCATCATACTATTTTTCAAATCAAAAAATTCGACTCGCCGGTACGTACATTAGTCGCATTGATGCGTCTATGAAAATAAATTGTTTATATGTATATGTACAAGAAAATACGTAACGGTCACTCAGTTGTCAGTTACTTGGGGAAGGTGGGACGAGTGGCGCGTCGCGTTCATGAAATAAAATTGTTTTTCCCGCGTACTACGACGCAACACGTGGTACGAAAACTTCGCTAACAATTCGGTTGATTAGCAAAAGTTTGTGAAGAGTTTGCTTGTTGAAATACGTGAAGTGTGTGTTTCAATTTGTGGTGAACAGTGTTTAATCTTTGATGTTTATTTGAAGCTACCGGTGAGTTTATAGGGTTATGTTAATTTTGATGTATAAAAAGTTTTTTTTTATATTGTGTCGTTAGAGGAACGTGAGTTACGATATTTTTATTAGTAAATTATTTGCATTCGACGCAAGTCTTAGTAGTTTTTCGAAACGAATATTTTGCTTTTTTATTATACAGATCAGTGCAGTTGAAACAAACTAGGTATATAAAATTTTAAAATCAAATGAATTCCGATCTAAAATTGATTTTTAATCATTTTTAGAGGGTTCTAGAGATTTTTGTGAAGTGTCACTTCATTATTTTAAGTTGGTTAAGTTTAGTGGAGTATAGTGCAACTTTTTAAACATTTTTATGTTAAAAGTGTTGTGACTTTGGTAACTACGAGTATTTTATGATGTTGACAAAAATACTATCAGTATTTATGAATGTATAACTCTCGTAAAAATAAAGTTTTATATTTATTAGAATAATTTGTTGAACGTATCGCAGATTAATTTGGCTTTATTAATATAAATATTGTACATTTTGCTTTTAAGTCGTTTTAAAACTGACAATTAAAATGTGTTATAGACATAAAATAAAAAAAATGATCATGTTGTTTGTATAATAAAACGTTTTTAATTAAAGATATTCTGATCTTTTGCACTAAGTGGGTAATATTTAATGTGTTATGTGTATGACTATCGTTCGACCTTCAAAAATTAACAAGATACATCTAATACACCGTTATATAATTATAAAGGACATTACACATAGAACTATTAATCATGTAACTTTATAAATCAATTTAAAATATCAAAATATTTTGAAAACAAGCTTTTAATCAAGACTTGCTAACCATAATAATGCTATGTCATCAGAACAACTAATACCTTTGTATAATTCTTAGAATTTCCTTAAGCAACCACTTCCTTTTAGAAGATGTTTAAAATTAATTTGCAGGGTTTATCCCATACATACGAACAAGACAAGTGAAATATAAAGCTTATTAAGGTTTTTCTTTTGAATAACGAGTGAAAAACGCAAGTATTCATAATGATATTGACCACTGCTGCTCCCGTATCGATGAGCAATGCACTAACGATGGTTGATACTATTGCATTATTGCTCTTTATTATAAATCAAACAATAATAATAGATATTATACCAACTATGCAAGGTATTTATAACACATTTGAAAAATGTCTATTGTAAACAGTAGATACCAACTGGATTTCATTCACATTTTATATTATATTACCTGTGCCCCGCGGTGTTACCCGCGTTTTATTAGCCTATGTGTTAATCCAGGGTGTCAGCTAACTCCATACCAAATTTTATTAAAATCGGTCCTGTCGTTTAGATGTGAAGAAGTAACAAACATACACACTCACAAACTTTCGCCTTTATAATATTAGAATGACTACTACTAACCAAATTTCGATAAAGTTAGTTTACTTATTTTTTGTTAGTTAGATAGTTTTACCTAGGGGCTTAGACAAGGTACATTCGCTCCGTGGCGAATTCGCTAAAGCCTATTTATTAGATGTCTATTCCAAACAATCGTTCATAAAAAAAAACAAAAATGTCTATGGTCTCCACCGCAAACGTCAAATTCTTAAAAAATAATATTCGCCATTTTATTTCGTTTTCTTTATGGTCACCGTTCACTAGATTAGTGATCAATCGGATGGAAAAAATAACAATGATCTACAGCTCATCTACGCATGGACTTGGATTGACCACGTGACATATTTTAATTCCATATATTTTGTGACTTTGTCTTGGCCCCTGGACCTAAAAGAAAAATGCACTTAGCCTCCTAGGGGTCAATTCACATATTTAAAGCAGTGCAGTTTTAGTTAGGTTTCGATTAAAACGGCCATTTTTGTATTCTTGTAACTTTGGGATCGATCTTAAATACGCTAGCGTCAAGTATGTCCATCGAGAGCGCAATAACGACATTCTAGTACGGTACGCAAGCGTTTTTAAGATCAATCCCAAAGTTACAAGAATAAGAAAATGGCCGTTTTAATCGAAACTTAATTGCAACTGCACTGCAACTGTACTGCTTTAAATACGTGAATTGGCCTCCTGATTAGGCCATTGTGCGTGTTGTACTTATCTGGTAGTTAATGCATAAAATGTTCAAAGCAAACAAAGAACAACTTCCATATTTATATCATATGGGTTGATTAATACGGACGGATTGATTACTTGACATTTCGAGCAGGTGGTCGTGGTCCCAAGCTGTCTGTACTGAAACTCTAAATAATGCAAGCTCAATTTGTTTGTCACGTCGTATTTGTGCCATTATAAATTCTGAACTAACAACGGCTATTTTGTTAGACCGTGGTTTGTCATGGATCCATTAACTATATTTTTGATTTAATGAAGTAAAACAAGTGATCCCATTTCTTCCCGACAGTTTTTGGTACACGAATGAAAAAAAAATTATAGAAGTCGAATCGTTTAATATCTTAGTCACAGATTGACTAAGATATTAAACGATTCGACTTTTATAAGATACTTTTTCATGTCATGTCATTTCAATATGAGAGATAACAGATTTAATATAAAAATGACTTTTTTCAAAATAGTGTTCATTTAGGCCGCATATCTGTAAGAATAGGTAGGTACTATTGCATAAGAATTGACATCTTTATAATATTTAATAATCATAAAATAGCCGTGTCTGTATATTGAAAATGTTAAAAAAACTAACTTAGATCTAGTCTCTCTAGTATTAAGGGGTTCTGAATCCAAAACCATACTTAGTTTCTTTCGTGTCTGTTTATTTGTTTGTTTGTTCGGGGTTGGCGCAAAAACTACTAAACAGATTTTGTTTAATTATTGGAAGGCTATATATCATCACGCTACTTTACTTAGGACCTGAGAAAATCTCCAAATAATGTGCGCGGAGCCGCGGGCATAAGCTAATTTTACAAATTACGGATATAATGTACTCCGATACAAATAAAGAAAAGAGAAGAAATGTTCATTTTTCTTTACTCGACATATAGGCATACAATATACCTAGGAATAATAAAGGTATACAAATATTAGACTTCCTCGGGGGCGTAGTGGGAGTGTGTACCTATATGTGTACGACTGCAATGCACACACAATCCACTACTTTGGGTGATTCACAAATTGTTGTTCCTACTTTGGGTGTACTTTGTGTCTGTTAATGGTAAGTGTGTAAAATCCCTCGCGACACATGTCTTGCTGCGGGAATTGTCTTTAGAAAATACATATAAATTCATTGCTAAGAAGTTAGTTTTTAACCCGCCTGCGCAAGAAGCAGGGTTATGTTTTTGGAGTGCATGTTTGCATATTATTTTTATGTTATTTATAAAGACTTTATGATTATTTTTTTTGTTATAATTTTTTTTTTAAACACGTCACCCGCACTAGGGTACAAGCCCTGTGTCGCGGGGGACTTTACAAACATACAAGTCACGGACACAAAGTACACCCAGACTCGGAACAACAATTTGTGGCTCACACAAAGTGGTGTCCCGTGAGGGAATCGAACCCACGACCTCTTGCGTAGCAGTCGGACACACTCACCGCACCACAGAGGCAGTCATAAAAATTAAAAAAAAATATTATCGTCCTTTTTTTTAAATAATACCGTAAATTAAATTAAGTGCAGTATAGACATAAAAACAAAATATGACATTTTATCATCCATTAACTTGAAGAAGAAGACACAAGACCAATCAGAAAAGATACATCTTCAAAAGAAGAGACAGAGACAGATAGATTATAAATACTTTCTACCGTCACGGTGTATTTTTATTGCCAGTATAATAAATGTAAAACATGGTATACCATTACATAGATATGTACCTCAGAATAGCAACATATTCGTCACTGGATTATATTTGTCATAAACTTTAGTCATCATATCCCAAACCACGATCTAATTCTATCATATGACTTAAAAATATATCATCATAAAAATAAATTCAGGTGGATACTGACTGTGAGCAAAAATAACTTTAATTTTAATGGATAGATTTGAAAGAAAAATAATTATAATTGATTAAGGAAGAGACCTAAGTGTAGTTCAGTTATTCATTACAACGGCAACAAAAAAGGCAATATTTAATATATTTTTTTACTTAGGGGTAATATTTTACTCCTTTACTTGAGGCAATACCGCAGTAGTAATACTTATTAACTTTATTTATTTTTAATTTTTAACTATACTATATTTATTTTTTACCTATAACTATTAACAATACATTTGTTCTAATAAACAAGAAACAAGATCTCGTTTATTATTGTCGTTAAAATCTTTATCACTTACATATCTACAAGTTCTTTTTATGCTGGTAAATAATAGTAAATAAAATCGCGTTATCTAATAGCCGACATCATTTTTGTAAAACGCTTGTTCGCGCGATACGCGTCTATGCTCCTAGTTAGTGCATACCCTAAGGTTAAAAAGTTTTATTAGGGGCCGTTAGTCATCAAATATTATAAGAATTCAAGGCATTCTTCAGACGATTACTATTGAATTATTTGCCAATGTCAACAAAACAAACGGGCATAACGATTAGGAGAACTAAAAATAATTATGTTTTGTGTGATTATGTGCAGTAATAAACTGTAATGCTATTAATATTAAACTTTTGTGTTTTGATAGAAAAAAACTTTACCGTGCTGTGTTTATATGAACTATTTTTTTTCTAGAAATTTGTGTCAGTTTTATGACTTCGTTGTTAATAATGCCAAATATTTGATGTGCAAATCTACAGTCTCTATCTATACAGGCACAACAATTTAGGATAATTGCTTTGCGAATCTTACTTATTTCCAATGTGAATAAAGAATTTTGTAGTATCAAGTTTGAATGTTTACCTTATTATAAAATATATTAAGAGTGTCCATACTGTATCCTTACCTATCTGACAGGGGAATTTCAATCATAGTCACAGTGGATAGTCGACTTAACATTTGACCCAATTTCAATATTTACAAGCTATATATTGTTGCTTGACCTGTATATTAAGATAATCTATATAAGTGTGTGCTTATAGACAATGTAACTATTTCATATTTTGGAATCTTGCCAATTATGTCATCATGAATTATTTGAAATTAAATGTGTAAGGTCACTTTACAATAATAATAAAAATAGAGTAAATCAACACCTTCACTACACTTTCTTTATTCTTGTTTTCATTAGCTTAAATTTACATAATTCTATTTAATTATTTTTTAAATTCAATTTAATTACAAACTGTTTTGTTTTTCCTTATATTTTTCATGTTGTATTTTTTGCATTTTTATAATAACCCTTCATAGCTCACGTATAAAAATAAGCCATCAAATATGTTTAGCATCAATCGTGCACGCTCTGTTAGTGCAGACCAATCGACCTCGAGGTTATCGCTGCCCTGTCACATAGGTCAATGCATTTCTGCCCTGCTATCTATATCATCATTCTTTGATCGTTATATTATATAAGAATAAGTAAATATTGTGTTGGGTACAAGAATGATAATATTATAAAGGATAATAATGTTTTTAACGATTTCGGTCATTGCTACTCAGGAAACATTGAAACTAGTGCACACTCTGCCGTTTAGTTAAATCTAATGCTCCAATGGTACGCATACTTGACACGACTGGAGAAAAATATCGGTGTTTATAAGATCGGTGACTAAGATACTCCCCGTATGGGTGATTGTATTTAAACAATGTCACGCCCATGTAGAATATTTTTTTAAGCAGCCATATTATGGATCAACAATGGTGTCATTGCTTGACGTTGCTGATCTTTTGATCTGCTCTGCCGCCATTCAGTGTCGACTAAGATTTTAAACAATTTTTTGTCAGAGTTTAATATTCATGCTCTTAAATTACACTTAAATTTTCAGAACCAAAATTATTGAGAAAATTTCGAGAAAGTTCACCTAATGTGTCTATTACTCAAACACATAGCCATTTTTAGGGTTTCGTTACCAAAATGGCAAAAACGGAACCCTCACAGGCTTTTTTCTCAAAGACTACTCAATGAATATTGATGGTGAAAAGGTGTCTTGTACATGATGATGATGGATGTAAATGATCAGATCGTCATTGAGTTATTGCCGAAAAACTGCGTTTCTCAGCGAAAGGGAGTAAGTGCCATGAAAGTATGCTCTTCTGCTGATGGAATTATTCAAGGCTGCGGAACCCTACACCGAACATGGTCCGACATGCTCTTGCCCGGTTTTTATTTGTTAGTAGTATTTCATGTATTTTTACACGTTATACGCGGTGCCCAGTTTGGCGTCATTTTTACTATTCCAAAAACCATCTTTTAATTTGTAAGAACTTTTACGTACAACACTTATAATAAGTACTGAAAACTCAAGGACAAGGGCTAAGTCAAGTCTAATCGAATAGCTTAGATAAGGTCAAACAGCAATCTCGTTGAAAAAATATTGTTAGTCAAATGAAACTGGGATGGGCAATGTTGGGAGACAGCTGTTGCCATTTAGCGAAATAGTTATGACGGTAACGACCTATCTCTGATGTGCCTGTTTATTATTGAATCTGAATTGAAGAAAAAAGTTTAAGAATGCGGCACATAATGAAAATATTCAAACTTTTGCGGTGACATTTAAAACAATAGAGACGCAATATAACTTTGATAACACCTGCTGTAATAACTTTAGATGTAAAATATTGTATTTGAACAAAACATTAGCGAAGTCTGCTCAAAAATTAGTTGAGATGCACTTTAATTAAAACGTATAGAATGAAGTGGTCAATTTTGGAGTTGTGCCAATTTAATTCTTAAAGCGTAAAGGTGTGAATGCTCTTTGAAGAATAAACGAAATACTTCTTCACCTTTACAGTTTTTAATAACGTGATTGATATTTTGATTTACACGCTTGTTTTTTAATTTCATCGGTCAAATGGATTAACGCGACTGAGAATTTTTTTAAAAGTTAATATCATAAACGACGGATAAATAAATACATTCTGCCAAATACTCAATGCAGTGGTTAGGTCTTATTCTTCTTAGAGTAGTAACAGAAATACTAAGAACCTATAAAAGTTAAATATCGTTTAACTACAAGAGCGCTGGAAATATAGAGAAATACCTACTTACATAATGATCATTATGTGGATGAAGTGTCAGTCGAAATGGTCCCGACACTACAACGTAACAGTTGTTTCAACATAACAGAACCCGACTGAAAAAAGTATCAGGCGTACTACTTTAAATACTCTTTATAATTCAAAAGGTTTACTGTACACTTACCCTCCTCTAAACAGATATATTATCTTCCTTACTAACAACAGATGGGTATTTTGGCCTATTGACGAATAACGACAAATATGATATATCATCAAAATGCTTGATTCTTGATCTACAACTTTTACTATGACGAGATGTCTGAAATCGCTGTGGGAAAAAGTAATCGCTACTTAAAGGCAGCTCTAACGCTTAAATTAAGTTTGGTAAGGCAACTTACAATTGTCACCAATAATGACAATTATCATTAGAAAGCTTTTACGGCTGGAAGTCTGAAATCTCTGGGGAAAAATATTACAGCTACTTATAGGAAGCGTGAAGGGTTAGTTAAGGTAACAGTTAAGTAGCTTCTCAGCTTTCTAACCAATAACAAGTGCTATGTCATCAGAAAGGTTTTTTCACATTGTAAGACTTTCACTTTGACGAGAAGTCTGAAATCGGTGTGGGGAAAAAAGTTATCGGTATCTAGGGGCTGCGTAAGCGGTTAGTTTAAGTATGGCTTCCCAGCCTAGTAACTAATAATAACAAGTATCATCATCATAAATATGTCATCAGATGGCTTTTTTAATAATCTGGACGGTTTTTTATTGCGATAATTCCGAAAAAACTGTGGGAAAAAGGATATAGCTAATTAAGGGCAATGTGAACGATTTAGATATAGCTTCTTAGCCTAATAACCAATAACAACGGGTTATATATACTCAGAAAGCTATTTTAATTATGTGTGACTTATTAGATATGTTTCGTGACTTAACCGAGTGAATTATATAAAGGTAGAGTTGACCCGTGACCACGATTGGTTTAAATCGATCGAAACGTCGCGTCGGGTAGATAAAAAGTTAGTACATTTAAATAATTCACGCAATTAAAAAGAAAAAAAAATAAAGAAAAAAAAATTAAGTCCCGAAAGATAGGTATCTATTAAGTATAAAAATCATGAAAGTTTAAAAACAATAATGTGTCGAAATCACTGTGGGAACACAGTTATCGCTACTTAAAGGCAGTGCTAAAGATTAGTAAAGGTTATCAGTCTAATAACCAAAATCAACAAGTTATATATCATCAGGATGCTTTTTTCTACAGCAATATGTTCAAAATCACTATTAGAAAATAGTTATCACTACTTAAAGGCAGCGCGAACGGTTAGGTTAAATTAAGTAGGGTCTCAGTCTTAGGGCCAATAACGACCAATGACATGTCATTTGTCACAAAGCTTTTGTCATGTGTTACAACTACTACCAGTGACGGGTAGTCTTAAGTCTCTGTAAGATAAATGTACCGGTTATAAAAAGCAGCATGAGCGGTTAGCTTAGCTATGCCTTCTCAATTTAGTGATAAATATGGACAATATATATTTCATTGGATAGCTTATTAGATGCTCTACAACTAATAATCTGACGGGCAGTTCGAAATCTATATGAAATAAAAGTTAATACTACTAAGCCCCATACGCGGGGAGGTTAGGTATAACTTCTCAGTTTAATGACTAATAACTACAGGCAATATGCGATAAGTGACTTTGTACCATAAAAACCACTATTTTTAAATCTCACAGTCACCACAATCTTTAGTAATAAATACCACCATAGGCAAGCATTATATAACTACTTTTAATTCATGAAATCTTATTTTATTTAGCCATAACTTGTTTTCCACAGCGATTTGAGAATGCCTACCATAGAAAAAGTTGTAGTATAATAAAGACCTTTCAAATTAGATATGCCTTATTCTTATGCCGTGTGGTGCCGGCTTAAGAATAGTACCACCCCATCTCTTCCCGTGGGTGTCGTCAAGGCGACTAAGGGATTTCACACCGGAGGACGGGCAGCAGCGTCCTCTGCGTACTTAAAGCCTTACTGCGATCGCCAACCCGCTCGCCAAGCGTGGCGATTATGGCAATTACCCCCAGGATCTACTGGGGAGACCCGTGCCCAGCAGTGGGCCATCATATGGGTTGATATGATGCCTTATTCTTACTACTAAAACATTTTGCCCGTCTCCTTTGGCGGAGAGAGAAGATTAAAACTAAAAGCCAAGAATTAACAAATTTATATTAACCTAGAAAGTTATTTCAATGTTTACCACTTTGTCCCAGAAAAACAAAGTGATACTGCACAAAATAGTGCAGAAGGGAAATAAAATTTGAACGTAGGCGTAGCCTCGTCGGTGTGTAATTATTTTGGTCGTGCAAACAGCGGCGCTTGCACAGTTTTGTCTGTCACCAACCGCTAACGTATTATCGGCACACGTGGTTTCGATATAAACTTGGAGCGATTAGTCATCAACTCATCACTCTTCAGTAATAAGTTTTATTCCTAATTAATTGAATCATATGTCAAATAGCGGAGATCCATCTTCAATAAAAACAAAGATCTAATTAACCTATTTACTTCTACCAGGTGTTATAACACAATAAAATAGAATTAAATATAATTTTAAAAAAAATAAAAAAAGAGATCAATGATTGCTCTTTCTCGTTTCATTTTATTTATTACTTTCAAGGCTTCTTTACATGCGTATGTGAAGATCATATTTTTGATTTTTTAAAGCATTTGCATCAATTGAAATTATCGAAAAGGTAAAAGTATTTGCTATGTTAGTATCTAATGACTTATGGTTTCGATCAGGGTCTTAATTCACTATCTTTTTTTCCTAGTCGCGGCAAGCCCGCGCTTTTAACTGTCAAAATCTTGTCTTAATGATTAATAGAGAGCTGTGCTTAAAAATTCATCAGTTCGCGCGGGCTTGCCGCGAAAACGAAAAAAAACATAGTTAATAAGGACCCTGGATTTTACAACTTATGATTTTAAGCTATAAATGTACACACTGATGTAGCATTATAGTTTACAATTCCAATTTTTGTATACATAATCGGTAATAAGGTAATAAAACACTATACTTTATTATTATACTTTATTATAAAGTTTCAGGTTGTGGCCATGAAAATCTTTGACACTGCACAAAATAGTAGAAAATTTGAAAGCAGAGCATCAGTAACTTAACAACAATAAATAATTTAGTATAGAGCCTATTATAGTCAATTTTTGCGCTGTAAAGGGTGAGGTGTAAATGTCAATTGCTACAAATAAACCAATCACGTTGCTATTTCCCATCACAGCTTTTCCGCGAAAGACATCTCAGTGTTTTGGATAGCGATATGACTTGTCAGGTCTCAACTAAATTATCATCACTGGCCTAATGTACAGCTTGATATATGGTTTAAGGGGAGGTCAAACACAATGGTGGTCTACTTGACTGTATAGGTATTCTTTATTGTCTTTGAAAGTAATTATGTTCTTCTTTCCAAAAACCCTCTCTATTTAGCCACCAGAAAATTCAAACGCAAATCAAGTGACTGATGAAGGCTCGGGGTGGAGATGTGCAATCTTACAAAATCTCCCAGGTGAATGGGCTCATATGAATAAGAATCAAATTGTACTTTTAAGTTTGCTGTTTGAGGTGCTCAACTTAGAAAGGGTGCTTCCGATGATGAAAATCAATACAAAAATCTGAAGGTTTATCACTAAATTTACAGCAATCAAACAAAATTGACAAACTACGTGCTTTTCATGCATGGAAATAATGTTAAGTACTTGCCCCTAATTGCTTACTATTTAGACAAGGCATTGTGCTCAGTCATTGCCATGTACCTACAATACCTGCCAATATTGTACATATAAAGGGGAGATCGACTACCTCTGTTTTTGAAGAAATGTTGCTAGTGGTTTGCTAGAAAATTTTATTATATAGAAATAAGATTTTATATAGAAAGTTTATTTTCCATCAGTTTTCTAATATGGTATATAATATATTGGTAGCAGCACCTTACTTACATGAACCGTTCATTAAAACACATTGGCACATTTTAAAATTATTATAATGCCTTGTTCTTTTTCCGGCTTTACTTATTGCTTTGCGAACTTTTACTTTTACAATCATGAATTATCAGAAGCGTCGCTTTTGATGCCTAAGTGAATGTAAGTGAAGTATTCTGAAATTATGACGGACAGAGGTAAACTGCGATTTGTTTTAGCTCAATCGTGCACTTACTACAAATTAAGGACGCAAAGAGTAATTACAAAGTGTATAATGGAGAAAACTCTTTGCAAATCTGAGGCCGGCCATTAGTACAATCAATTAAATCATTCGATAAAAATTATCGAACTGATGATGAAAACGGCATCAAAATCCGTTGTGTAGTTTAGGCAAATATACAAGCAGATAGACACGAAAGCGACTGTGTTGTATATTATTTTGTTGCTATATCTATACGCTAGCCGCTCTATCAAGACGAGACAGCGAAAACGCAAGTCATTACTTACCTTTTCTCGAAGCGTTTCGTCGTAATTTTGGACCTAAGCTACCCTACCCGATCGGCTACATAAGCTAGTTCAGGGTTGTTATTCACTATCTGCTTTTTTGTTTTCGCGTCAAGCCCGCGCTTTTAACTGTCAAAATCATGTCTTAATGGTATACAGAGAGCTGCGCTTAGAAATGCATCGCGCATGCGCGTGGACATCTTTGAGTGCACCGCGCATGCGCCAATTCGCGCGGGCTTGCCGCAAGAAGGAAAAAAAAACAGTGAATAAGGACCCTGGTAGACTTTCAAAATATCTTACGGGTAACCATTGAGGGTAACGGAACAAAAGAAAAATATGTGAATGATATTTAAAATTTAAAAGCCGAAGATAGAACAAAGTGGCGTGCAATTGGAGAGGCCTATGTCCAGCAGTGGACTGCGATAGGCTAATGATGATGTCATGATGTGATATTTAAAACGCTGTTGACATTTTTGGTAGATGCAAACTAATTGACAACGTCACCAAGGAATTTCATGACGTCATATGTTTGTATATAAAAATATAATTCTTTTCTTTTGTAGTACTTATCTTGATTTACATGAAATAAATAAGTAGAACATTATGACAAGTTTTCAAATGTTAAATGAGACATTTGTGTATAACTTTTGATAAATATGAACGACAAGCCGCAGCATCGCACGAGTGCAAATTACGAGAAACTGGCAAATTTAACCTCATTTATTTATTGAGATTTTCATATAAAAAAATACCATTGTAATTTCCAACTTTCCCGGCGGATTTTACCTCTTAATTCTCTAACATTAAAATAGGTGTTCATAAACAATTACATTATTATAATAAACAACTATTATATTACTATTTAAAATGAATTAAAGAATATTATTGTGATCCATTAAAAGTATTGGTAAAGATATTTCCGTTAGACACTGCTGCCACCTACCTGTCATTTTAAAATATAAAATTATAAAAGCAAGATGGCCGACGTGTCAACGGCCCAGTTGATGTAAGTTCGTTGTGGAGTGTAGTTCGATTAAGTGTCCGTGTGTGTAAAAGTGATACGTAAATAAAAACAATGTGTATAATGAAGTTGGTGTGCTTATTTCCTGCTACAGTCGTAATACAAGCTATTCTTTAGTGGTAACTTTGTATTTAAGCGGCAATTTTATTTAAATCCCAACTGCTACTGTAACAACCGTTGCCACAACATCAATATCAGTATTGACATTTTACACATTGTAAAGGGAAAATTGGGGTGTGTCTGATACAACCTCAGTAGTCTTCAAATTTGCCGCAAAGTCCAAGCAGCGCTGCGGGCGCTCTGCTTTGTACCCAGCCACGCGCCACCTCCGCGCGGCACTAAGCGGTGGGATATGCTGGCAAAATACCGAGAGTACAAATTGTAACTTTATTTGTACCACGCTCGAGTGAAGCAAACATAGACACCATTCACGGTCGCGGATTTACAGACCACTTCATACTACTTTGTTGGTAAAGTGTTCTGAGATTCCTTATCCGTGACTAAACTCATATACTCTTGATATTTTAAGACTGTGATCTCCGAAGTATATCATGTCCAAACAATTGATTGTAGGTTCCATTCTCACAAGGAACTAAACTACTTATTTAAATGTTGATAAACTTTCACGATTTGTACACATTATAAAATTATATATACTACGGGTTTTAATCGCGTAAATAATTTAAGATAAAATATCTTGTTTATTGCCCGACATTTTGACCATACTGCAACGGCCGTGGTCACGGGTAGACGGGACGACGTTTTATAATAATTATTTAAAGTCTGAGTGCACTTGTAGGAATATATTATTTGTATGTTTGTGAATTTCCTACAAAGCAGGGCATGTACGGGGACGTCGCCAAAACAAATAAACCTAATAGACTGAGATACGGCTGCAGATTCGCATCGTTCATCGAGTATTGTAATAAAATCATGTTTTTATATACAATCATAAAAAGGGCAATACGTTTTGGCCAGTCTGCCTATCAGATTTTGCCCGCTAGTATTTTTAATTAAATTAATATGAATCGACTTACTGGGAAAAAAAAATCTCACTTGTTATTGCAATGAAATACACTCTAATTTATAGAACTAGACGTAGAGAACTTGAAAAGCGATGGGTGCCTTTGCGCACTTGCCCGCAGCCCCTCGCAGCCAGGTGTAAGCAGGTAATATTTTGTTACGTTATTACGTTCATGGCGTATTGTCATCATTTATATATCAAATTAAAGCTATTGATTTCCTGTACATGATAAACTACCTCTGCCTATGCAAAAGTGCCCGCAGTCGGAGGTGCCGGCGTTTAAAGTTTGTTTAGAGTGAGAAAGACTTATCGCTCTACATCATTCGTTAGACGAGGATGGCAATAGCCTGTTCTGCTGTCGTAACAAAGAATGCAGTAACTGACAAAAAACATTATTTTAGTTATGTTCTTGAAATGGCAACGTAATCCATACACTATGCAATAATAACAAAAAAAAATTAAAAGCAAATTGGAAACTAAAATGTTATTCACATAAAATGTAGTAGTTAGACCAAATTATTTACATTCATCAAGATGCATTGCAATTGTCGTAACTATAATAAACTAGCGGCTCGCTTCGGCTTCGCACGGACTTTCTTCAGTCCATAAAATAGCTTCACAGTCCGGACCGTTCGATTCGCACTTGACATTTCAAAATGTAAACGTCGAACGAAAGGAACCCCATCCGCCGGCGGCCATATTCAAGTAAGTCAATACAATAGTCTCTAAGCAATAGTCTCTGTTTGCTGATAAGCTGCAGTCAGGAATCTCGGTAAGTATATCATATAATAGTGTTATCATTAAATTTATAAGATTGTCAGATACAAAGGTAAAGTAGACTGGTTGAGAGTGTAATAGTAGTATTAGGTACTGATAATAGTGGGCGCTGTCTGGGGCGAAGTGTCTGTCTAATGGGTGGCGGAACGTTTAGTGATATGTACTGTAAATGTGAGGGATTAGATAAGAAACCACGATTAGATTTTTCGTGCCTAAATACTTGTCAATACTTCATCAAAACATAAATGGGATAATAAGTAAGTCAGATATGTTGTGTGTTAATCTAAATGAAATGAATAAGAAAATTGACGTAGTGTGCATTACAGAACATAATATGCTTCTAGGGGACAAACCATATTTATGTATACCTAATTTGAGCCTAGCGGCTTCCTTTATGAGGCAGTCTCGACATGGCGGATCATGTATTTTAGTAAAAATGGTATTAAATACAAAACTGTGCATGAAATGGAAAGTCTATCAATAGCAAACAAATGTGAATTTTCTATAATTGAATTGATTAGTTATGATATTTATACTGCCTGTATATATAGGCCTCCTAAATATAACTCATTAACTTTTGAATGTTTTTATGAAAAAATGCATACTCTCTTGTCTTATGTTTGTAAGAACAAAAACCAGAAAGTTATACTCTGTGGTGACTACAATATAGATTTACTAAAAAATAAAGACAAGAAATTAATGACAATTATATAGCATTTTATATGAATTATCAGGGGGTAAGAATCTAAGAGTGTTTATATACTAAATTTCTAGGGCTACATTTGGATCAATAAATGAACTGGAAATTACTGAGCATATTTGCAAAAAGATCAGCCAGTTTGCGTATGAATTGTACAGACTGAAATTTATTACTAGTAGAGACGCGCTTATGACTGCCTACCCTGGATATCTCTTCGCAGAAACGCTGCATAAGATCAATGTTCGGTTTGAAGTCAAGAGTTATGGTATTCAATATTCTATACTAACGTTACCTTGCAAATTCATTAATGAAAGCGCAATGTTTGAAAGCAGAATATAACCCTATTTAATAAGAGGGAACGTCAACGACACCTAGGTAAACTACGTGTGGTACTAAGCAAAACCGCGTTGATGTATAGTAGCATATGTTGTAAAGCACCGCTGATTTATAACAAACTACCGACATATATCAAAGACATAGACAATAAGGTAAAATTTAAAAATGTACTCATTATGTACTCTTAATAAAGTGCTACTACACGTTGAAAGAATATTTTCATGATAATATTGTCATGTCAGTACTGAGCATGGTCGCGTGGGTATCAAAGCTTAGAAGTCTAATAAAGACGTCTAATTCGTGGTTTCTTATCTAATCCCTCACATTTACAGTACATATCACTAAACGTTCCGCCACCCATTAGACAGACACTTCGCCCCAGACAGCGCCCACTATTATCAGTACCTAATACTACTATTACACTCTCAACCAGTCTACTTTACCTTTGTCTCTGACAATCTTATAAATTTAATGATAACACTATTATATGATATACTTACCGAGATTCCTGACTGCAGCTTATCAGCAAACAGAGACTATTGCTTAGAGACTATTGTATTGACTTACTTGAATATGGCCGCCGGCGGATGGGGTTCCTTTCGTTCGACGTTTACATTTTGAAATGTCAAGTGCGAATCGAACGGTCCGGACTGTGAAGCTATTTTATGGACTGGAGAAAGTCCGTGCGAAGCCGAAGCGAGCCGCTAGTTTATTATAGTTACGACAATTGCAATGCATCTTGATGAATGTAAATAATTTGGTCTAACTACTACATTTTATGTGAATAACATTTTAGTTTCCAATTTGCTTTTAATTTTTTTTTTGTTATTATTGCATAGTGTATGGATTACGTTGCCATTTCAAGAACATAACTAAAATAATGGTTTTTGTCAGTTACTGCATTCTTTGTTACGACAGCAGAACAGGCTATTGCCATCCTCGTCTAACGAATGATGTAGAGCGATAAGTCTTTCTCACTCTAAACAAACTTTAAACGCCGGCACCTCCGACTGCGGGCACTTTTGCATAGGCAGAGGTAGTTTATCATGTACAGGAAATCAATAGCTTTAATTTGATATATAAATGATGACAATACGCCATGAACGTAATAACGTAACAAAATATTACCTGCTTACACCTGGCTGCGAGGGGCTGCGGGCAAGTGCGCAAAGGCACCCATCGCTTTTCAAGTTCTCTACGTCTAGTTCTATAAATTAGAGTGTATTTCATTGCAATAACAAGTGAGATTTTTTTTTCCCAGTAAGTCGATTCATATTAATTTAATTAAAAATACTAGCGGGCAAAATCTGATAGGCAGACTGGCCAAAACGTATTGCCCTTTTTATGATTGTATATAAAAACATGATTTTATTACAATACTCGATGAACGATGCGAATCTGCAGCCGTATCTCAGTCTATAAGATTATTTTAGTATTAGCAACCAGTGAAAGCTAGTGATAAATGAATAAAACATGCATGTTTTATGTTTCCTAAATATATTTTGGGGGCTTGGCACCTATATCGATAGTGTTTACGTCAAACAAAACATTTTTATATTTAAATACATTAGTCACACATTTTAGTCCAGTTTAAAGTAGTTCAGACTACAGGTGAATGGTATCACATTTTATTTTCGTGAAAGTGGTTTTAGAAGTTTTTTAAAAAACTTTATTACTTTTTAACCGTCTTCAAAAATGTTGCTTATCTGTTTGACCCGTTTTTATGTATGTATGTTCGCAATTTTCTTAGTAACCACTAAACCAATTTGGATGTGGCTTTCACTATTCGATTGCATATTTTTCTGGAAAGGTTTTAGTGTATGAGGAATGTCCTAGCTAATAAAACACTAGAGATATAGACAAAAAATAGGAGTGAGTCAGCGAAATTTGCATTCGATGATGCGCTTGATTTTTTTTTCCTTGAAGGCGGTTAATTTTTCTTAAAAAAGTTATTGTATTAGACTTTAACGCACCGACACTCACTATAAAATAATGACAAAAGTCGATTCTAATATTGTCTATACTAATTGGTATAATAAGGCTGAAAAGTTTGTTTCTAAGATGAGTCTGGCCCGATTTAGATGGAATGTTAGTGTGGAGGTGGAAGTTCAAACTTGAGAGAGGTTTTATGTTACTTTTTATTGACCTCAGATAGGCAGCAGGGTCCTTATTCACTATCCTTTTTTTCATTTTCGCGGCAAGCCCGCGAGTCTAACTGACAAAATCTTGTCAAAGTGGTAAATAGAGAGCTGCGCTTAGAAATGCATCGCGCATGCGTGCGGACATCTTTGAGCGCACCGTGTATGCGCCAGTTGGTGCGGTCTTGCCGCGAAAACGAAAAAAAAAAACTTACTGAAAATGGACCTAGGTCTTAAAAAGCACGGCTAAGAGCGGCGATGCACCCAACAATCCAAATGGTGTGGACGTCTGTCAAAAACTTACCATGTATGTCAAAAATGAATGTCACATCATCACGCGACGCTATGCCATTTGTAAGACGTTTGTATTGACCTTGAGTAGGCAAATAATAATAACTGTGTCTAGGGTTTATGATGCCATCTCGCTTAGAAAGAGAAGAAAAGAAGAAGGTGGTTGGGTCTCCTTGACTCTCGTGAGCATAGTGTCATCATGGTTACCTTAGTCACGAAAGAGAAAGAAGGTCTCGCAAAATGTCAAATAAATTAAATTTGTTCTCTTCACTTCTTTAATAACAAATTTATAGTGTTGACCTGTCTTCGATATAATCTTCTTACTTCTACATAACTGCGACGTTTTTCAATGCGGCGCGCCCACTTGTAATACGGCGTGTTCAACGATATGGCTGCGACACATACATGAGCGTTCCTTCTGTATTGTCTGTGCGGCTTAGCAGTCAGGGTCACTAACCACTAGACCAACAGGCCAGTCATGATGATGACTTTACCAACGTGCAAACCACAGGGTGAACTTGTACTCATGCGTTATGTAAAGACCAGGAAATGAACCTATTAATCTAAATAGCAAAACAATTTATAGATAGCTGTTTATTGTGCAATAATATTTTATCAGTTCAGGAACGACGTCTTATATTTTGATTTATACGACATCAGCATACTCGAAGTTCTTGATATAAATTATGCCAAGTATATTAATAAAACTCGTAGTATTGGGAACGTGTGGATATCTCATATTAATTAAACTCTAACCACGATAATGTGAGTTTTTAATTTTTATTAAAAAAGAAAACCGGGCAAATGCATGTTGAGACACGCACAATGTAGGGTAGCTGCCCTGCACAATAATGCAGTATAAGAAGTGGGTTTTCTGTTGTTTTTGTTTCTTACTAACATAAATAATTTTCAATGGTATGCACGAAATTTTTGTTATTTCTCACTTGATCAATAGCCGATCAAGTGAGAAATAACAAAAATTTCGTGATCGTAAACCTGTAAAGCCTACTAACGGCCGGTCTCAATAATCTACCTATCGCTGGATTTTTTTTTTAGAATTTTAACATATTTTGTATGGAGCATAAGTCAAACATATACCTATAGTAGCCAAATCCATCGATAGTTAGATTATTGAGACCGGCCGTTAGTTGTGATAGTTTTCCTTTTAATTGAATCATATATACTACTAGTTTCTACCGCTGCTTCAAAAGTGTGGATCCAGCATCCAATTCAGTGGTGGATCCAGGATTCTAGGTGACTATACACTTGAGCATTTACTAATAACAGAACGTCGAGCATCCACAAACCCCACTTTACAACCTGATTTGAAAAACCAACAACGTTTTGGTGAAATGTTTTAACGAGTGATACGTGCGCAAGTAACGGGAGTGTATGCAAGATAGAAAGAAATGTTACAAGTTCACTCACCTTACAGCATTTTCCTGTAATTACGACGAACATAGCGTCGAACATTCGTAAGAACGTAATATTACATTGCTCTAGAAAACTGAGCATTTGCCTGTACTGTGACATTCGTAAGAACGGTACATTACATTGTAATTTCACCCTAAGTCTTAAGACACTCTTTGAGGAGACTAAGCTTTTCTTTTAGAATTGGCTTCAGCGAGAGCAAGAAAGCTATAGGTATGGTTTAATATGAAGGGGGGGGGGGAACTTGAGTTTGCTCTCACCCCGTTACTGGATTAAGCACTTTTAAAATGTTCAAAAAGTAATAAACGCCTTGCCCGAGTGTGAAGTTAGTAAACGTAATCTACAATTGTTCTTAAAATTTAATCACAAGAAAAAGTAGTTCTAGCCTAGTCAACCTACTAAAAGCTTTACATAGAAAGAAACAAGGTAAACAATCTGTTTTTATCTCTTTTTTCTTGTTGAAGATACAAGTCTGTTAATCCGAATGTTTCCGAAAATAACCGAGTGTCCTTAAATAAAGTCGCCCGTACGACTTATAAATCTCAATAAATGTAGGTTCATGGACATTAATCTTGAACACACTGTATAGCTAAAACAATTCACAAATGCATCGTGTTACTGCTGAAATTTTGGGTAAGTATATATTTTGGATCGACTCCAAAACA
This sequence comes from Herminia tarsipennalis, assembly GCA_945859575.2. Taxonomy (NCBI): domain Eukaryota; kingdom Metazoa; phylum Arthropoda; class Insecta; order Lepidoptera; family Erebidae; genus Herminia; species Herminia tarsipennalis. The sequence continues at coordinate 5,862,913 of OX243834.2, read as the reverse complement.
ATTAGTGCAGTTAGTGTGCTGCAATAAGGGTTGTCAGAATCTTAAAACAAGTTTATAAACGCATTCAATTTATTTAGTAGGAATCTTTTCACGCTGACCCAAAACTGTGCGTCTGTCGCGTACGCCTATACAGGATGATTTGTAACATATTGATAACCTCCCGCTCGTGGCGTGACATTACACTAAATAACTTTGTAATATCAGTTTTGAAATAAATTAATTTAATAAAAATAATTTAATAATTGGTTAATTAATAAAAATATTTATTAAATTAACCACATACCACCTGTTTTTGGAGTTATGACCATAATCACTTATGGACTAAAATCAACCTATAGACTATTTTACTATAGTTAAATCGTTGTTTATTGCGAGGTTTAGGTTAAACCTGACAAAAACAAACGATTTTACGCCGGGATCTCACAGACGTGTGTTGGTGGTTGCATGACATAAGAAGGTGATTTAAGAGTTCAAATGATTTATTTTATCAAAACTGATACTACAAAGCTATTTGGTGTAATGTAGAGAAGCCACAACTGGAATATTATTAATATATTGCCTCTGCCTTTGTGGCGCGGTGGGAGTGTATCCGATTGCTACGCAAGAGAACGTAGGTTCGATCCCCACCCAGGATAAAACTTTGTGTGATGAGCACGATGGTTTATTCTGTGTCTGGGTCTCATTTATTTATAATATGTATGTATTTAGAAATATATAAGTATGTTTATAAGTTGTCTGGTTTCCAAAGTACAAGCCCTGCTTAGTTTGGGATCAGATAGCGTTGTGTGAGTTGTACCAAGATATTATTATTATTATATTCCAAATCACCCTGTATAGAGACCACAGTGATTTACCAAAATATACGCTCTATTTTTGTTGAAATTCAGGTTTAAATTAAATGAGCAAAGAAACAACAACTTTTATTGTCTACAAAGGTGTTATAGAACTTTGAGTCTTCGAGATTTTTAAATCCAGTAAAAGCAGAGAAACGGACCCCGTACTCAGTTGACTTTCCCAACGAGCACGTTATTAAACAAAACTCATTCTTCGTAGAAGAACATTTTATTATCTAAATGCAAGTTAAGGGAACTCTTTAAGAAAACCGTTCTGCTTGTTCCTAGTAAAAGCCTAGGTTTATAAAATAAACAGATGGTCAGATACTCTGAATCCATGTTTTTGTGATACAACCCAACAAGAAGTTATGTTTCTCCTTTAAGACATTTATGACTATGTTTGTGAGACCAGAATAGTGTTTTCGATGCGAAAGTTCTGAAATTGCTACACCAATAAGACGTAAGTAGGTTGTCATACTCACCATCGCACTTGATATTATTATTTGTCTAAAAAATGTTGTGTTTTCCGGATAATAAAAAATCTTGTCAATTTTTTTTCTTAAAATGAATTTATTAGTGTAAAGTCACCCTCTTAAGGGGGCCGTAGTCGACGATTCTACCATACAAACGCGCATAATACTCATCCATATGAGGTCGTAAGTCAAAGCTTAAAATCATTATCAATTCGTTTTACCTTATACTAGGTCTGTAGATAGCCATAATTAAAAATAAATTATTATTTTGAAAGTTATAAGCCTTAACAAGCAACATTTAAGAATGTTAAAAATTTGAACAACAATTTTGGCGAAATCCCAATGTTTGAACGCTTATAACTTTTAAAATATAAATTGATTTTTATTTTTTTTTATTATTTTTAGACAAATTGATATTATTTTAAACTTTGACTTACAACCATAAACAGAGGAGTAATCATATATGCGCGTTTGTATGATAGAATCATCGATTAGGACGCCCTTAAGTGTTTGTCTCTGTGTGATTAGTTGTAAACTACTCAACAGAATTTGATTTACGTTATCATTTTGAAATTTACCTTCGTAAGAGTTATGCTATACGTATTGTAACTATTGTAAAGGCTATAATTCTAATGTTCCAATATATTAATAATATAATTTGCATCATCTATTATGGTGTTTAGTATATTAGTGGTAGCACCTTACACCCATATCAAGGTTATAAACATTTTACAATGATTATTGTAAAATTGTCAATTAGAAAAATGTGGCTGGGGGTTTTTATTGCCATGTTCTTTTCTCCGGCTTTACATATTGTTTGCGAACTTGGCATTATATGTATTTGTATCACAAGTGTTATTTTGCATCCTAAGTGAGTAAAGAATTTTAAATAAATAAGTGAAATAAGTTTGAGTGTAGAACATAGAAAGCATAAATTATGTTTAAAGAAGTTTGAACAGTTTATTTAATAATTTGCTTTAAATTTTTGGTAATTAAAATCAGAGAATCTTTATCTAAGAAAATATTAAATTGTGACACCCCTGAGTCGACCAACGGCTTGGCGAATTGAGGGAAACGCCTCTAAATGCATTTAGTGCAGTCTAGTTGAGCATTTTAACACTTGATTTAACTATAGGCTTATTATTGTTGTGGCCGGAATAAACACGCCCATGCATTTTGAGTAGGAGTGTATGGGATGAAAACTGCTGAGTGGGACGTGGCTTTCCGGTGATTAAAATTGAAATGTTTATTGGTTTTATATTGGGAAAAAATCGTTGGATTTAATTATAAATTTGGTGAGAATCAAACACGTCCAGTTCATCCAATGATGAGTAGATAACTCGTATATACATATCAACCCATATGATGGCCCACTGCTGGGCACGGGTCTCCCCAGTAGAACCTACTGGTATGTAGATCCTGAGGGTAATTGCCATAATCGCCACGCTTGGCGAGCGGGTTGGCGATCGCAGTAAGGCTTTAAGTACGCAGAGGACGCTGCTGCCCGTCCTCCGGAGTGAAATCCCTTAGTCGCCTTGACGACACCCACGGGAAGAGATGGGGTGGTGCTATTCTTAAGCCGGCACCACACTCGTATATAAATAAAAATCAATTGCCGAATATTACATAACTTTAATATTACAAATAAATTGCACTTCAAAATGGCTGTATTTGATTAATTATTTTTTTATAAAACTCTTTTTTTGTTATATTTGTAATTGGAAGTAAGTTGTAAAGACAAGTTTTGTATGAAAGAAAATATATTATAAAAAATTAAAAAAATCATTATATAATATGGTCCTATTCTTAATGAAAAGCATGGTCTGTTTAAATTGGTGCAAAGCCCCGTATATTTGTAAACGCTAATCTCATTAACTGCCGGGTGAATTGTTTTGCTGGCTGGCGATGAGACCTTTTTTTGGCAAGCTGGCTTCACAGGATTGGTTTAACTCGGAGTCCTCAATATTATTTAGGATTTCTTGAAAATGTAGAAGTTGCTACTTTCTTATAAAACTAGCATGTTTCCAGAGCTCAGTTCTCGGATATTTCGCATCCCTGATTCCAATATATTAGTCTAGCTATTGATCTATCTATGTGCCAAATGTCTAAAATCTTTGAGGAGCATGACCTACTCAAGCACTGTGGCAATAAATTACTCCAACCAAGTTGGCAACGCATGGACGCGTACGACTGCTGTATAAGTGTCGTTTCCCATTGATATGGGGAAAAACTTTGAGTGATTTATAAAAAATATATGTGTAGAGTCGGGATATAGGTATTTACTCCAGGTCTGTTATGCTTTGTAAAGTGGGGTATTTAACATCATAGGACAACCCCTTGTGTGTTCTTTGTTACGGTTTCGTAGCCAAAATGGCAAAAACGGAACCCTTATAGTTTCGTCAGGTAACGCTTAATAAATACTTTAAACTAAACTTATTTTCGGTATGATCGGATATACCATCATTAAGTTATTGCCGAAAAACTGCGTTTCTTAACGAAAGCTCTTAAGTGCCATGAATATACGCTCTTCTGCTAAGGCTGTGGAACCCTACCCCGAGCATGGTCCGACATGCTCTTGCCCAGTTTTATATAATAGATACCTACAATAAGGTATATCATTGTTTGGTATCGGATATGATAAAGCTACGACCCAGGTTGTCTAGCAGATACACCTCGGGTTTGACTGGTGGTCTAGTTTTAATTGTTTTCTTCTCATACAGCTATTTATAATAAAAAATACCTTAAACATTTTACACTAATGTGTAATAATTTTTATATTTCATTGTAAACCACAAACAATTTAAAAAGTCTTTAACACAAAATTAAAAACAAGTCAAGCTAAAATGCTTCTAATAAAAAAAGCTATATATCTTTACCACCAGTGAATCGAAGCAGTAACTGGTGCTTACCATCAAATACGGTCGTGATAATAACGTTTTTATTCCCCTAAGCGACGACTGATGTATTATTTCTATTAACCTCTTCGCTTAAGCTAAATGTGCTTGCGCTACGAGAATGTTCCCATAATAGTTCTTAAGGGACATATTCGAAGTCACGGAAAATTGTCCACACACTTCTGCTTGAACAGCTTAACGAAATAAGTAGGGAAAAGAAGGAAGTAATGTACTAGTAGTGGGGTAGACTCATATCTTTTTGTCTGAATATCTTTAGTAATATATTTATCTTTAAACTAGCTGCCTGCCGGCTTCGTACGGGTGTCATATCGTAGCTTTTTATACCTTGAGTTACATTATTGTAATTTTCGTAGGGATCTCTATTTTTTTGACAATAAAATATAGCCTTTGTTACTACCCGATAATGTAGCTTTGTAATGGTAAAAGAATTTTTAAAATCGGTCCAGTATTTTCGGAGCCTATTTAATTCAAACAAACAATTAAACAAACAATCATATCTTACCTCTTTATAATATTATTATTATTATTACTAGCTGCCTGCCCCGGCTTCGCACGGGTGTCATATCGTACTTTTTTATATTTTGAGTCATATTATCGTAATTTTCGTATTGATCTCTAATTTTTGGACAATAAAATATACTCTGTTACTCCCCGACAGTGTAGCTTTCTAATGGTAAACGATTTTTTTTAATTGGTCTAATATTTTCGGAGCCTATTCAATGCAAACAAACAATCAAACAAACGATCAAATCTATCCTCTTTATAATATTAGTATAGGATATAGATAACATAAGACAAAGTCACTTCCCGCTCGCTGTATGTATGCTTTGCTTTTAGACTACGCAACTAAAATCATAGACGATGAAGAAAAGTAAATTATATCAGTAATAAAATGTACTGTCGATGAACTTTCAAACACATAAATACAAATGAAAATTAGACGTCCATAATTTCCAACGAGATTCCTAAAATAATAATCATAGAGACGGATTTACTACAAATTCATAAAAACATGTAAAGTAAGGTATTCCATTTATTTTTAATATGATTTTCCCTCTTGTGGGTGTTAAAGTGCCAGGGCGACCTTATGAGCTATTAGCGGCACAATCATCATTGTGGTAATCGATCATATGAACACGGATACCTCGAGCAAGGTAAAGTCTGTTTAAAGTTCTAATCATTTCGATTTACTAACTCACCACACTAACACTTTGCTCACAAGACAGAAAAATAGCGGCATGTCTATCGGAAGACGTGTTGCCGCTTCGACCGCTCAATTAAGACTGACGAATGAGCTCGACTGCCCCACTACCCGCAGTTCAAATGTAAACAACAAACGAAAGTCACGCCATCTTGCCATGGCCATGTTTAATGAGTCAATAGACTGCTATTTAATTAAATCAGATGTTAGGTCAACGGAAATCAATTAACAACCATATATTTCTCAAACATAGGTACGAGGAAAGGTTCAAAAGTTTCCGACATAACAAAAAAAATAAATACATGTTATATTTTTACAAATCATTTTTTATTTTCAGTTGTGGTCTCCCTCCATTTCAAATCACTTTTGAAATGGAGGGAGATTTATATCCCCTATAGGCGTAAACCGCACGAGTCACTTCATCATCCGAAGAAAATCTTCTTCTTCTTAAGTCTGCTTTAAGTTTCGAAAACAAATAATAGTCACTAGAGGCCAGGTCGCGATTAAAAGTTGGGTGGTGAATTTTCTTGAAGCCACATTTTGCAACAGCAGCCTTGGCAATTGAAGCAGAGTGAACCGTAATGCTTTACTTGATCACCTCTCGTAACTGCTCATTATGGGAGCTACTATTTGCTGTGTTATTCCTTTCTTTTATCTTAATCATTTGTATTCCGTGGAAATCTCTGAATACCGTAGCCGTTATCTTGATGGTGGAATTTGTTACTTTGGCCTTTTTAGGCGACGACGCAACTCCATCGATTCCCTTTTGGAGAGAGGATTACAGTACAAAACCATGGTTTCATCCTCCGTAACAATTGACTCCAAAAAACATTCTCCGTGTTGTCTATATACGCTTCTAAAACTTCTTGAGCTCCCTCCTCTCCTTCGCTACGATACGATACACTTTTAACTCACTTTTTTGCAAGCTCGAAAGAAGTTTGTGTTAGGTATATAGTATTTGTGTTAGTGCCAGGTGGGTACCTGGAACTTAGTTTAAGTCTTCAATCACTAGAACTTCCTCTTCCACTAACTTGATGCAGTCCACGGTGAGTACCTTGACAGGTTAGCCGGAGCGAGGTTTATCATCAATGGACTCCCGCCCTAAACGAACCAGCTTACTCCATTCTTTGATGGTAGAAAATGACGCACACGAATCGGTTGGACTGACGCCTTCCTTTGTCAGGAACTTGATATTCCAACTTAAGCATTTCGAAAACTTTTATATTTCCTATAGTTTTAAACATTATCAAATCAAAACTACAAGAAACAGAAACCTCAAAACTATACACGAAAAAGCAGAATAAAATAGACATTTTAGACATTACATATTTTCCCATCAAATTTCTCCAGCCAGAAACTTTTTAACTGCACTGGTATATTTTTTTAACACAAAAGCTTAAGTCTTGTAAAACAATTAACGGACATACGATAAGGATACATATCAACTCACAAAAACCGGCCTGCGCACTGTCGTTGACCCAACGAGGCAAGCTTTAACATAAACATTATGATTTTAAAGAGTGAGTTTCAAATAAATGAACCATTATTATTACACATAGCGTCAACAAATACACAAAATGCTAAGTAGACGATCATTGTAAACTAATCCATGTGCCAATGTCCGGCGAATACCACTTTCATTTTCTTTTATTAGAAGTTGTCGCTGCCAAAAACAACTGCGATATTTCAAGTCAATCGGATGAGCGATGCGCGGACGCATAGAAAACACACACATATACACTGTAAGCTTTTTTATACAGCATTCTTCGAATGTCTGCCAAATGTTTTGTAATTTCAAATAACAAGCTTTCAATGGGTCTGTTATAGTGAATATTCTCATTAGAGAATTAATATGAGTTCTAGTCGGTATACGAATGAATAAAATGAATGGATATATTACATTCGTTGGCAACCAGCCGATTAATATTTGGTGCTGTGTTTTGATCAATCATAAATAGAAATGATGAATTGAAGTTTCGATTAGAATTAGTTTGTCGACATGATTGGGAAGTTATAACTTATTACTGATTAAAAGCTTTGTTGCTATTTATGGCTGGTTTTTGAAAGGATCAAAGTATTGTTCAATCAACATAACAGTTAGGTAGATTGAATCCTTTGAACCTTTAAAAATATAATCATAGATTAATAATATTTTAGGCTAATCCATGAAGATAGAATCTAAATAGCCTATGTATGTATTTAATAATATATATATATATATATTGTAATGTATATATTGTAAGTAAAGATTCTGCGTGATAAATTACGGCCATTCTTTTCTTTCTTTTTAAAAACTTGTATACTTATTCATTAAGTAGCAGTAAATTGGTAAATATTTAAGCACAAGTTTTTACATCGTAAGTGGATGCTCCTACTATGTTGTGCCCATTGAGGCTGATGTATTCAATCTCGTGTACTCTTCTAATATTATTGACCTCTTTTTTTGCATCAGTCCTCTAATATGGTGTATAATATAATGGTGGCAGCACCTTACCTGCATATACAGTTTATAAACAGAAAAACATTGTAAACATTGGAAATTTGAAAAGAGTGGCCACGAGTTTTTATTGCCTGTTCTTTTCTCGGGCTTTACCTATTGTTTGCAAACAGGCGTTACAAGTAAATGTAGAATCGACTTTTCTCAAGTGTTTTTTTTATAGGTATGTTTATTAGTTATTTGGGTGCCTTTTTCAGGTTCTGCATAGTTTATGATCAGATGTGTGACTTGTTTCAAGATATTTTAAATTTAGCTCAGGCTATGAATACTAACTTGAAGTCAATATATATTATTGGATATTACAATACCTTGGGACAACTCACACAACGTCATCAATTCCCAAACTAAGCAGAGCTCGTACTATAGTATCCAGACACAGAATACACTATCGTGCTCATTACAAAAAGTTTTATCCTAGGTGGGGGTTGTACCCACCGCCTCCCGCTTAGCAGTCAGGGTTACTAGACCAACAGGCATGTTAGTGGTATATATATACACAAAATATTTGACTTTATACATATATATATATACATATATATATATATATATATATATATATATATATATATATATATATATATATATATATATATATATATATATATATATATATATATATATATATATATATATATAAATAGTTATTCTACGAATACATATTTGAAGTCTCCGTATACTCAATATATTTAGGTATATTATCAATGTTTTTTGAAACCAAAACTGACTTGATATTGCTGTCGATATAATAGTATATAAGAGACAGCAATATCAATTAAGTATGTCATAAACATATCTTTAAATTGTTATATACTTAGATTAGGCTATTTTGATACTATCTTCATGGATTGGCCTAAAAATATTATTAACCTATGATTATGTTTTTGGTATACACTGATTGGTACACAAGTAACTTAAGCATGGTCAACACAACTACTGTTAGTATTTGATCTTAGGTGGTACTGGGAAGCCTATAATGAGACCATCGTGGGCCCTTTTGGGCACAAACAAAGAGAAAATAATATAATCACACTAATATTACCAAGGCGAAAGTTTGTGAGTATGTGAGTGTGTATGTTTGTTACTTCTTCACGTCTATACGGATGGAGCGATTTTAATAAAATTAGGTATGGAGTTAGCTGACACCCTGGATTAACACATAGGCTAATAAAACGCGGGTAAAACCGCGGGGCACAGCTAGTTATATATAATTGCGAGAGAGAAGCATGATTAGCTAATTAAGCTTAATAGGTGTCAGTGATAATATGTTTTTTTGTATTAGTAGCCTAAAACTACTGGGAACAATCGTTTAGTGGTAAGCGTCTTGGTAAAAGCTTTTTTTCTTTTTGTATCAAATTTCATTTTTTTTTTAAATACGACACCCGTATTAGTGTCATAGAACGAGACAGCTTATGTTATAACTAATCAGCTATTAATGCAAAAAATTTACAAATGGTATTTTTATTTGCAAAGTGATTCATATAATAGACGGTCTCTTTTAGAAAGATTTAGTGCGTTTATCTCCCGTCAGCGTTTTGATTTAGTATGTAAATAGTGACGAGCGATTTTACGAGAAGACTTTTTATTAAGATGTTACGGTTTGCATGACAAATAGACATTTATTTATGTTTGTCGAAATGTGTTTTTAGAAACGAGGTCTTCTTTATAAAGAACTGCTACACGTGGAAACTATTTACTTATTTATTGCACTGTTGTTGTGGCAAAGAAGTAAGTGATTCGACGATGACCGATTTGATCAAATGATATTATGAAGTTGAGCAACGTTATCACAGTCAGGTCAGTGGATGGGTGTTTATTTAAAAAAAAACATATATTTTCGTGTTACGGGAAGCATGTTAAGCAGCCGTGGTAGTGCTTAATATCTTTCTGAAATGCGTATTGTCATATTTAAGAAACACACTATTATTTATAATTGAAAAAAAGTACACCCAGACTCGTAATTATTATTTATGGATGTCACAAAGCACTTCCCGTGAGGCAACTGAACCTACAACCTCTTACACAGTAGTTACATGCGCTCCTAATTAAAGATGTGAAGTAATTTTAATATCGTTAAAAATATCGATATTTATATTGAGGTATATCAGATATCGATAATATGAAACAATGCGATCAAAGATTGGACTTGATTGACTCAACATCGGCCAGTTGTGAGTCACTTGTACGACGGGACGGGATGTGAGTGAAATTGACTCAACTCCGACTAACTGCAATTCAGTCGCTTAAACAATGGAGGAGAGAGGGGATAAAATTTTAGCATGGTAAATGATCTTCTCAATAATATTGATGTTATAATGTCATAATATATCGTTGCCCTACTCCTAATGATGAGACTATACACATATACGTACACATATATCAACCCATTTGATGTCCCACTGGTGGGCACGGCTCTCCCCAGAAACCTACTTATTATAGACTCTGGGGTGCAAACGTGGGGATTATACAATGTTATTCTTGGTATAGTGCAAACCTAAAAGTATTTGCTCAGAATCAGTAACACAATGTAAATGGGTAATTGAACCATGTTATACCTACATATAACCATGTTATATGACTGGTCTAGTGGTGAGTGACCCTGACTGCTAAGCCGAAGGTCGTGGGTTCGATCCCTACCCAGGATACAACTTTGTGTGATAAGCACGATAGTTTATTCTGTGTCTGGGTGTTATTTATCTATAATATGTATGTATTTAGAAATATATAAGTATGTTTATCAGTTGTCTGGTTTCCATAGTACAAGCTCTGCTTAGTTTGGGATCAGATAGCGTTGTGTGAGTTGTGTCAAAATATTATTAAATATTATATTTTTAAATAATTAATTAATCACTCAATAATTAATTAATTAATCATTCTAACGGTCTAAATCCTGTTCTGAATGTGATGTGAAATGTAACCATAACTTATTTTTCATTAATGAACATGGATTACGTACTACGGGATGCAATAAGCACGATAACGTGGAGAACACAAGACAACTTGAATTGCTTGTAACTCTGTAAGATCTCAATATTTTAATTTCCTTTTAAGCTATTGCATAGCTTCTATCGCGGGCCATGAGCGCGGGGACCGAATCCAGAAATTCCGTAACAAAAAACCTCACGCTCCCCACTCCGACGGGCACAGCTGTGATACTTTTTACTTTTGCCATCTATCAATGAATAGCAGAACTTTTAATGATTTTTTTTTATTAAAAAAAAAAAAATTTAATTGCTTTTTTTAAATTTAAAAAAAAACATTTTTTTTTAAAGAAAAACAAAATTAAAGACATTGTTTTTTTATAATTAAAAAAAACACTTAAAAATATATATTTCTTTTTTTAATTGCTTAAGTTGATAAAAATACTATGCAATAGCTTTACCGCGGCAGTCCCCGAGTGCCACACATTTTTTTTTTATATGATTTCTTGAAATAATAATCTTGTTGTGGTATCTGAGCTTTGCACTATACCAAAAATAACCTTGTATATTGTTATAATATATCGGTTGCAACCCTACGGCTTCAGCGAGACAGTCATCGTAGTCCGCGTGAAGTTTACAATATTACTTGATTTATGTCGGATATACAATAAAATGTCATCAATAAAATATAACAACAAATTCGCATTTTCATAATTGAATAACAAACTGTAAATGATAAATTTGCCACCACATGTACGCAATATACAAGTTCATTGACCCATTCTATTCCGGACTTCACTATTAATTAGTCCGTATGGTTATTGTGGTACATCACTATTATATCAAAATGATAAATAGCCAACTGGCAACAGCAATATAGTAATGACAAATAACGATAGATACATGGTTGCATGCATTCAATTCATTGGCGGTTCATTCATTGTGGACCACAGAACAAAACACGCAAAAGTGGACAGACACAGTGCGAAGTAACGCAGAAACTTAGAGTGCACTCTGCAAGTTTCGACGCTTTATCGGGTAGCAATACCTATGGATTTTATTAGTACAATAGGTACCCATTGTTTTGACTGCCTTGGTGTCGCGATAGGAATATGTACGTTAGCTTCGCAAAAGGGTTCAATTCTGATGTAGGACATCACTTTGTGTGATACTCAAATTGTTGTTCCAAGTCTGGTGTAATTTGGGTCCGTTATTTTGCTCACTAACACAAAAATACTCATTTTACAGGAGGCCAATTTAAATTTTAAATTCGATATATTCACAAAAATAACACAAATAGGTTAAACCTTTTTGGAATGTTTGTGTTGGCTATAAGTCCTTAAAATCACTGCATAAAATTATGTTATATATTTATTGTTCACTAGCGAACGCCTCGCGGTTTGACCCACGTAGTACCCGTTCCCGTGGAAATACAGGGATAAAAAATAGCCTATGTCACCTGGGGTTAGTGTAGCTTCACAACAATGAAAGAATTTTTCAAATCCGTCTAGTAGTTTCGGAGCCTATTCAATACAAACAAACAATCAAATCTTTCCTCTTTATAATCTAATATATAAAATTCTCGTGTCACAGTTTTCGTTGCCATACTCCTCCGAAACGGCTTGACCGATTTTGATGATTTTTTTTGTGCTTATTCGGTATCTATGAGAATAGGCCAACATCTATTTTTCATATCCATAAGAGTTTGTTTGTTTGTTTGAACGCGATAATCTCAGGAACTACTGGGCCGCATTGAAAATGTATGTTATTGTTGAATAGCCCATTTATCGAGGAAGGCTATAGGTTATAACACCACGCTACGACCAATAGGAGCGGAGCAGCAATGAAAAATGTTGTAAAAAAAAAGGAAGAAAAAAGAAAAAAGGGAAAATTTACGCAGACGAAGTTGCGCGGGTCAGCTAGTATTAGTATAGATATACGCACGTGGGTTCTCGGGGAACACTTTTGCGTCTCTGAGATAGAACTACGAGTATATTCAAATGAACACATACCGCCCAGCAACAGTGTATCATTACAATTTTTACGCCATCTAGCGACAAGAAGTGACATAACATGTTTGTCATTATGGTACTAAAAAATATACTTGTCGAGCATTGTATTTTTCATATTTTTGAAAAAAATCAAGATTTTGAATTATGACGGTCTGTGTAAAGTCCTCCCGACACATGGCTTGTGCCATACTGCGGGAGTTATATAAGCTCTACGATACATCTACACGTTTAGGACCCCAATTTTGTTGAAGGTCAAAATCGGATATTGACCAGAATCAATGACCCAAAATATTACATTTTAATTGAATCAATGGTATAACTATTATGAATTACTAGCTGTCCCGCGCAACTTGGTATGCGTAAATTTCCCCCGTTTTAGCAACATTTCTCATTGCTGCTCCGCTCCTATTAGTCGTAGCGTGATGTTATATAGCCTATAGCCTTCCTCGATAAATGGGCTATCTAACAGTGAAAGAATTTCGAAATTCGGATCAGTAGTTCCTGAGATTACCGCGTTCAAACAATCAAACTCTTCAGCTTTATAATATTAGTATAGATTGGAGAGCTAGTCGCTGAGTAAATGTTTGGCACTAATTGCAACTCTTGAGCCACTAATACACGAGTACAGTTACCTAACCTAAGTATGACTGTGCAATTGGATTTAAGACTACTATCAACATAAAATATTTTATACTAACCATGCAATAATATGTCATAAAGTGTTCTGAAAAAATACGTTCATTTATAATTTAACGTGTTTATTAACTTCCATGATAAGAAATAATAAAAGTAAATTATTTGGTCATATGCTAGCATTTCATACAAACTTGTAAGAAACAGGTCATTTTTGTCGTTTCATAAAAAGATGCTGATTTGACTTCAGTCAAATACCATATTGTAGGTACCAAAAGGTAGCGGAAAACTTAGACCTAATAAACAAACTATATTAGAAAGAGCTCCATGATTTTTAGGATATTCTATACAGAATTGGTTGCTAGGTAAATATTTACGTCATAGATTCCTTGACATTTCGAACGGATTACGCCTACTGTTTACACTAGTTGTAAAATAGGTGCTAGGTTTACTAATTAGGACGTACGTAGGAGTCTTAATTAGCAGGTATTGTACCCGAAACCACTATATGACATTAAAGACAATTAATGTACGTAGATTTGACTATAGAATTGATTAGTAGGCACTGTTTTAAACCAAACATTCTAAATACTAATGTAAATTTGTCTGTTTACTTTTCGTGATACTAAGCCGATGGTGACGAAATTAAGCGTGGAGGTAGTTTGATGCTTGAAGAGGGATCATGATTTTATATCCCCCAACTGTCTGTTTAATTTTGCCTATTGTTTCGATAAAATGAATGACTGACTTTTCACAAGTGTAGTATTTTGCTTTATAAGTGAATAAAATATGTTGACGTGATAACGTCCTATAAATCGAACGCACGAAAAAAAGTCACGTTATGTACTGGTTGCCAAGCAACAGCGAATGGCGATTGCAGCGACATGCGATAAAATTGGAACTAACGTTATGACTGGGTGCTAAGCAATGCGAATGGCGAAATGGCGTCAATGTTTTCTAACGATGTTATCACGTAATATTATCGTCCGTAAACTGACTTTACAGAAAAACATTTTTTTAAAATTTCGATTTTATATTAAGTCAGCAGAGTATCTAAAATCAGCCGCTTATTTTCTATTTATATGACAATATACAAGAATATTAGTCTTATGATGTTACCACTGCAGGATAGAGGCCTCCCTTTTGAGAGAGGGTATAGGCCGCAATCTACCTCGAGCACCCACTGCGGCGCAGCGAACGTCACTTGACTTCAATTTTATTTCTACGACATACGATTTCCTGAAAAAAAAAACATCGTACTCTTCATCAAACACGGTAGAAATCTGTGCAAAGACAATTGTAATGCAAAAATTTCCCGTATATAAAAGGGTTTGCTTATAAAACTGTGGATTAATTTGACGCTAACCCTATTCGTGTACATAAGTCATTACAACTGTAACTCATAATTATTATGTGCATGACATTAGTTGTCATCTCTAAGGAACATTGTAAGTGTTCTAGTGAGCGATTAATAATACGCTTTTAGCCTGCGAATATACTCTAGCTGCAATCCGTGACTTCATTCACGTGAAACTTGGTACTTTGTGTAGAACCCGCTTGGGTCCTACAAAATCTCATATCTGTTAGTCAATGTTTGATGAAATTTTTCGCACCTAAGTGGAGATTATATTACGTATTCCAAATTTTAAAATTTCAAATACAAATCATACAAATCTTTATTTTCTAAAACCAAATGAATAATTATAATATTTTTTAAAGGCCAATTACTTTATAAATACAATAATTGCATTTTTGAAAGATAGAAAAATTTGAAGTCCAGACCCAGGAATCGAACCCGAGACTTCCGTAGGCCAAACCGGGGCCGGAATAGTCCAGATAGGTGGTTTGAATCTGGCCCCGATTTGGCTTACGGAAGTCTCGGGTTCGATTCCTGGGTCTGGAAATACAATTTTTCTATCTTTCAAACAAGCAATTACTGTGTTTACAAATTAATGATTATTTGAAATCGTTAAATAAATAGGTACGTTAATAAAAAAACAGGATAAGTTAGGCGGTAATTCCAAGTATAAAGCTCATGAGAAGAAGCTGCCAAGAAACTGATGGGTCACTCTTTGAAAATCATCAAGTATTTCTTTACAGTAATAATTTTATTGAACAAACCAGTGTGTTTGGTACATGTGAGTGTTTATAAAACAAATATAAAAAATATAATATTATAAAACATACCTACTGGTTTTAAAGTCATTCTGTATAGACATGCAGGTATGTTAGGCAGAGTACTAGAAATTACTTATGGTATGAATAAACTATATATTAAAGAAGTTTATAAGCTTTAGCGCGTAAATATGTTGTAATAAGGACCTTTGTTTATTGCCCGACGTTTCGACCGTATTGCAATGGCCGTGGTCACGGGTAGACTCAAATATTTACGCGATTAAGACCCGTAGCTTATAAAATTCTATAATGTGTACAAATCGCGAAAGTTTACGAACATATATAAACTATATATGTTATAGCTAATATCTAAATTCATTTAACCGTTCGGCCATGATGAACATATATTTTTCAAGATATCAGAAAGTAGAATTTCCAATTAAATCAATATCGTTTATTGCCGCCAAGTCTCACGAGAAACGTGCGATTTTTCCCACGAACAATTTCTTTATAACAGCAGGTTATAAAACCTTGAAGCTTCGATACTGTATCCAATAAAATATCTGGAGTTAATACAAGAACCAATAACACAAATTACCATAGACATCAGGCAAGTGTGTCGGTCGATACAGACCGGTCAATACTTGATGAGGTCGCCAGTTACTTGGATACGGACACAATACGCGTATTGACCCGTACCTATTACTTGTTTGAGGTATTTTATACGATACGACACGATTAATTCATAATTTCGATCCACTGGAATTATTTTCTAATGAAGTTACTCGGAAAGAATTAATATTAAATAAGTGCTACATTTGAGAAAGAAAAACCATTACCTAATATACGTAGATAGTCATACTTACATTTATCGATATATCTCTACGGTCATAGTCATCGAAAAACTATTACGTAATATAAGTATATAGTTATATTAACATTTATCGATATATCTTTACGGTCATAGTCGTCGAAAAACTATTACGTTATATACGTAGATAGTCATACTTACATTTATCGATATATCTCTACGGTCATAGTCATCGAAAAACTATTACGTAATATAAGTATATAGTTATATTAACATTTATCGATATATCTTTACGGTCATAGTCGTCGAAAAACTATTACGTTATATACGTAGATAGTCATACTTACATTTATCGATATATCTCTACGGTCATAGTCATCGAAAAACTATTACGTAATATAAGTATATAGTTATATTAACATTTATCGATATATCTTTACGGTCATAGTCGTCGAAAAACTATTACGTTATATACGTAGATAGTTATACTAACATTTATCGATACATCTTTACGGTCATAGTCGTCGAAAAACTATAACGTTATATACGTAGATAGTTATACTTATATTTATCGATATATCTTTACGGTTATACGAGTCGAAAAACTATTATGTAATATACATTTATCGATATAGAATCTCTCTACGGTAATAGTCGTAAAAAAAAAGTATAAGTTTGAAGATTTAAAGAGTTCAATTGTGTTTGCACAGACACTTGTGCACTATAATACTGTGCTCATAGCCAATGTCTCTTTTGATCTTTCTCTCTCTCTCTCTCTCTATCTCTCAGATAAAATCTGGAAAAAAAAATGTTATCCTATTACTTTTTTTTTTTTTTTAGGAATTTTATTTACTATAAGATACAACAATTGTTACACAATCATCAAATTCGCCAAACTGTAATTTAATGGCCTATTAAAAAAAGGCAGTAAATACCAGTGGAATTAAAAGTACCGCACTGCAATAATAATAATAATAATATTTTGAGACAACTCACACAAAGCTATCTGATCCCAAAATAAGCAGAGCTTGTACTATGGAAACCAGACAACCGCTAAAAAATCTACTTATATATTTCTAAATACATACAATACATACATATTATAGATAAATAACACCCAGACACAGAATAAACCGTCGTGCTCATCACACTAAGTTTTATCCTGGAAGGGGATTGAACCCTCTTGCGTAGCAGTCGGATACACTCCCACCGCGCCACAGAGGCAGTAGAGAAGCAATTAAAGAAGGAATAAAATACTTTATATCCAGTACTAACATTATGAAGACAGCATCTAAATAAAGTTTATGCTAAGTCCGCCATTGTATTTACAAAATTTGTAAATACAATGGCGGACTTAGCATAAACTATATTATATTTATAAAATTTAATTTTGTGTGTATTAGACAAGTAAAAAAAAAAAAATACTTTTTAATACTACCTGTTGTGAATGTGTGAAACCTGTTATGCCACTTTAGTAATAAAAAAAGAAAAAGGTTTTTCTAGTTATTCTTTTATAGCGTAACGATTAAAAGGTTCCGACACGATTTCAATTAAAATCGTATGTTCTAATGAAACATTTGGTTCGATTTCATGTCTTTATCTTTCCCATTTGAATGTAACAGCGTACTGTCGGACACTATATGAATCCGAGTTTAAACTCATCAAATATACGAGTGAAAATGGCTTTTTGTAAAGTCTAAACTGTTTCTTTTTTCTAAATCCATAATACGTTTTTAATATTTACTCAACTTGGCAACTGCCGATGACTGCCTCGATAGCGCAGTAAGAGTATATACGATTGCGGTACAAAAGGTTTTGGGTACGATTCCCACACGGGACACAACACACCATTACATCTGGTTCCTACAGTTTTGTTCCGAGTTCGCTTGCAGGTACTTTGTGCTCTCGAGTGAATGTTTATAATAATTATAAACATTCACTCAAATACAATAAACGAATAATCAGAATACAAAGATAATACCGACTTATTTTTTGGTTAATTTCATACTTTAGTATAATTTTATTTTACATTTTAATTTTCTAATTACAACGTGTGACAGTGGAGTGGAGGAGTGAATATTTTTGGAAATAATCGCTCCGAAAGTTGCAAAAACCGTGTCCTCCCCCCCACTTAACTTTTGACTGTACAATATATTTTTTGGTCACACGGTTGACCATAAAATATGGAATATATACTTTAAACTAAAATTATTTTGGGATAAGATCGCATATACCGTCATTGAGTTATTGCCAAAAAACTGCGTTTCTTAACAAAAGGGCGTAAGTGCCACGAACCTACATATAAATCTTTTGCGGATGCAATTGTTCGAGGCTGCGGAACCCTACACTGGTCATGGTCCGACATGTTCTTGCCCGGTTTTTTTAATGTTTAGATGAATCGCGAAACACTAAAAACCACATTTTACGCCTAGAGCTCAAATAGGTACAAGAAAAGCCTTACATTGTTATTCAGCCAGTGCAATGACTTGTACGTATGCCGGTGACGTATGAATTAGTTATGACGTAATAGCTATGGCGGTGCATAACAACCGCGTCAATAATGCAAGTGGTCAAGTCTAGTTGGATTTCAGATTCAAAAATAGTCCTAAGATCTCCTTCATATTAGCGTTTTCCCAGCGTTGGGAAACGTTAGCGTTGCGTTGTAGTTGGCGTTTGCTATGCAGTGACTTTCTATAGATAGGTGTAGCCAGGATTCATTTTCAGGGAAGGGATGGGACACTTGATCTTAGCAATAAAATTGACAACTAACCGTGTTAGGAAGGTGTTAACTCCCAATTCCCTCCTAGGTACGCCTATAGGGCAATTGACGAAACGAATAATTCAAAATGTCATTTAGTCAGTTCCAGTAGGGGAAAGCGTACAAGGTGTGCTTTTCCTCGTCAACCAGTAATAGGCTTTAAATGAACCGGTGGAGTTTGCTTTAGAAAGAGTCAGGGAATAGCCATACTGTGTACCTGACCACTACTGTGCTTGTAGGCTACTCAAATGCAAGAAAAAAAAAATTAATTAAAAAAAACACAAAAAAAAACTGAAACAAGATCCCTTACATGAATAACGACGTCTTAATTGTATAAATCCGGTCAGTGGATTGTGAGATATTTGGTAATAAAGAATATTACATACATAACCCTTCTTTACAGTCGGGTAAAAAGCATACCTGTATCAGATTTTAATATAAGACTACAACATCTAAAATAATATTATAAACGTGAAAGTAATACTGTTTTTCTATTTGTTATGTATTCACGGTTGACCCGCTCAACCGATTTAGATGATTTCTTTATAAGGATAGTTAGAGTTCCTGGGAAGGACATAGGATAGTTTTTATCGCGATAACTGACATCCGCGCGGACGGAGCCGCGGTCCAAAGCAAGTACTATATAATTGTTTTCAAGCCATGCTGCGTAAGTAAGCTTTGGTGCGTAAATTCATCGAATAGCTCACGCTGGAGAAACGCTAATGTACGTGAGCTCTTAGTCATTTTTTATAACTTTTAATTAGTACGTAGGTTATTGATCATATGAGTTTTGATCCTAGAGTGGGATGTATTGTGTGTTAGTTTTCCTTTGAAAGTAGTTTAGCAAGTTCCAAATAAATGAAATGCAGTATGTAATGATTGGATGTTAGATTTTACCAGTGACTTAAATGACTTCCCCTGCTACCTTCTGCAATTTTTGTAAGTTGATGCGCCCCATCCTCACTACAGGAGGCTAAGTCACATAAAACTTAATTTTACCTACTTTACGTACTATGGTTCCTGCTTACGTGAGTTTCATGGTGTAATGGTTGAAGCACCTTACTGGTATAACTGTGTGTATACAAAAATATTGTAATAATTAGCATTTTAAAAAAGTGGCCATGAGTTTTTATTCCCAAGTTCTTTTCTCACGGCTTTACTCTTGCGACACTTGACATTAAATGTAGAATCATTCTATTCCAAATGATGTTTGATCTTCATAAGCTTCGTACCTATTTATAACCTAAGTGAATAAAGTATTTTGACTTTTGTCACGGCACGTTGTCAACCTGTAATGTCACACTATGCCTAAAGAATAACATGTAATATGCCCAACTTTCCTACAGCAACGTCCGCCATTAAGACAATTAAGAATTTTTTGCTCGCGCCATCAAGATGAATCTAATGATGTATCACTGATTAAAATCGGTTGAGCAATTGAGAAGTTATGAGCGGACATAGGAACATTGGAAGGATACATACATACATACATACGCGTCAAACACATAACCCTCCTCCGTAGTCGAGTAAATAGGACGAGCTTAAGAAATAACATTAAATTACAAAATTCAACTAAAAGCATACTTATCTAACTTTCATTAATATATAAACATGTTTAGGCATTTCAAAGTAAATAAATAACATTACATGTACAATCAATTTAGCGAGAGTGATTCGCCTTAAGTGTGCTGTCTCAATATTATTTATTCATGAACAATTTGCGATGCAATCAGGTCAGAGGTAAGGCGAGGGTCTTACCGCTACCGAAGATGAGTTAATAGTCCGTTTGCCAGTGTTATAAAAAATGGTAGTCAATTAAATTAATTTTACAACAAGACTTTTGATATTTGATTGATTCGACTGGTTGACAGAAATTTACGTTACAATACATCTTAACGTTCATGATGTGAAATGTGTAATGATATTTTATGAAGGTCTAATTTTACCAGCTGTGAAGGGTGAGTAAGTCGTAAACTTTTCTCTATTCCAATTACGATGTCTGTTTTGACACTAAAATCCTGCATTTGCGTACTATTGTTTTTTTAATAATAATAATAATCTTCATAGCTATTTGGTTCCCCGGCTCCTGTGCTGGCACAAAATGTAATAAAGATTTAACTAGTTAAATCTGTGTTATAGTTAGTCAGTGTTCCCTTGTTTACGTACATAATTTGTTATGTCAAATTATGAATAAAAACTAAAATAAAAACAATATATCATAATAATTGGCTACCAAGGCTAATATAACCCGAATATATGTATAAAAAAGCAATTGTTTTCTGGATACTGTTGGTGCTCCCACTTACCCGGCGCATCAGGGATGCAGTTCGTTGAAAACTGTCGACTCGCGCCTCTGCAAACATCCCTGACGCGCTACAGAAACGTCGGAGCCCCATCAGCAACCTGAAAGCATTGTTATATTGAATGCGAAGAACGCTGTAAGCCCTCTTCGTAAATTGACCCACAGGCTGAAAATGAAAAGTGTCTGACAATACGCTGTTAATAGTATATGGTAATGGTATAGAGCATATAATTAAATCTACTGCATGTATTCTACCTTTGTTGTTGTCTTTTATGTTTTAACGAGCGATGCGCATCTTCACCCTCTTAAACAAAAAAGTCATTTCTCTCAACGCTTTCACATCAGTGAGACCTTAGAAACACGATTTGACTTTGATAAAACACGATTATAAACTTCATGGTCCGTTTTTGCATTTTTATAAAGATAGAAATGTTTCGATTTGCATTTTATACCGTAAAAATATTCGGATCTTTTTATTAGTATCAAATTTATACTGAAACATGTAAAAGTTTTTTATTTGGATTAGGCTTTCATATTGGAAATATTAATCCAGGTATATTTGTTTGACGGCTAAATATAATTTTACTTTTAACGTTCGGTATGCATGCAGAAATTGTTTTGGCATAAAAATGGAAGTTCCATTCGTTAGTATAAAAGTTTTTAGTGTAACCTCGGATATTTAATTTCAAATGCATCAAAGCGATCTAGTATTTTAACCAAAGGTAACAAAAAATGCAGTTGGGAATAGTTCTTTATCATTTTTTGATACTTTAAAAATGGCTCATAATTTTTTTTTTCTGTTTGAAGTAATTTCTGTGCTTGTTTCTAACATCGCACCCATCAATGGTTCTTGGATGTGTTGCTATCTGATCCTTCCATATAGATATATTACTTCTGTTTAAGATTTGTGATTTTTGTGATCGGCCGTCTACCTGACGTCTGTCCGTCCTCTGCTAATACAAAACAGCCAACTCTTTTTTTGTTAATGGTTATTATAACTCGTTTAACACTGGACGACTGTTTGCCATCGATTTCATTTTGCGGTGGAACATTGACTTTACTCGATAGATTTAATGCTGTGTTATAAGGTTATAAACTTTTTGTAAATACAAATAAAACCTATTTAAAGTACATAACACACAGGCCGCTACAGCTACCAACCGATGAAATTCATTTAAAAACACAATCTCTTCCCGATCTGTCATTTTTTGTTTTGTTAAGAGACAAATGGCCGAGCAATGTGACTAAAATTTTAGTTTATACATATTTTGTGTTGTGTGTTTTTATATATATTTTTATGTAGTCTTTTTGATTTCGATCTTTATCTTTGATTTTGTGCGAAATTTTAGTGTGAAGAACGTCATTTTTTTTAACACATGATTCGACTAACCGTGGCTCGATAAACTGTTATCTGTATTATACGAGTGTTTCGCTTGGAGAACCAATATTTTTGTTATTATAAAGGTAAGAAACCTTGTTTTTGTAGAACTTAGCTCTTGAAGGTACCACTTTCTCAGGTGAAAAGAGAAAGCTGTATATGAAAAGGTTTTACGTCCTTCCACCACAAAGAGAGGATCCTTCGATTAGGCGAAGTGATCTTACCTGGCAGACCGCGGTCCTACGGTTTACGTTGGAAACTTCTAGAAAAAGACATCCTAAAAATTGAAAATTGAATTGTTATAAATTTGATTTTATATTATTTTTATAAGAACCGCCAAATTTATGACGTTGGGAAAGATTTGATCAGTGTAGGCGTCAATGTTCGGAATGCTTTGTCGTCAGAATTGACTGCTTCTGTGGCGTGGTGGGAGTGTTTCCGATTGCTACGCAAGAGGTCGTGGGTTCGATTCCCACACGGGACACCACTTTGTTTGATCCACAAATTGTTGTTCCGAGTCTGGGTGTACTTTGTGTCCGTGAATTGTATGTTTGTAAAGTCCCCAAGACACAGGGCTTATTCACTGCTGCGGGAGTCATCTTAAAATATAAAAACAAAACTTGAAAAAAAAATAGGCTTTGGTTTGGTCTGAATATGATCTGGAACACTGGAGATCACAACAGAATCACATAAAACTCGTTTCCACTCAAGCAGGGCAAAGTTTAAAAGCCAAAGTATAGAGGAGAGGCGTTTTGCCAAAATACTGTAGCTAATAAAATCTATTGGGTACCTATTAGCTTTCGCCCGTGGCTCCGTTCGCGTGGATGCCAATTTTCGCGATAAAGACTATCGTAGGTCCTCTCCCGGGATTCAAATTATCTCCATCCAAAATTTCATCTCATTGGGTACAGTGATTGAAGCGTGAAAACGTAACAAACCGACAGTATAAGTTAGCTTTTATAAAATTAGGGATATTGGCAAAACTCATCTCCACTTTACTGGAGGATGTAAAATAATATCAATTAGTTACTTCTTGGTACTTCTACATACTATATTAAGAAGAATAAGTTCCCCCGAGTATTCGCAATTTATATGTTATAATGTAGGAGCTTAGATAACTATGGAAGTGTAACCGTTCCGTCTCGACCTATGTGCGATATACGGACGGATATTCTGTCAAGCATTGTCTTAAAATTGATTGGTATTGTTGCAATATTATGATGCATATTGAGAAAAAAAAATATTTGTTGGTGGTATCGATAGAACGCGGCCATGCTTTGAAGATAACTCCTAAACTATAATAATTATAATATACTAGATTCCGACCGCGGCTCCACCCGCGTTGATGTCAGTTATCGCGATAAAAACTATGCTTTGTCCTTCCCCGGAACTCAAACTATCTCCATACAAAATTTCATCTAAATCGGTTTAGCTGTTAAAGCGTGAAAGCGTAACAGACAGACATATAATATTAGTATGAATAATGAATAATGATATAGAACTACGATTGGAACAACTATTAATTATCATAAAAATGTACTCGTGCAGGTTTTTAACCACATTTACATGTGGTTTAAAAATCAGTGAACCTCGCAGTCGTTTGTTTGACCATTGTATCAACATCGGAGCAGGGTATTTTGCCATTAATTACAATATGTTATAAGTAATAGCTTTTGTACGCTGCAAAAACAACATAAGGCAGGCGACCATTGTATTTTTCCTATAGACATTTCCTTTATTCCATCATCTCCGGCAAAAACGTTACACCGGTAATGTCAATCCAGTTGACACCCGCATCATTATCAAAAACAAAAACTAAACCATTTGAAGGAAACATATTTACTCACTAGGTTACCCTTAACCCCACAAAATTGGTGAAGACGATTTCCATAGTTCCATACTTAATATTTCTTATTGGCTGTATATTCTTGTAAAGTCTTGAAGACTACAAGGGTACGTCATTTATTATCTCATTAGAACGTTTAATATCAACTGTAATATTTACTCTATTAAAACGTATTACCAATCTCAAGAACTATCTTATTTAGAAAATGTAGATATTTTCCAGACGATATTATTCTCGTGAAAATATACCAGACTAATACTCTATTAAATCTGTTTGCTTCTATTAAAATTTGAAGTTCAAAAAACTAATAAGTAAAAGTCTATCTACTATTAAGTATAGCCTAAGAGACGCTGAATATCGACCTTAACCCTTTGGGTAACCTGATGACATGTTTTTATCAAATTATTTTGGCTTATAAACAGGCCTATGATAGCTTGCCTATCTAAAAGTGTTCGTGGCAATTTTAAGCTATTGCATAGCTTTTATCGCGGGCTCGGGTTTTGAGCGCGCCGACCGAATTAAGAAATTCCGTAATGAACAATTTTGTAAGCTCACACAGATTGAGACGAGTTGCTCCGAAATGTAATGAAAAAAAAAAAAAATATGTATATATATTTTTAAATGTTTTTTTAATAGCAATAGCTATTGTGTGGCAGTCCCCGAGTGCCACACATTTTATTTTTCAAAACCCTCACTCTTTTGATAAATTTGGTTTCAGTTAATAGTTTTGAACATGCAGATTATGTCTTGGTAGGTTTGCCAGTTTATTTATGTTTATAAGTAAGGTATGAACAGATAAGTCAATATAGGAAACTACACCGATCTGATAATTAATAAAAATTGGTATCATCATCATCATCATCATCATCATCAGCCTATCGCAGTCCACTGCTGGACATTCGCCTCTCTAATTGCACGCCACTTTGTTCTTTTTTCGGCTTCTCGTATCCAGCTCCTGCCAGCCGTTTTGCGTAAATCATCACTCCAACTGGCCTGAGGGTAAATATGAAAATTGGTATCGAAAGGAAGAAAATTTAATTGCGAAAATTATTGTATAGGCTTGCTTGCAAAAATCCGTTAATGGAATATTATCGCCACGCCTTGAATTTTATAATCGAAAAAAAAATAGCCATGAACAGTTTTTGATGGTGAAGCAAATTATAGTCGTGTTCAAAAATCAATAACATTTGATAAGAAAAAAAATCAGTGAAGGATTAATATTTAGCCCCGAGACCATTAAAAAAATTGCTAATCCATGTACTGGTTGCTTATGTTGACAATCGTGAAAAATAGTCTAAATTATAAGGAAAGCTATAAATGTTTGTGATTTTTTCTGCTCTCGTCTCAAAGTAACAATTTTTTTTTTTAATTACCAGCTATGTGGAATTATTGGTCTTACATTACAAGCAATCCTGTTAACCCCTCCAGCTAAGTTCAATGGCTAGTGTGAGGATTGAGTTTACGTCGGTAGTTTAAAAGGTAGGATTCGAATCTATGTGCTCACGATTGTGAGGCCGTTGCCTTAGACATTAAACTACCGCCGCTTTCCTTTTCAATTATCCACAATTGCTGCTTTACACAATGAAACAATTAATAATTTAGGTTACAATTTAATAGGATTATTTTCCAACTGTCTTTACTTACTTACCAACTGATACAAAAAATCTTACGGTTGTTTTCAGCCATTGCATTCTATTTTTTTTGTGACATGTGTAAACGTCCTAAACATCAGTTGAAAATTTATTATAATAAATATGTATATTATAGAGATTAAATTGTCGATGATACAATTAATCGTACATTGCTCGGCGAGCCGAATCACCGTATGTGCCCCCATATAAGTCTCATCGGGGATTTTAATCGGCTTACCGTTTCGGCGCAGCAGCATCCACTCGAAAAAGCTCTGTACTTAAGTATTATTACTAACTCTCATTCGAAAAAGATTTTAAAGTTAAAATAATGAATTAAGTTTTGTACAGATGGTACAACTGTTAAGTTAGTTCGCCAAAACAATTTGATCTTGCGATACTATTTGCACGAACATAAATTGTTGGGGTGTACTTTATTGTCTGAGGTTGTAATGCACCTAGTCTTCACAGGGATTTTAAGGTATCCCCCTTGTGCAGGAGTATTAAGTCCATTAAATTCAATGAAATATAGAAAAACGAATGTAACATTTATTGGAATCATAAAGGGAAATTCGGATTTCGGAAAATAAGAGAAAAAGTTGATGTTCAATTTGACTGAAAGTGTACTCGGTTGCCGCAAGAATCACTCGCTAGTAATATGATGGTAATTGTTAAAATTATTGATTATGTTAAATTCCGTAGGTACTAGCTTTTGCTCGCGACTCCGCCCGCGTTGATGTTGGTTGTTGCGATGAAAACTATCCAATGTTTTTGCATTTTCTGTTGCAGTTCACGGTCAGCAACAAAGGAATATCCATAACTATAACCTAAATTTTCTAACAAATATGAAAATAGCAGCGCACGTCAAATTATGATTTTTATAGGCAATTTTTTGGTTACATTATTGTAACTTTCGTAGGGATCTTTAATTTAAAAAAAAAATACATTATGTTACTCGCTGATAATGTAGCCATCTATTGGTGAAAGAATTTTTAAAATCGGTTAAGCGGTTTAGGCGTGAATGCGTAACAAACAAACATACATACTTTCGCATTTATAATTTTTGTTCGATTAAGGATAGCTGTCGCCCACAGCTTCGCCCGTTGATGATTGATTTTCGCTTTCAAACGCCAAAGGCTCGCTTCTTTATCGACAAAGCCAAATTTTCCCAAATTTAAATTATAAAACTGACGTTGATTTTCTAAAAACGCTGAAACATGTGTTTTTAACCAAAAGCCAAATACGAAATTTCATTAATCTAACTTTAAAACAGACGGAGTTTCATACAAACTTACAACCGCTATCTTACCCCCTTAAGGGATGAATTTTCAAAAACCCCATCCATACTAACATTATAAATGTGAAAGTAACTCTGTCTGTCTGTTACGCTTTCACTCTCAAAACTGATTTATATGAAATTTGGTATGAAGATAGTTTGAGTCCCGGGGCAGGACATAGGATAGTTTTAATCGCGCTAACTGATATCCACGCGGATGGGGCCGCGGGCGAAAGCTAGTATTTTATAAGAAATACTTCCTTAAAATTTCACATCTCTATGATCAGTGGTTTAGGCTCTGCGTTGATCCATTAGTCAGCCAGGACAAAGAGTTATATATATTTATTTATTTAAAACTTTATGCATAAAATTGTACAAAGACGGACTTAATGCTAAAAGCATTCTCTGCCAGTCTACCTTAGGGTGAATTAGAAATGTAGTATATAGGTGCAGTAAACCTGTAGATATTACATACAATCAAACAAAGAAAACTAAAAAAAAGTAAAATACTAGTATAACAAAACCAATCAAATATACTTACATAAATACACAATATACCTACATAAATAAATACCATAAATACCTACATAATACAATAAAGTTCATCCAGGAACAGAGTACGTACTTTCGATTTAAATTTAAGACGATTAGGGGCCTGTCTAATTTCGGGGGGCAGCGAATTCCAGAGGGAAGCAGACTGAACAAGGAAAGAGGTACCAACGAATCCAGAAGAATGAGAGGGACATAGAAGAAGCAGATTGTTGGTAGATTGTAGATCTCTACTATGAGAGGAGTGCAAGTACTGGAAGTTAGAAGTCAAGTATAAGGGTGCAGTAGGAGAATTAAAAATTGAAGAGAGTGTAGTGAGAGCGCGCAAACTGACGCTGGCGAATAGGGAGCCATTTCAGTTGGAACGCTAAGAAGAGACATGGGCAAACTTGTGAAGATTAAAAATGCATCTAATGCAGTTATTTACAAGCCGGTCATATTTATTAAGGAACTCTGCATTCAGGTCAAGATAGCATACATCACCATAGTCAATCAAGGGAAATATCAGCGCCTGGACAAGCATTAGCTTGGTATTAGAGGGAAGAAATTTTTTTAGACGATATAAAGCCCGCAGTGTACCCGTAACCCTTTAACTAACATATCCAATGAAAATACCAAGATTCCTAACCGATTCATTAAAAGGGATAACTGAGCCGTTAAATATTATTGATGGCAATGTGTCGGTGTTTAATCGGCTTAAAATTCGTTGATCGTTATCACGATGGCCTGACACTTGCAAGGATTTACTGTTAGGCCAAACTTATCTGGCCAGGTCTTGATCGCGTCAAGGTCCTCATTAAGCTTTGTGATGGCCTCGGACAGATCATTCAAACCAGCCTAAGCGTACACCTGCAAGTCGTCAGCGTAAAGATGAAACGCACACTGAAGGACTTTAGTAATGAGATCAAAAAAAAATAGAAAATAATAAAGGAGAAAGAATACCGCCTTGAGGAACATCAGCGTCGAGATCACGCCACCTCGATGAAGAATTACCCACGCGCACGGACTGCTGGCGTCCCCGAAGATAAGAAGAGAACCAATCCAGAGAATCTGGCGAGAAAATCAGATGGGAGAGAATGGAAAGTAAGAAATCATGGCTGACGGCATTGAAAGCATTGGAAAAATCCACCAAAACCAAGACAGTAATTTTAGTCTTCAGTCACTTTGAGAAGAGCAGATGTGGTGCTGTGTCCTGGCCTGAAGCCTGACTAATAGCGACTTAACAAATTGTTCCGGTATACAAAATGTGTCATTTGCTTATCTACACAGGCCTCCAGCACTTTTGATAGAAAAGGTAGAATAGAGGTAGGCCGAAAATTATTAGGAAGAGTTGGATTTGAAATTTTCGGTATAGGAATGACAAAAGCATACCGCCATGAAGATGGATATGTCCCCGAATCGAGAGAGAAGTTTATGATATGTGATAAAGTAGGAAGAAGATGATCAAGAATAGACTTATGACGCCTAATAACGACGACGACGCGACGGCTAATACCATCGTTTCCGATAGCGTTAGATTTAATGGAAAGAATTATCTTTTTGATCTCGGCAGGATCTACTGAAGAAAAGTGAAAGAAGTCTATGTTGGGGCGGGGAAGCTCAGCTAAGTACTCACAAGTGCGCACGCTTGGTTAGATTATCAATAGGTACAAGAGAGGAGAAATGATCATTGATGTCATCTATACCAACCGTCGTGTGAGGATCACTACTACCTCGTTTGCCTATTCCCAGAGTACCTAGGAACTGCCAAATACCCTTAGGAGACGATGAATTTACATTTATTAGAATATGACGGCGTTTAGCGTAGCGAATCATCTGATTACACCGATTCCTTGCAGTTTTATACAGGGCCCAATTGTCCTCGTCACGGTCTTTTATAAATTTGCGGAAAGCTCGATCTCTACGCCGCATAACCATCCTGATGCCATTAGTCATCCAGGGGGCAGGAGGGCGCTTAATTTTTATTTATATTTATAGGTCAGACAATATTCTTTGGCCAATCTCCCAAACTATTCATCAAAGATACAATTTCGTAAAATGATCTACAATTTAAAATAAATTGGTAGTGAACGACCCAATTTTACATAATTTAATATCTTTTGAACTTCAATACAATAGTTTAAAACTTTATAAAGGTGTATAGTTAAGCTTTGAATTGGAGACTTGTTCGTCTTTTTGTTTAAGTAAAAGATTTCTACAGAATTGATATAAGATTCATGTGCTCAGTGTTAGCAAGAAAGTTAAAGAAAGATTAGTTTTAAAAGACAATTATGACTTTAGCTGTTTGAGTTTTACTTAAGAATTACAATTATTTTTGTTCGATTTTAGCGTATTTTTAGTAAAAACACATTGAATTAACGATACGATATTAGTGAGTATGCATATTTTATGTAAAGTATAGTCCGAAAAAAGTCCACATGGCTGTTTTTGTTTATTTCTTTGCAATAAACGCAGACAAATACAAAATTAATAATTGCACCCGATGGAACTGATGTCAATCAAAATGGCACAGGCGGGCGCTGCGCGATTGTAGTCGCTTACTGTCTTGGTCTTTACCCCCCCCCCCCTAATATCAAACTCTGATTACCAAGTCGCTATCGCAGATTATAAAATCGACCTATCGCTAACATCTCATATGCATATTACCAAGTCGACCTGTCGTTAACATCTCATATCCTGATGACCAAGACGACCTGTCGCTAACATCTCATGTCCAGATTACCAAGTCGACCTGTCGCCAACATCTCATATACAGATTACCAAGTCGACCTGTCGCCAACATCTCATGTCCAGATTACCAAGTCGAACTGTCGCCAACATCTCATGTCTAGTTTACCAAGTCGACCTGTCGCCAACATCTCATGGCCAGATTACCAAGTCGACCTGTCGCCAACATCTCCTATACAAATTACCAAGTCGACCTGTCGCCAACATCTCATGTCCAGTTTACCAAGTCGACCTGCCGCCAACATCTCATATACAGATTACCAAGTCAACCTGTCGCCAACATCTCATGTCCAGATTACCATGTCGAACTGTCGCCAACATCTCATGTCTAGTTTACCAAGTCGACCTGTCGCCAACATCTCATGGCCAGATTACCAAGTCGACCTGTCGCCGACATCTCCTATACAAATTACCAAGTCGACCTGTCGCCAACATCTCATGTCCAGTTTACCAAGTCGACCTGCCGCCAACATCTCATATACAGATTACCAAGTCGACCTGTCGCCAACATCACATGTCCAGATTACCATACAAAAAAAAAATTGAAACCATAATGTCATCCCTTTAGCGGCTGAGTTTATAAAAATCTGTTCTCCATAGTGATTTGCGTCAGTGTATCAGTCCGTCATGGTTTTGTTAAGGTATGACCAAAAACAATAAAAAAATGTATAAAATTCCATCTAAACGTTAATAATCTTTGTCATCTACTAACACACTCTTACTTCAAACTAACTATGTATAGCCTAGCCTCTTCATATCGCAAGAACTGTATACACCCGCGTGAATCAACAACGCACTTATCATTCCGCCAGTGCTCGTACAATAATTACTATGATTGTTACTGTACAGACAAACGAAGGGGAAGTAGGGTGTCTGAGGGGACAGACAGACAACATGGTGCTTAGTATACTTAATGTGTACAGACTATGCATTCGTAGCAGAAGTATTTTTGTTGGGTGGTCTATTAAAGACTCACGCTTGGTTCCCACTGACTGCTCTTCACGTTATTGTTTCTCTTTTTTGCCACAGGACAGCTTTAAACATATCAAACCCATATAATGTCCCACTGCTGGGCACAAGAAGACCCGTGCACGTCGATGAGATTAAAAATAATCTATTATTTTAAGATACTAAACACTTGAGCTTTACAACAATTTATTTAGTTATTTTTAATATCGTATAGGTAATATCCCAAGAGCACTCACTCTTTTCTATCTAAAATTAAAATAACAATCAAAATACCTTCACAAAGCCCCTTGAAGCTGGAAATCCGACCTCTTTCGTTCGAAATAACGAGATATTGTCTATTCATATCCAAAACTAAATGCAATTCGATATTCTAAGCTTCACAATTCGACCGTACGAACAAAACCCGACCATTACAGTGAACAATGACTGTCGGACGTTCCGGAATGACGTTACATTTGGATGGGCGGTGGTTTTAATTTCACATCGGCAATTGTGCTTTAACGAGGCAGATGAACTAGAAGCGCTGACAGTCGCGCGTGGCAATTTTGTATGAAGCCGCCTTGAGTATGGTGGAGAGCGGCGCGGGTTGGACTTGTGGGGTAGTATTTTTCATTGGTTTAGAATAGGCTTTTTTAAGTAATTGATGAGTTTACTGATTTACTGCCGGTTCGGTTTGACACCTGTCAGACTAACGGCGAGAAAAGAGTAGCGTGTAGCGATCCATTTATCGCTCAAGAAACCTTCATACTTATGTAGATCCTTCCTTAGATAGTTTCTTGAGTGATAAATCGCTACTCGCTTCTCGTTTATCGTCGTTGGTGGGACAGGTGCCTTACGTTCTCTCGTTTTTCTACGTTGTCCCGCAGTTAGTTGTTGTGACAAAAAATGTGTTTTTCTCACTTAGTTTATAGCGCGTCAAAAATTTCGATAAATAAACAAGTTCCTTTTCTTCTCTATTTTAATTTCTTTATGTATCACCATGTAGACAAAAATCATGATGAGGTTATTAAATCATTTATAACTGTTTAGGATAAATAGCGATTTAAAGTTTGTTACCAACTATTTACAATCAAATTTTCGGTAGTTACAGTTATTACGTTACGTTACGTCTTACAACTAAGCACTATAAAGTATTAAATAAACAATAAATTAAAAAATAACAAAAACCAGTCGGGGGCATTTTAGTAAGTTCATTGGGATTCATGAATGCCTCCGACTGCATGATTTCAGGTTATCTTGTTTCAATCTTTTATAAGCAGACAACTTTTTTTTTTATTATTATTTTAATCCCGTTGCTAATATTGTGGGATTCAAATAGGATCAACAATTTAATATTTATAGATTTAAAATTTAGCACAATCACTTTTTGTAACAGTTAAGCGTAATCTTATGTGAGCCTTTTTCTTATAAAAGGCCCAACTAAACTCGCTGTCCGCAACACTAAACCCGCTACTCAAAAAGAGTGAAGTGTGCGGTTTGGAGCGTATCAGCCAAACTCAACTTTTCTCGTTAGCAGAGGGTGAAACCGCCTTAGACTTGCGTTTTATTCATTATTTGATATCTGAGCATCTGTCATCGGTTTTCTGCCTCTAAACAATATTGTGGGGTGATAATTGCGAACGCTCTGAGATATGAATGACGAGTTGACGTGTGCCGCAGACTGCTTATATTAAATTCGTATCTTTTGCCCGTTTGTTATATTGAAATTTTGCTGCCTTAGATAATTTTGACAGATGGGTGACTAAAGATAATTTTAAAGATGGAATTTATTTTTGCTTGAATGTTTTTAATAGTATTTTTATTTTCAGGTTTACAAAAGTCGGCAAGCTGGCGCACATAAGTAAGTGACTTTATTTTTTTTTTGTGATCCGATTACGTATAGGTGTTAAGCTACTAACGGCCAGTCTCAATAATCTAACTATCGATGGATTTGGCTACTAGAGGTACCTATATATTTGACATAAGCTCCGAAATTCTACCTCTAGTAGCCAAATCCATCGATAGTTAGATTACATAGGTAGGTTATTAAGACCGGCCGTAATAGATATAATCTAATTTGGTTTTATGCAACCGCTGATGCAATGTTTTTTTTTTAGTATGATTTTATGTTGTCATTGCGTGGTGCGTATTGTTGCCGTCTTTATTTAGGCATTATTAATTTAACGTAATTAATTAAAACTGAATATAATGGATAGCGGTCGGTGACGCAGACAGCTGGTTTGATGTTTTTTTTTTCTTTTTTTTTAATACTAGCAATGTGGGATTGTGTCCCACATTACTAGCAGTCTTGTTAACCCTTCCAGCTAAGCTCAAAGGCTTGCATTAGGAGTGGGTTCACGTCGGTAGTATAATGGGTAGGATTCGAACTCGCGACCTCACGATTGCGAGACCGATGCCTTAGCCATTAGGCACAGAAAGAAGTCAAAAATATAATTTGTCATCAAAAACGTTATGTTTTTTAATCTCAAAAATAAGGTTTGTATCAAAAGCTCCATAAATTCTTGAAAAAAAACCCAACCAACTAATTATATTCATTCTTTACTGAAACCATTCCATTATCTGTTCATTAGTTAATGTGGACTGAAACGCTAATGTGGCTTTGTGCAACACCTTATAATTTCACAGAAGCATTAACTTTAATGAAGGATTAGTAAATGGCGACATTAAGACACTTTCTTGCAACTGAACGTTAGTCTTTTGTTTCATTGTAAGTTTAACTATGAATACCTATTCAACTTGTTTTAATCATAGAGACGATTGCTTGCCTTCCTCTGAAGGCTAACTTGAAGCATAAACATCGATACAAAAATGAAATTGGTGTTAAAAAACCATGAAACAAATTGTAATAAGCACTTATATAGATAATATATTACGTCACATCTGCGCTGTGACGAGAGGGGAGGTTTCCCTGTCACAAATTGTTCCGCTACGTTGCGCCCTCCTCCTTATTACGAACATATTTTAAGAAGGCTCTCGTGTTGTAAATTAAATAAATTTAGAAGTAATTTTAAAAATGATAAATCTTCAAGGTATATTTGACTAAATTTTGATAAAAAATCTCATCCGCGTGTATACAAAAAAAACCGGGCAAGAGCATGTCAGACCATACTCAGTGTAGGGTTCCACAGTCTCGAATAAATGCATCAGCAGAATAAAGCATATGTTCACGGCACTTACGCCCTTTTGTTGAGAAACGCAGTATTTCAGCAATAACTCAACGATGATATACCCGATCACGACCAAAATAATTGTAGTTTAAACTATTTATTATGTGTGCTACCTTTGCGATTTTTCCACATTTTTTGGTCACACGGGAGACAATTTATGCAACTTTCAGAGAGAAAAAGTAAAATGCCTGTGACATACGGACAGACAGACAGACAGACGGTCATGACTAAACTATAAAAGTTCCGTTTTCGCTATTATTGCTACGGAACTCTAAAAATGGTGATATCTTTCCATAACACGTTCATTACGCCATATTGCGAGTTTACGAGCGTCACCCAATTTTCATATTGCACGATATCAAAATTAAAATAACCAGTGTTTCGTTAATCAACCATCAATCCTTGTATTAGACGATAGGTAATTCAAAAGAAAATCATTTTTTAAAAACAATCTATAATTTAAATGCTCTAAAAGAAAGAAATTATTTTTTAATTAAAATAAACCCATCAATTCCTTATTTTTTTTTTAAAGACGACTCCTACGTAGGTTACGAGCCCAGTGTCGCGGGGGAATTTACAAACATACAAGTCACGGACACAAAGTACACCCAGACTCGGAAAAACAATTTGTAGATCACACAAAGTGGTGTCCCGTGTGGGAATCGAACCCGTCGGACATAAAAGCTTGTCACAAGGTCGATACTTCTAGTGATTTGACTCTACTTGGTCAATGACCAAGAGTAGGTACCAACTGCTTTTTGTGTAATGTACATCACAGCACTAAAACATTCCTAAAATAATCTCGCAACAAGCTTTTATAGCTTAGGAGTTCCTTTGGCTACCTTTCGAAATCATCAGGTCAGATCTATGGATCTATGATCCTGATCTATCATAATATTGCATTGTCATCAAAGATAGTGTACACAATTTAAACCCAACCGAAGGTGTGGAAGTGGTACTAATGTAGCTTCCAAGATTTGACACACATAAACTAACATACACAGAGCAAGTTAAATAAAAGCTTGTAATAACAAAAAACTGACAGCTTGTCTACCACGTAATCAGCTCAAAACTAAGTTTTATGCAACCGTTACAGACAAATACATCTACGAGTATCTCCCTTGTTGGTTTTGTATTTGTTTAGGGAGGACGTTATATTTCTACACAATTTTATCACCTCACATTATAAAGATATATTGTTGATCAAATACTTTAAAAAGTTTTTATTTGAATAAAAATTCCAATAGCGAACCCAAAACTTGTTTGGGGTAACGTTGCGAAGTAATTTATAAAACGTAATACCGACCGACGGTGATATCAAACTCAAATACTATTTTGCATAAAGTTGTGAAAAAGGCCCGAACCACCTGTGCGTAAGCGGTGTTTGTAGATGCCTACAAAATCAAACCCGGATTTCTCGCTGCCCGATCTCGCCGCGAATGAAAAAAGTTTAAGACGCACCCCGCAAAAAAATTCTCGCGGCACTTCGAGAAAAAAAAAGTCGGATTTCGTTATTCTAAGCCTCTTATATTCTTAACACTGTCGTTCTACAGAAATTCCGAAATATACCTTTTTTACTGCGCGACAAAATGTAATTTAGCTTCTAACTTTTCACTTAGGTGGGGAACTGGGCAGATGGGAATGTAAGTTTGGGTTGTTTTGAAAACTTTTTGGAATACTTCCAAATAAACCTGGGTATACGGGTGCCTTCGGACGATATTTCATAAAAATGTGCACTACTGTTAACTATTTTCATGCAATTTTGCCTACGGCTATGAGAAACGTGGCTTTAAAATGTTAATTATT
This sequence comes from Herminia tarsipennalis, assembly GCA_945859575.2. Taxonomy (NCBI): domain Eukaryota; kingdom Metazoa; phylum Arthropoda; class Insecta; order Lepidoptera; family Erebidae; genus Herminia; species Herminia tarsipennalis. Next base: position 5,826,099 of record OX243834.2, on the reverse strand, counting down.
TTTATTAGAGTTAGCGTTTGTTCTTACCCAACTGCGTAAGAAGGAGGATTATGTTTTTCGAGTATATGTATGTATGTTTATTTTTTTGGTACGCCCTAGAGCTTAAATGGCTTGATGGGTGTGATGATGATGATGATGCTTATGAGCTATCGTTAGATTCGTCTCAGTTGTAAGAGTGACATGTTATACATTAAAATTAGAAAAAACAAATTTAAAATATTTCAGTTATAAATTTAAAGTAGTCGGGGTTTTTAGTTTTGTTATGAATTTAATATTGTTTTAGCGACGGGTTTTTATGCCATTCTTTCTGATTTAGTGTTAAGTTAAAGTGTACTATAAACCAATGTCTTTATTAATATCTATTTAAATATATTATTTTACTAGCTGTCCCGCGCAACTTCGTCTGCGTAAATTTTCCCCTTTTGTATTTTTTTATAATCCTATGTTACTTCTAATACCTCCAAGAATATGTGTACAAAGTTTCATGATGATCGGTTGAGTAGTTTTCGCGTGAAAGCGTAACAAAAAAACTTACATTCACATTTACGAGATATATTAGTAGGGAAAATTTATAACTGGCTTCGGAAACTAATTCTTCACCTCCTAAATCTAAAATGCAGTATATAATATGATTGCCTGCCTACTAGAAATCGAATTCTTTAAGTTGTATCTGTAACATCAAAATAATAGACTTCTTCCTAAACAAGAAAAGTTGTTTTGTTTAATCTGACCCACGGAATTTCATGTAACTGTGTCTAAGTACCGACGGTTCCGTAATAGTGATGATAAAAATCAAGCGAAGGTATTTTCCAAAACCCGCGTTTCACGGAGGCGCACTGAGCTGAACCAGTCTACCCGTGACCACGACCGTTGCAATACGGTCGAAACGTCGGGCAATAAATAAGGTATTTTACCTTAAATTATTCACGCGATTAAGACCCGTAATATACATATTTTCGTAACTGTCACGGCCACATACATAGATACAAAGATGTATTTATTTTCCTACCTACACATTTATTTCTTAAAACATTTTATACTCATCTTATCTTGCTATCTACTTGGTCAGCAGAACGTTTTTAAAAGAACCAAGAAACATAAATGTACAAAACTCAGACGAAAGCGCAGACTTGGTTTTGAGGAATTCATAATTAAATTTGCTGTTGAGCAAAAATTTTGTTATTTAATTACTAGGAAGATGAAATAATTTTATGGTACTTTGAGCTCGAAAAATGTGAGGGTTAAAAATTGTGAGGCGAGACTAGACTGGCCTGTTGGTCTAGTGGTTAGGGACCCTGACTGCTAAGCCAGAGGGCATGGTTTGGATCCCCACACAGGATAAAACTTTGTATGTGTACCCGGCGAGAAAGCGAGTAGCGATTTTATCGCTCAAGAAACGTACATACTTATGAGGATCCCTTGTAAACAAAAGAGATACAGATATTAATAGTTAATGACTGACCGTTCATACTGCCGGCGACTACTCGCTCTAAACTGCATCTCTTTTATTTACACGGATGGGATCCAAAAAATATATCTGTTGCACGTTTGTTGAGCGATAAATCGCTACTTGCTTCTCGCTCATCGTCGTTGATGGGACAGGTGCCGCAATTCTGTGTCTGGGTTTATCTTTATTATACATATACTAGCTGTGCTCACGGTATTACCCCCGGTTTATTAGCCTATGTGTTAATCTAAGGTGTCAGCTAACTCAATACCAAATTTTATTAAAATCGCTCCAGCCGTTTAGACCTGAAGAAGTAACAAACATACACACTCACATACTCACAAACTTTCGCCTTTATAATATTAGTGTGATATATACATATTTAGAAATATAAATGTATGTACATCAGTTGTCTGGTTACTATAGTACAAGTTTTGCTTAGTTTGGGATCAGATGACGTTGTGTGAGTTTTCCCAAGCTATCAATATTAGTATATTATTATTAAACGACTTTTAGTTTATAAAACGAGTAGCGGTAATTTAACTTATCTAATGGTGTAAATACGACTGGCGTAGGTAGGCAGAGGCACTATAGTGAGTCAGTAGTGTACTTTATGTATATATAATTCCAAACCAGTGTTTTATATTTATTGGAAGTAATAAGGCTGTAACCTAAAAAATATTTGTCAAAGTCGAATTATTAAACAAAATCCCAAACTATTTATTAAGCTATTGCATAGCTTTTATCGCGGGCTTTGAGCGCAGCGACCGAATCAAGAAATTCCGTAACGAAAAAAACCTAACACTCCCCACTACGCCTACCATGTAGCTCGGCCGAGTGTTCACCGTATATGTATATGGTACGACTGTACGAAGCTTGCACGGATCGAGACGAGCTGCTCCGAAATGTAATGAAAAAAAAATACTACTTAAATAAAAAATAAATAAATAATTATAATTGCATAAGTTGATAAAAATTGCTATGCAATAGCTTTATCGCGGCAGTCCCCGAGTGCCCCACATTTTTTTTTCGAGTTGGTCAATATACAACACCCACTTAAATTTTCTGATTTCGGTGTTATTTAGATAGTAATGTTTTCCTTAATTTTGTAAAGTATAACGCTGCCTAAAATGCTGAATATTTGGGAACTATGTTTCGTGAGAATGCAACTTATAATATACTAACTGTCCCGCGCAACTTCGTCTGCTTAAATTTTTCCCGTTTTTGCAACATTTCTCATTGCTGCTCTGCTCCTGTTGGTCGTAGAGTGAGCATGATGTTATATAGCCTATAGCCTTCCTCGATAAACGGGCTATCTAACAGTGAGAGAATTTATAATTCGAATCAGTAGTTCCTGAGATTACCGCGTACAAACAAACAAACTCTTCAGCTTCATAATATTAGTATAGATTGTTATTTAAACACTGTAGGTACAGCCAAAACTATCTAAATATTCATAGCTAAAGTTTACTTTTGTCCTGAAAACATTTTATTTAATTAAAAAAAATAACTATTTTCAAGTTTACGTCTTTGGAGATTATGACATTATTCAACATGTATTTTTTTTTAATAAAAAAATAAGTACCACTAAACTTAGCTTTTTATATTCAAAATAGAGAAATTGTGAGACATTTACGCGTACAGTCAACAAAAAAGTCGTAAAGTAGAGCCACGTCTATAAATGTCAGATGAAATTCTGCACCTTTATTTATTTGTGGGTAACATTTGCCCGACTTGGGAGCTTACCACGAGTGTTTCAGTATTATCCTTAAAATTGTATTAAGCTCAGTACTTGGCGGTTTTATTTTATTGCTATTTTAGTTTACGAGATTTCGCGAGATTATTTTCTGAATGTGAATAATTAATTACAGTTGAATTTATTTTGTTTTTATTGTTGTTATTTTGGGGTTATGTGGTCGTAAAATTAATGTAAACGTGGTTTGTTACACGTAAATAACAAGTGATTACGATGAACATTTTCTTGTTAGGATAAATTATAATAAAACTTAATAATAATACCTCTTTACTACGTTTCTAATAATTGTATTATATTGAATATTATTTAATGATATTGTGTAAACTAATATTGACGATTTCACAAAATACTTCTTTTCAATAGAACCGCTAATATTTAATTAATCAAAAAATATCTACACTTACAACTAACCAGCTATCAATTAGCGAAAGTTTCTGTTAAAATGACGCCTTGTTTATTAAATATATCTATATTCAATTATAACTAAATATATCTTTAATCAATCTAAACAAAATTCCGTCATTTTTAACCGCCTTCATTAAAGGTGGTTCTCTGTTTCATCCACATACGGGATGTGTGTATGTATTTATTTACGTATATTCTTCATTTTCTCAAAAACTAGTGATCCAATTTAGATAGGCCTTTTGTTATTCGACTGCATATTTTTCTAAGAAACTTTAGTGTATAATTTAAAAGCGGTTCATTTTGCTTAAAAAAGATTCTGTACTTCAATTTCACATACAGTTAAGTAAACTTAAAACGAACGTCTTACACTAAAATAAAAATCAAGAGATTAAAGTCGATGGAATCCCCTTGGTAAGGCCGGCAGGGGTTGCAATAAAATTGCAACTTGCAATCGCAATCTCGAGGGATTGCCGGGAACAATCAATCCAAGCTGGAGCGTAATTTACTTTTGCCGCCTTGTAAATAAGAATCAAACATGGACGAAGCATTTGAACTTAGCGCCCTGGGGCTGACTGGAGCGAAATGAGAAGAAATAAAAAAAAAAAAACAAGTAACAGTTCTTTTGAATTTGGAATGTTTTGTTGGAAATGTGAGAAAATACGTGACTTCTTAATGCCCCTGCAGTAAGGAGTCACGTATATATTGTACAGAGCTTTTAAGTCTGTCTGTTCGTGCGTTTGGTTCATCTATACAATGTGACTTTTGATACGGTTTCTGTCATTTAGGAAATTTCGTCTATTTACAGAACTTTAATATTTGAATTTTTTTAATCAAGTCGTAAGATAATTTTTCGATTCTTATGCTACACAGACTGGAAGTTCACTAGTATAAAATTATTTGTCCTGACTGACAGATAGATGAATCAACGCACAGCCACAGCCTTAACCGCTGATCGTAGACACTTGAAATTTCGAGGACGTATTCCTTATATGATTTAGACGTCGGACAATAAAACAAAGATAATTAGCAATTTTATTAAAAGTATTTAGCAAGATTAAGATCCGTAGCTTATAAAATTCTATAATGTATGTCTCTTTAAAGTGTTATGTTATTATTTAATTAAGTATATTTGTTTTACAATAAAACAGATCATCAGATCAAAAAAGTATTAAATAGCGACGTTGCCAGCTAGTAGATGTCACGTCACTATTGTGGGGTCTGGGGTCTTGAAGGATTTGGGATCTACCGGCCGCAGCCCCCACCGCCGCACTTGCACTTTTTATGAGGTCGATACGATGAGGTAGAAGCTCCCCCGCTTAGGGGCAAGTAGTCTCTGTCTCTCCAAGTCTCTGACTCCCGTTGCTGTACTTCTGTAAACGTTCCAGTGTCTCTTACCTCTTGCGTTCCTCACGCTCTTTCTGCAGTTCGAGCGCCCTTTCTGCAGTCGCTGTCTGTGTTTGTAGTTGCCTCTCTCTTGCACGCTGCACCACCTCCATATGAGCGATGGATGGCTGACTCTAGTAGCCAAGCGTCGTCAATAGATAGAAAGCAATTATATAAGCTCATACCTCAACCAATAAAACCTTAGTCTAAAATTGCAGCACCCCAGGCTGGGCTGGATGTTCAAGAATGAATGAATGACACAAGATTTTCATTTTTATAAATAAGATACTAAAAGCAGTATTAAACAAAAATAGATTTAAAGAAGCTGACATTTACCTTGTTGTGAAGGCATTATTGAGTGTATTATATTTATATTTTCCTTTGAAATTTGTACCCATGATGGCTGCACGTTTCCACAAGGTATCTTGACATTTAAAAGTTTATTGTACTTATTATTATGTAAATACAATCAAGATAAAATGTAAAAAGTTTTTCAAGTAATCAGATTTTGTAAGGTATTTTTATAAAACAATTTTAGATTACCTTTTATTCATAATAGCAATAGGCACTGTTTGAAAATGTCGCCATTAATTCAAATATTATTCAATAAATTCATAAACAGAATCATTATTTTTGGATGAACATTAAAATTTGGCCTGTTGGTCCAGTGGTTAGTGACCCTGACTGCTAAGCCGGAAGTACCGTGGCTTCGATCCCCACCCAAAATAAAACTTTGTGTGATAAGTACGATGGTTTGTTCTGTGTCTGGGTGTATGTTTTCAGAAATATATAAGGATGTTTATCAGTTGTCTAGTTACTGAAGTACAAGCTCTGCTTAGTTTGGGATCAAATAACGTTGTGTGTGTTGTCCCAAGATATTATTATTATTATTATAAAAAAATACCGCTACCTAATAAGTATATGAGGACTAGTGCTCTACTTGCTTAGTTAGTGCTTTTACATCTATCAAATGGAATATAGTATTAGATGCAGTTATTAACGTAGGTACTTTAAATACAAAGATGAGTAAATAAATAATCTCAACAAATTATAGTAGGGTAAGGGATGAGGCTAAATGTAACATCTACATTTAACTAATCACGTTGCTTTTCACCATCACTGCTTTTAGCTTCCAACGTCAGCACCTTAGTACGATGTGTCAAGTATTTATTGTCTTTGTGGAAAACTATTGTGAAGAAAATTGTACAAAGACCATTATTCTCGAATCAAATTCAGTTTACCCGTATTAACAGTTATTTATTTTCTAACAAAATAATCTTTATTTCCCTATCAATTTTGACAGTTATATCCCCGGCCACAAACGGGCGATTTCCCACAGACAGTTACAATGAACGATCGGAGATGTATATTCCAGTAATTACTTCGGCTGACAGGTAGATTAGTATCGCAGTAAACAGGTGGATGTTCTGTCCATTCATACGATATAATACCTTAATCGCCTCTTGCGATATACGCGTTGAAATGATACCTACAACTTGACACAAAATACGGTACAGAAGGTAAAATTCACACGGAATTATGTTCACTATACTAATAAAGCATTTTAAGCGGTAGCTTAATGGCAAATGCATTGAATTCGCAATTGTGAGGTCGTGAGTTCGAATCCTACCCATTATACAACCGACGTGGACTCACTTCTAACACAAGTCATTGAGCTTATTTGCAGGGGTTAACAGGATTGTCAATAATGTGGGACTCATTATCCCACCCAATCTTTGCGTACCAGAGTACAGGGGCTGCACCATGAACATTAAATTATTTGCCAAGTACAGGACAGTTCAACTTTGTTTGAACCTGACGCATATACACAATACGAATAAACAATAAGTCGCAAGCCGGTTCAGTGACGTCATCACTGACTCGCCTGCTTTTTGGTAGGATTATGGTCCGATAATTAGCCGGACAGTTTACAATTGACCGGCTCATAGAGTTCATGGTATAGGCCCAGACTCAGCCCAAGTTAAGGATCAGATAGCCGTATGTTATACAACTTTATAGATTGTGGTTTAATCTGGTAGATATTTTAAATATGCGAAATAGCTTTGATTTATTTTCCGACGTTTCAACCGTATTGCAACTGCTATAGTCACAGGTCGCCTTCCTGAAGCGCGGATTTTGAAAACTACCCTTGATTACACTCACACTATAACCACACTATCAGTTTGCACATACGACTATAAAAACAGCGACGTCTATTGTTAGACGAGTTATCGCTTCGACCGATCGATAAGACTGCCAAATGAGACCAACTGCCCCACAACCAGCACTTCAAATGTAAACGTCGAACTAAAACCACGCCATCTTGCGGCCGCCATGTTTAAATGAGTCAACAGACTTGCTATTTAATCAAAACAGATGTGAGGCCAATGAAAATCAATTAGCGATTTAATAATTCTCCGACACATATAAATACCACGTCAGTTTACCACAATGTCTCTGAATGTTTAAGATATTTGATTTGCTTGTATAACACACATAGACACTGTTTATGGATATATTATGTGAGTAGTAGGAGATGGCGTGTCCGTGAATGATCTGCGCAAGTTGCTCGAATACGTTTGTACGAAGCTTTACTTTTGTACTCTTTGTGTTTTGTGACATAGTCCTACATTGTCGAAGGCTATAATTATACTATATATATATCTAGTTATTGTATTTGTCTTAATTGCGGTTCTAGTACGTTTGTGTTTGGAACAAAGACGTGTAATGATAGGACAACTACAGGTTTTGGTAATAATCATATTGCGGCTTTATCGGATGAGTTGTATTTATTGGAAAGGAAATGTAAGGTACAGTAAATGTTTATCGAACCAATTTCGATTACGCCGACCAATGTCGACTTTATAGGATTAGCTGTATTGCTCTGAAAGGCATACTAAATATGGTCCTAATCGATTTTGGTTGCTAGTCGAAACTTTGCCAACTACGCCTATAAATGAGCGCAAACCATTTCCTCACTTTTTGTGATACAAAATCCAATACGACGTGTGCTTGATTGGGCGTAAGACAGACGACTTTATATACATATTTTTTTTTAAGACGATTCCGATTCATTAGGGTACAAGCCCTGTGTCGCTGGAGACTATACAAACACACAAGTCACGGACACAAAGTACACCCAGACTCGAAACAACAATTTGTGGATCACACAAAGTGGTGTCCCGTGTGGGGATCGAACCCACGACCTCTTATTTAGCAGTCAGACATACTCCCACCGCGCCACAGAGGCAGGTCTTTGTAATATTAGTAATCATAATCATAATCATAAATCCTTTATTAGCATAAAATGTGGTATGTATAAGGATGGTATTAAATAAAATAATTGCACAAAACACATTTCGCCATAAAAAAATAGCTTGCAAATAAAAAATAAAAAAACAGTTTTAAACTTACAATAAAAAAACAATATTAAACTTATGAGTCACTTACAAAATTAAATTAAATCTAAGCCCTTAATAAACATTTTTATCATTTAACTTACAAAGCGTTTCTAAAGTGATATGAACGATTGCAGAATTTCTTTAAGAAATCGTTTACTGAATATAAACTCTCATCTATTAACATTTTTTTCAAGGCAGAGCAGAAGTTTTGATATGGCAATTCAATAATATTTTCCGGTAAGGAGCTGTAAATGAGAGGTGCCATATAAAAACAGCTTCGTCTAATCATTTCAAGGCGAGGTACTGGCATTTTTAAACGATAATGATTGTGTTTCCTTTTGTTTGTGTTGTCTTGAACTTCGAATAATTGGATATTACACTTTACAAGTTTTGCTACCTCATAAATATATATCGACGGAACAGAATATTTTGAGATTTAAAAATCGGCCTACACGATTCTGACCAGTGCAAATTATAAAATGCACGTAGGCATTTTTTTGTAGTATAAATATTTTCATAAGTTCTGATGAATAACCCCATACGACTATTTTATAGTAAAGAATAATATTTATTTTCTCAATTATTTTGTTCTCTTTAAATTAAAACTTCAAGCTTTTTATTTTTCTCTAGCAAATATAAAGTAAGCCTCGCCTCTGGCCGTCGGTACAATAAACAAGCGCCCGCTTCATTACTTACCTCGAAGCCTTAGAACGTAGACGGGGCCGGGTGAAGCCGTATAGTCGCCGGCGGTAATGGCCAATACTCGTGGTGAAATGTTTTTGCTAAATAGTCTTGTGCAATATTGCTCTGGTTTTCAAGGAAAATGCATCGAGGAAAATGGCTGGTTTTAAAATGGTGTTTGGTAGTTTTTGAGACATTAATTGGTTAAAATAGTGCTAGTGAAATGACTTGTTAACGTAACGTAGACTTTTATTAGAACAGCTTATAATTTCATTTTTTAATTAACACACTCAGGTAGTGTCTTACTCACTAAGCCATCTGATTCCAAACTAAGCAGAGCTTGTACTATAGCAACCAGACAACTGATAAACATAGTTATATATTTCTTATTAGATACATAATATAGACGTTACACCCAGACACAGAATAAACCATCATGCTCATCACACATAGTTTTATCCTGGTGGGGATCGAACCCACGACCTCCGGCTTAGCAGTCAGGGTCACTAACCACTAGGCCAACAGACCAGTCCTTACATATTTTCATTACGATAATTTGTGTCTTAGGTTCAAGTGTGTCCGATAAAATTGTAATATTCTTACTGCAGTAAAGAGCTTTGTTATGTATATGCCTCATTAATTATAAAATAGAAGTAGCGAAGAATTACAATAGTAGTCTATACTGAAATTGGTTATGTTGGCCAATTTTAGGCAGAGGCTTGCCAACAAATATGATGATGTATATGTACTTATGGATATGTACTTATTCGCGAAAGGACCTGTAGTCGTTTATGGACGTTTACTCGCGATATGCCTCATGCTGAAAATGCTCTATTCGTGAAATAACCTATTCTACTTTGGGCTGATTTGTAGAAAGACTTATTCTTAAAAAGACCTATTCTCAATATTTTTCTAAATGTTCGTTGCATTTTGTTCATAAAATCAGTAATTCTTGTTATTACAGAAAGGTAAAACTAATAATTCATATTTAAATTAAGCTATAAATATAAATAAGAAAAAAAACTGACTTATAATCGTCATTTATTAACTTTTAATAAAAATAAAGAAAATGATACCTTATTTTACATACATCTTCATCATACTTAATGACAACTTATCTAAACTTTTTCTGACCATAACGTGTTATTTTATGAATAATAATGGACTCTTAACCGATTTCGGTTACGGCGACCAATCTCATTAGAGACTAACCAACTACACAGAAAATATTATAATTACTAACAATTGTCTGGTGTTAACGTTAAAAAATGAGTCCTTTGAAGAATAAGCCATTCCGAGAATAGGTCCTTTTTTTCATTATGAGCCAATTTACGAATAGGTCCTATGTCTACTAAACCTGTACAACAGTGCGCAGACATAAAATATAGTCTCTAGACTGTAGACTAGACTTAAATAAACAAAAAATATTAGGCCCTGTATTGACAGTTTGACGAGCTCCAAAAAGATCGCAGACGTTTTTAGAAAACTGTCTTTTTAAAAAAAGTATTGTACAGTGGTAACGTTTGCTTAGCTTCATTTCTTTGACTTAAACTTAACTCAATATTTATTGTACCTACAAACATGTTAGCAGTATACTAATGGCTACGAAATCTCCGTAGACATATAACCTTCGTAGTTTATTTGGCTCTACGCCTACATTGTAGCCAGTAGCTACGAAATTACTACGTTAGAACATAATTATTCGGTTGACATTCAATACTTTGAATAGCGGCATTCTGTATTAATAGTCAATCGGCTATACTATATTGAAAATGATGTCTGTCCGTAGATTGTCATTCCAATGCGATAGGACATTCCAGAGCTATATAAGGTACTATTATTATGTGGCTACGATGTATTTGAAATGCCCTGAATAATGGAAGCTATAACAGTAAGGTCCCAGTCTACAACGGAATCGTTAGGGGAGATGATTTATATACATTAAAATAATATAAGGCCGTAATAGTTCTCAAACTATCGACTAGATGGCGCAAGCGAGGGCCTAACTCGCGTGCTAGAAGTTTAGAAGAATTTGAGGTTTAGTAACACGTCCCGGTTAGATAGTTCGATTCTTGCCCCAGTTTGGCATACGCAAGGTTCAGGTTCGATTCCTAGGACTGGACTTCAAATTTTTCTTTCAAAAATGAATTTTTTGTATTAATAAGGTTTATATAACATATATGTAGGGATGTTTCTCTTATAACAATAAGCATATTAACGCTCATATTTCTATGTATCCAACTCTGTATAATATAGAATCTATCACTATAATTTTAATTCATTTTTTTTAATCGGACTTGCTCAACATTCGCGATTTGAACACAATGGCATTATAAAATTATGTAAACCTACTACGGGTCTTAATCGGAAAAATGTTTTAAGTTGAATAGGTTTTTTACTTACTGCCGAACAAACATTACACGTCAGTGTGCAGATGTCCATGTTTTCGTGTAAAAACTGATGACAACGCCACATATTATTATAACTACGTTCTTATTATAACTTCTACGTATAAGATGATTTTTGACTACAATTTTAAACTTATTCACTGATAGACTAGACTGAGCTGGTATCTTGTTAAAAAAGTCTATAGAGATTTATTATGAGTTTGATGTAGCCTACTATATAATGTCTGTCAATATTTTATACTAGCTGTCCCGCGCAACTTCGTATGCATAAATTTTCCCCGTTTTTGCAACATTTCTCGTCGCTACTCCGCTCCTATTAGTCGTAGCGCGATGTTATATAGCCTATAGCCTTCCTCGATAAATGGGCTATCCAACAAAAAAAGAATTTTTCAAATCGGACCAGTAGTTCCTGAGATTAGCGCGTTTAAACAAACAAAGAAACAAACTCTTCCGCTTTATAATATTAGTATAGATTGAAGCACTAATTTGTGCCTATGACTCGTGTACACCATGACACCGTGAAATCACAAAAATAGTGACTACTCTTGTCACTATTTTTGTGATTTAAGTAGAAGATAAAAATATTCAAGAAAAGTTTTGTTTCATGTTTTTAAATTTATACTTCACTAGCAGACCCTTCGTGGTTTCACCCGCGTAGTTCCCGTTCCTGTTGGAATACAGGGTTAAAAAATAGCCTATATCACCCGGGATTAATATAGCTTCAAAACCATGAAAGATTTTTTCAAATCCGACTAGTAGTTTCGGAGCCTATTCAATACAAACAAACAAATCTTTCCTCTTTATAATATTGGTATAGATTAGCTTATGCCCGAAACTTTGCCCGCTGGATATCGGTTATCAAAAAATCTTAGTCTAAATAAACCATATCTGCGTAATTTAATCTCAATTAATCTACATATCGAATATACACCACGTTATAAAAAACAATGCCCCGTCTAAATAATATGGGAAACTGTGGCCTCCCTAAAATGGTATGTCAAAATGACGGGCCGTATGATTGATCACATAATTTTTTGTCTCACTCTGCCGTTTTATTGAAATTGATGGCTTGTTCAGAACGGACGGGCTATAGACAGTCGGTCCATAATCGTTCCAAATTTGAGTGTTATTAATGAAGTTTTTTTTTTCTAATTATCATTAGTGGAATGGGTGGTAAAGAGTTCGTTTTATTTGTAATATATTTTATTTATTTTTATTATTAGTTTTTTTTTTTCTGAAATAAGATAATGCTTTTTAGTAGATAATGAAAAATAAAAGTAAAAAATCACTTTGTTGACGATTTTGGGGTTTTATTAGTTTTATTTTCGATACTGTTCTTTTTTTTTCTTCTGCAATTAAGACAAATCACAAAATTTATGAACTTCCTCCATTCACATATTAAAGTAGTAACTTTTTTATATTTCTTCCACGTGCCAACTCTGGACTACTTAACAGTTTACTCAGAACTTTGCCTCTGACGTAAAATTTCAAACAGAGTCCATTTCAAATTCAACACGACGTCGTTTCGATCTAAACAAGTTTTTTTTTTACAAACAACGGCCCACGCTAAAGAGCCCGCTAATTAGTCAGATAAATAAACACTAATTAAAAACGGTAAATAAAATATCGTCCCCTGTTTATCTTGATACAATCATTTAGTTATTTTTTAGGGTTCCGTACATCTAAATGAAAAACTTTGTTTACTTTATTTTTCGTCTGTCTATTTGCCTGTCTGTCTCTGTGTTGGGCTTTCTGTTTGCTTGCTTGGCTGTTTTTCTGCTTGTGAAATATCTTGTTCTCAGATGCGTGGAAAATACTTCAAATCTGCAATCGCTTGGATCTGTTAATAAATTAAACGCCAAATCAATACAATTAAAAGATACAACCGTTTCTCTGTTGCATTTTTGGATCATTTTTTTTTTATACTCGCAAGGAATTCAAAACCCATAGACTATCCCGTTGATATAGAATCTTGTAATTTGGCCTGTAGCATAGAAGTAAAAGAGAATCGTTTTTATGAGATTACAATTTTTTTTGCAGTTGTTAAAAATGAACACCACATTTCGACAACAGTGTAAATTAAGTTTGGGTCTAAATCTTGTTTATTTTTCATTAGAGAGATTGATTCTCATGATGGACGAACTTTTTACACACCAACAAGTTTGTACGAAACCCTCGGTGCGCGAGTCCAACTCGCACTTAAAGGGTCTTTTTTCATTAGTCGCACTAGAAAGTAGAAAAATTAAGGTAATAATGGTGAACTAAGAAATACGAGAGGAGTTTTAATAAGGAAGCATTTATTGCTTGTAAGGAAATTTGCTCGAGGTTCTTAGAGAACTTTAACTGTTCTTAGTATTTGCCTGTTAGCGACTAGAGGAAAATGTGGTCCTTGCATTGTGATAGACTTAATTTGTGGTAAATGTTAAAACAGTTGACAAACTTAAACAAAAAATGTGCAATGTTGCCATATTAATAGTTTTTTTTTAAATAAATCTAACAATATGGGATTGAGCGCTTGTGTTAGGAGTGGGTTCACGTCGGTGGTATAATGGGTAGGATTCGAAACCGCGACCTCAGGATTGCAAGACCGATGCCATTAGGCTACCGCCGGTTCTAAATCTTGTAAATCCATGCTGCATTTTTTTTTTGAGATAACAAACCCTTTCCCTGTTACTACTTAAGGCCGGGTCTCCTTATTATTCTGCGTCAAGTTAATCTGTCTAGGGTTGTCGCTTAAAACATGGCTTCCTTGAGGTCTATCGGTATAACTGTGCACCAGGTCAATGGCGGGCGGCCTCTACCTCTCTTCTGTTCCGGCACATATAGCGCAATCTGTTCCACATGATCTTCTTCACGCTTATTGACATGTCCGTGCCACCTGACGATTTTCGGTTATTTTATCAGTTACTGGTATGATTTTAAAGCTACCACGGACATATATGCTGCCTCTGTGGCACGGTGTCCCCCGCGACACAGGGCTTGTAACCGACTGCGGGAGTCGTCTTTAAAAAAAAAGAAACATTGGGACTTAATCGCGTGACATATTGAAAAGTATAAAAAGCAATTACCTCGGATGTACTCGTTACGGATTTTGTCGAGCCATGCCATGCATTTCACGACCATCTAAGCATCTTCATTTAGTTGGATTGGAGTTTTTGCTCTTGCGTCTTGTTTATTGTCCAGCACTCAGTTCCATACAACAATGCACACTGCTGTTTTATATACTTTGCCCTTTGTTCTCATAAGGAATTATGTGGATCGCAGACCCGTAGGTACTTACTCTATGTAAATATAATAATAATTTTATCAATCATTTGCGTTTATCAGCTTACCTATATTAAACGTTTAGCATATTGCTAGACGTTTAATATAGGTATTTACTAATGCACCCCATGACACCCGGTCTTCCTCCTTGCGCATTCAGTTTATCCCAGCGACCTTCTGTAACATGGTCTATCTGGTTGGATCGTTCTATCTTACATTTACCGAGTCACGGTCTCCACTCAGCAAACTCTTTTACTCCAGTGGCTATCAGAAAGCTACTAGCACTACACAAATGCACTCGGGCTCGGAAATATAGGACACACAAGTTATTCATCGAACCCTTCTTGCATAGCAATCACGCGCACTTTCACCACATTACAGAGGCAGTCAATCAACTAGACATTTGCAATTTGATACATTGAATCCACAAGCCTATCAAAATCACAATACCTGTCTACGTAACGTTATCGTATAACTCCAGCACATATCCTACCTATTTACTTTGACATATTATACTCGATTACCCACACCAGAATAAAGGGGTGAGCGAAATTTGAGCTTCAAAAAACCGAATCTAAATGACTCGCATCCCCTAACTGTTATAATATAAAACTATACGCACGGATAGGCTACTCTATGAACCAAACATGGCAACTCAAGCGAAAAATTGATTCAAAAATATACCGTCAAATTGAATAGCGATGTAAGTGAGTTACGTGCCCAAACGTTCCCATCGTGACTGGGTAAGTCCGTGGCCCTGTATTGTTTTATACTGTGGAATTTGTGATCTGGTTTGCCTAAGGGTATCAAGTTCTGTTGTCTGTAAAAGTCAGGTGAAATGAAAGAGAAAGATTTTTTTTTTCATTTCCTTTGTTTCTCATGGTTCACATGTTTTGAAAAATACTACCAAATAATTTTAACTTATTCTAATGTTTGTGGAACAAATCAACCTACTTCAAAACGTGAACTTTGTTTATCACTACTGTTTCTGATTTTAAAATCGATGAAGAAAAATATTATGAACAAACCAATTTTTCTAGAGCCACTATGACTGGCGACATTCACTAATTCGTGGTGGGTCCGTGATGGTAGATACCTACGTTCCTACTTACTACCTTTACTCAGTAAGGAGGTCTGTAAATCGTTATCAAGGGACATTAAGAATATAAATATTTATGCAAAAACCTGATTGAATTTCTGACTCATTTTCTTCGCGAAAAAAAAGAACAAAAGGATACATTCCAGGCAAGTTACTTGTATACAAATACAATAATTGCATTTTTAAAAGATCAGATCCAAGAATCGAACCCGAGACTTATATAGCCAAACCGGGGCCGGAATCGAACCACCTATCTGGACTACACCTACTAGAACTCAATTTTTTCTATCTTTTGATGCTCGGAAGTTGAACCCTCGCATGCGCCACCGAGCCGGTAGTTTTGTTAATGCTTCGTTACTAAGAGCATTTTAACAAATTATGATGTCGCAGCCAGAATTTTGAAGTAATTTTATAGGCATTTCTTGCCAATTACTTTATAAATACAATAATTGCATTTTTGAACGATAGAAAAAAATTAAGTCCAGACCCAGGAATCGAACCCGAGACTTCCGTAGCCAAACCGGGGCCGGAATCGAACTACCTAACTGGACTATGTTACTAGACCTCAAATTTTTGCATCCTTTGATGCTCGGGAGTTGGGCCGTCGCATGCGCCATCTTGCAACATCAGTTGCAAATTGTATGAGGTATTCGAACTGATAAAAGATTAAAAACCATAGTGTTTTGTTGTTGACGTTATACTTGTACGCTTGCCGAATGGAATAGGGCCTTTAGATACGTATTGTCTCGTATTATAACAAAAACAATAAGAATTCCATCTTATAATCATTATTAACGGAATGTGAAAGTAAGCCGTCTAATATCCCCTTATTGCAAAGAATGCAATAATAATATCCAGCGTTCCTATAAAATATTATATTTATAACTACACATTGCTGGTCAAATAGCGCTCCCTTAGCCAATAGCATATTGACTATTGACAACGCACCCTATCCTACCCTTAGAGGGTTGCAAGAAATCAATATCTACGCCTTTGGAAATTTTAAACGCACGTTACCAAGGATTTTTGAAGGGTTCTACTAATAGATAGGGTGTATAACCGGCATTAACCGGCTTGGACTGCTTTAAACTTGATTAAAGCGGATATTTTGATGTTTTGACTCAGTCGTTTGTATCGATAAGTCAGGGTAGAGAGGTTATAGAAAAGGGTTTTCAAGATTAATCTGTTTGATTTTATCTTTAAGAGAGGTAGCCTTTTAGTTTAAAGAGGTAGTACTAACGATAGGGAAGTAGACAGATGATGTTGTTCTTTGAAGAATTTTCATAAATAATAAGTATAAGAAATATACATAATTTTTGCAATTCTATGTTACGATTTTGGCCTTTTGTATGTAGCAATGTACTCTCTGCTACGAAGTTACGCTACGAAGAAATATTTTATAAATGATCACCCATCTATGAACGAAGCTACTATGACAATTCTAGCTAGATACGTAGGTAACTCGATAAGTTTTGAGACAAGCAAAAATTATACAAGATATTATCAATTTTTTATTTTTTATTTCGAACTAGCTATCTATTATAACACTTAGGCCAGTCTTAGAAAAAAAAAAACAATTAATTTTTTACTGATTTGATTATCGAGAACAAAAAAATAATCACAGAAAGCTAAATAAGGACTGTAAGGAGCAAGGTTTCAACACCGGATTCCCCAAGAAATGCCTTTGTTTTGAGGGACGAATGTGACGAAGCGATTCAGCATGATTCCCTGAAGCCCAGTATTTGGTATCCTCTCTCACAGAGCTTGAAAAATTTTCGGCAATGCTATTGTTGTATACCATTGGAGTTAACAGATCTAACTATGATTTACCCACATTATTACAAACATATGCCCACTGCGAAAAAAAAAAAACTAGCCACCATTTTTTTACAAACGTCACGAGGTCTTTGCAGTTTGTCCGCAACTTTTTGTCTGTAAAGACCCAAACTGACGACTGTCTCTTAATTTTCCGGATCATATTGATAAATCTACGTTTCGTCGCGTGTGATTATTTCCAAAACTCGTCGTGATGTTCCATTTTGAAGGACGTAGACGCATTTCGCGGCACCAAACATCACGGGCATGTTTTTCAGTATCTGAAAGCAAACGCGGTAGCGCCAAGAATCTTCTCGATGTCCGAGTAAGTAATTCGTGGGTCTTCTCCCACCATTATTTCTGTAGTCCACACATTTTCTGCAGTTAGTGCCGTTTGTGAGAGACCACTTCTATGGTCATCTTCGAGGTTTGTTTTAAGTACCCCTTTTAAATTCACTGAACCATCTTAAGACTTCCCTAGATGATTTTAGATAAATCAAATTTAAAATTGTAAAATATAATAGAACGCAAATGTTTGTGGTTAAGATCCATCGCTCCCGCGTTTTTCGAGCAAAGAAAAACGCGGCAACCGTCGTAGCAAAATGACTGGAACGTTATTATTTTTTGAAACCTGGCTACTTGAGTTCTATTTTTGACTACCTCTGTGGCGCGGTGCGAGTGCATCCGACTGCTACGCAAGAGGTCGTGGGTTCGATCCCTACCCAGTATAAAACTTTGTGTGATGAGCAAGATGGTTTATTCTGTGTCTGGGTGATATTTATCTATAATATGTATGTATTTAGAAATATATGCATACTTATCAGTTGTCTGGTTTCCATAGCACAAGCTCTGCTTAGTTTGGGATCAGATAGTGTTGTGTGAGTTATGGCAAGATATTATTATTATTATTATTGTTTTTTAAATAAATTTGCTTTATTAAATAATACAGCTGCGTTCTATTTTAAAATTACGAGCATCTCAAAGCTTATCGAGTGACCTACGTATCATTCACTTGAAAATATGTTCTAAAGATGCTGATCCATTGTGTTATATGTGGGGTCACGTCAGTAATAAATTTTAAATCCGCGACTTTTTACGGCTTACGGCTACTGCAGTACAAAATGAGATTAAAATTGTATAACTTGTATTTTACTAACACAATGGAAACAACGTTGATTCTTTTGTAATACTCCCTTTACAATATTATTCACAAATAGAATTTGCATGATTTGCATCGTACCATTGATGATTTCATTTACTAATATAGATATGTCATTTTGAATTCGAATGGTTAATTCTACATAATGAGTTCAAAAGGGCGTAGTGTAGTTGGGATCAGTGAATCATTGGTAGCTATGAATGATCCCATATGAATTTGACGCCATTGACCATTAATTTATATTGTACTTATTCATAAATGAATCAATAATAATGGTAAACTTAAAATTGATATACTTATTAAAAGTATAGTTTACATTGCACCTGTGTTTTAAAATGCCAATTCAAACACTTGAAATTCATTCTCATATGATTTAATACATAACTAAAATACGTTGTATACGTTTTATCACTTTTTTGCAACACATCTCGTCGAATTTGTGTTTATTTTTTTCTTACCAGGCAAATTTTAAAATGATTATTGTTTTAGAACGACGAAAATAAAATCGATATTTTTTTTTCGCAGTAGTAAATCTTTCCTTCCCTCCAATCTGAATTCTACATCATTTTTTGTGTTGTTTAGGCGTGATATCCTTATAGGAAGTCATATTTAGCATCTATACTAATATATAAATGCGAATGTAAGTTTGTTTGTTACGCTTTCACGCGAAAACTACTCAACCGATCATCATGAAACTTTTTGCACATATTCTTGGAGGTATTAGAAGTAACATTGGATTATAAAAAAGAGGGAAACTTTACGCAGACGAAGTTGCGCGGGACAGCTAGTTTTTAATAAATATGATGTACCTATGTACATCATAAATTAGTCTTGATAATTTTTGTCGCAGTAACTAATACCAGGGCGGGCAAAGCCACAGGCAACAGCTAATCTTTAAAATTATAAACCGAAATATGTAAATAAATATCTATATTTAATTAATTTAGAGAGTTTCTTCCATACAATAGAACAATAGCGCTTTAGATACAAATGGCCCTAGAAATTTCCAATCAACAATAAATTCAGGAGAAGCCAAAACGCACAATACCAATTAATGACCAGTAATGTATTATCGTCGACAAATTAATAATCATCCTTTAGAGGGCTTCACAATGCTCTGGGTCAGATTCTTTCTATGTATGTAATGGTAGCAAAAAAAAAATTGCTTTATATTTGACTGTCTTATTATTATACAGAACTGTGTGGTGCTATTCTTAGCCACAAAAAGAAATAAATGCGGGGAGCAGTACGCAGTCAAGGATGTTCTAGGTTATGTCTTAAATAATAATAACATAACATTAATAACATCTTGGGACAACTTATACAACGTCATCTGATCCCTAAGCAGAGCTTGTACTATGGCAGTCAATTGATATACATACACAGACACAGAATAAACCATAGTGCTCATCACACAAAGTTTTATTCTAGGTAAAGATCGAACCCATGACCTCCAGCTTAGCAGTCAGGGTCACTAACCACTAGATCAACAGGCCAGTTAAAAAAAAAACAACAGGTTTCATTCTGGGAGTGCCGACAGAAGAGAAAACTTGAACATTTTATTACATACTGATGAAATTTGAATAATATTTATCTCTATCTTACTGACATAATAATAAATCACAAATCAAAAAACTCAAAATCAAAAATAAAAATAAGAAAGGGCAGTTTTTCATTACTATCCCTCGATTCTTACGAATTTTCGATCAGGTCACGTGCCCTTACGCGAGTTAGTAAATTTTAAATGCATTTTCATTATATTTTATTACCAACAGGGTTACAATAGGCATAATAAATTTTAAAACGTAACATTGCACCAATTGATGGGTGAATTATTACAATCCTAGCAAGTATATATCGTCGAACTTCGCAAGACTTATGCCGACGTGGAGCGGTAAAGACGGCTTTCAATAAATTATGCCGCTTTTTACGACACTTGTCGAAATTTCATCAGTTACAAACTTGACCGTTATGCCAACTGCTCACATTCAAAGTTGATTAATAGAATGAAGAGTTAGTTTTAATTGGTTTAAATTTATGGTAATTTGTTAAAAAACTAAAATTATTACATTAAACAAGCAAAACAAATTCATTACTTAACTGTTTGAAGGTTTGTGTGTATTGGATATTTTGAAATTTATTTACATTCAGACCAGAGCTTTTATTTTGGTTATGGGCTTATATAAACATACAATAACATAACTATCAGAAAAGTAGAACCACTTAACGTAGATTAAAATAAAAAAAAATACTTTTATATATAAGGCGTAGCTGCCACTGCGAAATTCGTCACTCGGTTTCTATTTTCACGATTTACGACATTTACTGCATAAAAAATTGCAAATTTCAGTTCACAATTAGGTTCATGTGAATACTTAAGATTTTATGTGTTACAGAATTGCGAAAATAAAATCGGTTTAACTTTTTTTGCAGTGCGGGCTTGCCCTCATGTTTTATAAAGCAATTCTCATTGCATTAAAAAAAACTAGGTAGTTCAACATTTGATCTAATGTTACTTTATCCCAATGGTAACAAAAAGTATTTATTTTCATTTTCTTATCTTCGGCTTTACCTATTGTTCGCGAACTTAGCATTACTTGTACATGTAGAATCTTGACGTATCACAAGAGTTGTTTTGCATACTTGGCATTACTTGTACATGTAGAATCCTGACGTATCACAAGAATTGTTTTGCATACTAAGTGTTATCTCTATACAAAAACTTATAAAGTGAAATAAAAAATGTTATTAAAATAATTGACTTCACAATTTTTTGTTGATGATTATGTAGTTGTTTTCCAAGTAATATATCTAGCAACATAAACCTAACCCTTTCTATTTTTTTATTTACTTATGATGCAAAACAACTCTGTATAACATTATTTTTCTGCCAACCGTACTCACAATACGGAACATGAATAGGCCATCCCCAATAGAAGCGAATTCTATACATTCGGCTGATATTGGAATTCAGTGACAAAGGATTGGTCAACCTTTTTAGGGGCACCTACCCTGTAATATCTATGACTGAGTTTCTATAAAACTATTGTATGCTACGATAAGGGTCTAGTAGATTTGGTATTATGAGTTAAAAAAATTGATGGGCCGAAGCATTTACATTTCTTATGTAAGAATTTCGATAAAAGGAGTCCCGTTTGTTCGCATCCAATTTTTCCTGAAGGGAAATTGGAGGAGTCTTTTGTATGGTGATGTATTAGTTACAAACAATCAGGTTTTGTTGGAGGATGTGTAGATCAGGGCTTAATGCGATTAATTCTCTTATTTTGAGACCGAGTGGCTTTAGGATAGTACGTGGATAACGTTGTATTAGAAACTAGCTGTCCCGCGCAACTTAGTATGCGTAAATTTTCCCTGTTTTTGCAACATTTTTCATTGTTGCTCCGCTCCTATTGGTTGCAGCGTGATGTTATATAGCCTAAAGCCTTCCTCTATAAATGGACTATCTAACAAATTTTTTTTTTCAAATCGGACCTGTAGTTCCTGAGATTAGCGCGTTTAAACAAACAAACAAACAAACGAACAAACTCTGCCGCTTTATAATATTAGTATAGATATTCGAGTTGTTATAGCTTTATCTTTGTTTGTCAAGTGTATAAACAAGTCTAACTTATTAAAACCTGAAGCCTAGACTGCATTGCGACAAGCCAATTCTGTATCACATTACTGGTGGCGCGGGGGACTGCTACGCAAGAGGTCGTGGGTTCGATTCCCATACGGGACACTACTTTGTGTGATCCACAGATTGTTGTTCCGGGTCTAGGTGTAATTTGTGTTCGTGACTTGTATGTTTATAAAGTCCCCTGCAACAAAGGGCTTGTGCCCTACTACGGAAGTCATCTTTAAAAAAAGGACAAAATATATTATTTAGGTTTGAAAAGGTTCATCACAGACGATGAAATGTTTATTAAGGTTCTAAAACTATGAAATATTCATTTTTACGATTTGGGGCATGGCTTTTATTTACAAAAATCGTGGTTAAACCCGTTTTGTAAACATTTAAAGTTTTTAACTTTAAATTTTACGAAACGGGTTAAACCTAAATGTTCGAAAATGAATACATAAATATTATTGGTAAAATTTGAAGACCTTTAAGTGTACGGTAAGTATAGTACTTAAAAATGTGACTTAATTCTGTTCGTGACTATTAATGGTTTTTTATCTCTATTCTTTGCGAATTTTCATCTCAAGAGACGAATTTGTGTCATTTTACTCCCTTCACTTTCATAATGAGAAATCACCATTAAGCAAAATCTGTGATACCTATTCCTCACACGATAAATCTTCCATTTCTCTAATACGACGAGATAATACCTGTCAAACCGTATGTCCCCCACGTCACTGAGATTGCAAGGCTTACGGAACGACACATCCAATTAAAAGATATTTATTACAACTCACTGAACATCGAAGAGAAATTAAATGTGGACCAATTTCATTTTCAAATATATTTAAATGTACTGCTTCTTTGGCGCGGTGGGAGTGTATCTGACTGCTACGCAAGAGGTCGTGGGTTCGAACCCCACCCAGGATAAAACTTTGTGTGATGAACACGATGGTTTATTGTGTCTGGGTGTAATTTATCTATAACATTTAATATATATAAGTATGTATTTAGAAATATATAAGTAAGTATGTTTATCGGTTGTTTGGTTTCCATAGTACAAGTTCTTCTTAGTTTGGGATCAGATGACGTTGTGTGAGTAGCCCTAAGAAGATATTATTAAATGTCAGTGTGGCATCGCCGGCGTTAACAGATGAAAGCAGCTGATTTCATTTTTCTCTTTTTCGCTCGTGATAATTAAATCATGCTTACCTACTTTTAGGACTTTTTATAATAGTGTGACATTGCAATATTTAAATTATCTATGTGTGCATTAGTTTGCCGTTTTAAAAGATTGTTGTTTATGTAACCTGTTGACCTGAGATGACCTGACCGGGAGATTGTTGTGTTACACCTTTGTACTTAAAACATAATTGGGTACTTACGCAATTAAATAAAAACTTGATTACTAGTTTGAGTCTTGTAGAATAGTGTAGCAGAACGATATCTTTTTTATTTGTGATGCCAACAAAGAAACTTTTTCTCTTATTATTATTCAGGAAATTATAACCGCCATCTTCGAAAGATCTAAAACAGACAGTGTACAGTCCTTTCCTATCTGGTATTCAGACCACGGTGCGCCCGGGCAATGATTACAGTTCGCGCCCGTCTTTATGGTAATGTAACTGTTGGAAATTCACTCGCGTTGATTTTATTTCCTCTCTTTTTTTACTTGGAACCTAGACTGTTTTGACTTTTGGGGGTGACTGAATGGACGTAATCGTGAATGCTCTAGTTTTGGCTTCCTACTTTTAGTTTTCGCTGACTGGAATAACTGATATAGACTGATATCATTATTGGATTCATCTTCAGCTGGTTTTCATAGAATGGGCTTCATTAAGCGCCCAATGTACGAAAGTAAATTAATATGTATTACTAGCTGTGCCCCGCGGTGTTACCCACTGTTTATTAGCCTATGTGTTAATCCAGGGTGTCAGCTAACTCTATACCAAATTTTATTAAAATCGCTCCAGCCGTTTAGACGTGAAGAAGTAACAAACATAAACACTCACATACTCACAAACTTTCTCCTTTATAATATTAGTATGAAGTATGATTAGTGTGATTAGTGTGAAGTATAATTTAGTTTGTATCATATTATATTTATTATATTATTTGTTTTTTGGTATGTATTTGTTTTATATCCATTTGTGTTTATTTTCTATTTTGTAAATAATATGTAGGTAATTTTATCAAAATAATAAACACCTGCCACTGTTTTCTCTTCACCACCCAAAGGTTGGTAGAGAATGCCTATGGCATTAAGTCCACCTTTTGCAATTTGATTGCAGGAAGTTTTAAATAAATGTTTATTGATTTATTTTAAAAGGTGCATCTATCTCTTTCTATCATGTCTGAACATCAATTTAGACGAGAGAGATAGCTAGTCAATGACAAATATTTTGACTTGATTTTGAGTGTGACTCTCTCTTCATATTTAGGAGACCCGTTTGACATTGCGTATTTATTTTAACAACCCACAATCAAGTCGACCCCAATACTGGACAAACGATACATTTTAACACTGTCGAGAAGACCAAAAAGACACCGTGATTTCGCCATTTTCTGAACATATTTTTTGTCAAGAATACTATAATTGAATAAAAACATAATTTTTGATTAATATTTTTTTGAAGTTGACTCTTTGTTTTAGGATAATGTAGTAACTGGGATAGTTGACTAGTAATGTGTGATTGTGCCACACTACAAGCTATCCTGATAGCTAGACGCAAAGGCTTGTGTTAGAAGTGGGTTTACGTCTGTAGTGTAATTGTTAGGATTTGAATCCGTGACTGCACGATTGCGTGGCCGATACCTTAGCCATTAGGCTACTGCGGCTTTATCACATTCGTTTACATAATCACGTTTTTGTTTCAAGGCTTTACTTACCAAATTGTCAGCTGGCTTGTCACGTTTAAAGGATTTCGTAATTTTTCTTTTTTTTTCGGTGAAACCTGTCGAGATTCGCTTGATGCGGTAAATTGTCGGGGGTCGATGATTGGAGCCGTAGATTTTAAAATTTTGGGCCACGTTCTCTGGCCTGTATTGAATACAAATGGCCCAGCTTGCACTTTCGTTCAAGATCTGAAGGTGTAAAAACTGTTACAGGCGTGTAAAATCTGTAGCATCGATTGGGAAAGTAAATTACTTTGAATAAAAATTGTGGACATTAGATTACGATTTAAATTTACTTTTCGATTATTGTTATTTTTTTTGTGTTTATTTAATTTTATTAAGTCTATGCGGTTTTTTTTTATGAAGACGATTCCCGCAGTAGGGTACACGCCCTGTGTCGCGGGGGACCCAGACTCGGAACAACAATTTGTGGATCACAGAAAGTGGTGTCCCGTGTGTGAATCGAACCCACGACCTCTTTCATAGCAGTCGGATACACTCCCATCGCGCCACAGAGGCAATCAATGATGACAAGAGATTACGATAAATTAATTTTAGTAATCCTAATAACGTTAACATCATTATTATTTTTTAAATCTGCATGCATTACTTTATTATTGTAATCACTTAGCCATTTCATTGTTAGAAGCGATAAGGCAATGTCATATAATGATATTAGAAAATTTTCAAATTGAAAATATAAGTACTCGATGCACATTGTTAATAGGAATGGGGTCACTCCCCTTCCAATTGAAACTCGACACTAAATCTTGTATATGTGAAGCACAAAATGGTTCACGATGACCCTTCGAAGTGATAACATGATTTATTAATTTTAAGATAGTTTAAACCAGAGGATTATTGAATTATTCAGTCCTCCACATCAGATTTGGTACTCCCCTTACTCGTTTTAAACTTATCATATTATATTACACTAGCTGTCCCGCGCAACTTCGTCTGCGTAAATTCTCCCCGTTTTTGCAACATTTCTTATTATTGGTCGTAGCGTGATGTTATATAGCCTTCCTCGATAAATGGGCTATCCAACAGTGAAAGGTTTTTTTATTTCGGATCAGTAGTTCCTGAGATTCCCGCGTTCAAACAAACAAACTCTTCAGCTTTATAATATTAGTATAAATAAATTCAAAACTGTCAGCATTTTTCGCATCAACGGCGGCGAATGTAAGTAAGTAGGGTAGTAAAATTTCATTATTTAATATGCGCACATCAAAACTACCCCCAAAAAATAGGCAAAACTCGATTATCTTCGAAACGGCTTTACGGATTTTTATCAAACTAAAAACCATAACCGAATTGAAAAATTATTTAACTTTTATCGAGGAAGGCTATAGGCTATATAACATCACGCTACGTCACTATAATCAATAGGAGCGGAGCAGCAATGATAAATGTTGCAAAAATGGGGAAATTGTACGCAGACGAAGTTGCGCAGTGTTAACCGATTTCGATGAAATTAGGTATGGAGGCAAATTATAAAGAACAAATAATAGTTTTTATCGCGATACCGACACCGACATGCACACGGGCGGAGCCCCGGACAAAACCTAGTATTCAATAAATTTACATATTATACAGCACATTCATAGCCACCAATTTACCTAAAGCTGCAGTTAAACAATTCACCCCAAAACAATTCATATGAAAAGTATAGAGTGTATATAAAGTGCCTCAGTTTCACGTTTCACGCGTGACACGTCAATTAAATCGGTACTCTTTTAAAGCTGCCCTCCCCTTTGAAAGCAAGAATTCTTTGAATTTCACCCCCCCTTTGAAACTTCCATTTTGTACGTTTTTCAGTCACATTCAACTTTGGTCGTTGTGAATTTATAAATTCAAAATGTTACCATGAGTTTTCACGACATAACTGTTATTGCTGTAGTAAGATTTGTAAGCAAAGCTTTTTGTATTTAAAATAATTAAAATGTAACAGAGTATCCTTGGCATACTCCAATAATATTTTTTTATTTTAACACGACTGCCCTAAAAAAAAGTGTAATTTTTTTAAGTGAAAATTTCTTTAGCGACGTTGTGCATAACATCATGTAATACTGTGCTTACACATTGTATATTATAATGTAGGTGCGCATTATTGAGTAGACTTATCGGTCTCAGCCCCCGGGCAAGTGGCTAAACGCTAATCGAATAGTATAACGTAATTGCGCGTGCAAAACCACCCATATATATTGTTTTAATATAAGATTCGCGGTTTTGCGTACGCAACTACGTCATTCCGACGTCATTCTATACGATTAGCGTTTATGCCACTTATTCATCGGTTCATTTGCTTCTATTTTCCCTTCATGTACAGTTTCAAGTAGGTATGTCAAGATGTTATACCTAATGATAATGAGGAAATAAATAAATATTATTTATTTTCGCCCGCGGCTACGCCCGCGCGGATGTCGGTTATCGTGATAAAATACTATACTATGTCCTTCCCCGGGACTCAAACTGTATCCATACCAAATGCCATCTAAATCGGTTTAGCTGTTTGAGCGTGAAGGCGTAACAAACAGACAGATAGGCAGACAGTTATTTACACATTTATAATATTAGTATGGACTAGCTGACACATGCAACTTCGCCTGCCTCATTTTTCCCAGTTTATGCACCATTTTTCACTCATGGTCAGCTCCTATTGATCGTAGCGTGATGTTATATAGCCTTCCTCTATAAATTTTCAATTCAAACTAGTGCTTTCTGAGATTTTTGCGTTCAACCAAACAAACAAAATCTTCAGCTTTTTGATATTCGTTTTTTTTTAACATTTATAGCAATGTGGGATTGGCTCCCATATTACTAGCAACTTGTATATACAAAATTATGCTATTTGTTTTTGTCCTTTTGTCATGATATTTCATCATGTCAAAAGGGCAAAGACAAATACAATAATTTACATATAATAATAATAAAATCTTGGGACAAATCACACAACGCCTTCTGATCCCAAACTAAGCAGAACATGTACTATGGAAACCAGACAACTGATAACCACTTAAATTTATTTCTAAACACATACATATTATGGATAAATAACGCTCACAGAATAAACCATCGTGCTCATCACACAAAGTTTTATCCGAGTTGAGGACCTGCGACCTCCGGCTTAGTAGCCAGGGTCACTAACCAATAGACCAACAGGGCCAGCCTGCAAGTGCAAGTTTGTAGTGTGTAAGATTGTTACACTACAAACCAAACCTGCATTTATCTTCATCCACGAAACCAATTTCAATAATTTCTCCTTAGTCTAGCTCAACTTCTAACCTTCCATCATATCGCAAACTCAACTAAATCCTTAGTCCAACCCCACATACAAGCTTTAACCTTTTCTACGAAAAATCCCTCAAGATTCTCCACCTAAACCTTAAATAACATCCTGAACCAACCCTAAAATAATGCAGTCGACATAAAAAGATTAACAGCGCTCCCACTTTTGTGTTAGAGACAGGGGATCAAGAAATATAGCCAGGGTAAGACGAAAGGTACGATAGGGTACGGCCACATTGTACAGAATATTTGTTAGTTAAAAAGGTTGTATGATAAACGGATACAAAGGAAAATATTTGATGAGTATGTCGTGTAATATTTATTGAGGTTTTGGGAAGCACGAATACTTAAAATGATGATTTATTTTGATCATGTTAGTATAGTCCGCAAGTCAAGCAACAAGTCGATATGATAATTTTTGAATTCATGATTTTTTAGTACACGAATACTGAAAACATGAAAATAATAAAAATAAAATTCTTTATTAACTTAAAAAGCAAAATACTACACTTCTGAGAAATCGATTTTACATGTACATGTAATGTCTGTTCGCGAACAATAGGTAAAGCCGGAGAAAAGAACAAGGCAGTAAAAACTCGTGGTCACTCTTTTCAAATTGCCAATGTTTACGGTGTTTCTTTGTTTATTAACTGATTCACCATATTCACCATATTAGAGGACTGATACATAACTAAGAGATAAAAATATTAAAAAAAGAATACATGAGATTGAATATATCAACCTCAATGCGTATAACATAGAAGGAGCACCAACTTACAATGTAAAAACTATATGTGCTTAAATATTGACCAAAGTACTGCTAATTGATGAATAAGTATAAATGTTTTGCAAAAAAAAGAAAAGAATAGCCTTAATTTATCACGCAGAATCATTACTTACAAAAGTAAATCGTTTTCTTAACTAATATTTAAGTAATTTTACTAAACAATGTAAAGCGAAGTTAAAATAAATGCGTCTGACAAGAGCTGATGTGAGTGTAGGGCGCGTACCATCTTGACCCCTACCGTCTACTTTTTTTTTTCATAAATAAAAACGTATTTTCGCTATGACAATTTTTCGCGAACATTAGGAGATAAATTTAAAAAAAGAGGTAGTTAACGTCGTCAATTCGTATAGAATGTCGATCACACTCACTCAACTCATGCATACTAATATTCAAAATGTAAAAATTATATCTGCTCTTACTTCTAAATAGAGAGTGAAGTAAGCCTGCATACAACTATGCATGTCACTAACACGTTACAACAGTAGGTATACAATCACATTACTACAGCACACAATCACATCAAACTCTCAAGTACTTCAAAGCTAATCTACTGCAAATATTACGTTTAAAAGTATTACTTACACAAATTTACTTTCAAGTTACATTATATAACATAAGACTAATTAGTAAACATATAACTCCGTATAAAATAATAACTTCAATTCTACCTGAATCAGAATCAAATGGCTGACACTTTACAAACTCTTTCAGATTTAGACAATATTGACTTAGCACGCAATCTAGAGTGCGAGTGCTGTGAACTCTCTGACCACATTAAAGTTAAAAAAAACGATCTCTCTATTATATCACAGAATATTCGCAGCATTTACTGTAACTTTGACGATTTTATAGTTACGTTGT
The DNA here is from genome assembly GCA_945859575.2 of Herminia tarsipennalis. NCBI lineage: Eukaryota > Metazoa > Arthropoda > Insecta > Lepidoptera > Erebidae > Herminia > Herminia tarsipennalis. The sequence goes on along the minus strand of OX243834.2, from coordinate 5,795,828 downwards.
CTACCCTTGGTTTTGATTCGGATATTATTGTATTAACTGAATGTAGGCTCGACGCTAACAAAAACATTCCGCAACTGAACAACTATGTATCCTACTTTACTTCCAGGCAGTTAAATCAAAATGATGGAGTAGTCGTTTATGTTAAGAATACCTTAAAACATAAAGTGAAAGAAATAGATCTTACTCATTGGTCTTGCCTTCAACTAGACATTTACAATTACATAATCCTTTGCGTTTATCGATCACCGTCTAACACAAATCCCAACAATTTTATTAATTCACTCAGTGAACACCTGGAAAATTTAACAGCTCAAAAAAATATAATTATTACAGGAGACATTAATATCAACATTAAACCATCAGACACCGAGCCCTCACACGAATATCAAAACAGAATGAGCTACCTTAATATGTTATCGACTTTCGGCATCCTTCCAGGACACACTCTACCCACTCGTGAAAAGAACTGCCTAGATCACTTCATGCTCAAAATCACTAAAAAAACACTATCAGCAACAATCGCTATTCTACATACCACTATAACTGACCACTTTACGACACTATTAGTACTGTCTAAATTAAAAAACCTTCAAACCGCGAATCGCTCTAAGACTACTGTCAATTTTGAACAAGCCTTAATTTTCTTACAAAACCAAAACTTAAACGAATTGCTTTTTTGCGACGATCCAGACGTATTATGTAATTCCCTCATTGATAAAATAAGTAAAGCAATTAAAATAAACACAACTACCCTAGGAGTTCCACACAGTAAACGTATAATCAAACCATGGATTACGCCAGGTATCTTACGTTGTATAAAAAATCGTAACAAATTACAGAGGGAAGCTCGGCGTGATCCATACAATGATATAACCAAAATAACTTATAAACGTTACAGAAATCACTGTAATAGGCTCATCAAAAATACAAAAAGGAAATATGAACGGGACCTTATATCTAATTCTCTTAACAACAATAAACTACTGTGGAACAATATTAAATCTATAACTTACACGAACAAATCCAAAAATTCCAGCACTGATTTGCTAAATATTAAACCCACACCTAATGAAGCAGTTAATAGCGTTAATGAATATTTTGTAAATATTGGTCTTAAGTTAGCACACGAAATACAACACAATCAATGCACTACGCCTTTACAACCTACGAAACTACCGGGGCAACCAAATTCCTTAGTACTTCTTGATACCGATGAAGATGAAGTCCACAGAGTGCTAATGAGCCTCAAAACAGATTCTGCTGCTGGTTGGGACGACATCTCCACAAAGTACCTAAAATATGCCAGCAACGAAGTTGTTCCCATATTGACACATCTTTTTAATCTTTGCCTTGACAAGGGCATATTCCCCGATGCACTGAAGCAATCAGTTATCATCCCCATACATAAGGCTGGAGACAGAGACGATATCAACAACTATAGTTCCGAAATGCCATATTAAGTCCACGGGTACTTCCAGAAATATATTAAATGAGATTTATGTTTGTCTTGTACAGTTAGTCTTGACATATTGCATCCCTGTTTGGGGTGGCGCAGGCAAAACCAAGTTCCTCGAAGTAGAGAGAGCACAACGTGCATTACTAAAAGTGATGTACTTTAAAAAAATAAGATTCCCTACTACCGAGCTCTATCAAATCTGCGACCTCTTATCTGTTAGGAAGTTATATATCACACAAACAGTTTTAAAAAAACATAAAAACCTTCCTTATAATTCAGCCATAACCACTAAAAGAAGGAAGCATATAGTAGCTGACTCTCCCTCTATTAGGACTACTTTTGCTAGCAGGCAATATTTTAAACGTTCTGCTCATTTGTATAACACTATAAATAAAGAGTTATCTATATATTCCATGCAATACCACAAGTGCAAAAAAGAACTAACAAACTGGATTAAAAGACTCTCGTATGATTACACAGAAGCGCTTTTGGAGCATGCATACAAATAGCTCAGACACAGTCGAACACATACACTCACACACAAATACACACAAACACACACACACACACACACTCACACACACACCCACACATACATAAATTAATATTAGATTAGATCATAAGAAAATATATTCTGTTCTTATTCAACTTCCTTTGTTTATACCTTAATTAAGTTTTAGAATTTTTTGTTATGGAAGAGTGAGGTCTCCTGATACAGGCAATTATGCTTAAAAGGAGGCTCCTAATACTAAATATTATAAATGTATTAACTGTTTAAATAAAATAAATTATTATTAATTATTATTATATAATAAGGCCTACTTTAGAGGACCAAATCGCGGACGTAGGCTAGTTATATAATATTTCAAAATAAGAACCAGTTCTTGCCCTTCTCATAAAAATCATTTTCATGTAATCGTGACCGCTACTCCGTGACCGAACAAATAATCTTCATATGTCATAATGTCACCATAATAAATGTTGCGGAGAAACCCATTTCGTGTCAAATACGCCTCAGGCGTGGTATAGGCAAGCGAATTTTTGATGTAGGGTGGCTTATTAGCCTCGCAATTAGTAACAGCAAATTGAAATTGTTAAAGTAATTATAAGAAATAGGTACATTTTATTCTACTCTTTAAATAGAAAGAAACTATGACTGACTGATATATCAATGGATGACAGAAAATGGCACCAAAAGAGTTTAAATGGTAGTCCCAAACTTAAAAAAAAACTTAGTTCGAGCGTGGCTTTGAAAAATGAATGATAGTGATTAATAAACGAGTGATTAAAATATCGCACAAATTTATGAAACTTAGTCCTTGATAAAATAAAATACCAGCAATCATAAGACAAAATATATTTTTTTTCTCACTACACTGTGCAGAGATGAGATGCTCAGGTGGCAGGTCTTCTAACTAGACTGGGTTCATACAGACATACGAGTAAGTGGCACCTTCAAAGTGAGACCTATCCCAGATAAACTACTGGAGAGCCGTCTTCAGTAGTACGGACACGTTATGAGACGACCATCCGATTACTAGAATATGTGATACATTTATTTTCCAAATTGTTCTATGAAATAAAGAAAACATAGGACAGAAAATATGTCAATGCCATATAATATGACAGGGAAGTTTTTGGGAAGATATAATTATGATTCCCAATTAGTTCTGTGGCGGTAGACTAAGCGGTAGGTGAGGGAAGAAGGGTGAAGAGTTGTAAGTCATTCTATGGAACTAAACGGAATAAAAATATTTTGTCTTATGACGTCATGTTAAAAAGGGAACTACTACTATATTCTCACAAAATTCTGCTTAGCTAGAGGTGTTAATGTGCGAGCCCATATTGCTAGCTTTTTTTAAAAAATATATCAGACACTACATTTTTCGTTACACGTTTAATCCGAGCGAACATAACAAATAGACCCAACACTTGCCCGATAATCATTTTATACGCGAGCTATTTGTTTTATCGGTCCCCCAAATTAAAGACGTCAGTATTTGCTGTCGATGCTATTAGGGGAGATCCCTACATTAATCATTGAGCACCACCATTTCAAGCGGTTAATTAATTAACGGCTAGTCAACCCCTCGGCGGAAAGTGGCAGGTAAACTTCTTATTGCAAAAAGCTGAAGCGCAGACAGACAGGTACTTAGCTTCTTACCTTGTTACATTTTTAACCATCGAAATGATTTCGTAATAGACCATGAAGGTAATATTTAAATGTAGTCTACTCTATGAATGCCTGTTTGAAGACAAAATATTTGACGTTGATATCAAAAGTCAAATACTTTGATTACAAATTATGCATTTATTTGATTATGAAGTTCTGAATTGTGATGTCCCACTTGATGCCTAGACTAAAATTAGTGATATATTATGTCCACTCACACCAAGCGAAAGAGATAAGAAATATGTGTCCATTGATGGTGTTAAGAGATAATACAATCTTGTTAAAAACATTTGTTTAGTTTGGGATCAGATGGCGTTGTGTGAGTTGTCTCCACAACGATATCCAATCCGAAAATCCAGAACTTGTACAACGGCAACCAGACAATAGATAAACATATTTATTATTTTTAAATATAACTATACTAATAATACAAAGCTTGGTAATGTTTTATTCTGTTTGGGTGTAGTTTATCTTTATTATGTACTAGTTGTCCCGCGCAACTTTGTCTGCGCGTCCGCTCCTTTTGGTCGTAGCGTGATGTTATATAAGCCTTCTTTGATAAATGGGCTATCCAATAGTAAAATATTTTTTTAATTCCGACCAGTAGTGCTTGAGATTATCGCGTTCAAACAAACAAACTCTTGCAGCTTTATAATATTAGTATAGATAGATGAGAGGGAAGACGATGATGAACATACATATATATGCGCTTTAAAAATCAAAAAGGTACACCAAATTTAGCTAAGAGCCATCCCAATCAAACCAACTTATAACAAATTAGCGGACGCCTCGCGGTTTTACCCGCGTAGTTCCCGTTCCCGTAGGAATACAGGGATAAAAATCCTATATCATGCCTATATCACCCGGGGTTAGTGTAACTTCACAAATATGAGTTTTTTTTTAAATTCCGTCCAGTAGTTTCGGAGCCTATTCAATACAAAAAAAAACAATCAAACAAGCAATCAAATCTTTCCTCTTTATAATATTAGTATAGAAGATATGTCAGTAAGATAGAAGTATTCTCTATTACTTCATAAGTTTGTGTAAATATTACATTGAGTTGATAATAGTCATATTGAAAAATACTCAATAATATATGTACTCGAGAGTAGGGCCAAGCTGTAAATCATCAAGCGGCAGATGCTTCTTTTTTGTTTAGTTTAGTTTGCAAACTAAATCATACTACTAGCACATAAACCATATCCCTCGGACAACATTGGATGAGTTCGGTATAAGTGCTAAGTGTCAGAGTCTTGTTTACAAAATGAAATGTAGGAACCTGGTACGCTTTGCCATTTACGTATTGGATACACGATATACCTTAAAGCCTTTATCTTTCTCCTATAAAGGTATTTATAAAGAAATCCGTGATACATTAGCAACCGACCATATCAAGAAGTCAGCGTTATGTGGCGTTGATGCTATCATCCATAAGGGTGACCATTTTTTTAAAGTCGCAACTGCCGTCCCACGGAGAATATAATTTGTCGTTAGTCTTGCATCTCTTTCCTTTCAGACGGTTTGTATGTATTTTGCATATTAACCATCCTAAAACACCGGGCAAGAGCATGTCGGACCATGCTCAGTGCAGAGTTCCGCAGCTGTTTTGTGTTACTACAAATGAAAAAGTGCACCAGCAAAAGAGCGTATCTACATGGCACTTACGTCCTTTTGTTGAGAAACACAGTTTTTCGGCAATAACTCAATGACGGTATATCCGATCTTATCCAAAATAATTTAGTTTAAAGTATTTATTACGCGCTCTTTCTTGTGATTTTTTCCATATTTTTGGTCACACGGTTCAATAAGCCAATCAAATACATCATGAGCCACAGAATTATGAGTTACAAATGTTAGCATAATTAAAAAAATCTTTATTTTCTTCAATTATACTTTGTTTTTCTTTTGCTTTTTGACAAAATATATTTTAAATTGTCAATTGCCGATTTTTCGAGTTGACGCGCACATCGTTACAAAAGTTTTCATGCCATCGCTTTGAAATTTATAAAGAGGCATATTTTACTCCAGCATTTTTTTCTTCAAGCGGTGTGAAAAAATAAACAATTATGGAAAAAAAAACGTAAGGGAATTTGTAAAGTTTTGCGTGCGGGATACGTCTGTCGTAATTTTACGAATCCCAATAAGGGGATGAAGATTTGATAACTGGAGTTTGTCAAGTTTAATGCAATCGTAAACACATTACACGTGTACGAAGTCTGATTGACAGAATTGAGGGTTCTGTCATAGCCGCTTCAGCTTTGAACAGGCTTTTGATCACTTATAATTGCAAGTAATGTAATTGTAATGATATTAAACTCAGTAATTGTATATGTGTTTATTGTTGTTTGATTTATTATGACGGCATTGGCATGCATCAATTTGTTTTATGAGTACGAGAACGATTTAGAACAATAACATTGTACGTTGTATTAAAACAGTCCACTGTAGATATGCATAAAAATAAAACAAAATACAAAGAAAATAATGGACATATTTCTCTGAAATAAGTCAGTTATTTTTGTTCAGCTATCCCAAAGTGTTACCTAAACAGAATTATATATGATATTCTATTTTTAATCGTAACAAAATGTCAAGACCGAGTCTAAAAGATTTATGAAACAGCCACCGTTCTCTCGAACGCTTAAGTAATAACTTCAGGCCGGAATTGAGAGCCAAAAATAAATTTCCAAACGTCGTTATGTATAGTCAGTTCAGTTCATGTTTTGTTATAGATAAACATCTGATAATGTGTACTATCATTAAATAGTAAATTGTAACTATTGAAGTTTATTGAATATAAGTACATTGTAACTATTAAAACAAATCCTCAGGGCCGTTAGAACTTATTCCCTGAACGTTCATGCGGTCTTTTAATTTTTTTTACCGTAACGTTCATTCCCAAATATCCTATTTCCCCGAGCGACTACTTACTTGAATATTTGATTCCCCGAACATCTACTTCTATAAATGTCTATTCCTGGAATATCTACCTCTTGAATGATCATATTCCTATTTTACTTTTTTTGTAATTTTTTTTTCATGATTCTTTAGTTGAAACCATTTTATTCTATTAACGCAAAATAAAGTAATTTTATTTAAACATCATAAAGTAGGTACGTAATTTGAGAATTTCGTAAGATTTGTAAGAAGTTGACATTCAGGGAAGTATAAATACACATTTAGGAAATAAGACGTAACGGACCCGAAGGAAAAGAATAACCCAAATCCACTAATTACGAAAACGACAACGCCAAAGGTATATAACCTTTATTAAACTCAGTGGCTCAATAAGATTGCTTATGCCTCCTGTGAAAAAGGTCGTGGGATTGATTTAGATTATTAGATGTTGGTGCCGAGTCTATCCATGTTAATAAAGGTGTCATACTCCGCAGCAGAACTTTTTTATTTTCAAAATGGAGTCCCACATTAATAGCAATCTTGTTAACCCCTCCAGCTAAGCTCAAAGGCTTGTGTTGTGAGTGTGTTCACGACAGTAGTATAATGGGTAGGATTCGAACCCGCGACTTCACGATTGCGAGACCGATGCCTTAGCCATTAGGCTACCGCCGCTTAACAACCGCCGCTTTGACTACATTATGTAAAAATTACAGGGTAAAATGTAGATATTATTGTTTTTAAACTTTCGTGATTGTTATACATATTATATATATTTCGGGACTTAATCGCGTAAATTATTTAAAGGTACGAACCTTTTATTTACTTCTTTCTTTTGTTCGATCGAAACGTCGAGTAAATAAAAGGTTCGTACCTATAAGTAATTCACGCGAGTAAGTCCCGAAATATATCTTATGCCTATATTTTTGTAGCTGATTATCAAAATTGTATATTGTTAGGAAAATGTCAATTTAAAATGGTCATGTTAGAGAGCATACTCTCCAGCAGTATCACTTTAAAATAACAGTTATTTATCGCTGATTATGAACAGGTTATAATATAAACGCAAGTATCGTTATCTAATATATAAAATTCTCGTGTCACAATGTTCGTTCCCATACTCCTCCGAAACGGCTTGACCGATTTTTATGAAATTTTAGGTCAGTAGGTCTGAGAATCGGCTACTATCTATTTTTCATACCCCAGTTTCCAGTACCTGAGTTTGTTTGTTTGTTTGAACGCGATAATCTTAGGAACTACTGGGCCGCATTGAGAAAATATTTTATTGTTGGATAGCCCATTTATCGAGGAAGGCTATAGGTTATAACATCACGCTACGACCAATAGGAGCGGAGCAGTAATGAAAAATGTTGCAAAAACGGGGAAAATGTACGCATACGAAGTTGCGCGGGACAGCTAGTTGTATATAAAGATAAACTAAACTTACGGATGTTTTATCGGAATGCCTCTCATAAATTTCTTAGCAAATAAAACAATTTGTTCGGGCTAATTAAAAAAAAAAATTGTTTCTGCTGCGGAGTATGGCACTTTAAAGTCACCCAGGACACACAGCTAGTATCCTCGTTTAAGTGTTATCATAAAAAAAAAAACTGTAGTTCGGCTCTCTTTCCACACCTACAAATATTTTAAATAAGTAGTTTAAAGATTTATCTAGTAGCACTTCAGTGTTCATCAAACTATTTTTGTCATAAATCGTCGCCATTTTTGTACTGTGATCATTCGCGTTTTCAAGGTTACGTGCTTTCATTACCTCTTTGTAACACGTGATCAACAGCGTCCAGAAATGGAAATTATTTCCATTGATTCAGACATTATGCAACTAACATGGCTATGATTCTGTGAAAGCGATGAAATAAAAAACAGGAATGTTACCCATCATTCCCATCTATCAGTTTATAAGTTGATCGGCATCCTGATTGATTATGATCTTTACTGCTACCTTAAGATCGATACGCCCTGAAGATATTTTCACATTAATATTTTTTTGAATGTGGAAGTCCCTTGGCTTACGTAACGCAAAATTGTTGAAAATATTATATATTACAGAAATAAATAATTAAGTGTTTTTATTAACACCTGAAAATAAAATATTTTTTTGTTCTTGGTTACTTCTAATCTACCTATACTAATATTATAAAGCTGAAGAGTTTGTTTGTTTGAACGCGGTAATCTCAGAAACTACTAGTCCGCATTGAAAAAAACTTTCCTGTTGGGTAGCCCATTTATCGAGGAAGGCTATAAGCTATATAATATAACGCTACAACTAATAAGAGCAGAGCAGCAATGAGAAATGTTGCAAAAACGGGGAAAATTTACGCAGACGAAGTTGCGCGGGACAGCTAGTTTAAAATATAGGTAACTACAGCCATCAGCTACTATACGTCTATACGCACACTTGGCAACCTGGTAGCGCCAGCCAGTCGAGCATTGGACGATGTATAGGAGCCTGCATACTATACAGCCACGAAATCCTGACTTCCACAACGAGGCTGCCACAGCCAAGTTATCTAGTGTGAGTCTAGCTACTTTTAGCTCATAGGCAAGTATCCCTAAAACCAGAAGTTTACTTAAGAAACAAAAATAAAAGTCTTTTCTTAAAGAAAACTTTGAGTAGGCCCGTGGTACCCTCCTGGGTGCAGGTTCGAATGAGAGAAACGTCTGCGCCTCATTTATTACAGCTAAAGTATGTCGCGGAAAGCAATACTCCAAAGGGACCAAATTAGAAACGGTTGCCAAAGATTTTCGAGCAAAATTGGGACCAAAGTTATCACACTAATTTTGTAAGGGAATGTTTTAGGGCTACCACAAAGTAGTACATAAATAAAAGCTTGGTTGTTGTTGTTTAACCTTTATATTTTTTTGACAACACGAATCAAAAACCCCTTCATAATATTTATACATAGAAAATTGCATATTGCCACTTAAAAAAAAGGATTTATATTAGGTTTGGTATTACCTATTAGAGCATGACGGATGCTCTGTGCACCATCACAAGAGCGTATGTTCATGGCACTTACGCCCTTTTGTTGATATACGATCCGATATACTGTCATCGAGAAACGCAGTTTCTCAATAACAGTATAACGGATCATAAAAAATAATATATGTTTAGGCTCTATATTTTTTTTTCAAGGTTCTAAACGGGTTAATGTTTACTAAAAAAAAAAAAAAACTGCTTTTGTTACATGTATAGAGTACCCCCCCCCCATTTTCATTGAGTAGTCTTTAAGCGTCTTCCAGACGGTTGGAAACAAAAGTACAAACCAAGGTGGCCTTGCTTGTTACCAACCGTCTGGAAGACGCTTTAAGTAAAATGCTTGTGACATACCGACGAACAGACAGACAGACGGACATAACGAAACTATAAGGGTTTCATTTTTGCCATTTTGGCTACGGAAAACCCTAAAAAGCGCACACTGAAACATTCACAAATTTCTTTTATATATAAATGAATAGAGCTTTAGAAACAGCTTAACAGTTTATACCTTATACCTCCACCTTAGCAGAGTCGTACCGCCAACAAAAAACATTTTGTCTTTCCATTTAGAATTTATCAAAAGTATTTCCACCCCATTCACAAAATTTCTTGAAGACATCAAGATACGGCGATACAGAGTCAAAATTGTCGCCTGTCAACGCGACCATTAGTCATAGAAATAAGCAATCATCTGGAGCACCCCTTTTTAATTATGCAAAATCTGTGCCATTCATTAACCTCACCCCCTTGTTCGTTCCTCATTCCCCTGTCTCCCTTCCATTATCTCTGAGGAATGGACAAAATTATTTACTTGGAAATTATGAAAAATATATAAGATGGATGACGCAATCTGTTTCAATTTTATTTGAGTGTCGAGCGCTTTGGTTTTGTTACAGCGTTGCGGGTTTGGAATTGGACTGGTGGGATGAGATACTTCCTTGTCAATGCACCTCTTCTGAATAATTTAAATATAAGGATTATTGTTTTTAAACTTTATTTTTTTTGCCGATTTACTTAGTCGAATCCTTGCAGGTAGGTGATCAGGCTATGATTCTGAACCAACATGTCATATGATACGACCTTTGCGACCCCGGACCCGCTACTAAGACGTTGAAGGTTATGCTTGTATCCGTTGCTAAAAGCATAACCTTCAACGTCAGAGGAGCAAAAAACCATAAGTAAATGCCGACAGAGTGCCAGCTTTCCAAAACAATGTACGAAAAACAAAAACATTTTAAACAATTAAACAATCACGAACACGGCGACATCGCATCAAATCTCGGAACTCTATCATCACAGTTTTCGATTATCAATTCAAGCCGTTAGCTAGTTGGATGTCAATATTCATTTAGTGGCTCGGCCACAGTGTGCGCGTGATTTGTCGCTGCTCCCCGCTCCCTATTCCACACCCCTGTCTCTGCCAAAGGGAGGAAATTCGTGGTCCGAATACGAAATCGCGACGAATTTCACACAGGCCAACCAATTGATGTCAAAAATCGTTTTTGTTATTAATAATTCGGAATCCGTCGCGTAGATTTCGCTTTGATTTATATGTTGATGGGTTGCGATGTTTGATTCCTGTTTTGTTGATGATGCTAAATAAAGCTTATTTTTATGTGATAAGGCTCTTTGTCGATGGGATTTGTAGACATTTTTTATGATTTAAGAAATAAAACTCTGTGTAAGATAGTATATACATTCAGATTTCTATAACTCACAATCGCACTTTAACCGATAAACGGATTTTGATTAAACTTATAGAACATAATTAATTATGAAAATATATATATTACGGGTCTTAGTCGGGGTGAATAATTTAAGGTAAAATAATAATAATAATAATAATAATAATAATAATAATATTTATTGCATATAAACAGATTTACATATAAATGGACATTGTTGTACATTGTTTTATCTTATAACTAATTTAAAACCACAGCTGTAATCAATACCAACACCCTTGCTAAGTTATCGTAATAACTTGTATTAAAATACTACAACTATCGTGGTCACGGGTAGACTAACACTAATCAATACACTATTTAAAAGAAATGCCGCAGGCAATGAGTAATAAAAGAAGTTAGCATTCATAACCTTACTAGACAAGCTAGGTTTAGGCTATTGTAGAAGAGTACTTATTTTGATACCTGGAGGCTGATTCAAGTATTTAAAGCAGTACAGTTGCAGTTATGTTTCGATTCGACAATTTTCGAATTCTTGCAACTTTGGGATCGATCTCCAAAACGCTTGCGCACCGTACTAGATTGTCGTTTTTGCGCTCTCAAGACGCATACTTGAATACTTGACGCAAGCGTATTTGAGATTGATCCCAAAGTTACAAGAATACGAAAATGGCCGTTAAAACATAACTGCAACTTAACTGTAACCGCACTGCTTTAAATGCGTGAATTGACCCGCTGAAAACAATAAAAGAGGCGGTCAGAATTAATAAATGGATAGGATATTCCGTGCAAGAATGAAACCTTGCAACACTTGATTTGCAGTTGCTGGTTCAGAGGTTCAGCCACTGCAGTATGAGGTTAACAAAATAAAAAAAAATATATGGCTTAGGTTACTTGCATACAACCTTCCCTAAACAGATTCCGTGCAGTATGTTGACCAGCCTAATCTTTATAAAACTTGTTTGCTCGTTTTCAGATTTTTCTCAGTATATGGGCGACATGGATATACAAGACTACAAGGCGATGGCCGGTGGAACTGACAGGTAAGTGTATACTTAAGCCTGTTTTAATTAAATCATCGTACGATGGGTACCTACTTGAGCACTTTTGCTATCTATATCTACTTACATATATGTTTTTTGTGGATTACGCGAATCGCGTGAATTATTTAAAGGTACGAACCTTTTATTTACCTGTTCGTACCTTTAAATAATTCACGCGATTTAGTCCCGAAATATATCTAATATGTATAAAAATCGCGAAAGTTTAAAAACAATAATGTATTTTAATATTGTTATAATGTTATAGTACCTGGATGAACGAGTTTTGCTTGTTTTTTTAACAACGTTTTCCAAAAATGAAACCTAGTTAGATCGATTTATCGCCCCCGAAACCCCCTGCATACTAAATTTCATTAAAATCACTATAGTTGTTGCCGAGATTCAGATTATATATACATATATATAAATATACTAGCTGTCCCGCGCAACTTCGTATGCGTAAATTTTCCCCGTTTTTGCAACATTTCTTGTCGCTGCTCCGCTCCTATTAGTCGTAGCGCGAGGTTATATAGCCTATAGCCTTCCTCGATAAATGGGATATCCGACAAAAAAGAATTGTTAAAATCGGTTCAGTAGTTTTGAGTTTATTCGTTACATACAAAAATACAAATCTTTCCTCTTTATAATATTACTAGCTGTCCCGCGCAACTTCGTATGCGTAAATTTTCCCTTTTTTTTTTTACAACATTTTTCATTGCTGCTCCGCTCCTATTGGTCGTAGCGTGATGTTATAACCTATAGCCTTCCTCGATAAATGGGCTATCCAACAATAAAATATTTTTTCAGTGCAGCTTAGTAGTTTCTGATTATCGCATTCAAACAAACAAACAAAAAATAGATGTTGGCCGATTCTCATAGATACCAGATAAGCACAAAAAATGTCATCAAAATCGGTCAAGCCGTTTCGGAGGAGTATGGCAACGAAAACTGTGACACGAAAATTTTATATATTAGATGTATAGGTTTATATATATATATAGGATGTAACAGAAAGGTGCACCCTGTATATATATACAAGAATTACTAATTTAAAGGAATAAGATAAGTATATCAAATGTCTTTGTCAGTACGCAAAATGTTAATTTATATCTGTATTTACTTAGTTTATTTAATGAGGCTATTTCGTAAAGCCAGCATTTCTAGTTTGAAATTATAGAAAGTCACTCATAATCTCCTCATTAAGTACCTATATATTACAAGTTACTTCAAATTAGGTGCATTATATTTAACAAGTCAGTCAAAATGTTAACAAGTCCTAAATAAATACCAATATAGGCTACAAAATATATCACTAACTAACAAACAGAATAAAAAAATCAACAATAGCAACAACATTCCTATCAACAAAAAAATCTTGGCACTTATCGTCGCAACACTGGTTTGAAAGAAAAAAAATATGAATAATAAAAAACCAACAATGTCATTTTAATCAACATGAAAGCCTTTGAGGGCTCTATCAAATACGGCATCTGTATAACATATGCTTGAGGTCACAAGGACCCTCCAATCTGCCTCCATTCATTCACGCGGAGTCATCCATCTTGTTTTTCTTTTTTTTTTTGCTCGCATATCCCCAGCGTCGGGTGTTCGTCAAAGTGCAATATCATCAAATCACTGTAAAAGAAGTTTCATGATTTGAGGGGTTGCAGGGGGATGAAATATTACAAGGAGAGGTTCGTTTCCGAAAGGACGAGTTAGTGATGGGTGTGCTGTATAGAAAGATATGCTAATTTTGTTATTTGTGTTTAGTAAGCTATGCTAGAGGTTTTAAGATTTTGTAGGGTACTTTAAAAGTGTTGTTAAATTTTCGGATTTCAGAGATATCTCGTCTGTTGAGTATTGGTTTTCGATTTATAGTGAGTTAAGTGACAAATTATTACGATTATAAAAACGTTGTGTAAGTAATATAGGTACTTTCAGCTTCATAATTATTTCTACTACAGTATGACGACTCTCGTCATGTGTCTATATGGTTAGTCGAGAATCGTCATACAAATCAATTTGGAGTCTTTTTGATGATTTTGACTTTTAATAAAGCTGGTCCAGTCTCCAAATTTATAAGAGTTACTTTTACCAGGTCTATCGAGAACTACTTTTTCAAAGTTTAAGATTTTAACTGACGATTTCTCACAGTATTTGATTTTTTTCTTAATAATAATAAAAATATTTATTATATATTCGTAAACTTTCGCGATTTGTACACATTACAGAATTTTATAAGCTCTTAGCGTGCCTCAATCGCGTAAATATTTTATTTTAAGGCTAAATACCTTTGTAACGGCCGTGATCACGGGTAGACTGATTCAGCTCAGCGGTGCAATACGGTCGAAACGTCGGGCAATAAACAAAGGTATTTAGCCTTAAAATAAAATATTTACGCTATTAAGATCCGCTAAGAGCTTATAAAATTCTATAAATAATATTTATTGTTCTAAAAATCATTATACATTTTACATATCATAGAAGATTTTTATTAAGGCTTTTTATTTAATTAAAAATAGATTTTTATTAAAGGTTCTAATGAGAATAATAAAAAATCTATTGAGAAACATTGTTTACTTGTAGAGAATATATTTAACGACAAAGATCCCAATGTAACGGTATACTTGCTTCATCTTATTTCTGAATACGTAGTTTAATCAAAAGCTATATTTTACATCACATATCTTTGAACTACAACACATGCCTATCGTTTTTAGTGTCGGCGTCGTTGTGCCGAGTCACTCAGGGCGTATTTCATGCTACGTCGACTCAAGAAATGATATTGTCGAGAATATGATTCGTAAATGTAACAAATGTATTATGTACTCGACCTTTAGGGACGTCAGTTTGGTCCTTGAAAATGGACTTTGGAATTTGTATCGTTGTATTTCATTTTAGAAGGCTGTAAATGTGCCCTGGCTGGCTGTTTATCATTTATATGGACAGATGCAAGAAATAGCCTTTGGAGGTATAATTTCAACATGTTTCAGTTGATGTTGTATTTTATATGTTAGGTATATCATATTTTAATACATTGTTAATTTGACAAAAATACTCAAGAGATCATGGATTTGATCCTCACCCGGGATAAATTCATCATCATCATTCAAACATCATCAAACATAGGATTTGTGTGATAAACTCGATGGTTTATTTGGTGTCTGGGTGATAATGAGAAAAAAATTAAAAGATAGCGTTGTATGAGTTGTCCCAAGATTATTATTATTATTATATAAAAATAGACTTAATATAGACCTAGCTGTTGATCACACTTTAAAAAGTTTTTGTAACTGTACTTACCCAAATACATCAAGTTGTGGTTTTACTGCAGTTCACTAAAAAGTTAAACCGCTTCAATGGTCTTGCTGTAGAATTAAAATAAAACCGAACCATAAAATCAAACATAAAATTTGAAAACTCTATCTCATAGTATAATTTTAACAGAAATCTCAAAGTAATGTCCATTCATTTTAATTATTCGTCATCAAAATATTTTTTTAAAATTAATTAACTCGTACTATTGTCATTTCACAGGCTATAAATGTTGATTTGTACACATTACAAAATTATAAAATAATATTACGGGTCTTAGTCGCGTTAATCATTTGAGGTAAAATATCTGATTTATGCCCGACATTTCGACCGTATTGCCACGGCCGTAATCACGGCAAAACGGTCGAAATGTCGAATTATGTTTTATAAAGTTCACAGGGTTAGGTAGTTGCGAAACAATACTAATATTTATTACTAGTCTTATACTAACGTTATAATACTATCCTATATCCTCACTGGCCTTATTGAAACATAAAGCATCACATAATGTGTGACTTAACAGCACTAAGAACCATCTCGAGATGTATAAAAGTTTAAGTGTGCGTCGGTACTCGTAGCTGTTCGTAGCTATTAGGTCTACGACGTAGCACGTAGTATGCTTTTATTATTCCTTCTACATAAAAAAGACAGATACTCACGTTAACTGTTTTAAAAGGATGAAAATTTTAAGAAGTCTTCAGTTCAGATTTAAAGTGTAACTTCAATTGAATTTTAAATTACCTAGGTAACAGAAGCAACATCATAAATATTTTTTTAAATTTATATTTTATAAATTTGACTACCTCTGTGGTGCGGTGGGAGTGTGTCCGACTGCTATGCAAAAGGTCGTGGGTTCGATTCCCACACGGTACACTTTGTGTGATCCACAAATTGTTGTTCCGTGTCTGGGTGTAATTTGCGTCCGTAACTTGTAAGTTTGTAAAATCCCCCGCGACACAGGTCTTGTACACTACTGTGGTATTAGACTTTAAAAAAAATAATGAAATCAATTTAAAATGGCTTTAAATAATAATATTTATCTTTGCTCACATTAACCGGGACGGTATAATAAAAGATCTAAATGATCATGGGGTTACAATTTACAATGTAGTACAAATTTCACTGGGAAAGTTGCTCTGAGTATATTTATTAGAAATTCTATAGATAAATACTAGCAACTAATACAAGCACCTAAGGTTCCTATTTGTAAGTTGTATCGGTATCATTTGCGCAGGCGCAATCCATTCTCATCGTTGCGTGAGCGCACGGTGAGATGCCTTACCGCACATCTGGCCTATACTGTTCTATTTTGATCTGTTGTCTGTGGCCCAAGTTACAGGTTGTTTATAAACGTTGATAAACTTTCGTGATTTGTACACATTATGAAAATATGTATGTATAATACGGGTCTTAATCGCGTGAATAATTTAAGGCAAAATACCTTGTTTATTGCCCGACGTTTCGACCGTATTGCAACGACCGTGGTCACGGGTAAACTGGTAGTCAGTCTACCCGTGTTTTTTTTTTGTGGCGGTAAGAGTGAGCATCAGGCTGTTTTTCCGCAACAAAAAATGTTATTGCTACAGTATTATATAGATTATACACAACTAGCAATCCCGGTCAACTTTGTTCTGCCACGTATTCTTTCTAGATTTTTTGATGTTTTAATAGTTATTTTGCTTTTCTAGACAAAAACAAAACCAACAAATCCTTTTTTTGTTAAATTATAAACCGACTTTGTGAACAATGGTATAAACATGACACTATGAGTATAATAAATGTATCGCGCTAGCATTCCAAATGTATAGTCTGTCAAAGGTTGTTTTGTCAGTTTTATATATTCTTAAATCGATAAACAAAATGATAGTTGTTCCCGCTGGCGCTCATGACTTTACTTTATATTAATACTCCGCTTGAGTGTAGGTAAATTCATGCGTGAGATCATTGTTCGCTGGCCTATTGATCAGAAAGTTCGCTCCAACAACTTTATATAAATACATGTCACGAACACTTTAGTAATAATGATAACAATATGACCTGTATCACTATTATTATATTGTAATAGTTTATATACCTATTTTGTTAAAAAAATATTTAAAAGACTATACGTGTTATTTTACGTTTACTGAGCTAATCCATCGTTACTGTCTATCTTGTCTATTGTTATCTATTGTACAGCAGCTTTAAAGTTTTAGCATCCATAGTCTTATGTCACTTATTATTGTTTCAGTTTGTCCAGGTAGTGTAATAAATTGTAGTGTATGTGTTATTACTAATATGCCTTAATAATAGATAACTAGCAATGCAGCAGATAGCAATCTTGTTAACCCCTCCAGCTGAGCTCAAAGGCTTGTGTTAAGAGTGGGTTCACGTCGGTAGTGTAATGGGTAGGAACCGAACCCGCGACCTCACGATGGCGAGGCCGATGCCTTAGCCATTAGGCTGCTTCTTCAATTATATAATGTGTGGTACATATATTTTATACGTAACAAATAATTGAGAATAAGTATGTGTTTATTGCAATACCGACTTCAAATAATAATAATAATAATATCTTGGAACACCTCACACAACCCCATCAGACACCCCATAAATATATTTATATATTTTTAAATACATACATATTAAAGATAAATAACACCCAGACGCAGAATAAACCATCTTGCTCATCACACAAAGTTTTATCCTGGGTGGGGATTGAACCCACAACCTCTTGCGTAGCAGTCGGATACACTCTCACCGTGCCGGAGATGCAGTTTCAATCTATATTTATATACAAGGAGAAGCTGACTGACTGACATATCAACGCAGGGCCTAAACAATAAGGGTTAGAAACTTGAAATTTTGCACAGGAATTTCTTTTATATCGTAGGGGAGCACTAAGAAAGGACTTTTGAAAATCCACCCCTAAGGGGGTAAACCGGAAATTTTTTTGGTTACAATCTGGCACCCACGCCGGCAAAGCCGCGGACTTGAGCTAGTTAGTTACACTTTTTAACAGGACTTTACTTTTACTAAAATTCTAAATTTAATATCCCCCAATAGACGTCGCAAGTATCTACCCATCCTTATGAATTTCCTCGTTAGCAATATTGCTTAGTAAAACAACAACTAAGCTAATAATAACTAGCGATTGCCACCAAACAAAAGTCTGCCGGCGGCCGTCAATAACAGAAACTATCTTTAGCAAAGGCGCCAAGACTGCAGTTGCAACTGGATCGATAACCAATCAGCTTCAAGCGCGGCCCGCTAGAATTACCTGAGTCTTGATTAGGTACTCGCGATCTCTGTAAGTGGAGGTAGTACTAGCCGGTCAATAAACTTTAGACGGCTTCTCTTAATATTTTCCTCTCGATAACAACCGCCTCGCGTTTATGATAGCCTGGTACCTGTTACGGAGATAGTTATTGTTTTTAGTACGTATTACTGTACTGTTGTAGTTAGTTGTGTGTTTATTACCTATAGGGCTAGTAAGGTCCTTTGTATAGCGCTAAAAACTAGTTTTCATTATAGTTTTTTTTTTTTAGACAAGACCATTATTTTTTTGGTAAAACAAAGCTGGCTGTGCTCGTAACTAAGGCCACGTGAAGTTGCAGTGATGCTCACTCCCTATAGGCGTTAGCGTGATGAGAAAGCGGCAGTAGCCTAATGACTAAAGCATGGGTATCGCAATCGTGAGGTCGCGGGTTTGAATCCTACCAATTATACTACCGACGAGAACCCACTTCTAATACAAGCCGATGAGCTTAGCTGGACGGGTTAACAACATTGCTAGTATTGTGGGACTCAATCCCACATCTTGCTAGTTATCTAAATCAAAAGAAAGAAAAATAGTAGCCTAAGTAAAAGTCCTGTCAAAATCTGTCCAGCCGTTTCGGAGATAAGCCGAAACACTAAATTTAAAAAAAAACCCCGACGGTCGTATAAAAGAATGAAATAAAATTTAAAAACACACACACACACGTTTAGTAAAAAACTATTACACACAGTTATTATTATTTATTTGTTGTATTGTTATTATTTATTTGTATAGATAGATTATGATTCACCGCATCAAATATTGTAAATAGGTTATAGGTTTTCTAATTTCAAATTCGATTTAATTATTGGTAGGCGTCAAATTATTGATACACGTTCAGGAACCGCTCCGCTATAACTGGCGTAAACCGCAAATATTGGCGAAAACGCCAATATAATTACTAAAATTGTTTTGTAGGAATAAAGATGTTGCGTAAAACAGAACAATCTTAATTAAAAATATCAAAAAAGACATTAAACTACATTTTACTACTTCTAAGCGAATATTGGGACACAGTACAAATCTATACTAATATTATAAAGCTGAAGAGTTTGTTTGTTTGTTTGTTTAAACGCCATAATCTCAGGAACTACTTGTCTAAATTTAAAAATCTTATACTGTTCGATCGTCCATTTATTGAGGAAGGCTATATACTATACAGCATCACGCTACGGCCAATGGGAGCGGAGCAGCAATGAAAAATGTTCCAAAAACGGGGAAAATTTACGCAAACGAAGTTGCACTGCTCAGCTAGTATTCTAATATATTGAAAATAATTTTCAAATAAATGTTTGTACACACAATTGGAATTCCTAATTGAAACTAACAAAAGTCTTTCTTGAAATAATAATACTTCTTGAATATTAACCGGTACACTTTTTCCACATAATCAGGTTCAAACAAATTTACATAACGATCTCCTAACTAATGATCCAAGAAATTCATGTTTTATTAATATCTTTGTTCAACTGAGACAATTTTGTACTGTCATAAATAAAGCTACGGCCAAATAATGTAAAGGTTCTACTCCATTAAACACGATTTAAAAATTGTTTTAAAAACCTCTTGTGTTATTCATAAACGTAGTTAAGGAATGTTGTCTTACTTAAATAGTTTTTAATGATGATAATTTTCTGCACAAAAGCAAGTCCAGATAACACCAGTGCAAGTAGCTAGAGAGAAGCTACCTCTTATAAAATTATATATACTACGGGTCTAATCGCGTGATTAACATTTAAGGTAAAATACCTTGTTTATTGCCCGACGTTTCGACTGTATTGCGTAATCGTGAAAGTTTATCAACGAGCTGTTAGTTTATAAAGTAAGCACATCACACCAATCGTAAATTGCAATAACATAAAAGTATTATACATCCGACTGTAACTGAGTATGAATGTGGAAGACCCAAGAAAAGATGAATAGACTGTGTGAATGAAGATATGCGAGAAAAAGAGTGAGTACAGAGATAACATTTAATAGAAATGAATGAAGATAAAGGGCAAGCCAATGATGATCCGATTGTACTCTTCCTAGTCAACAAAATAAAAATTGCAAAAGAAGATCAAAATGAGAAATGTGGTGGCGCCTTAATGAGTTTGAAAGTTTCGATTGAACCGTCACAGATAACGAATAACAATAGTCTGAATCTAAAGCCTCTGTCCGTATCCCGACTGAGTTGTAGATAAGTTTTTGTGTTTATATGTACGTTAGTGTTTTCATTCCTGATTCCCGAATAATATAAACTAAAATAAGCGTTTCGATATGATAAATTGAAAATGTCATCAACTCTGGATAGACAGTGTATGGTGCCCCACGACAGACTGAGTGAGTCACTATTTCTTTTAAATTTTCTATAGTTTGCAACAGCTGCGATAAAAATTACAGTTTATACAACCACTAAACATATATAATAAAAAAATAAAAAAAATATGAAATATTCAGAAAACTCGCCTTTTCAAAAAAGATGGAAACAAGATCCCCTTCATGTTTCGGCACTTTAGTCAAACAAATTCATTAAACCATTTTTCGTACTGCTCGAATAATCAAATCTTTATTTGCTTACATAAGTTATTAAACCAGGGTTTTGTATAAGCTCCATACTCATGTACACTCTAACTAGTTTTACTTTAAAGCCATTTCAAAAATACTACTTGTACCTCTTTCATTTAACATAAAATTTGATGTCCATTAAGTTGATATTTATTCACTTTCCTGATTACCTGTTCAATTTACTCAAGCAAGCAAGCTCTAAACACCTCAATTTTCATTATAATCTAACTTAAATTTCCCAACTTTAATCTCTATCTACATTGTATCAGTTATAAGCTAGAATCTGGGGCCGAACTATCAACTAATCTCGTAGAGGCCATTAAGAGTGGTGCAGACGTCAATGTTATCTAATATTAAAATCAACGGTTACCTGCGCCGCCGGTGCCCAAAACGCGTTACAAAGACAATTTTCAATTATCCGCGTACGTTGCTGTTATACTCGTATTAGGTTGCCTGTCCAATAAAGCGGAGCGGAGAAACGGAGAAATATTTATTATTAGGATTTTTAATGTACATTTTATGTCAATGATATTCGCGAGATATATAAATGATATCGGCTCGTATCCACATCGCGACGTAATAAAGTATAAATTTAAATATATGAAGGAAAAAATCGTCTCAGGCAGGACTTGAACCTTTAGGGGTACCGGCTCTAAACCGTTGCCAACTCCGACACCGTGACATGTCCACCAAAGTCGAATTTAGCCGATTCGATACGATTTTATAGCAATCGTGAAGTCATCCACCGCGTTCCCAAGGAACTTGTGCGGCTCTGTGAGTTTCATTGCAGAAACCATTTCACACGAATTTTTGCTGATGCTCAGCCTGAATAATACTTTTTGTGCATATGCTAATTTTATACATATAAATTTAAATGTGTGTAGGAAAAATTCGTCTTAGACGAGACTTAACTGGCGACCTTAGGACCCTAATCCCCCGCAGACTACAAACTTTTCATTTGCCAAAAGTTCACCTATCTGTTAATCAGTATGAACATGTATGGAAGTTCGCACATTATACCGATTTGGAATCAGCCGACTAAAAGGTTTGATGGCCGATTACTATACGATTTTCTTTAAACTTTGCTTAATCAGTACGGCGCTCTTCCACGCGCGCACACTGCTAATAGTTCAGTTGGGCGACTACTGTCCAACCCGATCAATCTATCGGACAATTAAAAAGTTTGTAGTCTGTGGGGGCCTCTTAGTTGATTTATGAGGTTTTTTCAAAGATAACTAGCTATGTGGGATTGTGGGTCCCATCACTAGCAATCCTGTTAACGCTTTTCCTCCCGAACAGAACTTTTTCTTCTTTTCTAACTTGCATGTTGGACAGTGTAGGGTTCCGCAACAGTTACTGCAATGAAAGTATCAGCAAAAGATCATTCCTTAATAGCACACGTCTTTCTGTTGAGAAGCGCAGTATTTTTAATAATTTTAGATGAAAGTATTTTTTAAACTCCTGTAATATTTTTCATTTTTGGCCATACGGTTTAAAAGATATGGAATTGACGAATAACGGAGAAAGACATCAATTCTGAAACTTTCGAGACTATAATGAGACAGAGGGGGACGGGGGGGAGGGGTACAAAAAGAAAAAGGAAATATATAATAAACGTGTAAAGAGTATTTAAACCTTCAGTCATCGTTGTGGTTGTCGTAGTTCAGTTACAGAGCTATACATTTGTATAAGTACTTTGGTTGTTTTAAATGAACAGGTTTATTTAAAAAATGTAGCATTCAGCTGTTAGCTAATTACATTGTCAAGTACAAGCTAGGTACCGTGCTTGAAACTTATGATTTGACGGTAATTACCCATTTTTGTAGGTAGTAATTATATTTTTAATTATTAGTAGGGTAATAATGATTTCCACGGGAAAGCTTTATAGAGAACTTAACCATAATTACTAGGTGCAAAGTAGGGTTGTTCAAAGGTAACATTATAGCAAAATTTTAATTAAAACTCAAAACGTGTCGCTATCGATTTACTACTCACGTTGAGCTTAGGGTTGTCACTTAATTTCTAACTAGTTCCATTAGTACATTACGCAGGTTGTGTAGAATAATGTTAGGTAATGGGATTTCAGTTCATTGTAAATTAAAACTGTTAGAAATTCTTGCATGTGCTTGCAATTTGTTCATATGCTATCAGAGGAATATAATTTTGTTATTTTTAATGCTTAATGTTGTCCCATCACATCACATTCGCGCATAGAAGGCATCTTATTAAGGCCCCGGCCTTACCTCCCCCAATTTTTAGTAATATATATACGATTTATAGTTTAAACTTAGCACCAGTAAATCATGGATGATCGCATTAATCAAGTGTCGTAGTCGTATGTGAAGAAAACTTTATATATGGACTCTCTTTTTCGGTCTAAGGCGACTTTCAAGTAATGCTTTTATGATCCTTAATTACTACAACTTATTAGTAAAACAGTAACGTTAAGTGCCAACCCTGCTCGCGTTTGACGTTGACAGCTTGTAATACATTAATTAAAATGTTGTCGGCTACACTTCGATTTTATAGTTTTAAATATAGTATAGTATGCACTATAGTTGCCTTTCTGTGTAGCTACTGCGTTTGATTGGTAATTCATTTAGTGTCGACGCGGCCTCTGTCCGTTATTATAAAAGTGGAAAAAAATTAGTTCAGCTATGGTTTATTTTTATACTTCTACGGTTGTACTATTGGACAAAGAAAAGTGCAGCTGCAATTTTAATCCGGCTTCAAACAAGGTGTGTTAAAAAAGTGGTAATCCAATTTTTTTTTGTTGCATTTTTTATTTTTTTAGATTTTGTGGAAAACTGTGGCGTAGGCTATGAAAGACTAGAGGCGTTAACAGGGTTGCTAGTAATGAGGGACCCACAATCTTACACACATTGCTAGTATTTTTTTTCTTAAACAGAATAATTGAAGTAGGTTCATTTTTCTTTAAACAGTTAGCGCATAAAGCTGCCAGTTTTCTTTTTGCGTTTCTTATATATGCTTAAGTGATGATAAACGGTTACCAGAAAGCCAGAAAGCCGTATTGTTTATAAAGCAAGTTGAATGTTGCTGAGTTGCTGTCAACACTGAGTGCTCCAGAGTTGATGACTGGATGTTGAAAAGTTCTTATTCTCTGAGTGAAATATCAGTTGAGCAACAAAATAAAGTTGTCGTGTTGGGCATGTTTCTAGCTATCTTCAAATAAGGCAGTGGAATGGATCAATGTTAAGATAAAAATTAGGACAACATTAGCTTAATAACATACCTTTTAGTCTCTTTATAACATTATTCTCGTGATGCCGGTCAGCTCCTCAAGTTGGCCATAACGTTAGTTCCAACGCTACTGGTCCAATGTTTTGATCTAGGAAATAGCATTGGCGCCAACGTTAGAACGAGCGTATTATAGATCCACACGTTGGACGAGTGGCGTTGGACCGATGGCGACGTTGGGGCCAACATTTGGAGCCGACGTTACATATAGTCCCGATTGACAAATATTTGAATAAACAATAAAACGCAAACTTTAATTTGCCAAAATATCATACATAAAAAATGTTTCGATAACTTCACATTTCGCAAATGAATTATTTTACAAATTCTCAAATATACAATACCAAATGTAAATTATACTCAGATCTCACATGATCATAAATGCGTTTATACAAAAATAATCAATGCGCATAACAAACAAATATACATACAATGCATTCTTTCGTATTAATGAATCGGATCTCGTCTGCATAGTTTTTAATAAGTGTAATGAAAGCTGCAAATATGATGCGAGGGATATACGCGTCGAGTGTGGCACTAAGGTTTTATGGAGAGGGTATAGGTGAGGGAATTAGCGTTTTTTTCTTTTGTAAGCTGGTAGCGACAATCAATTAAATACGGTTATTGTAGACACTGACAGATTATAAAATAAATGTTTTATAAACTTTTCGATTTGTACACATTATAAAATTATATATACTATGGGCCTTACCTAATCGCGTGAATAATTTAAGGCGAAAAACCTTGTTTATTGCCCGACGTTCCGACCGTATTGCAATGACCACGGTCGTAATACGGTCGAAACGTCAGGCAATAAACAAGGTTTTTTTTTAACTTAAATTATTCACGCTCATTAAGACCCGTAGTATAAATAACTTTATAAGATTATTAAATAGTAGGAAAAATGTATAAAATGCTAAATTTGATACTGATTACAAATTGTTTTGTAATTTGTACGTAAAAGGGAAAATTAGCCAAATAGATCAAACTCGTCAAGATGGCATATAATAAAAAAATATGAAATTTTATTTACGTTTACAAACTCCTATTTACCGATTTGCTATAAATGTTGATTATCTTTCACGATTTGTACACATTATAAATTACGTTGATCAATGAGCGGCATTAATAAAAAAAATATATTATTTAGCTCCGATTTATGAACCTCTAATGAACAAAAAATGAACAGAACCAAGTGTTCAACGGGCTCGGTGTGTGGTGATTCTTAAACAGTTGACCACGGGAGTTGCAATACTGACTGCTTCGGTGGCGCAATGGGAATGTGTCCGACTGCTACGCAAGAGGTCGTGGGTACGATTCCCACACGGGACACCACTTTGTGTGATCCACAAATTGTTGTTCCGAGTCTGGGTGTACTTTGTGTCCGTGACTTGTTTCTTTGTAAAGTCCCCCGCGACACAAGGCATGTACCCTACTGCGGGAGTCACCTTTAAATAAAAAACGGTCAAAACATCAGGCTTTAAAATTATTCACGCGATTAAGACCCGTAGTGTATATATTTTATAATCTTAAACCTGGAGTTCAATTCGCACTCAGTCGGTTTGTCTCTCCCCGCTCCTCACAACACCATCCTCCCTCCTCACATTTCATTTCCCATTGCAAAACGAAACTGCGACGTCGGCGTCGGTGCATTAGTAAATTACTCACGTACCTACGTAAAGTCCATAGCCTATACCGTACTTTTCAAAACTTGGAATTTTGTCGCAACATTCAAACTAACTAATTTGTATAATTAAACATTCCCTGCCCACGCCTAAATTAGGCCGTTGTTTTGCAAATTTTTCCTTAATTCAATTTGTCTGTGGAGGATTTTTGATAGTAATGTAATTTATTATATTGATTTTTAAGCTTTAACTCAAAAAATAGGGTGTTTTATCATCTACCGTATCGCGTCGTTCACACGGCGTTGCTCTGCACGATTGCAGGTTAAAGCTGTATTTAATTCTTGCAATATAACATCTCAATAACTGAATATAATAAATGCCCCATGCATCGTTTTAGGGTTCCGTAGAAAACAAGGAACACTTATAGTTTGCACCCGTCCGTTTGTCCCTAGGTTAGCACAGAAACCCTTAACCATGCCAAATTACAGCTTTCTAGTACTAGAAAGCTTTAATTTGGCATGGATATATGTACATTATTAGTTACGACGAGAAAGTCGTTAAATAAAATCAATATTTTTTTTGTGTTCCTAACTCACCTAAAGTGGGGATGTTTTTTTCTCGTCTATCCCATCGTGTGGGGTGTCGTTGGATAAGGTTTTCAAAGATAATGCGGGTCTGTTCAAACATTTTTCGATTTAGGGATCCGTTATGAAATAATAATCTTTTAAATGCTCATTTTTGTTACGTGCCCCCCCCCCTCACCTGCCAGCTAAACAGTTGTCGTTAGGTATGTAAAGAATCACAGTAGTAGTTTATATAGTACAACTAGACTTTACAAGTTTCAAGCCGACCATGTGAAAAGTAACAAAAATTGTCGTAAAATTTTGATTAAAAATGAGTTATAAGCATAACGTTGTTTAAAAAACCGGAAACCCATTTTATTTTCCCCATTATTGTAATGTGCAACTGCGGAACCCTATACTGTTAATGGCCCGACATGCAGCTGCCCGGTTTTTACATATAGAACAGGTGCATGTGCCCATGCAATTGCGGCTAGCTGAGGTAAGGTCGACTGCTTGTCTATAATTGTAATATGGAGTGCGGAGCGCCATATGGTCATGAGTCACGTCATACAAGATGAGCAAGGACTTTTTTCGAAGGAAAAACGCCCCTTGAATAATCCCATCTCCAATTATTCCTGCGGATTTTATAGATTTTCAACATTCTTTACAGACAAACAATTAACTGACATAAAGTACATCCAGACTTGGAACAATAATTTTTAGATCACACAGAGTGGTACAACAACACCGTGCATAACACGTGGAGGAACAACAGAAAATCAGACTCACACAGGATGATTTGCAAAATACTAATAATCTCCCGCTCGTGGTTTCATTACATTACACTAAAGAACTGTGTGTTATATCAGTTTTGAATATCCATACTAATATTATAAATGTGAAAGTAACTCTGTCTGTCTGTCTGTCTGTCTGTTACGCTTTCACGCTCAAACAGCTAAACCGATTTAGATGAAATTTGGTATGGAGATAGTTTGAGTCCTGGGGAAGGACATAGGATAGTTTTTATCGCGATAACCGGCATGCACGCGGGTGGAGCCGCGGGCGAAAGCTAGTATTAAATAAATTAACCCTTAGTCACCTAAAATTTCTTTTTGGAGATATGACCACCTACAGACTATTTCGCCTCAGATTCAGGCCCTAAGCCTGACAAAAAAACAATTTACTCCAGGTCTCATAGGAGTGCAGTAGGTGGTTGTGTGACAGAAATAGGTGGTAAAGATAATAAGATATTACAAAGTGATTTGATGTAATGTAAAGAAGTCATGAACGAGAGTTTGTTATTATATTACAAATCAGCCACTTATGCCATTGATCTCAAGTAGTACCTACTACAGCTTTCTTTGGTACTGCCAAAAAAACGGTCGGCGTGTAACACAGTAAAAAAAGCTGTAAATATTTGGTTTCTGTTAAACATCTACATGATGTTTCAGATATACTTATTTTCTCACAGAACACAAAACTACTACTTGTAGGTAGAATTAACCCTATCCACCTACCATCATAGCATATATTGACTTTCGATTTACGCTGAGTAAGGAGATGTATCTGTCTGCTGTTTTTATTCCATTTACTGTTCTAGAACAAGACTGTTAGGGTTTCTTAGCTGTGTACTATTGAGGTTATGTTAATATTGTAACGTTTTACATTGCTTGTCGTTAAGTTTTAACAAAACCAGAGATGTATCTAGTGTATTCATTTATGTCCAAATAAATTATAAATGTGAAAGTAATTTTGTCTGTCTGTAACTTTTTCATGATTCACCGCTGAATCGATTTAGATTAAATTAGATTCTGGGATAGTTTGAATTACAAATCAAATCAAATCATCTTTATTCGTGAAACATAGGTTACAATTAGTTGTTATTATACAGTGTAGGTTTCGCTATGCCCTGCCATGCATCAGGCGTACAAATTTATTATTTCGGTACATCACAATATAGGTTATAATACATCATTAATCAATTTGAACATAAAAATAGTAATAATAATATCTGTAAGGTCAACAAATAATAGAAAGTTCATAGTTTTAATTAAACAATAACATATATACACCTCAAACTATTTTTTGCAGAAAAGGACATAGGATAAGGATAAGCGTTATCAACGTAGACGGAACCGCGGACATTAACTAGTATATTATATAAGATATTACGACAACAACATAATTTACACAGACTACATATTATTTTTGCTCTTAATTTTCGCGAAATGTATTTAATTAAGCATATTGTTTCCACTTATTTTCACAATCCAATAAACTGATGAATATTGGAAAGGTTTAAATTACTGTTAACGTAATTATTACCTAATGGAGTGAAGTAATTATAATTAGTCCACGCACAATGTTATTAAATTACATGCAATTTGATTTACGTGGTTGCGTTGTATGTTACATATAATAAAATATAAACTTTATTAGATACTAGCTGACGCGCGCAATTTCGTCTGCGTAAATTTTCCCCGTTTTTGCAATATTTATCATTGCTGCTCCGCTCTTATTGGTCTTAGCGTGATGTTATTTAGCCTATAGCCTTTCTCGATAAATGGGCTATCTAACAGTAAAAGATTTTTTTTAAATTTGGATTGTTGTTCCAGAGATTACCGCGTTCAAACAAACAAACAAACTCTTCAGCTTTATAATATAAGTATAGATTTGAATAACACGATCAGCATTGTAAAATAAAAACGGGATAAGTGAGAGTCGAACTCGCCCACTGAGGGTTCCGTATAAATTTGTACGTGCATATCTACACTTCACTAACACTACACTAATAATATTATACGGAGAAGAGATTTGTGTTTTTGTATGTTTCCAACAATTTAATTCAAAAACTACTCAATCAATTTCAACTAATTGTTTACCATTAGAATGCTACATTATCTTTGAGCAACATAGGCTTTATTTATTACTAGAAAAAAAATAGGAATTATATACCCATCCGTGCAAAGCCGGGACGGGCCGCTAGTTATAAATATGTAATTCAGGAGATCGAGGTTTTTGAAGACTATTTTTATCATTTAAATATAATACAGTTTTCAGACTTTTCCCTATACTAGTAGTATAAGACGGTATTACCTGCCAAATTTTATAGCTCTTGGTCAACGAAAAGTACCCTATAAATTTTTAATCACAAGCGAGTGCCGAAATATATGTTTTTTGCGGCATAAGCGGCCGTATCTTTTTTTTACTTGAAATTTTGATTTTTTCATCTTCAAGGAGCCGTAGACCTGAGTATATATATATTTAATTTTAACTTGATACCTCCACGCGTTTTTGAGAAAAACGGTCTTGACAGATAGATGGACAGATGGACTGACGGACAAACACAGTGATCCTATAAGAGTTCCGTTTTTTTCCTTTTGAGGCACGAAACTCTAAAACAGTCGCAATTAGGACTACATTTTGATACCTTTAAAAAGCCGACTGGATAAGAAACGACATTGAGCAGAAATGCCCAGAAAACTAGCGATTATACAACAGCTTCATTAAATAATTATGGATTTCTAATAAAAACTCAATAACTCTTAAAGCCTCCGAGGTTTTTCATGTTATTTTGAAGATAAATAATAATAATACTCTGTTATTTAATAACAATTCAATAATGTCACTAATAAGTTTTATTTTTTGCTGAATGAATATTTAAAAAAAACACTATTAAATTTGTGGTAATTAATAAAAGTGTATGCTGATTGGATCACTTAAAGTTACAATACCCTAACGTTTGTTTAACATTTAAATTCAGTAACAAAATGCATTTCATAACACAACGTAAAGCAAACCTCTATTCTGAGGAACTTCTTGAACAACCTAAATTCTATTTATTATTCTATACAAAGGTAGCTCGATAAGTTTTGAGACGAGAAAAAAACTATAGAAGATAATAACAATATTTATTTTACATATTTCGAACAACAACATTAGCCTAAACAAACTAATATAACACTTTTGCCAGTCATGATCCGATAGGTCCGAAATTGCTACTTCGTAGGCGGCCACTGCCTCTTCAACACGTGAAAAAAAAATCCCTTTTATTTTTTCCTTGATTATCTATTACAAAAAAAAACATGGAGCTAAATCATGACTGTACCGTGAATAGGACAGGGTTTCGAGGTCTTTGTAGTTTTGTACATTTCATATGGCATAAACGGCCGTATCTTTTTTTACGTTACATTTAAAAATAAAAATCACATCTTTCAGGGACTAGAGACCTAAGTACCTACATGGTTTTAATTTCAACTCAATACCTCAACTCGTTCCCGAAAAAAAGGGTCTTGACAGACTGACCTACAGTCAGACCGACGGACAGACGGACGGATAACAAAATGATCCAATAAGGGAGAAATCCTTATAGGATCACTTTGTTGTCAATTTTTTTCCTCTTGACCCTGAAAATTACGCCAAACCAAAATTTTGTAATGCACCAGAATCAACACCCACATCCCAAGCAAAATCACACGCAATAAAAAACATAAATTTAGGTATTTAATTCGATAAAAAAAATGAGACATTCCACTTTACTCCCCGTCTCTCAACCCCATCTCGATTTTCCGACTAAAGTTTAACAGAATTAGATGTCCCGAATGACACTAAAAAGGAAAGCAGACGACTTGTAAGCCATAAATGTATTCAAAAAGTATTAAAAAAAACCGAAACACCCAACGAAAATTCAAAGAAAACGAATTGTATCAACTTTTCAACGTTTTACTTACAGAAAAAACACTGCCGTGTTAAAGTAAGCAGCGCTGGTAAAAGGCATTACCTATGGCAATAAGTTACCTTAACGACAGCCGGTGGGAGTATAAACCGGTGAGCACATTCGCGGTGCGGCCTAAAGTAATGGAATAAAAACATAAAGAGCATTAGAGTGAGCTGTGCGAAGGACGCAAGATAATACAGTGGGTACCCGACCTTATCGACCGTGGTTAAGCGCCCAAGTGATGTTTGATAGGGTAAAAAAAACCTCGACTGAAATATTACAACCCTTTTTTGTTTTACCCTGTAACAAAGTTACTGACAAGATTTTTGGCGTAATTTTTGCAAGGCTTTTGTTGGAAGTTAAATGATTTAAGCGTTTCTGCCTTTTTGTTGTAATTGCCACATTGTGTGTGTGTTTTAGGCTATTATTGAATTTTGTAAGTGCTTTTTCTTTTGCTTCTTTAAGGTGAAGAGTAATTTATAAAGTGGTCAGTTGCAACAACAGAAATATTATCAAGTTCAACTTGCCCCGTAAAAAAAATATCCTAATAAGTAAATGTTTGTTGTATTTCAGCTACCGTATTAAGTATATATTGTAGACGTTAACAGTACGAAGATTAACGCGTATCAATTGAATATACTACGAGTATTTTTAAATGCGAGCTGAAAATGGTGACTGTGTAATTTATCATAATTTTTACAATTCATATTGTAAGTTTTTTGGGATTTTTACTCCATCAAGATCTCACTAATATGCATAAGAAATGCTTAATAGATTTATCTATACCTTATACAAGATATTTAATATTTTTTACTGAATTAAAACACGACGTTAGTACATTTATAGCCTAAACAGAGCTGATTAAAATTAAAACCCTCGCCATCTTGATTAAAACTAAAACCATGTTTAATTAAAACAGAACTTGAAATTTTTAAGCCACAAGCAACGAAATCACTCAGTTTCCCTTTATCGCATCGTTGAAATTTTTCCAATCTGTCTATAATATGTTATTGATGAGAATACCCTCGCAAAGCTTAACGTCAGACAAAAGTTTCCTCATCCACCCCGGTTGGTTTTTCAACCTATCTATTTTTTCAACTTAAGACGAGTGTAGATTTATCACATTCCAATGCTAACTGCCGGTCCGGTTAACAGGGAAAATAATTATAAAGGAATGTTGAACGTACTAAGGAAAGGTCATTAGGTTTTGAACCACAGTGGATATTTTGAAAATGGATGCGACAGTTCGACATGGCAATCGGGTTAAAAGATTAGACTGCGAAGACTTACACCATCTTGATTTTGTCGAGATTGTGTACTAAAAATAATTTTAAAATCAAGTTGCGAACAGTGATTAGTCTAAATTTTGACAACTTGCCTTGAATTTGTGTTTTAGAAAACTCGTTAAGTCAGTGTGGTCTTCGGTAGTATCGCATTGCTGCCCCTATCTAGCTACGAGTGTTATGAGAACTATCTATTGGCCCATAGAAAATTTGTGATATGCCAGGTTTTAAATGTTGTCCTTCTATGTTATCGATTTTATAGGTTTTAAGAAATGGTGTAAAAATTACATAAACATGTGATGTGACTCTGAACGACTCCGGATACGATTGAAACCTGAATATCTGCGGTCGTTTTTTAATCAGCTTCCGTTGGAAAATGTCCAGTTGCCAGTTATCGACAAGAGTTTTAATCAGAACTTTAGCGTATGTGCCAGTGTCTGGAGCAAAATCAATAGGTATTTTAAGCAAATTAAATGCGTTTTGTTTGAATTTTATGCGCGTTTTTGATTAACATATTCACGATGAAAGTTGGCTGGCTTTTTGAGTTCATTGCTTAGATTGTTGAGAATTAGATTGGAGAATGAGGTTTCAGGGAAATGAGTTTTGCATGCAATATTTATGAATTAAAAATGAGTTGAGATTGTTTTTTATAGTTTTGAGTTGGTGTTGTGAAATTGATAATAGGTTCATGAAATGATTTTGCGTAGTAAAGTAGTTCAGTTTTGAATAAGACTTTTTTTTGTGATGATATTTTTAGGTATAGGTATGAATTCTTATAGAAAACGAGTACTTTACTTTTTACTTGTTTTTTGTCACAACGCAGCTAATCTCGTCAAAAATAAGCCTGCACCCAGAGCTCAAATATTTTTGTCCTAATGTTTGCTGGAGGAAGGTAGTTTGTGGTGAACATAATGCGGAAAGAAATTCATGATTGCCGTTTTGGAACACACTTTAACCAAAATCGATTAGTTGAAAATGATATGGATAAAGATACTTCACCTCGAGATTATAAAAACCAAAGATAAACAAAAAACTTCATGTTTATTATTTCAAGAGGATTTCTGTGCAGGTGACGGTAGTGTTCCTCGCTTAGACCCATTTATACCTATCATAAGCAACCGTGAAGACAAATGACTGCTGCTGTACTATCATTTGTTATTGTCGTGAAGATATCGAGTTTTCAATAAAACTAATAGGTGCATTAACTGGCCGTCTTTATACACCTGGGACTTATGATTGGCGGGTCTGTTGTGTTATTTTGTGTACGTTGCTTGGTTTTAGTGTTAGTGGGTATTTTGTTGGTAGTTGTGATTATGTGATGGATAGGATTTTTTGTGGATTATCGGTGTTTTATGGAATTTTCGGTGCTCTCGTTTTTGAAGTTCATTAATAAGCACCTCAAAGAGGAGGTTTAAATTGATATGTTTGTATTTTTATGTATGTTCAGGCATAATTTCCTCATAAATGAACGTATTTTCAAATTTTTTTTTGTTCGAAAGAGGTTTAATCCGAAATGGTTGGATAAAAATTTTGTAAAGATCTGAAAATGACGAGTTTAGGAGACAGACAATGAAACTCCTCAATAAATGCTAGCAAATCAAAAGTGAATAAAATCGGTTAGATGCTTTTTTGTTAAAAAAGATTTTTTGACATGTTTTGGAGAGAGTTTTATAGTAACTACCAAATTTAAAAAAAAATAAACAATATCTGTCAGTGACTCACAAAATCAATCTCTGTAAACTGGTTCCGTCGACCGAGCAAATTGAGAAATCAGCAACTTTTACTCGTTGAGCCTTATTTCGAAAATGTTACACTTTCCTCACTCTGACAGTTAAAGAGTATGTTACTGCCTGCCCTGTACCTAATCTATTTTTATTCGTATGAGATCATTCTATCCGTGAATAGAGAGTCCACCTAATATCTATATCTCCTTTTTAGTTAGCTTATCTCTAGTGATTGACTGCTCTGACCAAAATCGATTAGAAGAGACTTCTACCACAATTATTCTTAAATGTAGCTTTTGATTTTCATACTAGTATACCTACCTACGTTACGATTGCTGTTCGATAAAGGTTCGTTTGCTTAGAGCTTATTCAGAACTAATCAATCCATCACATAGAATAAACAAAAATCAAATTTAATGTAAAACACAATCAGCCTTCGTCAATTTAAAAAAAATACATACCTATACATAATATACCTTGCTCCCTGGAATTGAGATTCTCATCACGAACGCGCGTACTCAAGGGGCAATGTACATCAACCTTACCGTAATCAACATAATGTCTCATTACCCCAGGGTTCTATATTGAAATATGATAGGGTCCCAGCTGCGGGTCCCCCCGCACTAATTCGAGCGTTTAATCGACCGGTGGCTAGGCTCCCGAGGGCCCCACGTGGGCTTGACAGCCATGATGTAGCGACTTTGAAAATTTTTATGAGTTAATATTACTTAAGGTATTTCAAATTGAGATGTCTTTAATATTTAGCGATAGATCCTTTTTTAATAATATAGAGTGAAGAAAATGCTCTAAAAATCTTATAGGGAAGGTTGGAAAATTGTTGGAGTACCTTGTTATTGTTTAGATATAAATAATGTAATAGATAGGTATATCTATTCTAAGAAAATAAAACTTACGTTATTGTTTTAACTTACAATTTGGTCATTAGCATCAATAGTTTACCCGGTGAAAATCTATTACGTCATTCGAATCTGATTGTTCCAAGTAGGGTAGATATATCTGAAACAAACGCCTTCACGCAGTAATATACAACGGTTTGTCCAATATATCCTGTCAGTTGACAGGTAGATTTGCAACATAGGCCTGCTCAATTCGTCTCCATTTCTGTAGAAATTGCACCCGTTTAATTAAACCTCGTTATCTGAAACGGCCAATAGATTAAACTCTGTAACTGAATACGAAACGCACGGACAAAATTTACTAGTTCTTGTTATTTGGATGCGGGTCCAATTTGCTTGGGCGTGACGTTCGATTTCAAGTTACAAAACCGGCCAAATCTACGTCAAAATGACACGAATAGGTCCCTGTTATCTGTAAATATAGTTAAAAGTAGGTACGTCTGCAATTTTAGTTTACTCATATTTAGCCCAAAATACTCAAAATACGAGACATATACACTGTAATTGCGTCTGACACAATTGGGTATTTGAATGTCAAGTCAAATCAGTAGGTACCTTTTTTATAAAATGTCTAAACGATTAGTTCTGTTGAGATTTGTATGCAATTTAACATTGTGACGTCATTATGTTCTGGTTTCAAATCATTTACTTTCAGTATTTATTTTGATGATTATAAATACTAAACTTATTAAATTACGCACGAAAATATATTTTTAAGATCATTTGAAGGCATATTATTAAGTGTAAAATAATTTATTATTATTGATTGATTTGACATTCAAATAACTAATTGTATAAATTGCTAGTGACCCTTTTTTTGGCCAGTAACATTTGCGGGCGTCCCCAGGACACCCTGCCAAAGTTTTATCATAATCTGATCAATGGTTTCCAAACGCATAGAGGACATATAGACAGACAGACAGACCAACATTCATTTTTATATATATATATATAAACTAGCTAAACCCGGCCACGCTTCGCTATGGCTTTTTGGGCCAGGAACCTTCGTGGGTGCCTACACCCTAACCAAAGTATCATCACAATCTGATCAATGCTCTCCAAACACATAGAGGACATACAGACAGACAAT
This sequence comes from Herminia tarsipennalis, assembly GCA_945859575.2. Classification (NCBI taxonomy): domain Eukaryota; kingdom Metazoa; phylum Arthropoda; class Insecta; order Lepidoptera; family Erebidae; genus Herminia; species Herminia tarsipennalis. The sequence continues at coordinate 5,759,241 of OX243834.2, read as the reverse complement.
AGACAGATGAACATTCAATTTTATATATAAACTGCAGCTGTGCCCCGCGGTGTTACCCACGGTTTATTAGCCTATGTGTTAATCCAGGGTGTCGGCTAACTCCATACCTTAAAAATTTTATTTTTTCAAATTTTATTAAAATCGCTCCAGCCGTTTAGACGTGAAGAAGTAACAAACATACACACTCACATACTCACAAACTTTTGCCTTTATAATATTAGTGAGATTATTACATTTCTGTATTTACTTAATTCTGTCAGATATCATAGTATAAAGTATCAATGATTTATCTTTTTTTTTCTTAATGGTAGAACGTTATGTTATCAAATATATATACTTTTGCTTCAAAATTAGCGTATAGTATTACCAATCAACCTGACTTGCAAATTAAAGTCGTATCTTGCATTTCGCATACGCCTCGTCTGATGATTCATTTACTGTTTTATAAACCTGAACCGACTTCAAATGAGCCTCTAATTTGATATCACAATAACCACGCCAAGGATGTATCTGTTACAAAATTCATAAGACTCGTAACAAAGTCTCATTCCCGTGGATTTTAAAACTGTTCATTCACTAGGAGCAATCGGGTATAATTAAATAATGTAAGATTCTATTTGGAGCATTATATTACAACAATGCACCATTTCGGCTTTGAGCATTCGATACTCTACAAGTTTGCATGTGTTACATTGATTAAGTTGTTGTTATCGTTGCGACTTATGTCATGTAGCGAATATTTTTTGCAGGCCGCATTTAAATTCAACAGTTCCTGCGGCCTACGGTCTGGCTGGACGCGATCTTAACGTAGCCTGGCTTAGTAATAGCACTAAGCTAGGTGTAGTAAAATAGTTTTATTTCTGGAGTGTTCCGAATGCGAACTCTACAAATTATTCGAATGTGAACTGGTAAAATATGATTGTTCTGAACAGTTCTTCAAAGATTTTCCCTGGTCAACATATTCGCTTGGTTAGTGTAATGAATGTGAATGAAAAACGAAAATGCTCTTTGTGAATGACCACCTTAATGGAGGCAGAGCCAACGGATCACTGTCAAAACAGACCTCAATCAAGACTTGATCGTATAAATTTTGATTACACTCTACGCTCGTAGAATACGAAATTACCAAAACGCGAGATCAAAGGCTATGACTTTATTTTTTAGAAAGAAAAATGTGTACATTATCAATATTCTAGCACATCTTCTGTGAAAGTTTTTAAAAGAAATTTTACAGGTGTTGGGCAAGAAAAGTTATTGGAGATTTTTACGCCTACGGCGATAAAGAGGGGCCGTAAAGTCTACTTTGACATCAGTTCGTCACTGTTCTGATTCGAATTTTATTTTACGATACCTGAGCTACTTGTTATACCTTTGTAGGTACTATTTGTATAGTAAGACGCCGTAAGGCATCAAAATCTATGAATCCAGGGCTAGTCAATAAATCATTATAAAAACTTTTGAAATGTGATGGAGCCAATAGAATAATAATAATAAAAATATCCTCTACATGTCTAATAAAATAAAATTCTTTGTTCTGACTGACTGATGGATCAACGCACAACCTTAATCGCTGATCATAGAGATGTGAAATTGTTTATTTTTTTATTTCTAAGGTACATTAACAATATACATACATAGCGTTCATGTTCTCGCATGCATTCGTAATTATACTTTAAATATGTATATCAATAACAAATGTACACAGAATTCGTTTTAAATAAGACAAATATATGTACATATGTCTAAACAGTGCAGAAAATATAAAATTAAATGTGATGTGAAACAATAGTATTTACAATTGTATTAGGTACATTTGAAATTAAATTAAATATTTTCAAGTCAAATTATAATAAAATAGAATTAGAATAAATAGTAACAATCAGAAAAGAAGGGATTTTTGTAAATTTACCCCTAAGGGGGTAAAATACTGGCTTTAGGGTTGTACGAAACTGCGTCAATTTTGTATTTACAAACAAAAGACAAAAAAATAGTTTTTTTAAAGATTCATTGACTTGCCCTGGATTTCGATATATAAATCTTACAGTATTTCGCTTATACTCGTAGCTTGCAGATTGATTTTTTTTTTTAATTTAAATTTTGTACTAGACTCGACTTTACTAGTCTAGCGCACGTGTGAATCTAAATAGCAGTTAAGCCAAATATTAGTCACGTTAAGGAAATTTCAAGACAATAACTAAATGCTACCCAAAATAAAACTAATTCTCTAAGGCCTCAAACAGTGACTCGTGATTATAATGTACGAAGAATTCGCTCGAGAATTGAACTGACATCTCGCATGTGCCAGAGTCGTATAAAGCTCTGTACGACTCTTAATACGAAAATATCGTTAGCTTTTTTCTTATACAGTAACATGAATAAGTGAAATTCATTTTGTTTTTGTATTTACTTTTTTTGGTATATGTGGGTTGGAATTGGTATGTTGATAAATTGTTACTAATTGCCTACTATGTTCAAATATTTGTTGCTAATCCGAACATTTATAACTGTGAAACAATTTGAATAAAATTTATTCTATTGTATTACATAATAATATTAATAAATGATTTAGAATTAGGTCACATTACACGAAAACAACAAGTTAAACATGAAAATAAAAATAAATAAAACATTAATTTTGCATTATTTGTTTACGGGGAAGAGTTCAAAGTATATTTCCAGTTTGAACATTATGTTGCTGTTGATTGCACTATAGTTGTGACGTAGATTCCTCTTTAAAATTAAAGGTTCCAATGAGCGATATATTATATTATTTACTACTGTGTCACAATCCAAATGCTTCGTAGCTTTGGTGCCGCAGTTTTGATGAAGTACAGTCTGTGTTTGATACGCGATTACAGGACACGGTTCTGTCGCGCACTAGTTTTTAATATTTTTGACGTCCTATAAATCGATGACTGGCTGCACGCACGAAAAAGTGACACGTTATTGACTGGTTGCTTAGCAACGCGAAAGGAGATTGCAGCGTTATGTGATACAATTGGAACTACAACTGTCACATGCATGGTTGCTAATTCAATGTCATCAATGTTTTCATAAGACGCTATCTCATAAAATTATCGTTTGTAAACCGACTTTACAGATAAACATTTTTAAGTTGTAAGTATAAGAAGCTAGTTTCCCCACGAAGTTTCTTTACACCAATCGTGAGCAGTAGCAAACAAACAATATTTCACATAAAACTTAAAACAGAATCTGTTCGTTATAACGATCCGCACGTCGACGTCGACGGGTAGACGCGTCTTCGCCGCGAAATTTCCATAAATCAATTTCAATACAAACACCTCTTAGTGAACTCTGTCCGCGGTCTTCATAAATTTGCGGTGTGAGTGTCAGCGGTTTGAGAAAATGTGATATTTTTGGTGTCCGAGTTTCGTTTCGTATTATACACAGTCCAGTTCTAATAGTTTTATATTATTTTAATCCCTTCGTTTCTATATTTTCCATATTCTAAATTTTCTGACCTATTAATCTAATATAAAAAATGGATATAATGTTCCACGTTACTACTATATTTTTAAATGAAAATTGTATAAAACAACTGTGAATTTCGCTGGAATATTATAAAATTCTAAAGTAGGTGTGTCTGTACATTCCAATCAATCAATCAGCCTGTATCGGTTCACTACTGGACATAGGCCTCTCTTAACTTACGTCACAACATCCGGTCCGCGGCCTTCCGCATCCAATTAATTCCAGCGACTTTCTTTAAGTCGTCAGTCCATCTGGCTGGGGTCCTTCCTACCTTACGTTTACCGAGTCGCGGTCTCCACTCTAGGACTCCTTTGCTTTATCGGCCATCGGTCCTTCGGCAAATGTGGCCAGCCCATTGCCACTTCAGCGTGCTTAACCTGCGTGGTATGTCGGTAACTTTGGTTCTTTGTCGGATGACCTCGTTGCGAATTTTATCCTTCAAAGAGACGCCAAGAACAGCTTGCTCCACAGCCCGCTGCGCTAGTTAGTCCACAAATTCAAAGTCGCGACTTTAAGATTGTAGACTAGCCCAATTGCAAGTATCTTGGCACGGTAGGCATAACAGTCCATTTAAGATATTTAAAAAAATGAACTAAATCGACTACTCAAGGGTTTCTAAATCCAAAACCATGCTTAGTCTTATCGCATCTGTTTGTATGTTTGTTTGTTCGTTCGGAATCGATGCAAAAAGTACTGAACAGATTATATCCGAATTTTGGGAGCATAACCTCCTATGTCCGAGTTAAGTTATAGGCTATATGTCATCACGCTACTTTCCTTAGGACCTTAGCAATAACGTGTATTTATGACGCGGGCGTAGCTGCGAGCATAAGCTAGTCAATGCTCAAACGTAGTCAATTTACAAATCCGTTTATTAGATCATCAATTCAATATTTTCCTTTTCTTTAGTATAATGAAAGTAAAATACATGGTATGAGCTACTTTTACTTTTTTACAATAATTGCATTTTTGAAAGATAGAAAAATTTGAATCCAGACTCAGGAATCGAACCCGAGACTTCCGTAGCCAAACCGGGGCCAGAAGCGAGGTTCGCTTCTGGCCCCGGTTTCAAAAATGCAATTATTGTATTTGTAAAGTCTTTGGCAAGAAATGCCTATAAAAATTACTTCTATACAAAATATGTTTTCAATTTTGTATCAGTCAGTATTTGTGAGAGAAAAAAACGGAATTTATAGGAAATACGCATATTGGGAAGTTAAAAAAAATAGGAAAATTCAGTATTCGTAAAATCAATAATGAGGACTCTAAAGATTATATATAAATAAGCAAAACTGCAACCAATTTTGGTGCGGTTTATGTGCATGTGCAGTAATATTCTTTTGTTGTCAAAAAAATGGGAAAGTATTAAATATTGGTATCCAAAAGTGCATCTTTCAATGTACGTAATCAAAAATAAAAAAAAAAAACGCGAAAATTTGTAGGTACATTTAAAAATTGTTCAGCAATCGAGTTTCGCAGCTTATAAAAGACTATATTTATGTATTATGATTTAATTTAAAACGCTATTGCGCCAAATTTCAAAGGTCTACAGAAAATACCCTATAAATTTTGATCATACATTTTTTGCGGCATAAACGACCGTATCTTTTTTTATAATACCTTAGAATAACGAATATCCATCCGTTATAAATATAATTTTTATTAGGATTAAGTCGGATTATTTTACTGTCCCCGCAATCACTGTCACCTCACCCCAGTTCGTGACTTGGATGGCGAACGGCCCGCGGTTACTGGGCGACAGTTGGAACGCAGTTATACTGATCAAATTGAGTCAGTTGCTTCTGAAGTAACGTCGAATGCTGGGTGCGATTTATATCGCAGGTGCTTCCGAATTTGGTCGGTTATTTCATTTATTTATTCCTCTAATTTACTTGAAAGGCTTGTAGTGAGTTATTTTATTGTTAGCTATTGACTGTTTTTGATTTAGGGATTTTTAGAATAAAAATTAGGAGTGAAACCAGAGGTTCTTAATTTTTTTTTTACTATTTACATATGTTGTGTGTGTATCCTTATTACAAGGTTCTTGTCACACAAACACTCTCACACTCTCTCCCTATATCAATACTACATGTTTTCTGCGACTAAACCAAGCGTAGTTGTCAATTTCCACAACAAAAATATCGCTGGTCAATCCATCAATATTGACTTAATAGATATTTTCGACAATGACCTAAAAAAATATACCACAGTAACTTTAACGAGTAAGTTCGCACTTAGGCATTTTTATTCCTGAACTAAAGCAAACAGTACAGGTGACTTGCCAAGTACATTTTTCTCGCATTTACCGACAAAAGAACAGACAGGAAACTTGTCAGAAACAGGTGACTTCACTACCGTATTCATAATTTGAAAGAAAGTTTGCTTAACAAAAAAAACACTTTGATTTATTTGTAGCTTTTAAAACAGTCTTCTTTTATATATTACTAGCTGTCCCGCGTAATTTCGTTTGCGTAAATTTTCCCCGTTTTTGCAACCACCTCCTATAGGTCGTAGCGTGATGTTATATAGCCTATAGCCTTCCCCTATAATTGGGGTATCCAAGATTTTTCCAATTCGGATTAGTAGTTCCTGAGATTCTTCAGCTTTATAATATTAGTATAGTTTTCTTGATTTCTTTGAGACGTCGTATGAATATTTAGTCTTTTCAGATTTAGTCAGTCCTTTATTATGTTTTAAGGTTGGTATTTATGACATAAATATTTTGGCATTTTTTTATTATAACTGCAAATCATATCGCTAATATCATGTGGGTGGTCATCAGGTTAGGTGTATAAACATAGGTGATTTTCATTCAAATTTAAGACGTGTTACAAACATTCTACAATAATCAGTCAGTCTACCCGTGACCACGGCCGTTGCAATACGGTCGAAACGTCGGGCAATAAACAAAGGTATTTAGCCTTAAAATAAAATATTTATGCGATTAGAACCTTATAATATTCTATAATTTTCCAATAGTACTAGACACCATCAGCGTAAAATATATGTTAGAAGCCAGTACTCAAGATTAGGTTATTAAGGTACAACTTTAAATTAACAAATATAAATATTAAAAAGTCGAACACTTATCAAAAGTCACACAAAAACAAATGTAGAAAACCTTCCACATCTTCTCCGCGATGAAAACACCTTGGGTCTATTTTATCTAAAATCTTTTCTTAGTAAAAATGTTAAGGCGAGTGTTTTATGACACTTTACCTAAAACCGGTACATTTAACGCGTAGGCTTGTTGCCAGTAAGTGGCATTCCACTACGGGACCTGGGGAACACGTAAAGCCCAATGCATTGCCTCCTGAATGAGCTGACCTTTTACCCTAAACGGATTTTTCACTTAGTCCTACAAGCCTGACACGAATTTATACATTTTTCGTTGGTGTATCGCTACAATAGAGAAATATATTATGCGGGATATTGAGGTGTAATATTTTATACAATTATTGAAATTATTTATTAATCTTCAATTGACAGATGGATCGTTGCATCGGACTCTACAGTCATTCTTAAGCAAGCCATATATCTACGATTGAAGCGGCGGTAGCTTAATGGCTAAGGCATCGGTCTCGCAATCGTGAGGTCGCGGGTTCGAATCCTACCCATTATACTACCGACGTGAACCCACTCCTAACACAAGCCTTTGAGCTTAGCTGGAGGGGTTAACAAGATTGCTAGTAATGTGGGACTCAATCTCACATTGCTAGTTATCTTTAAAAATATATATATATTAGTAGGCTTTCCCTGAATTTAAATTTTCTAAAAAAAAAATAATAGACGATAATTTGACCGTTTTGTCCGATTATATATCATTAATAACGCTAGCTTACCATTGATATATAATAAATGTAAATCGGATAAAACATTTCCAATTGCTCCGAATTGATTACTCACAAAATAACTTTCCCAATTTCTAGGATTCATCAATTTATTACAATATATATTAATCCTTCTGACTCACAAAAACCTAAATGGAAACCTATTTCAATGTCCAAAGCAGAGCTGAAATCTTATTTACCCTGTCCATCCTCTGATGGGCACAGGCCAAACCCGATAAACAAAAACCAGGGGATCCAATCAGAAACTTTTGTGAAATAAATTTTGGTTTCGCATGAAGTTTAATGGACAAAGGGCCTATTGTTTTATATTTATGTATTGCCTTCCAAGACTAAAGGGCTTCGTAATTTAGCCAGCCCTTGGGGACGGTACAAAACATTCGGGATTGTGAGTGAACGCAGAATTTACCTGGCTATTCTTACGTTGGGCGAAGTTATGTTCTAAACCGTTTGGCCTATTCTCTTTTTATTTGAAAATAGGAGTCCCCTGGGATTTGTTACGTGGGGTTATTATGTGATGTATGAGGTGTAAACTATTTGATAGTGCACACCCGGGTTTATTATACCAGTATTTTTAGATTTTCTGTGTTTTGTTGTCTCCTGCGGTGTTGTCAGGATTAAAATTGTATCAAAATTGCGGCAGCATACGATTCTGTATAGAATACTTGCTTAGCAAGCTTATAGAAGTTAAAAACTAAGCAAAAATAAATAATTTTCAGTTATATTCTTTGATCTTATTTTAATAAACAATAATATTGAATGAAAAAAAAAATGGAAAACAAAATAACATACCTAGTTAAAAAAAGTATTAAAATAATAAAATACCCTTTATTTTTTATTTTTTTATTTATCTTACTATAAATTTTGATACCTATTTTCTAAAAGGTATTATAGTTACATTAATAGTATAATAGGCAAACCAATCCCTAAGGAGCTTTTGTATAAAATATAATGTTTTAAATATGGGTGTATTAGCACTAGACATCAGAATTGAATGTAAATAAAATAAGACACTTACATATTTCAACTAAGCTTCTTATATAAATAGCTGAATTCGCAAATCTCTCATTAATAATATTATCAGATGTTTGTAGGTAGACTACGATAGAGAAATATTCTTTGTGTAAATATTGAGGTGTAATATTTTAATACATATATATTTAAATTTATTATTAGTCTTCGATTGACAGTCGGATCGGTTTGCATCGGACTCTACAGTCATTCTTAAGCAAGCCATATGTTTACGATCTAATAATATGAGTAGGCTTTCCCTGAATTATATATTTATAGATATATCAGGATTGAATGTAAATAGAATAAGACACTTACATATTTTAACTAAGGTTCATAAATAAATAGCTGAATTCGAAAATCTCTCTTTAATAATATTTTCAGATGTCTGAAACTTCCTCAAATACCTACGTATTTGAGGATAATCTTGTTTGACTGACTGACTCCCAGCTCAAAACATTTAAAACGAAAAGTTGAAATTTAGCGCTATGAACAGTTTTTGTAAAATGTAATCCCTAAATTGGTGAAACGTTGTTTCAAAATTTCAATAAAAATCAAATCTATCTCTTACGAGCCATTACAAGAGAGTTTACTTATTTTTTTTTGTTTATAGTTTTTTCTGCCTAACCAGATTTACGTTTTCAATCTCGAAAATAGTTCATCTGTTAATTTGTACACTATATGTTTATTGATCCGATGCCTTACTGAACGAATGTAGAAAGAAAGTTGGAGATACAATTTCGATAATAACTGCTCTATTTCAAACTTGTGGCCGTTAATCATGATGGAATTGTTATTAATTGCATGAAACTTTCTTCTTTGTGATTAGTATTGTGATCTAATTACGTTTGAGTAAATTTATAATCATCTGTGTTTGAATGCTTGTAATTTTAGATGTTTGCTGGTATTTCACACTACGGTATAGTATTAGTGATAGGGGAGTAAACTGTAGCTCATAGTACAAAATACCAATAGTACAGAAAGTAGCTTTCACACAGTACTCCCCTCGGGCAATGCACACATAGGCTTCCATCACACACACGGACAGACAACTTTGTTCGAAAGATGTCCTGTAATTTCGTGGCCGTGAGCGATATGCACTCGGTATATTGTGCTTAGGGGCATGTATCGTCATCGTAAAAGCCGGTGTCTAAGGACCAGCACAAATAATAGCATTTTTTTTAGGGTTCCGTAGCCAGAATGGCAAAACGGAACCCTTATAGTTTCGCCATGTCATGTGTCTCTGAGCTAAGTTTGAGATGGTTAGACGGACTCTAACCATCTGAAACTTAGCACAGAGACTCTTAGTGCTAGACGGCTGTTATTTTGTGTTACACATATTATTTACGCCGACAAAGTGAAATAATCGAATCTTGAAAAACATTTTTTTTTGTGTACCTCCCCTATGTGTAAAATGGAGATGTGATTTTTTCCTCACCTGAATGTATGGATATATGAAAAAAATCACGTAAATAGTTTATACGGAAAAAGTTATAGTGAAATTAAAAGGATTTGATTTTTACTCGATTCGTACGATCTACACAACGGTGGCTAAGCTGAGCAACATGGTGGGCACTTTGAAGGATATTATACCTCTGCAGACGCCAGGTGTCTACAAAATTGCAGCTGCAGTAGTTCGTACATTGCCCAAACAAAGCGAACTATAGCGGAAAGGTTAAAAGAACATATCACAGCAGTGAAAAACCGGCAAACGGAATAATCGACAATTGCAGAACACATACTGCAGTCGAACACCAATCACTTGATTGAGTTTCATCGTCCACAAACCCTCTCCACAGACCATTTTTATTTAAGAATTGTGCGTGAAGCGATTGAAATTAAAAAACATAAAACTTTCAATCGGGAAAAGGGCTTCAAACTATTCGTGACGTGGAATCCAGTGATTTGTAAAACACAACCTCGTATTAGTTCGCAGTCGGTTAACATGGACACAATCAGTGTAGTGTGTAGTGATCCTAACTTTTCGAGAAACAAAAAAGTGAAGGTAGATAAAGATTAATCGGCCTGACGAGGTCTTAACATCGCTGCGACAGTCCGCTTGTGACCACGGCCGGTGCAACCTTGTCGAAACGTCAAGCAATTTTAAGGTAAACAATGCGCGAAAGTTTAAATGTTAGTAAAACTATCACAGCTAAGTTTACTTTACAAGTATACGAGTAACAGTAACAACAGCTGATCAAATGAGAAGTAAGATTTTTTTGTACAATTTCCATTAAATATTATTATTAAGTAGGTAACATTATAAGTATGAAACAAAAACAACGGAAAACCTACTTCTTAAGCTGCATTATTCGGATGAGAGGGAGGGGACTATGGAACCCTACATTGTGCGTGGCCCGACATGCATTTTCCCGGTTTTTTATACTACTGAGGTGGCAAACTTACGCCCCGCCTGATGGTAAGCAGTTAGCCTATGTACGTTTGCAACACTACACGTGTCGCTCGCGCGTTGCCGATCCTATGAAAACCTTTTTATTCCTACCATTATGTTAGTGCTGCAACAGAAACTTGCTGCATAACGTGACACAAGATGCCAGAATACGTGATGTCACGAGACAACACAACAGTTTTATTTTTATATGAGAAGATTCTAAAATAAAATGCGAAAATGAAATCCTAAAATTAATTATTGGTCATAAAATGGGTTTCGGTTTTTTCTTTGTTTAATAATATGTAGGTAGTGAATTTAAAACTAAGGCACTTGTACAATTAAATAAAACCTATAAAATTTAATCTAATTTTATGTTATTCTAACATAAAATTCATTTAGGATTTTTTTGGGATTTCTTCTAATTGTTTCTGTTGTTGTTGAAGAGATTATGCCAAGAATTGGTTATGTTTTATTGACGTGATAACTTCTTATAAATCAATAACCGGCTGCACGCACGAAAAAGTGTCACGTTCCGCCAGCTGATAAAATGATGATAGAAAGCTGTTATAGGCATGGTTGTTTATTACTATATCATCAATGTTTTCTTATGACGTTATCATGTAAAATTATCGTCCGTTAACCGACTTTACAGAAAACCATTTTTAAATTTAGATAAATAACATGAGAACATAATAAAAATGTAGTACCTATTTCTAAAAAAGAAAAAACAGTTTATTACTGTAATAACATTTACGTACTATAATAATATTTACGTTTTATCGTACAACAGATTTACATATACGCCCGTAAATATCGGGATACACCGGAGCTCGGACTCCGAAACCAACATATGCCTGACCCTGTACCATCGTAATTCAATCGATATACAATTTATTTGTAACGAGATTCCTTTTGGTGGACTGACTTTTGAAATAGAACTGGGTTCGCTTTGTCATATATTTTCGTTACAAGGGTATTGGGTGAACGTTATTGATAACATTCTTATTAAACTTTAGTAGCATTTTGTTTGATCAATGTTTGAGCAAATACAATAGACACAGGCCATAGGCTGTATTGGTGGATTTCATCGCAGTGTCAGTTATTCCTTCGGGTTATTGATGCAAACACATTACCTACTACGCTTCGGATGAAGGGCATTGCAGTTGATGTAATCTTTTTTTTTATATGTAAGCCAATGACTCCATTCCACCTGATGTTAAGTGAAAATAAAGTGCAAACGCAAGGCCAGACAGTACAGCACTATGTGCAGCACTGACTGTCCTTACCTTGCTCACCTGCAAGGTGCTTCTTTACGTCTCTTTTGAAAGTCTCCATGTCGTAGGTAGGAGGGAACACATGTGCAGGTAGGGAGTTCCGTTTTTTTGGTGGGGCATCGGGCAAGTGAATCTTAGGAACTAATTTCTGGTGCGAAGCAGTGACGTTCGGATGTTTGCGGAACAATTTGAGTGGTGATGCTGCTATGGCTAGCGTGATTATCACTATTAGGATCACAAACCGCTCATCTCTTCATTCAGATAAAAAAACTAAAAGAGAATATGAGATTTTCAACATACACAAGTGGAATGTGCACACTAGTAAATGCAATTGCACACACTAAAAATAATTTACACATGTGAAAGAACGTAACTTCATCACCAACGACTCGACTAATTCCAATAATTGAATCAAAAGGCCAACCCTAAAGTTATTTTATTCAATGTAATATAAAACTCCGTAGACACAATAAAAACAAAACCGTTGGAGATTTCAAATAACAAAGAGTTTTTTTTTTTTAAACCTAACTGACAGGTTTACTTTAGACTTAGCCAACAAAAAAAGTAAATCAATCAGCCAGCATCCATTGATTGATTGCAGAGTAACCCTTAATGTACTATCAGGTGGAACGGTAATATTTATTCAAGGGGAACCTAGACAAAGATCGTACCCTGATTGATTAATCCGGCAACAGGTCTGGAGGGTTTCATGGAAGCGGTAGGGACTGAGTAGGTACTGGGAGGGACCTTTTTTACGCCTAAGAAAATGTATTTTAGTAGACACGAATTGTTAATTTGAAATTTTGAAGAGGGTTTATTTTTTAAAATGTACTATGTAACCTTTTTATTGTAGATTGAAGTGGTTATACAATTCGGTTGTTAAGCTGACCTGGTAAGCCTTGTACCAAATAAGGCCTGATGTAATTTGAAGTGACAATTCCAGTACAAAATTATCTATTTATTGTTTTTAAATTTTCGCAATTTTTATACACATTAGATATATTATATTGGGACTTAATCGCGTGAATTATTTAAAGGTACGAACGTTTTATATATCTTTAAATAATTCACGCGATTAAGTCCCAATATATACATACTTATTATTATCTAAGTCCCAGTCATTTTGTATTACTACTACTCCACCAATCTTTTTATTTCAACATGGATATAATACCTATTGAAACTAAATGTAAAAAAGTAAATAAAGTACTTAGTCGGGTAACAATTTGGAGTAGTTAACTATGCGAAATAATTTTTAATTTTGTTTTTATATTTTTTACTCGTTATTAAACTCTTATCCATTATTTTCTTTACTTGCCTTAGTCTATAGAAAACACTATTTATGTAGAATTCTTATCCTTATTGAGTAATACCATTACAGTGTACGGTTGCCAATTCGCCAGCCAAATATCGTGATTGCGGTATTGCTTTTGCAGTCTATGTCTTGTACATTATGAAAAAATCGTCGAAATTGAAAAAAAACCAAGCGCTTTGGGTGGATATTTTGGTACTTGTATGTGTTAATTATAAACAAAAGGCTAGGTTAGGTAGACATTTTGGTACTTGTGAATGAACGAGTTTCTTGGCAGCTTCTTCTCATGAACGTCGAAACTAAACTCGTTTTTTTCAAAGTCGACGTTTTCAATCATTGATTTTGACGTTTTCAAAATCATTGATTTGAGTTTGAATTGCATAATCTATTTAGCATTAGGCACCTGTCCGACCAACGGTGAGAAAAAGAGTAGCGAGTAGCGACTTTATCGCTCATAACACATACGTGCTTAAATAGATCCCGTGTAAATAAAAGAGATACAGATATTATTAGTTGATTGCTGAGTGTTCACACTGCCGGCGAGTACTCGCTCTGTACCTACTGCATATCTTTTGTTTACACGGACAGGATCTACGAAATACATCTGTTGTACGTTTCTTGAATGATAAATCGCTACTTGCTTCTCGCTCATCGTTGTTGGTGGGACAAGTGCCTTCCATTAGAAAAATTACAGGTTTATAAGTTGTTGACGTCATACTTATATGCAAGACTTGTCTAATGCAATTATGCTTTTACAAGAGAAAATGGTTCTAATTTTTCAAAATATACACGTAGAATCGTAAAACAAAATGTCACGGAACTACTACAATAGTTGTAGATAGGAAACCATCGGGGCACAGCTGAACGTATATTACCTACTGTCATGTGGCGTTATTTACGATTGCGTTCAACACGGCACCGGTACCCTTTATACGAAACTCTAGTGTTGAGAGCAGGGTGCCATGTGCGGATAGGTAGAAAGATTCGTGTTATCTGTTCAAAAACGGATGTGTGTCGTGTCTGGGATGAAACTATATCCCAAGAAAAATAATCTTGGGTACGACTGTGACTGTAAGGACTAAATAAATTCGGGTAACATAGGCTACATTGTTGTAAAAAAAATGCTACCGTTAGACGTGATCATACGCCATTTATTTTTCCTCTGAAATAGTGAATATGGGTATTAAAATAATGAACTTAAATTATGATGATTTAAAATATGTTTAATAGTCACCGGGTTTATGTTGATAATAAGCAGGCGAGTTTTTATTAGAACTAAATTATTTTTTGTGTGATTCGTTTTTGGTCGATGACTAGGTACTAGGTATATTTTTTTTAAATTTAGCTTACCTAACCTGAACCGAAGCTAAATGAGTAGGGATATTTGAACCTTAAATTTCAAAAGGAAAATGATTCTAAACTCGTTTTCAAATGAGACTCTATTTAGCTGAGTTAGATTTGACACTGTTATTGCTTTTTACGTAACCGGACTTGCTGAATTCATTGTTCTGTCCTAATTAAATAATAATTAAATTACTTTTATAAATCTAGGTTTAAAGCTCCCCTCCTGTCTATCATTTCATTGTTGCATGTATCGAGTAACCACTACGGATGAAGTACATTGAATTTTAGATAGTTCAAAGTTCATCAAGTCAGGTTTTAGTATCACATCTAATTTGAATCACAGATAGAATATTGAGTTATATCTGCACTGATCTTACTTAATCTATGATCCTCATACTAAATGAGTGACTACGGGTCGTAAGAGCGCTTATTTTCACCGTGAAGTGTGAACTACGAAACGCTTAAAAACTTTTCTTCAAAGCCACGATTCTATTTCATGTAAGGCTTTGACGTCGCTCTATGCCACCGTTTTGTGAAATAGGCAGTCGAATTTGATGCCAAAATGGAACTCAATGGGTTTTACGTGCAAAATTTTTAGTGGTTTTGCTGCAGAAATAAAATTTAAGTTTATTTTACTTTGGTTCAAAAATAAGTTTCAATGTTACTGCACCTAGTATTTTGTTTAAGTGCTATTAAATCTCTGCGTGCTGACTTATATAATGACGTAGCAGAATTAACTACTAAGGAGTTCTCTTGAGTTGGATGTGACTCAGGATATAGGCTGGTATAGTTGTTTATTTAAAAATACGGGTGCAAGTTTGGCAGATTGCCTATCTAGGTTTTTTGCTTTCTCTCAGCGTTAATGAAAAACGGATTATTCCCAGTAGTTCCATGAAGCCAGTTCCACATGGAACTTTTGTAACCTTGCAATATATGAATTTTGTCCCATCTGTTCCATGCAATTTTATACTACTTTTACCCCTGACATTATTGTAATAAAAATTATTTAATTTTAAATATTTATATTTGTGAAAACAAAATTATCTTAATTTTTAAACTACGCAATTTATTTAACCTCCAAATGTCTAACGTAACTGTTCTAAAAAATAACCAACACATATTTCTCCTGTTACTAACTTCATCTGCAAATTGTGAATGTAAATATCTTTATTAATCGTATTCTCCTTTCTTTTGCTTGGGGTCATATTATTTTGCAACTGTATAGCACGCACATCATAGAATTTTGAATCTTCTTTTAAAATTAAAATTAATTGATGAATTGTTTGTGGTCTCCTTTTAAAGTTACTATTTAATTTATTATGCCAACCCTCTAACGTGTTGGTTGTCCTGTGTTACTCTCCAAAAGAACACCATGATTTAATAAAATTATCTTTCATCCAATATTTTTCCATATAGGAGATGAATTTTTCTAAACTTTTGTTTGCTATCCCCATATCTACAATTTTATTTTTTGTATATGTAAAACCTTCTCTTATTTTCTCTTCCAGAAGTAAGGGTAACACACTACATAGACTAACAATTTTTCTTAAATCATATTGTTTCATTAAATTTAAAGATTTAGCTTCTCTCCAAATAGCGTTAGTTTAATGAAAAAAACAACCATGATGTTCAGCTTTAGGAAAGACATAGTTGAAAGCTTTTATAACGGCGAATTCAAAATCAGTTATAATCTTTTTAGGTTCCCAATTTGGCACCTGGCTTTTTATTAAATTTAACATTGTGATATAGGTTTCTTTGTTTTTTCTCGGCAAGAGAGCGTAAATTAATGGAATAACATTAGTATGCTCTGAGTTACTACCTATGTCGCCGTGTATCGTGTACAACTGCTCGAAGGGTTTCGGGCATACCTTGAAAGTACCATCACATAAATACGTTTTTAATTCTCCCAAGCGCTGTCTTGACTCTCTCGAGCAAAATAATAATATACAACCACCCTGAAATTTATAGTCGGCTAACAAAAAATCTGAAAATTTTGACGACACTTCCACTTCTGTCAAAATTTTAAAAGCCATCTTTTTTACTCCTGCTGTTTTATTTCTCCTCCTATAAATAGATGATTTAATGTTATTAAAGTTCGGTAACTTTTTGACCAAATCCAAACCCTTGTCCTTCATAGTTGTTACGATTTTACAATAAGCAGCTGGTACAGTTTCTCGAGCTAAAATAGCGTTTTCCACACAATCATTAATGACTTCATTGATTATAGATTGATTAAAATCAGGAGTACAATTTTCATTATGGTTATTTATTTTCAATATTTTTTTTTTGTCCTACAATAAAACATAAAATAATAGAACTTAGTAAAAACACCCACAAGAGCTACAGTTTGTATGATTTTATCCTTTACTTTTACTCACCTGTGAAAGGGTTACACTCCCAATGCATTTTTTGGATTTATATTTCGCACATCTCCATAGAGATTTGCCCAGTTTATATGTAGTGTGGCAATAATATTCAAATCCTCCGTGACATAAAACAAAACCACGTCCACGAGTGATGATTTTTATAGAATCATCCTCAGTGAAATTTTTTGTCATCTCACTCATTTTATGCAATTATTTGCACAATTTTTATATCCATTTGAATGCAATAAACAACAATGACAACTAGCTAATGAGACAAATGACGCATTCGTGTACATATATTTTTAATAGCACAAGAAAACAAGGAAAAGGTTTCATGTACCTACTTAATATTAAGCAACCAGGTTATAAATTGTTCATGGAACTTCTGGGTTTATATTTCCGCTACAAGTACCTATTCCCATTAGTTCCATGTATGGAACTAATGAGTTGCATAAGTTCCACGTGGAACTGGCTTCATGGAACTACTGGGAATAATCCTGAAAAACTGTTTGTATTTTCGCAGCCCAGAATAATAATCGAACATCTAAAATTAAATTAATCATAATCAAATTAATTATATTTATCTAAATACCTTCGATATTAATTAAAATGCAATGATTAAAAAAATGGTTGTAAAGTCTACGAATGATAATTTTACGTGATAACATCGTAAGAAAACATTGAAGACATTGTAATAACAACCATGCCTGTGTTTTTTTTTACAATTGTGTCGCAGCTTAAGTGGAACCGTGCGCATCAGCGGGTGGAATCGCCATTCGAGTTGTTTAGCAACCCAGTCAACGTGACTGCTTAGCAACCAATTAATAACGTGACCGTTGCTACGCAACCAATCATAAACGTGATCGATAGCAACACCGTCATCGATTTATAAAACACTAGCGGACGCCTCGCGGTTTGACCCGCGTAGTTCCCGTTCCCGTGGGAATACAGGGATAAAAAATAGCCTATGTCACCCGGGGTTAGTGTAGCTTCACAACGATGAAAGATTTTTTCAAATCCGTTCAGTAGTTTCGGAGCCTATTCAATACAAACAATAACCAAACAAACAATCAAATCTTTCCTCATTATAATATTAGTATAGATATAGATTATCACGTCAAAAATGTTTGAAACGTCACATCTGCAAACAATCGATGTTGAATCTTTGACCGCGGTATCGGCTGACTTACCTGCGCGCCAGCCTTTTCGCTGTTCACAAAGGTGTCGAGACATCGAACAATTAGGTCGACAGCGTGCAACTATGTCCACGCATACGATACTCTCCATTTATGTGTTCGTAACGAGACTTTGACAGCTTATCTGAAGTACGTATGAAATGTTTGAAGTTGCTATGGAACTGCGAGAGTCGTACCTGATGTAAGGGCGGTAAAAGTGAATAGTTTCGTTCGGAATTTAAACAGATTAGCTGTTGGGTGAAAAATGTTTTGACCTTTTGCGATGTTCATTCGTTCATTTTACGCCGGCTGCATATATTGTTCTCAACGCTACTCGTCTAACGTGTGGATCTAGAAAATAGCGTAGGCACCAACGTTGGGACGAGCGTTATCGCATGGTTCTATAGATCCACACGGTGGACGGCGTTGAAATCGACATTGGGTTTAACGTATAGAGCCGGTATTAATGTTTTAATAACGTTAAACAAATAAATATTAGATACCTTACCTTTTAATTTAATTAATTTTATCATTTTTTTTTTTAAAAAGAGAACGCCGGCTCTAACATTGGGTTGAAATTCAGCCCAATGTTAGAGCAGGCCCAATCAATTTTAGAGACCTCTTGTATAGCAGTCCTACGCACTTCGACCGGTCACGGCCGTTGCAATACGGTGAGTCCATTGCAATACAAAGTTTCCAATCTATCGATATATACTTTTTAGTCATGAGTCATATACATACTGATATACACAATCTGACATTCAGTCAGTAATAGCAATTCTTCAAAAGGAAAACGAAACACATTACTTACGTAAATATTTCACCACGAAGAAGCCACAAACTAAAACGCACCCTCTAATGACACAATGACGTCACTGCAATAATCAGATTAGCATCATAACCCAACATAATGGAATCACATCCACAGTCACACCCTCAAGATTTAGTTCCGAATTTGAATAATTTCCCCGTGAGCTCTTTCTGTACAGTCCGGAACAACAAAGCCACGGAAATGAAGCCGGCGTTTTCCTAATTGTGTTTTGGTTTTGTTTTGTGCAGTTAATTATACGAGGTGAAATTTTTGCGTCAGGAGTTAGATGACATTTGTGACGATTCAACTTTTGAGTTGAGGTATGCAAAGGAATCATATTCATGCACGGATTGTGCAAGTATTTTATGAATATCTCACTACATATCGTAGTTTTTTATACTTTGAGTAACAGTATTGCAATTTCCATAGGGATATCTAATGTTTTTGACAACAAAATGTAGCCTATGTTACTACCCGACAATGTAACTTTCTAACGGCAAAAGGTTTTTTTGAAATTGGTCCCGTAGTTAAGTTTATTCGTTACATACAAAAATACAAATCTTTCCTCTATATAATACTTTGTTATTGCTAGCGGACGCTTCGCGGTTTCACCCGCGTAGTTCCCAATCCCGTTAGAATACAGGGACAAAAAGTAGCCATTTTACCCAGGGATGTGTCGGACTGCAACCCAAGAGGTTGTGGGATCGATTCCCACACGGGACACACCATTTTGTGTGATCCACAAATTGTTGTTCCGAGTCTAGGTGTACCTTGTGTCCGTGACTTGTGTATGTTTGTAAAGTCCCCCGCGACACAGGGCTTGCAACCTATTGCGGGAGTCGTATTTAAAAAAAAAAATTGAGTGAGAATACCAAAAGTGTTTTATGTGTTATGTTAGGTAGGTCCTAACATCTGTTACACGGAAATGAGTGAAAGAAATGAATACAATCATAAATGCAGCAAATTTCCTTAGTTAACAAAGAATTAATTTGAGTTGGATAATTTCATTTCCCGATAATTTCACTTCCCGATAATTTCACTTCCCGATAATTTCGCTTCCCGATAATTTCGCTTCCCGATAATTTCACTTCCCGATAATTTCACGAGCTTTTTTGATATTTCGTTTGACACAAAAGCTCTTTATTATTTCAATTGTATGTCTTTAGGCAGATAAATTGTTAAATAATATGAACATTACTGTATAACGTACGATTAGTAATAGACCTCTCACTTATATAAACCCATTTCTTCTATTATTATCTAAATTTAATCACAAAGTGCCTTGCCTTTGAAATGCCTAGGTATTTCAACATTTTATAATGAGTACTCTGAGTGTGTGGACTTCAAATTGGCGTGTAAGTGAGACGGCCCATGTCTACGCCTGTCTTGAATAATTTAAGCTAACTGTACCCGCAATTTAAGCAAATTATAAACGTACGGGCCAAATTATGCGCGTCTACCACCGGTCTTATATCTCTATATAATATTATGAATTCTATCATGGTACTATATTATGTATTCTCTGATTTTTTAATTAGCGGTAAGACATGGAATGACTGATTTATTGTTAGCTTAATGAAGTATGAATGGTGGCATAATTATTGTGCCTATCTACTGTCCGCATAATCTAAGAATTCTCTTTTGACGTGCTTTGCCATCGGAAATTCGAAAAATAGAGGCTCATTATTGACTCTACTTAATTACTTATCTCGTAAATGACTGGAAAGGTTTTAATGAAACTAACGCTGACAAATAGTCGTCTTTGTGGGCTCTACCTTTTTTTTTTTTAAACTAGCTGCACCGCAATAGCAACTTCGTCTGCGTGAATTTTCCCCATTTTTGCAAAACTTTTCATTGCTGCTCCGCCCCTATTAGTCATAGCGTAATGTTATATAGCTTATAGTCATCCTCAATAAATGGGCTATCCAACAGTAAAAGTTTTTTTTAATTCGAAATTGTAGTTCCTGAGATAATCGCGTTCAAACAATCGAACAAACAAACAAACTCTTCAGCTTTATAATATTAGTACAGATATTATTATGTGCTAAACAGAACAAAAACCTTAAAAGATTTCTAGCTGTTACATTATTGATAATCCAAGACTTTATTAAAATAACACTACTAAAATTATTTTCAATTCTACGAACTCAAAAGTTTTATCATTAATTTCACAGGAAGCTTGTCCCACAAACAACACCCATAATAATGTTTCTATGCCGACCATCATATTTGTGCGATGATATAAGGCCGTCTACACGTTTACGTATCTACCCTGTCACCACAAATTAGATAGGTACAGTGGACGGCTCCCTACAATGAGTGAAAACAGACTCATACATACAAGACGTGTATGTACACAGATCTCGGCTGCATTCGATCTAATTGTCAACTGAGGCCGCTGCCTCAGTTGACAATTAGATCGAATGCAGCAGCACGTTGAGATCGTCGACTTTTTCTTCGTCGTGATACTCTTGACGTAGCGGTTGTGGTCACTATGTTGTGAGTCAGAACTCACAGCAAACATACAGATATGGGCAGATGTGATTCGCCGCACGATCATTCGCCACTTTTATCTGCTGGCAGATATTCTAGTGCAATTGTTGAAGTAGCTACCGACAGCAGATCTCTATTGGTTAGTTCATCTCATGGGCGACCTACCTCGCTTTTTGATGCCGATTCACTTTGCCATGTATGATATGACGCTCTATAGTTTTCACGCCAGGAAATATGGCAAAAGAATTTTAAATTGAGCGCCTGTACAACTGCTAAAAGACGTCACTTATATAATCACCGTACATGCGCGTCTATGAATTGATTTTGATTGACTTGTGAGTCGGTTGTGTATATATCTGTGTAGTTTATTGCCGTTACGTTGCATCTGCGGCTCGGCGGCACAACATACATAGAAGATAGAGTCGGCTTACAGGTCTACAAAAAGTCCACGCACTCATAGATGCGTACGTACATAGCCAATGTAAACAATCTCGGTTTGCATTCGACCGATATCTGTGTGAAAATCTGTGTGTGTGAGCCAGTTTTCACGCGTTATAGGGAGCCGGTTGTCTCTACCTATACAATTTGCGCCAGCGGTAATCGATCGCGGGTCATCAATCACGCGTGTCGCGTCGCACTGTTACCAGACGACGGTTTTGTGCGTTTTATTAGAGGCTGTCCATCGTCCATGGATATTAGTCATCAGTGGATGAGTGCTCGTAATTTGATAATTTTGTTGTCTGTTGTTTCAAGTTTGTTTGTCTACGATAGAGTTAATAAACTTTGACAATGGAGCGTTGTAGAACATATGTTTCTACTATGATTAGTTTTGATATGATCTTTGGAATTGTTTTTGTGGCTATAAAAAAAATCACCTGCTTCAAAATGTTGAAACAAGATAATCTTAAATGAATCCCAACGAACTTATTAAAATGCCTCCGACTGCATAGTTTAAGTTTAATAATCTTGTTTCAATCTTTTATAAGCGGGCGGATTTTTTATTTTATAAATTTATTTTTTTTATTCATTACTATTTAGTGCTTAGTTGTAAGACATTAAAGTAACGTAATAATAACTGTAACTACCGAAAATTTGAGTGAAAATAGTTGGTAACAAACTTTACATCGCTATATATCCTAAATGATTATTTTAAGTGAAAATTTATTTAAGAAACCTCATCATGATTTTAAAATACCTACACGACGATACCCTGCATGATATAGTTTGTTGACTTTAATTTTTTTTTGTCACAACATGGTGTCTGGCGGTCGCCATTTTGAATTTTGATTGCCGTCATATATTTAGTGACGATCGCAAGATTAATACGAATCGATTGACGTATGAATCATCAAAATCATCAATCAAGATTTAGAAAAGATTGATGTAAAATTTTATTTTTTAAACATATATATGTACATCTGATACTGACCACTTGAGTTCACAGACCAATTAAATCTGAGATGAGTTAAATAAATATGCAGTATCATAGATATTCTAAAATATTGTATGTATTGTCTTGTAATTCTATATTGCAAACATAAAATTTCACTGCTTAAGGATATTTTGTTTGTTGTGTAGATTTAACACAAGTTCACCCGGCTGTGTAGGTGGTGAACCGCAATTAGGATTGGGCCATACAGCTTTTTTTCTGCTTTCACTTAAAACTTACACAAGAGGTAAAACATTGGCCTAAAGTGACATAAAATGCAACCTTAAAATGAATCCGTAGAGGTTAAATATTCCAACATCATCCATTAAAAAAATAATGTACAATACTCTTTGCTATTAGCCGCATCTGGTAGACAACAAATTGTATTATAAATTCATCCATCCATAATGCTTTTTTGCTTATTGATTTTATGAAAGCCATTTTCTCGTGTGGAAACGCAACTAGACAAATTGATATTTAGCCATTAATTATATTGATAGTTAGGTAAAATAAAGAAGTTTATTAGACATTAGTATAGCTTAAGCCTACTCATAAAAACGAGGCAAGTGCATGTCTGGCCCCGCCAATGTTAGGTTACGTAGGAATAATGCAGCTTCAGTATAGGTCTTCTGTTATTTTTGGTTCATACTTACAACGTTATATCTACATAATAATAATTTTCAATGGAATTTGTAGGACAATTTTGTTACTTCTCATTTGATCAGCTGTTACTGGTAAACTTGTAAAGCCTACTTAGCTTTGATAGTTTTCCTTTTAAATGCACTATATATATTACTACCGTGAATAATTTCACATGTCTACAATCGAATCATTTAGCTGGCAGGGGGTGTGGGATACTTGACTCTAATAAAAGGACTTTAAAGCTTAATGTTTAACAAACCGATCCCTAAGTCTAGTAATGGTCTTCACAACCACTAAACGTTTTTAGAAGACCTATCTAATGATACCCCACACGATATGGAAGGTGATAAAAAAAATCACATCCCCACTTTACATATAGGGGAAGCACCCTATAAAAATATTTCTTTCAATATTTTATTCTTTCACTTTGTCGGCGTAAGTAGTAAGCACTAACAGCCTCTAGACTAAGCTGCGGACGGACGGACGGACATGGCGAAACTATATGGGTTCCGTTTGGCTATTTTGGCTACGGAGCCCTAAAAAACAACTGGGATAGGAAGTAAAAGAAGGAGCGTAAGTGTCAAATTAGTCTGGATCAGTCCTCATTCACGTTTTTGCCTGTATTTTTGTGGATTTAGTATCCACAAATAAATCCTAAAAAATACCATATAAACCTGTAACGCTAATGTTAGATAGAGCCGTAGTCTAACATGAATAATAATATTTTAAGAAAATTGTTTTTCATTCGAATTTTAAACGAGTTGAAAATCCTTTCATTTTCCCCTACGAAGGCAAAGGTGTGCGGAATTAATTTACGCTCGCATTGTACGGGCGACCCGCGGCGTGGTATGTCGCAAGTGTGTCGCATAGCAACCGATCGCTTTGAAGTGCACGCTCTGCCTCGATTCACCGAGTACTCTGTAGTACCATAAAATACCCAGAGTACAGAAGGTTACCTTTACAAACACGGACTCAGAGCAACGCAGATTTAAACATCACTCATGGATACGTAATCTCGGTACGAGCAAAGTGATCTAAAATACGTTCCTCGAGCGAGGTACATTTTATGCTCGCTTTACACTGCGAAAGGGTAATATAAGTGTAAATAACTGAGCGAAAAGGAGTAAATAGTCCTCACTATACATTAGAAAAGAGGTTTTTACTTCCATTTATAACTCTTTGTACTCTTTGTACTCTTTTCTCCGCTCCGTTAACATAACTGAGATAACGGAGCGAAGCAGTGGAAGGTCTCCTAGGTCTTGTTTTTGCATCAGTCCTCTAATATGGTAGGCAGCACTTTACCTACATATACAGTTTGTAAACAAAGAAACATTGATAAACTTTCGCGATTGGTACACATTATGAAAATATACATATTACGGGTCTTAATCGCGTGAATAATTGCATGACCACGGCCGTTGCAATACGATCGAAGCGTCAGGCAATAAACAAGGTACTTTACCTTAAATTAGACTGGCCTTCTTTTCAAATGTTCAATGTTTACAATTGCCTCGTCCTTTTCTCGGGCTGTAACTATTGTTTGCAAACAGGAATTACATGTTCCTACATGTAAAATCGACTTACAAGAAGCGCTTCTATGAAGATTGCCGTTGCGAGTTAAACGGAGTCCGTACGCCCGCTCCACTTGCAGTGGAGGTCTAAGGTTACCTTTTGTACTCTCGGTGTTTTGTGTACACGCTCCGGCTCAATTCACCAAGTAGAACCTGTAGTACTGTCACAGACACTTACTCCATCTATAGGGTAGATATTTTGTAGTGGCAATAAAGGGGTCTAGTCTACTTCAGTCGGTAGAAAATCGTGTCATGATGATGACAATGTAACTAGGTGTCTGCAATCGAAAGATCTGCAGTTTATTATCACCGTAGGTCCATTCAGATTCGCCTTCTCTTTCTATCTCGTCGGACTCTCAAAATTCGATAAAAAGTGACCTATATTTGTGTATACCTACTCTTGTGAATTATTAATATGTAGTTAATAAGTATTGGCGAAGATTTCTTAGAACACAATTATATTCGGTTTTTCATTGAATTCCGGTGATTTAAACATGTTTCGCTATTGCTTGCCATGTAGTGAACCACATTGCAGCCACATATGCAGTAAAACATGGTCCGTTTAGAACCGCGTCCAGTAACACATATTTTTGGATAACGATACCTCAGGAAAAAATTAACCCTTTGCCTTTGCGGACTAACGGCTGGTCTTAATAATATATCTATCTATCCATGGATTTGGCTACTAGAGCTAGGTATATATCCATACTAATATTATAAAGCTGAAGAGTTTGTTTGTTTGTTTCAACGATAATTTCCTGTTGGATAGCCCATTTATCTAGGAAGGCTATAAGCGTGATGTTATATATATATATATATATATATATATATATATATAAATATATATATATATATATATATATATATATATATATATATAACATCACGCTATGGCCAATAGGAGCGGAGCAGCAATACAAAAAGTTGCAAAATAACTGAAAAAATACGCAGACGAAGTTATGCGGCTCAGCTAGTTTGACATAAGCTCCATACAAAACATGTCAAAATTCTATCTATAGTTGCCAAATCCATCGACAGATAGATTATTGAGACCAGCCGTTAGTCTTTGAAGATTATCTACGGCATCAGTAATGAATGTCACATTCTTCAAAAACTACCCATATAAGAACCTGACTATAATAACGTTGTTGATCCTTGCAATTTCCATTATAGTTACATACTTTTTACTCGAGCTAACATACAAATAATTCAGAGTAACAACCTAACAAACACATGTTAGTGTGTCGATTGTTGTTTATGCATTATTCATTGACAAGTCTGTGCCATTTCCTCGACAGCTGGGACAGGTGGCACCTGTATATTGGTGTGTAGCGAGCAATGTACTTCGAAATGAACGAGTTTCTCACTAACCGTGAGAGTTTCGAAAATAGGAGAGTATGAGAAATACAGTATATTAATAATGACACAGACTACTACTTAATAAGCTACATAACGTTTTCCACTGCGTCACTGACCTCTATTATATGGTACATCGTACTCTAGACTGACAACTCCGTACAAAGTGACAGCATTTTCTGATTCCGAATCGAATGATCAAATTTGTCATTTTTTTTGGCACTTAAGACAAATGTTGATGTCCTTGTTGTTGACACAAGACTTCCAATTGATTTTGTCAAATGACAGTCCAAACTATGGGTGTACCCAGGGGATATATGGTGGTTCATCCCGCCCCCCCCCCCCCCTCACCCGAAATCGCAAGACGGTAGGTATCCAGTACTCATTTTGCTAGTGTTTAGTCAATTGTACCAACTAATTCCCCTCCCACCCCTCCGAAATTACGATCCCCCCACTCGTTGAAAAATGATCCTGGGTACTCCCAAGGTGTGTCAAAATCATAATAATATAAAATAAACCACGGAAATTCCGGTTTCGGCGTTGATATCCAAATATAATACAATAATTTTAATAATTTTGTTATTTCCGAATCTGACTTTATTTATTAATTTACTCCTGGAGTTATGATTATCAAGTGTATTTAATAATCTTCGTTTATTTTCGTTACTGGAAACTGTTGAAGTACCAGGGTGCTGTAGTTAAATGAGCTATACGCAGAGTCTGCAGTTAATGTTTTAGACATTGACCCAGTAAGTGACCTTTAGCTCGGATTTTTGTAACATGCACGCTTAATGAGTCGAAATTAATTAATTAATTGTAATTCCGATTCCAAAATTAAATTTGCAGTTTTAGCGTGTTTAGTAAAAACTCTCCAAATATTTACTTAAAATTATGTCCGATGTTTAGCACAATATGCAAAATTTTAGCGTGTTGACGATTTATTTATTTATTATACGGGAATTAACGCGCATTATTTACCTTAAAATTGCTCGACGTTTCGACCAGGTTCACAAGCGAACTGTCGGATTATACGGATTTATATAATAATTATAAAATATTAATTAAGTAATAATATTGTGAAAATCTAACCTCCCAGTGAATTAATACATTTTAGAATCTTTGAAGTCCCCATAACCTGTTTTTTTATAGAGATATGTGCAAACAGCCGTGACAACCGTACGCGTATCGATTGTTTCATACGTTTGTCGTATCTGGGATATACCTCCCGGTATGGTCGTGCAAATATTTTTTGATAAACTAACATTACCCGGTATGTCTTAACTTGTTTGCGGCAGAACTGTATCCCAAAAAATGATTTAATAGTTGATCGCTGAGTGTTCACATTGCCGGCGAGTACTCGCTCTATATTGCATCTCTTTTGTTTACACGGACGGGATCTACAAAATACATCTGTTGTACGTTTCTTGAGCGATAAATCGCTACTCGCTTATCGCCCATTGTCTTTGGTGGGACAGGTGCCTTAACCTATCACAGGGTGCAGTCTACAGTCACTATAGTTAGAAAACAAGAGTAGGAGCCACATTGTAGCTCTTCCGTTCCAGTATAGTAATTAATTATCCGATCTCACATGACTGATATTTTGTGAACGTTAAATTAAAATATATTTAATTTTGTATTGACTTGAGCGTCTGTTTATGTACGCTTTATTTTAATTAATAAAGTTGCCAGTTAAATATTAATAATGAGTTGGTATTGTTTGATGTTGCCGATTGGAGGGCGGGGCGGGATGACAGCTTTGAGTCGTTCGAAAACAAAATGTTTTGTACTGAAATGTGGAGTTATTAATCTAGGGAAATGCTGTTGTAAGCACGTTTTATTTAGTCTTATTTATGCTAAGCTTATTATGTTCTGCAAAATCGTATCGTAGAGAAATGTTTACCTGGGGTTTGCCTGAATTAATATCGCTTTCTGTAATTTTTTACTACTCAGATCGGAAACAAGCACATAACTTCTTCTTGTTTACATTAATAGTTTCTCTAGCTTGTGGAAAATAAGGTTTTAATATTTAATGTTTCCTGAAAGCGATTTTCTTGCCCTATAAAATTCTTTGCAATATCAATGACATAATAAATTAAAAAACCTGCCTGCGCTACATATATAATATCAGGCTGCCATGTCATATTTTTGAAATGCTTACGATGAGATCTTTAATTTGATAGCCATATTGCAGTATTGGAAAAAAATCTTTTTTTCCCACACCTCTTGATTTTGACATCTCACAGCCGCCACGTTTGTTTTTTTCAAATGTCACTTAACTAAGAACACTTGGGTGGTCAAGACTAATTTAACTACCTCTTAATTGCTTAAATCCCTGTTTAGGTGGTTTAAAAGATATGAAATACATACAAGATACGCGCGAAAACAAAACCCTTCTTCGGGTAAAAACTACGTTTTAAAATTTAATTCATACAATGTTTTGTTAACCGTAGTAGATTGCAATATCTACCTTAATATGAGTACAATAAGCTACATAATTCCTTACTATTTACTTATTAATAATTACTTATTCAATACTGGCATTCGCCTGCGGCTTCACCCAGTTGGATATCGGTTATTTCAATAAAAACTATCTTATGTCCTTTTCTTGTACTATCGCCATACCACATTTCCAAATTGTCACGTTCATATTAATGTAAAAAAGATAAGGAATGAGGGTGTTACAATACAAGTCTTGTATTAACTTTGATCAGGCTTGAATTATTCAGTTAAGGAATCGTTTGAGGTTTAATCAACAGCTCTTTTATCAATTTTCGTTTTATATACTTTTGAAAACGTTGCATTGTGCGAAAGTGACATTGTAAGAAATTTACATTGTGCGCCGGGAGACCAGATTTTCATCTAAATCGGTTTAGCAACTTAAGCGTTAACATAACAGACAATCAGGGTTACTTTTACATTTATAACAACAGTTAGCTTACAAAACAACAAAAACTTACAAAAGTCCACAGTAATAGTATAGAAAACCCTTCAAACTACATAAAACCGGGCAAGTGCATATCAGGCCACACACAATGTAGGGTTCCGTAGTCCCCCATCCAAATAATGCGGCTTACGAAATGGTTTTTATGTTGTTTTGGTTGTTCTGTGCTACTAACAATGATAAATAAGTATTTTTCAATGGAATCTGTACGAAAATGTTGTTAATTCTCACTTGGTCTGCTGACACTCGTTAAGTTGTAAAGCCTACATAGCTGTGATAGTTTTCCTTTTAGTTTCACTATACGAGGGTCAAACTGAAAGTTCTTAGAACTGGCCACTTATAAACTATATAATAAAAAAATAATTCTAAAATTTAAAAATATAACTCTTTGCCAATATTACTGAGTACATATTTCATTCATTTGTCATTTGTTTTACGATTTGGCGGCAAATTGAAAATTGTCTGTGTCACGTCAACATGAATTTAACACGAGAAAATTTTCGTGCAATGATTTTTTATAACTTTCGATGTCATTTAAGTCAACAAGAAAGTTATGATAGACTACGATTGGCCTTTCACGATGAAGCCCCATCTCGTGCGACTGTTTACAACTGGTTTAATGAGTTTAAACGTGGTCGCACTAATCTCACTGATGATTTACGTGAGGGACGGCCTTCTACGGCGACGACTGAAGATAACATCTGTGTTGTGCGGCGTATGATAGAGACTGACAAAAGAGTGACCTATCAGCAGATTCGGACAAGCTTAGGCATCGGTATGAGTCAAGTGCACAAAATCCTCCACGAACATTTAGCGGTCAGGAAGCTTTGCGCCCGGTGGATACCTCATAATTTGACTGAGGCTCAAAAACTCCATCGTGTGGACTGGTGCCGTAAAATGATTGAAAGATTTAACGGAGGTGACTCAAATGCTGTGTTCGACATACTAACAGGTGACGAAAGCTGGATTTACTGTTATGATCCTGAAACCAAAAGACAATCTGCTCAGTGGGTGTTTCCTTTCGAGGAGTTGCCAACTAAAGTGAAAAGAGATCGAAGTGCGGGAAAAAAAATGGTGGCCTCGTTCTTTGGAAGGATAGGTCATTTCGCAACAATTGTGTTAGAGGATCAAAAAACAGTTTCTGCAGAATGGTACACTACCAATTGTTTGCCACTTGTCTTGGAAAAAGTTCGAGAGAAACGACCTCGCAGTAGGATCCTCCTTCACCACGACAATGCCTCGTCGCACACCGCCAAGCGAACGATCGACTATTTGGCGACATCAAACGTTGAATTACTGGGTCACCCGCCGTATAGCCCCGACCTCGCGCCTTGTGATTTTTATTTATTTCCAAAAATTAAAGAAAAACTTAAAGGAAAGCGGTTTATGAATGCTGAAGAAGCGGTGTCTGCGTATCGCGATGCCATTGAAGAGACCCCTAAGAACGAGTGGGCAAAGTGCTTTTCCCAGTGGTTCCATCGCATGCAGCGGTGTATTGACGTGAATGGACAATATTTTGAAAAGATATAATAAAACTAATAACTGGCTAATGTAATCAGTTTTTGATTTTTTAAGAACTTTCAGTTTGACCCTCGTATATCCTACTACCGTGAACTTTTATACGCCCAACATCAACCATTTAGCTGGCAAGGGGGGGACACATTGATTTTAACAAAATTTACACTTAAAAGCTAATATTTCACAAACGAATCTCTAAATCAAAAAATAGTATTTAAACCCCTTAAGTGTGTTGAATAGACGACAAGAAAAAAAAATCACATCCCTACTTTACATATAGGGGAGGTACACTTTTTTTTTTTTCACAAATTTTATTTTTTCACTATGTCGGCATAAGTAATATGTGTATCCATGCAAAATTACAGCCTTCTAGCACTAACAGTATATGAGCTAAACTGCGGGTGGATGGACATGGCGAAACTATAAGGGTTCCGATTTGCCATTTTGGCCACGGAACCCTAAAAAGGGGAAAAATCACGATAAAATATGATTAATTCCCTGAAAATAATACGTTCCTAGTACGAGGCACATCATTAATCAATTAACCGTAACGAATTTAATATAACAACGTCGATATGGTTGCGTTCCTGCCTTTAATGATATTAGGTAATTATGGCACGCACCCGCCAATGTAGGGTTATCCATATCGGGTAGGATTTTATTATAACCCTGCGTTTCTTGATTATGTTAGGCTGTCTAACAAATTTTGGGGCAATTCGCACAATGGCGGCCTCTGTGGCGCTGTAAGAGTGTGTCCGACTGCTACGCAAGAGGTTGTGGGTTCGATTCCCACTCAGGACACCACTTTGTGTGATCCACAAATTGTTGTTCCGAGTCTGGGTGTACTTTATGTCCGTTACTTGTATGTTTGTAAAGTTCCCCGCGATACAGGTTGTATTCTACAGCGGGAGCAGTCTTTAAAAAAAAAAAAGAAAGAAAGAACGCCATCTGATTTCAAACTAGGCAGAGCCTATACTATGGCATCCAGACATCTGATAAACATACTTATATATTCAATCTTTCTTATTTGCGAAATTATAGTCAAAGTACACCCAGACACAGAATAAATCTTTTGAAGCGGCTGTAGCCTAATGTCTTGCCATTGTGAGGGTGCGGGTTCGAATCCTACCTATCATACTACCGACGTATACCCACTCCTAACACAAACCATTGGGCTTAGCTGGAGGGGTTGAGAGGATTGCTAGTAAAGTGGGAATAAAATACCACATTGCTAATTATCTTTTAAAAATATATATTTATTTCATATCAACCCATATGATGGCCCACTGCTGGGCACGGGTCTCCCCAGTAGATCCTGGG
The DNA here is from genome assembly GCA_945859575.2 of Herminia tarsipennalis. NCBI lineage: Eukaryota > Metazoa > Arthropoda > Insecta > Lepidoptera > Erebidae > Herminia > Herminia tarsipennalis. The sequence goes on along the minus strand of OX243834.2, from coordinate 5,726,946 downwards.
GGTAATTGCCATAATCGCCACGCTTGGCGAGCGGGTTGGCGATCGCAGTAAGGCTTTGAGTACGCAGAAGACGCTGCTGCCCGTCCTCCGGAGTGAAATCCCTTAGTCGCCTTGACGACACCCACGGGAAGAGATGGGGTGGTACTATTCTTAAGCCGGCACCACACGGCATATATCTATACTAATATTATAAAGCGGAAGAGTTTGTTTGTTTGCTTTGTTTGTTTGTTTATTTAAACGCGCTAATCTCAGGAACTACTGGTCCGATTTGAAAAAATCTTTTTTTGTTGGATAGCCCATTTATCGAGGAAGGCTATAGGCTATATAACATCACGCTACGACTAATAGCAGCGGAGTAGCGACGTGAAATGTTGCAAAAACGGGGAATTTTACGCATACGAAGTTGCGCGGGACAGCTAGTTTATTTATATATATATATTTCTGAAATAAAAAGAACGACCAAAAATAATGTGTTGTTGAATGACTGGTTTGTTGGTCTGGTGGTTAGTAACCCTGACTGGGAAGCCAGAGGTCATAAATTCGATTGCTGTCTAGAATAAATCTTTGTGTGACAAGCCAGTCATTCAACAACACATTATTTTTGGTCGTTCTTTTCATTTCAGAGCTTCAATGACTGAATGAGCTGGAATGCTACAAACACAAATGTTTATTATTTGTGTTTGTATCATTCTGTAAGAACGTCATTATAATACTTATTGAAATCGACGTCTTAATTGCCTTTCCTTTAAAGGTAAAAGTGGTCAATGTTGTGTGAAAATTTGTTCAAACGACTCCACTTTATTGGCTGGAGTTGCGAGACATCACGTAGTTCCTTCACTAGCCGGAACGCTGTGACATATAAATTGATATCCTGAGTGTAAACGGTATAAAGTATGATAGCTAATATAAAACGGTAAAGTTACTTATATTTCATTATAGAATTTTATAAGCTACGGGTCTTAATCGCGTAAGTATTTTATTTTAAGGCTAAATACCTTTGTTTATTGACCGACGTTTCGACCGTATTGCAACGGCGTGGTCACGGGTAGATTCGTAGCTTATAAAATTCTATAATGTGTACAAATCGCGAATGTTTACGAACATATATGACTTATATTTCATTAAATCAAAACGTTAGAATTTTGCGATGTTTCTTAATCGCGTATTTTAAGGTTCACACGTCGTAAACCGTCTAATATTTGACTCTTCACTAATAGAAACATTATTTGAAGTATGCGTGTTTGTGCAAACTGAAAAAAAAAAACAGTATAAAAAGGAAAGCTCTACGTAGACGAAATCACTAGCGATAGTTGTCACACAATTATGTTTATCAAAATCGCAACTAATAATGCAGCCTATAATCACGCTAAAGAAATAACGAATCTTATTAAAATAAACAAAACAACGTTATTTAGTACCAAGTGTTTTGCATTAATTAAAGAATGAATGCAAAACACTTTTCCTAATAAAATAAACAATAACAACGTAAATTGTATCACACAACCAATATACACCACAAAAATACAACTATCCAACTATTAGCAACCACTAATAATACAACAAAAACCAAACCTTACACCAGCCTAATTAAAACAGCCAAAACAAAATAGCACCCTATACAGCATTCACGAAAACAATTATCACGAGAAAATTATTTCGTCACAAATCAATTGACGGAGAAGATCACGGCACACGGAGATTTGTTTAACACGGTGCGGGGGCGATGGAAACAAAGAAAGCCTGTAGGGCGGGCGGGGGCGAACTGAACGGCAGATGGCAGTACTTGCCGAGAAATCGGCAGAGACGGACGCGTGATAAATCCCTATCGCCCTCCCGCCGTACGATCGAAATCGAGTGTTTGTGTACATCATTTTATAAATTAAAAATTATCGATATATCGTAATCGTATTATGTAATCGAGTGAGGTATCGTTGCGATGTTTTGTAAAAATATTGTATTGGTTGTTGTGTCATGTTGATGCTGCCGGCTTGACAGATATAATACGGTGAGTTGGTTTTTCTTTATTAACAAATGCATTGTTTGAGGTTTTAATCATGAGAGGATTCGTTTAAATTTGAATAGCGGTAGAAATTTCAGCTTTTAGCTATCGAGAGTTACCTGTCTAATACTGGTTGCTAATGATAATAAACATACCTACGTAACGCTCAAAATCCAGTCTTAATTCTGAGTAATGTGATTGAGTACGAAATCAATAACATTAATTTTATATTTATATTTTATTTTATATTTTTAAAATTTTATAAAATTACATGCGTTTTAGAATAGTTATAGGTTTTACAATGATAGGCACGTATTATACTACGTATTATATACCTACTAAATGTAATGAATTAGCATACTAAATATTTTGTTAGGAAAGCATTTTCAAAAGTAGAATCAAGTATCAATTGTCTGGAGCGTCTTAGCATTAAAAATCAATAGACACGAATATAGATAATACATTTAATTTTGTATGCAATAACTTCATACTTAGATACTCTATTTCCTAAAATAAAAATTATACTTTTACATATAAAAATCTAAAATATTCTGGCTAAATAAACTTAACTTCAGTGTAAATTTGTCTCTTGGTATGATAACAGATGTAAAAGGTGTCAGCCATAAAAATGACTTCTTTTCATAATATTTGTATCAACTTATGAGATGATTAATGAAACAATTTGATCAAATCTAGAATTTAAAACAATATTACACAATAACAGCTGATTTTGTAAATATGTATTTATAATAATTTCTTCTACGTTACTTACAAATTATGGTAAAGAGATATTTGAAAACATTTTTGGTTGGTAGTTTGTCAGCCGTCTAGCAAAAAAACACAAATAAAATAATGTTTAAATTTGTATAAGTAAAATGATTTTATGATTTCTAATAGATCATTATTATACTGAGTTATATTGACTTTAGTTCTTTTATATATATTATTAATTTTATATATAATAGTATTACAAAATGCTTAGAATAATACGTAGATCTATCAATTTAATGCTACCAAAATTACAAAATCTAAAAAGATATTAACAAATAATATATTCTGCGATCATCATTAATAAATAACAGGATTGAAAAATCACCATTCTTGGAACTATATTTAGGTCTATAATAATTAGACCCAAAAATGCTTGTCTCCTTTATCAAAGGCTAACTGGCCAAATATTTACAATGCCGACCTTGATATTATAACTACAACAATTTAATACAATACAATAGATTCTAGGTAGTACCATGTACAAAGGTCTGGTTTTGAATTGAAATATTAGCCTTAAGAACCTAATTTTCTTCTTTGTAATTATGCTTTGGTAAATCTTTCCGTACAAATTTTAAGTAGTTTGCTTTTCCAGGAAATTATATATTAAAACATTTGTGAAAAAATGAGCACAACACTCAATCGAACGTAGAGTTCAATGAGTTACTCAATAATGTTTTTATTGTTCTCAATTTTTTAACAAAACATTTATAAAATTATATTTTAAACATAAATACATATAAATATATTAGATATATTTCGAGACTTAATCGCGTGAATTATTTAAAGGTACGAACCTTTATTTATCCGACGTCGTAGTCGACCAGTGACCACGATAGGTGCAATTCGATCGAAACGTCGGGCAAAGAAAAGGTTCGTACTTTATTATAATTCACGCGATGAAGTCTCAAAATATATCTGAGATTGATTTTCATGTATTGTATAAAAATACATGAAAATCAATCAAAAATACATGGTAATCTTTATTCAATCCAAACTAATTTTATAAGTGTGATAGTAACTCTGTCTGTTACGTTTTCACGATTACACAGCTGAATCGATTTAAATGAAATTTGGTATAGAAGTAGTTTGGGCTTCGGTAAAGGTCATTGAACAGTTTTTATCGCGAAAACCGACACCAACGCAAGCGGAACTGCAGGCGACAGCGAGTAGTGATACATAAAACAATAAAATACCAATCCTTATTCAATATCCTTTATTTTATTTCTGTTTATTGTTATTTTAAACTCTTTACTCTTTATTTGCTAAATTAATAAGCTTTTTATAAATTAAAATAAATATTTAGGTATCATCGTGTAATACTACCTGAAATGCCCAGAATTAAAGGAGATATACACTCATGTTTATTATTCATTATCTCCGCCTAAATCCACGAACGGTTTTCTCTTCAGGCCTCTTAAATAAATAATTAAGGAAGGATATATATACGTAATCACACATAAGTATCATGACAGGTAGATAAGTAATCACACTGAGATATACTTGTAAGATTCTGTCCGCTCTAGAGATGTAATCTCTTAATCATCTTTCATATCTCTTAAAGATCTTATATACAGTGGATAATATGAGAATTGTTTTATCAGATTCTTCCTTTTTAAATACTATATTTATAAAAGGAGAATACCACATTCTAATAATTTAAAATAATTATATTAATCATCGTGAACATTTTTGTGTTATCTACTCACTATTTTAATGTTAGTATTTTCTTAATTTGAATAGATGGAGTGTTTCAGAAGGGGTAAACGTTTTATCGCGAATACATAATAAATTTCCACGAGAACGATGTCGCGAGCTATAGTAGCTTCGTTATCATTTTGTACTGAACCGGTAGGTACTAACATAAAGCATTTTTTAAGTTGATTTTAAACACAAACACATAATACTGAGTAAGTTGGTAAAAATATACAAATCCAATGGTTATTGATATTCATATAAGTATTTAAATAATAATCTGTTTGAAATAAAATATATTAAACTTGGAACACATATTTGCATACAACATATTAAATTTATCCGATAGCTAACAGTTTTGTTTGTGCTGCTATTCAAGTGAAATGGTTGTTTGTTTATCTTCAATATGAAAGCTCAATCGATTGAAATTGTTTATGAAAAGTGCCGTACATAATATCATTGAAAACTTGTCCTCCTTTCTACTTTTACTTTTTGTCTCTTTATAAAATAAAGCTTCATTAGAGCTACCCAGCACCCGACCAGCACCTCCTCATGCAGTTAGCATTATTTGTATTATGGATTTCAATAAATATGCGCTCACTACATCAACGCCGTAGCGAATCGTCTCACTACGAGGACCACGAGTGGGTGCTGGGCAGGTACCGAGTGGCTCTAATATTTAATGGACACAGAGTACTTTCAAATTTGAAACAAAATACTTTTTAAGGAATCTTGCAAAGAATATCTCTTGTAGGAATCGAATGCACAAACTCTGGCACAGCAGCATTTTTAAGTTAAATAATAAAATAAAATCGTCGATTTTATTTTCATTCTTAAAAAATGCTGAGCTTTTATCTAGTAAATCTTTAAGTTTTAAATCAACAAAGCGGGATTTTGAGCTAACTAAAAAAATCTTCGATTTTATTTTCATTTTTAAAAATGCTAAAATTTTATCTAGTAAATCTTAAAGTTTTAAATCAACAAAGCGGCGAGTGTCGACTTACACCTGAATCATTATTTCATCTCAAGTTAAACACTTTACACAGGTCTGATAAAATTATACATAGAATTTGAATCATTCAGACTCTACCTTCTGATTTAAGAATATTGCGCTCTTAGGACCAAAGCACACTTGCTACAATTAGATTTATGATGTATAGTTCTTTCTTAAAAATATGCTAAGTTTTTCTGTGGTAAATCTAATAAGTTTTTAAATCAACAAAGTGTCGACTAACACTTGAATCATTATTTCATCTCAAGTTAAACATTTAACACAGGTCTGATAAAATTATACATAGAATTTGAATTATTCAGACTCTACCTTCTGATTTACGAATATTTCGCTCTTAGGGTCAAAGCACACTTCTTCAATTAGATTTACAATGACAAGTCGACATAAATCAATGTTTGATAAACATAAAAAACCTTTAAACTTATAAAATATGGTTTGTAACTATCTGTCGTTTTAATCACGCATTCTGCTCTAAGACACTTCTTTTGTGCTTTGAATGCAATTTCTCTTTCTGAGGTATTGCCCTAGAAAATAATATCTACCTTATCTGAGTGTACTAGACCAAAAAATATGAAAAACAAAATCACAAATATAGCGCTTAATAAATACTTTAAACTAAAATTATTTCGGACATGATCGAATATACCGTCATCGAGTTAGGCCGAAAAACTGCGTTTCTCAACAAAAGGGCGTAAAGCGAGATATGCAGAAAGAACAGTTTGACGATTTGCAACCTTGTTCAAATTATGAAGAGCAAAATAATGTTGGTTTAAACGGCTATTATATTTAAAAATATATTTAAAAAAAAAACATGAAACAAGGTAATTGAAGGTTATCTTGTTTCATCTTTTGTTATTGTTATATATTTTTTTATTTAACACTTCTTAGTAGTTGTAAGTACTGTAACTACAAATAAAACAAGTTAAAATGGTCGGTAAAAAACCTTAAATCGTTATATATCCTAAACTGTCTTTCTAAGTAAAAAAATATTGAAGAAACCCCAGCATGATTTTGAAATACCTATTTATTTACAGTACTCCAAAAGTAATAATGCGCATAGAAATCTTCGGAAATCTTCGTCATTGTTCGGCAACGGTCGTATTACCCGAGCGTCGAAAGACGATATTTATATAGAGTGGTTAAGAGCAATTTCTCTATGCCTAATTTTATATATTATGTGTTTTGTGCTAAAACAGATTTGATTTACCTGTAACGAAATTTGATTCGATAATTCCATGTAAGTAAATAGCGAAAACGCTACAATCATTGTTGGAGTGATTAGTTTTCAAGTGTCTTACCGAAGTTGGTGTAATTATGGAGGAAAAGGTTTAAATAACATAAGGTTTTATTAGAAGGAGAAAAAAACGTTTTCAAATAGAGGTTTACATAAAATATAATCAAAATCTCAGTTCAAATTTGTTTACAGCACTAATCATTCCAGAAAAATAATACAATTATAAAAAAATTAATCAGAATCGAGGAAGACCTCTATTCCCGACATCGCAGATTCATCAGAAGTTTCATTATGCTCTTGTTCATTTACACTTTCCTCACTGCTATCACCTGTGTAAATAATCAGTTTATCGGAATAACTATCGATTCTTGGCTCAAATTTTCTATATTCATCTTCGCATTGAACCGCATGATCAGAAACTTTTTTCCATTCTTCTGGTCCTATTTTATTGATTTTTTCTAATATAGCATCTTTAACTGACGTCACAGTCATTGCAATATTTCTCTTGGCCACGTGTTGCTTTATTTGGGACCAAATATTTTCAATAGGGTTAAAATCGGGATGATATGGTGGCAATCGTATAATTTTATGCCCATGTTCCTCCATTATACGGTCAATGGCAAATTCTGTGTAATTTTCTTTGTATCTTTGTATAATTTTATACAAATCGGGTTTCAGTTTCTTTGGGTCATGCGGAATGTTGTGTTGTTGTAACCAAGCTGTCATTTGTGGTTTAGATGTGTTTGAGTTTGGTGGTTTCACAGACAGCTTATTATGATATGGGGCGTTGTCTATTACCAACACACTATTAGGAGGCAAGTTGGGAATCAATTGATTGCGTAGCCAAGTTTGATAACGTTCCGCGTTTATTTCTTTATGATAGTCACCTTCTGAGTCGACACATTTATGTAACATTAGAGCCCCTGGGACGAAGCCTTTTTCATTGCCTGCGTGTACAATAATTATTCGCTCTCCTTTGGAAATGGGTTGTTTGATACCTTTTTTGTTGCTATCTTGCCAAGTTTTACCCTTAGTATGTGATGTGTGCACATACGACTCGTCCATAAATACTATGTTTCTACCAGAACTCCTCAGCTGTTGTATTTCTCTGAGATATTTGATCCTTTTTAGGCGTATATCATGTTTTTCCATAAGTAATTGTCTGTTATTATCAGTTTTCAGAAACCTAAACCCCATGTCTTTCAAGATCAACCTTAAAGTCTCGGCACAGCCTTTGAAATTAATAGCTTCGATCAACTTTATTCTTAAATTATTTACAGTTGGGAGTTCTTTCAGCGTCAATTGAAAATTGTATATCATATTACGAATAACACAGTAGTCGAAATCATCAAGTACCAGCCGAAATCTACTTTTAGGTCTTCCTTTTTTCGGTGTAGAAAATTTCTTTGATTGATTATGTTTTTTTTCGTTTAAGATATTACTCAAAGTTCGTCGCGAAATTCCTGTAGCTTTTGTAACACGGTCTTGAATTTTTTTAAAATAACCATCATGGTCTCTGTTGAAAACATTGGCTTCATTTAAGAAATAAAGGTACACATTAAATACCATTTGCCGTGCTTGTGAATTAAGCGGTTTTCCACGTTTAAATTTATCCATTTTGGAAGAATTCGTCTGAAAGAAAATGGCATGGGCAGAGTTAGGTATATATTTTTTATGCATGTTTATCTATTTATTTAATTTAAATAAATCTCATTTTTTAAATGTTTTTCTAGTACTTAATATGTATTTAATGTAGGTATTTTATTTTTTTAATATTAAAAAAACGTGAAATATGTTATTTATTTTCCTTTTTTCAAAATATACTATTTAAATCTGAATAAGCTAATTAATGTTGAAATTATATTTACCAAGAAGGGTGTGTAATAGCAGCTCTATATATTTCCACAAATAGAGAACACGTGCAGTCACTACCAATATATAAAGACGACTGACAGACATTTCGCTGACCGGCGACAGCTGCCGAACGCCCGATTTGTTTTCGATTGTGCACACATGATATTGACTCCTATCTCTTTTAAACAAGGTGCAAAATGCAAATGCCTTGTTTAGGGCTCTTACGATTCCATGATTCGAGTGTTTCCGGGAATACGACAATTAGCGAAGATCTGCATGTGCATTATTAATTTGGGAGTACTGTACTACATGACATCCCACAAAATGGCGTCTGGCTGTCGCCATTTTGAATTTTGATTATGTCTTTAGTGCCACTTGCAAGATTAATACGAAACAATTGACGTATGCATAATAAAAATCGGTTCACGCGTTTGGTCTTTATAGGGCCACAAAGTAACACATTGATAAATTGCTGATAAAGGTAGACTGGCAGAGAATGCTTTTAGCATTAAGTCCACCTTTGTACAACTTTGTGCATAAAGTTTTAAATAAATAAATAAATAAATAAATAAATAAACACAATACCCTCCTTTGCATCGCGTAGGTGGGTAAAGACGGTGTGTGAATCAGCACTGTCGTCTGTTACAGACGATTTTACGTCCAGTGTCTGTGACACATCGCTTTTGGTGACTATACAAGTCAATGCGAGATCTGCCTAACCTACCGCAGTTACAACAAGAGAAAGTGCATAAAATAGAACAGAAAGAATTTTGACAATTAACGCTGTGGTATAGGTACTTGGGTGGAAAATATTGATAAAATTCAATGCCCCATGTTATTTTATATAAATATGTATATTATCTGGGTAGGCACAAACAACAAAAGTACTTATTTATTTTTTGGGATAAATGAATACATTAACTGATAGGCTATTTCATTATGCTATTTAGTTAATATATATATAAACTATTAAGTTATATTCAGTCACGTTATAAGTACCTTCGTTTAATAATAAAAAACTCGTTCACACTACTTACTTCATGTTTTAGAAGGTAGAAAATATTCATGCAATCTCCTTGTCTAGAGATCCAGTTTATACGATGCATAACTTACTTGAGACAAAGGTAGATGCATCCAATCAAAAGCTGGCGATAAAACATTGCGATCCAGGAATACCTGTAAGCATGGGAATAATTTTATAAACTAAAGAAAGGAAGGAAGGAAGCTATTTTTACCTGACTGCAAGGAAGGGTTATGTTTTTTTGCGCGTATCTTGTATGTATGTTATATTCTTTATTACCTCATATCTTTCAAATATAACTAGACTAATTTATACTATTAATACGTCGTTAAATTCGTCTTGACCGCCCAAGTGTTCTTAGATATGATGTGACGTTTGGACAAAAAAAACATGGCGGCTGAGAGATGTTAAAATAATGAGGTGTGAAAAAATACTTCAATTTGGGTAACAAATTAAAGGGCTCGTTGTAAGAATTTGAAAAAGGTACTACATGATTGTGACTGTAATACTAAAAAAGTTAGTTATTATCCATTCTTTTTTAAATTTTCAATTCTTGATAATAGCTGCGTTAAGAGTTAGTTGCTACATACAACTACTAAAAAGGATTAAATAAAAATTATAAATTTAAAAAATCTAAAAACCTGCCTGCTTAATAAGATGGAAACAAGATCCTCTACGTAAATACTAAATATCATGGAGTCGGAAGCAGTTCATTGAGATACCTACCATCTGCATGATATTAAGTATATACGTAGGGGATCTTATCTTTTTGAGCAGGCGGGTTTTCGAAAGAGCTATGAGCTTTGTGTTGCTTAAAAATGCACGGCAATTTTGCGATGCTGCCTGACGCAAGTATTGGACAATTCATGCATTGTTTAAGACGACCACATGCGCGTTATTAGTATGAAGTTGTTAGGCATTCATTTGCAAAAGGTACACTTATTATGTAATTTAGCTTAAGTTACATCGCATATAAATCTGAATCAATTTTCTTTTAAAAATAGCCGAGCTACATTTTTGGTGACAACCTCTCTAGGTCGTGTTTTTAATGTTATTTTAAAGTTAAATATTTTTAGCCTAGGAAAAGACTGAGATGTCCATTACGTAGAGTGGGATCGCCTACTATTTAGGAAATGATCACTCATCCATAGACCTAATAGTGACAACGTTGCTTACCCTCACCACTAAGTCACAAACCCACTCACGTATGCCAATCAGTAGTATTATAGATAAGAATCCTTTGGATTACATAGTTAAACTGCAAGCGAGCTTTTAGATAATGCACTTTATACTCACATCCAGATAAGTACATTCATGTCATACCAGTTTCCATCGTTAAAATGTATTGTTCTCGTTCTGGTGCATCTACACACAAGTTGAATAGTTGAACGATATATTTTTGTCTTGATTCCTGAGTCTAATATGCAGTGTACAAATATGACGTTTATGGAGTGTATCGAGGCGAATCACATAATACGCCGACCTCGTAATATCGGGATCATTTATCCCGATAATATTCAGGAAGCTCATATATTTCACCATCAAATTTGTAGCGTTTTCACTACAGGGACATAGAGCAAGCCATTATTTTCGCGGTCCCTCATCATTGGGTAGTTGACTCCAATAAAAAATCTTAAAATGTTCGTTCGTTATTTAACAACTTTTTGATTCAATAAATAATCACAAGAACGAATACTAAAAGTAATGATTTGATACTTGACGCCAAAGTGATATTCCATTTAAACAAAGCGTGTCGTTTTGATATTTAAAAAAATATTGATTTGTTTTGACACTAAGCAACCTTATAAAAAGTTTCTTTTTGTATGATTTCCTACACTTATAGGTTCGCCTATTTTTCGAATATGAAATATTGACATAAAATTAAAGAAGGCATTTAATGTGGATGCACCTTAGTAAACGTGAAACTACATTGTGGTTATATAAATTGCGTTATACCTACTTCTATATAGTATCTATCTGTAGTACTTTGTACCATTGGGTTGGAACTCGACTAAAATGGAAGATAGTATTTCTGTATTATAAATGAACGTCAGATAACTGTTGTATTATTGTGTTTGTAGTAAGTTACGTTTTTTGCTGATATAAATTGTGAAAAGGTGTATCCAGGAATAATTTGCGGATTATTTTGTAAAGTCCCCCTTACCTTACACTTGGGTTGAACCCCCTGGTTGGTTGCTGGGGGACATTATGTATGCTTTGGAACGTAGATAAAGCTCTATATTTTTGGTTTTTCTGAAAAAAGTTTCGGTCACTGAATATTCGTTTGTAAGTGTATAAATTAAAGCGGCGGTAGCCTAATGGCTAAGGCATTAGACTCACTGGTCGCGGGTTCGAATCCTACCCATTATACTACCGAAGTAAACCCACGCCTAGCACAGCCATTGAGCTTAGCTGAAGGGGTTAACAGGATTGGGTGGTACCAAAATCCTATATTTAAAAAATATGCATTTTTGTAATATATTTCTCCAAAAGTGCAACTACTTTATATAAACCTTAAATGAACCGTAAAAGGTTTGTCTTTGATGCGAAAACGGAATAAATAATTATGCGTCCTAATTACTCAGTTTCATCTACTTAAAACTTTCAACAACTCAAAACTCTGAATCCGGCTGAAGTATGAAGGTAACCTTCCCAAAAGTTGAGAGGGAAAATATTAAAATTTCAAATGCTTCTTGTCCCTTTAAAATTGAGTTCGATCGGAAAAGGTTGTGCACACTCCCTAGAGATGTGGCCTAGTAAAGCCATTGTTTCGTTGAGACGACATTGTACTTATCAACGGTGACTATCAGCAAACAATGTGATATTAGTATTATGTACTTAAATTTGAGGGTTAACGATTTGTAAACGCGTTCTCGTAATGTTATGTGATAATCTCAGCAACTAAAGCTATGTTTTCATAGAAACAATGTTTCGGATTTGTATCCAAAACATTGTGTTTCTGAAACATGCGTTTTTGTTTCTGAAAACATTTATGTGTAGATGTTTACGTTGTGGCAACTTAAACACGGCCATCTGATCCCAAACTAGGCAGATTCTGTACAATGGCAACCAAGACAACTGATAAACATATTTATAAATAGATACTTTTATATACAAATGATACCCAGACAAAGAATAAACAATTATGCTCATCGCACGATGATTAACACTGAATAGGAATCGAACCCACGATCTCTGGTCACCAACCATGGTCACCAAATAACAACAAATACCACTAGTCCAACAGGCCCGTCAGTTTATCTCAACATATTTTTTCATCAACAGAATATAATAATGAATAGTTAAAAAATAATTTCAAAAACAAGTTGATTCTGTTTCCTCAATATTGTTTATAAACATTTGTTTCGCAGTGAATACCCATGTATTCATGGCTTTAAAGGTATTTAAAAGGTACTTATCGCGGGACATAAAGGTAGATAAACGGATATATCTTTGTATTAACGCTTATAGTGTGTTATTAGGATAGTTGTACTGAGGATGGGACATTTGTACGCCTTGGCTGTACAAGTCTCATTCTATAACTAAATGTGTATCGTTATCTCTACGTGTTAGTAAGGTCGACAGGGAATATATATTTATATAAATATCCTGGTAGACCTTAAAGAAGAGAACTTCCAAAATTGTCATAAATTGACACACAGACGTTTTATTCACACACAACAAAAATCAAAATACACTCAATTCAATTTAATACAACACATCCATCAAGTTAAAGGAAGAACGCTTCAAGTTCTAAATTCGAATTTAAAGACTTAAAGCACCCCATTCCACATTCCAAAATCCAATACCCCAAATCAAAAACCCTATTCCACGGTTCGTTTAAAACATAATCGTATCAAAACTTTTCTTATTAGGCCGAAAAAATGCAAACATGACAACAAACGGCCTCTGTAAAACGCATGACTACGTTCATTAGGGCTGGGTTGGGTATGCGGTTTTTTGTTCTACCCTCATTAATTGTTCTTTGATGGGGCTCTCGTTGCGGTCAAGGCACACTTTGTATTAATGCACAGTGATACAATTTGCGTTTTAATGTAGTCAAGGGGCTGATTGACTGCGGCCGTTAGAATTTTCTGAGCGCTCATTTTTTCGTGGCCATTTTTGGCCAACATTTTTAAAGTACCTATTCCGTTAGCATTTGTATTAAAAAATCACTTCACTCTATAATGTGCTACAAAGTATTGTCCTACCCTTTTCCAATCCCGCTTATCCTGGTCCACAATCATCTTCAGATCACGTAAATTTTTTGTTTCAATGATTATAATATTTTGTAAAGATCCCGCAGCATAGGTATAAACCTCCTGTGAAGGCAATGTCTTTCAAAAAGAAAAACAAGACGTAATTGGTTACGTTTACTTTACGCCAGTCAGTAAAATAAATACCAAAGAAATTGTACAAATAAAATAAGTGTTTTGGCGAAGCAAAGGCACACAGATAGTCGAATCCTTACAACGTTCAACAAATCGTTTTAAACGTCTCATTTTACACTCAATAGATTTTATCCCGGGTGGAGGTTCTGACGAAGTTTTTTTTTCGTTTCCAAAATCCGGTAATCCGAAACATTGAGAGACCGCGAAACATTTTTGGTAACATCAAAGCGATCAAATTGTACGTTAAAATTTACGTTATGCCATCATTAATTGAAATCCAATGCTTAATATTTTATTTTCTTTGTGTGTCAAGTTTTTTCCATGAATTTATTTGGATATTAGGTAGGTGTGAAGGCCTCGTCTGTTTTTATGGAAATAAGAAAACTGACGTGATTAAATTTTTTGAAGTGTTTTCTTTAAACAGGATCTTACGTAAACCTACACCATGTTTACTTAGTAAAGGACAAATAGATAATAAAAATCTTTAAACAGAAATGAATTTCTTTTAGAAGGTAAGATTTTCAAAAACCTTATCTTTGCTTATCGAAATAATGACACAGATAAGTGAAATAAGCCTTATCAGCATACAACATTATTATTTAGGTCATTTGATAAATTTATTTTAAAAAATATGTTTCTATATTTTAGAATGAAACAAAACCGCTCAAAATAAAAACAATACATTTTCATAGCCTTTTCTAACCTTCCCCCACAAAGGTAAAAGTCAATTTTAATAAACGTAAAGTATTTTTAATCACTAAAGTTTGCATTACGTAGATAGCCGTTAGTGCGATATCGAGCCACATTCAAAACATTTTAGTTCAGCAGTTCTTTGTTTAATATAATCATTGCGTCGCGTCACGACATTTTGTGACTAACAAAGGAAATGGGCAAACACACCCTTGGTTTTTAACAAACGATTCTGTACTTTTTTGAAGGCAAATATTGGTGCAGAATAAGCCTGGAAGCTTTGCCAAAGGCTTCTCGTAATTGCTTTGATTGACAGGTGAAGTGTTGCAAAAAAATGCGGGCAGGTATACCGGTACAAACTCCCTGAATAATCCATTGAATTAAAAAAAATACGTGCCTAATCTAGTCTAAGCAAGTAATCTAGTCTAATAATCTAGTAATCTGTGAGTCATTGTTTTAAGAAATTAGACAGGTGAAGAACTGTTACTAAATGCTGGACCGACTAGTTTTTTTTGTGGGAATTTGTTACCTATATGTTTTCAGTGGTACAAAATTCACCCGGTTATATAGTCAAAACTATACCATTTATTCCGCACTAATCTGTAGCTAAACAAAGATGCTAATTCATTTGTTTATCAGTATATAGAAATAATACCTCAAACTTCATCACGGTCATCCTGTAGAAGATGAACCAATATGTAGTACTCCAGAACTAAAAGGAACCTCCTTTCAATGATCTCTAGAAGTCCGAATCTATCATAACTATTGTTTGTTGTTACAAAAATATCTAGAACGTTTCACATTCTAGTGTCGACGTTTATTTTCGATAGCATTACATTCAGACTGAAAGTCGTCAGTTTTAATAATGTATACGTCGCCCAATTAGGGCCACCATTGCAGATAATATCCGAGTGGCGAATACTCGGATATTTCTTTTTCTCTTAAATATTTAATGTTGCGTGCGTGGGTGTTCAAATTATAATGAGTTTTGGGTTTCTGGTCAGATTGTTTTAGGTAGATTTCGGATAATACGTTTTAAAAAGGGTTTCGCCTTTTATTTGATAGAAAATAACATTTATTATTTCTAAGTTAGGGTAATGTTTTAAATATTTAATCTATTTTTAATCTCATCATCTAATGGTCGTTACGGTTTTTGTGTATTTGTGATGAAATACTTTGGGATTAACCATGTGTTAGGTTAGGTATTGTCACAGCTATATTGGTATGGTTTTAAGGACAAACTTAATAATTTAAATGACTGCTTCGGTGACGCAGTGTGAATGTGTTCAATTACTATTATTGGTTAAATTTGAGAGACTACTAAGCACATCGAGAAATCAGCGAGGTTAAGCTTCGTTACTACTGTCCGCTTACAGATGGGTGACCATTTCTGAAAATGACACACCACGGAGAGGTGTGTCGATTTGGTCAGCTACAGAGGCCTTTTTAGCTGTTGGTCTTGCGTCGAATCTCTTTCCAATCTAGTCTGATTTCCGTCCCATCGGACTTGTGAGTGAGTGAATAGAGGATACTTGTGTCTTGCTCCTGCATAGATAGCTAAGGTGAAGAGATTTAGCTAAGGTGATTAGATTAGCCGCCGTGACCATGATCGATTAGGAGATTATTACAGAAGCACTATGTACTCGTACTATGAATTTTTCGTCTGTCGGTTGAAGTATGTATCATTGGCAAAATAGGTTCAGTTTAAGGGCGCAATTTGTGTTTAAACGAGCTAGTTTATAAAATCGATATTATAACAATTTTATAACGTATATTATAATAATAATATCCTGGGACAACTCACACAACGTCATCTGATTCCAAACTAAGCAGAGCTTGTACTATGGCAACCAGACAACTGATAAACATACTTATATATTTCTAAATACATATATATTATAGATAAACTACACCCAGACACAGAATAAACCATCGTGCTCATCACACCAAGTTTTATTCTGGGTGGGGATCGAACCCACGACCTCTTGCGTGGCAGTCGGATACAGTCCCACCGCGCCACAGAGGCAGTCATAACAATAGACAACTACAGCCTTTATAAGCCAGGGACATCTCTTCGACACCAAACTAATAATTTTAAGCCGATGGTTTGTTCCCGCATAAATATAGAATGACTAGCATTAGAGGGTTGTTCCATTAATTCTATGAGAATGGAACACTTGTTTCGATTACTAAATTATTCATAAATGAATTTTCAAAATCGATACCAGCAAGGTCGAGTTGAAAGTGATAAAAAATTGTTATCAATTCGCATGACAAAGGAATAATGCCTTATTGATTATTTTATATTATGTATGTAATTTAAAAAAAACGATGGGCGAATGCATGTCAGACCATGCTCATACGATTTGAAAAAGTGCACTAGTAAAAGACCGTATCTTCATGACACTTACGTCATTTTGTTGAAAAGCGCAGTTTTTAGAAATAAATATTTTTGTGATTTAACTATCAAATTAAGTAGTGGCATAAGCAAGGCACCTATACTCCAAATTTCATCTAAATACTTTGTGTAGTTTTTGTGTGAAATATAGCCTGTGACATACGGACAGACAGTCAAACAGACGGACATGATAAAATTATAATGGTTCCGTTATTGCCATTTTGGCTACAGAACCCTAAAAAAAAACTGTTTAAAAAGTAAAACGTATTGAAATAAAATAGACGATACGGTCACAATATCTATATCTCTTTTGTTTACACGGAATCTACATAAGTATGTACGTTTCAAGAGCGATAAATCGCTACTCGCTACTGTTTTTCTCGCCGTTGGTCGGACAGGTGCCTAAATGTTAAAAGTTAATAGACAAATAGACACTTTCGGATACTTTTTAAGTAAAAATCTTTTACGTAATTTAAATGTTAACTAAGCACACAAGCGAATAGACGCGGCAGTACTCTTTACTTTATAAAATAAACAGTTTAAAAAGTAAAAACAACAAGATGCAAGCAACAAGTATTAACCTTTGTTGTCTAAAATTTACAGTGTATAAACTTGTCCTCAGCGTAAACGCGCTTACACACTTGCGGCTTGCGGCTTGCTGCTAACCGAATGGCAGCAAGACGCATGCGGCTAACTACTTGTTCATGCGTCCATGCACATAATAAAAAAAATGTATACAATTTTTTCAAACTCTTAAAATATTCCCAACAATATTTTTGTATTGATGCACATGACAGTGATCTGATTAAAACAAAAAAAAAATATTAAATCAGTAAGTCTCTAAAAATTGTCGTAAATGCTTATTAGAGGCAGTCATTTATAGGCAAAAATATATACTTAGGCAGGCATTACACGCTAAATCAAGATCATGATCTGATCCAAGTCGCGTATCGCAATAGATTTGGCTAGTTGTAACATGTCGCGATCCGTCAATCTAACACGTTAAACAGTCAATATGGATCAAGATTACTGATAACGATCACGGTATCTCGATCTAGATTAAATTTGTAATGGCTGCTAATGCTGCACTCTTTCCTACAACGCTATAAAAAAAGAAAGAGTAAAAACAAAATTCCAATTGATTCATTCAGTTCCCACATTTATTCACTATATAACCAAGCGGAAAAACAAACAGAAATAAATATAATCATAAACAAAATAATTATCCAAGGTAAACTATTAGCTGAAATCGGAGTGACCCGGATCTGAGGGTAGATGTAAATTATTCATGGAGCCCGACCTGTCCCACAGGCTGTGATCCTATTGTGATCAATAATAATGAGTTGCGGAGGTGAAGTGTACGAATGTAAACAAACGGGATAACATACATATTCAATGTACGCGTCAACAATATATTCCTTCCTGTTGGAATTTTACTTGGCAGCGTGAGGCTGCTTGTTTTTATTAACCAACTTCAAAATGGAGAAGGTTCTCAATTGAAACGGATGTTTGTATTTTTTTAATATATTTTCAGGCTAAACTCCCGTTTACAACATCTTGACTTAAAAAGTTTTTTGCCAAATTAATCCAATCAAATTTTGCACCGTACGAGACACACAACACGACAAAAAATAATTTTGAAAATCCAATGCAATGTATTATACAAACACATTGTTAGTTAGTTTTTTTGTAAAAAATAGCATAGAAAAATAACTGGCCTATAAGTAGCCCTAGGATAAAACTTTGTGAGATGAGCACGATGATTTATTCTGTGTCTGGATGTTATTTATTCACCATAATACTCTATAGCCAGACAAGTGATAAATGAAAACTATCTGGTTTGCATAGTGCAAGCTTATGCCTAGTATGGGATTAGATTGTCGAAGATAGCCCAAGATATAAAAAAAATCTTCAAAAGCATTATAAGGATTTTTATGAAACAAAACTAAGAATAATTCCTATTGAACCAGTTTTCTATTTAAAAAAAAACACATCTAAGTCTAGCAGTTCTGACACTACGATTTCACAAACAGACATAGATACACATTAAACTTAAACACCATTCCCAAAAAAGTTAATATGATTGAAACTTTAGTACGGAGAATCGACCTGTCTACTACTACTAGTCTACTATATGATTTTATTTATATGGACAGTCATTCCTTTTTATTTAACTACAAAGGTTATATTATAGGTAAAAGTGGTCAAAATTCTCCTAATATTTGCAAGTGACGCAACAGACCTAAATAATACAGCAATGCTACAATCACTACAAAAACTTCAACCCATAAAACCTTACCATTTTATACGGGGCAGTAAAAACTTCTTGACAAATAAAGTACTTACTTTTAAAGAGGACCTCTTTTTGCAAATAAAAAAGTCTCAATATGTGTAGCGGGTCTACGATCTGGCTACGTCGTAGAACGCCTGCTACGCGGACTTGTAGGAGGCCAAATTAAAAAAGTTTAAGCCGTCTGATCGTCTACTTGTATGTAAATTAAAAGAGCATTGGATATATTTGCGAGCTTCGTTACCTCTAAAAACTTTAAATCGGTTATACATTTTGACTGATGAACTTTTTAATTGTTACCTTTTTTAAATAACGGTAAAATGAGAAAATGCACCAAATTATTAAGTACCCATTATACTACCGACGTGAACCCACGCCTATTACAAGCCTTTGAGCTTAGTTGGAGGGGTTAACAAGATTACTAGTAATGTGGGACTCAATCCTACATTGCTAGTTAACTTTTAAAAAAATAATAGGTACTCAGCATATAGTAGTGTCTACGTACTACTACGTACGTACTAAATAATTAAAATTAATTTCGTATCTGTAACTTGACCTGTGTGAACTTATCTATACTAATATTATAAACGCGAAACTTTAGATGGATGTTTGTTATTCAATAAATTTCAATTCAAACGCCCCAACAAATACACGGATTTGGAGAGCACATAGGCTACTTATTACCAAGAGAAAATGTTACCGTGGGATAAATTTGCTTTTCAAGTTTTTTTATACAATTTAAAAATAGCCAATAAGAATACGGTTCTAAAAATACTATATGATTTAGAATATGGCTTTTATATTTATAAAAACTGTTATATTCTAAAGCTAAGATATAAATACACTACAAAGAAACTACATAAAATATTATTCACCTGCCAATCTACATCAAAATCGTTATGAAATCGATACATGAACATTGAATCGATTACAAATCGATTAATGTATGTCAGTTTAGGTATCACGTACAACATTGTTGTGTCTTCATTGGCGTTCCAACGTTTAAATTGCAAACACATTTCAATCGGCGCTTGCGACGATTTTTGGCTTGTCATACAAGTTTGTCACCATTGATCTTTGTGTCAAGTGTGGAGTGAAGGGTGATCATTCTTAAAATAAGCCATAGGCCATTCTTTTCTTCATTTTGATATCCGAATTGATATTTTATATTTAATCATTTGGTACAAGTACTTTGGCCAATATTTAAGCACATATAATTATGTAGTTTTTACCTTTGTTGAAGTAGATGCTCCTACTATATTGTACCCACTAAGGCTGATTTTAGTTTATCTCATGTTTCAACTTTTTGATAGTATAATTTGCATCAGTCCTTTAACATGGTGTATAAGTATACTAGTCGCAACACCTTACCCCCATATCAAGTTTATAAACATTCAAATTTTATTACAGTAATAAATTATGCATTTTTCATAAAATATTTAATTTTATTATAATTGCTAGCAGTTTCATGCGCCTGTTTACGTTTAAATCTCAGTTGAAAATTGGCTTTTTTTTTGTACATAAGCAGCACACCAGGTAGTTTAGATTACCGCTACCTATGGACAACTAAAGCGCGGGTGCATTGCAGCGCATTTTAATAAAGAGTACGCTCTTTGTTTAAGGTTTGAATGTGCGTTCGGAATGCTTAGATTGAAAAATTTGTTTACTTGAACTGCACCAGTTATGATCAAGGTGTTACTATGATACTCGATACTGGGCCACAAGAGTTTCAACTTTAACTGAACACCAACGTAGCTTCAAATAACATACATTTTCCAACGATAACGTGTCAGCTTAATATCGTAACAACCGCTATTTATTCCACAAAACAGCGATCATACAACTGCTATTTTAAATTTATGCTAAACGCTGCAAATTATATTCCAATCGTAGCTGGTGAGCGATTAAACCCTGATCAATTGCGATATGGTACACGAAAACATGTGTAGTGGTAATGTTATTAGTTTTCAAACGTTCGTTCGTCAAATTGAGACGATATAGTTCAGTTTAATCGTAGTTTTATGTACGAGAATCTGTGTTAAACGCGCGTTTATTTGACATTTATGTTGATTCAGATATAACGTTCGTAACGGCTTTAAATTAACATGTTAGGGCGTGCAGATTGAAACACGTGCAATAAAAAAATTATCTTTAAAACTTTGTGAAGTGATTTTCATAAAACTAAGCCAATGATTAATTCGATAAAATTAGTCGATTTGTTTGAGACTAGACAAGAGAGAGACCTTTTTTTCACTAGGGTTAAAAATACACGTAGATAAATCTACAAGTCAAACTTGAGCAGGTGTGAAACGCTAAGAGTGGGTACCTAATGCTGTCGAGGCAGACCTAAATAATGCTTTGGCTAGTGAGAAAAAACCAAGCAGCAAAATTAATATAGCAAGGTATTTTTTTAGCAGTTGGATAGTGCATGTACCTAGAGTAAAAAAAATAGAAACAAACCTTCAATAAATATGATTTCCCCACAAAGCAAAATAATGTTCACGGTATCATTTTATTTATACCACAACTTTCATAATAACCGCAATAATAACTCGCCCAAATTAATTAATTACCCACTATAATCTCTGTGCAGACCACATCGAGAGTACGGAACGAAAAAACCAAAAACACACGTTCCTGTGGCAATTAAAGGGGATAAGCACCAATAAAGGACGCTTGAGTTGTACATTGATCAAATTGTGGGCCCACAGCCAATGTATCAGCAAGTCGGATTTTTGGGATGTCTACCACCCTGTGCTAAATGTAATGTCGTATACAGTTTTCATATTGCAGACATTAATTTAAAGGAAAGCTAGGTACTAGTGTAATCGAAAGTACTGTGACTAGGTGTACACAAAGTTGCTACATCGTCGCGTGAAACAATGATAACATGTTTATTTTAAACGATAAAGTAAAGACCTAGCTCCCAAAACAATACACCAATTCTGTTAAATTATAATATTTTTGTTGCAAAAAGGCACTTGTTCGACTAACGGCGAGAAAAAGAGTAGCGATTAGCGATTTTATCGCTCAAGACACGCACATTATGTATATACCGTGTAAACAAATGAGATAAATATATATATAGTTGATCGCTGAGTGTTCGCCCGGCTGTTCTGCTGGCGAATACTCGCTCTGTACTGCATCTCTTTTGTTTACACGAACGGGATCTACAAAATATATCTTCTCGTTTCTTGAGCGATAAATCGCTACTCGCTTCTCGCTAATCGTTGTTGGTGGGACAGGTGCCTAACTGACGTGTCAATAAATTTCCCTATGATAAAATCGACGTTGGATAGGTACCCACTTTAATGTACGACTATCTTAACTGCTTTTTTAAGAAAAAAAACATCTACAAATCTCAATCAGTCTTCTTACATTCACATTACACTTCGAAATTCAAAAGCAAAGACAACCAACTACTTTCAGCTAACCTCACTAAAAATAGATTCGAACTAGTCACCCAATCTATCGCCCAGAAATAGTCAGATAATAACCGAATGTATTTTCACTCAAACACCAAAGGATGTGTGTGTAGTCCAATAGTCCGGAGTGCTAGGTTACACAACCTGCCTGTCTGCTGGTCACTTTATCCCCTGCACCACGATCCTGATTTAGCACTAAGGGATAAGTATGGAGTGGATAGGGTTGCCTGTTAACTGTTACACGATGTCTGGTCGCCTAGCCAACAACGTTGACAACTGTAAAAATAGCAGAGCTAATGTGTAATATGAATATGACAAACGTGAGTGGCAGTCTTTGGAAGTGTTGTTTTTTTTTATTTGACACGGGTTGAATGTTTTCTGAATATGAATAATTCGTTTAAAATTTTAAAAGATAAAGGTACATTCTATATGTACGTTTATACAGACTATACGTTTTTTTACCACTAACGTAAGTATATTTGATTACAATGGCAAAAAATAAAAATTTAAAAAATGAAATACTCGACTGCACAAAGATCCCCACATATGTCATGCAGTCGGAGGCACTTTACTTAGTTCATCGAGATTCATAAATGGCTTCGACTGCATTATACATACAATATACGAAGGGGATCTTTTATCCATCTTTTTTGAAAAAGCGGGTTTTTTAGTTTTTTAATTTATTCCTTCTAAGTGGTTGTAGTATGTAACAATTAACTTTTAACGCTATAGGTAAGCATTGACAATTGATTTTCATTTGTAGTATAACAAAACAAAGTTTTTTTCACATCACTTTCTTTTGACATCTTACAGTCTTATATCTAAGAACGAACTCACTACGGGTTGATCGATGTCGCATGTTTTGTAGTGTTAGTATGAGGACATGCAGGTTTCCTCTACTATTTTGGAAAGGCAATATTTTCCTTAATTTGAGTCAATAATGCCTCTGTGGCGCAGTGGGAGTGTGACCGACTGCCACGCAAGAGGTAAACCGGCACCATATATGTACTTTGTGGGCACGGTTCTTTGTTTCTAAAATATTAAGTAAATACTATTTTAAGGGAAACCGAAAATAATGGTGTTCGAAGGACCCTCCGCCACTGGTACATGGCCAGCGACATAGTTTATGCGCTCTCACTACACTCTATTCTATTCTTAATTCTCCTATTGCCCCTTCATACTTGACTTCCAACTTTCAGCACCTGCACTCCAATCACAGTAGAGATCTTCGATCTTCCGACAATCTACTTCTTTTATGCCTTGCTCATTCTTCTGGATTCGTCGGATGCTCTTTTATAGTTCAATCTGTTTCTCACAAAGTTTAAATAAATAATGCAAGCAAATCGCGCAAAGTACGCGCTGACTTGGTTGTATTGGACCACCACAGATCAAGATGTACGTAGCACAAAGTACGTACGTATGACTAGCCTCAAGGCGCGTTTACAACTTGCCTGATTTTCTAGCAGTACATGTAATTGTAAACTCAGGTTAGCTAAATCCGCTTTAGCGATAAGCGCTAGTCATTTGAACGTAGGGTTACAACGCTTGGGTTATATCTCCGGTGCTGCTAGCGTAGCTGCTTACCATAATGCAAATAGAGCACTTTTTCATTTTAGTGGTATGGGAATAGTGCTTCAGTGACAGCCCTAACGTGGATGCTTCTAAAAGTGCATCGCTCTCCCTCCGCCGTTCATGGCCCATTAGATGCGTCCGCGGGAAATCGTCATTTGCATAAGCGGCTCGGCTCTCAGCACATAGTAATTGGGATCACATGAACGTGGCCAATTTAGTTAGATACTTGTCCCCTTCTTGTCACCTTCGATAGTTTGGATTACAAGGGGCCATTGCTTCACGAATCAGGGTTCAAACTAATCTGGACTGTCCAGTGTAGGTTTAAGTTAGCCTGTACCAATGTTTGTTCAACACTTACGCGTTGCTCTTAGAGCTTTTAATCGAAGTGCGAAATTTGAATGTGATTTAAATTTGCACTTGTTACGAAATGGAGGGAGTGAATTAAGGGAGGGTTAAATGGCTGTACTGAGTTGGCATTTCGTACGAATGCTACTTGAAATTTGCATTAACTTTGCGAACGGGTGGTATATTGTTTCTTAACTCAACATCTGGTTTAGTTTAGATTTTGTGAATAAAACAAAGATATTTGTATGTGTAAGTAACGGAGTGAGAAACAAGCAAGTCCTTATTTCAAGCGGAGCTCTTGCTTGCTGATTTTGGAATGAGGGTTGAGAGAGTCCAAGTGCATTTATAATTAGACTCGCTGTTAATGCAAATTTAGCTTTTACGATTGCCCTGTTAAAGTTAAATTTTCTGTGACAAACCTGCATTAAACTGTTATTTAAAAATCATGGGACTTTGTAAATTAATTAGCTTTTTTCAACTGGGAAGCAAAAGTATCTTCTCCGGCTAAAATTTTAAATGGGAAAGTTTAGATGGCTGTTAAATGCTTTAACTGCAGATTTGATTAAAAGGTTGTCAATAAAGAATAGAACGAAGTATAGAAACGGTTACATCCATTTTTTGGTGGGGCAGGGTGAGTTTAAATGTCACGTGATAGAAAAAAACCTAGAAAGAAACCTATATACCTATATATATTTATTAAAAAAAAATACTCGAGGCATTTCAGTAAGTTTACTGGGTTTCATGAATGTCTCCGACTGCATGATTTAAGTTTATTTTGTTTCAATCTTTTTACTTATTGCTTTTTAGTGCTTAGTTGACGTAACGTATCGTAATAACTGTAACTACCGAAATTTTGAGTGAAAATAGTTCATAACAAACTTTAAAACGCTATATATCCTAAACGGTTATTTTAAGTGAAAAATTATTTAAGAATCACGATTTTAAAATACCTAAAACGATGATACCCCACATGATATAGTTTGTTCACTTTATTTTTTTCTCTGTCAAAAGATATCGCCATTTTGAATTTCGTTTGCTGTCATGTCTTTTGTGACGATCGCTAGATTAAAACGAATAGATTGACGTATGAATCATCAAAATCAGTCCACGCGTTTATATATGGTTGGCACCATCATACATACACCTCAAACACTACCCTCCGTAGTCGGGTAATAACAAAATCCTTTCAGAACAGCTGTAATTATTTATACAAACGCTGTCCTGTAAGGACAACGTTTGTATAGCTGGAATGCCATGGTGCAACGTACTACTATATAAAGTTGGGCGTCTCGTCAAAACGAAGCTACCATGGCAACTCCAGCTTGATATGGATCATTTTAAAATTTGTTCTAGGGAACCCGTACTATACGGACCTCATTTGGTTGGTACATCCGTACAAAGCTGAGGCGGGGAGCTAATGATAAATAAATTAAAACACTCAAATCTATTTCAGCTAAACAGAACCAAGTTAATGAGACAGGACATTCGTCAATGTTGCCTTAAGAAATAGTTCACTTTATAATCTGACTAACAGTCATTTTAATTAAGACCTACTAAATTGCTTGCAATATATTTTGTAGTCTAAAGGTGAAAAGTTAATTTTGTAGCTGATTCATTCAGATTCTTGGTCGATTTAAGAATATTAATTTATTAGATATGCTAAAATGCAGTATGGGTCGGTTTCCTAGCAAATGAAATGACGATCTGGTACAAGTAGCCGTGACGTACGACCCGTTGGGTATTTGACTACTATCAAAATAAAATATTTTATACTAGCCATGTTAAATTTCATGTCAATAATATGTCTAAGTGTTCAGAAAAAATATGTTCATCTATAATCTAACATGTTTATTAATTTTTAATCACAAAGAGAAACACTAAAAGTTAATGATTTGACCATAGAAAATGTGACGTTAAATGCTAGCATTTCATACAAATTTGTACGGAGCGGGTCGTTTTTGACGTTTCATAAAAAGAGGGTGATTTGACTTAATACCTTATTGGTACTTAATAATAATAATATCTTGGGACAACTTACACATCGTCATCTGATCCCAAACTAAGCAAAGCTTGTACTATGGGAACCAGTTAACTGATAGACATACTTAAATATTTCTAAATACATAAATTATAATAATTGTCGTAAAAAAATAATGAATAATTGTAAGATGGGTTTTCACCTGAAATAAATAAATATTATTATTATTATTATAAATATAATATTTATCGTAAAAACCATAATTTGAATATTTACTTTACGAACTCGTCAATAAATGTAAATTTAGAACCATTTCTGTCGCCAGTGTAGCTTTTGCTTTCTTTTTCTTAAATTAATAAAGGATTTTAATTTTTAGATCAGAACTAGCGAAATCTCGCACTGCGAAATCTCAGCACGTCGACATTTCACAAAATTGCAATGCATTTTTTCAGAGTTACGGTCCACGAGACCTTACACCATACACTGTTTGCAAAATAAATTTGTTCGCAATTTTCTACTTCACGTGGCAGGTAACTAAAATCTTAGTCCACAATTACCTGTCATCCTGTCATACAGCGATAACATACCATAAACTTGCTAAGCAATCGCGAAATTTAATAAAGCCGGGAGAGGTTGGCGTGTGTAGTCATTTACATTTAAAGCACCAATTATTTGAGGTCATTAGCGCCCTCTGTCGGTCATAAAACGCACCCAACACGCGCACCGCCCCTCTTTCGTTTATAAATTAGAAATAAAATGGTGATTTTTAATCTGTATCCCTCTAGAACGCGTCGTTTGTCTGCCTTTCGCTACTTGAATTCATTTGATAAATTTTTGACGTGTGTGCGGTTCTTTTTTAATTTGAGGGTTCATGGTTAACACATTAAGTATTCAAGGTTTGTCAAGGTTATCGTCGTGTGTTTTTAAACCTCGTCTTATACTTCTATATGACTTCGAGATGGTTATAAAATAAAAACATTCACTTTATCTTCCGTTGTAGTTTAACTGATTTCAATCACAATTGATTGTTACTTTGGAGTTTCGTTGTCTGTCTCCGAAACTCATAAAATAAACCTCTTTCGAACAAGAAAAGATTGTCGAAAATCCGGTTTTTACGACTAATTATGAAAATATATATTACGGGTCTTAATCGCGTGAATAATTTAAGGTAAAATATATTGTTTATTGCCTATTATTCGTATTGCAACGGCCGTGGTGACGTCTAGTCTACCCGTGACCACGGCCGTTGTAATACGGTCGAAACGTCGGGCAATAAACAAGATATTTTGGTGCCGGCTACTCCGGTGCCGCCATATCATTGATACTTCTGATATGGCGACACCGGAGTTGCTTTTGCAATTTTTCTAAGAAACGGGGATTTTTAAATGGTCAATTTATATTTGGACATTTTTATGAATAGACATTTTTAGTGTGTTGGACATTTTTCCAACACACCAAAAATGTGTATATTTTTCAAAATCGTCTACAGGTATATGACGGAGTTATGCCCGAACATACATTAAAAAAATACAAACACCCGAATTAAGAACCTCCTTCTTTTTGAAGTCTATTTAGACTTTTTTGTGTTAAGGATAATCCCTCAAACTGGGATACATTTTATGGAATTGGAAAGGACGTAGGCAACATTTTATGGCAAAATAGTACACGCGATTTTTGACGTTTTTTGACGTTTTCAAACAATCATTAACCTGATTTTACGAAATTAAGAAATTTGAGTTTGAGTTTGAGTTCGATAGTGGAATTGTGACTTACTTTAAAGCTTTTTTTTCAATAATTTTAAAAATGGTAGAGTTGGTCATGATTTAGTTATTATGATAGTTTAAAACACTATTATATTGCCATTTAGCCAGTTTAGAAACTAAAACTAACGGATTATCTTTTATGAACTTTTAAATAGATATCGATCAATTAAGGTTTTTATCTAACTATAAAAAAATATATAACTTGTTTTTTATTCCCTCACATAATCAAATTTCACAGTTCGTCAGAGGCACGTAACATGCACTTTACCAACAAGATCAGCGTACAAATAATGTTAAAATGTAATTTGGAGTCGAACAAAGAGGGCTATTCGAGGTATACAAGATTGTTTCCCTTTATATCTATTTGAAGATGGGAAACCCCTTGTAATGGCCTATTGTGGGTACAATATGAAACTCATAATATCACGAATACTGTTCCGTTAAATTTTAAAGTTGCTGCGAGTATTATTTTTGTGGTAAAAGGAAAATTAGTAAGAGGAAAAATGTTATCGACAGCTGTTGCGGTTTATGATAGTACAACCTTTTTAATAGAGTTACTTTATGTTAGTTTATTTGTATGTAGGTTTATCTCATTCCCATTACTGAGACACGTTAATAAACACTCCAATCGAAGCGGAGAGAAACGGAACTGGGTCAATATATCTCATAGAGTCGAATAATAGACAAATAGAAGCTACAATAGACAAAACTATGCAAACCTATTTAAAAAAATGGTTGTCTGTAATGCGCTTATTACACTATACTAAATCAGGGACCCTAAATCCTTGAAAACACAGGTCTTATAAGAATTGGGGCCCTAATTCTCTAACAAATTTTCAAGGCCACCTCGATTTAGGGCCCTTATTCAGAGTAGTGTAGTAGCCATTTATGGTCTGTTTACGGACGATAATTTTACGTGATAACACCATAAGAAAATATTGATGACATTGTAATAAACAACTTTGCCTGTGACAGCTTTAATTCCAATTGTATCGCATGTCGCTGCAATTGCCATTCGCAGATAGGCAGATACTTCAGCCTATCAGCAGACGGTAACGTGACACTTTTTCGTGCGCACTACTGGTCATCGATTAAAAAGACGTTATCACATATCTTAAGCCCAACATGGGCCTGCGGAGTGACAAAGCTGAGCAGGGAAGCGACAACATTGTTTGTTGTCCGAATTACTCTCTCACTCTGCCCCGCTGCTTTGATCCATCTTAATGCTCCAAATTACTCCGGTACTCCACTCCACTGTATGTCTACGCAATGGTGTAGTTACAAACAGTCTAAACACCACAATATACAGTCTTTTGGCACCATATAGGGGGACTTTAATATTAGTCTGCCTCGGTGGCGCGGTAGGAGTGTGTCCGACTGCTACGTAAGAGGTCGTGGGTTTGATTCCCACATGGGACACCACTTTGTGTGATCCACAAATTGTTGCTCCGAGTATGGGTGTTCTTTGTATTTCACTTCATCATCACTTCTTGTATCCTACTGCGGGAGTCGTCTTTAAAAAAAAACAAATTTCCTGAAATACCAATTACCATCACACGAAAACAGAACTCATTTCGCCCGTAAAATAAATTGTAATTAAATGCAAAACAAAATCAACATTATTCACCGACTCACAAAATACAATCGTATCAAATATAAATTAACTAAATTCCGCAGTAGGCTGGATATTTTTAATTTAATTATACAGATTTGTCAAATGGGAAGGGGGTGAAACATTCCAAATTCTTGGTTCCTTTTGTTTCTAAGTAATCTGCTTACGGGTGATTTCTGAAGGGCTAATTAAGATGCTTTTATACACAAGGAGTATCTGTGTAATACTTTGTATACAATGTTGATGCACCGTTTGTTTGATTGAAGGGCTTGTACTGGTATTGTTAGGAGAAGGATAGGATGAAGGCCTTACCTTGGCCTTATTCTTACTATCTAGTCTAAACTTAAATAGTGTCAAGATAAATATCTAGGAATTTGCCTGCGTTGCTATACCGTTTCAATTGGCGTCTCCTTCCGACGTAAAGCAAACATTTGTGGTATGCAACTCGCCGTGCATTCTTACACTTGATAATACTTCGTTTAAACTTTAAATTCAGGACTTACTTAACTGTTTTTACATGTTTTTATTTTATTGGAGCAGCATTAGCGTTACTATACCTACTGGGATTATGTTCAATTCTCTATCGTGTTGTATGTGCGATTACCCCTGAGCCTTTTCATCGATTATTGTATTGCAGCCTTATGTGAATCAGTTTAACGTAACCTGAGGAGATTTTAATATAAAACGAATTTAAACCTACGTCATTATACTAACCATACATAATATTTCCAAGATTATGTATCACATTAACCCATACCTACGTCATCATGGTAAACAATACCCCCATCGTGCAGGGTGCTCCATGTAATATTGATTAGCTGTATGATTTATTACAATCAAGTGTAAATGCTCCAGTAGACATAATCCTAGACGTATAATTGCGTACACTCCAATGCTTGTTCATAGGTGATTAGTATAATCACTATGCTATTAGATATCAGAGACTACAGGGTTGTCACATTTCGTTAGAAGTATTTCATTTGAAGAAGTATCGGTTATTCATAAATATGACGAATTTGACGCGTCTAAAATATCTAGAACTGCCATCTATCGATATTATCGGAAGAAAGAATGTCTCTCAAAAATAACAATGGTTTTAGGGGGAAACTCGTAGGCATTTCTATTTTGTTTATATTATTTATTGATAGAAAGTAGGGTACCACGGCATTCTGCCCTTAAACCAAATAACCTAGAAACTGATTTCTAAGATTTATTACTGAACAATGGGTAAAGTCACTCACTGTATTTTAAACGTACTCCGCTATTACAAGTATCTTTATAATGCCTGAAATGCACTCTGGTGACTTTATTTAACAAACCCATTGTCACAGATGTTGTGTGATATGTATGTATATGTCATTTCATCAGAAGCAACAAAAATGGTCAAACGTATTTCTGTAACATCCGTTATTTTTTAAACAATCTTTATTAATTACTACTTAATTGAAGATTCATTCCATATTTTTGAACACATATTACGGAATTCGATCCAAGTCATATCAGTGATAACATGTTCGTCATAGACATGTCTTAGATTATTATCATCTAGCATTTATATCATTATACAGTACCATTAAGTTAGCGTTGTCACTTGTTGACTGCTTAGGAATTTTACTATAAGTTTGATTCAGGTAAAAGGAATCGATATTCTTATCCCAGTTGTTGTTGTTGCAATGTTTTAATGGTTGATGATACCGAATCTTACTACTTGACCCGAATTTTACGTCTCGGGTATTAGTATCCACTGCAATATCAGGGCAGCTCAATTCAAGCCATAAAATAGTTTATATGGTTCCTGCAAATCAAATTGTTTTCAAATTTCGATAACAGCAACCCTACATCTTACCTATACGACGAGAACGAGATATTACTGCGCTCATCATTATTAAGTTACACACAATACCTGCTAAATTGGTGAAAGCAGAGCTGAAATAGCAACTTTAATACGGAGTCGAGTAACTCTGTATTTACTTACGATAATGTATATCGAGTTTGTTTATATACATGGGAAGTTTGAGTTAATGTTGTGATTAGGTGTCTATGTTTACTCGAAATTAGAGAGACTTGCAAGCAAATAGTAAGGTAAAACCACTAAGGTATAGCTGATTGAAAATCTAAGATTGATTAATTGAAACCTTGATCTAATATTCCTCTTACTGAAGCAAGACTAGATTGCTTATGTGGTGCGGTGGAAGTGTGTCCGACTCCTACGCAAGAGGGGGTGGGTTCGATTTGCACAAATATGGACACAACTTTGTGTGATCCACAAATTGTTGTTCCGAGTCTGGGTGTACTTAGTGTCCGTGACTTGTATGTTTGTAAAGTCCCCCGCGAAACAGGGCTTGTAACCTACTGCGGGAGTCATCTTTTTTTAAAAAAAAAGAGAAGAAAGGTTGTAATAATATCTACATTTTTTATCGTGATAATATCTTAGTTTCTCCAAAAATTGAATAACTGATTTTATTTGTAGCTACCTAATACCATAATTACTTAGTAAAAAAAGAAAAAAATCGTATGCCAGTTTTGAACTGATTTTGACACCGAATGTGCTAAATAGATCTTGATAGAATTGTACTGTCAACTTGATTAGTCATTATTGATATTAATGACAATTTAATCACTTTTTTATGTATTTCATCATTTTAACATTTTGGGCAAAGTAAAACATTTCATTTCGCAGCTGAAATCTTTAGGGACTATGTTCATTATAAAGTATACCTACAAACCATTTCCGTATATAAACAAATTGGCGGGGCAAGCCGGACCACCGCTTCCGTGTGTAAGCAATTTGACGGGGTAAACCGGTCAAAGTAGCACGCTATTGGGGTAAACTTGGCAAATTGCAAACAAACTATTACTTGCCGACGGTCTTGACGTAAATTAGTTTTTAGTACATATTTGTCTACTATAATCAGGTTATTGATGTTACTCGACATTTTCTTTCAATAATATACGAGGAAGTACAATCCCAATTTTCCGCCATACACATAATATATGCCGGTTGCCATTTAACTGGCGAGGCGCCCTGTCGTATCCGAAACGACGCGCGTGACGTGGCACTCTCGCCCAACCGTAAAAAAAGCGAAATCAATTATAACGAAATGGCATGCCCGCAGCATGAGACCGACCAACAAGACTTGACCCACCCCGTTATCCCTTGTGCAATAAGATCCCCCAAACAAAAGCCTATATCACTCACACGTCGTAGTTCAACATAAAATGGATGATGCGAAAACCTTTTCAAAGAACACAATATGTTCTCTGGTCCCTTTTAAATTGATTCCTAATTAGCGTAATATGCAAATAAATTGCGACATTGAGAAAAGCCTTTTTTTGTACGATTACTCTACAATGTGTAATTTTGTCTTGGAGTAATGAGATGGGGAAAAAAGATTCGAAGAAAAAAGATCGTGCCCCGTTGATAATGATAGGATTAAAATTTATCAAATTGTTCTTCGTATGATTTTTCCTTACGATGTGATGTGAATCATCATTAACATAATGATGCCAAATTGTATGCGTATTGTCACTGGAACGTACACTCAAAATGATTTTAGTTGTAATTTTGTCAACTGATTAGAGGAAAGTGGGGTAGGGTTATTTTTATTTATATATTTTGAACATTTCTATTTTTAGAAGGAATTCACTAAGAAAGTAAAATCTATAATAATAAAATAATAATCCAAATATTTCATAAACGTTTAGACGCCGAAGAATTGATAGGTACGTAATGCGAACTAATATCTATACTTAATATTATAAAACTGAAGAGTTTGTTTGTTTGGTTGAACGCAATAATCTCAGGAACTACTTGGTTCTAATTAAACAAATATTTGACTGTTGAATAGCCCATTTATCGGTGAAGGCTATAGACTATAAAACATCACGCTACGACTAATAGGAGCAGAGATACGACAAATTGTAGCAGAGAAGAGAGAGTAGTTGCGCAGGTCTTATGGTTATAAATATATAAGTAGCTTTGTCTGTATGTTTGATATGTTTACACACTTGAATCGCTAAACCAGTTAAGATGAAATTTAGCTGAAACAGGTTTTATCGCGATAACCGACATGCACGAGCTTGAAGCCGCGGGCGGAACCTAGTTTGCAATAATATGTAGGTAGTGTTATTAATCAGAACACGTCAGCCAGATTATGTTTTGAGATCATGTTTCTAAAACAATGTTTACTTCAAAGTTCAATGAGCCACAGCATAAATATGTTTTCCTAAAACAATAAAGTTGATGAAAACAGAAATAACACAACCTTTATAGGTTCATTGAAGCATGTAGAATAATACATCAATATTAATAATGAACTACCAGTAAATATTGTAAACATTTACTAGTATGTATGAGTAACTAAACCGTAGTTTATTTTGATTATAAATTATTGCTATCGGGGATAGACTGAATGAGAAGACTGATAATTTAGTATAAATAGTAAATATTTTTTTTAAATTACTAATAATGTGGCTAGCGCATTAGGCTCGGGACTCCACCAAAGCGGAGATGGGCAGAGATGTCCAAAGCGGAGACGATAAGAGATGTTTTTCAGCTATGGTATATCCACCGAAACTGTGCGGAGATGCGCACACACCCAGGAAGGGGGGAGTAGGTGTTTGTACTGTCATGATGACGCAACTTTTGGTCGAGCAAGTGCCGAGGCTGTTCCTCAGGAACTTGTATCGGGCACAAAGTTTATTTCTGAAAAACCAATCCTACAAGTACATCTCAACTAATTTCATTACTTCATTTACAATACAATATAATTATCATAATTCTTAAATTATTTAATCAAAGAATTACGACCTGAAAGATAGGCCATGAAACTCACGGTCCTCCTCACTGTCACTTATTTCTTTTTAATCAAACGAGTTTCACGAATATTAATGAGGTTTCATATGAGGATATCGGAACCTCGTTCCACCTGCCACAGTACCGCTCGTTGCACTCCACACACATCTTATTTCCGCTGCGCGCCGCTGTCCTTAACTTGCGAGGCAAACCTCACATCTCGGCCTTTTACCGTAGCTCAATCTCAGCGAGGAATAGCTTACATCTTCGCATCCATCGCCATATGATCACCACTCAGTAGTAGCCACCTAAGCTAAGTGGAGACGAGATGTGGGAATAACGAAATAATAGTTTCTTAAAACACATCTCCTCTTAGCTCGTCTTGTCTCTTAACTTTGGTAGAGTACGGCCTGACAATCAATTCTGTTATCCTTTCCGGCTAAGCTAAATTGCTTGTAGAAGGAGTGGGGTCACATGGACTATGAACTGATAGTAATAACGTTGCTTAACCTCAGTGATCTCTCAATGTACGAGATCACCTCTGAGTCATAGACACTTCGAACAAAGTACATTCATCAATATTAAAAATTAAAAAGCGTGTTTCATTCTTAATACGTCGCTAACTTTAATATTCTAGATTAGTGTCAAACAACAAGACTAATAAATTTAGACGCTTTATCTCAAACCTGAGACAGATAGATAGTTCAACGTCGTCGTAGGTATATTATGTAGGTATAAAGCTTAGTGCACACGGGTGTATAACACTGTCAAATAGAGCATAAATGAAACGGTAAACTGAACACTGCTCCAAAGGTGAAGACTACTCGTTTAGAATCATCACATTTTCTACATGAATACACTTGCGACCAGATTCGTGTGTGCACAATTTACAATGTATGCGAACTCGCTGTTTCGTTGGAAATGTATTTTTGAGAGGCCAATATTAGGTTAGGACATTTGATGCTTTGCTTTTAGATAATTTCTTTGTATCATATTTTACCTTTTGTATGATAGGTGCATGGCATGAGAAACTGATTTCTCACCAGTTCTATCGAATTGGTATATTACTGAATAAAGAAGAAAAAGTAATTAGTAATACTCAAATTATAAGAATTACTCAAAAACTTATATATTATTTTTTTATAATTTCTCATAAGATGGAAAATTGAAGTACAGTACTCCCAAATTAATAATGCACATGCAGATCTTCGCTAATTGTCGTATTCCCGGAAACACTCGAATCATGGAATCGTAAGAGCCCTAAACAAGGCATTTGCATTTTGCACCTTGTTTAAAAGAGATAGGAGTCAATATCATGTGTGCACAATCGAAAACAAATCGGGCGTTCGGCAGCTGTCGCCGGTCAGCGAAATGTCTGTCAGTCGTCTTTATATATTGGTAGTGACTGCACGTGTTCTCTATTTGTGGAAATATATAGAGCTGCTATTACACACCCTTCTTGGTAAATATAATTTCAACATTAATTAGCTTATTCAGATTTAAATAGTATATTTTGAAAAAAGGAAAATAAATAACATATTTCACGTTTTTTTAATATTAAAAAAATAAAATACCTACATTAAATACATATTAAGTACTAGAAAAACATTTAAAAAATGAGATTTATTTAAATTAAATAAATAGATAAACATGCATAAAAAATATATACCTAACTCTGCCCATGCCATTTTCTTTCAGACGAATTCTTCCAAAATGGATAAATTTAAACGTGGAAAACCGCTTAATTCACAAGCACGGCAAATGGTATTTAATGTGTACCTTTATTTCTTAAATGAAGCCAATGTTTTCAACAGAGACCATGATGGTTATTTTAAAAAAATTCAAGGCCGTGTTACAAAAGCTACAGGAATTTCGCGACGAACTTTGAGTAATATCTTAAACGAAAAAAAACAAAATCAATCAAAGAAATTTTCTACACCGAAAAAAGGAAGACCTAAAAGTAGATTTCGGCTGGTACTTGATGATTTCGACTACTGTGTTATTCGTAATATGATATACAATTTTCAATTGACGCTGAAAGAACTCCCAACTGTAAATAATTTAAGAATAAAGTTGATCGAAGCTATTAATTTCAAAGGCTGTGCCGAGACTTTAAGGTTGATCTTGAAAGACATGGGGTTTAGGTTTCTGAAAACTGATAATAACAGACAATTACTTATGGAAAAACATGATATACGCCTAAAAAGGATCAAATATCTCAGAGAAATACAACAGCTGAGGAGTTCTGGTAGAAACATAGTATTTATGGACGAGTCGTATGTGCACACATCACATACTAAGGGTAAAACTTGGCAAGATAGCAACAAAAAAGGTATCAAACAACCCATTTCCAAAGGAGAGCGAATAATTATTGTACACGCAGGCAATGAAAAAGGCTTCGTCCCAGGGGCTCTAATGTTACATAAATGTGTCGACTCAGAAGGTGACTATCATAAAGAAATAAACGCGGAACGTTATCAAACTTGGCTACGCAATCAATTGATTCCCAACTTGCCTCCTAATAGTGTGTTGGTAATAGACAACGCCCCATATCATAATAAGCTGTCTGTGAAACCACCAAACTCAAACACATCTAAACCACAAATGACAGCTTGGTTACAACAACACAACATTCCGCATGACCCAAAGAAACTGAAACCCGATTTGTATAAAATTATACAAAGATACAAAGAAAATTACACAGAATTTGCCATTGACCGTATAATGGAGGAACATGGGCATAAAATTATACGATTGCCACCATATCATCCCGATTTTAACCCTATTGAAAATATTTGGTCCCAAATAAAGCAACACGTGGCCAAGAGAAATATTGCAATGACTGTGACGTCAGTTAAAGATGCTATATTAGAAAAAATCAATAAAATAGGACCAGAAGAATGGAAAAAAGTTTCTGATCATGCGGTTCAATGCGAAGATGAATATAGAAAATTTGAGCCAAGAATCGATAGTTATTCCGATGAACTGATTATTTACACAGGTGATAGCAGTGAGGAAAGTGTAAATGAACAAGAGCATAATGAAACTTCTGATGAATCTGCGATGTCGGGAATAGAGGTCTTCCTCGATTCTGATTAATTTTTTTATAATTGTATTATTTTTCTGGAATGATTAGTGCTGTAAACAAATTTGAACTGAGATTTTGATTATATTTTATGTAAACCTCTATTTGAAAACGTTTTTTTCTCCTTCTAATAAAACCTTATGTTATTTAAACCTTTTCCTCCATAATTACACCAACTTCGGTAAGACACTTGAAAACTAATCACTCCAACAATGATTGTAGCGTTTTCGCTATTTACTTACATGGAATTATCGAATCAAATTTCGTTACAGGTAAATCAAATCTGTTTTAGCACAAAACACATAATATATAAAATTAGGCATAGAGAAATTGCTCTTAACCACTCTATATAAATATCGTCTTTCGACGCTCGGGTAATACGACCGTTGCCGAACAATGACGAAGATTTCCGAAGATTTCTATGCGCATTATTACTTTTGGAGTACTGTAGATTATTTTGTATTTTATTCTAATAACAACTTTTATTTGACAAATAGAAAATATTGTGATTGGCAAGCATCATTATTTCGTATTACACCGATTTTATCTGCTAATGACGACAAACGCTAATATAAAGTTGTGGTCCTACGCAACTAGGACCGACTAATATTATCGATATAATTTTTTTTTTGTCTTTATTTTTTTGCGAAAACTGTTAAATTAAATCATTCTTCTTAAAGATGAACTACTAACAATAACTCTCTCATTAGCTTTTCCTTATTTAACTTGGAATTAATTGAAAACTGATGTATCTATTTTGTAACACAGCATAAGATAAATTTCACCAACAGTTTCTCGTTACGAAATTTAAAGGCGAAACTCAGTCGGTACCGCGCGCCGCCACAACGACCCGCGCCGAACTAGATTGTGTACTTTTTCTCGGCCTCATGTGCACAAACACTGTTTAGTTACCGGAGGGTGTATTTTATCTTGTTGTGCTTGTTTTGTAGCATAGTACGAGAGGGTTGAAGGGGGAAGTGGAGGAGGGGGAGGGGCACCTGTTGCCCCGAGTTTCGATGTAGGAAAGCCTAATCCTAGCTGAGATGAAATAAATACAACATTGGCTCGACTGAAACGTTGCCGAGATGTCTTTGATGATATTCACTAAAGCCGTTGGAGCTCACGGTTTTTGGGAGTTTTAAGGAATTGCCGTTTTTATTTTTATGGTGACATTTTGTGGCTGAATTTTTGTGCAACAAGTGGTTTTATTGTATTCGATGTGATTGTTTTTTTGTTGCATTATTTTATATGAATTACTTACTACGTTATAGCTGCAGCTTCGCTTGCGTTAAATGTGTTAATTTCCTTAGAGCTCGAGAATTCTCAAATAGAAACCTCAATGCATACATTTTAGCGTTTTTATATCAAATACAAATACGAATGACTTATGATGTAAGGAAACTCACCAATAGTATGTACATTCTCTGCTTATAATATTTAATTGTTGTATTTTTGTTGCAGGTAAGCTGGACTTGGTGCTAAATACTGGTAGGAAATTTTATTTATGCTCGAGAAAGAAAGAAGGTTATTAATCATTTAATTTTCAGCTCGGTTTGCTATAATTAACTATGACCTTAAGTAATTGAAGACCCGTGTTTAATATCTGCACAATTAATAATTGGTCAGTTAAATGACACACCATGCAAGAGATAAAAAATAATTAATAGATTATTTTATATTAGCTGTCCCGCGCAACTTCGTCTGCGTAAATTTTCCCCGGCAACATTTCTCATTGCTGCTCCGTTCCTATTGGTCGTAGCGTGTCATCATGTTATATAGCGTATAGCCTTCCTCGATAAATGGGCTATCAAATAGTAAAAGAATTTTTCAATTCGGATCAGTAGTTCCTGAGATTACCCCGTTTAAACAAACTAACAAACAAACTCTTCAGCTTTATAAAATTAGTGTAGATGTACCCACCCAGAAATCTTTTTTTATTTATGTTCGTGGTCTTACCCACCAATTTAGTCTACCCGAAATGCAATGTTATCCTCAGAACTAATATCCAGAAGTCTTAGAAAGAGACAGA
Organism: Herminia tarsipennalis; assembly: GCA_945859575.2. Lineage (NCBI taxonomy): Eukaryota > Metazoa > Arthropoda > Insecta > Lepidoptera > Erebidae > Herminia > Herminia tarsipennalis. Next base: position 5,686,990 of record OX243834.2, on the reverse strand, counting down.
TAAACTTCTTAATTGATCAAGGTCAAATATCTTCAAATAGACTCCATAAAGATACTGTCTTCGTAGTGTGAGTCGATTCTCTCTGCCTCTGTGGCGCGGTGGGAGTGTGTCCGACTGCTATGCAAGAGGTTGTAGGTTCGATTCTCACCACTACCCCTTTGTTAGATCCACAAATTGCTGTTCCGAGTCTGGATGTACTTTGTGTCGGTGAGTTGTGTGTTTCTAAAGTCCCCCTACGATACCGGCTTGTACCCTACTGGGGGAGTCGTCTTTTATAAAAAAAAGGATGATTTAGATGTCCGGAAGTGTACTATAAAATAACAAACATAATAATATCAAGCCCATAGAAGCGTGTGAAAAATACAAAAGATTAATTGTATTTTTAAACAGATTGAAGATTAATTGTATTTTTAAACAGATCGAAAAACCTCATTAAATAAAGCTTAAAGTTCATTTACACCTGTCACACCTTATACACATTTACGAAGTAATCTGCCAATACTATTTCACTTCGAAAGTGGATATTTTTAGAAGTGCACTATTTCCAGACGGCGGGCCCGTATTTTCTATTTCCGTTACCAGACATTGACATCAATGCGTTCGCGCTGAATTATTTTGACATTTGGAACCATTTGATATTCGCCTACATAGTTTATACTAGTTTACAAATAAAATTTCATTGAAATGAACTTTGAAATGAAATAGAATTATACAATGAATGGAATGATTTCAGATAGTTTTTTAAGGTGTATCTTTAGATCACATTGTTTAATATATGTTACAATAAGTGTGACAATTTTTTTAATAATCATTGTCTATAATTAATAATAATTACCAGAATTCGTGGAAAAAGTAAGAAATGAATCAGTTTTAATAATTTAATCTTGGTACCGTTACGTGTAATAAATTAGTTATATTTGATGCGTTTTTGTATATTTTATAGTCTTTTTGTTACGAATTATTGATGATGATTGATTGTTGAAAATGATTGTTAATGGTAATTGGTAATAAGGATGATGATTAAACTGTCAGTTTGCATTAGTTAAAATTATAATCGTTCAGATCTTAGAATCGTATCTTTGCCATACTACGGAAAGGGCAGCTTCCGGCGAGCATAAGTGCTGCCGTTTTGTTAGGCAAGGGCAAAGATGCTGCACTTCCCGTAGTGCCGGAGAAGAATTATCTCCGCGCCTGTGGTTTTAAAAAATACCTTTAGGGTGACAAGTTCCACGTGAAGTGGGGGTGGTCTAACTCGGTTCTGTACTTTTTTAGCCGTGGTTTATTTCAGGTACATAAACCAGGTTAAGGTAAGTACTGTGGTTATAATAAATAAATACCTATTATTTTTTTAGAGATCCGTAGCCAAAATGGCAAAACGGAATCTTATCGTTTGTCTCTGAGCTAAGCTACGAACGGAAGGACGTCCTTCCGTTTTGCCATTTTAGCTACGGATCTCTAAAAAAAAATATTTTTGTCTAGTCTTTTTCAAGTCTTCTTTTTATACCTACTGGTTTAGCCCATGGGTCCGAACGCTTGCGCCCCTTAGATATTGGGTTCCTTAAGATAGATCATCAGATAGAGATCATCTCATTTGTCCACTTCAAAATCATAAAGAATCCTCTCAGCAAAATTTCAGCTTCCTAGGGCCAATGATTTGGGCTAGTAGTGCTGACAAAATGCAGACTTATTACATATACATAATATTTTCTGCAAATTTTACATAAAAATATTAGCGGCCTACCACGAGTTTGCTTTTATGTGTGTCGAATTACTGACTAACAATACCGCAATACGAAGTTAGAAACCAGCAAAAGAAAGTATAAACTACTATATAACATAAAAATGATTAACAGGCTTTATGTGAAAGTCTACTTTTTAATATTATCCAGCTAATAAACTCATAATCTTATAGCGCTGTATCATAAATCATCATAACAGAACGCAATATTAACTTGGCACGGGAAGTAATAAAAATTAATATTCGTATGCTTTTAGTTTTTCGACGATAGAATAGAATGAATGAAATATTTTTTTGTATGTAGCTTTAAATTGAGCATAAGGTGGCTATTTATCATTAGATGATTTTAAAATGTCAAAAAAGTGTAAACAATGAAGGTTCATGTTGAAATTTTTTCTTTTTTTTTTCAATTAGATTGGAATTCAAGGCAAAATTTTACAAAAACTGAATTACAATTTTTTACGAGGGCTGTGTACTAAGAATTTCGAGATGATTTTTTTAGTCCGTTTTAATTTCAATTATAATAACACACAATCAAAATTATTTTCTCTTGGGGGTCTGCCCGCGTTTTAGTTATCGCGACAACATATAAAATATATATAAATACAGTATTAAATACATTTTCGCGTACCGGAATCAACCCACCCTTATTTTTCTATGTATAACTTTCAACTTTATTCTATTATTCTTTTTAATACGACTTCCGCAGTAGTGTACAAGCCCTGTGTCGCGGGGCACATTACAAACATATAATTCACGGACACAAAGCACACCCAGACTCAAAACAAAAATTTGTGGATCACACAAAGTGGTGTCCTGTGTGGGAACCGAAACCACGACCACTTATGTGGCAGTCGGATACATTCCCACCGCGCCACAGAGGCTACGTACGTAACATAAATAAGCTGACATTTATTTGATCATCATTGACCCAAATTTTGTTTTCACCAATTCAAAAATCCGTATAATAATGTCGTGATAAATATAATTTTGCTTAATATACGACAATTTTTTTATTTCTCAGGCAAAAAACAGCATAACAAGGCAAGGCTTACATTTAATTCGTAGAAAGTTGCTCTTTCAACATAAATCATGACGGAACTCGACGTTCAAGGAAACGGTAAAAGGAACGTATCTCTTAAAGTTTTTTGGCAAAAGAATTGTATGCGAAAGAGACACAATCGAACGATGCAAATAATTTATACGTAGGTACTCGTTCTTTGAGATTTTGGTATCTTTTTTGGACTTCTACTTATATTTTTACTTGATTTAGATCAAATCATTTCAATCAAGAAAACCCTTACGATTCTTGAGATAAAACAAATTTATCTTCAAAACGGCAATATGGGTTTTATTTTGTTTTGTTTCTTTTTTTTATTGGTGGTTCCTTGTTGCACGTTTTAGTTTGCGGGTTGAGAGGATAGATGGCAAAAAGTGTTACATTTTGACATCGATCAAAAATATATCATTTATTATTTATGCGAAGCTAGAATATGAAGATTGTGTTATTTGTGTTTGTATTTTTGTACAAGATTGTAATGTTTATTTTACCTATGTCAAACTGGCTATGTGTAATATGAAAAATCTTAATCTGAAATAGGACTATTTTTAAAATGTTGTGATCTACCAGATTTTTTAATCATTATTTAATACCATTGACGTAGAGACCAGGACTGCGCCATAAGCTAACATAATTGACCACTCTCTAGAAAGAGACAACGCTACTTTGTGGACAATACCTGCCAAAGGCCACGCGAGTTTTTTTTCTTTTACGCTTTGCAGTCAATATTTACTTTTTAATTGAAAGGAATAAGCCAAAAAACATAAGCCTCCTTCTCTCGCAGTCGGGTTAATAAAGTTTAAAATTACAAAGTACGTTTTACTCCACCGCGTAACTAGATTTTGAAATCTTGAAGCGTTAAATCTAAGATTTTGATGCAATACGCAAGTATTACACCGTACTGGAATTAAATGGGCTGGATAAGATTTATTTGAGAGCTAACCTCGACACAGATGCAAAAAGATACGACGATTTCAGCTAAACGTTTAAGACATCCAAGGAACTTTATTTTAAGTAACTTTTTCAAAAACTGATTCACTAAAACAGAAAAAAAACACTCGATTGGAGAGATTAGCTCTATAAAAAGAAAGTTACTGAGAGATGTCAGTATTATGACTTGACTGGCCTGTTGGTCTAGTGGTTAGTGACACTGACCGCTAAGCCGGAGGTCGTGGGTTCGATCCCCACCCAGGATAAAACTTTGTGTGATGAGCACGATAGTTCATCCTGTCTGAGTGTCATTTATCTATACTTATATTATAAAGCGGAAGAGTTTGTTTGTTTGTTTGTTTAAACGCGCTAATCTCAGGAACTACTGGCCCGATTTAAAAATTCTTTTTCTGTTGGATAGTCCATTTTTAGAGGAAGGCTTTAGGCTATATAACATCACACTGCGACCAATAGGAGCGGAACAACAATGAAAAATGTTGCAAAAACGGGGAAAATTTACGCATACGAAGTTGTGCGGGACAGCTAGTCTAATTTGACACATTTGACATTATATTTTACCTTTATATGATTGCTTACACTTCAACATATCTGATGGATACAAGGAATTAGACCGGTTCCTTGTCAGTACCGGCCCACGTAGTATGTATTTAGAAATGTAAGTACGTTTATCTGGTTGCCATAGTACAAGCTCTGCTTATTTGTTGGGACCAAATGACGTTGTGTGAGTTGTCCCAAGATATTATTATTGAAAACTTTAATCAATCTCTATAAGTGATGTAATTATTTCTCGATCTGCTCGGACACTGGAGACGATGTGTGCCACGTAACAATAGATTTGACAGCTAATTAGATAATTTTGCAGTTTTACTAAGCGGGATATAGATAAGCGGGATGCAGTTAAAGGTTCATTTCCGTGCATCGCGATCGATCGCGAGCCGCTCGCTGGTAAGTTTCAGACGCGCGCGGCCGACGACTGTCGTAGGCCTGCGCGCGCACTGTGAATATTGTCGCATCGGCCGCGAGCGTCAGCCGCTTGTCGTGAGCCGCGAGCGGCTCGCGATCGGCCGCGATGCTCGGAAATGAACCTTAAGTTTTACACAAGCTTACGTATTATGTAATTCTTAATCATCATCTGCCTACCCTATTATCAGACTCATAGCTGAACTCTGCGAAGTAAGTTATTTCCTTCCATTCTTCTTTCTCTCTGTCTTCATCGCGTTACTCGCTCCCATTTTATTCATTTAAGTTTCATACAATTCATCCTTGTCTTCATTGGTCGCCCTCACCAACCATACTCATCATTATAGTCACGAGCCTTTGGTCTCATCTCATTAAGAATTTCTTAGGATGGATGAATGGGTGGATGTTTGTTGCCATTTCACGCGAAAACTACTGAATAGATTTTGATGAAAATGTACAGTAATATAGTTTATATATCTATACTAAAATTATAAAGCTGAAGAGTTTTTTTGTTTTTGAGCGTGGAAATCTCGGGAACTACTGATCAGAATTGAAAAATTCTTTCACTGTTAGATAGCCCATTTATCGAGGAAGTAATGTAATTGGTTATATAACATTACGCTACGACTAATAGGAGCAGTAATGAGAAATATGCAAAAACGGGTAAAATTTACGCAGACGGAAGTTGCGCAGGACAGCAAGTCAGTAAAAGCTATTTTGTTTTTTTAAGTACAGATTTTTAATATTCAACCTATCAATAACACATAAACGAGTCAGAAACCTTCACAAATGTCGCGTACGTCATACGGCAGACTTGAAACGGAAATATAGCCTGTGGCGTCCTAGCGGATGCTGCATGGGCGCCACAGAGCCGCATCCGGCTCGCCCTCGTTACGACCGCTTTGTGCGACACACGCCACGGCAACGCCACGTTCACGCCACGTCGACGTCGACGACCCATTGTGGAACGATATTACGGTTAGGTTTGATTTATTCAATGTTTAGCGAGAATTCTGCGGGAGAAATGTTAGTTTTGAATGCTGAGGTGATGTACTATCCATCTGTTTGGAGATTTTATTTAACTGGGAAAGGAAAGGAATGCAGATTTTGGATGAAATGTGAGCACGTCTTAATGCCAAAGCTGTGATGCCGTGTATGTTTTAAATTTAAGGGGCAAATGTATATTTTTTGTGTACTATTATATGTGCAAAGATTGGCTGAACGAATCTGATTGAAATGTGGTACAGAGATTTATTACAGTTTGGGATAGCAAATAGGCTAATTTTTATCCTGGAAAATGTTAACGTGTTATCAAAATGTCCTCGCAATTGAAATCACGATCAACAATCTCAGGAATTACTGATCCTAATTGAAAAATTATTTTACTGTTGGATAGCCTATTTATCAAGGAAGGCTATAGGCTAGATAACATCACGCTACGACCAATAGGAGCTGAGCAGTGATGAGAAATGTTGCAAAAACGGGGAAAATTTACGCACACGAAGTTGCGCGGGACAGCAGTTTGTTAAGAAAAAATAAATTTGAAGTAACTGTTCCCATTGATTTAACGTAATCGGACCAATACGGATTTTATATATATTTTTTCTTTGGTTGCAATTACTTAGTAAGAACTTTAAATACAGCTAGCATACCACAAAAGCTTAAAACTTTCAAATTAGCAGTCAATTAAACTCATTGAATAAAAATGTAAGGCTAATTTGTTTAGCTAGATAGTTACAGCGATGTCTTTAATTAATTTCTTAGCTCTACCAAAGACAATTTGCTCGGGATAGCTCGGGTAAGCTCGGTAAAGTTCGGTTTTTATTTCATTGCTCAAAATAGTTAGCTTTGTTTTATTTACTGTGAGGATTTTGTGGTATACCGCTTTTTAGCTTTGAACTAAAATCCGGATCGAGATCAACTTACTAGTAGTTTTTATGAAGTTGCTGAATAAAAAAAGGGTTTTTGGCATGAAATTGGCATTTTTGTATTATTTCTATGATTATTTAAATTTAAGACTGGCCTGTTGGTCTAGGGTTCGATCTCCACCCAGGATAAAACTTTGTGTGATGAGCACGTAAGGTTATTTATCTATAATATGTATGTATTTAGAAATTTATAAGTATGTTTATTAGTTGTCTAGTTTCTCCATAGTACAAGCTCTGCTTAGTTTGCGTTGTGTGAGTTGTCTCAAGATATTTTTTTTTGTGTGTAGAAATCGTGTATTCAAAAAAGGAGGTGGTGAATGCTCAATCCACATTAGTTAATGATCACCTAGATGATACCGTACTTCGTCCGCATTAAGTTTAATTTCAATTGAAATTTAGAACTTCTTGTACAATTTTCAAAATTTTATTATGTTTTTAGCAAATGCTTTCGACATAATAATAACCTATTTGCCAAATATCAGTTCATTCCATTTAATGATCAGTATTTTCTTTTTATATCAGTACAGATTATTTGTGTTTTATTTTTAATCCCTTTAATAAAACTGGTAACCAGCATAAATAATTAATTTCATTTAAACACCAAGTCCTAAATTAATTCCATTCAAACCAGTTTTATCCGAAAATACAAAACAAATTGTATTGTATAAATATGAACAGAAGTAACGTGTTATCTTTGGAATTCAGTGGTCAGATTAAAATGTAATCAAAAACTTTGTTACGGTACGTTGGTAAATTAAAAAGTTTAATTTATTTTTGTACAAAATATCCATCTATTGTTGCCCCTAATATGATTTTAGCAATTTGTTTCGTGAATTTCGTTTGCAATTTTAGACATAAATGGATCGTTTTTGCACGAACTAGAAGTTATTTGGAATGTTGATAAACTTTCGCGATTTGTACACATTATAAAATTATATATACTATGGGTTTTAATCGCGTGAATAATTTAAGGTAATACGTTCGAAACATCGGGTAATAAACAAAGTATTTTATTCACGTGATTAAGACCCGTAGTATATATAATTTTATTTGGAATAACTTTTTTAGAACTTAATTACTTTTTTTTTAAAGCAATGTGTGATTGTGAGTCCCATATTACTAGCAAACCTCTTAATCCCTCTAGCTAACCTCAATGGCTTGTATTAAGAGTTCATGTCGGCAGTATAATGGGTAGGATTCGAAACCGCGACATCCGATTGCGAGTCTTAGCCATTAGGCTACCGCCGCTTCATAATCCTGTTTGTATTTCTATTTGTGTTTACTAATCGCGTAGAGGTAAATTCGACTGCAGTTTTTTAAAGCAATGTGTAGAGCCGGCGTTAAAGGGACATAAACTATTTTTAAATGGTTTGCTTTTATTATTGAATAAAACATGCAGTTGTCAACTAATTGGAAAATTATGATAAAGCCATTTTATTTTTCTGAATTTTTTAAATAATATTAAACGACGTATTTACATGCATCAACATTGTAAACGTAGCCATAGCCCAACCTACGACATAGGTCTGCTCCGTGCAAGTTCTGGTCATAGTCGTACCGTACCAGAATACGTTGGCCTCTACTTAGAATGAAGCGTCCGGGACGATTGACAGTAGAAATATTTAAAAAAACATCGAAACCTTGGAAGGCATACTACACGCAAATATCATTTTGAGTTTTGTTACTGTTTCTACAATAAAACTGACAAGGACTTCCAATTCATGACGCAACACGTTCACGTGTCTCTATATTCGACATCTAACATTTTTTGATTCTGTTGTACTTTTTTTCATTGAGTATCACCGCTAGTAACCCGGCCCAGTCAATTCGTTTCGCGATACGCATCTGCAACGAATTTGTGTGTTCCACGGCCTATCGTGCGTCTTTTTTTATTTTGAATTTGAAAAAAAGAAAAACAGGAATTGGCGCGACCTGTTCTGCATGTGGGGAAAATATTCATGAAGTTTTCGTTGCGTTAGGTTCGCGCGTATTGTTGTTTTTGATTTACGAATATATCCAATCGAATGTTACCAGTTACGATAGTAGCAAGAAATCTATTGTAGATTAACAAACTATATTTCAATAAACAATAAACTTTTATTAAAAATCCTTTCAGTTTGTTGTTCAATTTCAATTAATCAATTACTCTGTACGGTCAACAATTCGTTTACCAACAAAATCCGATATTTTCCACACCCACATTCATCACACTGGTATCAAACTTTGGAATAAAATTTAATGTAATACACCCATATTTTCAAGTTTATGTACGCGGGCGTGCCATAAATTATACATGCCAGCGGAATCACCACGGCGAACAGGCAACGCAAACCCTTCGAGAATTTCACATTTTTATCGTTTTACAAGGAAAACATCTCAGTAGTAACCAGTGAGTGGAGTCGTATATAACACCTATAATTTACAAGAGAGGAAAGTAATAAAACTTAACGCGTCTGAGTCGACGGTGTTTGTCGAAATCCGTAAACACGACCAGATCATTTGAGCTGTCATGTGACGTGTTTTCGTCCTGTTGTCGAGTGTTTTAGTAAGTTTTGCGCGGGGAGTGGAAGGTCGCTTTTGTCTGGTTTTGAGTCTCGCTTGTAATGGTGTAAACACATTAGCCGAGACGGCATGAGATGCGGTTTCTTCGGATGAGGGACGACACCTGTAGGAGATCTCTGTGAGATTTTGTTTTCCGTATACTTTAATTAAAGACGTTAGCGTATATGTTTTCATTGCGACTTGTTTAACTTGATAAGGTACTCTTTGGTTAAGATGCAATTGGGTTTAATTAAAACGTGCCAGGTTTTGTTTAACATTCGATGCCGAGAAGACACATAGCATAGGTACTGTGATGGATACACAAACATGTGTTCTATATTACGAAAATAATTGTTGTGTTCGTTCTTAGAGTAAAATCGAGTTTTATTCTTACACAAAGAGCCCAATACAGGATCCAGTACGAGAATACCGGAGCCCAGAACATTATGCCTATAGGTATAACGTTCAGGAAATGTACCTATAGATTTTCCGTATTATAGAAGGTATATACTAGCCTTTCCACGTGGTTTCGCTACTTTTTCGTTTAATTTGAATCTATACTAATATTAAAAAGCTGATGAGTTTTATTGTTTGTTGGAATGCAATAATCTCAGGAACTATGGGTCCGTATCAAAAAATACTGTACTGTTAGAGAGCCCACCTATCGAGGAAGGCTATATAACATCACGGTACGACTAACAGGAGCGGAGCAGCAATGAAAAATGTTGCAGAAACGGGGAAAATTTACGCAGAAGAAGTTGCGAGTTTCACCTATTATTAAATATGCTTACAAAACAAACAAAAAACTCTTCTCATATAGATGCTTAAAGCTTTAAATTTTAAGCATCTATGTTATTATTATCCCTGAGTAATAATATAACAATGTCGTTAATTATTACAATTTTAATACGGTCGAAATCCCATTTTATTTTTTATCCATAATCTTCTTTTTTCCAATACCCTCGCACCTGCCCCAAAATATAATAAATCCGTATTTCACAAGTCATTTAAAACAAAAAAGGCAATACGTTGCCGTATCAAATCTACACGGGGTGTAATGTTTCACCCCTCGACAATGTTGGGGTGAAAAATAATTGTTTCCGATATTACTGATATATGTATAAAGGGTGGTTTTGTTCAGTATTTGTGCAGGATCATCACGGTTACGTCACTTTTAAGGGTACGTAATTGTTGTTGTGAGGTGGACGCTAGGTTGCTTGACGATGCAAAAACTTGACAGGCATTTACATAATAATTGTTTCCGGAGTTTAATTTGGCTAGTCACGTGGCTCGGCTCGTGTCGACATTAATAACTGACGCAAACTAAGATCTCTGAATGTTAATTTGTTTACTATTTACAGAATTTTATAAGCTACGGTTGTACTGGTTTGTTACTAAAAAATAACTACATAAAGACTTAAAAATGCATACAGTCAAGGAGGAAATAGCAAAATGCATGCAGTCATATAAGGACAGGATTGTAAACCATCCAAATATCAAGGCACCGATTGAAACGCAGAATTCCACAAGATATGCTTCAATAAAAGCGCATAGGCACTATTCAGGACGAGACACAGGTCACGTTCCTGAACAAGACCCATAGTAGCACAGTCAAAACTGCAACTTAATGTCCCTATAGTGGCGACAAATTGTTGTATTGAGCAAACAAAAAAAAAAGCTACGGGTCTTAATCGCGTAAATATTTTATTTTAAGGCTAAATACCTTTTTTTCTATAATATGTACAAGTCGCGAAAGTTTACGAACATTATATGTCACAAATGTGTTTACTAGTTTTGTAACAATTCCTTATGATTTGGGAAACTTAGATCTCTGAATGTTAATTTGTTTACTATTTATAGAATGTTATAAGCTACGGTTGTGGTTTGTTACTAATGAATAACTACATAAAGACTTGAAAATGCATACAGTCAAGGAGGAAATAGCAAAATACATGCAGTCATATAAGGACAGGATTGTAAACCATCCAAATATCAAGGCGCCGATTGAAATAATAATGTGAAACTTAAAAAGGTATATATTTCAAACTGACTTAACTGCTTGGTGCAAGTATGTTGGAATGCTGTGTAAAAGGTAGCGGGTTCAATTTCTACATTAGACACCACTTTGTGTGATCAATTAATGTTACTCCGAGTCTGCGCGTACTTGGTGCTTTGGTGTGTATTATTATGGATGTATGGCAGCCATTAGAAGCTCAATCCAGATCTTGATTCGGCTAGTTGGAATATGTCACAATCCGTCAATCCAACACGTTAATAACTGCTTTTATTTGACAAGTCCGATGCGACACAAGGATATATCTAGTACAGGTATTAATTCAAATAAAATAACTCATATTAGGTACCTATGTATTTCATTCACCTTCTTATTATACATATATCAACAAAACATTATCGTAATATTATGTTTCGTTGACAGAATCATGTCAACAAAACACTTTGAATTAAAATGAATAAAAATAAATTTATAATTCTTTATACATTGTCAGATAAAACACACGCCTTTGTTTTATTACTGGGCTTGTATGTATTCCAGAAATTTTCACTAATAAATATAATTGAAACCTGAATCCGTATTCGAATTTTTGGCATGCCCAATGTTAATTTCACCGAGTATATGTAATAATTGCAGATAATTGTGTTATTTCGGTTTATGTTTTCATGCGTATATGTTTTAATGAGGCCGACTGTTATTGGACACTATTTTTAAAGAAAAAAATGAAATTGTTTTTTTTTGAGATTAATGAGAATTTGAGACGTTGAATATCCATTTTTACATCATAATTTTATACTGTGGGGTGTATTTTTATGAGATTAATTTAGGATAATGTTTCTGAAAATACTGAATTAATTTTATGATATTTTTTATATGGCTTTGTTCAAATAATGGACTGGTATAAAGTTAGGTTAGGAAAATAAATTATTTCTATAATAATTTCTAGCATGAATAGTCGACATTGATACTTGGCTATAGAAAGAAGAAAAATAAATTTAATTTCATCTACTTATTTTTTTATATCAACATGAAAAATAATTCTAAAGAAACTGAAGGCCAACCATAACTCTCACAGATTCCTACAAAGGCGTGTGGCCGTAATAAAAGTAAAATTATGCAAATTGTCCCCCTACTTTTTCACCCCCTGCATGGTGGTAGTTTTATTGTAATCATTTACGAAGGGACGAATCTCTTTATGCGTCGCCACGTCTGCCTGTCCCCAAAGGGCAACATTTTTGACATTTCGCTTTATTTATAATAACAATAATGTTCACTTTTCAACCCCCAAGTTAAGGGTGCTATTTGATGTTGAACGGCCGATATTTTTTTCGTAATAGAAGACGGGAATGATATTTCTTGAGCGATCAATAATGCTTAGCTATTTAATGAAAAAAAGAACAAGTAAACAAGAATAAATTATGATAGCGAGATGATTCGAAACGCATCCAAACAATGCACATTATCGATATGCTCTCTCTTTGTTTATTTTTCAAAAGACGTAGCTCTCTGTCTCGCTTCGCATATCTTGTGTTCATCTAACCTGCAGTACTTTCGTTTCTTGTCGTTGGTGTTGATCCCGCTCCATCTACAGGCAGCACTATAAAGTACTTTTTCAAAAATAGTTGCCCATCTCATTTATCTTTCGATCTGCTTTGTTACATTCTACAGCAACAGAAAATTCTTATAGTTATCAGGTACTCATACTCGTCAAAAAATAAATTCATTTGCCAAACTTAATAAATCTACGGACATAATATTTATGTCTTTGAGATTTATACCTATACATATGGGTTTGGTGTCTTACTTTTTTTTCATACACTTATCAGGTTTCGGTCACAGCGATCTCAATGGAGACTGGCCAACTTTGCAGGAGACATTGTACTGCTCATTTTTCTCGTGGAAAGTCTCGTTTGCTTAACCACGCTGATTTCTCGATCGTTTTTATCTCGTTAAGTTATTTATCGCTTCGGCATTTCATGTAATGTATTTTGTTATTCTATAACAGGCTTCAAGGACATGCTTATATTTAAACGTTGCTATAATGGGAATATCAACTGAGTTTGACGTCATGCACCACTATTGTTTTAAGTTAAATTGTGTTCGTCTCACAAACCGGTCGCCTCCGCAGCTGTACTGAACTCTGTGTATCCCCTAAATTGCGTTCCGATATTGTAATGTCGTGTAATATTTTAAACGGAGGTTTGAGAATAACTATGTTAAGTTTGGCAAAATCATGTCATCGTTTTAACAGATGACCAGCATAAAGCAAAAAATATTTTCTTACACGGATCTCTAATGCTCTATTTGAATTTTGCAATATTTACTCATTTGTCAAAGCAGCTAGAAGCATTAATAAATAAATAATCAAGCAACAATTGTCTGTTTTTACCTATAGCAAAAATATGCATCGTGAATTTTCATCATGATTTCCAAACAACACACAAATATATGTTTTGATGACATAAAATTAATCAAAAACAGGACCATCTCGAATTGATGTGACCGACTCATCAGCCTCAATTAAGTATTTTATTTTCAAAATTTCTTAGAAACTATTGAAATGTCGGAAATACACGATGTCTTTTCACAAAATCATCAGATCAACCTTTCATATTACGAACACTGAACCATTAACAAGCTATTAATGCTATTATTTCTATTGCAATAGAGTTTAAAATCAACTGTGTATCAATTTCAACTGTAGGCGCCCTGATGTTGACGAGGCGTTGGAGTTGGTGACAGCCCTGTTATTGCATGGTTACAGTTTGATTGAATTTGATTGAGTGAAGTACGGACGAACCTTTTCCTAGTACATTGCAGTGTATATTTTGAGGAGTTTACTAGGATCGGGAACTTGTACGGCTATGTATGTTATATGCAGAACTGCTTTCATTGTGAAAATGTGAACGATGTGTTGGTTCGATTTCCACATTGGCATGTATTCAATTTCGAGAATTTGTGTGGTCCATTAATATTAATTTCGCGTCTGTTTTTTTTTTTTAATTGTTTGCTAGTTTTTGCCCGCGGCTGTCGATTATTGCGAATAATATATTTTTACCAAGAAGCAAGTAACTAGGTTATTTTTTTTATCATTTAAAGATTCATTAACTGTATTACCTCTACCACTTATACCATACATACATACATATCAACCCATAAGATGGCCCACTGCTGGGCACGGGTCTCCCCAGTAGAACCTACTAGTATGTAGATCCTGGGGGTAATTGCCATAATCGCCACGCTTGGCGAGCGGGTTGGCGATCGCAGTAGGGCTTTAAGTACGCAGAGGACGCTGCTGCCCGTCCTCCGGGTTGAAATCCCTTAGTCGCCTTGACGACACCCACGGGTAGAGATGGGGTGGTACTATTCTTAAGCCGGCACCACACGGCAACCACTTATACCACCTCTACGTATTAGATGATTTTTGACTTCATTTTTGAACTTAATCTCCGATAGACTCTTAATACTAGCTAGTATCTTGTCAAATGCTATCACAGAAAGACACATAAATTAATTGTTGGTTTTATGCAGCCTATGATTTTGACCTACTAATTTGTGCTAAGAGTTCAAAATCACATTTAAACAAATCTCTATGCCCTAATATAGTACATTGGCATAATTAAAACGCTTAGCAGAGCGGAATCGTGACCGCAGTATCATGTATAATTAGTTCACGGTCGAATACCGTTTGTCATCCCTAAATAATGACTTCACTGTATGCAGATTCGGCTGATTATATCGTATTTACGCTTAGCTCTCACAAACTTACCTTGTTTAATATGTCCTATCATATTCAGAAACTTTTCGAGATTTATCACAAAAAAAAAACAGTTATTAAAGGTAAGTAGTACCTTTAATAACTCTTTATTATAAGCTACTGGGAAATTGAATCGTTTGATCAACGTATTAATATCGTTGATGGCTTGTAAAATATTCATAACATAAAAAAATTGTAGCCAATATACCATGTACATACCAAATTCAGAAATTCCCAAAAAAATACACTGAAAAGCGATAAACGAAAACCTTTACCTAAATAAAAAATATGTCAATTAACTACCATCAAATTACATTTCAACATCAAAAAACGCACAGCGTACTAAATCCAAGACGAATGATTAAATAAGAACAAAAATAAAAAATGAAAAGAGAGAGAGAGGAAAAAATAGCGCGTCAAACGTTTAGACTGTACCTACTGGGGTGTACCTACGCGTACGACACAGTTTTCAAAGCAAAAACGGCGACACAGCTCCCTGATTACCTTCATTTTCTTGGGGCACGCATATACCCCTGGGGTCTGGGGTGAGGGGGGAACCCCACAATTTATTTCGCCTCATCAAAACGTCAACACGTTGACGTGTATTTTAGGGATTTTAATCGGGCGGGCCCGCGCCCCGGGCGTCCTGGCCTCTATGTAAATGCTCGGCCCGTTTGTACCAGTAATTGTTTTCGTTGAAAATTGACACGTACCCGTTTTAGCCTTGACGGGTGTTACAAGGTGTTTTGCAGCTTGCGGTAGTTACTAGTAAGTTTAATCCTCTAGATTTATAATGGGTAAAGATAGTTTTGAGGTCGCAATGGTAGTGTTTATGTCTTGGTTCATTCATTTTATTAAGCTGTGTGTAAACTAGCAAAATTCATGAATTGTGTTTGTGATATTTCTTGAAAACTCATGTTTGTCTTCTGACCTATATCAAGTTGATTTGTTGTTGGTTATTCCAGGAATCTGTATTTTGATAGAAAGCCTCCTCCAGCCATTTGAGCTAATTTGCTATTTACTTATGAAAGAAAACTTACTAGTACTCAAAATATTTAAAAGAATCAAGCATTATTTAGTAAGTAGGTAGGACCTGGATGCACATAAAATATTTCCTCGTTGTACAAAAAGCTGTTTGTGAACGATATTTGATGGAGCATCTTGCGAACAGCTGCTGCTTAGATGTACGTGACCGAAACATGTTATGCGGTAGGGGCATGACCGTACTGTGAACCTTATTCCTATACTTGGACAGAGCTTAACATGCCTTTAGAATTAGACGGAATTATTTTCCCAACTGGTCATACTGGAACACAAAAAGATATTTTTGTCATTGCCATTTGTGAATGGTTTAAATTGATAAATAGGTTATTTTAATTATTGTTTCAACCATCAGGTATTTAAAACTATGTCTGAAGATAAAATATTTACTGAAATATAAACAAGTATTTAAATAATTTATTTACTGTCAAATTCATTTCAGCTGATGTGCTTTTTCTGCACATGAGATTTCAAAAAACAACCAAGTGCACGGTGAAAGGTGCAAGACTCTACGAAAGGTTCCGTACCATTATCTATAAAAAGGGCAAAAAAACTGTCTGTTGTATGGGAAGCCCCCTTAAATAATAATTTTATTTTAATTTAATTATTTATTTCTGAAGTGTGATATAACTCAATATTCTGTGAACATTTCAAGCGTCTACCTGTTGCCATTATCAAAAGCGAGCAAAAACAAGCAAATTCTGTTTTTAGTATTTGTTGTTATAGCGGCAACAAAAATGCATCATCTGTATTAATTTCAATTGTCTAGCTTTATAGATTCATGAGATACAGCCTTTATTATAATGTCGAACAAAAAACGGCAAAAAACCACGTTTTGTATGGGAGCCCCCTTAATTAAATATTTATTTTATTGTGTCTTTTCTGTATCACGGTTCATGAGATATAGATTCTAGGTGATAGGCGGACAGAAGGACAGCGAGGTCTCGTATCCGTAATAGGGTCCCGTTTTACCCTTTGGTTACGGAACCCTAAAAACGATATTAGTATTTTTTCGATACGAGGCATCTAATCGCGGGTGCTTTTAAAAAGGTTTTGCTATTGCGGGTATCGAACTTTCTACATTTTGGCACTTTTTCAAAAGCACGTTGACAATTAACCATGTCACCTATGCCGCAGTTTCATAAACAATAAATTAAAACGCAATTAGAGAAATTGTTCTCCTTATAAATAATACTACCCTTGCGGGGTTACACCAGAAAGAGAAACATCCGAAAAACACGCAATGACTAATTCAAACCACTCCAGACTCACTTGGAGTAACCGAAAACAATGCATTACTAATTCACAAGAAGAATCCACCACCGTCCTACTTTCCAATTCCTTACTCCGGAAACGATACCAAAATATAATTATCTCAGTGGTTGCTATACATTAATTATTCAAAATATTTAGTGAGTATATTAGCTTGTATGTTACCAGCAATGGATGCGGCTCCAGCGTAATGCTCTTTTCCCAAAGGTAGTACAGAGGTTATGGCTGTGCCTTGGATATGTAAATCAATGGATATAATTGGTTGAGAGTTTCGGGTGCAATTTCAAGTTTTAGATTATTGGCCAAGTTTGTTAGAGCTGGTGGTAATTTGAATAAAACTTTAGATTGTCAATGTATAGTAAAGTAAAGTTGGTAGTATACTCGTATAATTTAGTGTCTCTTGTTAGTTAATAGCAAGTGCTTTAATAAAACATTAGTTCTCTAGGCTGCACTGTAATACGGATACCATGTATTGAGATAGTCGAAGTCGAAGAACGGCAGTTATTATAAGAACGACTATAAATGACAAAGAATATTGATCATTGACATAAAACATCGTTTACCATACAGGTATAAAAGAAGTAACCACCAATATAACCATTAAATTTTAGATAAGTGGAGAATACCCAAATGAAACTTCAGAAATTATATTAATAAAATATATAACTTGAAGGTCTTCCGATATCAAAGCGAAATCATGCACCATATATAAGTGTAGCACCGTGATCAAAGTAACCAATAGACGTAGGAAAAATACTAAGCAACAAGTGACAAGTAAAATTTGTAATATTATCATCATACCAAAAGATTACAAAAGATAATTTATAAAAAATATTAATATTGAAGAGTGAAAGTTGTTCTGTCCGCGATCATTCCTTTTTGTCAATTTGGAAATGATTGTCCTGAGACTGGGAGTACTTTAGTAATTTGAATGTTTTGCGATTATTCCCTAAAGCAGGACTAATCTTTAGAAAAACAAAATGTTGATTTATTTACCACAAGTAAATTTCAAACAATAGAATCTTGACAAAAAATACGTAATTTCTATTTCGAAAATCAATTCGTGCTTCTTTGAAGTATTTTCAAAAGCCTGCCATATACCTAGTTTTTGATAGTGATTCTATGATGTAGACCTATTCAAATAAATGCACAGAGAGCGCAAGTCTCACAATCCCACCAAAAGCAGGTCGCTAGTTCAGCACTGGCGCGGGGTATTTAACTAGATTAATCTATTCAACACTAATGACGTAATGGTGTTCTTTTGAAGATAACGCGATTAAGTTCCTTGCCGTGTTGCCTAACCAATTATGGCAATTTCTGTCTTCGGGTCTCACAACTTACAATTAAACTGCTAAATGTTGTTGACGAATAAATGGTTTTAAGTTTGGTTCTTCAGTTTTATTCTTAATTCAATTTGGAAGGGTCCTACAGGGACGCGTTTTAGGACCAATATAGATCGATAACATTTTAGAAAACGTTACTGTTAGATCAATTTCAATTTATTTTTTCAATAAACAATTATGCAATTATGTCTGAATGTAAAAATAATAATAACAAAATAATCATAGTAAAAAAAAACACAAAAAAGTCGAACATCATATTAATTTCCGATATGATTAAAAATTCTGAGTAGGTATGGTCAAATTAAAAAGTAATAATATTAATATAACTAAAAATAAATAGCTGCACATTTAAAAAAAAATACAATTAATTTTCACAATTTTATATATTATATATGTCAAGTTTATATATTAGTATTAACACAACCAAATTCATTTATTGAATAATCTCCAAAAGAAAAGCTTTGAGCCTTTTTTTAAGTACGTTTGTTTTATAAATTTCGTTTTTCATAATATTCTATTGGTGACTAAACATTTACCAAAAAGCATAAGTGCGTTATATAAATTGGGTTAAGTAATGTTGCCACGGTCAGGTTGACGGTGGGCGACTATTTTACAAAAAAACGTGCGTTACAGCCTGGATTTCCTTAAATCCCAATGGCATTGCCATCCCATTTAACTTAAAAGGCATCTTCTGTTTTGCGCAAAAAGTCAATCGTTATATCAAAGACAAGGTAGGAAAGGCACAATTATCTTGGCACTATAAATTTAACAACAACACGCTGAAGGTCTTAACCCTCCGACAATCTTAAATAACGAGCTCCCAAGCTATTCTAAGCTTTCTATAAAAAGGTAACTATTTATTCTCGCCAAGGTGCCTGTGAATCGTTGAATGCCAGAGGAGACGTGCGTCCCTTTTGACGTCTCTACACTTTTATTTGCGTATATACCCTCACATTTCTCCTCGTTTAGAAAACCGTCAAGTACGACTGAGCTTTTCGACACTCTGGTATTTTATTGTGGAGGGTTAGATATGGCCCCTATTCGAGATTTGAATATGATTTCTGTACTTATCATATTTAAAAATAGAAAAGTCTTACTAGTACGTAGAATAAAAACATAAAATTAGGGGTCTGCTGTATTTTTGCATGAACCTTCTATTTGTAATTCTAAGCAAAATTCCAAAAGTCTCTATCGATCGAGTTGTCGCTTATAAAATGACTTGGGGTCAAAGTATATAAAAAAACATATTTTGTTACTGTAATAAACAAAATAGTGTTATTGAAATGAAACGATGAAACGATAAAAATTGCCTACAAAAACTACTACAACTAGTTAGGTCTTATATATTCCGGTTTTAATCCAACGCCCGCCGGTCGCCGTCTATCCGGCGACTAATGTATAGCAACCGGAACGAACGGACACCAGAACGTGTGAAAGCTACCGTACGTCGCCATACACTTCGCATCAGGTACCCGGGCACCGGATAGGCGACACCGGATTGCAACCGGAACGTGTGAAAAGGACCTAGTTGTTAGTTTTTTGGAACGTTGATTTGTTAGTTTGATCTAATTTTCCCCCTTTTAAAGATTTTTTACTAAGGGAATTAGTTTTATGTGGATCGATTCTCCTACTAGCGGTCACATTTCAATTTGCATGACCCACAAATGAAAGCACGTAACACTGTACATTAAGCGACACTTCTGCATACATGTACACGTAACACTTGTACATTAAGCGATACTTCTACATACTTGTACACGTAACACTTGTACATTAAGCGATACTTCTACATACTTGTACACGTAACACTTGTACATTAAGCGACACTTCTACATACATGTACACGTAACACTTGTACATTATGCGACACTTCTGCATACATGTACACGTAACACTTGTACATTAAGCGATACTTCTACATACTTGTACACGTAACACTTGTACATTAAGCGATACTTCTACATACTTGTACACGTAACACTTGTACATTAAGCGATACTTTTACATACTTGTACACGTAACACTTGTACATTAAGCGATACTTCTACATACTTGTACACGTAACACTTGTACATTAAGCGACACTTCTACATACATGTACACGTAACACTTGTACATTAAGCGATACTTTTACATACTTGTACACGTAACACTTGTACATTAAGCGATACTTCTACATACTTGTACACGTAACACTTGTACATTAAGCGACAGGACGATAGCGTTACTTAAATTCTAGATGACTCCCTAACAATCTACTAGCACGTTGTCTTTGATCACAGAATGTGAATTACCTCGTACAAATGTACAATAGCAATTTGAGCACATTTTAATTTCTGCAACCATTACACTCAAATTATATACTCTGGTTTTAATGCAAGGCTACTCGACATAGTTCTGTTGAGTAAAAAAATAATTTTCTCTAATGACGTTTTGTGAGCACTATAAGTACCTAGGTTTATTGTAATTGGTGTTTGATATTAAATTTATTTTTACTGGTGTAGATTTTAAAATTCATATATTTTTGGACCATTAGAGTCCTCCTACTGACTTTCTATAGGCCGGTACTTTGATCGGGTTGAGCTGAGAGCCCACACTGGGCCAATTAAACACTTGGATTGATGGTGAGCGCACAGTTTGAACGCAGTAGCCCATCAAACTTATTTAACGGTACTGATACTAGTCACGGGCACAATAAATTCTCTTTGACACAGATATCTGAATTGGTTTCAAATGAGAGAACGACGTACCTATCTTTCCTGTTTTACTTTCAGAGATTTTGTGCCAACATCTTTCAGAAAATATTTAGAAAAATACAACATTCGAACACAAAAGGCGAATCGCATAAAAAACGCCGTCATTAGTATAGCTACGAACGGTTGAGTCAAACATCCTGACGGGACAGTCACAAGTCGACTTCTATAGGTATAATGAGTGCGGAGCAATCATCACAATGAATGGGGAGCGAGACGAGAAGCTCGCAGTCTGAATGCCGGCTCCTTCGCCGCCTCCACGGTTTGTTATACAACCACACTTTGGTTATGAAATGAGACATGTGTAGGACTTTTTTTTGGATATTTTGTAACCTGTGACGCAAATAAAGGGATGTCGTGTATTTATATGTTTGTGGCGTCGTATCGGCCAAAGGATGAATGGTTTTGAATTTTTATGTGTTTTTTTTTTAGATTTATTAACCGTAGATGCAAACAAACGGATTTTACAAGTTTGACATATGTATATATATATTTGGATGTGTTTTTTAAATAAACGCACGACTACTTCGCAAAACCGGTTTGATTCCTACATGTACACACAAAACATTGTGTTAATTGCATGTTTGTACGGTACCCCGCGACACGGGACTGGTACTCCAGTGCGAGAGTTGTCTTTTTTATATAAAAAAAATAAAACAAAAAAATAATTAATACCTTTTTTTCATCAACGATTGAATTGAAGTCAAACATACTACAATGCGATTAATAAACCAAATAAAAAACATGCAACTTTCCTTTCTTTATAAATATATTATTATAATTCAAAAGCTTATATTTCTACCCTAATTTACTTTTCATACGTCAACATGAACAGTCATTCAGATCTTGATAAAGTAATTTCTTATGAAAAGTAATTACATAGGTAAGTGCACGATTAGAAAACGCAAACTCGACTACTAGACTTGCTTGTGGAAAGAAACATGAAATATGTCGTGACTCGATTGTATGAAAATCATGTAAGAGTGTTCATTGAGGTTACAGACCACAATGCATACTGGATATTGTGGCGTCTAATCGATTTAGGTCACAGCAGCCAAACCCATCTAGCACAGCGAGCAGAGACTAGCTAACTCAGTACGTAGTTAGCTAGTCTCCATCACTCCACACGAGAACGTTAAGCCGTCGGTCCTGCGCCTAATCTCTCTTTGGTCTTGTGGTATTTACGTCCCATCGGGTTATGAGATTGAGAGAACAGAGTGCATTTTGTATGCAATTTGACATCATCGGTGAAGACCTTCGTCAACCTTTAAAATCGATTTCGCTGTTTTGAAGATTCGCGCGTTCATACAAAATTTGAAGTTTTTTCTACAGATGCTACTTGACTTTTATCTAAACCATGGACACCATACAATAGGACTTCTCTTTAATTTGTCTCGCACTCAACAGAGTCTGAAAAGATATGACCCCAACGATGCTGAGAATGTTCTGGTTTTCATATATGTACCTATTTACTTGTATATTTGCTTGGGAAATTTGTACACTTTTTCCTATAAGTAGGGACAATTTAACTATTCCGTTTTATTTTAGAAAAACTTTGCCTCTGCTCTGTTTTTTATATGAATTTATAACAATAATGACTTTGATGCAGCTAAAATTCCGCAACGTTTGGATTTGAGTTACCTAGTTTTTATTGTGATTACATGGCATATTTAATGGATATTTACATTTGTCCCTTAAACAACTCGAACTAATAAACCAAAAAATATTGAAAAAACCACGACGTACGTATGTGACAGGTCAACGAATAGCAGACCCCGACGGATTTCAGTTACTTACCTCCCATCAATCAGGGGGTTTTTAAATTTTATTTTTTGTTTTTTATTACATTTTTTTTTACAAAATATGCAACCTAACCGTGTTGAAAGTAAATATTTAATTGAAACGAACTAATATAATCCAATTTAATAATTAAAAAAAAATGTCAACCACCATTTTGTGGTGGCGGCCATCTTGAATTTGAAGTATAGTATTTATGTATAGTACTCTACTAGTCAAGTCCTATCATTTGATACCCATATTGGGGGATTTGGTGTTGTGAAAAAATCTGTTATATGCCATTTTGTGGCGGCGGCCATCATGAACCGATTAACATCAAACATAGCTAAGAACACTCCCAACAACAAAAAAACAAAATCAAAATCAATTCATGCATACACACACAGACAGACACGTCAAACTCATAACACCCCGTCGTTTTTGCGTAGGGGGATAAATAACTGTTCGAACGGTCATATAAAGGCGTGCTGGGCCTATTTTGATTATATTGGCGAGCTTAGGGTGGCTTCAAAGTCTTTGGCACACCAAAATGGAGTGAGAAACATACTCGTACTATTTACTTTTATGTATAATGTAGATTCATTACTTCTTTGCTACATGAAGTACCTAATATTATAAGCTAAACAACAAAACTAATTTATTTTCTCATTTACAATGTTAGCGTTGCATTATTGATTAATTCTTTAACTGTTTATGGTTTGTTGTGTGCTGTTTTATTTGTATGTAGACGTATTTAGTTTACGAACAAATTAAATGTTTATTTATTATATTACCTATAGATTGTAAATTTAATATAAATTAACTCTGCACAATTTTCATCGCAGTCTCAATTTCGTTGATATTTGAGCCTTTTAGGGTTCCGTACCCAAAGGGTAAAACGGGACCCTATTACTAAGAGATGTCTGTCTGCCCGCCTGTCACCTGGCTGTATCTCATGAACCGTGATAGTTACGATAGTTTAAATTTTCGCAGATAATATATTTCTGTTGCCGCTTTAACAAAAAATACTAAAAAAACAGAATAAAATAAATATTTAAGGGCCCATAAGACTAACGTGATTCTAAAACAAGCCGTTTTTATAGTTTAAAATACGGAATCATTCGTGAACGAGTCCGACTCGCACTATGCCGGTTTTTTCATTCAGAAACGTTTCGACTGGATTAACACACAACACACTGTAAAACGGGTATTTTAATTTTTGTTACGGCCGCCCATCACATCAAAGACATAAGAGAGCGCGGAGACATAAGTGCACTCTCAATCCCCTATCTTTCATACTCCGATGGGACGAAAGCTGACATAATACGAGTGAAATTGCTCACAGTACTGACTACTGAACGTGTCCTCCGAGGTACGGAAGAGTGTAACATTTAGTTTGAAAACGGTACCCCTTCTATAGACCAATAATGCAAATGTTGCTTAACCTCACAGATCTTTCTATCTGCCTGGTCAGTTAGTTACAGAATCCTCGTAGTGGCATTACACCGAGCGAATTATTCAATTGTAGCGCACTCAACGACATGACCTCGGTCTCCCGCACACAACCATTACTTCACAGTACGCAGGACAAAATAAAGTCAACTATACGTTCGTACACAGGTTCGATTACGAACGTCATAACTTCAAGATTTTTTACGGGTTATTTTTTTTTTAATAATAATAATTATCTTGGAACAACTTACACAACGATATCTGATCCCAAACTAAGCAAAGCTTGTATTATCGAAAACAGACAACTGATAAACATACTTATATATTTCTAAATACATACTTAATATAGATAAATAACACCCAGACACAGAATAAACCATCGTGCTCATCACACAAAGTTTTATCCTGGGTGGGGATCGAACGTACGACCTCTTGCGTAGCAGTCGGATACACTCCCACCGCGCCACAGAGGCAGTCAAAATTACGACATATCCTTAAGTGTATGTCGTAAAAGAAACTTGAATTTCATTTTATCGTATATTGAAATATAAAATTCAAGTTTCTCTTTAACTCTTTAGCTAATCTTTGTCCTTGCATTTAAGTTTTCTATATGATTTTTTGACAGAATCGAACCCTATTTCGCATAATGTACCCTTAAGACAGTCTATCAAACATATGTTACATTATTATGATCACACGCGTATGAAATGACATCATAAATAAAACTATCTACTCTTTATAGCTATACTTGTACTCGCAGATACTTAACAGTACGTAAGTACAACTAGAATAATATGACAATAGAAATAAAACGTAATAGTACACTAGTATATTAAGTTATACCATAGCTAACAAGTGCCATAGAGAGCCGTTTGCCAGAAGCCCCATTCAACTCGTTACAACCCTTATAAAGTTCTTCGAATGGCTAAGAATATTAGCTCTAATATCACACGTTTTCTTTCCATTTTCATGGAAACGGTGACCATATTTTTTTACAGTCTGCTATTGGTTTATGATTCTAGTATGAGTATTGTATATAAAACCAGAATCATAAAGCAATATAAACTGTATTGGATAAAACAATTAAATATGATCACTTCTAGAAACGAGAGAGAGAGAAAGAAAGTTCAATCATCTTTAAGCTTTGGAGAATAAAGATATTAGTAAGGCGCCTCCTTACTCGTAATAACACATCACACCTCTTTGAAAAATTTCAAGCTGCTCAGGTTAAGCAAATTCTTACTGTAGTTCTTACCTTTACACTAAAATATTATAAAGCAAAGGCGATTCGCTTACTCTTCCTGGGGGTCAATGCACGTATTTAAAGCAATTCAGTTGCAGTTCAGTTGCAATTCGGTTGCAGTTGAGTTGCAGTTCGGTTGTAGTTGCAGTTCAATTGCAGTTAAGTTTTGATAAAAACGGCCATTTTTGTATTCTTGTAACATTGGGATCGATCTCAAATATGCTTACGCGTTCTATGCTATGTGAATAAGAAATATGTTGCAACTGAACTGCAACTGCACTGCTTTAAATACGTGAATTGACCCGCTGAACCTCAACGGATTTTTTTTACCATTAATTAGATAATATCTCGATGGTTTTTATATATAATACATTCATATTATGTGTATAAATAGTAGAGTAAAATCTGTGCAAAGCCGGTACGTGCCGCTAGTTGTTTAATAATTTAAGAGCCTTACAGCTAGGAATAAAATCATACCTTTTTTGTGTTTGGTATACTTAACTTTAACTTTACTTTAGCAAAAATTCAATTCACATTGTCCAACGGTTTTTAATAGGCCATATCTGACAAGTGAATGCATGAGTTTTCGAGAGTATATTTAAGAAGATCATAACCACTACGTAGAATTTAATAAAATCACCTTCGGTGTCTATTCAGGTTCATTTAAAATTCCCTATGAGCATCGACACGATATTATATTATACTAGCTGGACTTGGCCACGCTTTGCAGTGGCTTTTAAAGGCAGCAACACTCGCCGGTCTTCCCAGAAAATTCTGCTAAAGTTTCATCACAATCTGATCAATGGTTTCGGAACGCATAGAATACATTACAGACAAACATTGATTTCTATATGTATAGATAGATATTATTTCGAAAGAATTAAAGTTATACATCCATATATATTATGTAAGAAACACACCACGATAACGTTTTAGCACATTATATAATACCATTGAAATAAAACAGTCACGGTCAAAACTAATTACAAATACACCTCACAAGACTTAATAAAAAAACCCTTTTACGGTTGAAATAAGCACCGTGCGTGTCCAAAACAATTTGACACCCACAACTTTGATTTTAATTTCTCGTGACGTTTTTTTACACACGACAACGTATTCCCAGGCGTAATTCATCTAATTAGGGTACGTACCAAACAGAAATAATTTAATAGGCCCCAGTTACTCAAAGGCCGCTTCTAAATTATTTACATTTCCCTAGAGAGTCTGTCTTTATTTCGGCTGACCGGGACTTTGAAGGTCCACATTGAAACAGAAGAAAATTTATATGTTTAAAGGTAGCTACTTTATTATTTTCAAAGATATGTTACGTTATTGCGGGAATGTAATAATTTGAATTGTTTCAAGTTTATTGTTGTTAGATGTATAAGTACCTAAGTTTATAGTAGTAACTTAACCGTAACTCAGCAGAAGCCTTAGATGAAAACCAGCGTCAGGCATTTGCGTAGCATTTATGTATGTATGTTCGCGATTTTTTGAAATCTAATATCCGATTGAGATAAGGTTTTAAAGCTATTCGACGGCTTATTTTTCTGGGAAGGTTCAAGTTTATAAAAAGTTATCCTACCTTATAAAATAAGAAACATACAGACAAAAATGTGGGTGTGAGTCAGCGAAATTTTTCATTCGGTGATGTGCTTGATATTTTTTCCTTGAAGGCGGTTCTTATATGTTTTTTATTTTTTACTTTTATGTAACCTTTTGTTGCAATATTTCGATCAACATCGATATCAACATCTCTCTATCTCTCTCTCTCTCTCTCTCTCTCTCTCTCTCTCTCTCTCTCTCTCTCTCTTATACGTGTATTCGTTTTTCCAGTGCTTGGAAATTTCCAGGCAGTTTTGGTAATAACTTCAAGTTGTACCAGGAATGCATAACGCTGTAAGAGGGTGGGATACAGAATATTGAGAGCTCAATTCATCTCAATATGTTTCGTCTCACTTAAAAATATTGTTTCATGTTTTATTCTTATTTATTTCAAACTGATTTTATGAAATTGTATGATATTTATTACCAGGCCTGTTACTTATAATGTACAGGATAAAACGACATGAACTTTTCTAAAAAAAGATGAAACGTCTACATCTTTTATAACAACTTTTTTGGTCCATCCTCTGTTATTTGAAAAACATAAAGACATGAAACATAATATTATCTCCCATTAGATTATGTGGTCACTAACATAACATAAATCCCAGCAAACAAATTTATACCATAACCAAATCAAAATATGGCTGTAATTTCAACAAAAATAAATTTCGAAGTAACTTTATCCATTCATTTTCGCAAAGTAAACACTCTACAGACTCGCGAACACACATTTTCACTAGTAAAACCATCTCACATACTAAAATATTTGGCAGAGTACTAAAATACTAACGCAATCTAGTCTAGGCTTCGCGTTATCTCAGCGTGGCTTCAGAGATTACGGCCAAAGTCTGCTTGCTTGATCTTGTGGGGGCTTACTATGACAATGTTGGCTTTGTCTCCTTGGTTAGGCTATGTTGGTATGTTTGGTGTGTTGGTCCAAACTATTGTCCTGTGTAGGTTATGTTGAGTACGTGGAGATTTAAATGGATAAGTTCAAAAGTTGAATCTTAATATATGGTCAGAAAAATGTACGTTGTAAGGAGTAAGTTTAATGCATATCATACACTAACTTTAGCCTGTGGCTTCGCTCGTGTGGCTCTGTAGACCTCTACTTTCGAAATCCTATCCCTGCTTCACAATTACAAAAGAAAATTCACAACCAAATGTTATCATACTTGGCTTGGGTTGGTCATTAATGGATGAATTGATGGCTCAGAATTTGAGATTTAGATAAAGAAATTTGCAAAAGATATTAAATCGTTATTCGTTTAAAATTAACAATTGTTTTTTATAATGATTGCTCATAAATTGACATTGTGACAAACCAATTTTCACTGTGGTACAAATACAAATACAAATTACAAATACAAATTCATTTATTCACAAGAAATGTGGTTACAAAAAGATGGTAATAGTAATAAATGAGTTCTTTCACATTCTACCATAACAATGGTGCGTGAATATGTCATACAACTGATATAATTTAAATTTTTCTTAATTTTATAAACACTTGATAATATTGCCTGAAATTATATGTTAATTAATGTCAAAAAAAATAATATAATAAAATAAATAAGATGTCAAATATTCAATGTCAATAATTATAATAATTGTTTTGAAAATTGTTAACCAATAAATTAAAGCTTGATTTTTTTTTCACATTAAATATTTACATCACCTTTATATGGTAGTTATGGTGTAACTTTTGCTAATCAGGAATTAAACTATCATGAATTAATTAAAATGGTTCCTTTATATAGAGGTTTTCATTTTCCGTCAGAATTTAACCAGAATAAATTTTATTTTACGTCCTCAAATCTAATAATACTCGAAGTATAATATTATTGTTACGAGCTGAGCTTTTACCAAAAGACTGATACTTAATCTTTATTACGTAAACAATGGCAGTAATTCATTTCAGTAATTTACATAGTAAGTATAAATTATAATACGGCACTGTTCCAATTTGTAAATCTAAGGCTGCTTGGCTTTTACTTGTTTATTTTTTAATAGAGGTGCAACGTAATCCGTCGCAACAACTAGAATTACGTCATCTCTGTTGAGTTTCAATAAGACTGGCAATACTTTTTGACAACATTGTTTGTTCTCGAACTCGTCCCTCGTATGACCTATGTATTTTTGTTATGTTGCTAGTAAATAATGTTACTATGAATACATACTTTTTGATCTTGATTTACTTTGGAGTTCTACCTATTTCTTTCTACGATGTTATATAAATTTCCAAAGTCAGGTCATTCATAGTACGTATTACGTTTTCGCATTATGATAAGTATAGTTAAATAAAATCAATTAAAACAAACTCATTTTACTTATCTTGCTTAAATTTTTTTAGCGCTAGCTGATCCAAAACTAAGCAGAGCTTGTACTATGGCAATCAGACAACTGATAAACATACTTATATATTTCTTAATACATATATATTACAGAAAAATAACACCCAGACACAGAATAAACCATTGTGCTCATCACACAAAGTTTTACCCTGGGTGGGGATCGAACCCACGACCTCTTGCGCAGCAATCACATATACTCCCACCGCCACACAGGCAGTCAAAGTCAGAGTGTATCGAAAATACTTATAAATAAGAATTTTATGTTTAAAATGTATGATTTCTTCTAAAGTTCGTTTTAAGTCTATTAAGCCCTTTTAGTTATACACAGAGATTGTGTCAAGCGACGTTGCAAGGGAGATGAGCCTGACATAAGCAGCATTCATGTGTCATAGACTATTCACGTGCTATGAGCAATCTCAGAGAGACTTAATATGAAAATGGATTGGTCTAACCAAACGTCTTGTAGAATAGGAGTTAGCTGTCAAAATCTGCGTTGCAGCCCAAAGCAGCTTAGGTCACAGAATCTGTAGGCTTAACATGTAACGTAATGTTCGAAGTTATGGACAAGAAAATTCGTATCATTAGGCCCTTTTAACACGTCCGGTTGCCAGATAGCCGGTTATGGGTACACGGCGGCAAAATGCATAGCCATTTCCACACGAGACCGGCTACTCGGAAATCGGAACATATTAAAAGGCGCTTAAATTCAATCGCCGCAGATTCAGGCAGGAAAAAGTGACAGTCACTCATTTAAATTCAAATTCTTTATTGTACACACAAAACAAATACAAACAATAATATGTACAAAAGCGAGCTTAACTCAAAATTGAGTTTTCTCCTAGCATACCTTGTAGAGGAGAATTTTATAATTTAGAAGAGTAGCTAGTGTAAGTACAATAGATACGATTAAAAATAAATATAAATAATCCTACATATTAGATACTTGAATATATACTCATGTTTGTTAGCTGGATATAACATATTTTGTATCGACTCAATTTCGAGCCCGTTGTTCGGGAGTTTAATGGCAGATCGGGTATATTTTCATTAATTGTTGTACTATATAATATAATTTAAAATATTTGTTTCGTCTAATATCTTAAAATTTATGGTACACCACAAGAACTTGCGGCGCGTCTGGTGACAACGCAAAATTTGAATTACCTTCTTCATTTGTCAGTATTGAAACCTTAACAATAACATTATAATAAATAGGTACTATCGTATATCCTAAAAATCGACTTAAACCATTGAGGTCAGACGACAATGCTTGATGTCTGTAATTAAAACATTGTGTAGGCTGAAAGCTAAATAATATAGGTAATTAAACAAAATTACACCAATTTTCAACGGCGAAACAAAGAAAAATGGAAAAATATTCTTGCCTGACGTTTTTATTTGTTGCTTCGTCCCCTGACGAGGTTTTTGTTGTAATAAATCTAGGTATTGAACATCTGATATGATCGGTATTTTTTATTTGTTAAAACATTAAGGGCTCATTCCACACCAGGCACTGAGGTTCGATAGGTATCTCAAAAATTAAGAAAAAGATAAATTACCAAACAATAATGACATCGATAGCTAAACAATAACATTTCTCTAGAAAATAAAACAGTAACTAAAAAAATAAGAATTAAGTAATATAATATTGGTACATCAACAATAAAAACTTTGTGTGATGAGCACGATGGTTTATTCTGTGTCTGGGTGTTATTTATCTTTATTAAGTATGTATTTAGAATAAGTATGTTTATCAGTTGCCTGGCTGCCATAGCACAAGCTCTGCTTAGTTTGGGATCAGATAGCGTCGTGTGGATTGTCCCAAGACATTATTATTATTACATTATTATTTGGATTTTTTGAAGACGGTTGTCACCGTCTTCAAAAAAGTGTAGATCTATTGTAAAAAGTTTTCATTTTTTTTGTGTATTCAGGTAAATCTGTCTATTTTAAGTTATAATAGAATAATGTCAACTGGTGGATGCAGAGCTGTTCATCTTTGAGGAGTTCACATGATACTTCACCATAAACTCTATTACATTACATTAATGTCCTACGCAATACCATATCAAAGTAATCGAATCGCAATCCTTGATATATTATGTTGTTCCCCTGATCATCTATGGTCTTCGTCATCAGTTTCACTTTACCAACTGGCGCTTTTTGAGAATAAATTCACAGCTATTTTTAAATTTGAAAATCACTGTAGGTGTGCCTTTAATATTTGAAGAGTTACTTCGATTTCTATAGGACCCCATGGATCTAATGCCAATGGATCCAAATAAAGGTATACGCTTTTAATCATAAAAATATTTATTTAAATAGGTCTAGCCGTCTTCACCTAATCGGTGAACATAAATAATAAAAAAAACAGACATACAGACGAACATAGAAACTCCCCTTTTTTGAAGTTCGTGAATATTAGAAATAGATAATTGTAGATACTTTGTGTTATTAATTAATAGAATCCGTATCCTAAATAACATAAAATAATAACACTTGCAGCGTCTTCCTGTAAATCCACTAACTACTCCTAAACCAATTTTGATGTCGTTTTCACCACCATATTATTAATTATTAATTATTAATATTATTAATTTCTTCTGAAAGGTTTATATTTAAAATGCATGCTTATTACTTATCGTGTATAGATAGTAAAGAATATTGTGCACGAAGCCAGGGCAGGCCGCTAATGGATCATGAAGTTGACCACGCAGCATTTACAAATTATTATTAAGCTGTTTGTTAAAACAAACAGCTTCAACATTTGTTACATTTTTTCCTCATTCGTAACTTTCGATCGAAACGACGAACTAGTTAAAAATGAAGTAGTATTTCAAGTACATGGAGGCGAGATCGTAAACATTTTGGTATTCAGCCAGTGCTCAGTCCAGTCAAATGTCTACTTTTAAATACATCCTCCACAGACATTCGTCTCATACATACGAAATAAGTGACGTTCGTGTTGACCTAGTTGGGTTTTGGATGTGCCGGACGCGTTTAAAGCACTATGAAATATTTATGTTGTTCATGCTCCGGGATTTTCCTGGATTAAGCAGCGGTTGTAACAGTACTGAGTAATGTTGTTCGTGGTAAATGTGAGTTTAGTTGTGTAAAGAATCCCTCGGGTATTGTGGCCTTAACCTCGAGTTATTTGAAGGTTATATGACGTTATAGACAAGTATTTAGAAGATTTTAGTTTCCCTTTCTGGATAATGGGTTAACTAGTCTATTAGATGGAGTCTGTAGTTTTTAAATACACCAAAAAGTTCAATGCCATTCAAAGCAATGAGAAAATTCATGGCGTGCAATGTGTCAATGATTTCTCGCGTAGTGGCAAGTTTAAAGAAATTATTATTTCGAAAATTAAAATCGTACCTAATAAACCGTTGTTTACCCCTGTAAATATATGCCATTAATGGTTACGAGTCACATTTCTAGTAGCAAATTATTCAAAAACTACTTAAGATTATGACTATTATGACAGCTTACTCAATAATTATTTAAAAAGCTCTTTTTAAAGACCCATTCAACAAGAGATTAAAATAAAATCCATATTAATATTACAAATGTGAAAGTAACTCTGTCTATCTGTCTGTCTGTCTGTTACTCTTTCACGCTCAAACAGCTAAACCGATTTAGATGGAATTTGGTATGGAAATAGTTTGAGCCCTGGGGAAGGAAATAGAATAGGCGAAAACTAGGCGAACTGCGTTCATGGGAATACAGCGCTGTATGTTTACATCCATTATTTTAACAAAGCTCACTCTCAAAACACAGGTAGGCACATCATGTATGTACACAACTGCATCAAATTTTCCGCTGTTTTAAAATTTGCCAATCTTTTGCCCGCATGAAAAATACAACCATATTGCCGAAACGTATATTTTTTATACTTTTACGGAACAACAAACAACTGATGCACTCGGATCCTTCACATCAGTGTTAGCAAATGTTTTACTGTGTTTCCCCTGCCCTTATGAATTTTCTATGAGATTTTCGCAACATCCTAATTTTGGTCCGCTTCCGTATTTGTGGTCAGAGAAATTCCAATCTAAATAGGAGAGGTCTGCTTTTAGAATGTGAGACTTAAAAATAGACGGCAATGTTGATTTTAAGCTTAGGTTTTAAATTAAAAACTTGTTTTTAAGATGAATTGCAATTGTTTTCCTTAATTTAGGTCAAATATGAAATTGTACGTAGTACTTATTAATTGTCATCCTTGACCACTACAATAATAAATTGTATTATAGAGTAGGTTACTTTTAATATTAAGTAAAGTTAAATACTAGTTGGCAAAAATAGGAATAAATGCGAACACGCAGCAAGCATGATCAAGTATTTCCTTTTTTTCGAAAACCTGCAACCATATGGATTAGTAGTAATGTTGCTTAACTTTTTTAGGGTTCCGTAGCCAAAATGGCAAAACGGAACCCTTACTGTTTCGCCATGTCCGTCCGTCCGCCCGTCACCGACAAAGTGAAAGAATAAAATCTTAAAACACATTTTTACTCCCCTATAAGTAAAGTGGAGATGTGATTTTTTTTCTCACCTACCCCATCGTGTGGGGTTTTGTTAGATAGGTGTTTTAAAAATGTTTAGGGGCTGTGAAAATCGTTTTTAGATTTAGGGATTCGTTTGTGAAATATTATAGCTACAAAGTGTAATTTTTTTGTGAAAGTTAAGTGTCCCCCCCCTTGCCAGCTAAATGGTTTGATGTTGGATACGTGAAAAACTCACGGTAGTAGTATATATATAGTGAAATTAAAAGGAAAAGCATCACAGCTAAGTAGGCTTTACAAATTTACGAGTGACAGCCGACCAAGTGAGTAAACAAAATTTTCGTATTAATTGCATTGAAAGTTACATATATACCTAAGGTTCCATTGAAAGTTACATATATACCTAAGGTTCCATTGAAAGTTACATATATACCTAACGTTGTAAACAAAAAACAAAAGAACATCCACTTTTTAAACCGCATTATTGTGCATGGTCTGACATGCACTTGCCCGGTTTTTTTATCTCGATCTGCTCAGTCAGTAGAAACTGAGCCGAGCAACCTAAGCCTTTACATTGACATAAGTCATAAAATCATCTAACAGGTACCTTATGAGCGTATTCACACGTTTTATATTCCAACTAGTAAATCTCAACGCTATTTTAATCTAGCAAGAAACCTGCAATCGAACCTCAGCTCTATTGCAACTGTATTTCTTTGGCTCAAAGCCTCAAAGTGTCCTCGTTAGTGTGTTTTCAAATAGTCGTGCTCGGCCTGTGACCACTCCATACAATCTTTTCAACTATTATACCGGGAGTTGATTGCTCTCTACAGCGACTTCGGGAAATTACGGCTCCGTTTGAAGGTTTACTTTACGGGTTTCTATATTTTTGTTTTTTATTTAGAAGTCTTTAGGATGATAGGGACGCGTTTAGATCTAAGTGGGTAATTATTCTTTTGATATTTCTCTGTATAGTAGACTGGCTTGTTGGTCTAGTGGGCAGTGACCCTGACTGCTAAGCCGGAGGTTGTGGGTTTGATGCCCACCCAGGATAAAACTTTGTGTGATAAACACGATGATTTATTCTGTGTCTGGGTGTTATTTATCTATGATACTTATGTATTTAGAAATTTATATATATACATATATATTTCTATATATAACATATATATTTCTTGTTTATCTTGCTTATTTATTTTTTATAGCTTGTACTATATGGATATGGAAACCAGACAACTTATTGTCTGGTTTCCATAGTACAAGCTCTGCTTAGTTTGGGATCAGATGGCGTTGTGTGAGTTGTCCCAAGACATTAGAAATTATTAGTTATAGGAACCTTCCCAAAACAGCTGCTATATTTTGATGTTAATCACCATCTCCCACCGCGCCACAGAGGCAGTCAAAAAGGGCAGATAATGTTACACATAGATCCGAAAGATGGCAAAAGTGAATAGAAAATCATTTGCAATGCCAGTCTTTTCAGGGTTTTTTTTTATTACTTGCTTCTATTTGATTGCATTGCATTAAATTTTTAGGTCAGCCAGTCAATGATATTCTGGTCAAGGTCATATCCTGTGTATTTCCTTTGTTCTTAATTCGACTGTATTTTTTTTTATGTTTGTTACTGATTACTATGAGACGGTTGGACTGAAAAAATGTTTTTGTGATTGAATGGGTATACTTCCAGATGGGTCCTATTGTCATCAAAGTTTGGATCTGATGATGAGATATTGGAGAAATCGAAGGAACTCTGCAAATATTAAAGGCACACAATTTGGGTATATTTTGTTGTAATTCGTGCATTTACTCTTAAAAAGCACTATTGAGTGAAATGGAACTAATGATGAAGACCACAGATGACCAGCGGAACTATTTAATAATAAATATTGC
Source organism: Herminia tarsipennalis (assembly GCA_945859575.2). Taxonomy (NCBI): domain Eukaryota; kingdom Metazoa; phylum Arthropoda; class Insecta; order Lepidoptera; family Erebidae; genus Herminia; species Herminia tarsipennalis. The sequence goes on along the minus strand of OX243834.2, from coordinate 5,650,804 downwards.
GGGTTGCGATCTGAGTACCGTGTTCGATACCTGATACTTCGCTTCCATCAAATCATGTAATGGAACTGAAAGTCTAGTATCAGGTGAACTCCTCAAAAATCAACGGCCTTGTATCGCAAAGCGCAACATTTTGTAAAAAGAAATAAGCAGTTTGGATTATTCTATTGTAAGTTATATCAATTACAATCCAATACACTAAAAAGTGAGAAAATAAATGTTTATTTTTGAAGTCAGTTTTTTTGTGAAAAAGTTTTTAATAGTTAAAAAAATTCACCCTTATGAGGGAACTAAATTTTTAATTTAGAATCCTTCCAAATCCATACTCAGTTTTAAACTACGGCCTTACCGAACCGGACTAGGTCTCTACTACCTATAAATCGTGGACAAGGTTTTCCTAGAGCATAAAAAATCTGGTAAATTTTCCTTTATAGCCTCACTGTAGACAGTTAAAAATAACTAGAACCAACAAAAACCACATTTTGTATTTACAAATGTACCTCGGTATTTAAAATACTAAAGCAATCATAAATCGCTCATCAATTCATCCAGGTTTAAATTTTAATCAAAGTACTTATCAAATATAATTTCATATTAAGTAATTGGAGAAGTATATTTAATAATGGCACAAGCTCTAATTAATCTAAGTCATTATTAGTATAACTAGGCTAACTAAGTACCAACTAAATCCACTAAGATTTGATATCTTGTGAATATTATTTGACAGATACGAGTATAATAACATTCAATTACATTTATTGAAGCGATATCTAATTTGAACATTTAATCAAAGAAAATGTTATACCTATAATATATTAATTACGAGAACAGAATTTAGTACCTAAGGCACCTGTCCCACCAACAACGATGAGCGAGAAGCGAGTAGTGATTTATCGCTCAAGAAACGTACAATAGATGTATTTTGTAGATCCCGTTCGTGTAAACAATAAAGATGCAGTACAGAGCGAGTACTTACTCGCCGGCTGTGAAAGGTCAGCAATTAACTATTAATATATGTATATCTTTTGTTTACACGAGATCTACATAAGTATGTACGTTTCTTGAGCGATAAAATCGCTACTCGCTTTCTCACCGTTGGTGGGACAGGTGCCTAAACGTTTTTGTAGCGTTCATGATCACAAAACAACTAGAAAACCTTTATAAAACCTTTTTTTAAGTAGGTACAGGCATACTTGTGTCCAAGTATTTTGGAGATATTCACGGAGACCTCGGAGCAATCCGAAGATTCTGTCTTTTTTGGGCTGGTTTTAAAAGAGAAAATATAATAACAACTGAACGAAATGTCCGAAAAATCAAAACTGGTGATATTGTCAGAAAACTGCCACTTTAAAATTTTAGCTGGTGCGAAGTTTATTGGGTCAACTAGTAGTCTATAAAACAGATTAACATAGACTACAGGCCGTCCGTATCAGTAAAACAGCTTGCTAAACTTAGTAAAAAATACTTGTCAATGCTTTCATTTAACCTTATGTTTATTGAATAAAATATGTATACGAAATGTTAATAAAGTTTCGCGATTTATACACATTATAAAATTATCTATATAATTATACTAGGTTCAGTCTACCCGTGACCACGGACGTTGCAATACAGTCGAAACGTCGGGCAAAAAACATGGTATTTTAAATTATTCACGCGATTAAGACTTGTCTTTCTTGTACATTATAAAGTTATATATAGATACTACATATATATTTTTATATTGACATTCATACATACTACATATATATTTTTACGACTCCCGCAGTAGGGTACAAGCCCTGTTTGGCGGGAGTACAAACATACAAGTCACGGACACAAAGTACACAAAGACTCGGAACAACAATTTGTGGATCACACAAATCACTAGACACAATCCCACTGCGCCACTGAAGCAGTCTGTCGATCCTTTTATTTAAATAAATGTGGGTAATTTTACTAAAAATCAACTATCTTCAAAAACAATCTGAAACGCTCTTCACGTCATCATAAAACAAAATTTAAACAATAAACACCCCTTTAACTGCAACTCCACCACCTAATATATTTACCTTGAACAATTAATCGTCACTTGCATCGGCCATTATTAAAACACAAGATACTATCGGCAGTAACAAATAAAGGCGATTTATTACTTCCGCGGTGACAACCCTGTGCACTCACCCCCGCTTCCCCTCTCTGTCCCCCTCTTGCCCCTTTGTATGGGAGTAAGCAGTAAGGTATGAATATCAATTATAGTGCACAGAACTTTGCAGACGATAATATCTCTTACACGTCAGAATGAGTACTGCATACTTGTGAGTATATTGTCTTTCGATGATAAAGTTCAAAAAACTAATACAGTATTAATATTGGAATATATATTTTATTTGTAATTGTCAGGTACATAATCAAATAGGTTTTCCCCTTGGTGTCGCATAGTTTATGATTTATTTTACAGCCTATTTGTCTAGGAACCGGTCTAAGAAATATACCCTCCTCTGTTATTTAATCCTAACAAAGAATACATTATAGATACTGTGATATATAGATTGATAAATCACAACTGGGTTGCCTAGCTTTAGCTTTAACGAGATTTAGCATTAGATTATTATAGATATTGTCTAGATTGATAAATCACAACTGGGTTGCCTAGCTTTAGCTTTAACGAGATTTAGCATTAGAAATATAAGTCGATTAAGCACCCACCTCAAACAGTTCTCTGCATCACCCTAAGGTTGACTGGTAGATAATGCCTAAGGCATTAAGTCCGCCTTTATACAAAGTTTGTGTGCAAGAAGTTAAATAAATAAAAAAAAATAGAAAAAATCAACGTGTGGCATATCATTTAATAAGTCTTTTAAAAATATTTTAAGGTTTCTATAAAACTTTTTTGATTAAGTGAACATTTTTGAAAATAATCGCTCCGAAAGTTCCATATATTGTGTCACCCCACCCTGATCTTTTGAACCGTGTTACCAAAAAATATGAAAAACAAAACCACAAATCCAGCGCTTAATAAATACTTATTATAGATAAACTATAATTATTATAGACATAATAGGATATACCGTCATTGAATCATTGCCAAAAAACTGTATTAGCAATAAAAACCTATGCTTACCATACGCTCTTCTGCTGGTACTATTATTCAAATCAGTTTATTCTGTAGTGCATTTATTTGTAATAACGGCTGCGGAACCCTGCACGGAGAGTGGTCCGACATGCTCTTGCCCAGTTTTTTGATATTTGTATAACATATTATATGTAGTAAGGTTGATTGGTTAGTTAGCCAAGAACGGCCCTTAGATCCATATATCTTGAGTTCAATTCCCCTGTTGAGCTTTGAATTTTGTCTTTAATATATTTGTTATATTTGAACCTGAGAGCCAAAATAAGCAAGATAACATTGTTCAAAAGGAGTCATACCAAAAACACAAATAAAACCATTATGAAAAGGCATTTAGCTCTTTAGAACCATTAAAAGTACAGGCGAATACAAATCAAAATTTCATTACAAAATAAGGCAACTCTCTCATAACAAATGCATCTAATTAAATCCGCACGTTGCTATTAATTAACCGAGTTCGACTGCGCCGCCAATAATAGATTAATTAAACGTTTGAACATCTGCCAATGCGTATTTGTTACTTCGATCAACTGCTACGGTTTACTACCAAATAGCGAACATACAGAATACAACCTTACAAATCCGCTCGAGTTCGAACCAGAGCCAGTGAGTATTGGACGTATGCAGAATGCCAAGCCCCCCACTCAAGAAATTTTATAATCCTGTATCCGCCGATGTTAAGTTAAGCGCACCCCTTCGCTGTGTGAGCTGGGATGACCCTCCCCCCAACTATTAGGTGCGCCTATACCTGCAACAATGCCGCTCACTGAAAACGCGCAAATGCAAAAATGTTTTCAACTAGCTCACTAATGCGTAGAGCGCGCTTTTTAATTAGGTAACTTTCTGTACTCTCAGTATTTTGTGGCTTAGTCGAGAAGGTGTTTTCCAGATGCCGTGTTCATAAAAAATGTCTATGTTTGCGTTCCTCGAGCGAACTTGTATTAAGTTTACCTTCTTTACTGTAGATCTTTTGTGGCCTCAGGTTGCTAATTATACACGGTAAATTGTCGAACTGACGAGCGTTATATGGAGTAAGAAAAAAATGAGGGAGTGTATACAATATAGACATTCAATACATATTGAATATTGTGTTAAGCCTTACATTTTATTAAGGGGCGTCTAAACGGGCCACTTTTTACGGCAATTTGTGGCGGCAATGCTGTGGCCGGCAACATTGCAGTACTCTCCAATATTGATTTGATGCTTGCCGGACCATCGCTGAGCCATCTATTTTCCCCAATGTTGCCCGGCCAATTTTGTTGTTGTTTCAGTCGCCCTCTATTTTATTACTACCGGGTTGTGTAGCCCATGACTGGATCATACAAAATGGATCACATACAATTGTAGACAAATTGCCCTTATTGGCCGAGCAATTAGTTGCCAATAGTACCGCCACAAATTGCCCTAAAAATGGCCCGTTTAGACGATGGCCCCTTTATGAAAAATCTGTGACCGGAACCGAATGTTAGCTAAACATATATTTTTGACTACCATGTACGCTAAAAGTAATCACTCGGATTCAGCTGCCAAACAGAGGAGGTGCAAAAGAAACAACTGCTTTTCTGATTCTTATACTTAATGACTCTATACTTACTACCTCTTACATAATCATACTTCATTAACTTCCAATGTGAACAAGAATGGGACAAAACATCTTTCTAAAATGTACACCGTCTTAAACGCGTTTATATTAGAAACTCCAAAATAATCTTTGCCGTGGAAACAATCATCAAGACAAGTGACGAACGATTCGAAAAGTTTTTGCATAACGCTCAATTAAATGGAATCGGCTCGCGAATCGACTGAAACTCGGTATTCGATTGAATACCGATTGTAATCGACTCTCCCGAGTAAATTGATAAGTCGGAAGAACCGCTCCTAATGAATATGCGATTGAGCTAAGAAAGTTAATATTGAAAATTAAGTCTAGGAGTTATCTTCAATCCATATTTGCATATCGTTGTGACCATCTTTTAAATGAACAGAGTAAAAGAAAGTGGTATTTTTTTTGCAAATGTTAATTTTTAATACAGTGTTTACGTATTGTAACTATCTAATACACTATACAATGTGTAGTCTTTTGGCATTTTACCATACAAAAATTCAAAAAACAATAACATTCAAAAAAATACCAGTTATATGGTAGGTATTAATACAATAATTGCATTTTTGTAAGCTAAAAAAATTTTAAGTCCGGACCAGAGGTATATTTTCTTTTGCCCGCGCCCCTCAGATTTCGAGTTTCTTGAAATGCTTTCATAACCCATATATACATCACAGGATTGTGACTCCTTATCAGGTAGTAAGTGGCTTGGCTCGTTAACTAATTCCGTTCGTAGCCTGATATAAGACATCCAGGATTGGTAACTCCAGCTTTTTGTGTTTCGATCGGTCCTCTGTCTTCGACCTTTCCCGGAACGTCCAATTTTTTCAAATTATTATACTTTCGTCTCGCGATATGGCCTAAGTAACTCCCAACGCATCCTCGACTTATATACGATTAAAAATATGAAATAATAATATTATTATTTAATTATGCTACAACAATGTATTACTTACACTTCAAAGGCTTAACATCAAAAGTAATCCCTAATCAACTCTAGATTTTGTGAAATAATTAATTAACGTTAAGATACCGTTTATAACTAAGGTATTTAAGCACCTCTTAATACCTTCTGTATATAGATAAGTGTTTTAGAAGCACCTGCTTTTAAACACGTATCGAGTTGCTAAATAATTAACTATACGTGTTTGAAACAATCTTATGTGAAAACTGATATTCCTGTGATGTTAAATGAAGTCCTAAGGTTCGTATTACAGAGGATAATAATAGCTATTTGTATGTAATAATGTAATATTATATGCGATTACCCTTTGTTCGATAATTCCGTAGAATGAGGAATCGTAGAGATGTGATCATATTATTATAAGCTATAGCTGTCCCGCACAACTTCGTATGCGTAAATTTTCACCGTTTTTGCAACATTTCTCATTGGTCGTAGCGTGATATTATAATTATAGCATATAGCCTTCCACGATAAATGGGCTATCTAACAGTAAAATATTTTTTTAGTACGAATCTGTAGTTCCTGAGATTACCGCGTTCAAACAAACAAATTTTCAGCTTTATAATATAAGTATAGATTTCTTCCTTGCCCGCTGTGCGATTGTTGGTTATGTTGAACTTATTTATTTATAATAAACTATCGGACGCCTCGCGGTTTCACCCGCGTAGTTCCCGTTCCCGTGGGAATACAGAGATAAAAATAGCTTATGTCACCCGGGGTTAGTGTAGCTTCACAACGATGAAAGAATTTTTCAAATCCGTCCGGTAGTTTCGGAGCCTATTCAATTCAAACAAACAATCAAATCTTTCCCTTTATAATATTAGTATAGATAATAATGCTAAATGACTTAGTTGTATTTGTATAACAATAATATGTGTATCCCAAACATTACCAGTTGTATATGCAATTACATTTAGTATCATAACCTTTATAAATTGCTATACTATAACTCTGTTACATATGCCTATTTATTTTTGTTTGACAGTGTTACAAGATTATAAATTTATATAGGTCACACCATTGCTTCTGTAATTCAATTTTACAGTCGCTTTAAGTATATTAGAGTCATAATTAAGTAACAGAATTACAGTGTAGTGTGGTGCGTTATTTGATTAATTGTCAAACGCCACGTCGAACGATAGGTCGCGCTATAGTTTGCCAAACTTCATTTATTTACAGTAGGCTGGCACGGTTCGGTAGGTTTTGTTTTCAGTACCCGTCAACAGCTGTCGGTTACTGGAATTTAATTGTAAAGGTATGAGCTTGAGATGTATATTTACTTGTTTAGTAATTGTATGAAATATTATAATCCGTCGCATGGCTTGTCAATAAATCAGTTTTGATATTACAAAAAAATAAACTAAAACATTCAACAAACAGCGGTGTCTCTTAGATTTTATTTATTCGTTTTGGAGTAGAAATTGAGGTAATACACCTCAATTTAGCTGTTTAATATTTGAGCGACTGTCTAGTTCCTTTTGGAGTAGAAGTACTATCTCTGAGTTATTTGATATTAGCATGCCTATCAAGTAAATAAACTTAAAATAGCAAAAATATACAAGCATTTTTTAAATATTTAGAAAAAGCAGGTATTGCCCAAAAATAGAATATTAAGCTTGATAAAATGCATATTACTACGATCATCAACATGGCTCACAATACCTACTGTGTTTTATAAAGTGAGACATTGGTTTTCTCACTCCAATACAAACAAAAGTTATTAATAATCCATCAGCAGAACTTGATCAATTAGCTCTTTATTAATTCAGAATCAACTGGAGAGCCTTCTTCGAGAAGTAACGCTTCGTTCCACTGTGTTATGCGAACTTAAACGCTCAATTTGCATAGAAATTATATCGCGTCCGCTTGTTCATAGGAAATTTTCCTAATTAAAACGCCTTCGGTACCGGGATTTTGTTCCAATTAAAAGTTAGTGGGAGTGCGCTTCGGGTGTACTGTATTGGTAATTTTTGTGTGTTAAGTGATTGCTTTCGGTTCATTAGTTTGTGGTCAGGTTTTTGGTCATAGATTGGTTAAATTCTGCACAATACAGCAAAAGGCTATTGTTAGGTTTACATACGTTACAAAATTTATATGAATGCCAGTATATTGACGCATATGGCATTAAAAATATAGATAAAATCAAGTCAAAACAATAAAATTCAGAACTGTCTTAATGTCCAGTCTTACGAAAAAGCTGATAATGAGTGAGCTAGCAAAGAATTTTATTTTAATAAATGAAATATTAAGGTATTTTATAAAAGCATTGCTGCACTGATGGTGGAGCAATTAAACCAGTGACTGTAAAACAAATTGCATTTTTGAAAGATAGAAAAGTTTGAAGCCCAGACCCAGGAATCGAACCCGAGATTTCTATTTTCTCACCTCAAATTATTCTATCGTTTCGTTTTATCGCTTGCGTCGTGTAGCTGCTTCTTTAAGAACTATTACGGTTTTTGTTATTGCTTTGTTACAGAGAGCAATAACAAAAACCTACTGGTTTTCAATTTTCTTTAAATCAATCTTTCTTTAAAAAATGCAATTATTAAAGTAATTGGCAAGAAATGCCTGTAAAATGCTAGTGAACTATTTTTAATATAAAGCAATATCAGTTTCCCAAAAGGGCCCTTCACAAGAAGACTAAATAAATAAAAAAAGTGGGTAAATCTTCTATCTTTTGAACTAACAAAAGACATTAAGTCCTCTTTTTGAACTTAAATAAAAGGCTATTTTGAAAATAAAAGCCATCTAAAGCCGTAACGTAAACGAGAGGAAAGTTGTTAAATTATAATTTTTTTCTACCCCTCTTGTGTGTTCTTAGAAAACTTGTCTGTATATTTGGACGGGGCCCTTGAGAGAACCTTTTGCACAATAAATTCATTTGTGGAACCCTGGATATACGCGGATTGCTATTAAGGTATATTAGATATGATTGTATATGATGGTGGGTTCTATTTACTGATCGTTATTTATTGTTGAACGTTTATTCTTCTTCTTTAAACTTTCTAGGCTTTTTATAAAAAAAGGTGAGAAGAGAGATGTTAGGTCATCAAATTATTATTAGGTACTTATCTCTAGAAACACCTATGCCTAGGTTTGTAGGCTTTGGAAGACAATATTTAAAATATATTATGGTGATGTGTGAGTTGTCCCAAGCAACTCACACAACGCCATATGATCCAAAACTAAGCAGAGCTGGTACTATGGAAATCAAACAACAGATAAACATACTTATATATTTCTAAATACATACATATTACACATCCAGACACAGAATAAACCATCTAACACTAACACAAAGTTTTATCCTGGGTGGGGATCGAACGCATGACCTTCGGCTTAGCAGTCAGGGTCACTAACTACTAGATCAACAGGCCAGTCAAGACAGACAGTCAGTCAGACAAGTTTTTCGAAACATCAAGCAATCTAAAAGTAAATAAGGCATGCTTTCGTTATGTTTTTGGTACTTAAAATACGTGTAAGTATTTACTTACTATTTTACGCTGCGTGATTACAAATTATATTGAAAGATGTTATCATTATACTGAAAAATCATTCAGCTTTTTAAAGATTCACTTCTTACTCAGCTTTGTTTTTGAAGATACTTTAAAAATACTTGTCACTTCGCAACCAATCACTCTTGCTAGGCTTTACTCAAGACGTCAGGTTAAAACATACTAGAGATAGATAGATTTACTTTATTTTGATGAGACTATAACAAATTGTTTGTTAAAATATTTTTAAAAAGGTACCACACCAATTTCCAATACTAAAAACGTTTGTGTCAAGTGTCAAATTCAGCCGCGATTAATTTAATAGCAACTCTATAACAGCCAATAACCGAAAATGTTCCAACTTAAAAACTCAATTACTTTTGTCCGACCCGAGGGTCGAACTCGGGACCTCGAAGGTCAGACGTGCTTGTCACTATCGAGCCAATGAGGCGACAAATAGTTTTATTAAACTTTTATCGGGTGCCTCTCCATTTCTTTTTACATTTTAAAAGACAATTTCGGATTGAAAGAAATGTGTTTTTAATTGTGAATTGAATTCACAATTAAAAACACATTTCTTTCAATCGCACTGTTCATGGATTTTTATTTAGTTTTAGTTTTTATATTATTTTGTTAAAATCAGTATTTCATTCAGTCGATTTTTTAGATGTTTGTCGATATATCTTTGTCATTTAAAGACCGATTTGTTTATTTTTTTTTTCATTTCCTTATTCGCGTTTTTGTAGGTTCTGTCGTGTATATATTACTAAAGTTAATTTTGCCCTTACTTGCACGACTTTTTGAACATTTTAGTTCTTAGTTTTTTTTTGTTTGTTCTTTATTCTTTATTTGACAACTGTACAAATATGTCATAAAACGTTATACATATTTCAATTAGTAATACAATTATCTGGGATAAGATCTGATGTAAGGGCAGTATCTATTTTCGATTTATTTATTTAGATAGTAAGGTTTTTTAGGATTTCGTAGCCAAAATGGCAAAAAACGGAACCCTTATAGTTTCGTCATGTCGGTCTGCCTATCTGTCCGTATGTCACAGGCATTTTACTCAAAGACTACTTAACGAATATTGATGAAATTTGGTAATAGTTATCTTGTAGTGTAGCCACTACTTAGTTTAATAGATAATAATAAAAATATTTTTAGGGGGGGGGCACTTTATACATGTAACAGAAGCTGAAATATTTTTTTTGAGCAAACATCAATCATTCGACAGGTCTTATAAAAACATTTTATGGTTTCTAATAAACTTTTTTAATAAAGTGAATATTTTTTAGAAGTAATCGCTTCGAAAGTCGCATTGCCCCCCCCCCCCCCCTTAACTTTTGAACCTTCTGACCAAAAAATATGAAAAAATTACATAATATAGAATATCGCATAAAAAAACTAAAATAATTTCCGACATGATCGGATATACCGTCATTGAGTTATTGCCGAAAAACTGCGTTTCTTAACAGAAGGTCGTAGGTGCCTTGAACATACACTCTTATGTTGATGCAATTATTCAATGCTGGGGAACCCTACACTGAGCATTGTCCGACATGCTCTTGCCCGGTTTTTACATTTTGTTGTAGATATATGAAACTAATCTAACGAAGCTTAATGAACAATTACTTAAATACTGAACAGAAAATGTAGAACTTGCTACAATAACGATAAATAATAGTTTTTTCTTAGCAAAGACTCTTTTTCATTAAACTTTTTAGAAGGTCAACTTGTATACATAAACAATTAGACACTAATGAAAATGTATACCGTCTTTATTTGTATTGTTCTTTTTGTTTCTAATTCTATTTACTATCTTTTATAGACTATATTTCTAACTAATTGGTTGTAACTATCGTAGTATACGAGTATTGTCAGTGCTTTAGCCAAATAATTTAAGAAGAGACAATCAATTTTATTAATCTCGTAAAGGTCGTAGCAATGTGCTACGTTTTCGTAGCAGTTACTGCGTAGAGGAGGCCTATACTTGTACCGGTTGTCTACGAATGTGACGTAGATTTATATGCTGAGGATAATCTGCTTGATAAAATCAATTTTAGTTAAACAATTAAAAGCAGATTATATGATCGTACTATCAGCACTGTTGGTCCAGTGGTAAAGAACTTACGAACCATACTACGAGTTTGATACCTAGATAGACGAGGAGGCACAATAGGTACCTACTTGTGTAATTTGTTCAGAACTGAACAATATCAGTAAAAGAAAAAAAAAACTTAAAACCATTTTTTTTTTGTCAAGCAATGTGGGATTTTGGTACCACATTACTAGCAATCCTGTAAACCCCTCCAGCTAAAATAAATGGATTGTGTTAGGAGTGAGTTCACGTTATAGCCTCTCTCTCTCTCTCTCTCTCTCTCAAAGAGGAGACCTAGGTTGATAACAGTAAAAACAATTAAGCCTATTTATGTTATATAAGTGGCACCTAAAATAAAGCAATTACTTGTTTATTACACCCAACACCTAGTGTTGGCACTACACATTCTGTAATCAAATTATATTAGCGTTAGTATTCTCTAAAATTAAACTAATCGTCTGCACATGTGCCTTATTCTGTTAATATAACGCCACGTTTTGTGGTTGCGGAATGAATTGGCAACAAATTTGTTTTACCATACAGAATATGGACGTTTCTCGTGGTTCTGTCTGCGTATTTGGAATACAAACTTTGGCTCCCTTTTGTCCTCCAGAGGGATAACGTTTTTAAAAATACGTGCCTAGATGATGTCTCCTACCTATGTCAGTTTGGATGTCACTTTTCTCGTTCTTTAGTCAAGTTGATGAGGCATTTCGAATTAAGTCACTGTGTGAAACCTTAAAAATTTGAATAGGAATTTCTTACCGTGCGGTCGTGTAGAAATTAAATAATTTTAATAAAAGTCTGAATGTTATAAAACCGACTGTATGGAATTAATAAAAGTCTTTTAATCCGACTGTAAGGAAGGGTTATGTTTTTCATGCGTATCTTGTATGTATGTAATATTATTTATTACCTCATATCTCCCAAATCACTGAACGGATTTATATAATTAAGACGTCCTTAGATTTGTCTTGACTGCCCAAGTGTTCTTAGATACCTAAGTGAAGTTTGATAAAAACAAACATGGCGGCTGTGCGATGTCAAATGAAAGCGGTGTGAAAAAAAAGTAGTTTTAAATACTGCAATATGGGTATCAAATTAAAGGGCTCATCTTAACCTTAGATACCTAACCTTCGCACGTAGTCCTATAAACCTAACCATACGTCTATACGACGAGCAATTTTTGGAGCTTATAATTTTATATAATAATACCTATTTACGTTATTTTTATTACTTAAATAATTAAAGTAATGATTATTTTATTAAATAAAACAATTAATTTTAATTTTATTAGATTTAAAAAATATATATATCTTATATTGTCAGACACTAGTTTTTTGAGATCAAAGGAGGTCATTACATAGACATTTTTTTAAAAAAAACAACAACTTAATATTAGCCTTTTCTTTTTTGGCAAACATTAATAATAACAGTCTTATCAATCAGTAAAAAAATATAAAACAATTATTTTGATGTGCATTTTATGCAAAAAACAACTTTATGCTCACCACAAATTACAGTGTTGCAATTTGAGCATTACAACTTTGTCATGGACCTTTTTCATAGGAAAAGAAAAGTCTGTGCTCTAACAGACTTTTTCTTTTCCTATTATTAGGTGCTTCGACTGGTTCAAGATTATTGCTAGAAGATGACTGACCTTGATTGTCACCTTGACCTTTATCAATTTTGACTCGTAATATGTCTTTCATTTTATTTTTGACATGCTTCGGCATAGTACGTATTTCCAAGCGAATTTCCAGGAATGTCAATAGCTGATCATCAATAGCTGTTCCAGGGACATAATTTTGACAGCACCTGAACCATAAATATTTCCCTATGTCCCGTATAGGCGTACAGTGATAATTTTTTTGTCGTTGTACGACGCAGGTTTTGCAGTAGGATATAGCACATTTCTTTGCTCATACAAGATACATATCTCGTACCAGAAACATCGAAGGTCAGGTGACCTGTACCTAACACCACGAATACCAAGAAGCCGATTTTTTCTTTGCTAGTGTCATTCTGTGTTGATGTAGTTTGAGCGTTGTTTTGTCTTTTTATCGCAATCTCAGATTTAGTCCATTTCACAATTTTGTCCAGCATCTGACCAGTAATTAATTCTTAGAATAATAATAATGGATCTAAAATATTCGTTACCATACGCGTTGGTCCTCTACCAACTCGTACAATATTTAACCCAGCTATTCTGTTTGAAGTACGCCCCTTGCTCGTAGCCCAAACACGACGGGATTGACTTCGGATATTGGTTTGCGAGACGGTCAAAATACCAGAATAAATAGTACCTGAGCTTTTGGAACAACGGGTAATTCTTCTGCTGCTCTTCTTTTTCTGCTACCGCTTACAATCTCGAAAAGTAGATAAAGAACAATTTTAAATATCTTCTCGATCAGAAGAGATGAAAGGGGAAGGGTCATCTTGAGTGTCGCTTTCTACATCATCCACTTCCACATTATCTTCGGCTACGCTGTTAGTTTACTCCTCCACTGTGCCAAAGTCTTCCTCACCTTATAATTAAGCTTATTAATAAGCGCGCAATACGTTTATCAGACAGCAATTGACGAAGCCATCATAAAATTAGCAATAATTTAAAAAACATTACTTGTAAAAAAATAACACAAAACCTAAATATTATAGAATTAGATGAATTTTGGTATGGATATAGTTTGAGTCTCGGGGAAGGACATAGGATAGTTTTTATCGCGATAACCGACATCCACGCGGGCGGAGCCGCGGGCAAAAGTTAGCTAGTATCGTAATATGTCGGAAAACCAAGTACTTACCGGCCGGACAGTCTCATATGCCGAGAGAGCTTGGGGAACACTGTGTTGACAAGCGACAACACGATGATCGGCGCGCGTCACGAAACGAGATAGAAATATTTCTATAGTGTATTCGTCGATTCGACGAAGGTCAGGTGTCTAGGTTTAAGCATTTCAAAAATATATAAAGAAGAATACTAAAAAAGTTAGTTAGCAACCAATCTTTTTTCAATTTTCAATACTTAGCAATAAATTATTTGTTACTTATTACAACTACACAAAAGTGTTAAATAAAAATTAAAAAAACCCGTATGCACAAAAAAGATAGAAAAGATCGAGTCCGAGGCACATTACTAAGTCCATCGAGATTCATTAATGATCTTGTTTCAATCCTTTTTGTGCAGCTATTTTTTTTATTTTTGAAATGAAAAGCTTGACTGCCTTAGTGGCGCACAGGAGAGCATGTGTATGCACTTTCACTATGCCGATATGCCGATAGGGGAGAGAGTGATGTGCATGTGAGATGCATATATGCTAACTAGCTGACCCACGCAACTTCGTCCTCGTTTTCCCCGTTTTTGAAACATTTTTCATTTCTACTCTACTCCTATTGGTCATAGCGTGATGTTATATAGCCTTTAACCTTCCTCAATAAATGGGCTATCCAACAGTAAAATAGTTTTTGAATTTGACTTTGTAGTTCCTGAGATTATCGCGTTCAAACAAACTCTTCAGCTTTATAATATTAGTATAGATTCCGAGTCTGCTCTCTGTATATTTATTATTAGTACATTTGTAAGTCCCTAGCGTACGTAGTGCAACAGTTGACTCAAACAAAGAGTTGTCTTATGGATACCTGGTTGGAACGTTGTTCCTTTAGCTATATTTATTGTGTTTGTATTAAGTAATGTTTGAAATTTAAAAAAAACTAAAAGTATATGACATACTACAAATAATCTTACACACAGCCAGTTTAACATAGGTACCTTTTACAAAAATACAAATACCCACAATCTCCTTATTCTAGCTTCATTTAATCATAAATAATAGATTTTTGATCGATATCAAAATGTAACACTTGTTTCCGTCTAGCCTCTCAGCCCGCAAACAAATGCATGCTATAAGAAACTACGTTCCAAACATACCATATAGTTTAACATATACATACAGTCACCTCATAAGCAAAAAAATGCCTCTGACTTATTGCTTATTTTAATTGTGTGTATGTGTGTGTACATGTGCGTGAATTTGTACACACAAATTCACGCACTTGCACACACACACACACACGTACACACCCACACACACACACTGACGGAAAATCAGAGGCATTTTTTGCTTACGAGGTGACTTCGATCACTGTGCATATAATGTAAAGTTTTATGAATAAAATGTATTATTATTATTATTACCATATAAATAAAACAGAAGTCTACACTTACCTCTCGAACTACAAAATCCGTAAAGCAAACCAACACAACAAACACAATACGTATACTATATAACCAATCGTAAATATTACAATGGCGTATATCACGACAACCGAGCCGCAGTAAACACAATAAATTATGCAAATGATCTGTTTTATTATACGACACGCTCCCGAATTGTTCGCTATTTGACACTAGATACATACGGACATGGTGCCATCGTCGATTGTAAAGTTGACGTGACATGCGGATTAGTTATTGCTAATTTCTATGGCTGTAAACTGACGGTATAATGGTCGTTAAAGGGCAACGTTTTAACACCACTGTAAAGCTATAACGTTCAATTTCAATAGAATAAAGAGATTAGTAAGCTTACCATAGAATGTAATGTTTGGAGCTGCTGAGAGTTTTTATAAAATTGATATCATCAAATTCAGTACTTTTGAAATCAGGCAGGAAAACAAGCTGTCTTTAGTCACGTTGGTGGCGTATTATTTGTAAAAAAAACTCCGATGAGACTTAATGATAAACTTAACTCAAAAAAAATCTCACATGCGCAAAAAAAGATGTAAACAAGATCCCCTACATCTTTATATATGTACAATTCTGTTAATCCTAATTGCGTGTGTATGCCACTGAACTCCTTCTGTACGGCTGGGCTGGTTTTTTGTGCGTGTCCCAGTGGATTTTAATTTGATACCCATATTGCTGTATTCGATAAAACTTTTTTCACACCTCTTGTTATTAAAATCTTACAGCCCCATGGTGGTTTTTTTTAACGTCACTTATCTAAGAACACTTGGGCGCTCAACTCGTTTTGTGGTTTAAAAGATGAGGTAATAAGGAATATTACATGCATACATATTTACATACATATTTAAATACATACATACTATAAGATACGCGCGAAAAACATAACACTTCCTTCCAGTCGGGTAAAAAGAAGAGCATACTTCGTATTAAAAATGGAAACTAATATTTATTAAACATTTCCTTATTATATTGAGATAATAAGGAAAATACATGGATCCATACAGTCAAAGCTGATGATAAAGATATCGTGACGACGATTGTCGTCGTCCCTTACAAATATAACATTAAAGAATACTTTGCTTTGTTATGTTTCATTATAATTACATTTCCCTATTTCTAGGAATTACGAAATTAAATTTTTGGCAATTAGCAAAAGCTTTGTAAAATTGAAGCAAATAAAATTATTAGAAACTTTTTTCTCTTTATGTTAATGTATATCTTTAGATACATGCTTTAAGCGAAAAGAAAACGTGCAGCCGTACCCTCTTGAGATCGTAAAAGCCTTTGGGTAAAATAAATATAAATTTATTAAGTCTAAGAGAATAAAATTTACGATAACAATGTAATTTACATATTCCAATGTATCGCTATACTTCAGACCGTCTTAATGCGATCTCGGGGTTATACTTTCCATTCTGCTTTAAAGTATGGTCTACACCGTGAGCTGACCGAAACGAACCTAGTTTTTGCGCGTAGCAAAGGAGGGTAATGTGTCAGTCTATGTAACTAATATGTGGGTGCGTTCCTTTGTGGCACTATATATACCAAACGCGTGGGTCAATTTTAATGATTCATACGAATTTGTATTAATCTTGGGTCACTAAAGACATGGCGGCAATCAAAATTAAAAATCGCGACAGCCAAACGCCATATTGTGATAGAGAAAAATATAAAGTCAACAAACTATGTCATGTGGGGTATCACTGTGTAAACAACTATTCTCACTCAAGCTTTCAGTACCTACTTACAGTTATGACGTCTTACTAAGCACTAAAAAAAGTATTAAATAAAAAATAAATATTAAAAATTAAAAATAACCCGCTTGTTTAAAAAGATGGAAACAAAATAACCTTAAATCAAGAAGCCGGAGGCATTCATGAATCCCAATAAACTTACTAAAATGCCTCCGATTTTTTTTTTTAGCACAGCTTAGGTAGATTGGCAGGGGAAATCTGGGTTTTATTAAAAAATGTATTTGTTATACATAGTATTGTCGCAGGCTAGGCTGTTTTCCTTTGCACATTAGTAAAATAATCCATTCTCACTCATCCTGTCACTGGCAGTTATAGGCCGACCGTTTAACTCGTATATCGCCTGCGAGGTGAGGGGGGAGCGGGGGCGGGTAACGCTACACGCGGAGTCAATAATCCAAAGACCTATCTCGAGATAGACATTGTTGACATTTGACAGACAAGTTTAAAATATGGTTGTAGTATTGTAGTTTTTAGGTAAAAAATTAAAAAAATAACTTTTAAATTATAAAATTACTTTATTAATAGCTTTTACGTACGAAACACAGAAAGACAGATAGAAAACTTTACGGTGAGTAAGTAAATAGTTTCATCATTATATTATAAGTTTGGATATTTAATTGAATACCGTTTATAAGCTATTCGTCACTAATATCCATATCGCTTGAATTGTCTTCACTGTCTGAACAGCTTGAGGAGTCAGAATCTTGCAAATTAATAATAATCCGGTCCATCTCTTCATCAACGATGCGATCGTGCTGACAGTATTCATTTTCAATAGTTTGAACGTGTTTGTCGCAGTTGACCCATTTTTCTACAGAGAATTCGGCGAATAACTGTTCCAGAGTATTTTTCTTTTTGTCTAAATTAGAATCAATTTCAAGTTTTGCAAGTTGTCCTTTAATATCCCCCCAAACCAATTTAATGGGGTTCAAGTCTGGGTGATAAGGAGGCAGTCTCAAGACTTCATGACCTGCCGCCTTTAAAATTTCATCTATTTTGTACACATTTTCTGATCCGTGCTGCTTGATTAAGTTCAACAAATCACATTTTCTTAAAGACATATCAAAATCAACGTTGTGTCTTTGAAGCCAGGCCTGCATGATGGCTTTTGTGGATGTAATCGTAGGCTTTTTGTCCTCCTGCACCGAATGGTATGAGGCATTATCCATTACGATAACGGAGTTTGTCGGTAAATTTGGCAGTAACTTTTCTCTTGTCCATTTGCTGAAGTTTACAAAATTCATATCGCTATGATAATCTCCGGTTTTGCTTTTAGATTTAAAAATTAACAGAGCTCCATCAACAAATCCGCATTGTCCTCCAGCATGTACAATAATTAAACGCGGTCCTTTGCCAATATGCGATAGTACCCCTCGTTCTTCATTGGATTGCCAACACGCCGCTACATTTAAAGACGAATTGACATATGTTTCATCAAGGTAAACTATGTTTCTTTGATCTCTCCTGTGCTTTTTTATCGCATTAAGATAACGCCACCGCCATGATACGATGTTTTCTTGTTCAATCAATAACTTTCTTTTTGACTGACATTTCTTAAATCGAAAGCCAAGTTTATGAATCAATGTCCTTAAATATTCTCGACCACAATTTAAAATTCCTTCTTCTCTGAGTTTCGCATTTAAAGTTTTTAATGTAGGAACTTGCTTATAAACCGTATAGAATTGAGTTATTTTTCTTCTAATTACGCCTTCTGTGAAATTATCAACTTCAATTTTTTTCTTTCGGACTTGTTTACTTTTTGTTGGCGATTTAAAAGTTACATGACTCTGGTCATCTTTCAGTTCATTTCCTTCTTTTATTATTTTACTTATGGTAGACACCGAGAGTCCTGTAGCTTCAGCAACAAGTTTGTTTATATTTATGTCTTGAAGATACTCCGTAGAACTATGATCTTGTTTCCTGGCTTTAAAAAATGAATGTACATTGTATGCTATTTGTTTAGCTTGCTTGTTAATTTTTTTCGCAAAACAAGAAGAACGATTCATCTTCAGATTAAATCTTAGGAAGTCTCGTACCTTGTGAGTTAGCGTTAAAGCGTCCGTAACAAAATAACCAACTACGCGCTGCGAGCACCGACAACGCACTGCACCGGTTGACGTGAGTTCTCTGTCCCGCGCACCCCGCTCACCCACCCGTTAACATCACCCCGCGCTCCCTTCTCACCGCGCAGGCGATATACGAGTTAAGCGGTCGGCCTATAGTAATTTTAAGTGACATAGTTATTTTAGGCTCTACAGTTTAAGGTGCAAACAGTTACAGAAACATAAAGATGCAACAGCTGGTAAACAGCTAGTATACATTAGCTTCGTTTAGCTTAGCTCGTGGTGGAACATGCGCTTTAATGCGATCCCGAGGCATACTTTCGATTCAACCTTTCTACTACTTTGCTACTAAGACTTGTTAACTCAAGTACTTTTCAGAATATTCATAGATCAAGAGATCCTTTTAAAAGGGAGCGTTAAGTGGTTCGGTTAAGATCTACGTCGATATCGGACTTTAATTGAATAAAACGTAGTGTTGGATCCGAGGATGCGCGAAGCATCAAGACGATCCCTTCATGAATATGGATTCATGTTAAAAGTGTTCTCGATTCTGTAAAAGTTGAAGTTGTTAAGTCGATGGCCATTAAATCGCAGGTCAAAGTACGTACAATTGCTGAATGAGGGACGAGGAAGATTTATCGACTTCCTAATTGATAATTTATTATACAGAGTCGAATGAATTTGAAATGAAAATTTCCGACCTTTCAATACTTAGACGCGATAAATTAACAGAAAAATGTTGGGGGTTTGTAGTCAAGTGAAAAGAGACGTTTAAGGATAATTTTATTTTTGAACTGACGTCAATAATTTTCTTCGGCGTGTTCGAACACCGTCGATTTTTGTGGCAGAATCGATTTAATCTCTTATCGGTTTTATTTTTGGAAGACTTTTCGGTACATTGACATTCATTATATTGAATTGTTTGACACCGATTGAGTGACGTGTCGGAATATCCATAAGGTTTTAACACATTAAATAAATTCAGAAATATACTAGAAATTTTTTAAACTTCATCTTTACTTAACGACGCTTCCTTTAAATTAAGTATTGGAAATCCCACTGTAAAAATCACAGTATAAAGAAAGATCACATTACAATATTTTACTGTTACTTGAATCTTTGTGTGAAAACCTATATATGGTTGGTATTTTCTAAATTATCGAAGTTGAAACAATGGACTTATGTGTTTTTAGAATATACGGGATTCTTCGAATCTACTTTTGGACGGTTGCCAGACGTTATCGAATTCATATAAAAGACGGAATTTGAGGTGAGAAAATGCAAGCAAAATGTGTTTTCGTTTCTGCAGAAATAATTCCAAGAAAATAGTACGGAAACATAATGAATAAAGTCTGATGCAGTTTACTGCTGGGGCATACGAATAATAATGGTTTAAAAAATGCAAATAAATTTTAATAATAATCTTTTAACTAACTATAATTAAAAAATGCTTTAGACATTGATAAAATTAAGTACTTGTGCTCAATATCATGCAACGACCCTTGAATTCGACCCAGAGTACACGTTGTTGTCTTGTTTTTTTTTTTCAATATTTATTTATTTTTACCCAACTGTAAGGGAGGGACTGTTTTTCGCGCGTATCTTGTATGTATGTATGTACATGATATCTCACAGTCCACTGAACGGATTTATACAATTAAGGCGTAGTGACTGCCCAAGTGTTCTTACATAGGTGACGTTTGAAAAAAACAAACATGACGGCTGTGAGATGTCAAAATAAAGAGGTGTGAAATAAAATGTCGGAGGCACTTCATCGAGATTCATTAATGCCTCCGACTGCATGAAATTAAATAATTATGTCGAGGATCTTGTTACCATCTTTATTGTGCAGGCGGGTTTTTTTGTTTTTTTAGTTTATTTTTTTATTTTAAGTTCAACCGTAGTCTTAAAACATATGTACCTATTCTAGACTACCTCAGCACAGTTCTCGGTCTGTCCCTAAAGTGGAAATACTTCAGAGAAGAAAAAATATCCCCTGTAATAATGTTGTGATAAATGTTTTCGTGGCTCCACTTGGTATACAAAGTCCCTTTTCTTAAATCTGAAGCCTGCGTTTTCATATCAGAGGCTTATTAAAATACTCACAACTTTCCGAATTCTATTAATTACTTTGAGATACTTGGAATTCCGTTATAAATTACTTGCAAAATTTTAATGCAAGGTATTTAAGTTATATTCACTTGTGGAGTTTTGAGCTCAGAATTCGTATTTATATTGAAAATTTAAACAAAAGAGTATTTATGTTGTTATTTCTCTATATTAATTTTATTACTAGAAATCAGTAGCTGCTTTTGCATAACTCAATAGTTATGCAAAAGCAGCTACTGATTTCTAGTAATAAATGGGAATAGAGATCAGAATCATTTGCCCAATGGCAAATGATTCTGATCTCTATTCCCATTCGGGGTAAAACTATGACTGTGTTGTGTGTCTAGTCTTGGTGGAGCTTGATTTTAGGTTATTCTCTAAGAAACAAAACACAACCCACTGTGCATAAAAGATAAAATTTAAACCTAAAATAGGATATTTTAGGTTTAAATCTTATCTTTTATGCACAGTGAATTTGGCATTTAAACATTAACCATTTGGCCAATAATTTCTTTAAATGTAAACAAAAGAACAATTCTAAGAATAAAAATTATATATTTATAAGTGTAATTCATACAAACTAAATGATATTTATTATTAGCTGTCCTGCGCAACTTCGTCTGCGTAAATTTTTCCCGTTTTTGCAACCTTTCTCATTGCTGCTCCGCTCATATTAGTCACAGCGTAATGTTATATAGCCTATAGCCTTTCTAGATAATGGGCTATCCAATAGTGAAAAACATTTTCAACTCGGACCAGTAATTCCTGAGATTACCGCGTTCAAACAAACAAACAAACTTTAAATTTAGCTCAAAAATTGTCATAATCACACATTCAGCTTTATAATATTAGTATAGATATTTTTATTATATTTTTTGGTATGTATTTGTTTTATATACATTTGTTTTTATATATATTTATTTTCTGTTTTATAATTAATTTTACCAAAGTAATTTTATTAAAATAATAAACACTTACCACTCTTTTCTCTTCACCAACTTAGGGTTAGTACGTAGTAAGTACCAGTCAGGTAGAGAATGCCTATGAAATTAGGTTTTGCAATGTACTTTCAGGAAGTTATAAATAAATAAAGTGATCCTTTTTTTTTTCCTACAAACCAGTAGAGTATAGTGGGGAAAAATGTACGTATACTACGAAATGTGGGTAATTGGCCCTGAATAAATTTATATGACAAAGTGTTTGGGTTAATTACTAAAGGTCCCATGAAAACGGAGCAGTGCTTTGTAATCCCAGTTGCGATGACAAATTGTGAAATTGTTTCGGTTTTGTTTGGGTTCTGAGGACCTTACTAATGAGCGTTGGCGCGCCGCTGCGACCGACTATAGTTTTTACCTGCTATCTGACCCACAACCATAGAATTTGATGGCGTTTTCCTTTTTGATGATTAAGCGTTCAAGTAAAACATCTGCTACGTGGCCTTTTGAGTGTGATTGTGAATAATTTAAAGATTTATTATTCATATTTTTATCCTTTGTTTCCTCATTGCTGAAGGTCACGCCTATCCTGGAACGCTTTCACAGCGTTGTGAATAATTTGATTGATAAATATAACAGGAAAAATGAGACGCAGTTACTTGTTGTTTTCATATAATTTTTTGTCGTAAATAAAGTCTTCCGTAAATAGATTTAATCTCCTTTCTTTATGGATTTATACAGGCATTTAATATTCATTATAATTAACTTTCGTTTATCCGGCATCATTAATAGCGGCTGATGACTTTACCATTCCATAGAATGGCGCGATAAACGATCTTACGACGATACGGCCCTAATGATCAACTTTACGTTTTTACTGAGAAAGTTTAAGGAAAATAGTCATAATTACTGTCTACTGCTAAGCCTGTATAACTGCAGCCTAAACGTCATATCGCCAATGATAATATAAAAGTAATTATGCTAAGAGTAGGAGCAAGGAAATCATAACCAAAGAGATCATATTAATTGACTGTATTTACGTATTATTTCTTCAAAACACGGTTAACATCGAACGAGTGATCCTAGTCATTTCGGCAACATATCAATTAATGTGTGTCATTTTAATAATATTAAAACACAATATGTTCATTTTACCCTAACACACTCGCAGTGAGTTGACTTGTACTTCTTTCTTTTTTTTAAAGATAACTAGCCTCTCCAGCTAAGCTCAAAGGCTTGTGTTAGGAGTGGGTTCACGTCGGTAGTATAATAGATAGGATTCGAAACCGCGACCTCACGATTGCGAGCCGATGCCTTAGCCATTAGGCGCTGCTTAACCTTATACTAACCAATTGCAGCAAAGATAAATATCGAAGTACAAAAGTAAATATCTAGAATGAAATACGATCTAACTAGACGGTTCCTTTTATAGTGTTAATTTCCTTCAGTGTGAGGAATAAAGGAATTTATCAAGCTGGGTGAGGTGAGGTAGAACTAATTAATGTTTTGTGTTTTCATTGTTCAAAGAAAGGTAGAATGTTCATTTGAAATGTAAAATGGAAGCTGAGAATGGCTATACAGTACGTTCTGTATGTGTTATGAAAGATATTTGTGAAGTATATTTTTAATTAAGTGCATGTTTTATCCTATCTTTTCGTCTTAGTAGTAGGACAGTTTTTATCGAGATAACCGACATCCATGTGGGACGTAACCGATAATAATAATATCTTGGGACAACTCGCACAACGCCATCTGATCCTAATCTAAGCAGAGCTTGTTCTTTAGCAACCAGACAACTGATAAATAACCTCTATATATTAAAATGAATCCCTATTTCCCTTGATCACGAGATAACTAGAGAACGACTTTACCGATTTCAGTCATTGTTCTTTTTTTAGTTTTCTAATACTCTGTAGATTGTTCTTACGTAAAAAAGAGTACCTAAATAACGAAAAAAAAATAACGCAGCGGTACGACGTTCGCCGGGACAGCTAGTACTTATATATTTCTAAATAGACACAGAATAAACCATCGTGCTCAGTTTTATCCTAGGTGCGATCGAACCCACAAGCTCCGGCTTAGCAGTCAGGATCACTAATCATTAGGCCATTATTGTTTTTAATAATTATATAAAACTATTAATAATATAAGAATATTATTGACTATCTGTGCCCGCGACTTTGTCCGCGTGATGTTGCAGTGCTGTTTTCTCCTTATAAAAGTTAGCGTGGTAAAAAGTCTAGGTCAAAGCCTTAGTTACTCAAAATCCGTCATCCGTCACAATCCGTCCAGCTGTGTCGGAGATTAGCCGGAACAAACAGACAGACAGAAAAAAAAACGTGTTTTTTGTTGTAAATATAATTTATACTTTCATATGCATTTAGTAAAAAAAAACTGTTATTTTTACATTACAAACAGACCCTTAACATTTATTTATTTGTATAGAATATAATTATTAATTACTGTCAAATAATTGACTCTTAAATTTAGACATATTAAATCATTTCACTCATATAACCCTGCTAGTCTCGTGGCCTCACTTTATCGTTATGTCACGTACAGTTTGCGGCACGGATTTACGTCTCGTCCGTACTACGGTCACAAATTAGATAGATACAGATGGCCAACTCCCTACAACTAGCAAAAATAGGCTTACGCACACATAGGCGCACATATACACAGATCTTAGTCGAATTCGGTCAAATCTTCAACGGAGGTTGCGCACGTTGAGAGGAGGGTTGGATTTTTTGTTGAGCTGTGAGCCGATCTTCTGATACATGTATTATATGCTACGGTCATATGACGTGATGTCCGTCGATACTAATTAGATAAGGTTTTAGTTCCGCCGGTTTTATGTCCCGAGAATTATACACGTAATAAGTTCTGACCTTTAGTTTTAGGGTTGGCAATTTTGATGTTAATCTAACTTTTGATCTGATTAAGTGGAAGTTTTTATTACGTTTCTAACTAAAGTAATGATAGATAGGCTCTGAGATTTTATTTTTATTTGGTGATAAAGTTAGCTTGGTTTTGGTTAAAATTGTGGTTGTACCTACAACACTTTCCTTGGATTGAATGATGACGCCTATCCAACATGTGATGAGTTGCATTGCCTTGTGATCGTCAACCAATTCGTCTGCTTACGGCGGAATATTTGGTCGTTACTCATTGTTCATTCTCATGCTATCTCTGTCACTCAAAGGTGAATAGTAGCGAAAGGTGTACTTTTGAGCACGACTTAAATTTTAAGTCTTGTTTGAATATTCACCGATATCTCTTTTACATATTGCTTTGTTATTGATAACATGCTGTGGTATTAATTCGTCCGTTATCTGTGGTTAAAAAATCAGGAATGTCCATTTTATTGCCAACTTTAACTTTTTTAACTTAGCTAATAATACCCAGGACGCAATACACAACTTTTCCTAAAAATGAAACAAGAGATTATCTCTTTTATCAACTTTTTGTATTATAAGTAAACTAGTAATAACACAACGTTTGGCCTTCAGACTGACATTAAACATCCTCAGGCTCGCCTTCCACTGCCAGCGGAGCGGCCTCCATTCGACTCTTAAAAGCTGCTCTTGAACTCATTTACTGTGTATTAGTAAACTTTATACTGTTTATTTATGTGTAAGTAAGTGGTACAGTTCTCAGGAACGGGGATTATAATCTAGTGTTTGTAATTTTTTTGTTGTTGTTTGCACTGAGGCTCGATAAATTGACCTGGCGAATTTTCGGAGGATTCCATGAATGCCCAATTCTAGGCCTTTTAATGCCCATTTTACGAATGAAGAGCATTCTACGATTTTTTACACTATGACAATAGTGTAAAATGTATAGATTTCGCTTGAAATATAAAACTTGCCGTACGCGGACTCCGCACGAACTTCGCTCCGCTGGCAGTGGAACGGATGCCTTACATTTGACATATTATAACGTGTCTAGATCGCTTTACATAATTTCACTGAACCATAAACGGCTATGACAGCTAATTTAATAACTTTTGAAGTCTTACTTTTGATTGCCTTGACACATGTTATTTTATTACTTTTTTGACATATTACTTCAAGTCTAGTCATGGTTATATACGTCAGTTAAGAAAGAGCTAATAAAAATATAGAATTTTTTATAGCAAGTTTTTTCTCGCGATCCGTTTTTATGTGAGAATGTCAGTTATTGCAATTATGTAGCTTACGTGTTAAGTTTAAGTATGTATGTGTCACATTATTGTAAGTTTTTATCGAAATCCATTCAGTAATGTTTGTGCGAAAGAATTTCAAATACCCGTGCAAAGACCCTCCCTTCATAACTGTCGCATTTATAAATAGAAAAGTACTCAATTTATTAGATATACGTCTTCGAACGCATGCCAACATCAACTTTTTGCTGAGTATAAGCAGTGCGCCTAGGGGATAACCGGTCAAAAGACCACAGTGAGCCAACTTAATGTAGTATTTATACGAATGAGCAGGATCACCAAGACTCATCAAGGACTTACGATACCGCCAATACGATATCAAAGTGTCCATCCTTTATTCCTTAATATGTGACACCATAGTTAGGTACCTTTTGTTATTTGTACTGTACACATAATTTGATTGTGAAATAAAAGAGCGGAGTCTCCTATCACAAGCAATTCCTTGCTTAAAAGAAGACTCCAACGTTTACTCTGTTTGTTAAAATGTGTAACTCAATAAATGAGTTTTTTTTTTTTTTTTTTTTATTCCTCTGTCAGTAACACCTTCTGCTTCTAATAGCTACAGTAATGGACCAAAAACCACGGTGTGATTAGCATTGTGTGACTACCTTCAAGAAATTAAAACAATATAAATTCTTCTGTATTTTATGGTGGGCGTATAATCATAATAGCGATTGAGATCGCGGTTTGAAGCCATCAAACTCAATATACGAACGTGCTGCCAACACAAGAAGTTTAGCTATGTTGTCGGTTAAAGCGGCTGTAGCCTAATGGCTAAGGCATCGGTCTCGCAATCGTGAGGTCGTAGGTTCGAATCCCTTCTGACGCATAATGACCAATCATGATTTGCGAAATTAGGCATTCGCATATTGTCACATTGGCATTTTGACAAATAATTAAATCATAATAATAATTTAGTTTAGTGTTAGTTGTTGCGGCATTGCTGTATTGGGTGTTGTGTTACCTGCAATAACAATGTATGCTTGATAAATAAATAAATGAATAAAATATGGTATCGGACTTGCAATCGTGAGGTCACGGGTTCGAATCCTACCCATTATACTACCGACGTGAACCCACTTTACGTTAACAGGATTGTTAGTAATGTGGGACCACAATCACACGTTGCTAATTATCTTTTTTTTAAATGAGGTTTATAAGTTTGCTAGTATTTATGGAATACCAGTTTCTAGTAATATGCGATCCGCATTGCTAGTAAGTAATCCTACTGATATTTAACTCTAAAAAATACTATTACACATTTTTATTGTACTTTATACTGAAAAACTTTGCCGTAGTCTACCAGACAAGCCAAAGGGCATTATAATCATTCATTCGAATTTTTGGTCCTAAAACATACCGATTTCGATTACATTGATTTTGGCTTTTAGCGATGTAATATTTATTTTTAAGTATATTACCAGTATCGTTGTATAAAAGCAACTAAAAAGGAAACATTCAACTAACGAGATCCATTAGATAATACAAATTCACCACTATTGTTAGCTCTTTTTGTTTCTTTTTCCAAAGAAAACAATCGTTTAGATAACGAAGCGTTATCGTTGTACAGAGAATTACATTCCGGTCAGGCGAGGACATTTTTTTAAAGACAATACAAACTACACAGAAAGAAGACTACTATTGCTTTTGTAGAGGTATAATTAATTATGTAGGTTAGTATGTTTAATTATCTATTCTGTTATTTTTTTATTCTCCCTGAAAGCTTAAACAAGGTACATTCTTCCGGGGCCAATTCGCTAACGCCTACAAGAAGTCTCTTCCAAACGATCGATCGCAAAAAAAGAAAAAAATGTCTATGGTCTCCACCACGAACGTTTAAACTCTTAATAAATAAAATCCGATCGCTAGATTAGTGATCATTGTGACCAATCGAATGGGAAAAAATTGCGAAGATACTGTCACTAGTGCATAGTGATTCACTAAGTGACATATTTCAATTCCATGAAAAACAGTACAATTCCTGTACTTTCCTACTCCGGCAGTAGGAAAGTACAGTACTTTTTGTTACTGCAAAGGTCTACTTATTACACTTTCAAACCTTCCTGTGTAAGACTAAGAAAGTTTTATTGCCCTGCTTTGGTGAGGTATTTTATGAATTGTTAAAGTATGAATGTGAAATACCCCTGCCGGGAAAGCCATGGACAGAAGCTAGTAGTAGCACATTGTGAAACTATAATAAATAATTAATTAGTTACGCTACTTTTTATCATAATATTTAAGCAGGCAAAGTCACAGGAATAGTTATAATAGTTAATAGTAGTATTATCAAAATTTAATCAATGTTATTCCCGCGAGGGATGTCCAAACAAAATTTTATTAGAATTCCTTGATATCATCTCAAATAAACCAATCATTTTTATAAACGACTACTATTACAGGCTAGTACGACACTAGTCTGTAATAGTAGTCGTTTATTAAAATGATTGGTTTACTTCAATAATTACATGGCCGTGATAACATTTTTTAAATCGAAGACCGGCTGCACTCTCGCAAAAGTGTGACGTCGCCACGTCGCCGCAACTAAATGTCCGTTCATATCACGTTCTGCCTGCTGATAGGCGGAAGAATTGCGCCCGGGTCCACTAAAGCTGTCACAGGCATGGTTATTTATTACAATGTCACCAATGTTTTGGCGATTGCAGCGATATGCGATACAATTGGAAATAAAAAAAATAGTACCACAGGCATAGTTGTTTATTCAATGTCATTAATGTTTTCTTATGACGTTATCATGTAAACATCGTTCGTAAACTGACTTTACAGACAACCATTTTTTGTTATACAGTAAGGTACAGTAGCGGAGTAGTAACTGTAGATCAAGGACTGTAGTTCAGGATCGTAGACCAGGTGTGGAAATCAAACACTAGCTTTTCCCGTTAAGTCTTATAAAATGACAACACGACATACGTACACCTAGATACATATTACGCACAACACACTTTACTAGTTTCTTTAAAAGATAACTAGCTATGTGGGATTGTGGGTCCCACATTACTAGCAATCATGTTCACCCCTCCAGCTAAGCTCAATGGCTTGTGTCAGGAGTGGGTTCACATCGGTAGTATAATGGGTAGGACTAACGATTGCGAGTACGATGCCTAAAACATTAGGCTAAACATAAATCATACATTACGACATTACGTCAGCCCTGACAGAACTCATGTCCTTTTCCAATCGCTTTATTCTTAGCTTTTACTCATTTAAAACCAAACGAGACTAATTAGAAGGAACGTTGAACTACGGAGTTCACAACAACTCGACACATCCACCACAGTAACTATGATATTAACTTAAGCTAAGCTAAGGAGAAGAGGCCTGAGTGTAACCATCAGAAAAATGCTCTAAAATAGATTTTAGTTTGCAAACAAGGAGCAATTAATACTAAAACAAATACTTAAGATAAATACGAACTCATAGTAAACTTAATCAACAAACTACATACATACCTCGCATTCATCGCCATAGGAATTATGAAGAACAATTAAAGCGATAACGACTGGCACTCACCGTCTCTATTGTAGGAAAAGATTAATTCGGACTTCCATTCCGGGAAAAGAAAGAAAGAAAAGTAATGACATAGATACCGGGAGGCTGTCATCTTTGTAATGTACACGGAATTCTCAGTTATTAAACGTAAGGGAAAATATAAAAGGACACATATTATTCTGAGCAGGGACGGACTTAGGGTATTGTCGGGGAACTCTCGCGACAATAAAGTCGCAACAACAATATTTATAAGATATACTAAGATTTATTTTTAGTAGTTTTTGTCTGTAACTCTACTCGTGTGAATTTTTATTGGAAGTTGTTCATGTTATTGTGTTAAAAAAGTTTATATGTGGCTAAACGCTGCGTTGAGATCCGCGCTATTTTTGAAAATGTGCAGTGATGATTTAGGACCAAAGTTGATTTATCATTTTATTTTTTTTTAAATTCGTCAAAAATTATAACTGATTTGGAACGACAATAATTCAAGCAAAAGATTCTAGTTTATTGCACGCATTTTCCTGGGTATAAAGCTATATCATTCTCCAGACCATTAGCTATTTCTGTCGAGAAATCTCGGCGATCCCTCGCTCCAAGAATATTAGTAAGAGTTACAGTTTGAACTAAATTCGGCACTGTCCAGATGTATGATATTCGTTAATGATAAAATATTATTGGATTTGTCACGCGAATTATCCATTACGGCAGTTATAATGAGGAAATAGGTGTATCAATATTGCCATGGAAGCGTCTTTGTAATATTATAATTATACGGAAACAGAGAATTAATAAACAGAAAACTAGTTTGTTTGTTTACGACTGTAAAGGGGCGTTATAAGTTGATTTGCGTTCCTATCGAGGTGTCGGTGTGCTTTTTTTCTTTTCTTTTAAACCCTATGGTTAAAAGAAAAGAAAAAAAATAATAGAAATAATTAAGATGTTCTTAATTATTATTTAAAAAAAAAAAACAAAACATTTTCGGTATTTTTATTTAATTTCTAGGTGCATTTACTGTTATTAGCGTATACTTCATATCAATAGGTGTATAAAATATTTATTTGTTTGATAAATTTCAAGGAAAACCATTCAGTGATTTAGTAGTAACAAATTCAGATTCGTAATCTACCAGGGAGAATTAAAACTACTAAAAGCGCACTTTCTTTCGAAGTATCTAACTTCTGTAAAGTCAAATTAAATCTCTTATTAAACATATATATGTACGTATATACTTATATTTTCCCGTACTATGGTAAAGGCCAGTCCATACTCTGAACAGCAATTTATTGATCACAATGTTATCCCAAACCCACGAGCTCTTACGCAGCATCGCACATCCCCTCCACCACCAAAGCAGTCTATTCAATTATTTTTATGGCAGCATAACACAGATTATCCCACAGTCAATAACATAACTGCAATAGTTAGCAATGAACCCCAAATTCATCTTCCCTCACATCTTGCAGCGTACATAATTACAAACTTCGGCGTAGTAACCGTTTCGTGTTAGTAAAGTTGCCCCATCGCCCAACACGGCGCACCAAGTTTCATAATCGCGTACAAATTCGTCACGTGCAAGCCAAGTTAATAAAGGCCAAGTGACGCCTCTGGCTGTGCCTACTCTGTTGTAATCGTAGAACAAACGAGTTTGCACGGAGCACAGCGTAGTTCCACAAATTAGATAGGTATAGCCTGCTGCCTACAAGGAGTGAAAACAGGCTCACGCATACAAAGTCGAGCACATTCACAGATATCGGTCGAATTGTCAACCGAGGGTTCGCACGTTAGGGTAGACATATATGCGCATAGATGTGAGGATTTTTGTTGTTGAGGTGTGAGCTGGCTTCCGTGTCCTATGTATTTTGTGATAGTTTGATCATCGTGGGTCGTTGATTGTAATTTGATTTTACCGTGTTCCATGTAATGAAGTTCATGTGAATGAAATCGAGCTTTAGTTCACAATGTTAGTTGTTTTAAAAAGGTGCTGGTAGTAGTTTTGACTCTTCAGTTCACATACTTTTCCTTCTTCATTACAACTGGTGCTCCTTACCTCGGTCCTGCGCCTAATCTCTCGTTGGTCTAGGTTGAAGGAATAGAGAGCGCACTTGTGTCTGCGCACACACTTGAGCCTTATAATATCTCCTGCATAGTTAGCTAGTCTCTGATGAGAATGGCTCCGTAACCGACAACGGTCGTTTAGGTTTATTACAACTTACTTGCTGTTGTGTGTAATACACAATAAAAATACTAGTAATTTTTCATAAATTCGTAAGTTTGTGTGGATGGATGAATGTTTGTTGCCCTTTCACGCAAAGCCTTCTAAAGTAAAACCAAAACTAAATTACATACGCTATAAAAATCAAATATACCATGTTTCATATCAACCCATATGTTGTCCCACTGCAGGGCACGAGTCTACCCAGAAGAACGTGCTGTGGGTAATTGCCATAAATGACATAGGTACTTGGTTCGGGTTGGCGATCACAGTAAGGCTTTAAAGTACGCAGAGGACGCTGCTGCCTATCCTTCAGTGTGAAATACCTTAGTTACTTGATGACATCCACAGCAAGAGATGGGGTGTTACTATTCTTAAGCCAGTACTATAAGGCAAATCAAACATAATACGGGTAAATTCGCGGAAACATCTAGTAGCCCAAATCGCTAAATAGGTACCTACCTACCAACATCAAGTACTTTTAAACTTACGCGTTGCATTATATACACAATTTGAGACGGGAATAAATGCGTTTAAACTAGGTAATGTATTTACCTTATGCTTGGCGATTCGACCGGGTTACACCGACCGTGGTTACAAGCTGACTGCGTCACGACTGTGTGAGGCTGATGAAGAAACGTGGCCTCAGACACGGAGTCGTACATTACCTAGTTTAAACGCGTTTATTCCCGTGTCAAATTGTGTATATAATAACTTGTTTCTATATAAAGACCACAAAAACAAAATTCAACCATAATTGGATCAAACAAGGAATCAGAACTCAGAACAACTTGCAAGGAAAGTACTTGTAAAGTTCTTGTGATTTCTCTCATAGCGCGTTTCGCCACCGCAGTCTTCAAACGACCCAGTCTGACTCTTGAACTACTAGTTTCCTCAAGAGCTTGGCTCTTACCATTGCATGCTAAAGAATCTGGGATAACAACCGTTTGTTTATACAATAAACTATGTAGGTATGAAATTTTAATGACATCTGTAGTTTTGTTGGTGTGTTATTATGCAGGATGATTTTTAATATTTTTACGTTACACCAAATAAATTCGTAATATAATTTTTGAAGAAAATAAGTAATTATTTTCTTCAAAAATTAAATTAACCCTGCACCACTACTACTTTTGTCACCCAATCATTTACCACAAATCTTACCAGTCCCTGGAGTAAAATCGTTGCTTCTTTGTCAGGTTGAGAACCTCACATTAAACAATGATTTTACTCTAATTAAATAGTCTGTATTTGATTAAGGTCATAACTTCAAAAAAAAGCGGTAGGTGATTAAAGGTTAATTCATTAAATACTATCTGTCCAGCGCAACTTCGTCTGCGTAAATTTTCCCCTTTTTTTATGATCCTTACTTCTAATACCTCCAAGAATATGTGTACAAAGTTTCATGATGATCGGTTGAGTCGTTTCGCGTGAAAGCGTAACAAACAAACTTACATTTACATTTAAATATTAGTAGGGATTTTATTCTTTGTAATTTTAAAAGTTATTTGGTGTAATGTAAAGAAGCCACAAGCAGCAGGTTATTAGTATATTAAACATCATTCTGTATATATATGTTACAAAACACGTAAAGTGTACAAAGGAGCTTCATATTTGCTTCAGACATGGAAATCTCGGAACGCTTTCAGAACAAAATGGTTCAAGGTGGTCCGAGATTCTGTGGCTGTGAGCAATATCTATGTGTGCATTGCTCGAGCCAATTCTGTACTATGCAAGTTTGTGATATGCCGCAGACTTTACTGTAAAATACTTTTCGCGTAATATTTTTTTTCTTTGAATTTATAAAGCTTGTATTATTCAACTTTAATTAACTTCTTAACTTCTGATTCGGTGTATTCATTCAATTTAACTTTCATTGTAATTTGTACTTGAATCGATTTCTAAACTTTTTGATCAATTTACGGTTAATAATTGCTTAATTTATATTCATTCTGAAAAAGTTGTTTACAACACAATTCTCATGGCGAAGGATGAAGGAAGGATGCTGAGCGACGCAAAGATATTATGGATTTGACGACATAGAACTAGTTTATCTAAAGACTAGCTGCCCCGCACTTTGTCTGCATACATTTTCCCCATTTTTGCAACATTTCTCATTGTTGCTCCGCTCCTATTGGTTGTAGCGTGATGTTATATAGCCTATAGCCTTCCTCGACAAATGGGCGATCTTCCTGAGATTACCGTTCATACAAAGAAATAAACAAACTCTACAGCTTTATAATTTACCTGAGAAACATTATCGTAACATAGGTGTTAAACATGCTTTAAAGAAAAAGATAGAGATACTATTTATTATCGTCACTTACCCCATGTTAAATATAGATGTCTTAAGAACAATATTACAATGTCAAAGGCGTCTGGGACGGTCTTAAAAGGGAGTGTTTTATCATTACAAGAGCGAAACCGCACGCAAAACCTAGCAATTATGTAAAAAGCAACGTTGACCTCAACGTTAAAGTTAAGTACTAGGACAGTAGTGGGTCATCGAAGATTTACGATATTCACTGGCACTTAGTAAGGGTCCTCTTATGTCATTCTGCGAGCCTGGTATTCGTTATGTGGGAAGTAGGTTGTATGACTTTGTAATAATATATTGCGGAGATTGCGGGAATATATTTGGGCTTTTTAACGATAGCAATTGGCGTTGGGTATGTGACGCAAATACTTTTGAGTCGAGACGTAGACTGGTTTAAAAACTGGGCATTAAGACCGTAAGTTTGCAACTACGGCGTGTGCAGCTATGCGTTTCAGAGTACTATTGAGTGAATTCTTTGTTTCATGCACGCTGCTAGTTTTCGCTCAAACGGAACGACCTAGCAAATGAATGTTTAAAGTCAAACGTTATCATAATAAAAAACTGCCTCTGTGGAGCGGTGGTAGTGTTTCCGACTGCTACGCAAGAGGTCGTGGGTTCGATTCCCACACGGGACACCACTTTGTGTGATCTACAAATTGTTGTCCCGAGTCTGGGTGTACTTGTGTCCGTGACTTGTATGTTTGTAAGGTCCCTAGCAATACAGGGCTTGTTTAAATAAACAAAAATTAACCCATAAAGTTCAAGATGGTGGATGACGCAACGGATCGAATACCATGCAAAACAAAGTTTAGACTCCCAGTGACCCTCCCCCCCCCCCCCCCGAAGGAAAATTACTACTTGTAATTTTTCCGGGTTTGCCCCTTCTTCAAAGCTACAAAGACACCAACCGACAAGTCTATACGTGCAGAACCCTATAGTGTAGGCTCAAAGCAACGTCCCGCTGCTCTAGCCCTATTTCATACAAATTGATTTAGATGTGAAGATTGGCGGGTAATCAACTTTTTATCTTACGTCTATAATGTGCACGCGTTCGTATGTAAAAAAAATCTAACCCTTAAATGTACGAAACTACCAATAACTTACATTACTTCAATTTAGACGGTATACTCTACCCTTCCGATCGATATCGGTAGCCGGATCAACCGTGTTGATTGGCTTGCTATCACCGGTCACAACTAGTGTAAACCGGTCGTACGCTCACAGCTATCGTGTTCCGTTTGATTTTAGCTTCGGTAAAAATATTCGCGGCGAATTTG
The DNA here is from genome assembly GCA_945859575.2 of Herminia tarsipennalis. Lineage (NCBI taxonomy): Eukaryota > Metazoa > Arthropoda > Insecta > Lepidoptera > Erebidae > Herminia > Herminia tarsipennalis. Next base: position 5,614,915 of record OX243834.2, on the reverse strand, counting down.
CGAGATTTTAGTTTCAAATCTACACGTGATATTGAAGGGTTGATGAAATGTATGCTTTTGTGTTTGATTTTATTTCTGATGTATTTTATTGCGTTCCGTCATGTTTTTTGTTTTTTTTTTAAGTCAAAGCTATGCTCGAATTAGTCGATCGTATTCGATTTGTATACTACTTACTATTGCCTATTGCTCTGGCAAACTATGCTGTTTTGTAAAAATAACCCTGTTTCATTCAGGCTCAGAATCGACCCAAGGATTATGCTGCATTGACGTATAGACCTGAACCGTGCCATCCCTTACAATTAAAAAAGTAAATAAGTACTGACTCTAAAGCGTGAAAGATAAAAAACAATCGTGCGGCCCTTTACAGTTATTGTTCACAAAGTAGCGTTGTCTCTTTCTAAGGAGTGGTCAATTTTGTGAGGTTATGAAGCAATCCTGGTCTCTACGTGTAATGGCCGCGACACGCGAGGTACAATAAATCATAGAATGGCTCCCTACAACAAGTGAGAGAGAACACATAGACGTCCATAAGTGCGAGCGTATGTTTTACTTACGGAGATCTCGGTCCAATGTTAACTGAGACAGCGCACGCATCTCTGTGTGCGTGAATTTGTTATTGACCTGTAAGCTGGCCTTTTTCACTGATTTCGTGATGGTCGTGGTCGGACTGCTTTTATGTGTATTATACAGTGATTGCAGAACGCAAGAGCTCTCGATCACTATTAGCGTGTTCAGCGCCGAAGGAACCTGTTGTTTAGTTCTTAGAATTAAGTGCACCTTCGTAATCTAACACTACTATCAGAAGCTCATCTCACTCTACTAAGCCAAGATTACTTACCAAGCTCCAAGTATAAGGGGCGCGATCGTGTGACGCGTCTCGGGAATTTTAAAGTGTTGTAATCCGCGCAACTGCTAGTTGCGGAGATGATCTATGCTCACGCGAGAATAGGTTGCGAAACAGTTACCTGCGTTGTTGTTAAACTAGATTATGTACTAGTAACTTAACCCTTTCACAGTAACGTCCTCTGAGCTACCACTTTATAAAATTGTCGTAAACATAAAGTTGGCGTCTCGGCAAAACGAAACTACTCACGAAAATTTGGTCTTATGGATTTTCAAAAATATTTCCTGTTTCTAAACAAATACTACGAGTCAAATAATAAACACGGTAAAGTTACTTATAATATTTAGAAATTAGAAAAATTATGTTTAGTACAAAAGATCTTTAAAAAAAATGGTTGTCTGTAAGATCTATAATGTTTCGTGATAACGTCTTAAGAAAACATTAATGACATTGCCAACAAAACAACCATGCATGTTTAGTTTTATCACATGTCGCTGCAATCGCCATTCGAATGGCGATTGCAGCGACACAACCAGTCAATAACCTGACACTTTTTCGTGCCTATACCCGGCCATCAATTTACGTTATAACGTCAAAATATTTCTTCGCTTTTGAATCTGTGTAGCTGTCTATCGGAGCATATGAAAAAGTTTGTTGCGGTGCAAAATGTAAGACGTTAGAGCGCGCAGTTGGTCCTTGTTACACAAAAATAGACTTGCGTCCAAATGTCAAATTAAAATGGTAGTCTTATTGTTGTCGGGGTTGTTTGTCCAACGTTCTAGTACTATTATAGGTCGGTGATGGCGCGGCATCTAAGAGAATGATCAAGCTCATCATCTCGGACAACTTTGTTCCGATGGTATTCAGATGTTCCGTGTCAAAATACTTTATTCATTTAGGTTTTTTTTATATTAAAAAAAAAGACAACTCCCGCATTAGGGTACAAGCCCTGTGTCGCGGGGGCCTTTACAAACATACAAATCACGGACACAAAGTACACCCAGACTCGGAACAACAATTTGTGGATCACACAAAGTGGTGTCTCGTGTGGGAATCGAACCCACGACCTCTTGCGTAGCAGTCGGACACACTCCCATTGCGCCACAGAGGCAGTCAAACGGTTAGCAGTAAAAAAGGTTACAAATGCAACGCTTATGAACGTCAGTTAAAATTTGGAATAGAATGATTCTACATTTAATACCAAGTTCGCAAGATTACAGCCGTAAGAAAAAAACTTGGCAATAAATTGTTTTTTTTTTGTTTGAGTGCAGTGCAGTACCTACGTTTGTAAGTTGTAGAGTGGTAACGTTACTTAACTTTGTGTACCTATATCTTAATCTGTTTTATAGACCCCTCAGTACCTATTAAATGGAACACCTATTGTATTGAACAAGACGTGATATATTTCTACGCGTGTCCATACGACAGTGACATGACGTTTGTTCAGAATGAATGACAAAAGCTTTGAATCTAGCCTTTGGTTCGTTGATGGAACGATTCTGTCTTTGAGACCGAGATCGTCACAATAGATCCGACTGGACAGTGACAGGTGCCTCCACCCTACCTTACTTACCTATCTTGAATACTAAATGTGGAACGTTGGCGAGGTAAACGCACCGATAAAGGTCAGATCTAGTTCTTATTATGTTGATAATAAATGTGTATTAGGGAATTCGGAACATACAACGGCAGCGCTAACACTAACTGACCCGATGAACTTCGTAGAATGTAATCCGAAATAACCATTTCCTTACAAATATAACAATTTTGAATTTAGGGCTTTTCTTTGGATTTTGTCTATTTTTTTGACGTGAACGTCGCCTGCACTCATGAAATAGGTGACGTCACCGCTCACGTTATTGATTGGTTGCTATGCAGTTCGTCAAGTCACGTCCGTTCCATCAGCTGATAGACTAAAGTATTGTGAACGTTGAGTGCATGCGCGCGCATGCTCTCAAATGCATGGTTATTTATTCAATGTCATCAATGTTTTCTTATGATGTTATCACGTCAAATTATCGTCAGTAAACCGACTTTATAGACAACCATTTTTTTAAACGACATGTATTAGAGGTAACAAAATTAAAAATAACATTCAAATCGGTTAAGCTATTTAGCGAGACTAAAAGCAATTTTTTTTTTTATATTCATATGTATATTATGGAATGGAAAGGTATAAACACACTCATACTAGAAAACTATTTATCTTATGATTGACGTGATTTGATCAAGGTCCCGGATCGTAATAGACTGATATATTTTAATTTGGCTGGCTGAAATCATGACAGTCCAATATTCGCAACCATCAGATACAAACATGTTTTCTGCTCTGGAAATTTCAATTTGGATGAAGGCTTAAACGTAAGCTGACAATATTTAGCATTAGACGCTAATTCTGGATTGCGATCAACGCATCGAGATCATCGGTTTTAAAAATCGAGATCCTGTGATCGTGATTAGTGATCTTGATCCTGATTAACTGTGTAACGTGTTTGATTGACGGATCGCGACATGTTACAACTTGCCGGATCAAGATGTATCAATCTATTGCGATTCGCAACCTTAAACAGATCACTATCTGGATTGATCGCGTAATGGCTGTCTATGAATTTGCTCGGGGTTTAGAACGGGTTGCACTAACCACGGTCATAAGACGGCTTTCTAAAAAATGTATTACTTTGTATCAAAATTATACTAAATCTGGTCTTAATTTACTTAACAAACCCTCTCCCATACCTCCCCTGTTACATAATAAAGAAACCTCTTAACCGTTTTACCCAGTTTGCCTCTCAAAGTCCTACAATACATTAGACAGTTAAATAATAGAAACAGTATAGCCATACAAGAATTCACGTCAAGCTGACGAGGGGAAGGCAGGGAGAAAAAGACCGGTTTCAAATCGCGATAAACACATTCGGTGTCCGTTTATTGAGCGACGTCCATTGTTACGGGTTTGATTCCCGTTACATTTAGTTTTACCGCTTTTATATCGGGGATTTGGGGTTATACGGAGATTGCTCTAATTAAATTAGTTTTTTTTCGTTGCGCTTCTTTAGGGAGAGGAGATCGGGGAAATATTGCAGCGTCTGTAAATTGTATGTTTGCCTTTGTTGCAGTTCATCAATCAATTTACGTGAAGGCACTATAATTTTATTTATTTAACACTTCCTGCAAATACATTGCAAAAGGCGGACTTAATGCCATAGGCATTCACTACCAGTCAACCTTTGGGTAGTGGCAAGAAGAGGGTGGCAGGATAACTATCATATAATGTCAAACTAGACTGCTGCTAAAACTAGCTGTCCCGCGCAACTTCGTATGCGTCAATTTTCCCCGTTTTTGCAACATTTTCATTACTGGTCTGCACCAGTAGTTCCTGAGATTACCGCATTCAAACAAACAAACTCTTTAGCTTTATATTATTATATTAAATATAGATTTATAATATTAGTATAGATAAACTAATAAGTATTTATAACATACCGAGGTCGAACGATTACTCTGCTGCAGCTTCTAGAAAATTCCATATATGTATTTTATTGTTGCACAATGTTTCAAGATTTTTGTTAGTAGGTATTTTAAGTTATCAAGAGATCTCAAGAGGCTGTGAGTTTGTTCCCACGCATAACACATCTTTGTGTTATCTACAAATTTGTGACTGAATCTGGGTGTGGGTGATTTGTACGTTTGAAGTCGGAGACGATATTAAGTTCAACAGAATTCATGAATGCCTCCGACTGATGATATTAAATTTGAAGGGTATCTTGTTTCTGTCTGTTGCAGGCTGTTTTTTTAGTTTTTTTTTTTTTTTTTATTTATTACTTTTTAGAAATTGCAAGGCGACTTAATAAGATTTTTTTTTTTATTATAATGTTGTTTTTTCAATGATGAACTTTTTTAAACATAAGGATTATATGTTTTTTTTAAATTAACTTTTTTTTAAATGGCCTTTAATTTGATACCGCTGTATATCGATATGTTTTTTTCAACTAGGTATACCTACATTAAACCGCATTTTTTTAAAGTTTTATGTACTTAGTGATACTCGCGCCATCGAGGTGAATCTAATGACGGTATCATTTATTAAAATCGGTTGAGTCGTTGAGGAGTTATGAACGGACATAGAAACATTGAAAGTATAAGTACATACATCAAACATTAGTCAAACACATTACCCTCCTCCACAGTCGGGGTAAGAGAAAACCAAATAACATAAAATAGTAGATACTATTTTACAGATTGTAGGCATATTTTATTTTAACTACCTCTTCCCGTAGGTTTGCCTCCATAGATCGAGTGTGCCACAAAATTTCCGCCAAGTATCTTCGAAAATTTGCACATTTAGACAAATGAGCAAACAAATATTTAACAACAAATTGAATCAGTACACAACTACCGGAATAATAAAATACTTCAGCTTATATTAACAAAACTCAACGATAGCGTCCCACTTCAATCATACTTCATTACTTTAATAACAGTCAGAAACGACTATAAATGAAAGCCGAAGTAGCACTTAATGAAGTCTAGCACTAAAAGTGTAATCAACTCGCGAAAGTATAGCTTTATAACAAACAAAGAAGCAAATGTTAAGACACAAAACATAGAATGAACAGAAGGCAATATTCATACAAACGCTCTTAAGCAACTCACATATTAGAAGCTCCCCTCTGGCTCGTTAGGTCCAGTTACCATTTGGTCTAGTTTATCCATTATGTCCAATTACCTGTAAAGTCAGCGTCCTACTTGATCATATTTTCTTTCCGTCTACTTCCGTTTTCGTCCAATTAATTCATTCTTAATTCATCCTACATAAATATAAATAATACATGCACATTTATTGCCTTATTTTAATATAATATCCTTATATCAATGATTTACTACAATCACGGGCATTAAACTAATTTAAAAGATAATATGACTAATAGGTACTTGACAGAGCCCTTTGAGTCGCCTACAAGAAATGCCCTTAATATAACAATCGAAATGGATATAACAATCGATGGACAGACTGAACACAAAAAGAGAGACAGATACTCTCACCAAGTATAATAGTAGGCACCTTCAAACGTCTTCAACTCGCAAATGCCACTTCCACGAAGTGAAACTTCAGCACATGTTTCACCTCTACACGAGGCATCCTCAGGACAGTTTGGGACCGACTGAGCATAGAAACTAGATTAAACATAACTGGACAAAACGTACCGGTGGACATAGCTTACGAACAGGACGTCTTTAATCACTTTGTTGCGACGATGTTCAGAGATTCGGCATCCATGTGTGTCTTTAAGTACAGTGTGTACTACTTCAGCACGTTTGTAAGAAACCTGAAGCTAAAGCCTGACTGACAATGTCTAGTCTCCTCTAATGTTTGGACATAAAGCTAAAGGGTCCAGTGCCCTATTACATCCAGTCTCATAATGTTCAGTGTCCTAAAACATCCAGTGTCAAAAGGCTCAGTGACCAAAATGTCTAGTCAACGATTTGTGACTTTCGTTAGATCCCTTCTTAATTGTTGATCAAAAAAGAAAAAAAACAATTTTATTCAAATAAAGAAATAAAGTTAGAAACTACTACCTACACATTCTTAACAACAAATTAACAGTTGTAAATTACATCAATTAATTTCAGAAAAAATGATGTGGGTTATTTCGATGTTAATGACCAATTTTAGGGATTCATCATTCATTTCATTATCATTCTGAGAAACTAAACATTATGGGGCTGTACGTAAAAAGACTGAACATGTTTTGATACTTATCATTATTAGTCCAGTCTCTTAATGCCTAGTGTCTTACTAGGCATTATGAGACTAGACGTATTAAGACACTGTACACTTTACCATATTGGACATTATTAGGAGACGATTTGGTCAACTAGAACGGTAAGAATCTTTCCTTCTACACTCTCGCTGTTTTGTGTTTAAGCTGAGTACACACCGGATAATCTTCTCCAGTTGTAAGTTGTAATGCACACCACCACGTTCAAAAGTTGAGCTTCTCCTTGATATTAAACCCGTTTAGTGCGGTATATACCAGTTTATACTCGGCTTTATTTTATTAGCTGCGCGAATTCAGCGGTTTAATTAGATACGAACTGGTTTTAGGTGAAAACGTATTGTGATAGAGACTGTTGGATTTGTTTTATGGTTTGACTGATTATTTAACGGTGAACGGTTATGTGAAGTGTGCAAGGCAGCTAAGAGTCTTTGTACATGTCGGGAGTGCGGGATCGTTGGGGAGAGTTACCGTGCTCCCGGAACACCAGGGCGAAAGGAACACAGATGGGTTTTAGTCAGTAAGAGTCTGACTCCCCCTCCCGCTCGTACCCACAGTGGGAGAAGTCATTTGATGTTTTCCCATCAATAAAAAAAGAATAAAAGGTGTATTGTAATGGTAATGTGAGCTTTAAAGCAGGTAATTTTGCCGTGCAGCGTCACTCAAGCCGCTTGCTTAAGTGACGATAGCATAGGTCGTACTACCTTAATAACGCCCATGATTGCATTGATAAACTACTTTATGACTTATTTTTAGAATATTGGCACATTATAAAATGTGTGGTACCGGCTTAAGAATAGTACCACCCCATCTCTTCCCGTTTGTGTCGTCAAGGCGACTAAGGGATTTCACACCGAAGGACGGGCAGCAGCATCCTCCGCGTACTTTAAAGGCTACTGCGATCGCCAACCCGCTCGCCTAGCGCGGTGACCAGGGCAAATACCCCAGGATCTATAATAATTAGGCTCTACTGGGAAGACTCGTGCCCAGCAGTGGGACATCATATGGGTTGATATATTTATATAAAAAAAAAACATACAATCTCGGCCATGTTTACATATTCATTAAATAGTGACTGTGTAACTGTTAACTAGTCTTTATACCCGGGCTACTTTCGTACCAAAGTTCATTTAAATTGGCCGGATCACCGGAGTTTAGCGCAAACAAACACTTCATCATCATTATTACTATATATTACTTAGTGCAGATAAATACATTTACGGACGCAATAATACTATAAACAATTATTTCGATTAAACACTTGACCAACAATAAAATTCTTATTTTCACAGCACAAAATACAATTCCTAAAATAGAAATCGACTAGGAAACTTTTTCGCCAAAAGGTTTTTAGTATCTTCTTCTGAATATATTTATTTTATCTCGGGGAGGAGGTAGACAGGTGAACGATTTCACATGGAACCTTTTAATATGATTTACAAGTTTTAACGAAAGGTTTCGGGCTACTTAGTGTTCTGAAAGCTTTCAATGTTCCCACTGAAAAGGGGGAAGTTTCCCTTTTTAACCGCTTTCAAAAAAGGTGGTTCTTTGTTTGACCCGTATGTATGTCTGTTCGTTTTCGTCCGCAGTTTTCTCGAAAGCTAGTGATCCGCTTTAGATGGGGTTTTTACTATTCGACTGCATATTTTCTAGGAAGGTTTTAGTGTATAGCACGTTGTTTTGTGGGTTATATATAATAGTTTTATCTTAAAAAAGTTTTTAAGCTACTAACCTAACTAACCACCGTGATCTCTAAACATTTAGGACCTTTCAGTGTTAATGATCTAAGACGTATTGTATTGCCCGTGTATTCGTCGTTCGCGTCAATTTCGGCTGTAACTATAAAAGTACTGAGCGGGTTGGCGATTACGAAAATTACTGCCACGATCTATAAATAAGTAGGTTCTACTAGGTAGACCGGTGTCCAACAGGGGCAGTTCCTATTTGTTCTATGGAACATGACGTCATAGGAATAAACGACCCGAGTCTATCGCCAAACCGTACACTAGAGTAAAGAGTTAGAGCTGTGATAATTTTCCGTTTATTTTTACTATTTTATGCTACTACCCTGATTTTTTTCACATACAATACAACCATTTAGCTGGCAGGGCGCAGAGAACCCCTTGATTCTAACAAAATTTGCACTAATAAGCTTAATATATCACAAACGGATTCCTAAATCTAAAAATGGTCATAACAATGCTTTCTTTTTAAAATACCTATCTAATGATATTCCACACGATGAGGTAGGTGAGAAAAAAAATCACATTCCCACTATAGGGGAGATACCCTCAAAAACAATGTTTATAAAGTTATATTGTTTCACTTTGTCGGCGTAAATAATATTTGTATCCATGCAAAATTACTGTCTTCTAGCACTAATAGTCTTTGAGCTAAGGTGGAGGGTCGACATGGCGAAACTATAATGCTTTACCATGTTGGATATGGAACCCTAAAAAGGGGAAAAAAACTGTTTTAAGCATCTACTCTACTCCCTAAGCTGTTAAATACAAATCCATCCAGAGATTTAACTGCGGAAACTAACTGGACAGAGTTATTTTCATATTTATAACATTACTAGCTGTTCCGCGCAACTTTCAATTGCATCTATTTTCCCCGTTTTTCTAACACTTTTGATTGATGCTCCGCTCCTGTTTGTTATAGCGTGATGTTATATAGCCTATAACCTTCCTCGATAAATCGGCTATCCAACCCTAAAATAACTAATAAGTTACTGAAATCATTGCGTCCAACCTAACAAACAAACTCTTCATCTTTATAATCTATACTAATATTATAAAGCTGAAGAGTTAGAATAGAGTGGAATCTCAGGAACTACTAGTCTGAATTAAAAATTATTTTTCTGTTGGGTAGCCCATTTAGTCGTTGCATGATGTTATATAACTGGGTGGCTATTTAACATCACGCTATGACCAACAGGAGTGGAGCAGTAATGAAAAATGTTGCAAAAAAGGGGGAATACGAAATTGTTGGGACAGCTAGTATTAGTATAAATATCACGGCGGCTACCGTCTTCCACGTTTAACCTTCCCGATTTGCTAAAAAAGTTCCGATGTTTTCATATAAATAGTTTTTATAGCGCATACAACATGTTTTTACTTAAGTGACATTTATGTACTAACTATAATGTATAAATGTACATCATTTAACGACTTTGTTTTGCTTGTTTCAGGTACATAAAATACTTATTCTTCCAGCGGTCTTCGATTTTTATCGTCAAATAGATTAGGGTAAAGTTTTATTATAGCTATTAATGTTCTCGTAAAACTTATTAATGTGGATTAGGGTACAACTGTGGTGGAAATAGGCTGTCGATAGGTATATAGGTGAGAAGATACAGCATCCCTATGATCGTGAGTTCGAATAACCGTTCGGTTGGATGTTTTCCTGGATGCCTTCAATTTTACGAAATTAACATTTGCGAACATTTAATTTGACGTAGTACATAAAATAGAAAAATGTTAACATGACATCAATACAGCACACACTATTCTAATAAAATATTTTGTCTGAACTTAATTGACAGTTAAGCTCAAGTGTGTTTTTGTACTATGTAAATTTTCTGAAAACTCAATCGTTTATGTATACTAATATTATTATTTGTTTGTTTGTTTGAACGCGCTAATCCCAGGAACTACTGATCCGAATTGAAAAAAACTTTCACTATTGGATAGCTCACTTATTGACGAAGGTTATAGGCTACATACCATTACGCTACAATTAATAGGAATGGAGCAGCAATGAGAAACGTTGCAAAAACGGGAAAAAATTACGCAGACGAAGTTGCATGGGACACCTATATACATAAAAATTGCCTCTAAAGGTCAAAACGCACTATACGACACTGCAGCGGAGAGGCGCAGCGCGGAGTTTCTTCTCACTGTTTCTAAAGAATGTACTGTATTATGTATAATAATGTGTTACTACAGCTGGACTGCAGCAGAGCTGTGCGGCATAAAAACTTAACAAAAAACATAAGCCGCTCCGCGCCGTGCCTCTAACGCAAAGTGCGATTTGACCTTAAAAATCCAACATACACTTACGATTCCGTTTAAATAAAACGTGTTTTATTTATAAAAAGTTTACAAAATAGTGTTTGAGTCACTCAACAAGTTTCTGAAACCAATAGGTACACCCACTGAAAATACATTAGTCATTTTCGCTCTGCTTTTCTAATAATACACTCCATTAATAATGCAGATTTATGAATACCAGCCAGATATATTTCTCGTATTTATTTTTGAATGTTACAACATATATTTATACGTTTTTTTTGTTGACATGTTATTTGTGGGTTCGATTCCTATCTAGGGTAAGTATATTCTACATACACACAGTTTATAAACTTACACATAAAGTTTATTAACATAACATTGTAGACATCGGCAATTTGAAAAGAGTGGCCGCGAGTTTTTATTTTTTTTATTGCTTTATTAGCTTTTCACAAGCCTAGTATTTTACTACTTACTGAACAAAGATTTTTGATTGATTTGGTTTATGTACTTAGAACTATCTAAGTATGTTTACAAGCTTCAGTTGTCTGGTTGCTATAGTAGTGGCTCTCCTCAGTTTGGGATGGTCTTGTGTGAATTGCAGAGGCGAAGGGTTAAAAAATTCTGAGGTAACCCGATACAAGAATATATCTTGCTGGACACGGTTCTTTATACCCATAATACTAAGTAACTACAATCCAAAGGGAAACCAAAAGTAACGATGTTGTAAGGACCCTCCGCCACTGGTGAGTTGTCTGATATAAGTTAAATCTTTCAATATTGTTTCGTTACAGATATCCCGTTAAAAACAAAAATGTTAGAAAAAAAAATGCCAAGTTTTCGCTAATAACTTTATTTTTCGAGCGTCATACAATTTTTATTTTCATTTAAGTACCAGATCACGTACAAGCTGTGTTTTTACTGTCTACTTATATGTCACACAATCGTGTATTTTTTGTCAATGTGTGAGTCAGAACCCAAATAAAATATACTCAAAAGTAAACTTAAATTTTAAACTAAACTTGTTTATTCACTGACGAAGGAAAAGCAACATTTTCGACAAGTCATTGACACGATTTTCATTTATTACATTTGGTGAAGAGAGCGGTATCTAACTCCTCTCTCTATTGACTAATTTGAAAATAATATATTGGGCAATAAATGTTCTCTATTTAATTCTAAAGTATGCACACATGTTCGGTTCGGGCCGAACCGTTCGGCATTATTTGCCTTCCCAAAAGTGCCGAACCGAAACAACTACTACACATGTTTTCATTGGCTTCATTAACAAATGCCGATCATATAGTTCAATCAAGCACATCATTTAATACTACCCCCCGGCCGTGATGATGAATGCCGGTCCGCTGTCGTCCAACCTCTAATGTACGTGTTCGACAAAGCCGAGCGGTTTTTGTCCTGAACGTTTATCTACATAAACCGCCCGGCCTGTGCCGAATAATGCCATTCGAATATGTGTGTAGGAACTCTTACTTGCCCTCAATAAACCTTTAAGAAAAAAATGTCATCGTATTATACAAACTGTTAGACGTTTCCTTGTAGCCATCCTCTATGTTATCTTGTTGGAGGCAATGACTCCTAATGTGGAACGTTACGGGAACTAATGTAAATGTGTTTGTATGCCATTTATTGCGTTGCGGCTGTTTAACAGGGAGCGTTTACTGTGTCTTTACTGTGGCTATATATCTACATTTTGTTGGTCAATCAGGCAATTGGTGGGCCATATGGTTGAAGAATGTTTTACAGAGCTTGCTATTACAACTGACTTCACTGGGGTGTGGTTTCAAACGTAACCCGCAAGGCAAACGTTGACACTTTGTATTTTGTGGCTGCGTACGGCGTATCCATCCATGAAGTCCACTATAAAATTTTATAAGCTTCTAAGTCTTAATCGCGTAAATATTTTATTTTAAAGCTTGTTGATCTGATAGCCTTAAAATAAAATAGTTACGCGATTAAGACCCGGAAGTGCACTAAATAAATACCTACTTGACACCATTGATTTACTTATAACCCAATAAGATTTATATCTGCCCCCTTCGTCTGAACGTTGCGCGTCGTAGTGACAGAAATTCAAAGTAAATTAAGGTTTATATTCTAGGCCAACGGATACAGTTGCTAGTTGCTACCACTGGATAATTTCGATGCCACCGGACATAAGCCATAACAAAAACTTTATAATTCGCAGTAATTCTAAGGAAATTCATTATTGTTGCTGATGTATTTTTCTTGACTGTCATTTTAATGTATTTGAGCAATCCGTTAAGTAGAGCGATTAAACACAAAAAAACCGGCAAGAGCATGTCGGACCATGCTAAATGTAGGGTTCCGCAGCCTCGAATAAATGTAGCAACAGAAGCGCGTATGATTAGATATATTACGGTATATCCGATCTTGTTCAAAATAATTTTAGTTTTTATTAAGTGCTTTTTAAGCCGCTATCCCACTAACCTTTTACAAGCGTCGGCATTACACCCACATCTACAAAGCGACAACGCTACGCAAACGCGACGTTAACATTGCGTGCCCCCCAACGTTTTTGGCCGCCGATCGTAACCCCCTGCATCCACGGACAGAGCGGGATGGCGTGATTGTAACTGTTACCTAAAAACGCAACGTTAACGTCGCGTCTGTACAGCGTTGTCGCTGTGCAGATTTTGGGGAAACGCCAACCCTTGTAAAACGCCAGTGGGATAGCGGCCGTAGTTTAAAAATAATCGCAAAAATATTATACAGACTTTAATTCAAATTCTTTGAATTTGAATTAAAGTCTGCAAAATATTTTTGTACAAATTCAGCATGTTTGATTTTTTCACAATTCTTGATTGCTCACTATACGATTTTATTTTGTAAAATATTTCTGTGGAAATAGAAATTGATGTTTATATTTTTGATACACACGAACTTTATGAAAGGGCTGATAATTTACTTTTTGAATCATTCAGCAACTATTGGACGTTGTAAAATTAAAATAGAATTCATGAATCATTGAACTAGAACCATTTTTGTTTTTACCTAGTATTGTGGGTAGGACTGCTATGCTAGAAGTTGTGAGTTCTATTCCCATAAGCGACAGAGCTTTGTGACATTTTGCCAGGTTTCTGTGTACTTAGTGGTAATTGTGGGATTGGAAAATCCCCCACAACAAAGGAATAATATCCCTAGTGTTGGAGTTCTTTTCAAAAGAATAAAAAAAAACACTTAAAAGGATAAAAAAGAAAAGAAACATTTATTTGTTGCACAATACGTCACAACTTTACAGAAGTTAGTATTAGTTTATAATTATTTAAGTACAGCAATGTTTAAAAAAACACAATTATAACTAAAAATAAAACAAACGGACTAAAATTAAATAAAAAATTAAACACATAAAAATTAAATTATGCACAGAACAAAATTAATTAAAATATCTTATTTTTATCATTATTTTTACTAACTATTAGACAATTACAATTAAATAAAGAAAACTATAATAATAAAAGTTGTGCCGCGCGGTTGCAACAAATGGGTGTCCAGTTCAGCATTATGCAGAGTTGACAGAACCAAACGCTGGTTTTGAACTGGAACCCAATAATAAACACTAACAAAACACATAAAATGTCTTCCGTATCAATTATGGCCTCGTAGCTCTTGAATTATTCGAACATATTAGTGGTCTGGTTTGTAGATTTGTTTACGCACGTGTTCACGTTTTGTACGAGTACGACAAAACAAGTTTTTATCATCATGTAACGCAAACACTTACCTACTTTTAATAATAAATAATATTGCTACATTATGAATAATATCGCTACAGTAATGTGGTAGCGGCATCCTTTTCTGTAGTTTTAACCTGATACACTAGGTTTAATCTACTGGAAGGAATGCTGGCAAGCTTGGAGGGTTTACTCTTTTATTTGGTGAAACTTTTTATCGTGTCCTATAGAACTCTAGCTACATCAATGGCAACATTAAATGTGGTCAATTATGTTCTTGGAGAGTGATATTTTCATTATTTTTGAGTTGATAGCAATCTAAACGAAATTTTATCTGATGTCTTCCAGTTTTGGGTATTAAATGTACACTTAAATGTTGATAAACTTTCGCGATTTGTACACATTATGAAATGATATATACTACGGATCACAGTCGGACAGTCACAAACGGCCGTGGTCACGGGTAGACTTACCCGTGACCACGGCCGTTGCAACATGGTCGAAATGTCGGGCAATATACAAGGTATTTTACCTTAAAGTATTAACGCTATAAAAACCCGTAGTATATAAATTTCATTATATGTACACTTAAACTCTACACTGTCTTACTAATTTGATTCTCCCACGATAAAAACAAAGATATACCTTATGGCAAACATAAGTTTGTGAATAATCAGTACAACAATTACCTTTTTGCTTGAATCTTTTTCAATATTTTGCTTCTGTCGAGCAATCTCGGTGATTGTGTTCAAGAAAACTAATTAGTTGTTTACCTGTAGCAGTTAGTTTCACACAAATGCTCTTCTTTCTTTATTCCGTAGTTTGTTAGAAAATTAAGAAAGACGTGAAAAAATAATAAAAATACAGTTATACATCGGACCTTATATTGTTTTACTTTTCGAGTCACATATGCATGAAAAATGCTTAGCTTGATACGAATCGTGCTCAAAATATGTATATCTCTACAATTTACCTTTAGGTGACAGAGATAGCATGACGTCTAAATAAGTGCCGTGAGTATTCAGCCGCTTGTTCTTGATCAAGTATGCACTATAAACGTGTTAATACTGACACAAATTCCGTTTATCACATACACACATCTCAATGATTTCAATTATCGTATCGTATCCAAAATATCCGAGGCTTGTGTGACCACCAAATGTCCGCAATGCAACCGCAGCCCATCTCTCAGTATGCTGGCTTTAATTAACTAAATGCTTAGGACCGGACGTTTGCTTGTGGTAGATAGTAATGCTTTAAGGTATTGCATTCTTTGAGTATATCATGAGCATGGTTTCTTCTCCTCTCAAAAGATAATCCTGACAAAAGTCGGCGGCGGAAAAACTGCAGCCAATCTCGACTATTTCCTCATTCTCATAGTCTTTTGGGATGGAAATACGATATGAAACCGACCTAACCGGAGAGAGAGTAGGCGCTGGATCTACGGCTCAACGTGCTGTGCCAGGCTCAGAGGAGTTTGCATGTGTATCGTTATAAATTATTTTTTCATCAAATCTTTAAACCCTGTAAGTACAATGATTTAATCAACTGACGATATATAATTTATTCATCCCCAGACTACTATTACTTCTCTTGTCTCACATAACCTGCAAGTAAAGAAACATAAAAAACCAAACTAAGAACAGACCTCCTTGAAACTGTAGTTATTTTGCCAAAGTTTACATCCCACGAGATATCTTACTCTTTTTTATTTTAAACAACATTAAAAACTTCCATTCCACTAGTAGTTCCAAAACAGCACTTGTTTATTCCTTAGAAAAAGTTCTTTTTCCAAAAAATCGCTGACAAGCTGAAATAGAACCTTTTCATATTGTTTAGGTATAAACTTGGCTCTTAAATATTATGAACAAGTTGCCCCAAGTCGGTGGAGTACGGCTCAATATAAAGTTTCAATTTTGCTTGTCAAATTCCACCGACCGGTATTCTTGTGGCTTTAGATGAGATTGATTATATTTGTTTTAATACTTACTTTTTATTTCATAATTATTATTCCTTCTACTGGGAAGTAGAATTATTTTCTGAATGATTCGTAATGATATTCGGGTACAATACGAATAGATGCATGCCAGGTGAGTTTACACTTGCGAATTTGCTAGTAACAGAACGTCGAGCGTTCGCTGTTTTTAAATTTACTCGAACACCATTTCGAACAGGACGTTCGATGATTTCTTATAACCTGATCTAACCTGAAAAATCTACGAGTGTTTTGGTGTGACGGGAGTATATGAAAGACATTAAGAAATGTTACAGGTAAATGTTCACTTGTCTTACAGCATTTACCTTCCTGTAATTACATCGAGCACACCGTCGAGCATTCGCAAGAACGTTATGTTACCGGAAAATACTTAAGGAACTGAGCATTTTCCTAATTCGTAACAATGTTACAATATATTGTAATGCTCTATCAAATGCTCAAATTTATGCCCACCCTTAGTCACAGAATACTGAACACTTACACTGCCACTACAAGTAGTCATGGTGTGTGGTACGCGTCTTACACCTGCGCAGCGCCCGTGATATCTTTCTTTCTTTTCTTTCTTTCTTTCATCTTAGTCTGCACCAGATTCCCCTTACTAAGTTATTTTATTTACGCTTTTGCCTGCATTTGCTTACCAAAAATGCATTCGTTAATTGACATGTCGTCCTATTGCGGACTATTTACATCCTTGATCATAATAAATAACCAATTATCCAATTAATACGGGTCCTACTTAATATTGTACATCAATACTTGAACATCTACGTTTCGTAGTAATACAAGTAGCATTAAATACAGTACGTTTACGATATTAAAGACCCTTTTTCAATCGATAATGAGATACGATACAAGCTCAAACGACCTCGATTCAACGTCTGGTCTAAAAAACATACCAAAAATCTACTAGAATATTATGTAACTTAATCTACATACAAATAGCTATTCCAGATTCTCGACCGAAATTTTAGTGGGGCCCGATTGAAATACCGGGACGATGAAAAAGAAATGTCTTATACATGTACAATATTCGACTCGCGAGAAATATTGACGATGTCGAAAGAATACTCGATGCTTACAAAATACCGTCACGCATGACCGAGGTCTGCATGTTAGCGGGTTTTTGTAAAAACGTTTTTTTAATGAATTCTTTTCTTTTATTCTTGTTTTGTTATCTGTGAATAGCACTTTGATACTGCGTGAAGTATAGAATGCTATATCTGAAAGTTTTCGATGCGCGGTTCTTGAATAGAATAAATCAGATGATTTAGGCGATTTTTTTTTTTTTGGTTAGTTATAAATCTTCAGATTATTTCACGTACCTAATCATCACAAACTAATCAACCTACATTATAAAGGAGAAATTTACTAACACTAAATTTAGTAACTAACTGATAAATAAGGTCCTATTGGAAACCGATACAGATTTAATTTTTTCAAAAGTAGTCGCTTACGTCTTTCATATACAATAAGGTATTGTCGAAATTCCATCTCAAATGGCAATCATTTCGAAGATCTACAAGCATTTTCATGCCTTTCTTTTTTGACATGATGCGTGTGTGGTGCACGCACAAAACAGTGTCACGTTACTGATTTCCTAAGCAACGGTCACGTTATTGATTGGTTGCTAAGCAACGCGAATGGCGATATGTCATCAATGTTTTCTTATGACGTTATACGTAAAATTATCATCCGTAAACCGACTCAACAGACAACCATTTTTTACTGTTATTCTAATAACGATATTTTTTAAACTGAAGAACAACTGTAATTTGGAAGAACGTTATATGTAGACACAACAGCTCTTGAAATCTATTATGGATAGAATAGATACCATCCCTCTCTCATTACCGTTTAGGTTTTTATGACTTGTATACAATGTCTTACGGCAGGTGAAAATGACAACCCAATATTTAGAGTGAATTCTACATTTTTATCATAAGCTATAAAATTTACGAAGACACCTTTATTTTCACCGATGGTTTTTCGCATAATTTTTCCTCATTCCAATGACCTACATAGAAAATTACTTTTAACCTCATACGAGTAGCTACCTCATGCTTCGCCTTTAAATTCACTGTACGCATGTCCCTCAGTGACTTACTTAAAGGGCGTTCTGTTTCCGTACATTCTTAACTGACTCACTTCCCCTTGTATGCTATAAAATAGCTTTAGTTATACTGCTGTTGGAGGCAAATTATTTTCTGCACAGGTATTTTTTGCTTCTATTATTGATACCCAAACATCGATACAAATCGATACTCTTTTATCGATACAAACCTTGTGTCGCGGTAGATTTTATAATCATGCAATTAACGGGCATAATGTACACCGAGACTTGAAACGAATATTAATGATTCACACATTTTTGTTTAATGTAGCAAAAAAACCTATTAACTCTTGCGCAGCAGTCGTACGTCTCAACTTTATCCAGCGAGACAGATAAAGAGCTTTATAAGCTACGGGTCTTAATCGCGTAAATATTTTATTTTAAGGCTAAATACCTTTGTTTTATTGACCAACGTTTCGACCGTATTGCAACGCCGCGGTCATTGGTAGATGGGTTAAACTCAGCGTCGCCTCCGTGTAGCACCGGTTTAGGAAACTACCCTCGCTTGATTTTTATCACTCACTATTACGGAACTGTCGGTACTTAAACACAAAAATAATGACATCTGCACACTGCCGTGTAATATTTGTTCGCCGGTGTGTTATAAAATTCTATAATGAGTACAAATTGCGAAAGTTTACGAACATTTTACTTAGTACTTTTTACTTTCATTTTTTTTTATCTGGCTTGCGTCTCAGATTTCACTCGCATTAATTTGTATTAAAACAATGTAGAATACGAAAAGCTACCCCTTACAAAATGCAACAAAGTGCAACTCCCCGCATCCAATCCTATTTGAATTACAATTGCAAGAGAAATACAATCAATGAAATCGATCGCTTGCAACACGACCTAACCTTTACCCCTATGTCACTAGCAAGAGATAAATGTGGTCATACGTTACGCACCACTTTCAAGGTGCAAAGAAAGAGGCGGTGGGGGGGTTGAAATCTCTGGTCGCATACGAGATTTCACCCACCCGGCTACATTTGAATGTGGTGTATTAGTGAATGGTTAGATTTATCGTTGTCGTAACGACAACCGTCCTACAATTTATGGTAGGGCGCCCTGTATATTCGGGATAGGTAGTTCGTAGATCGCAGAATAGAGGAAGAGTAATCTTATTAGTATGTGCATATTAGTGGCTGTTTATCGATGTACTCTTGTTGTCGTGTCGTGCAAGGGCATTCTCCTCGCTTTTCCTGTTTACGAGTTTTATTTAGTTTCACCCTAGTCTAGTCGATCTCCCCATTATAAAACAGCTGAAATACAGAAGGTAAGAGCTATGCACATATAGACATCTCTCGAAGTAATTTCAGACGAATTTGTTCCGCGGAGTTCCGAGAATTGTCTATGTGAGCGATCTCTGCCGAGCGAAGTATTTAGAAACCTTGCCTTCTGTACTTTAGTTGTTTTATATTCCCGGCGCGTATATTTTTATTTTTATTCAATTTACTGGATGCAATTCTTTACGTTCTTACCGGCATTGTAAAATTGTCTTGATTATTTTTTGCGTTGTGTCGACAATGAAAAGGCTCCATTGTTTTCATTGTCTGCCTCCTTTATTAAAAAGTTATGTAAATTGCAAACATGAATTTTAATAATCTCAATATGCCTAATTAGTTATCTTTTGTTTTTGTTATTATTTTGTTGGTTTGTTGTTGTTTTTGTTTTGGTTTGTACGACTGTAAATGATTTTTTACCGATGATTGAGGTGATTTTTAAATCACCTATATAAAATACTATTATTTAATGTTACACAATGCAGTCAAAATTTTACAAGTGTTACGGCTGATCTCAAAGGCAAATACATCTTTAACTCTCCAGGTTCCTTAGTCGTGTTAAGCCTGTGCCAACAGCGCAAGCGCGGTGCGCTCAAAAATGTCCCCCGCAAATGCGCGTTGATGCATTTTTCTAAGCGCAGCACTCCATTTACCATTATGACAAGAATTGTACAGAACGCACGGGCTTGCCACGAACACAGAACAAAAGATCGTGATTAAGGACCTTGCTGGTCTGTCACAGGTAAACAGTAAGCACAGAAATACTTTCGAGCATGACTCAAAATCGCTTCAGCATTCAAAGAATTAATCACTCATATTTCGCATTACCGATATGAATATTACTCGCAACAGAATCATTGCCAATTCATCATTGCCGTTTATTCCAAACCTTATCCAAGTTCAATGATTCCAAGTACGCACTGAAAACTCAGTACATATCACGTACCCTACTTTACGAATGTGTACCTATTTCTGCGGGTCTTAAAACACGACCGGGGTACATTTAATGCCGCAAGTGATTTATTTAACTCAATAATATTTTTTATACACCCCTTAAGAAATGCTGTCGTATGCGTAGGATTATTTATTAGACAATTTATGTTGTTCTTGATTAATGTGGTTTTTTAAGGAAGGAAAGTTATGACGTCATTATTTTGCGTTGCGGAGCATTGTGACAAGCTCTTGAAATATTCTGCATCTTTAAAAAAAAAAGTATATTTTTTTAGGATTAATGGATATAGACATTTTTTTTATAAAAAAAAGTATGCTCTTTGACAGTGTAGTGTAGACGACTATGAAGGTTTGTTGACAAACACTGAAAAAACTGCAGTTTTTTACGTTTGAAAAAGTTTATGTTACAGCCTGAGGGAATAATCCT
Organism: Herminia tarsipennalis; assembly: GCA_945859575.2. Lineage (NCBI taxonomy): Eukaryota > Metazoa > Arthropoda > Insecta > Lepidoptera > Erebidae > Herminia > Herminia tarsipennalis. Next base: position 5,593,801 of record OX243834.2, on the reverse strand, counting down.
TGTGACTTTGCAATTTTGCAAATATTGGTGGATATAAGCTTTTTCTGCACAACAAGTTATATCAATATCGTAAGCTTTGAATTTTGCGATTTATATGATATTTGATTCGATCGTAAGTTAAACGCTTTATGTAAATAATTTGACTATTTAAAATTGAAAAATCATATTTTTAAAATGGCAAAGACTGGACTGTAGATATTAAATCTTAAACGTGATTGTGTTAGACGTGATTTTTTTCTTTTTTGACTCGGGTGAAGTCGAGAATCGCACCATAATTATGATAATATTGAACTTGGCTCTTATTTTCACATTTATGTTTTGGTGGGATTGTTACTCAACCAAACTTTGGTGGGATTGTTACTCACCCAAACTATTTTATCTATCTATCGGTAAGTTCCGGAAAATCCTGACTGTAACTATGAAGTTACAGTCAGGATTTTCCTGAACTTACCTATGAAGTCACAGTTATCGTAATTATATTTAACGCAATAAATGGAAAACCGGGCAAGAGCATGTCGTACCATGCTCAGTGTAGGGTTCGGGAGCAGTTGCTGTATGAAAAAATCCGATAGGAATTAAGTAAATTAAATAAATAATTAAGTAAAGTAAATTAAATTAAGTAAATTAGGTATTTGTTAAGCGATTGACCTTTTTGATTTTTTCTATGGCTCCAAAAATTGCATAAATTGTGTCCACTCCGGACACAATTTATGCAATTTTTGGAGCGATTATGTTCAAAAATATTCCCTTAATCAAAAAAATATGAAAAACTTTTAAATATTTTTAAAAGACCTGTCGAATGACGATGTGCCACACGTTGATGTATTCTATTTTTTAGCTTCTGTTATATGTATGGAGTGCCTCCCCCTAAAAATATTTATTTTTATTATTTAGCTATCAAACTAAGTAGCGGCTACTACAAGTCACCTTTTCACGAAATTTCATCAATATTCATTGGGTAATCTTTGAGTAAAATCCTTGTGACATACGGACGGACAGATAGACAGACAGACAGACATGACTAAACTATAAGGGTTTCTTTTTTTGCTATTTTGGCTACGGAACCTTAATATTTGAAAACCTAATTTATTTATTTGCCATAAGTTTAATACAGTGACAACAAAAACGTCTTCTTCATAATTCGTTTATTATATTACTGTTTTGTTTGTTCTAAAAATCCTAAACTACTAATTCAAAGTGAAGCTATTTTGTTATCGTAGTATCATACCACTGCATATATTAACACCTTAATAGCATAATTATACAGCTAATGCCTTACTTACGTCATATTAAACGTTTAAAAGGCGTTAACGGGTGTTGCTATCATAAATGCAAGCGGTCGTGTTACTACAATCAAATAACTTCAAATGAAATAAGGTTCGGTTTAGCATATGGTTAGGGTACGTTTAGAAGGCGAGAGACAGGTTTGATTTTGTTTAGTGTATCTTTTATGTTGTAATACCTAGACCATGATGGGTACTATGTGTATTGGGTTATGCAGAGTAGTGTTCCATTCGCAATTTGTCCCATGGGGTTGGTGTGATTCTCAGTTCTACGTGAGCTTAGAAGTTCCACTTAGTGGAATATTGCATATGAAGGGTTCGGAGGTACCTATCGGGAATTCAGCTCAAATGTAGTTAATGCATACCTAATTATCATTTCTGAGTTCTATCAGACGTTTAGAAACCTGTTAGTTTTTTGAATAAAAGAAAAATTTAAATGCTGGTTGAATCGGTTTACTCAACTTAGTAAATCAGCTCAATTTAATTCAAAATTATTTATTTATAGAATGCAAAACAATAAACTTGTGGTACGTTGGGATTCTACATGTACATACAATACCAGTTCGCAAACAATAGGTAAAGCCGGAGAAAAGATCCTGGCAATAAAAACTCGCGGCCACTCTTTTCAAATTGCCAATTTTACAATGTTTAAATGTTTATAAACGCGACTAATATACTATACACCATGTTAAAGGACTGATACAAATTAAATTATTAAAAATTTGGAACTTGAGAAAAAATAAACGCAGCCTCAGTGGTGATAAACTTTCGCGATTGATACACATAATGAAATTATATATACTACGGGTCCTAATCGCGTGAATAATTGAAGGTAAAATACCTTGTAACGTCGGGCAATAAACCAGATATTTTACCTTAAATTATTCACGCGATTAAGACCCGTAGTATACATAATTTTATAATAGCCTTAGTGGGTACAACATAGTAGGAGCAACTACTCACAACAAGGGTAAAAACTAGTGCCATTGCAGTCCATTGTGCAATCAAATGCGCACTTTGCCTATACCTACTCACTATTTATAATCATCATAATACTCGTAAAGTTGTATTTAACCATTATTTTACTTAGACAAGTTTACTACGCCAGTGTGAACCAGCCGTTGTCCGCCTCCGTACCGACCGCGCCACCCAACATTGGACGAAATTTATTAACGCGTTACCCGCGTAAATCGCTGCTTTAACGCGATTGAATTCATGGCTATCATGCTTCTAACTTTGTACATGCTATTTGACCTTTTACTTATACACTGTAGCCTTTAATAGTAGGTTTTATTTAAATAAGAGTACTAGAAACTAGTTACGTACTGTTGATATTGAGTGCTTAAAATCTGAAAAGGTAATCTAAAACTTCATCCCTTATTTATAAATGAAAAAGATAAATTGTTCTATAAACTAACTAATTGCTATATAGTAAAGCCAAAATATATGTGAAATATTTAAAAACAAAGTTGCTTAGCAGGCATTCTATTTTTAATACTTTGGTTAATGGTTGCTAAGCAACTTTGTTATTAAACATTTCACATCCATTCAGGCGCGGATTCAGAACTTTGTTCTGGGGAAGGCAACATAAGACTCGAGCGGTCGGATTCCTGTAGTACAAGTAGAAGTAAAACGATTAATAAACTAATTAATGATTGATTAATTAGTTAATTGAAAAATATAACACGTTCCAAAAACTACCCCGTTTTGGTAGGTATTGCGTTACTGATTCTGAGCAAACTACTTTCAGGTTGGCACTATACCAAGAATAACGTTGTATACTGTCTGCTGATGAATTTGATCTAATTGTATACAATGATAATTATGGCTAAATACAAAATAAACAACACTTTATTACAAATTTTCACAAAATTCGTTACATGTTTTACACTAGGTATGTTAATTCCAATTTTCGATATTGCTAATATGTTTTGTATTTGGCTCACGTCCAAACTAACTGGTATCGAATTTCTGACCAATACTACAAAATACCGAGAGTACAGAAAGTAACCTTCTCATAGCGCTCACATAGACATCAATTCTCGACACGCAATTCCGAGTCGCCTTCCGAGCAAAGTGGTCTGGGCGTCTAGACAAGTTTCATTTTCTTTATATTAGCTACGGGTCTTATTAGCGTAAACATTTTAAGGTGAAATATCATTTTTTTATTGCCCGAAGTTTCGGTCGTATTGTAACGGCCGTGGTCACGGCTAGACTTGTACAAAACGGTCAAAACGTCGGGCAATAAAATAAAAGCCTTAAAATTAAATATTTACGCTAATAAGACCCGTAGCTTAAAAAAAATATATAATGTGTACAAATCGCGAAGTTCCAAGTAGAAAGGGGTCGTTTCCCACATCTCTTAACTCAATGTCAAATGCCTACATTTTTCGTTTCCGCTGAGGTTTAACGTTTAAAGATAATGGAACTTGTCTAAGCCCTAAGTGGTTGTAATTCCGAGTCTGTGGACGATGACAGACATCACAGGCGTGCGTGTCTCGAGTGAAGAACGTATGGTAGTGCTTTCATACGTGCGGTGCGCACGCGCACCCCGGTAAGCAGTTCGAAAAGCAACACGGCAAGTAGAATAAATATGCCATTCATAAACTGCCAAGCAGCACAACCACACGTTTGTGCCTGTTAAATGTCACTTTGAACAGAAACATGTGAATGCAACATCAAAGGTACCTTCTGACATCTGAGCGTTTTGTGCCAATATCTACCTACCGTTTACTAATAGTGCCATTACGTGAATTACTCAGGTGTACCTTTAGTGCAGTGTTCTCGACCTAATAGTCAACCGTTAGGTCTATCTAACAAGCTTTCATAGACCCGGTTTGTGTTCGACTTGTATTTAGGTTACCGTAACGTAAGCTGTAGCTGAAGTAGATATATATTAAACTACTAGTATATATATAGTCGTCTACGTAGGCAGATATAAATTGCTTGACATTTTGGTTAAATGTTATTGTTTTCCTTACAGTATTTTTAGTTATTCTTGTATACGGCCGTGGTCACGGGTAGACTGCGTGTGTGCGGGTAGACCCGTGAACACGGCCGTTGCAATACGGTCGAAACGTCGGGCAATAAACAAGGTATTTTACCTTAAATTATTCACGCGATTAAGACCCGTAATATATATATTTTCATAATGTGTACAAATCGCGAAAGTTTATCAACATTTATATTCTTGTATAGTTTTACCAGACTCGTTGTTTTTTTTAATTCCAGTCCTGTTTCTGCTTTAAATTTGAAACATGATTTTTTTTAACAATAATGGTATCTACTCACTCAAAAAACTACACACACAATATATGATCACAAATTACAATTTTTTCAAGAAAAATGAACCGCTGTCAAATGAATATCAAGGAAATAAATGTCAAGTACATCACCGAACGCAAATTTCACTCATGTTTTATACTATATCTCTAGTATTTAATGAGTTATAATAACGTTTTGTACAAGAAAACTTTCTAAAAAAAATATGCAGTCGAAGCCCTATCTAAATCGGATCACTAATTTTTGAGAAAATTGCAAACATAGATACATACAAACATGCATACATACGGGTCAAATAGAGAAGCACCTTTTGTTAAGTCGCTTAACATAAACATTTTATTGGACGGTCTTTCGACGGGCTTCGGTTTGCAGAGCCATTTCTTCCGAGCAACCGATATTGTAGGACCTAATAGTCCAAGAAAGGGAACGCCAAAAAATGCAAGTAGAGTAGACCCCGGTAATGCGGCCCCTGGCTAATCCGGAGCTACTTGTAATCCGGCATGCCTATCACTGTATATTGTCATGCATGAGATTTGTTATTTGTCGGATTACAAAGTACTCCCTTTAAAAAAAATTAGGATTATAGGAGTCTGTAGCACTGTATAATCCATTGATTTATTATTTGTCGGATTACAAGGTACACTCCTTCAAAAAAATCCGGATTATAGCGGTCTGTGGCACTGTATAATTCTTTCATTTGTTATTTGTCGGATGACAAGGTACTCTCTTTAAAAAAAAAACGGATTATGGTCTGTGGCAGTACTATATAATCCAACAAATTCGTAAGTCGGACGACGTCCTACAAAACGTTTGTCGGATTAACGCGGGTCCACTGTACTTTATAAAAGCTGATTTTTTGATATTACGTCACATTAGTGAAGCTAAGTCAGCTAAATTCAAGAAGGTCTAAAATACCATACATACTTAAATAATAGGTACATACAATTTTTATCATGCTCTTTTGACAATCAACGAAAATTTATCATAGAAGTTACCCTGACACAGGTAGGTACTTCAAAGAAAAACTTGTCAAAAGGGGATATCCCCGTTTATTACAATATTCATTTTTAACCCCCCTCCGCCTGTCGACTGGGGTATAAGTCAACCCTTCGAGATCTTCGCCTAACTTAGATACAGCAATTTGCATAACACCAAAGTTTCTTCGTAAATATTTTGCTATGTTTAATTTTTTGGTGCCCGTATCTCGTAATAAAATATTGATCGGAGTTTGAAAAGCTAGCTTTTAAGGGTTATTAAAACGAATATCGTTTTAATCTGCAAATATACTTACAGTAAAAATAAAAACTAAATTGATATGTTTGGATGGAAGGATTTCCATCCATCAAAAGTAGCAGTAGTAGCAGTAAATTGGCCAATATTTAAGCACATAAAGTTTTTACATCGTAAGTGGATGCTCCTACTATGTTGTGCCCATTGAGGCTGATGTATCCGATCTCGTGTACTCTTCTAATATTAGTGACCTCTTTTTTTGCATCAGTCCTCTAATATATGGTGTATAATATAATGGTGGCAGCACCTTACCTGCATATACAGTTTATAAACAGAGAAACATTGTAAACATTGGCAATTTGAAAAGAGTGGCCACGAGTTTTTATTGCCTGTTCTTTTCTCGGGCTTTACCTATTGTTTGCGAACAGGCATTACGAGTAAATGTAGAATCGACTTTTCACAAGTGTAGTATTTTGCTTCCTAAGTGAATAAATGATTTTTATTATTATTATTATTATATTATTATTATCAAGACAAAATATTCCAACTTCCAACAAAATGTCAGGGTTCCCCGCCATTTTGTTCGCGAGTCCCAGGCGAACTAAATGGCGGGCAAACTTGATATTTTTAGATGCACAGATTTATTACAGCACCTTAATAGATAAATAGCTTGGATTTTAAAAATATATTTATATAACACTAGATCAATTACCTAATTCTCTAAATTTTATCAAAAATGACGAATAATTTTCACAAAAACATAAAAATGATATTTAATTACAATCGATACTGTATTATTTTGTCAAAATACAAAAAAGTATAATATTACTACGGTGCGTCAATTCGAACCAATATCTCCACAAACTCACAAAAGTAAGTTAGGTAATTAAATTTACTCTCGCCGACTAGGACTGTTGGGAGTTCTTTGTGTCACTGTTTGTTTGAAACATTTTGGGGGATGCTGTGACAATGACAACACTGGCCTTGTTAGTTTTTGATTTCCGAGTATTTGTAAATAATAATGAGAAAAGGTCTACTAAACTTGCCATATTGTACTGGCTCTACCGTGTGGTACTGGCTTAAGAATCTACCCCATCTCTTCCCGTGGGTGTCGTCAAGGCGACTAAGGGATTTCCCAACGGAAGACAGGTAGCAGCTTCCACTGCGTATTTTAAAGCCTTACTGCGATCGCCAGCCCACTCGCCAAGCGTTACGAATATAGCAATCACCCACACGATCTATAAAAAGTAGGTTCTACTAAGGAGATCCGTGCCCAGCAGTGGGACATCACATGGCTTGATATGTATATATGTATATGTGTGTAAATTTCCACTCTTTTTCAACTTGAAGTAATAAAATAATATCTTGGGACAACTCATACGACGCCATCTGATCCCTAACTAAACAGAGCTTGTACTATGGCAACCAGACCACTGATAAACATACTTATATATTTCTAAATTCGTAAATATCATAGACACAGAATAAACCATCGTGCTCATCACACAACGTTTTACTCTGGGTGGGGATCGAACCCACGACCTCCGGCTTAGCAGTCAGGGTCATTACCCACTAGGCCAACAGGCCAGTCAAATATAGTAGGTGGGTTATAAACTGACAGTGAATAATATAAGATACGGATGAAACAAAAGTAGCCAGTAGTGCGAGTTTGCTTTAACGCTAACGCGATCGAAAAGTTTACCGCGTTTGGCTCTTTAAGCCAAGAGCTTGCAGCGGGCCTATCGGAGCGCAAACGTCTAAACGTGTCGATAGCGTTTACGTAAAACAAACTCGTACTAGGCACACGGATTTGCGATCGAAAGGTCATCGGCTTTAATCCCGCACATCATACTACTGACGTGAACACACTCCTAACTAACACGTGTAATTAAGTTTACCTAAAGGGATTAACAAGATTGCTAGTAATCTGCCGCATACAATTGCTTTAATTATTGCCTATTCTGAACCTTTTTTGTCTCTACTGTGAGCTACAACTCAGTCAGAATATCCATTTATAACCCGTATAGAGTAATAGATCAGCGCTCTTAAGCAACGTTATTAATGAATATTGATGACCATTTCAAATAAATTATATAACTGTAGAAAATATGGCATATGATTACGATGAACTTATCGATATCCTTAAAAATGCAAGCTAAGGAATCCAACTGACTGACGAAAAGGTATTTCTTTAATCCACTAATGAGACGAAATAGCATTTTTGCTATTACGTCTCATTAGTGGATCACTTTAAAAACGATGATTTTAATCAGCGTTTTTAAAGTGCTTCCATTTTTTAAACTCTCCTCTCGGTCTGACACACCTATATCAATCCATTTTGCAATACATAGTTTGATGTATTTATAAGTAGATAATATATCCCATAAATAGTCACCTTGGGGTGAGATGGGACATAAGTATGTCACCTTAAAGTGTCCTCCATACATAAACGAAAAACAGATGTGCCTGTTTACTCATTGGTACAAAAGTACTTACTTTTATTACCCGACTCCGCAAGAAGGAGGGTTACATTTTTTTAATGTATGTTTGTAAGTAGGTATGTATTTATACTTCTTTGGTACGCTCTAGGGCCTATATCGTTAAATTCGTTTTAGTTGTTAAAGTGACACTGGATAGGTACATCAAATTTAGGAACAATTAAAATGGCAATTTTTTGGTGCCAAGATATTTCAGTTATTCATTTAAGCAGTCGGGTTTTTTGTTTTGTAATAATTATAAAGTAACATACTGTTTAATTTGATAACTTCACATTTAATCGATTCGATCGATTTACTTATATCGTCGGTTTAATTTTTTTTTTATTGGTAAGGAGCTTCTAAACGGCCAATATTTTTCTGTCAACATTGCAAGCAATACCAGCCAGACCATATAGCTAAACGTGTCAAACATGTGTGGTCATCACGCGCCACGCATGGCCGATATTGATTTGAAAGATTGCCGGACGATCGCCAAGCAATAGAATTTACTGCAATATTGCCCGGACAGTTTTCTAGTTGATTCAGTTGCTCTCTATTGTTATGGCATGGCATAGTGTATCCTTTTCTTCGCTACTTGAAGTTGCTGTGAGTTTCGCCATGATTAATTGTTAATTTGCCAAATTTAGTACTTTGTGATAAGTTTTACGTCTAAGTAATTAAGTAGATTCCACATATAACATTTTTTTTTCATTTTAAAACAGTAGCCGCTGGGATAAGTGTGATTTCGTCAGCCATTGTTGCGGGTATGTGTACCCTGTTCAGAAGTCTGCATCATGGCTCATGGGCAACATTGTGGTGATCGCCCGGCAATTAGTTGCTAATCGTACAGCCACAAATTTCAGTAAAACATCACCCGTTTAGAGGTACCTATCGCTTCTGTAATCATTTCGGTAATCATTATACCGATGCAATAAACGTTCACGGTTCATACCTACGACTGTAGATATAATCCGTGAACGTTAGCGTACGTGCCACGAAACCATTAAAAATTACTGATTTGCAGACAAAACAGCACCATAAACCGAGAACCTACACAAGACGACACCCGAGTTTGAAAGGCATGAATTATAAATAGCAATTAGAATCGTTTAGGAGCGAACGCGTATGTCTGTGACCTTATTATTTTCGCATTGATATGGAGATCGTATATTTGATTGGTTGCTTTATACACTCGAAGGCGAGGCTCTTTGTGCGCTTGCGTCAAGAAAAAAATACAAAGCCTCTGTAATAAATGTGTTTTGAATATTTAGAATAAGCTACGAGTCAATAAGTTGACTTTTCTAAACAAATATTTTGTTCAATTTCTCGAAATAAATGATTATTGAATTGGATTACGTGAAGACTTTCAAACAAATTATATAAAAAGAGCATTCACGTTATTTGAAATTGAATTTTCTTTATTTCATCATCTCACAACATCTACTTCGTATGTCAATACATCAATCCATATAAATGAAATTGAAGTGTTTGCCTATAATGGTATTTTTTCAATACATAGAAGAGGTCTGTATCGCTGATGACTGGCCTGGTCTAGTGGTTAGTGATCCTGACTGCTAAGCCGGAGGTCGTGGGTTCGATCCCCACCCAGGATAAAACTTTTGTGATGAGCGCGATGGTTTATTCTGTGTCTGATAGTAATTTATTTACAATATGTATGTATTTCTAAATATACACGTGATACTACTTTGTGTGATCCACAAATTGTTGTTCTGAGTCTGGGTGTACTTGTATCCGTGATTTGTATCCCCCCGCGGCACAGGGCTTGTACCCTACTGCGGGAGTCGTCTTTTATAAAAAATAAAAACAATATAACGTTTTACTTTTCATTTAGAACCTTAAAAAGGTAGGTAAAATACATAAATTCTTGTTACAACTCAGTCGGTTTAGGAGCTTTTCTGTTAAAAGCTCGAAATAATAAAATTGTTAGATACAAATCAGAGAGTAACTAGACAGAGGAAACGACGGTTCTATGGTCATAAAATGCAAAGGCAACGCTTTATGGCACTACAAAAACGGTTACTTGCCTTACCTTCTGAATACGTAGGCTTTTTTTTAATTCTCACGTCACGTTTAATACTTGCGGTTAGTGAAGCAAGAAGTTGTTTTTTATTTTTGAAATGTTTAGAGCCTTTGGTTATCTCTGCTCTACAATATTTTAAATAAACAGTTAGCTGCTAATGGCTTTTCTTTTTTTAAACTGGTAAAATCTTGTTAAATTATGGTAAGTAGGTACTAAGCTTTATGGAATGAAAGTGATATGATTGGTGATTGTTACTTGAATGTTTGTATCTTGTGTTTGTTTTGTGTAATAGGGCCGAACTGTCGCGTACGTTGTGTATCTCCACCCTAACATACTCGTACAATCGTTAGTTCTCACTTCGGCCTTCAAAATATCATTTCTTTCGCTTCACTAACGAATATATCTTTAACATTTGATCGCGTGGTTACATTCGTCGATCGTGCTCACGCAATCCCTCAAGGCCGAATACTGAGCGATGGATCGACTCTGATAATAAAATATAGAAAAATGTATCAGCTAGTACAACACAACATATTAGTATTCATCTGAAGATTTTGTGGTTAGGTATTAAGTTTTACTTTGGGTAAAATATAATTATAGCTATAGCTTTCATTGTATTTTTTTACAAACGTATCCCGCTTTAGCAAACAGCACTCAATTGAGGGAAACTTCACGACAATCAAACAAAGAACAAAAAGTACATTCTGACTAGTGATCAATATTTATTGACCTCACAAAACTCAGTACCATATCAGAATCGACTATCAGCATTCATCATATCATCGTTTCAACCCTTTTGATGTCCCACTGCTTTTCACGCCAACCCACTTAGCAAGCTTGGCGATTGTGGCAGTTACCCTTAGGGTCTATAATTATAGATCCTTAACCGCCACTTTTGGCGAGTGCTTAAAAATACGTAGAGAACGCTGCTGCCCGTCCTCCGGTGTGAAATCCCTTGGTCGCCTTGCTCACACCCATGGGAAGAAATGCGCTAACCGACGTGGACCCACTCTTATAACAAGCCTTTGAGCTTAGCTGGAGAGTTTAACAAGATTGCTAGTAATCTGGGATCCAATACCACATTGCTAGTAAATGTTGATAAACTTTCACGATTTATACACATTATAAAATTATATATACTACAGTTCTTAATCGCGTGAATAATTCAAGGCAAAAATACTCTGTTTATTGCCCTATTTAAACTAGATAGCATAGAAGGAAGTGGTTCAAAACTCAGTCGGAAGATGTATTTTGTCCTAAATATATTAACAGATGAAATTAAATAAAAACATGTAAAAATAAACATAACCAAAAAATATATTTTTCGCTCGCACTAAATTTTGAATTTATTTTTTGCTACAAAAGCCATTTCATATTTTCCTTATAGGTACATCTGGATATGGAGATGGCGAAGCTATTACTTAACTATGAGCATGCTCGCGATTTATCTACAAAAGCTTTCATTGTGCGTGATGAATAGTGCGGTCCCTGTTATCGCTTATGTCTTCCGTCTTTGAGAGAGGGGGCCTAAATTCAATTTCGTTGAGTATTTTATTTGACGCGTTCGATCCTTGCAAGTGATAGATTAGTTTGTTGTTATATGGAAGGTAACCAACGTTCTAATGTAGGCCAATAGTGTATAATAGAATCAGCGAGATTGATCCGTATTTCTTTGTCAGGTGTAAATATATATTATTATCTATTTTTGTCAATCAGTGATTCAAAGCATATATTAATACTTAGCCTGCACAGCAAAAAAAATCCCACAAATTTTACTTCATTTACATTATTTTTTACGCAATTCTCAAGTAGGACTTGGATCACGGCCTGTGCAAGCTGTTTGAGAATCGTGGAAACTTAGAATTGATTGATTTGATTTGACGAAATAAAGATAAGTTTGAGATTAAGTCCGTGTGTCGTGCATGACGGTTCGTATCCTGTGATTCATAATAACTTACCGATTCGTTGGGTCATCATTTAACTAATGTCAGCCGTAGCAAGTAATAAACTTACTGGATAATTAAAAGCTCTACTTATCGCTTTGCCTTTATCTTACATTCTCTTTATGGACCTCCCGTACAAAGTGCTTAGTCCTTTCACATTACGACATTTTATAAATTCATGTATTCGTTCGATTTTCACTCTATTGCGCGTTGTTGCTCGAGGCGTTACGACGTACGCTCCATTCACGAAGAAATGAACCTCTAACAAAACAAAGACTCGATTGATACGAACTCGCGTCAAATGAAATGGTGAATCTGGTTTCCTTGTAAAGGATTTCAGGAAAAATAACTCGGTTGTCGGGTTCGAATATTATGATGAAAAATACTACTGAATAAAATGGGTTTTTCGTGTTCATACAATGGCTTACTGATACAGGCAATACATTTTTTGTCAGCATTGTAAATCTCTCTCTTACTTTCAGAATTTAGCTATTTTATTACATACTAGCGGACGGCTCGCGGTTTCACCCGCGTAGTTCCCGTTTCTGTGGGAATACAGAGATAAAAAATAGCCTATGTCACCCGGGGTTAGTGTAGCTTCACGACAAAGAAAGATTTTTTCAAATCCGTCCGGTAGTTTCGGAGCCTATTCAATACAAACAAACAAACAAATCTTTCCTCTTTATAATATTAGTATAGATTATTATTGTCTTTAATCCTTAAAATAAAAATCTGGAGTCATCCTCATTAACACCGAACTTGCTTGCTAGTAAGCTAAGATTTCGCAGAGGCTTCTTTTGCGATGCAAACAAGGTATATGAAGGAATTTTAGGACACATAAATACATTAAACAAGCAAAAAATTCTTGCAGGTTGCAACATGCCTTGTGTGTTTCTTCACCATGACGTCATAATGGATGAGGCGACTCGGTTTGCTTTCATTTCACAAAACGGGCAGTGCATTGCACATTGTCTCATCATAGAAATTAATTAACCTGCTCAAATTGCTAATCACGGTCAGTATATGTATACTGTCACAGAGGCTTAAGTTACGTAGGCTAATATAAAATGATATTCACAAATTAACTCGTTAATTATGCAAACAATGTTTGACAAGCGATAAACAATGACAAAGGTACCTCACAAATCCACGGTAAGAACCCAAGATTAATAGTCTCTATACTCGTGCTGTAATTCTCTCGGCCTACATATCATATGCATGAGTAGTGGAACGATCCCCAGGTAGGTACTGTAGACGATTTTAGACCCGAGTTTGGATGTCCACACCCTTGCGATTAAGTCGTGCGTTTCAGAAATAACAATGGTCTCATACACAATGTCGGTTACAACGGCGGATGTCATTGAAGAACTTACTATACAGGAGATAAAGTATATGCTTATCTTCACCCAACTATGGACCAACAATAGGAACGTTGCATATCTCTCGATTTACTCTGTCAACAATGGGAAACAGTATGGTCAAAAGAATTTAAATACGTAGGTAAATTGATTATAAATGTTGATAAACTTTCGCGATTTGTACACATTATGAAAATATATATATTACAGATCTTAATCGCGTGAATAATTTATGGTAAAAATCTTGACGTTGCGTCCGTATTGCAACGGTCGTGGTCGTGTAGACTGTCTACCCGTGACCACGGCCGTTGCAATACGGTAATAAACAAGGTATTTTACCTTAATTATTCACGCGAGTATGACCCGTAATACTCGTATATATATTTTCATAATAAATAAATTGTATCAATCTACTCATTACAAGTAAGGGTGATTTTTTTCTGAGGTAACCCGATACAAAAATATATCTTGCTGGTGCTTGGTTATTTGTATCTTCGCCACTGCTAGTCATTGAATGTACACCACGAAACTTTTCTCACAAGACAAGTATAGTATAGGCAATTTATGTTTATTTTTTCTAAAACGAGAGTATGTTTAGAGCTAGAAGAAAAAAACTTGTCTCATAAATAAAATGTTACGAGTTCACTTCTGGAAATCAATTATCGCTCCATAAACTCTCGTCGATCACTGCTTATGTAAACGGATTGGAAAAGTTTTATTATTCGTTTATATAAGTCTCGAATAAAAATAGACGATTGCCGATCTCGATCGGAATTAATTTTAACGATTTTTGGTTTGAAATTAAAGAGAGATAAAATGGTACGATTCTTTAAAGTGATTTTTTATGGGACTAGATTTTGTCTTGTAATATAATCGTGTCGCACGACAAAAATCGCACTCGTCCAGCCACTCCTAAACAATATACCGTCAGTTGCGGATTTAGCAACGTCACAGTGACAAAGGAAAATGCGCTTCGAGTTATGACCCTCTCGGCTCGCTTTTGTTTGGCTAATGTCCCCGATCTTTTTTTTTTTATTTTCTCCCCCCGTCCTGCCATTTTTATGCCCTTTTTTACGGGAAATAGGAGCAGGTGTCGAGTTCTGTGACGGCCACACTTTGTTTAAGGCTTGAGTACGTCCGTCTCAATTTCGCTTGAATTTTTTGAATCGCTTGTAGTGGGTTTTTTTTTTGTTTGTCCAAGCGTCGACTTTTTGTAAATGGTCGTAGTTTTTTTCGTTTGCTGTGTGTTCTCTCAGATTTGATTAGCTGTGTCCTTTGTGGCTGCTTGCTTTTGAACGTGTGTATGTTTGTTGTTGTGAATGTTTTTACAAGGATTTATTAATCAATTCCCACGATTTGTGGCTTTGGTAATATTAAATTGATCAGTCCATTTATTGAATGATATTTATAAGTAGCTAGGTCCAAAAAAATGAGCTCGTGATCTTTTACAGGTTTTAGTTTCGTTTTAATTGCGTAGCGTGACACTGCTTGCACTGCGCATATCGTTCGTTTGATAAATGAAAGCAATATTGACCTAAGCAAATCGTGTTATATAGGACCATTTACTGCAACAGTTTAAACATACCAAATGTATATTATAAATTTTGTGAGGATGGATGGAAGTTTGTTGCTTTTTCACTCGAAACCTCTTTAACGGATTTTGATGACATTTTGTAGTTAAGTCGTCTAATGCATCCCACTTTGCCAGTAAATTCTGACGCCGGCTCCACACATTGGACCCAACGTCGCGTCGGCGTCGGTTCCAACGGCACTCGTCTAACGCGTGGATCTAGAATGACGCTCGTCCCAACGTTGGTGCCAATGCTATTTTCTAGATCTACAAAACATCATAAACACATGGTTACAATCAACAAATTTAACCTTCAAACCGACCTTCCAAAAAAACACAAACTGCAACGAGTCTATCGTAAAAATATCGTAAAAGTATCGCTTCTGCCACCCGGTCCAGTACCGGGGCTATATAACTGCTCGGTCGTCCACTATCCTGATTGAATATCGATGGTCTCCCTTAGGAGAGAGCCATTGTTTTCCCATTGACTCCCGCCATGGGTTAAAAGATTAACGGTAATAGTGAAACAATCCAAATTGTTATGTCTTCATTGGTTGATGTTGTTTTAAACAGTGTTGAAAATGTTCTTTGGTGTTGCTGTGGCTGGTATCAATTACTTTCGACTAATTAGACAAAAAGTGGCTTAAATAAATCGATTGTGTTTAGCTTTATGGAATTTAAAATTTTTCGTAGAAATTAATTTTTGCATTTTTGACCGGTTAGTCCTGCAGCCATTTACGAGCTGGAGCTAGCTATAACTAGACAAAGTGGGCAAGAACTGAGGCTCAGAATGTGCATTCCAGTATTATGACGTCACACTTATGATTCAAAATTTAAAAAAATAAACAAAATTCCCTATTCAAAATTCACTTATGATGCAAAACAACTCTTGTGATACGTCAAGATTCTACATGTACTCGTACATGTAATGCCAAATTCGCAAACAATAGGTAAAGCCGGAGAAAAAAACCTGGCAATACAAACTCGCGGCCACTCTATTCCAATTGCTAATTTTACAATGTTTGAATGTTTATAAATTATTGGTCTGGTCTAACTTTGGGTGTATCGATTGGTCTTCAACATGGTGTATATATTTCAAGACGAACATCTTACGAAAGAGATATGTTAAAGAAGTGTCCAGTTCCAAGCTGTAAATAACAGTAGGTACGAAAACTGTTGGCAGTACTAGCGTAGATGAAAGCTATGATATGAATATAGGACTTGTAGGCCGATTGGAGAATTTTTGCTGTTAAAAAATTAAGGTACTCTCTCCAAGATTTTTAACTATAAAACTACAGCAGTTTTTGATGTGCCACGATTGTCATATAAAGGTTCTGAGTCAGATCATTAGTCCAAGTAGCGTTATATGCAAAGCTTCTACATCTAAAACTTCTTACCTCACCGTATTGAAACTCATTATTGAACAGTACCTGAGTTTTGCAACTGAACAGCGTCGGTGCAGACTCCAGCTCATCAGCGTAGCCCGAACAAGATTGACCGACGTCAGTCGACTCGGGGGAAATCTTGCTTCTCCGCCTTGTAACCACCTAATAAGTGATGTTGTACTGTTTTGTTGTTATCGGTAACAAGGTATCAGTAGCATAAAGTTGCAACGTACCTATTTTAAGAAAGAATGTTCTGAAAGTTACATATACTAAGGCATGTCTTTGATTTTTTGGAACAGGAGGAACAAATGTATTTATTTTAAAGCGTACAACGGACCGCATAATATCTGACAGAGATTCTCTGTGCACTAAATATAAATATTCTGACGTTAACATTTATAGTCTCTGAAAAATATCGCGCATGAGTAATTTCTAGCTAGTACTGAATTTATATTTTAAATAAACCAATATAATCCATAAAGTTATCTCAATATAGCTTCATTCAATAAAATAACAACGAACCATATTAACAACAAAATTAATATATTTCACTTCGTAAAAGCTCCAACATTATTTCTACCATTAAAATATTCTGAGCAAAAATTTTCATAAAACAGCACTCGAAACAACCCCCGGGGTAGTTTGTACCAATAAATAATAATAAGAGAATGGTACATACAGGAATGGAATTTAATTATTTCAACATGTCGGGACGACTTTACCGGATTGAACGAAATTTATTTTCGCCCTGCCGACTAAATACTGTAATTTAGGCAGTAAAATCAGCTATTGAATTAAAATGGGACTCCGAATATCTATTTTATATGCATGTTAATACTATGTTGAAAATTTTAATAATCAAGCTTAGAATGATAATGAATGAATAATGTTTGATGAATTTTGTTGGGTATCAAATAAGAAAGAATTTCGATGACACTATGTGTAAAAATCGTGGAATAGTCCATATAGTGTCTAGGAGATTTCGTTTCTAGCGCTATTAATGAACCCGTAATGTTCGAGAATAAGTATTTCTTTCTCTATTTAATCAACTGTAGCAATCACTTGTCATTGTATATCAGAACTGTCAGGTTGTACACAGCTTAGTAGGTCTGCAAATAATGGAAATAATTTAGATTATTTTTTTATTACTTATTTTCGTTGCTATAATATTTTATATGACATTGAGAACTTTATGCCCAGCTTACAAAAAAAATGCGGACACAAACGAAATATAACAGACTTGATAGATACAATTGCCTACTTTATTGCTGTATAATTTCTTGTTTTGTAACTTAAGGGAGAGCTGAGAAAAATAGGTTTTAATTTTTAGTAGTTATTTTTACATTACACAAAATATGATAATTACGTCCAATCAAGACAAAATAGTCGTCATGAATGTGCCTAGGTGAAAGGTTGAAATAGTAGCCGTGGATGGTAGTGTTACTCACTACTAAGGAGAAAGTTCTGAAAAATATTACATAATTATAACAGATGACAAACTAAAAGATATTAACAGTATAAACGCAAGCAACTTATTATTTACTAGCTGACTCGTGAAACTTCGTCTGCGTAAATTTTCCCCCTTTTTTTGTAACATTTTTCATTGCTGCTCCGCTCTTATTGGTCGTAGCGTGTCATAATACACACCTTTAATCGTACTCAATGAATGGGCTGGGCTATTCAACAGTAAAATATTTTTTTAATTCGGACCAGTAGTTCCTGAGATAATCGCGTGCAAACAAACAAACTTTTCATCAAGTTTCATAAAAAGTCATCCAGTATTTTCGCGTGAGATAAGAACAATTTATCCATCCATACATTATCACAAACTTTCAGATTTATAATATTAGTAGGATTATCCACCGACCAACTAACACTCACATTTCTTTCAGAGATGGACTTGTTCTAATCTCCTCTCTTGTTCAATCAATTGGAAACGTTTATTGATAGGTACTTTGATTCAGTCAAGTAGCTAAATAATTAGGACACAAGAACTGTGTCAAACTGTGACTTAATATCCCCCAGTTCCCCAACTTTTCTCAACGCCACAGAATTTTATGAAGAGAAAATAGGGAGGTATCCAATACATCATAATAAATTCTGAAGTGAAAGCATTTATACTCGAGGTTTATTTATCCACGTGAAAATAATAGTATTATAAATAATGATCAAAGTTTTTTTTTGTTTGGCAACTTTAAGAGGGCTGTTTTGGCGTTTTTCGGAAGTACAAAGTTTCGGGTCTTAAGTCCTCCTTTGCTCGTGTTTGGAATATAATTTGGACTTACATCTAAACTGATTTATATTTTTTATCACAACTTTTTACCGAAGAGTTTATTTATATACTAGGTGAGTTGCTTTGAAGGAGTTTACACGAGAGCCCGACTTCGCACGAGTGGAATATTTTTTTTAAACATTTTGGGATGAATAAAGATGTCTTGTAATTTATTTTGAATGGAATGTCTGATTTCAATAATTCAAAAGTAATCAACAGGTATTGAAATAGTCTTGAATACTTACAAAATAATTTATTTGGACAGGAACTAATACAAAGGTATGGTCCTGTCCAAATAAATGGATATGAATAATGGATAACATGGCCTGATTTGAACTCATAAAATGTAAAAAAGTAGTTATAGTGACATAACTACAATAATTGGACATGTGGTATCACAAAGTTTTTTGTAGATATTGATATTATATTCTTTAATATTGTAGAACATCTTTTTGTTCTATTACCAATACATTTCGCAGCGCATGGGATGAAAAACATTTATTGGCTATTTTTTTACACCTAGGGTTGGTTTTAGGCGGGATTCCTTAGGCTCTCTATTGTTTTCTAGCAATAAATATAGCCTTTGTTACTCAGTGATAATGCAGCTATCTAACGGCAAAAGAATTTTTAAATCGATCCAGTAGTTTTAAGTTTATTTGTTACATAAAAAATACAAATCTTACCCCTTTATAATATTATTAAATGCGGACGCCTCGCTGTTTCACCCGCGTAGGTTCCGTTCCGTCCCGTAGTATAGATGAGCCTTATAGTTTTCTACCTAGCTATTTCTTGCGAACTCCGCTCGCGAATTCGTCAAGTAATTCATGTAGTTTATTGTCTAAAAAGTATACACCTAGACGAGGCCGTAAATATAAAATCGGCATATTTTATATTTACGGCCTCGTCTAGGTGTATACTTTACTACGAACAGACTTTTTTTTTCATTTCGTGTCCTACAATAATTTCATTTGACACTATTTCAAAATAAAAGTAACATTAAAATTCCCTTTCGTTTCTTTGACCAAAAGTTTTCACTTACGCTAATAAATGTTGATAAACTTTCGCGATTCCCGTAGTAAGTATAAATATTTTCATTAAGCTAACAATTAGGGCTTACTCAATATTACTATCACAGCCGTTATAGAGAATATTTTTCCATTAATAAAAATGCATATAATTTTTTATAAAAAATGTTATTATTATTACTGAAAAGAACCAACCCAAATAAAATACGTTATACAACAATACTTTTTCGACATCATAGCTCATTTTGAATTTCACGGGTTTATATTTTCTGTTATTCCGACTCAAGATGGTATATACTTTTATGTTTAGACATAAAACATAAGTAGTGGTAATACACGCCGTAGCGGGTAAGTGCTTGCTATTTTTCTACTTCTATATTCTTTCCTGCATAATGCTAGGGCTGTCAGCGTAGGAATTTTAAGATGAATCTTTTATAACATGAACTAATAAAAATATTATTGTTTTATTATATGCTTTAAATGTGTTGTCGTTCAATGATATTATTGGTAGAATACAAAATGTGACATAAAACTGACGACGATATATGCCGTTTACTATATTTTGTCACCCAGATTCAAATTCAAAATTATTTATGCACTTAGGATTCAAAATAACACTTGTGATACGTCGGGATTCTACATGTACATGTAATGCCAAGTTCGCAAATAATAGGTAAAGCTGGAGAAAAGAACATGGCAATAAAAACTAAAAGACTTAAAACAAAATTTGTAGATCACACAAAGTGGTGTCCCGTGTGGGAATCGAACCCACGAACGTATGCGTAGCAGTCGGACACACTCCCACCACGCCACAGAGGTCGCCAAAAATTTATAAACTTACATATTGACATCGTGAAATTTAGAGATTCGAACAAAATGGTCTGTATTTCTATGACTATGAACGATGTCGTACATATAAAGATGACCTTCTGTACTCTCGGTATTTTATGCTAGAAATAATATAGCTAGCTGGAACATAATAATAAATAAATGAATAATAAAAATATTATCACCCATTTAATCTCTCGATAAACAGTAATAATGTCGTATGTGACAACCATAATATACAGCGGAATATTATAATATAACGTATATATATAACCCTTTCCTTGTGAGACGGTATACTTGAGGCGTTAATCAAAAAAGGCTATAGCGCCCTTCACGAGCGTTATAGGCGAGGATTTATTTACTTCTATATTATATGACGCGGATGACGAATTTTGGGACGTTTTTGGGGCAAATATGACAGCTATTGTATACATTTCTACGTAGGTTTTGTCAGAATATTAGGTATTATGCTGCCTAATCCTAAGAAGCTGAAGAATATGAAATGTGCGTGTTTTTTTTATCTAATACTAGTAGTATGAGACATAAACAATGTGTTGTATACTCTTTATTATACATAATATAAGATACAGCTCCTTCTTCTCATACGATTCTAAAAAACATTTTAACTAGCTTATGTTTTGTCTTTGTTTTTCATTGGGTAGTTCCGAGTTTTTCTTCCGAGTTTCAACGGGACAAAACAATACAATTTTTCAAATAATATACTAAATTTATACCCAAATATACCGCCATAATGTACACTCGGGTGGTGATAGATTAGATAGGTAGGCTTAAAGCCTTTTCATTATATTTTAAAAATAGAACAACAGAAAATTGCTTATTTATACATAAGGAGTCTAAATGTGAGTATAGACTTGAGCATTTGCTAGAGCATTACAATGTAATGTAACGTTCTTACGAATAATACAGTACAGGCAACTGCTCAGTTTCCTAAAGTATTTCCATGTAATGTAACGTTCTTAAGAATGCTCGACGCTGTGTTCGACGTAATGCTGTAAGGCGAGTGAACATTTACCTGTAACGTTTATTTCTGTCATATCTTTTGGTCATATCGGTATTTCATCGTCTGTGTTGCATACACTCCCATCACCCGTGCTCGTGCCTTTGCTCAATAATAAAACATTACACTAAAACATTCTTAAGTTTTTAAAACCTGGTTGTAACAAGATATTGAGCGTTATGTTCGACGTGTGGTTCGAGGAAATTTAACAACAACGAATGCTCGATGTTCTCTTACTAGAAATGTTTTAAGTGTATACTCAACTTTACGGTTAAATTGTCGTTTTTTTAACCTATTTCCACTGTCTAGCTGTTTGAGCCATCAATACCAATAAAGATTTTTTAATATCATTATCATCTTCAAATCGCGATCACAAAGTAGCCAAACTTGAAAATATTAAAAAACGTAGATAATACATTTTTTTTTACACATACACACACACACACTTTAAACTATCTTTACAGGCTTGTCAAAAACCTAATACGCCAGTTCGTAATATACATTATCTTTAGCTGTATCCTGTATTCGTATACACAATACGTTTACACTTTCAACATTATCATATAATATCATCTCTACTAAACATTATAGGAAGAAATGACATTATGATCACATATATTTTTGTATCAAAAACTTGCTTTTATTTACCTATAGCAAGAATGCACTAAACATTGTAACTCGCTCAGGGTCGTGCGATCGATTCCCGATCGCAGAAATAACAATATAATTCAACTGCTCAGCCGACTATCTGCTCACCCCACCTGAGCTTAACCCCCCTCTTCTTCCCCTGTCTACCCCACCCCCTCTGTGGCCGTGGGATGGCCACAGAGGGGGTGGGAGTACCGCAAGAGCGTAAAAATAAAATTAGCTAAACACGTGTAGACAGTTTGTTGCGAGGTTCCGTACCTATATTAGAAAAAATATTATAAATTTAAATTTCAGATGTTCCGTACCTATATTAAAAAATAAATTTCAATTTCAGATGTTTTATAAAGTAATGTTTTAAGAAGAATCAAACACATTTGGGTGCTTTTTTAGCCACAGCAAAATATGCAATTAGTGCGTCTGTGAACTTCTGAAGTATGAAACTGATTAATTAATAGGTATTAATACAAAAGTGGTGCTCTTCTAATAGACAGAGAGGGCAACAATCAAGCTAACCATTACAACAAATGGCCTTGACACCGAACGAAGACAAAAAGTGCAATTTTATTTTGACTTCCTCTGTGGCGCGATGGGAGAGTGTCCGAGAGAAAATAAGTTTAAAACAATAATATCATCATTATATCACCATATTAATGTACTTACTAGACCCGTCTTTCGAGTGTTGTTCCAAATTAAAGAGAATACACTGAACGCGGCCAATGACGAAGACCTTAGTCATCATCATTAGCCTATCGCAGTCCACTGCTGGACATTGCCTCTCCAATTGCATGCCATTTTGTTCTATCTTCGGCTTCCCGCATCTTAGAAAACTACTTATACCTTTAAATGATTCAATAAATAACATAATACATGTTTGTCGTATGCCTAACACCCTTTGTACCCGGTAAATACAATTCATTCGAGAGTTTCCACACGCGTCGTACGGAACCTTGAAAATTGGTGCAAGGGGGAGACTAGTAAAAGTTGGTCTACACCATAACTCACCATGAGTAAGACATAACGCCATTACCTACCGCATTGCTCGATGAATTTAAATTTATATCATGGTGGTTTAATCAAAATAAACTTGATAAAATGTATTGTAGCGTTTTGAAGTTGCGTGCCAACTTGTTTGTATTTTTGTCTCGAAAAGTAAATTAAGATTTTTGTTGGATATATAATATCTTGGAACAACTCACACAATGTCATATGATTCCAAATTAAACAGAGCTTGTACTATGGCAACCAGACGACTAATAAACATACTTACATACATATTATAGATAAATTACACCCAGACATAGAATAAACCATCGTGCTCATTACACAAAGTTTTAGTACCTAGATGACCGCGCTTCGCTCGTTTTTTTTTTAAACGACGTTTTAGGTAGATCGATTTATCGCTTCCGAAACCCATGCATTCTAAATTTCATGAAAATCGTTGGAGCCGTTGCCGAGATTCAGATTATATATAAACATACATATATACAAGAATCATAATATAATAATAATGTAATAATATCTTGGGACTTACACAGCGCTGTTGGATCCCAAACTAAGCAGAGCTTGTACTATGAAAACCAGACAACGGATAATATTTCAAAATACATACATATTATAGATAAATAACACCCAGACACAGAATAAACCATCGTGCTCATCCCACAAAATTTTATCCTGGGTAGGAATCGAACCTACGACCTCTGGCTTTAAGTCACCGTCACTTACCACTAGACCAACAGGCCAGTAAATTGTTAAATTATCTTAAGCGATGTTTTTTTCTCAAAGTTGTCCATAGCTACGTCTATATAGTGTATAGCGTTTAGCTTTATAATTTAAGTAGGTTAGCTTGAAGTAGTAAACATCGGTCTACGTACTGTCGATGGCATTACTGGTACTACAAGTATTATTTTTGTCAGTAGTAGATTTATATCACTTAGGAGGACATTTATATCACTTAGTTTTCTTCGATATAATTTTCTTTAGGTCTTATTGCTGACTAGTGTTCGAAAAAAGTTCTAATAAATTTAGAAGTATTATAAATCTCCACTAGCACTGCCTAATAGGTTTTATTGCAGGCATAGATAAATCTGTAGTACCATAGATGAATTATAAATTTCTTTTGGTACTTGGTACTACCAAACAAATCAGTAGGGATACGAATTTATACTTACATTATAAAGCTGAAGAGTCAGTTTGTTTGAACGCGATAATTTCAGGAACTACTAGTTCGAATTGAAAAAAATGTCTTTGTGATGGATAGCCCATTTATCGAGAAAGGCTATTGGCTATATAAAATCAAGCTATGGCCAATAGGAGCAGAGCAGCAATGAAAAATGTTGCAAAAACGAGGAAAATGGTCGCATACAAAGTTGCGCGTGTCTTACTATCAATAGACTTGTCATAAGAAATAGACAGCATTATATCCCAAAAAATAATAGAGGGAACGAAATATTACATTATCCCTGAAACACAAAGTGGGTATATTCTAAAGTGCAACGTCACCTTGCACATGCTCGACAATATTAGTTTTGTAGAGGCACATTCCTACGTCTATTCGTACGAACCACAAACACACAAGCAAACTATAGTGCGCATCACACTCACACATTCTCATTTCTACTTCTATTTCGCACATACACATAGGTTAACACATACTCTCTTTCACTTAAACAATAATGTATTATACACACACATAGACAATAGACATACTCATAATATATGTACACTATTCCATCCACAGCCGGCACATATTTACGTTACACTTCACAACATGACGCGCTTCCCACCGTAGAACAATCAAATCAAATGAAAATTAAATCGTGTACGGCACAAGCGCGAAGACTTAACATTAATTATTCATTAATCCGACACCGCACAGAATTGATGATAGCAAAACACGGTTGACGGGTGTCTCGTATTGACGGATTGTAGTTATTATACAGAACTTGGTTGTTATATGAAGTCGTACAAACTCATCAACTCATCTCTTTCGTTTATATTCACCGAAAACGTAACAAAAATCTGACTTTAAAATTTCGCTACATTTCTTGGCTAGCTCCCAAGCTGTGCAATGTATTTTTTAACATAGATACATTAATATCATAAAAGGTCTTATAGTATTAGAAAATATTACAAACGTATGTATTAGTCGTTTTTGACAGTATCATCTAGCAACGGCGACGCTTGCCCGGGACAAACTGGAGTCCTCAAGTAGTGTGCGCTACTAACAAACTATATTTTAATGTTCATAATATATTATATTTGGTAGCTTTATAGCAGCGTTATAGTAGCGACTCGTCCCAGTTTTGCAAAATTGCAATTAACTAATTACAACTGCATAAATTGAACGTCATATTTTAACTGAGTTTTTCATTGCGTACTATCAAAATAAATTATCTACTTTTCCTTACATTACCATGCAAATCTAATCTTAATGAATTTAAACAACAATAAAAATCAAATGTCCAATACCTCGAGGCTTGCTTAAGTTGATATTTATCTGTGTAAGCATAATAAAAAAAAACCTACAACATATCGTAAAAATATATATCTATCGATAATCTTATTCATGAATAACTATAGTGATTCGCCCGTGTCTCTATCAACCTCGTTTATACAGAGAAATAAAACATTAGGCGGTTTATTAGTGTTTTTTTAAAGTGAAGGTGCTTTCCTTATCGGCCCAACTTAAGCAAAGAAACTCCCTTTCGTCTTAATCTAGAAAAAATACACAACATTAAACGATAGGTACATCAAAGTAACATTACCTATTATAATGTATTTACTTGGTTGAGCTTCTGATTTATGTGCTCATCATTTTGGTATTACCGTAAACAGTATATTGATTACTTCCAAGGTATTCATCATAAAACAATTACGGGATACTCGTAGGGTCTCGGTTAATTGCTACTCTCACCTGCGTTGTTGCGTATATTGGCGTGGTGTATACTAATTGTATTTTTTATTTGTTTCAGGTGGATTTCTCATGCAATATTAATCGACTTACCCGATAAGTATGAATCGAGATTTGTTTTTAGTAATATTTTAAGAGTAAACTTAGATTATCTAGAATAGTCGCAGTACAGCATATTGAGAATCGTATTTCAATGGTTTAATAACCTTTTCGGGGACTCAGTCAGTGCAAGTTCGCTGTTTTCTCTGTCGTAGTTGATTCTTCAAAACGAGAATCGAAGAGATAAGTCCCATGGAAAATGAAGGGATATGCGGTTGTTGTACCGTTTTTACCCGAACGTTATACTTATGCTCACGATTTACAAAGTCAACACATTTACAATATGAAAAAGTCTGCATATTTGATGAAAATTTTGGTGGATTCGTATTATACGTATCTCAATCTTCATCAACCAACTGAGCTATAGTCACAGACCAGCGGCTGTTTAAAAATTATCTCAATTACAAATTAGCAAAAATCGATCGTTTTTAATACTCATATTGATGCAAAAAAAGATAGAGGTGTCTTATGAGCACTCGGTTGGAACGTAGTTCTTTTTGCTATATCTTTTTTGCTTTTATTAACTACTGATTTAAAAAAAACTGGAAGAGTAAAACCTTTTTTAATTGTCCTGTTTCAAAAGTAAAGTTTCCTAAGTAAAACAATATAAAATACAAACAACCTACATAACACAGCCTCCTTATTCTAGCTTCCTATAATCATAAATAATTGATTTTTGATAGATTCAAAATATTACGTTTTCATTCGTCTAACCTCCCAGCCAGCAAACAAATGATATCGTGCGATAACAACGTTCCAATACATTCTATAGTTGCACCGTAAAGTTAGTAATCAAGTAAGTAGGTACCCAATTTTAACTTAAAACCTACTCGTAACGAAATTATCACTTTGTCAATAATTATAACTATACATTATAACCGTAATTACATTATATTCATTTACCACCCAATACCACGAATAAAACGGTCTTAATACCGTTTCAACTGAAAGATAAATTTTTGACCCACCTCTACATTCAACACTAAACTTTAATGC
Source organism: Herminia tarsipennalis (assembly GCA_945859575.2). Classification (NCBI taxonomy): domain Eukaryota; kingdom Metazoa; phylum Arthropoda; class Insecta; order Lepidoptera; family Erebidae; genus Herminia; species Herminia tarsipennalis. The sequence continues at coordinate 5,566,433 of OX243834.2, read as the reverse complement.
CGTAGTCATACAGTTGAATTTGCGTTACATTATAACAAGCTGTACATTAAAAGTGTCGTACAATGAACGAACTAATGGACTCTCATTACGGCCAAATTAGTTTTATGACCGTTGTAAACACGATCGAGATAATAATGGCCGTAATCCGCACTGGACGCCGTTTAAACTCGCCATGTACTGGCTAAATGCACTGATACTAGAAGTGGGTTATGACTGAACCGTTTTAACATACCACCAGCTTATCTAGACCTACCTATGGTAATAGTGTTACAACTGTAACGACTAGAAGTCGGTTATGACTGAACCATTTTAATATACCACCAGCTTATCTAGACCTACCTATGGTAATAGTGTTACAACTGTAACGACTAGAAGTCGGTTATGATTGAACCATTTTAACATACCACCAGCTTATCTAGAGCTACCTATAACAAACTTTAACTTCAATACAAGTAAAAAAAATAACCTGTTTATCTTTTGAGGTGAAATTTTATTGCCGAATGCAGTTGGGGGAAGTTTTTGGACGCTTTAAGGACTTTACATATGCAATATTCTTAATTTGTGCACATTAGACTATAATGGTTCTTTAAAGATAAAAAAAAATAGGGTATTTATTATTTAACCTTAGTTAATGTTTATAAAAATTTACCGTAAAGGAAAAAAAAAAGTACTTCACCGAATGCCGATTTTGCTAACTTATTCTTATGTTTTAGTATATATCTCTAATGCTGTATAAGCAAGGACAGCGTTTTATACACTAAACCCTTCCCAGAAAAATATGCAGTCGAGTGTACCCCATTTGAATTAGATTACGAGCTTTCGAAAAAATCGCGAACATATATACATACGTGTCAAGCAGAGAACCGCGTTTTTGAAGGCGGTTAAAAATTGTGTACAGCATATAAGTAAGGTATATACATCTATACCAATATTATATATCTGAAGAGTTTGTTTGTTTGTTTGAAGGCGGTAATCTCAAGAACTACTAATCCAAATTGAAAAATTATTTCACTTTTGGATAACGCATTTATAGGCTATACAACATCACGTTACGGCCAATAGGAGCGGAGCAGCAATGAGAAATGTTGCAAAACCGGGGAAAATTTACGCAGGCGAAGTTGCGCGTTACTCTACTGATTCCTTAAATACCTTTGTTTTATTGTCCGACATTTCGACCGTATTGCAACGGCCGTGGTTGGCTGACCGTAGTCGACCCGTGACTACGGCCGTTGCTTATACATTTTTTATAATATCCATATTATTTTTATATCAGACAAAATTCACAGAAAGACCTATCTTACACTATGGTTCACTATTTTTTTATCTATGCAACAATAGTGTATATTAATAGCACAGTTATAAGGTTTCAGTTTTAGCACAAAAGTCAAAAAACGGATTGGGGATATTTGGCTTACAGGCATATCAGTAAATGCTGGGTACCTCATATTCTTCCTCGTAAAACGAATTTCTCATAAAACGTCCTAAATTAACATCGTAAGCAAATACCTTTGGGCATACTGAGTGATAAGTTTCTTTCCCTGGCTGTCACATGTTACGTACTTATTAAATTTTCATCATAGAATAATATAGGTACAATATTATGACAGTTTATTATATGTATAATTTTGTCGTACCAACTATTTAATATTAGGAAATAACTACAGTGAGTTCATTGCATTTGCAGGTTCCAATCCTACCCATTATACTACCGACGTGTACCCACTCCCAACACAAGCCATTGAGCTTAGCTAGCCCACATTGCTAGTTATATTTAGCACATAGCTAGTTTAATCGAGATGATTGTTAGTTACATAAGTAATTAACCACCTTTTTGACGTCACACTTTTTCGTGAGTGCAGGAACAAGTGTGACGTCACCGCTCACATTCCGTCATCGATTTATAAGACGTTATCACGTCAAAATAAAACATTTAGTTTGTGATAAAATGATAACAAAAATTTTTCAACTCTTGTGTTTAGCCTTAACAAGTCATAATAGACTTATCGCTAACTATAACGAAAAAATAAAAAAAAATGTGTGGCACTCGGAGACTGCCGCGGTAAAGCTATTGCATAGCATTTTTTATCAACTTATGTAATTATATTTTTTTTTTCATTACATTTCAGAGCAGGTCGTCTCGATCCGTGCGAGCTTCGTACAGTCGTATCATATACATATACGTTAAGCGAACGGTCGGCCGAGCTACATGGTAGGCGGAGTGGGGGGTGTTGGGTTTTATTTTCGTTACGCAATTTCTTGATTCGGTCGCCGCGCTCAAAGCCCACGATAAAACCTATGCAATAGCTTAACAAAACGCGTAGGTATATGAGATGTTTGTTCAATAGAATTCGAGGAAAATTTGTTCGACGTTTATTCAAAGTGTCTTGTAGGTGTAAGAACTATTTTTAGAAACCATTTAACTTTAGTAATATTAATTATTTTACTTGAATAAGTGCTTGTAAGATGATATTATTTAAATATCTAAACACTAAGGAGAAGCGAGTTAGATTTTTATCTTTAAAAAAAAAAGATTGGTAACCCCAGTCGCCTAAACTTAAATGTGTGTATGTCTGTATGTGGTATCGTAGCACTTAAATAGGTGAACAGGTACGAATGCGGTTGCAAATAGTGGTACTTTATTCGAGACCAACTTTAATCGAGATGATTGTTAGTTACATAAATTCATCAACGTCACCGTTCACGTTCCGGTAACGTCAAAAAGTGTGACGTCACCGTTCCGCCTGCTGATAGGCTGCAGTACTGCGACCGTCCATTAAAACTCAAATGCATGGTTGTTTATTACAATGTCATCAATGTTTTGGCAGTGACATGCGATACTATTGGAATTAAAAAAAAGTTAAATAAAACCGTGACTGATTGATTTATCGACCCACAGCTCAAACCACAGAATGGATTAACACATTAGATTAATTAATTTTAAGGATTTCCCTAAAAGGGGGAGAAACAGAGTTCCCAATTTCACTTTCTCTAACTAAAATTACTTATTTCAGATTATAGAAATACTAACTTTTCCTTTTAAATATTATCGCCGATTGAATTAATGACTTTTGATACCACCGTCTACAGACTTGAGCATTGCCACAGGGTCTCTTTAAAGCTGTCATATTAAATATTTTACTGCCTCTGTGGCGCGGTGGGAGTGTATCCGACTGCTATGCAAGAGGTCGTGGGTTCGATCCCCACCCAGGATAAAACTTTGTGTGATGGGCACGATGGTTAATTCTGTGTCTGGGTGTGTGGGTGTTATTTATCTTTAATATGTATGTATTTAGAAATATATAAGTATGTTTATCAGTTGTCTGGTTTTCATAGTACAAGCTCTGCTTAATTTGAGATCAGATAGCGTTGTGTGAGTTGTCCCAAGATATTATTATTACATAAGGAATCGTTAATATCGTCAATTCGCCTCTGATCAGTGATCAGGTCTAACTTTATGATGCTACCTTCGGTATTAAAATAATAAACGACATGTTATGTCGTCGACCATACAAATTAAATAACATCCTACACGTTGTCGAGATTCTACAATTAGGAGCATTTTGCATTGTTTCCTAAATCTTCATTTGTTAGGACGTGAGTACGGTATGAGGGGGTGCCTTCCCAATAAAATTTCCATTTTTAGGAACCTGCACCCTCGGATTGTGACCGCAAGCGTAACTCAACAGTGAACACCCTTATTATATAGGGGAGGGGGGGGGTGCACATTATGGGAAAGTTGATTAGATTTTTGATTGGTGCTCAATGTTGTTAATGTTGTTAAGTGGTTGAATAGGAAAGTTGTGCTCATTTATATTCCAATTTTCACTGGATTGGTTAAACCGCCAAAAGTGGAACAGAAATTAATACCAATTTTTTGCCTATTATTCTTTTTGAAGCGTAGTTTTATTATTGTAATAAGTATTTCGTTCCTAAAGTAACACCAATATATTTTTTTTAATTCCTTATTCATATTATGGAAAGAATATTAATAATAAACCCCTCAGAGTCAGTCATTATCTCATAGGCATAGTAGCAGCTTTGAAAATTCTTATGACACAAATTAAAAATGTCTCATGAAGGGAGGATGAAAGAAAAGCAAACAAATCGCCAGGCAGCTTTGTGACGAGCTGCATGTGCGTGGCGACACTGCGGTCTCGATGCCTTAGAGAGTCGGTCAGGGCCTCATCTCCCGCTTGCCTTCTCTGGCTGGCGGGAGTGGAACACCAAAAGCGCCGGCAGGACTCTCAACTCTGACTTGTCTTAACCGGTGTTCGGTGGTGGAAGTATCATTTTGAAGGGCTTATCTACGGGGATACCCGCTCATGAGCTTCTTGTGATGGTGAAACCTGCGCCGCACCTCTCGACACCCCAGGCTGCTGTTGCTCCCTGTCGCCTGTTTGGCTTGTATGCCTGTGGTGGCCAGAGGGGGTGCCATCTAGTAAGTGGCGAGTCACTGCCTGCTCATTAGTCCGTGTAATTAACATATGCGACAAGAGCAGGCGCATAGTTTCTTCACAGAACCTATTAACCAATCCACAAACACCTCACATAATGATCCAGTATATTAGTTTACCATTTCTTGTAATAAATCTACACCAACCGGGGATTGTCGTTGGGTACATTTCTACACTGTAGACAGCGATAATCGCCGGTTGGTCTCACATAGTCTGAGATTCGAGTGTCTAACCGGCAAATGCGATGTTGGCTTCGGCCCCACGCACGTCTCTTAATGACCGAGACCCTATAGTCCCGTGTAATGGAAAGTCTGTCCCAAACTCGAAATCTTATCCCAAACTAGGCAGAGCCTGTACTATAAGAACCAGACACTTTTCTCACAAACTCTTCTCACTCACACAAAGTTTTATTTTAGGTGGGGATCGAACCCACGACCTCTGTTAATATGATTAAAATAATACTTTTAACACTTGCGTGCTCACCAGTTTTCCGACTATGCACCGAGTCTGCGCGTAATATTGTAGCGATATCCGCCATCCATATAACATTTACAGGCAGAGATGTATTTGTTAATGCTAAATGCATTTGGTGGATAATTGAATGGCGTCATTCTGAGACATAATAAAACCCAAGCACTTTAATCGATAAAATCGAATTAAACATAGCCATAAAACACACAAAACCCATGCGTTTTAATCGAAAACATTATTTTTTCTATCGACATAAATATAACAAGTTCACACCATGCAATCGTGTTCCAACCCTCCGCTTGCCGACCGATCCCCACAGCGGTGTTACATTACACGGGGGCCGAAAACCAACAAATTATTCCCCGCGGCCCTACCAGACGTAATTACTGTAATTCGTTCGCGCAGTTTACTGTGTGCGGGATTAGCAGCCGAAGGGTTACCTACCTTGATTTAATCTGGAGAAGTGTGTGCTTAGTTCAAGTCGATTTCCACGATTCGGTTGTACCGTCTGGTGTAGATAGGTGTGAATTAGTAATGTGTGGGCGATTCTTGTTATGTTCGTGGAAGGGTTAAGTCCTAACCGTTGTTGCGTTTGGTTTTCGAATTCGAATGATTAGGCTGTTTTATCGATACCCCAACTAAATAAAACAAAATCGAATCGAATCGAAATTTAAATAAAAGGTTATTGTGCAGATTAAGATCAATACCGTGGTTTAAAACAATGTCTATGCAATTTGTTAATGTAATGTAATTTACGCTTATTTAAAAAATATCTGGATTATAATCTAGAGTTTTTTTTTATGTGAACGGAAATAACGTAATCAAAAAACTCTATAGTGAAAATGCTTAGACATATTGAGTATGATGTTTTAAGTAAAAAGGTGTAGATAGGTTACATAAACAACATTCGATCTTTAAAAACGGAAACTAATAAACTATATAATAACAAACTAATAATGTAAAAACACAATAAAACTAATAATGGCAAACTAATGTCACACTATTATAAAAAGTCATAAAAGTAGGAAAGCATGATTTAATTATCACGAGCGAAAAAGAGACAAATGTAATCCGCTGCTTTCATCTATTGACGCCAGCGATGCGACACTGACATTATACAAACTTGTTCAATTGTCAAAATTTTAATGTGCGCTTCTAACCTGTCTCCACCTTTTTACTTAAATCATAATTGGTTTAATGAAAATGTTGACTGTCAAGTCAAATCAGTATCTTTTTATGAAATGTCAAAATGACAAGCTCTTTAATAATGTGTATGGAATAGCAACCTATTACGTCATAAGTTCCTATCGTCAAATCATTGATTTCAGTATTCGTTTTCATGCTTTTAAATTCAAAAACATGTTAAATTGTAAAAGAACACTTATTTTCGGAGCATTTTAAGATCAACTATTACCTGATTAGTATAAAATAATTTACTTTTATTGTAGAACTACCCAATTAGTAATAATATGAATATCTTTACCAGTTGTCTGATTGCCATAGTTCTTCGAATCAAATGTCTGTATGAGTTCTGTAGCGTTAATAAAATAATAATTGTTAGGGGTTCGTATGGAGTCAGTAATAATAAAAATAATAATATCTTGGGACACACAACGTCACCTGATCCCAAGCTAAGCAGAGCTTGTACTATGGTAACCAGACGACTGATAAACATACCTATATATTTCTATATACATACATACTATAGATAAATAACACACAGACACAGAATGAACCATCGTGCTCATCACGCAAAAGTTTTATCCTGGGTGAGGATCGAACCCACAACCTCCGGGTTAGCACCTAGGGTCACTAACCACTAGACCAACAGGCCAGTCAAAAATAGTCTGCTCCCGTTCTAGTTTCTAGGGGTAAAATCTATAAACTATAGCTCTATATATCATAGGTATCCATTTAATTAACTATATTAAGTCTTCGTAATCCGATTCCGGACTAGGCATTAAACGAATATATTTTTAATACAACGGCATTATGAAGCTTAACAGTCTATATTTATGTTATTTTAATGACCATTACGGATTTAGTTAAAACCGCACCACCTGGGTCGTTGAACTTTTTAATGTCATTCCATTCTTTGTCAGTTTGAATACATAGCTTTTTTGTGATTGATTGTTTCAATATTGTAGTGTAGTAATTTAATTTAGAATGTTATACAAGGTAACTGTACCTACAAAGTCACCATGTACCTACAACATGCTAGAGAAATTTGCAGCGGCGGTAGCCTAATGGCTAAGGCATCGGTCTCACAATCGTGACGTCACGGCTTCGAATCCTACCCATTATACTACCAACGTGAACCCACTCCTAACACAAGTCTTTGAGCTTAGCTGGAGGGTTTAACAAGATTGCTCATAATGTGAAACTTAATCCTACGTTGCAAGTTATCTTTATTCCTAAAAAAAATACTTTTTGGCCATCAAAGTTCTTGGAGAAGAAAATTTACAATTGATTAAATAAAAAGTTTCTATTTTTTTTTTTTTTGTAAAAACACTTTTTAATTGATTGGTTAATAATTCACCTAAGTTACAATAGGGTTATATCAACTACTCAAATCCAAATTTTCAAAATATTGTTTTCCCGATGCAGGGCCATCAATTGTTAAGGAGTTCATATGCTAGTTTACCATCAGCTCTATTTCATTGTGTAATAGTAGTATGACAAGAATAAAGTGCTACTCAATACTATTACATATTGAAGTAATTGAATCACAACCGTGAAATATTGAATAGTTCCGCTCGTTGTTTGTGGTCTTTATCATGAGTTCCACTTCACTTATTGATGCTTTTTGAGAGCATGCATGAACCACTTTGAACTATACCTAAATTATTATAGGTCCGCCTTTAATATTTGAAGAGTTCCCTCGATTTTTCCAGAACCCCATGGTACTTGTATGGTAACCGGTACACATGAAGTGGTTGTAATAGTTAAAGCATTGGACTTGAAGTAGTAAGGTTATAGGTTTGAATCACACCTGTTATACTACTGACGTGAACCCACTCCTGACAAGTCATTTAACTGAGGGGATTAACAAGCTACGTAGCGTGTGTGTGGTGTGGGAACCACATTGCTAGTTATCTTAAAACAAGAGCTAGCATAATAAAATATTACAGGCCACAAATATAGTCTATCACCTTACGGTTGAAATTTATTTGCACGTCATAAACAGCAAGGTTGATTTTCCCTTGCAATAATATACTGACAGTTATTAATTTCAACCTTAACGCTATTTTGGTTACAAAGGAAGCTTTGTCAAAACTGGTAGACCACTTTTACATGTTGAAAGTGGTAAAATACCCAGTTTTATTCTTGTACCCCAAGTATATCGTACAGTCGCCTTGTACGATCTTTATTATGATTTGTCTAAGTAGATTTTATTACACAGTTAATTTTTATTATCATGAACATTTTTATAGTCTCTTTCCAAGTTTATTGGCTTGTACCAATTTCTTTTAATATGTTATTTATTAGCGTTATTATTTTGATGCTTTATGTCTATCGTTTATCGTCGTGTACTGTCATTGATCGATATAAATATCTACGATCACGGTTGATTATACAATATTACCCATTATTAAGTATACTGTAGTTGGTCAATTCTATTCATATCGTTGGACCGAAAACCAAATGAAATTGTGAATAGGTCAAACAGTTTCTAGTCCATTTTTATGCAACAAAATTGAATGCACTTTTACAGCTCTTTAACAGTAACAAACCCGACTGCTTCCCAACAAAGTCCTCCCTTCAATTACGTTGAACATCTTAAAAACTGGGAAATACGAGTTTATTACCCCATATTTTTTTAATTACATCGTAAAAATTTTCACCTCATCTTGAGCACTCAAGAGAGAGGTCTCTTAAATCTTCGTCTTAACAAAATTAACATTAATCTCTTGTTAAAATAGCCGCGAAACGCTAATAGAATTTGCTATCGGAGTCTTGAAAATTACAGGTATAATGGGTACTATTAAAGTAGGGTATAATTAATAGGTGACTATTATTACGGGTCAAAAGTCGAGTTTGAGAAATACTAGCTTTTACCCACAGTCACTTCGGTTTAGAAAAGTCATGATTCTACATAAAGATGGTATAGTTTTACAAAGACCGCTGTACCGCACATTCAGAAGGCGCGGCGTTCCCCGCTATATCTCGGCCGCGAGTTTGATTTCGAGCAAACTATAATGCCTGTTCGCAAGCAATTGGTAAATCCGAAGAAAAGAAACAAGGCAATAAAAAAATCGCGGCCACTCTTTTTAAATTGCCTGCCTTTATATTTAAGGTGCTTCCACCATAATATTCCATGACTGATGCAAAGGCAAGAGATAAAATGATGTAAAAAAGAAGAAATGAGATTAAATACACATGGCTAATCCTAATGGCTAAGACATCGAATCGTGAGGTAGCTGTTTCGAATCCTACCCTTTATTCTACCGACTTGAACCCCCTCTTAACACAAGTATTTGAGCTTAGCTGGAGGCATTACTCACGCATTGCTAATTATCATTTAAAAAAAAAACAGAAACAAAAAAAACAAATCCAGTTATAATGTGAAGGTCAAATGACTAAAATGCCAAACTGCATAATCTCGGTACTTTTCCTTTATCATCATCATCCACAGACTTTACTCGTCCGCTGGTTCACAATTTTCACCACGAGCCCTCTGAAAAAAATGCAAAAACTATGGGTTTTAATATTGGACAAAGTATTGCTAATTAATGAATAAGCATTAGTTGTCTAGTTATCTTCGAGATACTATTTTACCAAAATTAATAAACGTCCGCATAGGATTTGATAACAAAATACCGGGCGTACAGAAGGTAATCATCATACAAGGCGCGCTCAGGCAACCGTATATTGCTCTCGGAACGCCTTCGAATCAAAGTGATCCCAAGTGGTATGTGCTACAGATCCTTTCGCGAATAAGTCCAAAGTTTACTAAACGGTAATCCTGTGTTCGGGAACAAATTATGTCTATAAGTATTTGCTCGAGCGATGTAATTATGAAGGTAACTTTCAGAATTCTTGGTGTTTTGTGATAATACTATCACAATTTTTCTAAAGACCACACTGATTAAGAAAAAGTATGTATACTTCAGTAGTAAAATGAAAAGGACAGAAAAGTATTTTCCAGTATGTGACGATACAAAGCATCTCGTTGAGTTAATGATGTAAGAAATACGAGAGCGCCTCTGTAACGACAATGCCTCGATGTACTCGTATGTACAGCGCTCTCTAGTTCGCTTCTTAATAACACAAAAGACATGGGATTATGTTTCCTCATATTGTGACTTTCTCATATTCTATGGTTTAATGTATTTTTGAATGCGGAATAAATGAGTATCCTACAAATAGTTTCTAAGTAGGTAGCCACATATTTGGCATTTTATATTGCTGTGTTTCTTGGATGAGTCTTGATAGAATGGTACTATTTCAGCGTCCGCTAGTGATGTATACTTTTTTGGTATTACATAAGGTGCTGAAAAGCTGCTTTTGAACCCTGTTATATATTACCAATGCTTTATATAAGGTTAATAAAAAAGTATAGCATAATATTATTGCCTTCACCTTCTTTATATTCAGTAAAAATATTATTCTTTATTTCGACCAAAAAAATAAATCAAATTTACATACAAAAGGTTGTTATCATACACCAGACATCCCTTATCACCCCTTTTCTTAAAAATAAATGTCTAAATGATACCACTATATCACTTGTGTACATAAAGCGGCCCATTCACGCCATAAAGTGAGCCCAAAAACCGCACACTTATCTTCCGTAGGTGAATTTAAATTGATACCGACTCTACTCGGCTCTGCCGAAAGTCCCCTTTAACTCAATACCTGTGCTATCTGTGTATGCCTATCGGAGACTCGCATATGTCCCGAAACAATATTTCTAAATAAAATACTTCCTTGAGGGACTTCTAGTGTCGTTTGGTGCAAGCGACAAGCCGTAGCCACTTGCTGCATTTTTTCGACGTATGTTTTTCAATCATATAAATTTACAAAATCTCGAGTCTTAAATGTGTATAGGTATGTTTTTTTTTAAATAGTTAACTAGCAATGTGGGATTGTGGTCCCATTACTAGCAATCCTATTAACCCCTCCAGCGAAGCTCAATGGCTTGTGTTAGGAGTAGGTTCACGTCGGTAGTTTAATGGGTAGCATTCGAACCAGAGACCTCACGATTGCGAGACCGATGCCTTACTTGGCTACCGCCGCTTTATACCTTTAAACCTTTCAAGCACTACATAATATTGTCTACTACCTTCTCCGCCATCTCTTATAATTTGGAGCCACATGACCTGCGAATAAAAACGCTCTACCGCTCCCCGTATCGCCCGCATTATATTTAAGTGGGTAGTTTCTGAGAAAAACAGCGTATTGTTGTCGGAATTGAAAATAAACTCGCACCAACCTCCACTTTTGGGGATGTATGACCCACCCTTGGCTGAGAGGGCATGGCGCTATTGGACCAGAGGGCCGAACGGCCCAAGGGCCAGTGATGTTTTCACAAGAGTTAATGTTTAGACTCTACTCGAATATCCCAATTATTTTTCATATTGTTTGTTGTTACTTGATATCTTGATTGTATTACGTTTACCGATATTGTGACAAAAAAAATGTTTGCTGGCTAATAATTGTGTTATAAATATCGATAGTATATTTAGTTTTTTAGGGTTCTGTGGCTAAATTGGTACAACGGAACCCTTATAGTTTCGCCATGTCCGTCCGTCCGCAGCTTAGCTCAGAGACTGTTAGTGATAGAAGGCTGTAATTTTGCATGGATAAACATTGCTTATGCCAACAAAGTGAAAGAATAAAATACTTGGCAATAGCTGTGATAAAAGTTAGTTGTTACATGGGTTACATTCTACAACCACTAAAAAGTAATCAATAAAAAAAAACAATTTAATAATAAGAAAACACGCCTGCGCAAAAAAGATGCAAACATGATCCCATACATGTAATATCATGCGGTCGGAGGCACAACACTTAATTCATCAAGATTAATTAATGCCTCCGACTGCATTTTATCAATCTGTTAAGTTATTCGAGTGTTCGACATTAAAAATATTAATATTGTTTACGAATTACATTGCTTTGTCATTTGATGTGATGTCACGAAACATAACGTAGTGCATGCCGCCGCAAACTTACATGGTGCTTTGGGCGCAGATTTTGGAGGTAGGACAAGTGATACAGTCTTATGGGTCTTTTAATAATGCTATTTACTACCTATAACACTTGAAAAAAAACCACCAGTTGATATCTTTAAGCTTTATTCTACTTTTATAAGAAATGTAAAATTCCCTTACGAACCCGAACCCATGTACTTTTCAATCTCTTCTTAACCATATCAACTCAAGCTAGGCGTCGAAAAACAAAGGATTTTATAGAATAACATACCATTTATTTATTTACACTTCTATTGATGGCTCACAACACACGCTCTCCTCTCATCTCAATACGTCTCTACTTCTATAGATTAGCAATCCTTACCAAGAGAAAGAGCTCAGTAAAAAGATCAATAAAATAAAATACGGTTATGTTTCCCTTCCCTTCCTCATAATTAAAAAAACAAAGCGTACAAATACGAATCAATCAAAACTGAAAGCCCGGCTCGTCTTATTTATTTAAGTTAATCAAAACCCATCAGGCAGATCGATAACAATCGAATCAACTCGATACAAAACTGTGTACCTGCAGAATGAAATCGCTCTCATTACCTTCGACGCTCGCTCCACGCCACGTGACGAGGGTTACCATGAATTTTCAGAATTTAAGGGAATACTCTATTATGCTCCTAATAGAAAAAAAAAATTGTGTGAATGAATGAAAATTTCTGGTATTGTTTTTGAAGATCTCTTAACGAATAATGAGGAAAAGGTTAATGTTAATTTAAGACGCAACGACTCCTAATAATAAACTACTACTGCTACTACTATTATTTTTAATTGATTTAACTTGACTTGACTGCCTCTGTGGCGCGGTGAGAGTATATCCGACTGCTACGCAAGAGGTCGTTGGTTTAATCCCCACCCAGGATGAAACTTTGTGTGATGAGCACGATGGTTTATCCTGTGTCTGAGAGTTATTTATCTGTAATATATATGTATTTAGAAATATATAAGTATGTTTATCAGTTTTGATAAACTTTCGCGATTTGTACACATTATTAAAATATATATATTACGGGTCTTAATCGCGTGAATAATTTAAGGTAAAAAACCTTGTTTACGGCCGTGGTTACGGGAAGACTCTCTCGTCTTCCCGTGACCACGGCCGTTGCAATACGGTCGAAACGTCGGGCAATAAACAAGGTATTTTACCTTAAATTATTCACGCGATTAAGACCCGTAATATATATATTTTAATAATGTTTATCAGTTGTCTGGTTTCCATAAAACAAGCTCAGCTTAGGATAAGATAGCTTGTGTAAATTGTCCCAAGATATTATATTATATTATAAATGTAAAAAAGAAGTAGAAATATTGAAATTCAAGGTTTGCAAAAAAAATTGACACACATTTCTTGGCTCACAAAATGGTATATTTTTCCCGACTGTAAGGAAGGGTTATATTTTTATCTCACACACCACTAAACGTGTTTATACAATTAAGATTCGTCATACATCCTTAGATTCGTCTTGACCGCCCAAGTATTCTTACATAGGTGACGTTTGAAAAAAACAAACATGACGGCGGTGTGAAAAAAAAGGTTGTTTTAAATTATGCTCATCTTAAGCATTTCAAAAAGGTATAACATGATTATGACTATAATACTAAAAAAGATAGTCAGTAACCATTATTTGTTTAATTTTAAATACTTGATAAAAGCTGTGATAAAAGTTGTTACATCCTACAACTACTCAAAAGTATTAAATAAAACATAAATTTTAAAAATAAAAAACTAAAAAAAATAAAAATGTAGGGGATCTTGTTTCCATCTTTTTTGAGCAGACGGGTTTTTATGTTTTAAATTTATTTTTAACTATTTTGCAATAAATCACTGCCATTCCTATAAGAATTAAGCAAGTTAAAAGCGTTAAATTAATTGATGCCTATTTCGAATGACAACGGTCTGCCCATAAGGACAAAATTACTACATTTCTATTTTTTATCACTCACCTCTCCTGCTCGCAGCTGTCACGGCTCCCGACCACATCCTAACCGCTTTAAGACTTATCCTAACTTCACCACCAATCTTAGCTACCCTACACAACGGTAGGCAGTAGAGTGGCTGCTCACTCAATCTGTCAATTACCGTGCGTTACTTGGACTGTTACACGGCACGCTTTTATACGCTATGTTCGCAGAAACTCGGTGCATTGTGGTCCTCATTAAGCTTGTGTGCGCTTCATTTATTCTATTACTAGTGAACCGTCTGCCTGAAGATATGTGCAGTGAGATTTGTAATTGGTCGACATACTTAAGGATTTGATTAGTGGGTTATTTTTATAATTGGTGTTGTTGTTTATACGACGGTATCTACAGACGATATTCGAGATAAATCTATCAAGCTAGAAATATATCTAACACTATCAATCTATATCTTGTTGCTTGACTCTCCCCTAATCATAGCGCAGTGAAATGTCGCAATGACTCCCATTCCATGCTTGATGATTCTGTCCTTCTATTTCACACTTTGCACCGATTTAAGTTTCATTGGAATATTTTGTCGAATTTGAATTAATGGACATTGTTTTTGGTCCATCAACGTGTATCTTATGTAGTATTCATAGATTTAATATAAATAAAGATAAAGGAAGGGCATTTTTTTTAATGCAATAACAACAGGAGAGTGTTGAACAAACAAATACGTGGAAGTAATATTTTTCATAGTAATAGCATTTAATGTGATATAATGGTTTGTTTTTTGATTGACTGGCCTGTTTGTCTAGTGGTTAGTAACCCTGACTGCTTAGCCGGAGGCCGTGGATTTGACCCTCACCCAGGATAAAACTTTGTGTGATGAGCACGATGGTTTATTCCATGTCTGGGTGTAATATATATATATATATATATTATTAATGCATTTAGAAATATATTATATATATGTATAACAGTTATCTGGTTTCCATAGTACAAGCTCTGCTTAGTTTGGGATCAGATGGCGTTGTGTGAGTTATCCCAAGGTATAATTATTATTATAATGTATATTACTTTTATTTTTATAACATACAGATGCTATACAAATTAATATTCAAACACAACCCAAAGCTTGCAGCACTAATAACCAACAGATTTCCAAAAACTAGAGCTATAATGACTTTCTGGAACAGACCTAACGCCAAGTTTATCTTTCTGTGGAGGCGGGACGAGTGAGGGAGCCTTGAGGCATCAAATCAGTGAACGAAACTACACCAACTCCACTCGGAATAGTTTCATTCAATTTGTGAATATTTGCACAAAAGCTATTTCGTGTTTGGTATTTAAATATTTTGTCACTTAACGTCTGGTAAATGTGTTCATTGCTAATTACAATCTGAATAGATATTTTTTGTTAACTATTGTTTTCGAACATAACAAAGAATGTTGATAATTTTATATTCCATATACTGTTTTAAAAAGACATCTCTCGCAGTAAGGACTAGCCCTGTGTAGCGAAGACGGACTCGTAACATCAATTTGTAGATTCCCGTCCCGTATGGGAATCGAACTCATGACCTCTTGCGCAGCAGTCGTGCCACTTCCACCGCTTAACTCGATTCCATAGTTTCGAGCAATACATAATGTCGTACAACGCTATAGCTAAAGTACTCACAATCCAAATAATTCCAGTTCCATTTTGCTATGGCAACTCTCGAATTTATGCAAAATTCTATTAACGCAGTTTGTTTTGTTAAAATAAGTTACAACAAATTACAATAATAACCCTGGCATTAAAATACAGGGCTATGTCTAAAAATACTCGAATTTGCGATGTCTTTTTTTTTCTTTTAAAAAAAGACAACTCCCGCATTAGGGTACAAGCCCTGTATTGCGGGGGACTTTACAAACATACAAGTCACGGACACAAAGTACACCCAGACTCGGAACAACAATTTGTGGATCATACAAAGTGGTATCCCGTGTAGAAATCGAACCCACGACCTCTTGCGTAGCAGTCGTACACACTCCCAACGCGCCACAGAGGCAGTCTGACTTCAGTGACTTGTTCACTCATTGTTAATAAAAAAAAACCCGTAGTAAGCAGCACAACTCGATAAGTAACAAAGATGATCTCAAATTAGTTCTAACTACGTTACTAATATACTTGATTTACCGCTACAATTGTTGTGCTCAACATAGGCTTCCACGGAATAGAACAAACAGTGAGATTATAGGGACTAATTGAGACCTTTTCGGTACTTAACCCTCTTTGTATAAAAGGATAGGTTTCATTAAGTTGCCTATTGTTGTACTCGAGTTCAATGTAGGTTATAATATAATAGATGTCTTGGCTTTGTGTTTTGTTAGATAGTCTCTTCCAGGCAGACTGACTAGTGTTAGTGTCGTCAGGTCACGAGTTCATGTTCGATATATTATTATACTTTGACGGGCCTATTAAGCCAGTTGTTAGTGTCCCTGACTGTTAGTGTCATAGGTTGGATTACCACCGTGCTAATCTTAGTGTGATGAGCACGATTGTTTATTCTGTGTCTATTTATTTAGAAATATATAAGTTTATTTATCAGTTATCTGGTTGTTAAAATAAGGGCCCATGTAGATTGGGATCAAATGTCTAGATGCAAACCTTTCTTTTGAATAGTCACTAGAATTAAAGCTACACTTACTTACAGCTTACATATTATACGATGTATAATATCAGAGAAACAATTTGGTCAATTTGAAAAATTCTCAAACTGCCATCTAGACATCTGGTCCCAATCTAGGCAAGGCTTATTTTAACAACCAGACAACTGATAAATACGAGTATACTTTAGTATTTCTTATGAAATAGACACAGACTAATAAAACGAATGATTACTAAAACTGATAATTTAAATATATTATAATTTCAGATATTTTTATCTTTTTAAATCTGTAGTAGACAAAACTATAAAAAATCAATCACAACAAAACAAAGAAATAAACATAAACTCGAACATAAAAGAAAAGAATTCCCATTTGATAATCAACGAAGGAGGATTTCGAATAAAAAACTGACGTTTCGCTTTACCTAGTCTTAAATTACGCACGAGACAGGAATTTTGATGGCAGACTGAATTTCTACTTTGGAATTAATGCCGGGGACCAAAGGGAAAAAACTCATTAGAAAGAAGCATCTACCCTCACTGGATTGGACTTCCTGCGTGGACGGTGAAAACAATGATTTGATTTTAGAACAGACTTGGAACAGAGTGTCTTTTTTTTAAACCTGTATACGGCCTGACTGAATTTCATGATGTTTTTTATTTAAGTTACACTATATTTTTTAAAAGGCTTATCAAATTTTTTTTAATGAACACAGTCAGATTGGCCAAAAGTCACCTTCCGAAATTGCTGCTAAAACGACCTACGAACGACGCCGACAAAGCAAACGTACAAAAATACATACGTAACAATAATTATTAACTAAGAAATTGACACAACTACATTTCAATTAATATCCATGCCCCTCTCTAAAGACAAACAAAGAGAGATTGGTAGAGAAAGAGAGAGACAAACACATTTATGCACACATACAGACACAAACCATCATTATCTCATGTATCCCATACAACTCCCGTGGATAATTAATTCGCGTAGCTTTCGCGCGAAGCTAGAGGCAGCTTTATAGGGGGGAGAGGAGGGGATACGCGTCCATTTGTACCATCAATTATTCGTTTAGCGACCGCCTGATTTATGGCGGTTCACGCTTGACCTATTAATCCCCGCTAGTTGTGAATCTAGATTGTTTTTGAGACAGAAATTAATGGCCACACTAATTAATACGTTCGTTTTTGGCGATTAGTTTTCAGGTTGTTGTTTTAATTTGTGAATTAATTAATTGAAATAGAATGGTTTGTGTAATTCAATTAATGGAATCGTGTTTTGAATATTATTGTTGTTATATCAGTTTTTTTTTAGACGACTGCTTTAAAATAGGAGTGAAATGTTTTAGGATTGAAGAATATGTGTGAGTTTCTTTATTCCACAGAGTAGTAGTTTGAAGTTGCGACTCACTCTGGATACATATTTTTTTATTGACTATATACAAATAATATTAATGAATAAACCCATAATCCATCTATAATGGTGAGTTCTGACGCGTGGAATAAAGCTCTGCAAGCAGTCTGACACAGGCTGGCGGGCGTAGCTAAATGGTTAAGGCATCGGACTCGCAATCGTAAGGTCACGGTTCAAATCCTACCTATTACACTACCAACGTGAACCCACTTCTAACACAAGTCATTTGGCTTAGCTGGGGCACTCCTAAACCCACAATACAAATTATCTTGTTTTTTTTTAAACAAGCAGTTCACAAACACCCTAGCAGCACATTCAGGCACGTTCACACGCTCGCTTATGTTCATGCCAGTTGAATGTCGCTTTGAACGCGAGCATGTGAACCCATCATAAGAAATTATCTGATTGACAGTGAAAACTTTATCAAAATCCCAATGGATTCTGGTGACTGGCGCTGTTAAGACGGGTATTTATTTAGTCCTAGTTCTGGTCGACTTTTCTAATGGTTTTAACACCGTCAGTCACGAGATCTTTCTCGCTCACCTGATGATTTCTGACGATGCTCTGTGTTGATTTTCTTTTTATCTTTAGGGGCGTCAACAGTCCGTCTGAACGGACGAATCAAATATCGAAGAAAATCCCTATAGAAGCTACCCAATGGTAGCTTAAAAAAATAAGCATACATTGGGACAGACAACAAGAAGTGACTTTGTTTTATACCTACCAAGTAAAGATAGGCACAAACACTTTTGATTGTAAACCTTCAGTTCAGTTGGTCAGATTAATTTATTAAACAAATATTTGGATTGTAAATTTATTCATTATAAATATTTCATGAATCTTGTTTTGTATCGTTATCATAATTTATACAATTAATTATTATTTATATTTCAAATAGGTACTTAAAAACCAAATGGCTGGCCTATTGGTCTAGTGGTTAGTGACCCTGGCTGCTAAGCTGGAGGTCGTGGGTACAATTCACCCAGGGTAAAACTTTGTGTGATAAGCACGATGGCTTATTCTGCGTCTGAGTGTTATTTATTTATATTACATATGTATTTAGAAATATTTACGTATGTTTATCAGTTGTCTGGTTTCCATAGTACAAGCTCTGTTCAGTTTAGGATCAGATAGAGTTGTGTGAGTTTTCCCAAGATATTATAATTTAATTAGTGTGTAAATAGTGACAAAAATGACTAGCCTGTTCGTCTAGTGGTTAGTGACCCTGACTGCTAAGTTAGATGTCGTGAGTTCAATCCCCACCTAGGATAAAACTTTTTTGATGAGCATGATGGTTTAGTCTATATGTCTACCCAGACATAGAATAAACCATCGTGCTCATCAAAAAAAGTATAAGTATAAATTATATTTGTATAATATGTATGTATTTAGAAATATATAGGTACAATTGTTTGATTGCCATAGTACAGGCTCTACCTAGTTTGAGATCAGATGGCGTTGCGTGAGTTCACCCAAGATATAAAAGATATTAAATTCACGTTCGCCAGCAAATAGTATGCGACAGAGTATTAGACCTTCTGTGGTGATATATTTGAACTATTTTTATTTTCAATTTTTTTGCATAGTTAATTTTCTTTTTGTCAAGTTTCACCAGTGAAGTTTAATTTGTAAATTGAAAACTTTTTAATAGTGAATAAATTGTAATGACATTTTTGGGTATTTTATGTTATGCATTGTATGCAAGATCAAAAATAATGCAATATTTAATGAACGTACCTAAAATTATACCCAAATCATCGAACTAAAATTTACCTAACTCCAATTTATTATTCTAACTTCATCCTTTAATTAAGCTAGTATTTATCTATCACGAATTAAACTTCTAGTGTGAGCTTAACCCGTAAAGCTACCGCCGTAAAACAGTAACCGTCCGATAATTATTCATTTATCGTAGCTCGCTTGTTATTTACGACAGACCGTTTAACGGTTGACCGCCTCTACGAGCAACCGTAGTACCTCTACGCCGTAGTTGCTACGCCGTAGCCATTGAGTAAAGCCATAAACTGAATTGAGAAATTTTTTTTAACTTTCTGACCTTTTGGGATTAAATGATCAAAACTTTATTTAATTAATTTAATTTGTTAGGGATTCTAGTTATGGTTATGCTTATATGTTAGTATTATTGTTAGATTACGTTACAAATGAACTTAGTGCCCGGCCGTTTTCTTGTTAACAAAGCCATAATGGCCGTTTTCGGAAGGCTTTACGCCTTGTTATAAATCGTCTGTTTCTTGTTGAGGCCATTCAGTGCTAAAGGAGTGGTGGGAATAACCTAGATATTTCTGTAATATTTTTTCATTACCCTTAAGGGCGCTAATAGGTCGTATGTTTGATGACCTTTACCAGCTTTAAGACTAAAAGCTTTACCACTCTCTTTATAGTATTAAGGGATCTAAGAGCATTTAGGGACTAACCGCCAATTATTGAGACATAAATGCTTTAGATTATGAGTATCTGTGCGTAAAGCGGCGGTAACCTAATGGCTAAGGCATGGGTCTCGCAATCGTGAGGTCGCGGGTTTGAAACCTACCCATTATACAACCGACGTGAACCCACTCCTAAAACAAGCCTTTGAGCTTAGCTGGAGGGGTCAACAGGATTGCTAGTAATGTGGGACTTAATCCCACGTTGCTAGTTATCTTTTTTTAATAAATAAAAATAAAATCATTATATTACCGTTGTACTATAATGATTTCAAGTTCTTACTTACGACAGACTAAAAATATTAAATACTACAACAAAATGACGCCTTAACAAAACATATTACATAAAATATGAGCACGTCGCAGTATTTAAGTGATCCATGACACTATCTCTTAACCGCAGACAAAAACGTACACTGTTCTATTTTAAAAAGGCTTAGAATATCAAAAAATATAATTGCGAGGCGTATTTTAATAGCCTTCTGAAATTTTGAAGCACATTTGTGGAACCATATGGCGATTATATTTATTAACACTTTAGTTTTTTAAAGACGACTCCCGCAGTAGGGTACAAGTTCTGTGACGTGGAGGTCTTTACAAACATACAAGTCACCCAGTATACCCAGACACATAACAACAATTTGTGGATCACACAAAGTGGTATCCCGTGTGGAATCGAACCCACGACCTCTTGCGTAGCAGTCGGACACACTCCCACCGCGCCACAGAGGCAGCCTAAACGCCTTTGAATGAAAACTATTTGGCTTGAATTGACCAAATATTGTGTAAATTAGAATGTACTCCCTATTGATTTAAGAATGTTTCTGACACTTTGACTCAAAAAACTTGAACGGCTATTAACAGTAATCAACCATTTTGACAACCATAAAATAGGAAAAAGTAATAATCTGCAGTGACTCCGTGTCGTGTGTTGGTTTTTGCCCGTATCCTCGCTTTAAGTGCACGCCAGTGTTAAGCAGTAAGATCGTCTTAAGGCTATATAACTTACAATATTTTTTTAATATACAATTACACCAAAAAATGTGCTCAAATTTGACGGTAATTGTAAATATGATATGGCTATGACTGAGTGCTTGTATCTAATTTAATCTAAATCGAAGAGATCTAACATTTTCGCCATATTTTTAACGACTCGTTTAATTATTTATCAATTAATAATGTATCAATTAAAATGCTCAACATACGGTAGTTGCAAAATGTTAATATCATACACTGGCTTAAGATTAAAGACAAACTTTGCACCTCCATTTTACCCCCTTAGTGGGTTTAATTTTCAAAAATCCTAACGTTATAAAAGGAACCTCTGTGCAAAATTTCAAGTTTCTAACACTTAAAGTTTAGGCCCTGCGTTGATATATCAGTCAGTCAGCTTCTCCTTTTATATAAATATAGATTGTTCACTGTTGAATAATTTTCCACAAAAAAATATGCCGCAATATAGATATAGAATTTGACATCATGGCAGAGACCATTTTTCTATAGACTATCCATGGTTGAAATTTGACCAAACCTTTCTGTTACACGTTATACATCAGGGTGTAATTTAGGACAATAATTTTAAGTTCCCAAGCGTCCATTCACCGCTTAATTCTGTGCTATCCGTGTCGCTATCACGCGGTTACAGACGACTGCGTACGCCGGAACCGGTCCAGTTGCCTCCTACAGGCTTTATATGGCGCCACTAGAGTCGATATGACTCATGATTAGGAGGATTCAAGGGCGCTCTAGTCGATGATTCTATCATACAAAAGCGCTTATGTTATTACTCCTTAGTTTAAGGTAGTAAGTCAAAGCTTAAAATTAATATAAATTCGTTTTATTATTAACTAGGCTTGTAGTTGATAAATTAAAAATAAATTAATATTTTAAAAGTTAAAACATTAAAGAACTTTAACAACAATTTTGGCGAAATTCCAATGTATTTGTGAAAAGGTATATATAGTTCTTAGATTGTAAATAATTAAGTACTTAGTTGTAAATAATGTTAATTTGATTGTACAGTATCTTTACATAATTGACGAACTTATATTTTTTCAAACACTTTATAATTTACTGTTTGTTATCTGTAAGTCTAGTATCTCAACAGGCGGCTTTAATTTTAACGGTTTGTTTTCAATAAACGGTATTCTTTCATCCTTTATAATAATAATATATTAATAATATTTTGGGACAATTCACACAAAGCTATCTGAGCCCAAACTAAGCAGACAACCAGAACCAGACAACCGATAAACATAATTATATTATAGGTAAAAAACACCCAGACACAGCATAAACCATCGTGCTCATCACACAAAGTTTTATCCCGGGTGGGGATCGAACCTACGACCTCTTGCATAGCAATCCGACACACCCCCACCGCGTCACAGTGGCAGTCAACAATAATAAAAATTTTAACGGTTTGTTTTCGGTAAACGGTATTCTGTCATCCTTAAAATTGCATAAATAAAATTGCAGGAGTGCGGGCTAGGTCTATGATTAAAGCACTGTTCCAACTGACGACGGTTGTCCGGAAAAATACTATTTAACTTACTTCTCAAAAAACGACACCATTCAATGAAACCAAATCTTTTACTGCTAACTGCCAATATTTTTGTGACAACGGCTTGCGTGTCTACAAATCAAAAGTATAACTTTGAAAACTTGTCAGGCCTCGATACTTCAATAAAGTTCGACAGAATAAAATCAATCATTCATGAATAAACTTGCTTTATTGTCCTTGGCTTCGTTCGCGTGAAATATCGTTATAGTATATGTTTATTATATACTAGCTGACCAGCTGCGCAATTTCGTCTGCGTAAATTTTCTCCGTTTTTGCAAGGTTTTTCTTTGCTGCTCCGCTCCTATTAGTGTTAGCGTGTATATAACCTATAGTCTTCCTTGATAAATGGAATATCCAACAGTAATACATATTTTTTAATTCGGACCTTATTGAGATTATCAAACAAACAGACAAACTCTTTAGCTTTATAAAATTAGTATACATTATTTTCTAACATCTTTGTTGCTTTTGTAAAATGTATATATAGTATAGCGGAAATTTGTTTGAAAGAAATTATTACTAGTTTAAAAGGCATATATGTAACTGCATAAGTATATTATATAGTAGGGTATTACACAAAAGCTGAGTTTTTTGCAAAACCAAAAATAGACATTATCATTAAATGTAGCTATGTTGGCATTTCTTGAACATGTTATTAGTTGGTAGTTTTTTTATAATATTATCTTATTTTTAATAAGTTCTTAAGTTTCGTTGTCATTGCTTTGTTTCTAAATCATTTATGAATAAGAACACCTAATCGAAGTAATATAGTAACGTATCAATATACTAATTTTCTACTGCACGCTCAACAATGTTAACCGATTCTCAAAAGTAATAGAATAGTGTGATTATTACTATTTAAAATATCGGACAGGCGGTATTTGTAAGTGTTAAGTGACTGTTGCTGACGGTACCTGCGAATTGTAAATCGTGCTCCGTGAATTATTTGCAATATATATATTCACGGTTTCACTCTGATTGTTGACGATCGTATCTTGTTTAAATTTATGACTTCGGAATATAGTGAATATATAAATACCGTTATTTGAAGTTCAAAATATATGAGAAAAAGTTTGGTCAAAATGTATAAAGGAGCTATATGGAAATAACGATTCGTGACAGTAGCGTTGGTGTCCAGCAATTAAAAGTATTCCTGAATTTTTTTTTCTAGCTTCTGAGAAAGTATTAGTAGTAGTATTTAGCTGTGGTTCAAATTATCATAAGCCGAAATATAAATATAGTAGTTTTATGCCACGACCTTGTTTCGCGTAAACTAAATGACACATATCAGGAGATAAGATGATAGCTGATTAGTGGCTTGTTGTTGACGAGCCATTCAGAAACTGCTGTGTATTCTTTAGCTTTAATCGTGTTCAAAAAAATAGGCTAGTGACTTTTGTTGTTGACCGTACAAACATTGACCATTAGTGACATTTTAATCTATCGCCATATATCTTTCTGTAAAGGCCGTTACACAAAAGCGTCACATAAAAACGTCACGTATATAACCGTATGTACTTGATAGGTTTTATTGAGTACTAAATAAAATAATAGCAATGTTAGTAGTCGGAAAGTGCTGTTACATAAAAAATAATGGATTGTTACGGTCTTAAGTGCGAATAAGACTATTTTTCTTGCTAAATTAATTCTTCTGAAATCTCTAAAAGGATTTTTATACCTTTATCGGTTACTTTCGGGCTGCTCGCATTTGATATCGTTTCCACAAAATCTAGGCCACAAAGAATGTGCTTAACTTTCAAAATGTATTTTTATTACCCGAAAGGAAGGTATGTGTTTAGCGTAAGGAACTTTGTTTGTGTGTTATGATTATTTACGTTTATCAAACTCAAACTTAAATATCTTTATTTCGTAAAATCAGGTTTATGATTATTTGAAAACATCAAATTAATACATACTAAAAAATATATAAAATTATGATTGTTTGAAAAAAAAACAAAGTGAGGTTAGGCGGCAGTTCCAAGTGCTCATAAGAAGAAGCTGCCAAGAAACTTCTGGGCCACTCTTTTAAAATCATCAAGTTTTTCTTTACAAAAATAAATTTTACTGAATGAACCAGTGTGTTTGGTGAGTGGGCTCACTAACATATAACATATCGATATCGATTATTTAATTTTATGTTAAATTAATAATTATACAAAATGTTTTACCTTAAAACAATCAATCATTTTAAATAATTAATACTTTGTCTTTTTTTTTGAACGAAAGCTACGATAAAAAATTTCATCACCATGTCAATCTTGAGGCTATCCAACTCCTCGATTGTATGGACTTAAAATGAAGACTCAAAAGAGTGTAATCAGATTAAGTATCTTAGCAGCTTAAGTCAACTTAAAATTACTTATTAGCTCCAATGTTAGTTTGTAATATTTTAAAGAGTAAATCATTTACTATTAAAAAAAAATGTTGAGGGATAAAAAAGAAAAAATATACAGATCGATTCTTAATTTAACGAACGATCGTTACTGTGGTTAATAATGCTACTTAATTAGTGCTAACGGTTGTTTATCAACCATTTACAAACACCTAAGAAACCCACTATATTTTATCACAAAAACCGACACTAATAATACAAAATTACCTTTACTTTAATATTTTCCCTCACCTTACCCCATAAAGATTAAATCTAAAACATACAAAATCTTGGCAAGTTAATAAATAACACTAAGTTGATACACCGGACGCACCTTTACCATAAAATGTGTTAAAGCTGTCGCCATATATCACTTGAGCGTAAGGGCGAGAACACATCGCTGTAACAAAATATATACTTACAGAAAGCCGATTCAAAGCTCAACAAAAAATTCACGCACACAAAGAAGCCCACGTCCACAGATCTCAACGCGCAGTTTCGGTTAGAGATTCAAACAAGTTTGACCGAGATCTGTGTACGATTGCATCCATATGTGAGTGGGCCTACTTTCACTCGTTGTAGGGAACCGGTATCATTGTATTGTGTGATGATGTTACGGCGTAAAAACGCGTAAATTAACACGCGTCTATTATCGGGGGCGTGCGAGCTACGTGTACTTTTTTAACGGTAATTTATATGGATTTGGCGTGTTTTGTTACGAATCAACATTGATTGTTGTTTAAATTATGTGTATTTTATTGCAGTTTATATTTAACGATCCGATTATTTGTGATCTTTCAAATCCAAATAGTTTAATACTAGCAGTTCTCTGCTGCTACGGCTAATGCTTTGCTTGCATTTTTACCATATTAAGCCCCCAAAGCCCCCTCCCAAAAATCGTTTTTTATTTCTGCTTTACAAGCAAAATCGCATCATATATAAGTATGCCTACATTTAGTAGCATCATACACTCGACTTCTTACCTTTTTTGAAGATAATTATCCTTCTTCGATAGCACAGTTACCAGTAAACCTTTATTTTTTTTAAAACGATTCCTGCAGTAGGGTGCAAGCCCTGTTTCGCGGGCGACTTTACACACATTCATGTAACGGACACAAAGTACATCAGACTAGGAACAACAGTTTGTGGAGCACACAAAGTAGTATCCCGTGTGGGAATCGAACCAACGACCACTTGAGTAGCAGTCGGATACACTCCCACCGCGCCACCGAGGCAGTAATTTTTTCTTATAATCAACAAAATTGGATCATATTTTTTTAATTTTATGACGCGTAATAATCACTTAATAAATATCCATTGTAGCCTAACCTTAAGTTTCATATCAAAGCCGTGTGGTAGCCACTTGACGTACACCCCACAATATACAGTAATGAGAGGCTAGACGGATGTAATCACCCGTTATACCAAACAAAATGTAAATCCGAGCATTTTTTTATTTTAATGTGTAAAGTGATTTACGTATTGTTTCCTATGGCGTTACATTTTGCAGTAAATTCTGGTGTGAAAATCTATTTTTAAATTTTGTTTGTTGAGATTTATGATTGTCCATTTTTCTACTTCATAGTTACCTTTTTCCCTTCAAAGTTACCCCACTCGGTTCTATAATAATTTTAAAGTTCATAATTATCATCAAAATTTACATAAAGTTACATAACTTCTCTATAACTATAAAGCTACCCCAAACTTAACATCTGTAAATTACCCTACTATTACTTTGAGAATATCTAGTAAATTTTTTAGTGATTTATATAAATTAGATCGTCTTTATAGGATTTCTTAAAGTGATGTATGGCCGGTGTTGAACAAAATGCCTATACGCCCTAATGTTAGAGAGAATGGAATCCGAAAATTCTGAACACACATTTGTCTTTATTTGCGCTGTGACATCATACATTCTCGTTCAGTAAGCTACAGTTTTAATTGAGTATTAAAGGCAACGTGGTTTTAGAATAGTATCACTTCTGTTTTTAATTACCAACATGTGTCGTCTTTTAAAAATTTAATGTCATTACTCTATATTCCAAACTAGCTGACCCGCGCATCATCTGCGTAAATTTCCCCCGTTTTTGCAACATTTTTCATTACTGCTGCGCTCCTATTGGTCGTGCCGTAATATTATATAGTCTATAGGCTTCCTCGATAAATGGGCTATCCAACGATGAAATATTTAATTCGGACCACTAGTTCCTGAGATTGTTGCGTTCAAACAAACACACAAACTCTTTAGCTTTATAATATTAGTATAGATAAAGGATAATACCTCAATCGCCGCCTTGCAATCCACTAAGACTTTGAATGTTCCCCGCTGCCGAAAAATACGCCTGTAAGCGCTTTAACAAACTGCGGTGATACTACGTTTTTGTGTCTCTTCCGATAACGTTACATTTCACTCCATTTGTTCGTGAACAGTGTTTCGCAGTCCGTCGCGTATCATGCTATTCTTGCATTTGGCTGGTCCACCGACGGAATGATGTAGTCGGCTTCAAATATTCGTATTTCAAACAAACTATATATTGCCAGTGAAAAACTTTGCATACCTTATCAACCTAATTATTGGGAAGTTTACTGCCTAAATTAATTAAATAATATTTCCAACATCGCGTGTAAGCATTTTATAATACACTGTAAAACAGGAGTTAATTAAATTAATGACAGTTTAATGAAAAGGGCTATCCACTTTTCGTGTCCTTATTTACAAGTACCTTTATTAACATTAAAGGCTTTGATATTCCGTATGTTGTTAAGTTGTGAAGTTGAAGTGTGATACTTTAATATTACTGTAGTACAGTCTTGTTAAACCTGTCTTGTTGACCTGTAGTATAGTCTTGTTACATCTGTGGGCTGTTCCGTCGAACAATTATTTTTGAAAATATATTCAAAACCATTAGTTTTCAGTCTTGCTATATCCTGTACAAGAAATAATAAATGACGGGTCTTAGAAGCAATATATCAGTACTGTGGTCGCGGTCGAAGAAACCTCATGTAAATTCTCTAAGATATGATTTGCGGACGCGAAGACGTAAGTCTGTGGGTCATTTGTTAGAGGTACAGTTAAGGACGATGGTGTTGCGTTAGATATTATTTTAGATTGATACAAATCTTGCAAGTTGTAAGGAGTTGCAAATCTTATACTTATGTTAAATGTGAATTTCTTGTACCACTTCTGTTTCGAAATCGACTCGGGCGGGACTTGAACCTGCACGATCCTTAGGGGCGCGATTAAACCTCGCCTGGACTCGTTGAGTTTTTTGTTTTTTTTACCAATTTAATCATACAACTTTAAACTATAAATAACCTATTTCTGACACAGTGGAATATCAGTGAGATTAAGGTCCATAATCATTGTCAGATTCAAAGAAGGTTGACTATATCTCGGAGGGAACAATGGTTTCACCTTGTTCCCCCCACCGTGGTTCCGAGAGATACCCAAAGCTCACTAGCACCTAATCACTCTCTTGTTGTTATATCGTATTGTGTCTGCGTATACATTTATGTTTACATCTACTACGAGTATGTGGTTCGCTGGTCTCTGATAAAACGAGAACGAAACCGGACTTTAATATCTCTTGATAAGTTTTTTTTTTAGTGGTCTGTCTCTGATAGAAACGACCGCTCTGAATAAAATTAGATACGATATCTACGAGTAGTCAAATCTTCTTTGAGATTAGTTGCTGCAACTAATAAATATAATAATAATAATATTTTTTAAGACAACTCACACAACATCTGGTACTAAACTAAGCAAAGCTTGTACTATGGCCACCAGACAACTGATAAACATACAATATATACATATTATAGATAAATTACACTCAGACACAGAATAAACCATCGTGCTCATCACAAAAAGTTTTATCCTGAGTGGGGATCGAAACCACGACCTCCAGCTTGGCAGTCAGGATCATTAATATTTATATGATTAAAATAATACTTTTAACACTTGCGTGCTCACCAGTTCTCTAACTATGCACCGAGTCAGCGCGTAATATTGTAGCAACAAACGACCTGTCGTTATTTTAACGACGATATTAATCGTTGTTTTGTCTGCTGTTTGCTATCCACCATCCACAATCCACCATCCATATAACATCCACAGGCAGAGATGTATTTGTTAGTGCTAAATGCATTTGGTGAACGGGCTCAAACTGTTAACGAAGAAATATCTATACTTATCTGTATCTGTCTGTCCGTTTATGTCAACCTTATGACAAATAGCTTGGCTAAATCTTAGTCTCGCGAAGAGTATGACTCCTTAACATTTTTCTGCCCTTTATTTGAGGTCGGCGCAATATGTAATTAATAACACATGTATGAAGTGGGTTGTTTTTATGATTGATTATTGTTTAGTGGTTTATATTATTGCGTATAAATTATTTAGTATTTGAATTAATGGCTTTTATTATTATTTATGATTTTTTTTATAAATAAAAGGAGAAAAAATCACGGTACGCGCCTTTAACTTCCAATTGATAAAATTCTACAAGGTGGTATGTGCAAAGTTATATTTTTTCTCATAGCTTATTTATCAACAAACAATTTTATATATATATTTAAATAGGTTTAATACATAATTCTAAAGATATATCGTTCGTATCCTTCCCGGCCGACGTTTGACGTCAATTTGACAGATGTACGATGACAGCCATGGTATTAGCGCCATTTTGATGGGACTGGATAGCGGATAAAGAAATAAAGAGCATGACTCGTGAAAACCATTATACTGCTTGCCAATAAAAACAAGCCTGCTTGCAAGTTGGCTTATAATTTGACATCTCGTTCTTTCTATTTTAGAACCTGTGGGTAGCATTGGACTCGCAATTGTGAGGTTGTGGGTTTAAATGCCACCGATTATATTATCGACGTGAACCCACTCCTAACACAAGCCGTTGAGCTTAGTAGAAGGGGTTAACTAAATTGATAGTAATGTGGGACCCGAAATCCCACATTGCTGTGTGTGCATTATTTTTTTTTTTATACTATCATAGATCAACTATTTTAGGAGTTTCTGAATCCGAATTGGAGCTTCGTTTGTTTGTTGACGCGATACTCCTTGAATAAATTTTAATCGATTTTAAACTTGAAATAGTATCCATACTTGATATTATAAAGCTGAAGAGTTTGTTTGTTTGTTTGAACGCGGTAATCTCAGGAACTACTAGTCCGAATTGAAAAAATATTTTTCTGTTGGGTAGCCCATTTATCGAGGAAGGTTATAAGCTATATAACATTGCGCTACGACCAATAGGAGCGGAGCAACAATGAAAATGTTGCAAAAACGGGGAATATTGGCGCATACGAAGTTGCGGAGGTCAGCAAGTAAAATATATAATCTTAAATACTGTTTAGTATGGCATAAAACCATACACAATTTGATCTCGTTTCTACTTGACGTGCCATTCATAAGATAACTCAAGTAAAGTAGTCGCAATAACTGGTACCTATCTAAGCAAGCAAAGCCGCGGGCTTAAGTCAGTATTGTATGAATAAAAACTACTTAACTAGTATTACTTAGTAATTTAAATAGAAAGTCGATTATTTAAACAAGTAGGCATGTCTCAACATTTAATCTCGCAGACTTTAATTACAGCTGTAATCCTTCAAAAGATTCACATTTTAGAATTCTAGAACGGTTCATGTAATTCTATTTAAAATACAATTTTATTTTAACTAATGTATGATCATGACTTCACCCGCGTCTTAAAGCCTTGTACGCAAGAACGAACAGAACATGGTGAAGACGAACATTGATCACAGAATATTTGATCGATTCCAAATATTCGTACGTGTAGACGTAAGTTATTAAAGTGATGACGAACCTTACAAACACAGCTCTACTTGCGTTCGGCGCTCAACCCCTTAGTAATCATGGATTCACCGTTGGAAGTGTCCGAAAGGGAAGTAGCCAACCAATAAAAACAATGTAACATCAAATTTCTTCAAACACTGTCCCCACAGAACAACCTAATAGGATCGCCACGAACATTTTTGACGAACTTACTGTTTGATGTTCGTGTTCACCATGTTTTTATGCGTATATACACTGCTTTAAACGACCATTTTACTTGAACCTATCCTATCTATGGCTTAGCTAGGAAAACGGAGATCAAGCTGCAGGTAAATAGTATTTAAGTTGGAATATTGTGTTTGAAACTACAACAAAATTATCAAAATATATTTTTGTGGAATATTGTGTTTGAAACTACAACAAAATTATCAAAATATATTTTTGTTATATTTGAGTTTTGCGTGAACCTCTAACGAACAAACCGACATAAATCAAACAAAGACAAACAAATTTCAGAATTAGATACTTGATTTTGGCTAGATTTTTTAAATAACTTCAATGTACGGACACAGCTGCGATTCAAATTTTTAGTCCGATATTTTCTATATCACTTTTATCAACGGATTTTACTAATTTCAACTTATGTTAAAATCGTTTTTCAATCTAAGCTGTCCTTAAAAGGTATTTAAGATTTTAATATCAGCTATAGAAGATAAAGTTTTAATTTTGTACCGAAAAAATTGAAGATTAAAATATTTTAGATAACACATTTTAATTCGTAATAAAAATGTTAAATGTATATTTTATGTATATGTCTAAATATATTTTGGTTATAATGTACGGGTTCCGTAGAACAAATTTTAAAATGATACATATCAAGCTGGAATTTCCTTGGTAGCTTCGTTTTGACGAGACGCCCAACTTTATGTATACGACAACTTTATATAGTGGTACGTTAGTGAAAATAAACAGGGTTTAAATATGACAAACTAAACTTTGCCGTTGGAAAACTATTATCCCCATACATCAACATAGGCCGCGATAAATTTACCAATCGCAAATATATTTGTAATAAAAAAAAAATTGTGATGCAATTTTGTCTCGTCAAAACGAGACTACCATGGCAATTTCAGCTTGATATGTATCATTTTAAAATGTGTTCTAGGAAACCCATACTATTATTATATATTTTTTAAAAAGGTTAACTCGTATCTTTACGAAGCTAGGTACTGTTCTTTAGCAATATGTTGGAAAATGCTACGTCAAATTTTAATTCCATACTAGTCTTACCTACTTGTTTTTGAAGAAGAATTTCGTTGAGCTCGCATCGTTTCCTAGTTAAATCATGTTGGAGAAAAGCTTTGTCGGAGTACAGTAGTTTCATACTTAAGGTATTTTGAACTAGAACTCTGTCGAAATAAGGACGTGTCGGGTTTCTGTATTGTTGAAGTTAAATCTTGTTGCGTAAGTTCAGTCTTCAAGTGCAAAATACATCGCAAGCACCAATTTACAAGTCTTGTAACGCAGGTTTTTTTCAAACATAGTGCAATTTACATGACATGTAACTTGACATGTAGAAAAGATTTATTCCAAATCTACATTGTAGACTTGGAACAAATATTTACTAATATTATAAAGCTGAAGAGTTTGTTTATTTGTTTGAACGCGATAATCTCAGGAACTACGGGTCCAAATTGAAAAATTGTTTTACTGTTGGATAGCCCATTTATCGAGCAAGGCTAAAGGCTATATAACATCACTCTACGACTGATAAGAGCGGTGCAGCAATGAGAAATGTTGCAAATCGGGGAAAATTTACGCAAACGAAGTTGCGCAGGTCAGCTAATATTTTATAGATCAAAGAAAGATTTATCCCAAGTGGCAATAATACTAACATCGTCAACACAAAAGCAGGTACACTGCGCCGTCAAGACAATCAAAATAATAATAATAAATATAATAATAATATTTTGGGACAACTCACACAACGCTATCTGATCCCAAACTAAGCAGAGCTTGTACTATGGAAACCAGACAACTAATAAACATACTTATATACACACATCAAAAGTGTCTAGGGATCAAGCATTTTTATGCGGATTTCTTGAGATTGAGATCTGGCTTTGTAATAAATTTATGATTTTATAAATTTATATGGATCCTTTTTGGTGCATTTCATAATTTGAATCAGGAACTGTGAATCAAATTCGAGTAAAAGATGAAAATCAGCTGTCAATATTTTCCCTATAAAAACATACAACGCATTGAAGACATTATTAGTGCTACTGTTTCCCTACTACTGATTAAAACCAACGTTATTATGGAGCGGCGACGTCATTTAAGCAGGGAAGAAATGCTCAGAGCCGTGGGAATGATAGAAGCTGGTTCCCGGCAACGTACTGTGGCTTTAGCTCTGAATACAAGTCAGAGTGTTATCAGTCGACTTTGGACACGTTACCGAAGCACTGGTACCGTGGCTGAGCGCCATGGAGGACGGTATCGCTGCACCACACGGAGACAAGACCGATACATTCAAATCTTAACTCGAAGAGGTCCAACAATAACCGCCATGATGTTAGCCGTGAGGCTTCATCACTCTTCAGGGAACTTAATTAGCGACCAAACAGTCAGAAACCGCTTGCATGAAGTGAACCTTCATTCCCGAAGACCGCTACGGGTACCACCTATAGCAATGCACAATCGTAGGATTCGATATCAATGGGCTCTTGAACACAGAAATTGGGCAGAAGAACAATGGCGTTTCGTGTGCTTTTCTGATGAGTCTCGTTTTGGTATGAGACCGGATACAAGACGTATACGACACTGGAGAACCCCTGGACGCCAACAGCGATTAAAATCCTGCCAGGAAGTCCATCCTTATAGTGGTGGAACCATCATGGTATGGGCGGGTATTTGGATCGGCGGAAGAACTGAGTTGATTTGGATCAGAGGCAACCTCAACGCTCAAATTTATACTGAGACGATTGTATCAGACGTCATCGTTCCTCTACAAGTGCAAATCGGTCCCTTATTTCAGTTAATGCATGATAATGCACGACCGCACACCGCAAGAGTTGTAAGACAGACTCTCGCCGCAGCTAACATCAATGTCCTGCCCTGGCCTGCTCAGTCGCCAGACTTGAACCCGATTGAGCATGCATGGGATATGCTACAGAGAAGAGCTCTGCCGAATATGGAGGGTATCCAGTCGCAAGAAGACCTTTTTTTGTTGTTGCAACGAACATGGGCGGCCATTCCACAGCGTGATTTGGATGAACTCATTTTGAGTATGCCAAACCGATGTTCTTGTGTTGTTAGTGTTCGCGGTAGAAACACGGATTATTAATTGTTTAAGTTACCCAATAAAATTTTAAAGAAAACTGTTATTTCAGTCTTTTTTTCGAACTTTAATGTTAGTGGTTCAAATGTCAAAAATCCCTTTATTAGGAAAATGGCAAATTTCTTTATTAATGCAAAGGTGACTTGGTTTATCGTTACTGTGACAAACGAAAACACTTTATTTGATGAATCCTTAAAGAAATAAAAAAAAAAAAATCAATCAGGAGAAAAGTTATTGCAAAAATATATGTTGATCCCTAGACACTTTTGATGTGTGTATTTCTAAATACATACATAAGATAGATAAATAGCACCCACACACAGAATAAACCATCGTGCTCATCACACAAAGTTTTATCCTATATTTATCGAGCGTAGCAGTCGGACACACTCCCATCGCGCCACAGAGGCAGTAATATATATTTTAAATTAAAATTACCCCGATACCGTATAAAATTTTCTTTAATAAAACTATTACAAAAGAGTAATAAGCAAATAGGTACAAAGGCGACAATTTAATTGTTTGGTGCGAACTTTGAAGTGGCGTGAAACGAAGACTATTTCTCTTGGTTTCTTAACTGGTATCTTGGTTTTAAAAAGTCGTTTTAACAAAGCAAACTCATTGGCTTGCGGCTGTGTTAATTGGCTCCGTTAACGTTTAAGCCGGTGTATTCCTTTTAAGTTCGAACTTTGGTCAATGTTTAGTTTCTTTAAAAAATGTACTATTATTAATAGTTGCAATAATGCAGCGGGGTTCGATTGATTGAAATGTTGTTTTTAAACAGTTTTAGTTAAATATCGGCCAAATAATCAAAGGTTAACCAATTTTGAGATGCCGTTAACTTTCATGTTGTCACTGTCACTTTGAGGTGACCAGTAGCGACACGACCAGTAGTGAAATACTGTTAGGCACAACTCAGACTATAGGGAATACTCATACCAATACCCCTATAGATAAGCAACATTCGATTGACTGATCGATTAATAGGTACGCAGCTGAAACCTGAGTTACGTAATATAATAGGTACTGGGTACTGAATCCCAAACATGCTGTGATTGTTACAGCGAAAACATGTACGTACAACTACAATTTTGTAACACCATTTTATACCATGTTTTTACGCAAATAAACGTTTATTATTATTATTATTAGGCGGAGGCCTGTATTGTGGGAGACAGTGTTCAGTCGAAATTATTTGACACTATCGACATATTTAGTAAATACATTTCACTATGGTGATGGGTAGGCGTTAAACTTAAATTAGGTATATCGTAATGTAAGTGTGTGTGTGTGTGTGTGTGTTTGCGTGTGTGTGTCTACTCCAGGAAGTACAGAAGAGCTTCAGTGTCTTTATAATTTACTTGGAGTCATATAAGACCACGTATCATACATATCGGCATAATAGGAAACAGTTCCTGTAATAACTGATCCAAAGCACATATACATACAGTTTTAATAAATGCCTAATTGGAAAACTAATGATTACATAACAAAATTGAACAAACATTTTCTAGACCAAATTAATCCCCTTGACATAATAGGGGTATTAAATAAAGATACCTTCAAAAACAAACAAGTACTGAAACTACTTTAGAGGGGCTAAACTAATTAGCAATATTAACTCTAAGCAAACAACAAACAAGTAAATTGCTTGGAAGGGCCTGAATTTGTATCCTTTTCGTTGTAGTGACGACAAAATTAGTTTAAACTTTAG
The DNA here is from genome assembly GCA_945859575.2 of Herminia tarsipennalis. NCBI lineage: Eukaryota > Metazoa > Arthropoda > Insecta > Lepidoptera > Erebidae > Herminia > Herminia tarsipennalis. The sequence continues at coordinate 5,530,098 of OX243834.2, read as the reverse complement.
TAATCGTTTAGTAATTTCAATAATATTTGGCATTATTTGAAAATATTTGGGCATATCCCGATCAAGGTGGGTTAGACAAGGTACATTCGTTCCGTGGCGAATTCGATAACGCCGTACTAATCGTTCGCAAAAAAATAAAAATATGTCTATGGTCTCCACTGCAAACGTCTAATTTTATACTATAATTCTTTTTCAACAACGACATCGCTTTTCGAATGTAATGTGACTTTGTATAGACCCCAAGGAGACAAGCTGAAGAGTTTGTTTGGTTGAACGCAATAATCTTAGGAACTAAGAGTTTGAATTAAAAAAAATGTTTAGTTTCAGGTAGTCCATTTATCGAGGAAGACTATTGGCTATTTAATATAACGCTATAACTAATAGGAGCGGAGCATCGATGAAAAATGTTGTAAAAACGGGAAAATATTCGTAGAAGAAGTTGCGCATGTCAGCTAATGATACAATAAAATGAGTCCTGGCTCATTTAATTAGTCATCAACGTCTAGCAAATATTTATTTGTCACGTAGATCAGAGATCAGGTTCCTTATTCGTTATGTTTTTTTTTTCGTTTTCACGGCAAGCCCGCGTGAACTGACGCATGCACGGTGCGCTCAAAGATGTCCACGCGATGCATTTCTAAGCGCACCTTTCTAATTACCATTATGACAAGATTTTGTCGGCTTGCCGCGAAAACGAAAAAAAAGATAGTGAATAAGGAGCTCAGAAAGATTACAAGAAACTTTAACTTTGTATAATTTGCCATAAACTTAGATATACATTAGAAAGTGCAAACAACTAGAGTTAGTAATATAGTACTTATACAATTTTAAATTGTAAAATATACTGACGGATAGTCAATCTTGCCTCAAATAAAAATAAGACTCTAGCGCCAACCGGGTGAACAAACCTAAAGAAGAGCGAAACTTATTTTTTTCACAAATAATGCAAATTAAATGAATATTCAAGCTACAATCCACTTTATTTGCAACACGACAACGTCTAATCACGCGACAAAACGCGCAATGAAATCCAAATTCAAACGCAAATCGAACACCCAAAATAAACAGCATTTTGGTCGTAGTCACAGTGTAACTAAGCTACGTATATTTAGTGAACGCTACTATCACAAAATACCGATAGTACAGAATGTAACCTTCAAACAAAACACTTGACGTACGAATACATAGACATCACTCACGTACACGAAATCTCGAGACACCTTTCGAGCAAAGTGGTCTATCATTTCATGTTCGTAAATAATGTATATGTGCGTTGCTCAAGTGAGGTTTTTATAAGTAAAAGAAAATTCTCACGTGGCGCATACTAAAGCAGGCAAGCGCCACGCAAGCCCATAACTGTATCAGTACCATCCAAACCTTTGTTTGGCAAAAATCTGAATTTCACCGCAACGCGCTCCTCATTTGAGACACTCATTCGTAAGTCTTATTTGCCCAGTAATTACACTTGCTAGAGTGCCAACAGTGCCCTTTAACTGAAACAATGATACAGACTTTATTTATACAGACTGCCTCTGTGGCGCGGTGGGAGTGCTACGCAAGAGGTCGTGGGTTCGATTCCCACACGGGATAACCACTTTGTGTGATCCATAAATTATTGTTTCGAGTCTGGGTGCACTTTGTGATTTGAATGTTTGTAAAGTCTCCCGGGACACAAAGCTTGTACCCTAATGCGGAAGTCGACTTTTAAAATAAAAAAAAATATTTCACGTAAGAATAACTAACACTATGTAGTCTCTTTCAAACGAATTACAACGAAGACGGCCTATTACTTGAACCAGCCAGTAAGTATGTATGAGGGTTACTTTCTGCACTCTTGGTATTTTGTACTTCTATCTACGTAGATATTTAGTGGATGGTACAATGGTGTCACTCAGCCGCGGCTCGCTTTGAACTCATCCACCGCGTCGGAGGTACGACCTGTCGTGTTTGTCGCGGCGCGCGTAAATCACGCGCAGTCTGACATGGCCTTTATTCTGACGGGGAGATTAAATGGGTACCTCGCCTATCCAAATTCTCTGCTACTTTAGTGTGCATAGGTATTTTAGAGACTAGTGGTGCAGTGCGAGTGTATACGACTGCTGTGCTGAAGATTGTGGATTCGATTTTCACTGGAGTTTAGTTAGATAACGCAAACGTTGATTTCTCTAACGGCTGCTTTCAATAATCTGTCTATCAATGGATTTGGCTACTAGAGCTATATTTGACATAAATTTTATACAAAATATGTAAAAATTCTAACTCTAGTAGCCAAATCAATCGATAGATAGATTATTGCGATCGGCCGTAATTTCGTCTAAGTTTGCCATGTGTCTGTTAATTGTATAGTAATGTGTAGTATAGTGTGGCCATTAGTGCTGTGCACTCCCTGAGGTATGCACGGCGAGGTGGGGGGCGAAGAAAAAAGTGCATGAGTTCACATGAGGTCGATACATGTCGGACAGATCTTACGATATCAGTTTGCATTTCTAAGGCAAGACTTGTGGCGGGACGTTGCGTTGGTCGGAGGCTATCTATCTGTAATATATACTTACTTTGTTGATTAAAATGTAACCCAAATATACTCATATTTTATTAAAAATATGCAGGTGATAAATAAGAATTGAAAGTTATAATTCACAACAGGACTTGTTTTATTAAACATTTTTTATATTTACAAACAATTATATATTCTAACGAAAGTTATTCTGACATAGATTCTGTTTCAACTTCATCTTCCATTTCGTCATCATCTTCATCTTCCTCTTCGCCACCGGAACTTGAATCAGAGTCTTGCAAATTTATTATGAATGAATCGATAACATTATCGAACCTACTATCGCGACTCCAGTAATCATTTTCATTTTTCTGGACATGATCGTCGCATTTCTGCCATTTTTCCGCCGTGAATTCCGAAAACAATTTATCCAATAAGATTATCTTTTCGTCTAGAGAAGAATTAATATAGTTTTGGGCTATGTTGTTTTTAATATCAGCCCAGACCAACTCGATTGGATTTAAATCTGGATGGTACGGAGGTAAACGCAGAACAGTGTGTCCACTGGCTTTCAGGAGTTCGTCAATTCTATACACGGGTTCTTTTTGTGTATTTTTGATAAGAAGTAGCAGTTGAGCCTTTGACATGGTTCCTGAAAATTCTACATTATGGCGTAGCAACCAGTTCTGCATTTCACTTTTGAGGCTTGATATAGTTGGTTTCTTCTCAATCTGAACGCTGTGGTAAGACGCGTTGTCCATTACAACCACAGAATTCGGCAGCAACTTATCTTTTAACTTTTCATCTACCCACTTATAAAAAGTAGGTCCGCTCATATCTCCATGATAGTCACCGGTTCTAGCATCGGATTTGAATATAGTCAATGTATCATCCACTAAGCCATTTCGACACCCAGCGTGGAGTATTACTAGTCGCCGTCCTTTCCCAATATCAGCATGAATACCGGGTTCTGACGATGATTGCCAACATTTGCTGGCATGGTGACTGGCGTTGATGTATGTTTCATCAAGAAAATATATGTTTCGGTTTTCCGTTCTGTAATTTCTGATTTGTGTAAGATATTTTTTCCGCCACACTGTAATATTAGGCTGCTCTATAAGGAGATGTCTCTTTGATTTGCATTTTTTGTAACGGTAGCCCATTTTGTGTAAAAGCTGTCTTAAATATTCCCGTCCACAATTCAATATGCCATCCTGTCTCAAACTTGATAGTAACTTACGGACACTTGGTATTTTTTTTTCAACTTCGTAAAACTGATGAATTTTTCTTCTGATAACTCCAAGGTCAAAATCATCCACAACGTGTTTTTTCTTTAGAACTTTTGGTTTTTTTGGCGATTGAAATTTTAATTGGCTTGAATTTTCAATTGATAAATAGCCCGCAGAAATCACATTATGTACGGTTCTTTTGCTGTATCCCGTAGCCTCCGCAACGATTTTAGCAATATTCACGTCATTTTTAAATTCAAAGCTTTCTTTGTCTGCTTTTCTTTTCTTAAAATATTCAGCCACCTTAAAAATGACAGTCTTCATATCACGAGATAACGCACGACCCATCTTTGAATATTTATCTCGTGTGCGTCTGACATAGACAGTCCGATACAAATAACACTACCTGCCGTCACAAGCGTTGACGGCGCACTGACAGCAGCCGATTCTAACCCCCCCGTCTCACCGCGCGCATACCTCAGGGAGTGCACAGCACTAATGGTCATACTATAGTAATGTCTTCGCGATACAGGGTTTGTGTAGTGCAGGGCAGGTCGTGATACGAGTGTTCAAATTAAAAAAAAATTAGAGATCAGCGAAGTTAGGCATCATTACGACTGGCTATGTGGCGCGGTGGGAGTGTGACCGACTGCTACGCAAGACGTCATGGGTTCAATCCCAACCCAGGATAAAACTTTGTATGGTGAGCACGATTGTTTATTCTGTGTCTGGGTGTTATTTATCTATAATATGTATGTATTAAGAAATATATAAGTATGTTTATCAGTTGTCTGGTTTCCATAGTACGAGCTTTGCTTAGTTTGGGATCTGATAACGTTGTGTGAGTTGTCCCAAGATATTATAGATATTATATTATATTAAAGATTACGACACACAACTCACACATTCGCAATTGCTCAGAGAATATGGTAAACCGTCGATCCTGCGCCTTTTTTATTTTGAGAATGAGAGAATAGAGGAAGGATTTTGAGTTGGGCACTTGTAATCTTCTGAGTTTGGTCGCTAAACTAAATCGTTTAGGGACGTCCCGGGCCAAGAACGAACATTATCATCGTTAACCGATACATTGAAGACCTAACTTGTTAGATAAAAACTTTCAACGGGTTCGGATCGGATTACACTTCTAAAAAACGTCGCAAAAAGATTTTAATTTCAAACGGTTTGTTAAAGTTGGTTTAACTTCGTTTGCTGGTGGAAATTTAGACTGTCTATTCTTGGATTTGTTTAAAAGACGTTTTGAAGTAATTTACAGCTTCAAGAGTTAGTTTAGACACGATATTATCTCATCTTTTCTTTATTTCGGACACAGTCTATAAGTATTATTTACACAGTATTTACTTGCAAACCAAGAGCCTTAGGGCGCTATTCCAATAAGTAAGTCTTGCATACAAGTATGACGTCAATTGCGTACAAGTTGCTTGCATTGGAAACACCATTGATATTAATCTTTTGTGCAAGTTCGAACTTGTATGCAAGACTCGCCTTATGAAATAGAGCCTTTAATTTAAAGTAAGAAAATTAAAATGTTTTTTTTATTGTTTACCTCTCAGTGAAAGCCTCAACATCATCTGACCTCACATTACCTTTAAGTACAAGCTAATCCCGAATCTTATTTTTATTCATAGGTAACAGGATATGTTATTATATTTCCGCAGGCTAATCTCATGATAGCTAAACGGTTTTCGATGGGGTTAGGCCAAGATAAAAAAAAAAATCTGGAAATTCTGTTTTTAACTAGAGGAATATTTAGCACAAAATTCATGGATTGCAGCTAATTTTACTACATAGTATAGATGTAGGTACTGATATCGCATTTAAACAAGTCACTGAAATTCCATGGACACTTACTTCAGAATAATACCCGAATGGAAAAAGTAAAGTACTGAATACATTACCATACTAAGCACAGTTACTGTCATTGTTGAAGTTTCCTCAAATTCCCGTCCCTTTGTCTTCTAATCCCTAAGCATAACAAATTGTACTGAAACAAAAAGTCCTTGGGAATTCGGTCATAGTGCAAGTTTAAAACAGTATTTAAAGACGAAACCTAATGGTGCATTTAGACGCGTCGCACGCAGCCCGGCAAACAGCCCGGTAGGCAGCTTGACAAGCAGCTCGGCATGGGTCGGGTACAAACAGCCGAGCAACACATTTACCCACTTCACGCTCATGTTTATGCCTGTCGAATGTCGCTTTGAACGCTAGCGTGTGAACCCATCATAATTCTAAGATTTATGATGGCAGTGAACTGAGTGTCGTGGCGAAAATTTTACAGGTACACAGCCTTTACTGGGTCGCTGGATATAGATCTAGTGAACCAGTAAAGACTGTGGATGGTGATGATAGAGAAAGTTCCAAGATTATGCAGTTCATCATTTTAGTCATTTGTCTATCACGTTCTAACATTATAGCAGAAAAAAAGGTTATTATCATGTACAATAATTTAGCTCACACTTCAACATTTGTTTCATCAAAAAAAAAGATAAGGTCTATTCCTATTAGATAGACTTCATCTCCGGATATTCCAGTATCTCTTCCTTGTTCGTCAATCTTCCGACAAGAATCTATTCTTCAGTAGGTATACAACTCGCAAACCCTGAAGCATTCCATTCTGAAATCGTAAAAAATAAACGTCCAACAATTCCCTTCTCTCTACTTCAATGTGAAATGTAGTCTAAGTAAAAACGTAGTACTACTGCCGTACATCTGTCGACTAACATTAATCCGATACAAATAGTAGTTGCCCATCGTCTTTGCTACACCACAGAGTACCAAGTACAGCAGAAGACCAACTTTAGCCATAACCATTATCGCTGTCCCGCCCTTTGAAGTCAGTGGTGCAAGTTGGAGGCGATAAGCGGGGATTTATTGTGTTTGCCGTTTACTTGTGTAGCTTTCTGTAATGTTGGGTGTTTGGATTGTAAATAAGGAAACTCTATGGCTTTTTATGATGTTAGAAGACTTGCTAGTGGTTTGAGTGAGTACCAAAACCTCTTTTTATCCGACGCCGGAGGAGGGTTATGTGTTTGGCGTGTTTGTATGTATCCTGTCAATGTTTCTATGACCGCTTTTAACTTCTCAATGGCTCAACCGATGTTAATAAATGATACGTAATTAAAGACATCTCGATGACGCGACTGTCACTCATTAAATATGAAGGGTATCTTATTGCTGTATTTTTGCAGGTGAGTTGTTTAAGTTTTTGAACATTTTTTTTTGGGAATTTTAATTTTTAGTTAGTGTTAGTATGGGTGTCAGAACCACATTTTTGTGAATCCAGAAGGACGTAACGCAACACAAAAATTAATTAAATGCACAATATTTTTAGTTTACAAAATCTGATAACAATTTTGTGTGTTTAAATTCTAGTATATAAAATAATAACAGAGCATATCATTGTGTGAATTATTTCTCTAAAAATGTTTCATTCTAGTGTCGTCATATTAGTGACATCTTGGGTCCGTTAGGAATTATTCCCTTAACGTCCACCCGCTGAGCTATTGAGCTGCAAAGTCTCATCTAAGACTGTTCAATGGTTTTTGAGTGAAAGAGTAAAACATTCATAATGTTTGCGTTCGTAATATTAATTCAAATAAAGGTTATTGATCAATGATTTGATCAATGTACGGACGAGCAGGTAAACGACAGACCGACAGATTTATTTGATAAAGCAGTATTAGGTATAAGAGACAGACTACAGAGTGCGATGTGCATTTACCAAAATCCTACATTTTTGTAATAGTTCCACGCAGACCGACTTTTTTATTTAAAGCACATCCATAATCGTAAACTTTTATTTAAATTATAACATCAAAGTTGAAATCTACATCATAATCCGAAAACTGAAGCCAATTTCTCAAAAAGTACTTCCAATAACCAACACCTGCCTTCCATTTGCCACCAACATTACAACGAAATCCCTCGACATACACTGAGCTCATTTCTTCCCAGAACATATTGTCACATCATAAAAAAGAAGTTGGCACATTAAGCCAACTGTTGGCCAACTCCAACCCAAGGTTTATTACTTGGACCAAACTTTGCAACAGTCGTTTGGTCTGGCGTAGATTTTTATACGACATCCCAGCCCGTTTATTGCTTAAATAAGTAATTTTGTAGGACTAATCTGCATAATGTTGAGTAAAAAAAACAACTTGTTTTCTTTTTTGAATTTGTAATGTGATTATTAGATTTTGAGACCCAGAAAGTGCAGCGATTGATAAAAACTTGTTGTTCAAAATTTATCATATCAGGTACTAGGTTTCGCGCGGCTCCGCCCGCGTCTATATCGGTTGTCGTAATAAAAACTATCTTATGTCCTTTCCCGGGATTCATTCTATCTCCATTCTAAATTTCATCTTAATCAGTTCAGCGGTCTAAGCGTGTAAAGGTAAAACACACAGATAAGTGTTCTTGATCATTGATCGTTTCAAGTATCAAGAATACTTATAAACACGACACAAACACGCTGACTCTGTATTTTTTTTGTATATTACTGTTAGAGATCACTACCTATTGGAAAACTTTTTAAAAAATCAAGTAAAGCGCAAATAAGCTGCTTGAAAAACTTTTATTTAAGTAACGTCAGTAAATTTACGTTTCACTGGACAACAATTACGATGCTATAACTTTCCTTGCCCCAAATTCAGCAATGAAAAGCAAAAAAGATTTTTATAGTCTATTAATCAGTTTTATTTTAATAATGATAGCATTTTTATACCTTTCTCTTCCTAATCAGTGTAAAAGATTTTAATTCATCTGTCGAAATGTCCATCCGAAGACAAGCCCTTAAATTAAAAAAAATATTGTTGAGCACGCACTTTTGTCCTTCATAATGATGACCCTTATTTTCGATAAAAGCCGTTTTTTTTTTAATTTGTACCTTTTTGAAAGGTCATACCTTTTTATTCGAAATAGGAATTTCTTTTTGTATTGTCGTCTGTGCTGTTATTTCAAAGTTAAAATTAAAAAGATAAATGTCACGATTGTTATTTATAAAGCCTGAGGTCGGCTTATTTATTTTTCTGTTGAGGAAACTCTGTGTATAAAATTATTTATAATCAAAGGGCTTTCACAGCTTCTTGAATCTCTTCAGTTGTCTAAATAATGCAACAAATCATGTACTTAATTATCCAGTATACTTACCATTTGAGATTTTTCTTCCGATGTCTATTTTGATTTTTAGCATTTTTTATAGAACAACTCGCACATAAAGGTACCAGCCCAAAAACCTTCAATTCACGGACACGTAAGTAAACAACTCGGAACCAGAAATTATGAATATGACGGAATACTTTCACAATATTTTTTGAAATATCTCGCGTGGGAATCGAATCCGCGACCACTCCCCCTGCATCAGTCGCATTTACACCTGCAACTCTAAAACTGCTTTAAAATAAAATTTGTTACTTTTTTAGTTTATTTGTGATTATACAACAAAAAGTTCTTAACACAAACTTCCCCAAGAATGTTCTGGCGGACTTTTCTACCGTTCCCCAAAATGCAAATTAGAATGAAAACTCGTTCCATGCATATATTTTTATCGACACGTAACATGGTAAAGGGCTCAATATAGCTCTTATGGGGAGAAACATGCAAAAAGAATCGAGTAACGTGTTTATTTATGGGAACAATAAAAGCAATAAGAATAATGCTTGTGTCTGTTCCCCTCATGGGATAAAAGAGCTATAAGCCGTTCTAAAACGATATTGATATGCAATAATGTTAGGTTAAATAAAATAATAAATACATGTAACGTTTTTTTTCGCGTGATAATATTTGGTACTATGCCGTCGAATGAGATAAGATTGGTTAGAAAATGATGACGTATTGGTATTATTACATTGAATGTTGAAGCCGTTGGATGGGGACTTTCCACACCGTACTTTGTTGATACTGTCTACTGTAGTTCACTACACCTAACTTCTTCTGGCGTACACAAATGCTAAGGTATTTAGCACCATGGTAAAAAATAACCTGTCTGTAGTTCACATAAAATCCTACTAAAATTATAAATGCGAAAGTTTGGAGGTGGATAGGTAGCTATTTTTTTGCTCTATCACTCAAAAAAAACTGCTGTTCGGATTTTGATAACACTTTACAAATATGTGGTTTATACATCAAAATAGCACATAGCAAGCACCCCGGCAAGCAGCCCCACATGGGTCGCCAAACAACGGTACAAATTCACACAACCCAGCTCATTCACGATCATTCATATCGCTTTGATCACGAGCGTATGAACCCACCTTGACGAAGCATAAAAATCAAACAAAATAAAGCTGCGGGGAAAAGCTAATCATTCATAATACTTTTTAGTTGCATAATATGACAATATTCGCGTTTTTATGTTTCTTTATTTTGTACGTAATTCGTGCAAAAGGTCTATTTATGTCCTGTCTCGTATCTGTATCAAAGAGAGCACTATAAATAATACCTTCAATCCTATAAAGGTACACCCTAATGAAACGGGTAAAACTACAAAGGTAATAAGGTCTCGAACAAAACTATCGAAATAACTGCTGTTAACTTAATAGACGCGTAACAAGACAAACAAATCAGCCCGGGACCGTTTGTAGATATCTCTCAACTTTGCCCGGGGTAGCTCCGGAACTCGTTAATCCCCGGACCTTACTCCCAGCGAATAGTGATGGGAAAGCAAAACCTCGATTCCCGGTATCCGACTCTATTAAGTTTATTAGAAGCTCTTTGATAGATTTATTAGTTTATAATTTAATTGATATTTCATCTCGGGAAAGTATGATTAAATGTTGGAAATTCTAGGTAAGTATTCCGAGCTTCATTCTCGATAATATGCTTTGAGAAATTGTTTCAATTACAAGTATTTTTGCTATTTCAGTAAAGGATTTTATATAATTCCGAATTAATTCTCGTTGCATATTTACCTAACTGGTATTTAAAGCCTGTTCAGATGAGACGAATAACGCGCCAGTGATACGCGCGAATCAAATTTGTAACGCGAAACGCGCGTAAGAGTTTGGGTCCGGATCCAAGATAGTCAAAGAGAATTTAAAATAAAAACCTAATTGTCTGACATTATACTAGCAAAGTCTTTGGTCAAAGTTGATACTATAGTAAGGCCAATATAATAGATTACATTTAACAGTCCATGAAAATTTTACAACGTAACTTTGTAGCGGCGGGTACACGACGGTATATTATTATTTTCTTCAAAGTTAGAAATTAACAATTCCTTAAATATTTGAGTTAAAATGTAATAATTTTTTTTTCGGGTACCCCTTACACGTAAAGTTGTGATTTTTTTTCTCACTAACCCTATCGTGTGGGGTGTGTGAGATCGGACTCGCTTGTGCTACGAGCGAATAGCGGGCTACTCGAGATGTTGGCGAATGACACGCGATTACGCGCGAGAGAAAACCTCATTCTCTCTGAACAGGGTCTAACTAAACAAACTCGACGGCTGAATATGAAGTTGTTTGTGCAAATAATAAAGGTGCTCTTAAAGATAAGACGGTAAATCGATACTAACGGCGAGAGATAAAAAAGGCATATTGCCAGGAGAGGAAGAGAGAGAGGCATAGAAAAATGAATGATATAACAACTTTAACCTAATCAATCAACATTCTCAATAATAGTCACGGTGGTCAATCGCATCAAAGACTACTCATTCCATTATCTATTCTCTCACTTTCAAAATCCGAACTGGGGAGAGATTAGCCGCAGGACTGATGGTGTAATGTGCTTTTCGGGGCACATAGGGGTGGTACCAACTTTTAAACAGTGACAACTTCGGCCTGACAATGATAACATTGCATAACCTCGCAGACTTTTAATCTGTTGAGTCACGAACCCCTCAAAACAATTAAACTATCTATATAAAATTTATCACAGTAAGCCAATCTCAAATTCAACATCAGTCACAGGTCCAGACTATTGTTACACATGAATACATAATGCCGCACACAAAGCATATTAAGCCACAACACATATCGATTCAACACACTCAGATTAGCATCTACAGTACTCCCAAATTAATAATGCACATGCAGATCTTCGCTAATTGTCGTATTCCCGGAAACACTCGAATCATGGAATCGTAAGAGCCCTAAACAAGGCATTTGCATTTTGCACCTTGTTTAAAAGAGATAGGAGTCAATATCATGTGTGCACAATCGAAAACAAATCGGGCGTTCGGCAGCTGTCGCCGGTCAGCGAAATGTCTGTCAGTCGTCTTTATATATTGGTAGTGACTGCACGTGTTCTCTATTTGTGGAAATATATAGAGCTGCTATTACACACCCTTCTTGGTAAATATAATTTCAACATTAATTAGCTTATTCAGATTTAAATAGTATATTTTGAAAAAAGGAAAATAAATAACATATTTCACGTTTTTTTAATATTAAAAAAATAAAATACCTACATTAAATACATATTAAGTACTAGAAAAACATTTAAAAAATGAGATTTATTTAAATTAAATAAATAGATAAACATGCATAAAAAATATATACCTAACTCTGCCCATGCCATTTTCTTTCAGACGAATTCTTCCAAAATGGATAAATTTAAACGTGGAAAACCGCTTAATTCACAAGCACGGCAAATGGTATTTAATGTGTACCTTTATTTCTTAAATGAAGCCAATGTTTTCAACAGAGACCATGATGGTTATTTTAAAAAAATTCAAGACCGTGTTACAAAAGCTACAGGAATTTCGCGACGAACTTTGAGTAATATCTTAAACGAAAAAAAACATAATCAATCAAAGAAATTTTCTACACCGAAAAAAGGAAGACCTAAAAGTAGATTTCGGCTGGTACTTGATGATTTCGACTACTGTGTTATTCGTAATATGATATACAATTTTCAATTGACGCTGAAAGAACTCCCAACTGTAAATAATTTAAGAATAAAGTTGATCGAAGCTATTAATTTCAAAGGCTGTGCCGAGACTTTAAGGTTGATCTTGAAAGACATGGGGTTTAGGTTTCTGAAAACTGATAATAACAGACAATTACTTATGGAAAAACATGATATACGCCTAAAAAGGATCAAATATCTCAGAGAAATACAACAGCTGAGGAGTTCTGGTAGAAACATAGTATTTATGGACGAGTCGTATGTGCACACATCACATACTAAGGGTAAAACTTGGCAAGATAGCAACAAAAAAGGTATCAAACAACCCATTTCCAAAGGAGAGCGAATAATTATTGTACACGCAGGCAATGAAAAAGGCTTCGTCCCAGGGGCTCTAATGTTACATAAATGTGTCGACTCAGAAGGTGACTATCATAAAGAAATAAACGCGGAACGTTATCAAACTTGGCTACGCAATCAATTGATTCCCAACTTGCCTCCTAATAGTGTGTTGGTAATAGACAACGCCCCATATCATAATAAGCTGTCTGTGAAACCACCAAACTCAAACACATCTAAACCACAAATGACAGCTTGGTTACAACAACACAACATTCCGCATGACCCAAAGAAACTGAAACCCGATTTGTATAAAATTATACAAAGATACAAAGAAAATTACACAGAATTTGCCATTGACCGTATAATGGAGGAACATGGGCATAAAATTATACGATTGCCACCATATCATCCCGATTTTAACCCTATTGAAAATATTTGGTCCCAAATAAAGCAACACGTGGCCAAGAGAAATATTGCAATGACTGTGACGTCAGTTAAAGATGCTATATTAGAAAAAATCAATAAAATAGGACCAGAAGAATGGAAAAAAGTTTCTGATCATGCGGTTCAATGCGAAGATGAATATAGAAAATTTGAGCCAAGAATCGATAGTTATTCCGATAAACTGATTATTTACACAGGTGATAGCAGTGAGGAAAGTGTAAATGAACAAGAGCATAATGAAACTTCTGATGAATCTGCGATGTCGGGAATAGAGGTCTTCCTCGATTCTGATTAATTTTTTTATAATTGTATTATTTTTCTGGAATGATTAGTGCTGTAAACAAATTTGAACTGAGATTTTGATTATATTTTATGTAAACCTCTATTTGAAAACGTTTTTTTCTCCTTCTAATAAAACCTTATGTTATTTAAACCTTTTCCTCCATAATTACACCAACTTCGGTAAGACACTTGAAAACTAATCACTCCAACAATGATTGTAGCGTTTTCGCTATTTACTTACATGGAATTATCGAATCAAATTTCGTTACAGGTAAATCAAATCTGTTTTAGCACAAAACACATAATATATAAAATTAGGCATAGAGAAATTGCTCTTAACCACTCTATATAAATATCGTCTTTCGACGCTCGGGTAATACGACCGTTGCCGAACAATGACGAAGATTTCCGAAGATTTCTATGCGCATTATTACTTTTGGAGTACTGTACATCGATTCATATTCGATTACATCTCGATTATCTATCGCGATAGTGTCCCGGCTCTAGCCGGGGATAGCAAACAATACGGCCGGCAATTAATACTGCCATTATACTAACGAGCATCCCACTATCCGGGATCGGACGATTAGACGACGGGAAAAACACGAGAGGTCGAGAAATTTACTTGATGGTACCTTATGTTTGTTTGAATTTAGTGCCTGGTGGTTGGAGGTTGGTAGCCATTAGGATGAGCTAAAATATTCAGCTAAATATCAGTTTCTGGATAGTGGGAATCGTTCTTTGTCAGGTGGATCACAGTGAGTAATAGCTCAAAGTGAGATCCGGACTTGGGAGTACCTTGAGCAGAATACTGTAATGAAACTAATGATGTTGTTGTGTTTCGAAGTGAAGTGCGATTGTCGGTCCATATAGGGTCAAACTGTATAATGATAATGAGGATTTTTTATCTACATCAAATCTTTTTTAGAAAAGCTTTATTGTTTCAGAAAGAAATCTGCTAACTGCATTCTTAATATGAAAAAAAAACGTATACTTTCCAAATCAACTTTTTTTGAGCTAATCAATTCTGTTTCAAATCGGACCAACTAAGCTAATGTACTAAAAGTATCAGAAATTGCAGCAATACCTACCGTAAAAATTAGATACGGTAGATATTAGCAAACTGCAAGTGAGTGTTATGTATTTGATTTGAGAAAAAAAACGTTTGGTTTAATTTAAAATCACCATTATTACCAGATGCGTAATTACAATGTATTCTATCAGCATCAAAAGCTTAGCTTGTACTAGTCTTTGTCTTACTCCACAAGATAAATTACGGTCAAAGGATTGTAATATAATATATTCCACATTAAAAAGAGTTAAGCGCTTCTAAGAGTAAAATATATTTCTTTGTAAGAACAAGTTCACTCTGAAGCCTTTGCTCCTCGGCGTAATTAAGGCTTTATAATTAAAATTCCATTCGTTCAGAATGGAAAAAAGTCTAGTTATCTTTGGCACATTTGCCTGTGCAGTGCGGTCTTTACGAGAAAATGTTAATATAATATGAATTTCAAAGAGCGGTAGTTCTATAGATTCTTCTTTAGAAGGTACTGAAATACTCAACATGATTGTATAAAACATGAATAATAAAAATTATCGCAAGTAGTTTTTGCATGCGTAATACAATTTCATGTTGAAATTCATTTCAGAGGAGTTAAAATTAGAACCTTGATCATACTTCTCAAAATCTAAAATACGATTCCGTTCCCGGAAATTCCCCTTCACATTAAAGATGGCTGCCAATTTTCAAACACAACCTACTCTCAAAAAATTCTTGATACATTATCCCTAATTTAAAATTCCAAGTATTTTCTCGACTAAGCTGCGACAAATTAATTCAATTTTTATCATTATCTTTCTGTACGTCTACCATTACCGTGACAAGATCACAAACTTCCTTATGCCAGTGGGCTGAGTATAGCGGGGCTTACAGCGTGGCGTATAAATATTTAATAGGGTTTTAGCACGCGCGGCTCGGCAAGTAACTAACAACATTTATTTGTCCTTTAAATACAATTAAAGTTCGACATGTGGTACACAAACAAAAAAAGAACAAAAATGTCTTGGACAGCATATAGTCACCGCTAATATTCTGTCCAAGCATGGTGTTAATGGAGCACTAACATTAAATACGTAATACATTATATACGTTTTCGGTTATTTTTTTAAATATTGGCAGTAATAAATTAAAACTTACTGAGCAAATACCATTTCATGCATTTATATTACTATTTCCTCTCTATGAGACGTCTTCTTCATTTCCTAGGATATAATAATTCTATCCAATATTACAAATGGACATATTCTGATTCTTATTAATATGGATATAGAATTGTCAAAAGGGAATCCCCGACCACGACTGACTTTAGTTACAATGATTACATAGTACCCTGTTCTCTTTGTCGGACTGACAGTTTTACCATTGACCGGTTTTTGGATCTTGTAATCTACTCTAATGGGGCAGTACTTAACTGTATGACAATTAAAAAGCAACAGACGGGAATACATTTTTAAAAAAATGCGTCGATGCCGCCAGTAATATCGAAACGTCTTCCAATTTACATCTGACATATTTATCGTTCTGAGAACAGATCGCTTCATGTCCAGAATTTACTAAATAGTAGCCACAAAACTATTCAAAGATATTTCTGTCGTTAATATGCATATAACATTTATTCAGTTTGTCACATAACCCTTGAAGTCCTTACGCTATAAGTCCCAGAATGCAATGAGTATAAAGAATGTTCTACTAATCAAAAACGGAAAGGCGTTTAACAACATTTTAAAATTTATCCTAGTGCCTTTTCCAACATCTAGTTAAGCAATCTACTTTAACTACATCGTACTTTTAGGTCAATCTTACATAGGACTTAAATTTACAGGTCGCCTTATAAATATTGTCGCTATACGCTCAGCCTGTGAATATGCTGCTTCACCCTTCATTAGACGAAAAATCAAGAAGACGCCAATTAATTCTAATAAGCTTTACTCGTCTTTGAAACGCATATAATCACGCTGCCGTATAAGGGGGTCGGCACCGTAAAAGCAAGGGGAACTTCCCCTCACGGATCACTAAGAAGTGATCATAAAAAAACCACCCTTAACTTTGTGTTCGAGAGACTTATCATGGAAGTGCTTAATAGTAGGTAAATATGACAGCATACGGGAAGATAATTGCGTCAGGACGCGATGGTGAGATGGACGCATTTTTGCTATTGACATAAAATACCAAAAGTATGAAGGGAAGCTTTGTCAGTGCTAACACCTACGAAAAAGGTATAGAAAGGTAGTTAGGTGTACTAGTAGGACAGTGCTCGAGCAAGGCACACAAAGGCATCGTTCATACAACACAGACATCGACACCTTGGGAACAAGGTGATCCAAGATAGTGGTAATTTCTTTCACAACTGTTCACAACACGAGAAAATAAATACCTAGTACAGAGCCCATATTAATATTGTTATATTTTTCTAAATTGTGAAACGACAGATTGGTTGTGGTGAATACATATGCGCAGCCGAATTGCTAAGTTTAGGTGGAGACACTTGAAATGTATTACATCATTTTTTTTTTTATGTTTTTAACTTAGGATGCAAAAAAACAATAGGTAAAGCCAGAGAAAAGAACCTGACAACAAAAACTCGCGGCAACTCTTTTCAAATTGAAAATTTTACAATGTTTGAATGTTCATAAACTTGATATAGGGATTAAAGTGCTGCGGCTAATATACTATAAACTATGTTACCTTTGACTGATGCAAATTGTATTATCAAAACGTTGAAACATGAGATAAACTAAAATCAGCCTTAGTGGGTACAATATAGTAAAAGCATCTACTTGACACCTGACATATTTATACATCAAGTACTTGTAACGTATAATTAAATATAAAATATTAATTCTGATATCAAAAGAAAAGAATGGTCTTTATTCGTCATTGAGATTAAGGATTTGTTTGACGAAGCTTTTAATAACGATTCAAACAAAAAATCGTTATTAAAGCTTCGTCATACCGTTCTATAAGTAAGTAATTCAAAATAATACGAATTGATCGCGTTGAACAAAAATATTACATGAATACAGTCGGTTTTTAACGGGCCCGTTCTCAAAGTATTCTGCTGTATGTTTCCACATCAAGGTCTAAGGGATTTAATGAAATTTAATTTTGCCGAGATTTTTCTTTTTCTCCGCCAATAAAGTTTACGGCCGGAAATTTACGAGTAAGCAAATGTTTAGAAATCGCTCTGTTGAATAATTTTCTTATAATGACGACATTTTTAATTACTTTTTTTCTCGATAAAGCGTCTTACGCCCAATAATGAGCCTGTTTCTCAAGATTACAGCGAAGTTTGAATATTGATGGTAGTTTTGGGATTGTTTCATCACTGTTGGTAATTTTATTCTTAAGGTAAATTAGTTGCTACATTCTTTCGATTTATTTTTAAAAAGAGCCCGTTTTTACTGGTGGCATAACATGCTTCGAATGTTTGGTTTGGTTTGTATCCCAAACACTGAGAGATTGTTGCAATTCAAAAGCTCGGGTGACTTATTGCGTTACTGTATGTGCTCGATGACCGATCAAATTTAATTATTTTTTAAAAACAAATTATTTTTTAACTATCATTTGATCTAAAATTTATCATTTGATGTGATACAGACACCAGATTTTGTAAGAATTTTGAGACGTAGTTTTAGAACGCAAAATTATGGTGCCTAATGCCTGGGTTGACCCCTTTTTCTTGCTTAAATAACTAGACTAGTTATGCAGATTACAGACGCAATCCTGCTATTTAGTACCTTATTTCGTAATCTACCGGATATATACGCCATGTTTTCATTATGTTACTAACTAGATAAGAAAACGTTTACGTCAACTTTACCTCTCAAACTGACTGTTACCCTCCTTAGCTTAAATATTCTCTACATTTTAATTCTGCAGAGTATTTCACTTAATATACAAGCACAGTAACATTAAACACCCGGTTATTGAAAGCCTTGTGAAACTAATCAGTTGTGTCAATAAAAAAAAGTTGTTTGTGTTTGATTGATTGAACGCGATAATCTCAGGAAGTACTGGTCCGAATTAAAAATTATTTTATTGTTGGATAGCCCATTTATCGACAAAGGCTGTCTATATAACATATAGCTATAACAAATAGACAGAAAATTTACGCATCCAAAGTTGCGCGAGTCAGCTAGTAGTAGCGAAACTATATGACGGCTCCCTTCTGTATTGTGTATTTTGTGCTACTAGATTATTACACCACTGTACATATATTGACACGCAACATTCCCTGGGGATAATTCCGTTTAGTTAATCTCTTACACAAACAGACTGATACAATACTTGTAATTAATATTATCTACCATTTAACTAACAAGCGTCAATATTGTACAATTTCGTGTACATCAAAAGTTAAATAGATGCGTGTATTGTGATGAGGTTTGTACTAAGTCATAGATATCAATTCGATAATCAAGTTTGTGGTGTTCTCCATTGGGTTGTAAATTGCTTGCACTTGTTTCAATGCTTTTGCACTGGTTTCAAAAGGAGGTCCGGTCCTATAATCCAAAATTCTCTGTTGACTTAATACATTTGGAGAATTTGCTTTCTACGCAAATTCTCCAATTGTATTGAGTAAATTTTACAATTAACGCCATGTGATTCAAAAAAGGCTAAATATTAATGCTGCTAGCATTAAAAAATCTGCAATAAGTACTACTGTTATTATAGTCGCTAATAATTCGGACACATATATATTCGTACACTTGTCCTAATTTTTTTTTTAAAAGACGACTCCCGCATTAGGGTACATGCCGTGTGTCGCGGGGGACTTTACAAACATTCAATTCACGGACACAAAGTACACCCAGACTCGAAACAACAATTTGTGAATCACATAAAGCGGTGTCCCGTGTGGGAATCGAACCGACGACCTCCACCGCGCCACAGAGGTATCGTTTTTATTTTTTCACTAACGATTAGACTATCACAATATTGAATCTGTTTTGTTACCCAGCCCGTATGCCTATTTTTTGTTACTTTGAAAGTATAAAAACGCCAACAATCTACAAACACTTGAACACAATTAAACAACATTCTACTCAAGTAACCTAAAATCAATGTAAAGTACCTAACTCAGTATCTAAAAGTCAGGTAATAGGAAACTCTATCTCGAGAGAATTTTCAATAGAAACTTTATCAATTTTCGACTACGCCAGGCCAAGGTCTGACTTCCAATCAATTATGTCACTGTATGGACGGTTTTATATGTACGACACGACAACGATACGATTCTGACATTGATGAAGATAGTTGTATTGTGGTCCTATATGTATTTTGAGTTTAAACACTTACGTCTCAAGCTTTGTGATATGCAGCAATCGAATCGAAGTAAGAATACAGTGGTGTTCAGATGTCGGCTTAACCTTTATGCCCTTTTAATAGACCTACCTATTGAAATAGAAGAAAAAATCAACCTACTGATCCAGATAGGAGAATTACAATTATGCTTAGCAACGACACCGTTTACGTCATAATATCAGGTCTACAGATGGATTACCTCGTAGAGCAGGTTAATCTATCTCCAATCGTATTTCTATGCCAAAAAATACCAATGAAAAAAAAGTGACTACACCTTTGTTTTCATCATTGCATAGCTCGTTATGATTGGTTGCGACGACAAAAACGTTTATATTATTTTATACATTAAATCGATCACTCTGTTTCGGGTATAACACCATCCACTTGGATTACTTAACAAAAAATAGTCTCTCTCAGGGGTATAAAAAGATCCAATTTATAGATCCAGCTCAAAACTATTATGATAATGGTAACCCGATGAAGTCTATAATAAGTTTGTGAGTGGGAGTTAATAAATAGTTAAACCCTACGCATCAACTTATTGCAGTAATATATAGAGCATATTTAATTTTGATGTCTCATTTGATTACTGCCTACATCCATATGTATACATTATATTTAGTACCTACCCACGCGGGGAATATTTGGTCAATATTAGATTTTAAACGAGACGTAGCATAGCTTCAAAGAATAAGTAAAAGAAGTGGATTTTCTGTTGTTTTTGTTTTATACTACAAACAACGTAAATTTGTACTAAAATGTTGTTACTTCTCACTTCGGCTGTTACTCGTCAACTTGTAAAGACAACTTAGCTTTGATAGTTTTCCTTTTACTTTCACTATATGCTTCTACTCTAATTTTTGTCACATCTCAAAAAACAATCCTTTAACTGGCAGGGGACACTTGACTCTAGCAAAAAAAAACACTTGAGGGCTTAATATTTCACAAACGAAAAATGATATTAATTACACCTAAATATTTCAAAAGCCTTATTTAATGATACCCCACACGATGGGTTGAATAAGAAAAAAAGTTACATCTCTACTTAAATGTAGGGGAGATACCCTGATTTTTTTCTATATTTTATTTTATCACTTTGTCAGCGTAAATAATATGCATACAGACATTGTGAAACTATAAGGGTTCCGTTTGGCCAATTAGCTACTGACCCCTAAAAAGGTTTAGATTTTAGTGTATAAAACATTGTTCTTGAGTATAAGACACCATAATTATTAATAACAAAATAAACAAAAACAATATAGTAAGTTCCACAATTCCAGTCTCTCGAAGCTGAAACATAAGGCCTGTTGAATAATTCCATAAAGCGATTATATCAGGAACTTGCACGTTCACACTGACGACTATCATTATCGTATAACTCGGCAAATTTGAGTTGCTAGCGCACAATAATGCCTACTCGAATGAGTGACGTGTAATTGACAGACGTAGCATTGTTTGAGCCCGTAATATTGCGACTATATCGATTATTTATCTATTCGATATTTATTAACGACTGTCAGAGCTATGATTAGAACGAATAAAATGTTATTACCGTCAATTTTCATTCGAAATTTATTTGATAAATCTATCGATTTCTGTTAACATCGATATCCAGGCTATAATCAATGTTTTATTTGAAATAGAAATAACTGAAATCCTAGCAAAGTATGTAATCTATATGTCTGACAACTTTTTAACAGACTATATGAACGAAGTCACGAGAATAAGTTGCTTTTATATAAAGTTGTAAGCAATAAACGAATTAATATATCAATCGTAGTGTCAATAAAAGAATTACCGGTCTCAATACAAGAACGAAATCAACAGAACACGACTATGTCACTAGTTACACTTACATTCAAAGTCTCCGGTCGGTTATACGGCGAAGTGTCGCAAGTAGTGATGTTAAGGGATCCCGGAGGTGGGATATCTCCGTTTATTGAGCCCGTCCCGTGTAACTTTATCCATAAATTTCAGCTATTCGAAGCTTCTCTGTTTATTTTCCTACTTTTGAAATAAAAGTTTCGAATAAAACGAAATACAATTTTCTTTTTCGGTTATTTTGAATTTCACAATTTGCTATGTTATTTACAACGACTGATTTAGTCGCATTTTTTATGATTTTGTACGTATCATACCTCCTTAACTTTCTACTATTAAATAACACATAAGAATGCATAACATGCAACCAAAGTTAAACTTATCCGAAAATTCCTTAATAAATCTCCAAACTGTTAAAAATATTCTAGTCCCGCACGCAATAATCCCAATCCCGCAAACTACATCGGTTAGTTCGACACTATTGTACGTGGACTTTTCTCGGACATTTTCGACCGGCCCAGCCATGGGAATAAAAGTTAAACAAATGGACGTCGTACCGGCAACTTTTAATAAGATTCTTGCGAGGTTTAGTGCAGAAACTGTTCACAGGCCGTCGTATGTTGGCTTTGCCTTGAATTGTGATGCGTTTTTCTTACTTTTATTATATATTTTTCTCTTTTAATAACGCTCTAAAGTTTCGCAATAATGTTGGTGTAATAAAAATGCAGGAATTTTTGGGTCATCGTACAAAGAGTGGAAAATAGGTTACGTATTTTGAAGTATTAATAAGTTGGTTTGGTTTATTCTCAGTAATGTTGGTTTAACTCTTTTCTGTTATTACACCGATTTATAAGGTTTAATTACTAAAGCACACATCTCTTCGTATCATTCCCAAACTATTGGCGACTTTTTGCGACCTCGCATCAGCAAATCCTTCAGGAGACCACTCACTTAATCCCGGGGCGGAGGGAGAGGGTGAGGCGGGGGACGAACTAAGGAACTTTTCCTGCCACTTTGTACCCCGATTAGTGCTGCAAGGTGTTCCAATTTTAACGGACAATCCTGGGTTTGTCGACCGTTTTATTTTTATGTTTATAGTGTGGAATTGGTGTTTTATTTTTGAAAATGAATATTCAGTATTTTTGACCTTTTTATTTATATTCAGGTTGATAGGCATTTCGGTATTATTTGATTGAAGTTCGAAGTTTGAGTTTATTTCTTAGTATTTTAATTTATCAAGTCTGTACATTCACTGCTAATAAAGTATTTATAACGTTACACAAAATAATATGTATATTCACATCATATATGAAAATTTTATGACAGATCTATCCAGTACCATCCCATAGCCTACTGGATTTTATATCGTCTAACATTCAGCTGATATGTCTCTTTGAGATCAGTACCCGTCGTGGGAACTACCCGTTTATCAAATTCTATTTCTTATTACTAATAAAAAATACACTTGCCATCCTATATTTAAAAATATAGAAACCGGAATTCTCGTCATTAGCACAACACTAGCAAGCGACCTGTGAACAATGTCCGACGAGGTGACGTTTTTATGTGATCCCGGCGGATCTCTTCTCTTTATTTTTTCTTACAATTTCCTTCTGATTGTGTCGAGACGTTACGAGTTTCGAATTATTATTTCAGTTTTTGTTGACCGTTATTATATTCAGCTGTTAGTTGCTCGTTCTGATTCAGATCTTGTAGATTTGTTAATATTTATTTTGATTATATTATATTTTGTGATTTCTATTTTCATTTTATTTTCATCTTAATACAATTTTACGGTCTACCGGATAATTAATAGTTAAGTAGGTGCTGTAGAGGATAGTTGTAGGTAATTAATATATACTAAAAATAACACTAGGCAGTTTCCAACTTTTTAATTTGGTTCTTCAATATAGGAGCTAAACTCCTAAATTGAAGAACTACACACTGTATTATAAAATTAGTTTGGCACTGTTGTACGTGAAGTTTTCACGGACAATTTCAACCGGCCCAGCTATGGGAATAAAAGTAAAACAATTTCTCGTATTCAATTGAAAAAGTTATTAATGTCGTTTTAATTATTAGGTGTCATACTTTCAATGTCAGTTTTTTTGATATTACTATTTACGAAATAATCACACAGTACACAGTAAACGACTACACTCTGTTTATAATATTATAATGTGTACAAATCGTGAAAGTTTATCAACACACACTGTAGTTCTACATATAATAAAAGCAACAATGAAGAGTGTGGATAATGCAGAATTAGTTCTATCTATACAAATAAACTGTATCTGTATGTCAGTTTGTTACTTATTACCACGACTAAACAGTTAAACGTACCGAAATGAATAACTTCTGAGAAAAAGATAGAGAATAATATTCTTGTTGCGACAACTGAGATCGACGCGGGCGAAGCAAATGCTAGCTAGTTATTATAAATTTATACACACAAACCTTATGATGTCCCTCTACTGGGCTCGGGTCTCCCCCGTAGAACCTACTTAATATAGATCCTTGGGGTAATTGTGATACTCGCCACGCTTGGCAAGCGGGTTGGCGATCGCAGTAAGGCTTCAAGGTACGTAGAGAACGCTGCTGCCTGTCCTTCGGTGTGAAATCCCTTAGTCGTCTTGATGACACCCACAGGAAGAGATGGGATGGTACTGGACCGGATTCTGAAGCCGGTACCACGCGGGAAGATACACATATTTATATTAAGCTGTCATATTTATAAAGTAACTAGCTGTGCCCCGCGGTTGATTTGCCTTTGTGTCAATCCAGGGTGTCAGCTAACTCCATACCAAATTTTATTAAAATCGCTCCAGCCGTTTAGGCGTGAAGAAGTACAAACACTCACATACTCACAAACTTTCGCATTTATAATATTAGTGTGCTAGTGTGATGTGATAATTATTCCCTCTATGAATACTATAGTAACAGTTGTTAGGACTGGATGAAACAAAAACCTCTTTATGTTTCTCTTAGAAAACTTGATGAGAATTTTAACGTTTATCGTTTTTTATTAAATTCTTTTCGTACAGAACTTAATTAATCGAACTTCTACACAAACTCAATGTTCAACTTTTTTTTATTATATTGTTTTTACGAGTTTTAGTTTGTTGCCTCAAGTTTTTTACGAGTAATTAAAACGAATGAATATTATTTAGACGTTGAGAGGCCATCTAAAATTTAGTGGATGCTGATTTTTTTTTTTTTTTATAGCCTAACTTTGATATTAATAGAGATGGATGGATTTTTCTTTTGAGATTGCTTAAAGACTTTGAAGAACACTTAGGATAATTTATGCTTATAATATTGTAAAATAAATTAGCTTTTATGTGAGTCTTGGCCGCCAAGGTTTTCTTTGCTTCTTAGTACTTAAATAAGACTTACTTTTACGTGTCTTAACCCTATTTGCTGCTTCACTATACTTTTTGCTAATTAAGAACTTATTTTGTAATAACTAACATAATATATAATCATTCACGGCATATATTACCGTGTTATGACAGCATCATCCCCTGCTATTTATTTTATTGATCATTTAACCTCGTTGACTTTTTTTTCTTTCTGAGCATTGACACTCATTTTGGGATCAATAAACTGCCTATCTAAATCTTAATTTCATATCGATTTTCGTTTCATAGTTAATTTTATCTTGTTCGAAACAAACAATATTACAAGCAAAGTCATATCCACGTATCGTTTTCGAAGTAGGAGTAAACCAAATTTAAGTTTAAACGATATTATAACGACACTTTGCAGCGATATTGTATTTCTAAATCGTCGGGAATGCACCTTGTATGGCCGAACGTAATGCTAGTGGAAATATACGGGCGTAGTTTGCGGGCGGTGCCGCAGCGCTCAGGATAAGTTTTGATATAATTTTCAGAATATTGCTTGAGATTTTCTGGAACATCTGGATTCTGGCTGTAATAGAAAACGCAGTTGGCAATTGTCTTTCTAGTTTAAATCTGATAGTTATTGTTAAACTAGGTTTCGACTGTTAAGAAAATAGTAAGTTTAGATTATTTTTTCAAGTACTTGTTTAAACGCCCGTTTAGCAAACATTTCGTTTGTGAGCATTTGGCAGTTTTGCTGATAAATGAATTCAACATATTCGTTCAGGTATTTTCTTTTATTTCGTGGACGTGCATACGAATCTAGTATACAATTTGCACTTTCACATGAAACATGGGAAAACAAAATATGATGGGAAACAAAAATAGTAATAACTATGATAGGCATCGTCTTGGAAGTTGGAGGTCAATCTACTTTAAACTTCTTTAACACATAGATATTATTTGTTAACCTTATTAAGTTCAATAACAAATAATTAGTAATATATCTAAATAAAATTGAAAGCTTTTTCCAGACACTTTAATCTCCCTTATATTTCAAAGGCAACTTTCCAAGCCGCACTCAGGCAGGTGTACCGGCTGAAATTGTTTCTGCCGTCCAATGTAAATATTAGTTAATTAACTGTAAACCAAGCGGTTGGCTCTGCGCCGTCGTCCACTGTTTGACTCAAGATCTTGAACTTTAAAAACGTCTGTACACTTTGCACCTACTTAAATCGACTACGGGGTTTCAAGCAATTTGTTGTTTAACTTTAAAAGTTCTACCAAGTTGTTTTAATCTCGGTGTTACTTACGTTTCAGTATTTTATTTAAAAATTGGTGATTGGTACATAGATGGGTGACCATTTTTGAAATTAATATGCTTCGAAGTGTTCGTTGAACTCTCCGAGCCGTCTCGGTCCAGTGTCGAATCTCTCCTCCGGCCGGTCGTATCCATTTTTCGTTCCATTTTACTTTGAAAGTGCACATTTAGTTACGCATACTTGTATTTAATTTCTACTGCTAAGTTGACGAAGAAACTGACTGAGAGACCCACAACTTTAAGATAATAATCATTAACAATAATTCAAAATTGTAGAAGGAAAAAAAACATTTAAATTGAATGAGAGAGAGCACAAAGCTACGTATTTCTTTAAAAAAAACTGTTTGTAAACACTGTTTTCAATGTTTCAAACATTAAAGAATATTATTGTTACGATTATAAATACGTTGAAAGCTGTGTTGTTATACAATAGAAGTACGGGGACGTCAAAAAATGCGTTTTTTTTTTCTTAAATAAAAGCTTTTGTTAGAGACGAGACAAAATTACACAAGCTTAGATTTACACGTTTATATTAGACTAGCTGTGCCGCGCAACTTCGTCTGCGTAAATTTTTCCCGTTTTTGCAACATTTCTCATGGCTACTCCGCTGCTATTGGTCGTAGCGTGGTGTTATATAGCCTATAGCCTTCCTTCGATAAATGATATAATTCGGATCAGTAGTTCCCGATTTTACCGCTTCAAACAAACAAACAAACTCTTCAGCTTTATAATATTAGTATAGATTTACACATTCACGGTATTCTTATAGCAAGGTTTTTTTGCATAGGTAGACATTAATTAGTTGAAAGCTTGCTGAGAGGAACAGGCAGATTGTTAATCAAAAACCAAGAGTACAGAGGCAAAGCTTCATTTAATATTCACACAGAATTCGGGAACACATTCGGTACAGGGTGGTTCGAGATTTCTAAACTGTGTTTCGAAGCGGCGGTAGCCTAATGGCTAAGGCATCGGTCTCGCAATCGTGAGGTCGCGATTTCGAATCCTACCCATTATACTACTGACGTGAACCCACTTCTAACACAAGCCTTTGAGCTTAGCTTGAGGGATTAACAAGATTGCTAGTAATGTGGGACTCAACTAGTTATTTTTTTTTAAAAAAAGAACATTATTTATGATTTATCTTGACTGAAAATTGAACCCGACGACATCTGGCTTAGGGATCAGAACACTAACTACTTGACCAACAACTATTTTCCAAGTCAAGCTACTCATTAAAGTAAATACTTTACGCTTTAAATATTAATTACGTTAAAAGCGTCCGCCATTTTGCGGAACATCACTTGTCCGGGCTTCGATGGCCTTTATTAAATCAAAAGGTAAATAATTTGATATTTACTTTAGTCCCTGTAAGATTCATATTTCCTAGAAGTTATCTTCGAGAGGCATCTACAAAGTTATTTTGTTTCAAAGAACTCGTTTTCAACGACGCGGGCGGTGCCATTCATTCCTAAAAGTAAATTCAATTCTGTAAAGCTTGAGTTTTATCTTTGTATTTTATTCAAATATCAAATATAATATTTAAATCTGATCTCCCTAAAGCAAACATAGGTTTTACTTTTTAGTTAACAAATTCTACAAAGAGCGACAGTTTGTTTATGCCTGTAATAAAAATAAAGGGAAAACAAACCGGTAGCGTTTCTAAAAATCGGGCGTAAAATGGTCAAGAATCTTCGCATATGTTGTACAAGTTCCTATGCATATGCTCAAAGAGATACTGTGTGTAGGTTAGGTAAGACCGTACGAGTAGTTTTATCAAGTGGTTGTATTAAATGCTTCGCAATCTGTCTGTTCTCGCGTTAGACGATAAGAAAGTAAAGTAGTACTAACTAATTTAGTATTTTTATTCACTGGTTTATCCTTATAATAGTCCCTTTACTCGCCTATTAATTGTATTATTCGATGTCTATTGATCTATATCGAACTATTATTCCCAGTGACTGATTGCTCAACTTGTTTATTTTGCGTCTCGATATTTTGTAGTTATCAGTAGTCTCTACACTCTGGTTCATTGTTCTTCACATAAACTTAGATGATATCGTGGTCATGAGTATTCCTGTCGTAGCGACATATTATTATATTTATCTTTAAGTGATAGTGACAGCATGATTGTAAACAAAGTCTCAAAAATGAGTAACGTTTGAGAATTCAACCATAAGAGCCGTTGATTGCTCTACAAAAACTAACTAGTATCTAGTTCAGATTGTACTTGCGCTGCGTATCAATAAATTCAATGCTCAATTCCTTACAATCTGTACTGTTGAACACACTTCAGCGAATAACGAAGCTTTTATATATAAATAAGGTGCGGAGTACGCAATAGGTACCAATTATTTTCTCCCACTGTACACAGATTTTCAAGAGTCTTGCCAATTTGTGTCCTGTAATTGGGTGTCGGGTAATCAATGCGTGAAATAATTTGTCCTAAAAGGCGTACGAATGGGTTTAGGTGGAAGATGTGTTTGTGTGTGCGTGTTTGTGTGGGTAGACGTGTTTACTTGTACCTAATAATAATGTCATGGCTTCAAATTATATTTAGAACGTAGTAATAAGTAAAAAGCACATCTAGTTGCTCGCAGGGAAAGTCAGTTGCAGAAAAGTTTTTACTGCTATGCCAATGAAATGGACTCCTTGCAGTCTTTTTTTTCAAGACTACTATCTTACTAAGAAACATCACTATATCACAGGGGATTTCACAAACATACAATCAACGAACACAAAATATGACCCTACTAAGAACCAACATCTATCAACTCAAAAAGGCTCTGCCCGTTTGGGAATCGAACCCACAACCCTAGTAGTCGAATGCCACGCCCCACGCCCTAACGCTGCGCTACCGAGGTTGCTGCCAATGTTTGTTAATATCTTTTCATATTAAAACACTTGGGTCAATGAACATACCCCATTCGGTGATTTACGGAGCTACATTTTATCCAGAAATACCGATCGAATATGCATTTAGTTGTAAATCTTGATCTTACGGAACATTATTCAGAAATTTTCAGTATAATTCAGGGCTAAAATATTCAAAAATCCCGTCGACATTTTCCATCGTGATCGCAATTTACAACGTAATAAATTTAACGATACTACCAACGGTAGGTACTGTCGTACGATTCAGCCTGATAATAATATTGTAAAATGTCAGATGTATCGATAACTTATTAACTTTTAATATGTTTATGGCGTCAGCGAAAATTATGTTCGTATTACCGATATTGTCGAGGGTTTACGGGATATGTTATATTAATGGTTTTGCATAAATTCTTGATATTATAATAATACTAGCTGTCCCGCGCAACTTCGTATGCGTAAATTTTTCCCGTTTTTGCAACATTTCTCGTCGCTACTCCGCTCCTATTAGTCGAAGCGCGATGTTGTATAGCCTATAGCCTTCCTTGATAAATGGGCTATCCAATAAAAATATTAGCGCGTTTAAATAAACAAACAAACAAACAAACAAACTCTTCCGCTTTATAATATTAGTATAGATCAGCCCTTTTATCTTTATGCAGAGCAATTTTCAACAAATCTTATGCACCTAATTATAAACAGTCTCGGTGAGCAGTCTCTGAGGCAGTGTGAGTGTGAACGAATGCTGCCGAAAAGGTCGTCGGTTTAATTGTCACCTATCCGTTATTCCCAATACTTTACTTTGAACTGGTACTTTTACGTATACTTTGTGCCCATTCATTGTACGCGAAGTCTCCGTGACACAGTGCCTGTGCCCTGTATGAGAGACATGTATTAAAAAAAAGAAAACTTAAATTCGTTTGGTCATTGTCAGTTTGCCACCATTCGCATAAACGAAAGGTGTTTTATGCTATTCTCTATGTTTAATAAAAATATTATTTTATTTAGCCACTGATGACGATAGGTAAATTACGTTGTCTGATTTAATGTGAGTGCATAAAGTACTTTTCAATTATACAATATAAAGGCGTAGGTAAAAGGTAAATTTGAACAAGATTAAGTATTTTATATTCCAAACACGAATATCTAATAACATCTGGTATACGATATTAAAGTTACAAGAAAAGCTCGAAAGAAAAATGTTGTGCCATTTATTATTCAACTAGAGTTCCTAGAAAAAGAAATGGATGGAAAATTTTAATGGTTTCTTTATAACATACTCAGAAAGACAAATTATGCGTACACATTCCCCCTTCTACCTCCCCAACACATGAAATCAAAAATCATTATAATTAAAACCGAATAAATAAATATAGTGAAGAACCAGAACAATATAACCAATTTTCTACTAAAATTCAAATTTAGCCTGTTTAGACATCTATTGCCACTTCCGTCGAGAACAGCTCTGCTGCTATCCTTGCACCCCTCTCGCTGTTTTGGAGAACGAGGGCAGACAATTAGACAGACATAGTCCTCAGTTACATTTTGCAAGTTTATTTAACTTCATGTTTGGGAGAAATAATTTATTCTCTTGCCCAGGTCACTTGGGATCAGTGCAATGTTTTTTTATTCTTCCATTCTTCACTGCAAGCTCTCCTACAAAACGACCAGTTAGGTCTCCTTCGCCTCCTATTTACACGTATGGAAAAAAATACAATTTACGGGAAAGGCAAGATAATGACATCAAGGATTATTTGATATTAGTTATTACAGACACTGAATAAAAATGAAGATTGATTCATTACTAGGCATCAGGGCAGTGGCCGCGAGAGCCACAATACTACTAAGCCGGCTGTACCAAAAGAAATAGAAAATATCAAATTACTAAAACAGTAAAACACACCTGTAGATCTCGCTGGCGTGACTCACCCGTCGCCTTGGCAATTACTCAGCGAATTAGGGGAACCGACCGACCTTTGTGGCGTTCACCGGTTTATTCTTTATAGTAGCTGTATGTCGTGTGCTGCCGGTGCCAAACATAATTTCCTACCCGCAGTGTTTCCCTGTTGTTAGACAGGATATTATTAATACACGGCCACGGTGACTTGATTGAATCTGGACTAAATGAGGTGGTGACCTTTGATTTATATACAACAGCAGATTGTAGAATAGGCATTAACTTGGTTAAGATCAATACGCGTTGTATTTAGGGTTGTATTGTTCTCGATTTTGTTTGCGTAGCATTATAAGACTGCCTAGCTTTCATTGACGGCTTCACCCAAGTAGATTTGGTAAATTTAAGCTCAAATCAATTTATATGAAAAAGTAAGAAACGTTACTTTAACCAGCCTTACAAATTAGTAGCACAAATTTGTCACCCTTAAGTACAAAAAACAATGTCCAGCAGGCATAAAAAAGAGGCAAACAATGTGTGATGAAATGATTAATGGAAAGATTTTTAAGTCACAGATAAACAAAGATCTTTTTAAATCACTTACTAGTAGCCAGAAAATTACAAAATATAACTTATGAAGGTAGCATGGTCCAAATTAACTTCCAATAAAAACTTTTTATACTTTCGAATAATTCAGATAAAAAATATCATCACAAGTTAATTCAGCTAAACGTTAACACAAGGAAATAAAGAGCTCCTTTACACTTCAGACAACGTGTCGGCTTAAAGTAATACCGTCCGACCATCATAATTGGTCTGAATTCAATTAACACAGTAATCAGACTGAGCCGTGTACCAAAACAGGGTATCACACAGCGAACAATGTTTTTCTCGCTGCGATATTATTCGGCCATATTCAGAACGTCGTTAATTCTCGCACACATATTTTATTCCGGCGATATTCCGGCCATGTCGCGTCGGGTGTCGCCGCGTCCGCTCGGGGCGGTTCCCTACACCCCCTTTCCTCCGACATTTTTGTCGTGGATATTATTGAAATCAAAATAGCTAGCGTCGTGAATTCTCCCATAAATTTTGCGTACCACAGCAGGCGGGCCGCACAAATTTTTGTGACTGTCATTTTTTGTTTGTTAGTGTTTCTAGTTATACTGAAATTTGTTTTGACGCTAGATCTGTTTGCGCTATGGCCTTTCGAATGCTATTAATTTGGCTGTCATACGAAAATTAAAAATTGTAGTAATAAAGCTGACATAATTCTACTCTTTGAAATATTGTAGAGAGATTAATTTCTGTGTCACAACCGATACCTATGTGCTATTCAAACTGTTTTCCACGACACGACTGTTTTCCGGGATATGTTTCAAACTCACACAATGTCTCATGTCAACTCGTTTAACAAAAACAAGCTTCATCTCAATATACTTTTTAAAAAACATAAGGTATGCATAACAATTTCGATAAATTACTGACAAGATTGACACGATCTTGGGTTCATAAATATTTAGTACCAAAATTTCTTGTTTTGTTGTCTTCAACATTGTTTTAATCTATAAACCTTTTCTTATCATGTCGAAAACCAGTCCACGTGAAGGCTCTAAACTGACTGATAACATCTTCCATTCCACCGTAGAAAAAGGCCGTTAAAGATAAAAGCAAAACATTTTAATGAATAGATTATCCGTCTGTACTTAGTTTGTTTGATAAACATCGCTGGCACGAAACAGTAGTGACTCTCCGGAGTTAAAGAGTTGAAGAGTTGGAGCGGATGTAAATTAATGAAATTTTACCACTACAAGCTACTTGACGGTCGGTTTACAAAGACCTGTGTCCGGGCGACGAGTTTGTGGACCGGAGCTTATATGAGATGGATGTTGCTTGGATCCGGAATTACCTTAAAGTGTTAGCACGTTAGTTGCTAAGCGTTACACAGAATAGTTTTGCATTTGTTGTCCCAAGTTTTTGGTCAATTTGGGATAAAGAATAGTTGTTTAATGGTTAGTTTGTGAAATATGTCTGAATGTTTTATTGTAAATATATAGCACAAGTAATCATGGTTCTGAAGCTGAGATAAAGAAGTCAAAATTAGATTTTGTGTCACATTTAATTTGAATTTGAAAGCATGTTGTTCTTCAAATTTGTGCTGTTGTGTTGTTTTTCAAATTATTGAAGTCTTCAGGCAACATCTTGACGATGTTGCCCATTACGTTAGGGCTATATCAAGAACTGTGTTGTTCCAAAGACTACATAAATTAATCCACACTTCCAATTGTAGCCAATCAATACCAACACGCCACATTCCAACAAGCCAACATCCAAGTCACACTGAACCGTCGGCACAATCATGTAATCCGTTCGAGTCACTCCCCACTTCAATTTGCCGCATCCACAACTATGATAACTGGTTGTCAACACAGTTCCTCCCACTTTAGAGAACTTTATACCACTACACAAGTTCAAAACTGACCTACTGTGCAGATGCGGAAGCGGCTTTAATACACAAATAATACGAGTTACTGGAGACAACTTTTGAGATGCCGAGTGCCACTAGACAACTTAATTTTTGGCAAATTTTAATTTAAATGTCGAGTCAGTTTTGTGTTTGTGTTCAACTTTGTCTTGAATAAAAATACTCGACGAGTTTTTATGCAATGTACAGGTATAGTTGAACTGATATATCAATATTTTTTATTTAGGAGAATGAATAGAAGTTCTCTTGTTGTACATTGAAGGGAATTGAAACTAATAGCATATAAAATTGTGTCACAGGTACATTTACATCTAGGTGTCCCGCGCAACTTCGTCTTTTGCAACATTTCTCATTGCTGTTCCGCTCCCATTGGTCAGAGCGTGATGTTATATAGCCAATCGCCTTCCTCAATGATCGGCTATCCAACAGTGAAAGATTTTTTCAATTCCGACCAGTACTTCCTGAGATTACCGCGTTGTAACAAACAAACAAATAAACTCTTCAGCTTTGTAATATTAGCATAGATTACATACATACATACATTCAAAAATGTCATATGTGTTAGAAAA
The DNA here is from genome assembly GCA_945859575.2 of Herminia tarsipennalis. NCBI lineage: Eukaryota > Metazoa > Arthropoda > Insecta > Lepidoptera > Erebidae > Herminia > Herminia tarsipennalis. The sequence goes on along the minus strand of OX243834.2, from coordinate 5,495,773 downwards.
AGACAAACAATTAAGATAACACCAGCATTAGTGTCTGTCTGTGATTCTTATTTAGTCTTGTTTGCCCAACCAAATTCAAAAATAGCAAACACATAAATCTTGGAAGCACATAAAATATTTTATATTTCAAAACGAACGAAGTCGAGTGCAAAAGTCGGTATAATATAAAATATGAAGTTTATAAAATCAAGATGATAAAGTTAGCAATGCTCGGCTTGAGTAACTTGCTAAAGTTGAAAAATATAAGTTGATCTGACGGAAGTAGTTTGCTCAGTTCAGAGTTAGTTTTGTGCCAGTGAAGGGTCTAGTGTAAAAATAGTTGACAGATTGCTGAAGCTTTTTATTGATAACGATTTTTTATGATAAGCAACCGATAAAGCAGTTTAAGCTTTATTTGAAGTGGTTTTGAAGTCTGTTTTGTTCTTGATGAATAGTTGAACTTTATAATTTTGTTTTTGTAATGATTTTTCTTTATTAATACTAGAAATGAATAGACGAGCAGGTCGTGCGTCTGATGGCAAGCGTCACGCTAGCCCATAACAGTATCAGTGCCACCCAAATCTTAGATTGACAAAGATCTGAATGTCCTTGCGCTGCGCTCCTGATTAAGACAAATTCATAAGTCTCATCAGCAGTGCCCTTCAACCGAAACAGTGACGTGTTAACATCACTATTTCACTGAAAAATAACTGACACTGTTGTCAAAAAAAAATGACCGTACTAATCGAAACTTAACTGCAACTGCACTGCTTTAAATATGTGAATTGACCCGCTGGTAACTTTTTACCACATGAATAGAGAACGAAATATATATATATATATAGGATCAAAAAACTTAATCTTATTGTTGAGTTTTACGACACCTCGTATTTTCAAACATGGATAGACTAAAAAATATTTATCGCATCGCGGGGTGGTATCCGCACCCCATTCGTGACGTAGTCGATTTGCCGTGCTCAATAAAAAAAATGCCCAATTTACGTTCACGTAATAGGCACTGCGGATAATTCGCTACGGTCCCGCAGTCTATTCTCCTTCGAGTTAATAATAAAATTGTGTTTTTAAAGGATATGGTTGATTGGCACGCTGGTGATTGGGCTAATTGCATTTTTTTTATTATAAATACAACATCGATATTGTGCAAATGAAATGAAAACTAAAGGGACAACTTCATCAATGACCGCAACGTGCGATAGAGTTACCTAGTTAAAACCGAGCTCGTTTCGGGTAGTACCCATGTGCAATGCCTGCTCCCTCACACCCAGCAATATGACTTAACATTTACTTAATGACACGACTTCAAATCATTATTACCCTGTGGTCTTCAATAAGGCCAATTGAAGCTTAAAATGAATTCGAGCTGCTAGACTGACGTCATAAAATCAAACTGTAGTACCTAATTACAATAGTGTGATTACATAAACCCCAACCGCCTTCCAAAATCAAACATAACACTTTAATCTATATGTAATATGAATATGTACCCTTTGTTCAACGATGAAATAATAATTAATTTGTTGCCCCTTATTAAACCAACTTTACCAATGATGCAGTGTTTGTTTATTTGTTCGTTTAGTAAATATTACAATAGGTTCTGAATCTGTGTATTGACTAGCTGCGTCGATTTTAATTTGATTCGTTATTGACATTGTATTGAGGTCAGTTCGGCTAAACCGATTAATTTGATTATTTCATAATTTTATTGTGTACGGCGTTTAAGTTTGCGGATTTATATTAGCTTTTGTTTACATATAAATAATTGTTTTAATGCTCACTTGCATTATATATTGATGTACCTATAATAATAATAATAATAAGTTTATTGATCATTAAAAATATTGTACATTGATTGGTTACATAGTTTAAAAGTTTATTATATATTTATTTTTTCTACAATTGTATTGGGTGCAGCTCTGCGCTCCTAACTAGGTTACTGAGTAACCTGTATGAAGGAGTTACAGTTCCGATCCCTCGCGTTTTAGATACATTGGTGATAAAAATTTTGTTTATATTTACCGGTACAATATTATAGTGAAAGTAAAATCTATGACTACATACATAATATATCATAATAATCAAAATTTACAAAGAAAATTACAAAAAGTTGAAAAACTATTTTTAAACAAAAATGAAGTGTGTATATGTAAGATATGTAAGAGTGTGTGTGTGTATGTGGTGTGTGTGTGTGTGTGTGTGTGTGTGTGTGTGTGTGTGTGTGTGTGTGTGTGTGTGTGTGTGTGTGTGTGTGTGTGTGTGTGTGTGTGTGTGTGTGTGTGTGTGTGTGTGTGTGTGTGTGTGTGTGTGTGTGTGTGTGTGTGTGTGTGTGTGTGTGTGTGTGTGTGTGTGTGTGTGTGTGTGTGTGTGTGTGTGTGTGTGTGTGTGTGTGTGTGTGTGTGTGTGTGTGTGTGTGTGTGTGTGTGTGTGTGTGTGTGTGTGTGTGTGTGTGTGTGTGTGTGTGTGTGTGTGTGTGTGTGTGTGTGTGTGTGTGTGTGTGTGTGTGTGTGTGTGTGTGTGTGTGTGTGTGTGTGTGTGTGTGTGTGTGTGTGTGTGTGTGTGTGTGTGTGTGTGTGTGTGTGTGTGTGTGTGTGTGTGTGTGTGTGTGTGTGTGTGTGTGTGTGTGTGTGTGTGTGTGTGTGTGTGTGTGTGTGTGTGTGTGTGTGTGTGTGTGTGTGTGTGTGTGTGTGTGTGTGTGTGTGTGTGTGTGTGTGTGTGTGTGTGTGTGTGTGTGTGTGTGTGTGTGTGTGTGTGTGTGTGTGTGTGTGTGTGTGTGTGTGTGTGTGTGTGTGTGTGTGTGTGTGTGTGTGTGTGTGTGTGTGTGTGTGTGTGTGTGTGTGTGTGTGTGTGTGTGTGTGTGTGTGTGTGTGTGTGTGTGTGTGTGTGTGTGTGTGTGTGTGTGTGTGTGTGTGTGTGTGTGTGTGTGTGTGTGTGTGTGTGTGTGTGTGTGTGTGTGTGTGTGTGTGTGTGTGTGTGTGTGTGTGTGTGTGTGTGTGTGTGTGTGTGTGTGTGTGTGTGTGTGTGTGTGTGTGTGTGTGTGTGTGTGTGTGTGTGTGTGTGTGTGTGTGTGTGTGTGTGTGTGTGTGTGTGTGTGTGTGTGTGTGTGTGTGTGTGTGTGTGTGTGTGTGTGTGTGTGTGTGTGTGTGTGTGTGTGTGTGTGTGTGTGTGTGTGTGTGTGTGTGTGTGTGTGTGTGTGTGTGTGTGTGTGTGTGTGTGTGTGTGTGTGTGTGTGTGTGTGTGTGTGTGTGTGTGTGTGTGTGTGTGTGTGTGTGTGTGTGTGTGTGTGTGTGTGTGTGTGTGTGTGTGTGTGTGTGTGTGTGTGTGTGTGTGTGTGTGTGTGTGTGTGTGTGTGTGTGTGTGTGTGTGTGTGTGTGTGTGTGTGTGTGTGTGTGTGTGTGTGTGTGTGTGTGTGTGTGTGTGTGTGTGTGTGTGTGTGTGTGTGTGTGTGTGTGTGTGTGTGTGTGTGTGTGTGTGTGTGTGTGTGTGTGTGTGTGTGTGTGTGTGTGTGTGTGTGTGTGTGTGTGTGTGTGTGTGTGTGTGTGTGTGTGTGTGTGTGTGTGTGTGTGTGTGTGTGTGTGTGTGTGTGTGTGTGTGTGTGTGTGTGTGTGTGTGTGTGTGTGTGTGTGTGTGTGTGTGTGTGTGTGTGTGTGTGTGTGTGTGTGTGTGTGTGTGTGTGTGTGTGTGTGTGTGTGTGTGTGTGTGTGTGTGTGTGTGTGTGTGTGTGTGTGTGTGTGTGTGTGTGTGTGTGTGTGTGTGTGTGTGTGTGTGTGTGTGTGTGTGTGTGTGTGTGTGTGTGTGTGTGTGTGTGTGTGTGTGTGTGTGTGTGTGTGTGTGTGTGTGTGTGTGTGTGTGTGTGTGTGTGTGTGTGTGTGTGTGTGTGTGTGTGTGTGTGTGTGTGTGTGTGTGTGTGTGTGTGTGTGTGTGTGTGTGTGTGTGTGTGTGTGTGTGTGTGTGTGTGTGTGTGTGTGTGTGTGATTTACCGTGAGGTAAATAATGTGTGTGTATATTTTTATGATGTTACCATTTTTTCTGTTTCGTCGTACGTATGTTTTAGAAGAAACGAGTGAACCATTTTCTTAGAACTGTAATACATTGAGCCATAAACCGGACAATGTTTATTTATTTTGTTGTATAACGAAGGTCCTTGGAAATAGAAAAATCTTTTAATGAAAGATGAACGTGCAGGTGGAAGAGAGCAGATTTTATCTTTTCTACGTTTTTCAATTATTTTATATGGCGTTTGTTGGTGCTGTAGAAGAACTGTTTGTAAGATGAAGTGTTGTCTTATATTTAAAATATTCCAATTATTATACAGTTCATTCGTAGGGAAAGTTTTCGAACGAAAAGTAGCCACTTTTAGTACTGCTCTGTGGGCTATCTCTAATGTTTTTATTGTGGTTTTAGGAGCCCCTCCCCAGCATGAAATGCAATATGTGACTATGGACTGACACAGGGCAAAATAAACACTTCGTATGACGGTGTAATTTGCGATATTTCGAAGTGTTTTAAACACAAATATAAGTTTTCGGACTCTCCCAGTCAAGGCGTTTATATGGTGTTTAAAGTTAAGGGTCTTATCCAAGATAACACCTAGATATTTTATATGGTCTACAGGGGCAAGAGGTTTGGGATTCATTTTGGCAGGAATGGGCTATTAAGGTTATTGGGGTACGTGGTTGAGATAATGTACTGATTGAGTACGTGAGGAAGTTGGTTTTAGTAGTGTTTAGTGTCAGAGTATGAGCATGTAGCCAGCTTAGAACTGTGTTCAACGCAAATTGAGCCCTATTTTCTAGATGCGACCAAGATTGAGCTATGACAGTTATCGCAGTGTCATCGGCGAAAGAGATTATCTTGCTGTATGGTATATTGAGGTCGCATAGCTGATTGATGAAGATAAGGAAGAGCGTCGGTCCAAGTATGCTTCCCTGGGGCACGCCGTAGTAAATAGTGAGTTCATCACTGTCATTATTGTCTATCCTAACAAACTGCGATCGGTTTGTTAGGTAGCTCCTGAAAAAATCTAGTTGAGGACCTCTGACGCCCACCCTTTCAAGCTTAGAAAGAAGAGTAGGGACCGGGACCGTATCGAACGCTTTTGTTAGGTCTAAAAATATAGTCATGACTTTATTATTACTATTAATATTTTGTACTACGTGATGAGTTAGTTCATGGACTGCGTCGCATGTGGATAAGTTTCTGCGAAAACCAAATTGCTGTGTTGATATTAGTTTAAAGTGCTCTAAGTAATTAACTAATCTCTTATTTACTAACCGTTCAAGCACCTTGGATAATGCGCTGAGAACAGCAATAGGCCGATAATTATTAGGTAAAGTCCCGGCCCCACCCTTGTGAATTGGGTGAATTATTGCCTTTTTAAAAGAAGCGGGAAAGACAGCAGTGTCGAAGCAAAGATTAAATATATGGCATAGAATGGGTGCCAGAAGGGTACAATATTTCTTTAAGATAAAGGGCGAGATACCATCCCAGCCAGTAGCGGCATTTGAGCGTAGAGAGTATATCGTTGAAGTGATTTCATCATTATTAGTATTTTCTAAGACGAAAGATGAGATAGGTGTGATGTTATGTGTTTGTGTTGGGGTTCGCTGTGATGATTCGGGGGTGGTCGCGATTTTGTCGGCTAGATTTTGGCCGACATTAACAAAGAAAGAGTTTACTTTGTTGCAGGATTGCGTCGGTGAGGATGAAATGGATAATAACTGTGTGCTAGTATTGTTCGATTTTTTGGTATATGTCACTCGTTTTATTGTTTCCCAAATTAATTTCGGATTTTTACCCGCCCTATCCAGTTCTTGAGTGTCATAGATGCGTTTAGCTTTTTTAAGAATCTTTGTACAGAAGTTCCTGTATCGCTTGTAGGTTAGTAATAATATGTCATTTTGGGGGTATTGTTTAGTCTTTTTATGTAACGCGTCCCTATTTCTGATACAGCGTAACATACCAGCGGTGATCCAGGGTTTGAGTATTTTCCTTCTCGCTGGTACTTTTTTGACCATGGTGTGTTTTGTAATTGCTGTACTAAGCAGTTCTACGAGTTTATCTGTAGCGGCATCAGCATTGGAGATAGAAAGAATGAAGTTCAGATCAAGTTGAGACATTGTTTTATCAAGTTCCTCGTAATGTATTTTGGTGACAGTAGTATTTTTATTAATTTGTGTGCGCTCATTATACAAACATAGTAATGACGGATAGTGGTCTGTGACTGCGGAGTCATAGACGAATGTGTGTGTGGGTGAGGTGGTTCTTAAAATTAGGTGGTCTAAGCATCTATTGCCTCTGGTAGGAATGGAGTGTGCCGCGAGTAAGCCATGAAAAGCCAGGCAATTCAAGTATTCATGAGAACGTATATCTAATGTAGATGGTTTTATATCTATGTTTATATCGCCAGTTAAAATTACCGTTTTAAATGTTTGGAGAGATGATAGAATTATATTGAGGGCTGAAAGAAAGTTCTGTATATTATCGATAGATGGCGAGCGATAGATACAAAGTATAGCCAGTTCTATTTTAATAATAAGTCCAGATGCTGATTGATTTAGGTCAAGTTCCTCACACGTGGCTGATAGTTCTGATTTTGAATATACCACCACACCATCGTTTTGGTTGAGATATTTTTTGGTTTGAAATGTTGTATAATTTTGTAACTGTGGAATATTGTCATTACTAGAGCAAGGTAACCAGCACTCTGTTAAAATGATTAAATCACAATCAAATGAAATACGCTGCATAAGGATTTGCAGATTTAAAAAGTTGCAATTTATTGACCGAATATTCTGTGAAAGTAGTTTTAAGTATTTGTTAGGATTTTTTATAACAGTTAGTGTCTCTTCTGGGGTGCAAGTATGGGTGACTGATAGGGATAGTTGGTCAATATTATCTAAAAGATTTTTAACGGTATTTGTCATTTTTTTGTGATAATAATCTACAAAGACAGGGACATGTTGGTCGGTAGTATGAGGATCTACAATTTATGATCAGGTTTTTAATTAAAACTGGGAAAATCGCTAACTGTTTATAGATAGTGAGATAAGTATACATTGTTAGGTTGCAAATATGCATACTGGGTGTATGGGCGTATAATAATAACATCAAAAACGAACATTGATTTTGGATGTGCATGTGGTTTGGTAAGTAATAGTTAGGTGGTAAGTGTAGTATTATATATGTCGGTAGGGTGTATTGTGATTGTGTCATGTAGTTTGATTTGTAGGTAAAAGATTGTTGTGTTTTGTAGCAGTAGTAATAGAGTGTATTAGATGTTTTTATGTTTACTATAACTATTTCAATAAAGTAGTAGTAGTAGCTATCAGACATTAAGTTAAAAATAAGGTAAAAAAATATAAAAATAAAGAAAAAATACATGCGTAGTCATGCAGTGCTGGGTGACGGCAGTTGTTTTAACTGTTGTTCGTTCTTCACTAAGATGGATTGGCTATCTGTGTCCCTTTTTAGGAACACTCTTCCATTCGATGTCCAACAGTAGTTGTATTGGTTGGACTTCGCGTAGTTTCTAGCAACATAGAACAATCTTCTGGTGTAGGTTGTGAGTTGTTCGGCGACATATATAGGTGTTTGTGGAGTTGCTGTAATGCCTAGATGGGTTGAACTCACTTTATTATTTGCATTTTTTTTATTATGTGCTTTAACGGCGCCCAGGAAGTTTGTTTTCATTAGAGTGTTAGTGAATTCAATTGTAATACTTGAAGTCTTGTTATCTTTTCTTGACGGTTGTCGAACTATATCACGAATGCAGTTAAACTCTGCACAGGTATTCAGTTGCTTGGAAAAATATTGGACCATATCATATAGCATTGGCTTTGTTTCCTTCTCTCTTTTAGGCACATTTCTAATTTCAATTGAGGTTTTCACCATGTTACGGTCGAAAACTTCAAGTTTTTCTTCAATTACAGAACCTATTACACTATTACTTCAAGACTTCAAGACTACCAAAAAACTGAGGATCTACTCACATACGTTACCTAACACACACACACACACACACACACACACACACACACACACACACACACACACACACACACACACACACACACACACACACACACACACACACACACACACACACACACACATACATTCACATAAATAATTAGATACTTTCAGCGGCACTTTTCACTCACTACCGATCAATGTAACATGATTACATAAATGTAATGTAATATTAACCACCACCAAACCACTGTTTTCCAAGATACAAGTTTTTACTTAGTTTGGAAAACAGTAACTGTAACTTTTGTACAATACATTTATACGTAAGCTAGCACCTAAGATGAAGCGTAATTGTAACCATTGTGTCAATAAATACTTTTTTATTTATTTATTATTTATATTACCTACTTTACATAAGCTTGTTTCGAGCTTACAGGCAATGGAGTTTCAATTTGGATGTACTTATTTAGAGAGGATTGTCATTTGTCTTTTCTTAATCACTAAAAACTGTAAAAAACAAAACAACTATGGCTACTTATATAAATCTACTTAAAAAAAACAAGATTTAATATACAAGCCTTTTTTCTTCTACGAAATGATGCAGACTTTATGTATAAGTTTGAAACTTGAGATCACTTTCAATGGCTTTATACTTCCCCGCGTTCGATAAGTATGCAGAAAAGATTTTGTACAAAACTTTATATTTTGTAAAATATATATCTCTAGGCTACTGAGTTTGAGCTCCTTGTTACATGATCTCTACATACCTGAATACATTACATTTTTATACAAAGCCTTATCATTGTAGAACAATATCAAAGTAATAACATGAGTTTGTTTCTTCGCGCTTCAAAAGAACCGCATGAATTACTATCGTGACAAATTTTACCAACAGTAGAACAGACCAAGACGGAAATTTTAAATTGAACGTGAAAATATATTGCAACGGTGTTTTGAAAAATACAAACAATACAAGTTTCCTGAAAGAATGCACTAGTTTTCATACAAACAATAAAAGCTTTGCGGCCGCACATAAATGAAGACACAATAAAACAAACACAAAACTGAAGTTCAAATTCTAGAAAAGAAATAAATTATATGTGTCCTAAGCCACATTCGAGTAATTTCTAACTATACTTTACCTCTGTGTGGTCGTAATACCGAAACTACATAAACTATCAATTTGGCACAAACCATCAAGCAAGCAATTGTTTCTACAAAAACTATTCAACAAGACGTTCAAGATCTTCCGACAAATAAAACTGGTAATGAATACAAGTAAACAGATGAATGTTTGGCACAGAAACAAGAAAATCGCAGATTTTTGGCTCCCCACCCAGTGGTAAGTATTAAAGAGTCGAATTATGATAATGGAATTAATATTACGGTCGAGAGGAGAAACGAAACTAAAAAGGGCCGTTTTGTCGAAAATGTTGCCGACAAAAATGGAACATTGATGTCTTGAATGAATATTTTATTTTGCTGTATTAGATCCGTTTGCATATTTTTCTTTTTTTTTAATAAATACTTACACAATGGGGTTTCGTTTAGGACTTATTACATCCTCTTTTGTTAACATTCTTTGTGCTTTCTCTAGAAGTGATGTTCTCTTCATATTTAATATGGAAATTAATGTATAAATATTAAAAACCGGCTGCCGTCTACGACATTACTTTGGTAGATTCTTTTACGTCTTCTTTGGCTTTAGCTTCATTTTCATCAAATTGACCGTCATAATTTTTTAAAGCCTTAGGATGCTATCTAGTCACTTTTTTTGTTACTTAGCGTCTAATTTCATGTAGCGGGCAATAACCTCTCGATGGATTAATTCAGAATTATAAAAAACGATTGGAAAATCACAGACACTTTTTACTATTCAAATAAAACAGTCTGTCTAAATAGGCTTTAAATTTGTCAGTTCATTTGATGAACTGACGTATTTTAAGACCTTTAAATGTGTAATTCAAACAAAAACACACAACTGTAATTTTTTTAAGACAATCGCAACTCAGAGGCCACGTCGTTTCTTGCTATCCAGTCAACATAAGGCAAATTGTTGCGACGGAAACAATATTAAGAACGTGCATGAGAAGTCAGATACTCATTATGTATGTATATGTATTTGTTCAGTGGGTTTTATTTATTTTATTTTATTTGGGAAAACAAATAATAGTACATTTAGCCATAATTCTAATTCTATCTTACAAATTAAATCTATGTACAATTCACAGCGTTTCCACATTACAATTAGATTACATTAATTATACATTAACGCTAACTAATACAATTTTGATTTTAAGAATACTGATGACAAACAATATATTACTGATTACAATAGTGGGTTATAGTGAAATAAATGAAAGTTAATACAATTTAAAACTATGTTCATACTAATGTTACAGGACAGAACATCTAGATAATAGTCAAATAAAATTCGATACCCCACCGGTTTGCTCTTTACAATTTGCTAATTCACATGAAAAATTATGTTCAGCACATACCACCGCTCAAATCCTCCCTCTTCCCAATAACCCCAGCAAATCTCTGCGAAAAACAATTGTCACGCCAAAACAACCACGTTTACGAACACTCTGTAACCATAAATACATATAAACGTAAAAAATGATTTTATTGTTGTATTTATAAGCTGTTATTGTGCCTCGTTCAGTAAGTGTCCATAAAATGCGCTTGGAACGTGTTTACTCTGCGGATCTCGTGTTGACGACTTGTGAATATGTCGGTCAAATGCTTTTAGGACTAACTGTTATAGTTGTAGTTGTATTGTTTATTTGTTTGATAAGGAGAATTTGCTGATATTCTACATCCATATCTATCTCTGGAGTATTGCTTGTTTCTTTGTCCAAAATTAGTGGTTCGAATAAAGACGCTGTCAAATAAAGTCTAGGTGTTCTATGTTTTTTACCACGGTCATCATTAATTAGATTCAGAATAATACCTCATTTGAAATTACTATTCCAATGTATAAAGTAGAACCTTACTTGAATTAAAAATAATATGTGACTGCCTCTGTGGCGCGGTGGGGGGGGGGGGGGGGTCGTGGGTTTGATTCCCACACGGGACACCATTTTGTGTGATCCACAAATTGTAGTTCCGTGTCTGGGTGTACTTCGTGTCCGTGACTTGTATGTTCGTAAAGTCCTCCGCGACACGGCTTCCACCCTATTGCGAAAGTCGTCTTTATAAAATATATATATATGTAATTGTCTGACTTTACAGATTTTTGTGTCATTTTCAAGAATCTTTCAACTTCCACTTTTAGTACAAAATAACTATGTGGATAGTACATTACTAGCAATCTCATTCACCCGTTCAGCTAAGCTAAATTGCTTGTATAAACGATTCTATTACCGCTTTAAAATATTCCTTCTTTAGTATATTCAGTCCATATTGGCAGTTGTGCGATGAATACTGCTACCTATATAAAACCTCACCATTAAAAATACGCAATATACAACTCAAATAAAAAACTATCCAATCATAACACTACCAACAGTTCGCTATCAAGTTTAATTTAGACAGATTGGCACCATTCCCCAAATTGGCTGTGCCATGATACCAATTTGTGTTTCAGTTAATTTTATTACTCACGTTCGTTGATCGTATGCCGAAGTTTTTCCGCAAACGGCAGCTCGGGCTTACGTTCGCCGCTTATAAATGTCGTGATTATATATTTGCACTGAGGACGGTAGTTTATACTGATTGTGTTTTAGGCTGGTCAAGCACTGGACCTCTGATGCCATAAGTTCTTATCCAAACCGAACTGTGACTCCTGTTCCTTATATACCTTTTCGTCAAAGAAAGATCGGCAACTCATAGCAACATAAAGCAAATATAAAGGAATAATTATATCGCATTTAATAGCGCAAGGATTTAGCAAACATGAAGAACATAAAGTACCAACAGAGTCTCGTAGACAGAATGTAAGTCACATTTGTGGATGAAATAATACAGAAATCAAATCGCAAAGACTTTAGTTCATCTGTCATTGGTATGACCAACTAAACCACTATCTAATGTCTCAAATGAGGAGCACGGTATGGTGGCATTTAGATCTTAGCCAAACAAGGATTTGGGTGGCACTGATACTTTAATGAGTTGGCGTGACGCTTACCATCAGGCGCACGACCTATTCGTTCCCTCATTTCGTAGTATAAAAAATAAGTACCTACCAATAGTTCGCGATAGATCGGCATGGCAACCGGGATATGAACTTAGATGGGGAAGTGCCAAACAGTACGCGTCCAACACCCTCGCAGCGCCTGTTCAACTCAAATCTGGACACCGGAGGACGGGCAGCAGCGTCCTCTGCATAAACAACCCATGTGATGTCCCACTGCTGGGCACGGGTCTCCTCAGTAGAACCTACTTATGCGTATTTTAAAGTCTTACTGCGATCGCCAACCCGCTCGCCAAGCGTAACGTTTATGGCAACTATCCCCAAGATCTACAACGTTGTTTTTGGTATAGTGCAAACCTGAAAGTAGTTTGCTCAGAATCAGTAACACAATCCAATGGGGTAGTTTTAATACCATCTTATATTTTTTCAATTAATTAGGTTTAAAGACATTTATTTCTCATAAGAACATACATAGTTCACTTAAAATGAGATACATAGTAAATACTTATAATCTATTGAATAATTATACTAATCTATTACAATCCCTCTATCTATTATAATCTTATAATCTATTGAATATAATTTATAGAATGATTCTAACAAAGTAAAATAAAGAAGGAAGGAACGAAAAAACAAAATAAAATAAAATAATAAAATGTGGGTATGCGTATGCCTGTGTCGCGCCTCGCGCGCAGTCAGTGACAACTATAAGCAACAAAATTAATTAATCAATTATTAATTAATTCATTATTCATTCTAACAGTCCAATTCCTAGCTTTGCACTATACCAAAAATAATCTTGTATAATAATTAGATACTACTGGAAAGACCCATGCCCAGCAGTAGGACATAGGATTGATAAGATGATATACATATATATATGATTAATATCTGCAAACGTGAATCAAAAATAATTTCATATTTTTTTCATCCAGTAAAAATAATGAGTAAAAGCAATCCAATGCGTCTCGATCCTAACAGTTAATTAGTTGTCATAGTGTATGTACTGTAGGTACATCGCTGTCTCGATTCTGTATCGGGTTAACGGAGCGAGTCTCTCCAGGGACTCGTTCAAATTGACATGTTGCCATACTTGGTACTCTTGTTTTGTTTAAGTACGTAACATTTAGGACTTTGTCACTTAGTTTTCGACGTAATATTGGCAAAGATAAAACAAAAACGAGTGGGTACATTTTGTAACTTATATTAGTGCTTTCTCTTCTATTTACATATTGTGTGTGGGTGATGATAAACAAAATTGCAAATGGATAGACGGGTAAATAGACAGTCCGACTGGTAGGCGTATTGCAATTACTTTTTATTTATAGGTTGGTTAACTATGTGAGTGACATATTATTAACGAAGCTGCTGTATCATCCTGAATAAAAGTTATTTCGAATGTGAATAGAGAATTGGGATTAGAAACCACAATCTCTTGATATCGAGCGAATCAGTAAACTGTTCTTATATTTTGTTGTCTTTACATATATATTTTCTTTATAAACCTACTCTTGACATCAAGCGAATAAAAAGTATTTACTTACGCAGATATTTATACCACCAATGTTTTACATAATAACAGCAATCTTTGTCTGAAGCAATTCAAAAGTACAAAGCTAAGCCGCTTGCCAAAAGCTTACACTGTGACATTTCCTTTTGTTCAAATATATCATATAAAAAATAATAAAAAAAGCTTTTCTCAAACCGCCTGCGGTCACATATTTCATTACGACGCGCGGATATATTTTTTCTTGCTCCACGTTTTTGTTCAGGCGTTTGTAAATCTGACACCTTGGGTACCATATTTTTTCCGTAATCCCTGAACCACCTAAACTATAGATATTGTTGACGGCAAAACTGATTTATGAAGCTAGGTGTGACAACCCACTGAATAGCTTTCAGACTTTTATACCAATATATTGCTGACTTTTAACTTCGGTATAAATAATGACTTTGACTTCCACTACAGACATCATTAGTAAAACATTTCTGAGAAACTGAAATCCACCTTAGTCATGATTTAAATTACGAATAACCAAATAAAACTAGCTCAAATCACACAAAACATCGCAACGATCAACTAACAAATGTAATCCAACAGATTTATTGTAAGTGAATCCAAAGACTGAACTAACAAGTGAAACGTGATATAAAACCAGTGCTAAAAAACTTAAAAAGTAATGAAAAAATGCCAAAATCATGTATAGAGCGGACAGGACGCTGACCCATATCGGTGTTTAGACGGGCAAACATAACGTTGCGCGTGAGAGTGTGAGTGTGACAGTGTCAGGTGGCGATGAGGCGGGGGGCGTGTGTGCCCCCGCGCCTCTTATCAGGAGATAAGGCACCGTGGCCTCCATCAAGCACCTTCGTCTCGGCAAACGTGGTCGAGTCATCAGCGTGACCAGGCCGCTTGGAATTAAGCGGCCGCCGCCCGCCATGTTAAACACATTGAACGCACTCGCCGGCAAGATTTCGCCGGGCGGCGGCCTTGATACAAACGCGAACAGACATACGCTGCCCAACAAGAACCACAAGCAGCCCTCGTCGCCTTACAGCAAGCCGAAGTAAGTGTAGCTTAAGTTTTGTATGCCTACTTAAAATTTGATGGACGTGTGTCAATTTTAGGTTGGTTTCGATAAGGTCTGGTGAAGTCGCGTGTGACATTTTTTTCCCTTATCTATCCATGATTTGTGCTTTCTGTATAATGTCTAGATTTTACAAATATAACAACGTTTAAATAAGTTATTATATAAATTGCATCAAATCAAATCAGTTGACTAAGAAAGAATTTGATTATTACAACATATTTTTTGAGACTGTCTTAACTATTTTCTTTAAGTCATAAAATGTGATTCCTAAAGACAATGCACACTTCTAAGATAAGGTTATTTTGTTTTCCACAATGATCGTTCAGTCCACTGTTATCAGTAGCGATCATAACCTAATTCAATCTTAAAAGGTAATTTTTAATGTCGCGGTTCTTTATTTGAAGATATTAGATTACTTTTATAGAATTTTCTATCTTCTGTTTGTTGTGTCTATGATGAGTATAAATTTTGGCACGATGGCATTTTCAGTAGTATCTGTAACCTCATCTTATGTGCAGACATAAGGGCATGCAGAATACCACGCATATATGCAGGTCACTACACAACCATCTAAGAACAAGCACAATCTACACGGCTACTTCCCAGAACGTTCAATTTTGTCCCAATTTCTTGATCCCTTGATCGGTTTAATGATTATTTTACTGCACCGATGACGCCAAATACCTATTATAAATTTAAACGTGTTTCCTACAAGTGTGCTGAATATCTCTTTGTTGTAATTATGTGTAATCAACTGGATATTAAGCCACAAAATTCGTAGGGATTTATGGTCCTTATCTTAAAAATTTAAAACTATGCAAGCAGTAGGTTAGAGATTTACTGCTTTTATGGTTACTTTTGCAATTATTTTATTTCTAACTTTTTGAAAATCTAATATACATAAAAACTCGAATATTATAACTTCTAAACGAAATCAATGATGTGTTTGAACTACCAAGCTTTGAAGCTACCAAAAATGGATGACTGTTTTCAAATAATCAGGTTTTATTAGGTATTTTATGCCAGTTTTTCCAAAACGTTTTGTTGTCAAAACCCTCTCGGCGCATTCACATTCTTGCCGATTTCGCTAATTTTAAATCAAGATATATTTTTCAATTCTACAATTACACATGCTTATCATTAAAAACATTATTAACAGGAGTGATAAACAATCTACTAGTATCATGAATAATTTTGTTATTACCTTACTCGACATTATCTTTCACTGCTATTGTTTATCGTTACTTGAGATTTTCAATCAAGACCTAGTTTGGTTTAGAAGTAGACTTGCCTATTGATCCAGTTACAGAATCAGTCACTATGATAAAATTAAAAAAATAATGTTTAACTTATGTATAAAATCATTGCACTATAAAAATAATTGAAATTAATGAAAACGGTTTGTAACAAACGCTGTGTGTGAAATGAATTGACATGACAGTTTCAATAAGTGAATAAATTAAAATAAAATACTTCATCAGTCTCTCAACTTTGTCAATACAGTCAATATTTTTTTAGTTTTTGATATTAAAAATGGTATTTACACCAAAAAATATGATAAATACTTAGGCATTCCAATTTACAAACAATTTTTTATTGCTGTCAACTACGTTCTCAAGTAACAACCTATTTTGTAATCGGAAAATTACATTCATAACACAACAAATAGTCAAGGACCTATACAGAATTCGGCAAGCAATATTCATAAAATCTAATGCCCTGATAGACTGAAGCGTGCCAAGAGAACAGAAACCGCAATTAATATGCATGTTTAATTGTTACTGACAATACTCTCTACTACACTTGAAAATAGTGTGATAAAGCAAAAATCACGCGACCTATTTCAATAAAATCTAACAATTCCTTTAGATGCAAAATGTAATATAAAAAAAAAACAGACATAATATAAAAGACAGATGTGTGATAAGATAATAATGCATAATATGCATGTCTTTATACATAATAATAATTCACTGGTAAACATACGAACAGATGGACAGACAAGAAAAGATAAATAGATACATTTACAAATGTTAAAAGAAAACTAACAATTGCTCTTGTAGGCGATACTAGTGTATATAATTAAATTTATGCCTAAATTTAGCCACAGAACTAAGTCCAAAAGTTCCGAGTTTTTGTGGATTTCAGTTAGAAAGTTAAATCCTCTCGCGCACAGTTTGCTCTTTTAGTGGCATTTTGGCACAAGGTATTGCAGTATGAATCACAACAGTCTTACGTGTACATGTAAAAGATTTATAGCAATTTTTGTTGCTTTCGGATGCACGTTGCCAATTTCTGCAAACGGTTGCTTTTGATAAAAGTTTATTGAAAAAATACAAATTGACGGAAATGTTTAAAATAATGACATATTGGAGGTATATTATTTATTAAATACTTTTTCTTTTACTATTTTTCTGTTTTTTAGTATTTTATACATGATATAAATATGAAATTTTATGTGGAAGTCAATCCTAAAGAAGGACTATATATATGTAACTTTAAGACTATAAAATCGTTAGCAATTATTTCATCAAATCAAGCAACCTATTTCATCAAATTCAAATACCCAGATATTATATTATTTCTATAAATTTAGCAATGTAATCTATTCATGAGCCCTATAGATAGCTGGATCATTCCACGTTTTTGTATCCTTATCTCCTTCAATATTACCATCAATAAAGTTCGTTGACACTATGCGTTTAGCCACTCGTGTATCATACACATTCCCTTCTACATTAATTTACAAATCCATCACTTTAATGAGTCAGTGGTTAACACAATTTGTTTACAATTACTAATTCTGTCTCATGCATCGTCTTGAAGACCAGAATTTATTGTGACAGCTGTAACAGGTGTTGGCTCTGTAATATTGAAAATCGGTACTGTATTTCCAGAGACACATTTATTGTAGGCATATGTGTGTCATCAACTTACCTTTTCGACTGTGCTAGTTAAATATATAAATAGATTTTTTTTATATTACTAACGTGACGAATTATGACACGGGTCACTTGATGGCAAGCTTTTTATGTTGACCCATTAAGCAACTGTTTACTGTATTCTTTTTGAATTATACAAATTAGGGAAACTTTTGGATATGGAATTTATAGCTTGAATCAGTAAATTATAAGTCGTCTGTAAAACTTGATTAGATCATTCGTCTTTGAACTTTTCATTAATATGAATTCGAATTTCGATAATCAACATTTTCAGCTTCTTCAAGCTCAGCTTAGCTTATTCGTGCTTATGCTTCTACAAAAGTCTTTAATAAAAGTTTATTTCTCATTTAACATTCAAACTCGCAACGAACTGCGATACGCGTCGGTTTAGTTTTAGACTGGCCTGATGGTCTAGTGGCTAGTGCCTTGACTTAAGTACCTTGACTGCTAAGCTGGAGGCCGTGGGTTCGATCCTCAACGAGGATAAAACTTGCTGTGATGAGCGCATGATGGTTTATTTTGTATCTGGGTGTAATTTATCTATAATTTGCATGTATTTAGAAAAGTATAAACATACTTTTCTAAATACATGCAAATTATAGATAAATGTCTGCTTGCCACAGTACAAGCTCTGCTTAGTTTGGAATCAGATGATGTTGTGTGAGTTGTCCCAAGATACTATTATTATTACTTAAGGAGCTGAAGGTCCGCATAAACTAAAATATGTCACTGTAATTCCTATTACTTTAAACCACTAATTTCATGTCATACTCAGATAATTATCCTCAGATAGTTGTCTTAAGATATTATTATTATTATACAGCGACCTAGAAAAAATCCTAGACTACCTAGCCTAAAGTATCAAATTTACAGCTGTCAATCCATATACACGCTGTTAAAAATCTTTATCATCCACTGATATGTTCTTCTTTGGATATTATGTTCTTTTTTCCTGAAAGAAAAATGCAGACGGCCTGCTCGACTACGGTGTATTTAAATTAGATGCACACCAAAATATTCAACTCGTAAAAATATGTCCTCAATATGCATTTTGTAATTGGAAAAAGGAATACTGAACTTATTGGTGTATCCTTCATTTTGGTTTCTATATATCTAGCATAAATAAACTATGGCGTGCCCAATAATGAACTCCCGACAGGTGAGAAAATAAATTGATTAGCGTTAAGATTAGATTAAATAAAATAAGGGGCGAACTTCGTACCACCCCTTATTTTTATTTCATTATTTTACAAAGTATTAGAAAACTAAAAAAAATTGAATGGATTAAGTCGGTACAGTCGTTTTCTAGTTACTACTACAAACCAACGGAAACAGGGATACATTTTTATATATATATATATATTTAGATGAACCAATGCATCCAAATATTTAGAAATATTTAGGAGCTACAGTGCACAGACCCGTTATGTCAGCGGTTAAAAGAATTTTGTCCTCTTTTTATTTAAATTTTTAGACAACCTGAATGTCCTGCATAACTTATCCTGTCAGCTTAACACTACTTATCTGTATTACGCCATAACACCTACGTCTATGTCGTCACAGTATTATCGTCCTCAGTATAATCTATCACTTGTTCAAACGTTTGACTACATGATGTCATTATTTTGACAAAAATAAATGGCTCTATATCAGTGCGACCTCTGTCTATTTTCTTTGCTCAATCGAGTGAACTCTGAAATAAGTCTTTTTGGGATATTGGACCCGTTTTTGCTTAGTCCTTTTCTCGTATTATTTTTATGTGCTAGCTGTAAATCACTTCTGTTAAGATTTCTTCTAAATTGTTGTGAATACTGTTCTAGTTTTGTTTGCTTACTTACGAGTATTTTGGCTTAGTTTTAGAGTTATATGGATTGCGTGTCGCTTCCGTGGTGGAGTCTTTATTGATAGTAATCATAATAAAATATGACGAGTTCGAAAAAATAAAAACTTATTTTTAGTGAGATTTGTCATGGTATATGTTGGTATAACAATTGAACTTAATTCAAACAAGACGAGTAATTTTTAAGCCACCGTGGCTTTAAAATTACTCGTCTTGTTTGGGATTTAATAACTCCATGTCTTTGAGTTTATACAAAAGTTAAGCTGAACTGTACCTACTCGTGAGTAACACAAAAGAGGACAATGGGTGAAACTGCACACACTGCACCTCCTCACTTAGCAACAATTTTACGAAAATGAATAAGCTAAAGTATCAACTCTTTGAATGATATTCACGATAGTCTACTTAATACACTCACACATACACAAACGTACGTACATACAATGTTATCTAACCGTTTGTGTTTGTTTAACCAGCGCGTAGCGGCGCTTACTCATATATTCCTAGATATAGCTATGTATAACGCTGTTCTATTTTATATCTCTTTTTAAAATATATCTTGCGGTTGTGTTGAAATATAAAATGGAGTTGAAACTTGAGTATTCAGTTACCAGGTATATTGATAGCGTGAGATTATCATTCTGTGTATTTCCATGGTTATGCAATTTCTCCTAAAACAAGGGTGGCAATATGTGGATGCATCTAAAGACATATACGGTAACAACTGCTAGTTAAACAAGTATAGTCCTAGGTCTGCTTGTTCGTAGTCATACAATACATAATAGTCTATAATCCGGTTTATAAAAAAAAAACAGTTAAATGTACCTAAGTCGAAGAAGCGTACCAATTTATGTTTTCTTATGATGTAACTACAATTTTATGGTTTTCAATTTTTTTTCTTTGTTTTTATTTTATGTCATTGTTTTTGAAAAAAAATAATATTCTAGATCAACTGGAAGTGTCCATTAGGTTTTGATTCACCTTATAGGTACGTGATTTAGATAGGCATCCCATTTGTGATTTATCAATCTAGACAATATCTTAATCTTTTTTAGGATCAAATAACAGATGAGGTTATATATTTTTTAGACCGGATCTCTTACTATAACGTATTAGGCCAAGCCTGCACTTTGGAAAAACCTCCAAAAATTATTTTAGGAGGTACGTAGACTCGCGAATTAAAATGAGCGTTTTTTATTGCGGTTTTACATAGGTATTACGCTGTACCATCAAGAACTGAATTTACACTGGCATGCGATATATGGGTATATCATGTCCATACACAAATCTAAAAAAACCAGTATTAGAACGTTCGTGCACATTACAGATCAAGACAGATTAAAATAGTCATACAATGAGGAGGCGCTTTGAATAAGTGGACAGTATGATAAAAACTATTGAAATTACTAAAATGACCAGACTCATATATTTCTTTCTTTCTTTCTTTTGGCTCTATTAATATTGTCCGCAACCAGTTAAGCATTTTTCGAACAGTACTCGCCGGCAGTGTGAACGGTCTAAGAGCAACTAATAATATCTGTGTCTCTTTGTTTACACGGGATCAAAATAAGTATGTACATTTCTTGAGCGATAATTCGCTACTCGCTTTCTCGCCGTCAGTGGGACAGGTGCATGTTAGTAGGTATACTTCAAAGATTTTAGAGCAGGGGTGGACTAACCTTTTGGCATATAAGTGGCAAAATGAAGTAAACAATCTTGTTCAACAGTTTGTTCGCATATGTAAGTACTTACTACCAAACATTTTAATTGCTAAGCGAACTTCTTCAATTTGTCAAAATAAGATCCATCTAATTTTGATCAGCATCCCCAGATCAAAAAATTTGCGTAGACAATCTTATACACTCGTAAGAAATGATACATTTCACAAAAAAACTATTAAGTGTAATGTCACTTCCATTTCTGCCCACTCTCCCCGCAAATGGAAACGTGAGCGATATACCAATACAACATTTGGTAGCGACCCACAAATGAACGCATATCGCAACATGTTACCAAAGTTATTGTTATTCTGTAAACGTGAGCCATGGTCCCCCTTACCCCATGGTCCTCCTGTATAGCAGGAGTCAAATCACGTCATAGGGGTGACATATGTCTTAATATTGTATGTCTTCGCGGCGTGTTTCGATTGAGAGAAGCATGTCTAAGTTAAGGTCACGGTAAGATAACTTAAGTACTACTTGCTAAAAACTTAGGCTTAATAAATATCACAGCGTCATAGCTTAAATATAATTGAGAATCCATTCATTCTTAATTTGTGCCTCAATAGAAATAGGAATTTTAATAACTATTTTCTCAAACCTTCTACCGCAACTCCGTCTGCGCAAATGTCGGTTTTTGATTGAATTACAAAAAAATCAACACGCGAATATTCTTCTTCTTCGCAATCCTCTTAACTTCTGAAGGTTGGAAATAGCTTACATGCCCTTACACGTTTTAATGCAAAACCATTCGTCAGTCAATTCAATTCATCTACCTAATCTGGCCATAATTTCTGTTACAAATGAAAATCCATTTTTTTTTAAATGCAATGGTGTAATATTACTAAAACTTTTAAGTATATATGCATTAAAGTCTCAGCAAAATATTAATAAATTCTTCAATCGTGAAGTTTTTTTCATCCGTAAAGAGGATATTTCTGTGCCCTTCACCAGCGTATCGCGACAGAAGGCGTTTTGATAGATCCACTCTCTTTAATTTTAAAGATTGATTTAGGGCATGTCCTTTTCATCGACGATAAGCATCGAGCTTCAGGTCTTGTTTTATGATACGTGACAGAGTCCAACGCATTCCAAATTCAAAGTAATTAAAACGTTGAAAAAAGAAAAGTTTTTATGTAGTTAACAGTATTTATGTTAACATTTAGATATTAATATTATAAAGCTGAAGAGTTTGTATGAACGCGGTAATCTCAGAAAAACCGGTCCAAATTTAAAAGTTATTTTTCTGTTGGTTAGGCCATTTATCGAGGAAGGCTATAGGCTATATCAATGAAAAATGTTGCAAAAACGGAGAAAATTCGTCTCATGTCTAACGTCTCATGTGTTCAAAAAAATCACCACTCAAATCAACTGATTAATATTTCCCTCGTTACGTAATCAACTGTAATCACAGCTCGTATGTCGATAAACATTTTAACATCAACTCTTTTTTTTTAATTGAATGCCTTGAAATTGGGGTAGACCTACAGTATTTATTTTATACTGTGCCATAAGTATCGATCAAACGCTTGCACATTGCATACGTCACCTTGCCTAAAACCAATTGACGTTGCTATCTATCCTTAAATAAATATTGCTCATACATAGATAGTACAATATTGTGTACTTTCGAACAATAAGTGGAGGGGACGATAAAACACATAGAAGCGATAAAATAGCCCTCGTTATGTTGTAATTTCGACTTTTATTAGAATATCGATCGGGAGATTACAGACAGATAAACCTACTATGGGTGTGCAAACGGTAATATGGTTGAAGCCAAGTTCAAACATATATTAAGCAAGTAAATGCTATTATTTGAAATTAGATAATTCCTATAAAGCGCTTTTGACTGCGGCTTCGCTCTTCTTTAGGATCAAAATGTCCATTTCCCAAAAGTCTGTTTCTCGTAATGTCGCTTCTCACACTGTCTTCATCCCATAATGTCCATATACACCCACACTTCATGAGTTACGCCACAAATAATAAGTTATCATTTCAAAATATGAACATTTTGGGAAAAAGACATCAGCATTAAGTCATTACAAGAACTTTCCATATAAAGAGCTAGTCATTGTAGTCAATTTGGAGAAAGGACAAAGTGACCACAAAAATCCAAAGTGGTCATATTGTGGTGCTTTATCACGCTTTAAGCTACCACCAAAAAAAAATATCTTCGAATAAACTATATCGAAAAGAAACTTTTCAGCTTTATTTGTTACTATCTGACCCGCGCAACTTCGTATGCGTCAATTTTTCCCGATTTTGTAACATTTTTCATTGCTTCTCCGCTCCTATTAGTCGTAGCGTGATGTTATATAGCCTATAGCCTTCCTCGATAAATGGGCTACCCAACAGAAAAAGATTTTTTAAATTCTGACCAAACAGACAAACAAACTCTTCAGCTTTATAATATTAGTATAGATATTGACTGCTTCGGTGGCGCAGTGGTAGTCAAAACAAATATGATAAAACCATAAAGTAATATAGACGTAATTAATACTTACATAAAAACTGATTTTAATATATCTAGGGATAACTCACACAACGCGGTCTGAGCCAGAGCCTTTCCTATGGCAACCAGACAACTGACAAACACATACATATTATAGATAAATTACACCAAGGCATAGAATAAGCCTTAGTGCTCATCATACAAGTTTAATGACTGACACAGACTGCCTCTGTGGCGCGGTGGGAGTGTGTCCGACTGCTACGCAAGAGGTCGTGGGTTCGATTCCCACACGGGACACCACTTTGTGTGATCCACAAATTGTTGTTCTGAGTCTGGGTGTAATTTGTGTCCGTGAATTGTATGTTTGTAAAGTCCCCCGCGACACAGGGCTTGTACCCTACTGCGGGAGTCGTCTTTAAAAAAAAAAAAAAAAAATGCTGGATTGAATCATGACTTTTGGCTAACCACTAGACCAACAGGCTAATCAAAACTGAATAGTTAAATACCACCAGTTTAGATAGAAATGTCACTGAAGAGTAAGTAGAATGTAAGTACCCATATATTGTTATGAATAAGGGGTAAACTTATGACAGCTGCAAAATCGTGAACCACAGTAATATGACCCCACAATCCCCTCAAAATTCTTCTTAACTGACTACAGTTTGAGGATATTTGCATGTGTATATGTACCTACGTATTAAATCCAACCGTTTTTTTTTATCTTGCCTTTGTTCAACGCATCTATCTATACTAACAATAAGCTGAAGAGTTTGTTTTTTTGTTTGAACGCGGTCTAAATTGAACAATTATTTTACTGTTGGAAAGCCCATTTTGTCGATAAAGGTTAAAGGCTATATAACATTACGATACGACCAATAGGAGCGGAGTAATAATAAAAAATGTTGCAAAAACGGGGATGTTGTCTATACTAATAAAATGCTGAAGAGTTTATTTGTTTGAACGCGACAATCTCAGGAACTACTGATTCGAATTTTAAAAATATTTAACTGTTGGATAGCCGATTTATCGAGAAAGGTATAGGAGATAGGCTATATAAGCAATAGGAGCGTAGCAGTAATGAAACATGTTGCCAAAACTAGGAAAGTTGATGCAGACGAAGTTGAGCAAGACAGGTAGTAATCAATCTTATATTGATTACTACCTGTCTTGCTCAACTTCGTCTTTACTTTCGTACTTAATAAAATTAATGTTATAATCTCTAACTTACCTACTTGATAATTACGTGATATTCATTATGTTAAATCTCACAAAAGTCTACTTTGACTTGACGACAATGACTTTAATATAAAAAACCGCTTCTGCTTCAGATATAATGTTGCATTATAACTTAATCAATATTGTATATAAATAATGCAAAATTAATATATTCAATATGCATCTCTTAAAAAATACTTACAAGAGAAACTACCATGAAACCTATTTTAATAATCTATTATTAATTTAACATTAATATTAATCAAATCTTAACGTACCAATAAAATAAATATTTCAAATTTATAATAAAGTAAACATAAATTCATTTACATGGCAACATCACCCCAGAAAAAAAAAATAGGGTAGATGAACTTCACGCCCTGCCAAATAATATTAAAACTACCCACGTCCATAACACAAATATAGTGAGTTCATTCGCCAGCATAGTTTTGCTCTCGAACCGGTTGGCTTGATCGAGTGTGATAAAAGATAACGGGCTGTAATCGAGCGATGTACGGCCTTATCAGTGATAACGTAGCAAACAAGTGCGCGGCACACACACGAGAATGGAGCTATGGATATTCTAGAACAGCTAAGTACAAGTACATAACGTTTTATTAATAACCTATTATTTCGAGCGAATGTTTATCGATTTTTTTTTATTCGAGTAAACATAATATGTCTGGTAAATATGCAGTTTCCGTTGTCTATAAATAACAGTAGCAAATTTTGAAAGTGATACTGTCGATTTATCGATGTTTTTCTTTCGGTTTGTAAGGCCAACTATTTGGTAGCTATAGAAGTCTTGAATAGTGCTTCTATTTGAATAGTGTTTTGTCTCGTTCTAACTTAAGTAATTCTCCATTAAACAGATGCAAAAAAACAGTGCTTAGTGTCAACTGTCAAGCTAGGTTTCTGTTGGCTGTAAAAGTCTAAGCTGAAGTTACAATATTGATGTTGTATCCGTTGTTTGGCTTGAATTCATCAGTTTAATCGACGAACTAAGTAATAAGTAATTTGATATAGTTACTAGGGCACACTGACCGAATAGTAGTATCAGTACTAGGATAAGCGTTACTGCATTGTTGACGCCTGTCATAAATACCTAATAGTTTGGAAAACTTTTTTTTAACGTTTAATGAACATTATTTACACTGTAGTCATTTATGGTTAAGTAGTTTTCGACCGCGGCTCCGTCCGCGTGGATGTCGGTTATCGCGATAAAAATTGTCCTATGTCCTACCCCGGGACTCAAACTATCTACATACCAAATTTCATCTAAATTGGTTTAGCTATTTGAGCGTGAAAGTTAGTACAGATTTTGCTTAACTTACTTTTTCACCTCTTTAGGTATTGAATTTTAAAAAAAAAGGAAGATGCCTACATTATAACAACTATATGTGTGCCAAATTTCAATCCCATCTGTTCAGCAGTTTGAGCTGTGTGTTAAAATATTGGTCACTCACAATGATGATTTATGTAAAAAGGTGTAAATAGCTCACTTAAACAACATTCCATCTTTTAAAACTGATGGCCACATAGATAAACTATATATTATAGTAATTTTCATAGGCATTTCTTGTCAATAACTTTACAAAGATAGAAAAAATTTAAGTCCAGACCCAGGAATCGAACCCGAGACTTCCGTATGTCAAACCGGGGCTGAAATCGAACCACCTAGCTGGACTATGTTACAAGACCTCAAGGTTCGATTCCTTGCATTAATTATTGTATTAACCTATATATTGCAATGTCACAATATTATAAAAAGTCGTAAAGGTAGGAAAGCATGATATAATTATCACGAGCGAAAAAGAGAAAAATGTAATCTGCTGCTTTCATCTGGTGACGTCAGCGATGCGACACTGACATACAATTTTAATCAATTGTCTAAATTTTTAAGGTGGCGCTTGCTAAGCGCTTGTAATCTATATTCACTTTTTACTTAAAGCATCATTATTAGTCACTCATAGTTCCCTATTGTGCACATACATAGTTCATAGCTCAGTGGTTGCTTTGAATGCGCTTATTTTCGTTAATAGCAACACCATCAAAATCAGCTCATGATTTTGATGGTGTTGTAAACTGAGGAAAAAACCACTTGTTTATCTTTTCATAATTTATTGCAACATTCAACCCACTTATAAGCAGAGTTACTTGTAACAACTAACTTAATAAACAAAAGAAAATGTTGACTCAATTCATTTCAGTTCAAACCTTAGTACTTTAAAAGCTGTAATGCAGAGAAGTTTATTTTGTGATATAAACTCCCTGGTTTGAGAAAGATTTTCAAAAAACTGGATAGCTAATGTCATAATAATATATTTATAAATAACTACAAATGAGATTTGTTACGTTTGTTTTAATGTATTCGCAAGGATGCTGAGATAATACGACGTTACGCATGATCATAATGACCGACTACTCCGTAGTTATGATCTAAGTAAATAAGTTTTTTCTCAGGACGTTCTCAGTGACGTCACTGTTTAGATTACTGTTCATTTTATCACTGGTGGAGTTACCTGTGTGACCAACGGATAGATCCCGTGTAAACAAAAGAGATACCGATATTAATAGTTGATCGCTGAGTGTTCACACTGCCGGTGAGTACTTACTTTGAACACAAATAAATTTTGCAGAAATATGAGTAAATGACTAATCAACATCACAGTTACTACAATATATTTTGTTTTGTTTAATTTTGAACTTTATTGAGACTATTTGATTACTCTACAATTAACAGCGTACGTTAATATTTCTATTGTTAATGTTAGTTTACATTCGCGACAATAACATACATATTAGTAAAATCACCAAAATGATCATATTTATAAAAGACTTCCGCCCGTGCCCACTTCATTGGGCCTACAACACTCACAAATAACGTGGCTTTCTATTGTTAAAAGAATTTTCAAAATCGGTTCAGTAGATCCTAAGATTAATCCCTACAGTAAACCTTCTTGCCTTTACAAAACACGTTCACAATTTTATTCAACGATCAAATAAAATGTCGAGTTCTTATAAGCAATCATTTAACAGAAATAGCAAAATGCGTGGGTTTTTTATCTGATGAAATATCTTTTATGTTAGCTGTATTGTTTCTTTGATATATTTGGAAGAATTACTGAATCAGTCTCTAAGGTTTAGCCCGCATTGCGAAATCTCACCATTAATTTTTAGTCCACGGTATTTCAAAATTCGCGGATCGCAAGTGTGACTGCGATTCGAATTCGTATTTCCAGTGCGGACCAGGCCTAATTAAATAATGTTTTCCAAATAAATAATTAAGTAGTATTTGTTAGTTGTAATTTATCTTGGGACTATAATACTACACACAGTCATTATATTCCAAACTAAACAGAGCCTGTACTATGGCAGCCAGACAACTGATAAACATATTTATGTATTTCTAAATACATACAAATAATGAATAAAATACACGCAGACAGAATAAACAATCGTGCCCATTGCACAAAAAAATATTCCGGACGTAAATCTCACCCACGACCTCTGGCTGCAGTCAGGATCACTGCCTACTAGAACAACAATCCAGTCAAAAGAAGTGACTTGAATCTGCTACCTACACTGTAGGTTGGAGCCACTACTGTTCAAAAGCAATTATTGAACCTTTCTTGATTGATCTTGTGCACCTTTCCAAACTTAAACAGCTGCCTATTTTGAAACTTGCTAACCATTTTTTTCTATTGTTACAGTGGGATGACAATGAACATCAACAATAACAACGTCACAAGTATAAACAACAACAACAATGACGAGAAGCCTGAGATGCCAGACCCTGACTACATCAAGGTAACCTTACTTTACATCATTGGAACATAGACTTTGTTCCAATGATATAAAGTAACAACTTTTACACTAGTAAATAGTCGCGGAAGATTTTACAAACATATGTGCGATTTGACATCAAATCACACATTGCCTCGGTGGAGTAGCCGGTGTATGTACGACCGCTATGTAAGCGGTTATAGGTTAGATTCCCATGCTTTGTAATTCATTATTTGTACGTTTGTAAAGTTCCCTGTGGCAAAGCTTGTATCTAAGTGCTGGAGTTGTGTATAAAAAAAACACAATGTTCTAATTTAGGGCAAAACTCGTGTTTTCATAAAGCCTTCTTTCCATGGGTGTATCTATATATTGTACACAAAATGGAAGCCGGTATACCTATTTTATTTTTATTGCTATTCCGCTTGTAAGCTGTAAAAAAACTTGTATAAAATATGGAATATTGTATAAAATATTTTCGAAGGTACTAAAGATTTTGTTCAGTTAAAATGTTTATTATAGACATGATACTCACCGAAATTAACTGCAAATCGCCTAGATTGCCATAACCTTAAAAGGAGCAATACACTTATTGCCATATTGGAACAAAAATAAAGCTAATATGTTCCACAATGAACCGACTAAATCTGCGGTCCCATGAACAACATCGTTATCAGTAGGTACCTGTACGTACCTAGATGTTAATGTGGGTCACATAAAAGAGGTCATTGACGCGCACACGAAATGCTTAGATTCGTATTGAAGATTACACGTTAAAGGTATTTTGTTTCGTAAAAGGTTTGTTGTCCCTGTTTGATACAGACTATAAACGGCCTCATAGTGAACAATATTACGTAGTAGGAGTGGCGAAGGGTTAATATTTTTCAGATGTAGCTCGGTTCTTTATACATATAATATAAAGGTAACTAGAATTTTATAGAAAACCAAAAAGCCGCTATGTCGTGCGGGTGGTGTAAGTAGTTTATGAAGTAGCCCAGGCATATAGCAGAGATGATGAACCTATCGAACCTGTCGAATAATTCCGTTATCCAGTACCAATCGTAAGTGGTGGGAGCATAGGAGCTTTTTTCACTAGCGTAGTATATCCTCAACTTCTGACCACAATCTTTAATGACAATGATGTAAAATGTTCGATACTTCTGGGTTATGATATGTCAAGATTTTACCAGATCAAGAGTCATCACATCGAGATCTTCTAAACGAGTATATCTAACAAAATGTTATCCGTTAAAATACAGATTAATATTTTAATATTTTTTAAATATTAATTTAAATCTTTTGCAAGATTGTAATCTAATTATAAGGCCTTAGGCTTAAATTAAAATTTTAATAATGTCATTCTAAAAACGTCCACAAGTTAGTTTCAACATTCAAAACGCTCCATTTCTTGTTCCGGACACGAACGGACGGAACGGAACAAAACTCACTCCGACCAAGTCGCGTTTAATTCATTTCGTTTCAAAGAAAATGAAGTTTGAAATTCGCAAATGAAGTGATGTGCTGGCGTAATTAAAAATGTTCCGCGCGGTTGGTTCCCGAACTCGCCGGTAGATGGCGCCACCACCCTTCTCCAATTATGTCCCCGTGATTGCTTTATGCACTGAGTTTGTCGACCATGACTTATTAATTGTCCCCATTAATTAAAATTATGTTGTTATGGTAATTATAATAGTTTAAAAG
The DNA here is from genome assembly GCA_945859575.2 of Herminia tarsipennalis. NCBI lineage: Eukaryota > Metazoa > Arthropoda > Insecta > Lepidoptera > Erebidae > Herminia > Herminia tarsipennalis. The sequence goes on along the minus strand of OX243834.2, from coordinate 5,465,425 downwards.
TACTGTTATTGAATTTTCAATTCGATAGCTACCTTTTAGAATTTCAAATTGGAAATAATAATAATATATATGCTATAGATCCATGATGTCTATCCATGTGTTAATAATTATAAAGGACTTCTTGTGAATACAAAAAAATATATATTCAACCTCAAATTTCCAGATGTTTGTCGGTCAAGTCCCGCGAAGCATGGACGAGAACGACTTACGGCTGATGTTCGAGGAGTTCGGCAGGGTGCACCAGATCAACGTGCTTCGGGACAAAATCACCGGGGCCAGCAAAGGTTTGTTCCGTTCACTGTTTTTTTGTACAAAATGCATTTATCATTGAAGGTAAAAATATATTCAATGATAGTTGCATTTATGGAACAGCTTGAGTTTATCTGGAAATTTAAGATATACCAAAAGTATTTCTGTGTCAGCATGTGGACAACGTTTTTAATTGATAGTAACTAAGTGTACTTAAAAACCTATATTTGCATTGCCGACACGTGTGTGTCGATTTTCGAGGTGAATATTTCATAGCTCAGAGGCCCTTAGTACTAGAAAGCTGTAATATGGCATGGATGTATGTACTATGGCAAAGTGGAATAATAAAATCTTGAAAAAAAATATTTTTGTGTTAAATGTAAAGTGGGGGACGTGTGTTTTTTTTCTAACCTATCCCATGGTGTGGGGTATCATTAGATAGGTATTTGAAAGATATTTAAGGATTGTGAACATCATATATTATATAATTGAAAATTACTCATATAACATTGTTATTAGCACGAAACAAAAATAACAGAAGGAAAACTCAATTCTTATTCTTTTCTTCTGCATTATTGTGGTGGGCAGCTACGGAACTCTACATTGCGCGCGGCCCTAACTATGTTCCAACTACTAAAACTTGGGTGTGGATGCATTATTATTCTTACATATTAACTACCAATATGCGTCGCACTATGACTTAGCGTTCGACGCACTACTGATCTACTCAACAAAGTCAGTCACCATTAAATATTAACAGACCAGTAAAACATTTTTTTAAAACAATGTTTGCACGGAACTGCAAACTCAGTACTTAATTATGTATAAGCGTCTGGAATATTAAAAATAATAAATAGATTATAATCAGAGCGCCGCGATTTGATGGGATTCAACAGTAGTCAGCCGATATAACCAATAGCCACAATCGCATACCAGGGTTCCGAATAAAGTGGTCCGATGTGGTCTGAGATTATCTGTGTAAGATGTCTAATTTTGTCAAAATAATTTATAAAGGTACTCTTCGTATTTTGTACAATAGCGTTCTCAATCTTCCTACATCATGCAAGTTTTCCTCCTCATTCTTTACCATAACTACCTCTCCAGGCAATACTAGTCTATTTTTTTTAAACTTTCGCGATTTTTATACATATTAGATATATTTCGGGACTTAATCGCATGAATTATTTAAAGGTACGAACCTTTTATTTACCCGACGTTTTGATCGAATTACACCGATCGTGGTCACGGGTGTAATTCGATCGAAACGTCGGGTTCGGACCTTTAAATAATTCACGCGATTAAGTCCCGAAATATATCTAATAATACTAGTCTCTATTTAATTCATGTAAAGGCACTGTTAGTTTCTTAGAAAATCATTCAAAAGATGAAACTTGCTCAAGGCCATCTTTATTAAGGTTTGATTAAATTACGTTTCAATATTGAAATTATTTGTAGCCAACAAAATAATTGGAAGATTATAAAGGCACATTGACATTACGACATTTTGTTCACGACGTGTATCAAAATGTCTTAAAACGATTATAAATTACCATTTTTTGACGTCAATTAATGACCGGGTGCACGCATAAAAAAAGGCCCGGTCCGTCACGTTCCGCCTGCTGATAGGCTGAAGTATTATATACTAAATCGATGACCAGGTACACGCACGATCCATCACGTTCCACCTGCTAATAGGCTAAGTATCACGGTCTGTCACGTTCCACCTGCTGATAGCTTGAAGTATTGTAGCCATCGGGCACACAGACTTAATAACAGGAATCTTATTATTCGGAAAACAACCAATTATACCTTGACTTGAACTTTAAAAATGTCATTCGTAAAATGACGAACGTAACGTTTTGTACATGGTTAACACGTTTAATGGTCACTTTGGAAATAACCAATTTCTAAACGACAGAAATGCAGTACAGAATCTAATCACAAATAGTCCATTCCTTAAATGTGAAGCCGTCCTAACTCGGAACCCCGTAGTAATAAATTAATTTTAGCTCTCATATACCCCGAAGCCTTATAATGTCTTTGTCAGAGAGAGTATCCAATTATATAACTCTACTTCGAAGGGAACAGTTTAGATCTAATTCCAGCATTTCGCGTTACAAATCCAGATTAAATTACTAAGTTCGTCGTTATATTTTAGATGTTGAAAATGTTGTATCTTGTTTATGTTTAGTAAAGACTTGGATTAAAAAGAAATGCGCCATTATTTGTTTATTTTTTTAACGATAGATCTCAAAAAATTAATGGTTTTTAATCACTGCACTGCACCGCGTCAATTTTGTATCAAACTACAGATTTTTACGGCGCTAATTTTGATATTGAACAAGTGTTAGGTACGGCGTTGCAAAAATAAACTGGTTAGATATTTATTATAGTACGAAGAGCAAGGCTAGCCTAGACTTTAACGAAGTTTTTTAATCTGTACTAATAATATAAAGCTGAAGAGTTTGATTGTTTGTTTAAACGCGATGATCTCAGGAACTACTGGTCCGAATTGAAAAATTATTTATTGGAAAAATTATTTCTTTATTGGATAGTCCATTTATCGAGGTAGGCTATGAGCTATATAACATCACGCTACGATCAATAGGAGCGAAGCAGCAATGAGAAATGTTGTATCTGCTGCGGTCAGCTAATATGAAATAGGATTAAAAACTTGAAATAAGATTCACATCACTCATTAGCCTAACCTTACCTCACCACTAAAAATAAACAACAGTAGTACAGTTACAATTATAAATTTATTTTGCCATATTCCTAAAGTCAACGTCCGTAACAGTTTTTAATCGGATTAGTATCTCCGGAGATTATCTTCAATAAACAGAACCTTATATTTTGCTCTTTATTATCGTAGCAGTGTAAAATTTTAAATAGTAAATTACAAAATACCGAGAGTACCGAAGATAACTTTCATATGAACTTCGTTCGAGCAATGAAACAGTCATCGTTCACGGAAACGAAATTACAGACCATTTTGTTCGAAAGGCGTCCCGAGATTCCATATCGAGCGTTGCTTGGTTACCTTCTGTACTCTATTTCGTGCTTGTATTCCTTTTTAGTCAGCAGTTTATAAAATAGTATAATTTTTATTGGCTGGGGAGCCCAAGTAGCTATTTCGATTTACTCGAGCGTCGTGGGGACCAATTCGATTTTGAAGATTATTATGGTGCGAAGAAAAAATGTTAAAGATCTTTTCAATGGTGGGGAAGGGATTTGGCGGCTCCAGGTCTTAAAAAAACCTGGAGCCCGTTTCAACAGGGATGTTAAGTAAACCCACAAGAAGGTCTCATTCAAATGATTAACGATTCGAACAAGCTGCAAGCTGCAGCTGATTAAGAAAACTTTTCCACATCATCGTTGAAAAATTAGATCAGCGTGTCTAGAATATCAAGCTGAAACATCTGTATGATAATCTAATGCGCTTGAGTATATCTATTGATCAATTTTTTTACTAAATATTGTGAACGGCTGCCCAAGACGCGTGTCACTATTTATATAGCTAACTAGCTGTGGCCCGCGGTGTTACCCGCGGTTTATTAGCCTATGTGTTCATCCAGGGTTTCAGCTAACTCCATACCAAATTTAATTAAAAACGCTCCAGCCGTTTATACGTGAAGAAGTAACAAACATACACACTCACATACTCACAAACTTTCGCCTTTATAATATTAGTGTGAAGTGTGATTAGTGTGATATTCAGTAGGGTACTCAACAGAGTACAAGTTATCTCCTTTATGTTAATCTGCCGTACTCGAGTAAGTCCAAGTTGGGCTACTTGGGCTCCCCACCTACATAAATCGCTAAAAGTCTATCACCATTTGTAAATTAAAGTTTATTTAGTTTTGATATATATTTAATCAAACTTTCTTTTTAATTAGTCTCAAGAATAAAAATGAAATTAATTTCTCACTATTAACGCCTTAAGTTTAATAACGTTTTTAAAATATCACTCTAGAAAATGGCGTCCGAATTTCAACTACTATTTAAATTTTCAAGAAAATTTTGAAGTTTAAAACTGTCTATTTGATATCGAAAAGTTTCTTCCTTTGTACTTTCTTAATTATCAAACTTGGGGCTGTCAATCTTCATTAAGTAATTTGTGGAGATCGGTATTCACTTTGGTGAGAGAATGAGTCTTTGAAAATGTGTTTTCTTCATCAAACTCTTCTATCAATTGATGATACAAATTAAGATTACTCCGCAAGTATTTCACCTTTACCACAAGGTGTTTCATTATATCCATACTATATGCTATATATACTATACTATATATACTTTATACTTCCATACTAATATTATAAATGTGAAAGTAACTCTGTCTGTCTGTCTGTCTGTTACGCTTTCACGCTAAAACAGCTTAACCGATTGAGATGAAATTTGGTATGGAGATAGTTTGAGTCCCGGGGAAGGACATAGGATAGTTTTTATCGCGATAACCGACATCCACGCGGACGGAGCCGCGGGCGAAAGCTAGTAATTTATATATTGGAACAACGGCCACCTTATTCTACGAGTAAATTAAGCATAGCCTGTATAAATACATACATGTTAAAGATATACAGAATAAACAATTATTGTAACATTCTGTATCTGAGTGTAATTTTAACCCAAAAAATTATCCTCGGTGGAAATTGGGTCTGACTTAGCAATTTGGGTGACTAAGCACTAAATTAACAGACAAGCCTCATTAGTAACTTTGTTTAATTTTTTTTTTTTTGCATCAGTTCTCTAATATGGTGTATAATATAATGGTGGTAGCATATACAGTTTATAAATAGAGAAACATTGTAAACATTGGTAATTTGTGGTATTGCCTGTTTTTTTTTCTCCGGTTACCTATTGTTTGCAAACAGGCATTACAAGTAAATGTAGAATCGACTTTTCACAATGATGAAATGATTTATTTACTTAGGAAGCAAAATACTACACTATTTCGCTTCCTCAGTAAATAAATCATTTTTATTATTATTATTATTATTATTTACGTGTCTCCATAGCCCACGATAGTTCAACATGGCAATGAAGATATAAAAAAAAATCTATTTGCTAATATCAGGCAACACATGGCAACAATGATTGCTGATAGTATACAATTGACTTATGAATCATCTTTACTGGCCGCTTTCAAAATACAAATAGTAAAAATAAAACTATATTTGTATTGCAAAAAAAAACAAACTGCGAATTTGTTTCATTGCATGGTACAGTACTCCCAAATTAATAATGCACATGCAGATCTTCGCTAATTGTCGTATTCCCGGAAACACTCGAATCATGGAATCGTAAGAGCCCTAAACAAGGCATTTGCATTTTGCACCTTGTTTAAAAGAGATAGGAGTCAATATCATGTGTGCACAATCGAAAACAAATCGGGCGTTCGGCAGCTGTCGCCGGTCAGCGAAATGTCTGTCAGTCGTCTTTATATATTGGTAGTGACTGCACGTGTTCTCTATTTGTGGAAATATATAGAGCTGCTATTACACACCCTTCTTGGTAAATATAATTTCAACATTAATTAGCTTATTCAGATTTAAATAGTATATTTTGAAAAAAGGAAAATAAATAACATATTTCACGTTTTTTTAATATTAAAAAAATAAAATACCTACATTAAATACATATTAAGTACTAGAAAAACATTTAAAAAATGAGATTTATTTAAATTAAATAAATAGATAAACATGCATAAAAAATATATACCTAACTCTGCCCATGCCATTTTCTTTCAGACGAATTCTTCCAAAATGGATAAATTTAAACGTGGAAAACCGCTTAATTCACAAGCACGGCAAATGGTATTTAATGTGTACCTTTATTTCTTAAATGAAGCCAATGTTTTCAACAGAGACCATGATGGTTATTTTAAAAAAATTCAAGACCGTGTTACAAAAGCTACAGGAATTTCGCGACGAACTTTGAGTAATATCTTAAACGAAAAAAAACATAATCAATCAAAGAAATTTTCTACACCGAAAAAAGGAAGACCTAAAAGTAGATTTCGGCTGGTACTTGATGATTTCGACTACTGTGTTATTCGTAATATGATATACAATTTTCAATTGACGCTGAAAGAACTCCCAACTGTAAATAATTTAAGAATAAAGTTGATCGAAGCTATTAATTTCAAAGGCTGTGCCGAGACTTTAAGGTTGATCTTGAAAGACATGGGGTTTAGGTTTCTGAAAACTGATAATAACAGACAATTACTTATGGAAAAACATGATATACGCCTAAAAAGGATCAAATATCTCAGAGAAATACAACAGCTGAGGAGTTCTGGTAGAAACATAGTATTTATGGACGAGTCGTATGTGCACACATCACATACTAAGGGTAAAACTTGGCAAGATAGCAACAAAAAAGGTATCAAACAACCCATTTCCAAAGGAGAGCGAATAATTATTGTACACGCAGGCAATGAAAAAGGCTTCGTCCCAGGGGCTCTAATGTTACATAAATGTGTCGACTCAGAAGGTGACTATCATAAAGAAATAAACGCGGAACGTTATCAAACTTGGCTACGCAATCAATTGATTCCCAACTTGCCTCCTAATAGTGTGTTGGTAATAGACAACGCCCCATATCATAATAAGCTGTCTGTGAAACCACCAAACTCAAACACATCTAAACCACAAATGACAGCTTGGTTACAACAACACAACATTCCGCATGACCCAAAGAAACTGAAACCCGATTTGTATAAAATTATACAAAGATACAAAGAAAATTACACAGAATTTGCCATTGACCGTATAATGGAGGAACATGGGCATAAAATTATACGATTGCCACCATATCATCCCGATTTTAACCCTATTGAAAATATTTGGTCCCAAATAAAGCAACACGTGGCCAAGAGAAATATTGCAATGACTGTGACGTCAGTTAAAGATGCTATATTAGAAAAAATCAATAAAATAGGACCAGAAGAATGGAAAAAAGTTTCTGATCATGCGGTTCAATGCGAAGATGAATATAGAAAATTTGAGCCAAGAATCGATAGTTATTCCGATAAACTGATTATTTACACAGGTGATAGCAGTGAGGAAAGTGTAAATGAACAAGAGCATAATGAAACTTCTGATGAATCTGCGATGTCGGGAATAGAGGTCTTCCTCGATTCTGATTAATTTTTTTATAATTGTATTATTTTTCTGGAATGATTAGTGCTGTAAACAAATTTGAACTGAGATTTTGATTATATTTTATGTAAACCTCTATTTGAAAACGTTTTTTTCTCCTTCTAATAAAACCTTATGTTATTTAAACCTTTTCCTCCATAATTACACCAACTTCGGTAAGACACTTGAAAACTAATCACTCCAACAATGATTGTAGCGTTTTCGCTATTTACTTACATGGAATTATCGAATCAAATTTCGTTACAGGTAAATCAAATCTGTTTTAGCACAAAACACATAATATATAAAATTAGGCATAGAGAAATTGCTCTTAACCACTCTATATAAATATCGTCTTTCGACGCTCGGGTAATACGACCGTTGCCGAACAATGACGAAGATTTCCGAAGATTTCTATGCGCATTATTACTTTTGGAGTACTGTACACAGATTGCTGTCCATTTTTCTCATTCAGTTATTCGATGAAACTGTTACAGTAAAAGTTCACTTCGTTAAATCGGTAGCATATATCGTAGCAAACGTAGCGTGCTACGATAAATCGTAGAGGCTGTAGAGCTTTATGTTAAAGTTCGATTCGGCTACTGGCTACGATGACCAAAGTTATAAGAGTTATTGACTTTGACTATCCTGTACTTACAACTAACAAAAGAAATAGTGAGGAATGGAATAGCAGTTTGTAGAAGATTTTTTTTTGACTCCTTAAATTTGAGGTCTAGGTAACATAGTCCAGATAGGCGGTTTGATACCGGCCCCGGTTTGGCTACGGAAGTCTTGGGATCGATTCTTGGGTCTGGACTTTTTTTATTTTTCTAACTTTCAAAAATGCAATAGTTGTATTTACAGATTTATTGTTCCACTTATAATTGCTTTATTTTTTATTCCAACATTCTAGTAAATATATATTATTGATATATTATAGGAGTCAAGCATTACTAAAACAACTTAATCCAATATGCCTGGGAGTCGACGAAACTAGATATTTTTATGTACATAAAAATCATCACTAATGACATCTATCAATCCAACTGTAGCACTTTATAAATCTCGGATCAATTCGCACGAAAATAAGCCTTAAAATATAAACAACCTTTTATAAATAAATTCATTTTTCCGTGTCAAAATACACTGTACCTACCCCTAAAACGAGTGAAAAATATATTTACAAAAGTGTTCGCACTTCAATGTGTTTTAAACGTGTTGTCCTGTTTTAACATGACGTCATTGTTTTGTACAACAATAGGTCAGGTTCCCTCGCAATTGTAATACATGTTGACATTTTTGTTTGTCACATTATTGTTATGTTTTGTGTGAGAACCAACCCCTTTTTTCACTTGTGTTCGTTGTCTCCTTTGTTAGTAGGAAAACAAGGCTCCGCTGGGAAGGTTGTTGTTTGAAAATATGTATTAAAAATGTATATTGTTTTATTTTTTGATGATGTCATGTACGATATGAAAGGCAATTTGTAAGATCAGAAATTTTATTTTATTAAAAATGATGTGTAACTTTAACACTCTTCGGTTTTTTGACGTGATAACGTCTTATAAATCATTGACTGGGTGCACACACCAAAAACACGTTCCGCCTGCATACCTGATCTATGTAGGCATTCATAAAAATGTGTCCACAAAAAGAAGTGCACCCTCTAGTGTCATTCTGACATTTATCGATACTGGCCATGTCTGGACGGTATCGATAAAACAAAACAAACACTTAAAGATAACTGATGGACCGCAAGATCCTGTTGGACCGCTATAACTTTGATTACATTACTTTTTGTTACTTTTGTCTAACGGTCGTATACTCAAACGTCACTTAGTTTTGAGACGCCGTCATAATAAAGACAGGAATACTTCTAAAAACTAATAATACCTAATAGTCCGGTAATAATAAGATCCGGTCTAGCAAATAAATACCCTTATGTTATTTATTCCTGACGTAGATTATTTGTTAGATATTGTCTAGATTTATGAATCGCATATTAGTTGCCTAGCTAAATGACGTTCCTATGTTGTAAACTAGCATTATTAACACGTCAGTTATTTAATTGTTTTTTTTTTATGAAATTATTAGTTATTTTATTTCTCATTTAACAGTATTAGTGAAAAAAAAATGCAGTTAAATGCAAGTCGAGCTCCCTCACCTAGTGTACCGTACAAGCGTGTTACTACAATATATTGGTACTACTATATATACATATAATGGTTTTCATTTTATTTTATATCATCGCTTTTTAGAAAATTTCATGAATGTAGATCAACAGGAAGTATCTTTCAGGTTTTGATTCACCACATTGGCACATGATTTAGCTAGACAACCTATTTAATATGTTTTTAAACTTTCGCGATTTTTACACATATTAAAATTAAAATATTATCAGTCGACTCGTGACCACGATCGTACGTAACGTCGGGTAAATAAAAGGTTCGTTCCTTGAAATATTTCACGCAATGAAGTCCCGATAATATTCTAAGATTAAGGTATATATTTGTTAGGCCGGATCTCGTACTATAAGTATCGTTATGAGTATTCGGGATGTTTTAAATACCTAAAGGAACAATAGACGCAACATATAAACTGAAACACAAAAACTAATTTAACTGATCAAATATAAATTTATTAGAGACATGAAATCAAATAGATATTACATCAAATACCCTATCCAGGGAAGGTCCAACTAATCAGAAATTTACAGATATTCGTATAACCAAAATGGGCACTTTAAGCACAGTAAAACTTTATTATTACTCATGTTCGGGCAATAGGCTATATTGCTAGACAAAAGAGATAGTTGTTTGATGTTTATTTATGGGTCTTGACCTTACGAGTTTATTTATAGTATCGTAATCCTCTTGTCGAAATGTAACGTTTACTTAATAAAAAAAAATGAAAGTACAAAAATGTTAGCAATGTAAGTGGTCATTGTCAACCTTTATGCAATTAAACCTAATGGCTAAGACATCGGTCTCGCAATCTTGAGGTCGCGGATTTGAATCCTACTCTTTATGCTACCGACGTGATATGGGGCTACAATCCCATATTGCTAGTTATCTTAAAAAAGAAACCGAGCTATGGTCTAGATCGCCATTAATTAATAACCCACGATGGGCGTTAATAATAATCAAATGATATTTTAAAATCCCCTGACTAATTGGAGGTAAGTCCTTAACTAAAGAAAATGTGTCATAGTCTGCCATCTACTGTCCTGATTTGAACTTTGTGCTTATGTAACAGGACAGCGAATGATGAGACCTGGCCTATTTTATTTGATCATTTACCTTCTGTTAGTCCGTGGCCGTCGCGATTAAAACGGATTTTTTTTTATGTTTTTCTTCATACAAACATTAAGAAAAACATAAAAAAATACATTTTCCGTTAAACTTTATACGTTAACGTTAAACTTTCCGTTAAATTTTCACTTAAAGACATCTGACGCCGATCAAACTTGCGCCATTTTGTATTGCAATCGCTGCACTATACGTGCAATCATTATAAAAATAACCAAGTTTCTTAGCAATTTTAATGGCATTTTTTCATTACAATAACATACTTGAAATGTATTTAAATAGTAAGGTGTTCGTGTCATAATTAACGGGTTAGTGTTACGTGAACTCGTTAGTCTGGCACGCCAGTTGCGTGTTAGGCGTGCCAGCATTGCCAATGGTGCCAGTAAATGGCATGCCAATCATGCGGTAAAACTTCTAAGTATAAATACAGACAATCGCTCACTAATCGTGTTTGATTTAAGTGCCAATTAACGTTTTATATTTCAAAACTAGCTTCGTCTGAGTCATTTTTGTTCCATTTTGCTCCGCTCCTATTTGCCGTAGCGTGATGTTATAAAGCCTATAGCCTTCTTCAATAAATGGTATAAAGTAGTTCTATCCAACAGTTAAATAATTTTCCAATTCTGACTGCCTCTGTGGAGCAGTGGGAGTGTATCTGACTGCTACGCAAGAGGTCGTGGGTTCGATCCCCACCCAGGATAAAACTTTGTGCGATGAACACGATAGTTTATTCTGTGTCTGGTTGTAATTTATCTATAGTATGTATGTTTATGTATGGTTTCCATAGTACAAGCTCTGCTTAGTTTGGAATCAGATAGCGTTGTGTGAGCTGTCCCAAGATATTATATTATTAATTAGAACCAGTAGTTCCTGAGTTTATCACGTTCAAACAAACAAACAAACAAACTGTTTTGTTTTTTTTTTCCTGTCCCAAGATATTATATTATAATTCAAACCAATAGTTCCTGGGCTTATCACGTTCAAACAAACAAACAAACTCTTTAGTTTTTTAATATTACGTCAGTTTAGAGGCTTTTCAAACACATATGTTTCACCAGTCAACAATAATTGTTAATAATATTGACACTCTATTAGAGACGAAGCGGCGGCGGTAGCCTAGTGGCTAAGGCATTAGATTTCTAATCGAGAAGTCGCGGTTTCCAATCCTCCAATGGGCTTATCACGTTCAAACAAACAAACAAACTCTTTAGTTTTTTAATATTACGTCAGTTTAGAGGCTTTTCAAACACATATGTTTTACCAGTCAACAATAATTGTTAATAATATTGACACTCTATTAGAGACGAAGCGGCGGCGGTAGCCTAGTGGCTAAGGCATTAGATTTCTAATCGAGAAGTCGCGGTTTCCAATCCTCCAATGATACCAATGTGAACATTAACAATTTAGCTTAACAGTTGGGGTTAACAAGGTAGCTTTAATGTGCGATCTACATTACTAATTATCTTTATGATTAAATAATTAGCTGATGTTAAAACAATATCGAGGAATAATTCCACTAGGCTTATTTGGATAACATTTGGTATAGAGTTTGCTTGAAGTTTGGAGAAGGACTTTTTATTGTTTTATTTATTATGAGAATGTAAACCAAGAGCCTAACAAAGTATATAGATGAATGATGTATGATGGGTAATATAGTACTCGTATAGTATGACCGTAAAATTCGTCTGCGTAATTTTTCCCCGTTGTTGCAACATTTTTCATTGCTGCTCCGCGTCTGTTGGTTGTAGCGTCATTTTCATAGCTAATAGCCTTTCTCGGTAAATGGGTTATCCAACAGTAAAATATATTTTCTATTCGAACTAGTAGTTCTTGAGATTATCGCGTTCAAGCAAACAAACTCTTCAGCTTTATAATTTTAGTATAGATTAGTCAAGATGGCGGAAGTTAAATGTTATAATTTTTCTGTAATATTGTTTTAATACAACCTAGATTGTTTGTGCAGCTTGCGATGAGTGAATAATGTTCGTTTTATAGCTTTTAATGATTAAACTGTGTAATTGTTTCATACCTTATGTCAAACTGTACCTATTAACATTAAAAAATGTAATTTGTGCTTTGTAAATTACGCTTTTCATTACATTATAATAATATGAATGTTATCGACACATATTTTGAGTTATAAACATTACTCTTACAATTAAGATGTATCCAACTTCAACTCAATGTAAGGAATCTAGTTGATTGACGGAAGGGCATTTATTTACTTCTTTAATGTGACGTAACTAATACAAAAAAAACTGACTTTATAAAATGCTTGCATTTTTCGGCGCTCTCTTTCCGGACTAATATGCTTGAAACATTATTCTCTTTCTGGCACAATCGGATTATATAAAAATAAATCATTAAATTATTTTATAATGGTAACTTATTTTATAAATCATTTTAAACTTACTTGCTTTTACAAAAAGCTTATCCCGCGGTTTAAACGAAATATTTAAAAGTCCGTTCTTGGCAAATGACTGCGACGAACTACATTATAACTCAAAATCTGTGGTACTTTATTAATTTGTTTGTCATAGTAAATCTGTGGTAATAGTTTGAGGTAAAATATGTTGTAGCCATCCCCCTGTATACGTTTTGTGTATGTCATGTTATGTACGTGTGCGCTTCTGTTACAGGGTGCTGTTTTGTGACGTTTTTCACTCGCAAGGCTGCGTTGAAAGCCCAAGATGCTTTACACAATATCAAAACATTGACTGGGGTAAGTGCATTTATTTGTTTTTTTATGTACAATCAGGAACGTAAATCACTTAATCCTGACATTAGTTCAGCATACTCGTTTAGGTATTTTATTTTAAAGTCACAATTTTAATTACAAAATTAGTATTTTAAATAAGAGAGCTAGTCATGTGACGATAAAAAAAAATAGACAAAATAAATTTCGATGCCTAATGTTTTTAAAAATTTCAATTAAGTGACTGATGTTCTGACAGCACATTGATTTATCAACACATGGACTGCTTGTAAAATAATAAAATCATAAAACTCCAAGTGTATAGAAGGCAATATTCATACAAACACGATCGAGCGATGCGCATATACCAGTGGATATCACTCACGGACACTCACGCACATATTCTAAGACGTTTTATTCACAATTCCTCGACGCGTACTCGACTCAGGTTTAATGTAGGTCCCAACGTCCCTTAAATTTACAATATTGTCCTCACCTCAAGTGAACAAAGTTTCTACTGACTTAACTGAAGGTGATTTTTATCCAACTAAGAATTAAGATTTTGTTTAAGTGAAGTTCAGTCGAGTCGAGGAATTCTTAAAGAAACGTTTTGGAATATGGGTGTGAATCTCCGACCAATTTTCAGAAGGCGCGATTTTGCATCCATGAATACTATCTAAGCTCGCGTTGCTCGAGCCATGTGCTTATGAGGCTGTTCTCTCGCGCTAAGCAAAATGCCTAAACAGGTGTTCTCTTTCTAAGTGCAAAAAAGGACAAATAGATTTTTCTCTGACATAATATCCATGTTTTAAAAAATCAAAGTGTATATATTATGTATCCTATTGTAATTTTGTATATAACTTGTAATGTGAAAAAAAATGCAAACTCTTAACATTTCTCATCAAAAGGACGTTAGTACTATGATACGATCTTCTGCGGGTGTACTTTTTCACATCGTGTTTTTTCATATATAGTGTATTTCTTAGTTGTAACGGCTCTAACTCAACACTGAGCATTGTCCGACATGTTTTAACTGCTTTTTTTTAAATTAAAGACATATTCCAAATTAAAGGTATTTGAATTTGAAATTTGAATTCAGCTTATAATTTCCACTTTAATTCTTTGACAGTACACTTATGAGCCGTCAAATTGATCTTTAATATTTCATGTGAAATTTGTATCAGATTTTCCATAACACCATAACATAATTATAATCAAAGCCTGCAATTTTCCGCGTAGTGACTAGTAGTGATTACGATAATATTCGTCGGAGCAAATTATTACACAACATAGACATAAACATCACTTTAATTACCAAGTACTTACTTAATTTCTGAAATAATAACTAGTTTATTAAGCTCGATGTGATTATCATAAGCATCTTCAGATTTATTAATGATTTCACGACACTTCAGTAAATTATTTTTCTATATATAACTTGCTGGTTATTCATAAGGATACGGGCATTTTCTTAAGGTAAACTATCTCTCATAAAGTCCCACTAAGATCCTGGATCCGATACACCGCGAGACTGCTCGGGATTAACGCGACTTGGCGCCATTTAGCGCATGAAATCCCAATGCGTAACTTTTTCGATGTAAAAGCATTATCGTGATTTTCATTCCCCTGTGGCGCGATGGGAGTATGCCCGACTGCAACGCAAGAGGTCGTGGGATCGTTTCCCACGCAGGACACCACTTTGTGTGATTCACAAATTGTTGTTCCGAGTCTGGATGTAGGTACTTTGTGTCCGTGACTTGTATGTTTGTAAAGTCCTCCGCGACACAGGGCTTGTACCCTTCTGCGGGAGTCGTCTTTTTTTAACAAAAAAAAAAGCCATCATACGCCTTTAAGCGACAGAGATAGTATGAAAGTTACTGAGTTCTCAAAACTGAATGACGTTCGAGTATTCGGCCGCCAAACTATTACACTATGTCACAGAACAGTCGAGATTAAAGTCAATAAGAATTAATAACATCATCACTAGTACCTGTTGCTCGGTCACAACAGTTCTATAACAATTTTCTTTATAGCTCGGAATGGAAGGGGGGTGAACAAACACACAATTCGATACTCGCGATTGTTATCGAACACAATCGAATTACAGACTTTCGCTCTGTCTACGTCCCCCTTTACGTAGGGTTGGCAGGTAAAACTTAAATATTCATAATCGATTTTATGAAATATTGTTATCACTTTTATGAAATATCATAATCGATATTATGTAATATCATAATCGCTTTTTTTAAATACCAAAATGACATGCCACACATAAATGTTGATGCGCTGTCTTAAGAAACTGTTCAATGGGTATAAATCCTTACCTACTGTTGCATGCTAATTTTGGTAGGGTCATTATTATCTAATGCGTTTTATAATTTAATTCATTTTCTTGTACCCAAGTCAATATCAGTCCTTTGCCCTACAGTGAGACAAACCAGGGTAAGATAAATAATAAACATTAATCAATAACAAATATACCTACCATAGTCGCTACCTACAAGTACGCTTCATTTATGCATCATGGGGTTTTTGCAATGGTAGCTGAAATTATTTACGAATAAGAGCAGAGTAACTTGAAAATAAACTTTAATGGAAAAATAACAATTGCATTACACTGCTACCACAGATAAGTACAACAGTATGTTGCTACAATACATTATGAAGAATGTATTTTAATTGTTTAATAACAATAGACAAAGCGTGCAGAGTATTCTTAACGCTAAAAATAACACTAACCAGATTAACATTACATAAAAAAACAACCTTAAATACAAGAACATTAAGTATTATTTCAAACGAACCTATTTCACACCCAAATTAATAACATTATTCCGCCTAAAAAAATAGAATGCTATTAAATAAATTATGTCTTAAAAAGGGCGACATTGTTTTGACAACCCTGGGTTAGTCTCCTCTTCATCTCGGTGATAATTCGATTCCATTATATTATAGGAGGGAGTTTTTTCTCTCTCGATTGATTCTCGAAACGCTCCTATTTTGATAGGGACGCCAGGTGAGCGCCGCGCCTTCTTTAGATAGGAAATGAAAATATTTTTGCGGTATAGTTGCTTTGTGTTGTAGAAACGTGCTGGTTTTGCGTTATAATGTAGGAGAATGGTGCTGCTTTTAGAACTGTTTTTCTATGCATATTATGGAATTTTACTGAAAGTTTTGTATCTGTTATTCTACCATCGTTAAACGATGCCATACGAACGACAAACAAAAGTAAACCATCTTTTTATTTATCTATAATATGTATGTATTTAGAAAGATATAAGTATGTTTATCAGTTGTCTGGTTTCCATAGTACAAGCTCTGCTTAGTTTGGGATCAGATAGCGTTGTGTGGGTTGTCCCAAGATATTATTATTATTATTATTATCTTACTTTAAAGTGTGACGTCACCCCTCACGTTTTGCTCATGTTCCGCCTGCTGATAGGCTGAAGTATTGTGGCGATTGCAGCGATATGCGATACTATTGGAAATTTAAAAAAAGCTGTCACATACATAGTTGTTTGTTCAATGTCATTAATGCTTTCTTATGACGTTATCACGTAAAATTATCATCCGTAAACCGACATTACAGACAACCATTATTTGGAATTAATATCTAGACTGCCAAAAATATGTCACAAATATAACATAAAAAATTTCGGAGTAAGAAATTAACTTGAACTATTTGGGCTTTACATAAATAATTACACACGCGTGGATCTTGTTTCTTCATACAAACTTTGGACCCCTATTTCATCACCATTCATCAGCGTGCCAAATATCAGCACAATACGTTTAGTAGTTTGAACTGTGTGTTGGATCAGCCAGTCAGTAACGGTTGCCTTTATATATACAGAGTCGAACTTCAACTAGGAGTAATTCATGCCCTCCTTTATCTGAGAGCCGTGGGCTCGAGTACAAAGTCGTAAATTATAGTAATCCTAAGGTAAGGCTTAATCTCAACGTAATCGGTTGGTCCCGAATCGGGCCAGTTTGGTGATTGCGCAAGTTAGAAGTAAATGATTTATGTGGACGGTTTCGGGTCGGGATAAGACATGTTTTAGGGTTACAGATAGTGGTGTGACGTAGGATTTTTCTTTATAAAAAGGCATCTACAAACTCTACTGAGAGGATTTTATAGACATAATCGCTTTGAGTCTTGGAACAAATTTGGATGGCATAATGCTTTATCCCGTGTGGGAATCGAATCTATAACCCTTTGCGCAGCAATTGTGCCCTTCCCAATGTGGTACCGAGGCTGTCTCTATTTAAACAATTATTTGGACCATGGCCTATTTCAAACTTAAAAAGATTTAAATTTACAGGTATTTATTTATTTAGAACTAGCTTTTTCCCGCGTAGATGTCGGTATCGCGATTAAAACTATACTATGTCCTTTCTTGGGACTCAAAACTATAGATTTATCACAGAAATACTTTCACATGATTGGACTATTTCCAACAATATTCCCTGACCGTAAACTACAAAACAATATGGGCCTCTTATACACCAAGTTTCGCTGCAGTAATGTCTTGGGCCACATTTTTGACATAGTTAAGCCTCGACCCATTGCTGTGGTCGGACGGACCGAGGTCGAAGATCGACTCGGGACGGAATCTCCTGGATGAATTTCTGGAATTTTTCCAATTAGTATCGCTTCATATTTCATGGTAGTGTACTGGAATGTATGCTAATACTAGGGTCAGTGTGACCGCTGAATTAATATCAGGATTAGAAATCTGCTTGGTATTAAAAATAACTTGTTTTCACTTCAGTTAATTTCCTATTAAGTTAACTAACTAGTTGCTACCAGTGGCTCTGCCCGTGAAGAAGGCTTCTTTAAATTTCATAAATTTCAGAATAGCTAATCCTAGCTCAGCACAAATATACATTTAATATTCCCTATGCCTACTGTAAGTTCCAAAATATAAAAAGGTGTAATAAACTATGGTTTGTTTTTTTGACATATACCATTTTTTTTTCTTAAAAAGATAACTAGCAATATGGGATTGTTGTCCCCCTCTCCAGGTAAGCTCAATGGCTTCTGTTAGGAGTGGGTTCACGTCGGTAGTATAATGGGTAGGATTCGAACCCGCGACCTCATGATTACGAGGTCGGTAGCCACTAAGCTACCGCCGCTATTAATTATAATTTTGTACAATACCTGATATTATTATGCCCTATGCCTTCTATAAGTTATAAAATATAAAAAGGTATAATAAACCTTGGTTTATTTTCTGTCATATACCATTAACCCTACTATCGCCCAGTAAGCTTATATTATTTAACCTGAAAACAACCTTTTACGGAACAAATCAATCAACTACAGCACACGACTTTACTTGGTGACCTACCTTAGGATTTTGTCTTACTGCTAACTAAGACGCTACCCCCATTACATACTAAAATAACTTATCAAAAAAACCACATGCAAACCTTGCTAATTGCACGATTCTAGATATATTTGATTCTAAAACAAAGCATATTAGTTTGGACACTACGATGATACAAACAGACACACAAATACACAGCATAGTTCTCGTACCCGTCAAAGTTATACATCGGAATTAAAAATCATATTAGATACTGCTGACCCGCGCAAGTTCGTCTGAGGAAATTTTCCTCGATATTGCAACATTTTTATTGCTGCTATTAGTCATAGCGTAATGTTATATAGCCTATAGCAGTCCTCGATAAATAAGCTATCTACAGAAAAAAAAAATCTCAATTCGGACCAATAGTTCCTGAGATTACGTTCAAACAACGGACTCTTGAGCTTCATAATATTAACATATTAATTGCGTGACATATTCAAAAGCCTTCGTACCGTCAAATATTTAATAATATATAAATAGCCTTGCCTCGCGGTTTCACCCGTGTTAGTTAATACAGGTGAAACCGCCTTAAATAGCCTATATCCTTCCTTAATAAAAGGGCTATCTTATTCAAAAAGGTTTTTTAAATTAAATTTCAGGTCAAGTGTAAAAACAATTAAAAATTAAATAATTTGGAAATTTCACTAACCGCTCTCTGCTATCGCTAAGCCAACAGCCGTACTGTATACACGCTCACCCAGTCGTGTTTGACCGGACCGGACACAGTCCGAACTTTGATCGATAGCCCGGATTTATGATCCGGTATCCCCCGTCTTAAGTAATTGACCGGCTCCATTAGAGAGCTGCCCTTCAGGGTTCGTGCGGCACAAACATTGTTCGGAGTTTTGATGTTTGCTTTATTGTATGTTCGGGGTTTTATTATTAATTTTGGCTTTGTTCGTGGCTACTAAAGAGGATGGACTTACATATTACTTTTGTGCGGTGTGCGATGGAGAAGGTATGCGAAGGGTTAAAGGTTTTGATGCTACAAGTAGGACCAATGAAGGGTTAAATTAAAAATAACATGGTTGATTTTCACCCCATAGATGTACATTTAAAAAAATATATGTGGCGTAAAAAAATGTGTGGCACTCGGGGACTGCCGCGGTAAAGCTATTGCATAGTATTTTTATCAACTTAAGCAATTAAAAAAAAAATATATATTTATAAGTGTTTTTTTTAATTATAAAAAAACAATGCTTGAATTTTTTTTCTTTAAAAAAAATTGTTTATTTTTTTAATTTAAAAAAAGCAATTAAAAAAAATATTTTTTTTTTAGATTTTTTTTTAAATTAAAAAAAAAATCATTAAAAGTTCTGCTATTCATTGATAGATGGCAAAAGTAAAAAGTATCACCGCTGTGCCCGTCGGAGTGGGGAGCGTGAGATTTTGTTCGTTACGGAATTTCTGGATTCGGTCCCCGCGCTCAAGGCCCGCGATAGAAGCTATGCAATAGCTTAAAAGTTTAGCACGCTATTAAAGAAAACGCCTGAGTTATTATACACGACACCGAAATCTATACTTGCTTGCTAAGCCATGCAAATTATATGAGCAATAATATTATCAAAATTTTAAGCATTCTACGTTTTTTTGTGCCTTCTACATAGATATAAAACATTTTTTATACTAATTTTCAATAGAGGCACAGTTTATTTATAACAACTGATTAGAAAAAACTTACTTAACAAAACTGTTCTCATTATCTAAATATGAAACTGAAAATCAAGCTCCTAAAATGAAATCCAAACACTTCGCTTTAATAGCTCCTATTAAGACCCACTTCTAATCCTAACACACAAATTGTGGGTACAAATGGACCCGGAACACATAAGTGGTGCATTTGCGACCCACAGCACGAAATGCAAAGGCGACAAAACAGCGGGATTGTTTTAGAAATGACCGCACGGCTACCGACTCGCCCTTTGTAACTATTAAGGAGATTGACAGATTGAAGGGTTAAAAGTATAATAAAGATTTTTTTTAAACACGGTTAAGTACGTTAATGTTTTTTTTTATAACCCTATGTTCTTGTTGATTTCACAATTACCTTATTATTTAATTTACCATATCCTGCAGTGGAATAGGGATGCAAACACATGCCTGTGTTTCAGATAAAAGGCACTGTATCAAGTGAATACTGGTCAAATGAGATTGAATAATCAATGTCACAAAATGACGAGCTGCCTGTGTCTGGCACTGATGTTGTTATAGGTTAGGGTGACATTATGAGTAAGTACTTAATATTGAATGTCAAAGCCGTACGTAATACTCGAAACTACAGCTTTGTGTTTCGAGATCCTTACACATAGACAAACAGATTTATCAACATTAAAACCACAAAATACCTAGAGTACAGAAAGTAACCTTCAAATGTCCTACGCTCGAGCAACGCATGCGGTGCGGTGACATTCAGATATTTGGCTTACGAGGATTTGGGTGACATAGGTACTGTTATGGGCTAACGTGACGCTTACTCATCAGGCGTACAACCTGCTCATCTCTTCATATTGTTGTATTTAAAAAAAAAAACAATTAAATCGGAACGTTGGGTAAATGAAAAGAAAAGAAAACCTTCAAATATTTCACATAATTGTCCCGATAATGTTCTATTATTAACATAAAAATGCGTGAAAGTTTAAAAACACAGAAATGTTCACAAACAAAGCTTTAAGCACTGTGTTCGGAACGAGACTTCGTGTCCATGAGCAATGTCTATATGTGAGCAAGGTTACCTTCAATACTCTCGACATTTTGTGCTAAATGGTCCCAAAACGCAACGCAAATATCAAGCACATTAACATTTACAGCCTAACCCTCTAACATATCGTGTTCCCTGTGACTTTCGACCACTTGACGGTCTTAACGTCCCTTGTAATGATATAAGTAATCGCATAGGTGTTGTGTAACTCAATAAGGTCATTAGTAAAACCCTCACGTGCACATCCTACGGCCATAGCGATAGTGATTAAGCAATTTGTCGAGTCGATTCTGTCCGAGAATCGAATAGTTTTAGTCGAGTTGTAATCGTAAAGATTGCTTTCTGTAATGTGATTAGATTTAGAGATTTAAGTATTACGTAACGCAAATTGGGGGCGGGGGAGGGGTTGTAAAACGTTACGATGCGTTACGGATGCAAGAGGGGGGTTCGAACTATGCGTTATGTAACGTATTTTTTTTTTTGTGAAATGATTTGCAGCCAACCGCTCGTCGTGCGAGGTGAGATACATAGGCGGTATCTGGTGAAATGATTTGCACCCCCTCCCCCGTCAATGGTCATTTGGGTGTATACGAAACGTATAGGGACGGGGAAGGAAGTACAGTAATGTTACGGTGCGTTACATGGGGGGGGGGTTAATATAATTTAAAAAAAATTCGTTGCATAATACTTCAACGGCCTCATAGTGTGAACTTTGTTATGGGTATTATTATTACTGGTGTTTTTTTTATTTAATTAACGTTTTATATATAATAATACTAGCTGTTCCCCGCGGTGTTACCCGCGGTTTATTAGCCTATGTGTTAATCCAGGGTGTCAGCTAACTCCAAACCAAATTTTATTAAAATCGCTCCAGCCGTTTAGACGTGAAGAAGTAACAAACATAGACACTCACATACTCACAAACTTTCACCTTTATAATATTAGTGTGATTGTAATTTAGCTCAATTGCTTTTATATACGCATAAAATTACCAAACTGGAAAGGCAAACCTGAATAATTGAGACTTGCTTAAACACTCATTTATCAACTAAACCTCTTTCTTTCAATACATCCTTACTGTACCTAGCACAAATAGGCACCGATATCTCTCGAACAAAACCCAGCTGCTTTTTATAGACCAATCGAACGTTCTAGAATTACCAATAAAACCCACACCAATAAGTAGGATCAAGTACAAATTCCTTTTACAGAGCCGAAGTCTAAAATGATAAAAGCCAGGATTTTGTACAAACCAAGCTGTATAATATATTATTACGGTAAACAAGAAACAAAGGCCTAATTTAGTCGATGCGGAAAGCAACATTGTAACACAGAAATTTAATCAGAAGAAAAATAAGAGGAGCTATGTAATATGTACGGTATCCAATTTTCTCTGCGATATCTGAAGGAGCCTCGTCTATTGTATTGTAGGTATATAAGTCTGTAACCAATTATCTGTGATATCCAATTTCTTAAATTAATTTATCGCGAGAACGCCGAGCGATAATTGTAACACTTGAACGAAGTAAAACCGATGGGAATGAGGTTGGTGTAAAATTTTACGATTGTGACACCGTGGAATCGATGGGAATTTTAGACGTCGTGGCTCTATGAATATTGACGGGTTTGGTGCGTTCCCACTATGTCTTGACGATAATTTATCGTTGGACGACTGTCGTTTCTAGCTGTTCCGTTTATAACGACTGTCGTGCTGCCGGTCTGACTATATAACATCACAGCAAAAATGTCGTGGACTATAGTTAATCATGTCGTTGTATATCTAAACACAAGCCACGACGATTTTAACAAGATAATCTGTCGTCATAACATAGTGCGACCGCGCCCTTAGTTACGTACGCAGGATTTTATTTCTTTAATAAAAATTAAGGTCCTGACTCATTGATTCACTCATCAATGCCCAACCCTATAACTTGGACCCAAATAGCTGAAATTGTACTGAGAAGTTTCTTTGTAATGTGGCGCGAGACTTTAAAAATACACCGTGATTTTGTAGTCGATTTAGGGCCGAACAAACCTAGTCTATAAAAAAATATCTGTTTAATAAAATATTAACATTATTTGTAAAAAAAATTAACCCTTAAAGCGGTGCGTCGGGCACTTCTGGGTGGTGGAAAACTATAATGATATTCATATTACGTGAAATTTATTTTCCGCAAACGACATTTATTTATATTTTTATTAAATAAAGTCTATAGACTGGGTTATTGATTTACGGAGTTCAAAGTTTTCGGCTTCAAGATGACTACAAATTCACGGTGTATACAATAAGCGGACATAAAATGCATCGCAATGAAATTTCAACATCAAAACAATTTGTGAATCATACAAAAAGGTGTCCCTTGTGGTTATCAAAACCCACGACTTGTAGCGCAACAGTCATTCACTTCCCCCTGCGTCAACCAAACCACCATCAAACAAATCTTCGGATTTATAAAATTAGAGAATTTGAATTCACAAAAAGCAACGTGCGTCCGTGCAACGATTTTCGCATGAAACTTTCATTGTTTGCATAAGCATCTCGATTCTCGATTATTTTAACTCGATTTTCTGTGAATTTTCGTTGTATCCAATCGCTTACAGTTCAATGAGAGTACAGTGTAAAATTTTACGAGTCTCTTCCGAAACGGGGAGAAAATTCAGATGTTTTTGTGCTCACGATAATGATGTTGAACGGCGAGGAAAGTCGACGCTGAGATGTCGGGAATGCGATTGTCGTTGGTTTCTGGAACTTGCGATTGATTTGTTGGAAATGTGTGAGATTTTGTGTGATATTTTTGATTATTTGACATGTAATTTAATGTTTCTTTTACTTTATTTTTATGTGCAAAATTGTGGTCTGTATGATTACTTTTTTATGTAGTCTTCATAGCTAGAACACAAGAGGTACAATCAGTATTTCAGTATCAGTATCATATTCTATTGTATTTAGTAGTAGTTTATGGAACAATGTAGACATACTATGGCTAGGCGCGTACCAGGCAGCTTGGCTGCTGCAGCCAGACTGTGGCGGCCAATAAATGTATAGGATTTCATGGCGGCTGCCTAGTGCGCACTCTCCCATACACTGTAATACGTTCGACAGGTTGCCGCAACCTGGTTGCTGCAGTCACACTGTCTAATGCGCGTCCAGCTTTAATCTACAATTAATTTGTGTCATTAACTGCTAAATTATTATTCATAATATTTTCTTTGGTGTATCAGCACCAAAGAAAATTTAAAATTATAATTAATGAAAAAAATACAATAATACTTTCTATAATGGCTTATTGCAAGAAAACATAATAGTACCAAATATTTTTATTTTTCTAAACAGTCACATTTCACTCTTTAGGGGCGGTTTCAGACTAGCGCTTTTTTCTGCACGCATACGGTTAGCGGTGGTGAGTCAGGGACAAGAAGCTTTTAAGTGTGTCAACGCTCTTACTAATTGCGAGTGTGGCAAAAAGTGCGACTATACGCGCCTCAATGCGCTTCTTAAAACGTCCGTATACGCGCGTATAAAACGCTAATCTGTAACTGCCCTTAGTACTATAAATAGATCATCACTTACAACAAAACATATAAAAATAACTGAAATCCATTGTTCCATCTACAAAACTCACCGGCCCTAGAAACTCTAAATCGTTTCACATCAAATACAAAGTAATTACCCGAAAAAATCCTTATCACAAATCGGATTGATGGTGATGGGTCCGAACTTTTTTAATTTAGTAGCGAAAACAGGTGCGTACGAAGGACTGGGTTCATTGTTGAACGATATGAGCAATTTTGTTGGAGTCAGCTAGAGCACAAATCGGTTCCCTACAACAAACAAAAACAGGCTCACGCACACATAAACGTTCAGTTACACAAATCTCGGTAAAACTGGCTCGAATCGTCAACCGAGACTGGAAACATTGAACTTCAGACTTGCGTGTCTTAGTGTGTGTAGATTTTTTGTTGAGCTGTGAGACGACTTAATGTACGTATAGCAGGCTAGAGATTAGCAAGGACCCCTTAATCCGAGTATACGGGGCGATGTGGCCCGTCATATTTCATAATACGCCCTTTAGGATGAGGCTTCATTGTAGCGAAAGGAGGAATTATTTCGATAGGTAATAGACGTTTTATTATTTGCAGAGAATTGCAGGGTAGATTGGAATACTCTATTGATTGGAATGGGAGCAAATGTTGATAAACTTTCACGATACGGGTCTTAATCGCGTGAATAATTTAAGGTAAAATACCTAATTTATTTCGACGTTTCGACCGTATTGCAATATGGTAATTTTTATTTTTATTAAAAAAAGATTTAAAACGACGAGTTATACTTTCAATTAAAAGAAGTACTATATACAAAAATCTTGTGTCACGGTGTTTGTGGTCGAACTCCTCCGAAACGACTCGACCAAATTTTTTTTTTTTTTTTTTAATATATAATAGATATGAGAATAGGTCGTAAAGTATTTTTTTAAGTTGTGATGTTAGTATGAATTCTAAAAACTGGGAAATTCGGGGAAACGCAAGACGACGTTGCGAGGGTCAACTAGTATTAGTATAAAAATGATCGAACATTACGCTTTGCATTTTTATTCTCAAATATTGCCTTTGAATCTTATATTAATAACTCATATTTTCAATCCAAAGTTCGAAAATGCGTGAACATAATACCACTTAAAAGTTTCAAATAATTCTAATAGATTTTTTATTTTAATTTCAATCATGTACAGTGTGTCCCAAGCCTAAGTACCCACTTCACCCGACTGTCTTTCACGATAATATCTTCGGAGGTGACCCCACGTTGGGTGAATAGGGTGACCCCACAAGGGGGTGGGTAGGGTGACCCCAAAAGGTCTTGTGTGCCCGTCCGATTCTTGATATGTTTATTAAGGACCCCAACTTGATTATGTTTATGATATAAAGTACTGTTCGAGCGAGTTTCCATTGGCAATGTCTATTACCTATAGATTTGGTCCCGGTCGGTCAGGTAGGAATTCGAATGGAAAATGATATATTTGCCTTATCATTTCATTCGGTTAGAAGTATCTTTCTAGAATGGATGATCGTAATAATTTATTTTCTGATTAGGTCGGGTTATATGTTATTTCATATTGAATTTTCTTTTTTGAATGTATTAGCATATATTTAAGTATACGAAGCTAGCGGTCGCTTGCTGCTTTACCCGCTTATATAGATTATTGTATAAAATAGCATCCTATATCTATAGGCTACCTTTGTACAGCAAATATTAATTGAAAAGTTTCGCTGTAAAAATAAACAATGGTATATGTAAAAATGAACAATAAGTTCTGTCATGTTTATATTATCAGTTTGAACAGCTAATCCTAAGCCTCAGTGGTGCATTGGGAGCGTGTCCGACTACTACGCAAGAGGTCGGGTTCGATTCCCACAGGTTCAGTTCCGAGTCTGGGTGTATTTTGTGTCTGTGACTTGTATGTTTGTAAATACCCCGCAACATAGGGTGTGTATCATACTGCGGAAGTAATTTTTAAAATATAAAAATTTAGAATTTTAGGAAAATTTGCTTTGTTTAAAAATATTATAAGCACGATTAAATTACTTTTGTGGTTAACATTAAATATTAGCTTTAAAAGCTTATTCAGTCGATAAAGTGTTGCTCATAAACTATATTAACCGAATAACTTGTAAGAAATCCTTAAAAAACTACTACACTACACAATCATACAGGGTACGGCAAAAACGTAAATAATATACCGTTACCCGGAAACACGAAAATACATTCAAATAGGCACTTTAATAATACAATAACTCAGAAAACTACTTCAAACCACTCATACACACACGCGTTCAACTTAAAGAAAAAATGGCAGCTCTTTCGTCGCCACTCGACAGCATTGAAACGAGTCCTCATAAAGCTTTGAACCCCCTCAAAAGTTCCGTTTTGACTCACAAAAACTTCTCATTTCCATCTTTAAGTCATATATAAGAATGTGGAACAATTTCCACCCCCATACATGTATGTAAAGGGTGCTGTAAATCTTATGATTCCATGGTGTGTGACTTGGACGAGGGAAAAAGTTTTTAAAAGATGTCTAGCCTTGTAGGCAAGTTTGGACCAAGATTTTTTACGTGATTATATTTCGATTCCTAGTGAACGAAATCCAAAATCGCCTGATTAAAGTTATAGCTCTCAATGTATATTTTCTTAAATATGTTAAAATAAACATGAGAAAATTGTAAAATAAACACAATTTTAAACAAAGAATGTGAATATTTTTCAAAACACCTCATGGCACTTTCAATATACCTTGCAACAAGCTTACTTAATATGAATTTTTGGAATACATTTCAAAAATCGGTTAAAATTCCTTATGAAAAGCACACCCTGTATAGAACCGGTAAGAACGCGTTCCAGCGACATCAAATCTTGGATTTATTAAAATAACTGCAGCCTACCTACGTATTGGTTATCCGGGTGAGATGGGGTAAAATGATGCATGGCCGGATAAGACAATGTAGCGGAAAGACACACCCGACCGGTACCCGGGTCGACCTTTCAATTTCCTTGATTGTCGGGTAGCGGTATCGTCTTTATATCTTTATCTGTGATGATTTCTTATGGCGTACGCGCCAATACGGGTTTGTATGAAGTGGTCTGGGTGACCGAATTGGGCAGATAAGGTTCGGTTAGACAGAACATTCGATTAACGCGTCGGGAACTAATTCGGATTTCGGTTTCTTATTTTATGTGATGTCGACTTTGATAGGGTCGAATGGAGGCTTTGTCGCTGTTTCAATATGTTGAATTTTTATAAAACATTATTTTCATGGCAATGGATTCGTGTTATTTAATGGTTTTTCAAACCTAGAAGTGTTTTGGCTCTAGTTAGTCAACTTGTAATCTAAAATGCTTTGATCTCTGAAAGTACTTAGCCGATTACTACATAATTTTATGTAGAGCTTTTTAATATGAACATCATTATACATGTTGGATCCGCAAGAAATATATAGATAAACTAATAAATCAGCTAATCAATTTTATAGATAAATTTATTAATACATAATTATAAAACCTTTTATTAAATTAGTAAATATATATGTAATTATAATTATAGTAATATTGAATTCTATATCTGTTCATTTTCTTATTCCTTAACTATAAATAGTGCGGTGACATAAAAAGAGGCAAAATGGGCAAAATGGAACAGTCCACTTTCGTTTAGAAACATTTATCACCCCGTCACCTGTTTTATCGAAACACTATTATATTGGAGTTATTTATATGTACTTACACCATTTCCCTAAAGCTATGGGCTTCACATCAATCATACTATGTACTTTTCTGGAATTGTGGCCGTATTAGAGTGCCACCATCAATAATAAATGGGCTTATAATGTTTGATAGTAGAGCTTTTTTGTGTTTACTTTAGTTTTGGTTTGTGTATGGGAAATGTGGACAATAGTGACAACTTGGGTTTGTGGAAAAACACACTATTTCTTGTCAGCTGGTAATCAGGTTTCAACTAAGAGGAGAAGTAGAGAAGAGCTTTTAATCTTTATTAAAATCTTTAGTACTTCTTATGATAATAATAATAATTTAAAAAAAAATGTGTGGCACTCGGGGACTGCCGCGGTAAAGCTATTGCATAGCAAAAAAAATGCTATTGCATAGCATTTTTTATCAACTTGAGCAATTATAATTATTTATTTATTTTTTATTATTCAAAGGCACTAACCTTTTATTTACCCGACGTTTCGATGGAATTGCACGTGGTCACGGATGGACTGAAGGTTATTAAGTCCCGAAATTTATCTAATATGTATAAAAATCGCGAATGTTTATAAATAAGGATAGTTCTTAACTCGACGTCCACGCGGGCGAAGCTTAACATACTATGCATTTCAAATTAGTTTTTTTTTTTTTTTTTTTTAAAAGACAACTCCCGCAGTAGGGTACAAGCCCTGTGTCACGGGGGACTTTACAAACATACAAGTCACGGACACAAATTACACCCAGACCCGGAACAACAATTTGTGGATCACACAAAGTGGTGTCCCGTGTGGGGATCGAACCCACGACCTCTTGCGTAGCAGTCGGACACACTCCCACCGCGCCACAGAGGCAGTCAAGTTGTTAACTGTCATGATGACATTTTGATTTGCATTACGCCTGCAACTTTATTGTATGACGTAAGGTCAGCAATAAAATGATTCGTAAAAAGATGTCATTAGTATTACACAAAAGTACCTACTATAATGGACTATACATGAGCTAAATAATTTTTTGACAAGCACAGAGTGAAGTTGTCGCGATCGCGATTCTCTTCGCATTTGAAACGCATTGTACACATAATAAAATTGTATATACTACGGGTATTAATCGCGTGCATAATTTAAGGTTAACCTTGTTTATTGCCCGACGTTTCGACCGTATTGCAACGTCTGGCAATAAACAAGGTATTTTACCTTAAATTATTCACGCGATTAAGACCCGTAGTTTAAATAATCTTATAATGTGTAGTTCGAACATGTACAAAAGAATGAACTCAATAGTGTTTTGTTGTTGATTGTATAACGTTTTCCAATGCAAACAACTTGTACGTTTTTTTTTTTTTTTAAGATAACTAGCAATGTGGGATTGAGTTCCACATAACTGAACTATAACAGACACTGTTATATCCGTCACCACTCAATATAAACGCAGGGCAATTTCACATGGACAAATTAGTCTAATTTAATTCCATAGTAAGTACATTTTATAGCTATTGTTGTTTCACCACTTTCTCCTCTTCCTAGAACGTTGCGCGGCTGATTTTCATAACCTCTGTTATATCCTCATTAAAAGTTTTGATAACCCAACTCTGGCTATGAAACACTTTGGCCAATGTAACGCTATGTTCATTATTTTTCGAAATGCAACTCTTATTTGGAGCCGTATTAGGCGTGTAATCTCAAATAGGTAAAGTTATATAGCAGGTTTATTTAAATACCGCTGAAACAGGACTAAAAGGTACAATATGTAAAGGTACATGACTACCTCTGTGGTGCGGTGGGAGTATGTCCGACTAGACCGACCGACCGACGGCAAGAGGTCGTGGATTCGTTTCCCACGCGGGACACCACTTTGTGTAATCCACTAATTGTTGTTCTGAGTCTGGGTGTACTTTGTGTCCGTGACTTGTATGTTTGTAAAGACCCCCTCGACACAGGGCTTGTACCCTAATGCGGGAGTCATCTTTTGTAAAAAAAAAAATATTACTACAACATATTAGTCCATTCATTTTAGGTTTGAGCTCAAAATTTGTAGCAAAGTTTATTTGGACATTCTAAATTAAGCGGCGATAACCTAATGGCTAAGGCATCAGATTCGTAATCGTGAGGTCGCGGTTTCTAAACCTACTCATTATACTATCGACGTGAACCCACTCTTAACACAAGCCATTGAGCTTTGCTGGAGGCTTAGCTGAGCATAATAGGATTGCTAGTAATGTGGAACCCATAATCAGACATTGCTAGTTATCTTTTTTCTAAGAAAAAAAGAAAAAAAAATGTTACTTATCTTAAAAGAGCGCCATGAATAATATCATATAGTATGTACTTATTAAAATATTCGAAGTCGGAAGAATCACATTTTTATTAATATCTCCTACTATGCTATTAGTGAAATTGTTGAGCATTGGTTTTTAGTACATAATGATAGATATAGATTTAATAAATTTTCCCATCCATACTAATATTATAAATGTGAAAATAACTCTGTCTGTCTGTTACGCTTTCACGCTCAAACAGCTGAACCGATGTAGATGAAATTTGGTATGGAGATAGTTGGTGAGTTGATGAGTTTGGTATGGAGTCCCGGGAAGGACATAAGATAGTTTTTATCGCGATAACCGACATCCACGCGGCCGGAGCCGCGGGCGAAAGCTAGTTATCTATAAAATCATTTCCTAAAGGCTGCTATACCATATTTTATACCTTCCTCGTCGAATTTCAGTAACGAATTTTGGTGTACCCATACCATGGTATCATGTAATATCTTCGACAGAATCGATAGAGTAGAATATAGAGGAACGTTTTGCTCAGGTGGAATAATTGGAAGTTAGGACCGCTTGCTACGACGAAGCATAGTTATTTGACACGGTCGGTACACGTCTTGGTTTTGTACTTACTTGATTATTGGATTTATCGATGCGTTAGTTTATCAAAGGGAATGTTGATGGTAATTCTGGGATAAAGATGCAGAACCTTAACTAAATTGAAGTAGAAATTGCTCGGAAATAGTATTTCACTAGCACTCGCAAGCGGCTCCGCCTGTGTGAATGTCGGTTATCGCGATAAAAACTATCTTATGTCCTTCCCCGGGACTCAAATTATCTCCATATCAAATTTCATCTAAATCGGTTCAGCTGTTTGAGCGTGAAAGCGTAACAGACAGACAGATGACTGCCTCTGTGGCGCGGTGGGAGTGTGTCCGACTGCTACGCAAGAGGTCGTGGGTTCGATTCCCACACGGGACACCACTTTGTGTGATCCACAAATTGTTGTTCCGGGTCTGGGTGTAATTTGTGTCCGTGACTTGTATGTTTGTAAAGTCCCCCGTGACACAGGGCTTGTACCCTACTGCGGGAGTTGTCTTTTAAAAAAAAAAAAAGAGTTACTTTGACATTTATAATATTAGTAAGTATTAGTAAGTATTCATTCAATTGCACAGTTTTGTAGGCATATTTGAATACGGCTATATTCATTTAATTGTGAGGTTTGTCTCATATGTCTGTTTTTTAAGTGTTTTATAACACTTTAATACATATAATGAAATTAAATACTATAATAAAATAATACAAACCTACATAATGAATTTGACATAATAATAAGTATGTTTCATTTATTTTTAAAATCACAGCGCAAAACTTACAATTTCACTAGAGACTTAATGAAGACCGCTTTGAAATGAAATCAATAATTCGTTACGTTGGAGTAAAGTCGCTATGTCAATTACATAATTCATCTACAAGAATCTTCATTCTTCCCTGTAAATTATGGGACATTCTATAGACAGGGCCGCAGGTGCAAAAAGCTTGCAATTTGTGAATAACGGGAAGCCCCAATTTATCATACTGAATAATTTTATACTACCCTCTCTTTCAATACATACAATTATCAATAATACCTCACCAATATCCACACAAAATACAACTCATACATTACAAATTTACCGGTTGCATTAAGTCAGTATACGGCATAATAGTAGTAAAACACCATAGAAAATAAAACCCTATTTCATTACGATAGAGTGTTAAATCGTTTGTAGGTGAAATATTTTTGGTACTCGAAAATATCAGGGTAGGGAGCGTGTGCTGTCGCATTCTTCACCCGGGTATGATTGATGACCGGCCTACCGGGCCGGATAAGACAATGTACCGGAAAGAATGACCGGATCGACCCGTGCATTGCCGTGCCGCGCCGATTATACCGCCACGTCGGATGGTCTGTTTGGTCGCTGAATATCGAAATCACAGAAGGAAAGGAGCTTGTTAACTACCGGTGGTAGGTCTAAGCCATAGGTCGTTTTGGTAAATACCTCTGCAGTGTCAGTTATACTTTCGTGAAATCGTGATGACGGCAGAACTGGGCGAATGACGCGTCTCAGAATTGTCTCAGGAGAGGCTGATTTTTGCCGAATAAGGGGCTAATGTTCCAAGCGTGACGCTTACCATCGAGCTCGCGATCTACTCGTCTCTTCATTCAGTAACATAAAATACCTGGTTTATTCATAGCTATAATATCTAAGAGTCGCTACATGATATGTTCGGGTAGGCATCATTCGGCACAAGCTGGGTGGTATTTGCAGATGAACATTTGGGAGAAAAGCTTTGACGAACCGCTTTTTTGCACTACTCAATCGGCTCTTGTTAATGAATGCCGGCTAAGTAAGGTAAGTACTGCCGAACCAAACCAGCCCGCCGACCCGCTTGTGAGTAGCCTCACCGACTATAACTGCCTTTACATTTCAACAAACCCACTAATAAGATTGCCTAATTTTTCATCACTTACAACTGCTGGTCTCTTCAATTGATTACATAAAAAAAAAAATTGCTGGGCTGCGCACACACATAGGTATCGTTCGTGACACATTTTTAAACACCTTCTTAACATAGCGTCTGAGATAACGTTTTCGTGAACGATGTTTATGTGTTCGTTACTCGAATATGTTTGTACAAAATTTGCTTTCTGTATTCTCCATTTTTTGTGCTTCTACGCCGATTATACCGCTACATTGGAAACTCTACATGCTTTATCGTATGAAATAATGAAGGTGGCTTTCTGTGAGTCGGTCAAGCGGAATCGATATGATTTTTAGGTCAACCGTATATGATAAAGTTGGTATCAGACATGTGTGAGTTATTTGGTGTGTTTATTTGGTTCATTCATCATTAGAATCACATACTTTGAAATATTTGGAGTGCGTCTTGATAGGCTACGAAAGCAATAGATGAAAGAAGTTTGCATTGAGTCAGAGAATGGAGATAATATACAGGATGCAGATTTAGTAAGTCGAATCCTTGCGGAGGGGGGGAGGTGATTGATTGTGATGAGGTGATGAAAGTAATGTTTCATGACTAAGTAGGTAAACAAACTAACTGATGGTCTGATTCACCTCCAGAAATTGTGGTTGTACTTACTAATCAGATAAATGACTTATATTTACTTGATAAATACATAACAATGTTAATAACAAGTTTTCTTACAAAAGATTTTGAAATGGTTTTCATTAAATAAATTATTAGAAAATGATGAAATATATAACCAAACCCAGGGCGAGCTACTTGTGTTTAAAAAGAGTTATTTATAAAAAAAAACTTATGCCTATTCCATACTTTTACGTCATTTTTAGGGTTCCGTACCACAAAAGGAAAAAACGGAACCCTTAAAGGATCACTTCGTTGTCCGTCCGTCGGCCCGTCCCTCTATTTGTTAAGACCATCTCGGAAACGCGTTGAAGTATCAAGTTGAAATTAAAACCATATACTCAAGTCGGACCTAGAGTAGAAGAAGAGGAGAAGTATGGTCCCTTGAGTAGTGAAAAAATCAAACTTCCATAGTTAAAGTAAAAATAGATACGGCAATTTATGCCGCAAAAACATATATTTCTCGCTAGGGAATCAACATTTATATATTATACTTCCCGTTGACCTAGAACTGTGAAATTAGGCAAGTAATACCACCTACTACACAAGTATAGTGAAAAATCTAAAACTATAAATTTGTAAATAAATGGTAAAAAATATAGTCTTCAAGAAACTGTTGTGTATGTTACATAAGGATAATGTAACATTCTAATGGTGACAATAAAATGGTGGTGGTTATAAAATCGGTCCTGTAGTTTTTGAGTTTAATCCTTACAAACATACAAGCCTCTGTGGCGCGGTGGGAGTGTATCCAACTGCTACGCAACAGGTCGTTGGTTCGATTCCCACACGTAACACCACTTCGTGTAATCCACAAATTGTTGTTCCGAGTTTTTGTGTACTTTGTGTCCGTGACTTGTCTGTTTGTTAAGTCCCCTGCGACACAAAGCTTGTACTACACTGCGGGAGTCTTCTTTAAAAAAAATATTATTAATGTAAAAGTATAGATATACTACAAATTTGTACGAAACCCTCAGTGGGCAAATCCCACTCGCACTTGTCCGGTTTTCGTTACTTTATAAAACCTTCGACATCAACATAAGTAGGCACATTTCCTTTTTGTAACCCGAAGAGCTTATAACGTTACCTCTAAGATCTCACAAAGGTCAAAAGGAACACAAATAATATATAACCTATGCCCTTTCCCGAGTCACTCTGGTGGGTACTTCGAAGAAAAATACAAAGAGACGTCTTGGACTCGTTACAGCCTTGTTAAAAATGGAAACTGATGCATGCAAGTTAAAAAGGTCACGGCATAAACCACTGGACGACTGTCTAGCAAGAATAAGGGTTGGAATTTGTTAAAGAATTTAAGTGAAACATGACTCCTTTTGTTTCTAGTTTTGAGCTTGAAATAGGTATTTCTTGGAATGTTTGTACATTATTGAAGACTGGTAGAAGCTTGTTATTTTACGTGTAAGGCTGGCTGCTAGAGTTGTGTGCTGTTATTAAGTTCATGCAGCATACCTTTGTACTATAATATTACTCTCAAGGATTGATTTAGCAACAAAAAATGCAAAAAATGGTTGTCTGTAAGTCCAGAGCTTATATGTCTGTATATCCAGACACAACTGCGGGAGTTGTCTTTAAAAAAAATGTTGGTTTACGGATGATAATTTTACGTAATAACGTCATAAGAAAACATGACATGATGACATTTTAGTAATAACCATGCTATATGACAGCTGTTTTTTTTTATTTGATTATTTCTAATTGTATCGTATGTCGCTGCAATCGCCATTAATATTGATGACATTGAGACAGCTTTAGTGGACCATAATACTTCAGCCTATCAGCGGGCGGAACGTAACGGACCGTGACACTTAGCTTATCAGTAAATGGAACGTGACGGATCGGATCACGTCAAAAATAGAATAATAAACATGTGTTAAAATAAAACCCGTATATTGTATATTAAACATGATTTATACTCGGTTTTAATAATCTATACTCTCTTAAAACGACCTTCAAATGTGTTTCGAGCATTTTTGGAACTACATCGTATGTCTACATAAAACCTGAAAAAATTACCATTTACGAAGTAAAAAATTCAATTCAATTTAGACTTAAACCTTATTTTAAAATAAAATCCACATTGAAAGACACCCCTAAACTTCGTATTTTCTTTAAACCTGCCATATTTCTTTTAAGCCCGAGACGTTTAAAATTATGACTTTTTATTTTCCTCAACAAAAAGTCTTTTCATTAGTCTTATAAAATACCCTTTCTGTTTAGACTGTAATGCGGGAGTGTTCCTTGGTTACGAAAGACCCTTCAACGCTGAATGAATTTCGTTTCTACGAAACTTGACGGAAAATAGAAACTGTATGAAGAAGTGTTAGGCAAAGGACAGACGTTCAGTTTATACTGTAGTCCAACAGAATGATAACATTCCGTTGACGGAATCACTACATAGTATAAAACAAAGTCGCTTTCTCTGTCCCTATATCCCTATGTATGCTTATATCTTTAAAACTACGCAACGGATTTTGATGCGGTTTTTTTTAATACATAGAGTGATTGAAGTGGAAGGTTTATATGTATAATAACATCCATTAAATAGTGGATAAATAAGGAGCGGAGCCGCAATAATAAATGTTGCAAAAACGGGGAAAATTTACGCAGACGAAGTTGCGCGGGTCAGCTAGT
Organism: Herminia tarsipennalis; assembly: GCA_945859575.2. Lineage (NCBI taxonomy): Eukaryota > Metazoa > Arthropoda > Insecta > Lepidoptera > Erebidae > Herminia > Herminia tarsipennalis. The sequence goes on along the minus strand of OX243834.2, from coordinate 5,428,650 downwards.
AATATAATAAACAGTATAGTTTTGTAACTTATTTCGTACAATGTGTATCTAATGTTCAGAGGGAAAACAAGAGCTGTTACGTGACGCGTACTGACGGCATACTGTAGTTCTGTTCGTATAGTCTTCGTAGTTCGTAAAGTAAAGATAAATATATATATTTTTTTTTATAACATGTGTAAAATCAGGTGTTACAGCATACTGTAACACCTGATTCTACACATGTTCTGTCTGTTCAGACGTAGATACAAATATAAAATACTATTAAATCGACGGATGTCTGTATTTAACGTGTAAACTAACATTTCACAAATCTAGAAATTCGTCATAAACCCAGTTATTGGACGGTTGTCAATATCTACTACACGTTGAGTAAATACCATAGCATTTGGTAAATACTGATGGACTACAGTATAATACTGAAAGTGTGTACTTTGCCTTACAAAACCACGATATTACATTTCTGTCGAAGTTTCAACCAAAGGATTTGCAATTCTGGGTTGCAAAGTAGGTATTGTTTTTGGTACTAAAATGGACTGGTATGTTTTTGTTAGGTAAGTAAAGGAATATAATTGTTTTATAAAGCAAAACTTGGGAGAACATTTTTGAGATTTCACAGTTCACTTGTCTGTTTAGTTAAGAATAAAACTTTTGGAGTACTTACTTAGTTCTAAACTGAATAATTAAATGTTAGCTCTACTACAGAATAAAGTTTTGCTAAACCTTTCTGAAGCTTCTTTGATCTCGATGTAAACATAATAGTGTTCGACTCGACGGAATAAACCGTGTTCATCACACAAAGTTTTACCTTGGGTGGGGATCGAACCCACGACCTCCGGCTGAGTAATCTGCGTCACTCACCACTAAACCAACAGGCCAGTCAAAATTAAAATAATAGTGAACCTTACCACCGTTTCTTTTATTGCTAGCCCGCAGTGCGATTATTTTTTGTAAAATGTGAGCGTCAAACTCAGGAACAATTAAAACTGTTTTGAATCACTAGGAATTAACAAATTATCCATTTTTTTTTAAATTCTACATGATACTGGGAGAGGAAGCGGCGGTAGACTAATGGCTAAGGCATTGGTCTCGAAATCGTGAGGTCGCGGGTTCGAATCCTACCCATTAAACTACCGACGTGAACCCACTCCTAACACAAGCCTTTGAACTTAGCTGGAGGGGTTAACAGGATTGCTAGTAATGTGGAACCCAATCCCACATTGCTAGTTATCTTTTTTTATTAAAAAAAAAAAAAACTTTAAAAGATTATGGGTTCAATTACCCTATGGGACAAAACGCGATTCATAAACATAAGCTTTGAATCTTGGCTGTATTTTTTCCCGTTAATTGAAGAAGTTCTAAACTACTGCCGTTTTTATTATTTAAAAAAAATAAAGAAAAATTACCTTTGCAAAGTGAACGAAAAGGCGCGAACTAAACTAAGCTAAGCTTAGTTCTTAGTCTGCAAGCTTCGTTAATGCACACTAATAGTAATATTCTGTAATATTCCTTGCTCTAAGAAATTCTGTGCTGAAACTCAGTCAGCAGACAGCGAGGAAACTTTTTGGGAACATCATATAACTGAAAGTCGTTCCTTAAATCAAATGCCACTTACTGAAGTTCACCCATGGTGCAGACGTCCTTGCGTACTTGTACACTCAACGAGTTCCAAAGTTATGTGAAATAATCTTTGTTAGAATGGAGTTAGTTGTGATATACATGCTTTGTTGTAGTGTTTTTTCTCGTCTGTTTTTGTTGACTATGAATGTAGGTCGCGTTAATATTTTTGCTTTCTAGTAAATTCAGCAAAAGCCTAGCTTTGTGGGGTGTAATTTCAAAATAATTTACAAAGTCTTTATAGCTTGCATTATAGGTTATCGCTATAAAACCTTCCTATGGATCCCCGGGATCCTTCCCCGGGAAGGATCCCGGGGACTAAAACTATCTCCAGATCATATTTAATCGAAATCGGTTTAGCGGTTTAATTATCTGGACTAGGTTCAGAAAATATTTGAAAAATAAAAATGAAATGCCATTTTATCTTATTATATTATAGTCGTGCTGAAAGGAAAGATTTGGTCACATTATCTTCTCTGTGGCGCGGTGGGAGTGTATCCGACTGCTACGCAAGAGGTCGTGGGTTCGATCCCCACCCAAGATAAAACTTTGTGTGACGAGCACCATATTCTGTGTCTGGGTGTTATTTATCTATAACATGTATGTATTTAAAAATATATAAATATGTCTATCAGTTGTCTGGTTTCCATAGTACAAGCTCTGCTTAGTTTGGGATCAGATAGCGTTGTGTGAGTTGTCCCAAGATATTATAATTATTATTATTATTACAGGTACACCCGAATTCGGGGCGACACTATTTGGAATTTGTGACTTTTTACATTATTGTGCAGCAATAAATTATTTCATTCATTTCCAACACAAATATCAGATTGATTCAAGCTAGAACAATATGAAGCTCAATTTGATTCTAAAACCGTGCCGCGTTCAGTCAGACCGGTATTTACTTACCACAAACTTTATGACGTAGTCTCTATTCTAATGAGTTAAGTCTCTCAACTACTTGATATTACGTACCGAAACTTGGAACAAAACTTTCTGGAACAGTAGCCATTGTTATCCTAACACGAGTAGAGGTAACATCCTTATGACCAGAACTTGAAGACCCTTGCATTCGTGAAGTAAATCTCCCCCGTTTCTTTAAAGTTATGAGTGTGAGGGCGGGGAGGTAGGTCATTTAGTTTTGGGCAAAAGGATGTAATAGTGAAATGTCTATGGAAAGATACCTATTGCATTCAGTTGCTTTATACACGGATTGATATTATAGTGAATCCTTTCGGATAAATATCTAGAATGCTCTTTTATAAATACCTGTTATTAATACAACTGGAATTGAAATATTATGAAAATAAAAATCGCTCTTCAATCTTCACATAAAAAAGTACTTTTACATTTTAATATACGTCCAATATAACCTTCAAAGCGTATTTAAAAATTCACGCGATTAAGTCCCGAAATATATCTAATATTTCGGGACTTAATCCTTTTATAATTTTAAATTTATTCCTTATTTTTTTTAATACCTTTTATTTACCCGACGTTTCGATCGAATTGCACCGATCGTGGTCAATAAAAGGTACGTACCTTTAAATAATTCATGCGATTAAGTCCCGAAATATATCTAATATGTATAAAAATCGCGAAAACTTCAAAGCGTACTCAATGCGTACTTTTATAATATACGATATTATGCTAATATTATCTGTACGATTGCAAAATAAATAAATTCTGAGAGTATCAGAATTTAAGCCGTCCAAAGCTTTAACGATGTAGAATTCAATTGATAATGATGCCATTGAAAAAATAAACAGACACGTGCGAGAATGATACATCAGCAAGTAAAGCTTTGTATGGAATCTGAGCGAGTGCACAGATTCTGTACAAAGCTTTCATATTTTGTAAGTTTTATATGCATGATAAGAATTTTATTAAAAACTAGTGTTAGCACGCGGCTCCGCGCACGTAATTCCTTTAAACCTCAAATTCTTTGAAATGTTTCTTGTCTGTCACAAAAGTAAATTCTTTGTAAAACTCAAGTTAAGTCCAAGGATTTGGACTGCGCGTTAATGAGTAAAGTCATTTTTATTTATGGAAGATTGTTCTCGTGTCGCAATACACAGAGAAAAGTAGAAAGAGAAACGAGACGGGTTGACCAGCAGTGAGATAATACAGACTCAATCTCTATTCAATTTATTTTTAAATTATTTAAGGTAATCGTTTCTTTTTGTGCGTTATGGGCTTTTCCTTAATTGTGGGATCGCACGAGACGAATAGTTACTTATTTACTACATAAATGCGTTGCTACTGTTTTTACATAAGGCGCTTAATAAAACGTTGCCGGCGTCGAATAAATTATCATCCGGTTTTCCAACCACGACTAATGCCCGTGGATTTTGCAAAAAAAAACCTATACTAATATTATAAAGCTGAAGACTTTGTTTGTTTGTTTATTTGAACGCGGTAATCTCAGGAACTACAAATCCGAATTAAAAAAATATTTTACTGTTGGATAGCCAATTTATCGAGGAAGGCTATATGCCATATAACATCACGGTTCGACCAATAGGAGCCGAGCAGCAATGAGGAATGTTGCAAAAGCGGGGAAAATTTACGCAGACGAAGTTGCGCGGGACAGCTAGTATTTCATAAAACCTTGTCCTGATAATACCGAACAAGAAATTTCATACAAGAAAATTCAACATTATATAGCATTACATAGTTGTTAGATTAGAGAATAATAAGTACAACATCAAACACACGTGACTTCGAAAAACACTACACAAGAAGCAATCTCTTACGATCTAGAAGACAACTTGTGTACATAGACGGTACATCCACAATACATCTTCCCTATATTAGAATCCTACTGTGAGGCTTTGCACAAACATGGCCGCCTATACCATCCGTGTCGTCTGCCTTTTGTGCTGACCGTACGTGTATCTGAAGACCACGGACGAATTTTTCGAAGGGGTTATTTGTTAGGTCTTCGGCAAGAGAAGCAACTTGATAGTTGCTGATGATTCTTAATTGTTTAGTCGTCTCTATTTTTGACTGATATTTTTTGTTATTTATTCTTTGTTTATAATCTCAGTGCCTCAGTACACGCGATTTAAATTTGATGTTATACTTATGTATGATAATAATATAATAATATCTTGGGACAACTCACACAACGCTATCTGATCCCAAACTTAGCAGATCTTGTACAATGGAAACCAGACAACTGATAAACTTACTTATATATTACACAGAATAAAACATCGCGCTCATCACACATAGTTTTATCCTGGGTGGGGATCGAACCCACGACCTCTTGCGTAGCAGTCGGATACACTCCCACCGCGCCACAGAGGCAGTCAAAAATATTATATTTTTTAAAAACAGATATGCAAATGTGTGTTGCATATATTTTCCAATGTTGTTAACCCCTCCTGCTGAACTTAATATTTCGGGTTAAAAAGCTAGTAGCCCACTGCTTGAGGTATCAGATTTATAAACGAAATGTCTCTGTCCGAATCTCACCCAACATTATTGATAATATAACTGGAATGGTAACACATTCCTAACTTTCAATATGTAACAATACTTTTATTTTGATTTTCCCACTAAATCATGACCTAAAAGTTATTCATTTTTACTATGACTCTGTCTATTAAATTTTTGTGAGAGACTGATATAGGTTTTTTATAAAACCGCAACCGCAGCTGGTTCAAAATAGAGACACAAGTTTAAGAAAAATATAACCAACAACTGATTGCAACAATCGGGCAACAGTCGCCCGACTTTCTCGTATCTCCATGACCAAACAGCTTTATTATAGGAAGCCAAACAGTACTGTCGTCTGGCTAGCAATATCTTCTTCGAGTGGTGTCTCGAACATGGATATTAGTAGACGACTTAAGTTACAAAGCCCGTCTGTGAAGGTATCCGAACGATTCTGTTCAATCGAGATGTTTTCAATAAAAAGCTCAGTCAACCATTTTGTTCCACGAGTTAATTATTTCGATAGTTGCTTTATAGTTGCGTCATTTGTGTAGGTATGTTTTTGTGTACGGTATAAGATCAGGTCTAAGTCAATATAATATACTAGCTGTCTTGGCGAACTTAGTACCGCCTCTTTTATTCTTTCTTTATTCATTGGAACTCTTTTATTATTTAATCCATTGGAACCAGTCAAAAAAAAAATCATTAAAATTACTCAGTCTATAAATGTTGATAAACTTTCGCAATTTGTACACATTATTAAAATATATATATTACGGGTCTTAATCGCGTAAATAATTTAAGGTAAAATACCTTGTTTATTGCCCGACGTTTCGACCGTATTGCAACGGCCGTGGTCACGGGTAGACTAGTTGATCTCAGCGTCGCCTCCGTGAAGCGCGGGGTTCGGAATAGTGAGTGATAAAAATCAAGCGAGGGTAGTTTCCGAACCCCGGAGGCGACCACGGCCGTTGCAATACGGTCGAAATGTCGGGCAATAAACAAGGTATTTTACCTTAAATTATTCACGCGATTAAGACCCGCAATATATATATTTTAATAATTACTCAGTCGTTTAGGAGGAGTTCAGTGACATACATACGCACAGAAGAATTATCTTTACTGTAAAATTATAAAGCTTAAGTTTTGTTTGTTTGTTTGAACGCGATAATCTCAGGAACTACTTGTCCGAATTGAAAAAATCTTTTACTGTGCAATAGCTCATTTATCGAGGAAGACTATAGGGTATATAACATCACGCTACGACTAATAGAACCACGGCAGCAATGAAAAATGTTGCAAAATCGGGGAAAGTTTCCGCAGACCAAGTTGCGTGGGTCAGCTAGTATCATATATAAAAAAATATATACTCGTACTAACTCTCTCACACGTTCCGATTAATTCAAACGATAATAAGGTTAATTTCACCGTACACTACACGTGTTTTTACACGTGTAGATACGTTTTGAACCAGTGAATAGAACACAAATACGACACGATGCTTAATGTTGATACTACACACGCCGTGTGATATTTCAAGTGGAAGTAATAAGAGAAAAACTCGTCAGATCCCTGTTTATTTTCGATAGAGCACAAACTTTGGGTCGGAGAGGCCACCCCCGAAACTTGTAGGGTCGGAAAAAATCGGCCCCAAACTAATGGACCGTGCGACGGGAATGAACTTTAAAACTTGTGAACGTTGCTTTTTTTCGCAAGGATAGCTGTTCATTGGCGATTTTTGCAACTAGTTTTTGCACATTTCTGGTCGTTTTTTTTGCCAGTGTATAAAAAACATTATAGAGCTTTCAATGTTCACTTATAAACGTGAGAAACACCTATGCAAAAATTCAAGAACAGAGGCTTGACAGATAGTCAGCTTTAGCACAATAAATACTTGTTTTACTTAGGTACTTAAATATTTATTTCTAACTTAGTACCATTTGGTACTAGACTAAAAATTAAATTTATTAACTAAATCTAAATCAGAAAAATAGCGTTTGATGTAACAATGAAGGGCTATGCTGCCACCGTTACCGCACAATACACTTTTTTAAATTGTGAAGACTAATGACCTTTCTTCATTATAATATTTAAAAAACATAACCCTCTTGCGCAATCAGGTAAACAATAATAAAAAATGTTAATCCATACTAAAATTATAAATGTGAAAGTAACTCTGTCTGTCTGCTACGCTTTCACGCTCAAACAGCTAAACCGATTTAGATGGCATTTTGGTATGGAGATAGTTTGAGTCCCGAGGAAGGACATAGGATAGTTTTTATCGCGATAACCGATATTCAATCGGGTGGAGCCGCGGGCGAAAGCTAGTTATTAATAAATTAAAAATTTAATAAATAAATTAAAATGTGATTGTAGATCGCAAAAGACTAGCTAAAATGAAAGGCAATCACATTTCCGAGGCTTGTACATACCCAATATTCTGCATTGAGAACCTTATTAAAAATATAGTCTCGATTTTCTCGCAATCTTCGATAAAATCAAAATTCATTCGCGAAATTGTGAACTTTTACGTGTGTACATATAAAAAAGCGTTACTTATACGTATCACGTACACAATCCCGTTTGGTAATTGACTTGGCTCGTAAATGTGTATAAGAATTTCACCACAGTACGATTTTAAGAACATAAAGTGCATGAAAAAAGTAACTTCAATAGCCGTCTTTATAAAATGGCTGGCGTTTGTTCGCCAAGGCAGAATATCGAGTAAAAATAACAATTTAAACTACATTTTCTGAAGAAATATGTCACTCTTTTATCGTTATAGAGAATAATTTTGACCTGACTTTTAAACTTTGTTATAAAAAATATACTGAAGTCGGCAATTACTTTGTGAAAAATATTAAATAGCGACTTTTTCTGCGTCATCGTGGTGAAGTCTTGTTTATTGCGCGGGTATTAATAGAAGTATCCTCGAGCTATTTGACTAAAGACTACTCCAAAAAAAGTAAGAAATACAATTTTTTACAATTTTTTTTTTAACAAAAATCAAACATTTTGAAATTGGCGCCTAAAACATAAAAACTACATTTCCTGGCACCAACTTCAAAATATTTATTAATGTTTTGTACCTATAAATATTATTGTTTTGCTTTTTACCGTGCGTTTATTTTTGAAGTCGGTTTAATATATATATACTTTTTTTAATGTTTATTTCTCATTTTTAATGGGTTATTTTGTAATTTATCTAAGTTACATTATCATAATATCAACTACTCATTTACTTTTTCAAAATATTTGTTTTCCCGATGCAGGACCGTTAATTGTTGAGCAGTTCATATTATACCATCAGCTCTATTACATGGTGTAATAGTAGTAAGACGAGCATGAAGAGCAATACCATATTAAAGTAATCGAATCACGAACTGTGAAATATTGAATAGTTCCGCTGGTCATATATTATATGGTCTTCATCATCAGTTTTACTCAACCAATTGGTGCTTTTTGAGAGTAAATGCACTAAAGACTATGAAATATACCTAAATCACTAAAATTCATAATTCTTTATTCACTTAGAATGCAAAACAACACTTCTGATATGTCGGGATTCTACATGTATATGTAATACAAAGTTTGCAAACATTACGTAAAGCCGGAGAAAAGAACATGGCAAGAACTCGCGGCCATTCTTTTCACATTGCCAATTTTACAATGTTTGAATGTTTATAAACTGATATGGGGGGTAAGGTGCTGCTACTAGTATACTATACACCATCTTAAAAGATTGATGCAAATTATATTATTCAAAAGTTGAAACATGAGATAAAACAAAATCAGCCTCAACATAGGAGCATCTACTTACTACAAGGGTATACTAATAAGGATATAGCTGTGCCTTTAATATTTGAAGAGTTCCCTCGATTTGTCCAGGATGCTTTAATCAGATCGTGATATGATGACAATGGGTTCAACTTAAAAGTATACCTTTTTAAACACAATTTTTTTTTTCATATCCGTCCAGCCGTCTTCGCGTAAACGCAGGACATACATTAAGAAAAAATAAAACAGACATACAAACAAACATGCCCCCTTCTTTAAAGTTGGTTAAAAAGCCATATGCCATGCAAAAAAATCCTATTTTAATTTCAGAATACTTGGAAACATACAAATTTGTATCGAAGCGTGTATATGTACTTCCGTACATATACACGCTTCGATACAAATTTAATTCTATAGCATTTGGTACAAATTTCAAATCGTGAAAATAACCGAATGGGCAGTTGTCCCCGTGCTGACTAGGCCTAACAATAAATCAATTTCTCCTTTATCCCATCGGTAGGAGGCGGTCGGTATTGCCATAATCGCTACACGTATCAGTCCTTTGCAGGTGGATTAGTTATTGCATTATTATGACAGTATAATAGACTAATGATGGATGTCGCAATCTATTTCATATTAATCCTATCATCTGCTGCGGAGATCTTAATAGATTTAGGCAATGCTATAATAGGTCAGTTGGTAGTCCTCTAATGTTATTATTATTAGATTTTGTATAAAAAAAATAGTAACAATCTTGGGACAAATCATACAACGCTATCTGATCCCAAACTAAGCAGAGGTTGTTGTGCTATGGAAACCAGACAACTAATAATTATACATAAAAATATTATAGCGAAATAACACCTAGACACAGATTAAACCATCGTGCTCATCCCACAAAGTTTTATCCTGGGTGGAAATCGAACCTACGACCTCCAGCTTAGCAGTCAGGGTCACTAACCACTAGACCAACCGGCCAATCAGTAGACAATGGGCAATTTCGAAAAGAATTTGCGTGGCTTTTCATTCCTTTTGTACATTGAAGGTCTACTCGGGACCATAAGGCACAAATATATATGAAGAGTCATATTAATTATCTGAAGTGATACATAATATTATCACAATGTTACACTCCGCAGCTTCGCTCTACTTGTGTACTACTACTCTAAATTCTAATTACTTGTGTGCCAAAATATATCCCAATCAGTATAAAAATTCAGTTCAAAAAAACATTTTACAAAAAAAAATACCTAAAATTTGCACAGATAAAGTAGGTATTTATTTGCAAGTAATTAGGCGTACGAGATTTTAAAAAAATCGACAGTAATGAGACTACATCAAATGGACCACATAAGCCAATACATGATATATCTGTTCATTTTATGGACATCAAACGATGGTCTAACTCAAAGACTTTTAACCTATATCTCACAAACGGCTTTCATAACTATAAGCTTAAGCCTTGGATAACATGAAGTTACAGCGGTTTAAAGTCTAATAAAGCACTTCAATAACTTGAAGGGAAGTATATAGACGTGAAATGAACACTCGTTTTTCTTGGGTACATGCAGGATTTCGTAAAGATAAAAATAAATGTATATAATAACTAGCGGACGCCTCGCAGTTTCACCCGCGTAGTTCCAGTTCCCGTGGGAATACAGGGATAAAAAAATAGCCTATGTCACCCGGGGTTAGTGTAGCTTCACAACGATGAAAGAATTTTTCAAATCCGTTCAGTAGTTTCGGAGCCTATTCAATACAAACAAACAATCAAATCTTTCCTCTTTATAATCTTAATATATAATTATAAATCTCCTGTCACGATGTTTGTCCGCGATGGACTCCTAAACCGCTTAACAGATTTCGTTCAAATTTGCTCGCAATATGCAGTTTGGTGTAACTTGAGAGATAGGATAGCTTAGATCTTTAATTATAGTCGCAATTACTAAAAAAATTAGGGATCCCATGCCCACCCGTGCGAAGCCGGGACGGGCCGCTAGTATTAGTATAGATATATCCGTTTTCGCGGCAAGCCCATGCGAACTGGCGCATGCGCGGTGCGCTCAAAGATGACCGCCGCGCAAGCGCGTTAACGCATATCTAAGCGCAGTTCTCTATTTACACTATGACAAGATTTTGACAGTTCTCACGGGCTTGCCGCGAAAACGGAAAAAAGAACTCGAATAAGGACCATTTCAACCGTGACTTTGCTCGCGACGATTCATACATCTAAACTCACCAACTGTACTTGTATGTTTAAGTTGTTTAAACATACAAGTAGAGTAGGTACACATATGTGACTAAACACATTTATGCCATTAGATGGATTTAGTAATTTGAGAGATTAGTTGAGTTAAGCATGTTAGGTCCACAGTTGAGTTCCTTAAACTCTAACTTCAAGAAACAATTGATAATTTTTTCCTCACCATCGACAAAATCTGACCAATCTCAAGTGGCCCACTCGTACCAAATGAAGGCGGAAAGACACTTCTAGTTACCATCAATATATTTTCACCTGAAGAAGAAGTTTGTATAACAAACGTAAGCAGTAGCAATACAGAGAAATGAAAACTTTTCGCCGAGGGAAATTACTTAAGTCCATAACACCGGCTTAAGGTAGACGCACACTAATCTTCACGAAAATATTGTCATACGTTCGTCTTGAGACATGCCGTATTTTTATTTTAGCAGGGTGCACTATTCGGTACTGTAAGGAGCATCGTAAGAGCATCGGGTCACCCCAGTAACTTAGTAGTAATCGTAAATCGTAATCATAGAAACCAACGCTCCATCTAAAGTTTAATCTTCGAAGTTAATCAAATAGGTATTTACTAGTGTGAATTCCTTCATGCTGTTAATTAGGCTGTGTTATGTAAACTTTTAATACTCAAAAGATAACATTTAAACATAAAAAGTATTTATTTCGCTACTATTTACCTTAAAGTTACAGTGACAACATGAGACTAAATAACGTCTTATATTAGTTGCATTTGAGTTTTCTACTGTCAGATATGAAGATGGCGAGGTGACAAGGCAATGCAGTGTTAAAGCAAGGCGCATCAAAGAAAGGCGGTGGCAAAGCTAGGCAATGTTTTGTGTGCGACAACCTTTACCTAAGTTTGGTCGTAGGTATAAAGGTCGCGATACAATTTTCTTGACGTAACAGGGTTGGAAGCAGCTAGGATAAAAATGAGGGTAGTATGAAGTTCCTTACTCATTGTCACAAGAATTTGCCTCGATGCAGACAGGGGAGAAACAGGGAAGTTTCACAAAATTGTATTTCTTTAAAGTAGTTTATTTTGATGACTTTTTCAAATTCATAGGGACGGACGCTGTTTGCGGTCAAGACGTCTTGGAACGAAGTTATTTTATCCTATGGTAATAATAAGAAGAGTTTGATTTTTAAGAAACTTGATTCTAAATAATGTTAAGATTCTTTGTCATCTCAAATAGGGATGTTGGGGCCAACGTGTGTAACAGCGTTACTAATTAATGATTTAAATTACTGTGAGTACGGCAGATACACTTTATCCCTAGGCAAACTGAAATAACTCAAAATAGATCAATAAGTCTGATTGCCGTCTTGACATCTCCAGTCTGACTTGTTGGTTTATTTAATCTGCAAGTGTGCTGTTGGCTTATTTACCATGTGACAGTGGTGCACTGCCTACTGTCGCTTCCCTGGGCTCTGATCACTTTATACGTCACCGTAGACATGCTAAATATTGCAGGGGTATCGATATTTCTTTAATATATGTTGTAATCGAATAGTAAAAATAACATTTATACTTATTCATTAAGTAGCAGTAATTTAGCAGATATTTCAGCACAATTTTTTTTATTGTAAGTGGATGCATGCTCCTACTCTATTGTGCCCCATTAAGGTTGATATATCCAATCTCGTGTACTCATCTTTTAATATTTTTCTCTCTTGTTTTTGCATCAGTCCTCTAATATGGTGTATAATGGTGGCAACACCTTACCTGCATATACAGTTATTAAACAAAGAAACATTGTAAACATTGGCAATTTGAAAAGAGTGGCCGTGATTTTTTATTGCCTGTTCTTTTCTCCGGCTGTACGAAATCCACAGAGGCAGGAAGGAGCCTTTGTGGATTTCGGTTGAGTTAAACATCTGTTTATTAGCGTAGTTAATCAAAAATGAAATGATGATCTTTTCAGGTAATTTGGGATCATAATATTTTTTTATTATTTACATTACTCGCATTATGTTCCAATTGTATACGTACAACGTAAGTCGTTAAATCCTAGTAATCACGTAAAATTCAAATTGTAATCATATCTTAAACTCTACAAATTGCAATACGTGACAATCACAACATGTAAAAGTCACATAATACATATCAACCCATATGATGGCCCACTACTGGGCACGGGTCTCCCCAGTAGAACCTAGTAGTATGTAGATCCTGGGGGTAATTGCCATAATCGCCACGCTTGGCGAGCGGGTTGGCGATCGCAGTAAGTCTTCAAGTATGCAGAGGACGCTGCTGCCCGTCCTCCGGTGTGAAATCCCTTAGTCGCCTTGACGACACCCACGGGAAGAGATGGGGTGGTACTATTCTTAAGCCGGTACCACACGTCGGATAACACATAATACCCAAGATCTATTATATCTAAGTCGTAATATATCCAAAGCCTACCGGAGCCAATATATCTAAATAGCATTACATTAAATCTCAAATCGCAGTCCATACCTCTGCACAATTTCAATTAAAATAAATAGTTCAGCCAAGCAACAATCGACATTACTTTTACAGCTTGAGTTTGCAAACTTTACACCTAAACGTAAACCAACCAACCTAAATCGATTAAAGCAAACTAGGGCTGTAAAATATTTAGGCCCCGTATTCCCACTTACAGTCTAACTCCTAGGACTACAGTCCGTGACTGGAGTACAGGAAACTTGGAATATAATCGTAAAGTGTATGAGAATCCGCCGGAACGCTTATTGGAACAGGAATTTATAACTGTAGTTAGTTCAGATCACAGTTTCTCAAGTTTTTGGTTTCGCCACGTGATAATGTGGCTTCACGGATAAATGAGGGGTTTAGGATCGATAGATCAAGGTTATGGGATGTTGTTTAGTCATAGATGGGTGACCAGTCTCCACAAAGTTGCAATAGACTAGTTAGATAGAAGCAACGGTAGCTTAATTATTAAGGCATCGATCTCGCAATCGTGAGGTCGCGGATTCGAATCTTACCCATTATACTACCGACGTGAACCCACTCCTAACACAAGCCTTTGAGCTTAGCTGGAAGGGTTAAAAGGATTGCTATTAATGTGGGGACCACAATCCCGCATTGCTAGTTATCTTTAAAAAAGTATATATACAGGCTGTAACAGAAAGGTGTGGTATGTGCCCAGGATACTAAGTGCACATACCCAATTTTATCAAAATCAGAGGACCCTAAAAAATATTTATTATTTTTGCATTCGTTTATTTATGAATGAAAAAGTTATTAAGTAAAAAAGTATGACTTAAAAAGTTCTATGCCATAATAATTGAATCAAATTTTGTACCAGGAGAGATAATTCTTACGCCATACGCCTTTCACTACTGAATTTTAACAAAGTATATGCTATAACTATGTAATAATAATGCAACCAGCTATGGGGCACCATGGTAGGTGCATTACTGATAACATAGTCTATCCGCTGCTGAAATTTGACCACACCTTTCTGTTACACCCTGTATATATCCTTAGAAAAAAACAAAAGGTCAGATACAGCTGAAACTTTAGTATATCATTGGGACATGTTAGGCGAGTGTAAAACTACGTTTTGCAAGCCTAAATAGTTGTGCTAATTTTATCCATATCTAAAATTAATAACTACTACTTTCTATGCTCAAAATAAACAACACTTTCGGTAGCTAAAAACTGTTATTAATGGATTAACAGGGTTTGCGAACATATTTCTTAAAAATAAGGTACTTATATAATAATATAGAATACAAATACATATAAGTAAATATAATTCTTCTCATCACAAGAGTCACCCCTCTTACTAAATCTACTCATCGAGATCAAACAAATATCTTCCTCAAAATACATCGATATCGAATCCACTCGTACAGCCTATTGACTTAACGATGATTTTCGTAATTCCTTTCTCCCTACCTTCGAATATTTGGTTCGGCACAATAGATAGCCCATTGTCTGGGCTTCAAGGGCCCAGTAATGAGACGGCTAAACAAAAAGAAATACTCAAACGTTCTCCACCGGGGTGGAGCAGGGACAATGGTGCACTCATAGTAATTGCCGTTGTAACGATAGGGAACAGATTGCGAAGTCGCATAACATACAAATTTTCAAATGTACCGCAGGATTAATACTTCCTAAGACGCAATCGTGAGGTTTTATATTCAGATTTTCCCCGCGGCTTACCCGTGTTTGATTAGTTTAGCCTCTGTGCTATTCATTGTTGTACAACATAAACCTTCCTGAAAATCCTTTCAGTAGTATTAACGAAAAAGAGCAACAAACATCCATCCACACATCCTCACAAATTTGCGAATTTATAATATTAGTAGGATTATTAAAACTACCTTTGCCCCTACCTCATCAATTTCATTTTTAATTGCTATTTGGATCCTCCATTTCATCCACATAGAGATCGAATTTTGAAAAACTGAAAAATCTTTACGGACGTCTACCAACGTGATGTAACACGAACGACGGACATGACTATATATGTATAACATAATAATAATATTATATTGGAACAACTCATATAACACCATTTGATCTCAAACTAAGCAGAGCTTGTACTATAACAACCAGACAACTGATAAACATAATTATACATTTCTAAATACATACATATTATAGATAAATTACACCCAGACACAAAATAAACCATCGTGCTCATCACACAAAGTTTTATCCTGGGTGGGGATCGAACGCACGACCTCCGGCTTAGCAGTCAGGGTCACTAACCACTAGGCCAACAGGCCAGTCACAATCATCTAGCATGTATATAGCTAGTATGTACCAAGTTTCTTGAATGGTGCGTTGGTATATCTGCTAGTCACGGTTTTCTTTTACACAGAAGAAGGTATAAATATGTCCTCAAAGTTCGCGTCACATATCTATACTTTGGTCACAGTTGTGGGCAGTCAATCTCAACACAAACATGCCTAAAAGATATATTTATTATCATCCCTTACACTAACTGGTAACACAATGGTATTCAGTGGTACACGGAGGAGTTGTCAAAAAAATCCACGCCTTTGAGAGCACGTTAAAATCCAAGCCTTCGACGGCCACACATTTAATCTCTTACGGTCGGGTCTGATTTCTGTCCCAATTATGATATTAAGGGAATAAATAAATGTCACCAAAACTCATTCTTGAAAATCTTATATAGAAAATTCTCGTGTCACAATGTTAGTTACCATACTTCTCCGAAACGGCTTATGCGATTTTTATGAAATTTTATATGCATATTAAGTAGGTCTCAGAATCGGCTACTATTCATTTTTCATACCCCTAAGTGATAAGGGTTGTCCACCCTTAACATTTATAACTACACTTTAATATAATAAAGCTGAAAAGTTTGTTTGTTTGTTTGAACGCAATAATCTTACGAACTACGGGTCCGAATCAAAAATAAATTTTACTATTAGATAGCCCATTTATCGAGGAAGGTTATAGGCTATAAAACATCACGCTACGACTAATAGGAACAGAGGAGCAACGAAAAAGGTTGCAATAACGGGGAAAATTTACGCAGACGAAGTTGCGCGGGTCAGCTAGTATTACTATAATAACGTGCATTCGTAGACATCATTCGTCCAGCCCCGCGAAGGCTTTCAGTTATAATTAAAATCGTCTTTTATTCCACCCCACCAAAAGTACAGCTAAGACAAATGATCCCTCAACCTTAAACAAAGAACAAAACGACCGAAGTACTTGTCCCAAGATTTTTTAACGTCGAAAATCCCGCGAACCGTGTAATAAGCCTAAAAGGGGGACTTTACCTTTTAACTGTGGTACCTTTGCGGTACCTTCGATAGGACCGGAGGTCGCGACAAAGGTATTAAGTGGCCTTTTTGTTTTTGCGATGTGCCTTTTTTGCCCACTTCCCTTTCTTGATGTACCTGTCAGTATTAAGTCTTTTGATGTAGACAAAATGACCTGTGCCGGATTATCGGCCATTTCGGAAAACCTTTTTTTGTTTCATTTTCCGAGTGTATTGTTTTTATGTAATTTGTTTTTTGTATTTGATTTTATGTTTTACGCTGTCTTTGACATGTGTTGTGATTGTAAAATGTAGCCTGCGGGGGTGATCGCGATAAAATTGAAATAAAGGTGTCGCAGTGGAAAAACGTTGTAAGTCTCTTTGTGTACGGAAACAATCCCTGTGTTATTTGTTTATCTACCTACTTACTTTAGAACCACAAACAAAAATGTATCTATATTTATAACTATTTATTATACGGGAATTAACGCCTGTTTACCTTAAAATTGCTTGACGTTTCGACCACATTGCACCGGCCGTGGTCACTGATGCGGACAATAGTTTTAATCATTCAATTCAATTTCTTTATTTGCGAAAAATGGGTACATAGGTTGTTTGTTACAGAAAGGGTATCACCATAGTCCAGCTATGAAGCATGCAAATATTTTGACTATAATTTCATAATCATGCAACGCAAAAGTTTAAATGTTAGTACATATACATATACGTACTATCTTTGTAAAACGCATATAGGTATTCGTATTTTCAAACCCTAAATCTTAAATATTAATGGAGAAAGAATTAACTGGTTTACAGTTATGGTTCAATTGATATAATTCCATCAAAATAGTACACACAGATAGACGAATTATTAAGATTAGCCTCTTGGGGTACAAAACTTGTTGAAGTAATACTAATTTATATATTAGAAAAGCGAAACTCACGGGACTGAGCGAAAAATACGAAAATTCGTTGATCTAAAATAGAAAGTCCACTTTGGAAGATAAACATTTTCATCCCTGTTACCGTTATGCACAAGAGTCGCGGGATAGTCCGTCCCTGTAACCGTCATGCACAAGAGTCGCGGGATAGTCCGTCCCTGTAACCGTCATGCACAAGAGTCGCGGGATAGTCCGTCCCTGTAACCGTCATGCACAAGAGTCGCGGGATAGTCCGTCCCTGTAACCGTCATGCACAAGAGTCGCGGGATAGTCCGTCCCTGTAACCGTCATGCACAAGAGTCGCGGGATAGTCCGTCCCTGTAACCGTCACGCACAAGAGTCGCGGGATGTACGTCCTTGTAACCGTCATGCACAAGAGTCGCGGGATAGTCCGTCCCTGTAACCGTCATGCACAAGAGTCGCGGGATAGTCCGTCCCTGTAACCGTCATGCACAAGAGTCGCGGGATAGTCCGTCCCTGTAACCGTCATGCACAAGAGTCGCGGGATAGTCCGTCTGAAATAGTAATAAGTCATATGTTTTACATAAATCAAAATAAGCTAAATATTTCGAATATATAGAACATGAAAACATTGTGAAAATATGCCAAATGAGACGGAAAATTATCAACAACATATTAATCCCGAAATGTCCGTTGACAAGTATTTTAATTTAGCCACAGAATATAAATTACAAATTTAACTGAAGATATACTGAAATGTATGATCTTAATAAAACTATCATAATAAAAACTAGTTTTTGTATGAGTTTTTTATTACCTACAAATATTTTCATTCAGTATTCGTGCCAAATGTTTTTTTAGTACCAATGTTGATGTTGAGATGTTTGTATGTTTTGTTTTTAACTTTTTTTGCTGGTAATTGACTTCTTGTGGTAAGTGGTTTTCTTAGTCACAATTTTAAAAAGTTTACTATTTTTATCTATTTTAAATTCTTTTAACAGATGAGCCGTTTTGGTCCATTCTACCACAGACAATAATATATTCATAGTGCCCACCATTGATTTAGAGACCAGGACTGCGCCATAACCTCACAAAATTGATCAGTCTCTAGAAAGAGACAACGCTACTTTGTGGACAATACCTGTCAAAGGCTTCACGAGTTTTTTCTCTCTTTCACGCTTTGTAGTTAATATTTACTTTTTAATTGAAAGGGATGGCACAGTCCAGGTTTATACGTCAATGGTGCCCACCATCTCTATTCACCAATGTCTATGCGCATAAAAAATGCACTGGTTTTTGGTCAATAAACACTATTAAATAATAAACTCTACTAACAGGAAACTTCTAGAATGAGCTTCCACGAAGAAGCTGCCAAAAAATACTCCTGAGCTACTATTTTCAAATTGACCCGTAATTAATTCAATTACGTATTATGCATTGCTGGTTTTATTGTTTTTATTTTGTAACTGTATTTTCCAAGGCCGGCGAAAGTATTCATATTATATACTAGCTGTCCCGCGCAATTTCGTCTGCATAAATTTTCCCCGATTTTGCAACATTTATCATTGCTGCTCCGCTTCTATTGGTCGTAGCGTGATGTTATATAATAGCCT
Source organism: Herminia tarsipennalis (assembly GCA_945859575.2). Classification (NCBI taxonomy): domain Eukaryota; kingdom Metazoa; phylum Arthropoda; class Insecta; order Lepidoptera; family Erebidae; genus Herminia; species Herminia tarsipennalis. The sequence goes on along the minus strand of OX243834.2, from coordinate 5,409,314 downwards.
ATAGCCTTTCTCATTAAATGGGCTACCCAACAGTGAAAGATTTTTTCAATTCGGATTATTAGTTCCTAAGATTACCGCGTTCAAACAAACAAACAAACTCTTCAGCTTTATAATATAAGTATAGATTAGAATATTATCGGGACTTAATCGCGTGAAATATTTAAAGGTACGAACCTTTACCCGACGAATTACCCGAATTACCCGACGTCAACCAGTGACCACGAACGGTGCAATACGATCGAAACGTCGGGTAAATAAAAGGTTCGTAGCTTTAAATATTTCACGCGATTAAGTCCCGATAATATTCTAATGTGTGTAAACATGGCGAAAATTTAAAAACAATTATTCATATAATGTTAGCTACTGCTAAAAAGGTAAACCCATATTCTTGCAGTTGTAGTTAGGAGAGGTCTGTGTCCAATCAATACGCCTGTATCCGGTAGAGATAGATCTCTCCCAATTTTATGGGCCTATCCAGAATCATTTTTCTGAGAGATAGGTGGTACAATTTACCAAAGAGGTCATGGGTTCGATTCCCACCCAGGATAAAACTTTGTGTGATGAGAACGATGATTTATTCTGTGTCTGGTTGTTATTTATCAACAATATGTATGTATTTAGAAATATATAAGTATATTTATCAGTAGTCTGGTTGCCATAGTGCAAGTTTTGCTTAGTTTGGAATCAGATGACGTTGTATGAGTTGTCCCAGGATATTATATTATTATTATAAATTACGGCGGGGTTTTCAACCTCCAAATCCCTCCCTGGGCAAATTTACACCACACCGCCTACTGTAATATTAATAAAGTGATAAAACCTCAATGAAATGCCGGGGCATGTCGTTCGTACAACAGATAAGTGATAATCATAATTACAATAAACTAATTACGGCTACTAACAAGATGGCGGCTAGCTGTCAAGTGACGTCACGGTTAATTTATTTTTAAACCAGTCCGATGTCGAGGTAGGTACTGAGCGCTGAACACTCACCGAAGTTTAGTGACATGACTGTGATGTAACATTATAGGGTTGTGCGTGTTCCAAAATTTGAAATTTACGCGCGATTTTTAATAGTCCAAAAATTTGTTCTAAATTCAAATATCGGTCTTTTTTTTAAATGATCAGACATACGCTAATTGGACCATGGAATCATGTTTTTCTGGTCGATACAGATGTTTTAATACCTAGTCAAAATTGAAGGAATCTGAAATGGGAAAACTCCTTTGTAGATGACGCCATTTTCATTAAAATTTGCATAATATTGGAAACCGTAGGAAGCACACTATAGTACAGATACTATGACTTCTAAACTATAATGCCCATTCGAACAGTTATAATAAAAAATTATAAGTAGGAATCCTAAACCTTATAAATTCAATTTGTTCAAAGTACGAACATAAAATTTTGCTGGAAATATTTGATGGCATATAAATTATCGCCGAATACTAAACGCTCACCAGCACTCGGCACCAAGTATCGAAGGCATAAACGAAAGGAAACTCGCTATCAGATGAAATAAAATCAACACTTATAAACTTTGGATATTACAAAGCTAATATTATATTTTATACTTTATCGATTATAAGTGTTATACAAAGTTCAAATTTATAGAGTATTTTGTATTGTTTGAAAGTGGGTTTGGGTTCCTTATCAGGTTGTTAAGACAAAGGAAACCAACAATAATGTATCGTAACACCGTCGTATGATATGTTACGACAAGAAGTTCTTGGAATGGGGTGCTTATTTCCTGTGAGTTTTTTACCTGACTACATAAGAAGGAAGGTTATTTTTTCAAGTGTATATATTATATGTTCTTTGGCATGCTCTAGAGCCTAAATGGCTTGATGGATTTTAGTTTGAGAGATATCGTACCTGTATCGCAGGCGAGAATCGCCATTCGCGTTGCTTAGCAACCACTCAATAACGTGACTTTTTTTCAGACACTTTTTCGTGAGTGTAGCTGGTCATCGATTTAAAAGACCTTATCACCTCAAAAATTAAAAAAAAAACATGGCGGATTTATGGTACCAAAATATATCAGTTCATATTTATAAGCAATCAGGTCTTTTTTTATAATTCAGCTTGTTTGCAAAAAAACTCCCGTACTAGAGTACAAGCAAGCGACTTAACAAACACACAATGAACATACACAAAATACACCCAGACTCGGAACAGCAATTAGCGGATCACACAAAGTGGTATCCCGGGTAGGAGTCGAGCCCAAGGCCTCTTGCGCAGCAGTCATACTCACTCTCACAGCGCCGTCAAGGCTGTCAGTTATGTGGCATAAAGTAAGCAGCAGTAAGTACTCTTGAAAAGTAATATCACCATACCGAAGATGAGCAGATCGTCTGAAGGAAATTCACTATACTGATGATTTATATAGACAAAAGCCATTTAATGATGTAGCTATTTATATAAACGTAATATAATAAAAGATCAAAAATATAAGCTAACTAAAATTTGTTGTCAAATCAACAAATGCCTTAAGAATAAAAATAAAATGTAGAATTTTCTATTTCATGCACGTGTCAACCCTAATATTCAAATGCCTGGCGCTTCTATCGGGAATTTATATTGAGTGCAGGCAATAAACCTGCAAAGGGCGATTCCTGACGTGAAGTGTGAACTCACCTTAAATATAGAATAGATTGTTGTATAATGATGTGGAGGTTCAGTACTATGTTACGTCAAAATCATTTTTTTTTTATCCACTTAGGAAGCAAAAGCGATGCTTACGGTAAGTTATGATTTTAGCTGTAAATGTAATGCCAACAATTTGCACGACAATTTAAAAAGCGTTAAAACCCGGCGTCCGTCGTGGCGCTTTTATAACGTCTTGATGTGATTACGTAATCTATTCCCTACGCCTAGAGTTAAAAGTACAACACTGCTCGTTAAAAAAGCTTTGCGTTTAAAAAACGCTTACGTGTGAACATGTAGGTATTTGGGAATGCATCTTTGCAAAAAATCTTTTTGATTGAGGGATAGAGAGTGCATTTCTGTCTATGTATACACTTATCTATATGAAAATTATAAAGCTGAAGAATTTGTTTGTTTAAACGCGATAATCTCTGGAACTACTGGTTGAAATTGATGTTTTTTTTATTACTGTCGGATAGCCCGTTTATCGAGAAAGCAATAGTGATTAACTGGTGTGATCACTGATCAAACGACAAGTGGAACTATTGTGTTTGGAAACTAAATATTGCATAGAAGTTCTTCAAACTCTCTAGAAGTCAATTGTATATGTTTCCTAAACCTGTGTAGGAATACTCCCACCTTGATTGATGTGCGTCGAAAGGCAGTAGATTAGGGTCGACAGTCCGCCCACTGTGATTTAGATACCGGCGGACGTGAATATAATAATTTCATTTGTGATATGTATGGGTATAATCCTACAAATTTAGATTATTTTATGGCGCGGTGGGAGGGTATCCGAATGCTACGCAAGAAGGTTCGATTTCCATACGGGACACCATTTTGTGTGATCCACAAATTGTTGTTCCGTGTCTACGTATACTTTGTGTCTGTGACTTAAATGTTTGTAAAAGTATCCCGTGACACAAGGCTTGTACCCTAATGGAGAGTAGTCGATAAAAAAAAACATTCTTGTATGAGTTTTGTAGATGAATGTGTTCATTGACCGTTGTAATTTGGCATGGTTGGTTACTTTATATTAACAGATTATTTAACATTAATCAAGCAATAGTATATTCGAAGCCGCGATCTCACGAACAAAAGCGGCTTCTATGCTATACAAGGTGTAACAGAAAGGTGTGGTCATATTCAAGGGTTGGTGTGTGACCATGATATTGATATATCAAAATCGGATTACCCCAAAAATTTATTTATTATTTTTTCATTAGTTTATTTATGAATTCAAAAGTTATCAATCAATAAAAGAATGACTTAAAAAGTTTTATGCCCATTCATTGCACACTGTCAACAGGCTCTGGACTGTTAGAATGATAATATATTAATTAATGATTGATTAATTAATTAAATGTAAAATACAACAATGTCCAAAAACTACGTCATTGGAATGTATTACTGATTATTAGCCAACTACTTTCGGATTTGTAAAATACGAAAAATAGTGTTGTATAATATTATTATAACAATTCTTTTAACGATGTCTATAAGTTGGCCTTCAAAAACAAAAGGACTTCATCGTAAACCACATAACACCGACACGAAAACAATCCAAAACTAAAATGAAGAGTACGAAAAACATCAGTGTCATCCATCATCGCTGACTTCAGGTTATTTATAGAAGTACGTGCATCGCATGCTTATTTGTTTAGCTATTAAGTAATGGGCAGACAATATTGGCAAAGCTTTCCATTCGACAAATAATTAGTGAACACAAATAAGGCCCAAAGAAATAGCGGATGTGCCTGTCTGTCTGCAATTGGATCTATCTATATTAATTCTATGCTATACAAGGTGTAACAGAAAGGTGTGGTCATATTCAAGGGTTGGTGTGTGACCATGATATTGATATATCAAAATCGGATTACCCTAAAAATTATTTAATACTAGCTGACTCGCAACTTCGTAAATTTTCCCCATTTTTGCAACATTTTTCATTGCTGCTCAGCTTCTATTGGTCGTAGCGTGATGTTATATAGCCTATAGCCTTCCTCGATAAATGGACTATCCAATAGTAAATTTATTTTTCGATTCTGATCTCTCTCTGAGATTATCGCGTTCAGACAAACAAACTCTTCTGTTTTATAATATTAGTATATAATTATGTGAGGCGCCAATAGCCTAGTGGTTAAGACATCGGGCTCTCAATTTCAATCGAAGCGACGATGGTAGCCGAAGGGCTTAGGTATCGGACTCGGAATCATGAGGTCGCGTGTTCGAATCCTACTTATTGTACTACCGATGTGAACCCACTCTTAATACAAGTCATTGAGCTTAGCTGGAGGGGTTAACAGGATTGCTTGTAATATGGGACCCAGAATCCCACATTGCTAGTATAACATTTATGTTAAAAATAATCGAATCTTTGAATAACAATGTCGTAAATGCCAATTTGTCGTAAATCATTTTTTTATACAATGTTACTTAGCTACGCTCTTTCAATCTATTAGTTTAAAATTGTGCAAAAACGTATAAATAAAATATTTTCTCTATGAAACAGTTTTCTTATAGCCAAATATCATTTTATTTGTATTACCAAAACCAACGTTATAAACGAAGTATTTATAATTTCTCATATGATAAAACAATATGCATTATAAGCACTGCGATTAAATTTTCAGTTTTAATAAAACATAGTAGGGTTAAAGAACAATGACACTTGGACTTTTTAATCCCTAATCATACAGCGTTTAAAATAACGTTTCTAAAGAGAGACTTGTAAATAAACACGTTAACCCATCAAACAACGATTGTTCGATCGCCCATAAATCACTTAGTACAAATAAACGATTAGGGTTATTTATATACAAGTAGTGCCGGTTCGACGCCAGCGCTATAGGTTAAGATTGTTTAGCTCACCTATAACTGCTGGGAAAGGTTGGATGAGTTGGTTGGTGTGTTTTAGTAACTCCCATTACTTGTTGCCAAAGTAATGACAGTTAACATTCAAAGCATAGAGAGACCTTCACGACCTCGTTACGTAATTAGTTACACCCCCCCCCCCCCCCGCCCCCAATCTATAATCCTAGGAAATACCAAAATCATTTTGTAAAATGTACTTAAGAATTTCGGGGAACGGGGAAAGCTTATCATCATTAGCTTATATCAGTCACTGTTGGACATCCCGTTCGTCCGCCTTTCACTTGCAATCCATATAGTCGGAAGTGAAACATTGATTCTTTATGGAGGGTGTTTGACACCCAAGGGGTAAATACCCACAGGTTTAGGGTTTATAAGATAGCTGTATCAATTACGTCTAATTACCAAACGTCTATTTTCCATTTACATCCAGTTCCCTAAACGTTCAAATGTTAAATACGTAGTCTGTTACCAAGTGTAACAGAAATATGCGTCACATTTATCTGTTACACGTGGAAAATCCAAAACAAAACGATAAATAAACATTCAACACTTAAGCTATTCAAACATTGCGAATAAAAAATTCTAATGCGAATAATTCAATGAAAAACAGAACAAATCGTATCCTTGACCTAATTTTGTTTTTTCAACAACTGTTTCTATCAATCATTCTTCTGCTGAAATTGTTCTCAATCATTTTGCACGACGCATTTCGTTGGCCGTCATCGGTTTCCATCAAAACCATTGGTGCCGCTTAGTTGATAATGTTTACAAATAGGCTTACTTTAAAATGCAATTGTTCTTTGAACAATGAATCTTCTGGTGTATCTGATGATTTTTTGCATTTGGAATTCGATCACTCGCATAAAACATTTTGTATTTTTTAAGAAGCCATTTTATTTTGTTTTGACTTAGAAAAAGTATGTTATTTACAATGATGTTTTAATTAAAAAGGTGTACTTCTACGACTTCTTGTAATGCTGTGACATAGCTATGCAATTTATAGGTTATCTATGTGTGCATTACTTTGCTGTTTTTAAATATCGAATGTTGTTTATTTTTTTTGTAACGTAACCTATCTGCACCTTTTTATTTAAAACGTCATTGGTTATTTATATGTATGGCGTAATTATGTATTTAAAACCTAAACTCACAGTAGCAAAAGGTAAATGCCTAACATATTCATACCTAAAGTATTTATTACTATAGCTGCTACTACCTAATAAAAAAAAGATTAAGCATCTTCATTTAAAAACAGTTTTAAGGGTCTTTAAATGTATCTAGTACGGTGTGACCAAGGGTTTCCCCTTCGTATACAACTCGTGCTTAGCCGCTTTGAAAATAAATTATATTTAAAATTAATTATATTTTTTCTTGTTGACAGATGCACCATCCCATTCAGATGAAGCCAGCTGACAGTGAAAATAGAAATGGTAAGTGATAAAATTTATCATTGTATCTTTGGTAATCATTGTTTATTTGATTTCATGTTTGGCTAGTTGAGCCTGGGACTTAATTCACTTTATAAGGAAGTATCCTATCATAATCTGAGGTAGATATACCGCAGATTATAAAAATATTCTGCATTATATTAATCACTAGCTTTGCTCCGCGGTGTTAATCCAGGGTGTCAGCTAACTCCATACCAAATTTTATTAAAATCGCTTCAGCCGTTTAGACGTGAAGAAGTAACAAACATACACACTCACAAACTTTCGTTAAAAACGAAAGTTTGTGAAAAAGAAAAGTTTGTGAAAGTTTGTAAAATATTAGTGTGATTGTCTCCAATTTATTGATCATACAAACTCGACCAAATTTGAGGTCATTAAAATATTTTTTTTATTCACTATAATAATACATATAGAACTTTTAAAAACATAAAAAAATACCTAGAAAAAAAAAACACATTCTATTATAGGTGGTACGACAACCACAGGGTCTAGCTGACCACAACCTAGTACGTAGACCCTATGAATGCCATACCATAAATTTAAAAAATCCGAAATCTATGCAAAATAACATGTCATTGAACTTCATAAAGAAAAAAGAAAGGAAGAAGCCGTGAAAGAATTATTTCTTAAGTTTGATTATAAACGACAGTGACAGTATGATAAATTCCTTAGACATAAACACAAATGTCTTCCGTGCCATATATTAAAAATAAAATCCTATAAATTATCTTAGTTTTTTATAAAACATATAACAGTTCAATAACGTCATACACGTTAAGAAAAGGATAGCAACATAATTCTTCTCATTTTTAAACCGAACAAAAAATATGACACTACTACTATAAGTACCTGTTACTTGATGTGTAACAGAAACAGTCGAATTGAGAACCTCCTCCTTTTTGAAGTTGGTTGCAACAAGCACTCAATATTATGGCATAACTACTTAATGAAGCGTTTTTTTAAACCCTTGTGTCGGAGTCGGAAGAGTCGTGTGAGGGGATCAAACTCACACCTCTTGCCATATCTTTTCATCACACCTTTTACATTGTATTTATTAAAGAATTCAAAATACAAAGCAAAAGAAATATACAATATATACAAAGACACTGCATAATATTTATTATTATTATGACTTATTAGCAATACATGAGTGATGCAAGGCCGTTTGTTCTTGGTTACACAATAACAATATAAATTAACATATACCTACAATGCATAAACAATATGTTTTATGTTAAGTTTAACTACGGTAGATTGAAAGATCAGCAAGTTTAAGTAAGGTTACCATTAACCAAAACACTCGAATTGAACTTCTTCGTATCTGACTATGAAAGTAAGGGAATTGAGAGTGCAATTGTATTGCGAACATTTATGCTACTGATGGCATAGTCTTCGTTGAGATTAGCTGTTGTGACCGAAATCGGTTAGGTTAAAGGTATATACTCGTATATATACATAGCACATATATTAACTCGCAAATGAATTGGCACCGTATCAACTTGTTCAACTTGGTTAAGATCCCGTAAAAAAATTAAGAATGGGTATCAGACAAGGGCATTAAAGACTCTACCTCCTAAAACTTATAGCGCTTTCTTCTTTCAATTTTTTTTTTATTTCTAATGTTTGTCTTGGGCGACCATAGATTGTCTCTTAGCGTCATTATTATCTTTACTAATATTATAAAGCTGAAGAGTTTGTTTTTTTGTTTGAACGCGGTAATCTTAGGAACTGATCGTTCGAATTGAAAATTTATTTCACTGTTGGATAGCCCATTTATCGTGAAAGGCTATAGGCTATATAACATCACGCTACGACTAATAGGAGCGGAGCAATGAGAAATGTTGCAAAAACGGGGGAAATTCACGCAAACGAAGTTGCGCGGGACAGTTATTTTTTAATATAACATTATCTCTGCCTAATCCGTCTTGTATAACAAGCGTGATAGCTACACCTATTTATAACCCAACGTCTAGTGTTTACTTTACCGATGTTTAGCTAAATATCGATAAGGCCGTACTCAAGGACTGCATACATAACGCATGACAAATTGATTCAACAGTTGCCCACCTATTGCATTGAGGTGGGTACGCACTGTACGTTTATGTTACAAGTTATTGTATTACGTGGAATGTTATGTAATATTGCAATATTACTGAAATTGTTAAGTAGGCAAACGAAACAAAAGGTTAATTTAATTTTTTACCTAATGACACTTTTGCGTAGCCATGTAGGTATTCTCAGTCGTTCACTCTATTGATTGTTAGTTTTTTTTAGGTTTCCGTAACCGCGTCATAACTGGCAAACATACATTGTTTGTGAATCGTCATAACACAGTGGCATTCGAATTCGAATTCGATTTCGAAAGAATGATAGTGTATAACCCCATGATATTATAACATTACATGTGTAATAACATATTAAATGTTGACATATTATTACTATTTAAAGTAGTAATCTTAATTTCTAGTTACCAGTCTAAGCCATAGGCCGTCTAGGCAGTTACCAAAACAGTGTCAGTTAATCTTCCGTGAAATAGTAATGTTAACATATCACTGTGTTAACATTACTGCCTTACGAGCAAATGAGGAGCACGGTACTGTGACATACAGATCTTTGCTAAACAGTATTTGCGTGGCACTGATAATATTATGGGCTAGCGTGACGCTTACCGTCAAACACACGACCTGCTTGTCTCTTTAATTAGTATTAAAAAAAAATGTGTCGATGCCGTGCTGTCGTAGTGAGTGAGGCCCTTTAATGGTATCAGTTGTTTTTTTTTTTTTATTTCTTTATTTTTTAAAAAGGATTTTTGTACATAGTAATGACGATGACAATCCTATAGTACTAACACACGACCTGCTTGTCTCTTTAATTAGTATTAAAAAAAAATGTGTCGATGCCGTGCTGTCGTAGTGAGTGAGGCCCTTTAATGGTATCAGTTGTTTTTTTTTTTTTATTTCTTTATTTTTTAAAAAGGATTTTTGTACATAGTAATGACGATGACAATCCTATAGTACTAAAATCTAAGACTACTACTACAGTAAGTATCTATCTAATGACTATTGCTAGTATACGATTTAAAGTTAAAGGAGTAAAGAATTCTAGCTGCGCTCGAATTGGGTTCAGATACAATGCTTTGGAAAACTCCAATGTCAAACATATTTAATTTAAATAAATTCTGAAGTTGCGCTCTTTTGTCAGCATATCGAACGCACTCCATTAAAAGATGGTATACATCTTCTCGTTTGTTGCATATTTCACAGTTAGGAGAGTCAACTAATTTCATTAAATGTGCAAAACTTCTACTAGGAGTGTGGCCGGATGGTATCAGTTGTAACATATATTACACAGCAAGTACGTTGTGCCACTAGCTTTATAACTGTCACATATGGGATCGATACCTCAATGCTTTGCCTACGCGCATGCCTCTTGTATTATACAATACGTTAGGTATTGTTTGACATTATTCACTGATAAACTTGTAGATTATATGCTTGGGTGCATTTAATGTAAAGTTTGACGTAGAAAATCATATATGGCGTCAGTTTTTCTATTTAACTCTACCTGTTGTATTATCTCCACTATATCTTTAATATATATTTAAAAGTAAATTAACAAAAATAAAAAACCACGAGTGATGAAGCGCCGATGGTAATGGCATCGGACTCGCAATCGTAAGGTCGCGGGTTTAAATCCTACCCATTATAATACCGACGTGAACCCATGCCTAACACAAGTCATTGTACTTAGCTGGGGGTTAGGGGGGGGGGTTGCTTGTAATGTGGGACTCGCAACCCTACATAGTTATTTATATTTTTTATAAAATACTCCTATTAGTAATCTACAACCTGACTGTGACAAAGTTGCTTAACCTCGATGTAATCACCGCTGCGTCACAAATCCTCTCTAAGCCTAGTATGCAGACAATGGCATACCGATCTATTAATACAGTCGTCAGACTGATTGATTGTCTATACTAACATTAATCGCGCGAGCCAAACTGCGTACAGGCGTGTGCGCATCGCACCACTGCAATGTGGACATAATGCACTGTATAAATTTGTATAGAAGTTAGGGCATGACTCAATTTAGGAAGTACAATTGTACTTCCTAAATCAAGCCATGCCCTAACCTTTGTTACAAATTACTAACAAAATTCTGGTAACATCAGGTAAGTACAGTTACTAACAAAAGTCTGTTAACATCGAGTAAGTACGGTCAACAACAGCAACATAGTTCGTATAACACAAACATTAATGCAGTACAAACTGCACAAATAAAAATCAAATGTCCTAGAAGAGTTATGTCAATAGTGTCAATGACTTTTTACATATTATTTGTAATTTTTAATGCAATTTAAAAAAAAATATTTATTTCATGAATAGTATAATTATAGGTACACTATCTAAAAATAACATTATAATATCAAAATATAACTTAACTTCACTTAAAATATTGAATAACTCGTTTTTTCCTCAAACGTCGAAACAGATCGTCCCGTCACTATACGAGACACCTTAAAACGTAAAGACACGTTGACACACAGAGCACGTACGAAGCACCGCTCAAAGAGGATTCGTGACGATTTTTACAGGCGCAAACTCGTTCGGTATTCCATCAAGGCGACACTGTGTTCGCGTGTGGTGTTTAAACGACACGATTTTTTTGCCGTGAGCTAATCTCGTGTAATTTATTATATCCGGTACGGTTGGATAATCAGCTGATACGGTTAGGTAAAAAAATGCAACGGGATTATAATACATTTTAATAGTTTTAAATGTTTATTATTATTACTTACCGTTGCCTGAATAGTTTAGCAGAGAATCTTTTTTTTTATTTATTTAAATACATAAAACACATAACATTTTTTTTTTTTTTAAAGACGACTTTGCATTATGCTACAAGCCCTGTGTCGCAGGAGACTTTACAAACATACAAGTCACGGACACAAAGTACACCCAGACTCGGAACAACAATTTGTGGATCACACAAAGTGGTGTCCCGTGTGGGATCGAACCCACGACCTCTTGCGTAGCAGTCGGACACACTCCCACCGCGCCACAGAGGCAATTATAATTAAAGTGCATTTTTTTTTATAAATCTGATCTAGATCGCAACGTAAGGTGCAAAAAAGTGAAATTTGAATAAAGCAAAGCTCAAAGAAATTATCTAACGCTAGTTTGCAGCTGTAGTTTAGGTCTGGACGCCTCAGGCCTTCACTGGGCTCTAAAGCACTAAAGTCCAAGCTGTTATGGAGGATGTCTTACACGTTATTGTCAAAAATATCTATACATTTAGCTTTTGCCATTTTGTTATATTGCCGAGCCATTGTCGTTGATAGATTGAAGTAGGAAATATTGTTTTTGTAAATTTGTAGGGCAAATAGGTACAGTTTAGTTTTATAATTAGGGCCTTAACCCAGGTTATGAGAATCTAATATCTTAAAAAATCCTTTAAGTACTGATAGATAGATGGCGTCACTATACACCAGCTTGTTAATGATAAATATCTAAATTGCTTTGTCATTGGAAACAAAATCAATATGTAGAAGCAGACTTATAACACGGTTGAGTTGTAAAAATGGCGGCAAACTGACCGGCCATTATTTTTACAGCTCCGAGATTAACTTGTAAAAAATGATTTAAAAGCGTGATAATTGACTAAGAACGAGACTTTGTGCATGTAATAAGCGCATAAATACTTGACACTGGCAGAAATTAGCCGTTAAAACGGCTAGATTGCCATAAACTCAAAGAAGAAGAAGAAGACTGTTAATAACTAAGTATTCTATGACCTGGCGCGCACCCTGTGCTTTATTTGGCCTATTCCAAGGCACTATAACCCCGAATGACCCAAATACAAATTTTACATGTACCCATAAAAGTATTTCTATTGCTACTATTTAAATAACAGTGACAGCATGACACCTAACGGCGTCTTATAGTAGCGTTTTAGTTTTCGGCCCTTGTGTCTGACTCATAACTCATAACATTAAATATAGTACATAAGTACTATAAGGTTGATGCATTTATACATATGTAAGTGGCAGAAAGATTGTCTTGTGATATCAGTATAGGAAATACTGGACACTTAAGTCAGCAAAGATGACCTTGCCTTGATAATTGAGTGGTCCTTACTTATGTTGTAGGTACATTAATTTGTCTGTATGTTGGTTTGGTCTACGCTACAACGGCTCAGCGGCTCTAGAACATCTTAGGCTTTTCCTGGGGGTCAATTCACGTATTTAAAGCAGTTCAGTTGCAGTTAAGTTTCGATTAAAACGGCCATTTTTGTATTCATGTAACTTTGGGATCGAACTCAAATACGTTTGCGTCAAGTATGCGTCTCAAGAGCGTAATTAACGTCATTCTATTACGGTGTGCAAGTTTTTTTTTTAAGCGCCATCTTGAAGTTGAATTTGGCAACTTGTGACTTTTCTCCTAAAAATTGTTTGGTTCCTGTGACACTAAGGCCAGAAAACAAAAACAAGATGCCCTACATATATAATTTTATGAAGTCGGACTTCATAAAATTATATATTTAGGGCATCATGTTTCCTTCTTTTTTGTGCAGTCTGGTATTTTTATTTTTTTAATTTATTTTTAAATAATTCTTTTTAGTGGTTGTAGGATGTAATAACTAACTCTTACCGCAGCTACTGCGGTTACTAGGTTGTTAACTATTTTTTTAATAATACAGTCTTATTCATGTTATACCTTTTAGATTTTTTAAATTTTTTACCCATATTGCAGTATTTTCATACCTTTTTATTTTGACATCTAACAGCCGCCATGTTTGTTTTTTTCACTTATCTTAGAACATTGGGCGGCTAAGGTGAATCTAACAATGTATAAATCCGTTTAGTGAATTGAAAGATAAGGTAATAAAGAATATTACATACATACATACAAGATACGCGCGAAACTGTGGACAAAATCTGTTTCATATTTTAAACCTGAAAATTGATATTGTCCTCGTAGTAGCAGAGTAGAGAACTCCATAATATATTTAACAGTTTATATACTAAGTATATTAAAAATACGAATGTTATATTGAATCGTTCGATCGCATGGACAGGACAATAGTTGGTTTTCCTTAATATTGTAACTATCGGTCATGTTTATACGAGTGTCTTCCTCTAACGCCTCCATTGTTTAAATTTTAAATAAACTTCTGCGTTTTGACTCTGATAGTCATTCAAGTCATGTAACGTATATTGTCTTTAGAAATATAAAAAATGGGAAACACGGTTGTTTGAAATAAACATTTACGTTTTTAACGTTTTGCGAAACTGTACATTTTGCGTTTTTATCGTGTTACGTTTTGAACTTTCTGCGCGTTTCATTCACTCTTGATCTTTTAAGCGGCTTTCGTGTTATCTGTTTGTCATATCTGTACCAAATTTTAAGACCTATGAATAAAAGATGATCTCTACATTACAGAAATAACAGACACAAACTACCAATACCCAGACCAGGAACAATAAACGGAACACACAAATTTTCTTTTTTATATTCATCTCTCATTTGTTGAATAACCATGATCCACAAATACTTAATTCTCTTTTAGTTTTACTGTCATATAAGTGTATAAATAAATGCTACTTTATTACGTTTCCTCGTAAATAAAATAAGATTTTATCATTCGCGTAGGTGCCGCAATGAATACTTCGTATACAATAGAGTTTAGAAGATGCAATTGTAAAAACTTATGATGTGTAGCAGGACGGCCCTCATTAGCTGTTGTCGGACGAGCAAAGGGGGCTTAGGGGGGGAGGAAGTTAGGTGACACAAGACCACGAGGAATGACTGATCGACCGTCAGAGCCGGCGCCCGCGCACCTCACGGCACACTATCGGTCGGTATTACGCGCGTTGTTAGTAGTGTCTCAGCCGCGGTTCAATGCAGACGTTGTTCGCGTGATGTGATTGTGAATGTGTTGTGTGGTGCTAAGGATGCGTGGTGAGGCCGGAGGCGCGCGCGGCAAGTCGGGCGGGGTTAGAGGTGGAAGCAACTATCCAGCAATCAGCGCCGCCTACTGGCTACCACCGTCAAACCCAACCCCCTACCATGTGCCAGGTGCGGTGATCCCTCCCATTCATTCACTGATGTGTACTACATATAAGTAATATGAGAATCATTGGCACAAATCCCGTATCTTCATCACAATTATTATTTTGAGAAATAATAGCTTAGTTTCATGAATGACGATGCATTGCAGAGTACTGTTACAGTTTTTCTGTAACGTCTGCAGTTTTTTTTCCGATTCGAAACGGAAAGCGTGTCTGACATTGACCGATATGCGGACTGAAAAACAATACGTCTCTACTGACGCGGTGTTATTAAAACTCCGTGGAAATTAAGTGACATTTGTTTTTCTTAATTTTCTTTTTTTTCTGTTATTTGAAAATGGAACGCTCTGCCCCGGCATTGATTTGATTTCGAAACTTAAAAAGTGTTATATTGGTTTTTTTAATTGTGCAACTTTTTAATTGTAAAATTCGGCGCCTTTTTTTTATTTTTGGTTGACTAATAAACAGCTGGTATTTATGGAATGAAGAAAAATAACTTTTCTTGAGTGAAACGTGTTTCTAATAGTCTGCATCGGTTGGGAATTCCTTCATTTTTAATTGTCATAGTAATTCCCAGTGTTAGGAAGTGCTAATGTAAGCCAAACCACAATTTATGATCTTGGCGCAAGGTGACGATGACAATGCTTTAGTAAATTTTGAAACAAATTGTTGAAATAGTCGTCGTTTGTCTAATCGATTGGCTCAAGGATGATCTTTGGACTAATCGCGTCGTCAAAATAGACTTGAATTAAATGATTATTGTCTTAATCACTTTATTCTATCGGATGCGTAATGAATACTTGTCTGTCTATTCATTTAATTGGAGCCCTTTTGAATATAGAAAATAGTAACTAACTGCCTCTGTGGCGCGGTGTGAGTACGTCCGACTGCTACGCAAGAGGTCGGGTTCGATTCCCACACCGGACACCACTTTGATCCACAAATTGTTGTTCCGATTCTGGGTGTACTTGATGTCCGTGACTTGTAAGTTTGTTTAAAAAAAAATAACAAATATTATTATAAAAAAATAAAGGTTTTTATATAGTAGAGTGTCTAGAATAGATTATACTCCCTAGATCTCTAGTGTAACGATCTCTAGTACAACAATACACCTTGCAGGAAATACAGAACTATGACATCTCAATTTTATATGATCAAATCATTTAGTTTTAGTATTTATTTGATGACTAGCTGTCCCGCGCAACTTCGTAAATTTTCCCCGTTTTTGCAACATTTATCATTGCTGCTCCGCTTCTATTGGTCGTAGCGTGATGTTATATAGCCTATAGTCTTCCTCGATAAATGGGCTACCCAACAGTAAAATAATTTTTCAATTCGGATCAGTAGTTTTTAAAATTATCGCGTTCAAACAAACAAATTTCAGATTTATAATATTAGTATAGATTTGATGATTATAAATTTATGAATAACTTCAAATTAACTTTTAGTAACATCGCCTTATTAGTGTAAAATAATTTATTGTAAGAGTAGTCAACATTCAAGCACGTAGTTACTTGACTGTTGACTACTCTTACTACTCGACTGACTACTAGTTTCAATAGAAAAGGAAAACTCGCTATCATATCATTACAATTTTAGTATCTATGTAGCTATTATAGTCCGTACTTAATGACTGCGTTATTTCGTAGTTTTATTACTAAACCCATTAAAGGAAAACGTATTGTTAATATTGTTGTTGGGTGATTTTAATGACAAACTTGTCACGTATAATTGCCTTATACAAATGAACACGTATTAATAGTGTAAAATATGTATAATTTCTGTACACAATGTTTTCAACCCCTGCTATCAGTAGTGTAACTCCCCGATGACATCAGTGTGGTTCATATTCATTCGCAGATTCGCAACAATTTGTTGTTTCATCATGGTCATCAATCTAATCGGGAAAGCCCCCTATATACAGACCGTATATAGGGGGCTTTCCCGATTAGATTTTACTTGAATATAGAACTTGCTTATGTAACTTCTCCATACATTTTTTTCATGAATTTTAGAAACTTAAGCTGCTGCTATTATAAATTCCCGTATTAGCCGTCATTCCGCCATGACCGCCATTATGACTGCTACTTCATTTCTACTGGTCATAGCGTGACGTTAAATAGCTTATTATCTTCCATAATATACGAGCTACCTGATTCAATAAGAATTATCAATATCAGACGGGTAGTTTTAGAAATATACGTATTCAATCAAACATATCAATAATTGTAACAAAACTTTTTAACTATTTATTATATTATAGAATACATTTAGCACTAAAATAACCTCTTTCCTTGTTTCGTGTTATCCTCTTTGTGTACCTTCACGTCACATTATGCCACCACCTAATACCGGGAGCACAGAAGATAAGTTTCATGCAACACGAACCTACACATTTTTAAGAAAAATAAAACCTAATTCAATGGTAAAAAATAATCTAAACTAGACAAAATAAGTAGCAAAACTTGCATTCGGTTATTTGCTTTCACCGAATGCAAATTTTGCATTCGGTGATTTCGGTAATTTCTATGTTTTAGTCTTTATCTCTAATGTCTAACCCAGAACAATGTTTTATATCTAAAACCTGCCCAGAGAAATATGCAACCGAATAGCAAAAGCCCCGTCCAAATTGTAACATTAACTTTTTAGAGAATCACGAACATACGTACATATATAAGTACAAGTCAAACAGAAAAACTCCTTTTTGAAATCGGTTAAAAATCGTCTGAGATTCAGTGTCTATGAGCGACGTACATGTGTGCGTTGCTGGAGTGTAGTACGTATGAAGTTTGCCTTCTGTATTCTTTGTTTTGTGACACCGCCATTAATTAGTAGCTCAAAATGTATAATTTTAACTCGTCAGTGTAGTTCACTTTGGTTCCCGGTGACGATCGAGACGGGGATGATGGATAACACGTATCAACGACTCACACTTGCCTGTTAGAAGTCGGTTTCTAAACGGAGAATCAATATTATAAAGAACTGTTTCAGAACTGTATACGTCATGATTGTTTTTTAACGGATGACGGAATTGGGTTGTTAATTGCATTAAAAATATAATTATGTTACTTGCTCTAAAAGATTGTTCTTAATTGTTTTGACATATTTTTTTAAAATATAACTGTTAGTTTCTATTTCATATTCATCTAGGCGCTAATCGTTTTGACATTTATGAAAAGGAACCTGTGAACAGTTGCGTTCTGTCATTATTATTACTAGGTAATAATAGAAAGATATACATAAATAGTCTACCCGTGACCACGGCCGTTGCAATACGGTCGAAACGTCGGGCAGTAAACAAGGTACTTTACCTTAAATTATTCACGCGATTAAGACCCGTAATATATACATATCAACCCATATGATGGCCCACTGCTGGGCACGGGTCTCCCCAGTAGAACCTACTGGTATGTAGATCCTGGGGGTAATTGCCATAATCGCCACGCTTGGCGAGCGGGTTGGCGATCGCAGTAAGGCTTTACGTACGCAGAGGACGCTGCTGCCCGTCCTCCGGAGTGAAATCCCTTAGTCGCCTTGACGACACCCACGGGAAGAGATGGGGTGGTACTATTCTTAAGCCGGCACCACACGGCACCACCGTAATATATACATTTTCATAATAATAGTAAGGTCTGCGGAGGCATATCACGTGTGAAAATACAATAAATACTAGACACTAAGTAAGATTAAATTGTCATTAATTAAAATATAAAAAAGGGCAAGAGTATGTCTGGATCATGCTCAGTGTAGGGTTCCATAGCCGTTACTATAAGGAAATGCTTTTCATATGAAAAACACGATGTGTAATAGTGCAGCAGTAGAAGAGCATATTGTCAAGGTTCCATTTTTCCCATTATATCTACGGAACCCTAAAAAGGAATTTTGCATGTATAGGTCATTGACCTATAGACCTGGACCGTGCCATCCCTTTTAATTAAAAAGTAAATATTGACTGCAAAGCGTGAAAAAGAGAAAAAACTCATGCGGCTTTTGACAGCGCAACAAATAGCGTTGTCTCTTTCTAAAGAGTGGTCAATTTTGTGAGGTTATGGCACAGTCCTAGTCTCTACGTCAATAGTATAAGGTAATAAATGCCCATAGACTTTGTTTTTTAATAGAGTCACAAACAGTGGTTTAAAAACAGTTTTTAGTTGACAAACTGTGTGTATGATAATATCATAACATAATATGTTTATGTGATAACTTGGGACTACTACTAGTAGTAGTCCCACTACTACTAAATCTACTAGAATTAGATTATAATGAACTCTCCCGCGCTGATTGATCGGGTTAAACGAAGACCACGCTCTTTGCGCTCTATTATATATGAATCTAGTCACACCAGCCACTCTTTATTGAATTCTGTCATCAAATCACAACGATTTAACAAGACGTTATTGTTCGTCATCTAAGATTGAATAATAGAGACATTATTTAACCCTTAAAATAGTTGTATCGAGTTTCGAGAAAAATCATATTTTAGCTACTAAAATGTACCTACTATTGAACTAATACTGTATCAGTACTTATTATATGAACTAGTATATTTAATTTCTTTCTTTTGTTATTAGAATTGATATAGGCTTATTGGGAGACAATGATTATATATACATATATAATCATTGTCTCCCAATAAGCCTATAAAAAAATGAAGACTTTGACGTGCGGTTTTTTTTAAAGACTAGTAGTGTTGCCGGCTACTATTTTTTCTCCCGTTTATGTAGGAAAACTGTTACGAATACAGACAAAAGTACCTTTACCTTTTATAATAAAGTAGGAATGTGTAATGTCTTGTTTAACAAGTAATATAGTAATAATTAAATATTTACATAAAACCTCGTCTTAACCATTTTAACCCATTGCTTTTGAAATCATTGTCGAAAAGAGGATATTTAACTTTATTGTAATGGAAACACTGAGAAAAATGGCGCGCTAGAAAAACTATGGCGTTACATACATTCAAATGGCGGCTTTTTACCTGTCAAAAAGTACGTCCATTTGACCGTACTTTTTGACAGTTCTTTGCTTCAATTTTGAAATGCCGGATTAGGAATCTAGACAATATATAATCAAAGATCATTCGTTACCAGTTAAGTACCTACTTTACT
Organism: Herminia tarsipennalis; assembly: GCA_945859575.2. Classification (NCBI taxonomy): domain Eukaryota; kingdom Metazoa; phylum Arthropoda; class Insecta; order Lepidoptera; family Erebidae; genus Herminia; species Herminia tarsipennalis. Next base: position 5,389,167 of record OX243834.2, on the reverse strand, counting down.
TTTACTTATTTAAGCACATATAGTTTTAGCCTGTATTGTAAGTAGATGCTCCTACAATGTTGTACCCACTGAGGCTGATAATATATAATTTGACCTTCAACATGGTGTATAAGTAGTATATTAGTGGCAGCACCGTACCCCATATCAAGTTTTATTATAAACATTCAAACATTGTAAATATATCGATTTTTTAAAAGAGTGGTCACGAGTTTTTATTGCCATGTTTTTTCTCTAGCTTTACGTATTGTTTGCGAATTTAGCATTACATGTCCCGGCGTATCACAAGAGTTGTTGCGCATCCTAAGTGTTTTTTTTTTAATTTTTAGTACTAATTTATTTCTAGGGAAATTGCCAAAAGAATGGAAGAAAATTGAAGAGACATTTTTATGCTACACTTAGCGTAAAATGTCATTGTCATTTTTTAAGAAAATTATTTTCATATTGCATGCGATATCTTCGTCAAAGACTTCAGAAGTTGTCCTGTTTAATAAATTTCAATAATGACGTCACATGATGTATTGTTACAATCCGTTCCATATCAATATCTACGATTCTAATTACATTGTAATATAATAAATTGTATTTTATGTTACCATGACTTTGTAATCAATACAATTAATAAATTGTATTGTTTACAAAGTTTTGCTAGCGTATTAATGAGTTTTATTGACTTTGATACTATGTCTTAACTGGTTTATAGTCTTAAAACTTATTTTAGGCACTCATCTATACCGCGCGTCTATTTCCTGCCCGTTCATTTAGCCTTTAGCTATGGAAGTCGACTTCTTCTAGCAAGCTTGTAGCTTTTTTCAGCGAATTTTTCTATCTTTAACTTGAACAAACTCGATATTATGTATTTTACACTACCTACATGTATTTTAACTAATGTAGCAAGTGTAATACTGGGCCAATGAGACATTTGAACTAATGTCTCAAATGAGGACCGCGATACGATAATATTCAGATCTTGGCCAAACAAGTATTTGGGTGGTATGATTTGTTATGGGCTAGCGTGATGATACTACCTGGCGTACGACCTGCTCGTCTATTAATTTCATACCTATAATAATAATAATAATAGTAATAATATTTATTTCAAAAAGCACATAGTAACATAGAAATTGATATCAACATTTTTAAACAGATACGTAGGTACATTAAGTATTGTTACTTATACATTTTTTTAAGGCGCCTTGCCACTTAAACTAGGTAAAACCTGTAACTTAAGCAGCAATTTTCAAACATTTCATGTTATGAATAGTGTTCCACTGTTTTGGAAATGTGCGTACCATATCGACAGTAGGTATGTGCAGATATATATATATATATATATATATATGTGTGTGTGCGTGTGCGTGTGTGTGTGATCATGGTTAAGAGATGTATGTCAGCAATAACTCAGTATTACAATAATCTTGCTTTAAGAGCCATTCAGTAAGTTTTAGTTTAACATTATGGGCGTTGAGGTCTAATAGATTAAGTTGATTATTGAGTTTTTTGTACATATACCTACGTGCTCAGAGTATAGTACTGATTTCGGGCAAACGAGGTGTTGTGCTTCACACTTGTGGGCTGCTTAATACGTTTATTATGGCTTGGTACAATAAACGTGCCATGTTTTTTCAGTATTGTTCGTAGCACAAAGAGCTGACGGACAGTAAGAACCTTACAGTCGGCATAAACTTGTGTAGTTGGGTATCTATATGGTTTCTTCGACATGACTTTAAGAATGGCTCTCTGTGCTCTTTCGACCCTGATGAAATTAGTTTTGTTTGAAATATATATTTATATTTAATATATATTTCAAACAAAACTAATTATATATATATATATTCTATAAAAACAATGTTTTGCCGCCATTTTCAATAGTAGTGATGCGCTTTACTAAAGATAATAATGTTGTAGTGAAGACGTCAAACTATCCATAACAAACAATACACATTGGAATCGATAAATAAACTAGGCATCGCAACACAATTGCATTCCAATCTTGTTTGCATTGGCCGACAGCCGTTTTAAAATAAATAAACATCACAATCAAAGAATACTTTGATTGTCAATTTGTCAATATTGTGATGTGTAATATGCAAAGCATTTTGTTCTGGCTTCAGGTTAGTCGAGTTTATAAACAAATAAATCGATATTCAGACTCGCTTATTGCATAAATGTAACGAATAGTATTTTTAAGTAAATATTTTTGATGCATGCATTGTAAAACGAAATATTATCTTAGGTATAAAGCAAAGGTAACAAACAGATTCTGCCAGCCTGATGTAAACAATCACTATGGCGACTTTATTTTTCATTGATAATATAAAGCCAATATTTGTTCCGCTATTTTATTTAGATGCCTTTTTTTAAGATCACTAGCAATGTGTGTGAGTGGGTTCACATCGGTAGTATAATGGGTAGGATTGTAATCCTCACAATTGCTAGTCCGATTATACCTATTTCATACGACATTAATACTTATTACCTTCAACTTATTGCGAAAAAAAGTTTACTGAACTGTTAGCAATAAAAGTTCTGTGAAATAAATAAATAAATAAACTTTAATCGTACAACGACTCAATTTCGGTTAGTTGCGGTAGTTCGTTTTTTGCACGTTAAATGCGGAGCTTCCGTGAAAATCACGCACGTCAAAAATTTTTGCCCGCTTGCACATATTTATTATTTTTATAAAGCAAAGGCAGCAAACAATCATTCAGCCTATCTTATAGGAAGCAATTACTGTGGATGTCGTGGCTTCAAAATAATCGCACCCAATTCCGTTTGTACGACATCAGAGTTCCCATTGTTTCGCGATAAATTAGAAATCTCTGCTAGTCAAGAATCGTTACAATTAGTCTGTGCTTCTAGTTTAACAGTCACGGCACAGATTAAAGAGAATAGATGCATCACAGAGCGCTGCCGATTAAATACGACTGCGTTCAGGGTTGTCACTTAGCAAAATATTGTATGGAAATTATTAGTTTTTAATCATGCCATCGATACCTACTAATATTATTAATTCAAAAGTTTGTGAGGGTGAATACATTTTTAGTTGCGCTTTCACGCAAAACTACTGAAGAAATTGTCATGGAATTTTACAGTAAGTAATGTAGTTTACCATATAATAATGTATATTATAAAAAACAAGCACAAAAGCTATAAAAAACAAACGAAATGTGAGCCGTGGGGAACGATAGTAAATAGTAGACTCCTTAATAAAAGGATTCACAAGATAAAAATAGTAATGCGGTATTAAAAAATACATCTTCATTTCAATTTCCTAACCGAATGAAGAATTGAAAAATTCATACTCCTTTTATTTATAAAATAGTCGTTAACTATAATTAAAACAAATCGTGTTGGTTGTAAAATAATTGCTACAGTATTCTTTACTCTCGTAGCAATAACAGGCAAGTAGGTAACTAATTATGTCGTTGCATATAAATGACGTCGTTGTATGTAATATATTAGCAATTATCTGGATCATTAGTCTCTAATGTTTTCATAGTATTTGTGGCGTAATAACTGTAATAAAATGACCTCGTTAATGCGTAACTATTAAAAGCAAAATTATCAAACATGAATTATATGAAGAATTTATTTGATGTTTATGCCTATTACAGTTTTATGACCTAAATGAGTAATCCTTTACGATTTTCAATTTAAAAAGGCATTTTTAAAATCGCCGAGTGTGTTACGGCTATTGCATAACATACACACCAAAATAAAACATGAATAAACATAAACATAACAAAAAATGTTTGTATCGTTTCTAAAAATAGTAAATCGTAAATCGCCAACCCTAACGGCTAGCAATGCGACACGTAACGCGACACATCCGCACTATTTCGACATTTTGCAGTAGTTAAACTGTTATGTTTACACGGCTCGCTTAGAACATACTATAGTGTACTGTCGGTTCACAGCCAGCAATGTACGGCTAAACTAAACGTGCGTTCGTAAACGTGAATGAATTTAGGTGCGCTGTTGGCATTCCAAATTATTACAGACGCGAGTTCAACGACAAATTCGGGGATTAGCTGAAATAAATGCAATTTCTGTTCGATGCTAAATTATACATTTTTATTCCATAAATAAATAAAAACCTACTGGGACTTTTACAATGACAAATGTATTGTTTGAAGGAAAACAATATATGTAATATTTTCCGTAATAATAAAATCGCTTGGAGAATCCATTGTGTTATGATAACAATGTAGGTACTAACGATACTAAGAAGGTTAAGTTTTACACAAATTCAAATAACCGGTCGTAAAAATATATTTTATCATTACGATAATAGTGAAAAGATAGATACCAAAATGAGTTGCTAAAACAGAGTGTTAGCTATAGAGCTAAATTAGGTGATGGTCGTTTCGTTGGTCCATTTATTTCCATAATTCTTCCATAGAGTATGGCATGACAGTTTTAATAAGAACAAAGTACTGGACGAGTTGTAAAAATGGCGGCAAACTGACATGTCGCTATTTTTACAGCTCCGCGTTTAAAGTGTAAAACCAAAGATATTAGATGTTAAACAGTGTAAAATATACTTGAAGTACGTGATAACTGGACAAGAACGAGACTTTGTGATTGAAAGAAGAAAACTAGAAAGAAATTATACTTAAAACTGGCGGTATGCACATAATGTGCGAGCCATAATCTCTACCGATTAATATTGGAGGGAAGAGAAAAAAAAAGTACTGGACCCAGGATTTTAAATATAGAATTAAAATTTAAAAATATAATTGACATAATTTATCAGCTCAGCAGAAACACGAGCTATATTAACACCGATGATGCACGCGGCACTTCAAGTATTTTTTTATTGCAACACTGCTTACATGCATTCTTTTCAATGTCATCTATACCTACTTTGTGCTATTAGGCAACTTAATTTGGTTGTATTATATCCACAATTTGCTAATAAAGACAATGTCTAAGCTCAATTGCATGTGTAACTAGTCTCAGAACAATAACCAGTGAGGATTGAAACCACACACGAGCTCTTGATGATATATAATTGGATTAAGAAGCCTTAGTCGCCAGTAGACCTATTAAGAATGTTAGGTTAGGTTACAGTACACCAGTGTGTGCGCAAACAGTAACTTAATGCACTCTATTCCTTCACTTAGTGCGATGGAACCAAATTCCTACACAACCGGAGAGAGATTAAGCGCGGGGCCATCCGGTGATTTTTTTTTTTCATAGATAACTATCAATGTGGGATTGAGTCCCACATTACTAGCAATCTTGTTAACCCTTCCAGCTAAGCTCAAAGGCTTGTGTTAGGAGTGGGTTCACATCGGTAGTATAATGGGTAGGATTCGAACCCGGGACCTCACGATTGCAAGACCGATGCCTTAGCCATTAGGCTACCGCCACTACTATTTAAATTCGAAAACACTAACAGTTGTGACAAATTTTGAGCACTTTGTATGTAACTGCCTCTGTGGCACGGTGGGTTTGTGTCCGACTGCTACGCAAGAGGTCGTGGGTTCGATCCCCACACGGGACACCACTTTTTGTGATCCAAAAATTGTTGTTCCGGGTCTGGGTGTAATTTGTGTCCGTGACTTGTATGTTTGTAAAGTCCCCCGTGACACAGGGCTTGTACCCTACTGCTTGAGATGTCTTTAAAAAAAAAAAAAAACTTTCTAAAGACTAGAGGGACGACGTCGCTGATTTCTCCGAGACACCACTTATTCACGGATTCTCTCATTACAATATTTGTAAATTTAGCTGTAAAACGAGCTGCAGTGTTATTCAATGCAGGTGGGCATTCTTAAGCATTAAGTTCGTCCAAAAAGTCAACGCGTTAGTCATTAACGATGTTTGAACAATGAGTCTGTCGCAATGTTTGTGTTAGAGACTGTGTTTTGTGTGTGCGAGTGCTTACCAGTGTGTATGCATGTTCACTAGTATGTGAGCACTATCAGTACCTCTATAAGTAATACATGGTAACACCGGGTCATTATTATTATTTGAGGCGCGAACCGATCGATAGTTTTCCGTTTGGTTTGTGTCATACTTACTAACTAGGTAGTTATTCGGCGTTAGGAATTTTAATCAGAATATCGGTAAATAGGAAATAATAGAGGCGGTTCTGCTGTGGTGTTTTGTAACTACAAAGATAAAAAAGACATACATCTGCTCATAGGCCTCTGACAACAATTTCTTATCAAATTTAGCTTTAAGAAAAAAATGTGTAAAATATAATTGTATGAATACATCGCTTGTATGTTATGTCTTCAGTAAGTATGCATTTATAAACATAATTATGAGTTCCACTAAACAAAAAATCTTTAATACTTCACAACACAATGCTGACCGTTAACCTCATAAATACAAAGACGACACCTTTACCGTTATAAAAAAAAAAAACTCCACACCACCACATACGACACCAATAAATTATAAAATTCTAACAAATATACTTAAGTAATATCACGAAACACCGAGAGTACAGACGACAAGCTTCATACTAACGCGCTCAAGAAACGCACACATAAACATCGTTCACAGACAATCAACGAATTTAGGGCGCGTCCATAAATTATGTAAGGCGTCTAGTGGGGAGAGGGTGTCGAGCCGAATCTCACCAAATTTCACGTGTAGGAGATCAATCTCACGTATTTTTTTTACCGCTACGTGTTTAAATTTTGTATAATTATTATTCTTCTTCACAATCTTTGACCGGTTTTGACGTTCCATTAATTACTACTAAATAAGCTCAAGTAATTTACGGACGCCCCCTTATCCCGAAGAGGTACCGATACTTCGTGTCAGTAAACTTTACTTTTTACTGTTCGAGAGAGGTATGTATGAAGCTTGCCTTCTCTGCTCTCGGTATTTTGTAATAATACTATAAAGCGGCTATTGTAACATGAGCCATGAAGGTTTACGTAACGATACACAACACTTGTACAAACATGCGCTCGCGCAGCCTTCTGATAAAGATCGCTAGATTACCGAGAAACGAGCTATACACCTTTTATACCAAGATTATGATATTAACGCTTTGTTTATTACACTTCATTTATATGTGGGGGTAAAATAAGGAAATTGAGCTTTGCACAAGGGTAACACCAAACTAAGGGTACATTCACATTTATAATACTAAACACGATATTCTACTGCCTAATACTAAAAGGCGACATTTTTTGAAAACCGATTTATGTATGCCGTGCCGTGTGGTGCCGGCTTAAGAATAGTACCACCCCATCTCTTCCCGTGGGTGTCGTCAAGGCGACTAAGGGATTTCACTCCGGAGGACGGGCAGCAGCGTCCTCTGCGTACTTAAAGCCTTACTGCGATCGCCAACCCGCTCGCCAAGCGTGGCGATTATGGCAATTACCCCCAGGATCTACATACCAGTAGGTTCTACTGGGGAGACCCGTGCCCAGCAGTGGGCCATCATATGGGTTGATATGTATGTATGTAGTGATGATTTATGTATAGATGTAGCCGTAAGAAACACAGGCTACATTTCATCACAACATTGTGAATTACTTCTGACCGTATCGTCTATTATTTCTATATATAAATACTTGCCGAAAATGATCACTTGCCCAGTTCCCAGTAGGATCACATAACATATTTGACCACTTCCCAACACAATAAATATTGTTCCCAATAAATCGGTGCATCCAAAAGCTACCAGCAAGTACAGATAAGCACCATATCTGCACTTGCAGTTTGAGTTGAAGTCCTTTACAAAATTCTTCGTGAACATTATGGACGTGCATTCGACGTCTCTTGAAAGATTTCTAAATTCTAAACTTGGGGTCATACTAACTTTATCTTGGTTTGTTTTCTCCTAAGTTATAGAAATCCACTAAAAAAAATTTGGAACATGAATTATTTTTATTGTTGCTAGCGTCTTATAGGATACCACAACAAACTGTTATAATCAAAAAATACCTATTTAAAATAATCAAAAACTATCCCAAGACTTATACCCTTTTTCTATCGTCTTAGTAGTAAAAGTATCGAAAAAAGTAATAAAAAAACATTATTTAGCCTCTACACTCGTTTGCATTCACACAACAAAACCCTTACTCACCTTCCACTTAAAACAACACTCAGTACCACTTTAACATTGATAAATGGGCCACAATACAAAAACGTGGACAGAATACCAATTGGGAAAGTTAACCGATCCCATTGCAGTCATTGGACCGCTACACCGAACGGAACCGAATCAAAAGTTCCACATATAGACCCGCCAAATCCAGTGGTACTGACTGATCTACGACATGTGTATAGACCTAACTCACTAACGAGTAACGGCCTTCTAAGCTTGGTCTGCTCAAACCACCAAGTTTTAATTGAGTTGCAAAACAAAAGACGGGACGGATGCCACTGTCCTGCTAGGGCTGGCCTAAAATTTTGAAGGTGATCAAATATTGGCTTATGTTTGCAAAATTATAATGTAACAAACATCCAAAGTAATTATAAACTGCCAGCTAATTATTTTACTAATTACCGGTGTACAGGATTTTGCAGACGTGGCGCTCACGCGTTTGGTATTCTATACATACATCATTTAACGAAATACGCGTTAAAAATAAATAGCATATGCTCTGACCGCTCTAGATAATAAGTCGCATCTGTAAGTTCCTTAAATATCAACCGTTCTATTAGTCTCCTTCAGCAATCTAATATAATAATGTTGCATTAAATACACGCAGCGGTCAAAGCGCATGCTTTGACCGCTGCGTGTATAAGATAATTCTGACCGCTCGATCGCATGCACTGAGACCGCCTCCCTGCAAAATTTCATGCAGGGTTCAAAATATTGAATGTTCTGTAAAAGTTTACCAACCCTAACTTTGCCCCCACTCTACCTATCCCGTGTAGTAAATGCGGATGCCTGCGACTTGAAGTCTGAGATTTACGCTCTTTAGTGCTTACTATGCAAGTGATGTGTGAGACAAAAAGCGAAGAAAGTGTGCGGTGGGTAATTTTAATACAGGATGTGTGAGTGAGATAGGAAATGATGAGCCATTTTAATGTTGTTGGTATGAGCGAGACACATCGTCACGTTTATTGTATTGTTGTATTACTTCGGAATAGATGAATACGAAATAGGATCCCAAAAGTATGATGGTAGGTATGTTGAGAACTAGTTAAGTGGATGCCTAATGGTACATAGAAAACAAATGTACGCATGTATTAAGAAAACTAAGATAGGTACATACATTAATTGTATTCGAGCAAAATCTAAAAATTTCTAAACTATCACTGGCACTTGAAGGTGAATAGTAGTGAACGAAATACTTAAGCTAAGGCTTCTTTTAATCAAGGCTTATATTAGGCTCATAATTTAATACGAAATTATCGTGTGAAAGAGTTTTTTTATATAGCTAACCTAACCGGAAACCTTAAAAAGGTCTAGCCATCAATAAACGGTCGTATAATACTCGGCATGCACTTTTATCAGCATAAATCATTCAAATAGCCGTATAATATTTCTCCAGGCGACATAATGTCCGCTAAACGTGTTACTACATTAAAAATAAACACGAACGTATGTATTTTTTTAACATTCACATATAAAAGATTCGACATAGTTCTGAGAATAGCCTAGCATGCAAGGTGACGTCACTAAGCATGCATGACATGCGCTTGCATGACGCAAGTTGTTCAAACAGAAGTGCGGTATAGATATTGAAATTCGCATTTGAGTGTTTCTTTGAGTGGCTTTTTTATTCAGTTGACTATGCCTGCCGATGTACTCACATTTACATAGATATAATTACAGTAAAATACATTCAAACGATGGCAGAGTTAACTAAATGAAAGCTTAAAGGATAAATTGGCAGCCATATTAAATTATAAAGTACGTCTGTTTATGGTTTTCAATTGCAATTCTCCAAATTTAAATTCATAAAATAATGTATTTAGTACAAAAGTCTATGCGTTGTGCCAGAAAACGATATCAATAATATTGGATATTTGACTAGTATCAAAATAAAATATTTTATACTGACCATGTAAAAATATGTCAAAAAGTGTTCTGAAAAATCATGTTCATTTATTAAGTTAAGGTTTTTTTAAAATTTTTAATCATTAAAAGAAACATAAAAAGTAAATTATTTGACCTTAGAAAACGTGACGTCACATGCTAGTATTTCATACAAATTTGTACCGAGCGGGTCGTTTTTGACGTTTCTTAAAAAGAGGCTGATTTGACTTCAGTCAAATACCCTATTGTTCTAATAAAAATCGTGCATCGAACGAAACTAAACAGCACGATAATGCAATCCAACTTTACGTGAATCGAAAACAAAGCTCAGCATTCGTGCCGTATCTATAAATTTTAAGGATGCGTTCCATAAAGTTTTTAGTTTTTTATCTTCCAAAAACTATTTGCACTTGACGGGTGTCGCGGCCAGGAGACGCCGGGAAGCACGAACCGATCTCTAGATCATTATCAACTGCTTCCGTTCGACGGCAGTTTACATTTCTGCCTGGAGCCGCAGAATACACAAGTACAGAAGACCGGCTCCCTACAACTAGCGATAATAGGTTCACATACACATAGACGCGCTCATACACAGATCTCGGTTGAACTCGGTCGAATTTCAAACAAAACCGTGCGTAAATTTGAGATAGTACGTACGTACAGTTTATGTATGCGTGGATTTGTTTTGGAGCTTTGAGCTGACCTTCTGTACTATGTATTTTGTGCTGGAGCTCCTAGAACTGTTTGTTTGAAGCTAGGCGCTAGCCCGAGATAAGCGGAACGAAGATGAGCGAAACGTAGCAGCATGTGTGTTATTGTTCAGACAGCATGACGAAAAGCGTTTACGAGATTCCGCTTATTTAAATTTATTGCATTTGAAGTTTGTAAACATGATGTAATTTATTGAATAGCGTGTTTATTTCGTGTTTTTGTGTCTAGGATGTTTTGATGACAGTGTTAATAAGTTCACCGAACTCTACATATCACCCGTATTTAGGTTTCTAGTAAAAATGTAACAACAGAATTTAGACAAACTGATATCTACTTCCTCAAATCGTTGTTAATTTTAAATCGGCATTCGTTTTTTTTTAATCATTGTCACGACTTCTGCCATCTTAGGTATTAATCGCCCAAAGTATTTTTTCACATTATCTATTCATTTTCTAGACCAAAATAAATAGATTGTGATTCTTTAACTTTGCGATTAGTTTCACTTTCTCTGTACAAATTAAACAAACCAACAAGCCTGTGCGTTCGTGCGGCGAAACGATTAACCTCTTTCACCTCATTTTGCAATGGGACCTCGGCTCAAATACCTCAAGAGATCCGATAGACTTTATCAGCCCACCTGGCAGAGATACTGTTGACAAAACTAACATGGCTGCCTTACCCGTACCCAAGTAATTTAATATCAACCCGATAACGTACAACTCGAGTGTTTTGTAAACTATAGAGTGAAAGAGACAAAGAATTCCTTTATATTGTGTGTTGAAAAGAGATATAGTCGAGTGGTGCTATTTAAGTAATTGAATAGAATTCTACTATTGAATAGGCTGTCAAGTGGTTTTGGAGTATTATAAACAACTTAACCATTATTTGTTATTTACTTGATAAAGTAATAACAATAATTGTATGCAAATCTAATTAATATGGCGTTAGTAAAGCACTCCTTAGAAAGTTCCAGGGATTCGCTTCAAACTAAAAGGACAAAAATTGACAATCAAGAAATGCAAGCAAATGGTCCAACATGGTCCCTTAGGAGGAATACCTGACTGAGTAGAATGGTCAAAATTTATTATGTAGTTATACTAACAGGCAGAACCTGCAAATGTTGAATGAATCCATTTAAACGAAAATTTCTTCAATATTTATCAATCATGCATGATACATTAAACATTACTAAGGTAAATGCCAATAAATTTAAATTTCGAAACTGACATACCCGGCGCGCAACCCGTATGCTGTAGGATATTTTAGACAATAGTTTTTTTTTTCTGACGAGCAAAGGTAACATTAATCCTGCCTGTATTTTATAAAATCTCAATAAACCTCAAAATCAATATTTAAAAAAAAATCGTCAGTTGTAACATTGTTCAGTGAGTTTCAATATGAAACTGAATGAAAGCTCTACAGAACTATTTGTCGTCGGCTGCATACTTACAGTTTACGGCAGACTTTGCAATTGATGGGCCGTGCCGCGAGCGACTTTTGACTTTGATAAGACTTTTGTATGGCCACAAGAACCGCGAAAAATAAACAATTATTAAATTAATGACCTTAAAAATAATTTTGTATGCAACTAATTACTATGAAACTGCAATTATAATTTAATGACATGCTTAAATTTCTTGTTGAAATAATTGGATTCTATAATTTATTAGCGCAATCATTTATATTTCAAACCAAAGCCGTTTCTAATGACGTTATCTGACGTTACAATAATGCGAGCACAAAGCGGAGTCAAAGCTTCTAGTTACAAAATTGTTCGTAACATGAACGCGTTGTTTGTTATCTAATGATGTAGACAATTTGCACCTAAATAAGAGCTTTGATATTTTTTATTCGTCGTTGTACGTCTTTTGGGAATGATGCCTTGTTATTGCGTATACGCTTTTGTGTTTATAGAAGTTACTTCCTTAGGGAAGGAACGTCTTTATCTATTCTTTTCTAGCTATATAAATATATTTACGCGCATAATTTCATAACGACTGCATCAAATTGGATAATTCCCAAAGGATAAACACGGGACACCACCAAATTTTGTTTCGAGTCCGGGTGTACTCTGTGTCCGTAACTTGTATGTTTGTAAAGTCTCCCGCAACACAGGGCTTGTACGTACGGTACAAGCCCTGTGTTGCGGGAGACTTTCCAAAAAAAAACATATAAGCTATTCTTCATTTCCACTTCAAGATAACAAAAAGATGATGGAAATACTTGTTAATTGAAATAGGACAATGCAAAAATGTTTGCTATCATAGAACCGGAGTGGTTTAGTTCAAATTATTCGCCTCGTCTATTAACAAACTCTTTTTAATATCAACAAAAATTGGATCCCAAAACATTCACTAGTAAACCAACACCAATTCCTAGTAATTACTAATTTTCATTGCCCATTATACCTCATTTATAGCCCATTCTGCAATGTTCCGTATAATATAATATCAAGTACAAACCGTATTTCTTACGTCACTGCTGACACAATTCAAAAACAGTAAGTTTTATTTCGCTATTAGCGTTTTACTGCTTCCTTAGGCAGTAACCGCTAATTTTATAGCCACATAATTCAATTTCAAAGTGCCAAGTCAGTGTTGATTGATTTATTGAGTTACTTCTGCTTATATAATAATGGACACTCGTTAACGATCAAAAGTCATTGAAGCTGAAATCGGAAATTTGTTTTATGATTTCTTATTATTGTTTTAATTTGGCGGAGTGAATCGATTATTTGATATTTAAATGGGAAATTGTCGAAAGCTACAATTTACTTGAGTAAAATCGAACTCTTCCAGTAATTACTGTACGTAATAATTCCAGTTATATGATGGTGTATGATGACGGTTGTGTATTTTATCCTAATAATTCCGTGGGGCAAGTGACACTATTATTTTATTTCCAGAAGTCTCAGTTCATTCAGTCATTCATAGTAATTTAAAAGTTCTATTTTTTATAGCAACGTCTACTTAAAACTAAGAATAATTAACGAAAGTGAAAATAAATAAAGATATGCTAAGATTTACCATAACCTGAAGAAGATAACAACAGCAGTAATTGCTGTATATTATACGTACGGGAGAACAGGACATTACTGAAAATCGTTGCATTGCCGTATCGTTGCTTTGCTCGCTTTAATTTTATGTATTGCATTGAACGGCAATGCAGATTTTGGGAGCACGATAACGGAAAACGATACTACATTCGGATTAATTCGGAAACACGAAGATTACCGAAGTGCATAGTGAAATTGTATACAATGACTAAATAGACTGGCATGTTAGAATGGAATAGAATAGAATATTTCTTTATTTGCTAAAATATCAACATAAAGAAATATTCTATTCTATTTTAGTTATTACAGTCCATTGGTGTTATAGTAAGATTGAGTTCGGATATATTCTGCCATATAATGGCGTGCAAATATATTTATTGATATAATAATTGTACATTCAGTTATTCATTACTCATTCATGCATATTATATTAATTGTATTGTTGTTAATGTCAAATAATAATAAATCATGTTGATCCTGTGACTTACAAGCAAAGGTATTAGGTTCGATTTCTATATGATAAGTATAATTGTTTATACTGTGTCTGAATGTAATTTATCTTTTATTTATGTATTTAGAAATATAAAAGCATGTTTGTCAGTTGTCCAGTTGACATAGTACAAACCCTGTTCAGTTCGTGATCAGATGGCCGCGCGTCAGTTGTCCCAAGTTTGGCAATCGCTAGTTTCGTGGCCCAACTATCCGCTTTCGAAGTTTCATCCGATATAACTTTGCAGTCCAGTTATACAGTTACGAATGTGCCACTGGCGTTTTTCAAATATTTACGAGTGCGATACAATAGGGGCTCGTTTTACAAAAATACAGTACAGATCGACGGCTCAGAGCTCAATAAAAATCTACACACACTTGGATGAGCATGTACGGCGATCACAACGTGCGCAGTCTCGGTTGACGATTCGACTTCATTCGACCGAGATCTGTATACGTGCGCGTCTATGTATGCATGAGCCTGATTTCACTCGTTATAAGGAATCGGCTACCGTACGTTTGTAATTTGTGCAGCCTGCCAACCCTAGTACATTCGCGAACAGAGCGAGAGGCGTGAAAAGTTGGTGGAGTTTTCATCACGCTGTCAGTGGCGCTTCCAAATTGCCTTTAATAAAACATTTTTTTGTTGTAGGCATATGAGTTTTGTTGCTGATTGTACCTTGTACGAGGTTCTTTTATATTTTTTTAGGGTCTATGGTAAGGCTTTATAAATTAGGTCTGAAATGCACTTGACATTAGGATTCGTTCGCGTTTGTACACATATTTTTATAGCGAGGTTTTTTAATATGAAACTGACCTGCCCCAAGTCTTGCACAGCTTTTTTCTTCCTATACAAGTGCTACGACTTATTATAACAGTATTATTGCAGAAACGAGCTATTGTTGGTTCCATCGGTCTGACATTACTAACTCTAAACACTTTTGATTTATAAACGACACCCACCAAGCACACTGGTTCGTTTATTAAAATTATTTTTGTAAAGAAAAAGTTGATGATTTTAAAAGGGTTACCCATGAGTTTCTTGGCAGCTTCTTCTCATGAGCTTTACACTTGGAACTGCCGCCTTACTTCATTTTGTTTTTTGTTTTTCAAACATTGTCATAATTTTATTATTCTTTTAGGATGAAATAATTTGAAATTTTCAAATAACACAAATCATTTTTTTTTGTTTGACGAAATATATATTATTATATTTTTAAACGACTCCCGCAGTAGGGTCCAAACCCTGTGTCGCGGGGTATTTACAAACGTACAAGTCATGGATACGTACTTTGTGACCGTGACTTGTATGTTTCGGACCAACAATTATCAACAAACCTAGACTCGGAACAACAATATGTGGATCACACAAAGTTGTGTCCCATGTGGGAATCGAACCCACGACCTCTTGCCTAGCAGTCAGATACACTCCCACTGCGCCACTTAGGCAGTCAAAGTTGAGTTTATATTTTAAACTAAAACCTTCGCAGTCGTTATCACAAATAAGTATATACACTGACGGACTCATAAACTGCATCAAAGTTCAGGTTTACTCTAAAAGGATTTTTTTATAATAAGTATGCAAACTTTTTAGATTAAATTATATAAATATGGAAAGACTGGCTCTTAATCTTAAAAAAAAATTAAATTTAAAAATAGAACTGCGGTAAAACAAATGAATATAGCCGGGAAAAGAAAATTTACTCGTAGTATCAGATTTGCGTGTTATTTATAGCAAAGTTTTAAATTAATTCTCATTGATTTTTTTTGTTTGGTCAATTGAATTATTGTTACCAGCATAATTGTTGGGTTAGTTTTTTAACACATCGAGAGTTTTTGAACCATAATATGGATACTTCGTCCGAACAAGCGGCACAAATTGTAGCATTGGTGCGGGAGGGCTTGGATCAACGAACGATTGGTAAAAATTTAAATTTAAACCAGTCTACGGTTTGTAGAATATACAGAAGGTTTGTAGAGACAGGTTCTTACAGGAGGAGACGTGGTACAGGCAGAACTCGAGCAACCACAGGTCGTGATGACCGATTTATTGTTACAACTTCCCTGCGAAATCGTTTCCTCACGTCAGTTAACATCAAAACCGAGCTTAATGAAGTGCGTGGAAAAAACGTGTGTGCACGAACAATAAGAAGAAGGTTAAAGGAAGCGGCTATCACCCCTTTTAGACCAGCAAATGGTCCAAAGTTATCTGCAGCTCACAGACAAGCTCGCTTAAGATTTGCGCGTCATCACCTGAATTGGACAGAAGAGCAGTGGGCCTCTGTATTGTTCACGGACGAGTGTAGGACATGTTTATATGGTGCAGATGGTCGCAGAAGAGTCTATCGTCGACGTGGGGAGCGATATGCTCAAAGTTGCATTGAGGAGCGTGTTCCTTTTGGAGGCGGTTCATGTATGGTCTGGGGTGGCATATCGATGAACGGGCGAACAGAACTTGTGTTCATAGACATGGTCCGTCAAAACGGTAATAGAGGGGGTTTGACAGCACATCGCTACATAACAGAGATATTAGAAGATCACGTGGTGCCTTACATGGGATTCATAGGCGAAAATTTTACTTTAATGCAGGATAATGCCCGGCCGCATGCAGCTGCACAAGTTCAACATTATTGCGAAGAGGTTGGGATACGTACAATGAATTGGCCAGCACGCAGCCCGGATCTTAATCCCATCGAGCATGTTTGGGACAATTTAAAAAGAGCTGTATATGCGAGAAACCCTTCGCCTACGACAGTGGCAGCACTAAGAACAGCACTTTCAGAAGAATGGGACAATATTCCGCAAGATCTTTTAAAAACCCTTATAAAATCTATGCGGAACCGATTAGAATCCGTAATAAGGGCACGTGGGGGTAATACACCTTATTAAAACACAAATAAACCCTTGCATAAAGTTTGTGTCTATTGTTAAAACCAATTTTTTAATTAAACAATTTTTCCTTAAACTTCTGTTTTTTCTTCAAAAAAGGTCTTAAGGTCCTTTCCAGTACATAAACTTAAACTTAAAGATATGATCCTACGCTGTTTTAAAGTTCACGAACCAATCTAGAGGTTTCAATTTAAATCTGTATAGAAAGTTTGCATACTTGGTTAAAATATTTATTTCAAAGTCGTCTATTACTTTGATGCAGTTTATAAGTCCGTCAGTGTACTTCCTAAATTACATGGCCTATTTTAGAAGCGTTAACAGAATTGTACTTAGCATTATTACTAAGGTAAGGCCGAGTTAACGCATCACTGCTAATAAGCATGACACGTAGTTGTATGTAGGTATATGTGCTATTAACACAATAATCTATAATATTGTATAAATAAGCTTAAACCGTCTCTGAGTTTTATTTGCCTAAATTGTTATATATAGCTATAGTTGACCCGCGCAACTTCGTCTGCGTAATTTTTTCCCGTTTCATACTTTTTTTAATTAATTACTTTTTCATTCATAAATAAACGAATGAAAAAATAATAAATATTTTATTAGGGTACTCCGATTTTGATAAAATTAGGTATGTGCACTCAGTATCATAGGCACATACCAACCCTTGAATATGACCACACCTTTCTGTTACACCCTGTATCATCTCATAATATATATTACTAGCTGTCCAGCTCAACTTCGTATGCGTACATTTTCCCCGTTTTTGCAACATTTCACGTCGCTACTCCGCTCCTATTAGTCGTAGCGCGATGTTATATAGCCTATAGCCTTTCTCGATAAATGGGCTATCCAACAAAAAAAGGTTTTTCAAAAAAGGACCAGTAGTTCCTGAGATTAGCGCGTTTAAACAAACAAACAAACAAACTCTTCCGCTTTATAATATTAGTATATAATAGTAGTATAGATACAGTACCTATAACTTTTGTTTATACAGCGTCTACATCTGTCGTACGTTTCTTGAACGAGAAAACCGTTGCCCGCTTTCTCGTTGTTGATGTGACAAGTGCCTTAACCTCGCTGATTTCTCGTTCACTGAGTCACCGTGTATATCTTAGAAGATCCACCTTGGCATTATTAGTATTTCTATATTCTAAGTACTCATAAACTATGTATGAATCAATTATAATTTTAATTAAATATTAATTACTTGTGACTGTGCTCATCGATCTACGAACGAGGTTCAGTTATGTTGAGGTGGTCAAGGTCTGTAACCTACATTTAAATAAGAAGGAGCTATGTCTTATAAGCAATGGGAACACGTCACACACTTGGTACGCCCATGTGTGTGACGTGTTTCGTGGGGGGGGGGGGGGCATTTGTTTATTAACCCCCAAATCTCCTCCAAAGTAAGCCTATGCTAACACCTAACATAACGTACTCGTATTGTAGAGTTATTTTATACTAGGAGGGCTGTGGGAGTGTATATGACTGCTACACGAGAGGTCATGGATTCGATTCCTACACGGGACACCACTTTGTGTGATCCATAAAATGTTGTTCTGGGTCTGGGTGTACTTTGTGGCCGTGACTTAAAGTCACCCGCGACATAGCGCATGTACTCGCCTGAGAGAGTCGTTTAAAAAAAACAATGTTGGAGTTCTATTGAGGTGTTAAATTAAAGAATTAACTTTGGTATCAGAAATCCATATGGTAATATTTTTTTAAATATATAAAAGTAAATAAAATATTAATTTATCTGTCCTTTTTTCACACAGTAACTAGTTATATTGTCATCTGTATATAAATACGCCAGTCATAGATAATCGCAAACGAGTTGATAGTCACAATCGTTTCAAAACAATTACTTCATATAAGGAGGTAAGTAATTAAATATTCATATAATCAGTGCTATAGATTAATATCGTTTCTATAACAATAGGAAGTGACAAAGCCCGTACAATAAGCCTCTTGCGGGATCTTTATGATAGAGCCTCGATATTCTTCCGCCATTAATTTCTTTATTGTGCACGTAATTCATACCTGCGCTGGGATTTGTTGTGTTCCCTTTGGTACCATTTTAGGTTGCCTAGAATCTTTACTCATATTATAAAGCTGAAGAGTTTGTTTGTTTGAACGCGGTAATCTCAGGAGCTACTGGTCCAAATTGAAAAAAATCTTTCACTATTGGATAGCCCATTTATCGAAGAAGGCTATAGGCTATATAGCATTACGCTACGAGCAAAAGAAGCGGAGCAGCAATGAGAAATGTTGCAAAAACGGGAAAAATTTACGAAGACGAAGTTGCGCGGGACAGCTAGTCATTTATATGGAGAGTCTGATGTCTGACATTTTAACTGAAATAGTCCTGCCTGTGGTCATTTATGCGGCATAAAGTAGTCATTTATCGGAAATCGTAGGGCTTAGATTACTTTGTCAAAAATGCCAGTTGATGATTGATTTCTAATTGCGATGCTATTTTTCAAAACATTTGAATAATGAATACTTACTTAATCATGTAAATAGAAAATTTCTGTAATATTTTAATACTATTGTACTGTGGGTACTAAAAATTGTTCTGCGCTGTAAATTCTTAGCAATACTAAAGAAATGAATTGTAACTTCCTTAAATGCTTCAATGTCGTCTATGGCTATGGTCGCAGTGCATCACCTTACCTGTAGACAAGATTTGTAAATAAACTTTGTAAAATCTATCCTAAGTTTCATCGTGTCATCAAATGATACTCAGTAACAAAAGAGTAACGTAAAAATAAACTGTGAGCGCATCATTTATCTTCCTAACTCAAGACAAATTATCATAATATCATCATCAACGGCTCTGTAATCATTTAACTTTTCTCCACAAAAGTTGGTTAGAAATAGCCATGATTTATTTTTTTATTTTTAACCTTTGACGCGAATAAATTAACTAAATTAAGCCAATATATTATCGAACTTCACTTTAATGTATTTTATTAATAAACGCGCGTAGAAGAAATGTATTGCAAAATCAATGTTAAACTACTTTTTTAAACTAATGAAAAGATCAATTTAGTTCAGGAGATTTTTACAATGCACTCTAATAGTAGTAGTATTTTTTTTTATGTTAAATTTGAATAGTGGTTGTAGCGCACGGAATACTGTGCGGTTATTGAAAGACTTATCAAGATAAATTACCTAATCAGATTTCAAGTCCATAGTTACAACAGATTTGACAATATAACAATTATAACATTAGTTTATTTTTGTTTAGCAACATTTTCAATACAAATAATCATTTTCTATTATAACTTTTAAACTTACGCGTTGCATTATAAATACAATTTGACACGGGAATAAACGCGTTTAATCTAGGTAAAGTTATTTACCTTATGCTTGACGTTTCGACCGGGTTACACCGACCGTGGTCACAAGCTGTCAGTCAGTCAGCTTGTGACCACGGTCGGTGTAACCCGGTCGAAACGTCAAGCATAAGGTAAATAACTTTACCTAGATTAAACGCGTTTATTCCCGTGTCAAATTGTATTTAATCATTTTCTATTCCATTTAATGTACTATTCTTTTACAAAATTACCCTGACAAAGCCGTAGAAAATAGACACATGCGACACACTCGACGTCGCGAGTACGCGACAGACGATTCCATCCCATTACAGTTTAGAAGTGGCCTGACATCACTTTAAAACAATAATGGTGTGCGTTTTTCATATTTTTATTGTCAATTTTCCAGCCCATTTCTGCCAGTGTCAAGTATTTATTGTATACTTCAACTTCACAAATACTCTGTCTTGGTAATTTTACACGTATGTGATAAGCTGTAGAAATTATAATACTTAACCCAATTTAATGTCAAATGCATACTTTTCCGCTTAAACGTAATGGAACTTGTATTGCCCGCCTGATATTATTCATCGGTGCTAAGAGGAGCACAACAGTTACGTGTCGCAGTGTCTTTCAATATAAGTTGACCCACATACGGGTCGGTTGCAGACAATCGATTACGGGTTGCAACGATGCACGCGATCGTTCGATTCTTGATAGGTATCGATTCTAACGTAGTGGTGCGACAATATTTAGGTTGGTACTCGAAATGCTTGTTACCGTTACAGTTTATTACGAGTATGTACTGCAAATTGACAGCCTCTGTGGCGCGGTGGGAGTGTATCCGACTGCTACGCAAGAGGTCGTGGGTTCGATCCCCATCCAGGATAAAACTTTGTGTGATGAGCACGATGGTTTATTCTGTGTCTGGGTGTTATTTATCTATAATATGTATGTATTTATAAATATATAAGTATGTTTATCAGTTGCCTGGTTTCCATAGTATAAGTTCTGCTTAGTTTGGGATCAGATAGCGTTGTGTGAGTTGTCCCAAGATATTATTATTATTATTAAATTAGATAGTGATTATTTACTGATTCATTTTTCTTTGATACATCTATTTGATTTCATCGATTTTAATCGATTAGTATAGTTGAATATTAATGTTCAATTATGTTGAATAGGTAACGCGATTGACAAACAAACATAAAAATAAATAAACGTTTCGAACCTTTAATATTAATTCTATTAATCGATTACAAAGCAATTTCAATCATCAATCACAACAAAAATATGACTTAGGCTGCCATTAATTTATTACACATAATATTTTATTTTTATGGCCATCCCATACATTAACCATTCATCTTTTATCTCTATTATCGTCACCCCAAATATATTTGACAGTTTTGGGTCACAACATTCCCTATCCAATTCCTGTAACTACCCGCAATACCAAAACTACTTATGACGTCATCAGCCATCAATTCTTCCAGTTTCCCTATTAATATGTCATATTACATCATCAGTAAGCGATAATCAATCTTATTTCTATGTTCTTACAGTTAAAATTACCTTAAGTAGGCTGACAGGTGCCCTAATACGTGTCCGACAGTTAAATTAAAGACATCAATGAAAATATTTAGATATAAATAGTAGCAAATGTTATAATATTGTATGGCTGATGTATTTCAGTCGTTTGAATCGTAAAATATGCCAAAATAACTGCGAAGACTTGTTAGGAATGTATAAAATGTAAACATTCTCCGTCAAGGGAATAATCATAGTAGTAGGAAAGTCACGAGTAGATGAATCATTAGTTGCAAAGATTTTCTTTTTGATGACCTTTGTTAATTAAGGAATCTGGATGAATACCTACCCTGGACTACTGAGCAAGATGAAATCTTTGTGTGATGAGCAAGATAGTTTATATTATTTATTTTATGTCTGGATATAAATCTTCTTATAATAATCTAGCTGAACCGCGCAACTTCGTCTGCGTAAGTTTTCCCCGTTTTTGCTACATTTCTCATTGCTGTTTCGCTCCTGTTGGTCGTAGCGTGATGTTATATAGCCTATAGCCTTCTTCGATAAATGGGATATCCAACAGTGAAAGAAATTTTCGATTCGGATCAGCAGTTCCTGAGATTACCGTGTTCAAACAAACAAACTTTTAAGCTTCATAATACACTAGCTGTCCCGCGCAACTTCGTATGCGTAAATTTTCCCCGTTTTTGCAACATTTCACGTCGCTACTCCGCTCCTTTTTCAAATCGGACCAGTAGTTCCTGAGATTAGCGCGTTTAAACAAACAAACAAACAAACAAAGCAAACAAACAAACAAACTCTACCGCTTTATAATATTAGTATAGATATAAGTATAGATATAAAAATATCGTGTCACGGTGTTTGTGTGCTCCGAAACGGCTCGGCCGATTTTAATTTTTGTTTTGTATATTTGGAAGGTTAAAAAGATTTTTTTTAAATCGCGTTTTCAGTATTTTTGTATGAATTGCAAAAACCGCAATAATGACGCAGACGAAGTTGCGAGAGTCAGCTAATTATCTATACTATTAGTATAAAGCTGAAGAGTTTTTTTGAACACGATAATCAGGAACTACTGGTTTTATAAAAAATGTAGAACTAAAAAGTGTTAGATAGCCAATTTATCGAGAAAGACTATAGGCTATATAACATCACGCTATGACCAATAGGAGCGGAGCACGAACGAAAAAATTGCCAAATATAGAGGAAGATTGACGCAGACGATGTTGCGCGGGTCAGTTAGTCTATAATATGTCTAAATATTTAATAATTAATCTCAACTAACTTTTAACAGATCAAAATTACCTAATAGTCCACTTATTTATCAAAAGAGAACGATGCATATGATTGTCGCAAATCATATATAAATTGAACGCATCAGTTACTCTTAAACAAGTATCAGGCCACGATATTATTACCTGTCATTTAGCATCTGACATTTAAATAACCTAAGTATTTAAATAAACTAAATAAGACATACAAAAGCAGTTTCACAAAAAACTGAGAGTACAGTAGGAAAGCAGTATATGTAGCAGCTGTGGGAGTGTTCGTCTGCTACGCAAGAGGTCGTGGGTTCGATTACTACACGGGACAGCACTTTGTGACCACATCCACAAAGGTGTACTTTGTGTCTGTGACTTGTATGTTTGTAAAGCCGTCGCACGGGCGCATGCGCTCGTGTCTACTAAAGCTGTCACAGGCATGGTTGTTTATTACAAAGTCGTCAATGTTTTGGCGATTGCAGCGACATGCGATAAAATTGGAAATAAAAAAATATTATATAATATTTATTACAATGTCATCAATGTTTTCTTATGACGTTAACACGTAAAATTATCGACCGTAAACCGACTTTACAGACAACCTTTTTTTATAAATTATATTTATTTCCTGGCCTTACCAGCTTGATACAGTACAATGTAAAAACTTTAGGTGAATGGCCAATGGTTCACTGCTTGTCGACATCACAATGAGCCTGAATTTAAAATCAGAAGTTTTAGCAAAGCTAAAAAATGCACAAATTTAACCCATGCAATACTCTATTTTTGTACGTAAGAAAAAAGTTTTAAAATTATAGCTAACTTGATTATGTAATCAGGTAATAACTTATTATAATTCACCAATTATTCATTATTTTGCACTTGTGACTTCAATGTCAATAATTCGATCTCTCTAAAACTAATTTACTTTTCTCTTTGTATCTAACTTTGTAGAAAAGTCCGTGCGAAGCCGGAACGGGTAGTCCGTTTCGGCTTCGCACGGACTTTTCTCCACTATAAATAAACCAGTATTCTTAAGGATCTATTCTATTATATTCTATTTTTTTTTAAGAATTAAATATAGGCTATGTTACTTGATGATAATGCAGCTTTCTGTAAATGAAAGAATTTTTGAAATCCGTCCAGTAGTTTTTGAGTTTATTCGTTACATACAAAAATACAAATCTTTGCTCTTTATAACATTAGTTCAGATTATACCAGGCATTTTATTTTTGTAATTGAATATTTGTATCTATTTATATAATCGTGCAACCCTGCGAGCCTTGTTTGAAGCTAGCCTACTGTACTATCGTTATTTAGTGGTAACGTTAGATGTAATTGGATGTAACAACATACCTCTGTGTCGCTCTGCACGATATTTTAAGCGCTTATTTATTGATTAGTCTGGACTTCTAGCTGTCAAAAATACTATGCCTAAAATATATCAAAGTTATTTAACAATTACATTTATATTCGGTAAACCGTTGCCAGTATTATAATTATTGTATTTATAAGCGGCGGTAGCCTAATGCCTAAGGCGTCGGTCTAGCAATCGTGAGGCCGCGGGTTCGAATCCTACCTATTATACTACCGACGTGAACCCACTCCTAACACAAGCCTTTGAGCTTAGCTGGAGGGGTTAACAAGATTGCTAGTAATGTGGGACTCAATCCCACATTGCTGGTTATCTATAAGAAATAAGATAAATAAAATTACCTGCTGTAGGTAATTCCCCTAAGACTTTTTTTGCACTGAATCTATATAAAAAACGAAAGATCGTTCACTCATTTTAACTACTTGACCTAAGAAGCAATTTGTCAGTTAGATTATAAGTAGAGCGTTAGCTACCAAAAGGAATCTTTATAGTAGACTAGCTATCCCACACAACTTCGTCTGCGTAAATTTTCCCCGTTTTTTCAACATTTATCATTGCTGCTCCGCTCCTTTTGGTCGTAACGTGATGTTATATAGCCTATAGCCTTCCTCGATAAATGGGCTATCCAACAGTGAAATAATTTTTCAATTCGGAACAGTAGTTCCTGAGATTACCGCGTTCAAACAAACAAACTCTTCAGCTTTATAATATTAATATAGATATTCAAAAAATCCTTTCAGTCAAAATTAGGGGTCAATGTTTGTATGAAAACACGTAATATACCAATAACCTCCTGCTCGTGGCTTCTTTACATAACACTAAATTACTTAGTAATATCAGTTTTGGAAAATATTTTATACTAGCTGTCCCGCGCAACTTCGTATGCGGAATTTTTTCCCGTTTTTGCAACATTTCACGTCGCTACTCCGCTCCTATTAGTCGTAGCGCGATGTTATATAGCCTATAGCCTTCCTCGATAAATGGGCTATCCAACAAAAAAAGAATTTTTCAAATCGGACCAGTAGTAGATTAGCGCGTTTAAACAAACAAACAAACAAAGCAAACAAACAAACAAACAAACTCTTCCGCTTTATAATATTAGTATAGATATTAACACTTAATCATTGCTTGTTTTTGGAGTCATGACCTAAACCACTTACAGACTATTTTACTGGAATAAAATCGTTGTTTATTTAGGCCATAAACCTGATAAAAAAACATCGATTTTACTCCGGAATCTCTCAGTTAAGTGGTAAATGGTTGTGACAAAAGTAGGTGGTAGTTGATGATCGGTTAGTTTTGTAATTTTTGCTAATTACTTTATAAATAAAATAATTGCATTTTTATTTATTTGAAAAATTTGATTCCTGGGTCTGAACTTAAAATTTTTCTATCTTTCAAAAATGCAATTATTTTATTTATACAATTTTGTAATTTGTTTTCAAAAAAAATATTAAGAAGTAATTTGGTATAATGTAAGAAGCCAAGAGCGGGAGGTTATTAATATATTAAAAATGTCCTGTATATACATTTTATGAAACTATATTTTGTATACTAACCTACTTATAACATAAATAGGTTCCGACGGGCGTATTCACTCTGAGAAATACCATAAAGTAGTTTCTCTGTAGTGTTCAAAGTCCCACAATGGTGGATCCAAGATTATAGGAGGGTTTAACCTCGTTCAGCCTAGGTTTTGTAAAAGAAAAACACATACACGTGAGCGCGGGCTTGAGCCTTTTAAATATGTACACATAATATTATATATAAATACATGGACATTATTTTCATGATTTGCACACATTGTTGTGCTCCGTTTTTCATAATTGGAATTTTTCATTGCCTTTAACAATAGTTGATTAATGAATGTATAGACTTACCTAATATATTATAATGCATATGTTTAATTTTACTACGTAGCATGCATATTAGATTATATTAGAAAGGTGTTTGCATTTATTAATCGTCGTTTTTAGCATTTCTAAATAATTATTAATAATACCTGACCCGCGCAACTTCGTCTGCGTAAATTTTCCCCGTTTTTGCAACTTTTTCACTGCTGTTTCGCTCTTATTGATCATAGTGTGATGTTATATAGCCTATAGCCTTCCTCGATAAATGGGCTATCCAACAGTAAAAGATTTTTTTATAATTCGGACCAGTAGTGCCTGAAATTATCGCAACAAACAAACTCTTCAGCTTTATATTAATAATATAGATACACGAAATTACATGAAATAACTTCAAGTTATTTCGACAAGAAGTTCTACATTTCTCGTTACCGCAACCATATTTTATAATGAAATACGTATCGACAAGCATGTCTATTAGCAATATTTTAGCCTCAGCATGGAAGCGAAAAGCACTGAATGTGACGTAAGAAAGACGAAACGGAAAAATGGCGGATCGATATTTAGATATCACGATATATCTTTGTAACACGCCAATACGTTAGGAATGTTCTAGATTTAAGTTTATAATAATGGTTTACTCACCGATTTTGGTTACGGGAGCCATTTTTTTTAGAAACTAGCTAACTATGCAATAGTGATAACAGAAGAGCTCTCTCTTTTCCTCCATGCTCCGATGGAATGGAAAGGAGAGAGAATAGGCAAAGAATCGAGGGCTTTCCGTGACATGGCAGGCATAGAGAAATAATTTGCATTTTTGCATCTTTTTCTTGTTCTTTTGATAAGTGGACAGTTTAGGTACTGTCCTTTTGGGAATTGTCCTTTTTTAAATCTTGGGACAACTCGTCATCTGATCCCAAACTAAGCGGAGCTTGTACTATAGCAACCAGACAACTGATAAACATACATACATATCATAAATAAATTACACCCAGACACAGAATAAACCATCGTGCTCATCACACAAAGTTTTATCCTGAGTGGGGATCGAACCCACAACCTCCGAACCTTAGCAGTCAAAGTCACTAACCACAAGACCAACAGGCCCGTCAACGTAGACGTTTTAGGAAGAGGTCCTTTTGACTAAAAGGGGAATGTGTTATTTCTCGAAAACGCTCACCCATCTATGAACCAACAGGTCACAATGATTCGCATAACTCTCGATTAGCTCTGTGGCCACAGAATGTAACACGGACCCATTTATAACCTAATCAGTCTTCTAAGATCCCCCCCCCCCCCTCCCCCACGTTTATCAAACGATAGATATCTACTTTGAGACGTGCTCAAAAGTATGTCCATAGACACTATTCACCTTTAAGTGACAGTGACAGTATGACAGTAAACAGTGTCTTAATCAGCTTTCTAATATTCCCCCCAAGTTTATCAATCGATACCTACTTAACTTTGAGATGTGCACAAAAGTTTGCCCTTTGCCTTTATTCACCTTGAAGTGACAGTGACAGTAAACAGCGTCTTAAAACCATAGTAACAAGTATTAAAACGCTAATATATCGAGACTTAAGTTACAAACCAATTTAGGTACTAGCAGTGGTAGTACTCACAAGTATTCATAATTTTCCTTATACATATGCACTAAAATGTTCAACTTAAACATAGCAACTACATAACTAATACACTTCACGCCTCTACAATTCAAATCAACAAATTAATTCACGATATTATTTACTTCGTCTTTTAGCGGACGACAGAACATTACCTGGCGTAAAGGTGGTCCCTGACTTAATATAATATTACATAATATGACGTTACATTCAGCAGTCTTAAATTATGTGACATTCTTTCTGAATATCCGTGAATCAACACCGGAGAAGCTCTGTGTCCCTACTGTGATACAGTTGTTGCTTGAATCGCATTTTTCATAGTTATAGACAGTCTCTATTTAATTATATTATTTTAATTTTGAACAGACTGTACCTAATAATTAACTGTCACTGTCAGTTTAAGATGAATAGTAGCGATGGAAATGGTGCATATAATACACTAGCTTTTTTCCCCGTTTTCACCACATTTTTCATTGCTGCTCCGCTCCTATAGCTTTCCTCGATAAATGGGCTATCCACCGTTATTTTCTTTTTTTACTTCGAACCAGAGGTTCCTAAGATTATCGCGTTCAAACAAACACACAAACTCTGCAGCCTTATAATACTAGTATTGATTTAGGAAGTGCCGTTTTATTATTCGAAGAATTAAGTTTTAAATTATGATCTATGAGCCTTCTTAAGCAACTGCTTTTCGCGTTGAAACACAAAAATAATTAACAATTTAATTAGTCATCCGTCTATGCACATGATTGCGTCAACGTTATTTAACCTTGCTACTGGTATTTTTATACTTTTCTTGTTACATCATTTTACGTAAAGAAAGAAATTACGGTGAGTTAAACAATTGTAAACGGTCACCCATCTATGGACCGACAATGGTAACATTGCTAAGCCTCGGTTAGCTTGATCGTCACTGAGTCAAGGACCTCACCATACCTCACCCCTCACATACCAAAGTTAATAGTAAAATAATTTTATCATGAATGTAATATTACAAAGGACACAGTTGAGTGCCCACCTTTACGTTGAGTCGTGCTCACGCGCCGCTCGTTGGCAAGGCTGCGCTAATCGCGACAGAAGGTCTGCGCCTGCGCAAGTATAGCGCGATGTACTTAGTTATGTAATTTATTGCGCGGCTACTGGCAAATGAATGCATAAAGTTATTTGCAAGCGTAAATTAGAAATTAAAGAATTATACGCCAGAAGGCTTCACACATGGACGTCCTTCACAGACACGGATTACAGACCACTTGAGACCACGGAAGGTGTCCCAATTTAGTGTTTGTGAGCGCTGTCTACATCTGCATCATAGCCCAAGCTCCCTAATCTCACGGTGATTTCACATTTTAGTGAACATTGGTCAAGTGTGAGTCGCTCGCATGACTGGAGGGGGGGGGGCAGAATTAATGCACCCCCCCCCCCCAAACACTTATCGTAATTATTGACAGAAGCGCGTTGTTAGAATCGAGGATTCATTCAGCAAGTACTAAGCCATTTGCATCCCCTACCTTCTATTGGTATTATATCTTCTAAAAATTATCATAATGGTGTAGACGAAAACAAATAATAACGTCTAATTTCTCATATCCTAGTAATCAATACTTGATACTTATAAACAATATCAGTATTATTTATGTTTAAATTATATACGTGCATCAGTGGTCAGACAAGTTTCTATTCAAACATATAATTACATAATTATTCAAGTCATTTACTACTTCAGTCATGTGAATTAGTTCATGCTCGACAGTCAAGTCTTCAAACAATGAAAATTATATAACAAAGTGTATTTATTTTATATTATGTGCGACCGGTGACTTTGCCTGAAAAAAAAGTAAATATATATATTAATAAAATAATAGTACTCGCGACTTTAGGGGTCACTCCAGCACCGAGACATGTCCGCCAAACTCAAATTTTGCCTATTCAGTAATTACTTATATTCTTTAGTATATAGTCGAACAAACAAACCAACAGATAGACAAACTAAAACCAAAAGCACCAAGGCGGTAGCCTAATGGTTAAGGCATCTGTCTCGCAATCGTGAGGTCGCAGATTCGAATCCTACCCATTATACTACCGACGTGAACATTCGAGCTTAGCTGGAGGGGTTAACAAGATTGCTAGTAATGTGGGACTCAAACCACATTGCTAGTAATCTTTTAAAGAAAAATGTTATTTAAATAAATACTAACAATATTAATTTGGAAATGTGTGTCCTTTATTTTAATATCGTACACCTTTTATTTAAAAATAAATATAGGTATCATCGTACGATAAATCATCGATGACAAAACTCGCTATGCCCCATGTCTAATACGACAGTTAGCAACAAATAAAAATTACCAAAACCTCATTAACAACCAATGAGCTAATAGGCAAACGATTCAAAGGTCACAATGCTCAAGCAAGTGAAATCGACGAAAAAATACGTACCATTTAACAGTGACATTATCACAAAAACGACATCCATTCACGCCAAACTTCGAAAGTACACAAAATACTCATTGAACAAAACCATCGATGTATTATTATTCTGCAATTGTTGTTCTTCAGTCATGTTTTGTAATTCAGCCTTGTTACAAGCCTGCATAATAAGGTTAAGGATTGTAAAACAATAGTGTTGAAAACTAATGGTTACCAAAATGGTGGCTGTAATTGTTTGCGGCTTCTTTAGATGGCGTATTTTATAGTGTTGTATTTAAAATATCTGGCAAAGGTATCCTGTTCATACAATTTAAAACACTACTTAGATAGTAGGTGCAGAGAAATTGATGCAATAAAAATTCATTCGCATGTCGCTGTTGCGTAGCAACCAATCATTAACGTGACCTTTTTTTAGACATTTTTTCATACGTCATCGATTTAGAAGACTTTTTTGCGTCAAAAGAAAAAATACGTTTATATTTGATAAAATATGGGTAGCTGTTTAAAAATCGTTTATTTATACTGAAAAATTGGTTCGATTGTCGTTAACTCAGTAATAAAACAAAGAAGAATTCACACTTTATTACTTTTCTCGATAAATGATTGCTACCAAACTAATATAAAACCATTCCACGTAGATATGTTTCTAAAAACGGTAACGTTTGAATATTTTAACTCGAAAATCGGATATATTATGTTCTTACCAAGTCTATAAATAAGGCTCAACAAAACCGCGGGTTAATAATCTACTCGCTGTTTAATTTTGGCCGTTTCAAATGTTGACATAAAAGTATAGACTACCTACACGTTGCCTGTAGGCTGTAGCTGATTATATTTCACATAATGTGTAGGAACAATACTTCTGTTGGTAAGGTTAGAAATGTTAGAGCAAAAATATCTACAAGTATCTGAACAACTGAATGTTCTGAAAATCACATTAAATTATTTTTTTTTTTTTAAAAGTCATTTTGCTTCAAATCATTACCAGTGTAAGAAGAGAAGAGTTTGAACATAATCTTCTCGTGTGAAATTGGGACACCTAACGACATAAAAATATTTTTTCAAATAGCAATTAAAGACAACAAAACTCTTTGTAATTATGTGTCACAATGTTGTATTTCCTGAATTTCCGTGTTAAGTTTTTGCAAAGTTTGTACAGAAAGTCTATAATTTAAAATATTTTCTGCATTCGTGTTATGTCAAAACTCTAATTCAAAAAGGGAACGGCGGGAAATATTACTTTTTTATTTAGTCTACCGGACGAGACGGAAATGGTGGCCATGCGTTTCTATAAAATGCAATTATTTATTATTGCATTATTTGTTAAAACAGTTTTAACATTTTAATTTTAAATAAAATAATTCGGTTTTAAAGTATTAACATGTATTTAGTTTAACATATTTTTTTTTATTTTGAGTCGATGAATAAAAGATATTTTACCGTTTAAGTAGGTATTTTGCGGGTAGTGCGTGTACATACTCAAAAGACTGGCCGAATAACAAGATGATTAGGAACTGAAACTGACACATTCACTTTAATTTTATTCCAAGTTCAAATATTATGGTAAAATGCTTACATGTAATGTATGTCGACATGTGACTTCCTTGAAAACAGCCAATTTTGGTAACGTCAAACTCTAATAATATATCGAGAAACATTCATAAATCATAAACTCCATACGATAACGTACAAACGTAATTGATAATAAATAAACACGATGACAAAACGAAGCACCCCAAAGTTATTTCATTTGCGTGCCGTACCAAAATTGTCACGCTGATTTTCCTCGAAATATCGTCACCCTACACGCATGGAGTAATGCACGAGGGTGTAATAATTTACTACTAACACACACGTGTGAACACACACACACACACACACAAACACTTCACGGCTTAATATCGGCAATAACAGCAACTTTTTCCAGCCCCCCTCTTCCCCCTACGCGCTGTAATTTCCCCAGTCCCGAATTATAAGCTCATGAATCATGGCCGACGTAGTATCGCTTTTTTTCTGTGTGCGTGAAAATTCGAAATTCGAAGGTTTATTTACAGCGTCAGTTTTGAATCGAAACTGTTATTCTGTGCTCGATGACTTCGAATAAAATAGTATCCTGTCCTTTACATTTTCGAACTGAATTGTCGCAGATTTCATTCTGGCGGGTTTCGTCTATGTTTCATTATTTGAAAAAAGAATGCGCATATTTTTTTATTTATTTTTTGACGTTCGGTTTTTTGTTTCAACAGGATTAAACTAACAGAGGGGGTTTAGAGTTGTAAAAATGGCGGCAAACTGACCGGCCATTATTTTTACAGCTCCGAGTTTAACTTGTAAAAAAATATTTGAATACGTGATAACTGACTAAGAACGAGACTTTGTGCATGTATTAAGCGCATAAATACTTGACACTGGCAGAAATTAGCCGTTAAAACGGCTAGATTGCCATAAACTCAAAGAAGAAGAAGAAGAAGAAGAAGAAGAACAGTGGGGTTAACTTTGGCCTCATATCGAGTTCATATCTCATATCAATGCGACGTTCCGTTATTGGATGTTATTTTTGGTTGGTTGACGTAATGTTTGTTTAACAATAACTTGGTATTCGATCAAAAGAGAATGTACATCAACAAATTACGAAGTATTCTCACGTTTTATGTTCTCGTAGGAATCTTCCCATGACTGTTCAGTTTGCATAATGGTTTTTGAAGTAGGTAAGGAGGTATACTCGACGAATCAATCAAGTGCTTACACGAAAACAAAAACCGAGCTTCTAGGAATCGATTCTTGAAAAGTGTCATCAGAATTCCGTTGGTTGAAAAAATCAAGGTACTTTACGATGTCCTTTACGGCTAAGGTAATAAATAATATATCCTTCTAGTTAGATTAAATCTATTAATAACTTTAGCCGTAAGACCATAGACACAATTATCCTTCAAAACCAAAACGCGTCCAATCCGTCTTTCAAAGAAATCTAAGCCTTTGTATCTTAAAATAGAAGTTGAGATCATAGAATCAATTTCCAATTTCGTCGAGTTAATATTCCGTGGACGCTAGACCGGCCTGTTTCGACTACAAAATGTCAATACCAAAGACAAACAGTTGGTCCAATGTTGGTAAGGTAAATGTTCGTTGAGCCGGCAGATGCCACAGACTCAAACACTAATAGCGCTATTTTGGAAAAGCAAATCAACGATTGTTTGAAATTATAAAAATAATTTAAAATAAAGATTAGGTTCATAATGCAGTTGAGGTGGCAAGAAAGTCATGAGGCAGCGACAAGCTTAGAACTAACTCCTTTTTTAATTACCTGACTGTAAGGAAGGGTTACATTTTTCGCGCGTATCTTGTGTGTATGTAATATTCTTCAATACCTCATATCTTTTAAACTAAAAGACGGATTTAAACAATTAAAACGTCGTTAGATTTGTCTTGACCGCTCAATTGTTCTTAGATATGTGACGTTTGAAAAAAAACAAATATGGTGGTTGTGGGATGTCAAAAACAACAAATATGTTTATGTTTATGTTGTCTGGTTGCTATAGTACAAGCTCTGCTTAGTTTGGGATCAGATGACGTTGTGTGAACTGACCCAAGATATTATATTAAATTATTTGATTTTGTCAAATTACTTGTCCAGCTGTTGTTATAAAGTATACATAAAGATGTTCTTCCAACGGACATTATAGCCTCTTTTCTTTAAAAAGTAATTCCTTTAGTCTTTGACGTAACATCTTAGTTATTTAGTTTGTAATAAAACGAAAGTTAAAGTACTTAGTAATTTGCTATTGCGAAGTTTTTAGAGTTGTCTTGTTGAAATATCTCTATTTGTGGTGCTTTTAATATTTGTGGTGTTAAAAATAAATAAACATAACTTTCGCATTTTTGAAAATTATTTTAAATACAAAAGGTTATATGAAGAAAACTATTAGAAGGCGCAGAAATAACGTGTTCTTCTAGATACGGATGGGTATGACATTTTTCAGAAACGGTCACCCATCTATGAACCGACAGCGGTAACCTTGCTTGATACAGATCTCTTGATCAACTCGGTCACCACTGAATCACAGACTCCTAAATTTGACTCCTAAATTTTAAATATTCAGTAAGCAAACTTATTATTCTGAATTATCATACCGCTGTTAAAACAACTCTACTAAACATTAAAATCACTTACAAACAAGCTCTTAGTAAAAACAATCCGAAAAGCAAATAAAATTACATCTGTACCGCGTATCCTTTAGATACACATTCTCTATAAAGTTTCTCGCTAAACTTTGTACGACTTAGGGAAGATTTTCGAACACATATAGTTACATAATTTGTGCGTGCTACTGTACACTCTACCTACGCTATGGAACGAATCGTCTTACATTGAATTTAAGGCTGAGAACATAAAATACTGTGGATTTGTGTTTTATTGAAGTGGGTATAATCCTATTGACATTATAAATCTGAAAGTTGGATGGATGTTTGTTGCTATTCCACACTAAAAGTACTATATTTGAATGGTGTCTAATATCGTTTATACATCAGAATTGCAGATAACGCAATTGCACATAACGCGGCTGAAACCGCAGGAATAAGCTCACAAGCTTTCGGATTTCTGATTGTGGAACTGCTTTTCAAAATACTACTGTCACGACTTTTGCACGCGGTTTCACTGGTATGGATCTCTTTCTTTTTTAAGATAACAGGCAATGTGGGTTGCACATTACCAGCAATCTTGTTTAGCCCTCCAGCTAAGCACAATGGCTCGTGTTAGGAATGGATTCACCCGCGACCTATCGATTAGGAGTCCTATGCCTTAACCATTACGCTACTACCGCCGCTTTATTTGGCAAGATAAAACCTTTAAACACAAATTGCTAGATTACAATTTTTCAAAAATTTACTGAGTATCTTAAGACAGACAAGAGAGGAAGGAAAAATATGAGGCCTTTGCCCTGCAGTAAGTAGCCTGAAATAAATATTTCTGAGAAGATTAAGATTCTCAGAGTCCATTTAAAAAAAAAAATCTATCTATTTGTCTAAAAACGCATTAATTTAGTGATACTCTTGCAATGACGTCCAAAAGCTTTGGTAGCCACTTACGACCTTGTTTGCCACCTTAGTGATTAAAAGGTGGCAATCTCGCTAGTCTATTCATAGCTTTAAACACAGCTGTAATCTGTCATGACACGGAACGACTCCCGCCATGTCGACGGATCAAATTAGTACTAATTTATCTCGACGTTAAACGTACACCTTAACACATGAGCAGAAAAGATCAAATTGCAACGTCTCAACAGCATTAATAAAATTGTACATTTTCATTAACACATTTTCTCAGTTCCCTTTAAACTATTAATAATGGTAATGTTTTTCTAATGCTTTTTTTTATTTTTTTGTTTTTAAAGCCATTTGGAAAGTGTGTCAGTATGAAAAAGTCGTTTTTAACTGTTTCTTAAAATATTTTGATAGTTAATGTCAGATGTCGGAAAAGTTCATTTATTTTGCATAGTACGTCATTTTTCATTTTGTAAGTCAGCAGCACCTAACTACTGGACGTCTTAGTTAACATTATATGAAGTCAATAAAGCAATAGATTTGACAGCTTTTACTTTTTTCTGATATACTTTTCAGAAACTGTATTCTTCGTCTTAGCTTGGAGTTGATTACAATTTAGCCGATTTAAGCCATAATAGGTATATATTGCCGTGTGGTGCCGGCTTAAGAATAGTACCACCCCATCTCTTCCCATGGGTGTCGTCAAGGCGACTAAGGGATTTCACCCCGGAGGACGGGCAGCAGCGTCCTCTGCGTACTTAAAGCCTTACTGCGATCGCCAACCCGCTCGCCAAGCGTGGCGATTATGGCAATTACCCCCAGGATCTACATACTAGTAGGTTCTACTGGGGAGACCCGTGCCCAGCAGTGGGCCATCATATGGGTTGATATGTAGGTATATATAAAGTCAATAAACCATTAGATTTCGAAAAAAACTATTTATTTTATCATTAGTTAATACAAACACAAAGAAATACAGCGACCTACGTTACAACCGGGTGTCCATGAGACACCTCTCTCTTTTTAGGGTTCCCTCAAAAGGGAAAAAAACGGAACCCTTATAGGATAATTTAGTTTTCCGTTCGTCAAGACCCTTTATCTCGGGAACACATGTATCGAGTTGAAATTCAAGCCATATGCTCAGGTCTACAGTTCCTTGAAGCGGTTAAAAACTGAAGCTTCTAAGTTAACTTAAAAAAAAGCTACGGCCCTCAATTTCAAAAACTGCGAGACTAGATTCCTTAACTATTTATAATATGTACCTACAAATTTATACGGAACCCTCTGTGGGCAAGTCCGAATCGCCTTATAAGTGTTTTTTTCACATAAACTTATGTTCTAATCTTATGCACTAAACTTATTTTAAGTATTTTTATATATTGTAGAAATGATGACAACTCAGTTAGCCGCCATTTTCTTAACTCAGAAGTTAGTCTTGTATATCGTACGGATTTATCACACTATCTATGCTTTAAGAGCATACCATAAGAACGTACACAGAACACAGATGACATCTGTCAACTACACACAACGAGGCGAGGCGGAATCAAGTTGCCTCGCTACACTGCAAGCTATGGCCATGACATTACGTCTTAAATGCATGCAAATTGATTGCACAGTTGCCGAGTCAACCATTGTTAGAGTAATCCTTTAGATCCGCCATGTTAATTCCACTCGAACTCTACGCTTACTACTAAAAACAGTAATATCCATAATATCTTGGGACAACTCACACAACGCTATCTGATCCCAAACTAAGCAGAGCTTGTACTATGGAAACCAGACAACTGATAAACATACTTGTATATTTGTAAATACATACATATTATAGATAAATTACACCCAGACACAGAATAAACCATCGTATTAATCACAAAGTTTTATCCTAGATAGGGATCGAACCCACGACCTCTTGCGTAGCAGTCGGATACACTCCCACCGCGCCACTGAGGCAGTATTAAAAAAATGCTTAAAATCTCGAAAACGCAACCTTATATAAAGTTCTGTTCTACAATGTTGTATGAGAATTCCTTTACTGTTTCGAAAAAGTATGAAGTTTATAAAAATGTTAAATGACGAAACTAGGTACTCATTTTCTAAAGTGTTGCTGCATTTTCTCCATAATTGCCACCTTATTCTAGTTAAAAGTTAAGTATAAAACAAATACGTAAGTTAGATTTTTTTTGTTGTTTACTTGAATAAACACTGTAGGAATACGTGAATAGAATTGCAACTTAGTAAGCTCGATACGATCGACCTTTATTTTTTTATTTTTTTAGCTTTTTGTTTTAACGCGTAAATATTTTATTTTAAGGCTGAACACCTTTGTTTTATTACACCTTTGTATTGCAACGGCCGTCCCTTTATTATTATTTTTTTACCTATTTCCTATCCCAAAGACGCCATTAGTCTTAGCGAATAAGAATAATTGATGTAGAATTGAAAAAAATGCTTTAAATTTAGTTACAATATTGAATACTACTCTATCGGCTACAGTGCTAAACTATCGTAAGTTTCTTAAGTTTGAGAGAACTGACAACGAAGAATTATAAAGACCCAGTAGACATATTTTGACTTGATAACATCTTATAAATCGATGACCGGGTGCACGCACGAAAAAGTGTCACGGTCCGTCACGTTCTACCTGCTGATAGGCTGAAGTATTGTGGCCGTTAGACGCATACGCCCGGCAGGCATGGTTGTTTACTACAATGTCTTGGAAAAAAAATGTATAATACAATATAATCAATGTTTTCTTATAAAAAAAAAATCTCGTAAAACTATCGTCCTTAAACCGACATTACAGACAACGATTTTTTTTAACACAAGGCCACTAAATGTGATTGATACATCCACAATTACTCATTCAAATCGTCAGTGTATCTATTCATACGTTCGCGGACAATACTTAGTCCAGTCCACTCTACAATACGGAGTATGTATGTATGAGTACCATGGTAATTAGGTTAAAGGAACATCCGTATAATCCGTTTAATATTATAATATTAATTTTCCCAGTGATATTTTAGTTATTAATGGGTATACAAATTTAATTTTTGAAGCGGCGGTTACTAATGGCCAAGGCATCGGTCTCGCAATCGTGAGGTCGCGGGTTCGAATCCTACCCATTATACTAGCGACGTGAACCCACTCCTAACACCTTTGAGCTTAGCTGGAGGGGTTAACAGGATTGCTAGTAATGTGGGACTCAACCCCACATTGCTAGTTACCTTTAAAAAAATATATATGTGGTCAACAATATCTCTGATGACAAAATCAACTGGGCACTATCCATTATGATGAACACAAATACTTCGTGAAAACAAGTAATTCCATTACATATCTAATAATATAGATGTAGGTATATAGACATATTATGCAAACATAACCCAATCCCATAGTCAACGCACTTACGGTATGGAAAACGTCAAATGGTTCTTAGTAACAAACAGACATTGATTGATATGGGACATCGTAACTGTCCGGTCTAATATCATGTTTATGTTAGCGTCGAAGCCGGACCGGACACAGCCGGACGCCCGGCCGGACGCTAGGCGCGGATGTCGGACACATCCGGACAACTATGTAACAGGAGGAAAAGTTTGTATTACTATGTGTTTGACGTGTTGATAAGATTTCTACTTTGAAGACCACAGTGAATAATATTTATAACCTACACAATATTTACAAAAGAAATATAGATTTTTTTATTTGGAATGCTGATGAGGAGTTTTAAAATCAACACTGGCAATATTTAAATTAGTTTAAAAAAAGAATATCCTATTCCTACAAAAAAGTTTCCACATAAAATTTAAATTTTGTAATTCAAATATCGAACTAGAACTTTTTGCGGCCATGAAGTTAAAAAAGGTTCCATTTGAATATTTTAATTTTAATAGAAATTCTAGGTATTGTCTTTGTCCTCACAACAAATGAACACTAATATTTTTTTAGTACTTTAAAAAATAACACAATATCGAAAAACGAATACACATGTTCCGATGTTAAAGTACACCTAAAATAAATCTTTTAAACGTTTCGCGCGTCGAAACGTTGCTGCGGTGCAGATTGACACGCCACCGTCCCACATTAGTTGTGCACCGGCATTCGGGAACCGAACACTCTACTGCTAACAGACATCACTATTTATACCTCTTGCCAATATAAAAAGACCCCTGTCACCTGCTCTAAATACCAACAAAACGTACATTGATGCTACCATCAGGGGTCTACATACGCTGGCCGCGTTTTATTTTAAGCTGCTAATGACTGATGCGTCATTTTTGTTTTTTTTTTTTAAGTATTTAGAGACAATAGAGGACGTATGTTGTCTAATGGATTGTCAGTTAGTAGCTAACACGATATCAAAGCGAGAGAAATGATATGCTCTTTGCGCATCTGCTACTATAAAATGAATTTTGTGGTGTGAAATTGTGATTTACTACTGGCAAGAAAGTGTGAAAATTGTCAAACC
Organism: Herminia tarsipennalis; assembly: GCA_945859575.2. Classification (NCBI taxonomy): domain Eukaryota; kingdom Metazoa; phylum Arthropoda; class Insecta; order Lepidoptera; family Erebidae; genus Herminia; species Herminia tarsipennalis. The sequence continues at coordinate 5,349,144 of OX243834.2, read as the reverse complement.
CAACTATTGATATTTTTACACTTTCTTTGAGTTACTAAAAGTAAAATTAATTGAGATAATTGCCCGACAATTTATAATGATAGATATAAATTACCTAAAGCAATATATTTCTCAACATCAACGACAGTAAATTAACTACTTTTTGTCCTTCGAAATAAAGTATTATTTTAGTAAAATAGCTATATATCCACATGATATACGAAAAACCCTTAATTACTCATTTTTTCCTCTTATTATCAAAGAACCCAGTTTAAATGAAATAACTTCCTTTTGATTTACTACTTTTGTATAAATTATAGTAAATTTAGATTACTCCCGTGGGTCAAGGGTACAAGCCAGGTGCGGAGGGATAATGTACCCCCCCCCACCCCGCTGCTCCGCCTTCTAGACTAGACTGAAAGACCATTTTTAGAGAATTTGCAAGCAATTGGTGGCTAGTGTACGTACTGGTGTTGAATCGACTCACACCTGACCTGTTGGGTCACATGTTCCCCCCCCCCCCCCCCTCCAGCACAAAGTTGGTACCGGTGGATCCGCGCCAGGTACCAGCTTTGTGACGAAGCAACGTATATAGGTCTGAAAAAACTAAAAATATAACCCACTAACCCTGTTTGCACAGCTGCAGTCATTCGATGTGTTCCTGTAGTGTAACACTAGCAGTCCTTTCATTATCATACATTATTATCACGTCATCGCCATGCCAATCCATTGCCAAGCTTCTGAATAAAAGAAACGACAAATAACAAAAAAAATCGATGCAATTAAATCGATTACAGCTGTCAACGCGAGCAGTAATCGTAAAATCGATTCTGGCGATATGTTTTCAAACGTCGAACGCGTCGCGTGCTTGTCATAGATCGAATCTCATGTCACTCTGGCTGTCTAGATAGAGATGCAGTCAGTCGCACTTTTGGCACGAAGATAGATATTTCAGTTATTTCGTGATTCAACTATTGTTACATCACTAGTTAAGTAGTCGTTGACACGGTTCGATTAAATTTTGATCGAAGTGTTGTGCAATGGAGATGAACATCCACAAATTCTTACAGATTTTATAATAAATCGATTGATGACACTTTCTAAATATTTTTAATGGCTTTTTTCTCAACTAAATAAACCAAACAAGTTTAAACTTTGTTTGTACTTCCCCAGTCGGGATACTTAATCCGAGCATAATCACATACGACCGACAGTAGGTACAATAGTTAACCTTCATGATAAATCACTAAAGTGCTTGAGCAACGTACACAAATACACCTCTCATGGTCACTATATTCCAAAGGTGTCCCTAAATTCCTATGAACTACTAAATGTCTACGAACTATGTCTAGGTGTGAGCGTTGCTCGAACGCAGTACTTTGTAATTTAAGCGTAAAAACTCGCTGTGCTTTACCTCTCTTTAATATTAAATAAACCCATTATTAATTTACTCGTATAAAGAACTTTCGTATGCGTTAATTTCCCCCGTTTTTCAACGTTTTTTATTGCAGGCATTCCTATAAAGAGTACTAACAAAGTATCCTCCTGCCTTTATATACAAACACTAGCTGTCCCGCGCAACTTCGTCTACGTACCTAAATTTTCCCCGTTTTTGCAACATTTCTCATTGCTGCTCCGCTCCTATTGGTCGTGTGATGTTAAATAGCGTATAGCCTTTCTCGGTAAATGGGCTATCCAATAGTAAAATACTTTTTCAATTCGGACCCGAAGTTCCTGAGATTGTCGCGTTTAAACAAATAAACTCTTCAGCTTTATTATATTAGTATAGATTATAGATTACCAACTGACTCATACATTTCATACATTTGTTGTTACGCAAATGATGCAACTGGTTTTTGTAAGTATCTTTTTCTGTTATTTTTTCCTATCAAACTCAATGAAGTATTTCTATTAATACATTAAAGTAGCGTAACCTTGAATTACCCTAGTATTACGTGGAAATTGGGACATACATTGACCTCTAACAACGATAGCACTTATGACCGCATTTGCATGCATATCAGGAGCGAAGGATCTTTAGAACACAATTCTGTTCGATTTCTCTATGAAATTTTGTTACTGAATATTGCATTGCGCATTTTTGCGCTATAATATAATGATTTTCGTTGGACAACTTACATACGGTCATCCGATTCCAAACTAGGCAGATGTACTATGACAAACAGACAACTGATAAATCTATATATACAAAAATGAATGTTTATCTGTATGTCCTTTATAGAATCGTAAACTATGCATTTGATGATCTTCAGCAAAGTGTCGTGCATGAGCCCACGAATTTTGAGTTGGTACGACCAATCTTCGACAGATGGCACCACTATCATTCTTAGGAATCTATATAAATAAAAATGGCGTAGCAACGCGTGCAGGGTATAGTTAGTTATAGATAAATTACAGACACTGAATAAACAATAGTGTTTATCACATAAAGATTTATCCTAGGTGACAATCAAATCCACGACCTCTGGCTTAGCAGTGAGGATCACTAACCACTCCGCTATAGTTGGTTCATTATAGACTAAGTTCAATCTATAGATCAGTCGTATTAAATGCCATAAAAGCTCGCTGATCTCGTGGCCACACCTCACAGCGCGGTACAAGTCAATTATTGCACATCGCGTCACCGCGCGGACTTAATAGATGCTTCCCGCTGACCAATTAACCTTCTGTTCCACTCGCACCTGAAAACGTCCCTGATTCACTCGACAACTCACTTTGTATTGCCAGCTTAAAAAATAATTTAAAAAAGAAGGAAATATAATATTTTTACTAGGTACACATCTCTACTCCTGAGGAACATAGGTTTCTCGGGAGACTGTAAAAAAAAAAATTGAAATAAGTAGATTAATAGTGAAAAATATATACACTAGGTAAAACTACGGCGGCGGCGGTGGCCTAATGGCTAAGGCATCGGTCTCGCAATCGTGAGGTCGCGGGTTAAAATCCTACCCATTATACTACCGACGTGAACCCACACCTAACACAAGACATTGAGCTTAGCTGGAGGGGTTAACAGGATTGCTAGTAATATGGGACCCACAATCCCACATTCCTAGTTACCAAAATTATTTTAAAAAAATAGGTTTTACTTTATTACCGACTTCAAATTGCTTCACCAACTTAATGTTTGACTTATAATCTAGAACAGCGTAACCTTCCTAGAAAAGTATGCAATCGAATAGCGATAACCTAAAAACATTAGCTTTGATTCCTACACGGAACAAATCGGTGGAGCCGCCGACAATCACTAGCACTGGACACATTACTTCTTAAACTCGCCACATTTTATCTACGTACAATAATAAGCTCATGTCTTATTTTAGTTAGCACTTGAATATTCGTAAGACTAGTTTATTTTAAACGTACCCAGTTTACCTTATGATGGACGGTGTGGCGACTGCCGTATATCTGTCATTCATAATGCAACTGTCTGGTACTGCAGACGATGTTCTACATAATATTATAATAGGTTCGTAGACACAAAATACCTAGAATACAGAAGGTGACATCACACACAAAGTGGTCCAAAGTAGTCTGTGATTCTTGTCTATGTCTGTGTTTGTCCACTGTACTGTATTGTACAAACAAACTACAGTTTTAACGAAAATAAATCCAAAAGAAAGCTTGGCTTGGCCGATTAATCAGCGTTACGATTAGTCAAAATCGGCCCATCTCTACTATTCATCATAATAAGATAAAAATAAAAAAAATAAACGATATCTGTATGTAATTATCCGACACCAACGTGATCGGAATCACACGCAAAAGCTGATGAATTTACCTGCTAATTCCTTAACTAGAACTGTCACATCAAATGCCGTAGCAACGCGCTAAATTCCCGCCACTAAATCACTTGAAAATCAAAATGGCCTATCGCGCGACCGCTTTGTAAATCACTCGGGATCGTAATTAGAAATTTACAGAAATTAATTTACGTTGCAGTTACTTCACTGTGCACCTATGAGGGAACCTCGTGATTAATGGGATTGCCTTTAAATGAGCGATTGGCTTTTATTCTCAGCTTTAGGGGTTCGTGACACGAGATGTCAGCGAGGCTTAGCAACTTTATCATTGCCAGTGTCATTTTTTTTTGTAAACCTATCGTTACAACATTGACTTCGCGCGTTATCTTCGAAAAAAGGAACTCATTTTTTAATGATTTCGGTAGACTATCCGTGTCCTGCGTGGTTTCTAATAATTAAATCGGCATCTTGTAAACTTTAACTCCACAAATACTCGTTCTTGTGGACTTTCCGCGTGTTTTATGCATTTTCACACGTTAAATATTGAGATGTTGAAATGTTTGCCGCCATTTTCACAATTGAGTATTTGACTATGACAATATTTTATTTTGAATTACTATTTAATAATACGTTGTAATGTGTTTTAAAATACGTTCATTAACAATTTAACGTGTTAATGCATTTTTATTCATTAAAAGAAATATCTAAAGAGTAGGTATGACCATAGAAAATATGATTTCACGTGCTGGCATTTCATACAAACTTAAAAAGAGATACATTGGGCTTTAGACAAGATACCCTATTCCCGCAATCAATCTACCATCGCTTCCCTAATCCTTGAAATTATATGAATATTAAAATAAACAAAATGACAAAACATAAACACATTTTAATACAAATTGTAACGATATTGTGGAAAGCAGTGATTAGAATAAAATTATGTCATTATCCAAATAGGATTTGAGTCTGGCTAACATTAAATTTGTGGTTTAAATTCAATCAGTCGGAATAGTCATTGACAGGTGAGTTAGGACCGTATTCATTTGGACGCCATTTTGAATGCGTAAGTCGTTTGACAAATAATGGTTAAGCAAATTAGCTTTGCACAAAGCTAAGCTATGACGTGATCTATGGTATGCAAGTTTTTAAACTGTAGGCAATTCATAAAAATACTAGATGACCCGCGCAACTTCGTCTGCGTAAATTTTTCCCGTTTTTGTAACATTTCTTATTGCTGCTCCGCTCTTTATTTCTCCACTATTTAATGGATGTTATTATACTTAAAAACCTTCCTCTTCAATCACTCTATCTATTAAAAAAAATGCATCAAAATCCGTTGCGTAGTTTTAAAGATTTAAGCATACATAGGGATATAGGGACAGAGAAGACAACTTTGTTTTATACTATGTAGTGATAAGAAGAATAGGATTTAAATTAAAAAATCGAAAGGATATGATATTCACCGAACGAGTTCGTTCATAGTAAGTCATTGACAATTTGATACAACCGTTTTACCTGGAGATTTCAATATAATCGGTTTCACGATATACATATTATTTGCTTGGAATTACTTAAAAAACAATTGCTGACCCAAGAACAATTTCATAGACAATACAATAGCGGCCTATGTCACCCTCTGTAGTCATCAGTTGCTTCTCTGTGATCCATCCTAATCCTCAACAGTATCATTAATTCAAAATACGTATTTCATAGAACAACAAGTGAATTAACAGTATTTTCCGCTTGAACTCCGCTCGTCGACCGCTTGTGATACTGGACACGTAGCTGTACCGTTTTCTGAATTAGAGCCATTTAATCCCGTCTTTGTATCTATTACACGAGTGAATTTTATATTTTAACAATGTTTTAAAAATAAACTCGTATTGTCTATGATATTTTATTACTTTAAACCATGGAGGGTTAGAGACAGGAAAGATCTTTATGTATGAAAAGTGTCAATGGAAATGCGTTGATGAAGGATGGCGCAAAAGTTGCAATAGTATAAAAAACTATAAAAAATATAAGGCCACCCAGTTCGTATTCCCATAATTTTGTGTGACTTTGACAGCCAAGTGACGTAACAAACATTTAAATTATGGGTACAAAGTAAACGTTTAGTCAAATCAACTAAAATGCATTATTATTGTCTTTAACTTGTACAAAATCACACAAAGGAAGTCTCTTCACAACAATTTGTGAATTAGGTAAACATTTTCTTAAAAAAATAAATGAAAATAGCTTTATTAAGTAGGAAACCTATAAACCAATACATTTTAATAAATTGATGTTCCGCGGTATTGGAGTACCATTGGTGTTGACATGTTCCTTTTACGAAATTAAGTAACAAATTGACGTCAAACGTCAGTGGCATGTGTCATTGATTGACAGAAGTGACAATTTTCGTCATATTTTTGACGTTAACAATTTCCTATTCCACCTTTAAATGTTTTGATGCTTCCTGAAACATTTTAAATGAAAATTAATGTTTTGATGTTTTATTAAAACTGTAGTTTGGCTACTGTAGGCTGTAGGTTGTTTATTGTTTGTTGTTGTAGGCTTTCTCCGATCACTTGTTTTTTTTTATTTTATACTTATTTCAGTTCTGAAGAAGAAACTTTTTTTTAAGTTATACGTTTGGGTCTTCTCAACATGGAACATAATTTTGTACCTACTGTTCGAGTAGAAAAACCACCTCATGTTTATGTCGTAAACGAAAAATCCTTTTCACACACTCCGGTTTTATTCGGTGGAAGCCGGCCGGGGCGCCAGATTGAAACCGGGTACCCGGCGCGAACTGCATGGCGATGTACGGTAGCTTTTACATGTTCCGGCGTTAGTCCGGTACCCGGTGAGTGATTATAACCGGAACGTATAAAAAGGATCTAAATTTTGTATAAATTGTATGAATTTAATATAAACGCGCGCAGGTACCTGTTCAGTCTATGCAGCATAAGTTATTTTACCTACTATGTTGAGTTCGTACTCAACATAGTGAAAAGCACTCTACCTAATTTCAACTATACAGTATAGTTGAAATTTGGTATAGTCCGAATACTAAGTAGGTATAGCTAATCGGACAGATTGCTGAAATCCCAAAAAAAACCTTAATACTTAAACAAAATAAAAAATATGGTTAAATTTCAACTACTATGCTACCACTAATGTACCTTGAACTATACAAATGGGCATTGTTAGCTTCCTATTGAATTTAAACCCGCTACAGAATCTACTGAGCGATTGATAAATGTTCCAAACGAACACCGTGCAATGCACTAGCTGTTTGGCAATTTATCTTATTCTACAAGCTACTACAACTACTAGAAATAGTTGAATAGGTACTTTTAAATGTGCATTGTTTTAATGTTTATTATTTTCTTTGTTTACAGGTAAGTGTTGCTACAATTCAACGTGGTTCTCTTTTGAAGTGGTAAATATAATTACTGTGGTAATAGACTAATAGTTCATACTTTCAGCACACCTATACCATATAATAACCGAGTTGTAAGTCATGTGAAATATTATTATCATTGTAATATATTTATTTTATTTATTTATTAATTTTACAGAATCTTACAGACTAATAATCTAATAAATAGTGTACTCTAGTTAACTTAGATTGCTAACTACAAGCTTCCACATATAGTCTACAAATTAAATATAACCTAGGTACTTACAAAATAAAAGTAGAAGTTGAACACTGACTTATTTTACTAATTAAATATGAGTATGTTTTAAACACTTACCACTTACTAGTCTTAACCATTAAAGTAAATACATAATAAGCTCTGTACTCACTAAGGTACATAATACTGAAAAGCGAATATGTTATTTAATATATTTACAGCAAATGCACAAACATGATTAAAAGCCAATCTATAAATAAATATACAAGTTCTGACTCATTCATTCGCTTTAAACTATAAAAAAAACGAAAATAATAAATACTGCAAAAAATAACTAGACGTCGTTAAAATAGTTGTATTTTAAGGCGCTAGAAACATTGCTTTTCTTCGAATGACCGAATGAAATGGACACATAAGACCAGGTTATTGATCCTCTGTTAGTTTTAGTTAATATTCAATACGCGTATTGACGATGCGCGTCCGTCGGCTATGCAGACGCAGCCTACATCGATACTCCAGCGAAATCGATTTTGAGAAAAAGAATGACTTTAAATGAACAATTATTTCACCTCTTGTGGCACGACTTTTTAGGAATGTCAAAAAATGCTTTAATAAAATAAAAAAAAATATCATACTTAGGTAAATGCAACGTTGGTACAAATCATATCGTTGCAAATAAATAGGTATTCTTTTATTAATTAACTACATAAGAATTTATGAATACATGAATTCTATTACAGTTTATCATTCATTCAATAATTGTTAAGAAATGTTTATAAAAACATCCTTTCACTCGTTCAATATGCGTTCAATTCAATAATTTAATACCTATCTTAAATCCCCTGAACTAAACACGACTACCGCACACAGTGTAGGCTCACATCGAAATGAGGAATGAATGAGGCTCAACACGGCACAGTTTCGGGTACTAAACCGATTATAGTGTGGTTACGGCAAACGTATTTTGCATTTGATCACGTTGATTGAGTTTAAGTGCGACGATTAAACTGTCTTGCTACCGTTTGAAGTGTGAATTTGTATCGTATTGATGTCCCAGAGTTGATTGGGTTTTGGTAGGCATTCGTGTATTACCCCTCTTGTGTAACCTTCCTTAGAAACCGCCGGGAATGTAAACGAATGAACGTTTTGTGTGAAATCGTTCGGTCAATGTAATTGAAAATGGAATGCCTTAAGATTGTTTGTTGCGATTTGGATGTGTTGCTTTTTAGGGTTATTTGTCTCTCAGTGTGACTTTTCATGGCAAAATCACTGTATCGATCTTGATGATAAGCGCGATTATGTATTGGCTTTTATAAATAAAAGTAAGTACTAATGTGGAATACAAAGACAACTTCGTCAACAGTTTAAGACAGTCAATTTTATACTAGATATTAGATCCTAACTTCAAAGAGACCGTGTCACCTAAGTAATATACCTACTACAAAAAGTTATAACAAATAGTATGTAGATGCCCACTTAAAACTCAAATGAATGAATGTAAAATCGATAGTTACTTATAAAATAGTAACGAACGCACTTCCTTTAAAAAAGACAACTGGCACTTTATGCAAATGTCGTCAGATAAAAAAACAAAGAAGCATATGACCGAGTTCATTGGCCTCAGTTTGTAGTGTCACCTCATTCTGTATTCCTGTTTAATCTTCGGAAGTGAAAAAAATGTTAATTTGAAATTGTCCCGCCATTTAAAATGCAGGCTATTAAAAAAAAGTTTAACGGCAGTGACAATGGGGAGGTTGGGACCATAAAGTTTCTACATTGGTATTCCATTTTTGAAATTTGCTTTTTTTATTATCTTTAAAATAATGGTTGTCACACCATTTATTTTTATTTTGTATGTATATATGTATATAAACCCTTGTTAATTCTTATTTTGAGCTAATTTTGCCAATGTCAAGTTTATTGTACGCTTTAACGGCGTATAGGCGTGTAGGTATACAAAATCCGAAAGACCGATCGGTATTGTCAATGTTGAATCCAGAGCTGTGAATATATTGACAGCTCAGTTTGCCGCCATTTTCACTACATAGGCATTACTTTTTTAGTGATACCTGTAAATACTTGGGTTCGATACCTCCATGCATCATTAATACCTTATTCTTTGAAAAATGTCTCAAATTAATAGTTAGTAGTTACTAGTACAGGTAGTAATTACTTCAATATTGTAATATTCCAATCTCGTAAACTGATAGATCGATATTTGATTTTGATAGACGCATTAGCTGACATGTTGCATCTAATTTGTTGGCGCTCAACTGAACACTATCTACCCTAAAAAATAACAAGAGCAATGATATATTATAAATATCTACTGATTGGCACCAGCTATGTGTCGTGTCTTGGCCAATTTATATAGTCCACAAATCAAATTGACGCCTTTGTTAAGCCGAGTATAATTAGTTTTTAATAGAGATGTACCTACCGATTAGTCGCGTAAACCGACTATCCGGTTATATTTGTAGTCTGCGACTAGCGGGGATTAGTCGGCGTAAATCGCAGACTAGTTGGCCTATCTCTTTATTGAAACAAAATCGTAATCTTAATATTATTTTCAGTTTTTGCTTTAAAATGAGTAATTTTTCTTTTAGTAAATAAGAAATAAATTGCTTTATTTTTGACTTACACTTTCTTACACTGTCTGTGATCACAAAATGGCTAACTCGACCAAAATCGTATAAGTATAAAACGTCAAGCAATCTATCTATACGATAGGTACCTGTCTTAACAAAAAAATAATCCTAAAGAAAGCTAGTCCGCTAGGCCGATTAATCGGCCTTTTTACTACCTACTAGTCGGCCAAAGTCATCCTTAATCCCACCTCTAGTTTCTACTAACAACTGATCCTTAACCCATTGATTATATTTAATATTAAAACGAATGTAACAGAACTTGTGTTACCAAAAGCTTAATAAGTTAAGAAACTTGCAACTTTTACCATTACCAACAAACTCGCGCAAATAATTAATAACCAAATTAATAAAAGTAATAACTCCATCAATTGAGTTGCCTCAGCAATTCGTCAGAACTTTCCCGCTCTTATTAACGATACTTACGAATGACGTAGATCACGACCCTACGCTCTATATACCAGTCTCACTAACGAATCAAGCCTCTAACTTGACAATCGTAGCAACCCTAATCAAATTTCAGGGCTTTCACTTAAAAAACACATCAGGCTAAAAACTCTACGTTCACTAGACGCGCTTCTAGTTTACTCACAATCTATCAATAGCGACAACCTTATTTATATTCAGGGTTGTAGCGTATTCAAATTATTGATCACGAAACTTAAACCATTAACGGTACACATAATTCACGTTGAATTTACGTAACTAAAGAGTCCATGCACTTGCTACTTATTCAAGTCCGCGATATTTCAATTGCGACAGCCCTGAAGCTTGGCTAGGGCTGTCACATTCTCAAATTAATCACGAAACTCAGCACAAGTTATATTGCTCGTCAATACCACCTAAGTTTCCTCCCCTCCCCTTCCTTCTGAGTGTTGCAAGTGTAGCTTGACATGACGCGTTATAAATTATTGTTATAGAACGGAGCGTTTGATTAATTTTCCGTTTGACGTTGTTTGCTCGATGACGAAGATACGTTGCGGTATCAAGATGATGAAAAAAATGAATGACAGAGATTAATCTTATTAGATTGATATGAAATTGTTACAAAGATTCAATATTTGGCAAATCTAGTTAATCTGGAACAAGTTTATTGTCAAATATAGCAGCAACTTTATAAAAATATCTTATTATGTTTAACGAATATCGATAAAATGTTGTTAATGTTGTTGACCAGTTTACTCCCTCATTATAAAATACTTTTATAAGCATTGCGTGTGAGTTATAGTAGAGTCACATGGTAGAGTTCCCGTTTTTACATCACTCTGCCAGTACAAGTCTCATTAAAATCCAGTCGTTGTGAATACTAGTCAGAACAGTCAGAAAAAACATTTTTAAATTAGTTTTAGGTGTCGAGATATTCGCCTGGCTGTGTGTTGATTATAATTCACCCAGGCAAATTTATCTGGATGAAATATTGTAATTACTAATACGATTTTAAAGTTCAACCAGAGTGAAGTACCAACCCTGTAAATCGGTGTATCTACCTCAATTAATTGGCAATTGATAGAGAAACTCTGTCAAAGACTGTTTGCGTATCGAGGACCCATCAAAGTTCGTTTTAATGGTTTATTAGTCTTTACTAATTTAAATGAGTCCGGCTATTTATTTGCGAGTAAGCTCGGTATTTAGATATTTACATAGGCACAACTTTATCAACATAGAGTAAGTCAATACAATCATTGCATTTGAAAGAAAAACTTCAATCAAGTTCAACTTCAATCGCTTTACTAACATTTAAACTTTCGCGTTGCATGATTATAACTATTTATTATAGGGGAATTAACGCGCATTATTTGCCTTAAAATTGGTTGACGTTTCGACCAGGTTGCACTGGTCGTGGTCACAAGCGGACCGATCGCTTAACCGGATCGCGATAGACGAACCATCTAACCTAAGCAATATCACTAACCTTAAAAATTTTCTTCCCTTGTTGCGTACGAGTTGGGCCCTAACAAAAGCCATAATAGTTCTTAAAAACATGACTAGATGGCGCTTACGATACGATTACGTTGACCAGATGAATTATTGCTATATTCCACTTACTTATAGACAAATCTTCTTCCCATCTCTTCCTGTGTGTGTCGTCAAAACGACTAGGGGATGTCACAACAGAGGACGGACAGCAGCGTCCTCTGCGTCCTCAGGCGTGGCGATTATGGCAATTACCCCAGAATCCACAATAAGTAAGATCTACTGGCGAGACCCGTGCCCAGAAGCGGGACAGCATATAGGTTGATATGTTAAATTAACCTTCGGTACAAATCGGTGGAAATCAGATGAATGTTTTAGGCGTTATGCTGGAACATACGTAAATACAGAGGTACCTTCATAGACTACTGAAACATTCTTCTTCTTTATAGTCGTACACTCCTAGATCCTACTCGTGATCATGGATCGTCTGGTGGGTTGCAAGCGGCTTTTGTGATACTTTTCCATCTCTTTCTGGCGGTGGCGTTTCGTGAAGTGCACAAAACTTGGTGGACGTTTTAATGAAGTTGGTCCATCTGGTGGGTGATCAGCCCCAAGGAAGTTGGCCTTCTACTCTTCCTTGTGTAACTAATATATGACCCTACCTTATTTGGTCTCTTCGTAATCGAGTATTACGAGGAAAGGCTTCATAAACTCGTCACTGTAGTAGTCAAATAATAATATTTAATAGTACAAAGGTACATTAGCACAACGCCATAGTTAACGTACGTAATTTAAATACAAATGTATGAAGCTCATATATTGTGGTGTTGAATTTCAAGAGTGTTAGCACCTACGCGACAGTACGAGCGACGGCGAAGGTGCGATGTCATACTAGTCCAAATGCTACCTATTGTTCTACTTACGATATGCTACTATTGAAATGTTAATTTAGACATATATCAATGTGCCTAATTAATTATTCATTGATTTTGTTTGTTTGTTTATTAAAAATCGGTGGCTGTCTTCACTCACGAAAACGTGTGAAGTCACCGCTCACGTTCCTCCTGCTGATAGGCTGAAGTATTGTGACCGTCGGGCAAATGCGCCCAGGTTCACTAAAGCTGTCACATGCATGGTTGTTTATTACAATGTCATCAATGTTTGGCGATTGCAGCGACATGTGATACAATTGGAAATTTAAAAAAAATGATGTCACAGGCATAATTGTATAATGAATGTCATCAATATTTTATTATGACGTTATAACATAAAATTATCGTCCGTAGACCGACTTTATAGAAAACCATTTTTTTTACTTAGGAAACACAGCTTACAGCTGGCCTTGTCATGTACGTGGCAAGGGTACACACAGAATACATAAAATGTAGCCCAATATAGATCAACTTAACTTATATAGGCTAAAACATACAAGATATGAGATAGCGACTAGATGTCGACACCTTAAAAAATGCATCAAGCACAGCAGAGGACTCTATCGTCAGATTGGACTTGCTAAAAATAAAACCATCTCGCTGGAGAGAACCTATTAAATAAACAAATTAATTACGAGAGTTACTGCATGATGGACACAATATAAGTACAGTAGCAGAACCCGTAAATATCAAGAATCAAACAAAAGCAAAACCATCAGTAACTAATAATTAAATACTCAAGATCACTCGAACTGTTAACAAAGGGCACATTTCCATTACACTAATTGTTAATCCATAATACAAACATAATAGCAACGTATCAGAACAATAGACAATTAAATAAATAATCAATAATAAACATTAGCACTGTCCTTCCTCACCCATTAGACACATCTGCATACTTCACGTCTAATTTCCTCTGTGACACTGTAACGACACCATTTACCGCCTTTAAACAATAAAATTAATTACCGAAATCCCCCAATTAAATCCACACTCCCATGTCGGGAACCAATAAAAACATTCCCGGGAAAAAAATACTTTAGTCGTTTGCATAATTCACCGATTTCACGACACAGATGCGACATTTTATATCAATCTTGTACACATTTGTGGTTTGTGTATGTGTGAGTGTTTTATGCTTGCGTGTGTGTATGCATGTGTAATTTTTGTGAATGTATATGTGTGTGTGTGTGTGTATTTTGCTAAAACGGTATGCTTACAGGAAGTGTATATGTGGCGACAGGTAAAATGTAACTAGGTACTGTAGTTATTTGAATTATATGTCAGCGTGCTAGTCAGGGGTGATAAGCATTGTTATGGCGATTTACCCGTTAACTGGTGAGTAATTATGTACGTAGTGTGTATTTGTAGCGATAATATGTTATGTTCAATTGTATTCGATTAAGCAAACGTTAGTAGTTCTCTGTGGCTCCGTCCTGGGGCCTAGACAAAGTCACATTGAAATAGCGATGTCTTTTAATGGAAAAGTATTGTAGTATAGAATTTGATGTTTGCGGTGGAGACCACAGACAATTTTTTTTTGCGAACTATTAGAACGGCGTTAGCGAATTCGAATGACGAATGTACCTTGTCTTAGCCCCCTGGTCCTACTTTTACTGGTAAAAACTTTTACCGCCTTTCCTAGGCGATGTGTTTCGTGGATTTAACAAACGCATAGTTAACAATGTACAGCTAGACTCTGAACAACAATTTGTATAACATAGTATTCTGTGTGGGAATCGAATCCACGACGTCTTGTCCAGTCACTGCACCACCGAGGCAGTACCTTTTCCCTTTAGGAGTGCAATTTTCTTACATGCTTTTTTTTACAGTAGGAATCTCTCTGCCGTGAGCGTACCCAGGATCATTTTTCGGGAAAGGTCGTAGTTTGGGGGGGGGGAGAAATAGGTGGTACAATGTTGTGTAAACACCAGCCAATGACTACTGTGTGCCGATTTTTTTGCAATTTCGGGGGTGTTTCAACCTCTAAATCCTTCCTCTTTCTTCCCTTCTGGGTATGCTTATGTTCTCCAAAATTTCAGCTCTCTCGGTCCGTCCCAGTTTGAGCTGGGTGAATTAATGATTCAGTCATCCTACTTATCAAATTTAAGTTAACAAATTCCTATGTAAAATTACTAACTCCCAACTTGATATTGTCCTAGCGATGGAATCAGTCAATGGCGTTTCAACCCTGGGGTAGTTTAAAAAATAGAAAATTTTATAGGTATGGTAATTGCTACTTTAAATTGTATTTTTTTGGAGTTTGTTTTTTGATCAATACACGACGAAGACCATATTGAATCATTTTTCGACCGTATTACATCGGCCATGGTCACGGGTGGACACAAATTTAGACTATATTAGACTAGTGCCATCCCTAAAAGTATGTCATGTAATAACGTGAAACGCGTCAGTTAAAATAATTCACACCTCGAACTGGAGCGCAAAAGTGCAAATTGTCTTTTAGCAAGAATTACCTCGACTCTCTGTACAATCGTAACTGCATACTAAAGGGAAACGTACATTTCGATTCATAAACAATTTCAAAAATTCACTTTTTAATGACACATTTATTTATTTAAAAACTTTACACACATTGTACAAAGGAGGACTTAATGCTAAAAACATTATCTATTAAAGAAGACGAAGAAAAGTTTCTTTATTGCCATGTTTATGACGTACAAAAAAAATTAACAACCATAGATTATAAATTATCAGTCTTAACCTTAATTTACAATGAAATCGAGTTTGCACGTCATAACTATGACAATAAATGGTCCCATTCAGCATATATGTTGCGAGTTTTGCGACAAACTTGCAACGCTGATTTTCAATTTTAAGTTAACCTTAGAGTGATGCAGAGATCAAAACGGAAGTAGGTACAGTAAACTAATTGGCAGCTAAACTATATAATAATAAACAATCTCTCTAGAGACTGCCTCTGTGGCGCGGTGGGTGTGTGTGTGAGTGGGTTTGATTACGCGGGACAACACTTTGTGTGATCCACAGATTGTTGTTCCGGGTCTGGGTGTACTTTGTGTCCGTGACTTGATTGTTTGTAAAGTCCCCCGTGACACAGAGCTTGTACTCTACTACGGGAGTCGTCTTTTTTAATCAAAAAAATATATATACATAAGTACCTACCACATACTACCTACTTTAAAAAAAATATTATGTTTATAACGGCATTTTAACTAGCAAATGGACCTATAGTATTATATTCTATTTTCAAAATAGAGCAAGACGAAACATTTCATGTTAAAATACTGTGGTTAATTTTTAATCTAAAGCTAGTCACTATAAAAGAAAACACCGAAGACACACATACAAGTTAACCGGACGCAAATGACGTCAACATTCACATTCGTTGGCATACCTGCATACCTGCGTGAGACATAGAAAACCATACTGTCACCCGGTCCTTTAGCATCCCTAGATCGTTGTCACATGACAACAATGCATCTGTTACTACTTTACCGCACCTTAGTGCCGGTGTACACGAGCCCATGGCGACCGATCGGCGCGAAAACGCGCGTGTTATTCAGTGGCGACCGAAGAAATCGTCGAACTGTCGAAGTTCGTATTTATTTGTCCCTGGGCACACCTATTCCTACAAGTATATTTTATAAATTTCTATCTATTCCTACCAGTAAAGATAGCTTAGTTCTACTAGTAATATATTTTCCTACTGATAGCCATTAAAAGGTGTTTCTCTGTAGATTACCTATGTTAATCTTTCCCCAGTGTAATCACTCTCCAAGTCCAGCCATGTCGGATTACGTCCCCAGCAGTAATCCAGCCGATTTTTAACCAATCTCTACTAGTGTCAAGTTATAAATAAAACTTTGTAATGAGCACGATGGTTTGTTCTGTGTTTGGATGTTAATTGCAATGTGTGAAGTAAAATTATGACATAGAACTGGGGAAATTCGGCATACTTCGATCTGCTTAGACACTATACAATCAATCAGTAATAATAATAATAAGACAGTAATTTATAATATTTTAAATTCAAAGGAAAGAGTAAATATACAGCCCACACTGTGATAGTATTTTTCAAGAAAAACGAGGTACTGTAGTATTTTATTACTTGAAAAATATAATTGGGAACCATGGATATACTGCTGGTGTTGCTAGCCTCTAATAGAGACATTAACTGCTTATGTATCACGAGTTAAGCCACCTAAGTTACTTACACTTTATACTAGTCTTTTTTTCGCTAAAGATGTTAAAAAAAACGTTGTTAAATAACACCCGGTCGCTCTTTCCTGTTTGGTCGTCGTTGCCAACCTACGTGTGTGCTGCACGTCTACACAGTCCTTTACAATGATATGTCCCGCAAGAGACATTCGTTGGTATGCAAGTCACGACAGCCATTGTCTTTCCATCCGATTGTCTGAAGCACTTTGCTTCTACGCGGTGGGATCGCTTCTATATCGCGATACAATTACTTTGACTCTGTGACACACTTTAAAGTGTTATTGATAAGTAAATTTACTTTAGGTAGCGAGAGTACGAAAGGTAACTTTTATATGTATATCGGTCGAACAAACGACGATAGCATAATAGTTAAGACGTCGGACTCCCAATCGTGAGGTTGCAGGTTCGAATCCTACCTATTATACTACCGACGTGAACCCACTCCTAACACAAGCAATTTAGCTTAGCTGGAGGGGCTAACAGAATTGCAAGTAATGTGCAACCCGCATTGTTAGTTCACTTTTTGAAAAAAAATACAAGTAAATTAAAAAATAGAAATATACATAAAATAAAATCAGAAATTATCAGGCAAAAGACCAAAGTAACAGATGCTCTAACACAGGCTCTGAGAAATGGCAATGGGCAGGGCATATCTCGAGGCTTAAAGATATTAGATGGACTATAAAAGCGACAAGTTGGAAAGGGCTATTAGGAAAAAGAAGCGCCGGCAGACTAACTAAACGGTGGGCTGATAATATTGTTATGAATGCAGGGCAAGATTGGATGACCCTTGCTAGAGAAAGAGAATTTTGGAAGAAGAAAGAGGAGGCCTATACCCAAACGGGGTCCATTTCTATAGAAGAACACCACTAGATTAATAAGTTTAAATTTACTAACACAACTAACAAAATTTGAAAGTTGAATAAAAATAAAATACCCTGACTGGCATGCCTTTATCTGATTTTAATTTATTGGCATGCAACTAGCATGCACTCTACTGTTATATTTTACTGGTACTCCACTAATCGATTCAAAACGTGACATGTACCGTCCGTCGGCTTCACTCACGTTCTTGTTGACTATTAAACACTCGCTCAATGTATTTCCTTCACCATATAAAGCGTGTTATACTTACTAACTTAGTAATCATCACGCTATGTATCCGTTAGGAAGCTTTCTAACACGTAGACTTAATTAATTTAATATTTATTGTTGTAGCACTCAAATATGATTGTGTATTAAGGCGACCAGTGCCTAGAGTGCGAGTTGTTTGTTGTTTTACGCTAACGCGGTTGTTTTTACGCTAACGCAATAGAAACGTTTACCGCGTTTGGTTAAGAGTTTTGAGTGGGTTAATCGCAGCACCAAGGGGATCGCGTTAGCATAAAACAAACTCGCACTAGGCACACTGAGGTTTCGTGACACATAAAACCTTTTTATGCCCCAAACCAAATGTCTAACTTAGGTAATTGATATAATTCCCATTCTTAAGCATAGGTAAACGACGCGATACGTCTTGCGTCAGAATTTACGAAGTAGAAACATATAAAAAAAACATACTTTTTTCGTTTACTAAGGTTTTTTAAGATTTTTCCACAACTGCAGAAATTATCTAAAAGAAACAAAAGTAAAAAAATAATGCGTTTTTTATTTGTAAAATATTGTGTAATCCGCGCAACTTCGTCTTTGCAATTGTCCCCATTTTTGCAACATTTTTCATTGCTGCTCCGCCCCTTTTGATTTTACCGTGATAATATATAGCCTATAGCCTTCCTTGATAAATGGGCTATCCAACAGTAAAATATTTTTTCAATTCGAACCAGTATTTTCTAAAATTATCGTGTTAAACCAAACTAAACTCTTCAGCTTTATAATATTTGTATAGATTTGTATTTTTTATATTGATAACAATGCCAACCATACAATGTAAAGTAACATTATAATTAAAGAGGAAACAATTTATACCAAAACCTTTGAAATTATCAAAGGTTTTAAAGGCAAATAACAAGTTATCTAAGAATAGATTGGGATTGTGCGGTCGAAACACCGAGCATTGAGGCATCCTAAACAATTGAGATAACATCAAGATGCGGGCACACCTAATTAGTGTTGCCCAAATTCAGTCTTGGTCTTGCAGTCTTGGTCTTGTTCTTGCGTTTTTGCAAGACCAAGACCAAGAACAAGACCGCGTATTTTTAGCAAGACCAAGACCAAGACTGACCGTGCAAGACTTGAGCAAGAACAAGACATAGCCTGCAAGACTCTTGCGTCTTGCAGCTAGGACTTAGCGCTATTTCACTGAGTAGTTAGGTGTAACAGTTCGGTGTATAGGTAGGTACGCTTAGGAATTCTATGAGACGCAAAAAACTGTATCAAAGAATATGAAAAACTGGACCTATGCGCATTACGACTAATACCATAAACATAGCGAATAAAAAAATATCTATTAAAATCAAACTGAGTGCATGCATAGTTATGTTTTAACCATCGGCACTTTGATAATGCGGCATCAAAGGTTTTGTACTTACTTCTCAAAGAAATTTGCCGCTTTTCGGAAGTACATGGTTATGATACACGCGCCGGCGGCTTCTTTTGAAATCTAAAACAATCGTTGCCGCCACGCCGAAATCATAACATTTGACACTATTTGATTGCCGCCATAGGGCGAAGGTATACTCATGCAAAATAATTTCCTAGTAGAGTACCTACAGGTGTTCCAAAGAATAAATAAGTTTCAGAGTGCTTAGAATGAAAATGAATACATTATACTGATCACGCAAGTAGTATTATGATTAGGATAAAATGGTAAGGATAGGTAGTAGATGTCATATTAATTCATTCTAGTAAGTATATATTATAATATTGATTACTTATATGGTTTTAAACTAATTACTTAGGTACTATTATTGTACATTTAGTCATTATATTTCTTAAGTTTTTACAAGAAAAAATAGCAAAAAAGTGTTCAAATATCACCCGTTTAATAAATATTGTAGCCACTTTTAAATATACTTGAAACGTGTAAAAAAATTCTACAAAACTAATAAAATAATATAAAAAGCGTAGATACTTACCTACTAATAAAATAAAAAGCCTGCGATAAGAGTTTTGTATTACTTACCAGCCCGAATATCTCTGAGAGAGATGATGAGAGTAAGTATTTACTAGCTGTGCCCGCGACTTCGTCCACGAGGAATAGTAACTTTGGAGGTATAGTGACGTTCAGGACTTATTTATTTATTTTAAAACTTCTGTCATCAAACATACAAACGAACTCTTCAGCTTTATAATATTAGTATAGATGTACGCCAAAACATTCACTTATATGTAAAGAATAGTGATTGGCACTAATTCTATTTTATTCACGCGTCGCGTCTGTACAAGTAGGTAATATTTAGTGTGTGTTTGTACGCCGCACGCGGCATTGTTTGATTTGCGGCGGCATCCTTTTCATAGAGCCGGCACGTGGCGAGGCGGCGCGGTAAAGCAAGGAAACGTACTATAAATAAAGGAATTATTTTAATTCCAGTCATTTCCAATTGAGCTGTGCTTCGAGTCTAACTTGATAATTGTTTTTACTAATTCTCGTTGTTTTCTAAAAACGTATCACGTGTACAATTTAATATGAGTGACGAAGATTCAAATTATTCTAGTCCGAGTAACGAGAGTTTGAGTCACAGATCTAAAAGACCCAAAAGCAAATTTGAGGAGTTTTTCGAAATAATTCATGCATCCCAAACTGCCTTCTGTAAATTGTGCCAACATAAAAAGATTGAAATAAAAATGAAAAACAGAAACACTTCAGGCTTAAGGAAACATCTAATATCTTTCCACAAAAAGGAATCAGAAATATTTCTTCCTGTTAAACCAAAATTAAGTGGAGATATCACAAGCTTTTTAGTAACCGCTGGAAGTGGACAGGTAAGAATATTTTTTTAACAGTTAAAAGAATTTTAACTCCGCGTAGCTATTCATGCGATACTTTCAAAAACGCCATTAACTTACGTAAGTATTTTTGAGTTAGTGGTGTTTTCACAGTTTTCATCTAGGGGTGCGACATATTAAGTATGTAATTATCGTCTTAAATATTTTTTATAAACACCCATATTTTCAGTTAATCGGCCAGTAACAACTAAGTACTTTATTTTGGTAAATTACAGTACAGTGCAACCTTAATATAACAAATATCAATTTAACGATTTTCTCGATTTAACAACAACAAACCTCCTCCTCTTATACGCTCAAACCTAATAACACAAGATTTATTGTTTTGTTTCAGTCGGAAAACAGCAGTGACAACATCACGACAGCTACAGTTGATTGGGTGGTGAAAAAATATCTTCCCTTCTCAGTTTTCGATGACGAAGCTACACAAGTATATTTTCGACGTATTTGCCCTAATATGGTGTTTCCTAAAAGGTCTACACTTAGAAGGAAAGTCAAAGAGCGATTTGAAGAGCTCCAATTGAATCTCAAGGAACGACTTCAACAATTATCATCTAAAATGTCTTTTACCATTGATGGGTGGACGTCAATTGCTGGTAGGAGTTACTACGGGGTTACTATTCATTATATAGACAACGCATGGAAGTATCAATCTGTAGTTCTTGATTTTATACCATCACGCGGTCGACATACTGGGGAAGATATTGCAACGATTTTCCATGAATGTTTATTGGAATATGGCATAATTGATAAAATACAAGGTATCACGGTCGACAACGCAACTGCAAATACCAAATTCATGTATGAACTGGGCAAACAGCTGCCGCCACACTTTGATTCAGACAATCAACATTTCCGGTGCTTTGCTCACATTTTAAACCTTGGTGTACAAGATTTATTAAAGACCTTAGCATTACACTGTGAGTCTGACACTAACGCGCAAGATCAGCAGTACGAAGACTATGCAGACGAAACTGAGGATGAGGAAGATGAAGAATCTGCACCAAATATTGCTGACTCGCGTACATCTGTAACAAAGTTACGCAGTATTTCCAGTAAAATAAAAAGAAGTGAGATAGTGAAGAAGAAGTTTCAGTCTGCTTGTGAAGCAGCTGGCGTGCCATCAAATCTAAATGCCATTCTTGACTGTCCAACGAGATGGAATTCCACACATGATATAATTGGATTTGGTTTAAAAGTGAGAGCGGGCATTGACATATTGTGCAGTTCTGTCACCGAATTAAATGATTTTCAAATCACAGCTAATGAATGGCAGGTACTCGAAAAATTACATAAATTTCTAATAAACTTTAAACTTTTAAGTACAAAACTTGGTGGAGACAAATATGTTACATTACCGCTAGTCATTGTATCATTCAATCTCTTGCTAGATAAAATTGAATCCATGGTAAAACAGTTAGATGAGAAACCTAATCGATCTGAAGTGGATGAAAGGCTCATTCTAGCTTTCCAAGCAGCTCGAGACAAAATGCTTAAACATTACAAGAAGAGCAACTGGATTTATTGTACTTCTTTAATTTTAGACCCAAGGCATAAGGCTCAGACTTTTGACCTGACAATGTGGGGGAAGCAACTTAAAACAGAAAGTCTGCGCAAGTTCAATGAACTTTATGAAGAATATAAAAGTCTACACTCACTGAACAAATCTCTGGAATTACCAGAAAAAGAAAATAAAGTATGTGATGAAGATGAAGACGTAATAGACTTTGATAAACTCTATGAATGTCCCTCGACGTCATCTGGATCTTGTCTTCAAGGCTTAGTGATAGACGAGTTGGAGGAGTACCTGAGAAAACCAAGAACTGCCAGCTCGGAAGACATTTTAGATTGGTGGAGGACGCATGAGACAGAGTATCCGATTTTATCGAAAATGGCCCGTGATTTTCTCTCAATACCTGCAACTTCAGTACCTGCTGAGAGGTTATTTTCTAAAGCATCATTAGTAATTAGAAAACATAGAAATAGGTTAAGTGATGAGTCAGCCAGATGGTTACTTTGTATTAATTCTTGGTCAAAAAAAATTATATAAAGTATCATAACCTAATGATAAAGCTGTTGATTTGTGTTGTATTTTATTTTTTATTCAAATAAATGATAAATCGTAAACTCTTTTATTAAATTTCTTATAAGTTGAGGGTTCAATCTCTTTCTAGACAGATAAGTATTGTTCTTTAAAATACAGTCAAGTTATTGTAATTAATTTGTTTTTTTACATGTTTTAGCAAATGTAAGCTTATAAATCATAAATGTTTATTAAGAAACAGTTACTTCCATGGAAAACGACATATAGGTCAGTTGATTTTTCGAATTTCTTATCAAATCTTCAGTTACTTATTAATCTGCTTGATCTTTACTATGGCTATGTTAATTCAAGCTCACAATGTTCCAATTCTAATACGTTTTTCTAAGATTTAAAGTAAACTTTAATAAATAGTAATAGACTAATAGGTAATTGCAAGACTTGCAAGACTCTTGCTGCAAGACCAAGACCAAGACCAAGACTGGGAGCGCAAGACCAAGACCAAGACCAAGACCAGGTGTATTGGCGCAAGACCAAGACCAAGACTGGCTAAGTCTCGTCTTGTTCTTGCATTTGGGCAACACTACACCTAATCAAGTATTGTTATTATCACAACTGTTTAGTTACCTTATAGGAAATCTTGAATTAAATAAATATCTTGGGACAGCTAAAACACGGCCGTTTGATCCCAAACTAGGCAGACTGCCTAGTTTGGGATCAAGCCTGTACAATAGCTACCCAACAAGTGATAAACATGGTTATACTATACTAGCTGTCCCGCGCAACTTCGTATGCGTAAATTTTCCCCGTTTTTGCAACATTTCTCGTCGCTGCTCCGGTCCTATTAGTCGTAGCGCAATGTTATATAGCTTATAGCCTTCCTCGATAAATGGGCTATCCAACAAAAAAAGAATTTTTCAAATCGGACCAGTAGTTCCTGAGATTAGCGCGTTTAAACAAACAAACAAACTCTTCCGCTTTATAATATTAGTATAGATTTCTAAATTACACCCAGACACAATAAACAATATATAAATATATATAATCACAAAGATTTATACTAAATAGGAATCAAACTCACAACCTAGCAGCATTTAGTGTTATTAACCATAGACTAACAAGCCGGTCGAGACAAAATTATTACGCTTTATCTCAAAGATTTTTAAAAGAATTGATTGCTACTTAAACAAAAGCTCACTAAAATAATTGGAAACATGATTTTTCTCCAATTTCTGGTCTCTGTATTATACTGTAAACAGTAATGCATTCGGAATCATTAATTTTCCCCTTCCACTGCATGATATTCTTTGCCAATGTAAAATAAACTAGCCGATTAGCGCAATTTCGTTTGCGTATATTTTTCCTGTTTTTGCAACATTTTTCATTGCTGTGCCGCTCGTATTGGTCGTAGCGTGATGTTATATAGCCTATAGCCATCCTCAATAAATGGGCTATTCAATTGTAAAGATTTTATAAATTCGGACCAATAAGTTCCTAAGATTATTGTGTTCAAACAAACAGACTCTTCAGCTTTATAATATTAGTATAGATGAAAATTGGTGGCTACAATACTGCTGTACAATGCATTGCAGTCACCTACTAATTCATTAATCAGTCTAACAGTCCAAATCCTATTCACAATGGGATGTGAGACGTAATCATCACTTATTTTTCAATAATAACGGAACGCTATGAGCCTGATATAGCCCGAAAAACATAAGATTTATATAATAATATATATAATAATATATAATAATATAATATATGATTGCTTGAAATAAAAATCTTGTTGGGGTGTCCGAGTTTTGCACTATACTAAAAATAAACTTGTATAGTACATTTTTATCGGTATAGTGGTTATCTCAGCTGTCTAAATTGCCATGAAACATATAGAATATACAAATAACCACATTTTCATTAATTTACCCACGAAATTACGAACGGAAAAAATGAAATATGAACGCACATAATTAGTTGGACGTATCCGTTTATGAAACTTGTCACGCATATTAAATTCTTTTCACGCTTCTCGTATTTAAGCCGTGTTCGTTTCGGCTCCAACGAATGTATGTATTTTGTACAATATTTCGACGGTGGCTACGAAAATTGGTATAATTTATATGTGAAACGAACGTATGCGTGATTTAGAAAAGCTGTGACGAATTTTCATGTACAAATGTGCGGTTTTATCGCGAATCTAGTGATACAATTTGCATTTGAAGTTTGTAAGGGCCATTTTCCTATGAGCGCTGATCGTGAGTTTTGTAAAATAAGGGAAAAATGTTATTTATCATATTGAAATTAAAGAAAAATCGATATTATATATTACGGGTCTTAATCGCGTGAATAATTTAAGATAAAATACTTTGTTTATTGCCCGACGTTTCAACCGTATTGCAACGGCCGTGGTCACGGGTAGACTCAGTTTCAAGTCAACAAGTCTATCCGTCATGTCATGTCATAAAAATCGACATGTTAAAATGAATCACAATTCTTAAAGATCTTGATCCAGAAAAGCAATTTGCTCCGATTAACTCAGGTATGGGCGTTCCCAGGATCATTTATTGGCAAGTTCGAACAATTACTAATCACTGGCTAAATGTGTACTATGTACCTAGGTACCTTTTTTGCAATTTCGGGGGTGTTTACGGTACACCTGTGGACTCAGTCCCCTTTATCCGAAAAATTTTAACAGATCCAAATGAAGCTCCATACTGAGTCCATACTAACCGTGTACTATTTCACAAATAGTATACGTTCTCAAAATGTAGACGTACAGAGACAATTTTTTTTTTAAAGATTATTTAGATGTCACGCAGTCAGACTGGCCGGTATAATAGTTTTGCAAACAATGCTAGCTTAGTCATTATATTTTCTACATAATGTCACTTAAACATTGTGTTACGGGAATCATGGGAGAATTCGCTTTCGTCTAAAAAACAAGTTTTATCATTGTGTTTAGCGAGAGTGTTTTGTTCCGACGGCAAGCACGCGCCTTCACACTTTATTTAACGGCAAACTAGAACAAAATGAATTAATTTTGAACACTGGAACGGTCTACTATACACCTTTTAATTAAAAGGATGTGCCCCGTGGTGACTTTTAGGAGTTTGACGGAAAAATAACAAAATTGAAAATGCTCTCGATAGTCGTGGCACTTAATTAAAAGTTGTTTTTATACTGCGGGCCAAATACACCATTACTTTCAACATTTGCGACAATGCATTGTATTCTTTCCGACAAGGTAATGCAATGCCGCGTTCGAATTTTTCTATCTAGTCCTAATCGCTGCGATAGGGGTTTATAAACTCCAATGGCAACGATTGCGACCTATTAGTCCCTGCATCGAATGTCCAACAAAAAGGAGTTATGTGGGAGTGATTCATGGGCCAATTACAACGCTAAATAACTGAGCGAATAATAAGCGGACTGTCGCAGCGATGTTAAGACTCTGTAAGGCTGATGAATCTTAACATCGCTGCGACAGTCCGCTTGTGACCACGGCCGGTGCAACCTGGTCGAAACTTCTAGCAATTTTAAGGTAAACAATGCGCGTTAATTCCCGTACAATAAATAGTTATTATCATGCAACGCGAAAGTTTAAATGTTACTAAATAACTCAATTTAGATGCAGTGATCTTACGACTGAAATCGTTCAAACGCGATTCAATGTGTCGCGAAATCCTCCGCCAAAAGTGAACGGGACAGTTATTGTCTGATTCACCTGGTCAAATTACTTATTCTAAGTGTCAACACAACAAATTTACGTATATACGTACTTGAAACAGAACTATTTGAATAAAATCTCTTAAAGAAAATCAGCATCCCAAATTAAATGAATACATTTCCATAAAATCAAGAAAAGGTTAAGAAGTCTAAATCAACTACAAATCTTAATAAATCAAATAATTCTAGCTCGAGTTGTGTCAATAACAAACTGAATTCATGAATTTGTTTTCCTGAAACTTGGGTAGTATTTGAACACCTCAGGAATTTAATTCTTAGTCGGCAGGTGACTTGAGAGATAGGTAAACAATATGGTAGCCAATGTTAGTGAATTGATGAAGAGTCTTTTATAGGGTTGTCTAACTATAGCTGAAAGGAATTTTAAGTCTTATCATACAGTTACGAAGTGCTATTTTAATCTGGCTTTCACTTTATCATATTAACATGTTGTACCTAACAGGCGTCTAATAAAAAGTAGCCTATAGACTTATTTACTAGATGACTTTGTCATGATTCATAATGACTAGCTTACTATGCATAACCTCAACGTAATCAAATTTACTGTAACACATATACTAGAAAACTGACTGGAGATGTAAGTATTGCACCGCCATTCTCTAGTTGGCTACCTACTTAAAGCCTAAGCACCAAATATAAGCCCCACACTCAAATCGTAAGATGTTTCCAGACCTGAACAATAGCCCTCAGAAAACCCCATCACACTTCGCAACCCCTCGGTAGCCCACTCGCTTTCGCTTCACACTCGTACTACT
This sequence comes from Herminia tarsipennalis, assembly GCA_945859575.2. NCBI lineage: Eukaryota > Metazoa > Arthropoda > Insecta > Lepidoptera > Erebidae > Herminia > Herminia tarsipennalis. The sequence continues at coordinate 5,321,599 of OX243834.2, read as the reverse complement.
CGATGACAACTCGATCCCCAATTAAGCCGCTCTCGATACCTGGCATTATCGGATTCGAATCGATTCGACAGTCTCGTTGCGCATCGCTGGCGATACCAAATATTGACACTCTATATCTGGTTGACGAGCCCGTAGACATAGAGACTGGACCGCGCTATACTATAAGCTCACAACATTGACCATTCTCTAGAAATAGAACGCGGCTGTGCGACCAATTACCTGTCTCTTTTCTGTAATGCCAAAGTGACATGACATAGACATCGTGGACCAAACAGATTTCTAGAAAGAGACCACTTCTGACCGCACAAGTGTTTTGTCTTTCACACGCTTTGCAGCCTGTATCATACCTAAAAGGGCGCAGTCCAGTCTCTCTATGTCTATAGACGAGTTCATTGACGTACAGACCAGGCTGCGCCATAACTTCAAAAATTTACCACTCTCTCGAAAGAGACAATGCTACTTTGAGGACAATACCTGTCAAAGATACAGGACCGCACGAGTTTTTTTTATCTCTTTCACGCTTTGTAGTCAATATTTACTTTTTAATTGAAAGAGATGGCGCGGTCCAGGTCTATACGTCAATGGATGAGCCGCATAGAGACGGTCCACCAAACTATGGTACGGTGCATAAATATTGAAGTTATATAGATTGGGTATGTAAATTTTCCTCTAGACCGGACCAGTCCTTTAATCAAATAATATCTTCTTCGTCAATTATTTTAGTGGTTATATGGAATTAAAATGATTAGTATAATTTTTATATTATAATTTTATTATGTGCGTGCTATCATTACATCTTTTTAACAAACAGAATGACTCCTACGGTTTTTTGTACTGTTATTTCTTCTATTTATGAAGGTTCTTTTATGTACGCTTACCGCTTTTTGGTATTAAAAGACCCTTAATTGCTATGAATCCTATTAGAAAAGAGTTTCCAATAAAACACGAGACATTTCAATTTCACATAGATTGATGTTTTACCTAAACACACAACATCATAGCGGGTAACTTTAAACTGCGTGGAAGGAAACATACACATAACACAAACAATACACACATACGAAATACCAATAGAGCAAGTAATATTCCATCCTGAATCACATCACCCTAATAATTCGATTTGGCCATTGACAATAGGAACTAGACTGTCATGGCGTCACAATCAGGCGATGGGAACGCACATAACCTATTTGTGCAACGTCTTGCAATATCACACCAGAAGCACAGATACATGCTACAGCCGGCTCACATGTCAACAACAAACTCACGCAAACATAGCTATGCGTAAGTACATTGTCAATCTCAGTTGTCATTCGACCGAGATCTGTGAGCGTGTGTCTCTACGTGTGTCTGAGCCTGTTTTCACTCATTGTAAGGAGCTGGCCATCTGTTGGATGTATTTTATGCCAGTAGCTAGGCACATGAATCGTGTCATACAGCCAAGTGAAATGGAAAGCTCATGGACATTACAATCAGTGTTGTTTAATTTTCTCACGGGTTTTGTTATGTGACATACGGGAAAGGCGTTCGGCGAACGAAGGTAGTCGTAAATTAATCTAATGTCAGTTTGACAAGTGACATTTATTTGACATAAGTTCTTTCGTAATTTTAATGTTTTTTTTTTACAATGAAACTTACAAAGTACTTGTCTTATACAGCCCTCTATCGTTTCCATTTCCTTTCAGAGAGAAGGTACAGATGAAATCTATCACTATAGTTTGATACATTTCCTAACTAGAAATAATATTTAATATTGTCAGTTTTGTTCTTTAAATAATTTCTCTAGTTTAATCGAGTGCCAATTCATGGCCACGGCCGATGCAACCCTATCAAAACATCAAGCAATTCTTATAGTACTTAGGTACCTAGCATGATCACGTTTATTCCCGACAAAAATATCAGACTACTTCAGACCACTTTGTTCGAAAGCCGTTCCGAGATTCCGTGTTTCTTGATTTTTCTATATGTTCATGCACCAAGAACGCATTCTATGAACGTTACGCTTTATACTTTAGGTAGAATAGAAAGAAAGATTATTTTTTGGGGTTATAAGTTCTCCAGTCTTCACAGTCGTGTGTTGTAAACAATTGGTACGCGAAACGTGGCGACATTATCAGCGATCTCTACGAAATTCCACGCGAATGCACACAATGAACCAACCTTTGTGACAACATTCGTATCTCATCGCGCTCATTGGTTCTAATACAACGTATAAACAAATTGAAACGAGTTTTATAAGCTGACAGGGAAATTTCCCTTTTAGGACCGCGTGATGGTGGCGTCAACATTTTTTCAGTTTACAAGAATTTTTTTTTATTGTTGCTTTTTTAGCATGCGTCATAATTGTTGTGGCTTAGAACTGGTAAAATAGATACATAGTCTTCTGTGTGGTTTATGGTTTTGTAATACACTGGTGTTGCTATTAAAAGAAATATATTGAGGCGAAGTTATTTTATCTGTCTCTTTCTGCTATCGCCGTTCGCGCTGTTGGTACCTACAGTAACTTCCTAAAGGAGCTACGACAAACGCAGTACTTCAAAATAATAACTATATTAAAGGTAAATAGTAGTAGGCAGTATTAGTTCCGAGATTGACTTCTTTTTTGACGATTCCTGCAGTTGGGTACAAGACCTGTGTCACGGGGGACTTTACAAACATACAAGTCACGGACACAAATTACAACCAGACCCGGAACAACAATTTGTGGATCACATAAAGCGCTGTCCCGTGTGGGATTCGAACCCACGACCTCTTGCGTAGCAGTCGGAGACACTCTCACCGCACAAAAATATAAAGAATTTCACTACTTCTTCTTGTTTCAATACAAAGTGTTATTTTACTTACACTTAAACTGATAGATTATTATGTACTAGCTGACCCGCGCAACTTCGTCTGCGTAATTTTTCCCCGCTCTTGCAACATTTTTCAATGCTGCTCTCCTATTGGTCGTAGCGTGATGTTATATGGCCTATAATTTTCCTTAATAAATGGGATATCTAACAGTAAAAGAATTTATCAATTCAGACCAGTAGTTCCTGAGATTATCGTGTTCAAATAAACAAACAAACTCATCAGTTTAATGGATTTTTTTGCCGCCATTTTTACGACTCTATATAGGAATGCTATCTGAACAACGTTTGGTAAGATGATCATCACTATCAAATGATAGTACGTTTGGTAGTATGATCAGAAATATTGTATTTTTATACCATTGCAATAATATTGTCATAAAACAAAATGTATTTTCCTAATCAAACAATACTTTTGACATATACTTTCGAGAAAAAAAATATATTACGTTACAACGTTTCCCTGTCAGTACATTGACACATATTTCTTTATATCTATCAAATGATGCCCCATTCTCTCCCTATTCCTTGAGGCATTTGTCGCGTTCGTAATATCGCTATTTATTGTATTATTCGTATTTCTTCGCATCAAAGAGTAACAAAAGGAACAATGTAATGTGTTGAACAGGTATACCAGAGTTTCAATTTACGTTGAAATTGCTACATCGACTCGGTGTGTTACAGGGTTGTCAACCCCTGAAAGTGTATCTTCCTAATGGGCTAGTTAGCTAGTCAAAACAACAACTCTTTAAGAAATTTCAAAACGCAGATTTTATATGGAGATCTCATACAAATACCGGACTATGATGTCACTATTGTTGGCTGTACAAATCGCTTCTTTTTATGATATGATTAATAATAAAAAAAAAAACAATTTAACACAAAATTAAATAAGGAATTAATTGTTTGTAGTTTACATGCTGATTTTTTTGTTTACCTAGGCAACAAGCCTATTATAAAGATTCTTTATTATTTTCTTAGAAGTACAATTTTTGAGTTAAGTAGCAAAGACTTTACAAGATACTAAGTCGACCTACACGCAGACGAGGAACAACAATTTGTGGATCACAAGAGATTGAAGAAGTGGTGTACCGTATAAATGGTGGTAGTTTTTGTAACAAAGTTGTATTTTCCATTTCATATTTTTCTATCGGTTTAAAAGCTAACCTCTCGGGAAACAACTAGACTGCCTATCACACGCGAGCGTTATCTAAAACTCGGTTCATTTACCAGTAAAATATAATTTATAGATTTTTTTCCCCAATTTAAGGTAAAAATTCTACGTTGACAACCCTAGCATGTACTGCCAAAGCACTCTGACGTTTGCGATATTTATACGAATTGGAAAAGTAAAATGGTATGAGTATTACCAACATATTTTTATTGGTATATTTTCAGACCGTTTGATGACGAATTACGATCACCAAATTATATACGGTAATATTTTGCAAATAATGATAAGAATATAATTTTGTTTATTTATTTAGTTACAGGGGATAACCAACAAAAAGATTATTTAAAGTAAAAGCACTTATGAAAAACTTCAGGGTGGGACGATTTACGTATTCATAAGTATAGTGTCATAATAAAATAATATCAGAAAAACTACAACACAACTGTTCTTTTTATAAATTAATAATCGCCATAAACAAGCGCAGTATTTTTCAAATTTGGCGCCCTCTCCACAGTCTGCACTAAAGACGCTTGTTCGCAGTTCCGAATTCAAATTTATTCAATTTCGCGGAGCGATCGGTGTGGAAATGAAACGTCTCAGGCTGGTACGTTCGGAAACGTTGGTACACTTCCTTCTCTATTAGCATTCGTTGCTGACACGGCATTGTTATAGTTGGATGCGCGAGGGAGATTTGCTCGGTGCTTTTTTCTCCCCTCGCCTCTATTGTGCGAGTTGACGCCATGATTTTTGCGGTGAAAATGGGTTACGTGTGCATATTTTATGTGTCAACTTTTCTTCACTGCTAATGCGAAACTGTAACTGTGTTTTAAAGGCTCCTTCTGAAAAAGTCTTTATCGTATTTGTAGAATTTTTTTTCCACATTTCGTGCTAGACTTCGATCGTGTACCTACTTATTATTGCAAAAAAATGGCATAAAACGAAATGTCGTCATGAAGACGTTACAAAAAGGATAGATTGCGTCCTCACTTTCTCAACTTTACAGGCAACAATAGATATTAGTTCAACTTGATATTGGATAATACAATATACGACACTGATTATTGACAAAGGACCTACCTATAGGTAGAATAAAATTGGCATTTCATTGTTATGCTGATATCAACTTTACAAAATTCGTTTCAATATTAGCATTTTATCAAGAGCAAGAGCCCAAAAAACAATAAATAAAACATCTGAAATCTGTATTTATTCAATTGACAACGGCTTTGAGATCTCAGTGGAAACATCAACAAGTGAACACGAAAGCGATTGAGCATCATCTCAGTGATGTTTTGAGCACAATTCGTTCGGAAATCGTCGTATCTTTACACACACGAACGAGCATTGACGAAATAATGACAGACGAAACTCCCCTTTCATTCAATCAGTTCATTCCCAATCTCAGTTCAGTCAATCAGTTCAAAGATTTGAATTTATTCGGTCACTCGTTCCTATTTTGTGTTCCATTTTCTTTTGTAAAAACTGTTTTATTATTATGTAGAATAATAAATAAAAGAAAATGGATTCTTTTGTTGTGTATGTTTTAAGATGTCGGATTTATAAGAAACTTGTAGAATATTTTAATATTTTTGTGTTCGTTTTAATTACCTGAAGTAATACAGTATTGTGTAAGATTTTTACTGTAAATATTTCTTTCGCTCATATTTCTTTCAAAATGGTTTTTAATAAGAAACGAAATAAAGCGTTACTTTGAACAACTTAATTATATATTTAATCGAATACCTACTTACCTACCTAATAAATAGAAAATGAGGCCGAAAAAGTAAAATTATACAAACCCTCGGTAATTATGTAGATATTTACAATTATATAGTACTAAACTTACATAATTAATATAAAGTGGAAAGAAAGGTACATAATCACAAAACATTAAAAACACATCACAACAAAATTAATACGAGACTCATAATCACTCAATTTTCTCCCCGAAATTCGTGGAAAATTGGGGCAACACAATTTAAAACTAATCACACAACGTTCTGGCTCCCTAGTTTGTGGGGAGTCTCGTTGAAAAGCCAACAAACATAATAAAATCTCGTCAAATAAGTACAGTGAGCAAGATAAACGCGGGGACAAAGCTCCCAGCTAAACAATATGACGAAATCGTACTGTTTGCACGGTAATTTCAAAAGCTGCGGTTGCCTCACTTTTAGAGGAAATATTTCGAGACTATACAACTGTCGTGTTTTCCCGCGTTTATGCAAGGATCTCGTGGAGTTTGTCGACAAAAAGTCCCGTCATTGTATTCGAAAATAGTTTTTTTACGCTTGCAATGTTACTCTGGATGTTTGGTTGTTGCCTTTGCCTCATTTTAATGCTTTGCTAGTTACGACTGTTTACGACAGCGTACTCTTTTACAAGGACCTTCTACATTTGAAATTCGAATGAATTCTGTATATTTTTATTTACAATGGTTCTAGCGTCTCTATCTAATTGGCAATCTACTATCTCTCTCTGTCATGGAAGGCCGTATTTAACAAACAGAGTTGTAAAAATGGCGGTAAATCGACCTATCATTATTTTCACAGCTCCTCGTTTAGCGTGTGAAAATTCATGAAATAGGTAAGTAGGTACGTGATAAATCGATAATACTGAGTCCTTGGGCAGTGTTCTAGAATAATCATACACCATCAGATCACTTTTAAAAAGTAGCTGCATTAGGATATTTGACTGAAGTCAAATCAGCCTCTCTTTAAGAAACGTCAAAAACGACCCGTTCCTTACAAATTTATATGAAATGCTAGCATGTGACGTCACGTTTTTATAGTCAAATCATTTACTTTTTATGATTAAAAAATAATAAAACATAAAATAAAGATAATCATATTTTTTCAGAACATATAATGACGTATTTTTACATGGTTAGTATAAAATACATTAATATCATGGGACAACTCACACAACGCTATCTGACCCCAAGCTAAGCAGATCTTGTACTATGGAATCCAGACAACTGATAAACATACTTTTATATTTCTAAATACATACATATCATACACTAGCGGACGCCTCGCGGTTTCACCCGCGTAGTTCCCGTAGGAATATAGTTATAAAAAATAGCCTATGTCACCTGGGGTTGGGGTTAGTGTAGCTTCAAAACGATGAAAGAATATTTCAAATCCGTCCAGTAGTTTCGGAGCCTATTCAATACAAACAAACAATCAAACAAACAATTAATTCTTTCCTCTTTATAATATTATATTATACATATCCAGACACAGAATAAACCATCCTGCAAACAATACTTTATTTTAATAGTAGTCAAATACCCAATTAAAAAAAAAGAAAAAAAAAACTTACGCACCACGCACGTTTTAAAATACTAATGACAAAAATATTTTTGTCGTAACATCCGCTTGTAAATTCAAATAGCTTCCATTTTCGAACACATTTAAATAAACAATAGTAACGCGCAATCTATTTATAAACAAAAAGTATAATGGGCTAAAATGAACAACTAGAAAATTAAGCGAATAAATGCTGAAAGGAAACGGCTCAAATTAGACAAACGACGTAAGGACTGTGGCTCGTTAACGAGTTTGACAAATTTTCTATCTAGCTGCGACATAATGAAGAGAAAATTATGTTTGTCGACAATTTCTACGTTTGCTTATTACGTCTGAGAGTGAGACGCGGTTCATACTAAGCTTATAATCAGCCGCTGACTTTAAAGAAGACATCGGTCTCGCAGACGTGAACCCACTCCTAACACAAGCCATAGAGCTTAGCTGGAGAGGTTAATAGGATTGCTATATTATAGTATAGTGGAACGACAATCCCACATTGCTAGTGATCTTTCTAGTGATCTTTAAAAAAAAAAAGTGACCTAGGAACTTGAATTAGAATTGCGATTTCAGGACAAAGAATAGGGTATTTGACTGAAGTCAAATCAGCCCCTTTTTAAGAAATGTCAAAAACGACCCGCTCGGTACAAATATGTATGAAGTGCTAGCATGTGACGTCACGTTTTCTATGGTCAAATAATTCACTTTTTATGTTTCTTTTTATGATTAAAAATTAAAAAAACGTTAAATTAACACTTTTGACATATTTTACATGGTCAGTATAAATCTTTTTATTTTGATACTAGTCAAATACCCAATTTAAATAACGTAGATTTAAATCTAACATAGAGTTACAAATAATCATTTTACTTGTGGGGTCACTGACTTAGTGGCGACCGAGCAGATCGAGATATCAGCGAGGTTAAGTAACGTTACCACTGTCGGTCAATAGATGGGTGACCGTTTTCGAGCATTGTCATACTCCTTTCGTGCCTCGGAGAGCACATTAAGCTGTCGGTCCTGCACCCAATCTCTCTGCGTTCGCGTCGGATTTCTGTCCCATCGGGCTATGGAAGTGAGGGAATAGAGTGCCTTTGTGCGTGCGAGAGCGTGCGAGCCATAATCCCGGCTCTCACGTTCTGTGCTGACGCCAGTTTCGAGTATAATTTCTTTCTGATTGTCTTCAAAGTCTCGTTCTTGTCCGTAAACTGGACAAGAACGAGACTTACGTATTTAGCTTTGTAATAGCGACACGTCAGTTTGCCGCCATTTTTACAATCTCAACTCTTTTCTTAGTGTTAATTAATTTCTTTATACCCATACCTCCTCGATTTAACGTTATTTTTGTAGGTACTAACCTTTCTTTCTTGCTTTTTCTATAGGAACCATGCATTTTACTGAGGTTAATAAGAAACCTTGTCACTCTTCAGCCCATAAACTATCTATATGCAAATGATGTCGATCCGTTGTGCCATTGATGCGCAAAAGAAGGACAGACCAACACTTTCACATTAACAGTACTTATCTACACAATATTCAAAGTAGTATATACTTCGTTTCACATTTTGACGTGACTTTATAAATCTATGACCGGCTGCACTCACAATGAAGTGTCTAAAAAATAAGTCACGTTATTGACTGGTTGCTAAGCAATGCGAATGGCGATTCCGCCTGCTGATAGGCTGAAGTATTGTGACCGTTGGTCGCATGCGTCCGGGTCCACTAAGACTGTTACAGACATGGCTGTTTATAACAATGTCATCAATGTGTTCTTATGACGTTTTCACGTAAAATTATCGTCCGTAAACCGACTTTACAGACAACCATTTTTTTCGCTTTTTTTATCCTTACAGCAAAATAAGTGCGTTATTGCCCTACCGTACCCCACACAAGTAGGGATTACTTCGGAGATTGTCGGTCCATATATATAACACGTTGAAGCGTGGGACACGTCCATTGACGTATAGACCTGGACCGCGCCATCCCTTTAAATTAAAAAGTGAATATTGACTTCAAAGCGCGAAAGAGAGAAAAAACGAGTACGACCCTGTATGTTTGACAGTTATTGTCCACAAAGTTGCGTTGTCTCTTTCTAGAGTATGATCAATTTTGTGAGGTTATGGCGCAGTCCAGGTTTACACGTCGGATTATGAGAATGAGGAAATAGATCGTATTTGTGCAGTGTAATATTTTGCCCTAGACTCTGCCTATTGGTTAGTGACCGTGACTGCTTACCCTGAGGTCAGTGGTTAGATTCCCACCCAGTATAATTTTTTGTGTGATGAAATGACCCACAAATGTTTATTTTTTAAGGGTGTAATTTATACTGGGTGTTGATTTAGTTAGTCGAATCCTTGCCTTGGGGGTGTGATCAGGGGGTCAATTCACTTATTTAAAGCAGTGCAGTTACGCAGTATACGCTTGCGCCAAGTATGCGTCTCGAGAGCGCAATAACGACATTCTAGTACGGTCCGCAAGCGTTTCTGAGATCGATCCCAAAGTTACAAGAATACGAAAATGGCCGTTTTAATCGAAACTTAACTGCTACTGCATTGCAACTGTGAATTGGCCTCTTGACCATGAAACTGAACTAAAATTTAAAGCTTGTGCCACAGATAATATAATACTATACTAGTACTTGTGCCAAGTTAAAGTACGCTCGATAGATCTCAGCCTTAAAGCCCTAAAGTATTACAGTTGAGACTGCGACATGTCGCTAATATTTGTCGGCTAATGAACGCTAATGTCGGTTTCACATTTAGCGCTTCCTAAGGTCGAATGTTTAGCGCTTGGGACGAGTACATACTTAACGATAAGTATAAGCACAGATTTCTAGTTTAAAATAGGAAAATAGAAAACATAACTATTTCAGATGTGTTTAAAGATTTTGACGTAGTAACGTCTTATAAATCGATCACCGGCTGCAGTCACGAAAAAGTGTGACGTTCCGATCACGTTCCGGTGACTTCCGACGCCTGCTGATACTAAAACTGTCACAGGCATAGTTGTTTGTTACGATGTCATCAATGTTTTGGCGATTGTAGCGACATGCGTTACAATTGGAAATTTAAAAAAAGTGTCAGTCATGGTTTTTTTTCTTTTCTTAAGACGTTTTTAATTATCGTCCATAAGCCGACTTTAGACAACCATTTTTTTCAGTTGGCATTAAAAACCATAAAAACGTTTTGATCGTGTTGGCATAAAAAGTTGTGTGACACCACGACATCTTTATACATAACAAACCGCAACATTTGCATTTTCTTAAAATACTATGTAACAATAAATACAGCTTATGTCCAACAAGTCTCAAACGTATCAAAAATATATTATACTTTATTTGACAGTCATATATTATACTTTATTTGACGCTTAATACGAACAAGCCCTTATACCGTGGAACTGTGTCGTACAATGTGTGTGAGTCGTTTCGCACCTACGAAGGTTACAGTAAACTGTCACGAATAGTACCTACCGATGGTATTCATGTGTATTTATTGTACTCATTGTAACTGTACAGCAAAGATTTGCCTTATGTGGACTTGTGTTACTAATACTCGTGGCCTATTTATAACTAGCTCTTTGTCTGCGTAAATTTTCCCCGTTTTTGCAACATTTCTCATTGCTGCTCCGCTCCTATTGGTCGTAGCGTGATGTTATATAGCCTTCCGCGAAAAATGGGCTATCCAACAGTGAAAGAATTTTTCAATTCGGATCAGTAGTTCCTGAGATTACCGCGTTCAAACAAACAAACTGTTCAGCTTTATAATATTAGTATAGATAACTTATTTGAAAGTTAGGTATTTAGTTTTTGGAATGTATAGCAAGGCAGTACAGTCCAGGTTCCTCTTAGTTACATTAAGTAATATACATAACACATAGGAATATTGCTTTGCTTTTACATTTTCATTTCAGTTATTTCAGAAACAATTATTACATTGTGTTGAAATGTTTTACATATAAAAAAAGGAAATACATGCACAATACAGAATAAAAAAATAATGAACAATTTACAAAACATCAAACAACAAACTCAATTACAATAAATCATTTAAAATAACGACAGACATCATTATTAAACACAATTTAATAAGTTCTAACTAAGCAGAGCTGGTACTATGGCAACCAGACAACCGATACACATACTTATATATTTCTAAATAAACCATCGTGCTCATTACACAAAGTTTTATCCTAGGTGGGGATCGAACCCACGACCTCCGGCTTAGTAGTCAGGGTCACTAACCACTAGACCAACAGGCCAGTCGTGATATTAGAAATCTACCCAAACCACAACCCCCAAATACCCCCTATTTAATAAGCCACAATAAAACCAATAACTCCACAATAAAAAAATAACACTTCTTCAACAAAAACAAACCACAAAATTCACATTTTTAAACGTAAACTTGCAGCCGGCTCCGCCATTTTTAATTCACCCCAATCTACCCGCGCGCAAAGAGCAATTGTTTTCAATAAGACCTTACATAAATTAAAATGAAAAACAAACCAGTTACCACAAAATACCGGAAACACAGAAGGTAATATTCATACAACGTATGCTTAAGCAACGCTGTCTGCGTTGCTGGAGCGTACGTTGTATGAATAGACATCGTTCACATCGTTCACGAACATGGCCTCAATACAAAGTGATCCCATTATATCAACCCATAATAAAAGATGTCCCACTACTGGGCACGGGTCTCCCTGGTAGAACCTACTTATATATTATAGATCGTAGGGGTAAGTGTCAGAATAGCCACGCTTGAGGAGCGAGTTGGCGATGCAGTAAGGCTTTAAAACACGCAGAGGATGCTGCTGCCCATCCTCAGATGGGAAATTCCTTAGTCGCCTTGACGACACCCACTGGAAGAGATGGGGTGGCACTACTCTTAAGCCGGTAGGTACCATACGGTTCCAGTGATCCCAGGTGGTCTGTAATTCTGCGTCTGTGAACGACATATGTGTGCGTTGCCCGAATGAGGTACGTATGAAGGTTACCTTCTGCACTCTCGGTATTTTGTGCAGTTTCGGAACGAAACAGTTGGCATAACACAAATAAATTAGTATACGTTCTGAAACCGTAACGAAAGCCACTAATTTAATGAATCTTGTAACTGTTTAAGTTTTGCTGAGTCAGTACTTCAACTGGTCTCTGAATGCATATTTACGGTTCTCTAGTATAAATAAATTAGAGTCATTCAATACGGGTTTTGGCATACATGTGAAGCTTTGTTTCGGCAACCAGCGATTTTATAGGACTGGGTGGACTTAAAAATCACGGGCTTGGTCTAAAGCTTTGATGCTGCACCTTCTTCTTTCAGATACGAATTAATCTATGAAAATCGCGCGTTTCTCCGACCGCTTTCATGCGTTCGATCACTATAACGAAAACTGCTTTGAAGCTTACTGAGAGGCACTACTTTGGCTTCGCACAATTTTTCCCCATTCCCATATATTTTATGTATCTGTAAGAAGTTCTCTGTAACGATTGTGAAAATCGTCAAATCACGCGTAGTTTTAAACCAAATACACCAACATGTCGTATGCGATTTTATCGTATAGTATGTAATCTTAGTACTACTACTATGTGAACAGTTTGTATTATTTCGATTTTTTTTTAACGTGTGTGAATGTAACGTACACAAACATAGCTTCCCTATATAATTGTTTATAATTGAAGACCTGTAATTGGCTTTTTGTTTGTATTCTATCATTTTCTTTCACAAATGTTGTAGCTGTTGGTTTTCCGAAGTGAAATAAATAAATAAATAGGTACTTATCCATATGAAAATTTGATTAGGCAAATGGATTTACGTCGTATTATTTTTACGTCGTAAAAATTAACGTCTACATAGGCTACTTTTTATCAGCACAAAATTCATGGGCAACAGCTAATGTAGTAATAAATAGAAAACAATGCCTTCCAGCTTTAGAATAAGCGCGTCAAAGCGTTCAGCCATCGTAAGCGCATCATAGTTTACACGACCTAGTGAGCGTAGTTTAATCGCTGCGTTGAGTTTCTATGAAGCGATTTAATCGCCGCGGCTAATAGTAGCAGGTTTGCTGCGACCCTTAATTAATTCATAAGGCTTTATTCCAAAACTTGCTTAATTTAAATGGAAAACTTCTTCAACTACCTAATTTGTTTATTTAAATACTTTTTTGTGTAGTTTCTTTAAGCTATTGTGAGTTTAAATGTGTCCGAAAAATTTCACGGGATTGAATCCCGTGATAGGAACCCACCAAGTAAGTAAATAAATCCCACACTACTTCCAGCGTCTGCCCCGGGTGCTGGAGGTGTGCGTTAGGCATTTTTACGGCAATAAAAAAAAAGGTTAGGCTACATTACGTTGAAGTCGCCGCCGACGGTATAACACATTCCGGCGGCCCATTCGCGAAGGTGGCGAGCGATACACGGCGAGTTTTTTAGTAGGTGCAAACCCCACACTATCTCCGCCGTCTTCCCCGGAAGGTGGAAAAAAAAAGATAACGTTAAATTTCCGGCAGTACATTATACCTCATTAAATTATTCATAATACGTTTATAACAGTATTTTAGCTAATGCTTTGTCTTCGTTTTTATCACACTTGTCAACAAACTTCTCATCGAACCAATATACTACCTACTACTAAAACGTTTTTTTACTAAAACTAAGGTTGTAATGTCACCGTTTAATTTCGTAAGTGCTTGGAGTCATCCTGTGGCCTGTGCCTACGTACCTGTAGTTAAAACTGATGATAAATCGCCTAAGTACTTAGTGCTCCAACATTTTACATTTCATTTTACTATGTCGTAAGGTTAAAACATTAAAGTGAGCTTGTATTGTGTACTTTAATGTTTGCTTTGTACTTAATTACTTTTAAATGTCCGAGCAAATAGAGACAGTGGAGGATACCTATAGTATTTTATTTTGGGGGCTTTCCCCGCTGAGGGTAGTTATTAGTACGGATAAGTGTAGATTCAGGGTATAGTACGGGTTCCCTAGAACAAATTTTAAAATGATAAATATCAACCTGGAATAGCCATGGTAGCTTCGTTTTGACGAGACGCCCAACCTTATGTATACGACAACTTGGGCGACATACATACCTACATACATACATACGCGAGAACATAACCCTTCCTTAGTCGGGTAAAAATATGTCACCTTGAGTTGTCCAACACAGTGACCTAAGAAGACGCGCTGAGTGTTACGGGTGTCAAAGTTAATACAAAGTCCACCGTTGCTAGGGATGTGACGAGCTATGACTCAGAATTCGCCAAAGACGTTTTGCGGATATAGTGTAGTGTACGCAGTTCGGTTTTGCAGATAACTTAAAAAAAAGTGATTATGTATGTACTTGTTCTGCTTTTGCAAAGAGAATAATTAAACCATTTTACCAACTTCAGCAAATTTTATAGAACACATTGACATATGTTTATAATATTGCTCAAAGATTTTAATATTACACAAAGTAGGTACACCCAGACTCGAAATAACAATTTGTGGATCACATAAAGGAGAAAAGATTGAAAGAAATTATACTTGAAACTGGCGTATGCACAGAATGTGCGAGCCATGAACTCTACCGATTAAAAAAAAATACACATCAATAACCATTGACGTATAGACATGGACTGCACCATTTTTTTCTATTAAAAAGTAAATATTGACTGCAAAGCGGAAAAGAGAGAAAAACCTTGTGCGGTACTGTCTCGTTGTCAGGTATTGTCCACTTCACAGTTTCTTTCTAGACAGTGGTCAATTTTGCGAGGTTCTGTCATGTCTATACGTCAATGTCATACACTCCATTCACTCAATCCTAGTTTGTATCCGCATCATTCACTTCCCATCACTATAACAGTCATAACTCGGTAACTTAACGACAACGTACGTGAGAACAGGCATACGCACTTTGAAGGCCCAAAGTTACGAGCCACGGCACGATAATAACCCACTAAAATAGCCAGTGAGAACCAGACTTATGTGTGGTGCCTTTACTTTGCGCTTTTACGAACTAAGTTGCTTCGTCGTAAAAAAAATGGTTAATCCGTCTCCGTAGGTTCGTAGTTCATCATCTTTTGTATGGCTTTTAATGGGAACTATCTACTAAAAGCCTTTGATATAATCCGGGAAATCTCGGTCGGTTTATTTATATATTTATTGACGTAGAGACCGCCATAACCTCAAAAAATTGACCACTCTCTAGAAAGAGACAACGCTACTTTGTGGACAATACCTGTCAAAGGCCGCACGAGTTCTTTCTCTCTTTCACGCTTTGCTGTCAATATTTACTTTTTAATTGAAAGGGATGGCACGGACACTGTTAATAAAGAAAACATTAATTCTGTCGTTCGTTCAATCATTCAATTCTACGCCACTTTAAGATTACAAGAGATTGGCATTCAGCACTGCATTTTTGAACAAATTTGTATTCGAAATTCTAATTCCATTTTTAACTTCAAATTCTTGTTTCTTTAATTCCGTCTTTATTGTGAACTGTGGAAAGAAAAAAGTTTTTAAGTTTAAAAAAAAAATAAACCACACTGCAGCAAAGTAAATAATGTTTCAAACTTATGTTCCTATTTTTATTGTTTCCGTTAAAATATAGAACAGTATTCTAAAATGTCTTTACCACAAGGTCAGTTCGTTTGACAATAGTTGACATTTAAATCCAGTGTCACTGTTTTAAACTCTCATTATTACAAGATAATTACGAGCATCCTTCGTCGTGACAAAAATATGTTAAAATATCTACCAAATGACCACTTTTGTAACATGCTTAAACTGTAAACAATTAGGCTAACTTACAGTTAATTTATGTTTCTATTAACTATAGATAGTTGCGAGTATTTAAAAGTTAATACTGTTCTTAAATTTGAATAGGTTTTCATTTCGTATAGATTTCGTAACTTTTATGTTCTATATGTTTTAATATGAAGGCAGGAGGATACTTTGTTAGTACTCTTTATAGGAATGCCTTTGTGACGCAGTGGGTGTACAGTCTTAAACTGTGCATGTATTACGTAGGTTTTTAAGCCGACATTGTGGCGCTCGCCGACCGCGCGTCTATCAATTTACTAACTAACAATTTATTTTATTTATAACTATTTATTATACGGGAATTTACACGCATTGCTTACCTTAAAATTGCTTGACTTTTCGACCAGGTTGCACCGGCCGTGGTCACAAGCGGACTCTCGCCGTCAGGCCGATGAATCTTCATCTACCCTCACTTTTTTGTTTCTCGAAAAGTTAGGGTCACTGCACACTACACTGATTAACATTCCGCTTGTGACCACGGCCAGTGCAATCTGGTCGAAATCTCAAGCAATTTTAAGATAAACAATTCGCGTTAATTCCCGTATAATAAATAGTTATAATCATGCAACGTGAAAGTTTAAAAAATATTTTATTTATATAAAAAATATCTTTCTAGGTTGTGGTGACAGCACTGGCTGTATAAAATAATATATACCATATTATTTTATACAGCCAGTGCTGTCACCACAACCTAGAAAGATGGTCATTCAATAACAGTAGGTACTATTGTAACTTACTATAACCTAAATAAGTCAAAACGTAAAACGTTCAAGACACGCTGCATAGATGACGCTCATAAAATATTACCATTTGAATCGTTATTGTCACAAGGTTTCACAATTACTTGTGCATTTAAGCTTATTACATTGTTTAAGTATACACTTTAAATTATTCTAATTATGTACTTGTAGATACCGTCTAAAGATTGACTTAAAATTGTAATTAGTTTGACTTTAGTTTTTTTGTTGGTTGGACTACAACACACCATAACTTTCAGATAACGCGCACATACTTGGGTCTTTCAGTGTTTTTAAAATCGATCCCAAAGTTACAAGAATACAAAAATAGCCGTGTTAATTAAACTTAACTGCAACAGCACTGCTTTAAATACGTGAATTACCCGCAGGTCTCTATTTACTAGTACCAGATTTTGACAGTTCGCACGGGCTTGCCGCGGACACGGAAAAAAGAACGTAAATAAGATACCCAGCAAGCCGTCCTTTAAAATGTAGACAATTGGGTATTTGACTACTATTAAAATAAAATATTTTAAAATAACCAGGTAAAAATTTGTCATGAAGTGTTCTAAAAAATATGTTCATTTATTAATTTAATGTGTTACTTAATTTTTAATCATAAAGAGAAACACTGAAAGTAAATAATTTGACCATAGAAAACGTGACGTCATATGCTAACATTCCATACTTTGTTCAGAGCGGCTAGTTTTTGACGTTTCTTAAAAACATTTTTCTCTTTTTCGCTCGTGATAATTAAATCATGCTTTCCTACTTTTACGACTTTTTATAATAGTGTAACATTACAATATATAAGTTGTCTATGTGTGCATTAGCTTGCCGTTTTTAAAAATTGAATGTTGTTTATGTAACCTATCTATACCTTTTTACCTTTGATTATGCCTAGATTCTTAATAGGGATGTGTCGTTACGAGTTTTTGGTATAACATAACGTTGCCGTTATGACAACGCCCATAACGTTATCATAACTATCTATTTTACGTAACTATCTATATTCCACGCAATAGTAACTGATCAAGAAAGAACCAAGTTACGTTACGGTCACGATAAATATAAAAAATATAGCTATAAAATGAACTCCCCTTCGTACTTTTTCCAGGCTTAGGACTGGCTGAAGCTGAACAGATCTGACATATAAAGTTTGATTTGAAGATTGCCGGTTGTTGTTTTAAAACCAAATGATTTTTTACAAATATGGCTTTTTAATTTACCTACAATGTCCGTTTTTTCAAAAAACTCCCACAACACACTAGAATTGAATTTGTGTACGACCCTAATGAACATACAAATATCAAAAACGAAAGACATAGATAGCTCCAGTTTGTAACGTGCGTTGCTGCGTTGTCAACATCACGGTATACCTATACAGTGCACGCGACTCGCGACCGGTGCGGATGCGGAGCAACGCGACGTGGCGTTATACCTTGTTACAAAATATAGATAGTTATTAAGTAGCGGTATAACTATCTATACGTTATGTAGTGAATAGACGTTTCTATAACGCTCTATACGTTATAACGCTCATGCCTAATTCTTAATCCAGCATCTAAAATTGAAGCAAAGAACTGTCAAAAAGTACGGTCAAATGGACATACTTTTTGAGAGGTAAGAAGACTCATAACAGATGTTCTAGCCATAGTTATTCTAGCGCGCCATTTTCAACGAGTGTCAAACGTCAAATATAGTAGCTTCATTTTTTTATAGGCTTACTGAGGAAATATTCCATCTAGACATTATAAAATCATAGTTTTTTTATCTAAAACATCATTGGTACGAGTACCTACAGTTTAAAGAGGACTTAAAATTGTAATTAGTTTGACTTAAGACAGTTTTGTAGTTAGTTCAACAGTTGTTTGAACAAACGAGTTTGTTTTACATTCGGTCGGGTTTCGTCTGTTTATGAAATGGTGTTTAGAAAGGGTCAAGCTGTTTTCAGTATTCCCTAGTGAATAGAATAAGTTAGGTAAGAGTGTGTTTGTTATTTATACAAGAGGTTTTGTCATTTTGTTGCAAATATTTAGGTAACATATTTACAAGTGACTACTTTGTACTTTGTTGTGGATTAGCATGTAGCTTGTCTATTTCTAATGGCGATTCTAGAATTTTTATTCGGATAAATTAAAGAAGGAAAAACAAGCAAACGGTATTCAGCCTCTTATTGGTTTTTTTTTCTTAGTTATTTTAAGTTGAAACCTCTGCTTAACACATGATTTTAAGTTGATCAACCTCCAAAATATGGGAGATATGACCAGTTTAAAAGACATCGTCTATTGTTATGGCATAATGTGGTTTAACTACGTCACTAATGTACACCTCTTAAATCATATCGCAATAAAAAATATAAAACTTTCTCAACTACCTTAATACCAAACATCACCTAAGTTGCCCAACTATCTTCAGCATTAAAAAGAACAAACAAATTCTTTAGGTTTATTACAAACTAGCAGACCTACGCAATTTTTTTTGCGTCAATTTTCTGTTTTTGCAACATTTTTCATCGCTGCTCCGCTCCTATTAGTTGTAACGTGATGTTATATAGCCTATAGGCTTCCTCGATAAATAGGCTATCCAACAGTAAGAGAAGTTTTCAATTCGAACCAGTAGTTTCTGAGATTATCGCGTTCAACCAAACAAACTCTTAAGCTTTATAATATTAGCATAGATTATGGACGTACCTATACTAGAGTTTATAAAGAAAATATCTATCAGTGCGCTCGATTTCTGTATATTCCAATTCCAACTTATTTCCTTTCATTTCATGATCAAAATGACATCCAACAAGAATAAACATATCCATCGACGCATTCACACGAAACATTTTCGACAATTGCTTTATAACCTCACCAATGAATGCGTACGTTAAATTTTCACGCAAAAATACACAGAATGAAATCTCGTCACCAAATACCAAGAGTACAGAAGGTAGGTAATTTTCATACAACGCACGCTCGAGCAACATACGCATAGACATCGCTCATGAATACGGAATCTCAAAAGGGGGCGTCCATTCATTACGTGAGGTGTTTAGATCAATGATCACGTGGGGGGGGGGGGCTCTTGGCAAATCTCACGTAATTTTTAATTCTTATGAAACCATCTAAAACTGGACTAAAAGCAGATTTATTTAGAAATAAGTATTGTTATAAAAAAAAACACCTTTGTATCACTAAAAATGACACAAATAAATGATTTGATTTGATTTAAATTTAGTAAACATATTATGATTATCGATTTTTAAAGGGGGATGGGGTTGAAAAATCCACCAAAATCACCTGGACTTCAGACGACTTTGTTTGGAAAGCATTAAAGGGCCTTACAAACAAAGTCGTCTGAAGTGTAAAACGCCAGATTCTATGAAGGACCTACTATATTCTAACGACAGGTTCTATAAATGTATTTATTTAAAAGTAACAATTAATTACATTCCCAAAAGCAATAGGGTATAGGCATTTTCTAATGAAAAATAAATATGCCAGATTCTGTAAATGCCGGGTTCTGCAAGTACCAGATTCAGCAAATGCTAGATACTCTAAACCTTAGTTTCTTCTGCAAACGACGCATTCTATTAATGTCAGATTTTGATGCGCTGGGATTTATGAGACGGTTGTAAATTAGAATGAAGTTACCTTCTGAACTGTGTCGGTTTTTGTAATCTCCATTTTCATACAACACACAGACAATCGAACGCTTAGTCGTGTGTCCTAATAAGATATTCAAACGTTGAGCGCAAATCTTAGGATATTAACGGTATATGTGAAAGACGAGGGTTCTCTACGACTGTCGGCCATAGATGGGGAACTGACAGTTTCGTGAGCGCCATTTTTGTTATATTTGACGCGGTTTTTCAGATTTATTTTTTTATTGACTTGATAATTTGGCAACATTTCGTGTTATAAGTTATCTATACTAATATTATAAAGCGGAAGAGTTTGTTTGTTTGTTTGTTTAAACGCGCTAATCTCAGGATTCGTCTGCGTAAATTTTCCCCGTTTTTGAAACATTTCTCATTGCTGCTCCGCTCCTATTAGCGATGTTATATAGCCTATAGCCTTCCTCGATAAATGGGCTATCTAACCGTGATAGAATTTTTCAATTCGGATCAGTAGTTCCCGAGATAACAGCGTTCAAACAAACAAACAAACTCTTCAGCTTTATAATATTAGTATCGATGTAAACGAATGCTACACAGTATGCAACACAACATTAGAATGTACTAAACAAACTACCACATTGTAATACAAAAATAAAAATCTTGGAATCATCAGAATCTCACGATTTGTAAAGACTACACAAAAACAACGAAACAAATCCAAATAATCGTCCGCCTATCAAAAAGCCTTTTGATGGATTCAAAATGTGTCGTAACGTGCCCTTTGCATTATCGTCGACGATTGCGCTATCCGAGTTTCGTTTTCTCGCACAATTTTCATGCTAATCTCGCAGCGAGATTTTGCCGGCATGAAATATTTGTAACCTGTGTTAGGTAGAGGCTTCATTGCTAAATGAGATGAGCAGTGACGGCTACAAGATTTTTGTTTGTGAGGGAACAACACAAACACAACTTGAGAAAATAATAAATGTATTTCTTCTTCAGTGACGGCTACAAACAAACACAACTTGAGAACATAATAAATGTATTTCTTCTTCATCTGTTTCAAAAATATACGGTTATTAATGCACATTTGTATGGGAAAGTCTTGGTCAATATTTGCGCGATAACTAATATATGACGTGATACAAATAAACAATCAGTTTATTTTTTACAATGGCTGCTTTCCCGCCTAAGGCATCTGTATTTAGATAGTGATTTGGGTTCAAGAAACGCCAACCTTTTCGACTAATATTATTTGTTCAAGGACAAAATTTTGCACCAAACTAAATAATTGTCTATTTACGAGTATCTTAAAATATATTTGATTAAAAGATGTAAAAAGGTTACTAGATATAACTGATCTAAATATTTATTTAACCATAACATAAAGGAAAAGTCTTAAGCATTCCTGAAGATGCCTCCACTTCGCTCATTTCTCTCTCGAATTGTAACCCCTCTGGTGCCTTTTCAATTTTGTATTTCGCTTGCCTCACTGGGGGATTGAGAGACCCCCAAACGTTGGATTTTACGCGTAATACTCTCCTATACCGAGCATTGTGTATCACGTTCCTTTGACGGTGTAAAATTTGTGACTGTGCAAACGATGACGCGTATGTTTGCAGTTTATAATCGCGAATCTTACTGCGACCTCGTTCTTCTGGAATATTCTTTTCAAATTTTCGGTTTTGGAACATGTTTTTGTATGCCTTCATTCGGAATTGGGTCTTTTTGTCTGAAGACTGAAAAATAAAGGTTCAATTTGGTATATTAAATGGTATAGATACCTTTATATCATACGAGATGAAGTGATCAAATCACAGAGAGATTGATTAGTGTTTTACCCTGTTGGAAATAGCGACTAACTTTATCCTCGGAGATCATTTTGTGTTATTAGGCGTATCCAGGAGAGATTTGGGGGTCTCCCCCTCCCCTAAAATTGCAAAAAGACATACCTAGTACTCATTTGGCCAGTGTTTAGTCAATTGTACTATTTTTATTGCGGAAACCTTCCCCAGTTATTAGATAAGTATGTCCTGTTTGAATCGATGATCCTCACTTAGCTCACTTAAATATACTTTGACTTAAGTTTGTCACAGGTTTTAAATTTTCCAAGATCTCTTAAATCACTACTAACAAAATAAACATCAATACCTATCTAATCTCTCTAATCCTTGATTACCATACCGATCAACCAAACAGAATGTTTCAATTCGAAGATATCCCAACAGTTAATAAAATTGAAACAGAGACGCTCTCGACTTAACCCTACAATTTCAACCGCACACTTGTCCAAGCCTCAAAGATTTAACAGCATCAAAAATTCCCATGCACCGATATGGAAAATACTTTATGACCGCCACTGTTTGGGTCGTAGATCGTAAATTTGCCAGTTAACCCGCCGTTGCCGGCTTGGGGGATCGACGAGTACATATTTCAGGATCATGGGTGGATTCTGACGGACCACCCTCATGTATGTATGACAATACACTTGTCACTATGCGAAATTTCCAACGTGATTTGAAATGAAGGATTTTAGAGCTTTGAGGAATGTTCGTTTTAGATGACGATTGGCTGGTTTCGGGTTAATAAGATATGTTTTTGTTTTTATGTGTAAGTACATATAATGGCTTTGAAACAACACTATAGCATTTTTTTTTATCTATACTAATATTATAAAGCTGAAGAATTTGTTTGTTTGTTTGAACGCGGTAATATCAGGAACTAATGATCCGAATTGAAAAAATATTTTACTGTTGGATAGCCCATTTATCGAGGAAGGCTATAGGTTATATAACATCACGCTACGACCAATAGGAGCGAAGCAGCAATGAGAAATGTTGAAAAAACGGAGGAAATTTACGCAAACGAAGTTGCGCGGGGACAGCTAGTTTAGTTATAAAGAAAAACGAAGGAAAAGAATACCTATTTATTCGTTAAGTTAAAACACGCACTACATGTGGCACAGTATAGCTTTTACATAAGGTAGATAAGTATATTTTAATACATACCTACTGACTTGGTTACAGTATTGTTTCTTTCACAAATTTTCAAGAAAAGTAAAAATGTAGAGATTTCGGGGTTCCAAGATCGTTGGAGCCGATTCCGAGATAGTTCATATTTTTTTTAAATAATAGCAAGCTATGACATGGCTTGTTATTTGAATTGAATTTAGTCCCTCAAAATTAGTATACAGACTTATTTTCAACAAAAAGTGTTGAATTACGTGAACTATACATACATACATATCAACCCATATGATGGCCCACTGCTGGGCACGGGTCTCCCCAGTAGAACCTACTAGTATGTAGATCCTGGGGGTAATTGCCATAATCGCCACGCTTGGCGAGCGGGTTGGCGATCGCAGTAAGGCTTTAAGTACGCGGAGGACGCTGCTGCCCGTCCTCCGATGTGACATCCCTTAGTCGCCTTGACGACACCCACGGGAAGAGACGGGGTGGTACTATTCTTAAGCCGGCACCACACGGCTGGCACGTGAACTATAATTTTGACATTTCCGACAAAAGAGTATGACATTGACAGTATAGCGCCATAACGTTCCAAAAATAAACAAAACCACGAAAATACTTCACAAACTACGCAACAGCAAAACGCTTAACCTTAATATGTTAAAAATGGTGTATGCCATAACATTAAGTAGTAAATAATGTGCCTCTATTATCGCTAAGACCATTACCAAATGATACGTTTGCTCAATGTGAAGAAATATGCTTCCTTTGTATACTTAAAGTATCCATTTGCTTCGAAATTGTGGTACTTAAGTACGCGTTTAGTCCTTATTGCGATTTTTAAAATCAACTGCATAATAAGATGAGGTTATAAATACAATTTGACACGGGAATAAACGCGTTTAATCTAGGTAAAGTATTTACCTTAAGCTTGACGTTTCGACCGGGTTACACCGACCGTGGTCACAAGATGACTTTATAATGCAACGCGTAAGTTTAAAAGTTATAAAGATTAATACTCAATACTTTCATGTTTTTGGAGTTTAGTAACTAAATAGGGCTAAACAACGCTACTTTGTGGACAATATCTGTCAAAGCCCGCACGAGTTTTTTTCTTTTTTTTCACGCTTTGCAGTCATTATTTACTTTTTAATTGAAAGGGATGGCACGGTCCAGGTCTATACGTCATTTGACTGAAGTCAAATCAGCCTCTTTTTAAGAAACGTGAAAAGCGACCCGTCCCGTACAAATTTGTATGGAATGCTAGCATAAGACGTCACGTTTTCTATGGTCATTTACTTTTACGGCCGGTCTCAATAATCTACCTATCGATGGATTTGTCTACTAGAGGTATATATTTGACATAACCTCCATACAAAATATGTCAAAATTCTACCACTACCTAGTAGCCAAATCCATCGATAGGTAGATTATTGAGACCGGCCGTTAGTGTTGCACGTTAAATTAATAGATGAACATATTTTTTCAGAGCACTTTATGACATATTTTTACACGGTTATTATAAAATATTTTATTTGATATTAGTCAAATACCCAATTGTAAACCCTGACTACTTGAAAATTTACTTTTGAGGTCTATATGTCTCTTTCTATGTCTTCTTATCTTCCGTCCAGACGAGAGAAAGAGAGGTATCAAATAAATGTCACATTGCCTTCAAATAGGTATCATAATATAGATTCTTCTTAAACATTTCACAAATTCTACTTTTCCTCTGAAAGCTACGACATTTGTTAGAGCTTTTACTTGATGATAAATCATTCTGGAACGATAGGTAAATTGGTTGTTGCCATAAATATGATTATGAAAATTTATGTATATTACGGGTCTTAATCGCAAATTAATAATAAATAATTTATGGTAAAATACCTTGTTTATTGCGCAACGTTTCGACCGTAGTACAACAGCCGTGGTCACGGGTGCGTCTGTGACCATGTTGGTATAAAGTTTACATTTTGTTTAAATTGACCCTCCTTACTCCTAAATGCTTACATTAATACGTACTAATTGTTATTTTCTCTATTGTCAACAGAACGCAAGCTATTCGTGGGCATGTTGAACAAGAAATTGTCTGAAAACGACGTACGTACACTTTTTTCTGGACATGGCGCCATCGAGGAGTGTACTGTTTTGCGTGATGCGCAAGGCCAGAGCAAGGGTTGTGCGTTTGTCACCTTCGTGTCAAAGCAGGCAGCCATAGCCGCCATCAAGGTAAACCTGGTAATCTGATGTCAAATTAATTATTTTTTTTATGTAAGTGTAATGTCAAAATTGTGAAAATGGCGGCAAAGTGAGCTGTCATTTTTACTGTGTCGCGTTTAAAGGGTTAAACCATAGACCTGGAGAATGGACTGAATAATGACCACTCTTTTTAGAGATTTTTTTTTTCTTTTTGTATGGGCCTTTGAACTTCTTTCAAGAGTCAACGCGACTGTGTGGCCAATACCTGTCTGTAGATCTATCTGTAATGACAAAGGCGCATATAATGTCATAAACATGACGTGCACCAATCAGATTTTTTCTGCCAGCTGCAAGATTGTTTTATCTCTCTCAAGCTTTGCGGCCTGTATTTACTTATTACCTAGATAGAAAACCCTCAGTCCATTCTCCATGTTTACGGGTTAAACGATGATTACAAACAATTATGGAGAATAAACAACAAGGAGGACCATCTTTATGAACGAGATGTGTCGGTCAAAATGCGATAATTAAGGGTAGTTATAGTTACTGTAACAACGTAAAATTCCTACAATCGGCACACTTGAATCCGACTAGAACCGCAACATTCATACCGATTGGTATCCAATTCTCCGATCGGTGTACTTCAATCCGTCTACAACTGCAGACTGCTACGTTCGCACGTTAGCGCCACTTTGGTCGGTTTTGAACTGTTATTTACAGCTTACAGCTGGACACATTTGGCTTTTTAGGCTTCCGTAGCTTAACGTAAATGGCAAAAGGAACCCTTATAGTTTGGGCATGTCCGTCCGTCCGTCTGCAGGTTAGATCTGAGACTGTTAGTACTAGAATATTGTAATTTTGCATGACAAATTACTTACGACAAAGTAGTAGAATAAAACCTTTTTTAAGGGTAGGTTAGGTTAGATTAGAAAAAAATAGTTTTTTTTAGAGTAGGTTCGTTCGTTACGTTCGGTACGTTCTAAACAAAAATTTACATATATATAAAAAATCCCATCTCGACTAAAGTGGGGATGTAATTTTTTTTCTCACCTACCTCATCGTGTAGAGTATCAGTAGATAGGTCTTTTAAAAATATTTAGAGGTTGTGAATATCATTTTTCAACATTGGATTCATTTGTGAAATATGAAGCCTTAAATTGTTTTTTGATAGTCTAGTGCCCACCTCCCCTTTCAGCTAAAATGGTTGCTAGTAGAGATGTGAAAAAATCAGGGTAATAGTAGTAGTACCTATATATAATGAAATTAAAATGAAAACTATCACAACTTAGTAGGCTTTACAAGTTTACGAGTAACACTCGACCAAGTGAGAAGTATCAAAAGTTTAATACAAATTTCATTGAAAATTACATAAATAACGTTGTTAGTAGTATGAAATAAAAACAACAGAAAACCCACTTCTTACACCGCATTATTGTTGGGCAGCTACGGAACCCTACATTGTGCTTGGCCCGATATGAACTTTGACGATTTTTTTTATTCTCCTTGTCTTTTATTCTCCATGCAATCAACTCATACGTAAAAAGAAGACTACCTAACTACGTAACTTGTTACCGTAAGTATACTTGAATGTGTTTACCTTCGTCATAACAACAATTTTAATTTAATTCTGCACGAATCAAATTATACTTTTATACTACAGAAATTTATAGAGACATTAAAAAAATAATAACCAAAAATTAATTAAACTAACTCATTCATTCTAAATTTGAATTATTAAACTGCGCAATGTGTGTCAATTGCTTCATTAACTTTTTCAATTTACGTTTCATTTTTTATAAGCCAGTTCCCGGCTTTATGTTCGGCGCCAGGTTTTAGGGACAGTATAAATGTATTGATCCCCGATGACCTTCGGTTTACGAATAACTTTACTATGGCGTATTATTGAAATAACCAAAAAAAATAGATACGTTTCGAAATTCAAATCAATTTATATTAATTGCCTACCTATATAACTTTGCCTAGATAAATGAAAAACTTTTTCTTTTTCAAATATTGATAGTTACTGATATGGTGGGAACTGGAACTGACATTACTGGCCTAACGTTTTCGCCCGATATACAGGATGTTTGGAAGATCGATGCAAAGCCGTAAAGCGGAGCTAGTACAAGACTATTTAGAACCATTTGAACTAAACTTGTCTTAGACAAAGCGTTACTTTTTATTTTTAGCTAATTTTATTATTTTTTATATCAAAACACAAAATTTTGCAATTAGTTGCGAATAATGGCCAGTTTAAAAGATAAATCATTTTGTTTTATTTTATTTTATTATAGTAATATGTAAACAATGTATTAAATTATGATTAGGGCATATGTGACATGAGATATTGTTTTACAGTAATTTAAAGTTTATGAATTTTTTTTTTAATTTATGAAATCCGTATTTTGACGGCATTAAAACAAAACACATATGGTACTTTTTTTGTTATAACATTTTTAAAAACATGTCTCGTCATTGTTCTATCTTTTGAGGCATTAACCACGCAGATAACTCAAAAATTATTGCAATTAAGGTCTATACTACTTTGCTCTGTAGACCATTATTCGCAACTAACTGCAACATTTTGCGTTTTGTCATCAGAAATAAATAAAATTTGTTAAAAATAAATCACACTTCGTCTAAGACAAGTTTAGTTTAAATAGTTTTAAATAGTGTATACTAGCTCCGCTTTACGGCTTTGCATCGATCTTCCAAACAACCTGTATGTATATTTTAATTGTTGTCTATTTTTATGCTATGTTGTCTTTGGTTCTGTCTAATAACTATTCTACCATCTCATTACAGGCATTACACCACAGTCAAACCATGGAAGGCTGCTCAGCACCATTAGTTGTCAAATTTGCTGACACGCAAAAAGAAAAGGAACAAAAGAAATTGCAAGCGATGCAGGCAAGTCTATGGGGGCTAGCTGCACCGATAGCGCCGGCGACATACCTCGCGTCCGAAGCCGCGTTGTCGCCAGCAACGCAACTGCAATTGCTGCAGCAACTGCAGGCGGTTGGATTGCAACAGCAATTGCTGCAAGGACAGGGATCGACGTTGCTGCAAGGTTAGTTGCGCATTAATTTATTAATAGATAAAGGTTTTTTCTTTTTTCTTTCCTTTTCCCTCCGATACCATTCAGTAGGGATTATGGCTCGCACATTCTGTGCATTTTTCATGTATTTTTACACGTTAAATTCGGAGCTGTAAAAATAGCAACATGTCAGTTTAACTTTTTAAAACTTTTACTTAAAGGTTGTTCATGTTTTTTTTCAATCGTATCGCATGTCGCTGCAATCGCCAAAACATTGATGACATTGTATTATACAACCATGCTTGTGACTCTGTGACAGCTTTGGACCCGGGCGCATGCGCCTATCAACAAACGGAAACAACATTCGCGTTGCTTAGCAAACAGTCAATAACATGACTGTTTAGCAACGAATCAATAATGTGACCGTTGCTACGTGAAACTTTTTCGTGCGTGCACCCCGTCATCGATTTATAAGACATTATCTCGTCCTACATCGCGTGACATTTTACGGCTGTCTTCTATCTATGTATTTGGCTACTAGAGATAGAGTTTTGACATATTTTGAATGGAACTGTGAAATATTTTATATCTCTAGTAGCCCAATCAATCGATAGATAAAATATTAACAACGGCGTTTAGTATGCACCGTTTCCAGCTGGATGCCATTTACATATTTTTTCCTGCATGAATGTACAAAAAATTTATCCATAAGTTGCCATGTCAACTTGTTAAACGGACAGGTTAGCTTTATTTATTATAAATATAGGTAAATAAGACTTCTAAGACACTACAAAATGCCGCTTATCAAAACGTACCTACACGAGTCATTGTTTAAATACTTTAAGTGAATCATTTAGTCAAATGTCCATTGTTTTAATTTGTGTTACATTTGTTTTTATAAGCCGCTTCCTTTTAACCCAATTTTACCTCACTCCTGGTGTTGCCAATTATAAATTGTATCGTGGATGATAAAAAAATATCTACTAAAAGTAGATCCAATTGCATTTATATTATTACTTATTGATTATATCAAACAATTGTTATGAACGTGAATGCCATTGTTTCAATCGTATCAAGTTGATTATTAAAAAAACTACCTACTACTAAATAGGTACCTAAGCACTTTGTAGCTTTTAATAAAGTGGGAATAATAAATTGCGTCTTACATAAGCATAAGCATATTTATACTAGCTGACCCGCGCAACATCATCTGCGTAATTTATCCCCGTTTTTGTAACATTTTTAATTGCTGCGCCGCTCCTATTGGTCGCAGCGTGATGTTATATAGCCTATAGCCTTCCTCAACAAATGGGCTATCCAAAAGTTAAATATTTTTCAAATCAGACCAGCTTTTCCTGAGATTCGTTCAAAAACAAACTCTTCAGCTTTATAATATTAATATACAGTTAGTTTGTTGGAGGAAAACCAATAAAAATAATATTCGCCTCTAACATACATAATCACTATAATTATACCTATGTATTGTGTTATTCAATTTAATACCTACTTTGTTACATTATTATAAAATTAAATTATGTAACTTATCGTAACCCATCATCGCAATCGTATGATACAAATATACTATGGTGGCACATTCCTTAAATTTTCCCCTATGGCAACACCTACCCATATTCATCCTGTTTTTATTTGACCCCATTTTATTTTTATTTACGCTAGCCTTTTTTGTTGTCACATAGGTGTTAACTATCAGGATATCGCTTTCAATGGTGCAGGCTTAAGCGGAAGCGGGGTGGGGGGTGTAAACGCGATGGGAGGGGGAGCAGCGGATCAACTTGGGGGTCTCCTGGCCCCCGTGTCGGTGCAGAATCTGGCTGCATTGGCGGCCATGACGCAACCACCGGTAGTGACGCAGGCGCCACAAATTCAGCAAGCAGCCGCGCCACAACCCACCGCGCCTACATTGTGTAAGTTATTTTTTTTTTTAATAACTGTCACTTGACTTTTTTTTTAAAGTTTAAAAACGATATGAAACCTTATTCTTAAAAACGTTGAGATATTAAGATAAAGGATCAATTTTAGCTATGTTGGTTAGTGTCCAATATGAAATAGATTTGAGAATAACGGTGTTATAAATCCCCATCGCGCCCAATTATAAGTCTAGAAATATGCTCATGAAGCTCATCCAGCCAAGATAAATAATGCCTTTTTCCTTTTTTACACCAAACCTTTGCAGACATCCGTCTCGATTATTGTAATAAAGAAATCGTCAAGAACAAAAAATGCATCGCCTTGACCTGAATGAACTGTAAAATTATTACTTTTCTAAACCATTTGATTACGAAATTTCGTTTGCCTCAATTGAGATTTTCTGCTCAATAAATCCTTACTAGGTAATTGCTTCGTCTGACCAAATAGTTTCTGCTCGGATCCTCACACTTGAGTAAAAAGAAAAAAGCCTATAACGATCTTTTTTGTCCGCAACTTTCCTATTTCAGGTTTTGGACTAAAATAAAATAAAAAGTAAATTAACGATGAACATTTTTCACACTTCAGGTCTTCTCGGGAAGACAAACATCACAGGTAAAAAATACAATGAAATAAAAAATGTGTGTTTTTGACATGGAATGACACTATAAGCTTCTTAGATTGGTGTGATAAATGAGCCTGGCTGCCGAGGACTTTAATTAAAAAGTTAATTTAGGAATTTGTGGAAATTTGTTACTGCTCTTTATACTTTGTTTTACTTAATGCTGCCACAATTAATAAGTGCTTTTTACGTATTAAGAAGATATTGTCCTCATCTAAAAATAGGGTTTCTCTACCTAGTGTGCGGTAAAATCGTCCATCAACATTTCAAAATTTCATTAGTGTTATATTAATAGATACCCTAACATTAGGTACATACAATATTTAATGTTCCTATGTAAAATTGCTAGGTCGATGTCATACATAGTGTGGCAAAGGTTACAGTGTCCGATTTCCATACAGAGTAAAACTTTGTGAGATCCATAAATTCAATAAATGTCAGAGTCTGGATGTAGTATACTTTCAGTCAATTAATTTCTATTTTTTTAAAGCCCTCGCGAGACATAGTTTGTATTTCTAGATGCGAGAGTTTTCAAAAGAAAATAAATTGAGAATTCGCACTTGCGTTTTTATGTAAGCGTAGAAGATCACACAAAATAAAAGGATACCTGCACTAAGTTTCAATTGCATTTCATTAAAATAAAGAGCTTGTTTCTTGTTTAATCTTTTAAATACAACTGCGACTACTACGAGGTATATTTAAATGAAAACAATACAATCGTGAGTTGTTTTTTATCAACGACAGTAGTGTCTAGCATTTGCATAAATTATACTTTGAACGATGAACATACAGATATTTTATTGTTTTATAGTTGAATACTTACTTAGACCTTTATGAACACTATTGTTTTGTGAAAAACAGACTGTTTACTGGACAGCCAAGGCTAGTCAGTTCTTAGAATAATGGCTGTACTGTGCATCATTTATCACATGAATCTAGTGTTGGCCTGGTCTGATTTCAATGTTGCCATTGTAAAGGTAGTCTGGCCTGCCATTCGCTTGCTTTTGCTAGGAATTTAACCTTAAAAATCAGCTGGATGACACTGATTTCTTCGGATGTAAATATAATTATTCTACGTCCTTTTTTTTGTTTGAATTTTATAAATTGTAACTAGTTTTTTTAAGATTTTTATTGACAAAATTACACTATTTAATGACTACAGTTTCTCTTATTGCATGCCGTTAGATGTATGGTTTAATTTCAACATAAACATTTTAAATCTCGTGTCATATTATCGTGGTCGTGAATTATAGCGATCGGATACACCGAATGTGTAATAACTTTTTTATAAAAGCCGAATGTTGACTCGGTAATCTGATGTATTCTGCCTTTGATGTTTATCATCAATATCTGTCGCAGTAATTTAAATTTTAACTCGAGTGAAATGTAATTTTCTTTTTTATAACTTGCTTCATGGTTAATATTTCGTATAATTACGCGACGTGAAGTTTTAACACTGTTGATTGTTTCTGCATGAAAGTGCTAAACAACTAAATTTTATTGTCTATTTTATGAGATATACGTGAGTGTTGTTTATTATGTTCTTTATTGTGTATAAAATATTTTGTGTTTGATACTAATATTGTATGACACTGTCTGTGATTTTGGCATGCAGTGTTGTTGTAATTGTAGTTTAAAAACTGATTTTGACAGTTTGGGACTTTTATGGAATGTCGTTGCCTATTTTTGTCTGTGGTAGAATATTTTTTTGTCTATTCTTGAGTAGTTTTGAACATGAAGGTAGTATCCCAATGTAGTCCACACTATAAATGTCTATTTACTCGAAGACAAGGCAAAACAAAAAACATTGATTTACTTTGGAGATCTATTTACCTATATCGTCTAGATGAATGTCCAGACGTCTTAGAAAGAGACTATTAAACATCCAAAGTAAATAATTTCAAAAAGGTATTTATACAGTGAACTCTATTTAGATATTATCTTTATGATTTTAAACAGATAATAACACACCAAAACAACTTTAGATTTCAAAAGTTTTGTTTTAAAACGTAACCTAAAAGTTATTCAAAGTTAACGAGTCTTGTTTTTGACGTTTAGCGTAATCCTTTCTCGGTTAATGTTCAGAATAAATTTACCCTCTAACGGCGCGTTTATTAAAAGTAGCTACGATTCAACCATTACACTAACATGAGCGCTTAACTCGAGTAATTTGACGTCAGCTTAAATTTTACAAGACATTTAAATCTTGAATAATTGTACCTACTAGTAGTATTTATTTATTTTCTTTGCAAACATCTATTTATTTGCTTGTTAAAAACATATAAACAAATTGATTAGGAAAAATATTTGTCATTTGCGGTTTCATAAAACTACCCACCTTGATGAATAAAACCTTCCAATTTCAAATTGACTAAGGCTCGATGCTCTTGTATTCCAGGGTCGACAGCAGAGCCCCTAGGCTCAGCGTATGCGGCGCAGTTCGGCACAGCGTTCGCGGCCGCTCCGCTCGGCTCCGTGCTGGGCTCGGCCGCTGCTGCCGCTGCAGGAAAGCAGGTCGAAGGTAACCATACAACATATACCTTACTTGCAATAACGTTAGGTACTATTTTGTACCTAGTAAAATGAAAAAAGTATTTATTTTAAACTTGTACACATTTTACAACATTATAGGTCCGCCAAAGTGTAAAACAGTTTATTGCTCCCTATAGTACAATCAATGTGTATTCTTTTATTTTCTTGTCTATTCTATTATGGTGACCAGTGGTGAAGGGTTAACATTTTTCAGAGGTAACCCGATACAAAAATATATCTTGCTGGACATGGTTCTTTGTACCCATAATACTAAGTAACTACAATCCAAAGGGAAACCGAAAGTAATCGTTTCTAAGGACCCTCTGCCACTGATACCCACCCACACGCACATAATACAATATACGTAATGCTACGTAGGTACACTACTATGCAGGTGGGTATAATACTAGAAAATGCACAATGGATAGAATAAAGCACTCTTCTAGACTGTTATGATGACAACTGACGTGGTTGTGGGATTAACCGTACCGAAGAAGACAAGAAGGGATTGTGTGAATTCGGAGAGCATAACTCGATGAACGACTGACAGGAATTAACGAATGAAGAACAGACAGTTAGGCAGTTGATGATGAAAGATGATGAAATACATCTAATTTTAATAGGTAGGTACCTAGAGAATGTAATTCAACAGAGACAGACGAAGTGGCGGTTGACACATCTTCATAAATATAGTTTTAATGCACACCTACAGAGTCAGCAACGGCAGACACTTAAGAATATTCAAATCCCATCAGCACCAATAGCTCTCACTACCCTTACCAAATTTGACAAGATAAATGTTTAACATCTCGAATTTGGTCATAGTGTCTTTTCATTTTGGCACAAAATAGATTTGTTGAGACTAACGAAATTGTTTTTGAAGTGAACAGAAAAAACAAAGTGGGTACCTTTACTACGTCCGACAGTTTTTCTGTATACCTACTCCAATTTGGACGGCTATAAATTTTTTGGAGTTGCGCCAAAGTTTGGCTAATCGCCAATTTCCTGTTCCAACGGATGCAATCCGTGTATTGCATTGTTTTTATTTTCTTTTAATTGTCCACCTTTTCATTTCTTGATAAGTACCTACGTTACACGTTATCCTTGCCAAACCGTAGCTTTTTAGGAGTTAAATGGCAATTTGTTTAAAACTCATTAAAAAATAATTTCCAATTATGTATTTTATAATTTGGTCGGATTTTTAGACAGTCCCTGACTGGGACTCCATTATTTTGTTTTATATATTTTCTATAAATTCTAAATGATAAAACTCCGTTTTTCATTTTATTTATAATTACATCACAAGTTATTTATCACAGGTTATGTAAACACGACTTATTTTTTTTTTGGAACACAAAACTGTTACGAAGCACTACGTATCTAGTGATGTCCAACAACAATTTTGCAAGACACGTGACTAGACGAAAATGTGAAATATTTATTTTTCATGAAGTAGCTCTTGACAGCATAGGATACAGTTCCTATAGTATTGGCCTATGGATTACCTAAGCCGAAATTTTACCTGTTTGGATTATTTTATTTGGGCTCTGTTTAGATCCTCTAGAAAATAATCTTTCAATGTTTCCGATGGCATAAAAAAAAGATTTACGTGTCCAACAATAAAGTGAGCGAACAGGATTAGATAACAGACATTTTTCTTGTATTCTATCATCTTTACTGGCAAATTCATCTTCAAAAGTGAATGGTTAAACGTTTCTTGAGGTAGCTTGATACAAAAATATATGTTACTGATCACGATTCTTTGTAATTATAACATTAAGTAACTAGAATTCAAAGTGAAATCGAAAAATGTGTTATCGTTAAAGTGAAAACCCTCCGCCACTGATAACATTATCGTTTCAAGATTTAAAACATCTAACAGTATGTTTTTTTTATTCCCAGGTCCCGAAGGTGGTAATCTATTCATATATCATCTCCCACAAGAGTTCACGGACACAGACCTCGCGTCGACGTTCCTGCCGTTCGGCCACGTGATATCGGCTAAAGTGTTCATAGACAAACAGACAAATCTGTCTAAGTGCTTCGGCTTCGTCTCGTACGACAACGCCGCCTCTGCGCAGGCCGCAATACAAGCCATGAACGGCTTCCAAATAGGTACAAAGAGACTCAAAGTTCAATTGAAACGTTCTAAAGAACTATCAAGACCATACTAGAAATATTCCAGAACTCGTTCCTAGTGAATTTACAAAAAAAGTAAAAAAAAAACTTTGCAAAAAGGTTGTAAGATTCCGAACGTTTGTTGTGATGTATCCGGTGCACTTGAACTGAATAGTTTGGTAAGGTACGTTCGAAAACGGGAGTCCATGTGCACAGTTGTTAACTAAATAAGAAATAAGGTTAAGGTTTGTGTCAAAGGATTTATCGTTTCCAAAGTATTCCCCAAATTGTTTATTAATATAGTGTTTTTTTTTTCTTAACATATAAGTTTTAGTCACATTAAGCATAAGTTCAGGAATCGATACAATTCGTAGACGCCAAAGAGCCGGTAATATTGAATAAAATATTATTATCTACAACTATGTTTCTGGCGAATAAATTGTTTATTCTTATACAAAGATGTATTAACATCATCCAAAGGTTTTTTTTTCACAGTACTAAAGTACTAACATAAAACACCGACAGTATATAAAAAAAGCTTAATACAAACACGCTCGAGCAACGCACGCATAGACATAGTTCATGCTCATTTTACTATCAGACCAGCTCGGACCACTTTGTTCCGAGATTTCGTGTCTGTGAACGACGTCTCGAGTGAAGTACGTATAAGCTCTCGGTGTTTTGTGATACTAATAACAATATATATTTCAGTTATACACCGTTACGTTCATTAGAACATTATTATACTTATTATTTGTTACAGTTATATTTTCTTTTATCTTTATGTTACCAACTTGATAGTTAATTGTAAAATAATTAATGTGGCCATTGTCAGTTGCAGTCAGTCTTTTTCGTTTAAAATTAAGAAGTGTTTAGATTAACGAAACGATCTCAACGTGATCAGTGTATTTATTGTTTACAATAATTGTTGTCAAATAGTGTACTTAACATGTGGACTCGCGTGAACAGTGTCCGCGTTGTGTCCCCCAAATGCTAACTATGTGACGGCATTTCAAATATTTATGTTACATCGACCAAAGAAAAAGTAGGTAATTCCTATAAAAGTAAAGAAAATAAACAGTAAAGTCATATAAGCTACTGAAAATGATAATGCGAGGCTTATAAAGTATCAGTTCCTAAAAAGTGTTATTTCAATTATTATTAAATAAACTGAATGACGTTCAGTTTCTCGAAGGCTTGTCAAAGCAAAAAACAACTATTAACTATTATTTTGACTTTAGTATAAACACATTTTCCAGTTTAGGTGGATTTTCGATTTGACAAAGCTTTTAGAGACCTAGCGTATGATTATTTTATATCTAAGTATTACCAATTTGAATATTTCGTCATTTGTTTCAATTTTACTACCAATGTTATTATATTTAATGTATTGCCGTTACTTTTCAAATCCTACTTTATTATCATAAATGTTTGAAATGTCTGTCATACTTTACTTATCTACTTATTGTGCTTGTTTGTGTATTTAAATGTGAACATAATGTACCACAGTCAACCATATTTTACAATTTTAACACATCGAACACTGGCCCTTTAGTCAAAAATTTTTGTTAGTATAAGTATTTAATTATTATAGAAATATTTTCGAATGTAAGTTTGGTATTTCATCTTAATACGTTTCTATTTTAAAAATACTGTTCGTCACTATTTACCTAATAGTCACTGGCACATTTTTATTGTTTCATATTTTAAATTGTTATATATGAATAATTTTGTAACGCAAAAATACCGAGTTTCAATTCTAACCAAAAACTTGTAAGTTAAGTGTAACTCTATTAATTAATACCTAGTAAAAGTGATTAAAGTTTGCTAATTTATGATCATAACAAAAAGTACGAATGATTCTATGGCCAACTGACTGCCAGAAAACGATACATAACTAAGTAATAACTGCCAGTTTTCCGTTACTTATCGGTATTTTTCCGTTACTCCAGCCGTAAATATCCAAAAAACTTAACTTCTAGCTATTAAAATTAAGTATTAATTACATTTTTTTTTTAATATGACCTATTATAAAAACGCTCAATAGTGAAACATAAGGAAACATGTAACTATCACTTGAAAAAATCTACATAGATTTATTTATTATATTTTTTTTCTTTTACGAGAATATTTAAGATTACCATATAAATCGTTTTAATTATTTTTTGTTAATAACTTGTGCCAATGCGTTTATTTCAAACCCACGACCAATCTTGTTTGAAATTGCGATTTCTTACAATGTATAGTGATGTACAAAGTCAGTCTTGCAACAATGCGAAAATAGCAAGACAAGACACGAGACGAAACTTGCACTATTCCTTACTTTGCACATCACTATTTTATTTTTCTTCTAAAAGAACTGATGTAAAGAAAACATCATTATATTCTATTAACTTAATTAAATTTAGTTGAGTATTATTATTATATAAAAAGAAAGTT
Organism: Herminia tarsipennalis; assembly: GCA_945859575.2. Classification (NCBI taxonomy): domain Eukaryota; kingdom Metazoa; phylum Arthropoda; class Insecta; order Lepidoptera; family Erebidae; genus Herminia; species Herminia tarsipennalis. The sequence continues at coordinate 5,283,282 of OX243834.2, read as the reverse complement.
TATCGAGATGGGTCTATATTTAGTTTAATTTTAGTCTAAAGTTTTTGATGTCTATTGAAAGACAATACCTAGACTGAATAAGTTTCCTTTTTAGATGTTACATCGATACATTTTTTTGTCTTGTGATTCCTTTTAGTAAGTTTATTAGTCGACACTGTAAAACATCTTATTTTTCTTGTCTTGCAAAATATTGTTTACTTGTTGTTAAGGTAAATAAATTATTATAAAGGCATGTACGTATTGTTAAAAAGTGGACATTGGGAATATTAATTAATTAATAGAGAGAATGGGTAAGATCCTCGACACGACCACTCGATTAGCCCTTAAAGATTTTCGAATATTATTTCTGGGGTTGAATTTTGAGTCATGACGTCACATATCTATAAACTATGGTTAGTAAAAAGTTTATGATAAATTCAATGCATCCTCTTTTACAGCCCTTTAAATAATATGCGAGAATCTACGTGTGATCTAGATAGACGTCAAAAATATTGTGAATAGAATTTTTTACCTACAATTTTCTAGGTGTTTGACGGGGAACCTTATTGTTGCTATTGCTTAAGTTTTTCATAACCACCAAATGTCTGAAAAATGCTTTGTGGGAACGAAGGCATTTTATTAAAGAAATGAAAACGATTGGGTGACCTTTTTGGTCACCATTTTGCTTTTATCGACGTATTCGAACCAATGTGACATAATAACTGTAAATATCATTCTTTTTTCAATTACACCCTAATAGTGATGTGGGTAGTTCTAAAATTGGTTTGAAAGTCGATAAACCTTGTCGATATAAGTTAGTATATTGTCAGGAGCCTGCAATGTTACCGAAGAAACGCCATAAGCTTATTTTTCAACGACGCTAAGCATTTTATTAATGTCGCCTTGAATGCTTCGAAACTTTATTTACTTACATAATAGACTTGAAAATTTTAAAGAATGTATACCAAATCAGTCTTGTTGAGACTAATGCACTTCTCAAATGATAACAACTGCAATTATCGTCAAAAATACTTCAAATAATATTTTTTGAGAGTTGTTAAGTCTCGCATTTGTAAACAAAAATGTAGATACCTATGCCACACCCAGATTCTTGAAAATAAAAATACTTCTCAGTCTCAGGACTTACCTGATTGGACTTAAGAACTAGACTAGACTAACATTGACTGAACCATTAATCGACAATAATGCTCAATTTATTGAATACACAACAAATTTCACGTTACCTTCATAATTTTGACTATGTTACTTTTTTGGACTTTACACATTTTATGACAAATTTAAACTGTTTAACAGAATCTGGGTGTTTTTGCAAATATTCATTTTCAAAGCAAATAAAGCTTGACATACTTTATCGAGTCACGGTGTATGCAAATGTAAAGCAAAAGCAAGAAAAAATAAATTATTTTTACATTAGGCACCATCACTAGATATACAATTGTATGAAAAATTATAAAAGAACTGTTTTATACAGACACCCGTTTTGTTGATATGAATGTAAATAAATGTCAAGTTGAATATTGTGTTTTGTTTTTTGAATCCTAATTTCACTTTTACATCTGCTCCACATGTTGGGTGCTACGCTGCGTTCGGTCCCAACGCCACTCGTCCAACCTGTGGATCTTCAATAACGCTCATCCCAAAGTTGGTGCCAATACTATCTTCTAGATCCACACGTTGGGCGATTGGCGTTAGTACCGACGTTTGGGCGAACGTAGAATGCATGTCCTTATCTGTAGGTAGGTGTGATAAATAATTATAAAATGCATAAGATATAATTAAAAAACACCCCTATGTTCCTCCACGGAGCATGTTATACTTTGGTCTCATGATTGATGGATTTGGCACAAGTCTCCTTTCCAAGCTTCTGGCATATGGACTGACCGTCCAGCTTCGTACATGGATAGCTGACTTTCTGCATGAGCGTAGAATCCGTGTCCTCGTAGATGGATGCGCTTCGCCGTTGGTGCCAGTAAATGCCGGCGTACCCCAAAGTTCCGTGTTTTCGCCTACTCTTTCTTCTGCATATCAATGATATGCTTCCACTGGGTAACATACATTACTATGCATATGCACTGTACCTACTATCGTACAGTGCAAGCTGGACACCACGGACATGCGTCAGCTGTTGGAGATACAGGAGTAACGCGAGAATCTGGTCGCTGAACTCAATCAGGCTTTGGACCTCGTATACCAATGGGGTACCCGCAATCAGTTTGACTTCAACGCCCAAAAAACCCAAGCGTGCGCTGTCACGGCCAAATAAAAGCCATTCCATCCCCTTCCCTCTCTTCGGGGCTACCACTGGCGCTCCAAAGCAGTGTCATAATGTTGGGTATTGAGAATAATATTGAAGTTCACTGCGACCTAAATCCAAGGGAACACATCGAGACCGTTAGCAAAACAGATTCACGGAAACTTGGTGTCCTGAACAAGATGAGACGGTTTTTCACGCCTGAACATCTTGGTTTACTCTACAAAACCCAGGTCCGGTCTTGTGTCGAGTACCTACTGCTCTCACCTTTAGGATGGACCCGCTAAATATCTACTTGATGCCTTGCAGCGACGCGCAATCCGCATTATAGGTGATGCAGAGGTTTCTAATAAACTGGAACCTCTTCAACTCCGTCTCTACTCTACGCAGTTGAAGAGGTTCCAGTTTATTAGAAATAGGCGCTTAGTGCGGCTACATCTCTATGTAGCCGCGCTAAGCGCCTTCCATAGACTACCACGGCGAGTGCTCCGATGAACTTTTTAATTGAATCCCTTCCTTTCTTCCTTCCTGAATCGAACCACGCGTGCTTGCCTTCGGTGTCACCATCTGACCAATTCAATTCAATTCAATTTTTATTTGCTAAACATGGGTACATATTGTGTTAGTAGTCACATTAGGTACTGTTCAATCCATGGATATCATTAACATCCCGAACAAAGAAATTCGGTGACTCAAAAAAAATGGAGCTCTCTACCAGCCCATGTGTTCCCCTCCTACCTACGACATGGGGTCTACCAAAAGAGGCGTGAAGAAGCACCTTGCAAGAGAGCAAGGTAAGGACAGCCCGTGCTGCACATACTGCTGTAGAGTAGGGCCTTGCGTTTGGACTCTATTTCCACTTAACATCAGGTGGAATGGAGTCATTTGCTTACCTATAAATATTAAAAAAAAAAACCGAAGACACATGGCGTCTTCGGTTTTTCGCGAATTCAATCAAAAGCGATGCCCGCGGCGGAACCTGCTGCTAGTCTTGTTAGAAAATCGCACATCGCAGACTCCACTTTTTTTAATGAAAATTATTAACTAATACCATGTATTATACGGGAATTAAAGCGCATTATTTACCTTAAAATTGCTCGACGTTTCGACCAGGTTGCACCGGCCGTGGTTACAAACGGACTGTCGCAGCGATGTTAAGACTCCGATGAATCTTCACCTACCCTCACTTTTTTGTTTCTCGAAATGATAGGGTCACTGCACACACTACACTGATTATCTTCATTGTTAACCGACTGCGAACTAATACAAGGTTGCGTTTTACAAATCCCTGGATTCCACGTCACGGATAGTTTGAAGCCATCCCGATTGAAAGTTTGATGTTTTTTAATTTCAATCGCTTCACGCATAATTATTGAATAAAAATGGCGATCTGTGGAGAGAGTTTGTGGACGATGAAACTCATTACAGTGTTTGGTGTAGCCTTTCCGCTATAATTCGCTTTGTTTGGCCAATGTACGAACTACCGTAGCTGCAATCAATTTTGTAGACACCTGGCGTCTGACCTCCTCCACCTCTTAGGTACCTAAAACAGTATTATATAAGTACAATTTAGTGCATGTTTACATCTTTCACATACGAAATTGCTTTTTACAAGACAGAGTGCAACCTATCAATCGACGCAATCTTTAATTGGCGACTCTGTTGTAGAAATGTACTGACTGACTATATTTTTTGTGAATATTACGATGTACCGATTTTTTACACCTTTTTTTTTTAATAATATCCGACTTCCGCAGTAAGGTACAAACCCTGTGTTTCGGGGGACTTTACAAACATACAAGTCACAGACACCCAAACTCGGAACAACAATTTGTGGATCTCACAAAGTGGTCTCCCGTGTGACCTCTTGCGTAGCAGTTGGACACACTCCCACCGCACCACAGAGGCAGCTATCACTTTAACGCGTGACTGACCAGCCCGGTTACAAGATTTAGGTGACTGACGATCGAAAACCTTATTCTTATTCAATATACCTACTATACCCAAATTAATTTCCAAGTTATATAAAGTAGTTGCCTTTGCAACTACTATAGGTTTTTTACAAAGTTAAAGTCGTCTCGGCGCCAAACGCTAAGGAACCCAGCTGACTGACCGCAGGCTATTTCTTTACTCCACCTAAGTGACGTACCTAATATTAAAAAAACAACCTTTATAAAGTACTTGCACTTTTTAGCATTCCCCTCCAGTGACCTGTGAGGGCGCCCTACTCAATCTCTGATCTAGTTTCCCCAGACTACCTATGATTAAGCGCCCTTCAAGCGACTGCAAAAAGTATTGCAAGCTCATGCAGTGTTACGATTTTAGGTATATCCACTATTTCTATTATGTATCAGCCATTGATGGATCGTTTGTCCTATTATCTCCATTTGCGATTTCACAGGAACTATGTCTGGGTTCGTCTTTATTTATATAAAGACGAACCCAGACATAGTATAGTACATAGTATAGTACTATACTGACATAGACATAGAGACCACTCATAGGTTATGTTTTTTTAGAAAAACTACCTGACCCGTGCCCGCTTCGTTGACGTTGGCCTATGACTCGCACAAGTAACATGACTTTCTATTGGTAAAAGAATTTTCAAAATCGGTTCCGTAGATTCAGAGATTACCCCTACAACCTCACAAACTCATAACATTACCCGACTGCAAGGAAGGGTTATGTTTTTCGCGCGTATCTGTATACATGTTTAGAATATTCTTTATTTCCTGATATCTCACAATCCACAGAACGGATTTATACAATTAAGACGTCGTTAGATTCGTCTTGATCGCTCAAGTGTTCTTAGATAAGTACCTAACGTTTGAAAAAAACAAACATGGCGGCTGCTAGATGTCACACCTAAGGTGTGAAAATAAAAGTTGTTTTGAATACTGCAATATGGGTATCAAATTATAGGGCCCATCTTAAGCATTTCAAAAAAGGATAACATGATTATGATTGTAATACTAAAAAAGTTAGTTAGCAACCATTATTTTACCCGACTGTAAGGAAGGGTTATTTCAATTTTCAATACTTGACAATAACTGTAATGAAAGTTAGTTGTTACATCGGTTACATCCTATAACCACTTTATAACACTTCATGCAGTCGGAGGCACTTTACTAAATTCATCGAGGTTCATTAATGCCTGCACTCCGACTCCATGAAACTCTCCGTCTCCGACTGCATGAAATTATATGATTAGGTATGTAGGGGATCTTGTTTCCATCATTTTGAGCTCAACACTCATCAGAGTGCTGAACGAAGCCAGTTCTCAAGGTTGAAAAACGTTCGCTCATCATTTATCTATTCCTGTATTAAATGTACCTACTACCTATTCTACCTCTTTGAAAGAAATAATACGAACCAGAGTAGGCCTCCAGGGGGTCAATTCACGTATTTAAAGCAGTGCAGTTGCAATTCAGTTGCAGTTAAGATTCGATTCAAACGGCCATTTTTGCAACTGCACTGCTTTATACATGAATTGACCGGCTGATCGTCAAATGCCTGATAGGCGTTGTGCCAGACGTGGCTCTGGCATAGATGCTATAGCTAATTATTGCAAGGGGAGTTCCAGAGAGGAGGAGGCATTGGCATAATCAATCCTTAAAATTTAGCCTAAAATAAAAGCAACAATGAATGTTGTTCTTAGATTTAGAAAAACTTTTTCGACTAAAGCATTGAGTAGGTGTAGGTGTAGTTATAAGACTGTCGGTTTTGGGTTTGATTGCTAGACCTCCAAACTCAGAACAATGTATGAGTTAATTTTTTTTTTCCGTCTGGCACTCGAAGCTACAACCTCAAGTTGTACCTACTCCCACAGCGCCAGTTTTTACAAAAAATATATGTTAGTAGGGTTCTAAAGCAGGAGTGCCTTTATAATAAAAGAACAAAAATAATCTTAATCTTTCAAGAAATTGTCCCACAGGCAATTGTCCGTCACAAGCCGGTCGACGCCGGACGATCCAGCGCGATCCAAAGACTTGGTAATCGCGATCCAGTCGAACACATTTATTTGGTAACGCACGCTCCACGATCCTGGATCGCGAATCCAAAATAGATCCTCCAGTGTCATCGGACTGTAGTACTAATCACGAACACAAAAATTTAACTTAGTTTAACTTCTGAAATTGTGGCATTGCATTGCTCCCTTTTGTTCCTTCAAGATTTAAATAATCTTACTACACATTATATTCAATAAAAGATGACCATGGTCGGATTTTTATGCAAATAACTAATGATATTTTATGTTATTACGTAGGTATTCTTAAACAACATTCGGACTTTAAAAACGGCAAACTGATGGGCACTTAAATAAACTATACCATATAATGCAATGTCACACAAAAGTAGGAAAGGATGATTTAATTATCACGAGCGATAAAGAGAAAAATGTAATCCGCTTGTTCATCTGTTGACGCTAGCGATGTAACTCTAACATATAACAACTTGGTCAGTTGTCTAAATTGTATGGTGCCGCTTGCTGAGCACTTGTAACCTATCTACACCTTTTTGCTTGAAACATAATTGCAATAACATACCTAAACAAACTGCTTTGACCTTTTTGTTACACTTTTTGGCTCACCAACAGTCGTTTAACTACATTATTTTACAAAATAGCTGCATATTTAATAGGTATTGTAGCTAACAATTTAGTTACACCAGAGGTCATATCATCTTGGGGTGTTATCATAAAAGAAAAATCGTAATAATACCATGGATATCAATCTAACCTCAATAATTTAATCTGCTTGACCAAGGACACAAAATAGAGGACTTGGTCAGCTCAGACTGATGCAGGAAGCTTCATTGGAGTTACAAACAAATAACGGCAAACGAAAACTAGAAAGAAAACATTTAAACGTTTGCGTTGCATGATTATAACTATTTATTATACGGAAATTAACGCTTTTTTACGATTGCTTGACGTTTGGTCACAAGCGGACTGAGTGACAGACTGTATTAATTTCCTTATAATAAATAGTTAGAAAGAAAATAAACTTAAAACATAAAAAAAAAACTTCACAGAATGTGCGAGCCACAATCCCTACCAAATAATAGCCGAGGAAAGAGTAGGAGTTTCATTATCAAATCATGCAAATGATTTTTTACCACGTCCAAGACTTGATAAGTAAATTTAAATAAATGTTTGTATAAAATAAAACACATTATTACCCAATAAATTAACTTTATTATTCTAATCATTTCCATACTTCTGCGTGACTTTTTCTTTGTGCGACTTAATTTCCTCCTCTTTAGAGTCATCTGGCGCATTATGGATCTCTAAAACGGACTTAACGGACTTAATGAGTCCGTTTTCATCGGCTAAAGGTAATATATCACATATTAATGGAGACTCGACACCTAGGATGTAATGACAAGTTCTTGGTTCTAGTAGATATAAAGAAACTTGGGCGGGACTTGAAGAATTTTCTAAGCATTTTAGTTTAACTTCGGTTTGTCGAGGTCTCCCAGTTTTGTCGCATACATCTCCGCCTGCGTAGAAGTGGGAGACTGATGTGCGTTGTTCTGAAATATGAAAAATATAACTGTTAAAATATAACCTCTCTATTCGTAGTAGTCGGGTAAAAGGCAGGGCCAGATCTATGATTGTTTGAAACTTGATGATAGCGTCCTTCACTTTCGGAAAACGTGCTTACGTGGGGGGGGGGGGCATTTCTTTTTACACATTGACGTATAGACCTACCGCCCCATGCCTTTATAGTATGAAGAAAATATTGAATGCAAAGCGTGTAAGAGAGAAAAAACTGGTGCGGCCCTTTCTCTTTCTAGTTGTTTTTATTTTTGTTTAGACCATATCGCAAGCTTGCAGGACCGGATGAATTTATTGATTGTGGTCATGGTAGGCCGCGGTTTGCGGTAGGCTTGTATTAGATTCCTTGTGTCACAAAGAAACTAACACAAGCGACCTGAAGGCCAATTCACGTATTTAAGGCAGTACAGTTTCAGTACAGTTGCAGTTAAGTTTCGATTAAAACGTCCATTTTCGTGTACTTGTAACTTTGGGATCGATCTCAAAAACACTTGCGCACCGTACTAGAATGTCGTTATTGCGCTCTCAAGACGCTACTTAACGAAAGCGTTTAAATAAGAAAAAAAAATTGGTTGGAATTTATTTATTACATTAGACGAATTCTTTTTTTTCTACAAAATAATATAATTATTATTTAGTAGCTGACCCGCGCAACTTCGTCTGCGTCGATTTGCCCCGTTTTTGGAACATATTTCTTTGTTGCCCCGCTCTTATTGGCCGTAGCTTCATGTTATATAGCCTATAGCCTTCCTCGATAAATGGGCTATCCAACAGTAAAATATTTTTTCAATTCGGACCAGTAGTACCTGAGATCATCGCGATCAAACAAACAAACATACATACAAACAAACAATCTCTTCAACTTTATAATATTAGTATAGATAATATATAAATATTATTTTGTTAATTGAAAAAATCATAAAGTATAGTTGATTAAAATTTTTCATCAAAAAATTACGGTTTACGTCAACAAGCTGAATTGCCAAATTTGGAGTAGTGAAAACCCAGAAGCCTTTATTGAGACACGCTGGCATCCATTTAAACCACAGCTTGGTATACTTTATGGGCAGGTGGAATCATAGGCTGATAAAAATGATGGCCAGAAGGTTACCGTTAGGTAATGGCGAGCGCTACAGAGCACTTTTAGCTAACTTCTTCATTCCTCTGTTAAATGATATTGATGTAGCTTTGGTTTCAACAAGATGGCGCAACAGGCCACACATCACACGATACCATCATTTTACTGCGGATTTTTATGCGATAAGTGCAATCAGCTCTTGGTTCTTGGCTTACCGAGAAAACTTTCTATACACTTGAGGAGTTCTTTGATAATAAAGTTCAAGTTCAAATTCAAATTCAGAGTAGAAAATAAATGTGGTAATGGTTATATACAAAGAAAATCATTTTATAATTAATATCTAGTTTTAAGTGATCAATATTTGCATGCTATTGATAATGGCTAAATAGGCTAGTACCTACTAATGTAAACTACTTATAAGACCACTTCATGTATCCACCCTATTTATAGCAAATAAAAAAGATTTGTATTTGTATTGTATTTGTATTTGTAATTTCGCGTAATGGACCTGTGAAGTCAATCTTTAATGCACACATACGGCTACTTCACAATTTTATAATATTGACAAATGGGAATGCGAATAGAAAATTGTTAGACATACACAAGGGGCTTTTTTTCTTTAAAAATCAACTCCCGCTGCAGGCTACAAGCCCTATGTCGCGGAGGACTTTACAAACACACAAATCACGAACACTAAATGCCTTGGGACTCGACACAATAATAATAATATCTCGGGACAACTCACACAACGCTATCTGATCCCAAACTAAGCAGAGCTTGTACTATGGAAACCAGACAACTGATAAACATACTTATATATTTCAAAATACATACCTACATATTATAGATAAATAACACCCAACCTAACAACAACAATTTGTGGATCACACAAAGTGGTGCCCTTTATAGGAATCGAACCCACGACCTCTTGCGCAGCAATCGTACACAATTCCACCGTGCCACCGAGGGAGAACCCTGCCCCCCCCCCCCCCTGGAAAAATAATCCTGAGTACACATATTGTCGTGATATCTTACCGACAGGTTTAGGTGCCTTCCCCTTATTCTCCTTTATCCAGTCGAGATGCGCCTGCTCGTCGAACTGTCCCAGCATCAACGTGGTCTTCTCTCCAGTTCGGTCTACGTGGTACTGTACCACGTGCTTGCCGTAACAGAACTCGTACTTCCACCACCCTGTACCCTGGAATATTTCACCTTTAAACATGTATTTATTTAATCACTAGCTGTCCCGCGCAACTTCGTATGCGTAAATTTTCCTATATATATTTTTTTTATAATTCTGTTACTTCTAATACCTCCAAGAATATGTGTACAAAGTTTCATGATGATCGGTTGAGTAGTTTTCGCGTGAAAGCGTAACAAACAAACTTACATTCACATTTATATATTAGTATTGATATCTATGGGTACTAATATTATAAATGCGAGTTTAGATTGCTGGGTGTATGTAAACAGTGTATATTTAATCCCTGTCGAACCCGTTGATGTGTTGTTAGGTATCATGTTCCCATTCGATTTATGCTATTTTTTTTATTTCATTTAATGACGTATTTTTTTTTTCTTGATAGAAGTCGTATGCGAAAAGATTGTTTAGATTGTAAAGAGGCTTGAGCCTTCACATATTTTCCCATGCGACTTCTATAAATTAAAAAAAAAATTACGTTAAAAAATGTTGATAAAAATCTTGAAAATTTACACATTACGACGAAATCACGCCAGAACGACTGAACGTATCGGGACAGAGATTATTTAGCATTGAGGCTTAGCTCCTATTGGTCGTAGCGTGGTGTTATGTAGCCTATAGACTTCTCGATTAATGGGCTTTCCGACACTTAAAGATTTTTTTCAATTCGAATCAGTAGTTCCTGAGATCATATCGTTCAACCAAACAAGCAAACTCTTCAGTTTTATAATATTAGTATAGACTTTGTGGCAATTGTCACGACATCTACCGCGTCCTCGAGAAACTTATACAACTCTGTGAGTTTCGATGCAAACTATTTTTGAAAGATTTGGTAACGGCTTAGGACCGGAGTTTCGCTGCAGAAACTATATTGCAGAGGTTGGTAACGGCTTAGGACCGGTACCCCTAAGGTCACAGGTTCGAGTCCCGCCTGAGACGATTCTTTCCTCCATACACTTAATATATATAAAATTAGCACAAAATGACAAAAAGAAATAATCTTATCTTGTATGAAACATTTTTATACGATGTCATTGTCAACCTTTTGTTTAGACAATGCAAGTAATTTATTGCTTTAAGTTTAGATAACCAGGCAATAAAATTGCGTCGTGATACATCAATGGTTTTAATGTCACTTACCCCGTTAAGACAATTTTCCCCGTTTAAAAACGCTCTGACAGGCGAATCATCAGTGATGACGGGCAACTTCTTCTCTAGAAGTGGTTGATGTGGCTTCGTGCCTTCAACTATATCTTCTTCCTCATTGAGTGGGTGCAGTTCAAATTTAAGATGGGTTTCGCCATCCTGGAAATCAGTGTATTGGTCAAATATTTGGGGTAAAATTAATTTTATTGATTACCCCATAAAGCAGTAAGCAGCTTCTTTTATGTTTTATTTTATTTTCATATTGTTTTACAAAAATGAAGGCGGCATTACTATTTCTTTTATCTACAATTACTTAATGCTATGTAATGAACATTTCTAAATTCAATATGATAAATCCTTTGACTCAAAAATGGTGACATTGCGAGCCTGGTCATAATGCACGTTGATAAATAGATTGTTTCATAAATGATAATAGCATCAGCACCACAAAATACGAAGAGTACAGAAGCTAATTATCATATAACGTGAACTCGAGCAACACACACATGGCATTTTGTAGCAAAGTGGAATTGCCCCACACGATTGCGAGACCAATACCTTAGCTATTAGGCTACCGCCGCTTGTGCACATGGGCAGCCATTACATGATTTACGCGCAATGAATCCAGATCGTGATATGATCAAGGTAGCCGGATCGCAATACATTGATATATCTTGATTCTATAGCTATAGGTCAATGTAACGCGTTACACAGTCCATCTGGATCAAGATCACTGATCATGATCACGGGATCTCAATCTAGATTAACGTGTAAACGCTTACGGAACTTAGAATCTTGGGACGCCTTAAGAACAAAGTGGTATACAAGGTGTAACAGAAAGGTGTGGTCATATTCAAGGGTTTGTATGTGCCCATGATACTGAGTAGCCTATTTGAGAGATACCTAATTTTATCAAAATCGGAGTACTTACCCTAAAAAAATATTAAATATTATTTTTTCATTCGTTTATTTATGAGGGAAAAAGTTGTTAATTTGAAAAAAAGTTCTATGCCATAATAAGACAATCGAATTTGTACCAGGGGAGGTATAATTCTTATGCCATACGCCTTTCACTACTGAATTTTGTACCAGGTATGGCTATGGCACCATGGTGCATTATTATAACCATAGTATTGCACCACTGACAACATACACTATCCACTGCTGAAATTTCACCACACCTTTCTGTTACACCCTATATAATTCGGTATCCGCAAACTAAGTCTATGTGTACCTGAATCGATCGAGGTAGCGACATTATGAAGGTTACCCTCTGTAATATTGGTATCTTATGGCGCAGATCCCCGAAAACAGCAAAATAATAACTAATCAGCTGTAGAAGAAGGATCTAATGTAATCTCCAAAGCATAGAATGACGTTAAAATAAAAACATTTGCTCATTGGTTGACTTCTATTTCATATGCGTGTTATAGAAAGAGATATCAATGTGTTTCATGATCTAATCATTCTATTGTAAACTGAAATCATTCCATTTAGAAGTGAAGAATGTGTGTGTGTGTGTGTGTGTGTGTGTGTCATTACAGCTCCCGAAATCATGAGCCTTAAAATTTTTGATTTTATCATTTTTGTTTAAAAGGTGAATTAGTAGTGTTCTTAGCTATGTTTGATGAAAATCGGTCCAAGATGGCCGCCGCCACTAAAAGGCGACTTAGATATTTTCACAATTCCCTCAATATGGTTATCAAATGAAAGTGCTTGACTAGTAGAATACTATCACACAAATTTTAAATCCAAGATGGCCGCCACCACAAATGACGAATTACATTTTTTACCCGACTACTGCAAGACCAAAAAGGAAGGGTAATGTTTTAGTAGTCTATAGAGTGATTTGTAATATACTACTAACCTCCCGCTCGTGGGTTTATATTAGTTTTGAAAAATATGTCATATTTTAAGCCATAATCACCGGCTATCTGTTTTTGGAGTTATGACCTTAACCACCTACAGATTATTTTATGGGAGCAAAATCGCGATTTATCGTGTAGTTTAAGTTTTAATCACTGCAGACTGGATTACATATTTTTTGTATGGGCCATCCTTTAGAAAACTAAGACTAATTGGGTACTTCCTGGAGTAAAGTAAAAATGTACACAAATGCGTACTCACCACTCTGCAAATAACAATAAGCTACAATAAAATAACAAATACGTGCTAAAACAAACAAAAATAATTACCTTATCAATTTTTTCAACTTTCAATACAGCTAGGACATCCTTATGATCGTTGTCCTGAATAACGCCAACAAAAATGTTAAATAAGCCACTAATAACTAATCCTACACTACTTATTATATGGCGCTTATTGTTATGATAATGTTTTGACCTCACTATAGCTATACTCTATATCAAATTGTTTATCTATACCAGTGGTCCAACATTAAAATGGTCTGTGAATGATTTCAAAATTTGTTTTTTTAAGCTTGAAGTTCTGTTTATTTTTCAATACCAGCGGACCTCCTTAGTTCTACGGTAAAACTAATTAGACTGGGAGTCATTATTCCCTCATATTATATTGAACAGTGCTACGTTTGTAATGGGATGTTTTGTTTTTATATTAGAGAGAATACTAGAACAGTGGGACCTTAGTTACAAATAGTTCTACTCCATAGGTATAAATACACTAATAAAATTGTGCACCTAAATTTATTAATGGACAACGAAAATTATTAAAAAAGAAAACATCACTATGATATAGAAAAATAATATTGAAAGTATAATAATTATTAAAAGATTAAGTCCACATAAGCCAGGTTTTTGATTAATTGTTCCATTGCCGAAAAAGTTTGAGAAGTGAGTCAAAACAATTTATACCATACAATCAGCACCACATTATGAAATGGTTATGAAAATTAAACTGGTTAGATAAAGTTAACAACACAACTCAAATAATAAGAGGGTGAGTAATTTAAAAAATGAATAAATACAATGGCAATACCATGAAAAAAAAAATATATTATATCCAGGGTGTTGCCAGATATATAGCAGGATATCTTGTTATTCAGAACCTCCCGCTAGCCCGATTCAACATTTTCTCGGGGGATCATGTGTTGCCCATAGCGTTGTCAGTGCCCACCTAAATATTAGTTCGGCAAAGGCGGTCCTCATTTGAGACCTTAATTCGAAGTCTCATTTGCCCAGTATTTGCCAAATAGTGGTCTAATCAGTAATTAGTAAAATAAATTTTGGTCAACACCATCAATATAATATATTGATCTTGTGAGTTTTGTGACTACTGTTTTACGCAGGTAACAGTGTATATAAAAGGGTTTCTATATATACAAAAAAAAAAAATAAGTAAAGGGGTTGCACTATAGACATAGAGAATGGACTAAGCATTCCCTATCCAGGTACGAAGCAGCAAAACGTGAATTTTCAAGTATTCGCCATACATTTGGTCCCCATTGACGGGAAAAACTACTCAATCAATAATCTATACATAAGTATTGGCTAATACTTCACAGTCGCATTCTCTTTCTCTCTAGATAGAGAATCGCACTCTCTATTTCGAGGGTTTACTGCGAAAACCTGCTAACTTACATTTGGGTCAAAAATGAGTTAAAAACACCAAACTTCTTATTTTTTTAACCTACATGTACTGGTAAAACCGCCTAAGCGATACGATCAATACTTTAGAAGATAGATTATGATAAAACCAGTTATATACAAAAAAATGTCCAATAATCGTTTGACAAAATCTCATAAACGCAGTTGTTAATAATTCCTGCTATAAAGTTACACATAAGAAATAATTACGGCTTTTATCATATTTTTAGTATTTCAAATGTGAACAAATGATTCTTAACCGACTTCAGTAAATAAAATATAAAATAACTTAGTCGCATTTAGCTAACAAAATATTTTTGTTTCGCGATTGTAACTATACAGCAAAAACATATCAATTAACTATATCAGATTTTCCATGTATCAATATAATATAACTAAAACCACATCGTTGACATGCAAAAGCGAATAAATGACTATAACGCGTTTTAAATGATACATAGTTACCGAATTCTCGTTCAGGTGACTTACTGCATAAAGTGATAAAATGCGCGTAACATGTTTTGTCCTGTTGCAGTGAGTACATCAGTTCGCCGAAAGTGTTTACCGCGGAAGTGTATCGCTCTGCTGTTTTTGTGTAAACTTATTATTTTCCTATTGTTTTGTGATTAATAATTGAGTGTATGTGATAGATATTTATGATAATGACGTCAAGAGGAAAAAGACTTGTTTGTTTAGTGATTAAAAATAATGAAAATATTGATACTGGTAAGTTTTCCGTTAAATAAGGTTAAGTTTTAACTTTAGTTATTGTTAGTGAACATTTTTTAATAACGTTGTTATATTGCAGACATTGTAACAAATAAAAGTCCTGTAAGCGAGGTTCTATCTACATCGATTAACATAACTGATAATTACGAGATTCATCATTCCCAAATAGCAGGTAAACTACTTGTTCTAGGTAACTTTCTATATTATTATAGTTATTTGTAATTATTAACTCAATAAGCATTTTATTAAATTTTCAGATAATTCAAGGACCGAAGTGTTTCCTAATCATACCAATACATTAATTGAATCTATGCCATCCTGTTCTAACTATCAAGGAGGTAGGTAAACTTACGAAATACTATAAAAGTTTTCATAATAAAAACAATGTACGAAAATTAAAGTGGTGTGTGGTGGTCAGTGACGCAGTGCATTGTGTATTGTATTAGAGTGCTGTGCAGGTTTGATTCCCGATACTCATTGATGATGATTTGGTTGGGCTGAAATACAATACCTTTTAGGTTTTATCACAATACTCAACTTTAGTTCAGAGACCTTTTAATCTTTCGTTATTATTGTTATTATTTTACTTAGCTAATAAATAAAGACTGTCCCTTATAAAACCCTTGAAACGATTTTTTTTTAAACTTGATAACAGATAGGGTAACTTAAAAAGACTAGTAAGTAGTATTTACTAAGTTAAAAAGTAGGTACGCTATAATTATTCCTAAATCATAATCGAAAGTTTCAAATCATATCAATTAATTATTGATATTTTGTTTTAGAAAAATATAATAATGACGGGATTGACGCTGAGCTGGAGAGTTTGTTTGGCGACATTTCTGATACTGACGATCCCACCTACCACTTGCCAGGATATTCCCCTAGGCTCGGAAGACCCGATTCTGAGGATCTTATATTATTAGAAGACTTAATTGGTAATAAAGAAAACGAAAATATTAAATGTTTCGGAAATCAGGAAACAATGGTGATCGTTGAAGAAATTTTGACTCAGTTGATTAAAAATGCTTGGTTACTTACTGAACCCTCCAAAAGGTGGCGAAAATCTAATCCAAGTAGCTGGGCTCGTAGTGTGGCTAAAAAAAGACAAGCAGATGGCCTGCCATATAAAATCAAATCTAAATCCAGGCCAGCCAAGGTGCCTAAAAATATTGATTGTTCTACATGTCAATATAAGTGCTGCGATGCTTTTGATATGACAACAAGGCATAGTATTTGTAGATACTTTTGGAATTTAGATTTTCAGGGTAGAAAGAATTTTATTTTGTCTAATGTTACCGTTCTTTCGCCAAAACGAATTCTCTCTGTACGCAATCGACAACGACCGGAAAGAAAATACACAAAAAAATGTCACTTTATTAAACAAAATGAGAAAATTCAGGTATGTCAGAAGTTTTTTTGTTACACTTTAAATATCTCTCCCGCAGTAATAACCGATGCAATACAGAAACGAAATGATCTAAACTGTTTTGATGCCAAAGACCGTAGAGGATCTCATGAGCCTGTCAATAAAACTAAACCAGAAGTTATTGAAGGGATAAAAAAACATATTGAGTCATTTCCATGTATGGAAGCTCATTATAGTCGGAAAGACACTAAACGCAAATATTTAGATAAAAATCTGAATATTCGAAAGATGCATTTATTGTACAAAGATGAATGTGTAATGAATGGTACTGAGCCAGCTTCAGAAATTACTTATCGGCGTATCTTTTCAAAAGAATACAACCTAAGTTTTTTTACACCTAGAAAAGACCAATGCCTAATTTGTACTAAGTATGCTCAGGCTGATATTGAAAAGAAAAGAGAACTGGAAGATATTTACAACGCTCATCAAGAAAGAAAGAAAATTTGTAACAGAGAAAAAGAAAAGGATAAAATCAGATCGAATAATGATAAAAATTATTATTCTGTGACATTTGATTTGCAAGCGGTACTTCAAATACCTTCCTGTGATATTGGGACGCTCTACTATTCTAGAAAATTATGTGTATATAACCTGACAATCTATGAAGCTTCTTTACCTAACAATGCCTATTGTTTTCCATGGTCAGAAGTAAATGGACGTAAAGGTAGTTCTGAAATTGGTTCTATACTGTTGCACTATCTTACCAACTGCGTCCCTGAAAATGTCAAAGAAATCAGTCTATTTTCTGACACCTGCGGTGGTCAAAACCGTAATCAATACGTGTCTGCTTTACTTCTCTGGGCAGTTCAAAAAAGTAACCACCTTGAAGTCATAGAGCAAAAATTCTTAGAATCGGGGCATACACAAATGGAGGTAGATTCTATGCACAGTAGTATAGAATCTGCTAAGAAAAATGCTTCTGTTTTTTCTATGATGGATTGGATTTCTATTTTTAAGCGCGCTAGACGTAAGCAAATTGTCAAAGTCGATGGCAAGAAAATAACAAAAGAAGCCTACCAAGTAAAAGAGTTTAAATTTGACGAGTTTTTTGATCTAAAGCACCTTGCAAATAATGTTATTAAAAATCGAACAAAGGATGAAAAAGGAAAACAGGTACAGTGGCTAAAGATAAAACGTATAAGGTACGTAAAAGGAAAAGACAGAAAGATTTTTTTTAACTATGACATGAGCGACAATTTTAATGTTTTAGAGGTTCAAGAACATTCATTGACTTCGACTTTTGAGAATGCTCACGCCTACTCTACGCGAAAGAAGAAGCGACCTACTGAAAATTTATCAGCACTTAATTTTCAAATGCCAGAAACATTAAATCGACTCTATCAACAACAGCTGGATATAAGCGAGGCAAAAAAGAAAGATTTACTTAGTCTTTGTAATAAGCTAATTATACCTGAAGAACTCCACGGTTGGTATCAAAACTTGAAAGCAGGCAAGCAGGTTGTTGACAAATTACCTGAACCAGCTATTGATGAGGTTGAAAGTAGTGAAGAGGATAGTTAGAACTTTAAAAGTACGCAATCAAAACTGATTGTAATGGAGACGACTCCAGTATGTTGATTTTATTTCTTGAAATTCAATAAATGTTTACAGGTAAAACCAGCTAACTTTTTTCTTTGTCCCACTAAACCACAAGTTTCCTCATTTATAATTAATTAATACTTTTATTATCCATTATTTTATCAAAGCTATTTAATTTTTAATATAAATAGCAGGCAATATCAATAATTTCACGTCGAGGGCATTTTAGCAATATTCATGTAAAACCGACTAACTGTACGACTCAACTCATAAATTTACTTATTTCATGCACTTTTATCACATGTACATACTTAGACTAGACAAAAATATAATCTTTATTAAACAACTTAAATTGTATTTACAAAAATTTTTGAGGCCTACCAGAATTATAGCATTTTATTTAGGTATGAACTTTAAAAACTCAATAACTAAAAACTAACTTTCTTGCACTTAGCAGGTTTTCGCAGTAAACCCTCGATTTGTCAATTTTGTGAGGCTATTGCTCAGTTCCATCTTTATGTATATGGATCACACCAAAGAAATTTATATTCTAGTTAAAAAACAAACCATAAAATCAAGTTATAACTAAAAGTTACAAACTCATTTGCAGAAATATAACTATGCTAAAAACGACTATAGATACTTCAAGTCTAGCTAAATTCAAAACAAACATTGTGCCGTGCCTCAACATTCTAAAAAAAACACACGATGAAATTAAAAAAAAAACTTACATTAGTGCTCATCATTCGTATAGTCTGATGGTGGAACCTCAAGCTATCAACCTCCATTTTCAACAAACTCCTTGGTTTCTTTGGTGCATCGCCGATGGGCAGACAATCTATGATGTTCTCGCTCACATCTTTCGGTTTAAAGTGAGGATGTTCGCAGAGTAAGGGAGATAGAATGATGATTTCATATTCACAAGTGGATGTTTCTTTGAATGAGTATACTTCGTGCTTGCCGTGGCTATAGCATACGTAGTACACTCTAGTTAAGCGAGGTTTGCCACTTAAGTCACATTCGGTGCCTGGAAGACAAGAAAACAGTGCAATGGTGTAAATCAGAATGTTGGTTTTATTTGGTTTGATTCTGCTGTGGAACCACTGAATTGAATTAAAAAAAAACCATAATCTATATTTTTATATTAATAAAATAAAGCTGGAGGCTAATTCACGTATTTAAAGCAGTGCAGTTTCAGTTAAGTTTCGATTAAAACGGTCATTTTTGTATACTTGTAACTTTGGGATTGATCTCAAATACGCTTGCGTCAAGTATGCGTCTCGAGAGTGAAATAACGACATCCTAGTACGGTGCGCAAGCGTTTTTAAGATCGACCCCGAAGTTACAAGAATAAGAAAATGGCCATTTTAATTGAAACTTAACTGCAACTGCACTGCTTTAAATACGTGAATTGACCCGCTGAAGAGTATATTTGTTTGAAAAGGGGTTAAGCTCCAAAGAACCAGCCGATCTAGATGACATTGCATATGGAAGAACCAATAAAGGTGGTTCTGTCTTTGACTTTCCCAAAAACAACTGATCATATTTCAATGGAGTTTTCACTATTCAACTGAAAATTTTACTGAGAAAGTTTTAGTGTAAAATTATAATTTAGATTTATAAGACTTAAGAGCTCTAATTATGGCAGGGAAATTTCCATGAATAAAATAAAAATTTGTGATTCATTTATTAACAACACTTAAGCATCTTCCGGACGGTTGGAAACAAGCGTTCCCGCCAAGGTGAACTTGCTGGTTTCCAACAGTGTTGTAAACCAAATTACTTGGTACTTGGTTTGCAACAGCCGTCTACACTGTTGGAAACAAGCAATTTGACCTTGGTTTGTATGTTTGTTTCCAACCGTCTAAAAGATGCTTTAATACTTTACCTTCCTAAGCTTTTATACTTAGTATTTTTATCAGATTGACAGCAAAAGGAAGTAAGTACATACTTAATATTGTTCATACCTTCATCCAACACCATTTCAACCGAGGGTAATTTCACTCCTTCAACCTTGGTCATCTTATACGGCTCTTTAAATTCAGTCGCCTCTAACTTGGCATGTTTCTCTGAATTCCAATGACCAAGGAAGTATTCTTGAGTTTTAACTTGCTTTCCTGAAATTTAACAGTTACTTTGATTTTTATTAGTTATAGCTGTCCCATGCAACTTCGTATGTATACATTCTCCCCGTTTTTGCAACATTTTTCATTACTGCTGCACTCCTATTGTTTGTAGCGTGATGTTATGCCTATAGCCTTCCTCGATGAATGGGCTACCCAACAGAAAAATATTTTTTCAATTCGAACCAGTAGTCCCCGAGATTGCCGCATACAAACAAACAAACTCTTCAGCTTTATAATATTAGTATAGATAGGCAATATAGGGAAATCTTTTAAAAAAAATCTGATAAATTTATTCAGTTATTAGTAAATTTGGGACTTGAAACCCCCTACTTTAGTAATACTTTGGGAAGGCCCAAAAAGATATGTACATCAGTACTCATTTGGCAGGTGTTTAGTTATAAGTATCACCTAAACGAAAACCACATGATTTTGTTTTATGGCTTTGAAACTGCATTAAAATTTGATAGTAACTTAATGTGTAATTACACATAATGGCAGTAGACTGTAATAAAGTAAATTATTTTAATGGAAACCAGGCAATTCAGATCTTAATTAGTTAGTTTAATAATATATTTCTCAAATCAGGTAAATCTAACAATATTAACCTTCTCTCTCCTCGTGATACTGCCGAATATACCTTCCATGGCACACTTCATAACTCCAATAGCTCTCAAGCCTGTATGAACAAATCTTTTGAGTAAACAACGGTTTCAAAAGACTTATTGGCGAAGGACCGTCATATTCTTCAATGCTTGTTGTCTCTTTTGCTCGTAACTCAGGTATTCTACATTCATATTTCTCTTTGTTAGCTGTTGTGACTTTGACAATCTCTTTTTTCTGTAACTATATAAAGATTTTAGACCAATATTAGACCTGTGTTTATATATAAATAATTTTAAAGATGGATTATTGTATTTATTGAACTACAGACTACTGCCATCAACTTATTGTAATCTGCAACTTTTTAGAAAAGAACTACCTATCTTGTAATTCAACAAACTTATGACAATCATATTTTGTCAATGCAAGCATAAACATTGATTTTGTTCAAATGCTATAGCGCTAATGGCATTTTATTGTATTCATTTAACTAATTAAATTGTTACACACAAATTAAAAAACAAAAACAAGTAACTTTGAACAATTAGGTATGTTAATAATGAATTATGAATAATCTAGTCTGTTTTTCCTCAATGTTGCGAAAAAAATACATCATAACATACCTCTGGAGTGGCAGGAGGATTTATATCGCCATCGACTAAATTTTCTAGTTCTTTGCTTCCCGGCCAGTTAATACCAAACAATATACTGTCGTCAAAACCTTTGAAATCATGCTCTATGCAATAAACCAATTTCACCAAACACAAATACACGGCCCATGTATGCTTCATGTTGTTACCTACAGGTTCATAGCCTAAAATTAATTTATTATCCTCTACTCCTCAACTTGCAGGTAAAAATTTCACTCCATTCGCAAACAAATTATAATACGACTAAATTATAAAACCTCAAAAACCGAAGACCGAATGGAGACCGAGGCAGTAGATAGGCAATCAATTTGAGCAAATGAGATCAAAGAAGGGTAATACTACATTTAAAGCCTGACTTTTTAAATGAGCCGGGTAGCCTTACATATGAGTTGGTAACCTGTCATTTGTGCACGTCAAAAACGTTCAGAAATGCAAAAAAGTTAGTGACATGGACTTTTTCATTTTGTTATAAATAATATTGAAAGTACTTAAGAATATAGATTAACCAAATATTTTTATTTATTTATTTATTTATAAACATTACATCTCAGAGCGTTGCATTATGGCACCTGTCCCACCAACGACGATGAGTGAGAAGCGTGTAGCGATTTATCGCTCAAGAAACGTACAACAGATTTTTTTTATACATCTCGTCCGTGTAAACAAAAGAGATGCAGTATAGAGCGAGTACTCGCCGGCAGTGTGATAATATCTGTATCTCTTTTGTTTACACAAGATCTACAAGTATAGCGAGTAGCGATTTTATCGCTCACGACACGTACGTCTTATGCGATAAAATCGCTACTCGCTACTCTCTTTCTCGCCGTTGATCGAACAGGTGCATTAGGTACCTACTTGTAGTAGATACCTACTTACCACACCTACTTACATACTTAAGTTGCCAATGTACGCGCTCAATCATGCCATTTGCACTAGGGTGATACGGGGTTGTCCTGACTCGTTTGTGGCGCAAACGTTCATCAGACGCTGAAATAATGCGGATTCAAATTGCCGGCCTTGATCAGTAGTTAGGATGTGTGGCACCCCAAAACGCGATATCCAGCCAGCTACGAATGTGTCTGCTACCTCTTCTGCAGTTATAAATGTCATGGGCCATACCTCGGGCCAACGTGTGTATCTGTCAATCGCAGTTAGGCAGTAGGAAAATCCGTTGGAAGGTGGCAGTGGACCTATAATATCGATATGAACGTGGCTGAATCTGTTAGAAGGTACGTCAAAGTTACCGAGGGGAGACGCGACATGCCGAGTTACTTTATTGCGCTGGCAGTGCAGACAAGCGCGTGCCCATTGTCGACAGTTAGCGTTTACTTTGGGCCAGACATAGCGTTGAGACACTAGACGAACAGTTGCCCGCATACCGGGGTGACTCAGATTGTGACATTGATCAAAAGCTATCCGACGGAATGGTGGTGTTAATAAGGTCGAGGCTTGCCAGTGGAAATAACACAGATGATAGAGATGGTGGTACCAGGCATGACAACATCAGTCAATTGTAGGCTGCAGTCTATCTGTTGCGATTTTGCAAGCGCCTCGTAGTCCTGTTCAAGGATGATGGCTTCAACACGCGACATAGTGTCAGCTACGACGTTGTCCTCCCCCTTTATATATTTGATATCAGTAGTGAACTGACTAATAAATGAAAGTTGGTTGAGTTGAGCAGGTGGAAGCTTCTCCCGGCGCTGTGTGAAAGCGTACAGCAGCGGCTTATGATCCGTAAAGATGGTAACATGTTGGACCTCGAGGATATGGCGGAAATGCTGCACGCTTTCGTAAACCGCCAATAATTCGCGGTAATAAGCTGGCCACTGAGTTTGTTGTGTGGTTAATTTCTTGCTGAAAAACGCAAGAGGAAACCAGTCACCATCAATCTGCTGTTGCAGACAAGACCCTATGTGAACGCTTGAGGCGTCCGTGTAAAGTCCAAGGTAAGCATCGCCGATCGGGTGTTGCAACAAGCGTTAGATAGGCTCTTTTTGCAGGCCTCAAACTGCTCCAGAAGGTTGGGTGACCATAAGAATGGTTTTGCACCTTTGCTGTTAGTGGCCACTAATGCGTTTATAATTGGGGCCTGGAATTTTGCAGTGTGAGGTATAAACCGGCGGTAATAATTAAGCATTCCAGGGAAACGGCGCACACCTTGTACAGTTTTCGGTGGGGGGGGGGGGATCTAGGATGGCCTGTATCCGGTCTGATGGAGGTTGGGTGCCTTCTGGGCTGATGTGGTAACCCAGAAACGTTGTCTCACGAACCCCAAGATGGCACTTGGAAGGGTTCACTATTACACCATAGTCCCGTAGCCTGCTGAAGAGAATCCGCAGGTGTTCCCTATGGAGGGCCTCGTCGGATGAATAGACGAGGATATCATCCACGTAGGGAAAACAAAAATTGAGACCCCGTGTGACCTCGTCGATGAACCGCTGAAAGGTTTGACCTGCATTGCGGAGACCGAAAGTCATAAAAGGGAACTCGAAAAGACCAAACGGGGTAACGATGGCTGTCTTCGGAACGTCTTCTTCAGCAACTGGAATCTGGTGGTAGGCCTTCACAAGATCAATTGTGCTAAAGATTTTAGCACCGGTTAGATTGTGAGTGACGTCATGGATGTGCCGTACAGGATATCTGTCCGGTACAGTCTTGGCGTTTAATTCCCGGTAATCACCGCATAGACGCCACGTGTCATCCTTTTTCAAAGCCATATGCAAGGGGGATGACCAGGCATTTTTACCAGATTTTACCATGTCTTCAAATTCCTTTTTGGCAGATACCAATTTTTGAGGAGCGAGACGGCGAGGGCGGCACGAAACGGAAGGTCCATCTGTTGTTTTTATAAAGTGCACGGTGTTATGCTTTATGACCCTAGGTAGGCCAGGTGGACGTGTAATCTCCGGGAATTCCGCTAGCACTTGTGCAAAACTAGAGTTCATCGGAGCTACTGCTTTGACGCTTGGTTGATCCGAAGTTATACAGGAGGCGGACGCGGACAAATTGGTTAAGCCATCGACTAGCTTTATGATTCGGCAATCTGGCAAAAGATGGTAGTGGGACAGAAAATCTGAACCAATGATTGCGGTAGTGACATCGGCCACTACGAAAGACCACGCGAATTGTCGCCGGAGGCCTAAGTCTAAAGTCAAATTTATATTTCCGTAGGTCTTGATGCTGCTACCGTTGGCTGCGCTCAGCTCATAATCGGAGATCTTTCTCTGGTCTGAGAGCCAGCGGCGGGGGTAACAGCATAGGTCGGAGCTAGTGTCAACTAGAAATTGACGTTTCATGACTCGGTCCGTTACGAAAAGACGACGGCTAGATAGTTGATTATAATCGCAATCAGCTGCCACCGCTACTGACTGCGCACTGGGTTTTCCGCCTTCCAGTTGCAAGGTGGTACGCATTTAACGGCTTTTGCACCATACGCTCTGTGGTACCAGCAACGCTTATCGGATCGTCCAGGGCTGGTGCTGCGCTGAGGCTTGCTCGTAGAAGGGTTCCCAGACCGGTAGGATGAGGATGATAACGCCGCAATTTGCTTGCTGAGATCCTCAATTCACTCCATCATCAAGGCAAGTAGAGACGCAGAGGCAGAATAGACGTTTGAGGGCCCCGGTTGAGCCTCCATAATTTTATCAGCTAAATCAGCAATCTTCTCTAGTGGGAGTTCAGCTTGGGCTGCCAGGATGCCTTGCACATGGTGAGGCAGGCGGCGAAGCCATAACTGGCGAAGGATATTGTCATCAGAAAGAGAGGTTCCAGCAAGTGACCGAAGATGACAGAGGAATTGTGAAGGTTTTTTGTCCCCAAGTTCATTTTCTCCCAGAAGCAGTGTCACTCGATGCTCTTCTGAATGAGAAAAACGCTTGATCAGGGCAGCCTTCAGTTTTTGATATTTCTCCTCGGCTGGAGGGTTGGTGATTATATCTTCTATTTCACCAGCAACTTTGTGATCAATTTGGCCAAGGACATAGCTATATTTGGTTTCATCAGTGTTAATACCAGCGAGGTGAAATTGAGCTTCAGCCTGGGCAAACCACACTGTGACCCTATCAGGCCACAAAGGTGGTAGTTTAACAGCAACGCAAATGGCGGGTAAATCTGGTTGGGGCTGTGAAGCATTTTTTTTCTGCAAATCTTTTATGGCAACATTCTCAGCTTCAAGCAGAGCTTGTACTATGGAAACCAGACAATCGATAAACATACATATATATTTCTAAATACATACTTAAGATTGATAAATAACACCCAGACACAGAATAAACCATCGTGCTCATCACACAAAGTTTTATCGTGAGTGGGGATCGAACCCACGACCTCTTGTGTAGCAGTCGGATACAGTCCCACCGCGCCACAGAGGCAGGTACATAGGTATACAAAAGATTGCGAATGATTTATTAACCTAAGTCTAAGACCCGTACTGAGAAGTGAGGAGGTGGGTCTTCAAAATACCAAGCTTGGTCACAGGGTGGGGAGAGCGCTTAGGTTTTCGTCACGTATTCAATATCTTTAGGGAAATCTGGTGCTTTTTCGAGCTTTATTCTTATTTAGCGCTTTTAAAACTCACATTCTTCTATGATATTTTATTTAGTTTTCAATCAGCCGACGTCGAAAACCTAAGCTCTGCCTTAACCCCTGACCAAGCGTGGTATTTTGAAGAACCCCTGCCCTTTTAGAACGGGTCACGTAGTATGGGTATGTTCCAGCTAACCGGAAACAATTACTGGGGAATTCCCGAGATACACGGTGTTACAATGTACTATTCGCCATGAAATAAGTAAGCAAATGTGGTCACAAATAACAAATTATAGCTCGCAATATGTTTGTGAAATTTAAAAATAGCTGGAAAACTCAGATTAATAATTAATACGCGGAAATAAACTTTATATTGAAGTAAAGCCGCTTGCTAATTTAAATAAAAAAAATAAACAGTACTACTAGTATAGTATTATATTATCTGTGACAGTACCTACCTAGCTCGTAATGGCATCTAACAATAAATATCTAACGAAATAAGTATCTAAAGTAAAATGCCAATATTTAAAAATACTAGAAAGATTTTTTTAAAGAAAATAAATATTTTAATAAAAATAATGTATCGCAATTGGCAACACATTTGTAGGTTAATAATCTGAGGTTAATCCCCGACTACTCTACTACTTTCTGTACTTTATGGTCCCCAAAGATGATTCGTTGATAAAGCTTAAGAAAATGTATGTAAGCAGTCAGAGCTTGATCGGTGAAGGGTACAGAACACTGGATATACCGACATTTACATAATCAAACTTTGAAAATAAGATACGACCAACAGGAACAATTATTATTACAAACAACAGAATTATTACCTGACTGCGGAGGAGCGTTAGGTGTCCTTTGTAACAAATATGTGAGTACAAGCCTACTTTATTTAAAGTGTAACTATCTGCCATATATGTGTAACTCAGTACTATTTTAGTAGTCACATCGATATAATGACATCCTACTGCCTACATTTATATTCGCCCGTGGCTTCGGCTCCGTTATAGTGATGAACAAAATTATGCTATATTAGCTGTTCCGTGCAACTTCGTTTGCATAAATTTTCCCCGTTTTTGCAACATTTCTCATTGCTGCTCCGCTCCTATTGGTCGTAGCGTGATGTTATATAGCTTCCGCGATAAATGGGCTATCCAAAAGTAAAATAATTTTTCAATTCGGACCCGTAGTTCCTGAGATTATCGCGTTCAAACAGTCAAACTCTTTAGCTTTATAATATTAGTATAGATATGTAATGTAAAATTATAACAGCACAGATGGATTCGTTCTTCTTCTCAAGATATAACTTTAAAAAAAGTTTGTATAAAGACAGTTGCATTCCATATTTCAAAAAATATAACATACTACAACCTTATACCTTTACCATCACTTTACATCTTGGAAACTGTTTTTTTTCGTAAAATCTAATCCACATCTGTTTGAAAAGCTATCAAGTGTTAAGAAAATCCCAATACGTGCACAATATGCAATCAACTTTGTACATAAAAATGTAAAACTGCAAAAAGCTTCTTTGGCATGGCTCCCGTAATCTATATCTTCTTCTTCTATCTATATCTATACATATAATAAAACTGTAAATTTCACGTGTCTGTACATGGCCGAACTTAGTGAAAAATAATATTAGGAAATGTTCGAAAAGAGTATTTAAACACTTTGCTGTATTTTTAGAAATGTTTGTCTGTCTGTCTGTCTGTCTGTTTGTTTGAGCACGCATCGGTTGAAATTTTGCACGTGCAATCTAATAGATGCAGATTAACATTTAGGCTATAAATTATCACGCTTTTTCCCATAGGAGCAAAACAGTAAGGGATAATGTCTGTAGCTATTTTTCGTTATAAAACAGTAACTAGTTGACGGATCTTTATAAAAATTTGCAGTTTTATAGTAAATACTATAGGACATTATTTACACTATGAATCATTACGCTAACGTCTATGGGGAACGAGTAGTAACGTATTTTTGTCGCACCATAATGGTTTATCACAATATTTTCAACAATTAGACATTATCTATAATTGTAAGTGTAACCCATGGAATACATAACTTCACGCTAAAACTATATGGAGCTAAACTCAATATTTTTAAGTTTCATAAGAACAGTTATTTTGACGCGGTGAGTAGCAAACAGTTTAGCCTCAAAGCTATGCTAGCGGACTTTGACGACGAAGTCCCAGACTCGAATCAGAAGTCTGTTTATCTTTTTTTTTATATTTTTCTCAATGTTTTAGTTATTTTTTCGACCGTAGGTAACTTATTTACTTTGTTTTTTTTTTTATATTAAAAATCAAGTGAAATATGCGCCTAGGTAAGTTAATTATAGGTATTGCATGCACTGCTCAGAGTAATGAATTAATCGTAGTAGAAATGAAAAACAATATTACATTATAATTAAAAAGGATTCGACATTTTCCAGAAATGATGTGTTCGTCTAAAAAAAAGACATTACACACGTAAAAAAACCATGTAGCGCCATCTATGAAATCAAATTGTTCACCGTGATCAAATAATTCCTTATTTTTGAAAACATTTATTAGGGTATAGGTGCTTGAGATGAAGGATTTGTTTCTTACTGAGTGGCAACATTCTCCTATTTATTTAATTAAATTGCATAAACTAATAAAAAACATTAAGTATTAGAACTACTGTTATAGAAACTTCACTGGTTTTGAAAGTAGATGGCGTTGTATTCAATAATGTTCTATACTTAGTAAAAGAAGTTTTAAAATAGTATTAAAAAAAACACACAGATACCATTTTTAGAAATGTTTGTCTGTCTGTCCGTTTATTTGACCACGCATCACACAGGTGCAAGGAGGATCATGTTCTGGGGTTATGGTTGGAGATCAAGTGTTCATCAATTCAATGATAATGAATGATTCAACATCGGCCAAGTGTGAGTAGAACGTAGGCGTAGGGGGTCATTGTCTGTCAACGCGGACCAAATGTATGGCAAAGGCTTGAAAATTCATGAGCCTAGGGGAAGGGCATGTCTTTTTTTTATTACTTGCATCATTGTAACGTAAGGAAACATAAAATCACTCCGCAGAGTTATAGTTCCCTTAAGACGCTGACAACAGCTACTGAACTGCGATGTTTCACTATTTTAGCCACGCCCACTATTTCTCCGATGTCCTAGTGCCATTGATAAAGGACGGTAAAAACAGCGAACTACCAACACAAGGACGCGGTCAATAATAAACAATAAACCAATAGATGGCGCTTTATTTTTTTGTTCTATATGAAGAACTAGAAAGAAATTAGACAGGGCGATTAAAAAAAAACAATAAATATTTTTTATACGTTTGTATTTTTAATTATTTCAGGAGACTTTATTTGCTATGAACTTCAAAACTATATAAAAGAAAGAAAAATAAAACTCGAAAATATATTAGCAACATTTTAAATATTTTCGCATAATTATAATTTATTTGCTCTCGGATATTTGCCGGAACAAACAGACAGACAGACAGACAAAAAAAAACTGTATTTTTGTTATCAGTAATTATTATGGATATATGTTATCCATAATAATTAATATATATGCATAAAACTGTTATTTTGATATTACAAACAGACTCTTCAATTTTATTTATTTGCACAGATAGTTAATAATATATATTATTTTTTATTAATAATATTATTATTTATTTGACATAAGGTAAATTTAGAGCTGAAGAAAATTCTTCCAAGTTTGAAGTCCTCCGAAAATTGATAACATACCTGCTACAGCACAATAATTGACTGGTAAATAATTTTCTCTTGACTGGTAAATGCCGTGTGGGGTGCGGCGTTAGAATACAAACCTCCACCCCTTCTCCTCCCGAGGGTGTCGTAAGAAGCGACTAAGGAAACAGTCGAGCAGGTGCAACTTCTGCTTAGAGATGGAAAACTCGAAATAAACCCTATACCAACCCGTCTGGTCAGCGTGGTATAGTAGGCCAAATCCTCTCAAATATTAATTGAGAGAGGCCCATGTCCAGCAGTGGACTGTAAAGGGCTGTTGATGATGATTGATGAAATAATTTTCGTCACTGGAATCACTTTTAATGATAAAATTTTTTAAATTGCACATCCTACACAAAAGAGTGAACTTCGACAAGAATCCATTTATGTTTTCTCCTACCAAATTAATGTGTTTTAAATTACAACCCAAGGGTTTAGGGGTAAGGGCGAGAAATATTCTGAAGATTTAAAAATAAATGCGATAAGTTTATTCGTCGTCCGATGTAATAATAATAATAATATTTATAAGGATTTTTTGTTGTGCAGGGTGACTTGTAGCAGTCTAAAAAAAATAATACTTAAAGCGTTACCTACCTATGCGTTAGTAACTAAATACTAACTGCCAGATTTTATCTTCGACAACCTGTTCAAAATAATAATATTTACCTCAAGTTTAGGAATATTATCGGTGGATTCAACTGTCTCAGATACCTTTGCCGATACTTCAAACCAGTGATGGAAAAAAACTATGACTCACAATAACATAAGAAGTATAAGAACGATCATGAGGAAGTTTCATATCACTTGGGCATCATCTTTACCTGGTAACATTTTCTAGAGGAATTATAACATCACTTTCTAATGTAACTGCAACAGCCACATTTCCTAATCTGTACAAAATATTTATTACATTAAAACTTAGAAAAACTTTCTTCAGCACTAATCTTACCTATTATGTCTAACTAGCTGTAGACTAGCTGTGGACGTAGCCTAAGTTACTCCTTACATCATTAGCTGTCTGACAGTGAGTCCTGTCAATCTCCGTACAGCCGTTTTGGAGATTTGTCGAAACAAACACACAGACAGCCAGATAAGAAAAAAACTGTATTTTTGTTTTAAGTACTATGCGTACTTTCATAGCATTTAGTAAAAAACTGCTATTTTGACATTAGGAACAGACACTTCAGTATGTATAGATCGCCATATATAGGTAAAAAATACTAAAACCTACACAACTATTTGTATGGAAAGGGCAAGAAACAATGGATAAAGCTACAAGTATTTTAGGAGTATTTTCCTATTAGGCCAGTTCTAAGATAGTCGTCGGTCTATGCAAATGTGATAGTTTATCATTATACTTGTTTGTAACTATCTTTCTAAAATGTAAAGGGGATCCTCTTTGTCCATGTGGCGATTCTTTTTGTGTAATGTGTTAATGTAATATAAATAATAAAATTAGTATCTATATTAGTATGTAGGTACTTATTACAAACTTATTGGTGAAAAACTTTCCGAAGTTTCACCTGCTTCTGAACTATTCGCCAAACGTCTCTTTTTACTGAAAAGATAAAAGAAAATATTAAAAATAAATACAAAAATTGAACAGGCGAACCTAGGTTTCGAACTCGAAACTTGATATTCTGAACCAACGCAGATACCGCTAGACCAAACGAGCTTCACAGTTGCAGATGAATTTTCGCTATACGTTGTACAAAACAGCTTAGTGTAGCTTTTTGGTTTGGTTACGATTTCACTTCTGTTCGAGCAATATTTTGTCAATATTACAATATGAAAAATATAATACTTACTTTACTACTTCCATGAGATGTTTTTGTTTGTTGGTATAGGAGCGCTTTTTGCTGGCCTCCGACATTTTTGTTTGTTTCCCAATTATAGTAACAAATATTTTTAAACTTAGAACTAAATATATTTAAATTTACAACTTAGATAGTATAAATTAATAGTATATTTATTAAACTTATATTCTTTACCAATGTCTTTAATTTTTCAAACAACAAACAAAATATGAAGTGAATGGATGGCGAGGCAAAGCGACATACGTCCGTCTAGCTGCGCGTCTCTGCGATCACTGTCAGATTGCTTATAAAAGAAAGAGAAGCGCGATCACGCAGCGCTCGTAACTAATTATAAACCATAAAACAATTAATTACTTGAAAATAAGTCGAGTAGTCGAAAATAAAAAACAACCAGATTCTGTATTATAACATGATACGTTATTGTTAATTATTTTACCAACGTACATTGTTAAGTAATACAGATATTTTTGTTAGAAGATAATTTTAAGAGGTTAGTTTGTATTTTTTTTTTATCGAGAAAAAAATTCAAATTCGTGTTTTGAATACAACAGGGTTCTTAGAAATATGTTCAAGATTAACATATATTTTTTTCTGCCGTCACAAACTACGTAGATTTGGCTAAAAAATTGTTTAGGATAAGCCTATTTGGCTGTTGTCAGCGCCTTAAGGCGCTGACAACAGCCAAATAGGCTACGTCCGTCCGCAACTTAGCTCAGAGGCTATTAGTGCTAGAAGGCTGCAACTTTGTATGAATACACAGAATAACTACTTACGCAGAAAATGTGAAAATCATTTTTTTTTACACGATGGGGTAGGAGAGAAAAACAATCACATCCCTACTTTACATGTACACCCTTACATATAAAGTAGGGATGTGATTCTTTTTCTCTCCTACCCGATCGTGTGGGGTATCATTAAATAGGTCTTTTAAAAAGCGTTTAGGGTTTGTGAAGACTATTTTTAGATTTAAGGATTCCTTTGTGAAATATTAAGCTTTATAGTGAAAAATTTTGTTAGAGTGAAGTGTCCAGGGGGACACTTGACTCTAACAAAAATTTATGTTGCCAGCTAAATGTTAAATGTTGGGTATATGAAAAAAATCACGGTAGTAGTATAAATAGTAAAATTATAGGGAAAACTATCACAGTTAAGTACTTAGGCTTTACAAGTTTATGATAAACATCTGATCAAATGGGAAGTAACAAAATTTTCGTACAAATTCTATTGAAAATTATTAGGTAATAAGTAGGAATAACGTTGAAAGAATGAAACAAAACAACAGAAAACCCACTTCTTAACCCATAAACCAAACTAACTATCTAAAAGAATAGAATAGAAAGATTTTTATTTAGTACACAGAAGACACATTTTAAAAAAGGAAAAAGATAATTTAAAAAAATACAAAAGGAACTTAATCTAACATCAGATTCGAGCCTGGGACTTCGTCGTCAAAGACCGCTAGCATAGCTTCGAGGCTATACTGTTCGCTACTTCAGACGTCAAAATAACTTTTTTAATTTAACAGAAAAAGTTATGCAGAAGATAAAAAAACAAAAATATAACGGTAAAATAATAAAAATAACAATAGACAAAAAAGAAAACAGACACAAATAACACAAATTAATAACAGAAAAACTTAGTCAGTAAGAATACTTATGGAGTCTGTATTTGGTAGGTACTTATTTATTTTCACAAAGCTTTTGAGTGTTGAAACCATCAATTCATACGACGATTCTCTGCTGCTGAATCATATCGCGGTTCACCCAACAGGACGGTTTCTAATATGTTGGACATATTAGATATATTTCGTCAGTCGGCCGGTCACGGGTGCACCGGATAAATAAAAGCTTTAAAGAATTCACGCGATTAAGTCCCGAAATATATCTAATTGATTTCCAACATATTTACACAGAAGTTATTTCGTTACTTAGACTTCCTTATATTAAACCCGACTTTCACGCGAACGAAGTCGCGGGCACAGCTAGTTTATAATAAAATACCAGAAGACAGTTCTAAAATGTATGTCCCAACACATTTTCAAAATAAAGCTTCAGGAGCTATTAGTTAAAAAATGCAATGTGAGTTTTTGAATGACCAGTAACTTTAAAATCTATAATAATCTTTGTGTGATAAATATTTTAAGTTTTTATTTTTAAGATTGGTAATTTTTGCAATATTTTTGTGTTTGTATTTGTATAAGTATTTTAAGTTTTATTGATTTGGTCCAAACATAGCGAACTAGTTAATAGTATGTAAGATCTTTTTTAACAAACCTATGTTTAACAAATAAATAATTCTAATTCTGACCCATAAGCACTATAAATAATAACAGCTGTTAGAATGAGCAATAAAATTATTTAAAACTGATAGTTATCACAAAAATATTTATATGTCATTTTAGTTTTAACACGTACCTACAAACCGCACTATTTGATTATCTCAACAATTATTTTTATCTGAAGGTAGTATAACAATGAAGAATGATGAAGTTTATTAAACAGAAAGACGTTATTATTGCATAAAAGTAAAATGTTATCATAGCAAAGATAAAACTTGAGTAAACTTTTGTGTGTTACCTATTTCATGTTAAGGATATAACCTAAGACCTCAACATAATACATCAAGTAAGAATTCAATGACTCAATAGAAATTATTATATCTAAGTACATAGCGTCCTCTGCGTACTTAAAGCCCTACTGCGATCGCCAACCCGCTCGCCAAGCGTGGCGATTATGGCAATTACCCCCAGGATCTACATACTAGTAGGTTCTACTGGGGAGACCCGTGCCCAGCAGTGGGCCATCTTATGGGTTGATATGTAAGTACATAACATAAGTATAAATATACATAGATTACTCGTATAAAATAACTTGAGAACTGAGCGCGTTGTATGCCGCGGGGCTCTTATTTTATAATAACGCACACGGATACAGTTTAATTATGACATAACAACTTTTTTTTTATTTTTTCAACATATAGACAAAACTAGTCAGATAAAAAAGGAAGTGGACGTTTCCTGAGTGAGCCTAGTGAAAAGTGAAAAATATTAAATAACACTTCAAACTCCAAATCGTTACACAAATTAATAAATGAAATAGAAGGCTATGGTCTTTTTCTATATTCACTGCACCAGTGGCGGAGGGTCCTAAGAACACAATTACTTTCGGTTTCCCTTTGATTGTAGTTAGGTACTTAATAATAAGAACCATGCAACAAGATATATTTTTTTATCGGGTTACCTCAGAAAAAAAATTAACCTTTACTACTGCACTGCACTAAACATATAAGAAAATAAACTGTACGAATTGTGACACTGTATCTGTTTTTTTTTCAGAAACAAGGATCTAGCAACATGAACATATTACCAGTACTTTTAACAGTATTACTGGTCATCCCTATTCCCGTTCGAACAAGCATAAACGTAGATATAATCGCTTCCGAGGATTCATCTGAACGGCAAGTCCACGTTTCCGGCAGTGAGATCAACATCATCAGCGACCAGGAAATTCAAACCTTTCAACTGTACGACAAAAATCTTAAAGACGCCATCGAGGCTTATATTGGCGCGAAACCCGACGATGTGTTTTTGAAGAGTCCAACGCCGTGGAATGATTTATACAAAACCTTTGGCTGGCAACAAGTCAATAGGATTTTAAAACCAATACGTGCAAAAATGCTTAATATTAAATATAATCCTACTTTAATATCGACTCAAGTTTTTAAGAACCCAAGTTCAAAGGCGGCTACTTACCAGGCTCATTTACACCAAGATGTTGAGGATACAGTAGCATCAATATGGGAGACAAATGGTGAGCTGGTAACAGGCCTAAATATATCATATGGTTTTGATTTTTACGCCATGGGAGTTTCAGGCAAAGGCACCATGAGTTATACTTCAAGATGGGGTGAAAATGTGATGAAATCTCAAACAGTTGGCGTAGGATCAACAATAGGTCTAGAAATTACTTTGCAACCAAACCAAAGTGCAAAAGCTGAGTTATATGCTACTAGGGGAGGAATGACTGTACAAGTTGATTACGAAGCCATTTTAGCTGGAACCGTTGCTGTTAATTTCAATAATGGCTACAAGGGTCATCATTTCTTTGGTTTAAATATCAATTCCGTTTTAATTGCTGGTAAAATGAATACGTCAGTGTTTTCGTCAGAAAATATTACTTTGGGCTACTTTTCTGATTCCGAGGTGGTGGTTCGTGATTATGATAATAATGACACTTTATACTTCCCTTATCTTGTTTAAAACTTAAGGTATTTTTTTTTTCTCTTTTATTTTTAGATATTTTATATTGTTTTTCTATTCCAATGAACTATTTCATGTTTTTAGTAAATAGGTACGTGTACAAATAAACGATACATAATTTATTGATTTTTTTTTATTAGGTACTTACACAATCTTTATTAAATTTCACAAAGTAAAGAAAAACATAAACGCAATGATTGCCAATGATATTATTTAATTTAATATTACTTACAATGCTTAAACGCACAATTTAATAATCAATAATTTATTTTGTGAGCACAGCTAACTATGATGATTAAACCGGGCAAGAGCTTGTCGGGCCACACACAATGTAGGGTTCCGTAGTCGGTAGTACCCCATCTGAATAATGCGGCTTAAGAAGTGGGTTTTGTTGTTTTTGTTTCATATTATTAACAATGTTATTTAAGTATTTTTCAATGGAATCTGTACGAAAATTTTGTTACTTCTCACTTAGTCAGACTAAATTCTAAAGCCTACTTAGTTCTTAAACTCGTTAAATTGTAAAGCCTACTTAGCTGTGATTATTAATCTTTTAAATTTCACTATATGTACTACTATTTTCACATAACCAACATCGACCATTATCTGGCAGGTGGGGGACACTTGACGCTAACAAAAATTTGCACTTTAAAGCTTAATATTTCACAAACGGACCCCTAAATCGAAAAATGGTCATCACAATCCCGAAATGTTTTTAAAAGACCTATCTAATGATACCCCACACGATGGGGTAGGTAAGAAAAAGAAATCACATACCTAATCTGTACTTTACCTACCTCTATTTTTTTATTTTTTCACTTTGTCGGTTTATGTGTATTCCTGCAAAAACAGCTTTCTAGCACTAACAGTGTCAGAGCAAAGCTGCGGATGGACGGACGGACATGACAAAACTATAAGGGTTCTTTTTTGCCCTTTTGGCAACGGAACCCTAAAAAGTAAGTATTATTCCAATTCCAGCAATTTTATTTTTCTTATATTATTCCAATAAAAAATAACCGGCAAGAGCATGTCGGACCATGATCAATGTAGGATTCCGCAGCCGTTAATACAAATAAATACCCTATTTGAATAATTGCGTCCGAAAAAACTGCATTTCTCAACAAAAGGGCGTAAGTGCCATGAACATACGTTCATCATCGTCATCATCTTTTACTGGTAAAAGAGCGTATTTTCATAGCACCTACGCCATATTGCCACACGTTTGTTTGCTTTTTTTTTCAGCTTCTGTTTTTTTTATTAGAAACTATCTATTGTTTTAAAAAGCCTGTCAATTGATGTACCACGCGTTGATATTTGCTAAAAGTTTTTTTCAGTTTCTGTTATGGAAGTACATGTATAGAGTGCCCCCTCCCCCTA
Organism: Herminia tarsipennalis; assembly: GCA_945859575.2. Taxonomy (NCBI): domain Eukaryota; kingdom Metazoa; phylum Arthropoda; class Insecta; order Lepidoptera; family Erebidae; genus Herminia; species Herminia tarsipennalis. Next base: position 5,245,693 of record OX243834.2, on the reverse strand, counting down.
AACATATTTATTATTAATAACATATACGTAACGGCTACTACAATACACCTTTTCACAAAATATCATCAATATTCATTGTGTATTTTGTGGGTAAAATGCCTGTGACATACGGATGGACATGACGAAACTATGAGGGTTCCGTTTTTGCCTACGGAATCCTAAACTTACATACCTACTACCCTTTGATTTTATTCTATACTTATAGATTTAATGATCTTTTTTTATAATCATAAATAATCATAATACCTTTATTTGCATAAAATGTGGTTTACATAAGGATGGTATTAAATAAATTAATTGAACAAGACACATTTCGCCTAAAATAAATAAATAAAAAATAGCATGCAAATTGAAAATTAAAAAAAAATGCAGTTTTAAACTTACAATAAAAAACAATGTTCAACTTATGAGGCACTCACAAAATTAAATTAAATCTAAGCCCATAATAAACATCTTTATCATTTAACTTACAATGCGTTTCTAAAGTGATATGAACGAGAGCAGAATTTCTTTAAGAAATCGTTTACTGAATAATAAATAGCCTATAACCACGGGGAATATCTTGCGGTGTATCTTTCAAATAGTCTATGAATTTTTCAAATACATCCAGTGGTTGCAAAGATTACCCAAGACATAAACAAACTCACAAAATTCGGTTGAACTATAAGAACTAGCTGAACTTGGCCTTCCCAGAATGAGTCATCGCGGCTGAACCCCAGATTTTTATTAAGTACTAGCTTAACTGACAATTTTCCCCGTTATTGCAACATTTTTCATTGCTGCTCCGCTCTAATTGGTCGTAGCGTGATGTTATTTATATAGCCTATAGCCTTCTCGTCTATTAAAAATATTTGTAAAGAAACTTTTGTTGGAGTCAAGTGTCCCCACTGCCCCTCTTACCAGCCAAATGATTGATGTTGGGTATGTGAAAAAATCACAGTAGTAGTTTATAAAGTGAAATTAAATTAATGAGAAGTAACCAATGGAATTTGTACAAAAATTAATCTGAGGCAAAAACAAATCTAAATGATTTTTTATACTGGCAATACAAAAATGTTATTTCTAAAGTTCAAATTGGTTCAAATTGACAGAAGTTAAAATCCGTTGAACTGAACAAAACAACAAGTTTGTATTTATTTTTCTTCTTGAATTCGAATTAATGCTAATAGTTCTATATAATTGCGAACTATTTTTCCAGTTTTTAGTTGTTCAGTCTTATTTCGTGAGTTAATTTTTATTCACAATGGAACGACGTAAGTATACAAACTTGTTATAAAATAGAACAAATCTTGAATTTGTTCTGTTTGTTTATGACTAGCTGCCTGCCCCGGCTTCGCACGGGCTATAAAATATAGCCTCTATAGATCTGATCCCAAACTAAGCAGATCTTGTACTATGGAAACCAGACAACTGATAAACATACTTAAATATTTCTAAATACATACATATTATAGATAAATAACACCCAGACACAGAATAAACCATCATTCTCATCACACAAAGTTTTATCATAGGTGGGGATCGAATCCTTAGCAGTGAGGGTCACTAACCACTATACTAACAGGCCAGTCATCAGTCTATGACAAAAACAACATAGCTTTTTATTGGTAAAAGAATTTTCAAAATTGGTTCAGTAGATCCAGAGCTTACCTTATAACCTTACAAACTTTATAGTACTTATTAGTATATTAAATATAGTTATACAATTGGATCAACGTAACTTGACCGGATTGAAGTTAGGTTCTTATTACTTTCGTGCATGTCAGAGATGCAACCCTAAAATGACTTATGAAAACAATTCATTATGTTCAATTGATTAAAAATACTAACAAAATTTAAATTCAACAATATAAAAATACTATTTAAGATGATGATGAGTTCATAAAAGTTTAAATTTAGAACAGTTACAGTAAATACTAAAGAAAGTTTGAAAAACAATTTATTTATGGAAAAAAAACACAAAACATGAGTTAGTAATACTAATTATGACAATGTAATGCATAATCTCATCTCTAATTCCCTTGGTTTAGTTACCGTCCCTGCCCCCACGCTTCCTGTCACCATTTACTACGAAAAAATGCATCTGCGCACTACTACTACTACTTTTCACAAACTTAATCCATTCAAGTTACGTTGATCCTATTGTAGTCAAACATTTTTTAATCCTAATCATAATGACACTAATAAATAAGATTAACTATCTGAACTTACAGAACCAGCAAATATTGATAATTTTATAAATAATTGGAATGGATTTTTTCCTAATTATCCATTGACGGTTGCTGATCTAAAGAAACCTCATTCGGTGATGGGCGCTCTGTTCCAAGTAATTGATAGACTTGGTATTGACAGGGATGCAGTACTAGCTGTGAGTATTTATCATACTAATATTATAAAAAAAAAACTGCCTTTCCCTGCATTATGCTTGATTTTTATAGTTAATGTGCTATTTTGATGTACAATACTCCAATGTAGTTTATATTATATGTATATTGCACTAGCTTTCCCCTGCATGTATAACTATTAGTACAAAAAAAAAACTATCTTCCGACCCTGCATGTGTAACAATTAGTACAAAAAAAAAACTATCTTACGACCCTGCATGTGTAACAATTAGTACAAAAAAAAAACTATCTTACGCCCTTCTCTGGGTCTCTAATTATTTCCATGCCAAATTTTACTCAAATCGCACATAGCGGTTTAAGTGTGAAAAGGTAAAAATAGACAAAGTAACTTTCACATTTATTAAATAATAATAAAATGAACACCCACAGCCCCAAACCGATAATTGCCCTTACCCCAAGCCCAGGTACGAATCTGGCTGCGTGAGAAATCAGAAAAACTACCATTTAGAATGGAGAAAAAACAGCCGGTGCTGACAAACAATAGAGGCGAACAGTGCCCAGAAACTACACTCGGAATCATAGCGTATTTATTATACACAAGTGCAACATTACGGACCCATTAAAACAAACAAAATGGTCTGTGCCATTCGGCATAGCCCTCCTCCAACTTTTTCGACATTACACTATTTTTGTCCATAGCTTTCTGCCCGTCTTTTCAATGTCAACTCCATCTTATATTTTGCCGTCCTCTGTTCCTTTTCTCTCACATTTATTTGTTTGGCTTATATAGTGTACAAAAGAATAATCCATGAAATTGAAACTGATATTATGGTCAGTCAACCATGATTTTCTAATAAGTATGTCATATAAAAATTGAAGTTGTGACACATTCATTTTATAAACTTTTGATCTGATGCAAAAGGAATTAGGATAAGGATAAATGTAAGTAAGGATTTAATGTTATATCAGATATTATATTATATCTGATTAAAAAAGCTTACCCATTTTGATAAAGTTTGGTTAAAAATAAAATCTCATCAATCTGAGATTTTTGGGTTCAACCAAACAAACTCTTCAGCTTTATAATATAAGTCTATGTAATAGCATCTACAATGTTGTATTTTAAAATCACCTTTTATTTCCCTAATAATACAATTTTAAATATATAAGAGGAATTGTAGATTAATATCAAATTACATTATTCATTCAATTATACATTAATATATATACTTTTTAAATTATTATTTAGGACCTCTCAGCGAGTGAAGGCCTCGTTCATTGATCTCCAGGTCGATCTACTATTGGCTGATGTTACCCACTTTTCAACTGCTGTTAACTTTATTTCATCCGCCCATCTCTTCACTTAACACATTTTAGTATTTCATCCCAAACTAGGCAGCAGAGGTGTAGGGTTACAATTTTTCTGAGGTAACCCGATACATAAATATATCTTGCTAGATATGGTTCTTTGTACCTATAATACTAAGTAACTATAAGCAAAAGGGAAGCCGAAAGTAATGGTGTCTAAAGACCCTCCGCCACTGCTAGACAGCGCCTGTACTATGGCAGCTAGACAAATAATAACTTGTTTTTATTATATATACATCACACAAGCTTCAGGGTCATTAACCACAAGACCAACAGGCCACTCAATTAACAGCTATTCTTTCTTTCTTTTAGGCCCCAGCAGAAGAGGAACGTACAGAAAACACGATGTACTACGCAGACTTAATCCCAGTCATCAACATGACACGTGTCATCAACCATTTGGTCTCAGTAATGCCACAAGTAGACGCTACTATAAGTGTCACACACTTGCTACAGCCAACAACAAACACGTCACACTCTATACTGTTGCTGTTGTTTAACCTGATGCTGTTCAAAGAAGAACGGTTGTGTGATATTGCGCCGCATGAGGAGGAATTGTTTGCGAAGACTGATCAGGTTTGTCTTGACGATTATAAACGCCAAGAATAAACGGGGGTAGCTTAATGGCTAAGGCATCGGTCTCGCAATCATGAGGTCGCGGGTTCGAATCCTACCCATTATACTACCGACGTGAACCCACTCCTAACACAATCCTTTGAGCTTAGCTGGAGGGGTTAACAAGATTGCTAGTAATGTGGGACTCAATCCCACATTGCTAGTTAACTTAAAAAAAAAAGATGTAGCCTTTCTGAACTGATGTGCTTACTTGGGCAATTAAAAAAAAATAATAATAATATATATATATATATATTTATTCGGGCTTAAGGCCTACAAAAGCAACAACTATAGACAATATAGCCTCGGGGACTTTATAATGGGTAATAATGAGTACTATAAATATGTAGTACATTATGTATCATGAATAGTTCTCGCAGCGCACGCCAAATAAGCATTGTTTTTAGAGTTAGAGTTACATTATTGCAATTTTAGAAAGGATCTCTAATTTTTTTTGACAATTAAATAGCCTATGCTACTCCCCAATAATGTAACTTTCTAATGGTGAAAGAATTTTTGTAGAATTTTTCAATTTTAAAATAGTACCTATAGATTAAAAGTAGGCTTAAAACAAATTTTAAAAAATAAATTCAAGAAACAAAATTAAATACAGAGTAGGTACCGACAATTTTTTTTTTATTTAAAAAAATTACATAAATTTTTTTATTATTTTACAGGTAAAAGCTTTAGATGAAGAAAAGAACAGGCTATTAGAAATGCTCAATGAACAAGCAGAAGAAAAAGGCAAACGTGCTGAAAGATTGGTTAAGGTGAGAAATCCCTTAATCTAAAACTGCTATAAATATACTTTATCAATAGCTGACCTGCACAACTTTGTAATTTTCCCCGTTTTTTTGCAACATTTTTTTTTTTGTTTTCATTCATACACAGCTTCTATTGGTATAAATGTGCCGTATTTGAACCAGTAGTTCCTAAAATTAGCGCATTGATCCAAACAAACTCTTCAGCTTTATCCATTTAGCATTTAAATATTTGATGGTCCATTTTAAAGTGCAAATCGAGATAAACAGGTTGTCCCAAAAAATGTAGACTTTTTAAATAATCGCCTTTCAGACAGGCGATTATTTAAAAATCTTTGAATTCACATTATGAAAATATATATATATATATTACGGGCCTTAATCGCGTGAATAATTTAAGGTAAAACACCTTGTTTATTGCCCGACGTTTCGACCGTATTGCAACGGCCGTGGTCACGGGTAGACTATAAACAAAGTATTTTACCTTAAATTATTCACGCGATTAAGACACGCAATATATATATTTTCATAATGTGTACAAATCTTTGAATGCAGTTCGAATTATTTTAAAAATCAAACCTGTACAAACGTAAAATTTACTTAATACTATTTAGAATTACATTACTTTGAAATGAGATGTTTAATGTCTAAACAGAAGCTTTGCATAGTCACAGTATTCTGTATAAAAAAGTTTGAGCCTAACTGATTTACAAATATAATAAAGCTGAAGGGTTTATTTGTTTGATTTTTAAACTTTCGCGATTTTTATACATATTAGATATATTTCGGGACTTAATCGCGTATATTATTTAAAGGTACGAACCTTTTATTTACCCGACGTTTCGATCGAATTGCACCGATCGTGGTCACGGGTGACCAGGACCGGTGAAAATATCTAATAATTATTTGTTTGAATTCTTTAGTCTCAGAAAATTTGTGAATATTTCGTATGGACTTAGCTAGAAGGCATTTTGTTTGGTATTGAAACTATGTGAAAAGATTTTGATTACTTGTTATTTTTTGATAATGCACAAAATCACAAAAAGAAAAACATAAATTTAACATATTCAAATTCAAATATCTTTATTTCGTAAAACCAAATCAATGATGTTCGGAAACATCAATAAAAAAAAACAATTCTAAATGCTCATAAGAAGAAACTGCCAAGAAACTCATGGGCCACTCCTCTAATCATGTGATTAAATTTTAGCTGGACCATGAAATAAAACAATACGAAGAAGATTTAAAACGCGAGAAGGAGCTACATGACAGAGAGAGACAAGAGAAAGAGAAACTACTGAAGGAAAACAGGCAGATTGCCATGATTGTTGAAAAGAAAAGGAGTCAGTTAGATGAGTTGAACCTTGAGCTTGAGAGGAAGAGGGCTTTGAGGTGAGTCTGAACAGGTTTATAAAGGCCTACATGATGACATTTTCTTGTACATTCAAGAGCAATGAATTAAATTAGTGGATGCTACTATGTTGTGCCCATTGAGACTGATATATCCTATCTCGTGTACTCTTCTATTAATATTTTTAACCTCTTGTTTGACTCTAATATGGTGTATAATATAATGGTGGCAGCACCTTACCTGGATATACAGTTTATAAACAAAGAAACATTGTAAACATTGGCAATTTGAAAAGAGTGGCCACGAGTTTTTATTGCCTGTTCTTTTCTCGGGCTTTACCTATTGTTTGCGAGCAGGTATTACATGTACATGTAGAATCGACTTTTCACAAGTGTAGTATTTTGCTTCCTAAGTAAATAATAATTAAAAAAAACATCAAATACTAGTAGTCTTAGTCGTAGTCTAGTAGGTAGGTCATAGCCATCAGACATCACTATGTTTCGGTTGAACAGCACTGTAGCAAGTATAGACTTAAGTATTATTGTCTCAACTATGTAATACAGAGTGATGACATTTAGATGTTTGCCAAACAAATTTGGATGTACCGATACTGCTATGGACGATGCGTAACGCTTACCATCACGACCTGTGGGTCAATTCACGTATTAGCAGTGCAGTTCAGTTGCAGTTAAGTTTCGATTAAAACGGCCATTTTCGTATTCATGTAACTTTGGGATCGATCTTAAGAACGCTTGCGCATCGTACTAGAATGTCGTTGTTGCGCTCTCGAGACGCATACTTGACGCAAGCGTATTTGAGATCGATCCCAAAGATACGAGAATACAAAAATGGCCGTTTTAATCGAAACTTAACTGCAACTGCACTGCTTTATTTACGTGAATTGACCCGCTGCTCGTCTCTTTTCGTAGTATAAAAAAATCAGCATTGTATCACAGCCTATATGTTATTGCTCTTTTTCGACCAAGTTGCACCAAACTTGGTCACAAGTTTAGCCATCTTATAACCACAATTGTTTAAGGTTTACTTAATTACAAATTTTTGGCCTTATTCACTAACAAACAAACAAAAATTTGTTAATAATGAAGGTTACTGAATGTACTTATTTCAAGGATAGCAATATGAATAAATAAAAGGCCGACTAGTTAATGATTTTTGGTGACTAGTTGATGATTTTTGCTGACTAATCGCCTACTACAAAAATATGTATAGTCCGGTTATTCCCAGTAGTTCCCTGGAACAAGTTCCGCGACGGAACAAGTGGGAATTTCTTTCCTAATAATTCCGTCAATGAAACTTATGGGAAATCTGATTCCTATAAGGCACCTGTCCGACCAAGAGGCGAGAAAAAGAGTAGCGAGTAGCGATTTATCGCTCAAGAAACGTACATACCTAAAAGTGTAAACAAAAGAGATACAGATATTAATAGTTGAGTACTCGCTCTATACTGCATCTCTTTTGTTTACACGGACGAGATCTACAAAATACATCTGTTGTACGTTTCTTGAGCGATAAATCGCTACTCGCTTCTCGCTCATCGTCGTTGATTGGACAGGTTCCTTAGTTAGTCGTTGCCCACCTCTCTAAACTAAATAGGTAATAAATTATTCAAACTAATATTGAAATGTAAAAGTAACTCGGTCTGTCTGTTACGTTTAAACTGTACCAATTTAGTGTCAGTTCTGGCAAAGGACATGGGATAGTCTTTATCCCGATAACGACACCTACACGGGCGAAGCCGCAGGCGAGACCTAATGGGTAATAGGTAATAGTCTATATCCTTATATTTTAGGGTATATGACGCTGAAGACATTAAACACAAAGCAGAGCAAGCGGCATTGAAGGTGCAAGAGGAAGAAGAGAAACTCAATTCCTTGCGAGCTGCTCTCATGCAGAAGGAAAATTGTCTGAAAAATCTGCAGACTTTGAAACCTAACTTGGATACTGCAAATAACTTGAATAATGAGATTATGAAGTTGTCAGAAAATTTGAGGTAAGTGTATTTATATAATCACTTGTAAGTAATTGTTTTTTATAGAAGTGTAATGTTCCAAGGTTTAGGTATGTATAGTCTTTATTTCACTATAACTTTCAAACGCGCCTTATAAAATTTTTGTAGAGTGAGATATTCATCGGAATATGAGAATGATGGAATTGAGAGTGCACACACACCAACATGCACTTTTATATCTCCTCCGTAGTTAGCAAAACTCTGGTAAGATTAGCCGCCGGGACTGAAGTTAATTAGGAAACCATTCTTTCCTCTTTACATAGTCACTACATAGTATAAAACAAATTCGCTTTCTCTGTCCCTACATCCCTATGTATGCTTAAATCATTAAAACTACGCAACGAATTTTGATGCGGTTTTTTTTAATAGATAGAGTGTTTACTATACTGTCCACCGCCACCGAGGCTGGAGTCAATTGCTTGTCAAACACTCCGATCCAGTTGCCTCCCCCACCTTCTGGATCTGCGCCTGATTGGACATTTTTTTTTTACAGAGATTTGGAGACTGGCGACCTTGAATCAGAGAGTAAGGAAGGCGAATTAGACGTCTTAAATACTGAGTTAGAAGAGTTGCAGGCTCAATTGACTGAGGTACAAACTGCCAGGTATGTAACAAATCCAGAAAATACTACTAGATAACTATAATAGTTGTATACATAAACTGGCTTGTTGGTCTAGTGGTTAGACACCCTGCTTGCTAAGCTGGTGGTCGTGGGTTCGATCCCCACTCAGAAAAAACTTTGTGTGATGAGCATGATGGTTTATTCTGTGGCTAGGTGTAATTTATCTATAGTATGTATGTTGTTTTATATCTTTGGGATCAGATGACGTTGTGTGACTTGTCCCAAGATATTATTAATAGGTTCAAATCTGTGTCGCGGTGGAAGTGTATCCGACTGCTACGCAAGAGGTCGTGGGTTCGATTCCCACACGGGACACCACTTTGTGTAATCCACAAATTGTTGTTCCGAGTCTGGGTGTACATTTGTGTCCGTGACTTGTATGTTTGTAAAGTCCCCTGCGACACAGGGCTTGTACCCTACTGCGGGAGTCGTCTTTTTATATTAAAAAAAAAGAAAAAAGAAAACACTTGTGCTAGACGGCGTTTGAAAGGTTGATTGTAGGAAAAATGAAATCTTTATAATTATAGAAGACCTATTATTGTAATGTTACAAAAAGATTCATATCTTTAATGTAGAAACAATGCTACTGATGAAATTATTTTCCAGGGCGGAAGCAGCCAAAATTAGACTGGACAGTCAAATGAAGAGACAACAAGAAAAAACTGTAGCACATAGGTAAGTCTAATACCTCCTTCAATCCTCGATGCTTAACGAATTTTGATATGATCACTATCGTTTAGATAATTTTACCAGATGCCTTTAATACATTCATATTGTAGTGGAGAAAATTCTCGTTTAGTCCAAATCCAATGTCCGATTTCAAATTGGAAATTTTGAGAATTGAACATTCTGAACCTGAACGAAAAATCCTTGCTTAGCCGGGATGGGCCGTTAATTCTTACTTTAGATTTTGTCTTTTTTTAGTGCTTTACGCGAAGCCGAGGAAAAAGACAAAAGGTTGCGCGAACAGTACAAGAAAGGATTGCAACGCGCTGAAGAGATTAAGGCGGCCACGCTGTTGTACGAGGCTGAGAAAAAGAGTCAAATGGAGCAGTTAGCCGAAATCAAAACTGGATTTTGTAATGAGGTAGGCATGTTTGTGGAAGAAAAGTCGAAAATGTTATAGGCTCATGGGACTATTTGGGAATTTGTATCACTGAATGTGAAGTAGGGAGTTCTTTGTCCCACAATGGAAGCTCAAATAGTTTTATTAGAGTTGTTAAAATATGCTAGTTATCTACACTAATATTATAAAGCTGAAGATTTTGTTTGTTTGTTTGAACTCGGCAATCTCAGGAACGAATGGTCCGAATTGAAAAATTATTTCACTATTGGATAGCTCATTATCGAGGAAGGCTATAGGCTATATAACATCACGCTACGACCAATAGGAAAATTTACGCATACGAAGTTGCGCGGGACACTATCTGTCCCGCTTTAATAAAATAAAAAACTGAAAAGTCATAATTTTCATAGCTTTGCATTTAATGTGTGAAACATTATGGAAGTGGACACTCGATTAGGCAAATTAAAGAAGATTTACTTTTTATCAGGACATCAACGACATTCGTATGTTAGAGGCTTATCAAATTTTCTCTAAAATCGACCTAGCAGTAAAAATATGCCAATAATTTATAGATGCACATAGTTTTTTAAGTTCAGTAAGAACCCTAATAATAATTTATTTTATGTTTATTGCAGTTGAAGTCTATAGACGAAATATTGTTAAGCAAAGCTGTAGAGGCTCAGAAAAAGATTGAAGAAAAGCTGCGAAACCGACGAATTTAGACTACAAAATGTACACCTGTCCCTAATCTACCTACCTAAGTTAACATAACTATCTGGTCTGTATGTCATATGGCGTTCGGCATTTTATAAAATGTATTTATCTTTATATGCTGACGACGACGCTGTATAAACTGGCGAATTATAAAATGTGCTTTCGACAAATACACTAACCCCCTTAATCATAGATATAAACTTTGAAATAAAAAAAAAATGAATTGCCAAATTGGCTGGACCAATTTGGCACTTTATTTTTAAAGTCAGACAATGGAAAATTTTGAAAAATAAAGCTGGAAATATGTATAAATCAGTATTCTAATTTAATGTTTTGTTTTCATTTATTCTATTTTGAAATGAAATTGCAAAACATCTAATTATAATGTTATTAATGTATGAATAAGGGGTAACTGTTGGCCAGCAAATGGTAAATTCGAGTTAAAGAAAAAATTGACCACCCGAAAAATAATCCTGAATATGCCTAAGATATACAATTATTATTATTTAGTTGTAGTCTTAGTTACTTTTGTAAATATTATATAAAATAAATAAATAGAATTATATTGCTGAGTTGTATTTTATAGCGCCTAGTTAGCCAGATTTTACTGTTCAAATTTACGTTGTACCTACGTAAATTTGAATAGTTCAACTAACATTTGCAATGAATACCAATTCACAAATATCTCAAACCATGTAGTCACTAAAACATTTAGATGTGCAAAACGTGATTGTTATCTCAGATTGACTGCAAAATTTAATCTATTTCATTTGAGACTTTGCTTTGTGTAGATATTATTTTAGAATAAAATAAATAGTAGCATGAACCCTATCTACAATCTGGGTTTGAAAGTACATTTTGGTAAAGTGCACAAATGCCAAGATGTACTTTCGAGCCCAGTTTCATCTACTCAAATACCTTCTAACCATAATACTCCCTTTTGGCAAATTCTATCCAGTTTAAAAAATTCTGTCCCTGTGTTAAAGAGGATCCCCCGTGGTGCAAGACCTACAGTGGCACAAAATCTAGCCCACTGCATAGGACTTGTACTAAGGGAGAACTCTCAGAGAGCTTGGGAACAATTGCTAACCTTCCCTTACCGAATTTTATATATCAGATATAATCAGACAACCAAAAAATCTCTCACCTCACAAATCAAAGAAAACTGCAGTATCTCATCACCAATTTTAGAGCCTCAATTTGTTAATTTTCATTATAATTCAAAATTTCATTACATAGAATCTAAATTAAGGGAAGGTGACATAAGGGGAGCAGCTCGACTTTTATTCAGTAGTGACGTGGTGGCGCCTTGCTCTGCTGACACGCTTGCGGGTCTGCAGCGCGAACACCCAGCGCCAAGGGATGGCCTGTCCTTCCCCGACCCACCCGACACTGATGCAGATTGCCTCGGTGTCACTGCCAAGGACGTGCTATCCGCCGTTAGCTCCTTTCGGAGCGGGTCTGCCGGCGGCCTTGACGGCTTGACCCCACAACATTTAAAAGATCTTCTGGGTTCAAGTGCCGGGGAAACTGGCGGCGCGCTCTTGAAGGAGTTAATGGCCTTAATTAACCTTATGCTCTCCGGCAATGTGGATGATAGCGTTTTAAGCATTTTATGTGGGGCAAATTTATGTGCTCTTCGCAAGACTGATGGTGGTATTCGTCCCATTGCCGTAGAAAGTACTTATCGGCGTACGGCAGCCAAATTATGCTGTTCTTATTACCGCGACCATCTAGCGAGTAAATTCCAGCCCCTGCAACTTGGTTTTGGCTCAAGAGGGGGCTGTGAGGCTGCCGTACATGCTCTATCCACGTACCTTGGCTCGGGTAAGGCAGAGGTCATTCTTAAGGTTGACGTGAAGAATGCCTTCAACTCTGTCAACAGGGAAACTTTGTTGGCACAGGCAAAATTAGAAACCCCCAAAATTTACAGTTATCTTTGGCAGTGTTACAGACTCCCAACCAAATTAATCTACAAGGACAACCTTTTGGATTCAGCAGTAGGATGTCAACAAGGTGACCCCCTTGGGCCAGCCATTTTTAGTTTAGCTATTCATCCTATTATTCGGCAGCTGAAATCGAAATTTAATATTTGGTACCTAGGTACCAAATATCGTCGTCTAGACGACGGGACTCTGGGGGCGATGTGGAAACCGTGTTTAACGATTTGGCTTTTCTAAAAGATAAATTTCAAGATATTGGCTTAGAATTAAATTGCCGCAAATGTGAAATTTTCTTATGTGATAACCTTGACAAACTTCCGACTTTATCTAAATTTATCTCTTTAGTTCCAAATTTAAAACATATTGAAAATAACTCTTTTCGAATTCTTGGGTCCTCGATATTAGAAGAAGCCTACAATTCTTTTATAGAGGAGAAAATACAAAATTTCTGTGAAGTTTCGGACAGATTACACCAAATTAATTTAAACTCGGCCTTCACTATCATTCGGTATTGCCTTTTCGTCCCGAAATTAACACACGCACTTAGATGCACTCAGCTGTTTAAAAATTTAGCACTTTTAGATAAAATTGACAAAATTATACAAAACACACTTTGCAAAATTTTAAATATTGCTATAAACGACCGAGCATGGCTACAGGCGTCTTTACCTGTCCGCCTGGGCGGCCTTGGTGTTCGGAAAATTTCAGAAGTAAGCTTAGGTACCAGCGTTCTTGTCTTCACTTCACAGCACTGAGGAATTAACCAAGAAAATTTTAAGTCCTACACTGGTTGATTCCGAAGTGAGGTGCAAGTCTGAAGCCTTGAACGCTTGGAAAATGGCTTGCCCAAATGTTGATTTTCCCTCCAACCTGTCCTCCCAGAGGCAGTGGGATTGGCCGCTCTGCAGTTCAATAAGGCAGCATCTATTAAATACTTTTTCCAGTCCTACAGAGCGAGCCCGCCTACTGGCTGTGGGTGAATGGGAATCGGGCATCTGGTTGCAGGCCCTTCTATCGTCCAACTTAGGTACAAAGTTGGACGATACGACATTTCGCATCGCTGCATGCCTTCGTTTGGGTGTCCAATGTGTTTCTCCTCATCGATGTCACTGTGGAGAAGACGTGTGCGGCCTCGGACACCATGACCTGTCGTGCAGCAGGAGCGCAGGTCGTATATCCCGCCACGCAAGCATCAATGACATAATCCGACGGGCTCTGGTCACCGCTGGCGTGCCAGCTGTGATGGAACCAAATGGTTTGACGCACAGTGATGGTAAGAGACCGGACGGTATGTCTTTGTTGCCTTGGAGGATGGGTCGGCCCTTGGTATGGTATGCAACTTGCGTCAATACCTTGGCGCCTGCTCATCTCCCAAACACGGCGAATTACGCCTGCGCTGATGCTGCATCCGCTGAGAACCTCAAACAGCGTAAATACAGTAATCTGGTTGGGGATTATGTATATGAGCCGTTTGGGGTTGAGACTCTAGGGCCGTGGGGCCTAAGTGCGCGCCTATTATACAGGGTGACTTTGAAATCAGTCGACAAATTGATAGGGGATTATCAGCACCGTTAGTACTTACATTATGCATTGACAAATTGCCAATTTAAATTGTAAAAAAACATCCGATTTTATGATGGAAGTCTTCACCGTGTGTCGGTGAAGACTTCCTCAGTATATAACTGAGGAAGTCTTCACCATCAAATGACGATTCACTAACATTCGTAGACCCAAAGAATGTTAATAAATTTTGATTGAAATGTTATGCATCAATAATCGATTACTTACACTGCACACTGTGGCGTGATAGTGTTATCTAGTACCTACCTACCTATTTACTAAGCGCGGTCGGTTTTTATTTTATTAGGCGTGTAATTCAAAATTGTAGAAAACAAAGAACGCTAGGTAGGCCTTATAGGTTTTGGTTGAACGCGTTTATCTCAGGAACTACTGGTTGGATAAACATTTTACCGGTGGATAGCCCATTTATCGAGGAAGGCTATATAAATTAATGCTACGACCAATAGGAGCAAAGCAGCGATGAAAAATGTTGCCAAATCGACTCGCAAATTGACGCATACGAAGTTGGATTAGCTAGTTTTTAAATACGTATTTCATTAGATCTGAATGTCAATTTTACACTACTTTACAATGGTTGCAATATTAACTTTTTTGTATCAAAAGACTCAGCGCCAAAGAAGAATCCATAAAGTATGTGGGCCACTGGCTGAACTGTCATATTGACGAATGACTCATCTGTCAATTTGATTTTTGGTTCTTTGATAGTTTTGAAAAATGGCGTTCAGCTTCCCAGCTTTTTCATATATTATAGCGTTAATTGTAGACGCATTCCTAATATTTTTCTCAATATTTCATGTAATTGCGTTTGATGAATTAAAAACCGACTATAAGAATCCAATAGATCAGTGTAATAGCTTAAACCCGGTAAGTATTTATATCTTCGAAGTCTAATCAAAGTTCACTAGAGTTCAAAAAGTAACCTATTTTTTTCTATTTCAGCTTGTGTTACCTGAGTACCTACTGCATTTATTGATAAACTTATTGTTCTTACTATCAGGAGAATGGTTTTCGCTGCTGATAAACATTCCATTGATCTTGTATCACATTCACAGGTAAATATCGATAAAACTTTTAGGTTAGACACCTATGTTGTGAATGTTAATTTACTGGAGGCGGTACAAGGACAAGGTCTTCTACAAAAACAAGGCCGTGAAACCTTGAAATCGTAGTTTAAGCAAAGTAATATAGGAAATAATGCCATTATAACGTATGAAATCAATTTGTTAGTGTATTTTAAATGTATGGACGATAAAATTAACTCGAACGCGCCAAATATGTGTCATAAAATGCGTCCACCTCGCAGTTGTTGAATCTTGCCGCCTCATTATATTACCAGTAGTCTTTGCCTGTAATAAATCAGATTCTAATTAACCTTTAACAAGCTGTATGCTACCACCTAACCATCTTTGGAGATTAGTACATTCAAATAAATTCTTCAGCTTTATATTACACATTTGTTTCAATTTAAGGCTATTGTACAGTTCTTCTATACATTTAATTAAATTCAATTGTTTGGCTCGAAGACAAATATTTCTGACCCCAAATCAATAAATCTCTTTGTTTTTACAAACATTATTTATTCATATGTATAATTCATGTGTGTAGAAGGAATCGTCGCAATAAATATAAGTTTTTGGTCTTGGAAATGTTTTTGTCACTGCCAAGTTTGCATTTGTAAATTCAACCTTGGCATAACTTTGATATGCACATTGTACTATGACAAATCAGAACAGTAGCCTTTTTATATTATGGATGATTTGCCCACTTTGACAATCAATTTTTAAACAACTAAAAAAAAATCACTCATAAATTAATGTAATTACATTTTTTATCACCACATTGATGACATGATTTAATGCTAGAAACTTTAGACATCATAAACTAGTATTTAATTTTGTTTCATCGCCTCTATTTAAATTATGATATTGTAAGGAAACCAGCATGTCCTGGAACCGAAATGTTGAAGACATGAGACTTTCTTCAGTCTACCACATGCTGGATCACAGCCCATATCCTCTAAGAAAAATGTATAATTTTCCGCTTGTATTTTGCCACGTAACAGTCATCATCGTAATCATCAGTTCGTATTTATCCACTTGAGGACATATCGATTCTAATACTTGCCACAAAACCAGGGCCTCTGCTTTTCGCATCCACTCCATCCTAGCAATCTTCATTATGTTGTTAATCCACCTGGCTCAGTAACAATGCAACTATCTAATGTAACCTATTTTAGATGAAATATCATTATCATAGGTCTCTTCGTCAAAGATTTCCAATAATTCAAATTCCCTTTGCTTATTTCAGATACTACACAAGGCCAGTGATGTCAGGGCCTGGCTTATATGACCCCACGAGCATCATGAATGCTGACGTGTTGACGGTCTGCCAACGAGAAGGATGGATCAAACTGGCATTTTACTTATTATCATTCTTTTTGTATTTGTATGGGTAAGTTACATTTTTCTTGTTATTTTGATAAACGTAATGATGTCTAGTAGTGGTAGTTTAAAATGATAAATAATCACTATCAAAGTTACTACTACTAGCGTTTTTGAGCTGTTGTTTCTAGGTTTTCCTTTAATTTTTTTAAACCACCTATTACAGAGAACAATAAAGAAATCATTTAGTACATATTGAGGATATTATAGTTTGATGCTAACGACAGTGTTAGTTGTTGTATTATCAGGGCCAGATCTAGGTGGGGCAGCTGCCCCACTGCCGGTTGAAGGAGCCCCAAAATGGGTGAAATAATTCCCCCCCCTACCCCTCTCCCCCATCGTATTTGCAGTGTGTATCATCAAGTTGATAGTATTTACCTTAGTTACATCAATCAAACAAGTTGACGTCTAAAGTGAGATGGAATACATATCAGTATTTATTATCTGATAAACATATTTATAACATTAACTCAATAGCCATGTATATTATAAATAATATATAACATTATAAATAGTCAATAAATCTCTGTTTATACTACTTTTTACTGATAGCAAGTTGATTAAATGACTTTGAATTACTTTCTAGTAGCAGCCCGCCTCGGTTTCGCACTCTGTTTTCTCTGCTATCTGTACATATAATATGCATGTATTATACATGAAAACCATCCAGAAGAAATTATCTGAGAGATAGTTAACATACAGGCAGATAGATGTGGCGAAGTACTTGTTTTTAACCACCTTAAAAAAATTGTGGTTCTCGGTTTGACCCTTATATATGTATGTCGGATGTTCGAGATTTTCTCAGAAGCTACTGAATTCACTATTCGATTGCATATTTTCTGGTAAGGTTTTGGTGTATAAGACGTTGTTCTAGCTTATAAAACACCACAGATATAGACTAAAATATAGGAGTGAGTCAGCGTAATTTGTATTCGGTTATATGCTTGATAATTTATTTACTGGTTGGTTAATTTTTCTTAAAAAAGTTATATAATATGTAGAAAAACTAGTTATTGCCCGTGGCTTCAATCGCACCATGTTTCACCCTTTTAACACCAACTGTCACACCTTAAGCAGTAAAATTCTTTCTTTCTTTTATTGTAATAACAGCATTAAAGTGATCTGCGATAAAATTGTATTACATAATGATTCTCTAGTGTAATCTGTTTTTTCATTACTGAAAATATTGTGGGCAAATTAAGGCGTTAGTTTCCTTGAAGAAAAATACTATTATTACAATAATATAAACCAATAATGATAATATAATTAGTTTGTAGGAGAATAATAAGGAAAATATCCAATGTAATCCCACTACATACATTTATAGGCATTAAATTGTCTTTATATATAATCTACACTAGCTGTCCCGCGCAACATCGTTTGCGTAAATTTTCTCCGCTTTTGTGTAACATTTTTCATTGCTGCTCCGCTCCTATCGGTTGTAGCATGATGTTATATAGCCTATAACCTTCCTCGATAAATGGGCTATCCAACAGTGAAAGAATTTTTAAATTCGGACCTGTAGTTCCTGAGATTACCGCGTTCAAACAAACAAACTCTTCAGCTTTATAATATTAGTATAGGTTGTACACTAGTTTAAACTTAAATTACTTTATCTTCACACACTTTACTTGTATCGAGGTCAAAAGATAATGGAAACTCTAGGAGATAACAGATGAGTAGATTAAGATAATGCAATTAAATAGCTGGTAATGTGCTGTACTTAGGGCCAAATACTCATATCTCAAACGCCACTCAGTTTTAAGTTCATCATCATTAGCAGCATGTATCCACTGATGGACATAGGCCTCTCCTAATGTCTGGATGAAATGAAACACCCGGTCCTCCGCCTTTCGCATCCAGTCCATCCCAGCGACCTTCTTTAGGTTATCTGTTCAAATGGCTGGAAGTCCTACCTACGTTACAATTACCAAGTCGCGATCTCCACTTTAGGACTTGTTTATTCCAGCGGTCATCGCGTCAGTCCTTATGGTAGTGAACCTTCACCCAACCAGATGAGACATATTTTTTATCAAATTTCACACAAAAATAAAAGCCATGAACATTTCATGTTTTAAAATCTATTGATTTATAAACAACATAGGTGTTTATAAATCAATAGATTTTAAAACTTCAGAGCATGGCTATATTATTCCATGAACTTGCAAGCAAGCCTATACGATTATTTTCATAATTAAATTTTCTTTCTTTCGTTACCAATTTTTATTAGATAACTGCGGGTTAATTCACGTATATAAAGCAGTGCAGTTGCAGTTAAGTTTCGATTAAAACGGCCATTTCTTGTAACTTTGGGATCGATCTTAAAAACGCTTGCGCACCGTACTAGAACGTTGTTATTGCGCTCGAGACGCAAACTTGCCGCAAGCTTATTTGAGATCGATTCCAAAGTTACCAGAATACAAAAATATTAGTTTAAATCGAAACTTAACTGCAACTGCACTGCTTGAAATACGTGAATTGACCCCCAGATCTTTTGATTTGCCTATATTGACTTACCTGTTCATACCTTGCCAGGATGATGAATAATTTGATAAAAAATATGTCTCATCTACCCAGATGAGACATTTTTTATCAAATTTGGGTGAAGGTCGATATTCAACATATCTTAGACCATAAGGCACCTGTCCGACCAACGGCGACAAAAAGTGTAGCGAGTACCGATTTATCGCTCAAGACGCGAACATACTTATGTAGATCCCGTGTAAACAAAAGAGATACAGGTAATAATAGTTGATTCCATCGGTCCCACTGCCGGCCAGTACTCGCTCTATACTGCATCTCTTTTGTTTACACGGACGGGATCTACAAAATACATCTGCTGTACGTTTCTTGAGCGATAAA
Organism: Herminia tarsipennalis; assembly: GCA_945859575.2. Classification (NCBI taxonomy): domain Eukaryota; kingdom Metazoa; phylum Arthropoda; class Insecta; order Lepidoptera; family Erebidae; genus Herminia; species Herminia tarsipennalis. The sequence continues at coordinate 5,225,995 of OX243834.2, read as the reverse complement.
TCGCTAATCGCTTCTCGCTCATCGTTGTTGGTGGGACAGGTGCAGAAATGCTGTCACTGTCACTTTAAAATAAAAAGTTTCCATAAAAAAAGCTATTTTGAGAGCGTCTCTTGAGTAGGTATCGGATAGAGTATTCAGGAATCAGTTACATTATAATCTTTGAACCGAACTTCAAAAAAAAGGTCTGAATGAAAATCAAGACTGAAATAAAATTTGAATATTAAATATGTAGTACTACTGTTCTAATTCATTTTCGTATAAGCACGAGAGTTTGAGATCCGTAAGCAATTTATCGTATCTCTCAAATTTACTATGGTTTTCCATTCAAACTTATTTCTTTTATTGAGTAGGCGTATAGCGAGAAGTACAAGTTTCTGTTTCAGTAGGGGCCGAGTAGCAAAATATTGAGCAATATAATTTAAACATTTCGACTAACAAAGTCAAATTAATGGGTCACGCCGCGAGTGATTTGTTTGTATAGTTTTTTGTATACTTCTATTTTTTATACTCTTCAACAGTCTACCTGCCTCTAGTGGTTCCACTGCAGTCCATTGTCTTTTCTCTTGTCTATTGCGATATGAGGCAAATAATTTTCAAATGAGTCTAACTCGTCTCGCCATCTGTGACAAAAGACCATACCGCCACAGTAACAACACGCTTCAACTGCTACATTCATAGTCCGTCGGTCTGTCTGTCACTAGGCTGTATCTCATGAACCGTGACTGTTAGACAATTTTCACAGATGATGTATTTCTGTTGCCGCTATAACAACAAATACTAAAAAACAGAATAAAATATTATAGAATTTTATAAGCTACGGGTCTTAATCGCGTCAATATTTAATTTTAAGGCTAAATATCTTTGTTTATAATATTTAAGACCTGTAGCTTATAAAATTCTATAATGTGTACAAATAGCAAAAGTTTACGAAATATAGAATAAAATATGTTTTTTAAATAATTAAATTAAAATAAAACAAACTTTTTTTTTTCTTGCTCTATTCTATTTTGAAAATAGAATGGAAAACAAAGTTATCAAGGAATCAAAATTTATAGAGTATTTTCCGTTGACTATGAAATTTGGCAAGTAATACCGTCATACACTACACATTTGTACAAAAACTATACATTTGTGATTAAATCTGAAAAAAATAGTCTTTATAAAAACTGGGATCTCGATTCCTGAACCCTCGGTGGGCGAGTCCGAGTCCGACTCGCACTACTAGGCCAAATTAGTCAACGGCTATTCGGCACATTTCTAATTGAGGTATTTACTTTTCTAAATGATATTTTCTTTTGTTCCAGAATGATCGTAGTGTTGATCGCGGCATGAAAACACATCGAATACGTTAATTTGTTTCCAATAAGTCATAATTTATTGTTAGTGCCCCTGTGGTTGTATTGTGTGTCCGAAGAACAAGGAATGTTGTATAATTGATACTTCACAGTATTTTGATAATAAAAAGTGTTTGCTTATTACTTACTTTAATTTTGAATGTTAAATCCACTTGTCCTGTTGGGACTTAACTCCCAACAGGACGGCTGCAAAAAAATCAACATGTTTAAAATTTATTTCAATTTTCATGCAATGGATGCACGGGTAAATACAATTAGGAATTAACCCTGTACCCACCGGTGAATTCAGCGACGGGTCTTTACCCGCAAATCGCAATTTTAGCAAATGTTTTAAATAGATTAAAAGGGAGGGATCCCACCACCCACCCTCGATCTGTGAATCACCACGATTGAAGTAGTAAGGAAATGCCCTTAATACAACAATCGAAATAGATTGACAGAGCGCACTCAAAAAGAGAGACCTGCAACAAAGAAAATTAGTGACAGGTACTCTCACCAAGTCGAGTGGTAGGCACCTCCGGACCCTTGACTTGCAATATCCCGCTTCCACGAGGCATCCTCAGGACAGTTTGGCACCGACTGAGCCACCGTCGGTGCCAAACTGTCCTGAGGATGCCTCGTGTAGAGGCGAAACACGTGTCGAAGTTGCATTTCCTTACTACTTCAATCGTGGTGATTCACAGATCGAGGGTGGGTGGTGGGATCCCTCCCTTATAATCTACTTAAGATGGATTTCCGCCATGTTACGCCTGATTCAATCGGTTATCTTAAATGTTTTAAAATAAATCTATTGTGTAGGAGCAACCGTCATATTAGAATACTTACTCATGTGGATAATACTCCTACTGGGGATATGCTTAAGAAAACAAGATTGAAATAGTACTACTTACATATGAGCTTGTTATCGATCTTCGACTTATATGAAACAGTTAGAACAGGCACTATACAGGGTGTAACAGAAAGGTGTGGTCAAAATTCTAGCGGATATTACAAAATTCGATTCGATTATTATGGCATAAAGGCATACTTTTTTTAATTAATATTTTTTTCACTCGTAAATAAACGAATGAGAAAATAATAAATACTTTTTAGGGTACTCCGATTTTGATAAATTTAGTTAGTTACTCAGTATCATGGGCACATACCAACTCTTGAATGTGGCCACACCTTTCTGTTACACCTTATAGATATCCATAGGTACTTCAATGCCCTTAATTTCTCATATTGTTGGAATACCTACACATAGTTGTAGTTTTCTGATAATGAAGTTCAGAAGGGTTCAAAGTAATTCAGATAATGCTTGTTATTAAACTGTGGAGGCTAGAGGTAAGGAGACACATCTCTGTCATAGACTACAAGGGCGGCTCCAGGATTTTTTGCTGGGTAGCACGGGAGGCAAATGACAGTGCCGGATCTAGCATGCTTGCGGGGAGGTGCATTTCGTTTCACCCGACATAATAATAATATCTTAGGCCAACTCACACAACGCTATCTGATCCCAAACTAAGCAGAGCTTGAACTATTGAAACCAGACAACTGTTATACATACTTATTTATTTCTAAATACATACATATTATAGTTAAATAACACCCAGCCACAGAATAAACCATCGTGTTCATCACACAAAGTTTTATCCTGGGTGGGGATCGAACCCACGACCTCTTGCGTAGCAGTCGGATACACTACCACCGCGCCACAGGCAGTCAATCGACATGGGTTAAGTGCGAGTTGCAGGCACGACGTAGGATGGGTGGAATTTTGTTCTGGGAAGGGAGGCACAAGAGGCAAAGAAATTCAATACAAGAAATTCAGTACACAAAACAACCGTCTGGGGGGCAGGTGCCCCCGTGGATCCGCCTATGTTAAACTATACACTATACTAAGATTTGAAAAAGTGCCCGTCAAAATGCATTACAGTAGCAGCAAGGTAGCGCCACCCTGTTAGTTTTTATTGCCTGTCCTTTTCTCCAGCTTTACCTATTGTTTACGAACAGACGTTACATGTAAATGTAGAATCGACTTTTCACAAGTGTAGTATTTTGCTTCTTGAGTGAATAAAGATTTTTTATTATTATTCACTTTATTTATTTTTTTACTTATAAATTACATTTTTAAATATATATTTTAAAAAAACTATTTAAAAATATAAAAAATAGTGTCCCACCGGTATCGGGTACAGGGACCAATCTACTGGTACGGCCCCAGAGAAAGGAACTTCCTCACAATGCGAACAGTGTTCAGAAGAACTGCCTTCTGCATCAGGCCCTCGATCCAACCGTCTAACGCGAGCCTCTCAATGTGTTGGTTGAGGCTCTTGGCAATCAAACCATTAACACAAACGACTATCGGTATAATGATCGCCGAATCAACATCCCACATGTGGACAGATATTTAATTTGTTTATCTTTTTCGGCTTTCACGAGATTTTCGTCATGGGGGATGGTGATGTCGACGATGATTGCACGACGCTCTGATCGGTCTATCAACACAATATCAGGCTTGTTGGCAACACAGACAGGACTGTCTGTGTTGATAGAGCGATCCCAGTACAGTGTGATACGACTATTCAAGAAATGGCTCTGCAACGGTACTCCAACGTCCACAAGGTGGTATTTCAGAGCAAGTTGCTGGTGGATTATCCTGGCTGCTTGATTGTGTCTGTGCCGTTAGCAAGACGTGAACAGTGTGAAATATGTCTGAGGGACTCACCAGGTCAGTGACATGCACGACAAATATCAACAATGCCATCCCTCAGTATACTTACATTTCCGGTAGTTATTCTTAATGATAACTTCGTCAACAATTGCACAGACATTATTATTGTTATTATTGTAAATTTTAAAATTAAAGGCACTGTTGAATCTGTATACAACAGCTACATTCAGTATTCAGCTACATACTGTACGGTTTATTAACGCTAGCGCAACTTTGAATGGTTTTTGAACAGCTAAGAAACAGAAGTAAACAGTTGGACTTTCCCATTTTATTTGTGTGGTCTCCAGGCAACTCGGTCCTAGGTCGTCTCTTTGTTGACTTGGGCTTCTTATTTACTACGGACATCTATGTGATTCGGGGTCTTCCTTATCCTCGGGGTTTAGTTTCGATATCTAGCATTTTCTGGTCATGTGGTCGGATGCTCGTCTCATAACGTGTCCGTACCACCGCAGACGGCTCTCCTGCAGTTTATCTGGGATAGGTCTTACTTTGAAGGTGCCTCTTACTTATGTGTGTGTTTCTGCCATGATCCAGCCTAGTTACACCACCCGCCACGGGAGGATCTTCATCTCTGCGCAGTGTAATTTGTTTATGTGCAGCTTTTTGAGTGACCAGTATTCAGCTTCGTATGTCATGGCTGCTCTGTATTTTCGTCCCTTTATGCGCACGGGCATTCGACTGTCGCATAGCACGCCGGAGAGTTCTCTCCATTTCATCCACCCGATATAAGTTAGACACTTTTTGTCAATTATATTATATAGCTGTTGCAATACGGTCGAAACGTCGGGTAATAAAATTATAATAATATATTGGGACAACTCACACAACGCAATCTGATCCCAAACTAAGCAGAGCTTGTACTATGGAAACCAGACAACTGATAAACATACTTATATATTTCTAAATACATACATATTATAGATAAATTACACCCAGACACAGAATAAACCATCGTGCTCATCACACAAAGTTTTACCCTGGGCGGGGGTCGAACCCACGACCTCTTGCGTCGCAGTCGGATACACTTCGACCCGTAGTATATATATCATTATTTAATTATAATATTATTCGACTGCTCTACCCTCCTTACATAACGCGCTTTATTTTTATTACGAGAGTGTTCAGTTTTCTGTACAGTATTGTCCCTATTTGTATTGTGTATAGGTTGTGCTGGCTTGTGTCATTGTGTAAGTACCTATATAGTTTTGATTTTTTTAAATTGTTTATCTACATTGTAATAATTAATTACTTAACAAAAATAGAAAACGTACCAACCCCAGTAGGACAATGACCCCGTCCCCATTAAAATAACATTCTCTGATAATACTTAATTCCTTCCCGTCAACTCAATCTTCCCATTGTCATAGTCATCAATTTTTATCCCAATTTTGAAAACAAGTAACTCAGGATCAAACGTTGGCCCCCATCTGGTCTATATTTTAAGAATGAACGATCTCTGATTAGGTAGGTATCTACTGTCTGAACCAAACCCATCAAATTTAGGCATTTTGACCAATAAAAAAAAATCCAAATTAAAAAATAAGAAAAACGATGAAATTGAAAAGGTGAGCGAACATCAAATTTTGGATCAATTTAGTTTAGAGACGATATATTACACGCTGTTTGTGATTTGTTCCATGCCTTATTTTAGCCATCCCTCAGTGTCCACACAAACCTTTCTGTAAATTCCTTTTGGAATTTTCTGCCGGCATGCTTTTTTGTTTATAACGGATTTCTTTCTTGTTCATCCACAGAACACAGATCTCTACGAGTCTGCATTATCTTCGCTATGAACACAAATAAAACAGTGCCTTAATTTTTTTGATAGGCATATTGAGGGAAGGCAAAGGCCTTCATTTGTACATACTTACTCATTAATTTTAGCCGAGAAGCCCGTACCTCTATAATATTATTTCAATTTTTTTGTCGCTCAATACCCAAGTTTATACGACTTGGTTGTAATAAAAACTTTCTTGCTTTAATCGTTTATCAAGTCCAGTGCGCGGACATTCTCGCTCTATTGGCACACGTTGGAAAAAGTCATCATTTGATGTTTCATCCGTTGTTGAAAAAGTTTGCTGATCGTGGGCACCAAGTTACTGTTGTATCTTTTTTCCTATGACTGAACCGATAGGAAACTACACTGTTATCAGTCTTCGGAGCCTTGCTACTACACGAAAAGAAGCTATCAATTTAAAAGTCTTTGAGACGCAAAGTGATACTTTTGGATCAAGACAAATAAAAATTCGCCATTTTCAACGAGTGTCAAACGTCAAAAATAGTAGCTTCATTTTTTTTATAGACTTGCTGAGGGAATGCTCCATCTAGACATTATATAATCAAAGTTCGTCCGTAGTTCATAGCCTTTTGTTAGGCGTTGTTGAAATTGGAGGTTGATATGGAACATATAGCTCAAGTAAGTGACTGATCGTGCAGCGAAGGGATCGAACCAACGACAATCACTTGTTGCTTGTTAAGCCAACTTAAAAATAATGTGATTAATTTTATCAAAATCGGTGCAGACCCAACCTAACGGACGGGCGGACAGACAGTGAATAACTTTAGTAATAGGGTCCCGTTGACACCCTTTAGAAACGGTACCCAAAACATTAATTATGTTGGTATGAAATAATGTAGGTAGGCATGAATTGCATAAACTTACAGCCCTTGAACTAGAATTATTAGGTACCTGAAGTGGCCACCTTTCTTTTTATTGCTTTTATTTCTAGAAAGGTCGACTCACCGGTTTTCGGTAGATAAGGCCCTTTTTTTAATTAAGTGACGAAACTTACACGTTTATGATTTTACTTATTTTTCCTTTTTTACTTGTTGACAAAACAAAAATTCCGGTTTCAATCCGGAGCCGTGTAGCCGACGCGGCGCGGCGTATACTGTATGGCGATGTACAGTAGCTTTAACACGTTTCGGCGTCCGTCCGTTCCGGTCGCTATATGTACACATATATTCGCCGCCATGTATCCGACGACCGGGTGCCCGGCGCCGGATTGAAGCCGGAACTTGTGAAAAGGATCTTACTTTAAACAAATAAATTAAATTTAAGGGTCTGTGTGTAATGTCAAAATAACAGCCATGCGTACGAAAGTATTATTTATAAAAAAAAAAAAACTCGCCTGCACAAAAAATATGGAAACAAGATCCCCTAGGTACATCATTATAAAATTTCATGCAGTCGGAGGCATTAATGAATCTCAATGAACCTAGTAAAGTGCCACCCACTGCATTTGGAATAATTTAGGCTACTTTTATCATAACGCTAACGTCTATACGGAGTGAGCAGCACCGCGATATCATGCAAACGAAGTCGCGGGCACAGCTACATATGAATAAGGAGGTAAGTACCTAAGTAGATAAGTTGGTACTGCATAAAGATATGCTAAAATAGTAAGTAGGTTATACTGATACTAAGTTAATGACACTTAAGAATAAATATGTAGTACTTCTGACTGTTTCATTCACATTTAACACTAGAATAGTGAAAAGATTGGGACACCACACGTTGTCTGATAAGGACCTAGTGGTACCTTATCATAATCAGACAACGCGAGGTGTCCCAACGTGATTGTTAATATTAAAGAGAACCGGGTTTAGTCAATTGCGTACAATGTTCACCGATCTTAGACACTTACAATACTTAGAATTTTGTCATTTTTTGTATAGAGTTTATGTTAAATGTATAGCTTTAGTAGCCAAATCGAGCGATAGTTAGAATATTGAAAACGGGTGTTAGTGATAGTGAAATTGATAGTAAGCGACACATTCACCTTTTCTATCACGCGCGATTATTATTGTTTCTTCTTGATCTATGAAAACCCATCGATTGAAGTAGGTACCTATCTACTTCAATCGATGGGATTCTTTTCAATTTTTAATTGAGCGTAGGTACTGCCAGACTATGTAGGCATAGTCTGGGAGTACCTACGCTCAATTAAAAAAAAAACCGCCTGTAAAAAAACAAGATCCCTTTCATGTTCATAATATCATGCAGTCGGAGGCTAATGAATCTCAATGAACTTAGTAAAGTGGCTCCGACTGCTTGATATCTATACCTACTAATATTATAAAGCTTAAGAGTTTATTTGTTTCTTTATATGTTTGTTTGTTTGAACGCGATAATCTCAGGAACTGCTGGGTCAAATTGAAAAATTATTTTACTGTTGAATAGCCCGTTTATCGAGGAAGGCTATAGGTTAAATAACATCATTAATCGGTTAGGAGTTAGACAACGTTATACAAGTTTATTATTAAGTTATTATTTTTGGTATAGTGCAAAGCTCAGACACCCAACAAGATTTTCACTTCAAGAAATCACATAAAAAAAAAGAAAATTAATATAATAAAAACTTGCAGAGTTGTCTTGTGTTCTTCGCGCAATCGTGCTCTTTGCGTCCCACGTAATCTATGGTTATTATTGAAAAATAAGTGATGGTCACATTTCACATCACATTGTGCACAGGATTTGGACTGTTACAATGGTTCATTAATTAATTTATTGAAAAATATAACATGGTCCAAAAATTTTTGATAAACTTTCGCGATTTGTACGGTCACGGGTAGACTACCCGTGTCCACGGATAGACTACCCGTGTCCACGGCCTTTGCAATACGGTCGAAACGTCGGGCAATTAACAAGGTATTTTACCTAAAATTATTCATGAGATTAAGACTCGTCATACTTATATATACCTACTAGCTGTGCCCCGCGGTGTTACCCGTGGTTTATTAGCCTATGTGTTAATCCAGGGTGTCAGCTAACTCCATACCAAATTTTATTAAAATCGCTCCAGCCGTTTAGACGTGAAGAAGTAACAAACATACACACTCACATACTCACAAACTTTCGCCTTTATAATATTAGTGTGATATATTTTCATTGGTCCAAAAACTACCTCAATGGATTGCGTTACTGCCACTGGTTTTGAGCAAACTACTTTCAGGTTTGCACTATGAATAACGTTGTATACAGGGTGTATATTTAGTCCCTGTCCGATCCGTTAAAGTGTTGTTCCCATTCGATTTATGTTTTTATCTTGAAAATTTCAACACATTTCGACGATATTGGGTACTAAAATCTTGAATTTTAATCCATATGTATGTATAAATAAATCAATGTTTCTCTGTATGTCCTCTACGCGTTCCGAAACCATTGATCAGATTGTGATGAAACTTTAGCAGATTGTTCGGAGAAGACCCGCGAAGTGTTCCTAGCTTTAAAAGTTACAACAGCGTGGCTGAGTTCAGCTACTATTTAATAAAAATATATATCTTTTTGAGGGATATAATTTTTTTTCACATTGAATAGGTACCTACACGCCACTTTCAGGTCGGAAAAGGATTTAATTTATACATTGTTTAATAATCACTACATAGTATAAAACAAAATCGCTTTCTCTGTTCCTATATCCCTATGCTTAAATCTTTAAAACTACGCAACGGATTTTGATGGGGTTTTTTTAATAGATAGAGTGATTGAAGAGGAAGGTTTATATGTATAATAACATCCATATACTTTATACCCGTGCGAAGCCGGAGCGGGCCGCTAGTACATAGTATAAAACAAAGTCGCTTTCTCTGTCCCTGTATCCCTATGTATGCTTAAGTCTTTAAAACTACGCAACGGATTTTGATGCGGTTTTTTTTAATACATAGAGTGATTGAAGAGGAAGGTTTATATGTATAATAACATCCATTAAATAGTGGAGAAATAAGAAGCGGTGCTCAAATAAGAAATGTTGCAAAAACGGGGAAAATTTACGCAGACGAAGTTGCGCGGGTCAGCTAGTTGTATAATAAATATATATCTTTTTGAGAGATATAATTTTTTTTCACATTGAATAGGTCACGCCACTTTCGGACAAGGATTTAATTTATACGTTGTATAATACCTATAAGTATAATACCTACCTATATTTTTCGACGATTACAAAACTGCACATTAAAAGCTATAAGAATAGTTTTACAATCAATAATAATATAAATAAATCTAAAAGTAGATGTTAAAATTGTGCCATACGTAAGTGGATTTCGCCAAAATAGACATAACGATCACATCTGACTATTCTAGGAAAACTAACTGCAATATTAATTTATGTTAATCAAACTTTCAATTCTAATATTTCGTAACCTCAAAATACATAGATAATATTAGAATTAGTTAGCTGATAAACAATTTGAAGAATTTGTTTTTCAAGCATAATTAGACATTTTACTTTGCAAATAAGATACCAATGTACGGAAAACTAATTTTATTTGTTGCAAGTTTCTATTTTTTCAAGGTTATTTTTGAAGGTTCGACCTGTCAATTTATTTCGCTTTTTGAATTGAGCGCATTCCCAGACTAAATAAGTAGGTACATTAACACATCGGTGTTTTTCATCTTCTATACTTATAATAAATCTGTAGAGAGGTCAATTCTGTACATGAAATATATTTCCAAAATAACTATCAGGGGGTGATTAGGGATCGATACTGATGCCAAAAATGCAATCAGTAAAATTTTTGTCTGTCTGTCTGTCTGTCTGTATAACCGCTATAGAAACAAAAACTACTAGACGGATTTTAACGAAACTTAGTACAATTATTTTTCATACTCCTGAGGTGGTTATAGTATACTTTTCATCACGCTACAATCAATAGGAGCAGAGCAGTGAAGGGAAAACGGGAGAAGTTACTCCATTTTTTAAGCTTCCGTCGCGTGTGCAACCGTAATGGTTAAAGCTACACAGAAATCATGTATGACGGAAATGTTCTCCTTAAAATTATATAAAAAATATCCCACGACAGCATATGTCTATCTTTTATGGTTGACTCACAATATCGCGTGTAACTCCCGATAGCTTAGCAGTTCGAAGCTTTCTAATTATATTTGTCTACTCTTACGTTTATAACACTCTCAGTCATCCCTTATTCAAAAAGTTAACATAATTAACTATTCCAAAAAAAAGAATCATAGAAATCGGTATATAAACACCAAAGTTATACATGAAATACGCTAATAATAAGCCATCGCGCTTGAATACTGAATCATGCTATCTATCTATATCTATACATATAATATAATTGTAAATTTCACATGTCTGTATATGGCCGAACTTATTGAAAAAAAATATTAGGAAATGTTCGAAAAGAGTATTTAAACACTTTGCTGCATTTTTAGAAATGTCTGTCTGTCTGTTTGTTTGAACACGAATCACGCAAAAACTACCAGACAGATTCGGTTGAAATTTTGCACGTGCAATTTAATAGATGCGGATTAACATGTAGGCTATAAATTATCACGCTTTTTCCCATAGGAGCTAAGCAGTGAGGGATAATGTCTGTAGCTATTTTTCGTTGTAAAACAGTAACTACTTGACGGATCTTTATGAAAATTTACAGTTTTATAGTAAATACTATACTTAGGACATTATTTACACTATGAATCATTACGCTAACGTCTATGGGAAACGAGTAGCAGCAGTTTTCCACAATTAGACATTATCTTTAATTGTAACCCATGGAATACATAACTTCATGCTAAAACTATACACAACATTTTTAAGTTTCATAAGAACAGTTATTTTGACGTGGTATGTAGCGAACAGTATAGCCTCGAAGCTATGCTAGCGGTCTTTGGCGACGACGACGAAGTCTCGGGCTCAAATCTGATATCTGATTATGTTCTTTTTGTATTTTTTTAAAATTGTCTTGGTCCTTTTTTAATATTTTTCTCAATGTTATAGTTATTTTTTCGACCATAGGTAACTTATTTGCTTTGGTTAATATTTTTTTATATTAAAAATCAAGTGAAATATGCACTTATGTAAGATATAATTTATAGGTATTGCATGCACTGCTGAGAATAATGAATTAATCGTAGTAGAAATGAAAAACAATATTACATTACAATTTAACAAGTATTCGATATTTTCCAGAATTGATGTGTTCGTGCTCAAAAAAAAGACATTACACACGTAAAAAAACGTGTAGCGCCATCTATGAAATCAAATTGGTCACCGTGATCAAACAATTCCTTATTTGTGAAAACATTTATTAGGGTATAGGTGCTTACGATGACGGATTCATTTTTTGCTTAGTGGCAACATTCTCCTATTTATTTAATTAAATTGCTTAAATTAATAAAAAACATTAAGTATTAGAAGAAACTTCACTGGTTTTGAAAGTAGATGGCGTTGTATTCAATAATGTTCTATACTTATTAAAAGAAGTTTTAAAATAGTATTAAAAATAAACATATTGCTATCATTTTTAGAAATGTTTGTCTGTCTGTCCGTTTGTTTGACCACGCATCACACAGGTGCATCGAGGATCATGTTTTGGGGTTATGGTTGGATATCAAGTGTTCATCAATTCAACGATAATGAATGGCCAAGTGTGAGTAGTTCGGGTGACGGGAGGAGGGAGGTGGAGGGTCATTGTCTGTCAACGCGGAGTCTGAGGGAGGGGGAGTCCATGTCTTTTTTCTTACTTGCATCATTGTAACATATAAGAGAGGCACTCTCTTATATGTAAAGTGGGGATGTGATTTTTTTCTCACCTACCCCATCGTGTGGGGTATCATTAGATAGGTCTTTTAAAAAGCGTTTAGGATTTGTGAAGACTATTTTTAGATTTAAGGATTCCTTTGTGTAATATTAGGATTTATAGTGAACATTTTTGTTATAGTCAAGTGTTCCCCTGCCAACTAAATGGTTGATGTTGGGTATGTGAAAAAATTCACGGTAGTAGTATAAATACTAAAATTTTAAAGAAAACTATCACAGTTAAGTACTTAGGCTTTACAAGTTAACGATAAACATCTGATCAAATGGGAAGTACCAAAATGTTAGTACAAATTCTATTTAAAATTATTAGGTATTAAGTAGGTATAACGTTGAATGAATGAAACAAAAACAACAGAAAACCCACTTCTTAAGCCGCACACCAAATTAACTATATAAAATAATAGAATAGAACGATTTTTATTTAGTACACAGAAGACACATGTATAGACATTATTATAATTTAACAGGAAAAGTCATGCAGAAGATAAAAAAAGCAATAAATAAAACAGTAAAATAATAAAAATAACAATAGACAAAAAGAAAAGAGACACAAATAACACATATCTGCCTCTGTGGCGCGGTGGGAGTGTATCCGACTGCTACGCAAGAGGTCGTGGGTTCGATCCCCACCCAGGATAAAACTTTGTGTGATGAGCACGATGGTTTATTCTGTGTCTGGGTGTAATTTATCTATAATATGTATGTATTTAGAAATATATAAGTATGTTTATCAGTTGTCTGGTTGCCATAGTACAAGCTCTGCTTAGTTTGGGATCAGATGACGTTGTGTGAGTTGTCCCAAGATATTATTATTATTATTTTTATTATATTAATGACAGAAAAACACAGTAAACGAATACCTAAAGAGTCTGTGTTTGGTACTTATTCATTTTCACAAAGCTTTTGGGTGTTGAAGCTATCAATAGATGACTATATGATGATTCTCCGCTGCTGAATCATATCGCGGCTCACCCGATAAGACTGTTTCCAACATATTTACACAGAAGTTATTTCGTAACATAAACTACCTTAATTTAAACCCGACTTTCACGCGAACGAAGTCGCGGGCACAGCTAGTACAAAAATAATTTTTCAAATCGGTCCAGCCATTTGAAAAATGAGTATCTATATATTATGAGCGAGTAATCGGATAACAAACATTAAAAAAAAATACAGTCGAATGGAGAACCTCCTCCTTTTTGTAATTTGTCACCAAGGAAATATGACCCCCCACCAGATCCTTAGCATTGGTCGATACCAATGCTGAGGATCTGGTGGCGGGATCTGGATCGTATTTCTTTGGTGAGAGATCAAACAAATACATTTCCCGTTGAACTGGATATATTTGAATAAGTAAGTATACCTACAGTTTTCAAGGTAAAAGAATATTAATCATTAATTCTTTCGTCATTAGGACTTTTCAGGCCATCGGCTCTGACGGTTATCCTCTCCAATAAAAAAAAAATCTTTTTCGTCATCTCGAATTATTTTTCTCACATTTCAAATATGTTCTTAGTTCAAAGTTATCATTGAGATTTCATGTGAGATGTTCGATCCATCGACACATCTACCACAGTACTTATCTACTTCACTCAGGCAGTCCAAGTCGGATTCCCGTCCTGTTTAGTCCTTGGATTAAACAGGACGGGAATCCGATTCGACCAGAGAAAGATTGTGTAGACCTGACAGCAATATTTTTTTCGAAAACGGCTGGTCATCTATAGATCTACAGTGATAACAATTGCTTAAAAGGATTATTTTTCGGGGGAAGGGAAGTCTCCCCAAGAATTTAATATACAATTTCCAGGGGAGGGGGGGGGGCTATGTAGTATAGTTGACTAAATACCGCCACAATGTACTAGGTACTCACTGTGTACCTTTTACGAATCGGAGGAGGGGTTTAACTCCCAAAAGAAGACAGGGGATCTTCTATTGGCGCAGTGTATAAGAATGCGCATAGCGATTATTGGCTCAGAAAACTGTCCGTGGCGGCTATCTTCAGTTTAGACTGCGTTCTGCCGATGTTCTAAGCACGAAAATTACGTAAATAAAATCAATTCCTGAAATTAATTTGAGTAAATTTAAATTTGACATCTCTGTTGCAATTTTGTGAACATGATTTGGATAAAATACAAACCTACCTGGTTTACAAGTATTTATTTGTTTATTTTATTCAAACTACTATTTAAGAGTGATTATACTAAGCCAATACGGCATTTTAATCAAAATATGGTACATATTATAACTCTTTATTGCTCATTGTGCAAGAGTGCGCATAGTTGCTGTGTACAAGACTGCGCACGCACTCTTGCACATTGTATCATACTTACATTTATTTTGAGAGTACTTTTTAACTAGGTACTTAGAATAAACTAGGTATGTGTATTCTGATCAACTTATTTATAAAATAATAAGATATTTTTAGGATGTCGAGGAGGCGAAGAACGATAATATTCAAATTCGAGTGTGATAGAAAAATCTCGAAAATGACTGCAGACAGCAAGGTCAAGCGCCACGTAGCAGAACTATTCAGATTAAGATTGAAGCAAGAGACGCAAGAGACATAAGAAATCACCAAAATCGCAATGAAATTAGCTAAAACGAGAAACTCTTCTCTTGAGCCAAAGAAATCAGCAAATGCACCAAAAAATAAAAAAATGGGCATCATCCAGATTGCTCAAAAGTGTCTAAACGAATTATAGAAGACCAGATTGAGTGTATTTCTTGCAAATAATGGTGGCACAACAAATGCATAGCATACTTAGACCACGGTTACTTTAAATATGACATTATTTTGTGAGTGATACGCACTCTTAACCTACCTGCGCAGGACTTGCACATCTGGCTGCGCACTGTTGTCCGCATATGTTGTACAAGAGTGCGCATTTTAGAGCTCCCAATTTTTTTAATAGCTTGAAGTTCAGACCCAGGAATCGAACCCGAGACTTCCGATTGCTTTATCGGAGTGCGAAAGCCGAACCATCCAACCTGAACTATGTCACTAAACATGAAATTTCTCTTCCCTTGTTGCATACCAGTTGGGCCCTAATATAAAGTAATTGGCAAAAAATGCCGCAATATTATAAAGCTAAAGAGTTTGTTTGTTTGATTTTTATTGAGGAAAGCTTTAGACTATCACGCTACGACCAATCGGAACATAGCAGCAATGAAAAATGTTGCTAAAACGCGGAATATTGACGCAGACGAAGTTGCGCGGGTCAGCTAGTACTTTATTAGGTATATTTTTTTACTAGGCAGATAACCTAAGTAAATGGAAAAAGTTTAAAGCTGGTTCTAAACTCCTTAGTTTTTTTTAAACATGGAAGCGAAAATTGGCTTTCCTGTACACCACAACCCTACCTACGTAACGTAAGTAATATTATAACCATGACCCGGGAAGATTCGACCACGTTACAATTGGTTGCTATTTTGGGGCGAGTAGGTGAATTCCTTAGTACTATTTTGGAGTAAAGACACGCTGGGAACACGTGCTCATCGCCCATCGGAACTATACCTATTCCTTTGTTACATCATATTTTTTTTTAACGCCCCAACTAAGATGTCTAATTTTAGAGGATTTTAAATGACGATCGGATTTTTTTTCGTGGATTACACAAAGTGATGTCCCGTGCCGTGATTCAAAGGCGGATCTATAATGGCATTTTGAGCCGCATGGGGTGAACCAGCGTGTAGTCAACATAATTAATATTTATTTTCACTAGTTACTTACATACTTAGAAATACACCGCAAACCTCGTCTGCGTAAATTTGCCCCGTTTTTGCAACATTTCTCATTGCTGCTCCGCTCCTGTTGGTCGTAGCGTGATGTTATATAGCCTATAGCCTTCCTCGATAAATGGGCTATCCAACAATGAAAGAATTTTTCAATTCGGATTAGTAGTTTCTGAGATTCCCGCGTTCAAACAAACAAACAAACTCTTCAACTTTATGATATTCGTATAGATTTAGATCACATTACACACGACAAGACTAACAATTAGACGTTGGAGAAAAATAATAAAATGTCAATATTTTCAGTTTATTTGTTTTTATTTTAATGTCATTGTTTGATTACATTAATATCGATGGACCATAAAATGCAATATTTCAATGTACCACCTACCTATATTGAGTGTATTACAGGTCCTGAATTTCCCCTATGAATTTGTCGACTAATTTCTAGTCATCTATTTTTACCTTCGTCTTTGGTCAGTCAGCAATTATGGCCAAAATTTCACACCCTGCCTCGTCACCAACTGCTTTGGTTCGAAGTTTCGACCGAGACCCGCTCTAATTAAATGATTGATTGATCGATGAACAATAGATTGTGGTGACGTAGCGAAGTGTAACGGGCTTAATTCCCACACGGGTCATAGCTGTGTGATACATAATCATAAATATTGATCTCGAGCCTCTGTGTAAGTAATAATAATAATAATATCTTGGGACAACTCACACAACGCTATCTGATCCCAAACTAAGCACAGCTTGTACTATGGAAACCAGACAACGGATGTTGATGAACAGAAATCTATACTAATATTATAAAGCGGAAGAGTTTGTTTGTTTGTTTGTTTGTTTAAACGCGCTAATCTCAGGAACTACTGGTTCGATTTGAAAAAATCTTTTTTTATTGGATAGCCCATTTATCGAGGAAGGCTATAGGCGATATAACATCGCGCTACGACTAATAGGAGCGGAGCAGCGACGAGAAAGGTTCCAAAAACGGGGAAAATTTACGCATACGAAGTTGCGCGGGACAGCCAGTATACTATATATTTTTAAATACATACATATTATAGATAAAAAACACCCAGACACAGAATAAACCATCGTGAAAATCACACAAAGTTTTATCCTGGGTGGGGATCGAACGACCTCTTGAGACAACACCCGTAGTAGGTTACGAGCCCTGTGTCGCAGGGGACTTTACAAACATACAAGTCACGGACACAAAGTACACCCAGACTCGGAACAACAATTTGTGGATCACATAAAGTGGTGTCCCGTGTGGGAATCGAACCCACGACCTCTTGCGTAGCAGTCGAATACACTCCCACCGCGCCACAGAGGCAGTAAAAAGGTACTTTATGTCTGTTAATTGTAAGTATGTCTGTAAAGTCCCCCCCCCCCCCCGCGACGTAGGGCTTATGCCCTAGTGCGGAGGTTAGGTACCTACATATTTGTAATAAAATAAAAGTAAATTGTTTTGGTCGTCGCTTTTTTACAATAGGGATGTTGACTGTCATGTCAAATCTGTCTCTTTTTGTGAAATGTCAAAACGACAAGCTCTATAGAAATGTGTATGGAATTAATGAAAAAAACCTATGACGTCTTAGTTCCTATCGTGAAATCATTACTATTAGGTAGTATTCATTTTCATGCTTTTAAATTCAAAAACATGTTAAAATGTTAAATAACAGTTATTTTTAGAGAACTTTGAGATCTAATTTTACCTGATTATTATATAATAATATACTTTTATTTTAGTCAACTACCCAATTATGTAAATGTTAGTGAAAATAATAGTGTGTAATTTACATTTATTGTTAGTATCATAGTTAGTGAACCATAGTTTGCCCCAAAACAATAAATCTTGGCCTTTTAAAATCACACTACTAAAGCATGATCTAGGGCTGCCTCTTATTTGAAATGAATTAATCTAAAAAAAAGCGAAAGTGGATCGCACGACACGGGGAATCCTAGTGTGAGATCTGGGGCATTATTTTTTATTTATTACTAACTTTCCCGCGCAACTTTGTCTGCGTAAATTTTCCTGCCTATGGATACTCCCAGGGTATTCGTCTAACTTTGCATGATTATTTCTTGTAAACTGGATTTATTAAATAATATTAATTTTATTCGAAATAGCTAGAACGATTCATTCAATTACATAAGATATAGTTAAAATGATATCTAATAACAGAGATTTTACGAAAATAGCTTCGTGTCACTTGTATTTATTTATAGTCAGTTAATTAATATTACAATGACGTAAAATATTGTAGATAGACACCCAATAAATTACGAACGTGATTGATTAATGATTTCAATTATAGCTCTTAGAAGATGTCTTTGTATAAGTAATAGTATATTATTATATTATCTGTGGTATAAGTGAAGGAAGAGGAACTGTTTGAACCTTTATGTTTTTCGACCCGTGACCACGATCGATGCAATTCGATCGAAACGTCGGGTAAATAAAACCTTTAAATAATTCACGCGATTAAGTCCCGAAATATATCTAATATTTGGACGTATCTCTTGTTCATAATTGTTTTGTGTTTTCTTACTTAGACAAAAAGTTAAATAGTGACAGCCCTAGCACAGCTCATCGTTCACGTAACTCACTGAAAATAAACCGGCACGAACGGCCAGTTTCGTATCAGTCGACAGTTCCCTACTCGACGCGACGTCGCACACCCGTCATGCGGACGCTCGCATTTCTCCTCGCGATACTCGCGGCACAAAATGTACACGCCGCGAGAATTCTCGGACTCTTTCCTCACACGGGAAAAAGTCACCAAATGGTTTTCGATCCCTTACTCAAAACGCTAGCTGAAAAAGGACACCATGTCACTGTTGTCTCCTTCTTTCCAATCAAAGATCCACCAGCAAATTATACCACTGTGAGCTTAGAAGGATTATCAGCACAAGGTGTCGAGACCATAGATTTGGTGTATTTCGATGGCGCTAGCAAATTATTGAACGTCTTAGGTATTGATAAAACGCTTAAGCAGATCTTCGAGTTTCAACCATTGGCTGAATTAGCCCTGGACGTGTGCTCTAAAATCGTGGACTTCGAACCATTGGCTGAAGTATTAAAGAAGAAGTACGACGTTATTTTAGTGGAGAACTTCAATAGTGACTGTATGCTTGGATTGGCGCACGTTTATGGTTTAAAAGCGCCAATAATTTCTTTATTATCAAGTTCTTTGATGCAGTGGTGTCCTGAACGCATTGGTGTAACTGATAACCCTTCTTATGTGCCTATCCTTAGCTCAGAATTCACTTCGAAGATGTCTTTTCTTCAAAGATTGGAGAATACTGTCATGAATGTGTATTACAAGATTTGGTACAGATATGCCATCCAATTAAAAGAAAAAGCGATTATAGAGAAGCATTTTGGTAGAATACCAGATTTGCAAGATCTTGGTAAAAACGTTAGTGCGATGTTGGTAAATACTTTTCACAGTTTAAATGGCGTCCGTCCTCTGTTACCTGGTGTTATTGAAGTCGGAGGCATGCATTTGGATCACACTCGAAAGTCTATTCCTCATGTAAGTTGAATATTTTTTTATTAACTTGTGAAAGTTGATTAGCGATTGGTTGGTTGGTTTTTCTTTCACTCGGTTACAAAAAATCGTAACGTGATTAGCATAGAAATTGTTTATGGAGATGATCAATATCTATGTCAATAAATAGAGTTCAGTTTATTTTAACCCGGTTTTTGGAGACGTGGGTGCGTAATCCAATATCGTAATATCGTAGTTACAAGTAGGATCACCGTAACTAGGCCGGACTGAAGTAGGCGACAAGTGGTTGCGCAGATGCATTTTTTGGAGGCGGGGGCGGTAACTAATACAAGAGACTTAGAGATGCGATTACGCATTACATTGTCATAATTAGTATTACTAACTCATGTTTTTTGTGATTATTTTCGCAAAGAAATTGTTTTTCAAAGTTTTTTTAGTATTTACTGTAACTGTTCTAAATTTAAACTTTTATGAGCTCATTTAAATAGTATTTTTATATTGTTGAATTAAAATTTTGTTAGTATTTTTAATCGATTAAATATAATTAAACGTTTTCGTAAGTAATTTTAGGGTCGCATCTCTATGACATGCGCGAAAGTAACAAAAACCTAACTTCAATCCGGTCAAGTTACATTGATCCTACTGTACCTTTAAATAATAACGTGACAGTTTATAATTTCTAAGAACTAGAAGCCATAACTTTATGCCAGTGAATTAAATTTTACGGTACGTTTTATAGACATTGAGAAAACGCAATAAATTGTGGTTTTATTTCTGTGCTGTGTGCTATTTGAGTTAGGAAGTAAAACCTCAGTGTCACAATAATACCTGTACCTACCCTACTGTCTAGTCATTTATATTTCTCAACTAATTTCGAATTAATTAAAACTTATTTCTTGCCTACAATGTGATATCTTCGTCAATAATTATGGATATTTTTTATCGCTTCTGTTATGCAAGTTATATACGTACAGGGTGTCTCAAGGCCATGTCAGGAGGGAAGGTACCATAAACATATTAAAGATAGAACATGGTTTTACCTACCCAGGATAAATTGGGGAGAGGAGGGTGGGGCGGGGGGTTAAATGTACTAATATACTGTGTAGAATTTGTGGGTAGTTAGGTAAGTAGTGCAATTGACTAAACACTGGGCAAATATG
Source organism: Herminia tarsipennalis (assembly GCA_945859575.2). Taxonomy (NCBI): domain Eukaryota; kingdom Metazoa; phylum Arthropoda; class Insecta; order Lepidoptera; family Erebidae; genus Herminia; species Herminia tarsipennalis. The sequence goes on along the minus strand of OX243834.2, from coordinate 5,204,947 downwards.
GTACCCACCTTTTACAATTTTCGGATGGTCCGGCCCTGCGATTAGGGTTGCCAACTTTTTTTGGTACAAATAAAGTTTATTAAAAGACAACATTGGTTTTTAAAAGTAGAGAAAAGTACATTGTGTCAACGTAAAGTAAGTAGGTACCTACAATTTGAATTAGCTGATTTTCTAAAATGTAATTCATTATTTTTAGCAACTTTTAAATAATACCTAATTATAATCCAGCATATTTAGAGTATAATATTAAAGTTACGTTTATTTTTTTTAATAAATATGTAAATTGAATTCCGGAGAATTAAATCATGTAAAGTAAAGTATTTTTGCGTAATTTATACTTCTCATAATATATATACAAAGTACATTTTTATTTTAAACGACTCCCGCAGTAGGGTTCAAGCCCTGTATCGCGGGGGACTTTAAAAACATACAAGTCACGGAGACAAAGTACACCCAGACTCGGAACAACAATTTGTGGATCACACAAAGTGGTCTCCTGTGTAGGAATCGAACCCACAACTTTTGCGTAGCAGTCGGACAAACTCCCACCGCGCCACAGAGGCAGTAATAAAGTATAATACTTTATTATAAAGTACGGGTGGCAACCCTACCTGCGATGCACCTATCCCACACATTGTGAAGCATCAGTTTTATTGTTTCAATTTAATCTATACTAGAATATTATAAAGCTGATGAGTTTGTTTGTTTGTTCAAACGCGATAATCTTAGGAACTACGGGTCCGAATTTAAAAATACTTTTACTGTTGGATAGCCCATTGTGATGGTTGATGATATACAGCCCAGGCTATATAACATCACGCATCACGATAAATAGGATCCTCTCCTATTTATCGTGATGCGAAATGAAATGAAAAATGTTGCAAGAACATGAAAATTAACGCATACGAAGTTGCGCGGGTCAGCTAGTCGGTGGATATACCTACTTTATATCAAACTATTTGACATTGATTCTCTGTCGTCTTCTTATTTACGAGTTCAGGCACTAAACACCATAGTACATACCTTCTAATGAAATGTGAAAGCAATTTTAAATGCCGAATCGAATGACCATCTTCCTGTGAACAAAAGACAAATGGCTGTTGTTGAGACTTCCATTTCATTTTGTCAAATGTCTGTCTAAATGTGATAATTAAATGGAAGTCTTGTTGTTGTAGGCGATAGCTTGTACAGCGCAGGCGCGGACCCAGGATCATGTTTTGTGGGGGGGGGGGGGGGGGGGCACTTTGACCCAACACCGGGCAATTGTAGTTTTGCTCGTCAACGCGAACCAAATATATGACCGACCTGAATGATGACAGCTCAGTTTGCGTTTCAGCTCCCGTCAGCACCGAAACATCACTACATAGTATAAAACAAAGTCGCTTTCTCTGTCCCTATATCCCTATGTATGCTTAAATCTTTAAAACTACGCAACGGATTTTGATGCGGTTTTTTTTAATAGATAGAGTGATTGAAGAGGAAGGTTTATATGTATAATAACATCCATCAAATAGTGGAGAAATAAGGAGCGGAGCAGCAATAATAAATGTTATACAGTTTATAAACAGAGAAACATTGTAAACATTGGCAATTTGAAAAGAGTGGCCGTTTTTGGCAGTGGCAATGGCAGTTTTTATTGCAAGTTCTTTACTCGGGCTTTACCTATTGTTTGCGAACATTAGCAGTAAATGTAGAATCGACTTTTCATAAGTGTAGTATTTTGCTTCCTAAGTGAATAAATCATTTTTATTATTATTATTATTTATTATTGTTACAATAACGGGAAAAAATTACGCAGACGAAGTTGCGCGGGTCAGCTCGTAGACGATAAAAAGAAATAGGTACCAATCTTTAAAGTGGCAATATGTTGACTTCAAATAGACCCACCTATTTAAAGTCAAAATATTATCAAGTAGTTAAGGTAACAATAGGTAAGGTAGATAATAATCTATACTAATATTATAAAGCGGAAGAATTTGTTTGTTTGTTTAAACGCCCTAATCTCAGGAACTACTGGTCCGATTTGAAAAATTCTTTTTTTGTTGGATAGCCCATTTATCGAGGAAGGCTATAGGCTATATAACATCGCGCTACGACTAATAGGAGTGGAGCAGCGACGAGAAATATTGCAAAAACGGGGAAAATTTACGCATACGAAGTTGCGCGGGACAGCTAGTTAAAAATAAAGGGTAGGTAATCCGTAGCGTGAACTCTATGTATACATAAAGATATTATCATAATGGCTTTTACATAAATCACATGGACTATAATATAATTTATCAAACGTGACAATACTGACAACGACAAGAGACAGTCTTTAAAAATGATGAACTGGTACCTACCATTAAACATAATTATTTTACTTATGTAAGCAATTACTAGATCACGTTTACGAGTCTGTTCATATGTGAGACAGACTTTTTAACTATCATTATCATAATGTAGCGTAATTAGTAGTAGGTGGGTATGTTATAGTAGCCTTCCGCTTTGTTTATTAGCAAGCAACGCAACGCATTATGCGATTTTCATATCAGTTTTTTTTAAGAATTTCCCGCACAGTGGGCCTTGCCCTTGACGACGAATGCGTATAGATAGGTACCTTGTAGTGGCGAAGGGTTAAAACTTTTATGAGGAAACCCGATTCAAAAAGTTACCTTGCAACATGGTTGTTTGTACCTATAATAATAAGTAACTACAAACCAAAGGGAAACCGAAAGTAATGTGTTCTAATGACCCTCCGACACTGGTACCTTTACTACAAGCATTCGTCGTCCCGCACAAAGTAACCACAGACCAATATTTACATTTATGAATCTCACAAAACTGATGTCCCGTGCGGACATCGAAGCCGCAATCTCTGGCTAAGAAGTCGTACGCACTGCGCCGAATCAATTGCCTACTTCCTATCGGCGTACCCAGGGGGACGATTTGAGGTTGCAACCCCGCCTAAATATATACTAATATTATTAAGCTGAAGAGTTTATTTGTTTGAACGCGGTGATCTCAGGAACTACTGATCCGAATTGAAAAAATATTTTACTGTTGGATAGCCCATTTATCGAGGAAGGCTATATGCTATATAACATCACGCTACGACCATTAGGAGCGGAGCAGCAATGGGAAATGTTGCAAAAAACGGGGAAAATTTACGCAGACGAAGTTTTGCGGGACAGCTAGGTAGTTAATAATAATATATCTCGGGACATCTCTAACAACGCCATCTGATCCCAAACTTAGGAGAGCTTGTACTAACTGCGTAAATTTTCCCCGTTTTTGCAACATTTCACGTCGCTACTCCGCTCCTATTAGTCGTAGCGCGATGTTATAGCCTATAGCCTTCCTCGATAAATGGGCTATCCAACAAAAAAAGATTTTTTCAAATCGGAGCAGTAGTTCCTGGGATTAGCGCGTTTAAACAAACAAACAAACAAACTCTTCCGCTTTATAATATTATTATAGATATTACACCCAGACACAGAATAAACCGTCGTGCTCATCACACAAAGTTTTATAGTAGGTGGGGATTGAACCCACGATCTCCGGCCAACAGGCCAGTCAAAAAAATATTGCCAAAAGGCATAGTTTTGGCCGGTGTTAAGTAAATTTTGTCACTTAACAACCTCCCCCTCTCCCCTTCCGAAATAAGGTACAAAAACACTCCCCAACAAAATACTCTGGGTACGGCCATGCTACTTCCTACCTATGTTATGATAATTTCATGTCTGCATTTCAGTTAGGGTTGCTAACTTTTATTATAAGAAATATATCTAGTATATCTGATTTCAAAGCAAATAAATAAAGAGTACGGACTTATAAAACAGAGTATCATCTACTCTACATTTTTAAAAAGGTATTTTTTTATACTTTTTCGTTAGTTATGATAACGGGCATGCATCATATAATAATACTAGCTGCGCAACTTCGTATGCGTAAATTTTCCCCGTTTTTGCAACATTTCTCGTCGCTACTCCGCTCCTATTAGTCGTAGCGCGATGTTATATAGCCTATAGCCTTCCTCGATAAATGGGCTATCCAACAGTAAAATATTTTTTCAATCGGACCAGTAGTTCCTGAGATTAGCGCGTTTAAACAAACAAACAAACTCTTCCGCTTTATATTAATAGTATAGATAGTACCTAAACATTGTGGAAAACAGTGTTTTATTGTACTCTATTAGTGTTATAGATTATAGAGTACGCCTACATGACATAGAGTACAATACTCTATTTTAGAGTACGGTTGGCAACCCTAATTTCAGTGTAGATACAAACACCTTCACTCTGCTTACACGTGACTTATATTTCACAAAGACATCATTTACATGTCAATGAAAGTCATTAGTATTTCTATTTAACTTAGTTAACCTTGTGTGAAACACGTCGTTGTTTTAAATAATAATGACTGAAAATCATTTCCTTGTCGTTGAAAAACTAAGCTTTGAATAAGCAGTGACCATTCTCAGGTTTTCTTTAGATCCTTTGAAAAAGAGTAGGCATTATAAATATAATTTTTAAATTTATTTTTTTGAGATAATTATAAATTTAAATTTTGAGGCATCTAGTTAGTAGCTAGTAGTACTTTATATGAGACCGATCTTTGTCATTTTTAGGTTTCCGTAACCAAAATGACAAAAACGGAACCCATAAGGGTTTATGCCACATGTAACAAAAGCTGATTTTTATTTCAGCAAACATCTGTTTGTGGCACATCATTCGATAAGTCTTCTAAAAACATTTTAAGGTTTTTAAGACACTTTTTCATGAATATTTTTGGAAATAATCGCTCCGAAAGTAGCAAACCTTGTGCCCCCCCTTTATCTTTAAAACAGCAAAAAAATTAATAAAATACAAAGGGAACGCATAATTAATACTTTCAACTAAAATTATTTTCATCATGGTCAGATTTACTATCTGAGTTATTGGCGAAAAACTGCGCTTCTCAACAAAATGACGTAAGTGCCATGAAGATATGCTTTTGCTGGTGCACTTTTCCAGATCGTATTTCTTCATAGCATTTCTTTGTTAAAACAGCTGTGGAACCCTATGGTTCGACTTGCTCATGCCCGATTTGTTAAAAAAGAAAGTTCAACTAATACATTAATGATATTCAAAAAAACAAGTTTTTATAACAAGTTTAGAAAATTTTACTTTTTTATCAACACAAAACGAAATATATGTTTATCTTTGATTATATATGCCTAAACGACCCCTAGTTTAGCAGGCAGGGGCAATAACCACAGAACTATACCAACATACTAGTTAAAAATCTCGTAATACTATGCTTGCTTTCGCACGCGGCTTCGCTTGCGTAGATGTCGGTTATCGCAATAAAAATAAATAAATAATCCTATGTCGTTTCCCAGGACTCAAACTATCTCCATACCAAATTTCATCTAAATCGGTTCAGCGGTTTAAGCGAGAAAATATACAGACAGACGAGTTACTTTCACGTTTAATAAATATTATATTAGTTAGGAGATATTAGTTTGGATAATCAAATTCTTCATACGGAACAGCGTGACGCATTGTGATTTTTTTTTAACTTGCATCGAATAACACGTTGCATCTTTTCCCTCCACTGCAAAATGTTGGTGTCACTGAATGGGACAAAGTTGCATAGTGTAACAGTGTGACTCGTTAGGAAAAAAGATTCCCATCGAGTCACACTAAGTAGTCCCTCCAAGGGTTTTATCAAAGAACTAGCTGTCCGGCGCAACTTCGTATGCGTAAATTTTCCCCGTTTTTGCAACATTTCTCAACATTTTTCTGTCGCTGCTCCACTCCTATTAGTCGTAGCGCGATGTTATATAGCCTATAGCCTTCCTCGATAAATGGGCTATCCAACAAAAAAAGAAGTTTTAAAATCGGACCTGTAGTTCCTGAGATTAGCGCGTTTAAACAAACAAACAAACAAACAAACTCTTCCGCTTTATAATATTAGTATAGTATAGACTAGAGAGAGGGAAGGAGAGGCGAAGGGTTAAATTCTTTCTAAGGTAGCCCGATACAAAAGTATGTCTAGCTAAACACGGCTCTTTGTACCTTTAATATTATGTAACTAGGATTGGGAAGCCGAAAGAGTGGTCTAAGGACCCTCCGCCACTGCTAGATAGGTGCACTACTAAAGCTATCTGATCCCAAACTAAGCAGAGCTTGTACTATGGAAACCAGACAACTGATAAACATACTTATATATTTCTAAATAAATATATATTATAGATAAATAACACCCAGACACAGAATAAACCATCGTGCTCATCACACAAAGTTTTATCCCCGGTGGGGATCGAACCCACGACCTCATGCGTAGCAGTCGGATACACACCCACCGCGCCTACCGCCTACAGACTATTTTACTAGAGTAAAATCATTGCTTATTGTGCAGTTTAGGTTCTAAACCTGACAAAGAAACATCGATTTTACTCCGGGGTCTCTCAGATGTGTGGTAAATGGTTGTGTGACAAAAGTAGGTAGGTAGGTAGGTGGTGAAATTATTTAGCGTAATATAAAGAACAGGTTATTAATAAGTATATTATAAATGACCCTGTATATACATATATGTATAAATACCTAATATTCAATTTTCCGTAAGTTTTTTTATATTATTCCGTACAAATTACTCAAATAGTTGTAGCTGTTCAGAACTGATGCGATTACACATATTCAGCAATTTCATTTTATATAAGTAAGTAAATAGGTTAATTGATTGACTATCGAGTCTGTATTTATTTTGTATACCCGCGTTGGTATTGGTAACCGCGATAAAAAGTATTTTATATGTAAATCGAGGTTACCTACTTAACATAGGTACCTAAATAACCTATCTGTAGGTAGGTTAGACTACCTACATTCGAAGTCTTTTAGGCGTTTTTACATTATTAATAAACCTCTTAATTTTAACTAATTAACCTAGATAAACATCTTTGATTATATAACGTCTAGATTCCTAATCCGGCATCTAAAATTGAAGCAAAGAACTGTCAAAAAGTACGGTCAAAATGAACGTACTTTTTGACAGGTAAAAAGCCGCCATCCGTAGACAGGCCATCCGATGTTTTAGTCATAGTTGTTTTCATCAACGAGTGTCAATCGTTAAAGATACTACATTTTTTTATAGGCTTATTGAGAGACTAAAGGTTCATTTCCATGCATCGCGACCGATCGCGAGCCGCTCGCGGCTCACGACAAGCGGCTGACGCTCGCGGCCGATGCGACAATATTCACAGTGCGCGCGCTGGCCTACGACAGTCGTCGGCCGCGCGCGTCTGTCACTTACCTTAGCCGCTTGTCGTAAGCCGCGAGCGGCTCGCGATCGGTCGCGATGCACGGAAATGAACCTTTAGTCTCTCAATAAGCCTATAAAAAAATGTAGTATCTTTAACGATTGACACTCGTTGATGAGAACAACTATGACTAAAACATCGGATGGCCTGTCTACGGATGGCGGCTTTTTACCTGTCAAAAAGTACGTTCATTTTGACCGTACTTTTTGACAGTTCTTTGCTTCAATTTTAGATGCCGGATTAGGAATCTAGACGTTATATAATCAAAGATGTTTATCTAGGTTAATTAGTTAAAATTAAGAGGTTTATTAATAATGTAAAAACGCCTAAAAGACTTCGAATGTAGGTAGTCTAACCTACCTACAGATAGGTTATTTAGGTACCTATGTTAAGTAGGTAACCTCGATTTACATATAAAATACTTATTATCGCGGTTACCAATACCAACGCGGGTATACAACATAAATGCAGACTCGATATGTAGTCAATCAATTAACCTATTTACTTAAATAAAACTAAATTGCTGAATATGTGTAAGCGCATCACTTCTAAACGGCTACAACTATTTGAGTAATTTGTACGTTTTTTTTTTTGTTTTTTTTTTAAAGATAACTAGCAATGTGGGATTGTTGTCCCACATTACTAGCAATCCTGTTAACCACTCCAGCTAAGCTTAATGGCTTGCCATTAAGCTTAGCTGGAGTTGTTGTATTGTTAGGAGTGGGTTCACGTCGGTAGTATAATGAGTAGGATTCGAACCCGCGAATTCATGATTGCGAGACCGATGCCTTAGCCATTAGGCTACCGCCGCTTTCACTTACGGAAAATTGAATATTAGGTATTTAAACATATATGCATATACATATACAGGGTGATTTTTAATATACTAATTAATAACCTGCTCTTGGCTTCTTTATATTACGCTAAATAATTTCGTAATATAATTTTACCTTACCCCCATATCAAGTTTATAAACATTCAAACATTGTAAAATTGGCAATTTGAAAAGAGTGACCGCGAGTTTTTATTGCCAGGTTCTTTTCTCCGGCTTTACCTATTGTTTGCGAACTTGGCATTACATGTACATGTAGAATCCCGACGTAGCACAAGATTTGATTTGCATCCTAAGTGAATAAAGAATTTTGAATTTTAGAGAGGTAGTGGGTTCGATCCCCACCCAGGATAAAACTTTGTGTGATGAGCACGATGGTTTATTCTGTGTCTGGGTTATATTTATCTATATTATGTATGTATTTAGAAATATATAAGTATGTTTATCAGTTGTCTGGTTTCCATAGTACAAGCTCTGCTTAGTTTGGGATCAGATAGCTTTAGTAGTGTACCTATCTAGCAGTGGCGGAGGGTCCTTAGACCACTATTTCTTTCGGCTTCCCTTTGAATCCTAGTTACATAATATTAAGGGTACAAAGAGCCGTGTTCAGCTAGACATACTTTTGTATCGGGCTACCTTAGAAAGAATTTAACCCTTCGCCTCTCCTTCCCATTACCATTTATTAGATTTAGCAGAAAACTTAAAATGTGGCTTATGGAGAAATCCTTTTATTCAGTATCAGAACTATTTATTAGGTGAAATTGTTAATTGTGAGATTTATTTTGTTATAATGTTATATAATTGATATTTTGTTGTTATGATTTTGAGAAATTTTGGTTTAATAAAATTGTGGTATAATTAATATTTGCATGTCTTAAAATGACAAAATGTATATGGCACTCTAATACTTACAATATCTTTAATGTACCTGCATTTTTAGCAAATAAATTATTATTATTATTATAATATTATTATTATTATTCCCTCTCTCTAGTCTATACTAATATTATAAAGCGGAAGAGTTTGTTTGTTTGTTTGTTTAAACGCGCTAATCTCAGGAACTACTGGTCCGATTTTAAAAATTCTTTTTTTGTTGGATAGCTCATTTATCGAGGAAGGCTATAGGCTATATATACGACTAATAGGAGTGGAGCAGCGACAGAAAAATGTTGAGAAATGTTGCAAAAACGGGGAAAATTTACGCATACGAAGTTGCGCGGGACAGCTAGTTCTTTGATAAAACCCTTGGAGGGACTACTTAGTGTGACTCGATAGGAATCTTTTTTCCCAACGAGTCACACTGTTATACTATGCAACTTTTTCCCATTCAGTGACACCAACATTTTGCAGTGGAGGGAGAAGATGCAACGTGTTATTCGATGCAAGTTAAAAAAAAAATCACAATGCGTCACGCTGTTCCGTATGAAGAATTTGATTATCCAAACTAATATCTCCTAACTAATATAATATTTATTAGACGTGAAAGTAACTCTGTCTGTCTGTATATTTTCACGCTTAAACCGCTGAACCGATTTAGATGCAATTTGGTATGGAGATAGTTTGAGTCCCGGGAAACGACATAAGATTATTTATTTATTTTTATTGCGATAACCGACATCTACGCAAGCGAAGCCGCGTGCGAAAGCAAGCATAGTATTACGAGATTTTTAACTGCCCCTGCCTGCTAAACTAGGGGTCGTGGGTTCCACTCTCACGCAGGGTTAATCTTTATGTGATGGATTAGTGATGAGCACGATTGCTTAACCTGTAAATAATACACACATTATAGATAAATAACACCCAGACACAGAATAAACCATCGTGCTCATCACACAAAGTTTTATCCTGGGTGGGGATCGAACCCACGACCTCTTGCGTAGCAGTCGGATACACTCCCACTGCGCCACAGAGGCAGTCGATGCTTAATCTGTGTTTTATAAATAAAAAACGGTTGTCTGTTGATTTATGGACGATAATTTTACGTGGTAAAGTCATAAGAAAACATTGATGTTTAGCAACCAGTCAATAACGTTAGTTCCAATTTTATCGTATGATGCTGCAATCGACATGCGCTGTCGCTTAGCAACCAATCAATAACGTGACCGTTGTAACGTGACAATTTTTCGTGCGTGCACCTGATCATCGATTTATAAGACATTATCACGTCAATAAATTAAAAATATTTTAATTTGCCTTAAAACCTACCTTCAACCTTTGCATGGGACCTTGTTTGATGTGTTCCAGAATGTTTTTTTCTTTTCCTAACGAGTAAAAATATAAATCGTTTGAGTGGGTGGCACTGGATAGGATTGAACCAAAAATTCCGAACCAGCCACAGTTGATCGCCACTACTTAGTTATTTAGATTTTAAAGTAGGTATACTTGATGTATTAAGAAGGCTTGGTTCGTACTTGTAGCCTTTCATTCATTTAATAACATCAGTTACATAACTTCAAAGACGTCAACCAACTCTACTTAGAAGCCTTAGCAATGCGGGCCTAGTATATTAGATACATATACAAATTTCTTTAACTGAAACGTGATAAAAACCGAATAGTAAAAAAAACCGCCAAGGCACAGAGTTGATTTCCATAACGGATAAAAGGATATTCAAATAAAGCTACGAACCTTTCTTCTTCGTAATAAAAAATGGTTGTCTGTAAAACCGATTTCGGCCGATAATTTTACTTGATAACGGCTTATGAAAACATTGATGACATTGTAATAAACCGGGCGCCTGGGCGAGCTAGCGCTATAGGTAATAATAACGTGATGACATATCGCCATTTGCATTGCTTAGCAACGGAACGTGAGCGGTGACGTCACACTTTTTCTGAAGAGTTTGTTTTATAATAATAATAAAAAAGATTTATTCATTTAGGAAGCAAAATACTACACTTGTGAAAAGTCGATTCTACATTTACTTGTAATGCCTGTTCGCAAACAATAGGTAAAGCCCGAGAAAAGAACAGGCAATAAAAACTCATGGCCACTCTTTTCAAATTGACAATGTTTACAATGTTTCTCTGTTTATAAACTGTATAAGCAGGTAAGTTGCTGCCACCATTATATTATACACCATATTAGAGGACTGATGCAAAAAAGCGGTCAATAATATTAGAAGAGTACATCAGCCTCAAGGGTTGTACAGGGCACAACATAGTAGGAGCAATGTAAAAACTTTGTTTGTTTGAACGCGATAATGTCAGGAACTACTGGGTCGAATTGAAAAAGTATGTTATTGTTGGATAGCCCATTTACCGAGGAAGGCTATAGGCTATATAGCATCACGCTACGAGCAATAGAAACGGAGCAGCAGTAAAAAATGTTGCAAAAACGGGGAAAATTGACGCGTACATAGTTGCGCGAATCAGCTAGTACGTGCATCATAAGAGCAAAACATGAATTTTAGACTTTATTGTATAGTTTAGGTGTTTCGGTACCTACCTACGTCGATATAGCTACCTACCTATATAATAAAAATCTGAAGAGTTTGTTTAATCTCAGGACTACTGGTTCGAATTGAAAAATTTTTAGTGTTGGATAGCTCATTCATCGAGAAGGCATAACATCTCGCTTATGACCAATAGGAGCGGAACATCAATGAAGTCAATTTATAAACGTTATCACGTCAAAAATAACACATCCATATCGATATTGATACAGAGATATAAACCTTGGGTCCCCAGAAGGCCAGAAACCCAGTGACGAAGTATAGGAATATTTCGAAGCGGATCTAAAACTTGATGATAGCGCCCTTCACCTTCGGAGAAGTGCAAGACGATGTAGGGAAGGGCCCCCTTCAACATAGCTGTTTCTACCACTTCAAACATGCCATTTGTCGTCCCTTAAACGTGGGCCGCTAAATCGCATGTTTGTAGTGGTAGAAAGAAACAGGCGCTCGAATTGGCGCGCGTCGACTTGCCCTTGATGCCTTAGATCCGGCAATGATCTCTCTCTCCAAAAAAAACAAAACCCTCTAACAGCCACTGACCACTCCCCTTTTGCGTTAGGAGTTTATAATACCCGAGTCGCAGTAGCGGTCAATAGATCAACGACACCTCGACCTGTCTGTCCTTCGAGCATAAAGCCCGCCCCTGTAGTAGGTACCCTATTATTAATACGTACAGTTCTTGTTCAAAATGTTTTGTTTACACCAAGTTGTCTGCCATAGAGGATGTGAATGTGATTTTTTGTGAATGAGATTGAAGATAGAACCAACAGAAGATAATAGTTCCTACCTATTTTTAATCTAGCCTTGCTTTTAACGCAGTTAGTTTGTTTTCATAACCGTTTAGACCAGGACGACTGCGGCATCCCTTTCAATTAAAAAGTAAATATTGACTGCAAAGCGTTAAAGCGCCGCCTTTGACAGGTGTTACAGTACAATATCTTTGTGCTGTATCTACAATCTCTACAATCTACATCACAATCATATGTTCCTTATCGCACGTTCAGTATCTATTAAATGTTTTTACTATCTGTTATCAACACGAAGTCGTTAGTATATAAGATGCACCTTTAGATAATTATAACCAGACTATACTACATCTTTTGTCTCATTTATACCTAATCATATACTGCCAAGAAGTTTGGCAAATTGGTGACCCCGACGAACGAATACGCAGCAAGAAACATGGCACAATCACCGTGCAAGGCGAACATAAATCAGCATTTAGAAACGGTTTTCAAACGTTTACACGAGAATGGAATAACCATTAATCACGAAAAATGCGAATTTCTCAGAAGGGAAATAGATTTCTTAGGTTATCATATAACGAGCCAAGGAATACACCCTACCGAAGAAAATTACAAAGCAATCATGGAATTTCCCAAACCGAAAACAATTCAAGAATTAAGAAGATTTTTGGGCATGGTCAATTTCTACAGAAGTAATATTCCACGCGCAGCGGAAAATCAAAGAATTTTAAACGAATATCTACATGGTTCAAAAAAGAACGATAATTCACCTGTTCCTTGGACAACGGAAGCAGACAAAGCTTACGAAAAATGCAAGGAAAGCATGAAAAACGCAGTGTTAACAGCGCATCCTTCCCGCAACGCATCACTAGCGCTCATGACCGACGCTAGTGCTACTTGCGTTGGTGGAGTTTTACAACAAAAATCCGGACGCAATTGGGAACCATTAGGATTTTTTTCACAAAAATTGAGCGAAACTCAACAAAAATATTCTACGTTTGACAGAGAGCTGTTAGGAATATACATGGCCGTCAAACATTTTCACAGATTAATCGAGGGAAGAGAATTTACAATATTTACGGATCACCGACCTTTGACATACGCATTCTCCCAAAAACCATCATCAAACGATACACCGCGACGGGTCCGGCAGTTAGATTTCATTTCACAATACAGTACCAACATTCAACACATAAGCGGACGTGACAATATTACCGCCGATGCCTTATCTCGAATAGAGGAAATATACGTGCCATCACCTATCGATTACGCTGAATTGGAAAAATGTCAATCAACAGATAATGAACTAAGTAAATTACATGACAATAAAAGATTAAAATTCAAAAATATTACGCTTCCGGGTTCCACAATAAACATCACCTGCGACACATCTACTGGAAAAAGCCGCCCCTACTTACCAAAGCATTTTCGCAAACAAATTTTCGATACCATTCATGGTATGAGCCATCCAGGAAAAAGAACTACGAGAAAAATGATAACCCAAAGGTATTTATGGCCGTATATGAACAAAGATATCAATAATTGGTGTAGATCATGTATAGCCTGCCAAAAATCAAAAATACAACGACATACGATATCACCTCCTGGTACATTTATGACAGCGCAACGTTTTGAACATTTACATATTGACATCGTCGGACCACTTCCGATTTCACAAGGGAAGAGATATTTAATCACAATCATAGATCGTTGTACGTCATGGCCCGAAATATTTCCGGTAGAAGATATAACTGCAGAAACAGTAGCCAAGACACTTTTCGAAGGATGGATTACTCGTTTTGGATGTCCATTGCGCATTACTACGGATCAAGGCCGACAGTTTGAATCAAGAATATTTGAGTCACTCTCACAATTTTTGGGAATACATAAAATTAGGACAACACCTTATCATCCACAATCCAATGGAATGATAGAGAGATTTCATAGAACTTTAAAGGCGGCGTTAATGACAAGAGAATCCAACGAAAATTGGTTAAAAGAAATTCCAACAGTTTTACTCGGGTTGCGGAGTAGCTTGCGAGAAGACACAGGTTATAGTTCAGCAGAGATGACATATGGAACGCCAATACGACTCCCTGGAGGATTTTTTGAGTCATCAGCAGCACAGTTATCAACGTACGAAGAGTTTGTAAAACAAATTCAAAAGGACATCACACAAATGACATCAATTCCGAAAAGAAAAAAACACAATCAAGCTATATTTGTGCATCCCGAACTCAAAGAATGCTCACACGTATTTGTTCGGTGTGATAGAATTAAGAAAGCCCTGACACCGCCGTATGAAGGACCCTACCCAGTAATTAGTAAAACAGATAAAACATTTTGCATTAGAATTAGGGATAAAGAGACAGTGATATCAATTGATAGATTGAAACCAGCTTTCATGATCAATGACGAATCAAACTACGTGCCAGATTCAAAGGATTGCGACAGGCATTCACACACGTACACTACACGATCGGGACGTAAAGTAAAGCCAGTAGTACGTCTATAAAAAATCGCTGATATAAGCAAGCTATTCGTATATATATTAACATAGATCTTAACATATACCATTAATTTACAACTAAGCGAACCAACTCCGTAACCTGATCCAGGAGGACTTACGGTGGACAAGAAATGTTGCAATGGGACAGATTATTTTAACAATCGGCGTGATCCTAATTTACGGCATAATGAAAACACTGGACAGAAGAATGAAGAGTTTAACGAAAAAAAAAAAATAATAAACACTCGTGCAACAGCTGAGTCAAAATTACAGACGTCAGCAAATCACACCACAACAGGCGTCATCAAATTCCACCGCGTACAATAGCATTATTATTTATATACATCAGCAAATAACTAGTAAGGTCTAGGTCAAATTTATATTTTACAATATAAATTAATTATATGGTAATAGTGTTTACACACTATTACCATAAATTTTTTAAAGGGGGGTGTACTGTTACAGTACAATATCTTTGTGCTGTATCTACAATCTCTACAATCTACATCACAATCATATGTTCCTTATCGCACGTTCAGTATCTATTAAATGTTTTTACTATCTGTTATCAACACGAAGTCGTTAGTATATAAGATGCACCTTTAGATAATTATAACCAGACTATACTACATCTTTTGTCTCATTTATACCTAATCATATACTGCCAAGAAGTTTGGCAAAACAGGCATTGTCCACAAAGTAGCGTTGGAGTTGTAAAAATGGCGGCAAACTAACCGGCCATTATTTTTACAGCTCCGAGTTTAACTTGTAAAAAATGATTTGAAACTTGATAATTGACTAAGAACGAGACTTGTGCATGTAATAAGCGCATAAATACTTGACACTGGCAGAAATTAGCCGTTAAAACGGTTAGATTGCCATAAACTCAAAGAAGAAGAAGAAGAAAGTAGCGTTGTTTCTTTCTAGAAAGAGTCAATTTGGTGAGGTTATGGCGCAGCTACGTCAATGGTTGTTTTTGGCATTATTTTTTAAGACACGCACAGGCACATTAAATCATAAAGCCTTATGTAATAATAATAATAATAATAATATCTTGGGACAACTCACACAACGCTATCTGATCCCAAACTAAGCAGAGCTTGTACTATGGAAACCAGACAACTGATAAACATACTTATATATTTCTAAATACATACATATTATAGATAAATTACACCCAGACACAGAATAAACCATCGTGCTCATCACACAAAGTTTTATCCTGGGTGGGGATCGAACCCACGACCTCTTGCGTAGCAGTCGGATACACTCCCACCGCGCCACAGAGGCAGTCATATGTCCCGCGGGACTTTTAAAAATCTATACTTATATTATAAAGCGGAAGAGTTTGTTTGTTTGTTTAAACGCGCTAATCTCAGGAACTACTGGTCCGATTTGAAAAAATCTTTTTTTGTTGGATAGCCCATTTATCGAGGAAGGTTATAGGCTATATAAAATCGCGCTACGACTAATAGGAGCGGAGCAGCGACGAGAAATGTTGCAAAAACGGGGAAAATTTACGCATACGAAGTTGCGCGGGACAGCTAGTATAATAAAAAGCTGAAGAGTTTGTTCATTTGTTTGTTTGTTTGAACGCGGTAATCTCAGAAACTTCTAATCCGAATTCAAAAATTCTTTCACTGTTGGATAGCCCATTTATCGAGGAAGGCTATAGGCTATATAACATCACGCTACGACCAATAGGAGCGAAGCAGCAATGAGAAATGTTGCAAAACCGGGGAAAATTTACACAGACGAAGTTGCGCGGGACTGCTAGTATATTATAATCCTATTTAATTGAGAAGAGGTGCACTCGGACTCAAAACAATTACTTATTGATCACGCAGTTTTTGGTTAATAATTACTGCCCCCACCGCACCTCGGGCCTTTAACTAAGTTTAAGTACCTATAATAGTTAAATGTCTTAAAAAGGTAAGATGCAGCTCAGCAGCATTTTACAAACGAACTACAGTACGATCAACGTAACTTGACCGGATTGAAGTTAGGTTTTTATCACTTTCGCGCATGTCATAGAGATGCGACCCTAAAATTACTAACGAATACGATTAATTATTTTTAATCGATAAAAAATACTAACAACATTTTAATTCAAAAACATAAAAACACTATTAAATGCGTTCATAAAAGTTTAAATTTAGAACAGTTACAGTAAATACTAAAGAAACTTTGAAAAACAATTTATTTACGAAAATAATCACAAAAAAACATTACTTAGTACTACTAATTATGACAATGTGATGCGTAATCGCATCTCTAATTCTCTTGGTTTAGTTACCGCCCCCGCCCCCCGCTTCCTGTCACCATTTACTTCCAAAAAATGCATCTGCGCAACCACTTGTCGCTTACTTCAGTCCGGCCTAGTTACGTTGATCCAACTGTATGTTCCGTAAAATGATTGAATTGTCATTAGTAGTAACAACAAACTAAACAATTTAATCTTTATCTTTAAAATCGGCCTTCTGACTGCAAATAACGTGATAGGTTTGATGTTATGTGCATGTTTCCGTAACAAGTTGTACATTACTGCAATTGTTTACATCAGTAAACAATTGCATGACTATCAAGTCATGAAATATAATGCCTCCCGTCATTATTGTCATTCCATTGTGTTGGATTTGTCACTGTAATCTCTATACATTCCTTCAATATTGCACCACAGCTTTGCAGCGAATGTGAAGATGACACTACAGACACACACACTACGTAGCTATGAAAACGGCGCCGGCGGTGGAATGCGTTTGTTAGTTCCGTCGCTAAAAGCCTTGATCGAAATTAACTGCAATCTATAGGATAATAAATAATAAACCTAGCTGAAATAATGCGTGTATTGGTGTTGTAAAATTCAACCAATTTTTAGGGTTCCGTAGCTAAAATTGCAAAACTGTCTGTTCGTACGTCCGCAGCCTAACTCAGAGACAAGAAAGTGGTAATTTTGCATGGATGTAATAAATTTTTTGTACAAATTCCATTGAACTGACTTATAGAAGATTGTTAGTATTATGAAACAAAAACAATACAAAACCCTATACCGGTATTTACGGAACCCTACATTGTGCGTGCTCCGACATCCACTTGCCCGGTTTTACAATAAAACATAAAGTTTAATTTGTTAGTTTTCACCAACATCAAAATGTTTAATTTGTTTTTGTTATTCTAGGTGTATTATTTTTTGCTTTTTAGTTGCTTTGTAGGTATTTATTTTTGAAGTCAGTAATATTTTTTTGTTAAAAAGTTTTTTTACTCATAGGTAATTAAGCAATTACAATATTTTTCGTATCTTTATATCTAACTAGCTGACCCGCGCAACTTCGTCTGCGTAAATTTTCCCTTTTTTCTTTTTTCTCCCTTTTTTTTACAACATTTTTCATTGCTGCTCCGTTCCTATTAGTCGTAGCGTGATGTTATAAAACCTAACCTTCCTCGATAAATGGGCCATCTAACAGTAAAATATTTTTTTTATTTAGGACCCGCAGTTCCTGAGATTATAGCGTTCAAACAAACAAACAAACTCTACAGCTTTAAAATATTATAGTATAGTTATAAATGTTAGGGGTGGGCAATGACCCGCGCAACTTCGTCTGCGTAAATTTTCCCTGTTTTCTTCATTTTTTTTTTACAACATTTTTCATTGCTGCTCCGCTCCTGTTGGTATCCGGTACCGTATCGAGGAAGGCTATAGGTTATAACATCACGCTACGGTGATGTTATAACCTATAGCCTTCCTCGATAAATGGGCTATCCAACAATAAAATATTTTTTCAATGCTGCCCAGTAGTTCCTGAGATTATCGCGTTCAAACAAACAAACAAACTCTTAGGGGGATGAAAAATAGATGTTGTCCGATTCTCAGACCTACCCAATATGCACACAAAATTTCATCAAAATCGGTCAAGCCGTTTCGGAGGAGTATGGCAACGAAAACTGTGACACGAGAATTTTATATATTAGAGATATTTTCGACCGGAGAGGAAAAATGATTAAATTACTAAAATGGCTATTAAAAAATAAGGGTTGATCGTAGAAGGGTGAAAATTGAGAATTGTATGTATTTTTGTATGTTGTATCATAAAAAACCGAAATTAAAATTTTAGTCTAAAAAATAAAATAAAAAATTTAGGGGTGGACTACCCCTAACATTTAGGGGGATGAAAAGTAGATGTTGTTCGATTCTCAGACCTACCCAATATGTACACAAAATTTCATCAAAATCGGTCAAGCCGTTTCGGAGGAGTATGGCAACGAAAACTGTGACACGAGAATTTTATATATTAAACTAGCTGCCCCGCGTAACTTCGTATGCGTAATTTCTCCCCGTTTTTTAATCATTTCTCGTCGCTTCTCCGCTCCTATTAGTCGTAGCGCGATGTTATATAGCCTATAGCCTTCCTCGATAAATGGGCTATCCAACAAAAAAAGAATTTTTCAAATCGGACCAGTACATCCTGAGATTAGCGCGTTTAAACAAACAAACAAACAAACAAACAATCAAACAAACAAACTCTTCCGCTTTATAATATTAGTATAGATTCCCGTGATAAGTCCCGCTAAGTTATACCTATGCTAATATAAACTTTACAGTCTAAAAAACCTATCTCTTAGGTATCATTTCTTCTTTACTTACGTTCATCCCAAAGTTGCCTGTGTTTACCCCCCCCCCTCCTCCGAACAATGACCCTGGGTTGGGTACGCCTATGCTTACCCATTGTTTCTTATTGTGAACTTGTTATTACCAATGGCACAGAATAAGTAATAGTACTATCATACAGAAGGTTCACTCCCTAACAAAAGTCAGGTTTAGGTATAAAAATATACCTAGACTCGCCAGAGTTATTCCCCTGCAAGCAAAATTGAAACTTATAACCATGCGCGAACCGTGAATTTTCGATAAAACGTTTCACATAAGTCCCGCTACAACTCAGTTCAAAGCTGAAAAGTTTGTTTATTTGTTTGAACGCGGCAATCTCAGGAACTACTGGTCCAAATTGAAAAAATCTTTTTCTGTCGGTCTATAGAACATCACGCTACGACCAATAGGACCAGAGCAGTAATGAAAAATGTTGCAAAAACGGGGAAAATGTACGCATACACGTTGCGCGTCTAGTTTCTACTTAAAAAGAAGGGCGTATATACCACGCATAACTACTTCTTACTAACTTATCTAACGTCATACTAAGTTCATTGCCATTGCTTGCTAGACTGCATGGTTGACAAAAATACTGAGAGTAAACAAGTTATTGTTCACTAAATTCTCAGGATTGTGTGGCCTACATTTCAGAGAACACACAACCATACGTGAACACACTTTGATCACCTTATGCTATACCTACGTACTTTGCTCGAACAACGCGCACACACACATCTATACTATAATATTATAAAGCTGAAGAGTTTGTTTGTGAGCTGGCCGGAACCCTACGGACCAGGGATGCACACCTTTTGCGCATTGTGATGTAAAAACAGTCAACGCGCGCCTCAGCAAACATCCCTGATGCGCTACAGAAATGGGGCAGCACGAACAGCACCCTGAATGCATTATTACAGTACGATCAACGTATCTTGACCGGATTGAAGTTAATATATATAATACGGATATAAGTTTTCGCGCATGTCATAGAGATGCGACCCTAAAATTACTTACAAAAACGATTAATCTATTAAAAATACTAACAACATTTTAATTCAACATTATAAAAACACTATTTAAATGAGTTCATAAAAGTTTAAATTTAGAACAGTTACAGTAAATAATAAAGAAACTTTGAAAAACAATTTCTTTACCAAAATAATCACAAAAAAACATGAATTAGTAATACTAATTATGACAATGTAATGCGTAATCGCATCTCTAATCCCCTTGGTTTAGTTACCGCCCCCGCCCCCCGCTTCCTGTCACCATTTACTTCCAAAAAATGCATCTGCGCAACCACTTGTCGCCTACTTCAGTCCGGCCTAGTTACGTTGATCCAACTGTATAATGGATACGGAGGGTTCGCCATTAGTTTTAACGTGACACTGTTTTCGTGCGTGCACATCGTCATTGATTTATAACACGTTAACACGTCATTAAGTAAATTAGAATGGTCTAAGTCCAATTCATAAGAGTTGCTCAAGCCCGATTAAATGATACTTTTCTTCTGTAGATCTCTGTGTTTTGTGTTACAATGGTAGAAAAAACAATGTAATAGGTTTGCGGTAAACACGTTTTATATCTAAGTATGTGCCTACTTTCAATGTGATAGAAATGTTACAAGGTAGGTAGATATACTTTCACATTGCAGCTATTCGCAATAACGGATTCGCTCGATCGATTCGAATGAACTTGGTTTTATTTTATTAATTTTAATAGTGAAAGGTAGGGTTGGGTTCTTCGAACGTCTAGTAACTTTAGACCGCCTCTGTGGCGCGGTAGGAGTGTATCCAACTGCTACGCAAGAGGTCGTGGGTTCCATCCTCACCCAGGATAAAACTTTGTGCGATGAGCACGATGGTTTATTCTGTGTCTGGGTGTTATTTATGTATAATATGTATGTATTTAGAATAATAAGTATGTTTATCGGTTGTCTGGTTTCCATAGTACAAGCTCTGCTTAGTTTAGGATCAGATAGCGTTGCGTGATTTGTCCCAATATATTATATTATTATTATAAATAGTTCAGTAATCGGGTCTCGCAGATTTTTAAGGACTTAGTATATTTTTAAGATTTAATTACAAGCGTATAGTTTTCAGACTTTTCCCTATATTTGTAGTATAAGACGGTATTACTTGCCAAATTTCATAGTTCTGGGTCAACGGGAAATCTTTATATATATATTTCTTGTGTGCGTGTGTATTTCACTGAACTCCTCCTAGACGGCTGGACCGATTTTGATGATTTTTTTGTGTGAGTTCAAGGGGATTCGAGAATGGTTTAGATTCACAATTGAACCCGATTTATAAAAAAAAAGAGTCGAGACGAAGTTCGCCGGGACAACTAGTACCCTATAAATTTTGATTCCGTAGCGAATGTCGATATATACATTTTATGCTTCATAAACGGACGTATCTTTTTTTCACGTGAACTTAGAAGCTTGATTTTTTCATAGCTTCAAGGAACTAGCGACCTAAGTATATGGTTGAAATTTCAACGTAATCGATAGCTCCACACGTTCCCGAGATAGAGAGTCTTGACAGACAGACGGACGGACAACAAAGTGATCCTATAAAAGTTCCGTTTTTTCCTTTCGAGGTACGGAACTTTAAAAAAGATCCACATTACTAGCAATCTTTTTAACGTTAAGCGTTTCACAAAATTACAGATAAGTCATTAGTAACAACTTTTAGCACTTTAGTTTATTTATTTATGGTTTACCAACAGATGTTACAATTAATACTTAAAAAAAAATTATACAGGTAAATCTTATGAGTACAGTAAATCTAATTACAGGTAAATACTACATACAAAGTGTTTTACTAAAAAACTTATGTTCTTACTGATTTTATTTTGAAACTATTAGATTACGCGAAACAGGGTTCGGTTCTCTCAAAAATTTATATGGAAAACCTAAATATAAGAACACGAAAAAAGTTTATTTTTTCTAGTAGATGAAATAAAGAAATTTAAGGATATGTCTTAATATGATCCCGCAAATAAATCCTGAAGTTGCGGAAAAATGCAAAAATGAGCATTTTCGTATTGTCATAGTCATGGCGTTCGTAATCTAACATAATATGTACGAACGAATATTCTACTTTATTTTGACCGGCGCTCCTGCGCACTGTGAAGTTAATGGTTGTATGCGGAAGAGCGAGGTCGGCGATCGTGTCGCTGTACACAGCGACACGATCGCCGGCCTCGCTCTGCGTAGCGCTAAATAAATAATTCTCAGTGTAATGCCCCCTTTAGTGCCTATTTATGTATGCATTAAAAAACTTAACATGGTTCCATTATAGTTCTTCTGTGACCAGATATAATATAGGATTAGGTTTGTCGAGAGAGATGTTAACAGGATGAGTGTGAACTGACCATCTGTGCGGAGGTCAGTAAAAGCACTGTTTTCATTGATAAGCTTACATAATCTAGGAACAGGCGAACTTGCTCCAAACTTAGTTCTACGAAGGGGTGGAACCAGTGGCGTTACTGGTTTGCGCGGTGCCTTCGAAAAACCCTACGAGAGAACTTGGACAAGAGTTGGTGACAGTCGATTTTATTTCTAAACTAGCTGTCCCGCGCAACTTCGTATGCGTAAATTTTCCCCGTTTTTGCAACATTTCTCGTCGCTGCTCTGCTCCTATTAGTCGTAGCGCGATGTTATATAGCCTATAGCCTACGATAAATGGGCTATCCAAAAAAAAAGAATTATTAAAATCGGTCCAGTACTTTTTGAGTTTATTCGTTACATACAAAAATACAAATCTTTCCTCTTTATAATATTAGTGTAGAAATGTTATGAAGGAATCTTAAATCTAAAATGTCCCTACGCGCCTCGAGAGACTTCATCTTAAAATTTGTCAGTTTTTTGATATAAGACATCTGGCTAACTCTTCCTCCGATTGCGAACCCCAAGTATTTCAGTATTTTTTTAACCCTTTCTATTCTCAAGGAGTGGACGGCAAAATGTGGACGCCAGACAATACTAGACTGCCTCTGTTGGGCGGTGGGAGTATGTCCGACTGCTACGCAAGAGGTCGTGGGTTCGATTCCCACACGGGACACCACTTTGTGTGATCCACAAATTATTGTTCCGAGTCTGGGTTAACTTTGTGTCCATGACTTGTATGTTTGTAAAGTCCCCCGCGACAGAGGGCTTGAACCCTACTGCGGGAGTCGTCATTTTTAAACAAAAAAAAAAATCCAAAATGCTACGCACGAGACTACAAAATAACATAATTTTTGTGCGTGAACTCTGAAAAACTTGCTGTTCCTAATTACAAATCCTGACATTCATATGATTCTTTAGACAATGTCATCTACATGCGGCACGAGTGTTAATTTACTATCCAGCGTAATACCTAGGTCTTTGATACAGCCCACTTCGGTTAAGGGTATATCGTTAATGTTGTAAACTGTATCTGTGTTAAGCAATCACGAAAATGTTATATGACTACATTTTTCGCAGCTTAACAAGATACTGTTTACAGAACACCAAGTAATTAGTCTGTCAATATCCTCCTGCATAGATATAGCGTCTTGTTGAGATGTTACTGCCTTTAAGATTTTAATATCGTCTGCAAAAACGTACGGTATAGTGCAAATCAAATCAAATTGTTTATTTGCTAAAATGTAGTTACAGGAGATGTTACATTATTTCAATAATACAGCACATTTACCATTTTATGGCATGCAAATGTTATCACACTAACATTATAAAGGCGAAAGTTTGTGAGTATGTGAGTGTGTATGTTTGTTACTTCTTCACGTCTAAACGGCTCGAGCGATTTTAATAAAATTTGGTATGGAGTTAGCTGACACCCTGGATTAACACATAGGCTAATAAACCGCGGGTAACACCGCGGGGCACAGCTAGTTATTCTATAAAAACAAACAAAAGAGAAAAAAAATAACTACACTATTATAGTATTACATTTTAAAATTCATTATAATAATTTGTATTTAATTAGATAATATTATAGTGGTTAAACAGATGATACTTAATATGATAGTCAATTCAAATTATAATGCTTTTAAAACAGTCAGTAACATCCCTACTAATATATAAATGTGAATGTAAGTTTGTTTGTTACGCTTTCACGCGAAAACTACTCAACCGATCATCATGAAACTTTGTACACATATTCTTGGAGGTATTAGAAGTAACATAGGATTATAAAAAAAGGGGGAAAAATTACGCAGACGAAGTTGCGCAGGACAGCTAGTCTTTTATAAAGTCAGTAACTTAATAGTTAGTAGGTATAGACAATTTCTATTATTATAAACAAGGAACTTATGCAATATTTTCCTTAACATCAATGTCAAATTGATATCATTTTCATTTCTGCCGGAGAAGTAAATTAAATACTATAATTTACTGTCATAGACTTTTTAATCACTTTCCGATATCGTAATCTAGGAACAATCTTGACCCAATTATTGATAAATATCTAAAGCATGATATATACCTATCACTTATCAAAAAGAGGATTTTTATCAAAACATTTAGTTTGTAGAAGTAGGCCTAAATAAAGATAACAACAGATAAATCACATTTTTTATAAACCAATAAATGTATCGTACTCGATAATTATGTCTGAATTTAATTAACTTTAAAAACACGGGGTTGGTTATCTTCATAGCTCTTCATAACCGTTAAACGGATTAGAAGATATACTATGCGTTTCAAATGAGAAGATAATCGCGATCGCGTCAACTTCACTCTGTACTTGTCAAAATTGTACCGCTAGCAACAAAAACTCCCAAGTCGGGTAAAGTACGTATGTGTATTATGGTAATGGAAGGGATATAATAATTATTTTCTTTGAACTATGTAGGTACCTGCCTAACATTTTTCTTTATTATAATATTATTAGTATTCTTTATTATTCAATAAACACGAAACAGAAATAAGTAAATAGGCAAAATATAAGAAATTTCTACACTTTAGTGGCCTTTAAAATCAGACGTAATATTTTTTTATCTAAAATTTATTAAATAGTAAAATACAGTGCTTATACCCCTTCGGCCGTCTATAGAAGCGGGGTTTCGGAACTGGTTCCGTACGAGGCTTTTAATTTACTTGTATGGAACTGGTTCCGTACGAGGGTTTTATTTTACTTGTATGGAACTGGTTCCGTACGAGGCTTTTAATTTACTTGTATGGAACTGCTGGACCTCGTTTACCGAAAAACGCTTAACATGGCGGCCGTGACTGTCCACGGTGTATTTTCTCCGTGAAAGAAAACTCTTTTATGATAACTGGCCTGTTAAATGAATAAATCAAAACATCATCCGTCAAATGATCTTATGACAACTATAATATTAATATAAAGTGCAATAGGTCAATGAATGTTTATTCTCTTAGAAAAGTGTTTATTTCCGTTGCTTATACATAATAGGAGTGCATTCTGCCTACACTCGTTTTTGAAATGTCAGTGTTAAGAGATATTGAATTTATTTCATCGCGAAGAGGAGGTATTGCCCTTTTATTTGAAGGTCGCAAATATCATCGCAAAAAAAATTACACAAATGGTAATACAATATGGCTCTGTTCCAATTACAATAATGGTTGCAATGGGAGTATTAATTTAAACCAAAAGAACGAAGTGGACCATGATAAAAACAAAACACATAATGTGGACTGTATACCAAACGAAGCCCAAAATAAAGTAATTAAGGCACTTGACAAGCTCAAAGACAAGACTGACTCCAATTTTGATTCAATACAAAAACAATATGATGAGATGGTATACAATCTAGAAAGTGAAGGCGTGCATTTCATGGCGGAAATACCAGGATTTCCAAATAAAAAAACAGGTTTATTCAATAACCGAAACAAAATATTAGGTGTGCCAAAGATGCGTTTTTCATCATCTAGTGACGTAACAGTTCCAAAAAAGTTTCAGGATTTCTTGCTAGCTGACTACAATGGTGAAAGTGATGGAAAAAGAATTCTTATATTCTGTCGTAAAGATGTCAGATCCATGATTAAAAGCTTCAGCCATATATTGTGTGATGGCACTTTTAAATCCTGCCCAAACGGTTTCAGGCAGTTATATTCAATCCATGCTCATAACGAGAAAAGTAAATCCGTGACTCCGATAATTTTTTGTTTACTACCTGATAAAAGCCAGGAAACATATGCGATCCTCTTTCGTCTCATTAAGTCAGTCTTTCCTGTCTGGAAACCATTGAAAGTAACAATGGACTACGAGAAGGCCGCAATGAATGCAGTAGCCAAAGTATATAATGGCATTGAAATCAAAGGATGCTATTTTCATTACAATAGATGCCTGTTTCGTAAAGCCAAGCAGTTCAAAATTTCAACGCCGGTTAAGCAACGACACGTGTCACGATGTGCTGGAATTGCACGTTTGCCAGCGGAACTCACAGCGAGTGGAATCGAATATGTAATGCGTAAAAGCCCGCCTGGTACAGAGATTGAAAAATTTAACGCATATTTCAAAACCCAATGGCTTGAAAAAACTAATTTCAACAAAACTTGTTGTTGCAACAAGGAGCAACTACGAACGACAAATAATTTGGAAGGATGGCACAGCCGGATCAATCGTTATATTGGAAAAAAAAACACCACAATTGCAAATTTACTAGACATATTGATCAAAGAAACGAAAATCACTAATATTTTCAAAACCAACTCTAAGAAGGCGAAAATCTATCTTGAAATTGACCATGAAATTGATAGTGCAGTTAGCGATTTAAAAAGCGGCTCAATAACTGTTGGCCACTGCGTTGAGTTAATTTCCCCTTACGCTTTTAAATTTTAAGATCGTTTCTTAGGTAAAGAGGATATTTTAGTTAATTACAAACGGTATTGCCGGGGTAAATTTTACTCGGTAGGACCAAAAGTTAAAACAGAAGTAAAGATTTATGTTTACTTTATAGTTGTTTAATTTATTTCTAATATTACAATACAATGGGGTTAATTAGGTATTGGTTGTAATCGAGACACGCGTCAAAATCCGTTGCAAAAACGGACTTAAGTCTATTTTAGACCTATCTTTGTCTCTATTTCAGTTCCGTTCACGGCTGATGGAATACGATAATTACTTGATCGGAACCAGTTCCATACAAGTAAAATAAAAGCCTCGTACGGAACCAGTTCCATACAAGTAAATTAAAAGCCTCGTACGGAACCAGTTCCGAAACCCCGGTTCTACAGACGGCCGAAGGGGCTTATACATAGTTCATTAGAGTAGGTAGGTACTTCTGTGTAATACTAATGACACTTGCTGACCGCGCAATACGACTGCAACTTTTGTTGTTTAACGTAAATTACACAATGAAGTTGCAGTCGTATTGCTAAACAAAATATCATTATGACAGTTATCAACTCATTTGAAACGCATAGTATTTCGGGACTTAATCGCGTGAATTATTTAAAGGTACGAACCTTTTATTTACCCGACCCGTGACCACGATCGGTGCAATTCGATCGGAACGTCGGGTAAATAAAAGGTTAGTACCTACCTTTAAATTTAAATCCGTCCCGGATGAATTGATTTCGAACGAACTGTAGGGCTGCTTTCTTCTATAATAGAAATTCATCAATTTTCGTAGACTTATTTCTTTAGTTTACGGTACTACTTACTATTCTAATATTTTTTTGGATAAAAAAAGAAGTCCGAATTCATAGATGATTTTCGGTAACGAGTGAATTGAATAGATGTTGCTAACTCTGTACAATGACCACATTTTGATCGAAACTTCGTTTTCATTAAAGTAATTCAATAAAAACGAAATTTCGATCGAGTAGGCCTCCTGATTTTTCGTTTTTTTTTTATGGGTGACGGACGACACATGCTTAGATATTTTATTCATTCCTTTCATAATATTAAAACCTTTTGCATCTGGAGTTAAAGGTGGGACTGACCAATCAATGACGTAGATTTAAATTAAATTAAACTATACTGAAAACTTGATCAAAATACATTACGTAGCTTTATTGAGAGACTAAATAGAGAAAAAAAGACTATAATTTATAATAAATATAAGACTCTAACTTTTTATCTTTTAATTTACTCTCTGTGGCATAGGTACAGTGAGTCCAAACGGGTGGACTAATTTCGACGCGGCTTTTTATTAAAAAGCTGATTAATTCGTACAACCGATTCCGATTTTCAATCAATCAATACTTTATTTGTGAACATAGGCACAGTACAGTTCTTGTTAGTGTTATAAAGATTCTGCTATTATACTATTACGATAAATAACTTCATTATAATGTTAAATATTTTTAATGTGCACAAGCTTGTTAAAAGAAACAAGTACAATCCAACCGAGCGCCACGACATCGGGTCGATCTGACGAAGCAAAGGCGGTAACGATATATTTCCTTCTCTTCTTAGCACTGGAGGCGTCAATCAGGCAATTTATTTAATAAATTGTAGTTCAATGCTGTTCCGTTTATAGCCCCCTGTATACCTAACTCTGTGTAAGAACTTGCCATCCTATATATATTAAGCCATCTATGCTATTTTATTAACGGACTTCAAAGATCTAAGAAGGTTTAATATTAAAAACGATTTCCTAGAGATGATGAAATGAGTTAAGAACAAAAATGAAAGTGATTCACTAATCAGAGAATTAAAATTAAACATGTTAGATGTAGGGATAATTAAGTCAAGTGTATCAAATCAAAAATCAGAGATTGCAAATAGGTTGTGTGGCTTAGTACGGACGTTTAATTATTGAACCACTTATCGTAATTTAATGGAAGTGCTTAGGAATAATTTCAATGTGTACTTATTAGACAATAAGATACAATGGGGCTGGCGTATCCGTGTGGATTAAATTTAAAAAAAGTAGCTATATTATAAGACACCATTAACGTATACTAGACCACACTATAGAAAGAGACAACGCTACTTTGTGGAAAATACCTACCTGTCAAAGGCCGCACGAGATTTTTCTCTCTTTCACGCTTTGCAGTCAACATTTACTTTTTAATTGAAAGGAATGGCACGATCCTGGTCTATAAGCCAATGAGATTATAAGACACCATTGACGTATTTTATTATCTAATTCATTGACGTAGAGACCAGGACTGCGTTCTCACAAAATTGACGACTCTCTTTCTAGAGAGACAACACAGACAACGCTACTTTGTGGACAATACCTGTCAAAGGCCGGCAAGATTTTTATTTAGTTTTTAATTGAAAGGGATGCGAGTTGTAAAAATGGCGGCAAACTGACCGGCCATTATTTTTACAGCTCCGAGTTTAACTTGTAAAAAATGATTTGAATACGTGATAATTTACGTGAAAATTTATTTGACTTAGAACGAGACTATGTGCATGTAATAAGTGCATAAATACTTGACACTGGCAGAAATTAGCCGTTAAAACGGCTAGATTGCCATAAACTCAAAGAAGAAGAAGAAGAGAATTGAAAGGGATGGCGTAGGCCAGGTCTATAGGTCAATGTAAGACACCCGAGCGATAGACTAAACAAAAACTAAACTTAGAATGATTATTTTTATCGCTTCGTTTTTTTAACAGTCACAATACTCCTTTCCTTTGACGTCGGATCATTTTTCATAGACATATTTCTTAAAAAGGTTATTATCTATATACCTGGTATAGTATACATGGGCAAACAGTTATCAAAAGGGCAAATAATGAGGGTTTTTACAAAAATTTACGCCACTAGTTGGCGCTCCTATGACAAGAGGTCCTGCGCGCTATCTGAACATAGTTTCTGCAAAGTTCCAGTAATCGTTTTTCAGTGTTTAATTTAAAAACCTACCTGTGTGAGAAATTGTGTATTTAAAATTGAAAGTTATTTATAGGCGTATACCGATCTTTACGAATGGTTGTAGCCATTGTTTTAAACGTATTTAATTCTTAGGAAGCTTATGACATCCTATTTTTTTGAGCACATAAGAACTACAACATTGTGGCATTTCGATTTTGAGAGAATATTTATTGTACTTTTTTTTTCACTTCCCGCCGATATTACTCGGTAGGGATTATGGCTCGCACATTCTGTGCATTCGCCAGTTTTAAGTATATTTTCTTTCAGTTTCAAGTATAAATTCTTTCAAATTTTCTTCTTTGAATCACAAATTCTCATTGTTATCCAGTTATCACGTATTTCAAGTATAATTTGCACTCGTAGAGTAAGTATGTTTCTTGCGTAATTTTACATGTTAAACGTGGAGCTGTAAAAATAGCGACATGTTAGTTTGCCGCCATTTTTACAACTCCATTTATTGTACACTAGCTGTCCCGCGCAACTTCGTATGCGTAAATTTTCCCCGTTTTTGCAACATTTCACGTCGCTACTCCGCTCCTATTAGTCGTAGCGCGATGTTATATAGCCTATAGCCTTCCTCGATAAATGGGCTATCCAATAAAAAAAGAATTTTTGAAATCAGACCAGTAGTTCCTGAGATTAGCGCGTTTAAACAAACAAACAAACAAACAAACTCTTTCGCTTTATAATATTAGTATAGATTATAGATATTTAATTTTATTAAAAAATGCAAAAAAATAGACACGAAAATATAAGCGTTCTGACACTTTTGACAGGTTTCTAGACCTGACGTCTTAGTGCTGCCACCTAGTGAGCGTCATTGTAGAACTCCCTCATTAGGCCAGTAGAACATGGACCGTCTAAGCACAAAAAACAAACTATCTTTTACCATAGATACCTACCGGTCATTGACATTTAAGTTATTATGCTAGGGGTCAATGCCATAGACGAAAGTGAACTTCGTTTGACTTACATTCGCCGATGTGATTGTATTGCAATCGTTCGTTGACCTTTATTCACCGTGTCTTGCCAGTGTTGAAGTTCTTGCCAGTGGTGTAATAGCCCAGTTTAGATGCTTTATCGTTAGGGTTACAGGTTTGGTCTCATGGCAAAACAATGGTGTCCCTAATCACTGACAGATCTAGGGAAGGAAGGACACGTTTATACCCCCGCCTCCCCTTTAGTATCTGATTGAGTTATGAAAATAGCGGCAAACCAAACATACAGGGTCCTTATTCACGGTCTTTTTTCCCGTTTTCGCGGTAAGCCCGTGCGAATTGTATAAATTTTGTCATAATGGTTAATAGAGAGCTGCGCTTAGAAATACATCAATGCACATGCGCGGCAGACATCTTTGAGCCCACCGCGCATGCGCCAGTTGACCAGACCCAGCTGTCATCATTTTCACAGCATTTAACGTGTGAAAATGATTAAATACATTGTTATTCTAAGTAATTACTAAAGACATCTGAAGCATTAGAGTGAAACCAAAGTCATTGTAAAACAAGTTGGTATCTATTCCTGTCTATTTAATTAAATAGGTATGAATAATTCCAGGCATAATAAATCCCGAGGGAGGGGGGAGGATGCCCTTATCTTGGGGGGGCGGATGAGTAAAACCCATTCTTACGTACCTAATGATTTGTAAGTTGAAGTTTGATATTAGAAGTACTAGTTTCATTTCGGATGCCGTATGATTTTATTCAATGTTTATATGTCGTGTGGTGCCGGCTTAAGAATAGTACCACCCCATCTCTTCTCGTGGGTGTCGTCAAGGCGACTAAGGGATTTCACTCCGGAGGACGGGCAGCAGCGTCCTCTGCGTACTTAAAGCCTTACTGCGATCGCCAACCCGCTCGCCAAGCGTGGCGATTATGGCAATTACCCCCAGGATCTACATACCAGTAGGTTCTACTGGGGAGACCCGTGCCCAGCAGTGGGCCATCATATGGGTTGATATGTTATATGTTTAATGTAGATCTTTGATTATATTATGTCTAGATGGAGCATTCCCTCAGTAAGCCTATAAAAAAAATGAAGCTACTATTTTTGACGTTTGACACTCGTTGAAAATGGCGC
Source organism: Herminia tarsipennalis (assembly GCA_945859575.2). Classification (NCBI taxonomy): domain Eukaryota; kingdom Metazoa; phylum Arthropoda; class Insecta; order Lepidoptera; family Erebidae; genus Herminia; species Herminia tarsipennalis. The sequence goes on along the minus strand of OX243834.2, from coordinate 5,172,618 downwards.
GCTAGAATAACTATGGCTAGAACATCTGATAGGAGTCTTCTCAACTCTCAAAAAGTATTAGGATTAGGAATCTAAACTCTAGACATTATATGGTAATCAAAGATGTAGGAGTACACTTCGATTTACATCTTATTTTATATTGTTTTTAAAATCTTCTGTCTAGTGGTTAGTGACCCTGAATGCTAAGCCGGAGGTCGTGGGTTCGATCCCCAGACAGGATAAAACTTTGTATGATGAGCACGATGATTTATTCTGTATGTATTTATTTAGAAATATATAAGTATGTTTATCAGTCAGTTTCCATAGTAGGTACCAGCTCTTCTTAATTTGCGATCAGATAGTGTTGTGTGAGTTGTCCCAAGATATTGTATTATACATTTTTTTTTTATCCATTTTCAATGATAAACTTAATAATTATACTACATTATATATTCTGCCCGAATTTGAAATATAATAGACGTGGGGGCTCGAGAAATCTTTTGTATCTACCCTTACATGGGGGTAATAGGGGTCAAAAATCGTCTAAATCATCCTAACATGCAATATTTAAAAAGACTGTTCGTTGGTACTACGCACAGTCAGTACCTACTACATTTAAAACAAAAGCGATGAACTAATTCTATGACCCATATTCGATTATTTCGACACAGTTGAATGGTAACGCGTCTTCAAAATGTTAGCGACCTATTAATATAATTTACTGTTTATTTTTTACTAGCTGTCCCGCGCAACTTCGTATGCGTACATTTTTCCCGTATTTACAACATTTTTCATTACTGCTCCGCTCCTATTAGTCGTAGCGTGATGTTATATAGCCTATAGCCTTGATAAATGGGCTACCCAACAGAAATATATTTTTTCAATTCGGACCAGTAGTTCCTGAGATTGCCGCGATTCATTTATCTTCGTATGAAATCTTCTGTTTTCTATTTTGTTGTGGCAGTCGAATAAATCGAGATATCTGCGAGGTTAGGCAACAGAACCATTGTCGGTCTATAGATGGGTGAGCGTTTGAGCAAAATGTCTCGTCCATGACTCAGAAAGCACGTTGAACCGTCGGTCCTGTGCCTAATCTCTCTCCGGTCGTGTCGGATTTCCACCCCAGACTACGAAAGTGAGGGTATAGAGAGTGCATTTGTGTCGGCGTTCACTGCACTATAATATTTTATATATTAATATTTGACTGCCTCTGTGGCGCGGTGGCAGTGTATCCGACTGCTACGCAAGAGGTCGTGTGTTCGATCCCCACCCAGGATAAACCTTGGTGTGATGAGCACGATGGTTTATTCTGTGTCTGGGTGTTATCTATCTATAATATGTATGTATTTAAAAATATCTGGCTTCCATAGTACAAGCTCTGCTTAGTTTGGGATCAGATTAGACCTACTAAAATAAATAAACATTACCATAAGCACAGAATAAGTAATTGCCATAAGTGCTTATTTATTTTCCACAAACGACATTAATTTCAATTTTTATAAAAAAAAACAGGGCAAGTGCATGTCGGGCCACGTGTGCATGGTAGTCCCCCCCCCCCTTCATCCAAACAATGCGGCTTAAGAAGTGGGTTTCCTGTTGTTTTTGTTTCATTCTTACAAAGTTATTTTCATTGAAATTTGTATGAAAATGTTACTTAGCTGTTACTCGTAAACTTGTAAAGCCTACTTAGCTGTGATAGTTTTCCTTTTAATTTCTCTAAATATATTACTAGGCACTGTGATTTTTTTCACATACCCGACATCAACCATTTAGCTAGCAGAGGAGGTGGACACTTGACTGTAGCAAAAATTTGCACTTTAAAGCTTAATACTTATGTCATAAACCGATCCCTAAATCTAAAAACGGTATTTACAATCCTAAACGTTTTTAATGATATCCCACACGATGGGGTAGGTGAGAAAAAAAAAATCACATCCCCACTTTACATATAGGTAGGGGAAGTAGGTACCCTCACAAAAATGTTTTTCAAAATTTTATTTTTTCACTTTATTGCCTTAAATAATATGTGTAGTGTATCTATGCAAAATTACAGCCTTCTAGCACAACGCTATCTGAGCTAAGCTGGACAGACGTACGGACGGACATGGCGAAACTATAAGGGTTCCGTTTTGCCATTTTAGCTACAGAACCCTACAATGGTTAATATTTTCTTAAACTGATATTTTTTTATGAACTGGGTTTTTTTATTGATACCTATGGAGTTCAACATTTTCGACTCCAAAACGACTACAAATTCACGGTGTATTTTGATCATGATGGATGGATCCAACTTCCAAATAGTAATTTATAGAGCAACATCATAATGTAAATAATGTACAACAAGAGTAGGGAAGTACTCATCTACTTATGTAAGTAGGTACCTACATACGTATTGTAGGAGAATTAATAGGCAGAATGTGATTACAGTCTTGTGACGACGACAGTCTACAGATTACACTTATTTATTTTGCACCCGGTTTTATTATTAAGTAGGTACTAATAACATAGATTAGAATTTATAAATACACTAGCTGTCCCGGCGAACTTCGTCTCGACTCTTTTTTTTTTTAAATTGGGTTCAATTGTGAATCTAAACCATCCTCGAATCCCCTTGAACTAACACAAAAATTTCATCAAAATTGGTCCAGCCGTCTAGGAGGAGTTCAGTGACATACACACGCACACAAGAAATATATATATATATATATATAAAGATTAAAGCGAATAGTAGGTGAGAACTCACCAAAGATATTAGATAGGTACTAGCGGACGCCTCGCGGTTTCACCCGCGTAGTTCCCGTTCCTGTTTGAAATATAGGGATAAAAAGTAGCCTATGTCACCCGGGGATAGTGTAGCTTCCCAACGGTTAAAGAATTTTTGAAATCGGTCCAGTAGTTTTTAAGTTTATTCGTTACCTACATAAAAAATACAAAAATACAAATCTTTTCTCTTTAAAATGTTACTAAGTAGCTGTCCCGCGCAACTTCGTATGCGTTAATTTTCCCCGTTTTTGCAACATTTTTCATTGCTGCTCCACTTCTATTGGTCGTAGCGTGATGTCATATAGTCTTCCTCGATAAAAAGGCTATCCAATAGTAAAATATTTTTTCAATTGTGTGACTGTCTCTGCGGCGCGGTCGCGGGGGGAGTGTGTCCGACTGCTACGCAAGAGGTCGTGGGTTCGATCCTCACCCAGGATAAAACTTTGTGCGATGAGCACGATGGTTTATTCTGTGTCTGGGTATTATTTATCTATAATATGTATGTATTTAGGAATATATAAGTATATTTATCAGTTGTCTGGTTTCCATAGTACAAGCTCTGCTTAGTTTGGGATCAGATAGAATTGTGTGAGTTGTCCCAAGATATTATTAATTCGGACCCGTAGTTCCTGAGATTATCGCGTTCAAACAAACAAATAGGTACACTCTTCAGCTTTATAATATTAGTATAGTTAAAGTAATATATTATATAGATAACTACCTATCTCTTCTTTTTTGTAGTCCACGACGAACGACTAACGGGTCAGGGTTATTGGGCTAATAAACTCTTCAGCTTTATAATATTAGTATAGATATGTAGATACTAAGAAATACATAAGCATGTACCTATTTATCGTTACTCAATTCAATATTGCATCTCATGTCGGGGGGGAGGGGGGGGGTGTCAGAGTAACGTGTATCAATAAACTGTACAACAGCAAATGACACATTCGCATTGAATCGTAAAAATTAGGTGTTTCGAATAAAAAATACTTACAAGCAATTGATTGCAAGACTAGGAACAAAATCTAGACTACCCAAAGAAGAATGGAGAAAAGTTGCCTGGTTATAAAATTAAAAGACAGGGTGAGGTTGGTCGAAATTCGAAAGAAATAACAAAAGTAAAAGATGCTCTAACCTTCTCACTTCAAAGAAAATGGAACGCAGGTCACGTGGTCAGACTTAAAGACGACAGATGGACAGGGAGAGTGCCTAATTATATGGAAGAGACCACAAGGTAAGTACTAGAAGAAGTGCCAGGCCTAACTCTAGACGGATAGACGAGATCAGGGGCGGATCTAGGATTTCAAATGGCAGTGTCGTATCCAACATGTTTACGATGGGGGGGGTGTTGCATTTCGTTTTGGCCAAGTGTAAGTTGCACGCACGATGGGGAAGGGATGGAGGAGGTTGCCACAAAAAAAAACCTTAGGGCACAAGAGACAAATGGGCAAAGAAATTCGGTACATAGAACAACCGTCAAAGGCACAAGAAAATTAAAAAAAATAATTGTTTATTCACTTAGGAAGCAAAACAACACTTGTGATACGTCAGGATAATGTCAAGTTCGCAAACAATAGGTAAAGCCGGAGAAAAGAACCTGATAATAAAAACTCGCGGCCACTCTTTTCAAAATGCCAATTTTACAATGTTTGAATGTTTATAAACTTGATATGGGGTTAAGGTGCTGCGACTAATATACAATATACCATGTTAAAGGACTGATCCAAACTATTTTATCAAACAGTTGAAAGATGAGATAAACTAAAACAGCCTTAGTGGGTACATTATAGTAAAAGCATACTACTCACAACAAAGGTAAAAACTATATCCTTAAATATTGGCCAAAGTACTTGTAACAAATGATTAAATATAAAATATGAATTCTGGTATCAAAAGGAAGAAAAGAATGGCCTTTATTCGTCATGCAGAATCTTTAGTTACAAAAGTCAAATCATGCACATAATCAATGTGACAATTAAACAAAGTGACAACAAAATTCACCCAAGCATAATAAAGTAACAAGGAGCAAGCAACTAGATCAATTTTTCTTTATCTTTTAAATATATGAAACATATGAACTTAACATACCTACAGATAGAGACAGAGCTGCTTTCACATTTATAATGTTATCTATTTTGTCTACACAGGGTGTGTGTTGTGTATCTATGTGTTTCGAGTATAGGTAGGTACTCTACTAGCTACTTAGAATATTCCGGAATAAATTACCTATCTGCAAAGACAATGAACAATTACGAGGTTAAATAAATTGACCGCAAAGTAACATTATCAATCAATAACGTTCACACGAATAGATAACGTATCGCTCTTTAAACAATTTATGTTCAAATGCCAGTTCTTCCTACCTATCTATCTATTCAAAGTCATTTACTTATTTTATTTGTCTTTTTAAAATAGTTTGTACACATCAATAACATCACGAATAAATGTAGGTAACCTACTAAAAAGTCCTTTAAAATGGCGGTTTAATATAACCATAGACGAATTAATTATCTCTTCAGTGAAAATAATTAATGTATCTAAAATAGAGTCACATTCTACATCTGTAATTTCCCACAAAACTTATTCTCATCATCTTCTTCTTCTTCTTTGAGTTTATGGCAATCTAGCCGTTTTAACGGCTAATTTCTGCCAGTGTCAAGTATTTATGCACTTATTACATGCATATAGTCTCGATCTATCATTTTTGACAAGATAAACTCGGAGCTGTAAAAATAATGGCCGGTCAGTTTGCCGCCATTTTTACAACTCCTTATTTTCTTTACTGAGGGCCTAGACAAAGTCACGTTCGATTAAAATTAAGAATTTGACGTTTGCGGTGGAGTTAAGACCATAGACATTTATTTATTTTTTTGCGAACGATTAGTACGGTATTTTAGAATTCGCCACGGAACGAATGTACCTTGTCTAAATCCCCTGAAACGAAACCTACAAACTGTGAAAGAAGTTCGTTTCCATTTTTAGTTATCATGAAATGAAATTGAATAAATGTTGCTACCTCACCTATTTCATCTATTCAATTTATTTCATTTTTGTTAGAATTTTGTTTTTCTTCGATTTAAGTAAACAAAGAGTACCTACTATGCAACGAATTTTGATACCATTTTCACTATCCTTTAGAGAATTTCTTTCGAAAGTTGTAATATATCTGTTATAATTATGCGTAGGTATTTACTATCTACACTAATATTATAAAGCTGAAGAGTTTGTTTGTTTGTTTGAACGGGATAATCTTAGGTCCGAATTGAAAAAGTCTTTTATTGTTCGATACCATAGGCTATATAACATTACGCTACGACCAATAGGAGCAGAGCAGCAATGAAAAATATTGCAAAAACGGGGTCAGCTAGTTTATTAAATAGATAAAGTACTCCTATTAGGTATACCTAGGTACTAATACTAACCCTAAACAATTATGAATGTGCTAAAAATATACCTACCTAATTAATCGATTGCTAGCCGTATTCCTGAAATTATGTTCCATTCCATTCCCGATTTACCTTTAATTATTTGTTACAGTACATCGAACGCTTTCTGAACGAGTCAGAACATGGCGTGGTACTATTCAGTTGGGGTTCCCTCATCAAGACAGCGACGATCCCGAAGTACAAAGAGGAGATAATCCTCAACGCCCTCTCGAAGCTCAAACAGAGAGTCATTTGGAAGTATGAGGATAGTGAGGAGGAGGGAACACTGACTGGGAACATACTGAAGGTGAAATGGATACCGCAGTTTGAGCTGTTACGTAAGTATTTTTAAGCTATTGCATAGCTTCTATCGCGGGCCTTGAGCGCGGGGACCGAATCCAGAAATTCCGTAACGAAAAAACCTCACGCTCCCTACTCCGACGGGCACAGCGGTGACACTTTTTAGTTTTGCCATCTATCGATGAATAGCAGAACTTTTAATTACATTTTTTAAATTTAAAAAGAAAAAAAATATATATTTTATAATAAAAAAAATACTTAAAAATTTTTTTTTATGCTTTTTAAAAAAAAAAAACTTTTTAAATTTAAAAAGAAAAAAATAATAAAAATAAAAATATTTTATAATAAAAAAAAAACAATAAACATTGTTTTTTTAAAATAAAAATGTTTTTTTTTTTTTTTTTTTTAATTGCTTAAGTTGATAAAAATGCTATGCAATAGCTTTACCGCGGCAGTCCCCGAGTGCCACACATTTTTTTTTTTCATACAATTATTTAATTGTATGAAAAAAAAAAAATGTGTGCAACCTGCATGTCTCTTCATTTGAAGAGACATGCAGGTTGTGTGTCTGATGGTATGCGTCACGCTAGCCCATAACAGTATCAGTGACATCCAAATTCTTGTTTGGCAAAGATCTGAATGTTTGAGACATTAGTTCGTAAAGTTAATTTGCCCAGTAAATTACACTTGCTACCAGGGATGTTGAGAATGCAATTTGTTTCACATCCGCGGATGCGAATGCGGATTATTTACGGAACGCATCCATCCAATGCGAAAGCTCCGCATTTTTTTTTGTTTTTTTTTTTAATGACGACTCCCGCATTTGGGTACAAGCCCAGTGTCGCGAGGGACTTTTACAAAAATACAAGTCACGGACACAAAGTACACCCAGACTAGGAACAACAATTTGTGGATCACACAAAGTAGCGTCCCGTGTGGGAATCGAACCCACGACCTCTTGCATAGCAGTCGGACACACTCCCACCGCGCCACAGAGGCAGTCGATGGGGATTCAGATGCGAATATTCGCAACTATAACGCTGCTTCCCCACGAGAATGCCCATTATTGTGACTTGAGCTCTCAATGTGTCTCTATCTACGGATATCAATCCAATATAAGATTTTTCTCGATGAACGGTTCACAATTTAACATCTGCATCCGCATGAAAATTCGCATTGATTATTGCGGATGCCGATGCAGATCAATGCGGAAACTCCGCGATTGCGGATGTGAATATTCGCAACATCCCTGTGCTACAGTGCAGCGTCAAACATGTACAAGTGTTACAGTTTTATGAATTCCTCAAGATGTTTACAGCATGCAAAGTTATATAATTATACTAACTTGCCCTATTGCCCTGCCGTCTAATAAGGGGTGTTTTAATTTGAAAGTGGGATTTGTAGGTTAAGTATAACCCTTCCTTTGTCTTCTCCATAGTCAATTAAAATGTAATATCTATACTAATATTATAAAGCTGAAGAGTTTGTTTGTTTGAACGCGGCACTCTCAGGACTGCTGGTCCGAATTAAAAAAAAAACCTGTTGGGTAGCCCATTTATCGAGGAAGGCTATAGGCTATATAAAATCACGTTACGACCAATAGGAGCGAAGCAGTAATAAAAAATGTTGCAAAAACGGGGAAAATGTACGCATACGAAGTTGCGCGGGACAGCTAGTCTGCCTATAAAATTAGCGCCACAGTCCATTGCTTTTTTAAAAAAAATAGAATGGTAGGTATTGCTCTATGTGCTGTACATGAGACTTCAGACTTTAGGGCCTGGGTTTTCATGTGAATCAAAATACAGTCTGCTTCGTGAGTCCATTTAATGTCAAGACAGGATATAGATTCTATCAGTGTTGACACATGATGACAAATACTATAGAGAATACTATATGTAGATACAGACGACTCCTGCATACTTTACTGGGTTGTTGCCCCTTAAGGTTCATTTCCGTGCATCGCGGCCGATCGCGAGCCGCGCGCGGCTTACGACAAGCGGCTGACGCGCGCGACCGATGCGACAATAGTCAGAGTATGAGAATGTATGGTGCCGTTTCCGAGGTAAACGACAGACGCGTGCGGCCGACGACTGTCGTAGGCTGCGCGCGCACTCTGAATATTGTCGCATCGGCCGCGAGCGTCAGTCGCTTGTCGTAAGCCGCGCGCGGCTCGCGATCGGCGGGAACTAAGCAGAGCTTGTACTATCCAAACCAGACAGTGTTAAAAATACTTATATATTTCTAAATACATACATATTATAGATAAATAACACCCAGACGCAGGATAAACCATCGTGCTCATCACACAAAGTTTTATCCTGGGTGGGGATCGAACTCACAACCACGGCTTAGCAGTCACAATCACTAACCACTAGGCCATAGAAGTAAATATTTCACAGCAATATAAGACATTGCAAATAAGTGCCTACAACCTAAGTAACTGGGAACTATCTGATCGCTGTAAAATATTTTATTTTTATTACTCAACTACCTACCTATTTGTAACAGTTTCATAAGTCATCAATTCGTAATTTTGGTTGCAGCAAGTGATTCGCAATTTGTATGCAAACTATTGAAAAATCTAGCCTTGAGTTTCTCTTGTTTTCTTGTTTAATTCTTATTGGTTCTGTCCATAAACTTAGGTTCTGTCTAAAAACACTAGCTGTCCCGCGCAACTTCGTATGCGTAAATTTTCCCCGTTTTTGCAACATATTTCATTGCTGCTCCGCTCCTATTGGTCGTAGCGTGATGTTATATAGCCTATAGCCTTCCTCGATAAATGGGCTACCCAACAGTAAAAGATTTTTTAAATTTGTACCGGTAGTTCCTGAGATTACCGCGTTCAAATACAAACAAACTCTTTAGAATAGATTGAAAACTTCGTCATTCAATGGAATTTAAACATAATTTTTTAAAATATTCTTTTAGATGCTTTAAATTAGTCTTCACGTGTGTTTCTTTGAAATGATAACAAAAGGACAAATATCTAAGGAAGTATTTGTAAATAAAAACTCAATTTGCATCACACACAATCAGAATGAACGCGCGTTGCCAATTTATGAACGGGGAGGTGTAAGACGTTTTGTAATTTAAATTTGTAATGTGCATTTCAAATTAAGTGTTTAATTATGTAGATATTATTGAAAAGAGCCATTCAACTGTGTACATTCAAGAGCAATCATTGAATGCAATCAATTATCTAAAGGCGTTTAAACGATGCACGATGCCAACATGTTTACCTGGGGTTCCCAAACTTTAAGATAACGGAGCAGCCCCCGAAAAAAAAAATGGATGGATACCAAATGATTACCAATCAAAGGTTTATTTCTTGTTACTTACTTAGGTACCTAAATAACAATAATGATCTGCTCATCACGTATTTTGCGCTATTTCAAGATAAAATCTACCTGGTCTATACATATATATTTTTTTCTCTCTATAAGATAACTAGCAATGTGGGATTGTGCTCCCCACATTACTAGCAATCCTGTTAACCCCTCCAGCTAAGCTCAAAGGCTTGTATTAGGAGCGGGTTCACGTCGGTAGTATAATGGGTAGGATTCGAACCCACGACCTCACGATTGCGAGACCAATGGCTTAGCCATTAAGCTACCGCCGCCGCTTAGAAATAAAATTGAAGTGTCTGTTTGTAAAGCAAAATAACAGCTTTTTACTAAATGTATATCTATACTAAAATTATAAAGCTGAAGAGTTTGTTTGTTTGAACGCGGTAGTCTTAGGAAGTACTGGGTCGAATTGAAAAATTATATATAGGCTATCACGCTACGACCAATAGGAACGGAGCATGAATATAAATGTTGCAAAAGCGGGGAAAACTGACGCAGAAGTTGCGCGGCTCAGCTAGTAATTTAACAATTAGGTATACCTACATATACATAAGTAGTTTAAGTATTATTTTATTCATCCTAGCATAGATTACATAAACTTCTTAAGATCACACATCTCAGTGGTTTGATATGATTATTGATTACTAGCTGTCCCGCGCAACTTCGTATGCGTAAATTTCCCCCGTTTTTGCAACATTTCACGTCGCTACTCCGCTCCTATTAGTCGTAGCGCAATGTTATATAGCCTATAGCCTTCCTCGACAAATGGGATATCCAACAAAAAAAAAAAATTCAAATCGTACCAGTAGTTCCTGAGATTAGAGCGTTTAAACAAACAAACAAACAAACAAAGCAAACAAACAAACTCTTCCGCTTTATAATATTAGCATAGATAGGTACAATTAATTCGCAATAAAAAGTTATCTCGTGGAACTGACATGTAACGCACTTTATTATATGAAATTACGACGTCAGAGTGTTTAATTAGCTGTAATCTACAAGTCATGTTTGCTTCTCTACTATAAACAAGGATCGATTATGATAATACTCGCTATAATTAGCGTTTTCAGATGACATTTATTTACAACTAGCTTCAGCCCGCGGCTCCGCCCGCGTGGATGTCGGTTATCGCGATAAAAACCTATCCTATAACTATATCCTATGTCCTTCCCCGGGACTCAAACTATCTCCATACCAAATTTCATCTAAATCGGTTCAGCTGTTTGAGCGTGAAAGCGTAACAGACAGACAGACAGAGTTACTTTCACATTTATAATATTAGTATGGATATGGATTTCCATAAGTACCTAAAAATTCGAAGCGTTTACATGCAAGCGCGGTTAATATGATATTGCAAACGCGTGTTTGCATTAGATAAATGCGAATCAAGCGTTTATCATCAGAACTTTTCACCATAACCTATACCAGAGTTTCCCAAAGTAGATTTTGCGAAACCCATAGGGGTTCCGTAGAAAATTTATAAGTGTCGAGAAAATTTAAAAAAAAATGTCATTAGGTACCCGCGTAGAAAGAAGAATAAGCAAACATGTCGAATAAGTCCAATATGTCCAGTTATGATGATTTTCTGATTGCAAAATACCTAAAATAAGGTATTTAGAAGGTATTCCCTTATGTTAAAAGTTTAGGAACCCCTGACCTAGGGCCGCATAATACTTGCACCAACATACATAATAATATTGTTCTACACAAACTATTAACATTATTTACAACTTACCTAGTAAACTACAAACAAAAAAGGATTAAAAAAAAAAGGGGGGAGTAACAACCAGTTTAGGCGTCGAAGAATTCCTCCCCATCGATGTCAAACGGTATAGTGCCCAGAAGGCTGGCAGCATTGCCACGTTGTATGGCAATGCTTATTCTCTGAGCAAAGAAAAGGCCAGCCTTCTGGTCACTAGATGTACTGATAAGACGCTGGGAAATATCTTTGAATAAAAGGCGAGCACTTGGACCCCATGGCCCTAGCGTCTCAACCCCAAACGGCTCAAATATAATTATCTCCGACTAGATTACTATATTTGCAACGTTTGAAAGTCTCCGCAGATGCAGCAGCAGCGCAGGCACAGCTCGCAGTCTTTGGAAGATGTTAATAGTTTATGTATAATTAGCGCGTAATGTGTTTAATAATATTGTAACAAAATAAAAATACTTGTATAAGAGGCAGTCCCAATACAAGCATTTTTATAACTTACTGGGGCGTCTTAATTACTGTTATGTAGGAAGATGAGTCACAATAAATAATTTTTAATTTAATAATTTTAATTTGTTCACATCAGTAAAACATACTTAAATCATAATGGTACATGATATGGTATGGATTTTTTTTACTAAGTATCAATTTGCATAGCAGATAGTAGATTAAAGAAGAGTTTTTAACACTTATAACAACAGTATAACCAGTATTCACAATACGATTTTGATTATTTATTCAAAAAATAATTAGGCCTTCGTTGCCCTCCACACCCCTAAAATGCCCTGTGTATGTGTATAAACATTCGAATCAATCGCGACTCACTTGTACCCTAGTGCGGGAGATGAGATGCCTTTAAAAAATCATTCTATTTCTTTTCCACAGAACATAAAAAGGTCATAGCCTTTATCGGGCACGGTGGTCTTCTGGGCATGACAGAAGCAATATCTGCTGGCAAGCCGATGCTGGTGGTGCCTTTCTACGGAGACCAGCCCCTGAACGGCGCGGCAGCCGCTTCGATCGGTCTTGGAAAGACTATTTCTTACGCGGATATGTCGGAAAAGTCTTTGTTGGAAGGATTGCAGAGTGTGCTAAGCGCTGAGTGAGTATTTATCGATGTTTTTATTTTTATTTTAGAAGGAATTTTGAACTAATAGATGATGACGAGCAGTGCCCGATTTAGGAAGGGTAATCCAGGACCAATGCGCGCCCCAAATGCTGTACCTTTTGAAGGTGGCGCCAAATGCCATTAAGGGGTGCCAAATGTCACAAATGGGGTGCCAAATGCCATTAAGGGGCGCCAAATGTCACAAATGGGGTGCCAAATGTCATTAAGGGGCGCCAAATGTCACAAATGGGGTGCCAAATGTCATTAAGGGGCTCCAAATGTCACAAATGGGGTGCCAAATGCCATTAAGGGGTGCCAAATGTCACAAATGGGGTGACAAATGCCATTAAGGGGCGCCAAATGTCACAAATGGGGTGCCAAATGTCATTAAGGGGCGCCAAATGTCACAAATGGGGTGCCAAATGCCATTAAGGGGTGCCAAATGTCACAAATGGGGTGACAAATGCCATTAAGGGGTGCCAAATGTCACAAATGGGGTGCCAAATGCCATTAAGGGGCTCCAAATGTCACAAATGGGGTGCCAAATGCCATTAAGGGGCGCCAAATGTCACAAATGGGGTGCCAAATGTCATTAAGGGGCGCCAAATGTCACAAATGGGGTGCCAAATGTCATTAAGGGGCTCCAAATGTCACAAATGGGGTGCCAAATGCCATTAACGGGTGCCAAATGTCACAAATGGGTTGACAAATGCCATTAAGGGGCGCCAAATGTCACAAATGGGGTGCCAAATGTCATTAAGGGGCGCCAAATGTCACAAATGGGGTGCCAAATGCCATTAAGGGGCGCCAAATGCCATTAAGAGGCGCCAAATACAATTAAGGGCCGCCAATTGCCATTAAGGAGTGCCAAATTCATATTCCCCGTAGTAAAATGAAATATACGGGAGGTGCAATATCCCGCGGTGCGAATGACACTTGGTTGGTGTCGAGGCAAATGAAATGAAAAAGTGCCATTATCAGCTTTTAGACCTCGAAATAATCGTGAACTTCAAGCAAAGCTCGCTCTATAACCAGCTACGCAACTTTGTGGACTAGCCCAACCGTAAGTGTCCACTTCTCGGCACCGTAGGTCATCTATACTATAATATTATAAAGATGAAGAGATTATTTGTTTTATTGTTTGAACGCGATAATCTCAGGAACTACTGTTCCGGATTGAAAAATTCTTTCACTGTTGGATAGCCCATTTATCGAGGAAGGCTATAGGCTATATATAACATTACGGTACGACCAATAGGAGCGGTGCAATGAGAAATATTGCAAAAACGGGGAAAATTTACGCAGACGAAGTTGCGCGGGACAGCTAGTAACAGATATGAAGGAAGCACTAGACCAACTACAATCATGTGTAATTTTGCCCTTAATCATAATTCCTATCAAATACTTATACATATAATGACCTCCTTGCTATAGCATGGATAATTAAATCAGGAAGCGAGAAGGATTATGTAACAAGTTAATTAGCTGTAGGTTTCTATTACATGCTCGCATATTGGTACAGTCAGCTACATAAGTCGCATAACATTTGAAACTTTCAAAGCATCTCTCCACAATGGGCTAGTTTCCAACTAGACTTTATGAAATGTCAAAACACAGATAAGGAGATCTCATACAACATGATTCATGTCCGACTGCTACGCAAGAGGTCGTGGGTTCGATTCCCGCACGGGACAGCAGTTTGTGTGATCTACAAATTGTTGTTCTGGGTCTGGGTGTACTTTGTGTCCGTGACTTGTATGTTTATAAATTCCCCTGTGACACAGGGCTTGTACCCTACTGCGGGAGTCGTCTTTAAAAAAATAGCATGCCATGACGTCACCATTTTTTTTCCGTTAAATCACATCTTTTTATGATATGATCAATGATAATAGGGACTTAACTGTTGGCAATTTAAATGTCAGATATATTTACTAATTAGTGTTTCGAATTATTTTATTTATCTAGGAAACAAGCCTATTATGTCATTCTGCATATTCACGAAAATTTAGATAAGAACTAAATAGCAGTCCTAAAATCAAGCTAAAGTTAAATCATCATGGATAGTCACATTATTTTTGGAGTTATGACGGTTTAAATATTTGCAAATGTTAAGCGACTTATGTAGCTGACTGTAGGTACCTATATAATTTATAATTATGCCAAGAAATCATATCAAGCTTGACTCTTGATTGTGATTGATATTAGATAGTTGTGTACCTAATTACATACGTGTGTTGAGATGTTTACTATCTAGTCATGATCGTACTTACCTACCTACTAATTTTGTTTTCCTAAAAAATTAACAACACCCATAGACGCAGCCACTACAAAACTTAATTTTAGGAAATTATGTCGGAGTGAATATTCAAACGATCTAAATTAGTTAGGTAGATTAAACAATGAAAAAACCATTTCCGTAATAGGGACTCCCTGTGTGGCGGGGATTTCAAATCATCTTTGAGATATAATAAAAATCACGGATACAAAATAAACTTGGATCATATGCTACTAAGTCAAAGGGCCCAGAGGTTGGTTCAATCTCCACTCACCTAATATATATATAAATCTTTACTAATATTATAAAGCTAAAGAGTTTGTTTGTTTGTTTGTATAAAGACATTAATCTCAGGAACTACTGATCCGAATTGAAAAATTATTTCACTGTTGGATAGCCCATTTATCGAGAAAGGCTATAGACTATAAATAACATAACATCACTCTACGACCGATAGGAGCGGAGCAGCAATGGGAAATGTTGCAAAAACGGGAAAAAATTACGCAGACGAAGTTGCGCAGGACAAATATTATAAAGCATAAGAGTTTGTTTATTTGTTTGAACGCGGAAATCTCAGGAACTACTGGTCCGAATTGAAAAAATATTTTACTGTTGGATAACCCATTTATCATAACATCACGCTATGACCAATAGGAGCGGAGCAGCAATGTTGCACGGGGAAATTTACGCAGACGAAGTTGCGCGGACAGCTAGTCAGTAATATCGTGATACCATACTCTGCCTAGTATACTCGTAGTGTGCACTAAGATGTAACTCGGAAAATTTAATTCCTAGATACAGTCGTTGCAGTAATTCCAATTTCCAATAATTCCCTTATTACAGATAGGTAATTAGAATTACCAACAATAATATCATCGTGTAGTTATTGTGGTCAATCGTGATTGTAATCTGTATAAAAGTGATCATCATCACGAGAGAAAATATATCATTGGCGCGAATCGTGACCTGCATAACTTATGTGCTATTTCCTTGAATTCTTTGGCACTGTTATCAGGAACTTATATGGTTGTTGTAAATACACTGAGTAAGTAGGTATATGAACTATCAGGTAAAAGATCAATGGCCTTAATCAGGGCCGGACTGGACCTCATGGCCAGGGTGATGTTTTAATGTTAAAGGCCCTTCAAGGCTGGATTAGGATAAACATTGCTTGCCGCCGACGGTATAACAAATTCCGGGGGCACGGCGGGTTTTTTTTAGTGGGTGCAACCCTCCACCGTCTCACCGTCTTCCCCGAACGGTGGGGGTGTTCGTAAAAAAAGAGGATAAACATTGGTGCAGGTAGGGAAACGAGAGCCTGCCTTTAAAGGGCTTTTGAGCAAACCATGGAAGAGGAAAGTGCGACCTCAAACCTCTCATGTGATCTGTATGTACATACCTACTCTAAGTATAGTTAATGTGTGTATTAGTTCAAGCAAACCTTCGACATTATCTTCAAAACTTCGAACAGATTTTTATTAAACATTTTTGTCGGCAATGCGGTTTTATTTATTAGGAAACTCTCTCAGCTTCCTAAAGGTTCATTTCCGAGCATCGCGGCCGATCGCGAGCCGCTCGCGGCTTACGACAAGCGGCTTACGCTCGCGGCCGATGCGACAATATTCACAGTGCGCGCGCAGGCCTACGACAGTCGTCGGCCGCGCGCGTCTGTCACTTACCTCAGCCGTCGTAAGCCGCGAGAGGCTCGCGATCGATCGCGATGCACGGAAATGAACCTTAATAAAACGCATCGCGGACATCGCAGACAGATACAGTATAAATTTATTGACACCACACCAATTGCGTCGGCGGTTATAATGAGATTAATACTAGAGAGTTCACATTATCATACGCAGATAGGAAACTAATGAGTGAACAAATAATAAATTCATTATCGTTTAAAAACAAATAAAAACACGCGTTTATAAATAGGTTAACGCACATTGTTGGTCATTAGAATTCCATTTGTGTAGATTCAAATCGATACGACAATTCCCTTTTTTTTTTTACAACATTTTTCATTGCTGCTCCGCTCCTATTGGTCGTAGCGTGATGTTATAACCTATAGCCTTCCTCGATAAATGGGCTATCCAACAATAAAATATTTTTTCAGTGCAGCCCAGTAGTTCCTGAGATTATCGCGTTCAAACACACAAACAAACGCTTAGGGGTATGAAAAATAGATGTTGGCCGATTCTCATAGATACCGGATAAGCACAAAAAATTTCATCAAAATCGGTCAAGCCGTTTCGGAGGAGTATGGCAACGAAAACTGGGACACGAGAATTTTATATATTAGATTTGTTTACTAGTTAGTTTTCGAATAAAATTACCTCTATTTAACAAATGATTTGTGATGGCATGACGGTTAAAAAAGTACTTTTTATCGCGTGAATTATGGAGATCTGTCTTGCTATAGATGGATAGGTATGTCATGAGATAGCATGAAGATTATTGGAAAGAAGGTTGCTCGTACTACGAGACCATAGTTATGGATGGCTTTGAAAGTAGTGGACGACCCAAGAAAAGATGGATGAACTGTGAGAAAGAAGACATTTTGGAGAAAGGGAGCCGACGCCATTTAATTGGAATAGATGATGACATTGTTGCATGCACTTAGTATTGCCCCGAGACCAGATTTAGGTTGGAGCGAGATCAATTTGGCACTCCAATATTGGTCAAGTGTGAGTCGCACGTACGACGGAGGCGGCGAGTGCAAATCATTTCACCCAAAACCTACCGCCTAAGTAGGTACGTCGCGCGACGGGGCGCGGTCTAAATCAATTTAGCGCCCTAGCAGTGGCGGATCCAGGGGGGAAGCTAGGGGGCTCGAGCCCCCAAAACCATTCAACCAGGCAATTCGTGTAAGTGGTGCAACAACGGCCATATCTGGTTTAATCTCCCCCCCCCCCCTCTCAAACGACAATCTGTCACTGGCCCCTTGATACATTTAACGCTCTACGTTCATAAGCCTATGGCGCCTTTATGCCTACTCTTGTTTGTTTAAAACGAAATTCATGAATTATCGTTTTCTTAAATTTCTTAAGTTTACGAGGATTATTCTAATAATTTTTTGATAAGCACAAGAAGTTCGAACTCATGGACGATTTTCTGGAACAAGTGAAATAAATAGATCTTCCTGGTTCTGTCATATTACCATCACATTTTTGATAGAAACTTCGTTTTCATTGAATTAGAGTTGGCTTCCTGAAGCGGCCGGCCCGGCCGCTCCGTTCGCTCTATGCACAGACCGGCCATGCAAGCAATTTTGCTAGGTAGTGTGGGTAGGCAGGTACTTACGATAACGAACCTATTTTGGAAGTTCCTAAAATGTTTCAAAACGGTACTGGCTTCAATCCAACGTTTTATATAGCATGATGTAATGAAAGTAATGGCACAGCTCTTAAAATATACTTCGTATCTACAACTAGGTAGGTAGGTACTGCCAGTTCCTAGGTACTGCCACAAAATAAGGAGTGTGAGGTTGTAGAGTTAATATTTGTTTTTGTTGTAGGGTCTCTGGATCTACTGAACCGATTTTAAAAATTCTTTTACCAATAGAAAGCCATGTTATTTGTGATTGTTGATTGTGAAAGCACGTTATTAGGCTCTATCCCTAACATCATGCTACGACCAACAGAAACATTTGATCTAAAAAATCGTTCAAACAAATATATATTGTAAGTACATATGTATGTGTTCAAACGATTTTTTTGTCTCGAACTAAATCTATACTACATAGATAACGTTTTAACCAACAGTAAGTAGGTGTCATATCTTACGAAAATAAAAAAAACAGATATAGACGGGAATATAAACATGGTACATTGGTACCTATTTACTTCTTGAATACAAATTTGGATCCAATGCAAATTGTTTAGTTCGATGTACCTGTTTGAAAGAGTCATAGGTTTTAGATGTAAACCATAAAGTCAACGAACTGTTGCACACCTCTATATCGCACAATACAACAATTTGTCAGCGGCAGGTCAAAAAATCATATGCTAAAAAACAATAAAAAAGGGAATATAAACATGGTATGTACATACCTAAGTACCTACCTAAGTATTCACTTCTTGAATACAAATTTGGATCCAATGCAAATTGTTTAGGTCGCTGCACCTGTTTGAAAGAGTTATTATAGAGTTGTACACCCAGGGCTGGATCTAGGGGGGCAGAGCGGGGCACTTGCCCCTGGAGCCACATTTAAGTGGCGACAAATGGCATGTTGAAGGGGCGCCAAATCGAGTGAAATGTCCCCCCCCCCCTCCCATCGTAGTAAAGACTCGAGAGCTATAAATTAACACATACCTACTAACTTTATGTTAGTATTATATTTATGTTAGTCCGTAAGGTGCTTATATATTTCTATGGGCCATTGATGCCTCAAATCAATGGTGTTATTATTATCATTAGGTAATTGGTAATGTGGAGGAGTAGGTACCGATAGCTTATGATATATATCCGGCAAATGCAATCAGTGAATAAAAAAAAATTGTTGCAATGGATTCCATCTCATGTGCGGTTGTATGGTAACGAGAAGGCCGATCACCTGGCTAAAATAGCTGTTTCTGAAGGGGTGCCTGTCTATATTACACCATTTTACACTGATCTATTTCCACTTCATATGGATCATATTTTTAAACTTTGGTCTGAATACCTTAAAAACGTTTCGCTGAATAAGGGCATCTGGTATTACACAATCCGATCTTTGCCTTTTCGTTACCCGTGGTTTGAGGCGTGCTAATTGGATAGAAGCTCTTTGGTCACTGCATTCAGGATTCGGTCTGGTCACATTTCTCTTAACAAGTTTATATTTGTGATGAAAATTGTATCGACCCCAAATTGCTCTGCGTGTGGGACAGTCGAAGACGTGTATCATGTTATGGTGTAGTGTGTCCGGTACCATGGTTTGAGGAGTAACATATTTAGCAACCAGAATACCGACGTAGTTTATTGTAATAGTATATTGTCACAACCGTATCAGATCAAGCCAAATCCTTGTATAAATTAGTTAAGCTTGCATTCAAATCTCGGTCATAAGTAGTATGTAACTAATTTAGTGTAGATATACTAGGACGACATGGTCGCTTCCTTTTTGTGTACCAGGTACTTTTATTAAAATAAAGAGAAAAAAAAATGGTGATGTGCTCGATTTTTTACCCGGATTTTATAACACGTAGCGATACCTTTGTTATTATTTAAAGTTGGTTCATATTTCTCACTAGCTGACCCGCGTAACTGCGTCTGGGTCAATTTCCCCCGTTTTTGCAACATTTAGGTATATGCTGCCTCGATAAATGAACTCTCCAACATTAACAATTTTTTAATTCCAACCAGAAGTATTCCTGAGATTATCGCGTTCAAACAAACTCTTCAGCTTTTTATTATTAGTATAGATTTAAGATATATGTAGTTATATCGACGTAGGTAGGTAGGTACCGAAACACCTATGCTCTGCCACAAAGTCTAAAATTCATGTTTTGCTCTTGAAGTATTAACATTTTCGATTATGTACTTACCTACCAGATAATTAATATGACCTTAATTTATTCTTCTTATTTTTGTGGTGATAGAAATCATGCCAATTTTAAGCCTATTATTATTATTTTCGTCTTTCGTGAACTCTGCAAACTATTGGTAGGTTGCAGTCAAAATAATAACAAAATTACTTAAGTACATACTCATAAGCCCTATTTTTTTTTTTTCAGAATGCGTCTAAGCGCTCGCCGTGCGTCCAAAATCTGGCAAGACAGAATCGCCGACCCTATGGACACAGCCGTATACTGGGTCGAACGAGTCATTCGATGGGGAGACCTGGATCCCCTACATTCAACAGCGAGGGACCTATCATTCATCGAATACAACCTACTTGATGTTCTAGCTGTGATAACCGTCAGTCTTATATTCTTAGTTATAATTCTGTGGGTAGTTTTAAATAAAATTCTTCGACTCTTAAGTGCCAGTTTTCATAGTAAGGAGAAGTTGCATTAGTTGTTTAGATGTGTGCGTTTGGAATGTTATCAAATGATAATTTTGTATTGCATTATAGATATAATACCTACATGAATATTGGCTCAGTTCATTCTAGCCTAAAATACCCAGAGTACAGAAACCAAACTTCGACTGTTTTCACATTGCCAATGTTTGTAAATCGTATATTATCAGTAAGTAGGCAAGGTCACTAATATACCTACTTACATCTTTCTGTAGTCTCGATATTTTGTGTAGTCGGCAAAAAATATGGTCTATCACCCTAAGGTTCAAGTTCATTTGCACGTCATAAAACAATAAGGTTGATTATCCCTTGCAATAATATACTGACAGTTACTAATCTTAACTTTAACACTATTTTGGTTGCACGGGAAGTTTTCAAAACTGGTAGACGACTTTTTTGGCCGACTTGCAATAATTGATCTTAGCCCTTAGTTATGACAAGGATGTAGGTACATTATTAGATTATGACACCGACATTTAAGTAACCTATACAATACTGTATCAATCTACTAAGATTTTAAATAATTGGGTAGTTTACACTAATCGGGCAATCATAGATCTTATGAAGTTCTCAAAAATAGATGTTCGTTCACTATTTAGCATGTTTTAAATTCATGATCATCAAAACGAATACGCCTGCCTAGTACCTACCTATCTAAATGGTTTGACGACTGGAAATTCTGACGTCATAATATTATATTACATTCGAATTTCTACAGAGCATTTCGTTTTGATCGGCTCGAGGTTGGCCAAAAAAAGTGGTCTGCCAGTTTTGCCAAAGCTTCCTTTGTAACCAAAATAGCCATAAGGTTGAAATTAGTGACTGTCAGAATATTATTGCGAGGGAAAATTGACCTTGTTGTTCATGACGTTCAAATGAATTTCAACCGTAGGGTGATAGAACATAATTTTGGCCGACTGTACATATCATAAAAATATAATGATTTGATTTGACAGTGAATTGCCCAATTACCATAACTAAAGTCTACACTTTCAGAATAGCCAATATCCATGTATTTAAAAATCAATGATGTGCCTTAAATGATGTAATAATAATAGATAGATAGATCAAATGCCAAGTTAATGGTGCAATATAATTAATGAATTAAAATGAGAATATCCAAAATATATTCATTCGCTCTTGTATATCTGTGATCATTTTGAGCTTGAGTTATGTATTTATAAGTAAAAAAAAAGCAACTGGCAGGGTGAAAATATCAAAGATATTATACCTTTGTGTGCTAATGTTAATAATATTTTTTTCGGGTCTAATAACCCGAGGAACCGAACCCTAAAAAACCGGGAGGCTATACACAGAAGGGGGTCGGCACATTCAAAGAAAAGAGAAAACGTTCGGCAAAGCCGACCGAATTTTTTGTCAAACGTTCATCCACCGCCCGGCCTGTGCCGAATAATACCGGCCCGAACATGTGTTTAGCCTCCCTTACGCTATCTGTTCTGTTCCATGAACTTCGGCCCAAACCACCAAAGGCTCATTTTCATTGGTCACATGCGCAGTCCGTGACATTTTCTGTTACAATACCACCATTCTCATTGGTCGTGTTTTCGCATACCAGTGTTCTCTTGAGGGAACCCTTATACATTGGTCGTTAATGGTCAGAGAGTAGGATGCGAGAGATTTCCAGCAATATGATGAATTGATAATTTTAGCTGGATTGACCGATATTCGCTTGGTATAGAGTTGTAATAAAAACAAACGAACTTTTGAAAATATGTTTTTGTGAATATAATCGCACAGAAATGAAAAAAATGCTTAGAAAGCAAAACTATACACAAAGATCATTATTTTTGTAGGACCGTTTCCAAGAAGGTTTAAAAAGAAAATCAATTAAGTTAATTGGTTGTGTTGCATGGAAATATCTGAATGCTGTATATCTTAGTTATCTATAGAGATATCCATGACTACTTTCATTGGTCGTTATTCCGGACTGAGTTTAGCTAACGACTAGTGAAATTGAGCCTTAACTACATTGCGGTTTAATTACCTATATTACTTCTGTAAAGCGAGCTACAAACCTAGGGTAACTAGAACTCTAAAACAGGCCGTCGTTCTCAAAATAAACTGTCGGATCTTTCACAAAACAATCTAGAATTCATTTTCGTGTTCCTTTAGAAGTAAAAATAGAATGATTATTGTACATATTCAAAGAATTTGTATTTAGGTACGATTATTACTATAAATAAAATAATATTCGTTAATAATATTTATGATGTTTTAATTTGAAAAAGGCTTGCACTGGTTACTGCACTGCACATTTTACTGTGCATACTCATATTTTTATTATAAATGCACAAGTAACTCTGTCTGTAACGTTTCTACAGCTAAAACGCTGAGCCGAGCACGCACATGTACCTCGCTCCAGTAACGTAACTAGTCTTTTATGCGCCCGGTGCAACCCTTATGTAACTGCGCCCTGCGCGTGATAGACATTTCTGCACCCTGTGCCAGGGCACCGCTGGCACCGCCCTAGTTACGGCACTGCCTCACTCGAGCAGCGCACACATATATATCGTTCATGGACACGAAATTACAGACCATTTCAGACCACTGCCCGGAAGGCGTCCCGAGATTTCTTGTCCAAGAGCGATGGTTTATGTGAGCATTACGCCAGTGCGCGTTATAAATACGCAAAGACTATTTATAATCATGTCTCATAAGGAATATAAAAGGCTTAATGATTGGTTATTAATAACATAATTTTTTACTTTTATTCATAGTATAATAACAAATAATAATATAAATAACACAACAATTTACAATAAAAACTCAAGCTCGAGATCATGATGAGACTTATTTCTCAATACTCAAGATAAGATGTACCTACACAAAAGTATTTCTGTCGCTACTATTCACCGTAAAATGACAGTGACAGCATGAAACTTATCGGAAATCTTATAATTTAGTCGCGTTTGAGTAATCGCCCAGGGGGCTGAGACAAATGCCACACACTTCTTTTTCCGCACACGCTAACGCTAAAAAATGTATGCATTTGACATAAAGTTGACAATACGTCACGTGACTGCTGCTGAATTGGTGGACCAAAAACAACAGAAGCGTGTGCCAAAAAAGAAGCGTGTGGCATTTGTCTAAGCCCCCAGTGAACTATATTATGTAGGCACATGTAAGAGGCTACATTATTGAGCATAATAACATCAAAGTAAAAAAAATTTTTTTTTTTTCATGGTTTTAAAATAAATCTATGGAATTATGTATTAGTATCAGTTAGTACCGTAAGAAGTTTCTTCCAAAATTTTGAATTGGAAATGAAGACACGAAATTTTTAGGCGGCAAATTTTTTAACAAAGTTTATTTTTAGAGGTGCTTACATTTTTTAGTATACTTATCGACGTTTTTGGTCTAAAATAACAGGTTTTTGGGGTTTTTTCGTCACGTGTTTAAGGCAAAACAAGCTAAGAACTAAAAGACAATCCAACTTGTTCCAACCAATGAAACAATAAAGTGGTGATAATTATTTACTTCTAATTAAATGCATACTAAACTTCTAATTAACTTTAATAACAGTATTTTAAGTAGCAATTTTTTGTCTTCTTCTATTCCATTTTTTTTATTTAACATGTACCTAAGGGATTTGGAAACAAACACTCCTTACATACTTGACACTGGCAGAAATTAGCCTTCAAACCAGCTAGGTTGCCATAAATTAAAAAAAAAATAGAATACTATAGATAAATAAACAATTGTGCTCACTACTCAAATATTTGCCCTGCATGGGAATCAAACCCACAACCTCCATCTAGCTGTCTGTTGGATTGTCTGTTAGCACTATAATTGAAAATAACCTGCTATAATTTCAAATTCATCAGATCAAGCAAATAAGCAATATCATTGCAACAAACATAAATCATCATTATTAGTCATTCGTTATTCAATTAATGCTTGCTTCAGTTTCTGTATCTTCAGTGGTAAAATGTTGACCATCTCTTGACATAACTGTAACTCTTGATTCATGATCGTTGCTGCCACTTCACTGGTACTACAGATGTCTACAACTGCCTGGTACGAATCCAGGCCTTCCTGTACATGTTGTAAATGCATTTGCTTATTTACCGGTATCCTCTTCATACTATTTCTTCCAATTAAAGCGTAAATAGTAACTACAGGTTTGATCAAATCCTCCGGTAATGATGTAGGCATTTTTCCCTCCTTGTCTTTGACGGAATCTAAAAACGCTTTGTAATTTTCAATGCTCTTTTCGCAAAGCATGTTTATTTTTTTCAATGTTTGCGGTACTGGATGTCCTTTAATTTTGCTCTGTTTATCAAGTTTAATATTTAATATATCGGAGTATGCTTCACCTAATTCAAACCATATTTGTCTGCAGTATTGAAGATAGTATACTGGGTTGACTTGTTTCAGTAATTCTTCAAGCATGTCGATCCGTCTTTTATGCATCTTAGCACGTCTATCATCATCCTCTTCGAAAAATGCTAAGTAGGTATAAGATTGGGAACTGTCTTGAATAATTTGTATGTAATCTGATGCTAATGTATCTAGTTTGTAATACTCTTTAGCTTTGCTCAACCAAGTCTGACAGCATAAAAATACTTCTCGGGCATCTTGATACGTAAGTAAATATTTGCATCCAATTTGATTTTCGTACTTACTGACATCAGTGTCAGTGAAAAACAATTTTGTGACGTCGATTCCATCTATTGCTATATTCCCGTCGAGACTGAGTTTTGAGAAACCTGGAAAAAGCAATTTCTATATTTTATATAAGTGTTAAAGAGGCTACACACTTAAGCGGGTGGAAACAAAGCCGGCCTGAACAACTACTACACATGTTCGGTTGCATTAGCAAATACCGATCGCTTCAAAAAACCGCCAAGCCGAACATTCATCCACATATGCCGCCCGGCTTGTGATGCCGGTTCAAACATGTGTGTAGTAAACCCTAGACTGTAATGCAATGTGAGAATTTTTCTATCAAAGAAAAATAAAATAGACAAAAAGAGGCAGATTCGAAGATAGGTCACCTAAATCAGTATGACTACTCTCTTTTTTAAAACGAATTTAATGAATTTTCGAACGAGTTTTATTAAATTTCTTGAGTTGACGGTGACTATTTTAATTAAGTTTTGGATAAGCACAAAAAGCAAGAACCCATAGACGATTTTCAGGCACAAGTGGATTGAATTGATGTTGTCAATGAAGATGTGTGTTGATGATTCACTTCCACTTCATTTTTTATTGAAACTTTTTATTGAATTAGAGTAAGCCTCCAGAAAATTCTGGAGGCCGAAATGATTTCTTTTAAACTTTGCGATGTGGAATTATCCCAGAGGCATAGTGAAGAGATTCACTTCCTTTCCCATACGATTTACGTATTTTGGAAAGAAGTTCCATATCGCGCGTTGCGAAAGGGGGCTAGACGGAAAAAATTAAGACCAAAAGTTGTAACGACACTTTTTGCTATAGTTGTAAGCCGTGCGCGTGTTTCTCTGTCTCTGTCTCTCTCTAATAGGAAGTAAGCCAGTTAATTTCGTTTCGTCTTTCTATTTCGCATTGAACAGTGTGGTGTCGCGACGATTATTTTTGTTGAGTGTATACAAGTTTTTTGCACATAATAATAAAGGAACATCGTTCCATCCGGGTGTCCCTTGACACCTCTCAAGTTTTTTTTTTTAATTACGACAAAAAACCTACCTTATAAAAACAATGTTGATAAAAAATCTTGAAAATTTACACATTTCGACGAAATTGTGTACTAAAATTGTTTTATTCAAAAAATAATTTTGAGGAACATAATTTTTTTTCTATTTTTTTTGCATTGTTAACAGAATACCTCCACGCATTTTTCGAGTCAGACAGGGATACTGAACCATTTTGTTTACGATTTTTTTACCAATAGAGCCACATTATTTGTTAATATCATAGATCAGCTAGTTTCTCATAAAAATTATATATTATTTAACTCCCAAGGGTGATAAAGTAAAAATATGTTTGTGAAGCCCTGCTAACCCCTAGAATGCTGAGTCAATCTAAGTGAAATTTGGATAAAAGTAGCTTAATAACCATAATGGAGACAATGAATGCAACACACAAATCCAGCTTTTTATCAAAAATTAATTAAAGTGTTAATTTAATAAAAAAATATACCTTTTGCAGATTCAAATGGCAAATCATCATCATACATAAGCCTTTCCTTAGATGTACTCATCAACAGAATACAATACTTTGCCCAACATCTTGCCACATCAGCAGACCTGTGATTAAGCGTCTCAATCTTTGCCAAATGAGCTTCATCATTATTTTCTGAACCCCTTAATTCCTGTTCATATTTCTCCATTACCGTAGAAGCTGCTGCTAAATGATGACGAGCTTGCATGAAGCCATCTTGTTCTGCAAACACTTGAGCTAACGTTGCAGAATTTAATGCCCAATCAATTGGATCATAATCATTAAATGCCAGTTGCCTTCGTAAAGTTCTATGGCAGTATATAGCCGATTTTAAATTCTCACCAAGTGAACCGTAAACTTGAGCTAAATAATATAGTGTTAATGTATAAGCTTTCTCAAGCTGTGTGTTATCTCCCATTAGTTTTTCATCTAACTCTTTTACAACATGTTCAATTGGAAATGGTAATTGCGTTGTGAGTTTAAAGGTGTCATACAATTCTTTTGCTTTCATCAAAAAGGTTTCAGACTTTTTAGGTTCGTCACGATTAAACCATAGTATGCCTAAAGAATTATAAACACTAACAAGAGTGATTATTATCTCTGGGCTATTGCCATTTGGCTCAAGTAACAAGACTGCTTCAGATAAAGTCTTCTCACTAGCTGCTAATTCTTCGGTGTCGGTTTCAATGCAGCCAATGTTTAATAAGACGGAGCCCAACATTGCTCGCATTTTAAGCTCACACATAGTGATGTCAGTGCCCATTAAATTCTTCAACTTTTCGTGCATCCCGACAAGTATTGTTTTCGCTTTGTACTTCGACGAATATGGATCGTTTTCGGGATCATTTTTGCTATCCTCGTCTATAAGTTTGCGGATCTTTGAATAGTTTTCGTCAAAATCATTCAAGATTTCTTTCAAGGACATCTCATTACTCACCATGATGACTTTTTTATTTATTTTTTATTCAATAAACAGGCCGTGAGTATAGCACAGCAAAATAAACTTCTCAAGTTTTCAATAGATCAGCAGGTAACCAAATTGATAAATTCTAAATCAACGTCATTAGTGTCATTTGACGAGGGGCTACCAGCAAAAATAATGAATTTATTACTGCTCTATGAATGCACAGTTTGCGTTCGTGAGGTTGTATTCGAATGTAGTTTCACGCAGGGACGTCGTTCCCCGCCCGTCTCTTTCATACCCTCCGATAAATGAATTTGAGTTGTGCGCAGCTTATGCTTACATCAGACACGCAAACTTAGGCGGCGCGGACTGCAAGCAAGCAACTTTAGTTCCAATGCACAAAACACAGAGAGAATACAGAAAGAAAACGTTAAACAAATTTTGACTAAGCTACGCTCATTGACATTTAGACCTAAACCACGCCAACCCTTTCAAAAGTAAATATCGACTGCAAAGCATGAAAGGGAGAAAAAACTCATACGACCCTGTCTCTTTGACAGGTATTGTCCACAAAGTGGTAAATTTTGTGAGTTAATGGTGCAGTCCAGGAATATACGCCAATGGCTACGTAAATAGACAAGCGCGGATCTAGCGTAATGGGCACGATGGGCATGCCCACATTAAGCCATAGGAATCGGTTTTTCCCGGTTCCAAAAGAAACGAGAATTCCCAGTTCTGAGGGTGAAAAAAACCGGTTCTAAAGCATATACCTGCGCCTCTCTCGGTGTGCTTATGCAAGCTTGCCCTTTATTGGGAACATTTCATTTGAGCTCTTTAATTTATCTATATATTGCATTATTAGTAAGATGAAGATCACTCTGGAATAAGATTAAAAAATCTCGTATTTGTAAGAACCTTCTTTTTGCTTCGACAAAAATTTGAAAAAAAAAAGAGCGTGAAAGAGAGAAAAAAAACTCGTGCGGCCTTTGACAGGTATTAGCGCAAAGTAGCGTTGTCTCTTTCTAGAGGGTGGTCGATTTTGTGAGGTTATGGCGTAGTCCGTCAATGGTGGACAATACATGTCAAAGGCCGCACGAGTTTTTTCTCTCTTTCACGCTTTGCAGTCATTATTTACTTTTTATTTGAAAGGGATGGTGCGGTCCAGGTCTTTAATGGTTTGGTCACAGTATAATTAGATTATACATATGAATTAGAGTATACGTACAAACGTTCGAATCAGCACACTCGTACAAACGCGCACATCTACGTGACCCATAGGCGGTTTTCGCGGTGCTCTCAGTAGTGGCTGCCGCTATTTTACATGCTCTTTGGCTGCCGCGTCCAGTTTACGTCTATCTTTCCAGGGCCACGACTGTATGCGATCTTTTTAAAAATGCCGCAATCGTATTGCATAGCATACGACTGTTGAAACTCGGCTTCTTCAAGATAGAAGCTTTCATTTTTATACTCCCAGTTAATCTTGAAGGGTAAGAATTAAAGAATTTATTCTTTAATTCTTACCCTTCTTATAGGATTCGATTTATTCTTATAGGATAGTTTTATTGCGATAAGGGGGCATCCATAAATTACGTGAGGTGATTTTGGTCCCTTCCTCCCTCTGGTGAGATATCGCGAGAGAAGGACATAGGGTAGTTTTTATCGCGATAAGGGCGCGTCCATAAATTACGTGGTGTGCTTTTGGCGAATTAGGGACTCCCTCCCTTCCTCTGGTGAGATATCAAGTGAGAAGGAGTCCATGAATTAAATGAGATAATTTTAGCCAATTTTTGACACCCTCCCTCCTTCTGGTGAGATTTGGCTTGACCCCCCCCCCCCGCCCAGATTTCACATTTGATTCAAGATTGATGAAGTGTGAGTAGCAATGAATAACAAAATCGGTGAACTAAATTTAATCCAGTTGTAATGATTTCTTGAACGAAAATTACGTGAGATTTACCAACTAGGGTGGGTGAGGTTCGTGAGATTTGGTGAGATTCGGCTCGACCTTAAAACGTCTCACGTAATAAATAGACGCACCCTAACCGACATACAAGCGGAGGGAGCTGCGGCCGACAACTAGTTTATTTTTATCACCGAGATGGCTTCTAATATTTTCAAAAATGTGGTCTTATAGTTCTTGTGATTTTCGAAAATGACAAAGTCCAGTGACATTAATTGCAAATCCAAGATGGCGGCCGCAAAAAAAAAAATACATTTTTGGTGCCATGGCTGTCGTTTGTTTTTGGTTTTCGAGGGCGTTCACGGCGTGAACGCCCTCGAAAACCATTCACGCCAATAGAGAAGTCAAAAATCCAAAATGGCGGCTGAGGAACCTATTTTATTTGTCTAGTTATTTTTATTCGTTTTTTCCACTAGATAAAGCACAGAGCTATAGAAAAATAAATATTAAAATTAATTAACAATTATGCCTAGTTTTCATACTGTAGACATATTTGTACTGTGGTTTGGTTTTTTCTGTTTTTTTCCCCTCAGAGTACCTAGGTACTGAAGTTTTACCTACCTACGAGTGGCTTACTCATCATTAGAAGGAAATAGAGAAAATGTAATAGTATATCTATTGCGAATATTTTCCCCTTTTTTATTGTGAGACATGTTACTTTAAATTTAACAATTTTAAAACTTGTAAAACTGCCATAATTCAGTAATTAACTATTGTGCTCCTTTCTACACGTTCCGGTTTCAATTCGGTTTCCGCCGCGCCGTGTAGCCGGCGACCGAGTACCTGGCGCCGGATTGAAACCGGAACGTTTGAATAGTCTAGCCGTAATTTTTTTTTTTATTTATAGGTAAGCGAACTCTATTTCCACTTAACATCAGGTGGAATGGAGTCACCATTCCACCTGATGTTAAGTGGAAATAGAGTCCAAACGCAAGGTCAGACAGTACAGCACTGACTGTTCTTACCTTGCTCACCTTCGCGCCTCTTTTGAAAGACCCCATGTGGTAGGTAGGAGGGAACACATGTGCTGGTAGGAAGTTCCATTTTTTGGATAAGCGGCAGAGAAAAGAGTCACCGGATTTCAGCTAATGTTGAAAATAAACCCAAAATGTAAATCGACTTGCATTGCAGACTGATAAAACAGCGATAATAGACATGTATCTTGGTCAGCGAAACTGAAAAGCTTTTGTATGCGCTAATCTCGATCATAATCACAACAAACATACTCTACAATTAAAATAGACAAGGTCAGATATATCTCTATGCTGAAATTCATGAAAATCGGTTCAGCAGTTTACATGTGCAATCGTAACAAACATACTTCGCACTTTTAACACTTGTATGGATTAGCCTTGAGCTTACAATGATTGAGATTTAAAACAAAGACAAAACATTGATAAACATTCGCGATTTGTACACATTATAAAAATATATATATTACGGGTCATAATAATTAAAAATAAAGACAAAACATTCTCTTTTTAGTTAAAATGCTGTTATTGAATTATGAATACCTAAGGAGATAGGTGTCTAAGAAATAAACAAACAATACTTTGCACTGTTTATTCTTAAATAAAGTACCTCAAAATTTTATACATCACCCAACAAAACATCGATGGATTCACATACATCATTCATATCAAGTGGCATGGATCCCTTATTCACAAACCTATAACATAATTTTACATCATAATTATTTACATTGTACTGTTGAAAAATGTTAAAAAATTAAATTAAAAAAAATACTAAGTCAGTCCTTCTTAAAAAATTGTGTTATTATCAACAACATAAAAAAATGTTTAATGAACAAGGGAAAACACCCTTACACCTATTTAACAAATATAGTTATGTATGTTACTAACAGTGCACTCTACGAATATCATAGCCAATAACACGGGTTAGGAGCCAGAAGGAGGCTCTTGGTCCTCCATCGAGAGTGCTCTAGGAGGTGGTGTATGGGTATTTAGTTGGGAGAAAACCTCTTTTTCTCCCAACGCAAGTGGATCAGGCTGTGTAGCAGGCTCAGGGTGAGCATAATCCATCATCGGAGCCGGTGAAACTGGTCTAACGACTCCCGTAGTAGTACCTGAGGCCTCCTGTTCTTCCAAAAATCGGTCCATGTAATCTGTATGGCCAGGATGTATAGTGTACTTTTTCTTTTCCAAACGTGCTTTGTTTGCAAAGATATCATGCCTTTCTGTCTTTTTCCAAATGTAATAGAACTGCACCAGTTCACCTACTGAGCGTGTTCGTACTTTGTTTTGTCGAATTAGGTGAAAATCCTTGCCGTGGGCTTTCAAACCATTCTCAAAGTTACGACATTCTTCTTCTGACCATAAGCTTGCGTGGACAGGTGTTTGAGCTGATATGCGTTTCCTTCTTAAGGCTTCATCAACATTGTGACCACATTGCTGTAGTAGGTATAGGGCTTCTTCATCATCTCTTAGCTGTCTCCCTCGAGGTACAGCTTCTACACCTGTTCCCGAGTTCATCACACAAATCTTCTTCATATAGTCCTCTGTAACATCTTCTTCTAAGGTAGGGTTCCACAGTAACTTGTCCTCGTTTTCATAAGGTAATGCATCATCATAATTACATAAACCTTCAGGAATTGCTGCTTGGTAATCATTACCAACCATAATAGTCTTTTTCCAATCGTCCTCATCAGGACTGTAGTCATAGTCATCTTCTTCTTCAGAAGGAGGTCTTGAGCCTGACCGGAGGCAACGTGTCGCTTCAGGACTGGTAGTCTCACTGTATAATTGTTGTAATGCAGATTCTTGCTTAATTTCAGGCACCTCGGGCACCACTTCTGGGACGGGCTCCTGGGGTACTGGCTTGTCCATGGTTCTATCGTATCCGTACAACGCCAGTAGTTCCTCTAAAGGCATATCACCTTCTCGTTGAAGGCTGTTGAGCTCCGCTTTGGGATCCTGCTGCTCACCTGCCGCTAAAGCTTCTTCTTCGTCTAATGTTCTCTCGTCATCAAAGTCATTTACCATCATATCAACAGTAGGCTCGAATAGAGACTTGTCGTTCCCCACGTCCATGCTCGCATCGTGTTCGCTAACATTGGACACCAGCGCACAATCTGACATGACTACCACAGTACCACACTGGAATATTGTATCACCAAAACATTATAAGTATTCAATGATATTATTATTAATTTAAGTAATTTAACATTAAAATAAATAGAAAACATTACAATTACGACATATTACGCGATTTTTTTATTAAATATACGGAGGACAAAACAAAAATATTTTGACACGACAACTTGACGACAACTACAATTGTTGTCAATTGATTCTTTTTAGGATTTACTCCCTAAGTGGAACTATGTCTTTTTAGTTTTATATTAATTTTATGTTGACAGTTTTCATTATGATGATTTGAAATAAAATATCTTTATTTCTTACAAATTCTTTGATCCATAATTGGGTATAAAAGTAATAGTAAAGAGCAATCCCCTGACTACTTCCATTTTGCCATCAGCTTTTCGTCAATCTATCCAGATAACCAAGATAACCAGAAAAACATCGAACCAAAAGTGTCGATACCGACAACATCGATATTTAATTAACTTTGCTGGGCACAAAAATTGCAAACTTTTTATTCGATTTCGTTTAAATGGTACTTCCTGAATGAATGTAATTTAAACAGGATTCTTAGGAATAATGCAGAACCAAACGTATCGGATTCGGAACTAAGAGAGACAAAGCCAAGCAGGGAGTTATCGACAGACGTCACTAGACAATGCTACATTACATCTCCACCCTTATTACTTAACATAACTAATTACAATAACAATATTAATTACTTTATGAATAATACATTCAACGACAATTATAAATATCAAAACAAAAATAACTTTTTCAAATTCTTCCCAACCATACCGACATACCGGTAAGAAAAAGATGCTCTAGGATTTTAGCACCATGGCTAAAATCCTAGAGCATCTGATAAAAATTCGACTGGAATGGTTTCTAGAAAGTCGAGACAAACTATCCAATTCTCAGTTTGGCTTCCGAAAGGAGCTAGGAGCCTTGGACATTCTTACAACTGTCATTACAGCACTATCCAGAAATCAATATTGTGTGGCAGTATTCTAAGCCATTGCTTCTGCCTATGATAGTAAACTTTTTCTTCTTCCTATACTCAGGCAGAAAATGCTAAATCTGAGTGTGCCAGAGAAGATGGTAAATTTTATTTACAACTCTCTCATAGGCAAAATGAATTTGCGACGTATTACAACATGCAGACGATTTAGTCCTGTACATTTCCGTGGATCATTTACCAGAGGCAACCGCGATATTAAACTCTGCGATCGTCTATTTACATAGTTGGCTAGATGAACATGGGTTATCCTTATCCATCTCCAAAAGTTCTGTTGTAATATTTAATAGACGTAGAACTACTCCTCGATTTTGTAATATCCTACAACAACAGTTGTTCCTCAAAAAGACCCAATTAGATTTTTAGACTTTACTTTAGATATTAAAATAAATGGTATTCACCATATAAATAATATTGTTGCAAAATGTGAAAGGGGTATTAATGGGCCATACATACTGACAGAAACTCCTATATAATGGTTGAATCCAGAGCCATATTGATTATGGATGCTTTCTGTTGGAACCAAATAACAAGGCTCCTCTTACCAGCCTAGATAAGATTCAATCTGTCTTTGTATTATCCTTCTAGGGGCCTTGGCCAAGTCATCACCTATAAACGCTCTCCAAGTAGAGTGTGGCACCCCTCCCCTCCACCTAAGAAGACAGTGTCTCAGATAGATTCATATATAAAATTCTTCATGTCTCTTCATACACACTGATTCCTAAATTACACTAACTCTCAAACTTCATCTCTTCTGGTTCATACTGGACTCACAAACACTATCCCTGTATCTCTATCAGATTCAATAACTGCCTAGTCCGGCCATAAATTCTGTTACAAACGAAAATGCTGTTTTTTAAATTATGTGATGTAATGTTACTAAAACTTGTTTAAAAAACTATGTAGCTACATATTTATTAAAGTCTCAGCAAAAAATAAAAACGATATTCTATTCAAAATGGCCACCTTTGGCTTTTAAACAGGCCTTTAATCTGTCTGGCCACGAATCTATGGATTTATATGCACTGTTTTCTTGGGAAATATCGCCACTGCTTGCTCCAGAGATTTTTAAAAGAGACTCAATGTCGCCGTGTCGTTTAGAGCAAGCTATGTTGTCGAAAACTGACCATAATTTGTAGTATAAAGGGGGACTAGATGAGGGCCAGTCTTCAACAACGTTGGTTTCATGCCAGGCATAGGTAGTTCGTGCCTCGTGACCAGTGGCAGAGTCCTGCTGGAAAGTCCACGGTACATTTTTAAAAAGTGTATGACAACACTATTCAAGACTGTTTAATGATACACTTTGCCTAAAGTTTTCACTCCTTTTTCACTAAAATGTAGCTTTGTGACGCCTAGATAAGACACGCCCCAGCAAACCATCACTGACGCAGGATGATGACCACGCTGTACCTTTCCGACCACTTGATCAGCTTCTTTAGAACTGTCAGCGTATATTTTACCATATAACTTAGTGAAGTGCTCTTCAATCGTGAACATTTTTTGATCGGTAAAGATGATATTTCTGTGCCCTTTACCTGCGTATCGCGAGAAAGCCTTTTGATCGATCCTCTCTCTTTAATCGTATAGATTAATTTAGGACATGTCCTGTATATCGACAGTAAGCACCGATCTTCAGGTCTTGTTTTTTAATACGCGATAGAGTTTATATAGTTTATAGCGGGAATTTTCATTTCTTGCGATAAGATTTTTTTCTTTCTAAATACAATTTAAACTATCTACCAACTTGTCAAGAAATAATCCACACAAATATTTTTTGAGTAACCGGTTAGTAAGAGCATGGAACAGACTCCCAGAAGATGTAGTCTCAGCTCAGAGTTTGAATACATTTAAAAACAAATTGGATAAACACCTTCAACAACAAAAAGACAACCTAGCGAGAGTATAGTAGGATACAGGTCCATATCGGTTGTTTCAACTGCCAGCCTGTTAATAAATAATAATAATAATAATTTCGACGAATTCTGGCTTTAACAGCAATAACAGCTTTTGTTCTATAACAGAGTTCTAACAGCACGCGGCCGCCCCGATCTTTTATGGTCTTCGACAGAGGAGTGATGTTGTATCTGTTGATAGCACGATATATGAACATACGGCTGATACCTAGCTTTTGAAGTGTCTGGAATATGACTGACGGCTCATGCACAAAGGGGGCTTTGTTCAAGGCGATCACCGCAATCCTATTCTTCTTAACACCCCGATCCATATTGTAATTTGCGCGAAATCGAAAGTACTTCTAAAAATATTAAAGACATTCCAAATTCAAAGTAGCTAGTTGCAAAAAAGAAAAGTTTATAGTATTTATGGCCGGACTAGTTTCATTTAGTATCCCAATGCAAAAGCAGTTCCTTAATTGACATCATTGATTGATTGATCAAAATGTACACGGATGCCTCTAAAGTGGTAGATTCTAATTATACATTTTCTGTACATCCACAGAACCCTGCGAGTCTATCTAGTCTCGACTGGTTGGCGAAAATATTGATATCGCCGTATTAACTTCTAATTACATAACTTCTACTATGTACCTATATTGAATAACAGACCTAATTGTTGAATATTATTCAAATATTTTATTCTTTAGTCGATGATATCGA
This sequence comes from Herminia tarsipennalis, assembly GCA_945859575.2. NCBI lineage: Eukaryota > Metazoa > Arthropoda > Insecta > Lepidoptera > Erebidae > Herminia > Herminia tarsipennalis. The sequence goes on along the minus strand of OX243834.2, from coordinate 5,135,949 downwards.
AGTCGATTTAAACAAATTGTTTATTTCCATCTAAATATCGATGATTATTCACCATCGATGAATATCGATCATCCCTACCGCTAACTTCTGTGTTCTGTACTCTTTGCGCCTGTCAAGTGAATGCGTTTCCTTTCTGAGAAAATAATATTTGTTTAGAAATTAATTAAAATGTTGTTTGATAGTATATCAGTTTTATTAAAATAATTTGAGGTTGCTGTACCAAAACCTTTTACAATGTTTCGACATTTGCTTGTGCTATTCGTAGTTACCGTGAAATTAACTCACGGTTTTTTGGACATCGGAAAATGGGATTTACCACTGACTGGGGTAAGAATTAAAACATGAAACTCATTTTGATAGTTTACGATATATTATACTAATGCTTATATCCACGTAATTGTTTTGTAATTACATAACGCAAGTGTCGTTGAGGATTATGTGAAACATAAAAACCTAAGGCTTTTCAATGACTGAGTCACTAGTTTACTTTAATAATAATACTATAGAGATGTTGTTTGGTATAAATAATACTACTATTTGCATGTTCAATCTATTATGTAGTCATGTTCAATCTATTAAGTAGTATTTTAAATTACTTTACTTTAATAATTCAGTGTAGGATAGAGATCTATTAAATTTAAGGTACATTGTATTGATTGCCAAACATAGTCTTATAAATATGGATCCCAATTAGTGTATAAATACAATTTAAAAGTATTTTTTGTTTATTTAATGATTAGCAGTGTGGCATTTGTGAATCCCACATTACTAGCAATCATGTTAACTCCTTCAGCTAAGCTCAATGACTTGTGTTAGGAGTGGGTTGATTTGATAGTATAGCAGGAATGATTCAAACTCACGATTGCAAGTCTAATCCCTTAGTCATTAAGCTACCGTTAGCTTATAAAATAAACTGCGCTTGAGTATGTTACCTTATGTTTAATTTAACTTCTCAAAACCTGGTATTCGTGACGGCAGGCTTCACGAAAACGGGATATTTGTGAAGCCTGCCTTCATGAATCCGGGTTGCCAGACTTTGACAGGTTAAAATTCTCTAGGACAGATAAGGCATACTACAGTATTACTGAAGTACCCATTATGATAATTTTCGCTGTAAATAATTCTCTCAATGAGTGCAAATCATTTCACCCAATAGCACCTCGCACGACGAGGGATGAGGGGGGGGGGTTCAGTATTCATTTCATTCATCTCTGTCAGCTATTATAGTGGTTTTTTATTAAAAATGACTAACATTCATAATTTGAATATCTCATCTTTGATATTAAAATATATTCATGAACAAAATGTGTAAAACCTACTGATAAAAAAAATGGTAAGAAAGGAAAAATAACTCATAATATTCAGTCTACGTTATCTGTTTACGTGTTTATGCTATGTTTCTTAGTATAAAGTATATATTATAAACAATGATTCAGGTCAATACATGTTTTTTTCTTACAAGATTTTTTTAACCATTGATGTACTGATTACAGAAACAGACATTTGTTCCCTAAAAAGATCTGTTTTTTACAACAATAATAAACAGTAGCTATCCACATTTGTTTCGGTTGGAGGAAATGGTTGATGGAACATTATGATTGACTGCCTCTGTGGCGCGGTGGGAGTGTATCCGACTGCTACGCAAGAGGGTGTGGGTTCAATCCCCACGCAGGATAAAACTTTGTGTGATGAGCACGATGGTTTATTCTGTGTCTGGGTGTTATTTATCTATAATATGTATGTATTTAGAAATATATAAGTATGTTTATCAGTTGTCTGGTTTCCATAGTACAAGCTCTGCTTAGTTTGGGATCAGATAGTGTTGTGTGAGTTGTCCAAAGATATTACGTTATATATTTTTTTGTATTAAAAAATACAAATAAGGATCAAAGACCAGCAATATGCATTTACACCAAATAGCTTGTGTTCTCTTTGGTAGTACAATTGGTGGGGTTTAAGCCAATGTCTTAATTACTAGGACCACTGTATATGTATACCTACTTTGTAACTCTCGCATGCAATGACCCAATTAGGCAGTTTTCTTATGCCCAGGTACAGCTTGATGTTGGCGCAGTTACCACTTTGGTAGGGTTGACATCTGTCCGGGTTTCCCTGGTTTTGCCCTAGTATAGAGGGCGTCTGGGGAGCCTCTATGTAGGTTCCCATTTGTAGTCAAGACACAGCCATTTTTAGCATTCCGTAGCCAAAATGGCAAAATGGAACTCTATACCCTTGTCTGTCCATCCGTCCGTCCGCAGCTTAGCTAGAGACTTATTGCCAGCAGGCTGTAATTTTGTATGGATACATACATTACTTATAAACTAAAGTGAATAATAAAATTTTGAAAAAAGAAAATTGTGGTATATGTAAAGTAGGGATGTGATTTTTTTCTCACCTACCCCACATATGGGGTATCATTAGATAGCTTTTTTAAAAACATTTAGGGATTGCACAGACCATTTTTTGATTTAGGGATCCATTTGTGAAATATTAAGCTTTAAAGTGCAAATTTTTGTTTAGAGTCAAGTGCCCCAGTCTGCCAGCTAAATGAAAAAATTCACAGTAGTAGATTAGTTTATACAGTGAGGGCAAAGGTGGTTTGTAGGGTACAAAATACCAACTATGTTGTAGTTGGTGGTTTGTACCCTACAAGTCTGTGTTCTGCTTCTTATAGGTTTATCCTGGTTGCCAAATTGTACAAGTGGTACAAGTACATAGCTGCTTTTCTTCAGATATTAAAAAAGCTTTTTTTTTGTTTTCAGGATAACTGCATGTTCACTCTAGCTAAGTCATTATTTCAAGATTCAAAAGTTATTGTGGCATGTAAGTATATTCAATCAATTTATTTATCTTTAATGTCATAATGTACCATGGTTTTGTTAAGCTATGGTAATGAATTTTCATCAAATTTGTTGTGTTAGTTATTTTACAAAGACTTTTTAAGACAAGGTTTAGCTACAGCTCATTAAATATTTTTTATAATAATATTTGTAAAATCTAAATTGTATTACTCTAAAGGGGCGTTTAAATTAACCATTTTTTAAAGCAATTTGTGGCGGCAATGCTGTGGCCGGCAACATGGCAGTACTCTCCAATATTTATATCATGGTTGCCGGACGATTGCTGAGTGATTGATTTTCCGCAATGTTGCCCGGCCAATTTTGTTGTTGTTTTAGACTCTATTTTATCGTTGCCGGCTTGTGTAGGCCGTTTAGGAGACTGAATCATGCGCCATACGCATACATATTGCCATTATTGTCAGAGCATTACTTGCCAATAGTGCCGCTACAAATTGCCGTAAAACATGGCCCGTTTAGACGCCCCTTAATAGATAGTTTGGAACAATTGTTGCCTACATTTTTTTATAAAAACAAATACGAAATCGTAGTTACGTTCCGTCACAAGTGTGCAAGGACATCAGGAAGTATGATAAAATAGAGTTGCAAGTTCCATTACATCATAAAGATATATTTTGACACCACTCAGTGCTTTGGAGACTATGTTAATTAAGTCTATTTTGAGTAGAGGTAAATTGATAACGGGAAATGTCATATTGTTACTTTTATCAAATAAAAATGTTGTTTTTGGGAATTTTGGCACTAGACCGATGTGTTTTGGCAGGCAACTGCCACCCCCTCCTCCCTCAAGGCGGTGGTGGCTGGTGTACCGGAGTTGAAATGCAACACCCCCCCTAAACAAAATCCGCGCCTGCCTACTATGACTTTGACCATAGATTACCTGAAGTACAGAAAGTAACCTTTACATAACTAACGGCCGGTCTCAATGATCTAACTATCGACGGATTTGGCTACTAGAGATATATATTTGACATAAGCTACATACAAAATATGTCAAAAATTCTACCTCTAGTAGCCAAATCCATCGATAGTTAGATTAATGAGACCGGCCGGTACACGCACATTGCTTACAGGCACGGAATCTCTGAATGTCTTCCCAAAGTGGTTTGAAGTACCTAAGCCGTAAACGTGTTTTTTTTTCTTTTTTTAACTATCATTTAAAAAATAGCAATGTGGGATTAAGTCCCATATTACTAGCAATCCTATTAACCCCTCCAGCTAAGCTAAATGGCTTGTGTTAGGAGTGGGTTCACGTCGGTAGTATAATGTTTAGGACTCAAACCCGCGACCTCATGATTGCGACTCCGATGCTATTAGGCTGCCGCCATTTTGATAACAGATTACTTGCAGTGCAGAAAGTAACCTTTACATAACGCACACAGACATCGCTTAAACCTCGGAACGGCTTCCCAATGTGGTTTGAAGTAGGCCGTGAACGCGGACGACTCCTGAGGATATGGATTGTCGTTGGGGGGGGCCTTGAACCAGATAGGGCCGTTATTGCACCATTTACACGAATCGAATAGGTGAATGTTTAATGATTTTGGCGGGGGAGGGGGGGGGGGTTCTTGAGCCCGTAGCCCCCCCTTGGATCCGAGTATGTGTAAGGTTATCTGCTGTACGCAAAGTAATTTGTGCTTAGACCGACTAGCCAACTGACCGACTAGTGAATTCTAAAATAGTCGGCGACTAATCAGTACTACACAAGCAGTATTAAGACCAAAATCCATACCTACTTCCATTATAATATCCATACTAATATTATAAATGTGAAAGTAACTCTGTCTGTCTGTTACGCTTTCACGTTTAAACAGCTTAATCGATTTAGATTAAATTTGGTATGGAGATAGTTTGAGTCCCGAGGAAGGACATAGGATAGTTTTTATCGCGATAACCGACATCGCGAAAGCTAGTGTACTAATAAATGCGGATAAATATAACATTTACTTCCTATGTATTTTCAAATGCATACATGGAGTTGATATTATCTACATTTGCCGGACATAATTCAATATAGTACTGTGTGTTAGATGCTATCTTATCAGTCATACCATTTATCTGATACTAGTTTAGTGTTTTCAGCTTAGCGTCCCATGATTCATCTATGTCCTATTGCATAGGGAAAGGTATGACTTGATTTACCAATCTATACCTCAGTGGCGGAGGGTCCTTATATGTAATACTATTCTTTTCGGTTTCCTTTTAATTTGTATTAAGTTAATATTGTACGTACAAAAATCGTCTCTAACAAGATACATTTTCGTAACGGGCTACCTCAGGAAAAATAATACACATTAATAAATACACACATCAACAAAGTCTAGGGATATTCCGTATTTTGTTGATTATAAAAAAACTACGAGTATTTTGTTTACAAAACTAGACATGGTAGGAATGCAAATTTTATAATCTATGTATGTAAAAATCAATGTTTGTCTGTATGTCCTCTATGCGTTCGTATCAGATTGTGATAAAACTTTAGTAGAATGTTCTAGGAAGGCCGGAGAGTGTTCCTGGCTTTAAAAGCCACAGCGAAGCGTGGCAGAGTACAGCTAGTTAAAAATAAAATCAGAAGTATAAACTACAAAATTTGCTATATTCTGAAAATAACGTTGTTTTATAAAATTTGAAAATATTATAAAATTGACTTAATTTAATTATAAATCAGTAGATTACTGATTCCTCCCCCCCCCCTGCCTTAACGCTAATAAAACTCACAGAAATGTTGACAGCGGTGGACATGACTTGATGTGTGTATAATATAAGATTAATATACTTACTTATGAAATAAATAACATTGAAGTGTCTGTTTGTAATGTCAAACAGTTTTTTTATTAAATACATATGAAAGGATATATGATACTGATAACTAAAACTTTTAATTTCTACGTCTGTCTGTTTTGTCTTGCTAATCTCTGAAACGGCTGGACGGATTTTGACGGGACTTTCACTGTCAGACCGCTGATGATGTAAGGAGTAACTTAGGCTACATTTTTTACATGTATAGGGAGTGAGCACGGTGATTCACAGATCGAGGGTGGGAGGTAGGATCCCTCCTCAATAATATAATGGTGGATTTCCGCCATGTGACGCCTGATTCAGGCAATGATTATGGAGATAATTAAAGCGATATAAACTTAGGTAAAATTCGACTTGGATAGATGCATACCTAAAGTGCGATGTTTATGTAAAACTGCGTTTCAAATTTAGCCTCGTACTCGTACACAAACTAATAGTCTAAGATCCCGATATACAACGACCTTCACCGAGATGTTTATTTCATGAAACGTATTTTATATTTAATTTAATATGTCAATAAATATATTGCATATGGGTTGCCTAACAAATTTTAGTCCAGGGTATTTTTAATTAATAATAATATTTTTTTATTTTAACATTCCACCGGTGTGATTATTAGATAAACTCTATACCAATCGAAAGTATGAAGCCCATAGAATATGCAAACGGTAGGTTGCCTATTTTTTTCCGGTCACAACTATCGGGTAGCCAGGTATAAACAGGTAAATCTATACTAGCATTTTGCAACGGTCTGCTTATTGAATTGAACTTAAATAAAATTAAAGATTATTTAATTATAAACACGATTATTTAATTAAAGCCTCTGATACTGACGTTTTGATTATTTTGTTAGGAAATATGCACAAACTTATCGAATTAGAAATTTGGCTTGCCAGTTCAGCTACTAAAAAGAGTAATAATCAAACTGTTGATTGCATTAATTGCACCGATTTAGCGTTGAAGTTAGGAATTAAATTATGCCAAAGTCTCCCAGCCTTCTATGCATTTACTGGTTGCGATTATACGGCTGCATTTTACAATAAAGGGAAAGTAAAACCTTTTCAGCTATTTTCGAAAAATGAAAAATATCAAACAGTGAACAGAAAAAAATATAAAAAAAAATGAAGGCCGTTCAAGAATTTACAGCTAGTATGTATGGTATCAGGAACTGCACCAGTGTGAAAACTGTAACGTTAACTGTAACGTTACTGTAACGTACTGTAACGTTTGCATATTCTATGGGCTTCATACTTTCGATTGGTATAGAGTTTATCTAATAATCACACCGGTGGAAAGTTTCAAAAAAAAAAAAAATATTATTAATTAAAAATACCCTGGACTAAAATTTGTTAGGCAACCCATATGCAATATATTTCTTGACATATTAAGTTAAATATAAAATACGTTTCATGAAATAAACATCTCGGTGAAGGTCGTTGTATATCGGGATCCTATACTATAATATGTATCCTTATATTTACGTCATTAATAAAAATGTACTAATATTATATAGCTGAAGAGTTTGTTTGTTGGTTTGAAAACGGTAATCTCAGGGACTACTGGTCCGAATTGGAAAATTCTTTCACTGTTGGATAGCCCGTTTATCGAGGAAGCCTATAGGCTATATAATATCACGCTACGACTAATGGGAGAGGAGCAGCAATGAGAAATGTTGCAAGAACTGAGAAAATTTACGCAGACGAAGTTTCGCGGGACATCTAGTAATAAATATAATATGTATCGACACATAGGGCACGGGCGTGAACCACCATTGCCCCTCCAGGGTATGGTCATGCGCCCTAGGAAATATCATATTGTTATAAATATTCAACGTATTGGCTCCGTTCACAGTTTTACTTTTACATGTTTTAAAATCAAACCATTAATTTCGAGTCCCTGACACAAGTTTGTGTTACTGTCGCAGACGTAGCAGGCAGGTGGGGCGCTCCGCTCTCCCAATTACCGCACCTTATCGTTTCTCTGCCGTGCGCTCAAGTTACACCACTTTTTTTAGGGTTCCGTAGCCAAATGGCAAAACGGAACCCTTACATTTTTCTTAAAGATAACTAGCAATGTGGGATGTGGGTCCCACTTTACTAGGAATACTGTTAGCCACCAAGCTAAGCTAAATTGCTTGTGTTAGGAGTGGGTTCACGTCGGTAGGTACGTAGGTAACTCGATAAGTTTTGAGACAAGAATAAAACTACAAGATATTAACAATATTTATTATAATGAAATATGTACGTTTGCAGAGTATTTCGGAAAAAATGTAAAATAAATAATGTTAATACCTTATGTTGGGTTTAAGCGAATGGAATTTTAATTCCAATAGCCTAAACCATCACCTATTAAAACACTTTTGGCAGTCTTGATCCGATAGATCCGAAATTGCGACTTCGTAGGCGGCCACAGCCTCTTCGGCACACGATCAAAAATTCCCTTTTATTTTTGCCGGGGACTGTTTTTATCGGGAACCAAAAGAAATCACAGGGGCTAAATCAGGACTGTACGGTGGATAGGGCAAGGTTTCAACACCGGATTCCTGAAGAAACGCCTTTGTTCGGAGGAACATTTGTGACGAAGCATTGTCGTGATGCAGCGTGATTCTCCGAAGCCCAGTCTTTGGTCTCCTCTCTCGCAGAGCTTGGAAAACTTTTGTCTATGCTATATGTTAACATATCTATGATTTTCCTACATTGTTGGCTACTCGACACATACCCGGTGTGAGAAAAAAAATAGCTCCAATTTTTTTACCAATGTTATGAGGTCTTTGCAGTTTTGTTGGCAAATTTCCTTCTGAAAAGACCCATACGACTGTCTTTTATTTTCCGAATCATATTGAAAACTCCACGTTATGATGTCGCATAAGATGATTACCGAAACACGACGTTCCGTTTTCATATCGTAGACGCATTTTGCGGCACTAATCCACACGGGCCTGTTTTTCTGTCTCTGAGAGCAAACGCAGGATCCAACGACAACAAAGCTTCCTCACTCCAAGGTGTTGATGCAAAATAATGTTAAAACCCTCCCCGAAATAAGAATCTTCTTGATGTCGGAGTAAGTAATCGTGGCTCTTCTCGCACCTTCATTTCTGTAATCCACGCATTTTCTGCAATTACTGCCGTTTGAGGGCGTCCACTTCAAGGGTCATCTTCAAGGTTTGTTTTATCCCTTTTAATTTCACTGAACTATCTAAAACCTGTTGCTCAAGTGGGGCAGACTCCCCTAACGCTGATCGTAATTGTTGAAGACTATGTTTTTCAGTTAAACCAAATTTAAAACCGTCGTTGTAAAATGACTGGAACATCATTTTTTTTAACCAGTAACTTTAGCTAATTGCGTTAAATTTTAAAAATAATTAATACAAATGGGTTCTAATTGAAGGGTTCCATACCTCGAAAGGAAAAACGGACTCCTTATAAGATAATCGTGTGTCTGTCTGTCCGTCTGTCACAGCCAATTTGCTCCGAATCTACTGGACCAACTAATTTCAAATTTGGTTAACGGTTTCATAGTAAGCAAGTAATGAATGATTATTATCTCAATTAATTTTCATGTTAGAACATAAAATTACAAAATATTTGAAATATATTTAATTAGCGTGCAATTGTACAGTAATTATCTACGTAGGTACATTTCAATAATCTATAATAATCATTTTTACAAAAGCCATGTATGCTTTTAAATTTGTCACAGCCAATTTGCTCCGAATCTACTGGACCAATTAAGTTCAAATTTGGTACACATGTGTGTTTCTGTGACCCAAACACGGATGAATAGAACGTTAACGTAAATAGAATAATTCGAAACTTCGAGAGCTATTTTTGTGGGGCAAACTAGGTTTTTTTTTTAAAGTAATTTTTATAGGCATTTCTTGCCAAAGACTTCACAAATACAATAATTGCATTTTTGAAAGATAGAAAAATTTGAATCCAGACTCAGGAATAGAACCCGAGACTTCCGTAGCCAAACCGGGGCCAGAAGCGAACCACCTATCTGGACTATGTTACTAGATATCAAATTCTTCTATCTCTTAATGCTTTTACGGGTTAGGCCCCCGTAGCGCCATCTAGTCGGAAGTTAAAGAACTATCACGGCTTTTGTTATTGCTTCGTTACAGAGAGCATTTTAACAAATTATGATGACGCAGGCCGAATATTGAAGTAATTTTTATAGGCATTTCTTGCCAAAGACTTTACAAATACAATTTTTCAAATTTTTCAAGGATTCAAATTTTTCTATCTTTCAAAAATGCAATTATTGTATTTTTTTTAAAGGTTTAGCAAACTGTGTACCGTGTAACATATCAAATGAAAACTGTGTACCGTGTAACATATCAAATGAAAACTGTGTACCGTGTAACATATTAAATGAAAACTGTGTACCGTGTAACATATCAAATGAAAACTGTGTACCGTGTAACATATCAAATGAAAACTGTGTACCGTGTAACATATCAAATGAAAACTGTGTACCGTGTAACATATCAAATGAAAACTGTGTACCGTGTAACATATCAAATGAAAACTGTGTACCGTGTAACATATCAAATGAAAACTGTGTACCGTGTAACATATCAAATGAAAACTGTGTACCGTGTAACATATCAAATGAAAACTGTGTACCGTGTAACATATCAAATGAAAACTGTGTACCGTGTAACATATCAAATGAAAACTGTGTACCGTGTAACATATCAAATGAAAACTGTGTACCGTGTAACATATCAAATGAAAACTGTGTACCGTGTAACATATCAAATGAAAACTGTGTACCGTGTAACATATCAAATCAAAATTGTGTACCGTGTAACATATCAAATGAAAACTGTGTACCGTGTAACATATCAAATCAAAATTGTGGAAAGATGTGAAATGATGAATGAAAAGAATCATCCTTTTTCAATTCAATTCATTTATTTGCAAATATGAGCACAATAGTAAGGTCTTACATATTTCACCTGCTGGCATGCAAAAATTTTACATTTCCAAATTTAATGATTAATATTAGGTATTTACGAGTATATCTGTATTTTACAACTGCCCTTTTTAGATTCCCGTGTTGATCGAAGTATTTACATACTTATAAGTTAGGACGAAACCCTCAGTGTGCGATTCCCTCTCGCACTTGGCCGGTTTTTAGATTACGAACATCTCAAAAACTTATCAAGTGACCTACGTATAACTCTCAACATTATACCTATCTACAGTTAACTGTTAAAATAGCTAACCGTCGACAGATAAAAAACTTAAAAAGTTTTCTATATATCGACGGCACAACTGACAATTTTACTACTAGAGTTAACTATTTTAACAGACAGTCAACCGGCCGTAGGACAGGCTTTTTATCGCAATATCCATAGCTAGTGCAGAATAATGCGTCATTATAATGAAATATCAGAGAAACTGTTCACCTGAGTACTAATCGACCTCGATAAATCGTCGCCACGCGAGTGGGTTCCGATTAAGTATGTCAACAAGGTAATGAAGAAAATTTCTTATTACGAATCGTTATTTTTAGCGAATCGTGATTAATCTTAATTCGTAAAAAAATGCTTTCGCCCGCGGCTCTGCCCGCGTTGTTGTCTTTTATTCCGATAAAAACTATTATATGTCCTTCCCCGGGACTCAAACTATCCCCATACCAAATTTCTATCTAAATCGGTTTCGCAGTTTAAGCGTGAAAATGTGTTGAAAGTCCTAACTCGTTGATTCACTTATCAACTATCACACCAGAATCTAGAATGCTGAAATTTTAGTTTTACTTTTATAGCCGTAAAGGTTAATAAAATACGTTTAGTAATTTTTACGTGAAGAAGTAACAAACATCCACCCATCCTTACTGCACATTGATTTTGATTTATTATTGGAACCCAGTTTCACCCTTATGGGTGTTGAATTTTCAAAAATACAACCAGGGTATGCCTACGTTACGTCATAATACCTAGGTATAGCTAGCTAGCTAGCTATAGATACTCAACTGGCTAAACTTTCGCGATTTGTACACATTATAAAATTACTAGCTGTGCCCCGCGGTGTTACTCCATACCATATTTATTAAAATCGCTCCAGCCGTTTAGACATGAAGAAGTAACAAACATACACACTCACAAACTTTCGCCTTTATAATATTAGTGTGATAAATACTACGGGTCTCAATCGCGTGAATAATTTAAGGTAAAATACCTTGTGTTTAGAATATTATTATATTTTTAGAAATTTATATAAGGAAGAAAACGTTTACAAGGACAACAAAACCGTTTAACTGTTACAGTCAACCGTTTCATAGGAAACAAGTAATAAATGATTATTTTCTCAATTAAGTAATTTTCATGTTTTATTACAAAATATTTGAAATATATAACAATTAGTGTGCAACTGTACTACAGATACAGATATTATTATTATCAATAATAATCATGTTTACAAAAACCATGTATGCTTTTAAATTTGAAATTATTTTTGATTTATTAATGTTATCGATTTCTTTGGTTCAACATTCGTACGACTTTAATTCGTGCCGCACTTGTTGTTATAGTAACTCTCTTAGTTATGCAAACATATAGTAACGCTGTTCTGGATAGTTTGTTTCAGTATTAATTGGAAACATTTTAACTAAATAATTGCTCGGGGTTTAGAAATTATTTCATAATATTATGTACTAGCTTTTGCTAGCGGCTCCGCCTGCGTGGATATTGGTGATCGCTATAAAAACTATGATATGTCCTACCCCGGGACTCAAACTATTTCCATACCAAAGGCTAATGTTCAAGTGACTATGGAATTTAGTATCGCTACAAATTTTGTTGTGCCAAGATGAAAACTACTGATTTATGTAGACATTAATATATATTTTCAGAAAAACCAACAATGATTTACCTAATTTGCTGGGTTTAATGGGTGGATTAACTTCGAAAATCGAAATATTTATATACATTTTTTTTTGAAAATAGGACATAACTATGATATTGCGTATTCCCCGTTTTTGCAACATTTCTCATTGCTGCGCCGCTCCTATTGGTCGTAGCATGATGTTAAATAGCCTTTTTCGATAAATGGGCTACCCAACAGAAAAATATTTTTTTCAATTTGTATCAGTAGTTCCTGAGATTACCGCGTCCAAACAAACAAACAAACTCTTCAGCTTTATATTATTAGTATAGATTATGTGTGTATATGTATAAATATAAGTATATTTAAATGTATGGTATTGTTTTTATACTTATGTTATTATATTTTTACTCACTTTCATGCTTATTACTTTCAAGTAATAAGAAGTAAAAGTCCACGCTGCTATCTGCATCACCCTAAGGTTGACTGGTACTTATACAGGGTGTAACAGAAAAGTGTGGTTAAATTACAACAGCGGATAAGGTATGTTCAGTATTGTACCTACTATGGTCCTATAGCTAGTTGCGTTATTATTACATAGTTTAGCATATTCTTTTTGACAAAATTCAGTAGTGAAAGGCGTATGGTATAAGAATGATACCTCCCCTGGTACAAAATTCGATTGGATATTTGGATTATTATGGCATAAAACTTTTCAAGTCATACTTCTTTTAATGAATAACTTTTTCACTCATAAATAAACGAATAAAAAAAATAACAAATATATTTTTAGGGTACTCCGATTTTGATAAAATTAGGTATGTGCACTCAGTATTATAGGCACATACCAACCCTTGAATATGATCACACCTTTCTGTAAATCTGTGCCAAATTTCAACACAACCCTTGAAGTTGAAATGATCACACCTTTCTGTATATTGTGTGCCAAATTCAACAAATTGAAGTGGTTTGAGCTGTGCATTCATGTATCAATCAGTCACGGTTCTCTTTTCAGGTTTATTCTCAACAACCTTATAGTTAGGCTATGTTCGTCCACAGCATAGCCCAGAGACTAGGAAGCTGTAAGTTCCAACGGAAAATGTTAAGTATTTTCGAGTGACTTATTGCCAGACGAGCCACACAACGAAGCGTGGTCGGGTTCAGCTAGTCTTCTTTTTTTCTGTACGTGTGTTTATCACCTAACTTCTCCTAAACAGCTGTACTTCTTAATTGGAGGAAATTTTGTGTGCATATTTGGGTCCCTGGTTTGAAAATACATAGGTAAATTAGCTATATGAAATTAACGATTTCACGCCTCTAAATCTAAATAATACTTGGTACTAAACCAACTTTGTCAAATCGCCAAGCTGTTAATACAAACACTTTACTATTGGTTTAATTGCTACTTGTCCTTGCATATACTAAAACCGAAATGAATGTGAATTGTTTAATAACAAAGTTGCTAGGCAAACATTGACAAAAGTATTAAATATCAAATTATTTTATCAATTAAATTATACACATTGATAATATAATTACAGGCCAATAGCGGTAACATCCTTGTTATCAAAAGTGATGGAGAGAGTTCTCAACACCAGACTCTTGTGGTATCTTGAGGAGCACCAGCTGCAGCTGTCAGTACGACATCGCCAAGGCGTTTGACAGCGTCTGGCACAAGGCCCTTCTATCGAAGCTTCCTTCTTATGGAATCCCCGAGGGGCTCTGCAGATGGATCGCTAGCTTTCTGGACAATCGGAGCATCATGGTCGTCGTTGACGGTGCTTGTTCCAGTCTGAAAACCATTAATGGCGTTCCACAAGGTTCGGTGCTCTCCCCAACACTGTTCATTCTGCATATCAATGATATGCTGTCCATAGAAAACATACATTGCTATGCAGATGACAGCACGGGTGATGCGCGATATACCAGCCATCAAAACGTCCCTCGGAGCGTTGTTTAGGACAGACGGTTGCAACTTGTGTCAGAAGTCGAGGACTGTTTGGGGCGGGTCTCCGAATGGGGTGAGAGGAACCTGGTTCGATTCAACCCCACAAAGACACAAGTATGCGCGTTCACTGCGAAGACACAGTTCCAAGGAGTTACACTCCGAGTCACCGAGAGTATTGGGATTCTCGGTGTCGAAATCTCCAGCAAAGTCCAGTTTGGGAGTCATTTGGAAAATAAAGCCAAATTGGCGAGCAAAAAGGTGGGTGTCCTCAACAGAACGAAGCGTTACTTCTCGCCGGCACAGCGACTTGTGCTTTATAAAGCGCAGGTTCGACCGCACGTGGAGTACTGCTCTCATCTCTGGGCGGGTGCCCCCAAATACTTGCTCGATCCATTTGACTCCCTCCAAAGGCGAGCTGTTCGGATCGTTGATGACCCCAATCTCACGGACAGACTGGAGTCTTTACAGCAGAGGCGTGACTTTGGTGCACTTTGCGTACTCTACCGTCTGCTCAACGGGGAGTGCTCTGAGGAACTGTTTGACATGGTGCCACCGTCACCTTTCTAGCACCGCACCACTCGACATCGTAGTAGGGTTCATCCATTCCACCTGGAAAAAATGCGGTCCTGTACGGTTCGATTCCGGCGTTCTTTTCTTCCACGTACGTGTAGACTCTGGAATGAACTACCTGCTGCGGTGTTTCCCGAGCGCTACGACATGTCTTACTTCAAACGAGGTTTAAAGAGAGTTTTCACTTTACGGTAGGCAGCAGCTTGGGTGTGTCTCTGACATTCCTGTAGTCCATGAGCGGCGATTACCGCTTACCATCAGGTGGGCCGCTGGCTCGTCTGCCAACCATAGGCAATAAAAAAATATATATATATATAATTTGTAATTAGAAATAAATGTAAATAATGACAATATTTTAATTGAATTATTATGTATTTTTTGTTATTGAATGATGAAATGGATTCTAGCGTGCAAGCTATTTGGTTACGCCACTGTAAGCTTGCATCGCTTAATAAATAAATTAATGAATAATGATAAATAATAATAATAATAAAAACACTTATCAAGCAAAATACTACCCTTGTGAAAAGTCGATTCTACATGTACATGTAATGCGTGTTGGCAAACAATAGGTAAAGCCGGAGAAAAGAACGGGCAATAAAATCTCGCGGCCCAATCTTTTCAAATTGCCAATGTTTACCCTGTTTACTTGTTTATAAACTGTATATGCAGGTAAGGTGCTGCTGCCACTATTATATTATACACCTTAATAGAGGACCGATGCAAAAACAAGAGATAAAAATATTAAAAGAAGAGTACATGAGATTGGATATATCATGCTCAATGGGTACAACATAAAAGCATCCGCTTACAATGTAAAAACTATATGTGCTTAAATATTGGCCAAATTACTGAATGCTAATTAATTAATTGTATAAATGATTGGCAAAAGTATAGTTATATCATTGGCTATGGGAATGGATATTAATCCATTCCCATAGCCAATGACTATAAAACCACGTCATACATAGCGTATCGTAATTTTGACAGTTATTGTGATTAAAATCGGCCATATCGGTCAAAATCGAACGAACGTTCATTCAAATGGATTGCGTGTTATGGTTCCGTAGCCAAAATGGCAAAATGGAACCTTTATAGTTTCGCCATGTCTGACCGTCCGTCCGAAGCTTAGCTCAGACACTCAGAAGGCTGTAATTTGCATGGATACACATATTACTTACGCCGACAAAGTGAAAGAAATCTTAAAAACATTTTTTTTGAGGGATTAGTAAAGTGGTGATGTGACTTTTTTCTTACCTACCCCATCGTATTTTTATTAGATAAGTATTTTACAAACGTTTAGGGCTTGGGAAGATCATTTTTAGATTTAGGGATCCGTTTGTGAAATATTAAGCTTTAAAATGCAAATTTTTGTTTGAGCCATGTGTCTCCCTGCCAGGTAAATGGTAGATGTTGGATATGTGAAAAAAATAACCATAGTGATATATGATGATAATGATGAGTTGGATGCATGGTCAGTGGAGGCCCTCTACGATATTAGTAAAAGAGGAGGGGCTTAACTCCATCAATAACACTGTTTGGGAGTAAATCCACCCCGGTCTCTTCTGGTATAAGGATAATGCTCTCACCACTGTCGGTTACCGCGGCCAGTCTCATTATAGATTACCCAACTATGCGGGATATATTATAGTGCACAAGTGTAGGTATGCGCAGATACAAGTGCACTCTCTATTCCTTCATGGAACGAAAATCTGACGACCAATGAGATGGCGCAGGACCAACTTAACGTGGCACGGAGGGTGAGGTGTGACACTGACAATATTCGAAAAACGGTCACCCATTTAACGACAGTCGTATCGTTGCTTAACTTTGCAGATTTTAGAAGCTACTTACTAGTCTTAATCGTGTAAATATTTTATTTTAAGGCGAAATACCTTTGTTTATTGCCCGACGATTCGACCGTATTGCAACGGCCGTAGTCACGGGTAAAATCTTTATCTATATCTATCTGCTTGGTTGCCACTGTTTCAGGGATTCCTCAAAAAGTCTGTAGATTGTACAGAAAATTGTATTCAAAGGGTTGGGTAGTTAAATGTTTGTCAGTCGTAAAATTATGCGTTGCCTGTTGTCTCGCCTACATACATTAACATAATAAGATGTTCGATTGTTTTGTTTCAGTAAAATGTGACGTGGTCAACTCCACTACAGTGAAGGTCCATTACTCGTGGTCCAAAACAGTATGTTCACCGGATTACATGCACTATTTTGAACAGGTATGTGCATTTAACTATTCTTAATAAATATTCTAAACGATGTCGGTCTCGGCGGCTAATTCTTCAGAGTTATCCAGATCACCTGACATGGGAGGACATGACATGACCGTGTTCCGGATACATCTATATAATCATGAGCCACCCATCATCATCATCAGACATCATGAACCCAGCCTTTGACCCAGGAGGGGAAGGGGACAACCAGATTTTTTGAGCTGCCTCCCACCATTTGGTGTGTTGTATGTTTAGTTAGCCCGCCAAACGTCGGTATTAGAGCTACGATTGTTATAACTGTTTTATTTGCACAAATTACACCAGTCACCGTTTGACAGGAGAGGGAGGGGGAGGGGGGGGGGGCAGAGGATAAAATGCTAGAATATGAATAAAAGTGACATTTATGCTTGCCAGCTCATGTCAAGTTACTGCATGAATCGAGCTGGCGAGCGCAGCACGACCTTAGAAGCCATTGAACAAGCTAGGGACCGCCGCGCGATCTTAAAAGCCAATGCGCGATGAGGAACAAAGCATGATCTCACTAATCACTGCGCAAACAGTTGGGCGCAGCACGAAGGCAGAAGTCACTGCGCGAGTTGACAAATGAGCGCGAACTTAGAAGCTATTAAGCAAGCTGTGGGGCACAGCGTGATCTAAATAATTAGATTATATTACTCCTCCCTCATTCTGGATACGCCCATGGCTAACATCATATCATATTTTTTATTTTTTTCCAACAGCAAGTAATGTTATGTCCCTCGAGGGTGCAAAGATCGGTAGAAGACAGTGTTAATTCCACGATATATCTTATCAAGGAAGAGACACAGACGCACGAATGTCACGATAACAAACTAATATTCATTGAAGATGTTAAGGCGCCTGAGGCGCCCAAAGATGCAACTGGAATGGTAAGTTATTCTCAAAATCTCAATTTTTTCGTGGTCAGAATTTTTGTCGATCTCCAACGAATGAAAAGACGAGCTCCTTTCATTCCTTAAATAAACTTTATTCTCAAATTATTTTGCACTTTTATGTTAGTTTTAATGTGACTGTATTTAATAATATTGTTAACCTTGCCAAAGAATGTATTATTATATATAACATAATAGTTATTTTTTATCCTTCCTTAACGACTCAGACAAAATGTTACTCTATTTATTATTGATAAGGATATTCGATGTGGCTATTTTATCGTGGTTTATCGTGGTTAGGTTATTTTATTAGTCATTACATTTCTAAAAATATACCAATATGCTTATAATTTATGCCTTTTAATTTTTTTTGGGTGCAGACACCAACATGCATGTCGCCATTCGCGTTGCTTAGCAACGTTAGTTCCAATTGTATCGCATGTCATGTTGCTGCAATCGCCAGTCGCTGTTGCAAAGCAACCAATAATAACGTGACTTTTTTTTAGATGCTTTTTCGTACATGCACCCCGTCATCGATTTAGAAGACGTTATCACGTCAATAAGGCAAGGTACTATTTTTTTTTTTTCAGAAGCCACTTCATTCTCTATTAACAGTAGAAAAAGAAGGTATATACGTCTTGACTATGAATGTAAACGCCGACGACAAATTTAAAGCTACCGTCAGCGTAGAAATGGTTTCACCGTCAGGATATCTCAGTGCAGCAATATGGCCGTTATTACCGGTAAGTTTGCAAAATATATTTTCAAAATTCTGCTAGACTCACTTCTGAATATACAAATGATACTTAATGTTGGGTTGTGCGCCAAAATATTTGGGGAAAGGGAAGTATTCGGAGGTTCTTGTAAACCTAAGCCATCGTTTTTGGGTTCCGTAGCCAAAATGGCAAAATCCTTACAGTTTCGCCAAGTCCGTCCGTCCGTCCGTCCGTCCGTCCTCAGCTTAGCTCAGAGACTGTTAGTGCTAGAAGGCTGTAATTTTGCATGGATATACATATTACTTACGCCGACAAAGTGAAAGAATAAAATCTTAAAAAACATTTTTTTGAGGGTACCCTACCCTTATATGTAAAGTGGGGATGTGATTTTTTTTTCTCATCTACCCTATTATGTGGGGTATCATTAGATAGGTCTTTTAAAACATTTAGGGGTTGTGAATACCTTTTTTAAATTTAGGGATCGTTTGTGAAAAATTAAACTTCCAAAGCAAATATTTGTTAAGTGTCCCCCCCCTGCCAGTTAAAGGGTTGATGTTCACAGCTTAGTAGGCTCAACAAATGAAAATTAACAAAATGTTTGTACAAAATCTATTGAAAAGTATTATTAAGTAGGTATAACGTTAAACGTCGTTTGGAAGCAGCTGGAAGAGGCCTATGTGTCACAGGACACGCTGATCACTGAACCGGGAAACCCGATATATTAGATTTAAGTTAAAACACTTTGTTACATGTTAAGTTATTGTTTAGTATCAGCAATAAAGGCTAATAATAAAAAAATAACGTTATAAGCATAAAAAAAACAACAGAGAACCCACTTCTTAAGCCGCATTATTCGAATGGCCTCCCCATTCGAATAATGCGGCTTACCTACGGAACCCTACATTGTGCATGGCCCGACATGCACTTGCCCGGTTTTTATTTAATTTTCTTTATCCAATAGTTCTTTGGAGTAATGTGTGGAGTATACACTCTACTATGCACTGCCTGGCTGTTAGTTTGTTGGATGCAATGGCGAGATCTATTGCGGATACAATACTGGATCGGTGGTGTCGCGCTTCTTGGCATGATCGAGAGTGCAACGTTCTATGGAGTCTACTCCAACATCAATAGCACCGGGTATGTGAGCTCCGGTTTCGAACGGACTTTTCTCCATCATCTATTTACATAATACCCATGTATTACCCATATAAACCATTCGTAAGAAATTACCTAAATGATAGTGAAAACCGCATCGAAATCGGTTGCGTAGTTTAAAAGATTTAAGCGTACAACGGGAGCGATGTAAAGAAGATATATTAAAACGAGGTAGATATTTGTTACGGGGACCAAGAATACGACACTCGGTTTGATAAATCACCAAAATTTGTCAAGTGTTTGAAATATAATTTTATTTTAGTAAAAAATGATGACACGTTTGAAGTAATCATTTGCGAGAAGCGACTTTGTTTTATACCATATAGTCATCAATGTAATAAATAAATACAATAAAGTATAATTTATTTCAAACTTTAAGTATTCATATTTTGTCAGTAACAATTTAGTCTTAAAGGTATAATAGTAAAAGTTATATTCAAAAACAAATATTTTATTTTGAAACCAATTGTGTGGCAGACATACATCTGCGCACACAATGATTCCAAACGATTGAGTCATATCGCTCAGCTAACATGTTGGAGCTGGCCCGCACTATGCAGAGTAGTCTTATGTGCAAACATCCCTGATCCCTGATGCACTGCAGAAGCGGGGCAACCCCAACAACATTCTGAAACCGTTTTCTACGCGTCTTTTATAACAATAGACGCGTAGAACGCTGATGGTCCGTTGCGTATAGTTAGTCCACTGAGTGGTCGTGTAAAATACTTGAGTCTTTAAACAGAATTATTTTGACATATTCACAATAACACGCGAACGTAATACTCATGTATTTATTTTGTTGCCATGTTACATTGTAGACGAACGAGCTTTAATATAAAATATTTTTTCAATGTACTATTCACCCAAAAACAAGTTTTTGGTTCATAACAATCGTAGTGATGTAGAATTTTTGGTACCTTTGCTAAATTGTTACACTGTTACACAATGTTTTTTTCGTTTCAGATATTTTAGTGCTGAAGTATACTTGTTTGCTGAATGGATATCTGTTGCTAAGCGAGCCTTAGCGAGAATGCTAGTCATTATCGTATCACTCGGATTTGGTATCGTGAAGTGAGTATATTTTTTGGTCATAAATGTAAAGGGTCTTTCAAATAGAGCGGGTCGATATTAATAATCTGTGGTGGCCATTTTGATTTGGCGGCATCTGTCAAATCTGTTTTTTCTTATTCAGTCACTGATGCCAAATCACCATGGCAAGTTACACGGTTGAGCAGCATGTGCAAATGATAAAACTTTATTATCAAAATGAGTGTTCGTTAGTGAAAACGTTGCGCGCATTGCGCCCATTTTACGGCAGACGCGGTGGCCCTTCAAAGTCTACTCTCCAACGATTGGTGACTAAATTCGAGACGACCGGTTCGGTAAACAACCAACCAACACCTTTACGTCAAAGGAACGCCAGATCGGCCGAGAACATCGCCGCTGTACGTGAGAGTGTTCAGGAGACTCCGAAGCAGTCGATTTCTCTCTGCATGAACGGTTTGCGGGTAGGGTTATCTCTCGCAGAGGTGACGTGAATTGGCCACCAAGATCGTGTGATTTGACTCCGCTAGACTTTTTCTTGTGGGGTTTTCTGAAGTCGCAGGTCTATGCCAATAAACCACATTCGACCGTTGCCCTGAAAGCCAACATAACGCAGGCCATCGCTCAGATTCAGCCGGATCTATGCAGCAGAGTCATTAAAAATTGGACCTCTCGGATTTGTGCCACCATGCGAAGCCGCGGCGGACATTTGAACGATGTCATATTTCATGCATAATGGCATAAACGGGCCTTTCAAATAAAAAATAAATTTCGTTAATATCTCACACACATCTAGTTTTATTCAATTTTAACATCGACCCGTCTTTGTTGAAAGACCCTTTAGTACTAGGACTATAATGGAACCCTGTGGAACGCCTATGTCGAAACTCCGATTTTTAAGATCTTAGTCTACTAATTATATAAATTTTCTGATTACTATTATTTAAACAAGGAATAATATGATACAAGTATGTGTTTTTTATATTAGTAATTCGATTTCAGATTTAAAATTGTATGTATTACTGGATCAAAAGCTTCAGTTTAATTATGTAAGATGTTGGAACATTTATTCGTCTGTACAATCTGTTTCTGCATGTTAATTCGTAGACCTTGTTTGGGGTCCCGTACCCTTATAGTTTCGTCATGTCCGTCTGTGAATATTGATTAAATTTGGTGAAAAATTGTCTTGTAGTAGCCGCTACTTAGTTTGATAGCTAAAAATATTTTTAGGGTGGCACTCCATACATGTAACAGAAGCTAAAATTTTTTTTTGAGCATACTACGTGTGCCAAATCCTTCGACAGGTCTTTCAAAAACATTTTAAGGTTTCTAATTTTTTTTTTAAGTGAATATTTTTGGATATAATCGCTTCGAAAGTCCATAAATTGTCTCTTATCTTTTTCCCTTATCTTTTGAACCGTGTGACCAAAACATGAAAAAATAAAAAGGTAGCGCTTAACAAATACTTGAAACCAAAATTATTTTGGACATGACTGGATATACCGTCATTGAGTTATTGGTGCTGCGTTTCTCTCTGCGCTCTTCTGCTGGTGCAATTATTCAAATTGGATTTTTTCATTCGGCCACGGCTTCGGAACCCTATCCTGAGCATGGTCCGACATGCTCTTGCCTGGTTTTTTTTAAATGAATTACGTTGTATTATATATCTTATATCTTGTAGGTTCGAAATCTAATCTACCTGATTTTCCCTTCAATTTTGCCAATATTTATTTTAACTTCAACTTCATAAATAATTAGTTTTTTCTTTGTTCGTATTTCAAATTAAATTGAAAAAATGATCATATTCGTACCTCTATTTGGCACTATTTTTACAACTTCAAAATGTATTCTAAGCCGGAGTGGTTAACGGCGTAGAGAGTTGAATCCCCTATGCTTGCGGGTTCGATTCGCGACCGAGATTTTTTTTCCTTCATACATTTAATATACTGAGATGACCTATATTTATTTTTTGTCTGTTATAGATGAGCATTGTCCTAATAGCATCAGACCCGCAATCGTGAAGAGTTTGCTCTCACGTTGTGACATCACGATTGCGAGTCTGGTAACTATTCGAAAATCCTACACATTATACTACGTGAACCCAATCATAACACAAGCCATTTAACTTAGCTGATAGGGTTAATAGGATTGCTAGTAATGTGGGACCCACAATGACTGCCTCCGTGGCGCGGTGGGAGTATGTCCGACTACTACGCAAGAGGTCGTGGGTTCGATTCCCACACGGGGCACCACTTTGTGTGATGCACAAATTGTTGTCCCGAGTCTGGGTGTACTTTGTGTCCGTGACTTGTATGTTTGTAAAGTTCCCCGCGACACAGGGCTTGTACCCTAGAGCGGATGTCGTCTTTTAAAAAAAAAAAACAAACTTTTTTTAAAGATAACTAGCAATGTGGAATTTTACATTAGGCTACCGCCGCTTTAAATGGTGTCACACTCCTCCGTGTTTCAGAGCACAAATTATAACTATGAAATTATATATACTACTGGTCTTAATCGCGTGAATAATTTAGGGTAAAATACCTTGTTAATTGCCCGTATTGTTTCGACCGTATCGCAACGGCCGTGGTCACGGGTAGACTGGTCTACCCGTGACCTCGCGAAAACTCGCGTGACGTTCGCTTTATCAACATTTATAATATTATTATTATTATTATTATTTATTAACAGGCTGGCAGTTGAAGCAACTGATATGGACCTGTATCCTGCTATACTCTCGCTAGGTTGTCTTTTTGTTGTTGAAGGTGCTTATCCAATTTGTTTTTAAATGTATTCAAACTCGAGCTGAGACTACGTCTTCTGGGAGTCTGTTCCATGCTCTTACTACCTGGTTACTCAAAAAATATTTGTGTGGATTATTTCTTGACAAGTTGGTACATAGTTTTAAGTGATGACCTCTTAAATGCACATTTTCGTTACGCCTGAATATTTTATCAAAGTCTTGAAGATCGTAATGTCCGTTTTGGATCTTATATGTCTCAGTTAGGTCTCCACGTTCTCTGCGATCTTCTAGGGTTGTGAGTTTGAGAGTAGTCAGTCGCTCCTGATACGATTTATGTTTTAGCTCCCGTGGGATTTTAGTAAAACTGCGCTGTACTTTTTCCAGGAGTTCAATATCGTTCACAAAATAAAAAAATAGACTTGAAATGCATACTCCAAGATTGGTCTAATAAAAGTTTTGTAGATCCGAAGTATCATTTCTGGTGTCAAAACTCCAAAGGCTTCGCTGACAAGATAAATAAGGCTTTTGGCTTTCTTCGTGATCGTAGTGATATGGTGTTCCCACTTTAGGTCCTCTGCAATCTTAATTCCTAAATTTGTTTGTACCTTAATGTCGTAGTAGGTTAGACAGGGGTTGCGACTCCCTATATGTAAGACCGTACATTTTAAAGTGTTGAGATCGATTAACCATTCCTTAGACCAGTTAGCAATTTTATTAAGATCATCGTGTAGACGGTCATAGTTGACTTTTGTTTGACTGCCTCGGTGGCGCGGTGGGAGTGTATCTGACTGCTATGCAAGAGGTCGTGGGTTCGATTCCCGCACGGGACACCACTTTGTGTTATCCACAAATTGTTGTTCCGAGTCTGGGTGTAATTTGTGTCTGTGACTTGTATGTATGTAAAGTCCCCCGCGACACAGGGCTTGTACCCTACTGCGGGAGTCGTTTTTTTTTAAAGAAAAAGAAAAAAAAAATAGTCAACCAGTGGATTTGCGAATATTTTGGTGTCATCTGCAAAAATGCTGACATTGTTTTGCAGTGAAGATCAAATGTGTATAGTATATATAACACTGGACCCAGGACCGAGCCATGCGGTACACCGCTATGTATCTCGCGATACTCTGATAATATTTCGCCAACTTTAACTTGTAAGGTTCTACCTCGAAGGAATGCTTCAATCTAAGTCAGCAGTTGGCCACGTATGCCCACAAATTCCAATTTTTGATCAATTGGTTCCCTGTCATTAAAATGCCTTGTCCATGATGATAAACATGACAATAAATTCGACACTGTTGATCGGTACGGGCAAAAACCATGTTGCTGTTCGCCAATAACTCGACGATTTGAAAGGAAGTGTCTGATGTGTTTGACCATATTCTTTTCCATAACTTTGGATACGAAACTCGTCAAACTTATGGGTCTATAGTTGGATGGTTCCATTTTACTGCCTTTTTTTATATATTGGAGTCACATTAGTCGTCTTCCATAAGTCAGGCAAGATTCCAGTATCATAGGAAGTTTGCATAAGTATTGCGAGGCTTTCTGTTAGATCGCAGTTTTTTAATATTGATACAGGGATATCATCTGGTCCCGGCGAAGAGTCCGTTTTAATTTCGTTTATGGCTTGCTGAATTATGTCTTAAGTAAACTGTACATCTTCAATTGAAACTTCAACCCGTAGTGCTGGGTCTATCTGCGGTAACTGACTCTGAGGTTCTGTTTGGAAGACACTCGCGAAATTAATCTGCAAATACTTTGGAAATCTCATTAGGTTCAGTCACTGTGTGTCCTTGTTCGTTGAGTAGGGTAGTTGGAATGCTGACCTTAGATGTCACTCTACCGTGTAGTTGGGCAAATCCTGATGAGATTTACCGTTATGAAATTAGTTTTTAGAACACTATAATCTTGTTCCCAGGCCGCGCCTAGGCTCGGCGCTGCAGCGCGTGGTGGGCACGGGCGTGCTGTGGGGCGTGCTGGGCTGCATCAACGCGTGGTTGCGCCTCAGCGCGCGCGCCGGCGGCGGCCGCGAGCTGCTGCTGTCCGAGGTGCCGCTGTCGCTGCTGGACAGCGCCATCTGCTGGTGGGTGTTCGTGTCGCTCGCCACCACCATGCGGACGCTGCAGCTGCGCAGGTAACTGTTACTGTCCGAGGTGCCGCTGTCGCTGCTGGACAGCGCCATCTGCTGGTGGGTGTTCGTGTCGCTCGCCACCACCATGCGGACGCTGCAGCTGCGCAGGTAACTGTTACTGTCCGAGGTGCCGCTGTCGCTGCTGGACAGCGCCATCTGCTGGTGGGTGTTCGTGTCGCTCGCCACCACCATGCGGACGCTGCAGCTGCGCAGGTAACTGTTACTGTCCGAGGTGCCGCTGTCGCTGCTGGACAGCGCCATCTGCTGGTGGGTGTTCGTGTCGCTCGCCACCACCATGCGGACGCTGCAGCTGCGCAGGTAACTGTTACTGTCCGAGGTGCCGCTGTCGCTGCTGGACAGCGCCATCTGCTGGTGGGTGTTCGTGTCGCTCGCCACCACCATGCGGACGCTGCAGCTGCGCAGGTAACTGTTACTGTCCGAGGTGCCGCTGTCGCTGCTGGACAGCGCCATCTGCTGGTGGGTGTTCGTGTCGCTCGCCACCACCATGCGGACGCTGCAGCTGCGCAGGTAACTGTTACTGTCCGAGGTGCCGCTGTCGCTGCTGGACAGCGCCATCTGCTGGTGGGTGTTCGTGTCGCTCGCCACCACCATGCGGACGCTGCAGCTGCGCAGGTAACTGTTACTGTCCGAGGTGCCGCTGTCGCTGCTGGACAGCGCCATCTGCTGGTGGGTGTTCGTGTCGCTCGCCACCACCATGCGGACGCTGCAGCTGCGCAGGTAACTGTTACTGTCCGAGGTGCCGCTGTCGCTGCTGGACAGCGCCATCTGCTGGTGGGTGTTCGTGTCGCTCGCCACCACCATGCGGACGCTGCAGCTGCGCAGGTAACTGTTACTGTCCGAGGTGCCGCTGTCGCTGCTGGACAGCGCCATCTGCTGGTGGGTGTTCGTGTCGCTCGCCACCACCATGCGGACGCTGCAGCTGCGCAGGTAACTGTTACTGTCCGAGGTGCCGCTGTCGCTGCTGGACAGCGCCATCTGCTGGTGGGTGTTCGTGTCGCTCGCCACCACCATGCGGACGCTGCAGCTGCGCAGGTAACTGTTACTGTCCGAGGTGCCGCTGTCGCTGCTGGACAGCGCCATCTGCTGGTGGGTGTTCGTGTCGCTCGCCACCACCATGCGGACGCTGCAGCTGCGCAGGTAACTGTTACTGTCCGAGGTGCCGCTGTCGCTGCTGGACAGCGCCATCTGCTGGTGGGTGTTCGTGTCGCTCGCCACCACCATGCGGACGCTGCAGCTGCGCAGGTAACTGTTACTGTCCGAGGTGCCGCTGTCGCTGCTGGACAGCGCCATCTGCTGGTGGGTGTTCGTGTCGCTCGCCACCACCATGCGGACGCTGCAGCTGCGCAGGTAACTGTTACTGTCCGAGGTGCCGCTGTCGCTGCTGGACAGCGCCATCTGCTGGTGGGTGTTCGTGTCGCTCGCCACCACCATGCGGACGCTGCAGCTGCGCAGGTAACTGTTACTGTCCGAGGTGCCGCTGTCGCTGCTGGACAACTAACGTGATGTTATATAGTCTATATCCTTCCATGTTAAATAGGCTATCCAACAGTAAAGTATTTTTTCAATTCGGAACAGTAGTTCCTGAGGTTATCGCGTTCAAACGAACAAACAACTTTTCAGCTTTATATTATTAGTATAGATATACCAGTTCCCCATCAACGTAAAGACCCCCCTTTCTCCAAACCATAACCTTTAGTATCTTGGCAAATTCAATACTCCCTTTCTAAACCATAATCTTGGGTATCTTGGCAAATTCAATACTCCCTTTCTAAACCATAATCTTGGGTATCTCGGCAAGTTCAAGAGCCCCCTTTCTCCAAACCATAATCTTGGGTATCTCGGCAAGTTCAATACCCCCCTTTCTCCAAACCATAATGTTGGGTATCTCGGCAAGTTCAATACCCCCCTTTCTCCAAACCATAATGTTGGGTATCTCGGCAAGTTCAATACCTGCCTTTCTCCAAACCATAATCTTGGGTATCTCGGCAAGTTCAATACCCCCCTTTCTCCAAACCATAATGTTGGGTATCTCGGCAAGTTCAATACCTGCCTTTCTCCAAACCATAATCTTGGGTATCTCGGCAAGTTCAATACCTGCCTTTCTCCAAACCATAATCTTGGATATCTCGGCAAGTTCAATACCTGCCTTTCTCCAAACCATAATCTTGGATATCTCGGCAAGTTCAATACCCCCCTTTCTCCAAACCATAATCTTAGATATCTCGGCAAGTTCAATACCCCCCTTTCTCCAAACCATAATGTTGGGTATCTCGGCAAGTTCAATACCTGCCTTTCTCCAAACCATAATCTTGGGAAACTCGGCAAGTTCAATACCCCCCTTTCTCCAAACCATAATCTTGGACATATCGGCAAGTTCAAGACGCTTTTTCTCCAAACCATAATCTTGGGTAACTCGGCAAGTTCAATACCCCCCTTTCTCTAAACCATAATCTTGGGTATCTCGGCAAGTTCAAGACGCCCTTTCTCCAAACCATAATCTTGGGTATCTCGGCAAGTTCAAGAGCCCCCTTCCTGCAAATCATAATCTTGGGTAACTCGGCAAGTTCAAGAGCCCCCTTTCTTTAAACCATAATCTTGGGTAACTCGGCAAGTTCAAGAGCCCCCTTTCTTTAAACCATAATCTTGGGTAACTCGGCAAGTTCGAGAGCCCCCTTTCTTTAAACCATAATCTTTGGTATCTCGACAAGTTCGAGACCATCATCATCTTTCTATACAAAGGCAGTTTCAAAGAACTTTGACCACAAACCCCGCGACACGAGTTTTTATATATCAGAGGTCTACCAACTATATTGTATTGTTTCAGAAACACAATCAAGCTGTCCCTGTACAGACATTTCACGAACACGCTGATATTCGCCGTGATATCATCTGTTGTGTTCATGCTATACTCAGTCAAGTCCTACAGAGTGCTCAAATGTATAACGGTGAGTAAGACGCCCTCGAAAACTCAAAAATCATTCGTTTTGAGATAGTTAGAAGAACTTTGAACAACTCGCACATTTGGTCATCTGATTCCAAATTTGTCTACCTAGTTTGGAATGATATGACCGTGTGTGAGTCCAAACTATACTCTGTTTAAGACAGCAAAATATTTTTATTCATCAGACATACTTCAAAATTTTGGGTTACGAATGATATTTTATTAGAGCAACTTTAAATAGAGAACTGTTATCGTTTTTGCGCGCAAATTTAAACTGTTTATAACAGCATTTTTTTGTAATATTGTAGTGTTTTAATTTTTAAATATCATAATATTTTATAAGTATACATGTTCTCTATTAAAAATTAGAGGTGATGTGTTATTACCGGTTTTCCGAGGTGATGTCTGACTAGCAATTTCCCCACAGGAATGGAAGGAAGTATGGATGGATGAGGCGTACTGGCACATCCTGTTCGCCAGCGTGCTGTCCGTCATCATGGTGTTGTGGCGGCCCACCAACAACAACCAGAGATATGCCTTCACGCCTCTGCTTGATAACGCTGAAGACGACGATGGTAATCTTAAATTAATATTATAAATGCGCATGTTTGGATGGATAAATGTTTGTCACTCAATCACGCCAGAACCGCTGAAAAGATCTGGATGACATTTGGTACAAAAATACTACTACTTATGGCTTTGTTAAAGTCGTTATATTTTTATGAATTAAATACCTTGTTTATTGCCCAACGTTTCGAACGTATTACAACGGCCATAATCACGGATTCACGCGATTAAGACCTTACGGGTCTTAATCTCGTATATATACTTTCATGATGTATATATATTTGTATGAAATGTCAAAACGACGCGCTATTTACGCCGACTCCACACGTTGGCCCCAACTTGGGTCTCAACGCCACTCACCAAGCGTGTGATGAAATTGGGACGTCACAATTCAGGATCGTCTAATCATTACCTGTAGTGTTCCTCATTAGCCTGATTACTGAAAATTGATTTGTTTTTATTGTAGTCATCATCCCACTAATATTTATGGATATCACAAATTTTTGATTCGTGTCAGAATCGAACTGTACGTCGCCGTACGTTTGAAATGATTCCAAAATGGTCCAACAATGCAACATAACCAACATTATTCTTTATCGAATGGTAGTTGTTAAAAGTTCAAACAATAGTATCTGATAGCCTTAAACTGATTCATAATATTTTATTGCACTAATTGTGGTACATAGTGTTACAATATATTTTACAGTTCAGGTAGTTCAGCACAATTTACCTATTCATGCATGCAATACGAGTAAAAACAAGACAATGTAATGCATGATAAACCAATCATATTTGTATTTCAATTAATAACAATGTCAATATAAAATATTGCTATTCGGAGTTTTGATGACAATAGTATTTATCGTAAAACTTAAAGTGCTACGATAGGCTACAGCAGATAGTATTGAGTATTGAATAAATATTGAAGTATTAATCTACCACTTCAATATTAACACTACTTATAGTTAATCAATCAATATCGTTTTTATTTAAAGACATATCCCGCAGTTAGGTACACATCCTATGTCGCGGGGGACTTTACAAACATACAAATCACGGACACAAAGTACACAAAGACTTGAGACAATAATTTGTGGATCACGGAAAGTGCTGTCCTGTGTATGAATCTAAGGGGGTGTACATTAATTACGTGAGGTATTTAGGGGGTGAGTGGAGTGTAGAGCCGAATCTCACGTGGGGGAGGGTCTAGGCAAATCTGTCGTAATTTTATATTCCCAAAAAAACATCTAAAACTGAATTAAATTTAGTAAAAATATTATTGTTACGAACGAACGAGCTCGAATGTTCGAGAAGCTCGTAGAATACGTGCGAGTCATCAATAAACAAAAACAACTATGTTGTGCTTGAGATGCACGTGCCTACGCACAGGTCAATGTAAATTACTTGTGTGTGCGTGACGTTAACGAATCTGGCTACTAGTCTGTGGTCGACTTTCGACTTTTCTGGATCGTGGAATTTTTGTAGAAAAAAAAATATATATAAAAATAAAAAAACCCGCCTGCACAAAAAAGATGGAAACAAGATCCTCTACATAATTATATAATTTCATGCAGTCGGAGGCATTAATGAATCTCGATGAACTTAGTGAAGTGCCTCCGACTGCAGGCGGGTTTATTTTTTTTTATTTTTTTTTTTATTTTATACTTTTTAGTAGTTGTAATATGTACCCGATGTAATAACTAACTTGTTTAGTTTTACAGTCATAATCATGTTATACCTTTTTTATAAGCTTAAGATGAGCCCTTTAATTTGATACCCATGTTGCAGTTATAAAAAAAGTTGTTTTGAATACAATTTTTTTTTCACACCTCTTTATTTTGGCATCTTATAGCTGCCATATTTGTTTTTTTTTTTTTTAAATGTCACATAACTAAGAACACTCGGGCGATCAAGACGAATCTAACGACGTCTTAATTGTACAAATCCGTTCAGGAAATTGTGAGATATCAGGTAATAAAGAATATTACATACATACATACTAGATACGCGCGAAAAACATAACCCTTCTTTTTTCAACGCAAGTTAGTTCAGTTTTTGAATGTAAACTCAAGCGACTACATCGAGGCGATAGTAATATACTGTTAATCAGTGAACACAGTAATAGTGATCTGTGTAAAATAGAGGTTTAAAGATGTCACTGTGGAATTTGGCATTTTATTCGAACCTACCATTCTGACACGTAACAGAGAGTTTCATAATTTTGACATAATGTGAAATTACGGAGAGGAGGGACCAAGCTAAATCTCACCATAGGGAGGGGTGTTATACACCAGGGTGTCCAAAATCCGCCTAACTCATGTCCTATTGCGCAGCAATTGTACACACTCCCAACTAGTAATTAATAAGTTATTTTTCATTGCAGAAGAAGAAGAGCAATTCGTGAACGACGCATACGGTGTCAAAATGCGAGGCACAAGTAGCAACAGCGACGGTCTAGACGGAAGAGATCCCGAGCCCAACACTAACTCTCTCGACTCCGACCTACGATGGGTAGAAGAAAATATTCCTACAAGTACTCTACCCTTACTAGATTCAGATGAAGAAATCATAAACACAAAGTTCGAAGTATCTAAGATGCAGTAAATAAGTAATGTGTATAAAGTATTATCGTAAATGTGCAATGAGTTTTTATTTAAAACACTAAAATAAATGATAACATTATTGGTTTGTTTTTATTTTATATCTTTTTATTGTATTATTTTCGAAGGTGAAAGAAAATCCTTTGTTGTCCAAGGAAGAATATAATGATATCAGTGACGGATCCAAAGGGGGACCAGGGGCCTCAAGACCCCCACCTCTTCCAAACTCTTTCACCATTCACATTTTCGATTAGTGTATGTAATCGTGTCAGTGGTGCACCAACGTTCCTCTTTTTTTGAAGGCCGTAAAAAATGCGTAACGCACACCTCCAGCACCCGGGGCAGACGATGGAGGTAGTGTGGGACCTGCCCCCACTAAACAATCGGCCGTGTACCGTCGCGCCAACTGCGCGAACGGGCCGCCGGAATCTGTTATGCCATCGGCGGCCACCAACGTTCCTATCTGGTTCAAGCCAAGCCAAATGATAATCAAAGCCCCCCCAAACGACAATCCTGGATCCGCCACTGAATGACATAAGCCTCTTGACTCTCACTACGTCCCAAAAATCTAATGTATTTTGATGAAATTACTATAATCAGAATAGAATCGCTTTCAGCGTCTGACCCGCGCAACTTCGTCAGCGTAAATTTTCCCCGTTTTTGCAACATTTTTCATTGCTGTTTCGCTCATATTGGTCGTAGCGTAATTACATATAGCCTATAGCCTTCTTCGATAAATGGACTATCCAACAGTAAAAGAATTTGCACTAGGCACTCTGCACACGGGCACGTGGCCCCCCCCCCCCTCCCACTGAATTTCTTGTATTGTATTGAACATGTGAAATGGTCTTAATAGTCTCCCTGGACTGTGTACTGCATTAGGAACTAAAGAAGTAAAACACGAAAATAGTTTTAAAACTTTTATTTATACATACACAATTAAATATATTTTGTTCTTTAGACACATTCTTTGGTATATAAAAATAATATAATATTGGTATATGGCCACCATACATTAGATTAAAATGGAAGTTTTTATAAAAGTCAGTCGTATAGCGTAAATGGAAAATTAGCATAGATTTTACAACAATAATATTTTAAAATATTTGAGAATTATATTTATAACCTATCATTAAAATACTTTGTGCTCTCTTACAAATATAATGGAAAACATTTTACTGGAAATTATAATACGCATGTTTTTCCTGACAATTACGTAACTATAGTTACTTTACTGATCAATTAAATTACATAATTTGTTTGTACATCAACGCAGTTTACAGCAAAATATGCCAGGGCACACTGGTCTGGTTTGCAGATCGGTAGACAAAAAATACAAGTATTTGAAGGCAGGAAATACCTCTCAAAAATATAACAATTTATAGTTACATTTATTTTTGACATTACAGATATACCTACCTACCTATTACGAACTGAAATAAAAAAAGTACTAGACCTGGAGCTCCTAAATATACAGAGCCAGGAACATCTATTTAATCCACTCGTTCCTAAAAGTTGTCCACGGCTTCGAACTTGTGCTTATCCAAAAATTAATTAGAATAATCCCCGTAAACTTAAGAAATTTAAAGAAACGAAAATTATGAATTTGGTTTTAAAGAAACAGAGCAGGCCTACTGTATATTACAAAAGCCGACAAGTGAATATAAAAGTTGCATACTTCACTGAAGACATCGTTCACGCACACGAAATAACGGACCGCTTTGTTCCGAAGGTGTTTCGACTCGATTTTCCCTCGGAACGACATTCTAGGGAAGTACGGGAAGAATTTAAAAGTTCCATACAATGTTCACTGCGTACGAATGTTAATACTATCTTTTGTTACCACAAATCTCATTAATATGCAAAGGACACCGTATCACGGATGTACGCAACTCGTTGATGCAGTTAAATAAAAATATACATTCCTAATTTGGTATCTTATTCACTACAGATTTAGCTATATACACTAGGTATGTAATACAAAGTTAATAGCGTTTGTAGTATGTAGTCACTGTCTACTGGTTTTCTATGTCAAAGCAGTGGACCAATTTTAATAAAATTTGGCATGGACATAGATTGATATCTGGGGCACGACATGGGCTAATACTTATTTTACACTACTTGATCTAGGAAACCCGGCCATTCCACATAATATGATAGACTTTACTGAATACGACCAAAGCAAAGACTTTCAAAGCAGTTTATTTTGAGTTAATAATTAAAATTGCATCAAAGTAAGTAAATTAGCCATACTGGGCGCTAAAATACGAATTATTTTCGAAGTCGTGGCTTTAGATTTAAAATACACAAATGCGGCGCCCTTGTGACCCGATCAATGGAAGTAGGATATAATACAAAGAGTACAGAAGGTAATCTTTACACAACGCGCGCTCGAGCAACGCTCATCCCTCACGGACACGGATTCTCGGGAGCTTTCCAAACATAGTGGTCTGTAATTACATGTCAGGCAAAGGGTTGAAAATATACGCCTAACTATTTAACTTAATAAAATATGTACTGCATTAATATTATTTGCTAATTTCAGCTTAAACATCTCCATTCAAAGATTAAAATCTTGACCAAACACTCATATATACAATAAAGTTAGCTTATATTAGTTATTATCATAGTAAAAGTCATAATCCTCGGGTTCATCAGGGATTTGTGGTGGGTCTTTAGGTATATCTATGCCTTCAGCATCAAGTAATCTCACCTTTATATCCATAGACAACAAAGTTTGTAAGTCATTCTCAAATGATTTGCTTGACATTTTTTCTTTTAATAATGCATTCACACCATCAGTCCAATAATCAAATATCTGTGGTTCTGGTGCAACAAAATCCAGTGATGTGATGTCAGAAGATTTAAGGATTAAAGAGAACGCTAAATTTGGGTCTATCTTCCGTCCCCTCAATTCCTTAATATGTGGACAGTCTTTGCCAGTTATGACACACTTTATGTCAGATACAGCCAGTTTAGTGCCAAGATCCTCTAAGCTAGGTGTACTCTTTTCATCACAGTCGCCATAATGCAACACTTTCTGATTTGGGGAGAGGCGTACAAACCAAAATTTGTCCTTAATCCGCTGACCTCTTAATGAGTATTTCTTGAACCTCGTTCCACCTACTAATACTCCCAACCGTTGCTGTTGGATAAGGTCTATAATTTCAGGAGTAATTTTCTCTTTCAATTCAACTATTGGCCGAGCATGTGATTCCCAAACTTCTCTATTATTCCTTTCTTGTTGCCATAACAGAGTGATTTCAGCGTATGTCAATTTGTTAATCTGTTGTCTAAATTTGTCAAAACCTTTTGGAGAACTGGATAATGCTCTGCTTATTTGCTCTCTGACTACACCAGATACTTTGATAAAGTCCTCAGTTGTTGCTCTCATCTCCTTCCAGGTTTTATTTAGGAGAACTATGCAAATACAGAATAGCTCTTCAAATGGGCGATCGTGTGTGAAGAGTAAAGGATGATACGTCTGTCCTTGTTCACTAGGAGGCTCTCCAATATGCAGAATGTCACATAATAACTTGACTAACTCAACACTGGTCTTACCAAAAGGACATTCATGTTCATCAGCCCTGCAACTGTTTTCCAAGACAATTTTAGTATAATCTTCAGAATAATTTCTAGCAAAGTACAACATGCAGTCTAAGGCTAAAACACCCGGTGGAACCTCATTAAAGTCTTTAATTGGATCAATCTCGCATTTAAACCCAAGTTTCTTTAAATCACTTTTCGTAAAAGTACCTCCAAGTGGACGTCTCATTGTAACTTCCATATTTGGATTGGTTTCTGTATCAAATGCGATTTTTCGAAGTTCTTTAATCTTTTCCTGTGATTCTTGTTCCTGTGCATCAGCTCTTTGTCTCATCTTAGGCTCCAATAAGCCAAGCATGAGAGTTTGTAGGATATAAAGCTGGTGAGCCAACTCTGTTCCTAAGGATTCTTTTGTAGCATTTTTTGAGCATTCACTGGCACCAATAAGGTTCTCATATATAACACTCCTTCCTTGTTTAGAAGACAATATTGTAGCAATTGAGTGTCTCCTTGCAACATCAGCTTTTGAAAATATTGCATTAATAAGAGCTATAACATTTTGTTGAAACATAAAATCCTGTTTAGGATTCTGCAAGTGTTGTATCAAGTTTGTAATAGTTATTTCTTTCTCCACATGCGAATTTTTTGAACTATTAAGTACTATATTTTCAAGAATTGATAAACAGCATTGTATAACCTTTGGATCCTGTGTAGCTGATTGCGTGTTCACAAAACTAGCAATTTTATTAATAAACTGATTTTCCAGTACATCCCAGAACACAATACCATGGTCCATGAGTTCAACGAACGTAATCAGAGCATATTTAAGTGAGTCATCCTTAAATCTACCATTTTCTATGTTGTTTATGATTAAAGTCAAACCTTTTTTGTTGAAAAACTCTTCCGCAAATGTAAGATCACTGCTTAAATTAGACAGCTTTGTTAAAGCCGCGCTCTGTTCAGCGGGGGAGCCACTGTTTATCTTGACCAAGATATCCTGAACAGTTTTTGCTGGCGACAATTCTAAACGCAATACAGATCCGTTTTTAATCTCATTTCTATTTTTCTCTGTAATATAATTCTGGTTGTTGCTTTCTGAGAACTGTAGAGCGTAGTTTTCAGAGTCAGGAAGGCCCCAGGGCTTGCAAAGAAGCTGAATGATGCTCGACAAAGGTTGGCTTTGATCAAATTCAATAAACTGCGGTACCTTGTTGGGGGCATTAAGCATTTCAACGGCGATTTTGACAATCGTCGAATCCTTTTCTCTCGTTGCCGACGGCATTTTTATTGGTTTAGTAGACATTTATTGAACATTTGACACGAAGACAATCAACACAACACACCACACCTCACGATTTGTAATTCGACAAAAAGATTTTTTGTCACTTTCAGTTGTCAAATGTAAATGACAGTTGTTGGTTGAACTGCAACTGTGTTGCGTTTCGTTTTATGTACAACACTTTACGTAGTAATAATAAACTCTTTGTTGTGACCAGATTTTTTTGAGTTTAATCCCCATTTTCAATTGGCGCGCGAACCGCAAAGGACTCATGATTACAGCTACGATTTTTAGAACTGTTTTTTACATAAATTACACCAGTCACCGCTCGACAGAAGGGTGGGGGGAGAAATGAGAGGCTTCTGTTATGCTGCGTTCACTCCAGAGGAGAAGAGGATTTTAAAAGTAACATTTACGTTAGCCAGCACGCAGCATAAAAAGACAATGCGCGAGTCGAGCTGGCGATTTTAGAAGCTGTTGAATAAGCTAGTGACCGTCCAATCAGCAGCGCGATGAGTAAGTGATTTGTGAGACCACGCTGAGTCTCCCAGCGTAGTCTTACAAGTCACTGTGCAAACAAAGGGGTGCAACGTGAAGGCAGAAGTCACAGCTCTAGCTAATGAATGTGCGTGAAGACGAGCGTACATACAGCGTCAATTTAGAAGTCGCTGAGTTGCACCGTGAGAAGAGGGGTTATTCCGAATTTAAAATTAATCAATCAGCCTGTATTGGTCCACTACTGGGCATAGGTTTCTCCTAATTTACACCACAACACCAAGTCTTCCACCTTCCGCATCCATTTCATCCCAGCGACCTTCTTTAGGTCATCGGTCGTCCTGCCTTACATTTACCGAGCCGCGGTTGCCACTCTAGGACTCGTTTGCTGTAGCGGCTATCAGTCCTCCGGCAAACATGGCCAGCCCATTGCCACTTTAGCTTGTTTAAGGGGGCATTAAACTGAGAGAATTATTTATTTAGCCCTACGTACACAGCGACACGATCGCCGGCCTCGCTCTTCCGCACACAACCATTACTTCACAGTGCGCAGGAGCGCAGGTCAAAATAAAGTAGAATATTCGTTCGTACATATTTTAGATTACGAATGCCATGACTATGACAATACGAAAAAACTCGTTTTTGCATTTTTCCGCAACTTTAACATATATTTGCGCCCTAGAGCTGGTGAACACAGAGTGACAATAGAAACGCAGTCAAAATTCACTGCGTGAGGAGAAGGGCGCAGCGTGATTTAAAAGCCACAACTCTGACTAAGAAATTAATTCACTGCCTGGGCAAGAAGTTCCAGTCCAATCAGAGAAGCCACTGTGCGAGCAGAAGGGCAGCAGCGCGATCTTATAATTCTCTGCACAAACAGAGGACCACAACGTTAACTTGGATGTCACTGCGGGGCGTTGGTATCTGTAACACGGTAATTTACTACCACAGGTATCATCGTTTCCATATAAATATACTGTGGTCTGTGTATAAACTGTTGTAAGGTCCAAATAAACTATAAGATTGAAATAAGAACTGCGCGCTCTGAGGGACACAGCGTGAACTTAAAAGTCGCCGAGTAAATTTCGACGACGAGCGAGGAAACACAGAGTAAATTTCATGAGTAGGTACACTGCAACACAGGTGTACCTACGCGGGGACATTCAATGATTCAAACATTTCATGTGTTTTCAAAATCGTGTTGCAGTGTTTGACGCCTCCAGTCATTGTCTCGAGGGTCAAATGTCGCCAAAGTTCGCTAGTGCAGATATCTTGTTTTAGAACTTAATAGGCACAGCGGGACTTACTCGTATGTATAAATTGTATCGACAATTATCGGTATGTACTTTTTGCAAGGAAATAAAGAAATACTGGTCCATAAAATAAATAATGAAGAACAAAGATCTAGGCATAGATCACTTTCATTCTTCTCTGCATGACATACGGCTGCGAGAAATGGACACTAACGGACAAACATAGAGAAAAACGTGCTAAAGCAGAAAGAGCAATGAAAAGAAGCGTGTTGGGAATCAGGCTTAGTGAAAGAATCCGAAATATGGAATTGAGAAGAAAGACAGAAGAATGGATAACAACACGCATAAGACCATCTGAAACGGTGTTTGACAGGACTCATGCTACATCAGAAAGTAATCATATGAGACATCAGAAGAAATAGAGAATATCCGCCTAACCCTAGGACCATACTGTACCAGAGTTGCAGAAGAGCGAGCTCAATTGAGAGAGCTGGAGGAGGCCTATGTCAAGAGACAAACCGAATTTATATTTATTATTATTATTATTATGTAGTTCGGAATAAAAGGCCTTTATTGTTATTATTGGTAGGTATGTATTTAACCATTTAGGTTCCAGGCGGTCATCTGCCCCCCCTTGGCTACATCCATGCTCTTTGTACAACACTGTATTGAACACAGAACATTAATAGTAAAACTGAACTTCCTCTTACATAAAAAAAAAAACATAATTATTATATTTTGATAATTATATACGTACTCACACATAATAACTTTCCGTTAACGTTAAAGAACAATAAAATCTAAGTAGGTATATTTATATAAGATTTGCATATTTTCACTAGTAAAATAAAAAACTTCGCATTAAAAACATAACCGAAACATATGTTTACCGTCATTCAACATTATAAATACCTACTCAATAACAGACAATGCCATTATTATGAATTTATTATTGGGTCAGACCAGCACTTGACTTGTGCAACTGTTTATCTCAAGCTATTTTGACCCTTTGTTACTTACAGAACTGTACAGGCTGTTTCTACAGTTAGGATAAAAAAGTTTGGTATCTAACACAGATAATATAATACTATACTAGTAGTATCTAAGCACTTACACTTACAATGCATTAGATACCTGTGACTTTGCACAATGTAATTACTTAGTACATTATGATTTAAGTGTGGTAAGTTGAAAATTACAGGAGAGGCGATATTGCTACAAGAAAGCAGAGGCTGTAATTATCAAAGCGCATCTAAGTCATACGACGTTTTATAACATATTTGCGAGGAAATAATTAAAAAAAACAATACAGCGAAAAGAAAAAGCGCGAAAAAAAAATTTACTTGTTCACAAATTAGCAAAGGCACAAAAACAGTCAGTATTACTAATAAAGTAAATAAATATTTTTGTGTTTTGTTACAGATAAATTGTTGTAATTTATGGTCAAAATTAATTAATTTAAAGAATTAAATGTTTGTTTATTTTAATTTATCTCCTGAAGTTAATTTTATGTATAAAAAGTTGACCACTTTTCAGACATAAAAACTCTTTGCTAAGATTTAAAAAGTTCCGTTCGTTTTAGACGGAGCATTTTGATACACCGTGCGTTTTACATTACAATAACGCACAAGTACGTAATGAGATGCATTACGAGCAAATCCATACTAATATTATAAATGTGAAAGTAACTCTGTATGTCTGTCTGTTACGCTTTCACACAAACAGCTAAATGGATTTAGATGAAATTTGGTATGGAGATAGTTTGAGTCCCGGGGAAGGACATAGGATTGTTTTTATCGCGATTACCGACATCCACGCGGGCGGAGCCGCGGGAAAAAGCTAGTGTGTTATAAAGCTTGTTTACAATTCTATATCTCAGTTCAGAGTGCAAGCCACAGAGTACATTTTGATGCGAGCGTTGTTTTTCTATAACATTCTCGTGTAGGTAATCCATATCGCAACTACAAAGTACTGTAGCTTATTAGAGATAGGAGACAGGTCTACTTAGGATTATGTTTCTGGGGGAGAGGAGATGATGGAAGATTAACTCCAACAATGAACGTACCTATACCCGCTTTACACAGAAGGAGA
The DNA here is from genome assembly GCA_945859575.2 of Herminia tarsipennalis. Lineage (NCBI taxonomy): Eukaryota > Metazoa > Arthropoda > Insecta > Lepidoptera > Erebidae > Herminia > Herminia tarsipennalis. Next base: position 5,095,226 of record OX243834.2, on the reverse strand, counting down.
AAGACGTATTGTGCTTACCTACCAATTTAGATCGGGAGACGTCTCCCAAATGCTAAGGACCCTCCGCTACTGACACACATCACACACGTGATGTGATGTGTGTCAGTGGCGGAGGGTCCTTAAAACACCATTCGTTTCGGTTTCCCTTTGAATTGTAGTTACATAATATTTTAGATACAAAGAACTGTGTCCACCAAGATAGAAATATGGTATCGGGTTACTTTAGGATTTTTTTAACCCTTCGCTACTGATGTGTGTTTAATGAGTTGTTGATGGCTGTACATTTTACATCAGCCTGTATATTTCTATGTAACCAATTAAAATAGGAACGCGATCCTCTGATATCCTATCCATTGTTGCCACTTCCAATTGTGTCCTAGAAAATTAATATTAGTGAACAATGTTTTGCCAACTCATTTAATTTAAAAACGTTACTGAGAAAACTCCATTGCACAATGTTAATTCGCGAATATATTTTCTTTATTCTGCTGCCTCTTGTGGCAAGTTTCCGGTGTGACAGAAGACCATATGGTTCTAGTACGCAAGCTTCGGAACCTGATGGTCGATTCAAATTAGTCATAGAAGGTTTAGAAGATAACGCGTATATTCCTGAACAACTTTATACAGGTAAGTTTCTTTCAAAGTTTGGTAATTGATTGAGAAGGAAAAAAATAGATACTTTTATTAGCTGACCCGCGCAACTTCGTCTGCGTAATTTTTCCCTATTTTTGAGACATTTTTCATTGCTGCTCCGCCCTTATTGGTTGTAGAATGATGTTATATAGCATATAGCCCTCCTCAATAAATGGGCTATCCAACAGTAAAATAGTTTTTTCAATTCGTACCCGTAGTTTCTGAGTTTATCGCGTTTAAACAAACAAAGAAACAAACTCTTCAGCTTTATAATATTAGTAGGTATAGATTATTAATTTATGTTGCTACCTTAAAAAGTCAATAGAGCATTCCATTTCAATTAGCAGGTCCGAGGCGGGTGCTTTATCAAGTCATCATATAAGTAAAATTTTAAAATATAAAGATTTTATTTACTTTTAAAATGGAAGCGAATATTGAGTTAATTTTCTTCTTGGTCAAAACATGTAACGTTGATACTTTTCTCTTTCTAGCGTCTAGAGAAAAAAATGTTACGAACATTCATTGGAAAATTCAAATCTTAAAATTGTCACGATAGGGACGCTTGAAAACTTTTCTTTTTTTAGTTCAACTAACGGAAACGGACGAAGAGTCCAGATTCACAAATTTCATGATATCCGCTGAAGGTGACAGTAAGGAGGATCCAAACAATCCCAGACGAACGATATCGTTGTACCCCGGGGAACTGAGGCCAATATCAAGCGATACGGCCAAATTTAGCGACAGATGTCCCTATTCTGTGGAGCATTCTATGACTTCAGCTAAATCATCTGTGGAAGTAAGATTTATAGCATTATTTTGGCTTATGTGCTTTTTTTTATTTAGGGTAAGTCCCGCATTGGTGGTGCATTGAAGTGCATTGATCTTGTGGGCACATCTCACAAAGACGACTATATTCTGTGGATGCCATGAGGCCTCACCACAGATGGCTGCAAGGACTTAGCTGAATTCGCAGTGCTCTGGAGGTTGAAATGCGCGAAGAGCAAGACGAATAATAGCCTTGAGTCAAGGTGGACTTCACAATTATACAAATCATGGAAAAAAAATACTCAGAATCGGAACAATAATTGATGGATCACATAAACTGATGTCCCGTGTGGGAATCAACCTCTTGTTTAGCAGTCACACACTCTCACTGCGCCACCAATATTGCATGGGCGTCGCGGTTGTTCGTTAGCTGAACAAAATAAAAAAACATTTGTCTCCAGGTATATTGGCAAGCACCACCCACTGGTAATGGTTGCGTGTCTCTCCGAGCGATGGTGGCTGAGAACGACGCCGTATGGTTCGAAGATGGTGGTCCTTTGCAGAAGAAACTTTGCGAAGATCTGCGGCAGCCGGACGACGTGGCGCCTCAAGTGAACCCTGACTGTGGAGCCTGTGATGAGGCTAAATATGAAGTTTGTCTAAATATAATTGGATCTATGTTATCTGCCATTAAACAAATTGAATTGAATAACCTTTGAAGAGTCAACGAGTAGCACACCGCCAAAATTTGTGTTGCTATCCGATGCCATACGTTTCTGTGTTGATAAGTCGCAAATGTTGTACCTACCTATGAACTTAAAAATACCTAGAGTTTATCTTCAAGAGTGACGTCACAACACATAAATGGGAAAGAACAACACAGAAAAATTTGCAGTCTGCGTATCCTTACTTGCTGTTCGAAACTATGGCGGTACCTACTATGCAGATGGCATCGAACCCATATTTTGACATGGCATGGCAATCATTAGTTTATAGATCGGTTGTCAAATAAAATAGTAGCGATCAAATAGATGTCCGAAGAACGTACCTAAATAAAATTATTGAATACTTTAGCAAGTGTAACTACTACAAAAAGTGCACTTTTCGCAGTTGACATTCACGGGAGTTTGGTCCCGGAACACCCATCCGTACCTGTACCCTGAAAATGACTGGGTGCCGAAGTACAGTGATCTTGTGGGCGCATCTCACAAAGACGACTATATTCTGTGGATGCCAGGAGGCCTCGCCACAGATGGCTTCAAGGACTTAGCTGAATACGCCAATACCAGTGCTCTGGAGGTTGAAATGCGCGAAAAGGTATGATGATCAAAATAATGTGCTTTACATCGTTAAATAAAAATGTTTTATTTATCGGGCCATGTTAAAATGATTTTGGTCAGGATTTCAGGAAAAGACACCAACAGTTATAGTAGATAGGTATGGAAAAATAGATAGGATTAGTAAAGCCATCATGGATGTTCTCAGGTGGGGATTGTGAAGTGCAAAAAGGTAGGTAAACAGTATACATTCGGCCAGTGTGACCACAACCTCCCCCCTCTCTAAAAATCATACTGGATACGCCCATGCTATCCATTCCTAATCAAAGGTCTATTTTGCTTATTATTATAATACCTATATTTAGGCCATGACAAAGAAGGACTTGCAGTGTGAACTTTACGAGCCTTACGGAGTGAGACCTCTATTTGTCTACATTTTTATCGATTCATATAATTAATGAACACAAATTTCTTTCAGATCGGCGATGGGGTTCGAACAATAATCAAAGGCAAAGGTCACGGTTACCGCAAGATGACTCTCCCAACGTACGCTTTCTTTCGCGTTGACAAAGAGAACCATCTCTTCTCAGCCGCGGTGGCTCTCTCTCCCTCACCCGATTGGTTCTTAGGTGTGAGCAGGTTCGAGCTATGTCAGGAAGACAACACTTGGCTTCGTGAAAGAGAGCTGAATTTGTATCCGTGGGATGCTGGAACTGATAGTGGAGTTTCTTATGAGGTAATTCAAAGTGTGTTGCTGCGGGGGCTGCGGGGGCCTAACCCGCAAGCATTAAGAGATGGAAGGATTTGATATCTAGTAACATAGTCCAGATAGGTGGTTCGCTTCTGGCCCCGGTTTGGCTACGGAAGTCTCGGGTTCGATTCCTGAGTCTGTGTTTCAAATTTTTCTATCTTTCAAAATGCAATTATTGTATTTGTAAAGTCTTTGGCAAGAAATGCCTATAAAAATTACTTCAATATTCGGCCTGCGTCATCATGATTTGTTAAAATGCTCTCTGTAACGAAGCAATAACAAAAAGCCGTGATAGTTCTTTAACTACCGACTAGATGGCGCTGCGGGGGCCTAACCCGCAAGCATTAAGAGATGGAAGGATTTGATATCTAGTAACATAGTGCAGATAGGTGGTTCGCTTCTGGCCCCGGTTTGGCTACGGAAGCCTCGGGTTCGATTCCTGAGTCTGGATTTCAAATTTTTCTATCTTTCAAAATGCAATTATTGTATTAAACTACATATGATAAAATGGTACTTATTATACCAACAAGCACTATATGCGTCAACAGCATAAGACTTATGGTATGGAAAGATTTTGCTAGTTTCTCCGATCATTCCTAATCGACTTCGGCCATGACACTTATCTCTGGAAAACAGTCACACATCTTTGGACGACGGAGTTCTATCAGATCTCAATGGATCACCGAACAGATCAATGTCTTTTCTTTAAATTTCCGTTACTGTATAGAAACAAAGTAAAAAAATCCATGGAACCCAACGTCTTTTTTGGAGGTCTGTCGATCTGATGGGTGCACTCGTTTTTTGGGTAGGTAGGTATACAAACTGTTTTTAATGATATGTCTCTTTTATAGGCTCCAAACATTCCAACAGTCCCTCAAGATTCAATTTCTCGGGTCGAAATGAGCTCCTATGATAAGAACTCACCATTTTTCGAAACGGACATGAAAGATATGCACCCATTTGGGCAGTTGCACATCAAATTGATCAGGACCTATCACAGGGAGTGTCCAGAGGAAACTACAGGTATTTATAAGTTGATATTGTAAAAGACATTTTCCTGCTGGTTGCATCATCAGCATTTTTTATAAGTGGCCTCTTTTTATAGCCGCATGTTTTCAAAATCAGCATAACTAGTATAGTATTATATTATCTGTGGCATAACTAATCGCAGTGGGGATTGTTTCAAAGTGAGTAGAACAGGATTCAAGAAGTCTCGTTCCTTACTGTTGGTATTACTTATTCCGTGCTGTTGGGTGTCGCGGCTATATAAAGCGTAGAGCAGGCATGCTAAACTAGCAGCCCGCGGGCCGCATGCGGCCTACTGATAATTTTCTTGCGGCCTGTATCAGTATTGAAAACTGCAAGAAAATGCGTCCCGCGAGCGTGTTAAAAACGTAAAACAGACATTTGGTCGCAGTTTTAAAAGTTATTTCCGCCGATAAATTTTCGCCAAATTGACATCTTAAATGAAGACAAAAGATTACAAATCTGGCAAAAGAAGTTATTTTAATAAATATTCTTGTATTTTATCAGTACTTTTTTCGTTAAGATTTACAGTGGTGATTATGATTAGGTTTTGCGGCACACTTAGGTCTTTATGCTTTTGGTGACTTTGAGTATGACATGGCTGGCGTAGAGTTTTAAAAACGAGCTAGTTCTCAGAGTCGACAGTCTGTTTCGTAAAAAAGTAAAACATATTATAATAAACTGTAAGAACTATCACTGCAAACGGAACGTTTAGCCCGCCTTGGCTACTTTTGGGGGTAACTTTTTCGCAAATAAAATAGTCGATTATGAAAAATATGTGTTTCTAGAAGAAGCACCTGCAACTGAAGGTGAGAATGAAAGTGGAGGTGATGAAGAAGGCGGTGAGGAATCTGGCGAAGAAGAGAATAGTGAGGAAGAGAACAAATCTCAGCCCGAAGAGCCCTCCAGGTACCAAATAGATAGTACCAACGACAGCGGGGGGTGAGGCTAACTATAGTTCCTTAGAATTTAATTAGATGTTAGAATTAGTTACTTTGAAATGTTGTACTTTATTTATTACGCAAAAGATATATTTTCAAGCAGATTCACCACACCTAGACATAGACCCAGAGTCAACGGACTAAGCCGTTTAAGCACAGATTGGGATATTTGGATTCATATATATATATATATATATATATATATATATATATATATATATTAACTGGCGATCGTTTAGTTCGTGCGGCTCCTACATAACAAGATTTTTTACCTACCCAATTTAACGGAAATGGACCAATATTGTTTTGATGCTAACGTTACGTAGAATAAGTATCGTCAGCTTCTTCTTTCGCCTTTAATTCACCGTTGTTGACTTAGTTCCCGGGAGACCACGGGGTTCATTTTTTTCCATATCGGAAGTTTTATTGTGTCCATTTGGATAAAAAACCGGGCAAGAGCATGTCGGACTCGGTCTTGAATAATTGCATCAGCAGAAAAGCGTATGTTCATGACACTTGAGCCCTTTTGTTCGCAGTTTTTCGACAATAACTCAATGACGGTATATTCGATCATGTCCGAAATAATTTTACGAGATATATATATATATATATCTGGTATATCTTGGGTTGTCGTTTCGTACAGCTGGGCTTGTTCTTGTGGTCTCTTTCAATGGAGCTCCACCGAGTCAACGGCGGGCGGCGTCTCCCTCGCTTTTGTTACGGGAGGTGTAAATGCGTGAAGTGCTAGTGATATGTGGGCATTTCTCTTTTTAAAAATTATTATCAAAATTTCAAGTGTATCCATTTTATACTTCATAATTCTCGCACCGTACGACATCCCCCTAATTCTTGTAGAAGGGTATGATTTTGGAATGCGTTTTGTGGCTAAGATGACGTTAAATAGCTTAGTAAGCCAGTAAATAGCTATCGGACTTAGAGCTTTCCATAAATCTGCGGGGACTTCATCAGGGCCTGTAGCTTTTTGTTTTTCATTTTCGTCATTGCGTGTTTAACTATAATAACAAATATTTACCCTGTGATAATTTAGCGAAACCCCAGAAGTAACAATTCCGGAGCCAGCGATCGACTGTCCGATGACCAACTGGCACAAATGGAGCTCCTGCGAGGGTGACTGCATTGAAGGCAGAGTAAAGGGATACAAGTGGCGGGAAAGGTACCACCTAGTAGATGGAATCCCTGTCGAGAAGTATGACCCTTCGGTAAGTGCAATTGCTGGATGTCTCTATAGATACATAGTAGAGCCTCCCATCTGAGGAGTTATAATTACTGGATGTATCTATTGACTGCCTCTGTGGCGCGGTGGGAGTGTATCCGACTGCTACGCAAGAGGTCGTGGGTTCGATCCCCACCCAGGATAAAACTTTGTGTGATGAGCACGATGGTTTATTCTGTGTCTGGGTGTTATTTATCTATAATATGTATGTATTTAGAAATATATAAGTATGTTTATCAGTTGTCTGGTTTCCATAGTACAAGCTCTGCTTAGTTTGGGATCAGACGACGTTGTGTGAGTTGTCCCAAGATATCTATAGAGACATCCAGAAATTATACAGGTGCGGATTGTGGGCACTTGCTCCCCACAGACTCATGAACTTTCAAGTCTTCGTCAATACTATCGACTGGCCTGTTGGTCTAGTGGTTAGTGACCCTGACTGCTAAGCCAGAGGTCGTGGGTTCAATCCCCAGCCAGGATAAAACTTGGTGTGATGAGCACGATGGTTTATCCTGTGTCTGAGTGTTATCTATACTAATATTATAAAGATGAAGAGTTTGTTTGTTTGAACGCGGTAATCTCAGGAACTACTGATCCGAATTAAAAAAATATTTCACCGTCGGATAGCCCACTTATCGAGGAAGGCTATTACGCTACGACCAATATTTGATGATGTTGAAAGTATACCTACTTAACTACCTACTTAATACTATTACAATGTCTTCATCAGGCTAAACACTCTCGCCATAAGAAGCAGCCCGTACCTGCATACTGTAAAACACACTTCGACACCTTCGAGAACAAAGATTGTGATGAGGAATGCCACGAGGAAGTCGATGAAGATGAAGACCTTACAGGTATATATATATTATAGAATTTTGTAAGCTACGGGTCTTAATCGCGTAAATATTTCGCGCCGTTTCGCATTGCAACGGCTGTGGTCACGGCCGTTGCAATACGGTCGAAATGTCGGGCAATAAAACAAAGGTTGTCTATAATATTCTATAATGTGTACAAATCGCGAAAGTTTACAGTTCGTTCTTCTTCGTAAAGTCCTTACATACTCATACGTGGCATACTCTGACCTGTAGGTGGGTAGGTACTTATTTTATTACTTGCAAATGATGACCTTACTTACGGGTATATCTTTGAAATTAAGATATTTTTGGGTTAAAATTGGAGAGGCCTATGTCCAGCAGTGGACTGCGATAGGCTGATGATGGGTTAAAATATTACGAGATGGTAATTTTTGGAAATTTGTGAACAATTTGTGTTCTTGCCAAATTATTGTATTTGTAAAGTAATTGGCAAGAAATGCCTAAAAAAATACTTCAATATTCGGCCTGCGACATCATAATTTGTTAAAATGCTCTCTGTAACGAAGCATTAACAAAAGCCGTGATAGTTCTTTAACTACCGGCTAGATGGTGCATGCGAGGGCCCAACTCGCGAGCATTAAAGGATAGAAAAATTTGAGGTCTAATAACATAGGCCAGATAGGTGGTTCGATTCCGGTCCCGGTTTGGCTACGGAAGTCTCGGGTTCGATTCCTGGGTCTGGACTGAAAATTTTTTATCTTTCAAAAATGCAATTAATGTATTTATATTTTCTATCTTTGAAAAACTAAAGGAGAGATCGAGTGTACCTACCGAGTCTCCCTAAGACTAACAGGAATTCAGGATGCTATGTTGCGAACAAGAAGGAAACAGGATTCCTTAGGTAGGTACATGTAATATCATAGAATCGGAGGCACTTTACTAAGTTCATCGCTATTCATTAATGCCTCCGAATGTATGATATTTTTTTTTTTTGATATGACGCGGCTAGCCTATTGCCATTTAAAAAGGCCTACTTCCGATAAGTTCAAAATCTTACAGAACCTTCAATAACGTCCATTTCTTGTTTATAGCTGAACGCCAGATGATGGAAGAAATTAAACCAGGAGGAAAATGGTACAAACGGCGAGCCTTGAAGATAAGAAATTAAGGGTTCGAGACTTCAAGTTCAGTTAGTGAATCTAATTTTAAAAAGTTTTTGATATTTTAACGTTATGTATTCAAAATGGAAATTACAATATAAATCTAGAATTAATAAGTGTAATATGCATATAATATAAAATGTCATAAATCATGCAACATTATTTTATTTACCTAATTGCTAAATTGCCTAAAAATTTGGGTATTTAAAAAAAATATACCTACTAGGTAAACTAGAACGTAAAGACTGGTCTGACCTTCTATACACAATCACGTTTACACTGGTCAATTTGAATAATACCTTGGCTCCTGTAGACTGGATGAACCAACGACACCATTAGAGAAGTTCATAACGATCTAGGTTCCAGGTTATCAGCTCAATATAACAGTAAGCAAACACTTATTAATATGCCCATGTGGTTTATTACGACGTAATAAAATCTATTATTGCTTGACACCTAAATTGGTCCATTAATTAGAGTGAATTAGGCATTAAGGGACCTGCATTCGGATAATTTAGCTAATTGTTGACGATGTAGTGTGAGGGTAACGTGGGAACACATGACACCTATTTAGAGATACTTATTTTGAGCTATTTATTGGAATGTTCTTGATAGTGAAAATGGGAAAACTTTTTGGTAAGTTTTTAATGTATATTTTGACCAATTCAAATCAGTTTAAGTTCAAAGTGTGTTTATATGAATATGATCTTGGTGCTCTAGCCTTTTGACCGTCCCGGCACGATTTATAGGATAAACAAGAAATTATCACTTTCGCGGACAGAACGTGATTTTACCTAATTATTTGAGAGTTTGATATGGCAGAACGTACAATGACGTGAAAAAACAGAATATTATTTACGCCAGAACGGTGAATTTAGAAGCGAAAATTATTTTCAATATACCTTGTGTCACAAGTTTACAAAATATCGAACACTCTAAACCTTACTGTCACGTACACTTACTCTTTTACCATTTAAAAAAATAGTTCACCTATTAGTGGCAAAACGTATGCAGACAATGACGTGATAAAACGTTTACGACTTATAGTATTTTATTTATCTAATATCATTCAACAGAGCGAATCGATACGTCAAATCTGTTTGTATGGAAATTTATTGTGTCATTCTAGAACACAATTTCAACAGAGACTGTCAGCGAACGTGGTAATAATATAGGTAATAACATAAATCCCGACTGAAGAAGTAGGTAGGTACTATTTCAAAGCCATAATTGAGACCAATTCAACGACATCACACATGAAATCCGTCAAGTCGTTTGGGCTGAAGAGCGAGCGTGCCAAATGGCGTGTGAAATTGACATAGTAGGTACCTACGTACAAAATTAATAATGCACATGCAGATCTTCGCTAATTGTCGTATTCCCGGAAACACTCGAATCATGGAATCGTAAGAGCCCTAAACAAGGCATTTGCATTTTGCACCTTGTTTAAAAGAGATAGGAGTCAATATCATGTGTGCACAATCGAAAACAAATCGGGCGTTCGGCAGCTGTCGCCGGTCAGCGAAATGTCTGTCAGTCGTCTTTATATATTGGTAGTGACTGCACGTGTTCTCTATTTGTGGAAATATATAGAGCTGCTATTACACACCCTTCTTGGTAAATATAATTTCAACATTAATTAGCTTATTCAGATTTAAATAGTATATTTTGAAAAAAGGAAAATAAATAACATATTTCACGTTTTTTTAATATTAAAAAAATAAAATACCTACATTAAATACATATTAAGTACTAGAAAAACATTTAAAAAATGAGATTTATTTAAATTAAATAAATAGATAAACATGCATAAAAAATATATACCTAACTCTGCCCATGCCATTTTCTTTCAGACGAATTCTTCCAAAATGGATAAATTTAAACGTGGAAAACCGCTTAATTCACAAGCACGGCAAATGGTATTTAATGTGTACCTTTATTTCTTAAATGAAGCCAATGTTTTCAACAGAGACCATGATGGTTATTTTAAAAAAATTCAAGACCGTGTTACAAAAGCTACAGGAATTTCGCGACGAACTTTGAGTAATATCTTAAACGAAAAAAAACATAATCAATCAAAGAAATTTTCTACACCGAAAAAAGGAAGACCTAAAAGTAGATTTCGGCTGGTACTTGATGATTTCGACTACTGTGTTATTCGTAATATGATATACAATTTTCAATTGACGCTGAAAGAACTCCCAACTGTAAATAATTTAAGAATAAAGTTGATCGAAGCTATTAATTTCAAAGGCTGTGCCGAGACTTTAAGGTTGATCTTGAAAGACATGGGGTTTAGGTTTCTGAAAACTGATAATAACAGACAATTACTTATGGAAAAACATGATATACGCCTAAAAAGGATCAAATATCTCAGAGAAATACAACAGCTGAGGAGTTCTGGTAGAAACATAGTATTTATGGACGAGTCGTATGTGCACACATCACATACTAAGGGTAAAACTTGGCAAGATAGCAACAAAAAAGGTATCAAACAACCCATTTCCAAAGGAGAGCGAATAATTATTGTACACGCAGGCAATGAAAAAGGCTTCGTCCCAGGGGCTCTAATGTTACATAAATGTGTCGACTCAGAAGGTGACTATCATAAAGAAATAAACGCGGAACGTTATCAAACTTGGCTACGCAATCAATTGATTCCCAACTTGCCTCCTAATAGTGTGTTGGTAATAGACAACGCCCCATATCATAATAAGCTGTCTGTGAAACCACCAAACTCAAACACATCTAAACCACAAATGACAGCTTGGTTACAACAACACAACATTCCGCATGACCCAAAGAAACTGAAACCCGATTTGTATAAAATTATACAAAGATACAAAGAAAATTACACAGAATTTGCCATTGACCGTATAATGGAGGAACATGGGCATAAAATTATACGATTGCCACCATATCATCCCGATTTTAACCCTATTGAAAATATTTGGTCCCAAATAAAGCAACACGTGGCCAAGAGAAATATTGCAATGACTGTGACGTCAGTTAAAGATGCTATATTAGAAAAAATCAATAAAATAGGACCAGAAGAATGGAAAAAAGTTTCTGATCATGCGGTTCAATGCGAAGATGAATATAGAAAATTTGAGCCAAGAATCGATAGTTATTCCGATAAACTGATTATTTACACAGGTGATAGCAGTGAGGAAAGTGTAAATGAACAAGAGCATAATGAAACTTCTGATGAATCTGCGATGTCGGGAATAGAGGTCTTCCTCGATTCTGATTAATTTTTTTATAATTGTATTATTTTTCTGGAATGATTAGTGCTGTAAACAAATTTGAACTGAGATTTTGATTATATTTTATGTAAACCTCTATTTGAAAACGTTTTTTTCTCCTTCTAATAAAACCTTATGTTATTTAAACCTTTTCCTCCATAATTACACCAACTTCGGTAAGACACTTGAAAACTAATCACTCCAACAATGATTGTAGCGTTTTCGCTATTTACTTACATGGAATTATCGAATCAAATTTCGTTACAGGTAAATCAAATCTGTTTTAGCACAAAACACATAATATATAAAATTAGGCATAGAGAAATTGCTCTTAACCACTCTATATAAATATCGTCTTTCGACGCTCGGGTAATACGACCGTTGCCGAACAATGACGAAGATTTCCGAAGATTTCTATGCGCATTATTACTTTTGGAGTACAATATATATATGCTCGTAAACAACACCTTCTTTCTGGCGCCGTTGGTTAAAAACAAATCAACATCGGATAAATGATTATGTATGTAGGTTTCCATTTCCAGTTAGGTATATATAAATACGACCGAAGGCGCCAGGAGTAGCTAGATTCGGAAAGAAAATGATCTTTTTTTTATTTCTAAGATTAAATCTCGGATTAACTGGATTATTTACCTACTACGCAGTAACATACGCAAGCAATTTCATGCCAATGGTCAGTTGCAGTGCTGTTGGAGTCATTTTAGGATGGTAGGTAATCGTTTTATGGTACCTTTTATATGAATTATGGCCCATTCTGGCGCCTTTTGTTTTTAGGCTTCTTGCAGGCTCTACAAATAATTCTGCTGCTAGAACTGTGTCTCTGCGATGTGGATACGGTTTGTGATCGAAGGCCTTTGGGCACGAGTGCGGAGCCCTTACCACCAGACAATCGGTTCCAACTAGAAGTGAAGGATGCTAGAAATAATCAATATATTCCGAGGCGAGCTTATGAAGGTGGGTAACTAAAGTGTAGCCGAAAAAAAAGGCCTGTTCAAAAAGATGCGTAGCGTAGTTTACATGTAGGGGAGATTCATTATTTTATTTTACCACTTTGTCGGCGTAAGTAATATGTACATCCATGCAAAATTACAGCTTTCTAGTACTAACAGTCTCTGAGCTAAGCTGTGTACGGACGGACGGACATGGAGAAACTATAAGGGTTCCGTTTTGCCATTTAGGCTACGGAACCCTAAAAACGATGGCTTAGGTAAAGCTTAATTAAACACTGTTGTTTTCGTTCGCTTACAAAGCTTTAGTTTACGTTTAACGTACGTTTAAGGTCGGTAGATACAGCGTTATTTTCCACAAAATAGGTGTAAAATTCTAAACCACTCAATTATTTCTAGTTCGGCTATTCTCTCGTGATAACCAGACTCCGTTCATCGCCTTCACAATATCTCTTCGAGCTGACTCCGTTGAAAATAAAGATAACCCACGGAAGCCGATAATGCTGAAGCCTGGGTTTCTGGAGCTACATCCAAATTTTACTAACGCTGTGTCCGCCCCTGGATGTAATAATACTATTATTCAGTCAGATATAACTCCAAAGGTTGAAGCTAAGGTAAGCTATTGGAGACCATTCAAAATCTGAGCGACTGGTGAAAAAATGTGAAGTTTTATGGAAAATTACTTAAAGGTATAGGTGCCTATACCAAAATGTTCATAAAGACACACTCTATCGGTTGGTGTAAGAAGCTGGATTTGTAAGCCATACAAATTTTTATTAATAGCTTCTATATTTATATAGTAACTTTTTGGGGTTATACTCCTTTCCCTAGAGGCACAGACATTATGTCACACAAGCACATGTTACACCTGTGGGGAGGGTAGGAGAGGGGTGCAATACCTTTTAGACTTTTCTGAAAGGGAAGCTGAACCCCTAAATCCCTCGTGTAAGGAGCATGAATAAGCTAAATGTTACTGTTATATAAATTCGATCAAAATATTATGGTTGTTGAAAATCTTTATTTAAGATCAAGGTAATTTTTCTACCAGGTCATGTGGACAGCCCCAGGCAAGGACAACAAGTGTGTCACCATATATGCCCTGGTGGCAGTGATGCCAGACGTATGGTACAGCTTCGAGGGGCCATTGTCTAAACAAGTCTGCGAGGATCGGCGCAAGACCGAGGACATGCAGCCGATGGAGAACGATGACTGCAGAGTGTGCGACGAGGCCAGATATCAGGTAGGTACTTAATGGCTATTAGGTATTCTTTAGGCAGATCAGACTTAAAGCTTCCTGAGCATATCTATATTTAACCAGCTTTTCCATGCGGTTTTGCCTGCGGTGTGTTTCTTCATAAGTCCACTCACAGTACCCAAACTGACATAATGTGATGGCATGAAAATCAGACCTAACGGACAGAGATTAGTTGCTGTACCAAAACGACATTGATCCTCTCCGTAACACGGAGGAATGTAATGTTTCGAAAATGGTTCGAGTCCGTCGTTACTGAGTCGCGGACTCTGAAAATAAGCCGGATACTTACTATTTTAGCATACAACCAGCCTTCTGGACACTATACAGGTAGACATCGATGGGGAGGAATTCTTCGACGCCTAAACTGGTCGTGACTCTCTTTTTATGTAATCCTTTTTTTTGTAGTTTAGTAAGTTGTAAATAATGTTAATAGTTTGTTTATAATTAATAGGGTAATCTAGCTTAATCTAATATATAAAATTCTCCTGTCACGGGGTGCGTAATCGAACTCCTCCGAAACGGCTCGACCGATTTTGATGAAATTTTGTGTGCATATTGGGTAGGTCTGAGAATCGGACAACATCTATTTTTCATCCCCCTAAGAGTTTGTTTGTTTGTTTGTACGCGATGATCTCAGGAACTACTGGGCTGCACTGAAAAAATATTTTACTGTTGGATAGCCGATTTATTGAGAAAGGCTATAGGCTATATAACATCACGCTAATACCTATAGGAGCTGAGCAGCAATGATAAATGTTGCAAAAACGGGTAAAATTTACGCAGACGAAGTTGCGCGGGTCAGCTTATCCGGTATCTATGATAATCGGCTAACATCTATTTTTCATACCCCTAAGAGTTTGTTTGTTTGTTTGAATGCGATAATCTCAGGAACTACTGGGCTGCACTGAAAAAATATTTTATTGTTGGATAGCCCATTTATCGGGGAAGGCTATAGGTTATAATATCACGCTACGACCAATAGGAGCGGAGCAGCAATGAAAAAAGTTGTAAAAAAAGAAAAAAAAAAAAAAAGAAAAAAGGGAAAATTTACGCAGACGAAGTTGCGCGGGACAGCTAGTGTATCTATATAATTTTTCATTTTAATAAATTTAAAATTTTAGCATAGATATACCGAGGAGTGAATTATGATTTGTTCTATATTTTCCCAACAGTTGACCTTCGAAGGAATGTGGTCAATCAACACACATGCGCTCATGTACCCCACAGCCCAGGAACTTGCCAGGTTCAGCGACATCGTCGGGGCGTCCCACAAGAAGCAAGTGGTTCTCTATACATACAGCGGTGAAGCCAGCAAGGGTCTGAAATTATTAGCAGAACAGGGGAACACTACCATGATGGAGCTGGAGATATTAGAATCGGTAATATCATTTATTAATGCTATGCTACTATGGTGGCAAATAAAGCCAAGTGAAGCAGTTGATTTTGTCAATGGATCTTAGCGACATGAGAGATATAAAAAAAAAGGAATTATCTACCTTTTATCTCTCCCAGTGAACTTCAGGCAACTTTATTACATTAAATGTAGTATCATGTGCAATTCTAGTTATATAGTTGTATATTAACGGAAAGCATGTGTACCTACAGATTGAAGGATATGTAGATACTACAATCATGTAATTTTCATGATTGTAGTATCAACCCATATGATGTCCCACTGCTGGGCACTGGTCTCCCCAGTAGAACCTATTTATTATTGTATATCCTAAGGGGGATTGCCATAATCGCCACGCTTGGCGAGCGGGTTGGCGATCGCAGTAAGGCTTTAAGATACACAGAGGACGCTGCTGCCCGTCCTCCAGCGTTAAATCCCTTAGTCGCCTTGCTGATACCCACGGGAAGAGATGGGGTGATACTATTCTTATGTCGGTACCACACGGCCGACTACGTCTACGGCCGATACTTAGGGTGTGTATCATCATCAGCCTGTTGCAGTCCACTGCGGGACATAGGCCTCACCAAATGCACGCCACTTTGTTCTATCTTCGGCTTCTCTCATCCAACTCCTGCCAGCCGTTTTGCGTAGACCATCACTCCACCTGGCCTGAGGGCGTGCTGCACTACGTTTGCCGAGATGCGGTCTCCACTCAAGAACTCGTTTACCCCAACGGTTGTCGGTTCTTCGGCTAATAAAAATACAATGTGAAGGGTGTGTATACAGTACCTAAATTTTACGTAGCGTTTACAGCGTGGAAATGCTAAAAGCACGTCTCAGGAAATCAACAAAGTGTCTTTTTTCTCGTTAAATTACGTCATATATTACTATCTTTATATTTGTTTCAGTTGACTGGTAACATCAACACGACGGGAGTTCGTACTTTAATCAAAGCGACAGCTCCGCCACGTCCAAGCATGTCCACTACCACTTCATTCAGGGTTTCCCGTAAACATCATCTGGTTTCTCTAGCTACCGCCATTCTGCCTTCCCCTGATTGGTTCCTTGGAGTTTCGAACATGGAATTATGTGACATTAATACTCAGAACTGGGTACCAAATGCTACACTCAATTTGTATCCTTTAGATGCTGGCACGGATAGTGGAAAAACTTTTGAGGTTTGTTTTTTAAGAACTTTAGTAACTAAGATGCAATTAAGATATCCGTTAATATATCTTAAGACTATGGAGATCAGGCGCGGATCCAAGGGGGGTGCAAAATGAGCAACAACGCCCCCCCCCCCCCAGACTCGACTGAAATATCTCTTTTTTTAGGGAATTTTAGGTACCAGTGTTGAATCAAATATCCCCCTCCACTGCCATGCGACTCACACTTTGCCGATTGGGTCACATGTCCCCCCCCCTGAACAAAGTTCTGGATCCACGTCTGATGGAGATATCCATGTGATCAGAAGATCTGACGGCAACGACATAAGTCGATGAACAAATGCAACTTTCAAAGCGTATTTTCTATCTTTTTTTTTAAACATAACTCCTGCGCTAGAGAATAAACCCTATGGCGTGCCGCGGGGACTTTACAAACATACACAAAGTAAACCGAGATTCGGAACAACAAATTAGGGGTCATCCAAAATGGTGTCTTGTGTCGAAATCTAACGATTGGAATAAAATCGAATGGATCGGGAAGGTATATAAGTAATATAATTTATTTTCCTAAGAGAAAGAGATTTATCTTTCTAAAGAGCTGTCTAAATTATGAGGAGTTAGCCTGCCACTATTTTTAGAATAGTTTTATGATTTAACAGGCAGCAAACGATGAAACTTCTCCAGCCCAAAGCATATCATCTGCGGTTATTTCAAAACACGTGAACAAAGAAGATATTAAACCATTCGCCAGGTTACTGTTCCGATTGGTGCGGACTTACAATAGGAATTGTCCTGAAGATAATGGCTCTACTGATGAACCAGGTAAACACTGTTATAGGAACTGCAATCTAAATCCTGATACTGATCCCTACTATAGGTTGTACCTACCTACTGGGAATCGAAATCGAAGTTCGAACTTTATTTAGCAAAGTCATTGTCATTAGACAATTCCATAAAATATAGCTATTACTATTATTAGATATATTTCAGGACATAATCGCGTGAATTATTTAAAGGTACGAACCTTTTATTTACCCGACGTCAGTCGACCCGTGACTACGATCGGTGCTATTCGATCGAAACGTCGGGTAAATAAAAGGTTTTGTATTGTTGTTATGTCACGCGATTATGTCCCGAAATATATCTAATATGTATAAAAATCGCGAAAGTTTAAAAACATAACTATTATATTTTATCGCTTCGTTTAACTTTGTATTTTATTTTCGTTCTTAACCAATTATCACGTATTTTAAGTATATTTTGCACTCGTAGAGTATATTTGTTCTGTAATTTTACACGTTAAACGCGGAGCTGTAAAAATAGCGACATATTAGTTTGCCGCCATTTATACAACTCCTTCGTTTATCTTGTATGGTTTGATAATGGGCGGGAAAGAGCTCTCCTTCTTCTTATTTTTGAGTTAATGGCAATCTGGCCGATATTCCAGCCAATTCCTGTCAGTGTACACCTTTATGTAGTCGGGTATAATAAGTACTCTGTTTACTGCACAAAGATCGATCTTACTTATTTTTTATTTTCACACGTTAATGCGGCGCTGTGAAAATGATGACAACTAGTTAAGCGCCATGGTTACAATATGGAAAGAATTAAAATCAGTGTTGTCTGTTCGTTTTTTAATATTCACAGCAGGTAGTAAATGTAATTCTTTTATTTTTTCTAAACCCTTCATTCTTGATTAAGTAGACACTAAATAGGTACCGCTTGATGCTTGGACCTTCAGACCATGGTACTAATCAGGGTAGGCTCGATCAGTACCATGGTTCAAGCAATAAGGTTTCGTTGTTTCCCTTTAGGTTATACGAGTGGTGGTAATGAGGATACCGAAGATCCGGACGGAGGAGGAGGTGAAGAAGTTTACAGACCTAATTATCGAACTACAGCGCCTCCAACAACCACGACCAGGTATATTTTTTAACTCTACAAAAAGAGGGGTGTTATAAACTTGAGACTGCCTATTACCCAGAGGACATAAGCACCGGCTTAAGTCTTCTGGGTAATAGGTAGTCTACCTATAATAATCGACATATAACTTTGGTACCCCATAAACCCATGTTTTACTGCCTCTGTGGCGCGGTGGGAGTGTATCCGACTGCTACGCAAGAGGTCGTGGGTTCATTTCCTACACGGGACACCACTTTGTGTGATCCACAAATTGTTGTTCCGAGTCTGTGACTGTAAATGTACTGATAGTGCACTTTGTGTTAGTGACTTGTATGTTTGTAAGGTCCCCCGCAACACAGGGCTTGTACCATACTGCGGGAGTCGTCTTTAAAAAAAAATCTTAATAGCTGTTGCCCGCGACTTCGTTTGCGTGTTGTGCGAAATTTTATATTAAAAAAAAATTAAAAAAAATTATACTTATGTATTAAAAAAATTATGTTGCTCCGGCGCTCCGAACTGTTCCGTATTTCAAAAGAAAAACTGAATTCATATAGGATCGCTTTGTTGTCCGTCTGTCTGTCAAGACTTAAGACCCTTTGTCTTGGGAACAAGTTGAAATTAAAACCAAATAGGCACTCAGGTCTACAGTCCCTTGAAGCCGTGAAAAAATAAAACTCTAAGTAGGTAACGTAAAAAAAAGATAGGTCGAGTCGAAATTTACGAAAAAAAAAAATTACGAGACTCGATTCCTGAACTATTTGTAATCTGCATCTACCTACAAATTTGTACGGAACCCTCGGTGGGGGAGTCCGAGTCGCACTTGTCCGGTTTTTATTTTGTTACTTTGTATTTTGTGTCAAAATATGCAGTTGATTAGCGAAATCGTTAATTTCCATGCAATTTGAATCAGTACCTAGTGTTTGACAAAAACACAAGCAAAATACCTACCTACTATCACAGATTACCGTATTACTATTACTTAGGGATTTAACAACGAAACAACTGTTTTGAAGTCGGATAAAAATCAAATAGGTACTTATTAAACTATTTAAACTTACGTTCGTTTATTGGATTATGTATTTTGTTCCAGTGAGGAACCTCCTTCCATTGATCCTGAGACGCAAAAATCAGATTGTCCCATGACCACGTGGGGCGATTGGCAAGATTGTGAAGGGGAGTGCATTGATGGCAACGTGAGGGGATATCAAACACGATACAGGGAACATCCAGAAGTATGTATCACTGAAGTTGCAAATGTTAAGAAGTCGTAAATTCGATGTTGATTTAAAATAAAACAACCCTCACCCCTACTAAGAAATAACCTGTAAGTAGTTGTTGCTTAACTAAATAGTGGTATTATTTATACAGGATTCTACACCTGAGTGTATTGAAAAGATGTCCACAGTAGACTTCCAGCCTTGTTCAGACGAATGTGAAGAAGAACAGCCAGAAGAATCAGAAGGCTTTGAGGAAGAGGAATAGCTGCGATCGAGTGATTTGATTTTAAATGTACCTTTTTATGATAAATACAATTTTATTTAATGTTGTACTAATTTTGTTTTAATGCCTGATGCTGATGAAAAGAAAATGAAACATAATAGAATGAAATGGAACGTAACAAATCTCTTTCATCAAGGTCTGTTCAAAAACCACGAAACCAAGAATAAAATACCCAAACTTAAAATTATACTTTTGGTTGTGCCATATTATTGATAGTTAAATATTTTTTTAAACTAGTATGTTGAAAAGCTTCTGCATATTTCTAGACCAAAACAATAACAATTTTAGACTTAAGTATCTGGTTTTACTGCTCCAGTATTACAATATTTTAACTATTCTACCACAAGTTTTTGAACGTGTACCACCTTTACGTCATCGCGTGAGACATTCCCATGAAGGCAATAAAATTTAGGATTTATTGAAATATCCTTTATTATTCGCTATTTAATTTATTTATTATGCTAACCAAAACGCCAAAGCCTGCATACAAACGATTCATCACATTTTCATTGAAGGCTGTATTGTTAGTTGAAGCTGCAGGATTAGCTATCTCCTACGGTCTCTGGCACAAACTGAACACCGACAGAGGTGAGTAAACTCTTTTATTTATATTTACTTATGTGTATAAAGCTTTAACAAAGAAATTTACGATCAACGGCACAAATTTATCATCAAAAATTGTCGAAATATGAGATGTTACATTTTATAATAAAAGTTCAAGAAACATACCTACGCACATAGTGCAAAAGGTAGTTTCGATATATCAGGCCATTATTATCTGTTTTTGTGTTTGTACTGTGCCAAGTAAACAGAATTTACTGTGTCCGTTATGCTAGCGTACACCAGAGCTATATCGAGTTGGTTACTATGCCATTAAACTCTGCGTAAATACTGCCTAATTAGTGTAAAAATAAAAAAAACTCTGCCTCTTTAGTTTAGGAAATAAACACCATTTTCACTGGGTACGCTGGCGTCACGATCAAGCTAGCGTACCCATGGCCGTACTTGAAAACGGCTAATTGTTAAGCAACAGAGTTTACATACAAAAACTCTGCTCTAATACTGCCCCCCCTATACTAAATTTCATAACGATTGCTCTTGTAGGAACAGAGATATTGAACAAGACTTTTCAATGACATTCGGAGCTGGCGTTATGGCAGCGTACACATAATAGTTCTTATAGAAAGGGAACTTTTCCTTTAATAAATGCTATATGTAAAAATAGTGCGTGAAATTCTGACTCTAATAGTGTAAATACTTTATGCGAATTCGCAGTGGAATGATTAAAAAGACCCTGTTCGTTTCTATTCACAGTACAGGTACAGATATGCTCAAAAGTGCTTTGACAAGTTTCATCATGACCCAAGGTACTGTCCAGTTTACGATAATGTCATGGTCGTGGGTTATCGCTGCAGTTGTTGTCTTGGACCTGAAATGAGTAAAATAAAATTGTATTTTAGATTTATTATTTTTAAATAGCATTAGTAGATTTTATGCAACTTCTGGATCAGGGACGGTGGACTTATGTGGTTTACGAAGAATCTATACATTTAATATAGATATACATAGATACCCATCTGGGGATGAACATGTATAAAATGTGCCCGCGCGAAGCCGGTACCTACGTGGCTAATAATTTATAAAACCTGCTACAAAAAAAGGAAATGTATGAAATTATTTCATTTTAATTTGAACAATCTCAAGTTAACAATTAATGTTCTAATTGCAAGATAACAAACTACCTATTTATAATATGCTTTATTTGCAAAATAGTTATAGGTACCTACTCGGTAAACACAACTCGTAAAATGTAATGTTAGTAATAATTGAGCGACAGACATTGAGTTATAACGTAAAGTACTAGTTGAGATTTTTGCTAAAATATGGCACACATCGGTAATCTGCCTAACAATAATATAGTATAGTTTTATGTCTCACTCTTGCACACATGAAAGACAAGCGCGCGAATTGGTCCGCCCTTTGCTCCGAGGAACCGGTTTACTGATAACAAATAAAATTACCAACTTGTTTTTCTCTCTTGAGCAGCATATTAGCTTTCAGTAGTGCATTCTACATGATTCAAAAATTGAGTTACCTATCTTCATATGAGTCAAAGAGATTTAAAAGTCTATAAATATTAAACTTACCAATATTGCCGACCAAAACGTGAAAACTAAGAGACCATAATAATTACCTATCTTAATTCAATAATAGAATTTGTGCATAATGTCCGAAAACTTTTATAAATGGTGTCGCATAATTTACTAAACTATTTTATAATTACATCTATTTAAATCTGTCTAAAACTAAGTAGTATGTGGTACAGATACAATACTTTATATATTTGTACAAATTAATATTGTATCAATTTATTGTACATGTTCAAATATTTTTAAGGCAATAGTAATAAAATTATAAGTTGACTTAAGAATTATTTACTTACACATTAGGTGAAGATAAGAAGACATATTAAGTAATACTACACATTAAGTATGCCGTATATCTAATCCATCTAAATCAAACCAATACGGGTAGGTAATCTAAAACCTAACCCATACAAAGTAAAATGTTAAGTTAACATCACCAAAGTCAGGATATCAAAATGACAAGTAAGATTTTATAAATCTTTTTGAATAAAATGAACCGCGACATAATTCATAAAATAATAATTTGTAAACTAACCTAATAAATTGACTGCTATAATTCTAAACACATCACGGTCCGACTAGTCCGTGAACGGCAATGATATTGTTGTCGTCTTAGTAAAGAAAACCCCCAACCCCCCGACCATGAGAGCTGCCATGCCAATAAGACGTGCAAGCGCGAGGGAGAAAGTATTGCCTATTTCACATTAGCATTTGAAAATGTTCAATTCCACGCAAACCAACTTTTTACAGTCAAGCACATAAATAGGTAATGTAATAAGAGAGTCTTCGCACTGATATAATATTACTTATTACACAACTATTTGGTACATATACACAACACTGTTTTCGTATTATAATTCTACGGGGATGACAATATTATTATCGCGAACGTGTCGCTCTCGTCGTAGCGGGCGGCCGAGTGTCCTTGGAGGGGTAGTAGCACAAGGGAATTCCGGCGCGCGCGCCTGCCCTTGTCGTGTCTTTGAGTTGCCACTGTTTTCGAACACTGCAATGCGGCGTTACAGTAATCATTTTAATTTTATTTATGTCAAAACACATCATGCTAACTTAAATTAGAAAATAACGCTATATCTCTGTTTATAATTTCACTAATAATTCATTTTGTTCGTGACTGTACGTCAATACATTTGTTCCTAGAACTTAACATAGATTTTTTGATTATTCCACTGCGAATTCTCATAAAGTATTTACACTATTAGAGTCAGAATTTCACGCACTATTTTTACATATAGCATTTATTAAAAGAAAAGTTCCCTTTCTATAAGAACTATTATGTGTACGCTGCCATAACGCCAGCTCCGAATGTCATTGAAAAGTCTTGTTCAATATCTCTGTTCCTACAAGAGCAATCGTTATGAAATTTAGTATAGGGGGGGCAGTATTAGAGCAGAGTTTTTGTATGTAAACTCTGTTCCTTAACAATTTGCCGTTTTCAAGTACGGCCATGGGTACGCTAGCTTGATCGTGACGCCAGCGTACCCAGTGAAAATGGTGTTTATTTCCTAAACTAAAGAGGCAGAGTTTTTTTTATTTTTACACTAATTAGGCAGTATTTACGCAGAGTTTAATGGCATAGTAACCAACTCGATATATCTCTGGTGTACGCTAGCATAACGGACACAATTTACTGCTCATAAGATGTCTGTATCAGCTTTGTTAACAATACAAGTCGACAACAATAAACTCTAAATACAAGCCTTTAAATCCATTTTGAATATAACCACCCCAATAACTAACTGTACAAAAATGTATTAAACAATAAACAGCATAGTTCTAGAAAGTGTGACATAAGACACTTGGATTTTTTTTACTAAATTAACTGCAACATAAATAAAGTTTTAATTAAAAATATATCTTCATAATTTGATGTGCCAGTTCAAATAAAAACCCCATATTGTGGAGTTATAAAGCAATAAGTAAAATCATATTTTTAGGATGAAAACTTTACAAAGTCATGTGTCCTCAATAACAATTTATCTCACATGGGTACTGTACTTGAAATAAATAATAATAATAATATCTATATCTTGGGACAACTCATACAATGCTATCTGATCCCAAACTAAGCAGAGCTTGCACTATGGAAACCAGACAACGAATAAACATACTTATATTTTCCTTAGTACATACATATGATAGATTCTCTATTATTAAGATTATAAAAATGTGTCTTCGACAGAAAAAAACTTCTGGGGCCCTCTCCCAGCAGTTTTTTTCTGTTGGAGACACATATTTTCGAACCCCCAGAACCCCCTTGTGCCCTTGGAATCTTTCTAGTCATGCTGCATGTTTCTAAACCCAACCTCTGATTTTTTTAAACATTTGTATATATCATCAAGGTTTGGTTTTTCCTCACTTTGATGATTAAATTCTGTAGATTAAAATTTATGTCATAAAACAGTTACCATTGGTTCGACTGCCTCTGTGGCGCAGTGGGAGTGTATCCGACTGCTACGCTAGGGGTTTTATCCGTCGTGGGTTTGATCCCCACCCAGGATAAAACTTTGTGTGATGAGCATGATGGTTTATTCTGTGTCTGGGTGTTATTTATCTATAATATGTATGTATTTAGAAATATATAAGTATGTTTATCAGTTGTCTGGTTTCCATAGTACAAGCTCTGCTTAGTTTGGGATCAGATAGTGTTGTGTGTGTTGTCCCAAGATATTAAGATATTATTATTATTGGTGTGTTAACTACTAACTTACATAGTTTCATAATTGAGTAGATGGTTGTTATAGAACAAACATCTACTAAATTAAGAAACTAGGACATTGTTAATATTGTTGATTATTATGTGTGGTTTCCATGACAATTTGTCATAGTGTCAATAGTTTAATAAATGGCTCAAGGATGCTATACATTTTGTTGGGTTACAGCTGTGTTGTTAGGGTTGATTGGCGTAAGTAGTGCTATTAAGAATCAATAGCCCAAGTGCAGTATTTTTAAATCAATACTATTATTATAAAGCTGAAGAGTTTGTTTTAACATGATAATCTCAGGAACTACGGGTTGGCTAGTTAACTCAACACAGCATGTTAACAGATAGGGTAGCATAGCATAAAAAATGTAAAAACCACAATAGTTTATAAACAGTGTTTTTGTAAGAGTATTACTATTGAATAGCAATTTGGGTAGTTTTTATGTAACAATTATTCTTTCTGATAGACAAATGGCTACCATAACCTTAATTTATAGGTTTATTTCTACACAAATAGCTCTAAATCTCTAGCTAAGATATGAACACTTTAAGGGTATGAGTTTGTAAATTAATATATTGGTGACATTAGATCCATCTCGGGATTTAATATGCTGCATGATAATTGAAGCAGCATTTAAATACTGAATGGCACTACCTACACCAATCAATTATTCAATCACTATCTATTATTTTATAAATGATTTTATTGGGAGAACCATAGATAACACATTGGTCTACTTAGGTAGCAGTGCACATAAGACTGAACTGTCTGTGCAAGAGGTTGTCGGTGCAAATCACACACAAAGCAGAGCTTTTTGAGATTAATTATTGTTGGTTTCGATTTTGAGTGATCTTTGCGTTTATCAATTGCATGTTTAAAAGAAGGACTTGTTAAAAAATAATAAAGATTTGAACATAGCATTTATTTTCCAGATTTTCGTCTGTATATGTACAAAAACTACAACTGGGCATTGGAAGGCTACTACGGAATTGGTGAAAAGATTGCCAACAATAAGACTAGGGAATTAGATCAGGCAATTTGGATTAACGAGAAAAAAATATAAGAATAGCGGTGAGATGAATATTGGTATTAGAGCGACGTTCTGGGTCGTTACTTTCGGAACCATCGGTTATGCACTATTCAAGTTGGTCAAACCTGATGATGATCTACTTAAACAGGTCATTATCTTTAGTATTTTGATTGTGGTCACTGATCATTTAGTTGTGTACGTTTTGTTTATTGGGGATAAATAACTGCATGTTCTGCTTAAAGAAATTTCTTCACTCTATATTTTATTTTATTTGAAAATATAGCAATGTAAATTACTTGCAATTTTGTTAACCCCTCCAGCTAAGCTAAGTTGCTAGTATTAGGAGTGGGTTCATGTAGTATAAGTGGAATTCATACCTCTTGATTGCAAATCCAATGTTTTAACGGAGTGTAAGGAGTTCTTTACCAGAAGTTGGGATGGTTGCATTTCAAGCCTAAATTGTGTTTCTTGTAAAATTTTGTTGTTTGTACTCACTAAATTTAAATGTTTTTGCTTTGTTGGTTTAAATAACGGTCTTAGAATAGAATAAATTTCATATGTTTTTGTGTGTGTTAAACTGAAATCTTTATATATTCTATCTGTTAGATTTTTTTTAAAGGAACTTTTAAGATATCAGTGCCCATTTCATGAAGTATTTATAGTTAACTAACAAAAAAATATATAGAAATTGTATATTCATCAAGTTTGATCCATTTTGATTCATAAAATTCATATATTTTTTACGACATAATTAAAATCCTTACTTAAAATAATTCACTAACATTGTATTTTATTTTGCAGTATAATTCAGACTCCAAATACACAGATGCAAGGAAATTAAGTCACAAAACAGTAGAGGCTCTTAAGAACGCAGCAGACCAGAATTCTGAATTAAATAAGACAATAGAAGACTTGTTAAAGAAAGGAAAATGAGTGACAAAGGCTCAGTTTTAGAAAGATTAAGTAGACGTGATACACAGCGAATAGAAAAATTACAAAAGGCACATAAAGCAAGGGAAGAAGTTGATGCTTCAGATGAAAATGAAGACTATTTCTCTGGAGCTTTTAAAATAAAAAACGAATACATTGAAGACTTACTGACTCAGATACCAACAGTAGAAACAAACGCATTACCATCCCACTTTGATAACATAAAAAGAGAAGTTAACGAGTTACAAAAATATGTAGTCACATCATCATTCTTTCTAAAAGAGTTTAACATGCGCAAATATTTAGGCATTGTACAGAACTTACAAACTAAATGTTATGAATTAGAAGACAGATATGTTCCTAGGAAAAAGTTTGGATTTTCAAAGAAAAAGCTACCTAAATCCCATATTCAAAAATCTGATTCGTTGGATGAGAATGATGGTGCTGGGAAAACTGATAGCAACAAATGGGATGAAAAGCTTTTCGGTTTTGATTCACAGGAAAACAAAGTATTGGTACTTGAAAACGATGATTTGTTTCAAAGGGATGTTACTTTACGAAATCTTAAAAACTGTACAGTTGGCCTCAAAGGCATGATGGGAACGTTGCATTTAACTAATTTAGAAAATTGTATAGTACTCTCCGGTCCAGTGACATCATCGGTATTTGTTGAGAAATGTACGAATTGCAAGATCATAACTGCTTGTCAACAACTACGTATGCATACATCTACTAAATGTGACATCTATTTACACGTTACAAGCAAAGGAATTGTCGAAGATTGTTCCAATATCCGCACATCTCCATACAATTTGTATTATCAAGACTTAGATAAGCATTTCAATATGTCTTCTTTAGACCGAAATTCTAATAATTGGGATAAATTGGACGATTTTAATTGGCTGGCTCCAGATATTCCATCACCTAATTGGTCAGTGTTAGACCAATCACAGCGCATTACGGATTGGAATGAGTGGTGGTCAAAAATTCCATCGTAATAATTATTGTAGGGTAGTTATTTTAAATTCGCCGTGTAACAATGCTCTTAATACTCCATAATCTATAGGATGTAACAGCTACTAATATATTGTAACAATTTATATTATAACATCATCTGTTTGTACGCATTTGATATGATCAATAGTTAGGAGATGAGTGCACTACAATAACTACACAAACTAATTCTTTATAGGACAGTGTCGGCATTTACACAAAACATTGAGAGTACAGAATATAACGCACATATAGACGATGTCACGGACACGGAATTTGGGACCATTTTGTTTCAAATATGTTCCGAGATTCCGAGTCCGTGAGTAATGCCTATGCGTGTACGTGTGTGGCATTTATCCCACTTCTGATCAGATGAACAAAGAATCAAGTTAAAAAGCAGTTAAAGTACTGTATCATAAAGGATAGTTAACTTTGAAAGTTCTGTAAAGGGATTTATCACTCGAATATTATTGACACATCTTCAGTGGTTGACTAACTCTGCAAAGCACTTGTTTCAAAGCGATCAACTATCGACTATTTTCACGCTCAAGAAAGGTACATTATAGGTAGGGAGGTATAACTAAGGGAGAGTACTCGCCGATAGTGTGAACAATCAGCAATCAACTAATATATATATATATATATCTCTCTCTTCACCGGGCGGCGGTGGAACAAGTGCCTAAGTAGTCACAGTATCAAGAAACTTACCACATTTGCTACTACATGTAGTGGCGATTGCCCTAAACCGGATGGAAAATTACATCCAAGCTTTTATTGTTTTTTTAGAACCGTCTTATTTCATTTATAATATTTTGTTTTACATTTTGTGAACTACATATTAATAGTTGAAATCTCACTGAAGTGACCTTCCCTTGTATTGTTTATGTACTGAAACTATTATCATGGTTGATATTTTAGATTCTGATTGTAAACTTCATACACATATATGAGCAGTAAACAAAAAAACTGGCCATACCGTTATCCTATATATCATTAATTTCTATTACAAACACGTATAAATATACATTATATTTCCGATTAATTTCTATTGCAAATGCGTATAAATATACATTAAATTTCCGAAAAAGTGTCCATTTTGCGAATTGGACCAACCGCGAATTGGACCAACCGCGAATTGAACCAATCGCGAATTAGACCAACCGCGAATTAAACCAACCACGACATCGGGCGCCAATCATTTCACCGGATACCGTCAAAGTACATCGCGCGACGGGGGAGCGGTGCAAATAAATTTTGCCCTCTTGATAAAATTTAACGCCTTAGATTGCTTAGCCGTAGGACGCTGTTGGCGCCTGAAACGCTGCGGAACAAAATGGACGCTGACATAGACGTCGTTTATGGACACAGAATCTCGGAACACCTTCGGAACAATTGATCAGAGGTGTGGGTTCAAAATTGTACTCACATATTTTTAAGTTGAAATCGCCTGATGATAATGTGGCGATTTTGTAATAAATTTAATTATCTACTTGTCATATTGTTTGCCGAACGAAAGCGGTACATACTGAATCCTCATATATGTGTATTAGTTTATATAAAGTAATTATTACAGTTATTGGTACGATCATTTTTGATGTTGAAGTTATAACAGAATACTGGTAAAATGAGCCATAAAATTATGTTAGCAAAGATATCTGCTTATTTAATTCGGTATATATAATTTATGAAATAAATAACTTTATTAGAATTTAGTTGTTTTATTTGAAAGAGTTTCAAATTCAAAAAGCACGTCTTATGGTGATTTTCAACTGGCGTAAGAGTTGAACTACAATCTGGGCGCATCGAATCGCCCTTACTTATTCTTAAGCTTGTAACCTTTTGTTGGATTCCAATCCGGCAACTGCGACTTAATCATTTGAAACAAAATTAAGTAGCTCTGCATTGTTTTGTTGGTCATTAAAGCATATATCACAGGGGTTATATTTGTGTGATTTATTGTACTACCAGTATCTACATGAATTGTATACAATTGCACGAATGGAGAAGGGCAGCTTCTGAATGTGCCATCGCCATAAAATTCTTTTGATTCACATGTGATTTTCCTTGCTTCCACCGAGGAAAACACTATTATTCGTGTATTATTAGTTTCATTTGAGTAGTCTGCTAACAAAAAGTAATTATATCTTGGTGGCACTTCGACTTCAAGAGCATTTTTAAATAACATCTTTGAAACTCCAGCTTCTGTGTTCCGTTGTCTATACAGTGTACTTTTAACGCTAGTAAATTTTGGTATGTTGGATACAATATTTATACCGGCATCTTTAAGGTTGCCTAACATGGAATTGTATTTTTATGGTATGTTAGGGAAGTCCGGTTTGTACAATTCAGTCTTTAATTTATGGATTGATTCATCAATTTCGTTCTTCGCAAAGTCAGGAGCATGGCTAAAAGCAGATTAATCTAGAGAGAAGTTGCTGACAGTTGACAAGCGCAGCGTTCAGTTTGAAACCAATGGACGAATTGGAGCCGCAACGCGATCACAAGTCACAGCCCTGCTGTGACTTTTGTGATGAGTTCAGCGGGAAACTTAAAATTCATTACAGTCATTTTTATAGCGAAAAAGCACTGCGCTGCGCTAGCTATCTCGCGCAGCGTGAATTTAAACAACATCGAACGAGCTGTGGACCGCAGCGCGATCTTATTAGTCACTTTGCAGGCAGTGGGACGTAGCATCAAGGTGGAATTCACTGAATGAGTTGCCGAGCACAGCGTGAACTTTGAGAAACCGAACGAGCTGGATGCCGCCGCGCGATCTTAAATCACTGGGAGCGGAGAGAAGCGCAGCTTGTATTTAGAATCCGAACTTGTAATGCGAATCACTCTCGAAGACGGATACAAAATTGTGAGCTTGTGATACGCAGATGACAGCAAGACGGATACGTATATAAGACCAAGATTATGATCGTGGACCGCGCTAACGACAATTCTCCCGAAGTTGCTCAGATCGCGAACTGCGACGTGGTCCAGACCTACGTGTATCTTGGGGCCTTTATATCAAACAACGGCGGTTGCCTAAATGAAGCAAAACGACGTATGGCCATAACTAGAACTGCGATAGAGAAGTTGAAGAGAGTATGGAGGAATCAAACCATTACCAAAGCTACCAAAGTCAGGTTGATGTGAACACTGGTATTCCCCATTTTTCTTTACGCGGCAGAGACGTCGACAGTGCGCGAATTAGAAAGGGGGAAGATAGACGCTCTAGAGATGTGGTGCTGGAGGAAAATAGTGGCAGGTGGTCGCCTCCCCTTGCCCCCTGGGTACGTCCATGACCTTAGCCTTTTCCTTTACCTTGCTACACGAGGTAGATTTTCTTTCAGTGGATTTATTTCTTAATACTGATTTCACCTGGCTGAAATAAGAGTTTCAACACATCTAACCGAAGATGCGTCAGACGTATCTGTTTAGTATGGCGAAGGCCTCAGAAGTGCCGATACGCGACGTATCATCCGTCTCCACGTGTCGCTTAATTTTCATTAGTCGTTCGGTGTTAATTATACTTTTACGTACAATATAATATTATATAGAATACTGTTACCAACATAAATGTTTAGGTACTTTCATTAGTCGTCCTACGCTTACAGCAAGTGTAATGTCGACTAATGAAAATAAAGTTTTATACTAATAAAAGTCACTGCAACAATAAATTATAATTTATTTAAATCTAGATTGGAAAATATATAAAAATGTCGAGGTTTCAAATCACAATATTTTTTATAAACCGATACAAATTTACAAAGATATTTATCTCGAAGCACGTAAGGATTCATTACACATATTATTTTATATATTCTGTCTTTAGGAGAAGTAATAACACCTGAAAGACGTACCACGATATTTTAAACACAAGAGTAACTAATTCTGCTGACCTTACATTTACTTACACTAAGGTATTAGTAAAATGAGGAAATATGTAAATAAAACCCTTTAATTTCACAAAATTATACATTAAATATCCATAATCTATATACATATTATACTTATTGCAATCAAACGTCATTTCATTCACACAACTAAGACCGGCTGCATTAGATACGAATATTTAATAGCTAAATAGTTTAGCATGGTCAAATGTTGTTTAGTTTGTCCAGCATGGAATAAAAATATGTGTCTTACTAACACCTGAGTTTACCGACATTGAAAAACTGTTAAACCTGACCTGTAAATTCAATTCACTACGTAAAATTTTATTAAACAGTATAACGCGAGACTGCAGAGCTACACCCGGCGCGGTATCAGCGCAGGTATGCCGCGTGTGTTCTATATTTGTCATGGTAGTGTTCCATAATTTATAATTGCTTAAATAGGTATTTAGATAACAATGACTAACGAAAGCATAAAGAAATAATAATTAGGAATAAATGAATTTCACATTAAAAGCCATCCATTTATAGGCCTAACTATTTATCTAGTGAGTATGTTACTTTCTCATATTAATATTTCTTAGTTACTTTTATGATATCCCAACAACCCCGTTACAACTGAAAAAGTAATAATTAAAATCCAAACTAACAATATTATTCGTAACTTCTAAAATGACAATACGAGTTCGTATTTAAAAAAATCACCGATCAAGATCAGGTTACACTACTACATAAGAACTTTTACGTTATGACACAAAATAAATTCATAATCTCTTTAGCTTAAAAATATTAGCAGCATAAATATACATATGTATTAAACAAATATTTTAACATACATAGTTTTAAATCTGGGTTAAAAAAAGCTTACTAGGTAAATTACTGAAAAGACATTCAAATTCTTATTCGAAATTATATAAAGATCCGTTTCTACCTGGTTTAAAAATAAAATAATCCGGAAAAAAGATACCTTACTTTCTGGTTAGTTAGTTTACAATACGTTGTTAGTATAAAATCTCAATAACAGATGATTAATCTCAAATAGTATATTCAGTATAGAAATAAATGCATATTCTAGGAAGCAACTTAAGTACACGAAAAGTTTTCTAATAGGTAATACAAACAATTTAATAGATAAAAAAAAAACTGACAAATGACTTACCACAGTGTTGGAAGTTTTTATTTTATTATTTACCTTCAAAATATTCCCACAGGCGATGCCTGTGTGAATATTTTCACACAGGCATCGCCAGTTCATCAGTTATTCTACTAATTCTTTAACAAGCGCCATGTAAATGCATAAATAATCGTTTTTATTTTGCCTCGTACTATTTTAGAAAGCGTAAATCTAAAAATATACTTAAAAGTATATTAAAAAATATAATTTCTGTCATTTTTAAATACTTGAAAATGATTGAATACGAGATTCATTGTAATTTAGGCCGCAAATAATATACGGCGTTCCAGCACATTACATATACATTATCGCGTACAGTGTAGGTATTCGCTTGTAGTTTTCACTCGAGTGGACGTTCAAGGGCAAACATCGTCATCATATCACAAGAAAGAGACACATTTTTAACCTTGCTTTTCTACTGATGATCACGATGTAAATGCTGCTGCTACGAAGACACTAACCAAGAAGTCTATAAGTTCAGAAGCACAGCGTGAAGGCTGATAGCAACGCCCCGATTTTGCGGCCTAATGGTAAAATTTCCCAAAGGTATTTGTGTAAGAATCGGTGAAGTTGTGGTAAATAATTGTAGATTGAAGTTAATTTTACCATTAATTTACAAAGTAGTTACATAAAACTGGTGTTACCTTCTTGCAACGGAAAAAAGGTTTTAATGCAGCATTACATTTTTAATGACGACATTATCAGTTAATGAACTCTTTCCAGGTTATCGTGTACCTATCTTATCCTTATACCACACTTCTTCGCTATTTCGCTCCGATACCTCTTCACTGAGTCCAACACGAAAAATGTACATTAAAGAGCACAGTATTATAATATGTATATTTAATAAAAAAAAATGATATTAGTCCATTTACATGTTTTTGTATGAACCTTGTAACTTTGTTGTGGTGGAAAATAAATATTATTACTAGTGTAAACCATTTTGACAATATAGTTTACACCAAATATATAATAACAATGAGTGCAGGTAGTAATAAATGTTATTTATTAAACACTATTTGACCTTGATTTACTTTGGTGGTATAACTATCTCTTTCTAAGACGTCCTGACATCCGTCCATACGAGAAAGATGTAGTTACCTACTCATAATGAATCTCCTCTTCCATTCAGAACAGATTGTGAAAATTATCATTTT
Organism: Herminia tarsipennalis; assembly: GCA_945859575.2. NCBI lineage: Eukaryota > Metazoa > Arthropoda > Insecta > Lepidoptera > Erebidae > Herminia > Herminia tarsipennalis. Next base: position 5,061,157 of record OX243834.2, on the reverse strand, counting down.
ATTCTCAAAATATACACACCAGCAAAGTTTGAGCATTACAAAGATTACTAGTACTAGCGAAATTCCCCTAGCAATTTTGAACATGGCAAGTTTGTGAGGCTATTATAACATGACGGGATATCACCACTAAAATTATACAGAAAATCGCTAGTGTGATTTATTTCTAATTCATATTGTTGGAATATGAACCTTTGAAATTATATAAAATGTTGCTAGGACTAAAATATTTTTAGTCATCAATTTCCAAATATGTTTTTATTACTTTATACACAAAATTATTAGATTATAATGGATTAGATCACATGGAGAATCACTCTAAGAATTCCCATTTTATAAAAGTATTAGAAAACATGAATCCATTTCTTTACTATACGCACTATGAAACACATTAGGCGTGAAATACTTACAAGTACTTATAGAGAATATTGTTGAGACAAGATTGCGATATTCAGACATTATTCATGCCAAATTAAATAGTCAAAAAATATTTTTATCATTTGTAGTTTCAACTTCTTTCATTGGTCGGCCAAAATTAGTAACGTCGTTATGATTTATTCTTACGGTTTCAGCACATTTTGGATGTAATCTCTTTTATCTCACTCATGTTACAGTGAGATAAAAGAGTTAGAGAAAAATAGAGACAGAGATGTAGTATTAGAAATTAAATTGCTAAAAGATCCACAAATCTAAGCAAATATTATCTAAATAATAACTACGGGAAAGGAACATAATAATTCGTAATATTTAAATTATTTATAGGCAAAAAAATGGCTGCGATTTCAATTTGTTTAGTAAATAGACATTGGGTTGCATTGGGCGTCTATGAGATATATAATGTACAAATATATAAATTACTCACACATAGTTTTCGTTTCAATACGTATCGTAATCATCTCTGAAATAGTAAACAAAAAGATTTACAAAGATTCTGATCATTTCATTTGAATATCTATTTAGTCTAGTTCGAACGACTAATGAGAATGTGATTTTTTTATATTAATTTGTGTATATATATGGGTGATATTTTTATATGATTTATAGTAATTAATAAAATAAATGAATAAAAGAAGCAATGTACTAAATAGGGCACTTACATATTTGAGCTATCATTCTGCATATTCCTTAAAAAAAACACAAGATGATTTCAATTTGGGGAGACGGGGTGGCTTGGCCCCTGAGAGCAATCAAGGATGTTAGTTTGAGAGCCTTGATCTGTCTGAGCAATCCAGGGTAGGTTTTATATAGTTAAATGCATACAATCAATAACTTGGGCACTTTTAGGGACCGGGAGGGAGAGGTGGACGGTGAATCTGAATCTACCACTGGCTAATATTGCCATCTATATTCACAATTTATGCCATTATCTAAACTTGTAATTTCAGTTCATTACTTTTTCTTACATTAATTTTATTTATTCATTATACAGATAGGTGATCCTCGCAACTACGTCCGCGTCTCATGAGAGGGCTAGAGAGAGTGGATGCCCACAATACAATCCTAAAGGGGCTGAAAATGTCTTTATCCACAAACCACTTGAGAACAATTGAACAAAATTTGATAAAATTTTGGTATCTACAGGTAATTTAAAATCACGCGGAAGAAACCAGGGGAAACATTGTTTGTATGTCGGTAATGGGTTATTAGTTATTAATCTGTAAGAAGAGCAGTTTTGTTCAAAATTGAATATTTGTGATGAATAACGTATGTATTTATTTGGTTAAGGGTTAATACCATGTTTATTAGAGCACTTTCACAAATAAATGCATTATTTTAGAACAAATTTGATTGACCATAAAAAAAGTGAAAAACCGTACGTCAACCTAGGATAAAGATAGGTATTTGCTGTCGCGGACTTTTTATTAAACTTTTTAAGAGGAACAAATCCGTCATACATTATTGCCGTGTAACTTTAACAGTTTACGCTGTATACGCAACAACGAAAGCTCTCAAAAGGAATATTTTTCCCCGTTTTTGCAACAATTTTCATTGCTGCTCCGCTCCTGTTGATCATAGCGTGATGATATATAGCCTACCTCGATAAATGGGCTGAACAACACAAAAAGATTTCGAATTTAAACCAGTAGTTCCGGAGATCATCGCGTTTAAACAAACAAACATATAGCTTTATAATATAAGTATAGATTAAGTCATACAATCGATAAATGTGTAAATATCGCAACCTAATCAGCCTGCGTTCGTTTAGTCTCTAGAATGCCATTACATGCGAACGCCGATATTTATTCAGGGTTCGAATTTATTAGGACAATAATCACGATAATTATCAAATAATACACTTCTCATATCAATTTAAACAAACATTTTTACAAACTAATTACTTTTATAAATTCAATAAAAGATTACTCACATTCAAAGATTTTTTTTTTGTGAAACCTTATGTTATTTTGATAACTGACTGCCAATCAAAATTCACCTTGATAATTATTAACCTAAATTTGTCTTGATTTATCAACCTAAATCATTTACCAACCTTGAAAATTCAACTTGATAAATTTCAACCAATATCTACATTGATAATTGGCAATGTGGATATTGGTTGATAGTTGATAATTATAATAAAATTATCAACTCACATTCACCTTGATAATCATCAATCTACAGATTATGATCAAATAAACTAAATAATTATCATCCAACATTTATCTTGATAATTTGGTAAGTAATTGAATCAGTCAAGTCAAATTAGTCTCTTTTTATTAAACGTCAAAACGACACGCTCTTTAGATTTGCAGTCAATTTATGACGTCATAATTTAAGATAAATGATTTGATCATTTAATTTTAGTATTTATTCTGATGATTATAAATACTAAAAACATGATAATATGTGAAAAAAGGTTTTTTTTGAATTTTAAAACATTATGTATTACTTGATTTGAAAATATACAAAACACAGTTATTGCCGCGTATTATTTACCTTTAAATAAGCTACTTTCGGTAGTGAACAATAAATTATGAAATTCGATTTAAAAATGTATGTAGAAATAAACATAGATAGGTATTGATTTCGGGTCATAAATACTAAACTCTTGACTCTGAAACTGTCAACGGAAAAAATGCGCATAGAAAGTGGCGCCATCTAGCGATCTCGGAATACAAATAACGATTACGTTGCTTTATTGTCAGCATAGATGGCGTTGCCGACACTTTATTTGACGCCTCCCAACACCAATCTTATTGGTCTATGCTGATATGACGATGACGTTATAAACATTTTTAATTGGCAGCGTATTCGCGCCAATTAAAAATGTTGAAATTTTAAAGTAATTTTATAGCAGGAAAACGTGTTTATTTTGTCGAAATATTTGTTTTTGTGGCTAAAGATAGAAAAACGTTGGTTTGTCTAATGAAAATTAGAGAAACCAACATTTTAAACTATTATTTTAAACAAAGTAGAATACCATATTGTTTGACGTTTCGATCAGGTTGCACTGGCTGTAGACACAAACGGACTGTGTTTTATATATTTGTAATCATGCAATTTATTTTATTTGACAAATAGACTAGACATTCAAATACCGAATTATCAACCAATATTCACCCTGATAATTATCAACTAATATTTATCTTGATAATTATCACATCGAACCCTGCTCTATGCCTATTTTATTCTTAATTTAGCTCACCAGTTAGGTTTTTTATGCGTTATAGTCCATTGTTGGTAGGTATTGTTAGGGTCGCAGGGGGCGAGGCCTAACTGTTTAGAGTGGGGTTGTAGGGTCAGGCAGTAGCCGTGTAGACGGTGGATAAGTTGACTTTTTTCGTCGTTGAAGCTGGAAAGAAAAGGTTTTAAAATTAGTACAGTTTTAAAAGAGAAAGTCGCAGATTCTGCCTCTGTGGCGCTGTGGGAGTGTATCCGACTGTTACGCAAGAGGTCGATCCCCACCTAGGATAAAACTTTGTGTGATGAGCACGATGGTTTATTCTGTGTCTGGGTGTTATTTATCTATAACATGTATGTATTTAGAAATATATAAGTATGTTTATCAGTTGTCTGGTTTCCATAGTACAAGTTCTGCTTAGTTTGGGATCAGAAAGCGTTGTGTGAGTTGTCCCAAGATAATATTATTTAGTTTAGTAGGTTATCATAATGATGTAAATGACGTCATCATTTTATCATTTTAGCCATCTTTGAGCCACCTACCGACTCTATCATCAGATCAAGTCTACAGTACCATAATATTGCATTGTGCATAAATTTGAGCCCAATCGAACTTCAGGAAGTGGTACTAATTTAGCTTCCAAGATTTGACGCAGACCAACAAACGTACAAACAAGTAGTCTGATTAACAAGTGCTTTTCAATAGTCACCGAAAACTATGAACGAGTTGTCATTCGATTAGGAATAGAATGTAGATGATTTTTAAAGATGATCAAATTCCGCTCGCTAAAATTGCAAAAGTTACAGACAATTATCTGAAAATAAAAAAGGGGTTTGCTATTTGCAAATGGCTCAATAACTACTTTAGATTTCGCAAATCTATACTAATATTATAAAGCGGAAGAGTTTGTTTGTTTGTTTAAACGCGCTAATCTCAGGAACTACTGGTCTGATTTAAAAAAAACTTTTTTTGTTGGATAGCCCATTTATCGAGGAAGGCTATAGGCTATATAACATCACGCTACGACTAATAGGAGCGGAGTAGCGACGAGAAATGTTGCAAAAACGGGGAAAATTTACGCATACGAAGTTGCGCGGGACAGCTAGTTTGAAATAAAATTAAAAAAAAAAGAGTTTCTCAGAGGAGTAAAAATACGGCCGAAAACCGGATGGCTAACACAAGCCCCTCCCCCACCCCTAGTAGGCTCCGTAGAAAAGTTAGCAAGGTTCGACAAGAAAAAGAAGTCGTATTTGTCTGCGTAGAAAGGACAACAGTGTCCAGTTCTAAATGAGAACTATCTTAACTGGACATTTGTTAAATGTACTAAGAGATTTTTGCCAGATTATTAAATGCAGCCTCCCCCTGCCCCCGGCTATCATTTGGGTTTCCATAAAATTAAAGGTATTTGACGGGTGTCCCCTTATGTTAAAAGTTTGGTAACCCCTGTTCTAGAGCTAACAGTTATTACCGGTCAATAGCTGGCGTTGTACGATTTTATGACTAACTAGTTGTCCCGCGCAACTTCGTATGCGTACATTTTCCCCGTTTTTGCAACATTTTTCATTACTGCTCCGCTCCTATTGGTCTTGTTATATAGCCTATAGCCTTTCTCGATAAATGGGCTATCCAACAGTGAAAGATTTTTTTAATTCGGACCAGTAGTTCTTGAGATTGTCGCGTTCAAACAAACAAACTCTTCAGCTTTATAATATTAGTATAGATTGGGGGTTACAATTGACTTACAAAAACACTTGCTTGAGTGATCTGGGTGGATTTATGTTTTTTAAATTATAAAATTATAATTGACATAATTTTGGGCGTTTTGGTTGAGCGTAGACGGCTATTGAAGAAATTTTTCCTAAGCCATCGACACCCAATTGAACAGCCTCGTTCATTTCGAAGAAGGGGAAGTAGAATAGAAGGGGAGGCCAGGGTGTTGGACGGATGGCAGAGGACGAGAAGAAGAGAGAGAGGCTAAGTCTACAAAGATGTATTAAAACTAAGTTCAACATACCTCCAAGGGCCATCAACGGTGCCCAGTCTGCAGAATGCTTGCTTCACATTGTTGACGTCGGCTTCCACGCAACGTTCACCCACTCCCAACTGACCCGCCTCGTTCAGTCGGAACAGCTGACTGTTACCAGCGCCGTGGCATGTTGATGTACCTGTGATAAAAATACATATCAAGTGGTCATGTTGGGGAATAATCATTATAACCAGTGGTGCTGAGCAATCCATGATTTGTTTTAGATTAAGTTTTTACCAAGGCAATGATGGTCTTCTTACTGAATTCACGGCCCGCGGTCAATCTTTGATGAAGACCAAATATGTAGGGATTATTACACAAGTGTGCGCCTAGACATAAATACATTTTCTATTCCCTCACATTCATAATGCGATGGTGTCGAAATGCTACAAAACCTAAGAAAGATTAGATGCAGGTCATCTATGGAGCTATAGTGGTAAGGTTGAATAAACTTAAGATACCAATTTTCGTCAAATCTAGTTTGGCACACCGCCAGGCCGATTTGAGACAGACTGAGTAAGGTATTTCGCATCTATACTAATATTATAAAGCTGAAGAGTTTGTTTGTTTGTTTGAACGCGATAATCTCAGGAAATACTGATCAGAATTGAAAAATCTTCCACTGTTGGATAGCCCATTTAGCTAGTAATATAATAAACTAGCTGTCCCGTGCAACTTCGTCTGCATAAATTTCTCCCGTTTTTGCAACATTTTTCATTGCTGCTCCGCTCCTATTGGTCGTAGCCTTCCTTGATAAATGGGCTATCAAACAGTAAAATATTTTTTCAATTCAGACCCGTAGTTCTTGAGATTATCGCGTTCAAACAAACAAACTCTTCAGCTTTATAATATAAGTATAGATTATAGAAGAATAGGCTAAAAAAAATACAACATCTTACCTATGTAAGCTGGAGCTGCTTTCCCCATAGTATCAAGACAGACATTTGTAGCTTTATTCTTCACAGTGCCCCAGTGAACATTCTTCGGCAACTTCGGGAACTTATCATACACATCGTAGGCAACATTCTCCATGAACCAACTGAAGGGTTTGCACTTTAACTTGTCCCGCAAAGCAACTTGTTCGGAAATATCTCCCATATCCAAATATCTGGCCATTGGCTCTCGAGTATAGAAGTATTCTTTGTGCTCCTCATCAAACCAGGTTTCTATAACCCTTTTATAGTTAATCGTGATGAGAGAACCTTTGCGATTCTTCGCGAGGTTACCAAAGGAGTAAGGCATGAACGCCCTATACACGTGTCCTACCCTAGAACAAGGTACCCATTCGATACTTCCACCGCACTGCCAAATTTTGAAGCTCAGCTCAAAGTTTTCACCACCCCATACGAGAAGACCAGGATCGTACGCCCCAATTTCCAAGAAATATCTTCTATTAATGGCGAAAAGACCACCAGCATGCGTTGGACTTTTATAAGGCTCTGATTTATGTTTATGACGGCTTGATTCTCTGTCAGGAACCTCATTTTCTTTGTAAAGCATGCCCCATTCAAATATACCTCTGTAGTTGGCTCCATGTTGGTAAACTGGTCTGTATTCAAACGTTCTATGGTCGATGCCATCTATGACTGGTACTGTCATAGTTCTGTAGTCTCGGTATATAGGAGCTAATAGGGGCGGTAGCCAGTTAAGATTGACCTCGCAGTGAGCGTCAAGGAAGACTATGACGTCACCAGTTGCTTCCTGAGCGCCTCTTGAGCGAGTCCGAATGAGACCCTCGCGTTGTTGATTTCTGATCAAACGAACTTTTCCGTTGAACCTTTTTAAATAGTTATCTAGATTTGATTTCAAATTTTGTTTTTCTGAGAAGTCGTCAACCTATGGTGAGAAAAAAAAAGGAGTTTAGTTTATTATTACCAGAATGTTTAAGCATGTTCTACACGGTGTCAAACCAGCATCCCCACCAAGATGACCTTGGTGCTAATTTCCACAGATTGTGTTTTCGTCAACACGGTTGCAAACTAAACGCAAACACGCTAGCACTTCATTGTGATCATGCACGCGAAAGGTAAATCACGTATCTATAGTTGTAGTGTATCTATGTAATTTATAAATATATTACAGTAAATATGATTAATTCGAGATATAATAATTTAATAATTAATATATCTCGAAATAATTATTATAAATAATATTTAATATATAATAATTTTTTTAAATTTAATTTTTAACTGTGGCGCAGTGGAAGTGTGTTCGACTGCTACGCAAGAGGTCGTGGGTTCGATTCCCACACTGGACCACAACTTTGCGTGATCCACAAATTGTTGTTCTGAGTTTGGGTGTACTTTGTGTCCGTGACTAGTATGTTTGTAAAGTCCCCCGCGACACAGGGCTTGTATCTTACTGCGGGAGTCGTATTTAAAAAAATATATATATTAATTAATAGTAAATATTAATAATGCTAGTCATTATTAATAATGACAAAGTCGCGTAGTAAATATTTGCATTCATAATAGGTAAATAATAATTTACTGTTACATATAAATAATATAAGTATAGCAATTTCGTCTCATGCAATTGACGACGGTAAAAATTATTATAGGCCGACCGCTTATTTTTATTACTTTTTGAGCGGTGTGCGCGGGACAGAGAACGTCCCGCGCACACCGCTCACCCACCCGTTAACATCACCCCGCGCTCCCTTCTCACCGCGCAGGCGATATACGAGTTAAGCGGTCGGCCTATAGTAATTATTAACACTAACGTGTTGCATACGAGTATTTCCTCAGTATGTCTTCAGCGCACACCAGTGGTGGCTAACCCGCTCCCACCCAACAAGGACGGTGAAGGTCAAATTATAATCAAATCATACGTCCTACACCGTTGGAAACAAGCAAGGTCACCTTGGTGGGAACGCTTGTTTGTCACCGTCTGGAACATGCTTTATTCGGTGATTGGGATTATACGTTTGAGATCATACATTTATACGAGTCAGGGCGCGTTCTCAATATGTCGTGTCGTATAAAGCGTAGTGGTTTGTGTATTTAAATGGAGGTGTCGTCTACGACTAGTTTTTTTTTATGGCTACTATGCCGGTGCCGACAATTCTGCCAATGTCAGATGTGCGATGGAGGAAATAGATTTTATTTCATTTTACGTGTTTTCAGTTACGACTGCACGGCAGACGTTATAACGAGAACAATTAGAGACGACAGTCGTCGAACGACAAATTAATCGTCCCGACACAGTAGGAAAGGCGCTCTTAGGCGTAAGACGTTCCAAATGCTGGACTAGGGCCGTCATGTCAGCTGTCAGGCAGCTACCATGTGTTGGGCCGGGGAAACGCAATTCGCAAGATTTATATTAGCCAGTATTCCATTTGCTTTATCTGTGGTTACACGGTAAAAGATATGCATTTTCCGGTTAAGATAAGCTTATCTACTACACAATAAATTTTGTAACGAATAATTACTTATTTCCTCAATACCCATTAGTTGTATGTAAGTGTCAATAAGTAAAATTATGAGTTTCTTGGCAGATTCTGCGATTCAATTTTGTATGTTATATATGGGGCATTTTTTTTTTACTCCCGCAGTAGGGTACAAGCCCTGTGTCGCGGGGGACTTCCATGCAAGTCACGGACACAAATTACACCCAGACTAGGAACAGCAATTTGTGAATCACACAAAGTGGTGTCACGTGTGGGAATCGAACCCACGACCTCTTGCTTGTTTGTGATTCGAGTGTGTTGTTTACACCAAGCAAGTTATGTACTGCTTCAATCTAATTGGATACAATAGGCAAGTAACTTGTATCGTTTATATGGTTGTTTAGAATTTGGAACTGGCGGTAACTTAATTAAAATGTTAACTTGTCCGAATCTAATAGGTACAGGTATAATAACAACAAGTGCATGTCGGGCCACGCACAATTTAGGAATTTAGGGTTAGTAGTCCCTGTGGCTATGAAGGGGGTTTTCTATGGTTTTTGTTTCATACTTACGTTATATCTACTTAATAATATTTTTCAATGGAATTTGTTCGAAAGTTTTGTTACTTCTCATTTGATTAGTTGTTACTCGTAAACTTTTAAAGCCTACCTAGCTGTGATAGTTTTCCTTATAATTTCACTATAGGTATATACTACTACCGTGATTTTTTTAACATACCCAACATCAACCATTTAGCTCGCAGGGGGACACACACATATAAACTTGACTCTAACAAAAAATTGCATTTTAATGCATAATATTTTACAAAAATCATTATTCTAAAAATTGTCTTCCCAACCACGTAAACGTTTTTAAAAGACCTGTCAAATTATACCCCACACGATGGGACAAGTAAACAAAAAAAAATCACACCCCCTACAATTTTTTTTTTTCAATATTTTATTCTTTTATAAGTCGGCGTAAGTAATACGTGTATCCATGCAAAACTACAGCCTCCTTTGTAGCGCTAACAGTCTTTGAGCAAAGGTGCGGTCGGACGGACGGACATGGCGAAACTCTAAGGGTTCCGTTTTGCCATTTTGGCTACGGAACCCCAAAAATGAAATTCTGTGGCAATAAACAAACTTGTCTTTCTTTCATGTCCTACGCCCAACCCAAACCCTTCGACATAGAGTCGTAAAGAACTAGGCGCGGAACCGACGCAGAAGGAGGAAGCGGGGCAATAGCCTGTCAAAGTTGCCCCCCCCCCCCTCCGCGTCTGTATAGAACTGGTATTTTGCAGAGAGGGTCTTGACCATGGATGTTCTTGACTCAACGTCAAAACACATTTGAGCACGACTAAAAGTGAAGCATTGTTTGAGTATTCAGTGGTACCTATTTGTGAACCAGACTTAACAGAAAACTATTTTCGTTATCGTTTTATTTTATACGTTACCGGCCGGCGTAATAAAATAGTTGCCGTAGTCATATCTGTTAATTCGTCGTAAAAATCGATAGTTAATTGAGTGTAACCTTACCATAATTTAGTTTATACCTTAGAATACCTAATAGGCTAAGCGTTATTAACGTTAACAAGGCCGTGGGGAAAATCTAGTGACTAAATATATAAATGGATTATGTCACACACAAATTTTCTTGAAAGTTGAGCCTCTGCCTTTTCTGCTCTATCTCTTTCTCGTCAAGGTCTTAGAAAAAAAAACAATATTTCTATCACTTCCATCAAGACATTTGTATTGATCAAGCCACTGCCTAAACTAGGGGAGACCTGGTATGAAAGTAAAGCGGGATAAACGTAACAAATGAGTTTATGAGCTAATTATGTTGATTGCATTTGTGGTTGTATCACCATTTTGTGCCTTTTGAACCCCCCTATACCTTACTAGCGCTCACGGCACTATGCTCTCAGGTTTTGGACCTACAGAGATGTTTACATGACAAATGACAAGTTCAACAAGTGTCAGTAAAGTAGCATAACTATTCTGCCTTACATTTAGCCTTAAAAACGTTATCTTTTAAATGTAGGAAGTTACGTATTTTATTAAAAGAAGAGAATTTATAGAAGCGGAATAAAATACTGGTCGCATCTTCTTTAAATATTTTTTTTAGGTTTATCAATGATCTTGTTTTCAATTATAAATTCGGATGTAGATGTAGCGATTCTATCGACAACCCCTGATAGTTTGCACATTCCATCTGCTTTCTCAGCTAGTGTTTAGTGTTATCAATACGACATGTTTAGAATTTATGAAGATAAGCCCCTACAAATGTTAATACAATAATTGCATTTTTGAAAGATAGAAAAATTTGAAGTCCAGACACAGGAATCGAACCCGAGACTTCCGTATGCCAAACCGGGGCCGGAATCGAACCATCTAACCGGAACTACCGATACTAAACCTCAAATTCTTCTATCCTTCCTGCACGGGAGTCAGTTCCTGGCTTGCGCCATCTAACTGATAGTTTGAGAACTATTATGGGCTTTGTTATTGCTTCGTTACGGAGAGCATTTTTAACAAATTATGATGTCGCAGGCCGTATAATATAGTATTTTTTATAGGCATATCTTGCCAATTACTTTTATTACAAATATTGATCATGACCTAAAAGGTTAATCTATACATATAATAAAACTGTAAATTTGACGTGTCTGTACATGGCCGAACTTAGTGAAAAAAAATATTAGGAAATGTTCGAAAAGAGTATTTAAATACTTTGCTGCATTTTTAGAAATGTCTGTCTGTCTGTCTGTCTGTTTGTTTGAACACGCATCACGCAAAAACTACCGTACAGATTCGGTTGAAATTTTGCACGTGCAATCTAATAGATGCAGATTAACATTTAGGCTATAAATTATCACGCTTTTTCCCATAGGAGCTAAGCAGTAAGGGATAATGTCTGTAGCTATTTTTCGTTATAAAACAGTAACTACTTGACGGATCTTTATGAAAATTTGCAGTTTTATAGTAAATACTATAGGACATTATTTACACTATGAATCATTACGCTAACGTCTATTGGGAACGAGTAGCAACGTATTTTTTGTCGCACCATAATAGTTTATCACAAAATTTTCCACAATTAGACATTATCTATAATTATAACCCATGGAATACATAACTTCACGCTAAAACTAAAAGGAGCTAAACACAACATTTTTAAGTTTCATATGAACAGTTATTTTGACGTGTCATGCAGCGAACAGTATAGCCTCGAAGCTATGCTAGCGGACTTTGACGACGAAGTCCCAGGCTCGAATCTGATGTTCTGAATATGTTCTTTTTGTATTTTTTTAAATTGTCTTTACCCTTTTTTAATATTTTTCTGAATGTTTTAGTTATTTATTCGACCGTAGGTAACTTATTTACTTTGGTTATTATTTTTTTATATTAAAAATCAAGTAAATTATGCACCTAGGTAAGTTAATTATAGGTATTGCATGCACTGCTGAGAGTAATGAATTAATCGTAGTAGAAATGAAAAACAATATTACATTATAATTAAAAAGTATTCGACATTTTCCAGAAATGATGTGTTCGTCTAAAAAAAAAGACATTACACACGTAAAAAAATACATGTAGCGCCATCTATGAAATCAAATGGTTCACCGTGATCAAAACGGTGAACAACAAAACAACGGCAACATTCTTGAAAGTAGATGGCGTTGTATTCAATAATGTTCTATACTTAGTAAAAGAAGGTTTAAAAAGAAACACATCGCTATGATTTTTAGAAATGTTTGTCTGTCTGTCCGTTTGTTTGACCACGCATCACACAGGTGCATCGAGGATCATGTTTTGGGGTTATGGTTGGAGATCACGTGTTCATCAATTCAACGATAATGAATGGCTCAACATCGGTCAAGTGTGAGTAGTTCGAGTGACGGGAGGAGGGGGGTCTTTGTCTGTCAACCGTACCTACCTAATTTTAGGGATATCTGACATTTTCGCGGGCATGACACACATGACACGCTCTGTGTTTGTTTACTAAAGTGTTACAGCAGTTTTATATGCATTTCAGTTGTATATCTTAGCAGACAAAGGAAAATCCTGAAAAAACATTTTATTAGTATTGCGTTGTAACACTATATGAAATACACCCCATTTTTAGCCAAAATGGCAAAACAGAACCCTTATAGTTCCCTTATGTCCGTCCGTCCGCAGCATAGCTCAGAGACTGTTAGTGCTAGAAGGTTGCAACTTTTGCATGAATAAATTACTAACGCCGATAAAGTGAAAGAATAAAATCTTGAACTCATATTTTTTTTAAGGATACCTCTCTTATATGTAAAGTGGGGATGTGATTTTTTTTCTCACCTACCTACCCCATCGTGTGTGGTATCATTAGATAGGTATTTTAAAAAGCGTTTAGGGTTTGTGAAGACTATTTTTAGATTTAAGGATTCCTTTGTGTATAATATTAGGCTTTATAGTGAACATTTTTGTTAGAGTCAAGTGTACCCCTGCCAGCTAAATGGTTGATGTTGGGTATGTGAAAAAAATCACGGTAGTAGTATAAATACTAAAATTATAAGGAAAACTATCACAGTTAAGTACTTAGGCTTTACAAGTTTACGATCACATGAGAAGTAACAACATTTTCGTACAAATTCTATTGAAAATTATTAGGTAATAAGTAGGTATAGCGTTGAAAGAATGAAACAAAAACAACAGAAAACCCACTTCTTAAGCCGCACACCAAACTAACTATCTAAAAGAACCCGACTTTCACGCGAACGAAGTCGCGGGCACAGCTAGTCACAAATAAATTATTACTAGGTAACATAGGGATGGTAGTGTTACATGACATTTACACTTTTGTTCATTTAGTCGATTTTCCCAAAATCTAAAATACTAGTTGCATTTATGCTGATGTAATTAGATAGCTGAAATACCAATCTGTCATGATTGTATATTGATTATTGATGTTTAGAATTTTGACATTCAAAAAGTTCAGTGAGATATTGCGTGACAATTGAAAATGGGGATGTAGACTGTCAAGTTATATCTTACTATTAAATGTCAAAAAGACACGCTTTTGGAAATTTGTATGGAATACTGAGGCGTGACGTCACAACTCAGGATCAAATCATTACTTTTAGTATTTGTTTTGGTTATTAAAAATTCTTACAGACGTTAAATTGTGTAGTAACACATTTATTCAGATCTCGTTATGGTGTACTATTGCCTGATTAGTGAAATTTAATTTATTTTTACTGTCGTCATCATCCCAATTGTTACCTTCATCCCTGGTCTCCCCTACTGAGTCTTCCATAAGTCACATAAAATTAGTGATATTTTTTAAAGTATGTTTGAATATTAGGCTTTTTGCTGTTTTCAAATGCGAGTAACAAATACATAGACCGCCTCTGTGGCGCGGTGGGAGTGTGTCCGGCTGATACGAAAGAGGTCGTGGGTTTGATTACCACAGTCTAGCAGGTTGTGTGATCCACAAATTGTTGCTCCGGGTCTGGGTTTACTTTGTATTCGTGACTTGTATGTTTGTAAAATTCCCCGCGACACAGGGCTTGTACCCTACTGCGGGAGTTAAAAAAAACCTAGTTTTTGCAACTAAATAAATTCATATTAACCCGTCGTAACTATTAGTAAATCTTAGATACTGAACGGTTCCAGAGGAGTTTCATCCCACGTACAATAAGGCATGTGGAATGAGCTAGCTGCCGAGGTGTTTTCAAAAGACTACAAAATGGGGTTTTTTCCGACCCTATAAAAAACCTTTTTACTCCTTTTTTGAAAAACGCCATGCTGTAGTATTTTGAAAACCTGCCGGAGCATGGGCGGATCTAGGGTTTGATTCTAAAGGGCACGAGAGGTAAATGCAGTGACGGATGTAACATGCTTGCGATGGAGGTGGTGCATTTAGCCGTTGTGGGGGAGGGTTCCAAAATGGGGGTCACAGAAGGCAAATGGGCACAGAAATTCAATACAATACAAGAAATTCGATACACAAAACAACCGTCTTGGGGGGCACGTGACATCGTGCCCCCCACCCCTCCTGGATCTATGGGCTCTTGTTATTGTTTACCAATATAGGCAGGCTATAAGCTTTTTTAATTGAATGATTCGAAGCTCATGAATAACGACTTCTTCAACATGTAAACGTTGAGGCTATCCAGCTCCTCGACACCACAGACATAGTGCGAAGGCTTAGGAGGACTAAACCTTTTGAATTAACTTAGTGAAGTTAGTGTTTAGTGGTATAGTGAATGCTACTTGTAAAGAACACTAGAACAAAGTGTCTGACCTTTACTAGAGACAATAAGAAAAGTGACTATGGACACACTCTTCTAATAAATAAAATTGTCGTGTCCCAATGTTCGTTCCCATACTCCTCCGAAACGGCTTGACCGATTTTTATGAAATTTTATATGCATATTCAGTAGGTCTGAGAATCGGCTACTATCTATTTATCATACCCCTAAGAGTTTGTTTGTTTGTTTGAACGCGATAATCTCAGGAACTATTGGGCCGCATTGAAAATATATTTTATTGTTGGATAGCCCATTTATCGAGGTAAGCTATATAACATCACGCTACGACCAATAGGAGCGGAGCAGCAATGAAAAATCTTATAAAAAAAGGAAGAAAAAGGGAAAATTACTATCTATTATTCATGCCCCTAAGTGATAAGGGTTGTCCACCCCTAACATTTATAACTATACTATAATATTAGAAGAGAGAGAAGAGTTTGTTTGTTTGAACGCGATAATCTCAGAAACAGCGGGTCCAAATTGAAAAAAAAAAAATAATTTAGATTTTATTTGCCCATTTATCGAGGAATGCTATAGGCTATAAAACATCGCGCCACAACTAATGGGAGCGGAGCAGCAAGGAAAAATGTTGCAAAAATGGGGAAAATTTACGCAGACGAAGTTGCGCGGGTCAGCTTGTAATATTACAAAATATTCACCCTAGCAGTTTAAGTTACAACAAAATTACTTATTAGTCTAAGACTAGATTTCTCAATGAAAAACCAAAATAAATACATGTGGTATAAAACCCTAAAAAAATCAGTACACACACGTACTAAAGTGTTTTCATTTTTGTATTATTTCATAAACGAAGGCATAAGCAGGATGTAGTAGGTATAGTAATTCGTATAAACTGGCTTATCGCAACGTTACAAAAACTATGTAGGTAGGTAATTGAAATGTAATATTGTATCGATGTTGAGGTAAACGTAATATTTTTAGGCATATAGGTACGGTAAATGTTTACATAAGCTTGAAGGATTTGAAATAATTTATAAAGGTTTAGTTCAATGTGTTCGCGCTACCGTTCCATCCTGATAATTATTACCCATGACCCATACTAATATTGTAAACTAGCTGTCCCGTGCAACTTCGTCTGCGGTAAATTTTCCCCGTTTTTGCAACATTTCTTATTGCTGCTGCGCTCCTAGTGGTCGTAGCGTGATATTATATAGCCTTCCTCGATAAATAGGCTATACATACAACATAAAAATGCTCTCTGTAAAGAAGCAATAACAAAAGCCGTGATAGTTCTTAAGCTAACGGCTAGATGGCACAAGCGAGGGCCCAACTCGCGTGCAGGAATAGATAGAAAAAAATTGAGGTCTAGTAACATAGTCTCGATAGATGGCTCGATTCCGGCCCCGGTTTGGCATACGGAAGTCTCAGGTTCGATTCCTGGGTCTGGACTTCAAACTTTTCAATCTTTCAAAAAAGCATTAATTGTATTAATAAAATAAGTGGCAAGAAATGCCTATAAAATTACTATTTATAATATTAGTATAGATTTGTATGATATGGGCCTTATTAGCCCGAAATAAATAGTTATTATTATAATACATATACGTGAATGTATTTATCGATTACAACATTGATTACGTATAGCGTTTCTTATAATCTGTTATCATTAGTAATAAATTATAATTGAGTTGAACTATTATTATCATAACTTGCTACTCAACTAATATTTATCGAAAATCAATCAAGCACTGATTACTGTTTATCTATTTAAGTACTATTATAAAAGAGGCAAGTAAATGAGTCTGTACATTACATATCAACGCTTTTTACCCGAATGCGCAAGAAGGGTTATATTTTTCAAGTGTATGTATGTTTATATAATAGTATCTATAATATAATATCTTGGGGCAACTCACACAACGCTATCTCATCCCAAACTAAGCAGAGCTTGTACTATGGAAACCAGACAACTGATAAACATACTTAACTAGTCCGACCATAAATACTGTTACATAAAAACTTTTCTTTTTTTCAACTTTTTGATTATTTTGAATTTGGAACGCGTTTATTATTTTTAAAAGTTGTTTTGATATCGTGCCATAACACATATTTTTTCGTGTTCATTATCAAATTACAATATAGATTGGGGTGTTAAAG
Source organism: Herminia tarsipennalis (assembly GCA_945859575.2). Taxonomy (NCBI): domain Eukaryota; kingdom Metazoa; phylum Arthropoda; class Insecta; order Lepidoptera; family Erebidae; genus Herminia; species Herminia tarsipennalis. The sequence continues at coordinate 5,043,717 of OX243834.2, read as the reverse complement.
AAAATAGGATTGCGGTGATCGCCTTACACAAAGTGGGTATGGAGCCGTAGGTCATATTCCAGACACTACAAAAGCTTAGTTAGTATCAGCCGTATGTTCGTATATCATAGTATCAACAGATACAACAACACTTCCTCTGTCGAAGACCATAAAAGATCGGGGCGGCCGCATGCTGTTAGAACTACAAAGGCTATTAATGCTGTTAAAGCTAGAATTCGTCGAAATCCCATTAGGAAGCAAAAAAAATCTTATCGCGAGAAATGCTGTTAAAGCCAGAATTCGTCGAAATCCCATTAGGAAGCAAAAAAAATCTTATCGCGAGAAATGATGATTCCCGCTAGGCCTCTGTTCACTATTATAAAACAAGACCTGAAGCTCGGTGCTTATCGTCGGTATACAGGACATGACCTAAATCAATCTTTACAATGAAATCGATCAAAACGCCTTCTGTCGCGATACGCAGGTGAAGGGCACAGAAACACAGCGTGGTCATCATCCTGCGTCAGTGATGGTTTGGTGGGGTGTGTCTTATCAAGGCGTCACAGAGCTACATTTTTGTGAAAAAGGAGTGAAAACTTAAAAAATGTACCGTGGACTTTCCAGTAGGACTCTGCACCTGGTTACAAGGCACGAACTACCCAAGCCTGGCTTGAAACCAACGTTACGAACGTTATAAGAGCTGAAGACTCCTAGCCCAGACCTCAACCCTTTAGACTACAAATTATGGTAAGTTTTAAAGGAACTTTCCCATGGAAACAGTGCGTAAATCCATAGATTCGTGGCCAGACAGATTAAAGGCCTGTATAAAAGCCAAAGGTGGCCATTTTGAATAGAATATTGTTTTTATTTTATTACATACAAGGTATGCGCGAAAAACATAACCCTTCCTTACAGTCGGGTAAAAATATCCAACAGACCGCTAATATTAAATACTTGATATGATATTAAATACTTGTAGAAAAGTTAGAAAGTTTTTACAGTACTCTTGATTTTACAGGTTAACACTTTGCTTCGACTCGTATTTCCCATAAAAAAAACCGGCAAAGGCCGAGATACAAAATATATACAAACAAATAATAATAAAAATACTTTATTCACTTAGGAAGCAAAATACTAGGTACTCTTGTGAAAAGTCGATTCTACATGTACAGTCGCGGAATGAAAATGTTCGTCAGTTTTCAAATACACTCATTTAACGCTTTGCAAGCACATTTTATCTTTTCAAACTATGTATCACACCAGACAGTTGTATATCCGTATGCTGTAAATTGTGCTTAACTGTGAGACAACAGAGTTTAAATTTACTCAGATCAATATTCCTGGTTTTAGTTCAACTACTTATAGTCATATTTTTATAAAGGGTGGAGACCTGGTGTCCTGAAACACAGGCCCCGAGCCTAGCTTAGGCACCAGTCTCCCACAATATGTTAGAATGGTATTATATGCATATAAGTAGTTGAACTAAAACCTCTCGGATTAATCTATACTAATGTTTAAGAACTACTGGTCCGAATTGAAAAAATATTTTACTGTTGGATAGCCCATTTATCGAGGAAGGCTATAGGCTATATAACATCACGCTACGACCAACAGGAGCAGAGCAGCAATGAAAAATTTTTCACAAACGGTAAAAATGTATGCAGACGAAGTTGCGCGAAGGTCAGCTAGTTTAATATAAGAATAGATGGAACGTATATATCTGACTCATTATCCACTATCACTCTCTGCCACTGGTTGCAATACGTGAAAATAATTTGTTAAAAAAAGATAGATATAGGTAGCAATGTTGGTTCCGTCAAAATATAATTTTTGTTACCCATGTTTTCTTTGGTTCATCGGGTTCATCATATTCTTATTACGCGAATCGAGAAATAGTCGTATAATGTTATCAATTACCATTGCAGGTGTGACATTTCAAAATAACCGTGCTATCATTCTTGTCTATCAAGAAACTGTCAATTAATTTTCTTAGTTATTCTTGTCTATCACCTTGAAATAAAAAAAAAATTGCATGTGGTTTATGTCTAGCTATTTTATTAACAAAAAAGTATTTTATTTCAAGGTTCCATCTATTTAGTTTATAAATCTGAGTAAAACCCATAGACGTATAGACCAGGACTGCGCCATCCCTTTCTATTAAACTATTGACTGCAAAGCGTGAGAGAGAGAAAAAACTCGTGCCTTTGACAGGTATGATCCACAAAGTAGCGTTGTCTCTTTCTAGAGAGTGGTCAATTTAGTGAGGTTATGGCGCAGTCCTGGTCTCTACGTCAATGGTAAAACCTTAATATTATTTGGACAACACTGACATGTTGGCATTATTATTCCTTGATCCAGGTCAAGCCAAATTGCAAAATTGGACTTTAGGGTGACGAATATTTTCATTCCGCGACTGTACACGTAATACCTGTTTGCAAACAATAAAAACTCGCGGCCATACTTTTAAAATGTTTACAATGTTACTTTGTTTATAAACTGTATATGCAGGTAAGGTACTGCCACCATTTTATTATATACCATACTAGAGGACTAATGCAAAAACAAGAGATTAAAAATATTAAAAGAAGAATACATGAGATTGGATAAGTATATCAACCTCAAATATGTGCATATTGGCCGAATTACTGCTAATTAATAAATAAGTTTTGTCAAAGAAAGAAAAGTTACGTGCCCTTTTACGGTGTGTGGGTGTGTGTGTGTGCGCGTGCGTGTGTATATGTGTGCGTGCGTGTGTATGAGTGTGCGTGCGTGTGTATGTGTGCGTGCGTGTGTATGCGTGTGTGTGTGTGTGTGTGTGTGTGTGTGTGTGTGTGTGTGTGTGCATAGCTACGTTTTTTTAAACTTATACGACTTACAAGACAGCACTCTTGACATTGGCTTCTGTCGATAATTCTGCATTTCTCATGCAGAAGCAGAATTATCGACATCAGCATTGCTTGCTATTTAAAAAAAAAAAAAGTTGAGAATGATGATATAAAAAGCCACTTACCAAAACGATCTCATGTAGCACATTAGGAGGCGATCTCTCAATAACAGTGTGCACAGTTCTCATGAGGACAGTAAATCCTTCATTGTGGAACACTATGATGACAGAGACGCTGGGCAAGTCTTCAGGGTAGTGCCAGTATCTGCACTCGTCTAGCCGAGTGTCTGGTATCGATCTAGTGAAAAAATATACGTTAACCGTCGTACGTACCGAAATGGTTTTGCGCCGGTTTTTTTTTTTAAGTCAGGCATAAAACTGGCAAAACCGAGAAATAATAGGAAACTGAAAATAATCCTGGGTACGTTTCTGTCATAAACGTAATCCACAATTTAACATACAAAAATTAATTGACACTTGACAGCTCGCGTCAAATCCTGTACATTGGAGTTTTCACAGCTGCTAGCTCTATAAATAATTTCTTAATGTTAACCGTTGGGCAGCGGCCAGCCAGGCATGTTTACCTCACCTGGTCGGAGGATCCTCCCTTTGTGTTGGAGGGACTTTACCGCTTGCCCTCCACAATCTGTGCAGTGTCGCAGGGGACTTCTACAAACCTACATTAAACACCCCATATCGCTGCTAATTTTTGGACAAACTTGTGTCATTTGTGGGAATTGAACCTGCAACCTCTAGCAAAGCATTCGTACGCTCTACCACTGCACCTCCAAGGTAGGCAAAGAGAAGTGTACCTGTTCATAGCAATGTCGTCGGACGCAGCGATGTTCATGCCATATTCACCCTCTGATTCCGCAATGTCATTGGCTCGCTCTTGGGCCATATGGTACGGAAGTCCTTGCTCCCCGGGGCCACTAACTGTCTTTAGGTCTCTAGGCTCAAAATTGCCTAAGTCTGAAACAAGCACATTGGTTCATTTTTCAGTGGTTTTTTTTTATTTCGGGGTTTGACTATCAGCCAAATATGTACTGTGTAAGAATGTCACCAGTTTTTTTATTTTTACCTTCCAATAAACTGTATTAAAAACAAAACAAAGGCGTACATTTTGTTTTTTGGATACGTCTTATACTTTTCGAAATATTATGTTGCTTATTTAGGTAGGTGCGGACGAAACCAGCTCGTTAACCGCTGTGACGTCACTGCGCTCCACTTACTCAGTGCGCGCTCTACTCCTAACCTACGAGTAAGATTTTGGCGCCGAAAATTGTTTAAAATATATATAAAAGTTCTTCTATCTGTTCCATTGGAACAGCACATCAACAACATAAGAAATGGACGCTTATCATGAAAGGGCCCAAACCTCTAGGAACTATAAGCATTATTTAATAATTTTTGATATATGACCGTAAGACATGTTTAAAATTATGTAGGCACATAGGTGACAACACAATGAATAAGTTATAGGTTTAGCATTTATACATTTGTATCTCGGCGGCCAAAATCACAGAGATTTTTGAAAACTTATTGGTAACAATTAACCCATCTATTTGAGGCAAGTTATCATATTCTCCTGTTTCAAAACCGTCATTCATATCTAATACTAGCATCGACCGCTTGAATGATTTTACTCCCATAAGAGTTAATTTTCAAGAAATTTCACAGATCTAACTTTAAAACTTAGACACTGTCTACTGACAGAGTTTTATACAAACTTGCAACCCCTATTTTATCCCTGTAGGTCAAAGAAAAGAGTTCGGAGTCCGTCCGGTTCGGTCGCCATACATTAGCGAAGGGTAGCCGGCACCGGACCGGATTGAAACCAGAATTTGTGAATAGGGTCTTAAGGGTTGATTTTTAAAAAACGCTTAATCATGTGTTGCCGTCTCTATTTTACCTCGCGTTATTTTCCTACGGAGCCAATTCCCAAAAATCCTTTCTTACTTCAAATATAGTGGTCGAAAATAGGGAACATCTCATAGCGTTGCGCGGAAGTCATACAGTATGGCGAGTGCGGGCCGGAGAGCTGCCGAAAGCGTAGTGACGTCACGCGGGCTTGACGCACTTAACAATTTTTTATATAATGCGGAAACGATAATTATCGTAACTTAAAAACTACTCGCTCGATTTCGTTAAAACAAAAACTACTTAGTGTGTTTGTAACCATTTAAGTTAAGGCGTCAGACTCACAATCGAGAGAGGTCGTGGGTTAGAAACCACGACGTGAACTCACTCCTAACACAAGTCATTTAGCTGAGGAAGTTAATAAGATTGCTAGTAACATGCGGCCAACATTGCTAGTTACCAACATCATAATTTGTTAAAAAAGCTCACTGTAACGAAGCAATAACAAAGGCCGTAATAGTTTCCAAACTATCGGCTAGATGGCGCAAGTGAGGGCCTGACTCGCGTGCAGGAAGGATAGAAGAATATGGGGTTTAGTAACATAGTCCCGGTTAGATGATTTGATTCCAGCCACAGTTTGGTGTACGGAAGTCTCGGGTTCGATTTAGTACACAGTAGAGAACTGAAAGCCAACAAATAGAGGTAGTTGACAGGCAACCCTAGATCATAGATGTGTGATTTGATTGTATTGATTAGATTACAATCAAATCAAACCAAAAAAGATTAAAATGAAACAAGTGATACCATTTCATATCTAATAATTTCAAAGAACTTTACCCAAGTAGTGTTTAATACTTTAAAGATAAGATAGGTGATAAGCATAACTCTGCTCAAAAACTGTACTTAATCAATAATTTACACCTTTACCTGTTGCTGCAATCTCTAGCGGGTCAATTCACGTATATAAAGCAGTGCAGTTGCAGTTAAGTTTCGATTAAAACAGTCATTTTCGTATTCTTGTAACTTAGGGATCAATCTTAAAACGCTTGCATACTAGAATGTCGTTATTGCGCTCTCGAGACGCATACTTGACGCAAGCATATTTGAGATTGATCCCAAAGTTACAAGAATACAAAAATGGCCATTTTAATCGAAACTTAACTGCAACTGCACTGCTTTAAATACGTGAATTGACCCCTGATCAGATCATGGTAGAAGAAGCCTATAACCTTAATTAAGTTTCATCTAAATTTGATCTAAATCAGCCCAATATCTTTGAAGATTATTAAGTTTCATCTATACAAATAAATTAAATTAATGTGTCTGTTTGGAATGTCAAAATAACATTTTTTTCTAAATGCAGAAAGTATACATGGTATGTATACATATATCAACAACACATTTTTTTAATTTTTTGTGTGTCTGTTTGTTTGTTCCAGTTAATCTCTGAACAGCTGGACGGATTTTGATTGGACTTTCACTGTCAGACAGCTGAGGACATATGGGGTAACTTTGGCTACTTTTTACCATCACGCTAACATTTATAGGCAGAGAGCAGCACTGCAACTTTACGCAAACAAATTTGCAGGCACAGCTAGGCAAAAAATAATATGTTAACAAATATACAATATCTTCGAAGATTTGTTCAAACAAACTAATAAACAATTGCAATTGTTATGTTTTATTAGTATAAATAATACTATAACCTATGACAGAATGGTATCGAAGAGATGGAAAAAGAAATCGAGGAAGACCTTTTTTAACTAGATGGGAGGAGGAACTCAAGCTGACAGCGGGTCCTAACTGGAGGAGGGTTGCCCGTAACAGTGGAAGTTGTTGGAGGAGGCCTATGCCAAGAGGCACACCGAAATCAGAGACATTTTGTAGTTTTTAATTACCACACTATTAATGTAACTATTTAATTTCGGAATAAAGGGCTTTATTATTATTATTATTATAATACTAAGAACCATCCAGTCAACTCCATGTTGCTGCTACAGCGACTTGCACTTGACCAGTGTTATTTATCCTGGGCTGAAACCCTGGCACTCTCCTCGAAAAATAATGCTATGCAACAATAACAGCTAAAGGTGTACCTATGAATATATCTAGCACACCAAAAGTATGATGATGTGGCAATCTAGGTGTAATTCAAAAGTTCAATTTGAAAGAGTAATCTAATTAGATGGAAGTGTACAATCTACAATACATCTATGAAGTATTTTATACAATAATGAAACTCAAAGAAGATGTATTGATGTATAATCTTAGATAAGAAAAAAGTATATTTGATGTCTATGCTACTATTTAAAATTTAATGAATACCATTAACACTTCCATTGGGTCCAATAAGATCAGATTGATTTAAATCATTCTGAGACAGGAACCACTTGTATTTATGTCCTAGAATGTGACATAAAAATACTAGTTACTAAAATAATGTATTCAATTTTAACAGTTTCATGGTATTGGTTTATTAACATAATGCTACAATAATGTAAATAATTTAAACTGCCAGTTAAATAATCAGTCAGAAAAACAAATGTTTGATCAGGGAAACTCTTTTGCAGAATAAACAATAAAAAAATAACTATTGAATTACAAAAGAAAATTCGGTATCACAATAGTTTGCGACACACCTGAGAACACAATGTTTCATAGGCAATTGCATACTTCATAAATAGGTATAAGTAGACGTAACAAAAACATTGCGAGTACCGATACCTACGCCGGCTGACTAGAACACATAACTGTACTTCTGAAAACACCCGTTTATTACTAAATATTATGCTAATTCTCAAGTAGTAAATTGTATTACCTGGTTTCAAAGTCGGGTATACATCTTGGTGGGATCTATAATATTCAGGCTGGGGATTCACCTCAATTACATCTGAAGATCCATCACTAACGTTTTCACTTGACCACCTATGTAAGGCGATCAATAAAAGTAAAAGAATCGCGCACGCTCCCCCTATACGGTAAATTCTACCTCTCCTTACGTTAGTGATCCTCATTTTAAAATTTAACACACATAACAAAGTTAATTTTACAAAACAAATTTTGAACAACTTGGAAAATTGTCGACGATCGTCTCGCGGGTGACGTTTTTATGACAAATTGACAACGTCAACATGTGAAACGTTTCGTTTCTGCCTTGCTTCAACATCAAATTGCGGGCACAGATTATAATAGTTAATTAAGTACTTAGTAACTTTTTACTAGAGTTCTAGAGTTTATTGATATTCTGTTTTATTAACTTTGCCAATGGCCAAAGTTATTTTTTGTATTGTATGTAAGTACACAGAAGATCCAGTTATCAGCAAAGTCAGCAGTTCATAAGTTCGGTTGACAGTTTTTTGCAAACTTTTTTCTTTTGGCTTTTTAGTTCACCCTACTACAATGCCTATTTCTCTATGACTTGAATGTTATGATTAAGATGACCTATGGTGCCGATACGTGGACACATAACAGACACTTACCATTGGATTAAAAACATCATGCTGCCTGGCGGAACCGTTAATCGTGAACGTGAGGTAGCATTAAGTATTTTGATATTATGAGGTAGTATTGTATTTGTGCATACGAAGGATAAGCCTCTGAGCAGCCTATCAACCAACCTGGTCTAGCCATCTTGACGTTAGGATGGCGGGACTACGTATTTTGTTATAGTAGTAGCAAATACTAGCAAAAAGGTACTGTATTTGTATAAATGTAGATATGAAATCCTCCAAAAAGACTTGGTCCTGCCATCTTGACGCTCACGAAAGTTTGAGGCGTTTTGTTAGTTTATTTAAATTAAATTGAGGGTTTGGGGGTTCTATTTCAATATAGAATTGTTATTGATACTATATATATTTGCTCTAACTATGTATAGTAACAGATATATCATGGTGGTTTCGCCGGGAAGAATACTCCGCAGAGCAACCACTTTATATAAAAGTTTACCTCGAAACTTGAGGTATAGACTTTTTTTATTAGGACTCAGAGGCGAAGGGTTACAATTTTTCTGAAGTAACCCGATACGAAAATATATCTTGCTGGATATGGTTCTTTGTACCTATAATACTTACTAAGTAACTACAATCCAAAGGTAAACCGAAAGTAATGGTATTCTAAAGACACTCCGCCACTGATAGGACTAGAACTTTATAGCCATTCCATATAATTTTTATCTAAAGGTACCTCGTAAAGTAAAAGTGGTTCTGCCAGGCAGCATGACGTGATTAAAAATCAATGTTCATTTAAACCGTTTCTGTAATTCACACATATTTTATACAGTTGCATAATTTAATTGTTTTATTTCTTCAATTTATGTAGGTTTGAAATGTCTTAATTGGTTATTATTATTTAAAGGTTTTTGTCAAAAGAAGTATGTACCTACACAGACTTGTGACTTCCCTTCCTTGTTACATAATGTTACAATAATGTTACACTTTGTCAACCCTTCTCCGGGAAGGAAAGACAACGGCTCATACGAGCCCAAGGGGTTTGTAATTGGAACTATAAATTGCCAATAGGCTATTGGCTGACCAGGGTTACGAAAACTACGTATTATTATTCTTAATTCATTTATTAAAACTTGTTTATATCAGTCGAATACAGTTTAATTTATTAGACCAGTGGCGGCTCCAGGTTTTGGGTTTAAGAGGGACTTGACTCCAGTGAGCAACGGTTTGAAGCTTGACCTCGCTGATGGTACTCAGTTTTCTTCTTCTTCTTCTTGGAAATCTAGCCAATCCATTTCTGCTAGTGTCAAATGTTTATTGTACAATATAACTGCACAACTGTTATAATATATCGTGGGAATATTTTAAGGTAAATACCTTTTTGCATATTGCCCGACGACCGTATTGAAACAGCCGTGACTTCTTTAAGTGTTTGAGGCTCCTCTAGATCCACCACTGTCTTTATTGGAGTCTTAAAAAAAAACTACATACTACGCTGCAAAAGAAGCACTTTAACAGCTGCTAATGTCAGGCAGCGTTTTCCCTTCGCAATGGTTACGCCATCCGTACCACGCCTGGAACTTATGGCGTTTGTAGATCTTCTTGGCGCAAGTTGAAGCCTTGGTTATGTCATCTAACAGCACATCTGTAAAGAAAAAATACAATTAATAAAAAATAAGCGGCGGTAGGTCTAAGCAGGGGCGTAGCTACCGCCATTTCAGCAACCGTATCCGTCAACGTGATACTGGGCCCCCAGGCACGGCCGAACCTAGCTGGGGTTTATAGGGGGAGTGATTGTTTCTAATCACTCCGAAAAAAAGAATAAAGATCTGTTGAATGGTGTGCCACACGTTAATGTTTGCTGAAAAAAAAAATTGCTTCTGTTATATGTATGGATTTGATTATTTAGCTATCAAACTAAGTAGCGGCTACTACAAGACACCTTTTCACCAAATTTAATCAATATTAATTGTATAATCTTTGGGTAAAATGGCTGTGACATACGGACGGACAGACAGACTGAAGACGGACATGACGAAACTATAAGGGTTATGTTTTTGCCATTTTAGCTACGAAACCCTAAAAACCCTTCGCGAAAAACTGTTTCTGAGTACGTCCAAGCCAAAGGGCTATTTGGAGTACCAAGGTACCTACTCTACAATGAGGTAGATACTAACCAGCGCAAGTGACATTGCAGTCCTTTCCAGCAGTGGAAGTATTGCTGCACCAATATTTGTCGTTGATCTGGAACAGGCCGTAGTCCCTGGAACCGTTCCTGTTTACTGTGCCCATCTTGTGTGTTTTTCTACCACTTTCATTTTCTACTAAACACACCCCTGCAAATAAAAAAGAAATGTTATATAAATAAATAGGTAGTAAAGTTTCCTCAAATTCTGTTCAGTAGTTCTTGCGTGAAAAAGCACAGACATCCATCAAACACAATGTTACAATATTTAACAAACTACCAGTACATAATAAAGAATTTTGACTGCATCTGTGGCGCGGTGGGAGTGTATGTTGCTACGCAAGAGGCCGTGAATAAATAAAAATAAAATAAAATACTAAATTTCATTTAAATCGATTTATCGGTTTCAGCGTGAAAACGTAACAAACTGACAAGTAACTGACTGAGTTACTTTCAAATTTATAATATCACTTTGGATTAGGTATAATAACGCTTTACTGGATAGTTAGTTTGTTTCAGTATTGATTTTTAGATGAAATTTAGGACCTTAACAACCTATATAAAATAAATTAGGTAAATGCACACGGCACAAGGTTTCCAAACAGATTCATTATTTTTTATCTATAGGGATTATTAAATATTAATATTTAAAAATCCCTTAAACGAATTTATTAATATGGAGCGATGGCATATTTTATAGACAGTCAGACAGACATATTAATTTAGGACAGTTTAAGAGATGAGAAAGACCTAACGATCTCGTGCACTTACATTGTTTAGGTATGGCAACATGAGTTATCATGTTTAATTAACTAATTAAGGATATAATTTCATAATGTTTAGCTCTTTAGAAGGTATTATGGAATAAAGAAACTCACAGACATACAAGAACCCTAAAACCAACATAGGTACTCCTTTTTTGAGACAATTGTATAACAAAAGAAGAAATACTCACAATCTCTCATTTTATCTTCTGGGAAGCCTTGTCTTCTCAATTCTTGGACTAAATCGCATCTCGTGGCGAAATATTTGGCATCGCAATGCAAGCAAACCGCTGCGAGAGCGAACAGGAAAACCGTTAACTTCTGCATAATTACAGATCTAAATTAAATTTAATAGTTAATGGACTAACAGCGGTTAAGAATCGACTGTGATGAAGTATAACCAACGTACCGTATTTATATGAGCGAATTGAGCTCATACATTTGTTTGATTTGTTGCTTTGGGACGCGGGGAATCCTCTTATCAATTCTCCGGTCATGAGTTCAATGTAAAATAAGATGTGTAGGTAGGGAGTAAGTTATTCCCCGCGAGAATTATTTGTGGTTTAATAAAAAAAGCCGTCTGTAAGTTTTTAGATACCATAAGGAAAATGAAATTCAAATTCTTTATTTTTACAGAGAGAATAACAATGGGGCCGTACGTGTAGGGGAGATACCCGAAAAAAAATTCTTTTCGAGATTTTTTTTCTACCACTTTTTCGGCGTAACTAATATGTATATTCATGCATATTACTTAGTTAGTTACGCCGACAAATTACAGCTTTCTAGTACGAAGGGTTTCTTAGCTAAAGCCGGAAAGACAGACAGACGGACGGAGGACAGAGCGAAACTAAAAGAGTTCTGTTGGCTATGGAACCCTAAAAAACGAGGAAGCGTAAAAAAACTGTATGTTTTTTCGTGATGTCATTCACCTATGTTCAGAGTACTTAGCTAAGTGTGCTAAGTGTTGCAGTGTGTGATAATCTATTTTTACCCACGACGGCCACGGAAATGGTATATGCGTTTGGGGTAAGTGTTTGTGTGTGTGTTTGGTACCATTTTCTCGGAAACGACTAGGTCGAGAGAGAGAGAGAGAGAGAGAAAGAGAGAGAGAGAGAGAGAAAGTCGTTTGAAAACGGTGTCTTAAGTTGTTTATGTCTCATTCCCGAGTATACTCTTAGCTAAGTTAGTAATGTTCTAGACACAGCACGCATGTATCCCAAAACGGTTATTTTTTTTTTTATCGGAGATGGCTTGGACGATTTGAAAACGGTTTTTTGCTCTGTAAAACTCTAATTTCTGAGTATGTTCTAGTTAAATTTTAATGTTAGAGGCCGCTAGGGGGCGCTATAGTACACGCATTTGTTTCTCAAAAACAGGTCAACCTCACCTTTTAATTATTAAAACGGAATAGATATTATTAGTTCCGTAACAACGAAATCTTGACTCGCAACACCTGACTCGAATATTTGGGAAAAAAAAACAATATTAAAATTTTCCAAAAAAACCCATGACAGGTGTAAAAAGAGTTAAATAAAATTACCCCCGACTACTAGGAGATAGGTACCTACTCGTAAGTAACCAAAGAAAATTCGTCGGGTCTACACCATTCACTGACCTGTCACATGCATAAAATATTTGAGTTCAATTTGGGGCAGTGAATGGTAGGCCCCTACATATTTTCATAGGTTACTTACCTAGGTACCTCTGTTAGTCGGGTGGTTTTAAATTTTCATTTGACTATTTACATATTAATATAAACATACATACTTACATTTAAGGTCGGGGCAAAAGCATTTTTCATACAAAGAAAAAAAAAAGGTATATTTTTTTATTTATTTATAATGTACAGTACGATCAACGTAACTTGACCGGATTGAAGTTAGGTTCTTATCACTTTCGCGCATGTCATAGAGATGCGACCTTAAAACTACTTACGAAAACGATTAATTATGTATATTCGATTAATTCAACAATATAAAAACACTATTTAAATGAGTTCATAAAAGTTTAAATTTAGAACAGTTACAGTAAATACTAAAGAAACTTTGAAAAACAATTTCTTTACGAAAATAATCACAAAAAAACATGAGTTAGTAATATTATCTCGCATCTCTTATTCTCTTGGTTTAGTTACCGCCCCCGCCCCCGCTTCCTGTCACCATTTACTTACAAAAAATGCACCTGCGAAACCACTTGTCGCCTACTTCAGTCCGGCCAAGTTACGTTGATCCAACTGTTTGTGCCGTTTTGATCGATAACTTGTTGCCATCTTGTGGGTAGTGCCATGATCACATTCAAACATGGTCATGGTACAAATTTTCAATTATGGTTTGATTTGCTACGCAAGAGGTCGTGGGTTCGATCCCCACCCAGGATAAAACTTTGTGTGATGAGCACAATGGTTTATTCTGTGCCTGGGTGTTATTTATCTTTAATATGTATGTATTTAGAAATATATATGTATGTTTATCAGTTGTCTGGTTTCCATAGTACAAGCTCTGCTTAGTTTGGGATCAGATAGCGTTGTATGAGTTGACCCAAGATATTACTATTTTATTTTATTTAGTACATAATTGTTATAAGCGATTAATAATAATAATTTAATTCTTGTAGTAGGTACTATGATGGACACGTGTATTTCCTATTGTCCTATGTTCCTTTAACTTAGGTTAAATACATCGAAATAATGTTTGTATGTACTAACGTACATTAATACCTCAATGGGTTATATTATAATTTGTATTATAATTGAGCAGTCCTTCTAGTAAATTGTAAATAAAGGGTTATTAGGTAGCTGTAGTCAACAGAAGTGGACGTTATGGGCTTATAATTATCTACACAATGTCTACTTATTTAGTGATGGATGACCAAGTGTTGCCGGTATTACCTAAGGCAGCTGTCCCACCAATGGCGAGAAAGCGGGTAGGCAGTAGCGATTTTATTGCTCAAGATATGCAGATCCCATGTAAACAAAAGAGATACAGTTATTAAATTGATCGCTGACTGTTCTCACAGCCGGCGAGTAGGTACTCGCTCTATACTGCATCTATGTGGTTTACACGGACGAGATCTATAAAATACATGTATTGTACGTTTCTTGAGCGATAAATCGCTACTCGCTTCTCGCTCACCGTTGTTGGTGGGACATGTGCCTTTTATACCTATGTGGCGTTCATCTACAATACATAATAAATTGCTCGTCACTATAGCAACAATGATGATCGCTTCAAATCCTGTTTCACCATATTGGAGTTCTCACAGCTATTACTAGCTATATAATTATAATATCTTGGGACAACTTACACAACGCTATCTGATCCCAAACTAAGCAGAGCTTGTATTATGGAAACCAGACAACTGATAAACATACTTATATATTTCTAAATACATATATATTATAGATAAATAACACCCAGACACAGAATAAACCATCATGCTCATCACACAAAGTTTTATCCTGGGTGGGGATCGAACCCACGACCTCTTGCGTGATCATGGCACTACGCACAAGATGGCAATAAGTCATCGATCAAAAAGGCACATACATAATATAAATTAAAAAAAAATTGTACCGTTTTTTTTTTCTTTGTATGAAAAATATGAAAATGGTTTTGCCCCGACCTTGTATGTAAATATTAGTATGTAAATAATTTAATGAAAATTTAAAACCACCCGACTAACGGATGTATACAAGTTCTTAACATTAACCGTTGGGCCGCGACCAGCCTGGCACGATCACCTTGTCTGGTCGGAGGAACCTCCCTTTGTGTTAGAGGAAGATATCTTCACGTCCTCCATACATACTTTACTATATTAATGTACAGAGCCAGTCCTAAATTGTCGGCATTTTTCAGGTCCTTTTTATACAATGCATGTCACTGCAATCGCCAAAACATTGATGACATTGTAATAAATAACCATGCCATTGAATCACAAAGTCTCATTCTGATCTAGGTACCACGCATTTCAAGTATCTTTAACTCAGCAAACGGGAGCTGTAAAAATAGCAACATGTCAGTTTGCCAGCATTTTAACAACTCCTCATTTTTTTTTTTTTTTTTTTTTTTTTTTTTTTTTTTTTTTTTTTATAGATGGGAAATCATCATATGACTTCTCCCGCTGTGGGCACGAGCGGGAGGGCGTGTCAGACTTCTACTGACTAAAACCCATCTGTGTTCCTTCTTTCGCCCTGGTGTTCCGGGAGCACGGTAACTCTTTCGAACGATCCCGCATTCCCGGTGGGCGCTGGCCCAATGGGGCCCCGTCACTTGCTGACACCTCTTTTGCGCGCGTTAAGCGCGCGTGGAACATTAGCGCGCCGTCGACCCGGCCTAGTCCTAAGCTGGACGGCAAGCTACCCACTGCTCGTCGTCCTCAGGCCTGCGCCTAGGGTGGCCGGATGTCGTCCCTTGTCACCCGTCGCCCGGGCCGTATCGCGGGGCGGCCGGGGCGTGAGGACCGTCTGTCTCTCACGCGTTCCGCCATCTCCTTTTGCAGCATCACCTCCTCGCAAAAGGAGACGACTGCCTCCCATTCCCTCTCACTCCGCAGCATGGCTCGAATGAGCCCCGGACGCGAGAGGTCACCACCGCCGATTGCTACAACAAGGGCAAGTCGCTGCTCGGCCCAAGCGGGGCACACCTCCACCGTATGCTCCACCGTGTCCTCCGGCCGGTCACCGCAATGGTGACACCCAGGAGTTTCCTCCCGCTTAATGCGATGCAGGTACCTCCCGAAACTCCCGTGTCCGGTGAGTACCTGCGTCAGGCGGTAGGTGAGGACGCCATGGCGCCTCTCCAGCCACTCCTCAAAGAGAGGACTTACCGCCGCTATCGCGGAGTGGCCTGCTTGTGGCTGCGACAGTCGTTCTCTCCACGACGCCATGAGATCGAGGCGGAGCTCCCTCCGACGTGCAGCAATTTGTCGCGGCAGCGGAGTTTCGCCCCAGTGTAGCGCCTCCTCTCGCCACTCGTAAGCGAGTGCGAGGGCTATCGCCTCTAGATCCCACGGCGCCATTCCGGCGAGGAGGCAAGCCGCCTCGCGGGAGATCGTGCGATATCCCCGGATGACCCTGTTGGCTGTCACCTTTTGGGGCGCATTCAGGAAGTGGGCGGCTCGTCGCCCCAAAGAACGTGCCCATACTGGAGCCCCATATAGGGCCATCGACCGCACGATCCCCCCGTATAGCCTTCGGCAGGGGGCGTTTGGACCCCTCAAATTTGGAAGGAGCCGTTTTAACGCGGCCCCAGCCCGTTCCAATTTGGGAGCCAAACGTCGGAAATGCTCTACGAAGTTCCACCGGCTGTCGAGGACGAGTCCCAGGTACTTCATCGTCAACTCGACGCCGATGTGAACCCCCCCTACTGCCACCTGGAAACCCGGGGGTGGCCCGTTCCGTCGGCCATAAAAACACATGGCCTCGGACTTGTGCAGAGCCACCTCAAGACCCAGTCGCCGAATTCGGTTAATGACCGTCGCAACCCCGCATGATATCGCGGCGGTCGCCGCTGGGTACGACCTCCCCTGTGCCAGGACCAGCGTGTCGTCGGCGTAGCACACTACGCTGACACAGCTGGGGAGGTCAGCACGCAGAACCCAGTCGTAGCCGATGTTCCACAGGAGCGGTCCCAGAACCGAACCCTGTGGAACACCGCACGACATCTCTCGCCGGTTCCAGACCCCGTTAGGACCGGGGTAGATGACGGCCCTGTCCGTGAGATAGGCCCCGACCACGCGACGGAGGTAGATCGGCACCCGGAAATACCGGAGTGCCTCCTCAATGCAACTCCAGGGCAAGGTGTTGAAGGCATTGGCAATGTCTAGAGACACCGCCAAGACGACCCTACCCCGGGACACCGCATCCCCCGTCGTAAGAGCACGGACGCGCATGATGGCATCGACCGTGGAGCGCCGCTTGCGAAAGCCGAACTGCATCTCCGATAGGTTCTGTCCAGCCCCTGACAGGTGCGCGACGAGGCGGTCTGAAATTACTCTCTCAAAGAGCTTGCCCACCTCATCAAGCAGCACTATGGGCCGGTATGCCGACGGAGAGTCCGTAGGGCGTCCTAGCTTCCGTATCAGGACCAGCTTCCCCGTTTTCCAGAGAAGCGGGAACTGGCCCCTCTCCAGGCAGGCGCTCATAAGCCCCCTCAGTCGAGGTCCGAGGGCTTCTAAGGCCAGAACCAAGGCTTTTCCAGGAATGCCATCGGGTCCTGGGGCGGTATTCTTGGCCTTCAGCCTACCTACCGCCGCCCTCAAGTCAACCCCAGTCACTTCTGGAGCGTCGTCGTCGTTCGAGTGGTCCGCTATGGGGATCGTAGTACGCGGAGTCATGCACGGGGGAGTATGCTCTGCGCGCGCTGGGAACAAAGCGCTTACCACGCCCTCCACTAGCTCGGGTCGGAGACTCTGCGTCAGTGGGGGGGCCCACGGACGGAGCTTGTCCCGCACCATCTTATACGGGCGCCCCCACGGGTCCCTGTCGAGAGTCTCCATCATTTCCTGGCGGGCGAGGTTCTTGGCCCGCCTGACTGCCTCCTGAAGGGTGGTCTTCGCTGCTTTGTATCCCTCGTACAGTTCCGCCTCCCTAGCCTCCGCATTTTGAGGGCGGATGCGTAGCCTGCGATGTCTGGTGAACCGGCGGCGGGCAGCGACGCACGCCTCGCGTAGTGAGGCTAGCTCCCGCGACCACCAATGCACCTGACGCCGAGCGCGACCTGGCCGGACTCGAGGCATTGCCACGTCGCATACCTGCGACATGGCCTTTTGAAACCACTGAGCCTCACCATTGACGTCGGCAGGCCTGTCCGGTGCTGGCACCCAGGCCTGCACGATTGAGGCCTCCTGGAGCAGCTCTTTGTCCAGCCGCTTCAACGCCCACCGCGGACCACTTGGGGCCTGTGTCACCGGCGCGCTTGAGACCTGGGCCGAGATGTCAAACCGAATGTACCGGTGGTCGGAATAGGTCTCTACCTCCTCCACCACGCGCCAGTCCACTACGCGCGGCGACAGTGCGGGGCTGGCGAACGAAATATCCACCACCGATTCGCCCCGCATTCGCACTAGCGTGGGGACAGAACCCTGGTTTAGGACCACCAAGCCTGTCTCCAAGGCCCAACCCTCTACCATCCTGCCTCGCACATCCGTGCACCGGGAACCCCAAGCCAAGTTCTTGGCGTTGAAGTCCCCGAGCACCAGCATGGGCAAGGAGTGGTACCTGGCAACGACCACACTCAATTCCCTGAGGGAGTTCTGGAAGTCAGCGAGAGGTCGGTTTGGAGAAAAGTAGACCCCCACTACCAAGATCTCCCCGAACCTGGCTGCGACACACCCCTGTCCCTTACTGACATTTTCAAGGGACGGGGTACCGGCGACGGCCGACGACATAATGACTACCGAGCCGCTAAGGTCCTCCACCCAGTCATCCCTGGGCGGGACAAAATACGGCTCGGAGACCACGGCGATGTTTATTGACCACTGCGCCATACTCTGGATCAAGAGATCCTGTGCGCAGGCGCAGTGATTGATATTCGCCTGGAGAATTTTTTTTAAATCTGTTATTTTAGTTATGGATGTTTTCTCGAGGAGACAGCAAAAAATGCTTGCAAATGTTGGCAGTATTGACAAGAACGAAAAATTTAGGATGCTTTTGGTCCCAAAGCCTAATCTCAAGATCCCCCGTTTGAAGGTACCTACCTACATCAAACCAATTTGTAACCATTACACAATTATATTAAAAATTACCTAATCTATACTCTATACTAAAACTATAAAGCTGTGTGTAAACTTTGTTTGTTTGAACGCGGTAATCTCAGGAACTACTATTTATCGAGGAAGGCTATAGGCTATATAACATCAAGCTACGACAATAGGACCGGAGCAGCAATGAGAAATGTTGCAAAAACGGGGAAAATTTATGCATACGAAGTTGCGCGGGTCATCTAGTAAATAATAATTTAACAACAGAGTTAATTAAGTAACAAAATGTTCACTAAGCATCTGAATATTTATTAAACATCGTTATCATTTCATAGGTTAAATGGTATCGTGGTAGGTTAAATACAATGTTTATAACATAGGTACCTATACAATGTAATAAATAAGCAAAAGTTTTTCCCCCAGAAAGTTATCTGTATATGCCTGATCTATGCTCGAGTGAGGGACCACGTCTGCAAAAGCAACGGTCCCAATCCGATGCAACATCCTTCTATCTCCCAATCCGATGCATATAGCCTATACTCGTAGCGTAACTCGATAAATTGGCTATCCAGCACTAAAATATTTTTTCAATTCGAACCAGCAGTTTCTGAGATAGCCGCGTTCAAACAAACTCTTAAGCTTTATAATATAAAACGTACAAACAAACAAACAAACTCTTCAGCTTCATAATATAAAGCTAAAAAGTTTGTTTGTTTGTTTGGTTGAACCGGCAATCTCAGGAACTGCTGGTTCGAATTGAAAAAATATTTTAGTGCTGGATAGCCAATTTATCGAGTTACGCTATAGGTGACTGTTGATATTTTTAAAAATATTTGTTTTTAAATATTTAAATTCCATTTTTATGTATAATATTTATATTATATATATGGAATTTAACCGATAGCTTGGTCCCTGTACCTGATACCGGTGGTTATGTCCCCAGAGAAAGGAACCTCCTCACTATACGGACCGTGTCCAGAAGCTTTCTGCATCAAGCGCTTGATCCCACAGAGAATAAGACCAGTAACGGATACGACTATGCACACTCTGTCATCTCACATATTTAATAATAATATTGGTATTAAATATGACAGATAACAGAATTTCTGTAAACCGCATACACCACATAATTCACAACGCCAACACTCGTTAGATCTGAATGTTTTGTGTATATAATGAAGCTGTGGTCAGTTATTTAATGGTACTAGGTCGCCTCGTGGTGTAGATTACTCGTAGATTATCGTTCATTATTTTTAATAATCTTTAAAATTACTTTATTAGTTTAATTCACAGAACATTGATACCTAGTTGTATTGATACTTCTTGTTTAACTATACTAATACTAGCTAATCCGCGCAACTTCGTATGCTTCAATTTTCGCCGTTTTAGTAAAAAAAATTCGTTGCTGCTCCACTCCTATTGATTGTAGCGTGATGTTATATAGCCTTCCTCGACAAATGGGCCACCCAGCAGATAAAGACTTTTTTTTATACTAAAATATTTTTTTTTGAAAAAATGTATGATGCTGGATAGCCCATTTATTGAGTTACGCTACGAGTATAGGCTATTTAAGGATGTTGCATCGGATTGGGACCGTGGCTTTTTACCGATGTTATAAACATTGTATTTAACCTACCAACGATACCATTTAACCTATAAAATGATAACGATGATTAATAAATATTCAGATGCTTAGTAAACATTTTGTTACTTAATTATCTGTGTTGTTAAATTATTATTTACTAGCTGTCCCGCGCAACTACGTACAACGGGGCTACATTGCACAGGTTTTGGTAGTTTTTTGGCAAATTCTTTTTTTTAAAACCCGATATTAATGATTTTTTGACTCGAACAGAAAAATGTGTCCTTTGGCAATCTGATTCATACCATTACGAAACCACACTGACCCCTCCCAATTATTTATATTTTTTTTTATGTGTCAAAGTTACCCTGGATGTGGGGTTTCTTTGACAAGGCTTTAAAATCACCTTGATATGCTCGCGTTAGGCGGTTGGATCAAGCGCTTC
Source organism: Herminia tarsipennalis (assembly GCA_945859575.2). NCBI lineage: Eukaryota > Metazoa > Arthropoda > Insecta > Lepidoptera > Erebidae > Herminia > Herminia tarsipennalis. The sequence goes on along the minus strand of OX243834.2, from coordinate 5,022,874 downwards.
TGGACACGGCTCGCATAGTGAGGAAGTTCCTTTCTCTGTGGACATAACCACCGGTATCAGGTTTAGGGACCAAGCTATCGGTTAAATTTCATTTTTATATATAATATAAATATTATACATAAAAATTGAATTTAAATATTCAAAAACAAATATATTTAAAAATATCAACAGTCACCAACCGGAATCAGGTACAGGGTCCAAGCTACCGGTTAAATTTCATTTTTATGTAGGTATAATATAAATAAATGGAATTTAACATGGTTTTACAATTAATAAAGAGCATAATACTAATAATTTATTTTTGCCATTATAATTTATTGTACAGTTCTTATAATGTAAAGGATGTAACAATTTCATTCACAATTTGGTACTTATATTTAGGAACTTGTCTGGTTTTACCAAATACTTCCCACACTAGGCTTAGCCTGTCCCGCAAAAAGTTTTAATTACACATTACGCGAATAAATGAGGTAATGATGGTACTTAAATTTATAGGTACATATAATTTTGAATAAAACATTAGTTTTTTTTTAATATTTATAATAATAAGGTCATGCAGAACATAATCTATATCTACTAATATTATAAATGCGAAAGTTTGGATGTATGGATGTGTGGATGGATGGATGTTTGTTATTCAATCACGCCACAACGGGTAAACCGATCTGGACTAAATTTGGAATAGAGATAGATTATAGTCTGGAATAGCCCATAGGCTATATTTTTATCCCGGAAAAATGTTACTGTGGGAACAAAGTCGCGGACAACAGCTAGTAGAAAATAATAGGCATATTTATTTATAGAAGTAATTTTTATAGGCATTTCTTGGCAATTACTTTACAAATACGAGAGCCTAACTCAAGAGCATCAAGGAATAGAAAAAATTGAAGTCTAGTAACATAGACCAGATAGGTGGTTCGATTCCGGGCCCGGTTTGGCTACGAAAGTCTCGGGTTCGATTTCTGGGTCTGGACTTAAAATCTTTCAAAAATGCCATTATTGTATATTTATTTATAACCAGATTTTGTCCGTGGCTTCACCCGCGGGAACAGCCGGGGCTATACTCCCTTGAATCGGTTCCTTTAGGTAACTAAGGGTGATTTTTGGTACTCAAATACTTATGGAGAATTTCAAAACCTAGATCCACTAAATGTTAAGAAACCGCCACAAAGCCTAATGCGGAGTTGTCTAATTTGACGATTGCCCTAAATTCTCGATAGGTATACAAGGACCTTTTAGCGCTTCGATGACATTGAAATGGGGGCGGTTTACAAAATGGCGGTGTTAGTTCTGATTTTGGCCACGCGCCTAAAGATCATTGTAGCACTATTGAATCTATTGATAGTTATTATGATAAAGCCATTCATCCAAGCTTTTCATCCAATAAGAAAGGATTTTCTAAAATTAACCCCCTAAGGAGAAGAAACGAGGGTCTAAGGTTTGTTTATAGAAACACAATCCCCGTGGGCGGTGCCGCGGTTGAAATCTAGTAACATATTATGTATCAAGGACCCATTCAACATCTCCGGTTAACGCAGTAGTAGTCCTGTGTCCCCCTCTCGATTTTTTCCTTTTTAATACAGTTAGTTTTATCTAAGCAAACATGAAAAACCGCAATTAGCCTCTGATGCTGAGTGGGCCATTGTGCTTGTTGTACCTACTTATCCTCTTTGTCATTCTAATCTCTCACTCCGATGCACTGCCAGAACGCCAGCATCTTGCCCAAATAACTGCAGGCTTCATGAAGGGATGTTGGTGATGCTAGGAGTCATGCCCGTTGACAAGCGACACTGCAACAATCCGTAATATTCTGCATAGAGAGCTATCCGTTACCCATATTCTGAACAGGTATTTATTGAGAGGACAGTGACTATTGATTTGCAGAGATTGTCCTTGGTCTGCCTGATGACATTGCGAGTGAGTCTTTTGTAAATCATTTATAAGACCTCTTTCGTGTGTCTGCACAGTCATCCGCATCTAGATACAATTTATTCAAAGAAAATGTGGTACCGGTTAAGAATAGTGCCACCCCATCTCTTCTCGTGGATGTCGTCAAGATGACTAAGGGATTTCACACCGGAAGATGGGCAGCAGCGTCCTCTGCGTACTTTAAACCTTACTGCGATCGCCAACCCGCTCGCCAAACGTGGCGATTATCTCAATTACCCCCAGGATCTATATTAAGTAGGTTCTACTGTTTCTTCTTCAGGAACAATATTACATTGTATTTGAATATATTACCTACAACTTTAATTATACCTAATAATACACATTTAAAAAAAATGAAAGTACATTAGAAAATAAAAATACATGTCATATAAGCATTACACCATAATTCAATCTATTCAATACATATTTTTTAAAAAGAAAAGGCATAAGAATGTATAAAATAATAATAATACATGTCATTTTAACATTCCCATGCAACAACATAAATTAAATCTATCCACATTTTATTTATAATGAAGTAATTTTTATAGGCATTTCTTGTCAATTACTTTACAAATACAATAACTGCATTTTTGAAAGATAGAAAAATTTGAAGTCCAGACACCCGAGAATTCCGCAGCCAAACCGGGGCCAGAAGCGAACCACCTATCTGGACTATGTTACTAGACCTCAATTTTTTCTATCCCTTGATGCTCGCGAGTTTGGGCCCTCGCATGCGCCACCTAGTCGGTAGATAAAGAACTATCACCTCTGTTGTTATTGCTTCGTTACAGAGACCATTTTAACAAATTATGATGTCGCAGGCCGAATATTGAATTTCTTACCAATTACTTTACAAATACAATTGTTAGGTATATTAGATTATATACATATTACAGTTCATTTATATCATAGAGGCACCTACTCAACAGAAATGCTTTAAGTTTACATTTAAAAGAGCCTGTATAAAAAGAGCGTTTCTTAACTGTTGGCAATTTATTAAATAACTGTACAGCTTGATAACTAAGGCTATGCTTCACGATATTTAACTGAGGATTCATATTGGTTTTTTTTTTCGTCGGTTCTCTTCTCTAATAGTTCTTTCTTCACTATTTTCAAAGTAATCTATATATTTTTTTAAATTATAAAATATAGAGGCTAGGCACGGTCAAAATACCTAAACTAGTAAAAAATGGCCTACAACTCTCTCCCTGTGAAATGCGCACCATGCGATTGGCTCGCTGTTGTAGTATGAACGCACTTTGTGTGTTGTAACCATAGCTATTTCCCCAGCACTGTATGCTGTATCTTAGGGAAGTAGGGGAAGTACTGGGAAGACCTGTGCCCTGCAGTTGGACATCATATGTGTTAATATAATGATGATGTTATCACACTGTACCGATACGTCACATATTATCTGTAGTTTTATAGGTATATCCCCGCGGCCCCGAAATTATAAATCAATAAAATTCTAACTAACAAATAATTGGTTCTTTACACATTCTTTTCCTTATGATTTTTGTCTGATTTCACAGACATCATCGTGTCTTTTGATAACTAAACAAATGTCAATCGAAATGATGATTGCGTTAAGAAAATTACAGGCGTAGTACTCATTTGCTTCGAATCCTAAATACACACGGCCTAAAATTATAATCCTCTTCTTGCTGTAGTTGGCTAAAACTGTGTTTGACTTATACATATTATGGTTGTTTAATGAGTCCCTTTTGTAAGGTATCAACCATAGAGTTGTTATAGATAGAGTCGAGTAGGGGAGACAGGTGACTGCGGAGGCTGCGTGCAAGTGGAAATTTCTTACGAATAGATAGAGACAGAAAAGTATCTCCATCTTGGTGCATGCGCATTATGTATATAAAAAAGCTGCTGTCAATCAATCTATCAATCAAAACAAGATTGACAGATTGACAACCATTTTTTTTAAAGACGACTCCCGCATTAGGGTACAAGTCCCCTGTGTCGCGGGGGATTTTAAAAACATTTTATACTTACGCATAAGTGCGAATGATCATTATACGTGATACGGTCATCAGAAAACATTGATGGCATTATAATAAACAACCATACCTGCGACAGCGTTAGTTCTAATTGTATCGCACGTCGCTGCAATAGCCATTAGCTGATAGGCTGATAGCTTCAGTTCCAATTGTATTACATGTCGCTGCGTGACACTTTTTCGTACGTGCAGCCGGTCATCGATTTATAAGACGTTATCACATCAAAAGAGATAGATGAAGTAGGTTCTGCGGTATTCTTTCTCTTTCTAGTTAAGAGTCAACTAGCTGGCTGTCTTCCTTATTCTTTCTATCTACAAAAACTGTAGGTGTGTCCGGTGGTCAAGTGTCAACAGGCTAGACACCGGACTTTGTAATAAATTGGAATATGCTTGTTTCCTAGGTAAACAAAAAAATGAAAATACTAATCCACTTATATTATAAAGGCGAAAGTTTGTGTGTATGTGAGTGTGTATGTTTGTTACTTCTTAACGTCTGAACGGCTGGATCGATTTTAATAAAATTTGGTATGGAGTTAGCTGACACCCTGGATTAACACATAGGCTAACAAACCGCGGGTAACACCGCGGGGCACAGCTAGTTAGTAAATAAACCTAACGTTTAAACTGCCAATAGTTAAGTCCCGATTAAATGTTGTATTAAATTAGATTTTTTATCATCGATCATATCATAAAAAGAAGTGATTTGAAGAGAAAAAAACAGTGACGTCATTGTCCGCTATTTGTATGAGATCTTTATAAAAAATCTACGTTTTGATATTTCTTAGAGTTGTTGTTTTGACTAGTTGGAAACTAGCCCATTGAGTAGGTTTAAGACCTATGTTTTTGTACCTATGTATTTAACAAAAAACCGGCCAAGTGCGAGTCGGACTCAACACGAAAGGTTCCGTACCATTAGCTATACAACATAAGACACTATATTATAATATCAACCAAAAAAAAACGGCAAATTAGCATATCTGTTAAACACTTTTTCCCTGTCTCAGATCGAAGTTGTACTAATGAATGAGAGTAGAGAAGCTTATACTGAGCTGATATATGCCAAGCACACCCTGTGCTTGGCATATATCAGCTCAGTATAAGCTTCTGTCACTTGTCTCAATGAATACTAGCTTTTCCCTGCGTCTTCGTATGCGTTACCTATGTTTGATTTGAATAGCCTACGTGCTATTCTGATGTATAAACTACATTACGGGAAAGTTTCATCAAAATTAGTTTTGTAGTTTTTGCGTGAAAGAGCAACAAACATCCATCAAAAACAAACTTTTGGATTCATATAGGAAGTAGAAAGGATGGGATAGAAAGTTCTCCTATTTAATATTTTGATAGAGTTCGGCAAATACCTTCATCAAATTGTGCCATTGGAACATAAACGCCATTACTAGGTACACATCAACTCTCGCAATTTTGCGGTAATAATACCTACTAACTGTAGGTACTGAAACGTGAAGATGCTAGCTTTGGTGTGCGTAGCCGGAACTATTTCTCTTAGGGATTAGGAATCAAACGCTATTTCATTTGCCCAGAAACGATATTATATATTTAACAATTTGTAATATCATTAATTTACACTTCAAGACCTTTCTGACCGTTCATCTTGACGCTTCCTTCAATTCTCCATTCTTTTCTCATTTTCTTCTTCATCACTATTTCAAACTTTTGGAACGTCAAGACAAACAGTTAACAAATAATGAGGCTTTATGCAGGCGGCAGGTCGAATCCACGATGCACCTGCCAGAGTAACTTGGACTGAGTTTCTGTTATGGAGCATAATTAACGATCGCGCGAAGATAATGCTATACCAATCTCACTTACTAAGAGGATTAGAGATCGCTTTACGAAGATGTTTTTAGTCAACAGGTGGAAGGAAATGTTCAGTAGATTAAGCGAAAGAGGAAGTAAATTTTGTCTTAATTTTCTTGTTGGTTTCGCCGCTTTTTGCTCTTTGAACTTGTATATATTTCTGGCGAAACTTGCAGAACTTTATTCACAAAATGTTTATCATTATCGTGCAGGTTATTGTTACCTATTAATCATATTATATACATATTGATCATTGCTTAAAAGCTGCAAATATTCTAAGGAAGGCCGATAAACGTAAGGAAGGACCCCCAGCTGCTGTGATCATCGCTAAAGATCGCTGGGAATGACTGAATGAGTAGAGGCTAATGTATAGCAGTGGACAGATACAGACTGATGATGATAATGATTGATATGCAAGTGTAGAATCGTGTTATTTCTGTAAATTTTTATTTAGAAAGATTTTAGCAATCTGGCGTTTAGTTCTACATTACTAGCAATCTTGTTAACCCCTCCAGCTAAGCTAAATAGATTGTGTTAGAAGTGGGCTCACGTTGGTAGTATTCGGACCCGCGCCCTCACGATTGCGAGTCCGATGCCTTTACCTAATGGCTACGTTAGAAATGTTGTACGCTTCCTTAGTTAAAAAGTTCCTTCCCATTAACTATCTATCAGAAATGCAAAACTACCTAGACATCTGAAACGTACAAGGTTTGTGAATATTAGGCATTTTTAGTTATGTTATTTAATAAAAGCTGACTGATATCTAAACGTTTCTTTACTTCTAAAGAACTCTAGCCTAGAGGAACAGAAGCAACAGGAAAGGAAACAGTCCTGTTGCTTTAGATCATAGATTATATACTTATACTTTAGATGGTCTGTTGAATTTAGAAATTTATTTGTGATAGATTGCGACCATTGCGACAAAAAAGACAATGACAAAAAACTATAGTCAGTTGATAAAAGTCCTGTTTATAAAAAAAGTATCTAATGCGGTAATTAAAATATTGAAGTGGGTACCTACCCAATTCTATAAGTAAAGTAGGTACCTAACGGGCATATTTTTATTATATTACCCTCCAACAAATTATATTTTCAACTCCATGATACTTCTTATAGGTATATATGGCAACCTTAGAACTTGAAGTTCAAACTAAAATAAATAGACACTGGCAGATATTACAAGGACGTGTTGCAGAAAGCCAATTGCCAGCAATCAAAATTAAAAAAAAATGAGTAAAATTTAAAATGGCGACGATGCGTTCCACGCATGCGCGTGGCATCGACTTGTCGAAAAGTGGCGAGGAGCCGCCAGTTTGCCGTGTGCATCGCGCTGTGATGTTCGCGCTCGAATGGGAGGCGCGGGATGGGCGCGCGGCGAAGCGCGCGTTGCCGATGATTCTGACTTCGAAGCACTAAAAAGCCTATTGGCTTCAGAAGTTGGATGGACTTTAGAATACGAAAAGGAAGGGGTTAAAGTCTGGGCAGAAGATGCGGCTCACGGCGCGCTGCGAACTGTCAAGGTATGTTGTCTTCCGATTTGAAAACAAATACAAAAGCTCTTAGTTACACTATTTTGTTTCGTGTTTTGGGGTTTTTAACCTTGATAAAACTAATTCTGAGGTTTATTAACTACTTCCTGGTTTATTTAGTAGTTGATGAAGAGTAGTTGTACATATTTGATCATTACTTGTAGTTGGTAGCGCAAAACATAATATTAAATAGGTATGTATATTAAAGCAACTTCTGTTTAAGTTCCCATCTGCGTTTGCAACTTTTTACTTTAAGTAGGTGCTAAGGAGCTCAAGAAAATACTTTAGAAATGCTTTATCCAACTTTTAACCGTTCTTAAGAGGTAAAAATAAACTTATAGAGAATTTTACAAGCAGGGGCAGATAGGTACCTATTTTTTAAGTCATTTAAAAATATGGAAGGCCAATTTTAAATCAGATTTGAATATTCAGTATCCTGTTGATTACTGTAAAAACGTTTACTTAGGACAAAATCGTTTTTAATCACTCCATGTTTGCGTTTCAGATAAAATTTAAAATTGATAAAATATTATTACAATTAGGTGTATAGAGAGGTGTGTAGGAGTACCTATAAGAACTGGCAACCTACTGCAAACTTCTACTAAACTCTCTACTTTTTCTTGTTTTTATAGTCCAACCAGCGGACGCCTCGCGGTTTAACCCGCGTAGTTCCCGTTCCCGTGGGAATACAGAGATAAAAAATAGCCTATGTCACCCGGGGTTAGTGTAGCTTCACAACGATGAAAGAAGTTTTCAAATCCGTCCAGTAGTTTCGGAGCCTATTCAATACAAACAAACAATCAAATCTTTCCTCTTTATAATATTAGTATAGATATAGACAACAATTGAATTAGGTCCTAAGTCTAATCAATCGTGATATAGTCTCGATGTTGGTTTTATTTGTATCCTAAATTTAATCATCGCACAATCCTACTTTTTGTACGTGAGGATCAACAGTCGCATTCCATTCCCTATGAATCCCTCAACGAATTTGATCCCCAAAAATGGAAAGGATCCCCTGGGATCCGGATGCTATCTGGCACACGTATGAGTGGTTTTTGTTTAGCGAAAAGCAGCAAACATTTTTATGTTTGTTAAAAATTTAACAAAAAGAATGTGCGAATACCACGTAAAGCACAAGCAAATTTGCATTTCAAAGTAATTATATCACTTAAAGTGGGTATCATCTCGTGAAGTGGTATTCTTACTTAGCAGAATGCTTTTTCAAGAGCGGTATAAGGATGCTTTAAACCTTTACCAGAGGATGTCTTTTCGACTTTGATTCTCGTCAAGGGTCACAATTTTCAACGAAAAAAGGTGACACTTTTATTTCATACTAAGAAGTATATTTCCGAGTAGCTTAGCGGTTTTGCTCGCGTGGCTTATTGCGATTTGGATGAGCAAAAGAGAAATGGGGTTTTTACATATTTTGAGGCATTTTTTCCATTTTTTTTCTTCGCAAGAATCTTCTTCGGACTTCGATTAATATTTGAAAAATCCATTTTCCAATTTTGAGCTTACAGATTTGGGGATAAATTGTTACGAGATGGGTAATTTAGTCATTGAACTCTCACCGTCGTTGAAAAGGTAGAGAAATACCTGGGTCAGGTTGGGAAACAAGAATGGGAAAGGAAAACCAGATGAAAGAAATAAATAGACGCATACGACTCTGCTTTGCTTTCAAAAGAATATTACAGCTCACTGGAAAGTTAGGTTGTTCGACCAGTTAATTTTATCCGTATTTACATATGGAGCAGAAACTTGTGTAGACAAAGGGGACTATTAACAAAATACAAGTTGCCCAGATAAATTAAGAAAGAAAACTCTTAGGAATAACCCAGAGAAACCGTAAGGTGAACACCTCACTGAGAGAGCAGAGTAGGATAACATAAAACAAATAGCAAGTCTGAAATGGCAGTGGGCAGGACACGTAGCTCGGAAACGTGGCTTGTGGTCTAAACGGTCTTAGAATGGAATCCATGGGGTGAAAAAAGAACTAAAGGTAGACCACTAATGCGATGGAAGCATGATATATGGAAAACTGCTGGATAGAAGAAGAAAGAAAAAGTATTTTTTTGGCGCAGATCCATACATCTGCGACAGATAGGACCATACTCAGCGTATTGCTGTGCTGCGGCGAACCGCATCACATTGCTGATTTTCAGTGCGACTAGCAGTAGCTCAAGACCGAGTTAGATGCCGCAATCTGAAGGTGACACCAAACTGGTTGAGAATAGCTGAGAAGAAGAAACTAATTTAGTAGCGCCCATATGTTCCACAATTCGTTTCAGTTTCGATTTTATAAAATTACTAGCTGTCCCGCGCAACTTCGTCTGTGTAAATTTTCCCCGTTTTTGCAACACTTCTCATTGCTTCGTCGTAGCGTGATGTTATATAGCCTATAGCCTTCCTCGATAAATGGGCTATCCAACAGTGAAAGTATTTTTCAATTTGGACCAGTAGTTCATGAGATTGCCGCGTTCAAACAAACAATCAAACTCTTCAGCTTTTTAATATTAGTATAGATATACAAATTATGATAAACGGCAAAAACAAGTAAGTGGCAGTTGACAATTTTATAACAAAACTAGCTGACCCACGCAACTTCGTCTGCGTAAATTTTCCCTTTTTTCTTTTTTCTTCCTTTTTTTTTTACAACATTTTTCATTGCTGCTCCGCTCCTATTGGTCGTAGCGTGATGTTATAACCTATAGCCTTCCTCGATAAATGGGCTATCCAACAATAAATTATTTTTTCAATGCGGCCTAGTAGTTCCTGAGATTATCGCGTTCAAACAAACAAACAAACTCTTAGGGGGATGAAAAATAGATGTTGTCCGATTCTCAGACCTACCCAATATGCACACAAAATTTCATCAAAATCGGTCAAGCCGTTTCGGAGGAGTATGGCAACGAAAACTGTGACACGAGAATTTTATATATTAGATTTATATTGAAGTCTGCTGTATTTTACGGTGCAAAAATGAATTTCAGTTCAGACGGGTCCCATCTACTTTGCAAACTTTTTTCCACTTTCTTAAAGATATACATACTACACTGTACGGTAGCTTACTGAAGAATTTCTTAGAAATTAAGACAAGCCGCATCAAAATAAGTTTCACTGCTGTTTAGATGAAGTAAGAGTGCAAATAGGGAGCCGGGGAAGACAGCTTTACTTTAAGTTATGTAATATAGCTGTACTTATATAGTTTTGCGTGTAATATACGTAGGTACACTCATACCCTACATTTATTTTATACTAGCTGTGCCCGCGACTTCGTTCGCGTGAAAATCGGGTTTAAATTAAGGTAGTTTAGGTAACGAAATAACTTCTGTGTAAATATGTTGGAAACAGTCCTGTTGACTAAATACTTACTAAATAAAAATCGATCTGTTCTATTCTTTTAGATAGTTAGTTTGGTGTGCGGCTTAAGAAGTGGGTTTTCTGTTGTTTTTGTTTCATTCTTTCAACGTTATACCTACTTATTATCTAATAATTTTTAATAGAATTTGTACGAAAATGTTGTTACTTCTCATGTGATCGTAAACTTGTAAAGCCTTAGTACTTAACTGTGATAGTTTTCCTTATAATTTTAGTATTTATACTACTATCCTGAATTTTTTCACATACCCAACATCAACCATTTAGCTGGCAGGGGGACACTTGACTCTAACAAAAATGTTCACTATAAATATCCTAATATTACACAAAGGAATCCTTAAATCTAAAAATAGTCTTCACAAACCCTAAACGCTTTTTAAAAGACCTATGTATTGATACCACACGATGGGGTAGGTAGGTGAGAAAAAAATCACATCCCCACTTTACATATAAGAGAGGTACCCTTAAAAAATAATGATTTTCAAGATTTTGTTCTTTTACTTTATCGGCGTTAGTAATTTATTCATGCAAAAGTTGCAACCTTCTAGCACTAACAGTCTCTGAGTTAAGCTGCGGACGGACGAACATAAGGGAACTATAAGGGGTGTATTTCATATAGTGTTACAACGCAATACTAATAATAAAACTGCTGTAACACTTTAGCAAGCAAACACAGAGCGTGTCATGTGTGTCATGCCCGCGAAAATGTCAGATATCCCTAAAGGTACGGTTGACAAACAACGACCCCCCTCCTCCCGTCACCCGAACTACTCACACTTGACCGATGTTGAACCATTCATTATCGTTGAATTGATGAACACGTAATTTCCAACCATAACCCCAAAACATGATCCTCGATGCACCTGTGTGATGCGTGGTCAAACAAACGGACAGACAGACAAACATTTCTAAAAATCATAGCAATGTGTTTATTTTTAAAACTTCTTTTACTAAGTATAGAACGTTATTGAATACAACGCCATCTACTACCCTAATAAATGTTTTCACAAATAAGGAATTATTTGATCACGGTGAACAATTTGATTTCATAGATGGCGCTACATGTTTTTTTTTTACGTGTGTAATGTCTTTGTTTTAGACGAACACATCATTTCTGGAAAATGTCGAATACTTTTTAATTATAATGTAATATTGTTTTTCATTTCTACTACGATTAATTAATTACTCTCAGCAGTGCATGCAATACCTATAATTAACTTACCTACGTGCATATTTTACTTAATTTTAATATAAAAAAATAATAACCAAAGTAAATAAGTTACTTACGGTCGAAAAAATAACTAAAACATTGAGAAAAATATTAAAAAAGGATAAAGACAAAAAAAATACAAAAAGAACATAATCAGACATCGGATTCGAGCCCGGGACTTCGTCGTCAATGTCCGCTAGGATAGCTTCGAGGCTATACTGTTCGCTACTTGCCTCGTCAAAATAATTGTTCTTATGAAACTTAACAATGTTGTGTTTAGCCCCTTTTAGTTTTAGCGTGAAGTTATGTATTCCATGGGTTACAATTATAGATAATGTCTAATTCTGGAAAATTTTGTGATAAACCATTATGGTGTGACAAAAAATACGTTGCTACTCGTTCCCCATAGACGTTAGCGTAATGATTCATAGTGTAAATAATGTCCTATAGTATTTACTATAAAACTGCAAATTTTCATAAAGATCCGTCTAGTAGTTACTGATTTATAACGAAAAATAGCTACAGACATTATCCCTTACTGCTTAGCTCCTATGGGAAAAAGCGTGATAATTTATAGCCTAAATGTTAATCTGCATCTATTAGATTGCACGTGCAAAATTTCAACCGAATCTGTACGGTAGTTTTTGCGTGATGCGTGTTCAAACAAACAGACAGACAGACAGACAGACAGACAGACAGACAGACAGACAGACAGACAGACATTTCTAAAAATGCAGCAAAGTGTTTAAATACTCTTTTCGAACATTTCCTAATTTTTTTTTTCACTAAGTTCGGCCATGTACAGACACGTGAAATTTACAGTTTTATTATATGTATAGACTAGCTGTCCCGTGCAAAAAAACTACCGTACAGATTCGGTTGAAATTTTGCACGTGCAATCTAATAGATGCAGATTAACATTTAGGCTATAAATTATCACGCTTTTTCCCATAGGAGCTAAGCAGTAAGGGATAATGTCTGTAGCTATTTTTCGTTATAAAACAGTAACTACTTGACGGATCTTTATGAAAATTTGCAGTTTTATAGTAAATACTATAGGACATTATTTACACTATGAATCATTACGCTAACGTCTATGGGGAACGAGTAGCAACGTATTTTTTGTCGCACCATAATGGTTTATCACAAAATTTTCCACAATTAGACATTATCTATAATTGTAACCCATGGAATACATAACTTCACGCTAAAACTAAAAGGAGCTAAACACAATATTGTTAAGTTTCATAAGAACAGTTATTTTGACGTGTTAAGTACCTAACAGTATAGCCTCGAAGCTATGCTAGCGGACTTTGACGACGAAGTCCCGGGCTCGAATCGGATGTCTGAATATGTTCTTTTTGTATTTATTTAAATTGTCTTTATCCTTTTTTAACATTTTTCTGAATGTTTTAGTTATTTTTTCGACCGTAGGTAACTTATTTACTTTGGTTATTACTTTTTATATTAAAAATCAAGTAAATTATGCAATTAATTATAGGTATTGCATGCACTGCTGAGAGTAATGAATTAATCGTAGTAGAAATGAAAAACAATATTACATTATAGTTAAAAAGTATTCGACATTTTCCAGAAATGATGTGTTCGTCTAAAAAAAAAGACATTACACACGTAAAAAAAGTACATGTAGCGCCATCTATGAAATCAAATTGTGAACAACAAAACAACGGCAACATTCTTGAAAGTAGATGGCGTTGTATTCAATAATGTTCTATACTTAGTAAAAGAAGTTTTAAAAAGAAACACATTGCTATGATTTTTAGAAATGTTTGTCTGTCTGTCCGTTTGTTTGACCACGCATCACACAGGTGCATCGAGGATCATGTTTTGGGGTTATGGTTGGAGATTACGTGTTCATCAATTCAACGTTAATGAATTGCTCAACATCGTTCAAGTGTGAGTAGTTCGGGTGACGGGAGGAGGGGGGTCGTTGTTTGTCAACCGTACCTTTAGGGATATCTAACATTTTCGCGGGCATGGCACACATGACACGCTCTGTGTTTGCTTACTAAAGTGTTACAGCAGTTTTATTATTAGTATTGCGTTGTAACACTATATGAAATACACCCCATTTTTAGTCAAAATGACAAAACAGAACCCTTATAGTTCCCTTATGGCCCTCCGTCCGCAGCTTAGCTCAGAGACTGTTAGTGCTAAGGTTGCAACTTTTGCATGAATTAATTACTAACGCCGATAAAGTGAAAGAACAAAATCTTGAAAATCATTATTTTTTTAAGGGTACCTCTCTTATATGTAAAGTGGGGATGTGATTTTTTTCTCACCTACCTACCCCATCGTGTGTGGTATCATTAGATAGGTCTTTTAAAAAGCGTTTAGGGTTTGTGAAGACTATTTTTAGATTTAAGGATTCCTTTGTGTATAATATTAGGCTTTATAGTGAACATTTTTGTTAGAGTCAAGTGTCCCCCTGCCAGCTAAATGGTTGATGTTGGGTATGTGAAAAAATTCAGGGTAGTAGTATAAATACTAAAATTATAAGGAAAACTATCACAGTTAAGTACTTAGGCTTTACAAGTTTACGATCACATGAGAAGTAACAACATTTTCGTACAAATTCTATTAAAAATTATTAGGTAATAAGTAGGTATAACGTTGAAAGAACGAAACAAAAACAACAGAAAACCCACTTCTTAAGCCGCACACCAAACTAACTATCTAAAAGAATAGAACAGATCGATTTTTATTTAGTAAGTATTTAGTCAACAGGACTGTTTCCAACATATTTACACAGAAGTTATTTCGTAACCTAAACTACCTTAATTTAAACCCGACTTTCACGCGAACGAAGTCGCGGGCACAGCTATTATGAATATATATATATATTACGGGTCTTAATCGCGTGAATAATTTTAGGTTAAATACCTTGCTTACCTACGTTTAATATGCATGATAGTTTAAGTATAATTTAATTTAAAGTCATCAAGTATTAAAATAAACTTATCCAGTTTTGAAAATAGATGGCGTTTAAATACAAATTAAACAGAATCAGGTAAATTGATTTAAAAAATAAATCTGAAATTCTTACGATTATGTATTATATATATATTATTTACGGATATGAATTTATGATGATCTTAATTAACGACAGGTTCATCATCATCATCATCAGCCTATCGCAGTCCACTGCTGGACATAGGCCTCTCTAATTGCACACTTTGTTCTATCCTCGGCTACGACAGTAGTTTAGTATTTAAACTAAACGTTTCTAAAAGATATACTAATTCACTATATCTTTTAGAAACGTTTGAATGTTGTCTGTTTGTTTGAACACGCATCACAGTACCGCGGGAATGCAATGTTTTAAAACCAGGATATTTTCTTAAAAACTTATCTCACACTAGCCCTATTTCGCGCGAGTACTTGGGCGGTTTCGGGCTTCATTTAACCCGAAACCGATAATAGTAATATATGATGTGATGCAAATCATTTTGGTAAAATACTATTATAATTTGTCTTCTAACCGTCTGGCGCCATAAACTTTGTCGCCCTTCATTTTGCTGCACTGGGCATTTGCTTGGCTTGCCTTGCCATAGGTCGGGCCCTGATTAGAGCTAGGCCCTAATATCCATAGATGCCACAGAGCATTGTGGAGCATGTTTCCAATATGCTTTACACAGAAGTTAAATTGTAACATAAACTACCTTAATATAAACCCAACTTCCACGCGAACGAAGTCGCGGGCACAGCTAGTACCTATAAAATAAATGTACGTAAATTTTCCCCGTTTTTGCAACATGTCTCATTGCTGCTCCGCTCCTATTAGTCGTAGCGTGATGTTACATATGCCTATAGCCTTCCTCGATAAATGGGCTATCCGACAGCGAAAGAACCGCGTTCAAACAAACAAACAAACTCTTCAGCTTTATAATATTATTAGCGGCCCGCTCTGGCTTGGCACGGGTATAAAATATATGGATGTTATTATACATATAAACCTTCCTCTTCAATCACTCTATCTATTAAAAAAAACCGCATCAAAATCCATTGCGTAGTTTTACAGATTTAAGCATACATAGGGATCTAGAAAGCGACTTTGTTTTATAATAAGTAGTGATTATAGATCAGTCAACCCGGATTTAGTACGTTTCTCGTGTATTTTAACACATTAAATGCAGAGCTGTGAAAATAATGACAGTTTAATTTGCCGCCATTTTCACAACTTGGCAATTGATTTTCATTTACCTAGACAAGACAATAGGTAGAACAGGAAAAAATCACGGCCTCTATTCGCAAATTCCATTGAAATTTATTCATCCGTAAACAATTCCCATCCTTATGAACGATTAGGTATCAGGCAGGCTTGTTTTAATACAAATTGACAAACCCGTGTTATCTACTTAACTCAATATATGAATAAAGTGCTTACCGAAGTGTGGGGATAGATATGTCTATCGGTACATGTAGATAAAACCACACACTTTCAGCACAGAATACCGAGAGTACAGAAGGCAAGCTCGGGCGACGGGAAGACTGCATACACAGACATCATCCAAGAACATGAATGAGACGCCTACATTTTTTTTTTTACATAACGTAAAGAACAAACCAGCAGCTCGTACACCCGATGGCAAGCGTGACCCTAGCCCATAACAGTGTCAGTGTAACGCAAATCCTTGTTTGGTAAAGATCTGAATGTCACCGCACCGCGCTCCTCATTTGAGACATTAGTTCGTAAATCTCATTTTCCCAGTAATTACACTTGCTACAGTGCCCTTCAACCACAGTGATGTGTTAACATTGCTATTTCACGGAGGAATAAATGACACCAGTGCCGGCCAGAGGCCAAATTCAGGTAGGAGTGAAATTTTTGGCGCTTCAATATTGATCAAATGTGACTCGCACGTACGACGGGGAGTACCTACAAATAATTTAACACGATACTAAGTACCTCTCGCGACGGAACAGGTATGGGTATGTTGTCTTCTGTACTCTCGGTATTCTATGCGTTGTGCGTGTAGTGACGAATAATTTACGATCCAGTAATGACTTTTAGAGGACGTCGTAAGAGGTGATTAAAGGATTTCGGTACAGATGGGTGGCAAAAGTCGCTTAGTAAATCGTTTATCATTAGTTATGGATTGTTACTGAGAATTGAGGTAGAATATAATTAATTAAAGTCTGTGAAAGTGAAAATGTGAATGAATTTCATTTCAACTCGATTTTTTTCTGTAATACACAAATAGGGAACTGTACTAGGGAATAATCTTCACGTTGAGGAGGTCTTTATAAACTTACAATTTATAGATTCAGAACCAAAAGTAGATTCGAAAAAAATCCAGTCAAAAACAAAATTTTGCTAGTGGTTCTATTTGCATCACCAATAATAGAACTTGACGATAATCATTTTGCTTATCCTTACTGAGTTATATAGTTCATCAGAATTGCTGCTGCAGATTTTGTTTAAGTTGAAGAGCACCAGGGGGTCTAAACAAAGTCACATGCAAAAAGCGATGTCGTTAATAGAAAAGAATTATAGTATAGAATTTGACGTTTGCGGTGAAGACCATAGACATTTTTTTGTTCTTTTGCGAACGATTAGTACAGCGTTATCGAATTCGCCACCTTGTCTAACCCCCCCTGAACATCAGTTTTACAAAAAAATCTTGTTTATATTTCGTTGAATGGACCAAGAAAAATTTACCCAGTATTGAAAACAACAGGTACTAAATTTAGCCATAAATAAGAAGAGGTACGCACGGTAGGCACTCAATTCTTAATACTTGAACGTATGCTTGCCATAAAAGAAAATTGTTTCCACAGTGTGGTCACTCGTAAAGTTCACTTCATAGTTTAGTGGCAGTCGCAGTACTAATGCATAAAATATAGTAGATCAAAGAGTTTTTAGCTTTCATATATTGGCTTCGCGTGGTAAAATAATAATAATAATAATAATATCTTGGGACAACTCGCTATCTGATCCCAAACTAAGCAGAGCTTGTACTATGGAAACCAGACAACTGATAAACATACTAATATATTTCTAAATACATACATATTGTAGATAAATAGCACCCAGACATAGAATAAACCATCGTGGTAATCACACAAAGTTTTATCCTGGGTGGGGATTGAACCCACGACCTCTTGCGTAGCAGTCGGATACACTCCCACCGCGCCACAGAGGCGTCAAAGAGTGAAAACTCACCAGGGGTGACATTGTGATACATATGAGATACACCTTCTAATATTTTTGAACTTTTTAGAGGAAATTCGGTTGTAATTTGAACAATCAAAGCAATATTGTAGTATTTTGTTTCACATTACAATAAGCACCTGGATGACCGAGCTTTGCTCGGTTTTTTTGACGACCATTTCTAAAAAGGAAACCTAGCTAGATCGATTTTTCATCTTCGAAACCCTCTGCATACTAAATTTCATAAAAGGAGCCGTTGCTGAGATAGGTAGATACAAGAATTGCTCGTTTATAGGTATAGAATTCCAACAATACACTTATCTTGTGCCTATATATAAAATAAAATCCGGCAAGAGTATATCAGACCATGTTCAGTGTAGGGTTCCGCAGCTGTTATTACAAATAAATGCACTACATAGGAAAAAATACGATTTGAAAAAATGCACCAGTAGAAGAGCATGTGTTTATGGCACTAACGCCCTTTTTTTGAAAAGCGCAGATTTAAATGATTCAAAGACGGTATATTGGATCATGTCCAAAACAAGTTCGGTTTAAAGTATTTATTAAGCGTTACCCTTGTTTTTTTTTTATCTTTTTTGATCACATGGTTCAAAAGATAAAGGGGGACAGACGGACACAATTTATGCAACTTTCGGAGCGATTATTTCCAAAAATATTTACTTAATCAAAAAACAATCTTAGAAACCTTAGAATGTTTTTAAAAGACACGTTGATTTTGCCTTTTTTACACGTAGCCCTACATCGAGTACCCTAAAAATATTTATTTTTATTATTGAACTATCAAACTAAGTAGCGGCTAATACAAGACACCTATGCTACAAATTTCATCTATATTCATCGTGTAGTTTTTGAGTACCTGCCTGTGACATACGGACGGACAGACAGACGACGGATATGACGAAACTTAAACGTTTTTGCCATTTGGGCTACGAACCCTAAAATGCGACAACTTTAGGTCCAGACCCTTTTCAAAACTGGGTTACTTTGAATACATAATATAATGTTTTAGGTACCTATATGATTTAAGAGCTTGAATTGAAAGATACTTTTAGTAATACATACGACACTTATATATGACTGCCTCTGTGGCGCGGTGGGAGTGTATCCGACTGCTACGCAAGAGGTCGTGGGTTCGATTCCCACCTGGGACACCACTTTGTGTGATCCACAAATTGTTGTTCCGAATCTGGGTGTACTTTGTGTCCGTGACTTGTATGTTTGTAAAGTCCCCCGCGACACAGGGCTTGTACCCTAATGCGGGTGTCGTCTTTAAAAAAAACTTTTTGGCGAATTTTTGATGTAGGTAATTCTTAAAAATAAAAAGTGCTACAGCCTTACCCCCATATCAAATTTATAAACATTCAAACATTGTAAAATTGGCAATTTGAAAAGAGTGGCCGCGAGTTTTTATGGCCAGGTTCTTTTCTCCGGCTTTACCTATTGTTTGCGAACTTGGCATTACATGTACATGTAGAATCCCGACGTATCACAAGAGTTCTTTTGCATCCTAAGTGGATAAAGAATTTTAAATTAAAACTAGTAGATGATAATTAAAGAAATTAAAGGTTTTGTCTTAATATGATCCCGCAAATAAATCTTGAAGTTGCGGAAAAATGCAAAAACGAGCATTTTCGTATTGTCATAGTCATGACGTTCGTAATCTAACATATGTACGAACGAATATTCTACTTTATTTTGATCTGCGCTCCTGCGCACTGTGAAGTAATGGTTGTGTGCGGAAGAGCGAGGCCGGCGATGGTGTCGCTGTAGCGATAAATAAATAATTCTCTCAGTGTAATGCCCCCTTATTAATTTGTTTTGTTTTGTTCGCCTCAGTATCGGCATTGTTTTAAAGAACAGAAACTTAGGAAAACATCAAAACAACGTTTTATGGGAATTGGGTTGATTTGGGTTGAACTTTTCAGGTGATACGAAGTTCATCGGGTGAGCTTGTCAATCGTTTTAACCGTAGTTAAATGCCAAAAGAGTTTTTATTTAAAAACTATCAGGATTCTTTAAAAAGTACCAACGTAACGTGTACTAGTGACCAAGTAAAGGAGCAGTGACAAAGCGATATTGTGGCAGCACTGGCGATGCGCCAAAACCTTTGTCATTAGAGATGTGGGGGCTATGACCCGAGGCAGGTAACACTGAGTACTGAATAATCTATACTAATATTATAAAGCTGAAAAGTTTGTTTGTTTGAACGCGGTAATCTCAGGAACTACTGATCCGAATTGAAAAATTATTTCACTGTTGGATAGCCAATTTATCGAGGAAGGCTATAGGCTATATACCATCACGCTACCAAAACTGGGTTACTTTGAATAGATAATATAATCTTTTAGGTACCTATATGATTTAAGAGCTTGAATTGAAAGATACTTTTAGTAATACATACGACACTTATATATGACTGCCTCTGTGGCGCGGTGGGAGTGTATCCGACTGCTATGCAAGAGGTCGTGGGTTCGATTCCCACCCGGGACACCACTTTGTGTGATCCACAAATTGTTGTTCCGAGTCTGGGTGTACTTTGTGTCCGTGACTTGTATGTTTGTAAAATCCCCCGCGACACAGGACTTGTACCCTACTGCGGGTGTCGTCTTTAAAAAAAAAAAACTTTTTGCCTAATTTTTGATGTAGGTAATTCTTAAAAATAAAAAGTGCTGCAGCCTTACCCCCATATCAAGTTTATAAACATTTAAACATTGTAAAATTGGCAATTTGAAAAGAGTGGCCACGAGTTTTTATTGCCAGGTTCTTTTCTCCGGCTTTACCTATTGTTTGCGAACTTGGCATTACATGTACATATAGAATCCCGACGTATCACAAGAGTTGTTTTGCATCCTAAGTGAATAAAGAATTTTAAATTTTGCTGAGGCTCAGCTAAAACCATTGGATCTAGAGAGCGAGACCCACTGGGGAAGAGTTAATCTAATACTTAAGGGTAGATTACACGAAACAGGGTTCGGCTCTCTCAAAAATTTATATAGAAAACCTAAATATTAGGACACGAAAAAAATTGTGTCACTAGTCAATGAGTTTTTCTAGTAGATTATATAAAGAAATTAAAGGATTTGTCTTAATATGATCCCGCAAATAAATCTTGAAGTTGCGGAAAAATGCTAAAACGACCATTTTCGTATTGTCATAGTCATGACGTTCGCAATCTAACATATGTACCAACGAATATTCTACTTTATTTTGATCTGCGTTCCTGCGCACTGTGAAGTAATGGTTGTGTGCGGAAGAGCGAGGCCGGCGATGATGTCGCTGTCGCTGTAGCGATAAATAAATAATTCTCTCAGTGTAATGCTCCCTTAATAATTTATTTTGTTTTATTCGCCTCAGTACCGGCATTGTTTTTAAAGAACAGAAACTTAGGAAAACACCAAAACAATTTTTTATGGGAATTGGGTTGATTTGGGTTGAACTTTTCCGGTGATACGAAGTTTATCGGGTGAGCTTGTCAATCGTTTTTACCGTAAATGCCAAAAGAGTTTTTATTTAAAAACTATCAGGATTCTTTAAAAAGTACCAACGTAACGTGTACTATAAGTGTGGCCATTAGTGCTGTGCACTCCCTGAGGTATGCACGGCGAGGTGGGGGGCGAAGAAAAAAGTGCATGAGTTCACATGAGGTCGATACATGTCGGACAGATCTTACGATATCAGTTTGCATTTCTAAGGCAAGACTTGTGGCGGGACGTTGCGTTGGTCGGAGGCTATCTATCTGTAATATATACTTACTTTGTTGATTAAAATGTAACCCAAATATACTCATATTTTATTAAAAATATGCAGGTGATAAATAAGAATTGAAAGTTATAATTCACAACAGGACTTGTTTTATTAAACATTTTTTATATTTACAAACAATTATATATTCTAACGAAAGTTATTCTGACATAGATTCTGTTTCAACTTCATCTTCCATTTCGTCATCATCTTCATCTTCCTCTTCGCCACCGGAACTTGAATCAGAGTCTTGCAAATTTATTATGAATGAATCGATAACATTATCGAACCTACTATCGCGACTCCAGTAATCATTTTCATTTTTCTGGACATGATCGTCGCATTTCTGCCATTTTTCCGCCGTGAATTCCGAAAACAATTTATCCAATAAGATTATCTTTTCGTCTAGAGAAGAATTAATATAGTTTTGGGCTATGTTGTTTTTAATATCAGCCCAGACCAACTCGATTGGATTTAAATCTGGATGGTACGGAGGTAAACGCAGAACAGTGTGTCCACTGGCTTTCAGGAGTTCGTCAATTCTATACACGGGTTCTTTTTGTGTATTTTTGATAAGAAGTAGCAGTTGAGCCTTTGACATGGTTCCTGAAAATTCTACATTATGGCGTAGCAACCAGTTCTGCATTTCACTTTTGAGGCTTGATATAGTTGGTTTCTTCTCAATCTGAACGCTGTGGTAAGACGCGTTGTCCATTACAACCACAGAATTCGGCAGCAACTTATCTTTTAACTTTTCATCTACCCACTTATAAAAAGTAGGTCCGCTCATATCTCCATGATAGTCACCGGTTCTAGCATCGGATTTGAATATAGTCAATGTATCATCCACTAAGCCATTTCGACACCCAGCGTGGAGTATTACTAGTCGCCGTCCTTTCCCAATATCAGCATGAATACCGGGTTCTGACGATGATTGCCAACATTTGCTGGCATGGTGACTGGCGTTGATGTATGTTTCATCAAGAAAATATATGTTTCGGTTTTCCGTTCTGTAATTTCTGATTTGTGTAAGATATTTTTTCCGCCACACTGTAATATTAGGCTGCTCTATAAGGAGATGTCTCTTTGATTTGCATTTTTTGTAACGGTAGCCCATTTTGTGTAAAAGCTGTCTTAAATATTCCCGTCCACAATTCAATATGCCATCCTGTCTCAAACTTGATAGTAACTTACGGACACTTGGTATTTTTTTTTCAACTTCGTAAAACTGATGAATTTTTCTTCTGATAACTCCAAGGTCAAAATCATCCACAACGTGTTTTTTCTTTAGAACTTTTGGTTTTTTTGGCGATTGAAATTTTAATTGGCTTGAATTTTCAATTGATAAATAGCCCGCAGAAATCACATTATGTACGGTTCTTTTGCTGTATCCCGTAGCCTCCGCAACGATTTTAGCAATATTCACGTCATTTTTAAATTCAAAGCTTTCTTTGTCTGCTTTTCTTTTCTTAAAATATTCAGCCACCTTAAAAATGACAGTCTTCATATCACGAGATAACGCACGACCCATCTTTGAATATTTATCTCGTGTGCGTCTGACATAGACAGTCCGATACAAATAACACTACCTGCCGTCACAAGCGTTGACGGCGCACTGACAGCGCAGCAGCCGATTCTAACCCCCCCGTCTCACCGCGCGCATACCTCAGGGAGTGCACAGCACTAATGGTAGTGACCAAGTAAAGGAGCAGTGACAAAGCGATATTGTGGCAGCATTGGCGATGCGCCAAAACCTTTGTCATTAGAGATGTGGGGGCTATGACCCGAGGCAGGTAACACTGAGTACTGAATAATCTATACTAATATTATAAAGCTGAAAAGTTTGTTTGTTTGAACGCGGTAATCTCAGGAACTACTGATCCGAATTGAAAAATTATTTCACTGTTGGATAGCCAATTTATCGAGGAAGGCTATAGGCTATATACCATCACGCTACGAGTAATAGAAGCGGAGAAGCAATGAGTAATATTGCAAAAACGGGAAAAATACGCAGACGAAGTTGCGCGGTACATACATACATACAGCTAGTTAAAAGATATAATAAATCAGAATACTTCATTCACTTGTTTATAAAATGAAACTTAGAGTTTAAATTCAACGACTGATAAAATTTGGAATCATTTTCGATGGTCGAAAGGAAAATCAACAACAGAAACGCCATTTTGTCTGGCCTTTTGGTCTAGTGGTTAGTGACTCTGACTGCTAAGCCGAAGGTCGTGGGTTCGATCCCCACCCAGGATAAAACTTTGTGTGATGAGCACGATGGTTTGTTCTGTATCTGGGTGTCATTTATCTATAATATGTATGTATTTAGAAATATATAAGTACGTTTATAAGTCGCCTGGTTGCCATAGTACAAGCTATGCTTAGTTTGGGATCAGATGATGTTGTGTTAGTTGTCCGAAGGTTATTATTTAATAATAATAGTCTTGGGACAACTCACACATCATCATCTGATTCACTTTGGTTGAAATCAAATTTTGACCATTAAGACATCAGTTTTTTTCGATTGCGCAATTCACGTAAAATACCTGGAGCTTTTTACGGGCTTTTTATCTTTGGGTCATTGTAGCATCGTTGAGCCAGTTTTCTACTTCTCTTTTTATGTTTGGACGCAACGATACAGCTCAAAGAGACTTGTCTATCTCTTTGGGCGTTCGGTTAACTAGCTGCGGAATTTTAACACGCCCCGTTTTTCGCCAGCCGTTAATTATAGCAAGATCAACAAGACAAACATTTAGCGTCTCGCTATTCGTGCAATGTTCATTCATTAGTACAGTGAGTGCATTTCCACTTACAAATTACATGATCTATTTCACGTAATGTGGCGTAAGTGCTATTACACTAATTAGGGCTAATTTAGCTGTTTAGGTTAATATAGGTAGGTATAGAATTTAGCCTATTTGTTACTTGGATGTATTGAAAACCTAGTCAAGAATTTTAGAAGGTTTTGGAAATAAATTATATTTATGCTATAGATAGTAATAGCTCTATAGTACTATATAGTACCATTGATGTAGAGACCAGGACTCTGCCATAACCTCACAAAATTGACAACTTTCTAGAAAGAGACAACGCTACTTTCTTCTTCTTCTTTGAGTTTATGGCAATCTAGCCGTTTTATCGGCTAATTTCTGCCAGTGTCAAGTATTTAAGCGCTTATTACATGCACAAAGTCTCGTTCTTATTCAATTATCACGTATTTAAATCATTTTTTACAAGTTAAACTCGGAGCTGTAAAAATAATGGCCGGTTAGTTTGCCGCCATTTGTACAACTCAACGCTACTTTGTGGACAGTACCTGTCAAAGAGACAGGTTGCGGCCCTGTCTCTTTGGCAGGTATTGTCCACAAACTTTTTTCTGTATTTCACTCTTTGCAGTTAATATTTACTTTTTAATTGAAAGATGTGGCGCGTCCCACGTCTATACGTAAATGTATAATACCTACGCTGGTAAGGCCATTTAATTCTTACATTTGGACGGTAATTTGACAAAACCAAGTGGAAGTATAACTTTAAACTTGTATAACAAGGAGAACAACAACGGTCAAGTGTCAAAAAAGTTGACAGGACGGTTATTCGATTCGGCATTTGAAATTGCTATCACTTTGTACGAGAAAGCCAGTCGAACGTAAATTCATTTGCGGTTGGTAAATTAATCGCGGCCTATGTTCATGTATGGAGATAATAGTTTTCCAACGTTACGCATAGTTTGTCATATTTAACACCTGTTTTTTTTCACTAACGTACCACTATATAAAATTGTCGTATACATAAAGTTGGGCGTCTCGTCCAAACGAAGATATCATGGCAATTCCAGCTTGATATGTATCATTTTAAAATTTGTTCTAGGGAACCCGTACTATTAGTTTTTAATTAAAAGGTATGGCGTGGTCCAGGTCCAGGTCTATACGTTTATGACTAAACTAGTACTATATAGGTCAGTATAGATAAGACTACCAGAGCTATAGATTAATACATAGAAGTAAGTCTGTCATCAAAGAGTATACTAGCAAGTAAAATGAAGTGATTACTTACTCTGTGCTAGTAAGTACGGAAATCTGTAATTAATCGGTGATGTACTTTACAATTTTTCCCATGTTTTCAATTCGGTTCAATTTTATCAAAAAGTTCAAGCAAAAGCTCAAGCTTGTTATGTATACTAATACTATAAAGTTGAAGAGTTTGTTTGAACGCAGTAATCTCAGTAACTACTGGTCCGAATCGAAAAAAATATTTTATTATTGGATTGCCCATTTATAACATAACATCACGATACGACCAATAGGAGCAAAGCAGAAATGAAAAATGTTACAAAAATGGTGAAAATTACGCATACGAAGTTGCGCGGGTCAGCTAGTAATTTATAATACTCGGGTAAGTCAATAATATTCAAAGTGTTAACGAAGAGCCGAGGGCTCTATATCATCCCTTATTTTATCCTTGGATATATAAGGCAGATTAATTAAATCTACAATAATAAATTTATTTAATTTTGGCGTTACTTAACGGTTAAACCAATTAATATAAGCCGTCATAGGTTCCTTTTGGTCCAGAATATAATCTGGAATATCTTTCGTAGGTTAATATTCTCGTTGACACTGTGCGAGGCTAATCCATAATCATATTTTAAATATCGCTGTTTCTTTGACAACTTAAATATTACATTTTTGAAAGATATAATAGCCGTGATAGTTCTTTAACTACCGACTAGATGTCGCTGCGAAGGCCTAATTTCGCGAGCAACAAGAGATAGAAAAATTCGAAATCTAATAACATAGTCCAGATAGGTGGTTCGCTTTTGGCCCCGGTTTGGCTACGGAAGTCTCGGGTTCGATTCCTGAGTCTGAATTTAGATTTTTTCTATCTTTTAAAAATGCATTTATTGTATTTGTAAAGTTATTGGCAAGAAATGCCTATAAAAATTACTTCAACTTAAATATTATTGCTTGAGTGATTTTCATGGTATAGGTTTAACAATAGATTGATGGTTTCATAGTAACTAAAGTACTAAACGAATATTGGGCCAACCAACGAAGTTACAAGGATTGTCAGATACTCAAAAAATGTTGCACATTCAAAAGTGGTCTTATGTTCTCTCAACTGATTTTGATCACGGCGGCTAATCTCTACAGAGATTCGCCGACTACACAGGATATATTATCTCACTAAAATTAAAAAGGAGAAAGTTTGTGAGTATGTGAGTGTGTATGTTTGTTACTTCTTCACGTCTAAACGGCTAGAGCGATTTTAATAAAATTTGGTATGGAGTTAGCTGACACCCTGGATTAACACATAGGCTAATAAACCGCGGATAACACCGCGGTTTATTAGCCTACCCAATTCTACTGGTATAGTATTATATTATCTGTGCTAATACTAAAAGAATTTATCAATTCGAACCGGTAGTTTATCGCGTACAATGAAACCAGCTTTCAAATAAACAAACTCCTCAGTTTTTTTAAAAAAGGTCACTAGCAATGTGGGATTGTAGGTCCCACATCACTAGCAATCCTGTGTTAGGAGTGGGTTCACTTCGGTAGTATAATGGGTAGGATTTCAGCGCGACCTCACGATTGCGAGTCCAATGCCTCAGCCATTAGATTACTTCCCTCTATGGCCATTAGGCTACCGCTGCTTCAATATAAGATATATACATATGGAACGGTATTCCGACACGAAAGGAGAGGTACCGCTCTGATGTAGCATGGTACCGAGGCACGGAGTGATGTGATATTTTTTGAAAATAGACCCATTAATTTGCCGACAGTGACAACTGACAACGTTGCTTAATCTCGAAGCTCTATCCATCTGCTTGCTTGCTACTGAGTAACGGATCCTTCAAAGGTAAAAGTTTGGTAATCAAACCTACTGCTGAATTTTAACAATAGAAACCTGTTTAAAAATCCAGATATAACATTTATACAATAAATAACAAAGCCTAAAAATGAAATCCCTGTCGCAAAAACAAAGGCTTATTTACATTACACATAATGTGTTCAGAGGATTTGTTTTATGTAGTAATATAACAAAGATTTCGGTAGCCAGCTACCCCCTAGGGGCCGGCAAAGGAGGTGACATTGTTATATGTTATTTTACTTTGTTTTGCTAGTCTCAGGTCAGTTGTCAGAGCGGTGAAATGTTTGTGAATGGTCCTTCGAGCCGCTGACATTTTAGTAGTCTCAACTTAGTTGTCAAGCGTTGAAAGTTTTTATACGTGGTCTTTCGAGCCTGTAAATGTTTTGATTAAGTTATGTGGTTATTTAATTCAATTTGAATTTTGTTAACGCCTATACTACAATTACATATTAAATGACGACCTTCCATCTTTCTAACAATCTTCTTGCAAATAAAGGTTATTATTATTATTAATATGGATTCGGTTCAAAATAACCGTTTCCTTAAAATTCCTATTCTCAAAAGGACCATTCCTGAAAGTGGACTTGGGTACTTAGATTAAGTACCAACATTCAATTCCTTACGAGTGCTAACACATAATGTGCACGTACTAACTAAAATAACTTAAAATCATAGGTCTTTAATATGATTTGATTTTTTTTTCTAGAATTCCTTCTACATGCAAGCTACACCTTTACTACGCTACATCATGCTACGCCAACCTATACCATGCTACGATGCGCTACGCCGCTACCCTACTTAATTGAAATTTGACTTAAAGAAAACGCTGTATCGCAATGCCTTGATAATGCAATGACATTTTGAATTATGGCAGATACCTTAAACTATTCACTTTTAAAAATAACACAGAGGAAATTTTTGTGTTCTATAACAACATTTCGAGAGCAAACTCATACTCCTAAATGGGAAGTGAACTGTGATACGTAGCAAAGAATCAACACCATTTTTTTATTCATACGGTTGTCCCAAGCCTTATATTTTTATAGACACACAGAAGGGGGACCCTTTTCGATATTGAATACGTCTTTTCCTTCAAACACAATTTGCTTACCCGCAGCGCGTGACTTTGGAGATATGTTAAATTTATTATATGCAGGTAGCTTTTGTCTCACTTTATTGATATTTCTTGTGTTTTTATTAAATTGGACATCATTATTGTCTGTCCTGACATTGGACCAACGCGACGATCAGAAGAGGGCTAGGATAAATTGGGTGTGAAAGGCAGATGTCCGTTTGTTGTGGCGTAAGTCAGGAGAGGCCTATGTCCAGCAGCAGACCGATACAGGCTGATTGATTGATAGTCTTTTTGGCGAAAACAAGTTTAACAAACTTGTTTTCGCCAGTTGAAGTTTGTGGTTGAAGTTTGGATTTGATTATTATCTATTTCTTCGATACTTTTTGCCTGGAGACTTTGTACGCTTAGGTCCTCTTTACACGTTCCGGTTTCAATCGCGCGCCGGGTACTCGCTCGACCTACAAGGTCGATCTATACTAATATTATAAAGACTTTTTTTGAATGCGGTACTGTCTGGAACTACTGGTTCGAATTAAAAAAGTATTGCACTGTTGGATAGCCCATTTTTCGAGGAAGGCTATAGGCTATATAACATCACGCTACGTATAATGGGAGCGGAGCAGCGAAAAATGTTACAAAAACGGGGAAAATCTACGCAGACGAAGTTGCGCGGGTCAGCAAGTATAATGTGGATTGTTTTTTAATGGGCTGAAATTATGTATTTATGGATTAAAAACAACCTTTGCCTTTAATTATTATTATTATCTTATTTATCAAAATGTTTTATTTAAATCCATCAATCGATATCTTAACACTTCAATACTTCAGCGTGGTCTTTAACTGTTGCTATACTCGTACAGTCAAATTCTATATCCCAGTTATGTATTATGCATAGTTGAAATTCCAGTTTTTTCAGTACGGAGTCAGTCTGCAGTACGGCAAGATTCCAAGAACGTTTCCCGATGGAAAGTTCTCGAAGTTGCCGAGGAGTTGCGGTTAAAGTTAGTCACCTTAGTTTGCCAGTTTCGAGTTGTTAACACGGCTCATTTGGAGAGACATCTGACCTGTATATTGGTGAGGTTATCTTATTGCATTTTAACCGACTTCAAAAAAGAGGGAGTCCTCATTTCAGATGTTTATATTATGTTCGAGCAAAACTCCGTAATATATAACCATACTAACATTTAAACCTTGGCGTTGCATGATTATAACTATTTATTATACCGGAATTAACGCGCATTATTTATCTTAAAATTCCGGCCGTGGTCACAAGCGAACTGTCGCAGCGATGTTAAGACACCGTAAGGCTGATGAATCGTCACCTACCCTCACTTTTTTGTTTCTCGAAATGTTAGGTTACACACTACACTGATTGTGTTCATGTTAACCGACTGCGAACTAATACGAGGTTGTGTTTTACGAATCACTGGATTCCACGTCACGGATAGTTTGAAGCCTACTTCCCGATTGAAAGTTTTATGTTTTTTAATTTCAATCGCTTCATGCACAATTCTTGAATAAAAATGGCACTCTGTGGAGAGAGTTTGTGGACGATGAAACTTAATCCAGTGATTGGTGTTCGATTGCAGTATGTGTTCTGCAATTGCCGATTTGTTCGTTTGCCAGTTTTTTACTGCTGCGATGTGTTCTTTTAGCCTTTCCGATATAGTTCGCTTTATTTGGCCAATGTGCAGAATACCGCAGCTGCAATCAAAACCGATAAAGAAACTGTCTTGCTGTTTAGTTCTGAATCAATTTTATATAACTAAAATAGGGAAGAAACTGAATCTTAATCACGAGAAAGGGAATCCTAGTATGAGGTTCAGTGATATTGCAATTTTAAGAAAGAAGAAAGAAAGAAAATAAATAATTGTATTTGTCACAATATACAGAACAAACATTAAACACAGTAGGTACTTAATATAGTAATTTTGTGCCAAATAGGACCTACGTCAGCTATTATTGCAGTCTGAAATCTCAAGTTTTTCTTTCTTCTGAATGGTGTGGCAACCATGGTAGTAATGTATTTTTTTATTATTATTAATAATAAATACAAGAAACTCACGTGTTTTGTGTAAAAAAAAGTTTTGAATCTTCCACGATAAGTAGGACCTCAGGTAGTTTTGGAATTGACACACCCTGTCTCCCTACATCATGAAAATAGTATCTAAATGAAATTTACTTAAATTTATTCTTTGAATTACTTTATTAGTCTAAATATTTTATTTATAGTTAATTTAGTGATCTCTATCTCTTTCTGGATGGACTTAAAAACGCGGTAGATAGAGATGGGTAGACAACAAACTAGTCCGGGACGGTTCCTCATTATTATCTCAATGCTGTCGAGTAATGTAATGTTCTTTTTTTAACCCCCCGATGGAAACAGAGAGGTGTCATTTATGTTTTATTTGTGTATCTGAACGTCTGTGTATCTGTTTGTCTGTCTGTGGCACACTGACGTCTATATAACTAGTACGGACAGGCTACCGCCGACGACAGTAACAAGACTCCCATTTGATTTTGACACATCCAAATACTTTCATTTGACAACAAAATCAAATTGAAGTCTATACTTGTGTAACAAGGATAATAAGAACGACTACTTTTATTGACTGTCCTGTTGGTCTAGTGGTTAGTGACCCTGACTGCACCCGGAAAAATTTTGCGTGATGAGCACGATGGTTTATTCTGTCTGGGTGTTATCTATCTATAATATGTATGTATTTAGAAATATATAAGTATGTTTATCGGTTGTCTGGTTTCCATATTACAAGCTCTGCTTAGTTTGGGATCAGATAGTGTTGTATGAGTTGTTTCAAGATATTATTATTATTATTTGTCATAAGTATCAAGTTCACAGGACGGTCATTCGATTCGGCATTTGAATTAAGATACTGACAGGATAACTAAAGGAGCTTTCTATGTTCACAACAGCGCCCGACATGTCCACCCACTGGACTTTCCCACTGGTGGGTGGACGGGCAATTCACGATTACTCCTCCACCCACTACACTAGTCGGTATGGAAATAAATATAGTCATAGAGTGGTTAACATGAATTACCCGTCCACTCACCAGTGGGTGAACGGGTCGGACGTGGAGATTATTTCAACACGACTGTACAATTTCGGCCGTAAAGCGAATCTGTCTTATAGTGAATCTGTTCTAAAACGAACAAGGGGGTCTAGACAAAGCCACATTCGAAAAGCGATGTTGTTAATTGAAAAGAATTATAGTATAGAATTTGACGTTTGCGGTGAAGACCATAGACATTGCTGTGGCATCATAGCGTCAAAATGGGTGGATCGATTTTGATGTTCCTTTTTTTATTAAATAGCTGATTTAATCGGAGTGGTTTTTACCCGACTGCAAGGAAGGGTTATGTTTTTCGCGCGTATGGTGTATGTATATATATAATATTATTTATTAGCTCATATCTTCCAAACCACAAGACCGATTTAAACAATTAAGACGTCCTTAGATTGTTCTTGACCGCCCAATTGTTCTTAGCTATGTGACGTTTGAAAAAACAAATATTCTGTGGATGTCAAAAACAAGAGGTGTGAAAAAAAATTCTTTCGAATACCGCAATATGAGTATCAAGTTAAAGGGCTAATTGTAAGCATTTCAAAAATGTATACATACCTAACATGATTATGAATGTAATAGTAAAAAATCAATTAACAGCCATTCTTTTTTCAATTTTTAATACTTTGCTTGAAATAGCTGCGATTAAAGTTTGTAGTTTAAAATTATTTAATGAAAATCCGTTCAGGTGTTTTGGAGTTATGTAATTGTTTAGCCCATGTGCCGGTCTTGTTTTTTTAACTGTCGCTCAGCTAAATCAAATATTTGTAAAACTTCCTAAGCTACTGGGGCTTATTGGTAAGTAAATAAACATTGTGCCGTACCCATTAGCCGTGTTCATAATAGTAACGTTTGTTTTCTACTATTTTATTCAATCATAATATTCTTGTTACACATAATATACGTTTCGTGTATTATATTTTATTTATTTTCATAATATTTTTGTGTAGTATGGTAGTTTCCTTCTAATTAGGAAGGCGTCTTGTTATTATATGTTAGGAACAGTTATTGGTAAATAGATTAGACCATGTTTATATAATTATTATTACTTTTTACCACCGATAAAAAAGGAGTGCTGTAAGTGTGTGCCTGTATAATATTCTTTATTACCTCATATCTTTCAAACAACAAGACGGATTTAAACAATTAAGACGTCGTTAGATTGTTCTTGACCTCCCAATTGTTCTTAGCTATGTGACGTTTGAAAAAAGAAATAGGCTGTGTGATGCCTTCATAGCTCGCAAACGAATGGAGGGATTTTGATGTAAACATTTTAATTTCGTTTCATTGATTGGCTGGCCTGTTGGTCTAGTGGTTAGTGACCCTGACTCCTAAGACGGAGTTCGTGGGTTCGATCCCCACCCGTGATAAAACTTTGTGTGATGAGCACGATGGTTTGTTCTTAGCTTTGTTTTAGAAGATCATCAACTTTTTATCTCAAGTCTGTCGGGGCTTTATTTTTACATAGTACTAGCTGCCTCCCCAGCTTCACATGAGTGTCATATCGTAGTTTTTTATACTTTGAGTTACATTATTGTAATTTTCGTAGGGATCTCTAATCTTTTGACAATAAAATATAGCCTTTGATACTACCCGATAATGTAGCTTTATAATGATGAAAGATTTTTTTAAATCGGTCCTGTACTTTCTGAGCCTATTCAAGGCAATTTAAAAAAAAAAATCCTATTTATAATATTAATATAGATAAAATAAACTAGCCGACTCTATAAGCATTTAGTTCAATTATTTTCATAGCTTATTATAAGTATAAGTAAGTTTTCATATTTAAATAATGTCTACCGAAAGATACATGTTTAATAAGCTTATTGAAAGTAGAGGAAAGATTATCGTTTGGTTAATAAATACGAGACAGTATCCAAATAAATCAAAAGTAACTAATCAAAGTGCAAAATCCGAAACATTTTAACGCAGCAAACGTCGCAATTTCATAGGAAAATATCGAAGTGCCCAGCCATTAATCAATGTCCAATTTTGATTTGTAGCCAAAAGGCAGATGTCAGAGTGATTTAAAATTGTTTGGTATATCGCTCTGAGAATCGATATTTTGTACAAATAGGGGACTCAAAAGGTTTATTGAGGAGTAGGAAGGTGCTTGTAACTTGTAATAATGCTCTTCTAACCAACATAGGTCACGGCAGAAAATCGCATTAAAGACTTGGCCTTCTACACAGAAAATTTTGTAGTTTACAAGTATGTGCAGACAGGTGCGCTTTTAGATCACTCCTCTCATAATCCGATGGAACGGGAGTATGAAATGACCGGAGAGAGATTAGGCGCATAATCGATGACTTAACATGCTGTCCAAGGCACGATCAACACAGCTATCCCCATCTAAGGTCTATAGAATAGAAATAGTTGTACGTTGCTTAACCTTGTAGATCTCTCGATCAACTCAATTGCCACTGAGTCACAGTTCCCTCAAAGATATACTCTATCAGCCGAATACTTAAAAATAAGATAACCTAAATAGTCCAACATTACTAGGAATCTTGTTGACCCCTCCAGCTAAGCTAAATTATGAATTTAAATCACGTCTGTAGTATAAAAGATAGGATTCGAACCATTAGTGTTCCGTGTTTAGGTTTGCAACCGTATTTTAGGGTTAGTATTTGTGTCTCAAAAAAAAAGAAAACAGCCAAGTGCGATTAGGACTCGTGCACTGAGGGTTTCGTACTAATTTATAAGTAAGTAAATAGTTCACTACGCACTAAACACGGGAATCTATTTGGACACACGGCACTGTATCAACCAAGTTGCAAAAGGGCGGTATCGCCGCTTTAACTTGTTTTAAGGTTAATAGTGGTTTAGAGGCGAGAGTTATATATACTTGAGTGATGGAGGGTTGCCTCTGGAGTTACTGGCGTTATAATAAAAACGGGATAGAGACTTGTATTCTCTAGTTTATTGTCCCAAGTCTATCCACGTTCGTACCGACCAGCCAGTGCGCAGTAATTGGCGGTGTCACTCATATACTTCTCGCTTGTACACAATGCTGATATAACATTTCTTTCATACATACAGAGTCCCTACAGTGGAGATATAAATATTTTAAAAGACGATTCCTAGTTATGTTTGTATCATGGTATAAGTTTCAGTATTCGGGGGTACACGTGATAGATTTACGGCTATGTAAATAGCCATAAATTTAATGTTATTCAATTTTGTATATGATACATTTTTTTAAAGGATAGGTATATTGTTGTATGTTAACATTAGATAATTCTGGTATCAATCTCTAATATGTGTGGCTTAAAAGTTTAAGTTTAATGAGATGCTGACATTCTAAGTATAGTTCTCAAATATAGAAGTAAAACCTACAGAGTTGTTTATGTTGTATTTAATATGTTACAAAGTTTGTTTTATGCTAATATCATTGTGCATAGCATCTGTTTAAATGTATTAACAGTAAGAAAGTAATTACCACATATGTATTGTAATGTCTAATTGGTAATATCACTTTAATTTTTCACTTAATTAATGTTGTGGTTACATTGTAGTAACAGGTGATGTGTATTATTTGTACATCACAATTTCGTTATGCAATTCTAAAAGTCAAAGTCAAAGTACTTTATTCACTTAGGTTATAAAATGCAACGCTTATAAACGTCAGACAAAATTTGGAATAAATTGATTCTACATTATTAAATGTACTTGTACTTGTT
Source organism: Herminia tarsipennalis (assembly GCA_945859575.2). Classification (NCBI taxonomy): domain Eukaryota; kingdom Metazoa; phylum Arthropoda; class Insecta; order Lepidoptera; family Erebidae; genus Herminia; species Herminia tarsipennalis. The sequence continues at coordinate 4,987,329 of OX243834.2, read as the reverse complement.
ACAACTTGGCATTAGCCAAGTTCGCAAGAGAAAAGAACTTGTCCACTTTTCAACCGACTTCAAAAAGGAGGAGGTTCTCAATTCGACTGTATTTTTTTTTTGTATGATTGTTCACCGATTACGCAAAGACGGCTGTACCGATTTGAAAAAATATTTTTGTGTTTGAAAGGGTACACTTTCAAGTTGGTCCCATTGTCATCAGATCACGATCTGATGATGGGATCCTGGAGAAATCGACGAAAATCTTTAAATATTAAAGGCAGACCTACAGTGATTTAGGTATATTTCATAGTGATTCGTGCATTTACTCTCAAAAAGCATCAACTGGTGAAGTGGAACTGATGATGAAGACCACAAATGACGAGTGGATCTATACAATATTTCACAGTTTGTGATTCAGTTACTTTAATATGGTATTGAGTAGCATATTATTCTCGTCATGTGTAATAGAGCTGATAGTGAACTCCTCAACATTTAACGGCCCTGCAACAGGGCAAGCAATATTTTGTGAATTACAAACAAATCCACTAAAAAGTAAGAAATAAAAAACCCTTTTTATAAAACAATATTACCGACTTCAAAAATAAATATAAGGCAACTAAAAAGAAAAAAATAATATACCTACCTAGAATAACCAAAACAAATTAAACTTTTGAAGTTGGTGCCGAATAAAACAAAGACGTATTTCATGGCACCAACTTCAAAGTTTTGTTCTTTTTAGTTGCCTTATATTTATTTTGAAGTCGGTAATATTTTTTTTTAAAAACGTTTTTTATTTTAAATGCCAACTTCTACAAAATATTTGTATATATACCTACAGTTCTGCCAGTAAGGTGCTACAAACATTACACCATGAAACTAACCCAAGCAATAACCATAGTACGTAAAGTAGGTATAATCAAGTTTTAAATGAATTAGTCTGCTATGGTTGAGGGGAGCATCAACTTACATTACAGAACACGGGTAAAGGCAACATGCGATTCGATTATTATAAGAAAAACTACTTATTATAAAAATATTTATAAACCACTTAATAAAAAAAAACGCCTGTAAGATGATAATGACAAGGGCCGACCAATTACGCCAAGTAGTACCTACCCGTTCACGAGTTTAACGCATGGGTCAACCGTCATCCCCTTCGCCATGTTGGAGGGAAGGAAGACGACCTGACCCACACCGTCATGACGATCCCTGACATTATATCTCATAGAAACGAAAATAACCTTAAATAATTTAATGTAGTTCGATCGCTACTTACTGTTACTAACAATTTCAATTATCTAGGTACTCTCATAATATACAATGCAAACAACATTTTAATATTTAACACAAATGAAAGTTATCTGGTTTAAATTATAATGTTTGAATGTACCCACATATTTAAAACTAACTGTCGACCGCGTCTTTACTCGCGCAGTTGATTTTACCCCCTGAAGGGTTGATTTATCGCGTTCGATCAAAACGCTGAATCTCGTGTTTTTTTTTACTTTATGCCGATACGGCCGATCTAACTTAAAAACTAACGGAGTTTCATACAAACTTGCAACCCCTATTTTATCCCCTTAGAGGGCAATTTTTGAAACCCTTTCTAGTTTAGTTAGTGTCTTGTTTAATAGTTATATTACTGTGTTTACCTTGGGCTGAATTCTAGTCTATGTTGTGCTAAGTGTTAAAGGGCAAATGATTATAAAAACTGAATTATGTTTATAACAATATATTAAACTTACTTGTCCTTTATTGATTCGCATTATTTGAACCCCTTAATCAATGCTAAGCTACATCACAGTCTTACAGAAAGTTCTAATACATTTGAGACATTAGATAATCAATTGACTTTAATATATCCTGCAAGTAGTTCTACAATTAGCCATAGCTGTTCTACACAATCTTCTTATATTCAAAAGCTTCTTGTATTCTGCTACAGCTTGCTACAACTCTTATTAATCTAACACGTGCTGCAACTGGAGAGCCACCCGAGTGCATGAACTGCAAGAAATCCAAGCTGGAAAATAGCACGCACAACGCATTCAGTAGGTAGTGCCCAGTGCGTAGGAAATGGGACAGCACTGCAAGGGCCTCGGTATCATACTGTTAACGTTGTCTCAGAGCATTTCCTCAGGTACGAAATAACAACGATAGACTGCGAAACCGCGAATGAACCCAACCATAATTATTATGATAAGCATCCATTCACTATGGAGACCGCAGCTAAGACGTATTACCTAAAAAAGCCCTTAGAATTACAGTGAAGTCCATGTTAATGTACGAACAGCACAGCCCGAATACTATAGCTTTAGGTATAACAATGTCCTTCCTTAAGAGTAGATTACGCGAAACAGGGTTCGGCTTTCTCAAAAATTTATATAGAAAACCTAAATATTAGGACACGAATAAACTTGTGTCAAAGAGTTTTTCTAGTAGATGAAATAAAGTCTCTCCTGCGCACTGTGAAGTAATGGTTGTGTGCGGAAGAGCGAGGCCGGCGATCGTGTCGCTGTGTACGTAGCGCTAAATGATTAATTCTCTCAGTCTAATGCCCCCTTAAAGCAATAGGTGGTCAAATGACGACATGTAAAATACAAAAAGACACAAAACTTACCCTGTAAAATTAGTAGTACCAAAAAAACGTTTATAAATTATTGTATAAAATATTTAAATAAAGTGAACAATAAAATAGAATTAGGAAAAGTATGAATCTGTGTATAATGTACTATATAATATAATTGTAAAATTAGAAATAGAAAATAAGATAATGTGATAAAAATATGTAGACAGCTAAAAAGAGATATAGAGAGAGAGATAGTCTGTCACTACCTCAATTGAAAACCAAAATCCCGACCTCATCCAAAAACCGCAAATACAGGCTCCGATCATGTTGGAGGTATCTTTAAATTATAAAAAAAACACGTGCTTACAATTTTATTAAAAGAATTAGGTAATGAAGACAGCCATAGATATCTACTGAAAGAAATTGTTTGCTTCAAAATATTACTCTCCTTTTTAGGGACAATCATATAATTAAGTTAGTAATCAACCTAAAGAATTCAAAAGAAATAAATTACAAGGCCTTGAAAAAGAACAGCTTTTGATTAAAACCACAAACGAGATCTTATTTTGTTTATCAATACATTAATTATTGCCGTCCGTTTTCTTAATTCAATTATGAATTAAGCTTAATTGTGAACTGAGTCAATCAATACCTTCGACCCGTTTCAATGGGGACAAGTGCGGTTAGGTGTAATTCGATTTCGCTGTAGAATTAAGTTGTGGCTTTTACTTTAACTGGATAATTTGATTATGTGCTGAAGCTGATGTTGCTTGTTAAAGCAAATATGGTTTGTTGACTTTATGTGGAGTATCACTGTGTTTGAGTTTATTGTTTTTAACCCTCGATGCAAGGGTGTTATAATAATAACTGTTTTATGTGTCTGTGAGATCCTTTAGATGTATCATCATTGAAGTTAGTTTCTGTGTAGGCACATTTGTTCCTTTTACATTAGATACAGAGTTTCTAGATATGTTATTGTCTGATCAGTCATTTGAAGATTTTAGAAGAACTCTAGAAGTCTAAGAGCCAAAGGAAGATACGGTGGTGGACAACAGCCTGTTCTTTCTTTTAGAAAGGAGGTCAGTTTTGCGTGTTTCTTTATATTTCGATTGGGCACAAGAAATGGTGACGGATCCAGGAATTAAAAGGGAAACTATCACTATCTTCTTCTTAGCGTTTCGATAGCAAGCATTATAAATAAACCAAATAAAATATATTATGTTGTGGAGGCCCAGAACGTGGCCACGTCTATTGCATTGTCTGCGGCAGTCATCAAGTCATCCTGCGTACAGGGGCTCGAGCACACAGGACACGATGTAAGGTGGGCCATTGTCTGTATTGCACCGCATAAACAACTCAGATTGGCACCTACTGTGAATCCCCACCTCAGCATGTTTTCTTTGCTTCGGCCGACCTGAGTCCGAAGTCTGTTTAAAAACTTCCAAATCGGCCATGTTCATTTAGATCCAGGAGGGGGACTCCCAGCAGGTCGCTCAAAAGGGATTGGTAGTATTCCGTCTCGCCACAAATGGTATCTCGCCATTAATGGCTCCACTGCCGGTCGACACAACTGGCGAAGTTCTTACGGCTTTTTAGGCTATGTTGTATTGAAGTGTCACCATGCATGGGATGCAGCGTGTCTCCCATGCATGGTCACATAGTTATAATTTTTAATATTATAAACACACTTTAATCTCCTACATATTTAAGCATTTAATAAATCTCTTGTACTATGTACCTACTCAACTTTTGAATTAAATTCAGGTTTCATCTATTTTTTTCAAAAGTAAACCAGTGCAGGGTTTACTTTTGTCTATTTTTTGACAATTAATTAGTAGTAATTATTGGACGATTATTGTCATTTTTAAGGTTCCCATTAAAAAATGTATTTGGCATACTACAGAGACAAAATTATAGTCAAAGTCAGTCATGTATATGATTCGATATCTATTTTAGGATCGGTTAGGGCAAGGGTGATTCAATCAATATTCAGAAACAGCTTACCGCGCAAGAAATTAAAATTATTCATACGGAAGGAATATCATTTCAGATACTTATATTAAGTACCTACCTGTTTTCATATGAGTGACATTTCTGGGTCACTTAAAGGAGATTTATATCGTGTAATATCGCTACAAATGCGGGCGGAATAGGGTATTGTTTTTCTTTAGATTGCTTGATATTCCGACCAGGTTGCATCGGCCGTGGTCACAAGCGGACTTTTGAAGTTTTGTTAATGTATCATCATGTAAAAATTGAGGGGAAAAAGCATCAGACAGGAATGTTAAGAATGTTTCAAATAGCATGGCTATCATCTATCTAGACAAGTGGCAGAAACTCTAATCGAATAGAATGACATCGTTGCGCCGACGACACTGTAAATACGAAAATTGTTAACATGAGATTAGCATTTGTGCGCGCAACGACGTCATTCTTTTCGATTAGAGTTTATGCCACGTAGATTTCTCAAAATTAAGTTCCAAGAGTACCTATTAGTAACACAGTAGGTACCAAGGCAATATCACGCCTTGAAAACTTGATTTAATAAACTCACCTTAAAAAAACATTGTTGTATCCAAGTTGTGCGTAATTGCCACCGTCCATAATTTATTCAGCCGTATTCCAGCACGTTATATGAATTATGAGTGCATTTCCATGGAAGTCCCTTGCTATAAAATAAAGCATTTTTAATGACACGGCATGTGCATTAAGGTTTTGGCGTAACACCACCAACAAAGCGTAAATTGAATTTAAAAAAACCGGGCAAGAGCATGTCGGACCATGCTTAGTGTAGGGTTCCGCAGCCGTAAATACTTGCATCAGCAGAAGAGCGTATGTTCATGGCACTTACGTCCTTTTGTTGAGAAAAGCAGTTTTTCGGCTATAACTCAATGACGGTCATGTCCGAAATATTTTTAGTTTAAAGTATTTGTTAAGCGCTACCTTTGTGATTTTTTATGTTTTTTGGTCACACGGTTCAAAAGTTATGCAACTTTCGGAGCGATTATTTCCAAAAATATTTACTTACAAAAAAGTTTCCTAAAATGTTTTAAAAGACCTGTCGAACGATGTGCCACACGTTGATGTTAGCCGAAAAAAAAACATCTTCTGTTACATGTATGAAGTTCCCCCCTAAAAATATTTATTTTTATTATTTAGCTATCAAACTAAGTAGCGGCCACTATAAGACACCTTTTCGCCAAATTTCATCAATATTTATGAAGTAGCCTTTGAGTAAAATGCTTGTGACATACGTACCGACAGACAGACAGACAGAGAGACGGTCATGACGAAACTATAAGGGTTGCGTTTTTTGTCATTTTGGCTACGGAACCCTAAAAACCGGGCAACGCACAATGTTGGGTTTCGTAATAGGGGACAATGGAACCCAACATTGTGCGAGGCCCCCCATCCAAATAATGCGGCTTAAGAAGGGGGATTCCCGATCGTACTTCATTAAATTATTTATGGTTATTTTCGTTTCTATGAGATGTAATATCAGAGATCGTCATGCTCACTAAACTGTCATTACTTGTAGTGGCGGTGTGAGTCGGGTGTCTTCCATCCCTCCAATATGGTGAAGGGGATGATGGCTGACCCATGCGTCAAACTCGTGAACGGGTGCTACTTGGGGTCGGCCTTGTCATTATCATTCTATAGGTTTATTATTTTTTAAATAGTGGTTCATAAATATTTGTATAATAAGTACTATTTCTTATAATTATCGAATCGCATGTTGCCTTTTCTCCCTCCTCCCTCTTCTGTATTTTTGTAAGTTGATGCTCCCATCCACACCGTAGGAGGCTAATTCATTTAAAACTTGATTAGACCAGTTTACGTGCTATGGTTATTGCTTGCGTGAGTTTTATGGTGTAATGGTTGCAGCACCTTACTGGCATAGCTGTATATATACAAATATGTTGTAAAAAAGGGCATTTAAAAAAAATGATAGTTTTTTTATTTATACCGCCACCGTAATTCTGTAGCTGAGAGGTAAAGAATAACAAGTCCACTTTTTTTTAAATTGTTATTTTTATAGTTTTGGATACCTGAATGTATACTCTAGGGCGTGGTAAACAGTAAGAAGTCCTACGGACAGTACTTTTTATTTTATACAAAATAAAATAGTAATAAGTCAAGTTATGAATAAGTGGTAAACTGTAATAATAACCCATATTATAGTTTACCGCGCAAACTAGCGAGTATTGGATACAAACGGTAGGTAATAAGTCCAAGCGCGATGCTCGCAGCGCCAAGCGAATTGGACTTGTTATTGTTTACCGCGAAACTGTTCGCTCAAGTATCTATGTGCGTGAACGCATCGCTGCGGAGACGGAGTAGCAATCTTTTCTTCAGTAGTTAGTTGTTAATAGATAAGTGAGTGCATAATATTACCAATTGTGTGAAAATGAACAGTTCACGAGCCCAAAAAATACTAAGCCTTGTTGTTTCACCAGGTAAGTAACTTATTTTACTAATTATAATACAATTTACATGCAGTTACACGCCCAACTATAATTTTGTTAGATTTTAATTAAAATTAGTTTATTATAATGTACCTACTGTTTTTATGTTATTTTATTTCTGTTATTATATAGTCGAATTCAATTTAAACTGAATACAATTACGGTTCATAAAAATATCATATGCAGCGAGGTTTGCGTTGTTAAAACTAAACCTTACTTTTATAGCCACAAAGTACAAAATTCCTTGACCCGCGTGAGTGTTTTTCGTTATGGTTTGAACACGAAAATTCTTCGCGGATGTTATTACGGAGTGGCGTAGGTTTCATCTTTACACCAATGTGTTGTAGGTTCAATGCGAGGCCTGGATATGCAAAACTATACATGCAAAATTATTGTAGGTGGTTTGCATTAGTATAAAGTCTAGTCTAGTAACTAGACTAGACTTTATACTAATGCAAACCACCTACAATAATTTGCATGTATATTATAGTATTCACTCGGTTACATTTTGGATCTAAATTTATTTGTAATATTTATGTAATAAACCACGGGATAGACTTTTATCATTTTGTCCAAGAATCAAACCAGTACGGTTTTCAAACAATAAATGACTGCTTTGGAGGCGTAGTTTCTATTCTTCGCGATACAGAGATACTAGACGCTGGTGTGGAAGTTGTATTTTTTCAATAAATAGAAAAGAAATAACTAAAGTATATAAGAAATAAGTTTATAGATATTAAATTTCATGATTTCACAGTATTAAAAAAAAGATATTATTTTAAAGATATTGTTCGTTTAAGTATTAGTTACATAGGTAGTTTCAATTTACTATAACGTTACGTAAATTAAAATTATGTATTGCAGATACTGAACGTCTAGAAGATGTGTCGGCAAGAAACAATATACCGGAAACGTATGAGAACATGGACCTAATTCAAATATCAGATATTTTACCTGAAGAATGCACACCATGCATGCCCACCTACACAGAACTCAAACCTTGTGCACCGATGATCAGTGTTAAAAGCACACCTAGTTGTACTATCGTTGTACCAGAATCTTCTGAACCTACTACGGATATACCTGTTTACCTCAATACTAATTGCCAAGATTCTTTCCCTTCTTTTAATTCTACAACACTTTCTGATATGTCTTATATTTCTGGGTCAGATGATGAAGTACTTATACCTAAAAAAAACCGGTACCAGCCTCAGGTTGACGACTTACTGCGAACTGAAACAATTGCTTATGAATCTTCAGCAGATAATCTTGAAATTATACCTATTCCTGATATAAATGATTCCGATTCTGATAAAACTTATGTACCTGAGTCAGATGAGAGCCACAGATCTTTTCGTATAAATCGACCATATCAACGCCAACAAATAATATCAGAAAGTAGTACAGCAAGTGAAAACAATGTGTCTGAGGTCCAAGGAAAACGCAGTTCCAGAAAAAGAATAAGGCAACCAGCGTCCTGGAAATCAAATATAAGAAGAAATGCGACACTCTCCGGTAAAAAACATACATCGAAAAATGGTAAGCCTATCTCTGATAAAAGTGTAAAGGAACCATGCATATGTAGAAAAAAATGTTTTGAAAAAATCACGGAAGATAGTAGAAAGTACATATTTGATCTTTTTTGGGACGCTAATAAAACTTGGGAGCATAAACGTCAATTTATTTTAACATGTATTAAAGAAAAACCAATAGAAAGAAAGAGAATTCGATCAGAAGACGGTGTGGCTAAGAAGAAAAGAGACAAAACGAGAATTTACAACTTCATGATTGATAATGATTCTGTTGAAGTGTGCCAAAAATTTTTTTTAAATACGTTAGGAATTTCAGTAACTTTTGTAACAAACGCGCTAAAGAAATCTAGTTACGGAATGACTTTGGAAGATAAAAGAGGGAAAAAGGAACCAGTAAACAAAATAAAAGAACAACTAAAGGAAACCGTAAGGAAACACATTGAAGAATTTCCAAAGTATGAAAGTCATTACTGTAGGGAAAAGACCAAAAGAGAATATCTAGGTAACCATCTGAATATCGAAAGACTGTACAGTTTGTATATAGAAAAGTGCGAGAAAAAATCAGAAGAACCTGCAAAAATTTGGCTCTATAGACATATTTTTAATACAGAATACAATATCGGTTTTAAGCCACCACAAATCGACACTTGTGATGATTGTGATCGCTACGAGGTTTTAATTAAAGAAACACAAGGAGAAGAACTAGAAAAAATTAAACAGATACAGAATAAGCATTTAGAAGAAGCAGGAAATAGGTACAAACTAAAACGAGAAGATAAAGTAAACAGCATTTTAAATAGTTCTGAAAAACTTCTAACTGTAGATCTACAAAAGTGTCTTCCTACACCATTGCTCACAAATGGACAAACATTTTATTTTAGAAAGTTATGGACATTAAACTATACTATTTTGGATAGTACTACTAATAACTGTACGTGTGTAATGTGGGATGAATCCAAAGCTGGAAGAGGAGGAAACGAATTAGCATCGGGTTTGACGAAATGGTTTTTGGACAATGTTGCTGAAAATTCAAACATAAAAAGAGTAACCATTTGGTCTGACAACTGCGCAGGACAAAATAAAAACATGCATTTGTTTACATGCTATTTATGGTTGTTAAAACATATCCCCCATTTAGAAGTCATTGATCATAAATACCTTTTGAAAGGGCATACGCATATGGAGGTTGATGGAGTTCATTCACTAATCGAAAGACACAAGAATAGGCAAAGACAATTTTCGATTGCCACACCATGGGACTGGCAGCAAGTGGTTAGGGCTTGTTCCACTTCTAAACTACCAATTAATGTAGTAAATATGGAGGTGGAAGATTTCAAAAACTTTGGACAGTTGCACGACAGTAGAACATCGCCTTTTATCAACCGTAAAAAAGGTTCAAATGGCCAAAATGTACAGTATACGGCAATGGTGTGGATACGGATGGATAAAACTGAATATGGTACATTGCAGTATAAAACTAGTTTCGAAGACAATGATTTCCAAAAAGTATCACTGTTAAGAAATCAAAGGGCACCATGCTCTGTAATCCCAACACCTACCCCTGTACGAACCGATTTGAATCCCATATCAACAAAAAAGTATGAAGACTTGCAAAAATCTCTGCCCTGGGTACCTCAAATATTTCACAATTTTTATACAAATTTGCCTCATGTCGATGGTCAGCGAGAACTAGAAATATCATAAATTAGTATACCTTTGTATATATTTTTTTTATTTTTCCCTGTGATTTTTTATTTTAATAAAACGTACAAGATTTCAACCTGAAGTTATTATTTATTGAAGTCCACAAGTAATAGAATAAGTACGAACAAGGAAATTCACATGTGACTTATTATTATTATATGTATCATTATGAAATAGGTAGGATCCGAAAGACATCAGAGGTAAATAATAATAAGTCCAGTATTTCAAATACTATAAATAAATAATCAAATTTAATTTAATAGATTTATAGTTAAAGTACTATTGTTTGTATAAACATATAAAAAATGATAAATTACATTGAAACATTATCCATTATCAGCGTTTAACTTCAAAAACTCGCGCTCAAGACCTTTAAAAGCTTACCGTGTAAAGTTTTAGATTTGGCACTTGTTATTCTTTACCTCTCAGCTACAGAATTGTTTTCACATTTTAACATCAACCATTTAGCTGGCACTTTTGGCACAGAGGGGGGACACTTAACTCTTGCAAATGAAAACTCTATTTTTGTCTATTTGTTTACTGACTGATAAATAGACAAAAATAGAGTTTTCACTTCAAGCCTTTGAAACAACAAATAACTGTGGCGAAATGTTACAAAGATATCATAAATTTATCTCGAAGATGAACTGTATCTACTCTAATTTCATAATTACACGCAAATATAGTCGAGAACAAAAGCCAAGGCAGTACCTAAGCAAACAGAAATTTTATAGCCATCTTGGGAATACACCGAATCTTAATTTAGTTTGAGTAATTTATGTTTAGGGGCAGTGTTTTAATTAGTTATAGTTTGTTTTACCTCTGCCTTTTCCGAAAGTTGATTAAGTCGGGCTTAAAATACCTTCATACCTATTTAATTGTATCTTAGTTAGTTTGAGAAGTCTGTGGCTCAGTGGCGACCATAGACTATGTCTATATTTATGGAAGATTGATGTATAGACCATGACTGTGCCCTTCCTTTAAATTAAAAGGTAAAAATTGATTGCAAAGCGTGAAACAGAAAAAATACTTGTGCTGCCTGACAGGTATTGTCCACAAAGTAGCGTTGTCTCTTTCTAGAGGTGGTCAATTTTGTGGGATTATGGCGCAGTCCTGTTTTCTACGTCAATGGACTGGACTAAGTGTTTCCTTTCAGATATGAAATAAATAAAGGCGGCAAAGCGATAGACAGACAAAACGACCATGCGTCCAGTAATTATCTTTTTCTTTAAATCCGATTAGTCGACGTCAAGGGCTTGCAGGAGCAGATTAATGATAGATGACATGATGCTAGAGACGGGTATTGGCCGTACAGTAGTGTTGTCTTTTTCTAGAGTATGGTCAATTTTGTGAGGCTATTGGTTAGTTCAGTGTGCGTGTGTGTATTCAGGTGGAGACTGACAGATAATAGTAACGAACCTATCTGACCTCTGAATACAGTTGTTAGTTTCAGTTTACTTAAATTTCTTAAGATTAGGGGGACTATACTAATTATTTTTTGGATAAGCACAAGAAGTTCGAAGTCGTGGATGATTTTCTAAAAAGAGGACTAAATAGATATTCCTGGTGTTATATTTTACCATCTCATTTTTGATCGAAATTTCGTTTTCATTGAATTAGAGTACGTCTGCTGAGATGAGATAGGTTCGTTACTACTATCTGGCCATAGTAGCGTGACCATTTTAGGAATATGTCGTTTTCCTTTGTGTCTCGAGGAGCACATTAAGCCGTTATTTGTGGGCCTATTTCTGGTCGTATAAGATTGACGTCTCATCGGACTCTGAAAGAGAGAGAATAGAGAGTTCACTTGCTTCAGCGCACACTAGTACACTATAATATCGCCTGTATAGTTGGATAGCCTGGCTGGCGTGACCAAAAACTGTTAGGAGAACATTATTATTATTTAATTGTCTCCAACAGACTAGGGCGTACAGACGTCGCAGATTAATCGATTGTTTGTTGAACAATGTTGTTACTATCAAATGTCATTTTCAGGTTTGTTTTATAGACAAAGGTAGCCTGGTCAGACAGCCATGATAAGCGTATAAAAATAAAACCGGGCAAGTGCATGTCGGGCTACACACAATGTAGGGTTCTGAAGTCCCCCATACTAATAATGCGGCTTAACAAGTAGGCTTTCTGTTGTTTTTGCTTATACTACTAACAACGTTATATATGTATTTTTTATTTTTTCAACGGAATCTGTACTAAAATTTTGTTACTTCTCACTTGGTCTGCTGTTCCTCGTTAAGTTGTAAAGTCTACTGAGGTGTGATAGTTTTCCTTTTAATTTCATTATTTATACTACCACCGTGAATTTTTTCACATACCCAACATTAACCATTTAGCTGGCAGGACACTTGATTCTAACAAAAAATTGCACTTAATTTTTTTAAAACCCTACTATTAAAAAATACAACCGTACGAAGCCAGGGCGAATAGCTATTTTAAAATCTTGGGATAACTTACACGTGGCCATTTGATCCCAAATTAGAATTTTAGGAGGAAAATGAGGCTATTAAGAGTAAAATCATAAAACAACAGGTAAGTAAGTAGGACGGTAGGTACTTATAGTAATCTCTGTAGTGATGTTAAAAGCTTTCGTTGGCCCGGCATTTTTAAATCTGTTTAATCTTTGCTTTAGTGCAAAACACCGAGAGTACCTACAGAAGGCAAGTTTCAAACAAACATGCTCGGGCAACGCACAAAAAGACATTGCTCATGCACACTGAGTCTCGGAACACTATGTCGACACTTGGGAATCATGGTGGATTGCCACGTGCGTTTCAAGCGCCATTTTCGCAACATAAATGCTGGATGGGACCATTTGTTGTCATTATTATGACGTGCTACATCAAATTTATTGTTTAAGGTTAAGGTTAAGATTGATTGTTAAAGGTTTCATTATAACTGACCCGCGCAACTTCGTCTGCGTAAATTTTCCCCGTTTTTGCAACATTTCTAATTGCTGCTCCGTTTCTATTAGTTGTAGCGTGATCTTATATAGCCTATAGCCTTTTTCGATAAATGGGCTATCCAACAATAAAATAATTTTACAATTCGGACCAGTAGTTCCTGAGATTATCGCGTTCAAACAAACTCTTAAGCTTTATAATATTTGTATAGATTTTTTAAAATAGAATTAATTTATGGTTGCTTCTTTTTTGTACGTCATGTAATAAATAAACTTTTAGTTTTTTTCTCGCGCGCGGTCGATGCGACAGTAGTCAGAGTATTAGAATATAATTATGGTACAGTTTCCGAGGTAAGCGACAGACGCGCGCGGCCGACGACTGTCGTAGGCCTGCGCGCGCACTCTGAATATTGTCGCATCGGCCGCGAGCGTCAGCCGCTTGTCGTAAGAAGCGCGGCTCACGATCGGCCACGATGCACGGAAATGAACCTTTAGTCGGCGTAAATTTTACCCGTTTTTGTAATTCATTCAAAAATACTAAATTTCGCCATTAAAAATACTTTTTGTTTTTTTTTATATTGTTGTATATTTGGTGGGTATACATACTTACCCACCTTACTTATATATACAACAGTATAAAAAAAATGGTTGTCTGTAAGTCGGTTTACGGACGATAAATTTACGTGATAATGTCATAAGAAAAAATGATGACATTGTAATAAACAATACGCTGTTGTTTAATCATGACCCGGGCGCATGCGCGCACATGCGCCTTTGGCCAACGTAACGGACCATAATGAAGACGTTATCACGTCAAAAATCATTGAAATATGTAGAACCGTTTCGGAAGAATTCGACCACAAACACCGTGACACAAGATTTATATAGATAGATAGACTAGCTGTCCCGCGCAACTTCGTATGCGTAATTTTCCCCCGTTTTTGAAACATTTCTCGTCGCTTCTCCGCTCCTATTAGTCGTAGCGCGATGTTATATAGCCTATAGCCTTCCTCGATAAATGGGCTATCCAACAAAAAAAGAATTTTTCAAATCGGACCAGTAGATCCTGAGATTAGCGCGTTTAAACAAACAAACAAACAAACAAACAAACTAACTCTTCCGCTTTATAATATAAGTATAGATATAGAAGATGTACCTTCTTTTCTCTCGATGTTTTTTGTGCCAAAGTGTCGAGATTATTATTTTATCCTCAAGATTTTAGATAAAAGCTCGTCTTGATCACTTTAAAAGGCGCCTAAAGCGTTATAACTGGTAAAATTAGCCACGGTTTAATTCGTTTTACGACACTGAATATTTACAACTCTTGATAATAAAAGGAAGAATTATTAAGAGCTCGATCAGTTTTGTTTTTGGTAATGTACCTACTTATTATATATCACCCGTAACAGATCGATATGGCAATAGGTATATAATATATATTTTATATTTAATAATTCGTTACCAGTGCTTTGGCCAATATTTAGTTACCCTTGTTGTAAGTAGATGCTCCTACTATGTTATGTTGTACCCACTAAAGCTTAAAGCTTTTATCTTATGTGTTCCAACTTTGGAATCATATCATTTGCATCACTCTTTCAACATGGTGAATAGTATATTAGTGGTAGCACCTTACCCCTATATCAAGTTTAAAAACATTCAAACATTGTAAAATTTAGCAATTTGAAAAGAGTGGCCGCGAGTTTATATAGCCAGGTTCTTTTCTCCGGCATTACCTATTGTTTGCAAACTTGGCATTACATGTACATGTAGAATTCCGAAATATCACAAGTGTTGTTTTGCATCCTGAGTGAATTAATAATTTTGAATGTAGAATTTTTGGTATAAGACTTTTTTTTGTACAACGAAATGAAGAGACGAGCATACGGCCTGCTCGTCTCTTCATTTCGTTGTACAAAAAAAAAGTCTTATACCAAAAATTCTATGACAAAAATAAGCACAATTGAAATCAAAACCTTTTTTACTAAAAAAAAAACCAAATGGTATGATAACTAAAAAGCAAAAAATATTATCGGTACAACAACAATAAATAATTAGTTAAACATTTTGAAGTTAGTGCCAGGAAATGTAGTTTAATGTTTTAGGCACCAACTTCAAAATGTATAATTAGTGTATTGGTTTGTAGTTGATTTATGTTACAATAGCATAATCCAAACTGTGCATTTTTTTTTCAAAATCTTGCGTTTTGCGATACAAGGCCGTTGATTTTTGAGGAGATAACCTTATACTAGACCATCAGTTCCATTACATGATTTGACGAAGGCGAAGAATCAGGTATCGAACACGGTACTCAGATCGCAACCCGCAATATTTATTATCGAATAGTTCCGCTGGTCATTTGTGGTCTTCATCATCAGTTCCATTTCACTCAGTGGTGTTTTTTTTCAAATTACTAAAGATGTGCCTTTAATATTTGAAGATTTTCCTCGATTTCTCCAAAATCTCATCATCAGATCCGAACTTTGATGACAATGGGACCAATCTGGAAGTATACCCTTTCAAACATAAACATAATTTTTCAAATCGGTCCAGGCGTCTGCGAGTAATCGCATATCAAACATTAAAAAAAAATGACTCCTTTTTTGAAGTCGGTTAAAAAACGTTTATATCATACTTTGAAGGTATTTTTGGAGCACCGTCTTCGTAGGTCCCAAACTTGAGGGCATAAAGCTGTGAGCGTATAGTAAGCTGTAGGGGGGGGGGGGCTCTTTATGACAAATGCAATGAACATAGTTAGATCATAAACTCATTTGTTTCGTTCATCCAGCGATACTTTCATACAACTATTATAAATGTGAAAGGCTCCCCTATTATAAATTTGAAAGTATCTCTGTCTGTCTGTCTATTAGGTACCTTCCACGCTTAAACTGCTAAACCGATTTATATGAAATTTGGTATGGAGATAGTTTTAATCCCGGGGATGGACATAGGATAGTTTTTATCGCGTCGCGTCTAGTTTAAAATTAATTAGTCTTTTCATGATTCATCATCATCATCATCATCATCATCAGCCTATCGCAGTCCACTGCTGGACATAGGCCTCTCCAATTGCACGCCACTTTGTTCTTTGTTCTATATTCTCGCTATCTCGATTCAGTTCATCATAACTAAATTATACGGTAATTAACTAAATTATTTACCTCAAAATTGCTTGACGTTTCGACCAGGTTGCACCGGGCCGTGGCCACAAACGGACTACAGTCCGCTTTTGACCACAGCATTAATGCGCGTTAATTCCCTAATAAATAGTTATAATCATGCAACGCGATTGTTTCAATGTCAGTTCATTATCACACGTCCACTGCTGAACATAGGCCTCTTCCAAGGACTTCCACCGATTTTGAGCGGTCTGCATCCAACGGCTCCCTGCCACCTAAATCAGGTCATTAGTTCATCTTGTGGGGGGCCCCCCTGCACTGCGTTTTCCCCAGCTCGTCGTCGCTACACAAGAGCCTTCCGTATCCATCTATTGTCGGTTCTGCTAGCGATGTGACCTGCCCATTGCCACTTCAACTTACTATTCCTCTGAGCTATGTCGGTAACCTCAGTTTTGTGATTCAGTTATTAACATTAAAATATCTAAACATTATCAATTCACACTTGACCCCACGTTTATATCTTATATCAGGTGCGCAACACAACGGGTGGAATCGATATCAATTTACGCATAATTTATATAAATTAGTTGGTACCTACAAAACAGTAACGTGTATAATTTTATTAGGGTGTTTAGCGTCCCACTGTTATAAAATTTAATCACCTGATTAAACAAGCTGTCTAATAAAAAGACGCATAAACCTGTCTATTTGTTTGGGTGTTACACAGAGAAAAAAAGACACATATAGTACAAATTATTTTTAACAGAGTGAAACACGCACCAAAAACTTATGATTTTATGGTAGTTTATGAGGGGAGGTGTTGCAATTGGCTACCTAAATGCTAAATTCAACGTGTCCTCGTTTTGTCCTTGTTGTGCTTTCACGCAGGTATTTAACTTGTTTTTCTAAATTTCTAACAAAACATTTTTTAACAAAAAAAAACTTTTTAACGTTTGTTTATACAAACAAACAAATGAACAAACAAACAAACTCAGCTTTATAATATTAGTATAGATAAATATTATCTATGTGTAGAGAAAATTCTGTGCAAAGCCGGAGCGAGACGCTGGTTTTTAGTCAATAAATATTAAAAATCAGATTTACACGAGCTAGAAAAGAGGACAGCGTTTTAATAACACTACGCTTCATGGAGAATTTATGGCGATCGTCGATTCACCATATTGAAAAGCGGTTAACCATTAAATTGGCCCTACGGTTTAACTTCAGCGCGGTTGTAAAACAGAACATTAATATATTATGAACAGTAAAGTAGGGTCGTTATTTCGTTGGTAATTTCAACTTTGACGTCTTGGGTTAGAAAATTTCTTGTGATGTGGTTTAAGTTGTTATTCTGTGAATAAATTAGCTGCTTCTTAAACTTTACTGGAGTAAACTACACGAGAGTTTTATTTATCTGGAGAAGAGGGCATGACATGAAGAGGGCACAGAAGGACCCATACACTTTCTTGAGCCTGTGGCAATAACCTGGGCCGAAAAGCAAATAGGCATAATCACCTCGCCTGGTCGCAGGATCCTCCATTAATGATGGAGGGACGAAACAACTTGACCCTCACAAGCTTCTTAACACCTCACTCTCCTGGACCCGCCATAGTCAAAAATACCAGGACTATTCCCAAAAGCACCACGTATTTATATAAATAGGGATGTTGACTGTCAAGTCAAATCAGTCTCTTTTTATGAAATGTGAAAACGATAAGCTTTATAGAAATGTGTATGAAACAACCTGTGACGTCATAAGACTCATAAGTGCCTATCGTCATATCATTACTTTTAGTATTTGTTTTCATGCTTTTAAATTTGAAACATGTTAAATTGTAAAAGAACAGTTATTTTCAGAGCATTTTGAGATCTGTTGAATGCCAAGCTCCAGGGGTGGGATTCTGGTGGTCTTGACTAATATAATAAAACTGCTTCTTGATTTGGAAGACTATAATTAGGTAGCTGGTAGGTACAGATGGCCGATGCGTGCGCGCGTGGTAGGAAGCGGTGAGCGAGTGTATGCGGTGAGGCGCGGAGCAGGGAGCGGGCGGCCAACCGTGGCTGTAGAACCGGTCCGCCGAAGACTCGCTCGGCGCGCCGCGATGTGACGTAGGAACAGATTCCCCGGGTTGAAGTGCTTTGAAGCCGCTGGAGACGCTGAAGACTTCAAAGAGTGATAAACCTTAAATAGGGAGAGCGCAAATATTATTGTAGGCACGGGTAATAGTGTCTTTTTTCGTTCGAATGTCGGCCACTCTGTTAAGACCGTCAGATCCTGGCCTGACGGCGGTTATTCTGCCCAGTAGCCATAGAAGAGGGGGCAAGTTGGCGTCCCTCACTAAGACCATGGCTCCGGTCTTTAGGTCCGCCCCGGTTGTCTGCCATTTTGTCCGCTGCTGCAGAAGAGAGACGTATTCGTTAGAAAAACGCTGCCAAAAGTGTTGCCTCAGTTTTTCTATACGGTCGAAGCGCTGTAGTTGACTGATGTTCTTGTCTATGATTTGCGGACGAGGAAATGAAGTGAGCGTTCGTCCGATAAGGAAGTGTGAAGGTGACAGATATGAAAGATCGGAAGGATCTGTGGATAGAGGTGTTAAAGGTCTAGAATTTAAAATAGCGTTGCGAGCTCTTCGTACGTTAAGTGGGTTAAGCCTATGACTTTACGCAATAAATGTTTGGTAGACTTAACTGCTGCCTCCCAAATGCCACCAAAATGTGGGCTATATACAGGTATAAATTTGAACTCTATGCCCTGATTTGTAATGTCTGACTCTATGTCGTCAGACGAAGCTTGCAAGAATCGTGACAGTTCATTAAAAGCTCCTACAAAGGTGGTGCCGTTGTCGGAATAGACGCGCCGAGGTTTGCCCCGACGGCTGATGAAGCGACTGAAGGCCGCTAGAAACGCCTCTTTAGTGAGATCAGAGACCAACTCTAGGTGAACGGCTCTGACTGCGAAGCACACAAAAACACAAATATAGGATTTAATTAATTTACAACCTCTGCCCTTGCGGTCGGCTATAGGCACTGGCCCGGCGTAATCGAGACCTGTATTTAAGAAATGGAACTCTAGCTGGATCCTATCGCTAGGCAGGTTCCCCATTATGACCTGGATTGGCTGCGCCTTAAATCGAGTACAGCGAACACAATTACGAACTGTTTGTTTGGCTAGATTCTTGCCTGCTAGAGGCCAGTAGGTAAGTCTGATGTGAGCCAGAAGTAATTGAGGTCCTGCATGTAAAAGTGTTTTGTGCTCCCTTTGGAATATAATTTTTGTAAGATGATGCTTACTACACAGTAGGATAGGATGCTTAACGTCATAACTGTAGTTAGAGTTCTCAAGACGCCCACCTACGCGTATTAAGTTGTCTGAATGAATGAAAGGTGAAAGACTTATTAAACGATTCTTTTTATGTAAGTGTTGATTATTTTGAAGAATTGAATATTCCTCAGGGAACATTTCCAGCTGAGAAATCTGTAATATTAAGTTCTGTGATGATTGTAATTCTGTATATGTTATGTAAGGTCTGTTTAGTTTTATATTATTCTGTTTTCTACAATTATGTGTAAATCTTTGTATATATGATATTATTCTGATTAGTTTTGTAAATGAAGATGAGTTGTGAATTAGATTTTGTAATAAATTATTGTCAGTTGAATTATTATTGTTTTTAATTGTATGTAGTGATTGTTCTGATAGTGGATGTACTTTTGTGTTAGGTAACGTAGGAAATTGTATATTAGTTTGATTCAGAAAATCGGGACCTGACCACCAAATGGCGGACGCGCTGATGCAATCAGCCTTCACCCCTCGAGATGCAAGATCGGCTGGGTTGCTTTTAGACGGCACGTAATGCCATGTCTGATTGGTCGTATTCTCTTGAATCTCACTCACTCGGTTGCGGACAAACTGTTCGAGTCGACTTGGCGGTGTAGATAGCCAACCAAGGACGATCGACGAGTCGCACCAAAAATAACATTGTTTGAAATCTAGAGTAAGTGATTTTCGTACCTTCAAGTAAAGTCGAGTACCTAATAAAGCTCCACATAACTCTAAGCGTGGTATTGTTGTGGGCTTAATAGGGGCAACCTTGTTCTTGGAAGTCAAAAGGCGAACGCAAGCAGTGCCATCAACTGTCACCGTTCTCACGTAAACGCATGCCCCATAAGCACGTTCAGAAGCGTCTGTAAAAGTATGGAGTTCAATTAAAGAGGGATTGCTGCAAGATACCCAACGTGGAATACGAAGAGAGTTAAGAGCTGGAAGTAAATCTACAAATTCTAAGAACTGGTATTTTAATTCTACTGGTATTTCTTCATCCCAGTTGCATTTTAGTACCCACAACTGTTGTAGGATGAATTTGCATAGTACTATGCACGGGCCAACAAGGCCTAGGGGATCAAACACCTGACTTACTAACGATAAAATGTTACGTTTAGTAATTTTAAACTTTGAAATTTTAAGATTAACTGAATAGAACAAATTGTCGGTATTGCAATCCCAATATAAGCCAAGGGTTTTATTTAAATGTGAATCGTTTAAATTTAATTTTTTATTTGAATATTCTGGCCTAGTGCTAGTGATCGCCTTAAGGATTTCTGGACTATTTGATCGCCACTTACGAAGGTGAAACTTAGCAGATTCGAGAGTCCATATGACACCTTTAGTCAATGAAATAACGGACTCAATCGATTCCCCACTATTCAAATAATCGTCGATATAAAAGTTACGCCTTATAGACTCACTAACCTTAGGGTCTGAACAGTGATTGGCAAGCGACACTAAACACTTTGTTGCCAAGTAGGGTGCTGAAGCAGTACCGTAACTCAGTGTACTGAGCGTATATGTTTTTAAAGGCTCAGAGGAATCAAACCTGAAGACGATTTGTTGTAAAGAGCGTTGAGACGGCTGAACTAAAATAGCTCGGTACATCTTTTCGACGTCGCCTGTTACAACAAATTTATGTTGTCTGTACCTCAGTAGTATGGATAGTAAATCCTCCTGTACGGTGGGCCCTACCAACTGGATGTCATTAAAGGACTTACCCGAAGTGCTGGCGGCCGAAGCATCGAACACTACGCGAAGCTTGGTAGTTGAACTAGACTCACGCACAACACCGTGATGAGGCATATAATAATTGAATTTGAATTGTTTTGACTTGGGATTCTCTGACATATGATTTAAATTAAGATATTCTCGCATGAATTGTAAATACTGATTTTTGAATTCTGGATTACGCTCGAATCTACGTTCTAGAGAGAGAAACCGAAGCTTGGCCATCGCGTAAGAATCACCTAAGCACTCGGGTGAGTCCTTTAATGGAATGGTGACAACGAATTGACCACTGGCATTACGTTGTGTCGTCTCTTGAAAGAGCTTTTCACAAGCCTGCTCATCTGAAGAGAAACAGTTACTAGACGACACAGAATCAAGTTCCCAAAAACGAGTGAGCTGATCGGACTCCTCTTGTGAGAGGAAATTACATATAGTAGGTTGTTGAAGAGTAGGTTGAGATACACAACCTGAAATAAGCCAACCTAATTTTGATGACTGCAATTTGGGTTGATTTTTGCCTAAATTGATAGTAGAGGAACCTAAGACGTTCCAAAATACCTCTGCTCCCATAAGAATATCGATAGCTGAAGGTATATTAAAAGAGGGATCGGCTAACTGAAGACCTGGCGGGATAGAAATATGTCTTTTGTCCACATAGGTGCCAGGCAGCGTTTGCGTGATATTAGGTAATATAAGACAGCTTACGTTCGCCCGATATCCACCATGGCAAGACTGCACAGTGAAGCTACAGCTCTCTGAGGTAAACGAAGTTAGCCCGTTTATGCCTGAGACGGTTGAGCTTGTGCTTTGTCTTACCAATCCAAGCTTCTTAGAAAGGTCTTGGGTGATAAAGTTGGAGGTACTTCCGTTATCCAGTAGGAGTCTGACGGTGTGTAGCCTTCCCTTGACGTCGGCCACCTTCGCCAAAGCTGTGGATAAGAGTACGAGGGCTTTGTTATGTGCTGTATAGGGTAAAGTTGTATTAGTTGACAATGCTACGTTGTTGTCTCCTAACTGATTGTCTGTTGAGTCCCTATGTAAGAGGGTATTATGTTTTAAACTGCAATATTTGCAATGCGATAGTTTGCAACGCTTATCTGTACGAGTATGTCCAGGTCGCAAACAATTCGTACAAACATTGCTGTCTGAAGCCTTCTTAATGCGTGATTCAACATCTAGATTTCTGAAATGTTGACAACTGAATAAGTAGTGATTCTGGGAACATATAGGACATGTATATTTGTAATTATTTTCAGTAGTTTTAGAATGAGTTGCTGTAAGGTAATTTCTATGTTTATTGTTCTTGAGTTTTATTGTTGTTGTTGTTGAACTATTTGTAGTTTTTGAAGTTTGTTTGTATGCTAAAGTTTCAAGTAAATCAGCTCGGTTAGATAAAAATTTTGTAAAGTCTACTAATTTTGGAAATGATTTAGAACTATTTTTATGTTCTTCCCACTCACGATCAGTCACGGGATCTAGTTTTTTCGACGTCATAAAAATGATTAAGGTGTCCCAGTGTTGAGTAGGTTGTCCAAGAGTGTCAAGCGCCCTTAAATTTTTGTTTGTTACGTCAATCATGTTACGTAAGGAGCTAGATGATTCTTTTTGAATAGTATTGAAGTTAAATAACTCTTGTAAATGATTATTAATGAGAAGGATTTCATTGTTGTATATCTCAGTTAATAACTGCCAAGCCATATTGTAATTATCTGCTTTGAAGTCAATACTTCCAATAACTAAAGACGCGCTGCCAGTTAAAGCTGCGCGTAGGTAATGGAATTTGTTTATTGACTGTATACTGTCGTTTGTATGAATTAAAGAAATATACGTATCTCTAAACTCGAGCCAGTGCTGATAGTCCCCGTTGAAGTGAGGTAAGTCTATCTTTGGTAGACGGACAAAGTCGTGCTTGCATCTAGAACCATGACCGGGGCTGATGTCATCAGAGATGGCGGATGGGAGCGCGGGCGAAGCGGTACGCGCGAGGGCAAGTAATGCCTTCGCGTGGCCCACCTGCGCATAGTACTGCGACTCAAATTGTTCCCGCTCGGTGTACACGACATCGGTTTCCTCCGACAACAGCTCCAATTCCGTCTGTAAAACGTCGAAATCCTTATATAAGATTGCCATAAGATCAAGACGGCATTGCAATTCTAAGCGTTGGAAAGAATTTAAATCGCTTATAGGCAGTAATTTAATGAAACTAGAGAAATGTGTTAACTTTGCTTTAAGGCTGCCACGCTTCTTCACCAGTTCCCTCAACTTAGCGTCAGACATAATTATGATTAAGATGAAATAAAGATCTAACGTGCAAATAAGGCGAAAGAAAAGTAGAAATGAAGTGCGTCAAGCAAATTATAACGGGATAAATAAACAGCTGTGCGTCGCTAACGGTATCTCACAGCTGATCCGTATGCGACGTGCTAAGCGAAAAACCGCATTAAGCAAGAGATAACATAGGCATAGCTACACAATGAGGTGCAATAAAAATAAAAATGCTGCTTTATTACGTTCAACGCATTAAGTAGGTAAACAAGTTATAACATTTTTTGAATGAAATAGATATTTATGATCATAACAAATAAATATTCGTATGATTAAAAGATTAAATGAATTAAGCTAAGTTAAATAGGCTCGCATGAAGAGATCACTATGCCTGATCCGTGAAGCACTATTTTAAATTCCTGAAAATAAGCAATAGAAGACAGGAATTAATAAGGAATTAAGAAGAACATGGAACGGACTCACTCAGTATGTAAAATATTCCTCCACGTAGACTGTCCTTGGAGTGACCTTAAGTCCGCAATGTGCACGGGCGGGGCGGTGCGTGTGGCAGTCCGGTTTTTGTCATGAACGCAGTAAAAAGACGGCGATCTTCTTTTCGAAGGACCATATGTTGAATGTCAAGCTCCAGGGGTAGGATTCTGGTGGTCTTGACTAATATAATAAAACTGCTTCTTGATTTGAAAGACTATATTTAGGTAGCTGGTAGATGGCCGATGCGTGCGCGCGTGGTAGGAAGCGGTGAGCGAGTGTATGCGGTGAGGCGCGGAGCAGGGAGCGGGCGGCCAACCGTGGCTGTAGAACCGGTCCGCCGAAGACTCGCTCGGCGCGCCGCGATGTGACGTAGGAACAGATCTACATTACCTGATTATTATAAAGTAATTTACTTTTATTGTAGTCAACTACCAACGTAAAGTATTATATACATCACAATACGTAGGTACTGTGTTGTTTTTACTCTATAATCTTTTTACTTTACTTTTGTTGAACATTTCTCACTACTCTTTTGAGTGCATATTTTCTCCATATTATAAAAGGTTTGCTAGTAGAAAAGTTAATATTTAGTTAAGCTCGCTTTTGTACATTCTTATTTCATGTTTATTTCATAACTTTTTCTGTGTTTATTTCATCTCTCTTTAGGTTCTTACCTAAGTATTGAGAATTAAGTTTCATATTTAAAAGAATTTATCGAAATGTTTTATGTTCGTTTCATACAAGAATTATATTCGAACATTATAGAATTTAGAATTTGCTGGTCTTAATCGCGTAAATATTTTATTTTATTGCCCGACGTTTCGACCGTATTTCAATGGCTATTGCAAACGTCGGGTAATAAAAATGAAATATTTACGCGATTAAGACCCGTAGCTTATACAATTCTTTACGAACGTATATATTCGAACAGGATTTAGGTACCCTCGCTACAGGGAATTCTCGTTCTACTTGTTTTTGAGTCGATGGAAATGTAGTCATTTTTCTGCTAGTGTATACCTACTTATATTTCTATGTAAATATTTGTTGTATCTACCTGCACTATAATTGCGCAAACACTGCGTCGTAAGAATTTTCATATTATATGTATTTTCACCATCGTGAAAATTATGACAGCTAAGTTTGCCACCATTTTCACACACGATTTCCTTATTTTCCGTCTGCGAGCCTGTTAACTAAGCTTGCGAATGGTGTTACCTTCATATTTATTCACGAGAAAATGAAAACTAGAAGACATAACGCAATAATAGAACCTTATGTAAGTCATCTTAAACAGCTGCCGCGGCTATAATTTTACCCTTTACCTCGACCCCTTTTCAGACTTTTAGTGAGTCGTAAACTTAGCATTTAGGTCCTTACGTCAACAAACACACAAGCAAAGTTTGTAAATGAGACAGTTTATTTTACAGCGGGCAAGTGTTTATGCCTGTGAATAAACAAATAGAAAATAAATTGGCCAAAAATTCTTTTAAATTGCCATCGTTCAGCGTTTTCAAGATGATAAGGTTTTCAATGTCTAGGATTATGTGCTCTCTGTAATGCTATCAAAATTTGTGTCTTGAGTTAAGAATTATTCTAAGATTGCTTGGACACTAAACTTGCTTCCGCGCTCTTGCCGCTCAATAATTGGACACACTATAAGATCTACCTCTATAAATAATTAGAACCCCAATTTGTACCAAAACTCAACCTTAAAAAAATATAATAATAATCCTGTATTGAATTATTCTCTTAAAATTGTTGTCCATCACTTTCATCAATAAAAAAAAAATATTTTCAGCAGTTGCCTGTGTTGAATTATTCTCTTAAAATTGTTGTCCATCACTTTCATCAATAAAAAAAATAAAATTTCTTATTTTTCCGCAGTTTCATGTGTTGAATTATTCTCTTAAAATTGTTGTCCATCACTTTCATCAATAAAAAAAAATTAACAAAGCTAAAATTAAATTGAGTACTTATTGAAAAGAACAAATGTAGTTGAGTACAATTTCCTCGGTAATTTTCTCTCAATTTATTCACCCTCCAAGCAACGTCTGTACAACATAAAACTATTAAAAAGTTAATCAGAACTTGTTTGAATGCCAGAGAGCTGCATCCAGTACTTAACTATTCAAAAAAATTACATTTAAATAAAGCAACATAATTTTATTTTCATGTCATTTTTGTGTTTAACAGAAACTGCAAATAGGTAAATTTACTTGCTTAATCATTTGTTTTGGGTTTGTATAGAATTTCCTCGCAGTTCGATTATTCTGATATATTAACGACTTTGCTGTAAAGTTTGATCTAAATCAGTTAAGTGTTTTTTGCGTGAGAGACCAATAAATAGTCATCCCACGATGGTTGGATGGTTTACACGACTAATGTCCAATTTCAAAAATGACCATTTAGTTTTATGACCAGTTAGAAATAAGTCCAGTCATAATAATGTCCAGTTCGAAATATGTCCAGTCATAATAATGTCCATTTATAATAATGTCTAATCGTAATAAAGTCTATTTATAAGAATGTCCAGTTTAGTGATTTGGGGGTTTACATGTGTAATGTCCAAATAAAAAAATGACCAGGGTTACTGCGGCAATTTTCCCACTGCCAGCAAATTCTCAATATTGTCATTGTCTGCCAAATTCAATGTTGCTGTTAATGTCGCTCTCTTTTGCCACCTAGGACAAAATTGCCGGGAACGGTATATATATATCACTCAATTGCCCAGCTCATAGTCATATTAGTGGGTTGACCATTTTTCTAAAATGATCACTATCCGGAAATGTTCAATTTCATAAATAAATATTATTTTAATATAATATTTTCAATGTACTGACATTGCAATGTCATTAACAGACATGAAAACTCTAAGGATAAACCCATAAACAAAAAAATCGGGCAAGAGCATGTCGGACCATGCTCAGTGCAGGGTTCCGCAGCCTTGAATATAAAATACACCTCACTGTAAGACAGGGACATATGCTGTGCCATCATTGATACGGCTGATATGACGAGCGAACCAAGATATTTAGTTGGACATTTTTATGGTTGGACATTTTTATGATTGGACATTGTTATGAATGGACATTATTATGACTGGGCATTTTTAGGATTGGACAATTGTATGATTGGACGTTTTTAGTGTGTTGGACATTTTTCCGGTTGGACATAAGTCGTACGAAGCGGTTGGATGAGTATTTATTGGTCTCTATGAGATAGATAGATAAATCAATCTACACAAAAAATTCGCTTTATACATATAATATAAATATAATTTGTCGGAAAAGGTACAGATTCGGCGTTAAAACATCGCTTTTTTAGAACGTAGTGTAAATAATTGTCTCGTGGAAATTTAAAAAATTAAGTATATTCCTGAAGAATCATACATTTTTGCCATTTTCTATTGCTGTTCCAGACTATAATTAATCTGTCTCTATCCAGATCTATTAGGTCTGACGTGATTGAGTCAGACATCCATGTATCCAAACTTATTACGCATACGCAAATGCATTTATATTTTTAGTAGGAAGATTTTGAGTTTGTTTTTGATCACATCACAACCATATACATCACACGACAAAGACAAGTATATCATAACCCTTTTCAAACAAGTTTACCCCACATAAAACTTTATTCAGCTGCGTCACTTACATTTAGCCGCGCGGTGTGCCCATAAAATGTACGGAAATGATAATGTGCCCATTACTGTTTTGCCCCGACAGCATTGCGGGGCATTTTTGTTACAGCTTTTAGTATTTAGTTTTATGAAATCACGCGGGATTGTCCTTGGACATTTTTGGTAACCTAAAAAAAGCTCCTAGTTACTGTTAGATATTAAATACTAAAATAATGATTTTATTTCAATGGATGTTATTCTTTTACGCAAAAGGTATTGAATGGAATATGGTGAAAATATTTAAGTCATTAAAATATCAGGTTAAATCTTTATTTTTCCTACTTAAGATTCCACAGGGTATCAATGGAATTCAATACACAATTTGACACGGGAACAAATGCGTTTAAACTGGGTAAAGTATTTATTTCAGTCTGCTTGTAACCACGGTTGGGGTAACCTGGTTGAAACGGCAAGCATAAGGTAAATACTTCACCTAGTTTAAACGCGTTTATTCCCGTGTCAAATTGTGTGTATAATGCAACGCTTAAGTTTAAAAGTTATCTATGGAATTCTGTTAAGCTATACACCATCCGTCCATATGTTAGATACGTTAAATTACTCGTCTTTAAAACCGTAGGTACTAGGTAAGTAGTTGACTGGAATTTCATAAATTATGTACCTATTAGGTAATTAAATGAGACTATATCATCAATGGTTATCTCATTAATTTTAAAACAGTGATGATTTTAAATATTACTTTTATTAAAATGCTAATTTTATAACAAACGTATTGGAGTAAAGATATCAGTTTAGTCCTAGCTACCAAATACTCAAACGTTACGCAGTTAGTTAAGAGACATCGTTAAATCTCATACTGTCTCATCACTTACACTCACTTAAAACTTAAAAGTAAAACACCGACAGACATACTTTTGAGCACGGCTTTAAGTTATCTAAATATCGTCTGGGGTAAGTCTGTCTTTAATAGAGCTCAGACGACTTTACCCAATCACAGAAACAAAAATTACACAGCGTTCTTCGAGAAAATTTCGGTACCTTTCACTCAGGTTATTTATCAGATCAAATATCTGTACGAAACGCTTCTCCATTGAGACGAATATTACGATAATAAATACACGTATATAATCACGTCGAATAATATATAGAAGTTATAGAAATAAAGGAAATAGGCACAGCTGGCGTGCCTTTTCCTTCATGCCAGGAAATAAAAGCGATATTCTTATCGTAAATTTGTGTGATATACGAACCTATGAACGTAACTTCCACATTACAATCTGAAGAGTTACTGGATTTTCATTGACGTTATTATACTGGTATTTGGTGTAATGCAATATTTACTAAGTAGTTAAAGCCAGATAGGTATTGATATGGTGCTGGGAAATCGCAAATCGTCTGATCGCGGATAAAATTTGTTTCGTACTTGAACATTCGACTGCCTCTGTGGCGCGGTGGGAGTGTATCCGACTGCTACGCAAGAGGTCGTGGGTTCGATCCCCACCCAGGATAAAACTTTGTGTGATGATCACGATGGATTATTCTGTGTCTGAGTGTAATTTATCTATAACTAGCTGACTCGCGCAACTTCGTCTGCGTAAGTTTTCCCCGTTTTTGCAACATTTCTTATTGCTTCTCCGCTCTTTATTTCTCCACTATTTAATGGATGTTATTATACATATAAACTTTCCCCTTCAATCACTCTATCTATTAAAAAAACCCACATTAAAATCCGTTGCGTAGTTTTAAAGATTTAAACATACATAGGGATATAGGGACAGAGAAAGCGACTTTGTTTTATACTATGTAGTGATATGTTTGTATTTAGAAATATATAAGTATGTTTATCAGTTGTCTGGTATCCATAGTACAAGCTCTGCTTAGTTTGGGATCAGATAGCGTTGTGTGAGTTGTCCCAAGATATTATATTATTATATATTATTCCGACAAGAACCAACGCAAACGTGCTCAATAAAATTCTGTCACTCATATTTGTACCCAGGAGAGGTTGAGGGAGGGAGTGGAAAAATGTTAGTTTCGAGTCTAAAGTCCCCTGCGATATACTAGTCTAGTAGTATTGATTTTAATGCCAGAGTATTCTCTTAAAAATAATTGCTTAAGTACGAAAACATTCTCCATTTGTATAATAAGGGCAATATTAAATTTAATCCTCGCTTTTGAAGTGAAAACAACTTACATACTCATACATTTAAGAAATAAATTATTCTGTCTTCTTTACGCCAACTCAAAGCTCATCACAAAGTTGGTACAGAAATAATTACCAGTCAAAGTAAGTAGTTTGAAAACTAACTAAGTAGTTGTTCCACGGAGTTATTTACTAAGTGGGTTGTTCATAAGCTCTAAATGGACAGCACTATACTATAATGAG
The DNA here is from genome assembly GCA_945859575.2 of Herminia tarsipennalis. Taxonomy (NCBI): domain Eukaryota; kingdom Metazoa; phylum Arthropoda; class Insecta; order Lepidoptera; family Erebidae; genus Herminia; species Herminia tarsipennalis. The sequence continues at coordinate 4,957,213 of OX243834.2, read as the reverse complement.
TAAATTTATTTTACTAGGCAAGTGATAATCAATAGGCTATTTATCTTTACTGTAAGTACCTAGTTATTTCATTTTTACCAATGGTTAACCCCCAGGGCAAAATGGCCGTTTATGTATTTCTGTCACGGGAACATCTGTCATTTGATGTCTGACGTCGGCCCGGAAAGCAAAATTACGTTATATCTTTAAAATTATGTATTGAGGCTATTTTAATGTTTCGTTGATAAATACGCTATCAGAAAAAGTATAAATGTGCACATTTCACCTTGTAGTATTTTGTCATTTCGAAGGTAAAAGCGCGTCACGTGATTTTTACTCATTTTTTTTAGAAAAAATGTGATTCATAAAAATAAAAGCCTTTAATTCAAATACTATATAATTTATGTGAAATAATATAAACTATTTAACAATAATCAATCATAACAACAACCCACTTCATACATTTTTTTACACCACAAGCCCAATTAAGCCATAGACGCCATCATAATTTTGTTTTTCGCTAGATTTTTTTTACACATTTGGCTTTTTGGTCTCTCACTACCTGGCAACTAGTCCCACCGCTCATGTTGCTCTACCCTTGGGCCAATTCTAATAAAATATAAGGCCCAAAATACCGATAATGTGGCCCCCTCGGGACGCTTTTCGTCCAGTCCGTGAACAATCTCTATGTGTGCGTTAATTGAGTAAACTACGAAGGTTATCTTGTGTCCTCTTGGTATTTTGTGCGTGCACTATAGCGCCTCTCAAGAGTCGCCATCATTATAATTTTCGCTAGAAACTGTTTTTCACATTTTGCTTTTTGGCTTGTCACCTGGAGATTAGAGGGGGTGACCGATCCTTTCGCTTTACCCTGGGGCCGGCCCTGGAATTCTCAAATATGTATTGTTCAAAGGTGCGTGGCCGGCTCTGGTGGAACGTTTATAGAATTCTCAAAATATTTATGTTGAATGGTGCGAACATTATTGTTATGAATTTAACGTTTAGAAATTATTGCCACATGTAAATTCAAATTGTTGAGTTGCAAACATGTTAATAATTTAACATTCTCAACTCTTGGGAATAAACCTTAATTATTCAATACATTTTACAGACGGCAGGCGTGGTAACAGGATCACTAGGGGCGGGTTACAAATTTACGTTTGATTTTATCTATGTTTCTTAATATATATTTATATATGTAGCTACTTATGGTTTAATTTAAAAACAAAAAGCTACAATATTTTTGTTTGATGTATATAATAATCTGAACTGCTACTTTTTTCAGCTCCGCATTTAAGTCTTCGTGTAGATAAACTCTAGGTACGATAAATACTTGATACGAGAAATTTGCTGGAATTAATAAGTCTTTCATTTAGATATAATATATTCCAATAACGTATTTTAAATTGGGCTAGTTTTCAACAAGACAATAAAAAAATAAATTATATAAATAAAAAAACCCACCTGCACAAGGAGGCATTAATGAATCTCGATGAACTTATTAAAGTGCCTCCGACTGCATGAAATTGTATAATTATGTAGGGGATCTTGTTTCCATCTTTTTTGTGCAGGCGGGTTTTTTTATTTTTATAATTATTTTTTTTATTTAATACTTTTTAGTAGTTGTAGGATGTACAGTCATATTCATGTTATACCTTTTTGAAATGCTTAAGATGAGCTCTTTAATTTGATATCCATATTGCAGTATTCGAAACAACTTTTTTTTTCACTCCTCTTTATTTTGAGATCTCATAGCCGCCATGTTTGTTTTTTAAAAATGTCACCTATATAAGAACACTTGGGCGATTAAGACGAATCTAACGATGTGTGAATTGTATAAATCCGTTCAGTGGATTGTGAGATATCAGGTAATAATAAAGAATATTACATATATACATACAAGATACGCGCGAAAAACATAACCCTTCTTTACAGTCGGGTACAACAACTGTTGTTAAAAAGTGGATTTTGGATGGAGATCTCATACAAAATAATGCTGGATATGACGTCACTATTTCTTCTATAGTGTGGCCATTAGTGCTGTGCACTCCCTGAGGTATGCACGGCGAGGTGGGGGGCGAAGAAAAAAGTGCATGAGTTCACATGAGGTCGATACATGTCGGACAGATCTTACGATATCAGTTTGCATTTCTAAGGCAAGACTTGTGGCGGGACGTTGCGTTGGTCGGAGGCTATCTATCTGTAATATATACTTACTTTGTTGATTAAAATGTAACCCAAATATACTCATATTTTATTAAAAATATGCAGGTGATAAATAAGAATTGAAAGTTATAATTCACAACAGGACTTGTTTTATTAAACATTTTTTATATTTACAAACAATTATATATTCTAACGAAAGTTATTCTGACATAGATTCTGTTTCAACTTCATCTTCCATTTCGTCATCATCTTCATCTTCCTCTTCGCCACCGGAACTTGAATCAGAGTCTTGCAAATTTATTATGAATGAATCGATAACATTATCGAACCTACTATCGCGACTCCAGTAATCATTTTCATTTTTCTGGACATGATCGTCGCATTTCTGCCATTTTTCCGCCGTGAATTCCGAAAACAATTTATCCAATAAGATTATCTTTTCGTCTAGAGAAGAATTAATATAGTTTTGGGCTATGTTGTTTTTAATATCAGCCCAGACCAACTCGATTGGATTTAAATCTGGATGGTACGGAGGTAAACGCAGAACAGTGTGTCCACTGGCTTTCAGGAGTTCGTCAATTCTATACACGGGTTCTTTTTGTGTATTTTTGATAAGAAGTAGCAGTTGAGCCTTTGACATGGTTCCTGAAAATTCTACATTATGGCGTAGCAACCAGTTCTGCATTTCACTTTTGAGGCTTGATATAGTTGGTTTCTTCTCAATCTGAACGCTGTGGTAAGACGCGTTGTCCATTACAACCACAGAATTCGGCAGCAACTTATCTTTTAACTTTTCATCTACCCACTTATAAAAAGTAGGTCCGCTCATATCTCCATGATAGTCACCGGTTCTAGCATCGGATTTGAATATAGTCAATGTATCATCCACTAAGCCATTTCGACACCCAGCGTGGAGTATTACTAGTCGCCGTCCTTTCCCAATATCAGCATGAATACCGGGTTCTGACGATGATTGCCAACATTTGCTGGCATGGTGACTGGCGTTGATGTATGTTTCATCAAGAAAATATATGTTTCGGTTTTCCGTTCTGTAATTTCTGATTTGTGTAAGATATTTTTTCCGCCACACTGTAATATTAGGCTGCTCTATAAGGAGATGTCTCTTTGATTTGCATTTTTTGTAACGGTAGCCCATTTTGTGTAAAAGCTGTCTTAAATATTCCCGTCCACAATTCAATATGCCATCCTGTCTCAAACTTGATAGTAACTTACGGACACTTGGTATTTTTTTTTCAACTTCGTAAAACTGATGAATTTTTCTTCTGATAACTCCAAGGTCAAAATCATCCACAACGTGTTTTTTCTTTAGAACTTTTGGTTTTTTTGGCGATTGAAATTTTAATTGGCTTGAATTTTCAATTGATAAATAGCCCGCAGAAATCACATTATGTACGGTTCTTTTGCTGTATCCCGTAGCCTCCGCAACGATTTTAGCAATATTCACGTCATTTTTAAATTCAAAGCTTTCTTTGTCTGCTTTTCTTTTCTTAAAATATTCAGCCACCTTAAAAATGACAGTCTTCATATCACGAGATAACGCACGACCCATCTTTGAATATTTATCTCGTGTGCGTCTGACATAGACAGTCCGATACAAATAACACTACCTGCCGTCACAAGCGTTGACGGCGCACTGACAGCGCAGCAGCCGATTCTAACCCCCCCGTCTCACCGCGCGCATACCTCAGGGAGTGCACAGCACTAATGGTCATACTATAGTCAAATTACCTGTTATTATGATATGATAAAAAATCCTATTAACTGCTAAAAACTGCGTTTCTTAAAAAAAGGGCGTAAGTGCCATGAAAGAAAGAAAGAAATAATTTATTTCGACATAAATATAATTTTACACACATAAAATAACAACACATTACCAATATAAAAAAAAAAAAAGTGTGGCACTCGGGGACTGCCGCGGTAAAGCTATTGCATAGCATTTATATCAACTTAAGCAATAAAAAAAAAAAAAATTAAAAATGTTTTTTTTTATTTTGAATTATAAAAAAAACAATGTTTTTTTTTTTTTAAAAGCATAAAAAAAATTTAAGTTTTTTTAATTTAAAAAATGTTTTTAATTTTTTTTTTTAAAAAAGCATAAATTTTTTTTTTAAAGTTTTTATTGCTATTTATAACCGTGTGGTGCCGGCTTAAGAATAGTACCACCCCATCTCTTCCCGTGGGTGTCGTCAAGGCGACTAAGGGATTTCACTCCGTAGGACGGGCAGCAGCGTCCTCTGCGTACTTAAAGCCTTACTGCGATCGCCAACCCGCTCGCCAAGCGTGGCGATTATGGCAATTACCCCCAGGATCTACTGGGGAGACCCGTGGGCCATCATATGGGTTGATATGATGATATGATATGATGAATTAAAAGTTCTGCTATTCATCGATAGATGGCAAAACTAAAAAGTGTCACCGCTGTGCCCGTCGGAGTAGGGAGCGTGAGGTTTTTTCGTTACGGAATTTCTGGATTCGGTCCCCGCGCTCAAGGCCCGCGATAAAGGCTATGCAATAGCTTAAAAACACGTACTTATATTTATATAGATAATTATGTCGAAAATAGGACCTAGTTCAGCTAACGCCTGACGCTGATTTTTAACTAGGCCCTTAAGTGAATTTAGTGAAGTAATTTTTTTAAATAACACAATTTAAAAACAAATAAAACATGAACATACTCTTCTGCTGATGCAATTAGTCACGGCTGCGGAATCTTACAATGAGCTTAGTCCGACATGCTCTTGCCCTATTTTTTTTGTTTACCGAAGCAACAAGCCTATTGATAAATTTTAAAGTGTTTAATATTTTTTTTTGTTTTGTCAGTCAAAGGAGAGTGATCTATATTTTCGTGAGGGAGCGGTAGGTATAAAAACTCAAGACTTTCCGATTCATTACCATTAATTATCTCCGGTTCGTTAGTTTTTTAACTACTCATCACTTCACACGTTTAGCTTCGATTTTAGAAGATAGCAAACTAGAGCATCGGCATATCTAGTTATTTATATTCAGAGACCATCACAATCATGCGTTTGAAGAAAAATACTTGTTTTAAAAACCGCTTGGCATTCTGCGCACGTTATTTTATCGATTTTTCATTCTGTTTTGAAACGTATCCTCCAGTTTACTCTTATTTTTATGAGTTTGTTTGAAATAATTTATCTTAAACGGTCCAAGCTGTCGGTGCAGTTATTTTTATGTTCAGACTCAGAATGGTCTCATTTATACCTGTGTAGTCCTAGGGTAGAGCGAGAGGAGTGGAACACACGGTGGCAAAAGGTGCTAAAAAGCCAAATACGAAAAACAATGTCCAGGGAAAACCATAATTTGGTGCGTCTTTAGCACTGTTGCAAACATAAAAGTTGATTTTTAAAAACGTTGTTATTTACGAGGCTCGCACGAAATACCATAATCTAGGGTTGACGCTGGGCATTGTTAATATCTATATAGCTTACAGTAACTTTACAATTATTACAAAACCATGCGTCACGAGTAGTTACGATTCGCAATCTATCTGACAAAGTTACCGAGCCAACTGGCTCTACAGCAACACGGAAAACGCATAGCTATATTATATATGTGCACACGACATGTATCGCATCGGCGTGTCTGGCTTTCATTGTGAATGAACGTGGTTATGTCGAGGCGTTGTCGCTTGTCCTTTGTGAACAAACAGGCGCAACAGTTTTGTTGTGTCTGCGTTTATATTTTACAGTGTTTTGATCGTAATGCCTTAGGATAAGTAGGTAGATAGATACCATATGTGTCACAAAAACAAATAATGAATGTATAAATTTCCAACGGCACGGTTTTGATATTTGTAATCTATATTAATATTATAAAGCTGAAGAGTTTGTTTATTTGTTTATTTGAACGCAGTAATCTCAGGAACTACTGATCCGAATTGAAAAAAGATTTCACTGTTGGATATCCCATTTATCGAGGAAGGCTATAAGTTATATAACATCACGCTACGGCCATTAGGAACGAGGCAACAATGAGAAATGTTGCAAAAATGGGGGAAATTTACGCAGACGAAGTTGCGCGGGACAGCTAGTAAATAAATAATTGGTAATTCATTTTGTAATGCTTTTGTAGCGAATTTTGATTAGTGACTTTATTCACAACATTTTCATGTGTTTTCACTTCGAAATATTGATAAGTGTCGCTCTTAACATAATGCGGGTATGCCAGGGGCTGAACTCAGTTATCTACATAAGGTGATCGTTTTTAATAGCGATGATCGAGATCTGTGAGGTTCAGCAATGTTACCACTAGAAGAGTAACCGTTTTAGAAAAACCGGGCAAGTGCATGTCGGGCCACGCACAATATAGGGTTCCGTAATCACCCCCCTCTATCCAAATAATGCGGCTTATGAAGTGGGTTTTTTGTTGTTTTTGTTTTATACTTACAACGTTATACCTACTTAATAATAATTTTCAATGGTATTTGTACGAAATTTTGTTACTTCTCATTTGATCAGCTGTTACTCGTAAAGTTGTAAAGCCTTGTTAGCTTTGATAGTTTTCCTTTTAATTTCACTATATATACTACTACCATGATTTTACATACTCAACATCAACCATTTAGCAGGAGGGGGGGGGGGGACACTTGACTCTAACAAAAATTTGCTCTTTGAATCTTAATATTTCACAAACGAATCCCTAAATCTAAAAATAACCTTTACAACCTCCTGAACGTTTTTAAAAGACCTATCTAACGATACCCTACGACGGGGTAGGTGAGAAAAAAAAACCACATCCTCACTTTACATATAGGATAGCTACCCTAAAATAAATGTATTTGAAGATTTCATTCTTTCACTTTGTCGGCGTAAGTAATATGTGTATCCATGCAAAATTACAGCCTTCTAGCACTAACAGTCTCTAAGCAAAGCTGCGGACGGACGGACATAGTAAAACTATAAGCGTTCCGTTTTGTCATTTTGGCTACGGAACCCTAAAAATGGCACACCCTTTTGTGCCTCGGAGAGCACGTTCAGCCGCCGGTTCTATGTTTAATATCTCTCTAAATCGTGACAGTTTTTCGTCTCATCGGACTATTAGAATGGCAATGAATTATGGTTAATAAATAGATCTAATGCTAACCGAGACTGCAGCTAAGTATGCTTAAAACAATCGTACCTAAAAATTTAAGTTTACTTTACAAAGATGACGAAGTAGGTTTGTTTAAGCACTGTCAGATATTAAGTGTCTTCGATAAGATACGGTGTGTGTTGAGCGAGGAATATCATAACAAATTTAATTTTAAATTTAAGGCTAAGTTCATTTCGATGTTTGTCATATCTTCCTGTTTATAAGACAGCTAGGTATATATAATAACGTATATGGGCAACGGATGTGGGAGTATATGCTGCCATCAATCATGAATAGTTTGCCTATCGAGAACTGTGAATTCATAAACGCAAAAAACTGTAAATCAATTCTGGTAGGATACTTACTGTCGTTTAATAGTTAGTAAATATTTCGGCAATTTATTTTTTGTAAACCTACCTACATTTTTATATTTTGCAACCTAACGATCTGTCTAACATACTACTGTTAAACTCACGATAGTTTGTGTGGTATGTTTATCAACTTCTTTGTTTAAGAAATAATTTGTGGAAAAAAAAGATGGCGCACGTTGAGATCGCCCTACATATGTAACTGGATTTGATGTCCTTCCACTGCGTACCTATACACCTTGTGATGGAAGTGGAATAGACAACTTTGATGGTCTTAAACTAGTAGTGTGGGCATTATTCTTCTACATGTTATTTTCTATTGGCAGGTGGTGGCAGAGTTCGATGATGTGCAACCAGATGCCCTGTACGATGTACTCCACGACCCAGAGTACCGGTCCGTCTGGGATACACATATGCTCTCTGCGGAAGACGCGGGTCACATCAACGTTAACAACGACGTCGGCTACTATGCTAGTGAGTAATTATCTAAAATGTTTCTTTATGCTGCGCTGAGATGGACAAGGAATCCCGGACCACTTTGTTCCGAAGTGTTAAGTGTCGGGAAGAGATGTTTGTGTATGTTGCTACAGCGCGTGTACTAGAATTTCTTTTTGGGGAATAGGGAGGTAATTTCGTTTTAGCGGAGTAGATGGGCTGATGATCTCGGGTGCCTGATGTCATCAACTCTGTAGCCAATTTAGCTGAGTTAATAGTGTGACGAAATTTAGTTTAGTCAAAATGGAGGTGAGCGAAGTGAGTGCACCAATTAAATACATTTCCGGTAAAACTAATGTTGCCGTTGTTGACGATAATTAGATAGACGATAGTTGAAACGTCGGTAGCCTAATGGCTAAGGCATCGGTCTCGCAATCGTAAGGTCGCGGGTTCGAATCCCATTATACTACTGACGTGAACCCATTCCTTTTGTTTTTTTTTTTATCTGGCGGGAAGTAATCCTGACGAACACACCCACCGTCCGGGGAAGGCGGTGAAGAGTGTTGGGTTTGCACCCACTAAAAAACCCGTCGTGTATCGCTCGCCACCTTTGCGAACGGGCCACCGGAATTTGTTATACCGTAACCCATTTCTAACACAAGCCTTTGATCTTAGCTGGAGGGGTTAACAAGATTGCTAGTAATGTGGGACTCAATCCCACATTGTTAGTTATTTTTAAATAAATATATATACTTGTTAACGTGAAATAACATTGATGACGTTGTAATAAAAAACCATGCCTGCAACAGCTTTAGTGGACCCGGGCGCATGCGCCATGATACTGCCACAACACTTCAGCCTATCAGCAGGTGGAATCGCTATTCGCGTTGCTTAGCAACCTGTCAATAATCGTAGTAACGATCACATAGTAACGTGACCGTCGCTCCCTGACTGCTATAAGTTAATTAATTAATTAAACTATTACACATGTTTGTATGTGTCCCAAACATTGATAATCTAGAATATGGTTTTATTAAAGTAAGATACGTTTGTCATGGGCTTTAATATAAGACAGAGTACAAAATTCACATAGGAGTGAAAAAGCAATTCTGGATTTCGCGAACTGATCTGCAACTCACCTACCTATAGGCGAACGAAGGTCTTGAAAAATTCTTTCACTGTTGGATATCCCATTTATCGAGGAAGGCCATACAGCAGACGAAGTTGCGGGACAGCTAGTGTTGTTTGTATGTTTGTTTGTTTGAACGCGACGATGTCAGGAACTACTGGTCCGAATTAAAAAATCTTTCACTGTTGGATAACCCGTTTATCAACGAAGGCTATAGGCTATATGACATCACGCTACGACCAATAGGAGCGGAGCAATGAAAAATGTTGCAAAAACTGGGGAAATTTACGCAAACGAAGTTGCGCGTGTCACCTAGTAACCTATTAGACACGAAATCTCGAACCTAACCTTACATTCTGGCCAAGAAAACAAAGAAGACAGCAGAAAATTGAACGAGCATGTTATCGATGAAATATTTTCTAATTAAATATCGATTTTATACAAATCAGATTTAGTTGTACCTGAATAGTACACAGGAAACCAGGTGAGTTCGTGCACATGACTTACAACTCTATTGAAATCCAATACGGACGGTTTTAGATTATCAACATAATACTAGAGTAGTTCCCGCTATTTCTGTGTTGACCTTATCTTGTATTTATCCTTTTTGTATTCATTTTACTTGGCAATGTCACGTAGGAAAAGGACAAAGGTTGACTGTCCTTCGTTTGCACAGTTAATTCAGTTTATTAGACTTGTTATAACATGGCCAAATTTCCCTGAAGGGTAAGGCGTCTGTCCAACCAACGGCGAGAAAAAGAGTAGCGAGTAGCGGTTTTATCGCTCAAGACACGAATATCTTAATATATATAAATCTCCTGTCACGATGTTTGTCCGCGATGGACTCCTAAACCGCTTAACAGATTTCGTTGAAATTTGCACGCAATATGCAGTTTGGTCCAACTTGAGAGATAGGAACTTAGATCTTTAATTATAGTCGCAATTACTAAAAAAATGAGGGATCCCATGTCCACCCGTGCGAAGCCGGGACGGGCCGCTAATACTTATATAGATTCATACAAATATTAATAATTGATCGCTGAGTGTTCACACTGCCGGCGAGTACTCGCTCTATACTGCATCTCTTTTGTTTACACGGAATCTACAAAATACATCTGTTATACGTTTCTTGAGCGATAAATCGCTACTCGCTTCTCGCTCATCGTCGTTGGTGGGACAGGGGCTTCAGGTAGGTATGATAGTGATAGGTGTTTTTCTCTTTTTGTTATTTATTTTAGAATATGTAAGTTTGTTTATCAGTTGTCAGGTTGCCATAGTAAAGGTTCTGTAAATACGCGCACGATTTGAAATGTTTACTAACAATCCAATTTGTTGGGTTGTCACGTCACAGCAATTTTTGTAAATCTATACTAATATTATAAAACTGAAGAGTTTGTTTGTATGTTATAATCTCAGCAACTACTACTTCGAATTGAAATATTCTTTTACTGTTGGATAGCCCATTTATCGAGGAAGGTTATAGGTTATATAACTTGACGCTACGACCAATAGGAGCGGAGCAGCAATGAGAAATGTTGCAAAAACGGGGAAAATTTACGTATACGAGTTGCGCGGGTCAGCTTTATATGTCAGACTCGCATCGCTGCGCCGCGCAGCAGATTATATATTTCTGCGGATTATATTTTTCTCTTTTTCGGTCGTGATAAGTAAATCATGCTTACCTACTTTTACGACTTTTTTATAATAATAATAATATATAGGTTATCTATGTATGCATTAGTGTGCCTTATTTAAAGATCGAATGTTGTTTATATAAACCTCTAGGTACACCTATTTACTTAAAACATCATTGTAATAACACGTTTTTCAAAACTTATTTAGCCCACTAAAACATACACATTTCTAATTTACAAATTAACCCCTATCTACTAAGGTATTTTACCTTTCATATCCATTGTCTATGTTATCTCGGTATAGTGCAGTGGTTTCTACACAATGCGGTTTAGCGCAAAATTCCAGCGCATTGTGCTCGTATAAATCTGCATGATGGATAGCTGCATCGTGATGATCCTGTACCATTTATTACTAGCAAATAAATTATTTTTATTAAGGCTAGAGTAATGGTTTCATTGTGAAAATGGTGGGTAAATAATAAATAATATATATTATATTTTTTTATGAAGACAATAAGCCTTGTGTCGCGGGGAACTTTACAAACATACAAGTCACGGACACAATTCAGGATCACACAAAGTGGTGTCCCGTGTGGGAATCGAACCCATGATCGGACACAGTCGGTACAGGAATAAAAAGTAGCCTATGTCACCCGGGGATAGAGTAGCTACCCAACGGTAAAAGAATTTTGAAATTGGTCATGTAGTTTTTAAGTTTATTCGTTACATACAAATACACATCTTTCCTCTTCTTCTGACAATATATGAAATAGAACGATTCGAAAACATATTAGATATATTTCGGGACTTAATCGCGTGAATTATTTAAAGGTATTATAAGGTAACCTTTTATTTACCCGACATTTCGATCGAATTGCACCGATCGTGGTCACGGGTCGACTGACTTTGTTTTATACTATGTAGTGATGGTAATTAAATTTTATATATTTATGATATTACATTAAATTTTATATATTATGAACACAATCTTTTGAGATATTATGCTAATTAATTTTTAAATTGTACCCATCTTATTTAATCTACTTGAGGGATTTCAATTTGAATAAGATATTACAGTAATATTTCCTTTACTTCTTATAATATAATCTTTCATGTTCGGGAATTTCATTTTTTAACCTCTGACGCAACCGGGTACCCACCCGGTTGCGTCATCACACTTCACACTAATATTATAAAGGCGAAAGTTTGTGAGTATATGAGTGTGTATGTTTGTTACTTCTTCACGTCTAAACGGCTTGAGCGATTTTAATAAAATTTGGTATGGAGTTAGTTGACACCCTGGATTAACACATAGGCTAATAAACCACAGGTTAAACCGCGGGACACAGCTAGTTAACAATAAGTTTAACTTGTGTATCTGTGTCCGTTTGTGGCATCTTAACTCCTAAACTGATGTCAGGATTTTATGCTAGATTAATCGAGATGATTCTTAGCTTTGTTTGGTGACAATTCAATCAGCCGTTTTGAAGTAATCAATTCGGTTAATGTCACCACCATAGTTAAATAATTTGATCAATGTCACTAAAGTTAAATGTCGCTTTAGTAAATAGTTTTTAAATTCAAACTAATAATAGAAATGTGAAAGTAACTCTGTTTGTTTGTTAATTTTCACGCTTAAACCACTGACCTGATTTAGATGAAATTTAGTATGGAGATAGTTAAAGTCCCGGGAAAGGACATCGGATAGTTTTTATCGATAAACGACATCCAAGCGGGCAGAATCGCGGACGAAAGCTAGTTTCTCTATACCTAAGAAGTAGGTACCTATATTAAGTGTGAGTCGAGTACCTATCAATCAAACAAACCTGCACCATCAATGCGTCTGGTCAGCGAGGTATAAGTAGGCCAAAACCTTAAAATAGAGCCCAACCGAGTAGGTAAATAAACCCTAAAAATAAAATAAACACAACAGGAGTAGCTAGTAAGCTTTGCGCAAAAAAGTACTTTTCCTTTTCAAACCTAATGCATTTTTAATACGTAAGTCCACAGTAAATATGAGTAAATGTGTTTCAAGCTTTGTAATTTCCTCACCAGTTAAAATTGTACTTTGAAACTCGGTTTTGTTGCTCTAAAGAGTAAATACGTAATGTTACAAAAGTTACAAAAAGAAAGAGAGACATTCGTTTACCTTTCTTTTTGTATGTGTGTGAATTCTGACTGAAGGTACTCTGTTGAAGCCATGATAGAGTGAGTTCTAATAGCTTTTCGTCGCGGCTTCGCCCGCATTATGTTTTAAGTATGCTGTTCCATAATCTATATCTGTGTCAAATTTAATCCAAATACTCTTAGTCGTTCTGGTGTGGTTTAGCAACAAACACTCATCCATCCAATCTTCATTTGACAAAAAAAAAACGACAAGATTAAATATTTTGACTTCAACTAGCATACTCTTCTTTTTTAAAAGATCCTTTCCTTTATGTTTTATAAACATACAATTATCGGACAAAAAGTACACCTAAATCAGAACAATAATTTACATATCAACCCATAAGATGTCGCAGTGCTGGGCACGGATCTCCCCGATAGAACCTACTAATATAAATCCAGGGGGTAATCACCATAATCGCCACGCTTGGCGAGCGGGTTAGCGATCGCAGTAAGGGTTTTAAAATACGCAGACGACGCTGCTGCCGTCCTCCGGTGGGAAATCCCTTAGTCGCCTTGACAACACCCACCGAGCTGGAGTGGTACTATTCTTAAGTCACTACCACAGGGCAGATAGTTAAAAGAATAATTTGTGAAACAAAAATCAGTACCGACTGTCAACAGAAAATTAAAACCAAAAATCGGTACCTATAGTGTAATCGCACGTCGAATCGTACCCAAGAACTCTTGTGCAGTAGACGTACATAATCTTACTGCGCCATCGGCAGGCAATCTTCACGATTCTACATATCAATTAAAATAGCAATTGGGTATTTGACTACAATCAAAATAAAATATTTTAAAATAACCAGGTAAAAATATGTCATAAAGTGTTCTTAAAAATATGTTCATTTATTAATTTAATGTGTTACTTAATTTATAATCATAAAGAGAAACACTGAAAGTAAATAATTTGACCATAGAAAACGTGACGTCATATGCTAGCATTCCATACAAATTTGTATAGAGCGGCTCGCTTTTGACGTTTCTTAAAAAGAGGCTGATTTGACTTTATTCAAATACCCTATTAAGTAGACTTTAATTTCAGCCATTATTGTATTCAATTATAATTATTCTCACCTAAACCATCCCCTGAACACAAAAATAATCTGTTTAGTTTTTTCTTATTGCCAGAACAAATAACTACGTCAAGCTCTCGGGAAATGAAGTACCATAAGTTTTAGATATGGCAGTGAAGAAAGTTGCACTACGTAATTTATTATCTCGTTATAGGAAGGTGTCGGCAAGAGATATGGGCCGTGCAACTATAATAACTAAGCCACCCATTTAAATGACGAAACATTTCTAACGATGGTTTGAAATGTGATAAAGAAATTATACGTCATCTTTAATTTATTGTGGACTATTTATATACTGTACCTATATTTTATGAGTCTTTTGATTCGCGTCTCCAAGTCGGTGGTACCTACTCTATAAATTATGTAATTTATACAAATTTTCAAATGTTCAACTCATTTTTGTTTCTTTTAGAAAGTTCTAAAAAATGCACAGACTTCATATGGAGCTACCAAGAAGCCACAAAGATTAATTCACCGCCAACAAAATGTCAACTAAAAACTGCAAAGAGGTTCTATTTTTACCTCTCAGCAATCTAGCCCGTCACCTTGGAAACTTGCATTAGTGTAATCATAAGTCTGCAGTCCCTATCTCAGCTTTAAATTTATGAGGGAAACTAAATCAGAAACTAATGTGGTAGTGCGCTGTAAGTAATGAATGAGTGAGCAAGTTATATTGACGTCATAACGGCAGTACGTTTCGCCAAACGGAATCGGGCTGTGTTCGTACTGTCAGCGGATCGAGTCACAATTTTAATTTGGGAGAGGCTCCGCTGAGGAATTCAGAATTTTGGTTTTAAGTAAGGGGGGGGGGGAAGCTTGACCGAGGAGCGGGGGTCTTGTCTTCATTAGATTTTTTTCAAGGTCAAAAAAGAGAGAATAATGGTTAGATTATCATCAATTCAAAAATAGGATGAAGAAGAAGATTTGACAGCCTGTCGGAAATTAAGTTCGTTCTGGAAAGTGAACTCTGAAAGTGAAAACTCCTTAGTGGAAGATAAAACCTATTTTAGCTTCGTGCCTCTCGCCATTTCCCGCCCATTACACTTTTGCAATGAAAGCTCGGTTTAATGTAGCTCGTTGATTCGTGGAATGAATTATTATGTGTGTGAAATTGTTTTCAGCTATGTAAAATGTTTCCTTGCGTCCTTTTTTTTAAATGGTGCATACAAACTACTCATCTCCATTTCTGTGTTTTAAAGACTGTGCCAAACTTTTAAACCTGATCTTCGTGACTGTGAGAAACTTGGAGAAAACCGTACGGTGTAGAGAAACCTAAGCGGCGGTAGCTAATGGCTGATCGCGGGTTCGAATCCTACTCATTATGCTATCGACGTGAACCCACTCCTAACACAAACCACTGAGCTTAGCTGGAGGGGTTAAATGGATTGCTAGTAATTTGGGACCACAATCCCACATTGCTAGTTATCATTAAAACTTGTATTCTGTGGAAATGTTGCGACGAGGTCTGTGGAACCAGACCAGACAGATATTCGCCGACAGGAGACTAACAAGGCATCAGGGTGAGTCAAAACCCAGCACCAGTATCTTCCCTTGTCAGGTCTGCCGTAGGCTGTGGGGATCTCGTATTGACTTGTATAGGCACCAAAAGCGCTGTGTCACAGAAACTGCACCTTATATCGTCTGTAACAGACGAACGTGCCTACTACAACATGACTAATCCAATATTATAAAATGCGAGAGATATTTATTACATAGAATTTACCCGACGTGATAATCGCGGGTCGACTGATGGCAGTTTAGCGAAGTCTCCGTGAGGCGCGGGGTTTTTGAACTACCCTCGCCTGGTCTTGATAATTTTTATAATTTGTACTGTCGGTACTTCTACACACTACACTTACAACGTCTTTACACTGAGGCGCGGTGTCGTTACGGCTACGATTGCATTTGCTGATAACAGGGTTCCAAGATGGTGAGAGCCGGTATAAATCTAATAAACGATGTTATTAGTATAACTTGTGTATCTATATCTATGTTTATTTATCTGTGTGACTGTGCTCGTGCATTAATCAAAGATGAGCTGTTTTGACTTTTTGCTTCCGATCCCAGGAACAAAAACTTAGTGTGATGAGCTTACCACTTTGGTTCTGGATTAGCTGATTGTTATCTAGGTACTTGACCACTAGTAAAATCTAACGGATAGTGTCAGGGTGATATCTGATCTTATTCAAAAATTTACACAATGATGACACTAGACCAATGAGTCGTGGAAGGAAATGTGACCTTTCTGGATCGATCCTGTGTATTGGGAATATGCCAAGTTCTTGACTAGTGTCATAGTAATTCATTTATATTATCCACTGTTGTAACGTCGGTCACGGTGGCGTCTCTGTAATGTCTTATAACGCTAAGTTATATCAGAGTACCTTTACTTTAAGCATTTCTTGCAGCTTGTCTTATTCAAAATTTGCCAAGTAGCCATTTTCCCAAAGACCGAAACAGCCAAAGGACTAATATGAGTTGCTCGCACAAATTTGCAATTGTGCAATTGTGTGTCACTGGCATGGAGAGAGAAGAGTGCAATATCCTGTGATTAGCAAAAGAGCAATATCTGTATTAGAGAAGTTTTGAAAAAATCGTCCATAAATAATTTACATAATAACCCATATGATGCCCCACTGCTGGGCACGGGTCTTACCAGTAGAACCTACTTATAGGTCCTGGGGGTTATTGCCATGATCGCCACGCTTGACGAGCAGGTTTGTGATCGTAGTAAGGCTATAAAGTACGCAGAGGACGCTGCTGCCCTTCCACCGATGTGAAAGGTTGGCTGGTAGAGAATGCTATTAGCATTAAGTCCGCCTTTGTACAATATTTTGTGCATGAAGTCAATAAATAAATAAAATAAATAATAAATCCCTTAGTCACCTTGATGACATCCACGGGAAGAGATGGGGTGGTACAACTCTTAAGCTGGTACCACACGGCCATATATTTTACAAAAAGTCGATTTTCTCAAAACTTCTCCATTTGAGATGTTGCGCATTTGCGTAGCAGAATAACTAACGGACGTTTGGGGCTCTTGCAGTCTGGAAGCCCCGTATCATGGATGCAGCTGATATGGCGGTTGCTTCGCCTCTGTTGTGAAGGTCTCTCTTTAAAACGGTATAGCATCTATGCTATTTTGATGTATAAACTAGAATACTGTAAAGTTCACTAAAATCCTCTCAGCAGGTTTTATATAAATACACGCATGTTAAGTCGGAGTGTAAAGAAGTATTTCTTGATCTACCCACACATTTAGATTTGTTCTCATATTTCCATTCATGACGTATGAAGAAAACGCCTCATAACTCTGTCGCCATAATAAAAGGCTTTTAGCTCCAACAATATGCCATGAACTAGAATGTGGGTACTAAATTCCTATTCCTAGTATTAATATTCAACCACGACTCATTTCTTTTATGTTCGTTTGGAATGGAAGAAAATTTACGATTCATTATTTCAAGTGAAATCACATTCTTTTGATTGTACTAAGGAGATTGCAAACCCTTAATCATTGAAGACAAATTCACGATGCCGGTTATTGTAACCATTCTACCTGAACTCTATAATGTATGATGCTGCTATTAAAACGGGGATTGAGGTTTTCAACCTACAGTAGCAAGCGGCAGTAGCGTAATGATTTTGATTGTACTAAGGAGAATATAATGCTTTAATTAAATCAATGAAGACTAACAAGTACACTGGTCAGCCCGCGTGGATGCCGGTTATTGTGACCATTCTACCTGAGCTCTCTACTACAGTTTGATCAATATCGGTTAATTTTAACTGTAGATACAGCTTCATTTCCGTTTTCACCAGATTCATACGAGCTGCTAGTAAAACGGAACTTGTAATTTGGATTAAATTTAAGTACTTGATTCAAGAATTTGAATTCCAAATCTCAATTGGATATACATACCCAAGATAGAAATTAATAATTGATTGATGAAGGTTGTTTCAACAACGGAAAAAATCGAAGAAAAATGAAATTTGTGCGATGTCAGGGTAGTTGATTAAGGTCAAGGTCCGAGAAGTCTCTCAACAGGGAGGCCTGTGTCCCTGCAGACATTTTAATCTGGTCCTTTTAGGTTAGTTATGATTTATGAATGTTTCGATATTTATCAGCCAATCATCGAACTACTAAATAGATTTGTATGAAAAACAAAGATGTAACACAATCTTGTAAATCGTGTAGGAAGCAAGAAACGCTACCAAATCGTGCAAACAAAGTTAGAAAAATCTCAAACAAAAATCAAAATTTGTTAATTCAACGTAGGTACTTACGATTCACCTACGCCAAGATATCAGACATATAAATACATGTCACGTTCTACAGCCTCCCACAACCACACTGTACGATAGAACATGGCTTTGTTTAGCATGATCCTTTACCGCAATATTCCCCTGATTTCCTTCGAGCGCTCCGTTTTATAGGTTTTCCCACTTTTTACCGTTCGTATCTCACATAAAATTCGCCAATGAAAGCTTATTTGGGGAGTATATTTCTATGTATACTACAGTTAAGCCTCTTTTTCCCTAAGTGATGCTTTTTTCGCGTGTTGATTTTGAAGTTTCAGAGGCTCAGAGCTGTGAATATTTTTGTTTGGTTAGTTTCAAAATCAAAGTAATTTATTTTCTTGGGTTACTCTGTCAAGATTTGGAATAAAATGATTTTAGCTTTAATCCTGAGCTCGTAAAAGCTGAAGCCAAGTGAAAAAAGAACTTGGCTTCAACTCATGGCAACTTTTTTCATATCTATACTAATATTATAAAGCGGAAGAGTTTGATTGTTTTTTTGTTTAAACGCGCTAATCTTAGGAACTAGTGGTCCGATTTAAAAAAATATTTTTTTGTTGGATAGCCCATTTATGAGGAAGGCTATAGGCTTTATAACATCGCGCTACGACTAATAAGAAATGTTGCAAAAACGGGGAAAATTTACGCATACGAAGTTGCGCGGGACAGCTGGTCTATACTAATATTATAAAGCTGAAGAGTTTGTCTGTTTGTTTAAACGCATTGATCTCAGGAACTCCTGGTCCGAATTAAAAATTATTTCGTTATTGGATAGCCCATTTATCGAGGAAGGCTATAGGCTATATAACATCACGCTACGACCAATAGGAGCAGCAATGATAAATATTGCAAAAACGGGGAAAATTTACGCAGACGAAGTTGCGCGGGACAGCTAGTTACAATATATGTCTGCCTGATATTAAAACACAATAAGACTTTTTTGATCTTATAATTATAACGTTCCCACTGCAGAATATGGCATTTACCGGTGATACCTAGGTCTAAACCATAAGTCATCTCGTCTTGGTAGGTATCACCACAGCATCAGTCATTATTCTGTGAAATGGTGATGAGATGCAATTCACTCAAAACTTAAGGTAGGTGGGTAAAACCATCTTTAATACCCCTAAAGAATATCTGTTATACCTACCCTCGCGGGGGTAAATACGTATGTTCGATACCCAGGTACTAAAAGAATAGTACGTCCCTTTAGCTAATGCGGTCAAAGTATGAATATATTTTTACCGAAAAGACTGTTGAAAACTTCACTTAATAATCGTTTCAATAACTTTAAAGTATCTCGACCCGATCCTAAACAAATAACTAAAGAAATAACTTTTCAAAAACTTTATTCGTTACATAAAACTTGGGAAGTGGTTTGGCTGAAAATAAATCGAAACAGGGACGACCCTTTTAAGATTTATTACCCTATTGTGTAATTACTGTGCATCGCTGTGACCCGACTCTGAGATCAAGATTTTTCGCTTAAGTTCTGCAGGTTGACCGGGGAAATATCGTTGTCCTAACTGAAAGCGACTACGAAATATTTGAATCCGGTATGCAGTATGTATCTAGTATTCAGATTACTTTTAAATCATTACAAATTCTAATTAAAAACCGGTTGCTTTGTTGCTTTATGGTCTGATTGATTTGATATTTTATGTTTTGTTCACCTGCACTGGGGTAGTAGAAGAACCGCAAACATAGTAACTTTATATGTTTTTTTAATGACAACTTACACAAAGTACCTACATCCAAACTACGAAACAACAATTTGTGGATCATATAAAGTGGTGGTTCTGTGTGGGAGTCGAACCCACGACCTCTTGCGCATCAGCCTTACACACTGCCACCCAATTCTCACTTAGAATTTGCCTACTTTTTAATACGCTTATATTAGCTTTATACGTATGTTAGTATATAACGGAATCTTTGAACGTGATGTTCACCCACTTAAGAACATCGGATTGAGCTTTGCACTCTTATCAAAGACCGATGACAATACAATCCCAAATCCGAAAAATGCGTGTGGTGGTGCTTGTGACGAAATTGATTTATTATCACCCCAGGCTTTTTTATGATAAACAGTTCTTAATAACTCTTATTTTTAACTTAAAGAAGATTATTTCGAATTTACCTTTAATTTTATGTCTCATTCGGTTATCAGATGGGTAAAGGTCGAAGTTCAACGTCTCTTCTACTATAATTATCAAACCATTCACCCCTACATGATTATAATCTGTTATTTATAATAATAGTTGGCCTTTAGTATAAACTTGTACGCAAGAAGTTTGGTAATAGCAATAAAGTAGGCTTTTCCTGCAAAGTTAATGGGCAATCTCTAACGGGGCATAATTCCTAGTAGCCGTAAATATACAACCTTTTATAGGTAAGTGATACTTATTGGGGTAACGTTATTATGTAATAACCTGCGTTAAATAGTTTTAGGTGTTATTATCAAGGGCATGGGATGGATGCATGAATGGGGTTTGTTATGGAAATGCGCCACAACGGATAAATGAATCTAGACGAAATTTGGAACAGAGATCAATTATAGTCTGGTATAGCATATAAGCTACTTTTTATCCCGGACTTTTTTTTTTAACGTAACTAGTAATTGGAATCCTACCCATTATACTACCGACGTGAACCCACAAGCCATTGAGCTTAGCTGGAGGAGTTAACAGGATTGCTAGTAATGTGGGACCAAATTCCACATAGATAGTTATCTTTAAAAAAAAAAGATAAACTACACCCAAACACAGAATAAACCGTCGTGCTCATTACACAAAGTTTTATCCTGGGTGGGGATCGAACCCACGACCTCCGCATTAGTAGTCAGGGTCGCTAACCACTAGACAAGTCAAACTAAAATTGTAAAAATAGAATATAAGTGTCTGTTTGTAATGTCAAATTAAAAGTTTTACTAAATGCATATATGAAAGGATATAATATGGTACTGATAACAAAAACACAGTTTTTTTTTGTCTGTCAGTCGGTCTGTCTGTCTGTTTGTTCCGGGTAAACTCCGAAACGGCTGGTCGGATTCTGTTGGGACTTTCATTTTCAGACAGCTAAGGATGTAAGGAGTAAGTTTTAGTTATTATCATCACGACAACGTCTATAGGGAGAAAGTAACACTGCACTTCACGCGGATGAGGTCGCAGGCACATATATAAGGAAGGTACCTATTTGATTTCTAAGTAGTTAGCTAGCCTCCGATAAGATAAGCCACCGTGACCGAAATTAAATAGGTTTGCTCCAAAGTCGATTGAATTGACATATCCTTACAAATTTAAAAAAAAGGTTAAAAAATAATACAAGGACGATAAACTCAAAGACAAAATACTAATCCATATTGAACCCTGTCTACGACCGAATGGCGTACTTATTCCACTTTGATCCACTGAACAGGGTAGTTGACTGTCATGTCAATCAGTATGTTTATAAAATTTCAAACTGTAGAAATTTATATGTAACTAGCAGACGCCTCGCGGTTTTACCCGCGTAGTTCCTGTGGGAATATAGGGATAAAAAATAGCCTATGTCACCCGGGGTTAGTGTAGCTTCACAACGATGAAAGAATTTTTCAATCCGTCCAGTAGTTTTGGAGCATAATCAATACAAACAAACAATTAAATCTTTCCTCTTTATAATATTAATATAGATATAGATAACAGACTATGACGCATTAAGTTTCTATCGTCAAATCGTTAATTTGGTAAGTACTTATTGTTTTTCATGACTATAAATTCAAAAACATATCAAAATGTGAAAGAAGACAGAGTCTTAGAGCATTTTAAGACCTACCTATTAGTATAAAATCATCGATGAACATCATACGTACGATTCACTACTGTCATATCATCACTATAGACGTGTTTCATTTCACGATCACGCTGTAGGAGTCTCGTCGGAGTACGTTACATTTAAATAAAAATATAAATTGAAAACACTTTAACATAATTCCAAAATTATCTCTAATACTAATTTATTTATAAAATTATACATTCAGTTTATAGCAGAAATATTAAAAAGAAGATTGAATATATTAAATGAGAAAAATAACAAGCCGAAGCAAAATTAATAACTGTGACTGATTTATTGCTAACCAAGCATGATGATTACGCAAAATGAAATTGTTATTTATTTGACGGGGGATTTGTAAAGGGATTTAGAGAAAGTCATATTATTTTAATGAATTGGAAAATGTTTGCCTCTGTTGTAAAATAATATTTTCAATTTGTTTATTATTATAACAGCTAGCTACCTAGGTATCTACTATTTAAGTTACAGATGGTTAGAATAAATCCTTAACTTTTTTAACCAAGCCTTAGCCGTCCGCCGTAGTAAGTACGTGATTGGCTGTTAAAATGTTAAAAGAAAACATATAATAAACAGTACATATAGAAAAAAAAGTAGGCAGGTACTAGGTATTTCAAAGTATGTTAGGAAAATCTAGATAGCTTCGTATTACGATTTTGGCATGCTTGTCTCTGTAGCGCGGTGGAAGTGTATCCGACTCGAGCAAGAGGTCTCGATCGATGGTTCGATCCCCACCCAGGATAAAACTTTGTGTGATGAGCACGATGGTTTATTCTGTGTCTGGGTGTTATTTATCTATAATATGTATGTATTTAGAAATATATAAGTATATTTATCGTTTGTCTGGTTTCCATAGTACAAGCTTTGCTTAGTTTGGGATCAGATAGCGTTGCGTTAGTTGTCCCAAGATATGATTATATTATTATTATAAGTTCTTGAGTGGAGACCGCGTCTCGGCAAACGTAGTGTAGGACGTGTGGAGTGATGATTTACGCAAAACGGCTGGCAGGAGCTGGATGCGCGAAGCCGAGGATAGAACAAAGTGGCGTGCAATTGGAGAGGCCTATGTCCAGCAGTGGACTGCGATAGGCTGATGATGATGATGATTATTATTAATGTAGTTTATACAAATTCTAAAATGGGTCATGCCAAAAGAATCTAGAAAGACACTAAACAAGTATGTTTTTTTATTTCAGGCATTGATCTCTTTGAAATGTTTACCCTGAATACCTTTACACTTCATTTTCACTTTCATTCGTTTAGATCACTTGGAATTGGCAATAGGTAGGTACTACAAACTGCCGGCGCATCTCCAGATACCTTCTCAGAAAAATGTTATTAAAAATATATTTTATGTATGTAATGCTAGAAGTATTTCGTTCGTGAATTGAAGTCCGGGATTTCGTTCGTGAATTTTGAAACATCCATCTCACGGAAACCATACATAATTCCGAAAAAAAGTAGGCTATGTGCTATTCCATACTATAATCTATCTATGTGTCAATTTTGCGTAAAAGACTAACACACATCCATACATCCTCACAAACTTTTATATTTCAAGTATTAATTGGGATTAAGCAGCATTAATTAGCGATCACGATGTTATATCTATATGAAAAAAAGTTATTAAAAATATTTTTATTAAGATTCTAGAAGTATTTCGTTCGTGAATTTTGAAATCATCCATCGTATGGGAACCGTACATAATTCCGAAAAAAAGTAGGCTGTGTTCTATTCCATACTATAATCTATCTCTGTGTCAAAGTTGCGTGAACACATCCATACATCCTCACAAACTTTTACATTTCAAATTAGGGATAAATTCAAGGGATTGAGCATCATTATTTAGCGATCACGATGTTATAAAGCTTGTCAGTATTAATTCAAAGGGCAAAGACTATACAGATTCTTTTGGCATACTCCGCGCATAATAGTACCTACTAGTACTGCTCGTGTTCGATAAGATTAGCTGTCGGATTTCAGTAAATAATCGAGGGTATTACCCTCGCAGACACATTAAATGTATCGTTACAGTACATGACCGCCAGTCTGCCCCCTGGTGGGGTTATTTGAAATCAATCAACAGCTTAATCTAGTAACGCAGCGGGCAAGCTGACCACTTATACAAGCAATTTATTACACGATAATTAAGTATTATAGGCACGGAAGTCTTTTGTTGGGAATCTCTTGTAAGTTATTAAAGCCAGGGATTATATTTATGTTGACCAATGCGAAGCCAAGCAAGAGCATAACTTCGTCTTTACATGGTGTAAAACATGCGTCACAGCACATTAATCCATTGCGTACCTGAAGGGGTTAGACAAGGTACATTCGTTCCATGGCGAATTCGATAACGCCGTACTAATCGTTCTCAAAAAAAAAAAATGTTTATGGTCTCCATCGCAAACGTCAAATTCTATACTATAATTCTTTTCCATTAACATCGCTTTTCGAATGTGACTTTGTCTAGACCCCCTGTATCCCTTTTGGGTAGATCTTTTAATGTAAGTATTTCTAATAAGTATATATATGATAGATTAGTCTTTCAGCTATCTATTAATATCAGCAAAAATGCAACTGGTATTATAAATTTTGAGAAAATCGACCAAATTAACGAAAGTGGTGATTCACAACAACATCAACAAACATCCCTATTCCTAGGGTTTCTTGTAACAATGTAAATAGAAATGAAGTTATTAGCTTAACAAAATAAATAATTTACTTTGTAATGAACCTTTTAGGTTATAACCAATATTTATAGTTCCTTTTGAGTGCTACCTGTAGGGGCTTATCTTCTTAAATTCTATACGATGTCACCTAGGAAGTAAATGGAATGTGTAAACTATCAGGGGTTTTTGATAAATTTTAAAAAGCGGCGGTAGCCTAATTTCTAAGGCTTCGGTCTTGATATTCTTCTTCATATTCGTTTGAAACGTTTGCACGTCGCACAATTCAGAGGAGAGTCTCTATTACTACATTCCTTAGGGGAATGACCCAGATTTCCGCATTTCATTTTTTACAAGTCGGACTGGATTCTCAGCAGAACTTGGCTGCGTGTCCAAACTGCTGGCAATTAAAACACCTAGTGACTATTGTGAAGTCTCTAACAGGGCATGACGTCCAATTTATAAAAATACGTCCTTGATTGAAGAGCGCTTTCGAATATGGACAGGAACTTCTAATGTATAATTACAGGAAGTTTTTCTTACCAGATTTGTGACTGAATCTGATAGTCTTCAAAAAGGAAGTCGGAAACTTCTCAACAAAGTTTTGTTCTTATAAACAATCATAAACATATTTTTCATATTGTATTAAACAACCCAGCATTTGACTGCTTTATTTCCAATTGTATCGCATGTCACTGCAATCGTCATTCGTGACTTCAACCTACCAGCAGGCGGTAACGTGACACATTTTCATACGCGCTACCGGTCATCGATTTATAAGATCACGTCATAAAATTAATGATGAAAGTTAATATTTCTTTTAATCAACTTATTTTAAGCATAGAAATATGAATAAAGTAATAGGCTGAACCATTGGTGATTTTTGCCAAAAAGTCGCCGTTAATCAATCAATAGGGCCACTGACCTCTATAGTACCTACTAGTACCCTGGACTGGCTACTCCGTTTAAAACGCCGTGATAAGTATAACAAAAGCCGTGATAGTTCTTTAACTACCGACTAGATGGCGCATGCGAGGGCCCAACGCGAGCATCAAGGGATAGAAAAATTTGCGGTCTAGTAACATAGTCCAGATAGGTGGTTAGCTTCTGGCCCCGGTTTGGCTACGGAAGTCTCGGGTTCGATTCCTGGGTTTGGACTTCAAATTCTTCTATCTTTCAAAAATGCAATTATTGTATTTGTAAAGTAATTGGCAAAAAATGCCTAAAAAAATTACTTCTGTAAATCTTCTTGTCGTCGGCGGTAGCCTGTCCGGCGTACTAAATAGTACCAAAGAATAATAACTATCACTACGTACTAGTACTATAGAGGTACTAGTTCTCGTCTACTAACATAGCTGGGTAGTCGGCTTTCTCGGCTAGTCTTTGAATTTTGAAACCTTTCAATTACAAAATTACAAGTTATAGTGCGACAAGGATCTTATGGCGTTTCTATGTCATTGAAATGGCGCTTTACAAGATTGCGGTGTTAGTTCTTATTTCGGCCGCGTGCCAATGCAATGAGTTAACAATACTAGCCAATGACACTTACATGACGTTGACATGAGGGCGCTTTACAAGATGGCGGCGTTAGTTCTGATTTTGGCCACGCGGTTAAAGCTCCTTGTAGCACTCTATATACTTATAGGAGACAGGTAGATAATATTTATGTAGGTACATAAGCTTGTTCTACAATACTTTTGTATTGTTCCAGTGTCATGCCCGGCGCCGCTCAAGAACCGCGACTTTGTGCTGCAGCGGTCGTGGCTCGACACCGGCTACGAGAAGATGATCCTCAACCATTCCGTCTTCCATAAGGATTATCCGCCGAGGAAGGGGTTTGTCAGGTAAGCACTCGTACTAAAGGTGTAGATTACAATTTTGAAGAATTGTATAGATTTCGTCGGCAAAAAAACAGATAGGTATTTAACCATTGTTTTTAAATTGTATAATATTTTTAAGCTATTGCATAGCTTCTATCGCGGGCCTTGAGCGCGGGGACCGAATCCAGAAATTCCGTAACGAAAAAACCTCACGCTCCCCACTCCGACGGGCACAGCGGTGATACTTTTTACTTTTGCCATCTATCAATGAATAGCAGAACTCTTAATGATTTTTTTTTTTTAATTTACAAAAAAAACTTTTTTAAAAACTAAAAAAAAATATTTTTTTTAATTGCTTTTTTTAAATTAAAAAAAAAAACATTTTTTTTTAAAGAAAAAAATTCAAATATTGTTTTTTTATAATAAAAAAAACACTTAAAAATATATATTTTTTTTTTAAATGCATAAGTTGATAAAAATACTATGCAATAGCTTTTAATATTTTAATACAAAAATGTCCAGGTGCGATGACTTAACGTGCCAATTCAGTTCTCTACCTGGATAGAGCACGAGAAATTGTATTTCCTCTTGCTCCAACTCCAACTGATGATATTGTTGTACACTTATTAATAGAAGTCATTAAATAACCTTTATCTCGCTACCACAATACTCTGCCTATAAAGCCTCAATTTTATTTAAAACATGCAGTGGATTCGGAGTAGGTACTTTAGGATTATTGAAATCAAAATAAAAGTATTTTTAAAAATGTAATTATAGTGACAGCTTTCATCCGAACTTGTGATATCTGTTTGTTTACCATCTATTTATATTTGCATTTATCTTCAACGCAGGTGGAATAAAATGTTCCCTTGAGTACAATACTCAAACGTAGTTGGAGCACGAGGACATAGAATGCCTCGTGCTCCACCTGCCGCCAATGGGGTAATTTTCGATCCCCGATATTGGAAAAGCATGCGTTGTTTGAAGGTTATCTTCTGTAGGTACCCCCGGTAGCTTTGATATTTGTTTCAACAAACGTCTTAATCTACTCCGGATAATCCAAAATCACTCTTAATCTCTCAAGTTTATCAAAAACTGGGAGTTATTAATTTACAGAAAGAACAAGACTGCCTTGATTGTATTCAAGTTATGTTAAAATTAAAACAACAGTATGTAGCCGCTTCATTTACAGCTAGCGGGGGCGTTGCAGAAACTATTCTCATTTCCCTTCAGTGAAGTTACGCAGAACAATTAGTTGGTAATATTTTTTCAGCTGCAATGCGAAACGCTCTACATTTTCGTGTAGAATTTACTGTAGAAGGTGCAATAGGAAATTAAACAGCGTAGATGATGGGGAAAATTAAACTAGATGTTGATGGTGAGTTGTTTTAGGGGATATATATATATTTTTTTTAAGTAGATAAGTAGCAATGTGGGATGACGGGTTCCACATTACTAGCAATCTGGTTAACCTCTCTAACTAAGCTCAATGACTTGTGTTAGTCGGTGATGGTAGTACAATAGGTAGGATTCGAGACCGCGAGTGCCCGTGACTTCACAATTGTGAATTCGATGCCTTAGCCATTAAGGCTAACGCCGCTTTATAATGTTTTGCCGGGCTTAGGTTTATCCAGGTGTAAAGAGGGGGAAGGGAAGGTTGTTTTAAACAATAAAACCACCGTAAACCTGTTACTAAGTTACTTTTTTTTTAACTAGATCTGCACTAGTTTGAGACTATTTCCGCACTAGTGTAAATATGGTAAGCTCTGTGCCATTCCATAAAAACAAGCCTAGTTTCAATTTAAGAAACCCCTAATTAGTTGATCTTGGTCTTAATCTAAGTTTTTTTTATTATTCAATAAACCGACCATTTATACGTATAAACTTTACCATCCATACCTACTTACATATGCTTATTATCGCACGGTCTCATGCGTCACAAGGTATTTCGAAACACATTGCACTTTATAAATAAACATACACCTAACATTAATATTATTATGAGTACAGAACAAACCCCGACTTAAAAGCGACGACAGCAAAAGGAAAGATTAATCTAACTATATTTACATTGTTTATACTTTACTCAAAACAAATCTATTCTACAACTGCTGCAAGTTTGCTGAGCAAACTGTCCCGCACAAATATTATAAATGTAAAAGCAACTCTGTTTGTCCTTCCTTGGTATTCAAACTATCGCTTCAACAACTCAACTGATTTAGATGGTATTATTCTTCAAAAATGTGCAGTGCGTGCGGTTTACAAACTAGGTACACGAGTTTCCCTTAGAAAATTGTTTAAAGAGATAGGTATTATGACCGTTGCATCTCTGTATAAATTTGCAAACATTATGTTCGTTAAACAAAATATGTAATAATATCACAAAAATAGTGACGTTCACCCGGTGAACACAAAAAATAAGCTCAAATTAGTAGGTCAATATCACAGGCTACATAAAACTCATAATTCGATTTAAAGTTTATCTCACGTTTTAACTTTTTAATACTACAATTTGCATCAGTCCTTTAACATGGTGTATAGTATATTAGTCGAAGCACCTTACCCCCATATCAAGTTTATAAACGTTCAAACGTTGTAAAATTGGCAATTTGAAAAGAGTAGCCGCGAGATTTTATTGCCAGGTTCTTTTCTCTGGCTGTACCTATTGTTTGCGAACTTGGGTTTACATGTACATGTAGAATCCCGACGTATCACAAGAGTTATTTTGCATCCTAAATGTATAAAGAATTTTGAATTAAAAAAAAATTGTTGTTTGATAGTTTGAGTTCATAGTTTTTATCTCGGTAACCGCCATTTCGCCGACAGAGGGCAGGGCCGCGGACAAAAGTTAGTAATTTAATACAATCTAAATCGATCGTATATTAGTTTCGCTTTTATAGAAAACCATTCGATTGCGTATTAAATTTGTTCGTACTTATAACTGGCTACAATAAAAAAGACAACAATTTTACGTTCTAATAAACATCAGAAATAAAAAATGAAATGCTATTAAATATAACACGATAACTAACAACGAACAACGCGTAAAACCACTCCATAACAATGAAAAATCGATAACCCACTTACCATAATCACCAACACTTAACTCCAACTCTATTAAATTTCACAAAAGGAAATAATCCCTCAAAAAGCGGTAAAATGCGAGTTAACATTGCGCATCGAGGATTCCGTAGGTACCTTTTATCACAGTATAAATTAAAATCTATACTAATCTATACTATATCTATACTAATATTATAAAGCGGAAGTTTGTTTGTTTGCTTTGTTTGTTTGTTTAAACGCGCTAATCCCAGGAACTACTGGTCCGATTTGAAAAATTCTTTTTTTGTTGGATAGCCCATTTATCGAGGAAGGCTAAAGGCTATATAACATCGCGCTACGACTAATAGGAGCGGAGTAGCGACGTGAAATGTTGCAAAAACGGGGAAAATTTACACATACGAAGTTGCGCGGGACAGCTAGTGCTTTTATACAGTTGGTAATCTATAGATACACATTCATCCTTTTTTCATAAAACGTTCTGAATTTAAAATGTAATACATACATTTAAATTAGAAAAAAATAAATGTTTTTTCTTTTATATTAACTAGCATTGACGTATAGATCTGAATCCATGAGCCATCACTTTCAATTAAAAAGTAAATATTGACTGCAAAGCGTGAAAAACAGAAAACTCGTGCGGCCCTGTCTCTTTGACAGGTATTGTCTATAAAGTAGCGTTGTCTCTTTCTAGAGAGTGGTCAATTTTGTGAGATTATGGCGCAGTCCAGGTCTATACATCAATGTTAACTAGCGACTGTTTTGTTTTTCCTGAATGGCCTGTTTAAAATGATGTTATCTATGAGCAAGGTTATGTTCAAATAACGAGAGCTAATTTGTAAACGCCTAAGTTTATGTAGTTAGCTTGGCATAACGCGTGTTAGGCACTTGTCTTTTGAACATAATCTTAGGGGGATAGTCAGCCACTGAATCACGGAACATCTTAGTAAGAAATTGGTTTGATGCGGTCCAAGATTCTGTGTCTTTGAGCGATGTTTTTGATGTCCCTCTGTACTCTCGAAGTTTTATGTTCAGACCGTGCCGTGCGCCTCACCCGTTCACCACTCGTATCTCATTCCTATTATAATAATATCTCGAGATAGCTCACACACATCCATCTGATTCCAAACTAGGCAGAGCCTTTACTATGGCAACTAAAAATCCTTAGATGTTTCTAAATACATACATATTATAGATAAATTACACCCAGACAAAATAAACAATCATACTCATCACACGAAGATTTATCCTGAGTGGGAATCGAACCCATGAGATCTGGCTTAGCAGTCAGGGTCACTAAT
The DNA here is from genome assembly GCA_945859575.2 of Herminia tarsipennalis. Classification (NCBI taxonomy): domain Eukaryota; kingdom Metazoa; phylum Arthropoda; class Insecta; order Lepidoptera; family Erebidae; genus Herminia; species Herminia tarsipennalis. Next base: position 4,926,174 of record OX243834.2, on the reverse strand, counting down.
CACATAAAATGTATCGTCCGCACCCTGTCTCCGACGGGTCTTTGTCGTACTTACGTCCTCTTTGTTTAATCTGCGTTTTAGAGTGCGGTACCCTAAAACTGTTTAAGTAAGTGCCACAATTTCACAGCGCAATTAGTTGAGAGCTTCCCCTGAAATGGACGAGTATATTTAATTAGCCCACTGTTCGTCAAAATGAATGCTGTTTTTGAAGAAAGAGCTTTCAACGCTGTCAGTGCGTACCCACTTAAACAATTGATTTGAATAGAAACATTTCTTGTAAATTACGTGGTTGACTAAACAGTCTACAGCGCGTATCTACCGCTTATTCAAGAACGTTCGATTGTAATTTAAATTCAGAAATTATAGATCGTAAATATTTTTACAGAATACGAGAATTAATGCGACCTTGCATTATATTTAGATGTCCTGTAGTTTTAAGGGTTCCTTAGCCAAAATGACATAAACGGAACCCTTACAGTTTCGTCATGTCTATCTGTCTGTCTGACATACGGATATCACATGCATTGTACTCAATGAATATTGATGGAATTTCGTGAAAAGGTGTCTAGTAGTAGCCGCTATTTAGTATAATAGCTAAATAATAAAAATAAATATTTTTAAGGTCACAACTCCATACATGTAACAGAAGCATATTTCAACAGATCAGCAAACATCTACGTGTGGTACATCATTCGACAGGTCTTTCAAAAATATTTTAAGGTTTTCAAGAAACTTTTTTGATTAAGTCTATATTTTTGGAAATAGTCGCTCCGTAAATTGGCAAAAATTGTGTCCCCCTCTTACTTAACTTTTGAACCGTTTGACCAAAAAATATGAATACAAAGGTAGCTCTCAATAAGTATTTGAAACTAAAATTATTTTAGACATGATCGGATATACCGTCATTGAGTTTTTGCCGAAAAACTGCGTTTCTCAACAAAAGGGCGTAAGTGCCATGAACATACGCTCTTCTGGTGATGTAACTATTCTGCGGAACCCTACACTGAGCATGGTCCAACATCCTCTTGCCCGGTTTTTTTAGTTTTTACTTGTGATTATATTTCTAAAAATATATTATTTATGAAAAATAAAGACAATTGAAAAAATATTAGGTACAAAAGATAAACAAACTCCGCGCTCAAAAGTTTCGTCCATTGTAATTTCATTAACCACAACATTTTCCTGCGGCCGACACGCCTCGTTTCCCAGCTACTTACCCGATCATATTAGGTCGTTTTGACACGTTCCGGTTTCAATCCGGGCGCCGCCGGGTAGCCGGCGTGCAATGACAGAGTCCGTTCCGGTCGCTATACATTCGCCGACGGATAGCCGGCGACCGCGAAAAGGACCTAAGAAGATGTTTATTTCGTGTTCTCGTGCTCGCAGCCTTCCTTACTCTGATGGTACTTATTCCAAATGCAATGCTTCTAAAGGTTCATTTCCGCGCATCGCGGTCAATCATGCCCGCGCAAGGCTTTCGACACGTGCGGCTGACGCGCGCGGCTGATACGATAATAGTCAGAGTATGAGAATGTATGGCGACGTTTCCGAGGTCTACGACAGACGCTTGCGGTCTACGACCGACGTAGGCTGCGCGCGCACTTTGACTATTGTCGCAACAGTCGCGCGCGTCAGCTCCACGTCGTAAGCCGTACGCGTCAGCTCCATGTCGTAAGCCGTGCGCGTCTGCGAAGCACGGAAATGAACCTTTACCGACCTGTCGCAATCTTGATAGGTATTTTCAAATCCTAGAGATTTTTTGAGTATTCTCCTATAACAAATAAACAAGGCTAGCCCGCTTGTAAGCTGTTACTGTCGCGTTGATGGTTGCTTAGGGCTTTAGGAGCCTACTAGAAATCTAGGTAGACCTAATAGCACGCGGCCCACGCGTGGTTCGGTGAGTGCAGGTTCTGATTGGAGCTAAATAATAACGCTTGCAAGACGATATTCCAGATTTTATATTGGCAGATATAAATTACATAGGTCCGCGAACAAGTTAGGGCTAGGCTCAGCGGAGAGCTAGGTTCTGCAGAGAAAGGCGTGGTTCCAGGGTCCAGGCTTGATAGAAGGGAGCCACTTAACTCGGTGCGCTGCGGCACAGGTAGAAGAAGGATTTCTGCGCGCGCGCCGCTTATATAGGCTCGTGCGGGGGGATTGGCCACGCCCACGTAGGTTGATCCCGCGAGGACGGCGCGCGGCTGTATCAGCGCGGTGTCACACCCCCCCGGTTTGGGGAGAATTTTCCCTGGGCGGAAATTCGCTGCTGCTGGGCTCGAGGTGCTGTAGGTGGTCTGGCAGCCGGCTCCGCGCAGGATCTGAAACCAGGTTAAAGTAGGCATCAGGGACTTTTAGGTGAAAAGAAAAAAAACTGGGTGTATATATATATAACCTTTTATCACTTTCATACGTCACGCAATCAGAGGGCGCCCTACAAAAAAAAACAACACTATCATACGTCTGATTCAAAACAAAGCCGTGACACCTATAACGGTGCTTTAGCTAACATTCACTACATCATTCTTAGCAAAACCTTAAGGGAGAATGCACGTAGGCTATATATAGTTAACCCTAGAATTAGTCTAGATTTAAGTTTTTGTTTACGTTAAGAATAGGTATCTAGCTATTTATTGCATATAAATTAGCCGTATTTAAGTTTGAAACAAAGTTTGCAAAACAACTCATTCGACAGAAAAAACAAACAAAAGAATTCGACGAAGTCATTGGAGAACAATAGGATTAGTCCGAGCGTGGGAAACACATTCCACAGCGGCGACCGCTTGCCAAACGAAAACAGGTCGTAATAAATCGACATTGAGTAGAAATTCAAGTGCGAGTTATATCATGCGAAATTGTTATTGAAGAATGGGTTAGTGATAATTATTGAATGAGTGCAATATTTGAAAAAGGATTATTCTTTGTAGTTAGTTAATTTAATATCTTTTATATGCCAATCGCCTAGCGGTTTTCCTGACATATCTGACAGTTTATACACTAAAGGTGACTTTTTACCTGTAATTTTACATTTTATAAATTTAGGGGCCAGTTTCTTTGTAAAGTATTTATCTTTGTCGCTAAGATAGAAAGTTCGTTTCCAAACAATGTCGCCGACGTTAAATTCCGAGGGTTTTCGACGGAGATTATAAGACTGACAATTTCGACTGTGAGCGACTAGAAGGGCTTGCTGTACTTTCTCGAAGAGAGAAGATAAGTAGCCTAGGTTTTCGGCGTAGCTGTCGCGTGGCTCATGGATTATATTGGGGTCCGACCCATTACGGATATAATGTGAACCGCACGTAACTAGTTCACGACCGAAAACAAGAAAACACGGCGAGGAGCCAGTTGATTCGTTAACTGCGCAGTTCATTGCGAATTGAATTTTTGGAATGAGGGTGTCCCATATGCGTTGATCGTTTTCGATGAAAGTAGACATAGCTGTAATTATGGTTTTGTTGTAACGTTCAACGGAGTTTACATGAGGTGTATAGAAAGGTGTATAGTGTAAATTTGGAATTTTGTATTTTGTTAATAAATTTTTAAATGTGTTACTAATAAATTGTTTTCCATTATCTACTACAATTGAAGAGGGTACACCATGTATTAGGAAGACATTTTCTTCTAAAAGCTTAGTAATAATTTCAGCGGTAGCCCGTTTTATGGGAAAAATTAAACAATATTTTGAGAAACAACAAGATACGACAAAGATAAAGGTGTTTTGTTTTCTCGTAGGAGGTAGAGGACCAATTAAGTCGAGACTTATCATTTCGAATGGTTTTGAACAAGATTTAGGGTTGCCCATAAGGCCTAAAGTAGGGTGGTTTTGATGTTTGTGAGCGATACATGTGTCACATGAGTTTACCGCTTTTACTACGTCTGAGTACATACCTGGCCAAAAGTAGGTTAGTGCCAATCTTTTATATGTCTTAAAAATGCCAAAGTGACCGGCGGTATGTGAAGAATGGTTTTCGTTGATAATGTTTGACCTTTGATCAGACGGAATGACCTCTTTCCATTGAAAGTCTCTAGTGAGTGGATTTAAACTCTTTTTGAAACGGTAAAGTTTGTTATTTATAACCTGATAATCGACGTAAGAAGTTGGAGACTTTTTACACCCATTATAGATATTCGAGTACCAAGAATCGTTAGTAGAAACTGGCGGATTTGAGTTGGATATGATACTGTTGTCTGTGTCGCTAATAATAGCGGAAACAGGAATAGAACGAGATAGAAAATCGGGTAAAAGGTTGTCTGAGCCTCGACGGTGTTTAATTTCGAAGTTGTAACATGATAAGCGAACTCCCCACCTAGCTAAACGACCTGTAGGGTTATTTAGTTTTAGGAACCATTTGAGCGCGGCATGATCTGTATAAACAGTGATTTTTTTACCGTTCTCGATATAACAGCGCCAGTGTTCAAACGCGGATAAAACTGCTAGTGCTTCGCGTTCCGTGGCACTATAATTTTTCTCTTGGTCAGACAGTGATTTGCTATAGTAAGCTATGACTTTCTCTTCTCCGTTTAGGACTTGAGAGAGGACTGCTCCAATGCCATAGTCGCTGGCGTCTGTATGAATTTCGAAAGGTTGCGAATAATCCGGGCAGGACATTACGGTACAAGAAATTAGACACTCTTTCAATTTGTTGAACGCGTCATTTGCCTCATCGGACCAATAGAATGGCGGTGATTTTTTTCCTTGAGATGTTAGTTTGTTTAAGGGAGACGCGAGAGTACTGAAATTAGGAATAAAACGTCTAAACCATGATACGGCGCCTAGAAAGCGACGGACCTCTTTTTTATTAGACGGTGTAGAATAATTTTTTATTGCCTCGACTTTTTCGGGGTCAGGGTGTAGACCCTGTGAATCGACAACGTAACCTAAATATTTTAGTTTGTTTTTAAAGAAATTACATTTGTCGATGTTTATAGTTAAATTAGCGGTTTTTAGTTTTTCTAGTACTCGTGTTAGGAGAAAAATGTGATTTTCAAAAGTTGAAGAACTACAGATAATATCATCAGCGTAACAGAAGACTTTATTTTCGAATTCAGGGCTATGAAATAATCTGTCGACGAGTCGTTGCTGAGTTAGACCACAATTAGAGAGTCCAAACGGCATACGTCTGAAGTGAAAAGAACCGCGAGTAGGTATATAGAAAGCGGTCTTGCAACGATCTTCGTCCTTAATTAAGGTCTGCCAATATGATTTAGAGAGGTCTAGATTTGATAAAAATTTAGCGTCTCGTAAATTGTCTAGAATTTCGGAGACGTACGGTAGGTTGTAAGCGTCTTTTCTCGTTACAGAGTTTAATTTACGACTGTCCAAACAAAAACGCAGCTCGCCATTTTTTTTAGGGACCAAAAGAACGGGATTCGACCAAGGACTCTCCGAGGGTTCGACAATGTCTTCTAGAAGCATCTCGTCGAGATGTTTAATTAAAATGCGCTGTTTCTCAGGAGACATGCGATAGTAACGCTGACGAATGGGGGGGCTATCACCTGTATCGATCGAGTGAGTAATAAGTGAAGTGCAACCGAGACCCCGCTTTTGGTAAGAAATATCGGAAAATTTTGAGATTAAGTTGTCAGCGGTAGCTCTCTCGTTGGCCGTTAGATTATCATACGAAACTAAGTGGGTGCCCGAGTCAGGCTGTAGTTCGGTGACGCGAGCGTCAGATTTGTTTAAGAGTAATATAGAATCTAAGTGATTAGGAAACAAACCGAAATTTCTCCAAAAATCTATACCGAGAATTAAAGAATTTTGAATATTAGGGACAATGTGCACGACAAGGTCAATGGTTTTGTTTTGAAATGTGAAAGGAAGTGAGATTGAACCCAAAGAATTTAATTTTTCTCCACTGGCAGTCACTAATTTTAGAAGTTGAGCGTTTTCGAGCTGATCGCTGTTTTACTGATAGGGTGTTCAGTCTTGAGGTTGCAAAATAAAACTCACGTGTGATGTATAAGTAAAAGGTGAAAGAGGTATATTAAATAAAAGTGGCACGTTATATTTACAAAATAAGGTTCGCAAGTTGTATTGCATGTAGCAAGTCAGTGCATCGCGACCGACCAATCACGACGACTGCGGTGCATTCTCGGCGCCATATATAAACGTGTGGCACAGCGCGCGGCTTAGTGCATAAATAGTTATTGCGTTGGGATGTCGTCTTTTTCAGCACGCGCGCTACGGTGTCGGCGTCGCGATGTCGGGCGCTATCGGCGGCTTGGCATGTAGGACGCCACATCACTCCCCCTCAAGCGAAGCGTACGTTGTGTTTCACCGTGCGGCCGGATCTTGTGACGTAGGCGCTGCTCGGTGAAGACGATGACGTTGCGTTGTCGCTAGGGGTCATGATCGAAGATGCAGTGTCGCTCGATGCGTGGATCCGTGGCACTGCGCCGCATGATGCTGTGCTCGATGATCTAGTGGGTGAAGCTGTGTCGCTCGGTGCGTGGATCGGTAGCGCTGCGCCGCTCGGTGCTGTGTTGCAGATATAGGCCGGCTTTAATCTGTCGACAGAAATAACAGCGGTGCGAAGCGGTAACCGCAGTGTAAAGTGTTTCCCGTCTGGGCTGCGCTGTAAAACTTCGTACGGGCCATCATATGGAGGTGTGAGAGGTTTGCGTACGGTATCGTTGCGCACAAACACATGTGAGCAGGTTGCGAGATCCTTGTAGACGAAAGTGTTCATCGTTGATGCTCGAGCTCTCGGAGAAGGTGTTAGTGACGTCATCGTTTCGGTCAGCTGACGGACGAAATCCGCGTCTTCAATGTTCGACGTTGTAGGTACGAAGAAATCAGACGGAATGCGAAGAGTCGAGCCGTATGTCATTAATGCCGGGCTGACAGATGAGTCGTCACGTAGTGCATTTCTAAGCCCTAGTAGTACCGTAGGAAGTTCGTTGACCCACCTCCCGTCGTTCGTTCTCGCCATCAGTGCCGCTTTGAGGGAACGATGCCATCGCTCGATTTGTCCGTTCGCTTGGGGATGAAAAGCCGTAGTCCGTATTCGAGTTACGCCGAGTTTCTTCATGAGTGAGGTAAACAGTGACGACTCGAATTGTCTCCCTTGGTCCGTAGTAATCTGCAGAGGACAGCCGAATCGTGCTATCCACCCGTCGTACACAGCCTTCGCGACGGTCTCAGCTGTGACGTCACGTGTGGGAATTGCTTCAGGCCATTTGGTACAGCGATCTATCATCGTCACGAGGTATCTATAATCTTCCGATGGAGGTAAGGGCCCGACTATATCGACGTGCACATGTTCGAAACGCGACGACCGTTGAAACTCGCCGAGTGGACTCACGACGTGTCGTTGAACTTTAGCGCGTTGACAGCTGATACATGATTTCGCCCAAGTACCTACGTCCTTGTTGATCGACGGCCAGAAGAACTTTGTAGTCATAATTCTTCGCGATAGTCGTACTCCCGGGTGACTAAGTTCGTGCTGCGCTTTGAAAGCTGGGACGCGATACGGCGGTGGTAGGTATGGACGAGCGTTCGCTGTTGATGTTTCGCACCATATCGGTCGTTGAACTCCCGGTAGGTTGACGCGCGTAAACTTGAGATTCGGATTTTTCATAGATTCGCGTAGTTCGGAGTCCTCTTGTACCTCCGCGAGTCTATTATAGTCGACGGTTGCGTTGAGTACTTCGACTTCAGCGATACGTGACAACGCGTCAGCTGCTTCGTTCTTATCACCGTGAATGTACTTGATGTTAGTGCAAAATTGACTGATGAAGTGTAGTTGTCGCTCTCGTCTTGGTGTGTCGCTGCTACTCGGCGTTCTTGTTAGCGCGTACGTCAGTGGCTTGTGGTCGGTACATATTGTGAGGTCATTGCCCTCTACGAGTCGGCGTAAGCTCTTAACAGCTGTATACATTGCTAATAATTCGCGATCGTATACACTGTACTTACGTTGCGTCTCGCTCATCGTTTTGGAGTAGAAAGCGAGTGGTTTCCACGTATTGTCGATCTTCTGTTGTAGAACGGCACCAATACTGCTGTCAGATGCGTCGGTGAGAAGACATAGTGGAGCGTTAGGTATGGGATGCGATAAGACGGTGGCCTCGAGTATGCTTTGTCGGCATTGCTCAAAGGCTTGTTCGGCTTCGGGTGTCCATAATATTGGTGATTTATCGTTTTTCTTACTATTGTGTAGGTATTTGTTTAACCGATGTTGATGTTCGGCTTGGTGGGGTAGGCAGCTACGGTAGAAGTTTATCATACCTAGGAATCTTCTTAATTCTTGAACTGTGCTTGGTTTTGGAAACTTGAGTATGGCTTGTATGCGATCTTCAGTGGGTTTGATACCGGCCGATGAAACTTCGTAGCCGAGGAATTGTATCTTGTCCTTGCCGAACTCACACTTGTCGACGTTAAGTGAGACACCGTAGTTGTTCAGTCGTTCGAGTACCTGATGTAAGTGACGCTCGTGTTCCTCTTCTGTTTTCGAGTGGACCAACACGTCGTCGACGAAACAGAATACATTGTCGTCGAGTCCTCGCAGTACTTCATGCATAAAACGTTGAAATGTCTGACCTGAGTTACGAAGACCGAATGTCATGCAGTTAAACTGAAAGAGGCCAAATGGGGTTATTATGGCCGTCTTCGCAGCATCTTCTTTCTCCATTGGTATCCAAAAGTACGCCATTTTTAAATCGATTTTTGAAAATATTTTCTTTCCGTGCAGTTGGTACGTGAAATCTTGAATTCGCGGAATGGGGTACCGATCGGGGGTTGTCACGGCGTTGAGACGGCGATAGTCGCCGCATACGCGAAGTGAACCATCCTTCTTCTTAACGACGTGTAGTGGACTAGCCCATGGACTATTCGACGGCTTGCAGATACCCATCTCCATCATCTTCTCGAACTCTAACTTCGCTGCTTTGTACTTATCTGGTGGCAGGGGGCGTGGCCTCGAGTAGATCGGTTGTCCTGTTGTCTCGATGCGATGTGTTACTTCGTGTTTCGTCGGTACTTTGAGTGACATGGGTCGCAGAACGTCTGGGTATTGTTTCAGCAGGTCGTGATAGGCGTGGTTGCGGTTGATGACGTAAACGGCTTCGGTACTTTGCACTGTGATGGTGTTTACACTGAGGTCGGTGATGCGGTCGATGAGTTTGCGGTGATGTAAATCGACTAGCAATTCGTGCCTCGCTAGAAAATCTGCGCCTAGAATTGATGTTTTCACCTCAGCGACCGTGAACGTCCACTTGTAGGCTCTACGTAAACCCAGGTTGAGCTCGAGTGTACGCTCTCCGTAGGTACGTATCTCCGTTCCGTTTGCGGCGAACAATCTGTAGGTATTTTCTGTCGGCTTCGTGGGTTTCTTATTTCTAGCGGCTAACACAGATATGTCGGCTCCGGTATCGACGAGAAACTTCTCTCTGCTGTTAACATCGACGACACATAGGCGGTAACTTGGTTTGTTAACATCGACGCCCGCCAACGTGGATGAACGTTCTAGTTTTCCGACTTCTGCTTCTGTTTAGCACACGGCGGTTCACATTTTCGGGCTTCGTCACCAAATTGAAAATGATAATAACATACCCAATCTGGATCTCCGGGCTTACGGTTCGTGTAGGCACGTACTCGCGAGTTCGACCGCGATCGATTTTGGCGGTAACGGGAATGATGCGTCGAATTTTGTTGTCTCGTGCGAAGTTCGGCGATTTCTAGCGATAATTTCTCGATCTGTTTAGATAGTAGGTCAAACTGCAGGTTTTCGTTTGGTACGTGTTTTCTTTCGAGCGTATGCGCGGAGTTTAACGATGTTGATGGCGACGGACACGTGGGACGCACGGCGACCGCGGCAACCGTCGCAGGTTCGAAGTGTTCCACCATTTTGTCAGCCATCGCAGCTAGGCCTTCGAGCGACGATTCGGTGTTCACGGCGAGCACGGCGCGCACTTGCGTAGGTAATTGATTGAGCCACATTACCTTTAACGCCTCTTGGGTCAGCAATTTCCCGCCTAAATCAGTCATCTTGCGCAGTAACTGGCTAGGCTTCATGTCGCCGAGTTCTAAGCCGCTGAGCAGCTTCTGCAACTGGCGATGGTCGGACTCTTGAAACGTGGAAATCAGCCTATTTTTCAGTGTAGCGTATTTGTTGCTCGCGGGCGGGCTCAGCACGATGTCGGCGATCTGCTCCAGGTCGTTGCAGCCGAGCAACGGGACGACGAGATTGAACTTCTGATCTTCTCCAATTCTGCTAGCCGCAACGGCGGCTTCAAACTGCGCGAACCATAGGCGTGGGTTTTGGCGCCAAAATGGCGGCAGACGCGCAGGCAGCGAGATTGTGGCGACGTCACACGTAACGGTCGTTACCTGTTCTTTCACGTCTTCTACTTCTTGTGGGCTGGTTTCCTCTGTAGACATCTTGGAGTTGCTCCTTGATCACGTCGGGGTCACCAATTTACTGATAGGGTGTTCAGTCTTGAGGTTGCAAAATAAAACTCACGTGTGATGTATAAGTAAAAGGTGAAAGAGGTATATTAAATAAAAGTGGCACGTTATATTTACAAAATAAGGTTCGCAAGTTGTATTGCATGTAGCAAGTCAGTGCATCGCGACCGACCAATCACGACGACTGCGGTGCATTCTCGGCGCCATATATAAACGTGTGGCACAGCGCGCGGCTTAGTGCATAAATAGTTATTGCGTTGGGATGTCGTCTTTTTCAGCACGCGCGCTACGGTGTCGGCGTCGCGATGTCGGGCGCTATCGGCGGCTTGGCATGTAGGACGCCACACTGTCATTCAAAAAATATTTATGAGAATTATTTCCTAGGATTGTTACGCAAGATCCCGAGTCGAGAAGACCGGTGGCATTTTTGCCATTTACTGTAAGAGGGATATACGGAGTGTATTCTATATTAGAGTATCGGATTGAGGAAAGATGATAACATGTGAAAAATTTTGAAATGTAGTGTAACCAATTGTTCCACTCATTTTTATTGAAGTTAGGGTGTTTAGAGGTTCCACAATCCTTGTTAATTAGTTTTTTGAAGGTGAAGAATTTTGTTTTGAATTACAGTTAGGGCAGTCGGTAGCGCGATAATCTTTTAGGCCGCATTTGAAACATACCAAATATCTCGGCTGAGGGCACGCGGCGAGCGAGTGTGAGTCGCACCTACAACGTGGGCAGAATTGTTTATTTGGCGGACGTTGAACGGTGTTAATTTGTACTTTTGAATTAGAATGAGAATTGGGCGGTTTGTTGAAATTTCTATCTTTGTAGTAAGAGGTTTTATTATAAGAATTTCTATTATAGAAATTATTTTTAAAAGTAGTTGAAGAACTTGAAGGGGGGTAGTTGTATGCAAATTCAGGTGCCAAGGTGCTAGCGGATGTTCTAGGAGGCTCATGGAAATCCCTACTGCGACTGTCAAACCTTTCGAAATTCCTACAAGCATCGACTAAAGAAGCAATGTCAGATACATTTGTAGTCAAAAGAGCGTTTGTGTAACAAGGTCTGATGTTATTCAAGAGAATCTCGAGTTTTTCGGGCTCGTTGACAGGGGTATCAAGGCGAGAGAATAAGCCTTGCATTTTTGCGACATATAAAGTGATATTTTCACGTTCGCCTTGAGAGCGTTGTCTTATTTCGGACATTAACCTGTAGTCATAGTTATGTGGGCTAAAATCCCTTTTTAAAAGCTCGCATAAATGATCCCAAGAAGAGACGCTATCCCTAACACTACGATACCAAGTTAGGGCGTCGTTAGAAAAAAATTCAAAAGCAAAAGAAAGTATTTTATTCTCAGGAATATTCCTACTCGACACAAACTCATTTACCTTTTGAATAAAGGCGCGAACACACGAGTTACCATTATATTTGAATTTAGATATATCCGAAAAAAGTTTGCGTTCGTATGAAAACAAAGTACCCGAAGGGTCAGAATTAGCAACTGAGGTACACGTTGTTTGCAAATTTTGCTCAGGTTTTGGAGAAATTAAAATTTTTAAAAGAGAATATAAATTATGGAATTCATTCCAGGCTACTTGGATGCTACTTGTATCTGGTAGGGCGTCCACATTCACACGATTTAACCTATGGTACACGTGGTGTAATAGTGCCTCCGTTCTAGTAAGTAGGTTTTTGTCCAATCTTGTTTGTAGCATTTTGATGTTGTTTTCTGCTTTAAACAAGGAGATCTTTACGGCCGAAATGTCCACATCGGGAGTTAAATGTGACTCTAATATCTCTTCGGATGGTGTATCTGTGAGTTTAGAGATTTGTTTTCGTAGTTCGTCTACGGTATTAGCAGTTTGGCCGCCCCTTAAGGCCACTTCATAAAGAAGTTCGCTTTTGTGCAAGCACGCGAATTTAATCTCGTAGGCCATAGTAAAGAAATTAAAGTTTTATTAGTTGAAATTTAAGAAAATAATACGCGCTGTGGGTAAACGGTTGGGATAGTTTATCTGCCGTCAAAAATGTTAACAATACAAGCAAAATGTGGAAATCCGTCCAAAGGTATTTTTTTAAGTAGATATTTTAATTAATTAAAGATTTAAGATGGCGCGCGTTTAGATTGCGCTTACGCCGCTGTAAATGTAGTGGTAGGTAGGTACCGAATGAAAATGCGTGATCGATCACACGTGGATGGAATATTCTAGAATGGTTTCGACACTTTTTGGAAAAAAATAATTACGTGATCACTTTAAACACACGCGGTCTGTTTAAACACTGAATTAGATTAAATAGAAATTAGTAACAAAAGTAAATACCTTGGGACGGTTCTCCGTGCACACACAGTAAATCACAAGAAAAATAGCACAAAATAGAAAAAAAACCGTGACCTTTAGAACCAAGCCTTTTTCTTGCCTAAAACGTTGGGCGCCAGTGTTGCGTTGATAGTTGCTTAGGGCTTTAGGAGCCTACTAGAAATCTAGGTAGACCTAATAGCACGCGGCCCACGCGTGGTTCGGTGAGTGCAGGTTCTGATTGGAGCTAAATAATAACGCTTGCAAGACGATATTCCAGATTTTATATTGGCAGATATAAATTACATAGGTCCGCGAACAAGTTAGGGCTAGGCTCAGCGGAGAGCTAGGTTCTGCAGAGAAAGGCGTGGTTCCAGGGTCCAGGCTTGATAGAAGGGAGCCACTTAACTCGGTGCGCTGCGGCACAGGTAGAAGAAGGATTTCTGCGCGCGCGCCGCTTATATAGGCTCGTGCGGGGGGATTGGCCACGCCCACGTAGGTTGATCCCGCGAGGACGGCGCGCGGCTGTATCAGCGCGGTGTCACATTACGGTAGTCTTTGGACGTCAGCTACACAAAGACTGTCAGTTGCCCGATGCCACTGTTTACAAGGCGAGGTCGGATGTTCGCTGTCACTACAGTAACTCTACGATGAGCTCTGGCGAGCTTGTTACTGAAATACAGTATCTACTTACCTAGTTACATAACTATCTGCGATCTACAAATCTTTATTCACTTAGGAATCAAAATACTACACTTCTGAAAAGTCAATTCTACATTTACATGTAATGCCTGTTTGCAAACAATAGGTAAAGCCGGAGAAAAGAACGAGGTAATAAAAACTCGCGGCTACTCTTTTCAAATTGCCATTATTTACAATGTTTCTTTGTTTATAAACTGTATATGTAGGTAAGGCGCTGCCACCATTAGATTATACACCATATTATAGGACTGCTGCAAAAAACAAAAGAGAAAATATTAAAAGAAGAGTACATGAGATGGGATATACTTATCAACCAACATGTTTACAATATAGTAGGAGCATGCACTTATAATGTAAAATATTGGCCAAACTGCTGCATTTAAAAAAAAAAGTATAAGTAGGTACAGGTAAATTAGCTTGAAGAAATTTTTGCGTTTGTAGTAGTGTATGGTCAGCAAATAAAAAAAACAACATTTTATTTTTAGTTTTTATTGTTTTAAAGGTAATATACGTTTGTGGCTGGAGCACACCAAATGCGTGCACGTCTACGCATACGCACTACGTACTAATACGGTCGTGAAAATGTGTATCCACCGCATTGTAATCTATGGAACTGTATGAGGCAGACAAGCCAGTTCCAAACATTACAAGCATTGAATGCCGGTTTTCACTTCAGTGAAGACGTGTATGAATTAGGTGTTCTCCGGCCATAAATGTTTTATTCTAATAATTCATCAACCCCAGGCATATCACAATCATCCCCATCCTCGCTTTCATCAGATGAATTATTTAAATTAATTATGATTCGTTCTGATATTGTGTCTAAAGCTGCGTCTCTACCCTGATATTTGCTTTCCTCCTCAATAGCATGCAAACAAACTTTTCTCCATTCCTCTACAGTTATGGCGTTCATTTTTTCTTCAGCTAATGACATTATAACCTTCATATTCATTGCGACATTCTTTTTTGCGACATATGTTTTCACTATCCCCCATATATTTTCTATAGGATTAAACTCCGGATGGTATGGTGGTAAACGCAGCACAGTATGACCGTGCTGTCGTAATATTTCGTCTATCTTGTACTCTATAAATCTCGCCTTGTTTTGCAGAATCAGTTCATATAATTGAGGCTTAAGCAACGTGGATGAATGCTCAATGTTTCGAAATGTCAGCCAGTCTATCATTTGCTGTTTTCTAGAATTACTATTCGGTGCAGGATTTTGTATTGAGTTATGATATGGTGCGTTGTCAACAACAACAACACTATTTGGTTGTAAGTTGGGTATTAATTGAGTTTGAATCCACCTTGAATAGTTGTCATAGTTCATATTGTTGTGGTAATCTCCACTTTTTTGGTCGGCTTTAAACATAAGCAATGCATTTGGTGTAAAGCCATCGATACCACCGGCATGAACAATGATTAAGCGGTTGCCTTTCGATATATGTTGCTTCAAACCTGAAGTGCTTCCATCTGACCAAGATTTCGAGAGGGTATGTGATGTATGTATATATGTTTCGTCGGTGTAAACAATTGGTCGGCGTTGTTCACGATATTCAGCAATTTTCATCAAATAATTAATTCGCAAGTATCTAATTTCGTGTTTTTCCATAAGAAGTTTCCGGTTATCTTCTGTTTGCTTCCAATTAAAACCTAATGACATGACGTGTTTTCGTAACGTGCTGACACAACCTTTATAATCGATATCTTCTTTCAATTTTGAGTGCAAAGTTTTTAAAGTGGGAACTTCTTTATTTGTGATGTGGAAGTCATGAATTGTTCTTCTGATAACTTGCTGATCAAAGTTATCGATTACTATTGTAGGTTTACGATTCGGTTTCTTTTTAGGAGATTTAAATGTTACTTCCTGATCTGAAGGACGACATTTGCTTTCTGATACTACCTTTCTGACGGATGCTATTGAAATTCCTGTTGATTTAGCAACTAATTGAGTGGGGGTCATAATACTGCTCGGGTTGTTATTACACTCATTTTCGAAATATTTGTACAAACAGTACAAAACTTCCTTAGTTTGAGAAGTCAAAGGCTTGCCTCGACCATGTTTTAACACTGGAGCCATTTTGAATTATCAATATAAAGTTACAACACTTACACACTTGAAATTAAACACTTCAACAAATATTTTAACAATAATAACAAACAATAACAACAATCAACAAATACAAAATTTCACAATGAAACTACTACGTATCTAATAATTATAATTTTTTAATGAAATGCGTGCTTTATGTTCTAACGGTATCAAGCGACTGACGTCAGACTGCACGTGGCACCTGCGGACAGAGTAAACTGGTTTATTCTGGTTTTGTGCGTGTTTCCACTTTCCACTATCAAGTGACGATTTATTTATTTGTTTTGTTTCGTAATTATTATGGTCAAAACTTTTTACCTATAGCTAAACTACTATCATCTAAAGAACGACACGATATTTTATTGTTTCACGGTAGTCGCCTTGTCGTTTGCTCAAGGACGTGAAATTGAATGACATATTTTTTTTAATAAAGTCAAAACCTTTTTCTTTAAAATAAAAACTTGTTTTTATTGAAAACAAAAATCAGAGTGTTGCTAGGGATAAGTATTAAATTAAATAGTAATGTTAGGATATTGAAACATTTTTGTAAGGGCCAGAACGATATAGTGGAAACGCGCTCTAATATCTAAGTAACATACACACCACTACATATGCAAAAATTTCTCGAGACTAATTTCACTGTACCTAATAAAACTTTTCCATTAGGTATACATATAATGTGTATGTGTGTGTAAGTGCGTGTGTGTGAGTGCGTGTATATGTGCATATGTGTGATACTTACGGGCACTATGACACACACACACACACACACACACACACACACACACACACACACTAAGTACACCCATACACGCAGCCTGTGGGTTGGCGCTATAGCGTAACGCATTTAATTTAAGTATTTTGTAGGTGAATTTGTGTATATACATATAACTAGAGGTAATAGTCATATAACATAAAAGGTTTATCCCAATTTAGGGTTTACAGAGGCTTTATATGTAGGCTAACAAGAGCCACTTACAAATTATGTCCAACAAAGTGGCCGAAGGTATAACAATACAGAATATTTTAGACCTATTACAATATTTACAACACTCCCAACCATAGATTAATTGTACCTGACCTTTACTAATAACTTGTATGACAAAGAACCTCATAAAGCTATGAATATTTTGTATGAAACATAACAGAAATATTTCAGTATATGTTAGTATGAAATTGGCTGCAACATTCAACTTTTTTTTGTATGAATTTCGCTGAAACATTAAATAAAACATTATTTTTGTATGAAATTGGCTTAAGAAACATTTAACAAAAACATTTACACAATGTAGTGTGTCTTTTCATATTCTGCATTATCAAAATACGTGGAAAGTTAAATAGGACGATAGTACAATTTATTCATTTCATTTATAAAAAAGGTTCGTAGCATTCATTGACGTATAGACCTAGACCGCCCCATCCCTTTCAATTAAAAAGTAAATATTGACTGCAAAGCGTGAAAGAGAGTATTGTCCACAAAGTAGCGTTGTCTCTTTCTAGAGAGTGGTCAATGGTGTGAGGTTTTGACGCAGTCCTGGTCTCTACGTCAATGGTAGCATTTAGATATCAACAACTGATTTAAATAAATGGGAAGGTATAGTTTTACATAAATAAAGACTGCCATAAAAAAATAGTTATTCATTCCCAAAAAAAACTCTTTCAATGTTAGGTTGAAAGGACAGTGGATCTTTTAGCCGTTTGAACTATACGTTGATATATCAGACAGTCACGGTTGTCTTTTATAACTATTATACATATTGCATGGTTTTTATATCAGTGGGCCATCTAATCCTAAACTTGGTAGAGCTTATACAAACATATAAACTTTCGCGTTGCATGATTATAACTATTTATTATACGGGAATTAACGCGCATTATTTTCCTTAAAATTGCTTGACATTTCGACCAAGTTGCACCGGCCGTGGTCATAATCGAACTGACCACTCGCTTGTAACCACGGCCGGTGCAACCTGGTCGAAACGTCAAGCAATTTTAAGGTAAATAATGCGCGTTAATTCCCTTGTAATAAATGGGTAGAGCCTGTACTATGGCAAACAGAAAATTAATAATAAAAATAAATAAGTTACGCCCAGACACAGAATAAACCAATAAACGTCTCACAAATATTTATATGGGGGAAAATCGAACCTACGACCTCTGGTTTAGCAGTCAAGAACGTTAGCCAAGTAGCCACTATACAAACAGGTCAATCTACGTATGTTTGCATGTTATCTCAATTATAGTTGATAACGATTCGTGTGTTGTTAAGTATGGTATAGTTTTACAATCCATATGGATGGAAAAACTATCGTATCAGTGATTAAAATGATAACTTGTCTATTGATTTTTCTATGTTTGACTTTGTTTTAAAGTCAAACATAGAGACAGAGATTCTATTTTCAAATGCTCGAAAATAACAAAAGCAGTGTCCTATTAAAGGAGATTGCTTTTGTGACTTTCGAGCATTTTCTATGTTAACTTATATCTACCTTTTAAATGTTGTTGGAATCGTTCAGGGACATGGAACTTAGACCACATTATTGAGAAAGGCGCGCTAAGATTCCGTGTCGGGTGTATCCCACTATTTCCAATGAAATACAAAATGGAAATTGTAGGACATGCGTTTTTCTTAATATTTACGACAAATCGCAAATGGTAAGGGTGTTTTAACAATACATATTGTCCGCAGATGAAATTTAAAAAAAATCTAAAGAGTATATACCTTGAGGTAATTTTTATAGGCATTTCTTGCCAATTACTTTACAATACAATACAATAATGGTTTTTTTTTTTAAAGATAGTAATATTTGCAGTCCAGACCCAGGAATCGAACCCGAGACTTAGCCAAACCGGGGCCGGAATCGAACCACCTATCTGGACTATATAAAAATTCAATTAGAGAGATTTTGATAAAGTGATTTTAGCTAAAGAGAAACTAAGACATAGTTCCTGTGTGCACGTCGACTTAAAATATTGAGAGCGGCAAACGCTTCTCGAAACTGCAATGGATATAGTAGAACAAACGAGCCCACTATTTAAATCAATGGAAATAGTGGGATACACCCTCCGCGTCCGTAACGTACGTCAAGTGTTGACTGGTAATCATTTGTTGACAGCATACCCAAATGTTAAACAACTTCACCAGTAAAAAAAAACACCATCCATTTTACAATTTTGACGTGGTATATAATAAGTCCTCATTTAACAACTTTTATTACGCGCGCAAAGGTCGGAAAATGACTTGTAGTGGAATTCAGAAATATTATTTTTTCATCAGACACGGATTCTTGGACAGCTTTGGTTCCACGGTGTCCGGAATACCGTGAATAATATCTGTAAGTACGTTGTTGAGCAAAGTATTTACGAAGCTCTGTACTTTCCATCGGTGTTTTATTTCAGTTCCATTCAGAGTTTTTAAGTGCCTTCAGATTAACGCGCGTTTACAACGTCTTCCATATTATTCTAGACGTTGTAAGTATAAAATTGCGAATGCGAGAAAAAGCGCATGAACATGCGTGAAGTACTCGTCTTCTGAAAGGAATGTTTTTGTTGAATGTTGACGCAGCGTACGTGCATACACATAACCTTTTTCTGCCCCACGTGGGCGGAGAGTGGTCTCGTTTCATTAGTTTATTTGCACAATTTGCTCGCCACTCCACCGATTAGATACCTTATCGTGCGCGTCAATCCGTGACTGTCAACGTAGTAACAAAGAGTTGATCGTTCGCAGAACTGCCTTCCTTATCTTGAGGCTATCTTTCGTTTAGGATATTGGGTTTGGGTTGACTTTCCTTTATAGGAACGTCAGTGCATGCCCTGGTTATACTTTTATAGGCTGTGTTAATCAAACTCAAATATCTTTATTTCATATCACACACTTTATTTTTTAACTTAAGTTTTGAAAAAACTAATTAAAGTACCTAGTTCCTACTGTTAAGTTAAAAACAAACCACCATGATCGGCAGAATTTGATAAAAAGATCAGGATTAGATCCCGTTAAAAAAAAATGGTTCGTATAAATAAACAAGCATGCCATTTTTCCTTTTTTTTCGATTGTATCGCATATCGCTGCAATCGCCAAAACATTGATGACATTGTAATAAATAACCATGCCTGTGACAGCTTAACAAAATTTCAGCCTACCAGCAGATGGAACGTGACGGACCGTGACACTTTTTCGTGCTCGCACCCGGTCATCGATTTATAAGACGCTATCACATCAAAAAGAAACATGTGTAAAAACAGCGAATGTTTGAACACAATTAATAACAATAGCGGCAAGAAACTCTATTGTTGTAAATCACAATACGTATAAATGTTTTTATCTCTTTTTCTGTAATGACATACCTCAAAGCTTAGATAAAATGTTACTAGGTATACTAGATACTACTTTAGGTAGTAGGCAAGGTATTTATTTTTTATTTATTTATTTATTTACTCCATTCTTACAACTACCATTACAGATTAAACCCTAAGCGATAATGTAACATTTTTTTTTTTTTTTTATATATATAAAGTTAACTAGCAATGTGGATTGTGGGTCCTACATTACTAGCAATCCTGTTAACCCCTCCAGCTAAGCTCAGTGGCTTGTGTTAGGAGTGGGTTCACGTCTAAAATATATTTAGGTATAGTTATTTTCTATGCGTGTCAAGGGTTGAAATGAGTTTTAAACAAAAAAAACACAATATATTGTCATACTCGTAAGCTGAATGAAAAAAAGCAATAACAAAATGTTTTTCATAAAATATCTATTAACGCAACTGAGTGAAAACTTGTGTCTCGTTTCTAAGAAATAAGGAATCGATAAGGAGCTTTGTAATCGGATCGTTTCTGTTGACGATGTAAGGGCTGTTTCAAAGGGCACTTGTACCTGCAGGATGGGACGAGGGTAAATTAAAATACCCCAAAATGCTTGTTGGTATTTTGTATATACCAATGTTGCCGAATTTTAGTTGTCAGTTTAAAATCAGTCTATATCACTACATAGTTTAAAACAAAGTCGCTTTCTCTGTCCCTATATCCCTATGTATGCTTGAATCTTTAAAACTACGCAACAGATTTTGATGCGGTTTTTTTTAATAGAGTGATTGAAGAGGAATGTTTATATGTATAACAACATCCATTAAATAGTGGAGAAATACTGTTATTTTTGAGGTTTATAATATGATGTCGTAAATAATTACATTTTTTCCGCTTACATTGCAAACGCAGGCTGAACCCTACGAGATTTATCAAAATAATGTACTAAGTATTGTACACATTGAAAAGGTCTACAGAAAACTCCGCTATAGATAAATAAATAGAAGTATGCGCAGACAAAGTTGGGCGGGTCAGCTAGTTTATAATAAAACTAGCTTTCGCCCGCGGCTCCGCCCGCGTGGATGTCGGTTATCGCGATAAAAACTATGTTCTTTCCCGGGACTCAAACCATCTCCATGCCAAATTTCATCTAAATCGGTTCAGTAGTTTGAGCGTGAAAGCGTAACAGACAGACAGACAGACAGACAGAGTTACTTTCACATTTATAATATTAGTATGGATGTACAGTTACAGGTTGGTACCATAACGTAAACTACTGTTGTTTTTGTGAGGAGTGTCTTCGAAACTGGACTGCCGTGGTTATTCGTAGAAGTAGGTTCTTATATAAATAACGAGCGTAGCCGTCTGATAAATTTAATAAGTTCTCGATGGTGAGGTCATTTTCTCTTTTGTTATTTTTCTGCTAAGTTCAAGTACCTATCTATACTAATATTATAAATCGGAAAGATTTGATTGTTTGTTTGTTTTGAATAGGCTCCGAAACTACTGAACGGATTTTTTTTTTTTCGAAAAATCTATTATCGTTGTGAAGCTACATTAACCCCGGGTGACATAGGCTATTTTTTATCCCTGTATTCCCACGGGAACAGTAACTACGCGGGTGAAACCGCGAGGCGTCCGCTAGTTTATATCCTGCGCCACTTCGCCTGCATAAATTTTCCCGTTTTTGCAACATTTCTCATTACTGCTTCACTCCTATTGATCGTAGCGTGATGTTATACAGCCTATAGCCTTCCTCAATAAATGGGCTATCCAACAGTGAAATATTTTTTCAATTCGGATTAGTAGTTCCTGAGATTACCGCGTTCAAACAAACTGTTCAGCTTTATAATATTAGAATAGATCCAATCTACACAAAGACTCGGTCTTACGAATTTTCCACGAAAGTATTACTTGTATTTTGGCACGTTAAAGGAGGAGCTGTAAAAATAATGAAAGCATTGTACAACTAAAGTATGATAATAAAGGGTGATTATCTAATACCCTTTTCATAAAGTACAGGTGAGAAACTCAATATTCCTTACCTTTTCACTGAAAATCTTATGCATTCTCACTGAGCATAAGTGGTTTTATTTATTCAACGGTTTAAACCTAGGTTTCGGCAGCATTTCGGTGCCAAATTTACCCAGAGAAATAGCTACAACATTTAAGTTGAATATTGCAGAATTTGCAGTGAAACTGCCGGTATACTTTTAGCAAAAATAGTAGTTAATCTACGTATTTAATAAGTCGTTTCGCTCAAGGCTGCGGCCGTGTGAATGTCAGTTTTAGCGATTGAAAATATCAGGCTTTTCTCGTAAGACATGTTTTCGTTTCAGCAGAATACTAGGTACAGTTAAAACATAATAAAAGTACAAGGTTTTATATGAAAGTCTGTGCTACTAAAACGCGAATGCGCAGCCGATCACGCTATTTCTAATTTCGTAGAATTTTTATTTTTTTCCTTTGATGGGTCAGAATTCGGAAATCTACTAAGTAGTTACTGGGTAGGTAGAGAATGTAGTGTAGAATTGACAGCTTGTCGTGATTTTTGGGGGGTAATTTATATTAATACGTGAAGATAAAGGGTTGTACTCCTTTTAACGGTGTATGAAATTTCACACACTTGTTTATATTGAGAAGGATTACGGAATGCTAATATTTATAAATTAATTATGGTCGAAATTCGACCACTGGCGATCACTAGTTTATAAAATCTATGATATGACGTGATACGTCAACGGCGGTGCCCTACTGTACTGCATATCCATTAACACACACTGGACAAGCGCGATGGGTTAATATGTCCAAACATTTACTCTCTATGATATTCGACTGACAAAGAGGTAGGTAGTAGGGAGGCCTTTGCACTGCAGTGGGACAATAATAATAATTATGAAAATATATATACATAATATATTACGGGTCTTAATCGCGTGAATAATTTAAGGTAAAATACCTTGTTTATTGCCCGACGTTTCGACCGTTGCAAAACGGTCGAATATTTACGCGATCAAGACCCTATATATATATTTTTAAAATGAGTACCAATCGCGAAAGTTTATCAACATATATAATAATAATAATGAACGTGATAGCATTTAACCTCGCTGATCTCACGACGTGTCGAACACAACGAGTCGTAGATACCTTATACAGATCGGTAGGTACTATTATTGTTAAACTACGACGGTGGCAAACAGGCATACCGCTCGTTTGGTGATAAGCGCTTATCATGAGCCTTTGGACGTCAGCAACATTACGGAAGTCAGGGATGCGTTGCTGACCCTTTAAAAATCTATTTACTACTAACTCTGCAACGAAAACACAATTTCCGCGATGGCCCTTGATGGCCCGCACAAGTCATTAAAGTCAATTTTTGGTGGAAATGGACCGGCGAGATTACAATTTTCTTTCATCCAATCTGCGTGCCGCCTGGAAATAGGCCATCACTGTAAACATACGAGGCTATTACTACAAATGCATACCGCCCTTTTAAAATTTCCGTGTCATTTTCAATTTAAATTGTAAAAGAGGGGTGTTAGAAGTTTCGTTCCTATGTATTTGGCGTCGTAGCTCTCATACAGATGAATGAATTGCAATTAATTTTTAGGGTTCCGTAGTCTAAATGTCAAAAACTGAAGCCTTATAGTTTCGTCAGTCCGTCCGTATGTCACAGGCATTTTACTCAAATACTACACAATTAATATTGATGAAACTTAGTGAAAAGGTGTCTTGTAGTAGCCACTATTTAGTTTGATAGCTAAATAATAAAAATATTTTTGTATAATGTTTAAGAAAAAATCGGCTTCGCAAAACGCAAACGGAGTGTTATGTAGGGAGGTCGATTTTTTTTCAGCTAACATCAACATGTCTTTCGACAGATCTTTTAAAAACATTTCAAGGTTTCTAAAAAATTTTTTTTGATTATGTGAATGTTTTTGAAAATAATCGCTTCTAAATTTGCATAAATTGTGCCCTCCGTTTGCCCTTATCTTTTGAGCCGCGTGACCAAAAAATATGAAAAAATCACCAAGGTATACGCATAATAAATTAAACATATATTTCGGATATAATCGGATATACCGTCATTGAGTTATTTCCGAAAAACTCTCTTAACAAAAGGGGGCAAGAGCCATGAACATACTCTCTTCTGCTGATGCAATTATTCAAATCGGATTTTTTCTTATGTAGTGCCTTTATTTGTAACTAGCTGACCACCGCACATTGGTATGCGTAAATTTTACCCGTTTTTGAAACATTTCTCATTGCTGCTCCGCTCCTATTAGTCGTAGCGCGATGTTATATAGCCTATAGCCTACCTCGATAAATAAGCTACCCAACAGAAAAATATTTTTTTAATTCAGATCAGTAGTTCCTGAGATTACCGCGTTCAAACAAACAAACTATTCAGCTTTATAATATTAAGTATAGATTTAGTTTAACATAAGTAGTCTACCTATGAAGTTTTAAGTATGTAGTTGACTCATTCTACGTATCGGTTTCGGGCGTAAGTGTAGGTATATTTTATAGCTATGAAAGATATTCTATTTCATGATGAAAGTGTTTACTATTTCATATATTTGCGGCGCCGTCTATCCAAGGTAGGTACACTTCGATGTCATATGGACAATAAAGATGGTATCTAGTTAATCGAATTTTCTATATGAATACCTATCTTCATAAAGTCAAAAGATTTGATATTGATGCGGTATCTATTTCTCTCGTATGGAAATGTGTTGTAGAAAGAGTTGTATATTATAGTAGACCTCAGAACATTGATAATTTAATACTACTAGAGTATAAGCCCAAGTAAATCAGTTTTGATCATTCACTAGCTTTTGAAAATCCTTTTTAGAGTAGGGCTTTAGGGGCCAAAATGGCGTCTGTGTGTCTGTTTGTTTATCCATCCATGTGTCACAAGGATTTTACACAAAAGTTACAGAATGTACTTGTATAAACCGCTTATTAGTTCAACATTTAAATAACATTTTTTTTATTTGGTATTTCAAAAGGAAGCAACGCGAAACTACGAAAGTGAAGCGATAGAGAAGCGCAGGGAAAATTTTGATCGCTAGTTTCTTCATTTTGATTTTGTTTCAATTTAATTCCGAGAACAAAGTAGCATCAACGCCGAATGGTATAGTATAAATTGTCTGCCAGAAGTTTTGTCCGCAATGAGCAAGAAGCCCCGGAAGAAGCGCTAACACCGTTCGAGAAGGCCGTGAAAGATGTGTCAGTAGCGGACTGGAAAACATGTTTCGAAAATTGGTTTAGACGCATGAAACTTTATATGGAGGCTGGTAGAGTTCTTTGAAAAGATTTAATTATAATATTTTATCCATAGTTAGAAGTAAGTTTTTTTAGTTTCTTAAACTTTCTAACAGAAGCAGATTTTTTTACAGTAAACATCTACCTAGTCTGGCCATAAATACTGTTACAATTAAAAATAAGAAAGATATTACATTTGAATTTGGAATCTGTCATTTTTATACGATTGTTCATTGTATTTTCTAATTTTGGCGCCAATACATTGTACAATATTTTGCTATATTAAAATGGAGTGGGGTGATAAAGAAAACCGAATCGCTGTGATTGCATTACACAAAGTTGGTATGGAGCCGAATGTAATTTTTAAAACTCTCCATACGCTTGGTATTAGTCAAATGTTTGTGTACCGGGCTATTAATAGGTACAATGAGACCTTCTCTGTTTGTGACAGAAAAAGATCTGGCCGTCCACGTAGTGTTCGTACGAAAATGGTGGTCAAAGCAGTAAGGGAAAGAATTCGAAGAAATCCTGTCCGAAAGCAAAAGATTTTATCTCGGGAGATGAAGATAGCACCCAGAACCATGTCACGCATTTTAAAAGATGACTTAGGACTTGCAGCCTATAAGAGACGCACTGGTCATTTTTTAACTGATAATTTAAAAAAGAATAGGGTGGTAAAATCGAAGCAACTACTGAAGCGGTACGCAAAGGGAGGTCACAGAAAAATTTTGTTTACGGATGAGAAAATCTTTACAGTTGAGCAACATTTTAACAAACAAAATGACCGTATTTATGCTCAAAGCTCTAAGGAAGCTTCCCAATTAGTCGACAGAGTGCAACGTGGGCATTATCCGACTTCAGTGATGGTTTGGTGGGGTGTTAGCTATGAAGGAGTGACTGAGCCATATTTTTGTGAAAAAGGTATCAAAACATCGGCACAAGTGTATCAAGATACCATTCTTGAGAAGGTAGTTAAACCCCTTAACAACACCATGTTCAATAACCAAGTATGGTCCTTCCAACAAGACTCAGCGCCGGGTCATAAAGCTCGGTCCACGCAGTCTTGGTTGGAAGTGAACGTTTCGGACTTCATCAGAGCTGAAGACTGGCCGTCGTCTAGTCCCGATCTTAATCCGCTGGATTATGATTTATGGTCAGTTTTAGAGAGTATGGCTTGCTCTAAACGCCATGATAATTTGGAGTCCCTAAAACAATCCATACGATTGGCAGTGAAGAATTTTCCCATGGAAAGAGTGCGTGCTTCTATTGATAACTGGCCTCAACGTTTAAAGGACTGTGTTGCAGCCAATGGAGACCACTTCGAATAAGCTTTTTATATTTTGAATTGTTTTTTATTTATGTATTAAACTAACACACTGTAAAAGTAATAAATATTATTTGCAATAAAAAAAAATGTTTTTTCTTCGTAACAATATTTATGGCTAGACTAGGTACATGTGGCATATCATTCGGCAGTGTGAGGTTTCTTATTTTTTTTGATTAAGTGAATATTTTCGGAAATTTTCGCTCCATAGGTTGCAAAAATTGTGTCTCTCCCTTTATCTTTAAACTGTACCTATAGGTGGCCAAAAATATGAAAAAAAAATACAGAGATAACGTGTAGGTACTTTCAACTAAAGTTATTTTCAACATGATCGGATTTACCGTCTTTGAGTTATTGCCTAAAAACTGCTCTTCTTAACAAAAGGACGTAAGTGCCATGAAGATACGCTGTTTTGCAGGTGCACTTTTTCAGATCGTATTTTTCTTATGTAGTGCATTTCTTTGTAATAAAGAATGCGGAACCCTACACTGATCATGGTCCGACATGCTCTTGCTCGTTTTTTTTTTATTTCGCGAAAGCCCACGCCATTATAACCAGCAATCTGTTTGACAAATTTCAGCGCAATCCGTTCAGTGATATCAGCTGTTTGTCCATAGATCAGTCAGTCAGTAACGGTTGCCTTTTGTTTGTACAAATTTATCACACTAATATTATAAAGGCGAAAGTTTGTGAGTGTGTTAGTGTGTATGTTTGTTACTTCTTCACGTCTAAACGGCTGAAGCGATTTTAATAAAATTTGGTATGGAGTTAGCTGACACCCTGGATTAACACATAGGGTAATAAACCGCGGGTAACATCGCGGGGCACAGCTAGTCATTCATAATGTAGATTTCATTCATGGTATGGATTAAAAACTCCATTTCATTCATGGTATGGACTAAAAACCCCTGTGCGGTTAAAAGCCGTCATATCTTCCACATTTGTTTAGCCTATTTAGTCGAGAATTGTGGCAGGTTTGTCGCTAGCTCTGAAATGAATTGTGTAGTGTTGCGCTGCGGAAGCTTACAGTTTTACTCTTTTTAAAAGGCTTTTGTTCTTATTCTGGTGGTTAGCCGAGTGTAAATTGTTTTGCTGTGTTAAGAAAGTTATATTTTAAGTACATAATAACGTTGCGGTCTTATTAGGTACCAGCTTTAGCCTTCAGCTCTGCCCGCATGTCAACTTTAGAGCTGAAGTTTTCTGAAATTTCTCCTTATCAAGAGAAATTTCATATGTATAAGAGAGGATTTCTGAAAATTTGAACTAAAGAGTCTACACCACAAAAGAAACCTCTTGAAAAAGTTTTAGCTTTTTAGGTTAAGCTAGACGTTGATGAGGGAATTAATTGCGCAAAACTTTGATTTTTATTTATGTAGTTATTTATCTAATATGTTTAAATAATAATAGCAATTCTTGTATTAAAACCTTGCATACATGTACTATATTTTAATGGAAAAAAGCCTAAAAAATGTCATTAACGACGAAATAACTAAGATTAACCGGTAAAATCTATCCGGTCTAATCTAGATTACCAATAAAATGCGGCCCATCTACGGTGTCGGTTAAAGACCGTACGTATTCTCTTGAGATTTATTCTTCGTAAGTGTCCATAAAAGTATGATAGTCTTTTCTATTGTAATATTATTTAGTTTATGATATGAGCTATCAACACATTTTTATTGTACACTGGCCGAGAATATCTGTACCATACAATGGCTCACTCTCTTCTATAGGATAATAGATAAACAGTTTTTCAAGTAACTCTAACTAGGTACGTGTTATTCTCACCAAAATTTCGACTTTAACGTAACCATAGTTAAGTTGCTTTCACAGTAACAGAAATAATTGAAGACATTCAAAATAAAAAAAAAGTTTTAATTGAAATTAGACTTTATGAGTCACTGTTAAAGTTTTTATTGCAAAGTATTTTTATTATCTTCAAGGTGATGCGGGGGCTTTTCTTGCTTCTTCTGGACTTTTTTTTTATAAAATGACAACTTCCTCAGTAGGGTCCAAGCCCTGTTTCGCGGGGACTTTACAAACATTCAAGTCAGGGACACAAAGTACACCCAGACCCGGAACAACATAGTGTGTACCGTGTAGGAATCGAACCCACGACCTTTTGCGTAGCAGTCGGACCAACGGACACACTCCCACCGCGCCACAAAGGCAGCCAACGGACACAAAGTACACCCAGACCCGGAACAACATAGTGTGTACCGTGTAGGAATCGAACCCACGAACTTTTGCGTAGCAGTCGGACCAACGGACACACTCCCACCGCGCCACAAAGGCAGTCACATTTGACTATATCTAGAAGATACTGAAGGTATATCTATCTCTTTCGTCGCGTCGTAGAAAGAGGTAAATAGTCCCTCGAAACTAAATTGAGGTTACATTTTGATAACAAGTAGATATTCAAAGTGTGGGCTCCATTTACCCAGATATTATTTATATGTATGAATGCATATGCCGGTAGATATAAGTGTGTCAACTTGCAAAGTTTCAAAGTTTGGCGGTGTTTCAGCCACGATTGCGTAACAAACATCTCCAAGTCCAAACAAACATATGAACATTGAAACTTGCACAATATTATGTAGTAGGTAGAAGTAATATCGACTTTGTTCTCAAGGGGAGGCAACAGGTGACGCTGTCGCTTCGAGAATTTAATTAAAATCGTAACTTGGATTGGTTTATTGTTGTGCTTATATGTTTATCAAAACTTAGATCTTTAAAAAACACCGAAGGGTCTTATTCAGGTTAATAAATGCTGGCGGTGACGAATTCAGGCACACTTGGGAATAGTTTTGAAAACAAGGGGATAGGATTGGTCTTAAACAATAAAGCACAGTTTTGGAAATTTATATCTACAATATATCGACTTTTACTTGTGCTTTTATTTTAATTTTTTTTTTTTTTATTCGACCGTTATTACATTCGGTAGGTACCTAAATAACCCTGAAAAATCATTGCTCCTGTTCATGTTCTTGTCCCAACATTTAATTTTGATATAGTATTAAAATTTAATGTCACACAAGGTCATCTTGTTTTAATGCAAAACTTGGAAATGTAGGTTCAAATTCTTTCTACTCTCATTTTTCAGAGCTCTATCATTGCTGACGGGCTTCGTGGTAAGGACGCGGTCCGGGGATGGCAGTTGGCTTGGCTACGTGTCTCGCTCCGATCCTCGAGGAGCTTTGCCTGCTTGGCTTGTCAATAGGTAAGCAGTTCAAAACGGCTATTAAAGCTATAGAACAAAAAAAAACAGTAACCTTGAAATCCATGTAATAACTTTCTTGATTAAGATAGGTTGGCGTTTGTTATTCAATAAAGAGAGAAAATATCTTAAAACTTTGTACCGTTTTCCAAAAAACAAAAACACAGTCTTCAGAAATTCATTGCCAGACAGACCTCTCTAGATTTAATTACAAAAAACTGGCTACATCTGTTTCCGCGTTATTTTTTGATCGACGGATAATGGAACCAAAATTGGGGATGTTTCGCTAAAATTCTGTACCTATCTATAATCAGAATTCTAATTTAACTTGCAAAATGTTTTTCTATCTGCTTCCCAATTTTTTACTATAAGATAAATAATTCTATGTATCTTCATTTCAAGGGTAACAGCACAATTGGCACCTCGTTTAGTGCAGCAACTACACGCGGCCGCTCGCCGGTATCCTGGATGGAAGGCCCTCACCGACCTGCCCTACCACAAGCCTTGGCGACACCCAGAACAGGTGCCTCCGCACAGGATCTCGTTAGCTGACGTAAGTTGAAATGATGATCTGTCTTTGGATCTTAAGGAATAAGCCTTTTTTTTTAGAAACTTTCCTGGTAGGTTTCGTTATCAAATATGACAGGTGCATTTGTCAAAGTTTTAGTATCAGAGTCGTCAGAGAGACGATTTATTCCTCTATTAAGTATCATCCAATATATATTCCCATACGCACACAGGCTCGCTTCTTAATTTATATTTAATATTAAATATCTATGAAAAAAAGTACAAACTTCGAGTATTATTTACGAACCATCTAAGAAAGTGAATTAATTAAAACGTGATAAAATCTCCAATAAGAGTCATTACCTAATGAATTTCCTCTAGAGCGTCTCTCTGTAACCTCCGATCAATGACAACGACAAAGCAAAAATTCCAACAAAGTTCTTTCTCATAAAAACGTCGTCAAAAATCACCCAAAAAGTAATTATACGAGCTAATATACGACAGGATTCTTCAGCAAACTTTTAACGATCCTGTCAAGAAACTCAAATCCGAACTTAGTGTGTCATTTGTCTCTCATTGGTATTTAGAAAGAAGTGCTCGACTCGCAAAGTTACCACAGGGAGCTCATTACATAAACATGAGCCTTTGAAATACGCCCAATAATTCCCAAAGTAACTTTAGTGAGTTCTAAGAGTTTACAAAATCCCTTTTACCGATTTTATTGTTTCCAACTTTCGCTCTCCTCCAATTGGATATATTCTGCTCTGTCTGATCTTATTTTGCTTTGCTGTAAATTTTATTCGGATCGTATACAGTATTGGGTTTCTCGTCTATATTTTATTTGAAGCATTTACATAAGTGTTTCTAGCAGATTTTTTTATTGCAATAAGATTTTTCTATTTTTTTTTTCTTAAGACAACTACTATAATTTATCCAACTGTATCCTGGATGTCCCATTTTGACTTCTTTAAATTATTTATATCTGTTTGTGTGTAGTGTTTTAACATCGTTCATGAATCACACGTTTCATGAGTCGAAATCTCTCTCTTAATTGCATCGGTCAGAAAACGGCAAATAAGTAGTACTAGATCATTTGCAATGCTCTTCCAAGCGAATACTTTCTTTACTTAATGGATACAATTTCAAAATGAATTGGCTACTTCGCCGTCTATCCCACTAGTCTTATGGTGTTGTCCCGAAATGGGACAAGTAATACATTTTTTTTCTCAATAGTCCCATGGGATCAGTAATAACTATATTTGTGTCCCAGAAGTCATATTTCATCAACACTGTAGAATCAGATAGGCGAATACTTTCGAACTTTATTTCTATTTTCTGTTGACTACCTATAGTATTCACTCTATTCAAAAGTAATACTAAAAATTCAATTTAAATATTGCCTTGTCGCTTTCAAGACAATATTGGTTTGGTTTTAAAAGGTAAACATTTAAGAATTAAAAGAATCGAAATCATTATTTGCAAGAAAAGTGTCACACATTGTTGTCATATAAGATCATTTGATCATCGCATTTCACTAATTTAGGCATGCAAACATAAACAATGATATTTTAATTTAGTAAATCATTAATAATTATTTTATACATTCAAATATTTTCCAATTATGAGTTCGAGTTTCAAAAGAAATTTTCGCTTAATGACCTTTTTACCCGGCTGCAAGGACGGGTTAGGTTATGTTTTGTTATCTAAACCATTTAAATCATCTTTTCCAGTGCGTAGACCCCGACGCGCCTCCACCGCCAGCAGAACCAAAACCAGACACATCCAAAAAACTAGACGTGCCACAACCAAAAGAAATAGAAAGCCACAGCGTCGAAGATCTAGGAGACATATCCTCAGAATTTAGCATTGAAGTAGACGAAGACGCATTAGACCACAGCCACGATCCTACAAAAAAGAAAGGCAAGTTCTACAGACTCGTGAAATCAATGAAGAATAGAAGGAAGAGTGTACAGGTTGCTAAGAGTGCGGATAATCTGGTGGACAAGCCGATGGAAGAACGTCATGAGAAGAAAAAGATGTTCAAGTTCCACAGGCGGTTTAGCCTCAGCAGGGGAAAAGAGGATTGAGCTTAAAAGCGTTGTGAATAGTTCGGTTATTGAGGATAGATGTTTATTTGAGGCACGTGGATTTTTTGATACTATTACAGTATTGTATCTAGCATGTAGACCTTATTCAAAATTCAAAATTCTTTATTCACTTAGGATGCAAAACAACTCTTGTGATACGTCGGGATTCTACAAGTACATGTAATCGTGGCAATAAAAACTCACGGCCACTCTTTTCAAATAGTCAATTTTACAATGTTTGAATGTTTATAAATTTGATATGGCGGTAAGGTGCTGCGACTAATATACTATACACCATGTATATTATGATTGAAATTACTGTACATGTTTTTTAACAGTGTGACATTGCAATATATAGGGTATCTATGTGTGCATTTATTTGCCGTTTTAAAAGATCAATTTTTTACTTAAAACATCATTGGTACGGACAGTATAATATAAGTTAATTATTTGTCAGATTTTTGACCACTAATTTCTGTCTGGTCGGATTATTGTCATTCAGATTTGTAAAATAAACCGGTTCTCAATTTTTGGTACTCAGGTCTTCTTCAAGGTCAACTGTACTATGTACTACATAATAATGGTTTCGAAAATAGTCATCAAAATTCACGTGTTTCAAAAAATAAGTTTTATTTATAAGGTTGGTTTTTAAATGCCAAAGAGTATGTATAATTGTTGATGTTGTATCTAATGTTGCAATGTAGCTTATTTGTATATAACTCATATTATCATGTATCTTTTTGGCTGAAATGACCTATATCAAAAGGTCATACATTTTCTATAGGTCAAAGGTCATATCTTCAAAAGTTGTATAATTCATATAATCGTATATTCAAAGCCTATTTCAGGAAAGTAATACCTTCAAAAGATCTTTCACATATTCAAAACGTTAACATTTTTTTTTAAAGATAACTGTCAATGTGGGATTGTGGTCCCACATTACTAGCAATCCTGTTAACCCCTCCAGCTAAGCTCAATGGCTTGTGTTAGGAGTGGGTTCACGTCGGTAGTATAATGGGTAGGATTTGAACCCGCGACCTCACGATTGCGAGACCGATGCCTTAGCCATTCGGCTACCGCCGCTAATACATTTATAATTTCAAAATGTCAAGTATCAAAATTTCTTATGCTCATAAGATGTAAGAAGTTATGAAAAAAATGGCAGTCCCACGTTATAATTGTACCTAATACCTGACAAATTTAAATTCAATGGGGATGTTGACTGTCAAGTCAAATCAGTATCTTTTTATGAGATGTCAAAACGACAAGCTCTATAGAAATGTGTATGGAATAACAACCTATGACGTCATAAGTTCCTATCATAGTCAAATCATTACTTTAAGTATTCGTTTTCATGCTTTTAAATTCAAAAACATATTCAATTCAATTAAAATCAAATTCAATAGTGAAAATACACTTTTTTTCAAAGCATTTTAAGACCTATGACTATTGTCTTAAAATGCTAAATGTTATAATCATGCAACGCGAAAGTTTAAATGTTAGTACATTTTAAGACCTTTTATTGCTTAATTCGTATTTTTTTTTTCTCGTAGTCAACTACCCAATTGTTACTGTTAAATCGTACAAAACTACTTGAATAATCTTTAGGAACTTTTTTCTTATAAATCGGCAACATTGTCAAAGAATCCAAAAAGAAAGAAAAGTTTGACAAATCATCTGTACCATAATAAAATTATAATACATATCTGTAGAAACGCACACTTGGTGTCTATTTGTGCCCTTGTTTGTAAAAAATAATTACTTATACGAGTTGTCTATAGCTTATTGTCTGTGGTAAAATCATTGACGTATAAACAAGGACTGCGCCATCCCTTTCAATTAAAAAGTAAATATTGACTACAAAGCGTGAAAGAGAGAAAAAATTCGTGCGGCCTTTGACAGGTATGGTCCATAAAGTAGCGTTGTCTCTTTCTAGAGAGTGGTCAATTTTGTGAGGTTATGGCGCAGTCTTGTTCGCTACGTCAATGGGTGAAATGCGTTGATGTGTCTTTTATTAAGGGAACTCTTATTTTATAAAGCAACTACCAACAAACACTATGACGGTATTATGTAAATTGTTGAATGTTACAAACACCAATTTTAACTAGCGTGTTATTCATACTATTTAAAAAATAATAATAGAAGAAGATAAAACATCCGTTATTTAAAATGCTTTAATAACGAATAACTATACTCTGTTCGTTTTGGGTTTATATTAAGTATCAGCCATTGACGTATATACCTGGACCGCGCCATCCCTTTCAATTAAAAAGTAAATATTGACCGCAAAGCGTGAAAGAGAGACAAAACTCGTGCGGCCTTTGACAGGTATAGTCCACAAAGTGTGTCTTTTTAAAGAGATAAGAAAAAAATACCGACACTCAAAACAATTTTTGAACGAATACACTAACTATGTAGTTAAAAAGTGCATCTATTCCGTAGAACGATCACGTAATGGCTGTCCATTATGTTTTAGTCGGATGCGACTGCAGTCGCCACATAACAAACTTTTGTTAACATTCTTTCTAACCCAAAACGAACACTCAGTAGTTAGAGGTAGAAGCTCATTCTGCACCAGGTACTCATTCTGTCACCGTGGGTAACATATGATAGCTGAGTGAGGGTTCGTGAGTACCAATTTCATGTAGAATGTTGTCTAAATTGTTATATTGAAAGGTGTGATTTGTATAAAGTTTCCCTCGACAAACAATTCTACTAGTTTATTTATTGGCAAATCAGTCACCCTTTGGGTAAGCTAACAGAATTATGCGATCAAAACACGGGCTAACAATTATTTAGATTCGCCATATCTCGATATTTAACTTCTCAAATATTTTTCTACAGTACCTACAGTCTCCCCGAAGACATAAATACAAAAGCATCTTATTAATAAGTAAGTATATTATAAACTCTGTAGCTATGAAGTTTCTGAAAATTCGCTAGTGTTCATAACTTTATCTTATAAATTCAAAGAGAGAGATGTTATAGGGTTCGTGTTTTGTATTTAGTATATATAAGATGTTGATGTAGCTGTTACTTTAATATAAGATTAGTGTACGTGAAACTCGCATATTTATGGAACTATTTAGTTTGTTTACTATTAAAAATCATGTGTTTAATGTGGGCTATAGTGACTCTTAATTGGTCTGTGGTAGGCTACTTGAGAGCAAAGCGCTTATTATTATCAGTTCGAACAGCATGCACGGTTTCTGTTAATTAAAAACGTTAGTATGATTTTTCTAAGTTCTCTCTACACAGATATTGCTTTTGGGATTACTAAAAAATCTTCCAATAGTTTATTAATTCAATATGTGAGACACAAAAGATATAGGTAATCAATTAAACTCATTCGACTCATGTGAAACAACTGTTTTAAACTCTAATCTTATATTTTAAGATATTAATAAGTTACCATTATATTATATTTAATACTTAAACCTAAAGTTATAATTTTATGAGGATGTACGTCTGAAATACAAAATTTTAACACAAAGTACTTACTCCTTGAAATATAATTATAGGTACGTAATATAAAGATATATTCCATGTTAAAAATTATGAGTTATTTATAATTTAAAATTGTGCAAGTATTCTGATTTGATACAATTTTTAAACATAAATCTTATCAAAATGAAAAGTAATAAGTAATATTCTTATTTAAATATATTTAGTAGGTAACCAAGCTGATACATTTATCTTATTTAAGTAATTTACTTATGTAAGTAACTTACAAAATATTTTTTTCAGAGTTTATTTTAGAGTTAAATTTGTATGTTCTGTGCAAAAAGCTAAATAATGTTATTTCTAACGAAATATGACTGGCTATAAACACGTTTGTAATCAATACAGAATGTACAGAAAAACAGTAAACGTATCTACTAGGTACTTACAATTTACAATAGAAGTTTTTTCCCGTAATCGAGCGAATTCCGGCTTATAAAAGATTAACAATAGTTCGTTTTTTATTCTCGAAAGGTCTGTGAAGGTTCTATATAAATAATCAAAGGAAAACTTTCGTTATTACTTTTTTTTAAATTTTATTTCATGATATTGGTTTTGGTTAGTTGTTTTTTTTTAAATTTTATGTGTTTTTTGTCCTGGTTTGTTATCGAAATTTATAGGTAGTAGTAAAGGAATACTTATAGGCATACCTACTTAAATAATTTACTGAGGCAATCAAAAGGCGTTTGGGTGGTTAAAATGAGCCCCATCACGTAAAGTACTCATTCTGTACCTTGTGGTCATTTTGGCCACGGACTATGATCTTATGTGTTACATATTTTAGTGTAAGTGTATGCATGGCTGTGTAATTTTATTATTTATATTAAGATGGCTTGCTACGGTATATAACTCCGTAAAATTCTTCATAATATTATGTGCCATTTTTTGTGATATTAATTGCGTTGGTGCAGTGCACCGGCCAGGTCTAAATTTATTTCACCTGTCAAAATTTATTAAAATAAAAATGA
This sequence comes from Herminia tarsipennalis, assembly GCA_945859575.2. NCBI lineage: Eukaryota > Metazoa > Arthropoda > Insecta > Lepidoptera > Erebidae > Herminia > Herminia tarsipennalis. The sequence goes on along the minus strand of OX243834.2, from coordinate 4,889,504 downwards.
TACATTTGTAATATACTAATAACCTCCCTTCTTTCGGTCTTAGCTTCTTTACGTTACACCAAATAACTTCGTGAAAAAAATTACAAACTCATCATCTGCCACCTACTTTTGTCACACACATCTGAGAGACCCTGGAGTAAAATCGATGTTTCGTTGTCAAGTTTAGGGCCTAAACCTCACAATAAACAATGATTTTAATCCAGGAAAATAGTCTGTAGGTGGTTAAGGTCATAACACCAAAAACAAATGGTAGGTGATTAAGGGTTAGTAATATTTTTTAAAACTAATATTACAAGGTTATTAATATATTTCTAATCACCCTGTATATAGGTAGATCTATTGTTTGCAAATCTTTTTTTTCTATGATACTACTATGTTAATCCAGGATATTTATATATTTTACTTATTTGAGTATCAATTTTTATTCCAATTCTTTCAGAACATCAGGTGATTGTCTAACAGATGCAATTTTTGCAAAATTTGAAAATTTATATGTAGATATACTTATCTGCCTACCGTGAGCAGCCATCTTGAAAATAGCTTCATTGTTATATATTAGGTAAGGTCAGTTGGGGCAAGTGCCTCTACGGGGCAAGTGCGACGTACATCAGTATCTCCTAAACCAATACTGTATTTGAAAAACGCGCCATAGCCTGTCCTTCTAAAAGAAAGCGTAGTTCCGGGATAAAATTATAGATATCGCCACTGAGCCTACTACAATGTGAGTCGCCATTTTGTTTTGACCATCTTAAACTCGTGGTGTCCACGTTGACAAGTGCTGTGCATATCTGTTCTGATCTAAAGAAAAAACGAGTACCGAGGGATTTTAACGAGGTAAGTGCCTTCTCTAGACATTATTCTCCTTACGCCTGTATATATTTTATTTCTATTTCATAAGGAAGAAATTTTAGCGATGTTTTAATTTTTATAACCTACAACAAACCAAGTGAGGCAAGTGCGTCTACTAGCAGTGGATAAGTGCGCCACTATAACGCACTTGCCCCGAACCAGAAGTTGACAACAATTAAAAACATTTTGTGGTAGTTAGAATATAAGTATGTATTTATTTAATAAACATCATGCAACTTAAGTTATTAAATAAGTAGAAATTATATAAATATTAGGTAAATCCTAATAATCGAAATACCACTTGCTGTCTAATCTCAAAATTTCAGGAATTGTAAAGGCTACAAACATGAAATTTGGCATATAGGTTCTTTATAGAGTGTAAGCCTCCGCTGACCTTCGAATTCCTTCCATAAGTAGGTGAAATAGGGGGTAGGGGATTATGAAAGTCTTCTTGCTTTTGAAGTAAAATAAATTTTAAATCATCTTAAATCTACTCATACTAAGCCGTGGGAACCGGTTAGTGCATCTATATGTGTATTTTTTCTAAATAATTCCCACTTTATTATCCTGTTTTCTAAAAATTTAAGTTCATAAAAAAAAATGAATATTTTGTTTTAGGTCACAAGAATGGTTCGGCAATATGTACGAAAAAAAGACGGGCCTAATTGGAGTAAACAAACGCTAGAAGAGGCCGTTGAAGCGGTAAAAAGCAATAGGATGTCGGGATATGAAGCAGCAAAACGTTTCCAAATACCAAGAACGACAATAATGGATCATGTCACTGGTCGAAGAGGACAAAAATCTAATAGTCTTGGCAGACCAACCGCACTTCATGCAGAAGTGGAAGAAAAATTAGCCAATAATTTGCATGTTATGGAAAAGAATGGCTTTGGACTTTCACGTAAGGAAGTGATGGAGCTTGTCTCAGATTATATAAAAGCAAACAAATTCAAAAACCCTTTTAAAGATGGAATTCCAGGGCATGACTGGTTCAATAACTTTGCTACAAGGAATAATTTGTCACTCAAAAAGCCACAGGCTGTTGAGTATTCTAGAAAAAAAGCGACTGACCCGTTCCTTATACACGAATATTTCAATATACTTGAAAACACTATCAAAGAGTTAGGACTGGAAAAAAAACCAGAAAGAATCTGGAATATTGACGAGACGAGTTTTTCAAATGACCCAAAAAAAACGAAGGTAGTTGGGATGCGTGGTTATGCTTCTACAAGAACCACGGCCACATCAGGCAAAGAAAATACGACAGTTTTATTTGCAAGCAATGCAGCAGGTGGAAAGGGGCCTCCATTTATCATTTATAAAGCCAAAAACATTTGGAGTGAATGGACTTCCGAAAAAGCGTATCCAGGTACGTTGTACTATGCTACTAAAAATGGCTGGATCGAAACTGATGCATTTGAACAATATATCGCTAAAAGTTTCATACCCATGATTAATAATAAAGAAGAACCAACTCTTCTCATATATGATGGACACAGTACCCATGTACAATTAACTGTTATAGAAATAGCAAAAAAAAATAACGTCACAATCATCAAGTTACCAGCACACTCTAGCCACCTACTGCAACCGCTAGACTTGGCGGTTTTTAAAGCATATAAGGACAGATGGGACGAAGAAATGGTGAAGTGGCAAAGATGTCATATTGGTGAAAAGTTACCAAAGAAAGAGTTTGCCGTTCTGATTGGTGAAGTTTGGGAAAAATTAGATCCGCAAATAATAAGAAACGGGTTTAGGAAAGGAGGCATAAATCCGTTTAATAGAGATGTGATACCTGAGGGAAAATTTGATCCCAATGCTTTGGAGCGATGGAAGAGTCACAAAGACAAATTTCATAAAATAAATCATTGCTGCGACACAGCAGTGGTTTCTACAAAAAATCCACCAACGTTGAGCGCAATGTGCCTAAAACAAGTAAATACTTTTATCAATGGCTTAATGAGCGCTGATGCGTTTACACATTCACAGGTGACATTCTTAGGTAGCTCACATTCACCTGTTCTGCAGGTCAATAATTCGTCCGAAAGTTCACAAACTTGTTCATTTGAAGATTTGCTTTTGAGAACTATGAAAATTAGTGAAAGTAAAATTATTAAAAAGAAAAAAGTAAAAATCGCTAGTGCTGAATTAATTACGCATGATGATGTGATAAGAAAATTAGAAGAAAAAGAACGGGAGAAACACTTGAAAACAACTAAACAGAAAAGGATAAAAAACACCACAACATGCAATATAACAAAGAAAAAACCGTCATCTGTGTCAAACAGCAAATCTCCTTTGTCATCCCCAAAGGCTTCTTCATCAAAATGTTTACCAAAAATAAATATTGTAGCGGACAAGTACTTATCTGAACAAGAGAAATTTGTTTTTAAAGAACTGGTAACGAAGACAGATGAAGTACGTATCATACAGAAAGATACATTGTTAAGCGTTAAGAAGAATGAAAATGAGAACGTTAAATTAAAGAGATCTAAATGTGAGAAAATTGATACACAAGGTGTGATACAACTAAAACCTGAAAATAGGAAATGTAAAAACAAAAAGACGAAAACAAACATGAAGAAAACATATAGTTCAGATGAAGAAAGTGACTATAGTGTACACGATTCCTCGGACTTAGAAAACTTAGACGACTACGTAAACAGTTATTTATCCTGTGATGCTGATGATACATATCAAGAAAATATTGACCCACAGGTGATATTTGGACTCAGCGATCTTAATTATATCGCTGAAACTACTACTAAAGTTCAAAAAGGTGATTGGGTTTTGGTTAAATTTTGCACCAAAAGAAACATCAAACATTTCGTTGGTGAAGTACTTAATATGCAAAATAATCGCCCAACAATAAAATACGTGAGGAAAGTCCGAGACAGTAAGCAAAATTCTGTTTTTACGTATCCAAACATACAAGATATTTGCGAACTAAAGCACATTGATGACATAGTTACCGTTTTACCCCATCCAACAATTTCTCGTCGTGGACAAATTATTTTCAAAATTGAGTTTGGAAATTACAATATACAGTAAAACACGACGTGATTAATGGTATGGTTTTTACCCACCATTAGTTTATTGATAAACAAAGAAGTATTGATTTATTTTTACAATTTTTATTTTTTTGTCGTTAATTAATGTCAAACTAGAAGATAAAATGAGTGTTCCTATTTTTCTAACATAAGTATTCTTACATTCCAAAGAGAGAAAGATGTTAAGTAGAATAAGATATTGAGGGATTTACTAAAATACTGTTTATAATATAGGATTTATTTGATTAACGTTAGTTTTTATAAGACAAATACTCAATAAATGATACGTTTATGTTAATTTTTGAGACTGATTTAGTTTGCTGTATTCAAGACTGAGATTTTGTAAACTTTATTAGTGACGAGTGCGTCAGCCTCTTTTAATAAAACATTATTTCTTTAAAATGTTTTTATTATTTACTACTCATTAATGTCTTATAATAAACATAACACTGCAATTCATTGAATATGGTATTCAATGAAATTGCAATGTTATGTTGCTCCGGTTGAAAAAATGTTTAGTAGCCCTGAAACCAAACGTATGCCGCACTTACCCCAGGATTTGTTTTTGAGCGATAACAGTCCTAATTTTAAGAGTACTACATATCTGATTGCATCAAGTATTTCTACTCATAAGCTTTTATTCAAAAAATAGACCCTATTCTAATAATAACTAAATAAAAGCTATTTCTTAAGCCTAGCCGCACTTACCCCAGTTCCAAGGTCAAGTGCGTCTAAGTGGCCAGTTTTATTCAAACACATAAAATTCTTACAAAACGTAGTTTATATTGCTCGACGAAATAATAATTTACAACTAAAGAAACGAAGCTATCCAGTAATACCTACTAAACTTGTGTATGATTTATAAAAATAAAAATACTTACAACTATAGGCAATGTTTAAAAAACTGTACCGCACTTGCCCCAACTGACCTTATATATTAATTATACTTAACCTACTAATAGTCACTGTATACTTACCTTTCATATAAATTACTATTCTTCGTGTAACCACAAAATGCCGAGAGTACAGAAGGTAAAGTAACATTATGTATTCGTTCCAACAACTCAAACATGGATCTCGCCGTCTTTGTTTACACACGACGTGACACGGACATTCAGAACCTTCGAACACAGCCTCAGAACTAGTCCGAAGTGGTCCCAAATTCCATGAGTAGACATCGCTTATAGAATTTCGGGCCAATTCGGTAGTGTGACGGAGTGTGGGTTGCTCGACCACATCTGTATGAAACTAACCTTTTGTATTCTCAATGTTTTGTCGAGTTACTATCTAATACGTTTATGATGCGTGCCTTCTATATTTTATCTTTGTAATTTTACTATTCGAGTATGAGATTTTTTTTTACTGTGTAAATACTGTTTTGATCAATAATACTATCTACTGTTTTTTTTAGTATTTCTAAAAGATCTGTAGACATGGTATTGCATGACGTCATATTATTATTTTTCAATTGTAATTAAAATATATCATATCATGATTTAGCATTGCATCCTAGCAAAATTAATTCAAACAAATAAAACGTTATTATAGAAATACTTACAAAATTGAGGCCCCAAGACAATAAATAATTTTATAATCTTTTTATTATAACTATCAAGGTTTTATTTTCTGTATATCGTAAATCTTCTCGCGCAGAACAAGTTCTTTGCCATGGAGTGCGAGTATACCTAAGTATGAGAATAAATTACTTTAAATAATCAGTCAGTAGCAATGCTTAAATACGCCCAATAAATACGTTTCTCTACAAAGATGTGATCAAATTCAAGAATTGTTATGTACTCATAATACTGAGTGCATAAACCCAATTTTAAAATTGGAATACCCAAAAATTAAATTTATCATATTTTCATTTGTTTATTTATCAATAAAAAGTTACCAAATTAAAAAAGTGTAACATAAAAAGTTCTATGCCATAATAAAACTTAACTTGCTTAACTTAATATTTGTTTTCAAGGCATTTTGAGACACAAATACTATTGGCTGATTAGTGTTAAATAATTGATTGCTATTGCAGTTAAGTAGGTATCGAATCGAAATCTCTGTGTGTACTTCTGCCGTGCGGCCAAAAACTCGTTGTACGCCTCTCTAAATATTTATTTGATTATTATTTAATACTTTTTAACCTGTTTTTTAATTAAACGTGTATAATCTAGGTGATAATTGTACAATGTGTGATGCTTAGCTTATTTATTTACAGTTATAATTACAAGCTTAAAGGTAATATTAAAAATATATATTTACAATATCTGTCAGAAAAATACAGAAATTATTATATGTAAAAGTGTAGAAAACTTTAAACATTAATTTAGGTAATATTCAGAAAATATGTATTCGGTTGTTTTATTAATGTGTTTTTTAACAAATATAATTGACATAATAAAAGTTGTTGTCTGCGATTGTTTTTAGGGAGTTGGGGAAATGACGACAAGGTGACCTATCGTCATTATCACAGTCCCGTATTTAGATCTTATTAATATCGAGTCTTTGTGCTGTGTGAAGCAGTGGCGAAGGGTCCTCTGAAGACCATTATTTTCGGTTTCCTTTAAAATTGTATTGAGTTAATATTGTACGTACAAAAACCGTCTCTAACAAGATACATTTTCGTATCGGGTTACCTTAGGAAAATTTTTCGTGTGAAGTGTATTGTACACTTCACACAGCATTCACTTCATACTATACACTGGAAAATCGACTAGATAAAAAGTTTTCTATACTTCAATGCAGTTTATTTCTTAACCAGTATGTTACATAGATAATTACTGTTCAAACTAACTTGCTCTATGAATAGGCACATTCCATTTCTTCTGGTAATAAAAAAGTAGTTTTTTTTATTGATGTAAATAATATTATATAGTTGACTAACACTTTATTCACTCTTAAGAGGTGTAGTGCTGTCACATAACTAGATATAGTAATTTTTACTTATATCACTACATTTTGTTATTAAGGCGTTGAAATAAGTCAGATTTAATTTTATTTATAAGCTTAAAAAAAAGTAAAAGGATTTGGCCGTCTTTTTTACTTTTTTTCATAGACTAACATAACTTTAATCATTTTTTTCTCTGTAGACATTACGACAGATAGAATAGCGCGTTTTTCTTAATTTTTTTGTTAACAAAAGTAATCCAGAGTTAACTTTTTGTCTACCTATACATATAAAAAATATATCAATGTTGTTTATAAACATTAATGACGTAACTACACCTCTAAAGCCGATTGCAGACTCAAAACTAAACTAAGTTAATTTAGCTTAGCTTGCAATTGCTGTTATCTACTATTATAGTATGCAAATTTAAAACTAAGTAAGAGTAAGGTACCTATTACTTTTTAATTTCGAATATTTCTACTTCTAATTTATTTAAGTATAATAAAAATAATATCCTGGGACAACTTACACAACGTCATCTGATCCCAAACCAAGCAAAGCTTGTACTATGACAACCATACTACTGATAAACATACTTATATATTTCTAAATACATACACATTATAGATAAATAACACCCAGACACAGAATAAACCATCGTGCTCATCACACAAAGTTTTATTCTGGGTGGGGATTTGAGATTTATTGGATTCTGGTAAGCAAAAATGAGAGCCTACCAAAATCCATTTTTTCCTTCAGAACCTATTTAAAAATGGGTAATAATGAAAAATGGCATACAATCTAAGCTAAATTTAGTTTAGCGATTGGTCTGCAACCAGCTTAAATGTTATAATATAGTTATTGTCACGCAGCGCGGTTGAGCAAATGTTTATATAGTCATGTTATATTGTTCCATTTGTTGAGGCAATTAGTTTTAATATAGAAAATATACATCATGGCGAAATGTGTGGCTTTTATTTACCTTTTTAATTAAGTATACCTATTGTTTATTTATCGTCTGTACCTTTATATTTCTGTTTTATTGGTAAGTGAATCGAGTTTGATTATCTGGATATACATATAGGCATATATTTAACTATACGAAGGCGGAAACATAATGACGTGAAAGAATACCCATTTGGTTGATAAAATTAATGTCGGGCAATAAAAAAGGTCTTTTACTTAAAATATTCATGCGATTATGACCCGTAGTAGGTATATATAATCACACTAATATTATAAAGGTGAAAGTTTGTGAATATATGTGAGTGTGTATGTTTGTTACGGCTGGAGCGATTTTAATAAAATTTGGTATGGAGTTAGCTGACACCGTGGATTAACACATAGGCTAATAAACCGCGGGTAACACCACGGGGCACAGCTAGTTAGTACATATTTTTGTTTTTCAGGTAGAGGAGAGTTAGTACATATTTTTGGTAGAGGATAAAGAAAAGACTATTTAATGGCTAAGGCATCGATCTCGCAATCATGAGGTCGCGGGATCGAATCCTACCCATTATACTACTGACGTGAACCCACTCCTAACACAAGCCATTGAGCTTACCCGGAGGGATTCACAAGATTACTAGTAATTAGTAACTTGCTTGTTAACTTAAAAAAAAGTTGTCACATTCGTCGTTTTTATACCAAATACTCGTATCGTAGCACTTGCGCAAGCCCTAATAATGTGTTGATTTAGGGCAAACTACTATCTAACTGTTGAAACAAGTAATAATAACTACTTAGTAAGCTAGCCTACTTAGGCTAGTTTACTTAAATAACAAGCACACTTTATACGTATGGAATTGGTATTCAATTCTTGGCCATGGGTAGGTACGGAAACCTCGAAAGTTTGTAGGTAAGTATCAATTTTTGAGTGCCTACTTGCCGTATCTATCAGATTCAGTGGGAGTGTGTTGGTACGCCTGATGTGCAAGAGATTGTGAAATCGGTAAGTACAGTTGGATCAACGTAACTAGGCCGGACTGAAGTAGGCGACAAGTGGTTGCGCAGATGCATGTTTTAGAAGTAAATGGTGACAGAAAGCGGGGGGCGGGGGCGGTAGCTAAACCAAGAGAATTAGAGATGCGATTACGCATTACATTGTCATAATTAGTATTACTAAGTCATGTTTTTTGTGATTATTTTCGTAAAGAAATTGTTTTTCACAGTTTCTTTAGTATTTACTGTAACTGTTCTAAATTTAAACTTTTATGAACTCTTAAAAATAGTGTTTTTATATTGTTGAATTAAAATGTTGTTAGTATTTTTAATCGATTTAACATAATTAATCGTTTTCGTAAGTAATTTTAGGGTCGCATCTCTATGACATGCGCGAAAGTGGTAAAAACCTAACTTCAATCCGGTCAAGTTACGTTGATCGTACTGTACAAAAGATAAATTTATCACTTTGTTTATGTCACGCGTTTTTTAAATTGTTTCGTCTCTAGACCCAACAATTTAAAAAACGATTTTTGGTTCTAGATTCTAATCTAGAACCAAAAATTTTAAAGACTTTTGACAGAGACCAATCTGGCTAGTACATAACTACCCTGTCTCTCAGAAATGCCTGTGTTCCAAGTCCTAGCAGTGGAAATGTCAAAATTAACTTACACCTGCGGCTCCGCCCGCCTCGATGTCGGTTATCGCGATAAAAACTATCCTATGTATATAATTGCATTTTTGGAAGATAGAATAATTTGAAGTCCAGACCCAGGAATCGAACCCAAGACTTCCGTAAGCCAAACCGGGGCCGGTATCGAACCACCTATCTAGACTATGTTACTAGACCTCAAATTTTTCTATCATTTCATGCTCGTGAGTTGGGCCCTCAACCTATCTTCATACAAAATTTCATTTAAAACGGTTCAGCGATTTAAGCGTGAAAACGTAACAGACAGTTCCGTAGCCAAAATGGCAAAACGGAACTCTTATAGTTTCGTCATGTCCGTCCGTCTGTTCGCAGCTTTAATGCTGCAGGCTGTAATTGTGCACGGATAAACATGTTACTAACGCCAAAGTGAAAGAATAAAATCTTGCAAAACATTTTTTTTTAGTGTACCTCCCCTATATGTAATATAAATGGATGTGATTTTTTTCTAATCTACCACACTGTGTAGGGTATCGTTAAATAGGTCATAAAAAAACGTTTAGGGGTTCAGAAGACGATTTTTAGATTTAGGGATCCATTCAGTAAAACATTAAGATTTAAAGTGCAAATTTTTGTTTAGAGTTAAGTGCCCCCCTCCCCCTGCTAGCTAAATGATTGATGTTGAGTATGTGAAAAAATTCACGGTAGTAGTTTAAATATTGAAATTAAAAAGAAAACTATCACAGCTAACTATACGTCTACGAGTAACAGCTGATCAAGTGAGAAGTAACAAAATTTCGTACAAATTCCATTGAAATGTTTAAAAAAAAAAAAAAAAACATTGTTTTTTTTATAAACCAAAAATTTTTTTTTTAATTGTTAAGTTGATAAAATGCTATGCAATAGCTTTACCGTGGCAGTCCCCGAGTGCCACACATTTTTTTTTTTAATTCTACGGTACTTAACTATCTTTATCTGATTTGAATCTTGGTGACAATGCAGTTGAACATGTGTTGAGTCGGTTTTAAACTTTGCAAATGTAAAGCGACTTAAGTAGATGATTGTAACTAAGTATCTAAAGTAGGTACCTACATAGCCGTCCCTCCTGGTGAGAGGCTAAACATCCAATTTATTTTCAATTTGTAATGAAGTAATAATTGCGATGATCTGTGTAAAATCACGCAAATCAGTCTGTTAATCGAATCCATTTTATAAAGTAATAGACAACCTATTTGAATTCGTCATCGTATAATATTGACCGGTGTCCTTGACTTTGGATTGTCTCTGACCATTAAACGTTATCTACGAACGCACCTGCCACAGATTATATTCGCGCGTTTTAATCAACGGATGAACGCTAAATTTGTCGTTCCCGCTAAAAGCTGTTCCAATATGAAAAGTGACGTTTATTTTAAAAATTATATTGTTCCCGATTGAAGTGGTTAATTTGCGAAAATGAAGATTGATTTGGATGATGGGGTGAGAATTTTGATATTATTTTGGTAATTCACAATGAGTTTTCAAATTGTCTGATAATACATTTTAAATTCATCATATCATAGTGACGTAATTAATTGATTTAAGTAAATCTAAATAAATGTAAATAATTTTGTTTTTACTCCTATTAAAATGTAAGTAGGGTACTTATATTTTAATCTTTAATGATTTGGTTGACGAAGATACCCACACTATATATAACCAATAAATAAATATTAAATATTTTACATTCTAATTCAATTTAAATTCATCAAAATACTTAGTTATGTTTAACGAATCCTAAACTTAATGATTTTGTATCTTAGCACAAATATTATAATAATTAATTTGTATACTCTAACAATACCTGTAGCCGCCACAAAGACATTCTTTGTTAGTTACTTATAAGTAATTTTGTGTACATTTTTCATGTAAGTGTACTGTATTCTTTTGAGGAACAAAGATATTTTAAACCTGAATGATTCTTGTAAATCGTCAACGTAAAATACCTCTACCTTTAATTCTGGCATACTTGCTAGGGGCCTCCTTTAATTTATAATTTTATTTTATTTTTATTACTTGTTATTCTTGTGTGTACAAATACACACACACACACATTTTCTTTAGTGCGTATTACACACACTATCATCATCTATCTACTTACTACTACTATTAACGTTGAGTAAGAAATGGTGAAAAAAAACACGTTTTTAAGGTGACCTTTATGTAGGCATACTATAAAATTGATTAGTTCTATAATAGGCGATGGTTAATACGTATACAGTAACAGTATTATTTGTAACTAGCTGTGCCCGCGACTTCGTTCGCGTGGAAGTTGGGTTTATATTAAGGTAGTTTATGTTACAATTTTACTTCTGTGTAAAACATATTGGAAACATGTTCCACAATGCTCTGTGGCAGGTGCAAGCCAAGCAAATGCCTAGTGCAGCATAATGAAGGGCGACAAAGTTTATGGCGCCATACGGTGAGAAGACAAATTATAAAAATTACCATGCTTAGCACCTTGACTATTTTACCAAAATGATTTGCATCACATCAAATATTATTAATATTGAAAAATTCCCCCCCTGCCCCGTTACGCGAGAACTTGGACGGTTTCGGGTTAAATGAAGCCCGAAACCCAAGTACCTACTCGCGCGAAATTTTGTGTTAAGAAGCTTCGATTCTGACTCCGATAGGTCGAAAATTCCGATTGATTTTAAACCTCCGACTCCACCTTCGGCTCCGATACTTTTAAATCGGACATTTTAATCGGAGGTACCTAGCCGCTCCTTTAAGTTAATTTATACATAGGTAATAAAGGTATGAAGGAAAAAACTCTCACAGATTCCCTATGATCGCGGGTTCGAGTCCTGCCCGAGCGATCTTTTCCGAGTCTAAAGTGCACCCACTTTGTGTCCATGTTTGTAAAGTCCCGCGAAATAGGGCTAGTGTGAGTTATGTTTTTAAAAAATATCCTGTTTTTAAAACATTGCATTCCCGCGGTACTGTGATGCGTATTCAAACAAACAGGCAACATTCAAACGTTTCTGAAAGATATAGGTACTCAGATTTCTTTTTTTGTGTTTAAACTTATTTAAATATATTTTTTCACTCACTTTAGAAGATTTAAATATTATTTTATAATGCCTACATTGGTGAATTAAAAAATAGGTGTGTCAACTGTCGCAAATTAAGATCATCTTAAATTCATATTCCTTTACAGTACGATCAACGTAACTTGACCGGATTGAAGTTAGGTTTTTATCACTTTCGCGCATGTCAGAGATGCGACCCTAAAATACTTACGAAAACGATTAATTATGTTTAATCGATTAAAAATACTAACAACATTTTAATTCAACAATATAAAAACATTATTTAAATGAGTTCATAAAAGTTTAAATTTAGAATAGTTACAGTAAATACTATAGAAACTTTGAAAAACAATTTCTTTACGAAAATTATCACTAAAAACATGAGTTAGTAAACTAATTATGACAATGTAATGCGTAATCGCATCTCTAATTCTCTTGGTTTAGTTACCGCCCCCGCCCCCCGCTTCCTGTCACCAATTACTTCCAAAAAATGCATCTGCGCAACCACTTGTCGCCTACTTCAGTCCGGCCTAGTTACGTTGATCCTACTGTACGTAAGAGTTTCAGATTTTTTTTTAAATCAATTTTCCTGATTCTTTTTAATTTGTATTTAAACGCCATTTATTTTCAAAACTGGATAAGTTTCTCTTAACACTTTATGATTTTATATTAAATTATACTTATACTATCATGCATATTAAACGTAGGTAAGCAAGGTATTTAACCTTAAATTATTCATGCGATTAAGACCCGTAATATACCTATATAATCGCGAAAGTTTATCAACATTTGTAGGTAAGCAATTTTGGCACTCAGAAGAAATCGAATCACAGATGGCGCCACGTGTTTAATTTTGATATAACATGGACTTAATTTTTCATTTTTTTAAGCAACTAACATACATAAATTCTAGAAAATATCAAGTAGTTTATTTGTAATGTAATATTGTTTTTCATTTCTACATTCATAACATAATCACGTTTCATGCAAAACAATGATAGAGGTGCCTATAAGTGATTGATTAATATGAAAATTTGTTAAAGTCGAAAATAAAAGCTTGTTTATTTACATTATATACATTTAAAAAAATACTTTAAAAAAGAATAAAAAGAAACACAAAAAGAGACTCGCATACTTGAGATTCGTTCCTCTGACCTCGCTCGTTGAAGATCGCTATTTGTACCATTAGACCACATCAACCGATACAAAAAGTTTAAAATAGCTGATCTTAAGATTAAAATTAAAAATGTTGTGTTTAGCTCCTTATAGTTTTAGCGTGAAGTTATTGTTTCCATGGGTTACAATTGTAAATAATGTCTCATTGTGGAAAAAATTGTGAAAAACCATAATGGTTCGACAAAACATACGTTGCTGCTCGCTCCCTATAGACGATAGCGTAATGATTCATAGTGTAAATAATGACCTATAGTAATTACAATAAAACTGCAAATTTTCATGAAGATACGTCAAGTACTTATTGTTTTATAACGATAAATAGCTACAGCCATTATCCGTTATTGCTTAGCTCCTATGGGAAATAGCGTGATAAATTATAGCCTATATGTTAATCCAGACTTATTAGAATACACATACAAAATTTCAACCGAATCTGTCAGGTAGTTTTTGCGTGATGCGTGTTCAAACAAACAGACAGACAGACAGACAGACAGACATTTCTAAAAATGTAGGAATGTGTTTAAATACTCTTTTCGAACATTTCCCAATATTTTTTTTCACAATGTTCGGCCATGTACAGACACGTGAAATTTACAATTTTATTATATGTATAGATATAGATATAGATATACTGGTAAACTCTCGCTAGTGGTTTCTTTACATAGCACTAAATAACTTTGTAATAAGTATGAGTTTTGAAAAATATTAAATATATTTATCCATAATAACCTACTACTTGTTTTTGGAGATGTAACCTTAACCGCCTACAGACTATTTTACTAGAGTAAAATCATTGCTTATTGTGAAGTTTAGGTTCTAAGCCTGACAAAGAAACATCGATTTTACTTCGGGGTCTCTCAGATGTGTGGTAAATGGTTGTGTGACAAAAGTAAGTGGTAGGTGGTAAAGAGTTAGTAGAGTTAATTTGTATTTTTTTTTTTTTTAAGTTTTTGGTGTAATGTAAAAAAGCCAAGAGCGGGAGGTTATTAGCATATTAAAAAACATCCTGTATACTTATTAACCATCGCGTATTACAGAACTAACTAATCTTCGAACCCTTATTTAAATAAAAGTCCAAAACAAATGTACCTAAGCTGCACAACCACAAAACAAACTGGCCTCTCTTCCGTAATCTAGTGTCTGCTCATATAAATAGGTATAATAATACTTACCACTTAAAGCTGATGAAGATGTTATGACGGCAGTTGAGCATTTTCATCAGTACATACAGACGTGGGGGTCCACTCCTATCCAAATGGAATCTGTACTAAACTTTTGTCCACAAATTATAAGAGATAAAATCTCAGAGAAATAATCTGCTAAAAACATTGACAACATACATACGATAAGAAAAGGTTGAATTATATCACAGGCCATCAAAGAAAAAAGAGCTATTACTCAATCATAAAAATCTAGATACAGAAAAATATCTGCGGAATTTCGATGCAACGCCTTCAACGGATTATTCCCTGTAAAAAGCGACTAAGGGATTAAAGCAATCCCAGCACACCAACGGCCAATGTTAAATCCAGACAACTCATGGGCTAAAAGTGATGTAGAAAAAGCGAATACATTTGCATCGCACTTAGAAGGAGTATATAGGCCTAACGACTCTGATAAGATTATCGACCAGAACAGAATCAGTGTTAAAGTCACTGTTTGACCTTTTCAACCGGATCTACCTATCAGAAAGTTTACTAAAGCAGAAGTAAGGAGAAAAATATTCAAGCTAAACCAACATAAAGCTCCCGGCTACGATCTCATAACGGCAAAGGTTCTGAGAGAGCTACCTGAGGTGGGTGTTGAGATCCTAACCCAGATTTACAATGCGATTCTACGCAAAAGTCATGTTCCTCCATAATGGAAAGCTGCTCAAATACAAGATATTAAAACTAGGGAAAAATGCTCAAGATCCGAAATCTTATCGCCCAATATGTCTCCTATACCATCTAAAGTACTGAAAACTCTATTCCTGAGCAGACTTAACCCCATACTCAAAGAAAGAAAACTAATCCCAAAAATAAGTGTTTCGAAAACAAAGACAGAGACAACAAGAGACAGAACAAAGAAGACATATCCAAAAAAAAAAATCCTTTTTTTTTGGATATGTCTCAAGCCTTCGACCGAGTTTGGGCAAGAGGACTCCTATTTAAAATTAATGAAATGTTTCTACTAAACTACCTACTTGTTATTCATGAATTCGTATTTGTATAAACGCCGCTTCTTGGTGGAGTTTGGAGAAGACACTTCTAATCTTAAAGACATACTTGCTGAGGTTCCTCAAGGCAGCGTCCTTGGCCCTACACTGGGACTATATTTGGATAGGAGGCTCACATAGTTACAAAGCGTAAAGCTCTCGGCCTACAACTAAGAAAATACTACTGGCTATTAAACCAACGAAAGATTACACCACGACCTCAGGATTGTTGCTACCGTAAAAGGGGAAATCGAAAACAGAATACACAAATACAAAAAACGGTATAGACAACCACGTAAATGAGTTTGTGCTCGAGTTAATAAAACCAAAATTTTTTACCAGGCTAAAATGAAAAACTCCTTTGGATCTCTGCCAAAACAAATAAATAATTAAATTGAAAGTGGCCTTGTCGCTGGGCTAGGACCACAAACGCTCTTAATAATCATTTACAAGTATTGCGTGTGTCCAATGAGACAGATTGCATTATATAGTTAAAAAAAAAACGAAAAATGGTTTTCAAAAACCCGTTATATTTTTGAAAGATAGATCTATTCCACCACACCCCATACACCATGGGGTAGACGAGAAAAATAACCACTTTACTTATATAGAAGGTACCAATATATTTTTTTAAATTTTTATTTTATTATTTGCTGGCGTGACTAAATGTATATCCATGCTAAATTAAAGCTTTTTAATTACCTTATATATATATCCAAATTGAAGTAGACCCTTTCAAACACAAAAAAAAAAACATTTTAACTGTCCAAATCCTGTTCACAACGTTCAATAATAATCATGAATGAAACTACGGGACGCAATGAATACAACTTGAATGGCTTATAACTCTGCAAGTTTTCAATATTAAAAATCTTGTAGGCACCCCAACAATATTTTTATTTAAAGATATCATATAAAAAAAAGTGTCTGAGCTTTGCACTGTACCAAAAATAACCTTGTATTATTAGCAGGTCCGCAGCGGCAGTGACACTTAGCCCTTCTAGTTGTCTCCACTGGTAGGGATAAGTTTAATTTTTGTATTTTTTTTTTTTTAAAAGATAACTAGCAATGCGGGGTTGTGGTCCCACATTACTAGCAATCCTGTTAACCCCTCCAGCTAAGCTCTCCATGGCTTGTTAGGAATGGGTAATAATATGTATATAATATGTAATATATATACATCATCAGCCTATCGCAGTCCACTGCCTCTCCAATTGCACGCCCTCTATTCTATCTTCGGCTTCTCGCTAACGTAGTGTAGGACGCCCTCAGGCCAGGTAGAGTGACGATTTACGCAAAACGGCTGGCAGGAGCTGGATGCGAGAAGTCGAAATATATAATGATAATAATATCTTGGGACAACTCACACAACTCTATCTGAACCCAAACTAAGCAGAGCTTGCACTATGGAAACCAGACAACTGATAAACTTATATATATATATATATCTCTCTAAATACATACATATTATAGATAAATAACACCCAGACACAGAATAAACCATCGTGCTCATCACACAAAGTTTTATCCTGGGTGGGGATCGAACCCACGAACTCTTGTAGCAGTCGGATACACTCCCACCGCGCCACAGAGACAGTCGATATATGTATAATATATTTTATATATTACTAGCCATCCCGCGCAACTTCGTCTGCGTAAATATTACCCTTTTTTTATAATCCTATTTTACTTCTAATACTTCCAAGAATATGTGTACAAAGTTTCATGATGATCGGTTGAGTAGTTTTCGCGTAAAAGCGTAACAAACAAACTTACATTCACATTTATATATTAGCATTGATTTACATAAAATAGCTGATGATATTATTTACATTGATGGTAGGGACAACCAGTAGGGCTAAGTCAAGTGCAATAGTCCCAAAATAAATGAGTTATCCCTACCAGTAGAGACAACTAGTAGGGCTAGTAACTGCTGCCCAGCAGGCACATAGGTACCTATCGGATATTGTTTGTTGACCGTAGCAACCGCTTTGGTTGCTATGATCTACACCCAACTAAAAAGTCCACAGTTTGTCGTCAACACGAACGTCTAAAAAACTAAACGAAAGAGTAATTTTATTTGATCATATTTTTTATTCCAACTCGTTTTAATCGTAACAAAAGAAAATCGTCAGTTTTTGTCTTTAACATTCAGTGACAAATCGACTTTACAAGACTAGTGCTTTTTTTCGTTTTGTTGTGGTTTTTCTACGATTAGGTTTACGTACTTAAACAATTTGTTTTGGCCTTCAACTGTAATACTTTTATTAACTGTTTAATATACCTACACAATTCCTAGGCTAAAGTACCTACCTACTACAACGTGTTTATATAGAAAGATGTGGTCAAAATTAAAGGGACAGTGTATGACATTAGCTCTACGATGCACACAGGCTGATTTTCCCAAAAAGCTATCCAATAGGTAATATTAAATCAAAACAAAGTAGAACCTCCGAAATTGCAGCTTAATTTGATATTTTTATTTCGAAGTAACAAGAAAAATTTTTTAACTATTTCGCTTTCATATAAAAGTAGCTGTAAATTGTTATTATTAAAATCAAGAATTCTTCTGCCTGGAGTACAGCTCGTAACTGAAATCCATTTAATTTGAGAATAGACCTATAACAACTATTTCGCAAGGTCCTAAAGTGAAGCAAAATATTACCGAATTATACCTTTAAATATTTTTTTGTAAAAAACTTTTTAATAAGTAGGTAGGTACTCACTTTTTAGTGGGTTGGTTTGTAGTTCGTCTAAGTTACAATAGCCTAATATCAACTATTCAAATAATTTTACAAAATGTTGCTTTTTACGATGCTAGGCCGTTAATTGCTGAGGATTACACGTGATAATTCTCCACCAGCTCTATTACGTGGTGGAATAGTAGGTAGACGAGCATAAAGTGCTACACGATACTATTTTAAAGTTTTGATTGATGAATTGTATCGCAAACTGTGAAATATTGAACAGTTCCACTGGCCATCTGTGGTCTTTATCATCAGTTTCACTTCACCAATTGGCACTTTTTGAAATGTTTTTTTATTATAAATATATTGCTAATGCACGAATCACTATGAAAAACATCTAAATCATTAAGGTGATTTAATAATTAAAGAGTTCTTTCGATTTCTCCAGGATCCCTTAAGATCCTGATTTAATGACAATGGGATCAACTTGGACATATAAACTAACAATAAAAAAAAATTCAAAACAGTCCAGCTGCCTTTGCGTAATCGGGTAACAACCACAAAAAACATGCCGTTTTATTGACCACCTCTTCCTTTGTTGGGTTGAAAATAAAGCCCAGTTTTTTAAATTTCACAATAGTCAATTACTAAGACTAAAAACCTATAAAAAAACCTAAAATATTTTTTTTATTGCGGATATGTAGTGCCATTGTGTAGACTTACCCCTAGTCTAATATCGTATTTTCTATTTTCTACTGACATTTGCTTACAGCGTAACTCTAGGTTTTATAGTATTTGCCAGCTCTTCTGGGAAAATGGCTATGCGATGCATGGTGCTATAATCAAAATATTTTATTTTTTCGCAAATATGTAGCAAGAGTAGATAAGGTATCTACTAGACGCCTAGGTATATCACTTCCCGTGGCGCAAAATCCGATAGATTTTTAAATTAATAAAGGTCTACATTAAAACTACGCGTTTAAATCAGCAGTGAACATTAAGCTTAAAAAACATGTACTCGTATTATAATCAAAACAATTTCTGTCTAAGACTGATGTGGATAAAAAACTACATTTTACTCGAAAGAAATATCAAAGGTAATAGATATATGAGGTTAGATAGACGATGAAGACTAAGACATGAAAGTGGTCACTGACGACATATCCATTTGGAAGACTACCAAATAGACGACGTCCGAATAAACTGTCCAAAATTATGGCACCATTAACACTTCTATTTGGACGTCTTCAATTAGGACGTACATCTTCCATTTGGACGTACGCTAGAAGGTTTTACTGAAGACCGGTGTCTGTCAACATAATAAAGAACTCCCACTCCATTTGGCCCTTCAGGGAACAAAATAACTTCTGCCTGCTATTATTATTATTATTTCTAACCTCTCTTATTGTATGAATAGCTGATTATAGTTCTACGACAAAAAGTTACTGGACCAAAGTTGTAGAGAATTTAATTTGCAACAAAAAATGTTAACAATTTTTTTTTATCAGATAAATAGTTTAGGAGGTATATCGTAAAAATCATTTCAACCCCTATTTTCAAGATGGTGGCCGTGTGACAAGGGTGGCGACCCCAAAAACTTGGTTGTAGCTTTACACTGACCCCCCCTTAACATCAAAAAAATAAAATTGGGTCCTCTAAAAACGCAACCCCAAATGTAACTTTCCAATGGACCATAAAATGACATAAACTGTAATCGAATAGAAACTATTGAATAACTAGCAATGTGAGATGGCATTCTATTCGATTTCTAGGGGCTCCGTTCCGTTTTTGTCTGCATTTATGTACTAAACCTATAGGAACCATGACTATCGCCTTTGCAATCCACCCAAAGATCGACTAAGCGCCGCTTTATAAATAACAAGCAATATCTATGTAAAATTATTGCAGCAAAGGCGGCAAATAAATTGCGTTTCTTTACAAGTAAACGACCACATTAAAAATAAATCTATGATGAGTTATGGCGACCTTGTTCACTCTCAGAAACATTCTATTACATTAAAATTTGTTTTATTGCTGCAGTGCAAAATATATCATCTTCAGATAGGCTGCATAAATTTGAGTAATTTCTGTAAATAGCCTGTAAAACGATTTCCCATTGTGACCTAGCTAACCTATTACAGATGCCACCAAACTTGACCGAGACGCTTCTACCGGAGACGACGAGGAATTTGGAAAAGCTAGAAAAGGGGAATTCCATGGGGAAGTTGCAGAAGACTATGTCCTTGGAGTCGTGTGACAGCCTTCGTGAAGAGGGTTGCACCTACGATGAAGTCAGCTACGGTATAGGTTGCTATTGATGATTCTAGTAATTTAAATAGATATAAAAACTCTTTATTGTACACCACACATTATAATATTACATAATTATAATAGACACACTCCCACCGCGCCACATAGGCATGCCTCTGTGGCGCGGTGGGAGTGTGTCTGACTGCTACGCAAGAGGTCGGGGGTTCGATTCCCACACGGGACACCATCTTGTGTGATCCACAAATTGTTGTTCCGAGTCTGGGTGTCATTTGTGTCCGTGACTTGTATGTTTGTATAGTCCCCCGCTATACAGGGCTTGTAAACAGCTGCGGGAGTCGTCTTTAAAAAAAAATGCGACATCGTTGAGAGCGCTTTCTTCCAGGCAACCCTTGGATTGACAGGTATTTATTTTGAATAAAAAACAAAATAAAATAAATAACCAATAATTTTTACTCTTGTTTCAAAAGTACCTAAGGGTGTTATTGTTTGTGTTATTTAACGTCTACATGTAGATAAGAATACAACGCTATTCTTGGTATAATAGTGTAAACCTGAAAGTAGTTTTTGGACCATGTTATATTTTTCGATTAATTAATTAACCAATATTTCATTAATTCATTAATCTTTCTAACAGCCCAAATCCTGTTCACTATATAATGTGAAATGTTTTCACTCACTTTCAATCACTTATTTTTCAATAATGACCATGTTAAGTTACGTAGGTACTACGCGACGCAATGAGCACAATGATGGTGCGAGGAACACACAACAACTTTAATGGCTTATCACTCTGCAACTTTTCAATATTTTAATTTTTTTTTGTTATATGATATCTTGAGTAAAAATCTTGTTGGGGTGTTTGAGCTATGCACTATACCAATAGTAACCTTGTATATGTGAATCTGTGTGTTTATCCGTGTCATCGTAGCACACAAACGGATGGACGTATTTGGATGCGATTTTATTATTAGAAAGCTTTTTAATAGTTCTAAAAAAACCGTTTTGAAGAATTTCAACTAGGTATTTGTATTGAATGTGTACACCATTTACTGTAGAGGCTACACTTTTTAGGGAAAAATACATTTAAATAATTATTGTAGGTATCATAGAGGATTCTAGAATTATTTTTTGGAGGATAGGGAGAAGGGGGAATTCACGTACGAAGGATTCTGTACAATTCACTTACGACCATCTGATCCCAGACAGAGCCAAACAATCGATAAACATACTTACTTATATAATTCCTAATATATACATGGTAAATAAAACAAATTACACCAAGACAAAATAAACAGGCCTACGCCTGTTTTGTGTGATGATCATGATTGTTTATTTTGTTTAGGAAAAAAGAATAAGAACCCTGTTGGTCTATTAATTCTGTCCTTGCTGCTACCAATCAAGGACACAATTATTAGACCAACAGGGTTCTTCAAGACCAAAATGTTAATTATTCATTCAATATTTATCTAGCCTGGGTCTTTCTTCACGTTCCTTTTTTCCGTTTTCGCGGCAAGCTCGTGCGAACTGTCAAAACCTTGTCATAATGGTAAATAGAGAGATGGGCTTGCGCCTACATCTTTGAGCGCACCGCGCATGCGCCAGTTCGCACGGGCTTGCCGCGAAAACGGAAAAAAGAACGTGAAGAAAGACCCAGGCTAGTTAAATATTGAATGAATAATCAACATTTTTATACCATGACGCGTCTTAAAAACTATCCTGTCCTTTGCAGAGAATTAAACTGTTCCCATACCAAATTACGGCTAAATCATTTTGCACGTTACAGACAGACAGAGTTACTTTCACAACTATACTAATATTATAAAGCAGAAGAGTTTGTTTGTTGCTAATCTCAGGAACTACTGGTCCGATTAAAAAAAAATCTTTTTTGTTGGATAGCCCATTTATCGAGCAAGGCTATATAACATCGCGCTACGACTAATAGGAGCGGAGCAGCAACGAGAAATGTTGCAAAAACGGGGAAAATTTACGCATACGAAGTTGCGCGGGACAGCTAGTTTATAATATAAAGCCCGGTTTTAAGAGCGTAACGGACTCGTTAATGACCCATTTTAACTCGCAAGAGCAAATTTCATACTTCTGTGTCCAGCAAATAGTCGACCGAAAAGTACTTTAAATGGAGGAAGCGAGAAAAAAGAGTTGAAATGACTACTGACACTAACCTAACCTAACCAGTTCCGGAGAAGGTCTGCTTCTGATTATGTTAAATGAAGTTTTTGTTAGTGGAAACGCAAAGGAAGCGGAACGAAAGGAGTCATTTCTCTTTACCATTTCCCGCTCATTACTCTTTCGCGGTAGTAACCGGGCTTTAGTTTGGAGTCAGGGGCGCATTGTCAACCCTTTATAAATCTGAACATATTATATTCTACTAATCTGTTCTCTAGAAAAACCCCATATTTGTAGTCTTTAGCAGCTATAGCACACCCTTAGTGACCTTAAAGTAAGGGAATGGGGTTTTGTGGTAAACGGGCATATTGTTAGCAGATCTACTAGCGGTATTAGATATATTTCGGGACTTAATCGCGTGGTCGACTGTCGACCCGTGACCACGATCGGTACAATTCGATCGAAACGTCGGGTAAATAAAAGGTTCGTACCTTTAAATAATTCACGCGATTAAGTCCCGAAATATATCTAATATGTATAAAAATCGCGAAAGTTTAAAAACAATAATCTACCAGCTGTATTTCACAGAAAGAGAAAAAGTGCATAAATAAGACAGATCTCACTAATCTCTTCCGCGACAGTTGTTACCCGAACAGCAAATCTCTAAATCCGTTATCCCAAAACATGTATTTTTTGAGATAAGTATGTCCTTTTATTACTAAGGGTGCAATAGCTATTACAATAAATGCTACGTTATCGTTTCAGCCGACGCAGTATTCTCCTGCTTCGTGGTGGCCCCACAAGTGGTGAGCGTGTGGCGAGGAACGTGGGGTATAATGGAACTGCACCCAGAAATGTTTCCCTACGCACAGATCTTCTTGTTGGGCATGGTCATACATATCTGCTTTGCGTTAGTTAGGTAAGTACTTATAACATAATTAGATTCATGATCTAGTAGCGAAACTGACATTTGTGCATGCCTGTACAATAGGTAAAATATATTGATCTATTTGTACATTGTAACAGCTATTTTTGTACCATATTTCAAGCAAATAAATAAATAAAATAAATAAATGTTACGCTGGCTCCATATGTTGGCTCCAACGTCGGTCCCAACGGTGGTGGATTAAAAAAATAGCATTGGCGCCAACGTTGGGACGAGCGTTATTCTAGATCCACACGTTGGACGAGTGGCGTTGGGACCGACGTTGGGGCCAACATATGAGGAGCCGGTGTATGTTTTGCTTGTGAAGGTAGTGATAAGGAAGGCGGGTCAAGAGTGGATTTCTAGGAATTGTCAACTAGTAGTAAGTAGGTAGAAGCAGTTGTTTAAGTTTAAGAATAGAATAGAATATGATTTATTTCTCAGTATATGGTACACTAGCTGACCCGCGCAACTTCGTCTGCGTAAATTTTCCCCGTTTTTGCAACATTTCTTATTGCTGCTCCACTTATTACTCCACTATTTAATGGATGTTATTATACATTTAAACCTTCCTCTTCAATCACTCTATCTATTAAAAAAAAACACATCAAAATCCGTGGCGTAGTTTTAAAGATTTAAGCATACGAAGGGATATCGGGACAGAGAAAGCGGCTTTGTTTTGTTCTATTTAGTGATTGTGGTCTTAAACTAATTAATAACGAATTACATATACTACCATTTCTGGTGTAGAAATCGTAGATTACACATGCATCTCATAACGATGTGGGTAGGTACATTAAATATCTTAATAATATTACAATAATAAGCATACAGTGCAAAAGAAAATAAAAATGTCAGATTTAAATTTGACTAACTCTTTTGAGAAGGAGTGCAAGTACGTAAAATTATGTACTTCTAGAAAAGAACGCGCTATTTCTTTACGAGTAGGCATAACACTGTCATAACAGGATTATTTCTTAACCTAGAGCAATGACAATCACGTGGAATATATGTATATATTTTACTTGTTTGTTGTTTAATATATATTTACAACGTCAATTCTATAACGTTAGTTTTACAGTAAAAAAATATTATAATTGCTATTTTTCAGCTTATTAATAAAAACCATTAGAATGTTATTTCATGTGTGGATCTTGAATGTAGATACGATAGGAATAAAAAAAAGAATAAAGAATGATACACAATCAATGTTTGCCAAAAAGAATCTGAATTTACCAATAATATGTTTGCACACTGAAGGGTAAAGAACTCAGCCTTACCCTTCAGCGTTTGTTAAAATGAAATTATTTCCTAACAGGGCAAAACTCCTGGCTCGTTCAGAAGGGGCATATAGCAAGCCGGATGGAGGCACTTATAACTGGGTGAAAGAACGCCTCCTATCCCGAGTGTATACCTACGTGTTTATATTATGTAACATTATGCATTGGAGGGGAGGTTGGGGACTGTTGGACACATTTGTTGCCACTGTTATACCTGATGATAGAGATCCGCATAGGTAAGTGGTTTTTTTAAATTATTTCTTAACAGGGTGAAATTCTGGACAGCTTAGGAAATTACAGTAAATTTGATGAAGGAAATGTCAAGTCAAATCAGTCTTTTTTTATGAAATGTCAAATGAATATAACATTTGGATGTCATATGTTAATTTCGTCAAATCATTACTTTTAGAATTAGTTTTTTAACGTGTTTTAAGCTTATGCGATTCGATGAGGACTTATTTGCGTGAAATATTTTAATCGCGTGAAGTGAATTGAAAACCCAGCGCCAGGCTCGGTCAGTTTGGCAATTGAACACCTACTTAACTCTATTTTGCAACTACGAACCCCACCGTTATTGTCAATTAGCTGTCACCGGCTCGCTGATGTCGGTTTTTAATAAAAACTATCTTATGTTCTTTCTTGGGGCTCAAACTATTTCCATACAAAATTTAACTTAAATTGGTTCAGTGATTTCACAGTGTAAACGTAACAGACTTAACAAACCAAACAATAATCCAAACTAATATGACAAGTAACTCTGTCTGTTAATATAAGCAAGTAAAGTTTATTTTTTCTGTCTTTTTAAATAACATTTTTTTTTTTTAAATAACTAGCAACTGGATTGAGTCCCACATTACCAGCAATCTTGTTAACCCCTTCAGTTCACGACAATGGTATAATGGGTAGGATTCGTACCCGCGACCGATTGTGAGACCGATGCCTTTGCCATTAGGCATACATTACATTTCACGGTATTCATTCACGATATTATTATTGATTGTTAATCATTTTAAGTCAGTTTAACTTTAGCGAAGAAATGCAATAATAATATCTTGGGACAACTCACACAACGTCATCTGATCCCAAATTAAACAGAGCTATACTATGGCTCCCAGACAACTGATACACATACTTACATATTTCTAAATACATACATATTATAGATAAATTACACCCAGACACAGAATAAACCATCGTGCTCATCACATAAGGTTTAACCTGGATGGGGATCGCACCCACGAGCTCCGGCTTAGCAACCAGGGTCACTAACCACTAAACCAACAGGCCAGTCAAGATTATCCCAAGATATTATTATAATTCGAAGAAGTGTAGTTATTCTTCTCCATTGTCCCGCAGGCCCGTGCTGCTAGGCGCGCTCACGGCGGCTCTGTACGCGACAAGCGCCGCACTGCGCAGTTCCCGCAACTTCCTCGCGCCGCCATACTTCCTAGTCACCGATGGCAAAGAACCCACCTACATATTTGCCACTAGATTTAAGGTTTCTGTGAGTATTTATTTATTTATTACTAGTTGTTTTAGTGATTTTTTGTTAAGGTCTAGGTCTCGTCACTGAGGTACATTAGGAAAAAGCAATAGTATAAAAATAATTAAAAATAAGTGATTGGTTTATTTGTACCACATGACATCAGGCTCAACTTTTGCCCCGCAAAACATTTCCGAAATAGATTGGTCTTTGTATTTTTTTTTGATAATTATTAATAACCAAAAACGGTAATAAAGTCGCTCACTGTATGACCACGAGTATCTTGTTCTCTGGCCTCTCTTGCTATGTTCTAGATGTAGATACCACACACACAAAAATACCGAGAGTACAAAAGGTAAACTTTGCAAAGTGCGCTCCTGCAACGCACACATAGACATCGTGTGACACAGAATCTCAGAAAGCCCTGTGGACAAAGTGGTCATCACTAACTTACGACCCTACTGAATGTGATACTAAGTGTACCTCCCGTTTACAGCTCGAACATCTCTAGCCCGACGATGTTTTTACTTTCTTGGCAATTTTATATAGGTATAACAAATAAAATAAAATTTTAAACTTGTATGCGAAGTCTAAAATTGAAAGCAAAAACGTAATTACCACCTGATTACACCATTTAAAATACGAGAAAGTAAAAAATGATGCAGACTAATATAAATTGTAATGTTCATACATTCTCTCTAAGACACACACACACACACACACACACATCCCGCCGTTATTCCACATGCCAACACACAGTTATTCCACATGTCTTCTCTGATCCCTATATTGTTTAATCCCTAATCAGAGCCTGGAGATTCAGTCAAACAGTTTTCATACCTAGAACAAAATCCAGCTTTCTTTAACTTCTGTATTAAGAAACCAATGTACTTATCTTTTTGAGAGAAAATAAATAAACTATTAATATATTTGTATTATAATTCCTTGTCCGTTAACAAACGTCTGTGTATAAGTTACTGGGGTACACCAACTCCTATTTTTTAATTACCTAACTTAAAATCACAACTAATTAGAAAACCCTCCTAAATGAAAACCAGCCAAACGCGAGCGGTCAAGTATGATCCACTCGCGCGACGACGAGGCGGGGTGCAAATTGACTCTACATTGACTTTGGCTAGTCTGAAGAATTCTGATGTCGCTTAACAAGTCCCTAAAGATATTAAAGCCCTAAAACACCTACCCCGCTTATTTTCCCAGGATAAAACTCCTACGTTGGCATTGGGATGTGTTGCTCGAATGTAACTTTTTTTTTATGAAAGTTATCTAGCAATGTGGATTGAGTTCCACATTACTAGCAATCTTGTTAACCTCTCCAGCTAAGCTCAAGAACTTGTGTTAGGAGTGGGTTCACGTCGGTAGTATAATGGGCAGGATTCGAACCCGCAACCTCACAATTGCGAGACGGATGCCTAAGCCATTAAGCTACCGTCGCCTGAAACTTGTATGAAGGTTACTTTCTGTAATCTCGTTATATATGGCACATAGGTCGTACGACATAATAGCCCACAAATCAGTCAGTAGGGCCGGCCACAACTGCGTACTTCCTAACTCATCGGACGATATACGTTTGGACAGGATGACCTTTGAACACTATTACTATTAGTAAGTTGTTATGTAGGTAACTATATCTATACTTCTTTACTAATATCATAAAGAAGTAAGATTCGTGACTTTTATTTTTATAAGCGACGGGTGTTAATCGCATAAATATTTTATTTTAAGGCTTTGTTTATTGCCCGATGTTTTGACCGTATTGCAAGGGCCGTGGTCACGGAAAGACGTACATTTACGAACACATATTCGTGAGTTTGTAAGGTTGTGAGGTTGTAGGTGGTAATCTCTAGATCTACTGAACCGATTTTGAAAATTTTTTTACCAATAGAAAGCCACGTTATTTGTGAGTGTCATAGACAACCAACGAAGTAATAATAATAACAACAATACATAATAATGACATACTAGCTAACCCGTGCCGGGTTAGCTAGTATGTTATATCTGTGGACTGGTCCATAAGTGTGATCTTTTCTAACGTCTGGTCTCAATAATCTAACTATCGATGGATTAGGCTACTAGTATATATTTGACATAAACTCCACACAAAATATGTCAAAATTCTACCTCTAGTAGCCCATCGATAGGTAGATTATTGAGACAGGCCGTTAGAGATATGTCCACTTTACCAAAAATCTAATCGGTAATAGTCATTGACGGCGGTTACGAAAAGCATATTATTATTAATTCGAGTACCTATTGATCCGATCAAAAGAAAAAAAAATCAACTTTAATCACGTGTGATGGCAACCATTGTTTTCTTTTAAAAACCTCTAAAGCCTATGTTTATCCTCATTTAACAATACAATTCTAACAATACACAAATCACCTAAATCCATTCAGGCATTTAGAAGTGAAGGCAGATTAAAGAATTTACATCCACCCTGATTATAGCACCTCAGCGGGATACCTAAATCAAAATTCTGGATTGTTAGGGTTACTAAGATTGTTGGTAATAATAATATGCCTAAACATTGCTAGTTATCATTCAAAAAGAGTTCCTCCATAATTACACGTAATGTACCTACCTACTCCGAGTATTTTTCTGTCTATTTATTATGCAATATTGACACATTGTAACTTGATAATGTGTGGTGTACAATGAAATAAAATTCGTGTGTTAAGTATCTCTCTAGTGGTAAATTTCGCGACTTGCATCGCTCGATGTCAAAATCGTGTTAAAATAGGACATTTCTATGTATGATGACTTGTCCGTTAATATGACAAATAATAACAATTGCATGTGGCCAAAGTTGGTCATCATTCCACCACTCAAAACTCTACACACACACACTTGGCGGTGGCACGTCATCGTAACTGAAATCGGCCAGAAGATTATTGCCTTTTACCGACACTATTGTACTACGAGTATAATTGAAAACACCGACTAACATCTTAGTGTAGTCGAGAATCTCCGCACAAATAGATGCATTATCTAAAACAAACGAGATTGAAGTATCGAGACCGTAGTACTTGCAGCGACGTCACAGCGGGCGGGACGGGAGATAATGCAATTACTAGATACGGAGTATTAGCACATACGTAGTGCGGGAGTGAGGGAGCTGGGAGTCAGACAGTCAGCAGCCATGCGCGGAAGCACTGCGGGGCTCGCGGACACGCTCGCGGGCGC
Source organism: Herminia tarsipennalis (assembly GCA_945859575.2). Classification (NCBI taxonomy): domain Eukaryota; kingdom Metazoa; phylum Arthropoda; class Insecta; order Lepidoptera; family Erebidae; genus Herminia; species Herminia tarsipennalis. Next base: position 4,859,712 of record OX243834.2, on the reverse strand, counting down.
GTCGCGCGCGCACGCCGCGCTGCTCGCCGGCGCCGACGCGCTGTTCGCCGGCGCCGTGCTCGCGCCCGCCGTCGTCACCTACTGGCAATCGGCCTGGACCCTCATGGACTTGTACGTCCTACCTGGAAAACCAGTAGCGAGCGCGGCTATTTGCGCCGCGTTTGGACTCTCCTGCAATTTGTTATTCTCGGTGTTCCAAAGTCAGCTGAGCAAGTATTTGACGCCTGATCGAGGAAGATTAACTTACTATGTATTATCTCGGTTGTGTACGTGTGTGGCCGGGGTCGCGTGTGTGGGGGCCTGGCGAGGTGTTTGGAATCTCCTCAATGAGTGCACAGGGGACAGTGCTAGGACTCTTCTGTCGACTACTGCGGCCGCTACGTTGTCTCTGGCCGCGCTAAGAGCTCTAAGGAACATTTGCGCTGCCCCGTTTGCGATAGCGGTGGATTCGCCTCAGGATTACTTCGACGTGCCCACCATGTTTCGTACGGTTGGTACATCTATTTGTTATGAACTCACTTCTAGGTTGTTAAATGTGTTCGATTATATTACGTTCTGCCAGGAAAAGCTATGAGCAACTTCCAGATTAAAACAAGTTTTTCAATTCCACATTTGAAGTCATTGGCCGATTTTTATGAATTTTGGTAAAGAATATATAGAATACGTACATATTCCGGGAATTTACACTAAAACACATACAAAACAACTTCCTTTTAATCATAGAATTCTAATTGATACAAAAAAGTTTCGGGAAACGAAGTACCTACTAGAATAATAGGTGCCTCTTCCTCCTTGTTCCTCGTCGTATATAGCATATCGCAATATTCAATAAATTTTCTATTATCAAAAGATCATCAAACTCATAACCACATAACAAACTCATTCTCTAGATTACACGAACACTTGACACAATCAGCTCATTTACTCACCCGTAGTTATTTTCATCATCATGATCATCACTTGAGCACTACAACATCTCCTAACGTAACGGCCGCCAATTTCATCAAAGAGTAGGTAACCTTTGAAGAAATTGGGCACCGTTACCAAAATAGGTTAGGAGATTATTGTATAATTATTATATATAAAAGTGGAGAAAATAGCGTGTGACGATATAGAGTCAACCATGAAAGAAGTGGAGACAGCGGCTTTGTAAACGTAAGGTAGGACGGTCCGATAGACCGGTGATCTAAAGTTGTGGAAGACAGAGGACCGGATGTTGTGGCGAAAATTAGGATAGGTCTATGTCCAGAAATAGACCGCTACGGGCTGATTAAGTTTTATTATTTTTATAAAAAATACGACTCCTGCAGTAGGATACAAGCCTTGTGTCGCGGGGGACTTTACAAACATACAGCACAAAGTACACCCCAACTCGGAACAACTGTTTGTGGATCACGCAAAGTGGTGTCCCGTGTGGGAATCGAACCCACGACCTCTTGCGTAGCAGTCGGATACACTCCCACCGCGCCACAGAGGCAAGCACTTTTCACACAGATAGTTCTTTAGACGTAGGATTTTTTTTTGCTTATTCAACCCCAAAAGGGATGAACGAGCGAAATCGTGGGCAAAAGCAAGTTTAATATAATGAGGACATGTTTAGTAGAGTGGAATCTAAATATAGATCACCCTATCATACCTACGTACAGTCAGCTACATAAGTCGCTTATCACTTGCAAATATTTAAACCATCATAACTCCAAAAATAATGTGACTTTCCATGATGATTTAACTTTAGCTTGATTTTAAGATAGCTATTTTGTTCTTATCTAAATTTTCGTAAATCTATACTAATATCATAAAGTTGAAGAGTTTTTTGCAACATTTCTCATTGCTGCTGAGCAGCAATGAGAAATGTTGCAAAAACGGGGAAAATTTACGTAGACGAAGTTGCGCGAGACAGCTAGTGACATATATATAGCTGAGATGATTTGACAATTTTCAAACGTTAAGCGGTTTATGTAGCTGACTGTACATGTATAGCACCTCTAATGGTTGTTCGCCATTTCACATGACATATCCAATCCATACAATATCCTAATTATCACCATATGATTGTGGTTAAGCCCAATCGCTGTCAAATCTATCGCATTAATTAAAGTGCTCAATATGGGGTATTTGACTGACGACTCAAATCCGTCAGCTAATGAGTGAAATAGAAAAGTGGAAAATAATCCGTTTCGGTAATGGGTGAGACTGAAATAAAAAGTGGAAATTGATCCATTAACGGATTTATTCAGTGGATTAGAGTGAAATAGGCATCTTTTATGAAACGCCAAAACATCTGTATGAAATATTCATTTCATTTTATGTAATTTCATAAAAAAATTTGATCTCGTTTTTCATAATCAAATACTTACTTTATTATATGTGCCTATTTCTATAGGCGCCTGAATATTGCCTATTTCTTGAACTTTATCCAACTTGTGTTCTTTTTGAGAAGATGTGTTTTTCTTGCATTACAACACTTATTCACCATTTCTTTTGAACTGTTATGGCTTTTTGAGTTTGATTAAATACCCTAATTGTTCAATAACTGTTGTTACTTCTTTACTTTTTAATTGCTCCCATTTGATAGTCATCTAACCAATTATGAATATCAAGGTATTGATGCGAACTCTATAACCCCATATTCTCGAATGATGTCCAGTAATTTCAAGACATTATTAAACTTACTAATTCTTAAGGTTTGCAATTCAAAGTCCTAAGGGTATCATTATAGCAAAGATAAATTGATGACCATGATCGTTTTTAAACTTTTGTGATCTTAGTAACAAATAAATAAAATAAAAGTAGTAATTATAGTGTTTCATAAACATATTTTGCCTAGGGTACTGTCTACCTGCCTGCCTAGCTGTCCCTGACCGTGCCCGTTTCATGCTATAGGTATAAACCTTTCTCTTACGTCAGCTTTTGCACTCTTGTTCAAGTTATGGCTTTAATTTCTCTAACTTGTTTTTTTATGTTTACGATTTCAATCATTGCTTTGGTTTTATTTGTATTTATCTATATATATCAAAATGAATGTTTGTCTGTATGTCCTCTATAAAATCGTAAACTATGCATTTGATCATGTGATGATCTTCAGCAAAGTGTTGTGCATGAGCCCACGAAGGTTTCTGAGCTGGTACGACCAATCTTCGACAGATGACGCCACTATCATCTGTCGAATGTCATATTATTTATTTTTATTTTAGTTAGTGGCGTAGTAATGCACGCAGGGTACAGCTAGTTATATATTTAAGAAAAAAAAAATGTATATTTCAATAATATTTTTTTAGACTTTGATAAAATATCTAATACTTAATAATGAAAGTAGGTCATTAACGTCACCCGTGAAATAATTAGGTATCTTGTAGAGTGCCATCAACATCTCTGCTCTTATTCATTAGTTCTATTTTACCAATATATATGATACCTACTAATATAGGTATTTTATTGCTTCAACCGCTTTTCTTATTTTTTAACGCTTTTATTTTATTGTTTTTACGCACACGAATTGTTACTTGACAAAATCGCCTTCAACGGGATACGTGGTAATTTACTGCGCTGTTTTGTTTTCTATATCACAAATCGTACTCAAAGGGCCGTAATCAGTGGTTACTGATTCCGACCCTTGAGTAAGATTTGTCATAGGTCAATAATTATTGACATAATATCTGGTGTACCTCAAGGCTCTATTTTAGGGCCATTATTCTGGTACATATTTCTCAATGATATCGGTAGCTAAATGGCTTAACAACACAAAGTTTCTCCTATATGCGGATGATCTTAAAGTTTTTAACTATATCAAAACTATTAACAACTACTTTCTCTTCCAATAAGACCTTAGTAACGAACTCGAGTTAAGCATACCAAAATTCAATCTATACTAATATTATAAAGCTGAATAGTTTGTTTGTTTGAACGTGGTAATCTCAGGAACTACTGATCCGAATTGAAAATTCTTTCACTGTTGGATAGCCCATTTATCGAGGAAGGCTATAGCCTATATAACATCACGCTATGACCAATAGTAGCGGAGCAGCAATGAGAAATGCTGCGAAAACAGGGAAAACTTACGCAAACGAAGTTGTGCAGGACAGCTAGTCATCATATATATCTACACCAAAAACGCGTACGTAAGTACGCTACCTAGGTGTCAAACTTGACTCTAAGCTGTGCCTTGATTCACATATAGATAAAATTGTAAACAAAGCGTATTAAATGTATAGATTTATTATGCACTTTGTATTTTTAAAAAAACACATCATATATATTTACCTATATATGCCTAGTTCGTTGCCAACTGGGATGTGCAGTATCTGTGTAGAACCCCTTCTACGAAAAATATATAGATAATATTGAAAACGTGCAATAGATTTTTTTACGTGCAATGCATTACAGATGTCACAAATCCTGTGAACCCTATATCCAGTTAATTGCACGCCTCGATCTCATGGCGTCGTGGAGAGAACGACTATCGCAGCCACAAGCAGGCCACTCCGCGATAGCGGCGGTAAGTCCCCTCTTTGAGGAGTGGCTGGAGAGGCGCCATGGCGTCCTCACCTACCGCCTGACGCAGGTACTCACCGGACACGGGTGTTTCGGGAGGTACCTGCATCGCATTAAGCGGGAGGAAACTCCCGGGTGTCACCTTTGCGGTGACCGGCCGGAGGACACGGTGGAGCATACGGTAGAGGTGTGCCCCGCTTGGGCCGAGCAGCGACTTGACCTTGTGGTAGCGATCGGCGGTGGCGACCTCTCGCTTCCGGCGCTCATTGAGTGAGAGGGAATGGGAGGCAGTCGTCTCCTTTTGCGAGGAGCTGATGCTGCAAAAGGAGACGGCGGAACGCGTGAGAGATAGACGGTCCTCACGCCCCGGCCGCCCCGCGATACGCCCCGGGTGACGGGTGACAAGGGACGACATCCGGCCACCCTAGGCGCAGGCCTGAGGACGACGAGCAGTGGGTAGTTTGCCGTCCAGCTTAGGACTAGACCGGATCGACGGCGCGCTAGTGATCCACGCGCGCCTCAAAGAGGTATCATCAAGTGACGGGGCCCCATTGGGCCGGCGCCCACCGGGAGTGCGGTATCGTTCGAAAGAGTTACGTGCTCCCGGAACACCAGGACGAAAAAAGGTACACAGATGGGTTTTAGTCAGTAGGAGTCTGACACGGCCTCCCGCTCGTGCCCACAGCGGGAGAAGGCATATAATGATTTCCCATCCATAAAAAAAAAAGTTAATTCAAATTGCCCTTAGGTAGTCGTAGAAAATACCTTGATGCACTTTATACAGTTGGATCAAAGTAACTCGGCCGGATTGAAGTTAGGTTCATATCACTTTCGCACATATCATAGAGAAGCGACCCTAAAATTACTTACGAAAACGATTAATTATGTTTAATCGATTAAAAATACTAATAACATTTTAATATACGAGTTCATAAAAGTTTAAATTTAGAACAGTTACAGTAAATACTAAAGGAAGTTTGAAAAACAGTATGACAATGTAATGCATAATCGCATCTCTAATTTTGTTGGTTTAGTTACCGCCCCCGGCCCCCGTTTCCTGTTACCATTTACTTCCAAAAAATGCATCTGCGCAACCACTTGTCGGCAACTTCAATCCGGCCGAGTTACGTTGTTCCAACTGTACGTAATTATTAGAGGTAAACTCAACTGTATACATTTATTGACATGATTTGCTACACGGTGCCCAGACTTTACACAGATGTCAGGTATGTACGTGCAGGTAGATACACTTTTCGCTGTTAACGTTTGCCAAACAAATTCGGATCTGCGCTCACCTATGTGTCGTATGGTTGATGCACACCTACAACAAAAAAAATAAACCGATTGATATCTTCAACAACCAAATAAGCAAATTTAAAAGACTTATGAGCAGCTTTTTGGTGAAATAATGCCTACTACCTACCTATTTTTTTTCTCTGTCATTAGTATCAATACTTCAATTTAATAAAAATTTGGTTGTGCACTTCCTCTTTTATTTATTCTATGTCTTGTTTTTACCTGACTGTAAGGAAGGGTTATGTTTTTTCGCGCGTATCTTATAGGTATGTAATGTATATAATATTCTTTATTACCTCATATCTTTCAAACCTCTAGACGGATTTAAACATTAAGATGTTGTTAGATTTGTGTTGACCGCCCAAGTTTTCTTATTTTAAGTGACGTTTAAAAAACACAAACATAGCGGCTGTGAGATTTTAACAACAAGAAGTGTGAAAAAAATGTTTTTTTCGAATACCACAATATGGGTATCAAATTAAAGAGCTCATCGTAAGCATTTTATAACATGATTCCGACTGTAATACCTACTAAAAAAGTCAATTAGCAACCATTATTTTTCAATTTAATAAAAATAGCGGCCGTAGCTTAATGGCTAAGGCATCGGTCTCGCAATCGTGAGGTCGCGGGTTCGAATCCTATCCATTATACTACCGACGTGAACCCACTCCTAACACAAGCCTTTGAGCTTAGCTGGAGGGGTTAACAAGATTGCTAGTAATGTGAGACTCAATCCCACATTGCTAGTTATCTTTTTCTTTAAAAAAAAAAAAAAAAAAAAATGTCGTCAACAATATAAAGCTAAAACGCAGTACTTACGCTAATCGTCTCTACAATATGCAGGGTGATTTATAATATGCTAATGGGAGGTTATTAATATATTACAAATCACCTTGCATAATTATTGTGCTATGCTCGTGGTTTCTTTACATAACACTAAATAACTTTATAATATCAGTTTTGAAAAATATTTAATATATTAACCCTTATTTACCTACCACTTGTTTTTGGAATTATGACATAAATCACTAACTAGAGTAAAATCATTGTTTATTGTAAGGTTTAGGCTCTCAGTACAGTAAAATGTACTCTGTGGTTTAGGCCCTCAACCTGACAAAGAAACATCGGTAGATTCTTCAGGGTCTCTCAGATGTGTGGTAAATGGTTGTATGACAAAAGTAAACTGTCCAGATCAATGCGCGGCCTGGAATCCAATTTCAATTAATTAAACATTAGGTAGGTACCTACTGAATTTTATGGATGGACATGATGATTACTGCAATTCATTTTGATAAATGTAACTTGGTGAAATTACTGCATTTTAAGTGAATAAAAATAAATTGAAATTTTCAATTTATTTTTCAGGGTTTCGTATCTTAAAATGAAAAAGCTTTCTACTTGACTTATTAGGTTCCTTTATCTCCGAAGCTGCTGAGCATAATATTTTGGAAAAATACAAAAGATATACCTATGAGAAGTCAAACGTTTGTGTTGAAGTGTCAGATTAGGGGCAAAACAGGAAATTGATATAACGTTTTGAATGCGGTATGGTGTAACATAAAAACAAATGAAAGGGCTTTGTGTAAGGGTCTCAAATATATACTTCTAAAACTTGTATTAGAAAGTTCATATCCCGTTTTTGAATTTATGTTGATAAATTTTCGCCATTTGTAAGCATTATGAAAATATATATATTACGGGTCTTAATCGCGTGAATAAATTAAGGTAAAATACCTTGTTTATTGCCCAACGTTTTGACCGAATTGCAACGGCCGTGGTCACAGGGAGACTACCCGTGACCACGGCCGTTGCAATACGGTAATTAAAACCCGTAATATATATATTTTCATAACCCCTCTTTGAAGTTAGGTGTGTTGGTTTAGCTAGTTTCTAGTGACCCAGACTGCCAAGCTAAGGACAAATATCGTCAAATGTGTGATGATCATGATTGTTTATTTAATGTCTGGGTGAAATTTATCTATAACTATACTAAAGCCGTGCATGATGTGAAATGTTTACAAACAAATTAAATTGTTGGTTGTCACGTCTCTGCAATTTTGGTAAATCTATACTGAAGAAGAGTTTGTTTGTTTGTTTGAACTCGATAATCTCAGAAACTACTGGTTCGAAAAAATATTTTACTGCTGGATAGCCCATTTATTGAGGAAGACTATTAGACCAGAATCGATATTTTTTTTAACAAAAAAATCATCATAGGATGAAAACCATTGGAAAAGGAAGAGAATGTAACAAACATGAAAGGAAAAACTATTTACCTGAGGACGGGAAGTTGGTTATTTGAAATTTTCACATAAGTTTTGAGGTAATGTGAAAAAAGTGTAAATACAAAAATTGTAGATCTTTTTATTACCTACAACTATGCCATTAAACTTTTTTTTCAGAGTACTTGTAGTTTTGCCGGAAATCGAGATAAACCGTTGCTTATCCTTAAAAACCCAACCCCTTCCACTTCCCGACCTCAGATCAACCGTAAATTATTTTTCCTTTAATTTTTCTTATATTCTCTTCCTTTTCCAAAGAGTTTTAATCTACTATGATTTTTTTTCACTGTTTGCTATTTTAGAGGCTTCAGCCCTGATATAGGCTATATATCATTACGCTGCGACCAATAGGAGCGGAGCATCAATAAAAAAAATTGCCAAAACGGGGACAATTGACCCATACGAAGTTGCGTGAGTCAGCTAGTTAAATATCAATTAACAACTATATTTCGCTTTAGAGTGTTGTAATTACACTTTACAAATTATTTATGTAGCAGAAAGTTACTACGAAACATTTATATAGGTTATGAATTTACCCTGAATAGGTAATTAAGCAATTTTCAACTTTGATTAAACATTGGCAAACTTTCGCAATTTGTACACATTATAATAATCACTTAATCGCGTCAATAATTGGGACCCGTGACCACGGCCGTTGCAATACGGTCGAAACGCCGGGCAATAAACTACGTAATTTACCTTAAATTATTCACGCGATTAAGACCCGTAGTTATAATTTTATAGTTTGACTAGCAGACCCGCGCAACTTCGTCTGCATACATTTTCCCCGTTTTTACAACATTTTTCATTGCTGCTCAGCTCCTATTGGTCGTAGCGTGATGTTAAATAGCCTATAACCTTCCACGATAAATAGGCTATCCAACATTTTTTTTTTCAATTCGGACTTATAGTTCCTGAGATTATCGCGTTCAAACAAACTCTTCAGCTTTATAATATTACTAGCTGTGCCCCGCGTAGTCCGGTCAATTTAGACCAAAAAATGAGAGTGAAGTTATATAAAGTCCCAACAAGCTGAATTTCAGTGAAATTGTTCAAAATATAATTATAAACAATGTCTAGAAGTTCCCCATCATTCCCCTGTAAGGAAAAAATTAATACAAGGTCAAAGGTCAAAAAAATGAGTTTTTCGCGATTTTCAGCAAAACGGTAAGTTTTATCATAAAAGTACCTCAAACAAAAATTGTAGATCATAAAATTATCTATAAAAAATGTATCAATACTTTTTTTCTTACGAGCCATCCTTTCTGAGAAATAACGATTCAAAAAGTTATAAAAGTTGTTATCGTCATAATATGCATGAGTACGCCACGTATAAACATCTAGAGTTGTAATATTTTATATAATATATATATGTATGTATATATGTATCTAATTCTGGGGCAACCTGGCAGATGCCAGAGGGCGCAAGAAGGCCATCATCGGAGCCCTGCTGCTGGACGCCACGGCTGCCTTCCTCTCCTCCGTAGTTCAGTCATTCCACGCTTTCTTAGCTTGCAGGCTTATATAAATTAACGTCAAGAACTTGTCATACTGTTTCTATTATTGTGAATCTTGTAAGCGTTACCGTATACGTGAGTGGTAGTGTTTTTCTTAGTATTACTAGGGCAAGTTAGTAAGTTTTTTCATTGAGGCACGCAAGTAAATGACCAAATAAGATACTTGTGAAGTCCCAAGGAACAAATATAGTACGAAATGATTAGATATGAGTTGTTACTGAGTACGGCGTACTCATGCATATTATGACGATAATAACTTTTATAACTTTTTGAATCGTTATATCTCAGAAACGGTGGCTCGTAAGAAAAAAGTATTGAGACATTTTTTATAGATAATTTTATGATCTACAATTTTTGTTTGAGGTACTTTTATGATAAAACTTACCGTTTTGCTGAAAATCGCGAAAAACTCATTTTTTTGACCTTTGACCTTGAATTAAATTTTTTCCTTACAGGGGAATGATGGGGAACTTCTAGACATTGTTTATAATTATGATTTGAACAACTTCACAGAAATTCAGCTTGTTGGGACTTTATGTAACTTCGAATGTCTAAATTGACCGGACTACGTGGTGTTACCCGCGGTTTATTAGCCTTATGTGTTAATCCTGGGTGTCAGCTAATTCCATACCAAAATTTTATTAAAATCGCTCTAGCCGTTTAGACGTGAAGAAGTTTTTTTTATTTTTTTATTTATTTATTTATACAAAATAAACATACAAGTAATAAACAAACACTCTCACATACAAACTTTCGCCTTTATAATATTAGTGTGAATATACATAGATTAAACAAATGACACCTCTAACCTTCGTAACGTCTTGTATTTCTTTTTTCTTATCGAAATCCTAATAGTTATTCTGCTATTAGCGATTATTTGTCTCCAAATAATACAAATCTAAAATAAACTAGTTACCCAAAGCTTAATATGAGAGTGAGTGTTTGTTTATTTGTTAGTACATAGTTATGTTGCAAACAGACGCCAAGATTATAACAATGTGGGGTTTGATCCCACATTACTAGCAATCTTGTTAACCCCTCCAACTAACCTCAAAGTTAGGAATGGGTTCACGTCGGTCGGTAGTTTAATGAATTCGATTGCGAGTCCGATGCCTTAGCCATTGTAGTAGAAGTGTAGTTTATTGTCATAACAAGTGAGGTTTTTCTTCCCATTAAGTCGATTAATTAACTTAAAATACTTGCGGGCAAAATTTGATAGGCAGACTGGTCAAAACATATTGCCCCTTTTATGATTGTTTAAAAAAAACATGATTTTATTGATACTAAGGGAATCTGTGGCGGTTTCTCAGTCTATAAGGTTTCTAAGAAACTTTTCTGATTAAGTGAATATTTTTAGCTGAATGTTATTATTGACTTGAATATCATCTCTCAGAAAGTTGTATAAATTGTATGATTCCCTCTATATCTTTAAAATTATATGGGCAAAATATAAAATAAAAAATACAAAGGTAACGCATAATAAATACTTTCAACTAAAATAATTTTCAACATCATCAGATTTCAACAAAAGAAACAGAAGGTCGTAAGTGCCATGGTGACACGCTCTTCTACTGGTGCAGTTTTTGACATACCTAGTGTTTTTTTTCATATGTAGTGCATTTCTTTGTAGTAACGGCTATGGAACCGTACATAGAGTACCTATGGTCCGACGTGCTCTTAGCCAATTAAATTTATATATTGGCGAAGACTTCTTACACACAATTATTTCCAGCTTCCTTTTGATTTTACTTACTTACTAATTACAGCCACCAAGAATCGTGTTTAGCAAGGGTAAGGTTTTTGTAGACAACATTTTCTATAAATGAAACCTAGCTAGATCGATTTATCGCCCCCGAAATCCCCTTTTTTGTGTATGTTCCAGTGAATTCGATAATGGTTTAGATTCACAATTGAAATCGATTCACAAAGAAAAAAAAGGCGGTACAAGGTTCGCCGGAACAGCTAGTATAAATATATATATAGGTACAAGAATTGCTCGTTTAAAGATATTATGAAGAAAATATAAATATGTCCTTACTAAAGAAGTCAAAGTGGAACAGGCTATAGAAATTGAATATAGTAAACAACCAATCAAATACACAAATTATCATATTCAGCAAATTGTAAATATAGGGACATCAGGGCGCCACAAATTACGAGTGATTTGGCGCCATGACAACCCCCTGATATTGATTGACATGGCTTCCTTTTATGTTACTGTAAAAAATTTAACTACGGCAAATCCTAAAAATTCCAGTGATGGTTAAGATTTACCAACTCTTATCGGTAAAATTCCGAATTTTACCTCAAAGACACGGTAAATCTTGAAAAGACACACTATTTTCACATACCATTGTCATGTACTCGCGATTATTTTTAGGGTTTCATACCCAAAGGGTAAAACGGGACCCTATTACTAAGACTTCGCTGTCTGTCTGTTTGTCCGTCTGTCCGGCTGTAATATATGATAGTTAGACAGTTGAAATTTTGACAGATGATGTATTTCGGTTGCCGCTATAACAACAAATATTTAAAAAAACAGAATAAAATAGATATCTAAGGGGGCACCCATACAACAAACGGGATTTTTATAATAAAAGTATAGATATCTTTATAAATATCATGATCCGTGATAGTTAGACAGTTGACATTTTCACAGATGATGTATTTCTGTTGCCGCTGTAACAAAACAAATACTAAAAAACAAAATAAAATAAATAGTTAAGGGGGCTCCTATACAACATAAGAACATGATTTTTTGCCGTTTTTATAGATAATGGTACGGAACCCTTCATGCACTAGTTCGACTAGTAATTGGCCAGGTTTTTTTTTTAATTTAGTCAATCTAAAATTAGCTGTTTTTGACTGGGTTGGTTAAATAATAGAATATTCTATTTTGTTTCAAAGAATAGTTTAAAATTTCGATTTCCTAATAAATATCAATTGAAACAAATAGTTTGGCAAGAAAAACACGCCATAAAATTACATTAAAGTTTAAACACTTTTATTCCCGCGAAAACGCTGTCTGCCATGTTCATGATGGATGTCATTACGGCACAGACCACTCGGATTGGTGTTAGCCAACCTCAAATTTAGTGTCGCTAATGCCATCGTAAGCACTTATGTGGCGCTACTTTATATGCACATTTTTTTCCACCACTATTAATATGACAGTTTCAGAGACAGGACTGACAGATGACAACGAATTGGTTTTGCCCAATGAGGTTATAGACCTGGACGACACCCTCTCTTTCAATTAAAAAGTAAATATTGACTGCAAAGCGTGAAAGAGAGAAAAAACTCGAACGGCCTTTGACAGATATTGTCCACAAGGTGGCGTTGTTAGAAAGATCTAGAGAGTGGTCAATTTTGTGAGGTTATGGCGCAATCCTGTTCTGTACGTCAATGGTTTTGCCTATATTATGTCACATAATGGTGGCTTGTATCTCATATGTCTTGTATGTCACGTGATATATAGATCAGAAATGACAACTTATAATTTAAAAAATAGTCATGTTTATTCATGACTCGTAATCAGAATACCTATGTTTTACATGAAATTTATTTTTAATCGAATTTCATCACATTTCATTTGTCTACTGCCGAAACTATCCTAATGATTTATTCTAGAAACCAACATTTACCAACCGTTACTGGGGGTCAATTCTCGTATTTAAAGCAGTAGATAATAATCGATCTTAAAAACGCTTGCGCACCGTACTAGAATGTCGTTATTGCGCTCTCGAGAGGCATACTTGACGCAAGCGTAAGCTGGCGGTACTGGTAAGCTAACCATGAAGGTACTAAAGTTTACTCTCATATGCTCGAAAAAAAATCACTTATCTACCAATGAAAGTCGGCAAATACTAAGAGTTCCCGGCAAAACTAATAACATACCGACTATAAATAATAATTAATATACGGACTTTTACAGTAACATGTAATATACATACAAACTTGGAAGAGAGTGGGCTGACACGTGTACTTGGCACGTGTCGGCCGCCTACTCTTTCCATGAAACGAATTTGTTTTTATTCTATTATAAATGAAAAAACGAACAGATCGTGAGCCTGACGCCTACACTAGCCTTTATCAGCGACAGAGCTTCTCAAATCTCTGTTTTTCAAAAGTATTTTCGTATTTTTCATACAAAGAAAAAACATTTTTTTAGGTGTATTTTTTCATTTGTAATAGGCATGTAGGTGCCGTTTTTATCGATGACTTGTTGCCATCTTGTGGGTAATGCCATGATCCCGTTGCTGATATATTGTTGAGATTTTTGATCAAAAAAATCTGACACATATTTTTCATAGTGTTCTTTTGAGGTTAACTTTATGCTTCCTAAAGAGTTCTGAAGTGACCGACACAGGTGGAACTCTGATGAAGCAAGATCCCCTGATCTTGCTTCATCAGAGTTCCACCTGTGTCGGACTATACGAAGGATGCATCAACACATATAATATAATAGCTATAGATGAGAGCGGTCTGGCATTGTCATGATGGAACACTACGCCTTTCTTGTTTACTAGCTCCGGCTGGTTAACCTCATCAGTTGCTGGCAGTGGAAATCAGAATCGATAGTTATACCCAGCGGCAACAGCTCATAGTGAACGATTTCTTTCCAATCCCACCATACACACAGCATCACTTTGTTCCGTGTCAGGCTGGGCTTTGCCACGGTCAGTGGGGCTTGTCCATTCTTCGACTACGATCTTTTTCGGACATTCTTATCGTAAGTGACCCATTTTTATCACCCATAGTTAACCGTTTAAGAAATGGCTCGGAATTGTTACGTTTCAACAAAGAATCGCAAATGGAAACACGTTGCATGAAGTTTCTCTCAGTGAGATCATGTGGTAACCAAATATATTTTCTTGTACCCAGACTTTTGTAAATGACGTAAAACTCTTTTGTGATCAGCATCCAGTTCTTTGCCAATATCGTAATTACTAACATGTCGATCTTGCTCCACTTTTTCCAAGATGGCACTGATTTTATCCATCCAGAGCGAGCCTCATTCTTCACACTAAAATTTCCAGACTTAAAACGCTTGAACCACATATGTGCTACTCGTGTTGATACCGCATTAGGTCAGTAAACCGCACAAATTTTATTCGCGGCGTTCGTCGAATTTTTACCTTTTTTGTAATAAAACTATAAAACGTACCGAATTTCATCATTACGTATGTCTGTCAAGTCAAATCAGTGTCTTTTTGTGAAAAGTCAAAACAATACCTACCTATAATCCGTACAAAGAAATCATCATCATCACTTTTAATATTTGGTTTACGACTGTAAATTAAAATAGGGAAATAACATTTATTAAGAGTTTTGTATGACGATGTTTTTAGGCTTCCGTAGCCAAAATGGCAAAACGGAACCCTTATAGTTTCGCCATTTCTTTCCGTCCGCACCTTTGCTCAGAGACTGTTAGTGCTAGGAGGCTGTAATTTTGCATGGAAGTGAAAGAAAAAAATGTTGAAAAAATATTTTTTTAGGGTACCTCCCCTAGATAGATCTTTTAAGAACGTTTAGGTGCGAAAGACGATTTTTTGGTTTAGGAATCCGTTTGTAAAATATTAAGCTTTAAAGTGCAAAGTTTTGTTAGAGTCAAGCCAGCCAACCAGTTAAATGGTTGATATTGGGTATGTGAAAAAAATCACGGTAGTAGTATATATGGTGAAATTAAAAGGAAAACTGTCACAGCTAAGTAGGCTTTACAAGTTTACGAGTAACTGCTGATCAAATGAGAAGTAACAAAATTTTCGTACAAATTCCATTGAAAAACATTAATAAGTAGATATAACGTTATAAGTATGAAACAAAAACAACAGAAAACCCACTTCTTAATATTCGGATGGGGGGGAGGGGGGGTGACTACGGAGAAGTGAGACCTGTGGGGAAAGGTGCCTACTATTTATTGTAGTGATCATCCCGATTGTTTCGGCAAAGAATCGTGATCAAGTCACAAACGTGTCAGCGATGTAACTATAGTTCTTATTTACAGAACAGCCGAGAGACGATGCTGTATATCTTGGACTGCATCTTCTCCGTGGGGGTTGTGGGCTCGCTCGTGGTCTTTGTCTGGAGAGGATCCTGGGCCCTGCTGGACATATTCCTGTTCCCTGAGGATCGGGTGAAGTCCTGCTGGACGTCACTGGTGAGTTTACTGTGTGCTGTATGGTAATGATATCATATAATTACCGAATGTTTTGTAAGCATATCATTGATATATTTTGGCAATGCCGACAAAATTTTCGCTAATTAAAATGCTGTTATTAAAAAAAGTGAGATCTTTTATATTATAATCAACAACATGAGTTCTTCAGTAAGTTACACGTTGAATCAACCTACTATTTCTTTTGGCATAAACTGAAATTCGTGACTATGTGACAGAAGACACTTTGCGCCAAAATGGCTTCAATATTTGTAAGTGCATAGCAGATAATAAATGTTTTGCAACAATGGTTCAAATAGTACGCTACTAACTGTTCCTTTACCAATTAGAATCTGTTATATGAATCACAGTTGACTGGCCTGGGCCTTGTTCACGATCTCAAGGTCCGTGGCAAGCCCGTGAAAACTGTCAAATCTTGTCATAATGGTAAATGAGGCTTCGCTTAGAAATGCATCAACGTGCATGCGCGGCGGACATTTTTAAGCGCATCGCGCATGTGTCAGTTCGCACGGGCTTGCCACGGACACGGAATAAAAGATCGTGATTAAGGACCCTGTTGGTCAAATGGTTAGTGAACCTGATTACTAAGTCAGTGATTTCGTTCGGTTACCACCCAGGGTAACTCTTTGTGTGATGGTGCACGATTACTCATATATTACAGGCTAAGCTTAATTTGGGAATAAACTACCATTCCGCAGTCGGGTAAAACTAATATAAATACTCAAATGCTACTCAGATTTAAGACGTCGCATTTCAATTCTTGTTCGATATAATTACTGTCACCTACTCTTAACTTTAAAAAAACAACAGGTTGCACTCCGGGAATGCCGGCAGAAGTGAAAACTTGAACATTAAATTACATACTGATGAAATTTTATTAATATTTTTTGATCTTACTGACATAATAATAAAAAAATATGAAATAATAAATCACAAATCATAAAACCAATAATTAAAATAAAAAGGGAAAAATAATCGTTACTCCGTCTTATGAATTTTCGATCAGGTGTCACGTGTCCTGACGCGAGTTTAACATTTTACCCATGTAAAGAAGTTTTCACTTCAATAAAATCAAAAAGTCGTTACAAATGCAAATGATATCGATATAAAAACGAGTACCTACATTTTCCGCATATGGGTCATAACAAGTTACTGAGTCAGTGACCACTTATGCGGCCGCAATTGGGACCTTCCTCTGTCCCGTCTTGTGTCCCCCAACTACTACACATGCGCAGTTATTATTGGATTTTAACTCAACTAGAATTAGGACGTATTTTGTATTAAACCATATTGTAACTAAGTATACGATAAATTCGATAAAGGATCGATATTCTGATTCGATTCTCACACAACTGTGGGGTGACTGCCTCTGTGGCGCGGTGGGAGTGTATCCAACTGCTACGCAACAGGTCGTGGGTTCGATTCCAACACGGGACACCACTTTGTGTGATACACAAATTGTTGTTCCGAGTCTGGGTGTACTTTGTGTCCGGGACTTGTATGTTTGTAAAGTTCCCCGCGACACAGGGCTTGTACCCTACTGTTCTTTTATAAAAAATATATCTAATATATCAAATAATAATATCTTGGGACAATTCACACAACGTGAACAGAAAAAGTAAACAGAATGTGTTCTAAATTATAAACTAGATTTCACCTGCGGCTCCACCCGCGTATATATCGGTTATCGCGATAAAAACCATCCTATGTCCATCCTTCCCCGGCATTCAAATTACCTACATACCACATTTCATCTAAATAGGATCAGCGGCATTAGCTCAGACAGGCAGAGTTTCTTTCACGTTTATAATAGGTATTAGTTATGGAACGAGCTGTTGCACGCGACTTCCTTTGCGTGGAAATCTTGAAAAACAAATGTATCCCACGGAAACCGTACATTTTCCAATATAAAACATATAAGTTACTAGCTGTCCCGCGCAACTTCGTCTGCGTAAATTTTCCCCGTTTTTTGCAACATTTCTCATTGTTGGCCGTAGCGTGATGTTGTATAGTTTATAGCCTTCCTCGATAAATGGGCTATCCAACAGTGAAATATTTTTTTAATTCGGATCGGTAGTTCCTGAGATAACCGGGTTCAAATATACAAACATACAAACTCTTCAGCTTTATAATATTAGTATAGATTATGTACAGGTAAACAAGTTACATTATTCAGGAGATAATTTGTTTATCTCGTGCCACAATAAACTCAAATGAATCTCCTGCAGAGTAAAATTAATCAATGTTTTTATACTGAAGTAATTCCAGGTAATTTTATTTGTATGAATGTGATTATGGGCCATTGATCATCGAAGAAAGAAGAGTAATGGAAGCCTTGTAATCAATTCGCTTGTTAAAAAAATATAAATAGGCGGGCGTTTGATGTGATTTTTCTTCGACTACGCAATAAGGAGGGTGAAATTTCTTTGGCACGCAAGAGCCTAAATAGCTTTATGGATTTTAGCTTGAGAGATATCGTTAGAATCGGCTCGGTTGTGTCTTGAGGTTCTTTTCACAAGAATCCGGCGCCGGGTAACACGGTCGCCGGCTTCCCGGCGGCGAATGTATAGCGACCGGAACGGACGGACGCCGGAACGTATGATAGCTACCGTACATCGTTATACACTTCCTACTTGGCGCCTGGCAACGACGGAAATTGTAAAAAGGACCTTAAACTACATCATTAAATTAGAACTAATAAAATGACAAATTTTTAGAATCAAAATATTTCCGTTTTTTTTCTTTAAAGATGACTCAGTAGGGTACAAGTTCTGTGTCGCGGGGGACTTACATACAAGTCACGGACACCAAGTACACGCAGACCCGGAACAACAATTTGTGGATCACACAAAGTGGTGTCCCGTGTGGGTATCGAACCCACGACTTATTTCGTCTTATTAGGACACACTCCCACCGCGCAACAGAGGCAGTCAACACTTCTAAATATAGCTTAATGCCTAGTATCATGAAAACAACGGAAAGAGCTGATCATGTTTCTAAATACCTTGGCCTTCATAGATCTTGACCATTTAAACTCAAAGCCACGTTAACCAACCATTCAAATGAACTTCAACCATTTGCTTGCGGACACAAAGCTAAGAATAGCGTCCTTATTGAATAATTGCGGGCTGTTTAAAATGCTAAATTGGTAAGGCACGAGTACATTTACTAACTAAGTATGCGTGGGAATTGAGGTGTTATGTCCATTCACCATTTAGGCCAGGTCACTTCACGTATTTAAAGCAGTGCAGTTGCAGGTAAGTTTCGATTAAAACAGCCATTTACGTATTCTTGTAACTTTGGGATCGATTTTACGCATACTAGACGCAAGCGTATTTGAGATCGATTCCAAAGTTACAAGAATACAAAAATGGCCGTTTTAATCGTAACTTAACTGCAACTGCACTGCTTTAAATACGTGAATTGACCCCCAGGTGATCGTACCTGGCGGGTGCATCATAAAGATTAACGAGAAACTTGTTTAAACATGTTTAAAGGATGATTTTTAATATACCACAGATAATATAATACTATACTAGAATATACTATTTACCTGTCGCTCTCGGCTTCTTTACATTACACAAAATAACTTCGTAATATAAATTTTGAAAATAAAATACATATTAATCCTGTACCACCTATCATCTACTATATCACACATCCATTTACCACACATAAACTCGATGTTTCTTTGTCAAGTTTAGGGCCTAAACCTCACAATAAAAACGATGTTACTCCAGTAAAAGAGTCAGTAGGTGGTTTAGGTCATAACTTTAAAAACAGCTAGAAAGATATTACAAAGTATAGAAAAATTTGAGGTCTAGTAACATAGTCATAGATGGTTCGATTCCGGCCCGTTTCGCTATACGGAAGTCTCGGGTTCGATTCCGACTTCAATTTTTTCTTTAATAAGGAAATTGGCAAGAAATGCCTATAAAAATTACAATAAAAATGTAATTAGGATATTACAAAGTTATTTAGTGTTGTGTAAATAAGCCACAAGCGGCAGGTTATTAGTATATTACAAACTAGATATCCAGCGCAACTTCGTCTGCATAATGTTTCCCCAATTTTGCAACATTTCTCATTGCTGCTCCGCTCCTATTGGTCGTAGCGTGATGTTATATAGCCTATAGCCTTCCTCAATAAATGGGCCATCCAACAGTGAAACAATTTTTCAATTCGGATCAGAAGTTCTCAAGATTACCGCGTTCAAACAAACAAACAAACAAACTCTTCAGCTTTATAATATTAGTAAAGATCACTCTGTGTAGCTAGCAGCTGTAAGAACTTTTTAAAACTTAGATATTTTTTAAACACAACTCCTGTAGGGTACAAGATCTGGGTCACGGGAGACTTTACATACTTACATATAAATCACGGACACAAAACAAACCGTTTCCGGATCACACAAAGCGGTGTCTCGTGTGGGAATCGAACCCATGACCTTAGCCTTACCAGTTGACAGATTTAAACCGATTATTACCAGCTTTATACAAAATATATTGGTTCGTAAGTTGCCGCTAAAAAATGTTAGGTGGGTATCGCCACAACACCTGTTTACAATACAACAAAAAAAAATTTAAGGCAATAAAACTAAATGATATAAGAATCATGTTTGAGGGTCATTTGAATTCTAAAAGATGATTTATATTCTAAGAAAAGAGTTATCCGTCATACAATTGTGTTTTAAATAGCTAAATGGTTATATGAAGTGTAAACGTTCAGGAAATAACGATTTATCTAATGATATCTCCTTAAGCATATTAAATTATATCATCATAACTGTGACCCGTCATTTAATAAGGAAAACTGTGACTTCATAAGACGCAAATAACCAAGTACAAAGATGTGGTATAATTTGCCTGAGAATGAAGAACAAATGGAGGATATTAAGCAGTGGTATTTAGTACTAATACTAATAATGAGGTTATTTGTGATACCCAAGTCACGTTGATTTTGAATCTGTAACATATTATATTCTTTCGGTGTCAATAACATAATCTACTGTTAACTATCTGTTAAATAGTTCACTCTGGTCACCGAACCAACATTTGTGACGTCTATGGATGGTTATAGAAACGAACAAAGTCAGTTTCGCTTTTAGAGTTAACATTTTATTAAGATTTGGGGGTTGAAAACAACCCCTTCCCCTGGAAATGTCAAAAAGTAGGTACACATTACTTATTTGGTGGTGTTTAATAATAATATAATAATATCTTGGGACAACTCACACAACGCTATCTGATTCCAAACTAAGCAGAGCTTGTACTATGGAAACCAAACAACTGATAAACATACTTATATATTTTAAAATACATTCATATCTATACTCTACGGGTTCGAATTGAAAAATTATTTATTCTTTCTTATTTAATTCTTTATTCTCATTAGCCTTTCTAGATAAAGGGCTATCCAACAGGGATAGCTCATTTATCGAGAAAGGCTATAGGTTATTTAACATCACGCTACAATAAATAGGAGCAGAACAGCAATGAAAAATGTTGCAAAAACGGGGAAAATTGACGCATACGACGTTGCGCGGGACAGCTAGTTTTATATAAATAACACTCAAACACAGAATAAACCATCGTGCTGATCACACAAAGTTATATCTTGGGTGGGGATCGAGCTTACCAACTCCGGCTTAGCAGTTACCCCGAAAAATAATCCGGGGCACGTCCCTGACAGACAGTTAACAGTAGACGGTAGATAAATTATTGACACTGGCTGTTAGAGTACAATAAGAAGTCTATATATTCTCGTCTCCTTTGACTGGACTGTATCCGGTCGGCAGCAATAAATAAACGGCTAAGTACGAGTCGAAAAGAGTCTCACAAAATGGGTAGATCCCGACCCGCGTCGATAAAATATTTCAAATACCTACGTTTCTTGAACTCGTATCCTCTATTTTTTACTTATTTTTTTGTCATTTGCTTCATAAGAACCTTTCTTAGATTACAACGAAGTAAAAAATTATAGATTTTTTTAAGCTACGGGTCTTAATCGCGTAAATATTTTATTTTAAGGCTAAATACCTTTGTTTATTGCCCGACGGCGACGTTTCGACCGAACTGTAACGGCCGTGGTCACGGGTAGACTCTATCCGTGACCACGGCCGCGATTAAGACCCGTAGCTTATAAAATTATATAATGTGCACAAATCGCGAAAGTTTACGAACATAAATATTGAAATAAAAAAATGTCTAACTTGACCAAACCAAACTAGATCTTATAGGTAATATTTCCACAAATTGTTAAAAGAGTACAAATCGTAAAAGAATAAATGTCTTAGTTGTGAGTATAAGCAAAATATATAAGTTTTAAATTACATCCTTAAATAAATATTTGAAAAAAGATACAATCTTCTAAATGTTATATTATACCTAAAGTTATATTATACAGAAAATACCGAGAGTACAAAAGGTCACCTTCGAATTATACAGGCCGTGTTGTAATATAAAAATATATGTAATTTACTAATAACTCCCACTCGTGACTTCTTTACATTACTCCAAATAGTTTTGGAATATTAGTTTTGAAAAAAAACATTTTAACCCTACTTTTGTCACATAACTAAACTATAAAATGGCCGATTAGACAGCCGGCTAAGCGGCAATGCTGACTATTATTATTTAGGATATTTTTTTTAAAAATAAAAGTCTTTTAAGAAAATTTAATTTTTAGAAAGACTTTTTTTTAAAGATAACTAGTAATGTGAGATTATGGTCTCACATTACTAGCAATCCTGTTAATCCCTCCAGCTAAGTTCAATGGCTTGTGTTAGGAGTGGGTTCACAACGTTAGTATAATGGGCTGGATTCGAACCCACCACCACACACCAACCACCTCACGATTGCGAGATCGATGCCTTAGCCATTAGGCTATTATAAAATAATGTATAATAAATAAAGTAATCAGTAACTGAATGACTGCATTTTTTAAACGACTTTTTAACATAGCTAGATCGATTTATCGCCCCCGAAACCCTCTACACACCCCCCAAACAACATTTCTTAAAATTGTTGGAGCCTTTTTTAATATTTAATCAAAGTTGTAAGAACTGGTAAGGAAGGATACGATTTATTTTAACTTTCCTTATTTAAACATAGAATTATGAATAAATTAACCAGCCGACTATTCGGCAATTAATACCGACTACTAATATTGCCCACTAATCCCGACTAGTGGGCACACCTCTAGTACTTTGTATAAACGTCTTTAAAATAAACACATGATACATTTATTTACTAATATAAAAGAGAAAGTCAAACAAATAAGCAAGTTCTATTATTAACTTATATTTTATCTTTATGAGCTATTAGATTATAAGCCTGGGTGTTTCCACTTTAAAGTAAACATATTATTTAAAGACTTATTTACTTGGTATGAAGCCGGTGTACATTGTAAGCCTTTAAGGACAGGATATTTTCTAGTGATGATATTGATAAGGAAATATGTTACTTTACGTTACTAGTAATAATGACTATTAGACGCCATCAAAGGCGAAGGGTTAAAATTTTATAGACGGTTTTTGTTCGTACATATTACCTAAAGACAATTTATTTAAAGGGAAACCGAAAAGAATGGTATTCTAAAGAACCTTCGCCACTGACCGCCACCTTTTACTGTGTTTTGATATTTATGTTTATACTTATTAAACTGTTTTACCTGCTAAACTTTTAAATAGTAGTTTTTAAGTGCAAGTTTAAATGAAAGTAGGGTGTTGACTGTTGAGTCAAGTTGGTCTCTTTTGGGAAATGTCAAACGATACGGGTCCTTATTCACGATCTCTCTTTTTCGTGTCTACGGCAAGCCCGTGCGAACTGTCAAAATCTTGTCATAATGGTAAATGGAGAGCTGCGCTTAGAAATGCATCAACGCGCATGCGCGGCAGACGATTTGAGCGCACCGCGTATACGCCAGTTCGCACGGGCTTGCCACGGACACCAAATAAACATCGTGATTGAGGACCGCGGTCTGTAAAAAAATGTATGGAATATAACACTATGACGTCATAAGTCCCTGTTGTTAAATAATTTATTATTATTATTCTTTTTAATGATTATAAATTCAGAAGGATATTCAACTATGCATGACAATTTAAAAGTTAGCGTCTTGTTACGTATGAGTAGTCAAATTAGTTTTGAAGTTGAAGTCATAACGAAACGTTCTTTTCCGTAGAAATTTGTATAATATACAATAATATTATGTCATAGACCTAAATCTGAATAATTGAACTAATAAACAATAAAGCGACATTTCCTACAAAACAAACAACCTCACAGTCCAAATTTTGACCTTCGTGTAGCACCGTAGAACCTCTACGCCGTAGCACAACATATTTTTTAACCTTACTGAAAGTCATTGAAATCTTTAAGACAGACGATTTGTCTCCATCGATTCCGATTCAAAGTAGACCGCACTAGCTAACAGTCCTACGACGAGGAAGTGGGCGTTTTACTTGGTTAGACACCAGCGCCCGACGTCGTACGAGAAACAAAGAAACATCTGCCAAATCTTACACAACATTTTCTGCAATTTCTTTTGTTTGTTTCAATGTGCGAAACGGTTTTGCAGATGCAACTTTGTTCTTCGGATAGGTCTACGTGTTCTTTTCTTTTCTTTTCTTTTCTGTTCGGTATTACCAATGTGGTATGTTATCCTCATTGGTAATACCAAAGCCCGCAAACATATTGATACACATAGCTCACTTCGATAGCTCGCATCAAATCGCATGGCCAAATTTGGTAGTAAATGATTTTATACTAATCAGGTAATAGTAGATCCTAAAATGCTCTGAAAATAAGTGTTCTTTTACAATTTATCATGTTTTTGAAAGCATGAAAACGATTGCTAAATGTAATGATTTGACGATAGGAACTTATGACGTCATAGGTTGTTATTCCATACACATTTCTATTGAGCTTGTCGTTTTGAAATTTTATAAAAAGAGACTGATTTGACTTGACAGTCAACATCCGTATTGGAGTTCTCAGATCTGCTAGTTTTTTTTTTTGTTACTAGAAATGTGGGATTGTGAGTCCTACATTACCGTTGGGCAGCCAGGCTCGATCATCTTATCATAGGATCCTGTGATTATCTTGGAGGGACGTAACACCTGGTCCTCAACACCAGCAATTACCAAGTTACCTGGGCGAACAAGAAAACCGCACTTAGCCTCCTAATTGGGCCATTGTGCATTGTGTTCAGCAATGACCTAAATTACATATTAGATATATTTCGGGACTTAATCGCGTGAATTATTTAAAGCTTTTCTTTACCCGACGTTTCGATGGAATTGCACCGATCTTGGCCACGGGTCGACCACCATCGGTGCAATATGTATAAAAATCGCGAAAGTTTAAAAAAATAATGACTTACGGCCGGTCTCAATACTCTAACTATCGATGGATTTGCCTACTGGAGTTATATATTTGAGATAAGCTCCATACAAAACATGTCAAAATTTTACCTCTAGTAGGCAAATCCATCGATAGGTAGATTATTGAAACCGGCCGTAAATTACTATTTAAAAACCCTCAAATTTGTCAACAGATAATGGGCTACGCGCTGGTTATCGTGACGTTTGCACTGCAAGCGCCGGTCCGCTGGGCAGCTGCCAGGCTCCACGGAGCACCGCGACTGTTGCTGGCTGACGTGTACCATCTGCTGTCTTTTGTGGCGACCGTCAACGTGTGGCGGGGGGTGTGGGGATTGCTGGATATTTATTTCTTTCCGGGTGAGTATTTTAGGGTTAGTTAGTGTAGCTTCTCGTTTTTTATTGCAAAAATGATGAAAAGAAATTAATTTTGTGTCACTAAAAGTTATCTTAATGTTGACAATTTATACGTGAACCTACGTGTTCAAGTTTTTTTTTTTAATTATTTTATTTTATTAGAATTGCCAACAAATGATACACAGATCTTATTCAATAATAAAGTTACAAATAAATAAAACACTGATAACAGTTTTATCCAACGTTATGAAATCGACATTAAGCTGTGAGAAACCATCACACAAATTGTGTTATTACGCTGGCTTTTAAGGCAACGTAACCATTATTAATATTCCGAGAGCACTAGGTGGCGCCAGTTTCTATGCGCATTCTTCTTCTTCTTTTTTGAGTTTATGGCAATCTAGCCGATTTAACGGCTAATTTCTCCCAGTGTCAAGTATTTATGCACTTATTACATGCACATACTTTCGTTCTTAGTCAATTATCACGTATTCAAATCATTTTTTACAAGTTAAACTCGGAGCTGTAAAAATAATGGCCGGTCAGTTTGCCGCCATTTTTACAACTCTCTATGCGCATTTTTTCCGCTGACAGTTTCAGGGACAGGAGTGACAGATGACAGCGAATTGGGTTTTGCCTATATTACGTCATACGATGGCGGCTCGTATTTCATGTCAAGTGATATACAGATCAAAAATACCAACTTTTAATTTTAATATAATATAAATATCATGCTAATTTATGACTCGAAATCAGAATATCTATGTTTATTTCTACATGAATTTTGTTTTTTATCGAATATCATAATTTATTGTTCACTGCCAAAAGTGGCTTATTGTGCACTAATATAATAGCTCCTTCGTAGTTGGCTAGTCTCCATTGTAACCGACACCTGTGTCATTATTATTCTTTTTATTGTTTTCGCGGCAAGCCGACACGAACTGTCAAAATCTTGTCACAATGGTAAATAGAGAGCTACGGTTAGAAATGCATCAACGCGCATGCCCGGCGGACATCTTTAAGGGCACCGCGCATGCGCCAAGTCGCGTGAGCTTGCCCTGAAAACGAAAATCATATAATAAGATAGGGCCATCCATATCTTATTATGCTTATTTATATGCACTAAATTAAAACAATTTCTTTTCAGAAACACCAAAACTCAGCAACTGGAGTTCCCACATCATAAGCCTCACTCTTTTAATCCTCCTGAACTGTTCCAACTCAGTCATAGTTCGAGGAGTATACATTGATGCAGAAGAACCAGCAGGTGAATGCGTGGTCTTCCCTTGCCATTATCTTCGGCTCTTCTTCCATAAAGAAAGAACTAAGAAGAGACATAAAAGAGCGCTTCAAGCCGCTGCAGCTGCTAGAAAGCCAGAAGACGCTAGTCTTCCGTTGCAAATGCCAGAAGAGAAAGTTTAGGTGAGATTTGTATGTTTGTGAGAAATATTCTAGGGGATTTATTAAGCGTATAATAAGACGAATTCTTACCTTAATAAAGACAATGAACAAGACAACAAACTGACGGAATGTAAGCAACGATTGAAACAGAAAAGTCCGTAGTGTGAAATCTGTGTTGTGCATGAGCCATGAAGGTTTACGGGTACGGGTAGCGGGGCATCAATAAAAATGGGGAAAAATAACGCAAACGAAGTTGCGCAGGTTAGCTATTTAAGTATAAATATGTACTCAATATGGAATATGGAAACATAACGAACTCTGAGTTTGACCTCACCGTTGTAACATGTTGCATAAATTATAAAGGTCTCGTGTTCTTGATAGAGGTAAGATTTGGTCTTGCCATACGCACGATACGCACCCCTGTTATAATAAGCTTGGTTTGAACGTATGATAGTATTGGACTTTTGTAGATTTTTTAGTTTTCCGCACCCTTATTGAAGAAAGTGATTTTATAGTGCTTCCGTAAGAAATTCAATCAATATATTTATTAAACTTTATTATACAATTTAAGAGACTACGTTACTTCTTGATGACGAGCACTTAACGCGCATAAAGCCTCGGTTTGCTAATGCGCGTTTATCATTTCATACTGCAGCTCATTACCATATGAAATGGGCATGCTCATTACCATATGAATCCCTTGAAGAATATAGAAGAAATTATAAAAATACGTTAGCAAAACGCGAGTTGTCATTTAAACGTAGGCTTGATCGCGTAGGTATTTAACGGTTAAATACCTACTTTGGATATATTTCCCCCTGTTTCGACCGTATTGTAACGACCGTGGTCATGTTTATAAAGGGTGTATCAGAAAGGTGTGGTCATATTCAAGGGTTGGTATGTGCCCATGATACTGAGTGCACATACCTAATTTTATCAAAATCGGAGTACCCTAAAAAAAAATATTATTTTTCATTCGTTTATTTATGAATGAAAAAGTTATAAATTAAGAAAAGTATGACTTAAAAAGTTCTATGCGATAATAATCCAAAATAATTTTGTACCAGGGAAGGTATAATTCTCATGCCATGCGCCTTTCACTACTGAATTTTGACAAAAAGAATATGCTATAACTATGTAATAATAATGCAACCAGCTACGGCATCATGGTAGGTGCAATACTGATAACATATCCTATCCGCTGCTGAAATTTGACCACACCTTTCTGTTACACCCTGTATAGACGCTATTTAAATCTAAAATATCTTAAATACTAAATCTCGTAGTCTTTATAATTGTATATTTATGTAATTCGATAAAAATGTTCATCAGAAAAGCAGCTTAGTTTTTAGAACTTAATCTGTATAACGTGGATAGATACCCCAGTGGGATAGTTGCCCCAATTTTGAATACACTGTGTTTAGGATGTTGGTGGTGAAAGAGTTTTACTATAGTTAGAAGTATTCCTCTTGCAGACCTTATTGCCTTGTAAACCATCAGTTATAGCGCAAGTGTTTTGTCGGTGTGAGCAAAAATCTTTTGCGGCTATACTTTGACGAGAGTCGAAATTATAATAATGAGTAATTTTTGATTCAGACATTTTTTTGTTTTTTTGCATGCATTACAGTTCAAATTACGCTGTTTATTGTTAAAAAGATTGTTTTTTTTTCGCGAATCATAAAGTAAGTATGCGTTTCAAAAAGGATAGTCGTACTAAGGTTTTATGCTCTTTGCTCTAGGAGCAACCATATTTGAGCAAAGACAGAATTATTCTTTTGGTGTTTTTCCAACCTCTTGTGACTATAACTTGTTACCCGATTGACCCAGAAGGATGAATAATGATTTTCCTGAGTATGTATAAGTTTAAGTTAGTAAGTCACATAAACTTATTTAAGTTAAAATTTGGGAGGTTATTTTTGTTGTGTTTTAATTGTTTATAAACTTAAAACTTTAAAGTATTTCAGAAAGTTGATTCAATTAGCATTTGTTTCTCTTTATAAAAATCATTGTAAGAGTTGCAACCAATTTAATAGATATGCAACTATTCGCCAAAGTTGGCACCTATCCGTTTTTTGAAAGGTCTACTCAAACAGAATTTACTAAAAACCAATATTAATTATGTTTAATAAAATAGGCTAATAATAAAGATGAAAGACCAATGTTTTGATATACATATAGTATTATTCTTAGTGTGTTAATATTTTCTTATAAATTGGGACAACTATCCGGCTATTACCCTACATTAAAGTGTATATATATGTTCTTTGTATCAATACCAACTTGTCATTATAATGGTAAATTAGTTGACTGTACAAAATATTTTCTATGACACATTTGCCTTGTATTTTAGAATTATTTTTTCAAAAGCCCATTTTGAGATGTGTTATATCTCTAAGGGATGCTACACATATAAGCGAATCGGCACGTTCGGTTTGGCCACACCGAAGCAACTACTAAGTATGTTCAGCTTCATTAACAAGTGCCGTTCGGGTAGTTCATTCGGGCCGGCACATTTATCAACACATAATCAATGTTAAAGCCCGGCTGTGCCTATTGATGCCGGCCCACTGTCACCCGGCCTAGTGTACATGTTCGGCAAAGCTTTTTCCCGAACACTCATCAACATGCATTTGGTTTCACCGCCCGGCCAGTGCCGAATGATGTCGGCCCGCCATATGTGTAGCAACTCTAATACTCGAACGATACTTTTTAACTTTGTGTCGTGCTTCAAAAGTAATGCTGTTGCCACTATTCCCAATTAAATGAGAGAGACAGTATGAGATTTAAAGTCATCTTAAAACTGAGTAACGTTTGAGTATTCAATATTGTACGCTTATGACGTGGTCACAAAAACGCACATACCTACTATGAATCTGTAAAGCTCTAAGTACAATGCGATGATCTAATTAAAATAAATTGTCAAATGAGTTTTTCACATCTTAAACATAACTAGGAAAAAAACAGTTTTCACATGAAAATTGTAGATTTCCTAGTCTTGTTTTCTTGACTCTAAGTCATGTCACTGTTTTTTTCTATTAATTACTTTGTAGTTGTATACTTATCAGTCAGTAAGTATTGAGTTTCCGTAGTATTATTATACTCTTTGGTATTGAGTCATATAGTCGTATGAAGCTCTGAAACATTTCGCTTTGAAAAAAAAATGATGACGTCATAAATTCGTACTTCATACTTTAACGTTTTATAAAAAGATACTGATTTGACTTGACACACTCACACATCCACATTCTACGAATCTATGTTCACATTTGTATTTTCTTCCTTATTCTAAGATGATATATGTGTGTATATCTACATTTGTATATTCCCCCTCCTCCCCCCATGTCATTATACTTAGCTTAATTTAACATTAAGTATTCGTTCTAAGTCAATCTAATAAAGTCTTTACTAGTACTAAGAACAGAATAACTATGTAAATACAAAACAATATAAGCTCTAAGTTATTAAGTTTTATTGTTGAAAGATAAATAAATGTATTGATATTATTATCTTTTGTTTTATTAATAGCTTTTGTTATTGGATTATAACAATTTATGGTGTTGAATGACCGTGTTACTAAATATGGCGACATTGCTAGATTGAATATTAAGTAGGTATGTGGCGGTAATATATAAAATATAAAATTATATATACTATGTTTCATAATCGCGTGAATAATTAAAGGTAAAATTCCTTGTTTATTGCCCCACGTTTCGACCGTATTGCAACGACCGTTGCAATACGATCGAAACGTCGGACACGCGGTTCACGCAATTAAGACCCATAGTATATTATAATTTCATAATGTGTACAAATCGCGAAAGTTTATCAACATTTGTATATGTTCGTTTTATATTCTGAATCTCGCAAATTATGTTTTCACATCTGCTAGCTACTCGTATATACTTACAAGTAAATACGAGTAGCTATTGGCCTACTGCGGAATGGTAAATTGCAAGTCTTCGAATTTTTGGTTCTGGTATAGATATGCTCGTTTTCTAATAATGTTTTCCTTTAGCGATTTTGAATAGGTAACATTCACCTTGAATACAAAATGAATTAATAACATTCAATTGAAGCGTCGGTAGCCGAATGGCATTGGCATCGGACTCGCAATCGTGAGGTCGTGGGTTCGAATCCTGGCCATTATACTACCGACGTGAAACCACTCCTAACACCTCGGTTAACAGGATTGCTAGTAATGTTTTAAACACAAAGATTTTTGAACTTTAAAAAAAAAAAAATCTGTCGGATGTTTGAACTGATCTGACTGATTACTGATCCTATGTCGACTGCAATAAATACCTACGTACCTATTTAAATGAACTCTGTGTAAATGCAATTGATTGATTTTATAAGAAATTAAAAGGAATCTGTAATTAACGGTTTCCTGTAGCCATAACAGAGGTTAAACAGTCCTATTTAAAAATAAAAGGTTAGGTATGGTTATGTGAAGTCACTAACCGTAACTAAAATTTTACAAACTATTATTAGAGGATGTAAATACCTAAGTAGGTAGGTACTTATTAATAATTTCGTTTGGTAGAAATTTAAGAAAAGACTGCATGATTTCGCATTTCAATTATTATTATTAATAACAATATTTTGGGTCAACTCATACAACGCCATCTGATCCCAAACTAAGCAGAGCTTGTACTATGGAAACCAGACAACTGATAAACATACTTATATATTTCTAAATATGTACCTACATACTATAGATCAAACTAAATACATACATATTATAGATAAATAACAAGGTTTTATCCTGGGTGGGGATCAAACGACCTCCGTCTTAGCAGTCAGGGTCACTAAACCAACAGACCAGTCAAACAAACTACTGCAAAAAATCAATGAGCTAATATTGAACTAAACACTTATAAAATGTACAAGCAAGTTGTTGTGCAATAAACTATAATATTATATTTAATATGGAATTTAAAAAGTAAAACAAACTTGCACAACATTTGCTAGTAAATATAGTCCTAGGAAGAATACTAAAGGTCTTTCCCCTTTCCAGTATCTTACACATTTGATTTTACAATAATATTGCTTCTTATTATCTAATGAATAGAGTTCAAAATGCAGGATAATGACAGCATATTTACAAATTCATTGAGACAACAAACTGATATGTTATCGGATGAAGTAAGAGTTTTATAACATAGGTACGTATTCTCTTTACTTTTTGCAATTGACACATACAAGCCTTTTTGAAATAGGTGCGGAACCAGGGGACGGGGCAACAGGGGCAATTCACACAAACTATAAAGCAAAAAATAATATAGGTACAACAACAAAAAATAATTAAACATTTTGAAGTTGGTGCCTTAAACATATAACTACATGTACACATCTATATTATATTTTGCTTTTTAGTTACCTTATATTTATTTTTGAAGTCGATTTTTATTTTATTCTATCCTAAACAGGCAGTGACAAAGTAAACTTTATTTTTTTCCTTATAGGCAACTACAATGTAATAAAATGTCTCCCTGTGTGGAATTGTCAATTGTCAAATCCATCTGTGTACCTACCTATTTTCGAAAACTGGAAACCCACATCATCGGCAACTCACGCAGGCAGCGACTGGTGCTGCCAAACTTCTTCCTTACAGGAACGTATTTAAAACACCGCTACATCGTGAAAGGCTGTGGGATGGTGATTAGATTGTTCCTGTTTCCACTCTTCTAAATATCCAGTCATAACAAGAAACTAAGTATTTCACAAACACTACTTAATAATATAAACACAAATACAACAATCAAGTACACATTTCTATGGAAATTTACCGATAATTTAGGTAATTTATTGGTAAATTTCCGAACAAACACACATATCTTACACATTAACTAACGTGCGCGGCCTGTCGCGTCGCATTTTATAAGTACTTATTATTATATATTATAGACAATTATTTACGATATATAAGTACTATCTATGTACTTATGCTTAAAGATGTAAACCTCCACAAACAGCTAACAATGTTTATAAGCCCGATGCGATATTTCAATACCTCGGTAATTATTACGTTTCTCTACTTAAAATGTAGGATATGTAGACTTCCAAGAATAGAATTGAGCTATTGAACTGTCTTCTGTACATAGTACTAAACATAGTCGTTGGTTGCTGTCCTGTACTCCTGTTCCTATGTTCCTACATAAGGACAGGGCAGCGAGCAACGACGTTATGACTTATAGCATACCCATAGACTTAAGCTTACCCAATCTTAGATCTTTTTAACTACGAAGCTGATTTTTATGCTGTTAACACTTTCATTCAAATTATTTGTGTTGGATGGTTTAACTGTATTATACCTAGGTAAATGTATGTACCTACCAGGTATATTATATGCACATATAGTGGCGAAAACTTAATGCAAAATGAGAGCAGGTCGCTAGTTCGGTATAAAATTTATTTTTATCTTGATAACACTATTGGTAAATCTGCATAATGTTGGTTTGAGAGGTATGTATGTACTTACTTATTTACATTCCATTCCACAAATCAAGATATCAGTGTTAGGATTAGTGTTGCCCAAATGCAAGAACAAGACGAGACTTAGCCAGTCTTGGTCTTGGTCTTGCGCCAATACACCTGGTCTTGGTCTTGGTCTTGGTCTTGCGCTCCCAGTCTTGGTCTTGGTCTTGGTCTTGCAGCAAGAGTCTTGCAAGTCTTGCAATTACCTATTAGTCTATTACTATTTATTAAAGTTTACTTTAAATCTTAGAAAAACGTATTAGAATTGGAACATTGTGAGCTTGAATTAACATAGCCATAGTAAAGATCAAGCAGATTAATAAGTAACTGAAGATTTGATAAGAAATTCGAAAAATCAACTGACCTATATGTCGTTTTCCATGGAAGTAACTGTTTCTTAATAAACATTTATGATTTATAAGCTTACATTTGCTAAAACATGTAAAAAAACAAATTAATTACAATAACTTGACTGTATTTTAAAGAACAATACTTATCTGTCTAGAAAGAGATTGAACCCTCAACTTATAAGAAATTTAATAAAAGAGTTTACGATTTATCATTTATTTGAATAAAAAATAAAATACAACACAAATCAACAGCTTTATCATTAGGTTATGATACTTTATATAATTTTTTTTGACCAAGAATTAATACAAAGTAACCATCTGGCTGACTCATCACTTAACCTATTTCTATGTTTTCTAATTACTAATGATGCTTTAGAAAATAACCTCTCAGCAGGTACTGAAGTTGCAGGTATTGAGAGAAAATCACGGGCCATTTTCGATAAAATCGGATACTCTGTCTCATGCGTCCTCCACCAATCTAAAATGTCTTCCGAGCTGGCAGTTCTTGGTTTTCTCAGGTACTCCTCCAACTCGTCTATCACTAAGCCTTGAAGACAAGATCCAGATGACGTCGAGGGACATTCATAGAGTTTATCAAAGTCTATTACGTCTTCATCTTCATCACATACTTTATTTTCTTTTTCTGGTAATTCCAGAGATTTGTTCAGTGAGTGTAGACTTTTATATTCTTCATAAAGTTCATTGAACTTGCGCAGACTTTCTGTTTTAAGTTGCTTCCCCCACATTGTCAGGTCAAAAGTCTGAGCCTTATGCCTTGGGTCTAAAATTAAAGAAGTACAATAAATCCAGTTGCTCTTCTTGTAAAGTTTAAGCATTTTGTCTCGAGCTGCTTGGAAAGCTAGAATGAGCCTTTCATCCACTTCAGATCGATTAGGTTTCTCATCTAACTGTTTTACCATGGATTCAATTTTATCTAGCAAGAGATTGAATGATACAATGACTAGCGGTAATGTAACATATTTGTCTCCACCAAGTTTTGTACTTAAAAGTTTAAAGTTTATTAGAAATTTATGTAATTTTTCGAGTACCTGCCATTCATTAGCTGTGATTTGAAAATCATTTAATTCGGTGACAGAACTGCACAATATGTCAATGCCCGCTCTCACTTTTAAACCAAATCCAATCATATCATGTGTGGAATTCCATCTCGTTGGACAGTCAAGAATGGCATTTAGATTTGATGGCACGCCAGCTGCTTCACAAGCAGACTGAAACTTCTTCTTCACTATCTCACTTCTTTTTATTTTACTGGAAATACTGCGTAACTTTGTTACAGATGTACGCGAGTCAGCAATATTTGGTGCAGATTCTTCATCTTCCTCATCCTCAGTTTCGTCTGCATAGTCTTCGTACTGCTGATCTTGCGCGTTAGTGTCAGACTCACAGTGTAATGCTAAGGTCTTTAATAAATCTTGTACACCAAGGTTTAAAATGTGAGCAAAGCACCGGAAATGTTGATTGTCTGAATCAAAGTGTGGCGGCAGCTGTTTGCCCAGTTCATACATGAATTTGGTATTTGCAGTTGCGTTGTCGACCGTGATACCTTGTATTTTATCAATTATGCCATATTCCAATAAACATTCATGGAAAATCGTTGCAATATCTTCCCCAGTATGTCGACCGCGTGATGGTATAAAATCAAGAACTACAGATTGATACTTCCATGCGTTGTCTATATAATGAATAGTAACCCCGTAGTAACTCCTACCAGCAATTGACGTCCACCCATCAATGGTAAAAGACATTTTAGATGATAATTGTTGAAGTCGTTCCTTGAGATTCAATTGGAGCTCTTCAAATCGCTCTTTGACTTTCCTTCTAAGTGTAGACCTTTTAGGAAACACCATATTAGGGCAAATACGTCGAAAATATACTTGTGTAGCTTCGTCATCGAAAAATGAGAAGGGAAGATATTTTTTCACCACCCAATCAACTGTAGCTGTCGTGATGTTGTCACTGCTGTTTTCCGACTGAAACAAAACAATAAATCTTGTGTTATTAGGTTTGAGCGTATAAGAGGAGGAGGTTTGTTGTTGTTAAATCGAGAAAATCGTTAAATTGATATTTGTTATATTAAGGTTGCACTGTACTGTAATTTACCAAAATAAAGTACTTAGTTGTTACTGGCCGATTAACTGAAAATATGGGTGTTTATAAAAAATATTTAAGACGATAATTACATACTTAATATGTCGCACCCCTAGATGAAAACTGTGAAAACACCACTAACTCAAAAATACTTACGTAAGTTAATGGCGTTTTTGAAAGTATCGCATGAATAGCTACGCGGAGTTAAAATTCTTTTAACTGTTAAAAAAATATTCTTACCTGTCCACTTCCAGCGGTTACTAAAAAGCTTGTGATATCTCCACTTAATTTTGGTTTAACAGGAAGAAATATTTCTGATTCCTTTTTGTGGAAAGATATTAGATGTTTCCTTAAGCCTGAAGTGTTTCTGTTTTTCATTTTTATTTCAATCTTTTTATGTTGGCACAATTTACAGAAGGCAGTTTGGGATGCATGAATTATTTCGAAAAACTCCTCAAATTTGCTTTTGGGTCTTTTAGATCTGTGACTCAAACTCTCGTTACTCGGACTAGAATAATTTGAATCTTCGTCACTCATATTAAATTGTACACGTGATACGTTTTTAGAAAACAACGAGAATTAGTAAAAACAATTATCAAGTTAGACTCGAAGCACAGCTCAATTGGAAATGACTGGAATTAAAATAATTCCTTTATTTATAGTACGTTTCCTTGCTTTACCGCGCCGCCTCGCCACGTGCCG
Organism: Herminia tarsipennalis; assembly: GCA_945859575.2. Lineage (NCBI taxonomy): Eukaryota > Metazoa > Arthropoda > Insecta > Lepidoptera > Erebidae > Herminia > Herminia tarsipennalis. Next base: position 4,823,170 of record OX243834.2, on the reverse strand, counting down.
GCTCTATGAAAAGGATGCCGCCGCAAATCAAACAATGCCGCGTGCGGCGTACAAACACACACTAAATATTACCTACTTGTACAGACGCGACGCGTGAATAAAATAGAATTAGTGCCAATCACTATTCTTTACATATAAGTGAATGTTTTGGCGTACATCTATACTAATATTATAAAGCTGAAGAGTTCGTTTGTATGTTTGATGACAGAAGTTTTAAAATAAATAAATAAGTCCTGAACGTCACTATACCTCCAAAGTTACTATTCCTCGTGGACGAAGTCGCGGGCACAGCTAGTAAATACTTACTCTCATCATCTCTCTCAGAGATATTCGGGCTGGTAAGTAATACAAAACTCTTATCGCAGGCTTTTTATTTTATTAGTAGGTAAGTACCTACGCTTTTTATATTATTTTATTAGTTTTGTAGAATTTTTTTACACGTTTCAAGTATATTTAAAAGTGGCTACAATATTTATTAAACGGGTGATATTTGAACACTTTTTTGCTATTTTTTCTTGTAAAAACTTAAGAAATATAATGACTAAATGTACAATAATAGTACCTAAGTAATTAGTTTAAAACCATATAAGTAATCAATATTATAATATATACTTACTAGAATGAATTAATATGACATCTACTACCTATCCTTACCATTTTATCCTAATCATAATACTACTTGCGTGATCAGTATAATGTATTCATTTTCATTCTAAGCACTCTGAAACTTATTTATTCTTTGGAACACCTGTAGGTACTCTACTAGGAAATTATTTTGCATGAGTATACCTTCGCCCTATGGCGGCAATCAAATAGTGTCAAATGTTATGATTTCGGCGTGGCGGCAACGATTGTTTTAGATTTCAAAAGAAGCCGCCGGCGCGTGTATCATAACCATGTACTTCCGAAAAGCGGCAAATTTCTTTGAGAAGTAAGTACAAAACCTTTGATGCCGCATTATCAAAGTGCCGATGGTTAAAACATAACTATGCATGCACTCAGTTTGATTTTAATAGATATTTTTTTATTCGCTATGTTTATGGTATTAGTCGTAATGCGCATAGGTCCAGTTTTTCATATTCTTTGATACAGTTTTTTGCGTCTCATAGAATTCCTAAGCGTACCTACCTATACACCGAACTGTTACACCTAACTACTCAGTGAAATAGCGCTAAGTCCTAGCTGCAAGACGCAAGAGTCTTGCAGGCTATGTCTTGTTCTTGCTCAAGTCTTGCACGGTCAGTCTTGGTCTTGGTCTTGCTAAAAATACGCGGTCTTGTTCTTGGTCTTGGTCTTGCAAAAACGCAAGAACAAGACCAAGACTGCAAGACCAAGACTGAATTTGGGCAACACTAGTTAGGATGTTCTTCCTTGCATCACAACACCCATGCTACTTTTAAAGTTGACGACAGATGATATTGCAACTGCACCGATACTACATCGCGTTTTGGAAGCTTTGACCTATGTAGTAAATTCTGAATGGGGCCGCAACAATCTAGTCGCGTCTTTTGCACGCTTTTGCTTCTGAAGATGCCTTAAAGACTCATTAAAATAACCTAAGGCTCATAAGAATAAACATTGATAAATAAAAGGAACAAAGTTTTACATATAAATTAGTTCATTTATTACAAAACACAGATGTATATCACAAAATAATGTTACAAAAGTTAGAAGACATTTCCAAATAGGAACATAGTTTATCTAAAACATTTTTAATGTTGTATAATACTAGAATCGTACAGTAAAGTCGGTGTAGGCAATCCTAGTCATGTACTCCCAATTTGTAAGGTCACATTTCTCGATCTTACAGCCAGGGGACCCTGTGGTGCTCAGCCAGTCAATCCTGGAACATTTTGTACGAAATTTAGCAAATTCTAGCTAGTTTCTAGAACGAAGCAGTTCGACTAGTCATACTAGTCTGTGGTGTGGTGTAATGTGTCAGAAGCCTCGGTTTTATACATTTTACACATATATTGTATACCTATTTACGGAATAATCATCAGACAATTTTTTTTTTTTTAACTTAGAAAAAAAATCATCAAATTTGCACTAAACCAATCGGTAAGGTTAGGTTAGGTTGGACTATGCTAGAAACATCTCCATACAAATTCGATGACTTTTTTTTTGTCTGTATGTTTTTAAAATTATGTTTTTCGATATTTTAATTATTTTTATAAAAAAAAAATAAACAACTTTTAGTGCACTTGACCAAAAGGGGTCAAAGTATCGCAAAACTAGGATAGGATGTCGCTTCGCTTTTTACAACGAAGTACTTTAAAAATATCATACCTAAAAAAGTAAAAATAAATATCCAATCATTGGACAGTTCTATTATTTAATTAGATTTATTTAAAACAGCAGCTTTATTTAGCAAAATATCGGTAAGCTTGTTGTTAACTTATAAAATAAGGAAACTAAAACCTCTATGCTAATGTCATAGTAAATGTATGAGAGCGTTTAAAGTACAAAATTGGGATATTTCTCGTATTAATTTTAAAAAGTTATTGAGATCGTTTTACTCATTAGGTGACGTACTTTCAATATCAGTTTTAAGTTTTTTGATATCTCATAGATTTTACGGAATAATCCACACCCTGTGTAGGTACAAACCTATATGACGATTTTTTTTTTAAAGACGACTCCCGCTGTTGGGTACAAGCTCTTTGTTGCGGGGGGACTTGACTAACATACAAGTCACGGACATAAGTACAACAAGACTTGGAACAACAATTTGTGGATCAGACAAAGTGGTGTCCCGTGTGGTAATCGAACCCACGACCGCTTGCGTAGCAGTCGCATACACTCCCACCACGCCACAGAGGCAGTCAATACCTACTTACATAGGAGGACATTCAGGAGCTTGAACCCATTAGACCCGCATCTAGAATCAATTTATGCAACTACTACAGTAACCACATAATCTACCATCCTTACCTATACATCCATGTGATTAGAAACATCTTGGCACTGACCTACATAACGACAAATTAATTATTTATATCTATTTAACAATGATATACGTACTAATTAGAACAATCCGGAACACTATCACCATTTGGATATTATCCAAATTGTCACAAGTAAACAATTACAAACGATATCTGTTGTAATAACATTACGAATGCTATTTGGCTATGCGTTTTAAAGAATAGTGTCAACAGCCATTAAATAGATTGTTTTAATGTGCCGGTATTTGGAAATTAATTTATTTTATTAGTAGCTTATTGGCTAAGACATTACACTCGCAATCGTGAGGTCGCTGGTTCGAATCCTACCCATTATACTACCTATGTGAATCCACTCCTAACACAAGGTATTAAGCTTAGCTGAAGGAGTTAACAGGATTGCTAGTAATGTACCCACAATCCCACATAGGTAGTTATCTTAAAAAAACTCTATTTTAAAGAAATGGACAGCTGGGGTAGGTAGATACCTTTGTAGTGAAAAATCTTGATCAATACCTTTCAAAACAAGGTCACTTTTCGACTCCTATTGGGAAGTGTGTGGTTTGAGGTCCAAATGATGAATATTTTTTTAAAAAAGTTTTTAGCCTTGCTTTGGTAACATTAGAATGGCTGTTTCTGAGTCAGTCATGTTACCAGGCTCAGAAACAGCTCTTGCAATGTTTTTAGGTGGCACGAGAGGGGTGGGCATACGGAGCGTGGCCAGAGTTATCAAGGTCAGGCAAGAGATCCAAAAAAGCCTCACTCACGGAGACGCGGGCGGTTGCCCCAAGATATTATTATTATATATATATATATTTGTGTTTACGCGTACGATGAAAAGTGCTGCTTCACGCGCCTCACCGTGATAAGGAAAAACGTCCACCGTAACGCGAGACGCCCCGCATCTCCGTAAACAAAGCCTACGAGTAAGAGAGGAGATGCGGGCTGCGTAAACGAGAACATGTCATCAAGAATTTTAGACGATCCATTGTATTTCTGCCGAAGGGATGAGAGTGTTAATACAAGACTTGTATTCTATTCAGGAGCATCTTGCCCAAGTATTAAAGTATGTACCTATATCCTTTTATCAAAAAAAATTAGATAAGTAACTCAAAAACTTTGTAAACTAGGTAATTAGTAGGAAATAAAAGGCTTTTTTTTATGTTGCCTTTACCCTCTTCTGTATTTTTGTAAGTTGATGCTCCCATCCACACCATAGGAGGCTAATTAATTTAAAACTTGATTATACCAGTTCACGTCCTATGGTTATTGCTTGCGTGAGTTTCGTGGTGGAATGGTTGCAGCACCTTACTGGCTTTACTGTATATAAACAAATATACCTTAAAAAGTGGCATTTAAAAAAAATGGCCATGAAAAAAAAGGGATTTTGGTGATTCCAAGGGATGCTTCACGAGAACCTTTAAACACGGGTATACCCACGGTATAAACAAAGTACTTACATATGATCAAGCTGTGCCTTGGTCCCCTGTATCTTGCCTTGTATCGTGCCTTTCTTGGAGTTCTTCACCCAACCGCCGATACCAAGCTGCTCAGCTAACTCCTTGCAATACTTCGTGAAGTAACAGCCTGGAATACAGCATATTTGTGATTTAGAATATGCGAATATTTTACTAAAGGTAATTGATACTTACTGGGGTTATCTATCTACCTATCTATACTTATATTATAAAGCTGAAGCGTTTGGTAGTTTGTTTCTTTGAACGCGGTAATCTCAGGAACTACGGGTCCGAATTGAAAACATGTTTTACTGTTGAATAGCCCATTTATCGAGGAGGCTATAGGCTATATAACATCACGCTACGACCAATAGGAGCGGAGCAGCAATGAAAAGTGTTTCAAAAACGGGGAAAATTTACACATACGAAGTTGCGCAGGACAGCTAGTCTTCTATATAATATAGACTAGTAGTAGTTTACGTAGTATAGGTAGATACTTAATGCCTACTAGGTACCTACTCATGATTGATACAGACTGTAGATAGCCATACTATATGTTACATGTTAATAACAAACCATTAATCATGTATCTAATGACCAGAAACTATCATAGAACTATTATACAATAATGATTTATTTCACACATTAGTAATTTGACAGTTGCCAATTTTCCTTTCGTGTTCAATGTACTGTATAATTAAACATATCAATTTCGTCAATTTATTAAACGAGTAATACTGTACTATTTCTTATTCTGTGGTAATACAGACTAATTAGAACAGAGAATTAATGAAGAATAACTTTAATTCAAAATTAAGGTTATTACTTTTTTTTAAGACAACCCTAGCCGTAGGGACAAGTCCTGTGAACCGGGGGAATTTACAAACTTACAAATCACGGACACAAAGAACACGTAGACTTGGAACTGGACCTCTTGTGCATCAGTTGCACACACCATCGCTTCTAACTACGCCTTAGTATTTTAAACGATGCAATTAAAAATATTTTAGTATTTTTAAACATTTTCAAGATCAAGACTGCCAGTCAAAAACCGACCCTTTCCAGATTTCACTAATAGTGAAAACTGTTCTTGCCGTGTGGTACGGCCTAGGATAGTATCACCCCATATCTTTCCGTGGGTGTCGTCAAGGCGACTAATTGACTTCCCACCGGAGGAGGAGCAACAGCGTCCTCTGAGTATTATAAAGCTTTACTGGGATCGCCAAGCGTAGCGATTATGGCAATTACTCCCAGGATCTATAATAAGGAGGTTCTATTGCGGAGACGCGTGTCCAGTAGTGGAACATCATATGGATTAATATGTTAAAACTTTTACAATAATTTGGTCATAGGTACTAGTCCACTATGCCATGTCAAAATAGGACGTCCTCTTCCTTTCTTTCCGTCATGGCTTATTGACAAATGTTTTTATAATCATATTGAATATTTATTTTATGACATCAAAAATGACGAATATTTGAAGTGGTAACAACAATAATTATGTATTTTAATCAAATTAATTTCGTTTATTATTTAGGTTAATATTAAAAAATATTCCATGTCGGAAATATTACCGGCGAAATATGTGAGACCACTATCTGACTAACATCTTAATTATGTATACCATGTTTTAAGCCGTGTGGTGCCGGCTTAAGAATAGTACCACCCCATCTCTACCCGTGGGTGTCGTCAAGGCGACTAAGGGATTTCACCCCGGAGGACGGGCAGCAGCGTCCTCTGCGTATTTAAAGCCTTACTGCGATCGCCAACCCGCTCGCCAAGCGTGGCGATTATGGCAATTACCCCCAGGATCTACATACTAGTAGGTTCTACTGGGGAGACCCGTGCCCAGCAGTGGGCCATCATATGGGTTGATATGCATGTTTTAAGCAATAAAAAAACATTTCATTTCATTCAGCAGTTGTCTGGTTACCATAGTACAAGCTCTGCTTAGTTTGGGATCAGGTAACATTGTGTGAGTTGTCCCAAGATATTATTGTTATTCTGGCTATAATGAGGGCGTGATAACCCATCATCTTGAGTCTTTATTAGCAACGATTTCACGTCGAACGTTGCTCATTGACATCGACCTACATGCGACGCCTCTAATTATAACCCGTTGACTGATTAGCTTAAGATAGATCAGCTGTCGATTAATTAAACTACGTACGGAGCATCAATATAAAAAAAATAGATTAAATATGTCAATTTGGACGCTAAATGCATTCTTTTTAAAAAATGAGGACGTTGTCTTTTAAAACAATCGTTTACTGAAGACGTATCGAGAATAATTGATCTAAATTCTATTATATTCGTACTTAGCTACTTATTTCTAGTATGGCATTTATTCCCGTTCAGAGGTAGGTAGATAAAGGACTTTTTTCCACTTGGATATAAACCCCCAGTCTCATTTTAATCCGCTTTTATTAAAAATTAAAAGAAGTAAGATGGTAATAATTAGGTAGGTAGCTTTTCAAATCTATACTAATATTATAAAGCTGAAGAGTTTGTTTGATGAACGCAGTAATCTCAGGAACTACTGGCCCGAATTGAAAAAAAAAAAAATTTTTTTTTGTTAGGTAGCCCATTTATCGAGGAAGGCTATAGGCTAAATAACATCATGCTACGACCAATAGACGCGGGACAGCTAGTACCTAATATTAGCCATGGGCCCCACTAAAGCATGGTATACCTACCAGTGCACTTGTTATTCAAAAATAACTATAGGTATCTTTGGTTTAGCTAGCTTTTTTTTTTATTTTTTTCTAAAGACGACTCCCGCATTAGTGTACAAGCCCTGTATCGCGGGGGACTTTAAAAACATACAAGTCACGGACAAAAAGTACACCCAGACTCGGAACAACAATTTGTGGATCACACAAAATGGTGTACCGTGTGGGAATCGCACCCACGACCTCTTGCGTAGCAGTCAGACACGCTCCCACCGCGCCACAGAGGCAGTCTACTATTATTTGGTCTACAGGCTGTGATAAATATTACCCTGGTTTGTTGTTTGACTCTTTGGCTATGTTCCGGTAAACACTGCGAGCACGGTTCAGTGCTTTCACTGGGGAGAAATTCATTCAGTTATGACTGACAGTATACCTACTACCTCTGTATCCCTAAGGAATATGTGAAGTCATAAATTGTCGCCATTTTTGTACCGTGTTTGCGAGGGCTCTGTACTATGATCAACCAGAAATATAAATGAATTCCATTGATTCAGACAATACATGAATTCAATTGATAAATAAATGAATATTCAATTTTTAAATATTACATTCAAAGTTTTTTTTTCTTGTTGATCATTAATAATTAAGACTGCCTCTGTGGCGCCGTGGAAGTGTACCTGACTGCTACGCAAGAGGTCGTGGGGTCGATCCCTACCCAGGATAAAACTATAAGTGATGAGCACGATGGTTTATTCTGAGTCTGGGTGTTATTTATCTATAATATGTATGTATTTAGAATTATATAAGTATGTTTATCAGTTGTCTGGTTTCCATTGTAAAAGCTCTGCTTAGTTTGGGATCAGATAGCGTTGTGTGAGTTGTCCCAAGATATTATTATTAGATATTAATTGTACCTACACATCAAATTTATTTATGTGGATGACAGTATACTGGACTGCCGTTTTATACAGTAGGTAACCAGTAGGTATAACTAACTTTAAAGGAACGGCTTTGCAATATACTAAATTGATGTCACACCTTACAGTGCTCCAGTGCATATCGGAACATATCCCTTAGCTTTAAGGGGCGTCTAAACGGGCCATTTTTTACGGCAATGGGTGGCTGCACTATTGGCAACTAATTGCTCGGCCAATAATGGCAATATGCCTACAATTGTATGGCGCATGATCCAGTCTCCTAAACGGGCTACACAACCCGGCAACAATAAAATAGAGGGCAACTGAAACAACGACAAAATTAGACGAGCAAGATTGCGGAAAATAAATCGCTCAGCGATCGTCCGACAACCATCAAATCAATATTGGAGAGTACTGCCATGTTGCCGGCAACGTCATTGCCGCTACAAATTGCTGTAAAAAATGGCCTGTTAAGACGTCCCTTTACAGATAGCCGCACAAGTCTGTTTCATAACAATCACAAATTAACACACTCTGCCAAACATGCATGTCTATCAATTAGTATCTCAGCTAAATTTTTAGCTAATAATTTAGCTCAGATACTTGCATATTTGCTTTGAAAATAAATTAAAAATCACGTAAAAAAATATTGAGCAACTCGGTCTAAAATGTTATAGTAAAACAGCGCTATTTTACCAATTACCTTACCAATTTTTAGGAAGAAGTATCTATTTCGTTTAAGAACTCTACAGTATTTTAGGTAAAATTTACGTTATTTGAAGAAAAACATACCTTGAACCTGTCCATACACTTCAAATTCCACTGCAGCAAGAGAATTAGGATCATCTGCACCCATCACTACGTCCTTTATTTCTATTGCTTTCTTTATATTTTTATTATTCACTTATTAAACTATTGTATATATTATTTAACAACACTGCACTTTAAATTAACACACTTTTCTGCGTACGATCCGTGGCCAAATTATATCTAAACGAAATCGCGCGGCTGCTCGTCCAAGTGCCAAAGTAACGCTCGCCCTATATTATATCTATATTTATTAACTACAGATTCAAGTGTATCTGTATTATTTATGTTGATCGTAAATTGTATAGTATCGTAAAGTATTTTGATTGGTTTACATCATATGTTACGGAGATTTTAGGTCAAGATTTATCTATTGCGTCTGTTTCCTAATCCTGGTTTTGATTGTGCTGTTGTTGAATATAGTTAACAGGACTCACGGGCTGTCGAATGCTTACCTCTAGACAGATTTACTAGAGATACCTAGATAGATTATTAACATCAGCTTGTATCGATCTAGGCGCGGATCCAGGACTTTGTTCTGGGGGGGCAACAGATGACTCAAATGCGTCATCTGTTGCCCCCCCGGTCAAATGAGTCGCTCGCATGACTAGGGAGGAGGTGTATTATCCACCACCACTGAAGGGGGGCAATAGCCTGCCTAAATACTTCGATCCAGTGTTTTTTTTTTTCTTCTACTCATAATTTGTTGTGTTTGTTATTGGTATTTGTTTTGATTATTAATTTACCTATATTTAATTTTTAATGTCCTATTCATAATTTTAATTTTAAGACTTTTATAATTTTTAACACAATTTAACATTGTTATGAAATAAATCGAAATTGAAATTGTGTAAAAATTCTCTAATTTTCCAAAAAAAAGGTAATTCAGTCAAGTCCGAAAGGGGGCCTGTTGCCCCCCCCCCCCCCTCCCCATATCCGATCCACTGCTGGTCTCTTCTAATTTGCGTCAAGGTACCTGCTCCATAAATGTTTACCTACTGACTGTCTAAGTACCATTTCAAGGTAGCAAATATCATGCTTATGTTTTTAAATTGGTATACATACCTACGTATGACATTACGTTACGTAGAGGGAGCACATACAACCAGCTGCCAGAAGTTATGGGTTCTCATACGGAACATAGGTCTGTGTATCTATATACCTACTGTATTTAATGTAGATACCTATTCTTTCTAATAAGACATACTGGTAAAATCTAATGCGGAATTCGGATACTCACGACCTTCTCAAAGTGAAGAAATTGACTAATGGTAATCTATACTACATATTATAAAGCTAAAGAGTTTGTTTGTTTTGCAAACTACTACTGCAGGAACTACTGGTCCGAATTGAAAAATTATTTTACTGTTGGATAGCCCATTTATTGAGGAAAGCTATAGGCTGTAAACATTACGCTACGATCAATAGGGGCGGAGCAGCAATGAAAAATGTTGCAAAAACGGGGAAAATTTACGCATACGAAGTTGCGCGGGTCAGCTAGTGTATTATACCTACATGAATCTTTCTAAAGAATGCTTTAAATAATTTTTAAAAAATGTGGTATTTTAATTGAATTTTGTTTTGGGTTTTCAGGTCACCCGAGACAGTTTTATCGACAGCCTGTCGAAAAAACTGTATCTGTCGTTGTTTTCCTGTCGATTACAGGAAAATGAAATAAGTTGCCAAATATAATGACTGCCTCTGTGGCGCGGTAGGAGTGTGTCCGAATGCTACGCAAGTTCGATTCCACAAATTATTGTTCCGTGTCTATGTACTTTGTGTCCGTGACTTGTATGTTTGTAAAGTACCCCACGACACAGAGCTTGTACCTTAATGCGGGATAAGTCTTTTAAGAAAAAAAAACTTACTTACACCAAATAGACCGGGAGGAGAACCGAATTTGCTAAATTTCAGATCACGCATTCGATGGCACGCGCAGATCGGGCACTAATCTATACTAATATTATAAAGCGGAAGAGTTTGTTTGTTTGTTTGTTTGTTTGTTTAAACGCGCTAATCTCAGGATCTACTAGTCCGATTTGAAAAATTCTTTTTTTGTTGGATAGCCCATTTATCGAGGAAGGCTATAGGCTATATAACATCGCGGTACGACTAAAAGGAGCGGAGAAGCGACGAGAAATGTTTCAAAAACGGGGAAAAATTACGCATACGAAGTTGCGCGGGACAGCTAGTCTATACTAATATTATAAAGCGGAAGAGTTTGTTTGTTTGTTTGTTTGTTTAAACGCGCTAATCTCAGGAACTACTGGTCCGATTTAAAAAAATCTTTTATTGTTGGATAGCCCATTTATCGAGGAAGGCTATAGGCTATATGACATCACGCTACGACCAATAGGAGCGGAGCAGCGACGAGAAATGTTGCAAAAACGGGGAAAATTTACGCATACGAAGATGCGCGGGACAGCTAGTAAAGAATATAACTTTCACGCATGGCTGACGCGCGTACAACATTCTGCATGTCTGATAAATATAAAATATTCATATTTTGAATTAAAATACTGCTGGAAAACTATTTTTTGAGTTTTAGAAGGCATATATTTAGTTATAAATGTTGATAAACTTTCGCGATTTGTACACATTATTAATAAACAAGGTATTTTACCTTAAATTATTCACGCGATTAAGACCCGTAATATATATATTTTAATAATATATATTTAGTTCATTTGAACAAATAAACCTGCCTTTGCGCTAAACGCAAAGGAATCCAGCAGACTGACGAACTCCTCTGCTTCTCTCTCTTTTACTCCACTAATGTGACGTAACATCAAAAAAACCGGGCAAGAGCATATCGGACCATGCTCAGTGTAGGGTTCCACAGCCCCGAATAAATTCATCAGCAGAAGAGCGTATGTTCATGGCACTTACGCCCTTTTGTTGAGAAACGCAGTTTTTCAGCAATAATTCAATGACGATATATCCGATCATGTCCGAAATAATTTTAGTTTAAAGTATTTATTAAGCCCTATCTTTGTGATTTTCCCATATTTTTTGGTCACACGGTTCAAAAGTAAAGGGGAGGGGGGAAACAATTTACGCAACTTTCGGAGCAATTATTTTCAAAAATATTCACTCAATCAAAAAGTTTATTAGAAATCTTAAAGTGTTTTAAAAGACCTGTCGAATGATGTGCCACACGTTGGTATTTGCTGAAAAAAAAAAATTACAGCTATTACATGTATTGAGTGCCCCCTCCCCCTAATAATATTATAAGGTTAAAAATTCAATTCAAAATTCTTTATTAATTTAGGATGCAAAACAACTCTTGTGATGCTTCGGGATTCTACATGTACATGTAGGTAAAGCCAAGTTCGCAAACAATAGGTAAAGCCGGAGACAAGAACCTGGCAATAAAAATTCGCGGCCACTCTTGCCAATTTTACAATGTTTGAATTTTACAAACTTGATATGGGGGTAAGGTGCTGCGACTATACTATACACCATGTGCAAAATATATTACCAAAAATTTGAAACATGAGATAAACCAATGAGGGACAATACAATCTAAAGGGTCTTTCAACAAAGACGGGTCGATGTTAAAATTGAATAAAACTAGATGTGTGTGAGATATTAACGAAATTTATTTTTTATTTGAAAGGCCCGTTTATGCCATTATGCATGAAATATGACATCGTTCAAATGTCCGCCGCGGCTTCGCATGGTGGCACAAATCCGAGAGGTCCAATTTTTAATGACTCTGCTGCATAGATCCGGCTGAATCTGAGCGATGGCCTGCGTTATGTTGGATGCATTGCTATCTGGTGAACCTCATGTGGGTTGTGGTCATCCCATATACGGCAATTTTGCTTATTAACAAAACCATTCATCCAAAAATGTGCCTCGTCGCTAAAGATTATTTTTTGGCCAAAATCGGGGTCCTCTTCCAAGCGTTCCGACGCCCATTCAGCGAACACACGGCGTTGTCTATGGTCATTAACTTTGAGCTCCTGGGTCAGTTGGATCTTGTATGGATGCAGACCCAAGTCCCGACGCAAAATTCTCCAAGTTGAAGTCTGCGAAAGGCCGAGTTCTTGTGCACGGCGAGAAATCGACTGCTTCGGAGTCTCCTGAACACTCTCACGTACAGCGGCGATGTTCTCGGCCGATCTGGCGTTCCTTTGACGTAAAGGTGTTGGTTGGTTGTTTACCGAACCGGTCGTCTCGAATTTAGTCACCAATCGTTGGAGAGTAGACTTTGAAGGGCCACCGCGTCTGCCGTAAAATGGGCGCAATGCGCGCAACGTTTTCACTAACGAACACTCATTTTGATAATAAAGTTTTATCATTTGCACATGCTGCTCAACCGTGTAACTTGCCATGGTGATTTGGCATCAGTGACTGAATAAGAAAAAACAGATTTGACAGATGCCGCCAAATCAAAATGGCCGCCACAGATTATTAATATCGACCCGCTCTATTTGAAAGACCCTTTACTTACAACAAAGGTAAAAACGATATGTGCTTAAATATTGGCCAAAGTACTTGTAACGAATGATTAAATATAAAATATTATTTCTGATATCAAAAGAATGGCCTTTATTCGTCTCATATTCCATTATAGTCTCGAATAAATTAAAGTACAATATGCTCTTTTAATTCTACACAGAGAGTTCTACAGTACGCAGTAATTCTCAAAAACTAAATTAACGAATTTTCATTCTCTTATATTTCTTGAGTTTACTATTATCAGATTTTTTTAGATAAGCACAAAGACGTCCGAACTCATAGACGATTTTCAGACACGAGTGGATTTAATTTATGTTCCCGACTCTGTTTATCAGCACCTCATTTTTAATCGAAACCTCAGATCAAATACTACTAGATATGTAGTAGGTACCTAGCGTGCCGTAAAAAAGTCATTACCTGTTATTTAAGGTAATTTTGTCATATGATCATTTGGGTCAAATATGAGATGTCAATGATTTCAGACCGTGCCGAAGGCAGCCCGTTGCAGCGATTGTTATACTTATTACTTGTATACCTAACCAATATGAATTAATTGCATAATGGGCCAAATACCACTCACTGATAATATCTACGATTTTTATTTTTTCATCTTATGTGTATAATTCGCAGCTAAGTTTGCAGAAATGTCATTTTAGGACTACGTAATTGTATTAAAGTACGTATTGTGGACAGTGGTTTACACTACTTCGACTACCAACCAGAACCAGTTCTGACGAACGGCTGGCAGCCGACGTCATTCTTTGCAAAGTATCTCTTCGTTTTGTAACTTAGAATATAATACAACACTTTTATAAAAATCATTATTTTGTTCAAAATTACATTATTTTTAAATTAATTATGAAATTTATAAAACAAACAAACCTTGTTGTTTGTATACACAAGAAACTAAAGATTTACTATATCTACCGGCTTTACAGAGCTTTACTGATTTTTTTTTCAGCAAACATCAACGTGTGGCACATCATTCGACTGATCTTTTTAAAAAAAAAAAGGTTTTTAATAAACTTTTTTGATTGAGTGAATATTTTTAGAAATAATCACTCCGAAAGTTGCATGAATTGTGCCCCCCCCCCCCCTTTAACTTTTGAACCGAGAGACCTAAAAATATGGAAAACATCACAAACATAGCGCTTAAAATATTTTTTAAGCGCTATGTTTGTGATGTTTTTAAACTAAAATTATTTTGGATTCGATTTTATACACCGTCATCTAGTTATTGCCGAAAAACTGCGTTTCTCAACAAAAGGGCGTAAGTGCCATGAACATAGACTTCTCTGCTGATGCAATTGTTCAAGGCTGCGGAACCCTACACTGAGCATGGTCCGACATGCTCTTGCCCGGTTTTATAGTTCTTTGACTGCCTCTGTGGCGCGGTGGAAGTGTATCCGAATGCTACGCAAGATTGTGGGTTCGATCCCCACCTAGGATAAAACTTTGTGTGTTGAGCACGATGGTGTGTCTGGGTGTTATTTATCTATAATATGTATATATTTAGAAATATATAAGTATGTTTATCGGTTGTCTGGTATAGTACAAGCTCTGCTTAGTTTGTGATCAGATAGCGTTGTGTGAATTGTCCCAAGATATTATTATAATTATTATCTCAAAGTGGTTCAATCGCTGAAAGACTAACAGCTTTTTATCTCATATGTCTCGTTTGTCGAGGTTTCCTGGGTCCGTATTCTCTATCTTTTTTTCGTTTTCGCGGCAAGCCCGCGCTTTTAACTGTCAAAATCTTGTCATAATGATTAATAGAGAGCTGCGCTTCGAAATGCATCGCGGATACCCGCGGACATCTTTAAGCGCACCGCGCATACGCCAGTTCACGCGGACTTCCCGCTAAAACGAAAAAACCCTGTATAACATCTTCATACTAAATTCTGGCATAAAACATAGTAGGTACAAAACTATTAGTCCTACAACGGACGGTCAAGAAGGAAGCCTCCTCCCCTCGACCATGGAGTGGTCTGTTCCGCCGCCAATTACAATTATATCATTGTGATTGTACACTGATTGTACTAACTATTTCCTAATAAACTGCGCACTCTGACGGCCTACAAATGTGGGTGAAGGATTGTGTTTTTAAATGACATTGTAGTGGACATAACTCCTATGAAGCAATAGTAACCAATAGTCATCACAACTGGAGGCAGTTAAAATGTACCGAGGGGTAGTGCGGTGGGAGGGTATCAGGCGTGGATCTAGAACTCTGTCTAGGGGGGGGGGGTAATTTGACTCAACTGGCGAAGTGTGAGCCGGACACATGACAGCATCATAGGTACACCAGCCTAACCCCACCAGTGTATTGGTGTCAAATTTCTCAAATTTTCTAAAGGTATTTCAGTCGAGTCTGGGGGGCATTGCTTCTGTGCCCCCCCTTGGATCCTAAAGGGTGTGCCACTGCAACGCGAGAGGCCGTGGGTTCGATTCACATACGGGACACAACTTTGTGTGATCGACAAATTGTTTTTCTGAGTCTGGGTGTATCTACTCACTCTGTTTCCATGATTTCTGTATTTTTAAAGTTCCCCAGGACACAGGGCTTGTACTTTACTGCGAGAGTTATCGTTTAAAAACATAAAAATAAAAGATTTTAATTTAATCCATACTAATATTATAAAATCTGTTTGTTTGGACGCGATAATCTCAGGAACTACTAGTCCGAACGCATACAAAGTTGCGCGGGTCAGCTAGTTTTCTATACAATGTATACAAATAATAATATTTCAAATTTCAAATTCTTTATTGTACACACAAAAAATTACAAAGAATAGTACCTACAAAATACAAAATGATTATATACACAGGCGAGCTTAACTCAATATTGAGTTTTCTACCCACAAACCTTTGAGTTCCAAACTCTCCTTATTTTGTGGTAGGATGTTGGTGTAGAGCAGTGGTTCTCAAACTTTTTAAATGACGGAACCCTTTTGGGAAGCAAAATACTTGATGGAACCCTACAATAAAACAATTATTTTTATAAGTGTATTCTTTATTAATCAGCATAATAAAAGTACAATGTATCAGTTACTAATTATTATTTACTTCACCACTTGGTAAGGACAATAATAGAAAACATTAAAAAAGAAAAAATCTAACTAGTGGGAGGTATGAAACTGTTTTTTATTTTTCATCAATTGCTTGATATCAGGTTTGATGAAAGAAAGTTGGAGTCTCATATCAGCTTCGGCGTCCAGTCTATTGCGATATTTTGTTTTCGTGGCTGCGTAGGTAGAGAATCCTGTTTCGCACAAATATGTAGTTGGGAACGGGAGAAGAATATCCAGAGCCATTTGGCCAAGCATTGCATATTCATCTTGGATTCTGCACCAAAAATCATTAAGAGGCGTCGTTTTGAACAATGACTCCATACTTGTGTCTGATGACATTTCTAAAAGAGATTCATATATCTCATTTGACATGTTTTCAGGCTTTTCCAAGTTGGGTAAAAAAGGATTATGAATCCAGGAGTTCACTTTAATTTTTGTATTGTGTTCTTCGGGAAAATACTTTTCAAAAGATGCGCGCATCGAACTGAGATATTGGACCAATTCTTCAAACACATTATCTTCAAACATTTCTGAGTCGTTTTCGCTAACAAACTCACTGAGTAACGTAAAACTTTCTATTTCTTTCTTACCAATGCAAATGATCCAAAAATCTAATTTTCTTTTAAAAGCAGTTATTTTATTATAGGCCTGAAACACTGTTGTCTGTTTACCTTGCAACGATAAATTTAATTCGTTAAGTTTTTGAAAGATATCCGCCATAAAAGACAATCGGAACAACCAAGTTTTATCATACAAACGGTCCTTCAAATTAAAAGAAGTATCTGCTGAAAGAAACATTTGTAACTCGGCTCTAAGTTCAAATAGCCTTGTTAAAGTTTTTCCCCGAGACAGCCATCGCACTTCTGTATGGAGCAGCAGTGTTTTATGTTTGCTGCCATAATCTTCACACAATAATGAGAACAATCGGGATTGTAGTGGTCGTGATTTGATAAAATTAATTATTTTTACCGCTTCATCCATAACTAATTTTAGATTAGACGGCATTTGCTTCATCGCAAGTGCTTGTCTATGCAGAATACAATGACTGGAACTACAATTAGGCGCTTTATTTTTCATTCGTGACACTGCTCCTGCTGTTTTACCTGTCATCGCCTTGGCCCCATCTGTACAAATGTCAATGCAATTGTTCCAACTGAGATTATGTTCTTCAAAAAATATATTTATTTTATTAAAAATTTCTTCCCCGGTAGTGTTTGTAAGCAGCGATGAACACATAAGCATGTCTTCTTCAAAAGAACTTTTATATGGATATCTCACAATAACCAGCAGGATAGCCAAACCAGCGACATCAGTCGACTCGTCCATTTGCAAAGCGAATCGTGTATTTTGTAGACGTGTAACTAGTTCTTGTTTGACGTAGCTTGCCAGATCATGGATTCGTCGTGAAACAGTATCGTTTGATAGCGGAACAGTAGAAAGATGCTTTGCAGATTTTTCATCAAGCATACATTTTGTTATGTCTAATACACATGGTTTTATTCATTTCTCAGCGATAGTGTGCGCTTCACCTGCTTGTGCAATGCGATAGCTAACTAAATATGATGCCTCCGTGGCCTTTTCGTTGGTAGTTTGTGTTACATGCATCATATTTTTTTGACTTTCTAATAACTGATCTTTTTTGCGAACAAAAAATTCTTTATTCTTGTCTTTAGTCTCGGGGTGTACGGTTTCTAAATGTCGACGCAATTTGGTAGGTGCCATGGAACTATTAGGAAGCAGTTTAATACAGAGCATGCAGAGAGGTGAGCCGTTGGAATCAACAAATCCGAAACTGATATAAGATTCATCATACTTCCTTTTTTTCGTCTTTGAAACCGTCGAGCTTGACGTCGTGGCACTCGTGGCATCATCTTCTGGATCGGTGATTGCTAAATTCTCCGCGCGCATTGCTTTTGAACATTCAGCGTCATTAGAAGATGTTGTTGGAACACGTTTAACACCTTTAAGCCAACGTTCCATTCTTCTTTATTTATAATGTTACAAGTCAGGATAGTGGGGTTTAAATAATGCACAATCGTTACTGCGTATAAGAGACTAAATTTAGAACCTACAGGGAAGAAATGTATAAAACTGAGACAACAGAATACAGCAGGCAGTAAAACAATGAACACTAGTTTCTCGCTAGCGAGCTTGTAAGTAGGTAGTAACTTATCGCTCCGAACGCTAATCATCAACTGACGACGCCAACGCGCGATCGCCGCTTTTATACTTAGTCCTAGACTCGATCTCAAATATTCTCGAAAATACTCGAGTCGGCACCTTTGATAAACAAAAAGCAAAAATAAAAACAGAAATTTAAAAATAGCGTTGTAAACAATATCGACTTTATCCTTTGAAGTTAGAGACGAAAGTCGCTTGTTGACAACTATAGCGTCTAATCAGAGGCGGCTTTTATCAAAGAGACTGAGCGCTTACAAGTATACTACCCGCTCGTTTTAAGTTTGCCGCTGGCGATAGGTATGAGTGTATGACGTTCGAAATTTTTTATTTAATTGTAACAATAAAAATTGTGTACGGTAGATATTTGGGTAAAACTATGACACATTATAAGTTTTGTTGTCACGTGGGGGAGGGTACGCGCATTCCACAGACCGGCAAACTTAGAGCGAACGCGTTGTACAAGTATAAAATTGTTGAGACCAAACTTATAAGATATTGTACCAGCTAATGTAACACAAGCTTATACAAATACAAATAAATAAATAAATAACATTCATAGCGTTTTGTCTCCGCGCGGCCGCGGAGTCCGCACAGCCGCGGAGCGACCAGAGAGAGGTGTTTTGATTTTTTTATTTCTAAATTCTTGCGGAACCCCGACAGAGGTATCACGGAACCCTAGGGTTCCGCGGAACACACTTAGAGTATAGCTGGTGTAGAGCATTGACGTATAGACCTGGACCACGCCATCCCTTTCAAAGAAAAAGTAAATATTGACTAAAGCGTGAAAGAGAGAAAAAAACACGTGCGGCCTGTCTCTTTGACATGTATTGTCCACAAAGTAGCCTTATCTCGTTCTAGAGAGTGGTCAATTATGTGAGGTTATGACTCAGTCCAGGTCTATTCGTCAGTGGTGTAGAGTAATCGAAAGTGTTAAAAAAAAAAGGAAACTAACATATTAAATATATAATACATATTTAAATAAGTAGACTTAAATTATATAAATCTATACTAATATTACAAAGCTGAAGAGTTTGTTTGTTTGAGCGCGGTAATCTCAGGAACTTTTGATCTGAATTGAAAAATTCAATCACTGTTGGATAGTTCATTTATCGAGTGAGGCTATAGGCTAACATCAGGCTACGACCAACAGGAGCGGAGCAGCAATGAGAAATCTTGCAAAAACGGCGAAAGTTTACGCAGACTAAGTTGCGCGAGACAGCTAGTAAAATATCTAAATAGATAAAACCAGATATAACATAGGTACACAACTACACATAAATACTATAAAACAATAAATAAAATTGAGATCTCTGTTTGTAATATCAAAATACAAGTTTTTTTACTAAATGTAAGTATATGAAAGTTTAAAGGTATGGTACTTGTAACAAAAACACAATTTTAGGGTTCCGTAGCCAAAATGGCAGAGCGGAACCCTTATAGTTTCGCCATGTCCGTCCGTCCGTCCGCACTTTTGCTCAGAGACTGTTGGTACTTAGGAGTCTGTAATTTTGCATGGATACACATATAACTTACGCCGTCAAAGTGAAATTCTTATAAAATTAGATAAAATCTTAAAAAAATATTTTTTTTAGGGTAACTTCCCTAAAAGTAAAGTGTGGGTGTGATTTTTTTTCTTACCTATTTCATAGTGTGGGGTATCATTAGATAGGTCTAATAAAACCTTTTAGGGGTTGGTAAGGCGATTTTTAGTTTAGGGATTTGTTTGTAAAATATTAAGCTTTAAAGTGCAAACTTTTGTCAGAGTCAAGGGCCAGGGCCACAGGGGGGGGGGGGTGCTTCCAGCTAAATGGCTGATGTTGGGTATGTGAAAAATTTACGGTACATATAATAAAATAAAAAGGAAAACTATCACATCTATGTAGGCTTTAGAAGTTGACGAGTAACAGGTGATCAGATGAGAAGTAACGAAATTTTCCTACAAATTCCATTGAAAAACATTATTAAGTAAAAATAACGCTGTAAGTATGAAACAAAAACAACAGAAAACCCATTTCTTATGAAACATTATTCGGATGGAGGGGGGCTACGGAACTCTACATTGTGCGTGGCCCGACATGCACATGCCCGGTTTTTTTATTTTGTTCCGGATAATCTCTGGATGGATTTTGACAGCATACCGACTGTCAGACAGCTGAGGATGTAAGGAGAAATGTATGCTTTTTAGCATCACGCCAACGTCTATAGGGAGAAGAGCAGCCCTGCAACTTCACACGGAAGAAGTCCTGGGCACAGCTAGATAGCTAGTAATAAAAATAATAGATACAATTTAAATGCAACACATGACGTGTTGCAGAGGGTGAAATATTTATTTGGCTATGTTATCATATTTTAGTCAAATTCATAGAACAAGAAACATGTGTTTGGGATACACAATATTATACCTACCTTTTTGATATTAAATAAACTTTTACGATCGGCCGTTAGGTTTATTTGCAAAAATTACTGAATTTGAAGCCGTGAAATAAAATATTGGTAACATCTATTTAGAGATAATATTTTTTTATTTAGTCTGAAATTACCTTTAAAGACGTTTAGATAGATAAATTAATGTTTTTACGGTAAAAAAAAAAAAATATCTACTTTATTTCTACAATACTTTAGGTGGTGAGCATTTATCCATGCATATTTAATATTTATGCATTTCTAGTAGACGTTTAAAACACAAACCATAGGTAATAGATATAAGTTTGTATCAGGCGTGGATCCAGAACTTTATTGGGGGAGCAATATTTGACTCAACCAGTCAAATATTGCTACCCCAATAAATGAGTCGCTTGCATGACTGGGCAATTGATTCAACAATGGTAATGGTACACCATATCCACTACCACCGAGAGGGGTGCAATTGCCTGCTTAAACGAGTGTTTACAATGACTGAATGACCTTTTTTGAGTGAGTGAGTATGAGTATTCTCACTCACTCATTCACAAAAAAGGTCATTCAGCCGAGTCTGGGGGGGCAATTACCCCTGTTGCCCTCCCCTTGTATCCGCGCCTGGTTTGTATCAATTTTAAGTTTGGTAGGTTGCGGGCTAGGTACCTACTTACCCATGTAAATATGTTTATACCTACCTACTTGCCTCAAAGAGAAAGGTCAAATAGAGAAATGTAAATATTTAGTATCTATATGTGTATATATATATAAAATATATATATATATATATATATATATATATATATATATATACATACATATTTTACTACTCTTTACTTTTAAACAACCTGTGAGTTTTATTCGGTCACCAAGTCTGACCCTCAGTGAGCAAAAATGTATTAAAGTATTTGTTCTTAAGATTAAGAGTAGGAATCTGTGAGTAGGTATCCATGGACCAAAACTAGCCGATGTTGTATCCTGATAAAGCTGTACTTAATTTACCAGTATTTTCTGTTACAAGTAGTTATTAGCAGTAACACCCTTTTGTATTAGATTAAATACAAACTTCTAAACTTTAAGTGCTAAATAAAGAAATTATTATTATTATTATTATTAAAATTATTACTGACCTTAAAATCACTGTGTTCAGCTAAAACAAATACTTGGATACATTTTTTTGATCAATGATTTACATGGTCAAGTTCCTACTTACCTATTTTACTGAGAGACAGAGCAAATTAGAAGTGTATCTTAGATCGGAAAAGGAATGATTTAAATTACTTTTATTACATTCGTTCATTGGATTAGCGAAGTATAATAAAGGTACTTACTTGAAAAGTCCAATAGAACGTTTCAACAGCCCACCATCGGACCCAAAGCTGTTTCGGAATGCATGTTTAAGTATTACAGGTAGGAGATACAAAGTAACGAAAGTTATGGACAGACTTGTATTACCTTAGCAACCAATAAATAAATAAGTAATTTGTTATAAATAAATACAGTTAGAAACTATAAGTTGAGTCCCTTGCGAGACAGGCTTAGCCTAGTGCAAGGAGTTACATAAAGTTATTTATCTTTTGGTATTTTTTCTAGAAAATAAACATAATATTAATTATTTACGCCTACAGGACTTTGTTCTATAGTTAAATTAAAAAAAAAAGTTTTGGGTTTTATTATTTTTATAATAATATTATTATAAATAATGTTATTACTATAAATAATATTCAATTAGTCTTGTTTCATTATATGGAAGATTTTAATAAATTAGTTGTCAATTTAATACCGTTTTTGAATTTTGACGACCATGGACCATTATTCTAAAAAAATGTTCAGACATGTATCCGAACTAGAACCTAACGTCATAATTGTCAAAAGACGGAGTCTCAGCTGGTTGCCAGCTCATAGGCTTTATGTCAAAGGAATAGAGGCTATTTTACAGTAGAATCGACATTGTTGAATTTGTCATTGAATTACACGATTATTGATTGTTCTCTTGAAGTTCTTGAAATCGGTAGTTTGTGATATATTATCAGTAAATTCTGAGTTTTATGCCAATGTTACCGTGTCGAATTCGCTATATCGTTACGTAGAATTAAATCCTTGAGCAAAAGCTAACAAAACTTAATTTTCATTTATTGTTACTTGACGAGAAAGCTCGTTATAAAATACGAAATATCAACTTTTCTTTCGGTATTTGAATAAAATGTCTGTTTCTTTATGTAATAGTGGAGATACAAAATTAGATGCAGCTGTAAATGGCTGGCTAAAGCGAGACCAGGTTTGTACTACATATTTTATTCAGTATTTCTCTTATTTGTAAGTAATATTCCATAGACCATAACTGTCAATAAATGCTTTGATAAAGCGTCCTTGACCTAGGCGTGTCAAGTTTTCATTATCAAGTTTCTTACATGATTTCAGTAAATTAAACAGAGTATTGAACATACCCCTTTGATAATTGTTACACAGACACTTTTTTAAAATTAATAGTGTACTATAATGCATTCCATTATCTTACTAATATTACAATCTAAAATAGTGACTATTAAGTAATTTTATTCTAACTTAATTTACTATAAAAATCTTAGAATGCATTTGGTACCACTTTTTTTAGTTTTTTATAAGGATATTTTGTTCATCTGTTTGTTTTAAATACAACTTTTTAAATACCATAAATATGTGGAAAGTTGTAATTGTTTAAGATTCAATAAAAAATTGTGTAATAAGCCAAAAGCTCTCCAAAAAAAAAATTGGTCTACCAGGTCAGCTAGTATACATAATCCAAAATAATATTATATACTAACTAACTAACCCTGCAACTATGTCTGCATCATTTTACCCTATTATTGCAACATTTTTTATTGATGCTTAGCTCCTATTGGTCGTAACATGATGTTTTATAGCCTATAACCTTCCCCAATAAATAAGCTATCCAACACTAAAAGACTTTTTCAATTCAAACTAGTGGTTCCCGAGATTATCGTGTTCATCCAAACAAACAAGCTATTCAGCTTTAGAATTTTAGTATAAATGTGAAAGTAACTCTGTCTCGTTCAACCGGGTTGTGGTGGCGTAAATTAGAAGAGGTTCAGCAGTGGACCAATATAGGCTGATTTATTTTTGATTTGATTGATTTAACTCTGTCTGTCTGTTATGTTTTTACAGTTATATGACTGAATTGATTTAGATAAAGTTTGACTTTATCTATATTTTTGAATATGATTACTTATTTATAGACCGACAGGGATAACGTTGCTTTTCCTTACGAATATTTTGATTTATTTGGTCAGAGCTGAGTCACTGATCCCTCAATCACTATCACTACATATTATAAAACAAAGGTGTCTGTCTGTCTGTAGTAATGTTCGCAAAGCCGGCGCTAGTATAAAATAACTGTGTAAATTTTCCTGTTTTTGCAACATTTCTCATTGCTGATCCGCTGCTATTGGTCGTAGCGTGATGTTATATAGCCTATAGCCTTCCTAAATGGGCTATCCAACAGTAAAAGATTTTTTCAATTCGGTTCAGTAGTTCCTGAGATTACCATGTTCAAACAAACAAACTCTTCAGCTTTATAATATTAGTATAGATAGATAATATACCTACCTACTGGAAAGGGTAACATAAACATGTGTGTCTAAAGTTTAGCGGCAGATTGGTTTGGAAATAAACTGAAACCTTTTTTTCTTGAATTGAATATTAGATAAGACTTTATAAATATGTAATCATTTCAAGCAATAATTCCAAGGTTAAAACAAAACATATAAATCAAGAGTTTATCAATAAATCTCAATCACAACATGTTTTATGTAAAGTACTTATTGCTATGAGAAAAAGGTTAAGTGTTTACATTGTTATTCGAGAGTAGCTATGATTGTTTTATGTAATTTCCTCAAGCTTCCATATTAAATTTCTCAAGGAAAATTTGTCAAGGGCCCCGTACCCAAAGGCGTTTAGGCGCAGAATGTTGTAAAATGTTCAGTTCACAGAATGTCCAGTTCGAAAAATGTCCAATTCATTTCGCAATAATGTCCAATATTCATTATCCCGTTAACGTTAAAACTTAACAGGGCTTTTTTTCAAAGGCATATAAATGATTTTTTACACATTGCCTTATTTTACACGTAATTATGTTTTTTTTAACTGCCTAATTTTAGGCATTCTAACGTTATGATGTATGACGGATGTTGGACATTCTGCAAATGGGACATTTTTCAAACTGAATATTTTGCGAATTGGACATTCTGCAAGCTGGACTTTTTGAGAATTGGACATTCTGTGCCTAAACATCCAAACGTTTGGCTGGTTTGGGGGAGGAGTATAATTGCCAACACACATTTGTATGATTGGTACGGCAGATTGGTACCCCTTGGTAGGTCTGATGAGGTTGGTGCCGTGACCGAAACCAGGGGGTCAATTCACGTATTTAAAGCTGTTTCGATTAAAACGGCTATTTTTTGTGTTCTTGTAATTTTGGGATAGATCTCAAATATGTTTGCGTCAAGTATGCGCCTCGAGAGCGCAATAACGACATTCTAGTACGGTGCGCAAGCGTTTTTAAGATCGATCACAAAGTTACAAGAATAGGAAAATGGCTGTTTTAATCGAAACTTAGCTGCAACTGCACTGGTTTAAATACGTGAATTGACCCCCAGTTAGGACATGAGGGGCGCGCTGACCCGCGCAATTTTGCAACATTTTTCATTGCTGCTCCGCTCCTATTGGTCTTAGTGTGATATTATGTAGCCTGTAGCCTTCCTCGATAAATGGGCTATCCAACACTAAAAGATTTTTTCAATTCGAACCAGTAGTTCCTGAGATTATCGCGTTCAAACAAACAAACTCTTCAGCTTTATAATATTAGTATAGATTTGATACACTTACATTATTCAATGGTATGGATGGTATGAATGCGCAAAAATCACTCAGTTCTGAGACGCGGTTATTTCGTATGCCGTCACTGCTACTTAAAGGTGAATACCTTGTAAAGCGACATAAATACTTATGAGCAACACTTTAAATTACGACCGTTTGAGTATTCGCAGGTTAGGCATGATACGTAGTTCACTCGATAAGTTTTGAGATGCTCGTAATTTAAAAGTGGAACACATCTTTATTACATATTTTTAAAAAGAAAATTAATTAAAAAATAGAACGCAAGTAGTCCGGCTCCTGGTTTAAAAAAAATAATGATGTTCCAGTCATTTTACTATGGTACTACGGTTCCCGCGTTTTTCTTTGCAACTTAACTATAACTCTTTAAAATGGAGCTTAACCGCGAACATTTTCTTGCTATGATATTTTATGATTTCAAATTTGGTTTAACAGAAAATCTTAGCCTTCAACGATCACAATCAACGTTAGGTCAGTCTGTCCCATCCCGAGCAACAGTTTTTAGATGGTTCAGTGAATTTATAAGGTGTAAATCAAACCTCGAAAATAACCATAAAAATGGTCGTCCACAAACGCCAGTAACAGTAGAAAATATGTGGACTACTGAAATGATGGTGCGAAACCCACAAATCACTTACTCGGACATCGAGTAGCATCGTACAGTCCTGATTCTTCTGCTCCCTGTGATTTCTTTTTGTTCCTAATAATCAAGGAAAAAATAAAAGGGACATTTCTTTCGTGTGCCGAAGAGGTCGTGAGCGCTTACGACGCCGCAATAGGGATGTTGACTGTCAAGTCAAATCAGTCTTTTTTTATATGAAATGTCAAAACGACAAGCTCTCTAGAAATGTGTATGGAATAGCAACCTATGACGTCATATATTATCGTCAAATCATTACTTTTAGTATTCGTTTTCTTGCTTTTAAATTTAAAAACATGTTAAAGTGTAAAGGAACACTTATTTTCAGAGCATCTTAAGATCTACTATTACCTGATTAGTATAAAATAATTCACTTTTATTGTAGTCAACTACCCAATTTCATCAAGACTGGTAAAAGTGTTGTAATAGTTAGTTTAGGCGAATGGAAATTCACATAGAGAATGAAGGAGAGTATTTCGAAAAAATGTATAATAAATATTGTTTATATCTTGTATAGTTTTTCCTTGTCTCAAAACTTAACGAGTTTCCTACGTTTAATACGTAAAAAGTGATAGTTGCATATCATACAAACATGTTCTGTCTACTGTTATAAAACCTTGGTAAAATACATGTACATATTACTTTAGTATGTAGGTACTCTCTGACTATTTAGTATGTTTTATTTATCTTTTAAATTATATTTATATGACTCGAGAATACTGTCTCATAACTACTTAGCGTGTCATCTATTTTCTGAAGGGCAATGTTTAATAATCTATACTAATATTATAAAGCTGAAGAGTTTGTTTGTTTGTTTGTGTGAACGCCATAATCTCAGGAACTACTGGGTGGAATTGAAAAAATGTGTCACTGTTGGATAGCCCATTTATCAAGGAAGGCTATGGCTATATAACATCACGCTACGACCAATAAGAGCGGAGCAGCAATGAGAAATGTTGCAAAAACTAGGGAAATTTACGCAGACGAAGTTGCGCGGGACAGCTAGTTAATTATAGGAGTCGTTCAGTGACCAATCAGTCAGTAAATACTTCTGATAAGGATTCTATGTAAATAAACAAGTAATAAATAAGTAAGAAAAAAATCATAAGTGACTGTCTTATAAGTATACGTATGACTGTCTTATAAGTATACGTAAAGCTTTCTTAGGGCTGAATACTGAACTATTTACAGCAGAAACAGATGGGAATTGTAGATAACCTTTTTTCTATATTAATATTAGAAGCGGCGGTAGCTTAATGGCTAAGGCATCGGTCTCGCAATCGTGAGGTCGCGGGTTCGAATCCTACCCATTATATAACCGACGTGAACCCACTCCTAACACAAGCCTTTGAGCTTAGCTGGAGGGGTTAAAAAGATTGCAAGTAATGTGGGACTCAATCCCACATTACTAGTTATCTTTTAAAGACTGAATATAATAAAGCTGAATATTATATATTATATGTATAAGCTGAAGAGTTTGTTTGTTTGAACGCGGTAATCTCAGGAACTACTGATCCGAATTAATAAAATCATTGTTGGATAGCCCATTTATCGAGGAAGGCTCTATAACATCACGCTACGACCAATAGGGGCGGAGCAGCAATGAGAAATGTTGCAAAAACAGGGAAAATTTACGCAGACGAAGTTGCGCGGGTCAGGTAGTCTCTTCTAATAATGGTTTAGGGTCTCTAATTCAGAGTAGTGTTATAAGCGCTAAACACATTAATAGATTCGCGAACTTCATTAGTCGATTTTTACCACATGGAGAACACAGCTTTGGAACGACTGTTAATATTTTCATCGTTTTCGTAGAATCCGAAAACCCGTCAAGAGGTTATTGACGACATTGGAAGCGCAAGATGGCCCAAGTTGCGTGCGAGTATGCTCCAACGACTGAAGTTTGGTACTGCGGGGCTGCGCGGCCCTATGCGGGCTGGCTACAAGGCTATGAATGATGTCGTGGTGTTGCAGACTGCGCAGGTACGTTGATATACCTACTTCGTTTTGTTGTGTTATACTTAGATGGACTTGATTTCAGTAGTCAGGTGTTTTTTTAAGTTATAGCATAGCTTTTATCGCGGGCTCGGGCTTTGAGCGCGGCGACCGAATCAAGAAATTCCGTAACGAAAAATTCCATAACGAAAATAAAACCTAACACCCCCTACTCCGCCTACCATGTAGCTCGGCCGAGCTTAACGTATATGTATATGGTAGGACTGTACGAAGCTCGCACGAATCGGGACGAGCTGCTCCAAAATGTAATGGAAAAAAATAATAATTTGATAAGCAATAGTTTTTTTTAAAGATTACTGGTACGATTAACCGCTCTTCGAGATAACCCTGTGTTTCAAAGCACTTTGCAAATGGAACTTAAACCAAATATTTAAGCCTATATCTTCGTACGCACTTCGGTCTCCGAATCGATAATCGAACAGACACTCTTCGAGTCGGTAGTCCAGTGCTACAGATGATTACAGTTGGATCAACGTAACTAGGCCGGACTGAAGTAGGCGACAAAGTGGTTGCGCAGATGCATTTTTTGGAAGTAAATGGTGACAGGAAGCGGGGGGCGGGGGCGGTAACTAAACCAAGAGAATTAGAGATGCGATTACGCATTACATTGTCATATTAGTATTACTACAGTACGATACTACGTAACTTGACCGGATTGAAGTTAGGTTTTTATCACTTTCGCGCAGTAATTTTAGGGTCGCATCTCTATGATGCGACCCTAAAATTACTAACGAAAACGATTAATTATGTTTAATCGATTAAAAATACTAACAACATTTTAATTCAAAAATATAAAAACACTATTTAAATGAGTTCATAAAAGTTTAAATTTAGTTCAGTTACAGTAAATAGGTACTAAAGAAACTTTGTAAAACAATTTCTTTACGAAAATAATCACAAAAAAACATGACTTAAAGTAGGGACAAGATAATAGGTCACTTTTGACATTTCATCAAAATTCAACAACGTAACCTTGTAACGGCGGGCATAAAATAAGAACTGCACAATTGCTTAACTTTTTTCAATTACGTTTACATATTTATTGTAATAATGACCGATACGAGTAATTTTACGATTTGCTTTCACTAATAAACCATTCTAAACATAATAAACAATTTCTGATCTAAATAACTGAACGTCGTTACAATGTTGCGTCAGTCAACCCTTTTTCTTTTTAAACACTAGGGATGTTACTCTAAAAATCGAAAGCTGATAGGATTGTAAGTTGAATCGAATGCAATGATTACTTGTGAAGAAAAATCACCATAAATTTATAACCACGTTGTGATTATAATAAAACCTAATTATACATATTTATTATTCTTTTAACTAACTATGAAAATACAAAAAAATAACTAAATAGAAAGGTCATTGATGTTGGGTGCAATTTAGGTGGATGTTGCTGGCAACACCAGTGCCTGTCGATGACGCATGTCATGTCGCCATAACATGATGATGACGCAGTCTTTTGTTGTTGTGCGAAGTGACTGTGCGTTTTTGGTGTGCTCTCTGTTATTTTCTTCTGATCCGGCTTTTTCATTGAACTGATCTTACTGACTACGTTTACCTGGCTATAAATTGGACTCCGATTGCTTAACGATTATTAAACAAGAAAAACATTACAGTCTTACTATGTCGAAACGAGGGAAAACTCTAAACAGTCAATCTCGCGAACTAGTGCTGAAATTGTACAATTATTTTGGACGTGAATCAGTTAACGATGGGCCTCTTTTACCATTGAAACCACCGAGAGAACGCGTTGCCGAAGCATTGGGAATAGGGAAGAAGACAGTAACTCAAATTCTGAAAGAGAAATACGGACCATCAGGCTCAGAAGATAATACTTTACGTACACCGAAAAAACGAAAGAGGGACAAGAAAATTGTTGACGTTGATAATTTTGATGCTGCTGCAATTCGCAACCACATTTATGGATATTACTCGAGAAAAGAATATCCTACACGGGAAAAGCTATTGAGTTCGTTAAAAGGCGCAGGCTTATTTTTTGGAGGCAAATCGTCTCTATCAAAGGTTTTGAAATCGATTGGCTTTAGATTTAAAAAATCCGACAAGCGGAAAATCCTGCTAGAACGCTACGATATTATTTTGAAGAGAATAACATTCTTACGTCAGGTAAATAAAATTACGGATTGGGACAATGTCGTGTTTATTGACGAAACATGGTTGAATGCGAACCATACGGTTGCGCGGACATGGACCGATGATACAGCGGCCTCCACCTCAAAAGTTCCATCGGGAAAAGGAGCCCGACTTATTATATGTCACGCGGGATCAGCTTCTCAAGGTTTTATTCCAGACTGCCTCCTCGCATTCGCCTCTAAAACTACAACAGATTACCATGAGGAAATGAACTTTGATGTTTTTAAAGAGTGGTTTGAGAAGCTGCTAGTCAGCTTAGAAAACCCATCGAAAATTATAATGGACAATGCTCCGTATCATTCTGTACAAGTTGATAAACCACCAACTCAAGCAAATAAAAAGCAAGAAATTGTCTCGTGGCTGGTAAGAAATGGTGTGGAGGCAAGTCCAACTTTATTAAAAGTTGAGTTGTTAAATCTGGTAAAAGCAACTAAGCCGTCCAAGCTCCGCTATGTAATCGATGAACTAGCCCTAGAGCATGGACACGAAGTTATTCGATTGCCTCCCTACCATTGCCAGTATAACGCCATCGAGCTTATTTGGGCACAAATAAAGGGTCATGCAGCGCGGAACAATACTGAACCACCCTTCAGTACTGCTAAAATGATGACTCTGCTACAAACTGCATGTGCAGAAGTCACTACAGAAGACTGGCGAAAAGTCGTGGAGAAGACAAAGAAAATAATTTTACAAGATTTTGAACGAGATGTGAGAATAGACAATATTATTGAAAATGAATTAATAATATCTCTGAGTGCTGACAGCAGTGATGAAGATAGCAGTTCCGATAGTTCAAGTGAATAAAAGCAATTTTTTTGTTAAATTACGTAGGTACTTGTCTTATTTTGCTCCTTTAATTTATGAAAGAAAAAATAATAATGGGACAGGGATTCGCATGATCATTTTTAAAATTCACATATGTTTTAAGTCTGTATCGATTCATTGGATTCATTAATTTAATCGATGTTTTTAAGCAGGTCACCTCACTATGAATATAAAACTGACATCTGTCAAAAGTGACCTATTATCTTGTCCCTACTTTAGTAATACTAATTATGACAATGTGATGCGTAATCGCATCTCTAATTCTCTTGGTTTAGTTACCGCCCCCGCCCCCCGCTTCCTGTCATCATTTACTTCCAAAAAATGCATCTGCACAACCACTTGTCGCCTACTTCAGTCCGGCCTAGTTACGTTGATCGTACTGTTACTCATGTTTTTTGTGATTATTTTCGTAAAGAAATTGTTTTTCAAAGTTTCTTTAGTATTTACTGCAACTGTTCTAAATTTAAACTTTTATGAACTCGTTTAAATAGTATTTTTATATTTTTGAATTAAAATGTTGTTATTATTTTTAATCGATTAAACATAATTAATCGTTTTCGTAAGTAATTATAGGGTCGCATCTCTATGACATGCGCGAAAGTGAAAAGAACCTAACTTCAATTCGGTTAAGTTACGTTGATCATACTGTACGAATTTCACGGATTCCATCTCGTCGAGAGCGCGAAATATAAGTGGGCATGTCGGATTAGAAACGACTAACTATAAAATCATGCAGCGTGCTGCCATAATCCGTGCTTGACTGCCTCTGTGGCGCGGTGGGAGTGTATGCGACTGCTACGCAAGAGGTCGTGGGTTCGTTCCCCACCCAGGATAAAACTTTGTGTGATGAACACGATGGTTTATTCTGTGTCTAGATGTTATTTATCTATAATATGTATGTATTTAGAAATATATAGGTTGTCTGGTTTCCATAGCACAAGCTCTGCTTAGTTTGGGATCAGATAGCGTTGTGTGAGTTGTATGATATTATTATTATAATTAGTTCATGGCTAGAAATGAGAGTGTTAATTGTGGAATCCTTTACCTCCAGCCGCTGGAGATAAAGGATTCCGCAAGGGACACCTGCACAAACTGTAGGCTGAAGAGTGTACCGCTGGAGTCCAGCGGATACGGGCTATAGTCGCAAACTTGTAATAAGTACAATATACTAAATGAATGAATTTGACATTTTAATTTTGTATTTTTGACATTTTAATTTTTGTATTTTGACATTTTCATTTTACTTATATGCTACTAGCGGCCCGCTCCGGCTTCGCACGGGTATAAAATATATGGATGTTATTATACATATAAACCTTCCTCTTCAATCACTCTATCTATTTAAAAAAAACCCATCAAAATCCGTTGCATAGTTTCAAAGATTTAAGCATACATAGGGATATAGGGACAGAGAAAGCGACTTTGTTTTATACTATGTAGTGATTAAGTACCTAAAATTGTAATTTAAAGAGTCTAAAAAAAAAAGTTGAGATACATCAAAGCATGCAAGTGATTAATGAATAAATAAATATTTCGGCGGCCTCTGTGGCGCGTTAGGAGTGTGTCCGACTGCTACGCAAGAGGTCGTGGGTTCGATTCCCACACGGAACACCACTTTGTGTGATCCACAAATTGTTGTTTCAAGTCTGGGTGTACTTTGTGCCCGTGAATTGAATGTTTGTAAAGTCCCCCGTGACACAGGGCTTGTACCCTAATGCGGGAGTCGTCTTTATAAAAGAAAAAAAATATGAAGAAAAAATTCGCCTCAGGCTGAACTCATCAGTCAAAATGCTTTAAAATCACAAATATTGCAATAAATAGAATTGCAACACATGTAATCTATTTCTTGTTATCAATATGTAACCTACACCTTATGAATGTAAATTTTCCAAATTACCTTCAATAGTTTAACTCAGTCATTAACATAACAATTTTATGTACAAAGATAAGTACACTACATAAAGAGTATAATAATGTGTGTGACGAACACAACTGTGTGGATGATATTCGATACGATTCAATGTATGAAGGCATTGTGAATAATACTAAAGTTCGTCCAACGTATGTACATTCAGGCTGTGCAATTGGCTACCTGCCGAGTTTTTCCTAAAAAAACTACAGCAATTAGTTCTTAACAAAACCGGGCAAGAGCATGTCGGACCATGCTCAGTATAGGGTAGCCTTCAACAATTGCCTCAGCGAAGAGCGTATGTTCATGCCAGTTACGCCCTTTTATTGAAAAACGCAGTTTTTTGGCAATAACTCAATGCCGTCATTGAGTTTTGCCTAGGTATAGCCTTTCTCGATAAATGGGCTATCCAACAGTGAAAGAATTTTTCAATTTGGATCAGTACCTAATTCCTGAGAGCACCGCGTTCAAACAAACAAACGTTAGACGCAGGCTTAAGGTACATTTTTAAAAGCTTAGGTAGGTTCTGGGAGTCCCTAAGACGGAATGACGACTAATGAAAAGTAACAAATGAATAAACAAAGTATGGGAATTCCCCTCAATAGAGATAACAAAGTTCATTGTGACGGTAATCTATTTCGTAGAATTGAATACACTTGAAGACATTCTTTGTTGACTAATGAAAATAAAAAAATATTAAAAGAACTTACAAATACAAAGTATATCTACATAGACTCGGAACGATAACATTGAGTCACATAAAAAATACTTCTTGTGATTTTTAGACATTGTTATGCTAATATTAATGTATGAAACAAAATTCACCATGCCCGGAGTTGTCGAATGAAGATTGCCTTAAATCGAAACATTTAAGGACAAAATCGTACATTTTACAGCCAAACTAATCACTACATAGTATAAAACAAAGTCGCTTTCTATGTCCTTATATCTCTATGTATGCTTAAATCTTTAAAACTACGCAACGGAGTTTGATGCGGTTTTTTTTAATAAATAGAGTGATTGAAGAGGAAGGTTTATATGTATGATAACATTCATTAAATAGTAGAGAAATAGAAAAGAAGCGGAGCAGCAATAAGAAATGTTGCAAAAGCGGGAAAAATTTCCGCAGA
Source organism: Herminia tarsipennalis (assembly GCA_945859575.2). NCBI lineage: Eukaryota > Metazoa > Arthropoda > Insecta > Lepidoptera > Erebidae > Herminia > Herminia tarsipennalis. The sequence goes on along the minus strand of OX243834.2, from coordinate 4,788,689 downwards.
CGAAGTTGCGCGGGTCAGCTAGTATTATATAAATGTCAAAGTAACTCCCATCTGTCTCTTACGTTTTCACGCTAAAACCGCTGAACTGATTCATATGAAATTTGGTATGACGATAGTTTGAGTCCCGGAAAAAGGTATAGGATAGTTTTTATCACGACAACCAACATCAACAACGTTTGTTTGAACGCATTAATCTCAAAAACTGCTGGTTCTAATTGAAAAAATATTTTTGTGTTGGATAGCCCATTTATCGAGGAAGGCTATAAGCAATATAACAATCATCATCGACCAATAGGAGCGGAGCAGCAATGAAAAATGTTGCAAAAACGGGGAAAATTGACGCAGGCGAAGTAATATACTAGATAATATTATAAAGAGAAAAGAATTGTATTTTTGTGTGTGTGTATGTTTGTAATGAATAAACTCAAAAACTACTGGACCGATTTAAAAAAATCTTTCAGCGTTGGAAAGCTATACTAACCCCGAGTGACATAGGCTATTTTTTATCCCTGTATTCCCACGGAAACGGGAACTACGCGGGTTAAACCGCGAGGCATCCGCTAGTGTTCTATGTAGAGACCGAACTTGCAACAATTTATTCACTATCATTGACTCCGTCGCTCCACTATCCCTGAAGTCAAATAATTTGTTCGTTAGTTCAAGTTACTGTAAGGACATGACCCAGACAGATCGATCTTGATTAACTAAAATGGCTGCCGCACGTGTTTGCGAGATGAGATCAGACAGACATGCTTTTATGATAAGTAAAGTACCTAAAGACGAGTGGGTGTTGAATTGACGCACAAAATTCATTTGTTCTGCCTACCTCTTGCCTTCTGCCAATAAAAAAAATGGTAAGTCCGAGTGGGAATCGCACATGAAAAGTTCCGTACCATTGTATATACTACGGAAATATGAGAAACCTACTTAATTTTTAACTTAAAATTATTTGTTTATAACCCTACAGAAGCAATTTAGCTTAACTGATAGTGTAGGCGGCAAGTGCCCCCTGTCATGCGAGTATACCGATGTTGAATCAAAGACACCCCCTCCCCCCCCCCCCCCCCCGTCATGCGAGATGACTTACACTTTAGTCAAATTCCCCCGGCCCGGATACGGATCCGCGCCAGGAGGCCTACTCTAATTCAATGAAAACTAAGTTTCGATCGAAAATGAGGTAGTGATATACAGAGCCAGAAACATCTATTCTAACATTACATCTATCTAAGTAGTCAGGGTCGCGTTACTTATAATTCAAAGAAAAACGAAATTTGAATTTCATAACATTAATTCAATTTATTCGTTCACGATAAATTCTCAATAGAAACGGACTTCTAGTTTCTAAACTAACTACGAATGTTAGTAAATTTTGTCTCGGTTAAACTACAGGCCTCGCTTTTTTTTTAATAAGCACAAGAAGTTCGAATCCTTAGGCAACATTCATGAGCGTAAATAGCTATAATTGATATTGTTAGCTCTGGATTTTATACCAACTCGAATCTAATTTTCGATTCGTTGAATTAGAGTAGGCGTCCTGAATTTAGCAGGCGAGAAACAATAACAGCTTTTAGAGTATAGTAGGTAGGTACTTTTAAAATATGATATAAACCAAACTGAGAACCATCCCGATTTAACTAGCTTTCGAATAACTAAAACACTAAAAAAGCTTCAAAATCGATTAACGAGATAGATACACAAGACTCATTTTTAACATCCTCTTTTGCATCTGGGGGTTAAAAAGCAAGCTGCTAACCCTGCAAATAGCTCCAACAAATCGCATAGTCGATACAAGTAGAGTTTTCTCGAACGTTACGAAGTTAGGTGCGAACGAACCAGACAGATCGATTTTGCGAGTACAAAAGGGCCCACCCACCCTCTATGAACGAAACAGGGATCAAGCGTATTGTAGGGGTTAGTCGCTGACGAGATACAGATGCGAAACGACGCGTCGACCATCGACATAAACCAAAAACTTTCTAGTATTATCTATAGTTCAAGTTCTCTTTTTAAACATTTCTCGCGTCGGGAGTGGTTCATTTTAGATTGGGGTATCCATTTCGGCCACCACTTCTAAGTGTAGGTGAGTGCATTGTCGTAGGTAATGTAGAACGATCAATACATGCCGTAGAACATCTGTGTGTTTTATTTGTATGTGTTTACATAGGATATTTGATCTACAGACATGTAGATGAATCGTCGTTCATTTGTCAATTTCAATTGTGTGATTCAGCAATCGTTTGATCACACTTTCTTATTAAATTGCGTAAAATACATGTACATATCTTTTGTTTGTTGTTGTTTTGTCATGTTCTTGAATAAAGTAAATAATGTTATCTTGCTTTCTTTCTTTTAGCTGAATGTGATTGCGTAGATAAATGACTAACATGTTGTGTTTATTAGGTTTCGAAATTTATTGTGGTTAAGTTTTATGAGTGATGATGATAAGAGCGATTTTAACACGGTTTTATTAGCTTCTATGTAAATATGAAATGAATAGAATCCTTTAAAGTAAAATGTGGCATACCTAATGCAATAATTTTAAAACTATTTTTGTCAGTTTATTATGAAACTAAGCTTTTTCCTTTGAATTTTGTAACCGACGACCACCTTAAAAATTAGTTCTTAGTAAATAATAACTATCTATGTGCCAAATTCTAAACCAATCCGTTATGTGGTTTGAGCTGTGCGTCACAATTCCCTTTTATATACTTATACAAATATTATATATCTATTTATTGACTAATAGTGTAACTGTGTAACCTACAATTTTTTATGAGTCTATGCCTTTCATATTTTTAAAAAGAAGTTCTCAATTTTATTGAACTTCAATGAAAACATTTATAGCGATTACTAAAGTGAGTTCTGTAAAAGGGGTTCCGCGAAATTATTTATTTCTGGCTACCACAGATATGCGGACTAGACACAATATCATTATTTACATTAAAAAAAGTTAAGAATATAAATTGTTTCACTATTAAAATACCTTTTTCTAGTGAAAGTTTTTGTTCTTATTTTAATTAGTCTTTTTGATTTGTAATCATTTAATACGGGGTTTCATAAAAATAAAGGTTTGGGAATGTAGAGAACGTAGAGCTTCATTTGTATTTTGGGCCATCTTCAACAAGGAGGTCATCTTGCAACCACCTAGACATTGTACCTATATATGTGTAAAAGATGAACCCAATGTCATAGTGGCAGAAGCGAGATGGAAAGTGACTGTAGGCACTAAATACCGAGAGTACAAAAGGTAAATTTCATACGTTCCTCACTCGAGGAACGCCTACAGACATCGTTCACTAACACGGCGATGAATGCGCGGGAAAAAAGCCACTCGAATTTGCCGCACATATACACTACGACCGGACAACAGCAGTAATAGGCTTAATTGTTTCCTAGGTAAACAAAAAAAATCAAAAGTCTAATTAGTAAATTTAATTAGCATTTAAACTACTAACGATTAATTCCTTATTCAATTTTGTGTTAAATAGGATCTTTTATTATTAATCATGTCATAAAAAGAAATGATTTGACTAGAAAAAAAATAGTGACGTCTTAGTCCGGCATTTTTATGAGATCTCCATATAAAATCTGCGTTTTGACATTTCTTAAAGAGTTATTGCTTTTATTATATCTAATCAAATCAAATCAAATATTCTTTATTGTGTATATCTTGGTCGACCCGTGACCACAATCGGTGCAATTCGATCGAAACATCGGGTAAATAAAAGGTTCGTACCTTTAAATAATTCATGCGATTAAGTCGCGAAATATATCTAATATCTTAAAGAGTTGTTATTTTGGCTAGTTGGAAACTAGCCCATTGTTTTGTTGTTCAAGAAATACTATTAAATCAAATTAAATGCCGAGCCGAATGGCATTAGTTAAATGAAGCTTCGGCTTGCTTCGGGTCGGCTTTGTTGTTTAACAAATACTGCCGAACCGATAATGCCGACCCGCTTAAGTGTATAGCAGCCCTCGGCGATATCATATCTGCGTTGCTCGCTGCCTTTTGAGAAGGTTAACGTTATCTGCTGTACTCTCAGAATTTTGTACTATAGACAATATTGGCCAATAGTATCTAATATATAAAATTCTCGTGTCACAGTTTTCGTTGCCATATTCCTCCGAAACGGCTTGACCGATTTTCATGAAATTTTGTGTGCATATTGGGTAGGTCTGAGAATCGGACAACATCTATTTTTCATACCCCTAAGAGTTTGTTTGTTTGTTTGAACGCGATAATCTCAGGAACTACTGGGCCGCATTGAAAAAATATTTTATTGTTGGATAGCCCATTTATCGAGGAAGGCTATGGGTTATAACATCACGCTACGACCAATAGGAGCGGAGCAGCAATAAAAAATGTTGTAAAAAAAGGGAAAATTTACGCAGACGAAGTTGCGCGGGTCAGCTAGTCTAATATATAAAATTCTCGTGTCACAGTTTTCGTTGCCATACTCCTCCGAAACGGCTTGACCGATTTTGATGAAATTTTTTGTGCTTATCCGGTATCTATGAGAATCGGCCAACATCTATTTTTCATACCCCTAAGAGTTTGTTTGTTTGTTTGAATGCGATAATCTCAGGGGTATTCTCTCGTTTGCCATAAATTAATTTGCACTAATATTGTTTGCCATAATCGTCCCCGATCATAATATTTACTTGCACTATTATCATTTATACTAATAACGTTTGCCTTAACAACTCAACAGTAATAACTTTTATTTGCCATAAAATGACTTTCCATAGCAACATATATCATAATAATTAGTTTCCATAAGTAACACGTCTCATAATCGACTCTTGACATAATCAAAATTTGATATAATTATGAAAATAATACATAATATTGTTAGGTCGAAATTAATTATCTTTAACACCCCGACTCAGAGCAATCCGACTCGGATAGGTTAGGTTAGAAGACTAAGGCGGGAGCGAAGCGAAGCGGAGCTCCCGCCTTAGTCTTCGTGTTAGGTTTTTTTTTTAAACCACCCAAAAGTAGGAGCCCCGCGAAGCGGGGCTCCGTCGAGTTTAGTAAGTAGGCGCCATATGAGGTTTAGCATAAAAATTGCAGGCGCTTATACTATATTATCTTTATTTATATTATGGTAAATAAAAGTTATGGAAAATGGTATTATTGAAAACGAAAATTATAGCAAATACATTTATGGATTTAAATTATTATGACACTTGATCGATTATGACCAATGGAATTAGTGAAAGTCATTTTATGTCATTTCACGATTATGGCAACTGAAGCGTTATTTCTAATGAAATTATGGCAAATACCGGTATGGCATGTGAAATTATGGCATTTTAAATTATGACAAACATTAGTAAACCAATCTCAGGAACTACTGGGCTGCACTGAAAAATTTATTTTATTGTTGGATAGCCCATTTATCGAGGAAGGCTATAGGCTATAAAACATCGCGCTACAACTAATGGGAGCGGAGCAGCAAGTAAAAATGTTTGCAAAAATGGGGAAAATTTACGCAGACGAAGTTGCGCGGGTCAGCTAGTCTAATATATAAAATTCTCGTGTCACAGTTTTCGATGCTATACTCCTCCGAAACGGCTTGACCGATTTTGATGAAATTTTGTGTGCATATTGGGTAGGTCTGAGAATCGGACAACATCTATTTTTCATCCCCCTAAGAGTTTGTTTGTTTGTTTGAACGCGATAATCTCAGGAACTACTGGGCCGCATTGAAAAAATATTGTATTGTTGGATAGCCCATTTATCGAGGAAGGCTATAGGGTATAACATCACGCTACGACCAATAGGAGCGGAGCAGCAATGAAAAATGTTGTAAAAAAAAAAGGGAAAATTTACGCAGACGAAGTTGCGCGGGTCAGCTAGTTTATATATATATATCATAAAAGAATTATGTTTTTTATGTTGCATTGTTTAAATCTAGGTAGTCGATAAAAATAATCACGTCTGTAGACAGCAATATGTAGGAGATAATCTTGCCCTAATCCTATGCAATGAAAATCGTCAAATTGTACTCATAAAATAAATACGATAATGTTTCCGTTTAATAAACGTTATCATATTTCATTTTTAGAAGGAACAGGGGTAGCAGATTTTTTAACAACACCTTGTTGTTAAAAATTCTGTTACCTAGACGTATAGACGGATCTAGATCACTGTTTTTCCCGATTTTTTTTTTGTTTAAATAGATAATTGGGACCACATTACTATCAATCTTGTTAACCCCTCCAGCTAAGTTTAAAGGCATGTGTTAGGAGTGGGTTCACGTCGGTAGTATAATAGGTAGGATTCGAACCCGCGGCCTCACGATTGCGAGTCCGATGTCTTACCCATTAGGCTACCGCCGCTTACGCCGTACGTGATATAGAATTTTTTATAGCATTTATAATTCAAAATAAATTACTTATTAAAAAATATATTACACTAGAAATATAAAAAAATATATTACACTAGAAATATAAAAACATATATTACACTAGAAATTTTCAAGTAGGTAGTTTATCTTTGCTTTTGGGAAAATCAAGAATGCCCGTTATTTCACCATAACTTTAGACCTAACAGGTTTTCGAGTAAAGATTGTTAGGCTGAGTAGTCTTTTGGTACCCCGGACCGAAATGACCACTTCTACTTGTTTTTGCCATAGTCATTTTCGCTGCTAACTCACACGGTGTTTCTTAATTATGATCGCTTGTTAGCGGTGTCCCTTTACGACCAATAGTGATGATTTTAAAACGAGCTTTCATTCGAAAAGACATCACCAGGCGCGGATCTGATATCATGGGCACGGTGGGGATGCCACAACTCTACTTGGAATCAGACAAATTCGCAATGTACCTTAGATCAAAAGTACCTACCTACCGAAACCTCCCCTAGGTTTCGGTTTAACTCTAAATAAAATCTTGAAATTAGACTAGTCATAAGCAAGTCAGTAGCCCAACTCACACGTGCCTGATTTTCGTATGGCTGTGCCCACAACACTGATCTTTATACTGCTAGTACGCTGGACAGGCTATCGCCTTCAATAATTAACTTCCTTTAATAATAATATTTAAAAAAAAACTTTATTTACTTAAGAAGCAAAATACTACTCGTGTGAAAAGTCGATTCTACATGTACATGTAATGCCTGTTCGCAAACAATAGGTAAACCCGGAGAAAAGAATGAGGCAATTAGATTAGAAAGCCATTTAGATTTTGACATTACGAACGGAAAGTTGTCAAAATTAAATGGAATACTTGAGTAACAAGGATAGCAACAACGGCCATTTGTCATCAGTGACAAAGTAACGTCTTGTCAATCTTTCCATTCGGAATATGAAATTGTTGTTACTTGAGGTATTATAGAATTTTATAAGCTACGGGTCTTAATCGCGTAAATAGTTTATTTTACGGCTAAATACCTTTATTTATTGCCCGACGTTTCGACCGTATTGCAACGGCCGTGGTCACGGTAGCCAATCCAGTACTAGCAATATTACTTAGGTCAGTGGTCCACAACCATTATTTGGGGGGCTAGATTCGTGCCTACATAATGCCTTTTCACTTCTTTGGGGTAAAAAAATCTGGTTAAGTAACAGAGAGTTTTGTTCTCAGGGTATTTGCTCGTACATAAAGAAGGTCTGCAACCAAGGTCAGCTCCACAATGGTGTCGTCATCGGCTTCGATGGCAGATACAACAGCAAAAGGTAAGATAGCATACCTTTTATCCTATTCTACAGCTAAACAATTGTTTTACCCTCGACGGCCACTGAAACGATAAATGCGTTAGTAAGATTTTTTTTTAATTCCTTTTTTTTTGGAACGAAACCTACGGCAACTCGTAGAATTTTTACCGGATTACGGGGAAGCCCAAAGAAGGGTACCTATATGATTTTAGCTTGTAAATATCACCGTAGAATTGTAAATGCTGTTAGACTATAATCTATCACGCGAGATTGTAAACTACCGAAAGGTGGTAACATACTGCTTACAATTTAACGCACTAAATTGGTTAGGTTAGAATATAATTTTGACCCCGTGCACATGAAGCGAGCGAGCGAAGCCCACGTGCCACGGCGGCGGCCGCCGAATGAAAAATAATGTTAAATTGTAAGCATAAAAAACTATGTACTTACACAACTAACCACAGTCGACCGGGGAAAAGGAAATAAATACGATTGTTACAAACCTAACAAAAAAAAACACTGCGGTAATGAATTTCCTATTTTTTTAATGCCATTATCATGTAAATGAAAATCTAATAAATACCTAATAACTTCATATTAAATGCTAACTGTCGAAAGGTTGTAACATACTGCTTACTATATAACGCACTAAATCGGTTAGGTTAGAATATAATTTTGACCCCCTGCACATGAGGCAAGCGAGCGAAGCCCACGTGCCACGGCAGCGGCCGCCGAGTGAAAAATAATGTTAAATTGTAAGCATACTGTTACGGTTTACAATCTTTCGACAGTTTACAATCTCGCCAGATAGATTATAGTCTAACGGTATTTACCATTTTACGGTGACTTATATACTTGTCCTATAATTAAATGGCATACGACATAGTTGTAAAAATGGCGGCAAACTAACATGTCACTATTTTTACAGCTCCGTGTTTAACGTGTAAAATCACAGAATAAATATACTCTACGATAATGATGTTTTAAATAAAAATACTTAAAACATCATTGCTCTAAGAGTGCAAAATATACTTGAAATACGTGATAACTGGATAAGAACGAGACTATGTGGTTCAAAGAATAAAACCAGAAAGAATATAAGCTTGAAACTGAAAGAAAATAAACTTGAAATGCACAGAATGTGCGAGCCATAATCCCTACCGAGTAATATCGGCGGGAAGATAAAAAAAAACGGATAAAAGCATGTCGAAACATACTCAGTGTAGGGTTCCGCAGCCTTTAATATATGCATCAGTAGAAGAGCGTATGTTCATATATGAACCCTAAAATGTATGCGCCAGCACAACTAAGCACAGTAGATCGAAAATATGGAAATAATACGATTGTTACAAACATAACAAAAAAAAATACACTGCGGTAATGAATTTCCGATTTTTTTAATGCCATTATCATGTAAATGAATGTAATAATCTAATAACATAACATTAAATGCTTACCATAGCATAATATTGAAATTTTGTTCACCAATAGTAAATAGTACTGCATATGGGAACGATTTTTGAAAATTATTCCTAACTAGCTGTCCCACGCAACTTCGTCTGCGTAAATTTTCTCCGTTTTTGCAACATTTCTCATTGCTGCTCCGCTCCTATTGGTCGTAGCTTGATGTTGTATAGCCTATACCTTTCTGGATTTTTTCAATTCGGATCAGTAGTTCCAGAGATTATCGCGTTCAAACAAACAAACTCTTCAGCTTTATAATATTAGTATAGATAACAGCTGCGGAACCCTACACTAAGCATGGTCCGACATGCTCTTGCCCGGTTTTATAATATACGTAGGATTACTACGTACCTACTATAAAATGATTATCATTTGGGATTATAAAAATCCAACACTATCTTTATTATTATCTAGCGGAAGCCTCGCGGTTTCACCCGCGTAGTTCCCGTTCCCGTGGGAAGACAGGGATAAAAAATAGCCTATGTCACCCGGGGTTAGTGTAGCTTCACAACGATGAAAGAATTTTTCAAATCGGTCATTAGTTTCGGAGCCTATTTAATACAAACAAACAATCAAATCTTTCCTCTTTATAATATTAAGTACTAGCTGTCCCGCGCAACTTCGTATGCGTAAATTTTCTCCGTTTTTGCAACATTTCTCGTCGCTGCTCCGCTCCTATTAGTCGTAGCGCGATGTTATATAGCCTATAGCCTTCCTCGATAAATGGGCTATCCAACAAAAAAGTACTTTTTGAGTTTATTCGTTACATACAAAAATACAAATCTTTCCTCTTTATAATATTAGTGCAGATAGAAAACATATCCGTCAAAACAAAACATTATTAATAAATTATACAACATTAATTTGAATGTTTTTGGGGTTCGATCTGCTGAGAAACCTAATATTTCGTTAAGGGGGAGAGTGGGGTTTGGCTCACTCAGGAACACACGTTTCGTTTTTAGATCTGACGCAGCAGGTGTCATCAAGGAAAAAAATGTTATGCAAACAGCTTAAGTGTGGAACTCCCTGTAGGCGTCAATATTTCCAATCTATACTAATATTATAAAGCTGCCTCTGTGGCGCGGTGGGAGTGTATCCGACTGCTACGCAAGAGGTCGTGGGTTCGATCCCCACCCAGGATAAAACTTTGTGTGATAAGCACGATGGTTTATTCTATGTCATGATCGGTGCCAAGAGCAAGCTATATATTAAAAAAAAAAACACTCATATCTTCACTGAAGAACTAAGATGCTTTGGGAGGTGAGGGCTTAGCCCCTTTAGGTTCTCCTCCCGTAAATTCAACAGAGCCAAATAAGATAGACAATATAGGTTACATTTTAGGGTTCCGTAGCCAAAATGGCAAACATGTCCGTCTGTCTGTCTGTCCGTCCGTATGTCAGAGGCATTTTACTCAAAGAGTAGTCTTTGAGTAAAATGCAAATTACACAATGAATATTGATTAAATTAAGTGAAAAATTGTCTTGTAGTAGCTGCTACTTAGTTTCATAGCTAAATAATAAAAATAAATATTTTTAGGGGGGGCACTACATACTACATGTAGGTATGTAGTGCCCCCCCCCCCTTAAAATATAATTTTTTATTATTTAGCTATGAAACTAAGTAGCAGCTACTACAAGACAATTTTTTAGATGAAAAAAAAAATTGAGCAAATTCAGCGTGTGGCACATCATTCGACAGGTCGTTTAAAAACATTTTAAGGTTTCTAATTTTTTTTTAGTTTCCCGGGTTTTTTATATCTATATGAAGAATTAAAGATTTTTAAAGGGTCAGCAACGCGCCAGTGAACGTTCACTGGCGCGTTGCTGACCCTTTAAAAATCTATTACTTACCTACATGCTATCTCTCAGTTCCTAGAAACGTCAGCTCATAAAAAACAAAGATAACGCAGTAGAACTGTCCATCTGAGTAATATTGCGTCATAGAAGACCACTTGCGTATCGTTATCTGTCAGTGTTATCATGATGTCACAACTCACGGGTCACTGATCGCTGTAATACTAATGTTATTTTGTCACTACTTAATTAATATTAAGTGTAAAATAACGAGTTTTGCGTAGGTAGTAGGATGCGCTAATCTTTTGCATTAAAGTCTCTTTAAGTTGATACAATTTAAAATTATGTAAGACTATGTAAGTATGTTTAAAATTTTCGGTGTCGGAGTTCCTTTACAAGCCCTGTGTCGCGGGGGACTTTACAAACATACAAATCAAAGTTCACCCAGACTCGGAACAACAATTTGTGGATCACACAAAGTGGTGTCTTGTGTGGGAATCGAACCCACGACCTCTTGCGTAGCAGTCGGACACACTCCCACTGCGCCGCAGAGGCAGTCGATTATACTACTTCGTATTATACTACTCTGTCAAGAAAGTACCGTGAAACTATCAATATTATACACAAAATATAGTTATTCATCGAAATTTATTTTATCGTCTTCAAAGTATGGTCTTTCAGTAACAATACACTTACGCTAATGAAGAATCCAATCATTAAAATATTTTTGAAACGGTTTTTACGGAATTAAGTTCAGTTATTAATTCTCCTTTATGTCTTCTACCGAATGAAAACGGATGCCACGAAGAGGTAATTTGAGTTAAAAAAAAACCGGCCATGTGCATGTCGGGCCACGCACAATGTAGGGTTCCGTAGCCCCTCCCCATCCGAATAATGTGGCTTAAGAAGTGGGTTTTCTGTTGTTTTTGTTTTGTACTTACAACGTTATATCTAATTAATAATATTTTCAACCGAATTGAAATTACGAAAATTTTGTTAAGTAGATACTTCTCATTTGATCAGCTGTTACTAGTAAACTTGTAGAGCCTACCTAGCTGTGATAGTTTTCCTTTTAATTTCGCTATATTTACTACTACCGTGATTTTTTTCACATTCCCAACATCAACCATTTAGCTGGCAGGGGTGGGGGGTGGGGGGGGGGGTACACTAGACTCTAACAAAAATTTTTACTTTAAGCCTTCCATCACATCTCAACCGATTTTGACTCTTTGTACCACTCATAAGCACGTGTTTTTAAAAAAGTCGATTCACCGTAAGCCTTCATTCATTTTCTTCATTCATTCATCTTCCATTTTCAGACTCCGAACACGAAATTCCATTGGCGATTCCATTCTAAAGTCTTTGTTTGATGTTTTTGTGCATTATGAAATTCGCAATACACACTACATAATAATATGATCTAACTAGAAACCGCACTGTATTTAATCTAAATAACGGAGCAAATTGACCCTGACTGCTAAGCCGGAGGGTTAGCCGGTTCGATCCTCACCCAGGATAAAACTTTGTGTGATGAGCACGCTGGATTATTCTGTGTGTCTGGGTGTTAGTTAATTATCTATAATATGTATGTTTTTAGAAATAAATAAGTATGTTTATCAGTTGTCTGGTTGCCATAGTACAAGCCTTGCTAAGTTTGGGATCAGATGGCGTTGTGTGAGTTGTCCAAAGATATTATTATTATTGTACTTAGATTATACTACCGACGTAAATCCACTCCTAATACAAGCCTTCGAGCTTAGCTGGAGGGGTTAACAGGATTGCTAGTAATTCCACATTGCTAGTTATATTTTAAAAAAACTTTACGCTTAAATGGATAACAGTTGTGCCAGTTGTGTTAAAAAAAAAACAAAAATATATTTCGAACCATAAACTAATCATCCGTTCTCGATACTTTTTTGACTGAATGTACTAAGTCCAATGTAATACTTCCATTGTTCCACATATTCAAATTCTCTTATTAAATCGTCCAGTGAATCTAGCATAACTACATACCTTGATACTATTAAAGTCTGTCTGCCTCGGTAGCGCAGTGGGAGTTCAAGCGACTGCGGCGCATTTTGTTGTGGGTTCGATTCCCACACGGAATGTCAGGTTATGTGATCCACAATATCGGTTTTCCGAATTTAGGCGTACTTTGTGATTTATATGTGCGTAAAGTCCCCCGCGACAGAAGGCTTGTTACCTAGTGGAGTAGTATTTAAAAAAAAAAATTCAAAATGTTTAGTTTTATTAAATACTGGCTAAGTTTTATTATGACCGGCCTGTTGGTCTAGTGGTTAGTGACCCTGACTGCTAAGCCGGAGGGTTAGCCGGTTCGATCCCCACCCAGGATAAAACTTTGTGTGATGTGTTTATTCTGTGTCTGGGTGTTAGGTAATTATGTATAATTTGTATGTATTTAGAAATAAATAAGTATTTTTATCAGTTGTCTGGTTGCCATAGTACAAGCTCTGCTTAGTTTGGTATCAGATGGCGTTGTGTGAGTTGTCCCAAGATATTATTATTATTATTGTACTTAGATTTTGATGTGTACCTACATAATGACGTTCAAATTTATCCTTACCATTCTGTTACACGTTATATTTTATCTAGGGTCTCCCAGATATACTAATGGTTAATATTTTGTCAACAGATTCGCAGAGCTCACAGCAAAAGTCTTCATTTCCTCTTCGATCCCAGTCCAAATATTCTCCTCCGTATGCGCCACTCCGCTCATATCTTTTGGCACCATACACTATGGTGCGGCCGCCGGCATTATGGTCACGGCTTCCCATAACCCTAAGGAAGACAACGGCTATAAGGTCTACTGGGGCAATGGATGCCAGATCATTACACCCCATGATGATAATATACTGGAGGAAATTGAGCAGTGCTTGGAGTAAGTCATTTTTTATCCTACTTTAGCTCAAATTTTGACTGCCTCTGTGGCGCGGTGGGAGTGTATCCGACTGCTACGCAAGATGTCGTGGGTTCGATTCCCACACGGGACACCACTTTGTGTGATCCACAAATTGTTGTTCCGAGTCTGGGTGTACTTTGTGTCTGTGACTTGTATGTTTGTAAAATCCCCCGCGACACAGGGCTTGTAACCTAATGCGGGAATCGTTTACAAAAAAAAAAAAATTGAAAATTCTTTGCACAAATAAAGAGAGTACAAAAGGAATGCTAATGTACACATGTCGCTAGCTAAGTTTGCAAGTCTGATGTTGACGCGGAAGCTGCGCACAACTCGAATTTAGGTATAGGAGGGGATGAAGGATACGCCCGGGGAACGACGTCCCTGCACCAAACTACATTCACGAAATACATACACCAAATGTAAACTTAGGTAACGCGAATTGTATGTACTGTGGACTTTTATACCTAAACTCACGCGCACATATAAAACCAGCATTCGCAGCGCTTTTAGACAATTGAAAATGTTAATATGAGATTAGCAGTTGAAGAAAAAGGTCATTTAGTCGAGTTTGGGGGGGGGGATTGCTCTGTTCCCTCCCACCTTGTATCCGCGCCTGAGCAGTTGTGCGCGTGCAACGACATTCTAACGTAATTCTATTCGATTAGAGACGATAGATTAGAGATTACGGAAGTCTTGGGTTTGATTCCTGGGTCAGGACTTCAAATATTTCTATCTTAAAACAATCTTATTGACTACCATACTTTACATCATACATCTGCGTATATTTATTACTAGCTGTCCCGCGCAACTTCGTCTGCGTAATTGTTCCCCTATTTGCAACATTTCTCATTGCTGCTCCGCTCCTATTAGTCGTAGCGTGTTATATAACCTATAGCCTTCCTCGATAAATGGGCTAACCAACAGTAGTATTTCCTGAGATTACAGCGTTCAAACAAACAAACTCTTCAGCTTTATAATATTAGTATAGATTGCGTAAAAAACGGTACCCATAAGGTATGGTACATCCCTTGACGGCCTTAAAGCCTATGAAAGGCTTCTTTTTCGAAAGATAAAACGATATACGCTCGTATCCAAAAAAGTATTTTAGGTTAGTTATGTTAGTGCTGAAATTTACCACAAAAATACAAATTGGAGAAGGGCAATTTCTATCGTCTATGCGTTTATTTCACCGCAGTGCGCGGCGCTTTTTAAATCTTTATGTGATGCAAAAATATGTGCAGTAGATTCATCGCAAATTTTTAGCGCATGCGTTTATTTCAACCTAATGCGCGCACTTCTATGACACTCTATACTTCACAGATTATGGGTTTAAGAAACGCAAGGCAATGCGCGCTAGGCCTAAAGGAAGTTCAAAATTGAAATACATAATAATATAGTTATTTTTAACTGCCTTCAAAAAGATGGTTCTCTGTTTGACCTATAAGTTTATAAATATGTATGTTTCCGAATTTTCAAAATCTCGTGATCCAATTTAGATGAGGTTTTCGCTATTCGACTGCATATTTTTCTTAGAAGGTTTTAATGTATAAAACGTTGTCCTAGCCAGTGGCGAAGAATAGTCCATAAAACACCGCTTTTTTCGGTTTCCTTTTAAATTGTAGTTACTTAATGATACAGATACTAAAAACTGATCTAATTTTGTTCTGAGTTACCTCAGGAAAATTGTAACCCTTTGTCTCTGGTCCTAGCTTATAAAACACCAGAGATATTGACTGCCTCTGTGGCGCAGTGGGAGTGTATCCGACTGCTACGCAAGAGGTCGTGGGTTCGATCCCCACCCAGGATAAAACTTTGTGTGATGAGCACGATGGTTTATTCTGTGTCTGGGTGTATTTATCTATAATATGTATGTATTTAGAAATATATAAGTAGGTATGTTTATCAGTTGTCTGGTTCCCACAGTACAAGCTCTGCTTAGTTTGGGATCAGATGACGTTGTGTGAGTTGTCCCAAGATATAATTAATATTGTTATTAATATAGACTAAAACATAAAAATGAGTCAACGAAATTTGCGATCGGTGATGTGCTTGATTTTTTTTCTTAAAACGGTTTATTTTATTAAATTATAAAATGTAATTATTTTATAGCGGCATCGGCAAGGTGCTACCGCACAGATTTGCTCAATTTACCTAAAGAATGATTTGTTTTTTAATTTAGCGTAATTTGATGCTAAAAGTAACTGTAGATACATTTCTTTAACTTTAACTTTTACTTCTCTTACATAAGAATGAGTCAACAAAATTTGCAATCAGTAATGCTGCTCTAATTTCTTTTTCTTGAAGGCGGTTGATTTTTCTTAATTATGAAATACTAGTGGACGCCTCCCGGTTTCACCCGCGTAGTTCCTGTTCCCGTGGGAATACAGGGATAAAAAATAGCCTATGTCACCCGGGGTTAGTGTAGCTTCACAACGATGAAAGAATTTTTCAAATCCGTCCAGTAGTTTCGGAGCCTATTTAATACAAACAAACAATCAAATCTTTACTCTTTATAATAATAGTATAGAAGTATAGATAATTGTTTTATAGCGGCATCGGCAAGGTGCTACCGCACAGATTTGCTCAATTTGCTTAAAGATTTTTTTTTGGAATTCAATTTAATATAATTCTAAAAGTAACTGTAGATACATATCTTTTTCCATTACTAATCGAAAGTGTCCTTATCCTAGACCATGGCTATCCAACTTTTATAGTTTATGCATTTGAGATTTACTTAAGTGATAAGAAAACAAACGCTCTGAATTCAATTTCAAACTTAAATTAGAAAATGTTATAAGCATTGAACAAGCTAATGTTTCTACTTTAGGCTGAAATATGCCAATCTTCACAACATCTGAAACAATTTTCATAGCTAAGAATCCTTTTTAACCAGCCAGACCGCAACTTTCTGTTACGTGCAACACATGTACGAAAACATATTAAAATGAGTCCAGCCGTTCAGGCGTTATGATCATGCTATGTTGTCAATAACATACATTATGAACAGTCGTTAAACTAATATGTCACGCCTTATTTTACATCGACAGTTAAAAATAGCTTCGTTGAAATCAGTTTCCTTTTATAAATATACTAGGTGACCCGCGCAATTTCGTATGCGTCAATTTTCCCCATTTTTGCAACATTTTTCATTGCTGCTTCGCTACTATTGGTCGTAGCGTAATGTTATATAGCATATAGCCTTCCTCGATAAATGGGCTACCCAACAAAAAAATAATTTTTCAATTCGGATCAGTAGTTCCTGAGATTACCGCGTTCAAACAAACAAACGAACTCTTCAGCTTTATAATATTAGTATAGATTTTTGTTTATTACGAGAAATGAGTGTTAGTTTTAGTAGTTTTTTTTTTTTTGGGAAATTTTAACTTAAGTATATAGTATAGTATGGGAATAATACCATATTAATTAATTTCAAAATACTTTTACAATTCTTAGATTATGAGGACTATAATATTCAACCTACTTGATTATAATATTTTAGTAATAGCATTATAACTAACGAATATTTTGTGCATGGTTTTCGTTCTATTTTTTTAAATATAATAGAAGAAGACAAAACATTCGCTAGTTAAAATACTGTTACAGTTGTCTCAATGTAACTCGACCGGAATGAAGTTAGGTTCATAACACTTTCGCGCATGTCATTGAGATGCGACCCCAAAATTACTTACGAAAACGATTAATTATGTTTAATCGATTAAACATACTAACAAAATTTTAATTCAACAATATAAAAAATACTACTCAAATGAGTGCATAAATGTTTAAATTTTGAAGAGTTACAGTAAATACTAAAAAAAGTTTAAAACAAAAATTACGAAAATAATCACAAAAAACATGAGTTAGTAATACTAATTACGACAATGTAATTCGTAATCGCATCTCTAATTCTCTTGCTTTAGTTACCATCCCGCTCCCGCTTCCTGTCACCATTTACATTCAAAAATTGCGTCTGCGCAACCACTTGTCGCCAAGTTCAATCCGGCCAAGTTACGTCGAGACATTTGTACTATAGTGTTATGAATATGGGGGTTAATGTGAAACTCTTTGTTAAATAAATTAACCTAAGTCTTTACATTATAGTATCCCTGACGACCACTGGAACATCGAAGAGATTAGAGCCCACGAGTTAGTCAAAAATTGTCAAGAGGAACTAACTAATAAATACATGGAGACGATTATAAATTTAAGTCCTGAAATGCTCAAGAAAAATAAAGAGGCTTCCATAGATACAGTATACAGTGCCATGCATGGAGTCGGCTATGAATATATTTTGAAGGCTTTCGAGGCTGCTAATTTGAAGGTAACTTTATTTTACAGTAACTTTCATTCATTTACCAATTTTATTTTAATAGATACCTTTACCCTGAGCAAAGATATCCATGTCATCCTTGCTTAGGGTATCTATAAAAATAAAATTGTTACCTTACCTTACCCAACCTACTCTAGGTTGGGTAAGGTAAGGTAACAATTTTATTTTGTTAAAAATGTTACCTTACCTTACCCAACCTAGGGTAGGTTGGGTAAGGTGAGGTAACAATTTTATTGTTATAGATACCCTAAGCAAGGATGACATGGATATCTTTGCCTCACTATTGTTCTCAAGAATGAAAAAAATAATATCGAACTTACTATTTCTTAATTGTCAATATTTCGGTATGTGTACTTCACTCCATAAACATAGATATACCTTTGTGATAATATTGTATATTTTCCCAATAGCCACCACTAAGTGTGAAAGAGCAACAAGACCCAAACCCAGACTTCCCAACGGTGAAATTTCCGAACCCTGAGGAGTTACAGTGTTTGGAGTTATCACAAAAACTGGCGGTAGAGAACAAAGTTCAGCTCGTGTTGGTCAATGATCCCGATGCGGACAGGCTTGCTGTGGCTGAATATAATACTGTGTAAGTATAACAGATACTGTATTTATGTACTACAACCGCTCCTTGTCAAATTTAAAATAACATGTCTCTTAAGAAAAACTCAAACGAACGTATTTACTTTGATTGTTAGCTTGCTTGTGACGTTAAACTCTCATAAGACTATTTAGCGCTAAGATGGCGTCTTTTTATGTAAATGTTCTTTTTTTTCTCTTCCCGCCGTTATTACTCGGGGTTATGAATCGCAAATTCTTTGCATTTGCCAGTTCCAAGTTTATTTTCTTTCTAGTTTTCTTCTTTGAATCAAAAAATCTCGATGTTAGTACAAAGTTTATTTTCTTTCTAACTTTCTTATTTGAATCACAAAGTCTCGATGTCAGTTCCAAGTTTATTTTCTTTCTAATTTTCTTCTTTGAATCGTAAAGTCTCGATGTCAGTTCCAAGTTTATATTCTTTTTAGTTTTCGTCTTTGAATCACAAAGTCTCGTTGTCAGTTCCAAGTTTATTTTCTTTTAAGTTTTCTTCTTTGAATCACAACGTCTCGATGTCAGTTTCAAGTTTATTTTCTTTTAAGTTTTCTTCTTTGAATCACAAAGTCTCGTTGTCAGTTCCAAGTTTATTTTCTTTCTAGTTTTCTTCTTTGAATCTCAAAGTCTCGATCTCAGTTCCAAGTTTATTTTCTTTCAAGTTTTCTTCTGTGGTTCAATCACAAAGTCTCGATGTCAGATCCAAGTTTATTTTCTTTCTAATTTTCTTCTTTGAATCACAAAGTGTCGATATCAGTTCCAAGTTTATTTCCTTTCTAATTTTCTTCTTTGAATCTCAAAGTCTCGATGTCAGTTCCAAGTTTATTTTCTTTCAAGTTTTCTTCTTTGAATCACAAAGCCTCGATGTTAGTTCCAAGTTTATTTTCTTTCTAATTTTCTTCTTTGAATCACAAAGTGGCGATATCAGTTCCAAGTTTATTTCCTTTCTAATTTTCTTCTTTGAATCACAAAGTGTCGATATCAGTTCCAAGTTTATTTCCTTTCTAATTTTCTTCTTTGAATCTCAAAGTCTCGATGTCAGTTCCAAGTTTATTTTCTTTCAAGTTTTCTTCTTGAATCACAAAACCTCGATGTCAGTTCCAAGTTTATTTTCCTTTAAGTTTCTCATAACATTTCTCGTTGCTGCTCCGCTCCTATTGGTCGTAGCGTGATGTTATATTCCTCGATATATGAGCCATCAAACAGTGAAATAATTTTTCAATTCGGATCAGTAGTTCCTGAGATTACCGCGTTCAAACAAACAAACTCTTCAGCTTTATGATATTAGTATAAATATGTATAAAAATCGCGAAAGTTTAAAAACAATAACTTTGTTTTTATTTTGATCATCGTTTTTAATTTTATTTCATAAAATCATAATGAGAATGCTGTTGTTACTGACGATGATTAAAATGATGTTGATGTGTGACAATAATGTCATTAAAGAAGATGATAGTCTTGACGAAAATTGGATATGTTCTTAATAATAGTGATATTAAGAACATATTTTCTTGTAATTCCTGATGCGTCTAAATATATGATAATGTAGCAACATTATCATTTAAAGTACTATCATCCTCAAATGTTATATAAATAAATGTTGTTGCCGATGATGACGATATTAATGTTGTTGACAATAATGATGCATTAAAATAAAATTTTAGTTCAAAAACCTGGCACATATTCACCGGCAACCAGATGGGAGCTCTTCTCGGCTGGTGGTTGTTACAGAACTTCGACAAGAAGAATATAGAAGGAGAAGAAGTGTATATGATAGCGAGCGTTGTTAGTTCTAAGATGTTGAAGGCTGTACTCAAAGATAAGGGACATTTTGTTGAGACGCTTACTGGGTTTAAGTGGATGGGTAAGTGAGATATGTTCATTATATTAATAACTAGCTGACCCGCGCAACTTCGTATGCGTCATTTTCCTCGTTTGTGCAACATTTTTTATTGCTGCTTCGCTCCTATTAGTCGTAGCGTGATGTTATATAGCCTATAGCCTTCCTCGATAAATGGGCTACCCGACAAAAAAAGAGTTTTTCAATTCGGACAAGTAGTTCCTGAGATTATCGCATTCAAATAAAATCTTCAGCTTTATAATATTAGTATAGATTAACTTTTCCCAACGGCTTTGACGCCATTAATTTATTAAGTAAGATGATTTTGGACAGCTTATGAGCCCCTCCCTCTCCGATGTAAGGAAAAATAAAAAGCTGCCCACCCTCTCCCGACTTCTTTTCTAAAAAAATGATTCTAGGGTACAAACCCTGTGTCGCGGAGGACTTTACAAACATAGTCACGCACACAAAGTACACCCAGACTCGGAACAACAATTTGTGGATCACACAAAGTGGTGTCTGGTATGGGAATCAAACCCACGACCTCTTCGTAGCAGTCGGTCACAATCCCACCGAGTCCCGGTCACAGTCGTCTTTAAAAAAAAACAGCTAGTAAATCAATAATATTCATAAAATTAACATTCAGGATTTTAGTAGCAAATTTGGCCTTAATGTAGCAATTTGTTGTCGCCCATTGTTTGTCTAAGCTGTACTAATATTGTAATTATTTTACTTATTTTTCTCTGCAGGCAACACAAGCCTTATTCTATCTCGAGAAGGTAAAATACCATTGTTTGCGTTCGAAGAAGCGATCGGATATATGTGCGACCACAGAGTGCCTGAGAAAGATGGAGTTTCGGCTGCTGTACAGGTTAGTTAAACAATAATCGTGATACAGAACCAACCATATTGATTTTTTGGACAGCTCACCCGATCATCTGATCCCAAACTAAACAGAGCCTGTATTATGTCAACACATAATAAATAATCGTGCTTATCACACAAAATGTATCCTAGGTGACAATCAAACTCACGACCTCTGGCTTAGCAGTCAGGATTGCTAATCACTAGACCAACAGGCCAGTCAAAGAATGAATTAATCCTACAATAATCCTGATACATAACCAACGAGTTAAAAACCTCAAACAAATATCAACCTTAATGCGACTGCTATAAAGTTGTTTTAGTAGCAACAGAAATAAATAAAAATCATCCCCCGCATTAAGGTACAGTTTACAAACAGCCATCATGCGGGAGCCATCTTTAAAAAAAAAAAATGACAACTCAAATTGCCGCCAATTTCACAACTATTTTTTTTTTTCCAGGTAGCCTCTCTGGCATCCTACTTATACTCGAGTGGTGTAACTTTGTGCGAACAGTTGTACCAACTATATAACGAATTTGGATACCACGTAACATACAATGACTACTTCATATGCGAGGATCAAGCTACTATACAGAAAATATTTAGACGTATCAGGAATTACAAGAAACCCGGTCAGGTAATGTAGACATTTTTTTTTAAATTTTAATCTCTGAAATCTGTCGTAAACTGAACCTATTTAAATAATATTAAAATGCCTTCTCAGAATAGGTTTATTTTTAAGGTTTAAGTGACTATTTTTAAAATAATATATACTTTATCTGATACTAGCTGTCCCGCGCAACTTCGTATGCGTAAATTTTCCCCGTTTTTGCAACATTTCACGTCGCTACTCCGCTCCTATTAGTCGTAGCGCGATGTTATATAGCCTATAGCCTTCCTCGATAAATGGGCTATCTAACAAAAAAGTTTTTTTTTTAAATCGGACCAGTAGTTCCTGAGATTAGCGCGTTTAAACAAACAAACTCTTCCGCTTTATAATATTATATCTGATATGTTCAGTTTGGGCAAAAAATAAATCGTTCCGTAACAAAGTACGCATGTACTTACTTCAATATTTTTCTAGATATTTTATATGTCTCATAATATTATAGGGTTTTAATTAAGTATTTTTCTTATACCTAAGTACAGTACTCCAAAAGTAATAATGCGCATAGAAATCTTCGGAAATCTTCGTCATTGTTCGGCAACGGTCGTATTACCCGAGCGTCGAAAGACGATATTTATATAGAGTGGTTAAGAGCAATTTCTCTATGCCTAATTTTATATATTATGTGTTTTGTGCTAAAACAGATTTGATTTACCTGTAACGAAATTTGATTCGATAATTCCATGTAAGTAAATAGCGAAAACGCTACAATCATTGTTGGAGTGATTAGTTTTCAAGTGTCTTACCGAAGTTGGTGTAATTATGGAGGAAAAGGTTTAAATAACATAAGGTTTTATTAGAAGGAGAAAAAAACGTTTCCAAATAGAGGTTTACATAAAATATAATCAAAATCTCAGTTCAAATTTGTTTACAGCACTAATCATTCCAGAAAAATAATACAATTATAAAAAAATTAATCAGAATCGAGGAAGACCTCTATTCCCGACATCGCAGATTCATCAGAAGTTTCATTATGCTCTTGTTCATTTACACTTTCCTCACTGCTATCACCTGTGTAAATAATCAGTTTATCGGAATAACTATCGATTCTTGGCTCAAATTTTCTATATTCATCTTCGCATTGAACCGCATGATCAGAAACTTTTTTCCATTCTTCTGGTCCTATTTTATTGATTTTTTCTAATATAGCATCTTTAACTGACGTCACAGTCATTGCAATATTTCTCTTGGCCACGTGTTGCTTTATTTGGGACCAAATATTTTCAATAGGGTTAAAATCGGGATGATATGGTGGCAATCGTATAATTTTATGCCCATGTTCCTCCATTATACGGTCAATGGCAAATTCTGTGTAATTTTCTTTGTATCTTTGTATAATTTTATACAAATCGGGTTTCAGTTTCTTTGGGTCATGCGGAATGTTGTGTTGTTGTAACCAAGCTGTCATTTGTGGTTTAGATGTGTTTGAGTTTGGTGGTTTCACAGACAGCTTATTATGATATGGGGCGTTGTCTATTACCAACACACTATTAGGAGGCAAGTTGGGAATCAATTGATTGCGTAGCCAAGTTTGATAACGTTCCGCGTTTATTTCTTTATGATATTGACTCCTATCTCTTTTAAACAAGGTGCAAAATGCAAATGCCTTGTTTAGGGCTCTTACGATTCCATGATTCGAGTGTTTCCGGGAATACGACAATTAGCGAAGATCTGCATGTGCATTATTAATTTGGGAGTACTGTACCTACATATTTGGTATTCAGGTATGTTAAAAGTTGTTCTCACTTATTTATTGTATTCATTGTTTAAATAACCTTTTTGTAGTAGTTATCCTTGTTGTTTTATCAATCAATTAACACAATAATAAACATACAAATAGGCAAAATTGTTCAAAAGCCACAAAGCGCGCGTTTGCAAAGCGACAACGCTACACAAACGCGACGTTAACGTTGCGTGCCCATATTTAATCAGCTACCTTGCTATTGACCACTGGACGTAAACGAGACAGCGTCATTATACAACCTGTTGCCAAAAAACGCAATGCTTTTATTTTAAAAAAGACAAATTCGGACTCTAAATAGTTTTTTTAGCAGGTCGCGCGTCACGCGTCGTCCTTAACAGTATCAGTGACACACAAATCTTTGTTTGGCTAAGATCTGAATGTCATCTTACCGCGCTCCTCATTTGAGACATCACACTTAATATTATAAAAGCGAAAGTTTGTGAGCGTGTATATTTGTTGCTTCTTCACGTCTAAACGGCTGGAGCGATTTTAATAAAAATTGGTTTGGAGTTAGCTGACACCCTGGATTAACACATAGGCTATAATCCATTTGCCTAGTAATTACACTTGCTACAGTGCCCTTCAATCAAAACACTGATGTGTTAACATTACTATTTCACGGAGGAGTAAGTGACACTATTGTGGTACCCACCAAGGCCTATGGCTTAAACTATATTAATAATTGTTTGAAATCGTCAAAATAAGAATAAAATATTATAAGTGCATAAGTGCACTCTCATAGTTCGATGGAACAAATATCCAATACGACTGAAAACAGATTGGGAACAGAACCGACGATTTTTCTAAATCTTGTAGGCACGAATGTGATTATTTAAATAGAAGAAAACAGTCACCCATCTACTAATATAAGTGACAAACATTGCTTATCTGCGCAAGAAAGTGGCGTCAATGTTTAACCGATTATGCCCCAGTGCCAACAGCATTCCCGGAGTGATTGTCCCGTACAGGCTCACTAGGTAGAAATCGTTATGCAAAATATATAAATACCTATTTGGGAATTCAATATGGCCGACTATACTCTCAATCTGGTGGGACACTATTAAATCACGGACCCCAAACAGAAGACCAATACAAAGGCTATTTCAGGTAAATTTAGAAAAAATGCTGTCAAAAATTTCATTTCTTTTAAGTTTACTTGAAAGTAGTCTTTCGTATGACGACTTTACAAGAATCTTCAGCCAATGGTACGGATTTGGAAGCTTACTTAAGGAGAAAACAAAGTGTCCAAACACACTTGAAGCACATTGGAAACAACCTAGACTCGACTACCTCTTAACAACTACGATATTCGGTACTAAATCGACAGAATAAAATAATATTTTTATATAAATACGAATCAACAAAAACAAAAGTAGATATGAGGCCTAAGGCCAGGGCCTCTATTTTTTATGGTCGGTACATAAGTTTACGGCCTAACAAAGAAAATAAGTACATAAGTATGTTTACAATTCATTTTTTATTTTAGACTAGCTGTCCCGCGCAACTTCGTCTGCGTAAATTTTCGTTTTTGCAACATTTCTCATTGCTGCTTCGCTCCTATTGGTCGTAGCGTGATGTTATATAGCTTATAACCGTCCTCGATAAATGGGATATCCAACAGTTAAATAATTTTTCAATTCGGACCAGTAGTTCCTGAGATTACCGCGTTCAAACAAACAAACAAACTCTTCAGCTTTATAATATTAGTATATATGTAATGCAATGCACTTTTCAGATATCTTAATAAGCATTTGTATCCCCTCGTAAAAATACTCAGAAGTTTTGTCCTCAAAATGGCCGTAAACCGCACGGGTCACTTCATCATTCGAAGAAAATCTTCTTCCCCTTAAGTCTGCCTTAAGTTTCGAAAACAAATAATAGTCACTAGGGGCCAGGTCGGGACTAGTAGGGTGGCGAATTTCCTCGAAGCCACATTTTGCAACAGCAGCCTTAGCAATTGAAGCAGTGTAAACTGGACTACAGCATTGTCGTGGAGAAGCTGAACACCTCTGCCACGACGCTTCCGCTTGATCGCCTCTCATAACTGCAGCCATTTACCGTGGTATTTCTTTATTTTATGTCAATCATTAGTATTCGTGACAATCCCAGAATCCCGTTTTTTGGTGGATTGCGTTACCTTGACCTTCCTAGGTCTTTTCACCAGGTCGACCCCCGTCCCCCGTAACAATTGACTCCAAAAAACTCCCTCCGTGAAGTCTATACGCTTCTAAAACTTCTTGAGAACACGCTTTTCGCTCACTTCGCTGCAAGCTTGAAAGAAGTTTGGGCACCCACTTAGCACTAACTTTTTTATGTGAAGATGTTCATGAAGAATCCTAAGAACTTAAGTTTTCGAATGCCCTGTTCTTGCCGCTATTTCTTAAGTTTTAAGTCTTCGATCACTCAGAACTTCCTCTTCCACTAATCTGATGCAGCCCACAGTGAGTGCCTCGACAGGTCGGCCGGTACGAGGTTCTTCATCACTGAACTCCCACCCTAAACGAAACTGCTTACTCCATTCTTTGATGGTAGAAAATGATGGAGAGGTATTCCCGTACACAGCATCAAACTTTGTTTTTAAATCGGTCGGGCTGAACCCTTTAATATTCCAACTTAAACATTTCGAAAATTTTCAGATCCTATTGTTCTAAACGCCGATAAATCAAAACTACAACAAACGGCAACCTCAAAACTATACACGAAAAAGCAGAATAAATGACAATCACTGACACAATGACATATTTTTAATATTTTCTAACCTCCAAATTTATCTAGCCAGAAACTTTTAGACCTCTCTGATACGTGTCGAAATGAGTACCTCTTTTTTTTTTTAATTGTATGTAGGTATTAACTCTGAAGGCCTTTGAATACTTACAAGTTATTTTCATCCGGTTAACATTAATTGGACTTCGAACTCACTAAAAATAAACCCTTTTTTAAGCATAAATGTATACATACCTAACCTTTTGGCTATTAATTATTTATGCAACTTTAAAAAAAATATCGATAATATAAAGTTTTCTCTTGTCGACCGTTTATTAAAAAAGTCCCTGAGAATGTATTCATATTTTGCCTATGTTTATTAAAAGTTATTAAACCAGAGTATTAATACTTTTGACAATGTGTTAATTGAGTGATGAATATGTGTATAAATATTAAGAGTTTCCATTACTTATATGTATGTATTTAACCGATATTGGTGTTTGCCTCGGCCCGAGGCATCGTGATCATTCGCCGTGCCGCGTGTCGAGGCTTCCTGTAGTAGAATGTGCACCTAATGGCCGTTTTCACCAACAATCAGGGGCTGCCTAAGACCCCAACAGACTACAGACTTTTCGTCGACCTATAGTTTGGTCGGGCTGTTAATCAGTATGATGTATGGAAGTTCCGGTAATTGATCCGGCACTACATGATTTTCTTAAAACTAAAATACCAGCTGACTGCTTAATCAGTTAGTACACTACCGATAGTTCAACCCGATCAAACTACCCTATTAAAAAGTTTGTAGTCTGCGGGGCCTCTGAGCGGTATTTAGAAATGATTTCCACCAAAACATTTAGACGCCACCTAAGTTATTTTAAAATGTTCATTTTTTTTTTAATACAGGCTTTTAAATAGCGCTAAGAGACCTCAAATAAGGTAAACAACTATCTGTAGCTAATTAAATATATTTTTATGAAACGTCAAAACCATACAAGTTTATAAGAAATATATATTTATGACGTCATTATTTTACAGAATATTTTATGTTGTATAGCTCAACATTTTTTTTTCTTTATTGTTGGTGAAAAAGACTATTAAAATAAGTAAACCTAACCCTAACCTAACTTATAAATACTGTATAC
Organism: Herminia tarsipennalis; assembly: GCA_945859575.2. NCBI lineage: Eukaryota > Metazoa > Arthropoda > Insecta > Lepidoptera > Erebidae > Herminia > Herminia tarsipennalis. Next base: position 4,760,963 of record OX243834.2, on the reverse strand, counting down.
ATTTTGTTTTCTAATGATTTAAGCTCTGCGCGATACTATCCCGAGCTTTTCTTTGACGCGATACAGATAAGCTCGGGCTATTGTATTGTGTAGAACTATCATTATTACGTCATATACCTCCAAATATTAATATACGATGTATTGTTTTGTATTGTATAATATTGTATTATCATGTCTTTGGTATTATACATTGTGATACAAAAAAATAGTAAAAAATAGGCATCGTTTTAACGACAAATCAAAGAAATTTGTAATAGATTTTCGGCAGATTCTTGTTTGTACGTTGCAATTCAGACAATGGCCCATCTTACATCATGTCCTGTGTTCATCCGATAATGCAATTGGGCAAAGGTCTAGGCCACTTCCATATAATGCCAGAAAGAAGAATTGCTAACCTTTAAGCGGGCCATTTAAGAAGGCCCGCTATGGCTAACAATAATAATACATCACTATTCTTACGGCTATTGAATAAGATTACAGTCTTTTTGTAACATAATGTATAAATCTGTCTCAAATATCGCCTAACTGGATTAAAACTCAGTGTAAGTAATATGTGTTTAAAAATAAATTTAACATCTTTTGTTCTTAGCAAAATGATTATCAAGATGGAGATGATGCAAGCGTGCCTAGTTCATTGCCCGTGCTTCTTCCACTTTTGATGATTTCATATTCAAAAGTTAGAGAAGCAAGGATAATGCGCTGGGCCTTATCAACGGTAATCGACGACCTACTTTCGGCCCGACGACTTTCATAAACGACTTTTGGCCTATCAACGGCTTTCGTATACGAACGACTTTCAGCCTATCGACGGCTTTTTCTTCTCTCTACGGCTTTATTCCGCTCTGGAGGTATCGGAGATATATCCACACAATCAATGATAAGAAGAATAGAAAAGAGTAACGTTTTACTTTCTTCTTTTCTTTACCTTATCGCTGATTGTAGTATAAGCTGCGTGGAAGATAAACATCAATCAACAATCTGGTTTTCATTACCTGTGGCTTATAAACTTTTTCTTTTTCAATTGCCAATTTCTTTTTCGCTAGAATACTTCTTTTTAAAATAGAGGGGCGTTGTCTTTGATTTCGTATTACGTGGTAGATTTTTTGTGTGTTAATAATGAAATTATGTTTGTTTGTGTTTGTTTTGCGCTAAATAAATTTAAAGTGTATGTGAAAATAAGTTAATATTTCTAAAGGTTTTCGTTGCCTTTCACCCTCAAAATTTTTGCACCCATTCAGTGAATATATTGCATCGTATTTTGACTTGTTGTTTAAGAATATGTTTTCTCGCTTTCTCTATTTAAACAGAAATAAAAGCGAGAGATCTAGCGGTAGATTTATTTATGTTAAAAATTAACAAACTCATTACAAAAACCTAAGCTTTAGATTTAATAAATGATATAAAATTATCACCAAATATACCCATATATCGAATGTTTTAAATGTAAAGTCTTTCAAACGTTCCACACTTTAACACAAAAGCATCATATACTATATTAAATCTGAAATTAAGCCACTTGAATGGAAATTCTAAAAACTAATGCCCTTTATGCTGCAATCATGGTGATAATATGTTTTGTTATAATTTTTTTTTTATAATTACAGTACCCGGCGTACGTGGGGGACAGTAAGGTGATATCGATGAACGACTTCACGGCCGGAGTTGTAATACCTGACTTCGTAAATAAAGATAGTCACAATCACCTTAGTAAGTGCACGATCATTAGTATTCACACTAACACTTTATGATTTGTAGGTTATTTTTAATGCATTTTTTACGTCTTATTTCTTTTTCTAAATGTGGTTAAAGAATTTTCCCGAGTTCTGATAGGTAGAACATAAATTGTAGATTAGCGCGGTTTCGTCTAGAATTAATCTTGTCGCAAATCACGATTATGAACTATTTTATTTTATATCTTACAGCTATTGTACAAATAGTTCAGAAGGTATTTTCGTAAGCTATATTCTATACGTCAAGACTTGTAATTGGCTGGCAGATTATTTCACTCACCGATTTACTATGATTTCTTTAACTGTAAGTCTTCCATAGTAAATCAATAAATAACGAGACCTGTGTTTGCATTTTTGGCCCAAAACGTCAAAATTTATTAAAATTATTTGACAAAACTTATATATAAATGCTATTTAAATAAGATACAAAAAGTACTTTGTAATGAAACGTTGTCGTGACTCTTTTCAAATGCTATAACATATTTATAAGAATAAAGTAATGTTTACAAATACTATCAGCAATTAGAGTGCTAAAATTGAAATATTTTATGTAAATTTGTTACATACATTGAAAGCTATGGGCTATATTAATTGAAACAAAACATCATTACTATTTCAAAATGTCAAAATTTCATCATACCATTTATATACACGTTTTTAGGAAAGTAGTACAATCAAGAATATACCGAAGCACATAGAAGATTCACCTCTCACCAAACACCTAGTTCGTTGCCCGTGCTTCTTCCACTTTTGATCACTTTATACTCAAAAGTTAAAGAAGCAAGGATAATGCGCTTGGGCCTTCATCAGTCTACATCGTACGGAAGAGAAAACTGGATTGTGTCATGTGATTTGTTCTCGACTTTTCCAAGGAACTTCTAATTGGCTCTGGAACATATAAGCCAATTAGAAGTGACTGGCGAAAGTTGATACAACATTGTTCATAACACTGGCAGCGATTTTTGTATATAAAACCTCAAAAATGCATGTTTGTTTTTACAATTATATTAGACTATGGGTCTTAATCGCGTGAATATTTTAATATATATTTTTTTGCGTTTAGACCGTATTACGACTCAGTATCTAGAGTCGTAGTCTAATATAATTGTATAATGTGTAAAAGTCATGAAAGTTTTTAACATTCATGTTTCTTTTTAGGGTTCCGTAGCCAAAGTGGCAAAACGGAACCCTTATAGTTTCGCCATGTCCGTCCGTCCGCACCTTTGCTCAGAGACTGTTAGTGCTAGGAGGCTGTAATTTTGCATGGATACACATATTACTTACGCCGACAAAGTGAATGAATAAAATGTTGAAAAAAGATTTTTTTTTCTCACTTACCCCGTCGTGTGGGGTATCATTAGATAGGTCTTTTAAAAACGCGTAGGGGTTGGCAAGACGATTTTTAGATTTAGGGATCCGTTTGTAAAATATTAAACTTTAAAGTGCACATTTTTGTTAGAGTTAATGTCCTCCCCCCCCCCCCCCTGCCAGCTAAATGGTTGCTGTTGGGTATGTGATCAAACGAGAAGTAACAACATTTTCGTACAAATTCCATTAAAAATATTATTAAGTAGATATAACGTTGTAAGTATGAAACAAAAACAACAGAAAACCCACTTCTTAAGCCAAATTATTCGGATGGGGGGGACTACGGAACCCTACATTGTGCGTGGCCCGACATGTACTTGCCCGGTTTTTTTGTCTTTTAATTGATCTACAAACATCTTGTGTGTTTACTATTATAATACGTTACATCTTATGAAAAGCATATTTTTGACTATATTACAAAATTAGTATTTGTGAGGTACTTAAAAGTCATAAGAGCCATTTTAGTGATCCTGAAAAATCAATTCATTAATTTTAAGTCTACGTAGCGATTGTGAACAAATGATTTTGTGAAGTATTTTTTAGGGGATATGTAAGGGCACAATAGAGGAATGTGACTGCTTTTCTTTGTGTATGTGTCTCAATATTTTTAGTTAGTAGTTTAGTTTTACTTTAAGCCTGTTATTTTCTGTAAATGCTGTATTTTTCTATAATTGTTTGTTACACACGGCCTCTCTGTAATATGCACTGATGTTATTATAAAATGTACCTAATGGTGTTAACAAATGTTAATGAATCTAATTAAATAAATAAAATAAAAATATAAAACTTTATTGACAGTATTGGAAAATTCTAAACTTACTAATAGAAGACCCATTTAAAGAAATACCTAATTCCTTCTCAGTCACGAAATATCTATATTTTAGAGTACCTTTATACGTCCCTTTAAAGCAAATATTTTTTTTTAATAATTTCATAATTGATACTTTAATTGTAATTCATAGACTTAATATACAAATAGTATACAAACGTTTGCAGAAGTCCTTGGCACAGGATTGGACCGTGACTACACGTCAGGCGAGATGATACTCTTCACATGCGAGTCTGGACTTAGTTTGACGATCAGGACCAGCGGAACCGAACCTAAGATAAAATTCTACTCCGAATTGAAGTTAGCCGCACGCACTCCTGCGTAAGTATTACTACTTATTACTTTTTGTAATTTTTAAAACATTTTATACATTATACATGTTAAATGTGTGGAGGAAAAAATCGTCTCAGGTGGGACTTGAAGACCTTAGGGGTACCTTAGTGGTACCTGCCCTAAGCTGTTACCAACTCCGGCACCGAAACATGTCCGCCAAAATTGAATTTATCCTCCATATTATAGAATTTTATGGCAATCGAGACGTCATACACTGCGTTCCCAAGGAACGCTTATTTTTTCTACATTTTAAACTGGTTATTTTTTACCAATTTAATAGTAACCCTTTCTGATACCTTGTGATTTTCACTATTTAAAAAAAAAATGTTTTGACAATGTCGCTATCAATAGCAACTGTCAAAAATATCAAAGTTAGGGTTGTCACTAGACTCACTTGTGTAATCAAAGTTGAAAATGCCACAAAAACAAATATTTCGGCAAAATAAATACACTTCACAAATAAATACATTTTCCTGCTATAAAATAAAATTTAAACATTTTTTATTGCTGCGAAAACGCTATCTGCTATGTTTATAACGTCATATTGAAATAGATTTTTGTTGCCTTAAAAGACATCTATGCTGGCTAAGGCAACGTAACCATTATTTATATTCCGAGAGCACTAGGTGGCGCCACTTTCTATGCGCATTTTTTCCGCTGACAGTTTCAGGGACAGGAGTGACAGCGAATTGGGTTTTGCCTATATTACGTCATACGATGGCGGCTTATGTTTCATGTCACTTGATATACAGATAAAAAATAATTTTAATTTAATAAAACTATACTACTTAAACTCTTGGTAATGTGAAATGATAACATAAAACGCTAAATATAGTTGTTATAATAAATTTATTTTACGAACATTGCAGAGACGTGAAAACCCTACATGTGGGTAGATGACTACAATAACAATAAATTATTTTACCAAAATAGCATTTGCAAAAATATTCTGAAAAACAATGTTTCTCTACAATTTTACGTTTTTATGAATTTATAAACATCAAAACAAACATTGAAATGAAAAGAATGATTCATCATGGTTTTGTATTTGATATAAATTAGTACGAGGCGCATCGTTTGATCTACCCTATTTGGTTTAAACATTTCACATCGTGCATGGCTTTGGTATACGTAGTGACAGTGACTAACATATTTTTCTGTTGTTACAGTGAGCGGGAAAGCGCGGACATTCAAATTAAGAAAATTGTTAATGAATTTATAGATGAAATATTACAACCTGAACAGAATGGGCTGATTCGTTAAATTATCGTCTTATAAGTTAATCGGTTTTTCAACGAACATTCCTATTTGGTGAAGAAAACATAATGACGTATTTAAATAATGTCTATTCATAAACTAGCGTAAGGGCGCATTCCAACTATGGCGTGGTGACAGATTATAGTGTCGTTTAAACCGTCGTGGCCTGTGTATTTAAATAGCAATGTTCACATATATGTGAACATTGCTATTTAAATACACAGGCCGCGCCTGTTGTCGTCCTATAGGACGACAACAGGCGCGGATATACGGAGGGGGGGTGCAACAGGGGCAATTGCCCCCCCCCCCCATACTCAACTGAATAACCTTATTTTGGGGAATTTGTGAATTTTGACACTGAATCGGAGAGGCAATAGTTGTACCGGTGTTGAATCAAATGCACCCCACCAGGTGGAGTGGGGACCCCCCCTCGTCATGCAAGTGACTCACACTTGATTGCTGTCGAATGTAAATATTGCCCTCCCTAAAACAAAGTTCTGGATCCGCGCCTTGACACAAGTAACTGTCCTTTGCAGTAACAACAGATCATCAGACCGACAGCAAGACAGTCATTATAATCGGAACAGCTAGAGACGACAGTCGTCCAACGATAAATTCTCGTCACGACATAGTGGGGGCGCGCCGTAACAAGACTTTAATTATACACTTCGGCAATCTTCGGAAACACGAAGATTGCCGAAGTGTACAATAAAATCATACATAAATATTTTTTACAGTTACCAGTTAATACTGCTTATTTAATTATTTTTAGATTTCAAAATGTTACCTGTATTAGGTACTAATGCTATAAGATGTTATTTTTATAATTACCGTTGAAAGTAATTACATATTAAATTCATATAGGACTAGGTAACAAAAACCATTTAAAAACCTATACATTTGTACTACTTAAACAGATCTATAGAGCTGTAGGCCCAATTCATATCGAAGTGGCAGCGGCTGGCAGCGCAATTTCAGAAGTCAAATAATTTTAAAGAATTTTGAACTTTATTTACATATCTTAAAGACCATTATCGCTTGAAAAGCTCAAATAGAACGCGGCACACGGTCGTCAAGCGATACTGGTCTTTAATGTATGTATATAAAGTTTAAAATTGCGCTGCGCTGGCATTTCGGTGTATCTAAATTGAGCCTAAGTGTGCTTTTACACTGACATAGATCGGGGGGTGTAACGGAGCGAAACGTCAATTGGGTAGATGACTACAATAACAATAAATTATTCTACACTATTCAGGAAATAGCATTTGCAAAACTGTTCCGAAAAACAATGTTTCTTCACAATTTTACGTGGCCTTGAATTTATAAACATTAAAATTAAATGTTTTGATCATACGAAAGAATGACGTCATTGATTTGTTTTTCACATAAATTAGTGCGGGGCGCATCGTTTTGACGTTTCATAAAAAGATACTGATTTGACTTGACAGTCATCTACCCATTAACCAATCACAGTGCACGCACGCTTACACCGACTACAATCGTTGGTACCAACGCCACTAGTCCAAGGTGTGGCTCTGAACAATAGCATTGGTGCCAACGTTGGGACAAGCGTTACTCTAGATCTGGATCTTGAGTAGAGTTGGGACCAACGTGTAGAGCCGGTTACACTCTATAGATCTTAGCTTTAGTACTTGTTGAATGTAGAAGCGGAGGTAGTCTAATTGTTAAGGCATCGGACTAGCAATCGTGAGGTCGCGGATTCGAATCCTAGCCATTATACTACCGACGTGAACCCACTCCTAACTAAAACAAGCAATTTAGCATAGCTGGAGGGGTTACCAGGATTGCTAGTAATATGGGACCCCAATCCCACATTTCTGGTTATCTTCAAAAAAATAGTAAGTAGATTAAAATATGTACCAAAGAGATATTTGAAATTATTTGTGTACTTACTGTGATTTGTTTACAATTAATTTCTCAGCTGAATCTATATTTGATGATACAATGTTATAGTATATAATTTAAAATAGATAATTTGTGTATTTTAATCTCCATATTTGTTACAATTTTAGCACTTAATTAATGCACAAAATTTGGATACTATTGTTTGAAAATTCAGATTACTAAAACTTACAACGAAGTGATAGTATCTTCTTACTGACATTATATTTCATTATAGCCCAATTGCTCTGAAGCTATTAATTAGTTTATTTTTTGCATTCGTAAATAATATAAAACTATAATAAATACTAATTTGTCTATATAACAAGCCTAAATTACCACATATATTGTTATACCACGTATATGGAGCTATGTAGAGCTCCAATAAATTAATTCCCATAAAAATCTAAAAATAAAAATGTATGTTATTTCTCATTTTTACAATAAAAAATAAAAAAATCAAAATTTATTTTAGCCATTGATGTGATTTTAAATTTACTAGTTTTATGTCTATAACCCAGTGCCGTAACTAGCCTTATGTGCGCCCGGTGTATATAATTTATACGCCCTGTGCCAGGGCACCACTAGCGCCGCCCTGGTTACGGCACTATAGCAGTGCCGTAACCAATTCATTAGTGTCAATTGCATTGTATTACAAAATACCTAGAGTACAGAAGGTAACATTAATACGTATCTATACGCTTCAGCACACATAGACTTTGTTCAAATTGAATCAAAATATCTTAATTCACTTAAAAGTAAAATACTACACATGTGAAAGTCATGATTCTACATGTACATCTAATGCCTGTTTGCAAACAATAGGTAAAGCCAGAGAAAAGCTCAAGGCAATAAAAACTCGCGCGCGTAACATCACAATGTTTGTTTTTTTCAGTGACACATAAGTAAAAAGGTATAGATAGGTTACTTATAAAATATTCGATCTTTAAAAACTGCAAACTAATGTACAGATAGATAAACGTAAGTATTCATAAAAGTAGGAAGGCACGATTTAATTATCACGAGTGAAAAAGAGAAACATGTAATCCGCTGCTTTCATCTATTGACGCTGGCAATGCAACATGCTGAGCGTTTGTAAACGGTCTACATCTTTTTACTTATAACATTATTGGTTCTTTTATAATCTTTCTACAGGCTTTTCGAGATTTTGTGTCCGTGAGCGGTTTCTATGCGTACATGCGGTTGAAGGCTACCTTCTGTATTGTCGGTATTTTGTGACTGTATCTTAAAGGCTCTTTTCCACCAGTGTGGTAAGGCCAGAACTGAAAACTAACACGTCTCGCTTAACTGGTGGAAATACATTTTAAGAGTACGACCATTAGTTTAATAGTTATGTGAAGTCCAAAAGAGGCTTTAAAAATATTTATTTTTTAACAAATAAACCTAAGTCGCATCTATTTGTAACTCGTGCAATCGTGGTCAGAAACGGTTTCTCAATGTTATGTATTTCCAAGAATCTTGACGACATAACTTTCAAGTTACTTTTGCTTAAGATGTTTTAGTTATTCTTGAATAATAGTCAAAAAACAAAAGAATAGAAACAAATATAATCGAATCTTAGCTACAAATATTGAAATTTTAGAAAATTTGAAACGTCCAATCCTCTACTATTGGTATCCCACTATTTCCATTGATGGAAATGTTGAGTTCGTTTATCCCACTATATCCATTTTAAATTGACGCTTAAATTTTAAATTGACGTGCACACGGATTATGTCTTAGTTTCTCTTTAAGTAAAATCACTTTATCAAAGTGATTATATGCTCTTTTGTAGTAGCTTACCATATGTATTGTAAAAACGTCCTAAACGAGTTGTCGTAATGGAAATAATGGGATATAATTAGCAATTTCTATCATTTTGTATTTTAATGGAAATAGTGGGAAACACCCATTGGTTATACATATTTAGTAGAATCTCATAACTATCAAGAACGTTTGGTTTGAATGGTGTGGTTACAAAAAAAAATCTAAACGACACTTCAGTGTTGTGATGTCGTTGACAATATACGATTGCATACACATTGTTTTCTGGCCACGACTGGAAATGTATAGGATGCCATTACTATTTGTAATTTTTATAGCATTTTGATGGATGCTAATATTTATACATACATATTAAATGTATGGATGATAAATTCGTCTGAGGCGTGACTTGGAATACAATAATGTAATATTCATGGTCACATGTGACCGCATTATAACTCAGTGTAAATCAGTTTATAGGTAACTAACATCACAATAAATAAAATTATTTACAAATTAAAAACCATGTTTTTATTTTGTTATATTTCTTTAATTTTTAATTAATAATAATACAACGTGATATTAAAACCAAAAATTAAAATTTGGTGAAAAAATGCAAAAAATCTTGAGCTGTCGACACGCGCTCGGTTTTAATTTGACCCAAATCGTTTCCGATATTTTGGCCCCAAAGACAATTTAAGAGTAAATAGATAATGTTTGACTTCTAGAATTTCGCCTTGACCCATAGTGAACAAAATGAAAAACGGAAAAACAGTGATGGTGAAAATTTTGTTGCAAGTTGAACTTTAAAATTAAATGCATAGGGTTAATTTAAGCGCGTATTCTTTAGTCTATCAGCTACACCCCGATAGTATCTGACAGCCAGATTATGTGAAAAGGGATTATTGGTTTCTTTCAGCCTCAGCCAACGCTTCGGCTTCGGCCAAAGCGGCCGCAGCGGCTTCGGCCTCCAACCTCTCTTTCTCTAATCTCGCTAGCTCCTTCTGTTCTAAATGAAACTCTATAAGACCGTCTAGTTCAGGGCTTAGAAGGACTGAAGCACCCGCAGATGTTGGGACCTGTAAATATTACAAACGGTATTTACATAAAAGAACTTCTTCATGATGTTATTGAGGAAGTATTAGCTATAGGTTTTAAATTGTATACTTCTGAATGGCAAAATTGTGGCTTATAAGCATTTTTGTACAGCTTCAAGGTACCATAAATGTAAGTAAATATTATTTTTTAGACAGATAGAAGAGTTAAAATACGAAGAGTTCTTATTAGGGTGCGATTCTACTAACGCGGACCGGGGGGGAACAGAGTGGAACTGACTGTGAATTGACAAATGAGTGCTCAAAATTATCCTACGATTTCGAGCACTGATTGGTCAAATGACGGTCTGCCCCCTCGGCGTCAGTGTAAACGCACCCTTACGGTTATATTTTGCCTGTGAAGATAGGAAACCCAAAAAACAGTCCACAGTGTACTTACCTCAGCAAAAACTGGTTTGGACCCGTCCCATTTCTCTATATGTTCGCTAAATACACCAATATATGCCACGAGTTTCGGTAGAATCTTTCCTACAAGCCTGCAAATAATTTATTAATTTATTAGAGAGCATTAGATTCATAGCACATTATCTCCTGTTTTATTGAAAAAATTACAACTGATTAATTCCGAGTTCATGAGCGATGTCTGGGTTCGTTGTTCAAGTATATATGTAGATTAACAATTAACATTACTTTTTATGATTTTTATAAATCGTCTCAGGCGGGATTCGAACCCGCGACCAGCACCGAGACACGCCAGAACTCATAGCGCCATACAAGTTCTTTTTTTTTTTTTTTATAAAAAAGACGACTCCCGCAGTAGGGTACAAGCCCTGTGTCGCGGGGGACTTTACAAACATACAAGTCACGGACACAAAGTACACCCAGACTCGGAACAACAATTTGTTGATCACACAAAGTGGTGTCCCGTGTGGGAATCGAACCCACGACCTCTTGCGTAGCAGTCGGTTACACTCCCACCGCGCCACAAAGGCAGTCGTTCTACCCGAAGATTAATGTTTATAAACTTTCGATATTATACAAGATGTCCCAAAACATCAGAGGAGGGAAAAATCTTAAATATTGTGAATTTGTAATTAAACATTTTACTGAAAGAAGACTTCATTTCGGTTTTAAAAATAATTTGAACTGCATTCAAATATTTTTAAATAACCGCCTGTCTGAAACGGTAATCAAACCCGCAAAATATGAAAAAAGAAACACTTTATTTCAAAAACTTTAAATGTACTTCGATTTGTTTTTATAATCACAACAAAATCTTTGTTCAGTAAAATGTTCTATCTACAATATTTAAGGTAGGTACTTTCCTTCTGTGCGGCATAGTTTTGGGACATTCTGTATATTCGTAGTCAATAGGACAGTATCAGAAAAAAACTTACTGAAACAATGGAGTGCATATCTCAGATATAAATTGAATCTGCATGTTCGGTATTAAACACTTCTCTTTTTCCCAAGGGAGGTCGGGCAAAGGGATCTTTCCCTCTTGGCTGGGACGTTCCGAGTCACTCTGTTTGAGATACTCTGCTATTACCCCTACCTGGCAGTCATGATAAAATTTATTAAGGGTACCAACTGAGAGAAAGAGTCATTTTAGCTATGGTGATCTATCTACTCCATTTTCTGAAAATACTTAGTAGATACACTAGATAGTCAAATATGAGAATAAACCATTTCCCCTTAAACCAAGGCGGATGAAGCGGCGGTAGCCTAATGGCTAAGGCATCGGACTCGCAATCGTTAGGTCGCGGGTTCGAATCCTACCCATTATACTACCGACGTGAACCCACTCCTATCACAAGCCTTTGAGCTTAGTTGGAGGGGTTAACAAGAATGCTAGTAATGTGCTCCCAAACCCACATTGCTAGTTAACTATATTTAAATAAAAAAGTTTTAAAAAAATGGCGAAAATATCAGGCCAATAAATTCAATTTAGTAAGCATTTGATAACCCTTTAAACTATACTACCTAAATTACTAAAGTGCCTTTGGCGGGAAAACAGCAATGGTAAAAAACTATAGGTTAATTTTTTAGCACAAATCCTCCGCCTAAATCGAAATCCCTATCCCTAAAAGTTAGCTGAAAAGGTTGCCCCTGCAACCTTGAATGGTGATTTATCCTGGACTGATACCTGCATTCCCTCAGTAAGCCTACAAAAAAAAATAAAGCTACTATTTTTGACGTTTGACACTCGTTGAAAATGGCGCGCTAGAATAACTATGGCTAGAACATCTGTTATGAGTCTTTTTACCTCTCAAAAAGTACGTCCATTTGACCATACTTTTTGACAGTTCTTTGCTTCAATTTCAGATGCCGGATTAGGAATCTAGACATTATATAATTAAAGATAGTAGACTAACAGCGGTCTTCTTGACATTAGCCCAGTCCTTCAGCTGATCACTCAGATCGGCGCAGTTCATGAGAAGACCCGCCAACACGCTTATGTGCAAGCGATTGCCTTTCTGGAAGTCCTGTGCAATGATTTCATATTCTGCTTTGTTCCTGTGTTAGACACAATATTAAATATATTCAACTGAACCCCTAAACTGACTATAAGAGTCAATTGCCTCCTTTCGCCTCCGTCGTGCGAGTCCAACTGGCATTGTAAGACTCAAATTTCTGCCCAGTTGGCCAATTCACGTATTTAAAGCAGGGCAATTGCAGTGCAGTTGAAGTTAAGTTTCGATTAAAATGGCCATTTTTGTATTCTTGTAGCTTTGAGATCGTTCCCAAATAGCTACGCTTGCGCACCTTACTAGAATGCCGCTATTGCGCTCTCGACTCTCAAGACGCATAGGTACTTATCGCAAGCGTATTTGAGATCGATCCTAAACTTAAACGCTGGTGATTTTATTTAAGTTTCCTGTTTTTTTTAAATTAAAGATTTGTTACATAGTATTGCCATAAGCGTCTATAGTATTGCCAAAGGTTAAGATGTTTTTTTCTGTGTTTATCATAATAATAATAGTCGCTGATACCTACCAACCACTGGTATGAACGAAGTATAACAAAACAATAACTATAAAGGTCCGTTTTGTCATTTTGGCTACGGAACTCTAAAAACTCACTTGAAGTAATTAGTCAGGTCGGTAGCGACGATATAATCCCTTAGCAACAAGACGGCTCTATCATAGTCCCTCCTCGGGAGTGCCTGTAATATGTCACATCCCTCGGTGTTTAGCAGACATAACGCTTGAGCGAGATGGTGACGTTGCATCACGCTACCTTCCGATGAGTATAAGGCAGCCAGGGTAGTTTCTGGTGGAGGATGGTGAGTAAATGAAATGCGAACATCTCTATTATATGATGACTTAAAATTGGGATACATACATATATTATATACTATCTGAGCACGCACGCACATAAGAACACACACACACACACACGCACACACGCACACACGCACACGCGCGCACACACACACGCGCACACACACACACGCGCACACACACACGCGCACACACACACGCGCACACACACACACACGCACACACACACGCACACACACACACGCACGCGCACACACACACGCACACACACACACGCGCGCGCACACACACACACACGCACACACACACGCACACACACACACACACACACACACGCACACACACACACGCGCACTAACATACACGGGGTTCCAGTGAAAAACCAGCGCCAGGCTCTGTCAGCTTGGCAAAATGCTCAACTAGACACCCATTTGTTGCAGCCGCGAGGCACAGCTTTTGTTAATATGGTTTTCTTTTCCAACCGAATTAATTATTATTACTATATTTTTTTAATTGATTTATTTTTTATTATATTCTGTTATTTCTTTTTGTTTTAATATTTTATGTAATTGTTTATTGCTGTGACTTATGTGGTTCAACAAATAAATGTTTCTTTTCTTTTCTTTTCTTTTTCTTTTCTTAAATTGAAATACCTATTTATTCTAGAATTCAAGTTGATTTGACGTTATTTTTATTTTTTTAAATGACATCAAAACGGAAGTATCTGCTTACTGCACATACGCGAGCGATTAATTAAAGTATTTGGAACTTTAGTATTATAGTTCCAAATACTTAAATTATTCGCTCACAAAATTCATAAGTTTTTTTAGTTACTTGGATATTAAATATTCTAAAAAGCGGCGATAGCCTAATGGCTAAGGCATCGGTGAGGTGAGGTCGCGGGTTCGAATCCTACCCATTAAAATACCGGCGTGAACCCACTCCTAACACAAGTCTTTGAGCTTCCTAGCTAAGCTCAAAGACTTGTGTACACAACATCCTTTAAAAAAAAATACAATTATCTTTAAAAAAAAAAATGTAGGTAAACCCCAAAACCATTTCAATAAAATAGAGCCAAAAAAAAACCGGGCAAAGTGCACGGGACACAGAACGTAGCTGCCAGCACAATAATACGGACTTTTATGCACTTATAAGTTCGCATTATTGTGCTGGCAGCAATTTATTATATTCACCACGCCGTAATATTTTTAAAAGACCTAATAATGAATAGGTACACGATGGGAAAGGTGAGAACAAAAATACGTCCCCACTTTTGATGTAGGGGAGGTTATGTTTTTGTAATTACTGGATTTTTTTAAGATTTTATTTAACCACTTTGTCGGCGTAACTAAAATGTATGTAAATGTAAATGTATGTAAAATGTATGTATGTATATCAATGCCAAATTACAGCTTTCTAGTAATAAGGGTCTCTAAGCCATTCTGGGGACAGACAGATGGATGGACATTGCGAAAGTATAAGGGTTCCGGTTTGCCAGTTTAGCTACGGAACCCTAAAAAAGTAACTTAAATCACAATGTAAGGTAGATGAAAGAAAGTAAAGTAGATTTATGTAGAATACAATAAATACTAACGTCCCATTATTTGGAAACTGCTTGTTGCTCCACGGTGATCGAAATCATGCATAAATCCAGCAAGCAGGAACATAAACGCTTGCAATTCACTGCAAATAACATTTTGTTAACAGTTTGGAAATATTTGTTATATAAGTAGGTGCTTAAAAAATCTGTAACACGTGAAAAACCGTTAGCTACGTATCTTTAAAACGGCTGAAGGGATTTTTATTATAGTGACTGAATTAGAGCTGCGAACCATTTCGAGTTAGCTTTTTATGAAAAAAGCTTCCATGCATTAGGCACCTGTCCCACCAACGACGGCGAGAAAGCGAGTAGCAATTTTATCGCTCAAGAAACATACGTACTTATGTAGATCCCGTGTAAACAAAAGCATTAATTGTTGATCGCTGAGTGTTCACACTGCCGGTGAGTAGGTACTCGCTCTATACTGCATCTCTTTTGTTTACACGGACGAGATCTACAAAATACATCTATTGTACGTTTCTTGAGCGATAAATCGCTACTCGCTTCTGGCTCATCGTCATTGGTGGGACAGGTGCCTTATGACAGACATACATACCTACAGATACGTATAACTTACAAGACCCCTCTTTTTACATCAATGGTTAAATAGACAAGTCTGGCATTAAATTTCGCACAAGGATGGTGTTTAACATTTCTTTTTTTTAAGTTGGGGTGTATGTACATTTTAAAAAAAGTTGTGATCCACAAATCCTGTATGGTATCCACAACCCTTGCACAGCAGTCGCGCAAATGTCCACTACACCTCTGGGGTAGTTATATATACCTATAACCTCTTTTTTTCTCTTCTTCTATGGTACGGTACGACGTTTAAAGAAACAATAGCTATTGTAAAGTAACCACGTTCCAGCAACTTGAAGTTGATGATGGCGGCGTAGGTCCACTGTACCATGTTAAAGGCGTGCAGCCACAGCCAGTTAGGGTATGATACGATGAATTTAAAGAGACAACAGGTAATTACGTAAAGTAACCACGTTCCAGCAACTTGAAGTTGATGATGGCGGCGTAGGTCCACTGTCCTACGTTAAATGCGTGAAGCCAGTTATGGTACGGTACGTCACGGTACCCCCTCTTTACGTACAACATGAAACGGGCCAGCTTGCTCTTCTTTATGTTGAACCTGCGTTATAAACCAGCACAAAGAGATTTTCAATTTAGTTACTTGTTTAAAAAATATATCTTGATAAAACTTTATATAAATACTTTTTCTTCTAATTAATGCTGGATTCAGGAAAGAAGGGGCAGGGCCCGGAAGGTCATTTCTGGGGGGGGGGGGATTCCCCCTCCACATCGAAATTTTAAAAGGTAGGTCCACAGTACACCTTTGGCCGGTGTATCGGAGTCAATTGTACTACCTAAAACCCTCCCCGAAATCAGGCGCGGAAACAGAACTTTATTCAGGGGGACAACTTGTGACCTGACGGCCAAGTGTGAGTCGCTCGCATCACTCGGGGGGATGCAGTAGACTCAACAACGACCACCACTACCGAGGGGGGGGAATTGCCTGTCAAAACACACCGGTAGTGTCAAAATTCTACAAAAAAAGGTGTTTTAGTGGAGTCTGAGGGAGGCAATTGCCCCTGTTGCTCTTGAATCCACGCCTGCCGGGAATTACGAAAATGTCCCCGTAAAATGATCCTGGGTACGCCCACGTGCTTACCTCAAATTAGATAGTTCCTACCTTCAGAACTATAGCTAGAAGAGCATTGTGAGGGCAATGCCCTACCTGAAGGTGACCCTGAAGTGGTACTCCAAAAGAATCTGATTCTTCCGCTATACGTGTGCTGCTTACCAAAGGCTTCAACTGAAAATTCCTGATTAGGGAACCTAATGAATCGGATGTCTGTGTTCAGATTCGGGAACCTGAATGAGCAGCTGATATAAAAAATGTTCAACAAAGCGCTTTTATTATTTTCATGCAGAAAAAACCTAACCTAAGCCGGACGTATGCGCTAGTCTCACGAATTCCTGATCGGAAATCCTAATCAGGAAACCGAACGTCTGCGGCCAGTCTAAAATTCACATTAAATGGTTTTATGTTTTACCGATTGTACAAAACGAGTGTGTACCTATATGAATAGAATAAATTAATTTTCATTTTTGCCTTGGTAAAAACTACCTACTTTCAGCAAAATCAAGTCCATCCCCCAAACCAACATCCTGAACGGTTTAGTAGGGCTTCTGTGCAAACCGAAAATACCGTCACCCAAAAATGACGTTGTCACAACCTCAAGGTAGCTACCGATTAGAAGTCATTTGTTCGCAGCACGCAGGACATGTTTTTTTTTTTCTAGCAAATAACTAGGTAAATAGCCGTAATCGCCAAACTACTAGAAGCAACAAAATTGAACCCAACATACATCTTATCAAATCCAAGATCTATGAACATCTTGACCGCGTAACACGGGAGCTCCCTGAGCGGCAGCGCACGAGGATTGAAGTGAAGCGATCTGAGGTGTGGGTGGTAATGGTAGCCCGTGCACTCCAATATATGTGTCACTTCTGGTTCGTTTACCTTGGGGATAACGAAAATTGACAAGCTTTTATTTAACTTCACCTATTAACCTGGAATTTCGCTATCAATCGCAAATGTGATAGGGGGCGAACAAACAAGTGCCTCATGGTAAGGCAGGTAAGTGGCCAGGTGACTACCACTACCAATGGACACCTGCGACACCAGAGCCATCGCAGATGCGTTGCTGACCTTTTAGAAAAGAGTAGCCTCTTTTTTTGTAGGTCCCTAAGGAGTATCGGGCCAAAAATACCACTGGCGACAGTTGATTCCACAAGATACTCGTAGTTGTACGACTTAAAACATATTTTTTTAAAGCCCATTTTCCATCCTAGTGTTACGAATTTTAGATAGAAGAGTTGTAAAAATGTCTTAGTTGTGATTTAAAATTATAATTCGTGATAGCACCGAATGCTCAAACGCTACTTATCTTTGAGTCACAATCGAAAGTAGGTAAGTAGGTACCTGTTTCTGTCTTAAGTATTCTCCTTAAAGTGAGAGTGAGATCATCTAGAGTTGACGGTATCATAAATGTGAGTGGCTTTAAAAAATTTGGAAGTTAATAAATCGCTCGTAGAAGTTTCTTGGGGACGCAGTAGATAGCACGACAATTACCGTAGATAGAGGTTAACGGTTCCTTATCGTGGGTTTGAGTCTGAATCTGTCTTTCATGAGGACATTTAATATGATTAAATTACAATAAAAATGTTTAAAAAATCACAAAAAGAACACCTACCTTCATTTGGTACAGTATAAGTTCTTTAGCAATAGCATTCCTGATATGTGCCTCTTGAATCTTGCGATAAACAGTAGAGTGTACAATACACACTCCACAGTACATGCTGAATGATAGTGCCACTTCCTCGTCAATAGCGTCGAAGTAGGGATCCCCTATTTTGTTAATAAACGATGCTACACCTATTAGTCCTGATCGGTCTCGTATTGGAAAGCAAAGGAGATTTCTGATGAAAAAAGTATCATGTTAATAAAACCCTAGCAAGTGCTTTCGCCATAGTCATCTATATCCAAGGGGTATCTTGTGGGTTCAACTTTACCCCCCAGGTGTACTTAGAGGGGGAGATTTCAGGGTTAGACTATCCCATAAAGAACCATAATCTATCCTGGCTTGGAATGTATGCAGGAGAAACATCCAAAAAATAAGAGTCATTAGACACCCTTTACCTGAAACTGACTAATTCTCTTTCCCCTTCCGCAAATAAGATATTACTCCACAGTAAATGCTATATGGTAAAGCCACTTCTTAGTCAATCTATTAACTTATAGATCAAAGTCAAGCTTCGAAGCCTACTTCGACACTAGTCCCCTAGTTTGTTATTAAACAATAATCAAGAAATTGTGATGTTAAAGAGGTGAGCTCTAGCTCATTTTTTTTTAATTTAGAGCTGGATTAGCCAATTTGAATTTCAAATCAAAACAGGTTTATCGTTCGACACGGTTCTAGATTCAACAAATCTATTAAGACTTTTCTTTCTTTACTAGCTGTCCCGCGCAACTCCGTCTGCGTGAATTTTCCCCGATTTTGCAACATTTCTCATTGCTGCTCCGCTCCTATTGGTCGTAGCGTGATGTTATATAGCCTATAGCCTTCCTCCAACAAAGAAAGATTTTTTTAATTCGGACCACAAACAAACTCTTCAGCTTTATAATATTAGTATAGATTTATGGAGGCCCAACAGCTTAATCTAGTTTGATAGAACATTGGTCAATAATATCAGAGAACCGAATTTCCTTTTTTTGCGCAATTACAATGTTACCTGCAATCCACCCCTGGAATTGAATCAATAGCTGGATCGAAGGCTGGATGCTTCTTAGCATCCTCCAAGTTTATGACGTTCCCTGTCTTAACCACCTCGCCAGCGATGCCTAGGTCTATGGGAAATCGACTGATGTGACCATTTTCCTGCAAAATCGTTTATGTTTTTATAAAGAAAAAAGTAAACAAGAAAAACCTAACTGCCAGTTTTGTAATAGACACCATCTGCAATCACTAAAATGTTGTAAGTCCCTTTTGTTATACGTGTGTCCTGCGAAAGGGATCGGTGATCCTCGTCGACGGCATAAAAAGAGTGATATTTCAAACTAGAACCGACTAGAAAAATCATGATTTCTTAAAGATGATTTCTTAAAGCAATGAAGTAAATTACATTTATATGAGCCGCGTATTGCTAAAGATTAACCGCCGCTTATTGCTAAAGTTAAACATAAACGATTGCTTTTGAAACATCGAATCGTAGGGTGGGTCGGACATTCGAATTTCATACATTGTGATTTCCTTCGATTGCGAGATAATGAGTACTGAACAAAATTGGACATAAAATTGTTCCTTGTGTAAACCCTTGTGTTTTAATGTCTTTGAGACTGGATTTGAAAGACTTTTGGGCCATTTTGGCCACCCTCTTAGACTGATTGTTAAGACTTGATTTTCTAATTATGTTTTAAATATATTTAAAACCTGCTCCATTACTCCGTAGTGATCCAGTTTATTCCAAAGCAGGCTATGTTCCACAGAATCAAAAGCTGCACTTAGGACCAAAAAATGCCCTGCTTCATTAAGTTTTTGTTAATGTGAACATAGGAGAAGTACTGACCTTTCAGGGTCCCCGTGAGTAAAGAAAGAACACTACCTACTAGATTTAAGTAATAGAATTATTAGAGTTACTGACCTTAGCACAAGCGTTATACAAGTCCATTTTATCAACATCTATCAGTAATAGTGAGCAATGTTCCGCTTTGGCCACCAGTTTCGCTTGCTGTACTGACATGCGAAGTAACGAGTCTAGGCATTCCACCTGGATCCAGAACGATATGTAGGTGTTTAGTCCCTAGCCCCCTTATTTACAATAGGTACGTTAATTTTAACTAGTTAACTAGCGAATTTTTGGTCCATGTTTTTAATTTAATTTTAAAATAGATTAGAAGAAAACCACACATTGGTATGTACATTATATTTGTTAAAATACTGTAACGTGAAGCAGGTGCGGATCCAAGGAGGGGCAACTCCCTCCCCCCCCCCCCCCCCGACTCGACTAAGAGATCTTTTTTAGGGACTTTTGACACTGTACCGGTGTGGTTTGACAGGCAATTGCCCAAAGGCGATGGTAGCTGGTGTACTGGTGTTGAATCAAATACTTCCCTCCACTACTATGCAACCTTCTCACACTTGGCCGGTTGGATCACATGTTACCCCCCCCCCCCCATCGTATTCAATCAACTAATGTTACGTTAAACTTTGTCTGTCTGTTACTTAGTTATGTTTTCACGCTTAAACTGGTGAACCGATTTAGATGAAATATGGTATAGAGATAGCAGGTTCAAGAAAATTCATATGATAGTTTCTGTATCGCGATGAGCTATATTCACGCAGGTGGAGCCGCGGACAGAAGCTACAGGACTTTAATTTATGTTCTAAGAAGTTTAAGGTTACGCCACAGCTCCTGTCACTAATCTCTTCTGCGCAGATGGTTAATGGCCAGTCTCAGTTCACGAGAATAGTATTTACGGTAACCTGAGTAAAAAGCAATCTCGAGGCACGAAGTAGCACTTGACATTTTCTTTTCAGCATACGCTCATATTCCAATGCAATAGACTTTTTCATTGTCGGCCAAATAAAACTAGAGGGGATGAAAGGAGCCTTTTGTTAGCAATTCGATTTTGATCGCGGAAATGTAAAACATATACACAATGTTTTTTGGTCGAAATTTGACTAGCATATTTACTTATAATTCAAATGATATTTGAGTTGTTTTTCCTTTTCGCCATATTAAAATATTGTTTTGGGTTGTAAAAAAAGATAAACTGCACGGTATAAGCAACTTACTTAATAATAAGCAATTTATTTTAAGGTCTACTTAAAACTTCGGGTGAGGAGAGAAAGAGAGAGATGATTATTGTCAAATATTCACTACACGACCAAATCACTCGACCGATTTTAGTGAAATTTCCAAATTTTTGTTATGGATTGATTTCTTCGAGCGGAGAAACAAGCTGATCTTAGTAAAACAATAGATTACATACAAAGAACATTCAGCTAAATAGTGAGGGACCCGCTCCTCTTGCATTCGAGGCTGCACCACGCAATATATTAAAGAGAACGGCTTGTCCACTACTGAAAACATCATCATTCTCATCTTTGGATTTTGTATGGTAATATGCTAAAAATAAGAGATGGCTCAATTCAGTGATACAAATTACGATGATAATGACATAACGATGATTGTTGAATAGGCGATGATTATGATGATGAGGATAATGATGACGATGGTGATAATGATGACGATGATGGTAATGATGACGAGAATGATGATGTTGATGACGATGATAAAGGCGATGTTGATGATGATTATGAAGATGATTAGGGCGTTAATGATAATGACTATATAATCATTTTATTTCAAATTCTTACAGCATTGACAATATTCTGTAATTCTTGATCATAGTGCACAAGCAAGTCAGTTTCCTCCCTGTTGCTTCTCAAAGCATTTTCATATTTTTGGTTCATCTATTGAGAAATAAACACTAAGTACAGGTAAATTAGCTTGAAGAAATTTTTTCGTTTGTAGTAGTGTATGGTCAGCAAATAAAAAAAACAACATTTTATTTTTAGTTTTTATTGTTTTAAAGGTAATATACGTTTGTGGCTGGAGCACACCAAATGCGTGCACGTCTACGCATACGCACTACGTACTAATACGGTCGTGAAAATGTGTATCCACCGCATTGTAATCTATGGAACTGTATGAGGCAGACAAGCCAGTTCCAAACATTACAAGCATTGAATGCCGGTTTTCACTTCAGTGAAGACGTGTATGAATTAGGTGTTCTCCGGCCATAAATGTTTTATTCTAATAATTCATCAACCCCAGGCATATCACAATCATCCCCATCCTCGCTTTCATCAGATGAATTATTTAAATTAATTATGATTCGTTCTGATATTGTGTCTAAAGCTGCGTCTCTACCCTGATATTTGCTTTCCTCCTCAATAGCATGCAAACAAACTTTTCTCCATTCCTCTACAGTTATGGCGTTCATTTTTTCTTCAGCTAATGACATTATAACCTTCATATTCATTGCGACATTCTTTTTTGCGACATATGTTTTCACTATCCCCCATATATTTTCTATAGGATTAAACTCCGAATGGTATGGTGGTAAACGCAGCACAGTATGACCGTGCTGTCGTAATATTTCGTCTATCTTGTACTCTATAAATCTCGCCTTGTTTTGCAGAATCAGTTCATATAATTGAGGCTTAAGCAACGTGGATGAATGCTCAATGTTTCGAAATGTCAGCCAGTCTATCATTTGCTGTTTTCTAGAATTACTATTCGGTGCAGGATTTTGTATTGAGTTATGATATGGTGCGTTGTCAACAACAACAACACTATTTGGTTGTAAGTTGGGTATTAATTGAGTTTGAATCCACCTTGAATAGTTGTCATAGTTCATATTGTTGTGGTAATCTCCACTTTTTTGGTCGGCTTTAAACATAAGCAATGCATTTGGTATAAAGCCATCGATACCACCGGCATGAACAATGATTAAGCGGTTGCCTTTCGATATATGTTGCTTCAAACCTGAAGTTGAAGCAACATATATCGAAAGGCAACCGCTAAATCAAACAAAGGTATTCAGCCATAAAATAAAATATTTACGCGATTATGACCCGTAGGTTATAAAAAAAATCATAATAATATTAAAAAGCTAAAAGAGTTTGTTTGTTTAGACGCAATAATCTCAGGAACTACTGGTCGAATTGTTTTTTCTTAATGTTGGATAGCCCATTTATCGAGGAAGGCTATAGGCTATATGACATCTCGCTACGACTAATAGGAGCGGAGCAGCAATGAAAAATGTTGCAAAAACGGGGAAAATTGGCGCAGACGAAGTTGCGCGGGTCAACTAGTTTATTTATTAAGACTCAACTCTCGCACTAGGATCAGGGATCGTTGTATGGCGGGGAACTTTACAAATATACAAATCACGGACACAATGTACACCCAGACTCGAAACAACAATAATTATGTGATTCGCACGCAATGGTGTCCTATGTGGAAATCGAACCCACGACCTCTTGCGCAGCAGACCTACACATCCTTTTTCCGACACTTTCTCAGTGACCGCACTGAGGGTAGGTTTTTAATATGGAGAAATATGGCAGTGCTCGGATACATTTGTAATAAACTGGTTCCCGGACTAAATAGGTACTGTTCATACTTTTAACTTACTTTTAACTTTATCTTGTGTGGTAAGATATCTGTACCAACAGTTTCTATAAATGCCTCATTTCGATCTGTGTTGACTATGATTTCAAACACTAATTCTGCAAGGCATTCTTCACTTAACTGAAAAAAAACCATAAGTAGGTAATTTAATTGGTAAGTAAAATCCTTAAATTAAAAAACATAAAGACATAGACGAAGCCATAGGCTCGCTAGTAATATAATGCCTAAAGTTACTCACGTATGTATTAATTTTGGATTGTATAAGGGCGCAAGTTTCGTCTGTTAGACTCATTACAAGATCCAATATTTTACCAGGATCACTAAACTGAATAAGTTTTTTTCTAGCAGACTTTTTTTGTGTCGTCATTCTAGATTTTTACAGGTTCAATATAAATCAAATAAACTAAAATGTAGTGATTACTTTCTCTGTAAAACGCGAAATAAATAGATTTTCTAAAATTGCTTCAATGCACTTGACAATCACGACTTTTTCATTGTCATGGTTTTTCTGTATTTCTTAGTTTTTGAATTTACCCGCTTCAATTACTTCATAGGCAATAAAAAGTTAATAGCAAATTTATCAAAATATTAAGTAATATTTTAATTTAAAAGTGAATAATTTTCTAAAAGTATTAATATTTTTTAAGAAAGTAGAGAATATTATTGTACTATCGGTAAAACGTAACGTAGTTTTGATATGTTAACTGTGTTCTGTGGTCCTAAAAAAATACAGCTGATGGATGATGAATTAATATTTTGGTGTTAGATTTTATTTAAATACACATTCAATTTACAGTAAACATCTAAAAAAATGGCAGAAATACAAACTCTCATCGAAATGGGCTTCTCTAAAGAAAGAGCGTGAGTACTATTCCTTTGTATTTTTGCTGCAAAAGCGTTTTGAATAACCTAAAACTAACGGGGGTTTTATGTGTTTTAGTGAAAAAGCTTTGGCGGTAACAAATTATAAGGGTGTGGAGCCGGCTATGGAGTGGTTGTTGGCACACGCTGATGACCCTGCTATGGACGCTGGGCAGACTATAGGGTCATCATCAAGTCAGGAGGCTGTCCCGGTAGCTACGCCGGTGCCCGAACCCTCTACGACATCGCAAGAAACATCTGAAAGTCAAGATGCAGAAGTCAAGTCGTTTAAGTGCGATGTTTGTGGTAAATTACTCAAAGATCAAGATGAAATGGAGTATCATGCTGCCAAAACTGAACATAGCAGTTTCTCTGAGTCCACTGAGGAGAAAAAGCCGTTGACAGAAGAGGAGAAAAAGGCTCAATTGGCTCTACTTGAGGAAAGGATGAAACAGAAGCGAAAAGAAAGAGAAGACAGAGAAAAAGTATGTATAAATTATAATCACATTGCATAATAATTTGAAATCAATTTAAAAGTGTTTATTTGTTGAGCACTTTGAAATTGATTTCAAATTCTTGGCTTCTTAATATAGTGTCTCTTTACATTCTAGTACCTGGATGATCAAGCATTGCACTAAATTTTTTTTAAACAATGTTTTCTACAAATGGAACCTAGTTAGATAGATTCATTGACCCCAAACCAAGTAAAGCATACTAAATTACATAAAAAAACGTTGGAGCAATTGCCGAGATTCAGATTACATATTATACAATATCTTTATATATCTAATATATAAAATTCTTGTGTCATAATGTTCGTTCCCATACTCCTCTGAAACGGCTTGACCGATTCTCATGAAATTTTTTATGCATATTCAGTAAGCCTGAGAATCGGCTACTATCTATTTTTCATACCTCTAAGAGTTTGTTTGTTTGTTTGAATCTGATAATCTCAGAAACTACTGGGCTGCATTGAAAAAATAGTTTATTGTTAGAGAGCCCATTTATCAAGGAAAGCTATAGGTTATAACATCACGCTACAACCAATAGGAGCAGCAATGAAAAATATTGTAAAAAAGGTAGAAAAAAGGGAAAATTTACGCAGACGAAGTTGCACGGGTCAGCTAGTATATATATATATATATATATATATATATATATGATTCTTCTGTATGTGTGTATGTCATTGGACTCCTCCTAAATGGTGGGACTGATTTTTGTGTGTGGTGGATTCAAGAATGGTTTAGATTCACAATTGAACCCAATTTACAACAAAAAAAGAGGCGGTACGAAGTTCGCCGGGACAGCTAGTATATATATAAATATATATTAAAAATGTATCCAAATGAGTGCTAGATCCATGGTAGTCTGTGAATCCATTCTTCTATGAACTTAAGCTTTTTTCGTTTTCTTTGTTAAATTACCTGCAGTGGGATAAGCCCTACCCAATCTAAACTGCTATAAATTTTGAGGCTTAAGCTTCTTCGCCCTCCTGAATCTGCTGCTGCTCCAAGGGACCTACAAATTGGGTAACTGACTACTGTGATAATGCAAATGAGTTCAGCAAAACTATTCCTGCTCATCCACTATTTTATGATTTTTTATCATCCAAATAAATACTATAACTCATGACGTCACAAGCTAGCATGCCATACAAAGTTGTACACAGCATGTTCTTTTTGATGTTTTTTAAAAACAAACTGATAAGACTTAAAGTCAAATATCGGATTCCGGATTCCAGTGTGTTGTTTAGATATATGAGTATTAATCACACAAACAGTTGCAAAAAACTACTAGTAAACATGACTTATTATATTTGAAATACATTTTTTGGGAGTGCATATGACCGCTGCGCAAGAGGTTGTGGGATTGATCGTACACACAGGACACTATTTGTGTGATCTATAAATTGTTGTTCCGAGTCTAGGTGTACTTTGTGTCTGGGAATAGTGTTTATACGCAGCAATGCGAGTTGCCTTTTAAAATAAAATCTTGAGCAAGATAATTGTTTTTTTTTTTTTATATATTTGCTAACTTTCTTGATGGGACAAATGCCATTATGTAGGTAGAGTATATAATAATATTAATGGTCTATCCAATTTCATTTACATCCGCCAATATCATTACAGTCTGGTCAACTATGCAGGAGATATTATAGTGCACAAATGTTTGTGCAGACACAAGTGCACTCTCTATTCTCTCACTGTGACGGAAAATCCGACATGACCGGAAATAAATTAGGCGCACCCTCTAGTAGAGTATATGTATAAAATGTATTTCAAGTACAATCTGTTTCATGCCTATCCATGCTCGGCAAAAAAAATGCTTTGCAAACTATATCTTGCATAGGCATCACTGAGCATATGCGGAGAAATATCTAAGCATATGCTCAGTGATGCCTATACCCCATTGTATTAGTTTTAAAGGCTTGAATTCAATTACGGGGCGACATAGTCAAATCTGACAAAGCCTCTTCAAAATATAGATAAAAAATAAATAAAAAAAAGTATAATTCGTCAATCCGTATAATCTAGTATATAGCAGTGGCGAGGGGTTAAAATATTCCTAAGAGAACTCGATAATAGGTGGACACAGTTCTTTGTATGTATATTAAGTAGGTAACTAGAATTCAAAGGGAAACCGAAAAGTAATAGTGTTCTAAGGACTCCCTGCCACTGGTATATACTATAGAATACTTACATTCTAAACAATGCCTAGAACATTCAGGTAATACATTACCTGAATGTCCTGAATAATGTTCTGTTCAGAATGCTTTCAATACTTTATACATGAAATATTGAAATAATACATGAATATATTAGGCATTGTAACATATAATGCCGAATCCACTTTAGGTTATGTGTATGTCAAGGTCAAATTCTAGTTATCAAAAATAAATAAGCCTGCTTATAAAATGCTGCTAAAATGATATACTTATTGTTATAATCAATTCTGTTAAATGCGAGTCAAAGGTTAGGTTAGAATTGAAAGAGAACCTTGTTGAGGTAGCGAGTGCTATAAATAGCAGATTTAAATTCTACTGATTCTATCTTTGTAGCACAAAACCATGGCCTATAACCTTATTCCATATTTTTTTGTGGGTTAAATACTTATTCTATACAATGTTGGGTCCTTGTTAACAATGCCTTGCCTAAGTAGGAAGGAAAATAAAGAAATTCATAATCTCTTTATTAGATAGTATAAAATAACGTTGCTTCCCTTGTTTGTACGCTTGGATAAAGTTTGTGATGTTGTGAGTTTGTAACGTTGTAGAGAGGTAATCTCTGGATCTACTGAACCGATTTTGATTTTTTTTCTTTTACCAATAGCCACGATATTTGTGAGTGTCGTAGGCTATTTAACATCTCGCTACGACCAATAGGAGCAGAGCGTCAATGAAAAATTTTGCAAAAACGGGGGAAAATGACGCAAATGAACTTGCGCGGGTCAGATAATTTTTTTTTTTTAAAATAACTAGCAATGTGGTATTGTGGTTCCACATTACTAGCAATCCTGTTAACTTCTCCAGCTAAGCACTATGGCTTGTGTTAGGAGTGGGTTCATGTCGGTAGTATAATGGGCAGGATTCTAACCCATGACCTTTTAAATTATTGTGTAATACATGCATATTTTGTGTGTAGAAAAGTCGGTGCAAAAAAGGCAGTGCCCAATTGCCCAAATAGTGTTTAGAATACCTGGAACATGCATTTTGCCAAGCTTAATTTGTAAAATTTGTTTCCAGTCTGAAGCTCTAGAACGCGAGCGCATCCGAATTAAGTCAGGGAAAGAGATGCAAGATGCCAAACTGAGGTTGCAAGAGCAGGAGATGCAGAAGTTAGTGGAACAGCGGCGAAGGGAAAAGATTGAAGACCAGAAGGCGAGAGAGAGAGTGCGCGCTCAGATCGAAGCTGATAAACAGGCTAGAAAGTATGTTATTTATGTTTTATAAGTCTTTTCACTAACAGGATTTTCAAGAAGATTACAATTCATCCATTTTTTTCTTATATTTCTATTGAGAGAGCTCTCATAGTAGCAATAATTAACTTGACTGCTTTATAACTTAACTATTAAGTGAGGTTATGCACATAAGCAGGGCGGAACATTCGATTCGGGAGTATTTGGGGAACAACAAAGCCGACCCAAGTAATAACTATTCATTAACAAGTGCCGATTGTTTACATTATTACACATTATTCGATTTTACCGTCGTGCCGATTGATGCCGGCGGCTTAGTTAGTTTTACCTGGGCGAACAAGAAAACCGCACTTAGCCTCACAATTGGGCCATTGTACGTGGATGTACATGCCGGCGGCTTATGTGTGTAGTAACTCTAATGGCCGGTCTCAATAATCTATCTATCAATGGATTTGGCTGCTAGAGTTATAAATATGACATAAGCTTCATACAAAATATGTCAAAATTCTACCTCAAGTAGCAAAATCCATGGATAGATAGTATTGAGACCGGCCGTAAGAGATCAAGGAGGTTGTGGATTCAGACACATAATCCATAAAAATTAAAGTGATGAGTCTAGGTGCACTTTGTGTCTATGGTTTGTGCGTTTATCATTGACGTATAGACCTGGACCGCGCCATCCCTTTCAATTAAAAAGTAAATATTGACTGCAAAGTGTGAAAGAGAGAAAAAAACTCGTGTGGCCCTGTCTCTTTAACAGGTATTGACCATAAAGTAGCGTTCTCTCTTTTATGTAGCAATCTTGGTCTCTACTCAATGGTGTTTATAAAGTCGCCCGCCATATGGCTGTCATCACAGGGATTGTAACCTACAGTACGATCAACGTAACTTGACCAGATTGAATTTACGTTTTTGTCACTTTCGCGCATGTCATAGAGATGCGACCCTAAAATTACTTACGAAAACGACTAAATATGTTTAATCGATTAAAAATAAACACTAACTAATGACACTATTTAAATGAGGTCATAAAGGTTTAAATTTAGAACAGTTACAGTAAATACTAAAGAAACTTTGAAAAACAATTTCTTTACGAAAATAATCACAAAAAAACATGAGTTAGTAATACTAATTATAACAATGTAATGCGTAATTGCATCTCTAATTCTCTTGGTTTAGTTACCGCCCCCGCCCCCCGCTTCCTGTCACCATTTACTTCCAAAAAATGCATCTGCGCAACCACTTGTCGCCTACTTCAGTCCGGCCTAGTTACGTTCATCCAACTGTAGTAGTGTGTTAGTTGCCTTTAACTTAAAATAATAAATAACTAGGGTATACTAGGTACATATATTGACAAGTCAATATCAACACATTTTTTGTATAATGTAGATTTTTTGTATGTTTGATAAGAAAAATACTAGATATTAAAAATCACTTTAATAAAATATGAAATGTGTAAGAGCACATTTCTTATAAAACTGTATTATCATACCCCTCAAATAAGAAGGAATCTAAATTGCAACAATTTAATCTGAATCAATATTAAAATGTTATGCTTGGTTCGATTCCCACCCAGGATTAAACTTTGTGTGACAAGCATGATGGTTTATTCTGTGTCTGGGTGTAGTTTATCTATAAACTGTAACTTATATATATACAAGTATTATATATATAAGTTGTCTGGTTGCCATAGTACAATCTCTGCTTAGTTTGGGATCAGATGACGTTGTGTGAGTTGTCCTAAGATATTATTATTATTATTTTACACTGTTCGAATATAGGTACTGTTGGCTAGCTTTTAAGTGCTCAATTGCCTAAATTTTCAGTGTTTATTTTGATTGTTTATACAATACTCTTGGCAAATAAATATTTTTCTTTTTTTCAACTGGGTTCAGTTTTTTGAAGTCTCAACCGTCTTAAAATAAAGGATTAGGTCCTTAATTTGTTACATTTTTTTTATATATCTATTGTTAGGCGATTACTCGAAAACGCCTGGGCCGATTTGGAAAATTGTTTTTGTTTTTCTCAGACTAGCGGCATCAGGTCAGCCCCCGGTGGCGGCGGCCCCGGCGCCCGCGCCGCCCGTCATCGCGCCCCCCGGGCCCAAGGTCACGTACGAGCAAGCCAGGATCCAGCTGAGACTGCCCGACGGACAGACCCTCGCTCACACATTCGGTGCTAAGGAACAGCTGGCCGCTGTCAGGTGAGCTATAAACTCTTTTTCCCACAGACTAGCAGCATCAGGTACACCTATACATAGAGATTAGACAGCGCCATAACCTCACAAAATTGACGGCTCTCCAGAAAGAGACAACGCTACTGTGCGCATAATGCCTGTCATAGAGACTGTGCAGCTTGTATTTACGGGAGGCGCAGTCTAGTCTCTAAGTGTATGGGTCAGCCCCCCATGGTGGCGCCCCCGCGCCCCCACCGCCCGCCATGTTGCCCCCCGGCCCAACTGAGACTGCCCGACGGACAGACGACGTAAGGAACAGTTGGCTGCTGTCAGATAAATTATATACTTTAAACTAAAAATATTTTCATTGAGTTATTACCGGAAAACTTGTTTCTCAAAAAAAAGGGCGTAAGTGTCATGAACATACGCTCCTCTGCTGATGCTATTATTCAAATTGAATTTTTATGCATTTATTCGTAATAATGGCTGCATGGTCCGACACGCTAATACCTTTACGTACGAACGTTAGCATGTTAATATAAAAAATAATAAATACCTTTGTTTATTGCCCGACGTTTCGACCGTATTGCAACGACCGTTGCAATACGGTCGAAGCGTCCAAACCCGTAGCTTATAAAATTCTATAATGTGTACAAATGGCGAAAGTTTACGGACATATAAAGTACGCTGTGTCCAAATAAAGGTACAATTTCAATTTATTTATTTTCTTAATATATATTTTATTATTTTTAGCAACTTTTAATTAATAGTAATCAAGTCAAGTTTAGAATAGAGTAAAATAATCATAATCAAGCATGTTTACAGTATATATTTAAGTTACTTTTATTTTTTTAAATAAGTATGTAATTTGAATTCTGGAAAATTAATATTTTTGCGTACTTTTACATCTCATAAAGTTTAAAGTACAATTACCCGAAATAAAGTATAATACTTTATTATAAAGTACGGGTGGCAACCCTAGCCGTGACTAAAAGCGAACTAATGACTTGTTATGTTTACAGGTTATATCTGCAACTGCATGCGCAAGAGTTTGCGCAGTCGGATCAATTCAAGCTGATGACAACATTCCCAAAGAAAATATTCACTGTAGACGATTATGACAAACCTCTGGATTTATTAGGTAAGTAACATTATACAGGGTGTAACAGAAAGGTGTGTTCAAATTTCAGAGCAGATAGTGTATGTTATCAGTAGCATAGTGCCATAGCTGGTTGCATTATTATTACATAGTTATATCATATTGTTTTTGTCAAAATTCAGTAGTGAAAGGCGTATGGCATAAGAATTATACCTCCCCGGGTACAAAATTCGATTAGATTATTATGGCCTAGAACTTTTTACGTCATAGTTTTTTTAATTAATAACTTTTTCACTCATAAATAAACGAATGAAAAAATAATAAATATGTTTTAAGGGTCTCCAATTTCGACAAAATTGGTTATGTGCATTCAGTATCATGGGCACATACCAACCCTTGAATATGACCACACCTTTCTGTTACACCCTGTATATTTTGTTTGTCTTGTGTTTTTGTAGCAAAATAAATGTTACCTTTGTGATTTTTAAGCATTTTTTATCCAAATCTGTACATAATAACCCGTGCTCACTTCGTTGGGCCTATGCAGTGCCGTAATTTGGCTTTTATGTGCCCGGTGTCATTCTATTAGTAAAAGAATTTTCAAAATCGGTTCAGTAGATCCATAGATTACTCCTACAACCTCACAAACTCTTTATAATATTAGTAAATTATATATTATACATATTAGGTAGGTTGACTGTCAAGTCAATCAGTTTCTTTTTATGAAATGTCAAAACGTCAAGCTCTATAGAAATGTCTATGGAATAAATGTTGATAAAGTTTCGCGATTTGTACACATTATAAAATTATATATACTACGGGTCTTAATCGTGTGAATAATTATACGGTCGAAATGTCGGGCAATAAACAAGGTATTTTACCTTAAATTATTCACGCGATTAAGACCCGTAGTATATATAATTTTATAATGTATATGGAATAACAACCTATGATGTCATTAGTTCCTATCGTCAAATCATTACTCATGCTTTTAAATTTAAAAAAACATATTAAATTGTAAGATAACAGTCTTTTCAGAGCATTTTAAGATCTACTATTACATGATTAGTATAAAATAATTTACTGTTATTGTAGTCAACTATCCAATTATTACATGTATGAAGTAAAAAATGCGTCGCAACCGGGATTCAAACCTGCGAATAAGGATACAAAATAAATGTATTTTCATTCTTCTACTTCTTCTATCTATGTAACGTTGTACCATTTTTAACTCCCAATGAAAAAAGAGGAGTTGGTATATCTCTTAAACTTGTAATCGATTTGAAAATGGTTTTTCTTAATGATTTGTACATCGATTCGATTTATCATTTGTTTCATCAAAATCGGTCTAAAAATCATCAGCTTTTTTTTTCATCAACACAAAAAAAGATAAATGGGTCCGTTCAGAAGGTAACCAATTTTTTGTCTTTTTATTTCAGGTCTGGTTCCATCAGCAGTGATAATAGTCTCTCGGGGCCAATAACTATTTAATTGTAATTATAAATAAACAAGTATGTACTGTATGTAAAATGGTCGGGTTTGGGCAGCAGCACAAATGTTCAATTATATTATAATTCTCAGCCAGCCATTGGCAGAATAAAGTCTGTGTTGAATATCATATGTTTTATTTTGTACTAGCTGTATCCACGACTTCGTCAGCGAAGCGCAGATAATAAAAAAATGTGTGGCACTCGGGTACTGCCGCGGTAACGCTATTGCATAGCATTATTTATCAACTAAAAAAACAACAAAAAACATTTTTTTTTAATTGAAAAAAAAAACGATATTTTTTTTAATTAAAAAAAAAAAATGTAAGTATATTTTTTAATTGCATAAGTTAAATAATATTTTTTTTTCTTTTCATTACATTTCGGTGCAGCTCGTCTCGATCCGTGCGAGCTTCGTACAGTCGTACCATATACATATACGTTAAGCGAACGCTCGGCCGAGCTACATGGTAGGCGGAGTGGGGGGTGTTAGGTTTTGTTTTCGTTACGGAATTATTTTCGGTACGGAACTTCTTGATTCGGTTGCCGCGCTCAAAGCCCGCGATAAAAGCTTAAGTTACTGCTTAAAAAGGAGCTTAAG
The DNA here is from genome assembly GCA_945859575.2 of Herminia tarsipennalis. Classification (NCBI taxonomy): domain Eukaryota; kingdom Metazoa; phylum Arthropoda; class Insecta; order Lepidoptera; family Erebidae; genus Herminia; species Herminia tarsipennalis. The sequence goes on along the minus strand of OX243834.2, from coordinate 4,726,927 downwards.
TTACTGACAGTGAAAGTACTATCAAAATCTGTCCAGCTGTTTCGGAAATTAGCCGGAATAAACAGACCAACATACAGTCAAAAAAATTAAAAATTGTGTTTTTGTTATATATACTAAGACCAACATACAGTCAAAAAAATTAAAAATTGTGTTTTTGTTATATATACTACAGGATGATTTTAAATATACTAATAACCTCCCGCTCTTGGCTTCTTACATTATACCAAATAACTTCTTAATATACTATAATATACTATCTATAATATAAAAAAAAACCTATTTACCCTTTACCTCCTACCACCTACTTTTGTCACCTTCTCATTTACAACACATCTAAGAGACCCCGGAGTAAATCGATGTTTCTTTATCAGGTTGAGGGCCTAAACCTCAGCAAGCAATGATTTTACTCCAGTAAAATAGTCTGTAGGTGGTTAAGGTCATAACTCCAAAAACAAGTGGTAGGTGATTAAAATCTATGAAATATTTTCCAAAACTGTTATTACAAAGTTATTTAGTGTTATTTTGCATAATACTTAGAAGTCTTAGGAGGTTATTAGTATATTGAAAATCACCCTGTATATGTTATACTAGCTGAACCGCCCAACTTCGTCTGCGTGAATTTTCCCCGATTTTGCAACATTTTTCATTGCTGCTCCGCTCCTATTGGCCGTAGAGTGATGTTATATAGCCTTCCTCAATAAATGGGCTATCCAACAGGAAATATTTTTTTCAATTCGGACTAGTAGTTCCTGATATAATCGCGTTCAAACAAACTCTTCAGCTTTATAATATTAGTATAGATATTTTTTGACATTACAAACAGACACTTCAATTTTATTTATTTATATAGATGGCAACTATTATGTTGGCAATACATAGAGCAAGAGTTCACGACAGCCAAACATTCGTTTCTTTATAAATGCCATTTATCTGCGGATTACTAAAAGCGAATATGCGATTATGAAGTTTGGATCATGGCGGTTTTGGCATATATTGGCGGGCAGGTAATAGTTCAGTTAACAAAAGTGTATAAAATTAAACCTCAATTAGAACGTTAAGTATAAAGCTCAGATTTTCCATTGCCAGACATTTTCTACGGTTCCAGCCACCTGCCAGACACCCTTGAACTTTAGTTAAATGTAATTATATTGAGATACGTGCAATAGCTGAATTATATATATATCGATAAGCTACCGTTATAAGCTATTAGTGACTCGAATTAACTTTATGGTAATCGATCATTTAAACGCGGATACCTCGAGCAAGGTAAAGTCCGAATCATTTCGATTTAACAAATCCCACTGCATCACTGACACCACACTAACACTTGCACACACGACTATAAAAATCGCTATTTTTATAGTCGTGTGTGCAACGTCTATCGAAAGACGTGTTGTCGCTACGACTGCTCGGTTAAGACTGTCGCTAAGAGTAAACTAATACTACGGATAGACTTGAATGAGACCAACCGCCCCACCACCGCCGCCGGTACTTCAAATGTTAACGTCAAATTAAAGTCACGCTATCTTGTGGCGGCCATATTGAAATGAGTCAATAAACTTGTTATTTAATCAAAACAGATTTAACAAACAAAAACAGGTTAGGTCAACGGTAATCATATAGACATATATGTTACTTGGGGAACTATAAAAATATGTTTAATAAAAGACAATTTCAAAATAATTATATTTACATTGTGTTAGTTGCAAAACTAGGCGTGTTTTGTAAACTTATAGATAGGTATGTTTTATTTCTTATCTACTGCGTCGGTTGCTCAGGATAAATAATCTTCAAATTCTGATCACAATTTGTAAACAAATTATCATCACTAGAATTCGCAAATTGATCACAATCCATTAAACTTAAATCTTTGTTTAAACATATACGTATTTCATACAAATACTGGTTTTCGTTTTCAATTCGACACTGAATCCTTATTCTTGCACCTATTTTTGGTACTAGAGCATTGTTTATTTGTTCAATAGTAACTGGGGTGTTGTTGGAGGGGTATATGTTGGCTTCTCGAAGAATAGCTCCTATTGAATATAGCTTGTGCAATTCGAGACATTTCTTGAAGTATTTCAACTGGCTGTTCAATGGCTCTATAGTGGCTGCGCAAGTACCGTGTTTGTGCCATTCGTGAGCCCAAAAGTCGTAGATATCTGTGCCTGTGAACGTGGTAATACCAGGAGTATTAGGGGTCATTCATTAACTACGTAAGAGTCCTGAGGCAGCAAGGGTTCACCCTCAACGAAACCTACAAACAAAACCCTAACGAAATCTCTACATCCCCTAGGGAGGGAAGTAAAACCCATTGTTACGTAATATTTTGTAAATATAAATTTAATATGTATTAGAAATATGTTACAATTCGGATGCATAATGGTTTTTTTCGTTATATAACTGAAAAATGTACACTTTGATTAAAATATTGTTTTTTTTTTACATATTAATTACTTTTTTGGTATTTTTTTTATTAACCGCTAGACAGAGATTGTACAAAAAATGTTTTACTCTGAAAAGCGAGATATAATGGGGGTATGTTATATGCCCTTACATGCCCATATGGGCAGGGGGGGGGAGTCAAAAATGGCCCAAATCATGAATTATATACGAACTTGCGACTTCGCCCGCGTAGATGTCGGTTATAGGGATAAAACTATCTTTCCTGTATCCTTCCCCGGTACTCAAACTATCTCCCTACCAAATTGTATCTAAATCAGTTCAGTGGTTTAAGCGTGAAAAGGTAACAGACAGACATAGCCAGAGTTACTTTTACATTTATAATATTAGTATGGATTTTAGATGTAGGTACTATTCTGATGTATAAACTATATTACTTATAAGTTTCAAGAAAATCAGTTTAGTAGTTGAAAGAACAAACGTTCTTCTTTCCGATTAATAATAATAATATATTTTTATTTCGGATAAACACAATACATAGTACAACAAATTCTTAAAACAATGTATTTTAATAATTAAAGCTATTTAGCATATAAAAGTGGCCTTATTTCGGATAAACACAATCCATAGTACAACAAATTCTTAAAACAATGTATTTTAATAATTAAAGCTATTTAGCATATAAAAGTGGCCTTATTTCGGATAAACACAATCCATAGTACAACAAATTCTTAAAACAATGTATTTTAATAATTAAAGCTATTTAGCATAATTATAAAAGTGGCCTGTGGCATCTAGTTACCCTATGTATGTATACCCAGTGGGCCAAAAAAGGACTGTCGTGCTTAGCACTGATGGTTTTAAGAATGCTGTTGTTACTGCCACAGGTTCTGTTTAGCATCGAAGCTGTTCTTTTACGCAGTACCGAATAGAAATCGTGGATGTGCGCAACAGCAAGCATCTGAGATGCGCTACAGAACCGTGCCAGTCCCATCAGCATCCTCAACCCATCGTTATATTGTTAACTAGCTGTCCCGCGCAACTTCATATGCGTACGTTTTCCCCGTTTTTGCAACATTTCTCGTCGCTGCTCCGCTCCTATTAGTCGTAGCGCAATGTTATATAGCCTATAGCCTTCCTCGATAAATGGGCTATCCAACAAAAAAAGATTTTTCAAATCGGACCAGTAGTTCCTGAGATTAGAGCGTAACAAACAAACTCTTCCGCTTTATAATATTAGTATAGATAATATTAGTCGAATGGCACTGATATTCATGAATGGAACCACGGGCTTAAACTAACAACAATATGAAAAAGTTACCGTTTTTGACATTCTTCCAACGAAAATTCAATTCATTTGCAATTGGCTCCAATTGTTCTGGATCAAATAGCCAACTGGTGTTGCAGTCAACGGGGTATTGGTCGTCTATGCCATGTGGCCAAAGTCCATGGATGGTCCATATATTCCCCTTTGGGAATATACAAGTTTCATTATTTTCATTATCTTTGGTCCATTCTTTGCAAACAGTGGTTGGCCAGCTTTGCGTCAAAATCATGTAGTTCCAATTGTTATCAGTTGTAATATTTTGTGTTTTTAAATCTGTGAAGTTTGTTTGATGAGCGAAATTTAAACTGAAATAGAGATTAACTTAATAGGTAAGTATAATAATAATATCTTGAGACAATTCACACAACGCATAATTAAAAAAAAAATACATAAGTTCCAGACACAATAAATCATCGTGACATCACACAAATTTGTATCCTGAATGGGAATCAAACCCACAACCTCTGGCTTAGCAGTCAGGGTCACTAAACACTAGACCAACAGGCCAGTGAAACAAAAACAGGCAATAGTTATAATATATTTACAGTGAAATTAGTCTCGAGAAATTTTTGCATATGTAGTGGTGTGTATGTTACTTAGATATTAGAGCGCGTTTCCACTATATCGTTCTGGCCCTTACAAAAATGTTTCAATATCCTAACATTACTATTTAATTTAATACTTATCCCTAGCAACACTCTGATTTTTGTTTTCAATAAAAACAAGTTTTTATTTTAAAGAAAAAGGTTTTGACTTTATTAAAAAAAATATGTCATTCAATTTCACGTCCTTGAGCAAACGACAAGGCGACTACCGTGAAACAATAAAATATCGTGTCGTTCTTTAGATGATAGTAGTTTAGCTATAGGTAAAAAGTTTTGACCATAATAATTACGAAACAAAACAAATAAATAAATCGTCACTTGATAGTGGAAAGTGGAAACACGCACAAAACCAGAATAAACCAGTTTACTCTGTCCGCAGGTGCCACGTGCAGTCTGACGTCAGTCGCTTGATACCGTTAGAACATAAAGCACGCATTTCATTAAAAAATTATAATTATTAGATACGTAGTAGTTTCATTGTGAAATTTTGTATTTGTTGATTGTTGTTATTGTTTGTTATTATTGTTAAAATATTTGTTGAAGTGTTTAATTTCAAGTGTGTAAGTGTTGTAACTTTATATTGATAATTCAAAATGGCTCCAGTGTTAAAACATGGTCGAGGCAAGCCTTTGACTTCTCAAACTAAGGAAGTTTTGTACTGTTTGTACAAATATTTCGAAAATGAGTGTAATAACAACCCGAGCAGTATTATGACCCCCACTCAATTAGTTGCTAAATCAACAGGAATTTCAATAGCATCCGTCAGAAAGGTAGTATCAGAAAGCAAATGTCGTCCTTCAGATCAGGAAGTAACATTTAAATCTCCTAAAAAGAAACCGAATCGTAAACCTACAATAGTAATCGATAACTTTGATCAGCAAGTTATCAGAAGAACAATTCATGACTTCCACATCACAAATAAAGAAGTTCCCACTTTAAAAACTTTGCACTCAAAATTGAAAGAAGATATCGATTATAAAGGTTGTGTCAGCACGTTACGAAAACACGTCATGTCATTAGGTTTTAATTGGAAGCAAACAGAAGATAACCGGAAACTTCTTATGGAAAAACACGAAATTAGATACTTGCGAATTAATTATTTGATGAAAATTGCTGAATATCGTGAACAACGCCGACCAATTGTTTACACCGACGAAACATATATACATACATCACATACCCTCTCGAAATCTTGGTCAGATGGAAGCACTTCAGGTTTGAAGCAACATATATCGAAAGGCAACCGCTTAATCATTGTTCATGCCGGTGGTATCGATGGCTTTATACCAAATGCATTGCTTATGTTTAAAGCCGACCAAAAAAGTGGAGATTACCACAACAATATGAACTATGACAACTATTCAAGGTGGATTCAAACTCAATTAATACCCAACTTACAACCAAATAGTGTTGTTGTTGTTGACAACGCACCATATCATAACTCAATACAAAATCCTGCACCGAATAGTAATTCTAGAAAACAGCAAATGATAGACTGGCTGACATTTCGAATCATTGAGCATTCATCCACGTTGCTTAAGCCTCAATTATATGAACTGATTCTGCAAAACAAGGCGAGATTTATAGAGTACAAGATAGACGAAATATTACGACAGCACGGTCATACTGTGCTGCGTTTACCACCATACCATCCGGAGTTTAATCCTATAGAAAATATATGGGGGATAGTGAAAACATATGTCGCAAAAAAGAATGTCGCAATGAATATGAAGGTTATAATGTCATTAGCTGAAGAAAAAATGAACGCCATAACTGTAGAGGAATGGAGAAAAGTTTGTTTGCATGCTATTGAGGAGGAAAGCAAATATCAGGGTAGAGACGCAGCTTTAGACACAATATCAGAACGAATCATAATTAATTTAAATAATTCATCTGATGAAAGCGAGGATGGGGATGATTGTGATATGCCTGGGGTTGATGAATTATATTATTAGAATAAAACATTTATGGCCGGAGAACACCTAATTCATACACGTCTTCACTGAAGTGAAAACCGGCATTCAATGCTTGTAATGTTTGGAACTGGCTTGTCTGCCTCATACAGTTCCATAGATTACAATGCGGTGGATACACATTTTCACGACCGTATTAGTACGTAGTGCGTATGCGTAGACGTGCACGCATTTGGTGTGCTCCAGCCACAAACGTATATTACCTTTAAAACAATAAAAACTAAAAATAAAATGTTGTTTTTTTTATTTGCTGACCATACACTACTACAAACGCAAAAATTTCTTCAAGCTAATTTACCTGTATTTAATTGTAAAAAACATTAATCTACGCCGCATTGTAATAACAGGCGTTTTTACTTTCGTAAATCATCAAAGTGCATATATAAAGTTATTGCAAAATCTTATACATTTGTTCTTAAACAGTAAGTAAGTAATAATAATATTTTGGGACAACTCACACAATGCCATCTGATCCCAAACTATGCAGAGCTTGTACTATGGAAACCAGACAACTGATAAACATACTTATATATGTATTTCTAAATACATACATATTATATTTAGATAAATAACCCCCAGACACAGAATAAACCATCGTGCTCATCACACAAAGTTTTATCCTGGGTGGGGATCGAACCCACGACCTCTTGCGTAGCAGTCGGATACATTCCCACCGCGCCACAGAGGCAGTCAAAGTCAAATTTATTTTATTTTACAAATACAACAATTGCATTATTAAGTAGAAAGATAGAAAAATTTGAAAACCAGACCCAGGAATCGAACCCGAGACTTTCGTAGCCAAACCGTAGGTATCGAACCACCTATCTGGACTATGTTACTAGACCTCAAATTTTTCTATCCCTTGATCCTCGCGAGTTGGGCCCTCGCATGCGCCATCTAGTCGGTAGTTAAAGAACTATCACGGCTTTTATTATTGCTTCGTTACAAAGAGCATTTTGACAAACTATGATGTCGCAGGCCGAATATTATAGTAATTTTTATAGGCATTTCTTGCCAATTACTTTGCAAATATAATTAAGTAACTACAATCCAAAGGGAAACCGAAAGTACTGGTGTTGTAAGGACCCTTCGCCACTGATATGTATACCATGTGTTTAATAAGCAAATAAATATTAGATATATTTAGGGACTTAATCGCTAGAATTATTTAAAGGTACGAACCTTTTATTTAGTGGACCCGTGACCACGATTGGTGCAATTCGATCGAAATGTCGGATAAAGAAAAAGTTCGTACCTATTTCATAAATAATTCACGCGATTCAATCTCGAAATATATCTTATATGTATAAAAATCGCGAAAGTTTAAACACAATTAAAGCAAATAAATGACTTTAAAAATCAAACAATGAAATCAATAGATAAAATGCTTATTAATTAGCCTATATTTAATGCTTGCTGCCAAAACGTTAAGAAGCTTCTGAAAGAAGAATCTGTATATATCTTGGGACAACTCACACGGCCATCTGATTTCAAACTAGGCAGAGACAAAAGAAACGCAATCAGACGGCGCTGATAAACACAGGTACCTACTTATACTTATATTTTACTAGCTGTGCCCCGCGGTTTATTAGCCTATGTGTTAATTCAGGGTGTCAGCTAACTCCATACCAAATTTATTAGACGTGAAGAAGTAACAAATGTACACACTCACATACTCACAAACTTTCGCCTTTATAATATTAGTGTGATTTTTAAATACATTCACCCAGATAAAAAATAAACAACTGTGCTCATCACACAAAGACTTATCGTCGAGAATCGAATCGAATCGACCCTGGCTGCTAAGCTCGAGGTCGTCCTCGAGCTTAGCAGCCAGGGTCACTAGGTAACCATTATACCTAGCTACTGATTATTAAATAAAATAAATATTACTTACCATAAACAAAGTATTATTAATCGAATTACACTCTTAAAACACATAATTATTGCATAGATATAAGTAAGTGTACGTTTAGCTGACACGAATAAGAATGATACCTACGTTATAAAAATCAGGTTTACTATAAGTAGATACAAAAGAAGTAAAGTAACTTCTTTCCGGTTTGATCTGCCGAATCTACCAACATGTTTTGGCGTTCACTTGCACTCAATATATTGTTACAAAAATGGTTACTGTTATAAGCCATTTAAAACACGATAACGTTCTAATAGGTTTATATATCAACAAGTCATTTCTTATCTTAAATCCGTTTATTATTAGTTACCTAGAGGCCTAAAACGAAAATGTACTTAATTTCTTAAATTTACTGGGACTATTCTAATTGCCGTGTGGTACCGGCTTAAGAATAGTACAACTCCATCTCTTCCTGTGGGTGTCGTCAAGCCGACTAAGGGATTTCACACCGGAGGACGGGCAGTAGCGTACTTAAAGCCTTACTGCGATCGCCAACCCGCTCGCCAAGCGTGGCGATTATGGCAATTACCCCCAGGATCTATATACCAGTAGGTTCTACTTTGGAGACCCGTGCCCAGCAGTGGGCCATCATATGGGTTGATATGTATGTATGTAAGTATGTATTCTAATTCATTTTTAGATAAGCACAAGAAGTACAAACCCATGGACGATTTTCTGGAACAAGTGGATTAAATAGATGTTCTTGGCTCTGTACCCACCTCATTTTTGATCGAAACTTCGTTTTCATTGAATTAGAGTATGCCTCCTGCACACACTGTAGATGAATTAGGTACTATTTAAATAGTCTTCATCCCCTGAATACTTTAGCAATACTTTATTAAATAGATAAGCTCTCGTTCGCGAGACTCCATCCTAGAATCTTCCTAGTCGGGAATCGAACACTCTTCCTACCAAATTTGATCTAAATTGGATCAGCGGTTTAAGCATGAAAATGATGCAACGACTTGTAGACATCGCAACTTAGTCATAGCACTATCCTACTTGATGATAGCACTCTTTCGCCTAGGCTTACGATTGGTGGGGACCAAGCCTAGGCGAAAGAGTGCCAGTGCCGGATCTATAGGTGGACGGGCTCCACCTATAGATCCGGCACTGGTAGGCGCAGGTCCGAGGAGGGGGGGAGGCAATAGGGGCAATTGCCTTCGGGGAGGGAGGCAATTCCCCCAGCCAGACGCGACTAAAATACTTTTTGGGGTATTTTGAGAATGTTGACACTGTACCGGTTGTATTTTGACAGACAATTGCCCCCTACCCTCGGCGGTGGCTGGTGTACCTATCGGTGGTTAATGAAATGTTGGGTTACATGTTCCCCCCCCCCTGTTCTGGATCTGCGCCTGGGCACTGGCACTTTGTACCCGAGCGATGTTTAAGTGGGCGTTGCTCGAGCGAAGTTGTACGAAGCTTACTTTCTCTACTCTCGGTATTGTGTGTCGTAAGTCAACTGGGAGGGATAAATTACATAACGAGCATAAAAAATCTTAAAAACGTGGACGTATTAAAGCAAAGAAAATTGTAATTAACCGTGAAACACCGATATCCTTTCTCATTCATAATTAACTTTATATAACACGTATACAAAGAGGCCCTGTCCGATCCATTAAAGTGTTAGGAGTAATAATCCGATTCTATTTTATTACGTAATTTATTAAAAAAACACCTAAAAATATCTTATGAGGGAACTCGCAAGGCAATATAATCGACGACAGTAAAGGTTATGAAGAGCTCGAAGACAAACCAATGAAGACAGGCCGACGAAAAGTTGTAGGTAGTCTGCGCATGAGCGGGTCCAGGATTTCATTCTGTGGGCAATTTGCAGTTGACGGGGGGTTGTATTCAGTTTCGCCCGACACTAGCCGAGAGTGAGTTGCATGTGGGGGGGAGGAGGTAGGGCCCCAAAAATCATCGGGTGGGGGCCCAAAATGAAATGGGTATACGATACACGAATTTGGAAGACAAAACCCATGTCTGTGGAGGCACGTGACCCCGTGCCTCCACAGACATGGATGCCCTCCACAGACACCCCTGGATGCGCCTATGAGTCTGCGGGGGTTCTAAATCCCCCAAACGTAAGGCCGATAGTTTTGACGGGCTGCTAACAGTACGAGAATGTATGGAAGTGCGCACATTACACGGAACATATTTGGTATAATCCAACCCGATGAAACTGTCGGCTGATTAAAAAGTTTGTAGTCTGCTAGGCCTCTTAATATGATAAAATTGAATTAATTAATTTTCACAAATAATATATTTTGGTACATATTGCTATTATTAGAATACCTACAAACCACTGACCTCTTGGTCAGTGCTACATGTCCTGCATGTCCCTTTCCGACTGGAAAGGTTTTTACCACAGACATACGACCCTAAGTCTATGGTTTTTATACACATCATTGACGTATCGACCTGGACAGCGCCATCCCTTTCAATTAAAAAGATATATTTTTTGAATGCCCTAGAATGAATGGTTCCCTGTTTAATATGTTACCTACTGACCTTGTTCCCTTTCCCACTAATTTTAATGCTCTTTTGCGATATGCTTTCTCCCCTCTAATTTATTTAATATGTAACTTCATTAATTCGAATAATATAACACTGTAAAATTAACTGTTTTGTACTTATACTAACCCCCTAACCCCGCTGCTTTTTATGCTTTATGTAATTGTCCCTAAATTAAAAATTCACCGTATCATAAAAGTCATTCTTAAGTTTTATTCTATATAGTTTTGATACCTACATAGTTTCTCTTGTACTCCCACAGCCCAGATCCAGTACAAAGAAGCAAGAGACACACTCAAAAAGTCTGTGGCGGAAATAACAGAATCGCCAAAACCAAAAAAAATAAAAATAAATAAACATTGACTGCAAAGCGTGAAAGAAAGAAAAATCTCGTGCAGCCTTTGACAGAGTACATATTGTCCACAGAGTAGCGTTGTCTCTTTCTGCTTCTCGGCTTGAAGTTTCCCTGCCGTCTCTTTTCGGCGTTTTGCAGAGTCCGTCGTGGCTGGTCGGCCTTTACCTCGTCTGCCAGTACCAACCTTGGAGGGTGGTAGAATCTCGTCGTTCGAGAAAGTTTCCGACCCTGATAGTTTCTCCGCTGTGCACTTAGCGACATTAGTGCCCCTTCGCCGTTTTGTGGATGCTTGTCGCAGCGAAAGTCGTGTAGACCCAGCAGGACTGCTCGCACCACTTCTATCGCTCATGGATATTTCAGACCCCAGACGCCATTGAGTCTTCGTTCATCGCGACCTTCGCGTTTGTGTTGGTACCGGATTTGCAGCTCGGTACAGGGCTGGTCTGGCATAGGTTGCCCCCCCCAGAGTACGTGGGGCTGCCGGAACCGACTGGCTCCGGGAGGGATTCCCCAGGCGCTGCGCGACTGGGACCCTCCTGGGTAAAACACACTTTTCCTCTGCCATGATGTAAGTTTAACGACCTTCGGCGATAAGGCCACCCTTGGGACTGAGGACCCCTCAGCCATTCATCCCATAGCCGGGTGACTGGGGCGTAGGATGAGAGTGATTTTTATAGGGGTTTTCTTCCCCGCGGACAAGAGGGACCCCCATTCCTGTCCGTTCAGGTTTACGGGCCGGATGGTGGTCTGTGTCAGACCGTGTTCGCTATTTATTAGCGAACCCTCCGCCCCTTCTTTCTTCGGCGATGGAAAGTAAAATTCCCCGCCCTTGCACCTCCGCATTGACTTCTGCTTAAGCAGAGGAACATGCGGAGACACCTAATACAGAGCCACGTTGGCCGCACCGGTAATAGATAATCGCGTGACCGCCCCCCACGTGAGTCTGGTGTTCGACTCGGACGTGTGGTTGATTACTGCGAAAACAGCAAAAGAACAACGGCTGTTAAAAGAGCTTCTCGACAAAGTTGAATCAACTGAGGGTCAATGGCCCACAGAAACCTCTGGGACAGATAAATCCACGCCGATTGAACTAGATGGCAAAATCCAAGAAGCCGTCGATGCGATCCGGGGAGTCGCCAAAACATCCAAAGGAATGATGCAAATGAGGCCCTTAACGAAGCAGCAGCCGTGATTGCTGCGTCTGGGACAGCGCTCCTGAAGCGTACTTCTTCGGAAGAGGTTGCTAGGTTGCGGCGCGAAAATGCCCATCTTGCAAATCAAGTGGCTGATCTTTGCGAGGAACTCAAGGCATTGCGAAAAGAGGTAGGTAAGGAATGCCCTTTAATACGAACAGAGATTGCCGAGATGCCTGTACAACAAGACGAAGCTTGTAACTCAGCCCAGCAAATGCAGATCACCCGTCTAATCGCGGATATGGAGAAGCGTTTCACAAAGCGCTTTACCGATTTGGAAAATCTATGTAGTCGGGCTCAACTGGCCAAACCTTTAACATATGCCAGCGTATCTGAGACCCGTTCAATAGAACCCACTGGAAAATGCGTATTAAAGATGTCAATACCCACATCCAGGAATACAAAAGAGGGGGCAAATAGGCAAAATATTCCACCACCCTCGGCAGCTTCTCGAGAACCAGCTAATGAGGTGGGATGGGAGATTTCGGGAGAAAAGAAAGCCAAAAAAAAGGCAAAGAAGAAAGCAGCTAAAAACGCTGCTAAAGATAAAGCCACTACGATCAAACTACCGAAAAAACTACACATCCCTCGCTCGACAGCTGTCGTGCTTACTATACAGCCGGATGCCGAAGAGCAGGGTATGAATTATGCGGACGTCCTAAAGATAGTCAAGGCATCCGGTGTAGGCCCAGGAAGACCGGTGCTCGACTGTTGGAGATCCCAGGCACCACCAGCGGTCCCAAGGCTGATGCTATCGCTGAGGAACTAAGAGCATCATTTGACCCAAATATGGTACGTGTGGGTAGGCCTCAAAAATACGCACATCTACGTATAACGGGTTTGCACGACGCTATCGATATAGCAGATCTCGTCCATGCCGTAGCCAGAACTGGCGAATGCCTTCCGGAGTAAGTTAAGGCGGGAACCATACATGCCAGTGGCAGTAGGACTATGGGGACAGCAATTATCAGCTGCCCTGTTGCAGCGGCCCAGAAAGTGGCAGATGGTCGACGTCTATTAGTAGGTTGGGTTTCAGCGCAAGTGAAACTTCTACAGCCGAGACCGACGAGGTGTTTCCGCTGCCTAGCTGTAGGGCATATTGGAATACAATGCACCTCGGAAATCACTTGCGGAGATAAATGTTTACGTTGCAGCAAACTAGGCCATAAGGCGAAAACCTGCGATGCCACGCCAAACTGTTATCTGTGTGCTGCGTCTGGCAAACAGGCTAATCACTGGGTCGGTAGAAAAAGCTGTAGTGCTCCAAAGACAATTTCTCCAGATGTAGCCCAAGCTCCGGTCATTGCTGAAAAACTGAAAAAGCGACAAGCATTACGGAAATACGAACATGGAAACTTAATAATGGATCCACATCTCCGCATATTACAATCAAATATAAACCACTGCGCCAGAGCTCAGGATCTTCTGATACAGAGCATGGCGGAGTGGCAGATCAATGTTGCAGTCGTCGCGGAGCCATATTTTGTCATTCCGGCGGAGTTGTGGGCGGGAGATCTTGATAGTTCAGTGGCTATAGTGACACGCGCTGCATCTAATTGCACCCCTCTCACAAATGTTGTTAGTGGACAGGGATGGGTGATGGCCACGGTTGAAGGGATTGCGATTGTGGCCTGTTACTTTTCACCCAACCGCATCCTAAGCGAATTTGAGAACTGGCTTACCCAATTGGCCGCTGTTGTCAGCCGTGCTCAATCCCGTCCAGTACTTGTGCTTGGTGATTTTAATGCCAAATCCACGGTCTGGGGTTCTCCGGCAACGAGTGCGAGAGGTAGAGCTCTGGAAGAGTGGTCTATAACGTCTGGCCTACAAATCCTTAACCGGGGCTCCGTTAACACGTGCGTACGCCAGCGGGGTGGCTCTATAGTGGACATTACGTTCGCCTGTCCTTCTATAGCAAGTCGTGTTCACGACTGGCGAGTTGTGGAAGAGGTAGAGACGTTATCCGACCATCGCTACATTAGATTTAACATCTCAGCTGAAACCCCTATCGCACCAGCTCCAGTAGCCCAGATAAATAACTATCCCCGTTGGGCGCTAAAACGCTTGAATAAAGAGTTACTTTTGGAGGCATCAATCGTGCAGGGCTGGGCGACACACCGGATAGACCTGTGGATATTCAAAGTGAGGCAAACTGGTTTCGCGAGGCCCTAACGCAAATCTGCGATGCGGCAATGCCTAGAGTCCGGTCTAGACCTGCGAGGAACCAGGTGTACTGGTGGTCTCAAGAAATCGCTCAAATGCGCTTTGCATGTGTTTCAGCGCGGCGCCAGTATGCCAGATTTCGAAGACGACATCGCCGTCCAGAGGACGCAACAGTGAGAGCGAGCTAAAGTGCAAGCTCGCGAAGAGCTGCTTCAGATTTTGAATCGTGACCCATGGGGGCGTCCTTATCTCATGGTACGGTTCAAACTTCGTCCGTGGACTCCTCCAATCACTCAGACTCTGCAACCAGGTCTGCTTGAAGACGTTGTAAGCTCGCTATTTCCCCAAAGATCTCATGGCACCGCAGATGGCTCAGCCCTTTGCGCTAGACGAAGCGAATAACAACGTGCCCGAGGTAACTTATGGCGAACTTGGAAGTGCAGTGCAGCGGCTTCAGGCCAAAAATACCGCTCCAGGACCCGATGGTATACCAGGCTGCGCGTGGGTTCTTGCTCTAAAAGTTCTCGGGCCCCGACTGAGGGCACTCTTTAGCGCATGCTGTGAAAGAGGCCAGTTTCCACGACAGTGGAAGACTGGTAAACTTGTCCTCATCAAGAAGCCCGGACGCCCAGCGGACTCACCGTCTGCTTATCGACCCATTGTGCTCCTCGACGAGGTGGGCAAGCTCTTTGAGCGCATTATTGCAAACCGCCTAGTTGAACATTTGGCAGGAGCTGGCCCGAACCTGACAGATAACCAGTTTGGTTTTCGTAGGGGGCGATCCACGGTAGACGCTTTGTTAAGGCTTTGGCGGAAGACGCGATATCACAAGGTGAGGTCATTCTTGCAGTGTCTCTTGATATCGCTAATGCCTTTAACACCCTGTCCTGGAACTGCATCAGAGCGGCGCTAGTACATCATGATGTGCCTCTCTACCTCCGTCGCATTGTCGAAGCTTATTTAACGGACAGGGCGGTTATTTACCCGAGTAGGCAGGGATATTGTCGGCGAGTTATGTCGTGCGGTGTTCCACAGGAATCGGTTTTAGGACCACTCCTGTGGAACATCGGTTACGACTGGGTGCTGCGCGGCGATTTCCCGCATGGTACAACAGTTAAGTGTTATGCGGATGATACCCTAGTTACGGCTCGAGGAAAGACACACCGTCAAGCGTGTTTATTGGCCACGGCCGGGGTGGCACAAGTTATTGGTAGGATTCGGCGACTAGGTCTTGAGGTGGCTCTCAACAAGTCCGAGGCACTATTTTTTCACGGCCCTCGAAACAAGCCACCCTCAGGCTCCAGCATAATGGTGGGAGGCACTCGTATCGGCATCGAATCTACGATGAAATATCTTGGCCTCGTTCTCGATAGCAGATGGGATTTTGGACCTCACTTCCGTAGTTTGGCCCCGAAGCTCATAAGTACTATCTGTACTCTCATAAGTACTGCACTATCGAGGTTGCTGCCTAATCTACGAGGGCCCAATAATCAATGCAGAATGCTGTATATAGGGGTCGCGAGGTCTATGGCTCTCTATGGAGCCCCAGTCTGGGCACTAACCCTGAAGGCCCGCAACATCGCCATTCTGCGAAGGCCGCAGAGAGCGTTGGCCATCCGGGTTATACGTGGATACCGCACTATCTCCTTTGAGGCAGCAAGCCTTCTTGAAGGAACACCGCCTAGGGATTTGGTAGCGAAAAGTCTTGCGTCACCGTATCAATGGGGTAAGGAGGCACTGGAACGCGATATATGACCGACGCTTCGAGATACTAAGGTACAACAATCTCAGCTCTACGATACTTTACTGGCGGATTGGGCAACAAGGCTTGAGCACCCAAGCGCAGGGCATGCTACAATAGCGGCAGTAAGACCCATTATGAAGGATTGGCTAAACAGAAGACATGGCTGTCTTACATACCGGCTGACGCAGGTACTCACGGGGCATGGTTGCTTTGGAAAGTACCTGCACCGCATAGGCCGGGAACCAACTTCCGAATGTCACCACTGTGGGCGTTGTAGCGAGGATACGGCACTGCACACCTTGACGGAATGTCCAGCTTGGGCTGAGTAACGCCACGACCTTGCGGTGGCTATCGGAGTCCAAAAACGCCTTTCGCTAGAAAACGTAGTAACGTCGATGACACGCAATGAAAGGGAGTGGACATAATGTCGATACCTTCTGCCAGCAGGTTATGAGCGCCAAGGAGGAGGCGGAGAGAGAACGGGAGAGAACCAGCTCACATCCGTCCCGCAGTACACGAACGGGGCGTCGAAGAGCACTAAATGATCTTCGGCCCATGGGGGCCGAAGATCCTCATGGGCTCTGACCAGAGGGCGACAAGAACGGCAACTTGTCGTTCTTAACGAAGTAAGCCCGAGATGGTGTTGCGACGTGTTCCACGTGCACCTTCTGTCACGAAGTGTTAATGAAACCACCCACATTGTCGCAAAAATTGTCGTTGTAACCAACGACCAAACCTGCTAATGGTGGAGGCACCAATTCCGCAAGGGACACCCTCACCTTAGGCCATAGGCTTTGCGCCGGAACACCGTGTGATTTTTAGTCGGTTCGACTCCGACATACCCCCTCCTGCGTGCCCTCGTAGGAGTGAAATCCGTGGATTTTTCCCCGTGATTTTTTTTTATCCGGGGATTTTTGCACACGCTAAAAAAAAAAAAAAGCGTTGTCTCTTTCTAGAGTGGTCAATTCTGTGAGGTTATGGTGCAGTCCTGGTCTCTACGTCAAAATATTATTGGTGGCGAGCAGACTTCTTCGTAGTAAGTCGCGGAACATCTACACAGTACCTACATAAACTATAGGCACCTGTCCGACCAACGCAACAGCGAGAAAAAGAGTAGCGAGTAGCGATTTTATCGCTCAAGACACGTACATACTTATGTAGATCCCGTGTAAACAAAAGAGATACAGATATTAATAGTTGATCGCTGATTGTTCACACAGCCGGCGAGTACTAGCTCTATACTGCATCTCTTTTGTTTACACGGACGGGATCTATAAAATACATCTGTTGTGTATTTCTTGAGCAATAAATCGCTATTCGCTTCTCGCTCATACAGGTGCCGAGGCTATTCTATTATGCAAGTAATGAATATAAGTATGAAATCTTAGGTGCGTAGGTACAAGTTGCTTGCATTGGAAAGATGTTCATACCGTCAACAACAAAACACTATTGATTCCATATTGATTTAAATTTTTAAGCTATTGCATAGCTTTTATCGCGGGCTTTGAGCGCGGCGAACGAATCAAGAAATTCCGTAACGAAAATAAAACCTAACACCTCCCACTCCGTCTACTATGTAGCTCGGCCGAGCGTTCGCTATGGTACGACTGTACGAAGCTCGCACGGATCGAGACGAGCTAAATATTAGAGCGAATACGTAATTGAATTAATATTTTTTTTGGTGTGTAATTACACTATTTATCTATACCTAACTATTTTCGTTTTTTTTTACACAAATTTGAATATCTCATACAAGTTGTATGCAATTTGCAACTTGTATACAAGTAACTTGCCGAATGATATAGCGCCTTTATAGCCAAAGGGAATGAACAAGGAACATGTATTTCGTTAGTTCCGGCGGCCACCAGGGAAATTTAATCACCATTAATTATGGCAAAATTTAAGAAAATAAAGACTTATCGAGAATAAAAAAATACTTTATTATATCTGATTTCATAGTTACAAAACTAATTAAGTACTATTTGTTACAATATTGCGGTAATAAAATAAAATGACTAATAGGTACCTTTCATTAGGAATATTCATTACAAATCACAATTACTGTTATAAATTGTAACAATAATTACCAGTAGTGGATTCGGAGGGGGAATTAAGGGTATCAAGGTCCCCCACCCCAAAACCATATAATACCAATAAAATCATGATGTGGTCAAGTCTCCAAAACCAAAATCCTGGATTCCTCAGTGGAGCCTCTTTCATACCAAAATATTGGGGTCCTCAATAGGGTCAACTCAGAGTCAAGTCAACTCACACAATAATTTCACGCTTTTCAATGGAGTAAAATTCCTCTCGAGACAAAGTCAACTTCTGTGTGGGGTCAACCGGCCAAATCAAAATGCTAGATCCGCTACTGGTTATATTACCATGGTTTGGCTCGGATTTTATGTCATAGGAGCAACTTAAAATTGTACATTAATTATTATCATCACCGCATTCATGATACTATCATGATTAACTACACAATGATAACATTTTATTGATAGAAGACAATGAAAAATGCTGGATTTTATGACGGAGTCCACACACTGAACATCTGGCTGATGTTGGGACCATGTCGAAAAAAGCATAGATGGGAGAAGCCAGAGGAATCCAAGCTGTCTTAAAAATGATTAGAATATCTGAATTCTGTGTATATGCTTTTACATTGATCTATTCTCAGCATGCTTCTTAATGTAAATCGTCGCTTTAGTTTTGTCACCACGTAAAAATGGAAACTTTACAGGAGGAGCGAAAAACTGCAAAATTTTACATAGATATCATTATATTTTAATTTCTTAATTTATGTAATTTGTGTATGTTGCTTATTTCTGATTGGTTGAAACAATGCGTGTTCCGATTCTTTAGCAAATGGTATGATAATGCCTAAACCAAAAACCGTTAGAAAATGATCACGTGGCGATAGAACTTAAACGACGAAATATAAGTATAGTTATTAAAGTAGGTAGGTAGCAAAGTAAGTATTAAGTAGGTAGAAGCAAATCACGACGTATTTTGTAACCATTAAAAAACAAAAAGCAGTTCAAAATTTCTTACTGAATAAATTATTAAATTAAATGACACTATGCCTGATATCATAAGCGTACCCAGGATTAACTTGGGAGGGGGGACACACCAGCCAAGCGCAAGTCGCTTGCACGACGGGGAGGGGGTGCAATTAATTCAAGGAGGGGGTAGGAGTTTCAACTCCCTAAAACACCTTCCTGAGTACACCCGTGATATTAATGGTGACGATCACTTAATCAGTGATAACTACATTATTATGATACATATCCTTATACAACGAAATATAACCTCTTAATGGTTTTGAACTAAAAAATAATTCAAAAGTAAAACATTGTTGTTATCTATTAGATGCATTTCTACCGCCGAGCTAAGAATTGGATGATAAATACTTGCAAAATATATATTCTTTTAGCCCATTAATAAAAGCACTATGATCTCACCTTCCTTATTTTCCGTTAGTATTGGATTTGGCTCGTCTGTAGAAATACATTTAATTTACACTGGCAAGATACAAGTAAAAACAAAACAAGTATTAGAATATAACTAAATATTATGCTTAGGTTATAAGCATCCATATTGCCTCGTATAGCTAATAAAACAGGTACCTAGTATATTATTTAGAAAAAATGTAGGTACTTAAATAACTAAATAAAATATTTTTAGCCAACTAATAGAGTAGTGAACTGTCAGGTAAAACGGTTTCTTTTAATCAAACGACAAAACAATAAGTGTTGTAGTTTGTAAAACATAATGACGTCATCCTGTCGTCAAATCATTTACTTTTGTAACCGTTTTGATTTTCTTAAGAAATTGTAAAACATGCTTTTACAGCCCTATTATATTCTAACAAGTGAATAAGTATAATGCGTTTAGATTAGTAGTAAAAATAACTTGTTGCATTTGTAGTCAACTACTTCATTATGCTATGCAAAGATAATAGATCTAGCATGCCATGTCATGGACTTGGTATCCTTTTAAATACATTATTTATTTATGGTTTGTCAAAGATTTTCACACTAAAGAATTAATACAATACGGATACAATAAGTTAGTAAGTTTTAACAGAATAGTACAATTTATTGTTAAACTTTGATTAAATTTGTACACATTATGAAATTATATATACTACGGGTCTTAATCGCGTGAATAATTAAAGTCTACCCGTGACCACGGCCGTTGCAATACGGTCGAAACGTCGGGCAATAAACAAGGTATTTTACCTTAAATTATTCACGCGATTAAGACCCGTAGTATATATAATTTCATAATGGTACAACGAACTCTAAAATACTGTTTACAACTTTACTTTAATACAAATAATTTCAAGTTAGGTAATTAATATTTATGGTCATGTGCAATAAATAAAAATAATCCCTATTTGCCTTGGACACGAGATAACTAGAGAACGACTTTACCGATTTCATTATATTTTTTTTTAAATTTTCTAATACTCTGTATTCCGGATTTTTCATAAAAAATGGGCAAATAATGAAAAAAAATAACAGGGCGGTACAAAGTTCGCCGGGACAGCTAGTCAATTTGTGCTTTACCTACACTTGAAACTGCCACCTGATGTTTATTTTCAAATGAGATGATTCTACGAAATAAAGATGTAGGTATCTGAGTTGAGTTTCAAGCAAATTTCCAATATATTGATTCTAAATGCACTACGTATTGTTATTTCTTCAATATAAAAAGACCTAATGATGCATCCACACTAGTTCTTTTTGTTGGTACTGTATCTGCAAAGGAAACAAGAAACTTTTGCGAAGATTGCTTTATATTTTAGTAACTTTCATAAGCATTTCTTACCCATTATTTTATCAGTGCAATAAATACATTTGGAAGAAAAAATAAGTAGATATAGACCCAGGAATCGAAATCCCGATCAATCAAGAAGGAAAACAAATCTTTTTCAATAAATTCCTTTGCAAGCGGTTTAGGTTTAGGAAAGAATTGTAAATAAATTTAGTTTATCGACATAGTTCAGATTTTAAGCTGTTATTTTATTTTTTAATTTGATTATTGATTAGCACAGACAGCTTTGAAGCTGTTATGCGCAAAAGGACAGCATCCCTGATGCAATGGATCTGCCGGAGCAACAACAGCATTCTAAAGGTGATTAGAGATAGACCAGACTGTCTCTTCCTGGTGCACAGGATTCGCATGCATAGCGGCGGGGACAGTGCAGCAGGACGATACATTAACTAATTAACTAGTAATTAATAAATAAGTAATTATTTTTTAATTTTGATATTGTTTTTTCTTAATTTGATTTTAATTTTGATATTTTAATTTTAATTTTAATTTAGTTTTAATTTTGATTTCAATTTAATTATAATGTTGATTTTAAATATTGTGTTTTTTTTTTATGGTAATTAGTAATTATAATGTTAATAATATCCAAATAATTGATAATACTAACATAGTTTCGTGAGTAATTGTAACTAACACAAATATGGATTTAGGCCCAAAATAAATGTTTATTATTATTATTTATTTGCAAAAATGGGTACATAAGTCTAAAGTTTGTTTCCTAGGTCTGAACTTTTCTTTGTAAACTGAACGTTGTTTCTTGTTATTCTATTGAATGTAAATACCGCTGATGGCTGATAAAAAGTTTATTACCATATTACTGCATATTTACTGGTTTTAATAGTTAAACAAATAATTTGAATTATTTTGGAATATGTATATTAAACAATGTCAAATACCACATCGTTTAGCCTTGTAAAACTAATAAACTAGTATGGGCATTCCACAAGAAGTGAACATGAAAAAAATGTTGATGATAACAATTTGAAATGTTATGTTATATCTGTAACTATATGTTCTTGGCCTAAATACAAAATATTTTTGCAGTTTAATGTTTTATGTTAAAGAGTCAAAGGACTGACGATTTCACTAACTGATAGGAATGTTCTACGTCAAATGTTATTTTCCAGCAATTAAAACATAAAGAAAATGAACAAAGTGTTGGAATTTATAGTTTACGAGCTGACCAGAGCAACTTCGTCTGCGTCATTTGTGCCCGTTTTGCAACATTTTTCATTGATGCTCAGCTCCTATTGGCCGTAGCGTGATGTTATGCCTATACCCTTCCTCGATAAATGGGCTTTTCAACACTTAATTATTTTTTCAATTTAAACCAGTATTACGAGAGATTATCGTGTTTAACCAAACAAACAAACTCTTCAGCTTTATAATATTAGTATAGATTAAATGATGTTTTTTACTTAATTTACTTTAACTATCAAACAATAATCTGCAAAATTATTTTGTATTTAGGCCGTGGACAAACACTGGTAAGTATAACTTATTCAAATATTATTAAAATCTAAAACTTACGTAGTTTACGTTTCTATTGAAACCATAAGATTTTTTTTTTTTTTTTAAAGATAACTCCTGTACAAGTTTATAAGCCCTGTGTCGCGGGGGACTTTACAAACATACAAGTCACGGACATAAAGCACACCCAGACTCGGAACAACAATTTGTGGATCACACAAATTAGAGTCCCGTGTGGGAATCGAACCCACGACCTCTGGCTTAGCAGTCAGGGTCACTAACCACTAGACCAACAAGTCAGGCTGAAATTACAATATTAATAGACACAAATAGTACAAATCTTATTAGCATTTAAATTCTCGTCCTGGATGGGAACTGATACCACAAAAGCAACTTGTTTGTAGATGCACCTTAAAAATATCAAACAAAAAATTATAGAGTAAACCATTGCAACCAATTAACAAACTTATACAATTGTACTAATTCCCTTCTAGCGGGTTGCTGTTCAGGATAAATAATCTTAGCGTTAACATTGCAATTTGTTATCACTCCTTGATCCAAACCAAATCCAGGGACACCATGAGAATTCTTCACACAATCAATTAACCTAAATTGTTTATCAAAACAGATACGGAGTTCAAACAAATATTGAATATGATCTTCGTATTTGCATTCAATCATTGGTTTTTTATTCGTTTTAGATAATATAGCTTCGTTTAATTGATCTACAGTCACCGTGTTGATATCTGAAGGTAATATGTTAGCGTCGCTCAGTATGTCGTCCATAGAGTATTTCTTAAGGAGGTCTAAGCCTTTGCTGAAATATTTGAACTCGCTGTTTAAAGGTTCTATGACTGCTGCACATGTGCCGTGTTTGCTCCATTCATGTGCCCATAAACTATAGAGTCCAGTACCTGGAATAGGAAATTGTTTATTAATATAGTTTAATTTGCGGCCTGCTCCTGCTTGGCACGGAGATTTCTCTACTATCTATCTATACTAATATTATAAAGCTGAAGAGTTTGTTTGTTTGTTTGAACGCGGTAATCTCAGGAACTACTGATCCGTATATTATACACTGGCTGACCCGCGCAACTTCGTCTGCGTAAATTTTCCCCGTTTTTGCAACATTTTTCATTGCTGCTCCGCTCCTATTGGTCGTAGCGTGATGTTATATAATCTATAGCCTTCCTCGATAAATGGGCTATCTAACAGTTTTTTTTTTTTTTTTTTTAATTCGGACCCTTAGTTTCTGAGATTATTGTTTTCAAACAAACAAGCAAACTCTTCAGCTTTATAATATTAGTATAGAAGTAAACCTTCCGTGAAAAATTATCTAACTGATGTTGAAAATGTCATGGTTTAGTAGGAGTTAGGATATAATAATAATATCTTGGGACAATTCACACAAAGCTATCTGATCCCAAACTAAGCAGAGCTTGTACTATGGAAACCAGACAACCGATAAACATACTTATATATTTCTAAATACATACATATTGTAGATAAATAACACCCAGACACAGAATAAACCATCGTGCTCATCACACAAAGTTTTATCCTGGGTGGGGATCGAACCCACGATCTCGGATACACTCTCACCGCGCCACAGAGGCAGTCAAAATATCATATACAGACAGATGTAGAACGCGACGGCGAACGAAATGTGGGATTTTGGTCCCACATTACTAGCAATCCTGTTAACCCCTCTAGCTAAGCTCAATGACTTGTGTTTGGAGTGGGTTCACGTCGCGTCGCTAGTATAATGGGTAGGATTTGAACCCGCGCCCTCACGATTGCGAGACCGATGCCTTAGCCATTAGGCTACCGCCGCTTCGAATTAGTAATTTAAGTCTGTAATTTATGTCTAGATGTTATTTATATCTATTCAAAAAATAAATAATAAATCAATTTATACATATTTTAAAAAAATCCGGCTAAAAGCTAATTCTCTTTAAACAGCTGTATTTAGTCAAGTCGAGACAGAATGTCGTACAAAGCTGCAGCTATTGGTGACGCATATATTTACTAGAAGCAAGTCGCAGAAGGCAGATAAACTATTAGCGGACTGACATTTTCTCGACCCAAGGCCCAAGACAAAATGAAATATATTAGTTCCGCAAACGCAGGGATTGTATTGTCACCAACAGTACACACAATCTAAAAAATCCTTTTAGATGATGCTATGGCAACTCTTAAACACAATAATACGCAACATATATTACCCGTGAAATTGTAATGTTAACGCATCGATATGTTTCGGTCGAAGGGCGCTGTAGTAAGTGTAATTACTGAGCAAATGAGATTTAAGAACTAATACAGCGTGGTGTGGTGATTCAGATCTTTGCCAAACAAGGATTTGGGTGGCACAGGCGCACGACCACTCTCTCTCTCTACTTCTCTAAAACTAAATTCATGATTTTCGTTTTCTTAAATTTCTTGCGTTTATCTATCTATTATAATTAATTTTTGGATAAGCACAAGAAGTCCGAACCCATAGACGATTTTCAGACACGAGTAGATGGATTTGATGTTGCTAACACTGTATTTCACTAGCTCATTTTTGATCGAAACTTTGTTTCCATTGAATTAGAGTAGGCCTGCTCGTCTCTTCTTTCGTTGTATAAAAACAAAGATGCTCTTTAACATGCTTTAGCTCATCTGGAGATAGGCAGGCCACATGTCAAGATACTAAAAGAAAATATAGACACTGGAAGCATCTACATGGCCAAGACCTATGGGAAAAAGATTCATACAGGGACAGAAGAAACGATGGGCTGACGACATCGTGAAGACCAGGAAACCAGTGAAAAGTAAAGTCAAAGAAAAAAAGAGATGGACAATAATGAGGGAGGCTTTTACTCTCATAGGGGACATGAAAGACAATTTACCCTTCTGCAACTATCGTGGTAGTCCACAGGACATTGCATATCATAAAAACATGCACTACTTCATTATTTTTAAAGATACGATATTCTGACTGTGTATATTTGTGGCTGGTGTATATTGCTCTCTGCAGTGGTTGGGTGTCTATCAATCTACTACGTCAGTTTCTGATAGACTACCATATAGTATACGACAGTAAAATCGTAAAACATCGATTCGCTTCATTTATGTAATTTGTGTTTATTTTTTAGACATATTTTTTAATAAATAAAATATTTTTTTCATAAGTGTTACTTTTCTTTTTATACTTATGGGCTTTATATTATAAACTAATTATTTTAATGCAATAATTGCATTTTAGAAAGATAGAAAAATTTGAAGTCCAGATCCAGGAATCGAACCCGAGACTTCCGTATGCCAAACCGGGGCCGGAATCGAACCACCTGTCTGGACTATGTTACTAGACATCTTTCATTTTTCTCATTTTTTCTTTTATTTTTTTCATTTCATGCACGCAAATTGGGCCCCCGCATGCGCCATCTAGCCGGTAGTTAAAGAACTATCACGGCTTTTATTATTGCTTCGTTACAGAGAGCCTTTTAACAAATTATAATGTCGCAGGCCAAATATTATAGTAATTTTAGGCATTTCTTGCCAATTACTTTAATGCAATAATTGCATTTTAAAGCCAAGTTACTATTTTATTTTAAATACTTAGTATTTATGCAAATGTAATGAAATATAAGACGTCAAACGGGAGTCCACGAGTCTACCACGTCAGCAGAATTGTGAAATTTGGGTCACGACAGTTGCAGAGGGTTAAGTGATACTAACACAACATATCTCTAGTTATATTAAATTATTACTAACAATACTAACTTAGTGAAGTAATTTTTATAGGCATTTCTTGTCAATTACTTTACAAATACAATAATTGCATTTTTGAAAGATAGAAAAATTTGAAGTCCAGACCCAGGAACCGAACCCGAGACTTTCGTAGCCAAACCGGGGCCGGAATCGAACTACCTATCTGGACTATGTTACTACACCTCAAATTTTTCTACCCATTGATGCTCACGAGTTGGGCCAAAAATGCAATACTAACTGAAGCTATAAATACATAATATGTATATTTTATACTACAAAATGAGAAGACGAGCAGGTCGTGGGCCTAATGTTAAGGGTCACGCTTGCCCATAACAGTATCAGTGCCACCCAAATCCTTGATTGGCACCGTACTGCACTCCTCATTAGTTCATAAATCTCATCATTCCCACATTACTAGCAATCTTGCTAACCCCTCCAACTAAGCTCAAAGGCTTGTGTTAGGAGTGGGTTCACGTCGGTAGTATAATGGGTAGTATTCGAACCCGCGACCTCACGATTGCGAGACCGATGCCTTAGCCATTAGGCTACCGCCGCTTCCATTGAATATAAAATGACAACTCTAAAATCTATGCAAATTTATATGAAAACAGCTTGTTTCAAATCATTTCCTTTTTAGATAAATACAAATGAAATATTTGCTCTTAGTATAAAACTAATTCTATAGCACATATTTAATACTACTTGAATTTCTGATGACTTGTTTACTTATTGTTATCGAGGAAATGTGATTAGATTATGAGGTTTATACCTAACTAGCTGACCCGCGCAACTTCATCTGCGTAAATTTTCCCCGTTTTTGCAACATTTCTTATTGCTGCTCCGCTCCTTATTTCTCCACTATTTAATGGATGTTATATATAAACCTTCCTCTTCAATCACTCTATCTATTAAAAAAAACCGCATCAAAATCCGTTACGTAGTTTTAAAGATTTAAGCATACATAGGGACATAGGGACTGAGAAAGCGACTTTGTTTTATACTATGTAGTGATATTGAAAATCTAGGTTTCAAACATTGTGCCTTTATGTTTGCTTGTTCTGTCTAATCTCTGGTTGGATTTTCATATTTTTATTTTATTTTACAAAAGTTCCATTCTAGTAATAATTTAAATAAGTTCATGTATTAGAGATATTTGCTAATTACAAGCTTTCACCTTTAAGTCTGTAAATATTGGTTGGAGGCAGCCATTTGTAAGTACAGTTAACTACATAAATTGCTCATCAGCAACATTTGTAACCGTCAGAGATCCTAAATGAATGGTAAAACTATAATTTTTAATTTTTTTCTATGGTGTGGTGACGTCATGTTGTAATTTGAATATTTGTGACACTGAGGAAAGTGATATTTATGTAGCTTATGTAGCTGGCTGTACAATAATAACTGAGGCAAATTATTTTTTAGGATTCAACTTTCTTACATTGATATTGTTATTTCAAAACGGTTTTCCAAATTTTTTTTGTGTTCAAGGTACAAAAAAACAATGTTTTTGTTCTATCAAAAACTTTGTTTCGCCAATTTTTTTTATTTGGTAGAAATAAAAAAAATTGGTGGCACACCGTAGAACAAAAACAATGTTTTTTTTTCAACATGCATGATATGACAAATGCTTCCCCCCCACCCCTATTGTTTGTCATCCCTAGGTAAAAATGGTCTTCACAAGCTTTAAACGTTTCTAAAAGA
The DNA here is from genome assembly GCA_945859575.2 of Herminia tarsipennalis. Classification (NCBI taxonomy): domain Eukaryota; kingdom Metazoa; phylum Arthropoda; class Insecta; order Lepidoptera; family Erebidae; genus Herminia; species Herminia tarsipennalis. The sequence goes on along the minus strand of OX243834.2, from coordinate 4,698,966 downwards.
CCTATCTAAGGATTTTCCACATGAGACAATAGGGGAAAAAATTTTTTTTAGGGACCTCCCCTATTTACATGACATTTTTTCTAAAATATTTTTCTTTCACTTTGTCGGCATAAGTAATATGTGTATCCATGTAGCAGCAATAACAGTCTCCGTGCTAAGCTGAGGACGGACGGACATGGCAAAACTATATGGGTTCCATTTTGCCATTTTGGCTACGGAACCGTGAAAACGCGGGAACTGTCGTAGTAAAATGACTGGAACATGATTATTTCTACTTAACCAGCAACCTGTCTACATATGTTACATTTTGAAATAAATTTGCTTTTTAAAAATGTGATGCATTCTATTTTTAAATTACGAGCGTCATGAAACTTATCAAGTAACCAATGTAGCAAAACCACAATATCTGGAGCAAATTAACTTTAATACAATAGTTTTAAAACTCATTTGTTTAATCGGAAATGTTACCACATTATTAATCCAATTATAGATTTATATAACTTAATTGCCTTTAACATATTCAAGGAAAACAACTAATTTGTTAACAAAATGATAACTGTTTACCATATATTTTTATTTATTTACTACCATTATCCTTTGGTTTGTCTGTTTCATCTTTAGTTTTTACAGCCTACTAGCTTCTAGCCATGGCTCCGGCAGCGGTTTCCTTTATAAAAGCAATATTTGAAGGTTATCAAAATTTCAGCTTAAGTAATCAATTGGTGCAAAACTTTTAAGACTTGGAAGATATACCAACTAACTCTGTAGCGCAGTGGGAGTGTGTCCGACTGCTACGCAAGAGGTTGTGGTTTCAATTCCCACACGGGACACCACTTTGTGCGATCCACAGTAAAGTTTCATCAAAATCAGTTTAGTAATTTTTGTGTTAAGGAGCAACAAACAACCATTCATTAGCAAGATTAATCTTTGAATGACAACATACATATAATAATGGTCTCGTAATCTATCTCAGTTGAGAGAGACTTGTGTATGTGATCAGCGACTAGTATACACAAAAGATACTATCATGCACATTGTGGTGCAAGCAGACATAAGTGCACTCACTATTTTCTCACTCTCTTCTTTTTTGAATTTATTACAATCTAGCCTGTTTATAGGCTAATTTCTGGAGTGTCGAGTATTTATTGTACACTATAACCGCACAAAAGGTAGACACTACAAACTACAGAATGGACAGGTCCAGACATGTCCAGACAGGAAAGAGACATGTAGGCAGACCTAGGAAGCAATAGGTGGATGATATTAGTTCATTGGCAGATGATTTGTGTAACTGAATTTTGAGTTTTATATTATTTTCTTATGATTGCATTACCTTTCACTTCCATCTATGTACCATTTTGCTTAACATATAATATTAAATAAAAGTTAAATTTTACCTTTTTCAATATTAATCCAGCTTTGCTCCAATTCATCTTCAATAGGTTTCACTTGTTCTGGATCAAATAGCCATGTATTATTGCAGTTTTGTGGACCTAGGTTTTCTGAATTCGATGGCCAAATACCATGTATAGTCCACATATCTCTCTTTTTAGGGTAAATGCAACTATGATTGGGTTTATTGTGAACCCAATCTTTGCATACTGTTGCCGGCCAGTGTTGTGTAAAAATTAAAAATTCCCAGTCTTTATTAGAGTTTTCTGAACCATTAAAATCTACCAAGTGCGCGAAGTCCAGGCTAAAAAGAAATAGTTAAATTAAAAATAATGTCAATTATATATTGCCAAGGCATATTGTACCAAAAAACATTACCTCAAGTAGAGTATTAAGAGTGAAATTGCATTTTTGTTGCACATGATTGCTTAATAAGATACGAGACAGCTCTGTCAATATTCAATATTGAATGATTTACTCAAATTCTGCTTTATATTTATGTAGGCTACCACGGAAAAATATGAATACGAATGTATCATACATAATAGAGCAGAGGCATTAGAAAAATATCGATATAAAAATATTTTCTAAATCGAGCTATCGATAAATACAACGTATTAGCGTCATCGACAATTTTTTTTCTAGTTGGCTAAATTTGAACGTTTTCTTAAAGACATAAGTCTTACTAATATTCTAAATACGAAAGTTGGTTAGAATAGATGAATGTTTTTTTTTTTCTATTTTTATACAAAATTATTACAATATTGGGATACATTTTAATGCTAGTTATATTGATACCTTACCTACTGATTTGAGTTTTACCGTGCATCATAGTAACGTCGATGTGACGACGATAGTTAAACCTACAAATTTTAAAAACAACAACTTTTGCTGTTTATTAATTTTAAAAGTACATAGATATTCGCTAAGAAAATAATGATAAGTCTGTTTGCCGCCTCCTCGATTGTTCCAAGCGAAATTAAAATATCGTATAGGTCAGTATCAGTAGTCAGACTGCCTCTGTGGCGCGGTGGGAGTGTGTCCGACTGCTACGCAAGAGGTCGTGGGTTCGATTCCCACACGGGACACCACTTTGTGTGATCCACAAATTGTTGTCCCGAGTCTGGGTGTACTTTGTGTCCGTGACTTGTATGTTTGTAAAGTCCCCCGCGACACAGGGCTTGTACCCTACTGCGGGAGTCGTCTTTTTCTAAAAAAAAAAAAAAAAGTATCACATTAAAATAAAATTTTATTTTCATATAAGTTTCAGAATAACATATCGAGCTAGGTATATTTAAATAATTTTTCAATTTCATATTATTTCTGTTTAAAATATCGATATATCGATCCTTTTTCTTGTCTTCTACATCTCTAACAAATTATGTCAATTGTTTTGACATATGTAGAAGTGAAGTATGGTGACACGTTCAGAAACAAATTAAAAGTTTGATTTGAAATAATAATAATATAAATATAGGGATAAAAACCAATTCTTCTTCATTTTAAATTATAACAATATATAGCTGCCTATAGCCGTAGTTAATAGAAAATAATATCAATGTTTTTTACCTTAATACTTTTTAGTTCGAAGATACTCCTACAGATGTCAATAGTGTGCCGTAATATAACTAAACCAATAAACAAATATTTTCACCGACAGGTGACAACTTTTAGAAAATCGTATTTTAAATTAATTAACAACACAAAACAAATAGAGTTACTACGGTTAACAACATTTATGATAACATGACTCATGTCACAGGAACGTATGTCACAGGAACGTAAGCAAGACATTATCAATACAAAAAGAAAATTTATAATGCATCATGTGTGGCAGCACAAAATACCGCTCTCGGTCTTTTGTGGTGGTCAGTTAGGTCAGTTTGATAGTACTTAGGTAGGTATCTAAATAAAACTGCGTTCTCTGTTATAGTTTTTAAGTTTCCGTACCTCAAGGAAAAAACTCAGATCACTCGTGTTTTTGTCAGTCCATCTGTCACAGCCAATTTGCACCGACTCTACTGGACCGATTAAGTTCAAATTTTCTTGTTTCTGTTACCCAAACACGGGCGCTTAACGTAATTAGGAGAATTTGGAACTTAACCGCTCAACTCCCGCCGCAGAACGCCGCCGCAGAACCATTTTTGGGAGGAAAAATAGAAACTTAAAAAAAAAGTTTTATTCAAGAACTCCCTATCTCCGAAGCTACTGAGCCTAATACTCGTATTTTGGAAAAATACAAAAGGTAGGTCTTAGTCTATCTGACTTTTAAACATGGGGGTCATTTTAGGCGCAAGACAATAAATTTTGAATGATATCATGAAAACAAATGAAAGACTTGGTGTAAGGGTCTCAATTTGTTATTTAAGTAAAAGGTGTGGAATGAAAATTCTCGTGTTCTATTTAATTTTATTATCTTGTCTTATCTAAAAACATATCTTTAGAAAAACACCAATAAAACAATAATTATTTAAAAAAGCATGACTTAAAAATTTGACAATTAAGTATGTATTGTGACAGTGTAGTTTTTATGTTATTTTGGACATCGTTTGCTTATACGAGTAAAATCACAATTTACTTGATGCGTTTTGTTTGTTAAGCTAAGATAGTTCAGCTGTACTTTGTTTTCGTAAAAATAAAGATTATTATTATTAATATACATATATACACAGTTATAAACAAACAAACATTGTAAACATCGGCTATTTGAAATTAGTGGCAGTGAGTTTTTATTGTCTTGTTCCTTTCGCTGGATTTGGGTCCCTATTGCTTACGAACAGGCATATAGTATGTAGGTACCTACATGTAGAATCATGGCTTTTCCCAAGTGTTGTATTTTGCGTCATATGTGAATAAATAATTTTTGATTGATTTGATATAAAACTTGATTATACCCACTTTACGCATTATGGTTACTGCTTACGTGAGTTTCATGGTATAATGGTTGCAGCACCTTACTGGCTTATATGTATATACCTAGTCTAGCCATAAATATTGTTACGAAGAAAAAACATTTTTTTTTATTGCAAATAATATTTATTACTTTTACAGTGTGTTAGTTTAATACATAAATAAAAAACAATTCAAAATATAAAAAGCTTATTCGAAGTGGTCTCCATTGGCTGCAACACAGTCCTTTAAACGTTGAGGCCAGTTATCAATAGAAGCACGCACTCTTTCCATGGGAAAATTCTTCACTGCCAATCGTATGGATTGTTTTAGGGACTCCAAATTATCATGGCGTTTAGAGCAAGCCATACTCTCTAAAACTGACCATAAATCATAATCCAGCGGATTAAGATCGGGACTAGACGACGGCCAGTCTTCAGCTCTGATGAAGTCCGAAACGTTCACTTCCAACCAAGACTGCGTGGACCGAGCTTTATGACCCGGCGCTGAGTCTTGTTGGAAGGACCATACTTGGTTATTGAACATGGTGTTGTTAAGGGGTTTAACTACCTTCTCAAGAATGGTATCTTGATACACTTGTGCCGATGTTTTGATACCTTTTTCACAAAAATATGGCTCAGTCACTCCTTCATAGCTAACACCCCACCAAACCATCACTGAAGTCGGATAATGCCCACGTTGCACTCTGTCGACTAATTGGGAAGCTTCCTTAGAGCTTTGAGCATAAATACGGTCATTTTGTTTGTTAAAATGTTGCTCAACTGTAAAGATTTTCTCATCCGTAAACAAAATTTTTCTGTGACCTCCCTTTGCGTACCGCTTCAGTAGTTGCTTCGATTTTACCACCCTATTCTTTTTTAAATTATCAGTTAAAAAATGACCAGTGCGTCTCTTATAGGCTGCAAGTCCTAAGTCATCTTTTAAAATGCGTGACATGGTTCTGGGTGCTATCTTCATCTCCCGAGATAAAATCTTTTGCTTTCGGACAGGATTTCTTCGAATTCTTTCCCTTACTGCTTTGACCACCATTTTCGTACGAACACTACGTGGACGGCCAGATCTTTTTCTGTCACAAACAGAGAAGGTCTCATTGTACCTATTAATAGCCCGGTACACAAACATTTGACTAATACCAAGCGTATGGAGAGTTTTAAAAATTACATTCGGCTCCATACCAACTTTGTGTAATGCAATCACAGCGATTCGGTTTTCTTTATCACCCCACTCCATTTTAATATAACAAAATATTGTACAATGTATTGGCGCCAAAATTAGAAAATACAATGAACAATCGTATAAAAATGACAGATTCCAAATTCAAATGTAATATCTTTCTTATTTTTAATTGTAACAGTATTTATGGCCAGACTAGGTATACAAATATATTGTAATAATTGGAATTTTCAAAAAGTGGCCATGACTTTTTATTGCCAAGCTCTTTTCTCACGGCTTTACTCTTGCGAACTTGGCATTAAATGTAGAATCATTCTATTCCAAATGTTGTCTGACATTCTTAAGTGTTGCATTCTGTAACCTAAGTGAATAAAGTACTTTTGACTTGAGATGGTTGCTGTAGGCAAGTGCCTAAAACTCTTGAATTGAATTTTCTATGGAATATCTATAGCAGACAGGAGCCAAATTGCTCTATTGAGTCGAAAATAACAAATTATTAATGTAATGTTTAAAATATGTACTTTTATTGTTAAAATTTGCTCTACAAGTAGATTATGGAGACACATATTAACCATTGTAACATCTAACTTTTACCCATTTTCGCAAATAAAAGAGATTGTTTTGAACATTTAAAAAAAAAATGTCATGTATGATTGGACGTATTTATGATTTTTAGAATTTCAAAAGATATGATTTCCAGTTAGATTTCTCTTCTGTTATTTTAAAACTTTGGCATATTTTCACGTTTTTGTTTTTAACGGGGCTCTGTAACGAAATAATATTGAAAGATTTAACTTATCAGACAACTCAGACAACTCACACAAGACCATCTGATCCCAAAATGAGGTACTATAGCAAACAGACAACTAATACTCGTTAACATATTTAGATAACTCTAAATACATACGCAGCTGGTAGGTGGTACTACTCATGGGTAAAAGTGAAAAGGGAAAAATTAAAGTCGTCATGTGCGGAGTCCGATACCTCTTCCATCGTGTGAGTCCAACTAACACTGGAGTTGTGTTATTAAAACACTTAAATTGCAACCAACACTCATTTGACTTTACCGTGGTCAGTGTTTTTTACCCAACTGCAAGGAAGGGTTATGTTTTTCGCACGTATTAATACGTATAATATTCTTTAATACCTCATATTTTTCAAACCACTAGACGGATTTATACAATTAAGACGTCGTTAGATTCGTCTTGACCGCTCAAGTGTTCTTAGATGTAACGTTTGGAAAAAACAACATGGCAGCTGTGAGATGTCAAAATAATGAGGAGAAAAAAATGTGGTTTTGGGTACTGCAATAAGGGTCGGAGGCACTTTACTTCGTTCATCGAGATTTATTAATGGCCCAACTGCATGCTATTAAGTTATAGGTACGTAAGGAATCTTGTTTCCATCTTTTTTGAGCAGGCGGGTATATTTTTGATACGTTAGACTTGAATCCGTTCTGAAAAATAATCTTGCGTGAATCGCTTAGGTACTTGCCTACTTTTATACGGCCATTAAATCCGGTAAGCCAAGCTAGCACAAGATTTTTGCAATGGACAGCAAGTTGCAGCAACTATGGCAGAACAAATCGCTGGTTCCTTGCTGTTATTTGGCCCCTCAAGCAAGCGGACGCTGACCCAAGCTTTTTTCACGATACCGTTCTATCTAACCTCATTCCGACTTTTTTCTACCCGTCACTCGCTCTGATGCACCAATGAAAAAAGTCATTCGCGTGTTTCACGATACAATGAGTAAGTATCGCTTCATAACAACCAAGCGATGCATTATGGAACTCGGTATTGACACAAAATAAAGAGAGTACAGAAGGCAAACTTTAAGCTCTATCCACACACATCCTCTGGGCCGTCACTTTTTAATAAATTTTAGGTGGGGATGGGGGCGTCTATTGAGACATGTAGGTTCCTATATGAAGACCGGGTAATATCATGTTGGACCATGCTCACTGTACAGTTCCGCAGCCGTTTTTATTTTAAAAATTCACTACACTAGAAAAAATGCAATTTGAATAATTGCATCAGTAGAAAAATAACCCCAGTTTATTAAAAACCTGATAATTTTTTAAATTACCTGTCGAATGATGTGCCACACGTTGATATTTGCTGAAAAAAAAACAGCTTCTGTTACACTTATGGAGTGCAATCCTTAAAAATGTTACTACAAGACACCTTTTCACCAAATTTAATCAATATTCTTGTGTAGTTTTTGAGTAAAATGCCTGTGATATTCGGATGGACAGACGTGACAAAACTATAAGAATTCCGTTTTTGTCATTTTGCCTATGCAACCCTAAAAACACCGGCCATAGTATGAGTTGCGGAGGGGGATAGCAAGCCTAAGCTTATGAGTTGAGGCACCCAAGTTTTTTTTTGAGGTAGCCTCCTCAAATGAGGATAAGATTCTTTTGGGAATGGCTTGAGCTCCCTATATCACCCCTGCATCTACTATTGCGGGCTTTATAGAGGATGTGAAAGCACCGTGCTCCATAAAAAAATATTAGTGCGAATGTTTTACATCAACTCGTTCCTCCAAGCTGGCGACCGAGCTTTCGTACGTTCCACTGTCCGTCCACGTCCTGGATACGGCCGGATAGTGTCAAATATTGTGTGGATAGTCTGGATAGAGGTTTACACTATACATACTTTGTTCTGCAGCACAAATAGACAGAGCCGTAACTGCAAGGGAAAGTGGCATTGAGGGGGGATGTCCTACCTTAAAATAGCAATGGGGCCGTAGTTTGGGGAGCAATGTGGGATAATGTCTAGTTACAATTACAACCGACTTTCGAAACAAAGTGGTTATAATTTAATAATAATATCTGGGGGCAACTCACACAACGCTATCTGATCCCAAACTAAGCAGAGCTTGTCTTTGGAAACCAGACAACTGATAAACATACTTATATATTTCTAAATACATACATATTATAGATAAATAGCATCTAGACACAGAATAAACCATCGTGTTCATCACACAAAGTTTTATCCTGGGTGGGCATCGAACCCACGACCTCCGGAGCAGTCAGGGTCACTAACCACTAAACCAACAGGACTCGTTCCAGGTTCCGTCCGTGAGCGATGTATATAAGCATCTCGCGCACTTTGTATAAACGTTACCTACTGTGGTCTCAGTGCCTTGTGGTATTGATGGTAATTAAATGCGCTTGCGCCGGCCGACACTCAGACGCGTGGACGCTAACTATCCTTAAATGCCAGGTGCTTTCAAAACGGATTAGTTATAGAAAAGCCACAAGTTTGTAAGAATTAGTTTTTTGCTATTTAGGTTTCTATTTTCTCATCTTGACTTTACTTATGTATTGATGGTTAATTGAAATTAAAAATGTACTTAGATAATTAAAGTAGAAAGGTACATAACTATGTAGATACTTAAATAATATTTTTATTATCGACTGCCTCTGTGGCGCGGTAGGAGTGTATCCGACTGCTACGCAAGAGGTCGTGGGTTCGATCCCCACCCAGAATAAAACTTTGTGTGATGAGCACGATGGTTTATTCTGTGTCTGGGTGTAATTTGTCTATAATATGTATGTATTTAGAAATATATAAGTATGTTTATCAGTTGTCTGGTTTCCATAGTACAAGCTCTGCTTAGTTTGGGATCAGATAGCTCTGTGTGAGTTGTCCCAAGATTAAAATTATGTACCTAAGTAAATAGGTACTTAAAGGGAGGTAGGCACACCCATTAACGTATAGACCTGGACCGCGCCATCCCTTTCAATTAAAAAGTAAATATTGACTGCAAAGCGTAAAAGAAAGAAAACCTCGTGCGGTCCTGACTCTTTGATAGGTATTGTCCAAAAAGTAGCGTTGTCTCTTTCTAGAGAGTGGTCAATTTTGGGAGGTTATGGCGTAGTCCAGGAGGCCTACTTTATTTCAATGAAAACGAAGTTTCGATCAAAAATGAGATGGTGATATACAGAGCCAGCAACATCCATTTAATCCACTCGTTCCAGGAAATCATCCATGAGTTCGATCTTGTTGTGCTTATTCAAAAATTAATTATAATATTCCCCGTAAATTTAAGAAATTTAAGCAAACAAATATTCATGAATTTCGTTATAAAGAAAGAGAGTAGGTCTACAGGTCTATACGTCAATGGGCACACTATTATGATCGATTATGTTTTAAGTAAAACGATGTAGATAGGTTATAAGCGCTCAGAAAGCGGCACCATAAAATTTAGACAATTGATCAAGTTTTTATATGTCAGTGTCGCAATGTCGGCATCAATAGATGAAAGAAGCGGATTACATTTTTCTCTTTTTCGCTCGTGTTAATTAAATCATGCTTTCCTACTTTTACGACTGATTTAAAAGTGTGACATTGCAATATAATATTGACTGCCTCTGTGGCGCGGTGGGAGTGTATCCGACTGCTACGCAAGAGGTCGTGGGCACGATCCCCACCCAGGATAAAACTTTGTGTGATGGGCACGATGTTTTATTCTGTGTCTGGGTGTTATTTATCTATATATGTATGTATTTAGAAATATATAAGCATGTTTATCAGTTGTCTGGTTTCCATAGTACCTACAAGCTCTGCTTAGTTTGGGACCATAGTCTTGTGTTAGTTGTCCCAAGATATTATAATAATTATTATTATATTATTATTATATAGGTTATCTATGTGTGCATTAGGTCGACGTTTTTTAAGATCTAATGTTGTTTATGTAAAATTTACCTATAACATCATTGATTATGATAAACAAATTACTATGTTACAAAACATGAGATTCTCTTTAACATTCATCCGTCTTTTGCCAAAGAAATTTCCACTAATTCCGTCACGGAACTTCTTCCAAATAAGTACTGGGCACAAAGGAATCTTTAGGTTAACATCTGATTTTTGTGACAGATTTATTTCATAACAGTTTTCAAAATGTTTTATTACGTTTTGCAAGTATTTTAATTAATCGACACAGACTTAACACGGCTCAGTTTACCTGCACTTTTGAAATAGGTAACTAAATTGGTGCAATAAGCACCTGAGTCGGAAGTTCCAAATTAATCAGAAGTACCTATCTATTAAACAAATATTTCTTAACTAGCTTTTGCCCGCGGTTCCGCGGATGTCGGTTATCGCGATAAAAACTATCCTATGTCCTTCCACGGGACTCAAACTATATCCATACCAAATTTCATCAAAATCGGTTTAGCTGTTTGAACGTGCAATCGTAACAGACAGACAGACAGAGTTACTTTCACATTTATAATATTAATATAGTATGGATAGGCAATGGTAAACCAAACGTACCTAATCCAAACGTCTACAAAATATATTTTCTTTAACATAATCGTCCTATACACTCGTTCTGTAGTTGTAAGATAAAGTTAATGTTTAGGGCACCTTGCCATCTCAATGTCATCGGTTCGATGACACGCTAGCCGCGACCCTTGGAGATAAAACTACCTATAGTACTGCACCTACGCAGTATTCATTCGAACAAGGCAATTTTTCAATAAAACCTGACTACTCAGTACTTAAAACTGCATTCAGAGTAAACTCTGAATGCAGTTGTAAAGATCAAATTGAAAAATTCAAGTTTTCTCTCTGAGTTTATGCCGATCTAGACTGTTTTTCAGCGGATTTGGAATGGCCTTGGTCTACTGGTTAGTGACCCTGACTGCTAAGCCGGAGGTCATGGGTTCGATCCCCCCATAAAACCTTGTGGGATGAGCACGGCGGTTTATTTTGTGTTTGGGTGTAAATTATCTATAACTAGCTGTCCTAGCGAACTTAATACCTACAGAGTATTAGAAAACTAAATAATAAAGAATGAATGAAATCGGTAAAAATGTTTTCTAGTTATCTCATGACTAAGGGAAAAATACATTCATTTATACAACGTTATTCTTGGTACTATGCGTTTCAAATGAGTTGATAACTGTCATGATGACATTTTGATTCGCATATCGACTGCAACTTAATTGTATGACGTAAGGTCAGCAATTAAATGATTCGTAAAAAGGTGTCATTAGAAGTACCTAATAGCTACTCTAATGAACTTATTTATAAGCACCGTATTTTACTATTTACTAATATAGTTAAGTTTTAGTTAAAAAAAATATCACGACTGACTGAAAGACACATATTTTGCCTATTTACTTATTTTTATTTGGTGTTTATTGAATAATAAAGAATACTATTAATATTATAATAAAGAAAAATATTAAGTACATAGTTCAAAGCAAATAAATAATACGTCCGATCCATTACCATACACATACGTATTTTACCCGACTTGGGAGTTTTTGGCTGCTAGCGGTACAATTTTGACAAGTACAGAGTGAAGTTGAAACGCATAGTATAGTGCAAACCAGAAAGTAGTTTGCTCAGAATCATATGTCATAATCCATTGGGGTAGTTTTTGGACCATATTATATTTTTCAATTAATTAATTATACAATTATTAATTATTTCGTTAATCATTGTAACAGTCCAAAGTTCTGTTCACAATGTGATATTAAATGTGATCATCACTTAATTTTAAATAATAACCATGTATTACGTAGGTACTACGGGACGCAATAAGCATAATAGCACGAAGAACACAAGACAACTTGAATGGCTTATAACTCTACTAGTTTTCAATTTTTTTTTTATGGGATTTCTTGAAGTAAAAATCTTGTTGATGTGTCTGAGCTTTGCACTATACCAAAATAACCTTGTTTATATAAAACTAGCCAGTAAATTTTTCCCGTTTTTTCAACATTTTTCATTGCTGCTTCACTCCTATTGGTCGTAGCGTGATGTTGTAGCCTATAGCCTTCCTCAATAAATGGGCTGTCTAACAATAAAATAATTTTTCAATGCGGCCCAGTCATTCCTGAGATTATCGCATTCAAACAAACGAACAAACTCTGAGGGGTATGAAAAATAGATAGTAGCCGATTCTCAGGCTTAATGAATATGCATATAAAATTTCATAAAAATCGGTCAAGCCGTTTCGGAGGAGCATGATAACTAACATTGTGACACGAGTATTTTATATATAAGATAATATAGATGTTTAGCAGTTATCTGGTTGCCATAGTACTTATAAGCTCAGTTTAGTTTGGGATCAGATAACGTCGTGTGAGTTAGTTATTATTATCTATTATTTTTTTAACTATTATAACTATTTTTCTAGTGTTGAGTTTCTACAGCCTGTGACAGGTCGACATGGCAATCGGGATTTGAGTTTAGACAGGGAAGACCAAGATGCAATACATCTTACACCCACGCAGCGTAACTTAAGGCAGGAACCAGGCTGCCGGCGGATATAGTCTAACAATTAATTGCAACAGACCATACACATACACCATTTTCTATTATAGCTTTTGGATTGATATCTAATCCAACGCATACTGTGTGCGCCGGCGCCGGCCGGTGCGATCTGCGTCGTCAGATTTCAGCCGGACAATCCGCGACAATCAAACACACTAGCAAGTAGCCGGCCGGCAACCGTTCAGTTAGTATGAAGACGTAACAGGCCACTGCCGACGGTCTTGTGGTCTGAAACTGCCGGTTGTTAACTGGCAGTGTGTAGCCCCAGAACCGGTTTTCAACCATTGCCGACAGGTAATTAAAGCTATAGTGTGTGGACTATGAATACCCAGGACGACAGGCAATAGTGTGTCTGCAAGCGGACTAGCAATGCACCAGTTCCCGTCGGAAGCGTTTATTTATTTTAATCAGGCTTAATTTTTAGCTTTTTTTTACGTGTGTGTCCTCGCCGTCGAGGGCACGACAGGTGGGTATGTCGGACTCGAACCGACTAAAAAATCACACGTCTTGTAGGTCCGTGGCCGGAGATGAGGGTGTCCCTTGCGGAGTAGTTACCTTCACCTCCGGCGGACTTAATTTTTACCTGTGTTTGTGTTCTAAAATTAATTTGTAAATGGCCACGTAGGTATACCTGTTACGGGCCATAAATCTTAGAATGATGTGCCTACCTATCTATTTAAATAAGCACCTATAAAATTCACTACAACTTTACTTTAATTGAATGTATAGCTTTTATTATAATATTATCGGACTTAATCGCGTGAAATATTTAAAAGTACAAACCTTTTAATAGAGTCGAGGGCAGGGGGTTTCCCTTGGATCCGTCTATAAAATCGATTGTTTCTTTGTCAAATTGAGGGCCTAAACCTCACAACACAATAGCGGTGAAAGTCTTTTCTTTTCTTTCTTCCACGAACGTGTAGACTCTGGAACGAACTACCTGCTGCGGTGTTTCCCGAGCGCTACGACATGTCTTTCTTCAAACGAGGTTTAAAGAGAGTTTTCACTTCACGGTAGGCAGCGGCTTGGGTGTGTCCCTGACAATCCTGTAGTTCATGAGCGGCGGTTACCGCTTACCATCAGGTTGGCCGCTGGCTCGTCTGCCAACCATAGGCAATAAAACCCAGGATAAAACTTTGTGTGAAAAGCAAAAAAATGGTTTATTCTGTGTCTGGGTGTTATTTATCTATAATAATGTAAGTATGTTTATCAGTTGTCTGGTTTCTATAGTACAAGCTGTGCTTAGTTTGAGATATCAGATAGCGTTGTGTGAGTTGTCCCAAGACATTATTATTATTATTAATAAACAATGATTTTACTCCAGTAAAATAGTCTGTAGGTGATTAAGGTCATTACTCCAAAAACGAGTGCTGGTGATTAAGGTTTAATATATTAAATATTTTCAAAAACTGATAATACAAAGTTATTTACAGTGTAAAGATGCCACGAGCAGGAGGTTATTAGGATATTACAAATCACTCTGTATATCTTATGTTTCTCAATCGTGAGGTTCCCATAGCAAGTTCTGCCTAGTTTGTATCAGATGGCCGTATGTGAGATATCCCATGTCATTTTTAAACTATTGCATAGCTTTTGTCGCAGGCTTTGAGCTCAGCGACCGAATCAAGAAATTCCGTAACGAAAATAAAACCTAATACCCCCCACTCCGCCTACCATGTAGCTGTACGAAGCTCGCACGGATCGAGACGAGCTGCTCCGAAATGTAATGAAACAAAAAAAAAATAAGTATATTTTTTTTTAATTGCATAAGTTGGTAAAAAATGCTATGCAATAGCTTTACCGCGGCAGTCCCCGAGTGCCACACATTTTTTTTATTAATGTATGGTGTTAGTAAAAGACGCTTAAAATCATAAATCAGTGGTTATTGGCAATCTTTAACCGACTTCCTAAAAGTTCGATTATTTTTTTAAATATCCACAAAAGAGGTCTAGGCCTCAGAAAATCAGTTTCTTCTTTTTACAACATAACATATTCAATTGTATGGTCCTTTCTTATTGTGAGTAGGTACTTAAAGCCAGACGGATCAACGCACCAGTCACCTGTAAGGTCAACCATTGAACGAATGAGCAGGGATGTAACAACGCATTAACTAATCAACTTTATTATCTTTGTTTACAGGTAATGTTAATGTTAGATACTAGCAGGAGCCTTGTTCATGTTGATTAAAGCAAGAAATGAGTGTTACTTACCCATACCACTACGAGAAACACGCCACCACATTCATCATCATTTATTGCACATACCTACCTATGTCATGTAGCTAAAGAGTTTGTTTGTTAATTTGTTCTAATGGTTCAAATTGAAAACATATTTTACTGTTAGATAGCCCATTTATCGAGGAAGGTTATAAGCTATTTAACATGACGCTACGACCAATAGGAGCGGAGCATAAATGAAAAATGTTGCAAAAACGCAGACGAAGTTGCGCGGGTCAGCTAATGTTATTTATGCCACCATGTCACTTGAACTCGGTTATAATATTGTATATCTTATTACTTTATTAGGCTTCATAAATATTCTGAATAATTATGAAGAGCATTAGGTAAACCAACCTAACCCCTTACCTGTGGTAGGTCAAAGCCATAGGCTGTCTTGGTGGGTACAACAGTGTCAAATATTCTTACGAGAGATAGTGATAAAAAAAATGTTTATTTCGTTTTCTACATTTGGAGTTTTCATTTAGGCTATATAATGCTTGTGAGAGGAGACTCCACTCTTCCGAGTTATGTACAGGATTAGCGTATAAACACAGTGATGTTAACACAACACTGTGTTTCAGTTGAAAGGCACTGCAAGAGCATGCAAGTTAACCTACTGGCCAAATGAGACATTTGAACTAATCTCAAATGAATAGCGCGGTGTGGTGACATTCAGATCTTTGCTAAGGATTTGGATAGCACTGATACTCTTATGGGCTAGCGTGACGTTTATAATCTGGCTCCTCATTTCCTAGTATAAAAAAAGTCAATTTCAGATCAATACTCTATATCTGAACGTAATGTTATCCAGATCTTTTCCGTTGTTATGGCGTGCGTAACATACTTCCATCAATCCAAACTTTCGTTGAAATCTATATAAATATTATAAAGCGGAAGAGTTTGTTTGTTTAAACGCGCTAATCTCAGGATCTACTGGTCCGATTTGAAAAATTCTTTTTTTGTTGGATAGCCCATTTATCGAGGAAGGCTATAGGTTATATAACATCGCGCTACAACTAATAGGAGCAGAGTAGCGACGAGAAATGTTGCAAAAACGGGGATAATTTACGCATACGAAGTTGCGCGGAACAGCTAGTGAAGTATAATACTCGTAGGTATACCAGTAATATTATTGATTCCACTAACCGTTGATAGTTCTATTATAGAACTGATTCAGAGGTAGACAACAAGATTTAAAATAGAAGTTATAATCGAAACAGCATCGATGAGCTGCCTATTTTTGACAATTGATTTAAATGGAAATCCAGGTCAAATTCATCCGATCGATGAGACTGCATTGGGACAGATTTTATAACAAAAATCCAGTCAAAGTGAATTTAGGTTTTTGTTTTGGGAAGGTGAAGCTCCCTCTGAGGAACCGCTGTATGTCCGATTTTTAAACGAGAACTTGATCCAATAATATGTCAGAAAGCAGTTCTATCTACTTCTTCTACTAACTGTACCAAGTATGTCAGAAACCAGTTCTATCTACTTCTTCTACTAACAGTTTCTTTTTTAAGGTTCCGTAGCCAAAATGGCAAAAACGGAAGGCTTATAGTTTAGTCATGTCCGTCTGTCTGTCTGTCCGTATGTCACAGACATTTTACTCAAAGACTACTCAATGAATATTGATGAAAAGGTGTCTTGTAGTAGCCGTTACTTAGCTTGATAGCTAAATAATAAAAAATAATATTTTTAGGGGGGGGCACTCCATACATGTAACAGAAGCAGATTTTTTTTTCAGCAAACATCATTCGACAGGTCTTTTAAAAACATTTTAAGGTTTCAGACAAACTTTTTTGATTGAGTTTGAGAGAATTATGATAAAAAATATGAAAAAAATCACATAAGTTATGACTGAAAAACTGCGTTTCTCAACAAAAGTTCGAAAGTTCCATACGCTCTTCTGCTGATGCATTTATTCAAGGCTGCGGAACCCTACTCTGTGCATGGTCCGACATGCTCATGCCCGGTTTTTATTAAACGATCTTTAGCAATGTGGGGTTGTTAGTTCCACTTTACTAGCAATCCTGTTAACCCCTCCAGCTTATCTCAATTGGCTTGTGTTAAGGGTGAGTTCACGTCGCGCGTCTAGTACAATCACGATTGTGAGTTCGATACCTTAGTTACTGCTACTTCAAAAGTAACTGCTTAAAGGTTTGGTCTACTCAATGTAACGTGTGCCTATTTTAATAATTTCCACATGTTAAACGTAAAGCTGTCAAAATAATGACAGGGTTCCGTCATTTTCACAACTGACCCTGACCTAAAAATTTACGCGGACGGAGTCGAGCTGACCTGCGCAACTCCGTCTGCGTAAATTTTCCCCGTTTTTGCAATGATTTTTATTGCTGCTTCGCTCCCATTGGTCGTAGCGTGATGTTATATAGTCTATAGCCTTCCTCGATAAATGGGCTATCCAACAGTAAAATAATATTTCAATTTAAATCAGTAGTTCCTAAGATTACCGCGTTCAAACAAACAAACATACAAACAAACAAACTTTTAAGCTTTTTAATATTAGTATAGATTTATTTACTTACGCAATGCTTTCTGTAATACAAAAAATACAGTAATTGTCCCACAAAACCAGATTTTTTGACTGTGTGACTTGTTTTGCCCTAAGTTTTTTTTTATATAATGCCATAAAAAAAACAATCACAAATGATATATTTCGGGACTTAATCGCGTGAACTATTTAAAGGTACGAACCTTTTATTTACCAGACACCGAAATACTGACAGTACAAATTATCAAAATTAAAAAACCCCGCGCCTCACGGAGACATCGCTAAGCTGCCATCAGTCGACCCGTGACCACGATCGGTGCAATTCGATCGAAACGTCGGGTAAATAAAAGGTTCGTACCTTTAAATAATTCACGCGATTAAGTCCCGAAATATATCTAATATGTATAAAAATCGCGAAAATTTAAAAACAATAATCACAAATGAATTGAATCGACTTTTCACAAGTGTAGTATTTTGCTTTTTGTAAATAAATCATTTTTATTATTAATTTTCAAATTGCAACACTGATAAACTTAGGTAGATCATTTTACAAACCGGCCATTGCTCTCGATCGTATTAAAAATTAATGCAATATTGCAAAAAGTGTTGATCGCGCGTGTTGTTTCCGGCCGGGGAGTACGCCGTAACAAAAACTGCGCGCGCGTCGGTCGCGCTCCGTGACGCGTTTTTCTTAGTAATTAATGTAGTAAAGTGTACTAGGCACGCGAACCGGTATGTATAATAGACAATTTACACTTGTAGGGTAGGCTACAGGCAGGCGCCGATCGGCTTCACCTATCGGTATAATTGTCCTGTCTACTGCTTTATTTGTAACTGAATGATTGTTTAATATTTTTTTTTTTGTTTTATGGTTTTTATTTCCTTGGGGTTAAGGTTTATCACACTAATATTATAAAGGCGAAAGTTTGTGAGTATGTGAGTGTGTATGTTTGTTACTTCTTCACGTCTAAACGGCTATAGCGATTTTAATAAAATTTGGTATGGAGTTAGCTGACACCCTGAATTAACACATAGGCGCGGGTAACACCGCAGGGCACAGCTAGTAGAATTATAAATAGCATATTGTTGTCCAGAGGAAAATGAATATGAATATTTTTGCTTTGGGCTCAGTTGAAGTTTATATGGAGAAGTACGTTTATTTGGCTCATTAAACAAACGTGTCAAAGATGACTTGATTATTAGCAACTAGCTTTCGCCCGCGGCTCTGCCTGCGTGGATGTCGGTTATCGCGATAAAAACTATCCTATGTCCTTTCCCGGGACTCAAGCTATCTCCATACCAAATTTCATCTAAATCGGTTTAGC
The DNA here is from genome assembly GCA_945859575.2 of Herminia tarsipennalis. Classification (NCBI taxonomy): domain Eukaryota; kingdom Metazoa; phylum Arthropoda; class Insecta; order Lepidoptera; family Erebidae; genus Herminia; species Herminia tarsipennalis. The sequence continues at coordinate 4,680,137 of OX243834.2, read as the reverse complement.
TGTTTAAGCGTGAAAGCGTAACAGACAGACTGACATTTATAATTTTAGTATGAACTAGCTGTGCCCCGCGGTGTTACCCGCGGTTTATTACCCTATGTGTTAATCCAGGGTGTCAGCTAACTCCATACCAAATTTGATTTAAATCGCTCCAGCCGTTTAGACGTGAAGAAATAACAAACATACACTCACATACTCACAAACTTTCGCATTTATAATATTAAGTGTGATTACCGTAGGTATTTAAACTGTGCAATTTGAGCTCTACTTTTCCGAATTGATCCTAACTTATAAATATATACTCAGACACCCCAACAAGATTTTTAACTCAAGAACAATAAAAAAAAAAAAATGAAAACTGCGCGGCTCCGCCCGCGTGGATGTCGGTTATCGCGATAAAAACTATCCTATGTCCTTTCCCGGGACTCAAACTATCTCCATACCAAATTTCATCTAAATCGGTTTAGCTGTTGCGCGAAAGCGTAACAGACAGACATTTATAATTTTAGTATGGATTACCGTAGGTATTCAAACTGTACAATTTGAGCCCTACTTTTCCTAACTGGTCCTAACAAGATTTTAAACTCAAGATCAATATTAAAAAAAAAAAAAAAAAAAAAATTGAAAACTTGCAGAATTATCAGCTATTCCTTGTGTTCTTTGCGCTATCGTGCTTATTACGTCTTATCGTGCTTATACTTATTATTAGTACGTAATCCATGGTTATTATTGACAAATAAGTGATGATATCATTTCACATCATATTCTGAATATGATGTGGACTGTTAGAATGATTAACGAATTAATTAATAACTGATTAATTAATTAATTGAAAAATATAACATAGTTCAAAAACTACCCCATTTGATTGCGTTACCTACTTCTGAGCAAACTACTTTCAGGTTTGCAATATACCAAGAATAACGTTGTATATAAAGATATGCAAAATCTGTAAGACTGCGGCTCTTTGTGCACTTATTTGTTCATACATACATATCAACCCATAAGATATGTATGTACGAACAACTTATTTGTTCACACTGACAGAATTTACTGGGAAATCGGCCAGATTAACATGAACTCAAAAATAATGAGAAGAATAGATAGGTGCAGTTTTTTAGACGATATGCGACATCTCCTTTCTACATCGTCTACGTCTCTCCGTTTTGGGAGAATGCTCTACGTTACCTTGATACTCGCTAGTGTGAATGGTATTTAATAACAGTATTTTTACCCATCCGTCATACAAATAGAAAGCTTAACAGTAACGTATTATTTATATTGGGTATTGTTTGTTGAAAACCAATTAATAATTGTTAGCACTTGCTGGCATATTGGGGTACCTAACACTAATTACCTAGACTTAAAAAATAATAGTAAAACGATATATGGGGTACCTTTTTAAGAATATTGCGCGCATGAAGGACCCTGAGATTCGGCGTAGTTAAACTTTAGGTATACGGAGAAGAGAAAACAATACCTAGTACCTATGCGTAATCTATATCTATCTATATCTTTAACTATATTAATATTATAAAGCTGAAGAGTTAAGGCTAGCTAAAGGTTCGAATTGAAAAAATATTTTTCTGTTGGGTAGCCCATTTATCGAGGAAGACTATAAGCTATATTACATCACGTTACGATCAATAGGAGCGGAGCAGCAATTTGTTGCAAAAATGGGGAAAATTTTACGCAGTGGAAGTTGCGCGGGACAGCATGTAACTGAATTCTCCCTAAACCGTTGTACCGATTGTAATGTTTTTTTTTTCACAATTGAACCCGATTCACAAAAAAAGATGAAGTACGAAGTTCGCCGGGACAGCTAGTATAGATATTGAATCCCCATTTTCCTTGGTCGTGGCATAACTAATAAACGACTTTACCTTATTTCATTCATTCTTTTTTCTTTAGTTTGTAATCCTTTTTTTCATTTATTCTTTATTTACTTGTTATCCAACACGATTATGTCAGCTTAATAGTTTCTAATACTTTATAAAAGGTTTTTACATAAAAAAAAATCATAAAATAAGATAACGGATCGGTACGAAGTTTGCCGGGGCAGCTAGTACGAGTACCTACTTAAATAATATATAAGTACTAGCTGACCCGCGCAACTTCGTCTGCGTAAATTTTCCCTTTTTTCTTTTTTCTTCCTTTTTTTAAAACATTTTTCATTGCTGCTCCGCTCCTATTGGTCGTAGCGTGATGACCTAGCTAGCTGACCCGCGCAACTTCGTCTGCGTAAATTTTCCCCATTTTTGCAACATTTTTCCTTGCTGCTCCGCTCTCATTAGTTGTAGCGCGATATTTTATAGCCTATAGCATTCCTCGATAAATGGGCTATCTAAAAGTAAAATATTTTTTTCAATTTGGACCCGTAGTTTCTGAGATTATCGCGTTCAAACAAACAAACAAACAAACTCTTCTCTCTCTTCTAATATTATAGTATAGTTATAAATGTTAGGGGTGGACAACCCTTATCACTTAGGGGCATGAATAATAGATTGTAATTTCCCCTTTTTTCTTCCTTTTTTTTATAACATTTTTCATTGCTGCTCCGCTCCTATTGGTCGTAGCGTGATGTTTTAACCTATAGCCTTCCTCGATAAATTTATTAACCAACATAAAAATATTTTTTCAATGCGGCCCAGTAGTTCCTGAGATTATCGCTTTCAAACAAACAAACAAACTCTTAGGGGTATGAAAAATAGATGTTGGCCGATTCTCATAGATACCGGTTATGCACAAAAAAAATCATCAAAATCGGTCAAGCCGTTTCGGAGGAGTATGGCAACGAAAACTGTGACACGAGAATTTTATATATTAGATATCTATATATATTTTTTTTAAAGACGACTCCCGCAGTCGATAGTTTACAAGCCCTGCGTCACGGGCGAATTACAAACAAGGCACGGACACAAAATCCACGTAGACCGTACAATTTGTGAATCACACAAAGTGGTGTCCCGTGTGAGAATCGAACCCACGACCTCTTGCGTCGGTCATCAGTCGGCCATACTCCCACCGCGCTACAGAGGCAGTCATCATGTTGCAAATAAATAGATTTTTAATATTTTTTTTATTTCAATGTCTAATATAATCCTGAATTTGAAAAAGCCGTAGACTACAAAACAAAACCCTTTTTGGCATTCAAGTCAAAATTGAGACAGTTATTGTTATAGGTAATTTAGATTTTAATTATTAATAATTAAGCATTAAGTATAATTAGGTTTGCAGGTCGTATAGTCGTAAATAAGTATCCTCATTCACAATAAACGTCCAAGTGTCCACATAAGGAATGTAGTTTAAAATAGCGATGTGTCGGCGCCCGCGCACCCCGTGACGTCAGCAGGAATCCGACTCGGAAATGAGTCAGTGCGATTCGCGTCTTGAGTCATTCCTCAAGGAATGTGGTATGAGGCTTTACGTCCTTTGTGTGTCGTGACAAGTCGCGTGTTTTATGAACTTTTTGTTTATTTTGTTATGTCTTTTCGTTGTTAATTTTGATTTTGATAAAATTGTGGGCTGACTACTACTGGTTAGCAAGCAAAAAGCGATTGGTAGGTGTCAAAGTGTGGTGGGATGTATCGAGTGATCGAACATCTTACTTGAAACCTCAATGATAGTGGAGAATCATTTGCTTTGATGTTCTTCTAAAGGCTAATCTATACTTCTATACAAATATTTAAAAGAGGAAAGATTTGAATGTTTGTTTCATTGTTTGTTTGTATTGAATAGGCTCCGAAACTACAGGACAGATTTGAAAAATTCTTTCATCGTTGTGAAGCTACACTAACCCCGGGTGACATAGGTTTTTTATCCCTGTATTCCCACGGGAACGGGAACTACGCGGGTGCAACTGCGAGGCGTCCGCTAGTCTATACTAATATTATAAAGCGGAAGAGTTTGTTTGTTTGTTTAAACGCGCTAATCTCAAGAACTAATGGTCCGATTTGAAAAATTCTTTTTTTGTTGGATAGCTCATTTATCGAGGAAGGCTATAGGCTATAGGAGGACGGATATATATAACATCACGCTACGACCAATAGGAGAAATAAAAGAAGAAAACAATTAAGAAAGGGAGAACTGTCAGAGCCAATGGCCTGAAATGTATAAAACGAATTGATGTATAATTATTCGATTTAAGATATAAATCTGTATATTTTAATACAAGTTTATTATAGGGGAAGTTATTGTTTGATTTCTCACTAAGAAAATTACGATCCTGATTTACAAACCAGGTATCAGCTCTACATCTGGTCTGGTGTTACTATACCTATCTCTTCTATCACAATATAGGTAAATGACTACAAATAATAAACTTGTTCCAAATCGGTACCCACAGGCATCGTGCCCAGAAGGCTGGCCGCATTTCCTCTTTGTATGGCCAGGCTTATTCGCTGGGGGAGGAACGTGCTGGCCCTCTGGTCACCAGAGCTATCTCTTAGCCGGTTGGCCAGCTCCTGGTATAAGCGGTGTGTTTTATATATATACTTAATCTTTATATTTTTTGTAATAAGTCCTGTCTCTGTCTATAAGATGCAATAAATCGAAAAATTTGTTTTTTCTCATCTCTTCTATTGTAAATGATTAAGTAGCTATGTCTAACGTAAACTAACTTAGATCAAGTAATTAAGGATTTGTTAATTGAAAACGTGTATATTTTTTCATGTCTGATTCTTATTTATTTGTTGGATCAAGGTTGATATAAGTCTCAGTGAATAGATTTAGCTTTGTTTAGTACCTACTTACTACTTTACTGCAGTTTTAAAATACAACTGCAAGTTTCTTCAAAATCTTAGTCTTAATTCTCGTTCGACTTAAAGTTTCTAGTGTCAACTACATAGGTACCTATTATCTTTATGGTTACCAGGTAATGCTTACAGATATTGCAGCCATATTACCTTCAGCATCATGGAAAGCATAATACACCTAAGTATTAATTAGAATAAACAAACAATGTACGGACTGTCATCACAAAAAAATAAAACAGAAATCAAATACAAATGCATCTTTAGCAATCTTGGTAAGTAACATGTAGTCTACCTAATCTTTTGTACCAGTAATAGGCTAAATCACAAATTGACAATCAAGTCTGAAGACAAATTCGGTTAATTCTTATTCTAAAATAATTACCTTTTAGAAAGACTAATTGTACTTTAATATTATGAATTTGAAAGTTTCTGGATGGATGAATGGTTTGTTGCTGTCTTACTCAAAAACTATTGATTGGATTGAAAAATCAGCAACACAGCAATGTAGTTTGCACCAGTGATGTTATAGAGCTCCGTAACCGAAACCCAATCTATCGGATATCGGAATTAAAAACTATCCGTAACTGTTACCGAATCCGATATAAAATGGTCGGATAATTTCGGTTATGAGCAGAGTATAAAATGTATACTCCTTATCAAAAACCCTGGTTTTTGGTTTTGTCGACACACTATCGCTTTAGCGGCGCGTGTCTCTTGTAGACTGATGATGTGTTGTAATAGCGCATAAAGATATATTGAAGAATATAATAGAAAACAACTAGGTATAGTAATAGTTTTCGTACAATTTTTTTCTAAGTAGATAACTTAAGAAATGTGTAGATAACTATAATAATTACTTGAATAAATGACTGGTTGTGTTTTCTTTATTATTTATTAGTTTTTACTTAAATTCCTCAAAAATACAATATCCATAACCGAGATTATCTGAAACTAACGGATAATCCGAAATAATTTTATATCTGTAGGTAACCGAAACCGATATAATATTATTCTTATATCCGTATTCAGATCCGAAATATCATATCCGTAACATCCCTAGTTTGCACACATCAGTAGAATAAGTAGGCTATAAAGCGAGTAAAACCGCTGGGAAATGCAACCTACAAAAACCCTTCAATCCATGTGATATTGGGTATATGGTCACGGGTAGCATGACAACGTCGGGCAATAAACAAGGTATTTTACCTTAAATTATTCACGCTATTAAGACCCGTAGTGTATAAAATTTTATAATGTGTACAAATCGCGAAAGTTTATCAACATTTATGGTGAAATAGTTTCCTTACGATTCACACTATAGACATCGCTGATGGGCATGGCATCTCGGACCACGTCATTCTGAAGGCGTGCAGACATTCCGTGTCCAAGAACGATGTCAATGAGTGCGTTGCCCAAGCGAATTACGCATGAAGTTTACCTTCTGTAGTTTCTGTACTTTGTGGTATTATGGTGATTGTTAACGGAGATCAACGACTCTAGCCAATGATGCGAGCGCGATGTACGGTACTAAAAACAATTGGTTTTTCACGTATGGTCTTTTGACCGCTTTCTAATTGTTGTAGAAGTCGGTCATCTGTTTATCGTGATTCTAATGCTTTTACTTTAATGAGCCAGACAGCGAGAAGACGACCTCTGTACTAGGGCGCAATATCTGTGTCACTAGGGACTTTACAAACTCAAACATCGTAAAACTAGATTAATAATAATACCTTGGGACAACTCACACAATGCAATCTGATCTAAAAATAAGCAGAGCTTGTACTATGGAAACCAGACAACTGATAAACATACTTATATATTTCTAAATACATACATATTATAGATAAATTACACCCAGACACAGAATAAACCATCGTGCTCATCACACAAAGTTTTATCCTGGGTGCGTGTCGAACCCACGACCTCTTGCGTAGCAGTCGGATATACTCCCACCACAGGCAGTCATTTGTACACACACTGTAGATTAATTATTGTTTCAAAAATTAAAATAAAAATAAAAAATAATAAATTCTTTATTTGCACAAAAGTTGGTACATCTGTGGTCTTATAAATTATTAAGTTCTTACAACTTTAGTCAATAGTGACATGCAAATATTATTTCATTTAAATAAGATTTCTGCTGAATTTGTTACTTATTACCTTATGCATAAAACAAAAAAAAAAAAATACATTATTTTTTTAAAATTAATTACAATTATACTAAGAGTTGAAACTTTTATTTGCAAATTAGGGTCCTTATTCACGTTTTTTTTCCGTTTTCGCGGCAAGCCCGTGCAAACTGGCGCATGCGCGGTGCTCTCAAAAATGTCCTCCATGCATGCGCGTTGATGCATTTCTAAGCGCAGCTCTTTATTTACCACTAGCCGTCCCGCGCAACTTCGTTTGCGAAAATTTTCCCCATTTTTGCAACATTTCCCATGGCTGCTCAACTCCTATTGGTCGTAGCGTGATGTTATCTAGCCTGAAAACTTCTTCCACTGTTAAATAGCCCATTTATCGAGGAAGGCTATATAACATCACGCTGCGACTAATAGGAGCGGAGCAGCAATGAGAAATGTTGCAAAAATGGGGATAATTTACGCAGACGAAGTTGTGCGGGACAGGTAGCTCTATATAATTATTTACACATTGCATTGGAGTTTGAAAATATCTCTCGGACTCAATCCCGCGAACATAGGATACCGTCGGTGTACCACTCAGCTACCGGACCACGTCTAAATCTATAGTGTGCCCAAGGAGCTTGTACGGCACCAGAAGCGAGGACTGACAGACAAAGAAAGGGAAGCTGAATCATAGGCATACCCAGGTGTGAGGGGACTTGGGGTTCACTCCAGGTACGTATAGGTATTTGACTACAGGTAACTACAATTCAAAGAGAAACCGGAAAGAATAGTGATCTAAAGACCCGGCGCCACTGTACGGCACTAAAACTGAATGAAAAATGCTGAAAAATTACAAATAGTACCAAATAATGAAGTCATACCTAGTCATTAAAAAAGTAAACAGTCATTATTTCTTCTAAATACCACACGAGGGTGAATTAAGTCGTTCAATCGTCCACAATAGTTCCTGGTTTATATGTTACTAGCTGTCCCGCGCAACTTCGTATGCGTATTTTTTCCCCGTTTTTCAAACATTTCTCGTCGCTTCTCCGCTCCTATTAGTCGTAGCTCGATGTTATATAGCCTATAGCCTTCCTAGATAAATGGGCTATCCAACAAAAAAAGAATTTTTCAAATCGGACCAGCAGATCTTGAGATTAGCGCGTTTAAACAAACAAACAAACAAACAAACTCTTCCGCTTTATAATATTAGTATAGATTGTAATAACTTACACGGTTGGCAGGCGAATACCATCATTACCATGAATATGTAGCTATCACGCAAGTAAACAATGCGTATTCCTTATGAACTAGCTACTAGAACACTTCATACGTTTGTTTTTTGTTTTAAAAGTTAGTACACATAGCAAGCACACTCTTGTTAGGGTTCCGTACCTCGAAAGGCCAAAACGGAACCCTTGTTTCGTTGTCCGTCCGTCTGTCTGTCAAGAACTTTATCTCGGAAACGCGTGGAGGTATCCAGTTGAAATTAAAACCATATGTTCAGGTCTACAGTCCCTTGAAGTTGTAGAAGAATCAAATTTCTAAATTAACGTAAAGAAAAGGGCAAGTGCATGTCGGGTCTTGCACAATGTAGGGTTCCGTAGTTTCTCCCCCCCCCTTGGTTTTCTGTTGTTTTTGTTTTATACTTACAACGTTATACCTACCTACTTAATAATAATTTTCAATGCATTTTGTACGAAAATGTTGTTACTCGTAAACTTGTAAAGCCTACTTAGCTGTGATAGTTTTCCCTTTAATTTCACTATATATACTACTACCGTGTTTTTTTCACATACCCCACACAACATTAACCATATAGCTGGCAAGGGAGGGGCGGTGGACACTCAATTCAAATAAAAATATGCACTTTAAAGCTTAATTTTAAAAATAGAAAAATGCTATTGCAACCCCTAAACGTTTTAAAAGACCTATCTAAAGATGCCCATGCAGATGATAAAAAAAAATCACATCCCCACTTTACAAAAGCGGGAGGTATCCTCAAAAAACATGTTTTTCAAGATTATATTCTTTTACTTTGTCGGCGTAAGTAATATGCAAAATAATGGCGCAACGTTCTAGCACTAACAGTCTCTGAACTAAGCTGCTGCGGTCGGACGGACGGACGAACATGGCGAAACTTTATGGGTTCCGTTTTTGCCATTCTTGAACGAGTCCGACTCGCACTTTCTTTCGCACAAACCTTTTAAATCTATGCTAATATTATAAAGCTGAAGAGTTTGTTTGTTTGAACGCAGTAATCTCAGGATCTACGGGTTCGAATTGAAAAATTATTTTACTGTTGGATAGCCCATTTATCGAGGAAGGCTATAGGCTATATAACATCACACTACGACCAATAGGAGCGAAACAGCAAAGAAAAGTGTTGCAAAAACTGCGAAAATTACTTAACGCATACGAAGTTGCGCGGGTCAGCTAGTGTTATATATATAATTGATATTGTTTTAGTGTTGCCATTATTTTGATCAATAGAAAAAATAAATCAATTATGATTAGATTATAATCACGTCCGACGGCAGTCATATTGTTTTTTTTTAAATAACAATATGACTACCGACTGAATTCCGTTGAGGAGTTTAGTACATACCTAAATTTACAAACATACTTACATACATAGCCGAACCTTTTAATTGAAACAGTTGCAGTCTTGTAAAAAAAAAATATATTATTAGGTATTTTAAAAATAAGTCTTTTTTAGAATCGGGATTTTTAGGAATCTTTTTACCGATTTCTGGCTAAGATTATCTAATTCATGAAATACCTACTTTTATGAATTAAAAAATCGGCATTTCATGAATTAGTCCTTACCAAAATTCTGCACTTTTTGAACTATCCAGTCTATTTCTGACTCGATAGCTATTTGTGTAATTATACTACATGACAAGAAAAATAGACTATTATATAAGGGACGTCTAAACGGGCCATTTTTTACGGCAATTTGTGGCGGCAATGCTGTGGCCGGCAACATGGCAGTACTCTCCAATATTGATTTGATGGGTTCCGGACAATCGCCGAGCGATCGATTTTTCGCAATGTTGCCCGGCCAATTTTGTTGTTGTTTCAGTCGCTCTCTATTTAATTGTTGGCGGGTTGTGTAGCCAGTTTAGGAGACTGGATCACGCGCCATACAATTGCAGACATAGTTAGTTAGTTAGTTTTACCTGGGCGAACAAGAAAACCGCACTTAGCCTCACAATTGCAGACATATTGCCATTATTGGCCGAGAAATTAGTTGCCAATAGTGCCGCAACCAATGGCCGTAAAAAATGGGCCGTTTAGACGCTCCTTTATAATAATAATATCTTGGGACAACTCACACAACGCTATCTGATCCCAAACTAAGCAGAGCTTATACTGTGGAAACCAGACAACTGATAAACATACTTATATATTTCTAAATACATACATATTATAGATAAATAACACCCAGACAGAATAAACCATCGTGCTCATCTCACAAAGTTTTATCCTGGGTGGGGATCGAACCCACGACATCTTGCGTGGCAGTCGGATACACTCCCAACGCGCCACAGAGGCAGTAAATATAAAAATAATACCTATATATACTCTATTAAAATTCCTGTCAGTCCTAGAATCTTACGCTCCAATTAATATAGGTAACTACGTAGGTACGTATCGAGTATATTTTTCTGTCTTGATTAATTTGCCGCGTAGCTACGCGTGACGCATCATTAGTTAGTATTCCAGGTAGACCTTGGTAAGAACATGTTTATAATACTCATCTTGTTTATACTTATAGTTCATCGACACGCCATGTGCGATAGTATAAAGCGTACACTAACTAGATATCAATATGGGAACAGGGGGCTTAGACAAGGTACTTTCGTTCCGTGGCGAATTTGCTAAGGCCTACAAGAGGTCGATTCCAAATGATCGTTCGCAAAAAGTAAAAAAATGTCTATGGTTTTCACCGCAAACGTCAAATTTAAAAAAAAAAATCCCCCATTTTATTTCGTTTTCTACAAAGTCCATTGGGATAATTAATGTCATGGAGTTGTAAAAATGGCGGCAAATTGACCGGCCATTATTTTTACAGCTCCGAGTTTAACTTGTAAAAAATGATTTGATTATGTGATTTTGACTAAGAACGAGACTTTGTGCATGTAATAGCGCATAAATACTTGACACTGGCAGAAATTAGCCGTTAAAACGGCTAGATTGCCATAAACTCAAAGAAGAAGAAAGTCCATTGGAGTTGTAAAAATGGCGGCAAACTAACCGGCCATTATTTAATTTTTTTTACTTATTTGAATATTTTTTATTTATTTATAATAATATAAATATTTGTTTATGTTATTTTTCCAGTTTAACTTGTAAAAAATGATTTGAACTCGTGTTAATTGACTAAGAACGAGACTTTGTGTATGTAGGTAATAAGCGCAGAAATACTTGACACTGGCAGAAATTAGCCAATAAAACGGCTAGATTGCCATAAACTCAAAGAAGAAGAAGGTCCATTGACATAGAGAACAGAAATGTGCCATCCCTTTCAATTAGGTCGGGAAGTTGGAGTCGGAGGTGCAAATCAGCCGGAAGTTCCATCCTTTTAGAGTCGGAGTCGAAGGTCCGATTTAAAAGAATCGGAGCCGAAGTCGGAGTCGGAGGTGCAAATCAGCCGGAAGTTCCATCCTTTTAGAGTCGGAGTCGAAGGTCCGATTTTAAAGAATCGGAGCCAAAGTCGGAGTCGGAGGTGCAAATCAGCCGGAAGTTCCGACCTTTTAGAGTCGGAGTCGAAGGTCCGATTTAAAAGAATCGGAGCCGAAGTCGGAGTCGGAGGTGCCAATCAGTCGGAAGTTCCGACCTTTTAGAGTCGGAGTCGAAGCTCCGTAACATCCCTGGTACCCAGTACCCACCAAGACGGCGTTTGGGTTAGTTAGACTTAGATACCATCAGTGAAATATACATGGATTCTACGCTAGATATCCGTTCAGATGAGAGAAATACATCTATAGCAATCAATGTCAAATATTCAGACTTCAGGTACTTAAATGTTTTAAATTTGGAGTCAGTGCCGGATTCATTATGACACTGTTAAACATTGCAGAATTTTAGCTTTTTAGTTAAGGTGGCATTACATTGAGTGAATTATTCATTTAGCATTACGCACACAGCGATGCGGCACAACCGCATCTTCACAGTGCGCAGGAGCGCAGGACAAAATAAAGTCGAATATTCGTTCGTACATATGTTAGATACGAACGCCATAACTATGACAATACGAAAATTCTCGTTTTGGCATTTTCCATAAACTTCAAGGTTTTTTACTGGTAATAAACTAAGACATATCCTTGATTTTTTTTCATCGTCTACTATAAGAACTTTTTGGCTAGTCACAATTATTTTTCGTGTCCGCGTGTTTAGTTTTCTATATTTTATTTTACACAGCCGAACCCTGTTTCGCATAGTCTCATTTATCTCCCATAATTAGGCTTAGATTCTGCTAAGAAATTTAGCATTTTTGTTTGAGGGGTTGGATACCTTTCCACATTATAAGGTATGACTTTACAAGTATAGAATTGTTTTTACCTCTAATAATGTAATTGTATGTCTTTCCTTAGCTGAAAACTAACAAGGTTTTTTTAAAATTTTGTCATCGATTATTTTATTTTTACTAATAAAGTACTTTATCACTGCACCGACTGACTACCTCGGTGGCGCGCTGGGAGTGTATCCGACTGCTACGCAAGAAGTCGTGGGTTCGATTCCCACACGGGACACCACTTTGTGTTATCCACAAATTGTTGTTCCGAGTCTTGATGTAATTTGTGTCCGTGACTGTATGTTTGTAAAGTCCCCCGCGACACAGGGCTTGTACAAATATCACTAAGATGTGATTTACAAATTGTTATTTCGAGTTGGGATGCTCGTTTTGTATTCATGAATCAAACCAATTTACTCTCTATATTTGGATTGGCGATTATAAATTCATAAACACATATTTTTAGAATATTACAAGTCTAAAAGATGTACAAAATAATTTGTTTTCATAGTACTCCAATACCCAATTCACTTGTCAGTGTGGGACACTTGTTGACACCACCCCATGGCAGCTAAATGGTTGATGTTAGGTATGTGAAAAAAAATCACGGTAGTAGTATATATAGTGAAATTAAAAGGAAAACTATCACAGCTAAGGAGGCTTTACAAGTTTACGAGTAACAGCTGATCAAATAAGAAATAATAAAATTTTAGTACAAATTCCATTGAAAATTATTATTAAGTAGGTATAACGTTGTTAGTATGAAACTAAGACAAAAGGAAAGCCACTTCTTATTCGTGTGTGAGGGGGGGGGGGGGGAAGGACTACGGAACCTTCCATTGTGCGTGACCCAACATGCACTTGCCCGGTTTTATTTGTAGGTATCGGCGTAATCAACATTTAGCGAATATGTCACTTTCATAATGCCAATATGACGTTAGGTTGCAGTAGGAAGGCAATACGTCGATATGACGTCACTGGATTACATCACTCACGCAACTGTATAGATGGACGAATAGTAGCACTAGCACGAACCTTTGTGTTTTTTTTTTAATTTCTAATAAACCCCTGTTAAACCACAGCTAAGCCCTATGGCTTGTGTTACCAGCACTGCAGGCCCTTTCCACGGATGCTTCAGAAGTAGGGGGGAGGTAGCTTCGAGTTTGGAAGTGACCTATCATTGCCGGGCATGTTTCTGTTCAAGTTCCGGAATGAGGGGTAGTGAAGTGCGGTCAAGAAATTTATAGTGTAGACTCAGGAATCAAACCCGAGACTTCCGTATGCCATCCCGGGGCCGTCATGGCATACGGAAGTCTCGGATTCGATTCCTGGGTCTGAACATAATATTTCTTTCTGTAAAGAAAAACTTGATGACTTTAAAAGAGTGGCCTATGAGTTTCTTGGCAGCTTCTTCTCATGAGCTTTACACTTGGAACTGCCGCCTAACCTGATTTTGTTTTTTTTTTCAAACAATCATAATTTTATATTTTTTTAGTATCTATTAATTTGACGTTTTCAAATAATCATTAACATGATTTTACGAAATAAAGATATTTGAGTTTGTGTTTCTGTATTGAAACAGAGAAAAATATTAAGCAGAAAAATTGCAATTATTGTAATAATGCGAAAGTTTTAAATATTCGTGCTAGAACTACAAACATTATCACTTAGATACTAATAACTATAGAATGGTCATATTAAATGAATTGTTGGCGATTATTGATTGTATCTACCGTTAGTGGATACACGTGGATAGTTGAACATTATTTGTGGATGTCATTGCCACTATTTGCCGTCGCGTGGGTGGACTGTATATGTCAATTTTGTGATATTGAAACAATAGTTGTGAATTAAAGTGAAGTATTTTATTCTCAGTATGGTATGCCAATTTACGTCCAATTATTCCAAAAAGTGTTGCCCGAGATAGTATATTTTGTGAACATGATTTTTTCTAAACTAGCATTATGGGATTGGGTCCCACATTTTACTAACAATCCTGTTAACCCCTTCAGCCAAGCTCAATGGTTTTTCCCCGTTTTTGCAACATTTGTCATTGCTGCTCCGCTCCTATTGGTTGTAGCGTGATGTTATATAGCCTATAGCCGTCTTCAATAAATGGGCTATCCAACAGTAAAATCATTTTTCAATTCGGGCCAGGAGTTCCTGAGATTTTTACGCTCAAACAAGCAAACTCTTTAGTTTTATAATATTATAGCTGATCCGCGCAATTTTGTCTGCGTAAATTTTCCCCGTTTTTGCAATATTTTTCAATGCTGCTCCGCTCGTATTAGTCGTAGCGTGAAGTTATATAACCTATAGCCTTCCTCAATAAATAGGCTCTCCAACAGTAAGATTCTCTCCAAGATGGCGTACAAACGAACAAACTGTTCAGCTTTATAATATTAGTATAGATTAATATATTAGTAATTATTATTAGTACTTATAGATTAATTCCATGACCTTAGAATCTAATTCGCCATGTAACCGGATTGTTATTTTAGGTTATGTGCTGGGCGCTACACGTTCGCTTTTTATCTAGGTTACACGCGTAACTGTGACGTCATTGTAATCTGCTAAATGTGTACGGTGACCATACTATGTGGATAATGTAGTACAGTCTGTGATCGGTCGCCATGGTAATTTTCGAATTGGGTATTGGAGTACTATGAAAAGAAATTATTTTGTAATAACTTTTCCATTTGGTTCTACCCGCCTTATGTTTGTCTTATATAGCCTATGTGCTATTCTGATGTACCTATAAACTACGTTACTGTAAAGTTTTATATATTTTTATCAATCTTTTAGACTTGTAATATTCTTAAAAACTATGTTTGGTGAAATTTTAAGGTGTTTATGAATTTATAATCGCCAATACAATTCAATAGAGAGTAAATTGATTTGATTTACGGACACAAAACGAGCATCCAAACTCGAAATAACAATTTGTGGATCACATCAGTGATGTATTTATAATTTTTGGGTGGCCTGTTTTTCTAGTGGTTAGTGACCCTGACTGCTAAGCCAGAGGTCGTGGGTTCGATCCCCACCCAGGATAAAACTTTGTGTGATGAGCACCATGGTTTATTCTGTGTTTGGGTGTTATTTATCTATACTTATATTATAAAGCTGAAGAGTTTATTGGTTTGTTTGAACGCGATAATCTCAGGAATTACTGATTCGAATTGAAAAATTCGTTTACTGCTGGATAGCCCATAGCTTTAGCTAAACTAAAATAAATGAACTAACAAATAGTTTAGCTTTTGCACTCATCGCACCATCTGGATTATTCATCTTTCCGAAACCACCACTGGTTTCATCACATATATTTCAGCTGAGTGCCTACTCCATTATTATAATAATAATATCTTGGGACAACTCACACAACGCTACCTGATTCCAAACTAACCAGACCAGAAACCAGACAACTGATAAACATACTTATATATTGTATAGACACAGAATAAACCACCATGCTCTACACACAAAGTTTTATCTTGGGTGGGGATCGAATCCACAACCTCTTGCATATTGGTCCACAGTAGCATATTTTTACATTTATATTTACTCCATTATTCGAACGTCAGACACCAGTCTGATTGGATACATTTATAGACTACCAAGTCTATAAATGTATCTAATCAGACTTTACACTAAGACAACTTAACTAAAACTAATTAAGTGATAAATATGTAAAGCGTTAGACAGACGGCATAATTAATTGAGTTTTTGTTTACAACAGTGTTAAGTTTCTAAAATAATTCAATTTGTCTCGTCTTAGCCAGCCCTTGTAGTAAGATTTTATTCTAAACCTTATCTTTAATTAAATGACTGGATAGACTGTTTTTATTTCTTTTTTAAATTTAAATCCGAAATAAGTATAAAGCAATTAGCTCTGGGTAAATAAAGGTGGCGTATCTCGAACGTAACTTTAACTTTTAAGGAGTCGTTAGATTTTTAGGGAGGATTACAGGGCCATGTAAGCATCCCAAAGGTTCAAAGGTAGAAATGTTTGTGTATTTCAAAACTTTAATCCATACTAATATTAAAAATGTAAAAGTAACTCTGTCTGTCTGTTACGCTTTCACGCTCAAACAGCTAAACCGATTTAGATGAAATTAGGTATGGAGATAGTTTGAGTCCCGGGGAAGGACATAGTTTTTATCGCGATAACCGACATCAACGCGGCTCCCGCGGGCGAGAAATAGTAAAACATAATTTTATTTTATTAAAGAGTTAATAACATTTGTTAAAAAGGTAACTAGCAATGTGGGATTGTGGGTCTCATATTACTAGCAATCTTATTAACCCCTCCAGCTAAGCTAAATTGCTTGTATTAGAACTGGGTTTACGTCGGTAGTATAATGGGTAGGATTCGAAATCGCGACCTCACGGTTGCGAGTCCCGTGTCTTAACCATTTTTGTAAGTGTGTATTATTCCACGGGTGGAATAATGTTCCTGTTATTCAAAAACTCTTCTTTCGCGTACAAGTTTTGTGCTTGATTTAAACTTGTGTTGACAGTTGCCCCACCGTCGTGCCAGGGACTCACACTTGGCCGGTATTCTGGTGTTGAATCAAATGAAGCCTCAATCATACAAGCGATTCACACTTGGCCGGTTTCTGGTTTCCCCTTCCACTCCCCGTCGCGCGAACGATTCACACTTAATCGGTGTTGAGTCTAATGTTGCGCTAGCCCTGAACTAAATCCCGGATCCGCGCCAGTTAGTCACACGTGACTTTCATTGTTTATTTTTTTATGTTTAATGGACTCTGGAACTAGTTGTTATTTAATAGCTAGTACTAGTACCTAGTAGATGACCGAGCTTGACTCGATATTGTTTTTAACGACGCTTTCTAGAAATGAAACCTAGCTAGATAGATGTATCGAAACCCCCTTGATACTAAATTTCATAAAAATCGCTGGAGCCGTTGCCGAGATTCAGATACATATATCAACCCATATGATATCCCACTGCTGGGCACGAGTCTCCCCAGTAGAACTTACTGGTATGAGATCCTGGGGGTAATTGAGATAATCGCCACGCTTAGGGAGCGGGTTGGCGATCGCAGTAAGGCTTTAAGTACGCAGAGGACGCTGCTGCCCGTCCTCCGTTGTGAAATCCCTTAGTCGCCTTGACGACACCCGCAGGAAGAGATGGGGTGGTACTATTCTCAAGCCAGATTCAGATAATATACATATATTTATATATATATACAAGAATTGCTCGTTTTAAGATATAACGTAAGATATAAATAGATATTTTTATATTCACGTTAGGGCTGTTTCCATTCCAAAGACATTTCATGGTTACCCTACTACCAGTGCGGTCGTCAGCCTCGTACAGTGTGTTATCCATGGGTCTGTGACTCAGTAGTATACATATAAGCAAATCGAGAGATTAGCAAAATTAAGCAATGTTACCAATGTCAGCTTCATAGATGGGTGTCCGTTTTGGAGAGTTTTAGTAGTTCTTCATACTTCGGGGAACACCTATATGCTAATTGGTTCATTGGGGATTCGAGGTTTAATCCCTCGAATCATTTATTATCGGTTTTATTGCTACAGTCTAGCGCCTCAAAGTCATTTTTAGGGTTCGGTAGCCAAAATGACAAAACGGAACCGTTATAGTATCGCCATGTCCGATCGTCCGTCCGCAGCTTAGCTCAGAGACTGTTAGTGCTAGAAGGCTGTAATTTTGCACGGATAAACATAAAGTGGAAGAATATAATATAAGTCTACCCGTGACCACGGCCGTTGCAATACGGTCGAAACGTCGGGCAATAAACAAGGTATTTTACCTTAAATTATTCACGCGATTAAGACCCGTAATATATATATTTTCATAATGCAAGAATATCCATCATCTTCATAATAGCCCATCTGTCAATCACCAAATCCCCCCTCTGAGTACTGCCATTTACCATTCATGCCCCCCTACCCCCAGAATGAAATCCTGGATCCACCTATGAATGTTTATATTCATAGGTTTTAGTGTAGGTATGGTGTTCTAAGAATATATGTGAACTGAATATGGAATAATGTTAATGGGTATCAAGGTTATGACTCTAACCGTATTAGAGCTCGGAACTTGACGCTGATTCATTTGTTTCTTTGGAAGGATGTAATTGTTTCGTGCAAGATGCAAAAGTTATACCAAATGAGGATAAATTTGATATTTAATTTGGTTACTTACTTACCTGCTGCGACTACCTCCTCACGTAGGTATCTAATTTAATAAAGTATACATAATACATCTATACCTATACATATTATATGCATATATTATACCCATAAACAATCCGGAAGAAATTGCCTAAATAACAGTGAAAACAATATAGAGAAAATAATATCAAAATACTTTGTGTAGCGACCAGGCTAGTTAAATATCTAAAAACCTAGACATTATAACAAAAATAATAAAAAAAATAAATAAAATAAAGATCTTTTAATTAAAACCTTCAATTTTGTCATTGCCAACATTCCTATTCAAAAAATTAAAAATCCAAGAAAGGTCCAAGGACCAACAGAATAATTTTTAGTACTTTTTTTTTTATAAAGATTACTAACAGTGTCGGGTTGAGTTCCACATTACTAGCAATCTTTTTAAAATCTAGCCCCTCCAGCTAAGCTCAAAGGCTTGTGGTAGGAGTGGGTTCACGTCGGTGGTATATTGGGTAGAAATCTAACCCGCGACCTCACGATTGCGAGACCGATGCCTTAACCATTAGACTACCGCCTTCTAATTTGGCATGGATATACTATATTAAAGTAGTAAAATAAAATCTTGAAAAAAAATCTTTAGGGTACCTCCCCTACACATAAAGTAGGGATTCATTAGTATAGCAAAAGAAACTACGTTCCAACCGGGTATCCATAAGACACCTCTCTTTTTTTTTAAATCCCGCCTGATAGAAATTAAACTTTTATAGTAGTGCAATTATCCTATATTTATCTGAACTATAAACATGTACACAAAGCTAAAAATAAAGTGCTCAACGCATCTTGTGGGCGTATTCAAATTGATGAGTTTCCATAGTCGGTCTACGTACGACTGCATATGAGTTCAAATGGCGGACAACTGTAAGCCTATGCTCTTTCTTTATTACGAAATTCATGAATTTTTGTTTACTTAAATTTCTTAAGTTTACGGGAACTATTCTTATTAATTTTTGGATAAGCACAAGAAATTCGAACCCATGGACGATTTTCTGGAACCAGTGGATGAAATAGATGTTCCTGGCTCTGTATATCACCACCTCATTTTTGATCGAAACTTTATTTTCGTTGAATTAGAGTAGGCTTCCTAGGCGGACATTATTTTGATAGTTTTGGGGATAACGTGTGAACTGCTAGTGTTTAGCTTTAGTCCGGCGTGAACCTTCCATGTCCCTTGCCTACATCAAAGAAATACCATTGCAAAAATTGTGTAATTTTATTTCTTTAATTGTAGGTACGAGTATTTTGCAAATATGGCGGCAAACTGACATCATTTTTACAGCTTCACATTTAACGTGTCAAAATATATAACATAGCGGACGCGTCGCAGCTTCACCCGCGTAGTTCCCGTTCCCGTGGGAATACAGGGATAAAAAATAGCCTATGTCACCCGGGGTTAGTGTAGCTTCACAATGATGAAAGAATTTTTCAAATCCGTCCAGTAGTTTCGGAGCATATGCAATACAAACAAACAATCAAATCTTTCCTCTTTGTAATATTAGTATAGATACACGCAAAATCAGTAAAGGTGGGTACTGACCAACGTTACGCGGTGTAATGTAACAAGTTACAATGCGAGCATTCACGCAGCACACGATCACGCGGTCAACGATCGAGTCGCTACTCGCTGCGGATGCTCCACCCGCTCGTCGGTATTTTGAATATCGAATCCATTGAGTGTTACGCGATTCAGTCAGCAATTACGCCCCAGTCAAAAACCTCAACATAACCTTATTGGAGCACGGCCGAGCAGCGAGCATGTTTACATACATTTGCTCGACGCGAATGTTACATTACACCGCGTAGTCAGTAGGTGCAACGTTGGTCGGTAGAGTGAGTCTTTGTGCAATTATTTGTAACGGAAAGAGAAAATAAATGGCAATCCACATACTTTGCTAGTTAATAATTGTAATTTTTTTGGGAACAGAACAATTAGTTATCAAAATGGATGGATAAACATCGTGAGTGTAATGTCAACACTCAGTTTGACATTCAGATACAGAAATAAATGTCTACCCTTAGTGCAAACAGGACGATGTAGGATGGCAACAGCCAATGTTATTGGGCAGAGCAATCGCAGTAGTTCAGGTGGAAATTGCATTTATATAGGCGACTGCTACTGTACAAGATGTCGGTGATTCCTTGCAGAGGTGAAGGGTTAAAAAAAATCTGAGGTAACCCGATAGGAAAATACACCTTGTTGAACATAATTGTTTGTACCTTTATTACTAAGTAACTACAGTCAAAAGGGAAACCGGAAGTAATGGTGTTCTAAGGACCCTCCGCCTCTGATTCCTTGAGCAATATCTTGACTTTGTGGGATACCTAGCCATTGGTGTCGATTCTGGGCGTATACGGAGAAAAATTCTTGAAATAAAGTCTGTGCCCCAAGAACCAGGCGCAGATCCAGAACTTTGTTCTGTGGAGGGCAACATTTGACTCAAGCGGCCAAGTGTGAGACGCTCGCATGACGAGGGGGCGGGGTGCATTTGATAAAACACCGGTTCACCAGCCAACATCGTCACGGGAGGGGGGGGGGGGTGCAATTGCCTGAGAAAACACATCGGTACAGAGTAAAAATTCCCCAAAAACTCGAACTTCAGTCGAGTCTGGGGGGACAATCGCCAAGCACAATCT
Source organism: Herminia tarsipennalis (assembly GCA_945859575.2). Classification (NCBI taxonomy): domain Eukaryota; kingdom Metazoa; phylum Arthropoda; class Insecta; order Lepidoptera; family Erebidae; genus Herminia; species Herminia tarsipennalis. The sequence continues at coordinate 4,658,889 of OX243834.2, read as the reverse complement.
GCGCCTGCCAAGAGTATATAAAGTCAGTCAGAGACAAAAGGACTCTTCTTGACTCGAAATACGAGAGTGAGAATAGAGAATGCACTTTTGTTAACATTTGTTAACGCACATACTTTTACAGAAATATCTCTTCCGTGGCTAGTCTCCGTAGTCTTTGAATAAAAGAAGAAAGCTTAAGCGATTCATTATCGCTATGCCTTTTCATTATTTACTCAGATGAAAGTGTTCGCAAGTATGTCACACCGTAAAAAAATACATGAAATATGGTCCAAATTCGTAAGAGCGATTCCAATGATTTGACTCTGGCACAAATTGCCCGGAAAATCGGACTCAGAAAAAAAGGTCGGGTTGTTTCGAACTGTCCTTCTGAATTGCTTGTCCATTGGCGCCATCATTTGACCTGTATACGTACATACAGACAGTCCGATTCTAAATATAGAAGTGAAGTGGCGAACGTGGACCGTGCGTCGCGTATCGCAAATTTAACTTTTTTTGTACGCGTTTTGAGTGAAAAACGCTTGTATGTTGCGGTCTGTTTCGATATTAAACGTTTACTATTTAGAGTATAAACGTTGCATGTTGGTTTAATTGAATTGTTCTTTTACTCAATATCAAGTGTACTTATTTACACTTGAATTTGACCACAACTTTTTCTAAAAGCCACAAATTTCTTGCTTCATTTATTCAAAATGTGAATGTCCTTCGCTGCTTCCATATCATTAACATTTTTTATGAATAGCCCTTACTTAAAGAGAGGACCTGATTTATCAAAATACAAACTGTATGCCTAGCTTTATAATGTAAGTGTAACCTATTTTGATAGCTAAAGTTTTCTGTAAGTACCTAATCCTTTCATATGCCTTCCTCTTTGCTAAATTTTAGCGTTTGGACTGGGCCTGACCAATTGACGTAGAAACCAAGACTGCAGCATAACCTCACAAAATTGACCACTCTCTAGAAAGAGACAACGTTACTTTGTGGACAATATCTATCAATGACCGCACGAGTTTTTTTCTCTCTTTTACACTCTGCATATTTACTTTTTAGTTGAAAAGGATGACGCAGTCCTGGTCTATACGTTAATGACCTGGCTGGGCATTGCTGATTGAATGATGGTGTCAAAACTTTCAATTTTACCCGACTATGCCAATGGGTAATGTTTTCCGTGTGTATATGTAACAGGTATGTGCCTTTATTTGGATCACTTTATCGGCTCAAAAGCCTTACGGATTTCATTATATGAGGCGTCGTTCAATTCTTCTCAATTAAATAATAATAATAAAAATTATTTATTCACTTATGAAGCAAAATACTACACTTGTGAAAAGTCGATTCTACATTTACGAGTAATGCCTTTTCGCAAACAATACATAAAGCCGGAGAAAATAACTGGCATTAAAAACTCACGGCCACTCTTTTTAAATTGCGAATGTTTACAAAGGTTCTTTGTTTATAAATTGTATATGCAGGTAAGGTGCTGCCACCATTATATTACACACCATATTAGAGAACTGATGCAAAAACAAGAGGTCAAAAATATTAAAAGAAGAGTACACGAGATTGGATATATATTATCTGCCTCAAAGGGCACAACATAGTAGAGCATCCACTTAGGTACAATGTAAAAACTTTATGTGCTTAAATATTGGCCAATTAACTGCTACTAATACATCATTTTATAATTCTTTAAAATACATAATTTTATAATACTTTTATACCTACATAAAATTGAGTTATACTGTAACAGTGAGGAATTGAAATTCATTTAAGCAACTCACTTAAACAAGAATTTTCACCTTTAAAAATCTTATCGTCCTCTTTGCTGTTACCTTTGACAGTTTCAAGTTGCAGCGTCGCTATAAGCCATAAATAGAAAGTATAAAATCAATACCTGGAGAGGCACTGCCTACACAGATTCAATCTCCCCCCCCCCCTTTCCGGTGCATTGGAATTTTCCAGCGGAATGACGTCAAAACGACACCTACATATAATAGTAAAGGAATGATAGATCTTTCATCGATGTCTAGATGGAAACCTTTGATATTAGTTTATCTTGGGACAACTCACACATTAGACTCCAAACTATTCAGAGCCTGTACTATGGCAACCAGACAACTGATAAACATACTTCTATATTTTTTTTAAAAGACGATCCCGAAGTAGGGTACAAGCCCTGTGTCGCAGGGGACTTTACAAACATATAAGTCACGGACACAAAGTACACCCAGACTTCCGAGTCTGGGTGTACCGTGACTTATATGTTTGTGGATCACATAAAGTGGTGTCCCGTGTGGGAATCGAACCCACGACCTCTTGCGTAGCAGTTGAACAGACTCCCACTGCGTCCAGAGTATGTATGTATTTAGATATATTTCTAAATACATACATATTATAGAATAATTTACACCCAAACGCATAATAAACCATCGCACTCATCACACAGCTGGAGGTGGGTGGGGATCGCACCCACGACCTCCAGCTTGGCAGCCAGGGTCATTAACCACTATACAACAGGCCACTAAAAACATCAACGACTTAGCCGATTTTGGGCATGTGGACAATCTCATTAGAAACTGCAGCAGCAGGTGATATTATAGTGTGACTGTCATTTCATTGTCATAGTCTGATGGTACGGAAGACGACTAGAAAGAGATGGGGCTTGGCAAGACTGACCGACGGCTTAACGAACTCTTCGAGGCACAGACAGGCGATGTGATAATTTTCGATAAGGGTCACCTAACAGGGTCCTTATATACGATCTTTTTTTCGTTATCGCGCAAGCCCGCGCTTCTAACTGTCAAAAACTTGTCATAATGGTCAATAGAAAGCTGCGCTTAGAATTGCATCGCGCTTGCGCGCGGACATCATTGAGCGCACCGCGCATGCGTTAGTTCGCGTGGGCTTGCAAACATTGTGAATAAGGACCCAGGATGTAATCGTTAAATGTGTACAAGCGATTACTCCGTAAATATAAGAGACATCAAAACTTTATCACTCTCTTCTTTGTCTGCCTTTATCCCATTATTTGGGGTCGCTCTCCTCGTATTCATGCGCCAGGATCGTCTTTCCTGGGTTGCCTGTGTTGATAGTTGGACTTTGTCTAAGTTCTTAGACACAGTAGACCACCAAGTAGCTGGATGGATCCACCTTAGGATCCATATTATAAAGCTGAAGATTTAGTATGTTTGTTTAAACGCGGTAATCTCAGGAACTACTGATCCTAATTGAAAAATTATTTTACTGTTGGATAGTCCATTTATTGAAAAATAACATAGTCGTAGTGTGATGTTATATAGCCTATATAACATCACACTACGACCAATAGGAGCAGAGCAGCAATGAGAAATGTTGCAAAAACGGAAAAATTTACGCAGACGAAGTTGCGCGGGATAGCTAGTGCTATATAATAAGCTAGATGGCGCATGCGAGGGCCCAACTCGCGAGCATGAAAGAATAGATAAATTTGAGGTCTGGTAACATAGTCCAGATAGGTGGTTCGATTCAGGCCCCGGTATGGCGTACGTAAGTCTCGGGTTCGATTCCTGGGTTAGGACTTCAATTTTTTTTTAACTTTCTTAAATGCAGACATAAAAACCTCATTAACTCTCTTCTTTGTCTGCCTTTATCCCATTATTTGGGGTCGGTTCTCGTCGTTGTCATGCGCTAGGACCGTCTGTCCTGGGTTGCCTATGTTGATAGTTGGACTTTGTCTAAGTTCTTAGACACAGTAGACCACCAAGTAGCTGGAGGGCGTCCAACTACTCTTTTGGTGTTAGGAAGGCCTAAGTTTTATCTATACCTACTAATATTATAAAGCTAAAGAGTTTGTTTGAACGCGACAATCTCCAGAACTACTAGTTCGAATTGAAAAAATATTTTTGTGTTGGATGGCCCATTTATCGAGGAAGGCTATAGATTATATAACATCACACTAAGACCAATAGGAGCGGAGCAGCAATGAAAAATGTTGCAAAAATGGGGAAAATTTACGCTGACAATGTTGCGCGGGTCAGCTAGTCTGTAATAAAAGTAATCCTGTAAGAATGGCGCAGTGTTTATTTTTTTTAATCTTTTATCACGGGCTTTGAGCGCGGCGACCGAGTCAAGAAATTCCGTAACGAAAATAATTCCGTCACGAAAATAAAACCTAACACCCCCCACTCTGCCTACCATGTAGCTTGGCCGAGCGTTCGCTTAACGTAATATGTATATGGTGGTACGACTGTACTCGCTCGCACAGATCGAGACAAGCTGCTCCGAAATGTAATGAAAAAAAAAAATAACCAATGCAACAAAAAAAAAAAATTAAAAAACTTAAAAAATAAATATATATAATCGATGAAAAAATGCTATGCAATAGCTTTTTTTGTTTTTTTTTTTAACATAAAAGATAACTAGTAATGTGGGGTTTTGGTTACTAGCAATCCTGTTAACTTCAGCTAAGCTCAATGGCATGTGATAGGAGTGGGTTCACTTCGGTAGTATAATGGGTGGGATTTGAACCCGCGACCTCACGATATATAGTAATATAAATTGCATTTTTTATCCGTAGTGAGTTCTGGGCGGAGACAATAAGCTCTAGTAAATACCAGTTTCGAGGGCAGAAAGATATTTAGTGAGACAGGATGCTTGAACTGACTACAGTAATGTTTTACTGTAAAACAATGGGTTTGAAAATCATGAAACAAAATGAAATGGGATTATTCGGTATGACCAATCAGCAGGAACTATTTAAAAATTCTAACAACCTCCAGAAAGAGAGTACCTTACATCACAAATATTTTTAAGCTATTGGATAGCTTTTATCGCGGGTTTGAGCGCGGCGACCGAATCAAGAAATTCCGTAACGAAAATGATACCTAACACCCCCCACTCCGCCTACCATGTAGCTCGGCCGAGCGTTCGCTTAACGTTATGGTACGACTGTACGAAGCTCGCACGGATCGAGACGAGCTGCTCCGAAATGTACCTAATGAAAAGAAAAAAAATAAATAAAAATACTGCATAAATAAAAAATAAATAAATAGTTATAACTATTGCATAAGTTGATAAAAAATGCTATGCAATAGCTTTACCGCGGCAGTCCCCGAGTGTGTGTGTGGGTACAAATAAAGAATAACCTATGTTTCTGTAGATAACTAATATATAACTACTAATTTGAAAAAAAATCTTGTTAATCATTGTTCAATTTGAACTGCAGCACGAAAGTTTCAAATCCATATTAATCAAGCAAGGGTTGGTTTTTTTTAATTCCCGAAAGTGTTCCTGTGGATCGTAACTGAATTTCGCTAAGTCCCAGTGAGTTAGGACTGAATGACGCTAGTTCCAGTGGATCGGAACTGTGATCCGCTTAACCGAGTGAGTCTAATAGAAGCTGCGGTGCTGTAGCGTAGACGGGAGAGATATCCTCTGCTTAGGAGTACCGTAGGTGCAGTGTGCTGTGCCTAGACGCTGGAGAGGCCGTAGGGATGACCAGGCTGGAGCGTTCGCTGCAGGCGTGTGGTATCCCAGTAGACGCCGAATGCTGGCTGGCTGTGACTTGATTACGGCTCATATCTATGGGAGTGACGGCGAGTGTGGTGCTCTTCAATTATATTTTTTTTATCATCGGTAAAGAGGATAATTCATGTATGATATGGTGATGTAAAGTAGCTTTCACACGGTCCTGCGTTCGTCCGGTCCGGTCGTCACACATTCGCCGCATGATACCGGTTCCCCGATTTAAAACGGAACAAGTGAAAACGCTTGTCTGTTATTAGCTGGTTAGTCGTCATAGCGACACATTCTCCACAGTAAAACGATCTGCCATGATTCTCCCGTCCCTTACAATGTAACAAATATAAAACTTCACATACCTAAGTATGAACGAACGCTCTTCAGCAGGAGATAAACGCATGTTAATTTGTAGTTTAAGCGGCTTACTAAACTACATTTCTTAGTACTGACACAAAATACTGAAAGAACAGAAGGTTAACAGACGCAACTCACACGTATGCCCGGTTCCGTACGGACTTCGTTTAACTCGTTACGCTTCCACTGTGAATGAGGGAACGGAGCTAAGCAAACGAATATAGTTACAATAGTGGTCACAGAGTTGAGTGGATTGAAAATAAACCCATTTATCACTGAAACTCTTTGTTAATGAAAGGTAAGGACTATTTCCCCCCTTTCCACTCATTTATTTCCCACTCATTAATACTACACAGTGGGAGGGAGGCTTTAGACTCGGCTCGGTATCAAAATTTTTTGGACCTGGGGCCGAAAAAGGTAAACGACTAAAGTACAATGTAAACCGCTAGCACAAATAAAATTAAAAAAGGGGCCAGTGTAGGGTTCCGTAGTCCCTCCCCCCTCATCTGAATAATGTGGCTTAAGAAGTGGGTTTTTTGTTGATTTTGATTCATACTGCTAACAAACGTTAGTATTTTTAATGGAATTTGTATGAAAATTTTGTTACTTCTCACTTGGTCTGCTGTTACTCGTTAAGTTGTAAAGCCTACTTAGCTGTGACAGTTTTCCTGTTAATTTCACTGTATATACTACTACCGTGATTTTTTTCACATACCCAACATCAACCATTTAACTGGCAGGGGGATACTTCACTTTAACAAAAATTTGCACTTTTACGCTAAATATTTCACAAATGGATCCCTAAATCTAAAAATGATCTTCACAACCCCTAAATGTTTTAGAATATCTATCTAATGATACCCCACACGATGGGTTAGGTGAGAAAAAAAAATCACAGGCCTACTTTACTTATAAGGGAGGAACCTTAAAATGTTTTTTTTCTAAATTTTATTCTTTCACTATGTCGGCTTATGTAATATGTGTATCCGTGCAAAATTAAAGCCTTCTAGCACTAACAGTCTTTGAGCTAAGCTGCGGACGGACATGACGAAACTATAAGGGTTCCGTGTTGCCATTTTGGCTACGGAATCCTAAAATGGGGGAGGGGATCTTTTGCTTTTGCTAGGTTTCGTGTCCGTGAACGATTTCCATGCAGTGTACGAGCGTTTTTATGAAGGTTACATTCTGTACTCTCGTTATTTTGTTCTATTTGCTTGTTATTCTAGGTCAATGAACCAACGATGTCAGTTTTCCTTATGTACTTACTTATTGATAGCTTGGCTATAAATGTTGAGTCGATCCTTGATTAAAAGAACGTGAATAAGGACCCAGTTCTTAAAATGAATCTTACTAGGTAGCTAGATGGAGACAATGTGAACATCTTTCCCTATCAGTAAATTGGCAGTAGCATATCGTTAAATAAAACAATAGCTCCCATATTTTTCTCAATGAGGGCTAACAGCTGTTTTTTTTGCTCAGCAGTTGGCGCCACTGTTGAGTCGGGTCAAGCTGTCAAACTTTAAGTTATAGGTAATATATAATACCTTATATCCGTGCCGTATAAATATCGAACAAGCCGCAATATTTCGCAGCCCCTATTTATTTGGCAAAAAGACGATGTAAGTTTCATAAAACGGAGATAATTACCTACTTTTAAAGCTCTGACATTCATCATCTTCATCATCATCAGCCTATCGCAGTCCACTGCTGGACATGGGCCTCTCCAATTGCACGCCCCTCTGACATTCATTGAACCGTAACTCATATTTGCCATAATTTATCTCAGGTGTTGCAAAATCTTCACATTAATAGTCTCATTAGAAATAAACCCGCGTAACCCATCCAAAAACTGCGTATTTGACATTTCTGAGACCTGACTTTACACTAGTGCCTCTAGCGGCGGATTCACATGCGATAGCCCTCATTGGCAATCTGAAATGAGTGGCCGCGAGTTTTTATTGCTAGGTTCTTTTCTCCGGCTTTACCTATTATTTGCGAACTTGGCATTACATGTACATGTAGAATCCCGAAGTATCACAAGAAAAGAAGAGTTTTTTTCCATCATAATAATGAATTTTGAATATTGAACTGGGTCCTTATTCAGTTTCTTTTTTTTTCGTTTTCGCGACAAGCTCGCGCTTCTAACTGTCAAAATCTCGTCATAATGGTCAATAGAGAGTTGCGCTTAGAAATGCATCGCACATGCGGGAGTTTACGCGGGCTTTCGCGAAAACCAAAAAAAAAATATAGTGATTAAGGACCTTGTGCGGCTTATATACGAAAATACCTACCTCTAATAAGATATTTGCTTGATCTACTAAAATATGGGCGATAATAAGCTAGAAAAAAAAAACTGAAGCTGGCATGCGAGTAAATCAAAATGACACATAGGCATGCCCGTTAGCGCGGTATACACGTGATAATTAGGTAGCAAGTGCAAGAAGCTGTTACGCAAGTGTGTCACTACCAGTTACTCGTATTTACGCCCTAATGCCTAGGTCGGACTAGGCTAGTAATTTTGTCGAGTGGCGAGTAATTTAATTACTGAACGTGTCTGAATACCAAAAATGTATTAAAGTAGATTAGTAAGTACATAATTTAGTCGACGATTACAATTAGAAAAATAGTAGTAATAATAGCAACAGTTTAATGATCACTCTTCGATGGCGTGGTGGGACTGTATCCGACTGCTACGCAAGAGGTCGTGGGTTCGATCCCCACCCAGGATAAAACTTTGTGTGATGAGCACGATGGTTTATTCTGTGTCTGCGTGTAGTTTATCAGTTGTCTGGTTTCCATAGTACAAGCTCTGCTTAGTTTGGGATCAGATAGCGTTGTGTGAGTTGTCCTAAGATATTATTATTATTACTTATTTTTTGTCCACATGCACTTGTAAGCAGAAAATTCAAAAACATACCCACCACAATACATTGAAATAGCCGAAAAATACAACTATAATTAAATATTTCGTTGAATTATGAATAAAATAATAATATGGATGGCGGTACCCACATATAAGAATATAAATAAACTGACACTTGACAGCTCGCGTCAAAATCCTAAATCGCGATATAGAAGTTTCAACAGCTGCTAACTATAAATACAAGTTCCCAACGTTAACCGTTGGGCCGCGGCCCGCCAGGCATGATCACCTCGCCTGGTCGGAGGATCCTCCCTTTGTGTTGGAGGGACTTAACACCTTGCCCTCCACATATGTACCATTTACCGAAAATTGCCATCGATACTGCTCCTTGTCGGAGCACGACGCCCGTCCTTCCTCCAGCTCTTTGAAGTAGAGACCAGGACTGCGCCATAACCTAACAAAATGGACCACTCTCTAGAAAGACACAACGCTACTTTGTGGACTATATCTGTCAAAGGCCGTACGAGTTTTCTCTTTCACGCTTTGCAGTAAATATTTACTTTTTAACTGAAAGGGATGGCGCGGTCCAGGTCTATACGTCTATTCTTCAGCAGCGGCTGTGGCACAGGCGACTGATCATTTGTATGTGCAAGTCTGAACTGGTAAATTGCTTAACGAAGAAATTTGTTTCTAACTAAACTATTTATGTGTTCTTTGGGATCTTCTAATGATAGATTTTGAAAGACAATTTGTAGCACTAAATGCTACGATTTATCTTCTAATAATACATGACCTAAATTTTTAGGGTTCCGTAGCCAAAATGGCAAAAAACGAATTTTAAGGTTTCTAACAAACTTTTTTGATTGAGTGAATATTTTTAGAAATAATCACTCCGAAAGTTGAGTAAATTGTGTCCCCCCCCCCCCTTAACTTTTGAACCGTGTGACCAAAAAATATGGAAAAAAACACAAAGGTAGCGCTTAACAAATACTTTAAACTAAAATTATTTTGGACATGATCGGATATACCGTCATGGAGTTATTGCCGAAAAACTGCTTTTCTCAACAAAAGGGCTTAAGTACCATGAATATACGCTCTTCTGCTGATGCAATTATTTAAGGCTGCGGAACCCTACACTGAGCATGGTCCGACATGCTCTTGCCAGGTATTTTTTTCTTCATTACATCACTTTCTTGATCCAAGTCTTCTAAATTATGCGTCACTACTAAATTGCTAGCCTAGTGTGAACTAGGCATAAGTGATATTTATAGGTGAATATAGTCTTCTACATACTTAAACAATATACATGGTGTACAATCACGAGAACAAACAAAATTACCAATTTATATTCGGATCAGATAACACGACAAAACGCTAACACTCTATAGAATTGTTAATAGCCTTTCAATGAATATTAATTAAGTTGTCGCAGGACGAGACGGTTTTAATTTATTTACTCTATAAATAATATTAGGTTTACATATACAACGTTATTCTTGTTATAGTGCAAACCTGAAAGTAGTTTGCTCAGAATCAGTAACGCAATCTATTGGGGTAGTTTTTTGACCATGTTATATTTTTACCCGACTGTAAAGAAGGGTTATGTTTTCGCGCGTATCTTGTATGTATGTATGTATGTATGTTTGTATGTAATATTCTTTATTACCTGATATCTCACAATCCACTGAACGGATTTATACAATTCACACGTCGTTAGATTTGTCTTAATCGCCCAAGTGTTCTTAGATAGGTGACTTTTTAAAAAACAAACATGGCGGCTATGAGATGTCAATATAAAGAGGTGTGAAAAAAAAAATTGTTTCGAATACTGCAATATGGGTATCAAATTAAAGAGCTCATCTTAAGCATTTCAAAAAGGTATAACATGATTATGACTTTTATACTAAAAAAGTTAGTAAGCAACCATTGTTTTTTTTCAATTTTCAATACTTGACAATAGCTGTGATAAAAGTAAGTTGCTACATCGGTTACATCCTACAACTACTAAAAAGTATTAAATAAAAAAATAAATTATAAAAATAAAAAAACCCGCTTGCACAAAAAAGATGGAAACAAGATCCCCTACATAATTATACAATTTCATGCAGTCGGAGGCATTAATGAATCTCGATGAACTTAGTAAAGTGCCTCCGACTGTAGGGGATCTTGTTTCCATCTTTTTTGTGCAGGCGGGTTTTTTTATTTTTATAATTTATTTTTTAATTAATTAATTTATCAATCATGAATTAGCTTATTAATCATTCTAACACTCCAAATCCTGTTCACAATGTGATGTGAAATGTGATCATCACTTATTTTTCAATAATAACCATGGATTATATACTACGGGACGCAATGAGCAAGATAGCGCGAAGAACACAAGACAATTGGAATGGCTTCTATCTTTGCAAGTTTTCAATATTCTAATTTTCTTTTTTTTTGTGATTTCTTGAAGTAAAAATCTTTTTGGGGTGTGTGAGCTTTTCACTATACCAAAAATAACCCTGTATATTAGGTACTAGCTGACCCGCGCAACTTCGTTTGCGTCAAATTTCCCCGGTTTTGGGGATATGTAATTTTGGGTCATAGTAACCATTGACATTTGGGTATAAAGTTGTCTTCATGATAGAGAGTGTACCCACTTAGGTCTGCGCACAGGTTTGTGATTGTGTGATGTGACAAAATTCCAGGAGGAGAGATTGGCTTAGAGTTTCTTCTCCTGGATTTTTGTTCCTCATAAGAGTGTGAGTGTACCTATGTTTTTTTATTTCTGAGAAGATAGGGGCAAACAAGCGGCTCACCTGATGGTAAGTGATAACTGCCCATTATCATCTGCGACACCAGAGGCGTAACACCGACCTTTCAAAAACGAGAAGGCTCTTTTTTCAGGGTTCCGTAGCCAAAATGGCAAGATGGAACCCTTATAGTTTCGCCATGTCCATCCGTCCGTTAGTGCTAGAATGCTATAATTTTGCATGGATACACATATTACTTATACAATACAACAAAAACAACACAAAACCCACTTCTTCAGCCGCATTATTTGGGTACCGTAGTCCCCACGGTACTCTACATTGTGCGTGGCCAGAAAGGTCCAAAAACCTGCGGTCCAAAAACCTTATTGTGGTTTATGGACAGGACATGCAGTTTCAAAGTCAAAGTCAAAGTCAAAGTCAAATATCTTTATTTCGTAAAATCAGGTTAATGATTATTTGAAAACGTCAAATTAAAACATACTAAAAATTTTATAAAATTATGATTGTTTGAAAAAAAAAAACAAAATGAGGTTAGGTGGCAGTTCCAAGTGTAAAGCTCATGAGAAGAAGCTGCCAAGAAACTCATGTGCCACTCTTTTAAAATCATCAAGTTTTTCTTTACAAAAATAAATTTTACTGAATGAACCATTGTGTTTGGTGAGTGTAATCGTTTATAAAATAAGGATAACTAAATAATAATACTATTTGTAACTCTAAAATGAATATATATAAACGTATTCAGCAAACACAATACTTCACTTCTTACAAAGTAAATATGTATATATACATATAATCTTAAAGTACATTTTAATAGCCTGTGAGAGAAAGCAGTTCAATCCCAAGCGTTTTTGTCTTCCATATAATCAATTATTGAGTAGTAACTTTTCATACACAATTTTTTCTTAATGGTACACTTAAATTTATTACGACTCAATTTTTGAATATCGCTAGGGATTTTATTGTAGAAACGTATACATTGGCCCCGAAATGATTTGTTTACTTTTTGTAACCTTGACGCTGGTACAACAAGTTTATGTTTGTTCCGCGTGTTAATATTATGTATATCACATTTCTTACAGAAACTATCAATATTTTTGTGAACATATATAAGGTTTTCATAGATATACTGACATGCAACAGTCATGATATTGATTTCCTTAAATTTTTCTCTAAGTGAGTGTCTACTACTAAGATCGTAAATTGATCGAATAGCCCTCTTCTGCAGAACAAAAATGGTTTGAATGTCGGCAGCATTCCCCCACAGTAGAATACCGTACGACATTAAACTATGAAAGTAACTAAAATAAACTAATCGCGCTGTTTCAACGTCTGTTAGCTGACGAATTTTTCTAACTGCGTACGCTGCAGAACTGAGTCTATTAGACAATTCACTTATATGTGGGCCCCACTGAAGCTTAGAATCTAGAGTAATTCCTAAAAACTTTGTGGTCTCTACAGGGTTCAACTCATCTTCTTTTATTTTTATAGTGGTTTTTACTGGTTTCACGTTAGGTGTTATAAAGCGAATACATTTAGTCTTGCCCTCGTTTAAGAGTAAATTGTTAACATCAAACCAGTTAACCACTTTTGAGATAGCCATATTTACATCTTCAAAGTCTTTTTGCTGGCGTTTTAATTTAAATAAGAGTGATGTATCATCTGCAAACAGGACTATCTCATGATTATTATTTACTAAATATGGTAAGTCGTTTATGTAAATTAAAAACAACAACGGCCCGAGAATAGAACCCTGTGGGACTCCCATTTTGACCACAGACCCCGGGGAGCGTTTACCATTAACATCAACTTTCTGAATCCTGTTACTCAGATAGGACGTAAGAAGATTCAGAGCTGTGTTTTTAATACCATAATGTTGCAATTTCCTGATTAATGTTTCATGCAGAACACAGTCAAATGCCTTAGATAAATCACAGAAGACGCCTAAAGCATCTTGCGATTCCTCCCAGGCGTCAAAAATATGTTTTAAAAGCTCCACACCAGCATCGGTTGTAGAGCGACCCCTAGTGAAACCAAATTGTTTAAAGTGTAATAATTTATTTTTGTAAAAGAAGTTCTGCATCTGATCATATATTATTTTTTCAAAGATTTTACTAAATGTTGGTAGTACTGATATGGGTCTAAAATTAGTGGGGTCAGACATACTACCCGATTTATACAATGGTATTACTTTACTATATTTCATTAAATCAGGAAATACACCACAATCTATACATTTATTAAATATAAAAGCCAAGTCCTGCGCGATAAAAGAAATTATAGACTTAGTAATCACAACTGAGTTACTCCAGAGGTCGGTAGTCTTCTTAACATTAATAGAATTAAAAGCTTTTATGACATCTATATGTGTAACATAATCAAATTGAAAAGTGATGTCACATTTATTAACATTTTTAATCAAGATAGACTCAGCAACAATAGGTGAGGAATTCAATGACTTTGTAGTGGAGACTGGAATGTCAGTAAAGAATTTTTCAAATGCAGTGGCTACTTCTATGTCCGATGTGATGGTTTTACTATCTATTTTAAGACAGTAATCATTATTATGACTTCTGACTCTTCCGGTCTCACTATTTATAATATCCCAAGTCATTTTAATTCTATTATCACTGTTTTTAATTTGTGAACTAAGGTAGCAAGCTTTTGCTGTTTTGCAAGTCTGCCTAAATGTTTTAGCATAATTTCTTACATAAGCTTGAAATCTTTCACAACAGTTATACTTTCGTTCATCATACAGCTCATATAATCTTTTTCTACTTTTATGTAGGCCGACAGTAGCCCACTCACTAAAAGTTGCATTCCCCTTAACCATAATCGTTTTGGGAGTGAAAACCGAATCGAAATTATGACAAAATTTATTAAAGAATGTTTTATATAAAATGTTAGGATCACTGTCCTCATTCAACAGTGGAGGGTTACAAATGAGGCGGCTTTTGAAACTCTCAAATCGACTGACAGTTTTAGGGATAACAGTTATACATTTTTTAGCTACTTTTCTACTTTTAATATCAAAAGAAATAAGTTGACCACAGTGGTCAGAATCCATTTGATTAATTACTCTCTTGTTATCTACAATAATATCTGTGAATATATTATCTAAACATGTGGCTGTAGTGGCAGTTATGCGGGTAGGCTCTAAAAATAAATTACACAGATTAAATGATTTGAATAGAGCTAAAATCCTCATACTTGAAGTAGTATTCTCTAATAAATTAACATTAAAGTCGCCACATATTATTACATTTTTATTAAGGTTTGTTACCTTATGCAAGACTTCATCCATAACATCTTCAAAAATATGATATTGTGCTGAAGGTGGTCTGTACACAGTCAATACAATAAACTGCTTCAACTCTACACAGGCTATTTCTATGCTACGTTCAACAGAGAAGTTAACAATATCACGGCGTTCTTTGAATTTAAGATTTTTATTTATTAATATTAGTGAACCACCATGTATAGCCAGTTCCCTGCTGAACGAGCTGCCTACCTGGTGATTGTTGAAATTAAACATGAACTGATCGCTCTTTAGCCAGTGTTCAGTAATACATAAAATATCAATAGCTTCAGCATTCATGAACAATTCCAATTCCAAGTCTTTTCCTGTCATTCCTCTGATATTCTGATGCACCAGGTTAATTTTATTAATATAATTATTGTTCTGTTTTGACATAACAGAATAATTTTCAAGTGGTAGTGCACAAGTATGTGTGCAAGAGGTACTCTCTATTGTCTTAAAATTTAATTTAAATTATTCGGTATGTCAATATTATAATTATTATTAATACATAAATTATCATTATTAATGTCAGGTGCTTTAGCCAAATTGTTGGCTAAGTTAAAATGAATGTCATAATTTTGTTGCTCAATAGAAGCAACTTGAGTAGCCAAATTCTTGGCTGAAGTATTAATATAAAAAGATAGCGAAACAGCTATCTGTCTTTTACAACTATTTTTAAGATAATATCTATCTTTTGTCAAATAAAAATATTTACTAACAAGTTTGTTAGTGTCAATAAAATGAAATTTATTATAAAAAGGTCCATTAATTTGGCATGTCAGTTGATGCATAAGGTTATTCAAATTATATCTAATAGAATTTTCTTCCTGTGATAATCCATTACTCAGGGGAAATGAAAACATAACAATTTTTTTTACATTTAAATTGGACAACTCCTCAAAATAATTTAAAAACCTATTTTTGTTTACATTTCCCCTATCACCGACAAAAATAATTATAGTGCTGTCCTGACTAAAATTAGATCTTAAAATATTTTCCATGATATTACTATAGGACAAAGCAGGCGTGCAATTATTGATGATTCTAGTTTGTCCCGTACTCAACTTTGACATTAGGGATCCAATGCCCTTACCAATTTCATCACTATACATCATAATAGTACTTAATTTAAAAGAACTGCTAGTTTGTGCTAAGTTATTATGGAGTGCTGGCAGTGGAGAGGGATCAAGTGCTAGCGATTGGCAATCTAGTGATAATCTACAAATTGGACTATGCCTATGTTTGCAATGTAATTACAGCATTATACTTTTACGTGTGATTGAAGTGAAGTCCAGTCATTAAACTTAGAAACAAAGGAAACGTTGAAACTATTGGTACAACACGAAGAAATAAACAAACAACTTAACAATTGCGTGTACGTCGGAAATGCATCAAGTACTAGTTATTTTTTATAGGTAATTGACGATATTCGTGCAATTATAATTATATTTGCTACAACTAAGTAGCTACAATCGAGCATGAAACTGATAGACGGCTTTGATAAAAGTTAAAGTTATAGAAAGTAGTATTGTCTGGCCTGTTGGTCAAGTGGTTAGTGACCCTGACTGCTAAGCCGGAGGACGTGAGTTCGATACCCACAAACTTTGTGTGATGAGCACGCTGGTTTACAATTAATTAATCAATATTTTACAATTAATTAATCAATCATTTATTAATTCATTAATCATTCTAACAGTCCAAAACCTGTTCACAATGTGATGTGAAATGTGATCATCACTTATTTGTCATTAATAACCATGGATTGCGTACTACAGGACGCAATTAGGACGATAGCGCGAAGGACACAAGACAACTTAAATGGCTTTTATCTCTGCAAGTTTTCATTTTCTTTTTTTATGTCATTTCTTGAAGTAAAAATCTTGTTGGGGTGTCTGTCTGAGCTTGGCGCTATACCAAAAATAACCTTGTTTAAGTATGTTTATCAGTCGTCTTGTTTCCATAGTACTGTGACGTGAACCTCTTGCTGGCTTTGGGGTGCGCAGCCGGGATTATTGCTCTCGGGGATGAGGAATCAAACACTTTCTTAAGCCCAGAACGATATTATATATTAAATAACTTGTAATATTATTCCTTTACATTTTAATTCTTTTCCTTGACCATTCGTCTTGACGCTTGGTCCAATTCCCCCAATTGTTTTTCGATCTTCTTCTTCGTCATTATTTCATAGTTTTGGAACGTCAAGACAAACAGTTCACAATTAAATGAGGCTTTATGCGAGTGGCCGGTCGAGTTTCCGACGCACCTGCCACAGTACCTACACGTACTGCTTAGTTTGGGATCAAATGGCGTTGTGTGAGTAGTCCCAAGCTGGGAATCGAACCTGCCATATGTCGAAAATAAACATTCTTTGTTTTGCCGTTGCAATACGATCGAAGCAAGGTATTTTGCCTTAAACTATTCACGCGATTAAGACTCGTAATATATATTTTCATCTTATGGAACAAATCTTGCAAAAACAGGGAAAAGTGACGCAGACGAAGTTGCGCGAGTCAGCTAGTAATATGTAGGTATTATAAATTCGAAAGTTTTTGGTGGACGTTTGCTGCTCTTTTACTCAAATCTACTGAACGGATTTTAAACCGGTGTGTTTTGACAGGCAATTGCCCTACGCAGAGTAGGCTGGTGTACTGGTGTTGTATCAACTGCACCCTTCCCCCGTCATGCGAGATCTGGATCCGCGCCTGTTAGAATAGCACATCAACATTGGCATATACCGTCTTCATCAGATTATTAAAAACATTTTTAACAAAAGAACATCTAACCGACATCAATCACGATTTATTGACGTAGTATTTCTCCTAAACTCATCATCATATCTTTACGTAATTTATCGAATCATTACGGAAAACTTAGCTGCTTATTAATTTAGTTAAAATTTCAATTTGATTGAAAGATTCCATTACATTCTGCAAAAATGTTTTTGTGGGCACATATGTACATTATTTAAGTCTTTATCTTTATTGAAATATCGCTAGCTCAATTGCAGTCTTAGATTTCAGTAGAAAGATTACCAGAAGTAGGCCCAGTTGATTGACCAAAGTGCTATTTCCAGAAAACAGTGGTTGAATAATGAAACACTGTAATCAATTATTGTGTGGCGATTCTTGAATAATAAAAAAAAGCGACGACGAGCTGGAAAACGCAGTGCAGGACAGCCAGCACAAGATCGACTCACGACCTGATTAAGGTAGCGCCCCCGGCTAGCTTAAACAGGTCGTCAGTCGTTGGATGTAGTTGAATGCAGATCGCTCAAAATCGGTCACTGTGGAAGTCTTTAGCCTACGTTCAGCAGCAGACGTTTTCACTTTTACAGGCTGATGGTGTTGTTTTTTTTCCTTGACTTTATCGCGCAACTTCGTATGCCTACATTTTCCCCGTTTTTGCAACATTTTTCATTACTGCTCCGCTCCTATTAGTGGTTACGTGATGTTATATAGCCTATAGCCTTCCTTGATAGATGGGCTACCCAACAGAAAAAGATTTTTTCAAATCGGACCAGTAGTTCGTGAGATTAGCGCGTTTAAACAAACAAACAAACTCTTCAGCTTTATAATATTGGTATAGACTAGCTGACCCGCGCAACTTCGAATGCGTACATTTTCCCCGTTTTTGCAACATTTTTCATTACTGCTCCGCTCCTATTGGTCGTAGCGTTATGTTATATAGCCTTCCTCGATAGATGGGCTACCCAACAGATTAAGATTTGTTCAATTCGAACCAGTAGTTCCTGAGATTGCCGCGTTCAAACAAGCTTTATACCTAATATTAGAATAGATTCAGCAGTGACATGTCCTCTCGATAATAATTGATATTAAGTCATAAGGTATTCTTTTCTTCAGTCTCCTCACACTTGGCAGGATTTCGTCATAGGACATAAGATGGTGTGCCAGTATATTAGGATGTAACTGCAACCTATTCCCATATGTTAAGACATTTTCCTTAATTTCTTCCTTTACTGTTTTAATACCAAGGCCATGGTGAAGTCTTGCATTAGTGACATACCATGGTGCATCTACTATCATCCTTAACATTTTTGATTGGAACCTTTGTAACCTGATGATGATGATGAATCCATTTATAATAAATAATAATAATAAAAGCCTTTATTCACTGACCATACTACATTTTGACTTATATACTACTATGCTAATTAACATTTTTTTTACTTATTTTAACACTTTTTTCAAATTTATTTAACACAATATAAAAATATAAAAAATAAAAAATCCATTGAATGATGATTGAATCCATTTATTAAGACCTAAATATGCTAGGCTTTCACCCGAACGGGGACCATGCAATAATAAATATGTAGTCGATAATTAAAGCAAATAATAATTTAAAGTAATTACAAAAATATAATTAGAAATCAAATTCATATAGATAAGTGTAAAAAATGTAATTGAACATAATAGATTAATAAGTTGCCAACTGTTATCGTCTAATATGTACTATGCATGGAACTAAATAAAGCTTTATTATTATTATTTATTATTATAAATATGCTAAGTGTTAGAGTTACTTAGTGTATTCAGGCCTAAGATGGTAGGGCTAAGCCTTAGGCTATTCTGGTAGGTACCCTACCAGTCCAATGACAGTTATTCTGTCGTAAAAATAGTGATGTAAACATGATTTGATTTTTTATAAGACGACTCCCGCAGTAGGGTACAAGCTCTGTACCGCGGGGGACTTTACAAACATACAAGTCACACCCAAACTAGGAACAAAATTAAAAATAAATAAAAAATATTTTTTCACTTAAAAAGCAAAACAACTCTTGTGATACGTCGGGATTCTACATGTACATGTAATGCCAAGTTCGCAAACAATAGGTAAAGTCGGAGAAAAGAACCTGGCAATAAAAACTCGCGGCCACTCTTTTCAAATTGCCAATTTTACAATGTTTATAAACTTGATATGGGGGTAAGGTGCTGCGACTAATATATACACCATGTTAAAGGACTGATGCAAACTGTATTATCAAAAAGTTGAAACATGAGATAAACCAAAATCAACCTTAGTTGATACAATATAGTAGGAACATCTACTAACAACAAAGGTAAAAACTATATGTGCTTAAATATTGACCAAAGTACTTGTAATGAATGATTAACGATTGTAATGAAGAAACATTTTGTGAATCACACAAAGTGGTGTCCGGTGTCTTGTGTGAGAATCGAACCCACAACCTCTTGCGTAGCAGTCAGACACACTCCCACCGAGCCATAGAGGGCCATGTGTATTAGTACTGTGTTTCGGTAGAAAGGCACTGTAGTACCTAAGTGTAATCACCTGGCAAAGGAGAGTTACGAACTGATGTCTCAAAATGAGAAGCGCCGTGCAGTGAAGCTCCGATCTTTGTGGAACAGGGATGTGATGCTGATGCTGCTATTAGGCTGGCATGACGCGTACCATTGACCTACTCATCTCTTGATTAAGTTGTGTAAAATAAAACATAGGCACCTATCATAAAAGTTGGAATATAGGTAGTATCTTCCTTCATGCTGGGTCAGGTGTGTAGCTTGCCTTAGGCCACGTCCAGACGAATGTAACGCGTAATGTAATCTATCGTGTAATGTAACGCGAATACTATGGACGGCACATGAGCGAGAATGTAATGTAACGCGAATACGGTAGGTGTTCGCACTGCGAGCACCTTTGTGATCGCATTAAGACGCTGACAACAGCTACTGAACTTCGATGTTTCACTATTTTAGCCACGCCCACTATTTCTCCGATGTCCTAGTGCCATTGATAAAGGACGGTAAAAACAGCGAACTACCAACACAAGGAAGCGGTCAATAATAAACAATAAACCAATAGATGGCGCTTTATTTTTTGTTCTATATGAAGAACTAGAAAGAAATTAGACAGGGCGATTAAAAAAAACAATAAATATTTTTTATACGTTTGTATTTTTAATTATTTCAGGAGACTTTATTTGCTATGAACTTCAAAACAATATAAAAGAAAGAAAAATAAAACTCGAAAATATATTAGCAACATTTTAAATATTTTCGCATAATTATAATTTATTTGCTCTCGGATATTTGCCGGAACAAACAGACAGACAAAAAAAAACTGTATTTTTGTTATCAGTAATTATTATGGATATATGTTATCCATAATAATTAATATATATGCATAAAACTGTTATTTTGATATTACAAACAGACTCTTTTGAATTTTAGTTATTTGCACAGATAGTTAATAATATATATTATTTTTTATTAATAATATTATTATTTATTTGACATAAGTTAAATTTAGAGCTGAAGAAAATTCTTCCAAGTTTGAAGTCCTCCGAAAATTGATAACATACCTGCTACAGCACAATAATTGACTGGTAAATAATTTTCGTCACTGGAATCACTTTTAATGATAAATTTTAAATTGCACATCCTACACAAAAGAGTGAACTTCGACAAGAATCCATTTATGTTTTCTCCTACCAAATTAATGTGTTTTAAATTACAACCCAAGGGTTTAGGGGTAAGGGCGAGAAATATTCTGAAGATTTAAAAATAAATGCGATAAGTTTATTCGTCGTCCGATGTAATAATTATAATAATATTTATAAGGATTTTTTTTTGTGCAGGGTGACTTGTAGCAGTCTAAAAAAAATAATACTTAAAGCTTACCTATGCGTTAGTAACTAAATACTAACTGCCAGATTTTATCTTCGACAACCTGTTCAAAATAATAATATTTACATCAAGTTTAGGAATATTATCGGTGGATTCAACTGTCTCAGATACCTTTGCCGATACTTCAAACCAGTGATGGAAAAAAACTATGACTCACAATAACATAAGAAGTATAAGAACGATCATGAGGAAGTTTCATATCACTTGGGCATCATCTTTACCTGGTAACATTTTCTAGAGGAATTATAACATCACTTTCTAATGTAACTGCAACAGCCACATTTCCTAATCTGTACAAAATATTTATTACATTTAAACTTAGAAAAACTTTCTTCAGCACTAATCTTACCTATTATGTCTAACTAGCTGTAGACTAACTGTGGACGTAGCCTAAGTTACTCCTTACATCATTAGCTGTCTGACAGTGAGTCCTGTCAATCTCCGTACAGCCGTTTTGGGGATTTGTCGAAACAAATACACAGACAGTGTTTTAAGTACTATGCGTACTTTCATAGCATTTAGTAAAAAACTGCTATTTTGACATTAGGAACAGACACTTCAGTATGTATAGATCGCCATATATAGGTAAAAAATACTAAAACCTACACAACTATTTGTATGGAAAGGGCAAGAAACAATGGATAAAGCTACAAGTATTTTAGGAGTATTTTCCTATTAGGCCAGTTCTAAGATAGTCGTAGGTCTAGGCAAATGTGATAGTTTATCATTATACTTGTTTGTAACTATCTTTCTAAAATGTAAAGGGGATCCTCTTTGTCCATGTGGCGATTCTTTTTGTGTAATGTGTTAATGTAATATAAATAATAAAATGATTATCTATATTAGTATGTAGGTACTTATTACAAACTTATTGGTGAAAAACTTTCCGAAGTTTCACCTGCTTCTGAACTATTCGCCAAACGTCTCTTTTTACTGATAGGATAAAAGAAAATATTAAAAATAAATACAAAAATTGAACAGGCGAACCTAGGTTTCGAACTCGAAACTAGATGTTCTGAACCAACGCAGATACCGCTAGACCAAACGAGCTTCACAGTTGCAGATGAATTTTCGCTATACGTTGTACAAAACAGCTTAGTGTAGCTTTTTGGTTTGGTTACGATTTCACTTCTGTTCGTGCAATATTTTGTCAATATGAAAAATATAATACTTACTTTACTACTTCCATGAGATGTTTTTGTTTGTTGGTATAGAAGCGCTTTTTGCTGGCCTCCGACATTTTTGTTTGTTTCCCAATTATAGTAACAAATATTTTTAAACTTAGAACTAAATATATTTAAATTAACAACTTAGATAGTATAAATTAATAGTATATTTATTAAACTTATATTCTTTACCAATGTCTATAATTTTTCAAACAACAAACAAAATATGAAGTGAATGGATGGCGAGGCAAAGCGACATACGTCCGTCTAGCTGCGCGTCTCTGCGATCACTGTCAGATTGCTTATAAAAGAAAGAGAAGCGCGATCACGCAGCGCTCGTAACTAATTATAAACCATAAAACAATTAATTACTTGAAAATAAGTCGAGTAGTTGAAAATAAAAAACAACCAGATTCTGTATTATAACATGATACGTTATTGTTAATTATTTTACCAACGTACGTTGTTAAGTAATACAGATATTTTTGTTAGAAGATCATTTTAAGAGGTTAGTTTGTATTTTTTTATTATCGAGAAAAAAATTCAAATTCGTGTTTTGAATACAACAGGGTTCTTAGAAATATGTTCAAGATTAACATATATTTTTTCTGCCGTCACAAACTACGTAGATTTGGCTAAAAAATTGTTTAGGATAAGCCTATTTGGCTGTTGTCAGCGCCTTAAAACCGACAGCTGACGGATCAGTGCGAGCGTTACTTATACTTGTCACGCTCGTAATGCCGTCCACACGCAGAATCTCGTTACATTACACGATAGATTACATTACGTGTTATGCTTGTCTGAACGCGGCATTAGACTAGGACCCAAATCATAATGTGTTAAAGGGCCTAGTATCCAAATGCTCAAGCGGCCAAAAGACTCCTGGTTCAGACACGCTATTATTCACAAATCTTTAAAAAGTTTACGAATTATTTTTAAAATTAGAATGAAGTCTTCTTCAGTCAAATCTACGTTATTTGAGGTACTTTCCCTCCGTGTGGCATCGCGTGGGACATTCTGTATTTGAAAAATATCGGGATTTTGTCATACGAGCGAAAAAGATACGAACCATTTTTCCCTCCTTAACAAATAAAGACTAAAAAGGTTACTAATGATGATGACCTTTTTGCTAAGTCTTTAAAGGAATTATTGTATGTATGGCTTATGGACCTCTTATACAAAACATAATGGCAATGACCATTTAATCGTCTTTACACCATAGATTTGGAGTAAGTTGGCATTGCTGTTGCTATACACCGCTAGCTACGTCCTCCAAATCTCATATGGAATCTTTTTTATAGTAATTTTTATAGGCATTTCTTGCCAATTACTATATTAGGGCCCAACTCGCTTGCAAGAAGGGATAGAGAAATTTGAGATCTAGTGACATGGTTCAGATAGGTGGTTCGCTTCTGGCCCCGGTTTGGCATACGGAAGTCTCGGGTTCGATTCTAGAGACTGGACTTCAAAATTTTCTATCTTTCAAATATTGAATCTTTTTTTGTTCTATTTCTTTTTGAGGGCGATGTTCCCGCCAATTTTTGGCAAGGCCCAGCGTTAATAGATAATACACTTTTACTGTTTAACCCTTCAAATGATATGCTAGGCTTTGGATAGCCCCCAGGGTACACCCGTGTTATGGTCGTTTTTAATGTATTTATGTATACGGGGTATACAGTATACCTATACGTTAAATGCGGATCTGTGAAAATGACAACAGCTAAGTTTGTCGTCATTGTCACAATTTCCGACAAAACAAATGTGTGATCTTTTCATTTAGACAATCTGGGGTAGACGATTTTTCAATTAAATTATTTCGCTGCCTTGTATATACCTAGGTATAAACAAGACAGTGAAAGGATTTGACTGAAATATCAATCGGAACGTTTTAACTGGACAACGCTAAACTATTTTTTATCAATTTTAATTAATTTATGTAAAAAATTGTCATATAAAATTATCATAAAAGTACAAAGAGTTTTAGAGTTATATTGACAATGATGACAGTTCAGTTACCGCCATTTTCACGACTCTACAGACTATACTCTCTATAAAATATGAGTTCTAAACTCTTTGCATCAATCTTTTTATGTTCGAATATTTTGAATTCCGAAATTCGTCCTGTGTCTGACTTTGGAGACAGACTTTTTTTTACCAATAACTTAAGGAGTTTGGAACGGGCTTGGCCAAACGGGAACGAATTTACGGTGTGCGTGTGTGAGTACGTGTGTATGTGGACACACAATTGATTGCGCATGTAGGCGTGACACTCCTTACTCAGAACATAAAATATATTAATTAATCCTATAGTCCTTTGGATGCGGTACTCTATAAATTTCTTGTAACTGAATGATGTCATATACTTTTCTTATTGAATAAATCACTAGTGAAGTAGTTCTAGATAGGTTTTGCTTTATTAGTTCTTCTGCAGAAAATTATACGAAATTATGTACAGGAAATTCTTACCTACTGTAAAAAGTGATACTCACCTATTTATACGATTTATGATGAATCTTCAAGTTATCCCCATAGCAAATTTCATTATAATTGGTCTAGCGTTTGAGTCGTGAAAATAAAATAGACAGACACGTGTCACGGCTCCTTTACCTATACGATGCCATTTTAAATTTATAGCGATAGCTATATATTTAAAATGGCATCGTATAGGTAAAGGAGCCGTGACACGTGTCTGTCTATTTTATTTTCACGACTCAAACGCTAGACCAATTATAATGAAATTTGCTATGGGGATAACTTGAAGATTCATCATAAATCGTATAAATAGGTGAGTATCACTTTTTACAGTAGGTAAGAATTTCCTGTACATAATTTCGTATAATTTTCTGCCTTCAATTCTATCGAATTGAAGGCAATAACACCATGCAATTTGTTTTTGGTTATTTTTTTTTATACAACTAGTGAGAAATTTCTACCTATCGTGTTAATGGCTCTCTCTACTTTCGCAAACAGAAGAGTGTTTCAGATTACTAAAATCTTTAAGCAGGTTCAGTTTCTAGCTTAGTTATTTAAGTAGCACAGTTTACCTGTTTAATCTTCAAATACCATTTGATTGGATTTCCAGACCAGATGAATCAATTCATGTCTCACATCAAATTATATGAATATAACGTCTCGACTTCATTGAATTAAACTTGGCACCTCTTTTTGACGACACCAGTATAAATACCACAGTTGTTTAAAAAAAAAACGAAAACATACAACCGAAATATTTTTAATCCCAACATTTTTCGACACATAACATTCCGATGTAAAATTACAATTATTTTTAAACAGAAACTTTACACAATTGAATGAACAACGTTAGACAATGTTTATTAAGGTCAGTGTTGAGGGAACAATGCGGCAACCGTCCCGCTCCGAACAAAGACCGATGCCGTATCGTTTCATTACACTTGATTCATGCATCCTTGTCAAGAGTCGATGAACTTGGCGCGAAATTGGCAAACGAGACTGAAGGCGCGCGTCCGTCGTCCGGCACCTCGAGCGTCCTCCTCCACGACACTACCGTCTTAAGCAACATACATTGCCGCTTTACAACGGTGATTATACAAAACTGTTTCGTTTAAAACATCGATGGATGGTGAATCTTGCGTTTATGTTAAACGAAATCTGTCGTTGTGGTAGCGTGTTCGTCTCCGGCGCAAGGTCGAGCCGTCCGCCGCCCACATCTAAAAATACACACAGACATGCAAATATGTGATACATAAACATTATGTGCCCTAATATGTGTGCCTATGTACGTTTGATTCGTCTTGAATAGTTTGGATTTGATTGGGAACGATGACATCGAATATGACAGTACAATGAATGCTTTAAGTGCCTTTGTGATAGACATCTGTTTTTGCAAATCTCTTTTGAAGGTTTTTGGAGTAAGATACGACCTAGTTTTATGTTACACGTGTTGCTTCAACGGTAAATTATATAAATATTAATAGATATTATCTATTGAAACGTGCTTCAACGTAAAATGTATAAACGATTCACTTCCAGTTCCAATAGTGATCAGTGTCATTGCGTATACAAAATTGTAACAAAACTATCCTGTTTAAATTTAGAATGATTTAACATGTCCATTCTAAATTCAAATTTTAGTCAGTACCTAGTTCTGTCATTTTTAAATTATATCATTAAAAAATTGTATTTTTGAAATTCGAAAGTCAAGAGTCAAAAAGAGAGAGGTAGTTCTTTATTTTAACATTTTAAGTAGCAATTTAAAACATCCATTTGGGATTTTAATTATACTAGTGGTCACCCAGTTGTCGAAATTCGACCATAAGTAATTTATATCTTTTTTTTTAATATCAGCGTTCCGAACTCCTTCTCTATATAACTATAAGTGTGCTAAACTTCATACTCCTCTGTTCGCGCAATTTTCATTAAAAGCAAAAAGGTTGTGCCCCACATTTTCGCGTATTATTAAATAGAAAATATGTATCAAAACATAAAAAAATTGCTTTATGACTCTGGCTAAAAGAATATAACATAGATGGAGCACGTACCAACAAGTGTAGCCGAAAAAAGTAATACAAAATAGAAAAATAATGTCATTTCGCTCGCATTCTAGCCGCGAACGAATGCACTCGCTTATCCACAATAAAACAAAATACAATTATGGAATATTTACAATTATGTTTTGTTTGACTTTCATTACATGTGTGCATTCGTTGTGAAATGATATTACTTCTCTTTGGTATTATGTACTTTTTTGGCATCACTCGTTGATAAGTAATACGCCCTCCGTCTATGTTATTATTTTAAGTCTATGAGCTCTATGTAAGTTTGAATTGATTTGATGCAACTAAAAGTCTATAAATCCATTTTAATGGTTGGAATTGGTTGCCTCTGTGGCGCGGTGGGAGTGTATCCGACTGCTACGCAAGAGGTCGTGGGTTCGATCCCCACCCAGGATAAAACTTTGTGTGATGAGCACGTTGGTTTGTTCTGTGACTGGGTGTTATTTATCTATAATATGTATTTTTAGAAATATATAAGTATGTTTATCGGTTGTCTGGTTTCCATAGTACAAGCTCTGCTTAGTTAGTGATCAGATAGCGTTATGTGAGTTGTCCTTATATATTATTATTATTATGCAGTATCTAAAAGGAGTCCATATTATACGCACCGACCTACTTTCTTGAAATCAAAAAAATTGAAATTGACACATCATCTCTCTCGTCTTGTCGTTGAATGAGACAAATGAACCTTCAAGAAGATCAAGGTCAAATATTTAAACTTTAAATTGATATTCAATAGCTTGGACTACTTTATAAATCCATTTTGATGGTTGGAATACTGATTTCAGAAAAACTGAAAGTTGATAGAGTTTACTGTATATTGTCGTGTGGCATAGGTTCGCCCTCACAGATTGATTAGGCCTTCTGTAAGTTGATTTATAAATTTCTCGGAACTTTGGAAGTTGGGATTAGATGGCCGTGTGTGAGTTGTCACACACGGTCATCTAATACCAAACTAAGTAGACCCTGTATTATAGCAACTAAACTGATAAACATAACTTATGACACTAAGATTTATCCTGGTTGGGAATCGAATCCACGACTCTGGCTTAGCAGTCAATGTCACTTACTAACTACTAGACAAAAAAGCCAATAAAGACAAACTTACTTTTCCATTTGAAATTCTCAATTTAAAATTCAAAATATTTTAGTCTTTGTATTTCAGAGTCTGTGATATTAAGGGCACTGTTTCCTGTGTATTGTTTTAAATGTTATTACTAACAGGAAAAAGTCGAATGTATTGTACTACAATATTCAATGTCAGGACATAACAGAGATCATTATATATGTGGTAGAATAATGAAGGTTTTTTTATTATAATATCTTGGGATAACTCACACAATGCAATCTGATTTCAAACTAGGTAGAGTCTGTACTATACCAACTAGAAAAGTAATAAACACACTTATATATTTTTAAATATATGCATTAGATAAATTACACCCAGACACAGAATAAACAATCGTGCAAATCATACAAAGATTTATCCTGGGTGGGAAGTGGGAATCGAACCCACGACCTCTTGCTAGCAGTCAAGGTCACTGACCAGCAGACCAACAGTGTGTCTGTGCGTCTGCCTGTAGCTTTGTAGCGTGTAACTAAACTAGTTGACTGATTATGATGCAGCTATTTTAATTGAATAGCTGGTTTATTCAGAATAGTTTGTTTCACGAAAATCCGTCCAGTAGTTTGGAAGATATAACACTTTTTAAAATAAAGTAACTATCTATAAAAAACAATAAAGTGTCTATTACCTATGTTGTTCCCATATGAGTCTCAATCTTCTTTCGTCCAGGTCCCAGAGTCCAGGGCATGACTCCATCTTCTTCAGCGTTTTTACTTCTGCACTGCTGTTCACAACTAAATGCATGGATGGATACATGAAACATAACATACAGATGAAAAGTCACTTTCAAAACAATTTGGCAGCAACGGGATTTTAGCTTTTTTTGGAAAGACCCCACCCCACTGATCAAAGTAGAATTTTCATTTTGGTGGCTTGACCGTGCTTATATTCATGGCAGTACCCAGGTTAATTTTTAATAGGGGGCTTTAGGTGATTGATTAAACACCAAATACGGCTAAATGAGTAGGTACCTACTGTGTAGCTAACAACTTTTTGCAATTTCCCCCCAAATTAGGTTTTTTTTTATTTTAAAAAAGGTAACTAGCAATGTGGGTTGGTTTCCTCATTACTAGCAATCTTGTTAACCCCTTCAACTTCAAAGATTTGTGTTAGGAGTGGGTTCACGTCGGTAGTTTATTGGGTAGGATTCGAACCCGCGACCTCACGATTGCGAGACCGATGCCTTAGCCATTAGGCTACCGCCGCTTCGAAGAGCCCTTCAGCGTTCTCTGGAAATATTTTTTAAAATCTTTCTCCAGGGAATGTTTTTAAAGATGTTGTATCCGTATTACCTAGTAGCCAATGATTTTTCAATTTCAGTCAGCTGTCTGTCAATGAAAGTTTCATTCAAATAATCCAGCCGTTACAGGAGAAACATATTAACATATTTATAAGTAAATGATTGTCAAGTAGTTAGGTTTTACTAATTTAGATCAGTATTTTTCTTGCGTGGAACTATTTACTACTGTGATTTTAACTATTTTTGAGTAAAACTATGCAGCGGCAGACGAAAATTGATAATCTTGGATTACATCTGGGGTAAAAACAACTAATGGCTCTTATATAAACAAGAAAAACAACGCGCGAGAATTAATAGCCGTTACGTTTCTAGCTTGGTAAGCATGATTCAACCTTCGTTCACTCTATTTGATTACCCCAACCTCTGTATTGTCTTACCCCACTTACAGAGTTGAGTTTTGTGCTCTTCACTAGTAAATTTTAAGGTTAGAATTTTTGTGTAATTTTGTAATTTGTGTGAAGTTGGTAACCGGTGTTACTTTTCTGGTTTGTTGTAATGTTAAATAATACGGTATTTATTTATCAAGTTGAACGCTGGTAACGTCAGAAATCTTTGTCCATCAGCCCCCCCCCCCCCAGAACTAACTTCTGGATCCGCGCCTGGCTCCAGACTACTTTATTCGGAAGGCGTCCAGAAATTTTGTGACCGTCAATGTCTATGTGTACGTATGTGCTTTGTATGAAGGTTAACTTCTCAACTCTCGGTATATTGTGGTTGAACTCAGCACGCTCACAAAATGGCGGGTAGCAGGAGACACCTGATTGTGTTTAATATTTGTTAAATGAATGTGACAATGGCGTTTTGGCGAGGCCACTAAAGTTCGTTGTGTAATCATTTTCGCAACGTTCGCAAATTGACCATTCGTCATTTTGGTTTATCTTTTTATTATGCGGAATATACAAAACATTTCGACTGCCTCTGTGGCGCAGTGGGAGTGCATCCGACTGCTACGCAAGAGGTCGTGGGTTCGATCCCCACCCAGGATAAAACTTTGTGTGATGAGCACGATGGTTTATTCTGTGTCTGGGTGTTATTTATCTATAATATGTATGTATTTAGAAATATATAAGTATGTTTATCAGTTGTCTGGTTTTCATAGAACAAGCTCTGCTTAGTTTGGGATCAGATGGCATTGTGTGAGTTGTCCCAAGATATTATTATTATAATCGAACTTTTTATTTGCAGATTGCTACCTGGTCTCGTCTTTGAAATAGCGCTGATAAATCCACCATGCTGGTTCAGAAAAGATTGATGGATCCCATTCCGATAACATATTAAATTTTTATTATATTTTAGGCTAAACCTACGTAAACCTACATCTCTACACATGGGGAGTAATGATACTTCCAATTTTATTAACTTTTTTTTGCAAATTTAGGTTACTGTCAAAATTTATTTATTTATCTCCTCGTTTTAGGACAAATCTGATGAATAAAAATGTAAATCCTGACTCATTAATTCACTCACCAACACCCACTTCAAACAACAAATACCTAGGAAACTGAAATTTTGAAGGGGTAAGACAGGATCAGGAGAAACTCAAACTGTAAGGAGACCACACGAGCGCAGCCACAGTTTGAAGCCAGTACAACATAAAAGCAACACAAATTCGATGTCCGCAAATTATCATAAAGATGATTTTGCACAACGCATAAATAACTTAAAAAACATAACTACGAACTTAACTTTGTACAAAATAAAGCCAATTAACCTCCTTATTGGCTATAAGGCACAGGCTTATCAACGAACAGCCAAATTATCTGTATCCAAGCGTTGGAACTGACAAGGTCACGCAGTTACGAAAATGGCGGCAAACTGAACAGCAATGGCGGCCCAAGGGTAGAGAGAATGGAGCTAATGAGAATGGAGCTACAAAATATAACGATCGAGACTTGTCACCTTCGGGGGGGGGGGGGGGGGATGCAAATCATTTCACCCGATTTGGCGCCCCTTCAACATGCCATTTGGCGCGCCGCGCGCCGTGGGCCGTGGCGCCCTGGGCAAGTATTACCTATTCTCTAAATTATCAAAGACTTCCCCGTTTTTCATCAAATTCTGGTACACCTCTCCTTCTGGTACTCGACATTGGCAGAATAAGACGGAGCGTTGTTTGTTTGCTTGAACGCGGTTATCTCAGGAACTACCGATCCTATTTGAAAAATTCACTGTTGGATAGCCCATTTATCGAGGAAAGCTATAGGCTATATAACATCACGCTACGATCAATAGGAGCGGAGCAGCAATGAAAAATGTTCCTTGAACGGAAGAAAATTACGCAGACGAAAATGTACGAAGTTGCGCGGGACAGCTAGTATTAGATACACATAAAAGATAATACAGTGAAACATCCATTATGTTTACATTATGGTACAAAGTAGATGTTGTTAGAATAAAATGTAGCTCATATCAAAATGTCCTGCAATAAACATGTCAGTGAACTTGACTTATAATATGTGAATGTCATATGATCAACTTGGACTTATTGTGTGAACGGCATTGCTTTAATAATTATGCTGCAAAATAATAATAAACTGGACGCTACTATGATTATTTTTATTGTACCTAAAGGTGTTATAATATCTATATTTTTAACTGTTTTTGACCCGTATGTATGTATATATGTTCGCGATTTTCTCGAAAGCTAGTTAGCTAGTTTAGATGAGGGTTTCGCTATTCGACTGCATATTTTTCTAGGATTTTTTTAGTGTATAAAACGTTGTCCTAGATTATAAAAAACCAGAGATATATACTAAAACATAGGAGTGAATCAGCGAAATTTGCATTTGCAATATGTGCAATGAGTTGGTAGGTTTGTTAGGTCAATGTGTTATTTGATAAAACTAATAATTACCATTTCCAATTTATATTGTAAAACAACAGAAACTTGTCTTAATTTTTTGTCGTTAGCAAAAAGAAAATGAATGCCTTACTTATTGTTTCTCTTTATGCCTATTTTTTTGTCGTTTTCCTCAACAAAACAATAGGTATAAAGTGGACTTATCACAAGTGTTACTTATGCTACATAACATAAAAAAGAATAAAGCATTTTGTAATTGACACCAACCATAAACAATAGCCAGCTTTCTGTAGTCTAGTCCATGCTTTAAACAATAGGCACACAAACAAATCCCGAAATCCCCCAAATTAAAACATATAACCACAATTAATTCCGAACAGTTAATAAGTACCCTACAGTATTCATATTCAACATAAATTCAAAACGAGATATATCTCGTCTGTCTCTCGTCTACGTTATTGACCTAACCCTGCCAAGGACGTTGGGTAAGGTCGCCTTCGGGTGGGTGTCCCCTTCTAGCGAGGGTGACGCCCGGAGGGGATTTTTCTATTATTTCTAACCTCAAGACGCCCTTGAACGAATTCTGCGAGAATGTAGACGTTTGTAAATCAAATAAAATCGTTTATGCTAGTGTAGTTGTCTTAATTTGTGCGTGTAATTCACTGTTA
This sequence comes from Herminia tarsipennalis, assembly GCA_945859575.2. Classification (NCBI taxonomy): domain Eukaryota; kingdom Metazoa; phylum Arthropoda; class Insecta; order Lepidoptera; family Erebidae; genus Herminia; species Herminia tarsipennalis. The sequence goes on along the minus strand of OX243834.2, from coordinate 4,625,862 downwards.
TTACTTAATAAAAAAATACAATTTTCGTTGTATAAATGGATTACCTACCTTATGAACGAACGATGTTTTTTTTTATTCTATAATTGTTTTGAGGTTTTTATCTTTAGTAGGTTAAGTTAACCCCATTGTGGCCTTCTTACGATTTAATCTCTATTAGAGGGATTCATCCGGCATAAATACCTTGCTGCCTCTAACGAACGATGCTAAAAAGGCCAGTTTACTTTGAATATAAAATATGAATAATGTTGTTTCTTAAATGCTGTCAAGTTTTGGAATATCTGTTTTATTAAAAATGAGCAAATTATTCTAGAAATTGTAAGTACAACAATCAGAACAGGGTAGGACATTTACTTCAGTTCACTGATACTAACTACTCTGACGAGAGTACGAGTATTTACTCGAAGCTTATTATAAAAGTGTACTTTTTTTTCAATAAAAATGTTAAAAATAAATTAAAATAAAACCAAAATTATCGAGTTATTACACTTAGGTAATAACTAGATATAATTATTTAGATCTAGTAAATCTACTAAAAGGGTTCAAGGTTCACTTCAAAAGGGAGGCACAACCAGTTTAGGCGTCAAAGAATTCCTCCTCATCGATGTCAACCGGTATAGTGCCCAAAAGGCTGACAGCATTGCCACGTTAATACACGTCATTGAATATAATTATTAATTATTTACCAGCTGACACGCGCAACTTCGTCTGCATAAATGTTCCCCATTTTCGCAACATTTCTCATTGCTGCTCCGCTTCTATTGGTCGTAGCGTAATGTTATAGTCTACTACTATAGTCTTCCTCGATAAATGGGCTATCCAACAGTGAAATATTTTTTCAATTCAGATCAGTAGTTCCTGAGATTGCCGCGTTCAAACAATCAAAGAAACAAACTCTTCAGCTTTATAATATTAGTATAGATATAATGCCCTGTATTTTGTCCCTCACGATGCTATTTTAAAAGACTTTATTTTAATTTAAAATTGACATTTAGAGAAATATTCAAATTCAACCTTAAATTTGGCAGGTAAATAGTTTATAGGTAAAGAGACGTTAGCAAAGGACGGATTTTAAGAAATCGTCCCTAAAAGAAACAAAAAAGGGGTCAAAGTTTGTTTGGTAAATACCCTGACTGGTAGAACCTTTATTTCGGTACGAGCTAAGTATTTTTTACAAACGTTGCGTATATAACATGAATTAAGTAGTAATTAAAAAAACGTAGAAAAAAATCAGTTTCATCTTAAAATCAAGTTCTTACGACATTTAGCGTTAATTAGCCGGTACTTGTGTACTTAAGTATTTTATATTTCCTCAAGTCCGGACCATTTACGAATTGTGCACATTGTTTGAAGCAAGAATCTTATGTGACTCTAGACACGTGGCTTTGGGACCAGGGTTGCCAACTTAGGGATTTTTCCCATGAATTAACGGGAAATAAATCAAATGGGGATTTTTAGAGGTTTTTAGTGTTCCATAGCCAAAATGGCAAAACAGAACCCTTATAGTTTCGCCATGTCCATCACGAACAGTATCTGATAAGCTGCGGACGGACAGGCTAGCAGATACTGTTAGTGCTAGAAGGCTGTAATTGTATGGATACACATATTACCTATGCCGACAAAATGAAAGAATAAAATCTTTATAAACATTTTGTTTTCTCACTTACCCCATCGTGTGAAGTATCATTAGATAATCCTTTTAAAAACGTTTAGGGGTTGTGAAGACCGTTTTTAAAGTTAGGGATCCGTTTGTGAAATATTAAGCTTTAAGGTGCAAATTTTTGTTAGAGTCAAGTGTCCCTACCCCCTGTCAGCTGAATGGTTGATGTTGGGTACAAGAACAAATTACGGTAGTAGTATTCATAATGAAATTAAAAGAAAAACTATAACAACTGAGTTTAGAGTAACAGTTGATCAAATAAGAAGTAACAAAATTTTCGCACAAATTCCATTGAAAGTTATTATTAAGTATGTATAACGTTGTAAGTATGGAACAAAAACAACAAAAAACCCACTTCTTAATCCGCATTATTTTAATGAGGGGAATGAGGGGGGACTATGGAGTACGGAACCCTATATTGTGCGTGGCCCGACAAGCACTTGACTGTTTTTTTGGTATAACAGCTGTATCAGTCAAATCTGACGTAGTGTCCAATTTGTAGCCCCCCGTGGTGCAAGCGACCCACACTTGACCAATCTTTAATCATTGCACCCCCTATTTTTTTTAGGGCATTAACAATTTTTAGAGGATCAATTTAGGGGCTTTTTCTTTTTGGAAACTTAGGGGGGAAAGAATTGGGAGTTGGCAACCCTATCCGTGACCTTCGCTAACAACGATGTGGCTACTGGGTAATGATAATATCAGGTTTCAATATTCATTAAGTACCTACATGTGTCCGGTCCAGAAATCAAGGCTCCCATTTCGTTTTGGTAACTACAGATAAGTAGGTACTGGTTAGTCTAGTGAGAACTCTACATGTTGTGATTCGAATCACTTTGATAGGTAATCAAAGTGGATTGATTATATATAATAATAATAATAATAATAATAATATTATAAGACAACTAACACAACGCTATCTGATCCCAAACTAAGCAGAGCTTGTACTATGGGAACCAGACAATTGATAAACATACTTATATATTTCTAAATACATACATATTATAGATAAATAACACCTAGACACAGAATAAACCATCGTGTTCATCAAACAAAGTGTAATCCTGGGTGGGGATCGAACCCACGACATCTTGCGAAGCAGTCGGATACACTCCCACCGCGCCACAGAGGCAGTCATATGTTTGTAGAAATATGCACAATATACCGAATATAAACTACTTACGACAAAGATATGATTCTGTGTCCGTGAAAGGTTAAGGACAGTGGTAGGTTTAAGCCATAAGGCGTCATGATGGGTCCCACAATTGTGTCAGTTATTCTTCACGTCATGTTATCGCATCACTGTTTCGGTTGAAGGCGGAAAGTCGGACTATTGCACGAAGGGTTCCGTACCATTACATTATAAATAAAAATGGTTAAAAAATCATGTCTGTTGTAGCCCCCCTTAAATATTAATTTTATTTTAAGTTAATATTTTTTTTATAAAGTGTATGTATATAACTTAATATTCTGTGAAATTTCAAGCGTCCATTGCCGTTATCAATACCAAGCAAAAACGAGCAAAATAAAATTTTGCTGTATGGGAAAATGGAATGGAAATGGCCGACGTTCAACGTGTCTATTTTGTTTAAAGTATTTTTTTATAGCGACAACAGAAATACATCGTCTGAGAAAATTTCAACTGTTTATCATAGTTCATGATATAAGTACAGCCCGGTGACAGACGGACAGCGAAGTCTTAGTAATAGGGTCACGTTTTACCCTTTAGATACGGAACCCTAAAAATAAACCTAAACCCATCATTTACTTCGGGTACCGCAGCGAAATCTAGCCCATGTCGTGTTTTAAATAACAATCTAATACCTGTGGCTACATGTGGTATTGTTAACATGTTATAGGACAGGCTACGGCAACTATAGCGCCCATTTTTTTTGCGAACCAAGACGCCTAATGGCCATCAACTCAAATTGCGAATCGCATAAATCGAAGGTCCATGATTCACCACAATGGTTGCTAGGCGCTTTTACGGTTGTTGCTGGTTGCGCAACCGATTGAGGAACAGCTGTCGAATCGGGGCCATTACTGCAAAATTGCGTAAATTAAAATGGCCGACGTTGAACGTGTTTTGACGTTTATGGTCATGCGTTTTTTTTATTGTGTTGTTTTACGAAATTATTTTTGTTTTTTTTTTAATTACGTAGCAGGTTTTAATTAAATGAAACATTTCAGTTGAGAAAATATGGCAAACGATTTTTTCACGTTTAGTAGTTTTTACACGTTAAACGCTGATCTGTGAAAATGATGACAGTTTTCTTTGCCACATTTTCTCATCTGGAATCTTTTTTTTTTCTTTCTCGATTAGGTAGGGATTATGGCTCGCACACGCCAGTTTCTAGTTAGTTAACACGTATTTCACGTATTACACGCGGAGCTGTAAAAATAGTGACATGTCAGTTTGCCACCATTTTAACAACTCCTTCTAAATGTAGATAAGCAGGTAAAGTTTGTCATGAACTCAAAATGAGAAAAAAATTAAGAAATAACCCTTCCTAGTCGGGTAATAATACATTTTTGTTTTATTTTGTCCTTGTATTTCTGTATAAATGATTAAACGATTTAATTTCGTTAGTTGTAATTAATTAAAATCATTGAGTTATAATTAACTTTATAAATATCTTTTGAATAAATAATAATAAATAAATTAATTGGTATCATGATCATATTTTTTTACATTTTAATTGCAGCAATAAGTATTAATTATAATTATTGAAGAATAAAATCTTTTCAAGAAACCACTCGGACAATCGTAAAACATACGAGCGAAAACGATCATAATTCATGTATCACGCATCCATTACTCACGAGTAATCCCAATTATAATTAAAAGAAATTCTCTAGCTATAAAAAAAATTACGATGAAAATATTTCACGTGTTAATGAGAGTAAGTATACAGACTGACAAGCGGTTTCTACACGGCAGTATGTACGGTATGTGAAACGATCTGTCTGTCCGTTATTTTCTAACCTGCTACTGTTTCGATAATAACATTATTGTACTTTTCATTTTTTACACCTGTCAGTTAATAATTATAAAACAGCGTCAATTTTGCGAAAATCCTTTCTTCTTTGCGCAAGACCAAGATAATTTTTAGAAGAATACTTTTTATTTCGTGTATTTTCGCACTTTAAGCTGTGAAAGTGATGTCAGTTCAACCGTTTACAAACAGATTTTTTTTAACTGTTTTATTTGTTTATTTGTTTGAAACCATTTTCACAACTGACTTAGCGATTGCAGTCATAATCATAATCTGAATTGAATTTGATAGATCGGATTTCGACTGATATTACACTTGCAATAAAGTGCATTTTTTTGGAATAAATGCATTGTGTCACTCTCGGTCTAAAGTCTATTGTGAAAGTTGTTTTGACAAACGTGCTCTCCGAAATACGGCAAGGTGTGACATTTGGGGTAACTGTCACTATTTGTACATAAATGTGTTCGATCTCCACGGTCCACTAAGTGACGAAGAATTCTGAAAATTGTTGTAATGATAATGACCAATTATAAATGTTTAGTAGTGTCATTTTAAAACAATAAAATTATTTTCTATACACATTTTAATATTTTAAAAACATATTAAAACGCGATCTCAACCAGACAAGTGCCAATTTAAATATATAATTATAATAAATGGCACAATTATTATATCGACATTTAAGTAGGTATACTATATTTTAAGAAAAAAATGCTAAGTATTTCACTTGTATTTAAATAAAAATGAGGCGCCAAAATATATGTACGCGCGTAACTACAGAACGACTGCAACAAATTGGATAATTCTTTTTTGTTGTGTTCGTTATTCTCAGGACCAAATTTGTAAAACACCCTCGCGAAGAACAAAACTGTTTATGTCAAACGAAAGGACTTAGGCCATTTGGATGACTTATAAGTTATTGAATAGCTTTTATCGCGGGCTCGGGCTTTGAGCGCGGCGACCGAATCAAGAAATTCCGTAACGAAAATAAAACCTAACACCCCCCACTCCGCCTACCATGTAGCTCGGCCGAGCGTTCGCTTAACGTATATGGTAAGATTAAACGAAGCTGCTCCGAAATGTAATGAATTTTTTTTTTAATTGCATAAGTTGATAAAAAAATACTATGCAATAGCTTTACCGCGGCAGTTCCCGAGTGCCGCGCATTTTTTTTATCAAAAATTACAAAATTATAGTACCTACCTATATAAAGTTGACGATGAATGCTAGCACCGCGTGCGCTCATTGTTCAAATCAAATAACGCACGCTTTCTCGACTCTATTTCCTGTTACACTTCCGTCTCTTTTCACGAAATCATAGAAACCGAGAAGAAAGACATAAAAAAATGTTTTAAATTTATTTTTGGTAAATCGTGTTTCTAACTAATAAGAATAATAGCTAGATCGATTTATCGCCCCGAAACCTAAATTTTATGAAAATCGTCGGAGCCGTTTCCGAGATTCAGATTATATGTTTGTTAAACTTAAACAGAGGTATTATCTTGCTAAATTACTATCCTGAAAAATACGCATATCTATACATCTGTTAAATAACGTACCTAAGTATAGTGCTACTATATCTATTACGCTTCCGACAACTTATACAGATATACCCCAGCGGTCGCCTGTATTATTCAATTGTAATGTTTGAAAGGTAGCGATAATGTCAGCCGGAGTTATAACTATAAGCAAAAATAACATAACGCTGTGGTAAACATGTACGCATCAGATTTTCCGCTTTAACAGCTGAAGAATTTACCGACTTTGTGATAGTTACAGGTATGCTAGCAAAGAAGTTGTTAAAAGCTTGTGCTACATCAATTTTCCTCTCAGTTTTTAATTTATTATCTTCTAGGCAAATTGTAATAACTACTCGTTCGAATTGAAAAAATATTTTAGTGTTGAATAGCCCATTTATCGAGGAAGGCTATAGGCTATATAACATCACGCTATGACCAAAAGGAGCGGAGCAGAAATGAAAGATGTTGCAAAAACGGGAAAAAATTGACGAAGATGAAGTTATCAACTAGTATACTTTTTAAACAAGAATTGCTCGTTTGAAGGTATTAGGTGCGTAATAATTGTTATCATGTCTTGTAATTTGGACGTTATCATTATATTAATATAGTATTGTAGGTGTGTAGTAGGTACTATACATTTCATAGTAAGAATTAATCGCCAGGAAAGAGATAAAGTATCTTTCATCTCTTTTCTGTAGATACGCCTCTTGTAATTTACGGTTGATAATTTTGTTATTATTTCTATACCTAATTGTTTCTTTGTTTTGTGTAGCCAAAATGGCAAAAACGGAACCCTTTTTGTTTCGTCATGTCCGTCTGTTTGTCTGTCTGTCCGTCCGTATGTCACAGGCATTTTACTCAAATACTACTCGATGAATATTGATGAAGTTTAGTGAAAAGGTGTCTTGTAGTAGCCGCTACTTAGTTTGATAGCTAAATAATAAAAATAAATATTTTTATGGGGGCACTCCATACATGTAATAAAAGCTGAAAAATATTTTTTTCAGTAAACATTTTAAGTATTTTAAAAACATTTTAAGGTTTCTAATAAACTTGATTTAATGACTTGATAGATTGAATATTTTTGGAAGTAATCGCTACAAAAGTTGCATAAATTGTGTGTTTTTTTTGGTCGCACGGTTCAAAAGTTAACCCTTAACTTTTAAACTGTGCGACCAAAAAATAAAAAAAAGAAGATGTATTTGTGTTTGTATTAAAATGACTTAAAAAATCTTAAAGAACATAACATTTTAAAAATGTAACTATTTCAAATTAAGATTTTTCAAACATATACATATTACACACAGCCAGTTTGAAGTACTTAGGTAAAATAAACATTACAACCTTTTACAAAAATACAAACAACCTATATAACATAACCTCTTTATTCAATAGATTTTTGAGCGATGTCAAAATGTTACACTTTTTTCCGTCTAGCCCCTCTGCCCGCAAACAAAAACGTGCGATAAGGAACTACTTTCCAAAAACTTAAACTAAATCTGAACGAAAAAACTTAAAATCTGATGATTTTAACTTTGACGGATAAAAACAAATCAAATAGGCACGCGCTGTGATTTTTCAGTGAATTTCATCTCCAAATAGTTTTGTGACATCGGAAAGATGTTCAATGTTATATTAGACGTCTTTACCTATCAGCATTTATCCGAAAAGGTTCAGCCGTTATGATGTATATCTGAAAACCCATTAACAAAAGACGAAAGAGATTTATAGGACACAGGTAGACCAGGTAGTCATTAGACCAATCGAAAATAAAATGTAAAAACATAAATAAACCTTTAAAAAGGTCAATGACCGGACTCGCGCTAAAAATTATTCAATTCTTTATCTAACTTTTTTGCTATCGACTAATAACTCTATATTATCTATACATAGACTGAGCAAAAAGTATCTTTGATTTTTTATATTCTCTTTGGTACTCAGTATGTTTTAGAAGCTAATGGCTAATTGGAACAGAGTACAAACGTAGAAACAATCTATTACGTAGATATGTATTCAAGTGTTAATAGTTAACAGTTGTTTTTCTTAATGTTAATAGATGCCCAAACTTGAAAATCGACCAATCCCGTTCGAGGACCTATTCCTCATGTCAAAGCCATTGGTGAATTCCTTTCGTTGGACGCTTTGTTAACACAATATAAGTGGCGGTAGCCTAATGGTTAGGGCATCAGACTCACAACCGTGAGGTTGCGGGTTCGAATCCTGCTCATTATACTACCAATGTGAACCCACTCTTAACACAAGTCAACAAGAGGGGTTAACAGGATTGCTATAATAGTAATATGGGGCCCACAATCCCATATATACCTATATATTACTACATATATATATATATATATATATATATATATATATATATATATATATATATATATATATATATATATATGGGTACACCAGCTGACCATTGATGCTTTGCTTAAAATTTCGCGAGAGTAAAACATCAATTCTCTGGGTATAATAAAGGTGGTATAAATCCTCCACTCGTCGTGCGAGATACTCACACTTGGCCGATATTAGGGGTTAAATAACTTTTAAAGTTTTATTACCCCCAATAAGGCTGTTGAAAAGGGTAATGAGGTCAAATAGGTTGGGAACTACTGAATTAAACTAATAACACCGTAAATGAGTAGCTATACCAATATTTTTTAGCTTAAATAAATATATTTGAAATCTATAGTACTAAGTAATATTATAAAGCTGAAGAGTTTGTTTGTTTCTTTTTTGAACGCGGTAATCTCAGAAAGTACTGATCTGAATTGAAAAAATCTTTCACTGTTGGATAGCCCATTTATCGAGGAAGGCTAAAGGCTATATAACATCACGCTACGACCAACAGCAGCGGAGCAGCAATAACAAATGTTGCAAAAACGTGGAAAATTTACGCAGACGAAGTTGAGCGTGACAGCTAGTACCTAATAAAGCAACTATTGAGTCTACTACAACTGGAGCATAAAATTGTTGGCTTAAATCAAGTATTGTCTTTGAAACATTCCAGACGAATAATATTAACTACACAGTGAGCTCCAACTCTAATAATAATATATCTACCTGCTAAAACGTATAATGTCCTATTTAAATTTAATGGGGCCTCCAATTTCCATTTGAGTAGTATTTTTATTGAATAAACTTAGAGATAAAAAGTCACGTGGTCTTAATTAAAGACGATAATTTATGTCTCAACTGTTCTTTAGTAAGTTCTCTATCGACGGATAATCATATAGGGGTTCACGTTGCTTTCAGATAGGTGGTTCGAGTCCGGCCCCGGTTTGGCTACGGAAGTCTCGGGTTCGATTCCTGGGTCTGGACGTAAAATTTTTTTATCTTTTAAAATGCAATTATTGTATTTGTAAAGTAATTGGCAAGAAATGCCTATAAAATTACTTCAATATTCGGCCTGCGACATAATAATTTATTAAAATTCTCTCTGTAACGACGCAATAAAAAAAGCCGTGATAGTTCTTTAACTACCGGCTAGATGGCGCATGCGAGGGCTCAAAGGATAGAAAAAAATTGAGGTCTAGTAATGTAGTCCAGATAGGTGGTTCGATTCCGGCCCCGGTTTGGCTACGGAAGTCTCGGGTTCGATTCTTGGGACAGGACTTCAAATTTTTCTATCTTTCATAAATGCAATTATTGTATTTGCACGTTGCTTTAGATATTATTCTGAGGGTTCATGCTATGAATATGAAATTTGCATAGTACTAATACGCAGGATAGGCTACTGCCTACAACCCAAGACTTCCATATGATTTAGACATTTGGACGGTAATTTGTCAAAATCAAATGAAAGTCTTTGCTTGTGTAACAAGGATAACAAAATGGCGGCAAACTTACCGGCCATTATTTTTACAGCTCCGAGTTTAACTTGTAAAAAAAATAATTGAATAAGAACGAGACTTTGTGGATGTAATAAGTGCATAAATACTTGCCACGGGCAGAAATTAGCCGTTAAAACAGCTAGATGGCCATAAATTTAAAGATGAAGAAGAAGAACAACAACGGACAGAGAGTCATACATAAAATGGTTCAAACTTCAATCTTGGAATCAAACATAAATTTATATACTTACGAGTGAAAAGAGAGTCAACATTCTGGACACCACTCTTGCAATCTTACACTATGAAAACATGCACCATTCTTGATTAAATATTGTACAACTAATATTACATTTTAAAATGAAAAAAAATACAAAATAAAAACATCTCCCGCCTTATATGTCTCTGTGACTAAAACGTAGTTATTATTTTCTTTATGCCTGTGACACATTAGCCAGGGTTGTCATCATCTACCAATATAAAACTCCTTGACAAAAATGTTTAATAAAATTATGTAATAGGTAATTGATTATTAAACTATAGTCAAATGCCAAATATATTTTACAGCATGATTAATTATTTCAATACTAAATATTAGTTACACTGTCAGTTTCGTAAACAATCGATATACAAAGTAATTTAGGAACTTTTTATCTTGTGATGGGTAACATTTGTTGGACACTTAGAAGAAGATGAAGATTCCAATTTTTCAACCGCTCAGCTGGTGCACTCCATAGTTAACCAACCAACATATATAACTTTAAGTACTTTTAAATAATAATTGGCTTTAGAGGTCCATCTATCTCTTTTTAGGACATCTAAACTTCCGTAAAGACGAGAGAGATAGAGGCTATATTTCGTTTGTCACTTCCAATTACGAATATAATGTCACCCCATTTTTTCCCAACTACGGCAATTCCAAAAGGAGCTGTATATGTTTTGTTTAGACTACAGGGTGTGTCAAAGAAAAATATATGGATATATCCGTCCAGTCAACATGGCAATCGTGATATACCTTTCTTATTTATTATATTTATTTCTTATCAAGCAGAAAAGTTTGTTTGTATGTGATTATCTCAGGAACTACTGGTCCGAATTGAAAAAATCTTTTACTATTGGATAGCCCATTTTCCGAGAAAGGCTATATAACACCATGCTACAATCTATAGGAGCGGAGCAGCAATGAAAAATGTTGCAAAACTGGGAAAATTTACGCAGACGAAGATGTGCGGGTCTGCTAGTCATTAATTTATGGTTAGACTAGAAACAAGCTCAAATTGATACGTTTCCTACACCCATGCATGCTATCTAAGTCTGCACAAGTTTTCGTGCGTCGGATGCATTTATTAATTTAAATTTCACATACATTTTCGCCAGCACCTTTGTAGGTACCTACTTGAAAATAATTCCACCATTGTCCTTTCGACATGTCGCGGTCTATAGTTTTTACATCTTTCATTAGTAACGTAAAAACTTGAGATTAATTGCCTTCATTGCCTTAAGTTCTTTACTATAATTAGTAGTACCCAACATTCTTAGCGTAGTCTTAATTAGTCCGCCTCTACAAATAGAGATAGGTATGCAAATAAATAAGATGAGGGATTCTGAAGTATGTTGATCTAAGGGTAACTTTTTCTTGTTTAACTTTACCTCTGATTTTGTATGATTCATTCTTCGAGTTTTAGCTGAGAATGGGAAGCAATCACCAGGAGGTTTATTCCAGAACTAACTGAGAATACCCTTAAAGACCGAGTAATGCATACTTAGATATCGTTTACGGAAAGGGAATCTCCAGAAAACTTTCAGATACGGAGCTCCGGGATTTTGTCTCCTTTAGCAAATCTTTCCTTCTGTATTCTAAGTATTTTGTGCTTATTCATTTTTTATTGTCATTTTCTGTGACTAGTTTTATATAGTCTAAAGAACCAACATATTTTAGAACACAACCAAAAATTCCAAGATATGGATCCGCGCGTGTTGAATTCATTCAGAGAGGAGGCTAGAACCTTCTTTCGGAGAGAAGACCTGTGTCTTTGCCGAAATGACGTCATAAGAATTTTGTTATATTTCATTTCAACATAAATGATTTGATGATTAAACCATTTTTGTTAACGTCTCCAAAATTTTAACCCCATTGCAGTTACTGACATTTTTTGAATTATTTTGCAACATGAAACGACAAAAATAAAGTACTTAATTCTCAGAATAAGCCATAAATAAGTACGTAATCATATCTCCTAATATATAATGATATATCTACATTCAAAATGGCTGCCGAACATTTTACAACGACAACTGACGATAAAAAATCAACAAAAGGCAGCGCCATGTTTTTGCAGTTTGCCAATTTGGAAACACAATTTCATGGATAAATCGAGAATGGCAGTGAAAGGAATCTCTTTAAAATGACAAATATATTTCTTGGAAGTTATTGTAATAAAGGGGAAATTCCAGGTATTCTTATTGCGTGTACCATAAACTTTTGAAAAAATAACGATAGCGAGTTCCTTAGAAACATCTAGATATCGTTATTTTCTTCTCAATGATGCAAATTGGCTAAAATATCATTCAGATTTGCATCAATTAAAAATAAGAAAAAGAAACTACCTCTTTAAAGAACTTGACTGAATACGACTTGTTAAAAGAAAAATAAAACTGAACTATAACAAACATTGAGGTCCTTGACAGTGGAATTTTTAGAGACCAATGGAAAGAGATGGCCGTAGTAAGATTCTTCCAATCTTACAAATTGAGCAACACATTTAGAAGTTTGTACCAATTTTACAGAAGACCTATATATACTCGTACTCGTACTACATACAGGCTATTTTCGGTCTATCTCTGTGCCTTTCTATTTGCCTCAGCTAATCATTAAAACTACGGGTAAAATTGCTATCCCATCGAAAGTCAATTCCAGCAAGCCGTTCAATAGCAAATATTTAAGAACTGATTAAGGGTAATTTTATTTGGAGAACTACTGTTTTCCATGTGGACGAAGTTACGGGTCGAAAGTTGTAAATATAAAACTTGTATTTTTTTTGCACGAGTGTGAGTTCTCTTGATAATATTTATATATTTAGCAATCTATTAAAAGAGTGTGTTATCAGTCAAAGACTCTTGTTATCAATACAGCGGGTGAATCCCACATTGAGCCCTAGTAGAGGACGAGATACATGTTTAATATATAATGTGTTTATTTTTATTTATATTAAAATTGGTAAAGCTTAAACTCCTTTTTAGGGTTCCGTAGCCAAAATGGCTAAACCAGAACCCTTATAGTTTCGTCATGTCCGTCTGCCTGTCTGTCCGTAAGTCACAGGAGATCGGCCAGTTTCTGAAAGGCTTCCAATTAAAGTAATTTGTATTCTGCTTGGTTTGTAGTTTGTGTTTAAAAAAAACAAGAAAGAAAAGAGAGAAAGATTTTCATCCGTCAGCTTCTTAATAATTTTTTGTGATCATACATGATCAATGTCCACCATCTCTGTTCAAATCATGCTATTTTAGTAGGTATGTGTTTTGATGATTATAAATACACGTCTAAGTCATGTAGTTATTATTTATTGTTGTAGTCACAATTCGTGGAAGTCTAATTGATTTTGTTGAATCACAATATTTCATACATAATAATATAGCGTCGCAATAGCTATTCTGGATCCTGTTTATTGCTGAGATAGAGCCAGACAGTTGTTGCGGTTTTGTCTAAGAATAAATGCATGGTTGGTTGAATCGATATTATTTTTAGAATATAAGGAGGCATGTTAAGGATATTATATTGAATAAACCGGTTTTATGCATTGCCACGTAGGGTTTGGAAAACGCCCTTAGGGTAGAAATAATTTAAATTCTTATAATCGACATAATATAATCGAGACTTATCCAGACGAGATACTTGATTTTTGGACGTAACTACGAGTATGTCAGGCGAAAAAAAATGATTTGCCGGTGGCCGTCAGTCCTACGCAGTCTATGGTATCTACTGGGTCCTAATTCAAGTTCTTTTTTTTTCTTTTTAGCGGCATACCCGCGCGAATCCGCGCATGCGCGGTGCGTCCAAAGACATCCGCCAGCATGCTCGTTGGTGCATTTCTAAGCGCAGCTCTCTATTTACCATTATGACAAAATTTTGACAGTTCGCGCCCGCAAGACATTGCTGTCGCGTTCCCGAAGAAATTCACAGCAATGTCTTGTGCCGAAACGAATGAGTGTAAAGTGAACTTTTTCACACTTAAGACAAATAGCCGTTGTAACATGAGTATAGTCCGGGCGTACCAAATGTTACAATCACGACGGTGTGGCCTTTCCAGTGTACTAGGTAAGTACTAGTGATATAGAGCTCAGTAATCCTGCCAGGCGCGCATCCAGAACTTCGTTCTTTGGGGGGGGGGGGGTGACATTTGACTAAACCGGTCAAGTGTGAGGCGCTCGCATGATAGAGGGGTGGGGGCATTTGATTCAACACCGGTACACCATATTCACCACCACCGAAGGGGGGCAATGCCTAAGCAATCCGATCCGATGCAAAAATTTTGCGGCCTCTGGGGCGCGGTGGGAGTGTGTCCACCACTTTGTGTGATCCACAAATTGTATTTAATGTTTGTAAAGTAATCCGCGACACAGGGCTAGTACACTAATGCGGGAGTCGTCTTTTTAAAATAAGGAACTGTCCCTGACCAAATTTCGGTCAAAAGGATTCAATATTTTTAAAGTTTAAAATATTTTATACCTACATTACCATAGCCTGTTTAATGTTTAATTATAATTACATTAAAACGAGTAGGTACATTAATCAAGAGATAATTATGTTAATTTCGTTATAATTTTCAACTATAATGATATTTTAAGGATCCCATGTCGTTAACCTAGCGACCATGTCTTTATATTAAAACATATTATGTCGAATTATTGTAATTTTCTGACGAATTCACTAATTTACCTCCGAAACTAATATCTGTCATAAATTTGAAAGTAATTGTCTGTCTGTTACGTTGTCACGCTTAAACCACTGAACCGATTTTGATGTAATTTGGTATGGAGATAGTTTGAGTCCCTGGAAAGGACATAGAAAAAAGTTTTTATCGTGATAACCGACATCCAAGCGGACGGAGTCGCTGGTGAAAGCTAGCCTATCTAAATAAAAATCAATGTATGTTTGTTCTCTACTCGTTCCGAAACTATTGATCAGATAGTGATGAAATTTTGGTAGTGTATTCTGACGCGTGTGTGAAGCGTGCCCCTAGGTCAGCTAGTCATTTATATCAACACTAAGTAGTATATATACTACGTTTGTGTGGTTGTAGGGGGTAATCTCTAGATCTATCTCTAACCGATTTTGTAAATTCCATAACATCACGCTACAACTAATAGGAGAATCAATGAAAAATGTTGCAAAAATGGGGAATAATGACGCAAGCGAAGTTGCGTAGGTCAGGAGGCCTACTCTAATTCAATGGAGACGAATATCAAAAATTAGCTGGTGATATACAGAGCCAGGAACATCTATATAATCCACTCGTTCCAGAAAATCATCCATAGGTTCGAACTTCTTGTGCTTATCCAAAAAATAATTAGAATAGTCCCCGTAAACTTAAGAAAAGTCCCCCGCGACACAGGGCTTGTACCCTACTGAAAGCCTCTATAAAAAAAAAAAACTCCGGCAGCGAGACTTGTCCTCGAATAAATCTTCCACATAATACGATTTTACGGCAATCGTCACACCATAATATTTATTTAAGCAAATGAAAATTCATGAATTTGGTTTTAAAGAAAGAGAGTAGTAGCTCCCACAGCCCTCTTCACACATTTCAACTTAGAAAGGGATGGACACTGCATCAACTCGAGCCGTTCATTATTCTTTGTATCAAACTCCCTACTGCAACGCACAGTAATCAGATTCGTAACGTACTTGTCTCGGGACAATACTCACGAACAGTTGACGGTGAGGCGAAACGGTAACGATTTCGAACCCTTTCTGAGTTGATACGTCTGCTACAAGTCTAATCCACCTCACGGCCCCGATGCGTATTTGTTAAGCAACATGACGTCGTAGACAGTCATCATTTTTGATGTTATCTTGTTATTCTAAAAGTCTATATTTAACCTATGACGTAAACAGAGGCTGTATTTTAAGGTGGGTTAAGCGGCCAAATAGATAAACGCATTTTGAAATGGTTTTTCATTAGATATAAAGATTAATTGAAATGATTTTTGTTTGAAAAAAAATAGGTTTAGTCGAGTTTTTGAAGATAGCCGATATGATACGTTTGTGGAGCGACTGGTGGTGCAAGAAAAAGTCGAAGGCATACCTAAAGTCACGCGGCAGAACATCTATACGTTGTTTTTTGTATTTTTTAAAGCATTTTTATGCTATTTTTTATAAATAACATGGTGGGATGATAGCCGTAAAATTGTATCATGTGGAAGATACACCCAGACTCGAAACAACAATTTGTGGATCTCACAAAGTGGTGTCCCGTGTGGGAATCGAACCCACGATCTCTGGCGTAGCAGTCGGATACACTCCCACCGCGCCACCGAGGTAGTAACGAGTTGGTAACAACTTAGGGCCGGTCGGTTCAAGTTCTGCCTGAGACTAATTTTTCCTCCATACATTTAATACTTATACGTTGGACCAGCCCAATAAAAGTGGCACTAAACGGTTCACTCCATAAATGTACCAGGACGGCTGCAGTGCAAGAGGAATAGTGACAACTTGTTAAACATGTCACGACCACTCTGCCAAGAGTGTAGCGATGAAGAAGAAATTGATAAAAGCTGGTTTAATCAGGTTTGATCTTCACCAACCCTGACAAGACGACCACGACCACTCTGCCAAGAGTGTAGCGATGAAGAAGAAATTGATAAAAGCTGGTTTAATCAGGTTTGTTCTTATCTTTGTTTCATGAAAATCCATTCAGGTTTTTTGATGAAACTCATTTTTGTATGTTTCGAGTCGAAGGTTAAGCACGCTGAAGCTTCAATGAACTGGCCATATTTGCCGAAGGTCTGATGGCCTATGAAGCAAACGAGTCCTAGAGTGGAGACCGCGATTCATTAAACGTAAGGTAGGACGACCCCCAGCCAGGTGGACCGGCGGGCGACCTAAAGAAGGTTGCTGTAATAGACTGGATAGAGACGGCGGAAGACCTGTTGTTGAGTTGTTGCGTAAATTATAAGAGGTCTATGTCCAGCAGTGGACGGATATAGGCTGATTGATGGATGTTCCTAGTCGGTACGACTTTTACCATGATCAATACATAGTAGACTGAATAATATCTTAGTATTTAAATGTGAAGATAACCAAGTCTCTAACCTGGAATAAACAGATAGGTAGTATGACCTTTACAAATTCTATGACGATATCGTATCGTAACCTTTACAATGTTTAAAAACACAACAGTACAAATATCACAAATATACATAAAACACAAAGCATAATTGTACATAGGTATAAAACATAACTATAATCAGTCTTATAAAGTGCCGGCTGCAGGTGTACAGGCTTCCTCTATGAGCCTCTATGTATAGTAGAGCCTGCTTAGGCATAGCTCAAGCTCATCTTGACTAAGCTTAAGCTGACCGTTTGCCAGTCATTTAACACTAAGTTAAACTGGCGCTAAAACTAATAAATTTCAATGATCAGCTAGTTTACCTAAGCTGAGTTTGAGTAAGCACGTTCGATAGATCTGGGTCTAAAACTGAGATCTGTTAGGCGTGTTTAGGTTTTGCTCCAACGAGATAAAACTTGGTACGGTCAGCCATAGGAGTCACTTGTTAAAAATATATTTTAGAGTCAACTATAAAGCTTTATGCAGTATCTACTATTTTCATCATACCTACTTTGATTCGGACTTCTATCTTATATCATTTTAAGTCCGATTCAAATTCTTTCTACTGCAATAAGACTGTTTCATTAAGCTTGTGGTTGCTCAAACAAAACGCCAAAAACACGAAAATATGAAACAATCGTTTGTTGTCAAAAGTTGAGTATGACAGCAGGTATATCAGTTAAGTTTATTTGAAAATGTGGAGTGGTATTGGTGGATGATAAAGCAGACCTAAAGATATGAACAAAAACTATACAACATTGATTACAATTAAAGACCCATTACTCAGCTCCGATCTGTGAATTCCAACGAATGAAGAAGGCACCTACTCAGGGAATACCCTCAATACAATAATCAAAATAAATTGACAGACCCTGAACTCCATCAGTTAAAATAATAGAAACCTCCCTGACTATTTCAATCGTTGAGATTCGCAGACCTAAGATGAGTTGTGGTTTCTTCTTAATAACATCAATTTAAGTAAGTAACTCAAGGGTTCAAGTGTCAGATGAATGAATGTATAAATCAGGACTGGTAGTGTACAATTTTACAAAATTAAGCCTCTATTTGTACTAAAGCCGTGCAAGAGGTAAAATATTTACTGACATACCAAATTTTAGGATTGTCGCGAATTTTTTTTTTTATATTTTTTGCGGCCCACCTGATGGTAAGCAGTTACCGCCGCTCATGAACTTCAGGAATGTTAGGGACACACCCAAGCCGCTGCCTACCGTGGTGTGAACCTAGTTTGAAGAAGGACATGTCGTAGCGCTCGGGAAACACCGCAGTAGGTAGTTAACTCCAGAGGCTACACGTACGTGGAAGAAAAGAACGCTGGAATCGATCCGTACATGACCGTATTGTTTCCAGGTGGAATGGATGTTAATCTATACTAATATTATAAAGCTGAAGAGTTTGTTTTAACGCGATAATCTCAGGAACTACTGGTCCGAATTAACAATTTTTTTCACTGTTGGATAGCCCATTTATCGAGGAAGGCTATAGGCTATATAACATCACGCTACGATCAATAGGAACGGAGCAGCAAGGAGAAATGTTGCAAAACGGGGAAAATTTACGCAGACAAAGTTGAGCGGGACAGCTAGTGAAATATAAAATAACCGTATTAAGCGCTTCTACGTTGAGCTTTGGCATTATCAACTGTTTATGTAGCACAAAGGTACTATGGAACATATAATGGGTAATGATTTTGACCAGAATACCTAAATAAATTTAGCCATTTTCAACTCTGATTAAACAAATGACAATCATAAGTTTGACAGTTGTTGCTAGGCAAGTTTGTTATTGATATTATACGTTTCAGACCATGAGTGGCTTTAGAATAATTTCATACTGTGCAATTTTTGGTAAAATTCCTATAGAATAATTGCTGTACAACCATGGCAAATTACGGTACAACAGTTTTTAAAAATGATAAGAGACATGGACTCATTCAAAAATTAGTGGTACCTACTTGTATGTATTCAGCTAAAACAAATCTATATCAATATTAAAAAGAGTTGTTTGTTTAAACACATTAAACACCAAAACTACAAAATTGAATTTGCAGAATTTAATAATAATAATAATATCTTGGGACAACTCACACAACGTCATCTGATTCCAAACTAAGCAGAGTTTGTACTATGGCAACCAGACAACTGATAAATACAAGGTTATTTTTGGTATAGTCCAAAGCTTAGACATCCCACAAGATTTTTAATTCAAGAAAACATATAAAAAAAAAGAAATTGAAAATACTGAAAACTTGCAGAGTAATTATAAGTCATTCAAGTTGTCTTAAGTTCTTCGCGCTATCCGCCCTCATTGCGTCCCGTAGTACGTAATCCATGGTTATTATTAAAAAATAATTGATGATTACATTTTAAATCACATTGTGAACAGGAATTAGACTGTTAGAATAAATAATAAATAAATTAGTTAATTAAAAATATTGATTAATTAATTAATTAAAAAATAAAACATGGTATAAAAACTACCCCATTGGTTTGTGTTACTGATTCTGAGCAAACTACTTTCAGGTTTGCACTACATCAAGAATAACATTGTATACTTATATATTTCTAAATACATACATATTATAGTTAATTTTGACGTAGATGTACCCTGAAACTTGCAAGTATGTTATGTATATACCCACATGGGATAATAAATTGGCAATCTGCTAATTCTTGTTCAAAGTCTGAGTCTACACAAATACCTATATAAAGTCTGCGATTTGTATGTTCATAGAGTCCCCGAGGGACATTATTCCTTACTGGAACTGTGTTTTAAAACAAAATGTATCCTTAAAAGTGTTTATAAAACAATAATGGTAATTTATACTAGAGTTATTATGAGAAATTTGAATTCTTAGTTAATTTAATAGCCTTATCAAGTTTATACTTAAAATAGACCTCATAATAACGGTATATTACGGTAATTATGACCATACAATTGAATAAGATATTCTTCTGCTAATTATAACGTAATAGGTATAAGTAGCTCTACATGTTACAAATTTGGATGTGATTTAATGGGAATAATCCTATTGAACTAAGATGTAAATAGACTTTATCCGGTTCTTATTTAGGTAAGTAAATGACTTTATTAGATTCTTATTAGAGAATCTCAGACTTATACTACTTGTCTACGTATTTAGTGACTAGCTAACCGCGGCGGCGCAACTTTGTCTCCGTAAATTTTCCCTATTTTTGCAACATTTTTCACTGCTGCTCCGCTCCTATTAGTTATAGCGTGATGTTATGTAACCTATAGCCTTCCTCGATAAATGGGCTATCCAACAGTAAAATATTTTTTTATTTTGGTCCAGCAGTTCCTGAGATAATCGCTTTCAAACAAACAAACTCTTTAGCTTTATAATATTAAGCATAGATATTTTGGTCAATTTCTATAATATCTATGTAAATTATAGCCTAAGTGTTGCCCTTATAAATAAGCTGTATTATTCTAAAGTTTAATAAGTTCGAAAATGTTGACAAACTTTCAAGTTTATAAAATTAGTAATAAATAACATAAAAGTAATTTAATTTTAATAGTTCTGTAATGAGAAGGTATTATCTCGCTAATACCTTAGCAATGGACTCTACATTAAGTTTTAGTTTGTAATGGGTACAAGTCCTAGATTTCTAAGCCTTTTTGTTTTTTCCAGAGTGATTTACGACTATAGTTATCGACTGTTCTTCTCATTTCAGTCGTATTGTGATGTCAAATGAAGTCTATGCTCTATAATGAATGGGCTATCTATAATAATAACAATAGAGCTTTATTTAATTCCTTATAGAATAATGCAGAAAAAATAATTAGGTACAAACACTTGCATTTATGTATTCGGTTCTCTACATATCGCAAAAAGATTTTCTAAATTGGACCAGCAGTTTCTGTGATTAACACGTTTCAAATATAAACAAACTCTATAAATATAGAATCTGATACTACTGTAGTAATTTAATTCTAAATTAAAATGTCCCCTATCGAGCAATATAAATCAATTTGTTGACACATAAAACTCAGCCTATTTCTAATTTCGAGGTTATAAAATACAAGCGTAATCTTTAGTTGCTGTGTGTGTGATGTTGAATATTTTCTAGAACTGTTTCGCGTGTGTTGCAAAGGAAATTTAAGCAATAAGTTGATGTAAACTAGAAGCAATACCAACGCTACTCGATAGCGTTTCACTTTAATTTGAAATCTAACACGATAAATTCTTTGTGTTCACTTCGATAATTAGAAGCATTCCTGTGAGTCATCCACCCGAGACTCGTATTTTTATTGGCCGCTTGCATTATTATATCTCGACAAAGATATATTACTCGATATTGCACGCGTTCGCATCTTTAATATGCGATAAATACAGTCGAATTTTGCAAACTTGCGAATTTTGCGAGGCTATCGCGCGAGCCGGCTCGCACTCGAAAGTAAAGCAATAAACGTTTTGAAATCACCTTGGTAAAGTCACCGACGGGTAATATCAACGCGTCCGTCTGACGTCACACAAATTTCGTCTAGCAAACTTAAGTGTAATTGTTTTACGAAACGAGTAAGGCCGTTTATCATCTACGTTGGACGCTTTGTCCGCGCGACGCGGCGGGCCTCAGACAGCGCTAATATACATTTTTTATAACAAATCTCCTCATTACGGTCGCGAACACTTTTTGCAGACATTCTCTGAAATATTCCTTGTACAGAACGTCACATAGGATCGCCGGGCCGGACAGGAAAACGGCGCCGGCGGGCTGCTGTCGAAAAACATGCGAAAACCAGTTTGAGTAGGTTTTGTTCATATCTTTAGGGAGTTCGATGACCAATGCAAATGTACGTGTGCGATTTTAGGTGCGAGGGTGGCGCGGGCAGTGCGGGGAAGGCGGGGCGCAGGGCGCGGGGCGGAGCGTGCAGCCTGCAGCGGTCGACAACCGGCGCCGTGATTAACGCGTGACTCACCGCCACTCTCCACTCTTTGTCTCCGGCTACTCACCTCCACCACGTGCCGGCTCACCCCACGTGTCTCCACACTCCTGCGCGTTGACGACCGCCGACACGGTAAGTGTACTCCAACAAGCGCCTGGAACCATCATCACCAGAGCACCTGATGAAGTACAATGGGCGTGCGGCGGTTTGGCGTGCGCGGTGCTGGTTTGATCGTTGTTGCTGATGGCGGGTCGACGCGCGCTACTTCAGGTACCTGACTCGAGAGCACAGCCCCGGCGCCGGAGTAGCGCGCGCCGCCGTCGCCTGCTCCTATTTATAGCGCGAGTCAGTGGCGAGTGCCGAGCGAGCGTGCGGCTCGGCGGGCGGTCGGGAGTCGACTGCAGCTCCGAGCCGACGGCGCGGCCCCCGCGCGTCGCCAGACGTCAGCTGACCGCGGCTGCACCGGCCCTGACATTGGCGGGCGCGCCGGCGCGGGGGGCGAGGTCAGCGACCCCGCCCGCGGAAGCCTCCTCGCGAATCTGACGCGGCGCCCCCCTCCTCGCATTCACCAAGTTTGGCTGTTGAATGATTTTCGACTTAGTCTGCCTTCATTGCTTTAAAAACTCAATGTTTTATGAGATGCTGAACGATATACTAAAAGTACAAAATTTAATCTTCATAAGTAACACGCTCGATCGTCCTGGCATAAAGTTACAGACCACTTTGTTC
Organism: Herminia tarsipennalis; assembly: GCA_945859575.2. Taxonomy (NCBI): domain Eukaryota; kingdom Metazoa; phylum Arthropoda; class Insecta; order Lepidoptera; family Erebidae; genus Herminia; species Herminia tarsipennalis. Next base: position 4,602,873 of record OX243834.2, on the reverse strand, counting down.
GGAAGGCGTTCCGAGACTCCGTGTCCGTGAGCAATGTCTATAGCATGTGTGGTATAAAACTTACCGTCAGTACTTTCGGTATTTTGTGCTGAAAACCTGAAAAGATGTTAGATAGTAAAAGGATCAAAAACGAGCTCTCCAGCTGATTTCACTCAGCTGACGCATAGTTACGTTTTGTCTCAGATTACTGGCTAGATTCACAAGTTCCAAAGACTCGGGCTTGACGTCATATATTTAGCGAAAAGTCACATCGATACAGACTGCTATAAATGAGAGCTAGGCTCTAATAAAGCGTCATTTTATCTATCGCCGAAATGACACATCTCACGAATTTAAAAGTAGGTTGGTAGTTAGTCAAATCTGTTGGTTGGTTTTTTAGTATTGCTAAATATATAGACTCTAATTAAGAACACTACCAATAACTAACGTTGCCTTTGTACCGTTAATTCGAGCCTTAACTTAAGTTTAGGAAACTCTGGAAAATATTTCCGTCTCTAGTTCTCTACTTTTCATCTTAAAGAGACAGTGACAGCATGAGGTCTAACGACTTGTTAAAATTGATGTGCCTTTAAACATTCGGCCGATAGCCTATGAAAACGAACACTTATTAATAAGTAGCCGTGACATGGTAAAGGTATTACTGTATTTCATTGTAAATCAGCGTGCACTAGTCCAACTCTTCTTGTTAATAAAAAGAACGCCTAAAATAGGCTCTGCATTGATTAAGACTCTTAATAAAGTGACAATTAATTTTAATCTCTGGAAATACCAGCAGATTTATACAGTTTTTCTAAAATAAAACTTCGTTCGTACACAAAAGACTATAAGCAAAATTGAAGTCTAAAATTTACTTCGGAATATTTTTGGAAAACCAGAAAATTAAAGCAGAGTTTGACCGATTTTAAATACTGACACTGCCCTCACTATACATTTAAGAGATGGCAGAACCTACCACTTAGGAAATATTATAAAAACAAATTAGCAATACCCACTTGTAAAACTGCTCTTTTCGAAAAAAGCATTCTTAGAATGGCACCATACATTTATAACTAGCTGTCCCGCGCAACTTCGTATGCGTCTATTTTCCCCGTTTTTGCAACATTTTTCATTGCTGCTCCGCTCCTATTGGTCGTAGCGTAATGTTATATAGCCTTCCTCGATAAATGGGCTACGCAACAAAAATATTTTTTCAATTCGGACTAGTAGTTCCTGAGATTACCGCGTTCAAACAAACAATCAAACTCTTCAGCTTTTTAATATTAATATAGATATCTGGCATAGATGAAATTAAAGATCTCCATTTTAAGCTATTTAAAACAAACTGACATCATATTTGGTCGACAATTTTTTTTATCATGTGAATGATTTTATAAATATTTGACATTTAATTTATTTCTATTTTTAAACGATTTATTACAATGATGATAGTATTTTTTTAATACACTTGGTATTATTATTTATTTAACATGATTTAAATTATTATTTTGCTTATCAATGTCCGATCAATTAAGCACGATATAATAATTAAAATGTTTGTATACCTGAAGGTGAAACATAGTGATACTTTACTATTTGTAACAACTTTATTGTACTACTTATGTTTAAACAAATAAATATGATTATGATAATTAAATCTAAATTAAAATTAGATATTAGAAAGTATCTGTGTCTGCTACGTTTTCATGCCTAAACTTCTGAATGAATTCTGGCTTAGGGATAGATTGGCGACAAAGAGCACATAGTCTGTGGTGCTTGCAAAGCCGTGGAAAAAACCTTGGTGGTATAATGGAGGTATGTATGGGAAGAAAGAAAGAAAGAAAAGAAAAAGTTTTTAATACTGCAACATTCTGACAATTATTAAGTTTTTCAAAAGAGGCGTAAGATAATAACAATATATATTTTTTGTTCTTTTTGTATCTGCAATCGTCTCTTCAGCCATAATCAGATGTTGTCCCGGATGAACTGATTTTAGGTGTTTGAGTAACAACATCAAATGTGTAGGACCAACTTAGTCTCTGTGGTCCAGTAAAAGTACATATGCCCTCGCCTCGTTGGAGGCGTTTTACATAGTGTTGATCTGTTAACAGGTCTTTTGCTAGAGTATTGCAGTGTTGTCTTAGTCTTTTTTGTACTTCTTGCTGTAGTTGTTCACTTCCTCTTTAATGGTAGGCATCTCAAGATACTGGAGACTGTTACCAGTGCAATGTTTTGAAATTACTGAAGAATCTCCAAGTTGGAGTTACTAGCGGATCCCCAAAGCTCTATTCCGTCGGTCAAAATTTTATTGGAAATCTTCTTTGTTCAAGATAGGATTTTCGGGTCATATAGAACGAGTTTGGCAGGAGAGTTTTCAGTTTATACACTCTTGTATAAACTGAAAGCTCTCCGGCCAAACTCGTTCGATCCCATTGTGCCATACTTTATCAAATGCTTGCTAAATTTCAATAAATACGGCACTGGAGTACTCTTTTTTCTCGAAAGATTGTCTGATTGTGTGAACTACTCGGTGTACTTCCTCTACTGTTGCGTGCTTCTCTCGAAACTCAAACTGATTGGATAATTTTATTGGATTTTTTTTTCTTTCAGAAGTGTCTGGACTTTTGTCTTGATTAGAATATCATTTCAAAAACCTTTGACAGAACAGGGAGTAAACTTATCGGCCTATACGACTGGGTTCATTTGGTGGTTTACCTGGTTTTGCAATCATGCAGATTTGGGATATCTTCCACAGGTTAGGAAAGTGATACCGTCTGAGGATAGCGTTAAAAAGCGCTGTTATGTAGGTAATGCACTTTTTCCGTAGTCGTTTAAGAACCTCCCTTGATTTAAGGTCAAACCCGGATGCTGTTTTTGAGGAATTTGTTTATTATCATTGCTATTTCTATAGGTGTGACATGTGATAAAGGCGAAGACAATTGTTGGTAACTGGAGAGTATCTACCCCACCATAGTCGAGTCATTTAGAGTGAACACTTTCCTCAGATGTTTGGCAAATGGTTGCAATTACCGGAGTGTAGTCAGACACTGAGTTATGCTTCCACTGCGAAGTACATCTCCGACAGGTCTTTGACTATGAAGAACTCTACATGTACCAGTAGGTGGGCTGGTCTGTTTTTATTGTTGTACTTAAGTTTGTGTTTGTCTACACTCTATTTTAGCTTTCGCTCTTTTTTTGTTTATAGTTCGTGTGTTTGCTGACAGTCTACACCACTAACAAACCGATTTCCCAGTGTTTGAAAGTAGTTGGCGAACGTATTTTGGATTCTGCTTTGGTAGGCAATAGAATAGTAGGCATTTACAGTTATTAATTGCACCCAATTCTCTTGCAATGAACTGTGCATGTGATGTTTGATATTATTTTTTATGATTACTGCTGCGCCACCATGAGAAGTGGTATACTATAACTGGTTTATAAATAACTAGCAATGTTGGATTGTGGGTTCCACATTACTAGTAATCCTGTTAACCCCTCCAGGTATTTATAATGAGAAGGATTCTAACCCGCAGCATCACGGTTGCTAGTCTAATGCCTTAACCCTTAGGCTAACGCTAGATTGTGGATTCAATTCCCGCATGAAACTATAAATTACTATAAGTGATCCACAACTTTGTGCCCATGATTTGTATTGGTATTTGTTATGTCCCCCGCAACACGAGGCTTGTACCTAACCTACACTAGCAATAACTTATTTTTAAAAAGAGTACTTAGTAGTAGTATGTATCTATAACGATAAATATGCCGCCAATAACAGTTTGAATCACTTTATTACGATAAGAATTAAGCATATTTTTCCTACTCGCGTATTTTTCGCAATGTCGTCAAAATAGTCATCAGCGTTATCTAGATAAAGCGTTATTACATCCTGCCTATAAACGTACTCACTGTTAAAATTTGGACGTACTCTACAAGGTTATCTGCACCAATTGATTATTTACGTGACGCAGTGGGTTTGCGTACAACTGCTGTGTAAGAGATTGTTGTTGTGACTTTTGCGAGATTCAAAATGTTGATTAATTTTATTGTATGTTTGTATGTTTGTCCACTGCGTCACGAGACTACTATGAGGGAACACAGCATACAAAAAAAAAGAAAAGAACACAATTTTTTTTTTAAATAAATTAAATTTACATTGAGTTATTAATCGAAGTTTTGTTGAAAAGAGATGCTACATCCAAAATTTCAACTCCCGCTGGCTTTGTCCCGGCGAACTTCGTTCGGCCCCGTATTTTTTTTTCGTTATTTTCTTATTTTTTTACGTAAGAACCTTCTACGAGTAATAGAAAACTAAAAAAAAGAATGAATGAAATCGGTAAGTCGTTCTCTTTTTTTTTCTGAAGATAACTAGCAATGTTGGATTGAGCCCCACATTACTAGCAATCTTGTTAACCCCTCCAGCTAAGCTCAAAGGCTTGTGTTAGGAGTGGGTTCACGTCAGTAGTATAATATATACATATATCTTGGGACAACTCACACAACGCTATCTGATCCCAAACTAAGCAGAGCTTGTACTATGGAAACCAGACAACTGAAAAACATACTTATATATTTCTAAATTCATACATATTATAGATAAATAACACCCAGACACAGAATAAACCATCGTGCTCATCACACAAAGTTTTATCCTGGATCGAACCCGCGACCTCACGATTGCGAGACCGATACCTTAGCCATTAAGCTACCGCCTCTAATTATCTCGTGACCAAGGAAATTAGTAATCATTTTCATATATACATACATTTTTTATAGACAATTATTGAAATGTGTCAGTATTCAAACTTGAATCTATAAGTATACCATTTATACATTATAGAATTTTATAAGCTACGGGTCTTAATCGCGTAAATATTTTATTTTAAGGCTAAATACCTTTGTTTATTTCCCGACGTTTCGACCGTATTGCAACGGCCATGGTCACGGGTAGGCTGTAAACGTCGGGAAATAAACAAAGGTATTTAGCCTTAAAATAGAATATTTACGCGATTAAGACCCGTAGCTTATAAAATTCTATAATGTGTACAAATCGCGAAAGTTTACGAACATATACTGCAAACCATTCATACAGTTGAGATACAGTCCTCCTAAAGCCCACCTAGCAACAAAGTTCGTTCAGATCACGTAGCATGTCACCTTCTGAGGTCGCGGGGTTAACACTTCGCTTCACATTGAGACAGCAAGGGCGCTCCGATGACCTCCGACTGTTTTTTCAACCCTAACTCGAGTGCGCAGACCTTTAGGCGTAGGGCTTGCGCGAAGGGCTTTTCAATCTTTTGATACAACCTATAATTTTATCAAAAAAGTAACCAGTGCTTAAAATTAATTGACTGTAAAGTCTATGTCACTGACGAATCAAACATCATATTTAGAAATTCTACAAACTGCAAACGGTTTGACGAATTTCCAAATATGAGTAATGACATTTATAAATACAATAATTGCATTTGAAAGAAATAAATAAGTTAGACCCAGGAATTGAACCCGAGACTTTCGATCGCTTTACCGGAGCGCGAAAGCCGAATTGTATTTATAAAGTAATTGGCAAGAAATGCCTATTAAAATTACTAAAATGAGTAATGACAGCCCAAAGGCTGTAGAATGTGCCAAAGAAATTGACAAACATTATAAGCTCGAACAGCAGTAACCTCCTTTTCTAATGTAGTAGGGTAAAAAAAAAGAATATTGCGTTAGAAGTATCTAACTATAGGTTGGTACCTACCAATGACTCTACTAACTATAATTTATGAATATCCAAATATTTTATTGAATTAAAAAAGACATAAAAAAACTAAACGGATTTGGGTAGAATTTGGAGTCCAATACCAGAGAATTTATTACTGCGTTATTGGCCAATATTCACGCAGGCGAATCTTAGTTTCACATAAAAAAAAAATTGTTAGTTAGGGACCTATTTTTTTTGAAGACCCAAGTCTCACAAGTGTTATTATTGTCTGGTAACGCAAATAGTTTTAAAATCCATGCTAATATTATAAATGTGAAAATTATTTCTGTCTGTTACGCTTTCACGCTCAAACAGCTAAACAGATTTAGATGAAATTTAGTATGGAGATAGTTTGAGTCCCGAGGAAGGACATAGGATAGTTTGTATCGCAATAACCGACATTAATGCGGGCGGAGCCGCGGGCGAAAGCTAGTACCAAATATGTTAGATGTTTTTCCTATTGTTTTGTGAGTAGGTATAATCAATTACATACTTAGGTTTAACATAAATAGGTACTGGACATACTCGTATATATTATTGTCATAACGCAGGTACTAGGTATTATATACTAACCTGTAACGTAACTTAGCTTTGATAATAAGACTAAGGAATTCGTTATTCATAAAATAATTCAGGTTGTCTGCGTACATTTTCCTCGTTTTTGCAACATTTTTCATTGCTGCTCCGTTCCTATTGGTCGTAGCGTGATGTTATATAGCCAATAGCATTCCTTAATAAATGAACTATCCAACAGTAAAATAATTTTTCAATTCGGACCAGTAGTTTCTGAGATTATCTCGTTCAAACAAACAAACTCTTCAGCTGTATAATATTAGTATAGAATTTAAAGACCATAGAAGATAGAAGCCCTGGGACTTTTTAAACATACAAAAAGACAATCAATCTCGGAATAACAATATGTGGATCACACAAAGTCGAAAAGCCGGTAGCGTAATGGCCAAGGCATTGGATTCGCAATCGTGAAGTCGCGAGTTCGAATTCTACCCTACGTGAATGTACTACTACCGACGTGAAATCACTCCTACCTAACACAAGCCATTGAGCTAGAAGGGTCCCACATTGCTAGTTATCATTAAAATAAAAAGTGGTGTCTAGTATGGGAATCGAACCCACAAGCTCTTGCTTCTGAAATGCGCACTATCGTTAGGAAAGTATGATATATAAGAAGCGGCGGTAGCCAAATGGCTAAGGCATCGATCTTGCAATCGTGAGGTCGCGAGTCCAAATCCTACCCAATATCCTACCGACGTGAACCCACTCCTAACCTAACATAAGCCTTTGAGCTTATCTGGAGGGGTTAACAAGATTGCTAGTAATGTGGGACCCAATCCCACATTGCTAGTTATCTTTAAAAAAAAAGAAAAATTGATCTCCTGCCTGAAACAAAATGTTTTGGATCTTCGATTCAACACGCCTTGTTTAATTCAACAAGAAACTTGCTTCTCAAATTAACAATACGTTTGATTTACAAAAACCTTTATTCAATATGATATGGTGTAAGTATGAATCACAATCGTATCAAAATTTATTTTAGGAAGCGAACTGATGCACCTCATCGCAGCGTCTGAAATGCGCCAAATCTGTTTGCCAGCTTGAATGTAGGTACTTACCGACATAACAAAACACAACACCAGCACATCGATGCACTCATTTAACATCAATACCCCACTTTAATGAGGCGTACCTGGATGACCGAGCTTAGCTCAGTTTTTTTAAACAACGTTTTTTAAAAATGAATCCTAACTAGATGAATTTATCGCCCCCGAAACCCCCCTGTATACTACATTTCATGAAAATAGCTGGAGCCGCTATATATAGGTATTATAGGTATAGGTATTGTATAAGAATTGATGGAATAAAAGTATAAGATAAAAAAAGGACTTAACATTCGGTGTTCCAACTGCTATCAAATCCAATTTGTTCGAAATTGGATTTGATAGCAGTTGGCAGTTGGAACACCGAATCCGGTGCAGAAAAGAGCGTGACGACAAAGGGATAAGCTCAAAGCCAGACCCCCTACGGCTTTAACCTATAATTATGACGGCGATGTTCTGAAATGTCTGAAGTGTGACCGAAGATTTAAAAAAAAATAGGCTATATTAGCCATCTTCGAGCATACGAAAGGGTAAATCAACAAGGCCCACGTAGAAGTCCAAATTACCAGTCGCTGTAACCGAAACCGGCAAGGAAGATTAATAATATTAACCCCTCACTTCGCCCAAACCAAAATCTTAAGGTAATCAGCGAGCCATGCCTCTTAGAACCCGTCACTGCAGATAAGCCAATGCTTTAGGATCAGAGTAAGATGATTACATTGATAAACATATGAGTAACCTTCCTAGAGAGTCTCAACGTTCTGAGTCATGAAGTGGTGTACCTCATGACTCAGAACGTTAAGCCTTGCAAATGTAACAATTCATTTTTCACCAAATTTATCTTTATCATCGAGCTATGTGAGTCTTCATCGTTTGTTTCACCTCATTCCACATTAGGTAGGATCGGCTCCTAATCCTACGGCGCCAAGACAGTCTGTCTTGGCTTGTCGGTTCAGATAGTTGGGGATTTTCCATTAATTTGGTTATAGGTACTAGTCCACCACGTCAAATGAGGACATCCTCTTCCTTTCTTTCCCTCCAGCAGATCTAAGGCTTTTCGAAAGACGTGATCGTTACCTCGGATGTATCCATGTCGTACTCTGTTCAGTCTTGTTACTCTACCGGACCATCTAAGTGTTTTCATTTCAGCCACGTGTAGCTGTTGCACATGTGCTTCCTTGACTGTCCAGCACACAGCGCCATTTAGCATCGCTGGTCTTACTGCTGTTTTATAGACCTTGCCCTTAGTGTGTGAGCTATGTGAGTGAGGTTATAAAATGCACCACTGGACCATTGTTTGGCTGCTTTTCTACCAGAGATGTGTTAGTTAGCTTAGCTACGGATGTGTGTCTCCAGGGGGCAAGAGGGGCAAAATGCCCCCCCAGACTCGACTTCTTTTTGGGGAATTTAAGAAATTTGACACTGGATCTGTGTTTAGGCAGGCAATTGGCCCCCCGACCCCCCTCGGTGGTGGTGGATATGGTGTACCCGTGTTGAACCTCAACCAGCCATGCGAGCGACTCCCACTTGACCGATTGAGTCAAATATTGCCCTCCCCCCCAGAATAAATTCTGAGTCTTTATTCATGTCCTTTTTTTTGTTTTTGACGTTGCGCGGTGCGCTCAAAGATGTTCGCGCGTTGATGCATTTCTAAGCGCAGGTTTTTAATTACTATTATGACAATATTTAGACAGATCGCGCGGGCTTGCCACGAAAACGAAAAAAAAGAACGTGAATAAGGACCCTGGATCCGCGCCTGTGCGTCTCACTCGTCAATAAGATCACTTGTACATACATGTATTCATCACAAGTATTTCTATGGCGGAAAAGCTCCCTTCCCCAATCAAAGAGCTACACCCCAAATCGAAAATTCTGGATCCAAACTTCTTATACAATGGCAACCCTAACTTTATTTGATATTTGTTTTATTGTAGTTGAATAATGAACACGATTCCTTTGTCTATTGTGAGTTATTGGCGCTTATTTGGCAGGATAACAATTTTGTTAAAAGGGTTCATGTCGACCTCTAAAACTTATCTATGTACCTACCTACCTGCCTATTAGATTACTAGCTGACCCGCGCAACTTCTTTTGCGTAAATTTGCCCCGATTTTGCAACATTTGATATTGCTGCTCTGCTCCTATTGGTCGCAGCGTGATGTTATATAGCCTATGGCCTTTCTCGATAAATGATCTATCCAACAGTAAAAGATTTTTTCAATTTGATCCTGAGATTATCACGTTCAAACAAACAAACTCTTCAGCTTTATAAAATCAGTATAGCGTTAGTCTATCCTAAGTTTATGGTATAGATTATTTTTTATTTTGAAGACGACGACCGCAGTTAGCCTCGTATCGCGGGGGACTTTGCAAAATATACAAGTCACGGACACAAAGTACACCTAGACTCGGGACAACAATTTGTGGACCACACAAAGTGGTGTCCCGTGTGGGAATTGAACTCACGACCTCTGGCGTAGCACACAAAGATTGTATTAATGTACGCAATTGCCATCATCTGAAACACGAAATAGGTATGAACATAACTTATACAAAAATGAAACTTATTTAGTTTACCTAAGTATTTCAAAGAAGAAATAGACTATATGCCTGTTAATCCTATCTGTTTATTTTTATGAATAGTCACAACTCTTCAAGTATATTTTTGTGAGGAGCTTACAAACATTTCTCATGGTATAATAGGAATAAAACTTAGTACCTACTTATCAAAAATATTTTTATAGGTAGGTTAGGCATCCTTGAGCGATATGATCAAGATAATATTCTTAGAAAGACATAGTTATCATTGCATTGATATTTCAGCTTGCTTAACACACGTGTGAACCTAGATATTCAATGATAACATGTAGATACTACGAATAGATTATACTACAAATTTCAGAGTAGGTTAGGACCTAGATTTAAGTTTTAAGCAACCGATTGAATCAGGCGGAAGATGGCGGAAATCCATCTTATGTAGATTATAAGGGAGGGATCCCACCACCCACCCTCGATCGGTGAATCGCAACGGTTGAAGTAGTAAGGAAATACCCTTAATACAACAACCGAAACTCAGTTGACAGACCAGAATATTCCGACTATTCCGCTTCCACGAAGTGAAACTCAAAACTTTGAAGTTTCACTTCGTGGAAGCGGAGTATTGCAAGTCAGAGTCCGGAGGTACCTACCACTCGACTTGGTAAGAGTACCTGTCACTAATTTTCTTTGTTGCAGGTCTCTTTTTGAGTGCGGTCTGTCAATCTATTTCGATTATTAAAATATATATATTACGGGTCTTAATCGCGTGAATAATTTAAGGTAAAATAGCTTGTTTATTGCCCGACGTTTCGACCGTATTGCAACGGCCGTGGTCACGGGAAGACTAGTTGAGCTCAGCGTCGCCTCCGTGAAGCGCGGGTTTCGGAAACTACCCTCGCTTGATTTTTATCACTCACTATTACGTACGGAACCGTGGGTACTTCGACACACAACACTAAGGACATCTGCACACTGGCGTGTAATGTTTGTTCGGCGGTGTATACACTTGCCGATCACGGGATTCCACAATGTTGACAAACGGTATCCGTCTTCTCGGTTGAAATTGACATGTTTTTTTATTTCAACCGCTTCCCTCGCCATCCTGGAGTAATAGTGATGTTCAGTGTGGATAGTTCACAGCCGCGATATGTTCCTTAACCCTTTCCGCTATTGTTCGCTTGGTTTGTCCGATGTAGGAACTGCCACAGCTGCAATCCACTTTGTAGACGCCTGGTGTCTGTAGAGGAATTACATCCTTAGGAGTACGTAGGTGCTTAGTTACCTTGGAGTGCGGACTATATACAGTCTTAATGGAGTATTTCTGCAGTACTGTTCCAACTTTGTCCGTCACTCCTTTCACATACGGTAGAAAAGCTGGAGCCCTGTCAACCCCCGGTCGGGAGTCTCTCCTCTTCGTACGTCGTGTGCTTCCTCTGTATCCGTTTCGCTTTAGTACCTCCTGAACATGTGTGAGCTCACTCTCTAAATGTTCAGGGTCACAAATGTCATATGCTCTATTTGTCAGCGATGATACCACGGATTGCAGATGTCTTGGATGGTGATGCGAGTCAGCATGTAAGTAGGTATCTGTCTGTGTGGGTCGGTTTTCTGTACACAGTGTGTGCTAGGGTACCATTGTCTCTAACCATTATTTTAACATCGAGAAAAGCTAGCGATCTGTTTATCTCCATTTCAAAAGTGAACCTGATCTTAGGGTGTATGGAGTTCAAGTCATTAGCAAATTGTTCTACTTCCTGCCTACCGCCCTTCATAATGCAGAACACGTCATCGACGTACCTCTTCCACAGTTTGACCTAGGACAATTGTAGCTCAATTGTTTCCTCAAAATGTTTCATCCAGATGTTGGCCATCACCGGCGCCACTGGGCTGCCCATGGCCACTCCGTCGATCTGGAGGTAGTGTTGTCCCTGGTAGATGAAGAAGTTGCCTTCCAGACAGTTTTTAAGTAAAACAATGTACTCATTGGACAGATCGTTTGCTCTCAGCTTACTCTCGATGACCTCAAGGCAGTCCTGAATGGGAACGTTGGTGAATAGTGACTCCACATCAAAACTCACCATCACCTCGTCTGGTTCCACTTTCATGCTCTTGATGATGTCCACGAAATGGCGACAATCCTTTACGAACGATGTCGTTTTCTGTTTATTTCGATTGTTGTATTAAGGGCATTTCCTTACTACTTCAATCGTGGTGATTCACAGATCGAGGGTGGGTGGTGGGCTCCCTTAAAATCTCTTCAAGCATTCTACTACAACTAAAGTGTACAATAAATAAATAAATAAATATCTAAATAAATATCTTGGGACAACTCGCACAACGCTATCTGATCCCAAACTAGCGAGCTTGTACTATGGAAACCAGACAACTGATAAACATACTTATATATTTCTAAATACATACCTACATATTATAGATAAATAACACCCAGACACAGAATAAACCATCGTGCTCATCGCACAAAGTTTTACCCTGGGTGGGGATCGAACCCACGACCTCTTGCGTGGCAGTCATATACACTCCCATCGCGCCACAGACGCAGCCAGGCAGGCAAATAATGCTGCTCTAAGGACCCTTCGCCACTGGTAGCCAGTCCAGTGTTCTAGTACTATAGCTATCAGTGTAGGTATACAACAAGATCATTCGATTATATTAAACTTAATATCTAGATTTTTAATCTGTTATCTCAGAGTGAAGCAGTTCACCTATCAAAACTTAGGTACCAGGAGCTATAAAAATGGCGGCAAACTGACATGTCGCTATTTTTACAGCTCCGCGTTTAAAGTGTAAAACAGTGTAAAATATACTTGAAATACGTTTTAACTAGACAAGAACGAGACTTTGTGATTGAAAGAAGAAAACTAGAAAGAAATTATACTTGAAACTGGAGTATGCACATAATGTGCGAGCCATAATTTCTAACGATTAATATTGGAGGGAAGAGGAAAAAAAAAACTTAGGTACCATAGACTTAAAGACCAGGAATCCGCCATCCCTTTCAATGAAAAAGTAAATTTTGACTGCAACGCGTGAAAGAGAGAAAAACCTCGTGCAGTCTTTGACAGGTATTGTCCACAAAGTAGCGTTGGCTCTTTCTAGAGAGTGGTCAATTTTGTGAGGTTAGAGCGCAGTCCTGGTCTATATGCCAATGGACAATTTATCAAAGACAACAAACCTGCCTACTTCAAAATATGTTTACCAAGGTCAGGAGCTATGTGCCTTTAATATGACCTTATATTTACAGGATGATTTTTAATATACTAATAACCTCCCACTCTTGGCTCCAACCAAATAACTTTGTAATATAATTTTTGAAAAAAAAATACAAAGTACCCTTCACCACCTACTTTTATCACACAACCATTTACCACACATCTGAGGGACCCCAGAGTAAAATCGATGCTTCTTTGTAAGGTTTAGGACCTAAACCTCACAATGAACAACGATGTTACTCAAGTAAAATAGTCTGTAGGTGGTTAAGGTCATAACTCTAAATCAAGCGGTACCTAAGTGATTAAGGGTTTACATACATACTAATATTATTTTTACAGGTTGATTTATAATCTATACTAATATTATAAAGCAGAAGAGTTTGTTTGTTTGTTTGAACGCGGTAATCTCAGGAACTACTAGTCCGAATTAAAATACCTTACAACACTTACGAGTAACAACTTTGAAATATCAGTTTTGAAAATATTGAATACTAGCTGGCTCAACTAGTAAAGCGCAACTTCGTCTGCGTAAATTTTCCACGTTTTTGAAATGTTCTTCATTGCTGCTCTGGTCCTTTTAGTCGTAGCGTGATGTTATATAGCCTTTAGCCTTCCTCGATAAATGGGGTATCCAACACCCGACCTGTATCCGTAATTCCTTAGATTGTCGCGTTCAAACAAACAAACTCTTCAGCTTTATAATATTAGTATAGATTATAAATCACCCTGTATAAATATATTTATTTAAAGTGATATATATTTAGGCTCGTAAGTATATATGTAAATAAAAAGTGGTTCACGAACCGAAGACCTTGGCGTACGCAGGTCATTGCCCGCTGACGTACGCAATTAAAATGATAATAGGCAGAGTTAATGAGCACCGATAATGTGATTTACGTAGAAGAAGACAAAAATAACTAGTTAGTAGCAAAAGTTCTCTTTTTACCCGACTGCGATAGATGAAGGGTACTTAATGTTTTTTGCGTCTGTATCAGTCATGCAAAATTTTGTAACTAGGCGCGTCAGTCATGCGGTAGAATAGAATAGAATAGAATAGAATAGAATATTTTTTATTTGTATAACATGTGTACATTACATTTTTGTGTTAAAAGGATATTATACATTTTTGTTTCAACATGTCTTACCATGATATGGCGTACAAAAATCATTTAGGCAGTTAGGTTTACCATTGTTAAATTAGTGTACATAATAATAACAAATTCTGCATCAAAAACAAAAAACTAAGTAGTAATAATAAGATATAAGATTATTAGTATGTCAAATCATCAGATCAAAAATTGCCATAAAAATTAATGTAAAATGTCAAGTTGTTATATAGTAGTAGAATCATGCAGTTATATATGTAATATAGGTAGAATAAAAAATGTCATACGTAAAATTAATTTTATGTCAAAAATATTAACAATCACAGTCCTCTATAATATTATTATCACCCATAAAGTCATTAATATTATAGTAGCATTTGTCAATTAATTTGTTTTTTAACATGCTCTTAAATGTATTAATATCCAGATGTTTAAAACATTTTGGTAATTTATTAAAAATTTTTGGAGCCATGCAAAAAACGCTTTTTCCCATTAGCGCTGTATGGGCGTGTTGCATACGTAATCTAGTGGTATCTCGTTGACTGCGTGTAGACCCATCTGATAGTTTAGGGAACAGTTCTGGATTCATTTTCACGAATAAGGCTATTTCGTATATGTATAAGGACGGAAGTGTTAGAATCTTATGCTTCATAAAGTATGGCTTGCAGGTGTCTGTAGGTTTTAAATTGAACATAGCCCTGACACAACGTTTTTGAATTTTAAATATTATATCCTTATCAGTCGAATTGCCCCAAAAAATAATTCCGTATCGCAAAATTGATGCGACCAATCCATGATAGGCAGTAAGAAGGGCATCTTGATTTACTATCGTGGAGAGTTTATAAAGTGCGTAAGCTGAACTACTAACTTTTTTGCTAATTTCTTCAATGTGTACTTTCCAGTTCAGTTTGTTATCAATAGTAAGCCCCAAAAATTTAGCTGTGTTTGTTTCAGATATAAGTTGATTTTTGTAAGATAGTTTTTTATTCTGGGTGTCTAAATTACGTTGAGCAAAGTGCATTATTACCGTTTTATTTGAATTAATTTTTAGGTTATTGTTATCAAGCCAAGATATAATAGATGTCAGAGTTTTATTAATGTCAATTTCATACATGTCAGAGTTTATAGATGGTATTATTACGGTGCTATCATCTGCAAAAAGGGTCATAGGATGATTAGTTATTTTTGGTAGGTCATTAATATAGATAATAAACAAAAGTGGTCCCAAAACACTGCCTTGGGGAACACCGAATTTAATTATACGTTCCTCCGATTGGTAATTGACTTCAGTGTAATTTTTATTATTATTATTATTCATATTATTATTATTTTTATTATTATTATCTTTATAATCATTATTATTACTTATTCTTGCAATTGTCGTAATTTGTTTTCTGTTATGTAAAAAATATTTTATTAAATTCAATATATTGCCTCTTATACCATAGGCCTCTAGTTTATTAGCTAGGGTTTTATGATCGATATAGTCGAATGCTTGCGTCATATCGCAATATATAGCGCAAACTGACGTAGTTTTATCGACGTTTATCATTACAGAACGTAAAAAATCATGTACAGCCATATTTATTGTTTTGTTCTGTCTGAATCCCTTTTGTTCTTTACATAAAATGTTTTTTTTCTCCAAATATTGGTATAATTGATCATATATATATTTTTCAAAAATTTTGGATATTATTGGGAGTAACGCTATGAGTCTGTAGTTTTCCACTTCATCTTTATTTTGTTTTTTATGTAGTGGTTTTACAATAGATGTTTTTAGGCTATCTGGAAAAATTCCTGCACTTATGGATAGATTTATTAAATGACTCAGGTGAGTACATATTATATCACTAACAGATTTGATTATTTTTGTGGACAGATCATCGTTACCCACGCTATGGGTGTTTTTTAAACATTTTATGATACGTAGTATGTCTGTCGAACTACTTGGAGCCATGAACATTGAGTCTTTGGTTCCTGTTATTAATGTTGTGATCTTCCGGCCTGACTCGGGTATCGGGACAACTTTGTCAATAAAATAATTATTAAATATGTTTGCTATTATTCTTGGATTTGTAATAATGTCGTTATCTTTTTTAATATTAAATATGTAATCCTTAGGTGTAGCACTTTTTTTATCATTTATAATTTGCCATGTTGATTTAGATTTATTGTTCGCGGTTTTAATTTTATGATTATTTTGAGCTCTTTGTGTTTGTCTTATTATTTTCTTCAGTCTTTTGCTATAATTTATGTATTTTTGTTTATTAATATTATTACGATGTTTTCTATATGTCCATAATAGTGATCTCTTTTTTTGCTACACAGTTTTATTCCACGTGATATCCACTTTAGTTTTTTACAGTTTTTTATGGTAACGAACTGAAGTGGAAAACAAAGATTATAAAATAACTTAAAATAGTCCAAAAATATGTTGTATGCTATGTTAGGGTCATCTGTGTCATAAATCTCAGAAAAGGTAAGACTGCCAATACATGATCGAAACTTTAGAATATTTTCCTGCGAAAATACTCGTTGCTTTCTACGCCAGTATTTAAGAATATATTTATAATTCACAGGACAGTGTAATAGCTGTGCCGTGTGGTCTGACAGAGCCAATTCCAACACTTCAGTTTTACATTTAGTTTTAAAATTATGCGCAAAGTTGTCTATACAAGTTTGGCTTTTAAATCGAGTCGGTTGTCTTAAAGCTAGTTTTAAATTAAAATTTAAAAGTAAACAGTTTAAATCTAAAGTTACATTATTATTTTACTGTTAGATAGCCCATTTATCGAAAAAGGCTATAGGCTATATAACATCACGCTACGATCAATAGGAGCGGAGCAGCAAATAATAGGTAAAATTGTATTCATTAATAGTGCTCGATTTGCGCGTACTATCATATGCGTGATCTGAAATTTAGTATATCCGGTGAAGAATATTAACAGAATTACATAACAGATGCTGTTAGTAGACGATTAAAGTCCTGTACGCTAAACGCTAAGGAATCCAGCTGACTGAATATTGGTATCAAAAAATCAATCTTTATAAAATGCTTCCAATTTTGGCGCCCTCCTCCCGGTCTATATGTTAATTTAAATGCTAAAGAAATGGACAATTGGAAATAGAAAGAGCAATTGAACGCGAATCCATATTGAATGTAGGTCAACAAAAGATTAACTATTCGCTATCTCTGATTTTGGATAAACTAGAATGCGTTGAACAAGTAGGTAGGTACACCATGAGAATATATTTTGCGCAACTTCGTATGCGTTAATTTTCCCCAGCAACATTTTTCATTGCTGCTCCGCTCCTATTGGTCGTAGCGTGATGGTATATAGCCTATAGCCTTCTTCGATAAATGGGCTATCCAACAGTAAAATATTTTTTCAATTCTGACCAGCACTTCCTGAGATTGTCGCGTTAAAACAAACAAACAAACTCTTTAGCTTTATAATAGTAGGTATAGACTAGCGGCCCGCTTCGGTTTCGCACGGACTTTTCTCCAGTCTATACACATGTTCTACATAAATAAACCATTCGTAAAGCCGTGTACACACGAACGAACAAAAACATGGTAAACACGAACATCGAACACTCTGTTCGCACATCCGTGTGGTATGCACGTGCGAACAGAGTGAACACCAAAAAAAAATGATCGTGGCGTTACAATTTGGCTGTTCTGTGTGGACGGTATTTAAAGAAATTTGATGCAACATATGAGCGGCGGTAGCTTAGTGACTAAGGAATTGGACTCGCAATCGTGGGTTCGAATCCTACATACCAACCCATTATACTTACTACCGACGTGGAACAGCTCTAACACAAGCCTTTGAGCTTAGTTGGAGGGGTTAACAAGATTGCTAGTAATGTGGAACCCAATCTCCACATTGCTACTCGTAGTTTACTTTAATAAATATAAATTATTTATTTACATAGCTAAATATTACACATGTGAAAAGTCGATTCTACATATAATGCCTGTTCGCTAACAATAGGTAAAGCCGGAGAAAAGAACGAGGCAATAAAAACTTGCCCAATGTTTACAATGTTTCTTTAATAAACTATATAGATATGCAGGTAAGGTGCTGCCACCATTTTTTACCATAATAGAGGACTGATGCAAAAACAAGAAATAGGTAAAAATATTAAAAGAATAGGTTCATGAGATTTGATATATCAACCTCAATAGGTAGGTACAACATAGTAATAGCCTCCACTTACAATGTAAAACTATATGTGCTTAAATATTGGCCAAATTACTGCTACCTAATTAATGAATAAGTATAAAATATTTGCAAAAGAAAGAAAATAATGGACTTAATTTTTAACGATAGAACGGTGTTCGTGTTCGCTTTGCTCGTTCAATTTACGTCAACATGTACGAATCAAGCGTTCCGTGATCGATGTTCGTGTTCACCATGTTTTTTTTCGATCTTGCGTACATGGCTTAACAAATGATCTAAATGCAGGCAGGATACAAGGGGGGGGGGGGGCAACAGAATGACCTTTTTAGGGGGGAATTTAAGAATTTTGGAACTGGATCGGAGTGTTTAGGTAGGCAATTGCCCTCCTCCTAGGTGGTCGTGGATGGTGTACCTCCCCCCCCCCTAGAACAAAGTTCTGGATCCGCGCCTGTCTAAATGACAGCGAAAACCGTATCAGGATCCGTTGAGCAGTTTCGAAGATCTATGCGTACAGACAGCGGGAATCAACATCCATTTTATTATTTTAATCACTCATAGGAAATTCCCTCATATCAAACAAAATTTAAAAAAACCCTTGTAACAAATGATAATGGTAAATATCAGTTATTACCTCGTTTAACCACGATACCTAGTGATTAACATAGCGCGATAGGTCTGAATACGTCAAAAGCATCCATACGCAACGAACCGTAACTTATAAGTACTTACCCGACTCAAAATTGACAATACTAAACACGTTGAGCAATTCTATTTAAAACGATTATAAAGTATAGGGTAAAACCGTTAGAGATAGCCGTACGGGAGAAATGGCCGGTCTAAATATTTTCCAGTAATATGCGCATGATGGTGTTGTGTTGCGATTAGATCGCTTCGGGCAGTGCTCTTGAGCACTAAGCGAACAAAACTTTGCACAAAAATAAATAAATCATACATAGTATTGGTGAAATTGATCTATTAAAGGTATATATATTTTAACCTTTGATTATACAAATGTCTAGATGGATCATTCCCTCAGTAAGCATATATAGAGAATTATGCGAAAATGTAATTTATTTTTAAAGACTTCTTTGCTTCAATTTTAGATGCCGGATTAGGAATCTAGACATTATTTAATCATAGATTTTAACGTGAAATGCTATCTTTTTAGTTAGTTACTTGCGTTTTTTTTGTTTTACGGGTGTTCATTCTAAACCTCAAAGTGGCGGACAGTTTGTTTATTTTTACTTTAATTTTCGGTATGGCCATCTATTTATCTACAAAGGACTCGTGTATAGACGGCCAAATTTTATAATTTTATTTTTTATGGTAAGTATATTAGTTTGTCACAAAAAAAAGAAGTTTGATCATAAACACGTTACATTAAGAAAACATAGAGCAGTTAGACAGATGAGAATGAGTGGCTTCGATGAAGATAGAGATGAATCAATGATGTGTGATACTTTAGAGATATGGAGGTGATATGGAGAACGCCAGATAAATGGGCGAAAATTATTATAAAACACTTCTTGTAAAAATAAATATCTTGGGATCAATCACACACAGCCATCTAATCCATAACTAGACAGAGCCTGTTCTATG
Source organism: Herminia tarsipennalis (assembly GCA_945859575.2). NCBI lineage: Eukaryota > Metazoa > Arthropoda > Insecta > Lepidoptera > Erebidae > Herminia > Herminia tarsipennalis. The sequence goes on along the minus strand of OX243834.2, from coordinate 4,582,878 downwards.
CCAACAAGACTATATTTCTAAATACGAGTACATACGTATTATAGGTAAATTTGCACACAGACCAAGAATAAATCATCGTGCTCATGATGAGAACAAAACTTTATCTTCGGTGGGGATCGAACCCATGACCTCTGGCTTGGTAAGTCAAGGTAATCAACGCCAAAGTAACCACTAAATCAAGAGGCCAGTTGGCTTCAATGTTTATTTGTAAAATATAGCTACACAAAAATTGTATAAAATTTAAGAATGTGTGTGCAAAATATGGAAAAAAGAAGAAAACTGATATTAAGCAAATAAAAAATATAGGAAAAGTAAAGGAAAAAGGGACATTTTACGTTGGCCATCTATCCCGTAGTACTGAGAGGCCAACTCCCTCTGATATGCAGGGTGAGAATTTTTCTTTAAAGTGCCTTTTATAAGTCCATTTTATTTTAAAATCTTTATTTCATATTGATTTTTAAAAGACCGATTATTAATAATTATTTTAGAAATAAAGGTTGAATTTTAACGTAAATATTTTTAATATTATTAATATTAAAAAAAAAGCTGGCCATCTATAACAAACTTACTCTAGTAAAAAAAAATAAAAGCCATAGTTCTGCTTAAAAATAAGTTTCAAACAGTGTTAGAAAGACTAATAAAAATGCAACTAAAAAAGTAGTCATTAAATTAAAGTGCAATAAATTAAATTCACTTTATAAGCCCCGTAGACTACAAACTTTTTAATCGGCCGATAGTTTGATCGGGTTGAGCTTATACTGATTAACAGCTCGACCAAACTATAGGCTGACGAAAAGTTAAGACACTGTTTTTAGTAGCAATTATTTATCGTTGCAATATATGCGACTTCGAATACGTACGTAAAGCTGCAGTGCTGGGGATTTAGACAAGGTACATTCGATCTGTGCCGAATTACCAAAGCCTACAAGAGTTCGATTCCAAAGATCGCTCGCAAAAAACTAAAATAATGTCTATGGTCTCCACCGCAAATGTTAAATTCTAAAAAAATAAAAGCCGCCATTTTATTTAGTTTTTTTATGGTCTCACTGTTAGCTAGTTTAGTGATCAATGGAATGGAAAAAAATAGCAAAGATTTTTTTATTTAAAAAGACGACTCCCGCAGTGGGTAAAAGCCGGGGTGACTTTACAAACATACAAGTCACGGACACGAAGTACACCCACCCAGACTCGGAACAACAATTTGTGGCTCACAAGTGGTGTCCCGTGTGGGAATCGAACCCACGACCTCTTGCATAGCAGTTGGATACACTCCCATCACGCCACAGAGGCATACTGTCAATAGTGCAACTTATCTACACATCGACTTGTATTGACCACGTGACATATTTTATTCCATACATTTTGTACCTAATTACTTTTCCATTAACGGAATCGCTATTCGAATATGACTTTGTCTAGGCCTGTGGAGGGCAAGGTGTTAAGTCCCTCCAACACAAAGGGAGGATCCTCCGACCAGGCGAGGTGATCGTGCCTGGCGGGCCGCGGCCCAACGGTTAACGTTGGGAACTTGTATTTATAGTTAGCAGCTGTGAAAACTTCTATATCGCGATTCAGGATTTGGCGCGAGATGTCATTTATTTTATATTATTATATGTGGGTACCGCCACATCACTCCCCTCCGAGACCGGAGGTTGATTGTCTTTGATGAGTCAGCTGTCGTCGCTTTCTTGAGGAGCGTGCCAGTGCCAGTGTAGACTAGTTCCAGTGAGTCGGAACTTGATTCCGCTAGTCCCAGTGAGTCGGAACTGAAATCCGCTGAACCCAGTGAGTCGGGTAGTAGCTGCGGTGTGCGGTGCTGCGGTGCTGCGGAGCTGCGTAGTGGCTGGCTGCTGCGTAGACGGGAGAGATGTGCTCTGCTTACAAGTACCGTAGGTGCAGTGTGCTGTGCCTAGACGCTGGAGAGGCCGTAGGGATGACCAGGCTGGAGCGTTCGCTGCAGGCGTGTGGTATCCCAGTAGAGGCCGGATGCTGGCTGGCTGTGACTTGATTACCGCTCATATCTATGGGAGTGACGGCGAGTGTGGCGATGACGATGACGATGCTGCTGCTGGTGATGAAGGCTGCTTCCAATCACGTCGGGGTCACCACTGTGGAGGGCAAGGTGTTAAGTCCCTCCAACACAAAGGGAGGATCCTCCGACCAGGCGAGGTGATCGTGCCTGGCGGGCCGCGGCCCAACGGTTAACGTTGGGAACTTGTATTTATAGTTAGCAGCTGTGAAAACTTCTATATCGCGATTCAGGATTTGGCGCGAGATGTCATTTATTTTATATTATTATATGTGGGTACCGCCACAAGGCCCCCTGCTTTCTCCCTATAAACGTTAGTCTGCGGGGATCTTAAAGCAGAACCAAAACTAAATTAACTAACATATTAATTATTACACTTTACATGATGAAATGTGCAGTAAGGCTGTTTGGGTTCTAGAGCATGCTGAAGAAATGAATACTCTCGACAAATATTACCCTTTCACTGGCCCTATCGGGTTAAAACAATGCCCTTCTTTTGGCAGTCGGGTAAAGATGTTGTACAACGCCATCTATTGAGAAGATATTACTAACCAATACGTATTACTTATAGGCATTTGTTGCCAATAACTTCATTAATACTATAATTGCATTATTGTAAGATAGAATTTTTTTAATAAAGTAATTAGCAAGAAATGCCTATAAAAATTACCATAATATTCGGCCTGCAACATCATAAATTGTTAAAATGCTCTCTGTAACGAAGCAATAACAAAAGCCGTGATAGTTCTTTAACTACCGGCTAGATGGCGCATGCGAGGGCCCAACTCGTGTGCAGAAAAGGATAGAAAAAACCAGGTCTAGTAACATAGACCAGATATCACCTATCTGGGCTATGTTACTAGACCTCAAATTTTTCGATTCCGGCCCCGGTTTGGCATACGGAAGTCTCGGGTTGATTTCTGGGTCTGGATTTCAAATTTTTATATCTTTCAAAAACGCAATTATAGTATTAACCAATAGGTGTTGATATTAACCATCTTGATTAAATCATATTCCTACAAAAAAAAAATCTATCAATCTGTCCACCTGTTTGGCTTCGATACTACAGACAGACACAGATATTTACATTGTATTGTTAATAAAATAAAACAAAAGCTAAAAACCATTTTGATTAAATCAGTTTTCTTATAAAAAAAAATAATCTGATCAAAATTCGTCCACCTGTTTGAACGCTTCGATACTACAGGCAGACACACATATACTTTCATTGTTTCCGTCAGGGGTTAATAAAAAAACATTAAAACCATAACCACCTATTTAATAGAATCCAGTTATACTATTAAAATTATGTATTTACATTTTTTTTTAATTGATTCATTCTTTTATTTACAGAATACAATACAAAACATTCAAATAATACTCATCTAATTTAATCTTAAATAAATTGGATTATGATAACATTTAAAAAAGTAAAAATAATTAAAAATAAAATTGGCCTATCTATTTATAATAATTAATGTTTTTACTCATAATCATAATTGGTATTAAAATATTTTTACATTGCTTAAAATATTTAGACTATAAGACATTTCCATTCGTCGGATCCGACCAATGTCTTTAACGCATTTTACTTTATTACGCAAAGTCTAAATCTAATTATCACGGGGCAACTCACACGCGGCCAACTGATCCCAAACTAGGCAGAGCCTATACTATCTCAACCAGGCAACTGATAAAAATATCTATTATTTTAAAGATATACATTTTATAGATAAATTACACCCAGACACAGAATAAACAACGGTGCTTATCTCACCAATATTTATCCTGGGTGGGAACCGAATCCACGACCTCTGGGTTAGCAGTCGAGGTCACTAATCACTAGCTCCATATTTGAGAGCTAGAGATGAGAGTTGAACCTAATTGAATGATCAATTGCCATTTTCGAATGACAATGATCGAATCCGACCATATCGTATCATTTTAAAACGATTTAAAACATTAACAGTATACTAATAGCTAAGTGGCGCCTCCTAGTGTACAAATGGAGTAATTATATACTAACCTTATTATTCAAAACTTATTAAAAACAGTATTTTAAGTATCGAATGTTATGTTTTATTCTATTTTATTTTGAAAATAGAATGATAAACAAAGACAAAACATTCGCTAGTTAAGAGGCATTTCGCACTTACATGTGAGTAATCTTGCATTTCCAAGCGTCTAATTAACACTCATATATATTGACAGTATTGAATACATGTTAAAATAGACTAATTTTTCATTTTGACATTTAATTTACATTTGCAAATACTGCTTTGTTTCTTTTTAGTGATCAATTTCCCATAGCTCGTTTCAAGGCAAGATCGTTTATAGCTATTTTCAAACGGCTTAGTCAGAGATTTCATTAAAACTCTTAACACAGGCTTATAAATTTGTAAAAATGTACAAGTTTTTATAATAATGCATTACATTAAATTGTAAAAAAAAAAAAAAAAATATCCGCCAATTTTTTTGCGAAGAATGTCTCCATTTTACAATGATTTTTGTATAAATAAAGCGTTTTTACAAACCAAATTTAATGACACAATTTAATATTATTTAATTTATTCAGGCAATATCAATCCGAATTTAACGATGCACAAACGTCAATCCGTAGAATTATGTCAAATTTGTAAAATGGCTCTTAAATGCTGTTATTTTTATTAATATACTAATATTATTTCAGTTTAAATTAGATAGTATTTACATAAAATTCTCTTAATAATATTTAATTCAGTAAATAACAACTTTTGTACAAATTTAGTTAAGTATGTCATATAAATTGACTTCTTTTAAAATAGAAAAAAGAAAAAAATATCGCTTGTTAAAATGCTGTTATTGTATATAATATATAATAAGGGGCTGAATGTATACGCGAAATGATAAAGTATTGACAAGTCGTTAATTTAAGGTAATCTCATTTTCTCATAAAATCATTGCCAAAAATCTTATACTTATTACAACAAAATATTTACACAATTAAAACTGAACTGAAACTGTAATTTACTGATTAATTGTACAAGATTTACAATATAAAAGTTTGTAGATTGTTTAGTCAATATTTTAAGAATTTTATAGGAATTCAAAATGATGTAAGTTTTCACTTACTTATTATTAATTATTCTAAATTGTTTGACCTACTTTTTAAAATTCTAAATTCAAAAAGTTAACAGATCGCACATATAAGTTCCACTTTTTTCCTACAAAGAGTTCCAACATCAAAAACTTTAAAAGCACAACACTATCACTCAAACCGTTCACTAATGAGTTCCAAATTCAAAAATTCATTACACTACACTGCGTTCGAAATTTGAAAATTGATTACACACTACACGAGTTCGAGATTTGAAATTCGAAAATTCATTACACGCTATACTGAGTTCGAAATTGTAAAATAGGGTACTTGACTGTGAGTCAAATCAGATTCTAAAATTTTAAGAAACGTCAAAAACTACACGTTCTGTACATGATTGCATGAAATGTTTTCTTGGGGCGTTCAATTTTTCTATTTGCAAATAAATTAATATTAGTATTTCTTTTCATGATTAAAAATTCATAAACCCAAAAATTGTAAACAAACATAAAATATGTTAAAGAAATTATAATTATCAATACGAAAATTAAAAGTAAATCATTTGACGACAGCAACTTATGCCGTCAAGGTGTGTTATTCCCATGAATATATAACCGAATGAAATTCACGCTACGAATAGTTACTTAAAGTCAAAATATTTGACTTTAAAATAACTTATTGCAACTCTTTCTAAACAGAGTGTTCAACCATATTTACAAAGAAATGGAATTTACATATATTTTGATACATCTTCATGTCTATAAGTCGGTAAAAACTTCACGGACTTCATATACCTATGCCCCGTTAAAACAAACAACATACAAATGAATCTCTACAGGACTATATAGTTTTGACGCTTCATAAAGGAGTAATTTGATTCGACATTGAAACAGCCATGAGCAGTAGAACCCCGGCGGCAGTGGCGCCCTAGAGCAGCGCGCGCGCGGCGCTGCTGGAGGGGCGCGTGGCGCGGCGCGGCGGCGCGGGGGCGCGGCGTCAGCGCGCCGGCGCCAGCGCGCCCCCCCCCCACCAGCGCAGGCACAGCGGGTCCACGCAGCGCGCGCGGGCGGCGCGACGGGATACTTCTTCTAGAACGTCCTGTTGGGGCGGCGGTAGCTTTACATTCTATGCATGCTCCAGAATAGGTGATATGATAACCGAGAGGGTTATTATGAAGACTGGAGTCAACACTATAAATTTGTTACTCAAGGAGTGCAATTTTTTTTTTTTTGACCCATCTTTATTTTAACGCAATGCTTACAAAGAGAAGGTAGATCTTTTTCTAAGCGAAACGACATGATAAACCATAGATAAGTATTTTGAGTTCGGTCTCCAGTCTTTATTATAAGCTTCTTGAGAATAATAGACTAGTGACAAACTGGTAAAGTTTGACAAAGGATGGAAGGAATCGGTAAAGATGTCCATACCAAGTATACAAGTAAACGCGGCAGAACACAAGACAGTGGTAAGTTTAGATTCCACGTAGTCTATGGAGCAATAACAGCTTCAAATTTTATACTTTTCGCGCTAGTAGTAACACACACTCCAGGATTTTTACGTCATGTTAAAATAATAATGGACGAGTAATAAACAAATCAAGCTAGAAAAAAAGAGTAAAATGGAAGAGGCATATTAGTTGGAAAGGTAAACAGAGCTGTCGTTATTTTTACAGCTTCGCCTTTATCGTGTGAAAACATAATGAAGTATGTAAATACGGGTAAAATACATAGAACCCGAGTCTTTGTCCAGTTAAATTGACACTTGAATTGTCAATTCAAAATTAAGAATTTTGAGCCATTAGAAGAACCATTTGTTAAGATATCCATGTGACTGTGTCTAGGAAAACCTGAGAATTCTAAATAGCTTGATCGTTAGTCTATCAGATTAAATGTTCAAATCTTTATGAAAAACATGACCAAAATTGTAATTAAAACAATAATTGTACCGCCCGGTATTGGTACCATTTGCATGCGTATACTTTGATGATGTTGACAAACATAACTAAAAAGCTGCAGAATAAAAAATATTACAAAAAGCACATCATTAGAACTAACCTGTTTTTTCAACACTATATGCTTTCCTTTCCAGTACTTCATTAGTCCTCTCTCTTGTAACGTGGACACGATATCCGAAGACGCAATCGCCAGATCCTTACTCAGATCTCTTATACACAACGTAGGTCCAGGAGCAGAACAAAGTCTCTTCAGCAATGCTTCCTTCCAATAGGATCGGTATGATATGAGACCAAGATCTGATAGTGGAGTTTCTGGAGAACCGACTTTGCCTTCTTCCTTGGTTAGAAGATAACCTGGTAGGAGAGAATTGAGTTAGAATATTTTATTATCAGGATGGTGGCTATCTGAGTTCCGTCATGTTTGATTCATGAGTTTCTTGGCAGCTACTTCTCTTGAGCCTTACACTTGGAACTGCCGTCTAACTTTAACTAACTATATTTTTTCAAACATGACGTTTTCAAGCAATCTTTGATTTGGGTTTACGAAATACCTTACCAAAGACCGACACACATAATACATAGCGCAGTCATGCCATCAAATCTAAGTGCGACACTAACAGAAATTAGCGTCGTCTTGTGCGCCGTAAGAATGCCTTACGTTGTGGCTTCACAATTATTTATAATTTATTTCGTCCGTTTCACTAACACTACAAATTTATAGTTAATAAAATATTACTTAAACTCCAGTTTAAAAGTCCTAAGATCACTCAAAGCCCGAGGGAATGTTATCGCCAAAGCTCATCGGTGAATTACTGTAACTACTAATGCAAAGAGGACCGCCGAATATTCAATCCTCATTACACTATCCATAAATTAATTTGCACTCAAAACCCCTACGGTAATTGCTTACTACCAAGTCGCTCGTATATTTGCCACTTTTGTGGTAGAAATCCAAATACATTATTTTCAACACGTGCATTGTATATCAATCAACAGTGTACCATTTGTCTAAAGCTACATTGTGCATTTCAATAGGCAAGGTTAATTTTATCGTGACGTAAAGTGAACGAGACAAGGGGGTCCTAAAATACCGCCTTGGGGCATCCCATAGTTAATTAACTGGCAGTATGCCCTAAGGGCTTACTCTATGCCCTATTGTTTCAATGTAAACTGCTTTTTGTATCGCATTTTATAATAAGAGAAGACAAAAATATTATGAAACATGTTTAATTAGATGTTGGGCATAGATTTATTATGCTCTTAGTTGTAAAACGCTATTAGTCATGCCAAAAGTTAAACGGAGATTCATGATAGGCGAACTATTAACTATTCCCGTACGAAAATTTAGTTTCCAAATTGAAATTGAAACAGTTATAATTAGAGATTAAGCTATTGTTAGCATATATTCTAAATAAATAAATGTTTAAAAGATATCATCGTTAATCATAGATACGAGTCAGTAAATATGAAATATGGCGTTGGTATCTGTAAACACAGTAATTTACTACTACAGGTATCATCGTTTCCATATTATTGTACTGTGTATTAAATCTTGTAAGTTCCAAATAAACTTATTATTATTATTATAAAAAAATATATTAAAGTAAAAAAATTACAATATATTCCACTCTTTAGTTACAAAAAAGCCCATGGAAGTAACTTAATCGTTCCTATTAACAAAGTCTTCAGCAGACAAATGAATTACAATTAAATTATAAAAAGTACGTAAAAACACAGTCTAAAAACATAATTTTTCTTCTAGAATGTAGGTGCACGCGAGGTATTATAGATGCTAATTGCTGCACTTTAGAATTTAACTCGAAAACTAACACGGATCCCGTTGCAAAAAAACGCTAATTAATACGAAAGAAAATCTACTAAATAAACAATAACAAATAACACTAAGTACTAAATTCAAATCTGAAAATCGTAATAAACAAACATTTCAACATTAATATGAAGAATTCAACAGCAGATTTATCAACTCCAAAATATAATCAACTTTATTCGTAACAATACCAAAACTTTAGCACTAACATGTTCAATTACCAAAATCCATTTACAAACCACCAATAATCCCCCACCCCTCACATACAAATTGCACACACACGCATTGGCTTATCCTAGGTTAGTTATATCGCAGCAGCCCTATTTACGTCTCACGGCGGGTCCGCCAACCCCCTGGGCGTGAGGGGGGGAGTCTAGACGGCAGACCGATCTATACTGCACTGCATCGATCGAGGTCGGGTCGACGGCCCCGTCGCGACGACCCTCGCCTCCCGGGGGGACAAAACAAACCCGTACGCGGAGGGTTAACGCGTTGACCGTACAGGTGTTACAGGACGATTTGTTGAGTAACAATCGGCGGTGTTGACGAATACGTTTACCGTTTTTGTAAAAAAAAAACAACTCAATTTATTATTTAATTGTGATTCTCGAATCTAAGAATTATGGTGATATAATTCGAGATATAAAATCAAACAAAAATACAAATTAAACTATAAACTCAGCAATAAATTACAATTATAATAATAATAATATCTGGTCTGATAAAGTAACCCTACTGGGGAAATTTGTAAAACATGGAGCTTCAAAACTAATTAAACAAGATCGTGTTTGAATTTCTTTGAAAAATGATCTCATAATTAAGTAGGTACCTATATTGTTTGAACCAGAAGTTTTATGAATGCGAGTGATCGGATTTGAAAAGAAAGAAAACTCAGTCTAGCTGTTTAATTTACAGAAAACGTTATTGACCGAATATTAATTACATTATTAAAATATATATATATTACGGGTCTTAACGTCGTTTCGACCGTATTGCAACGGCCGTGGTCACGGGAAGACCACGGCCGTTGCAATACGGTCGAAACGTCGGGCAATAAACAAGGTATTTTACCTTAAATTATTCACGCGATTAAGACCCGTAATATATATATTTTAATAATGTGTACAAATCGCGAAAGTTTATCAACATTTATTAATTACATCTCAATAATAATAAATTTGTAAGGGAAAACATCCCAATAACCTAAAATACGAGGACACGTGACGTCTAGTAATCCGAACTGAGCTCACGTGGTAGATTACGATCCGTACTTTCTCTGTCTGTCTGTGTGTCAAAATTGGATATGTTATAAGGCTGTTAAAAACTCTTTGGTATTTCAATGTTAAATAAAAACAGTCTATATTGTTGCAATTACACACTCTATACAAGTTTATATGAGACTAGCTGACCCGGCGAACTTCGTCTCGACTCTTTTTTTTTGTAAATCGGGTTCAATTGTGAATCTAAACCATCCTCGAATCCCCTTGAACTCACACAAAAAAAATCATCAAAATCGGTACAGCCGTCTAGGAGGAGTTCAGTGACATACACACGCACACAAGAAATATATATATATAAAGCTATAACATGTCGTGTCATAATTTCCTGTCGAAATTCTCAAATTTTAGGTAGGTATTGTTTTCATGATTATGTATTATAAAATATGTTGATAAGTTTTTTTATTTTAAAAGATAATTAGCAATGTGGGATTGAGTCCCACATTACTAGCAATCTTGTTAACCCCTCCAGCTAAGCTCAAAGACTTGTGTTAGGAGTGGGTTCACGTCGGTAGTATAATGGGTAGGATTCGAACCTGCGACCTCACGATTGCGAGACCGATGCCCTAGCCATTAAGCTACCGCCTGTAGAGGTAAATTTATTTCTAACAATGCTTGATTAGTGTAAAATTAATGTTTCGTTATTGTAGTCATCTACATAATGTCTCCTACGAGTAAAAGACTCACAATACACGGTTTATATACGGTTATACCTTTATGTAACAATTAACCTTTTTTCTGTTGTCAAGTTGACATTGCAGCCTCATTCATAATTATAAGGGCGTCGTCACATTGCTGTGACATTGACACACGCAGGACTGTTCTCCGAGTTCATCGAACAATTCGCTAGAGGGTAAACTCTTAGCAATTTATATCTATTTAAAGGTAAGGGGTGCGGGCGAATCAAATATACGAGTGGAATTAACTTTTAAAATTTTTATTACTTGGTAAATACTTACTGAATACTCGACGATAAATATTCGGTTTTACATTTGAATTATTATAATAGGTACCTACTACAATTTACGACTCTTATAAAGACCATTTTGAGATTTGTGACAATGTAAGGGTACAAGTACATACAAGGTTATAAAATAATGCTAAAAATATACAAGAATACTGCTTAAATACATGGGTAACAGTGCTAGGTAAGAACCTGTACCACAGGCGGTAGAAATGCTTATTAAAGTTGTCTGTAAAGTTGATTTACGGACAATAATTTGAAGCGGCGGTAGCCTAATGGCTAAGGCATCGGTCTCGCAATCGTGAGGTCGTGGGTTCAAAGCCTGGCCATTATACTACCGACGTGAGCCCACTCCTAACACAAGCCATAGAGCTTAGCTGGAGGGATTAACAGGATCGCTAGTATTGTGGGACGACTATCCCACATTGCTAGTTATAAGAAAGTCGTAAGAAAACATTGATGACATATCGCCATTCGCGTTGCTTAGCAACCAGTCAATAACGTGATACTTGTGAAGAAAATATTGATGACATGTCGCCAGTCAATAATATGACACATTCGTGAGTTCAGCCGGCTTTATGAGACGTTATCACGTCAAAAATCTCACAAGTTTGTGGCAATAATGGTGCATACTACTAAAAGTCTTTTGACAGTGTCAAATAGTATCTACTATTTGACACTGTCAAAAGAATTTTATGACACTTTCCAAAAGGGACTCCGTAATTAGAATACCTAGTAGGTAATTTGTTTTTTTTATAAGTCTGCTCCCGCTATAGGATACAAGCCCTGTGTCGCGGGGGACTTTACAAACATACAAATCACGGACACAAAGTACACCCAGACTCGGACCAACAATTTGTGGATCACACAAAGTGGTGTCCCGATTGGGAATCGAACCCACGTCCTCTTGCGTAGCAGTCGGATACACTCCCACCACGCCACAGAATTGACATTACCCAAGCCTTTGTTTAAATTTTAAATGAACCATAGATATCACGTGTGTCATTTTATACAAGTGATTTGACGTGACTGAATAATGTACAATCACATTTTTTGAGGGGTAAAATAATATAATATAATAATAAAGAAGAATTACAGCATGACAAATAGATATCAATCTAAGTATATATATAAAATTCTCGTGTCAAGGTGTTTGTAATTAAACTCCTCCGAAACGGCTCGACCGATTGTCATGAAATCTTGTGTGCATATTGGGTAGGTCTGAGAATCAGACAACACCTATTTTTCATCCCCCTAAATGTTAAGGGTAGTCCACCCCTAATTTTTTTTTATAATTTTTAGGTATTTTTTTTTATACCGGATTCCAAAATACATATAACCCTGAATTTTCACCTTTCTACGACTTCAACCCCTATTTTTTTATTTACCCCTATTTTGCAAAAACGGGTTAATTTGACGCAGACAAAGTTGCGAGGGTCAGATAGTCTATATATATAAAAATCAATGTTTGTCTGTATGTCCTCTATGCGTTCCAAAACTATTAATCAGATTGTGATGAAACTTTAGCAGAATGTTCTGGGAAGGTCGGCGAGTGTTCCTGGCTTTAAAAGCCACAGCGAAGGGTGCCCGTGTTCAGCTAGTATATTTTAAAGCGAGGATTTGTGTTATAATTACTTTTCCGTTTCAATTTTTCAGAAAAAGTTAAAGAAAGAAAATAGTTGTTATTCTCGTTCACTATCTTCTTAAATATAGGTTGTATAATGTATGTTCTGGTTTTTCTAAGGTAAAATGTATTTTTATATACTAAGAGTGGGTATCGGTTATCGCGATAAAAACTCTATGTAGTGATAGTGCTTGTAGGTTATCTCGTTATAAACTAATAAACTATCCTATGTCCTTCCCCGGAATTCAAACTATATCCATACCAAATTTCATCTAAATCGATTCAGAGGTTTAATCGTAAAACATAACAGACAGACAGAGTTACTTTCACATTTATTATATTAGCTTTCGCCCGCGGCTCCGCCCGCGTGGATGTCGGTTATCGCGATAAAAACTATCCTATGTCCTTCCCCGGGACTCAAACTATCTCCATACCAAATTTCATCAAAATCCGTTCAGCCGTTTAGGCGTGAAAGAGTAACAGACAGACAGACAGACAGACAGAGTTACTTTCGCATTTATAATATTAGTATGGAAGTAAGTAAAAGTATGGAAAGTATGGATGGTATTTAGTCGGTTTTACCTTTGATACGACGATACCTACGTGTTATAAGCATCTGTAAAAAATAAATATTTTTCTTTATTTTTTCTACAATATAAATAATGCTATGATACTTACTGAAATCAATTAGCAATCTTCCGTAGCCTTGTCTTTGATAGGGCGGCAGTGTCAAGATGCAGGATACGTTGTAGTTTAAGAATGAATTCTTTTCCTGTGGACAATTAACAGATATGAGTATTGATGCAATTATTAGGAATTGAAGATTAATATCATCAGGCAAGACTTGAACCCGCGATCATTGGGGATCCGTTCCTATGATCCTTAACCATTTCGGAACTGAGCCACGAATATATCAGTAAAGAAAACAGTAAAATAATTTAGTATTTTTTATAATATATTGTATTTGTCATCTACAGGTTGTAACAGAAATTTGTGGTCTAAAAAAGTATTTATTATTTTTTCATTCGTTTATTTATTAATGAAAAAGTTATTAATTTAAAAAAGTATGACTTAAAAAGTTCTATGCCGTAATTAACCGATTGAATATGGTACCAGGGGAGGTATAATTCTGATGTCATACGCCTTTTACTACTGAATTTTGACAAAAAGTGTTATAACTATATAATAATAATAATAATGCAACCAGCTACGGCACCATGGTAGGTGCAAAACTGATAACATACACTATCCGCTGCTGAAATTTGACCACACCTTTCTGTTACACCCTGTATAACCAGCATTGGCTGTCAACAATCTGCACCTATCTATTTTATGTTACATGACCCAAAGGTTGGCTGGTAGACATTATTTTTGTGCATAAAGTTAAGAAATAAATGAAATTTGTTTAACTTACTGATCAAGACACAGTCAAAACTGCTAGGTTTAGAAGCTTAAATATTAGGCACGAACGTGACATAGGAATTACATTATTATCGCTTTATACTATAGACTGCCACTGTGGCGCGGTGGGAGTGCGCCTGACTGCTACGCAAGAGGTCGCGGGTTCGATCCCCACCCAGGATAAAACTTTGTGTGATGAGCACGACGGTTTATTCTATGTCTGGGTGTTATTTATCTATAATATGTATGTATTTAGAAATATATAAGTATGTTTACCAGTTGTCTAGTTTCCATAATAAGTACAAGCTATGCTTAGTTTGGGATCAGATAGCGTTGTGTGAGTTGTCCCAAGATATAAGATATTAAGATATTTATAATGATAAATGGGAATGAGATATCACTTGACTAGCCTAGCCAACTATTACACCGGTGGTAGTTCTAAGCTATAGGCTGCCTTCGTGGGTACCATTTCAGTATCAGTTCTTATTTCATGAAATAGTAATGTTAACACATCAACGTTTCGGTTGAAGGACATTGTAGCAAGTGTATTTTTTTTTATACTCATTAAATTACTGGGCAAATTAGACTTATGAACTAATATCCTCTAATATGGTGTATAATATAATGGTGGCAGCACCTTACCTGCATATACAGTTTATAAACAGAGAAACATTGTAAACATTGGCAATTTGAAAAGAGTGGCCACGAGTTTTTATTGCCTGTTCTTTTTTCGGGCTTTACCTATTGTTTGCGAACAGGCATTACAAGTAAATGTAGAATCGACTTTTCACAAGTGTAGTATTTTGCTTCCTAAGTGAATAAATCATTTTTATTATTATTATAGTAATGTTAACACATCACTGTATCGGTTGAAGGACTTTGTAGCAAGTGTAATTTTTTTTATACTCTTTTAATTACTGGGCAAATTAGACTTATGAACTAATATCCTCTAATATGGTGTATAATATAATGGTGGCAGCACCTTACCTGCATATACAGTTTATAAACAGAGAAACATTGTAAACATTGGCAATTTGAAAAGAGTGGCCACGAGTTTTTATTGCCTGTTCTTTTTTCGGGCTTTACCTATTGTTTGCGAACAGGCATTACAAGTAAATGTAGAATCGACTTTTCACAAGTGTAGTATTTTGCTTCCTAAGTGAATAAATCATTTTTATTATTATTATAGTAATGTTAACACATCACTGTATCGGTTGAAGGACTTTGTAGCAAGTGTAATTTTTTTTATACTCTTTTAATTACTGGGCAAATTAGACTTATGAACTAATGAGGAGCTCAGTACGATGAAGCCATAGGCCGTCTTGGTGGGTAGCAAAACAGTGTCAGTAAATCTTCCGTGAAATAGTAGTGTTAACACACAAACACAACACACAACACAAGGTTTGACGTAGAGACTAGGACTGCGCCATACCTTACAATTAAAAAGTAAATTGACTGCCTCTGTGGCGCGGTGGGAGTGTATCCGACTGCTACGTAAGAGGTTGTGGGTTCGATCCCCACCCAGGATAAAACTTTGTGTGATGAGCACAATGGTTTATTCTGTATCTGGGTTATATTCATCTATAATATGTATGTATTTAGAAATATATAAGTATGTTTATCAGCTGTCTGGTTGCCATAGTACAAGCTCTGCTTAGTTAGGGATCAGATGACGTTGTGTGAGTTGTCCCAAGATATTATTATATAAAAAAAAATATTACTCTCATAGTACGACAAGATGGCAATTCGACACGACCTAAAATAGATTAAGCGAAAGACCGACGGCTTAACATTCTCTCTGAGGGACGGACTGGTATAACATTTCAGAAAACTGTGACCCATCTATGAAGCGACAGTGGTAACGTTACTTAACCTCGCAGATCTCGTGAGGTATCAGTATGGGTCAGTAGCCTTGAATATTCTGACCTAACCTAACCTTGAGATATGGTTCACCTTTGTGTTGCGTAGTTCGTAGGTCAAATGTCAACAATCGTTTCGTAGAAAAACTCTCACTAGGTATAGACAAATTTGAAGAAAGGTAGACTCGTCATTGAAGATGTGTCTACGGTCAACAACATAAGGGCTCGCTTAACATTTGCAAAAGTTGAAATAAAAATCTGAATTTAAACAATAGAATATATTACACAACCATTAAAGAATTATCTATCGATCAGAAATTTCTCTATAAATAAAAAAAATCTCGATTATTGATTCGGTCTTATGGCTCTTGCACGTATTTTTCAGTTCGGTTTGCCGCCATTTTCACAACCAGTCAATAATAAATATTTTTTATTAAAAAAATAAAGCACAGGCATACGTCATTCAGCCAATATAAATACGTAACCATGGAGGCTAGCATTGTAATTCGAAATTTAAAAATAAGTATGTGTGACGTCACGCACGTTTGCTCTGACGCATAGTAAGCACGCATGTTCGTTTGTTTATTGTTTCACGTATACTATAGGCGCATTTTTTCGGTAGAAATTATATGAATGAGTAGAATGTGTGGTTTCGAGATATTTAAAGCCATTGAACTTGTGCCGTTAGCATGTGAACGTGAATAATAAAATGGTTAAAAACACTCATTTAACTGTCAACCTAGGCTTATATTAGACCAGCTTTTCCCGCGCCAAGTAAGATTTTCATTGAAATTTGTCGTTTAACCTCTTTAGTTGTTATATTTTTTTTAAATTCTCTCTGTATCTGATATTTTCCGCAGGTTTACTCGCATAATCGTTGGCAAATTTCTTAAGGGTGGCCATTTCGAAATGAGATTTTTAGTACCTATTTAAGTCACATAAGGTGCTTTTAACCATTTAGGTTGTAGAGCGTGCTAAAGAAATGGACATACGTACATACATAATCTTAAAATACACTCTTGTTTTAACTGTAAGCTACTTACATATAAACTTGTAGGGACTTAAAAAGAAAACTGATTTCACTTACAGTCAAATACCACAAAATACTGAGAGTGCAGAAGGTAACGTAAGTAAGCACCAATAGATAACGCTCCCGGAGACACTGAATCTAAGAAACGCCTTCCGAACAAAGGGGTCTAAGATTATTTTTTAATACAAAGAAATGAGCATATCATGCGCCTTGTCAAGCGTCACGCTGGCCCATAACAGTATTAGAGTCACCCAAATCCTTGTTTGGCAAAGATCTGAATGTCACCGCACCGCGTGCCATTCAGCCCATTAGCACCATTTGCCCAGTAATTATACTTGCTACAGTGCCCTTCAACCGAAACACTGTGATGCATTAACATTACTGTTAGCACCAAGACGATCTATGACTTAGACCTAACACTCGTATACTGGTAACTAGCTTTCGCCCGCGGCTCCGCCCGCGTGGATGTCGGTTATCGCGTTAACAACTATCCTATGTCCTTCCCCGGGACTCAAACTATCTCCATACCAAATTTCATCTAAATCAGTTTAGCTGTTTGAGCGTGAAAGCGTAACAGACAGACAGACAGAGTTACTCACTTTCACATTTATAATATTAGTATGGATGTGTGCATGAAGGTAACCCTCTGTTCTTTCTCGGTATTTGTATTTCATCTAAATTAGTTTAGCTGTTTGAGCGTAAAAGAGTAAAAGACAGACAGACAGAGTTACTCCCTTTACATTTATAATATTAGTATGGATGTGTGCATTAAGGTAACCCTCTGTTCTTTCTCGGTATTTGTACAAACCCTTCTTCAAAGACCTCTAAAAGTCAAACAAACCTCTCCATTCAACAAATAATTCACTTTAGAATCAGAGCCCAGACAATTCTTCTATAAGTAATGCACATTTTAAGTTCAACTTTAAAGTTAGGATCGCCCTAATACCAGACGATCCGTCGTTCTGTCTGTCTGCAGCCTCAGGTCGTTGAACTGGGGGAAGACGGGGGGTACCGGCGCGTCGAAAGGGCGGGGGGGAGGTTACCGAAACATTAAAAATAAAACTTGAGCCCTGTGTAAATATTATAAAGATTCTTAGCAAATAATAAAGGAGACTGGTAGTATGAGGTTTGATCTAGAAAGTTCTAAAGCTAATCTGCGATGATTATAATAATAATGATAATATCTTGTGACAACTCACACAACGCTGTCTGATCCCAAACTAAGCTGAACTTGTACTATGGAAACCAGACAATTGATAAACATACTTATATATTTCTAAATATATACATATTATAGATAAATAACACCCAGACACAGAATAAACCATCGTGCTCATCACACAAAGTTTTATCCTGGGTGGGGATCGAACCCACGACCTCTTGCGTAGCAGTCGGATACACTCCCACCGCGCCACAGAGGCAGTCATGTATGTCTATATCGCGGCAAGATGATAAAATTGGCCACTTCATAATGTGGCTGATCATATCATGGAATGATGGTATTTCATGATATGGCTAACTAAACTGACCGTATTGTTCAACGTTCACGGTTTGGCCACGACATCAACAGTCAGCTTATTCGTGAAGATTTCGAAAGTTGTACTTTTAGCTTTGAGCTGAGTAGTAGGCAAGTTGTATAGATCTCAGTAAAACTTTAATTAGTCTACGCTATTCATTATGAATATTTTTTTAGGGTACCTACACATATACTCGGAATCAAGAAAAGAAAAAAAAAACATTTTTATTTCGGCCTAGGACCTAGTACAAAAGCAACAGCAACAAAATGTAAACATATCGAAAAAATAAATAAAAGTGGATATACAACTGAACAGAAAATACGTTATAACTGCAAGTAGGCACAGTATGCTGTTCTGCAATCCGTACAGAAGAGGTCACCACCTCAGCATAAGCTAGGCGAGACGCCAAGCACTGACATTTTCAGCTGGTAACCTTGACTAAGTGACACACGGACAGAGGCACAGAGATAAATAAATAATATAATATCTTGGGACAACTCACACAACGTCATCTGATCCCAAACTAAGCAGAGCTTGTACTATGGCAACCAGACAACTGATAAACATACTTATTATATATTTCTAAATACATACATATTATAGATAAATTACACCCAGACACAGAATAAATCATCGTGCTCATCACACAAAGTTTTATCCTGGGTGGGGATCGAACCCACTACCTCATGCGTAGCAGTCGGATACACTCTCACCGCGCCACAGAGGCAATAAATAATGCAAAATATAAACATTTTTGAATATTCTATACAAAGTTCTATATATGTGGGAATCGAAATTACTACCTCTTTCACAGCAATCGTACGCACTCTCAATACTCCACTGAGGCTGTCAATCCATCTATTTGTGAGCTACGCTACCACAGACAATGCAATGCTCTGACGCAATCGGGACAATTACCCAGAGGACTGATGGCTTAGTGACAAGGAGGGGTGTGAGACATTTATGAAATCTGTCACCCGTCCATGGGCACAGTGGTGATGTTGCTTAACTTCCCTAATCTTCCGATCTGCTTGGTCGTCTCTGAGTTATTGATAGGTAATGTGGTGGATGTGATCGAACATCTGACACGAAACTACTATTTTTTATTATTTTTGAATAAAAAAAGTAAGGAAAAACAATAAGGAAAAGGGAACCGCCAGGGCCGATGGTCTGAAATGTCGCATTTGACGAATTATTGTAACATTATTTATTTAAGCTAGAAACTGTCTTGATGTGAATACACAACTAGGTATTCACATCAAGACAGTTTCTAGGGACAGACAGACAGACTAAGAGAGAAATCAAAAAGCCAACTTGGCTTTTTGATTTCTCACAACGGAATACGATC
The DNA here is from genome assembly GCA_945859575.2 of Herminia tarsipennalis. Lineage (NCBI taxonomy): Eukaryota > Metazoa > Arthropoda > Insecta > Lepidoptera > Erebidae > Herminia > Herminia tarsipennalis. Next base: position 4,562,971 of record OX243834.2, on the reverse strand, counting down.
CTGTTCTTCGGATCTGGTTGGTACCAGATCCGAACTCTAGGACCAAGTCTACGATAATTGAGATTTCATGTGAGATGTTCCATCACTCGACACATCCACCACAGTACTCACTAATTAGACTGCATTACTGTAATCGTAATGACAGACAAGATATGTTGATATCTAACAACATTTTGAGCAAAACGCCTTTATTGTACAAATCTTGAGCATCGGAAAAAAGTCCGTGTAGCACGTGTTTTAAGTATTAGCAAAAAGCCGAGTGGGTTCGATCCCTACCCAGGATAAAACTTTGTGTGATGAGCACGATGGTTTATTCTGTGTCTGGGTTTTATTTATCTATAATATGTATGTGTTTAGAAATATATAAGTATGTTTATCAGATGTCTGGTTTCCATAGTACAAGCTCTGCTTAGTTTGGGATCAGATAGCGTTGTGTGAGTTGTCCCCAGATATTATTATATAGATATTAAAATAACAGATTGAATATTACATAACAAAATGTTTTAGTAAAAAGGCCTTGTCGCACGTATCTTAAGATGCAGGTATATTAATTACTAGCAGACCCGAGCAACTTCATCTGCGTAAATTTTTCCCGTTTTTGCAACATTTTTCATTGCTGCTCCGCTCCTATTGGTCATAGCGTGATGTTATATAGCCTATAGCCTCCCTCGATAAATAGACTAGCCAACAGTAAAAGTTTTTTTCAATTCGGAGATTATCGCGTTTAACAAACAAACTCTTCAGCTTTATAATATTAGTTTAGATACTGCAAACCTGAAGACAAGATATCTCAAAGAAGCAGTATTATTAATTAGGCTGCAAAGACGCAACGACAGTCGCAGACAAGAGTGGTATCTAACAAAATCGGTCGCAAAAAGCCCCTGTTGCACGTGTTCCGCGTCTGGCGGCAGCGGTACGTAATGAATTCCCGCAACAATGTTAGATATAGTGTGGGCCCGACGTCTAGACGTCTACGGTCGGTTGCTGTTTACATCGCTAAATTGTCACCCCGCAGGGCTTTGCCTAAATCCCACTCATATTAAAAATGTGAACGTTTTTAAGAATTGATGTATGAAAATTTATTACTCTTTTCTCCGAATATTTTGACAATTTGATTAAACTTTAGAGTATTTTTAATTGAAACTTTACAGCTCAATTTGATGTAGTCTACATTAATAATAATGGTTTTCTAAGCGGTTTCGGTTGCGGCGGCTAATTTCATCAAAGACTAGCCAACTACGCAGGAAATATTTATTTATTTAAAAACTTTATGCAAAAAAAATGCTCAGAGGCAGACTTAAAAAGCATTCTCTACCAGTCAACCTTTGGGTGATGTAGAGATTATAACTGTGTAGGTGCAGATTGTCAATTACATAATATACAACCTAAGAATTAAATCTTGATTAAATAATATAAATACATTAAATATATATATATGTACGTAATCATTCATAAATTGTAATAATGGAAAAGGCTATGTTCGGAGTTTCTCTTAGGGACAAAATGAGGTGATTCGGCAGAGAACCAAAGTTATCGACATAGCCCACCGGATTAGCAAACTGAAGTAGCAGTGGGCTGGCCATATTAGGCGAAGAACCGACAACCTTTGGGGTAAACGAGTCCTTGAGTGGAGACCGCGGCTCAGCAATCGTAGTGTAGGCCTTCAGGCCAGGTTGAGTGATGATTTATGCAAAACGGCGGGCAGGAGCTGGATGCGAGAAGCCGAAGATAGAACAAAGTGGCGTGCAATTGGAGAGGCCTATGTCCAGCAGTGGACTGCGATAGGCTGATGATGAATAATGTAAGTTGCTAACATTGTGATTCAGCTGAACCATAGAGGGATAGAGAACGAACCTTCATCTTGGATTCCAGAGTGAGACTGATTGTACTAGGAAAGAGGATCCAACGAATCCAGAAGAGTGACCAGGATATAAGAGAAGCAGGTTGTTGGATGATTGAAGATCTCTACTATGGTTGAAGCACAAGTATTGAAAGTTAAAAGACAAGTAACAGGGAGTAGAAGAAGAGTTAAGAATATAATAGAGAGTAGTGGGAACAAGCTCCGGCGTTGACGAATAGGAAGCCATTTAAGTTGGAAACGATAAGATGACACATGGTCAAACTTACGAAGATTGAAATGAATCGAATTCAGTTATTTAGAAGTCGGTCATATTTATTGAGGACTGCATTCAGGTCAAGATAGCATACATCCGAGGTAGGGCCAGATAAAAAAAGAAAAAACACAGTGTATAGGTATAAGTTGGCCCAGTGTGCGCGCTCGCTCGAACAAACTCTCGACCGATAAAAAAAATTGTGGAGACTCATAAAGTTTTTACTGTTTGTAGGTACCCCCACATTTTAAATTTTCCAATCCTGGCAACCCTAGCACATGACGGGAGCGGTAAGGTAACATCAGGGGAGCAAAGTACCAAATTAAATGGTGATATTTGGCGGACCATAACCTATACCACACACGTTACCTGGTATGACGTGTGTGTGCCGTGTCAATACAGCCTTCATTTACGGCAACACGCAAAACGACTTTATTTGTTTAACTCGTTTCATATTATATGGCGTGCTTGTATTCAATTAAGGCTTATTTGTGAACCAACATTTGTTTTTTTTTGGAAGCCATGTTGTCTTATGCTAACTTGTTTGTTTCTTATTGTGTTTTATTATAATAGCTGTTTTTATTCATCATTTGAATTAGATTTAAAAAAATCATTAAGGCGATTGGTACACTGAAACGCATCACGGAGCGGGGTGCATGGCGACGGAGACTTGCACGTTGTTGCCTCTATTTTTCTCTCTATCAGAATAACAAGAAAAGGTGAGAGGGCACGTGTTCCCCACATGTATGCGCGTGATCTGTCGGTGTTGTAGATCACGCGTCTACGTGCGGGGAACACGCGGGAACACGCGCGAACTTATAAATATACTTAAATATTTCTAAATAAATACATATCACTACATAGTATAAAACAAAGTCGCTTTCTCTGTCCCTATATATGCTTAATCTTTAAAACTACGTAACGGATTTTGATGCGGTTTTTTTAATAGATAGAGTGATTGAAGAGGAAGGTTTATATGTTTTATATATTATTAATAGGAAGGCTATATGTATTTTATATAGCCTTCCTTGATAAATGGGCTACGCAACAGAAAAGATTTTTTTCAATTCAAATTTTTTTAATATTAGTATAGATTAACTAAATACAATAAAAAACTGCCTAGCTATGTCTACAACCAGCAAAATCATTTAAAAAGCCTTAATATTAGATTATTTAGATGTAAGTTGTACGTATGGCTAAAATTTTGTGAACAAAGAAGTTGACGACTTTGTATATTTTTAATGATTTTTTGCATGCTAAATTCTAGCAAAACATATTTGTACCTTATTTATTTGTAACAGCTTGATATACCATGTTTTATGCAAATAAAAATTGGTTATTATTTATCTATACTAATATTATAAAGAGGAAAGATTTGATTGTTTGTTTGCATTGAATAGGCTCCGAAACTACGGGACCGATTTTAAAATTCTTTCATCATTAGAAAGCTACATTATCAGGTAGTAACATAGTCTATAATTTATTGTCAAAAAATTAGAAATCCCTACGAAAATTACAATAATGTAACTCAATGTATAAAAAAAAACTATTATATGACCCCCGTGCGAAGCCGATGCAGGCAGTTAGTTAAAAATAATCCAGCTTGTTTTAACCGGAGTCATTTTACAATTTTAACAATGTGTCAATCGTCTAAATTTTTGTATACTTTAAAAAGTAATGATGTAACAAAGAAACTCACAATTATACATACATGCATGAACCCTAAAAACAATGCAACATATCAACCCATAAGATGGCCCACTGCAGGGCACGGGTCTCCCCAGTAGAACCTACTAGTATGTAGATCCTGGGGGTAATTGCCATAATCGCCACGCTTGGCGAGCGGGTTGGCGATCGCAGTAAGGCTTTAAGTACGCAGAGGACGCTGCTGCCCGTCCTCCGGGGTAAAATCCCTTAGTCGCCTTGACGACACCCACGGGTAGAGATGGGGTGGTACTATTCTTAAGCCGGCACCACACAATGCAAACAAACACATTAATTTTTTAAACCAGTATATAACGCACTAGCTGTGCCCCGCTGTGTTACCCGCAGTTAATTAGCCTATGTGTTAATCCAGGGTGTCAGCTAACACCATACCAAATTTTATTAAAATCGCTCCAGCCGTTTAGACGTGATGAAGTAACAAACATACACACTCACACACTCACAAACGTTCGCCTTTATAATATTAGTGTGATAACATTTACAAGTCGAACAACCAAAACGTTACAATCAACCCTTAACCGCTACTGCAACCGAAAAACGCAAACGAAAACTGTCTAGACAACAATAAACGATAAATCGTCCGTAGGTTTATATCCGGACGTGTCCGGGTGTGGGGTAAACGACCTCACTTCTCCGGACAGACGTCTTATGTATATAAGATGCGAAATTTTACAGACTAAGGGATGTATTGATCAGTCTAGTCTATGTTATGTCTGGGAACTTTTTGTGATAGTGTTGTGTGTTTAATTGTTTTATTATTACTGAATATTGTATGCTTATTGAATGTTACATTGTTTTAACTAAAAAAATGTATTAACTATTTATTTTTAATTATGAGACCATTGTGTACCAACTATTCTGCAAATAAAACGAATTTAAATTACTTTGTTTTATTGTTTTGGTAATATTATAGCGTGGTTTTATTGTTTTTGTGAAGTGCTGTGTGGTATTAATTGTTTTAGAGTATTTTTAATTGGTTTTACGTTATTACGGTGTGGTAATTAATTCCACACTCTAATATCATAAAAAAAACAATTAAAATCATATAGTAAAATCTAATCCACACTAATATTATAAAGAGAGCAGCCGAATTTTATGAATTTGTTTATATATCTTGGGTAATTAAGTCTTCAAAACCGCTGGATGTATTTCAAAAAATATTTTACTATTTGAAATATTCACTATTCCTGATGGTTATAGGCTATATATTATGAGTATATTGTACAAATTACATATTTGACGATATACTTCAACTAAGTCAGCAAAAATTGTGCGTCTTGGTAGTTTTCGGAGTGTACGCTGGGTAAACGCTAAAAGATACATAAAAACAAAGTATGGTTAAGTTGTTCCTCTCAAAAAATTATATAAAAAAGCCCGCGACAGCATAATATATCTATCTCTTAAGCATAAATCACACACTTCAAAATTTAGTTTGTGTAATTTGAAAGGTGTTTTAATCAGTTGTGGTTTTAATATAAAGCTAATATAAATATTTTGATAAAAAAAAATGTATTTAGAGTTGACAAAAATGAGTTCTTTCTGTCATAATTAAAAAAGGTGTTAGGGAATAATCTCCCCATGGCGTTGGATAACTAAATGACTGGAGTTAAAATAAAAACATATAAACCGAAACGAGGGGATTTTTTTTATAGTTTAAGGGTTGTTTTTAATTGGTTGTATACTTATTTGGTTTGTTAGCAATGAAGTATGGACGGCATAAAGGTTTATAGCCGTGTTTTCTTTTGCTTATTAGACATCTCTATATTAAAACTATGCCTATGCCTGTTTATAAAATATATCTATACTATTATTATAAAGCTGAAGAGATTGTTTGTTTGTTTGAACGCGGTAATCTCAGGAACTACTGACCCGAATTGAAAAATTCGTTCACTGTTGGATAGCCCAGTTATCGAGGAAGGCTTTAGACTACATATAACATCACGCTACGACCATAAGGAGCGGAGCAGCAATAAGAATACACAGACGAAGTTGCGAGGCATAGCTAGTGACATACAAAAATGAAAGTACTTATACTACTCGTTCACATAACACTTAGCCTTTGAAACTTTCGAGGTCTTAGTCCAGCTTAAATTTTGCATCGAGGTTTCGTTTAGAGGATTTCAGGAAACTAACTAACACAGTTAAAAGCTAGTAATACCGAAATAATCAAAATAAAACATCTCAAAAAGTCATTTGTAAAAACTTATTTTTATATCATACACAAATTCAAACATCACAATCCAAACACCGGCTCTACACATTGGTCCTAAGGCCACTCGTCCAACCTATGGATCTAGAATAACGCTCATCCCAACATTGGTGCCAATGTGTGGAGCCGTCGAAATCCAAACATTACAACTAATGCAAATTTCATGTCATACACGGAAAATTATTCCATAAACAACAGCTCTATAAAACTCAAACTATAGACGCTAGTTCAAACATTCATTAATCTCAATACTCTACTACGACGTAGACGGTCTACGAGCGTCGTCACGTAGTTTACGTCGACTACGATGCTACGCCGTAGACAGCTGTACGCGAGCCTGCTTTCATCCATACTTATTAAAATCAAAACTCTTACAGACTACGAATAAGGCTGATATTAGTTTGAACGCCAGGTGGAAATTTCGCTGCGTGTATTTGAAAAGCGACTTAAGATTTATATAAATACGGTATATAGTCATTTGTTTGACGTGAATTTGTAAATTGCGATAATGAAACGTCTAGCTTTTAAAAATTAAACTTTAAAAGCACAAACATAAAGTTGGAATTCATTTAATGTTTTTTATTTATTTTTAATTGTGTACGGAGTTAATGAAAATATTTGTACGGGGTTACATTTATCGCATTGCGGTTCAATGTTTGTTTGTGTGTTCAGTAACGAAACACTGAGCTTGATTTAAATAAATATCTGTGTTTTGAGGATTGCAGTATTGCGTATTTACAATAAAAATCTGTTCACAAACAATAAAGTGACTCACTTCTTTGTCACTTCTTTCTTACGAATACGTAAATGCGTGACAATAAATTATATTATCCATAAATAAAATACAATTTATATTCAAACTCTCGAAAATTGCTTCACCTAAGAAATTGATAAATTGATGATTTGAAACGGATTTTGGAAAGATCCAGAGCTAAAAAAACACCGGAATAAACTAGTTTATTAATAAAAGAAACAGCATCAAATCCGGTATATCAATTTATGAGCTAAGATGACACAAGCGTTAAACTTATCATACAACAAGCTGTTGCCGACGTCGTTCGCGTGAAAATTTTGAAAAGCGAATATATACCACGAGTACATTTTTCTGAGATAAAAAAGTAGCCTATGTGCTATTCCAGACTATAATCTTCGATTAGATCCGTTTATCCGTTGTGGCGTGATGAATAACAAACATTTATCCATCCACACATCCAAATTTTAGCATTTATAATATTAGTATATGTCTATGATTCCACAAACAGACACAGACTTATCATACAACAGTTTTTTTTTATGCAATGAAAAAATTAACCGTCAATTTCATTGACTTTAAATATGTTTTAGTTATCCTATAAGCGCAACTTCAGCTGAGTAAATTTTCCCCCTTTTTGCAACATTTTTTATTGATGCTCCGCTCCTATTGATCGTAGCATGTTATATGGCATATAACCTTACTCGATAAATGGGCTATCCAACAATAAAATAATTTTTCAATTCGGACCCGTAGTTCCTGAGATTATCGCGTACAAACAAACAAACAAACTCTTTAATTTTATAATTAGAGGTTTGTTTTGTCTTTCTTTGTTTTAAATTCCATTTTCAAAATCAAATATAAGAAGCTAGTTAAAATGTATTTGAAACCTCTAATAATTAATTATGAATAAAGGGGTAAAACATTCCCTAAAAACCCTATCAAAATCAGATTAGTAGTTTTTGAGACCATCACAAAGACATACAACACATACAGGTCAAAAAGGGGACCATCTTTGTTGAAGCCACTTAATAAAATAAACATCATTACAATAACGTAAGTACTAAATAAACCTTTTCAAGAATCACATTAGCTCTCCAATCCGATACGCTTTCAACACAAATCAAAAATTTATTTCACTCTCAACAAACGCTTCAGACAGACAGTCTGTACATTTCTATATAGAGCTATATAGTCTGAGGGGCGAATATTAAAAGAATGGAGTAGTCTAACAGACGCTATATTGCTTTACGCGTACCTTATGAAATTTTGAATTTTGGGGTAAAGGGCTGAACATATTTGGGCTCTTTCAGTAACTTTTGGTGTTTTGGGCGTGTCTGTGAGTATATCTATTGGGTGTATGTTATAAGTTTAACTGTGTGTCTGTGTGTCCTACTGTGACGTCACACATATAAATTTATGACCAATCTAGACGGTCATAACATTTTATAAAAGCTGTCTTTGGTAAACGTACACATAGGTACATCCAAAGTAATCCATACTAATATAATAAATGTGAAAGTGACTGTCTGTCTGTAACGCTTTCACGAAATTTGCTATGGAGATAGTTTGAGTCCCGGGGAAGGACATAGGATAGTTTTTTATCGCGATAACCGACAATCACGCGGGCGGAGCCGCGGGCGAAAGCTAATATAATAAATGTGAAAGTAACTGTCTGTCTGTTATGTTTTACGATTAAACCACTGAACCGATTTAGATGAAATCTGGTATGTATATAGTTTGAATTCTGGGGAAGGACATAGGATAGTTTATTAGTTTATAACGAGATAACCGACAAGCACTATTAGAAATAAAAACGTGTTGCAAAATCAATCCCAAAGGATGAAAATAAAAAAAATTGTTGATTTTCATCAAAGCTCAAAAAAATCCAAATTAATCCATCCGTTTGCACGTTACTATGTCAGAGACAGACATACATTAAACTTATAACACATCACCTTTTGCATCTGGAGTCAAAAACCAATGAATAAACACAAATTCTAAAACCATCCCATGAGTAAATACAACACGAAAATATTAATAAGCAAGTCTCTAATTTTCATGTATTGCAACACACACACTGGTACAAAAGAGGGTGCATTTTGGGAGGCAACGCGGGCGTGTCGGGCCACCCCATCACACCCTAGGTCGTTGACCTCACAGCTGACGCGACGCCGCTGAATGGCGGCTATAGTACGAGGTGTACACTCGGTAGTATAATAGTACGGTCATTGTACTACATAATTATGGTTTTAAAGGTATAAGCGGAAAGGTGAGTGTTGAATTTGACTTTGTAATAGGTATTGTATTTTTGAGAAACGTCAAAAATTACACGCTAAGTACAAGTTTGTATAAATTGCTAGATTGTGACGTCACACTGTTTATGGAGAAATCATTTACTTTTATAATCAGCTCGGCGAACCTTGATCCCTATGACAGTTCATACTAGTGACGGGTCGTGTCGATATATCGCAACTTTTTATAGGCAAAGGCGTGACTTGCATTCAGCCACATCGATAAACATGTTTTTAAAATATAATCTACATTACTATAATTATAATGCTTGTTATATTTACAAGTATCCGTGTATTTGTATATGGGGTTGCCAATATTCCGATGCAGAGGTAACATGGTCGGACTGTATAATTTTAATGTGAATTAAAATTTTAGTTATAGCAACACTATCTGATCTGTCACTACGCTAGTACTGTCAGTTCGCTACGCCAGTACGAGTCTTGTATGCGCCACGTGTTTTGTTGTGTCATCGGAATCCTTTGTTTGTTACTATTGTTGTTTTCTGTTTTTGTTATTGTTGCTGTTTTGTTTTTGTTGGTGTTTCAAAATGCACAGCCAAAGGTTTTGTACCTAACTGCTTGTGGGCCTTCAAATCCGTGAAAACAAGTGATTATCACGAAGAGATGAATTTTGAGAATTTCAAGAAATGGTTCACAAAACTATTAGACAATTTAAACGAGCCCCACTACATTTTAATGGACAACGCCCCATACCACTCTGTGCAAATTAATAAAGCGCCTACCGCGAACAACAATAAAGGCGAAATAATAGAGTGGCTGCAAAACAATGGTGTGGCAGCTAATACTCAAATGCTGAAAAAGGAATTAGTTAGATTGTTGAACCTTCATAAACAGCAAACAAAGAAGAAATATTTCTTGGATGAGATGGCAAAATCAAAAGGGCACACCGTGATTCGGCTACCGCCCTACCACTGCCAATATAATGCAATCGAAATGATATGGGCGCAGATCAAAGGTGGGTTGATTTGTATTTATTTTAACATGTTTTTATTTAGGTCACTGGTGACTGTCTAGTCGGCTAGTACTATTTAAAGTAAATGTACTTACCCCGATCTCGCTCTTTGACTTTGCATCATTTTCAATCTAAACCATTATTGTTTCAGGTTGTGCAGCCAGGCTTAACACCACTCCGCCATTCACAGCTAATAAAATGCTTACGTTGCTACAAGAGGCATGTAGTCAAGTGACTCCGGACAATTGGAGGAAAGTGGTTTGAAAAGACGAAAAAACTATGCTTAGATGATTGGAATCGAGACGTGCGATACGACAATATAGTAGACCAGCCGTTTTTAATAAACATAGGAGAAAGCAGCTGCAGTTCGGATTCCGAGTCTGAGACGCAATCGGTGACATCATTGTCAGATTCAGATTAATGTATATTAAAAAATCATAAATAAACCGCTTTTGTTTTATTTGAGTAGGTATATACAATAAATTTGTTAAATCTCCTTTATTTTATTATCGCAAACAACTTAAATGATTATAAATCTGACACTAAAAGCGTAGGTACTCTATTGATGTATTTTGTACACTCGTTTCCATTTTCGATATTTGTTTATCGATACTTTTCCGCACTAGTCGATATCTTCCAAACGGAGTAACTTTTGCAGGACGTCAACGTAAAGTCTGATTGAGATAATTTCTTGTAAGTGTTAATAATTATTATAATTCTAACGGGATATTATTGTAATTGCATATATCTGCCTAAAATTAATAAATATCATTTTTAGACACCGCCAATTCGATTATAATATAACGGTGACGCTACTACAAGGTTGTGTCGTGGGAATAACTGTCAGTGTCATAGGGATCAAGGTTCGCCGAGCTGATTATAGTATTTTTTTATGATGAAACATTCATAAGTACGTTAAATTGTGGACGATTATATTAGATCTACGGGCCAAGCAGTTAAGTATCGATTAAAACGGCCATTTTCGCATTTTTGTAAGTTTGGGATCGATCTCAAATAATTGATGGTTTAATCGAAACTTAACTGCAACTGTACAGTTTTAAATACGTGAATTGGCCTCCAGAATGCTTTAGGATGTATTATTGAATGATTAGTGTAAAACAATTTATTGTTATAGTAGTCAAAATACCCAGTTAGCTAGTTCCCAATTAGTCAAAACAACAACTCTTTAAGAAATGTCAAAACGAAATTTTTATATTGAGATCTTATACAAATGCTGGACTATGACGTCACTATTTTTTTTAGTCAAATTTCTTTCATTTCTTTTGATGATATAATTGTTTAATGATAAAAAATCCTTATCCTTTAAAATTTTACAGGGATTTAATCGTCGGTAGTTTCAATGCTAGTTTTGTTTACCAATTAATCTTTTGGATTTTTGTTTACCTAAGAAGATTGTACGAACGAAGCTATAGTTATGGCATCGAGTTAGTTCGAGTGTGAGTGGACTCCGTACAAGACAAACCGTAAATATTAGCCAAGAACTAATGAGGGCGTTCTTTATAAAATTAAATAGTCCCCGCCACTGTAGTTAGTTTATTATCACTAAATAGCATACTAGTTCTATGCAGCATTTAATTTGAATGAAATTTAGAACTCCCGTTTCACTCCTTTATGGGTTGAATTTTCAAAAATCTCTAGTCAATGCCTATGTCACAGTGTGTCAAATTTAATCCCAATCCATTTAGTGGTTTTAGATTTTGAACTATACCTAAACGCACAGCAAAAAGTCTCAAACCATTTCTTGTTTACAAGTACTAAGAATACTGTAGAGCCAGCCCTAGCCACACACAACTCTACGCTTTCGATACCGTAACCACGAAATAAATAGGTACATAGGAAAGCCGGTTCTTAGCTCAACAAAAACCACGCACACTGACGCGCTCGTAAGGTGACCTCAAAGTGCTCAGTCTTGGTTGTGATTCGACCGAGATCTGAGTACGTGGACGTATATGTGTGCGTGGGCCTGTTTTCGCATTGTAGGAAGCTATCTGTAATTTGTGCCGTAGCGCCGTAGACAGACTATTCTTAGATGTCTACGAGATACATTATAGATACACTTTTATGTGTGCCGTTACACCCCGTCTGCCTCCACATTGCGAATATTCAATAAAATTTTCTGCAGGTGCTATTTTATTTTAAAGGTTTATTTTGATTAATTGTAATGAATTTTACATACCTGTCGAATACGATGGCAGAATGTTTTTCGAGCATAATAATGTGCATGTCTTTAAGTCAATCTGGCTCGATGACATTTTAAATTTAACATTTTGGTACAAAGTTGTTCGTCTTATGGCTTATTTTAGGAGTGGGTTCACATCGGTAGTATAATAGGTAAGATTCGAACCCGCGACCTAACGATTGAGAGTCCGATGCCTTAGCCATTAGGCTACCGCCGATTAAATGTACAAATGGCACATTCTAATGTTTTTATTTTATTTTTATTTCTTCAGGATAACTAACAATTGCGCAATAATGCTTAAGACTAACAGTGTTTCTTATAAAATTAATTAGATAATTACGCAACGAGTACGTCCTTCTGTTGAGAAGCCCAGTTTTTCGCTAATAACTCAAAGACGGTATATATCCGATCATGTTGAAAATAATTTTAGTTAAAGCGTTACCTTTGAAACCACTAAATAATACATTATAGAAAAAAATAAAACATATACATATATACGACTAAACAAGCGACATGGAGACATTTATTAAGTAAATTACAGGTAAGTGACAGAAAGTCTTGCAGATTTTTTTTTTTTTTTATTGACTGGGTGACAGAACAAATAAGTCAATCAAAGTGATCAATGTAACTCTTCATTAACCGTCTCAAAGGCGTTCTTTCTTCTGCGTTGGTTCTGCACCAATTAGGTGCAAATAAACGATGTGTATTTTTCCGTAACACGCGTTCAAACATACCGACAGACAGACAAAATTAAATGCTTAAAACGAATTGTTTTCATTTCTATTGCTGTTATGCTTAAATATCTTATATGTATAGCCAGTTATCATTTTATAAACTTATAATTAACTTGCAATGTTTGTTTGTTCGGCACGAATCTTGGAAGCTATATTAGAAACACTTCCGGTGTCCATACGTATATTTAGTGCCAATATAATAATATGATACCATGGAGCTGTTCTGATGATGGAGGCGGAAGACGGCCATAGGAACTACTTAATTAAACAAGATAAACTCTCGCGATTTGTACACATTATGAATATATATATATATATATATTACGGGTCTTAATCGCGTGAATAATTTAAGGTAGAATACCTTGTTTATTGCCCGACCGTATTGCAACGGCCGTGGTCACGGGTGGCCGTTGCAATACGGTCGAATAAGATAAACTCATTAGTTTCGGCTCTTATTTTTTATCGTGACATTGTAAAAGGATGTTTTAAAATATATTCGTTACAATTTTTTTAATTGGGTCCTGTAGCCAAAATGGTACAAACCCATGGAACCCTTATAGTTTCGTCATGCCCGTCTGTCTGTCCGGCCGTACGTCACAGGCATTTTACTCAAAGACTACTCAATGAATATTGATAAATTTAGTGAAAAGGTAGTAGCCGCTAGGTGTAGTAGCCGCTACTTAGTTTGATAGTTAAATAATAAAAATAAATATTTTTAGAGGGGGCACTCCATACATGTAACAGAAGCAGATTTTTTTTCAGCTAACATCAACGTGTGGCACATCATTCGACAGGTATTTTAAACACTTTAAGGATTCTAATAAACTTTTTGATTGATTAAATATTTTCGGAAATAATCGCTCCGAAAGTTGCATTAATTGTGTGTGTGTCCCTTAGCTTTTGAACCGTGCGACCAAAAAATATGAATAATAATCCCAAAGGTAGCGCCTAACAAATACTTTAAATTATTTTGGATATGATCAGATATACCGTCATTGAGTTATTGCCGAAAAACTGCGTTTCTCAACAAAAGGGCTTAAGGGCTTTTCTGCTGATGCAATTATTCAAGGCTGCGGAACCATATACTGAGCATGGTCCGACATGCTCTTGCCCGGTTTTTATTTATCTTTTTGCATGCGGGTTTTTTTGTGTTTAAATTTATTTTTTATTTAGTACTTTTTAGTTGTTGTAAGATAATTACAAGGTGACTTAATAAGACCTTTCTCTCTTCAACGTTATTTTTTTCTATGATTTGCCATATTAACCAATTTTTAAACATATTGATGCTATATATTATCGTAGTCGAGTCGTATGCCGTGTGGTGCCGGCTATGCCGTGTGGTGCCGGCTTTAGAATAGTACCACCCCATCTCTACCCGTGGGTGTCGTCAAGGCGACTAAGGGATTTCACCCCAGAGGACGGGCTGCAGCGTCCTTTGCGTATTTAAAGCCTTACTGCGATCGCCAACCCGCTCGCCAAGCGTGGCGATTATGGCAATTACCCCCAGGATCTACATACTTGTAGGTTCTACTGGGGAGACCCGTGCCCAGCAGTGGGCCATCATATGGGTTGATATGATTATCGTAGTCACCCTTTAAAGCCCTTTGATTTAATACCTCACTGAAGGGTCTGGTAAAAATAACCATCCTGCACATTTACGCGCGTAAAATCCGTCATTTGGATTTTTAAAGAATTTTATGTACCCTGTGAATCTAATAAATTGATATGTATCAATTAATTTTACTGCGCCTGTTGCGCGGTGGGAGTGTATCTGCTACGCAAGAGGTCGTGGGTTCGATTCCCACACGGAACACCACTTTGTGTGATGTCCCCGCGACACAGGGTAGTAGGATATTGCGGAAGTCGTCTTTTAAAATAAAATATGGTAAAGGTTGAGCCCTTGTGGGGTTATGAAGGGACATATAAGGACACATACATACATACGCGAAAACAAATAAAATCAAATTTATTTATTTATTTCTCTTTATACATGGTAAAATACAGAAGTTGGATTAATACAATTATTTAAACGCTTTTGTGAGAGACTGGTGCCCGTGATAGGTATTTGTTTACCTGTGTTATAGGTCACCAGGCCCCTCAGATTCCACTGTTAATGGTTTTTTTTGTTTTTTGTTATCAGCCCAAAACATGAGTAAAGAGTACATTATCATGCAATAATAATATAAAACAAAATAGGCATGCGTTGTGATTAGTGTGTGTGTGTAAATGTATGTGGGAAGAGGTTATTACTATAATTTGACGATCAATAAATCTTCTGTTAGATGATCTCTGTTTAAGCCAGGTGTATATAGTTAATTTGCATACTCTTTTTTGCGATGGGTAAATTGACAGTAGTGAGTTCGCTTTATTGTAAAGATATGGTCCGAGAAAACAGTAAAATCTATGAGTGAGGCTTGTATGAAGAGTTCTTGTTTCACACACTTTACCCCTTCAACGTTTGTCCTTATTTAGATTGGGGTCATATACCATTTCTGATAATAACCGATAAAACAAAGGATTGTCCTACAGTAAGAGCATCCCAGATTTTGTATAAAAGAGTGGTTGGATAGCGGAAACGCAAACCAGCTCCAACCTTTAGAATAGCTATTTGAGCTCTTTCAACTTCCAGGTGAGTTTTACAGGTGCCTCCCCATGAATTGATGCAGTATGTACTATTGATTGGCAAAGGGCATAGTATACCATTTTCATGGTATGTAGGTCTGTCACATTTCTAAGCATCTTGAAAATATAGATCAACTACTTAGTGACCCTGGCCACGCTTCGCTGCGCCATTTTTGGCCAGAAACATTCGCGGGCATCCCCAGAACACCCTGTCAAAGTTTCATCAATGTTTTCGAAACTCATAGACATACAGACAGACAAACATTTTTTAAAGAGGTGTGCAGGAGCAAGTTGAATTTGCTTGACCACAACAAGTGTGTGCAAAATGGAGAGAACTGGTGGAGGTAGAAGATTTATTTTATATTTTGTTTTCTCCACATTTAAGGTTACCTTTTAACCATTGGCGACCCTGTCAAAACACGCTGTGCACTGCAAAATACTTCTTCTTAAGTTTTACCACTAAAAAGTGCTGTGTCGTCAGCAAAGGCTAATATGCTACCATTCTCAATCGGAAGTTGACAGAGGTCATTGATATAGGTTATAAAAAGTGTAGGTCCCAGCACACTTCCCTGAGGGACTCCATATATTTTATATTTAGCTCATCGCTAATCCAACCATCAATCTTCACTCGCTGTTTTCTAGAACTTAGAACTTAGTTAATCCTCAAAAAGTTTCAAGGCAAAGCCTCTAACACCTATCCTTTCAAGTTTCTTAATAAGGAATGGTATTGAAACCGTGTCAAAAGCTTGTGCCAAGTCGATGAATACTGTTGTCGTGTAAGTCGATGAACAGTATTCATTCTTTGTTGTTATTCATTTGTTGTCAATATTTGTAATAATAGAATCAGTAAGTCTGTATTACAGCTTCATCGTTGGATTTTCTTAGGCGAAACACAAATTGCAAAAGTGAGAGCAAATCACTACACTCCAGGTAATAAGGGAGGTGTTTGTTCATTAAACGTTCAAGATCGTGGACAGCGTAGAAACACATAATCCTTCTCCGCAGTTGTTCCATTTTGTAACCTTTTTTAAGACCAAAAGCAATTAATTTATACTTGCAAAGCTTATTTATGACATATGCAATTTATATGTCAGATAAAAGAGATCGGTAGTTGATTTCCGATTATATGTTTTGATTAAATAACCAGTGTATTGACTCACTTAGACATGGTCGCCGCTAGATGGCGTGACTTTTGTTTGACGTTTACATTTAGAATGGCGGGAACGTGGGAGTCAGTCTCACTCGACAGTCGAACGGTCGAAGCGAAAGCACCTCTCTGCTGAATTTATCGCTAATTTAAGTTGTGTATGGGGGTAAAAGTGTTAGCGTTATTATAGTGGCAGTTATGAGGTAGCGTTTGTGTAATCGATGTGATTTAAGCTGTAACGGACTTTATTTTGCTCGAGATATCCACACCCGGATTATGATCGAATTACACAACGCTAGTTCAATGAGCCTCAAATACCGCATATGGCCACCACACAAAATGTATGTAAACATTTGATTTACAACATATTAACGCAGTACGCTTATAATTTTAATAAATATTTTCAAAAAACTAAAATTATCGCAGATAAAATAAGTACAGCGACAGTTGGTGGCTATAGGTAATATCTTCGCGGGACCGACATCACAACGTTACCTATGCACGAAAAAGAGGTATTTTCTATGCCATGTATAATTCAGCCGTCTAATACCGGCTTATGAATAGTACCACCCCATCCCTTCCCGCGGAGGTCATCAAGGCAACTAAGGGATGCCACACCGGAGGAGGCAGTAGCGTCCTCGCAGTACTTTAAAGCTGCACTGCGATCGCCAACCCACTCGCCAAGAGTGGCGATTACGGCAGTTACCCCCGGGATCTATAATAAGGCTCTACTGGAAGACCCGTGTCCAGCAGACCACTGCTGGGCACGGGTTACCCCAGTGTACATTCAATATTTTATGATGTTAATATGAAATGTATAATTTATATGATAGCCATTTTAAATAGGTACTTATGGGTGGGACTAATGATGGGTAAGTACCCATCATAAGTCCCACCCAGACGCAGTCGACAGTCGAGATGGGCGATTAGGTTAGTTTTATATAAATAAACATGGGCGGATCCAGGATTTCATTCTAGGTGGGAAGGGGGGGGGCACGAGAGGCCAATGCAGTGCCGGATGTAACATGCTTACGACAACTGGGGGGGGGGGTGCCACCGGGTGGAGGAGTGTGAGTTGCAGGCACGGAGGGGGGGAATACAGGAGGAAAATGAGCAAAGAAATTCAATCCAACCGTCTGGGGCGGGGGGGGGGGGGGACATGTGCCCCGTGCCCCCCTGGACCCACTGGACACACTTATCTAAATAAAAATTATGTGTTGCTAAGCGCAAAACTAGAGGATGGCTGAACGAATTTTTTTCATTCAAACTGAGAGGTGAATTGAGGGCATCTAATTTTAAACTTAACGCAAAGCCGAAGGAAAAAGCTAGTTAACAATTAAAAATGAAAATAACAACTGACCTTACTGAAATATCCGACAACATGACACCCCTCATGATCAGCGCTGGTCATCACGTAGAACAGGAACGGCTCAACGTCGTAGTACAACGTCTTGTGGTCTAAGAAGAACTTCGCTAACAGGCACAGCTGCTGGCAATACTGTTTGTGCTTGCGTCCGTCCACTTGCCACACTGAGAGATTGTCTTTTCTGTATACCTGGGAAAACAAATAATAGTATTAGACATACATTTTAATACAATAGACGGTCAATCTATACTAAAATTTTAAAACTTAAGAGATTGTTTGTTTGAACGCGATAATCTCAGGAACTACTAGATCAAATGGAAAAATTATTTTACTGCTGGATAGCCCATATATCGTGGAAGGCAATAGGCTATATAATATCACGCTACGACCAATAGGAGCGGAGCAGCAATGAAAAATCTTGCAAAAACGGGGAAAATTTACGCAGACGAAGTTGGGCAGGTCAGCTAGTAAGACATATTTTTGGACTGGCCTGTGTCTGGGTGTTATTTATCAATGATATGTATGTTTTCAGAAATATGTCTTTTTATCCGTTGTCTGGCTGCTATAGGACCAGTTTTGCTTAGTTTGGGATCAGATAGCGTTGTGTGAGTTGTCTCAAGATATTAGATTAGTTAAGTATGTATTTAGAAATATATACAGGTAAATTAGCTTGAAGAAATTTTTGCGTTTGTAGTAGTGTATGGTCAGCAAATAAAAAAAACAACATTTTATTTTTAGTTTTTATTGTTTTAAAGGTAATATACGTTTGTGGCTGGAGCACACCAAATGCGTGCACGTCTACGCATACGCACTACGTACTAATACGGTCTTGAAAATGTGTATCCACCGCATTGTAATCTATGGAACTGTATGAGGCAGACAAGCCAGTTCCAAACATTACAAGCATTGAATGCCGGTTTTCACTTCAGTGAAGACGTGTATGAATTAGGTGTTCTCCGGCCATAAATGTTTTATTCTAATAATTCATCAACCCCAGGCATATCACAATCATCCCCATCCTCGCTTTCATCAGATGAATTATTTAAATTAATTATGATTCGTTCTGATATTGTGTCTAAAGCTGCGTCTCTACCCTGATATTTGCTTTCCTCCTCAATAGCATGCAAACAAACTTTTCTCCATTCCTCTACAGTTATGGCGTTCATTTTTTCTTCAGCTAATGACATTATAACCTTCATATTCATTGCGACATTCTTTTTTGCGACATATGTTTTCACTATCCCCCATATATTTTCTATAGGATTAAACTCCGGATGGTATGGTGGTAAACGCAGCACAGTATGACCGTGCTGTCGTAATATTTCGTCTATCTTGTACTCTATAAATCTCGCCTTGTTTTGCAGAATCAGTTCATATAATTGAGGCTTAAGCAACGTGGATGAATGCTCAATGTTTCGAAATGTCAGCCAGTCTATCATTTGCTGTTTTCTAGAATTACTATTCGGTGCAGGATTTTGTATTGAGTTATGATATGGTGCGTTGTCAACAACAACAACACTATTTGGTTGTAAGTTGGGTATTAATTGAGTTTGAATCCACCTTGAATAGTTGTCATAGTTCATATTGTTGTGGTAATCTCCACTTTTTTGGTCGGCTTTAAACATAAGCAATGCATTTGGTATAAAGCCATCGATACCACCGGCATGAACAATGATTAAGCGGTTGCCTTTCGATATATGTTGCTTCAAACCTGAAGTGCTTCCATCTGACCAAGATTTCGAGAGGGTATGTGATGTATGTATATATGTTTCGTCGGTGTAAACAATTGGTCGGCGTTGTTCACGATATTCAGCAATTTTCATCAAATAATTAATTCGCAAGTATCTAATTTCGTGTTTTTCCATAAGAAGTTTCCGGTTATCTTCTGTTTGCTTCCAATTAAAACCTAATGACATGACGTGTTTTCGTAACGTGCTGACACAACCTTTATAATCGATATCTTCTTTCAATTTTGAGTGCAAAGTTTTTAAAGTGGGAACTTCTTTATTTGTGATGTGGAAGTCATGAATTGTTCTTCTGATAACTTGCTGATCAAAGTTATCGATTACTATTGTAGGTTTACGATTCGGTTTCTTTTTAGGAGATTTAAATGTTACTTCCTGATCTGAAGGACGACATTTGCTTTCTGATACTACCTTTCTGACGGATGCTATTGAAATTCCTGTTGATTTAGCAACTAATTGAGTGGGGGTCATAATACTGCTCGGGTTGTTATTACACTCATTTTCGAAATATTTGTACAAACAGTACAAAACTTCCTTAGTTTGAGAAGTCAAAGGCTTGCCTCGACCATGTTTTAACACTGGAGCCATTTTGAATTATCAATATAAAGTTACAACACTTACACACTTGAAATTAAACACTTCAACAAATATTTTAACAATAATAACAAACAATAACAACAATCAACAAATACAAAATTTCACAATGAAACTACTACGTATCTAATAATTATAATTTTTTAATGAAATGCGTGCTTTATGTTCTAACGGTATCAAGCGACTGACGTCAGACTGCACGTGGCACCTGCGGACAGAGTAAACTGGTTTATTCTGGTTTTGTGCGTGTTTCCACTTTCCACTATCAAGTGACGATTTATTTATTTGTTTTGTTTCGTAATTATTATGGTCAAAACTTTTTACCTATAGCTAAACTACTATCATCTAAAGAACGACACGATATTTTATTGTTTCACGGTAGTCGCCTTGTCGTTTGCTCAAGGACGTGAAATTGAATGACATATTTTTTTTAATAAAGTCAAAACCTTTTTCTTTAAAATAAAAACTTGTTTTTATTGAAAACAAAAATCAGAGTGTTGCTAGGGATAAGTATTAAATTAAATAGTAATGTTAGGATATTGAAACATTTTTGTAAGGGCCAGAACGATATAGTGGAAACGCGCTCTAATATCTAAGTAACATACACACCACTACATATGCAAAAATTTCTCGAGACTAATTTCACTGTAAGTGTGTTTATCAGTTGTCTGGCTGCCATAGTACCAGCTCTACGTTGCCCCCCCCCCTCCCTAAGATTACTATTCCGCCTGGATGGATTAGTTGATTGATTTACTGATTAATAGAGGGATTAAATGAAGGATTGAAGATTATAATACAATCATTGACGTAGAGACCAGGACTGCGACATAACCTCACAAAATTGACCACTCTCTAGAAAAAGATAACGCTACTACGCGGACCATATCAAAGGCCGCACGACTTTTTTCTCTATTTCACGCTTTGCAGTCAATATAAACTTTTTAATTAAAACAGATGGCGCAGTCCAGGTACATAAGTGTAGGAACACAGGCTCACCTCGTCCCCGGGCGGGTGGCGCCACACGCACTTGACCCGGTGGCGCGTCTTGTGGTGGTTGAGGCAGAACTCGCACACGAACATAAGTGTAGGAACACAGGCTCACCTCGTCCCCGGGCGGGTGGCGCCACACGCACTTGACCCGGTGGCGCGCGGCGCCGCTGGCGGTCTTGTGGTGGTTGAGGCAGAACTCGCACACGAACATAAGTGTAGGAACACAGGCTCACCTCGTCCCCGGGCGGGTGGCGCCACACGCACTTGACCCGGTGGCGCGCGGCGCCGCTGGCGGTCTTGTGGTGGTTGAGGCAGAACTCGCACACGAACATAAGTGTAGGAACACAGGCTCACCTCGTCCCCGGGCGGGTGGCGCCACACGCACTTGACCCGGTGGCGCGCGGCGCCGCTGGCGGTCTTGTGGTGGTTGAGGCAGAACTCGCACACGAACATAAGTGTAGGAACACAGGCTCACCTCGTCCCCGGGCGGGTGGCGCCACACGCACTTGACCCGGTGGCGCGCGGCGCCGCTGGCGGTCTTGTGGTGGTTGAGGCAGAACTCGCACACGAACATAAGTGTAGGAACACAGGCTCACCTCGTCCCCGGGCGGGTGGCGCCACACGCACTTGACCCGGTGGCGCGGTCTTGTGGTGGTTGAGGCAGAACTCGCACACGAACATAAGT
This sequence comes from Herminia tarsipennalis, assembly GCA_945859575.2. NCBI lineage: Eukaryota > Metazoa > Arthropoda > Insecta > Lepidoptera > Erebidae > Herminia > Herminia tarsipennalis. The sequence continues at coordinate 4,540,825 of OX243834.2, read as the reverse complement.
GTAGGAACACAGGCTCACCTCGTCCCCGGGCGGGTGGCGCCACACGCACTTGACCCGGTGGCGCGGTCTTGTGGTGGTTGAGGCAGAACTCGCACACGAACATAAGTGTAGGAACACAGGCTCACCTCGTCCCCGGGCGGGTGGCGCCACACGCACTTGACCCGGTGGCGCGGTCTTGTGGTGGTTGAGGCAGAACTCGCACACGAACATAAGTGTAGGAACACAGGCTCACCTCGTCCCCGGGCGGGTGGCGCCACACGCACTTGACCCGGTGGCGCGCGGCGCCGCTGGCGGTCTTGTGGTGGTTGAGGCAGAACTCGCACACGAACATAAGTGTAGGAACACAGGCTCACCTCGTCCCCGGGCGGGTGGCGCCACACGCACTTGACCCGGTGGCGCGCGGCGCCGCTGGCGGTCTTGTGGTGGTTGAGGCAGAACTCGCACACGAACATAAGTGTAGGAACACAGGCTCACCTCGTCCCCGGGCGGGTGGCGCCACACGCACTTGACCCGGTGGCGCGGTCTTGTGGTGGTTGAGGCAGAACTCGCACACGAACATAAGTGTAGGAACACAGGCTCACCTCGTCCCCGGGCGGGTGGCGCCACACGCACTTGACCCGGTGGCGCGCGGCGCCGCTGGCGGTCTTGTGGTGGTTGAGGCAGAACTCGCACACGAACATAAGTGTAGGAACACAGGCTCACCTCGTCCCCGGGCGGGTGGCGCCACACGCACTTGACCCGGTGGCGCGGTCTTGTGGTGGTTGAGGCAGAACTCGCACACGAACATAAGTGTAGGAACACAGGCTCACCTCGTCCCCGGGCGGGTGGCGCCACACGCACTTGACCCGGTGGCGCGCGGCGCCGCTGGCGGTCTTGTGGTGGTTGAGGCAGAACTCGCACACGAACATAAGTGTAGGAACACAGGCTCACCTCGTCCCCGGGCGGGTGGCGCCACACGCACTTGACCCGGTGGCGCGCGGCGCCGCTGGCGGTCTTGTGGTGGTTGAGGCAGAACTCGCACACGAACATAAGTGTAGGAACACAGGCTCACCTCGTCCCCGGGCGGGTGGCGCCACACGCACTTGACCCGGTGGCGCGCGGCGCCGCTGGCGGTCTTGTGGTGGTTGAGGCAGAACTCGCACACGAACATAAGTGTAGGAACACAGGCTCACCTCGTCCCCGGGCGGGTGGCGCCACACGCACTTGACCCGGTGGCGCGCGGCGCCGCTGGCGGTCTTGTGGTGGTTGAGGCAGAACTCGCACACGAACATAAGTGTAGGAACACAGGCTCACCTCGTCCCCGGGCGGGTGGCGCCACACGCACTTGACCCGGTGGCGCGGTCTTGTGGTGGTTGAGGCAGAACTCGCACACGAACATAAGTGTAGGAACACAGGCTCACCTCGTCCCCGGGCGGGTGGCGCCACACGCACTTGACCCGGTGGCGCGGTCTTGTGGTGGTTGAGGCAGAACTCGCACACGAACATAAGTGTAGGAACACAGGCTCACCTCGTCCCCGGGCGGGTGGCGCCACACGCACTTGACCCGGTGGCGCGGTCTTGTGGTGGTTGAGGCAGAACTCGCACACGAACATAAGTGTAGGAACACAGGCTCACCTCGTCCCCGGGCGGGTGGCGCCACACGCACTTGACCCGGTGGCGCGGTCTTGTGGTGGTTGAGGCAGAACTCGCACACGAACATAAGTGTAGGAACACAGGCTCACCTCGTCCCCGGGCGGGTGGCGCCACACGCACTTGACCCGGTGGCGCGGTCTTGTGGTGGTTGAGGCAGAACTCGCACACGAACATAAGTGTAGGAACACAGGCTCACCTCGTCCCCGGGCGGGTGGCGCCACACGCACTTGACCCGGTGGCGCGCGGCGCCGCTGGCGGTCTTGTGGTGGTTGAGGCAGAACTCGCACACGAACATAAGTGTAGGAACACAGGCTCACCTCGTCCCCGGGCGGGTGGCGCCACACGCACTTGACCCGGTGGCGCGCGGCGCCGCTGGCGGTCTTGTGGTGGTTGAGGCAGAACTCGCACACGAACATAAGTGTAGGAACACAGGCTCACCTCGTCCCCGGGCGGGTGGCGCCACACGCACTTGACCCGGTGGCGCGCGGCGCCGCTGGCGGTCTTGTGGTGGTTGAGGCAGAACTCGCACACGAACATAAGTGTAGGAACACAGGCTCACCTCGTCCCCGGGCGGGTGGCGCCACACGCACTTGACCCGGTGGCGCGCGGCGCCGCTGGCGGTCTTGTGGTGGTTGAGGCAGAACTCGCACACGAACATAAGTGTAGGAACACAGGCTCACCTCGTCCCCGGGCGGGTGGCGCCACACGCACTTGACCCGGTGGCGCGGTCTTGTGGTGGTTGAGGCAGAACTCGCACACGAACATAAGTGTAGGAACACAGGCTCACCTCGTCCCCGGGCGGGTGGCGCCACACGCACTTGACCCGGTGGCGCGCGGCGCCGCTGGCGGTCTTGTGGTGGTTGAGGCAGAACTCGCACACGAACATAAGTGTAGGAACACAGGCTCACCTCGTCCCCGGGCGGGTGGCGCCACACGCACTTGACCCGGTGGCGCGCGGCGCCGCTGGCGGTCTTGTGGTGGTTGAGGCAGAACTCGCACACGAACATAAGTGTAGGAACACAGGCTCACCTCGTCCCCGGGCGGGTGGCGCCACACGCACTTGACCCGGTGGCGCGGTCTTGTGGTGGTTGAGGCAGAACTCGCACACGAACATAAGTGTAGGAACACAGGCTCACCTCGTCCCCGGGCGGGTGGCGCCACACGCACTTGACCCGGTGGCGCGCGGCGCCGCTGGCGGTCTTGTGGTGGTTGAGGCAGAACTCGCACACGAACATAAGTGTAGGAACACAGGCTCACCTCGTCCCCGGGCGGGTGGCGCCACACGCACTTGACCCGGTGGCGCGGTCTTGTGGTGGTTGAGGCAGAACTCGCACACGAACATAAGTGTAGGAACACAGGCTCACCTCGTCCCCGGGCGGGTGGCGCCACACGCACTTGACCCGGTGGCGCGCGGCGCCGCTGGCGGTCTTGTGGTGGTTGAGGCAGAACTCGCACACGAACATAAGTGTAGGAACACAGGCTCACCTCGTCCCCGGGCGGGTGGCGCCACACGCACTTGACCCGGTGGCGCGCGGCGCCGCTGGCGGTCTTGTGGTGGTTGAGGCAGAACTCGCACACGAACATAAGTGTAGGAACACAGGCTCACCTCGTCCCCGGGCGGGTGGCGCCACACGCACTTGACCCGGTGGCGCGGTCTTGTGGTGGTTGAGGCAGAACTCGCACACGAACATAAGTGTAGGAACACAGGCTCACCTCGTCCCCGGGCGGGTGGCGCCACACGCACTTGACCCGGTGGCGCGCGGCGCCGCTGGCGGTCTTGTGGTGGTTGAGGCAGAACTCGCACACGAACATAAGTGTAGGAACACAGGCTCACCTCGTCCCCGGGCGGGTGGCGCCACACGCACTTGACCCGGTGGCGCGGTCTTGTGGTGGTTGAGGCAGAACTCGCACACGAACATAAGTGTAGGAACACAGGCTCACCTCGTCCCCGGGCGGGTGGCGCCACACGCACTTGACCCGGTGGCGCGCGGCGCCGCTGGCGGTCTTGTGGTGGTTGAGGCAGAACTCGCACACGAACATAAGTGTAGGAACACAGGCTCACCTCGTCCCCGGGCGGGTGGCGCCACACGCACTTGACCCGGTGGCGCGGTCTTGTGGTGGTTGAGGCAGAACTCGCACACGAACATAAGTGTAGGAACACAGGCTCACCTCGTCCCCGGGCGGGTGGCGCCACACGCACTTGACCCGGTGGCGCGCGGCGCCGCTGGCGGTCTTGTGGTGGTTGAGGCAGAACTCGCACACGAACATAAGTGTAGGAACACAGGCTCACCTCGTCCCCGGGCGGGTGGCGCCACACGCACTTGACCCGGTGGCGCGGTCTTGTGGTGGTTGAGGCAGAACTCGCACACGAACATAAGTGTAGGAACACAGGCTCACCTCGTCCCCGGGCGGGTGGCGCCACACGCACTTGACCCGGTGGCGCGCGGCGCCGCTGGCGGTCTTGTGGTGGTTGAGGCAGAACTCGCACACGAACATAAGTGTAGGAACACAGGCTCACCTCGTCCCCGGGCGGGTGGCGCCACACGCACTTGACCCGGTGGCGCGCGGCGCCGCTGGCGGTCTTGTGGTGGTTGAGGCAGAACTCGCACACGAACATAAGTGTAGGAACACAGGCTCACCTCGTCCCCGGGCGGGTGGCGCCACACGCACTTGACCCGGTGGCGCGGTCTTGTGGTGGTTGAGGCAGAACTCGCACACGAACATAAGTGTAGGAACACAGGCTCACCTCGTCCCCGGGCGGGTGGCGCCACACGCACTTGACCCGGTGGCGCGGTCTTGTGGTGGTTGAGGCAGAACTCGCACACGAACATAAGTGTAGGAACACAGGCTCACCTCGTCCCCGGGCGGGTGGCGCCACACGCACTTGACCCGGTGGCGCGGTCTTGTGGTGGTTGAGGCAGAACTCGCACACGAACATAAGTGTAGGAACACAGGCTCACCTCGTCCCCGGGCGGGTGGCGCCACACGCACTTGACCCGGTGGCGCGGTCTTGTGGTGGTTGAGGCAGAACTCGCACACGAACATAAGTGTAGGAACACAGGCTCACCTCGTCCCCGGGCGGGTGGCGCCACACGCACTTGACCCGGTGGCGCGGTCTTGTGGTGGTTGAGGCAGAACTCGCACACGAACATAAGTGTAGGAACACAGGCTCACCTCGTCCCCGGGCGGGTGGCGCCACACGCACTTGACCCGGTGGCGCGGTCTTGTGGTGGTTGAGGCAGAACTCGCACACGAACATAAGTGTAGGAACACAGGCTCACCTCGTCCCCGGGCGGGTGGCGCCACACGCACTTGACCCGGTGGCGCGCGGCGCCGCTGGCGGTCTTGTGGTGGTTGAGGCAGAACTCGCACACGAACATAAGTGTAGGAACACAGGCTCACCTCGTCCCCGGGCGGGTGGCGCCACACGCACTTGACCCGGTGGCGCGCGGCGCCGCTGGCGGTCTTGTGGTGGTTGAGGCAGAACTCGCACACGAACATAAGTGTAGGAACACAGGCTCACCTCGTCCCCGGGCGGGTGGCGCCACACGCACTTGACCCGGTGGCGCGCGGCGCCGCTGGCGGTCTTGTGGTGGTTGAGGCAGAACTCGCACACGAACAGACGCGGCACGCGCGCCGCGTCGCCCGGGTACGGCGACTGGTACCACACCTCCATCGTGTACTTGCCCATCACCACGTACCTGGAATGCATTAAAAATTTACATTTTTTAAAGATTTTCCTCGTTCACGAGCATGACACGTTCGTTCTCGGACATGACAGAAACGCATTTTTGAAAGATAGAAAAATCGAACCCGAGACTTCCGTAGCCAAACCGGGGCCAGAAGCGACCACCTGGACCACCTATCTGGACTATGTTACTAGATCTTTCAAAAATGCAATTATTGTATTTGTAAAATAATAATTGGCAAGAAATGCCTATAAAAATGACTTCAACGTTCGGCCTGCGACATCATAATTTGTTAAAATGCTCTCTGTAACGAAGCAATAACAAAAGCCGTGATAGTTCTTTAACTACCGACTAGATCGCGCTGCGAGGGCACAACTCGCGAACATCAAGGGATAAAAAATTTTGAGAGCAAGTAACATAGTCCAAATAGGTGGTTCGCTTCTGGCCCCGGTTTGGCTACGGAAGTCTCGGGTTCGATTCCTGAGTCTGGATTTAAATTTTTTCTATCTTTCAAAAATGCAAATATTGTATTTGTAAAGTAATAGGCAACAAATCCCTATAAAAATTACTTCAATGACAAATACGTACGAGAATATTATAACAAAACTTTATAAGAAGCAAATGAATATTTTTATATTGTAAATGTGAAAGTAACTGTCTGTCTGTTACGTTTGCACGCTTTAACCGCTGAACCGATTTATACGAAATTTGGTATGATGATAGTTTCAGGGAAGGACATCCACGAGTGAAAGCTAGTTACCTATAATTGCTGTTATTAGTATAATAAGAAAGTGGTAGATCTGTTCACAAGAATGACTCGGAGGTTAAAAACTAAAGAAAATAAGAATAAATCATTGTCATACTTTTATTTGTACGAAATTTGTCACACTTTTGGGGTACAAGTTCGTTCACGAGCATTACGCATGACCAACCTTTTAATAAAAACGTAATTACATTTATTGCTAAAATCGATCCTACCATAAAAATTGTTTAAAACATAGATTTCTGGGGTCGATATTGATTTGCTAGGGGTCAACAAATGAAAACTGTTTTTGAGGGTCGACAAAGTCTAAAAATCGACCCCTATTAATTACTAGTTCTTATTTGAAATCTTCAAGATACTTTATCTATACTAATATTATAAAGCGGAAGAGTTTGTTTGTTTGTTTAAACGCGCTAATCTCAGGAACTACAGGTCCGATTTGAAAAAATCTTTTTTTGTTGGATAGCCCATTTATCGAGGAAGGCTATAGGCTATATAACATCGCGCTACGACTAATAGGAGCGGAGAAGCGACGAGAAATGTTGCAAAAACGGGGAAAATTTACGCATACGAAGTTGCGCGGGACAGCTAGTAAGTAAATATACCTACTTGTTATGAGAATGACTAATATTTTAGTACGAAATATAATTGTTGTACTTTTAAAACACTCAAAAAGTTAATAAGCTTTTTAGGGTTCCGTAGCCTAAATGGCAAAAAACGGAACCCTTATAGTTTCGTCATGTCCGTTTGTCTATCTGTCTATCCGTATGTCACAGGCATTTTACTCAGAGACTACTCAATGAATATTGATGAAATTTGGTGAAGAGGTGTCTTCTAGTAGCCGCTACTTAGTTTGATAGCAAATAGCCATACATGTAACAGAGGCTGCTTTTTTCGGCTAACATCACATCATTCGACAGGTCTTTTAAAATCATTATAACTTCTTAATAAACATTTTGATTGAGTGAATGTTTTTGGAAATAATTGATCCGAAAGTTGCATAAATTGTGTCTTCCCCTCCCCCTTAACTTTTGAACCGTCTAACCAAAAAAATATGAAAAAAAATGACAAAGGTAGCGCTCAATAAATACTTTAAACTAAAATTATTTCGGACATGATCGGATATACCATCATTAAGTTATAGCCGAAAAACTGTTTTTCTCGACAAAAGGGCGTAAGTGCCATGAACATACGCATTTATGATGATGCAATTATTTAAGGCTACGGAACCCTACACTGAGCATGGTCGGACATACTCTTGCCCGGTTTTTTTTTTACTATGAATGTCTTAGGCAGCAGTTCATTTTGGATAAGGAGGTCTCTTCCCCAAAATAGTTTGGGAATCTCTAGTTTAAATGCTGTATTCGTTTGTCTATGACGCTTTTTAGATTCCGATTCACAGACATTTTATTTAGTAAGTCAATAAAGTGTCAATATATAAACAAAAATAAACCAAATCGTGTCTTAATATATCTTACCTAGTTCCCCTATCAGTGGGTATATCAGACAATTCCTCTTCAATTTTAATAGCCGCCAACGCCTGTGCCTCTCGGAACAGTTTCAAGTCGTAATCTGGCGCAAATCCTTCGAGTATAGGCTCCCGGTCTTCGTTTAGTTCTTCGTTACCCGACGCTGCCAGTTTCTCTCTTAACTCTTGACTGCCTTTCCATTTTGAACGCATGTCCTGTCGAAATAATTACTGTATAAGTGAAAGTGTTAAAAAAAAAATTATAGGAGAATAAACACAAACTCAATCATACAGCCTATTTCACTCCTACAATTGAGACAAATTAAACGATACGGGTCTATACTACCTCTATTCTATAATATAAGGGTCTATTCGACCGTATTGCAACGGCCCGTGACCACGGCCGTTGCAATACGGTCGAAACGTCCGGCAATAAACAAAGGTATTTAGGCTTAAAATAAAATATTTACGCGATAAAGAAGCTTATAAAATTCTATAAATTAAACGATATCTCACATGATGAAATCCGTCAATCTGTTTGGGTTCTAGAGCGATTGACATACACTCGAAAAACTTTTGGCGCAGTTGAGTTATTACTTCAAAGATAATGATTTCCGCCCACCCTGTGTCCACTGTTGGACATACGTCTTTCCCAATTCACGCCACAATACTACGTCGCACCTAATCTATCCGAGTGACCGTACGTAGACGTACGGTCGGGGGTACGGTGTACCCACTAAGGCTGATTTTGCTTTATATCATGTTTCAACTCTTTGATAATACAATTTGGTATCAGTCCTTTAACATGGTGTATAGTACCTATATTAGTCGCAGCACCTTACCCCCATATCAAGTTTATAAACATTCAAACATTGTAAAATTCGCAATTTGAAAAAGAGTGGCCGCGAGTTTTTATTGCCAGGTTCTTTTCTCCGGCTTTATTAAGTTTGCGAACTTGGCATTACATGTACATGTAGAATCCCGACGTATCACAAGAGTTGTTTAGCATCCTAAGTGAATAAAGAATTTTGAATTTACGAGTACGTGAGAGTAGTAGAAGTACTTGACCTTGATAAGCTCAATTCGATGGTGTCTCAGCGCTTTATATCGCCCTTCAGCCGATGTCACACGTATCTTGACCTTGAGCTGGAAAGCTCTCTGCTTGGTGGTGTCTCAGTGCTTTGCGTCGCGCTTCAGCAGCTGTTAGGTTGCGGCACAAAAGACACACGTCCCTGTAACCTTCAAGGTCATACATACCTTGACCTTGAGCTGGTAAGCTCTCTGCTCGATGGTGGGCTGGTGTCTCGGCCGCGCGTGCAGCAGTCTCAGCGCTTTGCGCCGCGCTTCAGCAGCTGTTAGGTTGCGAGACAAAAGACACACGACCCTGTAACCTTCAGGGTCATACATACCTTGACCTTGAGCTGGTAAGCTCTCTGCTCGATGGTGGGCTGGTGTCTCGGCCGCGCGTGCAGCAGTCTCAGCGCTTTGCGCCGCGCTTCAGCAGCTGTTAGGTTGCGAGACAAAAGACACACGACCCTGTAACCTTCAGGGTCATACATACCTTGACCTTGAGCTGGTAAGCTCTCTGCTCGATGGTGGGCTGGTGTCTCGGCCGCGCGTGCAGCAGTCTCAGCGCTTTGCGCCGCGCTTCAGCAGCTGTTAGGTTGCGAGACAAAAGACACACGACCCTGTAACCTTCAGGGTCATACATACCTTGACCTTAAGCTGGTAAGCTCTCTGCTCGATGGTGGGCTGGTGTCTCGGCCGCGCGTGCAGCAGTCTCAGCGCTTTGCGTCGCGCTTCAGCTGCTGCAGCGCGTTCTTCATTGGCCGCCACACATGACAGAGCTGTCACGTTGTGGTACAAAGGACACGCGTCCCAGGTAACGTGACGATTAGATATACCACCTGAATAGAAGGCAATGAATGAACGAACATTTTCTTCTAAAACGTGTTACAGAAAGGTATGATTTTTTTTCAATATTCAAGGATTATATTTATGGTAGAAATATTTTTTAATGTCTACATGTCTTGATTTGAAAAAGTATTATTTGGTAAATGTAGTCTTTTTAATTATCTAATTAAGACGTGCTGAACACGAAAATTATAATTATACCTATTTAAAAAATAGTCTTCGTTTTTAGAAACAAACATCTTGACAAACGGTACAGCAATGATTTTTTCTAGATTTAAACTAAATATTGTTCTTAAACGTTTAAAAGAACGAAGTCTTGAATGGAAGCGCCATCTATGTTCATCGCTGAAAGTCCCGTAATTGCCCGAAAAAAATTATTAATATTTTTAGACACATCACATTCAAAAAGTTCCATATTTGCAATCTGCCTTAGCTTTAGAAGTTCAGCTTTGTTATTGGGAAATTTTAAGTCCCCTGTAAGATCATTTAGTTCAGCTTCCGTTACCCTCTGTACCTGTAATCTGACTAGTATTGTAGAAGGTACTATCGAGGAAATTATTTTTCAAACGCAAACATGTTTATTTTGTTAACCAAATTAATGATTGTTTGAAAACGTCAAATTAGTACATACTAAAATAATAATAAAATTCTTTTAATTTAAGTTAGGCGGCAGTTCCGCTCAAAGTTCATGAGAAGATGCTGCCAAGAAACCCATCGGCCTCTTTAAAAATCATAAAGTTTTTCTTTACAGAAATAATTTTGTTGAACGAGCCAGTCTGTTTGGTGAATGTAAACGTTTATAAATCAAGGATAACTAAATAGTAAAACTAGATGTAACTCTAGTGAAGAAAGTGTGACTTGTATCTTCGTCATCGAAAAAATTAGACGGTTCGGTATTCGGTGAAGATTACTATGTCGAAGGACGAGAAGTCAATGATTTAGTTGGATACATTATGATATTCTTTCTTTTTTTAGTTATGCAAATAATTGATATAGTCTAGCACAAATAACAAACAGTCACCACAAATAACAAATCACGTTACCTACGGGATTTGCAGATTCTCCCCCTACATTAGGGATGCGAAGCGAAATGATGTTTTTTGACTACATAGTCAATTTCTCAAACTGATTGTAGCAGAAATGTGACAACTTTCGTCCTGGTGTTCGTTCAAGTAGTAAGTATATGCTTATTTTAATTTTAGGCGATAAAGAATATGCGATATAGAATATATTTATTTATTAAATATTACCTTACTACAAATTCATACATTTTCGCCTTTTTTTTTAAATTTCGCGATTTTTATACATATTAGATATATTTCGATTACGAACCTTTTCGTACCTTTAAATAATTCACGCAATAAAGTCCCGAAATATATCTAATATATTTTTAATAATTGTATCCGATTAAAGTACAGAACAGAGAACTACAACAAAACATTTTTAACATTTTACGCCAACTAACTAACTAACAAGAAGCCAAGAGCGGGAGGTTATTAGTATAATACTAAAACAATCTGTATAACGGGACTTAATCGCAATAATCAAAAAATTATGAAGACAAGGCGAGGGTAGTTAAAAAAACCCGCACTGTGACCCGTGACAAGTAATAACAACGATCGATGCAATTCAATCGCAACGCCAGGTAAATAAAATATTCGTAACTTTAAATATTTACAAAGAACACAAAATAAAATAATCAAAGCACTATTTCATTACCCTTTTCTAACGCCAACAAATCAAATAAATATAATAAAATACAACAACTAAATATAAAAGAACTTTACACTCTTAATACCAGCTTATTAGTAAAAAACCATATCAGAAATTCTGTTCAAAATCAATATTCAATTAACTAAAGAAGTAGCTACTCATAATTTAAGAAATAAAAACGCGTGCGTACTAATTATGCAAAAGCCGACGATATTGTTCGAGGGAGCACTGCTGTATAATAATCTACCAAACAACATAAACGATTGTGATAGCTTGCACATATACAAAAGTAAACTCGTAGAATATATACGAAGAATGTAAACTGTGAGCTGTTGAGCGCTCCAGAGGATAAACAAATTACTTTGTACTTACTTTTAATACCTATATCATTTTAAGTGAACTGTTTTTTTTTTGTTCTTATGAGAAATAAAGATCTTTAAACCTAAATATTTCACGCGATTAAGTCCCGATACATATCTAATAGGAAGATAGATACAAAACACTTACCAAGATGTCCAGTAGAATCACATCCTCGAACAGGACACCTCCTCTGCGCGGGCTCAGAAGGGGTGGGCATCGCGACTGGAGACCAGGCGGGGGGAGCTCGGCCCTTTATTGTCTTCTTCGAATCTTTAACGCTACTGCAAAATATTCTCTTCAATTTTCTTGAGGAAAATGAAGTTACAAGTGGAATGTCAGTCTAATTTTCAAGTTTTTTTTTTGTTTTGTTAGTCACCATCCACCGTTGTTGGTTATTTGTACCCTCATAATAAATCACATAGTCATAAATCCAATATTTTTTGGGACGAAGTTCCTTATCGCGCGTTGCGTAAGGGGGCTAGACGGAAAAAATTAAGACCAAAAGTTGTAACGACACTTTATGCTATAGTTGTAAGCCGTGCGGCGTGCACGTGTTAACGTGGGTAAAACCACGAGGCACATCTAGTTTTTTATCTATACTAATATTAAAAAGCTGAATAGTTTGTTTGTTTGAACGCGGTAATCTCAGAAACTACTGATACGAATTGAAAAATTCTTTCACTGTTGGATAGCCCATTTATCTAGGAAGGCTATAGGCTATATAATATCACGTTACGACCAACAGGAGCGGAGCACCAATGAGAAATGTTGCAAAAACGAGGAAAATTTACGCAGACGAAGTTGCGCAGGAGCTAGTACATAGATATGCAGCATGTTTAACAGTTGACAGGGTTGAACAAAATTAGTACTTACTTCTTATTTTCATTATTCTTTTCATCAACTTCAGAATCAGTGTCTGTATTTGTTGGTCGCGATACAGTAGCTAATCTAGAAACCCTTGCTGATAGGGATCGGGTCAGTTTTCTGGGCATAGAAGCTACTGCAGAATCACCGGAGTCGCCGCTTTTTGCTGTGGAATTTTCTTGCTGAAATTGAGATATTGTAGAGTTTATTTTATATTGCGGTTCAATTTTATACGCTAGAGAGTATGGAAGAAAGACTTTATACCTACATACTTACAAGGCTCAGAGGGATATTTTTAACAGATAAAAAATCTTGTAACAATGAGCTATGAACTGATCCTCCACATTGTTTCGAGGTTGAGTGATGGCTACGCATTACTTACGGAGTTTGCATTAAGATTTTGTTGCACACTCTTGGTATTTTGAGACCATAATAATAATATGCTGTTTGGGCACAATTTTCTTTCATTTAATCTGTGTATATAAAAAAATCAATGTTTGTCTGTAAGTCTTCTGTGCATTCCAAAACCATTGATCAGATTGTGATGAAACTTTAGCAGAATGTTCTGGGAAGGCCGGCGAGTGTACCTGGCTTTAAAAGCCACAGTGAAGCATAGCCAAGTTCAGCTAGTTTTTTATAAAAGACAACTCTTACTTCTTTTCAAGACCTGTGTACAAACATATTTGGAATAACAATTTGTGGATCACACAAAGTTGTATGCCCTGTGGGACTCCTCCCACTTGGACGCTTAGGTCACAAGTTGTCGCTCCCCCCGTACAAAGTTCTGTATCCGCGCCTGGTGTGTGTGTGTAATGTTTAGTAAGGGTCACTAACCACTAGAATAACAGGCCAGTCATATTTAATTGCAACTTGGGCATATGTTGTTTTGTCTTTGAGGAACTATTATACAGGGTGATTATTAATATACTAATTACCAATTTAATAATATTTTGGAAAATAAAATTACAAATTTACCCTTAACCACCTATCACCTACTTTTGTCACATTATCATTTACCACATAGAGAGAGACCCTGGAGTAAAATTGATGTTTCTTTGTCAAGTTGAGGGCTTAAACCTCAATAAATAATGATTTTACTACAGTAAAATAGTAGGTGGTTAAGGTCCTAACTCCAAAAACAAAGGTTTATTAAGGGTTCATTTACTAAATATTTTTCAAAACTGATATTACGAATATTAAAGTTATGTAAATGTGCTAAATGTGGAAGCTTTTATATTAGCAACATTTTTACTACCTACACAGTTGATTAGTATGTTATTAGTCTGTAAGCTTTCCTAAAAGTAAATAAATAAATAAATAAAGAAGCCACAAACGGAAGGTTTTAGTATATTAAAAATCATCCTGTATTTTTAGATAAAAACATTGGCAGCCAATAGTTTCAGTGTTTGTCCTAAACACTGAAACTATAGGCTGCCAATGTTTTTGTTTGTGGGAATTGAACTCATTATAAAGCATATTCCAGATGGTTGGAAACAAGGCTTCCTGCCAAGGTGACCTTGCTGGTTTCCAACAGTGTAGACGGCTGTTGTAAACCAAATTACTTGGTACATGGTTTGCTACAGCCATCTACAATGTTGGAAACCAGCAAGGTCAACTTGGCGGGAAGCCTTGTTTAGAAACATGCGTTATTGGGCTTGAAGACGGTAACGCATTGTGTAAGACACAAAACATGACTGACCTTTGGAGTGACAGCTGCAGGCTTTGTTTTTCCAGTTTTCACCTGTTCCTTTTTAGGAGTAGGTTCACTATCACTGTCTGAGGACACAGATTCAACTGAAGATTGACTTGATGTACATGACGAAGCACTTTTATCCTCAATAGCTTTCTTAGGAGGAGGTCCGCTAGGCCTATTACCGTTTTTACGTTTAACATTATCTTTGGAATCCTTTGAATCTTCATTATCAGCTGTAGTGGGAGAATTGTCTTTCTCGTTACTAGATTTTCTTGAACCTCTTTTAGGTCTTGGTGATGTTTTAGGACTTTTATTATTGGCACTAGACGACTTGCTCTCCGTTTCAGATTCAGAACTGTTGTCCGGTGAGAAAATACTTTTCTTTTTTAAGGTACTACTAGAATCTGTTTTTACCACAGGCGGTTTTGTGGCCGTTTTTGGAACGGGCTTTGGAGTTTTTGCTCCAGTAGATACTTTTTGGGCTGTTTTACCTCTAGCAAGAACAGCAACAGCTGATTTTGGTTTAGTGGAGCAACGTCTTCGTGATGCCACTGACTTTGGACTGGTTGGTTTTTGTGTTTCGTCGTCACTTGAAGATGAAACTTTAACTTTTGATGGTCTTCGAGGTTTTGGCTCTTCTTTTTTCTTTGCTTCTTCAGGTTTCGTGGGAGATTTTGGTGCAGGCGTAGCTGCAGTAGTTGCTGGGGTGTCGGAGGTTGAAGATTCAGAGTCTGAGCTACTGGAACCAGAGCCAGAGCTGGTGGAAGAGCTTCCACTGCTGCTGGAGTCTGAAGTAGACCCTGAACTGCTGTCAGTGCTGCTGCTATTACTCACCTGGAATTGTTGAATGAAAAGAATAAATAATAAATATCTAAATCTGATCTGATCCTGCACTGTGGCAATCTGACAATTAGTAAATATATTTTAAATCCTGAAATCCATACATATAATTACACCCAGACACTATTTACAATCGTGCTCATGACACAAACATTTATGGGGGTGGGAATCAAACCACCCCTGGCTTATCAGGCATTATCCACTAAACCGACAGACACTTATCACTCTGTACAGTTGGATCAACGTAACTCAGCCCGATTGAAGTTAGGATCTTATAACTTTACGACCTTAAAATTACTTACGAAAACTATTAGTTATGTTTAATCTATTAAAAATACCAACAAAATTTTAATTCTACAATATAAAAATACCATTTACACGAGTTCATAAAAGTTGAAATTTAGAACAGTTACAGTAAATACTAAAGACAGTTTGAAAAACTATTTCTTTACGAAAATCATCACTAAAAACATGAGTTAGTAATACTAATTAAGTAAGACAATGTAATGCATAATTGCATCTCAATTTTTTTTGGTTTAGTTACCACCGCCCCCCGTTTCCTGTCACCATTTACTTTCAAAAACTGCAGCTGAGCAACCACTTGTCGCCACTTTCAATCCGGCCTAGTTACGTTGATTCTACTGTAGTACATATTTGACACTCTTTAATGTTATTCTTATACCCACTTATGAATCCGTATTTTGTGTTAGCATTCAGTTTATACTTAATTAAGAATTGTGAATATTAACTAGATATTATGATTGTGTAAAGGGGTTAAGCCTGGTTTATAAAACTCTAAAGTAAATATTGACAATTTAGGTAAATAGGATAACATAACAATATGTTTACATATATGAAATCATATAGTTGCACGCAATTGTTGAACTCTAATGTCAATTATACATTGATAATCCGATTTGATGTAATTAGTTGAATGTTTTTAATCGATTTCATAAAGAAATATGTAAAATTAACAATACTGAATGATACTTACATCAAGGTTCGTCATATTGTCTTTTTTTGTGTACCAATTAGGGTAAATCACTTGTATTTATATTACTTATAATATTCCTTAGCACTTGTTCACTTAATTCTTCATAGTTTTATGTTAATTATTTAAAAATTATAGAAATATGTCACAAAATCGTATTTCTGTGATTGTAATTTTTGACAATTGCCAAATGCCAGCCAGCAGCCAACCAAAGAGCATAAATAAAACCACAGATTAGTACCAACATGAACCATAGGTTACAAAACACAATGACAATTCGATCGTGAAACGAAACGTTTCAAATCCGTTCCATTGACCTATAGACCTGGACTATGCTTTAAATGTCACAAAATTGACCACTCTCTAGAAAGAGACAACGCTACTTTGTGTACCTGTCACAGAGACAGGGCCGTACAAGTTTCTTTCAATTCTCTCTTTCACGCTTTGCAGTCAATAATTACTTTTTAAGTGAAAGGGATGGCGCTGTCCAGGTCTATACGTCAATGATCTGTACCAAAACGATAAAGCTGACTATAGTGTATAGTCAGGAGTTGTAAAAATGGCTGCAAACTTACATGTCACTATTTTAACAGCTCCGCGTTAATCGTGCAAAAACAAAAAACAAATTTATTATACTCTACGAGTGCAAAATATACTTCAAAGACGTGTTATCTGGATAAGAACGAGACTTTGTGATTCAAAGAAGAAAACTTGAAAGAATATAAACTCGAAACTGGCGAATGCATAGAATGGGCGAGCCTTATTCTCTACCATTGACGTAGGGACCAGGACTGCGCCATAACCTCACAAAATTTACCACTTTATGTTATGGGGGAAGGTTAGCACATCTCCCCTCACTCTTCTTGCCGGAGATGCGTAGTTTTATATAAGAATACATAAAGTTGGTATAAATGTCATTATTATCATGGATTTTGGAAGTGTTGAGGGTTGCGAGTGAGTGGAAAGGGGAAGAGGAACGTAAAATTTGTTTCGGGTAATTAGGGCCGCTGCCGCGGCACGATCGCCTCGCGCATAGGGGGTCACAGTTCTAACCTAACCTAACCGAATCTTCTTCGTCTTATCGATGAGAGCGATCTCTTCCAGGTAACGTTTGGATGGACAGGGATGTTTTTAACAATACCAACTGATAGGTAGTGTAGAAAAATGTAAATTAAAAAGGTACAGACGTACACGATTTTACATTAAGTCAATAGATAAAAACAAAAACATATTTCTAACATTTTAATAAAACCATTAAAACGAATGCATAAATACATAAATACAGAACATAAGTATCTTTTTCTTTAAAAAATAACTAAACTATGTAAATAAAAAAAAACATTTACATAAAAATTTAAAGTTTCAAAAACCAAGTAGGTATTTGGGTATAGTCATAGATCAGAGATTGTCCGGGTATCCTCACCTGGAACAAGTCTCTAATAGAATCAGAAAGTTAAGCTGGGTTTTCAGGACATTAAGAAACGTAGTTCCGAAAAACGTCACTATAAAACAAAATTCGACAAAAAATCTTCTAAATGAGATTTACGTAGCACTAGTGCAATCTGTGTTGATATATTGCATTCCTGTATGGGGAGGCGCGGGAAAAACAAAATTCATTGAGGTAGAGCGAGCGCAACGTTCGCTCATAAAAACCATGTATTTTAAGAAAAAAAGATTTCCAACAACAACTACTCACTTACTCTCTGTCAGAAAACTCTATGTCACCCTAACTGTACTTAAGAAACATAAATCCTTACCATATGATGCAGACATTAAACTTAAGAGAAGGAAAGACATAGTTGCTAAGGCACCCGTAACTCGAACCGTGTTTGCTCGCTTGCAATATGAAAGAAGTGCAGCACATTTATATAATAAAATAAATAAAAAGATATCTATTTAATCTAATACCCATTATGAATGCAAATCCAGACTGATCGAGTGGTTAAAATGCCTTTCATACGACGACACCGAAGCATTGATGCAATATATATAGATCACTTAACACTATATTACTTCTCCCCCCACATCCCCCACATTGCACGCACGCACACACACACACACACACACACACACACACACACACACACACACACGCGCGCGCACACACACACACACACACACACACGCACACACACACACACACGCGCGCACACACACACACACACACACACACACACACACACACACACACACACACACACACACACACGCACGTTGAATCTAAGAAAATTTGTATTAAACGTTGAGGCCAGTTATCAATAGAAGCACGCACTCTTTCCATGGGAAAATTCTTCACTGCCAATCGTATGGATTGTTTTAGGGACTCCAAATTATCATGGCGTTTAGAGCAAGCCATACTCTCTAAAACTGACCATAAATCATAATCCAGCGGATTAAGATCGGGACTAGACGACGGCCAGTCTTCAGCTCTGATGAAGTCCGAAACGTTCACTTCCAACCAAGACTGCGTGGACCGAGCTTTATGACTCGGCGCTGAGTCTTGTTGGAAGGACCATACTTGGTTATTGAACATGGTGTTGTTAAGGGGTTTAACTACCTTCTCAAGAATGGTATCTTGATACACTTGTGCCGATGTTTTGATACCTTTTTCACAAAAATATGGCTCAGTCACTCCTTCATAGCTAACACCCCACCAAACCATCACTGAAGTCGGATAATGCCCACGATGCACTCTGTCGACTAATTGGGAAGCTTCCTTAGAGCTTTGAGCATAAATACGGTCATTTTGTTTGTTAAAATGTTGCTCAACTGTAAAGATTTTCTCATCCGTAAACAAAATTTTTCTGTGACCTCCCTTTGCGTACCGCTTCAGTAGTTGCTTCGATTTTACCACCCTATTCTTTTTTAAATTATCAGTTAAAAAATGACCAGTGCGTCTCTTATAGGCTGCAAGTCCTAAGTCATCTTTTAAAATGTGTGACATGGTTCTGGGTGCTATCTTCATCTCCCGAGATAAAATCTTTTGCTTTCGGACAGGATTTCTTCGAATTCTTTCCCTTACTGCTTTGACCACCATTTTCGTACGAACACTACGTGGACGGCCAGATCTTTTTCTGTCACAAACAGAGAAGGTCTCATTGTACCTATTAATAGCCCGGTACACAAACAATTGACTAATACCAAGCGTATGGAGAGTTTTAAAAATTACATTCGGCTCCATACCAACTTTGTGTAATGCAATCACAGCGATTCGGTTTTCTTTATCACCCCACTCCATTTTAATATAGCAAAATATTGTACAATGTATTGGCGCCAAAATGAGAAAATACAATGAACAATCGTATAAAAATGACAGATTCCAAATTCAAATGTAATATCTTTCTTATTTTTAATTGTAACAGTATTTATGGCCAGACTAGGTATACTAATAAAATAGCTACTTATTTACCTACTTAAAAAAAAGCAAACACACTTGACATATTGTTTTTTGTATACTTATATAGTTATATTTTATCTGACAAAGGCATTTATAGTAATTGTAAAATTATTATAAAATATGATTGTAATGGGCATAAATTTGCCGTCAAGGACAATGGATTATAGGGTAATTGAGTGTTGCGTATACTACTGAATATTTATATTAAGTAAATATCTACAATACGTGATATGTAGGTACCTACACCTTCCAAAGAAAACGAAAAGTATAAAGTCAAACTGCAAACAGAGGTTTCATCAGTACAACATTATCAAGACGTAGACATTATAGTCTTTTTAACCGATTTCAAAGAAGAGTAGGTTCTATTTTACCACTTTCATCTAATATATAAAATTCTCGTGTCACAGTTTTCGTTGCCATACTCCTCCGAAACGGCTTGACCGATTTTAATGAAATTTTGTGTGCATATTGGGTAGGTCTGAGAATCGGACAACATCTATTTTTCATCCCCCTAAGAGTTTGTTTGTTTGTTTGAACGCGATAATCTCAGGAACTACTGGGCCGCATTGAAAAAATATTTTATTGTTGAATATTCCATTTATCGAGGAAGGGTATAACATCACGCTACGACCAATAGGAGCGGAGCAGCAATGAAAAATGTTGTAAAAAAAGGGAAAATTTACGCAGACGAAGTTGCGCGGGTCAGCTAGTAATATTTAATACTAGCTGTCCCGCGCAACTTCGTATGCGTAAATTTTCTCCGTTTTTGCAACATTTCTCGTCGCTGCTCCGCTCCTATTAGTCGTAGCACGATGTTATATAGCCTATAGCCTTCCTCGCTAAATGGGCTATCGAACAGTGAAATAATTTTTCAATTCGGACCCGTAAATCCTGATATTACCGCGTTCAAACAAACAAACTCTTCAGCTTTATAATATTAATATAGATAGATTGATGCTCACCTGTACCTATAGAATAATCTAAGAAATTAATCTATAATTCTTAAATTATTTCTTACACTTAGCTGAGACCTAATTAACTTAGATAGACACAACACACTTTGATGTTGGCAAACAAACTCTGTATAAAATTACTTATTAAAATTAAATATAATATTCTTAATTAATCACTTAAAAGTCTACACTGTATACGTTCCGTCACGCGTCTGGTGTTTATTTTATTTTCAACCGACTTAAAAAGGAGGAGGTTCTCAATTTCATTTTTTTTTTCAATGTTTGTTATTCGATTACTCGCAGACGGCTGGAATTTGAGAAAAAAACATTGCGTTTGAAAGGGTATACTCCCAGATTAGTCTCATTGTCATCAAAGTTTGGATCTGATAATCAGATCATGGAGAAATTGAGAGAACTCTTCAATTTTTTTTTTAACAACTTTTACAATTCCATTACAGGATTCCCAATGCGGTATCATAAGCTACATAGATTTAGTAGGTACCTGAATTTCAACAGGTTACAGTGATAAATATCTACGTGGGTAGCAATATTAAATAGTCGTATGGGTCGCGGCAATGGGGCATATTTCAGCAAATTAGTTCTCGTGACTGGGACGCTAAGCGTAAGAGGTCCTCGGCGCGCGCCTACGTAACCATCGGGGGCACACAGCTTCAGTTCCGCGAGCACGGCCGGGTGATGCCGCTGTCCGATAAGCACCCGCCATACGTAGCTCGCTAGCGATACGTCGCGCCGTACGCTCAACCGCGTGTATCCTACCATACCGAGGACGAACAACTTGGGTACATCAGTGGGTACATAGGGTATACTCCGTATTGTTTCAAATACAAGAATCTAGTAAATTTCTTCTGATTTTTTTCTTTATTAAAGGCACATCTTTAAATAATTTGGCTATAGTTTGTTGTAATTCGTGCATTTACTGCCTCTGTGGCGCGGTGGGAATGTGTCCGACTGCTATGCAAGAGGGTCGATACCACGGATGACCAGCGGAACTAATCAATAATAAATATTGCGGGTTGCGATCTGAGTACTGTGTTCGATACCTGATTTTTCGCCTCTGTCAAATCATGTATTGGAACTGATGATCTAGTATCAGGTAAACTCCTCAAAGATGATAAAAGTATCGCATTCGCAATATTTTGTAAAAAGAAATGAGCATTGTTTTTAAACTTTCGCGATTTTTTTACATATTAGATAAATTTTACCTTAAATTATTCACGCGATTAAGACCCGCAATATATACTTTTTCATAATATTAGATACATTTTTCGGGACTGAATCGCGTGTAATAAAAGAATATGTAAATAAAAGGTTTGAACTTTAAAATAATTCACGCGATTAAGTCCCGAAATATATCTAACTAACTGACCTGCAACTTCGTCTGCTTGATTTTTTCCCATTTTTGCAACATTTTTCATTGTTGCTCCGCTCCTGTTGGTCGTAGCATGATGGTCTATAGCCTATTGCCTTCCTCGATTAATGGCTATCCAACAGTGAAAGATAGCCCATTTATCGAGTTCAATCCAATTTTTCAATTCGCATTAATAGTTCCTGAGATCACCGCGTTCAAACAAACAAACTCTTCAGCTTTATAATCTATGTATAGATAAGAAATAATTGTTTGGATTATGCTATTGTAACATAAATCAATAACAAACCAATACTCTAGAAGTGAGAAATAAAGTATATATATATTTTTTGTTTTTTGTACAAAGTGATAATAAAGTTGTTACAAAGAAATAAAAACCGACTTCCAGAATAAATATGAGGTAGGGCAAAAGCTAAAAATAATATAGGTTACAACAAAAAAAAAAAAAATTTTGAAGTTGGTGCCTAAAACATAACTAGATACATTAATAACTCGCACCAACTTCAAAATGTTTAATTATTTTTTGTTGTTGTACTTATATTAATTTTTGCTTTTTCGTTACATTATATTTATTTTTTATTTAAATATCTCAGTCTCTTAATATCCCAAAATGACTTAAGTGTCTTCTTTGAAATACCTTGAATGCAGTTCGATTTACTTTTTAAATCAAAATGATGTCTTCCTTCTGTTATATGTTCTATCTACAATATTCAAGGTACTTTCCCTCTGTGTGGTTTGGGACAATCTGTTGTATACATTATGTAAACGATTAATTAATCTATCAAGGAAGTAGTAATACAAGTGTTTTAAGGAGTCACAAACCTTATGACGTATTAGTTCGTATAGAGTCATTGTTTGTGTGCCGAGAACCGTACAATAAATCAATTGTTTTTTCGTTTTTCGCATGTGGTTTTAACGACTTGTTTGTGAAACTAAGATCAGATTTTTCTTAGCTTCAGACAAAATACAGATTTTTATAAAATAATATTGTTAGTAAATGTTTTTTTAGTGATGACGCTCATTCATTGTTTAGGTACGACCTGTGTTAATTAATAATTATTTGTAGAACAATAATTATAATGTAATAGAACCTAAGATCTGTTCATGTTATGTCCGTTTGTCAAGGCTTTTCCTCTCAGGAACGTGTGGAGTTACAGTCACGCCCTTACAGCAATTAAAAATCTAACTCTAATCTAAGTAAATATTTTATTATAATAATTGAAGCGGCGGTAGCCTAATGGGTTTCGAATCCTACCCATTATACTACCGACGTGAACCCACGGCTTTTTTTTTTTTTTTTTTTTTTTTGTTTTGGCGGGAATAATTCCTGACGAACACCTCCACCATCCGGGGAAGACGGTGGAGGTAGTGTGGGGTTTGCACCCACTAAAAAACCCGCCGTGTATCTCCCGCCACCTTCGCGAACGGGCCGCCGGAATTTGTTATGCCGTCGGCGGCCCGCCCAGTGGCAATGCCCGGACGCGATGTTGTTGCGTTCCGGGCATTTCACACCTACGCGGCCCCTGGATACACACAGGGTGCCGCGCCTCCACGGAAGGCCGCGGGCGAGGCAGATTACCCCGTACGCCCGCCCGCAGCCCCACCTAAGGCGGCATCAGGCGCAGGTATGCGCGCCGACGCCGCCCGGTTCGCCGGCGACGGAGCGGGTCCGCCAGGGAACTCTCTTCCCTGACGCGCTCCGCCGCCTCCTTCTGCGAGATGACGTCCTCGCAGAAGGATGCGACCGCATTCCACGACCCCTCGCCCCGGACCATGGACAGAACCACGGCCGGCAACGAGAGGTCGCTTCCGACCACTGCGGTGAGAACTCGACGTTGCCCCTCCCAAGCTGGACAATGTTGGAGGGTATGCTGCGCCGAGTCCTCACCGCAGTCGCAGTGGTGGCAGGCGGGACTCGGTTCCCTCCTAGCGACCGTGTGCAGGTACTTACCGAAGCACCCGTGCCCGGAAAGGACCTGCACCAGCCGGAAGGAAAGGGTCCCGTGCTGCCGCCCTGCCCACTCCTCCAGGACTGGCCGGAGCGCCTCCACGGTTCGAACACCTGCCCGTGGAGCCTCCAGCCGGCCCTGCCACCGGGCCATGAGTGCCTCACCGCGCCAAGCGCGTAGCTCCTCGGGCAGGGGCACCGAACCCCCTGCCCGAACAGCCACCGCCCGCCGATGCACTTCGGCGAGCACTTCCGCATCCAAATCCCACGGGGGTGTGCCGGCCAATGCGCACGCCGCCTCTGCAGACACCGTGCGGTATCCGCGTATGGCCCTGACCGCCATGGTCCGCTGGGGTCTCCCTAAGCGGACCCTATTCTGGGCGGTCAGGGACGCCGCCCACACGGGTGCGCCGTACAAAGCCATTGACCGCACCACCCCCGTGTACAACCGTCTACTCGAGGCACTGGGTCCGCCCAGGTTCGGCAACAGCCTCCCCAGTGCGGACGCCGCAGCCTCGAGTTTTGGCGCCAAAATGCGAAAGTGCTCGTCGAAGAGCCACCGCCCGTCTACTACCAGGCCCAGATACTTCATCTAGGCCCGGACCTGTACGAGGACCGAGCCGACGGCTATCGAGGCGCCAGCAGGTGGACCGCGACGGGGCCCATGGAATAATAGGGCCTCCGTCTTGGAAAGGGCCACCCTAAGCCCCAGCGCCTCGATGCGCCCGACCATTCGGGAAATCCCTAGGTTGGCCAGGCGCGCCGCCTCCTCAAAATTCCCACCCCGGGCCGTGATGAGGGTGTCATCCGCATAGCAGATGACCCCTATCCCGGGGGGGAAGCCACACCGCAGGGCCCAGTCGTAGCCAATGTTCCACAAGAGGGGCCCTAAGACAGAGCCCTGTGGAACACCGCACGAGACGTCCCTGCGGATTACCTCACCCTCTCGGTCCTCGTACAGGATCCTCCTGCCTTCGAGGTAGTCTGCCACTAGCTGCCTCAGGTACGCGGGCACTCCATGATACCGAAGCGCCTCGTTGATGCAGCTGAATGGCAGAGACCCGAAGGCGTTGGCGATATCGAGCGATATCGCCAACATTACTCCTCCACCGGCGACGGCCTCCTCCGATGCGGCCCTCAAGCGCAGAATGGCCCCAATGGTCGAGCGCCCAGCACGAAAGCCGTACTGAGCATCCGACAGATTAGGGCCGACCTCGTTCAAATGCCGGACGATGCGGGTAGCGAGAATCCTCTCCAGCAACTTCCCCGCCTCGTCCAGCAACACGATAGGCCTGTAGGCCGCAATTGAGTCGGGAGGCCGTCCCGGCTTTGGAAGGAGCACCAGCTTCCCTGCCTTCCAGCAGTCAAGGAACCGTCCGGACACCAGGCACACGTCGAACAGTCCCCTGAGGCGGTCCCCGATATGGTCGAGGGTCAGGGCCAAAACCCGGGCGGGAATCCCATCCGGCCCGGGGGCGGTGTTCTTCGAACGCATTCGAAGAACAGCCGCGCCCACCTCCGCTTCGGTGACAGGCGGCACAGTTGTGTCGGCCTCCCGGTCGTCGGTCTCATCCTCGGAGACCATCGCCGGGGGCGCGTGCTCTGCCTGCAGCGGGAATAGGCCCTCGACCACTTCCGCAAGGAAGCTGGGCTGGAGAATCTCGGTAAGGGGGGGGCCCGCCGAGCGGAGCTTGTTCAGCGCCGCTCGATATGGGCGACCCCAGGGGTCACGGTCGAGACCCTCCAGCATCTCCTCTCTCGCCCTCTCCTTGGCGAACGTGAACCCACTCCTAACACAAGCCTTTGAGCTTAGCTGGAGGGGTTAACAAGATTGCTAGTAATGTGGGACTCAAACCCACATTGCAAAAAAAAAAGTAAAATAAATGCAATCAGATAATCGAACTTCACTTTCGCTCTTATTGAAATTTGACAAGCAAATGAAAAAATACTGCATAAATAAGCATGGAGACGCCAAAATGACGTCTCAGAAAATCATCCTACTATGGAGTATAATTAATTATAATTCGTAACAGCATGATTTAGTGTAGGTAAGTACCTACAATTTTGGAGAAACAATAATGACGTCGTACGTTAGGGGGCGATAAATCAATCTTAGCAGGGTTTCATTTTTAAAACCGTCGTTTTAAAAAAATCCGAGCGAAGCTCGGGCATGCAGGTACTATCTAATTAAACAATAGTGGGAAAATAGAGAAGCAGGTAAAGAAATAAGTAGATAAATATTTAAATGCTGTTTAATAAGTCTTTGTGCAGATTATGCCACGTTTACACGCTTGCCGACGCTTGGAAACGTCCGCAAGCTCCAAGTCTTAACAAACGCTTGGATGCCATTTACTGCATTTACACGGTTGCAAGTGCATTGGTATATTCTGGATAGGCAAGCATGGCAGATGTGGACGTTGAAGTTGCCCGCTATTGCGTTTGGCTTCGTGAGCTTATTACACTACACTAATTCAGGGACCCTAAACCCATAAAAAGAGAGGTGTAATAAGAGCTAGGTCCTAAATTCTGTTTATTTTTTTTTGTTTGAATTAACCCAGAGATAGAAGGTACTATGTGAGATTTAGGCAATGCCACTTTATGCACGCGTCTGGATTAAGAGCCCAAGTTATTTAATCATAACAGTTTTCATTCACGTTTAAGAAATTCATGGCCCTTTGCTATAAGTTGTTACTATTTTTTACTATTTTTTCCTTTAAATCATATTTCGTTTTGCAAGGATTTAAAAAATGGGCACTCGATCCAGCTGCACATGGGTTCGAATCCTACCCATTATACCTACTACCGACGTGAACCTATTCCGAAAAATGCCTGTCAAAACACATCAGTCGAGTGTCAAATTTTTCATCAATCGAATCTGCTGGGAGGCGAGTCTTTCCAACTTGAGCGATATTTGCTATTGCTGTAGGTACAGGAAATACTGTGCGGGTTTCGCTCAGGTATTAGGATTTAATCATACGTCATAAAAACTCCATATTTTTTATAAATATTGATAATTGTGACGTCACACACCACTTCAAATAATAAAGTTTCCATTGCATTGGCTATCTAACTGGCTGAAAAGTTTAAGGAAAAAATGTTGACTGCCTCTGTGGCGCGGTGGGTTTGTATCCGACTGCTACGCAAGAGGTCGTTGGTTCGATCCCCACCCAGGATAAAACTTTGTGTGTTAAGCACGATGGTTTATTCTGTGTCTGGGTGTTATTTATCTATAATATGTATGTCTTTAGAAATATATAAGTATTTATCAGTTGTCTGTGTTCCATAGTAGAAGCTCTGCTTAGTTTGAGATCAGATAGCGTTGTGCTGGTTGTCCCAAGATATAAGGGTTCCGTTTTGCCATTTTGGCTACGGAACCCTAAATGGGATATATCTCGTATTCATTTTAAAAAGTTATTGATGTCATTTTACTCATTAAGAGACGTACTTTCGATATCAGTTTAAAGTTTTTTGATATTTCTTTTATTTACGAAATATTCACCTGTACACACTTAGCAATTAAACCCTATATTTCTAAATATAGTAATATACAATAAAGATAAATTACACCCAGAAACTGAATTAACAATCATGCTTATTGCACAAACATTAACCCTGGAGAGGGAATCAAACCCACGACCTCTGGATTAGCAGTCAGGGTCACTAACCACTGCACAAACAGGTTGGATGTCGCCCACGGCTTCTCCCGCGTGAATGATTTTACCCCTTTAGGGGTTAATTTTTGCTTTCGATCAAAACGCTGCAACACGCGATCCTTTATTTACAAAGCCAAATTAAAAAAAAAACGGATTGCACTCCGGGAGTGCCGCTAGAAGTGAAAACTGGAAAATTATTGTTTTATAAAAGTACTATCATTTATGTGGTTAAATACAATATTCGTCTATTGCGCTATCGTACACAAACATGACAATTTATATTAGGTACATAAAAAATTTAACACTTCAGAACTGTTACAATTATTTTATATCAAAAAGTTTATTCTCAGAAAGCGCGGCCTACTCTCCCTCCGTCTTACAAATTTTCGATCAGGTCACGTGTCCTGACGCGCGTTTAACAATTTTTACCCATCCCAAAAAAGTGCACAACGCCACTAAAGAAGTTTTCACTTCAAAAAATCACAGATCTAACTTTAAAACTGAAGGAGTTTGATACAAAACTTTATTGTACAACTTTATTGTAAAACGATGAAATATGTGTTTCTTTTTAACCAAGAAGTCAAATACGAAATTTCACTGATATAACTTCAAAACTCACGGAGTTTCATACAAACGTGTAATTCCTTTTTTACCCCCTACGAATTTCCTAAAATCCGTTCTTAATGGATGCCTGTACTATAAAGGATTTAAAATGCCAAAAGTTCAGGCCCCAGTAGTTTAGGCTCTGCAATAATTAATCAGCCAGGCTGTCAGTAAGTCAGCAGAACAAGTATTTATAATGAAAAATAAACTCTAAAGAACTTTCATCATAGAGAAACATTGTTTTAGATTACGGTCAATACAAAAAATTACAAATTACAGATGAAGTAGAGATGGGCCGACTATTATTTACTTTTCAGAGCTTTTTGTACGTTTTACATGTGCAGTCGCTAAAAGCGCCCTTCGTGTGCAGTACAACAACGCGTTCAGGGTGCTGCTGGGACTGCCGCGCTTCTGTAGTGCATCAGGTATGTTTGCGAAGGCCCGAGTAGATTGCTTTTACGCAACCATGCGAAAGAGATGCGCGTGCGAGAGAGCGGCAACAGCATCCTGAACATCATTGCGCGAAGGCTGGACTGAGGTATAGACTATACCTGAACCATTGTTGGACTATAGCGGGGGACATGGTGCAAGAATGGCCCTTATAACTTTTTAATTGTTGATTTATACTAACCTAGAAAATAAGTATAAAGGGGCGTCTAAACGGGGCTTTTTTAACGGCAATTTGTGGCGGCAATGCTGTGGCCGGCAACATGTCAGTACTCTCCAATATTGATTTGATAGTTGCCGGACGATTGCTGAGCGATCTATTTTCCGCAATGTTGCCCGGCCAATTTTGTTGTTGTTTCAGTCGCCCTCTATTTTATTGTTGCCGGGTTGTGTAGCCCGTTTAGGAGACTGGATCATGCACTATACAATTGTAGACATATTACCATTATTGGCCGAGCAATTAGTTGCCAGTAGTGCCGTCACAAATTGCCGTAAAAAATGACCCGTTTAGACGCCCCTTTACTAACATATTTGAGCCATTGTAGTTGATTTTAAACTAAAATAAATACAAGGCAACTAAAAAGCAATAAATAATATACCTAAAATAACAAAAACAAATTAAACATTTTGAAGTTGGAGCAGAATAAAACATAAAGACTACTATTTCATGGCACCAACTTCAAAATGTTTAATTTGTTTTTGTTATTTTAGGTATAGTATTTATTGCTTTTTAGTTGCCTTGTATTTATTTTAGAAGTCGGTGATATTTTTTGTTAAAAAGTTTATATTTCTCACTTTTTAGTGGGTTGGTTTGTAATTCACATAAGTTATAATAGACTTATGTCAACTGCTGAAATCCTTTTACAAAATATTGCTTACCCCGATGCAGGGCCGTTAATTGTTGAGGAGTTCACTATCAGCTCTATTACATTGTGGAATAGTAATATAACGAGAATAAAGTGCTAATCAATACCATATTAAATTATCTGAATCGCAAACTGTGAAATTTTGAATAGGTCTGCTCCTCATTTGTGGTCTTCATCATCAGTTCCACTTCACCAATTGGTATTTTTTAAGAGTAAATGCACGAATCACTATGAAATATACCTAAATCACTGTAGGTGTGCCTTTAATATTTTAAGAGTTCCCTCGATTTCTCCAAGATCCCATCATCAGATCGTGATATGATGACAATGGGACCAACTTGGAAGTGTACCCTTTCAAACACAAAAACAATTTTTCAAATCGGTCCAGCCGTCTTTGCGTAATCGGTGAACAAACATACAAAAAAAAAAAAACAACATACAGACGAATTGAGAACCTCCTCCTTTTTGAAGGCGGTTGATAAAATATTCATTCATTTATTCATTATAATCGGATCAAAAAGGCCAATACTGGGCCGACTAGCTTTCTTTAAGATTCATTTCTGTTAAAATTATTGCATAACGTATTGATTGGGTAGCACCCACCTTGCTTACATTTAAGTCAGATCACGGTTGCTGCAAACCGGTCGAGCACATCGCCCGAAGTTTCGAGATTCTGTGCGCGTTGCTTAAGCGCGATTTTGTGAAGGTAACCTTCTCCACTTGTGGTATTTTTTGCATTGCTTAATGGGTTGATTGTGTAAGATATATTAGTCATATTGCAGGAAAATAAGACCTAAAGGTGAACTTGTAACATCTGCTAAGTACATATACGTCGTTATGTTATATATAGGTATTTTGGTAAAGTTGAAACGTCTCAGTTTTTGTCTGTTGTTGTGTAAGGACGTACTTTGACGGGACCAGAGGCAAGTTATTACTTATTGCTGCCAATCGTCATATACCATACCATACTATACGGTACTTACCTACCTACCTAATATTTTTAGTAATATAATAAGTAAACCTGTGACAGAAATCGGTTATAGGAACAGTCATATTCTTCATATTTATACCCTAAATAATGTAGGTAGGTACATACATGTAATTATGGTTAGATTAAAACACATCGGGACTTTCCCAACGTTTCGATCGATTTTCTCCTATCGTAGTTACGGGCCACGGGTCAACAATTCAATCGAAACTTCGGGTAAATAAAGTGTACCCATCTACTAGATTTTTGTTTAGAAGTAGATAGGTATTTATTGGTTTTATTTCTTTAATAAGACTTGTTACATTCCAGAACCAAAATAACAGATCCAAGCTGATGAAGTCATGAAGGTTGTTGCAGAAAGATTGTTATCTGAGGAGTCGGAAAACGGCTATGAGTCGGTGGCTGAGTTCTACGCAGGAAAGTCTGTCTTTATAACGGGCAGTACAGGATTCCTTGGAAAGGTAATTCCATACATGATCGAACCCATAGCATTTTTTCAAAACGTGTAATATTTGAAAAACGTCGGGCGGATAATTTTATACCGGCCCTTCCGCTGCCAATGCCTTTTACCCGACTGTGTCATGCAAAGGAGGGTAATGTGTTTATCAGTCTATGTATGTATGTGTATTCCTTTGTGGCACTATAGAGATCAAACGCGTGGGCCGATTTTGATGATTGGTATTAATCTTGCGAGTGTAAAGACATGGCAGCAATTAAAATTCAAAATGGCGACAGCCAAACGCCATATTGTGATGAAGAAAATATGCCATGTAAGATATCATTGTGTAGGTATTTTAAAATCGTGATGAGTTTTCATAAATCATTTGTCACTTAAAATTACCGTTTAGAATTTATAGCGATTTAAAATTTGTTACCATATACTTTTCACCTAAATTTTCGGTAGTTACAGTTGTTACGTCTTACAACTAAGCACTAAAAAGTATTAAAGCCATTCATGAACCCACTAAATATGAACTTACTAAAATGCAAAAAAAAGTTTTTTAAGATTTTATTATTTTAATTTGTTGGCTTAAGTAATATATATATGTGTATCCATGCAAAACTACAGCTTAGCACTAACAGACTCTGACCTAAGCTGCGGACGGACATTGCGAAAGTACAAGGGTTCCGTTTTGCCATTTTGGCTATGGAACTCTAAAATAATAATAATAATATCTTGGGACAGCCCACACAACGCTATCTGATCCCAAACTAAGCAGAGCTTGTACTATGGAAACCAGACAACTGATAAACATACTTCAATATTTTTAAATACATACATATTATAGATAAATAACACTCAGACACAGAATAAACCATCGTGCTCATCATACAAAGTTTTATCCTGGGTGGCGATCGAACCCACGACCTAACCACTAGACCAACAGGCCAGTCACATGATCCTCCGACGATTCGATTAAAAATAGCGCTTACCGAATTTACGTAGCAAGTGGTAAATTATAGGTAGCAGCAGATAGATTGTTGTTAGCTTAGGATGTTGATAGGGAAACTACTAAGAAAGTCTAATCTATCATAGTAAACTTCTTAAGTGTATCCCTGTGTCTCTTTCCTAAGACATATCAAAGCATATTGTACCTACTTTATTTGCCATCAATATTTTACAGGTCTTAGTCGAAAAGTTGCTGTATAGTTGCAAAGACATCGGAAATATATTTATACTGATACGAGATAAGAAAGGCGTCAACGTAGAGGAAAGAGTGCAGCAGTTAATCAATCAACCTGTGAGTCATTAACATTAATTAACATTAATTACACAGACTGTCTACCCGTCTCAGTAGACGGATAGGCAGTCTGAGACAGAATGGTCAGTACCAGTCTACAGTGACCACGGCCGTTGCAATACGGTCGAAACGTCGGGCAATAAACAAGGTATTTTACCTTCAATTATTCACGCGATTAAGACCCGTAATATATATATATATATTTTCATAATGTGTACAAATCGCGAAAGTTTATCAACATTAATAAGAAACTTTTAATTGTTAGTAAATTTCATGTCATATAAACAAACCAATCACGTTGCTTTTCACTGCTTTCTCCCCAAAGGCACGTCAATATACGCTCAGTTGTCAAATGTAATCTGAATTGACATTACGGGCTTAGTGTTTGTGTCCGTGACATATTTGTAACATCCCCCGCGACTCAGGGCTTGTACGTAGGGTACAGGTAGTGCAGGAGTCGCCTTTTATATAAAAAAAAATATATATTGACCGGCCACACACGTGATGCGTCTATTTATTTTGTATCCTGTCTTCAGCTTTATATTGGTATTGGTAGCTTCTCGCCAGCTTTTCTATTGTCGGAATCATGATCTTAATTTATAATTTTTCGAAATGTACCGATGGAGGGTTTTCATTGGTAAGTTTCAGAAAATAAGCTGGGTTTTAGCATCGAGATATTATGTACTAGTACGTTAATACTTCAATGGGTTTGAGCTGCGTTTGAGCTAAGTCTTGATATGTAATTCCATCAAAGTTTTTACATAGGCGGTTTAAATATCGATTTCATATTTTCGACCTCAATTTATTGTAGCTATTCTCAAGAATAAAAAGCGAACGGCCTCAAGATTTGAAGAAAATCTTACCTATCAGTGGAGACATCAATCAATTTGCCTTTGGAGTTTCTTCGGAAGATGAGAATAAATTAATTGATAAGGTAATCGATATATTTTCATTTACCAAATGGAACTGTCTCATAATTAACGCAATTTCTAGCTCTACTAAATAAAATATCTATTTAAGAAATTTATTATTTGCAAACAATTTCTTGGTGGAATTATTTAGTGTCAGTATACACCAAGAAGCTTATAGTTGACTGGAGTCAACACTATATAATTTGTTACTGAAGAGAACAAATTTGATCAATTTCACATTTGTATTACCATCTTTCTCTTTCGTGACTATGGTAACCATGATTATACTAGAAAGAGAAGTGGAAGCGACACGACGTAATGAGGTCTCTAGTCTTCACTATAAGCTTCTTGGTGTACATTATAAAGATTTAGACAGTAAGAATGTTCTATGATTCTAGGTATCAGTAGTATTTCACGTAGCAGCAACTACTAAGTTTAATGAGAAACTAGATATAGCTGTAAACATTAATGTGAAAGGAACGCAATATGCACTAAATCTTTGTCATTGGATGAAGCATATCAAGGTGATACATTATTTCTTGTATTTTTTTATGTTATAAATCGTAAGTTAAGCATTCTACACTGTGCGATCATGAATGGGGTCGTCCAGTTACTACATTACACCCCCCCCCCCCTTCTACTTAAGTTCTCGTGTATTTTTTGGTACAGAACATAATAATTTGCCAACGACTGGGGGGTGCAATTGGTCCAACACCGGTCCTGGTGATTCGCTCGCACGGGAGGGGAGGGGACGTATTCAACCCCGGCCAACGGTTCAGTCTGAGGAATCACGGTCTAAAGAAAGAAAAACTTGAGAGGTGTCAAGGGACACCCGGATGGAACGAAGTTCTTAACCTATTTTTTTTTTATAATCTTCGCAACACCACACTGTTCAATGCGAAATAGAAAGACTTTTTGGATTTGGACTAACCCTTTTAACTTAGGTAATTATTTTCTTCACAGGACGGCACTCAGTGCCATCGTTATTTAACAAGGCCATTTATTCACATATCTTTACTTGCAGGCTTTCGTCCATATGTCAACAGCATATTGTAACACGGACCAACCAGTATTGGAAGAGAAAGTGTACCCATCGCGGGGAGATCTCACTGAAGTACTCAAATTTGTACAAAAGCCTTACCAAGATGAGAAATTAATTGAAGAAAATATTTTGAGTGAGTATAATATCGT
The DNA here is from genome assembly GCA_945859575.2 of Herminia tarsipennalis. Taxonomy (NCBI): domain Eukaryota; kingdom Metazoa; phylum Arthropoda; class Insecta; order Lepidoptera; family Erebidae; genus Herminia; species Herminia tarsipennalis. Next base: position 4,506,812 of record OX243834.2, on the reverse strand, counting down.
CAGCAACCAAGTATTTTAATTGTACCACACAACATGTTTTTCTCGAATACTATTTAATGTTATTAAACGAAATTTAGACAGTAGAAAATATAAAAAATAAAATATAAATTGTTCAAAATGGCCGCCATTGTGCTGAACACAAGACCCTCAGCTCCAATTCAGTCTACAGTGAGTAGTCCAGCGAGTTCAAGTCTGAACTGGATGATTGCCATTCTTCCATACTGATGAAGCCTGATGAATTGTCCTTTAGCCACTTCTGTGTTGACTTTGCCTTGTGTGACGGAGCGGACTCTTGCTGAAAAATCCAATCTCTATTTTTAAAAAGGGTTTTTTATGGTGGTTTCACAACACCTTTCAAGATGTCAGTCTAGTAACTTTGTGCCTTCACCTTAACACCTTGTTGGCAAAAATACAACTCAAAACACCCCACCACACCATAACACTAGCGGGGTGATGTGTTCGCTGGACACGTCTCACAGAAGGCGGGATCTCTTTTGAGCAATTAGCTTAACTTTATTGCTTTTCGATAAAACAATAAAGTTTATTCCTATTGGTAAACTTTTCTTCGACGGTGAAGATTTTTTCGTCGGTAAACCAAATCTTTTTGGGTCGACATCGAGCGAGCCTTAATGTTCTTAAACGATAGTTTATGTAGTGGACTTCTCTTCCACTGAAGGCCTTACTTTTGGGTCACGTTTCAATATCCGGTTCACCGATATTCAAGATTTTTTGTTTCTAGAACATTCGAATTTATATTTTTCTATTTGATAATGTTCTAAATTAAAATTTTAAAAGGTTTTTATTAGGCTGCCTGTGTAATTTCGTTTAAAAACTCGGGTCTAAACTTATTTTTAAGTTTAATAATTATATTAATTTTAATAACATTGCAATATTGGGGCTACAATCAATCTCTGAGACACTCCAGAGAGTTGGGACAGAATTGTTTCGTGTATAAAAATTCAATATTCTGCCTTAATATTACAGAATTTATTTTACTGTCTTATAAAAGCTCCTAGCAGGCACTTGAAATGCCCATGACGGAATAACAATTGCTTTAGTACCTATAGGGAAGTTTCATTTATATATATATATATTTACGGTATATACCTATTTCTTTTTTCTTTTTTTAAAAGACAGCTTCCGTTGTAGCAGCAGCCCTGTATCGCAGGAGACTTTACAAACATTCAATTCACGGACATAAATATATAATTTCTAGGTATTTATGTATTACATATGTACTTTAATGTCTTTACAGAAGGTTTCCCAAATACATACACATTTACAAAAAACTTAGCAGAAGATTACGTTTTGAATCATCGGGAAAGTATACCAACCGTTATTATCAGACCTTCAGTGGGTAAGATAATTTCATTATTTAAAAACAAATGTTCAAATTTTAATACAAACTTGGTACAAATGTAAATGTAGAACCTAATTGATTCTAAATTTAGTTATTCCTTTATCTATACTAATATTATAAAGCTGAAGAGTTTGTTTGTTTGTTTGAACGCGATAATCTCAGAAACTACGGGTACGAATTGAAAAAATATTTTACTGTTGCATATCCCATTGGTCGAGGAATGCTATAGGCTGTAATATAACATCATCACGTTATGACCAATAATAGTGGAGCAGCAATAAAAAATGTTGCAAAAACGGAAGACGCATACGAAGTGGCGCTGGTCAGCTAGTCCTTCATAAGAGCTGCATTTTGGAATCTAAATGCCTTGTAATTTGTCTTTCTTAGTACAAAATCAGTCGTCATCTCTCATCAACCAAACTTTTAAAAATATATCTACATATTTAAATTGGGTCTTTGCGAATTTGCCATGACGTCAGTAATGAGTCGATTTGAATCATCAACATTTTAGACGTTTATAAAATTTCTTCATTGGTTTTATTTTATTTTCTTGTCTCGTGTGTTTTTATTTAAATCACTGTCAAATCTGTTTTAGTCCAAAAGCTAAAAGTTATATATTTGTACATTTTGTACATTACATTAGAATAGTTTTATAATTTATCTATTACAGTATCACCATCATTACGAGAGCCTTTACAAGGTTGGGTAGACAATTGGTTTGGAGCCACTGGTCTGGTCACGGCGTCCGTTAAGGGTGCCAACAGGATCTTATTTGGTGACCCAAAGAATAATCTGGACATCATACCAGTTGATTATGTTATAAATTGCACGATTGTAGCTGCTGCTAAATGTTCTAGGTATGATAAAGAATTATCAAAGTAGGTATCTGCCATTTATTTATAAATTTCAAAGTCTGATAAAAAATATCAACATCAACAGTTATTGTTGTTAATCATGTTTGACTGCCTTACTGCCTGTACTTTGTGTCCGTGACTTGTATGTTTTTAAAGTCCACCGCGACACAGGGCATGTACCCTAATGCAGGAGTCGTCTTTTTTTTTTAATACAAAGGAACCTAGTCATAGATTGTGAAGTAATTTTTATAGGCATTTCTTGCCAAAGACTTTACAAATACAATAATTGCATTTTTGAAAGATAGAAAAATTTGAATCCAGACTCAGGAATCGAACCCGAGACTTCCGTAGCCAAACCGGGTAAGCATTAAGAGATAGAAGAATTTGATATCTAGTAACATAGTCCAGATAGGTGGTTCGCTTCTGGCCCGGTTTGGCTACGGAAGTCTCGGGTTCGATTCCTGAGTCTGGATTCAAATTTTTCTATCTTTCAAAAATGCAATTATTGTATTTATAGATTGTGAAGTTAGAGATTGTGATGTTAACAAGGATATAAAGTTTTTGAAAGCAACTGCTTATTTTTTACTATCGTCCTTCTTTTTTTAATAAAACGCTAAACAATCTGTAATATTGTATTTCCAGTTCTAACGCTCTAACTGTATACAACTCCTGCACAAGTTCATGTAATCCCATCACGTACAAAGGATTCTTCGATGGTGTTAGGAAATCAGCAATTGCTACTGGCTTTCGTAAGTGTTTATAAGATATTTAAACAATTAATTCAATGTCTGCTTGGCTCTAGCGGCTAAGCCAGAGGGCTTGGGTTCGATTCCTAGCCTAGATATTTTTTGTGTGATGAGCACGATTGATTATTTTGTGTTTGGGTGTAATTTATAGCTGCGCCAAACGGAAATTAATGTTTTTCAAGCGTATGTCCATTTCTTTGGCACGTTTTATATCTCAAACGAATTGACGGATTTCATCATATGAGGTGTCGTTATTTTTTCTCAATTATAAGGGTTAAATAGGTAATAATTTTAGGTACTCAATCAGATATTTATTTTTAAAATGTCTTAAACTTGTTTGTTTCCTCAATTTGCAATTTTAAATTTGCTTTCTTTACTTTTTAGATGACAACTCGTATCCATTTCTGATGTTCACAAGTTGTGAATATGCTCTTACAATTGTTACATTTCTATTACAAATCATCCCTGCATATGTAGCCGATTTATTTAAATGGGCTTCTGGCAGACAACCTACGTAAGTTTATCAAATTTCATAGCACTATTTAGATAGTATCATCATCTATGTCATCACTATCATCTATATCAACATCATCTTCCACTACCAGAAATAATTTATTTTTTGCAATGTTTAATTACGAAATCTGGAAAACTGCTTATTTGCTGAAAGTTATAAGCCTTAAAACATTTACCAATTTTAATTAAAATTTTGGCGAAATGATCGTAAAAGCTTGCGCGATTTGTACACATTATAGAATTTTATAAGCTACGGGTATTTAGCCTTAAAATAAAATATTTACGCGATTAAGACCCGTAGCTTATAAAATTCTATAAAAACGTTTAGTTTTAAGAGAGACGCTAGTATCACTACTATTTAGAAATATATATGTATGTTTATCAATTGTCTGGTTTCCATAGTACAAGCTCTGCTTAGTTTGGGACCAGATAGCGTTATGTGTGTTGTCCCAAGATATTATTATTATTATTTAACTAAGAAACATTATTTTCAGGAACGTCAAGCTTCAGTCAAGAGTGTTACACGGAAGAAACCTCTTCAATTACTTCACATCCCACCACTGGGAAATGAAAGCTAATAATGTCAAGGCCCTATTTGCTTCTCTGTCAAACACAGACAAAGATATTTTTCCTTGTGATCCTTCAGATTTAAATTGGAACGAATATTTTTCTATATTCGTGGGAGGAATAGAGAAGTACCTTATGAAATAGATATTTAAAGTGAGTGACTGTGAAAATATGAAATATGAAAATTTTATAACCATTGTAAAGTTTTCAGTTGAAAAAATAACTACACAAATAAGAGCAACATAAATTCGTAGGCTTGGCAATGTGTTACTTATGCCTATGCACTAACCAAATATGCACGAAGCAATTTTATAAGTGTTCTGAACTATTTTGTAATTTTTGTACCAATTGAAGTTGCTAGCTTCGCACTCCTTGCTCCAAGGAGTAGAGGTACCAACACACAAACAAATAATACAAATTAAATCAAACAAAATCAATCAAACACTTTTATTCCATTACTAGCTGTCCCGCGCCACTTCGTTTTTGCAACATTTTTCATTGCTGCTCCGCTCCTATTGGTCGTAGCGTAATGCTATATAGCCTATAGCCTTCCTCGATAAATGGGCTATCCAACAGTGAAAGAATTTTTAATTCGAATCAGTAGTTCCTGAAATTAGCGCGTTTAAACAAACAAACAAACTAACTCTTCCGCTTTATAATATTAGTATAGATTAGCTTTAATCATGTCAGACGCTTTGTCTCCGATTATAATAGTAACAATAGTAACAAAACAACAACTCTTTAAGAAATGTCAAACGAAGCTTTTATTTTATTTTATTTTATTAAATAGATACAGACACGGACTACAGACTAAAAAATACATAATAAAATTAATTGCAAACTTACAATATAAAAATCTGAAGCCCAATTGAGACTGTATACAGCATTCAAAATAATATATAAAAACAATACAAAGCTTCAGTAAGTAAAGTAAATTAAGACATTAATTCAAAATTTGAATTTTTGCTTTTATCAATAAATTTTTGAATACATTAAAATTATTTTAAAAAATATCTATTTGGGAACATATCAAATTGTAATTATTGCACATTCGTGATATCGGACTATTTTGGGATACATTATTATTGCTGGTTGGTACTGCAAAAAGCTGTGGAATACGTACAGATCGCGTTGGTACTTTAAAACTTAGCTGTTATATAAAGATCTCATACAAATACCGAACAATGACGTCACTACTTTTCTAGTTAAATCACTTTTTTTATGATTAATGATTAAAAATTCTATTTAACACGAAATATAATATAATATTCATTGGTAGTTTAAATGAGAGTTTTATTTACTAATTACACTTTTGATTTTTTTTTGTTTACCTAGCAAATAAGCCTATTGTTGACGCGTTAATATTATCACCTCTCACTATAGTTGGCATTTTTGGTGGCATCGACCTCGCGGAGCCCGGTGACACGTCTCAACCTTAATCTTTCATCTACGAAGCCTCCTGGACCCATAGCGCTGATTCCTGAAGGATGACACTATTCCTACACTGAGGAAATTTCATGTCAATAACTTCTCCTTACATACTTTTAAACTACGTCGTGTTTATAGCATTAATGTAGTCTTCAAGATATCTCGCGTAGTCTTCTAAATCCTATTTATCATTGTAATATCCACTAGAGATCCTAGGTTTGTCCTCTGGATTACTACTCAATCGATTTTTTCCTCTAGATTTTGGACGCAATAATGAATTTGACGCGATTAGAATTGCGTACAAATCTTCCGTCCTTTACTAGCCTTAAATAAAGCTTTACAGATTGGGTCATCGAATCGAAATACATGAGTACATATTAATGACTAGCTGTGCCCGCGACTTCGTTCGCGTGAAAGTCGGGTTTAAATTAAGGAAGTTACGAAATAACGTCTGTGTTAATATGTTGGAAACAGTCCTGTCGGGTGAACCACGATATGATTCAGCAGCGGAGCTTCAACACCCAAAAGCTTTGTGAAAATAAATAAGTACCAAATACAGACTCTTTAGGTATTCGTTTATTGTGTTTTTCTGATAATAATTTGTGTTATTTGTGTCTGTTTTCTTTTTGTTTATTGTTATTTTTATTATTTTACTGTTTTATTTATTGTTTTTTTTATCTTCTGCATGACTTTTCCTGTTAAATTATAATAATGTCTATACATGTGTCTTCTGTGTACTAAATTAAAATCGTTCTATTATCTTCTTTTAGATAATTAGTTTGGTGTGCGGCTTAAGAAGTGGGTTTTCTGTTGTTTTTGTTTCATTCTTTCAACGTTATACCTACTTAATACCTAATAATAGAATTTGTACGAAAATTTCGTTACTTCCCATTTGATCAGATGTTGATCGTAAACTTGTAAAGCCTAAGTACTTAACTGTGACAGTTTACCTTATAATTTTAGTATTTATACTACTACAGTGATTTTTTTTGCATACCCAACATCATCCATTTAGCTGGCAGGGGGACACTTGACTCTAACATAAATGTTCACTATAAAGTTTAATATTACACAAAGGAATCCTTAAATCTAAAAATAGTCTTCACAAACCCTAAACGATTTTTAAAAGACCTATCTAATGATACCCCACACGGTGGGGTAGCTGAGAAAAAATCACATCCCCACTTTACATATAGATCGGTACTCTTTAAAAAAATGGTTTTCAAGATTTTATTCTTTCACTTTATCGGCGTAAGCAATAAGGCATAAAACATCGAGAAAGAGACACAAACAGTAAGATTCATACGTACCTCTCTTGAATAACACACACTCTCTCTCTCTCACACACACACACACACACACACACACACACACACACACACACACACACACACACACACACACACACACACTGTAGTGTAATGAAAGCTTACAATCAAGATGGACTATATTTACAGAAAAACTTAAAAACTACTTAAAATTAAAAATAAATTTAGGAAACCGATGCGGCGTTGGCAGGCAGAGATGCGACGTCGGCAGGTAGAGATATGGCGTCAGCAGGCACCGATGCGGTGCCGGTAGGTAGAGATGCAGCGCCGGTAGGTAGAGATGCAGCGCCGGTAGGTAGAGGTGCAGCGCCGGTAGGTAGAGGTACGGCGCCGGTAGATAGAGATACGGCGTTGGTAGGTAGAGGTTCGGCGCCGGTAGGTAGAGGTGCGGCACCGGTAGGTAGAGAGGCGGCGCCGGCAAGCAGAGGCGCGGCGTCGGTGGATAGAGGAGCGCGTCGGTAGGTAGAGATGAGAACAGGTAGCGAGATATGATGGCGACAGGTTTGCCGTTCGATGCGCTTCTCTGATCAGTCTCAGAGAACTGTCGCCCAATGTTCACTTGTCTCTGACTTTCCTTTTAGAGAGCTGTTCCTTGTCTGTGACTTTCCTCTTAGAGAGCTGTTCCTTGTCTGTGACTTTCCTCTTAGAGAGCTGTTCCTTGTCTGTGACTTTCCTCTTAGAGAGCTGTTCCTTGTCTCTCTGACTTTCCTCTTAGAGAGCTGTTCCCTGTCTGCCCTTTCTTCAGATTTTACTCCATAAAGCAAACTCTCTAGAAGCATTCGAAATTTTAAAGCGTATCCTAATTCAAACTTAAGGTTTACCTTACCAAATTACACAGCCAGTTTCAAATTGTAGTACATACTATACAAAGAACTCTATGCTTATCTGTTGTCATACAAACCATGAAAATATTTGTCGAAATGACAAATTTGATATATCAAAAAGATTTGTTTACAATAAGTATTAAAGAAGAGATATTAATGTTAAAAATATACATAAATGCCACGAAATAACACTACAAGGACACATCAAAAAGAGGTAACAATTATCAATTATCACTACAGGTGGGAGTGTGTCCGACTGCTACACAAGAGGTCGTGGGTTCGATACCCACGAGGGACACCACTTTGTTTGATCCACAAATTGTTGTTAAGAGTCTGGGTGTACTTTGTGTCCGTGAATTGTACGTTTGTAAAGTTCCCCGCGACACAGGGCTTGTACACTACAGTAGGATCAACGAAACTTGACCGGATTGAAGTTGGTGAAAAGTGGTTGCGCAGATGCATTTTTTAGAAGTAAATGGTGACAGGTAGCGGGGTGCGGGGCCGGTAAATAAACCAAGAGAATTAGAGATGCGATTACGCATTTCATTGTCATAATTAGTATTATGACTCATTTTTTGTGTTTTTTATCGTAAAGATAATATCTTTCAAACTTCCATTATTATTAACTGTAACTGTTCTAAATTTAAACTTTTATGAACTCATATTTATAGTATTTGTTGTTGTGTTTGTTGAATTAAAGTTTTGTTAGTATTTTTAAACATGTGGTAAACAACAAATGGATCGTTGTCGTAAGTAATTTTAGGGTCACATCTCTATGGCATGCGCGAAAATGTTATGAACCTAACTTCAATCCGGTCAAGTTACGTTGATCTAACTGTAATCCGGGAGTCGGCTTTAAAAAAAAAAGGAAAAAAAAAAGAAAAAAAAAACTAAATAATTATAAAAAATAAAATTTATAACTCCTGTGTGCTTGTGACCGGGTTAAACCGACCGTGGTCACAAGCTTGTGACCACGGTCGGTGTAACCCGATCGAAACGTCAAGCATAAGGTAAATAACTTTACCTAGATTAAACGCGTTTATTCCCGTGTCAAATTGTATTTATAAAGCAAACTTAATTACATTTTTTTGTGTTCCTTCTCAGAATTGAATTTAGTTTTTCAGAAAAAAAAAAAGCTAAATCCGAACGTAGCCTTCGGTCGATCTAAGCTGCGGGAATAGATTTATAATTAGATAACTATAAAACAATAGTGCAAAAAAGAAAAGAAAATAGCTGCCGAAGAAATAATTTAAAAACCAGTTAAAATTTGTTCCATAGGTCTTTTTGCAGATTGAGCATCAAGATACTAAATACCGAGAGTATAGAAGGTAAGCTACCTATATTTGAGTTGGCGTTTACTCAATAATTAATCGGCAAAAATCATCGCCTTATTTATATCCATAATACTAGCTGTCGTTCGCAGTTGCGATCGCGGCTTCTTCCACGTGGATAATTTTACTCTACGTAGATCGCTTTCAACTAAAACACTGAAACACGTGTTTCTATATTTACAGGCACAAAGCCAAGTACAATTTCACAGAACTAACTTCAAAACTGACGGAGTTTTATACAAACTTGCAACAACTTTTGAGCGGTGGCAGCCTAATCGCTAAGACATCGGTCTCGCAATACCGACGCAAACCCACTACTTTTTTTTTTTCAAATTCCTTATGAACACCCTCACCGTCCGGGGAAGACAGTGGAGGTAGTGTGGGGTTCGCACCCACTTAAAAACCCGCCGTATATCGCTCACCACCTACGCGAACGGGCCGCCGGAATTTGTATACATGCAAAAGCGAGCGCCCAGTGGCAATGCCCGGAAGCGATGTTGCTGCGTTCCGGGCATTTCACACCTACGCGGCCCCTGGATATACACAGGGTGCCGCGCCTCCACGGAAAGCCGCGGGCAGGGCACATTACCCCGTACGCCTGCCCGCAGCCTCACTTAAGGCGGCATCAGGCGCAGATATGCGCGCCGACGACGTCCGGTTCGCCGGCGACGGAGTGGATCCGCCAGGGAGCTCTCTTCCCTGACGCCCTCCGCCGCCTCCTTCTGCGAGATACGTCCTCGCAGAAGGATGCAACCGCATTCCACGACCCCTCGTTTCGGACCATGGACAGAACCACGGCCGGCAACGAGAGGTCACTTCTGACCACTGCGATGAGAACTCGACGCTGCCCCTCCCAAGCCAACTCACCGCAGTCGCAGTGGTGGCAGGCGGAACTCGGTTCTCTCCTAGCGACCGTGTGCAGGTACTTCCCGAAGCACCCGTGCCCGGAAAGGACCTGCACCAGCTGGAAGGAAAGGGTCCCATGCTGCCGCCCCGCCCACTCCTCCAGGACCGGCTGGAGCGCCTCCACGGTACGAACACCTGCCCGTGGAGCCTTCACGAGCCTCCAGTCGGCCCTGCCACCAATGATTGCCCGGTGGCCCTCACCGCGCCAAGCGCGAAGCTCCTCGGGCTTGGGCACCGAACCCCCACGCAAACCCACTCCTAACACAAGCCATAGAGCTTATAATGTTGGACCACAATCCAACATTGCTAGTTATCTTATTTTATAAAAAAAATATAAAAACGATTTCCCCCCTTAGGGGACGATTTTCCTTAAATCCTTTTTTCGTCGATGCCTGTGTTAAATTAGCGGTAGTAGCGAGTTGTAGCAAAATTATAAAAGCTTTTATTGTAGAATTACATTGAAGTCCTACGAGTCTTTCTCGCAGTAGTCCTACGACTCATCGTAATAGTACTACGACTCATTGAAGACCACTACGCACAGCTCATCGTAGAACAACGTTTACTTTTGTGTTAGGATATTTATCAATCAGTTCAGTATTGATAGTTGTGGGTTAGATACATCAGTGAGGTAAATATTACAAATAAATAAATGGCAAGTATCATATTATGTTCTCATACTGGTTTGGTCTTGTTTTATCAGGGATTTAGGATTTACAAGAGTAGGTAAGTATCCTAATGTTGGTTCCAAGAGGACCTATTGGGTAGGAAAAGAACCAACAAGAAAACTAGCCTACATCCTAACAAACGTTTGTTATACAACATCTTATATGTTAAATATTACAAACTCAGTAATACAAACTCAGTAATAAAATTAAAGAGTGCAATTGTGCGTCCGATTTATAAGTCTGGAAATCATTTGGAATATGTCAACTATAGGCCAATAGCCATATTATCAGTCATCGATAAAATAATTGAAAAAAAAATTGTTAGTCCATTAAGTAATTTCATGGAAGGTAATAACATACTGTCAGAATCACAGCACGGCTTCCGTAAGGGGCGTAGTACTACCACTGCTCTAGCAGGGTTTACAGACTATGTTAATGAAAGTGTAGACGCCGGTAAACAACTTAAAGCATTATATATAGACTTTAAAAAAGCGTTTGATACTCTGGATCATGCCATATTATTGCAGGCCATGAATGAATGCGGTATACGCGGACCTACTAATAAATGGTTTGAAAATTACTTGAGTAATAGGAAAATTCGGACCGTCATATGTGGAGTGTCCGGTGATGAAATGGATGTGGATCTAGGGGTACCGACTGGATCAGTGTTTGGGCCCGTTGGTTATGTGATGCACGTCAATAGTGTGTCAAACAGTTGTTGTGAACAGGTGTCGGGTGTACATGTATGCGGATGACATGTGTCTGGTTTACGCTGCTAAAGATATATGTGAGGTTCAAAGGTATATATACAAGAGGACTTCAAAAATATTACCAAGTGGGCACATGACAATGGAATAATATTAAACTTTACAAAAACCAAATCTACACATATATGCTCACCACATATCCGACGGGCTTAAACAGTCTCTTGGTGTGACAGGACATACATACGAATGTTTGCATAATAACAAAAATAATTGCACATGTAATAAATTAGAATACGTTGAAGCATTTAAATATCTAGGTTTGAATATTGATGTAAACTTTAATTGGAAAACACATGTTGTTGATATTTGCAACAGGCTGCGATCAGTACTAGGGAAGTTTTATCAATTAAATAGAGTATTAAATGAACACACATTATTGATTGTATATTATGCACTAGCTGACTCACTTATCAGTTATGGATTTATTGTTTACGGTAGAACTTTTAAAACATACCTATAGAATATAAAAGATCTACAAATTAGATTAATTAGGTTTCTAGTTAGCAAAAAAGATAAGAAAAATTGTAATAAAGATTATGAAAAGTTATTTCCCGTTTGTAGAATCTTACCATTAGACTAAAAAGTGGAATACTTAATAGGACTAGAATACTACTATAGTGATGAATATAAAGAAATGGTATACAATAAATATAATACACGAAGAGTCAGAGAAAATAGATTAATTCAACCGCGAATAACCAACTACACACATCAAAAGTGTCTAGGGATCAACATATATTTTTGCAATAACTTTTCTCCTGATTGATTTTTTTTTTTTTATTTCTTTAAGGATTCATCAAATAAAGTGTTTTCGTTTGTCACAGTAACGATAAACCAAGTCACCTTTGCATTAATAAAGAAATTTGCCATTTTCCTAATAAAGGGATTTTTGACATTTGAACCACTAACATTAAAGTTCGAAAAAAAGACTGAAATAACAGTTTTCTTTAAAATTTTATTGGGTAACTTAAACAATTAATAATCCGTGTTTCCACCGCGAACACTAACAACACAAGAACATCGGTTTGGCATACTCAAAATGAGTTCATCCAAATCACGCTGTGGAATGGCCGCCCATGTTCGTTGCAACAACAAAAAAAGGTCTTCTTGCGACTGGATACCCTCCATATTCGGCAGAGCTCTTCTCTGTAGCATATCCCATGCATGCTCAATCGGGTTCAAGTCTGGCGACTGAGCAGGCCAGGGCAGGACATTGATGTTAGCTGCGGCGAGAGTCTGTCTTACAACTCTTGCGGTGTGCGGTCGTGCATTATCATGCATTAACTGAAATAAGGGACCGATTTGCACTTGTAGAGGAACGATGACGTCTGATACAATCGTCTCAGCATAAATTTGAGCCTTGAGGTTGCCTCTGATCCAAATCAACTCAGTTCTTCCGCCGATCCAAATACCCGCCCATACCATGATGGTTCCACCACTATAAGGATGGACTTCCTGGCAGGATTTTAATCTCTGTTGGCGTCCAGGGGTTCTCCAGTGTCGTATACGTCTTGTATCCGGTCTCATACCAAAACGAGACTCATCAGAAAAGCACACGAAACGCCATTGTTCTTCTGCCCAATTTCTGTGTTCAAGAGCCCATTGATATCGAATCCTACGATTGTGCCTTGCTATAGGTGGTACCCGTAGCGGTCTTCGGGAATGAAGGTTCACTTCATGCAAGCGGTTTCTGACTGTTTGGTCGCTAATTAAGTTCCCTGAAGAGTGATGAAGCCTCACGGCTAACATCATGGCGGTTATTGTTGGACCTCTTCGAGTTAAGATTTGAATGTATCGGTCTTGTCTCCGTGTGGTGCAGCGATACCGTCCTCCATGGCGCTCAGCCACGGTACCAGTGCTTCGGTAACGTGTCCAAAGTCGACTGATAACACTCTGACTTGTATTCAGAGCTAAAGCCACAGTACGTTGCCGGGAACCAGCTTCTATCATTCCCACGGCTCTGAGCATTTCTTCCCTGCTTAAATGACGTCGCCGCTCCATAATAACGTTGGTTTTAATCAGTAGTAGGGAAACAGTAGCACTAATAATGTCTTCAATGCGTTGTATGTTTTTATAGGGAAAATATTGACAGCTGATTTTCATCTTTTACTCGAATTTGATTCACAGTTCCTGATTCAAATTATGAAATGCACCAAAAAGGATCCATATAAATTTATAAAATCATAAATTTATTACAAAGCCACATCTCAATCTCAAGAAATCCGCATAAAAATGCTTGATCCCTAGACACTTTTGATGTGTGTATTATGGCAAAAGACTGTCAAAGTATTTAGTACCAAAGACATTCAATAAGGTTGAGTTATTAAGAGAGAAACCTATGTTAAGTAAAGGTGTGTTGAGGTCCAAACTGCGAGACTTGCTTCTCGATGGCCGAGATGCGGCGGTGCTGGTGGCGGTACACAGAGTGACCGCAATCTTTTGCATGTCTCTGATTGATTGTAGTATGTAGGTATCTATTAAAAAAATAAGTTATTGTTACGTCAGTAGGTAGTTATTAGTGTGTAAATGTAGTGGTTAAGTATGTCGTTTTATTATATTAAATATATATTGTTAAACAAGAGCGCGTCTCGCCATCAAACATTACAGTTTGGCAAGAAAATATGATGTAAATGAACACGTGATGGGGCTGAGGGCTGGCGATATAGTTAATCTAGACCACCTGCGGACTTCCGTGGAGGCGTGGCACCCTGTGTGTACCCATGGGCCGCGTAGGGAAATGCCCTGAATGCAACAACATAGCGTCCGGGCATTGCCAGGTTTTTTAGTGGGTGCACAAAAAAACTCACACTTCCTCTATCGTCTTCCCCGAACGGTAGAGGTGTTCGTCAGGAAATTATCGCGCCATACCAAAAAAAGGAGTGTACCTTCTGTATTTGCGGTGTTTTATGTATAAAATTGTGTTTATGCAACACATATTACATAATACCAATAATACCTAAATGTGCGCTCATAAAATCTTCTTAGTATACTTCGCTATGCCATGTATAAGTATTTTGGCTAAATTGAATAGTCGCAGTGCTTGTTTGTTGCTCTGTGTGAACGTGTCTTCACTGGTAAGTCCAGAGGCAGGTTATTTTTAAATTATTTATAGGACCTACCTACACCCGAGCTGCCAAACGTCATATAAAAATGCGCGAAAAATAAGTGTTAAATTTGCATTTATTATTTAGCAAAATGAAAATTTACAATATTATTAAATACAAGCTAGATTACCACGAACGAACTATATACACACTATTAACATAATTTACAACTTACCTAGTAAACTACAAAAAAAGGATTACATAAAAAGGGAGTCAAAAAAAAGGAGTTAGGCGTTCAAGAATTCCTCCCCATCGATGTCAACTGGTATAGTGCTCAGAAGGCTGGCAACATTACCACGTTGTATGGCAATGCTTATTCTCTATGCAAAGAAAAGGCCAGCCTTTTGGTCACGAGATGCACTGATAAGACGCTGAGAAATGTCTTTGAATAAAAGTCGAGCACTTGGACCCCTTGACCCTAGCATCTCAACCCCAAACGGCTCAAATATGTAATCACCGACTAGATTACTATATTTGCGCAGTTTGAGAGTCTCCGACAGATGCAGCAGCAGCGCAGGCACAGCTCGCAGTGTTTAAAAGATGGGAAGGCGCTAGGGTGTCGACGCAGGTTGCATCTCACACCAAAAGTCTTCCCATCTTCCAAGGTAGCAAAGACATACCGTCCGGCCTCTTAAGCCAAACCATTGGCTTCAGCAACAGCTGGCACACCAGTGCTGACAAGAGCCATACGAATGATGTCATTAAGGCTAGCGTTTCGTGATATGCGGCCTGCGCTCCTGCTGCATGATAGGCCATGATGCCCAAGGCTGCATATGGCTTCTCCACAGTGGCATCGATGAAGAAAGACACATGGGGCACTTAAACACAAGCAAGCAGCAATGCGGAACGTGGTGTACGGAAGAGCCTGAAGCCAAACACCTGATTCCCATTTACCTACGATTCAATGTAGTATTTAAAAGGTATTCTGTAACCGAACTGCAGAGCGGGCCGTCCTACTGTCCCTGGGCGAAGGGGTCAATGGGCAAATCAACGTTTGGGCAAGCCATTTTTCAAGCGTTCAAGGCCTCAGACTTGCACCGGACTTCAGAACTAGCCTGTGTAGGTTCTAAAATTTTCCTGGTTAACTCCTCAGTGCTGTGAAGTGAGCACAAGAACGCCGGTAAAGTGACATCAGAAATTTTGCGAATGCCGAGGCCACCAAAGCGAAGGGTAACGACGCTTGAAGCCACTCTCGGTCGTTCAATGCCACATTCAAAATTTTACACAGGGTTTTATGAATAATTTTGTCTAGTTTACCCAAAAGCTCAGGATGTTTCCAAAATTTGAGTAGATCTGAGTAACTATGTGAATTTAGGAACAAAAAGACAATATCGAACGATTGTAAAAGCCGAATGTGTTAGAGGATTTTGTAGGGAACGTAGAGGTTGCAGAAGGCATAAGCTGATATGTCCAGCAGTAGACTGCGATAGACTGATGATGAAGCTGATAATTATAAGAAAAGCTTTGATAGAATTGCTACGATATATATAACTACAATATACTATCTCATGTCAGGTATATTGACTACTTGTGTGTCATTTGAGAATGTAGCAGTAATGAGTAGTAACCAGTACTTACTGAGGGATAATGGTTCTACAGAACAGTATCATAATTAGAAGACCTTGTTCTGTTCAAGAAATGTCAGGATGTATTTATTGTATGTCAGTATGTATTGTGTGTGTTGTGTCTGTATATTGTGTAAGGTTCCTATCACTCAGTTCAGTATTGTCGGGGTATCTATTCAGGGTAATATAGAATAATACAAAGTAACAAATGGCAATCAGCGTTATATTGTCAAATACAATTCACTCTGGTTATATCAAGGAATTGGAGTAGTAGGTATGCTAGTGTCACTTCAAGGAGGACCTATTGCCTAGGAAAAGAAGTGATAAGAAAACTAGGCCATCTCCTAATAAAACATTTGCCATATACATTTGCTAATATGATATTTACATAAGGAATCTGCAATGTATCCAATTGACTGAGACTTAGATATACCATTGCAATGTCTTACTATATTACTACAAGGCAGATGATTCACAACTTACAGGACAATAGACAATTAGACACATTGCAATATCTTTTCATCAGTCAATCAGCTAGTATACACAAACATTATACATAGTATAGAAAAACATTATTTATACAATACAATATAAAGTAATTTTGAATAAGTATCGTACCTTCGCCGTCGGATGACACCAGAGAAAATAGAGCTAGGTCAGAATGTTACAATGCTTATAAAGACTCCTCTCATATTTTTTATCATGTAGGTAGAACCCCACAGTTATAACTATTTAGGTACATTAATGATATTAGCAGTGTTTTCTAACATAATTCTACATTTAGATCGTTATATACAACAATTTATATAAACAGATAGACACTAGATTACATTATCCAATTAATATAAATATTAACTGTAATAACAATATTCTTTCATCAAATACCTACATAATATATGGGTAGGATCCCACATTAGAGATTGTTTATTAAGTACATCTGTGATAAAAAAGTCTAGTCTAATTAATTATTGATATTATTCAGTTGCAATTACATTTAGTATATTCATTCCAACATCTGCAATGCATTCTCATATCTAATATCATAAGCATCATAAACAACTGACACAGTATTAATCACAATACAAACATGATCCTAAAATATCTGTGGGTACCTCTATAATATAAATAAAATTGATTTATTAGATCTCTGAATTGTTCTGTGCCAAAAGTAGGTATTTCATACAGTATAACATAACTACCAAACATAGTTTTGCAGACACGGATGATCTTACAATCATCGCTATGATAACCAGTCAATACATTATGATGGTTACACCGTCATCAGACTCCAGACCACCTCTCAAACTTATAAAACAGTTCCACCAAACCTTCGTTCGGTTTTATACAACAATACTTACATAAACTGGAACAATCAATATTCTATTGATTTCTACATAGTAGATATCAATATCCAACACATGGATTGATTATATCATATCAACCCATATGATGGCCCACTGCTGGGCACGGGTCTCCCCAGTAGAACCTACAAGTATGTAGATCCTGGGGGTAATTGCCATAATCGCCACGCTTGGCGAGCGGGTTGGCGATCGCAGTAAGGCTTTAAATATGCAAAGGACGCTGCAGCCCGTCCTCTGGGGTGAAATCCCTTAGTCGCCTTGACGACACCCACGGGTAGAGATGGGGTGGTACTATTCTTAAGCCGGTACTTACGGTAGTACTTGATTATATATATGGCTATTTACATGCCATACAGCCCCATATCTAACAAATGCATATTAATTTGAAGTAGTTGGTCAGAGATTACACAAAAATGATGTATTTTTTCTTCTACAAACGAATCATAGGACGCCTCTATAATTGGTGTCCCTATAAATTTATAGATTTGGAGCCAAACAATCAAATTTAGAAATAACCAAAGTTTTAATAAATTGAAGTAATTTTTATGGGCATTTCTTGCCAATCACTTTACAAATACAATAATTGCATTTTTGAAAGATAGAAAAATTTGAAGTCTCGGGTTCGATTCCTGAGTCTTCGAATCGAACCCGAGACTTCCGTAGCTAAACCGGGGCCAGAAGCGAACTACCTATCTGGACTGTGTTACTAGACCTCAAATTTCTCTATCCCTTGATGCTCGCGAGTTGGGCCCTCGCAGCGCCATCTAGTCGGTAGTTAAAGAACTATCACATCTAAGAACTATAATATCTACCTAATTAGGTTAGCCTTAATGCGTTACTTCAAAATATTATAAATCAAATCATTAAGAAACATTTCTCACATACTTGTAGGTTGTAGCTTTTTTGATTTAAAATGGATATTTAAATAATATGTTAAATATGTATTGTAATTACCTAAACTCAATTTTTTGGGACGAACCCACGACCTCTGGCTTAGCAATCAGGGCCACTGACCGCTAGACCAACGCAGAAAGTATTTCAGTGAAAATATTATTCATATCCCCCTTTATTCATTTTCTTATGAGAGTATATTGCATGCTATCTTTTTTGACAACTGTTGTATTTGTCCAGGTTAGGTTTTAGAGATGGCAACCCTATATACGCGCTACATTCTCCTCTAAACTTTATATGATCTTATTTTTCTTATCCAAAGTCTTGTATTTTACTTCATATGTAGCAGCAACGTAAAGCTAGAGTCAAATTCTGTATTGTTGTCATAACTTGATGAGCTTTCAAGACTGTCCACTATAAAATCCATTGTGAGCATACTCTAAGATACTTTTGCGCTCCGGTTACAATCCGGGCGCCGGGTATCCGGGGACCGGCTACCCGGCGGAAAGCTGAACCCTCGGAACGTGAAAAAGACCTTGCAGATGCTGTCAATTGTATGGCGTAGTCTGAAATGCGCTTTTGACTAATAACTTAAAAACATCAGAAAGATTTACAACCTATGTAATAGTATAAATGTTTTTCAGAGGAACAATAATGTTTCTAAAGAACATTGGGCCGTTTACTATGGAAAAATTCTCACGACAGACAGAAAACAATCACAGAGAAAATTAATAAATGTACCGAAGTCAAAGAAGAAATAGCAAGAATATACAAGGTTATTTTTCGTATAGTGCAAAGCTCTGACATCCTAACAAGATTTTTACCTCAAGAAATCATATAAAAAAAGAAAATAAATTAAAAACTTGCAGGGTTATAAGCTATTAAAGTTGTATTATGCGTATGCGTCGCATAGTTCCCAATCTATTGTTATTTTTAAAAATAAGTGAACAATTACATTTCTCATCACATTGTGAACAAGATTTAGATTGTTAGAATGATTAATTAATTAATTAACATTTGAATAATTCATTAATTGTAAAATATAGCATGGTCCAAAAACTATCCCATTGGATTAGGTTACTGATTCTGAACAAACTACTTTCAGGTTTGCACTATACCAAGAATAACGTTGTAGAAAACCAATTAAGTATATACCCCATTTTAATAGCTATATTCACGTATTGAGATATGACGAGTCTACGTTCTAACGTTTTGGTCTAAATTTTTTTTTTTACTTTTTAATTTTTTTTGCATAAGTATATTTTCATTTTATATTTTACATATACTTTATTACATACTAGCTGACCCGCGCATCTTCGTATGCGTTAATTTGCCTCGTTTCCACTACATTTTTTATTGCTGCTACGCTCTTATTAGTCGTAGCGCGATGTTATGTAGCCTATAGCCTTCCTCGATAAATGGGCTGATCAACAGAATAAGATTTTTTCAATTCGGACTTGTAGTTCCTGAGATTGCTGAGTTCAAACAAACAAACAAACTCTTTAGCTTTATAATATAAGTAAGATTTACTATTTTTAATACAATTTAATATTTTATTTATTTAAAAATATATATAAATATTGGTTGAACAACAATGACTAAATAAAAAAGAATGTGTGTAGATAATTCATATCAGCTTTGGAATTTGGTGAATTTTATAAATACTTAGGATAACAACAATCAAAACACTTAGACTTCAAAATGTTAAAACTACCCTGGCTGTCGAATATAATAGCAGACTCACTTTTGTAAACACGACTGACAGGAAAAGGACTGATTAAAGCAATTGCGTAGGTATTTAACCTACGCAATTCCAGTACTAACTCAGTCATTTAGAATAGGAAAATGGACCATAACAGATTTAAATAGCCTCGAAATTAAAACACGGACTACAAAATATCTAACCTACTTAAATCAGGCTATAGAGAGAATGAAAATTAAAAGAGCCAACAAAATTTAAAAAAATTAAAACATCAGGACATTTTTCTATGGTAAAGCAGTTACGAGTAGTCTATGTAAAGCTGTTACTGACACTGATTTAAATCTCACATCCCTGAATTTAGCAAGCACCTACCAATTTAAATACAATAGATACTCGTACTAATTCACAAATAGTTAAAGTAGATCGATGGAAAAGTATGACACTACATGGATGTCACCCACATGACTTATCACAAATACATATCGGTTCGTACACTTCCAATAGATGGCTTATTAATAAATACCTATTCCCTGAAACCGAAGATTTTATTATAGCTATTCAAAATCAAGTAATAAACACCAAAAATTACAAAAAATATATAATCAAAGACTCAAATACTCCAGACGATAGATGGCGTAAATGCCATAAACAGCCGGAGACTATACAACACATATAAAACAAGAGCATGTATCACACTCACACAAACAGACTACACACACAAACACAACTAAATTGTAAACATAATTCATCAAAAATTAACTATTAAACAAAAACTCATTACAGATACAATCGTTACAAGATGTATTATAATCGAGCGATACTCACCGATAAAACTATTCACTACAACAGACCTGGCATGATAATCCACGACAAAAAAGAGAAAGTAATATACATAATTGATATAGCCGTAAGTAATACCCAAAAGCTACAAAAATCAATCACAGAGAAATTTAATAAATAAACCGAACTTAAAGAAGAAATAGCAAGAGTATGGAAAACCAATAAAGTTTATA
The DNA here is from genome assembly GCA_945859575.2 of Herminia tarsipennalis. Classification (NCBI taxonomy): domain Eukaryota; kingdom Metazoa; phylum Arthropoda; class Insecta; order Lepidoptera; family Erebidae; genus Herminia; species Herminia tarsipennalis. The sequence continues at coordinate 4,485,887 of OX243834.2, read as the reverse complement.
TAGTTGTCATAGTCATATCTACCACAGAAATCATACTAAAACACTTTCAGGATAGCTTAAACTACTCAACTTATCACCGTTATACATTTATCAACATACAAAAAGCAGCCATTTTGAACACATGCCGAATAGTTATAAAATTCTTGCTGAATGACGATTCATCACCAGTGAATACTGAACATCAAGTTCCTAATTTGTAAAACAAATGGCAGTTACTTGGTTGCGACCCGTATTTGTCATTGAAAAAACCAGCTAACAAGCTAAAAAAAAGACTCCATAAGTCTCTTTTTAAGGGATGAAGAAGGTCGCCCTGCTTGAGATCTTTCATGAACCAATAGCTTTTCTAAGCGTTATCGGTGCTTCTGGCAACTTCTTTATCCTACCTCGCTAGAAAAGAGACTATTTGGCCCAAATAGAGATACTCATCGACGTATGCTACCTCCATTCCTCCCACCTCAATATCGTGATACGGTCTGTGTACTTTAACAATAATAATAGACTTTTATTCATCATCATGGTGGGTTCATACGCTCGATATTCAACGGGCATGAACACGAGCAGTGTTTAAATGTGAGTGAATGTTCTGCTCGGCGGTTCGTAAACAGTTTGTATTACCACGGTCACGCTGGCCCGTGCCGGGCTGCTTGCCAGGTTGTGTACTGCGTATGAATAGGGCATCATAATCTATGACAATAATACGAGTGTCATCCAAAAAATGCCGCTGGCGTATAGTTGACATTTTCGTGCCTTGCGTATGAAAGATAGTTAATCATCTTACCTGATCAGACCCTTTTCATCTCAACAGTAATGCCGCACCGCTACCAGCATGCCTATATTTTTTATTTATTTTTATATACTTCAATTATAACGGTTTACATATATTACGTACATTACACAACAATTAAAATTAAGTACATTTAGACATCACAGTCATGACTCATTTTCACAGTACGCCAAACATGCTAACAATATTTATCGAACATACATCAGCAAACAGATCAATATTCGGATTGGAATCCAAAAGTCTATTGAGTGTGGTAAGAGTGCGGTAGGAACTTTCGATCTTTAGGAAGTAGGTTTTGATCGTTGAAAAAACATTAATTTCAGAACCAAGTTAACCGATCCAAGCTGACGAAGACATGGAGATTGTTAAAAAAAGATTATTGTCTGCGGCGTCGGGGAACGGATATGAGTCGGTGGCTCAGTTCTACGCAGGAAAGTCTGTCTTTATCACAGGTGGCACAGGATTCCTTGGAAAGGTAATTCAAAACATTATGAAACCGACTGCTGCAAACTGGAGTATTTTTTAAAAAGCATGCAATATTTATAAAGACGTCTCGCGAGGGTAATTCTCAACTGCTACTGCAGTTTTATTTTTTGTGTACTTATGTTAAGCGAATAAAAAAGAAAACTTCAGACACTCTTGATAAATTAAACCAATATTTTGCTATATTTGCCGTCAATATTTTGCAGGTGCTTATCGAAAAGTTGCTGTATAGTTGCAAAGAGATTGGAAATATATTCATTTTGCTACGAGAAAAGGAAGGCGTAAATGCGGAAGAAAGAGTACAGCAAGTAATCAATCAACCTGTAAGTAATTTACAACTCTTTATTGTAAAGGTTTACAAGAATATGAAACATCATTAATAGTGTTCCGTAGTCTCCCCCCCCCCCCATCCAAATAATGTGCTAGTGGTGGTTTAAAAGTGGGTTTTCTGATGTTTTTTTCATACTTACTACATTATACTAATTATAAATTTTCAATAGAATTTGAACGAAAATTTCATTACTTCTCATTTGATCAGCTGTTACTTGTAAACTTGTAAGCCTACTTACCTATGATAGTTTTCCTTTTAATTGCACTATATATACTACAACCGACATTTTATTTTCACATACCCCATCAATAACCATTTAGCTGACTGGAAAAGTGTTACAAAGAGCGATATTCTATAAAAATATTCCACAAACTGATCCCTAAATTGAAAACCCCATCGTTTTTAAAATACCTATTTAATGATACCCCACACGATGGGGTAGGTAAGTAAAAAAAATAACCCCACCTTATACATTTAGGTGAGGTAACATTTTATTTCCAGATTTTATTTTTTCACTTTGTGGGCGTAAGTACAGCGTTCTTGCTTCAACAGTCTCTAAGGTAAGCTGCGGACGGATGGAAGGACATTTCGGAAACCCAAAACCTGAATCTACAAAAAAATAATTATTAGTTTTAAAAGTGAAACCTACATACTAAATAGGTCTAAGGATTGAACCTTGAGGCACTCCAATAAGTTGATATAATTCAACTGTATTAATTCCATTCAATTAAAATTATTGGCAATTTAAATAAAATTGTAAAGTTTGTTTTTAAATTTGAATGTGTCCAATTTAAATGTCTGGTATGATTCTATTTATTATAAATATAACGGGTATTGCATAAACTTGTATTGTATACTAACTAACATAAGCGGCGGTAGCCTAATGGCTAAGGCGTCGGTCTTGCAATCGTGAGGTCGCGGGTTCGAATCCTACCCATTATACTACCGACGACGTGAACCCACTCAAACAATACAAGCCTTTGAGCTTAACTGAAATGAAAAGTTGAATTTTCAAAAGTGCCAAACGAATCTTATCCGTAAATAGGTTTTAGTATCGAACATAATATAGAACGTTTACCTTATCTAATTTTAATCTCAATCTATTTCAGCTATTCTCAAGAATTAAAAGCGAACGGCCTCAAGATCTTAAGAAAATTGTTGCTATTAGTGGAAACATCGATCAATTTGCCCTTGGAATGTCTTCTGCTGATGAGGACAAATTAATTGATAAGGTAACCGATGTACAAAATATTTTCAACAATTGAATTGATCTAAGCATTATTTAGTATCAGTGGTATTGACTGTTAATTCCCCTTGTTGCCCGTAATTCACATCAAAATAACTTTTTATCCGAATGTGATTGACTTAAATGTATATAATCTTCTAATATTCCTATGTCCGCTCATCTCCTTAAGAGCTCGACCATTAGATTCATCTTGATGACGCGAGTGTCATAGGGTACATAAAACAATTTGAAAAAAAAAAACAAAATGGTAGAAAATCTGCGAGCTGTTTTTTTTTTAGACACTCGATTGGGGTATTAAATCAAAAGGTTTAAAAGGCGTATACAAAAATATATATTTTATATATGTTTAAAATAAATATATTAAAGTATAAATATAGCAGTATATAGTAGTTATAAATATAAAAATTATAAATATAATAAAAAAATTAAATCACAATAGCACAAGTAGAGTAAAATTAGGTAGAAAAGGTAAAAAAATAAAAATCAGAAGAGGCGTACGACAAGGCGACGCAATTTTACTAAAACTGTTCATATTCGAACGCTAAAATATTATGAAAGACCTTCCATGGACTCAAAAAGGAATCAACTTCAACAGAAAGTTTCTAAGCTACCTAAGATTCGCTGACGATATCGTGGTATTCTCTGAAAATTCTACGGAACTCAATACTATGACAGCAGATTTACAAATAGTGAGTGGTAGAGTTGAATAACAAATTTATCTTCAAAATACTAAACTAATGAATAACCACAAGCAAATCAATGAACTGTCCCTTGATTACGTACAAGAATATGTCTATCTTGAGAAACAAATATTGTCATTCTGAAAAGACAGATATTTGGAAAAATAGAAGAACAACAATCTCTTGGAATAAATATTAACAACGACATATTCAAATCCCAGCTCCCTGTAACACTAAAAAAGATAGACATTGTTTCAGTTATTCTACCCAGTTTAACTTACGGTTGCCAAACTTGGGTCAACTTCAACACTATAATCCGCATTAAGATTTAAACAACACAGAGAGCGATGGAGAGAAGTTTCCTAAATATCAAACCAAGAGACAAGATAAGAAACTCCGACATAAGAAATAAAACTTTATTAACGGATGCTCTATCGTTTCCACAAGGCTTGAATGGAAGTGGGCGGGTCATGTTGAGCAGTACACTGATGACAGATGGACCTTAAGACTTCTTAAATGGAAGGGACCCCACGGGACAAAAAGAGTTGGCACACCTGGTTGTAGGTGGCAAGACGAATTAGCAGCCGTAGCGGGACAATATTGAGCATAAATAGTGAAATAATAATAATAATAATAATAATAATAATATCTTGGGACAACTCACACAACGCTATCTGATCCCAAACTAAGCAGAGCTTGTACTATGGAAACCAGACAACTGATAAACATACTTATATATTTCTAAATACATACATATTATAGATAAATAACACCCAGACACAGAATAAACCATCGAGCTCATCACACAAAGTTTTATCCTGGGTGGGGATCGAACCCACGACCTCTTGCGTAGCAGTCGGATACACTCCCACCGCGCCACAGAGGCAGTCAGAAATACCGACATTCTATATATATATATATATATATATATATATATATATATGAACTCACGACCTCCGGCTTAGCAGTCAGTCACTATCACTAACCACTAGACCAACAGACCAACCGAATTCATGTTCAAAAATGTAATGTGTAAGAGTATCTTGTTTCTGTATTTTTTTCAGGCGTTTTATTTTAGTTTATAATAAAATTTATTTTTTATATAACAATATTTTGTAACATGGCAAACTTAAGTAGTTTTCATAAACTTCTGCAGTGAATGCAGTTAATGACTGCAATTACAATGAATATGAGTCATTATAAAAATTGAATTTTTATAATGACTTTGACAATTGTATCCGTGATTTCTTCAGTAACTTTTGGTTATAAAAATAGGACTTTGTAAACTTTTATCCACAAACAACAACCCTTGTATCGTAACACCATAAACTGAATCAGCAATTACCAAAAAGTTTTCGACAGTATGAATTAATTTGTGAATCTTTTTTCTATGATTCCAGGTATCTGTAGTATTTCATGTAGCAGCAAATATTAACATAACCGAGAAACTAGATAAAGCTGTAAACAGTAACGTAAAAGGCACACAATATATACTCAATCTTTGTCATCGGATGAAGCATATAAAGGTGAAACATAATATTTTACATATAGATTTATTATCTATCATCGTTAATTCTCTCTTAATGTTTTTTATTTATTTATTAAGTGTTATGAATCCTACGTTAAACATTCTAAACATTAATACACTGTCCAATCATGAATCATTTCAGGTTGATTGCTGGATTTGGAGTCAACATAGGATACTTTACTCACTTCATAAGACGGCATTCACCGATTGACACTTTAGCATTAACTAACATTACTCAAGTCTTTTTAATGATAATTTAAATAGATATCACCCTGATCCAATTCAAAATAAGTTTTAAAATATGTGCGATCGATCTTGATAATATATGAACAGGGAATGCAGAAAACAGGACAGGTATTTTTATAGAATTGTAGTATATAAAGTGCTCGCCGTAGCAGCCTGTTTTATTTGAAACTAGCTTTCACCTGCAACTCCACCCGCGTGGATGTCAGATATAATGTGATTTATAAAAACTATTCTATGTCCTTCTCTGGAACTGAAACTATCTCCACACCAAACTTCATCTAAATCGGTTCAGCGGTTCAAGCGTGAAAGGTAACAGAGAGACAGAGTTACTTTCACATTTAGAATATTAGTAGGGATTAACAAATTGGTAATACTAAGAAAAGAAATACTAAGAAATGTTTCTTCCTTATTATTATTTATGAGGCCATAATTTCACACATCTTCATTTACAGGCTTACGTCCACGTATCAACAGCATATTGTAACACAGACCAACCAGTATTAGAAGAGAAAGTGTACCCATCACGGGCGGATCTTGGTGAAGTACTCAAATTTGTACAACAGCCTTGCCAAAATGAAAAATTAGAAGAAACTATTTGGAGTATGTAATTGAATAGTTTTAAGAACAAAGTGGAATAAGGGAGCTAACTTCAATCCCTGAGCCACTCCAAAAAGTTGGAGTAGAACAGTATTGTTCTACAAAATCGACTACAATTTTAATGTATTCGTATCATAATATATCATTGCGAATAAATTTTAAGAAAAGAAAACTACGGTTTTATAATTTTTCTTGAAACGCCCAAGACGGTAACACCATTGTTTCAGTGTAGACAATGTTTCACTCAAGTTTATATTTAGTCATAACGACAAGTAATATTAATGTTATCTAGAGTAGGAATGGATAATATTCTGATGTTTATTAATACATTTATATTTACAGATGGTTCACCAAATACATACGTATTTACAAAAAACTTAGCTGAAAATTATGTGTCGGATCATCGTGGAAATGTACCTGCAGTAATTATTAGACCTTCACTGGGTATGAAAATTTCAATGACTAAAATACAGGGGCTGTACTATGATCATCTAAATAATTTGCCAAGTGCAAGCCAGTTCAACTTTAAGTTTGAACCTGACGCATGTCACTCCCTGAACTGCTGTCAAGTGCAATGACAAATAGACAATAGGTCGCTCGCCAATCTGGTGGACGTCATCACTGACTCGCCTGCTTTTTGGCAGAATTACGAAATAAGCAGGTCAGTCTACAATTGACCGGCTATAATAGTTCATGGTGCGGCCCCAGGTGCATAAAATTACAATTTGCCTTAATCAACTTCCCAATGCAAACTTGGTACAAATTTAAATGTGCTCAGAGTCTGACTGATTCTAAATTTAGTCAGGCCAATATAAGAGTTAGATTTTGCAACCTAAATAAATAAAATATTTACTTATGTTTACTTAATTTGTTTCCTTGTCATAAAATCAGTAATCGTTATCCAATCTGTTGAAACAAATACGCATTTAAATTGTGTCTTAACGAATTTGTCGTGATAGTCAATAATGCGGTCAGTAATGACTTGATTAGAATCATCAAAATTTCAAACGTTTTTTAAGCTGCCTATTGTTTTTTTTATGTATTTTCTTGTTTTTTGAGTCACTTTCAAATTTGTTTTAGTCCAAAAATTGTTGTATTTTTAATTTTTGGGTTGCACATTTGTATTTTTATCTATTACAGTATCACCTTCATTACGAGAGCCTCTAAAAGGTTGGGTGGACAATTGGTTTGGAGCCACTGGTCTGATCATTGCGTCCGTCAAGGGAGCCAACAGGATCTTATTTGGTGATCCAAAGAATAATCTGGACATCATACCAGTTGATTATGTTATAAATTGTACGATTGTAGCTGCTGCTAAATGTTCTAGGTATGATAAAGATTTTTCTGAGTAGGTATCTATCTTTGATTTATAAAGCTTAAAGTGAGTTAAAAATGTCAACAATTATTATTATTGTTTAACATGTGGACAAGGATGTAAAGTTAAAATAACCTATAATATTGTATTTCCAGTTCTAACGCTCTAACAGTATACAACTCCTGCACAAGTTGTTGTAATCCCATTTCAATCAAAGGATTCTTCGATGGTGTTAGGAGATCAGCCATTGATATTGGTTTTCGTAAGTGTCTAAAAGAAAACAGTTAGTAATTAAATACCTGCTTAGGTCTAGAGGCTTACCCTCAAGTATGCTAAGCTAGAAGTCATGGATTCGATTCCTACCCAAGATAATTTGTTGTGTGATGAGCACGATTGTTTATCAGTACATACACAGTTGTTTGGGTGTTATTTATAACTGCGCCAAACGGAAGCTAATATTTTTCGAGCGTATGTATAATCTACATTTCTTTGGCACACTCCATAGTCCAAATGGCTTGACGGGTTTTATCATGTGAGATGTCTTTGATTTGTCTCAATTTAAAAAAAATTACATCTATCTATACATATAATCACTTGTCCTGACTGACTGACTGATTCATAAACGCAGAGCCAAAACCGCTAGGGTTACAAACCTAAAATTTCGGCAGTTGATGATAAAAAGGATTTTTAAAAAATCGTCAATATAGGGGTTGCAAATTTGTATGAAACTCCGTCAATTTTGAAGTTAGATCTGTGAAATGTTGTATTCAGCTTTTTGACATAAAATAAAAGCATTTTGATCGAAAACGATAAATCTACCCTTCAAGGGGTAAAATCAATTACGCGGGTGAAGCCGTCACCATTTCACATTACACTACTTTGTTATATATATATATATATATATATATATATATATATATATATAACAAAGTCGGGTTAGACCATTTTTAACTCAACAACGCGTGGGCAGATTTTCATAATATTTGATTTGTTGGATTTGCCTTCGACCCGAATATCAGAAGGAAGGAGGTATATACATAGTTTTAATTAATCGGGGTCCTTAATCACTATATTTTTGTTCGTTTTGGCGTCAAGCCCGCGTTTTTAACTGTCTAGTTATAATGATATATGATAGCTGCACTTAGAAATGAATCGCGCATGCGCGCGGACCTTTAAACGCACCGCCAACCCGCATGCGAAACGAAAAAAAGTATAGTGAATAAGGACACCGATTTTTGTGTTTAATAAATGTTTATTTCTTTGTTTCCTCAATTTGAAATTTTCATTTGCTTTCTTGTTTAGATGACAATTCGTATCCAAATCTGATGTTCACAAGTTGTAAATATAAGCTAACAGTTATAACGTTTCTGTTACAAATCATCCCTGCATATGCAGCCGATTTATTTCGATGGACTTTTGGCAGACAACCTAAGTAAGTTTATAAAATTGTGAACATTATCATCAATATCATCGTCTACTAAAAGAAACACTGTATATTTTGCAATACTTCTTTTGAAGTGAATACTTCTTTAGCATCGTTGTGCACTTTGATATTTCATATTTTTTTAATATTTTATATTTTTTATTTAATTGTCATGTAGTTTTATTCATTTGTGATTTAATTTTTCCTAATTTTGATTTAATTCTCATGTCGTTTTATTAATTTGTGATTTAATTTTTCCTAATTTTGATTTAATTCTCATGTCGTTTTATTAATTTGTGATTTAATATTTCCTAATTTTGATTTAATTCTCATGTCGTTGTCATTTTTTAAATTGTCATGTTTGCGTATGATAGCGCAATAGATGAATATTGTATTTAACCACATAAACGATAGTACATTTCTACTGAAAAAAAAAGAAAAAGAAAAAAAAAATCAAAAATGCACAAGGTTAATGTTCAAGTTTTCACTTCTGCCGGCACTCCCCTGTAGGTCCATAGATGATTGACCATTTTCGAACATTGTTCCACCCCTCCGTGCATCGGAGAGCACGTTAAGCTATCGGTCCTGCGCTTAATCTCTTTTCGGTCGTATCGGACTATGAGAGTGAGGAAATAGAGAGTGCACTTGTGTCTGCACATACACTTGTGCACTATAATATCTCCTGCGTAGTTGGCTAGTCTCTAATGAGATTGGTCGCCGTAACCGAAATCGGTTAGGAGAACATTAAGGGTTCAAAGTTTGTATGTAAATAGTTTTGTCTTTTTATCTCGAAAACGAACATCCGCGGGGACCCAATTGTCAAATCATTAGTTTTTGGTTAGAATTTTTATTTTTTAAAAGAGACGAGAAATGTGTATTGAAAGAGCCTCTTTGATTTCTAACTTATGTAAGCTTTGTTGTTTTCCAGGTACGTCAAGCTTCAGTCAAAATTACTCTATAGAAGAAACCTCACTAATTACTACACCTCTCACCACTGGGAAATGAAAGCTAATAATGTCAAGGCCCTATTTGCTTCTCTGTCAAACACAGACAAAGATATTTTTCCTTGCGATCCTTCAGATTTCAATTGGAACGAATATTTCCCTATATTCGTGGGAGGAATAAATAAATACCTTATGAAAAAATAACTATCAAAATATTGTTTTATGGGATTTTGGTCCCACCTTACATCTTAACCGATGCGTTAGCCATTAGGCTACCGCCGCTTCTGTTAAATATGTATATAGTTTATTATAATGCGAAGAATGATCATTATCTACGGAAATTTATCAACATTTATGCTACAATATTGTTAAGATTTTAATAATAAAATCGTGACAGCTAGTCACATACAATTGACTGTTGACAAAACTAGTTAGGACGCCTACTATGTCGAGACGATTAATTTATCGTTGGGCGACTGTCGTTTCTAGCTATTCCCATTGTGGACGGTAGATAATTGTGTCATCCTATATGTGAACATTCTGTTTAAATACACAAGCCACGAGAACTCTTTAAACGACACTTTAATCTATCGTTACGACATAGAGGGAACGCGCCCTAAGATTTTTTTTCTCAGTAAAGATTTTAAGTGAATTTGTAGAGTATGCTTTGTAGGTTGCCCTTTGATAAATAAAAAAATGGTTGTTAATGATAACATCATATGAAAACATTGATGACATTGTAATAAATAACCGTGCCTGCGAAAGCTTCAGTGAACCGGGCGCATGCGTCCGACGGCCACAATACTTCGGCCTATCAGCAGGCGGAATCGTCATTCGCGTTGCTTAGCAACCAATCAATAACGTGACTGCTTAGCAACCAATCAATAACTCTGTTGCTATGTGACACTTTTTCGAGTTATCAATTTATAAGACATTATCATGTCAATAAATAATAAACTGGTTAATTAAAGATGAACATATTTTTTCAAAACACTTATTGACATATTTCTACATAGTTAGCTTAAAATATTTTATTTTAATAGTAGTCAAATACAGTTGGATCAACGTAACTCGGCCGGATTGAAGTAGGCGACAAGTGCTAGCGCAGATTCATTTTTTGGAAGTAAAACATCTTCTACAACAGGCGTCTACACTGTTGGAAACCAGCAAGGTCACCTTGGTGGGAAGCCTTGTTTCCAACCGTCTAGAAGACGCTTAAATAGTGACAGGAAGTGGGGGGCGGGGGCGATAACTAAACTGAGAATTAGAGATGCGATTACGCATTACATTGTCTTATTTAGTATAACTAACTTATGTTTTCTGTGATTATTTTCTTTTAGAAATTGTTTTTGAACTTTCTTAAGTATTTACTGTAACTGTTCTAAATTTAAACTTAAATGAACTCGTTTATATAGTATTTTTATATTGTTGAATAAAAATATTGTTAATATTTTTAATCGATTATACATAATTAATCGTTTTCGCAAATTATTTTAGGGTCGCATCGCTATGACATGCGCGAAAGTAAATATGTCGCTACGTTTTATTTCGTTCCTGCGGCAAGCCCGCGCGAATTAGCGCATGCGCGGTGCGCCCAAAGATGTCCGCGCGCATGCGCGATGCTTTTCTAAGCGCAGCTCTTTAGATACCATTATGACAATATTTTAACAGTTAAAAGCGCGGGCTTGACGCAAAAAAAATAGAAGTTAGGGAATAAGGACCCTGGTGGGATTGGCACACTGCCATGCACAACGCTGCGGGGTGCGTGGCGACGGAGTCACGCCCATGGTTTCTCTATCTCTCTCTCTATCAGAATAACAAGAAAACGTGAAAGGGCGTGTGTTCCACGCATGTTTCTGAGTTGCTTGGTTATATTTTTTCATAGAAGTTTATTCTTTGTAGAACAACTCATAAATGCCGGGTATTACGTTCGTTCATCATTCTTTTTGCTATTCGCGCATAGATAATCTAAGTCTAGCTATACTGTAGATTGCATGTATAGATTTACACGAGATTAAGATCTTGGAATATATTATTTCTGGTATAGTTACTGGTTTGGTCTAATCCAGCCTAAGTATTATAAGTTATGTCTACATGAATGAAGTAAGTAGGTAGGTGTTGGCATTTCCTTTAATGATTAACTAGTCTATCAAGGAAATATATATACGTTTCAAGTTAATAATTACGACGCTTTAGTTGGTTTAGTTAGAGTCACTCTTTGTGTTCCAAGAGCCTCATATTAAATTGTATTTGTAATTAATGTATTTCTTCTTTGCTGAAGCTTAACTGCGCTTTTCGATGTATTTAAAACACTAAGGTCATTATTTTTCATGAGGTAGATAAGGTTTTGTAGTAGATTTAGTACATTACCTAGTCCAAAAAACTAGACTGGTTTTATTAGATACTAGCTGTACTCTGCGCGCGTTCCTACGCCATTTATAATAACATTATATAATTCTAATGTATGTGTGTATATCACTGAACTCCTCCTAAACGGCTGGATCGTTTTAAATGTTTTTTTTGTGTGTATTTTAGTGGATTCGAGAATGGTTTAGTTTCACAATAATTGAACCCGTTTCATCAAAAAAGAGGCGGTACGAAGTTCGCCAGGACAGCTAGCATATATAATATATAGATTATTTGGTAGTTGAGCCATCTGTCGAAGACTGGTCCTACCAACTCAGAAACCTTCGTGGGCTCATGCACAACACTTTGCTGAAGATCATCACACGATCAAATGCATAGTTTACGATTCTGTAAAGGATATACAGACAAACATTCATTTTTATATAATTACTAGCTGTCCCGCGCTACTTCATAACTTTTTTTAACCCGTTTTTGCAACATTTCTCATTGCTGCTCCGCTGCTATTGGTCGTAGCGTGGTGTTAAATAGCCTATAGCCTTGCTCGACAAATGGCCTATCCAACACTATTTTTTCAATTCGGATCAGTAGCTCCTGAGATTATCGCGTTCAAACAAACAAACTCTTCAGCTTTATAATATTAATATAAATATAGAAGAACTAAGTTGAACCGCTGAAAAATAGATACCTAACTAGGTATGTATGTAAACTCGATAAGTTTCAAGACAAGAAAAAATATACAAGATAATAACAATATTTATTTTACATTTTTTGTAAATACTCTCCTTCATTCTCTATGCAAAGTTCCATTCGCCTAAACCAACTATTAAAACATTTTTGCTAGTCTTGATCCAATAGGTCTAAATTGCGACATCATAGGCAGCTACGACCTCTTCGGCTCATGAAAAAGAATCCCTTTTATTTTTCCTTGACTATCGGGAACGGCAACAAAAGAAATCACAGGGTGCTAAATGAGAAGTGTACGGTGTATGGGGAAGGGTTCAACACCGGATTTCTAAAAAAACGCCTTCGTTCTGAGGGACGCATGTGACGAAGCATTGTAGTAATGCAGCATGATTCCCCGAAGTCCAGTCTTTGGTCTCTACTCTCGCAGAACTTGGAAAACTTTCGGCAATGCCACTGTTGCATACCATTCGGAGATAACAGGTCTATGATTTTCCAACATTGTTGTCGACACATGAGCGGTGCGAGTAAAAACACTAACCGCCATTTTTTCATCAGCAATGTTCTTTCTGAAAATACCCATTATTTTCTGCGTCATAAATCTACGATTCAGTAGCAACAGTAGCAGTTATAGTATGTATTTACGTATGTTTCCCCATAGCGCCAAAACTACATATCCGATTTTATGAATGAGGTGTCAATCGATTCGTAATTATAGTGAAATTGATATATGTTATATATTCTTCCATTATGATGGTCACAAAGTGTTGTAGGCATGTAAGTGGGAAATTATTTATTATATTATTTACGAGTACCTACTGTGTTTGGTTATAAAATGAAAGTGCTTAATTGGAACATTCATTTCATATCAAACACATTGCTAGCATAGTTTGCGTTAACTAAATTTGTGCTATATCTCCGTATCTTTTCATATACAATTACACATTTAATCTATATGACATTTACCTATATGTATAAACAAGTCATTGGAAATTCAGGATAGTTTTGAATGTTATAGTAATTAATTTGGCCCAATAAAAAAAAATGCTCGAATTTCTCGAAAAAAAACAGAATGATTGCAGTCGAAAACAATACTGGTGTATTGTTTTGGACAGCATTCATTCTGTTTTTTTTTACTGTTACTGGCTGTTATTATTACAACTTTACAACGTTATAGAGTTACTATAGCATACTTTTTTGGTCTCCTGTTTGTCTCTGTAAATAGGTACTAAACGAAATGTTGAATCCATTTGGTAGTACAGGATGACTTAAATTATTCTGACCTTCAAAAATTGACTAAAGTTAAATAATTGCATAGTTGCACGATCTTTGTGTATATTAAACATTGTTTTTTTCATTGTGCGTGGCTCGATAGCACTTGCCCGGTTTTTTCCTTTACAGTGTTGTACCAAATTTTGTCGAGTGGGGATCGAACCCACACCATCTAGCACAGCCATTCGAATCCCTACTGCCACCAAGGTAGTGGTTAAAACCAAAAGTTAGAAAAACAATGCAGTACACCCAGAAAGAAATGGCAGTATAAACGGCTTAATGGGCTCCAGGATTTCATTTAGGGGGATGGAAAACTTTTTCAGTGTAAGATTTTCAAGGGTGCGCAACAGTTTTTCGGTGAAAGATTTTCAGTGGGATGCATCAATTTTTATAGGTACATTGAAAATACTTTAATTTGGTGAACTATTTACGCTTAAATACAAAGGATAAAAAGGATCCCGCTGGACAAACAAAGCTTCTACAGCTAAAATAATAGATATTTTCAGAAATATAATGCATTAATTGCATTTTTGAAAGATAGAAAAATTTGAAATCCAGACTCAGGAATCGAACCCGAGACTTCCGCAGCCAAACCGGGGCCAGAAGCGACCCACCTATCTGGACTATGTTACTAGATCTCAAATTGTTCTATCCCTTGATGCACGCGAGTTAGGCCCTCGCAGCGCCATCTAGTCGGTAGTTAAAGAACTTTTGTTATTGCTTCGTTACAGAGAGCATTTTAACAAATTATGATGTCGCAGGCCGAATATTGAAGTAATTTTTAAGAAGACATCATACTTTATTGCACCCTGAGAGTGACGGGGAGCCCTCTGGAGGTAAGGGAGAATCGACTTCTTCAAACTTACGGGTTTTACAGGCAAAAGAATGCTCTCATATGGTTCAAGTGGGGGACGAAGCAGAAGTCGTAACATGTTTTTCTAAAGCGTCGGCTAACAATCAGATTTTGTTAGCCACGGCTCTATTGAGGGCTGAGTCGAAAGGTGGGAACAGATATACCATACGAGCCTTGTTGGATCAAGGTTCTGAGGCTTCTTTTATCACTGAGGATGTCGTTCAAAGCTTAGGTCTGCGAAAACAATCAGCCAGAGGGGTCATATTTGGGGTAGGAGGAGGAAGTAAAATAATTTCCAATTCGCTTGTTGAAGTGAAGATTCAGTCCAGAATAGATTCTTCCTATGAGTTGGTAGTTAAAGCATATGTTCTTAAAACGATAACTTCTC
This sequence comes from Herminia tarsipennalis, assembly GCA_945859575.2. Taxonomy (NCBI): domain Eukaryota; kingdom Metazoa; phylum Arthropoda; class Insecta; order Lepidoptera; family Erebidae; genus Herminia; species Herminia tarsipennalis. Next base: position 4,470,749 of record OX243834.2, on the reverse strand, counting down.
TATTACCTTCTAGGGAAACGATATGCTTAGACTGGTCGCAGGTTAATGAAATACAGTTAGCAGATCCTAGATACCATACACCAGACAAAGTTGATATGTTGTTAGGGGCCGAAGTGTATACTAAAGTTATTCAAAAGGGGCTTAAGAAAAGTCCCAATGATTCAATCGTAGCTCAACGAACCACCTTAGGGTGGATTTTATCGGGCACTATTGATTTAACAGCTAATTGTTCTTCTAACATTACAATGTTACATGTTCACGTTCATGACACCGATGAAATGCTGAAGAAGTTCTGGGAACTCGAAAAAGAACCTAATGAAAACAGAAAACATATACTTACAAAGGATGAAATCAAATGTGAACGAATATTTAAAAATACAACTTCTAGAGATAAAAATGGTCGTTATGTGGTTAATTTGCCGTTTCGAAATGAAGATCCTAGCTGTAAATATGGAAATTCAAGAAATATAGCAATCAATCGATTTTATGCCTTGGAGAATAGGCTAAATCGAGACAAAGAAATTAAAGCTCAGTATGCAGAAGTTATTCATGAGTATTTAACTCTGGGCCATATGAAGTTAATACCAGCAACGGATAAATATAATAATCAGGCTGTCTATTTACCTCACCATGCCGTAATAAGAAACAACAGGGAAACGACTAAGCTTCGTGTAGTGTTCGATGCATCTTGCAAGGGTAGTAATGGGATATCACTTAATGATGATTTGTTAATCGGACCTACTTTGCAATCCGATTTGAGGCATTTACTACTTCGTTGGAGAAAACACCCAATTTGCCTTATATCGGACGTAGTAAAGATGTACCGTCAGATATATGTAACAAACGATCATACTGACTTTCAACGATTTGTGTGGAGGGATACAAAGGAATCTGAAATTCAAGATTATAAGCTTCTTACTGTTACGTTCGGTACAGCTTCAGCACCATTCTTGGCTGTACGATCCTTACAACAGTTGGCGTATGATGAAGGAGAAAGTTATCCTTTAGCTGCAAAAAGAGTTCTAAACGATTATTATATGGATGATCTTATGACTGGTTGTGAAACTATTGGTGATGGTATTGAAATATACCGTCAAATGAATGAGCTATTATCGAAAGCAGGAATGGAATTACAAAAGTGGTCAAGTAACAGCGATGAGTTACTACAAGCAATAAAGGGTAATCATAATATTAAGAAAGGAATCATGATAAAGCAAGATGAAATATTAAAGACACTGGGACTTACCTGGAATCGCAAGGAGGATACATTCCAATATTCTGTACAGTTGCAGCCTCTACAAGAACCTATAACCAAAAGAAAAATACTGTCAGACATATCTAAGTTATTCGACCCATTAGGATGGGTTACGCCAGTAGTTGTGATAGCAAAGGTATTAATACAAAAACTGTGGGTTACTGGAATCGGATGGGATGAAGTTATTCCAAATGAAATAAAACAAGAATGGTTTACTTACCGACAACAACTGCAATGCTTAACAGAGTTTTCAATCCCTCGATGGTTAAACAGTAAACAAAGTGATAAGCAGATCGACTTGCATGGTTTTTGTGATGCGTCAAAAACTGCATATGCAGCAGTTGTGTATGCACGGGTTGTCGATGCTGAAGGTGGTGTTCATGTCACTTTACTTACAGCTAAGTCTAATGTGGCACCTATAAAAACTATTTCAATACCCAGGTTAGAATTGTGTGGCGCGGTCCTGTTGGCCAAACTTCTGCAAGAAGTCTCTAGAGTAATGGGAATTGATAAATCCAGTTTATATGCATGGACAGATTCAGAGATAGTGTTGGCATGGATTAATAGTCATCCCAACAGATGGAAGACCTTTGTAGCAAACAGAGTCTCTGAAATTTTATATATTAGTGAACCTCAACAGTGGAATCACATTCCGTCAAAGCAGAACCCTGCCGATTGCGCGTCCCGTGGTATTTACCCGTCAGATCTATTAACTTCACGATTGTGGTAAGAAGGTCCTGCGTTTCTGAAACAGAATAAAATACTATTGGTTAAACGTAAAAATGTTTCTACTACTGTAGAAGAAATTAAAGCAAATAACATAGTATCGTTACAAAATGACAATTTTATTTGGGATAAATATTCCTCACTTACCAGATTAATTAGAATCGTAGCGTACTGTAGACGCGCATGTGAATGGAGAAAACCTAAAGAACTAAGAAATAAATCTTACTTAAGCGCCACAGAGATAAGGTTAGCTTTAAATGTCTGTATTAAGGAATGCCAAAAACAAGGTTTTCAGGAAGAACTGTTACTCCTGCAAGGAACAACTAAAAATAAGCGAACATCTTTAAGTTCTCTAAACCCTTACCTGGATTCCGCTAATATTTTAAGGGTGGGCGGCAGGCTGGATCAGTCTGATCTTGATATGAATCGAAAACATCCGATATTAATTCCACGAGTTTCTTATTTAACTAATCTTTTAATAGCTGATGCTCACCGATTAACTCTTCATGGTGGTATTCAGTTGATGTTGAATTATCTAAGCAATCAATATTACATAATCGGCGTTAAAGCTTTAATTAGATCTTATGTGAGAAAATGTGTAATTTGTATACGTTATAATGCCTCCATAAAACCGCAACTGATGGGTCAATTGCCATCGTCTCGTGTAATACCTAGCAGGCCTTTTATAAGTAGTGGAGTAGACTACGCCGGACCGATTAACTTGAGAACTTCTAAAGGCAGAGGTCACCGCTCGTTCAAAGGTTATATTTGTTTGTTTGTATGTATGGTAACTAAAGCCATACACCTCGAAGTTGTAAGCGATTTAACTACAGAAGGCTTTTTAGCAGCTTTTAAAAGATTTGTAGCCAGACGTGGTCACTGCAAGGACATTTGGAGCGATAATGGTACAAACTTTCAAGGTGCGTCCAAGGAACTGCAGATTCTGGTCCGTTCTGAAAAGTCAGGTATAGCTAAAGAAATCGCTGAAACTTTAGCCAACGAAGGAACAACATGGCATTACATTCCACCACACGCTCCAAATTTTGTAGGATTATGGGAGGCTGGAATTAAATCATGCAAACTACATTTACGCAGAGTAATAGGTAACTCTACGTTGACTTACGAGGAAATGACAACTTTATTAACACAAATCGAAGCGTGTTTAAATTCACGTCCTCTCTGTCGACTTACGGATTCAAACAATATAAACGCTCTAACGCCAGGTCATTTTCTAGTGGGTGAACCAATTATTAATGTAGCAGATCATAATTATGAAACTACGAATATCTCAACCTTAAAAAGATGGCATTTAGTCCAAAAAATGATGCAGGTATTTTGGCGTCGATGGTCAAACGAATATTTGACGACGCTTCTTCATCGATACAAGTGGTCGCAACAAACTCCTGAACCTAGCATTGGGGATATAGTTTTAGTAAAAGAGGATAATTTACCTCCCTCCAGGTGGCTCCTTGGTAGAGTTAAGGAAAAGCATCCAGGTCAGGACAATCTTACACGAGTAGTAACTTTACGTACCAGTACCTCCACAATCAAGAGGCCGACATCTAAGTTGTGTGTCTTACCTATAGGATAATTGTATTAGTAATAGATAAGTTAGGTTACTTTTATTGTCTTTATCTTCATTTAATTCTATTAGAGGTCGTATTTGTTTTTATGTTTATGTTTAATATATGATGAGATTTACTTAATTAGGCTATCTTCCAATTTCCATGTATATGTTAGATATGTTAACTTGGAGTATAAGGTTGTAAAATTAGGGAAGCTATATTTAGAATATTAAGGACATATAAGAAATTACTGTCGCTCTATATGTCCTTGGTGGGCGGCATGTTAAGCCATCTATTGCCCTTTTTATGGAATTGTTTTATTTTGTTTATTACTACGGAGTTTATAAGTTAGTGTATAGATGGAGCTACTTTCCAAATTAAAAGTCGGTGTTAAGATTTTCCGACAGGCTTTAAATACTCGACTGTGTTTCTTATTCGATGCCAATAAATCAGGCTTGGTGTTCAAACCAAGTTGGGGTCCTGATTTCTTTTTGTGTTTTATTTACAAACCCCCAAAATTTCACCTAAACCTTTATGAAGGTTTAACACATATTCTAAATCATAAATTACAATAATTAAGCAATTTAGATCTTAGATCTTACTTATTGGAAGGAGTATCCTACAAAATGCTTTTCATTTATTTAAGCAATGAAATAATAATGGGCCCCGCTGGTAGTAAAGCGAAAATAAACGCCATTTCCCAATCTTTACGGGAAAAGTACTTTTAATATTTTCGTTATTTTGGAGAGATACATTGAAGAAGCGAATAGTCTACACCAGTTTTGTTGCTGTAGCTTAGGGTTAACCATATATTTAAAATGCGCAGAGTAAAACAAAATAATATAATAGTAATAAAACAAAATCAGCTAAACACATTTATACCATTATCAGCCTTAATCATATCTGAAGCCTTCTCTCCAATCATAATCGTTGGAGCATTTAAATTCCCTCGCACTATAGTTGGCATTATACTGGCATCAACCACACGGAGACCGGTGACTCCTCTTACTCTCAAACCCTCATCTAATACTCCTCCAGGACCCATAGGACAGCTTCCTGAAGGATGCCATTGAGTAGTTGCCATATTCAACACAAAGCACTTCCAGTAATCATGACTATTAAAACGCAAATGCTTGCACTGAGGAACATTTAAATCAATAACATCAGCTCTGATGCTTTTAAAATATGGAGTGTTTATTACACTAAGGTAATCTTCAATATAACTAGCATGATTTTCTATATCTATTTTGTTAGAATAATATCCGTTATAGATTAATGGGCTTTCTTCAGGGTTATTGCTTCTTAATCTTATACGGCCTCTGGATTCTGGTCTCAATAATGTAAAGATCGCGTATAAAATCCTCCTCTTTTTATTCGCTTCGTATAATGCGTCGCATATTTGATCGTCTAGTCGAAATACGTGAGAACATATCAATGCTGTTATAGGTGAATACGCTGGTAATGGAAATATAGAAGTTTGGTAATCAGGTACAGATTGAGTTTTGTTCAAAGTAGCATGCCCTAATATACATGGAGTTGGAAATTTGTCAAGATTGGTTATAACTTCTAAATTGTCAATGATTGATGATGGATCTTTCTCAACTCCTACAGCAACTGTAACTATAGGATGATCTTGTAAATTCCCACCTACAAGTGGTGAATCTACTAATACTTCTACACCTACTTCACGTAAATGTTTCTTCGGACCGATTCCAGACAGCATAAGCAACTGAGGGCTGTTAATAGCACCAGCTGATAGGATTACTTCTCTTCTAGCAAAGAGATTTACGACTTTATTATTCGGTAGTTTAACTTTCACTCCTATTGCTTTCATGTACTTATTGATTAACACTTTCATTGCTAAAGTCTTTTTCAAAACAAAAAGATTTCGACGATCTTTGATTGGCTCTAGAAAGGCTGTTGCTGTGTGTTGGCGAACACCATCATCTACGGTATATGGTGGTATGGTGTAACCTAATTGTTCATCTCCATTACAATCTGGAACGATTTTGTGTCCATTTTCGTTAAATGCTTGTAAATATTTATCAGTCCTTTTCCTCCACAGAGGTCTTGTGACTCCTAAATATCCTTCTGTGTTGTGATAGTAGCCATAATCATATTTCATAACAGGATCGTCTTTATAACGTTCGCTTTTCTTGAAGTAATGCATGACTGTGTTCCAATCCCATCCTTCGTTGCCTTGTTCTGCCCATTCGTTATAGTCTTTCTTATTTCCTCTGACATAGAACATGTAGTTGGCACCGCTAGATCCACCAAGCATTTTTCCTCTGGTTAGATGTACACTTTTCTCTTTAAATGCTTGACTGGAGTATCCATCGTTGACAGTGTAGTAATTCCAATCAGATGTAGAGTAATCAACGAATGAAAACAATCCGGGATACTGAAAATAAATCAAATAAAATCTATGAGATTATATTTCTTAGGTTACATTGATGGGCCGGTGACCATGTTGAGTGAATGGAATCATGCTAGATTTTTGCTTGACGTTTTAATCGGGTTGTACATGATAATAATAATATCTTGGGACAACTCACACAACGCTATCTGATGCCAAACTAAGTAGAGCTTGTACAATGGCAACCAGGCAACTGATAAACATACTTATATATTTTCTAAATACATAATATTATAAATAAATATAACACCCAGACACAGAATAAACCATCGTGCTCATCACACAAAGTTTCACCCTGGGTGGAGATCGAACCATCGACCTCTTGCGTAGTAGTCGGATACACTGTCACCGCGCCACAGAGGCAGTCAAAGTGCAGTAGGAGAGGTTGTAGGAGAGAGGCAGTAAAGTCCATGGGTTGCACCGGTCATCTGACAGGCAGCTTGGGCAACGCAAAAGGAAAATTCACCGACAGTGGTCCTAAGCTTCCCAAGCAGTGGACTGCATGAAGTTATATAATGATGTAGGGGATCTTGTTTCCATCTTTTTTGTGCAGGCGGGTTTTTTATATTTTTTATTTAATGCTTTTTAGTAGTTGTAGGGTGTAACCGATGTAAGAACTTACTTTTATCACAGCTATTGTCAAGTATTGAAAATTGAAAAAAGAGTGGTTGCTAACTAACTTTTTTTGTATTATAGTCATAATCATGTTATACCTTTTACTAAAATGATTAAGATAAGCCCTTTAATTTGATACCCATATTGTATTCAAAAACTCTTTTTTTTCACACTTTTATTTTGACATCTCACAGCCGCCACGTTTGTTTTTTTAAACGTCACAAATCTAAGAACACTTGAACAAATAATACGAATCTAGCGACGTCTGAATTGTATAAATCAGGTAATAATAATTGTGAAATATCAGGTATTAAAGAATATTACATACATACATACATATACTACATATACATATCCGTTCAGTGGATTGTAAGATACCAGGTAATAAAGAATATTATGTACATACATACATACATATACACATAAATACATACATACAAACATACATGTTGATAAACTTTCGCGATTTGTACACATTATTAAAATATATACCTAGTCTAGCCATAAATATTGTTACGAAGAAAAAACATTTTTTTTTATTGCAAATAATATTTATTACTTTTACAGTGTGTTAGTTTAATACGTAAATAAAAAACAATTCAAAATATAAAAAGCTTATTCGAAGTGGTCTCCATTGGCTGCAACACAGTCCTTTAAACGTTGAGGCCAGTTATCAATAGAAGCACGCACTCTTTCCATGGGAAAATTCTTCACTGCCAATCGTATGGATTGTTTTAGGGACTCCAAATTATCATGGCGTTTAGAGCAAGCCATACTCTCTAAAACTGACCATAAATCATAATCCAGCGGATTAAGATCGGGACTAGACGACGGCCAGTCTTCAGCTCTAATGAAGTCCGAAACGTTCACTTCCAACCAAGACTGCGTGGACCGAGCTTTATGACCCGGCGCTGAGTCTTGTTGGAAGGACCATACTTGGTTATTCAACATGGTGTTGTTAAGGGGTTTAACTACCTTCTCAAGAATGGTATCTTGATACACTTGTGCCGATGTTTTGATACCTTTTTCACAAAAATATGGCTCAGTCACTCCTTCATAGCTAACACCCCACCAAACCATCACTGAAGTCGGATAATGCCCACGTTGCACTCTGTCGACTAATTGGGAAGCTTCCTTAGAGCTTTGAGCATAAATACGGTCATTTTGTTTGTTAAAATGTTGCTCAACTGTAAAGATTTTCTCATCCGTAAACAAAATTTTTCTGTGACCTCCCTTTGCGTACCGCTTCAGTAGTTGCTTCGATTTTACCACCCTATTCTTTTTTAAATTATCAGTTAAAAAATGACCAGTGCGTCTCTTATAGGCTGCAAGTCCTAAGTCATCTTTTAAAATGCGTGACATGGTTCTGGGTGCTATCTTCATCTCCCGAGATAAAATCTTTTGCTTTCGGACAGGATTTCTTCGAATTCTTTCCCTTACTGCTTTGACCACCATTTTCGTACGAACACTACGTGGACGGCCAGATCTTTTTCTGTCACAAACAGAGAAGGTCTCATTGTACCTATTAATAGCCCGGTACACAAACATTTGACTAATACCAAGCGTATGGAGAGTTTTAAAAATTACATTCGGCTCCATACCAACTTTGTGTAATGCAATCACAGCGATTCGGTTTTCTTTATCACCCCACTCCATTTTAATATAGCAAAATATTGTACAATGTATTGGCGCCAAAATTAGAAAATACAATGAACAATCGTATAAAAATGACAGATTCCAAATTCAAATGTAATATCTTTCTTATTTTTAATTGTAACAGTATTTATGGCCAGACTAGGTATATTACGGGTCTTAATCGCGTGCATAATTTAAGGTAAAATACCTTGTTTATTGCCCGACGTTTCGACCGTATTGCAACGGCCGTGGTCACGGGAAGATTAAGACAAGGAACGCGAGAAAAACATAACCCTTCCTTACAGTCGGGTAAGAACTTACCCAACATGGTCTCGTTTATTCCTGACTCTTATTGTAAATACTGTATCATGCAACGCGAAAGTTTAAAGTTGTTTTTTTTTGTACCCACAGTTGCAATTCAAGGCAAATATACTTAGTATGCTAATCGTATTTGAGGAAGCTCATACATATTTATTTAATGATAAAATTACGCATGCAATTATTTTGACAAATTTGTACAACGTTATTACTAAATGCTGTGTCCTAGGTGGTGAATAGTTTGACGGTCTTATGTCATAGCTAGTTTGTGCCTGTGGTTCTGCCCGCGTGGTTGTCTGTTATTGCGCTATTTCAAATGAGCTTTTAGTACGTATATGGTGCGGCTAGTATCTACAGTTGCTATCAACAGTAACATACAAAGGTAACCGATATAAGCAGTATTCATAGGCAATTAATTTATCAAAATATACTTGCTTATTTGCCAACTAATTAATAGAAATATTGAGAATGAATTAAAAAAAATAAAAAATAAAATGGATGTCTGTAATGTCGGTTTACGGACGATAATCTTACATGATAACGTCATAAGAAAACATTGATGAAATATCGCTATTCGTGCTGCTCAGCAACCAATTAATAACGTTAGTTCCAATTGTATTGCATGTCATGTCGCTGCAATCGCTATTCGCTGTTGCTTAGCAACCAATCAATAACGTGACTGTAGCTTAGCAACCAATTCATAACGTGACCGTTGCTACGTGACACTTTTCGTGCATGCACCCGGTCATCATTTTATAAGACCCGTCAATAAATAAATACATTTAGCTACAGTTATTTAGTTACAGAGATACTGTCAGTCGAGTCGGTCAAATTAAATCTTTCTATTATTCAGAGCCATTCTATTGCAAAGAGTTTTAGTTTCTTGTTGAATCAGATTTTTTTTATTTGCGAAACACACATTACCTATGTTGTCTTTGAAAGTTGAGTGTTATGTTTGTCATTCGCAATCTCAACGGAGACTAACCAACGACGCGGACCCCTTACTATTGTAGGTTACGACTGCCTCTGTGGCTCAGTGGGAGTGTGTCCGACTGCTACGCAAGAGGTCGTGGGTTCGATTCCCACACGGGACACTACTTTGAGTGATCCACAAATTGTTGTTCCGGGTCTGGGCGTACTTTGTGTCTGTGACTTGTATGTTTGTAAAGTCCCCCGCGACACAGGGCTTGTACCAACAGCAGGAGTCGAATTTAAAAAAAAAAAAAGAACCTCAGTAGATTTACATTATCCGACAGTTTGTCTTGTTGTTCTTTTTACGCAGACAATCACGAATTTATTACTTCACGGAACCCTGACTTTTCTACGGAACCCACTTTGGGAAACGCTGGTCTATGGCATAAGTATTTGGCCTGCCATGATGTTAAATCTCATTAGCATAGTTGTTTTTGCAGTGTTTTCTTTTTGTCAAATTTTAACAGGTCCGTGGTGCAAAGTCCGATTGCATTGCATGGTATTGGTTGATAACTTTATTTAAATTATATATTGTACACACAGGAAAATAGCAAACAATATTACAAAATACATAGTAATCATGTACAAAGGCGAGCTTAACTCAATATTGAGTTTTCTCACAGCAAACCTTTGAGTGGTAGAGGAGAATGTAATTATTGAGAGTAGTTTAAGTACAATAAGATGAAAAATTGTAAACCTATAGATATGATAAATAATACATTCTAAAATATATATATATATTTAAATAAGACACGTGTATAAATATATATACATAAGATACCTACATATAAAGGGCATATACCTAGATACAATAATATTACATAAATAAATACTATAATATATACTTATGTACTTAAATTAAGAGATTCTTTGGTTCTTTTCTTAAAAATGATAATGGAGAGACTGTCGCGTAAGGAATGAGGAAGATAATTCTATAGCCGTACCGCTTTTATTGTAAAGGAGTTGTCATAACTCATTAGTAAATATATAGCTAAGTTTTAGGACACTTATTTTAAATTTTGATGAAATAAAGTGTAAGCACTCAAGACTTGTGTACATAACGGTCCTTGAATTTGGCCACACGTTTCTGTTACACATTTCATAGTGAAATTACCAATGATGTTTATGAAAATAGGTGTAGATAGGTTGTATAAACTACATTCAATCTTTAAATACGGAACACTAGTGCATATCATAGAGATAGATTATCTAAATGCATACATAGATAACCTATATATTGCAATGTCACATATTATAAAAAAGTCGCAAAAGTAGGAAAGCATGATTCAATTATCACGAGCGAAAAAGAGAAAGATGTAATCCGCTGCTTTCATCTGTTAACGCCGGATGCGCCACTGACATATAAAAACAAGTCAATTGTATTGTACTTGAGGTGAGCGCTTGTAATATATCTATACCTTTTTACCTAATCATTGAAAAAAAAGAAGTAATTTAAATATTAGGTTAATAAGTAGATTATTTCCTACTTAATAATAAAATGTCAAGATCAAGATCAATGTAGAATTATGTTAATAGCTTTATTAAACAAAAATATTATTGACGTTATTTGAAACTACTAGGTAAGTAACATTGACTTCTACGTTCCTTCATCTTAATGAAAAAAATATTCTATTCACCAAATTAATATTAATCTGTCGTTTAGGAAGTAATTTACACTTCACACAATAATATTGATTCATAAATCAATCTGGCAGTATATTTTATGATTTTTTAATTGCTATATAAACATTTATCATGTTTTATCTCATAGATATTTAAGGTGTTAGGCCTAAATGCTTTTTGGTGGTACTTAATTCAGTTTGCCAAATATGTAGGTAAGTAAATTTAAAACAAGGTGATCATAGCTACGCGTCAAACCCTGATACCACTACTAAGTATATTAGCACAGCACACATAATATTTACTAGCTGTCCCGAGCGAATTCGTCTGCGTAAATTTTCCCCGTTTTTTCAACATTTCTTATTGCTGCTCCTCTTCTATTTGTAGTTGCGTTATATTATATAGTCTATAGCCTTCCTCGATAAATGGGTCTCGCCTTCCGCCTATTCCTCTCTGTTGAATATTAAAACCTCATAAGTAAATAAGCGGCGGTAGCCTAATGGTTAAGGCATCGGTTTCGCAATCGTGAAGTCAAGGGTTCGAATCCTATAAAGTTAGTTGAGATAATGTACATTCCGATTAGTTGAAATGATTTTTTGAATTGATTAGTTGGAACTTGGATACTTTTACAAACAACGGTCACTCATGTACATATTGATCTTATAGGGAACGTTGCTTTACCTTGCTGAATTTTTAGATAAGGTACTAGGTCGCCAATGAGTCACGACTCACGAATCCCTTGGAAATAAGATATTTGAAGAGTTTGTTTGTCAGTTTAAATGAACGTAATAATCTCTTGAAGTACTGGTAAGAATTGAAAAAAAAATATCAAGGAAGTCTATAGGCTACATAAAATCATGTTATGACCAATAGGAGCTGAGCATCAATGAAAAATGTTGCAAAATTAGGAAAAATGTCGCATACGAAGTTGCGCGGGTCAGCTAGTATATATATATATCCTTAGTATCTGGGTGCTGTAATTTTGCATGGATTTACATATTAGACACGCCGATAAAATAAAATCTTATTTTTTTATTATTATCTTATGGTACACCCTACAAAATGAGGAAAATCACCATACAGTGATAACATTCATAAACTGGCAAAAAATACTTTATTTATTCTTATGGTAAAACCCTTAAGCCAGTTTACATAAAAACGGAAAATTATTGGCAATTTGAATAACATGTTCTCGAGTTGATTCATTAGTTGGCTATAAAAAATAATGTCAATGACTTTTATCACCATAGTATTGCATAAAACATATGTTTAGTCATAAATAATATGGCTGGTTGTAAATAATTATGCCTACCTATTGTTTATTAGTGACATGCATAGACTTAGAGACTGGACTGCCTTCCCTTTCTGGTAAGAAGTACATAAAAGCGTAAGAAAAACAAAACACTCGTTCGGCCAGTAGTCGTCTCTTTCTTGAAATTTAATTGGTCCACGTCACAGGCATTGGAAAAGAAAAGAAACAGAAATTGGCCACACAGTCGTGTTGATTCTTTCTTTTTCTATAGAGAGTAGTTATTTATATTAGATATAATTTGGGACTTAATCGCGTGAATTATTTAAGGGTGCGAACCTTTTATTTACCCGACGTTTCGATCGAATTGCACCGATCGTGGTCACGGGTCGACTGAGTAGTTATTTAATTGGAACGAAGTTCCTTATCGCGCGATGTGAAAGGGGGCTAGACGGAAAAAAATCACACGAAAAGTTGTAACGACACTTTTTGACACACACAAGCCGTGCGGCGTGCGCGTAAGATATGAACATCTAATTTGACAAAGAATTCACCTGTCGATTTGGTCTAGAGGCATAAATTCGGTACACAGTAATGGTGACAATTGTGTAGTTGTGGGTTCGAGCCTTCGGTATACAATCGTCTTTTTGTAAGTTATTATCCTTTCGTCTTTCTATTTTGCATTAAACAGTGAGGTGTTGCGAAGATTATAAAAAAAAAAATTAAGATAAGAACTTCGTTCCATCCGGGTGTCCCTTGACACCTCTCAAGTTTTTTTTTGTTTAGTTATGGCGCAATCTAGTCTTATGGTGACATGTAGATACCTATTTCAAATTAAGCAATTAAAAAAAAGCAAAAACATTTCTTGTTGATACGGCTGAGTGTAGTTATTGTTTTCAAGGTTCATGTATGTCAGTCTACCAGTGGCGAAGGGTCCTTAGAATGATACCATTCTTTTCGGTTTCCCTTTATGTATTTAGTTAATATTGACGTACAAAAACCGTCTCTAACTAAATACATTTTCGTATCGGGTTACCTCAGGAAAATGTTAACCCTTCGCTCTGCTGTCTACGTCTGTGAGTTTCTTTATTCCATCATAGCTTCAAACTTTAACGAATTTATATGATTGGAGGATTGGAGTATGATATCAAGTTATTCGATTGTTTATTAATTGCCTATTTTCAAAATGAAATTACTCTCATCAGTCACCTAAATTATATTAAACCTAGTTAAAACCCGCCGAAAAATTCAGTTCGTTCTTTATAATATTGTAACAATCAAATCAACCATTAAAAGAAATGATCTGACATTAGGTGCCTACAAATAACATCAAATGTAGAGTCTTCATACAAAATGTCTATGGAACTATCATTTTAAGGTTTCAATAACAGAAACGAATTGGGCTTGACAGTACCTACTGTTGTGAGTCGCGACAACTAGGCACCTATCCCACCAACGGCGAAAAAGCGAGTAGCGATTTTATCGCTCAAGAAACGTACATTACATATGTACGTTCGTAGCAGTCAGATACACTCTTTTGAACAAAAGTTCAAAAGAGTGTATCTGACTGCTACGCAAGAGGTCGTAGGTCAACCCAGGATAAAACTTTGTGTGATGAGCACGATGGTTTATTCTGTGTCTGGGTATATTTATCTATTATATGTATGTATTAAGAAATATATAAGTATGTTTATCAGTTGTCTGGTTTCCATAGTACAAGCTCTGCTTAGTTTGGGATCAGATAGCGTTGTGTGAGTTGTCCCAAGATATTATTATTATTATTAATAGTAGGTGATCGCTGAGTGTTCACATTACCGACGAGTATGCTGTATACTGCATCTCTTTTGTTTACACGGACGGGATCTACAAAATACATCTATTGTACGTTCCTCGATAAATCGCTACACGCTTGTAGCTCATAGTTATTGGTGGGACAGGTGCCCTATCAAGGTCGACTTTTACGTAAATAAATATAGTATTTTTTTTTTAATACGGACCTTAGAACTCATAGGCGGATTTCCACCAGCTTCTATAAGCAGCACGTTCCATCCTGAGATCTCTGTGAGCCTGTTAGCAACCACGCAGCCTGCTGATCCAGCTCCTACGATTATAAAGTCGAACACTTGGCCATCTGTAATAAATGAGAGAGGAGTTTTTGAGTTGGGAATCACTGCGTCGGTATCAATACGACTGCAATGCAAGAGGTTGGGTTTAATTCCTATACTGCAATAAGTAGAGCCGGGGTTATAGATTAGTTGAAAGTTTATTCTTTAACAGCACCTCCTCAGGTTGACCCCAACGACAGTTCCAACGCAACTCGTCCAACGTTTGGATCTAGAAAATAGCGTTGGCGCCAACGTTGGGACAAGCGTTATTCTAGATCCACACGTTGGATGAGTGACGTTGGGACCGACGTTGGGGCCAACCTGTGGAGCCGTCGTAATGAGTAGATTCCCTAGCGGCAAGTTGCGGAACTAATATAAGGTGGATAAACTAGAGCGGATTTACAGTTTTTTAAATCGACCTATCTATACTAATATTATAAAGCGTAAGAGTTTGTTTGTTTGACCGCTGTAATCTCAGGAACTATGGGTTCGAATTAAAAAAAAATCACTGTTGGATAGTCCATTTATCGAGGAAGGCTATATAATATCACGCTACGACCAATAGGAGCGGAGTAGCAACGAGAAATGTTGCAAAAACGGGGAAAATTTACGCATACGAAGTTGCGCGGGACAGCTAGTAGGGAATAAAATAAGAGAACATCTGTCTTACGTTAGGAACAAGACACCACTAGTAGGTATCAATTAAACATACTAGCTGACCACGCAACTTCGTCAACGTATTTTTTTCCCGTTTTTGTAATTGATACAAAAATACAATTGAAAATAATTTACGAACTATTACCAAATATAGAAAATATATATTAAAATCGGTCGACCCGTTCCACCGGAGTTCGACTACAAGAACCGTGACGCGAGATTTTTATTTATTAGATTTAATTTACCGTCCTTCTGCCGTTACCAACTCCTTGAACCAAGTTTGGCCACAAGCAAAAAGAATTCCTCGTAGGCAAATCTGTTTGGCGAAATAGTTTGGCCCCGAAGAAACGCGGGATATATCCGCCAAAGTCGAATTCAACCTCTACAATTATGATATGATTTTATGGCAATCGTCACGACATCTGCCGTTTCCCCGAGGAATTTTTCCTCCATACATTTAATATGTGAGTAAAATTAGCATAAACATTCTTTAAAAATTACATAAAGTAATGTATCAAACTAATATTCATCAAAATTTGACAACACCTGTCAAATTTTATCAGTTAAATAATGGTTAGAATATAAATGCGAGTAGTTATAAGTATGACGCATAGCTCACCTAACATAATAAGTATAATTAGATAAATGCTATGAATACATTAGTTTCTTTAGTAAATAATATACTTAGGTATCTTTATTATGACTATACCTACGCAGAGATTATTTATTTTATTAGACAACTCGTAATTAATTATACCTATTTTGAAATAATGACTTGAATCCGGATTTAGAATAGACGAATATTGCAAAGAATACAGGCTTTAAAAATATCAGTATTTCGCCCGGGTTTCATTCGGTACGGTTGTATATAACCTGCCAAAAACAACCTGCGAAATTAGTACATTTTTGACACGGTTTATATACGACCAGCTGTCCAGCGCAACTTCCTCTGCGTAAATATTCCCGTTTTTGCAACATTTCTCATTGTTGCTCCGCTCCTATTAATCGTAGCGTGATGTTATATAACCTATAGCCTTTCTCGATAAATAGGATATCCAACAGGGAAATAATTTTTCAACATAGCCCTCCTTCTTGCACTGTCGGGTAAAAACAAAACCAACGAACAAAAGCTTCCAGTTATACGACCTAGGCGCTACGGGTACCAAAACATCTATCCTGTCCTCTGTCAATCCAACCGAGAGGGTCAAATAAAATCATACATCGTGTCAAGGTGGAAATTAGAAATATATATTTGCTAAAAATCGCTTGTTACGACTGTTGTTTTGTTTTAAATTCCCAGAGCAATGTGGGGTTATGGATCCCACATTATGGGTTCATGTCGGTAGTATAATGAGTAGGATTCGAACCCGCGACCTCACGATTGCACGCCGCTTTCAATAATGATCTAGTCCCTGGGTTCCCAACCGGTGGTATTTGAAATTACTCTCTTCATACATACCTACATAAAATATAATGACATGTACAAGCTTGCAGTCAAGTTTCTTTGTCTACGGTCAAAAAGCGTTTTCCAGACGGTTGGAAATAAGCGTTCCCACCAAGGTGACCTGGCTTGTTTCCAACAGTGTAGACGGCTGTTGAAAACCAAATTACTTGGTACCTTGGTTTGCAATAGCCGTCTAAACTGTTGGAAACAAGCAAGGTCACCTTGGTTTGTACGTTTGTTTCCAACCGCCTGGAAGATGCTTAATAAGGGTTTAAAAAAAATACACTACACTATACCTTTGACTTGTGCTTGAGGTGGAAAGTCCCCTCCATCAAGTTCGAGCTCGTCTATCGTGCTGAAGAGGAACTGGAGCAAACCCACCAGCGGCCGCATCGTCCTCACATTGAGGAACGATAGCAAACGCACTAGGATGTTCATTCTGGAATAAAACATTAAATAAATATCTTGGGACAATTCACACATGGCTAACTGATCGACAACGAAATAAAGATATTGAATAAGGACTCTAGCGAAAGAAACCTATCTCGGAACTCAAACTATCCCCATACCGAATTCCATCTAAATCGGCTTAGCGGTTTAAACGTGAAAACGTAATAGACAGATTTATATCATCATCATCATATGACCTACTATCGCGTGTATTGTCGTAACTGTATATATACAAATATATCTTAGGAATGGCTTATCCGTATATCTATACTAATATTATAAAGAGGAAAGATTTGATTGTTTGTTTGCATTGAATAGGCTCCGAAACTACAGGACGGATTTGAATAATTCTTTCATCTTTGTAAAGCTATACTAACCCCGGGTGATACAGGCTATTTTTATCCCTGTATTCCCACGGGTCCGGGAACGGGAACTATGCGGGTGAAACCGCCAGGCGTCCGTTAGTAGCTAGCTATACTAATATTATAAAGCTGAAGACTTTGTTTGTTAAAAACGGGGAAAATTTACGCATACGAAGTTGCGCGGGTCAACTAGTATACAATATACTAGCTGTCCCGCGCAACTTCGTCTACGTCATTTTTCTCCGTTTTTGCAACATTTCTCATTGCTGCTCCGCTCCTATTGGTCGTAGCGTGATGTTGTACAGCCTATAGCCTTCTTCGGTAAATGAGATATACAACAGTAAAAGATTTTTTCAATTCAGATCAATAGTTCCTGAGATTACCGCGTTCAAACAAACAAACTCTTCAGCTTTATAATATTAATATAGATTGTAAAAATTTGCATTTAAAAAAGTGGCCAAGAGCGAACTTGGCACTAAATGAAGTAATCATTCTATTCCATTTTATTTGATGTTCTCAAGCGTTGCATTCGTAACCTAAATGAATAAAGTACTTAGACTTTGTCGGTGATAGTTGGTAAAAAACAAATCAAGTTAATAAAAATAGTGGACCTATTGCTTCATTATTACCTACATATTTCTTTCACTGCAGGGCACGGGTCTCCCCCTACCTACTGCTGTACCTACTTATTATAGATCTTGGGGGTAATTGCCATAATCGCCACGCTTCACGAGTGGGTTAAGGCTTTAAAATACTCAGAGGACGCTGCTGCCCGTCCTCCGGTGGGAAATCCCTTAGAAACCTTGACGACACCCACGGGATATAATAAAATAAAATCGTAACAGATAAAATATAGAATAAAAATCTATGACGGCGCTCATGATTTTGACAGACGTAAAAAAAATAGAGTTATGTACCTACTTAATGACATTCATGAGCACCATCATACAAAGTTTTATCTTGGATAGGAATCGAACCCACGAGACGTCAAACTTAGTATTCAGGATCACTAAATCACTAGACCAATAGGCCAGTCAAAAATTAGTCAATGAGTGATTGCCTTAATATTCATTTTCTTAATTATTGTTTCTCTTCAAAAAATATCTTTAAAAAATTATTTAATTTGCATTAGGGTAGGCACATTGTCACTTTCGACTTTACAAACATACATTTTACAACGGACACAAATTACACCCAGACTAGGATTAATATTCATAGATCACACAAATTTCGGTCCCGTTTAGGAACCGAACTCAAAACACACACTCTTACTGCACCGAGGTAATCAAATAAATACAAAACAAACAGATTCTGTTTTATTTTTAGAAAGTCACCATAGGACGTCATTAAAACAATAAATAACATAATAACGACAAAATTCACTAAGACAATCATGATACTTTCTAGAAAGAAAATATTATATTACTGACAGAAGATTAAAAATAAAAAAAAATACCTACCTGAAAAAATGACACAAATCCCAATTTTCTTAAAGTTGAGTATTGTCAACACATCAAACCTCTTTTACATAAAGCGTTTAAAAAATTAACGAGTCATTTGTCCGACACCTTCGCAATTAGTTAGATCACTAATGTATTCAAATATCGAACGTAGTGTTAACGAACTATTTTTTTTTAATTTTCTCTAAGCTAACTGAGCGCATGAACTAAGCTGACACGACTGACATTCTGTGTTCCTCATTTAAACGCAAATTTTAAATTAAGACAACAGGACTATGTCATAAACGAGTTATAAGTCGTCTAATCTTAATGCGACCTTCACTTATAAATGAAAACGTATCACTAAACCACTGGCAAGCATAGTGTTCGAATTTTGAAAATACTTGTTTTAATACTGCTATCAATATTCGAGTTCCGTCTTACAAAATTTAAAAAAAATATCTATGTTTTAAAGTGATGAATATTTGAATAATAAATAGGTTTATGAGATTAAAAAGGTTGCGCTTGCACCGGATCTTCATGCATTATTCCGAAGGAAATGTAAATTAAAATTTAGGCAAATCAATACTGTTGTTAATGTTTATTCATGTACTCGTTTATAAATAAAACTCACCTCTTGGCCATAGACCAGTATGACCTCACATCGTGTCATTTCTTAGTCGGTTTGAGTTTGACATAATGTAGATACTTCTGACGACTTGGGATCCATGGGAATTTCGACACAAGTAAAAATGTAAACAGTGTGATCGAAGTACTAGCCTGAGTTGATGTCGTTTATTGGGATTAAAACCATCCTATCCTATACTACACCCTAGGCATATGATTGGGTCTACACCAAATTGCATCAAATTCGACTAGTAGATTTAGCCTTAAATCATTCGATCATTCGAACTTAAGGTTTCCATCCAAAACCCACTTTAGTTGGAATAATCTGCGCTCTGGCACCATGAGTGACAAAATGTCTAAATTTTGACAGATAATAATAATATCTTGGTACAACTCACACAACGCTATCTGATCCCAAACTAAGCAGAGCTTGTACTATGGAAACCAGACAACTGATAAACATACTTGTATATTTCTAAATACATACAAATTATAGATAAATAACACCCAGACACAGAATAAACCATTGTGCTCATCACACAAAGTTTTATCCTGGGTGGGGATCGAACCCTCTTGCGTAGGAGTCGGATACACTTCCACCGCGCCACAGCGGCAGTCACGCGCCACAGAGGCAGATGACAAAAAAGTGATTATTTTGACGGCCAAATCGTTATTATCAAATCAAAATCAAATAACTCTATGAATACGTGCCGTGACCGTTTGCACGTGTCTGAATTAATTAAAATCCAGTTGTTTCTAGAACAAAAATTTGTGGGTATATAATAATTAAGTATAATTATCCTTTTTAGGGTTCTGTAGGCAAAATGGCCAAACGGAACCCTTATAGTTTCTTCGCCATGTCCGGACGGACGGACATGGCGAAGAAACTATAAGGGTTCGTTCCGCAGCTTCGCTCAGAGACTGTTAGGTTGTAATTTTGCATGGGTACACATTACTTACGCCGACAAAGTGATAAAATGTTTAAAAACATTTTTTTAAAGGCCTATTACCTCCCTTAGATGTAAAGTGGGATGTGATTTTAATTTCTCACCTACCCCATCACGCAGGGTATTATTAGATAGGTATTTTAAAAACATTATAGGGTTCTGAAGACCATTTTTAGATTTAGCAATCCGTTTGTGAAATATTAAGCTTTTAAGTGCCATGCACCCAAAATAATGGTTGATGTTGTATACATATAAAAAATGACGGTAGTAGTAGTGTACATATTATATATAGTGAAGTTAATAAGAAAACTATCGTAGTAGGCACTATAAGTAGGCTTTATAAGTTTACTACGCAGGAGGTAATATAGTGTTATAACCTGATGAACATCAGAAATCGGGACGGAGATTGGGCGCAGGACCGACGGCTTAAAGTGCTCTCCAAAGCACAGAGGGATGTGATATTCGAAAATGGTCACACATCCATAGACTGAGAGTGGTAACATTGCTTACCCTCGCAGACTTTCGGTGTGCTACGTTACCACGAAGAAGTGACTAATCTGTACAAATATTATAAAGCTAAGGGTTTGTTTGTTTCTACGACCAATAGGAGCGGAGCAGCAATGAAAAATGTTGCAAAAAACGGGGAAAATTTACGCAAACGAAGTTGCGCGGATCAACTAATATTAGATGAATGTTGTTAAAATATGTATTACACAGTTACCAAACGCAGCATCTGTAATATGTATTTTTAATATGTAACTGTCAAATATCATAAATAGGCGGGAAAACCCGTCACACAAACTTTTTCCTTAAACACTGATCTCATAAGGTTTGAGTAATAACTTTGTTTATACAATGACTAGCTGTCCCGCGCAACTTCGTAGGTATGCGTAAATTTTCCCCGTTTTTGCAACATTTCTAGTCGCTACTCCGCTTTTATTAGTCTTAGCGTGATGTTATATAGCCTATAGCCTTCCTCGACAAATGGGCTATCCAACAAAAAAATATATTTTTAAATCGGACCAGTAGTTCCTGAGATTAGCGCGTTTAAACAAACAAACAAACAAACAAACAAACTCTTCCGCTTTATAATATTAGTATAGATTTTAGCATAATAATAGATCCTAATCTTTGTCCGACTGACGTGTGATATATTCAAAATACTGTACTAACTCTAGTAAACAACTTGACTGATCTGGGGCTCAATTCACGTATTTAAAGCAGTTTTTTTTCGTTTTCGCGGCAAGCCCGCGCGAATTGGCGCATGCGTGATGCGCTCAAAGATGTCCTCGTGCATGCGCAATGTATTTCTAAGCGCAGCTCTCTTTATAGGTACCATTATGACCAGTTTTTAACAGTTAAAAGCGCGGGCTTGACGCGACAACGAAAAAAAAGATAGTGAATAAGGATCCAGTTACAGTTAAGTTATGATTAAAACGGCCATTTTTTTTACTTGTAATTTTGGAATCGCCTCTGTGGAGCGGTGGGAGAGTGTCCGACTGCTACGCAAGAGGTTTGATTACCACACGGAACACCACTTTGTGTGATCCACAAATTGTTGTTCCAAGTCTGGGTGTACTTTCTGTCCGTGACTTGTATGTTTGTAAAGTCCTCTGCGATACAGGGCTTGTCCCTACAGCGGTAGACGTCTTTTAAAAAAAAAATCTTATTACATAATTTAAAGATAAATTACACCTAGACACAGAATAAGCCATCGTGTACAATAAACAATTATCAATTTATCTTACTTGGAAGTCGAACCCACAACTTCTGACTTAGCAGTCAGGGTCACTAGCTACTAGACCAAGCCTCTATGTTGTAATTATGTATGTATCTCTTTGTTATTGACATGTAAGTAGCTATCATGTGTAGGTCATACCAGTTGTTTGAATTGCGGAAGCGGGACGGTGTTTACTTAATCTAAATTAATAAGTAGTTGCAGGAAACCGGTTTTTGTCAAAACTACCTTCATGATTTTCAAATAATTGCATAATATGGAATTTTGTTTTTTAATTTGAACACGGAAGTACTGATGTTACTATTATTAAGTAGGTACATCGGGGAAATCTTTAAGTGTTTATGCTGGCGACAATTTGATATGGCAATGGTGTAGTCGGTTGTTTTTTAAACCAAAACTTAGGTAGGAAGACGACCGCGCACTCTAAATAAAAGAACTAGCAATCGGCATAACCTCGAAACAAAAATACCGGGCAAGTGCATCCCGGGCCACGCACAATATAGTGTTCCGTTAGTCACCCCCCCCCCCCCTCTATCCGAATAATGCGGCTTATGAAATGGGTTTTCTGTTGTTTTTGTTTCATACTTACAACTTTATACCTACTTAATAATAATTTTCAATGTTATTTGCAGGAAATATTGTTACTTCTCATTTGATCAGTTGTTACTCGTAAACTTGTAAAGACTTCTTAGCTGTGATAGTTTTCCTTTTAATTTGATTGTTTTCACTAACTCAACATTAACCATTTAGCTTGCAGGGGGGGGGGGGGACACACACTCCACTCTAATAAAAATTTGCACTTTAAATCTTAATATTTCACAAACGGATCTCTAAATCTAAAAATGATCTTCCCGACCCCTGAACGTTTTTAAAAACCTATCTCACGATACCCCACGCGATGGGGTAGGTGTGAGATAAAATCACATCCCCACTTAACTAAAAAAAATGTTTTCCAAGATTTTATTCTTTCTCTTTGTCGGCGTAAAAATATGTGTATCCATGCAAAATTACAGCCTTCTAGCACTAACAGTCTCTGAGCAAAGCTGCGGACGGACAGATGGACGGACATGGCGAAACTATAAGGGTTTTGTTTTGTCATTTTGGCTACGGAACCCTAAAAACAAATTATAAAGAAATCGAACGAAGTTTTTTTTACCGTGCCCTGGCCTATGTGTCTGCGATGAAGTGGTGAATTCTGGATGCTTCGAGATTGTAGAGAAAGCTTCATCCTGCTTCGTGTCGTCTTTTTTATCAAGAATCAGGGTAAATACTTATAACCACGCATACACGGAGATTCAGACACTTTTGAAAGAGGTTTGAACACTTATCCTCTTGCCTTAGATACGCCATAGCTGCAGTGTACATAATACTCTATAGATCTACTGCATTTCAATTTCCAATTTACGCCACGACGCTAGGTCCTCCACTTTCTGCGTCCAGTACATCTCAGCAACCTTCTTTATGTCCAGACATTTAGACCCTCTCTAATAGGCTAGTATCGTATGTAAACAAAAAAAAAACAAATTAGTAAACAAAACTAGCATTTAAACTACCAACGATTAAGTCCCAAAGCGGCGGTAGCCTAATGGCTAAGGCATCGGTCTAGCGATCGTGAGGTTGCAGGTTCGAATCCTACCCATTATACTACCGACGTGAACCTACTCCTAACACAAGCCTCCTAACAAGATTGCTAGTAAAAAAAAATGAAATGGCTAAAACGCACAATGGCCCAATCAGGAGGCCAAGGGTGGTTTTCTTGTTCGCCCAGGTAAAACTAACTAACTAATGTTTAACGTGATTTATAACCTATTAATAATCATATCATATAAATAAGTGATTTGCCAAGAAAAAATTGTGACGTTATAAACCGACATTTGTATGGAGATTCCATTCTAATGTCGTGTTATAGCGTCACTATTTTTCTTGGAAAATCACTACTTGAAAAACCTCAATCCCAATAATAATAAAATCTGTGTTTTGATATTTCTTTAGGAGTTGTTATTTTAACTGGTTGGAAACTAGCCCATTCGATGAAAACTTTTTCATCGAAAACTAGACAAGTGGCATAAACATTACCGCGCAAAACCGCGAAACTCACATAAAAAAAAACATTTTCGCGGTTTCGCACGCGCAACGAGGTCGTTCTATTCAATTGTCATTCTATTCTATGCGTTTATGCCATTTGTCTAGGAGCTCAGAGCTAGCAAATATATAAAAATGCTAACGTAAATAAATGTTTTGAATTGTTTTATTAATAACAATTCGAAACTGAAAATTAATACTGTCTGTTAAACATCACATTCAGAGATAAAACCGCTCATTGTGCATGCGCATAACTCACTTAAGTGCTCAATTAAAACTTTATTTTATTTTCATAATGTGTGGTATACAACAAAAACATATATCTTTTAATTAATGAAACTTAAACAGATATACGGTTTACAAATATCCGTTTCGGGAAACGAATAAAGACCTTTATGACTAAGTTTTTCTAGTGTTAAAACTACTTTTTTTCTTTTTTTTTAGAAGACGACTCTCGCAGTAGTGTACAAACCCTGTGTCGCAGGGGACTTAACAAATATACAAGTCACGGACACAAAGTGAAACAATTTGTGGATCACACAAAGTGGTATCCCGTGTGTGAATCGAACCCACGACCTCTTGCGTAGCAGTCGGAAACACTCCCACCACGCCACAGAGGCGGCCAAACTTTCCAAGTTGGATTGTATAACTTAGACGATTTCTCATGTCCTTCCATCTTACGAGTGTTAGCAACTATATATCACACACACCTCTTATTTGTCTCTATCTGCAAACAACAGAGCCGTCAAACTCTACGTAATGTTTTACTGAACTAATTAAGATGTAACCGGTTTGTAATCAATATGAGGTTTTCCCGCGGCTATAGAGGTCTCTGGTTTATAGTTTACTAGCTTTCGTCCGCGGCTCCGCCCGCGTGGATGTCGGTTATCGTGATAAAAACTCCTAATCCTATGTCCTTCCCCGGGACTCAAACTATCTCCATACCAAATTTCATCTAAATCGGTTTAGCTGTTTAAGCGTGAAAGTGTAACAGACAGACAGACAGACAGACAAAGCTACTTTCACATTTATAATATTAGTATGGATATCTAAACAAAAGCCTACATATCTAAAATCTGTCCTTAAAAAAACGTTATTCCCTTATTTTTCAATTTGAGTACTACGTGTACATACAATGATGTTTTAAGTAAAAAGGTGTAGATAGGTTACAAGCGCTCAGAAAGCGGCACCTTAACTATACTAATATTAAAAAGCTGAAGAGTTTGTTTGTTTGTTTGATTGAACGTAGTAATCTCAGGAAGTACTGATCCCAACTGAAAAATTATTTCACTGTTGGATAGCCCATTTATCGAGGTAGGCTATAGGCTATATAACACGCTACGACCCACAGGAGCGGAGCAGCATTGAGAAATGTTTTGCAAAAACGAGGAATTCTTTTTATATGACAGTGTCGCATCGTCGGCTTTAACAAATGAAAGCAGTAACAAGCGGATTACATCTTTCTCTTTTTCGCTAGTGATAAATAAATCATGCTTTCCTACTTTTACGACTTTTTTATAATAGTGTTATATTGCAATACCTATATAGGTTATCTATGTGTGCATTAGTGTGCGGTATTTAAAGATCGAATGTTGTTTGTGTAACATATCTACACCGATTTACTTAAAAACATAATTGACTACTAACTTAATTTGAAAATTTTAATAGTGGTTACCTACTCATGTTAATATAGGAAATGTTGTGTAACATTTTATGTTTGAAGACCTTCGGGTGTATATTGATCGATCAATCAGTCTGTTTTGGCTTATATATACCGGAAAAGGGAGTGAGTACTGCCCCCATAGACAAGTGGCATAAACTCTAATGAATAGAATGACGTCAGAATGGCGTCGTTCTAAAACTACGAAACTCATTAAAAAACATTGCGGTCTTGCAAGCGCAGTGACGAAATTCTAGAGCCAACAGTCAGCCTATTTTTTAAGCCTTAAAAATGCGGCTCCCTAATTTGACCAAAATTATTATTTTTAATTATAACATGTCATTAATGAACATAATACATATATACATAACCTTAAGGAACATACGTGGGACGCTCAGAAGGTTTTGAGAAACTAAAAAACTAACTTTTATGAATAAAATATTTTAATTTAATTTAAATTATTTTCAAAAAACTCTCCACCAGCCTCTATATAAAGTTTCATGCGTCAGAACCAATTTTCGAAAGATTTTTTTCAGTCCGCCGCAGACATCTGTTCCACGGCCTTATCGAACGCTGCTAGCGCGCCTTCCACCGATGAAAACTGCATCTCTCTTTTAGCTGTTTTTTTTTTATTTTAGAAAATAAAAAGAAGTCACTCGGTGCCAGATCCGGACTGTAATGAGGGTGACCCAAGACTTTGACCGGTATGATCCAGGAAGTCCTTAGTTTTAACTAGTTTTAAGTGCTGAGTGTGCGGGCACGTTGTCATGGTGAAGCAGTACCCCGCGGAGCCGTCTGAGGTGTGTTGTCGCTTGTTCCTTATTGCAGATTAAGCTTCTGGAAGGCATTTTGTGGTATACCATTCGGCATTGATGCTGCTTTGGTCTCGTAATGGAATTAAAACCAGATACCCCGTCAAGGTAAAGAAATTGGCCATATGTAATTTTTTTATAATTACATATGGCCAGTGCCTAATAATTTTTTTTTTTCGCATAACGTTCTGAGTGGCCTGGTATTTGAACACATGGTGCCATAAATTATTTCAGATCAAAAACTGGTCCAAGTCATAAACCGACTAACATAATATCTACATAACATTTACATCTTAGAAGAAGCTTAAAAAATCCGGTTTTTAATATCATGCATGATTACACTGAACGAACATACTGACGTAATTGTTACTAACTAAGATATTTTTAACTACTTTTTTGCCAATATTATATTTAATTAACATACGTCAATGATTTAACTACATAAATGATAGTACCTTTATACTGACAAAAAAAAATCGGCAATAGATGAATATTGTATTTAACCACATAAATGATAGTACAGTACTCCAAAAGTAATAATGCGCATAGAAATCTTCGGAAATCTTCGTCATTGTTCGGCAACGGTCGTATTACCCGAGCGTCGAAAGACGATATTTATATAGAGTGGTTAAGAGCAATTTCTCTATGCCTAATTTTATATATTATGTGTTTTGTGCTAAAACAGATTTGATTTACCTGTAACGAAATTTGATTCGATAATTCCATGTAAGTAAATAGCGAAAACGCTACAATCATTGTTGGAGTGATTAGTTTTCAAGTGTCTTACCGAAGTTGGTGTAATTATGGAGGAAAAAATTATGGGCAGAGTTAGGTATATATTTTTTATGCATGTTTATCTATTTATTTAATTTAAATAAATCTCATTTTTTAAATGTTTTTCTAGTACTTAATATGTATTTAATGTAGGTATTTTATTTTTTTAATATTAAAAAAACGTGAAATATGTTATTTATTTTCCTTTTTTCAAAATATACTATTTAAATCTGAATAAGCTAATTAATGTTGAAATTATATTTACCAAGAAGGGTGTGTAATAGCAGCTCTATATATTTCCACAAATAGAGAACACGTGCAGTCACTACCAATATATAAAGACGACTGACAGACATTTCGCTGACCGGCGACAGCTGCCGAACGCCCGATTTGTTTTCGATTGTGCACACATGATATTGACTCCTATCTCTTTTAAACAAGGTGCAAAATGCAAATGCCTTGTTTAGGGCTCTTACGATTCCATGATTCGAGTGTTTCCGGGAATACGACAATTAGCGAAGATCTGCATGTGCATTATTAATTTGGGAGTACTGTACCTACTTTAAAATTCATAAAAAAAAACATAAATATTACTTTACCATTCCTTCCTCCTTAACCTTCAAGCGGCGGTAGCCTAATGGCATCGGTCTCGTAATCGTGAGGTCGCGGATTCGAATCCTACCCATTATACTACCGACGTGAACCCTCTCCTAACACAAGCCTTTGAGCTTAGCTGGAGGAGTTAACAGGATTGCTAGTAATGTGACTCAATCCCACATTACTAGTTATCTTTAAAAAAAAAAAAAAAAAAAAAAAAACAAAATATTCAAAAATGCATAAAGTTAACGTTCAAGTTTTCAGAGTGCAACCCGTTGTTTTTTACGCAAGAACCTTCTATAAGAAAGTCAAAGAAAAAGAATGAATGAAATTGGTAAAGTGAATCTTTAGTTATGCCGTGACCAAGGGAAATAGCGATTCATTTTTATTTAATGACTGACTGGTACTTACACTTACACTAAGTACTATAAATGCATTTTTGAAAGATAGAAAAATTTGAAATCCAGACTCAGGAATCAAACCCGAGACTTCCGTAGCCAAACCGGGGATCTACCTAGAATGGCAAAAACGGAACCCTTATAGTTTTGTCATGTCCGTCTGTCTGTCCGTCCGTATGTCACAGGTATTGTACTCAAAGATTACTCAATAAATCTTGATGAAATTAGGTGAAAAGGTGTCTTGTAGTGGCAGTAGCCGCTACTTAGTTTGATAGATAAATAAGAATAATACATATTTTTAGGGGGGGCACTCCATACATGTAACAGAAGCCGATAGCGCTTTATATACTTTAAACTAAAATAATTTCGTTTAAGATCGGAAATACCGTCATTGAGTTATTGCCAAAAAACTGCGTTTCTCAACAAAAAGGCATAAGTGCCATGAACATACGCTCTTCTGCTGATGCAATTGTTCAAGGCTGCGGAACCCTACACTGAGCATGATCATCATACTTCCCCGGTTTTTTAGGGTTTACTTTAACAATGGCTTCTTTCAGCAGGTTCAAGCTAATCCTAAAACAAAGTCACTGTAAGTGAAACTTACAATTAACTAGCAAAGGAATCAGAGGCGAAAGGTTAAATCTTTCCTGAGGTAACTCGATAAAAAATATAGGTATCTTGATTGACACGGCACTTCATAGTTAAAAAAAAAACGTTGTCGAAAAGTTAATGTGGGTTTCCTCCAGATTTTTTATGATTATTCAATTCAATTCAATTCAATTTATTTATTCCATATACAGAAGATAACAAGACATTACAAGTATTACAAATGTTTACTTAAATTTCTAGCTTAATACTTATGCCTGAACTAGGAAAACCTGTGTTTCAGGCGATTATGACACAATAGTGGAAAAAAATAACCTTTGTTATTATAGACATAATAACCGTGCTTAGGTTTTTACCATAGTATTAATAAAATGAAACACGAACGCTTTCACGCTCAAACAGCTATACCGATTTAGATAAAATTTGGTATGAAAATAGTTTGAGTCCCGGGGAAGGGCATAGGGTAGTTTTTATCGGATCCGCGGGCGAAAACTAGTGAGGAAATATATTAGTGTTTTTATTTAAATAGCAAAACGACAATAAATACTCACAGTCCCACGCTGCAAGATAAAAACAGACATTAACTTGAATGATGACGTCAGTCTATAAAATATGTGTGAAATGAAAGCCATTTTTTATTTTTAAACTATCTGTGCCGGCGACTTCGCCCGCGTAATGTTGCAGTGCTGTTCACTTCCCATAGACGTTAGTGTGATGATAAAAATCTTAAGTTACTCCTTACGTCATCAGCTGTCTGACAGTAAAAGTCCCATCAAATACAGCCATTGCGGACATTAGCGGGCACAAACAGACAGACAAACAGAAAAGTTAAAAACTGTGTTTTAGTTATAAGGACCATAAATACAGGATGATTTTAATATACCAAATAACTTCATAATATAATTTTTGTAAAAATAATTACAAAATACCTTCACCAGCTACCACGTACTTTTGTCACACAACCATTAACCACATGTCTGAGGTCTCTAAGACGTGTGGTAAATGTTTGTGTAAAATCACGGAGTAAAATCTATGTTTATTTGTCAGTCACAAAACCTCACAATAAACAACGAATTTACTCCAGTAAAATAGTCTGTAGGTGGTATATGAGATGAGGGTTAATACCTTAAGTAGGTATTAACCCTCATCTCATATACCACATACGGACTAAAATATTTTTCAAAACTGATTTTTCAATGTTATTTAATGTTATGTAAAAAAACTATGAGCTGAAATGTTATTAGTACCTATATTACAAAACCAAAAAAAAATAAAATTTTTTTTTACATTACATACAGACACTTTAATTTTATTTCTTTTTATAGATCAAAGATAAACATAATTGTAATTTGCCATGCGCTACTCGGGCTCGCGAATTTGGTGTTCCGTAGATAATTCGTACGGAATACAAGGGGTACAAGAGGGAAACCAAGACTGTACGCATCATACTGGTGAAATACACACACACACACACACACACACACACACACACGCGCGCGCACGCACGCACGCACGCACGCACGCACGCACGCACGCACGCCCGCACAACTAATATATATACGTAATAGAACTAAGCTGAACATCGACTTTCACCCATCTGATAATGTCCGTTCGTCCGTCCGCTTATCTCAAAGACTGTTTGTGATAGAAAGCTGTAATTTTGCAAGGATACTCATATTACTTACGCCGACAAAGTGAAAGAATAAAACCTTAGAAAACATTTTTTTAGGGTATCTCCCCTATACGTGAAGTGGACAATCTATCGATTTATACATACGTTTGTGAAATATTAAGCTATAAAGTCTATTTTTTTTGTTGCGTAAGTGTTGCCCACCCTGCCAGCTAAATGGTTGTTGTTGGGTAAGATAGGGAGGGGCAGGGTCCTTATTCACTATCTATTTTTTGGTTTTTGCGTCAAGCCGTCATGTCTAGCTGTCAAAATTTTGTCATAATGGTATGTAGAAAGCTGCACTTAGAAATTGCCGTCCGTTGACCGTCATTTTTTTTTCACGATTTGTGCGTGAAGCGATTGAAATTAAAAAACATAAAACTTTCAATCGGGAAGAGGGCTTCAAACTATCCGTGACGTGAATCCAGTGATCCGTAAAACACAACCTCGTATTGGTTCGCAGTCGGTTAACATGGACAAAATCAGTGTAGTGTGCAGTGACCCTAACTTTTCGAGAAATGAAAAAGTGAGGGTGGATGAAGATTCATCGGCCTAACGGAGTCTTAACATCGCTGCGACAGTCCGCTTGTGACCACGGCCGGTGCAACCTGGTCGAAACGTTAAACAATTTTAAGGTAAACAATGCGCGTTAATTCTAGTATAATAAATAGTTATAAGTCTTAACGGCTTGTGACGTACTTATACAGATAAGTAATTTATCCCTTTTCAAAATTGCCCATAGCAATTTAGTTCTAACAACATAATACATATACAACTTAACAGTAAAACTAAAAGTCATTTACTTTTATTATTAAACAAAATCATCAAAAACTTAACATATCTTATGCTAAACTTTTAGATTAGAACTTAATATCTATAAATATAATTATCATTCTAATGTACGTGTGTATGTCACTGAACTCCTCCTAAGCGGCTGGACCGATTTGAATGAACTTTTTTGTGTGTGTTGCAGTGGATTCGAGAATGGTTTAGATTCACAATTAAACTCAATTCACAAAAAAAGAGGCGGTACAAAGTTCGCCGGGACAGCTTGTTACTATATAAAATCAGGCTAAATCATTTATATAATTAACAAAAAAGGCTTATTTTAAAAAAGGAAATATTAATGCGATCTTGGAAACTTAATCATCATTGTTCAAAGTAAGGCCAGCAGTGTACATTTTGTATGTGCCCACTCCTGGCATATTTTGACACTGGATTATTTTTTTAACCGATTAACTTTCAGAATAGCATTCACAACAAACACGGCAGGAACAGTCATCATCATCAAGATTGCTTTCATCACTTGACTGAAGTACTTTCTTTTATTTTAAATGTTCTTCTTTGGCTTCTTAACTTTATTAATGGTTTATATGAAACCACTAAAATCGCCCTTTTTGAGAGTGCTGTCAAAATAGCAGCTTTAATCTTTCGTTTGAAGTTTTCTTTTTATAAATCCACATACTAAAATAAAATAAATCGTGAAGTAAGCTGAGCAACGATTGCTCAACTAACCCCAACCCAATTTGAAACAAAAGTGTGGTTATAAAAAAAAACGTTACTTAATCGCGTGAATTATTTAAAGGTACGAACCTTTTATTTACCCGACGTTTCGATCGAATTGCACCGATCGTGGTCACGGGTCGACTATGTATAAAAATCGCGAAAGTTTAAAAACAATAAAAAACGTTACATTTATGGAAGTTTAACACTTACCTGATCGAAAACGGATAATATTTGACTCGTACAGAAGAAAAAATAATATTAGATAAAAAACATTTTTTTTTTACTTTTTGGTCGTTGATTATACAAAGCCTGCGTATATTTCACTCGATCGATAAGTTCCGCATTCGCGACCGCTTCTTTTCGTAATTTAATATGTTAGCGTGCGGTGTATAGTTTCTGAGATATTTCAATTGCCCAACCTACCCATATGCTCACTTGCCCCTATGAGAAAAAAATACGGTTGTAAAGTAGTCACTATATATAATGTAGTGAAATTAAAAGGTAAACTATTACACGTAAGAAGGCTTTACAAGTTTACGTGTAATCAAGTTTACAAAGTAACATAATTTACGTACAAATTCCACTGAACATTATTATTAAATGTAACGTTGTTGTATGAAATAAAAGCAACAGAAAATCCACTTCTAAGGCCGCATTTTTCCGATGGGGAACTACGGAACCCATTATGTACATTGTGCGTGGCCCGGCATGCACTTGCCGTTTTTTTTCGTTTTTAACTGTATTTTTTTTGCTATAGGTACAGTAATTTCATAAAAACATTGGTGTTTTAGATATTTGAGATTATACGTTTTTTTATAATAATGAATACGGACCTCTAAAAATAACAAAAACAAAAGATACTAATAATAAAGTATAAATGTTCATTTATTTTGATATTTTATTGGTGATGTGTTAAGACGTCGTCAACTTAGCAGGTAAACCGCTTACTAATTCACTTTTGCTATAACTAAAAAAGTAAATTTAAAAACTAAAACACCCGCCTACAAAAAGACAGAAACAAGATATTATAGAATTTTATAAGCTACGTGTCTTAATCACGTACATATTTTACTTTAAGGCTAAATACCTTTTATTGCCTTGTCTAGCCGTGGCCACGGCCGTTGCAATACGGTCGAAACGTCGTGTACACATTGAAGTAATTTTTATAGGCATTTCTTGCCAACTGCTTTACAAATACAATAATTGCATTTTTGAAAGATAGAAAAAAATGAAGTCCAGACCCAGGAATCGAACCCGAGACTTCCGTAGCCAAACCGGGACAGAAGCGAACCACCTATCTGGACTATGTTACTAAGTTTTAGGACTTGTAGTCGGAGGCACGATATTACATTAAACAAAATTAATTTATGCTTCCGACTGCATGTTATTAAATAGTACCTGGATGACCGGTTTTTTTTAAACGATGTTTTGTATTAATGAAACCTAGCTAGCGAAATCCCTGCATACTTAATTTCATGTTGCCAATATTCAGTTTGGTCCGCTTATCAGCAAGCCTGAAATGCTGTGAAACTTCGTGGCTAATATCATGGCGGTCATGGTACGATTTCGTCGAGCCGTATTTTAGATGGACCGGTCCTGTCTGCGAGTGATATGCGAGATCGTCCTCCATTTCGCTCGGCCACGCTGCCTGTGATACGATAGCGTGTCCTGAGGTGGCTTATGACGTTCTGTGTAGTGCCAAGGGCAACATCCACAGTACGTTGCCTGGAACCAGCTTGCAACATTCCGATTGCTCTCCTCATCTCTTCTCGGATTGGTAGTTGATTTTCAATTTTTTTTCGAACGAAGTTTCTTAGCGTGCGTTGTGAAAGGGGGCTAGACGGAAAAATTCATACGAAAAGTTGTAACGATACTTTTTGCTATAGTAAGCTATTGTATTGTAAAGCTCTCTCTCTCTTATATTTTCGTTTCGTCTTTCTATTTCGCATTGAAAAGTGTGATGTGGCGACGATTATAAAAAAAAGAAAAAAAAAAAGATAAGAACTTCGTTCCATCCGGGTGTCCCTTGACATCTCTCAAGTTTTTTATTTCAAACAATAAAATTTGACTAAAAGGAATCAATAACTATTCAAAAAAAGTTAAAATAATAATCCTCATTTGCAACAATACTCTAAAACGTACTTGTTTCCTAGATACTTTTGATGTGTTTAGATATCCAAGCTGAGGCAAACATGAAGACTGTTGAACAGCCTGCAGGATCGGTAGACGGCTATGAGTCGGTGGCTGAGTTCTACACAGGCAAATCCGTCTTCATCACAGGCGGTACAGGATTTCTTGGAAAGGTAATCAAAATTCCTGACATCTGGAACACGTTAAACACAATTTTTATTGACTTGCTAACTGTGGTCTAGCGGTTAGTGACCCTGACTGCTAAACCAGAGGTCGTGCGGTTCGATTTCCACACGGAAAATCACTATGTTGTTGACCACACAAATTGTTGTTCCGAGTCTGGGTAATCTTTGTGTTCGTAATTTGTATGTTGATAAAGTTCCGAGATGCACATTAGTCGCTTGACTACAATAACAATAGTAAAAAATAAAATGTAACTATTGTTTTACCTGACTTTACTGAGTTGTCCCAAGATATTATAGATTATTATTATTATTGGAACGAAGTTCCTTATCGCGCGGTGTGAAAGGGGGCTAGACGGAAAAAATTAAGACCAAAAATTGTAACGACACTTTTAAGACCAAAAGTTGTAACGACACTTTTTGACACACACAAGCCGTCCGGCGTGCGCGTAAGATATGAACATCTAATTTGTCTAAGAAGTCACCTGTCGATTTGGTCTAAAGGCATAAATTCGGTACACAGATATGGGTTCGAGCTTTCGGTATAAAATCGTCTTTTTGTAAGTTATTTCAAAAGACCAAAAGTTGTAACGACACTTTTTGCTATAGTTGTAAGCCGTGCGGCGTGCGCGTGTTTCTCTGTCTGTCTCTCTCTCTCATAGAAAGCAAGCCAGATAATTTCGTTTCGTTTTTCTATTTCGCATTGAACAGTGTGGCGTCGCGACGAATATAAAAAAAAAAAACAAAAAAAAATTGAAAACAAATTAAGATATCTTCTTCTTTCTAACTTCGTTCCATCCGAGTGTGTCCCTTGACAACTCTCAAGTTTTTTATTATACCTAGTTATCTGACAACAATAGCAATAGTAAAATTATTTTCGGTAGGTACAACCTACAGGTAAATTTTATGACGTACATAATTTTATGACGTACATATAGGATGAATCGCGCATTTCCAACTCGACAGATTTTTCTTTGTTTTTACATTTTTTTTGTATTTACTTCTTATTAAACTTAATTGCACGTTTACATTTTAATGTAAAATGCAAACGTGCAATAAACATGCAAATTGAGTTAACAAGTTAGTATGTTCAATATACTTTACAATAAAAATGCGAAAGTGAGTTTGTTTCTTACGCAAATCGGTTCAGCGGCTTATGCGTGAAAACGCATAAGCCGCTGAACCGATTTAGGTGACATTTCGTATAGAGATAGTTTGGATCTCGGGGATGAACATTTTTCGCGTTACACGCGGACGGATGCTCGGGTGAAAACTAGTACAAATTAATAATCACACAAATGTTATATAAGCGAAAGTTTGTGAGTGTGTACGTTTGTTACTTCATCACGTCTAAACGGCTGGAGCGATTTAAATAAAATTTTGTATGGAGTTCGCTTACACCCTACATTAACACATAGGCTAATAAACCGCGGGTATTTCAAAATAGTCAACAAAATGTGTCTTGAATGTAATGTATTTTCAGGTACTTATCGAGAAGTTACTGTATAGTTGTAAAGATATTGGCAATTTATTTGTATTGGTACGGGACAAAAAAGGTGTCAAAGTTGAGGAACGGATGCGTAACTTTATTAATCAACCTGTAAGTATTTTCATTAAATCTTTTTTTTATTCTGTTTAACTGAAGTATCATATTTTACGGCTGAAAGCTCAAGCGCAGCTTAATAAGTTTTTGCCGATCGAAGTGTTACGCTATCACAGCTGTTTGAAGAGGCTGAAATAAATTTGAAATAGGTAAAAAAAAATCCTACACTTTACATAATGGGGAGGTACCCAAAAATTTTATTTTTCAAGATTTTATTCTTTCACTATGTCGGCGTAAGTAATATGTGTATCCATGCAAAATTACAGCCTCCTAGCACTAACAGTCTCTGAGCAAAGGTGCGGACGAATATGGCGAAACTATAAGGGTTCCGTTTTGCCATTTTGCTAAAAAACGTAATAACCTTTCTACAAATAGATTTTCTATAACATGGCTATTGCTATTGATAGATGGACAAATAGATTTACCTACTTTTGATGCAAATAGGACATAGTCAGTAACACTTCAAGATTTTTTAAATCTGTGGTGTTCATACTTAGATCTAAACATCTATAATTCACAATTTTGAATCTATTTCTTCATTAAACATGACTTAAATGTTCCTCTATATTCCGTATTCTTTTACGTATCATCTATCTACATCTACACTTCTACACTAATCTACACTAATATTGAAGTAATTTTTATAGGCATTTCTTGCCAAAGACTTTACAAATACAATAATATTATAAAGAGGAAAGATTTGTATTTTTGTATGTAACGAATAAACTCAAAAAGTACTGGACTGATTTTAATAATTATTTTTTTGTTGGATAGCCCATTTATCGAGGAAGGCTATAGGCTATATAACATCGCGCTACAACTAATAGGAGCGGAGCAGCGACGTGAAATGTTGCAAAAACGGGGAAAATTTTACGCATACGAAGTTGCGCGGGACAGCTAGTACTATACCTATATAAAGCTGAAGAGTTTATTTGTTTGTTTAAACGCGATAATTTCAGGAACTACTAGTTCGAATTGAAACAATATTTTACTGTTGGATAGCCCATTTATCGGGAAAGGCTATAGGCTATTATAAGGCTAGGCCTGAAAACATCCACCGTGCACAACTCTTACACTAGTTTTAAAAACTGGTTAAGGAGAACTACTTTCTTTCCTTTTTGTAAATTATGACTATAACTAATGTATGTATGAAAATATGTAATTTATTTAAAGGTCATATATATTATGACGTTTGTGTTTTTTTGTATATATTTATATAAATATAGGAATATATTATGATTACGTATAATAGTTTCGTAGATTTAAAATAAAAGTTTATTTATTTATTTATTTTTTCACCAACAACTAATACATCAACAATAATCTTTAAAAACACAAACTTTCACCATTTAGATCTAAATGTTTAGTTACTTAAAGGTTAACACTACATTCTTAGTGATAATGAGCCATTCGTTACAAATTATATAATTTGTATTTGCTAATTAACTATTTAAGTATTGCTATTATATATAATTAGATTTTGTGTTTGTACATCGCATATTGCCCATTGTTTTAGTCTTATAGTCCATCCCAAGGTTGTCTGGAAGTCACAGTCAGAATCGCAGCCGGGGATAACACTGCCTATTGTACCTTTAGCTATTAGCTAGCTAGTACCTGTGAGTTTAATGATGTTCTATGGTGAACAATAAAGTGTAACTATCTATCTACGACCAATAGGAGCAGAGCAGCGACGAAAAATATTGCAAAAACGGGGAAAATTTACGCAGACGAAGTTGCGCGGGTCAACTAATTCTTAATATTTTGCAATTATATACTTTAGTTTTATTATAACTTACATAATTAGTGTTTTGACATTTTATTAGCCGTTTAATTAATGAAGCTCAACAATTTTGGTACCTACTCTGATTGATTAAAAGTTGTTAATTCTATTTCAGGTATTTTCAAGGATAAAGAGTGAAAGACCCGATGATCTAAAGAAAATTGTACCAATAGTCGGAGACCTCAAAGAAGTCAACCTTGGAATATCCTCAGCAGATGAGCATATGCTGATTGAAAAGGTAACAGATACAAGGTATCAGCAGTGGTCCCGATCATATAACGATCAGCCATCGTTATGTCAACATGTCCCAATGCAGAAATATCGCCAATGGTTTTAACAAGCATGTGTATTTAAAAAACCAAAGTTCTCAAATCAAATCAAAAATGGGAAGATATAATTAGACATTTAACGCTATAGCTCCAACACTCGGTGCCCTAGAATGGTTGACTTATCATCATATGATTAAGGTACTAGCAAGGAAAAAAAAAGAAATTAAAAATAGTGCCAAAAACTTTTTACCCGACTGTAAGGAAGGTTTATGTTTTTCGCGCGTATCTTGTACATACCTAAGTTTGTATTACCTTGTATCTCACAAACCACTGGATGGATTTATACAATTAACGGCCGGACTCAATAATCTAACTATCGATGGATTTGGCTACTAGAGGTATATATTTGACATAAGCTCCATACGAAATATGTCAAAATTCTACCTCTAGTAGCCAAATCCATCGATAGTTAGATTATTGTAAGACGTCATTGGATTCGTTTTAACCACCCAAGTGTTCTTAGATAATGTTTAAAAAAAACCTATATGCCGGCTATGAAATGTCAATATAAAGTAGTGTGAAAAAAAAGTTGTGTCGAATACTATAATATACTAATAGGCACAGATAAATATGGGTATCAAATTAAAGGGCTCATTTTAAGCGTTTCAAAAATGTAATCAGTGAGTTGTAATATGTATAATACCTACTAAAAAAGTTAGTTAGCAACTATTCTTTTGTTCAATTTTTAATACTGACAATAGCTGTGATAAAAAATTGTTGTTACATCTACTACTGAAAAGTATTAAACAAAAACAAACTAAAGAAATAAAAAATCCCGGCTGCACAAAAAAAAGATGGAAACCAGATTACACCCTTACAAATTTTATGTAGTAGTATTATCAAGATTCATTAATGCCTCCGACTGCATGAAATTTGTAGGGGATCTTGTTTCCTTTTTTTGTGGAGGCGTTTTTTTATTATTTTTGATTTTTTTGTAAGTTTTAAGGTTTTGTTTATTAATTCAGGTATCCGTAGTTATTCACGCAGCAGCAAATGTTAAATTTACTGAGAAACTAAAAGGATTCGTGGAGACTAATGTCAAAGGGACCCAATACGTAGTAAATCTTTGTCACCGTATGAAGAATATACAGGTTTGATTAAGTTTCTATCTGATTGCTGATCTAATTTCACCCCCCCCCCCCCCCAAAAAAAACGGCAAAAGTTAATATTTTGCAATGCCCTACTGGGCTATAATAATTTTATATAACTAGCTAACCCGCGCAACTTCGTATGCGTCAATCCCCGTTTTTGCAACATTTTTCATTGCTGCTCCGCTCCTATTGGTCGTAGCGTGATGTTATATAGCCTATAGCCGTCCTCGATAAATGGACTATCCAACAAAAATGTTTTTTAATTCGGACCAGTAGTTCCTGAGATTACCGCGTTCAAACAAACAAAGAAACTCTTTAGCTTTATAATATTAGTATAGACTAGCTGTCCCGCACAACTTCGTATGCGTAATTTTTCCCCGTTTTTGAAACATTTCTCGTCGCTTCTTCGCTCTTATTAGTCGTAGCGCGATGTTATATAGCCTATAGCCTTCCTCGATAAATGGGCTATCCAACAAAAAACAATTTTTCAAATCGGACCAGTAGATCCTGAGATTAGCGCGTTTAAACAAACAAACAAACAAACAAACAAACTCTTCCGCTTTATAATATTAGTATAGATATAGATTAACGAATTAGTATTGTCAGAATGGCCGTATGGAAGATTGCCTTCCCGCAGATTATTCAGAATAAGTTATCTAATTTCCATCAAATTGTATTTTGTAGGTTTTCGTTCA
Source organism: Herminia tarsipennalis (assembly GCA_945859575.2). Taxonomy (NCBI): domain Eukaryota; kingdom Metazoa; phylum Arthropoda; class Insecta; order Lepidoptera; family Erebidae; genus Herminia; species Herminia tarsipennalis. The sequence continues at coordinate 4,430,695 of OX243834.2, read as the reverse complement.
CGTGTCAACAGCTTATACCAACACAGACCAACCAGTGTTAGAAGAAAAGGTGTATCCTCCGCGGGCCAACTTTGATGAAGTGCTTAAGTTTATAGAACAGCCATACCAGGATGAAAAAATAATTGAAGATATTTTTTTCAGTGAGTTGTAATATGTATAATTATTTTCATTATCTCCTTTCATTAATACCAATGAACTTTTGTAAACCTAAACATACAGTGGCTAAAATTTCACGTCATTAAAATGCTAGGAGATGTGAGTTAAATGTTGAGCTTAGACGAGCTATAGTGTTTCAAAACTACGGCTAGAATGAATCATAAAATCACCTGTTTAGATTTTAAAATTAAAGTTAAAATTTTTAGAATAATTCGATTCAACCAAAAACATTGTCATGTAAATTGACGCAAAGACAATACGAATTATAGGTACAAATTGCTACCACCCCAAATAAGTTATCTGATCTTATGGAAAGCCAAGCTCCTAAATCTACACGCCCTAGCCTAATACTCTCTAATTCTCATAATAACGCATACGTTATTAATCGCACTTGCATTAGGCTAGTAACTCGTATGCAAGTTACATAAACAAAGAACAAACCTGTAAATAAATAAAAATGTTTGAAAAATGTAAATGAAAAATGTATGTAAATAGTCTATTTCTATCACTTATTTATGTAGTTGCCAAAAAAAAAAAAACAAACCTGTTCAAGTTGTATACAACTTGACATTTGGAAGTACCCTTACCTTTTTTTTTTTAACGGTTTTGTTCATTATCAGTCAGTGAGTCAGGGACGAAATCTGGGTAATTAAGATACCTATTAATAATTTGTAAAGTGTAATAGCTGTACCTTTGAAACTTGGCATATTTTTAAAAGTACTATATTGACGTCATGTCTTGAGAATTGAGACAAAATCTATAGGGGTACAAAAATACGACGAAACCGAGATAGTGCCCTGCGATTTCGCTGTCCTTGGCGGGGGCACTACCATGTCCCCTGATGATAAACAAAACGTAGACCTTTCAATTATTGAATTAACGTTATGATGTTTTATGTTCATCAATATGTCTTTGCAGGAGGTTTACCAAATGCCTACACGTTTACAAAAGGCTTAGCGGAAAATTATGTAATGGATCATCGAGGTAACATCCCTACAATCATTATCAGGCCTTCAGCAAGTAAGCATACTTATATTTAATTATGACATTGTATATCTTAATTAGTTGTGCCAATCAAGTTATTTATTACTTTCAAACCGAGATAAGTCGGAAAACTGGACGGACCGAGAATAGGCCCCTGCGGAATTGCTGCGAATATCTAAGGATTTTTGATGTGCTTATAGGTGATTATGTTTTTCGTTTTATTAATGCAGTTTTCTGATTGATGTGGCATGGTACATTCAATCATAAAAAAATACTTATTGAATCTGCGCCAATCACATAAGCTAGTCCGGCCTATAAATACTGTTACATAAAAACTTTTCTTTTTTTTAACTTTTTAATTACTTTGAATTTGGAACGCGTTTATTTATTTTTAAATTTGTATAACAATAAAACTAATTTTAATTGTAGTCGCGGGAAATAGCTAGATTTAAATATGCATCGAGAGTTTTTTTTTTGGTACAATTGGTGTTTTGCTAAATATTACTTATTTATTCATTGTAGTAATGCCTTCACTAAAAGAGCCTCTAAAAGGCTGGGTCGACAATTGGCGAGGCGGCATCGGTAACATCACTGCTGCTGTCAACAACACTGCCATCTATTTCGGTACTTACGATAATATCCTGGATCTCATACCAGTAGATTATGTCGCTAATGCCACTATTGTAGCTGCTGCTAAATGTCCACGGTACGTTTGAATTAAAAATTACTTTTTATTTATTTTGAATTATCCTAATATGTACCTACCTAAGACAAAAAAGGTTTAGAATTTCAAGGCTTTAATATTTTTTAATATAGGTACACAGCGAGCACTGTTCAGTAGTTTTACTGGGAATAAATTAATTTCGTTATGACTGACAGTATACTGCCACAGTATCCTAGGGAATTATGTGACGTCTAAATTGTCGCCATTTTTGTACTGCGTTTTCGAGGCACTTTGTCTCAGTACTTTGATAACATGTTCAATAACGACCAGAAATTTAAATTAATTCCATTAATACAAACAATAAGTAATTAATTCAATTTATAATTGAAATTAATCAACCTTGAATATTCAATTTTCAAATATAACAACAATATTTTTTTCCTTATTGATCATTTAAGTTGTAAATTTATAATTTTTTAAACGTTGATTATAGTTTACTGGACTGTGTTTCGTTGTAAACAGTAACCAGTATATGTAATTATAAATGAACGACCTCGCAGTATACTATATTGACGTCAAACGTTTTTTTTTTTTTTTTTAAAGACAACTCCCACAGTAGGGTACAAGCCCTGTGTCACGGGGGACTTTACAAACATACAAGTCACGGACACAAATTACACCCAGACTCGGAACAACAATTTGTGGATCACACAAAGTGGTGTCCCGTGTGGGAATCGAACCCACGACCTCTTGCGTAGCAGTCGGACACACTCCCACCGCGCCACAGAGGCAGTCAAAAAATGGTCAGATTTGGATTCTATTTTTCTTGAAAAAAAAAATTAAGCTACAGGAAAAATACGGACTGATGAATAACTCCATTTCAGAATAAAAGATGTGACGGTATACAACGAATGCACCAGCGACTGCAACCCTATCTCATTAGGGCAGTTCATAGATGGCGTTAAGCATATCTCTGTAAAAGTTGGCCTAAGTAAGTGTTTACAAACACTATATAGTAAGTATATTTAATTTATTTATGGTATTTAAGACCTGACTGTCAATCTCATTTCTGACCCATATAAATAAAAACTAGTAATTATTGGCAATACTGAGAAATGGCTGGGCGCCAACCAATTGGTCTGACCAAGTAAAAGACACACAGCTTGCCAAATAAAGGAGAAGAAGGAGACAGACTGCTCGTCTGAAGGGTTCCAATGACCACAAGAGAGAGAGATAGAGTTTTATTTCTAGATTTTAATTTCACCTCTTTCACTTCTTGATAGATGAGAAACCATCCTCCATTTTAATATTTACGAAATACCATTGGGCGCAAACAGTACTCGTGTTTCTGCTACAAATGACACCCGCATACGCTGCTGATCTTTTCTTACGGGCCATGGGGAAACAACCTAGGTAAGTTTAACAAATTTCAGCAACTATACAGGGTAATACTAATATTAGCTGTACTAATATTATAAAACTGAACAGTTTATTTGTTTGTATGGACACGGTAATCTCAGGAACTACTACTCCAAATTGAAAAAATATTTAACTGTTGGATAGGTCATTTGTCGAGGAAGGTCATATATTATTACGCTAAGACCAAAAGGAGCGGAGCAGCAATGAGAAACGTTGCGAAAATGGAGAAAATTTACGAAGTCGAAGTTAAATTATTGAAAGATAAGTTAAAGAAAGATAGTTCGTAATATGCTAATAACCTCTCGCTTGTGCCTTCTTTACATTACACTTAATAACTTCGTAATATCAGTTTTTGAAGTTATGATCTTAACCACCTACAGACTATTTAACTGGAGTAATATCGTTATTTATTGTGAGGCCTCAACCTTACAAAAAAACATGTTTTTTTTTTGTATATTTCTTACCGATTACGCAAAGAGGTCTGGACCGATTTGAAAAAATATTTTTGTGTTAGAACCAACAAAAACGAAAGGGACCAACTTGGAAGTATACCCTACTTCCAAGTTGGTCCCATTGTCATTGATCCCGGAGAAATCGAGGGAACTCTTCATATATTAAAGGCACATCTACAGTGATTTAGGTACATTTCATAGTGATTCGTGCATTTACTCTCTGAAAGCACCTATTAGTGAAGTAGAACTGATGATGAAGACCACAAACGACGAGCAGACCTATACAATATTTCACGGATCACAGTTTGCGATTCAATTACTATAATATGATATTGAGTATCATTTTATTCTCGTCACACTGCTATTACATAATGTAATAGAGCTGATAGTGAACTATCATGTTAACTCCTCAACAATTAACGACCCTGCATAGGGACAAGCAATATTTTGTAAAGGGATTTGAGCAGTTGACACAAGCCTATTTTAACATAAGTGAATTACAAACCAACCCACTAAAAAGTGTTTTTTTTTTACAAAAAAATATTACCGATCCCAAAAATAAATACAATGCAAAATGCCGAATAAAACAAAAGCAACAACTTCATGGCACCAACTTCAAAATGTTAATTTGTTCTTGTTATTCTAGGTAGATATTATTTTTTGCTTTTCGTTGCCTTGTATTTATTTTTGCAGTCTGTAATATTTCAAGTTATTTGGTGTAATGTAAGGAAGCCGCACGTGGAAGGTTATTGGTTTATTACAAATCACACTGTAGAAAATATATATACAATAAAATCTTTTACCAGTCATCTTTTTTTTGCCACTTAAAGCCGAACAAAATTGTAGATGAAAAAAAAATCTTGCCAAAAAGCAGGCGAGTCGGTGATAGCGTCACCAAAACTGTTGTCTTGCAATAACTTTGATATTCATGGTACGGTTGGTCGTGAGCTTGATGATAAGCGTCACGCTAGTCCATAACAATGCCACCTAAACCTATGTTTGGAAAAGATCTGAATGCCACCAATCTGCACTCCTCAGACATCCTTCTTCCTTTCATTTCCATCCTCCTTTGAGACATATCTTCTTACGTCTTAATTGCCCTGTAATTGTTCACTTGCTACAGTGCCCTTCAACCGAAACACAGTTATGTGATAACATCACTAGGTATTTCACTGACACTTGTGTTGTAAAGCATGATTTCCATTGTGATGACAAAACGTATTATATTTTTTCTCAGGTATGTCAAATTCCACTCAATTGTAATTGTAACTCATGAACGTTGGCTATGCAGTCACTTTACATCAAACGCATGGAAAATGAAAGCTGAAAATGTTAAAGCTCTATTTGCTACTCTTTCACACTCTGATAAGCAGATATTCTCATTTGACCCTTCGGATATCAATTGGAGCGATTATTTTTCAACATTTGCAATAGGTGTAAAAACTTATCTCTTTAAAAAGTGAAGATACCAATTGCATACCTTTTGTAGTTTTTCTTTTTGATTGTGTAGAATTTTACTTGGCTAATAAATTAGCAAGCTTACGAATTGGCTTTTTGGATGAATTGGGATTTATGTACAATTAATACTTATTATCTTTTAAATCAAAATGTAACAGTCGTACAAAAAACCACTATAATTACCTAATAGATTTATTTATATTAATAGTATCACTCTCAATTTGTCCACAATTCCACTGCAGTTGCCCATGCCCACATTAATTTGTTATAAGAATAATGAGTATTATATTGTTTTTTATTCATATTTGAGGTTTTATTTGTTGACGTATACCTTATCAAAAAATGTAAATGAATAAATTAACACGATCAATCCTAGAGTTAAATCAATCGAACCAAGAAGATCAATCTGAGAGAAGTTTGCACACTGAATCTGCAAACATAAAAAAATGCATACCTACAAACTGTTATTACGAGGTAGATATCAGGTAAGAACACATTAAAAAAAAATTAATCACTTAAGGGGTGAAACAGGAGTCCAAAAGCTATAAATGATAAAACTACCACGACCAATTCATGTCATAATTCTTTTGTTTTACCTACAGTTTTATTTATTTACCATCGTAATCTGCATGTAGATCAATAACTCATTTGATTTTAAATCTAACCACGTAGTATTAGCAATTCAAACATACAAAACCATACTAGTTTTAACAAAATGATAAATTGCATAGTGTTTGTAATTAATGTCAAAATTAACTTTTCTTTGACTGAGATAATTTTATTCTAAGCATAATTATTAAATTAAACACTTTTAATTAGTCTGTCAAAAAGATTTTTGACATGGGTAGTTAGGTCCTACAGTCCATCAAATCTAAGAGGTACCGTTTGACGTTTCATATTTTTCAAACCGAAACAACTTTGTTAATACGTACATTATTCAGTTTCGATAACCTTTTTCATAAAACCATGAATTTAGAAAGATTTCATTATTGTATCTAAAAATGTACAATTCTTAATATCTAAATGTAATTGAAAACTTTCAAACAAGGCAAAATAACACATATTTACACAGTAAATAATTTCTAATAGTTATATTCTTGACCTCATTACAAAGTTACGTAGTTAGGTCACTGCACGTAGTGTTGCGACTCTTCGGATACACTTGTATGCAAAAAAATCGTTTACATATACGAAAAATCGAATGTATTATTTACAAATTACACTTGACAACCAAACAAATATTTTTTCATGTGAATGGGATTTATCTCACATATTACGATTACATAACTAAATAGTTATGTAATCGTAAAATATGAGATAAAACCCATTCACCAAAAATACGTATTTATAAATCAAATATATTTGCTTCTTTAAAAAGTTGTCGAAAGCGATTTGTCGATTTTTGATTTTCGCGCCCAAATAAGTCGGGGTTTCTCGCGCTAACGCTGTCGAAATAGTAAATGGAGTCAGGGATAGTGTTTTTTACATTTATTTTTGTGTATGATAGTATGGGTTTGCATATTACAGAGAAATAAACAAATTTTTAACAAGCACATCCATTGATTTTACAATCCAAAAGCACTAAAGAGTATCATGAAGAAATGGACGCAGTAAGGTTCCGAGAGTGGTTCTTAAATTTATTACAGAATATCCCTCCTAACAGCACAATTATAATGGATAATGCCCCATACCACTCTGTGCAAATTGATAAAGCACCTACGTCAGCCAATAAGAAAGCAGATTTGGTGGCATGGCTGCAAAGAAAAGGAGTGGATGCCGACATGTCACTATTAAAAGCTGAATTATTACAGTTAGTGAAATTGCATAAACCACCAAAACCGACATATGTAATTGACCAATTGGCCGAAGAGCACGGGCACAAAGTCATACGACTTCCTCCGTACCATTGCCAATATAATGCCATTGAACTGATTTGGGCCCAAGTTAAAGGTAATATTTTATAATATTATAATAATAACACGAGTACTTCTAACATTTATAATTTAAACAATGGTTTTCGTCTGCTATCAAATAGTTACATTATTGTTTTACAGGTTATGCAGCAAGACACAACACAAACCACCCTTCAGTGTCAAGAAAATGGAAGGTTTATTAAAGGAAGCATGTGCCCAAGTTACACAGGAAGATTGGAGTAAAGTAGTACAAAAAACAAAGAAAATAATAATGGACGACTTCGAAAGAGACGTACACTTTGATAATGTAATGGACAATCAACTGGTCATTAATTTAAATGACGATGATGACGAAGACGACGATACTAGTACTAGTAGTGAATAAAAAAATATCCTAAACATTTCTTTTATTTAATTATAACAATTGATTTCTTAAAATTCGGATATTATAGTAATCGATCTCTTAAAGTTCGGATATTATAGTAATCGATTTGTTCATCCCATCCCTATGATTCAATTGTCAGAACTGTCAAACGGTACTTCTTAGATTTGACGGACTGTAATTACATTAATAAATTAATATTTGTCGATGTTTTATTTAATTTAAATAAATGTACCTATTGCTTTATTTTACTATTCCATGTTATCATGCTCCTCCGTGTGCAAAACTTTCATTTCAGGAATTAAAACTTTATGAAAAATGTATTGTTATATCGCTTTATCTACAGCAGCTTTCTCAGCAATCATAATAACTGGTTCATGAGTGGTTACATGAGTAATTTTAGGCATTACACTAGCGTCCACTACACGCAGATTTGTCAATCCTCTGACCGTAGCCTTTCATCTACTACTGCTGTAGCCCTCGAACCCATAGCGCAAGTCTCAACTTGATGCCATATTGCAGTACGACCTTTGACTAAACCTGCGCATTCCTATAAATCTAATAGCTGTACTTCAGCTTGAACACTCTTAAAATAAGTTGTATTAAGTACACTAATATAGTCTTTAACGTATCGTGAATGATTTTCTAAATCATTTAAGTTTGAATAATAAACCAACGTAAATTAAAGGCTCCTGAAATGGGTCTTTGCTTTTAAGGACAATTTTACCTTTGGACTCCGGGTGTAATGCTGCTTTGTCGCAGTATTACAACCGGAGTCCAGAGATACAAGCACAAAATGGTATACCACAAAATGCCTGCTAGAAGTTTTGTCTGCAATAATCAACAAGTGACCGAACACCGGGCTCCGAGGAGTACTGCTTCACCATGACAACAGAAACCATCACTCATCGCTCAAAATGAGAAACTTCCTGGACCTGGACTTCCATGACAGTCATGATTTGGAAACATATACATTGGAAACATAAAAATATATACAATATATCCATTCACACACGTTTATCCGATCCCAAACTAGACAAAACCTTTACAAGCAGATAACTAATAAACATAGGTACTTAAATATTTCCAAATATATACTTATTATTGAAAAAATACACCCAATAAACAATCATCAATATTTATCCTGGATAGAAATTAGACACACGATTGGGATAACAGTCAGAGTCACTAACTAGTAATTAAATCAACAGGCCAGTCAAAATGGCCTTGTTATTTTTAATGCAACCTTAAAAAAAAAATCTATCGCATCTTTACGTTCTTGCAGAAACAAATGTAGCAACAAATAGGAAATCAATTTGCGGCGAGTATTTACGTAGGTAGGTATGTATTTTATAACATTTGAAGTGATAGGTTAGGATATTACAACGTCGAAAATTTGGACTTGACTTGTACAGTTTTAAGTGGCGCAATAGGAATGCTTGCAACTGCTGCGCAAGAGGTTATGTAGGCACTCGAGATTTATCAATTACTAGCGGAATTCTCGCGGTTTCACCCGCGTAGTTCCCGTTCCCGTGGGAATACAGGGATAAAAATAACCTATGACACCCGTGGTTAGTGTAGCTTCACAACGATGAAAGAATTTTTCAAATCCGTCCAGTAGTTTCGGAGCCTATTCAATACAAACAAACAATCAAATTGCTCCTCTTTATAATATTATATAGTATATAATATAGAAGTATAGATTAGAATTAGTATTAGTAAGTATATATATAGATAACTAATCTGTAAAATATATAAAGTTTTGAAGAATGAATACCTACGTATTCATTCTTCAAAACTTGATAAATCATTTCGGTTCCTTGACCAAACTTAAACTTAAAACTGGATAAGGAAAATTATTATATTTAAGACCATGAATTATGTACATGTTATAGTATTCGATAAGGCGACGCAGGGGTATCGACCAGAGTCGATAATTTTTGAAACACGTAATAAAAAGATATACAACTTTTGTATTTACACTTTTTTCACATAACCTCAACATTTATGTAAAAATTCAAATAACCAAGTTCTTGGTTTTTTATTTTTATCTTTTACCAAAACATTTGTTTTCACACAAAATTTGGTGAAAACTTATTTTCGACATAAAATTGAAAAAACACCCTAATTTTCAATCGAAAATTCTCGCGTCAAAATATCTATTTTTTTTTTAATTCTTTTTGTTCGTTGAAATTTTGATAGTGTTCCTTTTTGATAGTGTAAAAAAAATATACATTGTCATTGTAAATTTTCTCAGAAAATGCAAAAAAAACGAAAATAATCATAAATCCTTTATTTGCATAAAATGTGGTATACATAAGGATGGTATTAAATAAAATAATTGCACAAGACACATTTCGCCATAACAAAATAGCATGCCAATTTAAACAAAAAATAATAATAATGCAGTTTTAAACTTACAATAAAAAAAAAACAATATTAAACTTATGAGGCATTCACAAAATTAAATTAAATAACATCTTTATCATTTAACTTACAATGCGTTTCTAAAGTGGTATGAACGAGAGCAGAATTTCTTTAAGAAATCGTTTACTGAATATAAAATCTCATCTCTTAACATTTTTTCCAAAAATATTTACTCAATTAAAAAAGTTTATTAGACACTCTAAAATATTATTAAAATACCTGTTAAATGATGCACCACACGTTGATGATAGCCGAAAAAAAAATAGCTTCTGTTACATGGAGTGCCCCCCCTAATAATATTTATTTTTATTATTTAGCTATCAAACTAAGTAGCAGCCACTATAGGACACCTTATCACCAAATTTCATCAATATTCATTGAGAAGTCTCTGAGTAAAATGCCTGTGACATACGGACGGACAGACAGACAGACAGACAGACAGACAGACATACGGACATGACGAAACTATAAGGGTTCCGTTTTTGGCCAGTTTGGCTACGGAACCCTAAAAAGGTGCCATTAGTATATTACACACTCGCCTACTCTAATAAACTATACATAAGCACTGTATTTTACGATTTAGTTGGATATTTTCTATGATGATTTAGGTACCTAATAATATTCCCTTTGTACCTAACTAAATTTCTTTTAATCGCTCAGAAAATCGTATATACTCGAAAGCGTAGCTAACGGCACACTAATCAAAATTATTATATTGTCAAAATAGCCGCCTGGATGACCGCCCGATATAGCCCGCTTGACTAGCATGAATATAGCACCAAATCATTTTTGATTTATGTTTTTTTCTGTGTTATAATATTTTTTTTAATATGATATAGCTAACAAAAAAAATATCACGTCTGACTGGAAGACCACAAAAGTATAGATTATTCTTATATTTTGCCTAATGTTTTAGTGTTTATTGAATAATAAAGAATATTATTATTATAAACCTATGAGCGTATATTACGTGTCATAAATACTTATAGTTACCATATTATAAAAGCATAAAAGCATACAGAGGATGTAAGGGGGCGCATCACCATCTTTCGCTCCAAGCCAACCTCACCTGCACGCGGTACATCCTGCTGTACAACGAACGAGGCTCTGGCGACCGGCTGGTGGCGGTATAACCATCCCAATTTAAGGCGTAGCTAAAGTAATAGGTCAGTGACGGGCAGCAGCGTCACTGATACGAGAGCTACGCCCTGCGATTGCCAACCCGCCTGCCCAGCGTGGCGATTATGGGCATTACCCCAAATGCACGAAGCACTAAGGCCACGGCCCCCAGTTCCCGGCAGTCACGCTATTCCTGGACATGGTGGCGTCCACGGTAACGGCGTGGCGGGGGGTGCTAAGAATCTCCGGGCTACGGAAGGCCACCACAACCGACTGACCCTGGCGACGTATAATGGACGCACGCTACGGCTAGACTCGCATCTGGCACAACTTGAGGTGGAACTTGGGAAGCTTAGGTGGCATATCCTCGGGTTAAGTGAAGTCCGAAGAGAGGGAGAGGACACCATAACCCTCGAGTCAGGTCACCTTATGTACTTCCGCGAGGGAGACCAAAAATCCCAAGGTGGTGTTGGGTTTCTGGTAAATAAGTCCCTTTCTGACAACGTTGTTGAAATGTCTAGCGTGTCGAACAGGGTAGCGTACCTCATTATCAAGGTCACCGAGAGGTATAGCCTCAAGGTTGTGCAAGTGTAAGCACCGACCTCGGCACATCCAGACGACGAAGTGGAGGATATGTTCGATGACATATCGAGGGCCCTCCACTCCACCACTAAGACCCACTACAACGTTGTTATGGGGGACTTCAACGCTAAAGTGGGAGTACAAAATTGCAGCGAATTGGTAGTAGGATCCCATGGATTTGGAAGCAGAAATCAAAGGGGGCAAATGCTAGTCAACTTCCTCGAACGGGAGGGGCTATTCTTGATGAACTAATTTTTCAAGAAACGGCCCCCAAAGGAAGTGGACGTGGCAAAGCCCCGACACTATGACGAGAAACGAGATCGACTTCATCATGACCGACAAAAAGCATATATTCAGAGACGTCATCGTGATCAACAGGTTTAATACCGGTAGTGATCACCGACTTGTCCGAGGCTCTCTGAATATCGACTTCAAGGCGGAACGTGCCCGTCTGATGAGGTCCAGACTTCGACCTACTTTGCTCCAAACCATGATAATAAATAAATAAATAATAAATAAATAATAAAATTTATTCATAAAGTATAGGTACAATAGCATAACTTAGGTACACTTATAAATAATAAACGGCACAGTTGGATATTTGCCTGAACTAGGTTGAAACCTGTGTTTCAGGCGAGAAAGTAAAAAAGTATTTAAAACAAATACTTTCTGAAACTAAAACTAATCTTAACTAAAAATAAGAACTGTTAACTAAATATAAAACAAAGATAAATAAATTAACTTATATTATGCTAATTACATAATTAGTGAGAAATTTGAGCCTTTTTTTTATTTTATTACTACCAGTAAATCCTCCGTCTCTTCGTATGACATAGCTTGTAATTGCGAACTTATAGCTATTTTACAATTAAAATAATTAAGATGGTATTATATTTATTATTCGGTTTAATCTGTTATACAAAAAAGGGCCTATAAAATTAAAAAATCAGTTTGTAAATGTATATCTTGAGGTAGAATTATTATAGATGTGCAGACTATATCTTTTCGTCTCTTGTTAGTAATGTCAGCATTTAAGGTGAGCAGCTTATGTTGTTTTAAAATGACATTAGGCAGGAATAGCTGGCGAACAGTCAGTACCTTACAGCATTTATAGAGAAGGAAAGTGGGAAATAGGAAAGGACGAAAGGTAGCTACTTTTAAAACTGCTCTCTGAGCTCTTTCAAGAGGTAGTATAATGGTTTTTAGTGCTCCACCCCATGAAGTGATGCAATATTGAATGACGGACTGACACTGAGCTTGATATATTTGTAAGATCAGTTTTGAGTCTACGGTGGTACGAAGTTTTTTAAAAACAAACATTAGTTTTCTGACTCTAGTCACAAAATTTTCAATGTGATACTTAAATGAAAGTGTGTCATCGATAATAATACCGAGATATTTTATTATCCTAGTGTTGTGAATAATAGGACAGTTACATGTGTTCTCTGAGGGATTGTTGCAATAGTGTGCAAATAAATCTGTGTCAGCGCCGTTGTGGTATGAGTGGCGCATAGAAAAATGGATATATTTTGTCTTATCAGCGTTTAATGTTAGTAAATTATGACAAAGCCAATTATTTATAATATTAAAACCTTGCTGTGCATTTTTAAACAAATCTGTCTTGGTTTTAGCTGTAAATATAATAGCTGTGTCGTCAGCCTATGCTATTATCTTGCCATGGCCGATATTTAGGTTGCAAAGGTAATTTATGTAAATTAAAAATAACGTAGGGCCCAAAATACTACCCTGAGGTATACCAAAACCGGAACATTTTTGATATTCACTCATAATGTCGTCTATTTTGATACACTGGTATCTTTCAACTAAATAGTCTGCCAAGAGTTTTAGCTGTGTCCCTCTTATGCCCAGAGACTCTAACTTGGTTAGGAGAATGGGAATTGAAATAGTATCAAAAGCTTTGGCAAGGTCAAGGAATATGCCCAGGGCCTGATTCCCTTTGCCAAGCTCCTGAGAAACATAATCTGTCAAGCTATGAGTCGCGTCCGCTGTGGACAGTTTAGCTCTAAAACCATATTGTGAAGGGGATAGGAACTGGTTGTTTTCTAAGTAATTAACTAACCTAATATTTATAATTTTTTCCAATATTTTTGATATTGAGGGAAGTAGGGATATCGGACGGTAATTGGTAACAAGATCTTTGTTGCCGGATTTAAAGATTGGAATAACTACAGCCTTCTTTAGACATCGAGGAAAAATCCCTTCAGATAGACAAAGTCGAAAAATATATGTTAAAGGAGGTGCAAAAATATGTTTAAAATATTTAATGATTTTATTGCTAATATTGTCCGAGCCAGCGGCACAGTTATCCTTCAGGCTAGTGATAATTCGAGCTACTTCTTTTTTATCAGTGTCAAACATAACGAGCGACTTTAAGCTAACGTTGCAGATAGGTTGGGGGGGATGATTATATCCTAGGCTATAATTTTGGTTTTGAATACGTTCAGCAAGGTTTTTGCCCACATTAATAAAATAGTTATTTACATGGTTAGCAGAATTAAGTGGTGTTGAGTTAGCGTGCAGTAAACTCGAATTTGATTCGTGCTGTTTTGAGGAGTAAGCCATACTTTTAATATGTTGCCATATCTGCTTACTATTATTACCTGCCCTTTGTAATACATCTCTGTCATAATTAATTTTTAACTTTTTGAGTAGGTTGTTACAATATATGTATGATAGGATCCGAAGCGTTCCAGTCAAACCTGGATAACCGATTTGCTGCCATGGAAACCACAACAGATGTAAACCAGAAGCTCGTAAATGTGGTTCGGATACTCAGGGAAGAAGGTACGAGATTTTGTGAAATGCAGCGTAAGGGCAAGAAGTTAAAGCTTTCGGAAAGGACTTTAGGGCTAGTGAAGGAACGACGTGAAAACCCACCCGTCATTTCGTCAGAAAAGAGCGCTCTAAACCAAGAGATCAACAAGCTTATACGACACGACCTTCGGTGCTCCAACACTCTTTTGATTAAAAGAGCGATCGAGCAGAACCGGGGGTCAAAAGTGTTCGTACAATCTCTTGGAAGAAGCCACCTGACGAAGTTGACCACAGCAAGTGGAGAAGTCGTTTCTTCGAAGCCGGCAGTCCTCTCCGAAGTGGAAAGCTTCTATGGCCGGTTATACGCTTCGCATGCATCTCGACCTGATCCTGAAAATGAGGGTCCTAGAGCCACTCTAACACGCCACTACACCGAAAACCTGCCAGAAGTCAACATTGACGAAATCGTGCTGGCTCTTAAACAGCTGAAAAATGGAAAAGCCCCTGGAGAGGATGGCGTTACAACAGAGCTATTAAAAGCTGGAGGTAAACCCGTACTGAGGGAGCTCCAAAAGCTCTTTAATGCTGTCCTGTTTGAAGGGAGAACTCCGGAGGCGTGGAGTAGAAGTGTAGTCGTCTTGTTCTTCAAAAAAGGAGATAAGACCCGGCTGAAGAACTACCGACCTATTTCTCTTCTAAGCCACGTCTATAAGCTGTTTTCAAGAGTCATCACGAACCGCCTTGCGTGAAGATTTGACGAATTCCAACCACCGGAACAGGCTGGATTTCGGAGCAGATATGGCACCATAGACCACATCCACACAGTGCGGCAGATTATACAAAAGACCCAGGAGTATAATCAGCCCTTGTGTCTAGCATTCGTGGACTATGAGAAGGCCTTTGACTCGATTGAAATCTGGTCCGTTCTGGAGTCTCTGCAGCGATGGCAAGTAGATTGGCGATATATCCAAGTGATGAGATGTCTCTACGAAGCCGCCACCATGTCCGTCCAAGTACAGAATCAGCAAACAAAGCCTATACCATTGCATCGAGGAGTGAGGCAAGGGGACGTTATTTCCCCGAAACTATTCACAAATGCAATGGAGGATGTGTTCAAGACGCTGCACTGGAAAGGGCGGGGCATCAACGTCAATGGTGAATACATCTCTCACTTGCGATTTGCAGATGACATTGTCATAATGGCGGAAACGCTGCAGGACCTGCAACGGATGCTGAATGACCTGGCTGACTCCTCTGTACGCATCGGCCTACGGATGAACTTGGATAAAACCAAGGTCATGTTCAATGAACATGTACTACCGGAACCGATAGCGGTGCACGGCGCCGTTCTCGAAGTTGTTCAAAAATATGTGTACCTCGGGCAGTCATTGCAGTTAGGTATAAACAACTTCGAGGACGAGGTGAACAGGAGAATTCGGTTGGGTTGGGCAGCGTTTGGTAAGCTACGTCAAGTCTAGACTAAAGTCTTTAATCAGTGCGTCCTACCCGTCATGACATACGGAGCCGAAACGTGGACACTGACGGTACGGCTGGTCCACAAGTTCAAAGTCGCTCAGCGGGCTATGGAAAGGGCTATGCTCGGAGTTTCTCTTAGGGACAAAATCAGAAATGAGTTGATCCGGCAGAGAACCAAAGTTATCGACATAGCCCACCGGATTAGCAAGTTGAAGTGGCAGTGGGCTGGCCATATTAGCCGAAGAACCGACAACCGTTGGGGTAAACGAGTTCTTGAGTGGAGACCCCGGCTTAGAAAACGTAGTGTAGGACGCCCTCAGGCCAGGTGGAGTGATGATTTACGCAAAACGGCTGGCAGGAGCTGGATGCGAGAAGCCGAAGATAGAACAAAGTGGCGTGCAATTGGAGAGGCCTATGTCCAGCAGTGGACTGCGATAGGCTGATGATGATACAGAAGGACGATGCCTTTGAAGTTGTGATAAATGCCGACGACGTCTAAAAATACGTCAGCCCTGGATACTGAGACCATGCTGTGTATGTAGCATGGTCTGCTCTCCCATGATTGTTACGTCTAGACGGCTTCGTCGACTGCATGAGTCAGAGTGCATTTATACTTATTTAAACCCTTCGATGCATCACAAAATACCGACAGCTGAGTCAAACGAGTCGAAACGGGTTTTAAACAGCAAAATAACAATAGGTACCCACATTCCCACGCTGTCAGATGAAAATAATTATGCAATTGAGAATAGAGTAAGAAGCACATGTAAATATGTAATTAAAAACTTGAATAAAGACTATAACATATGTGCGAAATCCATATTTTTTTTTATTTTTTAAACCAAATTGTAATTTGCCATGCGCTACTCGGCCTCGCGAATTTAGTGCTCCGTACTTCTTACTCAATAAACCCCAATAGGTCGACATGGCAATTGGAATATTAGGGGAGGAGGTGAAAACCTGGATGGTAAGCATCATACTAGTCGGTCACACACACACACAACAACAACAATAAATAAACATTTCGAAGTAAGCGATAATTAAAACACACATAAATTTCAAAATGTATATTTATTTTTTTGTTCTATATAATTTTTTGCTTAGGTTTTATTTACTAATTTGTACATAATAATTACATAAAAAGTAATAACCCTAATATGTTAAAAACAATAGATTCAACAAATATGTATCAAACAATTTTTACTTTTTAGTTAACATCTTGTATTAATTGTTAAAGTTTGTAATCTTTTATAAAAAATAAATACTGCTCGCTTTTTACTGACTGTACAAATGCCTAAAACAACTGCTCATCTCCTCTTACAAATTATTCCTTTTTCCGTTCCATAGCCGTTATTACCTATATATATATATATTTTTATCTATCTGATACTTGACTATTAGCTCCATTACAGAATGTTTTGGAAGCAAAGTATTAAATGTATTGTGATGAACCATGTTAAAGTAATCTAATCGCAACCCAAAATATTTATTATTAAGTAGCTCCGCTGGTCATATGATCTTCATCATCAGTTCCACTGCCCTAAGTGGTGATTTTTAAATAAATGTACGAACTATTACAAAATATATCCAAAAAAGAGGTGTCTCATTAACACCTGTTTGGAACGTAGTTCCTTTTGCTATATATTTTATGTATTTGTATAAACTAATAATAAGAAAAAAATCAGGAAGAACATACCTTTTTCAAATTGTAAGGTCCTATTTCCAATTAAGATTCATCTTATTTAAGATCTACGAAAGTTTAAGATGTAAAAAAACCAGTTAAAGCAACCGTACAAACTAGAACTACCTATCAATAAATTTACAAAGTCTAAGGTCTTAATGGCGATTAAAAAACTTAACATGCATAAAACCCCCGGATACGACCTTATTACAGCCAAAATATTAAGAGAACTACCAGACACCGTAGTTAAATATCTAACACAAATCTTTAATGCCACCCTGTGGAAGAACTTTGTGCCTCCACAATGGAAGATAGCTGAAATTATAGTTATTCCGAAACCGGGCAAAGATCCCACAGATGTAAATTCTTACCGCCCTATCAGTTTATTGCCCATACCGTCCAAAGTTCTAGAAATACTCTTCCTAACTCGATAAGCACCGACAATCGATAGATCGCAGAAAAAGAAAGGGTTTAAAAAAAATAATTTTTTTCACATATAAATTACACACTGCCAGTTTGACATAGGTAAAGCAAAACATTGCAACCATTTACAAAAATACAAATTATCTACTACATATAAAACACAACCTCCTTATTTATTTATTTATTTATTTAAAACTTTATGCACAAAGTTGTACAAAGGTGGACTTAATGCTAAAAGCATTCTCTGCCAGTCTACCTTAGGGTGATGTAGAAATGGAATGTGTAGGTGCAGTAACCTAATTGTAAAATAAGAACTTCCTTATTATTCTTACATAATACTTATTCTAGCTTCACATAATCATACTTAATAGATTTTTGATCGATGTCAAAATTTTACACGTTTTTTGTCTAACCTCTCAGCTTGCAAACAAATGATATGTAATAAGGAACTACGTTTTAAAAATACAGTACAATTAAGAACCTTTTTTAAAGTTTGTTGAAAACAAAATAACTTTGCAATTCAAATTACAATTTTGAATCATTCATCACCTTTTATCTTTTCATCTTCGTGTCTGGGGGTTGCGGGGTGGTACGCGGGGTTGGGCAGACCCGATTCGCGGTCGCAGTAAGTCGGGTCTGTTATGATTAGATTATTTAATTATTATTTATATAATTTATGCCCACAGCTTCGCCCGCGTTGATGCCAGATTGTTACCAAAATATTTAATGGCAAAGTTTCATGCTAACTTTGCACCCTCGTATAGGGGGTGAATTTTCAAAAATCCTTTTTAGTGCTTCCCTACGTTATAAGAAGAACCCTTGGGCAAAATTTCAAGTTTCTAACCCTTATAGTTTAGGCCCCGCGTTGATATGTCAGCTTATATACATAGATAGATTTCATAAATATTTGGTATTTTATATTTGTTAGGGACGCTTAGACATTTTATTATAATTATAGATACGGACCTCTAAAAATAACAAAAACAAAAGACACAATCAACAATTACACTGCTTGCATATCTGGAATAATTAAGATGTATAAATGTACATATAATGTGGATATTAATTTACTCGTAGTGATGTGATAAGACGTCGTAAACGCAGCAGGTAAACAGGTTACCAGTTCACTTTTACTATAACTAAAAACAGATACAAACCTTATATTTGATGGTATAACCCCCGGCCCTCTATTATTGATAATACATATTATTTTTTGGCATAATAATTTGTTTATACATTTCTCATCTATACCTATACTAATATTTAAAGCGGAAGAGTTTGTTTGTTTGTTTGTTTAAACGCGCTAATCTCAGGAACTACTGGTCCGATTTAAAAAAAATATTTTTTTGTTGGATAGCCCATTTATCGAGGAAGGCTATAGGCTATATAACATCACGCTACGACTAATAGGAGCGGAGTAGCAACGAGAAATATTGCAAAAACGGGGAAAATTTACGCATACGAAGTTGCGCGGGACAGCTAGTAAATGTATATATTGTTAAGTTGACAAGACAACTTGTGTTAAGAGTATCCCGACCCTACAGGGTTATTAAGTACTAGCTGTCCCGCGCAAATTCGTATGCGTTAAATGTTCCAGTTTTAGCAACATTTTTCACTGCTGCTCCGCTCCTATTGGTAGTAGCGTGATGTTATATAGCCTTCCTCGATAAATGGGCTACCAAACTAAAAAGATTTTTTCAGTTCGGGCCAGTAGTTCCTGAGATTACCGCGTTCAAACAAACTCTTCAGCTTTATAATATTAGTATAGATTTAATATTATTTAAAAACTAGCTGTCCCGCGCAACTTCGTATGCGTAAATTTTCCCCGTTTTTGCAACATTTCTTATTGCTGCTCCGCTCCTATTTATAGCAGCGTAATGTTATATAGCCTATAGCCTCCCTCGATAAATGGGCTATCTGACAGTGAAATAATTTTTCAATTCGGATCAGTAGTTCCTGAGATTACCGCGTTCAAACAAACTAACTCTTCAGCTTTATAATATTAGTATAGATAACTTTACTATAAATTGTGCAAAAAGAAATGTGTGTGTGTTTTGGGCGCACGTGTACGTATGTACAAATTGTTTACATGATTCCAGAACCAAGCTGAAAAATTATCCGTTATTGTATATATAATAAATACAAGCTGAGGAAGACATGAAGACTGTTGAACAGCCTGCAGGATCGGTAGACGGCTATGAGTCGGTGGCTGAGTTCTACATAGGCAAATCCGTCTTCATCACAGGCGGTACAGGGTTTCTTGGAAAGGTAATTAAAATTCATCATATCAGGAACATATTCAACACAATATTTATTAACTGGCTTGCTGATCTGGTAGATGACTGACTCCAAATCCAGAGGTCGTGGGTTCAATTCCCACACGGAACATCACTTTGTTGTTGACCACACAAATAGTTTTTTTTTAAGACGACTCCCCCAGTAGACTTTACAAACATACAGGTAACGGACACTAAGTACACCAAGAATCGAAACAACAATTTGTGGATCACACAAAGCTGTGTCCCGGTGAGAATCGAACCCACGACCTCTTGAGTAGCAGTCGGACACACTCTCACCGCGTTTTGAGTCTGGGTATACTTTGCGTTCATGATTTGTATGTTGGTAAAGTCCGCGTTAGTTGCTTGACTACAATGGTCCAAGAGCATCCATCGAGCTTCACCCATCTGATGAGACATATTTTTTATCAAATTTTTAAACACGTCTATGATAGCTTGCCTTCATTATTTTTTGTATATTTGGTAAGTATGAATAGGTCGTAATTTTTTTTTTAATTACGAGGTGGTGCGAAGTTCGCGGGGACATTTAGACTCTAATCTCGTGTCACGGAATAAGCCCTTAACCAATAACCGGAATAAAGCCCTTTATATTAGTAACCGAAATAAAAGGGTAACAGAATTAAACGGTTATCATTTTAAATGGGTTACTGTTTTTAGCGGCAATACTTATACGAGATTAATGAACTCAATATACTGATTTAAGATACTTGCACTAAATGCCAACATGGCAAGAAATAACGCTTCCAATGTCTAGTTGTGACCGTTGCATGCATTTTGTCTATTATTTACTTTAAAAAATCCAATGTTACTGATTCGAAATTGGATTCATATCAACCCATATCATGGCCCACTGCTGGGCACGGGTCTCCCCAGTAGATCCTGGGGGTAATTGCCATAATCGCCACGCTTGGCGAGCGGGTTGGCGATCGCAGTAAGGCTTTAAGTACGCAGAGGACGCTGCTGCCCGTCCTCCGGAGTGAAATCCCTTAGTCGCCTTGACGACACCCACGGGAAGAGATGGGGTGGTACTATTCTTAAGCCGGCACCACACGGCAAATTGCACGGCAACACGAAATTGGATTAACAAGTAACATTTAGTAACATTGGAAGGAATGCACACTGGGCCAGTGGGTCACATATTGCCCCACCCTGAACAAAGTTCTAGATCTGCGCCTGAAAAAGCTTCGAGTTGTATATTTCGACTCGTAAAAATCGAGGCTAGTCTTAAAGTTGCTACTTAAAAAGCCTCGAGTTGTATATTTCGACTCGTAAAAATCGAGGCTAGTCTTAAAGTTGCTACTTAAAAAGCCTCGAGTTGTATATTTCGACTCGTAAAAATCGAGGCTAGTCTTAAAGTTGCTACTTAAAAAGCCTCAAGTTCTTTCATCTATAAAACACATAAACATTTAAAGATGTCAATAAAATTTGTTTTGAATGTATTGTAATTTCAGGTACTTATCGAGAAGTTACTGTATAGTTGTAAAGATATTGGCAATTTATTTGTATTGGTACGGGACAAAAAAGGTGTCAAAGTTGAGGAACGGATGCGTAACTTTATCAATCAACCTGTAAGTATTTTTCTATAATTATTTTATAATATATCCGCTAAAAGGCAACTATCATATCATTTATCTATTTAACGGCTGAATGCTCAAACACAACTCAATAAGTCTCTAAAGTCTAAGTGTCACGTAAAGGACCAAAACAATGCTTAGGATTGCAAAGTAGGTATTAAACGGATTTATTCGAACTGTATTAAAATATATATATTTTAATAATGTGTACAAATCGCGAAAGTTTATCAACATTTATTCGAACTGTTATAAACGTTCGCACTGTTCGACAAGCGACTACAATCTGCTAACCATCTTTCTATTTCCTCTACATGTTGGAGTGACATCTGCATGAGAAATTACAACGACAATAATCCTACACTGAGAATGGTCCGACACGCTCTTACCGGGTTTTTATTATAAGTCACATACATAGAGATGTCACATACCTATTTAGTGTTTTGACAAATGTCACAGCTCCATCAATTAAACGGATAATGAAAGCCGTTTAATTGATAAAGCTCGACTTGTGGTACCTACTCTAGTTTGTTTAGGTAAGATTATATTTCAGGCCTTTTCAAGGATAAAGAGGGAAAGACCTGACGATCTAAAGAAAATAGTACCGATACTCGGAGACCTCAAAGAAGTCAACCTTGGCATATCTTCAGCAGATGAGAATATACTGATTGAGAAGGTAACAGATGCAAGGTATCTGCAGTGGTCCCGTTCATATAAAAACCTACCATCATTATGTCAACATGAACCACAGTAGAAATTGACCTATATGAAGAACAAAACTATACTGCAACTGCAAAGTTTATACTTTACAGGGGAATAACTTTAAGTTTTTCTTGCTGTTATTTTTTCCGTGCAACTATAACAAACAATGTTATAGTCTGTACAAATGTGTTAAGCGCAAGGAAGAAATAGCAGCCATTTTTATAGAAGACAAACTTAAAGTAGCTCCTCGTAAAGTAGAGATTTTGCAGGCAAAACATTGTTTGTATTGTACGGATCAAAGATCCGTGCGCGTAACCAAAGATAGGAATACAAAATTAACTCAAACGTGTGGGGCTACCCGGAATGGTTGACTTTTTATCAACCATTTCGGGTCGCCCCTCATAAGCTATTAGCAAGAAATATTTTAAAATTACAATACAGTTAATTACAATACTCTCAACTCAGTGTTTTTCTGTCACAAAACTGTCTTTTAAACCCCTTCCAGTCTGGATTTCGTCCTGCCCACAGTACTGTTACTGCTTTCGTCAATGTTACAGATGACATTAGACTAGGCATGGAAGAGGGAAATCTGACCGTACTTACCTTACTTGACTTCAGTAATGCATTTAACACTGTAGATTTTTATATTCTTCTTGGCATACTACGCTCTATCAACATATCTCCAACGGTGATTGATTGGTTTCATAGTTACCTGTCTGGTCGCCGACAACGTGTACGCATTGAAGAATCCTTTTCTTCCTGGTGTGATATTACGGTTGGTGTACCGCAGGGTGGCGTTCTATCTTCACTACTCTTCGCAATTTTTATAAACTCTATATCTAACCAACTAGTTTCATCCTACCACCTTTATGCAGATGATCTTCAAATTTACACACAAGCTCCACTGGAACAGCTGCCACTAGCGCTTTCGATTATTAACTTGGATTTAGATCGAATATGTCAATGGAGTAACAACCACGGTCTAAAGGTTAATCCATCTAAGACACAGGCAATTGTTGTTGGAAGCCCAAGAATGATTTCACGTATAGATTGGAACCAATTGCCTCAAATTATCTTTAATGGTACACATATAACGTTAAGTAACAGTGTAAAAAATCTGGGTATTTATATTGATCGAACGTTATCTTGGGGTCCCCAGCTGCAGGAAGTTAGCCGCAAATTATTTGCATCTGCAGGGTCCTTACGTAGACTACGAAACTCTTTGCCGATAACCACTAAAATTGCGCTGGCGCAGTCTCTTCTTCTACCTGTACTTGACTATGCTGACGCCAGCTATCTCGACCTCACCGAGGAGCAACTTACTAAGCTTGAGCGCCTTCAAAATTTCTGTATTAGATTTATATTTGGTTTGCGTAAATATGATCATGTTTCCGAATTCCGCAAAGTACTCAAGTGGCTCCCAATACGTCTTCGTCGGAATACTCACATTCTCTCATTACTGTATAGTATACTCTTTAATCCTTTTACTCCCTTGTATCTTAAAGAACGTTTCAAGTTCCTTCATGACACACATTCCAGATTCCTAAGGTCATCGGAGGATTTGAGGTTAGAAATTCCAGCGCATTCCACAAAGTTCTATGATAGGTCGTTTACTGTCGAGGCAGCAAGACTATGGAATGCACTGCCTCTTGCTATAAGACGAGCCCAATCATTGGCATCATTTAAAAAAATGTTGAAGGACTACTATCTCTCTAAGTAAACTTTTTTAATTACCTATCTTTCCTCTTCTTGTTCTTATTAACCATAAATTAATATCACGCTGTACACTACCCCTACCTAATTCGTGTATTTATGTCTCTGTCCATCCAAAGGTTGCCTGGAAGAGATCGCTCTTAGCGATAAGGCCGCCCATTGTACATTTATGTTATTCAATGTATTCTTTGTTTTTATATTGGTGTACAATTAAGTATATATTATTATTATTACAGATATGCAAATACTTTTCAATCTAATGATAGAAAAGTATTTGCAAATTTTAAGATTTTGTTAATCAATTTAGGTATCCGTAGTTATTAACGCAGCTGCAAATGTTAAATTTAATGAGGAACTCAAAGGAGCCGTGGAGACTAATGTCAAAGGAACCCAATACGTACTAAATCTTTGTCACCGTATGAAGATTATACAGGTTTGATTGCAATTACATTTCTAATAAAAAAATACTAACGCTGTTATGGTAACCATCAAGATGGGCTATGGCTTAGACATATCACTGGTTTCTATTATCGATTTAGTATTAAGTATTATCAAAATGGCAGTATGGAAGATTGCCAGTATTCAAATATTGTCATGGTCTTGGTCCCATGTGGTCCCAGATTAGATAGGTAGTAATTTTTTCAATCAATTGTATTTTGTAGGTTTTGGTTCACGTGTCAACAGCCTATACCAACACAGACCAACCAGTGTTGGAAGAAAAGGTGTACCCTCCGCGGGCGAACCTTGATGAAGTGCTTAAGTTTATAGAACAGCCATACCAGGATGAAAAAATTATTGAAGATATTTTTTTCCGTGAGTTGTATTTAATATGATAATTTCCATTCCCTTTACAATTAATATTAATGGAATTTTGTGAACCTAAACATACAGTTTATGGAATTTGACATCCAACCAGCCAAAAAATCAGCCTTCTATTATTACTGGGACATGTGAGTTGAGTATCGAACTTAGATTAACCAAGGTGTTTCAAAATGACGGCTAGAATAAATCATTAAATATACCTGTTTGGATTTCTAAATTAAAGTTGAAAATGTTAGAATCATTCTATAATGAACAAAACGTTGACCTTTCAGTTATTGTATTCACGTTATGTTGTTGTGTTATTATGTTCATCAATATATCTTTGCAGGAGGTTTACCAAACTCCTACACATTTACGAAAGGCTTAGCGGAAAATTATGTAATGGATCATCGAGGAAACATACCTACAATCATTATCAGGCCTTCAGCAAGTAAGCATACATAAATTCAATTGTAAAATTGTCTATCTTATTTAGTTGTGCCAATCAAGTCATTTATAACTTTCAAATCGATATTAGACGGAAATCTGGATAGACCTAGAATCGACCCTTGCGGAATATCTATGAGTATCTAAGATTTTTTTTAACTCTCAAGTTTTAATCAGATACCTACAGGTTTTGGTTTTTCGTTTTGTTAATGCATTTTTTCACATTCAATCAAAAGCCATAGATAGAAGAAGACGTAGGTACAACAATAAAATTAATTTTAAATGTGGTGTCTTAGCTCATCGAGGTTACGTTACCACTGTCGGTCCATAGATGGGTAACCGTTTCCAAGATATGTCACAAGGGGTGTGACATATTTCGGAAACGGTTACCCATCTATCCGTGACTCGGAGAGCACGGTAAGCTGTCGGTCCTGCGCCCAATATCTCTTCGGTCGTATCGGATTTTCGTCCCATTGGCCTATGAGAGTGAGGAAATAGAGTGTGCATTTGTGTCTACACACACACTCTGATGAGATTCATGAGATTAACCACCGTAACCAATGTTGGTTAGGACACCATTATTAGTCTACTTATTTTAAATGTGCATGAAGAGTTTTAATATTACTAATTTATTCATTGTAGTAATGCCTTCACTAAAAGAGCCTCTAAAAGGCTGGGTTGACAATTGGCGAGGCGGTATCGGTAACATCACTACTGCTGTCAACGATACTGCCATCTATCTCGGTACTTACGATAATATCTTGGATCTCATACCAGTAGATTATGTTGCTAATGCCACTATCGTAGCTGCTGCTAAATGTCCAAGGTACGTTTGAACATAACTTTTGATTTATTTTGAATTATCCTGATATGTGCATAAGCGAAAAAAAATTTTATTACTAGTTTATGCCAGCGCTTCCGCGTGGATGCCAGATTGTTACCAAGCATTTGAGCGTTCTAATTCACAATCACTCGTCGTTCGTTTTATGGTAGATACAGGCATTGCGAGTTGCATGCCTCGCAATTTCTGTATCGATAGATATTAGACCGTGGTGAAAACAAACGTCCTTAGAATGATTCATCGCATCTGAGTCATCTTATGAGTGAGATCGAACTAAGCCTCATGGTTGACGTGATTTTGAACCATTATTTCTTGTAATATTTTGATATTTATGTTAGTGTAGATTAGTTTTAAATCTTTGAGACACATTTATAGATCTAGAATCACGTGTCCCGGCTGACTGTCTGATTCGTCAACTCTGAGCCTAAACCGCTGGTCTTAGAAACTTAAAATTTTGCCAGTGACGCCTTTTATGTTGTAGGCATTCTCTAAGAAAGAACGTATGGAGATTAGTCTCCTAAATGTTTCGGCGTTTTACGCAAATCAACCTCAAGTGCAACAGCTATGAAACACACACACTCATGAGGATTATAGAAACGGTATTAAAAGAGCAAAACCTGAGTGGCGGCACTGTGGTACTCATGTTTCATTTTAAGATTGCTTTCTTAAATTGTAAGTTCTGCTAATATAATTGAGGAAAGTAGGGAAGGAAGAACTGATCCTGTCTTTTGTACAAAAATAGTTTATCAATAATGGAGAGACTGAACATAGCGGGGTGATAATAAAAACAAAATAAAGACATAAATTAATAAAAGTAAATTTAGGTAGATTTTATTATTCACTCGTAAAAACTAATATACAAATAGCGAAAAATAAAAAAGGTTACATCAAAAGAAAAGGAAAATGTAACCTCAGCTGGCTCGAACCCTCGACCAGCCGATATCGGTTCTAGACTAACCGTTAAATCACAGGATCACAAAAGATACTGAGTATTCGTTGAAATACCCGTCCTAAAAAACCTTTTGAAAAGTTGTGTTCTCCTTTTGATCATAGCGTGAAGATATGCATTCCAGTGATTATAATTGTATTTAATAATGTAACTCAAGACTGTTTGCAATAATACGGTATGGTTCGACAAACAAGGTACCACTGCTAGATCCCTATAGACGATAGCGCGATGATTCTTAGTCAAGTAATGGCCCTTCATATGAAGTACCAAATTGCAAGTTTTTACCTTTGTAAAAACTTGGGCGGATCTTTAACCGCCCAATGATAGTCGTGTTATTTGCTTAATAATGTGAAGATGAAGCAATTTAACGTTATTGCTCAGGCCTTAAAGAAAATAGCAAGATGACACGTGGATACATATCATCTCGCTATTCTCTTTATTCGGGCATAAGTGATAATACTTACAAAATTTGAATAGAATCTAATCAGTAGTTTTGCACCAACCCAGAACAACATACAAACAAACAAACAGACACGAAAAAAACAAAGCATAGATTTTAACTTAAAACCCTTAATTAGTCGATCTACGTTAGTATTTATACATATCTCCAATGTACAGATACAGCTACTTTACAATTTTATAAAGTAGAGATAATTATCTTCGTAAGAAAATGGGCGTCGAAAAATTAATTTTACATTTATTTTCGTTGTATCCCAATTTTAAATCCCAGTTTAATATTTTTGGCGTTACATCCCACAAAATATTATTATGTATTTCCCTTGGGTCTCAAATTTCTAAAATTTAAGATAATGGTCAAATTCGGATTATTTATTTTCCGTTCAAGATTAATTAAATTAAAAATATAGACGAAAATAAGTAAATGTGTCATACGGTTTCCATTGCAGATCAAAAGATGTGACGGTATACAACGAATGCACCAGCGACTGCAACCCTATCTCATTAGGGCAGTTCATAGATGGCGTTAAGAATATCTCAGTAAAAGTTGGCTTAAGTAAGTGTTTTTAAACACATTAAATTAAATTTATTTAATTTATTTATGGTATTTAAGACCTGACTGTCAAGCTCATATTTGACCCATATAAAGCGAAAAGGGGATGGTAACTTAGAAAAACTACTCAGCAGTTTTGGCAATACTGAAAGCAAGAAAACACATGGCTGGACGCCAACTAGTTGGTCTGACCCAAATGGTAGACACACAGCCTGCCAGGTATCGATGGAGGGAGACAGACTGCTCGTTTTTAGGGTTCCAGTGACAACAAGAGAAAGAGAGAGATTTATTTTATTTCTATATTTTTACTTATTTTACCTTTTTCACTTCTTGATAGATGACAAACCATCCTCCATCTTAATATTCACGAAATACCATTGGGCGCAAACAGTACTCGTGTTTCTGCTACAAATGACACCCGCATACGCTGCTGATCTTATCTTACGGGCCATGGGGAAACAACCTAGGTAAGTTTAACAAATTTCAGCAACTAAAGAAGTTTTGTGTTTCGGAGCCAAAATGGAACCCTTATAGTTTTGTGATGACCGTCTGCCTGTCTGTCTGTCTGTCTGTCCGTATGTCCCAGGCATTTTTCGTCCGACACTCGAAGATTTCACAATGAATATTAATTAAATATGGTGAAAAGGTGTCTTAATATATCCGCTACTTAGTTCGATAGCTAAATAAAAATCTAAAAGAAATGAAAAAAATCTAAAAGGTAGCGCTTAACGAATTGTGTTATTGCACAAAAACTGAATTTCTCAACAAAAGGGCGTAAGCGTAAGGCCATGGCCACGCTCTTCTGCTGGTGTAATTATTCAAATTTTAGTTACCTTTAAAAAAACAGCTTTTTTCATGCGGCAACTGCCCCGGAGCCCTACACTGAGCATGGTCCGACATGCTCTTGCCCGGTTTTTTATATCACTTATAGCCGGACAATAGTAGATGAAAAATAAACTGTCCTGCTAATTTCTTACCATAATCCTGCCAAAAACAGGACTCAGTGATGAAGTCACCAAATCTTTTGTCTATTTGTCAATTCATTGCACTTACAATCATTTTGATGTTCATGGTCTGATGATAAGCGTCACGCTAGCCCATAACAGTGTCAGTGCCACCTACATCTTTGATTATCAAAGATCTAAATGTCAGCACTCTGCGCTCCTCATTTAAGATATTTGTTCCCAAGTCTTATTTTCCCAGTAAATGCACTTGCTACAGTGCCCTTCAAAACACAGTGATGCGTTAACATCACTATTTCACTGACACTATTGTGGTGTGAAGCATAATTTCCATTGTGATGACAAAAGATATTATATTTTTTCAGGTATGTCAAATTCCAGTCAATCGTAACTCAAGGACGGTGGCTATGCAATCACTTTACATCAAACGCATGGAAAATGAAAGCTGAAAATGTTAAAGCTCTATTCGCTACTCTTTCACATTCTGATAAGCAGATGTTCTTATTTGACCCATCGGATATCAATTGGAAAGAATATTTTTTAACATTTGCAATAGGTGTAAAGACTTATCTCTATAAAAAGTAAACTTAAAACCTTTCTCTTGCAGTTTTTCTTTTTGATCGTGAAAATTTTTACTGGATAGATAAAACGCTTGCGTAGTAAAGTAATATTTTGTTGGTATCTCAAATCGATTCACTCTTTGTTGTATTAGGGTTTTTTGTAATTAAATTTAATTTAAGAAATCATTTTTATTGTTTTTGGTCCTCCGGCGATATATTGATTGTAATCGATTGTTGTTATATTATCAATTATTTCAATTCTTTTATTATTAATCACACACCATCACATATTACATGAAACCTATATTTCTATCTATATCACTTTTCTGTGCCTTACTTTGTTCATTTTTTTTTTTTAATTATTATGTTATTTTATGTTATGTTTTGTTATGTTATTTTTTATTTAATTATTGTAGTTTGAAATGTATTCATCTGTGTTCAATGTTGTGAATGAGAATTCTTTAATTGGCTAACAAGTCTATTGCATACTATTTTATAAATAATGTTTCCGCTAATGTAAAAAGCTGTGGTATTTCCTTATAAATAAATAAATAAGTACACCATGTTTTTGAAAATTCATGTTGTGTTTGCAAATTATAGGGTATAATTAATATAATTAAGACATGTTTTATGTCAGAATTGTACTCAGATTTGAAGTCAAAATAAAAAAAAAACTTTTCCTCGTTTTTGCAACATTTTTCGTTGACGCTCGTAGCGTGATGTTATGTAGTCTATAGCCTACGTCATTAAATAGAATATCAATAATAAAGAATTTCTCAATTCGAACCTGTAGTTCCTAAATTATCGCGTTTCACTAAACAAATAAATAGACAAACTCTCCAGCTTTATAATATTATTATAGATTTATTTAATAAATTCTTTAACGAATAATACACCTGCTAATAATAAAAAAGTTACAGGTATTTTCAAAAAAATGCTCATACGAGTATGTGACAAACACTAACAAGAAGGGATTTATTAAAATATAACCCCTAAAGGAATGAAGGTTCTATATTTAACTCAAAATCAATCTAGTTGCGAGAAAAACTTTAATTAAAATAAAAAATAAAAACCGTGAGAGATTTTATAATTTAATTAGTTTCTTTGATACAAATCTTGAAGATGTTTCTTATATACTTACACATTAGTATTTTGATGCATAAAACAACTTAACATTACAAAACATTAAATTTATAGTCCTTTAAAATTACAGTGCCTCTCACTCGTCCTTAATTTTTATATTTTTTTTTTACGTTCCTCAAATAACGTGTATTTAATTTTTTTTAACTGATATTCATGACACATATTTTGCGGCACCCAGCTCTAGAACTTATCTATGTACGTTAATGCATATTCTCTTGGATGTGGATCTTTTCTTGGATCTCCAGCTCTTCGCATCCAAATCCTTTTGTTATGATACTCCAATTTAGCGGACACATCACCGATTTCAACAACAACGCCTTCTATGTTTTTGTAACTGGCCCTATGTTTTAAAATTTTGTCACTCAAAACTATATCTATTGCCGGTTCAGGGTATTGTTTCCACTCTCTGGGTATGATCATCATTGTTTTTTTGTGATAGGATGAAGTCATTCTCACAGTTTTTAGATGCTTAGGACACAATTTTAGCCGAACCAAGATTTTTGGCCTTACACAATGTGGCGACGATTATTTGGGATGAGTTTCCGTTGCAGAAATAATTGACCTTGACTTTCACTTTGCTTAACTTGACCTTGACTTGACTTGATTGAATCTTGACCTTGACCTGCCCTGAATCCACTGAACAATCCAGGGTTTTAGTTTAGCTTGGTCTCACTGCACTAGACACTTTTGGAATATTTGGGCCCCGTAGAACCCTCACTGCACGACTATTTTTTACTACAAGTGTCGTCAACGGTTACTACAGGTAACCTACTGGTACGCTTACTACAGGTGTGTGAATGCGTATTTAATTAAGCTAGGAACTTGTGTGACAATAGGTATGTACAGTTATGGCCCTAATTTGCTACCTTGGAAGAGACCATAACTACGAAATTCACGTAAGTTTAAAAGCAAAATGTGTAATAACTTTCTGCGCGTCCGCATCGTACAGAATGCGATCGTTATTTATTATGATACCGTCTGTCTCATACGTCTGCTTATATCATCCGCGACGCATTTAATAATGAAATGTATTTGGTCCATACAATGATTCTCTATAAGTGCAGTCAACAACATAAGTCATTAAAATTTGCGAAATTATATTGAAATTGCCTCATTGCCATTCATTTTGATGCTTTCAGCTAAACCTAGAGATTTAAAAATATAAGTAGTCCAATGCGAACTAAACCAAAGTTTTTAGTCCACTCATTTGACCTATCTTGCGTGCATACCAATCAACTTTATTCTTAACTAGCTGTCCCGCGCAACTTCGTATGCGTAAATTTTCCCCGTTTTTGCAATATTTTTCATTGTTGCTCCGCTCCTATTGGTCGCAGCGTGATGTTATATAGCCTAAAGCCTTCCTCTATAAATGGTCTATCCAACAAAAAAAGATTCTTTCAAATCGGACCAGTAGTTCCTGAGATTAGCGCGTTTAAACAAACAAACAAACAAACTCTTCCGCTTTATAATATTAGTATAGATTAGTATAGATTTTCATCAAATTATTATTTGTTTCTTACACATTATTTCTTTTTACAAGTTTTATTTATTGGACAGTCTAGTGGAACCATACATTGGACTTTGTAATCTATTATTACAATTTTTTTTTTAAAAATGTATTAAATAAAATTGAGAATTGAGACTCGAACTACAGGATTATAAAATTATATATAAAATACCTTGTTTATTGCCCGACGTTTCGACCGTATTGCAATGGCTGTGGTCACGGGCAGACTAGTCCAGTTAAGCGTCGCCTCCGTGAAGCGCGGGTTTCGGAAACTACCCTCGCTTGATTTCTATCACTCACTATTACGGAACCGTCGTTCGACACACAACACTAAGGACATCTGCACACCGGCGTGTAATGTTCGTTCGGCGGTGTATAACACGCCATTCCGACCCGTAGTATATATAATTTTATAACGTGTACAAATCACAAAAGTTTATCAACATTTACAGGTGTATAGCTTCGTGTACTTTTGATTGTAACCACAAAATGTCCCCTCGAAGGCCATCAGCTGACGATGGTGGTATGGCAGGTTATATGCTATCGTCGGTAATGTTTACATTTTTATTATTTTTCATTAAGTTTGTTATGCTTTATTATTTAAAAATGGCGTGGACTTTTCATGTGAAGTGATTTATTAACATATGACTTCTGTTGCAGATTGTACATTCAATAAAGAAAGATTAATTGCAATTACAGACAATTGCATTGATCTCAATTCGTGAAGTACATTTAAATAAGGTCAAACACTTCTCTTACGTCAACGTTGGTGACTTCTAGGTTACTTCGTTAGATTACTTCGTTCGACTTAGGTTACTTCCAGGGTCATTGTTTAGTTTAGTGGTAAGTGACTCTGATTGTTATGCCGTCATGAATTTGATCCAGGATAAATCTTTGTGTGATGAGCACGTTTGGTTATTCTGTCTGGGTGTCTTCTATAAAATGGGTGTATTTATGATTTTGTGTTAAAGATTAGAAGATTAAGCAAATGATTCATACATACATTTCACTTCAATTGGTACGTTTAACTTTGACGTTAATAGGAAAATCAAAGCATTTGTACCTCCCTCTTGTGCTGCCTCTTCATAGGAAACAGCCTAACTTACCAAGTAAAGTATTTCTATTGTTATAAATTAATGAAATAAACAGACTAAAGCCAGTAATAAGCGAATAAATGGTAATAAAATAAATATAATGATCTTAATTACATTTTATTCACAATGTACCAATATTTACAAAGTAGCATAAACGTACGATATCAAACGTATACATAAACTTACACCTAATTTAAATACTTATTACCTAACTAATAATCTGAGGTCCGATTGTAATAAAACTGAAATTACCTACTTCAGTATTTTTAGTATTGATCCAGCTATAGTAACTGAAGAATTTATCGATAATGTGCTTCTATGACAATCGCTAATTTACTTTTTGTTTAGAAAATCACTTGGCCATTCTCACCAACAACTACGGGTCTCCTATGCTAGATTTGTTGAGTATATATTCAAAAAATTCGACGACCCAAAATGTTTATATCACTTATGTCTTTTCTACAATCTGATGGTTAGTTTCATGGTGTAATGGTTGCAGCACCTTACTTGCAAAACTGTATATATACAAATACCTATATCGTAGAAATTGGCATTTAAAAAAGTGGCCATGAGTTTTTACTGCCTAGTTCTTTTCTCACGATTTTATTCTTGCTAACTTGGCATTAAATGTAGAATCATTCTATTCCAAATTTTGTCTGACGTTCATAAGCGTTGCATTTTTATTTATTTATTTATTTAAAACTTTATGCACAAAGTTGTACAAAGGTGGACTTAATGCTAAAAGCATTATCTGCCAGTCTACCTTAGGGTGATGTAGAAATGGAATGTGTGAAAGGTGCAGTAACCTAATTGTAAAATAAGAACTACCTTATTATTCTTACATAATACACAAATAAAACAATATAACTATTGTAAGCGAAGTGAATAAAGTACTTCGACTTAATGCCATATTTAAAACTCTCTACGTACTGCTTAAGAGAACTCAAGTTGTTGCTGATAATGATCATAAATCCTATCTATTTCATAAGGTATTTCTCTACTCCTCTTACATATATAGACAAATATTCCTTCCAGTTAATATCAGAAGGATCACAAGGAAACATAACTTTTTCAGTGTTTGAAAGAGAAGCAAATAGAGACTTGACGTTGTTGGCTTTCATTTCCCAGTGGTGAGAAGTAAAGTAATCGAGGAGGTTTCTTCCGTAGATCACTCTTGACTGAAGCTTGACGTACCTGAAAAACAATTTAAATATTGATGCATAAACAACTTTTATATTAAAAAGGATTTTTTAGAATAGAAAATTATCACGAATGGCAAACATTATTTAAGTCGTCATGAGATCAGTTTGTGGCATTATATTTCTAATTTGCTTTATGGCACATAATATTTTTATTATCGACATGACATCAAACTTTAACCTTCGTTTTGGCTCCAGTTTACAAAAAAATATTGAATAAAAAAAAACATTTGTCAAATTTCAATGTTAAGTCTCAATTCTAATACTTTTTACGATTACGTAATATTTAAAAAAAGTACCCTATTTCTAGCAGTGAACAATGCTAATTACGATGATGATTATGATGGCTTTAGATTAGATATATATTACTTAATTGCGGGACTTAATTGCGTAAATTGTTCAAAGGAATTCTGTGCAATTCGATCGAAACGTCGGGTAAATAAAAGATTCGTACCTACCTATAAATATTTCACCCGATTAAGTCGCAATGTAACTATTGCAATGCAATGTATCTACTCTTAATATTACAAAGCCGAAGAGTTTGTTTGTTTAAACGCCATATTTTTAGGAACAATGGTTTAAAATAAAAATATTTACTGTTGGATAGCATTTTAACATTTATCGAGGAACACGCTATCACGCTATAACCAATAGGAGTGGAGCAGCAATGAAAAGTGATGCAAAAATGGGGAAAATTGACGCAGACAAAGTTGCGCGGGTCAGCTATATCTAATATGTATGAAAATCGCGTAAGTTTCAAAACAATGGCTTAAGATGATTACACAAATAAAGTTTAAGAAACTTACTTAGGTCGTTTGCCGGAAGCCAATGTAAATAAGTCGGCTAGATATGCAGGAATGGTTTGTAATAGAAACGTTAAAACTATTAACGCCCATACACACCTTGTATACAACATAAACGGGTATGAGTTGTCATCTAAAAAAAATTGAAAAATAAGTATTAGGTACATAGTTATAACATTCAAAATTAAAGGAATTATAAATAAAGATAATTTTGACATAAACTATTCAGTTTATGACTAGCAAAATAAGGTAGGAATACTAACAGATTGTCTAAATATATTGACTTAAATGCGTTCTTACAGAAACCTTGTCATAGGGAAACAGCATGATGCCATTTTTCTAAGAGTAAATATGATTGTCAGAGCTCATTACCAATTTTTGTTAAAGTCACTTTAAAAGCAATATTATAGTAACACTCGAACAATGACTATTTATGATCTCTCGAACAAACGACACAAGCATTTTAATTTTGATAGCTTTTATTACTTTTGAATACTTACGAAAACCGATTTCAATGGCTGATCTCCTAGCACCATCGAAAAATCCTTTGATTGAGATGGGATTACAGGAACTTGTACAGGTGTTGTATACAGTTAAAGCGTTAGAACTGGAATAAGGAAATATAAAATTTCTATAGTTATTTATAAATAATACAAACATATTTACAAATTCAAAAGTACTTTATCAACTACAGACCAAAAAGCAACATATGTGAAAACATTATCCACTGCACACACGGTATGGTGGGTCTAAAGTGCAAGAGGTTATTGCTACGATTCCCAGAATACCACTTTTGATTGAAAAAGAAAGTGTCCGCGTGTAGGCACTTCGTGTCTACTACAAGTATGAGTGAAAAGTTCCCTGCGACACTGAGTTTGGTTTTTATTATCTTTTATAAAATAAATTGCGGATAAAACATTTCGGTGTTTTACAAATAATAATAATAATATCTTGGGACAATTCACACAACGCCATCTGATCCCAAACTAAACAAACATTGTACTAGGCAGCCAGACAACTGATAAATAGACTTATAAATATGATAGATAAATTACACCCAGAGGGACCCGACACAGAATAAACAATCGTGCTCATCACACAAAGTTTTACCCTTGGGTGGGGGTCGAACCCACGACTTCTGGCTTAGCAGTCAAGGTCACTAACCACTAAACCAACAGGCCAGTGTTA
This sequence comes from Herminia tarsipennalis, assembly GCA_945859575.2. Taxonomy (NCBI): domain Eukaryota; kingdom Metazoa; phylum Arthropoda; class Insecta; order Lepidoptera; family Erebidae; genus Herminia; species Herminia tarsipennalis. The sequence goes on along the minus strand of OX243834.2, from coordinate 4,393,998 downwards.
AAAATATAAGTGGTTATTAACTACTTTGAGATTTACAAAATAAAAATCAATTGTAGATTGTGTCCGACTTAGTGGAGACCAAGGTCTCCAATATCGAAGTCTAAAGAGACATAGCGTACCAACTCTTCAGGATAGATTCATCAGGATGGAATGAGACACTCATCTGAGAAGTGTCTCTCCAAGCTAAAAGCCCTAATCAGATAAAAAAATATCAGCCAAAACAGTGGCTTATTGTGTGCAACAGATTGCCATGGTGCAGAGTTAGACACAAAAAAAAAAAAAAAAAAAAAATGTAGATTATTCTCCAACATACCTAGAACATTTAGCAGCAGCTACAATCGTACAATTAACAACATAATCAACGGGTATGATATCCAGGGCATTCTTGGGGTCACCTAGTAGGACCCTATTCGCACCCTTGACGGACGCCGTAATCAGACCAGTGGCTCCGAACCAATTGTCTGTCCAGCCTTTTAATGGGTCTCGTAATGAAGGTGCTACTGTAATTAATAAAAAATAAAATTATTTCAATGTGTAATAACTAAAAATGGAAACAGATTTCAAAATGACTCACAAGATATTAGTTGAAATAAAACAAATGAAGTTTTGTTTTATTTGTATTAAGTATTCAACATTCACATACATTTGTCTGCTTGTAACATTAAAACAAATGAAAGTGTTATCAATATCAGCACGTCATTACAAATTCTCTCTCTCTCTCTCTCTCTCTCTCTCTCTCTCTCTCTCTCTCTCTCTCTCTCTCTCTCTCTCTCTCTCTCTCTCTCTCTCTCTCTCTCTCTGTGTGTGTGTGTGTGTGTGTGTGTGTGTGTGTGTGTCTCTGTGTGTGTGTGTGTGTGTGTGTGTGTGTGTGTGTGTTTGTGTGTCTATTTTTCTCGGAAACGGCTAGGTCGATTTAGAAACCGTTTTTTTACGTTGAGTAAAACGCCATCAAAATGTTGTCAAATTTTAGAAACCGTTTTTTACAAATTTGTCCAATTTTACGAGTTTATCAAATAATTTTATAGTGTACCGCTTTGTTTGAAGCATATTTAAACGTGTGTTTGTTATGACCCATTTCGCAGAATAATTCATTGCAATTTTTGGTAAATTTGCTGAGCAGTTAAGAAGGAGACAGCTACAGGGTCATACGGCCATACGCATTCGACGACATAGCGCAATTATTAATATTGATGCTTGCAACTTGCGAGTATTTTAGTTATAAAAAACATAATACTTTACAAATAGTATTCTATATTACTTTATTTGTAATATATTAGTTATGGTTCTAGATCTAGCAAATAAGAATTTGATTTGTTATTATATATTAAAACACATAAAAATATTAAACGTAATTGAAATCAAAAACACTATCAATAACAATACAATGTGTAACAGAAAGCTGTGGTCATATTCAATTTTAATAATGCAACCAGCTATGGCACTATGGTAGATGCAATTCTGATAACATACCCTCCGCGGCTGAAATTTGACTACCTTTCTATTTCACCCTGTAGAAGTAGAGCGTAGTAGGTGCAATAAACTGATTGGAAATTAATAACTTCATATTATTCTTACGTAGCACACAAATAAAAATAACTAGGTACTTAATATAACTTAGTACATAAAATCAATATAAATTGCATCATTCATAATATAAAGGTTCATTTCCGTGCATCACGGCCACCACGTCATCTGCACGTCTTCAGCTGCACGCGGCCGCGATGCACGGAAATGAACCTTTGGAGAGGAAAAGGCTTTATACAACTATGTATATACTGTAGTAAGCATGAAAGCAATAGTAGATTTCCCCATTTTTATCAATTGCCAATTTTATTTAGTAGAATTTAAAAAAAACGTTTAGATCTACTGCTAAATCAGTAGATCTGGTAATATTCTAAAAACATTTAGATCTACTGTTAAATCAGTAGATCTGGTAATATGCTAAAAACATTTAGATCTACTGTTAAATCAGTAGATCTGGTAATATGCTAAAAACATTTAGATCTACTGTTAAATCAGTAGATCTGGTAATATGCTAAAAACATTTAGATCTACTGTTAAATCAGTAGATCTGGTAATATGCTAAAAACATTTAGATCTACTGTTAAATCAGTAGATCTGGTAATATGCTAAAAACATTTAGATCTACTGTTAAATCAGTAGATCTGGTAATATGCTAAACGGCAAGTAGCTAGGCTGCGCCCCTAGATGTGAATGAAATTATCAGTATTTTGGTATCAGTAATTAAACATATAAATTGACATTAAGGTATCGATAAATAGAAACTGATATGTATTTAATTTTTTATTTACTTTTAGGAAAGCTTACAGACTAATAACATACTATGCTACTGTATAGGTAGTTAAAATGTTGCTAATAACAAGCTTTCACATATATATAATATACTATACTGATACACAATTTTCATATATAGGTATTATATCAGTATTTCGATATCGGTATCAAATTTAAATTAGTATTACAGTCTCTGACTGTTTATGTACGCAAATAAATGTTGATTGAGACAATTTAATTTTCTAATTAATTATTGTAACAAAAGTGCCATCCCATCTCTTCCTGTCGATGTCGTCAAAGCGACTAAGGGGTCTTCTGCATACTTTAAAGCCTTACTGCGATCACCAACCCGCTCGCCAAGCGTGCTGATTTTGGCAGTTACCCTCAGGATTTATAATAAGTAGGTTCTACTGGGGTGACCCGTGCAGCAGTGGGAAAAATAGAAATTATATACTCGTATCAACCCATATGATGATATGGGTTGATACGAGTATATTATTTCTATTTTTATCAAATACAATGAAATTAGCTTACCTACTGAAGGTCTGATAATAACTGTAGGTACATTTCCTCGATGATCTGACACATAATTTTCCGCTAAGCCTTTTGTAAATGTGTATGTGTTTGGTAAACCTCCTGTAAAAACATTTATTATCATTAGAATATTATTCAAACTCAAGATATACACTTTTCTGAAACTTCGCTCACACTTTTATTTTCATAAACAATATATAATAATATAATATACATAATATACAGGGTGTAACAGCGTGTCTTAGTAACATGTGCCCATGATGAGAGTGCACATACCTAATTTTATCAAAATCGGAGTACCCTAAAAAAATATTTATTATTTTTTCATTCGTTTATTTATGAATGAAAAAGATATTAATTAAAATAAGTATGACTTAAAAAGCTCTATGCCATAATAATCCAATCGAATTTTGACTGCCTCTGTGGCGCGGTGGGAGTGTATCCGACTGCTACGCAAGAGGTCGTGGGTTCGATCCCCACCCAGGATAAAACTTTGTGTGATGAGCACGATGGTTTATTCTGTGTCTGGGTGTTATTTATCTATAATATGTATGTATTTAAAAAAATATATAAGTATGTTTATCAGTTGTCTGGTTTCCATAGTACAAGCTCTGCTTAGTTTGGGATCAGATAGCGTTGTGTGAGTTGTCCCAAGATATTATTATTATTATTAATTTTGTACCAGGGGAGGTATAATTCTTATGCCATACGCCTTTAGATTATGCTTTATCTATGTAATAACAATGCAACTAGCTATGGCACCAGGGTAAGTGCAATACTGATAACATTCCCTATCCGCTGCTGAAATTTGACCAGACCTTTTTGTTACACCCTGTATATTAAGTTTTTATTTTTAAGATTGGTATTTTTTTTATGTTTGTATTCTTTTATGTATTCTAAGTTTCATTTATTATGTAACATAGCTAACTAATAGTATTTAAGATCTTTTATAACAAACCTATGTTTAACTAATAAATAATTCCGATTCTGATTCTGACTTGAGCATTTATCATCATTGGCATACCTGCTAGGGGAAATAAGAGCTTTGAAATCATAAAGTAGTTGTTTTCTCAAAATAAATTTAATCTGTTTATTCACATCTCCATGGAGTAGTACAGGGATGGATTCTAAACCCCCTATTCCACTATGTTAGTTACCTCGACAGACTCTTACAATTATACAGGTACTTATTGGTAATGACATGCATAGATACTCACTCAAAAACTTATCTTTAATTAATTTTTCATCTTGGTATGGTTCTTGGATAAACTTGAGTACTTCAACAAGATCCGCCCGAGGTGGGTACACTTTCTCTTCCAATACTGGTTGGTCCGTGTTACAATATGCCGTTGATACGTGAACGAAAGCCTACAATTGAAAATATGTTAATTACTGTCCTCATTTTATTACTCCTTTTAAAAAGACGACTGCCGTATTAGGGTACAAGCACTATGTCGCGGGGGACTTTACGAACATACAAGTCACGGACACAAAGTACACCCAGACTCGGAACAACAGTTTCTGCATCACACAAAGTGGTGTTCCCCGTGTGGGAATTGAACCCACGACCTCTTGCGTAGCAGTCGGACACTCTCCCACCGAGTCACAGAGGAAAACTTATAAATTTTAAACTTATCAATAAAACGAAAAATGAACTATTCAGAATGCTGAATATAAAATAATAAATGCTGAAAAAATACAACAAAAGGATTGAGCAAACATTGATATAAAATAATCTTTTATGTTAAATAATAATGTTTTACCTTTATATGCTTCATCCGATGACAAAGATTTAGTGCATATTGTGTTCCTTTCACGTTAGTGTCTACAGCTACATTTAGTTTTTCGTTAAATTTAATAGTTGCTGCTACATGAAATACTACTGAAACCTGGAATCACAAAAAAGGGGTTCCTTTATTACTGTCGAAATATCATATGTGAAGGTAATGTCGATTCAGAATACGATGCTTCTGTACTAAAATTTGCCTAAAATGTGTGCAATTTAAAATATCCCTAATCTATACTAATATTATAAAGCTGACGACTTTGTTTTTTTGTTTGTTTATTTGAACGCGCTAATCTCCGGTTTGAATTGAAAAAATATGTTGCTGTTGGATAGCCCATTATTTTATCGAGGAAGGCTATAGACTATATAACATTACGCTAAGACTAATAGGAACAGAGCAGCGATGAAAAATGTTACAAAAACGGGAAAATATGACGCATACAAAGTTGCGCGGGTCAGCTAGTAATACAGATAAAAAGTCTATTAGCAGAGCTAAGAACCAACCTGATTTAATGAAATCTTTCTAATTGTAATATTGGCATGTGTATAGCAATAGTCTACAAATTAAAGTGACAGTGTTTTAACTATAACACATGAACAAAGTGTGTTCATCTTAATAGACTGTAAGAATGTGAGTCATATAAACGTCTAAATTCAATTAGCTTAAAAGCCAAGGTTGTAACAAAGAACTTTTATCTTCTACTATAAAGAAGTAAAGTTAAAAAGTTCGTTATACACGGTGTAACAGAAAGGTGTAGCCATATTCAAGGGTTGGAATGTGCCCATATCTAATTTTATCAAAATAGGAGTACCCCAAAAAAATATTTATTTTTTGTATACATTTATGAATGAAAAAGTTATTAATTAAAAAAGGTATGACTTAAAAAGTTCTATGCCAATAATTAATCAAATGAATTTTGTACCAGAGGAAGTATAATTCTTATGCCATACGCCTTTCACTACTGAATTTTGACAAAAAGAATATGCTATAACTATGTAATAATAATGCAACCACCTATGGCACTATGGTAGGTTAAATACTGATAACATATTCTATCCGCTGCCGAAATTTAACCACACCTTTCTGTTGTATTTCCTGTATATGGGACTAGGTTTATTTTAGTGAATGTAAATATCTAGTGCATCGGTTACCTTATCAATTAATTTATTCTCATCAGTCGAAGAAATTCCAAAGGCGTCTTTATTGATGTCTCCAATGATAGGTACTATTTTCTTCAAATCTTGAGGCCGTATGCTTTTTATTCTTAAGAATAGCTAAATAAGAAATATGATTAGGTAATCGTCAATTTCCTTACTATCTATACTTTTAAACTAATATTAAAAAGAGAAAAGATTTGATTGTTTGTTTGTATTGAATAGGCTCCGAAACTACTGGATGGATTTGAAAAATTCTTTTATCGTTGTGAAGCTAGACTAACCCCGAGTGACATAGGATTTTTTTATCCCTGTATTCCCACGGGAACGGGAACTACGCGAGTGAAACCGCGAGGCGTCCGCTAGTATAAAATAAAATCGTGACTGACTGCTGGTGTATCATTGCCCCGCTCAAACAGTGAAACTACTTGAATGGATTGGGTTGATGTTTTTAACTTAGGTATATAGATATTTGACTGCGTTTGTGGCGCGGTGGGAGTGTGTGCTACGCAAGAGGTCGTGGATCCGATTCCCACACGGGAAACCACTTTGTGTGATCCACCAATTGTTTTTCTAAGTCTGGGTGTACTTTGTGTCCATGACTTGTATGTTTGTAAAGTCCCCTGCGACACAGGATTTGTACCTTACAGCGGGAGTAGTCTTTTTTAAAAGGAAAAAATATGACTTAGGCGTCCGATGAGAATGGATTTTTAATTATCATCTCTTAAAGGAAGAAAACAAGGGTTTCAAAATTCTATCCCAGTGAAAATTAACGCGGGCGAAGCCACAGGGAAAAGCTGGTATTCATTATAATGCGATATGTGCATATGCGATTTCTGCTACGTGCATAATAAATAAAACCATGCCAGACATTACAAAAATAACCATATAGAAATACATTCGAATTTAACAACAAACTTTATAATTTAAATAACTCAACTTATTGGAGTGCATCAAGGTTCAATCCTTGGACCTGTTTAGTATTCACATTTAAAAATATACAAGAAGACTCGAGAGAGAAAAATAATTATGATGCCTGTCTGTCTCTTAGGCCCTTCACCTAAATTTGTATATTTGCAACGAAAGCCACAATGCGTGTAAATAAAATTAAATTTAAAGTATGTGCGCAGTGCACACTTTCGTGTATATTCTGTGAGTGCCTGTTGATTTTATGATGACTCAAAAAATTATATCTACATATTTCTGTATGTGCTATATGTTCCGATTTAAAGGAATCCCATTGACGACGTGTTAACAAAATATATTAAAGGATAGATAAAATTCAAGGAGGCTTTTCAAAGATTCACAGTGTGACAAAAAAACTTAATATTATAAACTCAATACTGGCTGACCATTTTAATGATAAATGTTGATAAAATTTCGCTATTTGTACACATTATGAAAATATATATATTACGGGTCTTAATCACGTGAATAATTTAAGGTAAAATACCTTGTTTATTGTCCGACGTTTCGACCGTATTGCAATGGCCGTGATCTACCTGTGACCACGGCCTTTGCAATACGTTCGAAACGTCGGACAATAAACAAGGTATTTTACCTTAAATTATTCACGTGATTAAGACCCGTAATATATGTATATACATTTTAATGATAGAGACTAATTATTAGCAGACCCAGTAATTAAATAATAATATTTAAAACATCTAGCTCTAAACAGCCACATCCATCCAAGTGAATAGAAAAATATATAAATTACGAAAACACGTACTCATCCATCTCAGTAACATAGATGATGAAACAATAACGATTTCAGCAATAGAGAAGCTGATGAAAAGCCACCATACCTTACAAAGCTGAAGGAAGATAAAAACGATAAATTACTTACAGGTTGATTGAATAACTGCTGCACTCTTTCTTCTGCGTTAACGCCTTTCTTTTCTCTTATCAAAATGAATATATTTCCAATGTCTTTGCAACTGTACAGCAACTTTTCGAGTAGAACCTGCAAGAAATTGATGGAAAACTTAGACAAATAATGGTTTAATTTTCCCCAAACTATAAGGATGAAATAGAAAAGTCCACTATAATAAAGAAACTCAACTTCGAAGGAGCTGAAGCTTCTCCCCTCCTCTTTTTTGATTGAGGGACTTGACCTAGATTTTATTGAAAAGAAAAAAAGGTTTTATCCTAAGCCAACCAAAATTCTCGATCCACCGTTGGGTTGTACGTCACACACATACCCACACCAGAATTTCTTGTGTGTGAAGGTCATGGCTTAAGTACAGTTAGTTTTCAGAGTTTTTGTAAGCACGTAAAACGGACGGTGTTTTTTTTTCAAGAAGGTATCCCACCTTCTGTCGTCATGAATATTCCCTCGTCGCATTTTAATGTCGCAGTGACACTGAGAGTAACATTGATCAAGGTACACAAATACTCTGGAGGACTCTGATACTTTTGAAGACAGGGGAGCTTTAAACCCCCTTAGCTTTACCCTCCTCTCCTCTTTGGGCACGTGTTGCCAGTGACACTGAGAGTAGCATTGATCAAGGTAAAGAAATACTCTGGAAGACTCTGATACTTTTGAAGACAGGGGAGCTTTAGCACCCTTGGGTTTACCCTCCTTTCCTCTTTGGCACGTGTCGCCAGTGACACTGTGAGTAGCATTGATCAAGGTACAAAAATACTCTGGAGGACTTTGATACTTTTAAGGCCAGGGGAAGTTTAGCCCCCTTAGCTTTACCCTCATCTCCTCTTTAGGCACGTCACTGTCACTTACGAAGATCAAAACCACATAATTTCTGTTTGCAGCAATAGATTCGACCATATATTGAAGAGTGAAGTTTTTCATTACCTTTCCAAGGAATCCTGTGCCGCCTGTTATGAATACAGACTTCCCTGCGTAGAACTCAGTCGCCGACTCGTAGCCGTTTACCGACTCCGCAGATTCTTCAATAATCTTCATGTCTTCGTCAGCTTGGGTCAGTTGTCTTGGTTCTGAAATTAAAGAGGTTTTGTATTAAAGAACAGCGGCGGTACCCATTATACTACCAACGTGAACCCACTCCTAACACAAGCCATTAAGCTAAGCTGGAGGGATTAACAGGATTGCTAGTAATGTGGGTTACCTTTTTTTTTAAAAAAAAAGAGGGAATATAAGCCAATAAGTATTGATTATAACTTCTGAGACAATTATATATTTAATGGCTGGACTCTGATATCGTAGAATTAAAAGTACGATAGGTACCCTCTCGAGAGAATTATCATCGAATACACATAAGGCCTCGTCGTACCTTTTATATTTGACGCGATCAAGTCCTGGTGTAGGTACTGTGGCAGGTGCGTCGGAAACTCGACCGGCCACTCGCATAAAGCCTCATTAATTGTGAACTGTTTGTCTTGACGTTCCAAAACTATGAAATAATGACGAAGAAGAAGATCGAAAAACAATTGAGAGAATTGGACCAAGCGTCAAGACGAATGGTCAAGGAAAAGAATTAATATGTAAAGAAATCATAGTACAAGTTATTCAATATATAATATCGTTCTGGGCTTAAGAAGTTGTTTGATTCCTCATCCTCGAGAGCAATAATCCCGGCTGCGCACCCCAAAGCCAGCAAGAGGTTCACGTCACATGGTGGAGGCGCCGAACTCTTCAGAGGAAGTCATTTAAAGAGCTAAGTCGTATTTCTATGTAAAGTTAATTAAAAATGAGTGCATTCACGGGATTGTATGAGTCCGTAGATGATTTTGTCAACCAATTCCAGATCATCTGTGTGATTAATAAAATCACTTCGGATGAAGAAAAAAAATTATTTGTGGCGGCGTATCTGGCTGGACCAGCGCTACACCTATACAAAGCAATCATAGAAGATTGTGATAGCTTCGAGAGCTTCATCACTGCATTAAAAGCAGAATTCCCAAACCGTACTAATTATACGGAAAAATTCTATGAAAGGATACAGGCGCCGGAGGAGAATATTGTTTCATTTTACTACGAGCTTTCAAATATAGCCAAAAAGGGAAAAATTGACGACAATACGTTCGTAAGGAGCTTTCCAAAGAAATGTAATAGTTTCTACAAATCAAAGCTCGCTGCAGTTGTATGTGCTGATAAAAATATTTTAAAGGCCACAGTTTTACAATTACATTCAGTATATGATAAAGAGGCTGAAAGGGAAGTCAATCTTAAGGTTAAGGTTGAGAATGCGGTAGCAGTGAGGTCTGGGCAGCAAGGAGACTACAACAGACCGACCAATAGTCCATTTCGGAGCAATCAATCGACTCCGTATAGTAAATACCGATCCCCGGTGTCTCGGGTTCCACCCAATGATTCACCAAGCGGTTCGTTAACACCAAGGCGGGAGTCAAATCCCCGCCAGTACTTTTTAAGGAGCAGAGAACCTCTGCCGATGCCGGTTCAATCAGCTGGTGATGCAGCGTCGTCGACAACGAGAGTAGGCGAGCATCACGTCGCAGCAATGAGTAAGCAGCGGCGCTCAAACATAGAAGACGTCAAGAAGAATAATTATGGTCAGTCCGAACCAGTCATTTTAGTAGAATTAAGTTCAGGTGCTATTCCTGCTTTATTAGATAGTGGGGCTTCAGTGTCCTTGCTATCGAAGAAAGTAGCATTAATGAACAAAGTAACCTTAGATATATGTGATAATATTAATTTAAAAACGGCCGATGGTAAGATTATACCAGTCGCAGGCAAAACATATATCAACGTTATAATTAATAATGTGGTGTATAACACACTTTTTTATGTGGTAATAGATGTCAGTTGGCCAGTGATTTTGGGTCAAGATTTTTTAATCAAAAATGGGGCATCCCTAGATTTTGTGAATAATAAAATAACATTGAGAAACTACAATGAAATATGTTTTGTTGCTAGACCAGGCAAAGTTTCTGTTATCGATACACAGGAAATAATGTCTGTTAATATTTTTAAACATAATCATTTATTTGTTAGTAATATTTGTGAGTCAAATAAGAATGACACTTGTATTCTTCCTGATTTAAATGTGTCAAAAGATAAAATGAATATTAATAAAAATCTGAGTACAGGTGATAATAATAAATTACATGACTTAGTGGAAGAATACAAGCCACAATTCTCATTTGGTAAGGTTAGGCCAGGTGGGTGCCGAAATAACCCAATTAAAATAAAAACTTCGAACGAGGTTCCGGGGAAAAAACCTTCATATCGGGTCTCACTTAAACAGAGTGAGATCAGTCGTCAACAAGTAAGTGAGATGTTAGATCTTGGTATTATTCGTCCGTCCTGTAGTGATTATGCCTCTCCAGTTGTTTTAGTACAGAAACCGGATAAATCCTTTAGATTTTGTGTAGATTATAGGAAATTAAACAAAAACGTCATAAATGATTGCTATCCAATGCCACGAGTAGACGACGTGCTACATTATCTTAGAGGGGCGAAATATTTTGCGGAGTTGGACCTCAATTCCGGATTCTGGCAGTTACCAGTGAGAGAAGAAGATAAATACAAAACAGCGTTCGTGACGGACGCAGGATTATATGAATTTAATGTACTACCATTTGGTCTTAAGACCAGTAGTGCAGTCTTTCAACGCGCGATGGATGAAATGCTCGCGGATTTGAAGTATAAATCGTGCATGATATATATAGACCACATTTGTATATTTGGTAAGACGTATGAAGTTTTTTTAGAAAATCTAAATAAAGTATTGCATAGATGTAGGCGGTTTAATGTTACGTTGAACATGAGTAAATGCAAATTTGCGTTTACTAGTATGTCGGTGTTAGGGCATGAACTTTCAGGGGAAGGAGTGTTACCGGATAGGAATAAATTAGAAAAATTAAAGATGATTAAAAGACCGAACAATGCGAAGGAATTGAAATCCATTCTAGGACTGTTTTCTTATTATAGGAAATTTATAGATAATTTCGCGAAAATAAATCAACCTTTATGTGTGTTATTGAAGAAGAACAGTAAATTTATTTGGGAAAGTGCACAACAAAGAGCGTTTGACAAAATGATAGAGATAATGTCTAACCCTCCAATGCTCAGACATTTTTCAGATGATAAGGCGGTGAACACAAGGTTGTTTGTTGACGCTAGTAGCGTAGCAGTAGGTGCATGTTTAATGCAAGGGGATAAAATTTTTTTTCCGGTTGCATTCGCATCGCGATTATTGAATGATGCGGAAAAGAAATATTCTGTAACAGAAAAAGAATGCTTAGGTTTAATATTTGCTTTGAATTATTTTAGATCGTACTTATGGGGGCTTAAGTTTCAGGTGGTGACCGATCATAAAGCATTATGCTGGCTAAGAGATAGAAGAGATATGAATGGTAGACTGGCTAGGTGGGCTCTTGCCATTCAATCATATGATTTTGAGATTGTATATTGTTCGGGAAAACAAAATTCGGTGGCGGATTATCTGAGTCGAAATCCGTTAATAAGTCAAGATGATCACGTGGTCACTGACGGGTTACAAGTATTTAGGATGAGATGTACAGAGAATAATGAGCAAATCTGCAAATTAGAAATAGACCCAGTAATAAGGGCTCAAATGAACGATAATTTTTGTTCATCTTTAAGAAATAAAATCATAGATGAAAACTTACAAAGATATAAAGGATTCTTTATACACAACGGCATGTTATATAAATTAAATACAAAAAATAATGTTATTAAAAGATTGCTGGTAGTTCCGGATGAACTATTTCCAGTAATTATGCGTGAGATTCATGATGATCCATTATATGGAGGTCATTTAGGTTTGATGAAGACAGTAGAAAAATTTAATTCAAGATTCTGCTGTCCAAAGTCATATAAGAAAATAGAGAATTATATCAAAGCATGTAAAGTATGTCAAGAAGTGCGGGCGTCAAATAGGGTGGTGCCGTTGCAACCGATTGTTACAAACACGTTATTTGAAAAGGTAGAAGTGGATACAATAGGCCCGTTAAATAATGCGAATAGATATCGATATCTTAGTATTTAATTTTATGTAGTTGAGAATTTTTATTATATGAACATATGTTATAATTAAGTCATGATAAACATGAGTAGTTGATGAGAATTATTTTTTTTTAGGAGTAGGTGATGCCAGAAAAGAAGTGGCGACGTTGTTAATAGTCTGACGTGTAAACAATTATATATTTAGGGATGGTTAATGGTTTTAGATCTGATTCTAAAATGTTGTTTGTTTTTGCATGTACAACCACACGGCGAAGAAATGTCCTACAATGTTGATGCCATAGAGCACTAGGCAAACAAAAACGGGTGTATTATTGTTTTGAATTATAAATACAACTCTGTGATTAAGCAGACAGTTTTGCATTTGGTTCAATCGAACTTGGGAAGTTCGTTTGTGATTATTTTATCTAAATAATCAATAGATGTGATCAGATGGTCACCGATAGCTTGATTGACCAATTATTTAACTGATATAAGATTAATACTTAAAGATGAATTTTCTTCCAGTTACAACAAAGCAGGACTTTCACCCAATTTGTTGCCTGGGGTCAATTGGTGTTTAATGATTGATTTAATTTAGTTATACATAAGTTTAGCTAGGTAATGAATCTGATACTGGTGCTTCTTTTAATGGCGTTTTTTGCCCAGCATCATCGTATAACTGTTATGTAAAGTGTTTGTTGACATAAATTTTGTTAGATTAGGTATAACAGTTACACGTTGTCTTTTGCATAGAGACAGATTAAGGGGGGTATTAAAAAAAAAAAAATCTATATCGCCAGCATAGGTAAATGCACAGCTAGGTTTATATTTGTTGTTTTATATTATAAAAAAAAAAAAAATTGACTTAGTAGTCAAATGTAAAGATTTTTTTTTTTTTTTCATAAGGCGGCGGCGTGTGGCAGGTGCGTCGGAAACTCGACCGGCCACTCGCATAAAGCCTCATTAATTGTGAACTGTTTGTCTTGACGTTCCAAAACTATGAAATAATGACGAAGAAGAAGATCGAAAAACAATTGAGAGAATTGGACCAAGCGTCAAGACGAATGGTCAAGGAAAAGAATTAATATGTAAAGAAATCATAGTACAAGTTATTCAATATATAATATCGTTCTGGGCTTAAGAAGTTGTTTGATTCCTCATCCTCGAGAGCAATAATCCCGGCTGCGCACCCCAAAGCCAGCAAGAGGTTCACGTCACAGTACCTATGTATATCTATCTATCTCTATGTATATCATGATTTTATGTACAGCCGGTCAAAAAAATTGGTCTATCACATTACGGTTCAAGTTCATTTGCAGGTCATAAAACCATAAGGTTGTTTTTCCCTATTTTTAACTTCAACGCTATTTTGGTTCGACGGGAAGTTTTGTCAAAACTGGTAGACCACTTTTTGGCCGCCTATACATAAGGCCGATTTTCACGCGCAACTACGCCAGTAAAGTCCATGAAAGGTCAACATAACAATTCAATACAAGAGAAAACGGAAGCGGGATTATAATTAAGGAATGTATCCGATGGGAACTGCTGTAGACTATGTAACGAGCGCTGCACAGCTCCGGGCTAAATTACACCTAATACATCGCGCGGCGGAGGGGGTGGGTGTGCAAACCATGCGCCTGGCGCCAGGGCCGGTCTAAGGAGGGGGGGGGGCAAGGGTACTTGCCACGGGCGCCAAATGACATGATGAAGGAGCAAAATCGGCTAAAATAATTTGCACCCTCCCCCCCCACTATCGTAAGCACATTCTCCGCGAAAGTGAAGGACGCTATCATCAATTTTTTGCCGCTCTAATCATTTGCCCGACTTGTTCTTCCCTAGATCGGACCAGCGTACCAACTTAGTCTTCACCGTCTAACCTCATATTCGTATAGCCAGGTTATCACGATCTATGCCTACGAAGATACAATTTATTATAATCTCGGAACAAAGGAAATAGGATTATACCTGTGTGGCACTACAAGGCCGCCAGTTAAAGATGTTATATTTCTTTTCTTGGTCCACTGTCGCACACAACAGACTTTACGCACGCAACTGACGTTCAATAATGTCAAATTTTCTATTATAAACTTGTATATATACGAGCATTACACACAGTAATAAATAAGTACTGTAATGAATCACTTTAATGATTTTACGGACTTGAATAAATATGTATTTTAATAATTTTAAAAATTGTTTAAATATACATATGAAAGTTTGATCTTGAGAATATACAATTTCAGAGGTCCTTATGAGTTGTTACCAAGCAGGTATTTGTTTTTTTTAACTACTACTCCCGCAGTAGGGTACAAGCCCTGTGTCGCGGGGGACTTTACAAACGTACAAGTCACGGACAGTTATGTGAGACTAACATCCCGAACATATTATGTAAAGCTCGAAATCGAATTGTTCACCTGGCTGGGAAATATCACTTCGGTGGGTATTCATAGGCGACTCTTTGGACTCCGTTCAAATTAATAATTCGGCAGTCTCACAGTCCCTTTGTACAACGATCATAAATTTTGGATGGAGTTGCCTATGTAATTGGTACCACCTTGGTAATCAGATATCCTATACAACAGATACAGGATACTAAGGACATATACCTTGTAAATTTGTTTTTCAATTATATAATCTTAGATTTTACTATCTCAACTTTTTACCAATTTATTTGGAAAAAATATTTTAGATCGGTACTATCTTCATGTGTGTCATGGTACATATATAAAAAAAAAGCCGCCTACACAAAAAAGATTGAAACAAAATCCCCTACATCTATACTAATATTATAAAGCGGAAGAGTTTGTTTGTTTGTTTAAACGCGCTAATCTCAGGAACTACTGGTCCGAAAGGCTATAGACTATTTAACATTGCGCTACGACTGATAGGAGCGGAGTAGCGACGAGAAATGTTGCAAAAACGGGGAAAACTTACGCATACGAAGTTGCGCGGGACAGCTAGTAATTATATAATTACACTAGCGGCCCGCTCCGGCTTCGCACGGGTATAAAATATATGGATGTTTTTTACATATCAACCTTCTTCTTCAATCACTATCTATTAAAAAACCGCATCAAAATCCGTTGCGTAGTTTTAAAGATTTAAGCATACATAGGGATATAGGGACAGAGAAAGCGACTTTGTTTTATAAGTACCATGTAGTGATAGTGATGCAGTCGGAGGTATTAATGAATCTCGATGAACTTATTAAGGCGGCTTTTGTTTCCATTTTTTTGTGCAGGTGGGTTTTTTATTTTTTTATTTAATCCTTTTTAGTAGTTGTAGAATGTAACTGATGTAACAACTAACTTTTATCACAGATATTGTCAAGTATGGAAAATTAAAAATAAAAATGGTTACTAACTAACTTTTTTAGTAGGTATTACAGTCATAATCATGTTATAACTATTTCAAATTTGATACCCAAATTACAGTGTTCAAAACCACTTTTTTTTCACACCTCTTTATTTTGACATCTCGCAGCCGCCATGTTTGTTTTTTTCAAACGTTACATATTTAAAAACACTTGGGCAATCAAGACGAATCTAACGACGTCTTAATTTTATAACTCCGTTCAGTGGATTGTGAGATATCAGGTAATAAAGAATATTACATACATACATATATATATATACAAGATACGTGCGAAAACATAACCCTTCCTTACAGTCGGGTAATAAAAAGTCTTGTGTCAATAACATAAGCATGGCCACATTATAAAAAGTTACATATTGCAAAACACACAATGCCGAATAAGAGTAAGCACAGACCTATTAAATAAGGAAAACAAATAAATAATGCAAATTTACGAAGTACAAATTCGTTTATTTAACCTTTGAGGTGTTTGATGTTTCGACCAGATTGCATCGACCGTGGTCACACATAAATATCCTTGTCAAAAGCAGACTCTATGAGCTACACCCATGACTAGTGACTCATTGGCAACCTTCAATACCTATGTACATGAGTGACCGTTGTTTGTAAAAGTATCCCACCAATCTATGCCTCATGATAATGATAAAAACCGTCCCAACTAATCAATTCAATATATAATTTTATGAGTTTTTTTTTTGTTATAGATCATCACCAAAGGAGACGTATGAACTGATTCAAACGCATAAATAAATATTTGACAACCAATAAATATGTCAATCCCTTTCTATTACTGACACTATTCTATATTTTTAAAATGTAAATTAGGCGATTATCCACATATTGTGGATATATCTTGTCGATTCAAAACCTTATTTAAATATGTTCTTTAAGTTGAGGGGAGTTTACCTCTATTTTTAACCTGCAGGTTACAGATAGTTGTGTTCCTTTGTTATTAAATAAATTGTTAACTTTTCCACGTTTGTACATTCTAGAAATAACCATTTTTGTAAAATCGAACCCGCATCTGTTTCCATCGTTAAACGAGACACGAAAGAGAACGAATTGTATAAGATCTCAGTATCAACATTTATTGCACACAGGTGGCTACTACACCACACTGTTAAAAAAAAGTACCATTTGTATGGTACCAATGATATTCAATAAATTACCCAATAATCTAAAGCAACAGCCATTAAAAATATTTAAAAAACAGTCAACCGATTTATTGTTAAAAAAAATGTTACTACTCTATAAATTATTTTTTAAATGATGTACTATGATGCTCATATTACTTATAGAAATGTATTTAAGACTTTACATGTTTGTATGCCGAAAGGTAGAATGTACAAGGATTCATGAACTGTTGTTACATCTTATTGTTACCTACATTCTGTACAAATAAAATATTCTTATTCTTATAACCATATTGACGGAATAAAAACAAATCCAAAAACACAAAAATCATAAAAATTGGTCCAGCCGTTCTTGAGTTAATAAGTGGTGTAACTAACACGACTTTGTTTTATATATAGATATATATACCTATCTAATATATAAAATTCTCGTGTCACAATGTTCGTTCCCATACTCCTCCGAAACGGCTTGACCGATTTTTATGAAATTTTATATACATATTCAGAAGGTCTGAGAATCGGCTACTATCTATTTTTCATACCCCTAAGAGTTTGTTTGTTTGTTTGTTTGAACGCGATAATCTGAGGAACTACTGGGCCGCATTGAAAAAATATTTTATTGTTGGATAGCCCATTTATCGAGGAAGGCTATAGGTTATAACATCACGCTACGACCAATAGGAGCGGAGCAGCAATAAAAAATGTTGTAAAAAAAAAAAGGAAAAAAAGAAAAAAGGGAAAATTTACGCAGACGAAGTTGCGCGGGTCAGCTAGTATATATATAGATATTGAGAAGAATGGTGGGAATAAAAACTAAAAAACTAAGTATCTTGTTTCTGTCGTTCCGCAGGTAGGTTTTTTTGTTTTTAGATGTATTTTTTTTAAGTAGTACTTTTGATAATTGCGATGTAATTAAAACTATTTGTTTAATTATTAACGTTATTTTTTCAAAAATGTGTCACTCCTAACTTTTTAAAACATAAGTATTATATATTTTTTCGAACTCTAACCCTTTAATGACCTTTAATTTGATACTCGAGAGTCTTCGAAATATTTTTTTTCTCAGGCCGCACATTAAAGCGCTTAAAATCAGCCATTACAATTATTAAGAATTTTAAGAATTAAATATACCCAATGACAGTCACGTCATCGAAATGAATCGAATGATGTATAATTTATTAAAATCGGTTGAGACGTTGAGGAGTTATGAACATTGGAAGGGTACATACATACGCGTCACTTATGGTTTAAATGAACTCAAACAAATATGATATTGCTCCATATTTAAACATTTTGGCACAACCTACTTCAGAAATAGTAGATCAGCTCTTAAATTTATTTAACCATCGTTGATTCAAAACCTTTTTAATAGTTATTAAGTTAGTTTGCATATGATGAGGCTGACATGCCATTGTGGATAAAAGCCTCGATAAAATAAAAGAATAAAAAAAAATAGCTATGATAGATAGATATTCTACCATAGATTTGTTTTTTGTTTTTTTAAATAACGATTACTTGTGATCTGGTCATTACTAGTAATCCTGTTAACCCCTCCAGCAAGCTTGTGTTAGGAGTGGATTCACGCCAGTAGTATGATAGGTAAAATTGGAACTCGCGACACATAAGTAAGAATAACGTGACGTGTAAAACGGACAATAGGTACATTTAACTCTCAAAATATCTACAGTTACTTAACCATCATTGCTTTGGCTTTTATACGAGTAAATTTAATACTTAATTATTTTTTTATAAACACATAAAAAGATCATTAAAGTAAATACGTCATTGGACTCACCGGCTGTTAAATATAATAACAACAGATTAGGTATTATCCGACTGGCTGTGTAAAGGTGCGTGTGAGTCGCGTACCCAAACCTTCTCTTGGACTATTTAATTTATTTATTTATGCATGATAAGTGTGTTTTTACTGAAGCACATACCTTTAATTTTTAAAACCTAACCTTCATGTTCTATTCTGATGTATGTATAAATTCTGTAAAGATTTTGCGTGACAGTACATAATGTTTTAGGTAGTTTAACGCAAAATCGGTTACATTCATCCATCCCAATGGCGGATTTGTCCCAAGTAGGCCTAGGGTGTCTAGTTTTATCTATCATTTTATTCGTCAGAGTGTCGACCGTATAATCTTCGCCAATTTGTGTGATGGTTTTTATTGTAGTAAATAGCTATTCTATTTTAAGATTCGGAAGATACTATACTGACGCAAACATCAATAAGCGCCAATAATATAATTTTCGGTCACTTCTCTGTATTCTAATGACCGTATGTACCTATTTTTTATTGATTTCGGTAGAGTATCGTGGCCTGATCCCTATCCTGCGAGATTCGACTGGCTAAATTAGCATCTAGTATAAGGGCAGAAACTGGACATTTTGTGAATGGCTTTGCTAAAAACAAATACCTGTGTAAGCTACAGATTCACCCTGATAAGGAATAAAGACAGAGTTTGTTTGTGTAGAGTAGCTGTTACAAAGCTTTATTCAAGTACATATATATTAAACTAAAGTTACTGTCAAAGCCACTTACCCAAGCTTGTAGGCGGGTGTTATGATATCAAGGTGATAGTTAATACCCTAACCTAAACTCAAGGATCCAAGAGAGAGGTAAATAAGGGCATATACTCTCAATACCGCCGTGTAATGCTGGTTTCACGTACAATCACTCGATCACACTCGTCGACTCAAATATCGTTTATTTAAGCACAAATTATTCATTCTTCTCACAGTTTATAAGTTCGCACATGGGTGTGGGTTCACTAACCAACCCCAAATCACGCACCACACAATTAAAAATAACTCTAGCAGTTATTTTTAATTGTGTGGTGCGTGATTTGGGGTTGGTTAGTTAGGTGACGGGCACACAAAGGCGTCATACAATATTGCTAGTCTTCAATAACAACACAATTATATCATTAAATCAATTACAACAAGAATTCAGGCGTGCGCTCGACAATTTTCAAGCCATGTCATTAGAATTCAGAGAAATCATCGGAAATTATTTTATTGACGCTTTTAGGTACTAGTATGTGCGTCAGTAAAATAAGTATCTCCTGAATGTAAAAATATAATGGCTACTTATTACTTGTAATCTTTGCCAATTTCGATGATGTTTTTTTAAGTTACCTACCCATTTGGCACAAAAAACCGAGAGTACTTACAGAACGCGCTCGAGCAACGCACATATATCGAAACATCGTTTATGGATAAGCAATCTCAGACCACCTCGAACCACTGTCTTCCGAGGGTGGCCCGAGATTCCATGTTTTGCTCGAGAGAAGTAGGTTTCCTTTTGTAGGTATTCTAAGTGTTTATAGTACGAATGCATTATTATTTTTTTTTTAATATAAATTGAAAATAATATTATTATTATAGAATTTAAAATAAAAAAAACTACTTTATTAAAAAAAGAACTTTCAAAATAAACATAAGGTAACTAAAAAACAAAAAAATAAAATACGTACAACAACAAAAAATAATTTAACATTTTGAAGTTGGTGCCAGGAAATGTAGATTTATGTTTTAGGCACCAACTTTTTTAGTTACTTTGTGTTTATTTTGGAAGTCGGTTTTAAGTTTTTATTTCTCACTTTTTAGTGTATTGGTTTGTAGTATTTATGTTACAATAGCATAATCCAAACTCCTCATTTCATTTTACAAAATGTTGCGTTTTGGGATACAAGGCCGTTAATATTTGAGGAGTTCACCTGATACTAGACCATCAATTCCATTACATACAACACGGTACTCAGATCGTAACCCGCAATGGGTGCAAAGTTCTCATCAATATAAATGAATTAAGTCCAAACACAACGTAGTTACTGTAAACCGTTGAGGAGTTCCATGAACTGTCATTCGTCTTCATCATCAGACTCCTAATGGCAGTCACAACTCATCTAGGTGTAAAGTTCTTATCAATACAAATTAATCAAGCTCAAACACAAGGTAGCTGCTGTGAATCGTTGAGGAGTTCCCTCGACTGTCTCTCGGCTCCATCATCAGACCTACTCTAAACCTTTATTATTAAATTGTAGTGCTTTATTAATGAACAAAGAACTTACAAACGCACTAGTAGCCCCTACGATTTTTGAAAGTTTCTTTTAATTTCTCTGGTCTGCCATCATCAAACCCTGGTTTCCTTATAATGTGACCACCTCTGAAATATCTTCTTTCCAACAAAAAATAATATCGAAATGAGAAACCTCCTCCTTTTTTGAAGTCGGTTAATTAATAAAACTACATCAATCTTTTTAAATTACCTACCTATTTATCCCACAATTTACAATGTGCGTTCATTGTTTTACTCTTTTAACATTACCTACCTATAATGGGTTTTACTATGTTTCAATGGGTTTTACTATGTTTTTATACGGCTTTAAATTGTAAGATAATTTTAGGATCTATTGTTACTATATCCAAGCACCGGATCGAGCATAATTATTTTAGAAACGAAATTCTCTGCCTATGTAATGAATTTATACATTGACGCGACGAACGTGTAAAGTTCTTAAAAAGCGGGCAAGTGCTTAATATAATAATAATATCTTGGGACAACTCACACAACGTCATCTGATCCCAAACTAAGCAGAGCTTGTACTATGGCATCCAGACAACTGATAAACATACTTATATATTTCATACATACATATTATAGATAAATTACACCCAGACACAAAATAAACCATCGTGCTCATCACACAAAGTTTTATCCTGGGTGGGGAGCGAACCCACGACCTCCTGCGTAGCAGTCGGATACACTCCCACCGCGCCACAGAGGCAGTCGGGCCATGCACAATGTAGGGTTCCATAATCCCCCCCCCACTCCCCATCCGAGTAATGCGGCTTAAGAAGTGGGTTTTCTGTTGTTTTTGTTTCATACTATACACTTTATACCTACTTTATAATAATTTTCAATGGAATTTGTACGAAAATTTTGTTACTTCTCATTTGAACAGCTGTTACTCGTAAACTTGTAAAGCCTACTTAGCTGTGATAGTTTTCCTTTTAATTTCACTATATATACTGTGATTTATTTCACATACCCAACATCAACCATTTAATCTGGCAGGAGGGGACACTTGCCTCTAACAAAAATTTGCATTTTAAACTTAATATTTCACAAAAGGATCCCTATATCTAAAAATGATCTTCCACAAGCCTGAACACTAATCTAATGATATGATACCCACACGATGGAGTAGGTGAGTAAAAGAAACCACATCCCCACTTTACTTAAAGGGGAGGTATCCTCAAAAAAAAAGTTTTTCAAGATTTTATCTTTCACTTTGTTGGCATAACTAATATATGTATCCATGCAAAATTACAGTCTTCCAGCACTAACAGTCTCTGAGCTAAGTTGCGGACGGACGGACATGGCGGAAACTATAAGGGTTCCGTTTTGCCATTTTGGCTACGGTAATCCCTGGATCTACAGAACCGATTTAAAAAATTCTTTTACTAATAGAAAGCCACGTTATTTGTGAGTGTCACAGGCTTTATAACATCACGCAACGCCCAATAGGAGCGGAGCAATTAGGGGGGAAGCGCAGTGCCCTAATCCGAATAATGCGGCTTAAGAAGTGGGTTTTCTGTTGTTTTTGTTTCATACTTACAACGTTACACGGTATACCTATTTAAATAAATTTCAATGAAATTTGTACGAAAATGTTACATATGTTTTCTCATTTTATCAGCTGTTACTCTTAAACTTGTAAAGCCTACTTAGCTGTGATAGTTTTCCTTTTAATTTCACTATAATTATGTATATACTACCATCGTGATCGTCATTTCTCACATACCCAACATCAACCATTTCATCTGGCAGGGGGTAGAGACTTGACTCTACACACTCTGACAAAAATTTACACTTTAAAGTTAAATATTTCACAAACCAATCCCTAAATCTAATGATGATAAAAAACCACATTCCCTCTTTACATATAGGGAAGGTACCCTCTAATAATGTTTTTTTCAAAACTACAGCCTTCTACAGTCTCTGAGCTAAGCTACGAACGGACGGACGTGGCGAATCCATAAGGGTTCCGTTTTGCCATTTTGGCTACGGAACCCTAAAAATGTTGCAAAAACGAGGAAAAATGACGCAAAGAAGTTGCACGGGACAGCTAGAACAAAAGTTTGTGAGAAATGCAAAAACTGTGCAGGTTCCATCTGCACAAGAGTTAAAAAGATTTTTTTTAGTGAAAACTTCTATAGGGGCGTTGTGCACTTTTTTGGTATGGGTATAAAATGTTCAACTCGCGACAGGATCACGTGCCCCTGATCGAAAATTCGTAAGATTGTAAATTTCGCCACAATCTACAATGTTATAATAGCTCAAGTGGAAAATCGGGCGGTCTCGAAACCAGAACCATTTGGACTCGAACTGGGGGGTTCGAGTCCAAATTATTGTTTTCCCTTTTTTATTAATATTTTTTTATTTTAGTTTTTTTAATTTGTGATTGAATATTTCATATTTTTTTAATTGTCATGTCGTTGTATTTTCATTTTTTAAATTGTCATGTTTGTGTACGATAGCGCAATAGATGAATATTGTATTTAACTATATAAATGATAGTACTTTTAAAGTACTCGTAGGGAGTTAAAAAAACATAAAAAATCGTGTCTTTTATTAAAATTAATAGCCTAACTAGGGAAGTACCGCTAAATTTAAGTACTACGTACGTATCTAACATTTATTAAGATTTATGCAAAGAAACCTTGAAATCGTATAATTTTGTTTATTAATACACGTGTCTTGGTGTGATAAAACCACCGACGTTTTGTCAATTTGTTATGACAATAAGACAAAATTGGCAAACAACAATAGCATGGATATAGGTAAGTACATACATCAGATTGCCCTCCTACTGACATAGTTAGATAAAAACCACTATTGCGGCCAGAATAACATTGTACTTAGACGGGCTCCGTATCAAAACTTATACGTCACGTATCCAAACGGACAAAGGACTAATGCCTGTCAAAACACAGTCCCCCCTCCCCCCGCCAGTGTGTGTGTGTGTGTGTCGCTGGCACGGGGGAGGGGGTACCATTTGTAACGCTCGTTTCTTTCCCTTTATAGACTATGGGCCCTGTATCTATACTTATATTATAAAGCTGAAGAGTTTGTTTGTTTGAACGCGATAATCTCAGGAACTACGGGAACGATAAGAAAAAAAAATTGTTGGATAGCCCATTTAACGAGGAAGGCTATAGGCTATATAACATAACGCTACGACCAATAGAACCGGAGCAGCAATTAAAAATGTTGCAAAAACGGGTAAAAATTACGGAGACGAAGTTAAGATAGTAGGTCATTAATGATAAATAATATCTAATATTAATTGTATTACCTACTTATAAGATATTAAAGCACGAAAACCTCTTAACATTCACTCACAAGACTTCAGATTCTAAATGAAATATTTTTTTTCTAAATGAAATTGTTGGATAGCCATTTAACGAGGAAGGCAGTGCCGGGTCTAGATTTATTTCGAGGCGGGACAAAGACTAGATGATGCCACCCCTTCGAGTTCAATATTTATATTTTTTTTTTTTGTAAAATAGACGATTCCCGCTGTAGGGTACAAGCCCTGTGTCGCGGGGGACTTTGTGTCACGGACACAAAGTATACCCAGACTCGAAACAACAATTTGGGGATCATAGAAAGTGGTGTCCCGTGTGGGAATCGAACCGAACTTCCGAAGAAAACCCATCTCTTCCTGTGGATGTTGTCAAGGCGACAAAGGGATTTCACACTGGAGGCAGCAGCGTCCTCTGCATACTTTAAAGCATTGCCAACCCGCTCGCCAAGCGTGGTAATTATGGCAAATAACCCCAGGATTTACAATATGTATTGGTTCTACTGGGGAGACCCGTACCCAGCAATGGGTTTATATCGTTGTGCATTTCACTTGGCGCCCCTTAATGGCATTTGGCGACCTTTAAACATAGCGATCGGGGCACAATGCCCTGGATTGCCCACTCTTATATCATGCACTGGTTTTAAGCTTACCTTCTGTACTCTCGGTATTTTGTAGAAGCAGTGCAGTGCAATAGTGCGGTATAATGAAGAGATACAATAATTCCTAAGTAGATAGGTACGCAAAAAATAAATCAACAAATTAATCACTGATAAGTTTAATAATGCTATGATTTCACAGCTCGAGTTTAAGTGTAGCGTAAGTACACCTCAATTCCCCAGTAATTATAGAAACAATTGGGTAATATTTAAATGAGTAATTTGAGTACAATCAGCTACAGAAGTTGCTTAATTGAATATCTATATTAATATTATAAAGCTGAAGAGTTTGTTTGTTTGTTTGAACGCTAGAATCTCAGGAACTGCTGATCCGAATTTTTATTATAGAATTATTTCACTGTTGGATAGCCCATTTTTCGAGAACGGCTATTGGCTATATAACATCACGCAACGACCAATAGGAGTGGAACAGCAATGAAAAATGTTGCAAAAACAGCTAGTTAATTATAACGACGAAAACCAGTCACAAGACTTCAGATTCTAAATGAAATAGATACAAAAGAATTAGAAATAAGTACCAATTTAAGTGTTCGACCAAATTAGTAAAGTAAAATCTTGAGATTTTTTTTTAGGGTAGCTCCCTACATGTAAAATGGTGATCTAATTTTTTTATCCACATATCCCATAGTATGGGATGTCGTTAGATAGGTATTTTATTACTAAATAGGGGTTATAAATTTCACTTCGATTTCAGATCGTTTGTAAAATATGAAGCCTTGAAGTGCAAATTTTTGTTAGAGTCGAGTGTTTCACTCTCCTTCAGCTAAATGGTTGTTTTTAGAAAAGTGAAAAAATCAGGGTAGTAGTATACATGGTGAAATTAAATAAAAAACTATCACAACTAAGTAGGCTTCACAAAAAAAAAAAAAACGTAACAAAATGTTTGTACAAATTCCTTAAATAACGTAATATGAATTAAAAACAACAGGAAACCCACTAAAAAACAACAATACGGCAATATTGTGCTTGGCAGCGTAGAATCCCTACATTGTGCATGCACTTGCCCGGTTTTTGTTGCCGTTTTGATTCCACATCAGCCGACTTATATGAGGTAATGAGCCCTTGTACCGTTGACAGTAGATACATGCATACATACTCCGTATATGAATGAACCCCGATAAATAACACTCTTTTTTGGACTGTACAGTGTAAAGAAAACCTATAAATTATTTACAAGATAATTTTTGGAGTTTTTTTTCGCGCTCAGTGAATTCCTTAATTGTCATATGTCGTTGACTGTACAACGACATAGTCGTTTGACCTCACAAACTACCAAAACATCCGTTTTATTCATTAATATTTAATTAATTAAAAGGTAGGTGTTTATAACAGAGTTACCCTACAGGTAACCAATGCCAAACTTAGGCGGTTGACACACTGCCCCGCAATACGCTGAGGGTGCGTGGTGAGTGCAGATCTGCATCATCGTGCAGATTTCTTCGTACAAATAATAATAAAAGGTGCAAGGCTGTGTGTTTCTCCGCACGTAGGTGCGTGATCTGCTACACTGCCTGTGTAATACGTTTTCTTTGTATTGCATAAAAAATGCAGGTTTTCGACCTCAAGGGGTCACAGCGCCATCTTGAATTGAAGGAGTCAAAGTTTGTTCCTGTTAGGGTTTCATACCGCAAAAGCATAAACGGAACCGTTATAGGATTGTCCTTCCGTCTGTCCATCCGTCCATTTGTGTTAAGACCGTTTGTTTCGGGAACGCGTGGAGTTATCGAATTGAGTTTTAAAACCATATACTCAGGTCAACGGTCCCTTGAAGCTGTGGAAAAATCAAACTTCTCAGTTAAAGTACAAAGAAACGGGTTGCGCTCCGGTAGTGCCGGCAGAAGTGAAAACTTGAACAATAACGTTGTACATTTTTAAATGGTTAGGGAATATTTTATTTTTTTTGGTTTTTTATTGAAAAATTTATTTATCAGTTTAAAACGTTAATGTTCAAGTTTTAACCATATAAATGAGTAAATTCTACTTACTGTACTATGAGCAACGTAAGAACGCACTCCCGCGCTACGCTGCGTGATGCAGGATGCGGGGCAGTGAGCCAACCTCCTTACCATAGGAGACTAGGGGACTCAAGCACTGTTATGGAAGGGAGTGCATCAACCCGCTCTCCTCTTACGCTTAAGCTTAGCACAACTAGGCACACGATATCTCTACTTAGCACAGTATCGGATTCAGAAACCCTTATTTTTTTGTTTATAGCACTCTTCCTACGTCACATCGCGGCGCGCCGAGCGAGTCTTCGGCGGACCGGTTCTACAGCCACGGTTAGCCGCCCGCTCCCCGCTCCGCGCCTCACCGCAGACACTCTCTCACCGTCTCCTACCACAAGCGCACGCATCGGCTATCTGTACCTACCAGCTACATAAATATAGTCTTCCAATTCAAGAAGCAGTTTTATTATTTTAGTTAAGACCACCAGAATCCCATCCCTGGAGCTTGACATTTAACAAGCACAAAAAAGCCGGAACAGGCCGCTAATTAACAATGGTACATCTGGTTTTGGTTTCAATGTACAGAAACAGCTACCAAAGAATACTACGCACAGATACTTTACAATTTAATAATAGTACCTAGAGATTGAAACATTAAGCCGCAACAAACAAATCCGTGTTATTTATTTACTTACAGGAATATGAGTAAAGCCCTATTTATTATTAAGTAGGTAAATATATGTACCAAGTACCTAAATGTAAATAAAGCGCATTGTTCTGAGATACAAACAAGATAACTACGTACTACGTAAGATTTACAATATAATGTGTGATTCTTTTTACAGTTTAGGCCTGATATCGGTCTAGTAAAAAACAAGACTTTTTTTATTTTTTTTTATATTCAGCTATAGATTACAGAAAAACCGCAGTCTGAATTATGAAACTGGGGGCCTTTTTAGGGGCAAGACAGGAATAAATTAAAAAAAAAGTTTCGATGAGTAACTTATCAAAAAAGGGCCTATTGAAAGGATGTCAAATGTTTTTTTTTTTTTTATAATTTGAAAGTAATTTGTTTAATAAGGAAAAATCATTAAAACAGACCACCAGTTTTAGTCTGTTTTCTGGTTGCCATAGTAGAGACTCTCCCCAGTTTGGGATCGTCTGAGTTGTCTGATAAATCTGTCAACATTGTTTTGCTACAGATATCACGTTTAAATAAACAAATTATGCTAACAGGAAATCATTTTCATTTCCAAGTTCTTAAAATCATACATGGCTTTTTTATTTAATTATTTGGCAAAATTGCAAAAACGGTACCCTTATAGCTTCTTCATGTCCATCTGTATGTCTGTCTGTCTGTCCGTCCGCATGTCACAGGCATTTTACTCAAAGACTACTCAATGAAAATTGATGATGATGATGAATTTGGTGAAAAGGTGTGTTGTAGTAGCCGCTAATTAGTTTGATAGCTCTATAATATTAATAATAAATATTTTGTTTTGGGGGCACTCCATACATGTAACAGAAAGTTGCAAAAATGAATGCCCCCTTTAACTTTTAAACCGTGTGAGCAAAAAATATGAAAAAAATAAATACTTTAAACGAAAATTATTTTTTACAAAAAATATTTATAGATCGAATATACTGTCATTGAGTTATTGCTGGAAAACTGCCTTACTCAACAAAAGGGCGTAAGTGCCATGAACATACGCTCTTCTGCTGATGCAATTATTCAAGGCTGCGGGACCCTACACTGAGCATGGTCCGACTTGCTCTTGCTGTGTCTAGATATCTATCTAGACGCAACAGATATCTATCTAGACACAACAAGGTTGCAAAACGGCGCCTTATCGGCCGTGGTTACACGAAGCATTTCGAATATTTTGCTCATTTGCTCTATTGAATAACAAATAACGTTACTATAATTTTAATCTCAATAGGAATCTTCCCATGATGATCGAATTATTTATACACCTTTAAGTTAGTACGGAATCCTCAGTGCGCGAGTCCCATTTGGACTTGGCAGGATTTTTTTTTATATTGATCTCTGTCACCCCTATGAACACGCAACAAACAACAAACGCACTCCCGCCTTATTACAAAGAAAAGACCAAATCAAAGTTTAAACCAAGACTTTCAAGTCCAGGATATAGTACAGTACTATTGGTCTTATTACAAAGCTTAGATAATCCGTGGACCAGCTGATACCAAAGGATCTAGCAATCAGCCACAGATTATAATCAATTTAGTTCATTCATTGTTCTTATCATTCAAAAATAACGTTCCGTTTTATACCAATATAATTTGAAAGTAAAGTTTTCATTGAGAATAAAATATTTAGACGTTCTATGTAGCTAAATTATTCGCCAGCACTACGTAATTTTCAAAATATTAACCTGACATAAAAGCCCTCGGCCTGCAATTTACGAAAAATCAAATAAATTCTGTCAGGATCGGAACGTTACACAAGTAGTTGTCATTAGTACTAAAAATGTAAACAAATGATGATAACCTAAATTTAACTAACTCAGACATTATTATGGATGTTAGAAGTTTAATCTGAGTAACTATAGCGCCCAAACACTTAGAGGAACTTGGATGCGAGTTTTTATTACAAAGCTAGTTTCATTGGAACAGGTCTTAGCATGGAAGGATACTTACTCAATAAGATAATCCATTTTTGATATACTTACTGTTTTCTTTGTTGCACTCGTTGTTCTGAATGTATTGGGGGAAAGTATGCCTAGATTCAACATAGGTACTGAAGCTTCGGCTGAAGCACAACAAACAATTGAAACAAATTTTATGAATATATTTATTATTTAATATCAGTGAGCTTGCTATGAAATGAAATTCTCAAATAACTACATAGAATCATTATTTATTAGATACCATTTATTCTCCCTAAGAACAGAGTTCATTTTCATGAGAATCATAAATATAATTATCTAAACTGTTAGGTAGCACTTAATAGTTATTCCATTTGACAACAAAATGGATGTTAACAATTTCAATAACCTGTAACCATTCTGTATTACCTGTTCAAACTATGTTTGAAAAGGAATATTGAGTTGATATCCCTTATTTCTATTTAGATGACTAGCTTTCCCGCACAACTTAGTCTGCATAAATCTTCCCTGTTTACGCAACATTTCTCAATGCTGCTCCATTCCTATTGTTTGTAGTGTGATATTATATAGCCTATAGCTTTCCTCGACAAATGGGCTATCCAACAGTAAAAAGTTCAAAAGAGTTACCGCATTCAAACAAACTTTTCAGCTTTATAATATTAGTATTTTACAATAAATTTTAAATTGTATGCATTTTTTGTATAATATACATATAAACAGTGATCAATAATATATTTATATAATAAAATTGATAATTCTATATTTAGATCCACCTTATAGTTCACTAGTAAGTTTTAGGTACATTATACATAGAATCATTATTTATTAGATACCATTTATTCTCCCTAAGAACATAGTTCATCTATCAGAGAATCTTAAATATAATTATCTAAACTGTTAAGTAGTGCATAATAGTTATTACATCACAATTTCAATAACCTGTAACTAATCTGTACTCTCTGTGTAGTGTTTAAACTATGTTTAAAGGAACATTGTACCAATGTATTAACTAGCTGAGCTCTTATAAACATAATATTCAGTTCTTGGTACCTACCTATAACCTAAGTTTACATCTGTTTCTAGTGATAGGTATACCCATGGTTACACTTTACCAACTAAATTTTAAATTGATCAATGTTTATTTAGTTCCACTATAATATGTATAGTTCAGAAGTAAGTTTTAGGTAAGAAATTGTGTCATAATGATGTTTCTATTACTTTGTTTTGTGCATTTTGAGTAAATTCAACATTGGTTTTTGCCGCACTACTCCAGACCACCTATCAGACATTCCAAATGTGATTTTCCAACTTCAATATAAATAATGTGACATATTATAAGTGGAATGCATCAGATTGTTTTACATAGAATAATACTATTGTCGAACAAAAATAATCTGTGTTGATCTTCAACTTTCCACACTGCATAGGTACACTTCACGTCGAGTCTGGTTGACCCAAACATTGCACAGACCACTTTAATTTTAGGACATCTCTGAGTTCTGTATATTAAATCTTCTCTCTCAATTCCAAGCTGTGATAAATGTTTTGAAAAACAATAATAAGCATGTATTATTAAATCTTTGGTCACACATCGCATTTCACTCGATTTTTGCGTTTATTTTGTTGCCACACCATATTTAGTTAGTTAATAATTTAAAGTCACTAAACACGCATTATTCGTCATTAATAATTGAAACTAAAATACGCAAAATTGTAAATAAAATAACCTTAAAATGTCAAAATTTTTGACATTTTAAGGTTATTACCATAGTTAAACTAGGGTGATCGAAAGACTAATTTATAGACCAAAGAAGATCATCGATTAAGCGATGAACCTCGTTTTGTAATAAAGATTTTCGTAGATCCATGGTTTAAACTAGGATTTTCGTCAAACCAGGTTTATTCCAGCTTTTGGAATAAGGCGGATATTGTCTTGTAACATACGAGTATAACAGCTATCTTAATATCTGTAAACTACACTAGCTACGTGTGAATTGTGTATGTATTACCATACAAACATAACATTGCCATTTTGCTTACCTATTAAATATTGGGACATCGTCATCGGTCAAAAAAGTCGTCAGTTAATGCTAGTAAGTCATTTGAGTCAGTCATAAGATTACCTACTAGCAATGTGGGATTAGGTCCCACATCACTAGCAATCGTTTTAACCCCTCCAGCTAAGCTCAAAGGGTTGTGTTAGAAGTGGGTTCACGTTGGTAGTACCTATAAAAGGTAGGATTCGAACCCGTGACCTCACGATTGCAAGAGGGCATCCTTAGCCATTAGGCTACCGCCCGCCGCTTTTTAGGGTTCCGTAGCCAAAATGGTAAAACGGAACCCTTATAGTTTCGCCATGTCCGTCCGTCCATCCGTCCGCATCTTAGCTTAGGGACTGTTCGTGCTACAAGGCTATAATTTTGCATGGATACATATTACTTATGCCGAAAGTGAAAGAATAAAATCATGAAAAATATTTTTTGCGGGTACCTCCCCTACATGTAAAGTGGAGATGTGATTTTTTTTCTCACCTACCCCATGTCAAGTGTCCACCCCCTGCCATGCCAACTAAATGGTTGATGTTGGATATGTGAAAAAATCACGATAGTAGTATGCAAAATTTTCGTTTATAGTATAGTACTCGTAGATACAACGTCGTAAGTAGGAAACAAAAACAACAGAAAACCCAATTCTTAAGCCGCATTATTCGAATGGGCCCCCCCATCAAGGGGACTACGGAACCCTACATTGTGCATGGCCCAACATGCACTTGCCCGGTTTTAAATTAACGGACGCAAAGTACACCAATTTATCTTCATCATCAGCCTGAAGAGGACCACTGCTTAATATAGGCCTCTCCCAAAAACTTCCGCAACAACAATTACTAAATTATAATCAAACATACAATTATAAATGACTGCCTCTGTGGCGCGGTGGAAGTGTATCCGACTGCTACGCAAGAGGTCGTGGGTTCGATCCCCACCCAGGATAAAACTTTGTGTGATGAGCGCGATGGTTTATTCTGTGTCTGGGTGTTATTTATCTATAATATGTATGTATTTAGAAATATATAAGTATGTTTATCCGTTGTCTGGTTTCAATAGTACAAGCTCTGCTTAGTTTGTTATCAGATAGCTTTGTGTGAGTTGTCCCAAGATATTATTATATTATTATTTAACGGACACAAAGTACAGCCAGACTGAAAACAAAATTACTGGATAAAGTGGTGTAACGTGTGACAATCGAACCCATGATCTCTTGCTCTCTCAGCAGACGCCTGGGACGCTGTTAGGTCTACCGAGCCGTCTCCTCAATCTATAGTTGTTGAATAACAAAACGTAAAAACTTTAACGGTGTATTTGTGTATGTCCAATGCGACACAAAATTATTTCTTAGTGCAGAGAGAGAAATAGGAAACCAGGCAAATTTGTAAGATATTAAACTCTAAAATCTGTGAAAAAGCTGCCAAGAAACTCGTGGACCTTTCTGTTCAGACTGACTACTCTTTATAGACTGGCTTATTGGTTCAGGGATTAGTGACCTGTCTGGAAAGCCATAGGTCATATCCGACGACGTTATAACAAATTCCGGCGCCCGAAGGTGGCGAGTGATACACGGCGGGTATTTTAGTGGATGGAAACCCCACATTACCTTCATCGTTTTCCCCAGACGATGGGGGTTCGTCAAGGGTTTTTCCCGTCAAACCAAAAAAAGGTCTATGTTCAGCAGTGGACGTCTTTCGGCTGAAACGTCCACTTTGGTCAATACATTAATAAAATATGTGTACCTTTACTAGCCCGAAATCGAATATTAAATCGAATACTAATATTATAAAGCTGAAGAGTTTGTTTGTTTGAACGCAACAATCTCAGGAACTACTACTTCGAATTAAAAAAATGCTTCTATTTTTAAATAGCCCTTTTATCGAGGAAGGGTATAGGCTATATAACATCACGCTACGACCTATAGGAGCGGAGCAGAAATTAAAAATGTTACAAAAACGGGGAAAATTTACGGAGATGAAGTTGCGCGGGTCAGATATTGACGCTTATAATAGGTAGGCACTTATAATTCCAATTAATAAAGTACTATGTACTTGTAAAATATCTTATTTAAGTAATAAAGGGGATACTTCATTGAATAATTCAATAAAATATCAAATACATATTGGCATTCGCCACTTAATCTATAAAAGCAGAGTTTTTTTTTAATGTATCAGGAATAAAATTATATTTTAGTCTTCGGGTTTAAATCCTTTCAATTAAAAAAAATAATAACTTGCCTCTGGGCCCGTCAAGGTACGTTCACAAACAGTAACAAACAAACACTGAGACGCTTCAATCTTGCCAAATTACTTATATATACCAAAGCGAAGTATATTTAGCAGATGTTACAAGATCACCTTTAGGTATAATTTTCCTGTTATATGTATTATAAAATACACATTTTAGACTCATTACGATCAAAATACTGGAACTACCTACAGAAGGTAAACTTTATTTAAACGCGTTCGCTCCCTATACAGAATATTATTTTTACAAAATTGTTTTGAAAAAAAAAAAGATAAGGTGGAGTACCTTATCTTTTTTTTTTTCAAGAATAAAACACTATGTCGTGGGGGACTTTACAAACATACCTACTAATCACGGACACAAAGTACTATACTCATACTGGGAACGAGAATTAGTGAATCACACAAGGTGGTGTCCCGAGAGGAGACGATAACCTTTTGCGCAGCAGTCGCACACACTCCCACCGCGCTACCGAGGCAGTCAGCAATCTCGGACCACGTTAGTGAGAATAGTTTAAGCGCAAAATGTCCAATTCGCAGAATGTCTAGTTAGCAAAATTAACAAAAAAAAACAATTCAAAATTCTTTATTCACATAAGAAGCAAAACAACACTTGTGATACGTCGGGATTCTACATGTACACGTAATGCCAAGTTCGCAAACAATGGGTAAAGCTGTAGAAAAGAACCTGGCAATAAAAACTCGCGTCCACTCTTTTCAAATTGCCAATTTTACAATGTTAGTAAAAAATAATTTTCTTTAAAAAACTTAATTTGGGGGTAAGGTGCTGCAACTAATATACTACCTAGTCCGGCCATAAGTTCTGTTACAAATGAAAGTTCTTTTTTTTTTAATGAAGTAATGTAACATTACTAAAACATATATGTACAGGTACAGGTCTTTGTTAGCTATGCAATATTTTTAAATAATTAAGTTTACGTGTTAAATTGAAACTATACCGCGGCGTCAGTGAAATTAAGTGTGTCGCCAATGATTATCTACTATTTACATAGACAGCAATTATGAAACATCGTAACCATTATAGCTAAAATTGTGTTTTTGTGTTAGTGATGTCTAACCAGGAATTTAGCCCGTTTGGACGTAATCAAACAGCAATGAGCAGCCACCCGCCGACGCCAACTCGGCAAGGTCACTCTCGAGACGAAAAGCAAACTCTGCCCACGGAAGTAGTATCTACCTACTTCGGAGATCCAGAGATGGATGGGGTCTATTGACACCCTTTTGAATGAAGTGTGTTCTATAGTCTCCGAGGGAAAAATGAACTCGGACCAGAAGCTCCGAGTCGCTAATCTTTGTCGCAAAGTCACGAGTGGGACATCCCAGATGGCTGTTCTATATCAAGCGCTAAAACAAAAGACTATGCAAGCGCATGCGACCATTCAGCACCTAGAGGAACAGCTCGAAGTAGAAAATTCTCTTCGGCAGTTTAAAGAAGTCATTGAAAATAAGATAAATCTAGTACAAAACAATTCTTTTGCTATTAGCAACTAGGGTAAAGCCGGGATAGAAGTGGGAAATATATTAATAAGTAATTTCTCTGATGGTGAAATAAAATGAATTTACTCAAAAACAGGTTTAGGTAAATAGTATAACTTACAACTTCAAAATGCATGTAGGTACGTCTATATGGCGCGACATTAAAAATCGATAGTCGTATGCGCTTACATCTATAGGGTACGATACACAATTCATTATAAAATTATATATATACTAAGGGTCTTAATCGCGTGAATAATTTAAGGTAAAATTCACGCGTTTAAGTCACGAAATATGTCTAATATGTATAAAAATCGCGAAAGTTTAAAAACAATAAAAACAGTAAAATACCTTGTTTATTGCTCGACGTTTTGACCATATTGCAACGGCCGTGATCACGGGTAGGCTATACTATTACACAATTCGTCATTCGTGGTTACGTCTTTCTGTTATGAACATAAATCTGACTGTCAGTCTTACGTCTGAAAGTATTTTATATAAATATTTTAAAGTAATTTACAGATTCTAGGTTGGTGTATCGATAAAAAGAAAGATTGACGTTATAAAAAAACTCATTTTTGCGTATAGACCCCTCTGGTTTGAAACCCGCAATATATTTTTTTATGTAGGTACTAGCGGACACTCGCGACTTTGTACGCGTGGATCCAGTTCCCGCGGGATGATGTATTGATGTATTATACATACAAACCTTCCTCTTGAATCACTCTATCTATTGCTGAAAACTGCATTAAAATTCGTTGTGTAGTTCAAAAGATTTAAGCGCACAGATAACCAGAGCGACTTTATTTTATACTATACTAGCTGACCTGAGAGAGTTGCTTTTCTGAGCATAGCTTCTCAAAACGGGGCTCGTGTTCTGGATAGTCGGGATGCACGCGGCACTTACACAACTCGGTCACGTTAGCAGCAACAAGTAATTTTACGTTAATCGCTTCGCGACACCCGCTGGGATAGTTCCGCTAAGCCCAAGGGTAGCGCAACGCAAAATTTAGGAAACCCTGAAATAGGGTAATGCTTACCATTCTCGCTACCCGCATCGTCCGGCATTTGAACGAGGTCGGCCCCGATCTGTCGGATGCTCAGCACAGCTTTCGTGCTGGGCGCTCGACCATTGGGGCCATTCTGCGCCTGAGGGCCGCATCGGAGGAGGCCGTCGCCGGTGGAGGAGTGATGTTGGCGATATCACTCGATATCGCCAACGCCTTCGGGTCTCTGCCATTCAGCTGCATCAGAGAGGCGCTACGGTATAATGGAGTGCTCGCGTACCTGAGGCAGCTAGTGGCAGACTACCTCGAAGCCCGAAGGATTCTGTACGAGGACCGAGAGGGTGAGGTAATCCGCTGGGACGTCTCGTGCGGTGTTCTTGTGGAACACCGCACGAGACGTCCCGCGCCGTGTCCGGCACGTCCCGCACCGCGCTCTGTCTTGGGGGCCCCTCTTGTGGAACATTGGCTACGACTGGGCCCTGCGGTGTGGTTTCACCCCTGGGATAGGGGTCATCTGCTATGCGGATAACACCCTCACGGCCCAGGGTGGGAATTTTGAGGAGGCGGCGCGCCTGGCCAACCTAGGGATTTCCCGAATGATCGGGCGCATCGAGGCGCTGGGGCTTAGGGTGGCCCTTTCCAAGACGGAGGCCCTACTATTTCATGGACCCCGTCGCGGTCCACCTGCTGGCGCCTCGATTGCCGTCGGCTCGGTCCTCGTACAGGTCCGGGCCCAGATGAAGTATCTGGGCCTAGTGGTAGACGGGCGGTGGATCTTCGCCGAGCATTTCCGCATTTTGGTGTCTAAACTCGAGGCTACTGCGTCCGCACTGGGAAGACTGTTGCCGAACCTGGGTGGGCTCAGTGCCTCGAGTAGACGGTTGTACACGGGGGTGGTGCGGTTAATGGCTTTGTTCGGGGCAACCGTGTGTGCGGCGTCCCTGACCGCCCAGAATAGGGCCCGCTTAGGGAAATCCCAGCGGACCATGGCGGTCAGGGCCATACGCGGATACCGTACGGTGTCTGCAGAGGTGGCTTGCGCATTGGCCGGCACACCCCCGTGGGATTAGGAGGTGCTCGCCGAAGTGCATCGGCGAGCGGTGGCTCTTCGGGCAGGGGGTTCGGTGCCTCTGCCCGAGGAGCTTCGCGCTTGGCGCGGTGAGGCCCACCTGGAAATCATGGCCCGGTGGCAGGGCCGACTGGAGGCTCCAGGGGCAGGTGTTGGAACCATGGAGACGCTCCAGCCGGTCATGGAGGAGTGGACGGGGCGGCAGCACCGGACCCTTTCCTTCCGGCTGGTGCAGGTATGTACTTTCCGGGCACGGGTGCTTCGGGAAGTACCTGCACACGGTCGCTAGGAGGGAACCGAGTCCCGCCTGCCACCACTGCGACTACGGTGAGGACTCGGCGCAGCACACCCTCCAGCATTGTCCAGCTTGGGAGGGGCAACGTCGAGTTCTCACCGCAGTGGTCGGAAGTGACCTCTCGCTGCCGGCTGTGGTTCTGTCCATGGTCCGGAGCGAGGGTTCGTGGAATGCGCGGCGGTCGCATCCTTCTGCGAGGACGTCATTTCGCAGAAGGAGGTGGTGGAGCGCGTCAGGGAAGAGAGCTCCCTGGCGGATCCGCTCCGTCGCCGGCGCCTGATTCCGCCTTAGGTGGGGCTGCGTGGAGGCGCGGCACTCTGTGTATATTCAGGGGCCGCGTAGATGTGAAATGCCCGGAACGCAACAACATCGCTTCCGGACATTGCCACTGGGCGGGCCGCCGACGGTATAAAAAATTCCGGCGGCCCGTTCGCGAAGGTGGCGAACGATACACGGCGGGTTTTTTAGTGGGTGCAAACCCCACACTACCTCCACCGTCTTCCCCGGACGGTGGGGGTGTTAATAAGGATTTTTCTCGCTACATCAAAAAAAAAAAAAGGGATACCTAATGCTTACCATAAGGCTCACGATCTGCTCGTCTCTTTATATAATGGTTTAAAAAAATACTAACTTTCGCTCGCGGTTCCGGAAGCGTGAATGTAGGTTATCGCGAGAAACACTTTCCTCCTGTGTCCTTCCCCTGGACTGAAACTATTTCCATAACAAATTTTATCTAAATCGGTTCAGCTGTAAGTATCTTGTCTGTTACGTTTTCACCTATGTGTGAAAACGTAACAGACAAGATAATATTACAAACCTAAGTTTGTAATATTATTTTAGCTATTAATGTAAGTCACAATTTCTTACTATTATTTTTGACTAGCTGTCCCGCTCAACTTCGTTTGCGTAAATTTTCCCCGTTTTTGCAACATTTCTCATTTCTGCTCCGCTCCTATTGGTCGTAGCGTGATGTTATATAGCCTATAGTCTTCCTCGTTATGGGCTATCCAACAGTGAAAGAATTGAAGTAATTTTTATAGGCATTTCTTGCCAATAACTTTACAAATACAATAAATGCATTTTTGAAAGATAGAAAAATTTGAAATCCAGACTCAGGAATCGAAGGCCTAAATTTCGCGAGCAACAAGAGATAGAAAAATTCGAAATCTAATAACATAGTCCAGATAGGTGGTTCGCTTCTGGCCCCGGTTTGGCTACGGAAGTCTCGGGTTCGATTCCTGAGTCTGGATTTCAAATTTTTCTATCTTTCAAAAATGCATTTATTGTATTTGTAAAGTTATTGGCAAGAAATGCCTATAAAAATTACTTCAATATTCGGCCTGCGACATCATAATTTGTTAAAATGCTCTCTGTAACGAAGCAATAACAAAAGCCGTGATAGTTCCTTAACTAACGACTAGATGTCACTGCGAAGGCCTAAATTTCGCGAGCAACAAGAGATAGAAAAATTCGAAATCTAATAACATAGTCCAGATAGGTGGTTCGCTTCTGGCCCCGGTTTGGCTACGGAAGTCTCGGGTTCGATTCCTGAGTCTGGATTTCAAATTTTTCTATCTTTCAAAAATGCATTTATTGTATTTGTAAAGTTATTGGCAAGAAATGCCTATAAAAATTACTTCAATATTCGGCCTGCGACATCATAATTTGTTAAAATGCTCTCTGTAACGAAGCAATAACAAAAGCCGTGATAGTTCCTTAACTAACGACTAGATGTCACTGCGAAGGCCTAAATTTCGCGAGCAACAAGAGATAGAAAAATTCGAAATCTAATAACATAGTCCAGATAGGTGGTTCGCTTCTGGCCCCGGTTTGGCTACGGAAGTCTCGGGTTCGATTCCTGAGTCTGGATTTCAAATTTTTCTATCTTTCAAAAATGCATTTATTGTATTTGTAAAGTTATTGGCAAGAAATGCCTATAAAAATTACTTCAATATTCGGCCTGCGACATCATAATTTGTTAAAATGCTCTCTGTAACGAAGCAATAACAAAAGCCGTGATAGTTCCTTAACTAACGACTAGATGTCACTGCGAAGGCCTAAATTTCGCGAGCAACAAGAGATAGAAAAAATCGAAATCTGATAACATAGTCCAGATAGGTGGTTCGCTTCTGGCCCCGGTTTGGCTACGGAAGTCTCGGGTTCGATTCCTGAGTCTGGATTTCAAATTTTTCTATCTTTCAAAAATGCATTTATTGTATTAGTGAAAGAATTTTTCAATTCGTACCAAAGATTTCAACAAATGAGACTTGGTGAGATTCAAACAAACAAACAAATTCTTCAGCTTTTTATTAAAAGTATGGAAATAATTTATTAGAGAAATGCTTTTTTTTTATTAAATCCACACTAATGCGCGTAACGAAACGTTATTAATTTTGACGTTAATTGTTGTATTGCAGGCTTAATAAATTATGAATCTTCCCCAGAGTGGGGAAAAAATACAAAAATATTTAGAATATCATGTACATACTTGGCAAATATTTCAATTTTACTCGTAGTTTATCTAAATAGTTTTATTAATTCCGATTACTGAGGAGCAATAATCGAATGTTATAACTATAACTTACTGGTTTTTTAATTGCATGCTGTTCAATAACATGTTAAACTTGAATTTAGGCTAGCAACTCTCAATCGTTCATTCAATGTGATGTATAAAGAAGTTGGGACTAATTTATTTATTTTGAACAGGAAATCCTTGCAAAATATGGCGTAAATTGATTATTGGAAACAGTTCTGTGTAATTCCAGTCTTATTTCCATCCATAAAGTGTCCTGTGCGCCCAAAATGTCAGGAGCAAGTTCCGTGGAAGATATCCCTGAGCAGTGTAAAGTAAGTTTTTAATGTTTATTTATTCTTTGTCTGTCGTACGATGTGACCTTTGCTCTTGCACGGTGTATAAATAATTTCTTTATTAGTAAACAACGCAGCATTTACATGTTTGTTTCAAGGACATTCTTAAAATTGCGTCATATACTGTTTAGTCCCCAATTACTCAATTGAAGGTACTCTTTTTGTGCGTTTTAATTTATTTAGACGCACTAGGCGCGTTCCAGACATCTGAATTGGAATTTTCAACTTGAGTTTACCAAAGATGTTTTGTTAGTAGGCATATTTTGTGCTTTATTGTTCAAAATATTGTCTAAAAGTATTTATTGGGCTAGATTATGTTAGGTATATTAAGTAGGTAATGTCTTATAAGTATATGTCAGCTGTTTAATACAATATACCTACATGATAACAATCTACTTACCCACAAATTTTATTTTTAATAGCTGTCCCAGCAAACTACATAGAACCCTGCTATTTTTTTTTCATTTTTTTTTTATTATCTAAATACCTTCTACAGAATATTAAAAAAATTAAAAAAAAAACATCAAATGAAATTGGTAGTCGTTTTCTAGTTATTTCATGACCAAGGGAATGAAATAGGGTATATTATACATTAATAATATTTATACATTAATTTGAAAATAAAATATATAAGTACTAAAGACATGGATATATTAAAAAAAAAGGGTAGTTTGAAGTTCATTTTACATCACTGTTAAAAGTGTTGGTTCTATTGGAAATATATTTTTTGGCCACACAGTTTAAAAATAAGGGGGACACAATTTATGTAACTTTCAGGGCACTTATTTCCAAAAATATTATCTTAATCAAAAATGTTTATTAGAAATCCTAAAATATTTTAAAAGACCTGTTGCATGATTTATCACATGTTGTTGTTTGCTGAAAAACTAAATTTCAGTTTCTGGTACATGTATGGAGTGTCCCAAAAATATATTTTTACTTTAGTTTCTATCCCCTTAGGAGTCCATTTTTAGGCCTTACCTACTCCATAATAACTACCTGTGCGGTGAATTTAACTCAATCCATTCAGTGATTTGAACTGTGTGTGGATATATCACTCAGTCACATTTTCTTATAAGACTACAAAATAATAATAATATCTTGAGACAACTCACACAACGCTATCTGATCCCAAACTAAGCAAAGCTTGTACTATGGAAACCAGACAACTGATAAACATACTTATATATTTCTAAATACATACATATTATAGATAAATAACACACAGACACAGAATAAACCATCGTGCTCATCACACAAAGTTTTATCCTGGGTGGGGATCGAACCCACAACCTCTTGCGTAGCAGTCGGATACACTCCCACCGCGCCACAGAGGCAGTCAAAAAAAATGTATTAATTATTATCAAATTAATCATTAAGATGTTACTAGTGGCCTGTGCCGTCTTCGCACATAGTTTTCTCCAGTATTTATGCACATAAGTGTCAGTAGCCTAATGGTTAAGGCATTGGACACCCAATCATGAGGTTGCGGTTTCGCATCCTATCTAGAATATGTATGTATTTAGAAATATATAAGTATGTTTATCAGTTGTCTGGTTTCCATAGTACAAGCTCTGCTTAGTTTACGATCAGATAGGGTTGTGTGAGTTGTCCATTGATTATGAGATATTATTATTATTAAACTACAGTACGATCAACATATCTTGACCGGATTGAAGTTAGGTTTTTATCACTTTCGCGCATGTCATAGAGATGCGACCCTAAAATTACTTACAAAAACGATTAATTGATTAAAAATACGAATAACATTTTGGTTCAACAATATAAAAACACTATTTAAATGAGTTCATAAAAGTTTAAATTTAGAATAGTTACAGTAAATAATAAAGAAACTTTGAAAAACAATTTCTTTACCAAAATAATCACAAAAAAACATGAATTAGTAATACTAATTATGACAATGTAATGCATAATCGCATCTCTAATCCTCTTGGTTTAGTTACCGCCCCCGACCCCCCCTTCCTGTCACCATTTACTTCCAAAAAATGCATCTGCGAAACCACTTGTTGCCTACTTCAGTCCGGCCTAGTTACGTTGATCCAACTGTACCAATGTGAAGACGCTCCTACCAGAAGTCAAGTAATTTAGATTAGCTGGAGGGGTTAACAGAATTGCTAGTAATGTGGGACCCATAATCCTACATTGCATGTTGTCTTTTTTGAAGAAAGTAAAAAAAAGTATTAATAATTTAATATTTTTATTACTTTTCTTTGGTCCTTAAGGACCAGAAGAAATTATCTGATGGTAAAAACTGCATCAAAATCCGTTGTATGGTTTAAGAGGAGTTAATGGATATAAAGACATGCGGATAGTGACTTTGTTTTATACTATGTTAGAATAAAGATAAATAAGATAAAAATACTTGAAAATAAGGAAGAACAATAGAGTTATTTATTCAATGGATAAGAAATTATAAATAGATAGAGCTATCAGATTATTTTATTATCAGTAAGAATCAGCGGTGTGATAGAACAATGATAAAATATTCTGCTATTTATAAAAATAATAATAGTAAAGCTTATTTCATTACATCTTAATAGGTGTTTGTAGCTTTTCTGTTTTTGCAATGGATCCCTTTTGGGTAAAAGCCTTCTCCATCTTCTTCCAGTCCTCTCTTTTTGAATTGAGACTCCACCAGTTCCTGCTTGCAACTTATATAATGTTGTCTACCCACCGTTTCTTTGGTCTTCCTATTTTTCTTTTTCCCAGTAGTTATTTATTTATTTTATATCCAACTACTAATAGGCAATCTATACAATTATTTCTAAAAAAAGGATTCCATATTATATAGTAAATATTTATAATTATTCATAGAGACAACAATTACAGCATAATTCTAGCATTTGCAATGCCTGTATAGATTCCATTATACTTATTACTTTAACACCATCAACATCCTACATCTATTTAGGAGATAAAGATCCTAGAAGACAAGGGCACATCCATGGGGTCATGGGGTCATGATTGTGACCCCTATCGCCTACAAAACTCACATATGGGACCACATACTTTGCCAAGACCTCTATAATATAATGAAAAGCAGTCAACAACCCTTGCCCTTGTGCCTCTCCACTTTAAGAAATACATACAAGTTCAGCTTTACTGCCCATTTGCATGCCACTTCCATCCATCTCCATTTTTCATAGTGTATTCTGTGCAAGCTTGAGGAAATTGTTCAACTTGTCTTCTGTGCACCATTGTTCACCTGTCATTACAAAACACTCAAATCTTCTCACATTCTGTAAGAGCACAGCACTCCATTGGTCAAGAATCCAGTTGACATGAGAAGGGGAACAGCCACTGTTCCTTGCAATGCTGTGTGCAATTTCAGTTCATTGGCAAGCCTCTAGGCGGCAATTCTCTTTTCTCGTAAACTTCTTCTGATCGTAGAAGTCCTCACTGTTCTCCGAATTGTTTGGGACTGCTGTTGCAGCTCAACAATATTGGAGAACTGATTCCGCAAAGAAGTCGCCACCATAAAGCGGTCGTCTTTTTCAAAGGTACAGCGGCCTCATTTTGATCCTTGCCTTCGGATTGCAGTCTCCTATGTCTGAAGTTGTTAGAATACCCACCGGACAGCAAAATGGCTCCAATTTAGATCGTGTGCAACATCGCACTGTCGCATTCCTGATTGCAGTAGTGCAACCA
Source organism: Herminia tarsipennalis (assembly GCA_945859575.2). Taxonomy (NCBI): domain Eukaryota; kingdom Metazoa; phylum Arthropoda; class Insecta; order Lepidoptera; family Erebidae; genus Herminia; species Herminia tarsipennalis. The sequence continues at coordinate 4,349,476 of OX243834.2, read as the reverse complement.
CTTGAGCGCCCTTTTCCGAAGTCGCGTGCAACAGCATTGCACAATTTTTTATTATTATTTTCTTCTTAAAAAGATAACTAGCAATGTGGGATTGCGTCCCACATTACTAGCAATCTTGTTAACCCCTCCAGCTAAGCTCAAAGACTTGTGTTAGGAGTGGGTTCACGTCGGTAGTATAATGGGTAGGATTCGAACCCGCGACCTCACGATTGCGAGACCGATGCCTTAGCCATTAGGCTACCGCCGCTTTAAGAACTACAGTATTGGAAAATTATAGTAATAATTCTCGTTCCATCTCTCCAGGATCTATTCACTCAAGATGGCGTTCTCCTCAAGGCCTGCATCGGCAGACCTGTCACGGACCTCAACAGCATCGGAATGCTCTGCATCGTCCAGAACCAGGACAACACTAAATGCATCGAGTGGAGACCCAACGACCTGATCACCATAGACTCGGACACTCAAGACCAGGAGTGGGCGGTCGTCAACACTATTGGTATAACCATGTCTTATAATAAAGGTATTGGTGATGATGATTTTATCGCTTAGGTGTGGTGGAGAAGCTGTTTATGTATGTATGGTTTTTGGTCTATGTTCTTTAATGGTTACACTCATCGACTCTCGGATAATACGGAAGGAGAAAACTTGTAACATGGATAATGACAACGCAATCAAAATGGGCATCTTTGTACATGCCTATTGTTGGTTTTTCAGAGGCGATTCAGGTAAAAGAAAATGGTAACACTACTTCAAGTTATTTAATTGGCATTGGAGGAGCCCTTATCATTCTTCAACCTTTTAAAGTAACAGGGAACTCATAGGCGAATCCAAACATTTTGTTTTTTTTGGGGCTTGATCGTACGATTTTGTGGTGGGAGCCTCTTAACTTCGAAGCAGGGGCTGAACCCTAAGAGCCTGGATCCGACACTGCCCAATACTGTTCTCTGTAGTCAAAACTCGTGACTACCAGTATCAGTCACACAGTATGTTTGTTGCCATCTCTGGTTATAAAAAAATAAATAAATTTCCATATCGTCTTAGGAATTGAATGTCAAGGCTACTAAGTTGCCGATAAGGAATTTGATGACGCTGTTGATATTGAAACGCGCAACGTTCGTATCGGAGCAATTGTAAATGCCTAGTTTACTTCAATATCAAACTCTAGTCAATGAATTTAACAAGCTAATATGCTAGAGACACGTTAAATAAAAGGGAGAGGTTTTCAAAACGACTGAATTAATTTTAATGAAATTATAAAATGTATTCACTTTTCTATACTCATACTATAAAGAGGTAAAGTTTGTGAGTCTGCGAGGTTATGGGGGTAATTTCTGGATCTTCTTTACCAGTAAAAAGCCACATTATTTGTGAATGTCATAGGATATATAACATCACGCTACGACCAATAGGAGCGGAGCATCAATGAAAAATGTTGCAAAAACAGGGAAAAACAACGTAAACGAAGTTGCGCGGGTCAGCTAGTTATTAATAAACCAAGACAGTTTTTTTTGGAATGTGATGGCAGACATTATTTAGACTTCAAGCTTACGATTCCTCTGCCTTGGCCATTAGTTGAAAATACTTTCAGATACTTTCAGAGGCGCAGCTACCACCGTATCAGCCGTAGGTATCAACTACACGGACCCTCAGGCTACAAGGGTCCCAAAGTAAAGACTCAATTGCAAAATTTTTACGAACGACTCACCTTACTTCAGTCTTTTGGCCGTCTGAGGCAAGCTACGCCCCTGCACATAAAATTCATCTTTCAATCTTTTGGACCCGTTTAGATGTTTTGTAGTGGTTACTTCGAAGATCATCATCCTAGTGGATGAAGCCTTGGACAACAACCAGAAATAGGGAATAATGTCGTTTATATTTATGTACTTCATTTCTTTAGAATTGTGTTCGTCAGTGTTTTTAAAAAAAATATCTATACTGTTATTATAAAGGTCAAGAGTTTGTTTCTTTATTTGTTTGTTTGGTTGAACGCGCTAACACGCGTAACTACTAGCTCAAATTGTAAAAATACTTTTGTGGTGAATAGCCCATTTATCGAGGAAGGCTATAGGTTATATATTTAGCTACGATCAATAGGAACAGAGCATCAATGAAAAATGTTGCGAAAAAACGTCCAATCGCACGCTTTTCAATGTTACATTGTGATTGTCGATGTTTGCTATTGGGTTAGTTTGGTAGTGATTTTATACAGGCGCGGATCCAGAGCTTTGTTCTGGGGGAGGGGGCCACATTTGTCGGGCCGATCAAATGTTTGGGTGGGGGTGCATTTGATTCAACGTCGGTACACCATATTCACCACCATCGATGAGGACGGGGTGTGGGCAATTATCTGCCTAAACACTCCGATTTCCCCAAATTCCCCCAACAAAAGGTCATTCAGTCGAATCTGGGGGGGGGAGGGAATTGCCCATGTTGCCCCCCTTGTGTTCACACCTGATTTTATAACATATATATTTATTCATAATACGTTAATATCAGCATTTTAACTAGTGAACGTTTTATCTTTGTTTTTTGTTCCATATTCAAAACAGAACAGAAGAAGACAAAACATTTTTTGTCTCGTAAAAAACTAGAATCATGCAGATTCTCTATTACCATAACTCGTAAAACAATCATCTAATTTCATAATCTCCTTAACAGGCCGCCGCCAAAGAACCCTTAGCGGCAACATAACATCAGACTACGCAACAGCCCGCGCGCGCATCATAAAAATACCCCTCGACGAGGTAAAAACCTTCAGAATAACACGTAACAATCAACAAATGCAGTTCTCAACAAAACCTGGGGTTTGGCAGACCACGTTTTACTTCCAGCACGGAAATGCCGAAATCTTCGTGGCTTATCTACAAAATCATGTTAAAACTGCAAAGACGAGACATGATAGAAACACGTATATGGTTGTGGAACCTAATATTGAGTCTCAAGTCCTAAATAGATCATTCGCTGAGCTGGATATCTTCACGGAGAATACTACAGATGTTGTATGGAATTTGGTGTCTAACTTTAAGCAGAGGCCTTATGAGACTACTATGGAAGCGTTTTCGAAACTAACTGATATTGGTAAGCAAAATTTTATATTTGGAATGTTGAGACGAAAAATGGCTCTCTAAAAGTATGAAAAGAGAAAATGTTTTTACTCATAAAAGGAGTGTTATGTTTTCCAGGGTTCATGCATGCTCGTATGTTCTAGTGAGCTTCTTTATTCCATTGAACGGATTTAGAAATGTACTAGCTTTTCCCCATTTTTAGGGTTCCGTACCTCAAAAGGAAAAAAAATGGAACCTTAAGATCAATTTATTGTCCGTCTGCCTGTCTGTCAAGATCATTTATCTCGGGAATGCGTGGAGGTATCAAGTTAAAATTAAAATCGTACACTCAGGTCCACGGTTTCTTGAAGCTGAATTTCGAGACTCGATTCCTAAAGTATTTTTATATTATGTCGAAGCGCCAGGGTAGCCGTTTGAGCTATTAGTGGCTCAATATTCGAATTCACATTATGGTAAATCGTAATCGATCATACGAACGCGGATACCTTGAGCAAGGCAAAGTCCGCCAACTATTGTAATCATTTCGATTACACAAATGCCACTGCATCACTGACTCTATACTTTAAAAATAGCGAAGTCTATCAGAAGGCGTGTTGTCGCTACAACCGCTCGAGTAAAACTGCCGAATTAGACTCACTGAAACGTCAAACTAAAGACACGCTATCTTGCAGCGGCCATGTTTAAATGGGTCAATAGACTTGCTTTTTAATCAAAACAGATACTAGGTCAACGAGCGAAGGAAATCAATAAGCGTTTTAATAATTCTCCGACATATATATTTTATTCTAATACCTATATAAAATACATTATTTTAAAGTTTCATCAAAATCAGTGCAGTAGTTTTGACAGACTTAGATATTTTGCTCAAAATAAGAAGTGCAATGTTTTCCAGTGTTCATATATGTATGTGTATTTCTTTATTCCCCTATAACTCATAAACACCTCGCTCTAATAATGATCATTTCAATTCCAGTGTACTATGGCAATGAAGGTTTGAACGGCAAACGCGACGTTTCTGAAGAAGTAGCCGACCTATTAACAAAGAGTATGAGCGCTATGGAAGATGCTACAACAGTCACCAAGAACGATGAATATGAAGTTATTAGCGTCAAACCAACTTTACCACCTAGACCGAGTATACCCAGGTAAGGAGGTAATAAAATCGCTTAAAAAGAATGTTATTTAACATTAACTTTAAAAAAAAAATAGCCTATCAAATTTGTAATTTTGCTGACTCATAGTTATGAAAATATATATATATATATATATATATTACGGGTCTTAATCGCGTGAATAATTTAAGGCAAAATACCTTGTTTATTGCCTGACGTTTCGACCGTATTGCAACGGCCGTGGTAACGGGTTGACTAGTTCAGCTCAGCATCGCCTCCGTGAAGCGCGGGTTTCGGAAACTACACTCGCTTGATTTTTATCACTCACTATTATGGAACCGTCAGTACTTCGACACACACTAAGGAAATCTGCAAACTGACTATTATATTATTACGATTTTGACTCACTATAGCTCTGGTATACATTATAGAATTTTATAAGCTACGGGTCTTAATCGCGTAAATATTATGTTATGTATACTGACCGTCTACCCGTGACCACGGCCGTTGCAATACGTTCGAAACGTCGGGCAATAAAACAAAGGTATTTAGCCTTAAAATAAAATATTTACGCGATTAAGACCCGTAGCTTATAAAATTCTATAATGTGAACAAATCGCGAAAGTTTACGAACATATATAGCTCTGGTATATTAATTTATTAGCTAAGACAATGTTTTATACACTGAACTTTGCTAGAAAAACATGCAGCCGAATGAAGAAAACCCCAAATCGGATCAGTAGTTTTTGCAAAAATCCCAAAAATACCTACATATTGTTAAAAAAAAAAATCCTTGAGATGTAAGAATCAAAAGTTTTTTTTTTATCTTTCAAACTACAAAACGAATTTTCATCAAACAAAAATACCAAATCATCGTAGATTTTAAAGTAATAGTCAAATAATCGCTGCTTAAAGAAACCAAAGTAATCTATACTAATTTTTCAATTCGGATCAATAGGTCCTGAGATTATCGCGTTCAAACAAACAAACAAACTCTTCAGCTTTATAATATTATAGATTATAATGGCCTGACCTATACTTATCAATATAGTGATAAATATATCACTATATTGATAAGTATAGGTAACAATCATTGATGTATCACCAGTTTGGGTTCGTTGACCTCGTCACATTACCATCTGTTTATTATTTATTTTGTACTAATAATGACTTATACGACTAAAAAGCATATCGTAACTAGTTATAGGTATCAGCATGAATCATTCCAATCAATTAATATATTTTTAGTTGTAATCAAGTTTTATGTACTTTTTGTGGGACAGCATTTTTTTGGTTAACCCTTAAAAATTTCCTTTAACTGAACACGCGCCCGATCTACAATATTTTACACTATCCAAAACATAGAAACAACATCCCCTACATAATTATATAATTTCATGCAGTCGGAGGCACTTTACTAAGTTCATCGAGATTCATTGATGCCTCCGACTGCATGAAATGATATAATTATGTAGGGGATATTGTTTCTATCTTTTTTGTGCAGGCGGGATTTTTAATTTTTATAATTTATTTTTTTATTTAATACTTTTTAGTGGTTGTAATATGTAACCGATGTAAGAACTATTTTATCACAGCTATTGTCAAGTATTGAAGATTGAAAAAAGAATGGTTGCTAACTAACTTTTTTAGTATTACAGTTATAATCAAGTTATACCTTTTTGATTTAATACCCATATTGCAGTATTCATAACAACTTTTTTTTCATATCTCCTTATTTTGACATCTCACAGCCGCCATGTTTGTTTTTCCAAACATCACATATCTAAGAACACTTGGGCAGTCAAGACGAATCTAACGAAGGCATAATTGTATAAATCTGTTCAGTGGATTGTGAGATATCAATAATAAAGAATATTACATACATACATACAAACATACATACATACAAACATACATACATACAAACATACATACATACAAACATACATACATACAAACATACATACATACAAACATACATACTTACAAACATACATACATACAAGATACGCGCGAAAAACATAACCCTTCTTTACAGTCGGGTAATTAAACTCCCACGGTTTTATTTATTTTCGTTTGAAATCTTTTGCTGTAAAATGTCGGTTTTGGGGATACAACAACTTACGAAGAGATACCAAACATGTTTCTTATATTTTTTTATTTTTTGATAGACAATTTGGCACAAGAACATCATTTGTGATATAGATGTTTAAAGAAAAAAGAAGTTATTTTGTATTTATAGTGAATTTTCCTTGTTACAGAGGTACCCCACTGTCGACAGAGAAATGGGACGGGCTTCAAGACACGGAGGGAAGAGTGACCGAGGTCGAAGGAGTGAGACAACTTATATTTAGAGGAGTAAGCGTTTATTTACACTTAAGTACAACTTTCACGAAGTTTATAACACATTTATAATAATGTAGGACTATGTTTTATAAATTTATACACTAATATTCAGAAAAAATATAGTAGAAAAACGAAAATCTTAGTAGTTTGTAAAGAAAAGTATGCAAAAGTGTAATTTTCGGCGTTATTAATTAAAAAGTAAAATAAAAAACTACAAAAAGAATCTCTCCGGCGGGGAATCGAACCCCGGTCTCCCGCGTGACAGGCGGGGATACTGACCACTATACTACCGAAGACTTGTAATTCTGTTGCGAAATTTAAGTTCTTATCAAGAGAAGAGAATTAATGCAATTTTTTTACTGAAATTAAAAAATTAAAATTTCCTAATGCAATTTAAAAAAACATGTAAGCTATTTCTGTTAGTGCATAACTAACAGACAGAGCTTACATGTTTTTTTAAATTGCATTAGGAAATATTATTTTGCCTAAATAATTTCGACAAAAAAGTGCACGAATCAATTCATGAGATTACAAAGGGTGATTACTCTAACCCATAAATTGCAAAAAGGTTGGCACACAGTACCTACTGATTTGGCTGGTATTTTTTTTTATCCCACTTTAAAGAAGGGTTATGTTTTTCGTGCGTATTTTGTATGTATGTAATGTTATTTATTACCTCATATCTCGCAAATCACTGAACGGGTTTATACAATAAGACGTAGTTAAATTCATCTTGATAGGATGATTCTTAGATAGGTGACGTTTGAAAAAAATATATGGCGGCTGTGAGATATCAAAATAAAGAAGTGTAAAAAAAGTTGTTTCGAATACTGCAACATGAGTATCAAATTAAAGGGGTCATCTTAAGCATTTCAAAAATGTATAACATGATTATGACTGATATACTAAAAAAGTCAGTTAGCAACCATTCTTTTTTAAAATTTTTACTTGACAATAGCTGTGATAAAAGTTAGTTGTTAAATCCTACAACTACTCAAAAGTATTAAATAAAAAAAAAACACTCGCCTATACAAAAAAGATAGAAACAAGATCCTTTACATAATTATATAATTTCATACAGTCAGAGGCACTTTACTAAGTTCATCGAGATTCAATAATACCTCCGAGGGTATCTTGTTTCCATCTTTTTTGTGCAGGCTGTTTTTTTTTTTATTGTTAAAAGATAACTGACAATGTGGGATTGCGGTCCCGCATTACTAGCAATCCTGTTAACCCCTCCAGCTAAGCTCTATGGCTTGTGTAAGGAGTGGTTTCACATCGGTAGTATAATAGCCAGGATTCAACCCACGACCTCATGATTGCGAGACCGATGCCTTAGCCATTAGGCCACCGCCGCTTTTAAAAGTTATACCACCTACGTATATGGTGGCACCCCCATCCCCGAAATTACAACCACTTTTCTTCATCTCCTGAAAAATGTTCGTGAGTACGTCCATGACACGAATTGGACATTATTTTGAAAGTCTTTTTTTATCATCTCCTAGGGTGTAGCACACTCAATACGCCAATCAGTATGGAAATACCTTCTGGACTACTATCCTTGGCACATGACACACTCAGAGCTTAGAGTCTTACAGAAGAAAAGAACAGAAGAGTACTTCTGTATGAAGCTGCAGTGGAGATCCATGACTGAGGGACAGGAAGCCAGGTTTGTTTATATACGAATTAAAATCGATTCAGCCGTTTAATACTACTAGGAATGCTACAGGTATCCACACAAAGGATTCAAACTAATAACATAAAGGCCTTGTGTCATGGCATCGTAGATCTTAATACCAATGACAATGCAGTTTTGATAGGGGTTATTCATTAATTACGTAAAGATGATTTAAGCGATTTTTAAACCTTCTACCCCCATGGATACATATTTCTCGACACTTTCCCTTCTTATGTAAGATTATATCTTGTTTTTCTGAATAAGAAATGTCGTAGTGAGTAAAAAAGTGCAAATTCGATTGAATCGTACATCTGGTAGTTCTGCCGCAAACGGTAGTGGAGAGAGAGTAAAAGAGAGTGGAGTTAAAGCCCCCCCTTTTTGAACGACATGGAAATTACGCGGGATTATTAAAGTTATAAAATAATGTTAGTTTGAGTAAAATAATATGCAATTGTGACTGGAATTATTATTGAAGAAAAACAACAAAAAATAATCGTTTTTTATATTTGTAATAATTAAAATAAAATTAATACGCGGGAAGAATGTATCACAGTAAACTTATTATTTGTAATCATTAAAATAAATAGAAATGGAGATTATTTCATATATATATATATATATATATATCCATTTAGGATTATTTAATTGACAAAATCTTATCAAAATTTATAAAATTGATTAAAAAATCTGCATCCCAAATAGAATTATTATTAAATTGCAACTTACAAAATATTACATAAGATTGTGTTTTAACCACTTAATTTTTGTACTAAAGAGTGAATTGAACTGCAAATGTGGCCTATTTGGAAGAAATTTTGTTTGGAAGTGGTTGAAGCTTGAGAAGGGTCATAATTATGTTACTTTCTATTATCTAAATAAAATTTAAAAATATAATTAATTATTATAATTTAAAATATACAGTATGCCCTAAAACTATGCCACACGGAGGAAAAGTACCTGAAATATTATAAACAGAACATTTTACTGAAAGAAGACCTAATTTTGATTTTAAAATTAATTCGAACTCCATTTAAAGATTTTTAAATAATCCTCTGTTTGGACCGTGAATTGAACCCGCAAAATATGAAAAAAAAACATCCCTTATTTTTACAATACCAACTGAAAGGGACTTTTTTATGACACTTTACCTCCGTGTGGCATAGTTTTGAGACACCCTATATATTATTACTAGCTGACCCGCGCAACTTCGTCTGCGTAAATTTTCTCTTTCTTCTTTTTTCTTCCTTTTTTTTTACAACATTTTTCATTGCTGCTCCGCTCCTATTGGTGGTAGTGTCATGCTATCCAACAATAAAATATTTTTTCAATGCGGCCCAGTAGTTCCTGAGATTATCGCGTTCAAACAAACAAACAAACTCTTAGGGGGATGAAAAATAGATGTTGGCCGATTCTCATAGATGCCGGATAAGCACAAAAAATTTCATCAAAATCGGTCAAGCCGTTTCGGAGGAGTATGGCAACGAAAACTGTTACACGAGAATTTTATATATTAGATAGTATTAAATTTATATATACTTACAGGTTTTCAGAATATAGAGACCGAAAATCACTAGTGGAAAAAGACGTAAACAGAACAGACAGGACACTACAATTTTTCGCCGGAGATAACAATCCAAACCTGATAGTTTTACAAGACATACTAATGACCTATGTTATGTATAACTTTGACCTCGGCTATGTGCAAGGAATGAGCGATATATTAGCACCACTGTTATACCTTTTAGGGAATGAGGTTGATAGTTTTTGGTGTTTCGTCGGATTTATGGATAAAATTGTAAGTTTAATCACTTACAGTAGGATCAACGTAACTTGACCGGATTGAAACTGGCGAAAAGTGGTTGTGCAGATGCATTTTTTTGGAGTAAAAGGTGACAGGATGCAGGGGGCGGGGCGGTAACTAAACCAAGAGAATTAGAGATGCGATTACGCATTACATTGTCATAATTAGTATTACTAACGCATGTTTTTTGTGTTTTTTACGTAAAGTAATTGTTTTTCAAACTTTCTTTATTATTTATTGTAACTGTTCTAAATTTAAACTTTTACGAACTCATTTAAATAGTATTTTCATGTTGTTGAATTAGAATTTTGTTAGTATTTTTAATCGATTAAACATAATTAATCGTTTTCGTAAGTAATTTTAGGGTTGCATCTCTATGACATGCACGAAAGTGATTGAACCTAACTTCAATCCGGTCAAGTTACGTTGATCCAACTGTATATAACAACTCCGCCGCCTCCAAAGCTTTAATCTTCTTATTTATTCTTCATACATTACGCAAATCGTAATAAATTTACATTTGGAAATGGCGAAATGTAAGTCAAGTTTATAGTAAATTTTTATAGGCATTTCTTGCCAATTACAAGGGAAGAGAAATTTCAAGTTTAGTGACATAGTTCAGGTTCGATTCCTGGGTCTGAACTTCATTTTTTCCTTTCAAATGCAGTTATTGTGTTTATAATATACAGGCATCAAACTTCGACATGGACCAAGCGGGCATGAAGCACCAACTGCTGCAGCTCCAACAGCTGCTAATGTTCGCGTCCCCGGAGCTCGCGCATCATCTCTCTCAGAAGGACTCCGGCAACATGTACTTCTGCTTCCGGTGGCTGCTCGTCTGGTTCAAACGGGAGTTCTCACATAGGGATATTATGAGGTAATGTCAAAAGGAGTTCAATTCAAAGTGTTGAAACCCTTTGTTATATTCATTAGTACCTGGATGACCGAGCTTCGCTCAACTTTTTTTTTACGACGTTTTCTAGAAATCATAATATCTCGGGACAACTCACACAACGCAATCCGATCCCAAACTAAGCAGAGCTTGTACTATGGAAACCAGACAACTGATAAACATACTTATATATTTCTAAATCATCATCATTATCATCATCAGCCTATCGCAGTCCACTGCTGGACATAGGCCTCTCCAATTGCACGCCACTTTGTTCTATCTTCGGCTTCTCGCATCCAGCTCCTGCCAGCCGTTTTGCGTAAATACATACATATTATAGATAAATAACACCCATACTAATGAAATCTAGCTAGATCGATTTATCGCCCCCGAAAGCCCCTGCATATTAAATTTCATGAAAATCGCTAGAGCCGCTGCCGAGAATGTGGATAAACTTTCGCGATTTGTACACATTATGAAAATATTTATTATGGGTCTTAATCGCGTGAATGATTTAAGATAAAATACCTTGTTTATTGCCCGACGTTTCGACCGTATTGCACGACGACCACGGCCATCGCAATACGGTCGAAGTGTCGGGCAATAAACAAGGTATATATATATATATGTACAAGAATTGCTCGTTTAAAGGTATAAGATATCTAAATTCTTAAGCAAGCATCTCAAATTCACATAGTATTTCTGCGGATTGACGGATGTCACACGTTTTCTAAGCTTTGATTCTGAAATATGCCGCTTTCCTCACGATGTTTTAAGCATGTGCACCCTAAATCGACACACAACCAATGCTAGAAATACACTAATCTAGTGTGTCGTGGCACGCCATAATCCCCACCACCGTTCTGGCGCGATCGCCTGCGAGCGGTCCGCGTCACACAGATCACTCTGCAACACACCACGCTGCATTAATGTGTCTCTAGCCATACTAAATGTATGGAACTGATAGGCTTCTGACGCGTTGCGACACTCCACAACACAATAGTATGTTTTTGTTTTAACTGTCGTCCACACTTTGCATTGACGACAGATCGGCAGCACGACAGTCGTCCAACGATAAATTATCGTCCCGACATAATGGAAACTCCTTCCTTTTCGACAATCCTCTTGTGTTCATTTGAACGAATTATATTCCCCACTTGCATACGCTTATTCTTACCCCTTGTGATTTACAACTCTCGTCCTCTTCCATTAAATCTCATTTGATCTAATTCTAATTTAATTTAATTGTTTATTTGTCTCAAAACAGTTACATAAATTCTGATATAAATGAGACATCCCCAGTAAGTAATTATAAATACTTGTGTTGGGGCTGTCTCGCTCCTTCCCTTATATTAACAATATTGAGACTGTTGTTTGTAAAATATGAATAAATCTAAAATTAGAATTAAAATCAAAATTAGGATATAACATATAGAATAAAATTAGAATCAAAATAAAATATAAATACAATTTAAAATAAAAATTCTGTTACCCTTTCATTACGTATGACTAAATTCTATGAAAGCTACAATTTATCATGATTGAAGGTGCCTGCGACACAGGATTATTCTCGGCTATAATTTGAAGAAAGATGATTATAAAAGATTATTAATTTTATTATGTTGTATTTTCCAGGCTATGGGAGGTATTATGGACAGGGTTGCCATGTGCAAATTTCCATCTATTAATATGTGTTGCCATACTTGACGCGGAAAAAGATATTCTAATCAGTAAAGACTATGGTTTTACTGAAATATTGAAAGTAAGTGTATCTCATAATACTAATATTATATTCGGAAAGTTTGTGAGGATGATGTATGGATTTTTGTCGCTCTCTAATGCAAAACTATTGAACGAATCTTGATAGAACTTTATGAGTATTTCTATATTATTTTTTTAATGGCCATTTATCTTTGTTAGTAGAAGTAGTGTAGGTTTTTATGTCTGTAATAGTTACTATCAAATGCAGAGAGATCCATGATTCAGTGGCAACCGAGGAAAGTGAGATTTCTTCGAGATTATAGCTATATTACCACTGTCATCCACTTATGTTGGGTTGGCGGCATAAATGTGGGGGAGTGATTGTTTTCTAAGAATTTTCATGTGAAGGAAAGGAGTGCACTTCACATGTCCATTATAAAATCTCCTGGTTAGTGGGTAATCTCTGATGATATTAGGTGTTGTATCCGAAATCAGCTAACTGCCGGTCTCAATAACTTATCTACCGTTAACTGTCTATCTGTCTTGCTTTTAGACTCTATTTCCACTTAACATCAGGTGGGATGGAGTCATTTGCTTACCTATAAATAAATTAAAAAAAAACATTGTGAGTCGCTCGCATTGTGGGGGAAGGAGTAGGAATGTCAACACAGTTTCAATCCAGTTTTAGAAGTTTACTTGTGAATAAAATACACATGACATTTGCCAATTTCGGAGATTCATTTTGACTATAAATGTTGATTAACTTTCGCGATTTGTACACATTATTAAAATATATATATTACGGGTCTTAATCGCGTGAATAATTTAAGGTAAAACACCTTGTTTATTGCCCGACGTTTCGACCGTATTGCAACGGCCGTGGTCACGGGAAGACTTCCCGTGACCACGGCCGTTGCAATACGGGAAGACTTCCCGTGACCACGGCCGTTGCAATACGGGAAAACTTCCCGTGACCACGGCCGTTGCAATACGGTCGAAACGTCGGGCAATAAACAAGGTATTTCACCTTAAATTATTCACGCGATTAAGACCCGTAATATATATATTTTAATAATTCATTTTGACTCCTCACAAAATTAACGCCCTCTAAGAGACCATAAACTAACTCTCAAAAACTTAACCAATGTTTCTTTTTTTTCAGCATGTAAACGACCTATCAATGTGCCTAGACGTAGATAAAATACTAAGCACAGCCGAAGGCATCTACCATCAAATACTATCCGCCCCACATTTGACCGACCAAATCAGGATTATCCTTGGAATGCCAACACTCAACCTGTCCACCCAATCTGAGATAGGAGATGGTGAAGCAACCACGTCGAGAGAGATAGAAAATGGTACGACTGAGACAAAAAACATGTTTGGAGCTGAAATGGAAGAAGTTATGTATCAAATAGGCTTAGACATGAATTTTTGAGGTGGTATTTATGGTTTATGTATGCGTTTAGATTTGCTGTAGTCGGTTTTTTTGGTGGTTTTTGAAATTGCTTTGATCCTGTATCTTAATAGCCGTGATCGCTAGTCCGAGTTTAGAGTGGTCGTATGAAATATTTGCGGCTATATATTCGAACTAATGAGGATGAAGTAAAGTCCCTTATAGTTCAAATTATTTTGATTACCTGCTAATTACTACAACTCTCACTATAACAACGTCAACACCTTGTCCACACGATTATAAATAGCGACAAGTCAATCGATAAGGCGCTTTCGGTTCGGCCGTTCAATTCCGACTCCCGAGTGTGACTAACTGCGTGTAGCATTTCAAATGTAAACGTCAAAAGATAGTCACGCCATCTACCGGCAGCCATGTCTAAGTGGGTCAATACACTTGCTATTTAATCACAGATGTTAGGTCAATGAAAATCAATTAGCGATCTTCTTTCTCCGATATATTAATACAAGATAATTGCATTAGTACGAAAAAAATATCAAGTTCAGATTCAGAAATCGAATCTAGAGTCTTTCGAGCGAAATGCCATGCCTCGTAAGTGCAGCTGTTCTGAACTTGTATATCAAAAGGTCTATGCAAAAGGAAAATGTTTTTAATTTTAAGCGACATAGTCTTTTTAACGCAATGGGCCAGTTTCCAATTAGTCAATACAACAACTCTTTAACAAATATCAAACACTTTTAAAAGGAGATCTCACGCCGACTCACACGTTGGCTCCACCGGCGGTCTCAACTCCACTCGACCAACGTGTGGTTCTGGAATAATGCTCGTCCCAACGTTCTGTGAATAAATAATGGAAAAAACCGTGCGAGGGCGGGCTGGGCCGCTAGTTCAAATTAAGATAAGAAAATATATAGGTAGATATACTTTAAGCGCGGTAACACAAGGGCGGCTAATCGCAAGTGCCTTGGCAATAGTTTAGTGATGGATTCATCAGTCGGGTTGTTCCAGAGAGCTTGAACCCTAGTGAGCAAACCACAACTTTGATTTGGGGGATTTTACCTCGCTGCAACTCATTTAAATCAGTTACCCCTAAAAATAGAATGAAAAAAGTTTTTGTTTTAAATTCTGTTTTCAAAATAGTAAAAGATCAACAAGTTTCAAAATCACATTCGCGGGAGGTCTCCGATACTTTTGGGGAAGGGAGAATGCTCAAAACACCTCCCTTCCATCTCTCTCCTAGATCCGTTACTGCTCTATTTGTATAGGATGACTTAAAATTCAGTCGACAAACTTTAAAGGGTAATATAATACAAAAAATAAAACAAAAACATATACAAAATATTTTTTAAATAACTTCGTAATATAATTTTTGAAAAAATAATACTTTTAAACCCTTCAACACCTACCATCTACTTGTGTCACAACCATTTACCACACATCTGTGAGACCCCGGAGTAAAATCGAAGTTTCTTTGTCAGATGTAGGACCTAAATCTCACAATAAACAACGATTTTACTCCAGTACAATAGTCTGTAGGTGGTTAAGGTCATAACTCCAAAAACAATTAGTAGATGATTAAGAATTAATATATTAAATATTTTCCAAAACTGATATTACAAAGTTATTTAATGTTATGTAAAGAAGCCACAAGTGGGATGTTATTAGAATAATACAAATCATAATATAAATAATACAGATTTTTATATCGTATGTGCACCGACTAAATTGATAATTAATCGATTTGTTTATGTATTAGACATTTGACAAAAATACTACTCAGTATTTGTTTACATTATAATCGATGGACCGTAAAATATTTTTTTTACAATTATAATTGTCAATATTTCGATGTAAAATGATCCCTTTCGGCGTTTTAGGACCACAATGAGAAATGACCACAATTAAAAATGACCACTTCCCGAAATGACCACTTCTTGAAATGACCAATTCTTGAAAAGACCACTTCTTGAAATGTCCACTTGGTACTGAAACTCCCCTATCAATTTGTTGACTGATTTCAAAGTCACCCCATAAATACCTTGAAGGACGTAAGCAATTTCAAACCACCCAATCCAAAAAACGCACAGCTGCTTGCTAACATACATAATTATAATTATTTATTTCTATGCATAATACATCGTAGATAGATAGCCATTTTAATTTTTATATTCCTGCATTATTAAAACTTTTCAATTTCATTTTATTTATGTAAGAACGAACCACCTCAAAGTACATAGTAAGCACATAAATACTTGACATAATAATTTTATTATTATAATTAAATAATTAAATGATTGTTAGTAGGCTATTTGATAGTGTCAATAATAATATCTTACGGCCGGCCTCGATGACTTATCTACCGTTAACTGTTAGTTATAATACCTAACTATGAAACGAAACTGACATTTATGCGTTTCCAATTATTATTATTTTATTTTAATCATCATACTACAGTTGTCTCAATGTAACTTGGGCGGATTGAAGTTGGCGACAAGTGGTTGCTCAGATGCATCTTTGGAAGTACCTAAATGGTGACAGGAAGCGGGGACGGGGGCGGTAACTAAACCAAGATAATTACATTTTCATAATTAGTATTACTAACTCATGTTTTTTGCGATAATTATCGTTAAGAAATTGTTTTTCAAACTTTCTTTAGTATTTACTGTAACTGTTCTAAATTGTTTTGTTTATTGTTGAATAAAATGTTGTTTGTATTTATAATCGATTAAACACAATATTTAATTGTTTTCGTAAGTAATTTTAGGGTCGCATCTCTATGACATGCGCGAATGTGTTATGGACCTAACTTCAATCAGGCTGAGTTACATTATGACAACTGTATACGAATAGTTCGACGTAATGTATGAGAATGCAATCAAAGTTCTAATTCCATCTGATAGGTTTCCTTTTTTATCTATCACAGTACAAATGTCAGTTACTATACAACAGTTAGCTATTTTAACAGACAGTTATTGGTAGTTAAGTTACTGAGACCGACCGTTATTTGATATCAGCTCTAAGCATAGCCAAAAAAGTGTTTTGTATCCATGAAGACATGGAGAAATTCTTGACTCTAACAGTAAAACTAGCGTTTAGGCGTTTTGGAGGAACAAACAAATCCCTACCCAGGGTACTTCTATTTCTATGTATAAAGAGTCCAGTTAGCTCACACTTTCAAATGTTAAGTTGTCACTATAATATTGGCAAACTTCGAACACGACGCAAAGTTACGTTAGTATTTGGGCTATGAATAAACTTGGAAGACATTTTCAAAAGTGAAGTTGTCACTGTTAAAGTTGCAATATTGGGGACAGAATACATACTTTGAAAGCGACTCAACGCTAAGAAGCATTTAGGGGTTATGAGTAAAACTCAAACTTTAGGTTTAGACATTGACATAATTATATTCTATTTCCTATCATAGAAAGGGAAAGATAAACCTCCAAAGTAAATAACCCTTCCTTACAGTCGGATAATGAGGTATTAACAATCTGAATAATGACAATTAACTATTTTTTATTAATATTATAAATCATGGCACTTTAGGTCATAATAAGGTACTAATAGCACCACTCATAATAAAATTTGTAAATAACTTGCAAGAGATTTGTCTAAACACATTTTTTTTGAATGCCTGAAACCATTAACAAACCTCCTTTTTGACAATTGAGGTGCATGACGTCACGACGTGTAATATCGTTTTGATTTTGACATCTGTCAAAATAAGTTTTGACAAGTCAAAAATTAATATTAATGATGCTGTTTTGTTTATGCTAGTAGTTACTTTGAAACCTGTAGTTTTGGTATTTTATTTAAAAGGAAAAGTTTCTTTAAACTTCATTTAAGCGCTTGTAATATACTCATTTGCCAAACCATTATTTTTTTCTTGTAACCTTAGTAAATATAATCTATTTTTGGTGTATAAAAATACAGTGAAAGATACTAAAATATATATTTTTTTAATTCCAGGATACGCTCGAATATAACGGATTACAAATACATATAGTTACAAAAACAGTATGGGCGCTACTAACATAGCTATAGCGTATGTACATACATATATGTAAACAGACTGCATAGAGTGATATTTTTTATATTTTTATAAATACTCGCATATCGGTGTAAGTTTGGCTCCTATTTAAAAAATGTTTTTGACTTCTGGCCGTCACTGTTTCTATCCCACCTATAAAATAAAATTATAAGTAAATTTTTTATCATTTTTTGTAAATAAATTAATAAAACAGCTTGTGCAAAGAAATGGTTGCAAATTGAATTATTCTAAATTCAAATTATCTTCTTTTTAGACGTGTTATAAATTGATGACCAGGTACGCACCAAAAAGTGTGACGTCACCGCTCACGTTCCGTTATCTGTTTGCTAAGCAACGCGAATGGCGATATGTCATCACGTTATTGACTGTGGCCGTCGGGCGTATTCCCCCGATTCCACTAAAGCTGCCACAGGCATGATTGTTTATTACAATGATATCAATGTTTTCTTATGACGTTATTAAAACGACTTTACAGACAACCGTTTTTTTAAACGATATTGTCATTCTTGGTAATTATAAAATGACGGCAAACTGAACTGTGATAATATTCACAACTCCGTATGAAAATACATAAAATACATGTAAAATTCGTAAGATCTTCGTAAGATTCTTTTTGCAGTTACAAGTGTACAATACATTTTAAAACTTGAAATGATCTGGAAAATTGGCTAGAGCGCCCAGAACTCAAAAAAATAAGAATAACATTAAAAAAAAATCTAATCGTTATTTTTGGTCACGATTATTTCAATTTAAAAAAAGATCGGCAGCTTATGTATGGGCACACACCTGTTAAGATAAAAAACATTTTTCTATTATGTATTTCGTGGGCTATAGTTATAATTATTGTTGTGGTTTACAAAAGTTGCACTATTTAAAAAGAAAGCACAACTTTTTCACATTTTTCGCGCACTTTTAGTAATTAAATGATTTTATTACGATATTGTAAACTTAGACATATTAATAATACCTACCTTTTAATTGTCATGACACTATAAATTTTGTTTCTTCTATTGAATTAAATTCTAACATTTAAGTTTAACAAAAATATACACCATTATAATATTATCAAACATAATTTTTTCTAATCTACAATCCATAAATTTAGTAGGTCTTTAATCATAATTTCGTAATATTTGATTACAAATCATATAATTTAAAAATCAATGATAGTGCCATTATTGTATTTAAAAATGAATGCCGAATTTCAGTGGAATATGACTATATTCATATTGTTTAAATTGTTTTCAAATATAACAGGATTGGTGCCAGTGTAAAGTCCAAAGCAATATCTTTATTATTATTAACACGAAAATTTGAATGGATGGAGGTTTGTTACTCAATTACGCCAGAACGAATCTGAACGAAATCTTTCTGAGCGAACGAAGGCGGGGGCAACAGTTAGAAAAAAGTATAAATAGTTTTCAAACCATTCTGCCTTACATATGGTGCTTGTTTTCGAACAATAGGAGTCAAAATATTTATCTCTTGCTGTTAAACATGTCAATTTTATTGTAACATCTTTATATTCTTGTAGTTTTAACATTCTTTTTAGTGTAAAATTTAATGTAATGTTATGTGCCTATGTTCGCCATTGTTTCAAATTGAATATTGTTTTGATTGTAATTATTTTTCGATCATTTATGGTAAAGTTATATTCATAATTTTATTAAAGTTTCTGTACCTGCATTGTGGAGTTTTAATAGATATGAGTGCACCAACAAGAAAGTTTGGATGTTTGTGTGTTTGTATTTTTGTTATTCAATGAGAAAACCAACATTCATGTGGATGGAGCTGCTGTACAAATTAGTTATTTTGCTTGAGGAATGAAGATACTTAGTTCAGAAATTGATCATGCACCATTATGAGTCATAATGGTCCTTGCCTCTGTGGCACGGTGGGAGTGTATCCGACTGGTAGCAGTCGCAAGAGGTCGTGGGTTCAATCCCCACCCAGGATAAAACTTTGTGTGATCAGCACGATGGTTTATTCTGTGTCTTCTGTGAATTGTCCCAAGATAATATTATTATTATTATGATCAATTTATAATTGGCATAATTTTTTTTTTTTAAATCCAGATTTATTTATCCTAGCTAGCCTGGTATATATACATATATAATAATAATATAATATCTTGGGACAACTCACACAACGCTATCTGATCCCAAACTAAGCAGAGCTTCTACTATGGAAACCAGACAACTGATAAACATACATACATAATAAAGATAAATAACACCCAGACACAGAATAAACCATCATGCTCATCACACAAAGTTTTACAAAGTTAGACCACTTCCACCGCGCCACAGAGGCAGTCAATATATGTATATACCAGCTTAATTATAATTTTTCACGCAACTTACATATTTTCTGATTGCTTGCTAAATTTGTCTAATATTGTGATTATTATAAAGTTGTTCTAAAGTATTGATAAACTTTCGCGATTTGTGCACATTGACAGGTCTTAGTTACGTGAATAATTTAAGGTAAAATACCTTGTTTATTGCCCGACGTTACAACCGTATTGCAACGGCCCATGGTCACGGGTGTCTACCCCGTGACCCCGGCAGTTGCCAGGTATTTTACCTTAAATTATTCATGTGATAAAGACCTGTAATATATATTTCCATTATTGTTCTACAGTACTTCTCCACAACACAAGACAGTGTATTGCAGAGAACTTTTAAGCATTATCTTATTCAAAATAAAACCACATACAGTTTTAAAACTATATTACAACTACAAACTAATTCCTTAAAACCAATGAGATCAATTAATTTTTGTACTATGAATTTCACAAATTTAATACATTCATATTTATTTGTGAATGAGATTTCAAATGAACATTCAAACCATACCTAGTTTGATATGACTTATCACACAAATGGCAATGAAAATTCTTAACACCCGTATGAGTTAAAGAATGTCTTTGTAACTCTGACTTCGAAAAGAAACGTTTTCCACAACTGTCACATCCATACTTCTTTTCTTTCAAATGATTCTTACGTATATGAGAACTTCTTGAACTAGATGATATGAATGTTGCATTACACACTTCACATTTATGGTTTCTTGTTCTTTTATGGTTCCAAAGCACATGCGAGTGTAGCCCTCCAGGAACTTTAAATTTCTTTGGACAATATTTACAGCTGTATGGACGATCATTGCTGTGCGTTAACATGTGAATTCTTATATAACCTGGAGGATATGATTTCCCACATTGATCACATTGACGTAAAACTCTTTCTGATTTATTCTTCTCCTTATTTTCTATGTTAGGTTGGCAGGAATGGGTCCTAAGGTCATCCCCACTATAAAAACCTTCCCAGCAGTTTTCACACAGATACGGTTTTAAATGAAGCTTTCTATGCAAGACTAGTGAACGAAAATCTTCAAATTTTTCATTACAGTATTCACAATCTCTTCCAACATCTGATTTTGTTGGATGTTGATTTGTACAATGTTCATTAAGTGATTTTATTGAATGAAACTCCGCTTTACATTCAACGCAAAACAGAAGTTTTAGTTCGTCTTCTATAGGTTCTATTTTTTTAAATCTTCTCGTTTGATCTTTTATATGGCAATTTGGTTTTTGATCGTCAGATTCAAAGTTACAATCATAATTGTCACTTGTTGACTCCAGTAGGTTTAGATTTTCTACTAGAGATTTGGCGCTAGACTCTATTAATACTTTGAATGAATATGTTACAGTTAGTTGGTGTACACAATTGATGCAGATATTCTCTGGATACATTGGGTCTGGTGTTACCTGCAATAAGACAAAAATAGGTTACATTTTAAAAGTGGATCTAGACTACATCTTGGAGCTTAAAGTACAAAGTTCCAGTTGAGTCTGACTTATAAATGACTATTGTATTACATTGTCTAGGAAACCAACATTAACAGAGATACTTGTATATAAATGGTTTAATGCATAAGTATTAGTCCTTGGAAATGGGTAGGCCACATTGCTAGACTCCAAGACAAAAGGTGGACATTCCAAGCGACAGCTTGTAAGGGTCCAGTAGAAAAAGAAAGAGAGGAAGGCCATTGGCATGCTGGGTAGACGACATTGTTGGAATAACAGGGCCCAACTGGGTTTGGAGGGCCCAAGACAGAAACACATGGCAGGGTTTGGAAGGGGCCTTTACCTCATAGAGGGTTCTGGTGTGAATTTTAACAACTTATACTAAACCCAGAAATAAAGGCTTTTTTATTTTATTATTAGACCTACGATTTTGAATATGTAGACTTACACTAGGTTTCTCTTAAGAGCCCCACTAACGATGCATCCATCAATCCAATTGACATAGATGTCTGTCAAAAACTTAAGTATTGTGAATGTAAAAAATGTCATCATCCATTCAAAATGTCCATTTGAATGGATGTTGTTCGGTTTTTAAATCCCAAACTGACGATCATCCAGTCCATCATGCCACACCATTTGGAAGGCATCCATATTGTCAGTGAGAAGGCAAATCAAGAAGCTTCTCTATCTAAGCATAGTGTCAAACCATGGTTACCATAGTCATGAAAGAGAAAGACAATCTCACAAATTGTCAAATTTCATTACTTCTTCGGAAACAAATTTATAGTGTTGACAGCAGTATTTAGTATATCCTTCTTGTGTACATCCAAATGGAAGTATAGTCAATGCTGCCATAATTTTGCGTACATCCTTTCGGAATGGGTCGAAAGGCTTCCAAATGGATGTATCATTAGTGGCCACCCTTACTCCATCTTGTATATAAAACTCAAGAGCTTGTTTGAATATGCTAATTTTAGAAGTTATTGGGCCAATTTAGATTACAATAGTTATGGAAGTAACTTGAGGAAGGACACAGGCTACGCCGATAGCAAAGGCTAGTACTTAATTTATTTATCCATAAACTAGAACTCTGGCTCCTTTTAGGAGTTTTAAGGTGTTGGATTCATATATAACTACATCCTGGCGCACAAGCAGTAAATTAAACGGAGGAAAATAAATGTATTTACCTTGTAATTGTAAAAATTCTGTAAAATATCTGAAAGGTGAACATCTTCCCCGGCTATTCTTATAATAGAATGTATATGGCGCATTTCTTTTTCGCTGCCCAAACAAGTTCGGCACCGTGTTTTGAAATCCATTGCATTTAATAAATTAGATTCGAGTTATTTTAAAAATAATGATATTTTTTGTTGTCATCACAATCACATCAATAGTGTTATCAAAATGTCACTCACTTTATGCAGTGTTGCCAGTTTGGTCAATGGCCATCCTACAACGCATGTTGGTGAGTATGGCTGGACTTTCACTAACAGTTAATTCCTTCTTTTTTCTAAATAAAATAACATTTACGTTTGCTTAAGGTTTGTCTAACCAGACGAATGATATCGATGAAAATACTTTTAACTCGAGCGTGAGTCGTGCGATGTTCAGAGCAGCTTAAAGTTTCAAACGTCATAGTAATAAACTTCCCCAATAACGGATCCAGCTTTCATGTCAGGAGGGGTCACATATTCGTGATCTACCCACGACAGGCTTTAATTCAATTAAGGACCTACAGTAACAACTCTAATTTTAAAAAAAAGTGTTTTAATTTACATTAAATTAAAGTAGGTATGCTTTTGTGGGAAAGTCAAACTTGAACATAGAATAATTTATTTCAAATATTATCAAATTTAAAACCTTTAACGAGCACCCTAACTTTTTTAATTTTTGTTATTATTTGAAATTATTTTAATTTCTTTGTCATAAATTATAATGACAAGTGTTTTAAGAAAAACCTGAAAATGTATATTTTTCAAGAGAATCATCAATCATCATCAATCATTGTCCGTGTGCGTCACTAGCTATCATTGCAATTTCAATAGCTAGTAAACTTGACATCAAAAATAGTTAAATATTATTTAAATAATAATATAAAAATAATTATATAAAATAGTTGTATATTACAACAAGTCTTAGCTGATAACCAAGTAAGATGTAAACCATCTGAGCAAATCTAATGATCACCTTAAAGTGACTGTACGGTTTACTGGTCACTGCATACGAGCCGTCCTTTAAAGGGTTAAACTTTTACGTACGCACAAAACATATTACCCATCCTTCTGCGCAAATCGAGTAACAAGTTATAGTTACAATAGATTCATCAACATCAAAAGAATAATTCTGTATTTGCTCGTCAAAAAAATTACTAGGGCCCACCACTAGGGCGACTATCCTTTTTGATATGGATACTAGCCTTTTTTATTTGAAAAATAAATGGAAGCTTTTTATCAATAAATCTTATTAAATAGTGTAATTGAAACTGTTTTGCATGCAAAGAAATAAAATAAAAATCCTGAATCAGTAAAAAAAATTAGTTATTGATATTTACTCTTATATTTATGTTTGAAGCCCGTCAAAGTATGCGCGTTTCGATGGTTTACATGGAAATAAGGTCTGCCGGAGGGGTACCTGCTTCTAAACATAGTAAAGATCTTTCAACAAATTTATTGTATTCAAAACTGGGGCCACTATTCCACTTCTATCATGGTTTTACCCTATTAGCAAAGGTTTATTTCCCTGATCATATCAACCCATATGATGGCCCACTGCTGGGCACGGGTCTCCCCAGTAGATCCTGGGGGTAATTGCCATAATCGCCACGCTTGGCGAGCGGGTTGGCGATCGCAGTAAGGCTTTAAGTACACAGAGGACGCTGCTGCCCGTCCTCCGGAGTGAAATCCCTGAGTCGCCTTGACGACACCCACGGGAAGAGATGGGGTGATACTATTCTTAAGCCGGCACCACACGGCATTTTCCTGATGGTGAAATAAAATAAGTTTACTTAAAAACATTTTTAAATAGTTTAGCTTATATCTTCAAAATGTATACGTATGGCGCGACGCGTTCATTAAAAATCGATATTTTTTTATGGTACTACATAAAATTCGTCACTCGTAGTTACGACGGTTTGTACGTCTTTCTGGTATGATAATCAGTCTTACAACTGAAAGTATTTTATTTATATCTTTTGAAATAATTTACCGATTCTAAAAACCATTTATAGGTTAGTGTTTCGATAAAATTAGAAAAGATTGACGTTATAAAAAAAAATATTTTTGCGCCCGGGCAAGACCGCGATATATAAAATGGTTTAATTTCTATATTCATAATGTTACTTCCAATTACTCTAAATTAATATTCACCCCTAGAACTCAAAGGTTTGCTGGTAGAAAACTCAATTTTGAGTTAAACTTGCCTTTGTACATAATTATTTATTTTTTTACATATTGTTTGCATTAATAGCAGTAGTAGTAATTTGAATTTGAATATTTATGTCGAAGTGCCAGGGTGGCCGTATTGCATATTAGCGCCTAAGTATTCGAATTATTATTGTGGTAATCGATCATAATGTGGTAAGCGGTTACTTCGAGCAAGTCCGTCATAGTCTAGAGTTCTAATTATTTTGATTACACAAATGCTACTGCAACACTGACACTAGAACCACAAGAAGGCTATACAAACACGACTATAAAATAGCGACAAGTCAATCGGAAGACGTGTTGTCGCTTTGACCGGTCTTTTATGACTTCCTGCCTCCTTCTCGGCAATCCAAAACGTAAACGTCAAATGAAGGTCACGCCTTTAAACGAAAGCCATGTTTAAATGAGACAATACACTCGCAACTTAATTAAAACAGATGTTGTGTGAGATTTCTAAACTGTTCTTAGATTGACTCTCGACGATCAGTTAAAATCACTGCGATCCATTCCTCACTGTAAGAATACTATGTCCGGTTCTATATAAGTTCATTGCGTAAAAAACTTCCCTGGATGTATATAAGTCGAGTGGCCCTGATGGCCTCTATAGAGCTTAGGATGTGTACTCCAGAGTTGGCATCGGGTTTTAAAAGTCTTTTCAAGCACTCATCTGGTATAGTACCGAATCCCTAAAAATAGCGACCGCTCAGATCCATCGAATTATATCTGTCGCCATCACCTCCTCGCTCTCCAAAAGAATGGAACATATTGTTAACTGCCAGCTCCTCAGGTACCTGGAGAGTCAACAGCTGATCTGTGACCGTCAGAACGGTTTTCATCGCGGTCGGCTGGTGATCTTCTAGTCCATCAGTCTCACTAGTGTGTGAAAGTAGTCGAGTCCAACTGAGACGTACTAGGTATAAGCCTTCGACACTACTAGCTTGTGATGCTGGTGTCCTACAAGGCTGTGTATCACCTTCATTGTTTCTTCAGCATATTAACAGCACTGGAGATGGCATCTGAGTTTCACCTTACACGGTGCCGAAACTCAGATGGCATCTCCAGTACAGTTATAATATCCAGTGCAGATAATACTGGGATGAATAGTCGCGCTGTAACGCGACAAATATCCAAGTATTACCATCAATATTAAAAAAAATCCGTAAACAGGACATAGTCATCGTCATGGGGGACCTAAATGCCTAGGTCGGTGTACCGACAGCCATCGTTTTCTGTAGAAAATGATGGCTGTCAAGATAATGATGGAGAGGAGACCTTTCAAGTCCCGACTAACCCAGTTATAACGGACTCACCTTCTACCAGCTTGCCCGCACTAAGCCTGGGCATTAATGTGTCTTCTCCTACTAAAGAGGAAGTAGTGAAAGCCATCTGATCGCTCAAAGACGGCTAAGCTTCAGGAGTTGACCTCATCATGGCGGAAATGCTAAAAGCTGACATGCCCACTAGCGCGAACGTGCTGACACCCCTCTTCCAGAGCCGACGAGTTACCCGACGAATGGAATAAAGGCCTCCTCATCGTTGTTCCTAAGAAAGGAGACTTCTGTGAATGTGGCAATTGGAGAGGCATTACTTTGTTAAGGTGCTCTGCAAGATCATCCTAGACTGACTGTCCGGGGCCGTTGAAACTCTTCTTGGCAAAGAGCAGGCTGGATTCCAACCCTACCGATCGTGGACCAGATCAATACCTTGCGCATTATTCTTGAACAGACATGGCAGAAGGGCAGAAGGAAATGTATTTAAAAAATCCCAAAGGCGATACGCTGAGTGAAAGGTGATTTTTGATTGGTACATATTCCGCGAACAACAGATTTCATGGACACCTTAACACTAATGGATACCTTCAATTTGTTAATAGTAAATGACGGTATCAACTATCATTGCCCTTTTAGCAGAATACAAAATGGCAACACTTTACCAGTGCCGTATCTAGATTCTAGGAATATTTGGAGGTGGGGCAAATACTTGATGATAGCGCTCCCGTGGGCACCCCTTCATCTGCATTTCGTTACACGGTTACGACACTAGCCAATAAATTATTTTATTAAAAAAGACAACTCCCGCATTAGGGTACAAGCCCTGTGTCGCGGGGGACTTTACAAACATACAAATCACGGTCACAAAGTACACCCAGACTCGGAACAACAATTTGTGGATCACACAAAGTGGTGTCTCGTGTGGGCATCGAACCCACGACCTCTTGCGTAGCAGTCGGACACACTCCCACTGCGCCACAGAGGCAGTCAGTAAATAGGCGTTATGTCAACATACATATCACATTATTTGGCATAACTTTTGCCCCAGGGCAGGGAAAAAAAATTGAGACAGGTAGTAAATTAATAGCAAAAGCTAAAATGAATTGTCTGTAATCTAAGAAAAAAATACTAAAGTAACCAACAGTAATGGATCTTGTTGTTACTAAAAAAATACATTTATTGACGGACAGTTTACATGTCAAATAATTTGTCATATTTGACACTTGACAGGCAGCAGATCAAAACACAAAGATGTTTTCTTCACAAAATTCTCAGACACCCGAAGACGATCATAATAAAATTTTACAAAACAACCCTCGTACTCGTCGAAAAAAGTCAATGAAAAATAAAAAAAAACGGAAGGGTATTAAGAAAAAAACTATAGAGAAGAAACAGCCAGCGCGTTCTTCTTTCGCAACAACCACTATGTCGTCTTGGGCTGAGAGCTTTACACACGCTGCTACATGGCAACTGAAGCACCAAATAGCTTATTGGAAGTCTAAAGCCACAGCTTTGGAGTACGAAAATCGATTACTACATGATATTATTCGCAAAAACTACGTTCGCGATCCACAAAAAAGCGATAGTATTCAAAACTTAACTGACAATGAAGATGATGTAGAAAATGTTGAGGAAACTGAGAGTTCTCAAGAAGAAGAAGATGATGATAATGAAGAAGAAGAGAGTAACGAAGACTTAGAAGTAAGTGAAGAGTTTATACAGTTTTTAATGCAAAATGCGAAGTATAAAGAAGATGCTAAACGTGAGAGGGAGTGTTTAAAAGCAAAGCAAAATACAGAGCAGAATATTATTGCAGAAATGGAGGCTATGCCTACGACAAGTGCAGAAACTAAGGAGGAACTGAGTAAAGAGTTATATGGAGAGCAGTGGCAAAGAATAGCTGCATTAGAAACATCTGTACAGTCTCATTTTTTAAGCACATGTGATCTGGACAAACCGGAGTACTGGCCTAATATACCTCTCAACTTTAATTTTAAGTGATCGCTGATTTTTGTATTATGTATGTGTTTATTTAAGTAAAAATGTGTATTTTCTTATTAAATATTAATGTTTTATTGTAAATTATTTGTTATTAACACATTCTTAAAGGATAGCAACCTCCTTTATAGTTACAACATTATAAATTTTCTTCTTACTATTCTCTGCTTACCTTATGTAAAATTTGCTTATTATTTGAATATGGAACACCTGTTTCATTACACTAGGACATTGGCTCCCAAGCAGTGGTTTGCAGAACTCAAAATGTGGTCTGTGAATTAGTTCAAATTTGATTTAATTATTACCCAACTGCAGAGCAGGCTAAGCAGGCTTATGTAATAATAACAATAATATCTTGGGACAACTCCCACAACGTCATCTGATCCTAAACTAAGCAGAGCTTGTACTATGGCAACCAGACAACTGATAAACATACTTAAATATTTCTAAATATGTACATATTATAGATAAATAACACCCAGACAGCATAAACCATCGTGCTCATCACACAAAGTTTTATCCTGGGTGGGGATCGAACCCACAACCTCTAGCGTAGCAGTCGGATACACTCCCACCGCACCACAGAGGCAGTTGAAAATATGTGTTTGATGTGTATGTACATATTCTTCTAATGTTAAGATGTCTGCTCATAACTCCTCAAGGGCTCAACCAATTTTAATAAATGATACATCTTATATTCATCTTGCTGACGCAACTTGAGTGCAGTATTAAATAAAAGGACTTTAAAAGACGAGTATAAAATTTGAAAAAAATTTGAAATATAAAGTTTATGTATCATTTCCATAAACTTTATATTTCAAAATTGATTGAGGTGGCTTATTGTACAAAATGGTTCTTACTAGCTTTCGCCCGCGGCTCCACCCGTGGATGTCGGTTATCGCGATAAAAACTATCCTATCCTTCCTCGGGAACTATCTTCATAGGTATTAGTATTATTCATAGTATTGATTAAATCACCTAGTAATTGTTTTACAACTTCTAAAAAGTACTAAATAAATAAAAAAAACTGAAAAAGTCTGCCTGCAAAAAGACAGAAGCAAGACAACCACACCAACAACAACCCTTCATATTTAATATCATACAAGTGGTATCAGCTGTGTGTTAATAGATTAGTATGCCATGGTTTTCTTTTTTAATGTGAATACAGAGAATTCATAATATACATATGAACTGTTAATAAATGAAGCTTCATTATCTGAGTTGACTAAGGTTTGCTCAATGTTTTTAGGGTTGAAAAACGGAATCAATGTAAATACTTGTAAAACTTACAAGTAGGATTGTAATAAAAAAACATATTAGATATATTTCGGGACTTAATCGCGTGAATTATTTAAAGGTACGAACCTTTTATTTACCCGATGTTTCGGTGTAATACGATCGAAACGTCGGGTAAATAAAAGGTTCGTACCTTGTGTATAAAAATCGCGAAAGTTAATAAATAAAAAAACATTTTTAGGGTTACAAACAATAAATAAAAAAACATTTTTAGGGTTCCGTAGTAAACAAGGGAATCTGGGGACAGACACCCTGGACATAGCAAAACTATAGTTTTGCTTCGTCTGGCCGTCTGTCCCCAGGTTAGCTCAAAGGCCCTTAGTACAAGAAAGCTGTAATTTGGCATGGATATACACATTAATTACGTACGCTGATAAAGTGGTAGAATAAAAGGTTATAAAAAAAAATGGGTACCTCCTCTACCTACAGAATGTGGGGATGTCATATTTTTCTATCGTCAATCCCATCGCGTGGGGTCTTTCAAAAATATTTAGGGGTTGTGAAGACCATTTTTAGGGTTCCGTTTCATAAGCCAACAAAGTAAAAGAATAAAATGACGGTACCACCCATGTAAAGTAGGGATGAGATTTTTTTTTTCACCTACCCCATCGTGTGGGGTATCATGACATAGTTCTTTTAAAAACTTTTAGGGGTTGTAAAGACTATTTAATTTTGTTTCATGGTTCGGATGGGGGAGTACAGAACCCTACATTGTGAGTGGCCCGACATACATTTGCCCGGTTTTTCGATTTAGTGATCCATTCATGAAATAATAAGCTTTAAAGTGCTAATTTTTGTTAGAGTCCCCATACCCTGCAGGCTAAATGGGAATTTTTGGAAATGTGAAAAATATCAGGATAGTACATAACTAGTATTTATCTGATCTATATATTTATATATATATTAATACCTGTTAATTAGCATTCTACGCAGAGGGTTTCGGGGGCCATAAATCAATCTAGCTAGGTTTCATTTTTAGAAATCATTGTTTAAAAAAAATACCAGTCATCCAGGTAGGACACTACACTCTTTTCAAATTGCCAATTTTACAATGTTCGAATGTTTATAAACTTCATATGGGGGTAAGGTGCCGTGTGGTGCCGGCTTAAGAATAGTACCACCCCATCTCTTCCCGTGGGTGTCGTCAAGGCGACTAAGGGATTTCACCCCGGAGGACGGGCAGCAGCGTCCTCTGCGTACTTAAAGCCTTACTGCGATCGCCAACCCGCTTGCCAAGCGTGGCGATTATGGCAATTACCCCCAGGATCTACATACCAGTAGGTTCTACTGGGGAGACCCGTGCCCAGCAGTGGGCCATCATATGGGTTGATATGTGTATATGTGTAAGGTGCTGCAACTAATATACACCATGTTAAAGGACTGATTCCAAATTATATAGTTCAAAAGTTGGAACATGAGAGTTGGAATAAAACAGAAAAATAAAATAGTGGGTACAATATAGTAGGGGCATCTACTTACACTAAGGGTAAAAACTATAAGTGCTTAAATATTTGCCAAAGTACTGATAACGAATTATTATTCTTACTGCAATCGCCAACCTGCTCGCAAAGCGTGGTGAATATGGCAATCATCCCAAGGATCTATAATAAGATTAATAAGTAGGTTCAACTGAGGAGACCCGTGCCCAGCAATGGGACATCATATAGGTTGATATAATGAAAAAAAAACAGACAATGATTTTCATTCCGGCTGTGCTATAGGTAAGTTAATTTTGTGTAAAGTAAATTAATGTCAGTTAAAATTTAAATTAATCTTCATAATAATTTTTCATAATTATGTAAATGATATTATTACTATTACATAACTAGCTGTGCCCGCGACTTCGTTCGCGTGAAAGTCGGGTTTAAATTAAGGTAGTTTATGTTACGAAATAACTTCTGTGTAAGTATGTTGGAAACAATCCTGTCGGGTGAACCGCGATATGACTCAGCAGCGGAGAATCGTCATATACTCATCTATTGATAGTTTCAACACCCAAAAGCTTTGTGAAAATAAATAAGTACCAAATACAGACTTCTTCTTCTTCTATTCGTTAATTGTGTTTTTTGTTATTAATTTGTGTTGTTTTCTTTTTGTCTACTGTTATTTTTATTATTTTACTGTTTTATTTATTGTTTATTTTTATCTACTGCATGACTTTTCCTGTTAAATTATATTATTGTCTATACATGTGTCTTCTGTGTACTAAATAAAAATCGTTCTGTTCTATTCTTTTAGATAGTTAGTTTGGTCTGCGGCTTAAGAAGTGGGTTTTCTGTTGTTTTTGTTTCAATCTTTTAACGTTATACCTACTTATTACCTAATAATTTTCAATAGAATTTGTACGAAAATGTTGTTACTTCCCATGTGATCGTAAACTTGTAAAGCCTAAGTACTTAACTGTGATAGTTTTCCTTATAATTTAAGTATTTATACTACTACCGTGATTTTTTTCACATACCCAACATCAACCATTTAGCTGGCAGGGGGATACTTGACTCTAACAAAAATGTTCACTATAAAGCCTAATACTATACACAAAGGAATCCTTAAATCTAAAAATAGTCTTTACAAACCCTAAACGCTTTTTAAAAGACCTATCTAATGATACCCCACACGATGGGGTAGGTGAGAAAAAAATCACATCCCCACTTTACATATAAGAGAGGTACCCTTAAAAAATAATGATTTTCAAGATTTTATTCTTTCACTTTATCGGCGTTAGTAATTTCATCATGCAAAGTTGCAACCTTCTAGCACTAATAGTCTCTGAGCTAAGCTGCGGACGGACGGACATAAGGGAACTATAAGGGTTCTGTTTTGCCATTTTGGCTAAAAATGGGGTGTATTTCATAAAGTGTTACAACGCAATACTAATAAAATGTTTTTTCAGGATTTTCCTTTGTCTGCAAAGATATACAACTGAAATGCATGTAAAACTGCTGTAACACTTTAGTAAACAAACATAGAGCGTGTCATGTGTGTCACGCCCGCGAAAATGTCAGATATCTCTAAAGGTACGGTTGACCCCCCTCCTCCCGTCACCCGAACTACTCACACTTGACCGATGTTGAGTCATTCATTAACGTTGAATTGATGAACACGTAATCTCCAACCATAACCCCAAAACATGATCCTCGATGCCCCTGTGTGATGCGTGGTCAAACAAACGGACAGACAGACAAACATTTATAAAAATCATAGCAATGTGTTTCTTTTTAAAACTTCTTTTACTAAGTATAGAACATTATTGAATACAACGCCATCTACTTTCAAGAATGTTGCCACTCAGCATCTGAAGCACTTATACCCTAATAAATGTTTTCACAAATAAGGAATTATTTGATCACGGTGAACAATTTGATTTCATAGATGGCGCTACATGTTTTTTTTTTACGTGTGTAATGTCTTTTTTTTAGACGAACACATAATTTCTGGAAAATGTCGAATACTTTTTAATTATAAAGTAATATTGTTTTTCATTTCTACTACGGTTAATTAATTACTCTCAGCAGTGCATGCAATACCTATAATTAACTAACCTACGTGCATAATTTACTTGATTTTTAATATAAAAAAATAATAACCAAAGTAAATAAGTTACTTACGGTCGAAAAAATAACTAAAACATTGAGAAAAATATTAAAAAAGGATAAAGACAATTTAAAAAAATACACAAAGAACATAATCAGACATCGGATTCGAGCCCGGGACTTCGTCGTCAAAGTCCGCTAGCATAGCTTCGAGGCTATACTATTCGCTACTTGCGATGTCAAAATAACTGTTCTTATGAAACTTAACAATGTTGTGTTTAGCTCCTTTTAGTTTTAGCGTGAAGTTATGTATTCCATAGGTTACAATTATAGATAATGTCTAATTGTGGAAAATTTTGTGATAAACCATTATGGTGCGACAAAAAATACGTTGCTACTCGTTCCCCATAGACGTTAGCGTAATGATTCATAGTGTAAATAATGTCCTATAGTATTTACTATAAAACTGCAAATTTTCATAAAGATCCGTCTAGTAGTTACTGATTTATAACGAAAAATAGCTACAGACATTATCCCTTACTGCTTAGCTCCTATGGGAAAAAGCGTGATAATTTATTGCCTAAATGTTAATCTGCATCTATTAGATTGCACGTGCAAAATTTCAACCGAATCTGTACGGTAGTTTTTGCGTGATGCGTGTTCAAACAAACAGACAGACAGACAGACAGACAGACATTTCTAAAAATGCAGCAAAGTGTTTAAATACTCTTTTCGAACATTTCCTAATATTTTTTTTCACTAAGTTCGGCCATGTACAGACACGTGAAATTTACAGTTTTATTATATGTATAGATATAGATTATTATGAAAAATAAATAAGAAGCTTAATTTAAATTTTAACTGACATTAATTTACTTTACACAAAATTAACTGCGACAACTCACACGTCATTTGATTCCAAACTAAGCAGAGCTTGTATTATAACGAACAGACAACTGATAAACATACTTATATATTTCTAAACACATATTATAGATAAATTACACCCAGACACAGAATTAACAATCGTGCTCATCACACAAAGTTTTATCCTGGGTGGGGATCGAACCCACGACCTCCGGTCTCCCACGATCACTAACCACTAGGCCAACAGGCCAGTCCAATGTGTTTTTATAGTTCACGGCATAGTCCAGTAGATGGCGTTACCGTCTACCTAAATTTTCTTAAAATTTAAGTTGTCATGTTGTTGCGAGTATCTACCGTCCCTTGTCTTGAAAGGTCACATTTGTGATGGTGTACCTTAAATACAGACCTATTAGTATTGTAAGTGAAAAGTGTAAGAAATAATGTACCTACTTAATGTCTAAAGGCCAGTTGGTCTTGTGGTTAGTGACCATAACAGTAAGGCTGTTATGCCAGAGATCGTGGCTTCGATTCCCACACAGGATAATACTTCCTGTGATGAGCACGATTATATAATTTGTAACTGGGTATAATTTATGTGGGTATGTATTTTATTTTGTATGCGAGATCTGCGATCAGAACAATAATTTTAGCAGGTTTGTTGATTAAAAAATCATACATTTTACTTTTTGTTTCAACTTATTAATGTGTTCATCATGAATACCTTTAGCGTCCGTTCCCACTTTTCGGGTGTCGGATCTGAATAAAAATCCGATGCTCCAGCGGTAGAACATTTTGTATGCAGCTGTTCACACTTACGAGGACACGATTTTTTAATACAATAATTGCTTTTTTGAAACATAGAAACCAAGAAAAGTCCAGACCCAGGAATCGAACCCGAGACTTCCACCACTTCCACCCGAGACACCATTACCAATCTGGACTATATTACTAGACCTTAAATTTTTCTATCCTTTCATGTACGTGAGTTGGGCCCTCGCATGCGCCATCTAGCCGGTTCTTAAAGGACTAACACAGCTTTTGTTATTGCTTCGTTACAGAGAGCATTTAAATAAATTTTGATGTCGCAGGCCGAATATTGTAGTAATTACTATAGGTTTTATAATGTTCTAGCACTAGAGCAATCCCATTTTTATTCGGGTTCGACACCCTACAAGTTGGAACGGGCTCTTACATTTTTCTATTCGTCTAATTCATATGGATATGGCGAATTAATAGGGCTCATATCAACCCTTTAAAAATGTCGTAAATTCGTCATTTTTTAAAACATCTTCTTTGACTTAAAAATACACATGTTAATGATTTTTTTCTTAATACCTTAAATGAGCTAATAATTACAGGGTGATCGGTCAGAGGAATATATCAAGTGTAAAAGTAAAAGACCCTGAGCGACATACATATGCTTTATGGCACACCACAATACCTCGTGAACCTGCTCAAGAAGCTCTACGAAGGGGCAACGGCCTCCTCTCAAACAGTTTCCACCCCAGTGCGGGCGTACGACAGGGATGCATAATATCACCTCTTCTTTTCAATAACACTGTGAATCACTCTCGAAGACTGGACAGATGGTACTGCGGTTGGTGAATACAAAATTGTGAACTTGTGATACGCATGACACCACCTTATTTGCAAGTAACGTGGACCTTATGTGGGAATTACTTCTCAAAATAGAGCACATGGCCCTTACGTTTGGTTTAAAGATAAATCGATTTAGACCAAGATTGTGGACCGCGCCAACGACAATTCGCCTGAAGTTACTAAGACTAGAACTGCGTTGGAGAAGTTAAAGAGAGTATAGAAGTATCCACCATAGTCAGGTTGGTGCGAATACTGGTATTCCCCATTTTTCTTTACGCGGCAGAGACGTCGATAGTGTGTGAAATAAAAAGGGAGAAAATTGCTGCTCTAGAGATCTAGTGCTGGAGGAAGATGTCCAGGATATTGTGGACAGATTTCCGCATCAACATGTTCATACTCCAGAAACTCAGAATCACGCAGCGTTTATCGGCCGTGGTTTAAAGGCGTATATTAAAATTCTTTGAACATGTCTCTAGGCGGCATAACGATTCCACAGAGCGGTCATACAGGGTAAAGTGCCTTAGGTTGTGGGGACAACATTGCGCGATTTCTAAGCAGGTTCGGTTCTAGGGGGGCTAGAACCGAACCTGCTTAGCAATCGCTTATACCTTTTTCTAAAACTCTTATCTCCCACTCACGCTGTGGATCTTTAAAAGGCGGCAAATTTTTGGGCCACATAGAAAAAATGTAGAATCGGCGCTACGAAAATACAGAAAAGGAAGGCTGCTCCTTTTCTGTATTTCATACCCGCATTAAATTAGTTACAATATTTTACCTGACCATAACTAAGTTGTAGCGGGCAGCTGGAATGCCTTCTTCCTTATTTTATACAAATAAATGATAATTATGATTATGACGGACATGATGAAATTATAAGGGTTCCGTTTTTGCCACTTTTGCTACGGAACCCTAAAAACTACTAGTTAATAAAAACTAAAAATAATATTTATTTTTTGGTCATTCTATATTATTTTATGTAAGTATATAGGGTAGGCTTCATTTTTGAAGTCGGTAATATTTTTTGTAATTTTTTTTTGAAGGTACCATATTATGTGTCTGGAATTATGTACTATATTATGTGTCTGGAAAGTAGAAAAGTCATGCAAAGGCGGGGAGAGCCGCTAGAGACTGCACAGATAGTGTTGCCAAGAGGTAGGAACGGAAGTGTTCGATTCGATTTCCACAATTGACTGCCTCTGTGGCGCGGTAGGAGTGTATCCGACTGCTACGCAAGAGGTCGTGGGTTCGATCCCCACCCAGGATAAAACTTTGTGTGATGAGCACGATGGTTTATTCTGTGTCTGGGTGGTATTTATCTATAATATGTATGTATTTAGAAATATATAAGTATGTTTATAAGTTGTCTGGTTTCCATAATACAAGCTCTCTCTTAGTTTGGGATCAGCTCGCGTTGTGTGAATTGTCCCAAGATATAATTATAGCACAAACTGTTTGCGCATGCATGTCGCTATTAGGTAGACATCTTGCAGTTTCTTGCGTCAATTTTTGCACAAACCGTTTGCGCATGCATATCTCTATCGTGTAGACACCTTGCAGTTTCTTGCGTCAATTTTTGCACAAACTGTTTACGTATTCATGTCGCTATCGTGTAGACACCTTGCAGTTCCTGGCGCCAACTCCTGCACAAACTGTTTGCACATGCAAATTGCTGTGTAGCCGGACCCAAAACCAAAATCGATGCAATCTGATTAAAACGTCAATCAATTCATAACGTAGGTTTACCTGGAACCACTTTAGTTTTAACAAAATTTACCCCCTAAAGAAATACCGACTAATCGGTCTTTTTGCAACCGACTAGTCAGTAAGTTAAAGTATATATTTACAATATAGGGTTATATTTGTTATAGGCGCAAAAATACATGAAAGATATATGTAAAAGTATCCCTACTAGTAAATATACTTGGAATCCCTACCCGTAGATGATGAAAGCGATACATGGAATAGGGAAGATTTTAATAGTAGTTTACTATTTAATTGTATTTATTTTTTAAAGCACACGTACATTAACTATAGATACCTACATATAAAATTTCTTGCCATAGATTAATTAGGTATATTTATATATATTTTCACTAAACAAATGGATCAACGCCGGTAAATGCAACGACTCCTAGCTGATGTACAAAAGACATCAACGCGATAAGTTCATAAATGTGCAAAATGGCACATAATTTTATTATGGTTCGTTCATAATGTTGGGGACACTGCATATACAATCCATAGTCCATATGAGAGAAATTGGAGATTCTGTCACACAGGTTTCGTACCTAGTACAAACTCACTAAGGTTTAAGTTCTGTATTATTAGCCATATAAGAAACCCATGTACTTACCTTTTTGAGAGAAAATAAAAAAAATATATTATATTAATTTATTATTATATCTCGTCCTCTTCCTTGTATTTGACATTGTTGTATAAGAAATTTACACATTTACAAAGAAAACAAAATGCATTTATTTCGGTCTACAAAATCAGAAAATGTTTAAAAGTAAAACTATAAAGATGTAAACGAATAAACGAGTAGGCATAGTATGCTGATTCGCAAACCCGTACCGAAAAGGTCACCTATAGTAATACTAGTTTTTTTCTGCGGCTTTGCCCGCTTTAAGTTTATTTTTTACAGCTTGTGCTCTTCTAATGTATTAACATATTACATTGTAAAGTGTCATCAAAAATTCGTATAGTAGTTCTTGGGTAAAGGAGTAACATACATACACCCGTCGTCTTAAACTTATGCCTTAATATTAGCAAGAATGTTCAAGTCGAAGTTTGTTTATCTATACTAATATTATGAAGAGCTAAAGTTTATGAGTTTGTGAGGTTGTAGGGGTAATCTCTGAATATACGCAGCTGATTTTGAAAAAATCTTTTAGCAATAGAAAGCCGCGTTATTTGTGAATATCATAGGCTATATAACATCACGCTACAACCAAAAGAAGCGGAGCATCAATGAAAAATGTTACGGAAACGGGGGAAAATGACGCAAATGAAGTTGCGCGGGTCAGTTATTTGGTTGTAATACGCTAATCTTCGAAGGTGCTTGACTGAATTAGATGAAATTGTATGCTTGAAGATTGAGGAACGTTGTGGATGGTTATAATATAATAATAAAATAAAGCTAAAGAGTTTGTCTTTTTCCGCGTCATAAAATATAGCCTATGGTACTCCGCGACGATGTAGCTTTCTATAAGAGAAAGATTTTTTAAAATCAGTCTACTAGTTTTTGAGTTAATTCATCACAAAAATACAAATCTTTTCTATTTATAATATTTATTTATTTATTGTTACAGAAAGCTTACAGACTAATTGTCACATAATATACATTTTTATGATATGGATATTAATGTTGCAATTTACAAGCTTCCGCATGTAGATAAACAAAGGTTTAATAATATCATCACACTATGACATCGACATCATCATTTTTTCTTTTCTTTTTCACTGGATTAATGAAAAATATATATGTATATATTTTTTTCATTCATCCAGTGAAAAAGAAAAGAAAAAATGATACTTAATCAATAATTAATAGAATTGGCGCTGTTATCAAGAAAATATTGCCATACATTTATCAGGTAGTTAGTTAGTTTCTTTCCGTTAGTTGCCTTAAATTGCCAAAATAACCGTTTGCAAGAATTTGCCTAAATTTTTGATTTCTTGTACAGAATAAGTCGATGTCATAGTGTGATGATATTTTATTAAACTCTGAAGCACTACGTAAACATGAGGTATTTTTTCTGTAATTGATTGTTGCAAAGGGTACCTCCAGTAATGGACGCTTTCTAAGTTTGTTCTGATTTGTCCTAAGATGTATTTTGCTCAGCAGTGCTGGGCAATCAGCCAAGCCCTGAGCAATTTTGACTAGCAAGCTAATATCATTTATATTACATATAGAGTAAAGAAATAGGTACGTGATTGTCTCTGTGGCTCAGTGGGAAAGTTTCCAATCACAAAGTATCTACCCTCTCGGAATATAGAAGTAAAGTTTAGTACGAACTTCTGCTCGAGCAACGCACACATGGACATCGCTCATGGACGCAGAATGTTACACCCTCTATGTGGTATCTACTAGCTGACCCGCCCAACTTCATTTGCGACAATTTTCATTGCTACTTCGCTCCTATTGGTCGTGATGTTATATAACCTGTAGCCATCCTCGATAAATGGGCTATCCAACAGTAAAAGTTTTTTTCAGTTCATACCAGTAGTTCCAGAGATTATCGCGTTCAAACAAATAAACTCTTCAGCTTTATAATATTAGTATAGATTAGAATATGTTGAGTAAATTTTACTAGGCTATGAGGTAAGGGCCCAGTAGAGAGCGTCCTGTCATGCATATGCTTATTTTCGACATAACTGTTAGTGACATGAAAATTTGTGTTTTTGTTGTGTATTAAAAATGATTTGTTTCTTTTTTGTTAAAATTTCTGAAATTATTGGGCCGATTTTAATGGAATGTTGAAATAGAGGTAGCTATAAACTTGGCAAAGGAATAAATATTCTTCCCCAAGTTTTATTAGTTTAGGTTAGGTTACATTTTATAGAAATAACCAGTCCACATGCGTATGAAGCCGCGAAGAACAGCTAGTTCTCATCATCATCATAGCCTTTATCAGGCCCTACTAACCCTACTGCTGGACTGCTGAAGTCGTCATATAAAAAAATAGTACGTTTTTATATGAGACTAGCTGTTGCCTGCGGATTTGTTCGGAACATAAAATATAGCCTTTGTTACTCTCCTACGATGTAGCTTTCTATAAGTGAAAGAATTTTTAAAATTTGTCTAGTAGTTTTTGAGTTTATTCATCACAAACATACAAATCTTTTTTCTTTATAATATTAGTACATATAGAGTATAAATTTATGTACGTGATTGCATCTATGGCTCACTGGGAAAGTTTCCAATCACAAAGTACCTACCCTCTCGGAATATAGAAGGAAAGTTAAGTACGAACTTCAGCTCGAGCAACGCACCCATGAACATCGCTCACGGACATAGAATGTCAGACCATTTATGTGGTACCTACTAGCTGACCGCGCAACTTCATATCCGACATATTCTATTGCTACTCCGCTCCTATTGGTTCTAGCGTGATGTTATATAACCTATAGCCATCCTTGATGAATGGGCTATCCAACAGTAAATGTTTTATTCAATTCGGACCAGTAGTTCCTGAGATTAACGCGCTCAAACAAACAGACTCTTCAGCTTTATAATATTAGTATAGATTAGAATATGTTGAGTAAATTTTACTAGGCTATGAGTTATGGGCCCCGTTGAGAACCAGCCTCCTGTCTTGCAAATGCGTAATTTTGACATACTCGTAACTGTGAGTGACATGAAAATGTTTTTTTTGTTATGTAATAAACATGTTTTTTTCTTTTTTTTTTAATATCTGAAATTATTGGGTCGATTTTAATGGAATGTTGAAGTAGAGGTAGCTTTAAACTTGGCAAAGGAATAAATATTCTTCCCCAAGTTTCATTATTTTAGGTTAGGTTACATTTTATAGAAATAACCAGTCCACATGCGTATGAAGCCGCGAAGAACAGCTAGTTCTCATCATCGTCATAAGCCTTTATCAGTCTACTGCTGGACATGAGGTATCTCCAATTTACAAAAAAAAACAATAGAAAATATAAAAAAATATTTTCCAAAAAATCTCCAAAACTACATCACATCTATCAACATTTAAAGTATCAATCGTTGTAACTAAAGAACGTAGAAATTGGCGCTCAAAACGGTTGAGCGCAACCTGTTTGGTAACCCCCTCCCCTCCACCGGCGTCCCTCACCAGTGCCATCCGAGCCTTCGTCGAGCTCACATGCGCGCGCGCCGATCACCCACACAAAAAAAAAAACACGTTATTTTCTATGTTTGTGTATTCCGGATTGCAGTGAAGTGTTCCAATACCTAAATATATAAATACATGTGTGAAACAGTGCGTTCAAACGATATGTTTTTGTGATTTCTGTGTTAAACGGATTTTGGAGGTAGTTATGATTTTTGTCTCTATGTAGAGTTAAAAGCTCTATCATTATTACTTATATAAAGCTTCTTGTAGACGATTTCGATGACTATTACGTTCAGTACTCCGTATACCTTTTTTAGGACATTTGTGAACTCTATCTAGAGTTGATTCACCCGAGTACATGTTTTTATCATTACAACTTGTAAAACTTAAGCTTTCATCACATGTTTTTCACATAAACTATACATAAACATCTCTTTAAACATTAAAACATTCAAAAAAACACCTTTTCCAAATAAATTCAAGTCAAAATCAAGCGAAATTTCGTTTATTTTAATAGAAAGTAATGCAAGTTACCGCTAAGCTTATTAACCGTAGTAAAGCGGACTCTACATTATAAAGTAGAGTCATAACTATGTATTGCCCGCGGCGTTGCCTGTTTCTTC
Organism: Herminia tarsipennalis; assembly: GCA_945859575.2. Classification (NCBI taxonomy): domain Eukaryota; kingdom Metazoa; phylum Arthropoda; class Insecta; order Lepidoptera; family Erebidae; genus Herminia; species Herminia tarsipennalis. Next base: position 4,307,183 of record OX243834.2, on the reverse strand, counting down.
ATGTTTTATGTTAGAAAATTTTGATAAATGATGATAGGAGTCATTTTATAGTCATTACATTTTGGACTGATTGCTATAAGCTCTAGGTAGGTACTATAATTTAGTATAATACGATATAAATACAGTAAATTCTACTTTAATAATAGACATCATAAAAGTAGAAAGCTAGATTTCAATCTTATTACTATTATAAATGCGAAAGTTTGGATGCATGGATGTTTATTGCATAATCACGCCAGAATGGCTGAATAGATATACCTAGTCGGGTCGTAAGTTCTGTCACATCCATATTTTTTTTATCTTCGAATACTGGCCACATATGCTTCGACTAATTTTAAAAATAGAACATTCGCCCTTTTCAAATATAAAGAAAGTAATCATTTTTATTCATTTTCAAATATGGAGTGGTCGCAAAAGGAAGATAGAGTCGCGGTTATCGCGTTGCACCGCTGTGGTTACACGCCAACAGAGATTTTCAACATTCTGAAAAATTTGAAAATAACACTACGGTTTGTTTATCGCACTATCAAACGGTACACTGAAGATTCAAGCTTCGAAGATCGTAAGAGGAGCGGCCGACCTCGCACAGTTAGGACACCAGCGGTCATCAAAGCCGTGAAGGCGCGAATTCAACGAAATCCCGTCCGGAAGCAAAAAATCTTAGCTCTTCAGATGGGCCTAAGCAGAACCACGATTAAAAGAGTGTTAAATGAAGACCTAGGACTACGAGCTTATCGTAAAAAGACCGGACATTTTTTGAATGAGCGTTTGAAAAAAATTAGGCTGGAAAGATCCCGAGCTTTGTTAAGGCGGTACGCGGGAAAAAAATACCGCGAAATTTTGTTTTCCGACGAAAAAATTTTTAACATCGAGGAAAGCTACAACAAACAAAATGACAAAGTGTATGCCCATAGCAGTGAAGAAGCAAGCGCGCGTATTCCAAGGGTGCAGCGTGGGCATTATCCTTCGTCAATCATGGTTTGGCTTGGAGTCTCATATTCAGGATTAACTGAGGTGTTTTTTTGTGAAAAAGGTGTAAAAACCAGTGCCGTTGTATACCAAAATACCGTCCTAACGAACATAGTGGAACCTCTTTCCCAAACAATGTTCGAAAACAGACACTGGATATTCCAGCAGGATTCTGCGCCAGCTCATAGGGCACGAAGCACGCAAGACTGGCTGACCGCCCGAGGAATTAACTTCATTGGTCATGAAGACTGGCCCTCTTCTAGTCCAGATCTAAACCCACTGGACTACAAGATATGGCAACATTTGGAGGAGATTGTCTGTGCTAAACCTCATCAGAATTTGGAGTCTCTCCGAGCATCTCTGGTTAAAGCAGCGGCAGAAATAGACATGAATGTGGTGCGTGCTGCGATCGACGACTGGCCGCGTCGATTACGGGCATGTATTCAAAATGGGGGAGGGCATTTTGAATAATGTAAATAAATTTGGATTGTGCATTTAATTACCTTTCATTTCATATATAATTTTTAAACAATTATAAAAAACTGTATCATTAATCACATTAAAAGTTTTTGACAGAACTTACGACCCGACTAGGTATATGAAATTTAGTACAGAGATAGATTATAGTCTGGAATAGAACACAGTCTGTTTTTTATTCCGGTAAATTGTATTTTTTTTAAGCAAACGAAATTGCGAGCAGCTTCAAATATAAATGTAAAGGCATGTTAGAATATTTGTTATTCAATTTGGCCTACAGATAGTAAGTTCTGAATGATTTGTTTTTAAACCAAAATCCCTGCATGTAAACCCGTATGCAAAACCCAGAAGAACAGAAGATTTATAGTGATAATTAGGTAGGTATGCAGTTTCAAGTGAGGTTAGCTTACAATAAACATAAAAGAACATTTATGCTGACTATTGAGTTTATAGACATATCTATCTTTTCCTCACAACGTCGCTCGCGTTATGTTTAATTTAAAGTCTATGTGCTATCCTGATAAATAAACTACATTACTGTAATGTTTGATCACAATCCGTTTAGTAGTTTTTGCGTGAAAGATCAACAAATATCCTCCTAAACTTCGTATTAATGACTAGCTGTCCCGCGCAACTTCGTATGCGTAATTTCTCCCCGTTTTTGAAACATTTATCGTCGCTTCTCCGCTCCTATTAGTCGTAGCGCGATGTTATATAGCCTATAGCCTTCCTCGATAAATGGGCTATCCAACAAAAAAAGAATTTTTCAAATCGGACCAGTAGATCCTGAGATTAGCGCGTTTAAACAAACAAACAAACAAACAAACTCTTCCGCTTTATAATATTAGTATAGATATTAGTAGGCTCATCTAAGATTATGCTAAGCTTGTGCCGAGACCAATAAATTTCAATGGTCTATGTACGGTTTCTTAAGTTTCTTGCTTGAGCTAAGACGAAGCATAGGGGGACCCCTATAGACAAGTGGCACAAACTCTAATCGAATAGAATGCCGTCAGAATGCAATCGTTGATCGCGCAAAACTGCGAATCTCATATTCAAAACTTGCTACTTGTCTAGGGGCTCAAGTTTTATAGATCTCAGCCTCAGTATTTCCGTACGTTATATATAATAAGAACCCTTAAGCAAAATGTCATGTGGCTTGATAATCAGTTTCGGCAATAATACTCAATGAACAGTCTAATGTAAAAAACAGATTTTCCCAGCTTTGAACGCGTTATGTTTGATTATAATTGAAATTTTCAACCCCCGTTTCACTCCTTAAGAGAACGAATTTTCAGATACCGTTCTTTCTATGCCTACTTTATAATTTATGATTAGTAAAAGTCTTATGTGAAAAATTGTCCCCTGGGGTTTGTCGTAATTATATTTGATTTTGATTAAAACTTAAACCCTTGTTTCACCCTTGTGTAGAGGTTGAATTACCAAAAACCTCTTAGCAGTAAATGAACTGTGTGCCAAATTACAACCTAATCCGTTCAATGGTTTGAGCTGTGTGTTGATATATAAAAATTCAATAAAATAATAAAGGTTACTTTTAAACTGACTAACTGATATCAGTTAGTCAGTTTAAAAGTAACCTTTATTATTTTATTGAATTTAAATCGTGTTGTTATAAATGACTAGCATTTGCCCGCGGCTCCGTTTGCGTGGAAGTCGCTCATCGGTTATAAATCTTTATAAATTTCCGACTCGATTCTAAACTGAACTGTAAAGTTTCAATTCCGTAGGATGTGAGAGAGTGTTTAATAATTCGATTGCAAGATTTGTCCCAAAAATACCTACTGAAAAGGCTCTAGAGGTACTTCAATAAAAGTTTCTACTTAAACGCCTTATTTCCAAATTCTAATAACTTTTGTCGCGTCTGAAGTGACGCACTTACGTGTAAAATCAATAAAACCGAGTTAAATTTAAACAACAAATACCGTATGTTGGCAGAAATTGATTAAAAGATAAATTGCTAACTAAATTATACTAATATTATAAATCCCAAAGTTTGTGATAATGAATATCTGTGAATCTTTCACGTAAAAACTGCGAAATTGATTTTGATAAAACTTTATACAGTAGAGCAACACATAAGGCTATTACATCAAACTATGAGCGTACGAATAGATTAGATTAGCCTCTGTGGCGCGGTGGGAGTGCATCCGACTGCTACGCAAGATGTCGTGGGTTCGATCCCCACCCAGGATAAAACTTTGTGTGATGAGCACGATGGTTTATTCTGTGTCTGGGTGTTATTTATCTATCTTTAGTATGTATTTAGAAATATATAAGTATGTTTATCGGTTGTCTGGTTTCCATAGTACAAGCTCTGCTCAGTTTGGGTTCAGATAGCTTTGTGTGAGTCCCAAGATATTATTATACACAGAGATGTATATAAAATCTTCTAGGCACATAGCATCAAAAATTTAGGGCGTACTATACACACAGTGATAGCAATCACAATGAATATAATGGCAGGTATATGTGTGGGTTTAAGAATGAATGATCATTGTTCAGATGTGTTTATGAACAAAGCACTCGGCTATAATATCGTATACCTAGATCTAAACTGAAGAAAGTAAGGCTTTTTGTTATTAGAATTGAATTTATGGAACTATTTTTGGCATCTGTGAAACTAAATTTACGATTTTTTTTTAGTTTTTTTTTTATGGATCACTAGCTGTGTCCCGCGGTGTTACCCGCGGTTTATTAGCCTATTTGTTAATCCAGAGTGTGAGCTAACTCTATACCAAATTTTATTAAAATCGCTCTAGCCGTTTAGACGTGAAGAAGTAACAAACATACACACTCATAAACTTTCGCTTTTATAATATTAATGTGATATGTTTGCATAATAAGGAAATTTGTATTTTAGATTCGAGAGATTCCTTGGAATACATTTAATATTAAAAGTTCTAAATCGTAGTTGATTTGATAGTTACAAATAAATAATGACACCAAATGGAATACTTATGGAAAAATCAGGAAGTTTTTCACATACAAATTTATTATCTACAAGTAAATTATTGAAAGAATAGTTAGCAAATTATAATGTAAATGTCTAGAAATCATATAATTTTTAATCTTATTGTATCTGTCTATCTTTTTTAATCTTAGTTTATCAATTTTCCCCGTGTTTGCAACATATTTCATTGATGCTCCGCTCCTGTTGCTCGTAGCGCGATGTTATATAGCCTATAGCCTTCCTCGATAAATTTGTGGAACACTAAAATCATTTTTCAATTCGAATCCGTACTTCCTGAGATTATCACGTTCAAACAAACAAACTCTTCAACTTTATAATATTAGTATAGATTATGTGAATTGTATAAGTTTTAACTCAATAGCTTTTTTAATTCAATAGCCTACTTCTGTTCGCATTAGCGCATCAAATTCATAATAAACGAATTAAATTCCAATAAAATAAATATCCTACACGAAAATTGCTAAAAAGACAAATGCAATGTCAAAATAAAAAGAAAGAAAACAAAAGGAATTGTTTTCTAAGCAAATTAGCGCCAAAAATGTTGCGTACGCGCCGACTTGGTTCGCGGCAGAGATCAAAAATTCCTTATTTAGTTGCCAACACCGAATATGTGAGAATGAGTTATATCTCTTAAGAATGGGACAAAGTAATTTTAGTTATGAAGTTTTTATGACTCTCTTATTCTTGAAACACCTTGCAAGTGAATAATTTTCGGTGTAAATAATTCAGGTTATTTTTAATAAGTACTTTTGTGCTATTGTTAGTTACTTGTTAATTGTATGTTTAAATATACTTAACATATATAGTTACTGAAAAGAAAACATATATTAATTATAATTTTCCCAACAAAACGCTTACTGTTGTATGTATAAAATATAAAATTCTTAACCCTATTATTACATTTATTTATTATAAATAATAATTATAACACTGCTGTTATTTTCATATGAAATCCCTCTAACTCAACATGTGACGAAATCCACTGCTATCTCAAGTTTTTAGGGACAATTATTTATTTTATTTTGTTGAGTACAACTAGGGCTATGAGTCCATTCCTAAACGAAATTTAAATTATATATTTCAATAAGATATCTCGGAAATGGCTCTAAAGATTTTATTAGTTAGATATAGTTTAACTTTTAAAGCTTTAATACATTTTTCGTTCGTAATATTTAATATAATTCAACAAAAAAAAGTTAAATAAATTCATGTTTTTATCACTAAAATTTAATACAATTATAATTAATTTTAATTAATCATCAATATATCAAAATGCAACTAACAAATATTATAATATACAGTTATAAAAAACTTACTTAGTTATGAATTCGGGTCATTATACAATTTAGTTCAGAAATAATTTTGTCATAGTCATTAAAATAACCTGTTGCCTAATCTAACGACATCTTGATATTTAGTGATAAAGCTTAGTGCACATCTATTGAAGATTCTACTTCTTATTTTTGAGTTTATTTTATACTAGCTGTCCCGCGCAACTTCGTATGCGTAAATTTTCCCCGTTTTTGCAACATTTCTCGTCGCTGCTCCGCTCCTATTTGTCGTAACGCGATGTTGTATAGCCTATAGCCTTCCTCGATAAATGAGCTATCCAACAAAAAAAGGAATTATTAAAATCGGTCCAGTACTTTTTGAGTTTATTCGTTACATACAAACAAAATACAAAAATACAAATATTTCCTTTTTATAATATTAGTGTAGACAACTAAATGAAGAGACGAGCAGGTGGTGAGCCTGATATATACCCCATAGAGGTATCAGTGCCATTGAAATCCTTGTTTGACAAAAATCTGACTGTCAGCACACTGTGCTCCTCATTTGAGACATTAATTCGTCTTACTTGCAATCGAAACACAATTTCTGCCATTGTCAAGTATTTCTTTTACATTTTAACTGCTTAAATATCTCGCGTTTAGGATTTTTCAAGTATCTCATGTATTATTTTCACTCGTTAAAACGATATATATATTCCCTCCAGCTAAACTCAGTGGCTTGTGTTAGGAGGGGATTCACGTCAGTAGTATAGTAGGTAGGATTCGAAACAGCGACCTCACGATTGCGAGACAGCCTTTAGGCTACCGCCGCTTTCATATTACACTATTTACAGATCGAACTACAATGATTTAAGATTCAACTATTTAAGATAAGGGAAAGAAGATGTAGTAATTATCTAACTCCAAAAGTGCATCATCGTAATTTTGGATGAAAAGTAAGACAATTGTGTATCTTGGGACAACTCACACAACGTCATCTTATTCCAAACTAAGCAGAGCTTGTACTATGGTAACCAGACAACTGACACACATACTTAAATATTTCTAAATACATACATATTATAGATAAATTACACCCAGACAAAGAATAAACCATCGTGCTCATCACACAAAATTTTGTCCTGGGTGGGGATCGAACCCACGACCTCTTGCGTAGCAGTCGGATTTAAATAAATCTTATAAATGATTTTTATTATTATAAAACTGATGCAGCAAAATTTCTAAATGCTAAAATCCATGATATAGTCCAAAAAAAAAATGCGTAAAACAACATTTATTTACTTCATGCTATGACACTAGGGCATTTATTATAATGTATGTATTTACTTATAAAGGCAATGGACATCTCAATATTATGATAATATATGTTGAAAGTATGGTCCATATTGTAGGTAGGACTAATAATAACATTTTAATTACTACCATTGATTATTGCCTGACGTTTCGACCGTATTGCAACGGCCGTGGTCACGAGTAGACTCGAGTCAGTCAGTTATAAAATTCTATAATGTGTACAAATCGCGAAAGTTTACGAATATATATATAAAAAAAGTAGAATTGAAAATATATGATGATACTCTATCTTAGTGATAATACTACAAAATCGTTACAATTGTAAATATGGTATAAACAAAATTTCGAAATTGTTTATTTGTCTCAAAACAGTTACATTAATTTTAGTATAAATGAGACATCCCCAGTAAGTAATTATGAATACTAGTGTTAGGACTGTCTTGCCCCTTCCCTTAATATTAACAATATTGAGAATATTGTTTACAAAGTATGAGTAAAACTAAAAGAAAATTACTACAAAAGTTTTTTTTTATAACACATTAAACTTAACTTTATGAGTTAAATAATAGTTGCATGGCTTAACTCACTGGTACAATTAACTATCACAAATATATAAATGTGTTTTAGACCTAATGATGATATTTTTTGTGCGATTTAATGGATTTAATTTGCACTTTATAGATGGTACATTAATCTTAGCTGATGTAATCTTTGACTTAATTTATTAAATTAAGGTGTTTTTTTTATTAAAAACTGTCATTATACTTATTCCTTAAAATTTGTTAACTAAGTCCAATTCACTTCTATTAGGAATTGTTTTATATCTGTTTTAAGATTTTACTTTTTCTCTTTAGCTATACTAATATTATAAAGCTAAATTCGCCCGCGGCTCCGCCTACGTGTATGTCGGTTATCGCGATAAAAACTATCCTATGTCCTTCCCCGGGACTCAAACTATCTCCATACCAAATTTCATCAAAATCAGTTTAGCTATTTGAGCGTAAAAGCGTAACAGACAGATAGTATGGGTAGTATGGATGTGTATTATAAAGCTGAAGAGTTTGTGTGTTTGTTTGTTTGAACGCGCAAATCTCAGGAAGTACTGGTCCGAATTGAAAAATGATTTTACTGTTGTATAGCCCATTTGTCTAGGAAGGTTATAGGTTATATAACACCACGCTATGACCAACAGGAGCGGAGCAGCAATGAGAAATGTTACAAAAACTTTTATGCAAATCAAATATAATTATAATAATATAAAGCTTTTCAATAGCCCTGGTGTATATTAATTAGTATCTAATTTTGTCAATAATATAGATCAATTCGCAAAATATTAAGATATTTTTGAATATTTGATTATAAATTATACACATATCTTAAATACATAATTAACTATCTAATTGAAAAATATGATGTTGATATACTCTTTAAATTGATTGAAAATCACATTAATTAGTGATGCAAAGTATATAAAAACAGTTAAAAACGTTAAAACATCATTTTATGGTTTTATATACCTGTTATTTTTTTTGTGAGCTTTTTTAATTCATATCCGTTATATTCAGTAATGAGTGGCAAATATCCAACATCTAAATATTTAGAACTTTTTTAATATCTATGGACAGTTATAAACAACTCCCTAGCGATTTCACTAAATTTATTTCTTCATTAAATTAAAAAGTAACTAAATGCAAGTTGTCTATGCTACACTAACCTAATTCTAAAATAATGTAAAAGTCGCAAAAGATTCAAAAACTTATTATAAAGATTCAAGATTCCAAAAAAAATACCGATTCGAAATTCCCGAACAACATTCGAACATCAAAAACTCATTTGCTGAGGGGAACCCATCCTTTTTATATCTACCTGTGGTTGTACCTGATCCTTTGTGAATGTAGGGAGGCTTTTAACAAAGACAACACTTGTCTATAGTAAAAATATTATTTGAAGCAAAATTGTTTGCATTGTCGCCTCTAAGTAAACTATTCGCGGTATTTTAAAATTTTAAATCTTCGAATTTAGAACGGCAAAGTTTTTTTTTAGCCAGCTAAGCAATAAAGTTATTGCTTATAAGGTTCATACACTTTGAAACTGTCAAAATAGGTTGTATATTTTAACCTTAAAATTATGTACAAGTTTACAACTTTATATTAATTTATTTACCTCGATTTATTCAGCTTAGTAACCGATTTAAAGAGGTGCATAAATTTATCTAAAAACACCACATTATTATAGTTTTTTTATGAGTACTTAGTGTTTCATTATTAATTTATTTATTAGCATGTAATTAATTACACGAGACCTACTAAACCAATTTAAAAAAAAATGATATTAAGTTAATTGAGCGTTTTACCTACCTAGTTTTAATTATAGTGTTTTCCTGGAGAATCTTTCGACACGATCTCATACGCGTGGGAATATGAGCACCGATAATGGTCTGCCTCTATCTTACATTGTATTTCCAACTTTTTTACTTTCTAACTATAGTTGCCTATTTGTGTTGTACATATTAATCATGTCTGTTCATAATATCGCCAAAAGTGCCCAAACTGTCTTGAGTAATGATATTAATTAGAATATCTGGTTATAGTTTTTGAAGTTATAATAGTTCCAGGAATATCAACTTCAATTTCATCAAAATCTTCTCCAAGTAGTCTTTAAATCTAACTATCAATAATAATAATAATAATAATGATTTTAATGAGAACATCTGGTTATAGTTCTTATAAAATTATTGCTTTGTCATCGATTGTTATGTGTGAAGAATTTCCATTTATTCCAATGACAGGAAGTCGATTCTATCTTATTCATAGTCAGTCAGCAATTCAGGTTAGATTAATAAAAGCTTGTTAAAAATGACAAATATGTGTCATTTTGAGACCAATCCGAAAATTAAAAACGAAGAAACCTGCTTTCTTCAGTAAGGTTTTTCTTGAATGTCTTGTAAAATTTTCCTTTGACTCTAATATGTTTTGCAGGTTTATTTTGACTATTTTTGAATATTATGACAGTATCTTGAGACTAAGAAATAATTTAGTTGTAACTTAAACTCCTAGCTGCTATTTTAAATGTTATAAAATGTGTCCCTTTTCACTTTTCTCATCGACTCACTGTTTTTCAGGTGTAAGTGACAATGTGTGTGCGGTGAGTGAGAAGAACGCGCGATGCTGCGCGTGATCATCTGCCTCCTGGTTGCGACGGCAGCCGGGGAGCACGTCCGGGAATTCACCGTCAGAGAGAACGCCCGCGCTTCTACCCTCGTTGGTCATCTAGGCGACGAACTCCCAGACGCAGCGCCACCATACACCATAGTACCTGTACCAGGAAGTGCCGTCAACGACGACCTCCGAATAGACCCACACACGGGGGAAATAAGAACAAGAGTTCCTCTTGACAGAGAGAACAGAGACCACTATGCCCTAGTCGCAATCCCTGCAAGCGGGGATAACATCCGCGTCGTAGTTCGCGTGCTTGACGAAAACGACAATGCACCCACCTTCTCCACACCCGTTATGAACGTTGAGTTCTCAGAGAACACTCCAAGAGATGTCAAAAGGAAACTAAATCCTGCCAAAGATCAAGATCTAGGAGCATTCAATACTCAGAGATACAATATAGTTTCAGGAAACACTGATAATGCGTTCAGATTGTCTTCCCATAGGGAAAGAGATGGGGTTCTTTATTTGGACCTACAAATCAACGGTTTCCTTGACAGGGAGACGACTGACCATTATCAGCTAGTTATAGAAGCGTTAGATGGTGGTACTCCACCGCTTAGAGGTACTATGACAGTGAATATTACTATTTTAGACGTAAATGATAATCCTCCTGTGTTTGCCGAAAGTGTTTACTCTGCCATTATTCCGGAGAATGCCACGGTTGGCACTCCGGTACTAAAAGTGTCCGCGACGGACTTAGACACTGGGGAAAACGGTGTAATCGAGTACTCGATTAATAGAAGACAGAGTGATAAAGAAAATATGTTCAAAATCGATCCAGAAACTGGGGAAATCATTGTAAATAAAGCGTTAGATTTTGAAACTAAGGAGTTGCACGAACTGGTTGTCGTAGCGAGGGATAAAGGGGCACAGCCTTTAGAAACTACTGCTTTTGTATCTATAAAAGTTACTGACGTAAATGATAACCAGCCGACCATAGACGTTATATTTCTAAGTGACGATGCTACACCAAAAATATCAGAATCAGCGCAGCTAGATGAATTCGTGGCAAGAATATCCGTTCACGACCCAGATTCAAAAACCGAATACGCGAACGTTAACGTTACACTGAGCGGTGGCGACGGCCATTTCGACTTACGGACTCACGACAATATAATTTATTTGGTTGTTGTCGCGTTACCATTGGATCGTGAAGCTCGTTCGTCTTACACGTTGAACGTGGTAGCGACCGATAAGGGCTCGCCGCCTCTCCACGCGTCTAGGATCATCAGTCTTCGAGTGACTGACGTTAATGATAACGCGCCGATTTTTGCTGAAGCCGAGTACAAGGCGAGTGTACCCGAGGCGGCAGCGCCGGGTACGCCAGTAGTGCAAGTGTCAGCGAATGATGCTGATGAAGGGGAAAATTCTGAGATACGTTATTCTTTACTGCCTACTGCGCAGTCGGATTGGTTTGCAATTGATGAGCGTTCAGGGTTAGTGACGACGAAGGCTAGGGTTGATTGTGAGACGAATCCGATGCCTCGTTTGACGGTGGTGGCTCAGGATAGGGGTAACCCTCCGATGTCGTCGACAGTGCCTTTAATAGTGACAGTGTTAGATGTGAATGACAACGAGCCGATCTTCGACCAGTCTTTCTACAACGTCACCGTGTCCGAGAATGAGGCTGTTGGCAGCTGTATTTTAAAGGTGAGTTTTTTTTCTTTGAAGTGTTCATTAGTAATAATACGTAATAATTAATGTAAAGAATTTGTTGGTTTAAATTTCTGCAAACAATTGATAAATTTGCACATTTACTACTAACTGTAAATGTGCAAATTTGCCAATTGCTCGCGGAAATTTAAACAGACAAATTATTTACCCTCTAAGTGTTCTCTACTGTTCTTAAGTGATCTTTATTTTTCTTTTATCCATATTTGTCGGTTTTTATTTATGACAATAATCTGATTTTCATTTATTATGAGTATTTGATTTGATTTTATTACACGAAGGATAAACATAACCTCAGCTTACCATAAAGTTGACGCGTAGCACTAAAACCTAAACAAAAACATCTACAGCATAATACATAAATACAAACCTCTATCTCCATGAGCCGAACACATTTTCATTTCTATATGTCATAGCCACCATTTTGTAACTATGAGTGAAATACAACCTGACCACAAATCATAGACGATCCTTAGTGAAAGTCCAATTTGGTGTGGCAATTTGCCAGAAGTGAAGTACGGAACTGGCATTATCTCGCCGTAAATGCCAAATGCCAGATGATGATTCCCTATGATTTGGCATTTATTACCCATATAAGTTGAGTGGAACATATGAGTGCATAATATTGGCTGTTTAGGGAAACTTTTAAATTGTAGGTCATTATAGATGTTTTTAGACTTTGAGCTTGTTGTATAAGGTCCATTTTCACACTTGATGAAATCTGTTTGACCCACTTACAATGTATAGACACCAAAAGTTAGTGCATTTCAAGCATTTTCAAGAAAACACTTATAGTGACTCATCTACATACCAATTACACCTAACGTTACTTTACCTCGATATATATAGCTACTTTAATCACTTGGCTAGCTTTAGTTCTCAATATGCTTTTAATTTTACTTTTGAATCTTTGTTTCACTTCTTCCGTGAAAAAAAAACATTTATTTTAAAAGATAACTAGCAGTGTGGGATTTTATTCCCACATTAAGATTCTAAAATGTAGCTGGCTACATTTTAGCATCTTAAAGTATCATTGACTGTTTGGGAGATAGTCTCATAATTACAATGCGAACCTTCTTTCTAAAACCTCTTTTTCATTCTAAATTATGGTGTCGACAGTTTTATAATATCTATTTTTAAGTAAACACGATATTTACTTGCTTAAATGTCTATAAAAAACTAGAATTGCATTAATATGTATTTTGTATACGGTTATTGGATATCACATTACTTCAACATGGTAGTTACTATTTCCATAATTTTCTTTAGAATTTAATCATGTAAGTATAATAATGTCTAAATGGAGAAATATTTATAAACTCCATGTCGGCAGATATGGTGGTATTCCTTTCATAGGAAATTACGTCGTTAATGTGTCATTTATTTTTGTTTGAAGTACACAATATTATAGTTGTTACAATTCCTCTAGTCCTTATTTTTTCAATTACTGGCAATCTAGCTGGCTTTTTGGCTAACGTTTGTGAGTGTCAAGTATTTGTTGTGTACTTTAATTGTACCAAGATTCAGTCTTAGAGATTTATCGCGTGTTTAATGTATTTTGACAAGTTAAACGCAGGGTTGTGAAAATAATGACAGGTCAAGGTTTGCCGCTATTTTCGCAATATATTCGTTCAAACCAATTATTCTATATATTCATAATACGTATTTAAAAGAGGTGACAAGACCCGTAGACTAATTTTAGATTTTTTAAGTTAATTTGGCAATGTTGACATAAAATGTTATCAATTTCATTGAATAACTAAATTTGTGTTCAGAATTACTTACAGTAAATATTTAATCGTTAGATGAAGTGTTCGTTAGATTAAGTAATCATTTTATACACGATTTATTTGTGTATGTTTTTGAGCAACAGGTTAAAATTATTTTATGATAAAGGGCTCGTGGCTGTACACAATATACCTATGTTAAAAAAGAGAATAAAATAACCTGTGTAGTCTGTATACTCGGCACCAATTAGTTATAACGGACAGATCAATTCCGTTTATCTGCACCGGCCACACCCGCGCTTGACGAATTTGTCGAGTAAAAATATAAAAAACAAAATTTTCATTAACTCTTATCTTGAAAAAGGCTGGCTCGTAACTTACACGAGTTAATTTCTTTTAATATATTCCTCGTATACTTATAAGCGGTTATACATAAATCTATCTGGTCGAGTGATGTGAGTTTGGGCGTGCGGCTCACCACATCGCGAATTGCGATCTAAATTGAAAATTAAACAGTGAGTTCGAGAAGCTCGCTCCCGGGACCAAGAAATGAAATTCAAGAGGCATTCGGATGTACACCTTTGCCTATCCAAAAATAGAATAATTACTTGTTTATGAAAAGAGGTTTAATATAATGCGATAAGTTTTGAATTAAAATGGAGCTTGTTTGAGGTCTTACGTCTCGGAAATTCATATTTTTATAAATACATATTAACTATAGTTTTTAGTGATATCACGTTTTGCATCTGTCTTTGTACCTACTTATTTAATTTATTTAAACTCAACTTTGATACGTTTTTAACAGACCCTTTTTTGATTTTATTCTTAAATATTTTAGGTACCTATAGTATTTATAAAAAGTGGTAAAAAACGTGCAATGTCGAGAAACTCACATGGCATGAATAAGTTTAAATTTTAATATTCATATTTTATAAATGTTGCTGTTTTTGCTAATTTATAAATTATTCAATATATTGAAGTTGACAATCATTTATTTAACTACCGTTAACAAAAGCCATTAGAATTCAATTCAATCTATTTAATCTATGGATTCGCAGTACTGAATGCTCAATTGAATTGTAAGATTTTTCGTCACCTGCAGACCGTCACGATCTCACGACTTCACCGATTGTTATTTGGCTATTCGCATAAACCTCTATGTGTTTCGCTTTTAATAGAGGTTAAGTGTCTCTAAAGGCAGACAAATGAACTTTGACTTGCTTCCTTTGCTTGATTAAAGCATAGGTACTTTTTTAACTCGTGAAAAAAAATAAATTGCAGTATAATTCATAGACGTATAGAAAAGGACTGCGCCATCTCTTTCAATAAAAAAGTAAATATTAACTGTAAAGCATGAAACACAGAAAAAACTCGGACTGAAAGGATGGCATGGTCCAGGTCTATACGTCAATGATAAAAACTCTATGGGTAAAATTGGCGCGCATTGGCAATTGTTTGACATTGACATTAAATGTCAATTTACATTATTTTTTTAAATGGTGTCGCATCTTTGAGTTCGATTGATTAAAGAAATTTCATATACCTAGATCAAAAATGTTAATCTCAATGTCAGCTATAATCGATAAACTGACATATCTGATGTTAATGATAAATTAATTACCACCTTTTACGTTGGATATAATATTACTTCCTACATATTTCAGTAACAGGATTAAACTAGTCTTCTATAACTTGGCAAGACGCGCGGCCATATTGAATTCTGGTATCTTTAGGCATGGTTACTGCTTCATAGCGTACCCACGTAAGCATCCAGATCTTTTTTTCCTATCGCTAACTTTACTAATGTAATGTTTTAATAAGATTATTAATAAGTAATGTAAGTTATATTTTTTATTCACTCTATTGAACATTTCTCAAGGATTCGTTTGTCTATGTTTTTTGTTGTAATATTTAACCAATACTATATTTTATAAATGACGTTGAGCATTAAGCAAAAATTATGTCCTTTTAAATATTCAGTATGGTTAATAAGTATTTAAATTGGTATCAATATTTGATTATTTTAAATATTTTTTTGTCATAACTTTATTTTCATCATTAAAAATAACTTACTATCTAATCTTTGAATCTTTATTTGGACTATTATAAAACTTGGTGAGTCTCAAATTAATAAATCGGCCAGAGCAAACTTAAATAGTTGCTAAACAGTCGAAGACAAGTTCTCTTATGGTTCACAGTCACGCGAGTCTGCTAATTATGTAACAGAATTAATTTATTACACCAAACTTATAAATGAAAGACTTCCAGACGAGTTTTGAAGTCAATGGCATTAGGCAGAACGGTGTATACCTTTACTTAAAAAGTCAGGTTTCAAAATGGCGAACATTTTTGACATTTTGTTTTTTAAAGAGTATCTGAAACTGATGTATTGTCATGGTCTCAATGACTTGTGCCTTTTGTTATTTATTCAGAGGCCAATTTATCTTTTTGCTTTAGTAAATCTATCAAAAACATAACAGTCCTTTTAGGCTGTTAGAAAGGTTTGACATCCGCGTGAGTGTAGCTTTCGACGAAAGATTCCTAGTCACCTGACTAGGAATCTTTATAAAATATATTTTATTTATATACCTAGGTCATTTTAAAATATCAAAAAATGCTTATGTATTTATATTAAATCGATATTTTGGTTTGTTCTGTTTGTTCTTAGCATCTTTAACATAGAGCTGCTACATAAACAGATACAACTATGTAATTATCTAATTAAATTTTCCATTTTCTCTTTCAATATCAGCAACCATATTGCGCTTTACTTTTACACGCGAACGCAACCAAATGTAACGCTATTAGGTAATTAGTCGTTTTTATAACATAAAATAACGTTAAAAAACGCACTCGAGAGTTTCAAGTTTCACTGATTTATTACACATTTAATACTTTTTAACACGAAAGAAAAGTTTTAATTCGTTTTGTGGCTCATTATGATCATTTATGTAACGATTACGATGAATTCAAATCATTTAACTTTTGTTTTCGTTGGAAGAATTTAGTTTCTTACTATGTATGCACGCGTTATCTCATCATCTAATCACGATAGAGTTGTAATTACTAAGAAAAAATCTGCATGCAACCTTATTAGTCACTGACCTCTGCTAAAGTAAAACGGTAGTTTAACAAAATCAAATGAAGGACTATACTTGTGTAACAAGCACTGACGTAAAGACCAGGACTGCGCTCTAACCTCACAAAATTGACTACGCTCTTTCACGCTTTGCAGTCAATATTTATTTTTTAATGAAAGGGATGGCGTGGTCCAGGTCTGTACGTCTATGATAACAAGGTTAACAATATCTACCTACCATTTGTTTTATGTGTCAAAAGTGATCACAGGACCGTCATTAGATTCGGTATTTGAAATTGATGTCACTTTGTACGGGGTAGCCAGCCTAGCGTACCTACTAGTACTATAGAGGTCAGTGTTCACTTCTTCTTATTTTGAATTTGATGGCAATCTAGCCTTTTTTTTCAGTAAATTTTTGCCACTGTCAACTATTTAATATAGACTTTAAGGTCCATTTCAAACGTTCCGATTTCAATTCGGCGCTGGGTACCCGGTCGCCGGCTGGTGGCGAATGTATAGCGACTGGAACGGACGGACGCTGGAACGTTTGCAAGCTACCGTATATCGCCATTCTCTTCGCGCCGGATTGAAGCTGGTGCGTGTGAAAAGAACTTTGCAGTCTACAAAGACTTGGTCTTATGTTAAATGCAAATCTGTGGTAACAATGACAGCATTGGCATCATTTTCACTATTCCAGCAAAGAGTTTTATTTCATCTTGACAATTGAAATGACTGATGCGAACAAATCCAAAAATGTAATTAAAAAAAGTGTGTTAAAATAACCTCTGAAATTTTTGAAAATGGAAGCCTGCTTAATAGCGTTGAGTATATTCAACTATGCGTGTGGTAGTTCGCGAGTAACTCCATTTAAATTTAAAATGCATCATGTAGATTAAAACTATTTGAGGCTTTATAAGAATGCGATAATTAAAATTGCCTTTTTATGAAAAGCAATCATTGTACCGAAGGACCGGTCGCGGTTGAATGTTATCGGAAAGTTTTACGAACGAAGCGCATTCATTTGCTGTTTAATTATTTCTGTAATAAAATAATTCCCGCCAAATATTAAATTACGAAGAAAATAATTTAATATCTAAAGATCATTTGCAATCAGTATTACTTTACAATAACGAGTTGCAACCTCTTTGGTTTTTTTTATAAACTCGTCATTTATCGGCCGGTTTCCTAAAGTTTTGGCTATCTATAGATAGTCACTTGAGTTAACTATTTCAACAGACAGTTAACGGTTGATAAGTTGTTAATACCGGCCGTATGTCTATGATAGTACCAAGATGGTACCTACTTAGCTGTTTTTAGAGTTCTATACCTAAAGGAAAAAACGGAACCCTTTTAGGGTCATTTTGTTGTCCGTCCGTCTATCCGTCCGTCTGGCTGTCAATATCATTAAAATCGATATTCATTGAAATCGATAGTTACTTTTCGATAAACTGCTTTAATTTTTTTTTATTTAAAAATTCAAGAAAACAGGTTTTATATAACTTATCAACTCTTTTAAAAATATACATATATGGACAATAAAATAATTATTTTTATGGAAAACGCATTAATAAAGTTCAATAAACTTGACTTTAATGAGCCAATGCATTAACGTTTTATATTTCCGTAATTGTTCTCTTTTACTCAGTTTCTTGATATTCAGGTATTTGCAACAAAATATTGACATGTTCGAATAAAATTAACCATAGTGCATCATCATATTTTTATTCGGGTAGGCAAAGGTAACTAATCGTACTTAGCATATTTAACCTCACAATATATTCTAGGTCCGGCAGGGGTCAAACAGCTATTCTTTCGAGGCACTAACCTATGGAGTACTAGTACGTTAGACTGGCTACCACGTACAAAGTGACAGAAATTTAAAATCCGAATCGAATGACCGTGTGAACTTTTTTGACACTTATGACAAAGGGCCGTTGTTGTTATCCTTGTTACTGAAGTATAGACTTTCATTTGATTTTGTCAAATTAACGTCTAAATAATAATAATAATAATATCTTGGGACAACTCACACAACGCTATCTGGTCCCAAACTAAGCAGAGCTTGTACTATGGAAACCAGACAACTGATAAACATACTTATATATTTCTAAATACATTCTTATTATAGATAAATAACACCCAGACACAGAATAAACCATCGTGCTCATCATATAAAGTTTTATCCTGGGTGGGGATCGAATTCACGACCTCTTGCGCAGCAGTCGGATACACTCCCACCGCACCACAGAGGCAGTCAATGTCAGAATCAAATGAAAATCTTGTTGCTATCGGCGGCTGCCTGTCCAGCGTACTAGTATTATAGATGTCAGTGTTTGGAGGTAATGAATGTGGTATAACCCCTACCACTATATATACATATTTTTACTGTGCCCCTTCTTCCCCGTCGTCGGTGCCTCAGTGGTGAGGTGGAAGTGTACGGCTGCTGCTCAAGAGTACGTGGGTTTGATTCCCACACGGGAAACCACTTTGTGGGATCCACAAATTGATGTTCCGAGTCTGGATGTACTTTGTGTCCGTGAACTGAATGTTTGTTAAGTCCCTCGCGACACAGGGCTTGCACGGGGGTTATCTATATAAAAAAAAAGTTCCAAGTCAAAGTAATGAGTAGTTGAGTAGGTAGGTGCCGACTTAATCAACCCGCTCGTACTCAGAACATAGCGCCAATGTTCATTTGCATCCTCAATCGTTAGAACAACTGACACTGGGCCGATATTGGGGGTCAAATAACTTTTATAGTACTCAAAAAAGATAACGCGATCGAAAACTTGGAAACCGCTGGTCTAGTCTATAATTATTACAATTATGAACGGACCCTAAGGCATTTGTCTTGTGTTCTCTACGTCTGCAACATCGATTATAAGCATATAAAACTGTTTATCATTTCCATTAAGGTAAAATATGTCCTGTAATGTATTTTCCATATTTAGATTTAAAAAACTGCCTTACAAGACAACATGCAATATCTCATTATATTTGCAAAATGTATAAATTATCGAACCATGTTATGCAGCTATTTCTCTCGGCTTGTCAATTATTTTTTAGATATATAGGGTGCCGATTTAGTAAGTCGAATCCTTGTAGGGGTGATCAGACCATGATACTGAAACGAAATATATAATTAAGAAATAAAAAATGTGTACCTACCTTATTTTTTTTCATAAAAATGTTAATCTAAATTTGAATACGAAGATTTGCGCTTTAACCCGGTTAACGGAATTGCAACGTGTGAGTGACTTTACCGAGCAAAAAAGTTGTTATTTATCAACATAACACATGTTGGTACCCCACCACTGAACTAGTAGCTAACACTAACTCACCAAACAAAGTGGTATCTCGTGTGGGATACTTAAAAAAAATCGGTTTTGGACCATGTTCGTATATATCATAGACGTATAGAACAGGACTGCTTCATAACTTCACAAAATTTACCACTCTCAAGAGAGAGACAACGCAACTTTGTGGACAATACCTGTCAAAGAGACGGGGCCGCACGAACTTTTTCTCTCTTTCACGCTTGGCAGTCAATATTTACATTTTAATTGAAAGGGATGGCGCGGTCCAGGTCTATACGTCAATGGTCTGATCACCCTACAAGGATTCGACTGACTAATACCTCCAAAGTCGGGTAATTTTGTCCTCTTGGGTATTTTGAATAAAGTTAGACTGTTTATGTACGACCTTTTTTTTAAATAATAAAACGTCATATCTGTTAAGTCGACGCCGAATGCTATCATTTTATTCCATTAAAATTATGTATTTCAAGTTTTTCGTATAGGTAGGTACACTATAGCAATTAAGTACTCTGTCAATGAATATTCAGTTCTCTGTTGGGGTTATTATAAGTATATTCTACATTAAAAAAAAAAACAAAACCAAGGCTTTGAGTTGATCGATTATTCGTAGACTGACTCTTTAATTTTCTTGGTATAAATTATTGTATTTTGCGTAGCTACTTTATTTAATTTAGGTTTTGTGAAATGTCAAATGGTTGTTAATTATTTTTAATGATAATGCGATTCATTCTTCAAAATAATAGATGCTATTTTAATAAATTATTTAATGACTAAGAACGCTTTGCCTTAATAGGTATTCTCTTGCATTATTTTATTGCAATCATAAAATATTCACAGTTAAATACTTTCTACAAGTTATTATTGTAAATACGTTATAGTATATTAAGTTTCTAACATTATCTAAGCCCAAGATACTGATATTCTATTTAAACACACATCTTTTTAAGTTTCGTATTTAATTACTAAGTAAGTATACATGCCTTTTTAATTTGTAAAAATAAAAATTACAAAAAGAACTTACATTCTCGTTTTCATTACACGTACGCCGTCGAATTATTTAAATAAATGTGCGATTACAAAGTATATTAAAGTCGGCTGAATGTTGTCGCTTACGTGCATTCTTGTTTAAAAAAAAATCGAGCTCTCGATTTAAAATTCAAAATCTTGCTATTCCAGCGATCACGACTTGTGACAATGTTTAAAAGAAAACTTTATTCTGTTTACAATAGAGTAGTATTTTGTATGTGATTATATAATTTACTTGTGTATTCGATAAGTACATAATAATAGAGGTTCTTGAAAAGGCATGGGATAGTAACCTGTTGCTGCATCTGCCATTGCAGTGTTTAAGCCACGACTTTACTTAAAGCTAGCTGTTTACGAAGTAGCCAGAATTTTTACTTGCTTACATTCTATTTATAATAAACTAGCTTTCACTTGCGGCTCCACCCATAGAGGTCGGTTATCGCGATCCTATGTCCTTTTCTGGGACTCAACCTCCATGCCAAATTTCATCTAAATTGATTCAGCGGTTGAAGCATGAAAACGTAGCAGACAGACAATTACTTTCACATTTATAATGTTAGTTTGGATGACAGTACAATGTCCTTATGTCCACCTAATATGTTGACTCGCTTATTTCAAGAGTGATGTTTTGGACATGTCGTAGTTATGCACTGAAGTGAATATTAAATATGTAGTCTTTAAAGTGTATAAGCCAAACCGTCATATAATTCAAACCGTCGAACAAAATTTGAAAAAAAAATCTTATTTTTTAATTAATGGCAATTTCGTTTTTTTCAACTAATTTATGCCAATGTCAAAGTATTTATTGTACACTTTAACTGCACTAAGACTCTTTTCACCATAAAATATATTTAATATATCTGTGAAAACGACGGCCATTTACCATTTCCACAACTTTAAAATAAGTTTACCACAAACCTTACCGTCTTTGAAACACGTTGTCTATGATCCATTCCAAATTTAAAAAATGTATGTCTTTCGTTTTGTAAGATCTGAAGCGTGCAAAGTAGGCTTCTATCCTTGTCTTTGCTCACAACAACCAACACAGCAAAAAGGTTGCATTGCGAAGCATTCCCACAGTACTGTAGATAGGTAGATAATTTTTTGCGGATGAGATAGGGCTGTGAGAATCACTATTATTTTACTTAATTGAGTGATTGGAACTTGCTAAAGGCAACCTTCGTAAATAATTTAAATAATCTATCAACTTCGGTATGTGAAATTGAACTTTTTTTAGTTGGTAAAGAAATATTTAATGATACCATGCAAGTATATTATTCATTGGACAATACCATAAAAAGTTTTATAAAAATTGTAAAGAATTAATTGGAGATACTAGCTGTCATCATTTAACGTGTGAAAATAAATAACATACGGGCAAAATTCATAAAATCGAGTCTTTGTGTAATTATAGTAAATAAATACTTGAGGCTAAAATAAAAAAAATGGCGAGATTGCAATTATTTTTTAAGAAAAATAAAAAAATATTTATTATTTATATTCGTAAAGGTGCTAACAGATGATCCAACTACAACACATAGGTGACGTCCGATAGATGAAATCAACCTACGACGCGACGTTGGCGTATTATGGTTTGATGACAAAATTATGTACAACGAATCTGTCTACATTATTCCCCTTTTTTAATTTAATGATTCAGGCCTTGATTAGTTTTCATTGATTTTCTGTTAATGATACACTATCGATACGATTTACTACGGTTTAAAGCGCTTGAAAAGTTGTAGACCAAGGAAAATACAGCAATCAACTGTTCTCTGTTTTTGCTTTGACGAGCTTTTTAGAACTCTGACAATAATCGATAGGGATTTTGTCAAAATTTGGTAGGTACCTATGTTAGTTTGAAGCATAGAAGATACTAGAGTATGTAGATTAACGAGTTCGCGACTAGAGTAACTATAATAATGAAAATACTAATTCCTTGCGATTATGGAATGATTTTTTTTTTACGAGTCCCGCAGTAAGGTACAAGCCCTGTGTCGCGGGGGACTTTACAAACATACAAGTCACGGACACAAATTACTCCCAGACTTGGAACAACAATTTGTGGATCACACAAAGTGGTGTCCTGTGTGGAAATCGAACCCACGACCTCTTGCAGCAGAGCTAGCAGTCGAAAACACTCCCACCGCGCCAAAGAGGCAGTCAAAGCAGATATTTAATAAATATTATTTTCTTTCGTAAAATATTTGTGAACTTAAGTTAATAATATGTCCTCCATCTACGATGACTTTGACATCTTTACTCAGGATGAAAAAGAACGCGGCATTATTGAAATTTTTACACGTCGCCGCGTCGTCTTAATAAATCGTAGAAATATTTTAGTAATTACGTAGGTAGCCTCTGTTTATATTGATGACTTAAAGTAAGAACTCATCGTAATAAAGTAGGCTATATAATATAGAATACACTTTATCTTGAGCTGAAATAAACGTTCACCCGTGAAAGTTCTTTCAAATAAATTGCTAGGTATTAACATCGGTAATTTTTTCGCCGGTAAGGTACCTATTTTGTGAAGATAATTTTATACCTTTGAATATAAATTGCGGAATATTATTCTCCGTTATCAATTTAGCAGTAGGCTCTTTACTCGAAACGATACTTCGTGAGCTTGCGTGGTTTAAATTTCCTTAGGTTACAAGTACTTATAATTTATTATTATATAGGCATAAGAAATTGGGATCCATTAATATATCGTAAACGAAAAGAATGGATTGAATTAATTTAAGTTTTTGGCGACGGCAAATTTATAATTGGTTTGATTTGTTTTGATTCAGAAATGTCATATTTTGGTCTAGAGTCAGTTCCATATCAAACTCTAATGAATTCATTACCTAAGTTTCATCTAAACGTGAAAGATATTTCGACGATATTATTATATGTAGGTACTCATACGTTACATTGTCTAGAGAATAAACATGTATTGCCCAGTAGCATGAATTGAACAATAAAATGATGGAACATCCCTATAAATCCCGAGTCTCAACACATCATTTACTCGAGTTCGCACGTGGCGGGCCGTGTCCAATGTTGTCAGCGTCTGCAGGGCGGGAAAGTCAGCGGCCATTTTGAAAAAAGTTGTTCTACTAGTGTCTAGTCGGTCGCGGACCCGTGGACGCATGTGGAGCGAACCTTTTTATAAGTTTTATTTTTTAATTGCGTTCCATTTTTAAATGATTTATGTTTTATTATATTTTTTTTGCTTTTTATTTAAAATATTTTTCTAAGAGGCTGGTATGTGCCAGTGTAATATTATCTTTTTTCCTTACTTGACAGATTTACTAGTTTTCTTAGAAAGTGCGTATCTGTTCTCAGTTAACTATAGAAACCTGATCGCTTTCTGTTATAGTTGGTTGTTTAAAAATGGAAAATGATCTTTCTTATAATAACTATGTTGGTACTTACCTATATTATACTTAAGAGCATTATCGAAGAATAATTAATTAGGTCTGTCAAGCTCAGTTACCCAATTCATTATACTTAAAAAAGGACATACCTACAAAAGTTCATTTAATTTTCAACATACAATGTATGTGTATAAACATTCATAAAAGAAACAAAAAAATAAGGGTTCTTATTGTACGATTGTCATCGATTACGATTAGAGATGTGATCGAATGAAGTATCGATTATTAAAAAATATTACGCGACGTCGATCCACGGGGCGCCCGATTACTCGATTTTTAACTGCGAGGACTGTAAGGTAGCACTGTTTGTGGTACAATGAGCGATTTTTTGTTTTCCATGTTTGTATTCGTAATGAGTTGTTGTTCATTTTTATTTCTTTAAAATTTGAACTTATGGTTGTAAATAAAATATTATTATAATTTTTGGGCGAAGAAATACTATATGCCAGTAAAACAACAGTACCAGACAGTATAAGTCAGTCACAGTATATGTCCTAGCTAATAAGTAGGTTTTACTGGGGAGACCTGTGCCCAGCAGTGGGCGATCATATGGGTAAAAATAAACTCCAGCTTATAATATCCCACCATCCCTATAACAAAGAGGGTACGTACATAAGTGGGTAAAATAGGTGTACCCCATATTGTTTAAGGTAGAGATAACGAGTAAACTTATTTTGAAACTTCTCCAGCATCAGAGTAAATTTGGTTTCATAGGGGTTTCAAATCATGGCGTTAGTCTCTAACTTACTCCTCACAAGAGCATTATAAAACGATTTACGGCAACGGTGTTCTGGAAGTCCTTGGTTTCTCTCATAATAATGTTAAGTTCCTATAAGCCTTTGTACACATTTTGATAATACTATACTCCAAGATCTTGCACTAATGTAAAATATATATTAGCTGTCGTATATTTTGAAGCATTGAATAAACGATACGATAATTAAACGAATATAGCTCTTATTCATATTAGCTTAGTGACAGCATTTTAACTAGCGAATGTTTAGTCTTCTGTTATTCTATTTTGAAAATGGAATGAAAAACAAAGACAAAACATTCACTAGTTGAAATGCTGTCACTGAAGTAATATAACTAAGGGGTTAAGCCCTTAAATTACACTAAAAGACTGGCAATGCAATATAATTATTATATCTCTTTTTTAATATATAAAAGTCTGCATTTTAAATAATTTATAGGTAACGTCGACACATACATGAATAAATATCTTGTTTGTGCATAATTAAGGCACGAAAGTTACCAAGCAAGCTAATTGCTTAAAGAATTCGTGGCGAATCCATTGGGTTATAAAAATAAGAGTTTATTGCAATGCATTTGAAAATGTACCGGTGTAAGTGATGTTATTTTGAGGAAAGCTATCTCGGGCATCATATCAGAGTAAGTATTTCATTAATATAACTGTGTTATAAACTTTAAAACCATCTACTTTATTAAACTTGATTTAAAAAAAATGTAACAAGTGAAAATTAAAATATTAAATGCTCTAAATTTATGTATATTCTTCATATAAACAAAATGTTTGTGACCACTGCAAATAAAAGAAAATTAAGAGTTCCATATTTAAAAATTTGGAACACCTAAAAATAAAATGACTTCCTCATAGACAAAGACAAAGTTCATTGTCATTGTCAGCACTTAAAATAGATTCTAATTTCTAACACCGAAACTAATGTCAATATTACCTAAATAAAAAAGTATTTTCCACTTAAATTATCACTGAAACGAATAAGAAAAAAATACAATTCGATTCTTACAATGGCTGTGGTTTTCGAGTGATGCGATTTTTGAACTGAATCGAGATATCAAGTGTGAAATTAAGACTCGTTTAGCCGCAATACATCGACTATTGTGTGTCGATTCCTGACTCGATTTAAATATCGATTTGTTGATCGTCGAGTGAATGGTTTTGTTATTTACTTTTTATTTTTTGTTTGTAATACTTTTGTGTGTGTAACCAGTATTCCCGTTAAGTTTTATAAATACAATACCGACTGTTATGAGTTAAAGTTAATATTATAGATACACACTTCTGTACTGTTTGACGTTTTTGCCATTTGTTTAGGGGATGTGGTTTTTTCTATATCTACCTTTATGTAAATAAAAAGTATAACCTTTAAGGTTGAATAATACTTAAAGTCATAAAAATATTAATACTTATTGACATTTCGTTTATTAGGCATCGATTAAATTTTGCATTAACAAAGCTTTGTACCTCTTTGTGTGTTCTTCACATATCGATATTATTTCGATTTTAAGTATCGATAAGGCAGCTTTGTGCTGCCGAGTGATCCGCTCATTACTGGTATTTAATTGAGGTGGAATCATTCGATTTACATATCTGTAATCGATACTATGTTAAGTAGATAATGCCGATCGATGTTTAAAATTCATTCTTGTATTTTTTGCGTATGAAAAAAATTAAAATGTATTTGTATAACTTTTAACTAAGTTTGTACATTTTATACATTATTAATTCGAAAGTCATACTTTTGTCTGTCTGTTTGTTACATTTTGTTACTAACCATTGTATTATGATTTTTTTAATGATAATTTGATACAGATAGAATTTTAAGACAGAATAACGTCCTCTTAAATGTCTGTACTCTTGGGGGGTAACCCATCCATAATAGTACCTTAGGATCAACAAAACATGAAAGTTACGCAAATTTATCCAATTAAAAAAATATCGATCACCCATTCATAAAATAACCTAAGTGAAAATCCTTATATTAACACCTAAGAGTAATTAGGTCAAGGAATTTGGTTTAAATTAAATTATGGATGGATTACCGCTCAGCTTTCCTTTATAACTAGATTTTAAGTCTTGTTTTAAAATAAATGAAACAACTTTAAATTAATGCATCAAACCGGAATTAACAGTTAAATGGATATTGGAAGTTTCGAACCAAATACAGAACGCAAGGACAATTTATTTAAATAGTCATCTGGTCCCAAACGAGGCAGAGCCTGTACTATGGCAACCAGACAACTGATATTTACAATAGGTAAATTCAAATTTATAAACATAAATTATACACATAGCTTACTATAATATTATAAAGCTAAAGAGTTTCTTTATTTGTTTGAATGCGATAATCTCAGGAACTTATAATCCAAATTGAAAAAACTTTTACTGTTGGATAGCCCATTTATCGAGGAAGCTTATAGGCTATATAACATTGCGCTGCGACCAATAGCAGCGGAGCAGCAATGAAAAACGCAGAAGAAGTTGCGCGGGTCAGCTAGTTTCTTATATAGCAGTCACACTCCTACTAATACGTTAAATTAAAATATCTTAATCGGTCGAGTCATTTAAGAGTAGTACAGTAACAGACACATACACACACAGAAGATAATAAATAATATTAATGCAACCCACGCTGTGAATTCAAATTATATAATGTTAAGAACTTTTGTGCAAAGCCCTGATTGTAATCACTCCTTGACGTCTATACACGTCGGAGTATACAGTGACGTTAATAAGCGTCATGCTTCTTAGAAATATCTTATGTTGAAACGGCTATTCACGTTATTTTGTATTTTTACTTGTAATGTATGTTGCGAAAGGAGTTTTTCAATCAAATCTATACTAATATTATATAGCTGAAGAATTTGCTTGTTTGTTTGAACGCGGTAATCTCAGAAACTACTGATTCGAATTGAAAAAAAAAACTTTTACTATTGGATAGCCCATTTATCGAGGAAGGCTTTAAGCTATCAGATGGCCTTGTGTGAGACAACTCACACAAGGCCTATTGATTTTGGAACAACTCACACTAAGCCATTTCATCCCAAACTACGCAGATCCAGTTCTATGGCAACCAGACAACTGATGAACATACTTTTAACATTATTTTTCAAAACATGAATATTATAGATAAATTATAATACACACAGGATAATAATTACATAACTTATATTTCTCATCTTATGTAAAATACCTATATAATTACTGCGATAGCCAAAACCCTCACTTATACTCTATTATGGTAAAATAATTATTTATTTATAAAAACTCAAAATTATGCTATAATATTTAAGTGCAAAATGGCCTCAAATCATAGGTTGCGATGTCATCACTTGAAGTGGCGATCATCTTTTCAATAATCCCTAAATTAAAATAGAATAAGACAAGTTCATTTTTATTATATTCATATAATAATTATTTTAAACATCGATTGTAATTTATTCATTGCACATCGTACGAAATCGTATTTCCATTTGCATGATTAATAATGGGCGAATATTTTAAGGATAATGTTTATATTTACGTTTTTTTTAAACCACTTGTGTGTAAACCAGTTTACCGTTTAGTTTTTTTTTTGGTGATTGTGTTTATTAATAATAATAATATCTTATAATATCTTAGGACAAGTCACACAACGCTATCTGATACCAAACTAAGCAGAGCTTGTACTATGGCAATAAGACAACTGATAAACATACTCATATATTTCTAAATACATACATACAGATAAATAACACCCAGACACAGAATAAACCATCGTGCTCATCACACAAAGTTTTAGCCTGGGTGACGACTTTTGCGTAGCAGTCGTATACACTCCCACCGCGCCACAGAGGCTTTCTCTTTTATTCATATTCTTTTTTTTAAAAGGTTTTATTTCACTTTATATGTATGAATGTATGTCCTGGAATTTCGCAATCAATTTTTCACCTCCTACTGAAGCTATCGAGCTGAAATCGCAAGCACGTTTGCTACTGATAATGCACGCTATGAAAGCTGTTTTTAATTACTATTTTTAATTTTTTTTTTAGTTTTAACTGACTTCAAAAATGAGGTTCTCTGTTTGACTCGTATGTATTTAAATATGTTAGTGATTTTCTCCAAAACTACAACCCGTTTTGGACGAGGTTTTTGCTATTCGATAGATAGGAAAGGTTTTAGTGTATAAAACATTCTTCTAAGTAAGAGGACACTGGAGTTTCTAAGTTAGAACTCATACAGAGGTAAATACATGGGTTGCCAAGTTTTTTTTGACGTTCCTTCGTGTGTTCTATATGAGCTTGGAATTTTTCGATTGTGACTATCTATTTTGAAGTTACTTCTTGTTGTATGCATACTTTATTTGCATAAAGATATTATCAGTTTAGTTTAGTTTGTATTTATCAATTTAATACGTATAACAATACTTTACAAAGTTAAACGCGTAGCTGTGAAAATGTTGACAGATTAATTTGCCTCCATCTTTTACAACTTTTAGGCAATTATTAAAAAAAAGTATTATATAATATTTATAAAATGTTGATATTATATGTACGATACGACATTCTGTTTATTAAACATGTACTTATTATCATTATAAATCCCTCTTACTAAACACCAGTAAAACTGTTAATTTTGAATTTAGAATTTCGTGTGGACCACGTCACCTTACTGCAGAAGCTCTCCGCTCTAGGTATACATGGAGATTTACTCAGATGGGTAGAATCATACCTATCAAATCGCTCGCAGGCTGTTATACTGGGTGGTTTTAAGTCCGACTTTGTCACAATCCCCTCTGGCGTCCCGCAGGGCTCGCACCTCGGTCCCCTTTTTTACAACGCTTACATCTTTGACATCGAGGATCACATAAAGCACTCGAATCATATTCTCTACGCTGATGACAAAAAAATTTACATGTCTATTAGATCTATTTCGGACTGTATTTCGCTTCAAGAGGATCTTAACTCGCTATTTAACTACTATACTAATAATTTTATCACAGTTAGCATTAGTAAATGCCAGAGTATATCATTTACACGCAAAAGAAATCCTATTTCCTATCAATATAATTTCAACGGCGTTGTGATCAGGAGGGTCGAGGTTGTGCGGGATCTCGGTATTCTTTTGGACGCCGAGTTGTCCCTGCGGCAGCACGTGGATTCAATTGTCAGTAGATCATTTCGTAATCTTGGCTTCGTCATAAGGTCTTGCCAACCTTTTCAGAGCATATTAAGTTTGAAAATAGTCTATTTCGCCTATGTTCGCAGCCTGCTTGAATATGGCAGCCCAATCTGGTCGCCTTGCTTTGCTGTACACAGGAATAGCATTGAACGCATTCAAAGAAAATTCGTGGCACACCTTAATTTTAAATTCCATTGCGGCTCTTGTGACTACAAAGACAACTGCCGTTCATATAAATTACTGACACTCGAGGAAAGGCGTACTTTACTGGACATGGGACTACTATCTGACCTATTGAACGGACGTTTAGATTGTTCGGAGCTACTTGCTAATATTAACTTTTGCACTCCTAAAAAACGCACGAGAAATACTGCACTTCTTCAGAATCCATTTCATTCAACTACTTACGGTAAAAATGGTGTATTATCACGTTTGGTTGACACTTACAATAAACAATTTTGTGATTTAGACTTATTTATTGGTTCTAAGGACAAATTCAAAAAACATGTATTGAAGGTAATGCTTTACTCCTAGCTAGTTTGCCGTGTCTACGGTTCTTACACAATAATATTATTTCTCCATAAACGATTCATGTACCTATGTATAAGTATCTATAGAAGTATATGACTATGTATCTATGTATATGTATGGGCCCATATGTGGCCTTATATGTATATGTACCCATATCATATAATATTTCTGTTTACCGATAGTCGTTTGAATCTTGTAACATTTTTAATGTTGAGTCTAAATAATATACTTTTTGTCACAAT
The DNA here is from genome assembly GCA_945859575.2 of Herminia tarsipennalis. NCBI lineage: Eukaryota > Metazoa > Arthropoda > Insecta > Lepidoptera > Erebidae > Herminia > Herminia tarsipennalis. The sequence continues at coordinate 4,276,004 of OX243834.2, read as the reverse complement.
ATGTTTGAACACACTTAGACCGCTGTATATCCATCGTGGATAACTTATTTGGCTACATAAGTAAACTTTGTTAAGTAGTTAAGTTTAATTGTAAGAAGCTGTTGTTATTCCTAATAAATAAATAAATAAATAAATAAATAAATAGAATTCAAGCAGAATTTCGACGGAACTCATTTCTGAACGTCTTCTTTGAAGTTTTAATAAAAGCGAGGCGATGCGCGGGAGCAAGCGAGGCGAGATGAAGTGGGAGGGGGGCAGAAATTATAGGGTTGTACGCGTTCACCAGCCCGTAATGATGGATGGAGAGTGCCTACGACCGGTGCGCTTAATGAGAATGGCAGCCCTGCGATGAGGCATTTCAATTTTAGAACTATTTTACTTTTTTATGTAATCGTTATTTTGGTTATGCGATGACGTGTTGTGAATTTACAAGCCATTACTGGCCGGTAAGAAAATTTGAAAACGGAATTACTTATTATTTTTTAAACTGTTTAAATTTTAAAAATTAACTCTATGTTGTGTATGTGTAATGGTTTTGGGGTTTATGAGCTAATTATATTAATAACATAATCTCTCGTACACAACTGATGATAAGCAAAGTTTAAAATTTGACTATACAGTTAGCTTGAACTCCACCAAAACAGACTTACGCGGAGTAGTGAATTATGAAAATGGCGGCAAACCCACCTGTCATTAATTCACTGCTTCATGCGTAAAATTAAAAAAAAGTTACAATATGTGTTTAAAGTTTATGTCGTTTAGGAACCAAGTCTTTGTGCATTTAAAGTCTACAGGGAGCAATTGGCTGGCAGCAAATACCACGAACAACGCACGTAATAAACTAAACTTACATACAAGTAAAGCTAAGAAAATATTCCAGACATTTTTCAAATAAAACCTTTCCCTTTTATCGTTATTGTGTCCAGTCGTAACTTAGTAGATATTAGGTATCGGCTCGATACTGTTCTGCTAAGTTTTATCACTAGAGAATAGAACCCGAGCCCTGTTAGTTATGGTACCGAGCTATCGACAAAAGATAATGTTGTGTGCACTCGCAGACAGGTAACTTTGGCCTTTTGTATTTTCATAGACAGAATGCTGATTAAATACGGTTTACTATAAATGAAGATTTTTTTTTTTGTAGTTTAGTGCTGGCAACATAATTTTATACATGTTGCCGACAAAATGTATAATTCGCCATTATATAAACGGCGTCGTTAGTAATACAAAGAGAAAAACATTTTATAAAATGCCGCAGGCAAATTGTTGATCAATTCAATCGTATCAACGTCAATTTGGGTTTTGTATTGATCACAATAAAAATGTTTAATATTGATATGATTTTTTTCGGTCGGTAATTATTATTGGTCTAATTAAACAACAACAATTTTTTTTTTTAGATTATTTGTGTATTTTCTTCCTCTTTTTTAAATTGATGGTAATCTAATCGACTTTTCTGTCAATTTCTTTTAATATCATATTTCGATTGTACATTTGAATTACAGAAATACTAGATTTCATAAGCCATATAAACTTACAACTTTACTAATCATTACTAATATTATAAAGCTGAAGAGTTTGTTTGTTTGAACGCGCTAATCTCAGGAACTACTGATCCGAATTGAAAAATTCTTTCACTGTTGGATAGCCCATTTATCGAGAAAGGCTATAGGCACAGAAGTGGAGCAGCAATGAGAAATGTTGCAAAAACGGGGAAAATTTACGCAGACGAAGTTGCGCGGGACAGCTAGTTTTAGCCTATATAAAATCTATTTTTTAATTCAATATTTAATGGATTCTTTGTATATTTTGTTTAATAAAACATCGTTGAGTACACTTTAACCAGCGAGACGTGAAAGTGCAGTTTTAAAATCATCTAAATTCTAATTTAATAAAGTTACGTTATTTATTTTCTAGTAACTACCAGAGAAAATAGTATTTATTTACATCTCGACTGAAAATGTATACGTATATACGTAGCTACTAATAAAAACATATATAAGACAAAAGAGTTTTTAAAACTCTTAGCCTCTTTTTTGGGGATAAGCACTCATTACAACAATTTTATTAAAAAAAAATTAATAATGTCAAATTCAGAAGCACAATTTAGAGTTGTAAAAATGGCGGCAATCTGACATGTCGCTATTTTTACAGCTCCACGTTTAAAGTGTAAAACAGTGTAAAATATACTTGAAATACGTGATAACTGGACCAGAACGGGACTTTGTGATTGAAAGAAGAAAACTAGAAAGAAATTATACTTGGAACTGGCGTATGCACATAATGTGCGAGCCATAATCTCTACCGATTAATATTGGAGGGAAGAGGAAATTTATATATTATATTTAAAATTCAGTAGTTATCTTATCTTATTTAAATGTCACATTTACGATATCTGCAAATTAAGTTTCCACGAACCAAAGGAATATTCTCATAGAATTATCTTACAAAAAAGAAGTACCATAAAATGTTCAATTCCTGAAATGAATAGGACTATAAACTGGCAATAAATGTATCTTATATTGCTATATCCTGATTCAATATATTTTAGAATTTCCTCGTCTTATGGATTAGGTCCCATTGCTAATTTGCAGCGGGCATATTGCACGATAAGCAAATAAAATATCTACAATAACACCAAAAACATCATATTTATAAACTATTTAAAAACAGAACACATTCTGAGTTCAAAAATGAGTGATTAAGGATATTATGGGCATAATTTGATATTTTTTTATTAAAATTTGCAGATAGAACACTACAAAATAGTACCTATTAATAGTTTTATAAGTCTATCTAGACGCTTCTCGCTATCCGCCTGCAGTTAAACCACAGGCCATCAGCATCTCTGCATGTATTTACGATGCAGGCTTTACGTATGTCATTTAAAATGTCTTCTAGGAAATATAATCTCAAGAACATAAATCTGTGCAGTTTTCTTCCTACATTAAATCCGTTTAAATCATAAAAATCGTGATAGATTTGTTTATTATGTTAATGTTATTGGTTAGGATGAAAGATCGGATATGATTTTGTCATTCTATTTTATTCGAAAATGCAATTTATTTATGTAAATCAAATTACTAACAACTACATTTTATTTGCTAAGCTTTAAAATGCCTATCTGCGATGATATTCGATTGTTTGTTAAATAAGGATATTAACCATTCTATTTTTAAAAATATAACTCGTAGTTTTTTTTTTAATTCAATGTTTAAATTTTTTTTTTTTACAGTGTTGACAATTTAGACGCTTTTCCAGATTTCTGTCAGTGTTAAGTATTTATTTTATTGTAGATTTTTAACGAATTTTAGATATTTTTACATGGAGCTATGGAAATTACACAAAATCTATTCCATAAATTTAAACAACGCTTTGAATAGAATACATCATATAATAGATACGTATTAAGTAGGTACATTAATGAAACTAGACTGAAATGCGGTCTCTTTAGATTACCTAACAGGGTACCAAAATACTTTACCAATATCACTTAAAAAGTTTAAACTGGTACTTCCCAAGCTTATCCTTTAAATTCAAATGAAATTTAAGTTCATTAAACACCCGTGAGATTACAAAGCTCAATCCGATACTCGAAGTCTCTGCTACCATACAACTGAACCATTATGATTACGAAACATTCCGAGTTCTTTGAACCCTTTAAAACTGGCAACAGGCAATTAAATCATAAATTTCGCATCGATCCGAGACGCAACCAACAATCACAAAAGATATCGAAACAAAACGAATCGATTTAAAAAAAGGTTTAAAGAAGTCGAGTACGCCATACGCATGCAAACGATTTTCTGTCTTTCGAAATTAGCGGGTATTATTTTTAGTACATCACTAACGGTGGGCGTTCTACAAATAAAAATTTCAATTATTGATTTATTTGAATCGGAAAGCGATTTGGATTCGATTAAAACTTGTCGTAATTAAAAGCTGGATTTAAATTAAAATTGGAATACATAGGCATGCCATAGAGGCAGTATTTCTTTTTAATGAAACACAATTATAATCAGCCAGTGTTCGCTATATTGCCGACGAATTCCAAGGAGGATAACTTTGTCATACAAAAAAGTTCAACGATTTTCAAGGTAACGTAAAACACTACATTTTTTGCGTTTCTCTTCGTAGTTATAGTTTAATTGGTATCATTTTTTCTTGCCGTGTATTGAAAAGGAATTTTATTACAATAAAACTTTTTCATACTCGTATTTTGGACTATTGCAAATTTTACTAGTTTAAAAGAAAAAAAAACTGTGTACGGTCACGGAGGTATTGACTAAAACTTTTTCATTAACTATCAAATGAGATCGTCGCTTAAGTTTTCACTAAAGCCTTTGATCAAAACGTTTAGCATTGTGCAAACATTTTTCGTACGCGATAGCATCTCTGGGTCGATATACTTTAGCGTTTCATCGGCGAATATTTCACTGGATTGTTGCCCTACCTTCTTAGATTATAGGATTGATAATATGCAAATGAATAACTCGACGATTTAAAAATAAAAGGACTTAAGATAGGGATCATTGGCCTCTTAACTGACCCAAATAAGATGATTTTGAATTTCGAACGACATTGGCCGGTGTTGCTGTCAATAAGAATTAAGGATAATGTTGCTAGCTTAAAAGTATTCTTCAAGTTTGCAAAACGGCAAAGGCGTTTATTTTTTTTTGTATTTGGCGTTAGGTGCGCGTCTGTTTGGATAAATGATGAAGATTTTGGGTTTAATTTTTATTCTTGTTTACGGACGGGTTTACGTTAAGGTTTTATTTATTTTTAGTGAAACAGGTTACATTTTTCTGGTTATAGCGAGTTTTTTTTAATACGGGTGGTTGTGGAATCAGCTGAGTTTTGAGGTCATAGCTCTTCTATCTATGAATCTCTGTTTTATTTCTCGCTACTGGAATAGATGTCGGAAACTTGTATTCTTTTTCGAAGTAAGAACATTTTTATTTAGGCCACATAGCTAACTTGTCCGAAGCAGACTAAAAAAGTATAAGTAATTATACTTACGGTTATATTTTATCAAAGTTTATCTTACCGAAATAGCACGCAGGTTGCTTAACCTGCGTGTTTTTTCGGTAAATCTCAATCATTTTTTTCCCATTTTTACCCATTGCCGAAGGTCACATTTGCCGAAGGTACGATGGCTGATGAAGTAAACGAGTCCTAGAGTGGAGAACGTGACTCGGTAAACGTAAGATAGGACGATCCTCAGCCAGATGGACTGACGACCTAAAGAAGGCCGCTGGAAGTATTAGATGCGGAAAGTGGATGAGCGGGAGTTGTGGCGTAAATTAGAAGAAGTCTATATCCAGAAGTGGACCAATACAGGCTGAGTGATTGATTGAGTTTCAATTCTCAAATAATTCTATATGGTCAAAGTAGCGTGTCAAAATGAGAATTCAATGAGATAACGCTAATTAGCGAAATGTAGGTAAATAATGTCGCACCTTCATTTTCGCAAACATTATTCGAATTAATTTGTTGGTTCATGTTAAACAACACTTCAACGCGAAAGAAACTACATGGCTTATACAACGCGATGCGCATATGCCTTGCTAGATGAAAAAAAAACAAAAACTAATTCTGTTTTAAAAAAACTTTGCTCAGTGCTAATAGACATAGAGTTCTACTTATAAATATACATTATTCTGTGCCTGTAAATGGAAAAGTGGTGACAAAAACTGTTTGAAGAGCGACTTGTAAGTTTGCAACTTGCAACACAACCAGACCATAGACTATACAGTCTAGTTTTTGTTGAGTTTCCTGGTTTTATTCTTTTATTAGGCATCTATGACACAGACTTTTTGCTGTCTATTCATTTTGTGTATAATTTATTAATCTGTCAAATGGTTTAATTTTAATTTAGATTTCTATAGTGCATAAATCTTAATGTCAAAACTAGGATATCTGAAATAAAAATAATGGTTTTAGTTTAAATCAAAATCTTAGAACATATTTATGATTTTGTGATGACATAGTATTTTTTTATACCCATGAGAATATTTTAGTAAATTATTATATTTCAAATAGTATTTTTGAATTGTGGCTTACGGCGTGAACCCACTTTTAAAGAGGAGGACTGTCGCAGCAGTATGAAAGTTATAAAAGCCAGTTCTAAAATATTGTATCTATGTAATCTGTATCACGAAATTTTGTAAAAGAGTTATCACCTTATTATAATTACTAAGTGAATATTTTCTTAAATTCTATTCTATTTTTAAAATAGAATAAACAATTACTTTCATTTCTGACAAAAAATTGCTTGTTAAAATACATTTGAGTAAGAGTAATAATATTTTACAATTATCACCTTTATTAAAATATACTTTTCTAAATTAGAACAACAACAAATATATGGCTGAGTGAATAACGTTCATTGCTATAAAAAAAAAATTACCACGATGAGCGTTCCAATTCTTTTATGAACTCAATGTTCAATTACCATAGATACAAAATCCCGCTAAAAGCAGTAGTAATCTAGTAATAGCCAATCACTTTTTTTATCAGTGTTTAAAACTGAGGCCTATTAATTCTAAATGTTCTGTTATCGAGTTCACTTGGTAGCGTCAACATTTTACGACTTACGGTAAAATTCAGGTTTTCGATGTTCAAAATCGAGAAGTATCATTAATATGCAAAACTTAAATACCAATATAACTTTATCTCCCATTCATTACCTACACAACTCTATTTTATGCGTGTTAAGATTCAATTTCGTTTGTATACTTTTTAATTAGAGGTATACGTATTTTGGTGATTTATTTAAGTGGTGCTACTTTCCCTGAGTTATTATATGAATATTATCAATCGATGTTGTAAATTACGATTTTTACGTCTTATTGAGTATTTGGTGTTATTTTTGATGTACGCCGTTAAAAGTCTTATTGCTTTTTACTGTGGTCAAAAATATGCGTCAGTTTGAATAAAGATTATGTTTAATTAGAGACGCCAGTTTAAGAAATAATGATAAAACAAAAAGAGAAACTTGATACTCAGTAGCATGGCTCTGTCACAAAACATTTCTAGTAATGGAAGCTTCTTAAACACGCTAGAACAACAATCTTTCACTACACGAAATCTGGGAACACTTTTTAAACAACGTGGTCCGAGATTCTGTCCCCAGGATACCTTACATCCCATCTCATTGGAAAATTTCATTAAAATCCGCTCAACAATGTTGTCGTGACGAGTTAACACATAGACTAACGACTTTCACATTATTCATAAATTATTAATGATTTTTTTATCTTTAAATCGACTACCCAAACAACGGAAGAAAGCACACTATAAAACTTATAATTAACCCATTTAAATCAACAAAATAAATATGTTTGGAACAATTAGGTATATCAACAAACTATCAACATAAATTTAATATTTAGATTAAACATAAAATTAAATTTACTCTTGTTTTGAAACACACTTATTACACTAATAATTGTGTGATATTAATTATTTCCTTCAGACTATATTTCTAGCGGGAAAATTTGGGTATTTACATACCTACTTAGGGTTACCATACTCAATTTTTAAAGTCCGGACAGTACCTCTATAATTGTTCTCTATGAATCAATATTGAGACCCACTTTAATGAGAAAAAAAAAAAAAAAAACTGACGATGCTTCAGAGTGCAGTGTGCTAGGGGTTGTTGGTTCCATTTGATACACGACAGAGCTTTGTGAGATCCATAAATGTTGATCTTGAGTCTGGGTGTGCTTTGTGTTCATCAATTGTATGCTTGTAAAGTTCCCTACAATACAAGGCTTGTGGTCTAATGCGGGATTAGTCTAAAGAAACAAATTGATTTGACGACCCCTAGGTGTCCTATATTACGTTTACCAAGTCGCAGTTGCCAGTCTAAGACTGATTTGCTTTGATATTGGTTATTCGGCCGATATAGCCAACCATTTTCACATAAGCGTATGAAAATCGAGACTAGTCCTCCTATAATAAAAAAGTATGGAGCACCTACTGTACATAAATTCTCTCCGCAAATTCAGGTTAACATAGATAACGATCTCCAATTTGTCTAAAACAGTTAATTGACTGTTGAACATTCGTCAAAGTTTTATGTTTTGACGTAAAATGGGTATCGAGGTTAATTCCGCTCGGTATTTTAGCAGAAGCGTTTTATGGTCTTCTTAGTGTTGTGACTGTTTCGAATTTAATTAGGTATTTTATTATTGATGATTAAAGTTTGTGTTTCCGGCAATGAATAAGCTTTTCTCTTTAATCTGTGGTCTTCAGATTGAGGGTACGACGTTATTCTCTTTAAAAAATCGTAAAATAAATCAAATTTGTTGTTTTAAATTTTGGGTTTTCATTCATCAACGGCCGGCTCAAGATTTCTGGAAATTCGAGTTTTAAAGAGTTTCTTAGCTCGTCATTTCCCTTTTGGATTCGCCAGCTATCTCTTTCCACGATGTCTGGACTATGGTAAAGACTAGAGAATCTACATGAATGTAGAGAATGGGCCATCAACATCAAATCTTGACATTAAAAACCGGGTAAGTGCATCTCGGGCCACGCACAATGTAGGGTTCCATTGTCCAACCCCCATCCAAATAATGCGGCTTAAGAAGTGGATTTTCTGTTGTTTTTGTTTCATACTTACAAAGTTATTAGTTAATAATAATTTTAAATGGAATTTGTACGAAAATGTTGTTACTTCTAATGCTAAGCTGTTACTCGTAAATCGTTGTAGCTGTGATAGTTTTCCTTATAATTTCACTATATATATTACCACCGTAATTTTTTTCACATACCCAACCAATTATATCGCTGGCAAAGGAGGAATGACACTTGACTCTTAGCATTAACAATCTCTGAGATAAGCTGCTGACGGACGGACATGGCAAAACTGTAAGGGTTCCGTTTTGCCACTTCGGCTACGGAACCCTAAAAAGGTATTCAGAACATGAATTCATGTGTGTGTTGACTGCCTCTGTGGTGGGAGTGTATTCGACTGCTACGCAAGAGGTCGTGGGTTCGATTTCCACACGGGACACCGCTTTGTGTGATCCACAAATTGTTTTTCCGAGTCTGGGTGTACTTTGTGTCCGTGAATTGTATGTTTGTAAAGTCCCCCGCGACACAGGGCTTGTACCCTACTGCGGGAGACATCATTAAAAAAAAAACCTCTTTAACAGAGCGCTCAAGTTTACAAAAAGCTTCGAGTTTTTCAAAATGCGATTTATTTGTCTCAAAAAGCTATAGTTTCTTAAAATTTTTCATAACACCAAACCTTAGAACATATTTCGATTTAGTGCCCTCTCATGGACGATCCACATTCCATGTTCCGAGCCGTCGAAGAATTTTTTTAGAAAGCTTATTATCAACTAACACACTCAATAAATTTTCAACTTTAACTTTCAAGGAACAGGGTGCTTTTTCCTTTATAGTCAATCTTGGGGCTGTAATTAAGGCCCATGTTGGTCAGTCCCCATGATATTGTTTTTTATGGAAGGATAGTGGATACCATAGATTAAAGTATTGGATTCGCTCCTACACAATAACGTAGTTGTTTATTAATAGATAGGGAAGTGTAAAAGGCGATATCTTAGGCTCAACCACAAATGTAATAAGTCCTAATGTACCTAAATCTACTTACCTCGTTTATAAGTGTTAATTCAATTTTGACGTCTTTCAAATGATTTTATCACGATATGATCTGATAGGTAGATGAATAGCGAATGTCGGGCATATATAATAGTCTAAATAAATGTCTTTCTGTAGGACATCTATACTAATATTATAAAGAGGAAAGATTTGATTGTTTGTTTGTATTGAATAGACTCCAAAACTACTGGACGGATTTGAAAAATTCTTTTATCGTTGTGAAGCTACACTAAACGCGGTTGACATAGACTATTTTTTATCCCTGTATTCCCACGGAAACGGGAACTACGCGGTTGAAACCGCGAGGCGTCCGCTAGTAATCTATATTTTTGCCAAATTTTATGAATACATACAGCCTACTCGTGAAAAGGTTGCAAATAGATTGACAGTAGTGATTCTTTTGCCACCAATGTATTTATAATCATTCTTAGAAGTTTTCAGTACCCATAGTATAGACTCAACGTTTCTTCCTTTTCAAAATCTTCATAGTTGAATACTGATAAAATGATCTTTAAAAAAAAAAGAACTTGAATATATTTTCTGATTCTAGGTCATGACGATTTCACCAAGTTTGGTTAATACCAATAAACATTCGTAAGTTAAGGATACGGTAAATTGCAATAAAACTTTTATTGCAATTAAACATATTATTAGCAAGTACACTGCGGAACACGTATCATACAATCAGTAAATTATTCTCATAGAACATAGGAATGTGTGTAATTTGTCGCAAATAGCCAACTGTAGGTGCGTTAGTGGAGATGTAGTGGATTAGAATTAATTATGAGGAACGATAAGGTACCTCCCGTGGGTAGATCTTTATCTTTGCGACCTCTGAGTTGTATTGTGAACGCTGGACTACGGATCTCAAACTTTTATTTTTGATTTATTATCTCAGTAGCTTTTCTTTTATTTAACGGCCGTTGCAATACGGTCGAAACTTCGGGTAATAAACGAAGGTATTTAGCCTTAAAATAAAATATTTACGTGATTAAGACCCGTAGCTTATAAAATTCTATAATGTGTACAAATCGCGAAAGTTAAGAACATATATTTAATAAATACATTTATTTGCATAATAATATTGTATAATATTTAATGAATAAAATATAAATATAATATTATTTGTTATTAAAACAATTAAATTATTGTTAAGTATTTCTTCTGATGTTATCAATTGTTCGTGTACTTGATTTAATTTCAATAAAGTCATATCATGAAATATGAAATAATAAAAAAATATAATAAATAAGTCTCTTTATTGCCACGAATACGATGTGCAAGTCATGCAATCTAAAAGTACATAAAACCTTAAATAATTAACTTTAATTAAACAATAAATGTGATTAGTCCACGCCATATAGTTATGGCGTAACATTAAATAGTAGCCATTTAGTTATTTTGTTGCAAGTTCTAAGATTATTAGAAAATACTAGTAAATTTCGTTCAGAATATTGCTATTACGTGCACTTAACCGAGCTTATAATAAAGTCATCAAGTAATAGTATATTATAATGTTTAAAATATGAGCGATAATAATCTGAGAATTAAGTTATGAAGTATTACTTAAACGGTTCAGGTGGCAGATGTGAAAGAAGACGTCATTTTACGCTACTAAATGATTAATCTCTATATTAGCTAAGTACTTTACTTCAGTACTTTTTGTATTTTTCTCTATTAATTTTATCGATATATTTTGAATTATATTAATCGAAATTATTTGTCACATCAATATATTGAGATTTGACATAGATAAATGCTATTAATATTATTAATTCTAGTTTCTGAGGATAGATGACTGTTTTGCTCGCTCTTTTACGAAAAAACTATCATCGCATTTTTATAAAACCTTGCAGAAATTTAGCTTATAAATCAGAATAGCACATGAGATATAAAAATGTTGTCTGTAAAGTCGGTTTACGGACGATAATTTTACGTGATAACGTCGTTGATGACATTGTAATGAACAACCATGCCTGTGACAGTTTTACTTTAATTTTTACTTCAATTCTATCGCATGTCGCTGCAACTGCCAAAACATTGATGACATTGTAATGACCAACATACTTGTGACAACTTTACAGCCACAATACAGCCTATCATCAGGCGGAATCGCCATTCACGTTGCTTAGCAACCAGTCAATAACGTGACTGCTAGAAACCAATCAATAACGTGACTGTAGCTACGTGACAGTTTTTTGTATGTGCAACTTGTTATCGATTTATAAAACGTTATCATGTCAAAAAATAAAACAACGCGCTCGGAGATGCAGGAAAAATATAGTAATTTTATAGCATCATCATCATGTATTTAATACTTAAAACTACGGTATACATGATTAATATGAAGGCATAGAGAAAATTAAATAAATGTAATAAATAATTTAAAAAAATTACTTCATTGCTTTTAAACTTTCGCGATATTTATACATATTAGATATATTTCGGGACTTAATCGCGTGAATTATTTAAAGGTACGAACCTTTTATTTACGGGTACCCGTGACCACGATCGGTGCAATTCGATCGAAACGTCGGGTAAATAAAAGGTTCGTACCTTTAAATAATTCACGAAATGACTTCATATTTACGTTAGAATAAATTGGAGTGCAATATAAATAAAAGTTTGGCATCCACTGGCCCACAATATGGGTCACCGATAGTAAGACCACTCTTATCTCCAATCTCGATTATTCGCCCGTTAGCCAACACGATTCAGCCTCCTAGATCGGTACGTCTTTTTATATGGCAACTAGTGAAAGTTTTGAAGATTAATACCATTCTATTATAGATTTAATTTATTACAGTTATGTCGCGAGCTATAGTGTGAATAGGGGTGAACGAGTGTGAACGGGGGTGAACAGGGGTGAACAAGTGTGGATGTAGGTGAACGAGGTCCAATAAAGGCAAATTAAAGGACATAATTTTTTATTGCGTGTTATTTGTTACGCAACGGCTGTGTTCACGGCTACTACACCACGGCCGTTGCAATACGATCGAAACGTCGGGCAATAAAAAAGGTATTTTACCTTAATATATTCACGTGAATAAGACCCGTAGTACAATATAGTTTTATAATGTGTAAGAATCGCGAAAGTTTATCAACATTTAATTTGTAAGCAGCACAAATATATCAGATATTTAACCTATGCCTAATACAAATACTAGAGATAAAATTACTGCGAATTCAGTTCACAGTTGTTATTAGGTGCACTTAACTGAGCTTATAATCGTTTTAAAGCGGTATTCGTGGGAAATGTCAAGAATTTTGCTTTGTAATAATACACTGCCTATTTGTTGAAGTAGGGTAATTATGTCTAGTTAATGTGAATGAATTAGGATTTGAACTTTTATTAATTGTTTTTAAACTTCTTGGTTTGTACACAAACTTTTTAAGTCAAACCTTCATAAGTCGAAAACCTCCAAAAGAGAAGAAGTTTGGTTTCTTTTTATAATACAAATACTAGCTTTCGCCTGTCAGTCCACCCGTCGATTGCGATTCCGATGCCTTAGCCTAGTAGGCCTTAGCATATCTAATAATATATATTAGTATGGATTATTTTTAAATTTTGCAATTTTGTACATAAACAATAAACCCTCTTTAAGTCAAACCTTGATAAAGCTAAACCCTTAAAAAACTCAAGAAAAAATATTTATGTGCCTAAATGATTGTTTTATGAATTTTAGGGCTGTTCCCCGGGGCTACGTTCGCGTGGGAATTTTACATTTTTATAAAATAAAATGTAGCTTTATATCAGGATAGACTAGATCAGGTTTTGTCCAAATTTTATCTAGATACATTCAGCAGTTCTTTCGCATTCAAGATAGTGGAATACTTAGTTAAGATTAATCTAGTGAAATATATAAAAGGTAGTCAACTCGTGAGTCGAGGCGACGCCGACGTTTCGATCGTGTTACATCGTGTCGCCTCGGGTAAATTAAAGGTTCGTTACAGTTACTTTTACATATTTAACGTGATATTCTGATAAATATTCTAATACGTATATTAATCACTAGCTATTACCCGCGACTTCATACGCGTGGAAATCTGTAAAACAAATCTATCCGCGAGAACTGTACATTATTTCAGGATAAGAAGTAGCGTTTGTGCTATTTTTGATTATAATAATTTGTCTCTGTGTCAAATTTCAGATCCGTTACAGATGTTGATAAACTTTCGCGATTTGTGCACATTATGAAAATATTAAATTACGGGTCTTAATCGCGTGAATAATTTAAGGTAAAATACCTTGTTTATTGACCGACGTTTCGACCGTATTGCAACGGCCGAATATATATATTTTCATAAACCGTTAAGACCAGTAATATATATATTTTCATAAATCGTTACAGATGGATCTAGAATAGTGAAATTTTGCCCAAAGTTCCTTTGTTATAACTAGCAAAAACATTCTGGTTTGTGGTTAGTGAGGAAAAGACAGGATCTTCTAAATCAGAGACCGTGCGTTCGATTCCGACAGACATGATTACGACGTTTATTCTGTGTCTGGATGTAATTTATCCATATTTACAAATATATAAGTTTGTATATCAGTTGTCTGGTTGCCATAGCACAAGCTCTGCTTAGTTTGAGATCAGATGATGTTGTGTGAGTTGTCCCAAGATATTATTATTCCCTGCAAGGTGAAATGATAACTGTTTTATTCATCCGATCCGATAATGTCAAGTTGTTATTAACACATAATAAATCAAACTAATCTTAAACAATTAAGTTGATAAAACAAGAAATTTGCGTTTTAGTAACCTGTAAATAAGGACCATTTTTCCTTGTTTTATTACAAGTTTTAATACAAAAACAAAGACACAAGACGTTTCCCAATACATCATTTCAGTAATGATATTATTTAAACGGTCATTTAAATATCAACTTTAATAACAAAGCTTAAAGATTAAAATTAAATGTGTACTAAATTCGCATTATTGACAAGGACGAAGTAATAAATCCCGGTAAATAGTACAAATTCAACAATTGTTCGAACATACCGATTGCTGATTACAATATCCATTAATTCTATAGGACAAGGGTTTCTGTTGTGAATTCTGCATAACTTTGTATTTAGTAAGTAGGTTTATTACTAGATATTATCACAAAATACCTAGAGTACTGAAGAAAAACTTCATAAATAATAATAATAATATCTTGGGACAATTCGCACAAGCCATCTGATCCCAAACAAAGCAGAGCTTGTACTATGGAAACCAGACAACTGATATAAATAATTGTATATTTCTACATATTATAGATAAATAACACCCAGACACAGAATTAACCATCGTGCTCATCACACAACGTTTTATCCTGGTTTTAGCAGTGAGGGTCACTAACCACTAGACCAATGGCATGGCACAGGCCAGTCGAATAATAAATCTTTTACAATTCGATACAAAGGCGACAATTTTCCAAAAAAAAGCTCAAGATATTTTCTTTGAGTCTAAGTGAGTTTGTGAGATAATGGACCCCCATTATCCCACAAATTCACTTAGACTCCCACTTCACTTTCTCACTTAGAATCTCCGGATCTACGACTTGATTTTGAAAAATCTTTTACCTATAGAAGCCATGTTATTTGTGAGTGTCACAGGCTGAATAAAGTGGGCACAAGTCAGCTACTTCTATTAAAACGCCGGCTCCATACCTTGGCCCCAACGTCCTTCGGTCCCAACCCCTCTCTCCAACGATTGGATCAGAATTCCCAATGTTGGTTCCAATGCTATTTTCTTGATCCACACGTTGGTCAAGAGACCTTGGGACCAGCGTTTGGAGTAGGCGTCAAACGCAACTCAATCAGTCAAGTCAATTCTGTTTCACATTGGCTGTAACGCAAACAAGGACTATTTTATTGCGGCATTATGTGTAACATTTATTTTAATTTATTAAATTAAATTTTAAAGAACCATATTAAAAAATATTAGCTTTATCCCTTCCCTATAGTAACACGTAAAAAATCCAAACTACTCCGTGCGCGCAACATTCTTGAAAAATGGTTTGTAAGTTTCTGCTTCGTGTTTTAATATACAAAAATAAATAAGTATGTACATTATAGTCGTGATGTATATCATTCTTTATATATTTTAAAGACTTTCCCGCAATAGGGTACAAGCTTTGAATAGCGGGGGACTTTACAAACATTCGTTTCACGGACACAAACTCGAAAGTGGTGTCCCGAGTGCAAGAAGCAATCAGGCTCACTAACGACTAGACCAACATGCCAGTCAAAATGACCTTACAAGTGATGTATATTTTGTGATATCAAACCCGCTAGCAATACCTTAATGGTAATATTGAATTATTAATATTGACGAGTTCTCAATTAGTTATCCAACTTGTGACAGTTTACAAATGGCTTACATAGTGGGCACGAGCAGTTCAACACTTGTGTAACAACAAGTTATAATATTTACAATTACTGCAAGTATTTATATTAATAATGGTCTTCTAACCAATTAGGTCACGGCGGATCAGAGCCTAGCTAACTACGCAGGTGATATATATACGCGCTGCTAGCAGTTCCGCAAGCTCGAACCAATCTGCTGAGCGAGGCTCTTCTGACGCGTGTAGTCCGTACCCTCAATGTCATAGCCGGATACACAGATTTATTT
This sequence comes from Herminia tarsipennalis, assembly GCA_945859575.2. NCBI lineage: Eukaryota > Metazoa > Arthropoda > Insecta > Lepidoptera > Erebidae > Herminia > Herminia tarsipennalis. The sequence continues at coordinate 4,259,754 of OX243834.2, read as the reverse complement.
TGTTGTACTGTGAGTGAGTTCACAAAGGTAATTTGTTATAAAAACGGTTAAGTGTATATAGATATTATGTGTGTAATAATTAGAATATGTAGAATGTTATTTTAAAAAGGTATGCTATGAACGCTATCGTCTTGGTTCTACTGTTAAGATAGTTGTAAGTTGTGCAAGAAAAATTTTTTTTTTTAATAATAATAATACGTTTATTTGGAACTTACAACATTTTATACACAGTACAATAATATGGAAACGATGATACCTGTAGTAGTAAATTACTGAGTTACAGATACCAACGCCTCCTCCCAAGAATAAAAGTGTTTGAAATTACATCTTAAAAACAGTAGTATAAAATTATCCTTACAGTTAGTTAGTTACTTTAATAGAGTGGATTAGAAGACATTAAGTTGATGAACTAAGTGTGATGTGTGTGTGTGTGTGTGTGTGAAAAAAGCGTGGAATAGAGAAAAAACTCCAGCGGCCTTTGACAGGTATTGTCCACAAAATAGCGTTGTCTCTTTCTAGAGAGTAGTCAACTTTGTGAGGTCTCTACGGCATAGATCATAAACCGCTACAGAACATTAAGCTCAGTCTGAAATAAACAATATCATTGCCATGTATGTCATTCACAAGTGCATACAACAATATCATAAACAGTTAATATGCAATGTGGTAGTACAACATAAATTAAATTTGCCAATACCGATCGTAGGCTGCACGTATAATTTGACAAGCCAAGGTTGATCGGTTGTATATTAATTTGTGTGTCTATCAGTACTATAGTATATATAAATCTTTTTATATTACATTTAATAGGACTGATGTTGAATAGGAAAATCTGTCCTATTATAATACAAAAAGAAATTTGCACTAGATATTTGTGCCAAGTTTAAGTATTTTAAAGGTTTCTGAAAATCTGAAAAAGGCTGAGCTTTTGATGAGTTGGTAACACTTGCTCACTTTTTACCGGGATTTTTACTATTTTCTATGAATAGATATAATATAAATTAACACATGAAGACATTCCTTAACAAATTCTCTAAATGATGAAATAATCTCACATACAAACAGACATAAAACACAACTTTACTTTGTGTTATGTAGCGAAAATACCATTGAACAACAATAAACAAAATTTGTCCATATATGGCCATATCCTGGATAAATACAGGCACATAAGATCCGAGAACTTCGCGGGCAAAGTCGCAAGTAAAGACTTATATCAAAAGCAAGAGCTGTATACAAAAGCTAGCTAACAATTGTACCTCACACCTCCAACTTCATCGTAAAATTCCGCCATCTTGAAAAGAGTGTGAGAACTTAAGATCTCTTATTATAAGCCGCTAATATCTGATTCAATACATCGATGATCAATTACTTCATCTCTCGATTATCTTTAGATCGATTAATCGGCACATCACTCGGATAGATCGCTAACAAGACAAGGGTCTTTAGAAATCGTAAGAAGTTTTCTTAATCCAGCTGATTTGATTTTATTAAACGCATTAGGTATTGCCACCCACAATTTATATTTTCCCTATTTTATATAGAAAGTTGATTTTTAATCAATTTAGTAAATGATTAGGTAGGATTAAAGTGGTTTCTATATCCAGATGGTTGGTTGGTAGTTTTATAACTATAATCATATCCTATTAGATATTACTCGTGGTCTGTAGAAAGCCTGATCTCAGTGTATATTAGCGGTATACATATATTAAAGAGTACTTATTAGTGAGTACAAAAATGAGTATAAATAACAGTATTTTTAGCATAAATTTCTAAAACACTACTCTATAAGTATATGTATCGTTGGCTATAAGTCCTAATTGTACCTACACATGACCATAATATCCATTGCTCATACCTACGTAATCTAAGTACCTACTTTATAATTTCCCGGTATTTTGAATAATTAGATCGATACACCACATTATGGGCAATACTAATTTCATACACTACTGAGAAAACGCTATTTTTAACTGCTTTCAAAAAAGGTCGTTCTCCAGTATGTAAGTATGTATATTTGCCATTTTCTCGAAAGCTAGTGATCTAATTTAGATGGAATTTTCGCTATTCGAATGTATATTTTTCAGGTTTAAATGGTTGTCCTAGCATAAAAAAACACTAGAGATATAGACTAAAACATAGGAGATAATCAGCGAAATTTGCATTCGGTAATGTGCTTGATAATTTTTTCCTTGTTAATCATTTGAAGACAGTTCATTGTTCTTAATTATCATAATAATGCAATTGAATAAGTTTTAACAACATAGCAGGTGCAAAACCATAATTTTTATTTTATTGAAAATTTAACCATACTTTTATGTCAATTTTACATTCAATTATACCTAATCCTGTAATGTGAAATGTTAATATTAAATTAAGTATCATTTCAATCACAAAAAAACTAAAGATAAGTCTCCCAAGTTTCAGTGGAAATCGTGTAAAGCTGGTAATACACTTCAGACGGAAGTAGTAGCCTTAAGTTTACGCACCTGTACAGTTATTCAATCTTATTCACTTAGGCCGTCTATGTTAGACTTAATCGAACACTTTCTGACGAAGTTTTATGTGATTCTGAACCTATATAATTAACTTTTTATGACGTAATAGATTTCACACAGTATTTATAGTATACTGTTCTTTTTAATTAAGTGACAGCGGTGAGGTGTGTTGCTTCCTACTAATGTTATAAAGGTTGTTTTGAGTATTTTCAATACTTGACAATAGCTGTGGTAAAAGTTAGTTGTGACATCGGCTACTTCCTACTGAAAAGTATTAAATAAAAAAATAAATTATAAAAATAATAAAACCCGCCTGCACAAAAAATATAGAAACAAGATCCCCTACAGAATTATATAATTCCATGCAGTCGGAGGCATTAACGAATCTCGATGAACTTAGGAAAGTGCCTCAGTCATTTTCAACTGAGTAAGCCTCCCTCAGATTACGCCATCCAACACGGTCTTGCGCTACTTCCATCCAATTCATCCCAGCACTTTTCTTGACGGCATCCTTCCATCACATTTGCGATCATCAAATGAATGATTTGACTGCTGCGCTGGGGATAAGTTCTAATACTGTTCTGCCGCAGCGCAACAATAACAAACATCCTAAAACCTATTCTCACATTCTTGTTCTTCTGAAGGATATTGATTTATTTCGAGTTAATCTATACTTTGTAAGCCTTAAACAAATGTGCGACAGGGGTGGTCAACAATTGTATTGTACCTACAAAATGCCAATGTTTCTTTTTGTAAAACTATTTACACTATTTTAATCTACATATGTTACATTGTAATCGATACATGCAAATGTAAGGATGTGTTACGGTTAAAGTGTGAAATATGAAAAATGTCGTCTATTTATTATGACTGGCCTGTTGGTCTAGTAAAACTTTGTGTGATGAATACGATGGTTCATTCTATGTTCGGGTGTTATTTTTCTATGTTAAGTATGTATTTAGAAATATATAAGTATGTTTATCAGTTATCTAATTGCCATATCTCTGTTTAGTTTGGAATCAGATGACATTGTGTGAGTTGTCCCAAGATATATTATTATAAGTCAAGTAGTACCTACTCGTAATTTTGTACTAAAATTTGTATTTTAATATTTGAATTGACTGATACAATATTTGATTATGTATATGTAGTATAAGTGTGGGTTCCTCGAGAAAAGCACGTACGAACATTACTTTCTGTACTCTCGGTATTTTGTAGCCGACTCAGGTAAGGTTAACATTTTTATGAGGTGTAATGTGTGTTTATACAAAAATATAGTTTTTACTGTAAATACTCATTTGGAAAACCGGGTTTAGCAGACTCATATTTGTTTTATGTAACTAGTAACCAATAAAATGGCAATAAAATGTATAATTTTTATAGAAATAATTAATACGACTTTTTGAAATTGTTTTATAAGCTAAAAGACAAAAATGTCTTTTAGCTTATTTATATATTTTACATGTATTTTAATGAAGAAATATAGAGACGAAATATGTATGACAGTCATTAATCAACAAATAAATAAGACAATATTTAGGACACTCTGCTGGTATTTAACGAAAGCACTCTTTTTTTTCGTTATAATTATTTTTTAACATTTTCGAACACATAATTTTTTTCTACGCCAAAAAACACGTCATGCGGTTTTACTGTCAAACCTTAACGGCAGTACGAATTACAAAGCAAATATTTATTTTTATGGGCGTAAGGCTGAAGATCACCTACTGTATATTTTTATACAGTAATATGCCTCTAGATACACCTATTTATTTTTATGGAAGGCGGCAATATGTTTCCTTATGCCCTGTAGCCGTAAATTAAAAACAAACCTATAAACACACTTTTATCCTTACGTTTAAGCTATTCTGATTAAAATGTTTAATACATTAGTAAAAAGAAGCAACAAACATCCATCCATTCTCACAAACATTTGCATTTATTAAATTAGTAGGATGAAAGTTTTACAAAAAGTCCAAATACGCACCTTGTCTACAACATATATACATATACTACATCTCAACGCAGCTTCACTCGTGCCTACGCTACGCTGACTATGCTAATATAAACATGAACGAACGCAAAATGGATGCGGCATTCATTGTTTGAAAAATGAAATGTTTTATGGTAATAATTGATTTATTACTGTCTCGAGAGAGATTAAATATTAAAATTTCGTTATTAGTTTACCTAATCTTAACGAAGAATAGCCATATGAGCAAGGTTTTTTTTGAAGAAGTGCATCTTTGTCTGCGCAAAGGCATTAAAATCTTAGAAAGATTAGAAAAAAGACCAAGGTCAGCTAAAAGATCAGACAGTGAGTGCATCATGATGGACTTTTCTTTCTTCCAAAAAATATTACACGAGTATTTATATGGTTACAAAATCATTGATTTTACAGAAAATCATATGATCACCTATGTATAATGTGACCACATTCGCGTTGCTTAACGTCGCTAATACAAGAATCCTAATTGAGTGTTTATACTACTAAACATTTGGGATCAATAAATTTGAAAAAAATTAAGTAAGGCTTAAAGGATACTTTATATCATAAATATAGAGGAAATATATTTATAATTATTTAATATACGGGAATTAACGCGTATTATTTGCCTAAATTGCTTGACGTTTCGACCAGGTTGCACCGACCGTGGTCACAATCGGACACAGTCACACTCCGCAGTCTACTTATGACAACGGCCGGTGAAGGATAAATTAACAGTATAATACATATGTTGTTGTGTACGGTTCGAATCAAACCCGACCCGATATATTTCATATAAACAACCGTCTCCAAAGTTTCGTACAAATCTGAACAACTAGTGATGACGGGCCGAGATAGCGTGAAATCATAAATATAGCCTGGACTCCGCCGCTTTGTCTCGTTCGTCTTTTTGGTACGTTGTTAAAAGAAGCTTCGAGTGCCAAATGGTACATTTAACTGCCCAGGATTCAATTCGATTTGTTACACATTCTACCCACGGTGTTTTGTTCTAAATAAAAGATTTCACTATGTAATTAGCTAGGTGTTGCCTGTGACTTCGTTCGCTTGGAAATCTTAAAAAACAAATCAATGAAATGGGAACTATACACTCTATATTACTAGTATGCTGGACTGGTCACCCCATACTTTAGGGGCTTAGGCTTAAGAATAGTGGTCACTCATCCCGTGGGTCGTCAAGGCGACTAAGGGATGTCAAACCTAAAGCCAATCCGCTCGCCAAGTGTGGCGATTATGGCAATCACCCCCAGGATCTTCATAAGATACTGGGGACATCTGTGTTTAGCAGAGGGGGTTATATGGGTTAATATGGTATTGAAAGGATTCACTAGACGGTATTTTGTCACATATGACAAATGACCGTTGTTACAAAAGTATAGATTTACATTTAATTTTGACAACTTTCCGTCGTAATGTCAAAATCTATTTTGACATTACGACATTTTTTTATTGGCTGTGACAGCCTGTCCCGAGAGGTCAGTGGAATCATACCATTTTATTTTATTAATTCCAGGATAATTTATATCTGTGTCGAATTTAAGCTAGATCAATTCTGGCGTGATAGATTAACAAATTTCAATTCATCCAAACTTGCATCTATAATATTAGAACCTATAGACTTTTATGATTCAATGTTTCAAGAGCCGAGTTCGGCATGGAATAGACTAAGCCATTTTGTTAAAATATTATATTAATATTCTGTCATTTATTGTGAATGTTTCAGTGCAATAACTACTGGTAAACCAATAAATAAATGACTCAGTGGTGACCGAGCAAAATCCCAAGGTTAAGCGACATTACTACTGTCGGTCCTTGATGGGTAACTGTTTTCGAAATCTTACATCCTATCGTATTTCAGAGAGTACGTCTTGCTCTTTCCGGTCTTATCAGATTTCTTTACCATCGAGTGAGATAAACGTCTCTTAAGCGTAATTCGGTAAAAACGAGGGCAAAACCTAATACCTTAAAATCTCTGGATAAAATAGTTTGCTCAGTTTTCATTGAACATAGAGTTCTCACAGCGGTCACAGTGTACATTTGTGTGCACTGCGCGTCCGCATGATCAGCTGATTTGTACTCAGCGCGTGTTTGACAGTCGCAGGGTAATGCTACCTGTTTGAATGCTATTGAATTGTATTACACTATTACGTGTCATTGATTTTTGAAGACGAATTCTAGATTTGGCAAAAAAAAAAATTGGAGAAAAAAATAAAATGAATTTTATACTAATATTATAAAGTCTGGATTTCAAATTTTTCTATCTTTCAAAAATGCATTTATTGTATTTGTAATATTATAAAGCTGAAGAGTTTGTTTGTTTGAAAGCGGTAATCTCAGGAACTACTGAGTCGAATTAAAAAAATATTTTACAGTTGGATAGCCCATTTATTGAGGAAGGCTATAGGCTGTATAACATCACGTTACGGTTTATATAAGCGGAGCAGCAATGAAAAATGTTGTGAAAACGGGGAAAATTAGCGCATACGAAATTGCGCGGTTCGGTTAGTACTAAATATATTCGTATTTCTTATCTCTTCACTATGCGTTTAGGTAGTCAGGTCTAAAGTATAAATATTTTTTGTACGTAATGGAAGGTCAAAAATGGGGGGGTTATGTACCCTTCCATCTTTGTCTTTGCCGAAGCCGGGTAATAACAGAATTTCTATTATAGAAATATGGTTGAGAATGGTATACGCTGCACATAATATGTACATTATTAAGTCTGTTTTTTTTAGGACGCAAAAGGACGAATGTTGACAGTAAAACGCGGGTATCTATGTGTCTGTTTGTGCAAACATAGCGTCTAAACATTTGAACGAATTTCGATGGCGTTTTGAATTAAAAAGCAACTTTAATCGGATGATGCTTGCTTTTACTTTCACGTATTTTTTATAATATAATAATAATATCTTGGGACAACTCACACAACGCTATCTGATCCCAAACTAAGCATAGCCTAGTACTATGGAAACCAGACCACTGATAAACATACTTATATATTTCTAAATACATACATATTATAAATAAATAACACCCAGACACAGAATAAAACATCGTGCTCATCACACAAAGTTCTATCCTGGGTGGGGATCGAAACCACGACCTCTTGCGTAGCAGTCGGATACACTCCCATCAAGCCACAGAGACAGTATTTTTTTATGTTAAGTTACATTATATTTCAGCATGATTTAAACTTGCAAAAACGGTATTCGGTCCATAAAAATCTGATACAATATATTCCTGTCGATTGGATTGCATCAATTACAAAATCCATCTCCTTTCCGGACCACCATCGACTGCTTACATAAACCGTCCGATATCTACACAAACATATAACCAAATAAGTATATATATATTAATCACATTAGGGTAATGCACAATAGACACTTTAACGGCCACCTATCTAATTGTTCCTTAATCGAAAAAAAAGAAAACGCCGGCACTAGTGCAACTGACTGACATTAATACTATTAATAGAATAAAGAACTCTCAGATCCATAACACTAGGAATCACACAAGGTTTGGTTCCTTCTGAGATTCGGATATCACACCTTCCCCCGTGCCTCGGAGAAGACGCTAAGCCCTTGTGTGCTTGTGGTAATTTCTATCCGGTCGTGTCGGTTTTTCGTCCCTCTATAATACCATAAGAGTGAGAGAATAGAGCGTACATTTGTCAGACACAAATACTTGGGACTATAAGATCTTTTAGAGGACTGTAGGTCACCGTAATCGAAATCAAAGAGGAAATTATTATTAATCACACAGCAGTCAATGGCTTCCAAATTCGAATTATTAAATTAACTGTTAGCAGTTTTAAATTTAGAATGTTTTGAAAGTTCTAAATGACACTACTACTACAATCAGCATTGAAACACGTCGTCGTAAAAGTATCGAGCGCGTTATATCCTTTAAAGTACTCGTTAAGGGTACGTCCGCACATTGCGTCTTTTTTGTCGCAGTGACGGCTCTCAATCACGCGCGCCCACGGGATTGTTAATTAAAATATATTACTACGCTCTTCGATTGATGACGGTATCGTGATTAGAATCCACCTTTAACTTGTGGGTATGTGAACTAATAATAGTCAATTGGAATTATGTGATACATTTTTTCTTATTTTCTAGCAAGTTGCCATGAGCTGTATTAATGACCGGTTAGTTTTTCGCCATTTTCAGCTTAATTTAAAGCTTTTTTGGAAACAGCAACTGTGCAAATGCCAAGGCCCCGAAACACTATCTCGATCTACCCTTTGTATGTTTGTTTTTAAGCGTTCCAAAACTATTGATCAGATTTTCATAAAACAAGGATGAAATAAGGGTTAAGTCTACCCGTGGCCGTTGCAATACGGTCGAGACGTCGGGTAATAAACAAGGTATTTTGCCTTAAATTATTCACGCGATTAAGACCTGTAATATATATATTTTCATAATGAAATAAGGGTGTTTTAGGGTTCGCCCGCTATGGTTTCCTGGCCCAAAAAGCTACAGTCAAGCGTGGCGGGGTTCAGCTAGTATGGGAATAAATAATAGAGAATAGATCCACGTTTACTTGTAACAATTTCAATTAATAACAATATTGCTTTATTTGATACCTCAAATAGCAGAACATGACTTTATTCTGTCATCTCCTACGCATAAACGACTTGTAAAGCAATGTACTGTCCTAACAAAATTATCCTATAGATAATGACTATATCCTTATCTTCGAACCCAACTATGTTTGGCAAAGTCCTATTATTTCGAACTATAGTATTGACATCATAATTTAGATTATCATAGTTGCGAATTCATTGCATTGCAACTTAGACTTTATTGGTCTAATTTAAGGTTTGAAGTTAATTGTTTAAGTAAATAATAACAAATTGGTTGATTGTAAAATTTTATGTGCAAGTGCTTTGGATTTTAGGGTGACAATTATATTGAATTATTAGGAATATTTCCATTAAACGTTTTTTAAGTAGAACTGATTGAATCAGGTGTCACATAGTGGAAATCTATCTTAAGTAGCTTATCAGGAAGGGATCCCACCACCTACCCTCGATCTGTGAATCACCACGATTGTAGTAGTAAGGAAATGTCCTTATTAAAAGAATCGAAATAGATTGACAGACCGCACTCAAAAAGAGAGACCTGCAACAACGAAAATTAGTTACCAAATCGAGTGGTACTCCGGACCCTTGACTTGCAATATTCCGCTTCCACGAAGTGAAACTTCGACACGTGTTTCGCCTTTACACGAGGCATCCAGGACAGTTTGGCACCAAAGCTCAGTCAGTGCCAAACTATCCTGAGGATGCCTCTTGAGATCGAGGGTGGGTGGTTGGATCCCTCCCTTATAATCTAATTATTTTAAGTATTGTATTTTATGTAAGTCCTGTGGTTCCGCCCGCGTGGTTGTCGGTTATCGCGATAAAAACTATTCTATGTCCTTCCCCGGGACTCAAACTATCTCCATACCAAATGTTATCTTAATCGGTTTAGCTGTTTGAGCGTGAAAGCGTAACAGACAGACAGATAGAGTTACTTTCTCATTTATAATATTAGTATGGAAGTATGGATATGGATTCTATTTGACAAGCACATTAAGACAATATTTATGCTAATGTTATTACCTCAATGATGGCACTATGAGTGTAACTTAAGAGTTGCGACCATCAGGCGTTCTCTACTAATAGGTGTATAAAATTGTAAACCATACAAATATTCAAAGTAGTCGAACATTATTTCAGTAGGTATCGAAATAATTATTTTAAGTTATGCAAGTTACATGATTACCTAAGTGACAATTTCTCATACAAACTCGCTAACACTAAAACAAACACTATAGGTACCGGATGCCAAATATTTGAAGTGTTAACTTGCCACTTCCGGTGCACAGCAGAACCTCTGTTTGAAATTAGAACAAGAATATCATTGTAGTAATTAGTTAAATAGTTTTATCTCCAAGACTCATTTATTCAGTCTTTATATACTGCCTCTGTGGCGCGGTGGGAGTGTATCCGACTGCTACGCAGGAGGTCGTGGGTTCGATCCCCACCCAGGATAAAAATTTGTGTGATGAACACGATGGTTTATTCTGTGTCTGGGTGTAATTTATCTATAATATGTATGTATTTAGAAATATATAAGTATGTTTATCAGTTGTCTGGTTTCCATAGTACAAGCTCTGCTTAGTTTGGGATCAGATGGCGTTGTGTGAGTTGTCCCAAGATATTATTATTATTATTAGACCAGATTCATTTATTCAGTCTTCAACGGCCAACTCAAAGCCTTGGTCCAATGAGTACTTATATATGTTTATAGGAAACCTTGATCCCCGAAAGCTGAAATTTTGGAGAGAGTTTTTATGGAAAGTAGACTAAAGATGTCAAAAGATTTAAGCCAAATTTGCAAATCATAACAAAAATTCATGGCTATTGTTTTTAAATACCAATAAATGAGCCTCTAAAACTTCCTCTTAAACAATATTATAAGGTCCTATTATTATGCCAGTACCGACAATTTAACGAACATCCAATTCACTAACTAAAATACTAAGTACCGCCTTGGGAGATAAACCAAATAAAAAGTGGCGTTTATTTGTGTCCTGTGACATTTAACCTCACTCTGTACCCTGCAAACATTGGCCAAGACTGTTAAAATTTTTAAACAGCTAAACCGATTTAGATGAAATTGTTTGAGTCCTGGTAAAGGACATAGGATAGTTTTTATCTCGATAACCGATATCCAACGTGAGCGAAAGCTAGTATTCTTATAAAACGATTATATAAAATCTAGTGTGGATTCATATGCATCGAACTGTACTCGTGGTCACCCTACAATTGTCAGTAGCGGTGGGCGTAGAGCTAAGACCACGCCGGATTAAGATAAGCCCAGTAAACAACGATCTAACTCTATGTAGACTTCTTAGAATGTTTCACGCCAATTACTGCAATGCTCCTTGCCTGATTCAGATCGGCTCTATGTAGAGTGACCTAGAGACTTTCATGTGCCGATAGAGCACATTTTTGATAGAGTTTTGGTGGTAAAAAAAACCTTTAAAATGTGCTTTAAAGATCACATACGGTCCCTTATGTGATTTTTAAAGCACACTTTTAAGGATTTTTCTCTTATATAAAGCTGAAAAATTTGTTTCTTTGTTCGGTTAAACGCGATAATCTTACAAAATACTGGTTTAAATTGAAAAAATATTTTAATGTTATATGGCTTATAATTAGGTATTTGAATGTCAAATCAATCAATAACAATAAATTATTTTACACTTACCAAGTAATAATATGCCTTAAAACGATCTTAAAAATATATATTCGTGCATAATTTAATATGTTTTAATATTTATAATCATCAAAATAAATACAAAAAGTAAATGATTTGAAACCAGAACATAATGACGTCACAATGTTAAATTGCATACAAATCTCTACAGAACGAATCGTTTTGACATTTTATAAAAAAGATACTGATTTGACTTGACACTCAAATACCCAATTATATTTTTAACGCGAATGAAATCGCGTGGCACTGCTATTATCACATATGGTACCTATGATATTTTTTACTAATCCTTATATTAATAAAACTAATTTACCAAACACTCTGCTTCATAGAAATCAAATCCCTTGTGGCCTTGGCATAGTCGGGTACAAAAGACCCTAGCTATGCGAACTATGCTATGCATATATCAAATTAACACGTATGTACATAGTAATTACAACTACCGTTTACAACCAGTTTGCTTGAGCCCTGAGGGCGAATAATTTAGCAACATAATTATATTAAAAACAGGTCATGTTAAACTGGTAGATAATAGAGTTGTTAGATTGACAGTTGAGGCTATCTGGACCTAGTAATGCATTGTTGTATGATAAAGCTTTGTTATATAAAGATTAATTGGTTTGACAAGTGATTGTACGCATATTCAACGTGTGAATGCGTGAACAGATAGGTCTAGATACATCTATATATATATATATATATATATATATATATATATATATATATATATATATATATATATATATATATATATATATATATATATATATCTTGGGAGAACTCAACTAACAATTTAATACAAAAAAGTCGTAGCACAAATCAGAAAATTTACGTTTACAAGTTATAAATATGTAAGTATGTTTATCAACTGTCTAGTTGCCATAGAACAGGCTCTGCCAAGTTTAGGATCAGATGGCCGTGCATGAGTTCTCCCAAGATATATATATATAAACTAAGCATCTAAAAATTACGTTTCTTTATATTAAATCTTTTATTTATCAACTAGATAGTGGTCCGCACTGACTTTGCGCGGAGTTTTCTCTACTATTCTTATGTATAATATGCATGTATTAATGGCTTAAACTATCCGAGATAAATTATTTGAATTATTGTGAAAACCGCATCTAAATTCGTTGCATAGTTTAGAAGATCTAAACGTATAAATGAGCAGACAGCGGTAGCGACAAAAAGTGGTAACGTTACTTAACCTCGCTGCTTTCTTGAACAGGATCATAAGCTACTGTGTTTTTATTTATAATATTTAGAATTTTATATGAATCAGATAAGGTTGATATTTAATTGCCCGCAAAGTGTTTCAGCTCCGACTAGTTTGAAATGAAGCTTTATCGAAGTTCTTTTGTAATTTTAACTTGTATGATGTGCATTTAATGTCTAAGAATTTAAAATGAATAAAAAATATATTGTAACAACTAAGTATAAAATAATAGGTGCATTTTTGATAATTTCTTTTATACTTTGAAACGTTATGATCATTAATCATGTGTATTTATGCTTAGGGTTGTCGAAAAAAGTTATAAAATTAGACAGAAAGAATATTAGAGATCTGAACTAAACCACATAACAGAAATACAGACATGATGATTTAATCAGTATTTTGAATTAGTTAATGTCTTAGCGGAATTAATTAGTTCCATATGAATGTTATGTGTACTATTGAACCCTTACTGATCTCTGAAATACGAGTAATTTGGCTTTAATTCAATTTAGAAATAGACTGCATATTGGATAATATTTACATAAATATACGAGAATTACATTCTTATCAAAAGGACATATTTAAACTCAAACCTATTTTTGTAGCGTCTAAAAATTAAAAAAAACAATGACAACATGAGACTTTACGACTATATCTTCTTGTAAAATGTTGATAGAGAGTAGTGGCAACCCTACGTGTACAATGGTGGGCAAATTATCGTACATACCGCGTGTGTGAGGCGAGAGGCCAACGAGTTTTGGCCTTCATAGAGATGTACGAGTAGGTTTATATTGTTAATAGTGAATAGTGTTGGGTACCGAGTGATTGTGTTCAGAGCTTTAATGAATTAGAATAATCTTACTATATTACAAATATGAAAGTTTGGATAGATGGATGGGTGTTTGTTAATCAAACACGCCAGAACTTCTGAACGGATCTGGAAGAAATTTAGTACGGAGAGAGATTATAGTCTGGAATAGCGCATAGGCTATTTTTATCCCTGTTAGTGGCTATTTTTGACTGGTCTGTTGGTCTAGTGGTAAGTGACCCTGACTGCTAAGCCAGAGTTCGTGGGTTCGATCCCCACCCAGGATAAAACTTTGTGTGATGAGCACGATGGTTTATCCTGTGTCTGGGTGTTATTTATCTATAAAATGTATGTATGTAGAAATATATAAGTATGTTTATCAGTTGTCTGGTTTTCATAGTACAAGCTCTGCTTAGTTTGGGATCAGATAGCATTGTGTGAGTTGTCCCAAGATATTATTATTATTATTATCCCAGAACAAAGTACAGTTCTCGTTTGATAGATTTTTATACTGAATTTTCTACGCGAATGACGTCGCTGACAAGAGATGGTGGAGATACTGTATCCTACTAGTAGTCCTACTAATATTACAAATGAAAGTTGATGTTTGTTACCACCTTCACGCAAAACATACAGAACAGATTTTATTCTTTGAAAATAGTACGATAATAATAGTATATACGTACGAAGAAATAGTTATATTCATCCACAATGTAACGTGATAAAGAATTTTAAGTCATCAAAACAAATAGGTACTAAAAGTGAATAATTTGACGATCCCTAGTAATGACGTCATGACTGTGTATTCCTTATAAATTTGTATAAAACATATCGGTTAGACGTTTCTTAAAAAGACACTGATTTACTTGACAGTAATCTTACCAATTGCTTTTGTATAGCATCGCTTTTACTCATAAAACGTGTACCTAGAATTCTATAGAATATGTGACCATAAAATATAGAGAGTACAGAAGGTAACCTCATCGCAATAAAATGGTCTGAAGTAATCAGTAATTTTGTATTCGTGAAGAACGTGGCAACGGGCACATAGCCCGTTGCCTGAGCAACGTACGTGTTAAGGTTCTTCTTTTTATTTTTCGTGTCGAACCTTGTAACTAAGACTTTAGGCTTAGCAGTCAAGAACACTTACCACTAGACCAATAGGCCAGTGAAATTACTGTCAGCGTTAATTATTTATTGTACACAGATGAAAGATACTATTTACGAATTGTGCACTACATTTTCACACTTTAAATGTGGTAAAAAAATGGAAAAATTTTCTAATAAAAAAAACAACTTTCACAATAGGGTACAGGCCTTGTGTCGCGGGGGACTTTACAAACATTCTATTTACGGATACAAAGTACAGTCAGCTACATAAATCGCTTAACATTTTCAAAGACTCAAACCAATTCGGCACAAATTATCTCCAACAGTCGCAGTCGCAGACTAAAAAAATCACATAAGAACCGAATAGTCAGCCTAAAATTTCAAAATAACTTGAAACAATGTGGCTTATCCCCTTTACTTTGTAGCTTTGCTGGTTTATAATATTGCTTAATAGGCAATTTATTTGTACATCAGTACAGGTTCGGAACAACAATTTGTGGATCACACAAAATGGTGTCCCGAATCCAACTCACGACTTCTTCCGCAGCAATCGTATACACTCCCACCGCCAAAGGTTGCCATCTGTAGTCTCGTTATTTAGTGATGTGAATTCATACTCGCCTAACCTGTCATTATTGACAGCAACATTGTCATGTAGTACTACATAGCCAGGTTTATACCTAACGTGGCTTCCAACCACTTTAGGGTTATTTTTAACCCGTTAGCCGCGTTAAACAACGTTTTATGGCAAGTTTCAAAACGTGTTCTAATGCATTTTTGCTTGAAGATGACGTTGACCTTTATGCGTTCGTTTTTATCGTTTTTGATATAAAAAGTAGGGTTGTTATATTTTTTACGTGTGTATCTGTTACGTTTAAGTAGATGAATGGAAAAGGAAGTGATTATTTAAAATTAGAAATTAATTTGTAATAATCATAAATTAATAATTTTGACTGCCTCTGTGGCGCGGTGGGAGTGTATCCGACTGCTACGCAAGAGGTCGTGGGTTCGATCCCCACCCAGGATAAAACTTTATGCGATGAGCACGATGGTTTATTCTGTGTCTAGGTGTTATTTATCTATAATATGTATGTATTTAGAAATATATAAGTGTGTTTATCGGTTGTCTGGTTTCCATAGTACAAGCTCTGCTTAGTTTGGAATCAGATAGCTTTGTGTGAGTTGTCCCAAGATATTAATATTATTTGTCTTTTGCTTGCAGGTATGTTTATCGATTAGCTGTTTATCGTAGAATTATTACAATACTTCAACTTATTGGTAAGTTTCTTCCTATTTTATTTTAACTAATAATAGTAATAATAATATTTTTTTTATTTTCTCGCCACAATAGTACCTATCTTACAATATTTATGTAGGTATACAATAATTACTTTTTTTTAAATATTGTGGGATACTGGTACCTAAACTAGGCTCGAAGCCTGTATTTCAGGACACCAGAAATTAACTAATGAATGTTTGGTCTTTTTTCTTTCACGGATCTATGGGCAAAAATATACAAGCATGTAGCTGTTAAACTTGCTCATCAGCTCGTTAGAATACACTAACTTGCATGCCTGTATCTGATTTTGATTTATTGGAATGCAACTATCACGGCAGTAAATCAAGCGGCGGTAGCCTAATGGCTAAGGCATCGGTCTCGCAATCGTGAGGTCACGGGTTCGAATCCTACCCATTATACTACCGACGTGAACCTACTCCTAACACAAGCCTTTGTGCTTACCTGGAGGGGTTAACAAGATTGCTAGTAATGTGGGACTCAATTCCACATTGCTAGTTATTTTAAACAAAAGTTAATCAAATAGCACAGTAGTTCTGTTTTACTAGCATATCGCATTTTATATCCATATCTAATAATACAAGCAACGCGAAAGTTTAAAATTTATAAAGACTTCCTTCTCATATATTCTACTACTTTACATTTCTGCCTATTGCTGGCCTGTTGGTCTAGTGGTTAGTGATCCTGACTGCTAAGCCGAACGTCATGGGTTCGATCCCTACCCAGGATAAAACTTTGTGTGATGAGCACGATGGTTTATTATGTGTCTGAGTGTTATTTAGAAATATATAAGTATGTATATCAGTTGTCTGGTTGCCATAGTACAAGCTCTGCTTAGTTTGGGATCAGATGACGTTGTGTGAGTTGTCCCAAGATATTATTATTATATTATACATGTCATATTTTTATTTTCAAAAAGACAACTCCCTACTAGAGCACTAGGTCTGTGTTAAAATCTACAAAACAGCTACTTTTGAATTTCAAAACAATTTCTTTTCAAACGAATTGATACTGATTATCTTCGAAGCCTCACACGACATATCTCCTCAAAAAATGTTCTTTCAAATCATTTTGAGGTCCGAAGCGAATCTAACAATAATAATTTGGGTTCTGTCGGTATGTGTGTAACAATGGCTCTCTACCTGCCACTCCTGGACGTAATAATGGCAATTATTGTGCCACGATTTGGGTAACTGAATTGTAGAGGGAAAGCAGTTATATCGCAGTGGTTCTCAAATTTTTCTTGTTTGTTATATTTTTAAAACTGTCGTGATTGGTGCACGTTGTTGAATTTATTGGTTTCAGATTTGTACAATTATATATATACAATTTATAAGCTACTGCATGACATAATATTAGAATAGAATATCTACTTGATGTAATCGCGTTGAAATTTATTATATTTGATAATGTCTCAGAATCTTTGAATGCTTTGGTAAAGTTTTCACTTTTTTACTTTCCAATTTCTGTTTCGTATTTGTGAGTTTACGTCATTATTTTTTGCAGCAAAATTGGGATTCCATTTTTATTAACATTTACAAAATTTCTCCTGATAGTTTTTTTTTGTCATCTTCAAACGGCTGCTAATAAGCAGACTGCTAAATTGTACAAATATCATGTCACAATCTTCTCACGGTGACATCGTTATAATAAGTAATTGTGAATTTTCGACTATAGTCGTGCTAGTTCGTGACTACGGTAATTTGTGTAACAAAAGTTTGAGAGCCTCTGTCCACCATCAGGTACTTAAAAGACATTGGCGCCAGACGGTCACATTTTTTTCTATTTTATTCTCAAAGTGTATCATTGACTGTATATGAGTTTTGTTGGTACTTCATTTCTATTGTGTTATTGTGTGTAAAAAATATTTTTTAGACGAATAGTTCTTTGAGAATGTTATTTTGGAAGAAAGATTTACAATAAATAAAAATATTGCAAATTCAAAGAGCTTTTTGATTCGTATATTTCTCTTATATTTGTGGTATTACCAGTAATTCAAAGTTTTGTTGGCCCATAAGGTGGCTCACACGATCACTTTTAACTGACAGTTTTCATCATACACACACTCAGGTTTCTCTTTCAGTTTAAACTGTTCAGTTAAAACTGAGAGTTAAAAGTGATCGTGTGTAGCCACTATTTATACCTGTTAGGTTTGTTTGCTTACGATGGTCTAATAGAGAGGCACATAATTGTATCACTCATTAGAAGAGAGCTTATGAAGTGAGTGATGAAATGACGTGAAAATTTTAGTAAACGATCACCCATTTGTGTACCTAACAATTGTAACGTTGCTTTCAACGAGGTTCGTTGAAATCGTACGAAAACTACCAAGTCACAAAGTCTTCACATCAACTTGTCTTGTAGTATGTAAATAGCTTGGTTATTTAAATCCAGGCTTAAAAAATATACCCGACACTAACACTAAAACGCATAAGTGCAATATTTACTATGTATGAAACCCATAAAGTGCACATTTCATACCCTTGCATGTACGAACCGATACACTTTAGATCACCTATGGTGGTCATAGCTAGGAATATGAAACGCTAATAATTTAAAAGTGCGTGATATAACTGGTAGCTAACTTTTTGACCCTGCCTTCCGCATACTCCATATTCATGGAAACCTGAGATGTTTAACATTTTAGATAGTACTTGACCCCCAGCATAAACAACCATTAGAGTAGTCATTCAGTCAGTGGAAGGTGATTTTAATTTACCTCGCAATGTAGGCACTTCTATATAATACTGGCGTTTCCCTGAGGCCTCACATGTAATTTTTTTTATAGACTTTGTGCTATTGTGATGAATCTATCCATTCATCATCATTTTAATGCTGCTTTCAATGTCTATCATGTAAAACAATTAGATAAAAGAGAAACAAATTGTTATTAACTTTAAATGTAACCGTTCGTATTACTACGTTATATATTGTTGTTCGACTTTGCTGCTGCTTTTTGTGATAAAAAGCCTTAATGGCCCCACTACGCGTGTTTTAATTTGGTTTCTCATGTATCTATGTGGAACAGGAAACATCTTTATAATTTTGCTTGTGTCCAATAACGGTTTCATGCACTTCCTGGCTGAATCCCAGATCAGCTTAATAAAATGTTGTGTACCTAATGATAATCGCATTTTTTTTTTATTGTTAGGGTTAATAGTTTTACAATAGTTATTTTTACAAAGTTATTATAGGAGTCAATCCTTTAGCAAAACGATTTTTGCTCAATTTAAGTAACACTGATATAGCGTGTTAAAATAGGGGTCATTTTTTTACCAAAGATTGAGAGCCACAGCGATAATCGATGATATGATATGCGCGGATCGCATGCCCAAGCGCACTAAGACGCTACTCCTCCCGTTTCATCCGTAAGCTGTTATGACGCGTCGTATATACTACAGAAACTTTAATAAATAGCTGCTTGCGGGACTTAGCTTAATTAATTGCTGATAATGATATTTTATTTTATGTAATTTCTTACTTAAATGACAGTTGAGTTATGACTTTGATGTGGCCTTATTAATTCTTGTTAGGATTTTTTATAACTATTTATAGTATTTATGCCCGAGGCTGCGCTCGCGTTTAGTTTTTTCCCCTCTTTAGAACTGGAGTTTTCTTTTTTATCTGTGGTCTAAATCATAACAAAAATTCTTTGCTAAATTGCAGCTCTCTAGGTACAAGGACCTGGAATATGAGTTGATGATTAAATGGGTCAAGACTTCATAGATATTCAAAATATCACGTATGTTTGAAGTCTTTACCTAAATAGCAATGTCGAGAAGCTCCAATAAAATAATATTTTTTTAAAGATAACTAGCAATTTGAGATTGAATCCCATTTTACTAGCAATCTTGTTAACCCCTCCAGCTAAGCTCAAAGGCTTGTGTTAGAAGTGGGTTCACGTCGGTAGTATTATGGGTAGGATTCGAACTCGTGACCTCACCATTGCGAGACTGATGCCTTAGCCGTCAGGCTACGCCGATTAAGACTCACTGTCTATTAACAGTAAGAACTTAAACATGTTTAGCGAATCGCCGCCACGCCGCCCGCAGTAAGCTTTTCTGTGACGTCAGTCTACATAACAAAACTCCGTACATGACAAAACATTCCCAAAGAACGCAAACATCATATAAATAAGTAAAGTAACTTCGGAGACCACTTCTATAATACATCCTAATTAATACTTGATACCTATACAGCGAATAAAATTAAATACTTGGGGAGTTAAGCGGCTTAAGACCTCTCCCAAAAGTATTCCAGACATCGCATATTTACATGTTTTTCCTTAATTAATCACCAAGATATGCTTAGAGTCAAGTAAAATCTTGAGTTCCTCAATTCAGTTATGACCCCAAAACAAATTCCCCAGCGATATGCAGGTGAAGCCGCAGGCAAAAGCAAATTTAAAATAAAGGTGGTTTCATAATCGTCTTACCTACATTATAACTACATAGCTTCGTTCATCAACTGATTATAAAACAAAAAGGATACAATAGGTGATTTTAAATAACATGGTTTCCGAGAAGTAATCTGTTGGCCACTTTGAGACTAGCTGCCTGTGATAATACAAGTGGTTTACTATCAAATAATGTAGTGAAGTACAACTTCATATGATACTCTTGAGGTTCTGTGCCAATATTGGTATAAGGATGCTGAATTAACATGGTAGTTATCTATAGTAACAAGTTTAGCTGGTTGATTGTCATCTCAATTTGATTGTATTATAAGTTTTACTAAAGTTACAGGAGGTTTGGTTAAATTTTGTTTATGGAATGTCGAAATATGAGTGAATATTTTGTTTAAATTTTTTATACCAAAATAATAGATAAGTTTTTTAACCTAAATATAAAAACGTTTTTAGGATATCTATAGTTACAAACAGTGCGTGGGGTCCTACTTAATATTTTATAGATTGACTACTTAGGCTGTTAACAGGATTGCTAGTAATATGGGACTTTTTTTAAATAATAATAATAATTTTATTGATCAATTAAAATACATTTTTACAAATTAGTGATCGGGGTCCTTTTTTAAGCAATCAACGCTTGTATTAGAGGAAACCGCTCTTCCGTAGTATGTTTGATACATTTTGGTTTGATTTAATTAATTAAATCTAATAAAGACCTACAATCCCACATTGCTAGTTGTCTTTTTAATTAAAAAAAAAATAACATTTTCCCCAAAAACTCATTTTTAAATTCATATAGGAATAGAAGCTAAGTGACGATTAAAGACTTGGATCACCATAAACATGTCTTCAAAAAATAATTCCACCACATTCTCTGAAACACTTTCTTGTGAAATCCAGTCCATTTAGACCGAGTCTCCAACCATACATGGAGAAAATAGTTACATAGTAACTACGGAATCCTAAAAAAGTAAGGCCGCTCTATAAAAGTAATTAACTCGGACTGAAGATAATTGATGAAGCTCAGAGATTACTACCTTAGTATACCAAGATCTTGTATAATCGAAAAGGAACTTTGTGGCACTAAATTCAAGGTCGGATTTTGATTGTAGGCGAAGTGGTAGACCGTAATAAAAGTACGATGGGCGTAGGGCCAGACGGATAGTGGAATAAAGTTTTTTTTTACTAGTTATGGCGTAGATTCTCCTTTGGTATTATTATAAAATCGTCAAGTTAGAACGTTTTTGTTTTGGATGTGTGACGGATGGTGTTTTGACTAGTTTGTGTGTGAATGTGTGTCTCGAGGGTGTATGTGAATGTGCCTCACCAGTATGTATGTTCACCAGTGTGTATGTGTGAGAGTAATTTTGGTCAGGGTTGAATGCTGGAGGGCTTAGTGCAGTCATTAGTCCTATGTAGTTATATAAGGTTGGGTTTTTTATACTGTGTTGGACTATGAAGAATTTGACCGCGTTGTACCTCCTTGAAGATTTGTTTTGAGTTGTATCAAATAGTTTTTCAAAGTATTTATTAAGGAAATTTTGTTGTAGATTTTCTGGATCAATATATAACTCACGATTTCGTACAAGTGTTCTTAAATATTTGATTAAACGGAAGCGTGTTTTTAGTAGTTTAGTTAGAACTTTTAAAGTCAGCAAATCATTATTTCATCAAAATCTGTACAACTCTTGCGATGATTTATTATTTCAAAGAAAATAATCAGTCAGACTAAAAAAACTGCTTTTGGTACTATTATGTTGAAAGTTTACAACAAGCCACTTAAAATTTATACGTTAATATATAGGATATTGATAAAATAGGCTGAATGCAAGTAGGTCATAGTGAGTGGTCCAACTTGTTGCTTTAATCTGTTGCAATCAATTCTGTCAAAGTGTTATCCTTAATCTATTACTTGAATCGGCAATTTATATCCAATGTCTGTTAAATAAACCATTCTAGTTATAATTTCAAGCTTGAGAAAAGTTATACAGTTCACAAAAATACAATGAAAAGTCAATTTTAAATCTACTTCATCATTGGTTTTCAATTTCGCGCGCATTTTAAAATGGCGATTGTTTTTTTTTCATTCGTGTGTTTCGTCATGGGATTTGGTTGGTTATAAAGCCTTTTTTACCTGTTTTTTTTCTTCAAATTCGTTCTTTATTCGAATTATTACTTGTATTTTCAGTAAAAGTTTTATTGTTTTTTTGAAAACGTTTTATAAATCGATGACCTCGATGGCTCATACGAAAAAGTGTCTAAATGTTATTGATTGGTTGCTAAGCAACAGTAAATGACGATTGCAGCGAAATGACATGTGACATGCGATTGGAACTAATGTTATTGATTGGTTGCTCAGCAACGTTTTTTTGTCGTTATCACGTAAAATCACAGAGAAAGTAATCATTAAGTTTTACGTAAAATTATCGTCCGTAAACCGACTTTACAGACAGCCTTTTTTATTATTTTTATTTTATTATTTCACAATAGTAATGGTGCTTACCTGTTTTTGAAATATTATATCAGTTGTGTCATAATGCTAAAGAATATTTTGTAGGTATAGATAGGTACATACTCTACCCTATTTGAATATTTTGCTTAAAGTTAGCTTTCAAGTTATTAGGCAGCCATATTACTTACCTACCTAAAAAATTATTACAGTTAATAGAACTCTTTCGAAAATTATAACAACTAAAACCAAAATCCGCTTTATTTCGCCCAAAAAAATCAACCCTTACGTGTTAATGTGCGGCTTGTGAGGACAAAGGGTTGATTTTTTATTACAGGGTTGAAGTTATAACCTTTTATGCATTTATGACGGGTGTAAAATCAAAAATACCATTAGTTTCGGTATTTTTCGGACTATTTCGGGATATTGTAGCAGGGGCTGTTGTTGTTATTTTATAAAAGAACCTGACACTGATCACAGTCGAAACAGTTGAAATTTTGCATTGGTTACATGTAAGTGAGCGTTTAAATGAAATCTTTTTCTTTTTGATTTCACCACATAATAATTACATAAATAGAATACAAAAAAGTATTAAAAAAGGGGCCCTCGCAAAATAGGTTCAAACAAGATCATAGGCAATGAATCTCGATGAACTTAGTATTGTGCCTCCGACAGCATGTTATTACATTTGTAGGGGATCTAGTTTGTTTCTTTATTGCGCAGGCGGATTTTTTTTTTTAAATTTACTTTATACTTTTTAGTGGTAGTACATCACATCGGCTACATGCCGATGCGATGTAACAGCTAACTATTATCACAGCTATTGCCAAGTATTGAAAATTAAAAATATATATGTACATACATATTTGCTAATTGACTTTTTTAGTATCACAGTCATAATTATGTTATACCTTTTTGAAATGCTTACGATGAGCCCTTTAATTTGATACTCATGTTGCGGCATACAAAAAAACTTTTTTCACACATCTAGTTTTTGACATCTCACAGCCGCCATGTTGGTTCTAAGCACACGGGGGTGGTCAACACAAAAAACTAAAATAACGTCTTAATTGTTTAAATCTGTCATGTGGTTATAAAAATATGACCTCATATCTTTTAAACGGTTTACTAATGTTTGTCATAATTTAAAATGCCATAATTTCACATGCCATACCGGTATTTGCCATAATTTCATTAGAAATAACGCTTCAGTTGCCATAATCGTGAAATGACATAAAATGACTTTCACTAATTCCATTGGTCATAATCGATCAAGTGTCATAATAATTTAAATCCATAAATGTATTTGCTATAATTTTCGTTTTCAATAATACCATTTTCCATAACTTTTATTTACCATAATATAAATAAAGATAATATAGTATAAGCGCCTGCAATTTTTATGTTAATGAGTAATAAAAATAATTACAGTGAAGAAGAGTTTTTGAGAGCTTTGGCCTCCAACTTAAATTTAAAATAATGTTACTTTCAGAATTTTTTTTTTATTACTTATCTATACTTGAATTATGTTGATTAATAAATGATTATACGACACAGATTTTTTATTTACAATTAAACCTGAAACTAAACCTCATATGGCGCCTACTTACTAAACTCGACGGAGCCCCGCTTCGCGGGGCTCCTACTTTTGGGTGGTTTAAAAAAAAAACCTAACACGAAGACTAAGGCGGGAGCTCCGCTTCGCTTCGCTCCCGCCTTAGTCTTCTAACCTAACCTATCCGAGTCGGGGTGTTAAAGATAATTAATTTCGACCTAACAATATTATGTATTATTTTCATAATTATATCAAATTTTGATTATGTCAAGAGTCGATTATGAGACGTGTTACTTATGGAAACTAATTATTATGATATATGTTGCTATGGAAAGTCATTATATGGCAAATAAAAGTTATTACTGTTGAGTTGTTAAGGCAAACGTTATTAGTATAAATGATAATAGTGCAAGTAAATATTATGATCGGGGACGATTATGGCAAACAATATTAGTGCAAATTAATTTATGGCAAACGAGAGAATACCCTTTTAAACCACATGACAGAACACTATAAAGACAGTAAATAATAAAGAATATTACATATAAAATACATACAACATACGCGCGAAAAACATAACCCTTCCTTGCAGTCAGGTAAAAAAACTTCAGCAAAAAAAGATTAATTAATAATAAAAATGTAAAATACCTACCTACATAAGCCACATAAAGAAAAAAGCTTCGAAACGTTATTTCGAAACTAATCACAAGAACACTAACCTAACATCAATAAAAGAAACAGGAAAAAAGTACATATATACTAAATAGTTTTAAACACTTAATTGAAGATACTTAGGTATTGTATCCTGTCTTAGGCGAGTTGACTACCAGTCTTTATAAGGAGCTCTTGACAATTTTCTTTACCACTTACCTAAGTTGACAAGTTAATACTCCAGACAATAAACTCCAGGGTTTTTATAGACTAGCTAGCGGCAAGAGCCGGTTTCGTATGAAGTTTTCTTCAATATCTATATAGATAATATGAATGGATTATATATGTAAACAATTTAAAAGAAATTATGTAACTAATGGTGGAAACTGCATAAAAATCCGTTGAGTGGTTTAGGAGGAGTTAGCGGATATATCTACAAAGAGCGACTTTATTTTATTATAAGGTTCGTCTTCGTTGTTACACTCTTGGCAGAGCGGTCGTGGTCGTCTTGTCAGGGTTGGTGACACGTTTAACAAGTTGCCATTCGTCTCTTACTGGGGTCATTCTTGTACATTTATTCTCTTTCAGGTTGTGTTGGATTTCCGTCCCATCGGCCTATAAGAGTGAGGGAATAGACAGTGCACTCGTGTTTGCATACGCACTTGTGCACTATAATATTTTATGCGTAGATAAGACGATACGATTGACTGTCATGACCGATATCGGTTAGGAATTAGGATATTGTCTATACTAATATTATAAAGCTAAAGAGTTTGTTTGTTTGAACGCGGTAATCTCAGGAACTACTGATTCGAATTAAAAAAATCTTTCGCCGTTTGATATCCCATTTATCGAGGAAGGCGAATAATATATAAACATTACGCTACGACCAATAGGAACGGAGCAGCAATGATAAATGTTGCAAAAACGGGGAAAATTTACGCAGACGAAGCTGTGCGGGACAGCTAGTTATCAATATTGCAAATGTATGTGTTCCTGTACATCCAGAGAAGATATTACTAAAAAAACTATAAATATTAAACTTTCTCATGGCACATAACCCACCCAATGTATGTCAGTAACTCTGTTGTACTGACATCCATCCTATGAAGAGCTATTCTTTTTTTGCCGGGTTACTATGCGGTTTAGTTTCTAACGCCATTAAGCTAAGACGTGAATGTGAGTGTAAGAAAATGGATGTGGGTAAAGAGTCAAGTTTTTTATGAAATTTGTTACTTTTAATAGCTGTTTTAAGCCTCAATGGAAAAATAAAAGTAAAGAAAGAAAGAAAAAAAAAATACATACATACAAATACGATTCTTTTAAATAGGTACTACGTATAGGCACAGATAATATAATACTATACTAGTAGTATAAGTAACGGGTTTCATTTGTATGCAAGCCGTATCTGCGACAATGAGGCTTTAGCTCAGCATAAAGCTATGTTGTAAAGTTATGCCACAACCTATTTTTCAGTGGTAACCCCAAGTAACGTCCATTAGGTTGCTTTATCCCCCACTGTATCTGCCAGTGACAGTCATATTTGACAGGTTTTTTGGAAAGGCAATGTACATTTATTTTGTTGTGACGTGTAACATACTTCAATAGCTCGTTTTCTTAAAACACACACACAATTTTGTTAAACAAGAAAGAAGAGACGAGCCGTAGTGCGTCTGATCCCATAACAGCATCAGTGCCACCCAAATCTTTGTTTGGCAAAGATCTGAATGTCACCGCGCTCGGGATTTGAGACAAAAGTTAGTAATTACACTTGCTACAGTGCCCTTCAACCAAAACATAGTAAAGCATTAACATTGTTATTTCACTGAAGAATATCTGACACTATTGTGGTACCTACCGAAAGACAGCCGGTAAAGTCTAAGCCATAACTTAGACATAAACTACCACAAATGTTGATAAACTTTCGCGATTTGTACACATTATGAAAATATATATATTACAGGTCTTAATCGCGTGAATAATTTAAGGTTGTTAAAAGACCTTGTTTATTGCCCAACGTTTCGACCGTATTGCAACGGCCGTGGTCACGGGTAGACCACGGCCGTTGCAATACGGTCGAAACGTCGTAATATATATATTTTCATAAAATAAACTACCACATCTACTCTTCCTAATTCTATTTCCGAACGAATATCTAACGTTAAGCGCGGCCATTTGCGGTACAGTTGATGTTATTAAGTTTTCTCTCTACAATTAAACTTTGCATTCTTTAAACAGCTATGTAGAAAGCTCTATTTTATATGGCGAATAGTTTTTTACCGTAACATCTTGTTAGCGTACTTTTCTAAGTAGTTATTCGTGTGATTACTGGGAATTATCACCTTGATTACACGTACGTAGGTTTCCAATGTTTTTTTAGTTGGTAGGTTTGGTATTTGTGGTTTCCGGGAAGTGGGACGTCTGTTTTTAGGTGGGGATTTCAAGATTTAGCGCGTTTTCATCTATTATGTGACGAACGTGATTAATAATAATAATAATATCTTGGGGACAACTCATACAATGCAATCTGATCCCAAACTAAGCAGAGCTTGTACTATGGAAACCAGACAACTGATAAACATACATAAATATTTCTAAATACATACATATTATACATAAATAACACCCAGACACAGAATAAACCATCGTGCTCATCACACAAAGTTTTATCCTGGATGGGGAACAAACCCACGACTTCTAGCGTAGCAGTTGGATACACTCCCACCGCGCCACAGAGGCAGTCGAACTATTTTGTCCTTACTGATCTTCGTAAATATGCAATGGAAGAATATTTGCAAATGCTAAGGGATTTAGAACAAAAATAGCCATGCCTCTATCTGGCACACTTGCATGACAGTTTCTTGCACATGCTACCTAATTGTCATGTGTATACGCTAACTGGCATGCTAGTATTTAATCTTGATTTACTGGCCGCACCATAACATATCAACCCATAAGATGGCCCACTGCTGGGCACGGGTCTCCCCAGTAGAACCTACTAGTATGTAGATCCTGGGGGTAGTTGCCATAATCGCCACGCTTGGCGAGCGGGTTGGCGATCGCAGTAAGGCTCTAAGTACGCAGAGGACGCTGCTGCCCGTAATTATTTAGATGTTTGGCCGCACCATAAACATCTAAATTATTTGCCAAGTGCAGTTCAACATGTTTGAACCTGAGGCATGTCAGTCGCTAAACTGCTGTCAAGTGCAAATAATTGACAAATAGACAATAGGTCTCTCGCTGGTTTGGTGACGTCATCACTGACTCGCCTGCTTTTTGGATTGTTGCACGAAATTAGCTAGACAGTTTATTTTTCTTTACAATTGACCGGTTATGAGAGTTCATGGTAGGGCCCCTGTTCTGTTTTACTAGCTGGTATGTGTATATTCGCCTTGACTGTAGGTAGGTACTTTATCGACATACTTCAAAGCCTGATAAATTTCTCTTTCCCTTCATTCCATATAAGTCGATCAATATAAAGCCGTAAATCATTGGAACCATTTCAAATCTATCACATAATTTTTTGCTTCAAAATACTTAAGTAACCATAATGTGACAACAACTGGCTTATACTAGTTTTTTCTGGTTTTAATCTTCATTTCTATTGGTCAGTTAAGTTGTTTGTATGTTTGTAAGAAATAAATTGATGTTATTATTTGTTTGTTTGTCGTGTTGTTATTTTATTAGTTGCTGTTTTGTTAGATGTAGCAAATTATAGATAGGATAAGTGACACTAATGTCAACTAATAGTGGTCTGTTTAGATCTGAAAATAGAACTATCTTCAAGAATTATCTTCTTATTATACGGAATTTTTTTTATTGCATTGGGTGTTGCACTAATAAACGCATGAAACACCACATGATTATGTTTAGTTAGTTAGAAAACCAATAACTACAATAAACTAACACTAACACATTAATTGACTGTCTCTGTGGCGCGGTGGGAGTGTATCCGGCTGCTAAGCAAGGGGTCGTGGGTTCGATTCCCACACGGGACACCACTTTCTATGATCCACAAATTGTTATTCCGAGTCTGGGTGTACTTTGTTTCCGTGACTTGTATGTTTGTAAAGTCCCCCGCGACACAGGGCTTGTACTGTAGTAGTAACTACAGACGCGGGAGTCGTCTTTTAAAAAGAGAGAAGAGAATTGAAGTTAGACTAACAACTTTTTTATTCATGCAACAACTAGGAAATAAGTTTGTTATTAAAAATAAATGTAGATATTTTTCTCAATAGAGATTAGCATGCAGAAGATAATTGTTTTAGTACTTATTAGTTTAAATACCTCTACAATTAATATAAATCTTTTTTATTTCTCACTGTGTGAGGGCGAATTCAATGGCATAGAAATTCTCTCTCCAAAGCCTGGAGATGTACATGTAATTTAAAGAAGAGATAAATGTACGCAAAGCTGGGGCACGTGCCAGTACGAGTATATTACTATAGTTCCCTTCTATAGTTACAAAGTAACAATATAGCTGAATAAAATAAAAGATTCATACTTAAAGAAAAACATAAGTATGTCATTTATGCCGTGTCAGTCCGCCATTGTTGGCAACACTTCATGCATTGTCTTTGTGACAGAGCAAGTAATTTAGAGAAATAACCAATTAAGTTTTAGTGTTAAACATAATTAAGTTGCGGCTATGTTGGATCGTCAATTTTCTCTCTTTTTTACTGACTTTAAAAATACTGTTTCTTTTTTTGACCCGTTCGTGATTTTATATTCACTTACTACTGAGACAGACTGCCTGTGCGCGGTGGGAGTGTGTCCGACTGCTACGCAAGATGTCGTGGGTTCGATTCCCACCCATGATAAAACTTTATGTGATGAACACGATGGTTTAATCTGTGTCTGGGTGTTATTTATCTATAATATGTATGCATTTATAAACACTAATCACCTACCACTTGTTTTTGGAGTTATGACCTTAACTACTTACATACTATTTTACCAGAGTAAAGTCGTTGTTTATTGTGAGGTTTAGGCCCTAAACCTGACAAAGAAACATCGAATTTACTCCGAGATCTCTCAGATGTGTGGTAAATGGTTGCGTGGCAAAAGTAGGTGATGAAAAAATTATAATACGAAGATAATTGGTGTAATGTAAAGAAGCCAAGAGCGGGAGGTTAGTAGTATATTAAAAATCACCCTGTATATTAAAACCTTCCCAGAAAAATATGTTGATTTTGATAAAATCAAAAACATATTTACGGTTGAAACAGACAACTACATTTTTAAAGCCGGTCAAAAACAGTTTCAAATTGTAGATGCATGTCTTCATGTTAATTAGAAATTGTTTCTCTATACTTAACTTTAAAATAAGGCGTTAGAAATTTACACAACACGCCACCAAATCGGCCAGCTCGGTCTATTCTTAACCGGAAACTGAATATAAAACGATACAGCAATATTAAAATTAACGAGCTAACTAGCATCCAAGACCACTAGGTCAACTTGTCTTTTAAAACGGGACATAATTTCAAACTCATTACACCTTCAAACCGGTTAAGTTGGTTTAATAGATTTTTGCTGTACATAGTCATTAAATACGAAAGTAAATAGAATTCCTATGTATACTTAGTTGGGTAGAAAGTGACAAGTGTTTATTAGTTTTTAGTCGTGAATACGTTGTCCCATTTTATTGGAATAGGGTAGATGGCTGTCAAGTCAAATCAGTATCTTTTTAAGAAACGTCAAAACGATACGCCTCGTCCCGCGCAACTTCGTCTGCGTAAATTATTTTTTATAATCCTATATTACTTCTAATACCTCCAAGAATATGTGTACAAAGTTTCATGATGATCGGTTGAGTAGTTTTCGCGTGAAAGCGTAACAAACAAACTTACATTCACATTGATATATTAGTAGGGATAGGGGTATAAAACAATGACGTCATTCTTTTGTATGGTCAAATCATGTAGTTTTAATGTTTGTTTTGATGTTTATAAATTCATGACAACGTAAAATTGTAGAGAAACATTGTTTTCCAGAATATTTAGAAAATGCTATTTCCTGTATAGTGTAAATTAATTTATTGTTATTGTAGTCAGTTTTTTTTAAAGATAACTAGCAATGTGGGATTGTGGTCCTCCATTACTATCAATCCTGTTAACCCCTCCAGCTATGCTCAATGGCTTGTGTTAGGAGTGGGTTCACGTCGGTAGTATAATGACCAGGATTCGAACCCACGACCTCACGATTGCGAGACCGATGCTTTCGCTAATTCTGTATAGCCCAAGATTTAAAAACACTGCAGGTTACTTTTACAGAGGTTAATATTTCAACCGAAAATACGGGCTACTTTCACTAGCATATAATGTTGATTGCGTTAATGACAGTAATTGTAAAAGGAAAACAGTATGAGAGTGATACATTATTGAATGCCTCTGTGTCGCTCGGTGGGAGCGTGTCCGACTGCTACACAAGAGGTTGTGGGTTCGATTCTCACTCGGGACACCAGTTTATGTGATTCACAAATTGTTGTTTCGAGTCTGGGTGTACTTTGTGCATGTGACTTGTATGTTTGTAAAGATTTGTAACCTACTACTGAGACGACTTTAAAAAAAAAAATCAATGTACGGCTTGAACCACAAAACTAGGGGTTAGGTTGATAGGGTTGAAATTTGGCACACATATCTATACTTAATATTATAAAGCTGAAGAGTTGGTTTGTTTGTTTGTTTGAACGCGGTTATCTCAGGAACTACTGATCCGAATTGAAAAATTATTTCATTGTTGCATAACCCATTTATCGAGGAAGGCTATCTAACATCACGCTACGACCAATAGGAGCGGAACAGCAATGAGAAATGTTGCAAAAACGGGGAAAATTGACGCAGACGAAGTTGCGCGGTACACCTAATATATTATAATTATAACGTAAAATATTAATTTTATTACCCTTATAGGGGTGAAATTTGGCAAGTGGTAAATCTTAATGTTATATTATCGTCTAGTAAAACTTCAGGGCCTACAGTAGTACTATTTGTGATTTATAAACATTGTTTTATTTACTTTAACGGGGCGGTAATATCTCACTTAACCCCCCAATTGGGCCATTATGCATGTGATGATATGGAGTATAAATTGGATAGGCATGGATTTGGTGGCTGAATGGTTAACGACGTAGTTAGGACCTGTCCCGCCTAAGACGATTTTTTTTACTTCAGTGTAGTAGCACTCACATACACGCCCGGTGGTGATTACTCCAAAATACTTTTTTTTTTAATTTAATAAATTTACCTTCTGTAGTCTCAGTGATTTGTGGTTATATGCTGTTTACTGTTCCTGATCTTGACTTGACACCATCAATGATGAAAGAAATTTTGACGTTAATTCGTTCCCACACAAATGATGCCGTTGTGCTACGTACATAAAATATAAATCACCTATTCATTACTATGGGAACTAAAAAACAGAGGTTCTCTATGATATTTTAAACTTAAATATGTCGGCACAGTTTCTTTAATTAAAAGTCGTATTAATCTTTTGCTATAATTGTGCAGTTGTTGAGTGAATTCATGTTGTAGGTTTTGATACACGCAAGGGTTTATTTAGCACAAAATAAGTAGAGTACAGAAGGTAACGAACACTAAGACATCATTCACGGATACGGAATTAAATACCGTTTAAGACCACTTTGTTCGAAAGGTGGGCGCGAGATTCTGTTATTGCGCGCGTTGTTTGAGGTTTTTTTTGTGCATGTGTTTAGTGTTTCTTGAGAAAACTTGATTTATATTAAAAAAAAACTGATTTTCATTTATAAATAAAACTATAGGGAAAAAACCGTGTCTTTATCAATATATTCTAGTCTAAATGGGCGATAAAAAACCTCAGAAATATACAAAGATATGAACACTTCAAATACTTCAAACTAAAAGTCTTATTGCGTCGTTTTTAGAAATTGGCACACTTTACATTGCTCTGTTTAGCCTCTAGGGAACTATATCTTAAGTTACAAACTCTCTTTAATAACTACATGTAAATTAAAGACTACAAGAACAATAAAATCCATAGAAATACAATTTCAGACTTAAAATATCTCAAAATAGACTTCGCTTTTATTTCAAGTTTTCAAGAAAGCGGGCTTTTTATTATAACATTTTTAGTTTTTTAAGTAATTTTGGTCTTGTAGGCCGGGAGAAGACCCTTAGGTTATAAAAATTATTGCCAACTAAACATCGTGGAAGGCTGGCGGTACCTTTGCTGTAGTTTTTATTGTACGCAGGTATTTTGAAAGTAAAGGTATGGAATACCGAAAATATGGCAAGTAAGCTTAAGTGTGTAATTTGATTTTTACACCTATGCTTAACAGTCAATTCTGGTTTATGTGAAAAGGTATGATACAGAAAAAATTGAACTGTTCTGGAGTGCACTCATGGTACTCATGCCTTGTTGTCGAATAAATAAACACCAGTTTTAAAAAGTTAAAGTTTAATGAAAATTATAACTAGCCTGCGGCTTCGCCAGTGTTAGTTTTAATTCTTTAGCCTATATGCTACTATGATCTTAATACTACATTACTGTGAAGTTAGCTGAAAGAACAACAAACATCAATCCCTCCTCACAAACTTTAGCTCTAACTCACTTTTATTTTTACTAGGATTCGTTACCGAAAATAAGTGTGAGTTTGTAAGTTGTAGGGAGGTAAACTATGGATCTACAGAATTGATTTTGAATATTCTTTTACCAATAGAAAGCCACGTAATTTGAGAGTGTCATAGGCTACATTATATCACGCTAGGAGCGGAGCATCAATGAAAAATGTTGCAAAAACGGGGAAAAATGACGAAAATGAATTTGTCAGCTAGTGTGCAATAAATTCGAAATATTTTTAAAGATGTGTGTAGTAGTCGAAAACAATTTATAAAAACATCATCCGCGTCTGCAGCGGATAGCACCCGCACTGGTAGTAGTAGAAGTGGTCTTTGATTCGCAGACCGTGAGCTAGGAATATCAGTGCCACCCAAATCCAACAAGGCCAAAGATCTGAATGTCACCATACCGTGCTCCTCATTTGACAGACATGAGAAATGGAGAGCTTCGCTTAGAACGCGCCGCACAAGTGCCTTGATGTATTTCTGTGGACACCTCACTATTTACCATTATTACATTTTGACAGTTCCGCATGTGCTTGCCGTGGACACGTAATAGAGATCGTGAATCAGGACCCTGTTTTAAGTGTTATATAATGTTAATTAACGTTCATTGATGAGATATGATGGCTATATTAACAAATGATGACTATTTCATATAAATAACTATTTAATAATTGTAAATATCTAGATCTTACTTAACCTCTAACTGTCCAATTGTTTGCATCTTTGTAAAAGTTATTTAATTTTTTTTAATATATTATTTATTATTATTATATTAATTTATCTATAATTCTGTGGGACAGGTTCCATAGATTCTATGGAGGAAAATATTGTTCATATGCCGTTCTTTTTAATAAACCATTTAGGAAGTTTTTTGGCCGAAAATCATTCTCTTTTATTACTAAGTTTACGCGATTTACGCGTAGATTGTTTTCCCGCAAAACTTAAAGCCCAATCAAGCGTGTTTTCACAAACCCTTCCTGTAAAGATATATCAGGTATTATAATACAAAATTACCATATCAGTACTCCCTGGAAGCTAATATTAGGTCAAGTATACACGGTCTGAATACCACGGAAGCTGACGTCACGTAACTGGGCTTATTTAGTGTCCTATTCAGAACCTCTTTAATTATTTATCCCCTTTATTTATAGTTGGGTTGAAGATAAATTGTGTAGATAGTATTAAAGAGTTAGATCTCATCGATTGATTGGAAAATTGATATGTTGATGTTTGGCTATTGTTATCGTGAGATGTAAATTATTTTTGACTGCCTCTGTGGCGCGGTGGAAGTGTATCAGAATGCTATGCAAGAGGTCGTGGGTGCGATCCCCACCCAGGATAAAACTTTGTGTGATGAGCACGATGGTTTATTCTGTGTCTGGGTGTTATTTATCTATTTTATGTAAGTATGTTTATCAGTTGTCTGGGTCTCACTGAGTCAGGTCCCGTGTGGGAATCATACCTATTGCCTAAAAGTCGTTTGAATTCCCATTGCAGAGCATGAGGCTGTAAAAAATGTGTATGACTTTAGATAAAGATACGTTTTGTTATTTCTAAATGGTTACCCATCTATGAACCAGATAGTGGTAACGTTGCTTAACCTCACTGATACCTAAATCTGCATGGACGCCATTGAGTCATGAACCTCTTACCGTATACTAAAGTATAGTATGAGCTCGATCAGTATCTCAGGCACGCTGCGCAAGCGCCGCTTAGGTGACCACTAAATAGCCAATCCCACATATATTTAACTTCTACTTTATTGTACGCCTTTGTACACTACTTGTACATTAAGTTTAAATAAATAAATAATTTTTCAAATGTTCGCCATACATTTGGTCAAACTACTCACACTTGGCTTGTGTTAGGTGAAAATGCCCCCCCCCCCAAGAACATGATCTTGGATCCGCGCTTACTAAAGGTGTATCGAGAGAGTGTGTGGCATTTTTTTTGTTTAAGAGAACTTTATATATTGAGAAGTCTTATAGGTAAACTACATGATAATGGTAAATAATAATAATATCTAAATAATAATATCTTGGGACAACTCACACAATGCTATCTGATCCTAAACTAAGCAGAGCTTGTACTATGGAAACCAGACAACTGATAAACATACTTATATATTTCTAAATACATACATATTATAGATAAATAACACCCAGACACAGAATAAACCATCGTGCCCATCACACAAAGTCTGTGAATGGTGAATGGTGAGGTGTACTCACAAATGCATTAATTCGCAAAAATGTCCGCCGCGCTTGCGCGTTGATGCATTTCTAAGCACAGCTTTCCGTTTACAGTCATGACAAGATTTTGACAGTTGCACGGGCTTACCGTGGACACGAAAACGAGATCGTGAATAAGGACCCAGATCTCGGTCGAATGATTTGATTCAAAAGGTATATTAGTATTTTAGTTTTAAAACGATGCTCAAGACATCAATTTCTCCTTTCTTCATCTTCTTCTTCTAGTGTCTCTCCGAATTGCGAAGGTTGGCAATTTCTGCCTGTAACAAAGTAACTTGGATTTACACAAACGCGTCTCAAATCCTTGAGCAATGCGTAACGCAAACCATTCATAGAGGTGTAATTGCAAAATATTAAATAGGAGCAAAAGCAAGTACAGTTACATTGCCAACGGGCACCATGCATAAGTGCGCAACGGACATGCGGCTATTGTGCGCGGCTGATTCAAGATACGGCCGAGTTCCATGGTTTACAGTTACCCCCTTCTGCGCCGCGTGTGTGGCTGCCTTCCTGTTCATATGTGTAAAGATATTGGGCTCTTTGTCGTCAAATAACTTATAATAAAGGGCTTGTTAGTGATGTTGTATATTGTTATCTCTATCGTTTTGCGTATATCTAAAGAGCTTAGCAATAGGTCTGCACACTAAGTATGAGTTTAGAAAAATACGCTGTACCTACATAATAGGGTCTTGTCAATGTTGATAAACTTTTGCGATTTGTACACATTAGTAAATGTTTATTGCCCGACGTTTCGACCGTATTGCAACGGCCGTGACCACGACCGTTGCAATACGGTCGCGCGATTAAGACCCGTAATATATATGTTTTCATAGGGTCCTTGTGTAACGTGAGGCCTTACAAATATATAAATCAAGTTTTGAATTTGACTAACCACATTTTAATTTATTATTGGCAGTATCCCTAACCTTTGCAAAAACAAGTCATCCTGTATTTTTTACGGAGCCTATCCAAAATCCTTTCTATAGTTCTTACTTAATTAAATAACAAACAATAAACATTTGTAAATTGCAATACTTCAGCATTACCTATTA
Source organism: Herminia tarsipennalis (assembly GCA_945859575.2). Classification (NCBI taxonomy): domain Eukaryota; kingdom Metazoa; phylum Arthropoda; class Insecta; order Lepidoptera; family Erebidae; genus Herminia; species Herminia tarsipennalis. Next base: position 4,222,573 of record OX243834.2, on the reverse strand, counting down.
TTATTATGTAACTGCCAACACTTCCTAACTACAACATTTAAATACTTTAACACTACCTTCTATACCAATGAATGTTGTCTACCAACAGTTTCTGAGTTCATATACAAACAAAAACGAAACAGCTTTCTCGCCACTACACTGCCAATAAATTAACTCGATCTAGTCCAAGAGTAATTCTCTATTCGTTCATAAAACATTTAATGTTAGTAGGATAATACATAGCTGGCATCTATTGTCAACAAAGTATTAAATAGACTGAAGGTTAAAAAGTGGTTGAAAAGTTGCCCGGCAATTTGATGCAACAGAAAGCGATTTTAGTCGCACGTTGACGCATGGGATGAGAATAAATTGTTTATTTTTTGGAATGCGTAATACCTATTTCGATCAAGTTTCACTAATCAAAAGTACCGTTACTTGAATTCGCAATTGTTTTTTTAGTATCTATTTAGTGTTGTTTTCTAATTATGTATGAAAAGTGTTTTTTTAATTAAAAAAAACTGCTTAGTATTCACATAATACCTTATTATTTCCCGTATTTAGTTTTTTACCAATAAAATAATATTGCGAACAGGCATTACATGTACCTAAATGTAGAATCGACTTTTCACAAGTTAATGTAGTATTTTTCTTCGTAAGTTAATAAAGATTTTTTATTATTATTATTATTCTCTTTATTAAAACTAAATACATATAAATTACATTTTTAAATATAGCTAACAAAAATTAAATATATTTAAAAATATAAAAAATAGTGCCCCACCGGCATCGGGTACAGGGATCAAGAAAGGAACCTCCTCACTATGCGAGCCGTGTCCAGAAGTACTGCCTTCTGTATCAAGCGCTTGATCCAACCGTCTAACGCGAGCCTCTCAAGGTGTTGGTCGAGGCTCTTGGCAATCAAACCATTAACGGAGACGACTATCGGTACAATTTATTATTATTATTATTACTCAATTTTTATTCTATCTGTAATCACTACATTCGCACCCATTCATGAAATCGCTGCCATATTATAATTATTGTAGAAGCTGTTCAAATTCAAACTCACTATACAACCGAAAGGGAAATACAATCGAGCGATATTTTGTAGCCAACATGTTGTCAGAAAGTTGCCAGTTTATAAACAATCTTAGGTAGGTACAATTTAGTTGCGTACTTTTGTTGGCTGTTGTCAACTACGCAGTGTATAGAGAGTCGGAGCTAACGATATACTTAATATTTAATACAGCTTTCTACCATTTTGTGTGCGGATAGTGTTGGTCGAGATATTATTTATTGGATATGCCAATGTTAGGGTGGTTGCAAACTAGAGGACATTCTAAACGTTAAGAATTCCCTAGTTTGAGTTTGATTCTTACAAAGTTTTATTTTTCGATGTGTTAAATGAAATAACAACAGTATTCTCAAAACCATCAGTGCTAAGACCGACAGTCCCTTTTTGGCCTACTGGGAATAAATTATTCGAAATAAAATATATTATTATTATTATTTAAATGACAACGGTGTCGACGTATCAGGCAGTATGGCCAATTTTCGCATTTTAATTCGTATTTACGAGTATCTTCAATCAAATAAATACTACTACTTCATAATATAAATCCTAAAGTTTGGTTGGATAGATGTTTAATTGCTCTTATACGCAAAAACTACTGACTTTACAAGAAGCAGTAAATATACATCTATACGTTTTAGAAAGTTTAAATAAAACTAGTAATTCGCATACCTCCCATAATGGCCAATTAATGTATCTAATAACTTCTAATGTATGGTGGAAGTAACCATACGTGTCTTTAAGTTGCGCAGGCGCAAGTGTAGTGCGCTAACCCGCAATTGAACTGGAAAGCCTACATCGGAACTTTCTATACAATTATTTATTATCCACTTGAAACAAACTATTCATTACAAGTTAAATATATATTATAAGATATAAGATTACTAGCTGACCTGGTGAACTGTACCTAGTCCGGCTATAACTTCTGTTACCAAGCTTTTGAAGTGTCTAGAATATGACCGACGGCTCCATACCCACTTTGTGCAAGGCGATCACCGCAATCCTATTTTCTATAACACCCCAATCCATATTGTAATTTGATAATTAACACGAAAAAATATGTGAAATGGCGCGAAATCGAAAGAACTTTTAAAAATAATAAACACGTTCCAAATACAAAGTAATTACAAAGTTGAAAAATAGTTTATATGTAACAGTATTTATGGCCGGATCTAAAATTTAATGCACCTAATCCGTGTTTTTTTGTTAGATTGATCCTTTAGGTTTTTCGTAATTTTCTTTTTTTTAAACATTTTTCATAACAATGCAATTGATTTTTACACCACAAGAAGTGACATACTAAACCTATATACCGTATCTTGCTGAAACATGCCAAAAACATAACGATGCAATAAGATTTGTAGCCATGGCAAAAAAAAATCAAAATTCTTTATTCACTTAGGATGCAAAACAACTCTTGTGATATAAGCAGATCCAATACTTACACCACAGACTGTTACACGTTGCACAAGTACTTTTTCTGCCTTCTGCCTTCGCTTGCGATTCAAACGTGTATTTGCTTTCCACCACAATGTGTCTGCACCTTAACAGCGCAAGCTAACGCACAATGACTTTGCTCCCGCTATTTATTATGATATGTTTACAACTTGGATATATTCATCTCTTTTTAATAAATTGACGTTTATCTTGGTTAGAAGGAGGAACCAACGATTGGTAATCTTTTCCTTTAGAAGTAGTAAGTATATTCTTATGAAAATGAACAGGAAATGAAATGCCTCTGTGGTGTCGGTGGGAGTGCATGCGACTGCTACGCAAGAGGTCGTGGGTTCGATTCGCACGGGACATCACTTTATGTGATCCACAAGTTGTTGTTCCGAGTCTGGGTGTACTTTGCGTCCGTGACTTGTATGTTTGTAAAGTCCCCCGCGACACAAGACTTGTACCCTACTGCGGGAGTCGTCATTAAAAAAAAAACTTTTTATGAAATTTCAAAACGACAAACTCTATAGAAATGTGTTTGAAATCGTCAAATCATTACTTTTAGTATTCATTTTCATGCTTTTAAATTTAAAAACATGTTAAATTGTAAAAAAACAGAGATTTTAAGATCTACTATTACCTGATTAGTATAAAATAATTTACTTTTAATGTAGTCAACTACCCCATTACTTGTGTATATCACTATCAACTATTTGTGGATCACACAAAGTGGTGTCCCGTGTGGGAATCGAACCCACGACCTCTTGCGTAGCAGTCGGTTACACTCCCACCGCGCCACATAGGCAGTCTTAAATTTGACTTGACAGTCAATATCCCTATTAGTACAAAAACACATAAGAAATCCATTTAAATTTAATAACCGTATGCTTTGAACCCAAGAATGTTTACATCTTCACGCATTTCAAGTTTACTGTCTTAAAATTACCTGTTATGTGTCCTGTATAACACTCACTTGGTTTACTTAGTAAAAGTTAATTATGCACGCTTTCATATTTCAAAAGAAAACGGAAAATATTTGAAGTGAACTTAGAAAATAGTTTCCCGAAAGGTTATGGGAGAAAGTGTATATTAGACAAGTATAGCAATCTTGTTAAACAAAAATGCTTGTGTCAGGAGTGAGTTCACGTAGGGATTCGAACCCACGACCTTTTGAGTGAGTCCGGTGTCTTAACCTTTGCGTTTATAAGCTACTAGCTGCCTGTCCCGGCTTCGCACGGGTGACATGTCGTAGTTTTTTTGTACCTTGAGTTACATTATTGTAATTTTCTTCGGAACCTTAAATTTTTTGACAATACAATATAGTTTATGTTATTCCCCGATAGTGTAGCTTTCTAATGATGAAATCAGTCCAGTAGTTTTGGAGCCTATTCAATTCATATAAACAATCAAATCTTTCCTCTTTATAATATTAGTATATATGACTTATCACATGGTCATATTAACTACATTATACATTTAACACGACAATAATTATGGATTCAAACGTTGTGGAAATAATTATAACATCTTGGGACAACTCACACATCGTTATTTGATCCCAAATAAAAGATATTACCCTTTGATTCGCTTGTGACCAAGGCCGGTGCAACCTGGTCGAAACGTCGAGCAGTTTTAAGGTAAATAATACGCGTTAATTCCCGTATGATTAATAGTTATAATCATGCAACACGAAGTTTAAATGATAGTAAAACAGAACAGTAACAGGCTTGCTAGTTGCATGCAAGTAAATCAAAATCAGATACAGGTGTGCCAGCGATTTGGTAAACGTAAGGAAGGATGACCCCTAGCCAGATACACCGACGACCTAAAGAAAGTCGCTTGGATGTATTGACTGGCAAAGCACGGGGTGTTGTGGCGTATATTATAAAAGACTTATATCCAGCCGTGAACTAATACAGGGTCCTTATTCAAGTTCTTTTTACCGTTTTCGCGGCACGCCAAACGCTCAAAGATGTCCGCCGCGCATACGCGTTGATACATTTCTAAACGCAGCTCTATTTACCTTTATGACAAAGTTTTGACAGTTCGCACGTGCGAAAACGGAAAAAAGAACGCGAATAAGGACAGGCTGATTGATTGATCTTGATATAGCCTAGCAAGGACTAGTGACATGCGTTACACAAATCATTACAATTATCTTTTGACAACCACTTACCGCAGGTCATGCAAATGTGAATGTCTACCTATTCCTACTAGTAAATACTGCAGTGAAATGAGTCCGCCTACGCCTAACTCTGAATTATTTTGCTGAGCTTGACAATCGTGTTTAAGAATTTGTTATTGAATGTCTTTGCTTTCTATCTTTGAGCTTATTTATGTGATGCGGAAAAGTTCTTATTGAGGCTGCTTTTAATACCGTTGTGAATGTTTTTGTGTGTGTATTCTATGTTGATTTTAAGTATACTTGATGTTGGTCGCGGCTCTACCTGTTTATATTCAAACTAATATTATAAATGTAAAAGTACATCTGTCTGTCAAGTTTTTGCGCTTAAACCGATGGTCCGATTAAATTAAATTTAGTATGAATGGAGCTAGTTTGAGTCCTGGAAAAATTATATCGATAAATTTTCGTTCTCAATTTTTCTCCTTAATCTAATATTGTTTAATTTAAGGCTTTTAATTTCGTTTGTTTTTTTATTTTTTTTTATGTACGTCATTTAAGGCAATAAAGAAACTTTTCTTCTTTTCCTTAATTTTTTAAAAGGGCACAGACAAAATAGCCCGTTAGTTGTGGTTTTTTATTAATTTGAAAGTGCTAATTTTACTAGACATTATCGTTAGCCTCTCCTAATTTACGTAGACAAACAATGACTTTACTCCAGTAAAACACTCTGAGGTGGTTAAGGTCATAACTCCAAAAACAAAGGTAGGTAATTAAGGGTTAATTTCCTAATATTTTCCAAAACTGATATTACAAAGTTATTAAATGTTATATAAAGTGCCACGAGCTTAGGTTTGTATATGAGGTTATTTTTTAAACTATCCCTTCAATATTACATTCAATAACTAAGCTTATTAGGTGGTCCTACATTCGCAACCAAATATGAAACGGTCGGCTTAAAAAAAAACCTTAAAAAAATGTAAAGCGTGGTCACAGGAGACCCTACTAGCACAACCCGTTCAACTGTGAATTCACAAAACAACGCGCCCGATAAAATTATACGCCGACACAAAAAAGAGCCGAAAATTCTTATAGGTTCTTAGAATATTGAGTTTCTGTAAGGCTGCGTTTCACAAAACCATCGAAAGTATAGAAGGTAAGTTTTATACGTACTTCGCTTGAACAACATGCACAAACTCCACTTAAGGACATGAAATTTCTGAGATTCCGTGTCCGTGAATAATTACAATATCTATACTAATATTATAAAGCTGAAGAGTTTGTTTGTTTCTTTGTGAATATTTCCTTTACTGTTGGATAGCCCATTTATCTAGGAAGGCCATTAGCTATATATCATCACGCTACTATCAATAAGAACAATGTTGCAAAAACGTGAAAAATTTACGCAGACGAAGTTGCGCGGGTCAGCTAGTATATTATAAAGCTGAAGTTTGTTCGTTGGTTTGAACGCGATTATCTCAGGAACTATTAGGTCGAATTGAAAATTTAATTTACTGTTGGATAGCCCATTTATTCAGAAAGGCTATATTTATCACATCACGCTACGACCAATAGGAGCAGATCAGCAATGAAAAATATTGAAAAAACGGGAAATATTAACGCAGACGAGATTGCGAGGGTTAGATAGTAAATACATATATGGAAAAACTCATATATTTTTTTGCTCCATTCCTACTAAATTTAATAATCATATTTTTTTGAAATGATATTTTTTATGAACCAGGTTACTGATATGGAGTTCAAAATGTTCTGCTCCAAGACGATTTCAAAATCACGGTGTATATTCCTAAGAATTCAAAATTCTTTATTCACTTAGAATGCAAAACAACTCTTGTGACACGTCGAGATTCTACATGTACATGTAATGCCAAGTTCTCAAACAATAGGTAAAGCCGGAAAAAGAATCTGGCAATAAAAACTCACGGCCACTCTTTTCAAATTGCCAATTTTACAATGTTTGAATGTTTATAAACTTTATATAGGGGTAAAGTGCTGCGACTAACATACTATACACGATGTTAAAGGACTAAATACATGAACAGAATAAAAGAAAACAATTAAGCAACGGCTTCTTGATGGGAATCGAACCCACAGTTGTAACCTTGGCATAGTAGCTAAAGTACTAACCACTAGACCAACAGCTATATTTCAGCTAAAACAGTACTTGGTCTTCAATACACATTATGGAATCTAAGGCCACTGTGTTGGTTTATAACTCTTATATGCCTAAAACAATCATCATAAAATGAGGCTCAATAGTTTTGAATTGCGTTTACTTACTGTTGTGGAAAGGGGTAATTTATTTTGATAATTAAAATAAATTAATTATGTTTTAATTCGAGTTCTCAATGTCCATTTCACCTTGGAGTACTCACGCTTTAAAATAACTTGAATTTCTGCGTGTATTCACCACCGTATCCACCCAATCGTTGGTAATTATTGGCACTTTAGATTTTATTTAGAAAAAAAAGGAAATTATAGATTATTCAAGTTCAGTATGCATTAAAAAGTAAAATTGTATACTTTTTTCTGTTCAATTTAGCAACACTATACCAATAAACTGTTTTGAAATTTAGAGACAACAGCTGACTTTATTTCTAATTTTGGCAATAATTGGTTTTTAAAGTGCCAATAATTGGATGGTTTATCCTAAACGATTTCTCCTAAACTTTCGCGATTTGTACACAATATAAAATTATATATATTACGGGGCTTGATCGCGTGAATAATTCAAGGTAAAATACCTTGTTTATTGCCCGACGTTTCGACCGTATTGCAACGGCTGAAACGTCGGGCAATAAACAGGAGATTTCGATCGTGACTAAAGACTAGCCAACTACGCAGGATATAGGTGTACGGGTGTCAACGCAGACACAAATGCACTCTTTATTCACTCATTCGCATTTGATGGGTCAGGAACGCGATGCATGGGTTGGGGAACCAATTTTCGGAAACGGTCATCCATTAATGGACTGACGTTGCTTAGCCTCGCCGATCTTTAAGTGTGCTCGGTCGCCAATGAGTCTTCTGTGACTCAATCAAAAAAAAAATGAGTTTTTTCGGGTTATTTTTCATCTATGTACTTGCTGACCCACGCAATTTCGTCTACGTAATTTTTCCCCGATTTTACAAGTCATACAAAATTCCAGATTAAAAAATAATAACCATTAAAATCGGTTAAGCCGCTTCGGAGGAGATCCACCATAAACACCGTAACGCAAGTTTTTTATTTATTACATTATTTATATCTAATTTGATATTTCGTTTTTCGTCGAACAATAGTAGGCCTCCGGGACAAAAATAGACGACATGTGTAGAATACGGACGAGACGAAGAAGCGACCACTAGTCTATGTTGTAACGGCGATCATTTGATTAATGAAGTGCCTACGTACGTAAGTGCGCTTGCGTCTTCAAGGGTTGAATTAATGGAGCTCTCTGTGCGTTTTAGATAGTACTGCCTATTTACGCGGTTGGTGATAACTATAATGATTACTGAGTTTAATCAAATAATATACAACATATAACAACAAGATTGACTGACCTGTTGGTCTAGTGGTTAGTGACCCTGACTGGTGCCAGAGATCGTGGGTTTGATTCTTACCCAGCATAAATCTGTGATGAGAACGATTGTCTATTCCGAAATAAGTTTAATGTTTTGTAGTACAGCTTCTGCCCACTTTGGGATCAGATGGTGGTGTGTGAGTTATCCCAAAAAAAACAAAGCTTTTCAGTTAACTTGTGGGAGTGTGTCCGACTGCTACGCAAGAGGTCGTGGGTTCGATTCCCACACGGGACCACCACTTTGTGTGATCCACAAATTATTGTTCCGAGTCTGTCTCCCCCTCCAAAATTGCAAAAAAGGTAGGTACACAATATACATTTTCAATAATAATAATATCTTGGGACAACTCACACAACGCTATCTTGATCCCAAATCAGACAACTGATAAACATACTTATACATTTCTAAATACATACATATTATAGATAAATATCACCCAGACACAGAATAAAACATCGTGCAAATCACACAAAGTTTTTATCCTGGGTGGGGATCGAACCCACGACCTCTTGCGTAGCAGTCGGATACACTCCCACCGCGCCCCAGAATATTGCTATACTCTAGGTATTCTTTAGTAAAAGTAACTAACCTACCAATTGATTAGAATTTCTCTAACGAACACCCATAGGTATCACTTTTCAGTACATAGTTCCCCCGTTTTCTCTGTAACCTAGTGACACGCTGGAGTCAACTTACTATTAGGCGACGAATCGTTTACTAAGTAACCGCAGTGTCAGGTTTCAGTTAGTGCCTGCACACACGACCCGAACCGCGCAACACTCGAATTTCTTGGATCGGTGATCGGTCGTATTTTTTTTGCTTATAGGTTACTTTGGTTATTTCTTTGGGTTTGAAAGTTGGTTAAGGTGTATTTTAGTTATATTTTTTGTTAAGTTTATCGTTATGTTATGATTTTCTATTGCTTTTTGATAGATTACTAGTGTTACTAAATGATGCTAAACTGTGAGAAAAAACTTTTAGTAGTTGTTTGAACTTTAGTTGTTTGTTTGAACGCAATAATCTTAGGAACTAATTGTCTGGCCCGAATTGAAAAAAAAAAAAATTTGAATAGTCCATATATCGAGGAAGGCTATAGACTATATAAGATCACGTTACGACCAATAGTAGCGGAGCAGAAATAAAAAATGTTGCAAAAACGCGGAAAATTTACGTACGATGAACACGGGACACCACTTTGGGTGATCCACAAATTGTTGTTCCGAGTCTGGGTGTACTTTGTGTCCGTGACTTGTATTTTTGTAAAGTCCCCCGCGACACAGGGCTTGTACCCTAATGCGGAAGTCGTTTATTCAAAAAAAAAAAAAATATTTTGAGGGATTTGTTGTTGTTTTAAGATTTTTTTTTATAACTGGTAAATCTTTAAGCTAGTATAGGTATATAATTACGTACTGACAAAGATTAATTAAAATCCTCATTCATCATTTTGTCTGTCATTTGCATGAAATAGTAGCAAATACCATCCACACAAAACGTTGTTGGTATTTATTATTAGTAGGATTCTGATCGCAATAATTGATCAGTAAAATACTCGTGCATTTCAGCACTATCTCATATCTTACTTAGAAGTTAACTTATGTACGAATTAAGTTGAAATATTACTCATCATTTATTTTGTTCACTGTATAGCCTTTATTATCACCGTAGGCGTTTAAATATTGCGTTGCCCTGCGTAACATAGCATTGCAGTGATTTTTATTTGCGCTACTGGGTAGGTTGGTTCACGTAGTGTATTTGATAGTTGTTTTTGTGGTGAATCTTTTAATAATAATAATAATATCTTGGGACAATTCCCACAAAGCTATCTGATCTCAAACTAAGCAGAGCTTGTACTATGGAAACCGATAAAACCAGTCAACCGATAGACACTCATATATTTCTAAATACATATTACAGATAAATATATAGAGTATCTGCTTTACATCCAGCATAATGGCTAAGGCATCGGTCTCGCAAAAGTGAGGTCGCGGGTTCGAATCCTACCCATTATACTACCGACGTGAACCCACTCTTAATACAAGCCTTCGAGTTTAGCTGGAGGGGTTAACAAGATTGCTAGTAATGTAGGACTCGATCCCACATTACTTGTTATCTTTTAAAAAAAAATAATCTCCCCGAAATTGCGAAAAAAAATCTACATTTAGTAGTTACTAGCTGAACTCGGCCACGCTTCGCTGTGGCTTTTAAAGCCAGAAACACTTGCTGGCCTTCCCAGAACATTCTGCTAAAGTTTCATCACAATCTGATCAATGCTTAGATTTAAACTTTCGCGTTGCATGATTATAACTATTTATTATACGGGAATTAAGTGGTAACCTGGTCGAAACGTCAAGCAATTTTAAGGTAAATAATGCACGTTAATTCCCGTATAATAAATAGTTATAATCTAATCAATGGTTTCGGAACGCATAGGGGACATACAGACATTTTGAAGTTGTGCCTAATTCCTATACATGTCATGTATATCTGTGGTTGGACTGTGGGTTCGATCCCCACCCAGGACAAAACTTTGTGTGATGAGCACGATGGTTTATTCTGTGTCTGGGTGTAATTCATCTATAATATGTATGTATTTAGAAATATATAAGTATGTTTATCAGTTGTCTGGTTGCCATAGTACAAGCTCTGCTTAGTTTGGGATCAGATGACGTTGTGTGAGTTGTCCCAGGATATTATTATTATTATTATATTATATACAAAAACTTTGCTCTTTAAAAAGTTGTAGAGTTTTGTTGCTATCAAAACTTTCTCAACACAAGTATTGCTTTATAGAATTTTATAAGCTACGGGTCTTAATCGCGTAAATCTTTTATTTTAAGGCTAAATACCTTTGAAAAAATATAAGCAATACTTGTAATATATGTTCGTATACACTTCGCGATTTGTAAACATTATAGAATTTTAGAAGCTACGGGTCTTAATCGCGTAAATATTTTATTTTAAGACTACCCGTGACCACGGCCGCTGCAATACGGTCAAAACGTCGGGCAATCAGCCCGACGTTTTGACCGTATTGCAACTAACCGTAGCTTCTAAAATTCTATAATGTTTACAAATCGCGAAAGTTTACGAACATATATTACAAGTATTGCTTATATTTTTTTATGTAGATGGGCTTTTAAAATATTAGTAGGATGAAGTTAAGCCTCATAATATTGTGAATGGAAGACGGTAGCTTAACGTAAACTTTTTCTAAAGTTTCCGGTTCAGATAAGGTTTCCCTTATCTAAATCGTTTTACAACTAAGCTTTAAGAAGATAATTTTAGTTGAATACACATTTTTTATTAACTTATGTTTGAGTCTTGGCTTTGTTCGCTTTTGATAGAAATTTGTAGGATATTTGATGTACTTATCGTCATATTTCTAAAGAAACTGTGATAACTATGTTGCTAGAAAGTGCAGGGTTGTGGTTCATCTATATTTTTTATGCCGCTAACCGACTGCCTCTTTGGCGCGGTGGGAGTGTATCTGACGTCTATGCAAGAGGGCATGGGTTCGATCCCCACCCAGGATAAAACTTAGAGTGATGAGCACGGTGGTTCATTCTGTATCTGTATGTATTTAGAAATATATACGTATGTTTATCAGTTGTCTGGTTTCCATAATACAAGCTCTGCTTAGTTTGGGAACAGATCATAGACAACTAACGCAACGCTTTGTGTGAGTTGTCCCAAGTTGTTATTATTATTATTAATATAGTTTTATTTTAAATATGAAATCCTCGTCTACGTATCCACTTCCCTAATTATTACTATATTTTCAACAGTTCAGGAGTGATTGAATTACTAATACCCAAAGAGTATAAATATTTTTGCATGTTTTATAATCATTTACTTTTCTAGCTGCTTAAAGATAAAAAAATATATATATTTATTGCCTAAATCTAGATTTTCCGAAGAATAAAAACACTATGTAAAATTAGTATCTAATTTAAACCAAAGACAAACTAGACTTTTCCATTTCTATAAACTTTGAACACTAGAATGTAAACCATAGAGATATTTAAACTATGTTCCGTTCCCGCAGTGGTATGACGTATCGTTGGATCGGCGTTTAGATCGCTCAGCTAGTGACAGGTTCTAGCCATCACTCAATGCGCCTGCGCACCGCACATAATAACGGTACCATAGCTTATAACATGTTCTGTAGTAATCAGTTTTCTTATAATACAATTGGATGATTATTCTCTTAGTTTTTAGTTGTGGTTATAGTTTGGAATTAAACGTGTGTTTATTTTTATGTTAGGTTGATTTGGTTTTTGGGTGGATTTTGATAACATTGTCTGTTTAAATGTATTTAATTATATTATATAACTAGCTGCCCGCGCAACTTCGTCTGCGTAAATTTTCCCCGTTTTGCAAACGCGGCAGTCTCAGGAACTACTGATCCGAAAAAATCTTTAACTGTTGCATAGCCTATTTATCAAGGAAGGGTTTTTATAGGATATATAACATCACGTTACGACCAATAGGAGCGGAGCAGCAATGAGAAATGTTGCAAAAACGGGGAAAATTTACTCAGACAAAGTTGCGCGAGACTGCTAGTCTGCTCTACTAGTGCGTTGGACTGGCTACCCCGTACAAGGTGACAGCAATTTCAAATATCGAATCGAACTACCGTTCTGTGATCTTTTTTGACACTTATGACAAATTACGGTTGTTATTATCCTTGTTACACAAGAGTAGACTTCCATTTTGATTTTGTTAAATCACCGTCTTCAAATGTCAAAATGAAATGGGAGTCTTAGTGTTGTCGATGGTAGCCTATACAGCCTACTAGTAGGTACCGTAGAGATCAGTGAATAGCAACCATGGTTTGGTTAGAAATCAGACAGTCTCTTCTACTACTAACGTATTTCAGTTTTTAGTTAAAAAAAATACAGTCACCTACTTAAATTGCTTACTTAACCTAAATTTTAAAGGTTCTACGTGTGTCAAGGCCGAAACCCAATCAAAAATTGGACCATATTTTCGGCCAAAGCACTCCTTTGAGTCAAGTGTCTTATAACAGAGCGCGTTCACTTCGTAACCTGCCTTCTCAGGTTTTTTACCTTTTAAACTACCCTCTAAACAAAAATCTACCCTAATCTTGAAACTACAGAGTCTAAATTCTAACGGGATCATCGCAGCAACCACGCTCACTCTTATTTAAATAAGGTAGTCGGTGTGCGAGTAAGATAGAAAATGCTAGGGATGGGTGCGAGAGGGATGCGGGAAGGCGATGTTGCCGCGCTTTTGATAGTGATGAGATGAGTCGACAGGATTTTTAAGATATTGGTTAAAATAAAAATGCTAAAATAAAAATTCTCATCACAAAACATAATCAAAATAATTAAAAGAAGACTATAAATTACCAGCTTTTCGGCCTATTTAATCGTTATATATGACACCACAATTTCATTTGGCAAATAAGATATTTAAAAATGTAAATGAAGTTATAAATAAAGGGAGATGTTTACTTTAGCCATTTTGGCGAAATCTTTTTATTTAAGTGTATTTATATATAAAATATAAATTATTACCTAGTTACTAGTTCAAAAGTAACCATGTTCGGCTGTTGAAACATTAATATAATATTAAAATTACTAATTCTATGGACAGAGAATGAATATATAATTGATATAAATTAAAGGATTCTCATATCTAAGAAAGTATATGTAGAAATTTATTATTAAAATCTGTTATTCTAATGACCAGTGATTCATTGTTAATAATATTAATAAATGCTAAAGTTTAATCGCCATTTATTTGGGACATCGTTTGAATTAATTTCGGTAAATAAGTTTTTGTATAAAACTTGTATATTTTTGAGATATGATGTGTTGAAATATGTGCATTTCAATGTGTTATGAATAGCTTACCATATAAGCGTTGGTAATTAATATTGTGACCATATTGAGAATATTTAGATGTATTCGTTTTTAATTTATTTTTGACTGAACAATACGGATTTAGTCAAAACAAGATGTTGTATACGCTACATTAGCTAATGGTTATTGTTCAGAAAACGCGACGTTGTATTATATAGAACATTAGTGTTTGTAATATTAAATAAAACAATATATTTAAAATATCGAGTCTACGTGTGTAGTGAACATGAATACTGTTTCGATATGTATGTTATTATGAATATAAAATGTCGCTAAATATAGAATTAAGGATTAATATACTATTACAAGTAAGTAAACTAAATTATGTATTTCCATTTCGAAAATAAAGTAGGATATAAAATGACGCATAATGTTTTCATACAGGCCATATTTCATTTTTATACACGATAAAAATATTCAACAAAAAGTATTTAAATCAAAAATGTGTCGATAAATCATTCCCATCCTTAGCAGCCAGATGGCGTCGACAGGCGCTGCGAGCCGACAACTCGAATTCGGCCCGTTCGGAATTCCTCGCGTCGCCTCCGCCCCGTGATGCATGCACGAGTTTCGGGGTTTTAGACGTCCGCCTTCCTTTTTTAAAAAGTGATATTTTTTTAAAAATGGATAGCGAAATGTTTTGGACCTGGGAGATTGTTTCGTAGAGGTTGCGTTCCGTTACTGCATAGTTATCAACATTTTTATAGAATAGGTCTTTATTTTTTTGGATCTTTCGGGTATTCTGTTCGTAATAATGGATCTAGTAGCACTTGAGTATTTTACGGATTTTTACTACTTAGACCTAATCCAATTTCTTGAAGGCTTTTATACGCGAAATATTAAGGCTAATAAAGTCCTCTAAGGAGTATAAGGTACGGCTCTAAGATGCTGACATTTAAGGAAATTTTATTTAGGTTTCCTTCGGTCATCTACAAGTAGAAACTTGACTTTATTTACACAGCAAACTATATCTTATGGCTCATTTAAAATTTTAAATCCATCTAAAATAGTTCTTAATTCCCATCACTGGGAAAACACGATTTTTTTAAAGATCACCTCTATTATTCATACTAAAAATGCCTTAGAAAATATCGAGAACAATATTCTCTCATTCAGGCTACATTAATTAAACTGAACACAACATGTTTTTCATAGAGACCATGTTGAATTAACAAGCGATATTAAAGCACAAGGCACAGTTTGGAACACGGCATAATAATAAAGTCGGTACTTAGGCAAAGATAAACAAGTACATGTCCAAAGTCATTATTTATCTAGCATACAATGATATCTTTGTTGCTGTAAGGCGTGGTACACAATAAACGTAAGTTGAAGACTGTAGAGAGAACGGAAACTTTTAATACGCAAACTTTTTAAGATCTAAAAGGAAAACGCATAATATTATACATTATTTTAGACTAGTAATAAATAGTGATAATGATTAATGTTGCTATAAAAAAAAAAAAAAAAAAAAAATACTTATTCTTTAAAACCTTTGATAACTATGCAGTAACGGAACACATCCTTTACCAAACAATCTTTAAACCCGAAACTCGTGCATGCAACACATTATTAACAATAACTGCACACTTTCCAAATCATATTACTAATTTTAGTCATAAACACATTTTGCATGTGCATCTAAACTTTTTAGTACCATATTAGGAGGTACCTAGAGCATGGAAATATTTTTGTTTTTTATTGCCACAAACCATAAATAACTTGTAAATAATGCAATCCTAGACTAATTAAAACTACGGCATGCGTTAATCAATTCTAAACTATTGGGGCCAAGAATTAAAAAGCATTCAAAGTTTTGCATAGTGACTGGTTATTTATAATTGAACATGAGATCTCATCCTGTATAGATCTATTTTAAAAGAGATCCCGTGTGAACCAACCTTAGCTTTATAAATATTTAACACGTTGACGTCATGTTGAAGTTTAGAGCTTAAACGCTGGTGTAAATAAGCAAGCGGATACTTGCACGCTCGTACAATAGGTTGCAGACTATATTACGATACCTTGTGGTACTAAAATACAAAATTTATCTTCGAAACTTTCAAGTTTCAGAGCATAATTCTGCGTACAAATCAAAAATACGTTGCTAGTGGCCTAGGAAATTTGTAGGAAGCCTTTAGTTTTCTACCTGACCTTATTAACATGAAGATGTTTTTAAACCACTATTGTGCCACTATTAACTGCCTCTGTGGCGCGGTGGGAGTGTGTCCAACTGAGACGCAAGAGGTCCTGGTTCGATTCTCACCCGGGACACCACTTTATGTGATCCATAAATTGTTGTTCCGAGTCGGGGTGTACTTTGTGTCCGTGACTTGTATGTTTGTAAAGTCCTCCGCGATACAGGGCTTATACGCCTCTGCGTAGAGTCGTCTTAAAAAAAACCTGATCCATATCACACTACTAACTTGTGTAGAATTTAGTTTAAAAATTTGGGTAATTACGTAAGTGAAATCTATTTTTTTTGTGCTTTTAGATGGTGGTAATTGGGAATAAAATAAGAGCTCTTTTTTACTTTTCCTTAAAAAAAATATCATTTAACAAGCAGGTATAGTTATGTTGGTATGTTACATTAGATGAATGATAATAGGATTTGGCACGATGCTATTGTAACTCATGTCTTGTTGCCAATGTGAGCCGTTACGTATTCGGCTCATGCGCTAGTATCAAAATATACGCGTTCATGTCATTCTATCATGAATATAATTAGGTGGGCATATTACAAGATTATTGTCTTTTATTTTCGTTTAAGGACGAAAGAGGTGATTGCATAATTTTTATAAAGGAATTTTATCAATTCTGATGATGAGGACGAAGAGGTATTGAAGTTTTTGTTGTGATGTACACTCTGTGATCTATTCTTATATTATAAAGCTGAAGAGTTTGTTTGTTTGAACCCGATAATCTCAGGTCTTTCAAAAGAGGCGTAAAGAAGCACCTTGCAGGTGAGCAAGGTAAGGACAGTCAGTGCTGCACATAGTGCTGTACTGTCTGGCCTTGCTTTTGAACTCTATTTCCACTTAACACCAGGTGGAATGGAGTCATTAGCTTACATATAAATAAAAAAGAAAACACGCATCCGAATTGAAAAATTCTTTTACTGTTGGATAGCCCATTTATTGAGAAAAGTTATAGGCTATATAACATCACGCTATGATCAATAGTTGCAAAAACGAGAAAAATTGCCTAGACGCAGTTGCGCGGGTCAGCTAGTGCATTACAAAAGACGAGTATTAAAAATAAAAAAAAAGAAAGGACCTTATTGTATTTATTAACTTTATGTGAAACACTGAAATAATTTTGGACTTCTTGCATCGGGATATCAATATTAATCTATTAATTGATTCTATTCAGTTTTACTCGCCTTGTTTTTGGCGCTAGCTTAGCTTTCATTCCTATGGGAAATCTAAAAATGGTATGCAGTGGGAATGACACTAGGCCTAGGACTTTTTTTAATGAATCGCCCAATAGATAGTAGAGACAATGTAAATTTTGCTCTCAAATTTTAGGGAATTTCCCAATCCAACTTTAAAACTCCACTAAAGGTTTGAATTCTACGTGTTAATTGTTCCCGTGTGCCTGTGAGCATGTGTGCGTACGTTATACGGGGGCGAGGGATTGCCTTAGTAATTCACACTATTAGTAAAGCCAAGATAATACCTACGGGATTTTTGTTTGACATGTTATAGTTACAAGCATTTTTTAAAATTTTAAATTGTAGTTTCAATTAAAATTAGAGTAGAAGGGCTTTACGGTTAGGTTCTCAGTGTACCAAATGAGTCGCATAGAACTCATGGGAATTTCAGAATAAATTTGTGAATCATATGTGACTCATTAATATTTAAATTACGAATTCACACAAAATTGATAACGGTTATGATTTTCAATTTCCACATTTTAACTTTTACCAGTAAAAGCAACAATGACATTGCCATTTTAAGAGAATTTTGATCCAATTCTGACACAATTGAAATAATAGACTAAAGCTTTATTGTCTCCTTACATTTATCGTAAAATAAATCTCGTCGCCCCCGATTTTTAAACACAAAGCCGTGGGTCCGCACAGTAGCCGGCGATGTTTGCTTATCCATTAGCACGTAAGGGTTCTAAAAGAGTTTTAAGGCGAGATATGGGGTCCGTAATAAAAACTGTTTTAACGTATCCCGATTTCCCACTAGTGGGCATTGTCTTCGGTAGCTTTAACGTCGCTCTAATTAAAACTAGTTTAATCTATGCTTTTGTACTTTGAGGGTTATTCTGAAAGGTTTTATAACTGTCTTCAAAAGGAGGTTTTCTGTTAGATCCATATGAATGTATGTATGTTAGTAAGTATGTATGTATGTTCGCAATTTTCTTGAAAGCTAGTGATCTGATTTAGACGGGGTTTTTGCTATTCGACTGCTTATTTTTTTTAGAAGGTTTTAATGTATGAAACTAAAACATAGAAGTAAGTCAGCGAAATTTGCATTCGGTGACGTGCTTGATTTGATTGTTAATTTTTCTTAAAAAAAGTTAAATTTAATCTGTATTATGTGTTGTGTAGTTTCGTCTACATAGGTTATTTGCTAACTTGATCAACCTACTTCTAGCTTTAGTGTTTAGGTAATAGGCATTATGGAGTCTTTCAAAGTCGGAAAAAACAATTTCCACAGTGGCACGGTCAATAGCTGATCATGTGGAAGCTGGTAATGCCTCTGTGGCGCGGTGAAAGTGTATCCGACAGCTACGCAAGAGGTCGTGGGTTCGATTCCTACCAGTCTTGGTGTACTTTGTGTTCGTGACTTGTATGTTTGTAAAGTCCCCCGCGACACAGGGCTTGTACCCTACTGCAAGAGGGGTCTTAAAAAATAGCTAATCATGTGGAAGCCACTTACTTTACTTACTTTTGTTATTACATAAGAGATCATTTTAGATACTCTAATAATTAATTTCACTATTAAGTTCTCTATATAGTGTACATTTAGTTAAATTTAGTTGATAGCCATACGTATTTGTACTTGTGAATGTAAAAAATTGTAATTTGAAAGGATTACTGTACTCGTAAGTTATCCTCCCACGTTACGTCCGTGAGTTACTTACAGGAGACGCCTGCGCAGTCGTGTCGTGTCTCCGAAATATTTTTATTAAAACAAAGATTTTTTGGTTAACTCAAGTTATGAGAAGTAGCGGACACGGTTTTAAGGTATCTATGTAGGTACTGAAGTGCGAGAAATATACCTTGTTTTATTAACAATTCTTTTGAACTTTCGAAAATAAATTTATCAGAATTTGAAGAGGGAAAGACGATTTTTGTTTGCGATTTGTGAGTTAAAAGCAGCGGTAGCCTAATGGCTAAGGCATTAGCCTTAGCCATTTGGCTACCACTGGTTTTAACTACCGCAATCTTGAGGTCGCGGGTTCAAATCCTAGCCGTTATACTACGACGTAAACCCACTCCTCACACAAGTCATTGAGCTTAGTTGGAGGAGTTAACAAGATTGCTAGTAATGTAATGTGTGACCCGCAATCCCTCATTGCTAGTTACCGAACGTCAGGGAGTGATACTAATTTGGCTTAAAAGATTTGACTCTAACAGAAACTAACTAACAGAGAGACCTAAGATTTCAGATAGTATTCAGCATTATCATCAGCCTATCGCTGTCCACTGCTAGACATAGGCCTCTCCAATTGCACGCCACTTTGTTCTATAGTTAGCTTCTCGCATCCAGCTCCTGCCAGCCGTTTTGCGTAGATCATCACTCCACCTGGCCTGAGGGCGTCCTACACTACGTTTGCCGAAATGCGGTCTCCACTCAAGAACTCGTTTAACCTAACGGTTGTCGGTTCATCAGCTAATAGGGCCAGCTCACTGCCATTTCAGCTTGCTAATCCAGTGGGCTATGTTGATAACTTTGGTTCTCTGTCCAATCACCCCATTTCTGATTTTGTCCCTAAGAGAAACTCCGGACATAGCCCTTTCCATAGCCCGTTGAGCGACTTTGAACTTGTGGACCAGCCGTACCGATAGTATTAAAAACAATTTATTACCCTTTTTTGAATGGAGTTAATGTTTTAAAAATAAACTTTTGTCGTTGATTGTTCTATCGTATCACGTTTCAATTCCTGGACGTTTCGACCAGGTTGCAGCGGCCGTGATCACAAGCGGACTTCAGATACTGTTAACGTTTGTAATCATGATGCAACGCGAAAGTGTAATACGAAATACGGTAGGCTAAGGCATCAGTCTCGCAATCGTGAGGTCGTGGGTTCGAATCTTGGCCATTATACTACTGACGTGAACCCACTCCTAACACAAGCCATAGAGCTTAGCTGGAGGGGTTAACAGGATTGCTAGTAATGTAAGACCACAATCCTACATTGCTAGCTATTATATTTTTTTTTAAAAAAAAGCTAATTTATAGACATTGTCTTTTTGAGAGACATTCTATTATTGATTTTAGTAGTTATCTTCGTTACATCCTTTAACTTAGACCACCGGTTCCCCAGCACAGTTCCCAGTAAACCGTATCTTGTCATTTATCACCCACGTCCATCTCAACTCGTGTGCACCACTAAGTCTATGAGAATTCCTACACGGTGATGACATTGTGGTTGCTTTTCTACTATGTATCATACTAAGCCTACAACACTAGTAGGTACTATATCATTTGACTATAATAATTCAGATTCGGGGGGCAAGGGACTTTGGAACATCCTAAAGTCGTAGGGTACCCGGTGACGAATGCATGGCGACTGTACTAGGCGGACGCCGGAACTTGTGAATGCTAGCGTACATCACCATATACTTCACGCCGGCTACCCGGCCCGGTGTCATGCTTCCGTGATATGCCTCAAAGTCATGTTCAGCTACAGAGACAGCTTCAGAACTCCTGCTAAAACGGTGTGCTCTCGAGTGTCTTGCGTGCGTAAATGTACGCTCCCTTGTGGGATGCTTCTAAGACTTTGTCAGCGTAACTAATATGTGTATCAAAAATACAGCTTTCTAGTCGTAAGGGTTTTTGAGCTGAAGCGGAGACAGACAGACTGACGGACAAGGCGAAATTATAAGGGTTCTGTTTTGTTATTTTGCCTTGGGAACCCTAAAAAAGTTCTACCAGCATCTGGCATACAATGCACTTTAAAAGCTGATGGATAAGATTATTATCCTATTGACTAATTCCCAAAACTCCAATAAATGTATTGCACCTTTTCAAAATATTACTAACATGATGTTTTTTTTTGCAGGTAAGTTCCTCACCATAGAGAATTTATGATATACTTTCTCGATAGCTTCACAAAGGTAAGCAAGGGATCTATTCAAAAAACTATGTTTCGTATTCTCTATGCGTACGCAAGTCATTATTTTTTTTATCAAAAACTTTGTTCAATTTTGATATCACGTATTTGTCATTAATATTTGAGGTTGTATTTTATATAAACAAGGGGAATTTAATTTTTTGTACAACATACGTACAAAAAAAATGGGCTTTCTGAGAAACACAATTGTTAATCAAAAGAATAAATTAGACCTAGAGTTTAAGACGCATTTAGATCTTGTGGGTTAAATAAACACATATGATATTGATAAGAGCGAGTCTTTTAGCAGTTAGGCTGTACAATAAATACTTGATAGGTAGGTACTGACCAATCCTGTGTCTAGAAGGACTTTCTGTCTGGGTCCTTACTCACGTTCTGTTTTTCCGTGTCCACGGCATGCCCGTGCGAATATGCCCGTGCGAATTGTCAAAAAATGTCGTTATGATAAATAAAAAGCTGCGCTTAGAAATGCATAGACGCGCACGCGCGGCGGACATCTTTGAGCGCACCGCGCATGCGCCAGTTCGCACGACAACGAAATAAAGAATAAGGACCCCGTGATTTACAAAGTGATAGCTCGTATGGATATAAAATTGACGACTTCTACCGCAGTAGTCGTACACACTCTTAGTACTGCACCATCGAGGCAGTCATCAACAGTCATTAACTAAAAAATATTCGGTCTAAGACCTGATTGTGTACTAACTAAAATATACAAATTCGGGTATATTAATATTTATCTGTTTTAAAATTTTAATTCTCTAGTTTATTTGGTTAATAATAGTAAATTTTAATAACAAGAAACCCACGTACAAAAGACGAGCTCTATATTATAAACGAAATAATCTTCTATGCATAAGTAAACGATAATTCTGAAATCATAAATCCTTTATCGATATTCGAGATCTGTTAAATGACATCACTTAGAGAATACGCTTCTTCTTAGGGCCACCGCATACCGTGATACAAAAAATCGCGACACGGTTCAATCCACAATAATATAATGTTCTTAATTCACAATAGTTTATTTCTTTTTCACAGAGTAAGTTTTGGTGGTAGAATTAATACATTAGTACAATTTTGTGGCACTTTTCGGACACCACAAAATAACATGAATAATGTTTGTTTCGTTAATTAAGTTAATTCCTCTTTGCAACAATGTTAATTTAATGTATTGGATTTTCTAAGTAAAAGCAAAGTCCAACAGCTATGTCAAATATTTTACAGAATTTTAAATTGCTCTCTTGCATAGCTTTAATGCAATTTCTTTAATTAGGCATTTATCAAATGTCATGACGACCTTCTTGACGAGCAATTAGGGAAAACTTATAATAATAAAAAAAATATGATTTTGCTTATTTAGATGACCAAAACCTGGCTAGAGAGTGACAAATTTTTCTTTTCCTTCTAAATACACGATTCCTGCGGGAGTTGTGACTTGACGTGAATTATTTGCGATTAAAAATCATCTAGTATGTCGTCCCCCTAATTTTCTTATCGACGAATTAAAATAAATGTATAGAAACGACCGAGATACCTTCTCTTAATAGGAGCTTTGGTAATTTGCGGCTTATTTGCACACTTTTTACATTAAAAACTAAGTATATGATAATATACGATTCTAATATTGTTAGCCTATGGGAGACTAGTGTAGCCCATTTGAATTTTTATCGATATAATCTTTTGATTTAGACGTGCAATTTTATTTTATTTTTAGTTGTTTTGATATTTATTGTTATCTTTGGTATTGTAATAAATGGGGCAATAGCATATCCATAATGTTTATCTGTTTGTTGTTTTTGTTCTAAAAATATTTCTCTTTTAATAATTATTTCCCACACTAGGGTATGGACCCTAGTGTCATATATCCGTGTGTCATCATACCGACTGATTTTCCACAATATATCGAGAGTACGTAATGATAAGCTTTATAAAACACACATAGACTTCGCTCAAGGACACGAAATCTCAGGACACCTTCGGGACAAAGTGACCTGGGGCCATACCATGTACGTAGACGGTGAAATAACGGCCGTGGTCACGGATAGACTAGTCTACCCGTGACCACAGCCGTTGCAATACGGTCGAAACGTCGGGCAATAAACAAATGGTATTTAGCCTTAAAATAAAATACTTATGCGATTAAGACCCGTAGCTTATAAAATTCTATAATGTGTACAAATCGCGAAATTTTACGAACATATAGTGCAACCTGTTGTTTTTTTCTTCGATAACTAGCAATGTTTCACTTTACTAGCAATCCTGTTAACCCCTCCAGCTAAGCTATGATGCTTGTGTTAGGAGTGGATTCACGTCGGGAGTATAATGGATGGGATTCAAAACCGCGACCTCACGATTTGCAAGTCAGATGCTTTAATCATTTGGTTACCGCCACTTCAAGGAGTAGTAAAATACACATTCTTAAAACAGTACTGTTTGCTGACACCATAGACGCACTTGAACAAACATTCCTACATTAGCCTTTATATCAATACGTAATAACCAATCAAATAGACCTCTCGGATCATCTGTCTTTTAAAGATTTTGTTAAAAAATATCTCATGATAGAGACCATATTAAATTGGACTGGTATTATCTTTCTTTTAATACGCCGAAAGACGAAACAAAAAGTGTGTATCGTTCCTTTTGGGGACTTTTACGCGTTCAGAATAATAAAGATTTTTGATATTGTTAGCTTACGTTACATTATGTAGAGTATACTAATCATAAATTTGTTACAAATTAAATAGAATATTGACAAAAATATACAAAAATATTGATCATAAAAGTTAGTACTGTTAACAATGCGTTAAAAATTGCCAATAATTGTCAACTGACGAAAACTAAATAGATAATAAATACTTTACTTCTGTTCCAATTTTTCAACGGTTTAAAATTCAATTTTTATTACTTTCTGGTCTGGAACAATTATTGGATGCTCGTAATTAAATGGAAACCGCGGTAACTAAGTTATTATTTTTTATACGTATCAGTATCTAGAGCATTTTACTCGTTGTAAATATTTGGTTTGTACAGAAGGTGTTCAGCGATTTTATGTATGTATGTGAACTATGTCTATGTAAAAATTAGTAACGAAAATAAAACCTAACATCCCCCACTCCGCCTACCATGTTGCTCGGCTGAGCGTTCGCTTAACGTATATGTTTATGGTACGACTGTACGAA
This sequence comes from Herminia tarsipennalis, assembly GCA_945859575.2. NCBI lineage: Eukaryota > Metazoa > Arthropoda > Insecta > Lepidoptera > Erebidae > Herminia > Herminia tarsipennalis. The sequence goes on along the minus strand of OX243834.2, from coordinate 4,197,988 downwards.
GCTCGTACGGATCGAGACGAGCTGCTCCGAAATGTAATTAAAAAAAAAAGCTGCATGTGAATAATTATAATTGCATAAGTTGATACTATGCAATAGCTTTACCGCGGCAGTCCACGAGTGCCACACATTTTTTTTTATTAAAAATATTGCACCCAATTTAAGTAGGTAAAAATTTTTATATATGAATTCTATTTTTTTTGTTTCCATAAAAAAGACAGATATGATAAATTCTAAGTCGCGGTGGATTTTACAAATATATAAATCATAGACACAAAGTACACGTTGACACGGAAAAACAATTTTCGGATAAATCAAAGTGGTGTCCTGTGTGCGAATCGATCCCAAGACTTCTTGCATAGTAGTCGTACACACACCCACTGCGCTAAGGAGGTAGTCTGTCGGTTATTAAAAGCAGTTATTTTATTTTTTTAATCCGTAAGAGGATTCTTTTCCCGTTCAATGAATGTATTCCGCCGCCGCGCCGCTTCAGTTTACGCATTCCAAAGCGATGATAGCCTCTATCCTGTTTCTTTGTAATTCTATTCCGAATGGTTGTCATAACGTATGCTAAATATGTCACGGTCTTCACAGACATTTGTCTGTCTGTTTGTTTGTTTGTACATACTGTTGAAGTGTTAATGTCAGTCCTAACACGTCCTCAAATTATGAATTATTGAATAGACAGTACTTAAACTGTCTCATTTGAAATGTTTTATGAATGTCTTAAATTCGTTACTTTTAAATTTTAGACTATGTATTTTAACTGTCAAATGTAGCTAATGTCCTTTTTTACACTTTATGCTGTCTCTAAAGTGAATTTTATCAAATTTGATTAAGTAGTTTTAAAGATTAGGTACCCCTACAAATTAAAATTAGAGCAGTTGTTCAGATTGCTTCAGTGGTGGAGTGGGAGTCGTGCGACTGCTATGCAAGAAATTGTGGGTTCGATTCCCAACAGAAGACAATTTTGTAAAATCTGCAAAAATTTTTTTTTTTCTAATTATTAAACCCTGATTATATTAGTCATTACATAACAATCTAGTCGTACTAAGTTATAAATAATTCTATTATAATTTAATCTGCTATGTTGTATACTAAAACTTAAGAATGCGTCCATTGGCACTTTTCTTATTGTTTTTATTGAAGGAGATCACTTTGTTCTTATGTTCTAATGGATAGCACTCATTGCACTACGTAACACTCACTCACTAAACTAACTCGAAAGTCCTTTTGAGTCTTCACACTACGTCCTTGGTGTCGACGAGCTGGATAGCCTCGAAATTCACATGTCAAAATATATGTTAAAAAAAAACTTGAGAGGTGTCATGGGACATCTGGATGGCACGAAGTCCCTTTCGATTAATTAGTGAAGGAATTATAACATTTTTTTTTTTATAATCGTCGCGACACCACACTGTCTAATGCGAAATAGAAAGACGAAACGAAAATAACTGGCTTGCTTTCTATGAGAGAAAGAGAGAGAGACACGCGCACGCCACACGGCTTACAACTATAGCAAAAAGTGTCGTTACAACTTTTGGTCTTAATTTTTTCCGTCTAGCCCCCTTTCGCAACGAGCGATAAGGAACTTCGTACCAATAAGTATGAAAAATCTTAATAATACTTATAAATAACGCCAGTATCTCCTTGCCTATTCATTCAGCTATTTAGTCACAAAAATGTATTATACAAACTATAATAACTATGACGATGAAGCGTTGTGTTGCCATAACCTTCTACGTCAAAAATCTAGAACTATTCATCATTTTTAATCTAGATATCGCATGTCCAATTGACCTATGAATAAACGAGTAGGTATATTTATGTTTTAAAAGGATATTAAATAATATAGAGTTTTGACCAGTGTACCATTATTTTTTATTATCAAGTTTTTAATAATATTTATAACAGAGTTTAGCATATTCAATTCGCATATTAAATTATTTTGGATGCCAAATTGCTGTATAGTGTTTTAATTTGAAACAATTTGGTACCTTAGTTTTGATATTAATGTGTATTTAAAACTAATTATAATAATTTTAATGTGTTGGTTTACCTATTATAGAAAATAAAGACGTTTATATATATACAAAAACTACTTATTTTATGCTAATTAATTTAGTAAACTATACATAATTATTATAAAGTTTAACGTCTTTTTTCACGCGAATGGTTTGTTCTATATGGTTTACATGGACTAGTAGTTTCGGAGATTACCTCCTACATTCAGACTTATACATTTTATCCATAAATACATATAGCAATATTGTGTGACATATATAATACGCATAGTATTAGTATAGTATTAAAAAAAAAGGTTTTTAAAGTTTATCACTTATGAGACTGTTGTATATCTAAGTGTATTAGCTGACACATCTGGCATAGTTTAATCTAACTAGTGATGTGTCATACATAGGAAGCATCTAATCAATAATTTTAAATAAGCAAAAATAAATCAAATCCTTATCATACTAATCTGAATAAGTTAATGCGGATATTGAAGCTGTGTGGTCTTATTTAAAGCAATTATTTAATTTATTATCACAAGACAACCCGTATCCATCATAAAACGACATTCGAAATTGATTAAACCATAATAAAATGGTTGAAACACATGAAATAGTGACGTAACACTAATTTCCTAAAAAAGTTTTTATTACACGACATTACATTGGAACGTTTTAGATAAATTAAAAAAAAAGAACATCGTAAAAATGACAAAGGTATCTACTTCTGAGATTCTAAAAATACATTTATGCAAATTTCCGATCAATAAAATTATATTAAGGAGCTCACAAATCAAATTGAGGCATTACCGAATTAATACAGACGGGCCAGATATGCATTAAATAAATTATATTTTCGATGTATTATGTGTTGATTGAATCCAAACTTTTACGATCAATCGGATTCTGTTAACAAAAACACTTGTAATAAAACTGATAATTGTAACATCTGTTTTGACATTTAAAACTATATTCAAAATTATGACAGCTATGACGTTTTTTGATGACCTTATTTATTAATATTACATTGGTGTATTCGAAATTGTATGGTCAAATAGGTAGATTGAATATAATGCATTAAATTAAACTAAAAAATGTCATTTTCGAGTCAGGCAATAGAGCAAATTTTCCAGGTAATATCGTAAGTATCAAGTGTTTATTGTAACTGTACGGTAATTGCTTAAAGACTTAGTCTCAAGGAATTTGCACGTATTTTATATATTTTTACACTTTAAATGCGGGCCTGTGAAAATGATGACAACTCAGTTTGCCGCTATTTTCACAGCTGTAATAACCACTTACTGCAATTTTATCAGTATCGGTCCAAAATTTAAGTCGGCGCACCGTATTTCAGTGATTTTATTTTTTCGCTGCTGCCACAAATCTGTAAAGGAAATAAGCTTAAAAAACCGGAATGTCCTAGTACTAAAATAATTTAAATATGTGACAACTACCAAATGGCCCAGGACCGACATTAGTTATTACGACCCGTTCCCCTCAGAGTTGATGTCTTGTAAACCAAATCTAAGAAGGCCGACTTATAAAAATTACCATTTACATGTTATTTAGCTTAAAACCCGAAACGATAACATTCAAAACCTAAACACTCAAGCTACCAAACAACATTATACCGAAAACCGCATAATACGAATTCAAACAACTATTTACATGCAAATTCTCGATAATTGAATCAAAAACCATTGCAAAGCTTTCTTTAATAACAAAAAAGGAACCGCGGTAGACCTCGCCGTATAGACAGAAAACCTTTTGATCGTAAAAATAAAATTATTATAGCCACTATCAAAACGTCTGGCGGATCCATTTGACTATTTAAATTCCAATAATTGCACTGCCTTTTAACATAAGCTTCACATAATCCTAGCCAACCTTTTAGCCAGTTTTGCGACTTATATGTATGTAGTAATTGCGATTCAAAAAAACTTTTTTTTTTGTTTGAGCAGGTAACTTGACACTGTAGGATGCCGCTTAAAAGGGAAACTTAGTAATGCCTTTACGCCAGTCGCATCGTATTATGTCAGAGTGAGAGAAATATATTTTTTATCGATATAATAAAAGCCAACACTAGTCGTCTTTAATTGGCGTCAGTGACAAGTGGTGAAGGGTGTTTTTTAATGTTTATTTGTAGTTGATTGTAATTCTGTCCTTGATGAGTTTTAGTACGTTTTTTGTACTATTGAGTGTTGGTGGTAATGTAATGATATTCATTTATACCTACGTGCCTAGATATGTTGAACTGACTAGAGGGCGAGGCTTAAATAACATGGCTACTTATTGTGTGCAACCAAAGAGTTAAAATATTAAATAATTGTAATTATTTAAATAAATATTTAACTAAGTTGGTTAATATTGTCCTTAAAATAGTTTGTTCTTAGTTGGAATAAATAAAAATCTAATTTTTATATGAAAGTGCATACTAAAACTAGTACTTGTTTGGCCCACAAGATGTCGTAACCAAAGTGGTCTTTTCCCAATAAGGAATTGGAATTTATAAATTAGTTACAACCCGCCGGGAATTTTATAAAAAAGCAATCAATCAATTACATTTTTATCCTAGCGGATGCCTACAATGTTAAATAAAAACCTTTCCTATTTTGGACCTTCTGCGCTAGCTATATTTAATAACAAAGTTGTTTAGCAACCATTCAATCTAATACTTTTATCAATGGTTGCTAAAAACTTTATTATTAAACACTTGACATCTATTTTGGGTTTAGTATACAGTAACTGAATCTCGGACCATTGTGTTCCGAAGGTGTTCCGAGATTCCGAATCTATGAACGATGACTATGTGTATGTAGTCTCTGTTTTGCACTTTCGGTGTATTATGATTTAACTGAGAAAAACATCTGTGATTGACACTTTGGTTACAGACATTAAAGACATGTAACTATTTATTTGCATATAGATATTCATCTACATTTGTAAAGAGTCAATGAATTCACTGGCTCATCGAGAGTCCCACACCAACTCCTTCGAGTGACGCAGACTCCTTGGAATATTGGACCAAAGCTTTAAAGTGGTTTGATATTACGTATAGAGGTTTAAAAGCGCGCGCAAAATCGATTTTTGACGTTGGAATCGACTTTAGTTCGTCGATTTTGAAAGTCAACTGTGAGTTACGGGCAGTAGCGGAGAGTCCTTAGAACACTATTCTTTTTGGCTTCCCTTTAAATTCTAGGTACCTATTTAATATACGTATGAAGAAACGTGTCCTGTTATTATCGAGTTACCTTGGGATGATTTTAACCCTTCGCTGTTTGCTGCGGGAGTATGCATTTGACTTAGCACACTAGCCAAGTGTAAGTCCCTTGCACGATGGGGGGAGGTTGTATGTTATAAGCATGAAAGTACCAACTTGAACTTAAGAAAATCAAAGTTAAAAGTCATACAGTGAGAGACGATTGCAGTCACGTTCAGCCGACTGATTCCAAAAAGTCCATTATCTTTTTAGTAATAAATCGATTCTTGACCAAAGTAAGAGTCGAATTTTCCATCCCTAATTTTATATGCACATCAGACATAACAGTTATGCGGGTGCACAATTTTTGCTTAGGTATATAAATTTAGTTTAACAAAAATTCCATTAGGTACTGAAACGGGTGCACCAAGCATTATTATGGGTGCACCAAGCATTGCTGTAACGGCTGCATCCGAAAGTATAAGTGCACGATTTTTGTTTATAAAAATTTGGTTTAAGAAAAAATGCATAACTGGAACGGGTGCACCAAGCATTGTTATGGGTGCATCAGACATAACAGTTATAGGTGCACGATTTTTGCTTATAAAAATTTGGTTTAACAAAAAATGCATAACTGGAACGGGTGCACCAAGCATTATTATGGGTGCATCAGGCATTGTTATAGTGGGTGCACCAGGCATAACAGTTATGTGTATGGGTGCACGATTTTTGCTTATGCCTCGATTATTAAGTAACTCGCATTCTTGCGTGGGTTTATTTGTTCGAAGAATCATCTTGGGTCTTAGATTTTAATTAAGATATGTAAAGTGGTGATGTTAGGACACGCCTTAAGATGATAAAAATAAAATCGATGGATTTAGCAAGTAACGTCAGACCATTATTGTATTAGATCGGCATTTTTTTAAAGTTTTTTTTTTAATTTGAAACTCGGTGCTGTGAAAATGGCAACATCTCATTTTGATGCAATTTTCATAGCTCTGTTAGTATCTAGACAAGCTTTCAAACACAGATTTGCAGTGTTTTACATTTTTGAATTAAATAGATACAATTTTGAAAACACATTCCTTCCAGCGTTGCGTTTTCAAAATTATGATGTTATTATTAGCGGATGCTTACCTTATACTACCTGTGTGGTATATTTCAACCAAATTTGTTGATATATGTATCAATCAGTCGTAGTTTCCTTTTTAGTTGTATTGTGTGTATGTTTGTGCTTCATAGCTTTGATTGGAAATTGGTTAAATAGCATTAAAAATTACAAACTTGTTATATCACGTTTTGGTGATTTTAAAATGAACACTTATTAGTTTCAATAAGTATATCAATCAAAGAAAACTGTAGACAGAAGTAATAGCATAAAAAAATAACTCGAATGAAGATACTTCTTCTTCTGCCTACAATTTAAATTAAGGCAACATTGTATCAAGTCTCAGGTCTGAAACAATTTACGAAATCATTTGCGGTGCATTTGCAATTGTGCCGGGTTATACCTCTGGTGTATTCGCCTGCGGTTTTGTTAGCCCAAGTCTAAAGATGAAGCGATTTTGTTTGTAAGGGATGTCTATTTAATCCTATTTAAAGAATCCTACTATTCTCACCAAGATCCTCTACCAAAATCCATACTAATATTATAAATGTGTAAGTAGCTCTTGTCTGCCTGTCTGTTACGCTTTCACGCTCAAACAACTAAACGATTTATATGAAATTTGGTATGAAGATAGACTGAGTCCCGGGGAAGGACATAGGATAGTTTTTATCAGTATAACCGACATCCACGCGGGCGGAGCTGCGGGCGAAAGCTAGTTATTAATAAATAGTACCTGGATTAGTTCATAACCCAAATTTTGGTCTTCCTTTAAACACACGATAAAATCTTATATAGTTTTACTAGATTTATCAACAATTATGATTGTTATAAAATTCACTACTATTTAAATACATAAAAATATAACCCTTCCTTATTCATATCGATGTGATCGGACCAGTTAAACGTTGAACCAGTTTGTAGTCGAATGTAATTTGTAAAAATCTATGCTAAGAATATAAAGCTATAAGTATGCTGGTTTATTAAATAATAAAAACTAGGGCAATTTTGAATAATTTTAGAATGTAAGGACTGCGCTTTCCATCTGTTCGCCAAGTTACATTAAACAACACAAAGCTTGTGATTTAAACCAAACGCAACAGAAAAACGTCTACACAAAATGATTTACGATGCAAATACAAATTTCACTATTAAATAATATTACGGATGGAATTTCTCGCTTTCGCATTTGGTAAGGAAGTGGTAAACTGTACCCAGAATATTCGAATAGTATCAGAATCATTTAAAAAAACAAACATCTTAAAATAACAGCATAAGATTTAATACAATATTAAATCCAATGATGTCTTACCACTGTCTCTTATTATGCATGCAAAGATTCCACCGATGCCATAGACCGTTTGCAGGTATTATTCCGTGAAATAGTGATGCAAAAGGGCACTATAGCAAGTTTATTTTTTGGGCAAATGAGACTTACGGACTTGCGCTCCGATCTTTGTAGAACAAGGATTTGAGCAGTGCGGATGTTGCTATTGCCGTGTGGTACCGGCTTAAGAATAGTACCACCCCATCGCTTCCCGTGGGTGTCGTCAAGGCGACTAAGGGATTTACTATCGGAGGGCGGGCAGCAGCGTCCTCTGTGTATTTTAAAGCCTTACTGCGATAGCCAACCCGCTCGCCAAGCGTGGCGATTATGGCAATTACCCCCAGGGTATTGGGGAGACCCGTGCCCAGCAGTGGGACATCATATGGGTTGATATGGATGTTGCTATGGGCTGATGTAACCCTCACCATCAGGCTTGTAATCTGCTCGTATATTTACAAATGATGGGCAGTCAGCGTCTAATAAATGTAATGTTATGGTCTTTGTGAGCTACTGTAATGTAATTTGCGAACTCAATTGCGAATTTATTTCGACGTTTTTGAGGCAATCTATAAATGTGTAGGAGACTACGCGAAGGTTCGACATTCGCGCATTTTAATGAATGTCAAAAACTGATGCTGGTTTCACAATAATAGCCATGATTCTGTAACACCGGCTCCACACATTGGTCTCAACGCCATTCGTCCAACGTGTGGGGCCGGCGAACGCATAGTACTTAATTTTTTTTTTTTTTTCTTAAAAAAGATAACTAGCAATATAGGATTGAGTCCCACATTACTAGCAATCTTGTTATCCCCTCCAGCTAAGCTCAAAGGTTTGTGTTAGGAGTGGGTTCACGTCGGTATAATGGCTAGGATTCGAACCCGTGACCTCACGATTCCTCACGATTGCGAGACCGATGCCTTAGCCATTAGGCTACCGCCGCTTCATTAGGCTTCATTAGGCTACCGTCGCTTCAAAATTATGTTTTATTGTGTCACTGTTTATTTACCTCAAAAAGGAAAAAAAACCGGGAATATGTCAAAAACATTCACATTTATTCGCACATTTCTGAATTCTCGCCTTTTCGTATCCGTGTAAATCATATATGTGTGATCTTTGTAAAACATTGTAAGTACATAACAATATACACCTACTCATTTTGTTGTACAAAAACACCTACATATTAAACTTTAAAAAAAGATTTTAAAGGGTTTGTAATTATAATTAATTCGTTCGGCAAAACGTTAACTTAATTATATACTTTGAGGTAGATCTTGAGTTCGGTTGTTTTGAAAAATCCTGTTTCTATGTATTTTAGTGCTCAATTAAATGTTCTGAAATGTTTTAGACCCAAAACTGGTTTTAAGGTGTTCCAGTTTGGATATTATTGTATTGTGTTCGAGCAACATATATTTAGTATTTAGATTTTAAGGGCGTATACTGTTCAATTTATTTAACCCTAAAACCCAATATTGGGTGCTGGGGTACCCTATTTCTGTTTGTAAAATATTCTTACGTTATCGGATATCGATTCATAACCACAGCTGGGATAATTGCACCATTTTTACGGGTAACTTGGGGTACCTGTACCTCAATGTGGGAATGCTGTAAGTTTTTTTATGGAAAATGTAAAAAATGTTGAAATACAATCTTTGATAACTCTTTTATTTATTGATAACATGTCCCTTTAAAAAAAAAAAATAAGTTTTGAATTATTTTTGAGAAGTTACATTGGTAATTGAACTAACTTATGGCCGTTAATGAATATTCTGTGGATTATTTTGCCAACGTTTTTGATCCAGATTTAAAGAGGGATACAAAAAGCTTTAAAGACAGTAACGGCAATTCATTTTTCATATGTACAAGTACAGTAAAAGTCAGATGACAAGAAATAAGTAAAAAATACCAATTTTATTAGAGCATCAAATAAAAGTAACATTACTATTAAAGAAACATGCTCAAATTAATATTTAGTTTTTTTTAACACTAATTTGGAAACTTAAAAACCCATCATTTTAAATTAAAAATGACAAGATTTTTTCAATGGTGGCTTCAGCACCCCACTGAAGAAATACTAGTACGCGAAGGTGTATGGTTCTAGGGTTAAGTTACCTTTGGACGAGGCTACTCCCGTATAGTTTGGACCCCTCGAAGACGACGAATTCACCCTAGCAAGGTATATCAAATCAGAGTTCGTCTCACCAGAATCCATCCTGGCAAGGTGAATCCGTAGTGTCCCCATGTTAGCTAGCTTATGATACTCTGGAATAAAGTACATTTCAAGTGGTAAATAAATTTACCTAATAGGTACAGTAGTTCTGAAGATTTTCCCACGTACACACAAACTCGTAAATAATTATAACCCGATTATGACGCCATCAAATTAATGGAGTAACTGATACCTATTAAAGAGTAAATTCTGGATTTAAGTGCAGTGGGGTGTATCCGACTGCTACGCAAGAGGTCGTGGGTTCGATCCCCACCCATAATAAAACTTTGTGTGATGAGCACGATGGTTTATTCTGTGTCTGTGTTATTTATCTATAATATGTATGTTAGAAATATATAAGTATGTTTATCAGTTGTCTGGTTTCCATAGTACGGGCTCTGCTTAGTTTGGGATCAGATAGCGTTGTGTGAGTTGTCCCAAGATATTATTATTATTATCAAAAAACAGGTAAAAAGTGTTGAACAAGTAACGGTATGCGCAAACGCAGCAGAAATCTTAATAGATGTGTAGAAAGAGATTTGAGATGAAACAGTGCACTATATCGCAACCTATTGATCTCAGTAACATATTTTACAAAGGCACTACGAAAAGTATTTAGCCAAAGAAATTTCGATCTTATTACTAGAGTTGTTAGGGTTGTATGGTATATTTTTGGAAGGTAATATTATGTTGGTTTTGCTACGGACTATGCCTGAATTTACCTGGCTCGTTAGTGATGACAGGTAAACAGGTATAAGAAGAAACGTTTGTCGTGAATTACTTTGATGCTACGAAGTAATAAGTTTATTGGGTGTTCCACTATTTTGTCTCTCGATAAGCTCCCTAGATAAGCCCCTTTTTAGGGTTCCGTAGCCAAAATGGCTCAATGGAACCCTTATAGTTTTGCCATGTCCGTCCGTCCGTCGGCAGCTTAGCTCAGAAACTTAGTTCTAGAAGGCTCTAATTTTGCATGGATACGCATATTACTTATGCCGACAAAGTGAAAGAATAAAATCATGAAATCATTTTTTAATGGTACCTCCCCTATATGTAAAGTGGGGATGTGATTTTTTTTCTCACCTACCCCATCGTATATGGTATCACTAGATAGGTTTTTATACAAACGTTTAGGGGTTGGTAAGGCTATTTTAAAATGCAAGTTTTCGTTAGATTCAAGTGTCCCCCCCGCCGGCTAAGTGATTGATGTAAGATATGCGAAAAAAATCACGGTAGTAGTACATATATGTAGTCAAATAAAAAAAAAAAACTATCACAGCTAAGTAGGTAGGCTTTACAAGTTTAGGAGTAACAGCTGATCAAATGAGAAGTAACAAAATTTTTGTACAAATTACATTGAAAATCATTATTAAGTAGGTGTAACGTTGTAAGTATGAAACAAAAACGGGAAATAATAATAATAATGTTTTTTTTTATTTACAAGTAACAAGACTCATTGATTTGGAAAAGTGTGTATAGAGACTTAAATTGTTCATCATGCAGGTATCAAACCTGAAAGAATTTGGTTTGTAGTCGATCATTAGCTCGCTGCACCCACCTTATTACAATCAAATCTAAATCTATCAATCAACTCTATATGAATATGTATACAGAACCCAATTATCTAAATACCAATCCCATTACAAATTATAATAATAATAATATCTTGTGACCACTCACACAAAGCTATCTGATCTCACACTAAGCAGAGCTTGTACTATGGAAACCAGACAACCGTTAAACATACTTCTAAATTTCTGTAATACATACATATTACAGATAAATAACACCCAGACACAGAATAAACCATCGTGCTGATCACACAAAGTTTTATCCTGGGTGGGGATCGAACCCACGACCTCTTGCGTAGCAGTCGAAAACACTCCCACCGCGCCACAGAGGCAGTCTCAATTACATACATTCTAGAATAGCAAAACGCGTTCAAGAATTCGACGCATCAAAGTATTCGATGACTGAATAGGTCTTTACAATCGGCGTAGGGCTTTAGCGCGTTTTGTATGCTTACACATGCACCGTCCGGGGTTCGAACACGCACCAATTAGCACAGTCGTCGCTCGCTGATACCGAGTCATAAATTCAGTGGACCGTTATTGTATGGCGACGAGAATAGCGATTTATTTCTGCTTTATAGATGGTTTGTTGGTTATTTTTATAGAGCTATTGACCACTCTCACTCGTAGGATTGGGGCACTACCTCGCCTTACTTAGAAAACGATTAATAAATGAACGTGATAATTTAAAAAAAAAATTTAAATGTTTTTGAAATCAAAAGTCGCTTATGGAGTTCATAAAGACAGCTACTTACAAGAGAAATGTCATTAGAAACCGTCTAGCATTGCATTTATAAAAAGACAAAAAAGATATTTGATGCAATGTAACATAACATAACATTTATGTTCATTTCGGACCCAAAATCCTTTATTTTGCACAACCAAATCAATGATTATTTGAAAACGTCAGTTTTAAAATATAGGCTAAGGCATTGGTCTCGCAATCGTGAGGTCGCGGGTTCGATTCCTACCCATTATACTACTGACGTAAACCCACTCCCAACACAAGCCTTTGAGCTTAGCTGGAGGGGTTAACAAGATTGCTAGTAATGTGGGACTCAATCCCACATTGCTACTTATCCTTAAAAAAAAACTGAATCGTGAAGTTAAGCGACAGTTTCAAATGTAAAATCGTGAAGTCATACTACAGTAATGATGTTATTGAACATACCAGTGTCTACCCATGACCTCGGCCGTTGCAATACGGTCGAAACGTCAGGCAATAAACAAAGGTATTTAGCCTTAAAAAAAAATATTTACGCGATTAAGACCCGTAGCTTATACAATTCTATAATACATACCAGTGTGTTTGTTAAATGATCTTGTGTTCTTTCAACTCGCTATTTACGTGGCCACACTTTTGTAGGACCCCTGCAGGCACGAGAATTTTACTCGATACTCCAGCGGAGATGCACCAGCAAAACTTTGAGAATTCCATGCATTAAACGTAAATTATAATAGTTTTATGCAATATTTAAACGTCGTTTTTAGAGTAATGTCAAAACCCAGTAATGGAATTTTCATGTAAATTCTGTTTTTTCCGTTTTTGTATGTTACAACTTATATTGATGTTTATGTTTTATTTTGGATCGAATTTTATTGGTATTATTGCTTGTTTGTTTTTGTAACATCTTTATAGATTTTTTTTTGTAGGTATTTTAAAATGGCCGCTTTTAATGACGTCATTATAACAATAATCATAAATCGCGCCGACTATTACTACAAAGGCCAACAAAGGTTTAGCTATAACGTGAAACAGAAAGGTGTGGTCAAATTTCTACAGTGGATAGTCTATGGTATATAAGTATTACACCAACCATGATATCAAAATTATTTAGGCATTACTATGGAAATAGTTGAATATATTTTTATTTTTGTCAACATTTTAGCTGCAGGCATAAGACGTATAGTATGAGTGTTGCCCTACCTGTCATTAAAAACCAATTGTAATATTACGCCATCGTTGGTTTTTAAATGTTCTTTAATTGATATCTAGTAAACACAAGTTTGTCTACTATACAGCTAATATTATACTAAGATTGCAATGTCATCACAATTGTGTCACGATGTAGTCACAATGATATTTAGGTTAGTTTTAAGAGTACAGTAGGAAACCTTCATTCATACCTTCCTCTTTCCTTAATTCTCTTCATCGATCCCTATATCTCATGGACACAGAATTTTGGAACACATTAAAAACAAAGTGGTCCGAGATTTTCATTCCAATGTTTATGTGTGCGTTGCTCAAGCGCGTTTGTATGAAGCTTTTCTTCTGCACTCTCAGTTTTTTGTGACTACAATAAGTCAATGCAAATCTCTCCACGCTGCATAATTTACCAACAATTTTGAATAAAAATGCAACTTAAATACAATATATGTATTAATCTTTAAAAATAATGTTTAATATTATAAGTATTTCACAGTTTGTCGTATTAAAATAATAAAATATTTCAAGTTGAGTTCGCTTCACAATTACTTGTCATTTTAAACCAATCTTACGACTTTTATCATCTCTTTTACTCTTGAATGAATATGTATTGATGTCCCTTTCTTATTGAGTTATAGACTAGTATCTTGATATATATATTTCAATACATATTTGATACGGGTGCTTTAATTCGCGGCTTGGTGCTGGTTACAAAGGCTATGTTAATTTATATTTATGGGTGGGGATCGAACCGACGACCTCTGTCTTAGCAATTAGGGTCACTAACGACTAGACCGACAGGCCAGTCAAAGAAAAAACTGCAATGTTTGTATTTCACAATAGTATTATCTACATAAATTTAAAACCTGTTTAAATCGGGTAGGTAAATGTTCAAAAGCTCACAAAATGAAGCTTTGTGTATATAAAACACTAGCTGTCCCGCGCAACTGAATGTGGTAATTTCAGGAACTACTAGTGCAAATTGAAAAAATATTTTATTGTTGGATAGCCCATTTATTGAGGAAGGCTATAGGCTATATATCATCACGCTACGACTATTAGAAGCGAAGCAGCAATGAAAAATGTTGCAAAAACGGGGAAAATTCACGCAAACAAAGTTGCGCGGGTCAACTTGTAGTATGGATATAATACCTACTCTTAAATATTCATACTGCTAAGTTCTGATTTATAGGTACCTACTCCTTTTGTTGTTCAATAAACAATCACGGCATGAATGATAAATATTAATCGCTATATCTCAAACCAACAACAAAAATATTAATTTAAAGCTTCATTCTGGATTCTTTAATCAATTTCACGAAGAAATGACTTACAAACATCGGCCACAAATTAGATACATACAGAAGGCCGGCTCCATACAACGAGCCAAAACAAACTTACGTACATATGGGCGCACATGTACACAAATCTCAGTCGAACTCGGTAGAATGACAACCATGACTGCCAAGCCACTGACCTCTATAGTACCTATCTCTGTTTTCTCCTGGTCCCATTATTTTGTCGTATTAATGGGAGAAGGAGAACTGTTTCTCGTAGTCCCATTTCTATTTGTCTACACCATTAATATTTAAAAGATAGATGACCCGCGCAACTTCATCTGCGTAAGTTCTCCCGTTTTTGTAACCTTTTTCATTGCTGCTCAGCTCTTTTTGGTCCAAGCGTGATGTTTTATACCATATAACCTTCCTCGATAAATGGGCTATCCAACAGTATAAGAATTTTTCAATTCGTACCAGTAGTTTCTGAGATCATCGCGTTCAAACAAACAAACTCCGTATATTCCGTGCATCGGCGGTGGTAGCAACAATGTTGTAAAGAATCGCATAACAAAAAAACAGGTCGGATGTTGCCACTGATTGATTAACTCCGAAGCCTCTTAGGCCTAATATTAGTATAGACTAGGGATACGTGAACAAATAGGTATTTTTATTACAAGCTTTAACCTTGCTCTGTGTACTTGTTCCTAGTACGCTGGATAGGTTACCGTCTACAACAACAAGACTTTTATTTGATTTTGACATTTGAAGTCGCTACTCTTGTGTAACAAGCGGGCTTAGACAAGGTACCTACATTCGCTCCGTGGCAAATCCGCTAACGCCTACAAGATGTGGATTCCAAACGAAAGTTCGCTAAAAAGTAAAAAAATGTTTATGGTATCCACCGCAAACGCTGTTCGCTAGATTAATGATTAATCGAATGAAAAAAATAGCGATTATACTGTCAATATTGCAGCTTATCTGAGCATTGATTTTGATTGACCACGTGACATAATTCGATTCCATATATTTTTTACTTACTTTATCATTAACGACATCGCTATTCGAATGTGACTTTGTCTTGGCCCCAAGGTGTTATCAACGGCCATTAGTCATTAGTGTCAAAAAAAATCACATGAGGGTAATTCGATTCGATATTTGAAATTGTTGTTACTTTTTACGGTATACCATTCAGCCTACTACCTACTAGTTCTCTACAGATCGGAGGAGACAGTGCACGTTGTGATCGCAGTATTTACTCGTCTGTGTTTACGTGATATTTTTGCTGAGTTCTAAGCCGGCTCTCTGTATCAAAGAATACATTATATTCCGTGCATCAGCGGTGGTAGCAACAATGTTGCAAAGAATCGCAAAACAAAAAACAGGTCGGATGTTGCCACTGATTGATTAACTCCGAAGCCTCTTTGTTCATGACCAAACGTAGAGAAAGATATATAAAAAAACATGTTTAGTTGTTTAAAATATTACAAAAACGCCCTTTTGTAGTTGCGATGTGCTAATAAATAATTGTAATAGTTTTATTTCATATTTTTTTTCTGTGAAAATGTAATACGGTTTTAATCAGCCTTGTGACAAAAATACCGTCAGACGGACAGCAGAGGCTTAGGCACCTGTCCGACCAACGGCGAGAATAAGAGCGAGCAGCGATTTTATCGCTCAAGACACGTACATACTTATGTAGATCCCGTGTAAACAAAAGAGATACAGATAATAATAGTTGATCGCTCACAGATCCCACCGTCGGCGAGTACTCGCTCTATACTGCATCTCTTTTGTTTACACGGACGGGATCTACAATATACATCTGATGTACGTTTCTTGAGCGATAAATCGCTACTCGCTTCTCGCTCATCGTCGTTGGTAGGACAGGTGCCTTAGTAATAGGGTTCCTTTAGCACCTTTGGGCTTGGAACCGTGAAATAAGAAAAATAATGATCTAGCGAACAGCCTTTGGTTGTCAATAGATTGCAAAATTAGGTGGTAATTAAGAAACTGTCTCATTGTCGACGATTTTTAATACGTGTACCTGTATTGTAACCTCTTATATTGCAATCTCATTTTGAAATTTTAAAGTTCCTGTATTTTCTCAATATCCACTAGCCTAGTCCTTTTATTATGGAAGTCTTAATGGAAGTTTTTATTAGAATAAGAAATTATACAGGGTCATTTGTAATAGGTATACTACTAACCTCCCGCTCAAGGCATCGTTACATAAAACACTAAATTACTTTGTAATATCAGTTTTGGAAAATATATATTATTTTAACCCTTAATCAACTACCACTTGTTTTTGGAGTTATGACTCTAACCACCTACAGACTATTTTACTGGAGTAAAATCATACTAACATTTAAACTTTCGCGTTGCATGATTATAACTATTTATTATACGGGAATTAACGCGCATTGTTTACCTTAAAATTGTTTGACGTTTCGACCAGGTTGCACGGCCGGTGCAACCTGGAGTAAAATCGTTGTTCGTTGTGAGGCTTAAGCCCTCAACCTGACAAAGAAACATCGATTTTACTCCGGGATCATTGTTTGACAAAAGTAGGTGGTGAAGGGTTAATCATTTATTTATCAAAAAATATATTACGGAGTTATTTGGTGTAATGTAAAGAAACTAAAAACGGGAGGATATTAGTATATTAAAAATCATTTTGCAGCGACAGAGTGTCCTTGGGACACCATTATTTTCTGCTTCCCATCGAATTGTAGTTACTTTATATTTTAGGTACAAAGAACAGTGTCCACCAAGATAGATACATAGTGTTGGGTTAGTTTAGAATTTGTTTAACCCTTCGCTACGGTCACCTTGTATATACAACGGGTCTTAATCGCGTAACTATTACGTAACTAAAAAAAACACCTATTTATTGCCCGACGTGTTTCAGTCTACCCAATACCTTTTAAATTTTTATAAAGTGTACAACCCACGGAAGTTTATCAACATTTAAAGACTAAGAAGACATTACAGACCCCGGAACTAAATTGTCTAACGCGAGTCATCGTCCAAAGCGCAGTAAACTTTAATAAATCCCATAGTAAAGGTTATAAGTTAAACATGTAGATGATTTGATGGTGCTGAGCCTCATTTGACAATAAGTGTTGCATATTTTAGCACTCTATTGTCTATCCCGTTACTTCATCTTAGTCTGGTCTCGGGTTTGGTGAACTTGGCTAGTGGTTAGCTACTGAGGTACTGAGTATGTGAAGCATTTATAGATGATAGTCTACCTCTGTGGTACGGTGAGAGTGTGTCCGACTGCTACGTAAGAGGTCGTGGGTTCGATCCCCACCCAAGATAAAACTTTGTGTGATGAGCATGATGGTTTATCCAGTGTCTGGGTGTAATTTATCTATAATATGTATGTATTCAGAAATATAAAAGTGTATTTATCAGTTGTCTGGGTACCATAGTACAAGCTCTGCTTAGTTTTGAATCAGATGATGTTATGTGAGTTGTCCCAAGACTTTATTATTATAGATCTCAATCTATTGCAATGCCGAAATCCAAGGCAAAATATTTTTATATTCTTTTTAAAAGTAAACATTGGCAATTTGAAAAGAGTGGCCACGAGTTTTTATTGCCTGTTCTTTTCTCGGGCTTTACCTATTGTTTGCGAACAGGCATTACCAGTAAATGTAGAATCGACTTTTCACAAGTGTAGTATTTTGCTTCCTAAGTGAATAAATCATTTTTATTATTATTATAGTAGATTAATCGTATATATTTATTGCAACAGAGTGATTACTTTTAAACTGCTGTTCAGATCTTGATCAAAAAAGAATTATGCTAATCAAGGAATTATTAAACGTTGCCAAATAAGGAAACGTCGAATTTTTACTACTTACTCCATGTTTTAATCTATAGCTCTGGTGTTCTAAATCCTTACCAAATGTGAAGGATAAAAATAGGATAAGACTTAACCAAACTATTTGAGCTTACTTTTTTGAAGCCTGTTTTAAATAAGATGTCTCTTTTGCTGGTATTTCTTATAGCCTAGAAATTAAGACAGCTCATACTTCATCCAAAATACCTTCAATACTATTGGTTATGTCCAACATATAGTTGAACTACACAAGACAATAACATATTTACCATGTAACTACAACGTGTTTTGATTAGATGCACTTAAAATGACACATTTGAAGGTGAAGCTTCATCCATTAAATAGTAAATATTCAAGAAGATGCATTGTTAGTACCGCTATGTTTTAAGTTGTTTGGAGTCATGGCGACTAAAGTTTTCTTGGTTGATTGGTTCATAAAATGCCGATAAAATTCTTGTTTAAATATGAATAAGTTTATCTTTAAGTAGCTATGAAAAATTTGCAGGTCGTGTTTTCGTTTCATACTATCGACCACTGGAATGATAAGACGGAAAAGTCCAACAGAATGGCTTTGAATAAAGGTTGTTTTGGCAGAAAATATCGAGAGTACAGATTGTGACATTTATACAAAGAGTAGTCGAACAAGGCACACATAAATAGCGCTTAGGAAAAGAAATTCTCGGAGCGCCTTCCCAAAAAATGGTCTATAATTTTCTCCACGATGTACACGTGCGTGTCACAGCGAGGTATGTATGAAGGTTGTCTTCTGTAATGTGGTTAAAACTTTGTATTTCGGGGCAAAAAAGGGACCTATAACCCTACAGTGAAATACCTATTTCAATGTGGGGTTATAGGTATTATTGACGTTCTTTTTTCAAGTGTGCTCAAAGATGTCCACCAAGCGTGTGCGTTGATGAGTTTGTAAGCGCAGCTCTCTATTTACCATTATGACAAGAATTTGACAGTTCGCACGTACTTGCCGCGGAAACAGAAAAATAACGTGTATAAGAACCCTGATGTGAAATTCTTCGATATTGACACAGTGATTCAGTCTTGAAAACAAACAACGATAGAGAAACAGATTTGTTACTTTTAAACGCATACAATCAATCATCAATTAAACATCATCATCAGCCTGTATCACTCCACTGCTGGAGATAGGTTTCTCCTAATTCAGGCCACGAAACCCAGTCCTCCGCATTCCGCATTAAGCTCGATCACATCGACCTTCTTTAGGTCGTCGGTTCATCTGTCTAGGAGTCGTCTAACCTTACGTTTATATAGCAGTCTCTATCTCTGTAACTCGTTTGGTCCTGCAACCATCAGTTCCTCGGCAGATATGGCCACGATATATTCTTTAACCTTTGCGATTTGCACACAATAAGCAAGTTTTATATCAACCAGCTCTTGTCTACGGCCGTTGCAATATGGACGAAACTTCGGGGAATAATTCAAAAGAAAAAAGAATAAACCTCATAGCTTACACAAAAGTTATATTACTCATGTCACCCTAATAACATTTTGATGAATGTGAATATTTTCATATTTTATACCCAACAGCCAAATATCCTTAAAGCAGCAAGCACCAAACATAATTGACTGGAACGTTTTAGTGTACTTTAAAAATGTTCAAAAATAACTGACCCCAAAACGAAAAGCTTTCATAAATCAATCAAAAAACTAATTAAGATCAACTGTACTAAGGATTGCACTTAACCATTTAACAATACGAAGTTTTATTTTTATGCGAACACGTAATGGGCGTGGCAGTGATCACAATTTGGAAATATACGAGCGTGAATTTTGACAAGCAATGAAATGAAAGACTTGTATTTGTACTGGCAAGCAATGTATTTTGAAAATGAGGGCATATTTAAAAAAACTCTGACGCGTCAGATAACAAGCTAAATTATTACCAAACAAAACCCTACTGCTTGAAATAATAACTTCATAGACATTTAATTTTTTTCCAAATTTTTATGTACTCAGTGCCACTCTCATAACTGAGACGAAATCCATCAAGCCATTTAGGCTTTAGATCGTGCCAAATAAATATAGAAACATACAAACAAACAGTCGAAAAACATAATCCTCCTTCTTACGCAGTAGGGTAAAAATTTATCATCTATAAAACGCCATCAATTTCAAAAGTGCTTCAGTACCATCCATCTAACTAAAAACTCTATTATTTTATTTGGGAGCTACGATGGCACAGACAGTTAGAAACAATGGATGCCATAATATGTTAATCTATTCTAAAATAAGTAATGTCAAATTAAACTTAACAGGTCTGGTGTTCATATAATTTGCTAATAAATCAGAGTTAATTTATTACAGCTTACAAAGAGGAAGCCATTTCAAAAATACATCCCTATTCCAACAAAATTTACAACCAGCTTATGTAGTATTACCGTGTTATGTAGATATCATGTGAAACGCTGGGCCACACTCTGAACACAGGTAATTATTTTTTAACTTGTTAGGTTCTTACGCGTACTAGACTCATTTATAATGCAATTAGTAGAACCACAGAGTTTCGATTACACAGAAAGAAATCTTTATACAAACGCGTTTATAGAGCAATGCTTATACTTGTAGAAATCGTTCAGGGACAATCTTGGAAATCTTTGGAATAAAACTGTCCCAGATTCCTTGTCCATGAATTACGTCTATGTTTTATTTGCGTCGCTCAAGCGATTGACGTATGAAGCATAACTACTGTACTTTCGGTGTTTTGTAGTTAAACTGCTGGGCTTTGAAAATAATCAAATTTAATGCGTGTGTACCTGTGCGTGGTACCTATAAATTTAAAACAAAATTATAACGTCCCTATTTCATTTGAGAATATGTTTTCAATAATAACAGAAACAGAAATTGCTCGTCTCAACGCGCATATTTTAAAATGAATTTCAATCAATCTTCGCAAGCAACTGATCATAAATGCCTGGTTCGACTTAATACTTATCCGTATATCTGCGATAAAAGGACCTCCCGTAAAATCCTGGTTGATTTTATGATCATACTAATTGGCTGTACCAAATAAACGTGGAAATATGAATGCATAAAACTGGGCTCGATTCCTTGGTTGCAACTCCTAATGGATTTAGCGACATTTGCGTTGTAAACTTTTTTTTTAATTCTCATTAGTTTTGTTAAGCCGATGCGAATTTTAATACGTGTGTAGTTGTATTTTTTTGCATTTTGTGTGTTGGGTGGTGTAAAGAGTGTTTTTTATAGTTTTGTGAATTGTGTCTTTTGTTAGTTTTAATAGAGATAGCGCATTGCTAGGTGTTGACTAAAAATATGAAGTGTGAAATATTGCGCGTGAATATTACAAGATGTGCAATGATATTCTTGTTGGTTTTATCGTAAAGGTATATAATATCTGAGGTGATGAGTTTTGTTGTGCAGGGGTGGATGCTTTGCATACGTTTGTCGACGCTGGTTGATGATTATCAGCAATAGACAAACTTGCAGTCCTCAGCTAAGCTGTGATATTAAATAAAGCGTAATCCTAATTAATCGTTTGATATTTTAACATGAGTTGTTACATAGACAAGTAAACATTTTTGTACATAATTTTGAGACTACGTCTTTATAGTAGAGGAGCCTAAGTAGCTATCTTGGATTTACTCGAGCGTCGTGGGATTTGATTTTAAAGATTATTTTGGTACGAAGAAAAAATAGTAAGGATGTATTATATATTTTCAAAGGGGAAGAGCTCCGGGTCTTAAAATAATACTTTCACATGAAACGGGGATGAAGTGAACCTAAAAAAGCTCCCATTCAAATGACTTACGATTCGGACAAGCCGCAAGCTCGTGACGGCTTTTTGAAAATTTATAAAAAAACATCTAAGTACAGATTTGAAAAAAAAATCACATAATTGTTGATATATTAGATCAGCATGTCTAGGATATTAAGCTGAACCAGCTTAATGATAATCGAATGTAGGTACTCGAGTACCTTTATTGATATTTTTTTATGCTACACTATATAAACAGCTAATATTCAGTAGAGGTACCCAACAGGGTACGAGGTATTCTCTCGTGTTAATCATGACTGCCTCTTTGGCTCAGTGGGAGTGTGTCCGACTGCTACGCATGAGGTTGTGGGTTCGATTCCCACACGGGACACCATTTGGTGTGATCCACAAATAGTTGTTCCGAGTCTAGGAGTGCAGGGGGACTTTACAAACATACAAGTCTGTGCTCTTTATACTTCGCTATAGGGTACAAGCCCCTGTCCCAGACAGGGGGCTTGTACCCTACAGCGAAAGTCGTCTTTATTATTATAAAAAATAAATGTGTAAATGTGTGTTAATCTGCCGCGCTCCAGTAAATCCAAGTTAGCTACTTGGACTCCCCAGTGTGAGTGGTCACCTTGCTGTAAGATGTAAGGTAAGTAACTTTTACTTCAAAGTTGATCTTCAAAACCGCAATACTAACTAGTTTAGTCTCTTAAGTCACAGAATGTATGACAACCCATAAAAACCTTTAGTTAGTTAGTGCAGATTGGAAACTAAACAGTTTTTAGCACTTCTGCAAATACTTTGTTAGAACATAATTTAAAAATTTTAAAAACCACTATGTAACTGACACAAACCTAAACTGATACCCTTAAAAACTTTAATAAGGAAATAAATTGAGAGTGGCTTTATTCGCGTCGGAGTCATATTTACACAAAAAACCAAATACACTATTTGACATGAACTCATTTAACAATATTGCAACGATGCTCCACTCATCTAAATCCATTCAGGCATTCTGAAAATTTTATAGACGAGCCTGTACTATGGAGTTTGAGTCAAAATAAGTTGTCTTAAAATAATTATTTTATTATTACTTTTGCTTATTAGCTGTTCCCCGCAGCAGTGTCACCCGCGGGTTATTAGCCTATGTGTTAATCCACGGTGTCAGCTAACTCCATACCATTTTTCATTTAAATCGCTCTAGCCGTTTAGACGTGAAGAAGTAACAAACATATACACTCACATGCTCACAAACTTTCGCCTTTATAGAAGCAATTTTTATAGGCATTTCTTGCCAAAGACTTTACAAATACAATAATTGCATTTTTGAAAGATAGAAAAATTTGAATCCAGACTCGCTTCTGGCCCCGGTTTGGCTACGGAAGTCTCGGGTTCGATTCCTGAGTCTGGATTCAAAAAAAATTTTTCTATCTTTCAAAAATGCAATTATTGTATTTGTTTCGCCTTTATAATATTAGTGTGATTAATAATTCCTCAGAGTTATTTGTAACTATAAAATAACAGTTACAATCGAGTTTCTTTCTCGTTTGTTGGGTAAAACATACATCTATTTACATTACATTCTATTATAAATATACGTCTAGGAAATACACATTATTAGAAAAATACATTAATGTATTCACAGGCAAAGACAATTTTAAGTGTTTGTGCAATAACACGTCGCGGTTGTGCGAATAAATCTATCAGCTAGTTTTGTATCTAGGGCTGTCACTACAGAAAGCCTTGCCAATAATATGTCACTTTTGACTTGGCACGGGACGCCACGTCTACTTTCTGTCTTTCATTTGTACTCGCATATCTATAAAGTTCAATGCGATACTGGGCTTTGTGCGATCGTAGATTAATCGGCTTATAGCCACTGTTATACTTAACCGATTTTTACGAAACTATTGGCAGTATTTGTGTTAGAATTTTAATTAAAAATCAACAATAAAGG
Organism: Herminia tarsipennalis; assembly: GCA_945859575.2. Taxonomy (NCBI): domain Eukaryota; kingdom Metazoa; phylum Arthropoda; class Insecta; order Lepidoptera; family Erebidae; genus Herminia; species Herminia tarsipennalis. The sequence goes on along the minus strand of OX243834.2, from coordinate 4,173,809 downwards.
AATCAAAATCTATTATTGCAGTTTTTCGTTTTAAACATAAAAGTAGACATGAAAGTAACAAAGCTTAGGTTTGAGTTAAGAAACCGTTCATCTACGTTAGTTTTTATTATCTTCAAAGTAAAGATTTTTTACAATGAAGTAAAGTTATTTTACAATGTTACAGTAGTATAGAAATTGAAATTGTGCTTGTAGGTATTATGATCGTAAAGATTAGCAAACACATTGGTTCCTTTAATAAAATCATTACTGAAATACAACTTAAGGGTTTTAAAAAGGTCACCCCTTGTGTTGTGTGTCAGCTCTCATGAACTTTACAAACAAAATATTATTATATATATATCAATTTGTTTTTTTATTTTTATTCGTTTTTAAACAATTATTGTTTTATTACGAAATAATTGCGTTTGCCAGCCCTGCCAATAACTAGGCGTTTTGAGTTACACTTGGTACAAACTAACAAGCTAAGGCTAGTTACACAAGCCCTTATACAGGGTGTTGTATCCTCACTTATGTTTTTACATTACGCAGTCGGTACAACAGCCTGTTAGCAGGCTTCTTATTGAATTTGTCAATAAGTAAGTGTTTTTGGGATGTAGTCACGATTTTTTTCCTTACATGGGAGTAAGATGATTCGAAGATAGTAGGTTTTGTTTTCAACTGGCTGTACTGTGGTATCATTTTAACGAATGGTCACTTAACCGTTTTCAATTTTTTGTAAAAGTTATTTGGAAGTATATGGCGCTTTAACTGTCCATTATATTTAAAAAATACATATAACTAAGCACTGTTAGTCTTGTTAAACCCACCAATTAAACAAAATTGCTTGTGTTAGGAGTGGGTTCAGGATACTATAAAAAGTTGAACTCAAACTCACGAACTCTGGATGGCAGGTCTGATACCTTAACGACTAGGCTACCGGCGCTTCGTTAGAAGTCCAATTTCTCTTCGTATATGTCAAGACTTGACAGTTGTTTTGACACTCTTTTCCAAGATACTGGTAATAGCAACCATCTAACTAACAGCTTGTTTGTCACCATATTCACATAAAAAACTCCTACATTCTTTTCAAATCAGCATTTCAAGAAACCATAATCAAATCTACGGTCGTAAATATTCAGAAACATATCTTCAAATAATGCAGTTGCATCACTATTGTGGTAGTGGTGCGACATTCTTGAGCGTTTATCGATGAATAACTCGATTACCGCGTAAATAACTATCGATAAACAAAACAGACTACGATGGGTAAGCATTACGCCTACATTGTAACGGCATAAGCACAAAATACCAAGAGTAGAGAATGTAACGTTTATAAGTACTTTGCTCGAGCAACGCGCACATAGTGATCGATCACGTACATTGAATGCTAATATGGCAAGAAATCTATAAATTCTCGAGGTCGAGAATAGCCGCCTAGTATCAATTTTGGAAGTTCTCAAAATATCCTGCCATGGAAAAATGACAGCAAATTTGTAAAATTCTCATTGGTCGTGGTGTCTAAGATGTAGCTTAGACATAGAGAACGGACTGATCAATAACCTCAAAAATTTACGACTTTCTAGAAAGAGATAAGTTGTCTCTAGTATTATTCTTCAGCTCCTGCAGGCCTGTGACGTGGACCAATCAGATTTCTAGAAAGATATAATTATACAGAACAACTACTTGCTGCACTATCTTACACTCGGCGTCCTATGTTTATGGTCCACATTTACACGAGCGCCAATTTGTGTTGATTTTGGAACTACTCAAAATTTTTAACTAACTTAACTCTCTTTGCTTCCATTTGCCATTATAGACCACTTTGGACTACTTTGTTCCGAAATTCTGTGTTCGTGAGCGATGTCTGTGTGTGCATTGCTCGAGCAAAGTAACTAACTATAAAGGCTACCTTCTGTACTCTCTGTATTTTGTAGTTGTTATGAAGGAGAATGCCTTGATCAGTACAGTTAAAACATTAGCCTATGCCTGTCAAAGTAGGGCTTGGACTTTAAGCGATTTTGATCCTATGAGACTAGTAAAGTAAAGGTTTTTATCGTTTGCCATAAATGTAATGTATTGTAATGTGTATTCACGTTGACGAGGTAACTTTGACATCATATTTTAAAGTAAACATTATTGTACATTAAAGTAAAGTGCGCACGATGCGAAATGTTTCATAACAAACCATAGTGTGATGACTCTACCCATGGGCAGATCTAGGGTTTTATTCTGGAGGGGCACGACCAGAGGCACTTGCCAGTGAGTGCCGGATGCTTATGACGAGGGGGAGGGATGCTTTTTGACACCGTCCAAACGTGAGTTGTTTTGGGCACACCCCCTCCTGCAATGGGGGAAGGTGCCCAAAAATAATTCCTTCTGGGGGAAGGGGACACAAGAGGCAAATGGTCAAAGAAATTCGGTACACCAGGATCCGCCTATGACCCTACCACATCACTACAATTTTCCGAAATCAAATATACAAGTGAGATTCAAACCTGCGTCTTCTCAATTGGGAGTCTTATGCCTAAGAACTAGCAACGCAGAGGTAGGTTCATTTTTTTCCGATGAAAGTTAGGTTCTACGTTTGTCAGTTATGCAAAATTTTGTTACAAGGAGCGTCAGTCACGCATTAAGCTAGTGCTCGATCTGTGCCTACTATCGAATGCATGATCTTAAAATTTAGTATATCCGGTACAGAATATCATTAAAATCACATAACAATTTGTTAGTCAGTATAACTCTGTAGGAAAGTCCTGTATCCCAAACGCTAAGGAATTCAGCTGACTGTTGAAAGGTATTTCTTTACTCTTCTAAATGACGTAATATCAAACAATCAACCTTTATAAGTTGTATAAGTTCTTGCATTTTTGAAGTTTATATGTAGGTACACCCAGACTCGGAACAGGCACGGACCAGGGTCCTTATTCACTATGTTTTTTTTTGTTTGCGCGGCAAGCCCCCGCGTACTGGTACATGCGCGGTGCGCTCAAAGATGTCCGCGCAGCTCTCTATTGACCATTTAAGACAAATTTTGACAATTAGAAGCGCGGGCTTGCCGCGGAAACGAAAAAAAGATAGTGAATAAGGACCCAGTATGCCTATTTTGACCTTTCCATGCGCTGCACTTGTACAATGAACTTGAATAAGGTCGGTTAGTCACGCTTAAACCTATGTCTATAAAGCAATTAAAATATAATGTATTGTAAGGTACGCTGGTCGCAGGATATTAGAACAAATGCGTCGTTAGGGCGAGGTGCAACGTGTACCGGCCTTGTTACTTCGCACATGTTGTTGAGACTTATATCTAGGCGTGTTTGTGGGATAGTGCGTGGACCGATTGTGAGCAAGTTGGGCAACTAGTTGGAAGAGAGATTTTATGTTTTGACAGCGGATTATGGTATACATCTGTGAATCAAAAGCGAATAGTACTCGTTAACTTTCTTTCGAGAAATTTAACTTAAAGAATAGATCTGGTTGGTAATGATGAGTCTTATTTCGCTTTGAGTGGATCATGGTTCCCGTATTTATCTATGTTTTGGACGATGTTTTGGACGCTTAGTAAGTAGTAGGCAGTGACTTATGGATTTGTAAATATGACTTATCGTTTATTTAGATAAATAACGTTTGAAACATTTTACTATTAATATTTACTATAAAACCATTTATTATTGAAGAACTTTATATCTATTATATAATTATCAACCAAATTGTTGCTATCGTTGATATTATATGATAAAATTGTTATTAAGTTACTACTAAATTAATATGTATATTTTTATTTTAATATATCTATTTTATGTATATAATTTCATCTGTTGTAATTAATTTTGTTATTTTAAATTTAAGCTTCATGGTTGGGCCATAACAATGCAACACATAAATGCTTCTTTATCCGTAAAAATATTTCAATGTTGACCGTTCTTATCGTCCGTATGTCCGTTTATCCACACACCCAGCTCAGATAATCCAAAGATCCAGAAACATTCAGATCCCATCGGATACCGCGATATACTTACAATAGTTGTCGTTTAAAGGACTAAATCTTGTTATTTGGACGCCTACGGTCACATTTTACATCGGCTATAGACTTTCGAGAGGTGTTACGTAGACTTTGTAACTTGTAGACTAGATATATCAAAATATTCATGACTAGGTTTCACTTACGGCTTTGCCTGCGTTATATCTAATTCTGATATTTATACTATATTACTATGGTGTGTCGTAAAAAATCAATTCATCGTTTCAAACTTTCTGATTTATAAATTAGTATATTTCATTTGTTTTTTTTTATAGATCTCGATGCTCGTATCATAATTCAAATTGCTACAAATTATTTTTAACACTCTTATTTCTAATTAAAAAAAAATATGTCAAAGAGTCCAGGTAATGCAAAAACTTGCGTCTAGAAGGCCAATTCACGTAGGTTTCGGTTAAATCGGCCATTTTTGTATTCTATAATAAAATAATAAAATAAAAATGATTTATTCACTTAGTAAGCAAAATACTTCCCTTGTGAAAAGTCGATTCTACATTTACTTGTAATGCCTGTTTATCATCATCATCATCATCAGCCTATCGCAGTCCACTGCTGGACATAGGCCAATTGCACGCCTCTTTGTTCTATCCTCGGCTTCTCGCATCCAGCTCCTGCCAGTTTGCATTCTTGTAACTTTGGGATCGGTCGGTGAATTGGCCTGCTGTTCTGATGTTGTGACTTGCTGAGTAATTATAAACTACAAATCAAATTAAAATCATGATACATGTATTAATCCATACATTAACTATATATTACAATTAAATCCCATTTAAATATTCTATTCTACCCGTTCCATACTCTACGTTACCGTGCAATGTTCTTGCAACACTGTACGTATATAACACTTTATCTCAGCACTCTCCCTAGATGCGCGCACGCATAATTCAACGCTAAGTGTTGCAATTAAATATTGTTTAGCTTTGTTTCTCATGTTCTATTATAAAAAGAATTTTATATTTGACTAGCCTGTTGGTCTAGTGGTTAGTGACCCTGACTGCTAAGTCAGAGGTCGTGGGTTCGATCTTCGATTCCACGATAAATCTTTGTGTGATGAGTACGATTGTTTATAAAGCTGAAGAGTTTGTTTATTTGTTTGAACGCGAAAATCTCAGTAAGTACTGGTTCGAATTGAAAAAAAAAATTTTTATTGATGGATAGCCCATTTATCGAGGAAGGCTATAAGCTATATAAAATCACGCTATAGAGCAGAGCGCTAATGAAAAATGTTGCAAAAACGGGGTAAATTGACGCAGACTAAGACAATTTCGACATATGACGGGTGGTCTCCGCAGCTTCTTTGCCACAAAACCTGACACGTCGTCCGGATCTGTTTTCTTTAGCAAGGTGATGGTCTTGGATGCTCTTCATCTAGTCGATTTTTTCAAGAGTTTGGAAAATCTGACTATTGCATTCTTTTCAACTTGCAGATCTGAAAATTTTGACTCCATCCATAGTTTCAATAGCATTGTGAATAAATGCCAACAGTTCGTTAGCTATAAGTTCCTGACAACTCATAGTGACGTATAACGACTATCGTCGCACAATACGCGTACAGAGTAAGCACGTCCGTATCGGAGCGTCGCCATTGAGGCAAAGCTTCCTTAAGTTTTATATAACTAAATGTTATAGTATGTTGTTATTTAATGTGCAACTTGACATAAAGTTGGATACAGTGTACCTATGTAACAATTGCATCCAAAGATGGTATTTTATGGCCTTCCGAAGAGGCTCGGCATAAGACGTGCGAGTGAATTGGCATTAGCAACAAATTGAAAATATTGTTGCTAGTTTTCTTTACTATACTGCTGAATAGTCTCTAGTGAGAGGTAGAGGAGTTAGTGGCGACCGAATAGATAGAGAAATATGCGAGGTTAGCAACGTAAATAATGTAGGACTTTAGATAGTTGATCGTTTTTGAAAAACGGCATTCCTTTCCATGCTTTATATAGCGGATAACGTTAAGCTATCGGTCCTGCGCTTGATCTCTTTTTTTTAATAGTTTTAGATTTCAGATCTATACTACTCGGACTATAAGAGTGAGGAATTAGAGAAGAGCACTTGCATCTGCATACATTTATACTTAGAGGTGACCAAGCAGCGCGAGATATCTGCAAGATTAAGAAAATCATAGCAGTCCATAGATGGGTGACCGTTTTCGAACATTGTCCCACCCGTCCCTCGGAGAGCACGTTAGGCCGTTGGTCCTGCGCCCAACCTCTCTCCAGTCGTATCAGATTTCAATCCATCAGGGAATAGAGAGTGCACTCATGTATGCGCATACACTTGTGCACGATTTGGCTAGTCACTGATGAGAGTGGTCGCTGTCAACGAAATAGGTTAGAAGACCATATTTTTTAATATATGTCTAGCAATGTTAACAAAATCGACAATGTGGATCACGGGTTTTAATCCTTCATACATTTAATATGTTAAAATTATAATATCTTGGGACAACTCACACAACGCCATCTGATTCCAAACTAAGCAGAGCTTGTACTATGGCCACCAGACAACTGATAAACTTCTGTATTTCTAAAAACAAACAGAATAAACCATCATGCTCATCAGATAAAGTGTTATCTTGGATGGGGATTAAACCCACGACCTTAGGCTTAGCAGTCAGGGTCACTAACCACAAGACCAGCAGACAGTAATATGCGAAATTTTAGTTAGTAAAGTACTCCACAATATACTGCATGTAAAAAAGTAAAATTGTCATTTAAAAAAAAAACATTATCTTGACGATTTTATTGGTGACAACTGTCACTCTCTCTTGAGAAGCCACTGACACTAAAGTCGATATATGCCACACAATAGAACCGGAGGCAAATATCATTACCAGTCAACAAGGCATAAACACATATTAGCATAATATTATTGGGAATAGATAACTTGGTTTATATCACAAGCGAAGCGTGTAGCGATTCAATGATTTACATAGAAATGACATCTTCGAAAAAAAAAATCGTATAAGGATTCATCAATTGAGGTAAATATTACTAACTCAACATAAACTCACACGCACACACACACACACAAACACGCGCACATCTCTCATTCTAAGACAGCCACTCTCCACCAATCCTTTTGATTATATACGAATCTACTATCCAGAGTTTGGAGAGCTTGGTAATCTGTAATACAGGTCTCCTAGTACAGATATCAGTCTCTCACACAGTATATATCTAGCTTATCAGCTCTAATAATTAAATGAATGAAACTGTTATATATTATGTATAATGTGTGAGAAAACCAAATAAAACTATTTTTATTGTATTTATATAAAATAATTATTACTTATTTAGTTCTCAACTCCTGACAAAAAGTTATGTGTCTGTTTATAGGTATGTATGTATACCTGTGCAATCGAAGTAACTGAAAGAATAGACCAATTCAGATTCTAATTACGCCAACAAAGAATAAAGTGGAATAAAAAAATCAAATATTTAGGGCGTTTAATAAAGTGTCAACTTAATTGACTTCGATTAATTAAGTAGATTTATATTTTACTAGCTTTCGCCCGCGGCTCCGCCGTGTATATCGGTTATCTCGATAAAAATGGCCTTCCCCGGGGCTCAAACTATCTCCATAACAAATTTCATCTAAATCGGTTGAGCTGGTTGAGCGTGAAAGCGTAACAGACAGACAGATAGAGTTACTTTCACATTTGTAATATTAGTATGGATAGTATTATTTTAAGAATGTTTTATTAAAATTGGTATTACCAAGCTGGATCACATAGGAAAATAAAATTAAAACTAAAACGCTTTTCTTTTCTATCTTGTACCATAATACAACCAAACTCCATTCAAAGGAACTCATTTCAATAGGCGCCTCGCTCGCCCATTTTTACCTGACCTTCCTTTCCCACTCTCTTTGCCCAGTATCGCCTAAAAGAAAGCTTCTACAGATATTCTCAGAGGTCTTCATACACTGGACACTGTTTAGGTAACACTTGTAAGGTCAGATGCCCTCTGGCACTGAGGCACTACCCTTTTTTGTATATACTTGCTTTCACTTACAAAATATCTATCAAATTAACATAGGTAGTATAAGATTCTGTTATCACGGTTTTGTCAAATAAAATGTGGATTTAATCGACTACACTAATTAAAATATCTTGGGACAACTCACACAACGCTATCTGATCCCAAACTAAGCAGAGCTTGTACTAGGGAAACCAGACAACTGATAAACATACTTATATGTTTCTAAATACATACATATTATAGTTAAATAACACACAGGCACAGAATAAACCATCGTACTCATCACACAAATTTTATCCTGGGGGGGGATCGAACCCACGACCTCTTGCGTAGCAGTCGAATACACTCCAACCGCGCCAGGATTTGGTTTTTATAATATATTAAAACATGTCTGTGTTATCTTATGATAAATGCTTTAATTTAAAAAAAAAACGAAATATTTAAAAAAACACGTACAGTAAGTGTTTTATAATATTCTATTAATAATAAACTTTTATAATTTATTTAAAAAATCCTTTATCTAAATTAGTTTCTCAATATATCTAGATAATTTAGACTAGATTATTGCAGCGATTGATTTAAATCTTAATCAGAAGCGTTCATTGACATCGAGTGGATTAAAAAATTATAGAATTTACTTGTTTTAATAATTCTTAATTAATGACAGGTTGCATTTGAAAGGATGTTGTAAATCTTAGTGTTTTTTTAAACGACTCCGGCAGTAATGTATAAGCCCTGTGTCGTGGGGGACTTTACAAACATACAGGTCACGGAGACAAAGTTCACCCAGACTAAGGCATCAGTCTCACAATTGTGAGGTCGCGGGTTCGAATCCTACCCATTATACTACCGACGTGAACCCACTCATAACACAAGCCTTTGAGCTTAGCTGGAGGGGTTAACAATATTGCTAATAATGTGAGACTCACAATCCCACATTGCTAATTATCTTTAAAAAAATTTTTGACGGGACTAATATGCCAGAGGTAACGGGTTTTATTTCCACCCAGGATAAAACTTTCTGTGATGAGCACGATGGTTTATTCTGTGTCTGAGTGTTATTTATCTATAATATGTATGTTTTTAAAAATATATAAGTACAGTAGAATCCGTTTATTATGACTCCGCCTATATTGACCAACCGCCTATAATGACGTAATTACACAACGAAGTTTGGTTTACATACAAAATTCTTTGTAACATTGTCGGATATAATGACTTCGCTTACAGTGACATGTCGCTTATAATGACCCAATTTTATTACATTTTGTCCATTTATAGTGACCGACATGATTCTTTACACCTTCGGCAATGGCCGTTGATTCCCGACGACGTTCGGCACATGGCTTGTTTTTGTTTTGAATCTCAATGGACAGTTGAACGTCATGCATTGATGATTTTAGTGATAATTCTAAGTAAAAAAAATAATAATCTGATTTCTTAAGTAAAAAAATGAAAAATATACTATACATGTATTACGCGCAATTTTGATTTTAATTTAATATGCTGTTTCTCTATTAAAATAAGTATTTACCTTAAAAAAATAAGGTTATTTTTATTTCACAAAAATGCTTTGTATGACGTCCGCTTAGTATGACGTGTTTGTCAATTCCCTTCGATGTCATTATAAACGGATTCTACTGTATGTTTATTAGTTGTCTGATTACCATTGTACAGATTTTGCTAGTTTGGGATCAGTGTGAGTTGTCTTATGATATAAAAAAATAGTTGGTTCCAGTATGTAAAAAAGCCAACGTAACGCGTTGATGTCTTTTAAAGGCAACCAGAGATAACACATTTAGAGATTCCGTTGAAATGAAACGACTTAATATGATTTGCCTTTACTTAACAGAAGACAAGAAATAATATACTCTTGTGTATCTGTTATATACCTAGTGTTAATTGAACTAGCTTTGTCTCGTAGCTTCGATCCCACTTTCAGCTGTTTTAATTATTTTGTATTAACAACAAATTTCATCAAAGTTGACACAGGGTTTTTGAAGCTAACACATTTAAACAAACTCTTCAAACTAGTTATATCAGTATAATAAGGGCATTGATTTTGCCGCTCTTGATAAAAATGAAGCGTTTTAGCATCACTTTTAAAAAAGTTGCACAAAGAGACCCTTACTCCGATTTCTGACACTCTACACCCAATTTAAATATAAACAAATAAAAATAAGAACAATAACAAATTCGAAAAACAATTTTTTAATAAGCACAAAACGATTGGACTTTCGCGCGAATCGTAATAATCGAAAAAGTTGAGTTCCGAACGCGCTTCGCATTCTACAAGACTCTATTAAAGCCTCCTGATATTATTTCAGACGAAACTCAACCTTATTTTTCAGACAGTAAGACTCAAAATGTTATTATTGTTTTCTCTGAAGTCCACGCATTACTTTTTTACAACGCATCTTAAAGAAATACTTTTGTTTGCATATCACGACACGATTTCGTTACGATTCTTATTCGATATATTTTTGTTAGGTATATATGCCATATTCGATTTTATAAATTTTGTAAATCAAAACTTTTATAGTTTAACCAAATATATTTACTAAGTATGGATAGTGTTATATTTTTTGGATATAATTATGTAAGTCCAAGAACTTTTAACTTAGACTTACGACCAATCGGAAAACCTACGTAGACAACAAGCTTATCTTTAATATTCTGTGACTGCCTCTGTAGCGCGGTGGGAGTGTATCCGACTGCTACGCAAGAGGTCGTGGGTTCGATCCCCACCCAAGATAAAACTTTGTGTGATGAGCACGATGGTTTATCGGTTATCTGGTTTCCATAAAACAAGATCTGTTAAAAAATTTGATAAACTTTCGCGATTTGTACACATATGAAAACCGTATTGCAACGGCCATGGATGCCAGATTGTTACCAAAATATTTTAACCGAAAAGTTTCATACAAACTTTACACTTGAACTTGTGAATTTTCAAAAATCCAAAATTTCATTTCTAACCCTTTTAGTTTAAACCCTGTGTTGATATGTCAGTCAGTCAATCAGCTTCTCCTTTTGTATAAATAATTTACAAATGCAGAAGAAACTATTTGTATCCATTTTATCCTGCGTATGATAGAAACGTCTTTATTTATAATATAATGATAGATTATGCACTTTTAGATAGATTACTAAGATCGACAGATACCTCACGCTATCCTTATTTAAATTGATAAGAAAAACAGAGCAAGCGTTACTCGTATCAAGATTTTAAACAAGTTACTCAACACGTCTCAGTATAAATAAGAAACGGAAAACATTTATAAATCCTCATTTCATTCATAGCATATTAAAAGAGTTGTATTTCTTAAATCGATTGGATATTACTTCTCCATTAAAAGCTAAAAACTCTATTAAAATGTCGCGTGTTATAAATAGCTCGATTTCTTGTATTAGCAAAAAAGATCGATAGGCTTCTACATTCCGCTTTGTGCTTAGATCCTGTGTAATTTATACTGCAATATAGCCTTATTTTATAACCTACCTTGATGTATATAAAATAGGGTTTATTTTACCTTGATTTCTTTTCCGATTATAGTCTTCTGTGATTGGGTGATTCCCTTCATTTTACATGACAGAAATTAATTGTAGTGGTATGGAATCGTGTGTACTTAATGATGTTATTATTTCTATTATAATGTGTATTTTTAGTTATATTTGTGCACATTTTAAAATAATTAATCGTGTTTTAGATTAGGCAAATATAGGTGGAGTGAAAAAGTATGTTAAATCAGCATGTATTGGTAACTTTGCCCGTTAAGGCCAGTAACAGAAAAGTATAGTGCATGCTTGTTGCGTGCCAGTAAATTAAAATAAGATACACGCACGTGTATTTTCAACCTTACTACAAAATTATTTTTTGAATCAAAATTATACTTGTACTTATAATAATCTATACATAGTATTAAATAAAGTAGCTCCTGTTGTCTGTGTGCTTAGATTTTTTGAACTAGGCAACGGATTTTAATGCAGGTTTCAGCTATAAATAGATCGATTAAAGAAGAAGGTTTATTTGTATCAAACGTCCGACCTACGCGTACGAAGTCGCGGGTTTCTGCTATATATTATAGAAGATATTACACCCAGATACAGAATAAACTACCGTGCTTATCAGACAAAGTTTTATCCTGGGTCAAACCCACGACCTCTGGCTTAGCAGTCAGAGTCACTAACCACTAGACCATCAGGCCAGTTTTAATCACTTTGATGCTTCATTTTATCCTTTCTTAGGCAGAAGGTATTTTTATCATTAATTGATTGCTTTCGACTAGTTTGAACCGGATGCTGACTCCACTTCTGATAACGGCCGATGCAACCTATGGTATAGGTGTAGTATAGGTTCATGATTGCGTTATTCCCCTTGCTTTTTTTAATATTTTAAACCATGCAACTCGAACATCTTAATTGTAGATTGTAGAAATCCCTTTTACGCGAAGAAGGTGGTATAAGTGGATTTTACGGCTAATAATGTGATATTTTTTTTATATAGACGACTCCTGCATTAGGGTACAAGCCCTGTGTCGCGGAGGACTTTACAAACCTACAAGTCACGGACACAAGGTACACCCAGACTCGAAACAACAAATTGTGGATCACACAAAGTTATGTACGTGTGGGAATCGAACCCACGACCTCTTGTGTAGCAGTCGGAGACACCCCCACCGCGCCTTAGAGGCAGTCAAAATTATTCTGTACGAATGAGTTCCATCCGACTAATTTCTCTCTGGGCAAAGTTACGATTGCTAAATCAGATGTTTTAACTGCATGTGTAATTTCATTCGATAGTTTCTAAAATCTTTTACTCACGAATCGTTATGATTAATTATTATCCCCGAAGAAATAAAGTTTTACAGGGCAATCACACATAACTGGTACCGAGCATTCAAAGTACAATCAACAACGAAGCCACTTAACAGATTTAACTATTCAAAGCGTACAATCTCCAGAATAAATACAAAAAAATATACGTTATAAAAATTATAAAAGCGACTTCAGGTCTTAAGCATTTTTTTATGTTGACTGTTAAAACTCAAATCCTTAGTAACTTCTGTTATTGATTGTACATCAAAACATCGATGAAAGCTCTATAACTGTTCTTTAAAAGGCTTCTAATAGTTATGATATAAACACGTTATGGGTCAATCTAAGAAAATTTCTTCCGTGATAAAACTGATACTAATTATTGTTGTTACGAAGATTATTATAGATACTTGTTTACTAGTGAGCGGCTTGGTTTTCTGCTTTATGAACGTAATTATAATTTGTAAACAGCTGTTGTTTTGCCTTCATCCCTTATGTGTCCAATTGCTAGTAATAGAACAAGATAAAACACTATTTTAATAATGAATTTACCCAAAGCTGTACATTAATTTAAATTAATTTCATATGATGTTCTACTGCTGGGCACGGGTATAGTAGTAGGACCTTCTTATTAAACATTCAGGGTGAAAATAATATAATCACCATGCTTAGTGAGTGGGTTAGCACTCCGCGTAAGGCTTTAAAGTTCTTGAGGACGCTGCTGCCCGTCCTCAGGTGTGAAATCCCTTAGGCGCTTTGACAGCACCCACAGGAAGAGATAGGGTAGCACTATTCTTAAACCGGTACCACACAGCATTATATAAGCAATAATTAATCACATTCAAAAATTTCTTTAACATTGATATAAAAAAAGATACAAATGCATGGTAACTCGTGATAAAAATAATGATTGTATACAAATAGAAGCCAATACTTCTAATTAAAATATAATTACATTAATTATCATATATAAAAAAATAATTGAAACCTATATTCATTGTAAATTTCCACCAATTTTAATCACATCCGCTATTGATCTACTAAACAGCTTATTTACCTTCTAATAACAAGAAAGCTTATGTACTAATCAACAGTATTTTATCAATTTAATCACTTCTAAACTACATTATAACCAACTAATGTATTCTCTAGTCAATTTGCCGACTACTGAACGCGTTTTCATCACTAAAGGCGTATCCATACATGCGTATGCGCATGAACACAGCAAGCTATGTATCTATACTAATATTATAAAGCTGAAGAGTTTGTTTGTTTGAACGAGGTAATCTCAGGAATTACTTTTTTTATTTTTTTTTTATTTAATAAAAGACAACTCCCGCAGTAGGGTACTAGCCCTGTGTTACGGGGGACTTTACAAACATACAAGTCACGGACACAAATTACACCCAGACCCGGAACAACAATTTGTGGATCACACAAAGTGGTGTCCCGTGTGGGAATCGAACCTACGACCTCTTGCGTAGCAGTCGGACACACTCCCCCGCGCCACAGAGGCAGTCATAATTACTGGTCTGAATTGAAAAAAATATTTTACTGTTGGATAGCCTATTTATCGAGGAAGGCTATTATAACATCACGCTACGACCAATAGGAGCGGAGCAGCAATAAGAAATGTTGCAAAAACGGGGAAAATTTACGCAGACAAAGTTGTGCCGGACAGCTAGTAATTAATAAATGTAATATATTTATGTATATGCTAAAATTTATATAAATCGCAATTCTACGACACTATTCTTGGCGAGAATAGTAGTACGTAATGCACATTCTACTCGCTGACCGAGCGTAAATTAATATAAGTTTTTGCAAATACAACTCCTTGGTAGGGTACAACTCCTGTATCTAGGAGGTCTTTAGAAACATCCGTAAGGTGGCATACTGTGTGGGAATCGAATCCACGTACTCTTTCACAGCGCACAAAACACTCAGATTGCGCCACCAAGGCAGTAGAATATATCCTTACTCCGTTCATGAGCGCGAGCAGGTGTCCGTGAAAGGATAATAATTTGCACGCCAACTCACGAACCACTCGCGGACAAGTGTAGGACCGCCTTTGAACGGCTTGATTTATAATATATCGCATATTTGTGAGTAATAACCGACTACTGATTAACTGATCGTAATATTTTTTATGCTTCATTAAATATTCTCTATTACGCAAACAAACTTTATAATGAAACATTTCAGTGTTGTGAATAGAACTAGTTGGATTTTATTGTAATTGGAGTAATTAAAAAGTTTATAAATTTGCCTGTACAGTTGTATATAACTACCTACGGCTACCGCTCAGATATGAGTTTTGCAATAAAGACTGAGTTCGCTTGTATATTTTTTGAAACATATCTTATTTTAATTAGGTTATTTTTTTTCCAAATATTTTTAGTTTTCTCTTTAAGGTTGATATTTAATGTAACACAGTAATTTACTACTACAGGTATCATGATTTCCATATTATTGTACTGTGTATAAAATGTTGTAAGTTCCAAATAAACTTATTATCACTAAAAAAAAAAATGTATTAACTACACCTGAAACTTTTTCTCACCAACACCCAGATCAAACCTTTGGACGTAGAGAACTGAAATTTTGCTTAAGGTTTATTTTATGATGTAGGCTTATATAATAAAAATAATCTGTAACTCTAGCTCTGAGGGTCTCACGCGGGAGAAACAACAGGCATAAGCTAGACTATAATCACTACATCACTCACTACATCTTCTTGTTTAAAAATATAACACTTGATATATATGTTAAAAGTAAATTATAAATTAAATATGATTTAAAACTCTCTTTAAACTTGAAAACACATGTTCTTAACATTCGCTAAACTACCGCTAAATATAGCATTGCAGTGTTCTTTTATATATTGAATACTAAAAAAGTGATAGCCATAATAGTAATAACCTAAGACATATTACTGATATATGAGCATCCTGGAAATAATTTATTGTTGTTAGTTCATTTATCACAGAAAAAAACATTATTGGCAGCGAATTAAGAGATGTGGTACAACATTTTGTATTATAACGTCTATATGCAAAACACTAATCACTATAATATGCAAAATTCGACACAATTTTAGCTACCGTCCAACTTATTTCTTCGATAAGGAGCTCAATTTATTGCAATTATATCTAAGAATAAAATCTAGTTTATTCGAAGATTATTTAAATAAAATGGGGTGAAGCGATGACATTTCGACAATTTATAGATATACTCAACAGTCTATATTAGTCAATAAACTAGTTTTTCGAATAAATATGGTGATAATTAGATTTTTTATTACGCTGATAACTTCACAATTGTTATGTTTTTATAGCTGGGCAATGTTGATACTGGTGGGCAAAGTAGTATTAAAATAATTTCGAAATGAAAAATGGGAAAAACTTAAATGCATTAATAATGAATATTGACTATTTCGTCTTATATTTTATTTTTTAAAAGGAATTTTTCACACGAGAGTATTGATATCTGAATTGGTACCAATATTTATAGAAATTACACTGTCAAGAGTGAAAATTGAACCCACAACCCTATCAAATGTTTTTTTTTGGCAAATAAAGCATGATCGCTTTATAAATTTATAATCTTTGTATATAATCTAATTACGAGTATGACTGGATTGACTGTTGATATCTATACTTATGAGATATTTAAGAAAAGTTAAAATCTATGAGCAGGCATTTTTGTTTATTTTAAAAAGACGACTCCTGCAGTAGGGTACAATACCTGTGTTGCGGGGGACTTTACAAACATACAAGTCACAAACACAAATTACACCTAGACCCGGAACAACAATTTGTGGATCACACAAAGTGATGTCCCGTGTAGGAATTGAACCCACGACCTCTTGCTACAGTCGGACACACTCCCACTGCGCCACAGAGGCAGGCAGCATTTATTTTTATAATTTTGATATATCGATAGGTTTGTACGCGCAATACACAAAGACCACTGCACGAAATTGAATGCAGCTTTCAGAGTTTTGTTGGTAGTAATGTAAAATCAGGGGCCTTAGATAAATTTATTTATTTTCTTTTTTAATTAGTAAAGGCTTACAAACTAATAACATATTTGTATATACAATATATTATTAGCGATATTGCTATTAACAAGCCCTCAAGCCTTTTGAAATGGCATGCTATTAGATTAGAGTTTACTCTAATCGAATAGAATGACGTCTTTGCGTTTGCACAACTGTTAATCTCATATTTAAAAAAACGCATTTACAGTGTTGCGCACCTATATATATATATATTTTATTTTTTTATAATCTTTTATTTTTGGGTCTTTTATTCTAGGAACATGTCAGCTCCGTAAGGCTTAACCTATACGTTCAGTACAAATAATAATATGAGTCTTAGGGGATCACGAATACGCGAACATCTTATATAGTGATAATGCAGCATCTGATGTAGGGTTTGCCAAAACAGTTGCGAATACGCCCATATCCATCATATTTAAATTGAATTCTCGCATATTTTAGTTCGAAATACCGTTCTCGAGAAGTCGAGGTATACTTACATTTATACACGTGGACGAAGTCGCAGGTAAAAGCTAGTACCTGTAGATTAAATAAAGTAGCTTTTTCTCCTACCAAGTTAGCTACTATTAATACTGAAGTAAGAACGTTTCTGCTCAGCTTATCTCTTTGATAAATGCGTGTGGCATTCCTGCTTTTTTTTTATCAAAAGACATGTAACGACCAGTCACGAGTTTCAGATTGAGATGTGCCTTTTATATCAGTATACAGTGTGACATTTTTCGTAAATTGCTTTAAGAGCTGTGACGTCATTACTTAGTTAATAGCTATTCATTCGGTTGTGTTATAGGTATTTGTTTTACCATTTTTGGTGACAAATTAGATCTCATTTTTTCTGTTTTTACCTTTTGATGTGATAAAGGCTTTTAAATCGATGACCTGATGCACATACGAAAAAGTGTCTAAAAGTCAAGTTATTGATTGGTTGCTAAGCAATAGTAAATGGCGATTGCAGTGACATGACATGCGATACAATTAGAACTAACGGAATTGTAATTGGTTGGTAAGCAACGCGAATGTCATCAATATCATCAATGTTTTCATATGACGTAAAATTATCATCCGTAAACCGACTTTACAGACAACCATTTTCTTTATTTTTTAGTAGTTATTTTAAGTGTTTAGTGAGGGGGGGAGGGGGTAAAATGTTCCAGCGCCCTACTCCAAAGTATGTATTTGAAGCGTCCCCTTTTGTCCAACCAAACGACAAAACCTACCTTAAACGGGCAAATAAAACAATATCTTAGATCCCTAGGCAGGGTAAAGTTGCCCCAAAGCAAAGTATTGGGTCTCCAAGCGCAGTTAACCTCCCAAAAACCAGGAAAAAAGATCCCCCTCCTCCCCATAGCCTAAAGTGTGTTAGACCATAAAGTTTTATGTTTTATTAACTTTATTTTTATTTTGTTTTCAGGTAAAATGACTATCAACCTATACCTGCGTACGCGCAACTCCCTGTAAGGTATTTATGTTATCATAAATTCGGAAAATTTATAAAGTGATTACAAGATTCTCGAGTCTCGTATAAACTCGAAAATGGCGGGATAATTTTAATATTCTTTTATATTTTGTTAGCATATTTACTGCAGTAGTTCGCTTTTTAGAAAAGCAAGTGGTATTTTACTGTATTTTTTTTGTCGTGAAAGTAGTTATTTTCATCGAATCTATTGCTTTTCGAACGTATCATTAATTTATTTATTTTTCTTTCTGAAGTAAATAGGGTTTTTAAATTTAATTTCATGTGTATGTTATTTGAATTCACCTTTCTGTTACACCTTGAATAAGTGAATTACTGAACTAGGAGTGGCTTTAAATTATAATATTTGCGGTATGGATTTGAACTTACGACCTTTCCAATGTCGCCTTTAGCTGTTAGATCTTTATTGCCACAGAATTCAATTATTTATCTGAAATTGAATTAGGTATTTTATTTAGTTTCGAAACAAAATGGTTCGAGTTTCGGTTAAGGCTTACTGTCTTTTTAGATTTAGATTTTGTACCTATAACCTCTCTCTAGAGAGGAATTCTGTGTCCCTGTTATTAGAAAATATTGAGAAAGAAGGTTACTCTTTCAAGAAATGCAGACATAGTTATTCTCCATAGACATTTGAGACCACTTTTAATCACTTTGTGAAAGATGTCTATCGGTGTGTTTACCTGTACCTTGTTATATTGTGCCGCAGAGCAGGAATAAGGCTGATTTAGAGGGCAATGTTTCCGTTTTAAGCTTATTTTTAACCGCCTTTATATAGGTGATTCGCTGTTTCATCCGTATGTATGTATGTTCGTGATTTTCTCAAAAGCTAGTGATCCGATTTGATGGAGTTTTCGATATTTGATTGCATATTTTTCTGGGAAGGTTATAGTGTATAAAGTGTTGTCAAAGTTTATAGAACACTAAAGATATTGATTAAAACATAGTAGTGAGTCATCGTAATTTGCATTCGGTGATGTGTTAGTTATTTTTTCTTTGATATACATTTGCCTCTTGATATACATACTGCCTTTGTAGCACAGAATAAACCATCGTACTATGTATGTATTTAGAAATATATAAGTATGTTTATCAGTTGTCTGGTTTCCATAGTACAAGTTCTGCTTAATTTGGGATAGCGTTGTGGGAGTTGTCCCGAAATATTATAATTATTATTTGAAGAGATTTCATTTTTCTTAAAAAAGTTATTACTCAAAACTTTAAGGAAAGCTTTCTATCAGAATTTGAATACGACCGCTGACTCAGCCAGTTTTTTTTTTGTTATATTTGGATTAACATTATCAATAGAATGCATTACTCCGCACCTATTCTCTTCATGTTAATAAGACTCGCCGTCTTTGAGCCCGTGCGGTATTTTTCATCTTACTCTAACTCTATGTGGTGGAGTGGGATGGCAATATGCCGTTCGACTAGTCAGACGACCGTGTTGAAATACTTACACGAGGCATGGATTAAAACTTGAATGTTCGATGTACTGATTGCATAAAAAGCATTCTGTGAAGAATGTTAGTTGAAATGGAATATCGTTTGAAATATTTAAATTGTCTATGAATGGAGAATCAGTTACTTTTTGAAATGTCTGAAATGTTTTTAATGTTATCGATTTGGTGTCTTTAAGAAAACATTCGTTGGAATATGACGATAGTTCGACTTTTTGTCTTGCTATCACGAGAATTTTTCTGAATGAAAAGATCCACTTAAGAAGTAAAGTACTAGTGAAAAGTCATGATTAAATTTTTGTTGTACATTTCAAAATTATTCAATATACTAGTAACTAGCTACTTTACTCTTAATAAATTTACATTTTGCATCAGTTTCATTAAATTTACGAACCACATTTGGTAACAGCTTAAATTATCATTGACATAATCTTATTCGGTTGGTATACTAACATATATTATTCATATTTTATTTAAACAGTGCAAAAAAGTGTGCTTTACAATCAAAAATTTTGTGTCAACAACCATGTTGGTCTAGTGATGAGTGGTAGATTTTACTTACTTTATTAGAGAAATGGAACCTATGA
This sequence comes from Herminia tarsipennalis, assembly GCA_945859575.2. NCBI lineage: Eukaryota > Metazoa > Arthropoda > Insecta > Lepidoptera > Erebidae > Herminia > Herminia tarsipennalis. The sequence continues at coordinate 4,153,409 of OX243834.2, read as the reverse complement.
CTGGCTTAGAAGACTGTTGTAGGTATAAATTGTGTGAAAGGCTAGATTCTTTATAAAATGTCTGTATATTATTTATTTGTACACTCTTAAGTATTTTGAAATATATGTATATGTATTAGTTGTTTTGTTGCCATTTTATAAGCTCTACCTAGTAAGGGATCAGATGGCCGTGTGTGAGTTGTCCCAAAATATTATATTAAAATTAACTTGCTGTCTGTACATTCAACCCGCGATCCTAATGCCCAAAGTTAAACTGTCATAATGGGTAGTATTTAACACCAGCGGATCACGGATCAGATAACACTTGATAACTAAGGTGATCGATCATGTATAACATGTTATATAACATTTTATATAACATGTGACATTGTTTCTCTCGTGGGAATTGAGAGAAAGATCATTAATTTTATTTTTGCGCAAGATTTTTTCTAAATTAGTTGGTCTGGTAGATTTCATTCACCCAGCCAATTAACACGGGTGAAATAACTCGATGAACTAAGGGAACTCACAAGTGTATCAGTATATATACCAAATAGTATAGGTACTTTATTCACCTACTTAGGAAATTTTCATGATTTGAGCACTATGTATAATGCTTGGGTAATATAAATAATGACTGATTGATTGGTCATTATAAATATTGCTACGTAATTAGGTTCTTATGCTTTAGTGAGAATGTAAGGCCTGTTCGGCAGTCATTGATATCTTTGCTTAAAAACAGCTGGACTAACGACACAACATTTTTGTTGCACAATTTTATATATTATTTTTTTTCTTTAATATAAAGATAACTAGCAATGTGGAATTTTTGGTCCCACATTACTGGCAATCCTGTTTAACCCCTCCAGCTTAGCTCAATGGCTTGTGTTAGGAGTGGGTTCACGTCGTTAGTATAATGGGTAGGATTCGAACCCGTGAACTCACGATTGCGAGACAAATGCCTTAGCCATTAGACTACCGCCGCTTTTAGAATTAATTAATTAAATATTGTTTTTGGGAAGCAGAGAAAAGTTATCAAAGATGACTGGGAGATATTTTCGTGATAGAAAAATGACCTAAGTACAAGGATCAAGTACAAGTAACATAGTCATAATGCTTCTATCATTTCGATGTTTCATTCATTTGATCTGGGCAACGAATAATGCTACAAGGTTCGCTGTCATTAAAGGAATTTCTTGTATAAATTTACATGACGTGTAATGTATGCATGTTATATTTTTAGAAGGTGAAGAAAATCCAATTGACACCGTAGGTACCGCTGCGGGAAATGATTGGAGAATGATTATTGAATACCAACCAACAATAATGGTAGTAATCGAAGCCGGACGAATAGTTTCCTTAGATGTTGATGGGAAATGGCTTAGCCTAGAGTCAGCGTAGTGTAGTAATCGAAGCCTGTAATCAAGGTAAAGGTTTTAAAACCCATCTGTTTTTCACATGTAGATAAGCAGCTGTACACTATCCTGTCGCAGTACCAAACTTTAATTCAGACAAAAATCAACAAAAACATCACCAAAACACCTCTTTTCATACATTTGAATTATAAAAAATACAAAGAGGGTATTCTGTGGAGCGTTTCCTCCCAGCTTTTATCAAGTTCACACTCCGTAGAACAAAACTAAACAAAACAAAGCCACGCCGCTAGCGACACCTGACGAAGTGGGAAAGAAACTTGATATCCCCGAACAAACGCCATACAATCCATCCTCAACTGTCTCGCTCAATCATAAGGTTGAATTCCTATTGGCATTCCTACACAGTTTAATAAAATGAACGTGCAATTGATTTTGGATTCTGTGCAAATTGATATAAAGTATACTTTTCGGTGTTGCTTGAAATAGTATTAAGATTCCGATGGCCACGTGATATGGTCTACCTTTCGCCAAGTAGTTTTGTATTGGAATAATTTTATAGTTATTACATATTAGAATGCTATCGGGTATACATTTTAAAATGAACCTTAAGAGTTAGTTTATAATAGTGTTGATTTTTGATTGTTTTTATCGAAAAGGAAAGAATCGTCGGAGTTAGAACATGTGATTTAAAATGAATTGTCAATCAAAAGTTTGAATGTTTTGAAATTTGACCATTGCTACCAAATTAAATAGTTGTATAATAAAATAGTAATGGGTGTGGCTCTAGTTTGTATATTATTTAGAGATTTGACTTAAATTTTTTGTTTCGTTTTAATTTTAAAGAGCTTTTATAATGAAATGAAACTTTTTCATTCTAAATCTATATATTTAAAAAAACAGAAGCTGACTGTCTGACTAACATATCAACGCTTAGGCTAAACTATATGGGTATAACTTAGGGAGCACTAAAAAGGATTTTTGAAAATTCACCCCCTAATTGGGTAAAAGGGAGGCGCAAAGTTAGTATGAAACTTTACCGTTTTCTGGCATCCACGCGGGCGAAGCCGCGGGCATAAGCTAGTAAGACATAAACTACGACAGTATACTAATATTATTTCTGATTATAAATTAAATTCTGTAATAGCATTTACCTTTTTTTTAACACGACTCGGAATAGAGCTCAAGCCCTGTGTCGCGGGGGATTTTACAAACATACAAGTCATGGACACAAAGTACACCCAGGCTCGAAACAACAATTTGTGGATCACACAAAGTGGTGTCCCGTGTGGGAATCGAACTCACGACCTCCTGCGTAACAGTCGAATACACTCCCACCGCGCCACAGAGGCAGTCAAATACCTATATTTTAAAACCAATATTATAGATACTTGTTTTTACATAAACAATACATATGTATGTTCATCTACTTTTTAAAATCCAATAGCACAAATTCAAACCAAACGATAAAGTTACCCATTCAACCCAGTCCAGCAAGAATACAATAAAGATAAATATAACCTATAAAATAACTAAAGTTTTCAATAAATGGTACATGCGATATATTTTTGTTCATTTTTCATTGAATTTAAATGGCTAGCAACAAGAGAATGTTTTTAGATTTATTATAATGTAATAAACATTTTCATGGCTTGAACATAATGAAATTGAAATAAATGGTGCAGTGGAGGACGTTGTCCCGGGTTTGATCGCCGAGCGAAGTAAATAAATTTATTGAGTGTATTTGTTCTCAAGGTATTATTTGTAATAAAAATAATATTGTGTAAAGTATTTTAGTATGTATTGTACTGATTGTGCGGATTCCTGTTTTGGGAATTTGAATGCTAACTATGTTGCTGTCAATGTAGGAATTACGGTGTTTTAACAAATTACCCGTTAGGTGATAGAATAAACTAACTATCGGATATTATGGTTTTAATTTCAACTTTGTGGCAAAGTGTAACCGACTGCTACGTAATAAGTCGTGGGTTCGATTCCCACATGGGACACCACTTTATGTGATCCACAAATGGTTGTTTTGAGTCTGGGTGTACTTTGTGTCCGTGACTTGTATGTTTTTAGAGTACCCCGCGATACAGGGCTTGTTAGTCTACAGCGGAAGTCGTCTTTAAAAAAAAATGAATTTTACATAATATATATCGGGATATGTTTATTGTATATTATATCAGGATCATGATCGATCGATGCGACTTGATGGAAAGTCTGCTTAATAAAAATTGATGATTGTATATTAAACATTATTATGATCTGATATAAAAATTACAAGTTCTTTTCACATTATTGATTGGACATTAATTTTTGACATTAATGTTCCATATAGAGTTTGTCATAATAACCTAGAAAGATGAAATTTATTGATTGAAGTTAGTTAAAAGACTACATGGTCAATTTCCTAACTCCATTATTCACTTCCTTCGACTTTCACACATATATAATCAGGCGCTATTACATGTGTCAATCGACTTAGTTTGTTAGTAAAAGTGTTAATTAAGATTTCAACTTGATATTCGTTTCACCGATGTCTTCAGGGATGGCAATTGAATGCTATTAGTTGCATTCATTAGAACCACATTAATGATAAAAAAAAATCTTTAGAAATATAATATAGTCACAAGATTTTGCCCTATTTAAACCTAAATTCTGTGACTTTTTTTAAGCTTCAAGCTATTTTCATACAAAATTTCATCTAAATCAGTCCTGTTGCCTAACTGCGCAGATAAGCACATACAATAAACTCTTCAGTTATATAATAATAAAAATAAATATATTTAATTTTTGTTAGCTATATTTAAAAATGTAATTTATATGTATTTAGTTTTAATAAAGAGAATAATAATAATGCTACCGAAATACAGATATGTAGCTTATAATGAAAGAATTAAAATAACTTGATTATGTAATTATGTAACTAGAGAATAAAACAATGACCAGACAGCAGGTGATAGTAGATTTTAAAAACATGATACCAAGTTGGCACTGGCGGTAGTGGTTTTTAAAATAAAAATGTTATAACGTTCCAGTCAAAAGTATTTCTTAGACTTTTAGAATAAATACTGAGTAATAAATGTTGAGCAGTGGTTTCATACAAAGAATGGACGCTATTGTTCCGTGGCAACATGTACTCGTAATGATTACAATAATAGTGCAGTTTATATTCCAGGAACTGAGCGGTATAATGGAATTGAAATCATACATGAAAATACTATAAAATATTAAAAAATAAAACTGTGGTCTGCATTCCAATAAGATATTCAGCGGGTCCAACCGCATTGATGTTAGTAACTACAATCAATATCGTCGATTATATCCATCTAAAAGCTTAAAGCAAACTCCGTTTTTTTTAAACTTAGTACCTTTGAATGGTCTGCCTGGTCGTGGTAGTGGCAGTGTATAATTATGGCTACCTATAAATGTTGATAAACTTTTGAGATTTGTACACATTATGAATATATATATATTAACAACAACAGTCTACTCGGCCGTTGTAATACGGTGGAAACGTCGGGAAATAAACAAGGTATTTTCCCTTAAACTATTCACGCGATTAACACCCGTGATATATATATTTTCATAATATGACTACCTACTATGCGAAAGGTTGTGATTTGTGAAATATATTTGGTTCCGAGTCTGGCTGTTATTTTTGTTCATTAATTATCTATACTTTCTATCTATACTAATATTATAAAGCGGAAGAGTTTGTTTGTTTGTTTGCTTTGTTTGTTTAAACGCGCTAATCTCAGGATCTACTGGTACGATTTTAAAAATTCTTTTTTTGTTGGATAGCCCATTTATCGAGGAAGGCTATAGGCTATATAACATCGCGCTACGACTAATAGGAGCGGAGAAGCGACGAGAAATGTTTCAAAAACGGGGACAAATTACGCATACGAAGTTGCGCAGGACAGCTAGTAGTAATATAAAGCTGAAGAGCTTTTCTCAGGATTTACTTGTTCGAATTGAAAACTTCTTTTACAGTCGGATAGCCAATTTATCAAGGAAGGCTATAGGCTATATAACATCACGCTACAATCAATAGGACCGGAGCAGCAATGAAAAATGTTGCAAAAACGGGGAAAATTTAAGCGAACGAAGTTTGGCGGGTCAGCTAGTATATGTATAAAGTCGCTTACCACGAACACAAGTCTTGCGTCTCTAGTATGAGACTCGTGCAAGGTCTGTCTCGCTAAGCACTTTCGTATGACTTGGGGACCTTCAAAACAAGAGTTTTTTCTATTCTGCTAAGCCTCTGATGTCGGAGATGTCCATGGGCAGTGGTTATCACTTACCATTAACTGAGGCGCTAGTCGCTATCACATAAAAAATGACTTTTAAGTCAGAAAAATAATACTTAGAGTATTACCATCCCGATGCTGATTACAATTTTACATCTGTGAAAATATTATTATTAGGATAGACACTATGTCTGTAATGCAATAGTCGGTTACCAATGAGATTATTAGATTTAATTAGAAGATTGCGAAGGTCACGCTAGAGGTATGTATAATACTTAATAACTTGTCTTACTGGTAACCGCCTCTAAAATACCAGGAAGAATTAAGGGGCAGTCATCACCATTTTAAATTCTCCAGTATTTTCTCTTTTGGACGTCGTAATTCACCACACTGACTTCATACGTCGTAGCATTTTTGGTTCTAAATTAAGCTCAGTCATAAAAAAAACATCCAAGTAAACTTTGACTTTATAAAATTTTATATAAATCGTGAAAATATTTTATTTTAAGGCTAAATACCTTTGTTTATTGCCCGACGTTTCGACCGTATTGCAACGGCCGTGGTCACGGGTAGACTGATTCAGCTCCGAGAAGCGCGGGTTTCGGAAACTACCCTCGCTTGATTTTTATCACGCACTATTACTTAAACTTTGACTGTCTCGGTGGTCAGTAAGAATGCATATAACTGCTGTGGGTTCGATTCCCATACTGGATAGATCTTTGTGAGCTTTATAAATGCTGGTTCCGAGTCTTGGTTATATGTTTCTTAAAATCCCCCGTGACACGGAGCTGGTATCCTTGTATAGAAGTTGATATAATTTGATATAAAAAAGAAATACTTCTATCAAACTTCAAATTCCTTTAAGCTCGTAAATTGGGCATAATTTTAATTGCCCAAATTTTATAATTGAACGCAACATAGATAAATAATGGAACATCAAACATTATTTTTAGGCTAAAGACCAAACCTGTTTTTTTTTCTGCCCCAATCTGATTCTGTAGATCTTTCTGGCCATATTGTAGAATTTTAATATGTATAATATCACGATATATCTTCATAAATAATTTTTAATATACTTTTGAATAAAATATGTGCGAAAATGAACTGTATTGCTTTGGTTTAAGGAGGTAGTATAAAAGGTGGTAAGTCGATGAAATACCCATTTATTATAAAAGCCATAATAAGTATAGGCTCGAAATTTTTGTAATAGTACATAATATATTTTATTTATTAGAAAATATAAATAGGTTTATATTCGGCGTTCAATAAATGTTCCAGTTTTGGATTAAAAAATGTCTTGTTTAATAAGATGAGTTTTACATTGGATCATTTTATGAGCAAGTTTGTAATGTTATTTACAAATTTGCTCATAAATAGGTTTTATTGCAAACTATTTAGAATAAAAGACGTGGTGTAGTCTATGGTAAAAAGTAAACAGGGTCCTTATTCACGTTCTTATTTTCCGTTTTCGCGGCAAGTCCGTGCGAACTGTCAAAATCTTGTCATAATGGTAAATAGAGAGCTGCGCTTAGAAATGCATCAACGCGCATGCGCGGCAGACATCTTAGAGTGCACGGCGCATGCGGCAGTTCGCACAGGCTTGCCGCGAAAACAAGAAAACAACTAACTACAAATAAGGACCCAAAACTGTTGGCGGTTTGTTTAAGAACAAATTGTCACAGTTGATTCGCAACATTCAAGCCGAATTCTATTAAGTATAATGAGCTGGAAATATCTGGGCGTTATTGAGTATAACTACTTTAGTTGAAAACAACTTTGAAAATAAAATATTGTTCGTATAGAGAACACAGAAAGTGTGCTAATATCTACCCGTACCAAAAAAAACACTGATGATATACGAAACATTTAGACAGATTTTTCCAAAAAAGATTCTATTAATGAGTAAAATTGCCATAAAAAAACAATTTTTGACAAAAAAAAAAAATCTAACCGACTTCAATCACGGTTGTTTTGCTGGCGTTTATTGAAGAGTTTCGCTGTCTGTTTTCAAAACTCATAATTACATCTTTACGGAACGTATATGGAACCATTTCGTCAAAAAACTGAACTTACATTGGACCATTTTGTAATAAAGCTCTCTAAAATAAAATAAAAAACCGTCTTTATATGATGGAGTTATGTCCGAACATATATAAAATAAATCCAACGCCCTCCTCCTTTTTAAAATCGATTAAAAATAATATAAAAATCCGACTATCAAGACGCGAATTGCTATACCACAGGAGTTGCTAACAAAAAACCTCTTTTTACTAAAAATCGAACAAAAACAACTGAAAAAACAAAACAAAACAATCAAGTAACAGAACAACGGTGTCAATTAAATCGAGGCACAATTAACTGTGGTGAATACGGCTGAATGTCTCGATGTGATCCTATCGCATGACCTAAGGCTATCGGGTACCCGGTTCGAGTCCCGGCTACCGTTGGAACTCCGTTCGTTGCTTCACTCGTGATATATCGATGCGAACATTTATTCTGCACTTTGAAGGTTAATTGCATAAATTTAACGTTAAACTTTTAGGGTTAATAAGATCTTGGTGTTGGGTGGCGGGAATTTGATATGTTTTAAAGTTTCAACTGATTTATTATTGTTGTTTGAGTTGTTTATATGACTAAAGAAACGTTTGTGTTGTTTTAAATGTAACCTGTAGTGATAAATTTGTTGAGAATGGAATTTCGTTGCACTAAGGCACTCTAATATTAATAAAAACGCAAATTACATAAATTATTCTCCTTGCATAGTCGGGTACAAAGTTCAATTGGTCTAGTAGTTAGTGACCTTGACTGCTAACGCAGAGGTCATGGGTTCGATTCCCACCCAGTGTAAAACTTTGTGTTATGAGCATGACAGTTTATTCTGTGTCTGGGTGTAGTTTATCTATGATAAGTAGATTTATCATATGTCTTGTTGCCATAGTACAAGCTCTGCTTCCTTTGGGATCAGATGGTGTTTGTGTGAGTTGTCCCAAGATATTATTAGAATTCTCTTTATTAAAATACAATACATATAAATTACATTTTTAAATAGAGATAACAAAAATTGAATATATTTAAAAATATAAAAACCCACCGGCTCAAGTACAGGTACCGGTGTACGGCCCCAGGTGAAAGGAACTTCCTCACAATGCGAGCCGTGTTCAGAAGAACTGCCTTCTGCATCAAGCGCTTATGGGTAGGATACATCAGCTACAAAAGAGTTTTTTAGTTAATCCTTCCATAACAAGGGTAAATATCTCCGTGCTTCAATGAGCACGTTAAACCATCGATTTTGTGCCTAATCTTTCTCCGATATAGGCGGATTTCTGTCCCATTGGAATATGAGACTGATGTAATAGAAAGTGCTTTTGTTTTTGGGCACTATAATATCTCCTTCATAGTTGTCTAGTCTGTGATTAGATCGGCCGCCGTAACCGAGAATGGGTTAGAGAATATTATGAGTTCTTACAACAGTCACTGGTGTGATCTAATTTTGCGGTTGACTGGTACATAACGAAGCTGTTTTAGTTACATTGAAATGTAACGGTGATTGTAAATTAAAATATCCATTTTAGATGTTCAAGCAAATTTCTTTTTTATACGAAAAGTACTGACAAAGCATATTGCAATTCTGTGCTAAACAAAAAAGAAACAAATTCTCCGTACTGATACAATCAACCAAGAGTATAGAAGGTAAAGTAAAAGTAATTTATTTACTTAGGTTAAACAATGAAACACTTATGAACGTCAGACAACATTTGGAATATAATAATTCTACATTTAATGCCAAGTTTTCAAGAGCAACGGCAATTTTATACGGTGCGTGTTTTAGCAACGCACCCAAAGATATTGCTCGCGCATATGTACCTAATCTCAGACCACATTGTTCCGAGATTTTGTCCATGAGCGCAGTCTTTGTGTGCGTTGCTCAAGCGTATTTATAAAGTTTGTCTTTTATACTTTCGGTCTTTTGTGGAGCTTAATACAGTGCACTGTTAAAACTAAAATCCTAATTTAACTTGTCTTAAATTTGAAGTTAAATACAGAATCTGTTTGACACGTGTTTTAAAGCGGTTTTTAAATGAGTCGTATCGTAATAAAGAGATATACTGGTGCACTAGAGTCATTTAAAGCTTAATAAATTATAATATGCCGTGTGCCGTTAAAAATAGTATCACTCCATCTTTTTTTGTCAGGGCGACGAAGGGATTTGACACCTAGGACAGCAGCACGTCCTCTGCGTATTTTAAAGCCGTACTGCGATCGCCAATCCGCTTGGCGCGTGGCGATTATGGCAATTACCCCCATGATCTAATAAGTAGGTTCTACTGGCGAGACCCGTCCCCAGCAGTGGGACATTATATGGGTTGATATGAAATCATTCATCAGCATCTAAAGATTTTAAATGTAAAAGGTTGAAAAAGGAATTATATAAGTGAGCATTTACGACTCACAGTCGCTTTTTCTCGTGGCTTTGTCTATGTCGATCGTATAGCTAACAGCCTACTATCTTAGAAAATAAGTGCATATAAACAAACATAGAACCAAACGTTTTCACCAAACCGTCTCACCAAAGCCATACTAGGATATTCAGAGGCTGTTTTTGAATTGACAACCAATTTCATAACATGAACTCTTTACACATTGCATAAATGACTTGTTGAAAAAATATAAAAAAATCTTTATAAAAATATTTGGCACAGCCTTCAGATATATATTTTTTCATATTTGCGCCAGCGCGGCGTTCAAAATAAAATAGATTTATTAGTGAGTTAAACTATAATTTGTAGTGCACTTTGTAAAGTTATCGCAATAAACTACAACTCGATACACTATATTTCTTTTCAATAGATAGACCTTTACAAAACGTTTCGAATTATCAATTCCAATTCGGTTGGCAATAAATAGTGTGCCCGACAGACGAAAACCGGCGTACATGACATAAATACTACCTTCCGTCCACGTATAAGGTCGTATCTGAAAAACGATGCAATCTAAAATCAATCTTACTATAAACAACACAAGGTTTCATATCGATTACCGTATCTTGCAAGGATATGTGAAAAGGAATGAAGCAAGTTAGCTCAGAGACAATGGTGTATCGGTTTTGGAGACAAGTGGAAGTGACAGTCGGTTTTCGGGTTTTAATTCGCGAAATTTTGTGTTAAGGCACAATGGACAAAGAGTTGCACTGAGTCGTTGAGTGACGGAAATTGCGGGTAAGAATATCGGAGACGCTTTTAATACTACGTATCAGTATATACTATCTTTGGTATATAACTTACTATTGTCAACTTAATGCAGTCAGGGGATGATAGCTGGCATCAGATAGTCTGTAAGCTGGGCTTCTTCGAGCGGAATGCACTCTGAGTGGAGTCATTTAGTCAAGTGGAAATTGCTAATTTAATAGGCTAATAAACTGTATTGTGTATTTTATGTTAGTTTTACTTGTTACTTAGAATTTGTACTCTTTTCTTTGTACAGTAAAATGTATAATATAAATATATATAAATAAAATTGAGTGCCTCTGTGGCACGGTGGGAGTGTGTCCGACTGCTACGCAAGAGGTCGTGGGTTCGATTCCCACACGGGACACCACTTTGTGTGATCCACAAATTGTTCCGAGTCTGGGTGTACTTTGTGTCCGTGACTTGTATGTTTGTAAATTCCCCGGGACACAGGGCTTGTACCCTAATGCGGGAGTCGTAATTTTAGACAAAAATAAAAAAATAAAAAATTAAAATAATCTGATCGCCGTATTGTGCCGTACCTACCTACGGCGCAATACGACGATCAGATTTTTATTATTTTTTATTTTTTCCTTGACTTTCTCTTGACTCTTTTGTACGAAACTAACATTCACAATAGCCAGTAGAAGACTAAACACTTTATAACGTAAATTAAACTTTGACTCCCATATTTAGCACTTTATTGTAATTCCTATGTATTGTAGCTGATCACAAATCGATTGTGTGACTGTTTTGCATAAAAACAAACTTACCATGTCAATAAAAATGTAAAGAAGCCAAAACTATTTTGTTTTATCAGCGTACAATGATTATAAATAAAAGTTTCTTCTGTTTTATTATAATTTGTAATATAATATCGTATCTTAAAAAGCCGTATGGACTTTTACGACCTTTTGTCGACTGCATATTCGAACGAGAATGTAGATTCGTAATGACCTCTGACTGGTAAATAAATTTTAAATTAAGACTATCATGTAATAAAAACGATAATTACTGCCATATTTAGTATCAGTAATTATGTCAACATATAAGACGTGATGAGTTTCTCATTTGCACAATTTCCTTTTACAGTGTATGAATTAACTTGTAATCCGAGGTGACCTCAGCACCTGCTGGAATTTATTTGATGTAAAACTTTGGACTGAACATCAAGATAACTGAAGTTAGGATATTGAAGTGTTAATTACTCCCCATAAAGTTTATGTTTTCTAGAATTTCTATCATCATCTAAAGATCTTGTAGGTACATAGATACGTAGCAATAAAACTCAGTTATAAAGCTATCTATGTTTCAATTCCCTTCTCTCCTTAAAATAACAAATCGGTGTATCAATATTTGGTTTAACTTATGGTACTAAATAAAAACTTGTATTTGTATAATGCCGTAACATACATGCTAAATATTTAATTCACGTCTATATTCCATAAGTGGCTAAGAAGAAATACTTCGCAATTTCCCAGAACCGCACGCGTAAATGGAATTGACGATGTCATCCACACACGAAGTATTTCGTTCAAACCATTCATCTTAACGTGTCCTAGAATCCTGTAGATATTTAAGTATCGATAAGTCCATATGTGAGCATTGAAGACCTAGTAATAAAAGGCAATAAATGAACTTAGGACCTTTTTGCACAAAAGGCGAATTCAGTCAATACGCCATTTTAACGCAACAATGGATGAAGGGTTCACGTACAATATTGGCTTAACTTCATCTCACTGCACACATACGCCTTCTTATAACAGTATCAGACTTAACAGTCACTTGTAGATACAGACAAAGGTCCAACGCATCGACACACCGCATAAAAGGAATTAAATTCATAAAAATGCTTTATCACACCCCATTAAGGAACAATAACTGGAATTCAGGCACAAAAAGTAAAAAAAAAACAACTCTTACATAACATACAGAGTACAGTCGGTACAATAAGTAGCCAGCATTTATTCCGAATGCCGAGCGACGCACGAATTATCTTCGCGGGTATCAAAAAAGGCCGCTTCGAGTTAAGAAATAAAAAAAGAGATACAGGACTCGACAAGAAATTATGATACTACCAAATACGCGAGTAAAAACTTGATTCTATATTGTAAGTTCTACAGTGGATTTCAAACCAATTATCCGAATTTCTGTTGGACGATTGCGTTCGTCGCAAATAATTTTGTCTACCAACTGTTTTGTTGACTGTACTTATGTATTGCTCGTTTTCGATTTTTTTTAAGTCTGTTTAGATTGTGGTTGTAATTGTACGTTCCCGGAACTGACGTTACATGACTATAGATGCGTCATTATTGTATTTTAACGCAATATATTTTGGAAGCATATAGTCACTATTAAATTTTTTTTCGAAGAAGATTGTCACTACTTACAATGCAGAAGAAAATGTAATGATGCTAAATGTTTGAACTGGCCGCGCAATATAATTAAGAACAACTCGGTTTAGATCAGATGAAGATACACAGACGAACAGACATGTTCTTCACATTTTGCTTCTAAACCGGCTTCAAAAAAATAATTCTTTGTTTGACCTCTATTTATTTAAGCATATCTGCGATTTTGGGGTTTCGGCTTTTAATAAAATAAAAATTGTTAAAAATTATAACACATTAAAGCTTGACAAATCATAGGAGTAACCTAGTGTGTGAATTTGAAATCTGTTGATTTTTTTTAACAAATTTAAATAAATAACAAATTGTTTTGTCGTGAAAAATAAAACCCTTTTAATTCAACAACTAAAACAACACCAATTAGTAGTTAAAAAGTCGATTTGTCTTTAAGGAAACAAAACACCTCATTAAACTAATTAGTAAAAAAACTAAAGAAGAGACGTCGATCAGTAACGGACAATTCCGGGTAGCGCCAGTAGTCTTAGAACTTAGGGTTGCCAAATCAAAATATTTAAAAAGGTTTAAAATATTCTTTTATAGCGGCTTATCTCATTAGAGACTAGCCAACTACGCAGAAGATACACAAGTGCATACACTAGTATGCTCTCTATTCCCTCAGTCCAAAGGTTTAATGTGCTTTCCAAAGCACGGAGGGATGGGGCCTTTTTTCAAAAACATGCGCTCACTTAAAGACTTTTCATCACCTTGATAGCATAGTGGGAATGCTTACAACTGTTGTCGATTCAATTCCCACGCAGGAATTAATTTTGGGTAATCTCTAAATGGTTATTCGAAGTCTACTTGTGACCACGACCGTTGCAGTGGTCGAAACCTTAGACAATAAAATAAAGTATTTAACCTTAAAATATTCACGCGATCACGTCTTTAACCTATGATGTTAAACCAATTATCTCATTATGTTTTTGACTTCCGATGTAAATAGAGTGGTTAAAAGTTTATTTTGTGGGTTTATCTACCTGCATGTGGCAAGTGTCGCATTGCAGTGTTCAAATGCAGGTACAGAGTTTGTTGAAACTTTTTTATGAGAAAAATAATTTATTGTAATTGTTCTCGGCTTTATTTGATGAAAATACGTTCAACCGTTTTTTTAATACAACCACATAAAGAGACAAGCAGGTCGTGCACCTGATTGGGCCCCATTGGGCTGGCGCTCACCGGGAGTGCGGGATCGTTCGAAAGAGTTACCGTGCTCCCGGAACACCAGGGCGAAAGAAGGAACACAGATGGGTTTTAGTCAGTAAGAGTCTGACACGCCCTCCCGCTCATGCCCACAGCGGGAGAAGTCATTTGATGATTTCCCATCTATAAATAAGTATCACGCTAGCTCATAACCAAAATCTTCTTTGGCAAAGATCTGTATGTCACCGTACCGTGCTCCTCATTTGAGACATTAGTTCATGTGAGATTCATCCATTTGCCCAGTAATTACACTTGCTACAGTGACTCAAGAAACATAGTGATGCGTGAACATTACTATTTTAAATAAAGAATAAAGATAATCAACTTTTTGGGAATAATTAAACTACTAAAGGCGTGAAACGGCGGTTGAAATTTCAATCAAAAATAAATTTGACGCAGGTATACGCTAGTTAAGACATAAAATAATTCAACAAGCTCGATCAATTGGCAAAGTAAATTGGTGACAATAAATAAACATTGGCAAGTAATAGTTGATTTACCTTACATAGTTGGCTAACCTATCTCTATATAGAAAGCCTTCGTTATCCTAACACCATAGGCAGTAATGTCAAAAGGTTTCAGTTATTTTATAATACGTAGTACACAAATTGACACACATCGACCAGTGATTGATGCAATTTGATCGAAACGACGATTTTATGTGATGTAATATTTACATCTTATATTTTTTATTATAATCGGAAGTAAATTCTGACTCGATTTAGTTTGATACTGAATATAAAGCTCAAACTGCTGTAAATCTTCAGATTATTTACCAAAATCTAATTTTAATAAATTCTCAATGTCAAATGTTCCAAAAGTTCTAAAATCACCAGTTATTTTGAACTTTTACCACCATTCACTTTCATCTTACCTCAAACACATAAATATTGAAAAATACTATTGTAACGTGTTCGATGAATCATCGTCATAAGACATCGTCATTAACTCGTGATATCGTTTATTTAGTAAAATCTAAATTTGTTGTGTCTCGCACTTGTCGGCCGCTACATTGCCTGAAAAAATGCCAGCAAATATTGGTAAATACTAAGATTTACCAGTAAATTCTAAGATTAACCAATATAAGGACTTTCACAGTTACGGATACATTCAAATGCCTTTAACGAAGTGAAAGTCCCGTCAGTAAATGTAGCAGAATTCCTTCGCATTCCTTCTAAAAGACTGCCAGCCCTAACGTTTTAAAGCCCATCAAGATATTCCGTAGCTTGCTAATGAAAAGAACCATGTTCCCTTTATTAAGTCTAATGTATTCAACCGATTGGCTAGCCGATTGCGAGCCAAATGTCAATGTGTGTTTACCCCGGTACTCGGTTTAAACTGATGAGTTCTAATGACGGTTTTGTGTTTTATATGTTTTGGAGTGTTGTATTAGAAAATTAAGTTCAATTTTGACTGCCTCTGTGGCGCGGTGGGAGTGTGTCCGACTGCTACGCAAGAGGTCGTGGGTTCGATTCCCACACGGGACATCACTTTGTGTGATCCACAAATTGATGTTCCGGGTCTGGGTGTAATAAAATTTATACAGATACACCTATCAATTGTAAAGATTGATTTAGGGCATGTCCTGTATATCGACGATAAGCACCGAGCTTCTGGTCTTTTTTTAGGATACACGGCAGAGTCCTAGAGGGAATATTTATTTCTCGCGATAAGATTTTTTGCTTCTTAATTAGATTTCGATGAATTCTGACTTTAACAGCATTAACAGCCTTTATAGTTTTAACAGCACGCGGCCGCTCTGATCTTTTATGGTCTTCGACAGAGGAAGTGTTGTTGTATCTGTTGATAGTACGATATACGAACATACGGCTGATACTAAGGTTTTGAAGTGTCTGGAATATCATCGACGGCTCCATATCCACTTTGTGCAAGGCAATCATCGCAATCCTATTTTCTTTAACACCCCAATCCATATTGTAATTTGATAATGAAAACGAAAAAATATGTGAAATGGCGCGAAATCGAAAATCTTTAAAAAAAATAAACGCGTTCCAAATTCAAAGTAATTAAAAAGTTGAAAAAAAAAGAAGAAAAGTTTTTATGTAACTGTATTTATGGCCGGACTATTTAGATAATATGTCAAAATAATCACAGCTCAATTTAGTCATGTAAAAACAGTACATTTATCATTAAAGTGCAGTAGCTATGTCAATAACATTCCAATACTGTAGATAGCTATTTTATGGTGTTTAGGGGCTCGGTGGCGCAAGCGTCAGGCTAGCACCATAATAAATCGTGGTTTTATGACTGCTGCAATGCCTCCCGGATTCACCCGTTTATATCAATGGCAGGTTTGATCTCCCATAAAGAGGAATAAGTGTGAGTTTCCTTACGTTTATATTTAGTTAAAGATTAAGAATTGACAAGAAGCTTTTTTACTATAATAGCTCTCTCCAAAAGGCGAGCGTAATTTTAAAACTGGTGTTTTATGTTGTAAAGCTTAAACATTTTTTAGAAGCCTAATGGCTAAGGCATCTGACTCGCAATCGTGAGGTCGCGGGTTAACAGCATTGCTAGTAATGTGGGACCCATAATCATACATCGCTAATTATCTACACTAATACTATAAAGAGGAAAGATTTGTGTTTTTATATGTAACGAATAAACTTAAAAACTCCTGGACCTATTTTTAAAATGATTTCACCATTAGAAAGCTATATTATCAGGAAGTAACATAGGCTAAATTTTATTGTAAAAAATTAAATAATGTAACTCAAGGTATAAAAAACTACGAAATGATACCCGTGCTAAGTCCGGGCAGTCAGATAGTCTGTGTATAAAAAAAAATTTGCAAACAACCGGAATCGATATATTATTGATGTATGTAGGTACCCGATATTGGGACACATAATCAGAAATCAGAATGGTTTTTATAGTTATCTTCAAAATAGCTTAATATCAAACAAAGCTTTATTATTATTAATTAGCATCCTGATAAAACGAGCTTTCTATAAACTAAAACTGCATCTAAATCCATGAATTAATTTGGGAGCAACAACACCACATACACACGGCGATCATTAGAACCATTTATTCTAAAAAATATTCTTCAAACAGATTTCTCTAAGTGTAAAAGAAAACATAAAACCATAATAGGTGCAGTAATGCAATTTTATCACTTGGACAAATTGCGGGTTGG
This sequence comes from Herminia tarsipennalis, assembly GCA_945859575.2. Taxonomy (NCBI): domain Eukaryota; kingdom Metazoa; phylum Arthropoda; class Insecta; order Lepidoptera; family Erebidae; genus Herminia; species Herminia tarsipennalis. The sequence continues at coordinate 4,135,808 of OX243834.2, read as the reverse complement.
AGTCGCGCGTCTGCGCAGCGTCGCTATTGGCTGACAAAAACTCGCGCATGCGCGGAAGCTGCATCATTAGTCAGTTATTTTAACTTCTGTGTAGTGAAAGAATAAAAAAGGAATTCAGCATTTGCATATTTTGGCTTTTGTTTATGATATACTTAGCATAAAATGAAAGTTAAAGGAATGTGATAGCAATATTTATTTATTTATTTAAGGATTGCCAACAGTTATTACATTTTATAAAGAACTAGCTGACCCGGCGAACTTCGTACCGCCTTAGCGGTACCTATTCAATTTGAACTGGAATCTTTAATATCCTCCATATAAAAATGAATATCTATTTCCCTGGTCTCGTCATACCTGAGAAGGACTTTACTAATTTTAGCGCGGTTATGGATGTGTGACAGATTACCACGTATTTTTTTGTTTTAAATTAAATGACGTTGACATTTGTTAGCGCGGTTATGTCTGTAGTGTCATAGATCACCACAGAGTTTTTTGTTTTAAATTGAATGACGTTGACATTCGTAACGCGCTTTTTCTAAAATATGCAAAATTAAATGTATATTTTTCAATCTTTCTGAGAGATTTTCTTAATATTTTTTTCCGTAAGAACCTTGCACAGAGTACTAAAAAACTACAAAAAAAAAATCAGCCAAATCGGTCAAGCCGTTTTCATGCTATGTCGTGACAACGGAAAACGGGTTTCATTTTTATATATGTATATATAGATTAGTATAAAAGTCAAGACTTACAAGCTAAATGCATAACCTATAACAGGCAAACACCGCATGCTTATGCTGCTATATAATATGATGGTGGCTAATTATTTTGGTGGAGATGTGGAAGTTGCTAATAAAATTGGGAACAGAAGTTCCAAAATAGAATATTATTTGTTGCTGATTATTTTTGTGATAACGTGTTATAAATCGATGACCGGCTGCACTCACTAAAAAATGTGACGTCACCGCTCATGTCGCGTTCCGCCTGCTGATAGGCTGAAGTATTGTGGCCGTCGGATGCATGCGTCACTAAAGCTGTCATAGGCATGGTTGTTTAATATAATGTCCTCAATCAAAAATTAAAAAAAAAACTTATGCTACTTACAATACAGAAATTAAAAAAAAAAACTTATGACGTTATCAAAAAAAAATTATCGCCCGTAAACCGACTTTACAAAAGGCGATACTCGCACTTTGACTTTGTTGAATTGATTTTTTTTTTTAAAATAACTCGGAATGTGGGATTTTGAACCCACATTACTAGCAATCCTGTTAACCCCTCCAGCTAAGCTCAATGGCTTGTGTTAGGAGTGGGTTAACGTCGGTATTGTAATGCGTAGGATTGCGAGACCGATGCCTTTTTCAGGACTAAAAAGTAGCCCATGTTAAAACGCTCTGGCGTGATTAAGTAACAAACATCCATTCAATGAAACTTTTGCATTTATAATAGTAGCAATAAGTAGCAAGTAAGATGTAATCTCGCAACCATCTGCCTCAAGTTAGGCAATATTAACAAAAACAGAACTTACTATGCGCTATTTAACCTATCGCGTTTTCTAAACGACTGCATTTTATTACTGCAACAAAGTATCATCGAAACATTCCTAATGATTGCAAATCAGAATCCATTAATTTGAATGTATTAATACTTAATTGAATATTACTAGATATAAAGATGATGATGTAGTGATAAGGACATCAGATTTGGAATCCAGGTTCCTTATTCAACCCGCCCGAATTTGCGCATGCACGGTGCGCTCTCTATTTACCAGTAAGAAAAAAAATTTACAGTTCGCGCGGGCTTGCTGAAAAAGCGAAAAAAAAAGAACGTGAATGAGGACCCAGAGGGCTTCGAATCTATTACATAAAGATAACATTATCTACAAAAACAATACAGGGAAAAAATCTTTAGGTCAAGCCTTGTACTATGTATCTTGACATTTTAAAACCCACATCACTATCCTAAAATAGAGTTCCCTTCATCGGAAAAGCAGGTGTACAGCAACGTTATTGGTTTATTTACGTCACATTTAGCCTCTCACCCAGCAAAATTTACCGAGGCGTATCATTGGATGTCTATATATCTTTTAATTTCCTTGTTATATTACATTAATTCGAAGTTTCTCATCATTATGATGTGCCGTCATTTTTATCTTTTATCTACGGTTAATGGTGTCCCTTGCAAAACAGTATTCTCTACCCTCCGCCCGGCTGAATTTGACCAAGCATACACTAGGCCCTAAGTACCCCTTGCTCTCAAGACATTTTTTTACTGCAATCAAAAAGTTCTATTATTTTTATACAAGCGTTTAGAGTTAGTCTACACTTAAATTGTATAAATTAGTACAAGAGTTGTTGTTATTATTGCCACATTTAAAATCTAAGAATACTAATATTATAATGCTAAAGAGCTTGTTCGTTTGAACGTGTTATTTTTAGGAACCAATTACTGGTCCGAATTGAAAAATGATTTTGCCATAGCCCATTTATCGAAGAAGGCTATAGGCTACATAACATCACGCTACGTCCAATAGGAGCTGAGAATGACGCACACGAATTGCACAGGTCAGCTAGTGTCATAATTAATGAAATACAGCTTAAATCGTAAGACCGACTCTTTGTGCAATTAAAATGTTTAATACACTCTTGACACTGGCAAAACTTGGCTTGAAAATCTGCCCTCGATTGCCATAAACTCAAAAGAAAAAGAAAAGTTAAAAAGAATTACCAACGTTTATATTCCGGATTGTGATCCGTAGATAGTTACAGCTACTAGCAATACTACCTTATCTAGTGGCCCATCGTTTACCGTCATTATCACCCAGTTCTCTCTGTCGGCTCCAGTAATTCGAGAACGAGGTATGTACTTTATATTCACGTGGCTGGCATTAGCCAACATGGTGCCATAACTGCATATATGAAGGAAATATTTGCTTCAAGCTTTTACGTAGAACTTGTTTACTGTCGAGTTTCGTAATTTGCAATCATGGTTATGCTGTTTTGCTATAGTATAACGGTGAGTTCCCATGTTTCGATGAGCCGGTTCTAATAAGTCTACATCTATAAAAAAAATGCCATCCCACATTAGAATTGAAGCTGTGTGTCGCAGGGGACTCAGTATAGATAGCTCCGCTCCTATTGGTCGTAAAATTACGATAAACTTTCGTTAAATGGGTTATCTAACACAAAAATACTTTTTAAATTCAGACCAGTAGTTCTTGAGATTATCGCATTCAAATAAACAAACTTTTCAGCTTTATATATTAATTATCATTTACTTGATTCGTCATAAAAACCAATTTAAATGAGAGTCAAAATAATCTGAAAAAAGCAATATGATAAAAATACAAGGACGAACTGAAGTTAGACACTGAACGTTGTACCAATGCAAGTTTGGAATCAAAATACTTTAAATAATAAGTAAGACTCCAATCGACACAAATATGTATTCAACAAATAAAATCTGTAAGATCGAAACTTTACTAATTATTTTTACAATTAAGATCAACCTCCCGTACCTACCAATATAAATTGAAATCTTTCGGCATTTCGCATTTGAAATCAAAATCGAAATATACATTTTATGGCCAATATAAAACATCTGTGTATTCAAAATCGCCACATTTTATTAATATACCCAGAATTAACTCGGGGTAACTGTTTTGGGGTTTTAAAACGGTTTTATTTGCGAATTAATGTTTCCGATCATGAGTTCGGTGTACGGTCAACGATGTTAGTCGTACAATTAGCTACATAAGTCGTTTGTCAAAATCAATATTTCAATCGATTCTGACTCCAAAATAAATGGGACAAGCTATGGGATTTAAACTTTTAAAAATTGTTGAGTGGTTATCTTGTTCTAATCTGAATTTTTATGACTATGCGGTAAAATATAATTGTGCTGACTAGGTTTGAATAATTGCAAATGTTAAGTGACTTATGTAGCTGACTGTACTTAGATGATGTAAAGCATAAGTTCTTTAAATATGACTCGTTCTTTTATTTTAGTCCGCAAGTCCTTTCGCATGGATGACATTATTAATCTCCACTTCACTGTTAGCAACACAGACGATTAAAACACCACGTTATAAGAATTTCATTCAATTTACAGCTACAATGCTACAAACAGATAGGTACATTCAGAGACTTCAAACTATTTGTCGTAGGGACTTCAAAGTAGGATTATTTTTATAGTCAGATTATGTCTAAAGTCCATTGTTTTAGGTCTTTAAAATAAAAAAATATTTAAAATTTTACCGATTTCTGTTGCTGTCTGTACCACTCTCGTTACTTTCAACTTTATTAGTAGCAATAAATTTAATATAAGGACATTTTATTATTGTGAAAAAAAAGGGTAGTAATTAAATGTTGGACGAAAGGGCGATACATAACAGTTATTAATGTTAATGAGTAATTAGAGTTGCAGATCAAAAGGTAGCATTTAATGGCTCTCCGAAGTACTAGTCTCGATCAATATAACATTTTATGTGATACATCAAATTAGTCTTTCAGAGAGTAATAAAATTAAAGGTCGGCGGGAATTATGACGTCACAAATAAGGCAATGTCAAATCTTAACTTTATAGAGAACATAATCTGAACGGATTCCCTTTCTGTTAGAGGCAATTCACCACAACAGAAGCCAGCCCTGTGGAGGGCATTTAATCACACCAGAAGACGTTAAGTCCTATCTACGAAGATGCATAGTCGTATTCATAATTAGTCAAAACCTTAGAAATATCCTTTAAAAGAAGAAAGAGGCGTCACATTCATCTCACAAGTAGCAGCGACTTAAACGTTATAACCCAATATAAGAGGTATCTGACTCAGTGGTAACCGAGCAGATTGAGATATCTACGAGGTTACACAAGGTGACCACTGTCGGTCTATAAATGGATGATTCTTTTCAAAAATTATCACTCCCCTTTTTGCTTCTGAGAGCATTTTAAGCCGTCGGTTATGAGCAGAATCTCTTTTCCTTCGTGTCGAGTTTCCGTCCTATCGATCTACGAGATTGAGGGTCTGCCCATACCCTTGCGCACTATAATATATCCTGCGTAGTTCTGATGAGGTTGGCGGCTGTAACCGATATCGGTTGCGAGAGCATTATAATCCAATGCTCAAAGGACACTTAACTTTGAGTCGTGCTCAAATGTATTTCTGTCGCTACTATCCACCGTTATGTGACAGTGACACCATGAGAGTTAAAGACATCTTAAATATAACATCACGCTACAATCAATAGAAGCGGAGCATCAATGAAAAATGTTGCACAAACGGGGAAATTTGACGCATATGAAATTGCGCGGGTCAGCTAGTTTTAAGATATTTTAAATCATGTTTAATATTTTAATATGAAATTATATTACTAGATATCGAGCGATAATAAATGTTGTGTTAAGATGGCGAGAAATACAAAGATATGATCTTAAAAAGCAAAATACATCGCAACATCTAAACAAGCTTTCAACGGAATGACAGAACGAGTACATTTTACATCCTTAGGGTAAAACCTATGAAAATTCTACTTAATTTTTTGATGAGTTCTATTTTCAACACAGTACTTTCAAGTTAAAGAGTTTATTTTTAAGGCTACAACGGTCAAAAATCGAACGTCTCTCAGTTTTGAGACGCTGTTAATTGTCATGCTGTCACTGTCACTTGAAGGTGAATAATAGCGATAGATTACTTTTGAGCACGGCTCAAATTTAAGTATCGTTTAATTTGGGGTTAAAGCTACAAACTTGTGTTGCTATGTTTTTAAATATCCTTTGATTTGGTGGTGTGTAAGGTAAAGCCATAAACCTGTAAAGCTTAAAGAAAGTCACTGTTTCTAAGCAAATTCTAACACTCAAACGAATACAAAGAAATAGAACCAAACAGTTCCATTTAGGTACTTCGTCCACGCAATTATATTCCTTATATATGTGTCTAATTAGTATTGTTTTAGTTCCTAACAAATTAAACAAAGTTAATGAACAATACATAATAACAATCATGGCAAATAATAAAATGCGGCTGCCTTCTTACTATGGTCTAGAAACCGAGAACTGTATTTCTACGGCCTCACAAAAAGCGACTTTTTCAAGGCCAAATTCAGCTTTATTTATAACTAACTGTCCCGCGCAATTTCGTCTTCGTATATTTTTCCCATATTTGCAACTTTTTTTATTGCTGTTCCGCTCCTATTGGTTGTAGTATGATGTTAAATAGCCTATAGCATTCTTCGATAAATAGGCTATCTAACAGTGAAAGAATTTTTCAATTCGGATCAGTAGTTCCTGAGATTTCCGCGTTCAAACAAACAAACAAACTCTTCAGCTTTACAATATTAGTATAGATGGTTTCGAATTATTTCGGTTATGGCGACCAATCTTTTCAGAGACATGATGATTACAGAGAAGACATTGCAGTGCACAGGTGTATACGCGGTATATAGTGATTAGGTCTCTTCGAGGCACGAAGGAGTATGTCATTTTTCGAAAACTTTTAAATGTCTATGACAGTGGTAACACTGCTTAATCTGGCTTATCTTATAATTTTCTCGGTCGCCACAGAGTCACGAACCTACATTACTTATGCCATATTTACGGTGTCCACTATTGTGACAAAAGTTAAACAGAAATAAAAAAAAAACATTACAAGTATTTTTAGTAAAAAAGGAAAGGCCTATGTCCAGCAGTGGACCGATACAGGCTGATTAATTGATTTAAAAAAAAATACAGGCATTAAACCTTTTTGAAAAACAATACCTTTCCAGACATTACACTTATATAACACAAAAAAAGCAACCACTCTTTACAACATTAATATAGGATTTTATAGTCAATTGATTTCTATGCCTGGCTATAGCAAGATTGGCCTTAATGTAACCTAAAGCTGAATCATCGAGGTCCACGAACTACTCAACTCATTCAACAACGCTGTTTTCATAGCCACAACATAATAAATAATAAACAATTTCTTACAATAGAAAAAACGAAAAATGGAAAATGTCAACAAAGCCTCTGTGAGTTGGCTTGATTTAAATGTTACTCGCATTTTACTTAGAGTTTATGGCTATTAAAATAAGGTCTAATTTTGTTTGAACTGGTTGTTTTCTAAAGGTATGGTCGTAAAGCCTACTGCATTGGCTGCAGCCATGTTGCAGTTTTAAAAATATTTCTCTTAAAAGTAATTTGTTTGTGCGTTTGCAAAACTATTTCTAGAATCCGTTGCTATTTATTTTGAATATTTTCTCGTGTTATTTAATGTTTTATGGTGGCTGTGGCTTTTTATATTTGAGATTAGTTTGTATACCTACTTGTGAGTCGAGTGTTAGAAATGATGATCAAATTTTGAATCAAATTTTCAAATTTTGAAGAAGTGCTAATCTATACTAATATTATAAAGCTTAAGAGTTTGTTTGTTTGTTTGAACGCGGTAATTTCAGGAACTACTGGACCGAATTGAAAAAATCTTTTTCTGTCAAGTAGCCCATTTATCGATGAAGGCTATAGGCTATATAACATTACGCTACGACTAATAGGAGCGGAGCATCAATGAAAAATGTTGCTAAAACGCGGAAAATTTACGCGTACGAATATTATACGTTACCTATAATTTCAGTACAATTTTGTTTTAGTATTATTAAAAAAAACTGACCGGCACAATTTTGTTCAAAAAGGTAACACTCTAAAGTATCCATTACATTTTAAGAAACATTGTAGATTGTCCCGACTTACTCCAGAAAATCAGGTTTGCAGTCCCAAGTAAATATCCTCGGTATACAATTAAACCCTTGAGCGCTCCCTTCAGGAAAACAGTTTTTGGTCAAAATTCACCCGTCTCTCGCATCTCTCGGTTATATAATGAATGCAGTGAGTCAACTGATATACACAATGTTACACTTCACAAGTTTAGCAAAACAATCAAACAAAGTGTCATCAATAAAAACATTTAAATAAAAACTATAAATAACTGTTACAAATAGCTATTGTATTAGTGCCATAGTATAGGATTTCTCTTTATTTACAAAATTTACTTTCTTAACGTTAACTATGTCTATTTTGCATGCGGTGTTTGCCTGTAATAGGTTATGCATTTAGCTTGTAAGTCTTGACTTGTATATTAATTTCTTTATAAAATGTAATAACTGTTGGCAATCCTTAAATAAATAAATAAATAAATTACATGTTCAATCTAGATCGAGATCCCGTGATCGTGATCAGTGATCTTGATCCAGATTGACTGTGTAACGTGTTGGAGCCCTAGCCGAATCAAGATATATCAATCTATTGCGATCCGTTACCTTTATTAGATCACGATCTGAATTGAGTGTGTAATGGCTGCCTAAGTAAAATCCCAATCAGCATTAGTCACAAAGATCTCTATGAGTGCAGTTTGTCTGTCTGTCTGTGTTGCTTGAGCGAGGTATATATAAAGATTACTCTTGGTATTTTGTTCATAGAATATGTAAAACCTGGTAAAACCAACCTACCACATTAATATACCTTAAAGTCTCAAACTATAACCCCTAAATGGGGCCCAATACGGACCAAATGGGGTCCAAATAGGCCCAAATGAGGTCTAAATAGGCCGGGTGCATGTTGTTGTCGCGGCAGACTCACGGGTACATGTACCCGCCTGTAATGGTGTGCCTTCCCTAGAATTTCCAATTACGACCTTATTGGGCCAAAGGCTTTGTAAGTTAAAATAAGGCTGGTTGCGCATCGTAGATTTGTGGCTGCGATTTTAAAATTAATTGTCAGTAACTATGTTTTAGTCTATAAATCTGGTGTTTTATAAGATAGGACAACGTTTTATACACTTAAACTTTTCCAGAAAAATATACAGTTAACTAACTAAAACCTCGTCTAAATCGGATTAGTAGCTTTCGAGAAAATCGCTAACATACATACATACGGATCAAACAGAGAACCACCTTTTTGAAGGCCGTTAAAAACCGTATTATTCTCCAATTAAGAAAGTTTACCTTTATTATTATCGATAAACCATTTCAGTAACGTTCAATTTCTTATTACATAACTGTAAAATAATGGCGTTTTATTTAAATAAGCTAGCAGTGACGCTGGTACAGAAGTCGTGTAGAATAAGCAATCATTGTACAGCGTCTGAAACAAAATCCTTATCCGATCCCAAAGGCGAATGTAGGTAATCTATTCATAAATAATTTATTAAGGAAAAAATTAATAAAAATAACATAATACGTATGGATCGGACATGGTTTTTGTAAACCCACATGTTGTAAAAAACAACAATATAGTATATATTTTAAATATATTTTGATTACAAAACATTTTACTTTAAAACACATTGTAGCATTGGCTATAATGTGTTTTGAAATAAAATTCGCGTCACTTCAATTATTAAGTGACGCGAATTTAGTCGCAAAACTTCTTTAATGAAAGAAACACATCGATGTTGGTTTCGAATCCAGTCGCATGTTTGTAGTCAGCCTTAGATCGCGTTCAATGAAATGGATAAAGTATTAGCTTCCGATAAAATCGCGATATATTATATTCTAATTCAATAAATAACTTTAAGCTTATTATTCCTAAGAAAGTTAATTAAATGCAAATATAACTTTAAGCTTAAGAAAGTTGAAGCGGCGGTAGCCTAATGGCTAAGGCATCGGTTTCGCAATCGTGAGGTTGTGGGTTCTGGCCATTATACTACCGACGTGAACCCACTCCTAACACAAGCCATAGAGTTTAGCTGGAGGGGTTAACAGGATTGCTAGTAATGTGGAACCACAACCCCACATTGCTAGTTATCTTTCTTAATAAAAAAAAAATACTATTTATTAATAAACTAGCGGCCCGGTGATCTACGTATCAATGAACAAAAATTAAAAAGTCTCATTAAACTACCCATTTTTAAATTTATTGGTTTTTCTTAGTTTGCAGAGAAATAGGTATGAATTATTTTCATATAGGCAGAAAAACGGCCGTGGTCTAAGTACCAGTCTACCCGCGACCATGGCCGTTGTAATACAGTCGAAACGTCGGGCAATAAAATAAATCTAGATATTATCTATACTAATATTATAAAGCGGAAGAGTTTGTTTGTTTGCTTTGTTTGTTTGTTTGTTTGTTTAAACGCGCTAATCTCAGGAACTACGGGTCCGATTTGAAAAATTCTTTTTTTGTTGGATAGCCCATTTATCGAGGAAGGCTATAGGCTATAAAACATCGCGCTACGACTAATAAGAGTGGAGTAGCGACGTGAAATGTTGCAAAAACGGGCAAAATTTACGCATACGAAGTTGCGCGGGAGAGCTAGTCTATACTAATATTATAAAGCTGTAGAGTTTGTTTGTTTGTTTGAACGCGGTAATCTCAGGAACCACTAATCCGAATCGAAAAATTATTTTACTGTTGGATAACCCATTTATCGAGGAAGGCTATAGGCTATATAACATTACGCTACGACCAATAGGAGCGGAGCGGCAACGAGAAATGTTGCAAAAACGGGCAAAATTTACGCAAACGAAGTTGTACGGGACAGCTAGTAATAATAATATATAATTTACGAAATTTTTATTAATTAATTAGAGATTAACTGGCCCTTAGCGGCAAGGCTCCTTAGAATTCCGTTTTATAGGCTTCCTTTGAATTCTTGGTACATAATATTTTAGATACTTAGGACCCTGTCTAGCATGATATAGGTATTTTTGTATAGGGATACCTCAGCAACATTTTAAGCCTTCCTTTCTAATAGCCATAAGATTCATGATTCACTAAAAACTAACAAAAGCCCTTTTGCAAATTTCTAAGTAAGAGTTTATTATTTGCACAGAGTGTAAATTGAAAGTAATTGCGAGAATGTTGCACTTGCCCGGGGCCAAAAGATGTAATGGTAAATAATGAAACGTTGTAATAAAATTAACATGAACAGGCTCGTTCGAGTCGAGAGGTATGAGTGTCGTAAGTCTAACTAGTTAGGAGGAATATATCGCTCATTTATTGCAAGAACGTCATAACCTAAAAAATACTCATTTTACAGAAGGCAAATTTAAACTTTCAATTCGAAATATTTACAAAAAATAACACAAACAGGTTATAGAATTGTATAAGCTACGGGTCTTAATCGCGTAAATATTTTATTTTAAGGCTAAATACCTTTGTTTATTGCCCGACGTTTCGACCGTATTGCAACGGCCGTGGTCACGGGTAGACGGCAATACGGTCGAAAATATTTACGCGATTAAGACCCGTAGCTTATAAAATTCTATAATGTGTACAAATCGCTCTCGTGTCACGGTGGTTTTGGTCGAAGTTCTTTGAAACGTTTCGACCGATTTTAATGTTTTTTTTTGTATATTTAGTAGGTATGATAATAGGTCGTAATTTTTTTTTTTAATTACGAGGCAAAATTGACGCAGACGGAGTTGCGTGGGTCTTCTAGTTAAATAACTAGCAATGTAGGTACGACATTACTAGCAATCTTGTTAACCCCTCCAGCTAAGCTAAATCTCTTGTGTTTAGGTTTACGTCGGTAGTATAATGGGATTCGAACTCGTGACCTCTCGATTGTGAGCTCAATGACTTAACCACTAGCCTTCCGACGCTTCTATTATTTATACTAGTGTAATAAAGCAGTATTTGCTTCTCTCTGTATCTGATCAAGATCGCGGATCGCAATAGATTAATACATCTTAATTCGGCTAGTTGTAATAAGTCGCGATCCGTCAAACCAACACGTTACACAGTCAATCTGGATCAAGATCACTGATCACGATCACGGGATTTCTTTCTAGATTGAACGTGTAATGGCTTTCTTACGTTCTATTTAGATCTCAGCTTAAACATAGGCTATCAAAACTATATTTGATAGACTGCCTCTGTGGCGCGGTGGGAGTGTGTCCGACTGCTACGCAAGAGGTCGTGGATTCGATCCCCACCCAGGATAAAACTTTGTGTGATGAGCACGATGGCTTATTCTGTATCTGGGTGTTATTTATCTATGATATGTATGTATTTAGAAATATATAAATATGTTTATCAGTTATCTGGTTTACATAGTACAAGCTATGCTTAGTTTGGGATCAGATAGCGTTGTGTAAGTTGTCCCAAGATATTATTATTATATTATTATTATTATGTTTATTGGTGGCGGCACCTAGCGGCATGTCTTGGACTTAACTAACACTATAGCGAACTGAGCGTTTTTTCTTGATCTCCTACGCTTAGGTAGGTACTTACTTTTACTTTTAATTAAACCCTAACAATGACCACTAGTACGCTGGATTGGCTATCCCCTTACCAAGTGACAGAAATTTCAAATTCCGAATCGAATGACCGTCATGTGATCTTTTTTGACACTTATGACAAAATGGTCGTTGTTGATATCCATGTTACGCAAGTTTAAACTTTCATTTGATTTCAAGAAATGACCGTCTAATTGTTAAATTCAAATGAAAGCCTAGTTTTTGTCGGTGGTTGCCTGACCTATAGAGGTTAGTGACCTCTTACGTTATAAAAAGGAACATCTGTCTTACATTAGTACAAATAATAATTATTATATTTATTGTTCTAAAAAGCAACATACATAATTATTTTTATTTTTTTGCGTTTTTTATACATATCTAGGTATACTTAATATTATAAAGCGGAAGAGTTTGTTTGTTTGTTTGTTTGTTTAAACGCGCTAATCTCAGGAACTACTGGTCCGATTCAAAAAAATAGAAGCGGAGCAGCAATGAGAAATGTTTCAAAAACGGAGAAAATTTACTCAGACGAAGTTGCGCGGGACAGCTAGTTAGATATATTTCGGGACTTAATCGCGTATCACAACTGAGTCGAGTGCAATTCAATCGAAACGTCGGGTAAATAAATCACGAATTACATTATTACACAGAAGATTTTAAAGAAACATAATAGCAGGTTTAAGACATTGAACGTTGACAGTCGAACTAGTATAAAATGTATGAGAGCGCCTTCCCTTCATAGTACTATCTAGACATTATATAGTCTTTGATTATATAATATCTAGCAAAGAACTGTCAAAAAGTACGGTCAACTGGACGTACTTTTTGACAGGTAATAAGCCGCCATTCGATGTTTTAGCCATAGTTGTTCTCATCAACGTGTGTCAAACGTCAAAGATGTTTAATTTTTTTATAAGTTTTTTGAGAGAATGCTCCATCTAGACATTATATAATCAAAGACAATAATATTGTTATAAGATTCAGGATTGTACAAACTTAGCCTTTTTGTAATGGCAACCAGGAAAATTTTATCACCACTAATAGCTAGCAATATACAATCTTACAAACAATATCAAATTGACTACCTACCACGAATTCCCCTCCCTCCAAACACCTAACACTTTTTATCACTTATCCTTTCAGCCATAATTCCCGTGACAATTCCTAGCTGTAGCAGGTTAGGCGTGACTATGCCTCTAGCGCTCCCATATTAGGTGTACGCAAGCCCATTTAGTAGCCAGTGACAATTAAGGCCTCCTAAACGATCACGATCGGTTATTACTCTGTTATTTTTTTTGTACGCGCTTAGAAAATTATGGGGTGATGGAAAAAAACATTTTTATTTTTAAAAAAAAAGAAGAATAAAATGTTTTTATTCCCCTGTTTTTACATGTTTTAATCCTGCTCCACTCCTATTGGTTGTAACGTGATGTTATATAGCTTATGCCCTTTTTCGATAAATGGTCTATTCAACAGTAAAATAATGTTTTAATTCGGACCAGTAGTTCCTGAGATTATCACGTTCAAACAAACAAACAAATTCTTTAGCTTTATTATATTAGTATAAATGGACATGGAATATCAGACCACTTTATTCAGAAATTGTTCCGAGATTTCGTGTCCTTGAGAGATGTCTATATGTATACTGTCGAGCAAAGAACCTATGTATCATGTTTATCTCACGTAATATTGGTGTTTTGTGCTAGCGGACACAGAGTATAGCCAGACTCGGAACAATGTTTGTGTATCACACAAAGTGGTATCCCAAGTGGGAAACCACCCAGGAAAAAAAAATAGGAACTCTTTCTTTAAAATAGGTAAAAAGGAACCACTTGGAAAGCATTGTGCAATTAGAAACGTAAATACTCGTATTTTAAAGAAAAAATAAAGTAAGATTAAAGAACATTTTAAATATACTAGTGGTCACCGAGTGGTCGAAAATCGACCGCAATTGATTTCATTAATTATGGTCAAAACGCAATTAAGTTCATATTATGTACAAAAATGAAAAGCTTCACTCATTTATCTACTCATCAACATCCATCATTTTATATAAAGAGCTGACATTTCGTAGAGAGACTTCTTTTACCTATATAATGTACCTATTCGATAACCCGCAGTAAAAATGTATTATGTATAATATTAGCTGTGTACATGTATTTATATATAAACAAAACGAGATCTATATTATAATATACAGAGACCCATGTCATTTATGTATACAATTAGCTACCAGTTTGCGGTCTAAGTTATAAAAACCACTATCAATTAACATGAGTAAAACTTTATTGCGATTATTCTATAGCGTCTTGCTTTTAGAAAAATTGCAAAGGTTATTGCTGTATTATAATTATTGTAGATATTATTTCGTTTTATGATTATTCTTGGAAATAATTACTTAATATGTGCATCTCATCGGTGCATCAAAAGGCGGTGAATTCATGTTTTTATTTTCGTCGCAAAATATTTTTTGAGTAGTGTTTGTGCAATCGTAGCACCTGAATAGATGGACGAATTTGAATGCGGTTTTCTTTATTAGAAAGCTAATTTAATCAGGATGACGTTTTGTTTTGTTTGATCCAAATCCGTTTAGCCGTTTTTGAGATAATCCAGTTTTTGTCTGATGTGTCGTTTTTTTATCTTAAGTAATATTATAGAAGAAAGCATGTTTAAAAAAAATTTAATGTTTTTTTTTCATTTGGCGTACGATCGATTAGTTCTCGTTTTCTTCATTAGCATGCCGTGCGAAGCCGGTGGATGGCCAGTTATTATTTTTTATGGATTAAGTACATAATATTTATTCGCAGAAATAATAGTATCGCGTTTATGTATAATTTTCTTTACTAGATGTAATTTTATTTAAGTTTCTTTATAACTCACTAACTGGCTTCGTTCGGGTGTATCTACTAGGGTGTACCTATTTTCCTCGTTTTTGCAACATTTTTCATTGATGCTCCGCTTCTATTAGTCATAGCGTGATGTATATATAGCCTATCGTCTTCCTCGATAAATGGGCTATCCAACGCTAAAATATTTTTTCAATACAAACAAAAAACAAACAAACTCTTCAGCTTTATAATATTAGTATAGATAAAATTATTTTTACTAGCTGTGTCCCGCGGTGTTACCCGAGCCTATGTGTTAATCCAGGGTGTCAGCTAACTCCGTACCAAATTTTACTAAAATCGGTCCAGCCGTTTAGATGTGAAGAAGTAACAACCATACACACTCACACACTCACAAACTTTCGAATTTATAATATTAGTGTGATTTTATATTTTAATAAATAAATCAATATCTTGGAACAACTCACACACGGTAGAGCCTGTACAATGGCAACAAGACTGATAAACATCCATATATATTTTTAAATACATACATATTAGATAAATTACACCCAAACACAGAATAAACAATTATGTTCATAATATAAAGATTTATCCCTCAATTGAACCCACGACTTAGCAGTATGGCTAACTAACCACTAGACCAACAGGTCATACAGCTTTGAGGTAGTAATATAAATTAAGTAGGTACATTTTTTCCAATAAATAATGTTTAAGTGTAATTTTCTTTATTAGACATGATGATATTTATGCATACCTAATTGTTAGTAACATTATTAATCATAAATGAAACAATTTCCCCTTGAGGTAGAAAATTAAATATTTAATTGAATGAAATGGGATTCATGTAAACAGGAGACTTAATTTTCTCATTTTATAGTCAACATTAAAATACTCGTAGTAGGTAAATAAAATTACTTCAACAAGGCAATGACTAGAAACTTTCATATCCAATGAATATTCAAAATTGATTGGCCAGTTGGTCTAGTGGTTAGTGACTCTGACTGCTAAGTCGCAGGTTTTTTTTAGAAAGATAACTAGCAATGTGGGATTGTGGTTAAACATTACTAGCAATCCTGTTAACCCCTCCAGTTAAGCTCAATGGCTTGTGTTAGGAGTGGGTTCACGACGGTAGTGTAATGGGATTCGAACCCGCGACCTCACGATTGCGAGACCGATGCCTTAGCCATTAGGCTACCGCCGCTTTAAAGATGCTTATCATTAATTGTTTTAACATCATTCTCTTAATTAAATTTAAATCAATAACGAACAATTAGCATCGTTCGAGGTCCGCATCTCTATCTAAGGTCATATTATAAAACAAGACCCTTTCCGCGTCTGTCTGTCTATATCTATTATGTTCGCGATAATTTCAATAACTACTAAACACATTTTCATGAGGTTTTAGGTTCTTGGGGTATGTAGTAATCTAATTTTAATTTGCTCGAGGTATATAACAATCTCAACGTAAACGCATATACATTTAACACTCAACATACACAATTACACAAATCGAAGTAAAACATTTCCAACTAAAACCGAACACATAGAATTCGTACAATACAATAATTGCCTTGAAATGATGATTCCAATTAGAACGAGACGGCGAACGTTAAAAACGAATATAAGAAAGGGACAAAAGATGCTGTAATAAACACGGAATAACGTGAGAGACAAGGTTCGTTGGAAAGGCATGTATTAGGGGCAATAAAAATGATTTCTTTTTTTGAATGTAATATGTTATTTACTACTTACGAACTATCGTTTCGTTCTTCTGCACTGATTGATAAGGCCGATGGATGTTCGATGAGTTATGTTTTTGAGTTATGGTTATTTCGTCAAGGTCTGGTATGATTTGGATGGAAAACCTTAATTTGTAGTATTTGAGGAATCTGTGACGTTATTGTTTAAATCAAAATGGAATATATCTATACTTCTATACTCTACTTATATTAAAAAGAGCAAAGATTTGTATTTTTGTATGTAACTAATATACTTAAAAACTAGTGGTTCGATTTTAAAAATTCTTTCACCGTTGGGAAACTACACTATCCCCGGGTGACATAGGCTACTTTTTATACCTGTATTCCTATGGCAACGGGAACTACGCGGGTAAAACCGTGAGGTGTCAGCTAGCGTTTAAAAAATTGCTTGTCCAACTATATTTATATAAATGTTTGTATGCTTAATCTCTATGCGTGTGTTATGAATCTTTGGTAGGATGTTTTGGGGACGTTGGCAAAAGTTGCTTGCTAAATGTGACCGGGTTCAGCTAGTTTTATATATGACAACGAAAGTCCTGATTCGATTATTTACTCGTCAACGTCCACCCCAAACCTTTGGACTGAGAAAACTGTCATTCTGCAGAAATGTTTCTTTTGAAGATACCTGTGTAGATACTGCTACTTCTCTCTGTCTCTTCTTACTCATGGTAAGTATTAGAACCTCATAACTGTAGGTTCTTGTATGTTTATTTATTACTTAGAACATGTGAATGTAATTCTTTCTCTCAATTCACCTATCAATTATGACGTTCACAGGAAATCACATGGTGGCCTGAAACAAGTTGACGCGACACACTTACCTACAAAACTAACTCATAAATCTTCTAAGAATAAGTTTTATGTAACATGAACAAATCATTTTTTATCCTTAACCATTAAAATCTAACTATAATTTCACATACCTACAGTCATAATATAAAAAAATCTACAAATCCTCATAGTTTTAAAATGCGTGCGTCATTCCCTGATGACTCGAAACACGATTCACCAATCGATTTTATAAGTTAACATGTAAAAGATAAAGTTGATATTGAAATGTGTTAGTTAGAGCGACCGCTATTGGTTATAAAGACAACGTTTTTTTCTTTCCGTGCGTTTTTATAAGCCCGGGATGATGGTTAATGGGAGGCTTTGTAATTTTGGCTGCAAGAGGAGAACGGAGGGAGGGTAATTATAGTGTCTGCCTGTGTCATTGTCTGTATATATCTCTGTTCTAATTTTCGTAACGAAATTGAAAAAAAGGAACGATTTTTTGATTCTCCGGCGTGTTGATTGAAACTTTTGGTTTCGTCTGAATTCAAGTTTTTAGATACTATGTTGCATAAGGACCAGGTATTGGCATATCTTGGGATTTCAAAACTGGAATTGTGGTGTGCGTCACATAATATTTACCTAACAGTGAATTGGTATCATGGTAATGATAAAGATGAGTTTCGTGGTAGTGACTCACTGTTATCTGGTTTAATTATGCCTTAGCGATAATCATTTGCCTTTCCACGTATCTCAAAATTAGGATCAATTTTATTTTGACCGTACGGACATTCTTGTTGAAAGATAATTATTCTCTACCATAGTTTCCTTAAATAACAGAACTCAAAACAGTAACAAATGGATTACACAATTTGCGTTTTAGATTGGGAATGCTACTACTTGCTACTAGCAACACTTTGTAGATATGATTACCATTTTCATTGTTAAGAACAATATCTACTTAAAATAGCCTCTGTGGCGCGGTGGGAGTGTATCCGACTGCTACGCAAGAGGTCGTGGGTTCGATCCCCACCCAGGATAAAACTTTGTGTGATGAGCACGATGGTTTATTCTGTGTCTGAGTGTTATTTATCTATAATATGTATGTATTTAAAAAAATATTTAAGTATGTTTATCAGTTGTCTGGTTTCCATAGTACAAGCTCTGCTTAGTTTGGGATCAGATAGCTTTGTGTGAGTTGTCCCAAGATATTATTAGATATTAATATTATCTCCTTAAATTATTGGTAAAGTAACAATTCAAAATAACTATTAAAGCCGTGAATCTTCACCATAACACTGAATCTTTTTTTTACATTCCGCTTTCTGATCCCGGCCATACAAATACCGTGTGTTTAATATTAAAACATCACTATGATGAATAAGATCCATTACTACAGGTGCTGCATCTAGAATTAAAAGTAAAATATTTTTATGAACGCCCAAAGCTGTAACTTCTTTTTAAGTCAGGTAATGACTAATGAGGGATATGAGTAATGAACTTAAAACCTAGTGATAGATCGGTAGAATTAAAAACTTTTTGGAATATATTTGATGACTATGGTCAAGTGAGTAGTGAAGAATTCAATGTTAAAGATATTTTACCTTGAATACTTTTTTATTCCTCTTCCCTCCGTTAGTATTCATTCGGTAGCGATTATGGCTCGCACATTCTGTACATAAGCCAGTTTCAAGTATAATTCTTTCTAGTTTTCTTCTTTGAATCACAAAGTCTCGTTCTTGTCTAGTTAACACGTATTTCAAGTATATTTTACACGTCAAACGCGGAGCTGTAAAAATAGCGACTTGTCAGTTTGCCACCATTTTTATAACTCCCCTTGAATACGTACAAATGAGTCCGAATTTTAACCAAAAAAAAAAAAAGTCGCTGGTGAATCTAGAGGTGATAATTAACCTTGATATTTCTCAATCTGCACAGATTCCACTTAAACTAATTCGTCAACAAATCTATGTTATTGTTAAGCAAGATGTATTGATATTTTAAAGGTATACTCTGTACACAAAAAACAATCTAAAATAAAATACACAGAACTGTACAAAGATTGAAATTTACCTAGTCTAAAAAATGATAATTGGGGAGAAACATTATTATTTCACGAAACTTCCAATGATATGTCGGTAGGTATGTTAATAGGTGGCCGAAACCCAGCCTTATAATTTTGTTTCATATCATTACTACGAACAGAGGGATTCGAATGGATAATGGCCGAAAAGAAAAAAAAGCAGTAATTACTTATAAAAAACCGACGCCATCTTTGTCTAGCGGTCAGTTCTTTTTTTATATAAAGGTGATGACGGTAGTCGGTGTTGTTATTTGTCATTGCATTACAACTGTCATTCTTGTTTTGGTGTTTTTATAATTTGTCATGCAAGAAAGTAGAGAGTTTCATTATTTGATTAATAGAGCAGCTTAGATTAAATCGAGGAGAAGGCTAATATTTTTCAATACTAAAAAGTGAAGGGGACTAGATTGCAATTGATAAAGACGAGATTTTTGTACTAAATGAAACAAACATAAATATTGATAAAAGAATTTAAACTGTTCATTCCAAGCATCTTTAGTAGACTAGAAAGGTTGTTGAACGTCATTTAAATGTAGTACAAGTAGGAGAATTAGAAATTACATCCAGTGTATCTAATATGTGTGGGACTAATAAATTTTATGTACCTACCAAATGTAATGGAATTGTAATATTATATTATAATTAGTCCCTAATTTTGTTTTGTCCTTTAGCTTCTGGTGTTTAGTCAAGATTATCTTAATTTTATTTATAATATGGTAGTGCCGGATGCTTGTAAACATATTCTTTGAAAGATAAGGTTGCATTTTTTTATCTTTCGTAAATTAAATTCATTAGATAGTTTTGTAACATTTACATATGTTTCGTCTGTCATATCTGTTACATAAAAATTTGGTTCGGTAATTTTGGTTTCTAAATATTAATTTAAGTCACGAAGGACTTGAATAAATATTTTGGTTGGCTGTCTCTGTGGCGCGGTGGGAATGTATCCGACTGCTACGCAAGAGGTCGTTGGTTCGATTCCCACTCAGGATAAAACTTTGTGTGATGACCACGATGGTTTATTCTGTGTCTGGGTGTTATTTATCTATAATATGTATGTATTTAGAAATATATAAGTATGTTTATCAGTTGTCTGGTTTCCATAGTACAAGCTCTGCTTAGTTTGGGATCAGATAGCGTTGTCTGAGTTGTCCCAAGATATTATATTACTTAATGAAATCATCCTAAACATACATATATTTAAAATCTTAAAACAAAGCTGTCCGTATCTCGCTGATCTAATCGCCTACACCAACTTTATCCGCCCAATCGACCTTTTTTGAACACAACAAAAAACTGACCAACGCCGAGGCTACTTGGAAACATAATTCGACAATAATAAACCACTAATTTCTTTGTAATGACATGTTTCAGAGCAATTTTGAGGTCCCAAGATCAGGGGACGATGGGACAGGATGAATTGAGGTCAAATAAAAAACTTGGAAATATGAGTGAAATAATTATATCCTGCGTTTATAAATCCGAAAGTGTCTTGTAACTTTGTTGGGAGTAGGAGCGTAACGTGAAAATGATGGGTCTTTATATTTTGGCTTTTGATGAACTGAATTTCTTGGAAGACTGTAAGGCCAGGGTGGAATATAATGTATTAAAACATTCTTGTAGTCACGGTGAAGAAATTGAAGAATCGGTAAATTAGAGGTTTTATTTGTTTCTCTCGCTCGAAAACTTAGTATCATCGATGGTACAAAGCGAGAGTGCGTGGAATGCCCTGGCAGCTTTCTGCGAGGAAGTGATAGCAAGAAAAGAGGCTGCGGAAAGAGAAAGGGAGAGGACCAGCATTGTTCCATCCCGCAGAAGCCGCACCGCGCGACAAAGGGCAGAAAACGATCTCCGCCCCCCCTGATATCTTGAGAACAACGGGCAGGGCAGCCTGTCGTTTTCAAACTTGAGACGCAATTCGCGACCGACGAAACAAAGCAGCTAATTGAAAAAAGCAATGGATGGGGCGATATACTTGGCCAAGGTCCGCCGGAGGTGAAGGAAACTATTCCGTAAGGGACAGCCTCATCTCCGGCAATGAATCTACAAGACGTAAGAACGTGTGATTTTTTAGTCGGTTCGAGTCCGACATACCCTCGATAGGTTGGGATCCGTGGGGATTTTGACACACGCTAAAAAAAAAGGTTTTATTTGTTTAAAATAGAAGTGAGATGGCAATTCCAAAAGCATAGCTCTTTACAATTATTGCCAAGGAAATCTTGGCCCTACCTTTAAAAGTAGTTTGCTTTGTGTAAACAATGCTAACAGTTAGGAAACTGTCATGAAGTAACTATTTATGATACTAGGGTCCTTATTCACTATGTTTTTTTCCGTTTCGCGGCAAGCCCGCGCGATTTGGCGCATGCGTGGTGCGCTCAAAGATGTCCGCGCACATGCGCGCTGCATTTCTAAGCGCAGCTCTCTATAAACATTATGTCAAGAGTTTGACAGTTAAAAGCGCGGGCTTGACGCGAAATCGAAAAAGATAGTTATTAAGGACCTAGAACTTAGGGTATGAATTTTAATCGCCACTGTAGAATACATTTTTTTTTAAAATTTGATTTATTAACACTCTAAATGGTAAATCAAACGTCAAACGTCATCCAACAAGAAGTTCTAGAATATTCTGTCGTCATGTCCTTACCTATAATTTAATCATTATAAAATACTGACATCGCGTGCGTTATGTACTTAGTAACCGTCAGTCTAAAACAATCTGGCTATGATACAGCACAAATACCAAGAATACAGAAGGTAAGTTTCGCTCCACAGCGCATACACTGACATTCGTGGTACGTAAATGATGCCTATACTGTGTGTGTATATTTAATTCCTGTCTGATCCATTTTTGTGTTATTAGGTATCATATTCCAAATCGATATACATGTTTTAGTAAATTTCATTTACATTCGGTGGCGGCGGGAAGTATTATTTGATAGTAAAGAGTCCTTAGACAAGCCATGTTGATAACAAATCTTAAAAAAAAAGTTGAAAGTATATACTATTTTTCTATATTTTTGCATTGTAAATAAAATACGTAGGTATTCTTTTTGAAGAGGGGTTAATTTACACAAACATTGCTCAAACGAAGTCGGCATGAAGCTTATCTTCTATACTCTCGGTGTTTTGCGGTACTGATACAAATTAACATAAAAATATTTTATCTGTGCAACATGTAGGTCTATTATGTTGGAATGGAATAACACAAAGTAAAATTTTACTTTGACATTCTTACATTCAATGAGTGTTTTTTTTTTAAATGTTTTAAGACATTTCTCACACTAAAGTACAACTCCTGTGCCGCGTAGGACTTTACAAACACAATTTATGAACACATGGTACACTCAGACTCGAAACAACAATATGTGTATCACACAAAGTGGTGTCCCTTGTGAGAATCGAATCTGAATGCATTTGTCTCCAATTCTGTCCTTTTTTTAAAAAAAGGACAGAAATTGATTTACTTATACAATTTACTAAACGATCTCGATAGGACCTTTGCTACTTATACAATTATTTTTAGTACCACAATCACAAACCAATGAATTTAATTCATTCTACAAAAAACACATCAGTGTCCAAGCAATTTGCATATAAATTAATTGAAATAAAATCTCTTTGCGCGCGCGCATGTTGACAAATGATAAAAAAATATTGTAATGTATTTATTGATTGAGCTTCTAGAAGTACTTGAATGAAATCAAATAAGGATCAATTATCATTAAGCAGTCATAAAAAAGATTTGTTTTTTTTATTACAATATGGTGGTAAATATATACACGGCTCGCTTGATGCTATATAGTTAAATAATATACTATAATAGGTATAGTAGAACAATTCACATACAATTATCTGATGCTAAATTGGACCGTATGTACTATAAGCAGTCAGACAACTGACAAACATACTCAGTTTATAATAATCAAATGAAACTGAACTTGATTCACATTCAAAAGTATTTTTGTCGCTACTATACACACTTAAAACTAACTGGCATTTTAGTATATGGACGTTAATCTATACTAATATTATAAAGCTAAAGTTTGTTTATTTGTTTGTTTGTGAGAAGGCGATAATATCAGGAACTACTGGTTTTACTTTTTAAATTTATTGTTGAATAGCCCATTTATCTAAGAAGGCCATAGGCTATATAACATTACGCCACGACCGACGACGACGACGAAACAGAGAAAAAATACGCAGACGAGTAGTATGTCAACAAATTAATTATATGAATTAACAATTGATGCATCCATCACCCAAGGATTTATCCTGTACAATTCATATATACCTTTAACCATCGTTAGCAATAATTTAACATTGGACATAGGTTTCCATTTTCCACATCCAGTTTCTCTCAGAGGGATTCTGTATTTGACTGGCCTGTTGGTGTAGTGGTTAGGGACCCTGACTGCTAAGCCAGAGGTCGTGGGTTCGATCCCTACCAAGGATAAAACTTTGTGATGAGCACGATGGTTTATTCTGTGTCTGAGTGTAATTTATCTATAATATGTATGTATTTAGAAATATTTATCTTGTCATAGTACAAGCTCTGCTTAGTTTGGGATCAGATAACGTTGTGTGAGTTGTCCCAACATATTATTATTACTTGGTTAGGAGTTGTATTAGGTACCTTACATTTACCAACACGCGGTCTTCACTGCAGGAATACATCTTCTATGAAATGGATTTACTACCACATTCGGGCTTAATTTGAGTGGATCTTTTTAGGTGTAATAAGTAATAATAAAACGCCAGATGCCAAGCCTCTCTTTGTCCCCCAAGAATATACGTTCACATTCATATTTTTAGTATTAATAATTTCTGATAAATTGGTATTCAGCATCAAAGGGTTTAGCCGATATCACCATCCCTTTTACTCATACAATTAAAGTGATACGAGTAAAGAATGCAGCAAATTCCCAGGCGGTAATGCAATTTAGCCGACTACGCAAACTTGAAAGGGTGATTCAGAGATTAAAGTTAAAAAATCGATTAGTTGGTTACATTAATACAGTTTTAATTTCCAAGTTTTGTATTACGACTTGGGTTTAAGAGAGCAGGCAGAACAGGTTTTTAATGTATTTTGTATCTTTCCAGGTACGTTTGGTTGTGGAGCGGTGGCTTGCTGTTATAGATTAAGACTATACGTTATGAAAAAAGTAGGATTATAGTTTATGGTAAGTTTTGTTTTGTTTCATTATACCTTGTTATTTCTGGCTTCTTTAGTAGGTTCTAGTCGCTGGACTGACTACCCCGTACAAAATGACTGTATTATTTATGGGCTTGCCACGAACAAAGAAAAAAAGATCGTGAATATGTACCCAGGTTAGATAAAAACTTGTACAAGAATAACAGCTTAACCCGAACTAATCATTTTATTCCAATAATTATTAAATAACATCTAAGCATATTAAATAATATGGGATGTTCAAATTAAGTTCTATCCCTTCATTTGTAATGCATCAAACATTTTGTTGTGGACCATAAAACTGACTATAAAAGACTGCCTTTGTGGCGCGGTGGGAGTGTCCGTCTACTACGCCAGAGGTCGTGGGTTCGATTCCCACACGGGCACCACTTTGTGTGATCCAAAAATTATTGTTCCGAGTCTGAGTGTACTTTGGTGTATCCTTGACTTGCATGTTTGTAAGTCCCCCGCAGTGCTTGTACCCTAATGCGGAATCGTATTTAAAAAAAAACCTATTATGAATTTTGGCATGAAATTGAAAGGACTTATAGTAATAGTATTATAGTTCAACTCTTTGGACGAAAAATTAAAATATTCTCATATTTTAATTTTGCAATTTATTGTCATTTTTTTTTCTTTTAGTTTCGTAAACTATATTTACAAAAATTATGTGTGCACATAATATCACAAGGGTGACACTACAGTTATACTCCAAGGTAAAAAAAATCCCAATCGGCACACTTTAATTCGTCTACAAACATTCATACTTTAAAGATTTTTGGAACCATTTTTTATAATTTACAGCTTGACACTTTTTCAACATCTCTCCCATATGTCTCCGATGTTCCTTGATATCTATACTCCATGATAGCAATTGAGAAAGAACTTTTTAGGGCTTACTAACAAATACGATTATATTATTATGGCTTTACATTTAAGCGCAACATCTTGATTTAAATTGCTTTAAAAATACAAGAAAAAAATAAAAATTTTAGTCATAAGAAACCGTGTAAGTTAATTTATTGGCAACAAATCAGAAATCAACCGATTGGTCTCGCTGTTCCGATTGGAAGATTGGTAGATTGGTATAAAACAACGTTCATGGTGATGGTGAATTACTAATTATACATACCCTGTGTGTAGATAGTTTTACAAACAGAAATTATCAATTTCGTCACGCTGTTTAGACTCAAATATTTTAGTTACAAAATGGCTTTCATGGGAATCGTACCAACGAAATTGGCTTCGATCGTTCCCTAACGGTACGATATACGATTGATTTATTTACGACCAAATTGTTTTTTGATATTTTTTTTATGTTATCTTAAGGCGATGTTGTATTCAGCCTATTACTTTTTGGCATAGATTTTGTTTCTCTGTTGTTTACATGTCATAATCACGATTAAATCATTGTAGTTGTGACTTTGTTTTCATTTCGACTACGTTTTGAAACTTTTTTAATACACTAGTAGATTCTTTGGTTACAATATTTGACACAAGAATGCGCTTTTTTATTCGGCGCGGTGTTACAATTCAATCCATTAATGCGAGGGCTGTGTTTCTGTGCTGTCAACAATATTGCCAATGCTGGCTTCTGCTTCCCCGATAGAGACTATGAGTTTATATTGACTGGCTTGTTGTAACTGCTTGTTCTAACTGCTAATCCAGAGGTCATGGGCTTGATTCCCAACCTGAATAAATCTAATAGAGATCTGCACATTTATTCATGAATTAATAAAATATATTTAGAAATATTTATTTATGAATTAATAAGTATATTTATCAGATGTCTGGTTGCCATAGTCCAGGCCTGGTCTAGTTTGGGACCAGACGACATTGTGTGAGTTGTTACTAGATATTACCTATACCTACATTTTGGTTACTCAAGAATTTATGCCTTTCATGGCCGACTGTATATGATGTTCCTTGAATTTGGCCACACCTTTCTATTACATATTGTAGATGCTCAATATTAGAACCAAAAGTGGCAAGTAAAGTAATAGAATTGAACCTCTTCGCCTTAACAGAAGCGGCTGGCTCAAACACGTAGCAAACATTATAAATTCGTTATCCTCATATCCTACCCGACGTAGTCGTGGCACACCATACATTTAATTGCCTCAAATTGCTGTTAATGATCAATACGTCGGTGTTGATGAACTTAGTATGATTGTGTAATATCATTCGATTATACCAAAGGTTTACTATTACTGATTGGGCAAATTCTTCTTAGGTTGTTTGCTAGGTTTGGTACCGCAATGAAATTATGTCAGGTTGTTTTCAATTTGTACTATCGAACAAGGGAACGGGGGTGTTTCCCACCTGTGAAGAAAAGAGGGTCTTCAAGAAGGAAGTAACTAGTTTTATAAAGGGTCAGCAACGTGCTGTGACAACCCTAATGTTGCAGGCGTCCATAGACTACGGTAACCATTTAGGTACCATCAGGAGGGCCGTATGTCTGTTTGTTACAGTCGTGGTTTTAAAAAAATGGTTTTCTGTAATTTCAGTTTACAGACGATACTTTTACGTGATAACGTATAAGAAAACATTGATTACATTGTAATAAACAACCATGCCTGTGACAGCTTGAAATTTTTTATTTTTTTTTTAAATTTCCATTTGTATCGCTAGTCGCTGCAATTGCCATTCACTTTGATGATATTGTAATAAACAACCATGCCTGTGACAGCTTTAGTGGCCCGGCGCATGCGTCCGACGGCCACAATACTTCAGCCTATCAGCAGGCGCAACATGACGGACCGTGACACTTTTTCGTTCGTGCACCCGGTCATCGAATTATAAGACGTTATCACGTAAATTTGAAGTTTAGTAAACATGTTTTTGGCGACTTGATGGTCATCCGGCCAAGTTTGTTGATTGAATGTCTCGGGTTCGATTCTGGGTCTGAACTTTTTTCTTTCTAATGACTTATTGGAAAGATAGGGTAACGCTTCTGACTTTTAGACTTTATAGTACGTGATGGTGTTTAACACAGTGTTCGTTTCGTAGCAGAATGGCTTTCCTGTTCGATTTCCACCCATCTTTAAGTTATTTTTTTTATTAAATTTATCTAGAAGTGTTGGTCGTACTTATCAAGCATTCTTACACACACGATGTTAAAACTATTTTTATTCTTATTACAGCTCTAAACTCCTTAAATAAAATAAATTGCGGACCACCAAAAAATGAACGCAAATATACTATTACCATAAATTCCAAAGTAAACCCATAATCGTATAAATATCACCTAATCTAAACTAAGCAATTAACTTACTAAAGAATTTCTGAGAAACTACTAATAAACGATACAGTTTCGGTGTTAAACACAACAGAACAAGCGGTCGGGTGTCGTGCTCGCGATAAATTTCAAATAATTTGCATAAAGTTGGTCGCTACCGATGCGATACATGTCTTACGTAAACTATATTGTAGATGTGTAGCTATTGCGAATGATTAATATTAAATGTAGAATAATGTACACGTTGATCTCTACTACTGTAAAATTGTAAAGTAGCTGTGTTATTGAAGACATTTAACTACTAATTATGTAAGGAAGGGTGCTAAGGGTTTCTGAAACCAGAACTGTGCTTTATTCTTTTTTGAGATTGAGCAAAACTCCTTGAATAGATTTTGACCAATTTGTTCCGAAGGTGGTCCGAGATTTGGTGTCTGTATGCAATATCTATGTGTGTGTTGCTTGACCGAAATAGTAGTAGTGTCCTCGGTGTGTGTCGTATCGTATTTCCTTTGCATATTAAAATATTATGTTTAACTATATCACATTTGAGAGCGGTCTACATCCTGTGATACTAAGATAATGAATTTAAATTGATAAATAATATGCCTAATTAATATTTTTATTATGTAGGTAACTTAAAATGTATAAATACGTATGAGTTATTAAAATGTAGGATGAAATTTATTGTTATGGTTTTTGAAAAAATATTTAGTGATTATAATTAGGTTAATTAATTAAGAAGTGCTAATAGACAGTGTAACTTGATAGGTATAGATACCGGCTCTCACCATCTTGGAACCCTGTTATCAGCAAATGCAATCGTAGCCGTAACGACACCGCGCTTCAGTGTAAAGACGTTGTAAGTGTAGTGTGTAGAAGTACCGACAGTACAAATTATTAAAATTATCAAGACCAGGCGAGGGTAGTTAAAAAACCCCGTGCCTCACGGAGACATTGCTAAGCTGCCATCAGTCGACCCCTGACCAAGATCGGTACAATTCGGTTGAAACGTCGGGTAAATAAAAGGTTCTTAACTTTGAAAATTCACGATTAAGTCCCGAAATATATCTAATATTGATAGGTATGGTTAGTAAAAGTCTCGAATTGTTCGTATAATTTAATTTGAATATTCGACAACTTAGGCGCCGCGTTAAATAGCTATTATCTAAATAGGAAGGGTTTAATTTTGTAATCATATATTCTTTACTAGTACCTAGTTATTTTTAACTGATTAAACAACTAATTGTTTTAAGTCAATTTTGTGTTAAAAATATCACAATGGCAAACACAACAGTATTAATGTGAAAACAATGAAACCATTCTGCTACAATATAAAATGCAATTGAAATTCCTCTCAACTAAATTTATTAAAAACATTGATCTATTCATCAACTGTAACAGAAATTTAATATAGGTTAGGTGAGGTATCTCTCCTATATTCAATTTATATTTCAAGTCATTGTATAAAATAGGCATAAACATTACAAAAGAGTAATAAAATATCATCCTACACATTAATTTAGTGTCTTGTTCTAAATATTGCTCTAAAAACACACCGCCCGCTGTTTCCGAGATAAGATTTGGCTAGTTTTTGTCATTTCTCATGAATAAGCCTGATTTAGTTTTGTTTTAAAAAGATATGGGCACTTGTCTATGATACTAATTGTTATTGCCATGTTAAGGATAATTTTGATCATAAAGTTGTTTTTTTAATCAGAAGTAATATTTATTAGTAGACGAGTCAGTAATTTGTACCTAATATACAAAAGCATTATCGTATTATAACAGACTAGCTTTCGCCCGCGGCTTTGCCCGCGTGGATGTCGGTTATCCTATGTCCTTCCTCGGTACTTAAACTATCTCCACACCAAATTTCATTTAAATCGGTTTAGCTGTTTGAGCGTGAAAGCGTAACAGACAGACAGAGTTACTTTCACATTTATAATATTAGTATTAGTATGGATTATAAAGAGATTTTGTAGTACTTTTATAATTTAAATCTAGAGTTTACTATTTGCCCTATAATATTTTAACTGCAAGAATACAGACGGGAGGAATCTCTGAAATTTTTAATAATTTTCTTCATCAGAAGACCTATAAAAATATATTATGTTGTTTATTATTTATTTACTAGCTGACCCGCGCAACTTCGTATCCGTAAATTTTCCCCATTTTTCCAACATTTTTCATTGCTACTCCGCTTCTATTGATCGTCTTGATAAATGGGCTACCCACCAGAAAAAATAAGTTTATAATTTCGCAATTCGGACTAGTAGTTCCTTTGATTACCGCGTTCAAACAAACAAACAAACTCTTCAGCTTTATAATATGGGTATAGATTTGGGAATATTTTTGTTGATCCTAGCCAAGCCTCTGTCAGATGAAGCTCAGTTTATATAAAGTTAGTTTTAGACAGATAGAATTTTACATGCATTGTATTGTAGACTTATGATTAGGTTACTATGGAACCGACGTAAATTGTATATAAAGGTTCCTAAAAATAAAGAGGAAAAAAATAATAATAATATGGGTATAGATAAATAACATTGTGATAATACGGTTAACTTTCCGATAAACAACTACATGATATTTGTAACATTTTTGACTTTTGGTTCCTAAGCAACACGAATTGCGATATGTCACCAAAGTTTTCTTATGACGTTATCACGTAAAACTACCGTCCGTAAACTGACTTTACAGACAATCATTTTTTTCTATATTTTCATTATGTATTGTATTTCTCTTCACCATAATAATATGGTCAAGGAACACATCGTGACAATATCGGCAACCAAAACTCGAAGACATGTCTTGTGACATCCCCAATCCGCGCTGGGGCCGTAGGAGGTATTTCAGAAATACCTCTCAGAGAAGACACATGTGTCTCTTTAGTGGGAATATTGTACTGTAAAGTAAAGATAGTTGATATCCTATATCAATATCTAAAACACTGAGGTGCTGAGATGATGAAAAGCGACGTATTGTATACGTGCGTTTCAAATAGAAAGATAATCGCGATCACGACAACTTCACTCTGTACTTGTCAAAATCGTACCGCTAGCAACGAAAAATCCCAAGTCCGGTAATGTATGTATGTGTTTGGTAATGGAACGGACGTAATATTTATTTTCTTTAAACTGTGTATTAATATTTTTCTTTATTATAATATTATTAGTATTCTTTATTATTTAATAAACACCAAACAAAAATAAGTAAATAGGCAAAATATAAGAATATTCAAAACTTTTGGGGATTTTTCAGTCAGATGTGTTGCTTTTTAAACTTAAAAATATCTTTAATAATAAATAGTAAAATACAGTGCATATGTATAGTTCACTAGAGTAGGTACTTCTGAGTAATACTAATGACACCTTTTCACGAATTATTTTATTGCTGACCTTACGTCATATAATGAAGTTGCAGTCGTAATGCGAATCAAAATACCATCATGACAGTTATCAACTCATTTGAAACGCATAGTATCTGAATAGAGCCCGGAAGTCGCTGCGACCTAGAAGATCTATTGTGACACCTCTTTCTTCTTTAAAGAATACCCCCCAAGGTTTAGTCTGACCATGAAGTCGACTATACGCCTTGGTGGAGAGGACTTAATGTCTTCTGGGGTAGTTAAGTGCCCTCCGAAGTGCTGGCATCTGGTGTTATGGATTGTCTCGCACCCGCAGATGATGTGAATGGGTGTTTCCTCACTCTTGCGGCAGAAGAATGGGTGTCCTCTCCCATTATCTCCTCACTCTTGCGCCAGAACTTGCAAACATTGGTTCGAAAAGCGACGTGATTGCTTTATTAGTGTCAAATGACACAGCCTCACTTCACAGGTAAACTCAAAATTGGTCGATACGGTTTCCAAATTAAATCTTTCTTATTGGCTGTTTATCTTTTTTTTAATGTCTTTGTTATTCAGCTATTTTACTTTCGAAATAGGTGAACAAGAATCTGTCCTCCAAATTTAACATAGCTATAACAGAAAACTAGCTCTAAATGACAAGCAAAACCGCGTGAACAACATACTCCACCAATAAAATCCCCATTGACAATAAATCAGGCACATTAAAATCTGATATTTTTATAGATAACACTATTTCTGACTATTTTGAATGTTAAGATTGTCTTAAGAAATTTTTATAGCATTTTTATGATCTAAGATACAGTGATCTGGCGATTACTTGTCAGCGGCTAAAGGTCAGGCCTCATTGATATGATACGTGAATATAATTTTAATAGATTATTATTGTGTTTTAATTGGTAATTCTTTTGACTTCACACGTTTCTAAAGGCCGTTTTTATGTTTACTTTTAATGTTATACGTGACGCGTGGATAGAAGCAGACTTAATTTATGTTGAGGTCCTTATGGAATTTGGATTTTCTAAGTTTTTTTGATTAACTGTTGCAGCTTAATTCAGGAAGGTCTATATCATTCTATAACATCTGGATTTCCAGCAAGATGAAGTGGCGCGGTGGGAGTGTATCCGACTGCTACGCAAGAGGTCGTGAGGTTCGATTCCTACACGGGACACCACCTTGTGTGATCCACAGATTGTTGTTCCGAATCTGGGTGAGAATTGTTGGTCAGTAACTTCTATGTTTGAAAGGCTTGTACCCTACTGTGGGAGTCGTATTTGAAAAAAAAAAAATCTTACTATATTCCAACGCACGTACCCGTCTCAGTCTACCCGTGACTACGGCCGTTGCAATAGGATCGAAACGTCGGGCAATAAACAAGGTATATTACCTAAAATTATTCACGTGATTAAGACCAGTAGTTTATATAATTTCATAACACGTACCTGCTTTTGTAATTTACTGGGACTACCTCAACTTAGGTATGCTTGATCTAAAACACTGTTTTTTTTTGCTGACGATGTTATATTTGTAAGTAGGTATACCAACAGTATATTTTATTAGTAAAAGTTATACAGAGATAGTTCGAAGCTTGACAATGTTATAAGCTCGCATTTTAAGGGAATTCACATGGCAATACAACTGGCGGCGGCAAATTTTACCGCCGCCAGCTGTTATGCTTTTGATTATAAAGATTTTAAACAGTCAAAAGTGACAACAAATCTTGAAATAACTTTACATTTTGGCAAAATTTAACACTAAAATCGTGAACGTCGTTAGCTACAAAAAAAAGCATTTTAATACATACTAATATTATAAACGCTTTCACGCTCAAACTGCTAAACCGATTTTGATGAAACTTGGTATGGAGATAGTTTGAGTCCCGGGGAAGGACATAGGATAGTTTTTATCGCGATAACCGACATGCAGGCGGGCGGAGCCGCGGGCGAAAGCTAGTAGATAATAAAGTACATTTGTTTTTTTTTTAAGTATTATTAATAGGACATCTACGCGCCCTTTTTAGATCTCACACGAAGTTTTTAACAATATTTACATAGACAAAGCCGACCTATTTTTATAAGAAAATCCTCAGAGAACGGCTAAGTAGCTACACGTATTAGTTGTCAATTTACTTTTAACTTATATTACTTTAAGTATTATGAGCAGAACGTACTTCCTCCATCATTAATTCAGCCCGGCGGACTTTGACTGACGCTGTAATGAGTCGGGTTACTAGCTGTCAACCCTAAGTGGTAGATTGTAGGGAAATTAACCCGGACACCGCTAGGATTAATAGTTTACTACGGTGTTTAGCGAAAATATATTTCTAATGCCATATTAGACGTTTTGTGCAGATTAGTTTAGTGTTTTGCTTAAGGGAGAATGCTGTAGAGAGGTGTTTTAATAGTTTATGGAAAATGTTTTAAATATGGGTCGACATAGTCATTATCATTTTAGATATTTTTGGGATTTCATCGCTTGAATTATTTGACTGCCTCTGTGGCGCGGTGGGAGTGTCTCCGACTGGTGCGCAAGAGGTCGTGGGTTCAATTCCCACTCGGGACACCACTTTGTATGATCCACAAATTGTTGTTCCGAGTCTGAGCGTTCTTTGTGTCTGTGATTTGTATATTTGTAAAGTCCCAAAAATGCGGGAGTCGTCTTATTTGAAAAAAAAAGGTTTACCTTTTATTTACCCGACGTTTTAATCGAATTGCACGTTATCGTCGGGTTAATAAAAGATATCTTTAAACAATTCACGCGATTAAGTCCCAAAATATATTGTATAATGTTTGAAAACAATAATAGTAGATAATTATTTTATTAATTTGTTATACGAAAGCAATGAAAAAAAATTGGGTAAAATTGAAACTAACACATGCATCCGATGGGAAGATGTCACAGATACTGCGCGGGAATCTTGTCTTTCCTAAACTGCTCACCTGACTATTTTGGTGAACTTAATATTTGAATAACATAGAGACAACTTTATTTCTGCCTTTAAAGCACTGTAATGTTCAAACCTCACAATACAAAGAATCGCAGATTCATTTACCTACATCTGTTCACATATTATAATAACAAAGACACAAGACAGGTCGATCATCATTCCACGAGCGGACCAGAGTCACAATAAATAAATCTACACACACCGACAACCGCAGTTTAAAAATACAATCACGATTAACTTGATATGATAAACAGTAGGTTTGTGGACCTTTCTGTCCTTTGGCTATTGTCAGCTGACGCATGACAACATGGATATTGGAACATCTTCGGAACAAAGTGCTCCGAGATTTAATGTGTGCAACTCGAGCATACTTTGTGTAAGCTTTTCTTCTGTATTATCTTTTAGTTTAAGCTCAAAACACCGGATCTCAGACTGCCACAGAAAAATGGGAGTGGGTACGACGACAATAAAAGAGGTTGTGAGTTTTTTGGTTTTGTTTTTCAATGCGGGACCAAAGTTCTATTTTCAAAAGTTTCAGTGATCCACAGATATGAGTTTGAGTTTGAATTTACTCCGCGTCCGTTAATTGTAGGTATGTTTGTAAAGTCTTTGAAAGAAGTGAAGTGAGGGATTAGGTTAAAAATTAGCTGACAGATAGTTGTTATAACTTAGGTGTCTATTAAGAATAGATTTTTAAAAATTAAACTCCTAGCAGAGTGAAACGAGAATTCACTATTCCTTCCCTAAAAATGTGTTCCAAATTTCATTAAAAGTTTAACTCAACGCGTGGAAAGCCACGGAAAAAAACAAAGTGTGTATAAGATCACTAGTATTTTCACAAAAGGGTTTAAATCACTTCAAAACGTCGATATAGCTGTAGCAATATCTACCTACATACACTTACGTACTAGTTCATTATACATCAATAACTTTATAATATTACTAGGATGTAATAACGCAAGGTACTATTATGCCCTATGATAGTGTCACATAGGACATAAAAAGTGTCGTCCGTTCACTGACACTCGGCGCGTGCTCGGGCACTCCCGCGCATAATTGCGCGCGCGCATTGTTCCTATACGTCGGCGTGTGTGATTTGTAGTAGCTTCTTTTTCTTATTGCGTAGACGCAGAATTATGGTCACAGAATATAGGTCTTATGGAGATTCCTTGAATGCTTTTGGAGATTTAAAAAAAAATAAACTTGGGTATTTAGAGTTAGGTTAGTTATTTGGTCGCAGATATAGGTTTTTTTTGGAAAAAATAAGAGGAAGCCTATATCCCTACTGCTTGATTATGTTAGATTCTTTGAATGCTTTATAAGTGTTATTTGGTCGTAGGTATAGGTTTTTTTGGAAAAATAAGAGGAAGCCTATGTCCCCACTGCTTGATCATAGGGCTGATTATGTTATTAAATAAACTATGCAATTGACAAATTTAAATGTTGAAATTTGCCTTCTGATAGTTTATTTTTATAAATAATCGAGAACTATGCCTGAAAATATATAATGTGTATTTTAAATTGCGCTTAACTTACATACTAAAGTAGTTTATAAATTGTGTCTGTCGAAGCCTGCGGTAAATTCACAAAATGTACGTATTTATAACGGCAAACTCATATACAACAGTACACGTCAACGGCCAATAATATTAAATGACCATCTTAGCAGTACCGTTTAATAAATTACCGAACCAACTTCTAAAGGGTCGGGGTGAAATGGTCCCGTACAGATTTTAGTTTCATACGTACAATATTCCAAAATTAATCCTAAGTTTTCTCTGTGGTTTGTATTTCCTCATGGTACTCGCGAGAATTCACAGACAACGTCTATTTACTTTTAAAAAGAGGCGGATTCCTTTATGTTGAATCTGGTTTAGCTGTATTCATATTTGTATACCCTTCTCTCTATGTAAAACCTTGATCTATTTCTCTAGTTATAAATATCAGACGACAGCTTTAGCCTGCAGCTACGCAGTTTCTTTGAAGTTTTTCATCTCCTTATAACTCTAATGTACTCTCATCTTAATCACAAATGAACTTTCTCAGCAAAATTTCAGATCTCTAGTTCTAAAGATTTGTGTTGGGTGATGATGAGTGAATGAATGTGTCAGACCTTTTAATTCTTTTTTAAAAAGACCAGCATAATGTGTGTGGCCTTTGCCAAAACCCCTGCTGTTAGTACATTAACTCTTTGGTACGCGCAGAAACTTAACATCAAGTTGTTTTATACATCACTTTCAATCGATTTCGGAAAAAAGAAACGAAACTTGCCAAATACGCTAGACTCCCTCTCCTCCCTCATTCTCGCGCTCTTATAGTCTGGTGGGGTGGAAATCCGACATAACCTCAGCTACATTAGCTGGAGAACAATTTTACCAATCTGACTGTGGTAACATTACGTAACCTCGTAGATATCTCAATCTGAGTCGTCGTCGTAGAGGTCTCGTCACTGAGTCAAGGACCTCTCTACAATATATAATGTAAGATGAAGGTTCTCCAGGGATCATCAACTACGGGCTGCTCGATTTCCTATCCCTGTCTTACATATGTGTTACTCTTTATGACAATAAGAGAGAGAATAGTCTTGTCCAATTCCAATGCCCCTCATCACGCTTATTGGTCCCAATTTTTTTCCGCAATGGGTGTTCCATCGCTTCATAATTCCAAAAAGATGCATCACCCAACAAATTAAGCTTGGTGCCAAAAATAATTTATCAGCTTGCCTTCGAGAAATTATTCACGCTTATGACAAATGGTGGTACGCAGATTGTATATTTCACGGATTTGTGATCTCCAATACATATGGGCATGGATACCAAACGGATGTCTTTTTCTGGCGTTGCTTTTTTATTTTTGTACTCTGTCATGTAAATCTTTTATGTCATACATGTTTAGAACTATACTAAAGATTGCACTACGATCAATCCTAACTCTCTTAACTCTTACAATTTGTTCGTAATAAACATAATTAAACAAATCGATTTGAACGCTTATCTGGAAAATGACTGCCTCTGTGAGTGTGTGTGCGTCCGGCACTCACGGCAAGAGGTCGTGGGTTCGATTCCCACACGGGGCACTACTTTGTGTGATCCACAAATTGTTGTTCCGAGTCTGGGTTTACCTTGTGTCGGTGACTTGTATGTTTGTATAGTCTCCCGCGACACAGGGCTCGTAACCTATGCGGGAGTCGTTAAAAAAATACAACGATTTACAAAATAATTCGTTTTCAGCAAAAAAAGATAATTCATTATCAAAAACCCAGTGAAACTGGAACGAAATACGTAATTTAAAGTATCGAAAGAGACTGGACCTCACGACACAGATTATCCTAGTGTATGGGACAGGACCTGTATTGCATAGTCGTATAAAACCTTTTCCTATACAATAAGCCTTATTATTATTAAAAAAAATAATATAGTAAACACTTTTGAAAGTAATAATAAAAATAATAATAAATTCAAGCCAATGTGCACATTAAAATATAATCCAGTAGATAAAAGTTATAATAATAATAATAATATCTTGGGACAACTCACACAACGCTATCTGATCCCAAACTAAGCAGAGCTGTACTATGTACTATGGAAACCAGACAACCGATAAACACACTTAAATATTTCTAAATACATACATATTATAGATAAATAACACCCAGACACAGAATAAACCATCGTGCTCATCACACAAAGTTTTATCCTAGGTGGGGATCGAACCCACGACCTCTTGCGTAGCAGTCGGATACACTCCCACCGCGCCACAGAGGCAGTCGGAAGTTGGTTACCTTTAATACAATTAAACGGATTTTTATCTGTATTTAATAATTCTGATAACTTCATTCAATAATTCTGATAACTTTCTAATGAAAACTTACTAAGTTTATCAATTTTGGTGTCAGTCATGCCACACATCAAGCTAATCACCAAATTTAAAATCAAGGGTCGAAAACCAGTTAAATTCACTATAATCGAAAGAAAAAAATGATATATCAACAATTATTACTCAGTATACAAATCATTTATACACTTATCCGATCGCAAAAATAAAATGAGACAGCGAACCATCCATCAATCAGAATGGTGACCTCATAATCGTTGGTTCGTGAGTTGAATGCTGAGCCTACACTCTTCAATTTGTTTATAATTATATTTGAACTAACAAATTCACGCTATTTATATGCTAACATTTGTCTGTCATTCTGTTTAGCTGTCAAACTAAAACCACTGTGTTGATTTGCATAAAATTTGCTATGTATGTAGATGAAACGCGCCTATTGCTGTGTAATGCGGTTATTTGATGACAAAAATGTATTATTACAAAATTATATATACTACGGATCTTAATCACGTGAATAATTTAAGGTAAAATACCTTGTTTATTGCCCGACGTTTCGACCGTATTGCAACGGATAGACTGGTATTTTACCTTAAATTATTTACGCGATTAAGGCCCGTAGTATATATAATTTTATAATGTGTGCAAATAGGGAAAGTTTTTCAATATTTAAATGTATATGTATTTTATAAACCTTCCGGTTACCTCAATACCAATTGTTATTAAAATAGAGCTTTGAGTTTCGGATAATACACTTGTAGGAACTTATACGCGTAGCTTTTTACAGTGGCTTTCAGTTAGTTTGATAAGAACATCTTAGAAGTAGTTTTAAGCTTTAATAAGGATTAAAGCTTAAAACTACTTCTAACTAGATTTTTTTTATCAAAATTGAGCTTGTATATAGGGTATTTATTTTATAAATAAGATTATAATATTAGTTGGTACAATTTCAACATTTGAAAACTTCGAAAGTTTTTAAAGTTAGTTTATAACTATCCAATTTACGTAATAATGGCGTATGGAGTAATCATGTTCGTTTATCCTTACGTTTTAATTTATATATATCCTTTGGGATACATACAAAATGCATCAAAAATATTTGAAAAACTGGACTAACAAGGTCGAGGAACATATTTGAAACTTTTTATTTATAAATTATATCTCACATTAACATATTAATATACAGCTAACTCTTAATCACATATCTGATAAGAAGACATTTACATAATCAGAAAACGTACTTGATTACAAGAAAAATTCTATAAAAGCAGTAGTATTAATTAATTAGGTTCACGTCAGCGAGCGAGATTGGATGAAATAGCAACAATTACATCGAATAATTCCTAGTACATTGCCGGCTAATTGTGTAGTGTTGTTAGTAAAATGCGTACGTAATCTTCAATGGATGAACGAGTCAACGATAGCATCAGCTTCGCGAGGATAAGATGAGAACACTAATTATGTTTCTATGGTGCTCTTGCGCAGGGAGGGGCGGCATTCCGCCGGTCCGTTGACCTCACACAGACCACCAAACATGTAGAGCATCAAAATTATAAATTGAAATATATATTAATGATTTCTATTAATTATAGAATCTATAATAAATTATTTCAACTTATGAATTATGTGATTTTTTTATAAAATTCTTAAATATTAATTGGGATCAAAATGACGCTTGTGTTCTTAGTTTTTACACTTCGTCAGTGTATTTATTAGTTAATTAATGTTTGAATTACTTTACTGATCAACTAAACGCTTGAAATGATATCATACGAATGATATTAAACAAAGAATGTGCGCTTCTGCCATTTAAGCACTTTATTTTATAGCTGAATATCTAATGTCTTTACCTACTGATTAATATTCTCAGAATCAAAACATATGGTTTATATTTTTAAATTATGCTATACCCAAACAGAAATATGTTTAAAATGCAATAAATAAAACCGAATTCAACTTCCGATTAAATAAGCTACTTTATTGATGAATAAATCAATATAAACTCTGAATCGAATAATATATTTCAAATTTAGAACACAAACATGTGCAAGCGCATTTTATCGCAAATCTTTTTAATGAATAAAAACATTCTAAATTTAAACTTGTGTGTATATGGCAAACGGTTCGTCATAAAACATTCAAAATTCAAAATTATTATACCTCTGTATCTACCATTCATCATTATGTTAACTTTTTTATTTTTCTTTTTCTGCGAAGTTTTACAAATGGCCTGTCTCAATCATTCTAGTTGATAAATCTATGGTGTAGCAGATGATATACTGTATCACAGTGTACAGCGCAAATGTGCTATCTCTGGCTATTTTGTCCAGAGACAATTGTGTTCCGTTCTACCTTTGAAGCTTGACGTACATTGATGTGATTTTAAAATGTATTGACGTGTGTTGTAAGGCGTCTTTTGTTTCTAGATGAATTCATCGTTAATAGCTGGAGTGTCGCTTTGTTTTTGTTCTTTACAATGTGTACGCCTGTATTTATTATAAGATGTTACGTAGAGAAATGGTCTAATTATTTGGTTACATTACACGTAGGCTTCACTCCTAAAAAAACAAGTTGGAAGTTGCAAAATCATTTTTATTGATAACGGCTCGAAAGACCATAATCACCGTTTACAGATGGCATATGGTCCTTCGAGTCAAAGCTTTTATATTGCTAAACTAACATTATTGCCACAATTGTGGTATTAATATCGTATAATATGGAAACATCATGTAGGTATTCGTAAATATCAACGTCAATCAAATTTGACATAGAATTTGTAAGGCTGATTTTTGCTTTGACCTCATGTTTGGACAGGTTTAATAATTTAGAAGCTTTTATATGAAATTAGGTCTAGAGTCTAGACCAAGGTATAGACTACAACCTTTCAGGTCTCAAGCTTACCTCGGAGATCCCAGCCCAGTATCCTCGGAGATCTGCACGTCCAAACAGACAAAAAACTTTTTGACATTATTAAAAAAAAATGTAAATACTTAAGGCTATTTAAAAAAAAATGTTTTTCAAATATATCTACCACTATAGAATTTTATAAGCCTTTATCGCGTACATATTTTATTTTATGGCTAAATACCTTTGTTTTATTATCCGAAGTTCAGTTCAGTCTACCCGTGACCACGGCCTTTGCAATATGGTCGAAACGTCGGGCAATAAAACAAAGGTATTTAGCCTTAAAATGATATATTTACGCGATTAAGACCCGTAGCTTATAAAATTCTGTAAAGTGTAAAAATCGCGAAAGTTTACGAACATATATCTACCACTACTGGTCAGTGGTAATAAAAACCATTCACTTACAAAATATACAAAACTTGTACTCCTAATTTTTATAAAATTAGTATGAATTGTTGCACATAGAGATTATTAAAAAAAAAAAAAAAACTGGACGGTAATTTTGGTAATTTCTTTCAAGCAGCATCATTTTTCAAAATTATTAAATCGTGACATTGTTTATAATATGACGTGAAATAACAGTAATTACTGTATAGATAGACAGGTTGTTAGTTATCAAGTCCATCCTGTCAACCAATCAACAAAATCTTTGACCTCGGCCAATTTCAAGCTCTCTGCATCGATCACAACTTGCCTGACCTCTCCTGATATTGCTCATTTTTATGTAGGTAACTAAACGTTAGCTCCGACTTCAAGAAAGCGAAGTTTTATAACCTATAATCTCAGCAGATACAAGCCAACTATATAGGATATATTATAATATATCTTGACTAGTTACTAGTCTCTGCTGTAGCGTACAATTGTGTGTAGACACACATGTCTCATGCACTCTTTCTTAATCCGATGAGAACGAATTATGAAACGCTCGGCAAAAGATTAGGGACTGGACCAACGACTTACCGTGAGCGACGCTCTCTGAGGCACTGAGGAATAAGACATTTTTCTTGTAATTGTAAAAATAAATTTAGTCACTGAGTTAAGAGTGTGATGATAAAATTGAACGGAAGTATATATTGTTTTTTTTTTTTTAATGAAAGTTAACTAACAATGTGGGATTGAGTCCCACATTACTAGCAATCTTGTTAACCCCTCCAGTTAAGCTCAAAGGCTTGTGTTAGGAGTGGGTTCACGTTAGTAGTATAATGGGTAGGATTCGAAACCGCGACCTCACGATTGCGAGACCGATGCCATAAGGCTACCGCCACTTCTTATTTCTACATGTAATTGTAATGTTGGGTAAAATAGCAATTAAATCCTTAAAAAATAGTAATAAATGCTTAAAGTAAAAGGGTAACACTAGCTATTTACGATTAGTATATTATATTTGTTTGGCTGTATACCAAACACCATGTTTCGGCCGACAGTGGTAATGATACTCCACCTCATCTGTTTCTCGATTTCCTCGGCCGCCACCGAGTCACAGACTCCTTAACTAATAGGCTAATGAAATATAACTGAGTTGTTTCATAAACTGTTAACATTCATAGTCCTACAACATATACTTTATAAAATTATGCTCTTGAAACTGGCATCATAAATGAAACCTACGCATTACCTTATAACCTGGTTTCCTCTTTAACCTCGTAGTTGATTTGCATTTCTTGGTCACGGATAGAAAATAAAGTCATTATACTTAGCTGATCTTTCAATAGAAATCTACCTGGACGTTAGTAATGATAGGTATCCTATGTAGGTCTAAAGACCGATGGCATAAACTGCTAGCTTCGACATTACTGCTAGGCAGATATTCTAGTTTCTTTAAAATCTTAGAGAGGTAATTGTAATGTACTGTTATTTTAAATATATAATTATAGTTGTAAAATAATTAGATTTTTTAGAAAATGTCTGTTCGTTAATGGTGACTCAGAGTTAAAGGAAAAGACTGGTGTGATTATTATAATTATAAAAAGGAAAATTATGTAGGGCGCTGGTTTTCACACTAATAATATAAATGGAAAAGTGTGTCGGTATGTCTGTTTTCTTCTCACGACTAAACTGATACGTATATGATTCATAGATCCTAACACATGATTAAAAAACAATTTTTAAAAGAAAGAGAAAGATGAACACCTGAATATTAAAACAAAATAGGATTTCCACCCGTGTGAGAATTGAACTCAGAACTTTTTGCAAAACAATCGTACGCATTCCCACTGCTAAACCAGGATAGTTCCTTAACAACTAATATACATATCAGTTTAAATTCTTAACTACTTTGAAACTTATACCACAGAACACTAAGTAGTATAGAAAGAACCACGGCCATTGCAACACGGTCGATATGTCAGACAATAAAACAAAGGTATTTAGCCTTAAAATAAAATATTTACGCGATTAAGACTCTTTACTTATAAAATTTTATAGCAGCCAGTTTTTGTCA
Source organism: Herminia tarsipennalis (assembly GCA_945859575.2). NCBI lineage: Eukaryota > Metazoa > Arthropoda > Insecta > Lepidoptera > Erebidae > Herminia > Herminia tarsipennalis. The sequence goes on along the minus strand of OX243834.2, from coordinate 4,092,221 downwards.
CGGGCTTAACATAGAACCCTTTTTAAAACCATTAGTAATCTCTACAACTTACGAACAGCCAGACCAGATTTAAGTACCTGCCTATGGTACCTACTCCGATCAGGGACAGCCTACTTCTCTCGAGCAGATTGAATCTCGGAACAAAGTGGTCCCAAGTGGTCCGAGTTTCCGTGTACGTGAATGATTTCTGTGTGTGTTGCTCAAGCGCTTGTATACGATTACCTTTTGTATCCTCGTTATTTTGTGCTTATTCTTTAAAAGAAACATTACCTATATCGTTTGAACAAAGCCTGCACAAAACACATTTAATCAAAGTCAAATACAAATGAGGATTAAAATTAATACATGGACGTCCATTTTGTAATGTTCAATAGTTTTTTGTCGCAAAATGACCACCATTTTTAAACTATACTTAACTTTAAGACGCTCCTAATAGTATTTCTGTTCCTACCATTTACTTTAAAGAGACAGTGACAGCATGAGTTTTACGACATTTTACATTTAAGTTGCGTTTGTTATTTGTCGTTGAGTGACATTACAAAAACTTTACTGACCATTGATGACCTTAAATTTATAATAAATTTCTTACTTAATATAATATTTCAACGGAGTATCAGTAAAAAATCTGAACATGTTCGTGCATACGGATTTGCGTGCATAAGCTAGTAGGTTTTTTTGTGTAATTAAGCATTTTAGATGTTGGTTTTTTGTCGCTTTTTTTAAGACTGTACTGTTCTAAATACATTTGTTTGTTTCGATATTTGGATTTTGTTTTAATAGTCCTCGGTAGTGATGCTGATAAATCCGTCTTTTTATAAACTGGCAACCCGCCCCGTCTTTTTATCCACTGTCTACAAATATGGCTGTACCGTACAACATAATATTATGAATGAAAGAGATTAATATAGTACTTTTATATACATTCTTACTAATCCGTTGACCTTTAACTACTCGTCTTAAAGTTACCTGAGTTTCGTTTGAATGTAACTACAGAAAAAAAGGAAATTCTTTAAAAATTCAACCTACAAATAAAAAAAATGCTGTGTGGTGCCGGCTATGCTGTGTGGTGCCGGCTTAAGAATAGTACCACCCCATCTCTACCCGTGGGTGTCGTCAAGGCGACTAAGGGATTTCACCCCGGAGGACGGGCAGCAGCGTCCTCTGCGTACTTAAAGCCTTACTGCGATCGCCAACCCGCTCGCCAAGCGTGGCGATTATGGCAATTACCCCCAGGATCTACATACTAGTAGGTTCTACTGGGGAGACCCGTGCCCAGCAGTGGGCCATCTTATGGGTTGATATGTATGTATGTAAATAAAAAAAAATGTATAGAGTTTGATTTTTTTTGCAACGCAATAAAATAACTAGCAGTAACATCACAGCTTTAAGTTTAGAGCCCCTAGACAAATGGCATTTTATTCGATTAGAGCTTACGCTAATCGAATACAATGACGTCATTGCGCGCGCACAACTGTTATTCTCATAATATCAATTTTTATATTTACAGTGTTGCGCGCGCAACAACGTCATTCTATTCGATTATCGTAAGCTCTAGTCGAATAGAATGCCATTTGCCTAAGGGCCCTGTTAAGAATATTTTAGGAATGATGACTCAAGTTCAAAGGTACATCACAAGTACTTATAGTTTAGTGATTTATATGCTTATTTGTCAAATATGCAAATAATGTAATATGGCGTCGGCGAAACAATGTCCTTTATTCACATTGAAATGATTGTGATTGTATGCTAAGTTTAGGTTCGATGATCGGTTGATGCTTCTCATAATTATTTTGTTTATGTCTTTAGTGTAGTCGTGTGGTATTTGTTAATATTTTGTCATTCTTCATTTTGCATCAGTGATTATGCAAAATGAGGAATGTCATAAGTTTAATGCGTGTGTCTGTTTGGCATTAGCGCCCAAATTGATTGAATTGGATTTGGATGCAGTTTCTTTATATTGGAAAGTAATTTTAATGGGATGGTTTTTAGATTTGTTTGATGAAAATCTGTTCAGCCGTTTTGAAGATAATTTAATCATTCATTTGTCTCATGTGTCGAGGGATTTTTCAGTTATGCTGGTGAGTCATTTTTCGTATGTGTTATTTTAAATATGTGTCATTTTAATTATTGGTCAAAATATGCGAATGCTTCATTTCGCGAATCATGATTGGTCATTATGCGTTAGAAGTATTTTAGCTTCAGGGTCTTAAGTAATGCAATTAAATTTATGTCCACATAATTTTGAATGCCTCTGTGGCGCGGTGGGAGTGTGTCCAAGTCTGCTACGCAAGAGGTCGTGGGTTCGATCCCCACCCAGGTTAAAACTTTGTGTGATGAGCACGATGGTTTATTCTTTTTTTTTTTCTTTTTTGTTATAATATATATATTCGTTGTCTGGGTGTTATTTATCTATAATATGTATGTATTTAGAAATATATAAGTATGTTTATCAGTTGTCTGGTTTCCATAGTACAAGCTCTGCTTAGTTTGGGATCAGATAGCTTTGTGTGAGTTGTTCCAAGATATTATTATTATTATTTTAGCAAACAAAATTTAGCATCAAATGCAAAAAAATATATACATAATTTTTCAATTCTAAATACGAATAAAACCTTCAAAGTTAATGTTTTCAAAAATATTTTAATATTTCTCCAGGATTAATTACAAAACGCTGCTTTCAACATTTTTATGTCTCCTTTTAAAACAAAATAAATGATGTTTACAACCAGTATCATTTTGAAAAGTCTTTCGTAATTAAATGTATTAAAAGTTAACTTATGGAGTCCTGCCTGATTAAAGATAGCTGTAATACAACTGTACTGTAATATATAGCGTGACAAGTTAAATAAATATGTTATGTTGTACCACCAAATACCGAGTGGACAGAAGGCAAGCTTCATACACATTCAGGTCTGTGTCAGTGCGATTTACAAGTAGCTTAAAAATGTTTTTATTAGCTTACCACAAACATCTTTGTAAAGAATGTGATTTTTTATAAGTATTTATATAAAAATATATTTTAATTTAAAAATTCAATTTAACATTTTTTATTCACTTAGAATGCAAAACAATACTTGTGATACGTCGGAATTCTACATGTACATGTAATGCTAAGTTCGCAAACAATAGGTAAAGCCGGAGAAAAAGAACTTGGCAATAAAAACTCGCGGCCACTCTTTTCAAATTGCCAATTTTACAATATTTGAATGTGTATACATTTGATATAGGGTTAAAGTGCTGCCACTAATAGGTATACTATACACCATATTAAAGGACTGATGCAAATTACCTATATCATTAAAAAGTTGGAACATGGGATAAACTAAAAATATAATGTATTATGGTAACTACTAGGTAAGTTGTAAATAATGTTAATAGTATGTATATAGTTCGTATGTAGGGTTATCTAGCTTGTAGTTATTAACATTGTAAATTTTCATTTTGCTAATTAATAAAAACATAGAATTTTATGTATTATGATACTTATGATTTAATGTTTTGTTCATTAAAATTATGTTCAGTACCAAAATTTTTTGTAGGTATTCTTAAAAAATCAAGATACATACATACATACATCACACTTTTTTGCATATGCCATAGTTGACTACCCTATCGCGACCGCCCGAGCGTAGTAATAAAAATTAACACACATGAGCTTATCTTCTGTACTCTTGTTTTTTTGTGGTAGTACCAGTGTACCTTGAAGATTGTGAACCAGAAACAGTGATAAGTACGATTCGTTCAGTAATGAGTATGAGTCGAATGTTTTAATTCAAGTATGATTTCAAAGTGTGAAATAAACGTTCGGAAATGCTTTGGATCTGTAACACGAACATGCATATATTAAGTTGGAGATTCCATCTGTGAGGATGTGAAATAAAATATATTTTATTTTTTCGACGACTTCATTATTTTATCCATTCATACTTAAGTGATGAATGTGCATTTTGAGCTGTTGAACCTTATAATAAAAAAAAAAGATTTTCTTCCAATAAAGGTCCTAAAACTGTCAAGCTGGCATGAAAAGCCTTATGAAAATAGATGAAGCAAAAGTAGAGTGTATGGACCCTAGCAACGTAAAACTAAGAAGTATCTGCCTACCCCAATGGGACATATGCATGAGCTCTATTTTTTTTTTCTACGGAAAATTTGAGATTTTACCTGTACCATATTGCAGTAAAAGTATAAAAATATCATTAATATTTTTTTTTTTATGAACGAACAATGACTCAATTTATTCTTTAATCAAATATATATATTTTTTTTTAAAGTACTATAATATATCAAACAAATTCAATAAATTAGGTGCGAAATGGTTAATTATATTCTATTTATTCTTAAATTTCTTGTTTATCATTTTGTTCTATTTATGTAAATCTCTATTCCATATGATGCACGCGATTTTCAAAATTAATGATCGCTCCTCTTTGAGTTCTTACGTGATTAAGCGGGTATTTAACTTTATCTGATGCTGTATAAACGATAGCATTCGTAGCACAACATATAGGCCGGCTCACAACTCGACAGCAAATCCACGCACACTAAGGCTTAAATTTATACCGACATGGTAAAGGCGCGCGGCGCAGCGAGCTATTTCAGTGTCAAAGAATTTTAAACTTTACCTTTATGTTTAAAAAGTACAATATTATTTGAAAAGCATAAAAAGTCGCGTATGGCCGCGCGGCCGCCTGCGACCTCACGATACTGATCCTTTAAATAAGCGCATAAAGTTTAAAATTCTTTGACACTTAAAGTGCTCACCGCTCCGCTGTCATCCCGGTATGAATTGAGCCATAGACACGCACATGCGGCTGATCAAAAGTGCGTAGCCTCGGTTGTCATTCGACCGAGATCTGTTTACGTGCTTACGAATGTGTTTGTGAGCCTGTTTTCGCTTGTTATAAAGAGCCGGCTTTCGGTAACTGTGCATTAGTTGTTCAGTGTTGTTGTAATTAGCTTTACTGTTTAATTAAAAATAAATGGCAACATATTACTATAACAGGTTGTTGCTAGTTACATTAAATGATAAAAATCACCGTTAAATTGAAGGGAAATGGAATATATATTTTCTATTTTAAAATAACGTGTAGGTAACAGAAAATTGTGGTATTTTCACACGTTAAATGCGATGCTGTGAAAATGAAGACAATTTAGTTTGCCTGTAGGTACTTTACGAGAAAGTTGCCAAAAATTCCTTCAAGAATTTTATTATCAAGCTGTCGGGGGCACAAAACTAAGTTCATCGAAATTCATTAATGCCTCCGATTGCATGATATTACATTATGTAGGGGATCTTGTTTGCATCTTTATATGCGTTGGGTTTTTTATTTTTAAAATTCTTTTTTTTTACTTCATATTTTTAATAGTTCTAGAATGTAACTGATGTAACAACTAACTTTTATCACAGCTATTGTCAAGTATTGAAAATTGAAAAAAGGATGATTGCTAATTGACTTTTTATATATTTTTTTAAATTCTTACGATGAGCCCTTTAATTTGATACCCATGTTAAGGTATTGCAATAAACTTATCTAAAAACACTTGGGCTGTCTAGACCAATCTAACGACGTCTTAATTGTTTCAATCCGTCTTGGGGTTTGAAAGATATGAGGTAATAAAGAATATTACATACATACATTTAAGATACGCGCAAAAACATAACCCTTCCTTGCAGTCGGGTGAAAAAAGCATGCAGTGTTGCCAGTTGGTGTCCAAAGTGTATTGTCATCGGTCAACATTCTCTGCATGTGCTTAACCTTGCCTTATAACCAAAAAGGTTTCGTTACTTATAAAAGAGTACAAAAACTCTTTACAATAACTACACAATGAAAAAATGCCGTTTGATTAAGGCGAAGTGATGTAGATTCGAATATCGAATTCTTTGTGACATGTAAGATCCCCACAGGCTACAAACTTTTCGAATATTGAATTGTTTGTGACATGTAAGACTCCCAAAGGCTACAAACTTTTCATTCGTCGATAGTTTGGTCGCGCAGAATCAGCATGTATGGAAGTGCGCACATTACACCAATTTGGCAATACCCGGTATTTGGTATAGAGCCCAACCCGATCGAACTATCGGCCGATTTAAAAGTTTGTAGTCTATGGAGCCTTTAAATTAATTGTATTTTTTTGTGTTGACAATAGGAGTTGGCAACTATTTGTCAAAAAAAATCGGGCTTAAATGTTGAACGACGCAAAAATAGGCGTGGTAAGTTAACATTTGAACATACGTATCGTAGCCTCTTTCACACGGGTAGAGGAATTCTCGGATGGTTTATCATAACGGTAGTCTAATAAAAAAACATTATTTCCTTGGTTTATTAAAAATCCATTCAGAATTTTTTTTTTTCATCAAGTTGGGGGATTGGCGTTCTTCCAGTTGGTCAAACTGATTTGTCCGACAAGAATAATTTCCCAGATGTCCAAATTTGTTGCTGTTAGGATTTTCTGACATAAAATTGCCTGTCAAATAAATATATACATTTAAATTTAGAATAAAACCGTTTTATTTTAAATTATTCAAATTCAGATTCTACATACCCCTAAAGTTCATTGAGTCATTTCAATACTTTTTTAAATATTTCCAATGAGTCACTGTAATGCACAAACTGCGCCTTAACAATCAGCTGAGTTGTTACGACTTACAAATCTTCGATCGAACTGATAAAGACACCATTAAATTAATATTACACATTTTTTTCTCTCCATAATAGTTTTAAATTGATGAAACAGCATAAATGTGATACGAATTGTTCGCATTCTGCTTTAATAACTTATTAGAAGGTTATAGGTTCTTAGTCTTGTTAATGCAATAATACTTTCCAAGTAGCATTATAAGTGTAGCTCATTTGCAGCTTTTAGTTGTATAACAGCTGATAAGAGTTTAGAAACTGTATTACATAGGCCTCTTCTAACTTACGCCACAATTTCATTCTCATTGCTGCTCCGCCCCTATTGGTCGTAGCGTGATGTTATAAACCCTTCCTCGATGAATGGGCTATCCGATAGTAAAATATTTTTTTAATTTGGATCAGTAGTTCCTGAGATTAGCGCGTCCAAACAAACAAACAAACAAACTCTTCACCTTTAAAATACTAGTATAGATTCCTCTCATACCTATGCACGAAATATGAGCATGAAGGATTAAATAGGCTTGTAATGCAGATAAAACGTAATAAAACTGAATTAATCTAATTTTATGACTTTATTTCTTTGTTTAATTTACAACCAGATTGTCTGATATACATAAATATTAGTTCTTTAAAATTATATGATGCATTTTTGTAAAAAAAAGATCATATTTTAGCGAAACTTCTTCGTAATTTACTCATAATTTATTGTCCTATTCAAAAATTAACGACTGTTTTATAAATATACGGTTTTTTTTTCATTCTTGAATTGTTTAATGATCTAAAGTTTGCTTTAGACTCTAAATTATATGCATCTAAAAACGAGAATGTTAGGTAGATATAAATTGCTTAATTTTAATAACTTCTTATATTAAAATGTTTTTAACATTGGTTTTACGTAATATACAGTTTCTTCAGTTTATTGTTCAAAATTATGCAAAACGTATTGTTAATGGATAACTTTTTAAGAAAAATAAACCAACTTCGAGCGAATCATTAAGTTTTGAAAAATTAAGGGGAAAATTTCATCGAGCGCTTCAGCGATTAATCGAAATTTCATTAATTAAGATACCCCATTCATTGGCTATTAGCTCTGGTGTCTTTAAAAAATAACTATGTGGGTCCCATCCCACATTACTAGCATCTTGTTCAATTTGTTTATGTTAGGAGTGAGTTCACGTTCGGTCGATAGTATAATGGGTAGGAATTGTAACCCAGGGCAGTAATGCTTCATACACTAAAGACTTCCCAGCCAAACATATCTAGTCAAATAGCGAAAACCCCATCCAAATCGGATCAGTACTTTTGAGAAAATCAACAAAAGAAAATCAAGAATCAAATATCTTTAAGTCGGCAAAAAAATTATCATAGTCACATCCGCAAACAATAGGTCAAGCCAGAGAAAAGAACCTGGCAATAAAAACTCGCGGCCACTTTTTACAAATTGCCAATTTTACAATGTTTAATTGTTTATAAACCTGATATGGGGGTAAGGTGATGCCACTAATATACTATACACCATGTTAAAGGATCTTTGGACATGATTCAAACAAACAAGCAAAGAAAAAGCTTTACTACTTGTAGGTGAAAATACAAGATTGCTAACTCTATATAATTCTAGCTACAATATAATGAAGATAGTTCTTTTTGTTCCTACCCTACATGTCAGGATACGGCCTGTAATTTTCTTAATTCATATAATCTGAACGTTGGAAGCACCGCCGTGCATTGTGAGCGCCGATAAAATGTTGCTTTACTTCGTAGCAATTAAAAAATGTTGATTAGATTGCGAATTCATTGCGCTAATGTTATAATTATAGTATCTATTTTATTTGATATTCTCATATAATGGTTTAATAAGGTAGTAAAAGTAATTTGAAACTTTAATGTTATAAAGTACAACAAATCCGCGTCGATTTAGCAACGACTTTTTTCACTTTTTCTGTTTATTAAAATGAATGTCCTGACAGCCTGACTCATTCGATTACTTATCAATGCTCAGCTAGCAGCAAGTCCTTGGACATAGAAAAGCTGAAATTTTGCATCAAGGTTTTGTTTGTGATTTATAATGGAAGGAGTCTAAGAAAGAAGAGTTCAGCTCTACCGCTGTTTTAAGCAAGAACAAGTCAGAACGATAAGATTATGTTAGGCAATTGCGGTGAGGCGCGCGTGCGTGCCACCATTCTTGTTTTTATACCTGCCTACCTAATTTTCTGAGTTTGCCATTGTATTATAGTTTTGTAGTTTGTGTCCAAATAACAAGAAATAAACGTTTTCTTCTTCTTCTTTCTCAAAGAGGACGGGCTTAGCTTTGCTGGAGGTTTTTATATAATGGCTACTGATCCCTCTTTTCTAGTATTTTATTAAACGTTTATTCTAAGTCTGAGCGTTCTTACCTTTGGAAATACCTCGCGATAGATGGCTTGTACCCATTCCGGAAATGATCTTTAAAATAAAACCATTAATTTAAATGAGCACTTCCAGGCGACAGAGATGCGAGGTCAACCTACATTGTCTTCGTTTCATTTAGAACGTCTCTTACGGTATTTTGCTAGCAATTTTCTGACATGTACGGTCGGCAACACAGATAGATATTCATTAATAAATGGTTGTACTGCAACTTTGCGGAACAAAATACCGAGAGTAAAGAAGGTAACCATCATGCTGCAGACACACGCTTTTTTCAAAGCTACATTTAATGGACACGATCACAACCACTAGTGTGTGGATGTGCTGCTCGGATGTTTGTAAACGGCTTGCTTAGATCGCCGCGAGCTGGACCGTGCCGGGCTGTTTGCTGATTTGCTTGCCGGGCTGCATGCTGAGTTTGTGAAAATACTATGAAAGCACTATCACACATACCACTACTGAATTAAAGACCAGTCAAGATCAATTTGTTGTGGCGGCGCGAAATTTCGTATCCGATAACGGTATCTATCACCTATATTCTAAGACGTGTCCTTCACAAATTCCTCGACTTAGGTTTAAGGCAGATCCTGACATATCTTAAGTTTGACACTTTGTGTCCTCACCTGAGGTGAGGTAAAGATTTGACTGGGTATGAGTGGAGGAGATTTTTTATTAGTTAAAATGTAATAATATAATAGGTTTTGTTTGAGTAAGATTGTGTCGAGTTGAGGTATATTTGAGGCAACGTCTTGGAATACGATTGCATATGTGCGTTGCTTTTACGCGCGTTGTATGAAGGTGAACTTTCTGTTCTGTCGGTATTCTTTGCATGTACGCCACGGTCAGCAACACAGATAGGTATTCATTAATAAACGGTCGTACTGGAGCGTTGCGGTAATGGCAGACAGTGCCCTCTGTCGTAGTGCTTCAGAAATTAATTAGATACGGTGCTCTGGAGTGTATGGTCGGCAAAACAGTTGCGGATTTAGAAAGTTAAATGTTTCATGATTTATGTGCTGATTCTACTACATGGGTAGTTAAAAAAGGGAAAATCTAAAACAACACAACAGTTAAAAATCGACATTGGTAATTTTAAGTAATGTAAGAAACCTTATTATAATTCAAAATTATTTATTCACTTAGGAAAATGACATTTGTGATGCGTCATGATTTTACATAGTAGATGTAATGCCATTAACAATCAATCTATAGTGATTGTTAACTGTGTATATTATTATCCCCCAAATTTTGACCATAATATTTCACCAACATTGGACAAATATTCAAAGAAGTGTCCTATAATATTTATACTTCTAAATAAATTTCGATGTTAAACGTAAAAACAAGATTAAATAAATAAAACAATAATGCTCCACTTCATGACTTTTTTGCCATTCGTACTTGTTGTACGCAGCACAAGCGGCATAGATAAGTGTAAAGTTATTATTAAGTAAGTAAGAGAGATATGACTAAGATTGAAGGAATTCTGCTCTCGAATAAGTACCCCGGTAGGATTATAGATTATACTAGCTTTTCCGGCACCTTCGTCTGCGTTTTGTTTGATTTTAATAGCCATGTGTTGTTCTGATGTACAAATTACGTTACTGTAAAGTTTCATCAAAATCTGTTCAGTAGTTTTTGCGTAAAAGATTAACAAAAATCCATACGTTCTCACAAATTCTCGATTGTATAATATTTTGAGAAGACTATGTTACATTAGATGACCGTGTGCACTTACGAAAACTAAAGTCAAAAACTGCCTGAAAAAAGTCACTAAAGATTGGTTGCTAAGGAACAGCGAATGGCGACTGCAGCGACATGACATGCGATACAATGGGAACTAACGTGATAGATTGGTTGCTAAGCAACGCGAATGGTGATTTGATATCAATGTTTTCTTATCTTATTTCCTAATACAAAACTTTAACTTAACAGCTAAAGTTAACAAGATTGTTAGTGATGTGCCCCACGTTGCTAGTTATTTTCAAGTCATAATTAAAGTAAGCTGTTTTCGTGTCGGAATTGAACCCGCAACTTTCAGTACACAGTCGTACACACAGATACTACGTCACCTACAATTATGTAGATTAAATTTATTGTACCTTTTTGTCCATAGCTTTACACCGTCTACTTTAAATTTCCGAGAATATATCTAAAATTCCTACAATGATCCATCGTTTAAGGAAATTGCGCGCGCGCCGATTCGACACGAAAACTTCATCTAAACGTGCGTGTACGCTTGCAAAATGGCTGCTACCACAAAATATCGAGAACACAGAAGGAAACCTTCATGCGTACCTCACTCGAGCAACACACATAGACATCGTTCACAGACACGGAATTACAGACATTTAGACCTCTTTATTCTGAAGGTATTCCGAGATTCTGAGTCCGTGTGCTATGTACAGGATAATTTTCAATATACGAGGGCCTAAACTCTACAATAAACAACGATTTGGTGTGTTTGGTGTACAAAATCAAGTGATAGGTGATTATGGGTTCATATTTTAATCATTTTACTTTACACTTACTTACTTATTTTATTTTACTTACATCACAAAGTTATTTAGCGTTATGTATAAAAGCCAAAAGAAGGAGGTTATTAGTTTTTGAAAAATCACCTTGTAAATGTGTATGTTGCTATTGCGCGAGTTGTATATTGGTTGCCTTCTGAACTCTGTGTATTTTGTACTGCTACCTGGACAATAAAATATTACGCTTCGATTATTTTTACTCACAACTTTTATTTATATTTTAAGCTATTGGTATTTATTTAAATACCTTTTCTTTCAAGTTTTTGTAATTGAATCTGGTTTTGTAAATATTTTTGTAGTAAACTGATACGTTTTTACTAGTTTAGGAGCGATTACAGTTATAGTTTTTAACTAAAGTATGTATTTGTTTAAATTGAAAAGAACGTGAAGTTGAAGAATTGTTTTTTAACTTATATTTTTTTGTTGCAGGTAAATTTTATAGGAATGAAGTTGAGATGAGTAATCGTCAGTGGTTAAATATGGTAGGTTCTTAGTATATGTAAGTATCGTTTATATATTGGTTCAACGTTTGTGTGCCTCTTGATCCTTTATAAATCAAAATGGAAACCGTCTTGTTTTATGAGACTAAATAAAAATACGAGCAGCGGGTCAATTCACCTATTTAAAGCAGTGCAGTTGCAGTTAAGTTTTGATTGAAACGGCCATTTTTGTATTATTATATTACTTTGCGATCGATCTCAAATACGCTTGCGTCAAGTATGCGTCTCAAGAGCGCAATAAAGACATTCTAGTACGGTGTGCAAACGTTTTTGAGATCGATCCCAAAGTTACAAGAATACGAAAATGGCTGTTTTAATCGAAACTTAACTGCAACTGTACTGTTTTAAATACATGAATTGTAAGTTGGTTAGCGTCATGCTAGCTCATAACAGTGTCAATGCCACTCAAATTCTTGTTTAGCAAAGATCTAAACGTCACCCCACTGCACTCCTTATTTAAGACTAATGTCTTAAATAAGGAGTGCAGTGCGGTGAATGAACTAACGTTTGTAAGTTGCATTTGCTCAGTCATTTCATTGACTGATACATCAACGTACAGCCTAAACAACGTACAGATTGGATTGAAATTTGGTACACAAGTAGATGTTATGGCGAAGGCATTTGTTATGAAAGAGTTTTAGGAAATTCAACCCCTAAAGGGGTGAAATTAAAGTTCCAAATTTCGTTCATAATCGAGGGTAAGAGAGAAAGCGTGGTAACGTCTAGAAGTCGTAATTATGTTAGTTTTTTTTGGGACTGTAGGTATGTACTTCAACTGACTACCCTGTTAGTCTATGGTTGGTGACCCTGACTGCTGAGTCAAATATCGTGGATTTAGTTCTCTTCTATAATAAACCTTTGTGTGATGAAAACAATGGTTTCTTCTGTGCCTGTGTAAAATATAAGAATGTTTATCAGTTGTCTGGTTGCCATAATACAGACTCTACCTAATTTGTGATCTGTTAACCGTGTCCGAGATATTACCGTGATATTTATTAATAAATTCTGATGTTTCAATCAAGAGCATACCCATAGTTTAGCCATTATCTAAAGTACTTTTCGATTATCCTACCCCACCCATGGCAAGAAAGTCTTAGTGACCTACCTTGTTTCTACTATATTAATATCTGGTTTTAGTAACAAAATGCAATATCCAAACTAATTTAGTTAGTGTAATAGTAACTCTACCTGTGTGTTATGTTTTCACGCTTAAACCGTTGAACCAATTCAGGTGAAACTTGGTATGGAGATAGTTTGAGTTCCGGGGAAGGACATAGGATAGGTAGGTTTTATTGCGATATCTGATAACATCGCGGGCGGAGCTGCAGGTGAAAGCAAGTACATTATATATCGAAAACGGGGTTAAACGGCGTCTTTACAAGTAATAAATATCCATGATCAATTTTATACGGAACCGTATCATTAATAGGTCTAGAAAATTAGTGATAGAAAATTTCCTGGGAGTTGGAAATAAGGTTTATCTAAAGTGGCTACTGAAGAAAGTAATGGAGGTTAAGTGGTTACGTTTACGGTTTGGATTTAGATGGGTGGCAACTTGTATAAGACAGTGTGGTAGTTTTATCTATAATTTTGGTTTGAATTGCGTGTTTAGAATCTTTGTAAGTTTTTATAAGTGTGGCAGTGTTAAATAATAAATGTGTGATAGTAAAATCAGTAAAATTAGTATGTGTAATTATTTATTGAAAAAGTATTGTGAAAAACGAACGTTTTTAAGTACGATTGGGCCGCGCGGGTGCCATATTTGTAAGTTATTTGAATCTGAAGGCACGATTTCAACTCAAATTTATTTTTAGCAACATTTACTTTAGTTTTTTTTTAAAGATAACTAGCAATGTCTCCAGCTAAGCTCGCTTTTCTGCATTTCAAATGTCAAATTGCCTAGATCAAATAGTGCAGAATTTCTTTTTTTTATGAATTTAAATAAACACTATTCAAAAATCTTAGCCTAAACAAACCCTAAAGCCTTTGACGGTTGTTTATGTGTGTGGCATATAAAATTATCTATATAGTTATGTAACTATATAGATAATTTTAGTACTAGTTCTGTTCTAAGTACTATAATGAGTATCTATAATAAGCTATTTAAAACGGGATATCTACGAGTACTTGGATGTATAGCATCCAATTTCATCTTGAAGTACCTATTTACTTTAAGAATATAATTTTATAAATTATATTCTATTGAAAAACCAGTCGAAGGATAAGTTGACGGACTTGTTTGTATAAGAAAGCCCTCTAGTTTAGTTATCCTAAGAATGTTTGTAAAAATGTCATGCTTAGACCTAGCGGTTTTTGACCCCTGATGCAACAGGAATGACAAATTCACGATCAAGACTCAGGTTTTATTGAAAGTGGCGAAACTAGGATTATTTTATGAGAGGGGCTTATCTGCGCTGATGAAGTCATGTTTTCACTCAGAGTAGGTTTTAATAATTAAGTTTTTAAATCGAAACTTGCGCAATATGTTGTAAGCCAGTACACTCCTAAATAGTTTTGTTTATTTTAAACGACTAGCGGTCCTGTGCAATTTTTGCAACATTTCTCATTGCTGCTCCGCTCCTACTGGTCGTGGTGCGATGTTATATAGCCTATAGCCTTCCTTAATAATTGGGCTATCCAAAAGTGAAAGAATTTTTCAATTCGGATGAGTAGAGAGGAGTTCCTGAGATTACCACCTTCAAACAAACAAACTTTTCAGCTTTATTAGTATAGATTTGAATGCATTGAATGAGTCAATTACAAATATAAAACAAAAATAAACAAAAACTAAAATGAACAACTAATAATTGATTTTGTAAACTATGCTCTTATGTAAGTGACTTATTTTTTTTCAAAATTATTATGTTTAAACACAAATACACATACGTAGGACGGTTTAGATTGTTTGGAGGATAGGGGTGGATTAAGTTTCTTAGAAAGAATAATATTAGGTAGGTATATCGATTATAGTATAGGATTCTATGTAGGCATATTTGGGTATATATAGATAAATTCTTGTCCTGACTTAGTGATCAATGCATCAACGCAGAGCCTAAACCGCTGAAACAACAAATATAAAATTCTGCCAGTAACGCCTTTTTTGTCAAAGTAGGTATCCACTATGAACGGATTAACAGAAATTAGTCCCCTAAAGGGGTAAAATAAGGGTAGTAAGTTTGTAATACCATTAGTTTTAAACTTAAATCTGTGAAACTTGTATTAGGCTTTACAAAAATAAATACGTGTTTCAGCGTTTTTGGAGAATCAACCCTTAAGGGGATAAAATCGCGGGTGAATCCGCAAGCTACAGCTGGTTATACCTACATATATGTAGATTTCATAAACAACGCTTACTTATGATATATTACCGAGAGGGAGAATATTGAAATTAAATTGGCAAAACTTGATTTTCCATCGATTTGATTAAATACTATGTGCCTATATAAATAATAGAGTTTCAAATTACAGTTTTATTTTTCTAGCTGCTATAAAATTTTAAGATGCTGTAAATACTATAACACTTTGGATGAAACTATTTCGTTAGCAATAAACGCCACTGCAGATTGGTAGGACGAACATTATCGAAGTACGCACTTTTACTTCTAAATTGCTGAAGACGGCTGTGAAAGAATTTAATGTTATTTTTATGAGTAAGTAAAAGTAGCGTTGTGTATAACTTTCGATAGTTAACCTCTAAAATTATTACTAAGAATTAAAGATAGTATCAATCGAAGATTCTAGATGCAAAATACTATTTAAACATTTAAACATATTTTAACAGCCACATATTCATTTTTTGGATTCTTAATTTAAAAAAAAATGGTTGTATCTGTAAAAACAGTTTATGGACAATAATTTTATGTGATAAAATATTGATGACATTGTAATAAGCAACCTTGCTTGTGACAGCTTCAGTTCCAATTGTATCGCATGTCACTGCAATCGCCATTCGCCGATAGGCTGATATTATCAGCCTATTAGCAGGTAGAACGCGACCCTTTTTCGAGCGTGCAGCTTCGGTTATCGATTTATTAGATATACTCGAATGCAAACAAAAACCATACTCTTTTACCACCAAATGAACAGACGAGTAAATCGTGACTCCTAAACATGATGGGAAGCTTTTTATTTGGCAAGGATTGCAATGCGGTCTGCATGGTAGGTCTTATTTGATCTGTATTTTTAATGTGTAGCCAGACTGCCTGGCTAACAAGTGATAAACCAGTGTAAACGCAAGCATAACGGCTAAATAATACAATCACATACAAACAAAGAGAATAAACAACATTCTAAATCGGTTTTTGAACCAGAATCAATTTGGCACAAACCCCAAAGTCTACCGACATGACACTTCGAATTGAATCTCACACATGTCTTTCCATACCTCATTTCGCACGAAAATAAACACAGAAAGTAATATATTCAACCACAGGCATTTAAATATTTAACAATTTGCTAAATGATATGGTGTTTTACTCAATAAGTTACGATCTTTACATATTAACTTCATGCTTCGAAATAGTCGTATTCTATAAGAAATTGTATGCGTAAAGTCGTTTCGTCTTTGAAGCGAGTTAATGGACAAAAGGTTCATGTATTTTTAGGGTTAACTTAGTTCTATAAATAGGACTAAGTGTAAGGTTTAAAGGAATAAATGCATCAAGTCATTTTAGCAGCATCAGTGACACTCAAATGTTGTAATGTGCAAAGGTACAAAAGTCAGTTTACCGAGCTCCTCACTCTCACGAAGACGAAGACGTCAGAAATGAAATATTTGTAAAAATTAAGGATTTTAAAGATAGGTATCGGTCGATGTAATTGTGTTTTAGCATATCCACTGTCAGATACAGCTAAATTAATATATAAAATTGTAGAAGTAGGCATGCGGCGACGTGCACAGTGACAAATTTAAGGACTTTTATCTTTATTATATGCTATTGATGTAATTAGACTGGTACAATGGAGCGACATAGTCTGCCTTTGACTAAGCTCCTTAAATAAAGAAAAAAAAAACACTATTTCAAGGCATAATTACTGACACTGCTGTGGTACCCATCAAGATGGCGTATAGCTAATGCGCTTATTTCACTACATTAAATCAGGGACCCTAAACCCTTAAAAAGAGAGGTGTAATATTTAAGTGTTAGGGCCGCAATTCTCTTACAAATTTTCAAGGCCACCTTGATTTAAGGCCCTGATACAGGGCAGTGTAATAGCCGTGTTAGACCTACCAGATGTCACGTCTTTATATTTTTGGTGCCGATTTTCCCACCAAGTTTTCTTCACCCATTTTAAGTAGGTGATAAAGCCCATAAAACAAAATGCGCACTCACCTGCTCACATAGACATTAACTTCAACCAACATAAAAACTTATGGCACAAAGAATCTATAAATTCTTTGCCTTCGTTAAAGATCGCTTTTCGTACTTTTTCTTTGAGTGTATACCATCGTAAAAATATCGTAAATTTACAGTTGTACATTATGGCTTTTGGAATAAATACTTTTTACTTAAATGTGTTCCATTTATAGATACTAGAGGAAAAATTACTGGTCAAAGATAAGCGTGATGATAGCTGTGGTCAATTTGTTTTTATAGTTTTTATGGTTAATATAAATGTAGATGGATTTGTTGCATTTTTATAAGGGAACTTTTTGATGTGATAACGTTTTATAAATCGATGATCGGCTGCACTCACGAAAAAGTGTTACCTTTTGCTCACGTACCCCATGTTGACTGGTTGCTAAGCAACGCGAATGGCAATCTGTCATCAACGTTTTCTTATTTCTTCCATAAACCGACTTTATAGCCAATCATTATTTTAATACGATTATTTTAAACTGGGAAATTGTCTTATTCCTTGTTGCATATCTGTTGTGATCATTTTGACAAAAATACTCTTACTTGTAATACAAATGCTTTAACTAGTTACACTTTCGAATAGTAATTAAATAGGTAGTTATGTAGTATGTAATTAAAATTCGAGTGTCTTTTTTGACATAAGCTATCCCCTGTTTACAGAGTAATGGCCGGTCTCAATACCCTATCTAACGATGGATTTGTCTACTAGAGCTATTTATTTGACGTAAGCTCAGTACAAAATATGTCGAAATTCTACCTGTAGTAGCCAAATCCATCGATAGTTAGATTATTGAGACCGGCCGTAAGATGTTTAATTGTCTCTGCCATATGGTGACGATTTTATCGGTAATCCTCGGAAAGACATTACGTTTCGTATTTTAATTCAAAATACGCACACGAAGCGCTAGTTTCTACGCAATTCTACGTTAAGTACCTATACGATTACTATTTGAAAGTAAAAGACTTGTGCTATAACCTACAGGTGGTTCCCATTCATCGTCCGTCGATTATTTACGATAAGTAGGTACCACGATTAATACAACGGTCGGATCATATGCAAGCTGTGTTCAACATGAAGTATTTTTACATTCATCATCTGCACGATGCATGAACAGAGCATGGCATGCACGGGATGTGCATGGGAAGTGCGAAGGTGTTAGTTGATGTTAACGGTTTGTTTTGGGTAATAGGAACTTCATTTGTGTACTTAGAGACAGCGGGAATGAGTAAGGATTTGGTTTCGTTGTTAGCTCGCAGCGATTTATATATTGAATTACAAACAAAGACAGCTTTACATACATCATATAGCTGGGATAACTGTAGTCGCAAATCGAATTTGTTTATAAATTAACGTAGTCTCGAATACGTTTTATTACGATTTTTAGGTAAACTTATTTAGAAATATGATCTCTTTTTTTCCATAAACTATTTAAGATTAATGTTAACGTATAAGCTAGTATTGTTTTCGATTATTAAGATGGAATCGAAAATTAAGATAAATAAGTAATAATTATAATTATTTAAATCGGTCGCATTTCAGTTGGTAATCTATATTTAAATAAAAATAATGTTTGTCTGCATGTTCTCTATGCTTTCCGAAACCATTGATCAGATTGTGATATGAAACTTCAGCAGAATGTTCTGAGGAGGCCGGCGAGTGTTTCTGGCTTAAAAAGCCACACAGAAGCATGGCGGAGTTCAGCTAGTTGATAAATATATTATATTATGAAAATATATATATTACGAGTCTTTCGCGTGAATAATTTAAGGTAAAATACCATGTTTTTAGCCCGATGTTTCGACTGTATTGCAACGGCGAGTTACTAGTAGACTGTCTACCCCTGACCACGGCCTTTGCAATACGGTATTTAATAATATATTGTAGGTACTGGTGTGCTTATTTCGACAAAGTATGAAGAAGAGTATTAAAATTCTTTAGCGCCATCAATTTTTTTTTTTTTTTTTAATCTTTATTTATTTAAAGGACTTTTATCTTGCGATATGTCAGTCCTATTGTAACAAAATAACACAAACAATAAACAAGATATCATCAACAAGTAGGTGCTTGCAAAACAAAATAACATAAAAATAAAAACAGGTAGGTGCTTAAATAACTTAAATTAACTTAAATTTCTACACATTGTATATAAATCTTTAGCAGCTTCTGAATTAGGTGTACATAGTATATTAAAGACAGAACCCATCTCTAGTCTATTAATGTTATAAAGAAAGAACAAATTTTCTCTACCACTACGATTCCGTTCACATTCCATTAAGAGATGTTGAACAGACATCAATTTAATCGCAGCTTTACTACAACTTCAGCTTTTAAATTTTTATCAATAAATTGATTTAAGTTTTACGAAATAACTATGAGTTTGAGCTTATCGCTCGTACAGCCCCAGTCGAACCACAGCCGAACACAAATTAAAATAAACGACGCTCATTGTCATATGTTGCTTGTACTACCCACAGAGTACCATAACATAAACCTTACAGATGAATCGCACTATTCCTACAACGCTTGTTGTAAAGTCGCCACTTGCCTGTTCGTCATAAGTTCCACTAAGCAGGGGGCTTTGATAAGCTCAGTATTTGCATACAGTATAGTTTGACGTGGTTTTCGAACGACTGATAATGTAGGACCTTGCTCATTATTTGTTGAGCTTGGCGATTTATTGTTGATGGATTGACAAGTGTTTCTGAATGTTTCTTGTATCGAGGTTTTTGTTTCGTGGGTATGAATGCTTTGGTTTGCTTATTTTAGGAATTATGTTTTGTATTGTGAATTGTTGTTTTTTTTAAGATATACTGACCTGTTGGTCTAGTGGTTAATGTTAATAAATTACATTATAAATATACTTAAAACAAGTCTTTTTTTTTAAACGGCGGTAGCCTAATGGCTAAGGCATTGGTCTCGCAATCGTGAGGTCGTGGGTTCGAATCCTACCCATTATGCTACCGACGTGAACCCATTCCTAACACAAGCAATAGAGCTTAGCTGGAGGGGTTAACAGGATTGCCAGTAACGTGAGACCATAATCCCACATTGCTAGTTATCTTTATTTAAAAAAAAAGTCTATACAATCATTTACGTAAGTAAAATAGAGAGTGACAATATAATTTTTTTTTTCTCTGAATACAGTGTATATTTTTTGTTTGTCTATCTGTTTCATCCATTTACTAATCTTAGTGACTTAGACATATTTTTTAAAATAATACTTTTATTCGATTTATATTTAGGGTGTCAAGTAAAAATATTTTTCAAAAATACAGAATATCGCTGTTAATTAATATCAAAATAACTGTTTCAACATAAATTAGATCTTACGCAGTTCCTTTTAACTTACATAGGTACGAAACACAAGCTTAAGTAGATCCTACACTATATAATACAACAAAATGTCATCCAACACAAAAACAAGTCACAAACAGTTACTATATCCGATCATAACTTGTCGTCTTAACTGTCAAACATAACTGAACGTTCGCAGCGTTCCTATCGTAGATACTTCTAGTTATTTCGTTGTCAGATCTACAGGCTAAAGGTCACTCGCACACTGACAGCATAAAATGAAGTTAGACTGTTATTGTCATGTTAGGATTTCCTTATGGTTGCAATGTATCGGAAAAGGTCTTATGTGAGTTTGGTAAGGGTATATTGAAGTATGAATCTAGTAAATTTGCAATATCGTGCGCTTGGAATTGTGTGGAGGAACGCTTTTTGAGGTATTGTTTTTTTTTTTAATGTTTTAGAAATGAACTATAGTATCCTTTTTTTTATTAAAGACGACTCCCGCAGTAGGGTACAAGCCCTGTGTTGCGGGTGACTTTACAAATATACAAGTCACAGACACAAAGTACACCCAGACTTGGGAACAAAAATTTGTGAATCACACAAAGTGGTGTCCCGTGTGGAAATCGAACCCACGACCTCTTGCGTAGCAGTCGGACACACTCCCACCGCGCCACAGAGGCAGTATGTCTTATAGCCGGTGTGTGCTGCAGCACATATTATCTACAATAAAGGATTTTAGTTAATTTGGATAAGACTTTAAACGTCGCTTTTACAAGGCTCGCTCAATCGGCTCCATATTAAATTTACCCTAAACTTTTACAACTATTAACAACTTATCGCTATGTTTAATAACAATTACCTCCTGAATAATGTATTTCCTTTCTCTATACCATTCATAGACTATAATTACGACGTAGACTTCAATAATTACGAATAAAATGGGGGCGTCAATTTACTACCGAAATCAAAATCGCGTACGAAGCTTTTAGGAAAAGTGCTCTACACAATAAAATAACGAAACATCTGAAATTCAAATCAATATTTAAGACCTTAGTCACGAAAACAGACCGACACATATGCGCGTTGATGCATTTCCAAGCGCAGCTCTGCATTTACCATTAAGATTTTGACAGTTCCGGATGACCTTGCCCTGGATACCTATGAAAAAAAATAACGTGATTTTTTTTTCGTAGGTATCCAGGGCAGGTACCCAGAAAATACGGCACATAGTCTCCTAAGTCAGAATAGCTTAAGGAGTTTGAGACGAATAGACGTAATAACAGAGTATGTAGGATGACTTCCACATATCTGCTGCTCGACGAAAGCCTCCATCGGTTATGTAAGCTTAGCATTAAACAGTGATTCTACAGCGGGCAGCAATTTGAATAATGTTGCTGCTAAAGGATTATTATCTTAGCAATGACAGTGGCTGAGCGATCAGGCTTCCTAGATCGTCCGTTTTGAAATATGATCTGCATGCGTGGGATAAATACTAGTATCTACCTAAGTAGGTATAGACATATACAATATCTAAAAAGTATCTTAGTATATGTTCGTAAAATTTCGCGATTTATACATATTATAGAATTTTATAAACTACGGGTCTTAATCGCGTAAATATTTTATTTTAAGGCTAAATACCTTTGTTTATTGGCCGTTGCAATACGGTCGAAACGGCCAATTAACAAAGGTATTTAGCCTATGTTTGTAAAGTCCTCCGCGACACAGGACTAGAACCCTACTCCGGGCGTAATCTTTTAAAAAGTCTCGGGTCTCCCCAGTGAATATATATTCATTTTTTTTAAAAGACGACTCCCTCATTAGGCTACAAGCCCCAGACTTGGAACAACAATTTGTTGATCACACAAGTGGTGTCCAGTGTGGGAGTTGAATCCACGACCTCTTGCGTAGCAGTTGGACACACTCCCACCGCGCCACAGAGGCAGTCGAATGTTAAAAAGATTTAGATATCTTTTTAACATTCGACTGCCTCTCAACCTACGAATAAAAAACACCAAGAGTACAGAAGGAAAGTTTCATACAAAGCGCTCTCAAACAACATAGACCATCGCGTGTCTGTATAATACAATGAAATGTTCATTTATTACTCTCTTAATGTTATTTATTTATTTCACTTCGGAAAACCAACAGGTACAACATTTGTGGAAGAAAATGACAGAATACAAAAAAGTCAATTACAGGTCTTCACTTATAAACAATTGTATAGGGAAGCTATAATTGTGTACGTTACATTCACATACGTTAAAAAAAAAAAAACTTATATAATACATACTATTCACACATTTTAATTTAAAAAATCCAGGCTTAGACTCCGCCTCACTGCTGCAACGCTTGTAACAAACGGGTCCAAAACGCTTGTTTTACAAATTTTATTGAAATTACGACTTGCTCGCACAAGGAAAGAATTTTGTCTGTAGTTAGTGGAAACCTTAGGTATATTAATAGGAGGGTTGAACCTTAAAATTTAGATGGAACATTTAGGCTATATTTTTCCAAGAGGTTAGGACAATCAAAGGTGCAATACTACCACTTTAAAACAAAAGCTTCGCGCAAAGCTCAATATTTAAATAAACATTTACTTACATTTATTAAGGATTTTAAACGAATCATCTTTTTATTGTGTTTTATGATTTTCAGCGCAGCGAGGATTAATTCTTTTATGGCGGGTAGTTTTGTTATTGCTTAGAAAGTAAATGCTTTGGGAATAAGGAAGTGTTGGCACCTACCGTTATAAGAGCTCAGCCTTCCGGATTAGGCATTATAAGTAATTAAATGTTTTAATATAAGAACTTATAGCTTTCTTGATAGGCGATAAGTTTCAGTAATAGAGTATTAGATACACTAAAATATGGGCATTTAAAGATTTTTTTTTTGGTAAATCGTGATATTTGGAAATTATATTTAGATACGAATTACATAGTGATGAAATATGAATAATAATAATCAAAAATTTAAATGAAAAAGGGGAAAAAACAACAGGACTCGAATGCTAAAAAAATGGTTCGTCCATACCACCCAGTTCATAAAAAACTCATTTTTACCGCCTCTTTTTTACCGTCTCTTTTTTAAAAGATAATAATTAGCAATGTGGGATTGCTGCCCACATTACTAGCAATCTTGTTAACCCCTCCAGCGAAGCTCAAAGGCTTGTATTAGGAGTGGGTTCCCGTCGGTAGTATAATGATTGAACCCGCGACCTCACGATTGCGAGACCGATGCGTTAGCCATTAGGCTACCGCCGCTTAAATCATAAGTTTGTACTCAAATGTATACGAATCCACAACCTATCGATGACAAATCCTTTGCATTAACTACTAGACTACCTTTGCTTGAAAGATATCACGCGTTAAATAGCTAACACTATTTTGATGAAATCAGATATACGGTAACGACGTAATATACTTGTTTGTCCTGATGTAAGCACGATAGCTGTTTACCTTTCGTGATTTTAATAGCGTGATAGCAAAGTAGTTGCATTTTATCAGTAACTAGCATATCTTCGCTCGGGTGTGGTGCAACTTTAACTCATATTTTTGTTGAGATTTTTTTTTAATGTATAATGAATCGAAATTTACGGAAATGTTAACTGACATAAAATAGATTTACTATGGAATGATTTAAGTAAACATTAAATGACCCCGATTGCGGCAGTGTTACACTGAGTGAGATTGTAAAAGCAAGAGAAACAAATTTTATCAATTCATCATTGATTAATGGAAATGTGTTGTTCTAAAGGATACACTTTGTGACCATTGTGAAAAAAAAATATTAAAAATTATTTATTCACGTGACTAAGACTCATTAGGTTAGTAATACTTAAGAACTATGTTAGTAAATTATAAAAATAAAATGACGGCCGCATACTCCCATAAGTGATAGCACTGCAGTGATTCATATATAAGCAGTCTAACCTGCTGGCAATCATGCTCAGAATGCTGTAGTAGTTTATATTTTTCGGCTGTTCTTTTGGGGTTTTCTTAATATTTTTACTAAACCACCGTACACGAACATAATATGTACTTATTAGAATATTATCGGAACTTAATCGCGTGAAATATTTAAAGGTACGCAACTTCGTACGACCCGTGACAACGATCACGACCACGTTCAATTCGATTGAAACGTCGGGTAAATAAAAGATTCGTACTTTTAAATATTTCACACAATTAAGTTTCTATACCTAATATTCTCACATGTGTAAACATCGCGGAAGCTTAAAAACAAAAATATGTACTTATTTGAGATTTCGCGATTTTTCACTTCCTACTTTATACTTATCGATATAAAAGCGGAAGTAAAAAACCCGTAGCTATAATTATAGCTCTTAATATCTTCAAGTCAATGTCAGTACAAAATCCTTTAAACCAATACTCTATAATCAATGTCTAAAATAACGAGACGAATCGATTGAATCGATTTCCTTTTGATTCCGATCTCTTATCGATTACTCGTTCATCGGATCGCTCAATCTGTGCTCATTGTCAACAATATATCGAAGTGACATCTTTTATTCTTATACCATTCCAATTTGCACCTTATTACAACTAGAAAAGGTTCTTATATACATAAAAGTTGATATAGATTTCGTTTTATAGTTATGATTCTGAAATTTAAGTCTTATTTCAAAGGATTAAAGTTTTTACTGGTAGTTTATTTAATTTAATAATAAAATCTTTCGATATTGAGAATCGTGTTCTTAATTAGTGTCATGTACTTGTCATATTGACGCCGGTGTTCGAAAATTAAAAATTATATGCCCGCTTTATTCTTTTTTTTTAAAGTTTCAGGTAAATTAGCTTGAAGAAATTTTTGCGTTTGTAGTAGTGTATGGTCAGCAAATAAAAAAAACAACATTTTATTTTTAGTTTTTATTGTTTTAAAGGTAATATACGTTTGTGGCTGGAGCACACCAAATGCGTGCACGTCTACGCATACGCACTACGTACTAATACGGTCGTGAAAATGTGTATCCACCGCATTGTAATCTATGGAACTGTATGAGGCAGACAAGCCAGTTCCAAACATTACAAGCATTGAATGCCGGTTTTCACTTCAGTGAAGACGTGTATGAATTAGGTGTTCTCCGGCCATAAATGTTTTATTCTAATAATTCATCAACCCCAGGCATATCACAATCATCCCCATCCTCGCTTTCATCAGATGAATTATTTAAATTAATTATGATTCGTTCTGATATTGTGTCTAAAGCTGCGTCTCTACCCTGATATTTGCTTTCCTCCTCAATAGCATGCAAACAAACTTTTCTCCATTCCTCTACAGTTATGGCGTTCATTTTTTCTTCAGCTAATGACATTATAACCTTCATATTCATTGCGACATTCTTTTTTGCGACATATGTTTTCACTATCCCCCATATATTTTCTATAGGATTAAACTCCGGATGGTATGGTGGTAAACGCAGCACAGTATGACCGTGCTGTCGTAATATTTCGTCTATCTTGTACTCTATAAATCTCGCCTTGTTTTGCAGAATCAGTTCATATAATTGAGGCTTAAGCAACGTGGATGAATGCTCAATGTTTCGAAATGTCAGCCAGTCTATCATTTGCTGTTTTCTAGAATTACTATTCGGTGCAGGATTTTGTATTGAGTTATGATATGGTGCGTTGTCAACAACAACAACACTATTTGGTTGTAAGTTGGGTATTAATTGAGTTTGAATCCACCTTGAATAGTTGTCATAGTTCATATTGTTGTGGTAATCTCCACTTTTTTGGTCGGCTTTAAACATAAGCAATGCATTTGGTATAAAGCCATCGATACCACCGGCATGAACAATGATTAAGCGGTTGCCTTTCGATATATGTTGCTTCAAACCTGAAGTGCTTCCATCTGACCAAGATTTCGAGAGGGTATGTGATGTATGTATATATGTTTCGTCGGTGTAAACAATTGGTCGGCGTTGTTCACGATATTCAGCAATTTTCATCAAATAATTAATTCGCAAGTATCTAATTTCGTGTTTTTCCATAAGAAGTTTCCGGTTATCTTCTGTTTGCTTCCAATTAAAACCTAATGACATGACGTGTTTTCGTAACGTGCTGACACAACCTTTATAATCGATATCTTCTTTCAATTTTGAGTGCATGGTTTTTAAAGTGGGAACTTCTTTATTTGTGATGTGGAAGTCATGAATTGTTCTTCTGATAACTTGCTGATCAAAGTTATCGATTACTATTGTAGGTTTACGATTCGGTTTCTTTTTAGGAGATTTAAATGTTACTTCCTGATCTGAAGGACGACATTTGCTTTCTGATACTACCTTTCTGACGGATGCTATTGAAATTCCTGTTGATTTAGCAACTAATTGAGTGGGGGTCATAATACTGCTCGGGTTGTTATTACACTCATTTTCGAAATATTTGTACAAACAGTACAAAACTTCCTTAGTTTGAGAAGTCAAAGGCTTGCCTCGACCATGTTTTAACACTGGAGCCATTTTGAATTATCAATATAAAGTTACAACACTTACACACTTGAAATTAAACACTTCAACAAATATTTTAACAATAATAACAAACAATAACAACAATCAACAAATACAAAATTTCACAATGAAACTACTACGTATCTAATAATTATAATTTTTTAATGAAATGCGTGCTTTATGTTCTAACGGTATCAAGCGACTGACGTCAGACTGCACGTGGCACCTGCGGACAGAGTAAACTGGTTTATTCTGGTTTTGTGCGTGTTTCCACTTTCCACTATCAAGTGACGATTTATTTATTTGTTTTGTTTCGTAATTATTATGGTCAAAACTTTTTACCTATAGCTAAACTACTATCATCTAAAGAACGACACGATATTTTATTGTTTCACGGTAGTCGCCTTGTCGTTTGCTCAAGGACGTGAAATTGAATGACATATTTTTTTTAATAAAGTCAAAACCTTTTTCTTTAAAATAAAAACTTGTTTTTATTGAAAACAAAAATCAGAGTGTTGCTAGGGATAAGTATTAAATTAAATAGTAATGTTAGGATATTGAAACATTTTTGTAAGGGCCAGAACGATATAGTGGAAACGCGCTCTAATATCTAAGTAACATACACACCACTACATATGCAAAAATTTCTCGAGACTAATTTCACTGTACCTAGGTACCTATATTAATTATGTGGTACCTACATGGAGACACTTGCTATAATATTTTAATTAAAATCACTATTTCAATATTATATCCTATGTCAGTTGCTCCCACAATAATAATTAGGATGTAAGTATCTAATGAATGACGCATTGGATATGGCGCCTGAAAAAAAAATCCTGTACCTACCCGTTGGGTTAAAAGAAGAGTAATATTTTTAAGCGTATGTCCGTATCTTTGGCACGCTTTACTGCCCAAACGGTTAACGAATTTCATAATGTGAGGTGTTATTACTTATTTTTTTTTTAATATTTAATTAATATTACCTATTAGGTATATTTTTGTGTTTTTACCTATTGGAAAAACATAATAACCGAGCCGCCAATAACTGTTAGGTAGTATTGGTTTATATAACTATTCTTCAAGATTAAGTAAACTTATACCTAGGTACCTACTTATATAGGTCATGTACCTATTACATAGGTACGCGAAAATTTGAGGGGATAGATAGATGTTTGTTTTTCCTTCACGCAAAAACAACTGAACAGATTTTGATGAAACTTTACAAGAATAGGTATAGCTTATTCGTCAGAACTTTAAAAACAAACTTATTACGGACAAAGTAGCGGGATAGAACTAACTGATTAAAAACTACTTTTAATGACATTTAAGCATTAATTATTATTAAGTATGTGTTCAAATATAGCATCGAGTTTCAGTGGTTTGTAGTAGCAAGCTAACATTTCATTCAATTTTATCAAAGGTAGCTTTTATTACAACGGGAAAGAGTTTACTTTTGAATTGTTTTTGATTATTCAAAGTATGGTTATAAGTTGGTTTTGAAGTGTCGGCGTTGGTAGATTATTTCTTGATGGGAATGCGCATCGACATATGATTTCTGTTGGAGTTTGTGTATCCACTGCACCCTAGATTATCACGTTGAAAATTATTGTTACTAGCTGCGATCCGCATGAAAAAAAAATACCTAAGAAAAAAAAACAAATCAGTCTAGCCGCCTTCGAGTAATCAGGTTAAAAAAAAAATACAATTAAACTGATAAACGTAGCATAGTACAGTTGAATCAACGTAACTTGACCGGATTGAAGTTAGGTTTTTATCACTTTCGCGCATATCATAGAGATGCGACCCTAAAATAACTTACGAAAACGATTAATTATGTACCTATAATCGATTTAAAATACTAACAAAATTTTGATTCAACAATATTAAAATACTAAACCGATTTATGTACCTACCTATGAGTTCATAAAAAAAATAATTTAGAACAGTAAATAGGTATTATAGTAAGTTTGAAAAACAATTTCTAAACGAAATAATGCACAAACAACATGATTTAGTAATACTAATTATGACAATGTAAATGCATAATCACATCTCTAATTCTCTTGGTTTAGTTACCGCCCCCGCTTCCTGTCACCATTTACTATTAAAAAATGCATCTGCGCAACCACTTTTTGCCAACTTAAATCCGTTACGTTGATCCTACTGTAAATAAGTATAAATTACAACATCAGCGAGTGAAAGTCCATTCAAAGGCGGTCCTTCCGTTTCAGAGATTAGCATTAATCAAATAATCAGATTGGACCTACCTACTTATATTAATATTAAACGACTGCCTCTGTGGCTCGGTGGGAGTGTATCCGACTGCTACGCAACAGGTCGTGGGTTCGATCCCCACCCAGGATAACATTTTGTGTGATGTGCACGATGGTTTATTCTGTGGTTATTTACATATTATTTATCTATAATATGTAAATATCTAGAAATATATACGTATGTTTATCGGTTGTCTGGTTTCCATAGTACCTACCTACCTACAAGCTCTGCTTAGTTTGGGATCAGATAGCGTTTTGTGAGTCGTCCCAAGATATTATTATAATAATTAATCAAGCAATATAAATTATAATGATCAAAACAATATTAGTTTTTCACTAGTAGGTACGGTACCTACGTAATATTTGTACAGAACATGTCGTTTTGAAAATTTATAAAAATAGATTAATTTAGCTTAACTGTCAACTATCTTATTCTTACAACATCCAAATAAACCAAACATCTCCACAACAAAATGAAAAAAAACCATCACTACTTACATTTCTCCAAACACGTCATACACCTTAATTACCAAAATCTCATTGGTTATGACGTAACGACCGCCATGTTTTGCTGCGCAAAAACCGTGTCGCCTGCGCACATGATCCAGACATGTCTCGGAACCTAATTGGACGGTTTGGCCGCCTCGCTTTTCATTGGACAAGGGGCGGCGCGTAATTATTTTAATAATCCCACCCCCTTTTTAATTAAAGCTTGTTGAACACGTAATATGAAGTTGGATTTATAATTTTTTTAAAGATTCTTGTTTGTTATCTAAAGTGGTTTTTGCGCTGAAGATTGTCGGTTATAATAAAGTAATAGTTTATTACTTACTTATCCTATAATTAATGCAAATATTTGCGTTTCAGAAAAACGTTGATATATGATGTACAGACATGCAATATAAAATTACATTTTTGATTAATCTTTATCATCCCTCAACTGTCTATAATGACGGGCCTGTTGGTCTAGTGGTTAGTGACCCTGACTGCAAAGCCGGAGGTCGTGGGTTCGATCCCCACCTAGATTAAAACTTTGTTTGACGAGCACGATGGTTTATTCTGTGTCTGGGTGTAATTTATCTATAATAATGTATAAATTTAGAAATATTTAAGAATGTTTATCAGTTTATAGTGCAAGCTCTGCTTAGTTTGGGATCAGATGACGTTGTGTGAGTTGACCCAAGTTATTATATTAGATATTATATAAATATTTGGTACGGTTAAAGAGATTGTTACGCGGGAAAAGCACCAACTTGAGCCTTTTTTATATATAGGTACGACTCCCGCAGTAGAGTAAGCCAGCCCTGTGTCGCGGAGGACTCTACAAACATACAAGTCACGGACACAAAGTACACCCAGACTCGGAGTAACAATTTGTGAGTCACACAAAGTGGTGTCTTGTGTGGGAATCGAACCCACGACCTCTTGCGTAACAGTCGGATACACTCCCACCGCGTCACAGAGGCAGTTCTTCCTTAGGAAGGGATTAAGCAATAGTGCTCAATTTCAAATATTAATAAGGAAATGTCTACAGGTAGGTATGTTTCTCGTAACTATCTTGATGAAAGTCCATTTGTCAGTAATGATACCAAGAACAGTCAATTTATCACATGACATTAACAATCAATTCTAGTAATTTAATGGCTGACATAGAATTTGTTGCTAACGTCATAAAGGCTACGTCAAACAGGACGCGCGACTCAATCATACGTACCGCTCACAAATTTGTTTTTTAATTACCAGCCAGTTTTGTTAATCATTAGTTTAAAACTTTTCCTGTGCTTTCCTGGTGCCTCTTAATTCTGAACACAATTAGCACCCACAAGCATATAGCAAAGCATATTATCGCCTACAAGTTATAATGAGTGCCAAGGTCGCTTAGCAAATTGAATTTCACAAAATATCACACTTAAAAATTTATGGGTTATGCACTTTTTTTTTTAAATAGGCGACTCCCGCATTAGTGTACAAATCATGTGTTGCGGTGGACTTTACAAACATACAAGTCACGGATACAAAGTACACCCATATCTGGAACAAAAATTTGTTCCAGATCTGGGTGTACCACGACCTCTTGCGTAGCAGTCGGACACACTCCCACCGCGCCACAGAGGCAGTAGGTATGTCTTATAGCCAGTGTGTGCTGCAGCACATATTGTTTACCATATAGGACTTTAGTTAATTTGGATAAGACTTTAAGCCTCGCATTTACAGGGCTCGCTGAATCGACTTCAAATTGAATTTACTCTAAACTTAGTTAAGTACACTTAATACTAATCATGTGTAACCTAATTTTATACAAACCTAAGTAAACTGAAATTTCGTGAAATGTTCAATCACTCCATTAGGGATAATTAAAATATGAATCCAAAAGTTTTGTGTCACAATAATACAATCAAAGAGTCGCGGCATGAACCGAAGACGTGTGACTACATCAATAAATGTAAGATTCGATGCATTACTAGTCGACGTGTAGCGTTTTGGTTCTAAACAAAACGCACGCGTGGTCTTTTCCCGAATAGTATGCTGGTTCCTTTATATTTTTATCGTCAACCGTTAAATTTTATTGTTGCACAAGAAAATGGTTGATGTATATTAAAATATAAACCTACTTCGAAAACCGTTGGATCTGTGAGTGAGTTAAATTACACGTGTTTTTAGGGACATGAGTATTTTTTTTTCTTGAACTCTATCGGGCTAATCTCCGAAACCACTACACCGATTTTGATGAAATTTGTATATTTAGGTAGCGTGATGCTGACTGCCTAGGTGGTGCAGTGGGAGTGCATGCGATTTCTATTTAACAGGTGGGTTCGATTCTCGCACTGGTTACCATTAACTACTAATTTCTGCTCCTAGTATGGATATATATTTTGTGTTTATAATATCACCTATTATCTAACTTTTCTTAAATTGCAATTCACGATAACTAAGACTGAGGCGCTTATAGGGAAGTATTATAAATAAGTTATAACATTTTTATTACAACAAAAAAGATTATCTAACCCATCCTGGCACGTGAACGAACAGTCTTATAAGAGCGATGCGCGCGCGCAATTGATCTTACACGGTATCTTATGGGCCGGGTGTGGTCTGATGCCAATGCACATACCAACATATAGCCATAGGCCGGCTCCCTACAACGAGGAAGAACAGGCTCACGCACACAAACGCCCAAGTAGATACCTACATAAATCTCGGTCGAATGCCAACTGAAACAGAGCAAGTTGACATCGTCCGTACGAGCGTTTAAGTGTGTGTGGATTTGTTTTTGACCTTTGAGCCGGTACTGAAGTACCTATGTATTTTGTGGCAAATGGTGGCTATTATCATTAAATTGTGGTTGCCCTCCGTACACACCAACAGACAAATTTAGTTTCCTTTTAAGTTTTGGTACACCTGCAGATACCACAGAATACCGAAAAGCAGAAAGAAAAGTAAGATTTGTATGTTTATCCCTCGCGACTCAGGCCTTGTACCCTACTGCACGGGGTGTTTTTTTTAAAGATTATTTGCAATGTGGAATTATGGGTCCCAGTTTACTAGCAATCCTGTTAACACCTCCAGCTAAGCTCAATAGCTTATGTTCTGTATGTAGGAGTGGGTTCACGTTGGTAGTATAACGGGTAGGATTCGAAACCGCGACCTCACGATTGCGAGTCCGATACCTTTGCCAAAAGGGTACCGATGCTTGAAACTTTGTTCAGTAGATGTTTCAAGGTTCCATATCATTGAGCGATGTCTATCTATGTGTGCCTCGACCGCACTTTCTATGAAGATTAAGATACCCTTCATACTACGTAGGTACTTCGTTCAAGCAATATATAGCGTGCATCAAGGGAAGAATAATTTCAAGTTTAGCGACATAGTTCTGGTTAGATGGTTCGGCTTTCGCGCTCCGATAAAGCAATCAGAAGTCTTGGGTTCGATTCCTGGGTCTGAACTTGAAATTTTTCTTCCAAATGCTATTATTGTATTAATAAAGTAATTGGCAAGAAATGCCAATAAAAATTACTACAATATATAGACATTTTTGCGAACAAAAATTTCAGAAACTTCGGACCACCTTGTTTGACAGGCGCTTCGAAATTCCGTGTTCGTGAGCGCTCATTCTATAAAGATTACCTTCTGTTCTGTCGGTATCTTGTGCCTATACTATTATCGATTACCTCATGACACCCTGACAATATTATCGCAAAATTTAATCACGAATTTATAATTATAATTATATTCTCTATTACTCCGTCGTCGTCCTGTTACAGCATCATACATAAGTATATTTATCAATATACTAGCGGCCCGCCCCGGCTTTGCACGGTGTTTTCTCCATATACAGGGTGTAACAGAAAGGTGTGGTCATATTCAAGGGTTGGTATGTGCCCATGATACTGAGTGCACATACCTAATTTTATCAAAATCGGAGTACCCTAAAAAAGTATTTAATGTTTTTTCATTCTTCTTTTTATTAATAAAAAAGTTATTAATTAAAAAAATATGACTTAAAAAGTTCTATGCCATAATAATCCAATCGAATTTTGTACCAGGGGAAGAATAATTCTTATGCCATATGCCATTTACTACTGAATTTTGACAAAAAGAATATGCTATAACTACCTATGTAATAATCATGCCACCAGCTATGGCACCATGGTAGGTGCAATACTGATAACATACCGCTGCTGAAATTTGACCACACCTTTCTGTTACACCCTGTATATACAAATAACTTAAATGTATTATACATAAAAACCATCGGGAAAAAAATATCTAAATGATAGTGAAATCCGCATCAAAATTAGTTGAGTAGTTTAAAAGATCTAACCAGGGACAGATCGGGAAGTGACTTTTTTCTACTTTGTAAATAATGCTGATATTCCCCTTGATTGATTATGGTGATGTATGTACCCTGACCTGAATGAAGAGTTCCTTATAAACTTGACCGACATCTAGTAACTGATGTGGCGCAGTGGGAGTGTGTCCGACTGCTACGCAAGAGGTCGTGGGTTCGATTCCCACACGGGACACCACTTTGTGTGATTCACAAATTGTTGTTTCGAGTCTGGGTGTACTTTGTGTCCGTGAGTTGAATATTTGTAAAGCCCCCCGCGATACAGGGCTTGCACCCTAATGCGAGAGCTGTCTTTGAAAAAAAAAACCGAACTTAAAAGGCTCCCTATTCGCTAGCGAGACACGCCCGCACTCTCACTTCACTCTATTCTATTAATTCTCCTATTTCATCTTCATACTTACTTGTCTTCCAACTTTCAATACCTGAGCTCCAATCACATCTTTGATCTTTCGAAAATCTGCTTATTTGATGTCCTGTTCAGTCTTCTGGATTCGTGCTTCCTGAACACTGTGTTTCTTAACCCTCGAATAATAAGTGACCTTTCTTATACTATTAGACACTATGTCAGCACACAACGTCTGTATTACGAAGTTCCCGCAAGTAGGCACATAAAAAATAATCACAATATTAGTATTCATAAGAACAATTCTTAGGTATTTGATACCCTGATGAGAATACAAATGAATCTGTACAGGTCTTCCCAAAGAATGAAGGTCATTTCATTGAGATTTTTTATTGTCTATGCTACGGGAATAGGCCATGAATAACCTTTTTGTTATGATGACATAAGATTTATTTAAAACAAACAGTGTTAACACACGAATATTTTTATTTTATGCAAACGATCTATTTTGTTAAAGTTACAAAATACCTACAATTCTTATGATCGTCTGACGACTTGGCTACTAGAGATATATATTTGACATAAGCTCCATACAAAATATATCTCTAGTAGCTAGATCCATCCATAGATAGATAGATAGATTAATTAAAAACGACCGTAAAAGAATTATACATACAATTTTAAAAGAAAAGCTAGTTCAAAGTTTTTCAGGATGGTTATACTTATGGGTGGATGTTCGGTTTTCTGTAACACAAAACTACTAAACAGATTTTGGTTTATAAAATTCTATAAATTTTAAGCTAAATTACTTACTGTAAAGTTCTAACTTTATAGTCCCCTTAACTAACAGATAAAAACCCGTAGCTTATAAAATTCTTTAATGTGTACAAATCGCAAAAGTTTACGAACATATGTATATCTTAAATTATAGGTGATTACTACAAAACAAATACTAATGCTTTATTGCTGTTTTTAAGATTCACATCGAGCTGTCAATTTTCAATTCAATTTAGATACAAATCACAAAATATACATTGTTAAAATTCAATTTGGCCATTATTCTTTCTCACGGGTCGAGATATTTCTAGCATATAACCAAAAATATTCAACAATTGTTCCGAAGCCTTGTAATCTTACTTAAGGTACGCTTTCACTGACGCGGAGCTAAGCGGAGTAGACTGGAGCGGACTGTGCTGTGCATTGACCAATGAAAGTGCTTGAAATAAAACTGAATACGACTTCGAGTACTGTGATTGGTCAATTTACAGTCCGCCAGCTTTTTTTCGAGCACAGTCATTAGTCAATTAACGGTCTGCTTCGCTCAAGTCCGCCCAGCTCCGAGTCAGTTGAAACGCACCTTTAACCGCGTATAACTAATCTAAAAACCAGAAAAAAAAACAAAAGAATTCAAAAGGCATCAGCGCAGTGTAATGGAGATCACGTACACTCTCAGATCTCTGATTACACCTCTCGCTTTAATTTACGACAGTTATTTGAGTGCGAGCGAGGCGGAATTAATAATGGTCTAACCGCAACCCGGACTATCATTAGGCGGTATTCCATTTGTGAACACAGTGTTTCTCGGCTGTTGAATGATGGGAGAGTTTTCTTATATCATGAGACACTGTGTCGGTGCACTGGGGTTGAGTTTTGAAGATGCTGTGGGTTGTTATAGTGGCGGAAACCGTAGTACGTTGGCGGATAATGGTGTCCGACAATCGTAAGAAATAAATGAATTTTTCCTTTTTTTTCTGTTAAGCCTCAAATTGGTTTTTATGTGTTTTCCTTAAGATTTTTCGAGACAATTGCTAGTGGTTTAAGTTATTATGTATAATTTAATCGGTTATCGATGTGCTCAGTTTGTCAAGGCGTGATGTTATTTCAATGCAATTGTTTCTCTTCCGGAGATTAAAAAAAAGTATAAAGATTATTACAGAAAAATATATCGGTAATGATCGATTGGTGTTGATGTGTACAGTCGGAGAGACAAGTAATATCTACGTAGGTATTCTTATATATGTATGTGTAATTATAGTCTGTAACAATGGCGCTGTAGGAGAGCGTTCGATATTGTGGGTTCGATTCCCTTCAGGGCAGAGCTTTGTTAGATTTATAAATTATGGTACTTTATAGCATATAAATACAGTTAGATATTCGTGGTTGGTAACGACTCTGGATGTGCAATTGTGTCCAAAAATCGTACATTTGTAAAATAATCAATGAAAGGTAGATGGATTGCACACAAAAAACCTATAAATACACGAAAAAATAACAAAAACATTTTACTATAAGCTTACCTAACATCTCACACGAAACCTGTAACGCCATCTGTTATTCATAATACGAACAACACTTGCATGTGTCGCAAACTCATCGAAAAAGAACTAAATTATCATTGATTGACGTTCAATTAAATGCCCTTTGAGCACTAAATGTACGTATCCGTACTTAAGATTAAAACAAACTATTTATACTTTTAATTTTCGATACAAATCACGATTAATTGATATAATCCTCGGCAAGACATCAGTAGCACAATACACTTATTTAACTTGTCATTTTGCAAGCTTTAACATATTGCAAACATCATTCATGAATATGCCGACAATATTACGCAAACTTAGTATTGCCATCGCGAAAACAAAACTCACTGAAATATGAACTTTAAGCTTTGGAGATAAGGTTTGAATGGATTATAATTTAGGTTTTGAAGTGTAAAGTGAGGCAGTATTTCATCCTTATTGTAGGCTGTCATAATAATCTCCTTTACGTTGTTATCGAATTGCAAAAGAGTTAAGTGAATGTTTGCTGCGCTTGCACATAGACCACAGTGCTAATATTGGTTAGTTTACTTACTGTGTGTATGGTAATGATAAATTTGTACCGCCATTCTTGTTTAAACATAAGATAGCCATATAATTACCCCGTTATTCATAATACTAACAGTATATTAACTAGCGACTCGGTGACGCGGTGGGAGTGTGAACGATTGCTGCGCTAGAGGTTGTGGATTCGATTCCCATGCGGGTACATGCGTTCACGGACAGAGTTCAGAGTTTAAATTTTGTTGAGAATGACGTAATAAATTTTCATACAAAAAGATTTGACGTTGATTTTGATTTGAGACGTTGTGTTGATACAAGATACATTTGAACGTATTTTCGCCTTTAAATTCACCGTACTGCCGTATATAATATTTAGAATTGGAACGTTTGAATTTAAATTTGAATCTCTAATTATGACGTAAATCATGTACTGTCCACGAAAATGTTGATTTTGTCTTCGACTGTACCTCCCTTCGTTAAACTTCTTATTCCCGAAGATGTACGAACATATTTTTAATTTGAGAATCGTTATGGACTTAATAAGTGACGTCATAAAACTAGATGGTTTTATTGGTGGATATTTTTATGGGCCTATGGTGGATGTTGAACCCATAGCACCAAAGTTTACGTTTTTACTGTTGTCAGTTTTTGTGAATTTATTAATTTATGGCTTAGAAATTTTCTTGTATTCACCGCTCTTTACCCGACACGCCAAAAGAAGGATATTTTTTTTCCATGATTATATAAAGTTTTGTCTCGTATAGGCATTAAAACTTTCTCGCACATCTGTTAAGAATCTTACTACTAATATTCTAAATTCGAAAGTTTGTGAGGAATTGAGGATAGATGGATGTATGATTTTTTATTGCTCTTTCACGCAAAATCTACTAAACGGCTTTGATGAAACTTTATTTTATTTATTTAAAACTTTATGCACAAAGTTGTACAAAGGTGGACTTAATACTAAAAGCATTCTCTGCCAGTCTACCTTGGGGTGATGTCTTTTGGCGTGTCGGGTAAAGAGCGGTGAAACTTTACTATTAGGTACCTACAAGCTAAATTATTACAAAACAAAAAACCTGACTGCTTACAATTACACAAATTATATAACTGAAATATTTTGGAGCCAAAAAACCGCCATTGCCATTTTAATTTTGCTAATTTGATATACCTACTTACACAGTGTCACTCTCAAAACTAAGAAGACTCTAACGATACATCTCAAGCTAAATCCCATCAAGCCATTTAGGCTCTGGGGCGTACCAAAGAAATATACATACAGAGATACACACATACATACTTACCTACAACAATACACGTTTCACTTAATCCTCCTTCTAGCGCAGTCGGGTAAAAATCCCCAACGCGGGAAATACCACAGGAAAAACTTAGTTATAGATAAATGCTTTTGAATTATGCTATATTCCACCAACGATTGTGAAATTTCTTGTCGAACAAATGCTTCTAAATATTTACTTCCTGAATGTAACATTGTTTAAACAAACAGACAACATTCTACAGCATTGTTTATAGACAAAAATGTAGTCGTGATCGCAAAATACCGTGGGATACATCTTCAAATGATATATGGATGGAAATTTAATATTTTGTCTGCCGGCCAAGTTTAAACAGGTTAGGTTTGTTATAGTACGAGTATAATATGTATACTAATATAAAATTGTAAGGTATCTGTGACTTCAAACAACAAACAGTCATGAAAAAATACAGCGTAGTTTGGATTATGAAACCCTTAACTTTTATTACGCGTATTTAAAGCAGTGCAGTTGCAGTTCAATTGCAGTTAAGTTTCGATTAAATCGGCCATTTTCGTATTCTTGTAACTTTGGGATCGATCTTTAAAACGCTTGTGCACCGTACTAGAATGTCGTTATTGCGCTCTCGAGACACATACTTGACGCGAGCGTATTTGAGATCGATCCCAAAGTTACAAGAAAACAAAAATGGCCGTTTTAATCGAAAAATTAACTGCAACTGAACTGCAACTGCACTGCTTTAAAAACGTGAATTGACTATCTGATCGCGTTGAAATTTGGCACTCAGATCAATGACGTTTTACATATAGACACGCCTTACCACACTCTATTTTGGCAACATAAATGCACGGAAACTACCGTAATCCCTGTTAGTCAGGCATCAACCAGTACCACGACTGCATGTCAGTAATGCTTGCAAAAAATAAATGCACACTCGAAGTTTACAAATAAAATGCCATCTGGCGTGCTTCGACGCGGCAATAATACATACACT
Organism: Herminia tarsipennalis; assembly: GCA_945859575.2. Lineage (NCBI taxonomy): Eukaryota > Metazoa > Arthropoda > Insecta > Lepidoptera > Erebidae > Herminia > Herminia tarsipennalis. The sequence continues at coordinate 4,052,458 of OX243834.2, read as the reverse complement.
ACAACAGTGTAGAAACGTATTATCGTTTATCAAAATATTTTTAATAGTTATAATAGTTTATCAAAATATTTTTAATTACAATTGCATATTGGCATTGCTCATACGTTTACTGCGATTATTCGCTCTCGCCAATTTGATGCTCTCGCTTTACCTCAAAACCTCTATTTATCTCTTTCTTACAATAGGTACAGTGTATATTGCATTGATATTCCTTCCCCTTCATTTCATATTATGTAATTGTGTGTACACATAGGTAACTAGCTATAGATATGTTATTTTACATAACATTTTTTTTCGAGCAGTTTTGTTAGCATATAACTTCTCTATATTATGTAAAACCTCATTGACTCAGATAGCTATTACGACACAGGCATGCACTAAACAGATTTTTGTTTTTTTTTTTTAATTATTAGCTTACTCACTACTACTTAGCTCACACTAGTGTGTGTACTATGCCGAAATTATGTGAATTTTCTTTATTTTTTCTAACTTATCATGAGCGAAGTCGTGGGCAAGTGTCTTTATAATATTAGTAGGTACCTATACATAAACAAACATGTGTTGTCCACCGTAGTCACGATTCTGTAAGATTCCCATGCAGATCATGGTGTATGACATGATCTTACATAACGGTTAATGTGCAGCATAGATAAATATTCATTAGATACTTATTTATACCTAAACTTATCTACTAGTTGATATAAGTAGTTACTACTATTTCGTCAAACCGTGTCAAAATTGTTTCAGAATGAAATCATTCTGATACGATTTTTTTTTTTTTAAATGGTGTCTGTTAAGTCCGTGTACGGTCGATAATTTTACGCGACAACGCCATAAGAAAACATTGATGACATATCTCCATTCGCATTGCTTAGCAACCAGTCAATAACCAATTTTATTACATGTCGCTGCAATCGCCATTCGTATTGCTAAGCGACCCGTCAATAACGTGACTTTTTTGAGACACTTTTTCGTGAATGCAGCCGGTCTTCGATTTATTAGACGTTAACACGTCAATAACAGTTTATAATATCTAATTTATGTGATGATGATACATTTTTTTTTATATTTACTTAGGAAGGCGGCTTCAGTAATCAAATGTTGAGTTTCGATGATTCTAACCATTTTTTATTAAACCATAGCCACAAAACACCGAGAATACAGAAGGCAAGCGTCATACCATAAAATATATAGGCATAGAAAGCTAGCTCACAGGTAAACAACAAATTTATGTAGGTATAGGAATCTATGTGAATTTGTTAACCGAAATCGGTTAGTAGACCATTATTTGTTGAGTGCGGTTGAATGAAGTTTGCCTTCTGCACTTTTGTATTTTGTGGCGCAGTCATTTCAGTTACTAATTTTTTTTGCGCACTCCATTTCAAAACGAAAAACTTAAATGACACCGAAATTATTTGGTCATTTTTGAACTCACTTTAAATAATACTAAAGAATATTTTGTATGTTCAATTTTGATGGTTGGTAGCATCACTTTCAGACATTGTAAAAACTTTGATTACTATTTAATCTGTCATGATGTTTGTCAACCGTTCAATTCTCGGTGATACCTTAGGGGGCCTCCATTAATTACGTGAGGCGTTTAGGGGTGAGAGGGGTTGAGCCGAATCTCACCAAATATTACGTATTTTTTATTCGCAAGAAACCATCTAAAACTGGCTGAAATTTTTGAAATTTTTTCTGAGTTACTTGTCTAGTGTTGAGTCAAATGTGAAATCTCATAGAGTAGGGGGGGAGGATCTAGTCAAATCTTACGATATCTCACTAAGAGAGAGGATAAGATCAAAATTCGCTAAAATCTCCTCACGTAATTTATGGACGTCCCCATACTTATTATGGGATCAGATGGCGGTGTGTGAGTTGTCCCAAGATGTTTGTAAATTAGAATTTCATCAATGCATTGGCTTGCAAATTCCCATTCCCATATTAAGTAAGGTGCATAATTTAATTTTACACTCGACTTGTACGATGCTAGACAATTCGCAGTTTGCCGCCTAGTTTACCTAATAAACCATATCAAATTGTACACGGCAGCCTAGGACTCAGGGCTGTCACGCGTATTGTGTGTCAGTTATTTTACAGCTTGCTTGACTAAACTTGGACTATGATAGAATGGCTTTCGTAACTGATAGATGTAATAATGTTTGGAAATACCCAAATAATAGCATGATAATTAAATAAAAATGTTATCTCATATATAAGTCGTTAGACATTGGAATTTAATGTGTAATATCGAACAGTAAACCGATATATGCTGATAATGACACTCTAGTACCTACTGGACGTTAATTCATACCTAAGACTAGTACCTACAGGAGGTTAATTCATACCCATGACTGCCTCTGTGGCGCGGTGGGAGTGTATCCGAGTGCTACGCAAGAGGTCGTGGGTTCGATCCCTACCCAGGATAAAACTTTGTGCGATGAGTACGATGGTTTATTCTGTGTCTGGGTGTTATTTATCTATATTATGTATGTTTTTAGAAATATATAAGTATGTTTATTGGTTGGTATAAGTATGTAATCTCTGCTTAGTTTGGGATCAGATAGCTTTGTATGAGTTGTCCCAAGATATTATTATTTTTATTCATGACGTAGCGATTAATTAGCAGTGACTTTGCAAGTAGCCCATATTTAGCGCAAAATGTTGTAGATGCATAATATTCAAACTTAAAACGACGTGATTGGTTTATTTGTATCATAGACTGACCCCGCAAAAATGACCGGGACAGTTTCCACACTAAATGTTTATTCCTTAGGCCTAATAAATCTGACTGCTGTTAGACACTACTAACCTTTATAAAAAAACACTAAAATAGTATTTTTATTATTCTATGACAACCCTATAATGACGTAACGAAGTCACGGTGCGGATACGTCACGTCCGTTGTTTTGTTACACGAATATATCGTGATATTTCATAATAATAAGCTTGGACGAACCTTCGCAGACTTCCTTTGTAGGCAGACTCGATATTATTGTAATAGATATGTACGTGTTGGTAGTACTTATTCTGTAAGTAGCTTGCGTGAGTAATCATTTGACTGACTCGGTGTCTCAATAGCAGAGTATACAACATATGGGTTTGATGCCCAATCCATAAATGTTGGTTCAGAGTTTGGATTTACTTTGTACCCGTTAATTGGATGTGTATAAAGACCACTATAACACAGGGTTTGGGTATACATAAAACAGTAAAAAAATCTGACATGATCAAGGCAGATCAAGCCCACGACCTCTGGGTTAAAGATATTTCCGAAAAATAAAGGAGCGACCTTTTAAACAATCCATCCATTTACTTAACAATAGCTATTTTCTTAACCTCTCAGTGAGCACCGCGTCACATTCCCAATTAACTAACAAAAACCATTTCAATAAACACAACCAATTTACAACAAGTTAAAACAGTAACTTCTAGTCGCACACCGTCCGCCATTTCATCGAGGGAACGCAAAACAAAATGGCTGACCATTTCGGTTACAGGAAACGCGTATCTGTCAACACGGCTGCATCGCAAGTAACCATTGTATGATAATCGCGCGCACCGACAAAGTTTTAAAGTGTGGCCATGAAATTCGCTGTAAAATAAGCAAGGCTGTTTGTAGTTTGAAGAACGTGTTGATTTTAGTATTGAGTTTAGATAAAACGTATTTACATACTAGGGCACAAGTCCTGTAAACAGGGGAATTTTTACCTTTTTATTACAAAAGGACACACAAATTGGGTAAGTACTAACTGTTTTGGATTTCACAAAGCTACGTCGCGTATGGGAACCGAATCCTGTCTCTTGCACAGGCACAGCAGCCTTACGCACACCTATCGCGCCACAAATAATCGAATACTTTAATATAATATATCTTTGGACAACTCACACACCGCTATCTGAACAAACTAGGCAAAGCCTGTACTATGGTAACCAGACAACTGATAAACATACTAAAATATTTTAATACATACATAATTATAGATAATTTACACCCAAACACAGAATGAACCATCATGCTCATCAGTCATCAACTTATCACACATAGTTTTATCCTGTGTGGGGATCGAACTCTGGCTTAGCAGTCAGAATTACTAACCACTAGACCAACAGGCCAGTCAGAAGGATACTTCTTTCTTTTCACTTCAATCAAACGATACTTAAATTTGAGCTGTATCCAAAAGTATTTCTGTTGCTACTATTTACCTTCAAGTGACAGTGACAGCATGAGAGTTAACAGCGTCTTATAATATACGGGGACTTTGAATATTTGACACTAGCTGTCCCGCGCAACTTCGTATGCGTACATTTTTCCCCGTTTTTGCAACATTTTTCATCACTGCTCCGCTCCTATTGGTCTTAGCGTGATGTTATATAGCCTATAGCCTTCCTCGATAAATGGTCTATCCAACAGTGAAATATTTTTTCAATTCGGACCCGTAGTTCCTGAGATTGCCGCGCGTAAACAAACAAACTCTTCAGCTTTATAATATTAGTATAGATAAGGTAATCAAAATTTATTAGCTACCCTGTCCGGTAAATATCTCCATAAACTTCAGGGAAACAATCTCGTTTTGTATATTTTTTATGCTCTGTACAGTTTTATGTATTTTAAACTATGATTACAGGCTGTCAGCATTACACTAAACTCAAGCGAAAACGAATGTAAAATATTTAACAACAAAGTTGCTTTATAACCATTCAACCTTTAATATATTTTTTAGCGTTTGCTAAGCAACTATGTTATTAATATTTACATCCATTTTGGCTGTAATATTAAATATTTTATACTTTTCTATTCTCATAAAAAACTTAGGTAATGTTTACATTTTCGATTTAGTTTGTACCGAAGACGCAGTATAGCAGTAGTAAATACAGGAAACGTTATTACAACATACTTGGCTAACATGGTGGTTAACGATGTTTACTTAAGGGCAAAATCAATGTGAATGGACCTTACAATGTATATATTGGCTTATGAAGTCTTGCCCATAACACTAAACACTAAGATTAAAGAAGCTAACATTAAAAAACGTACTCGACGCACATAGATATCGCTCACGGATACAGAATATCGAAACGCCTTCCGAACATAGTGATCTGAGCATTTTAATCGTGAACGACGTCTATGATTTCATTGCTCGAGCAAAGTACTAATAAAAGCTACCTACTGTTCTTTCGATATTTTGTGCCAATATGTCTTAGCTCTAAATTACGATACATAAACACTTGCATCGTCTAGGAAACTCAAATACCCTAACATTACATAGAAGTTTCGTAATAGGCCGTTCTTACATAAGGCACTGAAAGCCTTCTATTAACATTACCTAAGCATTTGCTTATTTATGTCATTGTTAACTGAATTAATGTTTTTGCTAGTACGTCAACTTGAATAAGAGTTGGCATTTTGTAATATTAATTGGAGAGTTTGGACACTGTGAAGTTCTTCTATTGAATTATGCAATAACAGATGCAATGGTCTATAACTCATGAAAATAGGTAATATACCTACTCGTAGCTTTATGCCACAATATTTTCGTCGTTGTCTCTCTTACACTAGTTCAAATTATAAGAGATGGGGATAATTACTTGCAGTCTTGAGCACAAAAAAATCTTTACAAAATTTCAGATTATTAAGTTGGTGGATATAATAATGACACGGACGGACCCACATATAATAATAATATAATAATTATTATTATATTTTTATATTGATGAGTCATTTTTAAATTATACTAACTAGCTTGACCGAGCTTCGCTCGGTGTTTTATGGGTTGAAGAAGAAAATGTTACTATAAAAAAAAAACGAAATGATTATAAAAGTGAAAATAAAATCGTTGATAAACTTTCACGATTTGTACACTTTATAAAATTACATTTACTACGGGTCTTAATCGCGTGAATAGTTTAAGATAAATGACTTTGTTTATTGCCCGACGTTTCGACCGTATTGCAACGGCCGTGGTCACTGGCAGACTACCCGTATTTACCTTAAATTATTCACGCGATTAAGACCCGTAGTATATATAATTTTATAAAATAAAATCGTTTTTAAGATGTACATGTAAAATATAAAAGTACATGTAAAGACAATACGGGTCGCAAGTACTGATAAAACCGAAAAATTCCATGCAAGTTACTTCGCGGTTTTCATAGCCCCATCCTAATTCGCGTCTGGTGCTGACGTTATTCCCTTATTCGCTAGAAAATATGGATATTATTGTTTTAAGAGGCCGGTTCGTGACGACCGCAGTGATTACTGCCTGCCCTGTAACAAGGTGTTGGCTGCACCGAACTGAATGTGTTGATTTTATGAATAACTGCTTTGGTGCAAGGTACCTATTAGTTTTTCCTTCTTGGAATTTTGATTGTGTTTTGAGTGTTTGGGTTTTGCAATCTTAGATTTTTTATTTTAAGGTGGTGTTGCCAATATGGTGGATAGGTACTAATTTTATTTTTTACTAGCTTTCGCCCGCGTGGATGTCGGCTATCGCGATAAAATCTATCATTTGTCCTTCCCCGGGATTCAAACTATCTCCATACCAAATTTCATCTAAATCGGTTTAGCTGTTTGAGTGTGAAAGCGTAACAGACAGAGAGACAGAGAGAGTTCCTTTCACATTTGTAATATTAGTATGGATATGGATAATGGGTTTATGGACTTGCTCTTAGATTCACTCATACCTGATGGAAAGCATTGATGAGACCTACGATGGAACAAGCGCACCCAGAAGATGCCTATGCACTATAGTCTTAAAAGTATCCGGGTTATAATTATGTAATGGGAGTGTTTCACACAGTAATAAATAAAGCATAAGTACTTTGGTATTTTTAGTTTTTTGGCAAAAAAAACTTAATTATTTTTGAAATGAATAGTAATTTACCTACCGAAATCCATCCAGCCGTCGTTGACGATATTAATTATACCTACCTAATGTAATAAAATCGTTGTCTATTTAAAACACTGATTTACTCAGAATCTGACGTAGTAAGAAACGGTACATACAGAGAAACTTCTACGTATAGTAATAATAATAATAAAATATTTATTGGGCCAAAAAGTACAGAGTCTAACAATAAGGAATTATATAGATACAACTTGGTTCTGTTTGCTTAAAATGCTAAACCCTGTCTCTTAAACTAGGGTCCTGTATTTTAAGAGAAAGTTGATAAATTTTCGCGAATTGTACACATTATAATAAATAATAATAATTATTATTATTTATATTGAATAAATAATAATAATTATTATTATTATTTATTCACTAAGGAAGCAAAGTACTACACTTGTGAAAAGTCGATTCTACATTTACTTGTAATGCCTGTTCGCAAACAATAGGTAAAGCCCGAGAAAAGAACAGGCAATAAAAACTCGTGGCCACTCTTTTCAAATTGCCAATGTTTACAATGTTTTAGATATATTTCGGGACTTAATTGCGTGAATTATTTAAAGGTACGAACCTTTTATTTTCCCGACGTTTCGATCGAATTGCACCGATCGTGGTTACGGGTCGACTCTACTCGTGACCACGGCCGTTGCAATACGGTATTTAACAAGGTATTTTACCTTAAATGATTCACGCGATTAAGACCCGTAATATATATATTTTCATAATGTGTACAAATCGCGAAAGTTTATTAACATTCAATAAATACGTTTTTAAATAACTAAACACTAACCAAATGAGTAGATACTGTGTACCCACCATTTTACAATTTCGGGGAGGGGTGGGGTGTCAACTGTCAACCTGGGTACGCCCAAGCGTATTTGCATGTAAACACATGTAACACTATCAATCGAAAACTCCGTTCCCCAATCACGTTTGAGATAATTAGCGAATAAATCTAATTTTAAATGACGTTTAGTAGTCACATCCATCAGTTACTTAATGTATATCAAGCATGCAACATACTAGCACTGATATCCGGCGTTGCTTTGCAACAGCCGCGCATGCGTGGTCGCGATTTGATTTGCAGATGCGTGTAAAGTTGATACGTGGTGTAAGTTTTGAGTTGAAAGCGATTAATTAAAAGAATGGGTATTTTACAAGGCTTGTAAATTAAACTCATGTCTGTGTCATGTCACACTCTATATTCGCACCAATCTATACTAATATTATAAAAGTGAAAAGTTTGTTTGTTTGTTTGAACGCAGTAATCTCAGGAAATACTAATCCGAATTGATAAATTCTTTTACTGTCTAATAGCCCATTTATCGAGGAAGGCTATAAATTATATAATATCACGCTATGACCAATAGGAGGAGCGGAGTAACAATAAGAAATATTGCAAAAATATGGAAAATTTACGCAGATAAAGTTGCGCGGGACAGCTAGTATGTAATTATACAAGTGTATTATGGTATTCGTGAATCATAGTACTCAGTAAACCTTAATATAGTCTCCTTCATATTGGACGACCTGAAAAGAAGTAAAAAGGAATTCGTCCAGGTCTTCCATGAGGCAAGTTGTACCCTAGTGCGGGACTTACTTCTGTATAATTTTGTACCTAAGCTCTTAGTTTTGTATGCAACTGTTTTTGAACCACCATTGAGTGCCAACAGAACCTTATTACTACTCCGATCTGACGATGTCGTTTCATCTTTGTTTCTATCACAGTACATTGTTATTATTTTAATTTCAAATAAGACATAGATTCGTAAATTTATTTATTTTTTACTAGCTGTTGCTGGTGCTAGCGATTTCGAACGCTTCAAAAATTAGAAAAACAAAACTTCCACGGGAATCTTACATTTTTCCGAGATAAAATTGCCTATGTGCTATTCTATAATAATCTATCTTTATGCAAAAATTCCGATTATTTTAGTCATTTTGGCATGATTGAATAATAAACCCCCATCCATCCATTCAAAAATCTTTTTTTTTTACTTTTTCAAATAAATATCAGCCAAGTCTCTTCTACATTGGACCAAACATCACCAAGTTAAAACTTGGCTCCGAACAAAGGCACTATATTTTGCAGTCCACGCCTTCACGAAGATTAATTAACAGTATTTGCCTACTAATATGAATTGTAGATGTGTCTCGTTTGTTTGTACCGTATCCGGGGTTTTAAAACACATGTTGTTTAGTGGAACAATGTTAAAAGAGGATTGATTTAACATGGGGAATGATCAATTGTGAAACATGATTCGCAATCGTGCTATTCGGGTTCAACTACGTGAATAAACTACTGCTAAATTTCATTCCCAAATTCACCCCTATCAGGGACGATTTTTAAAAAAATATCTCTTTAGTGCTCATTTATGTAAATCAAAGGAAATCAGCCAGTGATGTTGGTTGTATGTCGATTGACAATCAGTCAATTTTGATCTTCATTATGTTTTACGTTGCGCTTCATTCATTATAATTATACCTACTGAATCATCCTATATATAAATATTACACTAACCGCTGCAATTCATATAAAGTTGTGAAAATGATACTCGTGGTAATACATTTATTAAATTTTACTAATAATATTTTCTTTTTGTGTTTCAGGTAAGCTCGTCAACATTAGAACAGCATTTCGTACCCGTAAGACACCCATACAATGTTGTGAACCTCCAAGAAAGGTAAGGTCTCTTTGTGGGCTTTTTATATAAAATATTCAACATATTTTGTTACGGTTTCAACTGCAGTTTAGAGAATATCTTCTTGAAGGTTTATTAAGTAATAATAATCGTTTCTTGAATCTCATCAGACACTAGCCAACTACCAGAATATATTATAGAGTGAGTGTATGCGTGTATATGAGTGTATGCGCAGGCACTAAAGCAATTAATGAGATTAGGCCCAAAGCTGACGTCAGTTAATATTAAGCAGCGGTGGTCTAACGGCTATGGTATCGGACTCGCAATCGTGAGGTCGTGGGTTCGAATCCTACACATTATAGTTAACAGAAACTTGCGATCAGGACTTTTTATATATCGATGTTTTACGGATTAAAGTGCACACATGTGGATATTATGTTTTTATTACTCAAGGACAATAAAAAACTTTAACTTTAATATTATAATGTTTGTGCAAGTATAAAAAAAAATGTTTGAACTACCATCGTAAACCCACTCCTAACACAAACATTTGAGCTTAGCTGGAAGGATTAACAAGATTTCTAGTAGCGTGGAGCCCAATCACGCTTTGCTATTAACCTCGCTTAAAAAAGAAATGTTAAATACGATGAAAAGGGTTAAGAAAAAGCCATGCCAAGCCGGTAGGATCCACTAGTAAAAATTGAACTATTAGTAATCAAAATTTATTCCATTTATATTACAATATTAAGCAAAAACTTGGCGGATACATTGCCATGCGCCCGCGACGCATACTAAACATTCGCTCAGTTATTTTGCGAATTCCTTAAGTTCATCGACATTATTACTATAAACACAAATTGACTTAGTACGTTACAGTAAGTTCCTTATTGAATACAAATACTTCTATAACATAGTTTTATAGGAATAGATCGATTTTTCATGTTGTAATTATATAGCAAACATGTGGGAACTAGTGTGAAACCAAAATTTCAACATAACTAAGGCTGTACTTCAGGCTTCACCTCTGTAGACCTGTCTGTGATAAAAAGTTATCAAAGTCAGATGCAGGCGAAGCCGTAGGCAAAAGCTAGTATTATATTTTGATTGCCTCTGTGGCGCGATGGGAGTGTAAACGACTGCTACGCAAGAGGTCGTGGGTTCGATTCCCACCCAGGAACTAGAAACTTTGTGTGATGAGCACGATGGTTTATTCTATGGTCTGGGTGTTATTTATGTATGTATTTAGAAATATATAATTATGTTTATCAGTTGTCTGATTTGCATAATAAAAGCTCTACTTAGTTTGGGATCAGATAGCGTTGCGTGAGTTGTCCCAAGATATTATTATTATTATATCAAAATTATCGATTCCAAGTTAGCCTCTTAAAATAAAATAATCGCTACTCTAGTACCTACATCCCTACTTTAAAATTAATATAATATACTGCAACTAGCAACATAGCCAAAAACACTCCTCAAACTCTTCCCGATCAAATTTTACCTAAATCAGCCAAATATCTTTTTAAATTAGCGTGTTCTGAATAACAGACGAATTCTTCACCTAATTAGTAAAAATAAATGAGTACCTTTATAAAATAGATATATTGACTGGCCTGTTGGTCTAGTGGTTAGTGACCCTGACTGCTAATCCAGAGGTCGTGGGTTCGATCCCCACCTAGGATAAAACTTTGTGTGATAAGCACGGTTTACTCAGTGTCTAGGTGTAATTTATCTATAATATATAGTGTAGTATATATATCAGTCGTCTGCTTGCCATAGTACAAGCTCTGCTAAGTTTGGGATCAGACGAACTTATGTGAGTGGTACCAAAATACTATTATTATTATTAGATATAGAAAAGCAAACAAGCATAGTCTAAACAAAAAAAAAACAAACTATAACGTACAGAAATAAAAGTGTTAGCAATCCAACGATCAACCCATAGTTATTGTTCATAGACTACACGAAGATTTTCAATAAACGTCAACCCTCCAGTATCAAGGCGTGAACTCCACTGCATTGTACTATTTATTACTATCACGACTGAAGAAAGTTTAACCTGTCAATATTTTAATATAACTGTCTATTATTTACTCGTGTTTACTATTTTGACAAATAAGTATACTTTCTATTATAGTGTATTAGTTTTTTCCCGCGAATCCTTGTACATTTTGATTATCCCAAAAAATGGACTAATCGAACTTTGGCCTCCATTTTGACCCCTTTAGGGATAGAATTTTCCGAAATCTGTTCTTGACTAACATCTCTATAAACTACCTTCAGTCAAATTTCAGGTTCTTTGGTTGTTTTTGAAATTTCATTTTTCAAATAAAATGAAATTTCAAAAACAACCAAAGAACCTTAATTTATTCAAAAGAAGTCCTTAACCTTATGGTTAAGGACTTCTTTTGAATTAGTTGAACCCGGACAGCTGATTACGGTGTTTAATATAGTTATATATGTTTAGATACAAATCCTAAAGTAAAACTAAATTTAGAAAAAAACTGACTTTCTAAAATACTTTACACATTATTACTTACACCTCCTCTATTGCATCGGGTGTTAAAAAAAAACCCCAAGTACGAGTCGAAGTCGCGCACGAAGGGTTCTGTACCATTATCTAATATTAGACACTATATTATAATATCGAGCAAAAAACGACAAAAAAAACACGTTTGTTGTTTAGGAGTTACACTTAAATATTTGTTGTTATAGCAGTAAAAAAATACATCATCTGTGAAAATTCCAACTATCTAGCTATCACGGATCATGAGATACAACCTGGTGACTGACCGACGGACAGCGAAGTCTTAGTAATAGCGTCCCGATTTTACTCTTTGAGTACGGAACCCTAATAAGGGTCAACAACAAACTGATTCATCATCAAATTGAAGCTAGATCTAACTAAAGCTTTATAAGAAACAGACGTATTACCTGTCCCTGTCTCTCTTATAGGATGAGCATACAATTTTAAAAGTGATTAGCAGTCTTTTTTTTAAATAGCGCACCGGAGTGCCCGCGCATAATGCCATTGTGTTAAATAAAAACGTTGAAATTATGCAATAACACGACTGGTGAATAATTTATGTCTGTCTGTTGGTGTTCCTTTGCGATTGCAGGGTTGACAGGATCTATGGATTTAGGGTTGACAGAAATAGTTCGAAAAATGTTTCTGTTTTTTTACAGTAAAATAAATTGTAATCTGCGTGTTATTCTTGCGGGCTCATTTTAGGGTTAAAATTATTATTTAAAAAAAATTAAGTTAGACTTTTTTGGTATGGTGTAAAACAGGCTTATAGCTAGTCATTTTGAAAGACAAGTCCCGCATTTGGGTACCAGTCCTATGTATTGCTGATGACTTTACAAACATATAATATCATAGACATAAACTACACACATACATGAAACATCAATTTGGGGATCACACAAAGAAGTGTCGTAAGTAGGAATCGAACCCAAATATGCTTGGGAAGTATTCGTATATACTCTCACCACACCAACGAGGCAGTCAAAGTAGCAAACAAATTGCAAATCTGAATTAAATTATTATTATTATTATTATATTAAAATAGCCACTGTAATAAAAAATATTACGTCAAATATAGTTAAAAAAAATGGTTGTCTGTAAAATCAATTTACGAATGATAATTTTACGTGATAACGTCATAAAAAAACATTGATGACATACAGGTCAGTCAATAACAAGACAGTTTTAAAAAAACATTCGCGTAGCTTAGCAACCAGTCAACGTGACTTTTTTTCGTGCGTGCACCCGTTCATCGCTTTTTAACACGTTATCACGTCAAAACCCAATACAATAAACGATTATTTCGGCATTTTCAATGTTCCTTAAATATAACCAGCACGATGGAATGAAACCTCAGGCTTGCTTTTCTGTCATATGAATCGTCAGATTCATATGACATTTTCATCTATCAAAATCAAAATCAGAATGTCAATTACATCTATCATTTTGTTGTCAATCTCTTGCGCAGTATTCGCACGCACTCCCACTGCGCAATCGACGCAGCAATTGCGACGATGGCATATTAATACCTAGACAAAAACTTACCCTGTATAACTTAGCCTAAGATTGGAAAGTAAGACAGTTCTCACAAGAGAAAGCTGAGGTCGCACTAAGGAACTCACACGTTACCATAGCAACGTATAGGCTCGGCTAATTTACGTTCCAAGTACTAAATCATCTCTAGAAAGTGATTTGAGAGTATGACCTTTATGGGATTAGCTATGATCGTGTAATTTGAGTCTAGGAACTTGCTTGTCGATTTAATATTTTAGCTTGTAATGGTTTGAAAACACGATAGTTGTGTTGTAACTGATTTCGTTTTTAGTACTGTATTGCTGGATTTTAAACAGATAGAGATACTGAAAATCGTATAGGTAGGTACATACATAATAGGGTTACGTCACTGCGTCATATTTTTTAACATCTGTGGCAAAAATGGCTGTTTTAAACTTGCACTTGAGTTTTGTGTCTTATTATGGCAATATAGCTCTTAAATGAGTTTTCAGCTTTTCATCTCAAAGCTGTCATTTTCTTGGCGTAAACAGGAGTGCGCTCTGTGTGTTTAACGGCATGTTAAAGCTTCAAGTAGAGCCGAATATAAACTAAAAATATCGCGTCCTGTAATTTAAAGTAATGTTAAAAATGTGAAAGTAACTCTGTCTGTTACTCGCTGAAACGATTTAGATGTAATTTGGTATGAAGATAGTTTGAATCCTGGGAAAAAAATAGGGTAGTTTTAGGTGACCGGAGCCGCAGGCTAAAGTTAGTATTACATAATTGATTATAAAACGACGATATGAGCCTAATAATTCAAATATTTTGACGTAGGTATTCATACTGTGTGCCAATTAAGATTTATTAGGCCTAAGATATCTTCAGGATAACAATTTAGTAACTATACGAGTAGTTTTTGCAGATACGTGTACTAGTCACTACTCACATATTTATTATAAAATAAAGCGTATTTTCATAAAACCAATAACGTATTCATATCACATCTACAATCGCTGATTGGTCAGCAATGCAACTTCATTAAAACAACAAAATGATTGATGGCAGAAATGGAGTCATAATAAAGCGGCAAGTGCGAGCTGAACTAGTACACCAACTCTACATCTAACCATAGTAGAACGACATTATATTTAACAGCCATCTTAGTGGGTATCATAACAGTATCAGTGTGTCAATTCACGTATTTAAAGTAGTGCAGTTGCACTTCAGTTGCAATTAAGTTTCGATTAAAACGGCCATTTTTGTATTCTTCTAACTTTGGGATCGATCTCAAATACGCTTGCGTCAAGTATGCATCTCGAGAGCGCAATAACGACATTCTAGTACGGTGCGCAAGCGTTTTTGAGATCGATCCCAAAGTTACAAGAATACAAAATTGGCCATTTTAATCGAAGCTTATCTGCAACTTGTTGGGGTGTATGCGCTATACGAAAAATAAACTTGTATATATCTCACAGTAGGACGAAGCCATTTCATATAAAATTCTTGTGTTCTTCAAGACTAAATTCTGAAAGCTGAAAAACTGGAAGGATGGATAACCAGGCTCTAGTAACAGGGTTCCATTGGCACCCTCTACGTACTGAACCCTAAATTGCCGACGGCATTAGCCGTTTATTTTTCTCGCTATACCAAAGGAAATCCATTCATAGAATAGTAGAACGTTATGTCTTGATTCATTTTTTCCCGCAGTTACTCGTTAAAATAGCTCTATGCCTTTTTTGTTCTGTGTTCTGTGCGTTTAATCAGCAATCTTGTTCTTACGTAAAGCTACTAAGCTGCTATTTGTAAGTTTGTCGTGTGAAAAATATGGTATTTTAATTGAATTAGACGACATAATGAAGTCACGTGTTTTTTTAAACAACGCTTGTAAAGGGATACAAAGTTGTGTCCGACAGTTGACTTTGCAGATGGATAATGGATACAAATTGGGCACAGATTTGGAATTAATATTTGTGTATTTTAGTTAGCAAGTTTTGTTCCGCGTGGAAATCGAATCCAATCTCTTAAGTACACCAGTCGTACATATAGTTAAAGGACATTGAAGAATGCCAGTTTATCTTACGCGAGATTTATTTACATGAAATTTGATCATCAATTAAAACTTATTTTTTTACAGGACCCGCGCAACTTCGTATGTGTAAATTTTCCCCGTTTTTGCAACATTTTTCATTGCTGCTCCGCTCCTATTAATTGTAGCGTGATGTTATATAGCCTATAGCCTTCCTCGACAAATGGGCTATCTAACAGTAAAAAAAATCAATTCAACAAACGAACTCTTGAACTTTATAATATTACATATAGATAAAAATCAGAAGAACTTAAAACATATTATTAGATATATTTCGGGACTTGATCGCGTGAATTATTCACTCGACCCGTGAACCACGATCGGTGTAATTCGATCGAAACGTCGGGTAAATAAAGGTTCGTACCTTTAAATAATTCACGAGTTTAAGTCCCGAAATATATCTAATATGTATAAAAATCGCGAAAGTTTAAAAACAATAATATAACATATTCTTCAAAAATAAACCAATTGATATAGATTTCTAAACCGGTAGACCAATTTTTATAAACCATCATAGGGTAATAGAACTCTTATTTCTATCTCCTGTTGTCACGCTCAAAGCACACATTAAAAGCACGATTGTGACAACTGGCTGATAAAAAGATAATTTTTAATCACTTTATTACAACCATAAAATAGTATCTATTATTTCCAGTGTGTTATTATGAACTCCCATATGCCGTAACAATGGGAAATTTAGTCCAATTATAAGAATTTTTACATGAGAAATCCATTACTGAGTAATTGTATGTACATTATCGCTATGGCTAATCTTAGCATTTCTTTTAATTGTTAATTAAAAAGGTGAGTTCAGATCAAATTAGCGAATGTTTATTCTATTTCCGATGGTACAAAACCCTTGGCTAGCATTCACGGAGCATCTTTTGTTATGATATTTAATTGACTGCCTGGTAGCGATATGGGTTTCACCACTTTGTGTGATCCAATAATTGTTGTGTTCCCAGTTTAGGTACACTTTGTGTCCTCCAATCCCCGTGACACAGCGCTCAATTCAATTACATATATTTGTGTATTAAGGGTGTTACAATTTTTAGTAATAGAAATATTCACCATAAACAGCTTTGAGCATGTAAATCTATACTAATATTATAAAGCGGAAGAGTTTGTTTGTTTGTTTGCTTTGTTTGTTTGTTTGTTTGTTTGTTTGAACGCGCTAATCTCAGGAACTACTGGTCCGATTTGAAAAAATATTGTTTTGTTGGATAGCCCATTTATCGAGGAAGGCTATAGGCTATATAACGCTACGACTAATAGGAGCGAAGTAGCGACGTGAAATGTTGCAAAAACGGGGAAAATTTACGCATACGAAGTTGCGCGGGACAGCTAGTTTAATAATATAGATCTAAGAAACAAAATGAGAATCAATAACTATAATAATAATAATTAAATGAGAATGCGCTAAATTAGCGCTTTCTCATTTAATTAAGACAACTTCCGCGGGAATTGTCCTAATTAAAATAAAAATTAGTTGTCTGTAAAGTCGGTTTACGGACGATACTTTTACCTGACGTCATAAGAAAACATTGATGACAATCGCCATTCGCGTTGCTCAGCAATCAATCATTAATGTTAGTTCGAATTGTATCCCATGTCATATCCCTGCAATCGCCATTCGCTATTGCTTAGCAACCAATCAACAACGGGACCGTTGGTTAGTAACCAATCAATAACGTGACACTTTTTCGTGCGTGCACCCGATCAGCAATTTAACAGACGTTATCACGTCAAAAAACTGCGTCACAGATTATTAATCTAAACGGCTGAAAGGATTTTCATCAAACAGCTAAAAACCATTCTAATTAAACTAGTTTTCTAATCAAAATTAATCAATCAGTCTGTATCGGTCCACTGCTGGATTTAGGCCTCTCCTAATTTACTCCACAACACCTGGTCTTCACATCTCATTCATCCTAGCTACCTTCTTCAGGTCATCAAACATGGCCATGCCATTACCAATACATCGTGCTTAGCTTGTGTGCTTGATCTCATTGCTAATTTTATTCTTCAAAGAAATGAATCTAATCAAGAAATCGTATTCAAATCAGTAGGTACACATGAACACAGTCACACAGACAGACATTCTTCGATATCCCCTTCCTCCTTTGAGTTGGGGATTAAAAACCAGCGTGTCGGGATTGATTATGCTTGATAAGGATATTTCTTTTACTGATACTAACCATAAACGGTGTAATTCAAAAAGCTGATTGGATTACGGGTCTAGCATTATCACTTTATGATAGTTATTTTTTTAATCTATCGAAATTATATTAAATAATGTTTTTAAGCCGTTTTGTACATATAATTATTTATAATTGAACCACTTTTGATTAAATTATTTTTCTGTCATTTTCGTTATTGCCAATATCGAAAGAAAATGGGACAAAATGTTATTAAGACGACTCCATACCTGCGCACGGGCATGACCAGACGTTTTGCGACTCAAAGGGCTATAGACGCTTTATATTCAACATGCGAGCTTTTCGCTCTTTATTTCTTATCTCTTAAATTTTACATTTCAAATGATGTTAGTAATTTATGAAATTAGTTATTTGTTTGTTAGTACTTTCAAGTAGAAAGTGCAATAATATTTACAGTGCGCATATCACTTACTGTCTGTACTATATTTAATAAAATGTCAACACCAGCACTTAGTTCGCGTTAGTTACTAG
This sequence comes from Herminia tarsipennalis, assembly GCA_945859575.2. NCBI lineage: Eukaryota > Metazoa > Arthropoda > Insecta > Lepidoptera > Erebidae > Herminia > Herminia tarsipennalis. The sequence goes on along the minus strand of OX243834.2, from coordinate 4,034,129 downwards.
TTTGTCTCCTCCTTCAATAAACAGCTGCCAGACGCCGAGATAAAGTAATAGAAAGATTTTGTTGTTCCATAAATAGCTAACGTTTTCACATGAGTAACTTTTGGACCTTGCAAATTGAGTCCGGTATACAAAGCAGGCAAAAATGTAGACTGATGCAAACTAAGATTTGACGAGCGCCGCGCGGGTGTAGGATGCGTATCGTCTTTATCTTCCCTGCCTAACCTTATGCCTCGATTCCCATGTCGACCAGTCGACTATAGATGTGGACCCGCCTTTATGTTTGTTTTAATTATACCAATATAGCATGCAGATGAATTTTAAAATGGATATTATTTTACTCAACTTTACGTTAAGTGAAACAGATAATTGTGTGGATTAATACATTTATAGCTTATTTATTGCTAACGACTTATTATAAGCGTTACATTATGCTGAATTCGTTATTAATTTTTAGTTGGATTGTCAATTACTTTGTTCATTTTTTTAATTCAGGTGTACTCTTTATTCCTTCATTTTTATAGTTTGGCAGGATGGAAATAATAATAATAATAATATCTTGGGCCAACTCACATAACGCTATCTGATCTCAAACTAAGCAGAACTTGTACTATGGAAACCAGACAACTGATAAACATACTTAAATATTTCTAAATACATACATTTTATAGATAAAAAGAAATCCGACACAAGTGGGAAGAAATTCAGCGCAGGAGACAGTCTCAGGAGTTAGGAGGACTGTGAATTTTCACACAGCGGGTGTGTGTATTATAGGTACTATACACTCCCATTGTGTGAAAATTCCGCTGTTGGGCAAGACTTGTAGTGATTAACACATTGTTGATCTGCCTGGGGGTACTTTAGTCCGCCGCGACGCAATGCTAGTGGGTACTACAAGAAATGTCTATATATTTTTTTTTTTTAGAATTTGTATGGACTGACTATTGTAACTCTAAGTAAGGAGTTATATACGTCTCAGTATCAGAGAATTCGAACCAAAATAATAACTGCGTGATCCAAATGAATTAAACGTTCTTACCCAACTTTGGACCAAATATTGGCCACAGTTGGACATAAGATAATTAAAACATAGCTGGTAATATTAAATGCATTTGGATGTTGTAATTGCCGATAAATTTTCTTTTAACGAAGTAATATAATGCTAAGTATGTGAGGTATTGGCTATAATTGTGCCCATAAAGTTTAATGTGACTAAAACGTAGATGTATCGTCTAACATGCCTGTCACCTCATTTGGGACACATCCGTTTGCTGTAAGTCTCAATGGAACCGTGTTTAGTACAGTTAGGTCAGGTTTATCTTAGATATAAATAGATAGATTACGCGAAACAGGATTCGGCTCTGTTAAAAATGTATATCTAAAATTGAAATTTTATTACACAAAACATTTAGTGACTATCCAAAGAGTTCTTCTAGTAGATGATAAAAAGCAATTTAGGGTTATGTCTTCATATTAACCCGAAAAAAACTTAAAGTTACGGCTTATAACAAGACTATTCGTGTTGTCATAGTTATGGCATTCATAATGTATGAACGAATATTCGATTTTATTTTGTCCTGGGCTCCTGCGAACTGGCCAGTAATGGTTGTGTGCAGGTGACCAAGGTGGAATGCCCCCTTAATAATAAAGATGAAATTAGCTAAACGGAAGAGTTTGTTTGTTTATGGATACATAATACCGTTTTTCATCAACAGCTGCCCGCCCAATTTTCAAAGATTTTCGAGTAAAAGCTTTAGGTATCACAATCACCCGATGGCGGTATGAAATTAAAAAATTACTATTTATCTAAGAAATCCAACCATTATTTTTTATTTGACTGGCCTGTTGGCCTAGTGGTTAGCGACCCTACTGCTAAGCCGGAGGTCGTGGGTTCGATCCCCCCCAGGATAAAACTTTCTGTGATGAGCACGAAGGTTTATTCTGAGTCTGGGTGTAATATCTATAATATGTATGTATTTAGAAATATATAAGTATGTTTATCAGTTGCCTGGTTGCCTTAGTACAATCTTTGCTTAGTTTGGGATCAGATGGCGTTGTATGAGTTGTCCCAAGATATTATTATTATTTATTTTTTAAGAAAAGACACTTCGTTTGAATTTAAAGGCTGTTACACAAATGCTCTCTGTGGCACACTGACCAGGAGATGCCTATTGTCATTGTCAACCCATTAAACCGTACCAAATCACGGACCGTGCTTAAGCTACCCATAACTATCGATATCAACCAAGATAGCATTATGTTAAACCGTTTGAACGACATTTCGATTCAACAGCTAACTATTAAAATCAATTGATACTAAATAACCAACAGGAATAACCTAAACTTTCACGTCGCGTAGTTAAATTGAAATCACTCGGCTATGGTACTATTGCAAGCGGAATCATAAGCATTAGCGGGTTATATCATCCTACTACTTTTCTTTTCTATTCTGGCATCAACTAGCTGTGTACGTATCCCCACCCAGGATAAAACTTTGTATGATGAGCACGATGGTTTATTCTGTGTCTGGGGGTTATATCTATAATATGTATGTATTTAGAAATATATAAGAGTATGTTTATCAGTTGTCTGGTTGCCATAGTACAAGCTCTGCTTAGTTTGGGATCAGATGGCGTTGTGTGAGTTGTCCCAAGATATTAAGATATTATTAAGATTAAGTTTGGCATTAGTGATATATCTGTGAGACGCTTTCCTTTGCTAAGGTTTAGTAGTAGGTTACATTTAGGATAAGGTACGAAGACGTTGATTTGCCATGTGAACAAAAACTCCTTAACAAAAAAAGAATAAAAAAAAAAAATGTATGGCAATAGGGGACTGCCGCGGTAAAGCTATTGCATAGCATTTTTTATCAACTTATGCAGTTATAATTATTTATTTATATTTTATTAATGCAGTATTATTTTTTTCATTATATTACATTTCGCAGCAGTTCGTCTCGATCCGCGAGCTTCGCACAGTCGTACCTGATACATATACGTTAAGCGAACGCTCGGCCGAGCTACATGGTAGGCGGAGTGGGGGTAGTTAGGTTTTATTATCGTTACGGAATTTTTTGATTCGGTCGCTCAAAGCCTAATAAAAGCTATGCAATAGCTTAAAAAGACTCTTTCCTTTATCCAATAACCCGACAAGACCAGCGAGATGAGGCCACAGGTTCTTTGGCTGACAGGAAGTTCTGATATTTAGAAGAACCTAGCATTACAGCCTGTCTTGATTTACAACCAATTATGAACATAATAAAATATAAATCAATCTTCTTAATATACAGTTTTACTTGAAGTAGGGCAGTAGAAAATCTGTTATGCACGTAAATAATATCTATGAAAATTGATCGGTTCTATCACTTAGATCTTGAACGAAACATGCTTCAAACGGAAGGCAAACTAGCTCTTGTTTGTATGATAAATCTCTAGCCTTTTTTATTGGCACGCAATGTCCGCGTTTCTATAGGGATTTATGTGAAACGCTGTTCGGTTAGCGGTTAAGTCCTAATTCCGAATTTTCCAATGTATTGTCGCAACTCGTAACGGGATTGCCGCGTGTCCGCGACTATGATCGTCACTTATTCGAGACGGGTCACATGCATTTGACAGCGCGCTTGCTGCGAAAGCACTGTGTTTCGGCCACGATAACATCGCCGTGTAGAGACACGTTCTAAGAGTGTGTTTAGAAACAGGCACGACGATAATATCTACGCAATTCTCTCGCCCGTGAATACGGTCCCTAATTTTATATGTTTTCCAATATGTATCACCGCAGTGTCAATTATTCAGTGTGTTTCGGTTAAAAGACACACTGCTTTTTTGGGAGAAAATCGAAGAATCATCAAATCAAAGTCAACAACAATTTAAATGACGTCGAGTTAACCTAAAAATAATCTTGCTAGAAGCCTATAAATTCACCAATAAAATGCAATATTCCAAAGAACACCTTAAGCTATATATCATACAACACAAAATATTCTGATACCTAAAAGTAGCTTACGGATGAAGAAACAGCCTTAACAGCTACCAGAGCTTCCTAACGAGGATATATAAATTGAGAAACAATATGCAACATCTCAACAAGTATGTCAAATCATTTTACATAGGCTACAAATACTGACAAGCTACAGCAATCCATTCGATTGATTGGTCTTGATGACAGGCGTGACAGCCTACCGTTTACACCGATAGGCTATCCCCTATAATTATGTTCTAACAAGGGTAAGTTACGATTCATTTACAGCAGCCTTATTGCCACTTTCTTAACTGATAGATTCTTTGACAGGTTCTGTTTTGTGTCAGTAGAGCAGACTTCCGATATTGATGTAAACATATGTTTTTGATAAGCCTGTTGGTCTAGTGACCCTGACAACTAAGCTACAGTTCTATCCAGGATAAATCTTTGTGTGATGAGTACAACTGACTATTCCGTATCTGGTTATAGTTTATCTTATATGTATGTGCCTATTTAGAAATGAATGAGTATGTTTATCAGTTGCCTGGTTTCCACAGTGTACACCCTCTGTTTAGTTTGCTTTCTGGCCGTATGTAAATTTGGCTAAGATATTTAACTTAAATTCTTCTGGTTCAGCCATCCTTGAGATGATTTACTATTGTAGTAGCCTAAATTAGGGGTAAATACATGGTTGTAAATTTTTCAATTTAAAAAAAAAAGTTGTAGCCTTCTTTTTAGGAAACACAGTGTAGAGCAGTTTTAAGAATAACCTATTTGAAAGCATTGTTTAATGTTTAGACCACTCTCTTATTTCTCAATAAATCATTTAGAGACTTGCAATAGTATAAATTAGAATTCTATCATCAGATATAAAAAGGCTCAATTGCATAATCGTCCCACTCTAGATACAGCACCTGACGTTGGCCTACATTCCGTGTAGATTTATTTGCGCCTGCGCAGGCTCTAACTTTACCGCTCTACGTAGAGTTACTGACTAAATAGTAGGAAACAGCGATTTTATGTAAGTAGAGTAGTGATTGATCTGATTACAGTTTTGTCATTTTCGGAGTGAAACGATTTCACTTCGAAAATTACAAAACTGTTATTATTATTTTCGGATTAAAATTTAATTAATCGTGGATTAGAGTTTTTATTTTTTCTAAAATCGGAGCGGACCACTATGTTTAAAAAAAAACTACAATAAAATTCATACATTTTAAACTATAACTTTCAATATGCTACTTACATCTAAATCTAACTGTCGTTCAATCTTATTTATAATCTATTTACAAACAATTTAAGGACTAAGCAATTGAATCGGACACAAATAAATATTAATAGACTTTACTTAATCACGAGTTCTGTCGAAATGAAACTAGAGATTTAATTCTAGAACTAGCTTTAACGTGCAACATCGCCTAAGGCCGAAAGAAAAACTAATTTCAGAATAAAATCCAGATTTATAATAAAAAAATTATAGGCATTTGTTGCAGCCTCAAATTTAAGATTTAGCGACATAGTACCGATAGATGCTTTGATTCTGGCATACTAACTTCTCGGGTTCGATTCCTGAGTCTGGACTTAAAATTTTCTATCTTTCAAAAATGCATCTTTCAAAAATCCAATTATTGTTTTAAATCTAAATTAGTTTTATTTTGTTTTAATTTTGATTTAAATTTAAAGCCATTTCACCCCATTCGGGTTCAATATTTGGTTGAAAGTTTTGGCCTGACAGTTACGAACAGCTTGGATGTATATTTGCGTAACGTGCATGGGAGGGTACCACTGCTAACCCACCAACCAAACCGCAGCTGACGATCACAGAGCTTCATAATACAACTCTCTCAATTTTTCGCTTACGGTCTAAATTTTGTTTTAAACAACGTTAAACGTCAAATGTAGGCCTCATCCAATCAGCCATATTAGCAGGCAGTAGGTACCTTATTATATAATACTTGATCTCGTGAAGACACGAGAAAATATGATTTCATGAAGAAAACAAGACAACTTAAATAATCCCCCTACTTTTTGACAGTTTTTTTTTCAAAGTCTTAAAATAATAATCTTGTTTAGCTTTCTGAGCTATAAGCTAAACCGAAAAATTACGTTGTTTATATCTGGATGTATAAACAAAATAAGTTTACCACAATCACGCATTCTATTGAAATGCAATGAGTGATTTTGTTTTCAAACTCCTTATTTGGTGGGGCTGAATATCTATTACCGCAATACATTTTCTTGTACCTATTAACTTAAAAGCTCGGTACGTAGATAAGTTAACTTGATACTATTAACATTTTCAAGCTTCCTTATAAGTTGGCAATTTAAGGCCTCATTTTCTAAGAGTAATTTTATTAGTTATCTTGTTATAGTATGTGATTTGCAGTTGTTATAAAGTGTTAACTTTAATAGATGTTGTCTATCAAGTGTGACATTTGGTTTGATTGCAGCTTAGTTGACGTAGAGGACACCACTTCCTAATTTGAGATTTGTGCACCTTTTTACCCTAAAATACATTTTATGAATAAACATTGTAACCATCATTTTTAAGGTTCCGTAAGTCAAAAGTAAAAAACGGAACCCTTATAGGACCACTCGTGTTTCTGTCTGTCCCTCTGTCACATCCATTTTTTTTTTTACCTTAAAATTATATATCATGTAAAAACATGTCAACGACGAGAAATGTAGCTTTCTAATTGTATATACAGAGTTTGAAGTATTCCAGAAACCTTACAGAAATAAAAGCTTTAAGAATAATGCATTAGACTTTATTTTATCGCGTTATATTTATGATCACCGGCCGGACTAGGTTACATTAATAATCGTTATCATAATAGAAATCATCATCGTCATCGTCATCGTTTTGATTCTCAGCAGAGCGAACGTGTCGATTGCAACGCTCTCGTGCTCTAGATAAAGTGCATACGCAGCAGCGCCCGCGCTCGCTGCCGTGCGCCCACGGTCGGTAGTGCGCGTCGCGATGACCTACTTCCGCGTATCACGGTGTTATTAGTTAGATGATTTAATTTATTTGATAGGTAAATTATAAAAAACTTTCAATCAAAATGGCTAGTGGTACATCCCCTGCTAAGCTAAACATTACGCTCAAATCTGAAAATGAACGTTTATTGTACAATTATTACCAACAAGAAAAAATCGCTAAAGAAGAACTGAAACTTCAGGTCCAAGAATTGCAAGACCAACTGAACATTATTCAACAACAGGTTGGGCAACTGTTGCAAGAAAATCAGCAACTCAAACAATCTTCCGTGAAAGAAGTAACCAATACTTCTTCAGAACGTGCTGAATATTGCACTGATGAAGAAGAACTAGCCAAGGAAACGGAGTGGGTGCGAGTTAAAAATCGAAAGAAAAGAAAACTCAACTCAACACCATCACCCGCTTCGAAATCTTCACTAACATGTGAGGACACCCAAGAAAATAAAATAAAAAAGAGTCCCCGGCCTCCCCCCGTTATAGTGGACGGTATCGAAAACTACCAAAAGTTTTACGACTTTCTTGTAGCGGGATTGTCAGGTGATCCTTTCACCGTAAAAATGCTGCATGGAGACAGCGTTAAAGTGAATGCCAACAACGAGGAAGCATACAGGCTGATTACCAAACACCTGTCTTCCAATAACTGTTTGTGGCATTCTTATGAGAATAAGCAGGATCGGCCCATTAGAGTAGTTGCTAAAAAACTACATTTCACATGCAAGCCTGAAAGGATTATTGAGGATCTACAGAAAAAAGGCTATGAAATAGAATCCGCAGTTAATAAACTTAAGTGGAAAAATAAAGAGCCTCTGAATTTATTCATACTTACATTCAAAAATAACCAGGATATAAATAAAATCTATAGTATTCAAAATATTTTAGGATGTAAAGTTGAAATCCAGCCCCTAAAAACCCCAAAATTAATTCCCCAATGTAAACGATGCCAGGCGTACGGGCATACGCAGAAATATTGCTCGAAAGAGCCGAGGTGTGTTAAGTGTGTCGGCAAGCACCTTACAAAAGACTGCCAAAAACCGGCAACAGACAAACCTAAGTGTATACATTGTGGTGAACAACATCCCGCAAATTACAGAGGCTGTGTAGTAGCCAAAGAGCTGCAAAGTTTTAAAAATAAAAACTTAAAGAAAAAAATCATACAGCATAATAGTAATAATAAGAATGCTGACACAAGCACTACGCAACCAAGGAAGGTCACGGTCGCACTGCAACCATGCCAGTCTAGCAAAACGAGGTCCGATAAAACATATGCACAAACAGTGTCTAAATCCACGAACAGTGTAAACAATGACTCAGACTTGCAACAAAACATAAACAAAATACTTAAGTTTATGTCATTATTTGATGAACGCCTTAAGAAAATAGAACATAGCGCTACAGATGCTATGCCTAAACAGCGGTCATGAATATCTTTCTAAAAATTATGAACTGGAATTCAAATGGACTACTTCAACATCAGCATGAGTTGCAAGTTGTCTTAGATAGAGAAAACATCGACGTGTGTCTGATTTCTGAATCTCACTTCACAAAACAATCTTTTATCAGGCTAAAAGGCTACAAGATATATCACGCTATTCACCCTAACAACTGTGCAAGGGGAGGCAGCTCCGTGATCATAAAAGAAAATATTTCACATTATCAAAGCATGATATGGGAAGAACATGAAATACAAGCTGTTTCAATACAAATCGAAACCAAACGCTATGCAACCATCACTGTTTCAGCAATATATTGTCCACCAAGGTATTCTATAAAAAAAGAACAATACAATAATTTTCTACAAAAACTGGGAAATCGGTTTATTCTTGGAGGCGACTTCAATGCCAAAAACACGCATTGGGGCTCTAGATTAAACAATCCAAAGGGTCGAGCACTACTAAGTGCTATGACAGAAACTAAATGTGACGTACTATCTACAGGAAAACCAACATATTGGCCGACGGACCCAAAGAAAATACCAGATCTAGTAGATTTTTTTATTTTCAAAAATATCTCACGCAACCATGTGAGTATCAAAGAAGGTTTTGATATGAGTTCCGATCACTCACCTATAATTCTGACACTCAGTGAAAATATATTGCTAAAAGAAAACAACCCTAGCCTTGTAAATATCAAAACAGATTGGGAAAGCTTTCGAATAGATTTAGAATCAAAAATAAATCTTAAAGTACCCATTCGAAATGCTGAACAACTTGATTTTGAAACAGAGAAATTTACTTCAGATATTCAACAGTCAGCATGGCAAAACACACCCGAAATCGCTAAGAAATTACAAGAAAATCAATATCCCCGATATATTGTAACCCTATTGAGGGATAAAAGAAAACAGCGAAAAAAATGGCAACAGACAAGATCACCGAACGATAAAAAGACTCTAAACTATCTCACGAAACTACTGACACGAAAAATTCAAGAGTTCAAAAATGACTCGACAAAAAAATATTTGGATGCTCTGGCCAATGACCGTAATACCAATTACTCACTCTGGAAAGCAACCAAGAAATTGAAACGCCCAATTCCTTCACTCCCTCCAATAAGGGAAGAAAATGGGAAGTGGGCCACCAACAATGAGCAAAAAGCTAAAAGATTTGCGCAACATTTACAATCGATATTTCAACCCAATGAAGGACTCACTGAAGATATAACCCATCATAATCTTCAGCACAACCAACTAGAAATTAAATTTGTAACACCGAAGGAAGTTGCAAATGAAATAAGGTTAAATATTAATACTAGAAAAGCTCCAGGTTATGACCTTATCACAGGAATAATCCTTCAAAACCTGCCCCGGAAAGCTCTAGTTAAACTAACAAATATCATCAATGCAACTTTCAGGCTAAAGCATGTACCTTCAATCTGGAAAGTAGCAGAAGTAATTATGATCGTAAAACCTGGGAAACCCCCTGAGGAAACGACATCCTACAGGCCTATTTCCTTATTGCCTGTTATGTCAAAATTATTTGAAAAGCTCTTGCTGAAAAGACTTAAGCCATTAATTGAGGAACGGAACCTAATACCTGACCATCAATTCGGCTTCAGGGCGAAACATTCGACAATAGACCAGATACACCGAATCGTAAACGTTATAGAAAAAAGTTTAGAAGAGAAAAAGGTTTGCTCTGCTGTCTTCTTAGATGTTGCGCAAGCTTTTGATAAAGTGTGGCACAAAGGGTTGATATATAAACTAAACGTCATGCTGCCCAAACAGTTTGCCGATATATTAGAGTCTTATATATCAAACAGAATGTTCAGGATCAGACAGGAAAATGCCTACTCCGAACTTAAGGAAATAAAAGCTGGGGTACCGCAGGGAAGTGTGCTAGGGCCGGTCCTGTACCTATTATACACCTCTGATATCCCAGAATTAGAAAACAACACTATTGCAACCTTCGCTGACGACACGGCCATAATGTCTGTAGGTAATTCTCATAAGGAAGCTGTAGAAAATGTCCAAACAGCTGTTAGAAAAGTGTATAACTGGACCCAAAAGTGGCACATTAAACTAAATGAATCAAAATCGAGTCATATCGATTTTACCAACAGGAAACCGCAATACCATCCAATATATATTAATAACCAGACTATCCCATATGCTAATACGGCTAAGTATCTCGGAATGACTCTTGACGTGAAACTACGTTGGAAAGCTCACGTCAAAAAGAAACGAGAACAACTAGATATTCTCTACAAACAGATGTATTGGCTAATCGGAAGGACTTCCAATTTGTCAATCCCTAACAAACTTTTAATATATAAACAAGTCCTTATGCCCATATGGACTTATGGAGTACAGCTTTGGGGCTGTACCAAACAGAGTAACAGAAATATAATCCAACGCTTTCAAAACAAAGTGCTAAGAGACATTGTAAGTGCACCTTGGTATATCCGCAATAACGATCTTCACCGGGACCTACAAGTGGAATTCGTAGATCAAGTGATTCGAAAATTCGCAGAAGCTCATGACAAAAGACTTCATAGCCATGTCAATCTTGAGGCTATCCAACTCCTCGATTGTACGGACTTAAAACGAAGACTCAAAAGAACTAAGCCATTTGAGTTAGTGTAGTGTTAAGTGAGAAAAATAGTGACAGTGACAGTGCTTCACATTTAAAACACAAGAACAAAGTGTTATCAATTTATCAGACACTAAGAAAAATCAATGGATAATTTCTTAGATTAAGTATTTTAGCAGTTTAAGTTAACATAAAATTACTTATTAGCTCCAATGTTAGATTGTAATATTTTAAAGAGTAAAGCTTTTACTCTTTACAGAGAAAAAAAAAAAAAAAAAAAAAATAATAGAAATGAAAATCCGAAGTCTGGGCGTTTGATGACTAAAGTTTTTCTCAATGTTTTTTTTTTCAATGAATTTCGCTCATCAACGCCTAGAGAACAAACTCTAGAACCTAGAGAGCTAAAATTGTGCAGAAAGATTTATTTTGTGATGTAGAGGGCTAAGGAAGAATTTCAGTAAACACGAGCTTTTAAGAAGTTAGGAAATAATTACGTAGGTATACCTCTTAAACTTGTCTTGATAAATGTCAGCGGTAATTCAATTTGGAGCAAAACTAGAGCGATATAAACGTTTAACATAAGTTATTTGATCCGTAGTTTTAAAACTAATAAAGTAGGCCTCAGACTTGCTATCGGTCTTGCACCGCACTCCCTGCTACCCTTAATCAGCACAATAGTGGCAGAGCGTCTTTAGGACAGAATTCGTTTTAAAAAATTAAGGAAAAAATACGGTCGAAATGTCGGGAAATAAACAAGGTATTTTACCTTAAATTATTCACGCGATTAAGACCTGTAATACATTTTCATAATCAATAGATTGAGTTAAATTACTGGGCATATGAGGCATGCAATTTCCTATATACTTACGACTAACAGCCGGTCTCAATAACGTTTTTACTGATAACTATCTGTTAAAATTAACATTTATGCCGTTCAGAAGTTGCTGTTGGGAGAGATGTTGGTGATGCTAAGTGATCCGCTAAACTACTACACTCAATTAACAAGTTTTTTGGTGTTTTTCTGCCTGCGTAGAGGGCTGTCCGCCACTGCTATTGTTTGTGTTTAATTAGGGGTCTAAACCTATGGATTATCTATGGATTAAACTTACCACCAGTAAACTTAACCCCTTGTCAGTGTGATCGCTCACTTATCTCGTACTGACATGGTAACGCATAAGTCTGTCACCAGCTTAACTGAATGAGAGTGAATGATTTGGCGTTTAGCAATTAATCGGTGGTTCAAGGAATTCAAGGTCTGTCGGGTGAATGGTTTGAAATTGATTGAAATATAATGAAGTTTTACTAAATTATGTTTAAACGTCAGTTTAGTGTTGTTGTGATTTAAAATCTGAAATGAATGAATGATTGGTAGTTTGAACTAATTCAAAATTTTGCATTGAATGGGTAGTTTTGTATTGTTCTTTGATTTGTGGTAAGTCTGGTAACTGTTATTTATATTTTGGTGTTCCGTTCATAAAGGGCACATGGGTTGAGACAGCTAGCTTCCTTTGAGCTCGAAATTTGATTCGCACTTGGCGGTTTTTTTATTTATTGCAATATATTTATTATAATAATTATTATTTTATATGATAAACTAACTTATCCGCGCGGCTTCAACTGTGTTAAATTTGATTACGATTGAAATTAGGAAAATCAGTTTCACCCCTGCATTGTATGAATTTTCAAAAATACGTTCTAACTATGTTAGAACGCCAAATTGCAACTTTTTGAGCTGTGCGTTAACAGATCAGTCAATCAATCGCGGTCTCCGTTGATGTACCAACCTGTTGTAGACAATAACAAATAAAAAACATTATTTTCTCATAGATAGGTTTCGCATTCATTTTATTCCATTCACTTTTATATTAACATACAAGTAGGTACCTAAGTAATTGTTAAGCAATTGTTAATACGTCGATAAAAGTACATCTACTGATACACAGACAAAGACGCGGGTAAACACAAAGAACAAAATAAATAATAATAATAATAATAATAATCTTTATTTCGGACATGTTACAATCCATATAGTGTTAGTATGTTTGCTTATTATCTACTGTTAGTACCAATCACCCTTTGCACACAATGTTTAATAAAAAAAGAGCTTAAGCTTTCCGCTACTGTTTTTAGGATACTGTTGTGACTGTCTCTCACCCTCCTTAGCATAGAGACAGTTTTCTTACGCAAGATCGCATGAAAACCGTCTGTGCGAGCTTCCGCAAACATAAGCGATGCACTACAGTAACGAGGTAGTCCCAACAGCATCCTAAATGCATTGTTATACTGGACACGCAGAGCATCTAGCGATCTTTTGCTGTAGCTGACCCACAGATTACCCGTGTACAGACTTTGGCAATACGCCTGAAATAAAGTTATTTTAACTTGGTCCGTACACCGAGCAAATCTGCGGGCCAACATATTGCTCCGGACCGCCAGCGCCCTACGTTCCCTCTCAATATCAGCATTGTCTTTAAGGTCGTCCGTTAGGATATGCCCTAAGTATTTAAAACTGGACACCCTGCTAATTGTTGATCCGTTGAGAAGTAGATCAGGTCCAGCCTGAGGTTTACCCACGACCTTAAAGACAATGTATTGACATTTATTAATGTTATATATTAGTCCATGCGCGGCGGCGTAGGCTTCGCATCTCTTCAACATCTGATTTATAGCCCCCGCAGACGGGCCCAGCAGCACCATGTCATCAGCATAGCTGATGTTGTTGATGTTCACACCATCAACACTGCATCCGACACGCATGCTGCCGAGCTCGGCCACGAGGTCATCCACGTAGAGATTAAAGAGTCTGGGGGATGTCCGACCGCCCTGCCTTACCCCGCATTCTAATCTATAGGGCTCGGAGAGTGTACCGTTCCATCTCACATAGTTGGTTTGATTACCATACCAGTATTTTAATATTTTAATTATTTCCGCGGGTATGCCCCTGTCTTCCATCTTTCCCCACAGCATATCATACGAGACCAGGTCGAATGCTTTGGAGAGATCAAGGAAACAGGCGTACACCGCTGTTCCACGATCTAGGTAGTATTGAACAGTATGCTTGAGACTTATGATGGCACTTTCAGTCGATAACCCTGGGCTAAACCCGAACTGAGCGTCATGAAGACGTATGTACTGACACAAGTAAGAGTCAAGCATACCGTCCAACACCTTGGCCAGTATTGTCGCCAGTGAAATGGGACGATAGTTTCCTATGTCTGATATGTCCCCCGTCCTATTCTTAACAATGGGAACCACTACGGTCTTCATTAAGTTAGCAGGTAAGTGCGCGTGACTAATACACAATGTGTAGAACATCGATAGAACCCTCGGTAAGTGTACACCCGCGTGCTTAAGGTGTTCGATGCTGAGCCCATCATGTCCTGGAGATTTACCTCGACTCATGCTGTTAATGATGGTACGTACTTCTTTCGTAGAAAAATGTATCAGAGGCTTTACTCCATACATGTTAGGCTCAGAACCAATCACCATAGCTGATGGACCGAGTGGGGATTCTACTTTAAAGTGATCTTTAAACATTTTCGCGATGCCACTATGTTCACTTAAACCCCCCACACTCGCAGAGAGACCAGGTTTAGGATCCAGTTTGCCAGTGGATTTCCAAAATTGGCTAAAGTTTTTAGCAGACCGCTGTTCGGCTAATTTGTTCATAATAATTTGTTCCGCATTATTTTGACAAAATTTTAGTTTATTTTTAAAGACTTTTCGTTTCGCGCACATATCATCATAGACAGGACCTGAAGAGGGACGGTTGTCATGAATCCAAGCCTGAAAGCTACACCTGGCCTCACGATGAGCATCCCTTACATATTGATTCCAACCACATACACGCCTACCCCGTCTCTGTCTTACCGCGTGTGACTTTTTTGATTGCCTGGCCGCCACACATAGTATATTCACAATATGTTCATATAAATTGTCCAGCACGATTTTGTGTTCGGCCAATACGCAAGATCTACTGCTACAGTCTTTAAAACAATGGTCAAAATCAATGTCCCTCAACTTAGTATTACACAGGTCATGATATTTTTGGACTTCTGATTCAGTTCTATCTCCCCATATAACAGAATTGAAGCTAGCGCACGGAGTCATCAATTTAGGTCTTATAATTTCTAAATCTAATTCTAAATAAATAGGCAGATGATCAGAAATATATACATCTTCGGATATATCTATGTTTGTAATAGTAGCCCAAGCTGATAGCGATACCAAACAGTGATCCAACCATCTCCTGCTTCCGTACACATCACTTATAAAGGTGTACGTGTCGCTGTCCACTCCTCTTTTCTCTACATCAGCGCAAACCCAGGACTGATCATGGCAGAAATTTATAAGTTCTTTATAGAACAACTCATGCGGGTGTGCATTAAAGTCTCCTAATATAAAAATATTTTCTATATCATGAGTTGCTATAGTAGCACTAATCTCACTCAATATGTCAGTAAAAATTGGCAAGTTGTCAGGACAATTTATAGGCATATACACAGAAAATACAATAATAGTATGACCCCTTAAAGTGGCAGTAATTGCAACCAGTCTAGGGCTTCTACAATTAACAACTGAGACCATCTCAAATAAGCCCTTCCTCCAGAGTATGGCTACCCCTCCATGAGGTCTACCTCTCAGTAAGCCCTCGGAGGTGTCAACAGCCGACTTACCCGTTCCCTCAAAGTCTGTGCTTATTGTACCCAGCATTGGTACGTCATGGGGAAGTAGCCATGTCTCCTGTAAGGCGACTAAATCGGACCACGTACATATATCTTTGATGTTATCAATTGATCGTTTAGCCGATCTACAATTAAAACTAGTAAACTTAAGGTAATTATTATTCCTAAAATAAAGTAATCAAATCATTCAACAATTAAACATGTTACAAAGATTACAAAACAACAAAAATTCCAACATCGTTTTTTTTATCGATACAATTATAAATTATTAAACGATTATCTATAACTGAATATAATAACTATAGAAATACCACAATTAAACTAACTAAGCCCATAAACTTGGCAGGTGTTGCGGATGTGTGTATCTCGTTATCGAATAATTGATCGATAGTCGATTTTCTCGATACTCGATTCGATAGTATCGATTTATCGGTACGTCTCTAGTCGAGGTTTATGCCCATGTTCGAGATTACGGAACATTTGGTTGAACCCGATTCGGATATTTACGTACCTAAATAGTTGATGTTTTATTGCTTTTTCTTACTAGAGAACTGGCTTATGCCCACGGTTTAGCCCGTGTTAAGGCTGCTTGCCCATTCAAAGTCCTTTATTCTCTTAGGTTACAAAATGCAACGCTTATGAACGTCAGCCCAAATTTGGAATAGAATGATTCTACATTTAATGCCAAGTTCGCAAGAGTAAAGCCGTGAGTAATGAACTTGGCAATAAAAACTCATGGCTACTTTTTTTAAATGCCAATTTTTACAATATGTTTGTATTTATACAGTTATGTTACTATATGTATTGCAACAATTACACCATGAAACTCTCGTAAGCAGTAACCATAGTATGTAAAGTAGGTGTAATCAAGTTTTTAATGAATTAGCATTAAAATCATCGTCATATTTAATCAATATTCATCGTGTTGTCGTGAGTAAAATACCTCTGACATACAGACGGACAGACGGACTTGACGAAACTATAAGGGTTCCGTTTTTGCCATTTTGCTACGGAACACTAAAAAGAAGCTATCTTTGATGACATTTAACAAACACATATTGTAATAATTGACTTCTAGCTCTTTAGAAACCAAACATTACAATATGAATACACGGTCACTCTACTGACCGTGTGTTTTTGTCAAGTTCTTATCTCTTTCTAGCTCGAAGTTGTGCAAACTTTGCATTAAATGTAGGTATACCTATAATTGATACCTTAGATACGTTAAATGCTGTGACTGTGAAAACACAAGTCCAAATATCACTTTACTAAATCAAGAAATACCTTGCAGCACTTTCACAAACAATATAATTTAAATACAGTCATAAATACCTACGTTAGAAAACTCAGACGCAGTTTCGTTATAATTTCCGTTTGTTGCATTTTATTGTATAACTGTAAGATCTATATTATAATTAAAGATAAAATATTAATTACAGAGCGTAAATTAATTATGAGGATATTTCTGCAGATTCGGATTAATTGAGCATTAGCGAGAAATTTATGAGAAATGGAGCTATGTTTTGATGAAAACCGTCTGAGATATATTAGGTGTAGGACTGAAGACGGTATTTTTTTTTTAAATTTACAATATCGATTGAATCAGGCGTCACATGCCGGAAATCCATATTAAGTAGATTATAAGGGATACCTACCACTTGACTTGGTGAGAGTACCTGTCACTAATTTTCTTTGCTGCAGGTCTCTCTTTTTGAGTGCGGTCTGTCAATCTATTTAGATTGTTGTATTAAGGGCATTTCCTTACTACTACGAGTACAATCGTGGTGATTCACATATCGATGGTGGGTGGTGGGATCCCTAATTAGTTCTCGTGACTGAGACGTTAAGCGTGAAGGGTCGTCGGCGCACACATACGTAACTATTGGGGGCGCACAGCTTGTGAATTTAACGCTGTCTGTTACCCAGATTTAGATGAAAATTCGTATGGAGATAATTTGAGTTCCAGGAATGACCATGATAACCGACATCCACGCGGGCGGAGCCGCGAACGAAAGCTAGCATATTAAAATATTAAATACTAGCGGATGCGTCGCGGTTTCAAAAATAGATATAAAAAATAGCCTATGTCACCCGGGGTTAGTGTTGCTTACCAACGGTGAAAGAATTTTTGAAATTTGATTTTTTTTTATTACAAACATACACACACACAAAAATACAAATCTTTCCTCTTTATAATATTAGTATAGATAGGGCGTAATTCTGACAACCTCTCAAAACTCTTCAACATAACTCTGATACAAGGACGTAGGCATCCAGGGGGTTTTTGAAGTTAAAACCCCTCCAATATTGTTAAAGGTACACATCTGTTATGGGTTCAAATGCCGGTGTCAACTTGATTGCACCCCCGTCGTGCAATCGACTTACACTTGGCCGATGATGAATGAATTCCACCACATTCTTGGTTGATATTGAACCATTTGTGTACTTTTCCCCTCCAGAATGAGCGACTCGCACTTGGCCGATGAAGATATAATTCCACTTCACCCCTAGCCGATATTGAACCAATTGTGTACTTCCCCCCCTCCCCTCGCATCAGCGACCCCACCACTTGGCCGATGATAAAGCAAAACAAACTACTAACACACTACCTCTCAATTTCGCACGGTTATACATTCAGGAGCTACCAACCTAATACAGAGGTACACAACCTAAAGGTTTTATCAAAACTATTACCATACAAAGTTAGAAGTCGTGATGTCACTACAATCAGATACATACAACAAAAGTAACGAAAACTTTTTAGATTCTTGCTAAACGTATACAAGATCTTATCTAGGTTTTCTAGAAAGTCAAAAATGTCGTGATTATGCACATAACATAGCTGTGTAACTGTTTTTCTGTGCGGCCTCGCCCTCATGTACCTACTATGCGTTTCAAATGAGTTGATAACTTGCCTATTTACTTATTTTTGTTTGGTGTTTATTAAATAATAAAGAATGCTATTAATATTATAATAAAGAAAAATATTAGGTACATAGTTCAAAGCAAATAAATAATACGTCCGTTCCATTTACCATACACATACGTACTTTACCCGCCTTGGGAGTTTATGCTGCTAGCGGTACAATTTTGACAAGTACAGAGTAAAGTTGTCACGGTCGCGATTATCTTCTCATTTGAAACGCATAGTATGTTGGTTATTGCGTTATGTATCCCTCTTTAAGGTAGGCACTAAATTGCTTCTAAATCGGCGCAGTAATTTTGAAGACTTTCCAAATAGACTAACAAACCTATCCTCATGTTTTACCATTTTGGAGTAGTATATACTACTAGGATTTTTAACTAATACGATTTTTTGACAATCTAGTTTCAAAAGCAGGCTAAGTTCGACTTTGGCTACTAACTTCCTTCAGGATCGAGACATGTCCGACTTGATCCTGAAGGAAGTTAATACTAATTAATACTATAATTACTTTTATGTGGTAACGACTTAGGGCCGGTCGCTGGTTCAAGTTCCTTGATTTTTCCGTACACTTTAAAATGTATAGGTAAAATTAGTTTTATTTATTAAATCGAATCAGGTTTAAAAATGCTTATTTAATTAATCCTGATTCATTCAAAACTCTTATTAACAACGTTTTATTTTAAACAACAGTTGTACAAAATTAAACTTTTACAAATAAAGCGCGCAGGTTTTCGGATCCCGTTTTTAATTAAACATGGCCGGTGTGGTTGCGCGGGCGCATCGTAAAGTATTAACTTCTAGAGGAGGGAGGAAAGGCTGGAAGGGGGGGGAGGGGTGCAGGTAAATTGCGGTTTCTCTCCCCAACGTAGTGATTCTTGGAATTCCAACTAAAATAATACTTAGTTATATTTTTTAGTTGTAATAAGTTTGGATTAGATTTGTGGCTTTAAATTAAAGGAAGTTGAGGTTAGGTTTTAAGTGGTGGGTACACGCAGAATATAAATTGACAGATGTTTTTTTTTATAGATGGAGTCATGAACATCAATATTTTATATTTTAGGAAATTTGCCTAAATCACCATGAAAAATTTGCAAATGTATTGTAATTAAATTAAAATTTAATTTAAAATTTAAATATGTGTCAGTTTATTCTTTCTTATTAGGGCTCCGTAGACAAGAACGCAAAATGCCATGCCCAAAACCCTAATAGTGTCGCTTTGTCCGTCCGTCTGTGCGTCTGTCGGTTAGTGTAAAGCTGTAATAAAAAAAATATAAAAATAAAAATGATGGTACCTCCTCTAAATGCAAAGTGGGGATGCGATATGTTTTCGTCTGCCCCATTTTATATGGGGTGTCGTTAGATAGGTCTTTTAAAATATTTAGGGATGGTTTGGACCATTTTTCGATTTAAGGTTGTTTTTGAAATATACAGCTTTAAAATTCATTTTTTTGTTAGAGACAAATCCCCAGTGGATCACATAAACTGCTGTACCGTGTGGGAATCGAAACCGCGACCTCTTGCGCTGCAGTCATACATACCCACCGCGCCACCGAGGCGGTCAAAACCTATTATCTTAATATTTATATTTTAATGTGATAGTGCATTATTTGAATTTTTTATCTATAGGTACGTATAAAAAGTATATATTTTTTTAATTTGAAAAAAGACGACTCCCGTATTAGGGTACGAACCCTGTTTCGCTAGCTTTACTACAGACTCGGAACAACAATTTGTGGATCACACAAAGTGGTATTCCGTGTGGGAATCGAACCCACCTCTTACGTTGCAGTCGGACACACTCCCATTGCGCCACAGAGGCAGTAAAACTATAAATATAGTTAACCAAAGTATTTATTATTAATCACAAATCAATCCAAAATGCATTTGTCGTTACGAATTAAAATCTACTTAAATAAAATAATTGAATATCAAAACACAGTGTTCTTTTTTCAAAAATACCCCGAGGTGATGGGACTAACAGGCATCCTTACATTCGGGACTTGACACGATGTATTAAAACGTAAAAGCGAACAAGACAGCCTGTGTTGCCTTTTGACATGCAATTTTCGGATATCCATTTATCAAACAGCCCAACACTAATAATATCGATCATTTTTTGTCGATAGTTTCTTCAAACACCGTTATTGATTTTAATTTTAAACGGTAGTCTCAATTTCAATTAAAATGTATCGTTTCAAGACGTAGTATTATTGAACTGTTATATTATTGATAAATCATGAAAATGGGTTACGAATGTACTACGAATACGAAAACGTAATTGCCTTTTTTATCTTTAAAATAAAAAGTTTAAAATAAAAAAATACTACTGGCAAGAACGGTTTAAAATCTCAATTTAAAAGTGACGTCAGAAATGATGTGACAATCATAAATTTCGGGTACCGATACCAATTTTTCATCGACTAAACTTATCGATAATAAATTGGTATCCTTACCAACGTTGGCGTGTACCTCGGGTGGGATCAAAACAATTATCTTTATGTTACCAGATTTTAAACTCGACCTTTTTGGGACCGACTAAGTTAATCAATTTGCGAACGATACCGGTGTTGTTTAAAAATAAGATTGGGTTATGAATTGTTTGCAGAATTAAAATCTGTCTTGACGGTTGTAATTTTCGTGTTCATTCATTTTAATTCATGTCAAAGTAGCGGGAGTCAGCATTCTTTATAAGAGGAAGTTGTGTAAGTGTTTTTTTTATCACGATTTTGTTTCATTTCATACCTACATTAGAATCTCAGTCAGATAATTTTAACACATGTTATTTTCAACAATCAAATACAAAGTTAGTTTCCGCTGATTTAAAACCTGGATTAATAACGAAAATGTCAAAATAATTACACCCAGCCAAAATCCGAGGAGCACACATTAAAAACGTCGAATCCTTAAAAGTATTAAGAAAAAAAACAACAAAAATAATGACTGCGCGAGGTTACGCTTTGTAATACATTAATAATAGTTTTATACTTACAGAAAATGACCCATAATCATATGGGATAGAAAATTGTTTTCAAAATTATGTTGGGAAGTAAAAAACTTGATGGCGTTTCGCATTACCCGAACGCTGATGAGACCAAAAAATAGCGAATATGAATTCGGTCGCACTCTGATACATTCGAATTCTTTGATTAGTGTGCGGCCATTGAACCTTTATTATTAAGTGTGTATGTGAATGGTGGGAATAGTGACGTCATATGATAGTGAGCCGTCGACTCGGGGTAATTATACAGTGGTTATGTGCCGTAGCGGCGGATTCTTTTGATTGTAATGGCTTGAATGTGGAAGATGTGCTTCTTAAGTGTTGCTTTTATAAAAAACAGATACTAGTTTTGGCGGACTGTAGTTTTTAAATAATGAGGCTCCGAGTGCTAATTTGGGAATGACTAATGAAATATCATTATTGTTAGTGGTGTTATTTATTTTATTTGACAGTTCTATCTCTCTATTATTATCTTAATTATTTTATACTTATAAATGTTTTCCAAGTAGCTTGGAGTGATAAATATTGCGTCATTATTTAGTTTCTAGTTTCTTGTTATAATATCTGATGTCATTTGTAAACTGTAATACTATCATTAATTAGCATTTTCATAGCAGGTTTCTTTGCTTAAATTGAGCAACCCGATCAAGGAAACGCCTACATCTTTCAAAAGATCGCAGTGTAATATTTTTTTTTGTTTCGGCTAGTATATTAGGTTTCTTTTAGTCCCCTCTTTCAAAACGCAGAACTGTAAATTGATTTATCAATGTAGCAGGCGCGTATGTCTATATGATAAAATAACCGCAAAACACGCGTCAAACATTATAAATCTGCAATGATTGCTAGGGTTATCAGAAACTTGTTAACC
Source organism: Herminia tarsipennalis (assembly GCA_945859575.2). Lineage (NCBI taxonomy): Eukaryota > Metazoa > Arthropoda > Insecta > Lepidoptera > Erebidae > Herminia > Herminia tarsipennalis. The sequence continues at coordinate 4,011,667 of OX243834.2, read as the reverse complement.
TGAAAACTGAAAACCAGTTGTGTTATCAATACAGCAACTTCACCTCAAAAACTAGTTACAATTCTAGTGTTATTAACTATAGCCTTCCAGTAACCTAATAGCCTCCATAGGCAAAGGTAATTAGTTACAATCAAGTAGACCGTGAGCTTGTTTACCATATTAATAGTTGTCAAGAAAAAAAATGTATTTCATTTCAGAAAAAGGTGCAACTAATGCTCTAAAGTCAGCAAACCACAAAAATAAGTGTTTAAGAACTGTAATATTCCTACAATAAAATATTACGGGTTTTGAATGCTAAAATTATTGAGCAGCAGGTCAGAGAATTCTGACCGCTGTAGCTTCTGTTTCTAAACTAAAAGCCCCATTATCTTTGGGATATAAATCTGTAGCAGTCCTCATAAAACATAATCATGATGACGAATTTAATTGTTCCCGGTTGGGTGAAAGTCGGTAACAATAGGTGCATTCCGTTGGAGAGAGACCACGTTGGGAACTTTTCAATTATCAGTCAGCATTGTGTTAAAGTGGACTGCGTGGCTATTATACTGTTTATCGGGATTGATTGGTTTTTATAAAGGTTTTCTGGGATTGATGTCATGTTGTTTTGGTTTTATTATTTTGTTTATGGATGTTCTAGTAACTTTTTGTGCTGTACTCGAACATACCTTTTTTTGTCATTCTAGAAGTTACTATTACCAAGTCTTTCAGTTGACTTTTTATGTATTTTGTTCTTATTAGATACGTGTTTTGTTATAGACATGGCTAATTAGTTTTAGAGTCCATCCAATGACCATTGTAAAACCTAATAATATTTATATTAACAAAATTATGTATGTTAAATCTAACAAGAGTAACACCAAAAAGTTATGTAGCATAGACAAGAGAATTACAAACTTTATTGTCCATGAAATGTTTTAAAATATTCAAACTGTATTCTATTCTAAATTCAAAATTATCATGTTCCACATTCAAAGAGTCGTTTGTATGGTGATCTGTTGATGAAAAAGTGCATTGGGTGCTTATCTTCCCGCACAAGTTGAACATATTGTATGTGGGATTTAAATCGTACGTGATGAAATAGCAACAGAAATGAATGAGACACTAATACGTTTTTAACTGAATAGAAATTCTATGGAGCTTTTATTTGTATTATAATTCTTTGCATTAATCTTTAACATAATTTATTTCTGTCTGCCTCTGGCTGTGAATGTTTGACTATTAACTTAAATTTGATTGAGGCGAAATGTATCAGAGTGGTAGTACAAATCAGATTATATAGGTTACAGACTATTACTTTTTAGCTTTCAATAATAACGAATAAATTCGAATAGGTACTGATAATGTTAAGAGAATAATAATTTGTGTTTCTACAAACATATTTATACATCAGAAGGGTCAGGATACTATCAACTGAATTGTTAAATGATGGGCATATCTACAAATGATAAAACAATTACTTATTGTAATCTTGCGGATAAACAAATTGAATAATACAAAATTGAATTTAAATCTCTATTGTATAGAAAAACTGAAACATATGTTGAAACACGTCTAAAGGTTATTGATATGGATCTACTAGCGAAATGATGAGACGGCACCGCATTATTGAGGTCATTGCCGCTTGTCTTATCGTGTACAGAACTAGAGATGGGAGTTATAGTAAAAATATTAATATCTAAGAAACTAAGCTATCATGCATCAAGCTGATATAACCAATGCGGAAGAACTACCTACCTTAGCTCCAATCAGCTGAATTAGGTAGTACACTCCATTATGATAATATTACATACAAGTTTTTATTTTGATCTATGTAAAGGATTATAATATTCTAAAAATAAGTGCAGACTATGCTAAAATACTTGTACAAAATTCAAAATATCATAAAACAACGTAACACCAACGTGTTGATGGCATATCCCAACAAATGTCAGAAACAGCTTACAAGTAATATACAAGAAGATAGTTCGCAACAAAACACTATCCCGAACTGGCATGTCGACATTTATCGATATTCACATCACTCGGCCACCCCGCCGTGTCAATATAAGCTAGCCAATTGTGTATGAGTCGGCTACAATTCACGGCTATTCAATAACCGCCTTGCTCACCACAGATTGGTATCGGTATATTCAAAACACGACCCCCATTCAAACAAAAAACAACTTTATTTCTAAGATTTTAGAGTGGTATTTTGTATTATTATTTGAAATAGTGAAATTCTGTATGTGCGAATATAAAAAATGTGAGAAAATGTAATGACTTGGAAGGAAGTGCTTAGCAACAAAAAATGGTGCGAATGTTTTTGTAACCAGTTTTGATGTATTGGTATCTATCGATGCTCATCACTATTTCATAAAATGCTTTAATAGATTTTAATTGATACCTATTATTGTTTTTTTATTGAGTGGCGTTTTAATTTATAAAGAAATCGTACTATACCTATCTACCTGCAAATGTTTTTAAGCAATATAAGATGCCAATATAATATATAATGCCAATTGTTATATACACGTATAAGGTCTATATGAGACTTCAGTGACCTCAAATAATTTAACAACTGTCTTTATCAGTTTAGAATGTTGCTATGTTGACTGCCTCTGTGGCACGGCAGGAGTGCGTCCGACTGCTACGCAAGAGGTCGTTGGTTCGATTCCCACACGGGACACCACTTTCTGTGATACACAAATTGTTGTTCTGAGTCTGGATGTACTTTGTGTCCGTGACATGTATGTTTGTAAAATCCCCCGCGATACAGGGCTTGTACCTTGACTGCAGGAGTCGTCTTTAAAAAAAAATGTCTAAGTTCTAACCACGCAAGAAAATACTTTGAAAATATTACATAAATAAAAACCATTCACCTAAATTGTCAGAAACATGCACAAAATCTAATCTAAATCTAAGCAACAATGCTATAACTGTCCACCTACATACTAATAAAACCCTTAGCCTTAAATCTGATAAAAAGTTTTGCAAAGAATGTAGAACAATAAAAAAATTGTAAACACCTACTCCAATTCTGCCGTTGACATAATTTTGAGTTGAATAAGATTTTGTTTTTAATTTTGCCTATTATCTAGCCTATGAATAAATGAAACATTATTCTTAAAAACAAATTAGTTCTAAATACTTAAAATTCGAATTCATAAATAAACCAATTTTACTTTTTCAAACTACAGATCACATCAATTCTTTTTCAAACCGCATTCCATTAACGTGCCTATAGGTAGTGATGTGCACATTATCGATAACGCTTTCGGCCAGTGCAGTGCCACGACCTCGAGTAACGGTACCGGCCGTCAATCTTACATCAACAATTTTAATATCGACGTTTTACAACACTAGTATAATAGCATAACCTGTATCATTTATGTAATAGAGTTGAAATTTGTGTCGGTAGTACTTTTTGAATAGAAATGAATGGTTGTTATGGCCTATGAATGTTCTGAGGCGTCATTCTTGACATATCGAGCAGTACTTTGATGTGTATGTACTTATTTTTGAGGAACAAAGATAAAGAAAGTGTTCGTAGAATCGGTTGATCGTGACGTTGGGTAGGACTAGCTTCACGATGGGATCCTCCCTTTTAATTTTAGATTAGGAGTTGTAAAAACATTGTGTTTCAAATATACGTTTGTAAAAGTCAATGGGAATTAAACCTTTGTGTCTACGATTAATAAAAATAAGCTAGATTACACAATACTAAAAAATATGTTTATTTGATCTCGTCAAAACTTTGAAATAGGAAGCTAGGTGGCAGTTTCAAGATGTAAGTTTTTGGAACTCAGTTACAAGGCAAGCTTGTATGGTTCTGTTTCAAGTACAAGTAAAATAATATACTGGACGGATAGTATGTTATAGACTACATGAATTTTGTTTTAATTTATAACCTAGGAATGCAATAATGACGTGGCTATTGCTGTCACTCACTGTCACTTTAAAATAAATAGTAGCAACAGAAATACTTTTGACCACATCTCAAAGTTAAGTATCTTTTGAGTAAACGGGTTCAACCTATCGCTGTAATATGCTAAAAATCGTCTCAGCACATAATGTCCTTTTCTCGAAATGTCCTATCTGAAATGTACTTTTCTCCAAATGTCCTTTAGTAAAAGTAGCTGGGGAACCCAATACTCCCGAAACATATTTATGGTTACCGGGACAGTTATAATTGTGTCAAGCACTAGCATACTCTGCTAAATTAAAGAGGTTCATTCTCAAACAAATATATTTGAAAATCTCACGTACATTTATTTAATATTTATCCACAAATCAAACCCAACATTAACGGTAAAGTATCTCGGAATAAGTTACGATTCTATCAAACTTAATTAACGCGATTAAGTAGAGGAAGTTTAAAATTAAATGTTTCAAGTTGTACCAAACGAGGCGGTGTTTCAAAGGTGTAAGTATGTTACATTGTATGGACTATCCTTATCGGAGCTATATTTTTTATGGACTACTGCTAGCATCATGAATGCCCTTATTCATTTACATTGCCAACTGCTACCAGTTGGCACTAAAATGTAGAGTCATAATATCAATAGCTTCTATGTGACATTAAGTATTTTTTATGAAGAACGTATTTTACTCGGATGGGACTCAAACAGGCGAGCATATGACTACCTTTCTAATGGAACTTCTTTGTCATCGGGCTACTTTTGGAATTTTAATAACATTTCTCATTGCTGCTCCGCTCCTATTGGTCGTAGCGTGATGTTATATAGCCTATAGCCTTTCTTGATAAGTGGGCTATCCAACAGTGAAACAATTCGGATCAGTAGTTCCTGAGATTGCCGTGTTTATACAAACAAACTAACTCTTTAGCTTTATAATATTAGTATAAATTATCAATTCTGCCAATCAATTTCCGAACGAAGTCTTTAAGTTACACCCATACTAAATTACCCTGCTTCAGTGGAAATGTATAGAACTGCAGTGCAAGAGAATTTTGATTTTTACACCACACTTTGTGATATTCTTAAACGTGAGTTCCCAATAATTGCGCAACAACGCCAGAAACATACTTAAATTCAAGTCAAACATATTTAAAGTCAAAAATTTATAACTATTACGTTTATGTTGGGCTTTAAAAAGACAGCCAACCTAATCCTAACACAACTAAAAAGCTTGCACAGAACATAGCTCCTTCCTTATAATTATTAATTGCACACCACCCGATAGTTATCTTATGTCAGTACCTAGAAATTACACTAACGGTTGTACGTCCGCGAGACGTTAGAAATCATATAGAATTACATACGCACTATGAAATAAACAATACAAAACAATTATATAACTAACAAACTTCATAACAAGATGTGACATCGAAACCGCGGGCATTACTCATCGGACATTGTCTAAGGCCGGCTACAGTTGTACGATTAAAGATTAAGAGAATATCCTTAACGGTATAGCCGACGGCCCACACGGAACCCGAAGGCCAGTTAATAAGGCCCTCTTCAGTGGAACGATTAATAATCGAGGGTTGTTTATAAATTGAATCAAGACGTATAGCTTGTAATTTGTAATTTTAAATTTGAATAGAATGTCATCATGGATTTGTAAAATTGATTTTTATTTGTTTCATTTTGCTCTGTACTATCATCATGTAATCATTTAGTTAATCCAGTATTTTGAATTAGTGTGCATATTTTGAATTAAAACCCTCTCTTCTTATTTTTGCCTTATACAATAGAATATTAAACCTCAAATTAAAGCTAAAGGTATTGATAAAATTTGAAATACATATATTATCCTCAGGATTCAGAACGGTTCAACTTAGAAAAACCAGATTGAAAATTCTTTATTCTATTATGAAGCAAAATGCTATACTTGTGAATTCATGATTGTTCTCTGTCTAGTACGTAATGCCAAAAGTTCGCAAAGCAAAAGGTAAAGCCGGACTGCCGAAGAAATAAAAAAATGCACACGCGAAATCGCACGTTTGTACAAATCCTTAACTAAATGTGCGGTCGAGCCGCGCACTGTCGCCGTCTGTCGTCTGCAATCGCACGCGCATAGTCATCCGTAGTCATTTGTGTTTTATTATCAACACTTGGAGCTTCCATCTTATTTGAAATTATTTACTGGTATGATGTTCAATGGGAAAATTGTTAGTTTTTACTGTTATGGTAATTTTTCTTTGTATTTTAACCGCTTAGGTACAAGCCCCAGTGGTGGATCCAGGATTGTCGTTGGGGGAGGGGTGAGGTTGAAACAGGTAGGGTAGTTGCTTAGGTCTTCAACCACAAATTTTGTATGTTCCATGCTTCACCGTAAACATTGAAATTAGTTTTTTTTTTGAACCTCTGGAGTACAGCTTTTAGTTCACTTTATGATTAATCACGCAAGAACTCCCCTAGCAACCCCTCCCATCCACTATCAACTGCCTCTGTGGCGCGGTGGAAGTGTGTCCGACTGCTACGCAAGAGGTCGTGGGTTCGATCCCCACCCAGGATAAAACTTTGTGCGATGAGCACGATGGTTTATTCTGTGTCTGGGTGTAATTTATCTATAATATGTATGCATTTAGAAATATACAAGTATATTTATCAGTTGTCTGGTTACCATAGTAGAAGCTCTGCTTAGTTTGGAATCACATGACGTTGTGTGAGTTGTCCCAAGATATTATTATTACTATTCACAAGCCCTATGTAAAGGACAGACTTTTGTTTTATCAAATTTTAGCAGCGGACTGTGTACCGCTTGTACGGCTTAGTTATTTTTTCTTATTAAATATATATATATATGTATATTGTCTCTTATCTTCGGCTTGTATCCTACTGTGAGTAGTGGGGGTACTTCTGGACATACGTTTTTATTCAGAAGGTTCTAATCTTACTATCGCCTGATTAGTGTAATTCTTTTTTTTATTATATTCATCTATCCAATCATAAACAAATACCACCCAAGTCAAGGGCGGTACGTACATTACCGTAAAATTTACGCGCTAGTGATGCACCTGCGAATCGATACCAGTACCAGATAATTATCGATGTATACAGTGGTGCAGCCCTTTCCTTGTTTGATCTCCAGACGTAGCGGAACGCAGTATTTATTGCTGAATTTAATTGGCAACACTGTGTAAGCGGATAGTTTGTCTCTAGATTTATTGAGTGTTGCCACTCTTGGTTTTGAAGTCACCGTTACTGTTTGTTGTGTATAATGTTATATGATTTTTATCGTTTACTGTTACTAAGTTACATTGTTTCTACAGTTTTTTTGAGAGTAGGGAAAGTAGAAGAGAATAAAGTCGAGGAGTTATTGAAGTAACTGCTGAGAAAGCGGCATGTACAGTAACATGAGATTCATGGTTTATGTCTAACGGCCAGTCTCAATAATCTACCTATCGATGGATTTGGCTTCTAGAGGTAGAATTTTGACATATTGTGTATGGAGCTCATGTCAATTATATACCTCTAGTAGCCAAATCCATCGATAGTTAGATTATTGAGACCAGACGTAAGTGATGATGTAGCAGATCGGGAATTCGGCAAGGTTAAGGTTCCTTTACACGAAATAAGGTTCGGTTCTTTAAAAAAATATATAAAAAACTTTAATATTGAGTAACTAGTACTAAAAATTTAATAAGTAACCAAAGAGTCCTCTCGGAAAGGTAAAAAAAAAAAAATTAAGATGTCTTAAAATTAACCCGCAAAAAAATCTTAATATTACTGCATTGTTGCATTGTCATAGTTATGCATTTATAATAAAACATATAAACGAATAAATATTGAATTTCATTTTGTCCTGCGCACTGTGAAGTAATGGTTGTATATGTGGGCAGCCGTGTCGCTGTGTACGTAGTGCTAAATTACCCTCACCACTGTCAGCCCATAAATGGATTATCGTTTTTGAAAATTCAAAAATATTCCCATTTATTTTGGAATATACCTACTACCTACTTACCCTAATACTAATAATATCCTACTAATATTATAAATCCGAAAGTTTATGAAAATAGATGAATGGTTGTTTGCTGCTCTTTTAGACAAAATCTACTGAACAGACTTCGACGTAACAATAAAAAACAAACATAACTCGGATAAAGCCAAGCAGGAAAAGCTAGTTTATAACAAAGATACAAACAAACTTGCAATTGCCCTTCTAATAACATTAAAATGAAACGAGAGCTCATAACATTCTCAACTAAAGCGGTACATCCATTTTGAATGCGGTGAAAGTTCCCATACAATCGCTCCGATTCACAATAATAAGGCTAAACGCAGAACCCAATGTTAAACCTAGAGCCACAAAACATCGAGAGTACAAAAGGTAAGCTTCATATAAACGCGCTCGAGCAACTTGGAATATTGAACAGTATTTTTTGAATAACCTTTTTTTTTAATCGCCAATTATGCCGAAGTTGCTCGGAGAATTCGTAGATATTAAAATATCAAGAGTATACAACCTTCATACGCCTACTTTCTACGAGCAACGCACACACACATAAAAAGCCCTCACGGACACAGAATTTCCGATCACTTCGGATCAGACACCTTTAATTAAAAAGTATTCCGAGATTCAGCGTCATTTAGAGCCTTGAATCCAGATAGAGTATTATTGTAGAGTAATATTGTTTTTCATCGCCTTTTCGTTAACAATTTTAATTCATGTAAAATGTTTTTAGATTTGTCTTTTTGGCGTCCCTTGCCGTAAAACGCTTATCAGACTTAGAGCGACCGTTGCACTTGTTTTATGTTTATGCCAAGAACATTACGTAACATTGCATTATTAAAAATGCAAGGATATAGGCAACGCAAGATGCAATCATGTATATTTAACCTCAGATTGCTTGACGTTTAGATCAGATTGCACCAGTCCTGGTCACAAGCGGAATAGCTACCATTAACAGTATTTTCTTATTTTTATTTTATTTTTCGTAGTAATGTACTATAGTAGTAGTATAGTAATCGTTGGTCGTTGGAACCTTACCTTCTGTACTCTGAGTGTCTTGTGGTCCAGTTTTGATCGGAGGTTTAGACAATGTGTGTTTACAAGCTGAGAACAATGGCGAGGGTGCATTCATTGCCAATTATTACGTTACTGTAGTCTTGGAATCGAAATATATCTGATAGGAATGTTCCTGTTTTATGATATTCCTTGTTTTATTGTGGAAAATGGTAAGAATAATTGTATTTTTGCCACATTATTACTCCTACTTATACTGTTTTCTCTTTCTTCGTCTTTTTCTACTTAAATGTTCATTCTTCTCCCTGTTACTCTCCAATTACTGAAGGTCGGAAATTACTTTTGTAAAACTCGATTTGTCCCTGGCAAGGTGAAACAGCTTCGTGGCCCTCTTGACTCTGGTCCACTCGTGGATGTTTCGAAACCGTGACTATTTACGACGGCTTCAAATCTTAAAATGAGACTTTTGACATTTTGACTTTAAAAATAATTGGAACTGCATTCCAATGTTTTTTAATAATCGCCTGTTTGAACCAGGAATCGAACCCGCAAAATTGAAAAAAAAAAAAAACCTGTATCCGACTGTGAAGGAGGGTTACGTGTTTAACACGTATGTATATATAATAATGGATTTTGATAAAACATTACTATAAAGTAAGTACAACCTACTTTAAAAATGGGTGAAGAAGCAAAATAAAATCTATTAAAATCCTCTGATTGTTTCAGCTTTCCGTCCAGTCAGACTATCTATACTAATATTATAAAGCGGAAGAGTTTGTTTGTTTGTTTGTTTAAACGCGCTAATCTCAGAAACTACTGGTCCGATTTGAAAATTCTTTTTTTGTTGGATAGCCCAATTATCGAGGAAGGCTATAGGCTATATAACATCGCGCTACAACTAATAGGAGCGGAGTAGCGACGAGAAATGTTGCAAAAACGGGGAAAATTTACGCATACGAAGTTGCGCGGGACAGCTAGTATTAGATAATAGGGAACATTTACTTACATAAGTTAGGTACTACCTATAATATCTTCTACTAAGTTAGAGATAGGCCGCTGTAACCGAAATCAGTCAACAACACATTCACTAAAGATCTCTTAACAAATATACGGAACAAGAAACATGGGTGTACAGTCGATGACGAAAGTGTTCCGCAGTAAATAATATTAACACATCGAGATTGGGACCGCTGCGCGCTGGGCGTTCGGCGGCATTTGCAGCTAGCACGACGCCGGTATTTGGTGTTGGTAGAGTACGGTCTCAGTGTTAGCGACACGAAAGTATTTATTGTATTGTAACTGGGACTTTATTCCAACGCCGTATTTCTGGGAGGGTTTAAGGAGGTTATAATTGACTAAACATCGGCCAAATGTGTACTGTGTGCTTTACTACCTTTTTTTGCAAATTTCAGGGGGGTAGGGGGGCGGTTGCGTTGATCCTGCTCGGTCGCCACTGAGTCAGGGACCACGCAATAGCAACGCAAACAATTAACAGACACGGAATCTCGCACCTCCTTCCTAATAAAGCGGTCTTGAGTAGCCTTGAATTGTGTGTCCGTGAACGATGTTGTTGTGTGCGTTGCTCGAGCAAGGCACGTATGAAGGTTACCCTTTGTACTCTCTGTATTTTGCGGCGAACATAATATTTGTTACTAAAATTAAAATTAAACTTATATTTAAAGACTGAGATAAAAGTTTATGAAAATACGTAAATAAAAATGATAGGGCGGCAGAGAACTCCTCCCAAGTGATGTTAACCTGCAAGGATATCTTATTTTGTTTTATATTGCACGAAATAGTACTAGTTAATGGAAAAAATATATGGAAAATATGATAATAACATAATGTTCAATGACAGTCCACAGGACAGTCAGACAGTATAAGCGTGTTGTTTTATTTTCAACTAGCTGCCCCGCGCAACTTCGTATGCGTTAATTTTCCTCGTTTTTGCAACATTTTTCATTGCTGCTCCGATCCTATTGGTCGTAGTGTGATGTTATTTATCCTACACCCTTCCTCGATAAATGGGCTACCCAACAGAAAATATTTTTTCAATTCGGACCAGTAGTTCCTGAGATTACCGCGTTCAAACAAACTCTTCAGCTTTATAATATTAGTATAGATTTATGTTCTAAACGCTATATGTGAGACCGTACGAAATTATTTCCTTATGATTACAAGGGAAAGGGGACGCCCTTTTGTCTGTGCTTTATACAGTACATAGGGCAAATATGACTTAAAATAACTATTTAGTAATATGTTACTGAAGCTTGTAAACAGTAAATTGTTGCGAAATGGCTAAGGTTTGTTATAACATGTTTGTTGGGCTCAAAAGTCAAACCTACTTGATTGTAGAGTTTGTTTATAATCGGTTAAGCTGTTTTCTCGTGATGAGGTAACGTATAAACGGACAGTTATCGAGAGTAACTTTCTGTTTGTATGTTACGTTGTCGTGTTTAAACCACTGTATAAGTTTTAATAAAATTTATCGTAAAGCCGGGGTGTGACTCATAATATTTTTTATCACAGACATGCCTTGAAGCGGTGCTACGGGAAAAACATAGTATTTTATAAAATATGTATTTTATCATCTAGTTTTGGTTAAAAATAATAATTCAAAATTCAAGTTTCTAAAGCTTTATTGTAGTACGAATTGTTTCGAAAAAGTAAAAGTAAGATTTACTTTTTCAACAATTTACACTAGTGAGACTACTCCAAGGAGAAAAACTAAAAATTCTAAATAAATTTAATCCAAGCACTGTGAGATGTACGGCAAAATTATATCGATAATAAAATCGAGTAATTCGATCTATCGATATTGATGGCTCGAGACGCGACCCGTACGATGCTAAAGTGCGTTAGAAATACTACGCCTGCCTCTCACGAAGTTCGAAGTTAGCACTAGCGATGTACATTGCATTTAGTCGACTATTCGACTATTATATCACTTTAGTAATAAAATGTTAAACTATCCGATTTCATTAGGTGAATGTGTGAAGTAATAAATATTGCTTTTCTTAGTGGTGTTAAAATAATTTAAGTATCTATGTATTCTTTTAAGAGTTGATGGCAATCTAGCTGATTTTCCGGCCCATTTCTGAACGTTTTAAGTATTTATTGCACTATAACTGTGCATATACTTGGTCCTGCAGATTTTACACGTATGTTTTTCTCTATGTTTCGTGTATTTTCATACTTTAAATGCGGTGCTTTGAAAATGATGAAGTGTATGCGCTCTGTTGGCTCTCCCTGATTATAAACATCTCTAGTGTTTAGTCTCGGGATCGGTTCCCATCCAGAATAGAAACTTTGCGTGACGAGTACGATTATTAATTGCTTTATAGTGTTATATTAAATAATTATCTATAATATATTAATATACAGGATACACTTACAATGTTTCAGTAATTACGTTAAGTGCGGTTAATTACCGGCTGAAATAAACTAAGTAATTAATGTTCTACTTAACTAATTGTACTCGTAGTAAGGAAATATGACTAATACAAGGAATAGTAATTTCTGTTTTAAATAATAATTATATAAATTTTTTTTTTTTTTTTATTCTTGGGTGTAAAGAACACAGTTCTTTACAATTCATTACGATCTAGCCTATAAGGCTAATAAGCAATTTTACTCTAACTTAATTTTAGACGTTTACACTAATTTTATAACTAAGAATAATGTCTGTTGCACTTTCTTAGAGTCTGATAACATGAAAACACTTTGTTCTTGTGTAAATTTAAAGCACTGTCACTTTTATTTGTTCACTATAACTACACTAACTCAAATGGTTTAGTTCTTTTTAGTCTTCGCACTAAATCCGTGTGGTCGGTCAACAGGAATGCCTCGACATTCACGTGGTGACGAAGTCTATGTTCATGTGCTTCAGCACTTTTATGGATAATTTGGTGGACTGTATCTATGTTGAGATCGCGATGAAGATTTGCATTTTTGATATACCAGGGGGCATTGACAATGTCCCTTAGCACTTTATTCTGAAACCTCTGGATAATAGCTATGGTAGTGGGTTTTGTACAGCCCCAGAGTTGGATTCCGTACGTCCATATTGGCATGAGAATCTGCTTATATATTAAAATTTTATTATGTATAGACACACTTGACTTCCTTCCAAGTAGCCAGTACATAGTTTTATAACGCATGTCTAGTTCTTGTCTTTTCTTTTTTACGTGAGCTTTCCATCGAAGCTTAGCGTCAAGTGTCATACCTAGGTATTTCGCTGTATTTGCATATGGAACTTGTAAGCCATTTACATATATTGGATGATAATCCCCCTTTTTGTTGGTGAAGTCAATGTGTATGGATTTTGACTCGTTTAATTTTATTTTCCATTTTTGGGCCCAGTCATGAAAGTGATTTAAAGCTATTTGAACTTTATCTACTGCTTCCTTATAATTAGACCCTGTGGCCATAATAGCGGTGTCGTCCGCAAAGGTTGCAATAGTGTTATTTTTCAGTTCAGGAATGTCATAGGTGTACAACAGGTACAAAATCGGGCCCAACACACTACCTTGTGGCACCCCGGCTTTTATCATTTTAAGCTCTGAGTAAGCATCATCTTGTCTTACTCTAAATGCTCTGTTTGTAATGTAAGATTCTAAGATGTCTGCGAAATCTTTAGGCAAAGTTCGCTTCAATTTATAAATTAGGCCATCATGCCATACTTTGTCGAAAGCTTGCGCTACATCTAAGAATACGGTAGTACATACCTCTTTACTTTCAAGGGCTTTTTCTATAATATTAGTTATCCTATGTACCTGGTCTATCGTTGAGTGTTTTTCTCTAAATCCAAACTGGTGATTTGGTATAAGGTTTCTCTCGTCGATTATTGGTTTTAATCGTTTTAAAAACAATTTCTCAAATAATTTTGATAGCACCGGTAACAAGGAGATTGGTCTATAAGATGTTGCTTCATGCTGAGGTTTCCCAGGTTTAGCAATCATAATAACTTCTGCAATCTTCCATGGCTCAGGCACATGTTTTAGCATGAAGGCAGAATTAATGATCTTTGTTAGTTTTACAATGGCTTTACATGGGAGGTACTTTAGAATTTCTCCTGTAATGAGGTCATAGCCTGGAGATTTTTTTGAGCTTATATTTTGTTGTATTTCTCTGTAAACTTCCTTTGGAATTATATAAATAAAAAAAAAACAATTACTATTCCTTGTGCCAATATTATTATGCCTATAATTTAGTTTCAGATTCTAGACTAACATCAAGCCGAAAAAATATACTAATAAAAAAAAAGATAAATCGATTTAAGACTATCAATAAAAGTCTTTCTGTATTTTTGCGATGATATCTCCAATGCAAACATACATTACTCGACATGAAGACGTGTTTGTGTATTTATTTCCTAACTTTTAGCGATACTAAATCGATTGTTATAGGCGATAATTTCGAATAATAAATTCGACTAACGTTTTAATCGATTCCAGAGTTAACTACACTATTTAGATTTAATTTAAAACAGTTATATAAACGTCAGCTGGGTCACATAGGTCTAAAGAAATAATTTTATCTCTGCCTTTGAATATTTAATTTATTCAATTGCTAAGAAATATATAATTCTTGAATTTATAATTGATATATGTAAGAAAACTTCATGATAGTTTTATTAGAAAACCGAGCTGCATAGTTTTCAGATTTACCGGTTATCGGGTTGTTTCTATATGTACCTATATTACATAGACAAGAATTGTACGAGTATATTACACAATATCTGTATGTGTATAGGTTTGTGTGTTAGTATATTGCTTTTAGTTTTGTGTTCTAGCACTGGATTGAAATGTTTTTTTGGACTTTGTTTTTTTTTTTTAAGATAACTAGCAATGTGGGTTTGTGGGTCCCTTAAATCCTGTTAACCCCTCCAGCTAAGCTTAATGGCTTGTGTTAGGAGTGGGTTCACGTCGGTAGTATAATAGGTAGGATTCGAACCTCATGATTATAAGCCTGATGCCTTAACCATTAGGCTATATCCGCTTGTTATTTTTATGAGTTAAAAGTTAACATATATACTTTAGACTCCAGAGTAATGGTAAAAAATCACATTTCCAAAGATACAATGCCTATGTGTAATGACATCAATACATTTTTTAGTTAGGTAACTTTTCTGTTTACCGACCGACAGTCTCACTAATCTATCTATCTATGAATTTGGCTACTAGAGGTAGAATTTTGACATATTTTGAATGGAATTTATGTCAAATATATAGCTCTAGTAGCCAAATCCATAGCTAGGCTATTGAAACCGGACGTTAATTTTCTGATTAAATAAAATATAAACCATTCTCTATAAATATTTGAATAGTAAATTTCTAACTCTAAGCTTAACATTATAGTTTAATGTCAAAGCAGTAAAAACAAAGTTCAGAAATCTAATAAAAATTGATATAATTCTGTCTGTACGTATGCTTACGTTTTAAAACGATATTGTTTACGCCGTAGGCTTATTGGCGTGAAATCTGCTCGTTCATTGGAGGTCTTGACTTCAAATAGGCCGTCCGCATACTGCGCCACACCTGCCAACATTACAACAACTTTAGTTGCTACGGGACTTCTACTATACAAGCATGGGCGTTTCCCTGGTTATGTTTGGTTTTGTGGCCTATGTGCTATTCTGATGTATAAACTACATTACTGTAACATTTTATAAAAAATCGTTAAGTCATTTTTGCGTGAAAGAGCAACAAACATCCGTTTATACATCTATTTTCACAAACTTTCTAATTTATAATATTTGTAAGAATATTTTTTTACTTACTTTAAAACATCTAAAGAAAATAAAAACTGGATGTACCTACTTACTTCAATATTTTTTATCAAAAGATAATCCGCACCAAAATAGGCAGTGAGAAAAGGAGATAGTAACTGAAAAGATGATTTTCATAAAATACCTTTAAACTAACCTATTTCATAGTTTATAATCTACAATGTTAGTTTTCTTCTAAAAAATTTCACATAACATAGTAAAATAGAGTGACGTTATCGCAAAACGATAAAGGTCTTTGAATTAAGAAATTAAATCTCACATAACACATTGATCTCGTAAAATCAAAAACTCAAAACTACCTCTGTGGCGGGAGTGTGTTCGACTGCTACGCAAGAGGTCGTGGGTTCGATTCCCACACGCGACACCACTTTGTGTGATCCAGAGTCTGGGTGTACTTTTTGTCCGTGACTGTTTGTAAAGTCCCCCGAGAGTCGTCTTTTTTATAAAAAAAAAATGTGTAAGTAAATCCATAATTTGGCAATAAATTTCAAAAGCCCTTTTATGTAACAATAATTCAGCACAAAAGCTACATTATGTTAACTTTCTCGCCTTTTTTTAGTGGCGAGAAAGTCAACATAATGTAGCTTACTGTGCAGTAGTCCTTATCCTAACAAACCTCTGACCTATTCGTTTGTGCTGGTCGTGTGAATTCAGCGCAGTTTTATCGAAAACGAACCTACGACCGAATGGAATTTATTTTATTGAATTAAGTATTTGAAATTTCATAAGATCCTTGTTTGAATTAAATTATGTATTTATATTTATATTATAATAGCTTTCGCCCGCAACTTTGCCCGCGTTATTTTTTTTAATTTAATTTGTAACCACCAGTAGAAAAGAGATATTGTTATTTTACTTTTTTTGTGAAAAAAATATAACTTACAATGTGGATCACACATTATTAGCAATCTGGCTTGTTGGTCTAGTGGTTAGTGACCCTGACAACTAAGCCGAAGGTCGTGGGTTCGATCCCTACCCAGGATAAAACTTTGTGTGATGAGCACGATGGTTAATTCTGTGTCTGAGTGTTATTTATCTATAATTAAGTATGTATTTAGATATATATAAGTAATTTTATCAGTTGTTTGGTTTCCATAGTACAAGCTCTGCTTAGTTTGGGATCAGATAGCGTTGTGTGGATGGTACCAAGATATTATATTATTGCTGAATTGTTTGTGTTAGAAGGGGTTCACATCGGTAGTATGGTAATTCAAACCTGCGATCTCTTTTTTGCAAGTTCCATGCCTTAACCACTAAGCTACTGCTTTTAGTTTATTGAAACGTTTTTTGCAAAAACTCTTTAAGTAAATAACGTTTTATTTTGTCTTATCATTTTAATATCTTTATGACATGATTATGTTGGTATGGAATATTACCAACATGCTGTTTGCATGCATATGCGTATATTAACAGTAGATTGTCATGCAGATAAAGATGTCATGCTGTCCTATAATGACGAATTCTACTTTGAAATACGTCGCAGGCAATTTGCAGATGCAGCGTCATCAGTTTACAAATATACCTACGGCATTTTGTAAAACGTAGGTAGTTTTTGTAATATGACGATGATGAATACCGGCGAATTATAGAATTTACCTGCAATAAATACTTAAACCTATCCTGTCCAATTATATTCCCACTACAACTACCACGAAAATTATCTTTTTAAAAATACTAAATATTGTAAATAATACATTTACACAACGCAAGTTACTTGCCTGTTGCATATAATTTAGTTGAAGTAGGGTAAGATTAACATAGTCCCCCACATTTTGGCATCGTGTACATGATGATTGGTCTTAAATCTATACTAAAAGCTGAAGAGTTTGTTTATTTAAACAACTGGTCTGAATTAAAAATTATTTTACTGATATATAACTCATTTATCTAGGAAGGCTGTAAGCTATATAACATCACGCTACGACAAATAGGAGCGGAGCAGCAATAAAAAATGTTGCAAAAACGGGGACAATTTAAGCAGACGAAGTTGCGCGGGTCAGCTTATGTACAATAAAATGACAAGGAGCAAAAGACTCCATAGGGAAGATTAAAAAAAAATTAAAGCAAAATGGAATCTAAGCAGTTACAATAGTGATTAATTTTCTCAATGAAAATACACTAGAGGCGAAATTAAGTATGCATCCGTCGTAAAATCCCTTAAACGTTTGATGTGCCGCGTCGTGATACTCTTATCTTTTACAGAACGTGCTTTAAATAAATTGGCCAAAAGTGTGCTTATACACATGACTGTACACTTTTTGTTGCTTGAGAAATGTTCGAATAATGAATGTTCACTGTAAAGTACATGGGTAGACCGAATATTCATAAATATTCTGAACATGTTGTCTGTATACTACACAGAACTAAAGACACAGTGGTCAAGACATCCACTACGATTCAAGGAGGTCCAGGATCGACTCCTCCTTAGGATAAACATTCATATTGATTTGTATATCTGTTTGGTTTTTTTTTAAAGATAACAGACTAGTCATCTGGGATTGTTTGTCCCACATTACTAGCAGTCTTGTTAACCGCAAGCTAAGCTTAATGGCTTGTGTTAGGAGTGGGTTCACGTCGGTAGTATATTAAATAGGATTTGAATCCATTAGGCTACCGCCGCTTCTAGTATACAATTATATTCGTGCAATCCTGTGTCGCAGAATCTTACATGTCTTTAAATATTTACAAGATCTGTCAGTATTAGTTCTCCCTATCTCACTTACACCAAGAGTACATTAGGAATACTGAATATTTTGCTCAAGAAACGCACATATTATAGACATAATTTACGGACATGGATTGTCGGAACACCTTCTCAACAAAGTGGTCCGAGCTGGTCGGAGATTGAGCCATGGTTAAGCCATGTCTATGTATGCGGTTGCAACGGCGGTTTACTGTCGATAATTATCGAGAGTACCGCGGTGGCATACGCACACACAACGTAGCGCCTTAATCACATATTATTACCTCACACATATGTGATTGAGGCGCTACGTTGTGTGATTGAGATATCTTAACATAGTTTTGTTTTATATCTGTCATTCTCAAATATAGTATAACAACTAATGTACATTTTTATTTGTTACAGGTATGCAAATTTAAAAGATATAAATCTGTTTTACGAGGCAATTGCGTAAGTAGTAAAAAGTGTCAAACAATAAAGCTAAATTGTCATTTATACGTAAAGTAATTTACGTGTTTTTAAACGTTTAAGGAAATTACGAGTACATTAATTTGATTTGTCTAGAGAAAATCTTGTGAGGAAAAGGGTTTTTTTACCAAGCCCACAGTGAGTCTTTATCCAAATGATGAAACCCAACTACGGAAGTGCTGTATACAACATAAGTCCTTATTGTTATTTTAGGTTAGTAGGCCTTATAGGACTGCCCCTGTGGCGCGGTGGAAGTGTAACCGACTGCTACGCAAGAGGTCGTGAGTTCGATCCCCACCCAGGATAAAACTTTGTGTGATAAGCACAATGGCTTATTCTGTGTCTGGGTGTATGTGTATGTATTTAGAAATATATAAGTATGTTTATTGGTTGTCTGGTTTCCAGAGTACAAGCTCTGCTTAGTTTGGGATCAGATAGCTTTGTGTGAGTTGTCCCAAGATATTATTATTATTATTATTATATTACATTTTCATTTTTTTTTTAACTGCCTATTTTTCACTGCCTATTTTCCACTGCCCTTTGGATAATGTTACTAATCAATGCAAAAAACAATGTGAATTGGGACCAACTAAGCTCAAAGACTTGTGTTAGGAGTGGGTTCACGTCGGTAGTATAATGGGTAAGATTCCATACCGCGACCTCACGACTGCAAGACCGATGCACTAGGCTTTTTGCACAAGATTTTTGGTTTCTTGATTCTAGGAAAGCTAGTAAACAAAATACATGAACTAAAACAAATTTTATACATATAAAATGTATGGAGGAAAAAATCGTCTTAGGTTTGACTTGAACCAACCTTAGAGGTACCTGCCCGAATCCGTTACTAACTCCGGTATCGAGATATGTTTGCCAAAGTCAAATAAGCCTCCGTAATTATAATGTATTAAGTAAGCTTAAAAATGCTTTAAAAACTACAAATAATAAAAAAACACATTCTCAAGGGCTTTTTTAATTCTTATCGTTATTATTTCGTAGCAAAGATAGCTTAGATCAATAATAATTTGTAATGCGAGAATTTGTATAATCCGAACCACTTGATTTTTTTGTAACTAAAACTTAAATCTCTTTGTAAGCAAATGGCGCCCAAATAATCAAAATCAACACCATATAATATTGACAGATCAAATTAATAACTTCCTTTTATCAATTCGAGTTTCACAAACATCCGCGATCTTGTATCTAATTAATCTTATTTTAGCTAATTAAGACATTATACTTATAAATCATGCAGGCACTTTTTTTGGCCTGACTTGTAAAGATAACACGGCTTAAAGTAAAATGTAGCCGAGTGACACATTTATCTTATGTGTCAAATATGAAATAGACTGATAAGGTACATTTACATGTATCTTTTTAGGTACAAGTCCATCCGGTAGATTTGTGCCGCGATTGATTTTATGAATTAATCCTTGGTATAAGTTATGTCTTCTGAATTTGGTTGGTTAAGCATCCATCAATGTTCGTTAGGTTATGTTATTTAGTTTTGGGTTTGATATCATGTTTACAGTTTTATCATTTTAACCGCAGTATAATGGGATTAAAATGGACTAATATTAACTGTCTATGCAGACATTTCTAGTATTTTTTTTTGTGATTATTTTTTGTAATGTAATTTAGACGCTACTCATAGTGTGGTGAATTTTGATAAAGCCAAAACGAAAGTCATTGACATGCATTCCAATGTTGTATGCACCAAAAAAAATATTTCCGGCAAATCAATGTTGCCAGTAACTAAAACCTTAAAGTATTATAGAATTTTTTATGCGATTAAGACCCGTGGCTTATAAAATTCTATAATGTGTACAAATCACGAAAGTTTACGAACATATATCTTAAAATTTTACCAATAAATGCTAAAAGACTTAGCTGTATGTATATAACATTAACTACACTATAATTAATTAATTAAACTAAATGTTTAATTTATATGTTTGAGGCGTATCCCAAACATTATTAGAAGACGGAATTTAAAGTTGGAACTTTGTAATTTAAATAAAAAGGGTTGCAAATTAAAAATAGTTATTTTTTCTGCTTTTTAATTTTACTATTTTTTTTCAAAATTTTTGTCGGTTTATAATAGTGCACCAGACGGCTAAATCATCGGTCATGAGATCCCATACTGAAATACATTTTTAAAACAAGGTATTTTATTCCTTCAATATTGGCAAACCTACATGCCAATGGAGAGTCCATTAACATAATGCAGTCGAGTGTGGCACAATGGCCAATGGAGTAAACCTCAAGGAACTACAGACAGGACACAACAAGTAGCCGGCGCGGACGCATATTCATGGATTTTGTGGCATTTACAATGTACGACTGTTAAAAAAAAAAAAAACTACAAAGTAGGAACTTAAACGGCATCGGACGCCCAATCGTGAGGTCGCGGCTTGGAATCCTACCCATTATACCTACTACAGACGAGAACCCATTTCCAATACAAGCAATTTAGCTTTGCTGGAGGTGTTAACAGAATTGTTAGTAATCCCACAATCCCACATTGCTAGTTATCTTATTAAAAACGAAAAACAAAACAAAGTTAGGTATGGTTATTATTTCATTAGTGGAAACTATACCTAGAGTATGCTAAATATTGCACCTACCGTGATGCCAAATCTGATTGAACCTGATTCAATCGGCTTAGATAATTTGGTCTAACGGCAAAGCATCTACATTTTATAATAAACTAGCGGACGCCTCACGGTTTCACCCGCGTAGTTCCCGTTCCCGTGGGAATACAGGAATAAAAAGTAGCCTATGTCACCCGGGGATAGTGTAGTTTCCCAACGGTGAAATAGTTTTTAAAATCGGTCCAGTAGTTTTTGAGTTTATTCATTACAAACATACACACACAAAAATACAAATCTTTCCTCTTTATAATATTACATAGAGAGACAAAAATAAAATAGATACTGGGTGGCGCAAAAGTAAAGACCCTATTTGGTTCAGCTATAACATTTTTTCTAAATTAGAAAACTAGATTTGGATTTTTTTAAATGTATATTTGTGCCATTAAATTTCGTACCATTAGGATTTAAAGATGATGTCTTTTAAATGGTGACCTCCAGAGTTGATACACATTTGAGCCCTATTTATGACATTTTGCATAACTTGCCGTAACACTTCCCGCGATATGTTCGTTATTTCTTGACGAATGTTTTCTTTTAGAGCTGCGAGAGTCTGTGGCTTGTTCACATACACCCGAGATTTCAAAAAACCCCAAAGAAAGAAGTCTGGACTGGTCAGATCGGGTGATCTTGCAGGCCAAGGCAAATCGCCAAAACGAGAGATAACTCGGCCTGGAAAAGCGTCCCTCACTAAGTCCATAGTGTCGCGCGCTGTGTGTGCCGTAGCGCCGTCTTGTTGAAACCAGATGTGCTCCAGCCCCAATTCGTCCAAACTGGGTATCAAAAACTCACGTAACATGGTTCTGTAGCGTTCTCCAGTGACAGTTTGCGCATTGCCTCCAGCGTCTTCGAAAAAATAGGGTCCGATCACTCTGTCAACACAGATGCCACACCATACAGTAACTTTTAGTGGGTGTAGAGGTGTTTCTTGAATAATGCGCAGATTATCAGTGCCCCAGAACCGAGTATTCTGCTTATTGACATGCCCTGAGAGATGGAAATGCGCTTCGTCACTCATAACCAATTTTGAAGGAAAATCATCCTCTTCAAGGTTGAGGTTTATGACGCGCTGGCAATAATCTAGACGAGCTCGGTGGTCAGCAGGCAGCAGCTGATGAGTCATTTGAGTTTTATACGGGAACATCTTTAAGTCTTTCACCAAAATACGCTGCAGGGTCCGTCTGGAAATGCCCAATTGCGTGGCACGTCGCCTCGTTGATGTTTCTGGACACTCTTCCACATCTTCGCGCACAGCATCGATATTTTCAGCTGAACGGCCTGTTCTTGGTCTCCCAGACTTAGGTCTATCCAATGTTGAGCCAGTTGCTTCAAGGCGTGTGGCAAAGCGTCGAATTGTGCGACCAATCGGTGCCGGACGGTGGGGAAATCGTCGACGAAATTCACGTTGTGTTCTTATCACTGATGAATATAATTATTCCGTAAGAACATTGACACAATTATTCCACGTTCTTGGGGAGTAAAACGGTCCATGTTTATTTTCAGTGTATTTTACATTTGTTCACTACACAATTTTCAACAACAGAATGACAGAAAATGTCATATAAAAAAAAAAAAGTATTTTCTTTAGTGCCACTACTTTTGCGCCACCCAGTACTTATCTAAAGGTAATTAATCTCATTGTCATGCATATGTAAGGACTCTTAAGTTTCACCAAATTTTCAATAACATGTTGTATACTATGAAGTAATACTTACAGCCTAAAGGAAATGATAAAGATTAGTAATTTAATTATACCATGTGTACATTGACAGGAGATACCGGGATTAATACTTATGACGTGAATTTCGATTAAAATAATATAATTATTATGACAGGTACCTGCACTCAAAATGTTACAATAAGAACGAAATAAATAACAGATTTTTACTACTAAACAAAGTTTGTTTGTTTTTAGGGTTTCGTATTAGAAGTAGAAGCCTTAATTATTATGCTGTTATTAACGTATTATTATGAACTAGCTGACTGCCCTGGCTTCCCACTGGTCTCAAATCGTAGTTTTTTATACCTTGACTTACATTATAGCAATTCTCGTAAGGGTCTCTAATTTTTTTGACAATAAAATATAGCCTATGTTACTCCCCGACAATGTAGCTTTCGAATGGTGAAAGATTTTTTTAAAATCGTTCTAGTGGTTTTTATGTTTATTTGTTACTTACAAAAATCATTTCTCTTTATAATATTAGTAGGTATAGAAGTATTGTTAAGGGTGTTCATGTTTAACATTTATCCCGCTAAATAGTCGTTCACGTCCCGTTCCCGCGCTTCATAAATTCTAACAGACAAATGCTAATAGATCACCATTTAAAATCTCTCACACAAACACAACTCAAGCAAATATACTCGTTTTTTGCATTCCACTTATCGAGCGGTTTCCGAACGTACCTTGAGAAATACCTTTTTAATTTTCTGAATGGTTATTACGAGCTTTTACATAGAATACAGAGAAAATGCGGTATACGTACTTCGCTTGAGCAACACACACATAGACGACGTTCACGGATACTGAATCTCGGAACAAAATGGTCCGAAATTTTCTGTTAATTCTGGCCTGTTGGTTAGTGATCCTGACTGCAAAGCCAGAGGTCGTAAATGAAACGTTGTGTGATAAGCACGAAGGTTTATTCTGAGTCTGGGTGTAATTTACTCGTAGGTATATGTATTTAGAAATATATAAGTATGTTGATTCTGCCTAGTTTGGGATCAGATGGCGTTGTGTGAATTGTCACATGATATTATTAGTCCTCTAGATACAGGGAGTGTTGGTTAGTGCGGGGATAGGCTTCGAAAAATAAAGCTAGGTAATGTAATGTGTTATTCTAAAGTAGTACATATTATAAATGTAAAACTCTGTCTGTCTGTTACGTTTTCACGCTGAAGCGATTTATATGAAATTTAGTATGTAGATAGTTGGTGTCCCGTAGAAGGACATGTAATAGTTTTTACCGACATCCACGCGGGTGTAGCTGCAGGCGAATTTGATGGTGTGTCAAGCCTCGGACAACATTTCTTTTTTTCCATTAATGTACAAATATCTATGAATGGCGAATGGAATAGGCGTTGTTATATAAAATACACTGTGGATATTATATTTAAGTGTAGTGCAGTTCGTCTGTAGACAGAATAAAGTATTTTAAACGTCCATTTTACAATGTCAATGTAACTTGGTTGTAGGTATTGTTTATGTCATAAGAGGTAGCGGTGAAACAATTTAAATGAGTTTATTTTGAATGAATGTTTATGAAACATGATAATTGTTCGAAGTAGTAGACTAGGTGTCGATTTATCAAAACGCGTACAAACCAAGTGGAAGCCCGCATAACTGCAATCAAAGATAGTTCGTTTTTTTTTCCACTGAAGTACTTGACGAGGTGTCTATTTATCAGAATGCCTAAAAACCAATTGGAAGCCCGTTTAACTGCTATGCAAGAAGAGAGTACCAGTAAGAGTACCATGAGGAAGAACATTTTGTGTGATACAGACGCTGTTTTCAAAGTCTTTTTTTAGAAAGATAACTACCAATGTCGGATTGGGTCTCCCATTACTAGCAATCCTGTTAATCTTTCCAGCTAAGCTCAAAGGCTTGTGTAAGGAGTGGGTTCAAGACGGTAGTATAATGGGTAGGATTCGATCGAACCGCGAACCGCGACGCAATTATGAGCCCGATGCCTTAACCGTTAGGCTACCGCGCTGGATCTAACGTCTAAGTCTTCTAAGTCTGAGTATACTGTGTGTGTGAGTTTGTTACTTTATTAATTACTATCTATCTATGAGCGTTTGTTAGATTACAGAAGGTAAGCTAAACTACACACAAATTATAGACATCGCTCATAAAAATTGAGTCTTTGACTACTTTGAAGGTATTCTAAGATTCTATGTCCATGAAAGATGTATGTTTGTGTATTTCTCGAGTTCTTTATATACTCTTTGTGTTTTGTGTCTTATGCTCCGCCAAAACAAATTAAAGCGTACTATTAAAATTAAAGTATGCAAATTTCCATTTATGCATAACATAACATTTAACTATGATAATTAGTTGTGTGGAATTCTATTGTTTCCAACTGTGTTGTAAATTATATTATCAAATTGTGTAGGTATATATTTTAATTCAAATTTTATGTAAATATGTTTTATAAATTATTCAGTTTAAAGTTAGACAAGCAAAATGCTTATGTCGCAATTGTTAGAGGTACCAAAATTTAGGTACTAAGTCTATAACCTAATTTATGCATAATGATAAAAATAAACAGTTGAATTATTTAATAACAAAATTTTACTGTGTTTGTGTTGAAATAGCTCTGGAATTCGACATGACTAATGAGAAATATTAGGCACAAGACAAGAGGTTTGCATGGCACATACCGTAGGAACTCATCTTTAGATTTCCCAGTGGAAAAATGTCACCATTATCAAATCTATAGATAGGCAACGACCTATACCATTTAGAGTCAAAGCTTGCTCCATTTGTGTATGCTTCAATAATAGACAATGCCCTTGTCTTCATCCTTATTGATATAAAAAAGAAACCTTATTTAATCTATTCACGGCTAAACAGCAGAACGGATCTAATGAAGTTTGACAAGGAGATATACATCGAAATCGCTCCCGTTTATATCTTAAACGGCGTACAACAGCAGCGAAGTAAAAGCAGTCATAAAAACGTTGCATTTACAACGTAAATACAGAATACTTCTGCCATATTTTGCAGCTATTCTTATATGTACACTGCTCAAATACTTCATTTTAAATGTCGGTACCGACCAATATATACTTTGCATAACAGAGTAAATAAATGTTCGTTGACTGGCCTACTTGTGTATATCTCCTATTTAAATTGTGTGTTTTTTTTAAAGACGTCTCCCGCATAATTGTACAAGCCCTGTATCGCGGGGGACTTAACAAACATACAAGTCACAGACACAAAGTGTACCCAGACTTGGAACAATAATTTGTGGATCACACAAAGTGGTGTCCGTGTGGGAATCAAACCCACAACCTTTTGCGTAGCAGTCGGACACACTCGATATATACCTACTGATGGCTTTAGTTCCAATTGTATCGCATGCCGTTGTGATAGCGAAAGCGAAACGTGACGCTTTTTCGTGTGTGCAACCAATCATCGATTTAGAAGCCGTTATCACGACAAAATTACTGAATTCACTTACTGTCAGAATTTGCAGGTACGGCAATCTGCGACGGGGAAAAGATCAGGCGTAGGACTGACTACGAGTGTGATTTTTTTACGAAATGGTCATCCATCTATGAATCTAAAAGTGGTAACGTTACTTAACTTCGCTATCTCCTGATCGGCACGGTCGCCACTGAGCCAAGGATACTTCATATGGCAAATAGGGGTCGCGGGTCGCTATCAAACTACGAATGCTAGCTCCTGTATTGTACATAAGTTATTTGAGATAGCAGATCTAGAAGACCATAAACGAAAATATTAGATACTTATCATCTCTCCTTTTCTCATGATTGGTATTAGAAAGGGATATTGGGACAATTTTGTTTAGTAGGTAAAGTTTCTATCATATAATAGACTTCATATATCTAGCCATCGTATATTTTTTCCCGTTTTTGCAACATTTTTCTTTACTGCTTTGCTCATAATGGTCGTAGCGTAATGTTTTTTTTCAATTTGGACAAGTAGTTCCTGAGATTATCGAGTTCAAACAAACAAACTCTTCAGCTTTATAATATTAGTATAGATGAGCCGATTAGTTACCCACGAGTCGGTAAAGCCGACTAATCGGCAGTATTTGTAGTCGGCAACTAGTCACCGATTAGTCGGCAAAAATCGCGGGCTGGTTTTTACTCATATTTATGTGCTTATAAAAAGGCAATTGAAAAAAATCTTATGTTATTTTACTAATAGGTATTCACAACTTTAAAAAAATGTTTTTCTATAATTACTAATTACAACTAAACCGTGATAACTAGTAATAATGTAAAATACATTACATTATTAAAAAGTCCAAATGCATTATTAATTGAAAATTGAGGACAGGAGCATTTTATTTGTAGTTAACCATCAAAATTACCTTAAAAAAAATATTTTAACAAAAATTGATCCAAAATAATAATAGTTTTGGCATTGCAGATTAGTCGATCAACTGGTTGGGCCATTTTGTAGCCGACTAATCGGCAAAGTCATCGGTCTATCTCTAGTAATTATGTATGGTTTGTCAAGAGCAAAACCTATGAAGCTTACCTTCTATTTACCCTGTATTTTGTTTTTAGATAGGTACAAGCAACAACTATTCATACAAATAATACACAAGTTCACCTTTCATACAAATCTAGTGTATCTCCATTGTTAAATACAATGAGAACACGGCCAGACGTAACCATTTCTCGACGGAACACTCGCTATTTATGATTGGTTATCTAGACTAACGGTGCTGGGAAACCTAGAAAGTTAGTTCAGACTTTGATTTAGACATTTTATGAGCTGAAAACGTTATCAGCACGTCTATATTGTAAATCGTTATCGTTTAGGAATTGATTTAGTAAGTTCAGTAGCTTTAAGTTTAAGTTTGCGTTGTAAAATAAATGATTCAAAAATGCGGTCCACAGTCTGTGCAATACGATCGCATTAACAAGCATGAAGATGAGTAATTTTGTAAGGGTACATTAGGTAAATTGGTACATTACATGTTAGGTTTAAAAAAGTTCAGCAGCCGGTAGGTAATAGCTAGCTCAACACTAGCTCGAAAGAAAAATGCACACGAATTGGTGCGGTGAGAGTGTGTTCGACTGCTACGCAAGAGGTCGTGGGTTCGATTCCCAGACGGGACACCACTTTGTGTGATCCACAAATAGTTGTTCCGAGTCTTGGTGTGCTTTGTGTCCGTGACTTGTATGTTTGTAAAGACCCCGACACAGGGCTTAAACCCTACTGCCTTTCGCCTTTTAAACCAAAAAAATGGACTTGCAATCATAAAGTCCCCATTATACTACCGACGGATGTGAACCTACTCCTAACACAAGCAATTTTGCTTAGCTGGAGCCTTGGAGGGGTAAACAAGCTTGCTAGTAATGTCAGATTCATAATAATGACTAGTTATATTTAAAAAAATACGCTTGATAGCGCAGTAGAAGTTTGTACGACGTCGTGGGGTCGATTCCCGCACAAGACACCCCTTTATGTGATCCATATTTTTTGCTCAGAGTCCGAGTGTACTTTGTGTCCGTAAATTACATTATGGTAAAATCCTCCGCGGAATAGAGTTCGTATTCTAGTGCAGGCGTTGTTGTCTTAATGACTGGCCTGTTGGTCCTGTGGTTAGTGACCCTGACTGCTAAGCCAGAGGTCGTGGGTTCGATCCCCCACACAGGATAAAATTTTGTGTGATGAACACGATGGTTTATTCTGTGTCTGGGTGTAATTTAACTATGATATGTATGTATTTAGAAATATTTAAGTATGTTTATCAGTTGTCTGGTTACCATACCTACTACAAGCTCTGCTTAGTTTGGAATCAGATGACGTTGTGTAAATTGTCCCAAGATTTTATTTATTTGTAATAAAAAACCTTTTAATTTCCCAACTTTTCTTTTCCGACTTCAAAATTTACAGACGCGTTTTTAAAAAAAAATTGCAGGGACGAGGCGACACGCGAATTCCAAAATAAGCCTGTTTAAATAACCCGATGCAATTACTCCATATAAATGTCTTACCGGCGTTGTATCGAAAATGAAACGAAATGGGAATGCTGCCTCGACTGATCAGAATGGTTCCGTTGGTTTATTTTTTACTATACATATATATTTTTCCTCGCTACTTGGACGAGGAAGTTTTGCCTTTTCCAGATGATTATTAGCTCATTTCGTACTGAATTAGGCATAATAATAAATCTATCTAAAACTAAGATTAATTATTACAAAGATTTTTGCCTTAATCTTCGTAATTTTATAAGGGGATTTTATAGCCAATTTGTTATATCCTACCCACTGTAGATTCTTGCTATACGAAGACTCGGTCTTACCATTTGATTTTTTAATATTTTTCGATGTTAAATGCGATGATGACAGCTCATCTTGCCATCATTTTCACAATTCTAACACCACCATATTTCATTTCAAAAATCGAACGCCAATGACTAAGGAACCCTAAAACAAAAATAAATAAAAATCTCGATAAGACCCGCGTGGGGTGGTGACAACGGCGAGTAAACAAAATAAAAAAAGTAAAAAGGACCCCAAAGGTGTCGCTTGGGCCTTGTAACGTTATCTCAACGTAAGGGCCCTGATCGATCAACGCTCTTCCAAATTTAAAAATTCAACAATGAATGTTGTCATTGAAGAGGTCAGTTTTATTAAATGATGATGTAACGGCTTTTTTAGTTTTTGAATTAAGAATTTTGGGTGTTCCTTTTTTAATTCGAAGTCGTGGTCTCTGACTGCGCTGACGCATAACCTATCTATATATTAAATAAAAATAATTCATATTAGGATTCATTTCGGGACTTAATCGCGTGAATTATTTAAAGGTACGAACCTTTTATTTACCCGACGTTTCGATCGAATTGCACCGATCGTGGTCACGGGTCGACTGTTTGAAAGTTTAAAAACAATAAAGATAATTCGATGGAAGTGTTGCTAAGCGCTATACACAATGTTGGCTGAAACAATTCGATTTGTTTTCTTTTTAAAATTATTGTTGAAGGTCCTTAAACTTCAACACTTATTTGGTTTTTATAGAGAGAAAACATTGAAAATTCGCCGGTAAATACGCTTCAATTGATCTTCGTTTTATAA
This sequence comes from Herminia tarsipennalis, assembly GCA_945859575.2. Taxonomy (NCBI): domain Eukaryota; kingdom Metazoa; phylum Arthropoda; class Insecta; order Lepidoptera; family Erebidae; genus Herminia; species Herminia tarsipennalis. The sequence goes on along the minus strand of OX243834.2, from coordinate 3,981,387 downwards.
GCAGTACCATTAATTGGAGATGTCAAGTAAAACGGGATTCCGAGCGGGCGGAGTCTTGGGCATTAGTTAGTTATTAATATAAATGTGCTTATTATTATTCCTCAGGACAAACGGAAGTAGAAGCCGTTTTTAATGCCATCGAATACATAAATCTTTGTATAATTGGCAAAACAGTCTCTTTGAAAATAATAGTACCTACTTCATTAATTTCCTTGATTATTCTTAATCAACCTACTTATTACTTATGTTCTCTACTTACTTATACTACAAAACTTTAGTTCAACTAAAGACCGAAGAACGAATGCAAACTAATAAAGAAAACTCTTATAACATAACCCTCCTTCTTGCGCAGTCGGGTAAAAACGTACACGAAAATCCTTTCACATCCGCTTACCAATTCTTCGCATAGTTTTCATAATAAAGCGCTAAATTTTAATTAAAAATCACTTGCGCTGCGTCGACGCACAAAAAACTGCGTGGATCTCGCTCCGAGGATGCCCGAGCGTCGGCGAAGTCACCCGAACAGCCGTCGGCTATTACGCATAATTACTCAATCGCTGAAACCACAAGCCATTGCGAATACCCACAGAAGGTAAACTTTATACATTTGCCCGAGCAACGCGCACATCGAGATCGTTAAGGAACATAGAAGCTTGAGACATCGTCGAAAAAAAAGCGCTGAAGTAATTCGAGATTCTATGTGAACAATGTCCATTAAAAATGTACCTATTAGTCGGGAAAACTGATTATTCAGCCACAATTGTAGTTATAAAATCATCTACTAGTCGGCCATTAGGCCGACTAGTAGATGTACTTCAATCGTGTTACACCAACCACAGCATGGCTCAACTTGTGACCAAAAACGGTGCAACCTGGTGCGAAAGGTGGGTAAACTTTACAATCTTAACAAAAATCAAACGATTAGTTAACCTACTAGTTAGCCGACTAATCAACTTTCTGTTAGCCAAAGTCATTGCCTTTCCGAGTGTCTTAATGCGCGTTGTTCCTTGCGCGTTCGAACAAATCCTACCTTCTGAGTTCTCCCTATTTTGTGTAAAAACGAAGAATTCTTTCGGCCGATTTTGAACCAAATGGTTCCTTGTATAAACCCTTATTCAGCTAAGATTATACTTGAATCATTGATAATGTGAAAATACGATTTCTTTAAGTCGTTAACAGCTTCTGTCCTGCGTTATTTGCTTGAACATTTATTGGCTCATCAAGGTATATAAGGAAAACATTGAAGGTTGGGAGAATATAAACAGAAATTGCCAGTTACTTTGTAACGATTATGTTAAATAAATAAAGTTGTTATGAGTTTATAAGATACCCTTTTAAGATGGAGATCCACTGCAAGATGAACTGGCTTCGTACACATCATCATCATCATCAATTTATTCAAATTAGTGTGTAAGCCAATTTTATAATATTAAACTTAGATTGAAAACTTGTCTTTTTGCCCGACTGCGTGATGCATAGGAGGGTAATGTGTTTATCAGTCTATATATATATGTACATATGTATGTTCCTTTGTGGCACTATATAGACTTAACGCGTGAGCCGATTTTGATGATTCAGACGTCTATTGATTTGTAAATAATCTTGTAAGTGTCACTAAAGATCAAAATTCAAAATGGCGACAAACACAAATATAAGTCAGCAAACTACGTCATTGGGGGGGGGGGGGGGGTATCATTGTTACCAACCATTTTCGATTAAAATTTTGTGTAATTACAGTTAATTATGTCTTATAACTAATCACTAAAAAGTATTCAACTGAAAAAATAACATTTTAAAATTCAAAAAATATTTTTATATTTAAAATGTATTTTTTTTAAATCTAAATATCCATCCATCTACTTTTTGAGATCTGAACTACTTTATAATTTCCCTTGTGTTTTTCGACAGATGTAAATGAACAACAGTCTTATTAAGGAGCTAGAAATAATGAAATTCAGATTTAAATTCAAAGATATGTGTAATCACGGTAATCAAATTTATACTTTATTCGTAAACTACATACAATTTGTAACTTGTAACAACTTGTGATTAGGAGCGTTGAGGTGCTGACAGATGTACTGTTCGTTATAACTCATGATACAATCAAATATATGTAAATTTATGCCGTTCTTTAATTGCTAAGTCTCGGCTGAATCAAAGTTAGGAACGGGTTTCACTGCGAGCGAAGTAGTCACCGCTTTTGATCCGCATATTGTCGCATGGTTGGATGAAAAGCACATGTAGCGAGCGAAAATTTAGCTTTGTTTTATTTTTTGATTATTATTTTGAATAAATCACTTAAATCGAAAATATTCTACGAATAGCTAAAATAATGATGAATGGAGTATCCATAGCATCAGCTTCCTATTACCTATAAAAATATAAACTGTAGGTACTTGCAAAAACACAATACTCATGTATCTCAATGTAGGTATAGTGTATTAGACAAGAGTCTCACTGTGCCCACTTTTGCTAAAAAAAAAAAATATATATATAAAATATCTTTTTTATACAATTTGCGCACAACAAATTTTGCTCTTTTATCACTAGACATACAAGTAGTAGTACCTAAATTTCGAAAACCTCGTTCCGCTCGTAGTGAATACCAAGCCTCTTATATCAGATATAAAATGATCTGGTGGCTTTATTTTAATCTAGTTATAATTGCAGTATCATATACTAACTGATGGTTATCTATTAGGTAAAGAACGAGATGAATATACAACAATTCATCAGGTTGGAGTAGTACAACCGATTATAATTGGTGACTCATTCAATTAGAGTAATTAGACACTTGGAACAACTGATTCGACTTTTAGATTCATAAACGTACTATTTTTTGTTTAATCATCGCTATAAAGTAAAGAATTTCGTGTGAGATTATCTAAATTATGAAAAAGATTTTAAAAATAGATACGTTTTTATTTATTAGGTACTTGAAGTTTACAGAAAGGACAATCCACAATCCAGATCTTTGAAGAATCTTTACCATACCAAAACGAAAGGGATGTGCCATCATGCAACTCAGTACTGATTTAGTTTATCTCATGTTACAACTTTTTAATGATATAATTTGCATCAGTCCTTTAACATGGTGTATATAGGTAGTATATTAGTCGCAGCATCTTACCCCCATTTCAAGTTTAAAACATTCATTGTAAAATTGCCAATTTGAAAAGAGTGGCCGAGAGTTTGATTGCCATGTTCTTTTCTCCGGCTTTACCTATTGTTTGCGAACTAAATGTACGTGTAAAATCCGAACGTCAATTTTAGCAAAAGTTTACTCCAATAAAAAAAAGTGATTGTCTGTATCGGTTTACAGACGATCATTTTACATCATGTCGCTGCAATCGTTATTCACTGTTGCTTAACAACCAATCAACAACGTGGTTACTTAGCAACCAGTCAATACCGTGACGGTTGCTTAGCAACCAATAAATAACGTGACCGTTGCTTCGTGGCTTATCAGGAGAGACTTGTTGCCGCGTTTAATGGTGGGTACTTATGGCAAAGTATGCGGCAGCAATTATTGTTTCATACAACAGATGCATGACGTTTACAAATAAGATAAATCCTGAACGCTTGCGCAACCATCCATTAGTATTTATCAAATCATGGCAACCAATATTTACTCTATACAAAATGTCTGTTGCAAAAAAATTAACCGCTTTATATATTGTAGAATATTGATTTATAATTTACTGCTACTTGAAGTTGTGATTAATTTTGTTTGAAAGTCTTTAATTAAAGGGACACACACAGACTTATCAGCACGGCTCATAATCAGTATGAACAGAATATACTGAAAATAATAATATCTTGGGACAACTCACACAACGCTATCTGATCCCAAACTAAGCCGAGCTTGTACTATGGAAACCAGACAACTGATAAACATACTTTTGTTTTTTTTTAAAGACGGCTCCCGCATTAGGGTACAAGCCCTGTGTCGCGGGGATTTTACAAACATATAAGTCACGGACACAAAGTACACCCAGACTCGGAACAATGATTTGTGGTTCACACAAAGTGGTGTCCCGTGTGGGAATCGAACCCACGACCTCATGCGTAGCAGTCGGATACACTCCCACAACGGCACAGAGGCAGTCATACTAATATGTTTATGATGATATATAACACTCTCACCAAGAGTACAGAAGGTAACCAAAGAAAGTATCTCGCTCGAGCTACGTACACACAAAGACATTGATGTCAAGGAATAAGAGCCTACTTCGGAACACTTTGTTCGGCAGACGTTCCAAGATTCGGTGTTCACGAGCGTCATGTATAGATCCACTTCATTTTTTTTATAAATACGACTCCCACATTAGGATACAAGCCCTGTGTCGCGGGGGACTTTTGTAACCCATAATGGGCTAGTTTCCAACCAGTGAAAACAAGAACTCCTTAAGAAATGCCAAAATGCAGATTTTATATGGAGAATTCATACAAATAGCGGTCTATGAGGTCACTATTTTTTTCTCGTCAAGTTTTTAATTTACGATTATTTTTGTTTTTTTTTGTTTTAGGAAACTGCCTAGCCTGTATGTAGCTTTTCAGTTAATTTATTTTTAATTAGTCGGGAATTTGTATTAATAATAATTTCTTAAGTCCCCTACATTTTTGACGAACGACGTGATACTTTTTAATAATAACTTTTTCATGGTAACTTACAATGTTGACTCGACATAACCAAGATGTATCTAGCTTATCCGACAAGCTGACTTTGACAAATCCTTGTTTAGTTATACTAAACGCAACATAATATTAAAACTAAACTCACGCATAATAGTAAGAACACCCTATAATTTGCAGTGAATACTGTAGATTTAGCACGAACCTAATTGTTAGTTCGTATAGATATCGTTATAGGTAACATAACGTAACGTAGTAATATTGCATAGAAACTAGCGCCCCGTGGGCGTATTTTGAATTAAAATAGGAGAGCTGTCTTTATCAATTTATTTCGTCGTTCGATCGTGTGCTGAAGGTAAGCCAGCCCATTCCAGTATCAGTACCACCCAAATTCTTGTTTAGCAAAAATTTGAATCGCACCGCGCAGACCGCGCTCCTCATTTCAGATAGCAGTATTAGTTCATAAGTCTCATTTGCTCGCTAATTACACTTGCTACAGTGCCCTTCAACCGAAACACAATAATGTGTTAACATCACTATTTTGTGATACCCACCAAGACGGCTTCTTCATAATCATTTCAACTGGTAGTAGGTCTAAACCTACTACCTGTTAAAATGATTATGAAGAAGGACACTTTGGGTTGTCAGTGCCACGTTTAAAATTAGAAGGCTGTCAAATACCGGCGTTAGTTATCGTATTTCAATTCAGAATTCTCCCATTGAGCGGTAGGCATTTAGAAGTCACTAACTGTGCCCCGCGGTGCTACCCGCGGTTTATTAGCCTATGTGTTAATCCAGGGTGTCAGCTAATTCCATACCAAATTTTATGAAAATCGCTCTAGCCGTTTCGACGTGAAGAAGTAACAAACATACACACTCACATACTCACAAACTTTCGCATTTATAATATTAGTGTGATTATTCGGATAACTAAACAGAACAAAAAGTCTCTCAGAATTGTCCTGCCAAGGTTAATTTTGATGATGATTTATTTTTTATTTATATTGATGACATTTTAAATGTTTTATATTGATTTGGTATGTATTGATTTTATTATTTTACCTGTTGTAGATACGTGACTTACTAATGTCAGAATAAATAAATCATTATTGTTATTATTAATACGATAACTATACAAAAGTATAGTTTACTTCATGCTAGATCCACTGCTTATAACCGAATCCGTTTTCCGACCATAATTCTGGTCCTCAGTCGTACTGTCATCGCCCGCTTGGAAACCGGTAGGGATGGGAAATAGTAATTCTTTCCGCCGTTTTAATTGCGTATTATTCTATAGAAATGCTATGAATTATCTTTGAGACTTACTGAGGGTTATTTGAATAATTTATAGTTATAGAGAAATTCCATAAGCAAGTACTGTTGATATAAATGGTTACGAATGGGCACACATAAAGCATATAATAAGGAAGTTACAAGTCAATAGTAGCACGATATTAGCGTTATGAATATAAATGATGATGAAATATATCTTTATGACAACCTTCAGTTTTGATAAAATATCTTTGCAATTAATCAGTGAAGGGTCGATAGGATGGTAGAAAAGTTAACAAATCTTGGCAGTTCCTCTTATTTTTTAAAAGACAATTACTGCCTAGGTTACTAGTAGATTAATTTACTAAAATAAAATACTAAATTTTAATATAAACAAGTAAATAGTACGTTTAACATCTAATTGAATTCCGAAAAATTTGCAAGTTAATAATCTTCAAAGTTGATTAAGTAAGTAGGTATAAATAATTTTGAAAATGATTATAGGCCATTTATTTTAATATCCTTGTTAAAACGATGATCTACATGAAAGATGAATTACATCTATAAAGTAAGATGATGGAAGTCGTTTTTAAAAATACATTCAGGAAATTGGATACGTGATGAAATGTTAAAATTGAATTCATTTACGTTACGTATCAGTACATAAACTTATTAATAACATAATAAGGCATATAATAATATAGTCAAATATTCATAAAATGAAGTTTAAAATAATTTAAGCCTTGCCTTAAGGTCGCAGAGTTCATAATTGTATTTTAATGTAATAAACAATTTTAATGAAATACGGTATAGGTGCTACGTGTAAGGAGACACAATAATTACTGCTAAGGTATATGACTTTATTAAAATATTAATAACGTAATGTCTCACTTATTCATTAAATTAAATATCGGCATGTTGAAACAGGAAAAGCAATAAATTCAGATGGTATTTTTGTCATTAGTAAATAGCAATGAAGATTGGAACGGTTTAAGCCATTTGAGTTAGCGTAATGTTAAAGTGACATTAAATGAATGTAAGTGCGGCGTAAAAGAACACGTTAATAAAGTGATTTTACATTATTACAGAGACTAAGATAAGTATTATTAGACACATTCTTAGATTTATGTCGTTATAGCAATGTAAGTTGTAATTAAACTAGCTTCGTCGGCGTTAATTTTCCCTGATTTTGCAACATTTTTCATCGCTACTCTGTTCCTGTTTGTCGTAGCTTGATGTTATATAACCTGTAGCCTTCCTTGATAAATGGGCTATAACTGTAATTTTTCAATTCGAACCAATAGTGCCTGAGGTGATAACATTCAAACAAACAAACTCTTCTGCTTTAAAATATTCGTACAGATTAGATAGGTAGGTACTCGATAATCTTCAAATAATTATCAAAAATGTGGAAAATTTGCTATATTTTTAAAATTTTATTTAAAGATTTATTTAAAAATTGTATGTCGTTTTTCATTAAAAATTAGAGTCGCTACTCTAATTTTCAATGAAAAACCAAACACCATATTCATTATCCCATCACTATGGTACCCGTTTTCAAAAGCGCGGGCGTGACGAAGTTTCTATCTATAATGACCTAAACCGAATAACTAGTGGCTTCCCTTAGATACCCTCGCAATTGATCTTAGTCCACGTTTATGTGGAACTTGTCCTCTCGCCTCCCACCTCAGATCGACAGACAAGCTAGGATTATGCCTTACCTTTTGACGTGATAACCTCTTTTAAATCCGTCCCGTTCCATCTGTTGATAAGTTGTCGCAGGCATGGTTGCTAAGCAGCAACGAATTGTTTATTACAATGTCATCAATGTTTTCTTATGACGTTATCACGTTACATTACACCCACGACTTCGTCATAAAATAAATATTATAAATTTAAAGTAGTCTAAGATATTCCTTATAAAGTCACCTATTGGCTAGTGGAACTCTCTACTTCTACGATATTTGGAAGTTTAACCCCTGAGAGTGTGAAACTAGCGTTCTAAATTTCAATCAAGATCAAAATGAACGCGGGCGAATCCTATAAAATGTTTTAAATGACAACGCTGTTATTTCATAAAACACTGAAAATACGTATCGAAGTTAAACTTCATACTTACTTTGTTTAATCAACTCACGCATAGACATCGGTCAAGGAAATTAAATCTCGGACCACCCTAGGAAAAAAGGGTACGAAATACCTTATATGTGTGCGTTGCTAAGCTTACCTTCTTTACTCTCGTAAAGAATAATTCGTAGTTGTACGCAGCAGTGGGTCCCTAATAGGCTAGTATTACTTTTTATAGCATTTAATACCATATCTACATAAAACAGTACATTCGTTTCAATCAGACCTTCAAAATTCCCACCGTGTGTCATAAATAATATAGAATTAACACTCATTCAGATATTTCTAAGCAATCGAATTAAGCGACCTCATTTAGACCTCGAGTTATAGTGACCAGGCTTCTTGGATTTTGTGGGATAAGTCCGGATTTCAATTCGCTTAACGATGACCATGATATACAAAATTTCTTTTATTAAAATGTGTTAAATATATGATTAAGTTTAAATATTAAATCTATATTAATATTATAAAGCTGAAGTGTTTGTTTGTTTGAACGCGGTAATCTCGGGAACTACTAATCCGAATTGAAAAATTATTTCACTGTTGGATAGCCCCTTTATCAAGAAAAGCTATAGACTATATAACATCCCGCTACGACTAATAGAAGCCAAGCAGCTATGAGAAATGTTACAAAAACGGGGAAAATTTACACACATGAAGTTGCGCGGGACAACTAGTACCATATAAGCGGCGGTAGCCTAATGGCTAAGGCTTCGGACTCCCAATTGTGAGATCGCGGGTCCGAATCGTACCCATTATACTACCGCCGTGAACCCACTCCTAACACAAGCCATTGATCTTAGCTAGAGGGGTTAATAGGATTGCAAGTATTATGTGGGAATCACAATCCAACATTTCTAGTTGTCTTTTTTTTTAACTTAAAAACGATTCTTTCTAATTCAACATACTTTATAACTAACAGCATAGTGCAATTTGTTTAGTATTTTTTCTATACAAACAACTAAGTTAACTCTTATAAATATTCTCAAACATTTGATTTTGACAAGTCTGAACATAAAAAGCTCGAAGATGACGCTCTTTTCATTCCATTAATATTATAGTTAATAGCAATGGAGACAAAAGAACACATTTTACTTATAACTCTATGGAAATAGATTAAGTACTATAAGTAAACACTTGAACAGATTTCTACGGTAATGTGTGCACATTAAAAAAACCCTACATAAGTATGCGACGAAAAGATAATTTTCTTCAAAACAACTGAACGGCTTTCCAATAAGCAAAGGCATCCAGAACTGTACATCCATTTAGAAGTTACGACACCTTAAACACGTCTTATTTTACGTTAGAAGTAAAAAAAAACAAGTAGGACTATTCCCAGTCTATGCGTGGTCACCCTATTCGTAGTTCACGACCGCATGAGGGAACTCAAAACTCTAATTACCTAATAATAACTTAAAATTACAGCGCTCAATCATTTCAAGTATGTTAAATGCCAGTTGTAATGCAAATTGAATATCAAAGTTGTAAGTAGCCATGGAATATAAGTAGGCTATTTTATAACTAACTTTTCAACGCGATTTCGGACACTGTTTGCGTGATTTTTCCCCGATTTTGTAACATTTTACATTGGTGCTCCGCTACTATTGGTTGTAGCGTGACGTTATATTATATATGACACTCACAAATAACGTGGCTTTCTATTGGTAAAAGAATTTTCAAAATCGATTCAGGAGATCCAGAAATCAGACCCTCTACAACCTCACAAACGTTATCTATTTATAATATTAATATAGACTATAAGTCGCCCGAGGCTCCGCCTGCGTGTAACACGGCTATCGCGATAAAAAAACTACCATATATCCTTACGGGACTGAAAATATCTTAATACCAAATTCCATCTAAATTAGTTCAACGGTTTAAGCATAAAATGTAACATACAGATAGTTACTTTTATATTTAGATTGGATGTGTTACTGTGATGTATTTAATATACTAGCTGTCCCGCGCAACTTCGTATGCGTTCATTTTCCCCGTTTTTGTAACATTTTTCATTACTACTCCGCTCCTATTGGTCGTATCGTGATGTTATATAGCTTATAACCTTCCTCGATAATTGGGCTACCCAAATGAAAAAGATTTTTTCAATTCGGACCAGTAGTTCTTGAGATTGCTGCGTTTAAACAAACTATTCAGCTTTATAATATTAGTATAGATTACTGTAAAGTTTCATCAAAATCCATTTAGTAGTTTTTGCGTGAAAGAACAACAAACACCCATCATCATCCATACAACTATCCATCCATACAAACTTTCTGATTTATAATAGTAGTAGGTAGTAGTAGGAAGTAGGGTTAGTAAAATATTACTAACATTTAAACTTTCGCGTTGCATGATTATAACTATTTAATATACGGGAATTAACGCGCATTGTTTACCTGAAAATTGCTTGACGTTTCGACCAGGTTGCACCGGTCGTGGTCACAAGCGGACTGACCACGGCCGGTGCAACCTGGTCGAAACGTCAAGCAATTTTAAGGCAAATAATGCGCGTTAATTCCCGTATAATAAATAGTAGTAAAATATTAGATATTCAAGACTCTATTGTAAATTTGGTAAAATATCATATTTTACTAAATTTACAATAGAATCTCTAAGCTACTAGGCCCATGGTGTTCCCATTCCCCTGATGGGACAAGTGACACAATTTTATCATAGGACAAATTTCACCAAGGTTTTAGCTCCAAAAGTCCCAAGTACTCGTACCATTTCGCATTAGATTCAATTCAGTATTTTTTAGATAGTTAATTAATTAACTGCTAGACGATGATTAAGTATTAATATTTTTAATTTTCACATTTAATTATAAGTTTGCTTTATGTAAAAAGTTCAAGAAACTTCTTAATTAGTTCCCATAATTAGAACATTAGTTTTAATTACGTATGTGAATTCTTGTTATCACCTGTCATTACCTTGTAGTTTTTAATCACTGCTTTGTCGTATTAAAATTATTAATTCGTTTTTGTGTATTTTATACTAATTACTTGAGTAGGTAGGTACACCTAGGAGTTGCATCTAGCATTTGTTACTGTGAGAATAGTCTTTGATATTCTGATTTTATCGTTATAGAATTTTAGATTAATTACACTTTTAGATTAATCTTTAGATTAATTGAAATATTTAAAACACAGATTAAACAATGGTGTTCATACGCAGATTCATTACATCACGCTACGACCAATAGGAATGGAGCAGCAATGAAATATATTGCAAAAACAGGGAAAATTTACGCATACGAAGTTGCGCGACTCAGCTAGTTAGAGATAAAATGGGGGTGGCAATTTACTATCGAAATCTAAGTCGCGTACGAAGCTATTAGGAAAAGTACCGTACCATAGTAGTTTATCAAGGAACGCTATAATTTATATAACGTCATGCTTTGACTAATAGGAGCGGAGCAGCAATAAAAAATGTTGCAAAAACGGTGAAAATTTACGCAGACGAAATTGCGCCGGTCAGCTCATTACGTATAAAGTTTTCATCTATACGTTCCTACCTACCTACTTTCATAATTCGCTGCTGCATTTAGTTAATATCATAACGGTGTATTACATCAGCTAAACCAGTAGATACGCGAGTCGAGGTTCGAATCTCGTTTGAGAAACAATTTAACTTTCTAGCATTAAGTTTTAATTACAGCTGTAAAGCTGGTGCGTCTCTATTCAATTTAGTATTCAATAGTGTTGTGCTATCATACAACTTGTTGATTGAGTTGATATGAGAAATAAAGACGTAAACATTTATTATAGTTGTTGGTAGTTGGCAGATGTTTCTGCAGATAAGCAACGTTTTCACTTTCTGATATAAAGATGGGTAACCTTTTTAAAAAAATACAATTCTTTGTGCCTTTAAGAGCTGTTTAAGGTATCAACGTATATTCTAATTTCGAACTATTACTTACTTTTTTTTTACTTACTTTTTTACTATTACTTAACTACTTCGAGCAACCCACACTTAGACTTTGTTCATAGACTCGGAATCACACACACAAGGAAAACTTTCAGAATAAAGTGGTCCGAAGTGGTCCAAGATTTCGTGTCCGTGAACAAAGTCTATATGTGCCTTGCTCGAGCATGTTTGCATGAATTAAAAAAAGAAGCGGCTAAGGCATCTGTCTAGCAATCGTAAGGTCGCGGGTTCGAATCATTATACTACCAACGTGAACCCACTCCTAACACAAGCCTTTGAGCTTAGCTGGAGTGGTTAACAAGATTGTTAGTAACGTGGGACCCAATCCCACATTGCTAGTTATCTTTTTTTTTTAATATATAAAAAATTACGTTCTGTATTAACTTTCTCTTTCTGTTGACTTTTCATCCCATCTCCCTATAAAATTGCGGGAATTGAGAGTGCACCTATGTTTGCGTTTATACTAGAACTCTATATCTCCTCCTTTACCTAATCCTCCTTGAAATTAGCCGGTATAATCGAAATCGATTAAAACAACACCCAATCATTAGTAAGATTGTCACAATGGCACCTACACTAACAGTTATTTAAGAGGCCTATTTGTTTTTCACTTCAAATTTAACATAATAGCGCCTATTCATGACTATGGGATCAATAGTCATCAAGTGAACATAATAAATAATAGACCACATCGCCTCGTACGCCCACTCGCGAAACTCATTACCCTACTTTCTGAGGTAATGGTGCATCTATATTACTGCTTTTTGTGGATCAAGGTTTCCACGTATAAAGTTGATTGCAGATACAGACATGTGGCTGTATAGGCATAATTGAGAAAATGTGTACATATTAAAAATCACCTATACGTGAGGCAAAAGTTGATTACATAAGTCTCCAAAATGAAAGAAAAGAGAGTAGAAAAACTTTGATGCCACAGACAGGCAGACTACACAGAGGGAAAAAAACCTTTTTGTTCATCGGTTGGTTATTTCAGGTCAAAATTAAAGCAATTTTTTTTCTACAAAAATATTTCAATGAGATTTTTTTTATATGGTACCACTAGTAACAATATTCTGCTATAAAACGCCGCTACAATGCCACAGATAGATACACAAATAAAGTAATAATACCACCCTTTTATGTCAGAGATTTTAAATAGAAATCCTCTGACTCATTCATTCAGTATCAAGGTCCTGTCCAAACGCTGAAATCAAAAAACCTGAAAAGTTTGTAAAGATATATCTTTTGTAATGTAGACTAGTACAGGGTTTCCCAAACAGGGTTCCACTGAACCTTGGAGTTCCATAGAAAAGTCAACAAAGTTCGGCAAAAACGTTCGTTCCGAGGGAGAGATGACGAGCCACACAAACGGCCACCACAGGTCATAGCGTTGCTATAACCAGGCTGGACATTCCAACAGAGTGTGAGGTTTCTAAACCCCTAGAATAGTCAATCATAATATTGTATCGCACAATCAAATATTGTACGCTTTGCTCATACATGTATTTATTATTTCTGTTTAAGTAACGTTGTTCAAATTTAAGAAATCAACATAATGATACGAGTAATTTGCCTGGTTGCCAGTAAGTTGCCTGCCTCCACCTTCCGCATCCAATTCATCCCAGCGACCTTCTTTAGGTCGTCGGTCTATCTGGGTGGGGGGTTATCCTACCTTGCGTTGACAGTCTCCACAACAATTGCCTATAAATGCTATCGAAAGTAACTTAATGTTTCTTGCTCAACAATGTAACTTGGGTGTAGATTCACCATAACAATATACACCTACGCTTTCTATACGCCTAGTTTTAATTAGCTAGGCATAAATATGAGTTTGTTTAGATAACACAGTAGTATAATAGGTTGTAACTCATTAGTTAATGTTGTACTTAAACTCCATTGATACGGTGATATCATGGTTGTTTTCAATTTACGGGATGCAGAGGCGTGAGTTGGTTTCTTTATAATGGCCTCTCTTCAGAGACCAGCCAACAACGCAGGAGGTATTCTTTCTTCCAGCATACAAGATCGTATTTTTATTTTCTTTGGGAAAATTTCATGCCGAGATTTTACGTTTGTGGAGCAACTGGTAGTGCAAGGAAAAGTGGAAGTCATAAGGTTACGCAGCAGAACAGCTATGCGTTGGACCGACCAAATGGTCCACTTCATGAATGTACCAGGATGGCTGCAGTGAGAGAGGTGTAGTGACAGTTTGTTAAAGGGGTCAACCCTGACAATACGATTACAACCACTCTGCGCAGAGTTTAGCGTCGAAGAAATTTATTGGAGTTAAGTATGCGTAGACGCAAGTATTTTCTAAGTTTGGTGGGTTCAAATCTACTTGGACGTCAGCAAGTGCATTTGTTAAGCATTTCTTCTGAAGTTGAATTTGCTAAGTAAAATATTTAGGGTGCTCTTTCTCCAGGGCTATTGGTTTCATCCATTCTGTATATATAATCATCATCAGCCTGTATCGGGCCACTGATGGACAGAGGTCTCTCCTAATTTACGTCATAATACCCGCTCCTCCGCCTTCCACAGCCAGCCTCATTTAAGTAGTCAGACCATCTGGCTGTTGGTCTTACCTTACGTTTACCAAGTCGCAGTCTCCACTCTAGGACATGTTTGCTCTAGCCGCCATCAGTCCTTCCACTTAATAGTTAACTTTATTAGCACATTAAGCTCTTGACATACTTTCTTATCTTGAAATCTTTAGTCATTTAAGAAAATTCCCATAAGACTTACCGGTCATTCCGATTATTTACACTCATTTTCTACTATTTATCATTAAAAAATCGCTATTAAGGTTAAAATGCAACCAGCGTAACTTGAAAAATGTTAATTCCGCGTTCTCTTTGATTAAGAGATCAATATAAACTGGTAGGGCTTAATACATTGAAATACTTTTCACACCTAGACTACAGAAGCGATGTCTATTTTGCAATTCATTAAATAATAAACTTTATGAATGTTTGATAGAGTTCATTTTTGATTGCATGATGATAATATTGTAGAATTCTATAGATACCTAAGTGATTGTTGGGCGTTTTTGATTTGAAACTTTAAAATTAAATGCATAAGGGTTATTATTGAGATTGTGGGATTAGGGCTAGTCCTATCTTTATGTCAATTCAGAGAGAGATTCAATATTAATTGTTGGTCATTATTTTGTAGTGTAGAAAGCGGCGTGACAGTAGTGGGTCGCCCTCGCACTAGATGTAGGATGACAATGATTTGTATGTTGTCAATATGCAAGACCTAAGGGTATTGCGTCTGTCATTATGCCAAAGTTCATTGCATTATTAAAATTTAACATAGTTATAGCGTTTTCCTTTTGTCAAATTGTACTGTTCTGTATTTTTATTTGTATGATTAAAATGTAATTCATGTCTATCAACAAGTTTACTGCATCTATAATTTTTTTTTCTACATCACCTAATCACCAAGGTAGACTGGCATAGAATATTTTTAGCATTAAGTCCACTTCTGTACAATTTTGTGCAAAAGTTTAAATAAATAAATAAAATCTGATTGCAATATTACTGCTTATATCTTTGTAATTAATATTTTGATTTACTTTTTAATTCTTAAATAAACTACTAACTAAAAATTGCACGAAATTTTAGGGTGCTTAGATTTAGACAAAAAATAGGTGGGTAACAAGCAATCAGTATTATGTGTATACCAATGGATTTACAACACATAGAGTTTTTAAGTGCTTCAAGAAATTTGTAACATATATATCCATGCCTAAGGTAGTGCCGCGAGCGGGTACCAACTTATTGCTCTGTGCGCTGCTGACGCGGGCCCTACGCACGCTCAACGCGGTCGCTAATCAAATAGATATCTTCCCGTGTACATTGAACGAATTCACAAAGATCGCATTTTGTGTAGTTTGTAAGTTACAGTATTAAGTTGTGCTTTTTTATGTAATCTCCTTTTTTTATTATGTACACTATCGCATTAGGTTAGGGGACCTGTAAAAATAGATGTTAAATAAATAAATAAAAATATACTTATTTAATATATCTATCTATTTCTTACACGTTAGAGAAAATAGGCATTTATTGCTTAGTCAAATCAAAATGGTTATTTATTGTAAAAGATAATCTTGATAACGCTGAAGTAAGGAACAAGGTCAGTAGTAGGTATAGCAGTTACTGATTGATATCCATCGTTCAGGAATAAATTGAATAGCAAAACGATATTCGCTTCCTTTTAAGGTATTCAGTAATGCATTATTGAATTCTATGTAGAATATATTTTACATTTTGCTATTGATGGTATTGATTTTAAAATTTCTTTTATTTATTATTCTATGTCGAAAACAATGTTATAATAACTGTAGTTACTTTGCAACACTAACATCATTTACCATAAATTAATGAGACACTGAGGTTGAGAAATTAGTATAGTTGGCTTAGTTTACAAAAACTTAATATATTACATTAAAAAAAAAATCAAGTAATCAAAAAAGAAAACGATATTAGAATTATATCTATTTCTTGAAAGCGTCATCTTTAACATTTACTGGACTTGATTTGATCTCAATCTGACTAATCTAAAGCAGTGTTGGTGTATCAATAACAACACTGTGTTAACATCACAACAACACATATAATAAATACTAGATACAGCTAAGCTTTCAATTTTATTCTCAAGTTTGCACCGAATACAGTATTTTAATATTTTAAAAATAGTTTTCTATCAATTGTTTCTCAACTTCTCCAAAACCCATAGCCACCCTACTAACAGTACATGTTAAAGCTTTTGTGTTGAGACATAATTGTTAATGTTTAATAGAATCCATACGTTTTACTTTCTCTCTCACACCATAGCCAACAATCTAGATAAAGAAAAGGACAGCAATAAATTAAACAAGAGTGTTTTACATTAGTAATGTTTCTGGTATTTGAAAACGGTTATTTTGTCATTTATTTTAAAGGTATTTTATAGCTTGGGATAGTTTCAGTATTTTTTTTTTAAGACGATTCCCGCAGTAGGGTACATACAAGCCCTGTGTCGCGGGGGACTTTACAAACATACAAGTCACGGACACAAAGTACACCCAAACTCGGAACAACAATTTGTGAATCACACAAAGTAATATCCCGTGTGGGAATCGAACCCACGACCCTTGCGTAGCAGTCAGACATACTCCCACCGCGCCACAGAGGCAGTCAATAATTTGTTTCAAAATTAGACATTAAACTGATGTCGGTCTGTTTTTTAATGTTCTTTCCCGAGACTCAAACTATCTGTATACCAAATTTCAACTAAATCGGTTCAGTGTTTTAAGCATGAAAACGTGACAAATTGAAAGAGTTATATGAATTATATGCACACTTAAAATACAATAGTTAAATATATATGGTTTTTTGGGGGAGGCCTTCAGCCGTGGAAGTGTTTCAGCTAAAACGACGACGAGGATTGCAAGGATTCATAGATATTTGCCTCAAATACGTGACTCACCCGGTACCTCCAATTTTAAAATAAATAAAAGAAGATAATTGGAAAAAAAAATCGTACTCCTTCGGTTAAAAACTACTAGACGGATTTTCATTAAACCTTACAATGTTATAGCCCATACATCAGAGAAGCATTAAAGCTATAAAAATCTAATTTATTACGGATGAAGCCACATGAAAAATAGTCTAGTATATTGCCACCTGAAGCAAACATTTACTTGGGTAGTCCACCATTAAGTTCCATGGCGACTCGACTCCAAACTGTTCTCTCTATTCATAGCTTCAAACCCCTTTTATATGTAAAACTGATGTTGTAGAGAATACATGGAGACCAGAGGCATTTTCTAAACAATTTTTATGCGATGTTTGTCTTGTTTACACTTGCGGGCAAGATAAATTGAACACCATATTTGTTCAAAATTATAAAAAAATATATATTACGGGTCTTACCCGTGACCACGGCTGTTGCAATACGGTCGAAACATATTTAAAACGAGGTATTTTACATTAAATTATTTACGCGATTAAGACCCGTAATATATATATACAAAATTAACGGGTTTACTTAATGAAATTTTGTTATTATTTACTGTTCTATTTTCAAAAGTGTGAATTCAATACATAATAAATACTTTTTTACATTTTAAATTTTAAAATTAATTATTTTATGTAATTAAATTAATTATTAATCATCAATGACTAAATTGAATGGATTGAATGCTGTTGAAATCACTTAATTAATTAATTCGTATTCCCCCATTAGCGCATTTGAATTATTTTTTTATGACGGTTTTTTTTCGGTACGAGTAATTGTTTTATTTTCACTAGTTTTTTTTTTTGAGGTTTACAAACCTTACCACTTTGCGAAATTACCTAAAACCTGTTACTAAGTGATATTCCGTTACACATGACAAATTCACAAAAATACATAAAACGTACATTATGTTCATCGAAAATTTATTCTACTATTAATGTTCTAACCAATAATAATCGTTAAAGCGCCATTAACTTACTAAGTATAATCGGACGCACTTTAATGAGCTATTTAATAAGCACTTTTTAATATACAAAGCACTTCAAAGTAATTTATATGTGGAATCTTGTAATTCTGCTACAATGTTGATAGGACCATAATATTCTCGATTTAATAATAGAATGGACGTCTATAGGACTTGCGACGAAAATATAACAGAATTTCGTTTATGCAAATAATTTCTCGAGGCTCTACTGCTACTAAGCTATAACATTGTAAAGTTACATGTCATTCCGTATGGTAGTTTTGACGTGCGCTTACAGTTGTCGTAATGTCGGCTTATACCCGGGGCTACAGCTTGAAAGATGTCAAATTTACAAATACATTCCAACTTAGAGGGTGAGTATTCTCTTATATCATTAAAGAAACTTATGCTAACTGTAATGTATCTAGAGCCACGTGTTCCTTTGAAAGTAACATTTTACTTCTAAGTAATACACTTAATGTTAACACTCTTGCAAACCTATTTTAAACGAATACAATCCTCCACATTCCCTTCAAAATAACGCCCTGAAAAGCAAAACAAAAACGGATTCAGTACACAAGTCTGAATCAGATTCACGGCCTCAACATCGCGCCATATTGATATGTAAATTCAACGACATTTTTGCTTCCCCTTTGCATCTAATATTTTACTGTTGAGTATCTTATTTATGCAGCCCATCTTGAATAAGACGTATCTGTCTATCGTGTACAGGTTTCGGCCACTAATGATCTGAGGCGAACCCTTTTTTGCTCTCTCTAACTAAATAATGTCGACGTGAGTTGGGTACTTTATTTTGCTTTAAGTGTACACTTGTACAGATTGGCCGTTTGGATTAAAGTATGTTAGTTGTAGATTTTAAAGGCTGTTTTTTTGCATTGAGGTGTAAGGTCGATCGTCTATTGCGGTATTGTTAATAAAAAAAATGAAATTTCCTCATATTCCAGTCTGTATTTTTTTTAATTAGTTGGGTGTTTGACTACTTTGACAAACTACATTCATGCAAAGGTTCAACCATTTTGACCGCTGGATACCAAAACAACATACTTTTTAGACAGATATTAAAAACTCCATATTATTTAGAACTCTAAACTGTAATAAGAACAATTATGTTTTGGACCGAAGTCCAAAACATAATTATTCTTATTCATATAACAGTAAACGTATTTTTATCATACAAAGCTAAAATCCATCTCAATTAAAAAGTGTCACATAGCAACGGTCACGTAATTGATTGGTTGCTAGGCAACACCGAATGACGATTGTAGCGGCATGCGATAAATTCGAACTAACGTTATTGACTAGTTGCTAAGCAACGTGAATTGCAATATGTCATCAATGTTTTTATGACGTTATCACGTTATATTATCGTCTGTAAACCAACTTTAGACAACCATTTTTTAGTACAATAATTGCATTTTTGAAAATGCAATAATGTATTAATAAAGTTTGAAGCGGCGGTAGCCTAATGGCTAAGGCATCGGTCTCGCATTCGTGCGGTCCTGGGTTCGAATCCTGGCCATTATACTACCGACGTGAACCCACTCCTAACACAAGCCATTGAGCTTAGCTGGAGGGGTTAGCAGGATTGTTAGTAATGTGGAACTACAATCCCACATTGCTAGTTATCTTTAAAAAAAAAAAAATATTGGCAAGAAGTGCCTATAAAAATTACTATAACCATTTTTTAATACAAACAATCGCATCCAAATCTGTCTATTCATTTCGGCCGCTACGATACCATAGTCCAACATATTTTAACAAAGATCAAGAACAACACAAATGGAACGGACACTTTATAAAAAAACAGCCCACTAGGTTATTACTTTACAGTTAATACAACCGCAGTACCAACTAAACAAAACCTACCAATTAAATAGAACCGGCAAATATTTTCAATTAAAGGTAGTGCAGTAAATCAAAATTGGATTTCAATTAAGCATCCCAATGCTTTGGCGGCATTAATCACTTCTGTTAATAGAATGGCCTAGACACAGTACTTGCCACCTACGGCTCTGTTTGTGCAGAGATGTGAACACACTGGAAACGATACAGGAATAAAGAGAAGAAAATATAAAATGGCGACCATCTGCTGCCGCAATGTCGTTCACGTACATTTTTCAGGATAATGAGTGTGCCCAATTATATCCAGATTCTACTTAAATTTTAATATTAGTAAGGTTTTGAAGAACTGACGTGCATCTTGATTGACTGACTGCTAGATCTATTATATGTTATCTTCTTAAGTTTAAAATAAAAAATAATTTTCATGGTCTACTTGATGTTAATATTTATTTGCTGACACGAATACATTTTGTGTTATTATAACTATTAGAGACAGTAAAGAGGAATTTTGATATTATAATTAAAAAAAAAAATTACATTAATCAATGTGTCACGATCTCACGATCCGAAATACTCTAACTCTCTGAATCAGTTCTAATATTAAAAAAAAACTTTTATATAAACGGAGAATACTTCCAGATCATTATGTATTAAAATACTCTCTCTCTCAGATATTCATTTGCTGCAAAACTATTTTAAAGAAGACTCCCGCAGTAGTTTACTAGCCTTGTGTCGCGAGGGACTTTACAAACATACAAGTCACGGACACAAAGTTTTTCGGAACAACAATTTGTGGATCACAAAGTGTCCCGTGTAGGAATCGAACCCACGACCTCTTGCAGTCAGTCTTGTAGCAGTCGGATACACTCCCGCGATATAATATTGGAACATGAGATAAAATTAAAATTTTATCTCATGTTCCAATTTTCAATTAATGTAATTTGCATCAGTCCTCTAGCAAGTGGCAACACCTCATCCCCATATCAAGCTTATAAACGTTCAAACATTGTAAAATTGGGAATTTGAAAAGAGTGACCGCGAGTTTTTATTGCCATGTTCTTTTCTCCGACTTTAACTATTATTTTCGAACTTGGCATTACATGTAGGTACTTGTAGAATACCGACAAATCACCAGCGTTGTTTTGCATCATAAGTAAAAAAATAATTTTTAATTTTTGAATTTCTTTGTCAACACTACGCTCAAGTCACATCCATTATTCATTTCTCTTTCAAACATCACAGTGGCCGATTTAATAAAACATAAACCGTTGCCCCACAGTACTGGATTCGAATTAATTCACACTTTCGCTAATGAGAATTTACTTTATGTTAGAAATAGCAGATTGTATGTTAGTTTAACACATGAGATTGAAACTTCATAAACAGATTAATATTTGTTTATGTGTTTGCAATACAGTAGCGAGTCTTTTCGGAAACTACTTGACCGATTTTTGTTTAGAGTGGGTTCACGTCAGTAGTTAAATGTGTAGGATTCGAACCCGCGACCTCACGATTGCGAGACCGATGCCTTGTGATGAGATTTCATTTAGAAGCAGCTTATAGCTTAGTGAAGGACATTTTTTTGAAGATTCCCGCAGTAGGGTGCTAGCCCTGTAACGCGTGGGACTTTACAAACACTCAATTAACTAATACAAAGTACACCTAGACCCTTGTGGTGTCCCTTATAGGAATCGACCTCACGATCTCTTGCGTAGCAGTACATTTATTTCGACTTTTGCTCATATATATTCTGATAACATTTCATCCAAACTGATATTATACATGTGAAAGTGCCTCTTTGTCTGTCTATCTGTTACGTTTTGACACTTAAACTGCTGAAACTATTCGGGGGTGATTTAGGTGGTACAATTGACCAAATATCGACCAAATGAGCACCAACTTTTTTGCAATTTCGGGGGTTACAACACCCATCGAACATAGGATAGTTTTTATCGTGATAACCGACATCTACGTGGTAGAAGCCGAGGGCAAAAACTAATTTGAAATATACTAATGCCTTTTGAAAGCCCAATGAACTCACACGATTTAGAAATCGTAACCTCAAATCACTTTTCACCCAACACCATACAAGACTTCAGCAAATATCCTTTCCCTTATACGTACATAATGCCATAAACACACCGCACACTAAGCATAAATTCCCCACACATTTCACGGTCTATTTTTGCATAAAGTGTATAGCTGGCCTTATTTAGGTACAACACTAGTGTTCCACATCTGACTAGTAACACCTTCGGGGTTATTAATTTACTGAACATTGCTTGCGATTTAAACTAGTGATGCGAAAATGTTATCGAGATCGAGTGGGAGCTTCGTTTAAGAGGAATGAGTGGGAAATTTATAGATAAGATAAAATAAGATATTTATATTTGTTAAAACATGAGTATACACGCCAAAAGCATACAAGATGGACAATTAATTATTTTATGAACAAATCATGTTTAGCCATTGCGATTAATTTCATTTAAATCAGACGTTACATTACAGTTACACAAAGTTACATACCAATAAATTACTTTAATAATATACATTACATTTTTTATTACATAATTCACAGACAATTTATATATAGATTTAATTAGTTTTAACACTCATACACTTATGTTTTATATAACATTATGTTATTATTTAATTAAACAATTAAAAAAAAATGTCTTGTTATAAAAAAAATAGAATTTTCCATCACAAATGACAGCATTTTTGTTTCAACAACACAAATTAATTAAAATTTTTATAGAAGATACGATGTTTAAAGCTCATTATTTTGGGTAATTACAATTGTTATAGAATTTTATAAGCTAGTAAATATTTTATTTTAAGGCTAAACACCTTTGTTTTATTTAAACCTAAGTTTTATATAAACGACGTTTCGACCGAAACGTCGTTTTATATTTAAGCGATTAAGAACCGTAGCTTATAAAATCTATAATGTGTACAAATCGCGAAAGTTTACAAACATACAATTACAATTGTTAATTATTTTTGTATAATAATAATAATATCTTGGGACAGCTCACACAACGTTATCTAATCCCAAACTAAGCAAAGCTTGTACTATGGAAACCAGACAACTGATAAACATACTTATATATTTCTAAATACATACATATTATAGATAAATAACACCCAGACACAGAATAAACCATCGTGCTCATCACACAAAGTTTTATCCTGGGTGGGGATCGAACCCACGACCTCTTGCGTAGCAGTCGGATACACTCCCACCGCGCCACAGAGGCAGTCAAAGTGTATCCTTTGTATTTAAATACTTAGCTTCAGACAAGTGTCCAACGCAACATATCAGTTATATTCCGATAAAAGGTTTAATCGTAAGCAATATTTATAAAATTACTATCTATTGCACAAATAATATAAATGAGTAATATATATTACTATTATTTCCCGTTGAATTCCCGTAGCTTCGGCCCATCCCTATTGATTCTACAACCAGGTTAGCACACCGCCTTCGGCTGAAATAATATAAAGGTCTGTGGGACGAGCAATTCAGTGAGACGAATCGGCCCTGAAATGTTGTTAATAATATAACGGAGATAGCCTTAGTAATTGTTTGTTGTTATATTAAACTGTTCTATTTATATTACTTGCTTTAGCCCGCGGCTTTCCCTACTGACCCCCTTAGAACTTAGTTTCGTGATATGCTTTCTTATCCCTTATGTATTTCATAAAAGAAATGTCTCTAAAGAATTTGAGCTTGCTAGAGTTTAAGCTGAAATTGAAGAGTGGATAAATGAGTCAGGTCTTTCATTTTTATGTATGACTGCCTCTATGGCGCGGTGGGAGTGTATCCGACTGCTACGCAAGAGGTCGTGGGTTCGATCCCCACCCAGGATAAAACTTTGTGTGATGAGCACGATGGTTTATTCTGTGTCTGGGTGTTATTTAACTATAATATTTATGTATTTAAAAATATATAAGTATGTATCAGTTGTTTGGTTGCCATAGTACAAGCTCTG
This sequence comes from Herminia tarsipennalis, assembly GCA_945859575.2. NCBI lineage: Eukaryota > Metazoa > Arthropoda > Insecta > Lepidoptera > Erebidae > Herminia > Herminia tarsipennalis. Next base: position 3,957,102 of record OX243834.2, on the reverse strand, counting down.
CTTAGTTTGGGATCAGATGGCGTTGTGTGAATTGTCCCAAGATATTATTATTATTATTATGTATTGGTTTTTGTTGGAAGCTACAAAATATTGTTTATAAAATCCTAGCTCTCGCCCGCGTCCCTCGTGGATATTGGTTATTGCAATAAATACCTATCTTAACTCCCTTCCCGGCATTCAAACTATCTTCATACCAAATTTCATGTAAAAAACGTAACGGACAGAGTTCCTTTCATAGCTTAAAAACAACATTAAAATTTTCAGTCGTTGTTCTGAAGTCTAGTAGAAAGAGGATAACTTAATATGTTTTACGAGTGTGTACTTTTATAAGGTTCATTGACATACTCAATAACCTAAACGGCTGGAAATTGAGATTCAGAATACACAGATGATGTGTACGACAGCAATACTTGATGACGGAGTGGTTAAAGCAATAGGAATGGAATGGCAAGGTGCTAGAGGGTTCATGTGCAGAAACTAAAGAAAACTTTGTCTAAACTATACATACATAGCAGGCTCCCCGATGGCTAATGGATGAAGGACGTTAGGACAAACGGTAACTCATCTAAGAACCTGAAATGCAAACATTGTTTAACTTCACCAATCATCACTTTTGCATATTCTATTGAGCAAACCAAGTAAAAGGAAATTGCATATCTAAGATACAAATAACGGATACCGGTACTCGATATAAATCGTATGCTTTCACAAATGTACTCATATTTCTTAGACAAGTATTTAGTTGGTACTTCACTACTGCAGTCGCTCCAAGGGTTTATATTAAGGCCATCGTTTAAGGTCCTGACTCATTAAACCTTACTCTGATTATGAACTAGCATCGTCTGAATACTTTGTTGTGTGTACTGTGCTCTTGGGCATCTGTTCGTATTTTTTAGTACGGGGCAAAAATAATTGAATTTGCCCTAAAAAAAATTCTTAGAAAATCACATTATATGTTTTACTGTTGTACCAACTATTAACTACTAGGATCGAAACCTTACACCATCGTAACATGACTATAACCTAGTCGTTACAGCATTGAGATACACGAGAGGTCCGTGACTCAGTAACAAGGCAACCACTCTCGATCTAAAGATGCGTGACGGTTTTCAAAAAAATTGTTTCATGCTCTCATTACATGCCCAATAGCATCGAGCTCATATCATTCGTTTTTGAGCTGAGCGTGATAAGCTCTCGGTCCTGCTGACAATATTTTTGTTTGTGTCGAATTTCCATCTTATCAGACTATGCGAGTAGTTTAGTAACAGAATCTTGTGATTATTGTCTTAAAACTTCCGCGATTTTTATACATATTAGATATATTTCGGGACTTAATCGCGTGAATTATTTAAAGGTATGAACCTATAAGTGTAGTGTGTAGAAGTACCGACAGTACAAATTATCAAAATTATTAAGACCAGGTGAGGGTAGTTGAAAAACGGAGAACTCACGGCGACATCGCTAAGCTGTCATTAGTCGACCCGTGACCACGATCGGTGCAATTCGATCGAAACGTCGGGTAAATAAAAGGTTCGTACCTTTAAATAATTCACGCGATTAAGTCCCGAAATATATCTCATAGAATCTTTTGACTTATATTGGCGCACACACTAGTGTCAATACCGTGCTTGTATCATTTTTGTTGGTACCGCAATGCTACATTTTTGCCGGTGATGAAGCGGCTCCTGTTCTAATAGATATTGCTCCGGTATACTGGGCGGCGACCATTACATGATTACAAAATCAGGTGCGAATCAGTTAATGGTAGTGATACTATGATCGAGTGGTTTTAAACAGAACGGTATTATGAAGGATAGTAATCCTATGGATGCCATCGTCAATTCATCCCGTTTTACTAGTTAAAGAATGGAATGTTTATATCATAGGTTTATTTATGGGACCTGTAAGCTTTGACAATGAATATATCAGCGAGGTTAACTTGGCTGCCGTTTCATTTGCGGATCAGGAATGTTTGGTAAGGTTAGGATTATTTTCAAACAGCATTATGAAAACGTATAGCCTCCTAGATATAAAGTGTGCGGGACAACGTCAACACTATTATAATTAACTAGCTGTCCCGCACAACGTCGTCTGCGTAAATTTTCCCCGTTTTTGCAACATTTCTCATTTCTGCTCCAATTGCTCGTAGCGTGATGTTATATAGTCTATAGCCTTCCTCAATAAATGGGGTATCTAACAGTGAACGAAACTTTCAATTCGGACCAGTTTCTTTATTATTTTAAATTAATTATTTATTTTAAAGTGAATATATAAACGAAATATTCTGTGAATATTTCGTTTATAGTGTCTATCTATTGCCGTTATCAAAATAAAGCAAAAACGAGCAAAAAAAATCACGTTTGTTGTGTGGGAGCTCCAAAAATATTTATTTTATTCTGTTTTTTAGTATTTGTTGTTATAGCGGCAACAGAAATATATCATTTAGTCAGCAGCCTGATGGCAGGCGGACAGACAGACAGATAGACGGACGGACAGCGGAGTATTAGTAATAGGGTCCCGTTATACCCTTTAGGTACGGAACCCTAAAATTAAAAAATAAACGCAGGTGATTCTGCGGAGAAAAGAGAGTATCCAATTTATAGTTCATCGCTACAAATTATTGTCTCTCTTGTCTTTGCTAACAAATAATTTATTGCTTTGCTTACGTACCCATCTACATTTCCTAGTAATTCTTGTTATTGCGTAATACTAATTAATATTGTAATAATTGCTTTTCCGTATATCTGTCAACGATTATTATAAAGGTAACAGCAATACAGAATGTGAAAGTCTTGGGAGTTGGTGTAAAATGGGAGATTTGCGAGGTTAAGCAACGTTACAACGTTGGTGATCATTTTGTAAAATCACACCGCTTCCTTGCTCAGAAAACATAGTCTGTGGTTCGTAGTAAAAGACGTTTTATAATATCTACTATGTGAGTGACAATGTTACCTATACACTTGTAAATACACGGGAGTAACAAACTTATAAAATTCTTTGTCCTGACTGACTATGGATCTGATGTCGGATGGACGGACGAGTCTAAACTATTGGTGGACGTGTCATTTTAGGACGTGTTTCTTATGTTATGTTGGTATCCGACAATTCCACCCCTAAGGGGATAAAATAGGGGTTGGAAACTTGTGAGAAACTCAGTCAGTTTTGAAGTTAGATCTGTCGAATTTTGGCTTTTTGGTTTAAAATTAAAAAAAGCATATTTCAGCGTATATTTTGGAAAATCAACCCCTAAGGGCGTAAAACGTTTTGTGTGAAACTCTGTCAGTATTGAAATTTGATTTATGTGTCATATGTGGCTTTTTAGTTTAAAAAAAGTGTTTTTGGATAAATCAACCCCTTTACCCCCTTACTTCAACCCCCTGTTAAAGTATGGGTTGCAACTTCGTATGAATTTCTGAAGCTAGATCTTGAGCTTTTAGGTTTTAAGCAAACAAACACATATTTCAGTGTTTTCTTCTAAAGCGAAAATCTACCCTTAGGCAAAAAACAAGGTATTTTACCTTAAATTATTCACGCGATTAAGACCCGTAGTACATATAAATTTTCATAATGTGTACAAATCGCAAAAGTTTATCAACACTTGTATACTTTTCATTGGTTTTAAATATCAGTTAATAAATGTGCCATTTGCATAGTTAAACATGTATTCTAAATAACTATCAACACATGATATGTAACACGGAAATGTGCAGAAACCGTACTATCTCCACTATATATCTTCAATGATTGATTAAGGTATTTCTAAACTAACTGTACAGAGAATGATCTAATATTAACGCTTTTTGGATTCCTAGAATTGATATCTTATTAATGTAAGCTTACTATCTAAGAAATTAATTAAAATCATTAATTAATATAATAAAGTTTATTTATAAGAATAATACTGGTTGGTCTTGTGGCTGTCGCGATAAAATTTATATTGACCAATGCTTTAAGCTTACCTTTGTACGAAATAACATCAAAATAGGTACAGTGTTTTTAGAGATTTATTTTTGCTTGAATTAAAAATGAGCGTTATTCGGATGGAAGGAAATATCGACAAGGTTTAGTAACAATGTGTTTAATAATTATTTTATTATAAAAACTTGACGCCAGTTAGGCAACTCAATTTACAATGAATAGACATTGTTATGCATTATCTACAATCAGTATAATATATTAGTTTTGTCATGAGATCAAATCATTTGCAAAAGTAAACGTGTGTTGATTTTTGTTGTGTAATTCACATGTATTGTTTTATGGATGGGTGTGCGTTTGATATGTCATAAATTAATATTATTACAGTATAATAATGACTTCTAATCAGCTAGATACGTTGTTTATCATTTGCAAATATTAAAACTGACTCTGCACAAATAACCTTAACCACGTCGTCTTGTCTAAATCTATTTTTTGAAAGGTACAAATTCAGCGTCACGGGGGAATTGGCAAACATACTAATCATATACACAAAGTTCACTTATCTTGTAACAACAATTTGTGAATCACAGGAATTGGTGTCACATGTGGGAATCGAATCCATGACCTCCGGCTTAGCATTCAGGATCACTAACCACTAAAATAGGCCATCAAATATAATATTTCGAAAACTTATGCTGAACTGCGGCGAAAAGCTAGAGTAACTCGTATATACCTACTTGTTGGTACCCATATTACTTTTATCAAAGTATTGAATTAACCTACAAAGTAACATTACAATAAGTTCATAACCATAAGATTTGCGTTCCGATCCCTTGATTACTAGCTATTATAAATCATTTGGATTCTGTCATGTCTGTTAACATAGTCGCTTAAAGGTATTTGCAAATTTAACAAACTCGACTACAGCCAGACACTATTCCAAGTATTTTCAACTGCGTAACACCAACCATAGGGTAGGGGCGCGGGGGCACGTGCCCCCCTCCCCCAGATTGCCTCTTGTGCACCCCCCCTCAGAACGATTTTTTTGGGCACTAACCCCCTCATGGTACATGCAACTCACACTTGGTTAGTGTGGGATTAAAATTCAATGCCTACACGCCCCCCCCCCCCCCCCCAATTGAAATCCTGAAATCCTGAATCCGCCCATGACACAACATTGTCACAAACCCACGTGGAGAATATTTTACATTGGATGTACAAAACTTATGATATACGAGTACTAGCTGACCCGCACAATTTCGTTTGCGTAAATTTTCCCTGTTTTTGCAAAAATTTTTGATTGCTGCTCTGTTCCTATTGGTCTAGCGTGATGTTATATACTAATAGTAGTTAATAACCCAAAGTTACAAGTGTACGAAAATGGCCGTTTTAATCGAAACTTAACTGCAACTGAACTGCAACTGCACTGCTTTAAATACGTGAATTGACCCGCTGCTCGTCTCTTCATATCGTTGTTTTAAAAAAACCTACGCAAAAACATTTATACAATCTACGAAAATGTGATACAAATGTGCGAATACCTTTACGATACACCCACGGAGAATTATGAAATACTTAGATACTTCTATTTTTAGTTTAACCGTAAATCCGAAGTGACAGAACCGGGAATATAGAAATGATAAATGAACCTACTTTATATAATGATCTTGCTTAAGCATTTATTAGATAAGTACACTAATAATTAATGCACATTTAAAGTTATTTAAGTCCTTTTCTTTCTCATAACTTTTGTGTTGCACTTACTGTTATATACCTACCTACTTATTATAATTATGATTTATCTTTCATCAGCTTTTCCCCGCAGTTTTGAACATCATATTTTATTTTCGTAAATTCTAATTCGTCGATTAATTTGGCCTATAAGATGACATAGATACACACTTCTAAATTATCCGTAAACAATGGTGGAAACAAGCAAGTTCGCCTTGGCGGGAACGCTTGCTTCCAACCGTCTGGAACACGCTTACTTTAAATACCCTTCTTTCGCCTCAGGGGTTAAAGTAGCAGCATTCAGCGTGGTAGCGGCGGTAAGGCATTGGTCTCGCAATCGTGAGGTCGCGGTTTCGAATCCTACCCATTATACTACCGACGTGAACCCACTCCTAACACAAGCCTTTGAGCTTAGCTGGAGGGTTAACTAGATTGCTAATAATGTGGGACTTAATCGATCATTGCTAGTTATCTTTAAAAAAAAATAAAAAAATAATAACAAAACAAAAATGTTATAAACAAAATGCTTATGTATTTAAACTTTAGCAATTTTTAAACATACCTATTAGAATATTATCGGGACTTAATCGCGTGAAATAATAAACAGTACGGTTATCTATGTTTTTTATTTAAATAATAATTTATAATTTTGTTTTAAGACATATATTTTACATAGCGGAAATTGCAACCTTTTACTAGAAATATTCTTACCTATGTCAAAAATCCCAGTTATTCAAGCTTCGAGCGATTAATGGGTTTACAGTGGACAGGAACTATTGCAAGAATATTTGCTTAGGAACGCCACAAATCACCGAGAATACAGTAGGTAAGCCCTTCACTCGAACAACCCACAAATCTTACCCCCTTATCTTTATTTATATATATAATTCTTCTGTACGTGTGTTTGTCACCTAATTCCTCCTAAACGGCTGGATTAATTTAGATTAAATTTGGTGTGGACATTTGAGTAGGTCCCTGGATGGTTTAAGAATACAATTGAATCAGATTTACGAAAAAACATCGAGGTGGAAGGAAGTTTGTGAGGGACAGCTAGTTTATAATAAATTAAAAGAGGTTTCAACCACGTTTTGACTAGCGAATGTTTTGTCTTTTTCTGATCGATTTTCAAAATGCAATAAATGATATAAAAATCTATTTAACACAAAACTTAATAAGGAATTAATCGTTTATTGTTTTTAAACTATAACGGTTTTTATACATATTAGATATATTAGTGGACCCGTGACCACGATCGATGCAATTCCTACTACCTTTAAATAATTCACGCGATTAAGTCCCGAAATATATCTAATTTGAATTAATCGTTGGTAGGTTTTTTTTTTAAAAGTCTACTCCCGCTGTAGGGTACAAGCCCTGTGTCGCGAGGAATTTTACAAACATACAAGTCACGGACACAAAGTACACCCCAGACTCGGAACAACAATTTGTGGATCACAGAAAGTGGTGTCCCGTGTGGGGATCGAACCCACGACCGCAGCAGCAGACCGGCGCAGTCGGACACACTCCCACTGCGCCACAGAGGCAGTCAAAAGTGGTAGTTTTATTGCTAGTTTTAGTTAATAATTATACTTATGGATTTTTTTGTTTGCCTAGAAAACAAGCCTATTGTGTAGTCACGAGTTAGTTTTACTAAGATATTATTATTTTTGCTTTTGTAATAATGAGTTCAAATATTGCTATGTCGGGCTATAGATGCACTCGACTATTTCCCGCCTATTAAACCTTTTGCAGAGAAAGTCTAGATTTACGGATCAAGTTTATGCACATACCTAATCGATTAAGGTTTCTAGATTTGCAGTAATAGCGTCTTTACATAAGCTGGCTATGTAGTGGCTATGTATCATCAGTCATAAGACGGTGTAATGTTTCATTGTAGAGTTGACTGCGAGCCATGCGAAATGGATGTGAAATTGCGAATATGTTGCTTGTTCTACATGAGCGTCGGTTTTTCGGAATTCGGTTATTTAAATCTTTTATAAACTTCTGTTACATTTGAAAAGTGTGGATAAAAAAATTATCGTTGAATCAAAAATTTAGTAGAATTAGCTAAAAATGGAGAAATTTTCAACATTTGCCGTCAAAGAATGGTCTTTTTTGAGATGATTTTTCAAAAGAGAATAACGCTAAAGAAGTCCTGAAAAATTCTTGTTAATGTGATCAATATTTCTTCCATTCATTAACCTTTCCTCAAATGTATTTTACGTGTTTCTGATGTATTTTTTTACACCCTCTAAGAATGATTGACATAAATTATAATTGACATACTGATAACTGGTTAGATTAAATTATTTATATAAAAAGCATATGTATGTAAAGACTTTTTGTCACTTATAATCGTCACGCCTACGAGATCATGTTCTTAATTATAATCCTTGTCTAATTGCGAACTTAATTATAAAATCTGACCAAAGCCTATACGTACCTACTCATTGCCGTAACTAGGGTGGCACAGGGTACATACCCTGGAGACCATCACTACCAAGGCTACTACAAGGGCGCAGTTATGTAAGCACGCACCGGCTTAAAGGCTTGTTACAACACTGTACCTACTATATAATTTAAATACCTACTATGCATCAGTAACAATGATAGTTCCATAGAGCTCAGTCTTAAAGAAAGAAAATCTTTTACACCCTTTCATATTAAAGCTTCGCAACATGACCAAAAACAAATGGGATGTGCACTCATACGTCTAAAAGTGGGGTCGTCCACCAGGATCTCGTAGCCAGGGGATCCTTTTGAACTCACCAGGATCCCCTGCAATCTAAGTGCTATAATGTCAGTCTCTCTCGAATATGCGAAACCACAAATGTTGGACGACATCCGTATATTAATACCAATGCAATGTTTTTGGCAGCCGTGTTATTTTTGATACACACCCAAACGCACCAAGTTTGAACCGTCAAAATGTCCTACTAAGTAACCTGAATGTTCCACACAAATTCGCCGATCATCTCTAACCTGTCATTGGCTTTTAATAAAATAACAATGGTACTCAATTAAATATGAAAATATGCTGTTATCGATGCAATTTGGCGCTAAATCGACAAAAAAAACTATTGCATGTTACAATAATTATTTTAATTAAATGTTCATATAATCATCATATTTGCGGTGTTCTCACAATAACAGTAACATAGTAACAGTTCTTAAACGGCCACTAGATAGCAAAACTGCATAACTCATAAAACAAATAAAATGATACCGCATCCATTGGCGTACACACATCGGCTCATTCTAATTAAGCAGCCAGCTAAAGATTTATAAGATATGGAGGCATTAGGGAGATTTATACCTAGTACTGAATAATGAGATAACACTAATGGTGCGCCGTGTGCCTGGTCACGTGTTTTGCTATGAAATTATTTTATTATACACGTGAATAAATTGTATTTATATATCAATATATACATTAAAATTGCCTCTGTGGCGCGGTGGGAGTGTGTCTTGCTACGCAAGAGGTCGTGGTCCCATATGGAATACCACTTTGTGTGATCCACAAATTGTTGTTCCGAGTCTGGGTGTACTTTGTGTCAGTGACTTGTATGTTGGTAAAACTCACGCAACACTTAAAAACAAAAAATATACCACAAATTATTGACACGGCGTAAAGCGTAAAGCCTGGTAACGCAAAATAATATAATACTTATGCTATACACTAATTTTTATTTCGATTTTGGATAGATACTCTTTGTCTATGCAAGATTTCGTTTTAATACATCATTATGATCACCCTAGAATCTGAATTCAATAAGAAGTATTTAGTCATATATTAGCACTTATTTTAGCGTAATTATTATGACATGTTTTATATTAATTTCCGTCTCAAAAACTAGTCCAAGACTCAAATATTAAGCGCAATGAAATTGCTCCTGTCATCATACTCCACTTAAAACGTTCCCACACTTTTCAACCATTACTTAAGCAGTACTTAATTAATTTTAATCATTAAAAAGTCCTTATACAAATAAGTACGGTATTGCAACAGCAAACTAAATCTCAAAATAATTCTCACAAAAAAACTCGTTAAGCTAAACTACAGTTAAATCTGACGATTAACAAATAATCTGTATCGCATTAGTGTCGTATTATCAAGAGCCGGTTGCGCAAGCGCCGGTCAACGAACATGACTGCGATAGATTTCTTTAGAATTTAAATGGTAACATTAAAGGGTGATCTGATTAGATATGAACTTCTATGACGAAAAAAGGTTGAAAGACAAATTTGTCTCTTCCGGAGAGAAAAGATTTTAAATTTTACAAAGATCAATCTTTAAAATGTGTCGAGATTTCATGGAACAAAAATGTAGGTGTCTTATCTAAAGATTGTCGAGTTCCAAAATCACAAAAATGGCGATACCATACAAACATAATGACAAACATGTATTCTGACTGCCTCTGTGGCGCGGTGGGAGTGTATCCGACTGCTACGCAAACGGTCGTGGATTCGATCCCCACCCAGGATAAAACTTTGTGTGATGAGCACGATGGTTTATTCTGTACTAGCTTTCGCCCGCGGCTCCGCCCGCGTGGATGTCGGTTATCGCGATAAAAACTATCCTATGTCCTTCCTCGGGACTCAAACTATCTCCATACCAAATTTCATCTAAATCGGTTTAGCTGTTAGAGCGTGAAAGCGTAACATACAGACAGACAGACAGACAGACAGACAGACAGAGTTACTTTCACATTTATAATATTAGTATGGATTTGGGTATTATTTATCTATAATAAGTATGTATTTAGAAATATTTAAGTATGTTTATGGGTTGTCTGGTTTCCATAGTACAAGCTCTGCTTGCATATTAGACAGATAAATAACACCCAGGCACTGAATAAACCTTCGTGCTCATCACACAAAGTTTTATCCTGAGTGGGGATCGATCCCACGACCTCCGGCTTAGCAGTCAGGATCACTAACCACTAGACCAACAGGCCAGTCAAGAAATATAAAAAACAAGTAATTAAAGTTAGCCCAATTTCCAAAGGATTCCAACACAAAATATAATAGTTTGCTACACTAATCTGCAAAACTTAACCGCCTCATTCCACCTGAAACGTCTTTGACCCAAAATTAAAAAAAAAAAACATATTTCGAAACGGACAAACATGGAACCGACAAGAAAAACCACTAACGCGACCTGTTATGAAAATGAACGTTTGCGCGTGTGGGTTGCTCACCAGTTGTTGCTTGAAGTCTCACAAAATATTGCATTATGAACTTATACTACTTTTGATGTACCTACCTATAACAAAATGATTGCATTTTGTTAATTATTTCGAAGAAACTGATAAATATAGTAAATTAAGAAACTAAAATCGTGAAACGGATTGACGTATTTTTATTATATATTTAGCACTGTAAATATAACACCTACATGTCCCTTTCGGGTCGAGGTAGGTATCTGGATAGAGGCCGGGATGAGTTGCCCGGAAGTCGCTGCGACCTAGAAGATCTATTGTACCTCTTGCCACCTTTGGGGACAAATCACACACGGCCATCAGATCCCAAACTAGACAAAGCCTAAACACATGACAACTAGATTACTGATAAACAAAATTTTCTCATTTCTAAAATTGTTTAAATAATCTTAAATAATCTCAGGACACAAAACAACTCTTGTGATACGTCGGGATTCTACATGTACATGTAATGTCAAGTTCGCAAACAACAGGTAAAGCCGGATAAAATAATAGCCCTATAAAAAATCGCAGGCACTCTTTTCAAATCGCCAATTTTTACAATGTTTATATGTTTACAAATTTGATAGGGGTATACTGTGCTGCCACTAATATAATATACAACATGTTAGAGAACTGATGCAAATTATTTTACAAACTTATAATAAAAAAATGAAACATGAGATCTAATAAAATCAGCCTCAGTGGGAGCATGGAGCATCTACTTACAACAAAGGTAAAAACTAGATGTGCTTAAATATACACTTAAAAGACACAGAATAAGCAATCATGATTATCACACAAAGATTAATCTGGGATGGGAACCGAACTCACGATTTACTACACGTCAGGGTACTAACCACTAGACCAACAGGGCAGTCGATTTTATATTTAAATTTGTTATTTTTTTGAGTATTTTTATTTTTTTCGGGTAATGCTGTTATGGTGCATAATGGTTACTTGAAGGGTCTCAAGACACCCAGCCTTTCATTTCTAAGTACCTATGTCCTCCCGTAAATGTGTGCTTATAACTTGCAGGGATTTTTGGTTTCAACCCTAATATATCATAATAACACTGGCCCGATAAACCTTACTTCTTGTTCATTACACCAAGAACGTGTCTATTTTTCAAAAATATCACTCTGTATCTAAAAAATACATAAAAATCAAATTAACTCTGTATTTTCTACAAAAATAAATTTTATAGCATTTGAATGGTCCATAATTTGAACATCAAAATACTAAATAATCACTTAATTTAAAAACTGTCTAAATATTATTTATTGCAGTGACATATGTAAATATGTCATGTTGTAAATCTATTATAGTTTAATCATCAATAGGAATACTAAATATTATATAATACTTCTTAAAATAAGTCATAAAAAAAAACTTATTACAACGAGTTTCTAATACAATAAGTAATACATATTTTCATACTTTGTTTAAACTTTTTCTAACAAAGTAAACACTTAATAAACTTTACGGAGAAAAAAAACAAAATTCGATAGTATCATAACTAGCTTACTGGGACAACTAAAAAAAAAGCTTATTAATGCTTATATAATATTATTATTATTATATATATATATTACATTACTCTAAATAAAATCACTGCCATAAAAAGAAATCATAACTATAAAAAAAAAAAATAGAACTCAGGAGGCCTATTAGAATATGATCAGAACTTAATCGCGTGAAATATTTAAAGGTAGGATACCTTTTATTTACCCGACGTTTTGATCGAATTGCACCGATCGTGGTCACGGGTCGACTGAGGTGGCCTACTCTAATTCAACAAAAACAAAGTTTCAATCAAAAATCTTATTTCATACCCTCATTCCAGGAGACTGTCCATGGGTTCGACTTCTTGTGCTTATTCAAACATTAATTAGACTAGTCGCCGTAAACTTATAAAATGTAAGAGAACGAAAATTCAAGTAGAGTCGATGTCACAAGTCTACGAATTTTAGGTCTTGGGAAACGTTACTATAATGATGATGTTTTCTATCAACGATTTTGAGCAATGATGTAACTAAAAAGCTTAATTTTTTAACCTATGACCGACCTAAGTCGAGATCGTCTAGAACATTGTTAATAATACTAATAATAACTCCTCAAGGCCAAATTCTGACAACATTATGCAGTTAAAAATCATAATTTTTGTGACGATCCCATTTAATAACCGATTTCACACGAATGTAGTCGTAAAAACTCACAATATTGAATCATTCGCGCTAAAATATTGGCTGTAAAAGTCTAAGCAATTGTAAAAAAATGGCTTACAAACGCCATCTTGTTTTTTCCGTGTGGCAATAATAGATTCACTGCGGGACATCAAATAATGAAAGAGACATAATTAAGCATATTCTGCTCATATTTTAAAATACGAGTATGTCTTTCTGTGTATCCGTTTGTGATGTAAGCGCGTTTGAATTATTTAGCAGAATGGATTGCTATTGTTAAACACTCGTATTATTTTTAATGAAATATTTTTTACTACCCAAACATACCGATTGGAAGGCCAGTTTTATGGGATTTTGGCATAATAAAATCTTAAATGTGCTTACTCCTTTGTTGAACTAAAAGAATGATTTTATTCTAAATATATTTTTTTTAATTTTTTTTTTCTAAAAAATATCCAATCATTCTTTAAGGCCAGTAAATTTGTAATTATAAAGGGACGTCTAAACGGGCCATTTTTACAGCAATTTGTGGCGGCAATGCTGTGGCCGGCCACATGGCAGTACTCTCCAATATTGATTTGATGGTTTCTTACCTAAACCTTTTCCGCAATATTGCGCGGCCAATTTTGTTGTTGTTTCAGTCGCCCTCTATTTTATTATTGCCGGTTGTGTAGCCCGTTTAGGAGACTGGATCATGCGCCATACAATTGTAGACATTTTGCCATTATTGACCGAGCAATTAATTGCCAATAGTGCTGCCACAAATTGTCATAAAAAATGGCCCGTTTAGATGCTCCTTAAGACTACAAGTAATTCGCTCCACAAAGTCGCGTCTAGATCAAATCTCTATGGATCTCACAATGCACCGTCCCATATAGCCGGTTCTATTCCCGCGCAGCGCAATTGTACGCACTTCCATTGAATCATCAAGTCAAAACTTGAACATCAGTTGACTGATGCCTAAATATAAGAATAAAAGTTGAATCATTTATCATTTATTTTTAATTTTACACCAACGAACAATACTAACGATCATCGACTGACAGCTTTAAGAGCGAATGAAACTCGATATTATTGAAAAAAAAAAACTTTACGTGTATTCACTTTACCATTTTTTCATGTCTTCGCGACAAACTTCGGCAATGTCAATAACTTACATAAAACAAATAAAAGACAGATGTACCACACGTATACCTAACAGAGGTACTGGTTTATTTAAAAGTGTTTTGATGTTAAATATTTAAATTTTACATTGACTTTTTTTTAAGGAAACTTAAATAACCCTTGAAGCACTTGCATTCAATTGCAGTAGGGTTTCTTTATTAAGAAACCTGTTTGTGGAAATCATCCTAAATCTCGTCGCCTGTGTAGTATCTTACTTGACCACAATTTAGGCAAAACATTTATAAGTCAGCTAAGGTTTTTGGCCCTACAGTTTGGTAACCTCAGATTACAAAACACCGAGGGTACTTATTTCCCCACACAACGACATTTTAAGTACAAAATAACTGATGATCATTTCACTTTATTTATTCCAACCTCGAATCTAGCATCTAGAGACAAGGATTCCCAAGAATCTAAAATCATTTTGAATGACAAAATTTACTCATAATTTAAAAAAATCCCACAAATGCTAATGCTCAGTGATGATCACGGTGTGACCGCAGCGTACCCTGACACTGACACACCCGTCGGGTGTATATAAACCCGAGGCGGACGGTGTATTGAGTGAACTCAGGGTATCAAATGTCGCCTTCCGCAAATACGTTCACACACAGACTGTTGACACGCGTCGACACTTCACTGCAACGCAACTGTAAAATCTACCTTAATTACTGTTGTAATTCTTTCATTTTATGCTGAAGGTTTTGATAGGTCCATAAATATTTTCTTATATAAGTTGTTTGTTATTGAATTGATAAAAAGGACTCACACGCGGTCTGTGAATCATAGCGATTGCAGTAGTATTGGTACAACTATCAATAGTACAACACCTTTAAAAAGAGATATGAAACAAAGTAAAATAGATACAGATACTTGGCAGGCACCTCCTGCTCTTTGACTTGCAGGTCCACTTTCCGTGACCAGTCCATCCCGACGACCTTCTTGAAGTCGTCGGTCCATCGACTAAGGGCCGTCCTACCTTTCGATTACTGAGTCGCGGTTTCTTCTCTATGACTCGTTTTCTTTTGTCAATTGTTGTTAAGGTAACAATTTCTTCTTTCATTTTTTTCTTTCAATTTCTTCTTTCATTGTCTTCAGCCTTTGTCTTGCCAATTCAGCAGAAGTAGCTTAAAATCAAGACATGTGTCATGTGGATTCTGCCTTTTAAATCAGAGCATAAAACAGTAAACCGTATGGGTCTGCTATTAAGTCCTTGTTCTGTCCTTGTTGTGATTAGCATTGGTCTTTGTCACAAAGGGGTTAAAGTTGTCTTTACCATTGCTCATCTATGTGCAAAACTTACAGTCATTTAGGCGTTTGGTAAATACAAAGTTGCGAAATTGAACACAATCATTTCTATCTACATACAGGTCAAGCTAATAAAATCAAGTTTCATACACTTACTAGTAAGCGCCAAACTTAAAACAATAACTTTATCTTTGAAAACAATAATACTTACTCGAGACTCATTATGGCGAATACTGAAAGTAAACAAATCACCAATGATACTCGTACTAACGTATCTTTGTTTATACGAAATTGTTTCCGCATGACCAAACTTGCAAGATGCTGACAAGAGAACATGCGCATACGGTGATATAAAAACCATATGTTTATCCTTCTGACTCACTCCCACGCGTACCTTTAATATTTCTCCGAGCATTTACAATTTTTTCCCTCTAAAGGTGGTCTTGCGGTTGGTGTTTGGTGTCGCGATGTCGCAAGTTTGAACTTGAGAAGGCTTTAAACTTTTTTTCTAATGACTTTGGTGTAGGTTATAAAGGCAAATTTTCAGACATTTACGTATTTACTGAATTTAAATGAAATCATTTCTTTATTAAAGTTCTTAGTTATGTGAGATTTTGTTTACATCATAATTTCCAATAATTTTGTTTTTTCCTGTTTTTATTTTGGTTTTTCATTTGTCTTTCAAGTGGGGACAGAAAATAATACTAAAATTTGTCCAAATTTAACAACAGCCTTGATGAAAATATCATCTAAATATATTTTGACATTTTTATAGCCGACAAGACCATCTTAACCCACCATACCTCCTGTTTCCTTTTATAACATTTTATGATCATACACAGGTTTAATATGCTGTAAATAAATTTATACTGACCAGTTCGACCGCACAGAGTCGGTTTACTACGATTTTAGTACTTAATATTGTAATAGTATTACGGGATATAATACAGTTACTACCATTCCTTGATTAGTCAACTTATGTATGTATCATAAAAATATACAAAATAAGGTTATGAGAAAATATCCTGTAAATAAATTGAAGTAAGAAACTTGCATTATCTACAAATTGAAACTGTTCATTTGTAAAGTTCAAATCTTAATTCTATACGATCAACAACATTTAAGACATCGAATTTGAGCAAACTTGCGGTTTTGTGTCCTATCTTATATCATTCTTGGCACTAAAAATATTTAAAATCACTTAGAAAATTGTTGATAAACGTATGCATTTTAAATCCACTACTATGTGGTAGACAATCTTATTTATTACGGCGTACAATGAAAGTGATAAAATGAACCTATTATTAACCTCTTGCCACCATTACAGATAAAACCAAAAAATAACATTTATTTCAACAGAACAATAAGATTCTAAAAGCATCAGATTACCAAACAGATACAGCAACAGTGTAGCTGAGACAATATTAATACTTTTAATTCCATAAAATAAAAAGCACTTATAAATCGCAATTGAAAAGACAATGAAATGTTTAATGAAACGGAGTTAAAGGTCAAAGAGACTGCACCTTCAATTAAAGATATAACCGATGAGTAAGAAATTTTATTTTAAAAGACTCTTCTGATATCGATCTGATCGGTATTTTTATTTACTCTTGGTGTTAAAGACGGTGTACTTGACGATTATTAAGGTGATAAAATTAAAAGTTTGATTTAACGTAACTTAGGATTAAAATTCATGTTTCAAGTTGGTCTCTTAAATGAGTAGAGCATTATTTTGAATATTTAGAGCCAAATTCCTATAAAAAGTATAAGAGACAATAGACACATAAATTAACAGTATTTCTTAATTGAATTTAGTGCTGATTGACCAAAGGAATGTAAGAATTGCGATCAAAAGTTGTTCAAGCGAGAAGTGGTCATTTATTTCGCAAAGAAAGTAAAGGCCGTTGAAATACACATTACAAGGTTCGCTCCAAATATCATCAATTAAAACCAATTACAAAAGAAAGTGATAGTCGCCCAAGTATGCAGGTCACAACTTCTGATTCATTTTTTAATTATCCTGACAATTCTGAAGTAGAAATTTCTACTTTATTCCTTTGATTTAGAGTGCAAAATCTTTTCCCACACAGTGGTACCTGTTGAACTAATGGCACTACAAATCCTCCGCAGACCAGGCCAGGTATTGTCCCCTGAAAAGTTTATTTGCTCCTTACACCACTGTCGTCCGATCGCCTTTTTATTTTTATCTCAGACAATTTTTAAATGGTTTATGTTTGATACCATTATTGTGTGCCAATCAGGTTGAATTACAATGTCCTTTACCAACGGCCGAACTGAGTAAGAATTTCTTTATTATTTTTGTTACAAATCATTTTATTTTATGCCTTTTTTAGTTTTAAAGTAAACAAGGCAGATGTTCGCTTTATTTAGATGAGCCAGTCGAATGCGTAAGTTGAATTTAAATAACTCGTGTTTAAATTTACGGATGCTCGTGGACATGGAAAATTGTGCTGCTTGCTTTATTTTTTCTTCTTTTTGTAAGAATTTATGTGTCTTTAGTTTTTGACAAGTTTACTTCAGCTATTCTAGGAAATGAATACTTATGTATTCGTACGTATTGAAATTTATGTTGTCTTTCATACACTGAGCATCTATTTTCTAAATGTGAAACTAAGTTATCTGATTTTTATTTGATTTTAAAATTATTGTTACATTTATTTTCATTTATTTGGATTAAACAAGGATACATTTTGTGAAGTCGCCGTTTTATTTTAATTACATTTCACTGCCAGCCCTTTCATCAATAATCTGAACATTAGCGGCACATAAAAGTCACTAATTAAGATATCCCCACAATTTCGTCTCAATGTTTTAAAGTGTTAAGTAGTGGCTGGAGTGTGCAATAAATCTCATTGTTGGCACCCTTATCTTTCACACTGAGGTAGCCGACATAGCGTTGTAAGAAAATTTAAATATAAAACGTAGTGTCGCAAAACGATCACGGATCCTTATCGAAATTCGAAACGTTCATAATTTGATGTACGAGTATGTGGAGCGAAAGAAGTGAGCAAATGGCGGTGGTAAAAATGTGTTTATTTATTGTCAAATTTATATTATTATCTTACAACAAATATATACCTTAGCTTTGACAGTAAGATTTTCTTGTATATGGAAACTAATGAGTAACTACTTTAATTTTATAAATTTGTAGGTATCCGGATTACCTACTAGATGAGCAAACAATTAATTTTGTTTTTTTTTCGTATCAGACACTTACTTTTAGATATTTTGTTGATTTAGATTCTACTTCCTCAATCACACTATTCTATTCTATTTCCTAATTCACGGCAGCCTTAACAAACTACAAATCTAGATTAAAATAATGGTTGACATTAAGTGAATCTCAAAAATTTCACTTTTATACCACATAAAAACAAGTTATCAAAGTCAGCACCAATATATGAAGATACTAAAGATTACAAAAACACTTCAGTTGAGTAATGTATCATCGTGTGCGGTAAAGAAAATACTTATCAATGATCTCTTCATTAAAAAGTGTAATGTCACAGCGGCTACAATTCTCATATATTTTTAGTTAAGAAAGCATCACATAAAATAGGTTTACACAAATATATACAAATTTGAAAAAATAAAGCTAAAACCGATGCCCAAAAGTAATTAAGTAATGTACAAACAGATAAACACAGAGCTGATAATAATTACCAAATCAATGTAACTTAAAAAAAACATTTCATAACATCATCCGAGACATTACATTTTATTAAAAACAAAAAGTACTGAATAGTAACGAAAACAAATTTAAAATTCAATTGAAAGTAATGTCCTAAATCATCCATTGTATTGCCTTAATAAATTCATACCACGAGACGCCAATACAAGGCAAAATAAACATGACAATAATCCCGTCGATCTCTACCTTAAACCTCCACTAGTACCTGACTTTGCATGCAACACTGAGCGCATCAATCAGCAACTGAATCGTATTCTCAATAATAATAAAGTAAGCTCATCAGTTTTGGGGATCGCAACAAATGTTTCTCAGAACGTTGCGTGTCCCCTTAATGGTGTGTATAAAAGTAAATGTTTTAAACAAAAGCTATCTAAAGCTTAATTAGGTTCGAGTGAAAGTCGTGGGAAATTTGGATGATGAGGCTGGAGACAAGTTTGGGAAGCTTAATTTTAAATATGTACCGACTTGAAATACTAGACAGAGGATGTTTGAAGCATGAGTTTGTACACGTAAGTATTGTAAGCCTCAATGATGACAATAAATTCTTCAGTCAAATTTATTAATAGCTTCATAAAACAACGTGTAAACATGATAAATGTGGGTATAAAAAATAATACTGTATGAACGATCAATGGTTAACATTTTTTATTGCAAAATGATTTAGTGTTCACCGCAAAACATGTAAGAGCTATAAAGATGTATGCATAAAATCCAGATTAACGCATTTAAAGGTTGAGAGATTATTTTTTATAAAACATATTAATACTGAAATGACCTGTTACGCAACATTAAAATGATAATCTAAACGTCTCAATACTAAAGCAATTTATATCAATGATCGACCAACAATGTTAATAAGACAAGATACAAGAATGAAGCCATTAGTGGAATCGCTAAAACTAACACCGTTTCGCGATCTCATAAATTACAAACCAATTTGAGCCTTACCATTAAGTTGTCAGAATTGAGAATTCAACAATGTACAACCCGACAATTTATCTTAGCTTACGACGTGGATGCAATTAATCAAGAACCGATGTCACGTACGTAATATAACTGAGGTAAAAGAGAAAAAGATGATTTCAGGCTAATTATCTTTGATGCTGTTACTTTTATTTTTCCACTTAACACCTACTGGGGCAATTTGTCGCTTGTTACCTTATAGTATTGAATTTTTGGTTCTCCTTTGCATTGTGTGACTACCGTATGTAAAGCCAGTTGATTTATTTCTCACACGTCTCCCAGTACTCATTTATCATCGTTCGGTTGTATTTAGACTGTTTATTTTTATAATGAGCTCTCGGAAAGGTCAATTGTATTTAATTTTTTTTGGTCTCTTTTGTTTCTTAAATACTTTTAAGATCAGTTGCAGTATTCTCGTTATTCAGGGTATGTTGCAAAATAATTAATAAATCAAGGTCCATTAAATCCTTCATCACTTTCTTGGATATTTTAAGTTTAATTTTTACTGTGTTTTTATCGGCGTTGAGGAAAATTGTTTGATTATTATTTTTCTGTTTTGAGCTATCCACCATATAAGCACACATTAAATTCCATAAGGAACAACATTTAACTGCTTATAGTTTCATATAAATTCTACAGCGAAAATACCTTGGTCCTTGCTTCCTTGAACAATAACTTCAGTACTTCGAATACATACCAGTACATTCAAATTGAATGTCCCGTAACTTCCCATAGTGGCAAGACCTCACAGAACTCTGATCAATTCATCGAATTAAATACCTTTAATTAATTACGATAGCTATCTCAGCCAGGACTGTGGATGGCAATTAGTCGTACCAGGGATCCTTTGTTAGATGTCGCTTGAAGACTACGAGCTTCCTGGTTTTACTATCTTCTACTATTACAAGAAATGAATGTTACTGCAGTGATATGATAAATGATTTTACAAACACTTCACTTAAATACTATTGCATCTTAAGTTGTTGTCAAATAAGTTTTTGATTTTTGTTAATATTTTACCGTATCTAAGCCTGATGAGTATAAGGGATGGCTTTACTTAAACCAGTTAGTTTATTATCAACAACAAATTTTAGATCTGCAAAACATCACAATAAACAATGTGATATGACAGGTGTGTAAATAATTGCTCGTTTTAATAATAGACTATCAATAGTAAGAAAATTTCTTAAAACAAGAAGTGTATAGGCGACGAAAAGCCACCTGTTCTCTGCTTATGAAATACTATTATGTTTTACAGTGCTAGCCTACTTAACCGTGCGAACAGGTGAAGCGGTATAGCTGTTGTTGATATTATTACTATCTTCTTTATTAATGAAACTAAAATATACAGTTTCATAGAGGTTTCTATATTATTTATCTATACAAACTCTCCCAAAGAATTAGGTACATTAACGCCTTAAATGTTGCAATTAGCAAAACAAAACAACATATAGATAAATTTATATTCATTGAACACGGTAAAAAAAAAGAAATTGGCAGCTTTCATTTAAAAGAGTTTTTTTTCTTCCACAGATGTCAGCAATTGACCCTGACTGCGGAGTCAACGCAATCGTCAACTACACCCTTGGTGAAAGCTTCTCCAGGCCACAGTTTTCAGTGAAGCCCGATACTGGAGAACTCTGTGTGTCAGCTCCTCTGGACTATGAGGCCCACAGCGAATTCGAGTTTCCAGTGGTAGCTACTGATAGAGGTAAAAAAAATAGTATTATTCGTGTTTAGTGTCTAAAAAATGGCAATTCTGTTTACTTTTATATTTTACTCGCTCTCATAAATTAATGGTATTTATAAATAAATAAAGAAACTTAGTTTAATATTAATCACACTAAGAAAATATTATTTTGTTCGCCACATGCAATTGTAGCACAAGTCATTATTACTTGTCATTAGATGCCTTGCTTATTTCTGGAAGCTAATTTTACCAAAGTAGGTACCATTAATTTCATTACTAGATATGTATATTTGACCAAAAGTAGGTTAACTGCATTCCCTTAGTACGCTTTTAATAATTTTCTAATAATTAGCTTCGAGATTCAATACCCCAAGGTGCAGCTAAATTGTCTTAAGTTGAATTATATTGCGGTTCTATTTTACGAAATTTATAGACGGATTGGTTAATGGAAATCCCTTCACTTTTGAGAAGTTCATATTTCGGTCAGTTTTCATACTGTCATAGATCCAGAAAGACAATAATGAGTTATTATTTTATTAAAATTTTCGACCAATTTACCTAGAGAAAGCTAGTATTTAAAGTATTGAAAATCTTTATTGACATTCCAAAAAATATTTAAGTACTTAATCATAAAAATCATAAATTAAAAGCATCCCAATACAAGAAAACGAATGATTTCCTAAAGTTACCAATCCAACGGTTCACTACAAAATTCATCTCCAAAAAAAGGTGGACGAAAAATTTATGTGCACTTATACAGATCCATTAAAACTTATCACCTTTGTGTAATTGTCAACTTGCGTACACTATTTCATTATCTTTTTCTTTATATTACTCCTAGATCGTATAGCTTCTTTAGATTGGATGTGTGTTCTTAGTTTGCGGAAATTGTTGCTAGAGCCTTGCATTCTACTTGATTGATCTCTTGTTTCATCATGTAAATGAATTCAAATCAATGCTGACAATGTTTGATTGGTTGTATTTACTCCAAAGTATCAAGAACTTCCAACCATTACGGGTATTCAATTAATCAATCATCAACATTGTGCTGTACTTTAGTACCTTAGTAATTCAATTAAAATTTTATTAGGCAAATAGGTATTCGCAATTTACTGAATGATAGATGAACCCTTTGCCTTGTTATAAAGGTTGAAAGAATATATTAAAGTATTTGTGTTTAAAGATTTTCTGGTCTTTTACAAAAGTGAATAACCAATGACTTTGATGAACGTAAGATTTGTCAGTGCTACGCTTTGATTAATATCCATATGCGTTTAAAAATCAAATATTCATTAAACTTCCAAAAAATAAATATTTTTACTTTATCAATTTTTAACGATTAATATGTTTTTAATACAGTGTAAGTACAAAATATTGACATAATTACTATAAGACAAGACAGATTATATATAAGGTACATAACAGCATTACTTATTCATTTAAACACTATCGTCCAAATGTACCAAGGTTCAAGTATTTCTAAAGATTTCGGGGCCGTCACATCGGTGAGTCCCGAAATAAATTCCAATGATGTCCGTCCTGGTCCAAAAGTCATCCCTCCCTGATTTATGGAGAGAGGACTGTGGAACTATTGCTGCATTTTATTTCGTTAGCCCGAGCGGCGACTTTGTCTTTTGGTGTGGAATTTTGGCGATTTTTTTTCAAACCTCTGAGATTCTGACGACTGTGTTTGGGTGTTGCAATTGGAAGTTTGGAATTTTGTATAAGACTAGCTTTTGGCTGTGACTGGGAGCACACATTTTGATATTTTATGTATCTACTATAACCTTATTGTAAAACATATGATCACTCTCAAACACAAGGCCGAATACTGTAACGTCATTCAAGTTTGGGGCGCCGGTAATTCTCATTCTGTCACTGTCATTAAAAGTAAGGGCAGATATAAATAATTTAAAGTTAACATGTCGTTTAGTCTTGAGTGGTTAATTACTCATATTTTATTTTAAACTAGTTGGTACATCATACACATCAACTGCTTCTGTATGTTGTAGACAATTTGCTAAAGTAACATTGCATTTTATAACTGCTTAATTATTAAAAGAATCAATTAAATTATAATCGATAGAAAAATTATCTGATAAACCGTCCTTAAAGATGCCGTAAAGATATTTTTCAATGATGCCGCTACTAGAAATACTGGTTGATAATTTTAATATACAAAGTAATTGTTTACCGTTAAACATAACTGTAATTTACGAATTATTGACTATTTTACTGTTAACAGAGTTTTATGTCTTACGACTCTTGTTCTCAACCCTACGATTTTCAAATTAATTGGTTTATTATTAATTGAATTGTAGTATTATTATCAATTACGCAGTTTCTGTTTTATTAGTAGGGTATTAAATGCTTCATCGAACGCGGAAACTAGGAATTTATATCTTATAGTGTCAATAATTTAGCTAATAGAAATATTTTAGTACTAAACTTCCTTTGTTAGTAGAAAATTTACTTGTTTAAAGTCTGCAAAATTACATAAGTACACGCTATAAACTAGGAATTTCAACTCAAACTGATGAATCGAATATTGCAGTACTTAGCATCAATTTAAATATATAATACATCATGGGAACTAAGACGCTGCCCAAGACATCATATGCTTCCTCTCCACTTACATGGATTACTAAAAGTAACATTGATTCACCTGATATTCTGAACAATATTGAGTTATTCATCTTTAAGAGGTATTTAAAAAAAATCTCAATGTCTGGCTTCCACTGTGGTCAATACTAACTATCATTATAATGCTTATTTTCCTCGTGTTTTTTTTTAAAACCTAATGAATTCGCTAGAAAGCCATTTGGACATATTTTGCTGTAGGTCTAATGAGTTTCGTACACTTTTTGCGTTACTACCTACGTTTTCAGCTATTACTTTTTAAATTGTTTTTAGTTTATAACCTAATTTTATTTAAGACTTCGACGGTTTTTCACGTGATATTAGTTTTGTTGCATTTTACTTTATAATAAATATTATTAATTATATTCTAATACGTTACCTAATATGTTGTTGTTTCTTTTTGTTGTTGTACCATAAGTAGAAACTGTATTTAGGCTTAAGTCTTAAACTATGTAATTTTTCTGATGTAAAACATATAAGCTGTTTGTTACAAAATAAATAAATAACTGTGAAAAATATGAACCGTAATAAAATAAAAATAGGGCACATCGACTTAAATTATGCAAAGAAAGAGAAAAAGAAAATATTCAAAGAAATTTGCTTTTAAACGTTGTTACGAATATACGAAAAATGTTAAGAGCGTACAAATTATCATAAATCAACCGCCTGCCAATTAGACATAGTATTACCAACAATACAAACAATCAATACCAATTATTTATTCGCAGGAGGCCTGTCCACAACCGCTATGGTGAAGATTCAACTCCTTGATATAAACGACAATGTCCCAGCATTCACTGTTAAAGATTACAACGTGTCTCTAAAAGAGGGACGGATATCAACAGAGCCGATTATTGCAGTATCCGCAACTGATTCTGATTCAGCAAGATTTGGTACTATTACTTACAGAATTATCAGTGGTAATGAGAATGATGTGTTCAGAATTGATAGAAGTACGGGAGAAATTTTGGTTACTAAGCCAGCTTTAGTTCAAGCAAATGGGAAATTTGATCTTGAAGTGTCGGCTACTGATGGAGGAGGATTGAATGCTCCTCAGAATGCTGTTGTACATATTTCTGTGATGCCTGCTGGCACCGGATCAGCTCTGTTTGATAAGCCGAGGTACAATTTTCGACTCAAAGAAGATGTAAGGATTGGGACTGTCGTTGGAAATTTAAAAGCGACTGTTAGTGATAGAGGTAAGTCCAGTTTTCTACATATTAAGCCTATGTACACTAAAATCTATTACAGGGAACGATTCGATCAATGGAAGCTAGTAAACGTCCTCTTTTATTACCATATTTTAAATCACGAAATAAAAGTATGTGACAAAAACTAACATATTAAGCCGGAATTTTTAAAAACTATTGTTATTTAAAGAAAAACATGATCAATTTTCATGTCCACGTCTCATTAACATTCCTGGAAAGAAAGTCTGTATTGCGTTCTTGTTTTATTTGTAAAATGTACTTACCACACAAACAGGTCACTAATGACATAACTCAGATATGACAACGCCTCAGAAGTATTGAGTTCTGTTTCAACATCCTCATTTCTTACACCGTCATCAACGCGTTTGTCATATAATACATCAAACAGGTTTATATGGATACCTTTATCTATGCCGTTGACTGTTTAGATATAAATATAATCAGATAGATCATATTTAAATTACTCCACATGAGAAACCAGCCGTTTAAGTAAATCAAGATGTTTTTAAAGTCGTAAGTAAGTAGGCAAATTACTTGTAGTCTGATAGTCTCTAGTAACTGTTAGCAAGCATAACGGGATTCAATAACTAGCTATGAGACATGTATCCGATAGGTACAAATATAAATTGAATACGATAATCACAGGTCTCTCTTAGAAAGAAAACTTCGTGTATAAATGGTTGCCGGAAAGCAAAGTAAAAGGTACAAACGACTTAATGCTAGACTACCGTTGGCCGCTGTTACCCTATGACTTCATTTCGCTTTACAAATTTATTGAAATCGTGCCTAAGCTGTTTCTATCTAAATTGAAAGCTTTCAGCGATTACCGTCGGTTTCGTTTTCATAGAAGCTACTAAAACGGCGAAATGGATCCCGCTGTAATGTGAAATCGGTTTTATATGATAATTAAGAGAAAAGTTCTAATGTCTCGAGTCCTAACATTTTATTGTTTTGCTAGGATTAAGTATAAACACTCAAATACAAGTAAGTACTAGAGTTGTGAAAATATAAATGTCAGAATCATTGTCATAGGCTCGAATTCAACATGTGAGGTTTTACTCTCTTCATATAAAACTAGTCAATCTTTCTTCAGTTCAACTAGTCAATCAGTTCTTCATCATACCCAAAACTAAAATTTCCGGGCTACTTTTCTATTTGCCTTTTCATAAAAACCTAATTCTATTTTTTAAGAATAAATGGCAAATTGTTGCAACCTTTTCCAATTGAACTACTTACCAACAGCTTAATTATTTTATTGTTAACATCAACTTCTCAGATGAAGCGATTTATTAAATGCTTCTACTTTAGACCATAGTCCTATACGGCAGGATTCCTACACAACAATACATAATCGCCCATTGTCTTAAGAGATCACGAGTTGATGGTACCTGGTGCATCCACTTGGTGACTTTTATGAACGCGTTTGAATTGCTGATGCCTTTTTACCATTTAGCAGGGACTAATAATTTACACGGTACGGAATATATATTTTTTAATAGTAGTCTGGGGACAATGTTTTCGTTTTCTTTGTCTGTGCTTCACTTTGCTGTCTTAAAATGAATTGGATAAATAACATTTTATAGACCAGTCTTATGTTTGACAGATTGAGCTACAGTTGATTAAATACTTGTATTAGTAATTACGAGATTAATAAAATCAATTTTATCATCATAATATCCGTTAGTGATACAAAGCACTGGCTCTCAAGTATATTGTTGGAGTAAAAAAATTCAAAGTATTCAGCTATGGAGTCTGTCAAATTTGAAAATTATGTGTTTTCGGCACAATCTACACCAATTGACTGAAAATATGTCCTTCTAATTATCCAATCTCAGTAGATATACTATAGTGCGTAAATGTAAAAGCAAACTAAAAATTTATTCCCTTAGTCTCATGCTTAGATCGTGAAGAAAAATCCGACGCGATCGGAGGGAGATTAGACGCAGGACCGACGATTTCTACGTAACATAATTATAATATATTGCATACTAAACATTGATGGATTACCGATGCCGCAATATCTCATTTCCTTTAATATTTCTCACGACATCATTAGCTGAATACACATCATTCAACACGGAAACAAGATACGCCATGAGAAAAAAAAATCGCCATTTTCTAAGTTTATGGTAACCAACTGTCATCGCTCAAAATCATCATAAACTTAAAATTATTTAATTAATTAGGAGGTTTCGTCTTAAGTTTTTTTTATGACTACTAATGGAACATTAAAAAGTAATAAAAAAACATTTAGAGAGTGCAAATCATGATTATTATGAACGTATTAAATGGTTTTATGGCTATATTTGTGTATTTATCTTAGATTATAATGCCTAAAGATACACTTATAATGTGTGAAGAAGCGACAAAGCCGTGAGACTTCAAAAACATAGAAACGCTTCGAAAGATCATAGTGAGAAAGAGAAATAAATGGCCGTTTCGCTAACTCTACACAAGGATAGAATACTACTCAAACACAACTATACAAATAAATGTAGAAAGCAAATACGTTTGTGACAAGGACTAATTTTTATTAGGTATTTACTTGCTGACCCTTGCAACTTCGTCTGCGTAAATGTTCGTTTTTACAATTCACACAAAAAAGAGAGATTAAAAAAACACTTTACGATCTTTTCTCATACCATCGGCCACTCAAATTCATTAAAATCGGTTAAGCCGTTTCGGTGGAGTTCGACCACAAACATAATAAAATTATTAAAGTAGATACGGCAACTTCGCCTGCGTAAATTTTCCCCGTTTTTGCTACATTTTTCATTGCTGCCCCGCTACTATTGGTCGTAGAGTGATTTTATATAGCCTATAGCCTTACTCGATAAATGGGATATCCAACAGTAAAATATTTTTTCAATTCAGACCCGTAGTTACTGAGATTATCGCGTTCAAACAAACAAACATACAAATCGTTTCTCTAAGACACTGAATATAGGCACAAAATGGCGAGAGTACAGAAGGTAGGTTCTACATTCAAGCAGTTCACAGACACGAAATCTCGGAACAGTATAGGAACAAATTGGTCAAAAATTCTGCGAGTGACATAAATACGTGCATTCGACTGCGTTTTTATGTAGATTCTTCTGTGCTCTCGGTAAGCTAACTTTGTAGCTAGTGTTGCTAAGTAAATCTAGCCACAAAGTTAGTAAGAAAATGGCCAGTATAATTTAATGCTTAGGACAATAACGGTAAGATGATTATTATTTGTTATACATAAACAGTACATAGTGTATGGACAATAAAACAATGTTCGGTATCGCACTCGCGGGGAGTGTGTTTTGATAATGTTTATATAAGTAGGTACGCATAAAGCTTGGTAGAATTTCTAGTCCTTCTGTTACACCGAAGCGTAATCGAATGGTTTTACTCGTACGTACGCGCTCGAATTATCAAACTAATGCTACGTTCAGATCACTGGTATTTATTTAGCTACCGTACTATTACAATTGACATATTATTCGAAGCGTTCATATGGTAAAATGCTTTATAAATAGGAAATAGTAAAAAAATAGGATAAGTACTCGTAATTTCAACCAACATGTGAGGTCGCGGGTTTGAATCTTATCCACTATCGACGTAAACCGGGGTGCTAGTGATGTAGGAACCCAATCTCACAATGCTAGTTATCTATTAAAAAGAGTATCTTAGGTAGTTATTGCATAGATTATTTGATTGAGTTTCAATGATAAATCGTATTTATATGACGGCCTGTTGATTGGAAGGCCGTTTGTAAATTGTCCTTAGATATTATTATCTGATATCTATGTAGATATACCGTAACTGACTGTAGTTTTGTTATATTTAGAAACTTGTTTACGCCTGCGCCTTTACTCACGTGGATATAGATTATATATTATGAAAATATATATATTACGGGTCTTAATCGCGTAAATAATTTATGGTAAAATACCTTGTTTCGACCGCATTGCAACGGCCGTGGTCACAGGTGGTCACACGTGGTCTTATATCATAGATTATTTAGGGCGCACCTTTCCCGGGAGTCAAACTATCTCCATACCCTAATTTCATCTAACTCGTTTAATTTAATCGTGAAAACGTTACAGATAGACAGAGTTACTTTCACATTTTATAATATTAGTTTGTGTTAGTGTTACCTATTACAATATCGAAGTCAAAATACTTTATTCATTTAGGTTACAAAATGTAACTCTTCTCTTCTATAAACGTCGGACAAAGTTTGTAATAGAATGATTCGACAATTTAAGTCCATCAAACATTTATTTCGGTGTGATAGATACCAACTACACGAACCCACGTATTCTGTTGTAAGCCCGACTCTGTAAATCACTGAATTGCAAACTTCACCGTTATTCTACGTTGTGCACTTGTCTATGAGAAATTCTACGCCATGAGTCGGCCATTGTTAAGACACAGATAGGGCCCGCTTAAGATTCATGGTGTTTCATTCCTGTATATGTAGATATTGAATTATTGTGGCGTTTTATTTTGGCCAAACTGTAGGCCACTGTCAGCAGGTTGCATAGATACTGTATATGGAATAGAATAGAATTGCATTAATATAAAATGTTATTATTTGTATTTCAGTTGCTTTTCCCCTTGGCCTTTGCCTTAGTTAACTCTCTGTTTCTCTCTGTTCTTTTTATGAACTACTAATAAGTAGTTCTCATTTAAAAATAACAATAACAAACAGAGAGTAAAAAAGGTTTTTTATAAATCATAGCTAAGTTATTTATATATTTATTACGAGATAAACATCATTAACATCATCAGCACAATCATAATGGAAAAATAAAAAAAACATTACCCTACTTGTGATACAGTCGGGTAACAAATCACAATATCAGAATGTACGGGTGGAGTCGGTGGAATGGCTCGTTTATTCCAGTTCCAATCTGTCTTTGTACATTAAAATTTGTGTTTGAAATGAAGTATTTGACAATATCTTTTCTTGTCTTGTCTAAAACTTTCAATTTGCATCATAGACCGTTCAGTGGTTTGAGCTGTATGTTGTTATACCTATCGCATTACTAAGCATAACAGCACGGTTTAGCTTAAACCACTGAAGTGTGTTAAGATTTAGCAAAAGACCAGATTTTTAAAAATGTATCCCCTAACGGGTAAAACTGCGGTTGAAACTTAATGCGAGCGAAGCCCTGGAAAAATTGTAATTAAAGCACCTAATTACAAATTCTACCTAAATTCATATCTCAGTTAAATATGCCAAGTACACCGCAAGAATTTTAGATTTCAGATATCATTTCGTGTGAACTATAATTTCGATTTTGTGGGAGGTACTATTCAGTAGTACTTAGTAATATTAATAAATTCTAAACTAATTAGCCAAATCACAATACTGGTATCAAGTATACGTATTGCAAATCAAACCTTTAGATTGAGTTGATTTTATCTTAAAAATCTCATTGTATTTTTGATGTTTGGTACAAGTTGCAGGTAACTACATGTTCAAAAAATATATTTTTTAAGATAGATTATAAATGCATAAGTTTATGGGATGGATGTATACAGTTATAGATTCATCATGCTAATGGTGCGTTTAGACGCAGTTTGGCAAGCTGTCTAACACAGGTCGCCCGCGCTGGAACAAACAAGCAGCTTAAAACCAGCCGAGCAACACATTCTCACCAATTCACACGCTTGCGCTCGTGTTCGTGCCCGTTGAATGTCGTTTTAAACACGAGCAAGTGAACACAGCATTAAACAAAAGGAGGTAGTCTACCTTTGTGAGATCCGTAAATGTTGGTCCTCCACCTGGAATACATATGTCCGTCAATTATACGTTTGTAAATTTCTCATTCATAGATACGACTTGCTCAGACTCAGACGTATTGTTGTATGTCTAACATAAAATAAGGTACAGGTTCCATCACGATACCCTATCTAGAAGTGGTTGTTATATTTTTTTATATTCAAAAAAATTGCTAGTAATTTCTATTTTAATACCAAAAATGAGCTCTGCATTCAACAAAATCGCTTCTACTATTCACTTAGCCCCAACCCGAACACGCTTTGAGTTTAATTAGAAAGAGGTCCATAACGCTTACGTTCAATACAGACTCACGCCCCCTCAGATTTATAGCTGCTGGCCCGCAGATAAACATCCATTAATTAAAAAAATATTATATATTGAAGCTTACGGATGGACGAAGCCAGTTTTTTAAATACAGTCGCCAAATATTGCGATGCTGTGATAGCTATAATATCTTGAAGAAAATGAGAGGTGATTACATTTATTTGATTCGATTTTTTTTGTTAAATATAGTGGCGAAAAATGCAATAACGTGACTGCTTGTTATAAAATGATTGGAGTTTTATCTTAATAACGTAATTTATTATCTATGGTTAATGCAATTTTGACTGGACCCACCTTGGCTCCATGAGGACTTTCTCTGCACTAGTGTTATTAAAATAAAACAAGAAATGCATAAAACTTAAAGAAAATTTCTAAACTTATCCCTTCATGAACTAGGCTAGAGAAGACGAATTTATATGAACTCGATAGACAAACGCCGAAGGTAACAGTGCTCGATTGATCTGACGACGAATATATGTAATTAAACATTCAAACTATAGTAGCACTTTGAACATCTTTGAAACAACTCCAACTTCGAATCCGTATCAGCAAATATCACATTTTTGACACCTTAACAATGGCAGTGCAAATATCAATCACAATTAATAAATCTGATTAAAAGTACATCGATTTTTGATACCATAATTAGCAATCGATTTCCTTTTAATCAAATATCGATTTGACTTGCATCACCGTTAGACCACACGTGCGTAGGTACATATTATATTAATTTATCATGTGTGACAGTTAATCTTCTGAATAATTCTGTTCGCCGTTACTGTGCGCTTCTGCTAAGAATTATTTGGTCGTAATTTGACGGCAGCCAAAGGCAGATATATAGCTTGAAAGCTTTTGAAAGGTGCCAATGCACTTTAATAATATTTCAAGGTGTTGCAATCATCAATTTAATTAATCACTAACAACTTATCTAAACAAAAATTAGCATTTTCTAATTGCTAGATAATAGATGATATAAATTTACTGAGATACTAAACCTATAATCAAGATAGATTCAATTAAAAATTGGGCTTCCACAAGGAACAATCCTAGAGCCAATTATAAAACATTATCCCATGTAATATGTTTTAATCCCAAAACAGCACAAGGGAAAACAAAAAAGTGTTCGCCTAAAAAACAACAAAACAAATGGAGGAGGAACATGGCCACGCAATAATATGAATAGCATTACGCAAATTAGGGACGATAGTATAGGACCCAAAGCCTTTTGTGTAGACAGGGACTGTCTTAGTTCTTTAGACATAAGCTATAGTGATTTAAAATACCTTTAATATAAAGACAACGTAAAGAACAGTAAGAATACTGAAGTAATTGTAGTATTAGATCATCATACTGAAGATGGAATCGTTATACAATAAAATGTTATTTTACGAAATGAAATGATGTGGTTAAATATATGATTTGTTTTAAAACTAGAATAATACATTTCGACTAAAAACCATGAAACTAAAAGAATCAATAAACTCTCAGAATATAATAAAATGTTGTGCAGGTAATTAAGTTAAATTTTCGATGACCTAATCTGTTGACACCTACACTTAATTAACTTTAAAAGGATAAAAACATAGTTAGCTTGTTTTATGATGATTCTTTAAGAAAAAAAAAGCTAAAGTTTCACGCTACCGCGCAATCGAACTGTGACTGAAAATTTGAAATTCGAATTTGGAGAATCCAAGGATACGATTGGAACTGTGTACTCCTGCGCAGCGGCGTGTAGGATGACTACGTTTATGGAGGATATGGAGTATACACTAGTTTTATCCGTATTTTTTATTATGTTATAGTTTTAGATAATTAACAAGAAAGTTTTGTTGGCGCCAAAAGATTACAGCGTTTTGATTTTTTTAAAGTCTAGATAGCTAAATTATTTATGAATAGCTTGTTCAACAAAACAGTCATTTTGGTTGATTGTAAATCAGCTTTCAAAATTCTGCGTAATTGTTGATAACTGTAATGCATCTATTTTCCAAAATCCAAACCGATGGTAACCACAGACGCAGCCAAATAAATCCAGCATGAGGTCGGCGACCCCTCACCGCGGCGACAGTTTTTGCTGTGGAAATTTTTAGACCTCCTTTTTTAAAGGCCCTGTAGGTACCTCAATTATTTTCAACTTTTTACACTTCACGTTTGATTCACCTTATTTTCTCATGTAGGTATTTAATAGGTGTAATTTTGTTTGTGACATCAAATAATGCGTATAGGTACTACAACCTGTTTCGGTACCCGAATTTTTGTTATTTTATTGATAACTATAAAAAGTAAGTAATAACGCTGTAATGTTACAATTAATAATAATAATTATTTTTAATTTAACGTAGGTAACTGTTCTTAAGCAAATAAAATGGCCGCAAGACCAAAAATTAAACACTACTACTGTTATAAAATTTGAATAGTTTAGATCAATGAAGCCTATAATTTATTCAGATTAGAATCCTCATTTACAACATTGCCAATTAACAGCACATCAAAATCGTGGAGGCATTATTCAAAACTAAAGATAATCACGTTAGATAAATTAATTCAGTCGAATTAAAATCTACTATTCTCATAGGTGGAGATTTACAAAGCTTAATTGAACC
The DNA here is from genome assembly GCA_945859575.2 of Herminia tarsipennalis. Taxonomy (NCBI): domain Eukaryota; kingdom Metazoa; phylum Arthropoda; class Insecta; order Lepidoptera; family Erebidae; genus Herminia; species Herminia tarsipennalis. Next base: position 3,922,750 of record OX243834.2, on the reverse strand, counting down.
TGGTTGGGTGCGCGTGAGTCTGATAATCAGTTCAGCCGTTAATGATTTCAATTTAGAAGGGCCAAGATGCAAATTTACTTAATAATGCGAAATGGCCTGCTATGCCACGATATTCAGGGCCGTTGAGAATGTCAGATGGAAACTTGAATTTGACAGCCAATATGGCAAAATCGTGGATGATTTTAGATCAATCGTAAACAAAATTAACATAACTGGAGGTAAGCAATATTACTGAACTAACATCATAACTTTGAAATTTAATTTACTTATAACATTTAATAATCGTGCCGCGTCTGCTAATATCATTATAGATGATGATACTAAACTTCTTAACTTAGCCTAAGACTTTAAAGGCTTAAGTAAAACATGTAGATCACAAAGGATTAAAGGACCCTAAAATGTACCCTAAGGCATCCCATGATTCCGATCCCTAATGAATTGACTGAACTCAGACTAAATTCAAATGCCTAATACAACTTTATTGCGATTTGTTCAGACCCAGAATTTTGTCTGCTCATAATTTTGATATACATGTTTTTTGCGACTCAAATCCGTCCTCTTATGATAATTTAAAGAAGCCATGAATTTTGGCTTTTAGACACGGATGGATTAAATAAATTCTTAAGTTAGCCGTGAAATGGAGGTATTTTATATGTTGTTTTTTTTTAATTTGGTTGCAAAATTCATTAATTTTAAACATTTTTATGTACTTATTTATTATTTTTTTATGATTCATTGTTGGTATGTACTGATATGAATAAGAACGTTTAAGTTATTGACTGTAATGATTTATTAAGCTTATCTTGATTGTAAATGACTCACACTAGAAAGTCTTAAACAAATCAAAGTGCGCCCAAAAAAGCGCACAAATAACGACAACTCGCACAAAAACAACAGTTACGCCAAATCCTGTGAATCCAACCGAAAATAAGACTGCGTTTGCGAATCGGCGACTGTATAAAGAGGAGAGACAAAGGGACGACGCGGGGGAATACAGGACAGGGGGGGAGGAACCGGGACCAGTTAAACAAAGACTGCGGAGCATGTCCACGAATAAGACTGTATATCAATCTTGTGTCAGCGTACCTGCCCAAAACGACTGGCATAAAAAAAGTACGCCGCCCGCGCAAAAAATAAGAAACGCCGGAAAAAAATTTTTTCGACAGTGAACCCCTTTAAATTGTTGTGAGAGCTGCCAATTAAAAATTGATAGATACAAAACCGTTTTCGGTTGATGGTTTATTTTGAGAAAATTTTAGTCTTAAAGTGGTCCAACGAAATGATTGAATGGAGGTACCGGTAATTACCTCATTTAAATCAACTTTTGTACAAAACGAAACTGTCCTTAACTTACAATGTAAGTAATAAATTATCAAAAATATAGAAATAAAATTGGATTTCATACTCGATTTATATAACAGTTGATAAAAATCTTGAATAATAATTAATTGTAATTGCTCAGCGATAATATTGCAACACTATTGTAATGCAATATTTAAAGTGCATTTTACATAATTGTAACATGTGCATGTGCCTACACAATACAACTAACTTTTGTATGTAAATGTTGACAAACATAACAACAAACAATTAGCAATGAAAACCTTTGAAAAATAAACTAAAAAGCATATTGAGAGACAATACAATAGTCGGCAGAGAGCGGCGAAACATTCTGACATTAATTTAGCCTGCATAATTAGTATAGGAGTGATAAAAATAGTTTAAAACCTCGTTGCCGATTTAATTATATTTGTTATACTTTTAAAATTAAAACAACTGTAGAGAGAGAGAGAGAGTGATTTCAGCAATCTCAAGCTGTTAAAAATATACTTTTTGACATCAAAAATGATGTTATCGATTTATTTTAATACGCTCTAATTTCGATTCGAAATCATCGATATTAAACTTTTGCGTTATTTAATTTGAATCTGGTGTATTATATTTTAATTGTATGTATTTTACTATTTTTTTTTTTTTTTTTTTTTTTTTTTTTTTTTTTTTTTTTTTTGCCTAATTGGCTTAATAAAGCAAATTATATTTATTAAAATGAAAATTCACAATGTTATTAAATACATTAATTACCCTACGAACTTATTATACACAAACTATTAACATTATTTACAACTTACCTAGTAAACTACAAAAAAAAAGGATTAAAAAAAAAGGGGGGAGTAACAACCAGTTTAGGCGTCGAAGAATTCCTCCCCATCGATGTCAAACGGTATAGTGCCCAGAAGGCTGGCAGCATTGCCACGTTGTATGGCAATGCTTATTCTCTGAGCAAAGAAAAGGCCAGCCTTCTGGTCACGAGATGTACTGATAAGACGCTGGGAAATATCTTTGAATAAAAGGCGAGCACTTGGACCCCATGGCCCTAGCGTCTCAACCCCAAACGGCTCAAATATGTAATCTCCGGCTAGATTACTATATTTGCGCCGTTTGAGAGTCTCCGCAGATGCAGCAGCAGCGCAGGCACAGCTCGCAGTGTTTTACTATTGGATTATATTGGAAGGAATTTCAAATTGTACAACGTCAGTACAGTATATTTGTTTGTTTCTTTGGTTACGTTGTATCAAAAATATTTCTAGTCTAAACTTAACAGTATTCTATAAATAGTTATGGTAGTCATTGTACCTTGTCCATGCGCAAGTATACAAAATATTGTGTAGTTTCATTAGTGTATGTACAACCATTTATTCTATGCGAGCGATACCTACCTAGTCCTTTGTTTTACCAAAATAATGAATTTTGGTAATCAGTTTATTTCATTTAATTTTTAATAAAACTTGCTTAATCTTCCTTTTTATTAGAAACTAGCTTTGCCTGCGAATTTTTTTCCCGTTTTTGCAACATTTTAAATTGCTTCTCCGCTCCCATTGTTCATAGCGTAATGTTGTATAGCCTATAACCTTCGTCGATAAATTGACTATCCAACAGTAAAATATTTTTTCAAATCAAACCAGGTGTTCCTGAGATTACCGCGTTCAAACAAACTAGCATACAAACACACAAACAAACTCTTCAGTTTTTTATTAATAGTATAGATAATGAAAGTTCTGATCCTATCGTTAAGTTTAGCACAAACTCTTGGACCTAGAGAGCAGACATTTTGAAGGTAGATTTATTTTGTCATACAGAACAGGGATAAGAACAAATTCAACGCAAACGAAGCCACAGCCATAGGCTGTATCACGCGAGACTTTATAAACATTCAAATCATTAACCCAAAGTATACCTAGACTCAGAATACCTAAGTAATAAATTTGTGGATCACACAAAGCGCAATCTTAGTTTGTTCACAGTTATTAGTTTAATGGCTATATCTGTGAAATTAATCGTTGTTTTAAATATAAGTGATTTCAACACAGTATTCTCTCAGTCCAGACTAGAATACAGTTTAATTACATTCTGTACCTAGCTGCAAAAAGCGCAATGAACGTCTGAACCAGATATGCTTTTAAATAATTAATACTTTTCATTTGCATATAAATTGCTTGATATTCTAGTTTCGGTCTAGTCACGAAATTAGGAAGCTATTTTGGTTAATAGCAAAAAGTTTTGACTTTACAATAATTGTTGGTAAATTATATAGACATGTTGATATAACGAAAAGAAAGACAAATTTATTGCACTTGTTTACAATACCTACTGACATTGTTTCGGATAGACTAGAGAATAACCTTATGTGGTCATGAGTTCGAATTCCGTTATTATTGATGTGAACTCATTGCTAACACAAGTAGCTGAGCGAGAGGGATTAACAATATTGCTAGTTAGATGATATAAATCATAAGTTCGACTGACCTGTTGGTCTAGTGGTTACTGACCCTGACTGCTAAACCAGAGGTCGTGGGTTCGATCCCCATCCAGGATAAAACTTTGTGTGATGAGGACGATGGTTTATTCTGTGTCTGGGTGTTATTTATCTAAAATATGTATGTATTTAGAAATATATAAGTATGTTTATCAGTTGTCTGGTTTCCATAGTACAAGCTCTGCTTAGTTTGGGATCAGATAGCGTTGTGTCAGTTGTCCCTAGATATTATTAGATATAATTATTATTATAATAATCAATAAATACTATGAAAAAGTAAGAAAACTGGCAAACTTTAATTCGACTAATGGTACAACTGCCTTAAAACTAGGAAGGTAGGTTGTTTTTACTGCATAGGGCGATTTCGAATTTCGACACACGAGCGAAGAATTATAACTATCGTAAAATTTTAGTTACCTTAAATATACAAATGTTATAGTAAAATACTTTCTCGGTATTAAAGACAATACGAGTTGGAAAGTAAAATGATACTGTGGCATAAATATTTATAGGGCCATCAATGGTTGGCGGTCAATTTTGCTCGGATGCTCACAATCTGGGAAAATTGAGACGAGTGGGGTCGACTGCGTGATATACAGACTTGAATGTTGTATAACGTATCATAGAAACGGTTAAATGCAAGTTAGTTCCTGTTTTTAAAATGAAAATGGTGAAGACGTGGATGTCTCGCGTGTTTTTAAAACCAATAATTAGGATATAGTTGCAGAAGCAAAATCTACCAATAACAAAAAGAGCAGGTTGTAAAAGCGTAGGTTGAACAAAACGATCAACCTGAAAGATATATATAGTTTATTTTTTAGGTTGAAAGTAAGGTAGATATGAACAATTCCAAAAAATTGTCGAATTTTTTTTTTTAAATCCAATTCTCGTTAGAATATTATGTGACAATTTCAGCAGTTTCTGCTTAAATAAACATAACCAAAATAGTCCCATAAAATAATGAACACGGACAAAATATTAAAGTATTATGAAGACGTGTTTCGAAATTGTAGTAGCGATTATCACTATTAGTTAGTTATTTGCAGTTTGCAATAATATGTTATGGTACTTTGCCATTTATTCTCTCGGCGTATTAGCAATTAACAGAAAGCTAATGAATTCATTAATTTCCAATTTGTTACCTAAACTTTATGCTTCAGCTTTGGGCCATTTTTGCTGGGACATATTAGGGGCTAATATATTACTTCGATATTTAATGTTTATTAGTTGGTATATTTTATTTAAATTCCCAGTAGCTGTTATTGAATATATACTTCTTTTTTACTTCAGATAACAACGATTTTCATAATATAATTCCTTCCTTGCCATTTTCATTCTTATGTTTACGTTATGAAATAATGCAACCAATCTGATAAATCAGTCAAATATCTTAATTTTGAGGGCGTTATTGTGAATTGTAAAAAAAATAAACCAACTGCTATACAAGAGGTCGTGGGTTCGATTTCCACACGGGACACCACTTTGTGTGATCCACAAATTGTTGTTTCGAGTCTAAATGAGATTTGTATATCAGAAGCTGAGGCTTGAAATATTCAGAGTTACTAGGATGATTTCGTTTAATATTATTATTATAACTCTGTCTAATGGGGTTGAATTAAATACAATAACTTGTTTTATGATATTGTGGATTGTTGCAAATCAACATGGTATTATGAGGTTAAACAATCAATTGTGAAGAAGGAGACAACAATCAAACCTGTTTGAATGTCTTGAAAGCCTAACATTGTTCGAACTTACAAATAGCTTTAGCATTGCTTTGTTAGTCAATTTGCGCTTTTAAATATTCGTATTATATTAGTGATAATTCTTCCTTCTTAAAACCGTCTCATATTTTTATATATATAATTCTTCTGTACATATATATGTCACTGAACTCCTCCTAAACGGCTGGACCGATTTAAATCATTTTTTGTGTGTTTCAGTGAATTAATGAATGGTTTAGATTCACAATTGAACCCGACTCACAAAAAAAAACTGTATGAAGTTCGCCGGGACAGCTAGTCTTACATATATATATATATATATATATATATATATATATATATATATATTATCCGAATCTTGGCGAAAAATCGATCTAGAGGTTTTATTTTTAAAAAACGTCATTTAAAATAAATACAGTTCTAAGCAGTCATCCAGGTACTTTAAGATAATATGTAAAACATTCCAGAGATACTTACTCTTGACCATTTATTTTACCAGGTCAGCCACCAGTCCGGTACAGCATCGTCTCCGGAGACCCAGACCACAAGTTTACCATCGAGCCTCTCTCAGGATCCATCAGAACTGCTGGACAGCTAGACCGGGAGACCAGCCCATCATATCTGCTTAATGTGAGAGCTGCTAACGGAAAACCTTCAAGTTTTGATCAGACACAGGTACTTTGTGACAATTTTATCAAACACTGTTAATTATTATATAATAAGATATTATTATTATTATTATAATATGAATTTGCGTCCACAGGTGCACTGTTTATTGCCTTAAACTCACCCATAGTCGTATGTTGTGATAATGATCCGGCTATCATCCACTATCCTTATTAATAGCAATTTGTATTGTAAATTTAGTTGTCTACATTTTGTTATTAGTTTAAAAGCTTTCCTAGTATTAATAAATAAAATAAATAAACTAATGAGATCATACTCATATTTAACAACATCTCATGGTGAATGTAAGTTTATAAAATTTATCCCTGTTTAAAAGTTTCTAACTACTCTTTTTCTACAGGTTCAAATAACTCTAGAAGATGTAAATGACAACACTCCAGAATTCGGTACGTCGTCAGTAAAAGTGTCAGTAGCAGAATCAGCGGCTATTGGTTCAGTGGTGTATGCTGCGAAAGCTACTGATGAAGATTTTGGAAAGAACGGACAAATTAGCTACCATCTTGTATCAGCCACTGGACCTTCGAATACTTTTGCGGTGAACCACCAACATGGATTAGTCACTTTATTGAGGTAAGTACTAAAATATGTAAAAAAAAATATCCTACACCTTCTGTCAACACTATTATATACTGTCTACATTGATGTTAGCGTTGAATTTTAGGTAATTCATTTTTACCTTAAACTAAAGCTTTATTTGAAATTGTTCATTTTGCAAAGTTGATTATTGTCGGCAACATCACCTTGAGTTTTATTATAGAGTAGTTACCATCTAAAATAAACTCTTAAACAGAAGTCTATATTGTATTAATAGCGTAAAGCTCCATAACATCTATCTAAGGTACCTATTGTACAGTAGGACAATAGATATTTTAAACTCAAAGCTACATTTTACAATTTCGCAATTGTTAAAACGTTTCCTTTTTCAGGTCTCTTGACTACGAGAATCTCGTCCGGCATACTCTCATCATCACGGCGAGAGATAACGGTGTACCATCGTTAAGTGCTAACCTGACCTTAGTAGTAGATGTTCAAGATGTCAATGACAATCCTCCAGTGTTCGAACATGATTCATATAGTGCTAATGTGCTTGAGTCAGAAGCTATTAATGCTAAGGTAAGAAATGTATTCAATATATATAGTAATTATTGTAATATTGTTGAACGATTAGGTAGGTATTATTTTGTTTTAAAATCATGCGTCAGTTGCTGCAAAAAATGCCTGATTATACCTGAAAGAGGAATTTAATGTTTCTTAGATCTTTCTGGTTTATTTTTGTGAAATTATAACGGATATAAAATCACACATGAATAATAATGTAGGTAATTGGTATTCACATTCGAACATAACTTCACAGTGTTCCAATAAAATTAAGTTACCATGCGTTCATAAATATTTACTAATCTCTATTCAAAAAGTTATTGGGTATCATTTAACTGAACGATAAAGATCAAAAGGTATCGGATTCACAAGACAAAACTAAAAATAAACTATTATCATAATTATTAAACGGATTTAATCTCAAGAATAAATATATTGGCTATAAGTTTTGTTTGTTTTAAAATAGTTTGATATTAATTCTCTGTAAGTAGTATAATAACTATAATTTAATTTCAATATCATTTGTTTCGACAGGTCCTAGAAATACAAGCCATTGACAAAGACACAGGTAACAACGCACGAATAACGTACAAGATATCATCAGAATCAAGCAACGGAACCGAAGAATATTTCAAGGTACAACCAAGCACTGGTTGGGTCTACTTAGCCAAACAACTCGATAGAGAAACAACTGAAAAACACAAAATGATCATAATAGCTATCGATAATGGTATACCACCGCTTTCTACAACGGCTAACTTAGTAGTCAATGTTATAGACGCAAATGATAATGATCCAGTGTTCAGTAAAACAGCTTATGAGTTCAAAGTTGAAGAGAATCAGAAGTCAGGAGCTTTTGTTGGAAAGATTGCAGCTACGGATGCAGACTTGGGAGATAATGCTGTTGTTAGATACAGCTTGTTTCCTAGCAATACTAGCTTCAATGTAAACCCTGTTACAGGTATGTTTAATTTTAATTTAATCAGTTTTGACAGTTTTTGACTACTTCTGTGGCGCGGTGGGAGTGTGTCCGACTGCTACGCAAGAGATCGTGGGTTCGATCCCCACCCAGGATAAAACTTTGTGTGATGAACACGATGGTTTATTCGGTGTCTGGGTGTTATTCATCTATAATATGTATGTATCTAGAAATATATATAAGTATAGTATGTATCAGTTGTCTAGTTTCCATAGTACAAGCTCTGCTTGTTTGGGATCAGATAGCGTTGTGTGAGTTGTCCCAAGATGTTATTATTATTATTATCATTAAATCAGTTTTAATATACAAGCCAATACATTATCTATATCTAGACTTTCAGACTTATTACTATTTATTCAAATAGTTCGTTGATAATTTCAGTGACAAATGAATTCAATGCAAAAAACCAAAAGTTTTCATTTTATTATGACAGAAAATCTTGCCCATCAATCTGATAAAATTAATACCCATGTTTTTTACAACAGCTCACTGCACTTTGAACTGCTCAAATAATTTACAAGTTTTTGCTTCTTGCTCAACCAAAATTTAAAAAAATCAAAATCATAGTGGTTGATTTATGATAGACATTACTTAGTAGTCTTCAATACTTGTAGGTATACGTCAAGCTGCAATTTGTCATTATAATCCGACTTAGAACTTCCGATGGTTGGCCTGACAACAATAACTACTGATACAACCAAGGTCACTTTTGTACGGATAGTTCAAGGTTTATTTTAGACAAATGGTTGATCATTATGTAAAGTATCCTAGACTATTTTTATTACGTTTTTATGTTACACAGTACCTATCTATACTAATATTATAAAGCTGAAGAGTTTGTTTGAATGCGATAAACTCAGGAAAAAATATTTTATTGTTAGACAGCCTATATATCGAGGAAGGCTATAGGCTATAGAACACCACGTTAGGCCGAATAGAAACAGAGCAGCAATGAAAAATGTCGCAAAAACATAAAAAATTGACGCATACGTAGTTGCTATCAGCTAGTTTTTATATTTTTTTTCGAAATTACGCTTTTTTGTCCCTAAGAGGGACTAAAATATGAATAGGTACCACCCATGTAAGATTGAAATTGTAGACCCAAAAATATGGTGATCAACCATTAACGTGTTTGCCACGCCACCAATGCGGGCAGGTTTTAAATCAAAAACTTAGCGATTGTCTTAATTCCACAGAAGTCCGATTAAGTTACTTTTTCAAAAGTAGAAAAGATAACGCACGACTAATGCCTCACTAGTGTTAATAAAATTATTACTGTAAAGAAAAAGTTGATGATTTTAAAAGATTGGCTTATGAGTTTCTTGGCTGCTTCTTTTCATGAGTTTTACACTCGGAATTGCCGCCTAAGTTCATTATCTTTTTTTTCAAACAAGTCATATTTTTATCATTCTTATTAGTATTAATTTGGCATTTTCTAACAATCATCAATTTGGTTGTACGAATTAAATATATTTGAGTTTGAGCTAGTTACATAGGCTTCTTAGCTTATCTTTAAGCTAGTTGCCGTTATTTTCCAAAAACTAAAATAAATTTTCATCAAAATTTGCAGTCAACATTCTCATTAATTCCTATATGATCCGTTTTACAACCACACGCAGTTCTGGCGCTACATGGTTCATTACATCATGTTCAGAACTAACTAAGAACAATGAAATTTTACCGTAATTCCAAATACGCCTCATATTTGTTCACGAGAACTCCACGACAACCGGCCACTTGTCCATTGTTTAGTTTGCCGGCACTTTTGAAGCTAAAACCCAAGATATGTAAGTCCCTTAAAACTCATTGATTGAGTAAACAGTTTGTTTAAATAGAGCCATTTTAATACCTGCACAATTTGAGAGTATAGGGAGCAGATCCGATGCCTTTGTTTATTTTGGCCCTTCCCATAGGTTGGTGTATAATTATGGAATTATTTCAAGTGTTCGGTGTGTTTTGATCAAGTGCTATTTATGGTAATCTTTAATAGATTTTGGGTTACCAACTCCTTTGTGTAATATTATCCTTATAAGTACATTATTATAGAAAGGTGTTTTTCGTCCACCTGATGCCTAGGCTGGATAAGCTGTTACTGTAGCCTAGCCGGACGTTAGTAACGCCAGTGTTGTCTTGTTGCGAGTCCGCGATGAACTTTGGCGACCTTACTAACGTCAAGATTTATACAACGACGAGGATCTTCAGCGTGATGCAGCTTCTTCAAAAAACATTAACTAGTTAATGTGTATAAATTTTGCACAATATTATGGTGTAGACAAAATCACTAACTATCCCCCATCAACATAATTCAAAGTGTATTTAATAAGATATGCGAAACATGATCCTTATCTGCTACGATGTTTATCGTTGAATTCGTGTGAGTTTTAAACATGGCATAAAAAGGGAGGTAGACACTTCGTTATTCTCAATAACTGACTGATGAATGGTAAAGCTTTTCGTCTCAATTTGGCTTATCGTTGATCGCACCCGAACACTCCAGAGCTAGTTAGCGGTTGTATGGGTGAGTGCATACTGGAATTCAATGCGGTGAACCAGGATGCGTTTATGCCTGATCTTGCTAATTCTCTCTAAGTACCTTATACATATTTAATACGAGTATTATTTTAATTCATGCTTATTAAGGCCAGAATACACATGCCTGTAGCTGGTAAATTTGCATAACAGCACGTGCTAATTGTCGAGTGTATGCTTTGTATCTGTTATGTGTATCTTCGATCTAATATTTGTAGTACTAACTAGTCTAAATAGCTAAATTCAAAAAATATCAATACTATTTAACATATTAAAGGACCGTTTAATGGCTAGTTTTCACAATTTTGTAATTCAGGATCCTTATTTACTATCATTATTTCGTTGTCGTGTTAAGCCCGTGCGAACTGACGCATGCGCGGTGCGCTTAAGCAAGTCCACCGCGCATGCGCCGTAGAGAGCTGCGCTTAGAAAATCAACGCGCATGCGCGATGGACATCTTTGGCGCAATGCGCATGCGCCAGCTCACACGGGCTTGTCACGACAACGAAATAAAAATAGTGAATAAGGACTCAGAAAAAGGCAAAAAAAAACTCTGCTTATGTGTTATTCAGTTAAAATATTAAAATGATACTAATGGAATGAGTTTGCTGAAAACGCGCAACGCTTTATAGCCACCATCTTTAATATTGGTTAGTTGCGATCCAAGTCGGATCTGATTGGATAAACATACAAACACCCTTTACAGTACGATATGGGAGCAAAATACGTAAATCATTTCCGACATGTGTATGTGCTCCTGATGGGAAGATTGTGAACTTTAGCAGGTGCTACAAATGTTGGCAAAAAGTCTACCTTTTATGAAATTTTATAGCATATTGGTCTATGTAGTTGTAACAGTTTAGTTACACATTAAAAGAACAGAGAAGTTTGAAGAATATATTGATTTATTTTTGATATCACCTATATTTTTGATGTCATCCCATTTCACAAAGTATGGGAACAAAAATTTACGGATTACACAAAGTGATTTATGTTGCGTGGCTAGCATTCAAAACACTTAAGTTTAAACTCGTCGGTTCAATAGCTGGATCTCCCGTATAATTACTGTAGACCTCAATGAGTAGAAGAGCACGGATATTGCTTAAATTTGTAAATTAACTGCCTCCCACTGCGCTCCGCCGGTGGGAGTGTGTATAACTGCTGCACAAGAAGTCGTGGGTTCGATTCAATACCACTTTTGTGTTGTCCTCAAATTGTTGTTCCGAGTCTGGGTGTACTTTGTGTCCATGAATTGTATATTTGTAGAGTTCCCCGCGACACATTTCTTGTATCCTACTGCGGTTATCTTTTTCAGTCTAAAGCTCTTTTGGAAAAAGAACAGAAACAAACAAACGCCTCAAATCCAAATGATTTACATTCATATTAAAGTGTGTAAGATTTTTTTTCAAATTGATGAATCATAAAGTTTGGCTACTAATATTTCTTGTTGTTTATCTCTTATAAGGTTATAATAAAACGATCGAAGCAAATTTGTGGGTGGACATGAATTGATTGAGTAAAGAAATTTAAATTGTAAATCATTGGAATCGAATTTTGATAATTTCACATCGGTTTATCGCATGTCGTTTTTTTAAAAATACTAATTTCATTATTGTTAATTTAAATTTTACTTAAGTTGATACGACTACGTGTTTGCACATAAGTATCCTACAAAACAAATAAATGTGCCACAGACAACATGAATAAAAATATAATTACATTGAATGAAATGAAATACATATCAATAAGCAGTTACATTACATTCCATTGTAAATGAATAGCTAGACTGATATTAAAATAAACTACTTGTGAATAGCCAGTTTATTATTAGTTAACAAAACCTCTATTACCGTGTATAAAAAATAATGACTGCAGTATGTGTAAAGTAAATGTCTCTTTTATATTAAGATCCATTTGCAGCCTGAGGCCGTGAAATACTGTTTCATCGTCTTGTAGTTAATCTACGTTGACTAGCTCACGTGTACTAACCGATAGTCAATTAAATTCATCTGAGTGATTAGAACCATTATTAATAAAATTTTCATCCATCAGATTAATAACCTCAATCAGATTATGTATCTCTTTATCATCTGCATCCGAAGACGCTTTAGTCAATCTTTTATCATTAGGTATATACTTTATAATTAAAACATATTTCCTTTTGAGAATACACTGAAGTTATTAACAATAAAAATATCAATTATATCAATCACGATGACGAAGATTTTTATAACAAAGGTCACACCACCCGCCGACCAGTTCAACCACAACGGGAGGCAACAGACAATGAATTTATGCGTGTCAATTGCGAGTTATAAACGTCGTCGTATTCGAATGCGCCATGACCCACCATTAACTATTATTAAAATATTGCTATGTAGAAGCCTCGCCATTCTCTCCCATGTTTTATTGCAAGTCTTACCAGTACTAGATATTGTCGTCGACTATTTAAAGCTCGTACGTTACAAATGCATGTGTAGGACGCACTGGCTCTACAACTCGTTTTGTTGACAGACTCTCTTTTATTTTCATATGTTCTTAAATGAATTATAGGTGTAAAATGTTGCTGGAATCTTTTTGTAGACAGTGCTATAAATTGCAGCAATAACAAACAAGGCGGAACAAAAAAGGTAATTGTGATCAGTGATGACACGATTGTAAATGATTCCGTTGTCTTAACAAAGTAAGGAATGTTTGGGAAAGACAAACAGTTTATAAAAATGGCCTTTTAAAACACACTGCATGACTAATGTTAATTTCTTTACTTGGACGAGTGTCCTTTCTTGGCATAATTGATTGTGGAGGAAGAAGTATTTCTACAATTCTTAAAACAACTTCACCAATAAAAAAATGAAGATGTGTTCTTCTTCTATAATGTTGAAACGAAAATGAATTATTTATACTAATTATAGCCAATAACCAAATAATGAATACGACTATTTCAACCTAGTCTTTTTTATTCTGACGCAAACAAAACATTACACCACAAAACAATCTCCCGTTGATACAAAAACTGAAATCAACTATCAAGAAGCACGTAGTTAGCGTTTCACCGCAAACGTCGAAGTTAAAACTGTCCAATATTTGCGGTTGAAATAATGACGGATATTTTTTATATTGCTTGATTCTCATCGCACACTAAAGCGGTTTCTGGCACGTCTTATAATGCTCCTATGAATATAACTCAAAGCAAAGTCGACGTTAAATTCATAGCTCTTAAGCTTATTATCGCCTGTGCTCATATTATAATATGAATTTCATTTCGCTACCCTGTTACTGTTCATCCCAAGTTTTAAGTTCTCAATATGGAGTTTCGGATAATCATAGGTATTTGGTCCCGAAGTCATCTCTTTTATGTACCTATACTTAATTTAAAGGCTTATGTTTAAAGTAATGGTTTCGAAATTGACAAAATCTTTGCTTATGTTGTGAAGGGAATTTTGGGATAGTGTGAGGTAATTGTGGGTAAATAGGACCTAATAATACTTTTCAACTAAATAGAATTTTATTTATTTGTGTGCTTGTCAGTACTGTACTTAATGGACTACCTATATATAATTAAACTATGATAGTTTTTAAATCGTAGATATTGTGTGATTACTTTAAAAAAAAAAAGATTTACAAAACGATTTTTTATTTTTTTTTTGTTACAGGGATAATAACAACCAAAGAAAAGTTAGACCGAGAATTTAGATCATCTTACTCTCTTTTTGCCGAAGCGAAAGACCAAGGAAGTCTCCCTAGATCAAGCAGAGTCCCGGTTTCTATTAAAATCACAGACGTAAATGATAACCCACCCGAAATTATTGATCCAAGGGAAGATGTAGTCAGTGTTAGAGAAGAACAACAACCTGGAGCCGAAGTTGCTAGAGTTAAAGCTATTGATAGAGACAACGGAGTCAATTCCAGTATAACTTACTCTATCTTGAATGAAAGAGATATGGACGGAGTCGGTGTTTTTGTTATTGATGCTAAATCAGGTGTTATCAAAACGAGTACAGGTAAGGATGAAAACGTTTATTACTAACAATAGTAATGATACAATTGATACCAAATCATTTTTAGTATTATTTACTGAAGTAGTAAATAATAATAATGTGTGTTTTACAGTGTTAGATCATGAAGAGCGATCAATCTACCGACTAACTGTAGCAGCGACTGATGGAGGTACCCCGCCTAAACAAACAGTGAGGCAGCTGAAAGTTGAAGTTTTGGATTTGAACGACAACAGACCCACTTTCACTAGTTCCAGTTTATCTTTCAAAGTAAGTGCAATAAATATTGTAGCGTAACTGTTTTGTAAGAAAGACATTTGTCAGGTATAAAAAATACAATAAATGCAATTACAAACATCCGCTTTTTAATTTCAGGTAAAAGAAGATGCAAAAATAGGACACGTTGTTGGTACAGTAGCATGCTGTGACAATGATATTACAGAAAATTCAGTAAATGATGACGACGAAAAGCAAATATCGTATCTTCTGATGCCTCTTACAGCAGACCATTCTCCCGGAACTTTCGAAATAGATCGACGTACGGGCTTCTTAGTAGTAGCTAGACAACTGGACAGAGAAATCCAAGATGAATACCGTCTTGAAGTACGCGCATTGGACACGTCAGCGACAAATAATCCACAAAGCAGTGCTGTTACCGTAAAAATAGAAATTATAGACGTCAATGACAACGCACCACAATGGCCTCAAGATCCTATAAATATAGAAATATCAGAGCTTACGCCGATTGGTACGATAGTCTACAATTTCACAGCTAAAGATGCTGATTCAGGACCAAATGGAGATTTGAATTTTCAAGTGGTATCATCTTTACCTACCACCAAAAATATATTTAACTTAGATCCTCTTACGGGATCTCTTACTTTGACATCTTCGCTTGACTTTGAAACTTTGAAAGAGTATTGGCTGATTGTAGAAGCAACAGATTTGGCAACAAACATAACAGAAAGGATGACAACATCAGCTACTGTGCATATTACTATAACCGATGCGAATGATAACACTCCGAGTTTTGTATCAGCTTCTAAAGCTATTGTATCTCTTAACACATTATCAGGTACTTTATATCAAACCTTGGCAGTAGATGCTGATTCAGGAGACAATGGAAGAATATCTTATTACATATCAGGCGGTAATGAGCATTCCTACTTCTCTATGGAATACGATATAGGAAAATTGACCCTTTCTACTAAATACTCGCAAGACATATCCAGAGTTAGGCCTGGACAATACAAATTAAATCTTACAGCATCAGATCATGGAGTTCCTTTTCCAAGACAGAGTCATATGACTTTGACCTTAATTTTGCAAGAGTCAACTAATGTTCCTCCTAGATTTACGGATGCCTTCTATGGAGCAAATATTACTGAAGATATTAGACCTGGAAGTTTTGTAACCAGATTATCTGCTAAATCATCTAGAGGGAATGCAAGTGAGTATCATAATAATTTAAATATAGTCTTTATAGAGTACTTTTTAATTGTGTTATATAATACTTCGTGACTATAACATTGACTGATATTATTAATAATTATGTTGTTAATTAAAATTAAAATTAATATTGTTACAGGCAATTTAACTTACATGATACCTCCAGGCGTAGCTGATGACAAATTTGCTATTGACGAACGTCTTGGCACTATCACAGTCAAAACAAAAATCGACAGAGAAGAAAGAGATCAATACACTTTTCCAGTTTACGTAACAGATTCCAGTACATTCCAGTCTACAAGTAATTTTGATGTAGCCACGGTGACGATAAGCATAATGGATGTTAATGATAACCCACCTAGTTTTAAAACAGGATCTTGCTATCCTTTAGCTGTCCCAGAAAATAATAATCCGGAAGTTATACATACCGTTGCCGCAACCGATAAAGACATTGGCGCAAACGGTGTTATTACTTACAGCATTACTTCAGGAAATAATGGCAACAAATTCTCTATTGACTCCACTACAGGAAGACTCACTGCCAAGACCTTAGATCGGGAAACACAGTCAAAATATCATTTGACAATTACAGCTTTTGATCATGGATCTCCTGTTGCGCTACAGGGATCTTGTAATATAACAATCATTGTTGAAGATCAAAATGATAACGACCCTGTTTTTGATACTGGTCATTATTCCGCTGCTATTCCAGAAGATGCAATGGTGGATACCTCAGTCATTAAAGTAAGAGCAACCGATGCTGATTTAGGTTTCAATAAACGAATTGTTTATTCTTTGGCAAATGAAAGTCAAGGACTATTCAGGATTGACAATAAAACTGGAATAATATTTACAACTGGGTAAGTAGTGCAGAATTTTCTAGTATATTTTTAATAATCATTTTATTAACTAGCCTTTTACTCATTACTTTGTCTACTTTCAGAAATTTTGACAGAGAGAAGACAAATGTCTATCATTTCGAAGCAGTAGCTACAGATGAGGGGCGATACATTACCCGATCTCAAAGAGTATCAGTAGAAGTTACTATCAATGACGTCAACGATAACAAACCTATCTTTACTAAATACCCCTTCAAGGAACAAGTAGCAACGTTGTCACCACCAGGTCAAAGTCTTCTTAGAGTATCGGCTACAGATAATGATATAGGAACTAATGCAGAAATCATTTACGAGCTTTTAGACACGTCTAATCACAAGTTTCGTATCAACCCTACTACCGGTGTGCTTACAGCCACACAGAGCTTAGCTAGTGAAAATGGAAGGTTAATTCATCTCAAAGTTATTGCAAAAGACAAAGGCAATCCACCCCAAAGTTCTGTAGGTCTAATAGAAATACGAGTTGGCGATTTCTCAGATCAGACGCCAACATTGAATTTTCAAAATGCAACATACAACGTAACTATCGAAGAAAATATGCCGTATGGAAAGGATGTACTCCAAGTTACCGCAGTCCGAAGCGACGGGCGACGACAAAGAATAATTTATGAAATCGGCAACGGCAACGATCAATACGCATTCGAAATAGACTCTAGCTCGGGTATAATAAGGGTGAATAACTCTGCCAATCTAGACTATGAGTCGTATCCCGGCCCGCGCAGGCAGCTTGTTGTGGTTGCGCGTACAGAAGGCTCACCCATCCTATACGGCTACTGCGACGTTATAATAAATCTGATCGATCAGAACGACCACGCTCCCAGGTTTACGCAACAACAGTACATTGCAAATGTCCTTGAAGGGAACACTAAGGGCGAATTCGTTGTGCAACTCGCCGCTAAGGATGGCGATCGCGGCGTGAATGCGAGGATTCTTTACCATATTGTAGACGGAAACCATGACAATGCATTCATTATTGAACCTGCTTTCTCTGGATCCGTAAAGACGAACATAGTTCTCGATCGAGAGATAAGAGAGACATACAAATTGACGGTGATAGCTACGGACGAGGGCGACCCGCAGATGACAGGCACGGCCACGCTGAGGGTAAACGTGGTGGATGTGAATGACAATCAGCCGACATTCCCACCGCCAAATGTCATCTCAGTATCGGAAGGTACGTTTTTACTCGTTTACTCCGTATTCGCATTCGGGTTTTAAATTGCCGTTGGTCGGCCTATCGACTTTTCGAAATAAATTGGTAGAACAAAAAGCGTACCACGGAGAGGGAGGCATTTTACATAATTTGTATTCTCGACTCGGTAACATTGCGACTTTTCGATTCCGACGCCGAGATTAAATAAAAGGGACTCCTTTAGGATCAATATTTATTGGATGGTATTACATTTTTTCCGAGTGCATGTTTTAGCGGTTCAACGACGGTCCGCGGCATCCGCGTCGCTTTTTATTCGTTTTTTATATCATTGTAAGTCGACAGAGGTTTTGTTTTAGAGAATTTTTATTTTGGCGGATCGTTAAAACGGCAGTCAAACGAGACCCGTCAGTAAAGATTTCTTCTTTTTTAGGAACGGAAGTTGGGACAGTGCTCACATCTGTTACTGCAAATGACGTTGATACATATCCGGCACTAAAATACTCAATAATGCAAGGGGACAGCAGTTTTTCTATAGACAGATATAGTGGAAAGATAGTGTTGAACCGGCCTCTTGACTTCGAAACTAAGAAAATTTATGAAGTAAATGTGACGGCATCAGATAGCGAGCATATTGCTAAAACTACTTTGACAATAAAAGTCACAGACGTGAACGACAATTCTCCAATATTTGATGAAATTTCCTACAACAGGATACTTCCCGGTGAGTAGAATTTATTGACGTATTTTGACTGAAAGTTTTACTAGTAATTAAAAGCAACAGGGTAATTAACCAGTATATAAACAATCAGCAATGGCAACACTGTCATAATGTAAACGTAAATAACAAAATCATACTGATACTTATTCATATCCATATTAAATTTGATGAAAGCAACTTTCATTCTACCTAATAGAGCACTACCGCAGCCAATGGACACCAGCGATATAATAATGTATCATAATAGATACGATAATTTACGCAAAAAAATCTTTATTATTAACGATTAGGTAATAATTTTATTCATTAATTTCAGAAGGAGCTGAGACGCTTGAAATTGGTTCAGTGAGTGCAAAAGATCGTGATGATGGCGATAATGGAAAAATTACATACACGATTCTTCGCCCAACTAATGGGTACTACATCGATACAATATCTGGAGCTATTTTCGTTAACTACAGTGCTTTACCGCCGAACCAACGGGATACGCAGCTGGCTGTTGTAGCTACGGATCATGGAAAGCCTAATAGAAGTGCTGTAGCTTCTGTAAGGATCAGTACTGGGGCTTCTTCGGAGATAAAACCATTCATTGGCCAGGATACTTACAGGTAATTATCTCATTATTTGCTTTTATTTTGAAAAGTAGTATAGTAATGGCAACCAAAGTAATGGTGACCAAAAAATTCAAGAAGTATAAACTTTTGAAAGTTTATAAGACATTTGCCCTGTATATCCAAAGCATTCCGATTTTTCCGTTATTACTGAACCCGTTAAAAAAAAGATACATCTTTCATTTCTATCACAAGAAAAAAATATCTTCATAACAGTTCAATATGTTTAGGGTTTCGTAGCCAAAATGGCGAAAATGGAACCCTCATAGTTTTGTCATATTCGTCTGTCTGCATGTCATCTTTAGTTATGTCACAGGCATTTTACTTATAGTACAAATTGAAAATTCATGCCGTTTTAAGGAGATCTTCTGCTGGCGCAATTATTTAATTCATAATTCATATGCAGGGCATTCATTTGTAATAACGGCTACGGAACCCTACACTGAGCATGGTCCGATATGCTCTTGGATGGTTTTTAAAGTTAGAACTATAATAATACAGAACCCAAAACGAAAACTGCACCCAATTCATAACCATGACAGACAGACATAAATTTAAATTGTTTTAACTTCTATTGGTGTTATAAAAACCTTTCCCATTAAATTGTCTTAAATATTTCTTATGAAACAGTAATAATTTCAGTGTTGACATTTAAATAATTAACTGCCGCACTTAGAATCATTTAATGCTTACTTAAATCATTACTTTTTCAATTTTTGTATAGTAAAATCTTTACTGAGGAATGATTTAGGTAAGCATTAATGACTTTGAGTGCGGCAGTAACATGTACGAGTATTTTGTTAAAACCACAATGTTATTTACACAAAAATCAAATTTACAAACATTATTATTTCTCTCATTTTCAGGATTACGGTAAACGAAGACACTGAAAAAGGATCATCGCTTCTTCAAATTGGCGGAATCAACGATGTACTGAAAAAGTATAATCTAGACATCCACATTATATCAGGCAACGAGGGAAACACCTTTGACGTCACTCTAGAGGGAGCCCTAATCCTGTTGAACAAATTAGATAGAGAAACTCAAGATTCCTATGTTCTCGGATTAGCAGCTGTTGAGCAAGGAAAAGTACTAACGCATAACCAAAACAAAACTTCTATAACTGTGTTCATTACTGTAGCAGATGCTAATGACAATTCTCCTGTATTTTCCACTAACGATTTTGAATTGACAGTCAGCGAAGATGTCAAAATTGGTCACACGTTGACACAACTTGCCGCAACTGATGCAGATTTATATGGAACACCTAACGCTGCTATTACTTATAATATTACCTCAGGAGATGATGAAAAACTATTCTATGTGCATCCAACTACTGGAATTCTTACTGTTAATAAAAGCTTAGATTACGATACTGGTCATGAAGAATATAAGCTAGTTTTAGTAGCTTGTGATCAAGGAATACCATCCCTGTGTAACGCAGTTTTTATAAAAGTTAGTATACTTGACGAAAATGATAATGCACCAACATTCCCAGTGACTGAATATTTTGAAAGTATTGGAGAAAATGAAAGGGTTGGCACATCCATATTTACTGCACGAGCAACTGACTTAGATAAAGGAAGATATGGAAAACTGAATTATTCCATAGTGCCGTCATCTAATAGTTACAACAGAAATGACGATTCGTACAAAATGTTCTTGATCGATTCATCGTCAGGACTAGTAAATTCTAACGCTGTGTTCGATTACGAGATGAAAAATAAATACGAATTTTCAATCAAAGCTTCTGATTTGGGAGGAAAAAGTACAACTGTCAAAGTGAGAATAGATATCGAGAGCAGAGATGAGTTTTACCCGCAATTCACGCAGAAAACTTATAAGTTCCGTGTACCAAAATCAGGTTCTATTCCTGCTGGTTATGTCATTGGGCAAGCAACAGCCACAGACAGAGACAAAGGCATTGACGGCAGAATAGTTTACCAACTATCCACTTCGCATTCTTACTTTAAAATTAATAGAACCACTGGTGTTATTATCCTGAAAAAGAAAGTGGATTCTGTACAAAACCTTTTCGGTTCAGATAAATCAATAAGTTTAGTTGTTACAGCCAGTTCTGGACGACAAGGCTCGTTGACGAATAAAACAGCTGTTGAAATAGGTATGAATGACCTCGCACTTGCAGGGGATGCAAACCAAGTCAATGATGCGTCGGCGGTTGCAAGCGGGGGTTTATCAGACTGGGCTTTAGGATTGCTCATTGTATTTATATTCATAATCATCATATTTGCAGCAGCTTTCTTATTCTTGCATATGAAAAACAAAAGGCACAAGAAAGTTAATAAACCAGGTCTTAGTTCTGAGGGTGTTGGTGCCACAAATAGCTATGTAGACCCAAGCGCTTTTGACACGATTCCTATAAGAAATACAGGAGCTGTAAATTCTGGAAATCAGTTTGCTCCTCCAAAGTATGATGAAATTCCACCCTATGGTCCCCATACCGCAAGTTCTAATTCTGGAGCTGCAACCACATCTGAACTATCAGGATCAGATCAATCGGGATCAAGTGGTAGAGGTTCAGCAGAAGACGGGGAGGATGGGGAGGACGAAGAAATTAGAATGATTAACGAAGGTCCTTTACAAAGAGAATCTGGTATACACAGGGACGATGACAATCTTTCAGATGTATCTGTTCATAATACACAGGAGTATCTAGCGAGACTAGGTATAGTTGATACTGGAACCGGTGGTGGCGCATCCACATCATCCCGGAGATGTTCAGAAAATGTTGTAAATAAGGACACTATGCTACATCACGCCCCTATAGACTCTATGCACATGTTTGACGAAGATGGAGCTCACGAAAATGACATAACTAATTTGATATACGCCAAATTAAACGAAGTTACTGGCAGTGAAAGAGCTAGTAGTGCTGACGAAGCAAGTGCTGCTGTAGACAGAGCTATGGCATTAGGAGCTTTTTCAAGCACCCCAGGTGAGAACACAGCAGTACCTACAGCAGGGCCTTCAATGACTGGTAGTTTAAGTTCAATAGTACATTCGGAGGAAGAACTAACGGGCAGCTATAACTGGGATTATTTGCTTGACTGGGGGCCTCAATATCAACCGTTAGCTCACGTATTCTCTGAAATAGCACGACTGAAAGACGATGCTGTATCGCTTCAAAGTGGTAACAGTGGAGCATCTAGTGCTAAAAGCAAAGGCACTTCTATATCGGGTGGTAAGAGTGTTCCGCCACCTCTTCTCACGACAGTCGCACCTAGAAGTTGTCCGGCCCCGTCTTTGTCATGTAGACAGCCGCAATTATTATTACCGAGGTCACCAATTAGTCACGATGTTCCTGGCGGGTTTTCTGCTGCAGCAGCCATGTCGCCTTCTTTTTCGCCTTCTCTATCACCGTTAGCTACTAGATCACCATCAATGTCACCATTAGTAGGCCCTGGCTTGCCACCAGCACCCGCCAATAGGAAACCTCACTCTACAATGAGGATATGAAAATTATGAAAATTTTGTAATCGTAGCATATTCAATACTGTAAATAAGAACGACTGTTTTGCCTATAGTGTAGCTAGTAATATTTATTCGGTCGATGTAATCGGCTTAATTCATTTTGCGCATATTACTATTTAAAAACTCAACAGATATGCTCAAAGTGATAACTAAGCGCTTATTACCGATTTTTGCGGTAAATGTATATACTTAAATAAAAAATCGGGTGTATTTTTAAGTGTAAATACTTACTTACTCATTGTAAAAAATATATAAAGACTGCCATTTTTTATTTTTAACAAAATACAGCTTTACATTAAGCTATAAGTATTATTTTAGGGACTGCAAATAGTGGTGATGTCTCAAATAGATTATCGATGGTTTTAAGTTTGTAATCAATTTGTGGAATCAATTGTACTGTAAGCTTTATTACGCCGAATGTATGTAATTCTTCATTATGTAAAATTCAAGTTGCAAATAATGTAATTTTAGTTTTCAGTGAATTGAACGTTGAAGTTTCGTTTCTCTGTGATTTTTATGAAATGCCTGATGATTCTGTGAAGGTTTTGTTACTACTTACTATTACTAATATTTTATGAGCGTGTTTTGACCCATTAATTGTCACCGAACTGGGTCCTTATTCACTATGTTTATTTCAATGTCGTAAAAAGGCCGTGCTAACTAGCGCATGCGCGGTGCGTTCAAAGATGTCTACTGCGCATACGCGTTGATGCATTCCTAAGCGCAGCTCGCTACCGCGCATGTGCGGTGGACATATTTGAGCGCACCGCGCATGCGCCAGTTCGCACGGCCTTTTCACGACAGGGAAATAAAGATAGTGAAGGAGTTGTAAAAATGGCGGCAAACTAACCGGCCATTATTTTTACAGCTCCGAGTTTAACTGGCAAAAAAAAATTTGAATACGTGATATTTGACTAAAAACGAAACTTTGTGCATGTAATAAGCGCATAAATACTTGACACTGGCAGAATTTAGCCGTTAAAACGCCTAGATTGCCATAAACTCAAAGAAGAAGAAGAAGAAAGATAGTGAATAAGGACCCTGTATTTTTTTTCTTATAGAAATATTATCATCATTGTCTTGAAGATTTATTAACTAAGTACTAGTTAAATTATCAGAATGATTACTTTGTTACAATTTTAAAAACAACAGTGTTATGTCTCAATGTACTACTGAAGCCTAAATTCATAATTAAATTAGAATGAAATTGTCAAAAATCGATTAATAGAGCGTAGTAACGAAAGTGTCACATCGATCTAGTATATTATAAATGTAAATATCTAGAATGTACTTACATGTTAATAATTTAGTTTTAAAATCCACCGACTGTATGAATATTGTTTAGGTGGAAATAAAAATGAAATTAAAAAATGACTGTGTTTATATTTACAAAAACCCTTAAGCTGTACTTCTATACCAATAATTTAAAGAGGTAAAGTTTGTAAGGTTTTAGGGGGTAATCTCTGGATCTACTGAATCGATTTTGAAAGTTGTTTAACCAATAGAAAGCCATGTTATTTGGTAGTGTTATAGGCTACATAACACATTTTTCTATCCTTTCATGCCCGCGAGTTGGGCCCTCGAGATAGAGAAATTTAAAGTCTATAAAACTTACTTACTTATAGTAACATAGTCCAGATAGGTGGTTCGATTCCAGCTTCGGTTTGGCTTATGGAAGTCTCGGGTTCGATTCCTGGGTCTCGATTTAAAAATTTTCTATCTGTATTTTATATAAGTATTTATAAATTAATTGGCAAGAAATGCCTATAAAAATTACTATAATCTACTATCTAATCAGCAGACATCATCGCAGAACTCCTTTGCATCAATGAACTAGCGATATCAATGATTACTATTGATATAGATAGCTAAAACATATTTTTATAACAAATAAATGCCGCGTGAGTAAAAAGTTCATTAATAGCTAATTATTTGATCAGCCAACAAAAAGAATGAGATAGAGAGTGGGGTGGAGGTCATCAAAA
This sequence comes from Herminia tarsipennalis, assembly GCA_945859575.2. Lineage (NCBI taxonomy): Eukaryota > Metazoa > Arthropoda > Insecta > Lepidoptera > Erebidae > Herminia > Herminia tarsipennalis. The sequence goes on along the minus strand of OX243834.2, from coordinate 3,897,620 downwards.
GTTACATCTATGCAAATCTGTATCAAAACTTTTGATGACTTTTAGGCGTAAGTGAAAAAAAAAAAAAAGTTTGCCATAAAATTATGATGACTAAAGTATAAACACACTTTGTTCCATTAGATGATTAATATTAATCTATTCGATATTTTGGAATCATAATAAAACAGATTAAATTCAAAGATACGTTTAATGATTACTCCACAATGAAATAATAATATAATATACTAAAATATTAAGTAAAAAAGTGGTTTTGTAAAATTTGTGGCTTGCCGATTTATGTAACTACCAATAGAGGTGTATTACATTATTTGTTTAAAAAAAACAAAGAAAATTATTTATAAAATTTCATCTGGTCTCCTTTCAACTTCGACGATTTTTTTAAGCGTACTACAGTCATGTTTTCCCTTTTTTTTTATATTTCCTAGGGTTGGCAGACGAGCCAGCGGCAGTAAGCTCTTCTTCTTCTGCCAGTACGGAAATGGCATTTGTACATATAATTTCTATAATAGCAATATCTTTTCCTGCATCGTAAAAAACAATGCTATTATATAAATGAAATATATTAGGATTGATCAAATGAAATAAAAAATACATCTGGCAAACATACAAAATACAAAACCAGAACTAAAAATCTGCAAAACCACTTGTTATCATACAATAAATACAACTAAACGACCAAAATGATAAATTAAATATATTATCACAGTTGGAGCTATAGCTACTAATAATATAAACTGATTACTTGCTATAGTAATCTGGATATGAAAGGAAATTGTAGATATTTATACGAACACAAGGATCTATGTACCCACTAATTGAAATAATGGATATCTCGAACTACCCACACCGTTTCACATATCCACCGAAGTCGTAAGTCATCTTCTTTGAAACGGTGCTTTGCAATATTCCTTTATGTTATTAAATAAACTCAATTATTTTTCTAATAAGTGTGTCCTTGTTAAAAATTGCAATGATATCGAAATCAATTATATGATCGTAGAGACACATGAGACGTGTGTTTAGTGAAGTGGTTTGTGTTTTATAGAAAACAGATTCATGTGATTTGATTATAACTCCTTATTTTACCTTATTTATAATGGCGGAACTACATTGAAACACTTTTAGGTTATGGTATTAGCTTAAAATAATAATGGGATTGAATCGGTAAATATCTATTTGGAAATAGTTATTACTGAAAGAACACTTTTCTGAATACTGCTAGCTTTCAGTGAATTATATAATAGCTGCCCTGATTATTTCTAAATAATGATAATAGGAACGAAAGTATACATTTCAAATATCATCATGCCTTGTAGCTTAGAGATTACAGTCATCGGATTTGTATTAAAGAGATATTAAACAGTGGTCAGTTTAATGTTTAAATTATCATTATATGCAATGTACAAGAAAATATTACCAAAATCAACAAACCTCAGTCAAAGAACATTTATCAAACACAACAAAATAAAGCAAATACTATTTGTATTAACCTTGAAAAAAAAAACCTAAAACCTTTGTTAAATTTTAATTTATATTTGAAAATTCAGTACGGTTGGAGCCTGAATTATTTTGAGTGATATACCACCAAACCACCGATAAATAACATTTGCATTGTTTCAAAAGACAAATCCCAAATATTATTTTAGGTCTCATTTCCTTCTTTTGCTGTATAGTTTTGTAACACCAGTTTCGTTAGTAGTGGTTTGTGACTCGAGGTCGTGGGTTCGATCCCCATCCAGGATAAAACTTTGTGTGATGAGCACGATAGATTATTCTGTCTGCGTATAATTTATTTATAATATGTAGGTATGTATTTGGAAATATAGTACGTTTATCAGTTGTCTGGTTGCCATAGTATAAGCTCTACTTAGTTTGGGAATAGATGACGTTGTGTGTGTTATCCCACGATAATAATATTATTATTAGTGAATTTGATAAATGTTTTGCGGACACCACACCACGAGAGTATGACGTTCCGAAATCTAACTGTAACTGATTATAGATTAGATTAGCATATGCCCGTGGCACCGTGTTATGCCAGTAGCTAACACTATCCCTTAACGCTTTTGTATTTTGTGTGGGACCATTTACTGAGAAACTTTCATCACTTTCAGGTTTGGGCTTTGTTTGGCACTTTAAGTTTAATGTCTAGATGTAAAAAATATTATTTTATACACATTTAAAAAATCTCTTTTACACTTTCGAAGACAGAACATAATTTTACGTCATTATTTGAGATTTTCATACGGCAGAACGTACTACAAACACGTTCAAAAACAGAATATTATATACGGCAGAATGGTGAATTTAAAGACGAAAATTCGTTTCAATTACCTTGTGTCACAACGTATCAAACACTCTAAAACTTACTGTCACGTAGACTTACTTTTCTATCATTTTAAAAATGGGTAAAACTGTTAGGTACAAAACGTATGCAGACGTTGACGTGATTAAATGTTTACGTTATATTGTATTTTATTTATCTAATAGCATTTAATAGAACGTATCGATACGTCAAATCTCTTTGTATGAAAATGTACTGTGTCATTCTAGAACACAATTTAAACTGACACCGTCCGCGAAAGTGTTAAACAACTGTCATAAAAAATATTACTTGGTAGAAAACTTCGCGAGCCCTCCTAAAGAACCGCTTCTTGCTAGTATTATATTATTATTAGGTATATCGTTTCAAATTCCAAGTCCCATTATTATTTGAAACAATTCAGCAATGGATATTCTACATTATACAGCCATAGACGAATTCACATTAGATACAAATCATGATATTTGACTTTTTATGAACACAGTGTGTGTCTAAATAGTATCTAAATTGGTATGCTAAGTAATAATGATTTAAAACAACAACGTGTAACAGAAATATGTGGTCAAATTCAAAATTGGTTACAAACACATTATAATTAGTGATTGCATTTAATATGATTAATATATTTTGATACGACATTTTTATTATCTAAAAACTATCAATAACAAGGCAATTACGTATGCCGTAATAATGCAATCAAATTAGTTACCACGTGACCCTAGGTGTAATACTTTTACTATTCACTGTCCGTTGCTGAAATATGACCACACCTTTCTGTTGCACATTATATTTTAGAACACTGGTTTTGCAGGCGTTAATATAAAAATTTAAAAAGAGGCGTTTTGTTAAAAAGATAATACATTACACAATTACTATAAGAGTACTAATTTATTTTAGATATTTATCAATAATACTCAAAGAGCAAAATCAAATAACATATTATCAAAATGTGAATCCGTCTTAAAATAATAAAAAAATACAAAATATATTCATATAAGACGACAAAATGATATCAAATATAATTTTAAGAATAATATAATATAAATATTAGGAATAATATAATTAGGTGTTAATATTATTATCATTATACTTTAGACCAAATTTATTATTGGTATAATCGTCAAAATGGTGTTCAGTCGATATAATAGTGGCCAGGATTATAGGAAATAGTTAAAGCCAATGCTCATTATACAAAGTTGATGTGACATGACTAAAGAAATTATTAGGAAGTAAACCTAACCTAACCTACCTATATTTTTCATTAATAAAAGGAATGTGGGTCCTTCTTAGTAATATCCTGCAACAAAACAGCTTAATTTAAGAGCTTTGTATAAGTAGCCTCAGCGCAAACTTACAATTACGTTGGCACTGAACGTTGATAAACTTTCGCGATTTGTACACATTATGAAAATCTATATAACACGGGTCTTAATCGCGTTAATTAATTATGGGTCTTAGTGTACCAGTGACCACGGCCGTTGCAATACGGTTGAAACGGGCAATAAACAAGGTATTTTACCTTAAATTATTCACGCGATTAAGTCCCGTAACAGGATATATATTTTCATAAATAAGAAACACACTTTGTCACGCTTTTATTCTGGATGATGTCCTTTTTTTTTAACTTTTTCCTGCTCGGCTTTAGTTTGATTTTGATTGATATGCTTTATTTTTTTTTAAATATTACCAGATGCTTGTACTACATTGAGTTGTTAAATCTTTTAGTGCTTACTCAATATTGTTTTAACGCCCAATGTGTATATTTCTGGAAAATTTAAAACAATAATGACATATTTGTAGGCATTGACACATCAACTTTGTTTTTCAAATGTATATAATATTATCTAAATCTAAGTCCTAATTATGCTCCACATCAAGATAATACTTACTATTAAGTTATTGGTATGTATATCTATCCGAAACTCCAAAACAGCTGAACCAATTCCCATCAATCGCCATGCCACTGTCCACCGGACACTCGTATGTCCGGCCAACAGTTGGGCCCGAATTAAAGGCGGACAAACATATGTCCGCCAGATGCTTGGGAGGTTAACCAATAGGTAAGGCCATCTCTGGTTGACCCTGTCCTTCTACTCTTAAAAACTATTTATAATAAAACAATAATAATGTTACACTGTGAATATCTAATTGTTGTGTTTACATTAGGCAATCCGTTTGTGGCAAATTTTAAATTTGAGCAAACTGTATGTGCCGAATTTGCAGCTTGGCCGCGTTTTGACGGTAGTCAGCTGTGAAACGTAATTGATATGAAAACGGATTGCCTATAAGAAGCGAGACTTGTGCACATAATTAATATTAAATCTAATCAAAAATGTCGAGAATAAAGCAAATTAATTTCAGATTAAAGTCGATGAATTACCATACCTAAAGTATTAGGTATTCAGTATTTTGTCCAAAAATAGAATTTGGATACATTAATAAAAACAAATTTTGAATTAAATTCTATGTAAAATCCGAATTTACACAGTGTTTAAATTTTTGGGTGAATTATTTATAGTTTTAATTTAATGTCATTTATAATGAAAGTTTTAAAATTTCAAAACGATAACTTAACTTTTGAGTCTACTAAATGATTCTCCATAATCAAGAAACTTTTGATTAGACAAAATATTAATTTACGCTATCAAAAAGTCTTTCCAGTGAAATCTACGATAATATTGTGAAACTACGTACTCGTATGTATTCCGTAGCAAGAAAATACAGGTGCAACTACAAATATGTTCTGTGTGCACTGTGTTATCAACACAGTGTACACAGAATAGGGCACGATCACATTTAGCATATATTTTGTGGCAAAATACTTTTTAAACAATTTTGCTAATGAAATTTTGAATCGTCACATACACATAAAATATATTGGAAAGTGTTTTAGTACATGTGTTTGGTACTAATATATAAATTGAATTTCAATTTATGGGTGACTTAATTCGGATGTAAGTTTTCTCACAAAAAACGCTTACTTGGGATATAACGTAGTGGAACTCTAGTATCATAAACATCACATTAAAAAACGAATAAAACCGACTACATAAAAAAACATAAACATTTTAAGCGTTATGTAACTCCCAAAATTTAAACAAATCTAACGACACCTCACATAATGAAATCATCAAGCCCTTTGGGCTATAATGCATGGCAAAGAAATGGAAATTAATTCACACCTTTGCTTGAAAAAGTCAGTGTATTTGCCAAGTGTGTGAGTGGACCATTTTCATGTTTTGAAATACAACTTTATAGACCCATTATTTTTATACGATCCGTTTTTTTTCATAGATTTCACTGGATTTTATGGTTTATGTAATCGAAAGCCTCAGCCATGTCTACAAACTCACTAAATTCTTTTAATAGAATCGATATGATTGGCATGACTATGGTTGTTGTGTAAATGCATATCAACGATGACGTCATCAGAACCAATGGACTTTTTACTTGGTGTCACGATGCCGATGTCCACGTCCGTGTTTGGAGTTAGTCCATTCAATGGGTCCTGGAATTACAAAATATTTTTTATAAAATAATATAGTGTTTTTCCTTTTCGTCTTTTGTGCGCTTTCAGTAGCCTCACTAATAATATGTGCCGAATTAAACAAAAGCAACTATTTCATGGCACCAAATTCAAAATGTTAATTTGTTTTTGTTGTTCTAGGTACATATTATTTTTTTGCTTTTTAGCTGCCTTGTATTTATTTTTGAAGTCGGTAATATTTTTTCGTTTATTATTTCTCACTTTTTAGTGGGTTGGTTTGTAATTCACTTATGTTACTATAGGCTTATGTCAACTGCTCAAATCCCTTTACAAAATATTGCTTGCCCCGTTAATTGTTGAGGAGTTCACATGTTAGTTCACTATCAGCTCTATCACATTGTGTAATAGTAGTATGACGATAATAAAATGCTACTCAATATCATATTAAAGTAATTGAATCGCAAACCGTTAAATATTAAATAGGTCTGTTCGTAATTTGCGGTCTTCATCATCAGTTCTACTTCTAGTAAAATAAGTAATTCAATTCAGGTAGTTCGACTATAAAGTCGAACTCCCTGAATTTAATTCATTTTACTTCAGTAGTGAGAAATTACTAAATTTTCAACCGACTTCAAAAAGGAAGAGGTTCTCAATTCGACTGTATGTTTTTTTTTCTTTTTGTATGTTTGTTCACCGATTACGCAAAAACGGCTGGACCGATTTAAAAAATGATGATGGGATCTCGGAGAAATCGAGGGAACTCTTTAAATATTAAAGGCATACCTACAGTAATTTAGGTACATTTCATAGTGATTCGTGCATTTACTCTCAAAAAGCACCTATTGGTGAAGTAGAACTGATGATGAAGACCACAAATGACGAGCAAACCTATTCAATATTTCACGGTTTGCGATTCAATTACTTTAATATGATATTGAGTAGCATTTTATTCTCGTCATACTACTATTACACAATGTGCTAGGCTAGAGCTGATAGTGAACTATCATGTGAACTCCTCAACAATTAACGGCGCTGCATCGGGGCAAGCAATATTTTGTAAAGGGATTTGAGCAGTTGACATAAGCCTAGTGTAACATAATTGAATTTCAAACTAATCCACTAAAAAGTGAGAAATAAAAACTTTTTTACAAAAAAATATTACCGACTTCAAAAATAAATACAAGGCAGCTAAAAAGCAAAAAAATAATATCTACCTAGAATAACAAAAACAAATTAAACATTTGAAGTTGGTGCACTCCAACTTTTTGCTTTTTAGCTGCCTTGTATTTATTTTTGAACTTGGTAATATTTTTTTGTAAAAAAGTTTTTTTTATGTAGTAAGGGAAGAACCTCTCTACTCAAAGTATAGTCATTATTGCCGTGCTTCAATCAGTCTGCTCAAACTTTAGTAATTTTTCGTTATGGCCCAATCTAGCTTGTCAAATTTTGTTCTTTCATTAGGGCTGTTATATTCATACTAATATATAAAATGTGAAAGTCACTCTGTCTGTTTGTTCCATTTTCACGCTTAAACCGAAGAACCGATTTAGATAAAATTTTGTATGGAGATAGTTTGAGTCCTGGGGAGGACAATATTGAGAAAGATTTTATAGCACAACTTCTATTCTGATGTACTAGTAGGTATCACATTACTCTTACTTATTTTATTTCGTATTTATGATTTATGTAAGGCTACATACCGCAGTGAGAGCGTCGCACGCCATGAGCTCGTTCTTGGAGAGATGCTCCACCACGGCCGCCGCGTAACAGTCGCCCAACATGTTGTTGGTGGTGCGAATACGGTCTCTGGAACGATTACAGAGGCATTCCTCATTATTACATAAGTATGCAATGAGAAAGTATGTATGTGATAAATATGCTGCAAAGTTGCTGAATCAGGCACTTTTGGATCTACAGAATGTACAGTTTATTCGAATAATTCTCAAGTCCTGCATGGTGATACTGGTTACGTTTTAGTAGAGTCTAAAATTCCTCTGTTCCAGGCACGATGATTTCCACACCTACAATTCAAATTCAGATCGATAGGCTACATTATTTATTTTAAAAAATGCGTTACAGCATAGGGTGTTTACCCTATGCTTCGAAACTGCTGTATGTATTTAATGTCACTGACTCTATGGTGTCAAGCAGATTGAGACGTCTGCGAGGTTATAGAACGTTACCACTGTCGGTTCATTAATGGGTGACCGTTTTCGAACATTGTCACACCTCTCCGTGCCTCAGAGAGCCGTCGGTCCTGCGCCTAATTTCTCTCCGGTCGTGTCGTTTCTGTCCCATCTGACTAAGAGAGTAAAGAAATAGATAGTGCACCTGTGTGTGCACATACACTTGTGGACTATAATCTTCTGCGTAGTTGGTTAGTCTCTAAAGAAATCGGTTGCCGTAACCAAAATCGATTAGGAGACTATTATTATGTCTTTAAATCGGTTCAAATTCAGTAGTTTGCACTTTTTGATGTAAAAATAGTCACATAGCTATTTTCTGTCCAGTATATTTAGAGTAATAAGCTAGAGCCCCAGGTTGTGGTTTAAAGCCATTCGTTGCTTATGTTAAAATTGTTTCATCTGCTTATTTCCATTTCTACTATTCATTTGGCTGTGATAGTATTATAAGATTCAGAGGTGTTGGAGTTTCTAAGGTTGTTATGGATGACATTTTTATCAGACTTTACTTTATTCTGAAAACCGATAAAGTCAAACAGACAAAAACATAGATAAAAACAATCAAACCCAACATACTCACACAAGCCAATCAACTGCAAACAAGAGCGAGACGTCATGTGTAGGCGCATCGACAGCTGCCAATACAACTAGTAACAACACCATGGCCGCTGAAGGAACCGATGCTGAAGACACTGATGCAGCTGTTGATGTTAGACTGAAAATAAGACATTGTTTATTATCACACACGGCCATCTGATCCTAAACTAGGCAGAGACAATTGACTTCTAAATACATAGATGTTATGGATAATATACATAGAAAAACCCATTACACAAAAATAATTATAAGCGAAAGAGGGTGTGAATTTACATTCACGATTTACATACATGCATTGATTTATAAATCAATAGACCGGTTTTTTTTTCTGTTGGAGACTTAAATGACCAACTTAAATAAACATAATAAATTAGTAGTGGTGGTATTTTAAGAATTCGACCTTGGTGTACGTATGCGACTTTAATGCTCTTAAACGGATAAACCTTTTTGAATAACTACAGTTTTTTTTAAAGACAGCTGATTTTGTTGTGGTGGTTTAAGAATATGTTTAACCAAGATCAATTCAGCCTTTTAAAAATCGCGTCGGGGATATAAAAACCTGTTTTATTCTCTACCTATGTATTAAAACACTTTTCCATTAAACCTTTTACTATATTTTCTTAACATTAATAATCAAAAAATTCATTTGTTTTAAAAGTTTTAACGTTAATCATTTTTCATATAATGTAACTAAAACGTGATTTCATATTTTTTTCACATTTTTTGTGAAAATACTGCTAGAGTTTTTTTAACTTTATTAAGTAGTTACTTACAATATAGTAGCCAGTTGAGCGAATCCAAGATGCAAATTGTTCATTTGACACACGAACACACTAGCGACTGCTAAGAATAGAGCAGTTCCATCCATGTTAATATTACATCCTATTGGTAGGACGAAACGAGTGATGCGAGGATCTATCTGGAGTGGACCTTCCATTGCTCTGAAAGTCACTGGTAGGGCTGCTGCACTGGAATGAAAAGTGATTTTCGTTAGTAGGTACTTAACTGGTTTTGTGACCTAGGAGTTGATGAAAAACATATTGCATGCTGGCAATCATAATGACAACATCTTGACGGTATGTTTGATTATGACAATAATAGTGACGATGATGATGATGACTGTTAAGATAATGATAGTGATTATAATGACCATAAATATCATAAAGACGACAATGATCATATATATATATATATATATATATATATATATGATTATAAAACTATATTGTAAGAATAATCATTATCATTGATCATCACACTATTTTTTTGTAATGAGAGACCGTATTTAGGTTTTTCATTAAAATTACAATCTAGTCTTAGACTAATATGTAATTTTGTTGTAACTTACACTGCTAGGTTAAGTGACTATGGACACAATCTTAATATTATAAAATACTCACCTTTTTTAATATTAAGAGTGTGTCCATAGTCACTTTTCATATTGTCTCTAGTAAAGGTCAGACACTTTGTTCTTATGTTCTTTACGAGTAGCATTCATTATACCACTTAACGCTCTTAATAATTGTAATATGCTTATGTATAGTTCATTACAGTAGGTAGGTACTTCAGTGTAATACTAATGACACCTTTCTACGAATCATTTTATTGCTGACCTTACGTCATACGATGAAGTTGCAGTCGTAATGCAAATCAAAATGTCATCATGACAGTTATCAACTCATTTGAAACCCATAGTAGTTTGTAGTACTGATTATTACAATGATGACGATGGCTGTGATTATTAGATATAATTATAATGACGGTGATGGTGATAATGATGACAATTATACTTACGTAGAGGCTGTAGCAGACGCAGTCAGCATAGCATGCGAGAGCCCCCAGTAGAACTTGTAAGGATTTCGCCTCAGAAATAAGAAGTATATGAGCTGCATCACAATGAGCTGATAGAAGAAAACGCCAACAGCCACCGTTGCTATGAACCATGCTAGTTGAGACATTACTTGCGCTGAAATATGTACAACACCGATTTTTGTAGCAATTAAGCATAATGTTTGATGGTGACAGGTAGTTGAATAGTTACATATTTATTGACTGACCTGTTGGTCTAGTGGTTAGTGACCCTGACTGCTAAGTTGAAGGTCGTGGGTTCAACCCAAATTCAGGATAAAACTTTGTGTGATGAGCACGATGGTTTATTCGGTGTCTAGGTGTAATTATTGACTGCCCCGGTGGCGTGGTGGGAGTGTATCCGACAGTTCGATTCCCACACGGGACATCACTTTGTATGATCCACAAATTGTTGTTCCGAGTCTGGGTGTAATTTGTATGTTTATAAAGTCCCCCGCGACACGGGGCTTGCGCCCAACGGTGTAAGTCGTTTAAAAAAAAATCTTACGTTATGAGTATGTTAACACACACACAATAATTGCATTTTTGTATAAGTATGTTTATCAGTTGTCTGGTTGCCCTAGTACAAGCTCTGCTAAGTTTGGGATCAGACAGTTGTGTTGTCCCAAGAAATTATTATTGACTAGCTGTCCCGCGCGTTCGTTTGCGTAAATTTTCCCCGTTTTTGCAACATTTCTCATTGCTGCTCCACTCCTATTGGTCGTAGCGTGATGTTAGCCTATAGCTTTCCTCGATAATTGGGCTAACCAACAGTAGAAGAATTTTTCAATTTGGACCAGTAGTTACTGAGATTACCGCGTTCAAACAAACAAACTCTTCAGCTTTATAATATTAGTATAAATAAAGATTAATGTTTTGCGGACATCACATCACAAGAGTATGACGTTCCAAAATCTAAATGTAACTAATTATAGCTTGGCTTAGGTTTCGCCCTGTGTTTAGATACCGATTCAAAGTAGCCCATAATTCTTAAAGCTTCACAAACAACCTCTTTAAACAAATAAACGTTTGAACCTTAACCTACAGTGTATATAACTGAATGTAGTATCTAATACGTAGTAGCTCTGATGATTTTACTAACAGAAACACATTTTCACATTTCAATGCAGTACTTTTGAGGTGAATGACGGATGATCTTTTTGAGCGAATCCAGCTGTTTCCCTCACTTTTGCGTTAAGAGTTTGCCACGCTTTATTATCAGTTTTACTTTTATGATTTTGTTTGATATTATATATTACTTTTATAGATATGTTTGAAGATATATCATTCAACTAGTGGCAACAGCAGTTGAACTCAGACCCTGTTCATAGATTGCAACAATCAACGCGGGTACTGCTGTAATTGGTACAATTCATTGGCATCCAGATTCAGTGGTAGATGTTAAAGACCGCATTGATATATTTTTAGTAAGTTTTCTTCTTTTATCAACATGGTACTCGGTAATAAAATATATAATTTTTGAAATGCGTTCAATTAGGTGATGTACCTATACGTGTCAAGGTGTATTCCAAAATAAGGTCTGAAGTGAGTATCAATGTATTCATTAGTCGATAATTTGAACTTAGCAAATCTATTTAAACTTAACACAACTTATAGTACAATTGTTGTACTATCCATTTAGATACAGATTAGATTGATAGTACGGGTTCCCTAGAACAAATTTTAAAATGATACATATCAAGCTGGAATAGCCATGGTAGCTTCGTTTTGACGACACGCCCAACTTTATATATACGACAACTTTATATAGTGGTACGTTAGTGAAAAAAAAACAGGTGTTAAATATTATAAAATTATGTTTGCCGAAATCTTTATAAGACAAGGATTTGAGTGGCGCTGATGCTGCTAGGAGATGGTGTGACTTGGTCGTCTCTTTATTCAGTTGTATAAAAAAAGCTCTGTCTAAATATTCATTTCTTACCCTGCGCCTATCTTACTTTGCTTAATATGAATATAATAATGTATTTTAAATACTGTACCTTTTTGAGAGGAATGCAGAATATATTATTATTATATTATTACTTACCTACATCATTGACGCCCAGAATCTTGCCAGCAATCACGCTGCTAACCCCAATGGGAGTAAACCACATCACTCCTGTCACCATTTTCATAATGACTTCGAAGATAGCTTGGAAAAAGTCTATCACAACTTGTCCCTTAGATCCTAAAGTTCCAAGAAGACTCCCAAATACGAGACAGAAGAATACCAGACCAAGAGTGTTGGTGCCTGATCTAAAACGAGATGGAGATGCATTAGGTTTTTCTTACCATAAACTTCAGGATCCATTAGTAAGAGAGCTTGTATCTGTTGAAAATTGCAACCATCTTCATAATTATATTATTAATAGTAACACTGTTGGTATGTGTTTATCTAAATTAGAGATTCCCAGACTAATTTTGGGCTAGAGACCCCTTATCCAAATAAAATGCTACCCCAGACCCCAATGACGTAAAAAAAGCTTACCAACTTGTTGAGTCTTTTAGAAGTACGACAATGATACTTCCTACTAAAATATCAGTCATTCTCTTAACAAGTATGTTGTGTTTTGTGTACCAACATTTTTTTTTTTAAAGGCGGCTCCCGCGCTAGTTTACAAGCCCTGTGTCGCGGGGGACTTTACAAACATACAAGTCACGGACACAAAGTACACCCAGACTCGGGACAACAATTTGTGGATCACACAAAGTGGTGTCCCGTGTGGGAATCGTACCCACGACCTCTTGCGTAGCAGTCGGACACACTCCCACCGCGCCACAGAGGCATAACATAACTTATTACAGTGTCTTGAAACTTTAAATTAAAAACTTGTGTTAATTAATAGCGGTCGATTTTTAGACCTCGTTGACCCTAAAATCAGTTTTCGTAGGGGCGACCCCAAGGGGTCGATATTCTTTGCGAATGTCTGATCTAAATGGTGCAACTGATTTTGATAGGGTGTCACTATGAGACACGGGTGCCAAATTTTATTAAATCTGTCGAATTAATAGTCTAAACACGTTCATGGATGGTCTTAGTTTAAATTATTTTACAATAACATTTGTTACAGATTACAGTGTTTACAGATTTCGATATGTTGTCACAACATATCGAAATCTGTAAACACTGTAAACACAAGGTACATTGAAATGAATTTTTCCCTTCAAATTCTCCCTACCATTTAATATTCTGTTTTTACACGTCATTCTACGCTTTGCCCAATCAAAATCTCAAATTACGAGTATGACGTATAATTAAGACCTGTCCGCGAAAGGTTTAAATAGCTGAACTATAACTTTAAGTGAAACTCATATAGTTTCATATTAAAACTCAAATCACTCAGTAGAATCGGCTTTTAAACGCTCGACGCAAAAATAGAGGTGTTATCAGTTTGATGTGTGTATTTCTATATCTATCTGTGACGTCGTAGCGTCTAAAGAAGTGGCTGAATATTTGTTGCGGTTTTAGAAGGCTGTTTTAATCGGAATGGTTTATTAACTTTTGTTTTTCATGAAAATCATCTTTCTTTTTGATGTCGAGTCTTTGGCACAACAATATACACATTGGCTTGTTTTAAACTAAACAAGTGAACAAGTTACATTCTAGGTAATCCAGTTAAAGGCTAGTAAGTGTCGACGGATGGTGACGCAATAGATTCTAAGTTCATTACGTTTCAATTCATTGTGTCTTCAAGGGTTACAAACAAACATAAAGCTACCCTAATGATAAAATTACTTTGACTTGTAGACGATAAAGATCATTCCTTTATTCTAAACTAGCTGTGCCCGCGACTTCGTTCGCGTGGAAGTTGGGTTTATATTAAGGTAGTTTATATTACAATTCAACTTCTGTGTAAAACACATTGTAAACATGCTCCACAATGCTCTGTGGCATCTATGGATATTTGCGCCTAGCTTTAATCAGGGCCCAACATATGGCAGGGCAAGCCAAGCAAATGCCCAGTGCAGCAAAATGAAGGGCGACAAAGTTTATGGCGCCAGACGGTTAGAAGACAAATTATTAAAATTCCCACGACCACACCTCGACAAAAAAGTGATTTGCATCACATCAAATACTATTAATATTGAAAAATTCCCCCCCTCCCCCACCACGCGAGTACTAGGGCGGTTTCGAGTTAAATGAAGCTCGAAGCCCAATTACTCGTGCGAAATTTTGAGTTAAGGAGCTTCGATTTTGACTCCGATAGGTCGAAAATTCCGATTGATTTTAAACCTCCGACTCCAACTTCGGCTCCGACACTTTTAAATCGGACCTTTTAATCGGAGGTACCTAGCCGCTCCTTCAAGATAATTTATACATAGGTAATAAAGGTATGATGGAAAAAACTCTCACAGATTCCCTATGATCGCAGGTTATGTCCTGCCCGAGCGATCTTTTCTGAGTCTGTAAAAGTACACCTACTTTGTGTCCGTGTTTGTACCGCGGGAATGCAATGTTTAAACAAACAAACAACATTCAAACGTTTCGAAAAGATATACCTACTCAGATATCTTTTTTTGTGTTTAAATACTATTTTTAAACTTATTTCATTATTTTTTTTCACTCACTTTAGAAGATTAAAATATTATTTTATAATGTCTACATTGGTGAATTTAAAAATAGGTGTGTCAACCTGTCGCAAATTAAGATTATCATAATATGATAATCTTAATTTATATTCATATCCCTCTACGTAAGAATTTCAGTTTTTTTTTTTAAATCAATTTTCCTGATTCTTTTTAATTTGTATTTAAACGCCATCTATTTTCAAAACTGGATAAGTTTATTTTTATACTTGATGATTTTATATTAAACTATCATGCATATTAAACGTAGGTAAGCAAGGTATTTAACCTTAAATTATTCACGCGATCAAGACCCGTAATACACATATTTTCATAATGTGTACAAATCGCGCAAGTTTATTAACATTTGTAGGTAAGCAATTTTGGCACTCAGAAGAAATCGAATCACAGATGGCGCCACGTGTTTTATTTTGATGTAACGCGGACTTAATCTTTCATTTTTTTTAAGCAATTAACATTTATAAATTCTAGAAAATATCAAGAAATTACTGTTTATTTGTAATGTAATATTGTTTTTCATTTCTACATTTATAACATAATCACTATTCATGCAAAACAATGATGAAGGTGCCTATTGGAAGTGATTATTAATATGAAAATTTGTTAAACAAAGTAAACATGTTAAAGTCGAAAATAAAAGCTTGTATAAATAAGTATACATTTAGAAAAATACTTAAAAAAAAAGAATAAAAATAATTTTAACACAACACAAAAAGAGACTCGCAATTAGGGAGACGATCCTCCGACCTCGCTCGTTTAATACCGCTACTTGTGCCAATTGACCACCTCAGCTGATGCAAACACGGTTAAAATAGCTGATCTTAAGAAAATTGAAAATTTTGTGTTTAGCTCCTAATAGTTTTAGCGTGAAGTTATTGTTTCCATGGGTTACAATTGTAAATAATGTCTTATTGTGGAAAAAATTGTGAAAAACCATAATGGTTCGACAAAACATACGTTGCTGCTCACTCCCCATAATGATTTATATTTAGTGCAAGTAATGACCTATAGTATTTACAATAAAATTGCAAATTTTCATGAAGATCCGTCAAGTAGTTATTGTTTTATAACGATAAATAGCTACAGACATTATCCGTCATTGCTTAGCTCCTATGGGAAATAGCGTGATAAATTATAGCCTATATGTTAATCCAGACTACACATACAAAATTTCAACCGAATCTGTCCAATAGTTATTGCGTGATGCGTGTTCAAACAAACAGACAGACATACAGACAGACATTTCTAAAAATGTAGGAATGTGTTTAAATACTCTTTTCGAACATTTCCCAATTTTTTTTTTCACTATGTTCGGCCATGTACAGACACGTGAAATTTACAATTTTATTATATGTATAGATATAGATAGATAGCATGATTCAGTATTCACGCGCGATGGCTTATTATTAGCGTATTTCATGTATAACTATGGTGTTTCTATACCGATTTCTATTCGTATTTTTTATTTATGTTAACTTTTTTAATTATAGGGATGACTGAGAGTGTTATAAACGTAAGAGTAGACAAATATAATCAGAAAGATTCGAACTACTAAGCTATCGGGAGTTACGCGTGATATTGTGAGTCAACCATAAAAGATAGACATATGCTGTCGTGGGATATTTTTTATATAATTTTAAGGAGAACATTTCCGTCATACATGATTTCTGTGTAGCTTTAACTATTACGGTTGCACACGCGACGAAAGCTTAAAAAATGGAGTAACTTCTCCCGTTTTCCTTCACTGCTCTGCTCCTATTGATTGTAGCGTGATGAAAAGTATACTATAACCTACTCAGGTGTATGAAAAATAATTGTACCAAGTTTCGTTAAAATCCGTCGAGTAGTTTTTGTTTCTATAACGGTTATACAGACAGACAGACAGACAGACAAAAATTTTACTGATTGCATTTTTGGCATCAGTATCGATCCCTAATCACCCCCTGATAGTTATTTTGGAAATATATTTCATGTACAGAATTGACCTCTCTACAGATTTATTATAAGTATAGATAGATTACATTTCTGATCTGTTTTCTCTTTGAGACGTTAGGTACAAGATCCAAAGTACTACCATTTTAATGTACCTTTTATTTCTTTTCCGAAAGATAAGTTTGGTTATACCGTATAGTATATAGGTACCAGGCCACTCAGAAAGTTTTGCGAAAAAATGTTTGATGATATTTCTTTTTGGTTAATGAACAGATAGCTCCACAAAAGCACACAAAAAACCGCTAGCGCTGGGTTTTGTACGGGGAAGCGCCTCGATATGGTCTTCGAGGTACAAAAAAGTGTGCTAGGGCTGATACTTTTCTAAAGACCTGACAATGGTAATGTGACCTAATCTAGCAGATCCTTTATAATAGAACTTACGGAGCTGTAAACATTCTCATCATCATCCTCCCAGCCTTCACTTACCTATAAGCAACTACTCGTACTAATGTAGGTAGTGTGTCATTGTCCGAGACGTTTCTCGTAAACATTGTAGGGGATTCAGCGTACACTGTGTGCGCTTGTTGGAATGCGGCTTGCACAATGTTGTCGGGGAATATGTTTCTGGAAAAAAAAATATTACTAAGATCATAATTTGGTAAATGAGGTAGCGTATGACTTGTTAATTTTGTCAAGACGAGAAGAAAATACTTAGTATGTTTTAGAAACAGGTATCCACCATCGTTAATAAACTTTTGTAATAGAAAGAGCGCAATTAAACAGTTAATATAATATTTGTACAAGTGAGTATGATTGTGACTTGAATTTTTTTTATCTTTCTAAAAGTCTAAATGTAGTTAAATGCGGAAGTTATAAGCCCGACTTCATCAACGTAAATCTAGCCAGAGATTTTTTTTTAACCCGCTTATTTCTGTAATTAATGGAACTGGAAATGGAAGTTTTAGTAAAAGTAATAATAATAATAAGACTGCAAGTTACAGCTAATGATTTTATATAAGGAACCATACAATTGCACTTTCATGAAGAGATTTTCAGAAATAGTAATAAGAGATTTAATGAAATGTCAGTTTGAACCGTTTACTTATTCAGTAGAAATATTCTATTTCAAGGATGTCTTCATGTCGAAATCAATTACGCGTAGAACTTTTATTTCTCTTGGGAAGTACGAAGTAAACAGTGCATTACGTTATTTGCTGTTGCGACTTAGCAACACGAAAGAAATATTGATTTAGTCCATCATGATGGCGAAAACATCAAAATATACAAAATAGATCAGGAATGCTAATGTTTTTTTAACTGGTTAAACTAGTTTGGATAGTGATTTTGTCATGTGTAGTAGAAAGGTAGACACTTGACCTGTGGTGCGGTTAAAAAGAATAAGATTATCCATGATATTTTATTTTTTGATTTCCCGATGTTCCAATCTGAATTTTAGTGGCCACGTGGTTGAAGATATTATTTGTCCTAAATTTTTTTTTTTTTTTTTTATATAGTTTACTTTTCTTATTAAGGTGAGTGTACACACTGCTGTATCGGTACTAGTCTCTTTTCCTTGAAACTACTACGGCAAAACAGAACAGACCGGAAATGGCGATGCCTAGTATGCTCCATTTGTGTATTGTTATTGTTTCAAGGATTGAATGTGAGCGCTAGAATCCACCGAGGAATTACTACACTGTCTAGTTAATGTCGATTGGAAGTAACATTGAGTTTTATCATTTGTGCTGTAGAAGTTACCATATTGATATAGATGAAGAAAAGATCGTGCTAAAACAGTAACATCATCCTCCTTTCATTGGAATCCACCTCATTGCAGCCTGTACTCTCCTGCAGTTAAAGTTGAGCCCTTTTCTAGACAAAGGATGTTTCGCAAATTAATTGATTTAAAATTATATCTCAAGATCTTCAATGTTCTTATAGAAGTGGCACTAATTGACAATACTGACATTGTCATGTAAGGTTGTGTCATGTCATGTCTGTAGACCAGCTCTGTTACTTACCTCCCAATATCCAAAATGCTGTCCAATATACTATGGTCTCTTTTCCCTTCCACTGCAGTTCCATATTCTTCCCTCATCTCCAACTTGCCTGGGTGGATCATCATAGCCAATAGAATTCCCAGAAAGGCATTGAACATAGACGTCAATATAAAATACAATAAAGTTCTCACAGCTATCCTGCCGCTCATTTTCGCGTTCAGACTAGCTGAGCCAGCAATCAGACTGGCTATGATCAGAGGCAGTATCATCAGTTTTAGAAGCCTCATGAAGAGTTCTCCGGGATATGATATGATCATTAAGGCATCTGGACCTAAGTGGTAAGGTCGGAGTCCAAGACCTTGAAAGAAAAGATACCAATTTAGGAAAGGGCACTCAAAATCAATTATTATTAAAATATTTTACCACTGCTATTTAAATGTATGGAGGAAAAGTTCGACTCAGGCTGGAATTAAACCCAAAGTAGACTTAAAATGTATTATTTATTTAATCTACAAATTTCTTGGGAACGTGAATAGACTTTGGAGGACATTTTTCGGTGCCGGAGTTGGTAACCAGTACCCCTTAGGCAGGGACCGTTTGGAAGGGTTTTTGATAGGGTTTTTTGAAGCGCTTAAAAATATACCCGTTTATGCGGCTTACACCTTGAAAGGGTTAATTAAAACCCCTTACGAACGGGTTACCGCTTAAAATACCCTGTAACACGGTTTGAACGGGTAAGAGGTCCTTTCCGACTCCAGACATTGTAACATAAAATCTTTGTAGTCGACATAAGTTTAAAAATTGCATATCTACGACTCATGTGGCAGTCTAGCTGCCGCGGGACCTCGTTGATGCATCTCCGGGCGTGCCGCGTGTCTACCGAGAGATTTGAAAATATCGAATAATAAATTTTGTTATAACTTAGCTGGCGCAAGGCCGACTGGTAGATCGAGTCCTACTTCGATAATTTCGATTTTGATGGATTTTCGTCCCGAGTCCTGTAGTAGTAAGTACTGCGAGACGTAGGACCAACAGGTCTATCCTGCGCCTATTTCCTCTTCGATCTGACCGACGTGAATAGGCACAGGACCAATTTGTCGATCCTGCGCCTAGTCCCTCTTCGGTCATGTCGATTTTGATAAATTTTCGTCCCAGGACCAATTGTTTGATCCTTCGCTTATTCCCTCTTCGATCATGTCGATTGTGATGCATTTTCGTACTGTAGGACTATTACTAGGCGCAGGATCGATAAATCGGTCTTGTAGATGACCCTGACTGATCAGAATCTGAACATACTTGCACTTGCACCAATACTAAATAATGACCATATATTAATCGCCATTTTTATAAAAAAATGTGCCAATAGGTGGTGTTGGTTGAACGCACCGTTTTCTATAAATTTTAAGTTGTGTCGTATCACCGTTAGAGTAGTAGTCGGACGGTTAGACCGGTAATGCCGACGTTACGTCGGCATTACCGGTCTAACCGCCCGACCGCGTCTTTGAAAACACCGCTGGCACGTGTAAATGTACGTTCCTTCCTACTTATATCCTGACCTTGGTTTTTAATTTTAAAATGCTTAATTTTTTTTCGGTCGCAAAAACATTGATCTGTCTGTCCGGTTGGTTAAAGGATTAGGCGCAGAATTGATGTGTATGTTTTGCATCTAAGTCCGATACGACATCAAATCTGAAATGACCGCAGTGGGACAAGGCGCAGGATCGACGAATAGTCTTGTGTCTAGTTATAGCCTGATAGAAGTCAATAGAATCATAGGACAGAAACCCATCAAAACCAATAACACCGACAACGTCAGTCTTGAGCGTCTAGCCTTTGTGATTTTAGTCCGAAAAGTTCACAGCCCAGTTCCTACCCACATCACCCCTCCCGTCTCCCACCTATTAGCCGGTAGTGTTTTTCGGGTTATTCAGAGTAACCCAAAAAAAAACCTTTCATTGGAAGGGTTAACCCATTCAAGTGGTTACGGAAATGAAGGGGTTACTGTATCCGCTGGGTCTGTATAGGGAAACACAATGAAAGCGTAAACCCTTCATTTTAATTATCTTTTGAATGGGTTACCCTATCGAACGGCTTAAGCCTTAACCGGGGTTATACGGTTGCTGCCCTCAGGACGCGGTTTTTTTATCCATATATACATTTAAATATGTATAAAATTATCACAAAAAATACAAAAAGTAGTTACTACTAATAACTTCTTTTTGTTTTTCCATTCATCATCATCAAAATCGGCCTATCACAGTCCACTGCTGGACATAGGCCTCTCCAATTCCCATTGACGTTGACCAATACGAACACATTCGCTCGTATGGCTTATGAGTGTTGGTCTTGATCAACACTCTTAAAAACATTCTCCTTGTGTTACATTTTAATTGTAATTATTATAACTGTCTACGAATTCTGAATGTAATTTAAAAGTGAGAACAAAATAAATAGTATCGATTATTTTGTGAATAAATCAACCACTTTAGTGGTCGAAGCTTATAATAATATTGATAGAAATGTACAATTTCTTTTGAAAAAAATATTTCTTTCATGAAATGAAAAAAATAATTATGACCCAACGGTTTTAACTATAGACAAAAATACCGAGAGTACTGAATACGAACTTCGCTCAAGTAACGCACCCAGCTTTCACTGACAATATTCTTAGACCACTTCGGACCACTCCGTGTTCGTGAAAATCTGTATATGCGTAATATCTATACTCTTGATATTTTGTACTGTGAATAGATCAGTGATCAGTAACAAAGATTCTCAATCTATATTTTCATAGATTAGATTCAGTTGATTGCCCATAGCAACACATCGATCACATAAAACCCATGAATGCACTTTATGAATGCAGCTCTAGTAAATGGGTCAAGTCCAATGAACGCTTCGGTCCACTAGGTCTGCATAATTTAATTTAGAAAACATAAAAAACTAAATGATCTATATTAACGAAATATTGACATCTAATAGTGTTATCAAAGTAAATCTAAGGCATCGAACTCACAATCCTGAGGTCGCAGTTTTGAACCCTACCGATTATATTATGAACCCACTCCTAACACAAGCCATTGAGCTTAACTGGAAGGGTTAACAGGATTGCTAGTAATGTGGACCCAATCCTATTTAAAAAAAACGCTAATCACGTGCTGTTATTGCCGACTAAGCTAATTAATAGACACGATAACGCATAATTTGCATGTACGATAATTTCATGTTGTCACTAAAATAACAAGATAAAGCTGCAATTGATTAAAAAAAACAGTCAGATACATTACTTGCATTTCTGTGAAACAACAAAAGTAAAGTGCAGACAGCAAAGGCAGACAAAAACGCATTCCTGCACTTACCAATAGCGATTCCTGTGAGGACTCCAGCCAAAGTGACGACCAGCATCACATTTTCTACCAAAATCTTCTTCAAACCAGTTGGTTCGATAGGAGCAGACCGATCTTCTGTGGTCTTCGGCCCTCTGTCTCCGGGGCCCATCTTCGCGAACAAATACTCTGAAAAGCGTTCACTTTTCTCCATTACAGGCGAAATTGGACTTTGCAGTCCAGATCCTGAGACCTGGCAATGGTCTTCTAATACTTTGTTTTAATTTCACTGGTCTTTAAATTTATTTATCGGAAATAAAGTGTTTTTACTTAATTTTGAAGGCCTTAGTGTTGCATTTTGAACCGAAATTGTAGTTTATCGTGTTTTAAATTTAATCATTTGTTTTATAAAAAATGGTTTTATTAGAATTTTTAAGGACTGAACTTTCAGTCACGAGCGTTCGGCTTCTTCGCAGCGCGAGCAACTAACTCTGATGGTACACTAACCCACAGTATATCACCGACTTTTACTACAAGACAGATGCACTTACACTGACAGTGTTACTATCGACAAACGTAAAAACCATTGCTCTTTTTATATTAAACTTATCGGCCTGCAACCTCACTGGAGCACCGATGTACAATGGCGACGGAAATTCATTCTGTCAACTCAATTGACGCAAGAAGCCATGTTTACTTATGCGCGCGCATCCATCGATTGGAGTTCCATTCACTTAGTTATATTAAATTTCTATAAATAGATTATTAAATTGCAGGCATTATAGTTTTGCATCGGTATTCTAAAAACAATATTATATAATTTATAAAAAAAATAGACTTTTGCAAGAGCCTATTTTGATAGTTTTCTTTGTTTCAAGGGGAAACATAACCTCTTTCAGATGACAAAATGCACTCGGCAACCTTTGTTATTTTACTTGTCTATTAAATAGTTATTTTCTTATGTATTTTGATACTCACTGCAATAATAAATAGACAACAACTAGCGATTTGATTAATTATTTAGAAAAAATGATCCATTTATTTTTATTAATTGAATAAAAATAAATGGAACATTTTTTCTATGTGTTTTTTTAATGGTTCCTAAAGAAATTCTGTTTATAGTGACACGAGCTGCTTATTATTAGGAAGTGAGGGTCACTTTATACTATTGTGATACTTTTAAGGCTTATTTCAGATATATCCAATACTTGTGACACCTAATTTTTTAGATTCCATAAACTGCAACTGATGTCTGACATCTTTTCTGCATTGTTGTGAAGAAAAGAAGTATATTAAGTTTGAACGAGGTATTTTCATAAACGGAGTGCATAATTTCTGTGAAATATTTTCAACCCATTTGATCGCAGTATTAAGAGCAGTACCTGGATGAAAGAGTATTACTATTTTTATTTTAAACGTCGTTTTCTAGAAATGAAACCTAGCTTGATCGATTTATCGCCCCCGAAACCCCCTGCATACTAAATTTCATAAAAATCGCTGGAGCCGTTGCCGAGATACAGATTATACATAGGTACCTATATATTTAAACAAGATTTGCTTATGGTATTAATAAAATAGGTAATCTTAAATGAAAATATACTTTTGTGGACAGAATGGAATAGATTAGAAATAATATTGATTTTAGAATTAATATTAATTACAAATGATTAAGTATACCTATATGTTACGATTTCAAAACCATAAAAATACTGACACTGCCCTCATTATACATTTAAGAGGTGACCCAACCACTTAGGAAATAATATAAAAAGAAATTAGCAATTGTAAAACTGCTCTTTTCGAAAAAGGCACCATACATTTACAATAAAATACCAGACGAAATTTTAAATCTCCATTAAAATTATTCAAAAAAAAAAATTGACATCGGTTGACTAATGTTTTAATCGTGTTAATGATTTTATAAATACATAATTGACATTTTATTTATTGCTAGTTTTTAACAATTTATTACAATGATTATAGCCATTTATTGACTATTTTAATAAATTTGGTATTATTATTATTATTAAATGATTTAAATTATTATTTTGCTTAACAATGTCTGATCAATTATGTTTTATGAAGCACGCTGTAATAATTAAAATGTTTGTATACCTGTAAGGTGGAACATAGTGTTACTTTACTATTTGTAACAATTTTATTGTACTACTAGCTGTGCCCGCGACTTCGTTCGCGTGAAAGTCGGGTTTAAATTAAGGTAGTTTATGTTACGAAACAACTTCTGTGTAAATATGTTGGAAACAGTCCCGTCGGGTGAACCGCGATATGACTCAGCAGCGGAGAATCGTCATATACTCATCTATTGATAGCTTCAACACCCAAAAGCTTTGTGAAATTATATAAGTACCAAATACAGACTTCTTCTTCTTCTTAATTGTGTTTTTGTTATTAATTTGTGTTTGTTTTCTTTTTGTCTATTGTTATTTTTATTATTTTACTGTTTTATTTATTGTTTATTTTTATCTTCTGCATGACTTTTCCTGTTAAATTAAATTAATGTCTATACATGTGCCTTCTGTGTACTAAATAAAAATCGTTCTGTTCTATCCTTTTAGATAGTTAGTTTGGTGTGCGGCTTAAGAAGTGGATTTTCTGTTGTTTTTGTTTCAATCTTTGAACGTTATACCTACTTATTACCTAATAATTTTCACGAAAATGTTGTTACTTCCCATGTGATCGTAAACTTGTAAAGCCTAAGTACTTAACTGTGATAGTTTTCCTTATAATTTTAGTATTTATACTACTACCGTGATTTTTTTCACTTACCCAATATCAACCATTTAGCTGGCAGGGGGACACTTGACTCTAACAAAAATTTTCACTGTAAAGCCTAATATTATACACAAAGGAATCCTTAAATCTAAAAATAGTCTTCACTAACCCTAAACGCTTTTTAAGAGACCTATCTAATGATACCCCACACGATGGGGTAGGTGAGAAAAAAATCACATCCCCACTGTACATATAACAGAGGTACCCTTAAAAAAATAATGATCTTCAAGATTTTTATCTTTCACTTTATCGGCGTCATCATGCAAAGTTGCAACCTTCTAGCACTAATAGTCTCTGAGCTAAGCTGCGGACGGACGGACATAAGGGAACTATAAGGGTTCTGTTTTGCCATTTTGGCTAAAAATGGGGTGTATTTCATATAGTGTTACAACGCAATACTAATAAAATGTTTTTTCAGGATTTCCTTTGTCTGCAAAGATATACAACTGAAATGCATATAAAACTGCTGTAACACTTTAGTAAACAAACACAGAGCGTGTCATGTGTGTCTTGCCCGCGAAAATGTCAGATATCTCTACAGGTACGGTTGATAGACAACGACCCCCCTCCCCCCTCCTCCCGTCACCCGAACTTCTCACACTTGCCCGATGTTGAGCCATTCATTATCGTTGAATTGATGAACACGTGATCTCCAACTATAACCCCAAAACATGATCCTCGATGCACCTGTGTGATGCGTGATCAAACAAACGGACAGACAGACAAACATTTCTAAAAATCATAGCAATGTGTTTCTTTTTAAAACTTTTTTTACTAAGTATAGAACATTATTGAATACAACGCCATCTACTTTCAAAACCAGTGAAGTTTCTTTAACAGTAGTTCTAATACTTAATGTTTTTAATAAAAAAAAATTTTGTGATAAACCATTATGGTGCGACAAAAAATACGTTGCTACTCGTTCCTCATAGACGTTAGCGTAATGATTCATAGTGTAAATAATGTCCTATAGTATTTACTATAAAACTGCATATTTTCATAAAGATCCGTTAAGTAGTTACTGTTTTATAACGAAAAATAGCTACAGACATCCCTTACTGCTTAGCTCCTATGGGAAAAAGCGTGATAATTTATAGCCTAAATGTTAATCTGCATCTATTAGATTGCACGTACAAAATTTCAACCGAATCTCTCCGGTAGTTTTTGCGTGATGCATGTTCAAACAAACAGACAGACAGACAGACAGACATTTCTAAAAATGCAGCAAAGTGTTTAAATCCTCTTTTCGAACATTTCCTAATATTTTTTTTCACTAAGTTCGGCCATGTACAGACACGTGAAATTTACAGTTTTATTATATGTATAGATAGAAGATCTATGTTTTAACAAATAAATATGATTATGGTTATATTATATAAAGGTAAATCTACTGGACTAAATATCTTAATATTTAATTAATCGCCTTCATTTTAGTACTATTGGAATCACAATTTTTAAGATTATTTTACTACCTGTACTGCAGCTTTTTTTGCAGTTTGCAGTACAAACAATGAAACAATACCTATAGATAACTTATCTAGTTTTGAATGTGATTAATTGTTTACTATAGTGAATAAGTTACGGTCGATTGTAAAAAATATTATAAAACCGGTGTCAAATGTCAGACCAACAATAAATCTGATTTGAATAATTACACGAGCAGAATAGCGTAAGTGTTTGATTTTTTTCATATTTCATGCTTACACGGTTCAAAAGATAAGGGGGCGGACACAATTTTTGCAACTTTCGCAGCCATTATTTCCAAAAATATTTACTTGCTGTGAATGAGGCTACCGTTTTTATGCCCACCAGATGGCGCCACTACTGAGTCAGGTCTGGCTATCAAAGTTTAAATTATATTTGAACCATGTAATTATACTATAAAATTGTGCTGTATAAATATTGAGCACGCCGCAGTATTATACAGTCCCGTTTTATTCGAAACAAGGAAGGGTTAAGTTTCCGAAAGATAAAAGAGACGCCGTTCAGTAAATAGGCACAAGTTGTGCTTTTAAAGCACTGCCATTCATTGAACCGTAACTTATATTTGCCAGAATTCAAAGTCAAAGTCATAGAAATAAACCCGTGTAAACCATCCACAAACTACGAAATTTGACATTTCGAAGACCGTTCTCTACTACACTAGCTCCTCTAACGGCGAATTCATACGCGATTGCCTTCAATTAAAGTCTAATAATAATAGATGGCGCTGAGTAGGTATGTGATGTAATTTTTGAAGTAAAAACTTCACTAGCAGTGTTGTGCACTTTTTTGAAATGCACAAAATGCACAACGTTCATGAATAAGTTTTCACTTCTGCCGACACTCCCGGAGTGAAACCCGTTTTTAGCGCAAAAACGGAACCCTTATAGTTTCGTCATGACCGTCTGCATGTATGTTTGTCCGTCCGTATGTCACAGGCATTTCATTTAAAGACTGCTCGATCAATATTGATGAAATTTAGTGAAAAGGTGTCTTGTAGTAGCTGCTACTTAGTTTGATATATTTAGCTATAAATGTAAATATTTTAAGGGGGGTACTCCATACATGTCACAGAAGCTGTTTTTTTTTCAAAACATTAACGTGTGGCACGTCATTCGACAGGTCTATCAAAAACATTTTAAGATTAAAATTAATTTAATTATCTAATAAACTTTTTTGATTAAGTGAATATTTTTGAAAATAATCGCTCCGAAAGTTGCATAAATTGTGTCCCCCCCCCCACCCTTAACTTTTGAACCGTGTGACCAAAAAATATGAAAAAAATCTCAAAGGTAGCACTTACTCGTAATAAATACTTTAAACTAAAATTTCGGACTTAATCGAATGTACCTTTATTGAGTTAGTGCCGAAAAACTGAGTCTCTCAACAAAAGGACAGAGGTGCCATGAACATTCGCTCTTCTGCTGATGCAATTATTCAAGGCTGCGGAACCCTACACCGAGCATGATCCGACATGCTCTTGCCCGCTTTTTTTTTTGCGGTGTTAAGGTTCTGCGCTACTGAATCATATTGCGATTCACCCGACAAGTGGGGTTTCCAACATATTTACACAGAAGTTCACGTAACATAAACTACCATAATATAAATCCGACGAACTTTCACACGAACGAAGGGGGCGCGGGCACAGCTAGTGTGAAATAATAACTATGGATTGCATACTACGCGACGCAGTAACAAGAACACAAAACAACTCTAATGGCTTTTAATATTTAAATTCGGAATATTTTCATTTTCTTTAATTTTTTATTTCAGAAATCACCACCTACCTACACTGAAACGGTAATTAATTTATCATCTACCGAAATTGATGGCATCACACCGAACATACTAGCTAAGGGGTTGAATTATGCAGTGGCATCTAAACGGATTCCGTATGAAAATATCAGTGGGGTCGAAGAAGCGATCGAAGAGCGACACGGTACCGTCTGCGGACGCCGAAACGCTTAGACAGCCTAAACCGAATATTACTACAGAAGAGCGTCTCGCGTTGAAAGAGCTACGTGATAACACGAATATTTTAGTGCTAAAGGCCGTTAAGGTAAACGCCACTGTAGTAATGAATTCTAGTGACTATGACGACAAAGTACGGAATCTTTTAAATGACACTTCTATGTACAAGTAAGTGTCATAGAACTCTACAGGCAGTTTCACGAAACGTATACAAGCACTGGTTAAGGGCCACGAAGACCTGTTCGCGAACAATGTTTATGACCGACTCTTTAGACCCAAGAGCGTCCAGCCGCCCAAGTTATATGGGTAGCCAAAGGTTCATAAAGGTAACGTCCTATTACGCCCGATCGTGAGCCAAATTAACTCGCCTACTTACGATCTAGAGAAACACCACTCTTCAATACCTTTAGTGGGTAAAACGACATCGTTTGTTAAGGATTGTCGCCATTTTGTGGACATCAATAGCATGAAAGTGGAACCAGACGAGGTGATGGTAAATTTGGATGTGGAGTCACTATTCACCAACATTCCTATTCAGAACTGCCTTCAGGTCATCGAGAGAAAGTTGAGAGCAAAAGATCTGTCCAATCAGTACATTGTTTTACTGAAAATCTGTCTGGAAGGTAACTTCTATATTTACCAGGGACAACATTACCTCCAGTTTGACAGAGTGGCCAGTTGCGCGGGTGATGGCCAACATCTGTATGGACCATTTTGAAGAAACAATCAATAAACAAGTCTCAGGTCAAACTGTGGAAGAGGTACGTCGATAACGTGTTCTGCATTATGAAGGGCGGCAGATACGAAGTAGAACAATTTGCTAAAGACTTGAACTCCATACACTATATAGAGAGATAGTTAAGCTTTCTCGATGTTAAAATAATGGTTAGAGACCTTGGCACAGACTGTGTACAGAAAACCAAGGCACACAGACAGGTACTTACATGCTGAATTGCACCATCATCCAAGGCATCTATAATCCGCGGTATCATCGCTGACAAATAGAGCATATTATGAGATTTGTAATCTTAAACATTTAAAATTGAGCTAACACATGTTCAGCGGTACTTAAGCGAATACAGAGGAAGCACGCGATGTACGAAGAGGAGAGCCTCCTGATCGGGGGTCGACAGGGCTCCAGCTTTTCTACCGAATTTGAAAGGAGTTACATACAAAGTTGGAACAGTAATGCAGAAATACTCCATGAAGACTGTTATTATATATATTTTGGGTCTTAATCGCGTTTTATTTACGTGACGTTTAGACGGTATCGAGACAGCGACAATTGCAAACCCCGCGTCCGGAGACGCGACTAATATACCTTTTTTTTGGGGAAATTTTGAAAGATTTGACACTAGACCGATGTGTTTTGACCGGCAATTGTCTCCCCCAGTGGCTGGTGTACCGATGTTGAATCAATCCCCCTATCATGCCAGCGACTCACACTTTGCCAGTTGAGTCAAATTGTCCCCCCCCCCACCACAGAACAAAGTTCTGGATCCGCGCCTGCTTGTTTTGCGTTGCCGTACCGTTCCAATCAGCGGCGATAAAATTATTTTTGGGTAGCAACAACAGTAAGTGGTCAATCTGTAACTGTATTTACGGATTGACCAACGCACAATTAAGAGAGACTGCAAGAACAACTGAGTACTGTTGGGGCTTCCAATTGACAGTCGCAATAATTATAGGTCAATTGAGAACAATAATAACAAAGCATGCAATGTTACTTACAAATACTTTCGGGACCGGTTTATGCCAATGAATGGACCAATTGTGATGTAATTAATTTATCATCTACCGAAATTGATGGCATCACACCGAACATATTAGATAAGGGGTTGAATTATGCAGTAATACCTAAACAGATTCCGTATGAAAATATCAAAGAGACGATAATGCGTAACAAGGTACCGTCTGCGGACGCGGAAACGTGATGTATTTATTTATATAATAAAGTATAAGTACTGATTAAATATAAATAAATAAAAACTATTTATTCACTTAAAAGCAAAATACTACACTTGTGAAAAGTCGATTCTACATTTACATGTAATGCCTGTTCGAGAACAATAGGTAAAGCCGGAGAAAAGAACAGGCAATAAAAAACTCGCGGCCACTCTTTTCAAGTTTGCAAATGTTTACAATGTTTCTTTGTTTATAAATTGTATATGGAGGCACAGATAATATAATACTGTACTAGTAGAGGTAAGGTGCTGCCACCATTATATTATACATCATAATAGAGAACTTAACGGTCAGCCACTAATCAACAATCAACCCGGTTTGGGTTGATTTGGAGCAAAATATTGCAGAGACGTTCTTTTGTGATGTGGAGAAGAATTCATGATTTCAGGTGACTGAGGTTCATGTGAATGAATGCGATTTTAATTAATCGATCAATTAGTGCAAAAATATTATAAATTCGGTGTACCTACTGCGTTTCATTGCATTAGAAATACAATGAAACGCAGTAGGGTGTCCATGGTTGACACAATGTTTCTGTAAGATTTAAATTTAAATGTTCTATTATGTAAAGGCTTATTTATTGTCTCTAATCGTTATTTATTTCTCTATAACATAGTACATGTTTATTAAATTCAGTTAGGCTCATTATAATTATATGATAATTTTAAAAAAACCCTCTGACCACTTAACTAGGTGAAAACCTGTATTTTAAAGGTCAATCCGTATTGTAATTTATTATTTAGAATATATTTAACTATGTATAAAAAAATATAAATTAGTTTTAGATTTTATTTATGTTTTGTACATTTAGTTGTATTATTTGCATTGCTGCATAAGTGACAGCGGCAGCAGAAACAAAGGGCCTACGAGAATACCAGCGTTGCAGTTTTTGAACTGCAACAATAGTTGACGTAGGTCCTATTTGTTCGGCACAAAATTACTATAAAAATGTACTTCGTTTAATTTTTGATCTCTAAATTGTGACAAATAAAATTATTTTCTTTCTTCCTTCTTTCTAGTTTAAATATGATCAGTAAATAACTATTTAAAGTCTCCGGATAGCTATAGCAATTCAAATTCATGATGCAATGTTAAGATAACAATTAAAGAAAACCTTTCCGAAATGCGTCTTAGGTAGTATGGGCTTGTAATGAGAAGACCTGAAGATAATGACCTGATAACCAAGCACTTGCTTGCCTGAGTATGTAAACCGGACTGAGGAAGCAAGGAAGATCCTTTCAAACTTGGATATCGGTCATCAACAACGATCTAAAGAAAGAACTGAAGGTAAGCCGGCAACAAATTATATGAGAGGTTTGGCAAAAAAAAGAGAAATAAATATTGAGTTCTGGTAACTCACACGCAGAAACACGCCATCAAGTTGTTTCATCTTTAAGCATGGAGGTCTCAATTCTCAATAGGGATGTTGACTGTCAATTCAAATCAGTCTCTTTTTATAAAATGTCAAAACGACAAGCTCTATAGAAATGTATATGGGATAACAACCTGCGGCGTCATAAGTTCCTATCATCAAATCAATACTTTTAGTAATCGTTTTCATGCATTTACTTATAAAAAACTTTTCAGAGCATTTTAAGATCTACCTGTGAAGTATAATATAATTTACTTTTATTGTAGTCAACTACCCAATTGGGCTGCTACGAGAAATAACTAGATGTTCCGCTTCCGGCTTTCTACGTTAATTTAACAAGCGTTGTATAGTTCATACAAACTATTATAAAACGGTAGGTGTATGTAAACAAACAAGAAAAGATACGTCTATTTCATTGTTAGAAGATTGTTAAACTCACGACATTTGGTTGTGAGTTTAACAATCACTATTGTGTACTCAAACGTGCCTCAGTTTTGAGACGTCATTAACTCTCATGCTGTCACATAATGGTAAATAGTAGCGACAAAATAGTTTTGATCACGATTCAAAGACAAATTGTCTATCAATTATTCAAAATATTCTATTACATGAGTTTTTATCCGATAAATATATACCCCCTTAGTTAAACTAATCTATACTAATATTATAAAGCTGAAGAGTTTGTTTGTTTCTTTGTATGTTTATTTGTTTGAACGCTATAAACTCAGGAACTACTGGGTCAAATTAAAAATGATTTTACTGTTGGATAGCCCATTTATCGAGAAAGGCAATAGACAAATATAATATCACGCTACGAGCGATAGGATTGGGGGAGCAATTAAAAAATATAGCAAAAAACGGGGACAATTGACGCAGACGAAGTTGCCAAGGTCAGCTAGTAACATAAAGCAATATTCTTTTTGTGTTGGATAGCTACCGTTCATAGCGTTCATATAATTGCATGCGTTCGTATTAATACTTATAATAATAATGATAATCTTTATTGTATAAGAAGAGGATGTACAACAAGTATGATATACATGTCCTGGCCCCCCCACTAGGATACTCTATGTCGTGAGGTCCAGTCTCTTTCTTATAGAAGCTTACTTCATTTGATTTCAATGAATATCTTAGGAGACATCAGAGTTTTAAAATATTACACAACAAAATTAGGCGCGAATCTGGAACAATTGGGTCAACTGGCCATGTATGAGTTGTTAGTATGATAGGAGGGGGCATTAGATTAAACACCGGTACATCAACCACCGCCGCCGAAGGGAGGAAGGGGTGAATAATGCCGGTCAAAATACATCAGTTTTGACTGCCTCTGTGGCGCGGTGGGAGTGTGTCCGACTGCTACGCAAGAGGTCGTGGGTTCGATTCCCACACGGGACACCACTTTGTGTGATCCACAAATTGTTGTTCCGAGTATAGGTGTATTTGTGTCCGAGACTTGTATGTTTGTAAAGTCCCCCGCGACACAGGGCTTGTACCCTAGTGCGGGAGTCGTCTTTTAAAAAAAAAAAAAAAAAACAGTCCAGTGTCCGCCTAGGTTTGAATAGACCTTTGCGGAATGATGTAGGTACGAGGTGGGCGGTTATGTGGTACCAAGACTGGCCGGTAGCTGTGCGAGGCAAGCCGCGCGGCGTGTCCTCTATAAAACGGTTTGGTTCAGCAAAGTGATTAATTAATGTTTTTTGCGATAAAGTATTACAACATTTTTTAAATAAGTTTAAAATACAAAGCAAGCCACATAAATATCTACATAATATTATTATATGCCTACATTTTATTTATAAAATACAACAGTATAGTATCGTAACCACCCAGCGTTCCTCTATTATTCCTGATTCACTCTTACCCATCTCAGCGTGGTGTACCCTAAAATAGCCTATGTTACTTTTAACGTTAATATTAATTAAAAAAAAAATAACTTTTACAGATATACACACATTGCTTCTTGTACGCATTACATATAAAAAAAAAAAAATTTAGCTTCTTTAAGATTGTATTGTAGGTGCCAACTCTCTCTAGCCCTCTCATGTGACGCGGACAAAGTTGCGGGGAGATGATCCCCGCAACTTTGAAAAATTTAAATACTTATCAATGTATTTCATATAATAATCACTTAATCAAAAAAACATGTTAGAAACCTTATAATGTTTTAAAAAGACCACATGTTGATGTACGTTCAAAAAAAATTTTCCAGCTCCTGTTAGATGTATGAAGTGCCCCCCTAAAAATATTTATTTTTCTTATTTAGCTATCAACCTTTTCACCAAATTTATAATATTCATTAGGGTAGTCTTTGAGTAAAGTGCCTGTAACGTACGGATGGACAGACAGACAGACAGGATTAGTTTTTGCCATTTTTGTTACGGAACCCTAATAACGAGTAACCGTTTTTCTTTGTTTTCGAAAATGGTTCAAAACCTGTATAGTAATATTGCTAGACATAGATTGTACTTACTGCTATTTTAGAACTGCACACAAAACCAACCAAGGTATTCCCATGTTCAACTAGTCACTATATTTTTATGGAAATGCTCTTGCACAAAACCATTTTCGTCTTCTCCTCTCAAATCATTATGTAAATGAATCTCAATGTATTAAATGAAATAATGAACGGCTTTACAAGTATCTATAATTAAAAGCACGTGCCAACATCTGATCGCGCCAATAATAGGCTAAGAATAGTCGACGTCAGGTTGAAAATCTCATTTGAAGATCAATGCTCTAAACATTGTTTTTTGTTTTAAAGTTCCGTGCGTACCTATTCTTCAATAGTGGTAGCAGCTATAGGTTGTGGAGTCAGAAGCTAACTAAACGAGTGCATTCACACATCAGTGAAGGAAAATGTCTTGAGAAAACTGCAATATTCTAGAACCGACCGAACAGACTTGTGACTTGTGATCCCACTTTGATGAGGCGCCATTCCATCTCTTAGTAGAGAATAGGCTTGTGTCTCTGCAGTACGAATGTTTTAGGCCAATGAAAGATGATGAGGCAACGTAAATGCACGGTAACTACCATAATACCAGTTAGTCAGGCATCAACCAGTATCACGACAGCATGTCCGTACTGCTTGCATAAAATAAATGCAAACTCGAATTGCATGTTGTCACTGCCCAGCATCATACGTTTACTGTGATGATTCTGATTCTGAATTTGATGCTCTCGCTTTACCTCAAAACCTCTATTTATCTCTTTCTTGCAATAGGTACGGCCTATATCGCGTTGATATTCTTTCCCTTTTTTTGTGTGTACACATAGGTAGCCAGCTATGGATATGTTATTTTACGTAAGCTTATTTTCGTGCAGTTTTGTTAGCCTATAATGTCTCTATTTAAATGTAAAACCTCATTGTTTTAGGCTGATTAGGTTATGTTGTGTACCTAGTGGCCATGAAATTCTTTTTCTTATGTATTGTATGATCTGGAGTGGTGGTCTTGAAGCAGAACTGCTTCAAAACCAAAGTGTACCTAATTTATGTAAGAAATGTTACTTGATAAATAAGGTACCATTTTGTTAAATCTATACTAATATCATAAAGCTAAAGAGTATGTTTGTTTGATTGAACGCGGTAATCTCAGTAGTTCTTTCACTGTTGAATAGCCCATTTATCGAGGAAGGGTATAGGCTATATAATATAACGCTATAACCAAAAGGAGTGGAGCAGCAATGACAAATGTTACAAAAACGGGGAAAATTTACGCAGACGAAGTTGCGCGGGACCGCTTGTAAAATATATATAATAATACCATTTTGTAAAATCTTACCATGCTTCAAAGTAGGTACGTTATATGAAGCTAGATTTCTGTTTCATCGGACTTTGATAGTTATCCTGTACTTACATATTATATTATACTAAATACCTACTTAGCTATTCTCGTTGACATTGGGCTGTCACTGATATCGATTAGAAGGATATTATTACGGAGCCTTGTGTCTGTCTGACTTAGGTAACTTCAAATGTCTCTAAATAGAGCTTAGTACAATGGATAATATTTTATTGGCTGTTCAGTTCTTAGGGCTTGAAAGTTCTTTTTAGATATAATTAACTAAAACTAATAATATTAAAATAGTTCAGGTTAATCATGTGTCAAGTAAGGCTAAGTAAGACTAGCACTATTCGTAACTCTCATCATAGCATACATTATGAATATCTTTATGAAGGTTCATGGTAGGAGCATTTTAATACCCTCTTATCACATGAATAAAGTTCAGCAATTACTTGAAGTCACCACACGCATTGTAATATGTGCCTTATCACTACGTACCATAGTACCTTTTCCTATATTTACCATCATCACCCCTACCATAGACAGACAACATGGAAGTACATACTTTAATTTTAAAGTCACAAGACAAGTTTAAACATATTTATTGATTGGCAAGTGTTTCTTGAAAGATGAAGGTATATACAAGTATATTATTCCAATTACACCAGCTGTTTCGTCTTCATCGTTCTATCATAGCGACGTTATTCGGATGGTCGGTTAAAGATTGCAAATTTCCAAAGATTCTTATGGTCGAATACTCAAACCCATTCAGTTTTAAGACACTGAGATACTGAATGGCCACGAGTATTTATTGCCTGTTCTTTTCTCGGGTTTTATATAGCTAAACGGTTCAAAAGTTAAGGGGGGACACAATTTATGCAACTTTCGGTCCGATTATTACCAAAAATATTCTCTCAATCAAAAAAGTTTATTAAAAACATTAAAATATTTTTGAAAGACCTGTCGAATAATGTGCCACAAGTTGATTTTTGATGAAAAAAAAAATCTGCTTAAATTACATGTATGGAGTGCCCCCCTAAAATATTTATTATTATTATTTAGCTATCAAACTAAGTAGTAGCTACTACAAGACACCTTTTTACCAAATTTCCCCAATCTTCATTACGTAAGCCTTTAAGTAAAATGCCTGTAACATACGGACGGACAGATAGACAGACAGACGGACATGATGAAACTATAAGGGTTCCGTTTTTGCCATCAGCTACGGATCCTAAAAAAGTGCACACCGCCGGTAAAGTAGTTTTCACTTCAAAAAATGTAAATAAAAGGTCCCCTTATATTTGGTCTTTTTGAAAATCAGCCGCCGTTCAGTTTTATCCTGTAATTTTTTTGCATTGAGTTTCTGGATTCGTCGGATGCTCTTTTATAGTTCAATCTGTTTCTCTCTAGAATGCCTTGCCCCCCGAAATTAGGATGGCACCCAATCGCCTTTAATTAAATGGAAAATACGCACTTTGTTCCTTGATGGATCAGCTTAATCATCACTACATTAATAACTGAAATATTTGTTTGTGTTTATGTATTTATTTATGTATGTATCTATCTATTTTTGTAAGTATGTATACAATTGTATAGTTATATTGTATTTCATTATTTATTTTATATTCTCCATCTAGCTATTTTTATTTGTGTGTTAAGTAAGAATAATATGAAGTTTTTAATTTACAATTAGGTTATTGCACCTACACATTCAATTTCTACATTACCCTAAGGTAGACTGGCAGAGAATGCTTTTAGCATTAAGTCCACCTTTGTACAACTTTGTGCATAAAGTTTAAATAAATAAATAAATAAAAAATGTTACAAAACTTAAAAAATAAATATTTTAATCAAATGATGATTTAAAGTAGAAAGATCAGAACCACCCTAACCTACCTGCATAAATAAATCGGGACTGTTGCGTACTACCATAGTAGGGGATACGAGTACGACATATTTTTTTCTGTGCAAATAATACTAAAAGAAAGGGTTAAAAATTATTGTTTTGAACATGAACTTTTATGGTAACTTTACTGTGAACGACTTAACCTTGAATTTGAAGACACGGAAGAGTATCGATCCGGTAACCATCTTACGACAATGCTTACGGCAAATTGCTTTTGCGTCTTTGAAGGCACAGTAGCTGAATAGCAAAAGATATAGTACTATATAACCGACTGGCACAAGAGACTGAAGAGCCGCAAGAGTTTCGTCAAGAGAGTCAGCTTTCTGACAACGGAGCCATCAAGACAAGTCATCAAGAACCCCTGCCTGTGTAATCCTTCTCCTAGAAATGGATTACCAAGGCCGACCTGGAAATCTACTTCGGAACATTGTCGAAGCAATGATAACTTAATAATAATAAAAATAAATATTTATTTAGGTACTTAAATGAGATTGTAGGTTTACACAATGTTCTTAATTATGTTAGGCTTATGGTACTATTTCTACTTCGGGGTATAGTAAACGCTCCCTGGTACATTAGAAATGAGGATCTCCATCGTGACCTGAAGGTTGACCTTGTTGTAAATGTTATAAAAAAGTATGCCGAAGCTCATAAACAACGACTTCTCCAACATGTGAACGTTGAGGCTATCCAGCTCCTCGACACCACAGACATAGTGCGAAGGCTTAGTATGACTAAACCTTTTGAATTAACTTAGTGTAGTTAGTGTTAAGTGGTATAGTGAATGCTACTCGTAAAGAACACAAGAACAAAGTGTCTGACCTTTACTAGAGACAATAAGAAAAGTGACCTGACTATGGACACACTCTTAATATTATCAAATATTCACCCTAGCAGTTTAAGTTACAACAAAATTACTTATTAATCTAAGACTAGATTGTAATCTCAATGAAAAACCTGAATAGGTTCTATGATAAAAAAAAAATGGTACTATTTCAAAATCTACAATAGTGATGTGGTTGAGTATTGTTCTCCCAGATAGGCTACATGATCGCCTGTGATAGGGAAAAACAGTCCCGTCCCTCGGAATGGTTTATTTTACACTAGGACGTGGTGTGAATTGGATAATTGTGTGATTTTTTTGGGTTTAAGTGTATGTGTTTTTGTAAGATACTAGTGTGTGGCATGTGTTATGTGTAGATCTATGAGTGATGGATGTATGTTAGGATGTGTAACATGCTTTTGTGGGAATTCTCGACGAGTAAAAACATTTGCTTGTTGCTTTTGCGGTGCAATATCAAATCCATACGTGTCCTGTGTGCTCGGCCACCTGCACACAGGAGGGCTTGCTGCCTCGGATAGTACAGTCTAAGGGGGCTGCATTCTGGGCCATATTAAATGCCCCTTCAGTGTTTACTGTCGAAGTTAACTAACCTGCATAAGTAGTCACTGTCTACATACAGTTTTGCGACAGATGTTACATCCAACTTAATCATACGTGGGGGTCTATACAAAGTCACATTCGAAAAGCGATGTCGTTAAGGGTAGATTACGCGAAACAGGGTTCGACTCTCTCAAAAATGTATATTGAAAACACACGAAAAAAGTTGTGTCACTAGTCAAAGAGTTTTTCTAGTAGAAAGAAATTTAAGGATATGTCTTAATCTAACTAAAAAATCTTAAAGTTGCGGAAAAATGCAACAAAGAGGATTTTTGTATTGTCGTAGTCATGGCGTTCGTAATCTAACATATGTACGAACGAATATTCTACTTTATTTTGACCTGCGCTCCTGCGCACGTGAAGTAATGGTTGTGTGTGTGGAAGAGCGAGGCCAGCGATCGTGTCGCTGTGTACGTAGCGCTAAATAAATAGTTCTCTCAGTGTAATGCCCCCTTAATGGAAAAAATATATATTAAAGAATGTGACGTTTGCTGCGGAGACCATAGACATTTTTTTTATTTTTTTGCGAACGATTAGTACGGCGTTATCGAATTTGCCACGGAATTAATGTTCCTTGTCTAACCCCCCAGGGTCCTTATTCACGTTGTTTTTTTCCGTTTTCGCGGCAAGCCCATTTGAACTGGCGCAGGCGCAGTGCGCTCAAAGATGTCCGCCGCGCATGCGCTCTCTATTTACCATTATGACAAGATTTTGACAGTTCACACGTGCTCTAAAGAGACAGGAACGGCGGAGGGGGCGGAGGTGTAAGTAGAGTCCGTTCAAAACTAGTGCGGGTTACAATGACACAGCGGACCCATTTTAACTCCCTCAGTCTGCTTCTCTTACTCGTTCACGGTGAAAGCATTTCTATTAAATTTAACGTTGCGAATCAAGCGGAGTCGTTCCGAAGTCTGTTAGAAATCCGCTCAACACTGACCACTTTTGTAACTCTTTGTACATTTTCATTTGCTCAGCTCCATTTGCTCATTCACTTCTATAAAAATGCCGTAGCCAGTTAAACTAAACGTTCTGCGAGCGGAGTGAGCTTGGTAAGGCCGCTAAGGTGGCCGTTAAAGAATTTTTTTCAACTACAACTATTAGATAAAGTTACTCTTAATATAAGTAACATACGAAAAAATCAATGATCGTAAACAGTAGGTACCTATCAGCTTTAATCTAAAAATAAATCGATAATTTTAGATAAGATTGATACCTGACAATATTTATTACGAGCTTAACAATAAAAATAATAGGTATACTAATAAACTCACGTTTTAATTACTTATGTACTTTATTTTACTGGATTTCATTTACTAACTTAATAAAGTTAATTTGTCCCATTTACACTAGCACTACGTAGTAATAGTTAGTACTTAGTGTTTGCTAGCACTAACACTTACCTACAGTGGGATCAACGTATCTCGACCGGATTGAAGTTAGGTTCATATCACTGTCGCGCATGTCATAGAGATGCGACCCTAAATTTACTTACTAAAACGATTAATTATCTTTAATCGATTAAAAATAGTATCAAAATTTAAAATTTAAATTTGGAACAGGTATAGTAAATCCTAAGGAAAGTTTGTAAAAACAATTTCTTTATGAAAAAAATCACAAAAAAACTTGAGTTAGTAATACTAATTATGACAATGTAATGCGTCATCGCATCTCTAATTCTCTTGGTTTTGTTACAGCCTCTGCCCCTCGCTTTCTATCACCATTTACTACTAAAAAATGCATCTGCGCAATCACTTTTCGCCAACTTCAATCCGGTCAAGTTACGTTGATCCTACTGTAAATGTGCAATACTTTTTGACTAAAATATTTTAAAAAAAACTCTAATCTATGACAACCTGAGAATATGCTTTTGCCCGGTTGTATATTAATGTCTATTATAAAACCGGGGTAGAGCATGTCAGACCATGCTCAGTGTAGGGTTCCGAACCCGTCATAGTGCATTATTATCTTAATGGTTGCCGTATGAATAAATTCGATTTGAATAATTGTACCAGCAGAAGAGCTTTGTTTCTGGCACTTACACCCTTTTGTTGAGAAACCTTGTTTTTCGGCAATAACTCAATGATGGTATATCCGACTATGGTATATCTTGGGACAACTCACACAACGTCATCTGATCCCAAACTAAGCAGAGCTTGTACTATGGCAACCAGACAACTGATATACATACTTATATATTTCTAAATACATACATATTATAGATAAATTACACCCAGACACAGAATGAACCATCGTGCTCATCACACAAAGTTTTATCCTGGGTGGGAATCGAACCCACGCCGCTATTTTCTAGATTTTTTTAAATATTTTTTAGTCACAGGGTTCAAAAGATAAGGACCCACAGTTTATGCAACTTTCGAAGCGATTATTTCAAAAAATATTCGCTTAATCAAAACATTTATTAGAAACCTTAAAATGTTTTCACAATTGTTAATAATAAATAGGTACCTAGGGAATGTCCGACTGCTACGCAAGAGGTCGTGGGTTCGATTCCCACACGGGACACCACTTTGTGTGATCCACAAATTGTTGTTCCGAGTCTGGGTGTACTTTGTGTCCGTGGCAAAATATCAACAAGACAAGACAAAAATCTAATACAAAGACCTGTGCTGTATTCTGACTTTTGTTGGCAACAGCAATGCGTCTGCATCAAGGTTGTTTTAATCATCTGCCACCGCTTATTGAACTTTTATTATAGGGACAATATATTATTGGTTCATTTGAACTAAGGGTCAACTTAACAATTATGTAATCATTTGTGTATTGAAATGAGAATGTTACAATGATATGATTTTTAATGAAAATCATACCTACTTAGTAAGAAGTTACGTGGCGGATTTAGGATGGACTAGGATTCTTAAGGGTCCCTGCCTGCGGCCTTCCTTGGAGGCGCGGCACCCTGTGTGTTTCCAGGGGCCGCGTAGTTGTGAAATGCTCGGAATGCAATAACATCGCTTCCGGGCATTGCCACTGGGCGGGCCGCCGACGGTATAACAAATTCCGGCGGCCCGTTCGCGAAGGTGGCGAGCGATACACGGAGGGTTTTTTAGTGGGTGCAAACCCCACACTACCTCCACCGTCTTCCCCGGACGGTGGGGGTGTTTGTAAGGATTTTTTCCCGCCACATCAAAGAAAAAAGGATACTTTAGGATGGACTGCGATAGGCTGATGAAGATGATGATGAGGATACTTTTGAGAAGGGAGGGGGGAGAGCTTCAGCGCCTTAGCCCTTCCCCTTCTGGAACAGCCTGGGAGAAGTAATTTTTATTACTGGAAATACTTATTACACAGGTAACTAAACTATGTAGGTGCTTATACTTCCTCGAATGATCGTTTTTAGGGTTCCGTAGATAAAATGGAAAAATCGGAACCCTTATAGATATTACTGGGTGTAACAGAAAGGTGTGGTCATATTCAAGGGTTGGTATGTGCTCATGATGCTGAGTGCATATACCTAGAAAATAAGCATTTATTTGTTGCACCACAACTTTACATAACTTAATTACAATTAAAACACTATAATGATAAAAGTTGCAACCGCGAGGCACACCTCGCGGTTGCAACAAATAGGTGTCCAGTTAAGCATTTTGCCAAGTTGACAACCTGGCGCTGGTTTTCAACTGGAACCCAATAGAATGTGACAAACGTGTGCATGTGTGTGTGTGTGTGTGTGCATACATATGTGCCTGAGTGCTACATAATGTATAACCTTAGAATTGTATGAAGCATATATATATTATATCATATTCAACCCCGGTGTTTTGACACTATATAAAGGAGATGTTAGCATTCGCGTTGGCCAGCTCACGCTGCGCATCCAAAAGATGGCACTGTACACGTTACGTTTTTTAAAAAATTGCTTTGGAGCTGAGTGCTCTCATCGGTGGTGGAGTGTTGTTCCATATTTTGGCCGCGGCGTAACGAAAGCTGCCCTTAAACGAAGCCGATTTGTGGGGCGGTATTGCTAACTGTTGCGAGCATTGCCTACTCTCACATTCTCTCCTGCTCGCTACCCAATGGAGCTTATCATGCAAGTATAACGGTTCCTTACACTTGATGACGCCGAATAGTAAGCATCCCAAATGCAATTTGCGTCTATGTTTCATTTAAAGCAGTGAATGTTTGTTAAGAAATAAAGTGATATGGGATCAATGAATCATGGGTAAACTTTGAGTCGGTAGAAACAGTTTTGAACCGACTCCGCCTCCTGTTTCTCAAATCTTAAACGTGTAACCAAAGATTGCGGGCTTCATTTACTCGGACTACCAGCTCTCCCATAAGGGTGATATTAAATGTAGATGGCTACGGATCTGGTGTTTCGCACCGAGTACCATAATATATTTAGTTTTTAACGGATTTAGAACTAACCAATTTAATGCAGACCACTCAGCTACACGGTTGAGTTCATCATTAAGTTCAACTACAGCTCTCCGGTACTCACTGGGCTTAAAAGAGATGTACAACTGGATGTCGTCGACGTATATGTGATACTGACAGTTCTTTATGTTCTTAATCACATCGGCGCAGTAGAAAATAAACAAGATTGGGCCCAATATTAAGCCCTGCGGTACACCCCTTTTAAGAAAGGGTAGGGCCCGACCTAATGTGCTCACCGTTGTTAAGTTTCAACTGAAACTTTACAACGGTGATCGCAAGCAGCTTGTGGAACTCCACAAGCTGCTTGCGATCATGCAAGTATCTGTGGAACCATGTTATAGACTTATGATTGAAACCATAATATCTGAGCTTAGATAGCAGTAGCCCTGTATGGATTGCACTGTTAAGATTGTGTATTGATGTAACCTTAAAAAAATATTAACTATTTTTTCATTAGTTTATTTAATAATGAAAAAGTTATTCATTTAAAAGAGTATGACCTAAATAGTTCTATGCCATAATAATCCAATCGAATTTTGTACCAGGGGAGGTAAAATTCTTATGCCATAATTATGCCTTTTACTGCTGAATTTTGACAAAAAGAAT
This sequence comes from Herminia tarsipennalis, assembly GCA_945859575.2. Lineage (NCBI taxonomy): Eukaryota > Metazoa > Arthropoda > Insecta > Lepidoptera > Erebidae > Herminia > Herminia tarsipennalis. Next base: position 3,853,624 of record OX243834.2, on the reverse strand, counting down.
ATGCTATAGCTATATAATAATAATGTAACCAGCTATGGCACCGTGGTAGGTGCAATAATGATAACATACCCTATGCGCTGCTGAAATTCGACCACACCTTTCTATTACACCCTGTATAAGAACTAACAATTTCATACTTACTTTTATAACTTATTTGTGTAAAGCTTTAAAGATACCGAGTGACCCGATGTTAAAGACAATGGGTCACTCGGTATCTGGCTCTAAAAAAAATCCAGGCTCTAAAAACATTAATACATTCTCCCATAAAAGACATTGCTGCTATTATAATACCAAGGTGGAATGTTTGAAGAGTCGTCGGTAAGGTGTCGGTTAGCTCGCTATTTATACTATAACCTACTTGATAGTTTACATAATTGTATGCACACATTTTTTTTGTGATTCTGGTTCTCTCAGTTGTGCTTTTCTAAAAGAGCCCGTTTCTTTGCTACCTAATGCATGCCGTGGTAGCCTATAATTAAGGCAGAACTTCTGAATGTATTCATTAATATGTAAATTTGTGAAGTTTAAGTGTATGAATGTAGATAAACTTTCGCGATTTTTATACATTATAAAATTATATATACTTACTAGACGCGTCTAATAAGACGCGACTAATCGCGTGAATAATTTAAGGTAAAACACCTTGTTTATTGCCCAACGTTTCGACCGTTTGAAACGGCCGTGGTCAATTATACCGTACCGTAGAGTACGCGACTAAGACCCTAAAGGTTCATTTCCGTGCATCGCGGCCGATCGCGAGCCGCGCGCGGCTTACGACGAACGACTGACGCGCGCGGCCGATGCGACAATAGTCAGAGTATAAGAATGTATGGTGGCGTTTCCGAGGTAAGCGACAGACGCGCGCGGCCGATGACTGTCGTAGGCTGCGCGCGCACTCTGAATCTTGTCGCATCGGCCGCGAGCGTCAGCCGCTTGTCGTAAGCCGCGCGGCTCGCGATCGACCGCGATGCACGGAAATAAACCTGTAGTATAGGTATATAATTTTAAGTGTATGCTTTGTTGGTTGCCCTCAAACAAATAAATAATGTCACTATGTCTTTCTGCCCTTCCGTATGTCACAGGCATTTTACTCAAAGTCTACTCAATGAATATTAATATTGATGAAATTTTAGTGAAAAGGTGACTTGTAGTAGCCGCTACTTAGTTTGATAGCTAAATAATAATAATGTTATTATATATTTTTAGGGGGGCACTCCATACATGTAACAAAATCAATTTTTTTTTTCAGCAAACATCATCGTGTGGCTCATCATCGGACAGGTCTTTTAAAAACCATTTTAAGGTTTCTAATAAACTTTTGATTAAGTGAATATTTTTGAAAATAATCATTCCGAAATTTGCATAAATTGTGTCGCTTTAACTTTTGAACCGTAGGTACGACCAAAAAATATGAAAAAAATCACAAAGGTAGCGGTTAATAAGTAGCTACTTTAAACTAAAGTTATTTGGACATGATCGGATATTATATACCGTCAATGAGTTATTGCCGAAAAACTGCGTTTATCAAAATTTTCATTTCATTTCATTTTTCATTTCACATAGGTACCTACGCTATTCAAGGCTGCGTAAACCTACACTGAGCGTGGTCCAACATGCTATTGCCGGTCTTTAAGCTATTGCATAGCTTTTATCGCGGGCTTTGAGCGCGGCGACCGAATCAAGAAATTCCGTAACGAAAATAAAACCTAACACCCACTCCGCCTATAATGTAGCTCGGCCGAGAGTTCGCATAATGTATATGTATATGGTACGACTGTACGAAGCTCGCACGAATCGAGACGAGCTGCTCCGAAATGTAATGAAAAGAAAAAAAAATACTGCATAAATAAAAAATAAATAAATAAATATTATTTCATAAGTTGATAAAAAATGCTATGCAATAGCTTTACCGCGGCAGTCCCCAAGTCGCACACATTTCTTTTTTATTAATATTGCCTTTGTAAGATAATAATAAATAAATGTTAAATATTAAGAAAACAAATATAATTAATGAGAATATCAATATAAGAACGTAAGCTCCCCTAATAAAAAATATATTTAATTTAATTACAATAAATTGAAATGTTCCATTTTATCTTTATTGAAATAAACGCCATCTATTACTTTTACTTCGAACTGTCTTCGAAGATTACAGTTGGAACTGTTTAAGTTGAATATAAAGATGTCGCTGGTACCGAATATAATTCTGTACGTTTTAGCATAAGCAGACCTACAATAAAATTGTAATATCGTCCCACTTTTACTTTATTTAGAAATAGATACATTGAATACTTTGACAAAGTGGAAACCGGGGATATGTGCCTACACACTAGGTTTAAGGTAATTGTATTACCTACTCGATGATTGATTATTCCATAACGATTTTGTAACCTTGTAAGCCTTTTCTGATAATAAATCAAGTTGATATTTAAAGCGATTTTTATAACATTATTCAGTTTTCAATCTTATTAAATATTTTTTTAATTTAACATTGTTGCGAAAAATGCCATCTCTTTATTTTACTCCGAACTATCTTCAAACAAAGATGAGAATTGCCATAAATTGTTGTTGTCCATATGGAACGGAATATATAATGGAGATGTCGCTAGGACCAATTTATAAGCAGACAAACTGAATTACACTATTATTAAGTACCTAACTACTAGTTTTCTCTTGTGGCTCGATAAATCCCCCTCGGTACTTTCTCGTGACTCAAACTATCTTTATGGCAAATTTCATCAAAAATGGTTCAGCGGTTTAAGAATAAAAGCAACAGAGTGACTCAAATTTATACTTATTGTAAATGTAAAACATTTACAATAAGTATAAGTCCGTCCGTATGTCACAGGCAAATCTCAAAGATTAATGTTTTTGCAAAGATTTCTTGTAGATAGTAGCCGCTACTTAGTTAGAGATAAATTAAAAAAAATAAATACTTTTAACCCCACCTCTAAAAATATTACTCGGCACTCCATACATGAGACAGAAACTGTTTTTGTTTTTTTTTTATTTTCACTAAACATCAATGTGTGGCACTTCATACGGTGGATCTTTCAAAAACATTTATACATAAATGTTTTTAATCAAGTTTTTTGATTGAGTGAATATTTTTGGTAATAATCGCTTCGAAACTTGCATAAATTGTCTCCCTTAGCTTTTGAACCGTGTGACTAAAAAACATGAAAAAAATCACAAGACTTATTTTGAACATTAAGAAACGCAGTTTTTCAACTATAACTCAATGACAGTATCTATATCCGATACTGTAGAAAAACTACGTTTCTCAACAGAAGGGCGTAAGTGCTATGAACATACGCTTTTCTGCCTAAGCAATTATTTAAGGCTGCGGAACCCTACACTGAGCATGATCAGACATGCTCAGTGTAGGGTATATAAAAAAACTCGTGTCATGGTGTATGTAGTTGAACTCCTCTGAAACGGTCCGTCCGTTTTTATTGTTTTTTTTTATATTTTTAATAGCGATTTAAGAATTTAACATGAATTGCAAAATCGGGGGAAATTAATGCAGACGAAGTTGCGAGGGTCAATTAAATATAAAATAAAAAAAATATTTATAAAAATAAAAATTGTGCAATTATGTAGGGGATCTTGTTTTCATCTTTTTTGTGCAGGCGGGTTTTTTTATTTTTATACATTATTTTTTTATTTAATACTTTTTAGTAGTTGTAGAATGTAACCGATGTAGCAACTTACTTTTATCACAGCTATTGTTAAAATTATTAAAATTGAAAAAACAATGGTTGCTAACTAACTTTTTTAGTTTAACAGTCATAATCATGTTATCTTGATGAGCTCTTTAATTTGATACCCATATTGCAGTATTCACAACCCCTTCTTTTACACTGCTTTATTTTGATGTATCATAGCCGCCATGTTTATTTTTTAAAAACGTCACCTATCTAAGAACACTTGGGCGCATAAAACGAATCTCACGACGTGTGAATTGTATAAATCCATTCAGTGGATTGTGAGATATCGGGTAATAAAGAATATTACATACATACATACAAGATACGCGCGAAAAACATAACCCTTCTTTACAGTCGGGTAAAAAAAATCTATAATCACTTAGGAAGCAAAACACTAGTGAAAACTGAAAAGTCGATTCTACTATAGGTAATGCCTGTTCGCAAACAATAGGTACCTAAAGCTAGAGAAAAGTATGAGACAATAAAACTTGCAGCCACTCTTTTCAAATTGCCATTATTTACAATGTTTCTTTGTTTATGTATCTCTAAACTGTAAATGTAGGTGAGATGCTGCAGCGGGACTTGCGTACTGAGGGTTCCGTACAAACTTATAGGTGTGTAAATAGTTCGGGAATCTATATGTATAAACACATCGCACTGTGTCAAAGTTGTGACTCACAACCCAAAGCACTTCAGGCCACAGTAACGTACGACCCATATTACTAGTATAAATCGTTAAAAAAATTGAAACACGTCATGTATGATAGGAGCTATGTACGAATTTTTAGACTAAGAATAAAATGATTTCCAGTTAAACTTAATTTTTTTTATTAGCTCTCAACCTGTACCCGACTTGACATATTTTTAAATTTTTGTTTATATCAGGATCTCTGTAACTAAACAATACTTATCGATTTATTTTATATCAGACAACTTACACAAGACCTATACTATTAATAGCAACCAGACTTTGAACCAGACAAACAACGCAACATCCCACTAATATTTGAATGTTTGTGAGTGTGGATGTGTAGATGCGTGGATGTTTGTTCCTTTTTCACGCAAAAACTACTGAATGGATTTTAATGAAACTTTACAATAATTTAGCTTATACATCAGAATAACACATAGGCTATAATTTATAAAGATATTGTGTAAATTGTTCAAAATATAACGATAAGTGTCTAGTAAGTAGGAAAAAATTCTACAATCGGCGATATGTTTTGGCGTGCGCCGCAAATATCGTTGAAGTTACACATATAAAATGTATGAACGATATGTTTATCATAAATAGTCCTACAAAAAAGTCCGCGACAGGATAGGTATGTCTATCTCTTATGTGGAAGCAATTATCGTCATAATAGTGAACCATAATTACAATAGAAATTGATAATTTATTTCTTAACTAGCTGTGCCCTGCGGTGTTACCCGCGGTTTATTAGCCTATGTGTTAATAAAGGGTGTCAGCTAACTCCATACCAAATTTTATTAAAATCGCTCGAGCCGTTTAGACGTGAAGAAGTAACAAACACACACACTCACAAACTTTCGCCTTTATAATATTAGTGTGATACATATTTCTTCGTAACAAATTGATCTCTATCAAAATAAATACTCATATAGCCTACTTTTAACCCGATATTCCCACGAGACGTAGACTTACGCGGGTGAAACCGCGGGGCGCAGCTAGTAATAATAATAATATCTTGGGACAACTCACACAACGCTATCTGATCCCAAACTAAACAAAGCTTGTACTATGGAAACCAGACAACTGATAAACATACTAATATATTTCTAAATACATACATATTATAGATAAATAACACCCAGACACAGAATAACCATCGTGCTCATCACACAAAGTTTTATCCTGGGTGGGGATCGAACCCACGACCTCTTGCGTAGCAGTCGGATACACTCCCATCGCGCCACAGAGGTACTCAAGTAGTACTTAAATAATTCTATAAACATACATTAATATCTATAAATATAAAAAAGTCGCTATGGTAACACCATTTAAAAAACAACAACCTGTGTTTGTGACAACGATTTTTAATATTTTTTATTAGCCAGACGCAAAATCAACAACCATGATTATCACACAACATATTTGTTTGATGAGAGTCGAACCCAAGACGCGCGACGTCTAGCTTAGCAGTCAGGCTCCCTTATTCATTATTAGTAAATAAATTAGCAGACGTTTTAAGAGCATTTTAACTACCTCTGTGGCGCGGTGGGTGTGTGTCCGACTGCTACGCAAGAGGTTGTGGGTTCGATTCCCACACGGGTCACCACTTTGTGTCACACAAAGTGGTGTCCCGTGTGGGAATCGAACTATTATTAGTAAATAAATTAGCAGACGTTTTAAGAGCATTTTAACTACCTCTGTGGCGCGGTGGGTGTGTGTCCGACTGCTACGCAAGAGGTTGTGGGTTCGATTCCCACACGGGTCACCACTTTGTGTCACACAAAGTGGTGTCCCGTGTGGGAATCGAACTATTATTAGTAAATAAATTAGCAGACGTTTTAAGAGCATTTTAACTACCTCTGTGGCGCGGTGGGTGTGTGTCCGACTGCTACGCAAGAGGTTGTGGGTTCGATTCCCACACGGGTCACCACTTTGTGTCACACAAAGTGGTGTCCCGTGTGGGAATCGAACTATTATTAGTAAATAAATTAGCAGACGTTTTAAGAGCATTTTAACTACCTCTGTGGCGCGGTGGGTGTGTGTCCGACTGCTACGCAAGAGGTGGTGGGTTCGACTCCCACACGGGACACCACTTCGTGTGACACAAATTGTTGTTTTGAGTCTGGATGTACTTTGTACCGTGACTTGTATGTTTGTATAGTTCCCCGCGACACAGGGCTTGTACACTACTGCGGGAGTCGTCTTTTTTTTTTTAACAAAGGAAACTAAAGAATGTTTTGTATTTTTCTATTCTGTTTTGAAGATAAAATAAAAAAAAACACTCGCTAGTTAAAATGCTTCACAAGTGCTTTACATGATACGGTGTACTTTTTATAAAATCAACCTCTAATAGGACTTGTCTCTGTACTACAGGTAAATTAAATAACCTGGCTAGGAATATAACAGAATCCATAAAATTCTGAGCATATTGGCTGTGACAGAATGACATACAGAAACACGAATGATCCTTTATATATATATATGATCATTCGAGTTTATATATGTATATAGTATTGTGCGGGACAGATAATAACCCAATAGTTTTATTTTGCGTTTAGTATAAAATAATCGATACGAAAATAATAGTTTTAGTTTAGTTCTTTAACTTGCAACATTGATTACTTAACTTGTAACATTGTCCGTCTCATGTCACTAGATAGAACGAACAAAGAACGAAATATATTGTCTCTGAGGTCGCGATGTTTTTTGATTATAATTCCATTAATTGTTAAAATTACGTGCAAATAGTATTGTTAATACACTTCTATATGGTTATACAATATCTCTAGCACAATAGCTCTTAGTAATATTGCATTGTTTAGCCGTAATTTGTAATTGAAATCTGATAGGCACGGTATGTACGCGCCTTAGAACATTCCTATTGGTCAGAATTGTATATAATGTAATAGCACTGTTGCCAATTTAGTGGATTTACCCCAAAATTTAGGGAGAAATAAGTGGGGAAGCGGTATTTACCCGACTTCGCAAGAGGGAGGGTTATGTGTTTTAAAAACTTTTTTTGGGGAAAACCAGAGTAAATTATATCAGTCAAAGTCCACAGCAACAGCACGCGAGCGAATCAATGTTGACCGCTCGCGCATGATTGGTTTTCATTCAGGAATGTTAAAATTAGTGATAATCATTTTATGGGTTTTTTATAATAATAATTTAGGGAATTTATAAATATAGGGTTGACAACATTGCTAAAAATAAATTGACCAATAGCGACAGGTTATTTCGATTTAGATGGTGTATCCGGACTATGCTATAGGAATTAACGGCTTTTCGACGGGATATAAATACAGCTGTAACCGAGTACTGAGCGGATTCGATCAAGATACTTGAGCCTAGCTCGTACTGATGGATCTCTCTCAGTAATTGAATGTACCCATGTTCTTACTGAAATATATACACTAGTCGGTCACTGATATAGTTTTATTACTATTCCTCAAACTGCGTTACCCTCCGACCTACCTCAGGCAGGTACCAGGCTTCAGGGCAAGCCGGCGCACGAATGTGCAGAGTATCTCTGTACAAGTATATATATCCTTTTTTCCTTTTGAGGTACGGACGATATTTACTTGCGGTAAATTATATGATTATTATAATCATTGAAGTACTTCGCTTAACTACATGTAACATGCCTACTAACAAATTAATGCTGACGTTTTCAGTCTGTTGGGATCCCCGGAAAATATATTATTTTGTTCGAGCTCAATATCATAAATAATTTATTTAATTAGTGGCTTTTAACCACAGTTTCTATTTCTATCACAATCCAAAGTATGAGTAAGATAGTAACGAACTATTGGTACCTACTATATCTCAGAACAATAGACAGAGAATAAAAATAAAATATGTTTTAAAATAAAATAAAAAATATTTTAGGGACAACTCACACAACGTCATCTGATCCCAAACTAAGCAGAGCTTGTACTCTGGCAACCAGACAACTGATAAATATACTTAGATATTTCTAAATACATACTTATTAAAGATAAATTACACCCAAACACAAAATAAACCATCGAGCTCATCACACAAAGTTAAATTCTGGGTGGGAATCGAACCCACGACCGGTCTTTTTCGGGCTAAGCAGTCAGGGCCACTAACCACTAGACCAACAGGCCAGTCTAAAATAGAATAGTATAGAGATAGGCATAAGAAATCTAACGTATTTAGTATTGGAACCAGTGATCGAGGTTCGATCCCCACCCAGGAGAAAACTTTGTGTGATGAGCACGATGGTTTATTCTGTGTCTGGGTGATATTCATTTATACAATATGTATGTTTTTAAAAATATATATGTATGTGTCAGTTGTCTGGTTGCCATAGTACAAGCTCTGCTTATTTTGGGATCAGATAGCGTTGTGTGAATTGTCCCAAGATATTATTATTATTTTATTTTGTTAATCTCATTGGTCAAAGGTTCTTGGTCGACTGACACGCGATAAATCGTGCGAACAAGGCATATGACCGTTTGACCAAAAGTTAAGCACGCGTTCTTTTGTTCTGAGTAATAAATACTTACGTTCGTTAATAATTATTCAAACAATCCAGACGGGAAGCTAAAGGTCTTAACCTCGTGTGTTTTTTTTAATAAAAGCTAACCTGAGATCTCCCTCCCCCCTCAATATCTCGAGTTCTTCAACGAGACCCAGCCTCTTCATCCTGGAACTGATTCTAATTCTATCGCATGATTAATGCCCAACTTTGATTCGTGCTCAAAATAAGTTCTGTCGCTATTATTCACCTTTTAGTGACAGTGACAGCATAAGAGTTAACGGCGTTTTAAAACTGAATGACGAATCCTCATATTTTTAACCAACTTAAAATAAGGAGAAGGGTTTCAATTCGACTGTATGTTTTTATGTAAAAAGTAGGTATGTAGTGTACAAACAGGAGTGTAGCTTGCTTTAGATACCTGTATCAAATTTTGTTGGGGGGGCTGGATGCCCTAACGTATAAATGACTGTGTCGCTGGCACGGGGAGGGGGAGGGGGTTCAATTATGGATACGCCCCTGTGTACAACAAACAGTATCTCGAAGACTAGTGAATAACAATAATATTCGTTTCGACCGTATTGCAACGGGTATAATACCCGTGACCACGGGCATTGCAATACGGTCGAACTCGGTCAAAGAACAGTCGGGCAATGAAACAAAGATATTTAGCTTTAAAATAAAAGATTTACGTGATTAAGACCCGTAGCATAAAAAAATCTATAATGTGTAAAAATAGCGAAAGTTTACGAACATATAATAAGTGTACTGTCAAACTCTCTATCTATAAGCACGTCTATGAACTATTTGTTCAAATACTTCATAAAACATTTAAACCCGTGTAATCCCTTTTCCCACTTTACTCTGAAACTCCTAAAATTGCAGGATGGAAACCAGACATCGCAAAACTGCATTTACTGAATTAACAACGCACGAGACATACGACTGCGAAGAATATTTCTCGTTTTAACAAAAAAAGTCGTAGTTCTTTATGACATCTCTGAAAATGTAATCCTGTACGATTCAAGAATTAAAAAAAACTATACTATTAGACTGGCCTGTTGATCTAGTAGTTGCTTCTGACTATTAAGCTGGAGGTCGTGGGGTCGATGCCCACTCAGAATAAAACATTGTGTGATGAGCACGATAGACGATTCTGTGTCTGGGTGTAGTACACCAGACCTGATTTATCTATAACTAGCTTTCGCCCGCGGCTCTGCCCGCGTGGATGTCGGTTATCGCTATAAAAACTATCCTATGTCCTTCCCCGGGACTCAAACTATCTCCATACCAAATTTCATCTAAATCGGTTTAGCTGTTCGAGCGTGAAAGCGTAACAGACAGACAGAGTTACTTTCACATTTATAATATTAGTATGGATATGTATTTATTTTGAAATATGTACAAGTATGTTTATCAGTTGTCTGATTGACGTAGTACAAGCTCTGCTTAGTTTGGGATCAGATGACGTTGTGAGTTGTCCCAAGATGTTATTATTAAAAGTTCGGATTAATTCATAAAACAATGAATTATTTTTATGAATGGAAAACGTAACACGTTTAGTTACGTTTTTAAGGTCTAATAGTATCAACTAACGCTCTACTAGGTATTGGAGAAACCTATTAAAAGGGACTATGCAATTAAATTTGATGCCTCTGTGGCGCGGCCGAGTCTTAACCTGGGTGGGTATCGAACCCACGACCTCTTGCGTAGCAGTCGGACACACTCCCAGTGTGTCCGACTGCTACGCAAGAGGTCGTGGGTTCGATACCCACCCAGGTTAAGACTTTGTGTGATGAGCACGATGGTTTATTCGGTGTCTGGGTGTTATTTATCTATAATATGTATGTATTTAGAAATATATAAGTATGTTTATCGGTTGTCTGGTTTCCATAGTACAAGCTCTGCTTATTTTGGGATCAGATATCATTGTGTGAGTTGTCCCAAGATATTATTATTATAAAAAAAATATAATAGAGTTTAACTGTCGTCTAATTTTATTTTCGAAACTATGATGTTTTCAAAAGGTTTTTATTATTTATTAGAGTTTGAGTCATATTTTAAGCCTGTATGTCACTTTTGTGATCGCTTTCTGATTTCAGCGATTTTCAGATTGTTAGTCGTTGGTGAATTTTTGCTTTCATGACGCATTTCTGATGCTGAAATACTTGAGATCGTTTTACATTGAATATATTTTACATATTTATATAAACTTAGCCTATCTCGGAGCCATTTTACAAGGATACTAGTTTTATCCTATGTCCTAACCCCGGACTCAAACTATCTCCATACCAAATTTCATCTAAATCGGTTTAGCTGTTTGAGCGTGAAAGCGTAACAGACTTGTACTTGTACAGTAATTGGCAAGAAATGCCTATAAAAAATACTTCAAGACAGAGTTACTTCAACATTTATAATATTAGTATGGATTATGTTTTTTTTTATTTTTGGTCACATTCATTAATTCTCAAAATTCAGCTAAGCTTACTTTGAGTGATTTGAAAAAAACCGGGTCCAAATCTATATACTCATTCAAACGAACACAAAAAGTAATTAAAATGGGTACAGCCATTTAGAAACAGTTCATATTAATACATACATGTACTACAAAAATATAATATAAACCGGCTTAAATCCCGGGGCACAACTAATTTAAAAATAAATCCTTTGTTCAACAGTATTTATCTAACGTATTTACATAGTAAACTAATATAATTAATTTATTTTAATACCTATGTAATTTTAATGCTATTATTGTGATAATACTAATGGTTTGCCTACCAAAGAGGAAACAATAGAAATAAATAATTATGGTGTAATCATTTCTACCACATTATTGTATATTGTAAATATTGCATTAAAAAATAACTGACAAGGTTTATAAATAAGCATGTACTTACCTATCTATATACACTATAACAATATCATAGCTAAATACGAATAAACTATAACAAATTACCACCAAGTTTTTAAACAATTTACAATATCAAATTATTGAGTTACATTTTTTTTGTTTACTTGTTATAGTATAACACTTTTTTGAGTTTATAAACTGAATGCTAAAATTTAAAGTTTGTTATTCGTTTAAACACGAACTGTTGTTAGTGAACTGTACTCCACATAATGATTAGGGGACCGAAAGTGACTGGTTGGTATTATTCTGCAATATTTTTACATATACACCTATAACGTGATATCTAGGTAAGTAACTGGCAGAGAAAAAACTCTATAACGGCTTTCGAAATAAAGTCGCTTTTAAATTATAAGTGAAAAAGTCGTTTTTGTAGATTATTTAATTAACATTTTTTGTAAATTTTATAAAAAAAATACATACCTATTTAAAAAACGGTCCGATGTTCTCATTTATAAAATTGAGTATTGTCAAGCGACCGTGCAATCATATAAAAAATATAAATTATACCGTTATAGCCCACTGTTTTACTATTAAAGTCCATCCCAAGGTTGTCTGAAAGAGATCGAAGAATGCGATAAGACCATCTCTTGTACCACTAGCTTTAAGTGCTTATACAGAATGATTTTCAACCGACTTCAAAAAGGTGGAGGTTCTCAATTCGACTGTATTTTTTTTAATGTTATTTATCCGATTTCTCGCAGACGGCTAGACCGATTTGAAAAAAATATTTTTGGGTTTGAAAAGGTATATCTGATGATGAAATCTGGAAGAAGTCGAGAGAACTCTTCAAATATTAAAAGCACACCTATAGTAATTTGGGTTTATTTTGTTGTAATTCTTGCATTTACTCTTAAAAAACACCATTGAGTAAAATGGAACTGATGATGAAGACCACAGATGCGATTGCGATCTGAGTACCGTGTTCGATATCTGATTCTTCGCCTCCGTCAAATCATGTAATGAAACTGATGGTGTAGTATCAGGTGAACTCCTCAAAAATCAACGGCCTTGTGTCGCAAAACGCAATATTTTGTTAAAAGAAATAAGCAGTTTGGATTATGCTATTATAACTTAAATCAACTACAAACCAATACACTAAAAAGTGAGAAATAACAACTTTTTTACAAAAAAATTAAATCCGACTTCCAAAATAAATATAAGGTAACTATAAAGCAAAAATTAATATAGTTACAACAACAAAAAATAATTAAATATTTTGAAGTTGGTGCCAGGAAATGTAGTTCTATGTACAATGTTGTGATAAGAAATAGGCAATATCCAAAGTTACAATAGAAATAGGGAAATCATTATTTTTTAAAACACAACTGTACAATTTACTTAACAACCATGTTTTTTTATAGTTTTAAGGAATATTTAGATTTTTAAATTAATATTGTATTGATTGTAGTTGACATTATCTTGAAGCCTGAAATTATTGTGTAATTCTAACATGTATTTTAATCACTGACATTATTTTATAATAAAAATACATAATAGAATTCAAAACAAACAATATTTTAAAATTTTACATGCCAAATTCAGATACATGTATGTACGACCATATAACCTGTAACAACTGCATTTACTGTGTTTCATGTAAATAGATGAATAAATAACTTTGTTTTATTAATTTTAGAAAATATTAAATAAATTAAGCCTACCACTTGTTTTTGGAGTAATGACCTTAATCACCTGCAGACTATTTTACTGGAGTAATATCATTGTTTGTCATGAGGTTGCCCTCAACAGTATCAGACTATCGCAGTCCACTGCTGGACATAAGCCTCTCCAATTGCACGCCACTTTGTTCTATCTTCGGCTTCTCGCATCCAGCTCCTGCCAGCCGTTTTGCGTAAGTCATCACTCCACCTGGCCTGAGGGCGTCCTACACTACGTTTGCCAAGCCGTGGTCTCCACTCAAGAACTCGTTTACCCCAACGGTTGTCGGTTCTTCGGCTAATATGGCCAGCCCACTGCCACTTCAACTTGCTAATCCGGTGGGCTATGTCGATAACTTTGGTTCTGAATTTGTGCCTAAGAGAAACTCCGAACATCGCCCTTTCCATAGCCCGCTGAGCGACTTTGAACTTGTACAGCCGTACCGTCAGTGTCCACGTTTCGGCTCCGTATGTCATGATGCCCTCAACCTGACAAAGAAACATATATTTTACTTCAGGGTCTCTCAGATGTATATTAAATGATTATGTGACAGAAGTAGGTTGTAGGTGGTGAAGTGGTTGTAGGTATGGAGATAGTTTGAGTCTCGGGGAAGGACATATGGTAGTTTTTATCGCAATAACCGACATCCACGCGGGTGATAGATAAGGGGTATATTAATGGCTATTAACATAGATAAATAGCCATCGTAATAAATAAATTCAGGTAAATATTATACCTGTGTACTAAGGGATGAATACAATTGATGAATATGTTTAGCCTGTCAATAAATCGTAGACATAATTACCACTTTAATAAGGAATCCTAAATACCACTGTAATGTTGTTAACTGTAGAATACGTGACAGTATTTGTACATTAGAATAACAGAATACGTTATGGCAGAGTAAATCGACATCATAGAAGTAGGTACAGCTTGTTTATATTATAACAATAGCCATGGATATGCAAGTAGCCATGTCTATATGTCAATTGTGTTTTTAGTAACCTGAACAATAATTTGTATCACGGAATAGGTTATGACAAAGTACAAGTACTTACAGTTTATGTTGTAATTAAGATGTAAATTACTTAAGATTATTATAACACATTATAAAAGCACCACACAGTATTTTAAATGAATTAAAACAATAAATATCCACTGGTCATAAATGTAGGTACTGCTTGAAACGTCAAATATTGTTGTTGTGATATTTCACTTCTTTTATTGAAAATTAAAAGGTAGTGTGTTTTATCTGTGTAATAGTTTTATTATTATTCATTTATTTAAATAACATAATTCGGTGTATTAAATTATTTTATGGGTTAAAGTATAATAATTAAGAGTATTTGCGAAGTACCCACATGTTCTTTAATATTCAGTATATTTGTTCTATAAAAGGACTGACAGATTGTAATCGACTTAGTCTGATTGCAACATTTGTGGATACAGGTACGATCCGATTCAGATTATACTTATTGCTGGTTCTTTTGCGCTGATGTCCTATTATTGTGTATTATGTATAGATATTGACTAATAACAATATATTGCAATGTGGTATGATTTGATGAATATTGCCTGGTCTGATACTTATCAATCGTTCTACAGCGATATGGTCGTACATTGCAATAATGTTGTGAATTGGTTATGTTAGAAAGTATCTGTGGTATATTGTATTTAGAATGTATGAAATGTAGTACGGCAAATGTATTAGGAGACTGGCTATTATGAAACCTTTGATACAACTAGACCAAACAAGGTTGAAAATATATGATACTTGTCATTTATTCCTTTGTATTATTTACCTCCCTAATTTATTCTATTCCCTATTGATACTATACTGATTGATAAGGTTAGATTGCAACTGATTGGGTATATGATCCAAATATCCTGACACAGTAGTTAAGTGTAGTTCTATGATGAGTCGTAGCGGTCTACAATGAGTCGTAGTACTACTACGATGAGTCGTAGGAATTCTACAAGGAGTCGTAGGACTTCTACGTAGTTCTACAATAAAAGCTTTAGTATTTTATTACAAATCGCGACGACCCCTATGTAAAATCTAACACGGGCGTCAGCTAGTTAAAAATAACCCTGTATGTCGTGTTTGTTTTTGTCCTCTATTTGGTGTACCCTATAAAATATCTATTTATCTATATATTACTTAAATACTTACTATTTATTATTATTACTTACTAATTACTTACTACTATTTTTGAATTAGAAAACTCAATAGGTAGATAGTTTTCAATCTGCCTTTTACTCTACAAAACTAAATAGAAAACAAAACGTAAAATTTTATGAGAATCGCCCAATTATATCCCCCTTCTGTTACATATACGATATCATACGATGTATCCTAGTATGTTGCAACTGTTTTTTTTATATTATACCCAGTATTTGGCGGTAACCTAATGGGTTCGAATCCTTCCAATTATACTGCCGACGTTTGACTAACATAACACAAGCCACAGAGATTAGCTGGAGGAGTTAACAGGATTGCTAGTAATGTGGGACCAAAATACCACATTGCTAGTTATCTTTTTATTAAAAAAAAAATTGTAAAAACAGTAATCTAATTTATAATCCATATTAATATTATAAATGTGAAAGTAACTCTGTCTGTCTGTCTGTCGGCGGAGCCGCGAGCGAAAGTAAGTTATATAATACTAACTTTGGACCGCGGCTCCACCCGCGTGGAAGTCGGTTAACGCGATAAAAAGTCCTTCCCCGGGACTCAAAACTATTTCCATACCAAATGCAAAGACGGTATCTGATCATGTTGAAAATAATTTTAGTTGAAATTATTTATTAAGCGTTACACTTTTTTCAATATTTTTTTATCCTACGATTTAAAAGATGAGGAGGGGGGGGGGATAGAAAGTTTGCAACTTTCGGAGCGATTATTTCCAAAAATATTTACTTAATCAAAGAAGTTTCTTAGAAATCCTAATTATTAAAAGATCTGTCGAATGATGTGCACACGTCGATGTACGCTAAAAATATTTTTTCAGCTTCTGTTACATGTACGGAGTGCTCTTGAAATATTTGACTGCCTCTGTGGCGCAGTGGGAGTGTGTCCGACTGCTACCCAAGAGGCCGTGGGTTCGATTCCCACACGAGACACCACTTTGTGTGATCCACAAGTTGTTGTTCCGAGTCTGGGTGTACTTTGTGTCCGTGATTTATATGTTTGTAAAGTCCCCCGCGACACAGGGCTTGTACCCTAATGCGGGAGTTGTCTATTTCTAAAAAAAAAAAAAATATTTTTGATAGGTATTTAACTATTAAACTAAGCAGTGGCTTATACAATACGCCTATGCTCATGCTCCAAATTTCATTTTTTTTAATTGTGTAGTTTTTTAGTACTTAGGACATGACGAAACTGTACGGGTTTCATTCTTGCCATTTTGGCTACGGAAGCCAAGCCTTAAAAAATATCGAACATTATCGGAACGTTTTAATAATAATTAAAACTACAGTCAGCTATAAAGGATACGTACGATAGCTGTCTGTTGGTAGGTATATTTAATTTGTGACCACAAAGACCACATAGGTAGGCCGTTTACCTCATTAAGATAATATAAATTTAGATATTTCCTCTGGAAGGCCGCAGGCTGTTTACCTTATTAAGATACCTGATATAAAATTAGTTACTTAATCAAATTTTGTTTTACAATATTAACATGTACAATATATCTAATTTGAATTTAACGTTTGTTATTTAATTATTTTGATGATCACACACCTAAATTTGCGGAATTTAAGTTGGCGGGAAATACCGATTTTAAATGATTTCGAGCAAAATCCATCGAGAGAAGGAGTATTGAGACCGGTCATAAATCACGCGAACACAAGTGAAAAAAATGTTGATTAAACTTTACTGTAATGTATAGATAGTAAATAAATATAGGTACGATTTTTAAACATTTATGAGGAATGAAGGACTTGTTGACAACTCCTGGCGCAGCTTGGTGGCGGAGCGGTTAACGCCGTAGAGACGGTACCGGTTGGCGGTTGCGTTATATTTTTATAGTTCTGAGTACGCCAGCAATTTTATAAAATAATGAAAAAGTCGTAAAAAAAAAGTTTGAGTAATATGTTCTCGTCTAGCCTATAATCTAATATATAAAATTATCGTGTCACAGTTTGCGTTGCCATACTCCTCCGAAACGGCTAGTCCGATTTTGATGAAATTTTTTGTGCTTATCCGGTATCTATGAGAATCGGCCAACATCTATTTTTCATACCCCTAAGAGTTTGTTTGTTTGTTTGAATGCGATAATCTCAGGAACTACTGGGCTGCACTGAAAAAAATATTTTATTGTTGGATAGCCCATTTATCGAGGAAGGCTATAGGCTATAACATCACGCTACGACCAATAGGAGCGGAGCAGCAATGAAAAATATTGTAAAAAAAAGGAAGAAAAAGAATAAAGGGAAAATTTACGCAGACGAAGTTGCGCGGGTCAGCTAGTATGATATAATATCTTGGGTTCTCCCAACTAATCAACTCACACAACGCTATCTGATGCCAAGCTAAGCAGAGCCTGTACTATGGTAACCAGACAAGTGATAAACATACTTATATTTACATATTATAGATAAATAACACCCAAATACAGAATAAACCATCGTGCTCATCACACAAAATTTTATCCTGGGTGGGGATCGAACCCGAGATTTCTTGCGTAGCAGTCGCATGCACTCTCACCGCGCCACAGAGGCAGTAAAGATAGCGCCGGCACATGGGAGAACCTGCTTACGATGGTGGCATGCATTTCGTTTCATTCAATACCGCCATTCGAGGGGGTGCCCCTTGATAGTACTTGACGCCCCCTTCAACTTAGCAGTTTGTACCACTTCAACAATTGACGGCCCTTAAGGCACCTGTCCGACCAACGGCGAGAAAAAGAGTAGCGAGTAGCGATTTATCGCTCAAGAAACGTACATACTTATGTAGATCCCGTGTAAACAAAAGAGATACAGATATTAATAGTAGATCGCTCACCGATCCCACTGCCGAGAACTCGCTTTATACTGCAACTCTTTTGTTTACACAGACGGGATCTATAAAATACATCTGTTGTACGTTTCTTGAGCGATAAATCGCTACTCGCTTCTTGCTCATCGTCGTTGGCGTGTCCTTCTTGCCCCTCCCTAGATCCCGCACTGAGTACAGATGGATACCTACATACGTGCCTACCTTGTTTGAGTCACGCACATATAGACGTTGTTGATGAACACGCAATCACAGACCACGGGTCCTTATTCACGATCTTTATTCCGTGTCCACGGCAAGCCCGTGCGAACTGTCAAAATCTTGTCATAGTTACAAATGGAGAGGTTAGTTTCTTTAGGTGTTCCATTATTACTTGTACCTAAATGTCTAAAGAGTCGAGAGTTTCTTGGTAGCTTCTTCTCACGAGCTTGCTCTTTTCAGTTCCAAACTAATCATATATATTTTTTTATTATTTTATTATGTATTCATTTGACTTTTTATACAATCATTGACTTGGTTTTACGAAAGAAAGATAGGTTTTTGAAGTTTGAAGTTTAAACCAATCCAAACGTTAAATGAGTCCAAGTAAAATAGACTAGGCTTATTAATTTAAAAGCAATATTCCTTTAGGAAATTTATGAGATTTCATTTCGCAAAAATAGGTGAAGCTGGATTTGTGCTGGTTTTGTGGTAGTTCTAAACAAAACTCCAAAAGTTCCTATCGATCCTAGTGCCTCTAAAACAGTTATTCGAGGTCAAAGGTCACAGAATACGGTTTTTCACGAATACCTCCTCAACGGTCATCAATAAAATTGCATGCAAAACTATAGTATTAGTTTCTTAGTAAGACTAGCAGTTTTTTAAGTAATTTAATTTTACAAGTTGTAACATGTAGCTTATACTGTTCAATATAATTTATGTCACATAAACAAACGTCAAATATCTATCCATTATACCTAGTCTAGCCATAAATATTGTTACGAACAAAAAACATTTTTTTTTATTGCAAATAATATTTATTACTTTTACAGTGTGTTAGTTTAATACATAAATAAAAAACAATTCAAAATATAAAAAGCTTATTCGAAGTGGTCTCCATTGGCTGCAACACAGTCCTTTAAACGTTGAGGCCAGTTATCAATAGAAGCACGCACTCTTTCCATGGGAAAATTCTTCACTGCCAATCGTATGGATTGTTTTAGGGACTCCAAATTATCATGGCGTTTAGAGCAAGCCATACTCTCTAAAACTGACCATAAATCATAATCCAGCGGATTAAGATCGGGACTAGACGACGGCCAGTCTTCAGCTCTGATGAAGTCCGAAACGTTCACTTCCAACCAAGACTGCGTGGACCGAGCTTTATGACCCGGCGCTGAGTCTTGTTGGAAGGACCATACTTGGTTATTGAACATGGTGTTGTTAAGGGGTTTAACTACCTTCTCAAGAATGGTATCTTGATACACTTGTGCCGATGTTTTGATACCTTTTTCACAAAAATATGGCTCAGTCACTCCTTCATAGCTAACACCCCACCAAACCATCACTGAAGTCGGATAATGCCCACGTTGCACTCTGTCGACTAATTGGGAAGCTTCCTTAGAGCTTTGAGCATAAATACGGTCATTTTGTTTGTTAAAATGTTGCTCAACTGTAAAGATTTTCTCATCCGTAAACAAAATTTTTCTGTGACCTCCCTTTGCGTACCGCTTCAGTAGTTGCTTCGATTTTACCACCCTATTCTTTTTTAAATTATCAGTTAAAAAATGACCAGTGCGTCTCTTATAGGCTGCAAGTCCTAAGTCATCTTTTAAAATGCGTGACATGGTTCTGGGTGCTATCTTCATCTCCCGAGATAAAATCTTTTGCTTTCGGACAGGATTTCTTCGAATTCTTTCCCTTACTGCTTTGACCACCATTTTCGTACGAACACTACGTGGACGGCCAGATCTTTTTCTGTCACAAACAGAGAAGGTCTCATTGTACCTATTAATAGCCCAGTACACAAACATTTGACTAATACCAAGCGTATGGAGAGTTTTAAAAATTACATTCGGCTCCATACCAACTTTGTGTAATGCAATCACAGCGATTCGGTTTTCTTTATCACCCCACTCCATTGTAATATAGCAAAATATTGTACAATGTATTGGCGCCAAAATTAGAAAATACAATGAACAATCGTATAAAAATGACAGATTCCAAATTCAAATGTAATATCTTTCTTATTTTTAATTGTAACAGTATTTATGGCCAGACTAGGTATACGTTCGCATTTTTTACTTTTTTGTATTTTGTATTGGGAGGTGAAATAAAGACTTAAAGACTCATTTATAATATTAGTAAAGAAAGGGTATAGATATACTAATATTATAAAGAGGTAAAGTAAGTTTGTAATTTTGTGATGTTGTATCTCTGTATCTACTAAACCAATTATGAATATTCCTTTATCAATAAAAAGCCACGTTATTTGTGAGTGTCATAGGCTTTTTAACATCACGCTACGACCAAAAGGAGCATCAATGAAAAATGTTTCAAAAACGGTGGAAAATTACGCAAATGAAGTGGCGTGGGTCAGATAATTAGACGTAAAATGTTTTAAATTATTAGAGGACTGATATTTATCTCTATCCATACTAATATTATAAATGCGAAGTATGGATGTATGTATGTTTGTTATTCAATCACGGCAAAACGGGTTAACGGATCAGGATTAAATATGGCACAGCTGTAGCGTATAGTCTGGAGTAGCAGCTAGACTACTTTTCTTATGGATATATTTGTTTTTCAAATATTCAACGCGTATCAAGAAAAATGCAATATGAGGTAGACACAGCCTCAATGTGTATACATACAAATATAGCAGGAGAATCTACAATAATGTTAAAAAACTACGTGTGCTTAAATATTGGCCTAAGTTCTAATCCATATCCATACTAATATTAGAAATGTGAAAGTAACTCTGTCTGTTACGCTTTTACGCTCAAACAGCTAAACCGATTTAGATGAAATTTGGTACGAAAATAATTTGAGTCCCGGGGAAGGACATATAAGTTTTTATAGCGATAACCCACATCCAAGCGGGCAGAGCCGCGGGCGAAAGCTAGTGCAAAATATAATTATATTATTTTAAGTGTTTAGTGATAATTAGCTAAACGAGATATCCGTTAGGATGTTATCACTGCTCAGTGTGAGATGAGTATTTCCGCTCGCACTGAGTAAATCATTTAAATAGGTATATTGTGGTAAATCCCTTCATTGTTGGTGTCATATTTTCTATGTACCCAATTAATTTAGTACGGTTACTCATAGGATGTAGTTGTTTCAATTAGGTCGGGGTATAGTCGCTCTTAGTGTAAACGTTTATAATTTAATTTTAATTTAAAATAATGTTAATAGTGTTAGTGTAAAACAATAATAGTTGCTGAAGTGTATTTGAATGAGTAATTTGAATTGATGAGTGAGTAAAATATTATAAAGATACTAGCTGACCCGCGCAACTTCGTCTGCGTAAATTTTCCCTTTTTTCTTCCTTTTTTTTTTTCAACATTTTTCACTGCTGCTCCGTTCCTATTGGTCGTAGCGTGATGTTAAATGGATAAATGGGCTATCCAACAATAAAATATTTTTTCAGTGCAGCCCAATAGTTCCTGAGATTATCGCATTCAAACAAACAAACAAACTCTTAGGGGTATGAAAAATAGATGTTGTCCGATTCTCAGACCTACCGAATATGCACACAAAATTTCATCAAAATCGGTTAAGCCGTTTCGGAGGAGTATGGCAACGAAAACTGTGACACGAGAATTTTATATATTAGATTATTTTTTAAAGATATTTCCCCCTCTTCCACATTACTAGCAAACCTGTTAAACCGTCCAGCTAAGTTCAATAGCTTTTGTGCTAGGAGTGGGTTCAGGTCGGTAGAATAATGGGTAGGATTTGTACCCGCGATTTAACTCCGATACCTTAACAGTTAGGCTATCGCCGCTTTATTCTTTATTTTGTTTGCAGTGAGTAAATTGTAGTTAGCCTTTAATTAATTTCATGATACTTAAATATATATAAAATATAAACATATGATACAATAAATAGTCTAATTTTTACATATTCAATAAACTAGCTGTCCCGCGCAACTTCGTCTGCGTAAATTTTACCCTTTTTTTATAATCCTATGTTACTTCTAATACCTCCAAGAATATGTGTACAAAGTTTCATGATGATCGGTTAAGTAGTTTTCACGTGAAAGCGTAACAAACAAACTTACATTCACATTTATATATTAGTAGGGATAGTCCAAAATTTCATGTCCAAAAAAAGTTACCGTTATTGTAAGGAATTAATTTTTACAAATACTTTATAAAGAACTAGCTGTCCCGCGCAACTTCGTCTGCGTAAATTTTCCCCGTTTTTGCAACATTTCTCATTCTTGTTCCGCTCCTATTAGTCGTAACGTAATGTTATTTAGCAAATAGCCTTCCTAGATAAATGGACTATCCAACAGTGAAAGAATTTTTCAATTCGGATCAGTAGTTCCTAGATTACCGCGTTCAAACAAACATACAAACTCTTCCGCTTCATAGTATTAGTATAGTTTACACTCACCAAATATACTGGTTCGTTCAGTAAAAAATATGTTTGTAAAGAAAAACTTGATGATTTAAAAAGAGTGGCCCATGAGTTTCTTGGCAGCTTCTTCTCATGAGCTTTTCACTTGGAACTGCCGCCTAACCCCATTTTGTTTTTTTAAAGCAATCATAGTTTTATAAATATTTTTAGTATTTAGGTACGTTTTCAAATAATCATTCACCTGCTTTAACGATATTTGAGTTTGAGTTTTAAAATTATTTTATGCAACGTGTAATTTATTTTGATTGTTTTTTTTTCAGGTTCTAGATTTTGTTTTTATAAAAATGGCAAAAGTGACAGTTTTGTGTTTTTTATTTGGATTAAACATTTATTTATGTATTTCAAGTTTTGTATTTCATGAAAATACAAAAATTTTGTTTACGCCGGGTAAAATAAAAATGCTTAACCATTCATACTTTGGATATTCTACAGTATTAACAACTGAAAGGTACAGTAACACGAGTATTACATACATACATACATACATATCAACCCATATGATGGCCCACTGCTGGGCACGGGTCTCCCCAGTAGAACCTACTAATATGTAGATCCTGGGGGTAATTGCCATAATCACCACGCTTGGCGAGCGGGTTGGTGATCGCAGTAAGGCTTTAAGTACGCAGAGGACGCTGCTGCCCGTCCTCCGGTGTGAAATCCCTTAGTCGCCTTGACGACACCCACGGGAAGAGATGGGGTGGTACTATTCTTAAGCCGGCACCACACGGCAACGGCAACACGAGTATTATTTATATAAAAATATATCTTAGGACAATTCACACGGGCATCTGATCCCAAACTAAGCAGAGCTTGTACTACGGCAACCTAACTGATAAACACATATAGGCATATTTCTAAATATATACTAGATAAATTACGCCCAGACACAGAATAAACAATCGTGCTCATCACATAAAGATTTATTCTGGGTGGGAATCAAACCCACGACCTCTGGTTTATTAGCCAGGGTCACTAATCCCTAGACCAATAGGCCAGTCAAATGAAAGTTATGAGAATCGATAAAGGGATAGATGTTTGTTAGTGACAGGTCTCAATAATCTATCTATCGATGGATGTGGCTACTAGAGATAGAATTTTGACATATTTTGTATGAAGCTTATGTCAAATATATAGCTCAAGTAACCAAATCCATTGATAGATGGAGTATTGAGACCGGTCATAAATCATGCAAATACTACTGAAAAAAGTTTTAGTAAACTTTACTATACTAGATATTGACTGCCTCTGTGGCGCAGTGGGAGTGTGTCCGACTGCTACGCAAGAGGTCGTGGGTTCGATTCCCACACGGGACACTACTTTGTGTGATCCACAAATTGTTGTTCCGGGTCTGGGTGTACTTTGTGTCCGTGACTTGTATGTTTGTAAAGTCCCCCGCGACACAGGGCTTGTATCCTACTGCGGGAGTCGTCTTTAAAAAAAAAAAAGAAAAAAATTAGTAAATAAATATAGGTACGATTTTTTAAACTTATATGAGGAATGAAGGACTTGTCGACCACTCCTGGCGCAACTTGGTGGCAGACTGGTTAATGCCGTAGAGACGGGACCGGTTCGCGGTTATATTATCTTTTTAGAGTTCCGTGTACGCCAACAAAATTATAAAACAACTAGCTGTCCCGCGCAACTTCGCCTGCGTAAATTTTCCCCGTTTTTGCAATATTTCTCATTACTGCTCCGCTCCTATTGGTCGTAGCGTAATGTTATATAGCCATTAGCCTTCCTCGATAAATGGGCTACCCACCATAAAAAGAATTATTCAATTCGGACCAGTAGTTCCTGAGATTACCGCGTTCAAACAAACAAACAAACTCTTCAGCTTTATAATATTAGTATAGATTTATTTTATAAACTAGCTATCCCGCGCAACTTCGTATGCGTAAATTTTCCCCGTTTTTGCAACATTTCTCGTCGCTACTCCGCTCCTAATAGTCGTAGCGCGATGTTATATAGCCTATAGCCTTCCTCGATAAATGGGTTATCCAACAGAAAAAGAATTTTTCAAATCGGACCAGTAGTTCCTGAGATAAGCGCGTTTAAACAAACAAACAAACAAACTCTTCCGCTTTATAATATTAGTATAGATGAAAAAGTCGTGAAAATAAAGTTTGGGTATGTGTTCTCGTCTACAACTCACACAACGCTATCTGATCTCAAACTAAGCAGAGCTTGTACGATGGAAACCAGACAACTGATAAACATACTTATATATTTCTAAATAGATATATTATAGATAATTAACACCCAAACATATAATAAACCATCGTGCTCATCACACAAAGTTTTATCCTGGTGATCGAACCCACGATCTCTTGCGTAGCAGTCGGGTACACTCCCACCGTGCCACTCCCACCAGCTTGGTGAGAGTGGCCACCATATTTAAGCACGGGGTGTCTTAAATATGGTGGTTCGGAAAAAATATGTTTTATATTAATCCAATTTTTCGGATTGTATGTGTGTGTGTGTGTCCTCCCAACGAAATGGTTACGGAAGTTGAAAGTAGGCTTTATAAGGTTACAAGTAACTACCAACTTGTAAAATTTACTTGCTAATTCGTAAGTATTTTAAATATTACATAATATTTACAGGCTTTTTATAGGAGCACCTCGAGCATTAGCCAACATGAAACAAAGAGGACAAGTTTATATTTGTTCCTTGGAAAATTTAGATTCAGCCAGAGGAGTGACTTGTTATTCTTCGGACACAACCAAAATTAACATGGACCCGTTTCTTAGGATTACAAATAGAGATTCCCAAAGCGGCATGTGGCTCGGTGCTTCCATGGTTGCTCTGTCGAGTAAAAAACTATGGGTAAGTTTTTTAACTAGCACTGTCGGATTAAAAGGGGCGTCTAAACTTGCCATTTCTTACGGCAATTTGTGGCGGCACTATTGGCAACTAATTGCAACAACAATGGCAATATGTCTACAATTGTATCCAGTCAACATTTGGATCCAGTCTTCTAAACGGGCTACATAACCCGGCAACAATAAAATAAAGAGCGACTGAAACAACAACAAAATTGGCCGGGCAACATTGCGGAAAATCGATCGCTCAGGGATCGTCCGGCAACCATCAAATCAACATTGTAGAGTACTGCCATGTTGCCGGCCACAGCATTGCCGCCACAAATTGTTGTAAAAAGTGGCCCGTTTAGACGCCCCTTAAGTCCCACATTACATTAGCAATCTTGTTAACCCCTCCACCTAAGCTTAAAGGCGATAGATAGACTATTAAAAACAGCCGTTAGGCTATACGCGGAATGAATTAGGTGACCAGGCACCCTAGGCGTACCGAAGGCACATTTAAAAAAAAAGGTTTAATTAAAATGTTTGTTCAATACCTAAGATATAGCTAATTAAAATTATAGCATAAATATAACAGCACTTTTCTCTTAATGGGTACGACATAAGCAACCGTACCCTACATATGCCTGTAGCTCGCACGTTTACATAACTCCTTGCATGTGCTACTTAATCAGATCTAGAACTATTTTCTGAGGGGAATTAGGAGGCGGGGCAAAACCTTAATGATAGCGCCCTTCACCTTCGGAGCACGTGCTTACGATTGGGAGGAAGGGGGGGGGGGAGAATGATTTTCGTAATACCACCCCGCCACCATGAGTACCTCGCGCGATGTGGGTGGCGGTTGCAAATCATTTCTAGCAATTTGTACCATTTCAACATGCCATCTGGCGCCCCTAAACGTGGCGCCCGTGGCGAGTGCCCCCTGGCTTACCCCTTCCCTCTACGTGTTTTGCTTACTAGCATGCCTGTGCCTGATTTTGATTTACTGACATCGAACTAGCATACCAGGTGCTGCTCGTTATTGGCAGTAATGGCCATGTGAATCTCCGCTTTTATTTTATGGATGAAAATAATCATTTTTATTTGTTTTCAGGTAGCAGCACCAAGATATACATCAATGGGTCGAGGTTTAGAAGGGGTGTGTTACTATGCGAGTGCATCGAGGACTTTTAATAATAAACTTTTGGTTAATCCGAAATATGGTAGGTACTGATTTTTTGCTACTAACTTCTTGGTTACATGTGTTAGTTATTTCTGAAGTTTAGTCTTTTTTAGGGTTCTGTAGTAGAAAAGAAACTCCTATGTCCGTCCGTCTGTCTGTCTCTAAGTTAGCTCAGAGATCCTTAGTACTAGGAATATAGTATTAGTTACACCGACAATGTGATAAAATTATTTAAAAAAAATATTTTTTTGGTTCCTAAACCCGGTACACGTAAAGTGAAAAAACTCCCAAAATTTTTTTTAAGAGATCTATCCAATATACCCTTATTAGATAGATAACAATATGGGGATATTGGATAGATCTCTAAAAAAAATTGGGAGTTTGTAAAGACCATTTTTCAATTTAGAGATCCGTTTATGAAATGATAAGTTTTAAAATACATATTTTTATTAGAGCCAAGTGTTCCATGCCAGCTAAATGGTTGTTTTTGTAAACGTGAAAATAATTAGTGTAGTAATTTTACAAGCTTACGAGTAATAGCCGACCAAGTGAGAACTACAAATTCAATTGAAAATAGCTTATAATATAATGTTGTTAGTAAGTATGAAACAAACACTTCAGAACCCCATTTCTTAGACTACATTGTGTTGGGCAACTACAGAACCCCTTTACATTGTGAGTTTACTTTACTTTACACTTGCCCGGTTTTTTTTAAAATAAAAATGTGGGTTTCTTAGTACTAGCAGTTTTGTTGTCCTCTTCTGCTAAGGTAAAGTGCCTCCGTAAGAAAGATGTTTACATCGGTAATATAATGTCGATTTAGATGAAATTTGGTATGAAATTAACTTGAAACTTGATGACAGATAAAGTCATTTTATCCCCATCCAACCAATATGGGGGACCAATATGACACTCAAAGACACTATGGTTCAAACAAACCAAAAAATTAAGGGCATCTGATAAAGATCGTGATTATCAAAGTGGTACTCAGAAAAGTTATGGATATTTTCAACCCTCGGAAAACATGGTCATTTATTGTAAAATCTAAGCCGATTTCTAAAGTAGTTTTTTTTTAAAGACAACTCCCGCATTAGGATACAAGCCCTGTGTCGCAGGGGACTTTACAAACATACAAGTCACTGACACAAAGTACCCTCAGACTCGGAACAACAATTTGTGGATCACACAAAGGTGTGTCCCGTGTGGGATTCGAACTCACGACCTTTTGCGTAGCAGACGGACACACTCCCACCGCGCCACAGAGGCGATCGTCGTCGCAATTGTACTAAAATGAATAACGTAGTCTATGGCGTTACATTGGAGGATATTTAGGATGATTATATGAAATGAGTGGATCGCATCTACAACTATTTTTTAACCGATCGGTGCAATTCACGCGATTAAGTCCCGATGATATTGTAACTATTTTTTTATTTATGTATATTCCACAGTCTACGTGTGTAAATGCATGAAATATGTTCAAAATTTACAAGACCGTATCTTTTTGTATTTAAATTTACAGCACTATAAAACTTTATACATTCTGATGTTTTCTTATTATGTAATTATAACACTGTTTTTTAAATTGTTTACAGAAAGTTACGACTTGGATGGAGTAAGATCCAGCTTTGGTAATTTTAATGAAAGCATAGGGTATTATTCCTATGGAGAATTAGGATTTTCAATGATACTCAGCAAGATAAACACAATCATAGTTGGTGCTCCAGGATTATTGGCATTAGCAGGTAGTTTTTTTTTTAATTATTTTTGGCATTTTTTTGTGTATAAAAGTATAAAACTGGATTTTTTTTGTGTTTTATACTTTTATGTGGTAAAGCCTCCCTTTTATTAGTTTTTATTTAATCCCTTATTTTATTTGTTGTGAGTAGATTATAAATACAAAGTTAGCTTGATAGACTTTAGTGTCACAAAAGGGATTCCTGAAAAGTGTTTCAAATGTTCTTCCCCTCAAGACCTCTCATCGGACCACAGTGTAGTTCTATTAGAGGTTTCTCAAAAAATCTGAAAAGTTAACTCCGTAGCAAGGCTACACGATAGTAGATCGTAGTTTTTTCCGCACCATTATTGAGTCTAAGATTAATAGCAACCTGCCTTTTGAAACAGAAGAAGACATTATGATAGCCGTCGAACACTTCAATGAGTTTAGTCTTCAGTGAGGATAGCACTCCAGCTGCCAAGAAATACACGGAACCAGACTGTTTGAAGCCTATCCGTGAACTGCTGAAAAAAGCTAGGCCCGTACATTATGGCAAACTACAAAATACAATAGAGATGAAACATGGCTAAACTAACTAACAGCCAAACTTAAAAAAATAATGTATGCAGAAAGAAATAAAAATGTACAAAACCATCTACATAATCTAGATGCTACGGCGGCTAGTGACTATTCCTTTTGCAACCCAAAGACTTAAAAGACCCATTGCCTCCAAACCACCGATACGCAGAAAGAATGGATCCTGGGCAAAAAGTGACACAGAGAAAGGTGAAACCTTTGACTTTCATCTAGCTGGAGTCTTTGTACCAAACTGAACACATCTAAAACAACAAACAACAGTGAAGAACTTGCTAATTTTCTTAGTGAACCTTATCAACTCGACCTGCTAATTAAAAGGATTAAAATTAGTAAAGTCAAATAAACAATTAGAAATCTAAAACCAAATAAAGTCCCAAGATTCGATTTGATTACTGCAAAAATACTTCGTGAAATACCTTAAATAGCAATACATTTTTTGACGTACCTCTTTAACTGTATACATCAGAGGCATCTTTCCACCTCGATAGAAAATAGCAAAAATTAAAATGATCCTTATACCTAAAGATACATATTCCTACAAACCGATCAGTGTACTACCTCTATCGTCAAAAGTTATGGAAATACTATTTCTTAAGCGGTTAAACTTAGTTATACCAGAAAATAAAATCATACCTGACCTATTTGGTTTTAGAAAAAATCATGGCACAATGGAACAGGTGCATATATTGGTAAAGAAGATCCATAAGGCTTTTGAAAACAAGAAATATTGCTGCGCTGCATTTCTAGATATATCCCAGGCCTTTGACAGAGTTTGGCACAAAGGTTTATTAATCAGAATAAAAAAAAAACAACTCCCAACAAAGTATCACATTTTCCTACCCGACCCGACAACATACGTGTCCTCCCTCCTGTGATGCTCAACAGAGTACAGGTACCCCAAGCAAATGAAGCTTATAATCTTGGGCTTTATTTAGATCGTTGTCTCACCTGCAGAAAACATAATGTACGGAATGCTCGAAAAAAAAATCACAATTGTCGCTAGAAAACAAACTGCTATATATATATACATATTTATATGGCGTACAGCCCCAAACTCAAACCTGGAAATACTCCAGAGGTTCCAGTCCAAAATGCTGAGGTTGATCACAGGCGCTCCATGGTTTATAACAAACCAACAACTACACTACGACCTTTAAATTAGAACACTCCAAGAGGAGATTAAACACACAATTTTAACTAACCGAAATAGATAAGACAAACATCCAAACAAACTGGCTTGCTATGCTAAATATTCGCTACGAAACATTCAATGAAGAAAAAAAAATTGAATGTTACTCCTTTTAGATGGCTATTTTGTTTGCTTGTTTAATAATATGTGTCCCACATTACAACCCTGTTCCGTTCTAGTTAAGCTAAATTGCTTGTATGAGGAATGGGTTCACATCTCGTATTCTTTTTTTTTAAGACATTCATGTCCCGTAGTAGACCAGTAGAGTACACGCCCTGTGTCGAGGGTGACTTTACAAATATTCATTTCACGGACACAAACAAATCACACTAGGCTAGGAATCACACTAAGTGATATCCCGTGTAGGAATCGAATGCATGACTTTTTGCGCAGTCACACACTCCCACCGCGTCACCAGTTGCCGTGTCATGGCAATACACTGTATGTTGTTGTTGTAACAGTAAAAAATGAAGTACTCTTACTTGGTTACATAGACTGGCATATCTATTTCTTATTAAGTAACTCTTGAAACTACTGAGAAACATTACAGAAATATACAATCTATGTCAAAAGACTAAACTCCTAGTTGCAGTGTTATGTCAAAAGGCAACATTAGTTTTGGTCGGCCACTATTTAAAGATACAATGTTTTGTCAAAACACAACTATAATATTGGTCGGCCGCCATCTAAAGATACAGTATTTTGTCAAAACACAACTATAATATTTGTCGGCCGCCATCTCATGATACAGTGTTTTGTCATAACGTTATCCCGCAGTTCGCGCATATATCTAATGTTTATTTGTCTAGTTACATTGCATTCCACTAGGGCGCGCTTTTACGGATTGTTTCTGTGTAAATTGAGCATTAGTCGTTATCACACATACACACAGAAATGTAAAAAGCAACTAAATAAAGTTATTTTTTCTATTTGTTAGTATAATTCCTAAAGCTGATTTATATCATATCTAAAATTGAAAAATCAATCTCCTAATAGAAATTACATTTTGTTTTGCTAAAAATCAGAAAATTACGATTAACCCTCCTGCTTAACCCTCCTAACGTCACGGAGCCAACGTTCACGGAGCTTCATGATACAACTCTGAACTCTCTGAAGCCTTCTACAAGTTATCGCCTGAGAGGAACTTGGTCATGACAATCTGTTGCTGGCTTGTGGACTAATATAACTATGCCGTAATAAAGTAATCCAATCTGCCACTTTAGTAGGTGCAACACTAATATCATACTTTTACAGCTGCTGAAATTGGACCACACTTTTCTGTTACACGTTATATATTTACTCTATTCTTATTTCTTGAACTAAGTTGTAGAGGAAAGTTGGGAAATTAAAACAATCAATCTCTAAAAAAACAGCGTCAAAGTCTTCACGGTCCACTTTGCAGAAAAAAAAGAAAACGAAAAAAAAGATAGTGAATAAGGACCCAGTTGGACTGGGTCCTTATTCACTATCTTTTCTTTTCGTTTTCGCGGCAAGCCCGCGCGAAATGTCGCATGCGCGGCGCGCTCAAAGATGTGTACCGCTCATGCGCGTTGATGACAACATTTTGACAGTTCGCGCAGGCTTCCTACGAAAACTAAAAAAAAGATAGTGAATAACATACAATAACCCTGGTTATAAGTATCTAATTTAGTATTATTACAGGTGGAGTTATTAGCCCTAGAATTGGTGCTAAAACAATAATTTACAATCCATACTACACTGCAGATATTGATAGAGATGAATATTTGGGTAATGTTTGTTCAAAGTTTAGTATCAATTGCTTTTTTAAACTCTTTGATTGATTTTTTATTATGTTTTTAGGTTATAGTGTTGAATCAGGAATTTTTGAAAAAAATGGTGCGATGTTGTTTATTGGAGGAGCTCCGCGTACTGATTTGGGACGTGGAAAGGTAAAGTCTCTTTATAGTTAATTTTTATAGTTCTATATTTGTTTAAAGCTGTTCTGCTAGCAAAATCCTTGTGATGTACATATTTAAAATTTTACTAATGCCTATAATGTTATGTGGAAAAGTATGTGGTCTGATAGATGCAAATCCTCACGATGGCACATTCTGCGTATTGTAAGCATACACTGATAGACTACAGCAACAGCTTACTTTCATAAGAGTCGTATTTTTCTTTGCGTTAATATAAAGATAATAAATACACAGCTACAGTAACTATTAGCTACCGCTGCTACCTTGAAATTGAAAACTTGATCATGATGAGAATTTTAATCATTATCATCATCACAATTAAAATTATTATAGTCATTAAAAAGATTATCACATCTGTGTTTGTAAAGACGTTTATGATAATAAATGGTAATGATTTAAATGGATAAAAATTGAAAAGTAGCCGATGCTATTTACTCTGAGATTTAACATTACTTTACAGGTTTTGATATTCAAGCCTCCGATTTCTGAAAACCACGCCTTGAACATCAGCGCTAAGCTCATGGGTCCACAAATTGGATCATATTTTGGAGCCAGTCTTTGCTGTACAGATATTAATAACGATGGTCTTCATGATTTGCTAGTAGGAGCTCCTACATTTGTCAAAAATGATGGCACTCTTCCTTACGATCAAGGAGCTGTTTTTATTTATATGGCCAAAGAGGTAAGACATGTTGTATATTTAGTTAAAGAATATGATTAAATTAATCTACTTTTATATTCCAATTCTACCACTCATGCTGAAAGTGTCGTCACCTGTGATAAACAATAATCATCCTAGTCGGGCTTCAACAGTAAAGTTGATAAAACAAGACGACCTCCACAGATAAATCTATCTTCTATACATATAATAAAACTGTAAATTTCACGTGTCTGTACATGGCCGAACTTAGTGAAAAAAAATATTAGGAAATGTTCAAAAAGGGTATTTAAACACTTTCCTGCATTTTTAGAAATGTCTGTCTGTCTGTCTGTCTGTCTGTCTGTTTGTTTGAACACGCATCACGCAAAAACTTCCGGACAGATTCGGTTGAAATTTTGCATGTGCTATCTAATAGACGCGGATTAACATTTAGGCTATAAATTATCATGCTTTTTCCCATAGGAGCTAAGCAGTAAGGGATAATGTCTGTAGCTATTTTTCGTTATAAAACAGTAATTACTTGACGGATCTTTATGAAAATTTGCAGTTTTATAGTAAATACTATAGGACATTATTTACACTATGAATCATTACGCTTACGTCTATGGGGAACGAGCAGCAACGTATTTTTTGTCGCACCATAATGGATTATCCCAAAATTTTCCACAATTAGACATTGTCTATAATTGTAACCCATGGAATACATAACTTCACGCTAAAACTATAAGGAGCTAAACACAACATTTTTAAGTTTCTTAAGAACAGTTATTTTGACATGCGGAGTAGCGAACAATATAGCCTCGAAGCTATGCTAGGGGTCTTTGACGACGAAGTCCCAAGCTCGAATCTGACGTGATTATGTTAATTCTGTTTGTAGTTTTTTTAATTATCTTTTTTCTTTTTTAATATTTTTCTCAGTATTATAGTTATTTACTAATACTGTATTCGTTTGTTGCTGAGTGGCAACATTGTCCTATTTATTTATTTATGGTTTTATTGTATTAAAACCATCTTGCGTATATTAATAAAAAAACATTAAGTATTAGAAGAAACTTCACTGGTTTTAAAAGTAGATGGCGTTGTATTCAATAATGTTCTATACTGAGTAAAAGAAGTTTTAAAATAGTACTTAAAAGAAACACATTGCTATCATTTTTAGAAATGTTTGTCTATCTGTCCGTTTGTTTGAACACGCAACATCGGCTAGGTGTGTTCGGGCGACGGGAGGAGGGGGGTGGGGGGTCATTGTCTGTCAACGCGGACCAACTGTATAGCGAAGGCTTGAAAACTCATGAGCCTGGGGGAGGGGGGTGCATGTCTTTTTTTTATTACTTACATCATTGTAACGTAAGAAAACACACCGCAGAGTAGGTACAAATTAATGTTTAAAAAATCATTAAAAACATCGCTAATGTTTGACCTATTTCAACGCTACCCATAGATTAGTATGTACCTGTATAGATATCTGACGCTGCCATATTCGCGTTTACTAAAGTGTTACAGCAGTTTTATAAGCATTTCAGTTGTATATCTTTGCAGACAAAGGAAAAACTTGAAAAAACATTTTATAAGTATTGCGTTGTACACCCCATTTTTGGCCAAAATGGCAAAACGGAACCCTTATGTCCGTCCGTCCGCAGCTTAGCTCAGAGACTATTAGTGCTAGGAGGCTGCAACTTTGCATGAATACACATATTACTTACGCCGATAAAGTGAAGGAATAAAATCGTTTTTTTTTTATGGGTACGTATGATATGTAAAGTGGGGATGTGATTTTTTTCTCACCTAACCCATCGTGTGGGGTAGCATTAGATAGGTCTTTTAAAAAGCGTGTACAAATTCTATTGAAAATTATTAGGTATTATGTAGGTATAACGTTGAAAGAATGAAACAAAAACAACATATAACCCACTTCTTAAGCCGCACACCAAACTATCTAAAAGAAGAGAATAGAAAGATTTTTATTTAATATACAGAAGACACTTATACATTATTATAATTTAACAGGAAAAATCATGAAGAAGATTAAAAAAATAAACAAAAAAAAACAGTAAAATAATAAAAATAACAATAGACAAAAAAGAAAACAGACACAAATTATTAACAAAAAACCACAGTAAACGAATACCTAAAGAGTCTATATTTGGTATTTATTTATTTTCACTAAGCTTTTGGGTGTTGAAGTTGTGTTGAAGCTATCAATAGATGAGTATATGACGATTCTCCGCTGCTGAATAATATCGCGATTCATCCGACAGGACTGATTCCAACAAATTATTTCGTAACATAAACTTCCTTAATTTAAACCCGACTTTCACGCGAACGAAGTCGCGGGCACAGCTAGTATATAATAAAAGCGAACTCATCCTGTAAAACATTGATATTGCGACATCTAGTTTCGAATTTGGTACACTATGTGTTTTGTCCAATACGGCTAATAAGCTTTTTCTCTAAGAAACGTTGATCGATATACTACATTATGGAACTTGTAAGACTAACAAACTGAAAATACAAGTTTAAATACCCTTAAACAATTTTTGTCTTGATCAGTTAGTTACGCATTAAAACGCCATCTAGCGGTAAGTAGCGGAACTTAATAGAGAAGACGAACTTAACAAGTTATTGATTATTATCTTGAAACCGTTTGAGGACAACACCATCTATGGTAATACCACCTGCAACTCCGACATATTTCCCTGAGAATTAGGAGAAGACAGCACTTACATGTAAAAAGAGAAATATTTTTGTTAAAAGAAGACAACAATTATATAAATTTTAATAGAATAAATCTGCAACTATTAAAAACTAGGGATGTAAGGGGGCGTACCACCATCTTGCGCTCCAAGCCAACCTCACCTGCACGCGGTACATCCTGCTGTACAACGTACGAGGCTCTGGCGACCGGCTGGTGGCGGTATAACCATCCCAATTTAAGGCGTAGCTAAAGTAATAGGTCAGTGACGGGCAGCAGCGTCACTGATGCGAGAGCTACGCCCTGCCATCGCCAACCCACCTGCCCAGCGTGGCGATTATGGGGATTACTCCAAATGCAGGAAGCACAAAAGCCACGGCCCCCAGTTCCTGGCAGTCACGCTATTCCTGGACGTGGTGGCGTCCACGGTAACGGCATGGCGGGGGGTGCTAAGAATCTCTGGGCTACGGAATGCCACCACAAACGATTGACCCTGGCGACATATAACGGACGCACGCTACGGCTAGACTCGCATCTGGCACAACGTGATGTGGAACTTGAGAAGATTAGGTGATATATCCTCGGGTTAAGTGAAGTCTGAAGAGAGGGGGAGGACAACATAACCCTCGAGTCGGGCCACCTTATGTACTTTCGCGAGGGAGACCAACAATCCCAAGGTGGTGTTGGGTTTTTGGTAAATAAGTCCCTTTCTGACAACGTTGTGGAAATGTCTAGCGTGTCGAACAGGGTTGTGTACTGTGACGTGAACCTCTTGCTGGCTTTGGGGTGCGCAGCCGGGATTATTGCTCTCGAGGATGAGGAATCAAACAACTTCTTAAGCCCAGAACGATATTATATATTGAATAACTTGTTATATGATTTCTTTACATATTAATTCTTTTTCTCGACCACTCGTCTTGACGCTTGGTCCAATTCTCCCAATTGTTTTTCGATCTTCTTCTTCGTCATTATTTCATAGTTTTGGAACGTCAAGACAAACAGTTCACAATTAAATGAGGCTTTATGCGAGTGGCCGGTCGAGTTTCCGACGCACCTGCCACACGCCGCCGCCTTATGAAAAAAAAAAAAAAATCTTTACATTTGACTACTAAGTCAATTTTTTTTTTTTTTTATAATATAAAACAACAAATATAAACCTAGCTGTGCATTTACCTATCATGGCGATATAGATTTTTTTTTTTTTAATACCCCCCTTGATCTGTCTCTATGCAAAAGACAACGTGTAACTGTTATACCTAATCCAACAAAATTTATGTCAACAAACACTTTACATAACAGTTATACGATGATGCTGGGCAAAAAACGCCATTAAAATAAGCACCAGTATCAGATTCGTTACCTAGCTAAACTTATGTATAAGTAAATTAAATCAATCATTAAACACCAATTGACCCCAGGCAACAAATTGGGTGAAAGTCCTGCTTTGTTGTAACTGGAAGAAAATCCATCTTTAAGTATTAATCTTATATCAGTTAAATAATTGGTCAATCAAGCTATCGGTGACCATCTGATCACATCTATTGATTATTTAGATAAAATAATCACAAACGAACTTCCCAAGTTCGATTGAACCAAATGCAAAACTGTCTGCTTAATCACAGAGTTATATTTATAATTCAAAACAATAATACACCCGTTTTTGTTTGCCTAGTGCTCTATGGCATTAACATTGTAGGACATTTCTTCGCCGTGTGGTTGTACATGCAAAAACAAACAACATTTTAGAATCAGATCTAAAACCATTAACCATCCCTAAATATACAACTGTTTACACGTCAGACTATTAACAACGTCGCCACTTCTTTTCTGGCATCACCTACTCCTAAAAAAATAATTCTCATCAACTACTCATGTTTATCATGACTTAATTATAACATATGTTCATATAATAAAAATTCTCAACTACATAAAATTAAATACTAAGATATCGATATCTATTCGTCCATCCTCATAATAAACGGTTTCAATCTATTCGCATGAACAATCTGCCTCTGTCTTGAACCCACTTTCTTTATAATGAAGTTATTGTTATTCAACCTATTTTCAATTCGAAATGGCCCTAAAAACTTTCTACATAACTTCTTCGATATCCCCGACCTTCTCTTTGGATTAAAAAGTAAAACTTTCTGACCTATGTCATACGATACTTCAGTTGCTTTTTTGTCAAATAATAGTTTTTGTTTCGCTCGCGACTTGTCCGAACTTACTCTGACCCTTGTAAAAATGTTTTCTCTATTCTCTATTCTACTCGCGGTATTCTCATTCACTTTAATATTTAAATTAATTCCCGTATCCGATGGCAATTCTGGTTGTCTTGCAAAGACCAGAAAGTACGGTGACACCCGTGTCGATTCTTGTTTACTAATATTATATGCAAACGTAATTTGAGGTAAATATACCGACCAATCTGACCTATCATCTCGACCGTACTTGGCCATCATGCGCGACATAGTTGCATTTAATCGTTCTACCAACCCTAATGTCTGATGATGCATCGAAGTTGCAACTTTATGCACCGCCCCGAAGTTTGTAATCGTTTCTTGAACTAACGCCGACGTAAAAATTGACCCTTTATCCGTTATGATTTCTTTTACGGCCCCATGTATTGAAAAAATATTATTAATAAGGAAGTTCTTTATTTCAATCGCTGTGGCCTGTTTTACTGCCTTACTAATCGCATATTTTGAAAAACAATCTATTGCCAATATAATATATCTACTTCCATCCGTCGCATTATTTAACGGGCCTATCGTATCCACTTCTACCTTTTCAAATAACCTGTTTGTAACAATCGGTTGCAACGGCGCCACCTTATTTGACGTGCGCACTTCTTGACATACTTTACATGCTTTGATATAATTCTCTATTTTCTTATATGACTTTGGACAGCAGAATCTTGAATTAAATTTTTCTACTGTCTTCATCAAACCTAAATGACCTCCATATAATGGATCATCATGAATCTCATGCATAATTACTGGAAACAGTTCATCCGGAACTACCAGCAATCTTTTTATAACATTATTTTTTGTATTTAATTTATATAACATGCCGTTGTGTATAAAGAATCCTTTATATCTTTGTAAGTTTTCATCTATGATTTTATTTCTTAAAGATGAACAAAAATTATCGTTCATTTGAGCCCTTATTACTGGGTCTATTTCTAATTTGCAGATTTGCTCATTATTCTCTGTACATCTCATCCTAAATATTTGTAACCCGTCAGTGACTACGTGATCATCTTGACTTATTAACGGATTTCGACTCACGAACTCCGCATCCGAATCCGAATCCTGTTCTACAACTACTGAAGAGGAACTATCATTACAGGAAGGACGAATGCTACCAACATTCACTAACTCACTCACTTGTTGACGACTGATCTCACTCTGTTTAAGTGAGACCCGATATGAAGGTTTTTTCACAGGAACCTCGTTCGAAGTTTTTATTTTAATTGGGTTATTTCGGCACCCACCTGGCCTAACCTTACCAAATGAGAATTGTGGCTTGTATTCTTCCACTAAGTCATGTAATTTATTATTATCACCTGTACTCAGATTTTTATTAATATTCATTTTATCTTTTGACACATTTAAATCAGGAAGAATACAAGTGTCATTCTTATTTGACTCACAAATATTACTAACAAATAAATGATTATGTTTAAAAATATTAACAGACATTATTTCCTGTGTATCGATAACAGAAACTTTGCCTGGTCTAGCAACAAAACATATTTCATTGTAGTTTCTCAATGTTATTTTATTATTCACAAAATCTAGGGATGCCCCATTTTTGATTAAGAAATCTTGACCCAAAATCACTGGCCAACTGACATCTATTACCACATAAAAAAGCGTGTTATACACCACATTATTAATTATAACGTTGATATATGTTTTGCCTGCGACTGGTATAATCTTACCATCGGCCATTTTTAAATTAATATTATCACATATATCTAAGGTTACTTTGTTCATTAATGCTACTTTCTTCGATAGCAAGGACACTGAAGCCCCACTATCTAATAAAGCAGGAATAGCACCCGAACTTAATTCTACTAAAATGACTGGTTCGGA
Organism: Herminia tarsipennalis; assembly: GCA_945859575.2. NCBI lineage: Eukaryota > Metazoa > Arthropoda > Insecta > Lepidoptera > Erebidae > Herminia > Herminia tarsipennalis. Next base: position 3,813,641 of record OX243834.2, on the reverse strand, counting down.
CTGACCATAATTATTCTTCTTGACGTCTTCTATGTTTGAGCGCCGCTGCGTACTCATTGCTGCGACGTGATGCTCGCCTACTCTCGTTGTCGACGACGCTGCATCACCAGCTGATTGAACCGGCATCGGCAGAGGTTCTCTGCTCCTTAAAAAGTACTGGCGGGGATTTGACTCCCGCCTTGGTGTTAACGAACCGCTTGGTGAATCATTGGGTGGAACCCGAGACACCGGGGATCGGTATTTACTATACGGAGTCGATTGATTGCTCCGAAATGGACTATTGGTCGGTCTGTTGGAGTCTCCTTGCTGCCCAGACCTCACTGCTACCGCATTCTCAACCTTAACCTTAAGATTGACTTCCCTTTCACTTTCTTTATCATATACTGATTGTAATTGTAAAACTGTGGCCTTTAATATATTTTTATCAGCACATACAACTGCAGCGAGCTTTGATTTGTAGAAACTATTACATTTCTTTGGAAAGCTCCTTACGAACGTATTGTCGTCAATTTTTCCCTTTTTGGCTATATTTGAAAGCTCGTAGTAAAATGAAACAATATTCTCCTCTGGCGCCTGTATCCTTTCATAGAATTTTTCCGTATAATTAGTACGGTTTGGGAATTCTGCTTTTAATGCAGTGATGAAGCTCTCGAAGCTATCACAATCTTCTATGATTGCTTTGTATAGGTGTAGCGCTGGTCCAGCCAGATACGCCGCCACAAATAATTTTTTTTCCTCATCCGAAGTGATTTTATTAATCACACAGATGATCTGGAATTGGTTGACAAAATCATCTACGGACTCATACAATCCCGTGAATGCACTCATTTTTAATTAACTTTACATAGAAATACGACTTAGCTCTTTAAATGACTTCCTCTGAAGAGTTAGGCGCCTCCACCATGTGACGTGAACCTCTTGCTGGCTTTGGGGTGCGCAGCCGGGATTATTGCTCTCGAGGATGAGGAATCAAACAACTTCTTAAGCCCAGAACGATATTATATATTGAATAACTTGTTATATGATTTCTTTACATATTAATTCTTTTTCTCGACCACTCGTCTTGACGCTTGGTCCAATTCTCCCAATTGTTTTTCGATCTTCTTCTTCGTCATTATTTCATAGTTTTGGAACGTCAAGACAAACAGTTCACAATTAAATGAGGCTTTATGCGAGTGGCCGGTCGAGTTTCCGACGCACCTGCCACAGTACCTCATTATTAAGCTCACCGAGAGGTATAGCCTCAAGGTGGTGCAAGTGTACGCACCGAACTCGGCACATCCAGACGACGAAGTGGAGGATATGTTCGATGACATATCGAGGGCCCTCCACTCCACCACTAAGACCCACTACAACGTTGTTATGGGGGACTTCAACACATAAGTGGGAGCACAAAATTGCAGCGAATTGGTAGTAGGATCCCATGGATTTGGAAGCAGAAATCATAGGGGCAAATGCTAGTTAACTTCCTCGAACGGGAGGGGCTCTTCTTGATGAACTCTTTTTTCAAGAAACAGCCCCAAAGGAAGTGGACGTGAAAGCCCTGACACTATGACGAAAAATGAAATCGACTTCATCATGACGGACAAAAAGCATATGTATATTCAGAGACGTCATCGTGATCAACAAGTTTAATACCGATAGTGATCACCGACTTGTCCGAGGCTCTCTGAATATCGACTTCAAGGCGAAACGTGCCCGTTTGATGAGGTCCAGGCTCCGACCTACTTTTCTCCAAACCATGATAGAATCCGAAGCGTTCCAGTCAAACCTGGATAACCGATTTGCTGCCATAGAAACCACAACAGAGATAAACCAGAAGCTCGTTAATGTGGTTCGGATACTCAGGGAAAAAGGTACGAGATTTTGTGAAATGCAGCGTAAGGGCAAGAAGTCAAAGCTTTTGGAAAAGACTTTAGGGCTAATGAAGAAACGACGTGAAAGCCCACTCGTCACTTCGTCGGAAAAGCGCGCTCTAAACCAAGAGATCAACAAGCTTAAAACGACACGACCTTCGGTGTTCCAACACTATTTCGATTAAAAGAGCGATCGAGAAGAACCGGGGGTCAAAAGTGTTTGTATAATCTCTTGGAAGAAGCCACCTGACGAAGTTGATCACAGCAAGTGGAGAAGTCGTTTCTTCAAAGCCGGCAGTCCTCTCCGAAGTGGAAGGCTTCTATGGCCGGTTATACGCTTCGCATGCATCTCGACCGGATCCTAAAAATGAGGGTCATAGAGCCACTCTAACACGCCACTACACCGGAGACCTGCCAGAAGTCAACATTGACGCAATCGTACTGGCTCTTAAACAGCCAAAAAATGGAAAAGCCCCTGGAGAGGATTGCATTACAACAGAGCTGCTAAAGGCTGGAGGTAAACCTGTACTGAGGGAGCTCCAAAAGCTCTTTAATGCTGTTCTGTTTGAAGGGAGAACTCCGGAGGCATGGAGTAGAAATGTAGTCGTCTTGTTCTTCTTAAAGAAGATAAGACCCGGCTGAAGAAGTACCGATCTATTTCTCTTCTAAGCCACGTCTATAAGCTGTTCTCAAGAGTCATCACGAACCGCCTTGCGCGAAGACTTGACGAATTCCAACCACCGAAACAGGCTGGATTTCGGAGCGGGTATGGCACCAAAGACCACATCCACAGAGTGTGGCAGATTATACAAAAGACACAGGGGCTGATTATACTCCTTAGTATAATAAGCCCCTGTGTGCATCCGAGGACTATGAGGAGGCCTTTGACTCGATTGAAATCTGGTCTGTTCTGAAGTCTCTGCAGCGATGCCAAGTAGATTGGCAATATATCCAAGTGATGAGATGTCTCTACGAAGCCGCCACCATGTCCGTCCAAGTACAGAATCAGCAAACAAAACCTAAACCATTGCATCGAGGCAAGGGGACGTTATTTCCCCGAAACTGTTCACAAATGCAATGGAAGATAGGTTCAAGAAGCTGCACTGGAAAGAGCGGGGCATCAACTTCAATGGTGAATACATCTCTCACTTGCGATTTGCAGATGACATTGTCATCATGGCGGAAACGCTGCAGGACCTGCAATGGATGCTGAATGACCTGGCTGACTCCTCTGTACGCATCGGCCTACGGATGAACTTGGATAAAACCAAGGTCATATTCAATGAACATGTACTACCGGAACCGACAGCGGTGCACGGCGCCGTTCTCAAAGTTGTTCAAAAATATGTGTAACTCGGGCAGTCATTGCAGTTAGGTAGAAACAACTTCGAGGACGAGGTGAACAGGAGAATTCGGTTAAGTTGGGCAGCGTTTGGTAAGCTACGTCAAGTCATCTCATCGTCGATCCCACAATGCCTAAAGACTAAAGTCTTTAATCAGTGCGGCCTACCCATCATGACATACGGAGCCGAATTGTGACGGTACGGCTGGTCCATAAGTTCAAAGTCGCTCAGCGGGCTATGGAAAGGGCTATGCTCGAAGTTTCTCTTAGGGACAAAATCAGAAATAAGGTCATCCGGCAGAGAACCAAAGTAATCGACATAGCTCACCGGATTAGCAAGCTGAAGTGTCAGTGGGCTGGCCATATTAGCCGAAGAACCGACAACCGTTGGGGTAACCGAGTTCTTCAGTGGAGACCGCAGCTCGGCAAACGTAGTGTAGGACGCCCTCAGGCCAGGTGGAGTGATGATTTACGCAAAACGGCTGGCAGGAGCTGGATGCGAGAAGCCGAAGATAGAACAAAGTGGCGTGCAATTGGAGAGGCCTATGTCCAGCAGTGGACTGCGATAGGCTGATGATGATGATGATGATTAAAAACTAGCAGGGGATACACCAAGGATACACAAACACAACTGCTTTTCGAAAAAATACTGAAACAGATTCCTCTTCTAATTAAAACTATAATAGAATCTGTAACAAATAGCGTTATGCAGCAGATAGACAAAAGATTCAGAGGGCTCCCGGAAGAAAACAAGCAACTGAGAACTGAAATTGTGCAACTACAAGAAAAAAAGTGAAAATCCTCAAAAGTAACGGAAGAAAGAATAGCCTATATTTTATGGCAAAACAGGAATTAAGAAATAAAACTTTACAATTTTTTTTCTATAAATTTGTTACTCAAAGAGCAAGAAATAGCCAAATGTTTAGAATCGGAAGGAAAAGTAGTAAAATTCAACCTATTTTGTTTTAAATAAGGATAAAGATAGAGTTTATGAGGAATAAAAAGAAACTTGACAGAATTATTAAAGATGGAAGAAGACTACAGCAAATAAGTACTGTAAATCAGAATCAAAACCCCTAGACAGTGCTAAGAAAAATGAAATAGACTACATTTTAACAAACCTACACAGAAACTTAAAGAAATACAGGTTTTAAACGTCACCTACCCTTCGGACCAGGGTCGCCCTAAATTTACAAATAACAAAAATCGTAAAAACTTTGGCAAACACTCCGAAGCCATGACTACGCTAGCTACGCTATAAAAAACAGCCTGAATAAGCCCACGAGTCTAAAACTAGGAAAGCAGGTGTACTATCAACACACAAAGACTTTAATCAAAAGAAGACAAATAATACAAAAGAGTAAACAAAAAACCTAAGCTATGAAAAATTAATTACAGGCACTCTAAAAACTCTTCAGCAGACGTATGTACATACCAAGACTACTAGGCGTACGGCACAAAAATAATCAAAAAGCATCTTGACATTTAATTTAATTTATTTCAGAAACAATTATTTACATTGTGTTGAAATGTTTTACAAATAAAAACAGAAGATACATGCACAATACACAATAAAAAAGTAATTAACAATTTACAAAAATGTAGATACCCAATTAAAATAATTAATTTAAAATAACGACACACTTACTTGTTAAACACAATTAAAAAAAAATATACACACATTATTCCGAAGAACGAGATTATATCATAATTCATCCACCGTATATAGACTTTTCCAGCAAATATGACCCTAATCTAATACCTTTAAAAGAGCAATTCTTGTATAAACAATAAATTATTTTAATATAGTGTTCGCATGCATCGAAATGATAATGTTATTATTCTTTGAGGAAAATAATAACATTATCATTAATTTGTTTATTTCATAAGCATTCCAGATTGAAAAATGTAATAGATTTTAATAATATTTAAATGAATCAAATGTCGATGCCCACTTTGTTTTGAGTTTTATTATAGCAATTTGAATTTGCTTTAGCAAAACTTAAAATTCTTCATAGTTTTTTTTTATAATGTCAGTGTAGGAGTTCAGCAGTAGTCAATTTATAGGGTAACATGATAATGACTTTTAACAAACAAAGAGATGAAAATAATGCATAATATATATTTTTTTCAGACTAAGCCTGGATTTGTTTTAGTTGAATCAGGTCACGTATTGGGATCTGGGGTAGATGGAGCTTGGTTTGGTACTGCGATTGCTGATCTTGGTGACATTGATGGCGATAACTACAAAGGTACCCACCTGTTTAAGCTTCTGATTACCTATTTGAAGAACAGAGTTACATCTGCAAAACCTCTACTTTACGGGGAAGCAACGTTGAAAATGTGGTGTTATCTATTCCGTGCGCATAACACATTCGGGCAAACAATAATATAGTCTGTACAAATGTTTTAGGCGAACTGAAAAAATAGCAGCAAATGTTGTGTAAGACAAACTTAAGGTAACTCCTCCGTAAAGTAGAGGTTTGACAGATTCTTCGAATAGGTCACGATGTTCTTCAATTGTACTACACGTGTAATTTACATGTTACGGACACAAAGTTGTGATTTGGATTTCATTCCTGATTCGGAACAACAATTTGTGGATCACACAAAGTGGTGTCCCGTATGGGAATCGAACCCAAGATCTCTTGCGTAGCAGTCGGACACACTCCCACCGCGCCACAGAGGCGGTCTAATAAATTACACTAGTAAAATGTTTAAGTGTAAATGATATTATAATAATAATAAAACATTATATAAAATTTTACGCACAGAATTGAACAGAGGCGGACTTTAATGCTAAAAGCATTCTCTGCCAGTCTACCTTAGGGCGATGTAGAAATGAAGTATATAGGTGCAGTTAACCTGTTGACATTCCATATAATCAAATATATGGTAACTCTGTCTCCTATGCTAGTATACACTGTATTACAGGAGACAGCGCCTTCTCCTAACTTATATAAAATGTTTATGCCAGCAAAGAACATGCAATAAGCAATAATTATATTTGGTTAACTACAATCAATATATACAAAAAATCCTGGCAAGAGCATGTCGGACCATGCTCAGTGTAGAGTTTGAACCTTGAATAATTGCATCAGCAGAAGAGCGTATGCTCATGACACTTACGCCTTTTTGTTGAGAAACGCAGATTTTCAGCCATAACTCAATGACGGTATATCCGATCATGTCCAAAATAATTTTAGTTTAAAGTACTTATTAAGCGCTACCTTTGTAATTTTTCATAATTTTTGGTCCCACTGTTCAAAAGTTTTTTTCAAAAATATTCACTCAATCAAAAAAGCTTATTAGAATCCTTATAATGTTTGTAAATATCTGTCGAATGATGTACCACATGTTGACGTTTGCTGAAAAAAAAAATGTTAAATGTATGGAGTGCCCACCCTAAAACATTTATTTTGATTATTTAGATATCAAACTATGTAGCGGACACTTTTTACAAATTTTCATCAATATTCATCAAGTAATCTTTGAGTAAAATGCCTGTGACATACGGACGGACAGACAGACAGACAGACAGACAGACAGACAGACAGACAAACAGACAGACATACGGATAGACGGATAGACAGACAGACAGACAGACAGACAGACAGACAGACAGACAGACAGACAGACAGACAGACAGACAGACAGACAGACAGACAGACAGACAGACAGACAGATAGACAGATAGACAGACAGACGGACATGACGAAGCTATAAGGGTTCCGTTTTTGCCATTTTGGCTACGGAACCCTAAAAAGGAGAAGCTGACTGACTGACTGATATATCAACGCAGGGCCTAAACGATAAGGGTTAGAAACTTGAAATTTTGCACAGGGATTCCTTATATAACGTAGGGGAGAGCACTAAGAAAGGATTTTTTAAATTTCACCCTCTAAGGCGGTAAAATGGGGGTGCAAAGTTAATATGAAACTTCGCTGTTAAAATATTTTAGTAACAATCTGGCATCCACGCGTGCCAAGCCGCGGGCATAAGCTAGTTATATATAAAATAATTAAAGGTTAATTATAATTATATTTGTTAATATTTAGTGAGCCATTACAGCTAATTAATTAGACTTAATACTAAATACAATTTAACACGGGAATTAACGCGTTTAATCTAGGTAAAGTTATTTACCTTATGCTTGACGTTTCGATCGGGTTACACCGACCGTGGTCACAAGCTGACAGTCAGCTTGTGACCACGGTCGATGTAACCGGTTAAACGCGTTTATTCCCGTGTTAAATTGTATTTATAATGCAACGCGTAAGTTTAAAAGTTAGACTTAATACTACCTTTATTCATAAGCCTTTAAAATAATTTCAGATATTGCTATAGGAGCTCCTTATGAAGATAATGGGATAGGCGCGGTGTATATTTATAGAGGTACCGCAATGGGATTACAACGCAAATATTCACAGCGTATCCAGCCATCTGGCGCTCGAGGCTTCGGATGGTCTATATCTAAAGGAGTAGACATAGATAAGAACAAATGCAATGGTAAGTTTTCAAAGCGTATGATTTTGATGATGAGTTTCTTGTTGATGAGTTTCTTCATCTCATCATCATCATCATCAGCCTATCGTAGCCCACTACTGGACATAGGCCTCTCAAATTGCACACCACTTCGTTCTATCCTCGGCTTTTCGCGTCCAGCTCCTGCCAGCCATTTTGCGTAAATCATCACTCCACCTAGCTTGAGGGCGTTTTTTTATCTAGTGGACCGGAATGCATATTAAGATTTTTTTTTCTTAAAAAAAAAAGGTGTTTGTAAACTCGGTTTACACACGATAATAAAATTTTACATGATAACGTCTTATGAAAACATTGATGTCATATTGCTAGTCGCGTTGCTTAGCAACCAATCAATAACATTAGTTCCAATTGTATCGCATGTCATGTCATTGCAATCGCCATTCGTTGTTGTTTAGCAACCAATCAATAACGTGACCGTAACTTAGCAAATCAATAACGTGACCCTTTTTGGTGCGTGCACCCGGTCATCGATTTATAAGACGTTATCACGTCAAAAGACAACTCCCGCATTAGAGTGTCTATTGCGTAACTCCTCAATGGTAACAAAAAATTTTAACTCTGGTTCTAATTAGCGATTACAATCACAACTGTTGTTTTGCAAAAAAAAATAATTTTGAATTTCATTTCGACGATGTCTTCACCTTCTACCATCTATTAACTTTGGATTACAGACGTTGCTATCGGCGCTTACAACAGCGGTACTTCATATCTTTATCGATGTATTCCAACAATGTTTATGAATGCCACAATTATTGCTCCGGAACGTGTCAGTCTTCAACAAAATGCAACAACTTTCAACGTCTCATTATGTATATTTGCACCATCGAATAATTTTGGTTCAAAATTTAAATTAGGTAAGTTTGCGTAATTTTTTGTAAGCTTGCCCGCTTGTAGAATTCTTTTCGGCATTTAAACTTAGAATCATATTTCCAATGTTTCTTTCATCTCTTCTTTTCACCAAGATAGACCAGCACTTTTTAACTTTTCTGTTATGGTTCCAATAACAGAAAAGTTGAAAAGTGCTCATCTATATTCTTTCAACTTTCCTCTGATAAACTCATTCTTATTATAGTCTTATAGATTTTCCCCTTAAATTTAAAGGGAAACTGGGAGTCACAGATAGTTTATGTGACCTGCCGCCATTTCATCCATCTTGCATCAATTCTGTGCTTAACAGTAATTCTTCATCACTTTGTATAAGCAAGCCGCGGTACCGAAAATTGGAGCAGACTGATATGGGCACGCCATCTAGTGCGACTGGTATAAAACCGGAGAGACCGCCGAAGTCGCAGTACATATATATTATTCTGTTTTCTATCTACTGATCTTTAGGCTCACTCTCTCCAGTTTTCGTTGCCAGTTTTCCAGTCTACTCTGAACCTCATGAGTAGACTGGAAAACTCGAAAACCTAATATGCAACAATGTTTTTTTCTAATATTAGATCTCACTGGAAGAATTACAGTAGATTCAAACAAAGGTAGAGCAATGGTTGCAGGAGAATCTGAGTATAATGTTACTCTTAGTCCAGCCAGTAAAACATGTATAATCACAGATATTAACGTTAATGTAAGTATATTAACAATATTGCTATTCCTTTCGCGCTTAGAGTTCCGAATCAGAACAATACAGAGTGAAAAGCTTGTGATGAAGGTGGAAGACTTGAACATAGCAGACTAGGCAAGACGACATGATGAAGAAGGGAGTGAGTAATGAGATGACGTCTGATAGAAGTCTGATGAAATATGACGACGACATTGAATAGCTACTACTAAGACATTTTTTACATGACACAAGAGATAGTGGTCAACAAATTTGATGTAGTGCTGTTAATAAATACCTAAATATGTTGTTGGTTTTCTTTGTATAACACGAAATGTGGAAAAAGTAATGAAGATAACGACCAAAAAAATAATACGGGTGGACTATGGGAAATAACGCTTGGCGAGGAAGGAATAAAGTACTGATATAAGTGTGAGGTTGCAAACTATATACAGTGCCAACCCCAAGTAATAGGATATAAGGCAGGAAGATGATGATTAGTAAATAACCTATGCCTTGGTTTTACATTACTTAAATTAAGTTTTTTTTACAGCTGACCTCTGATTTGATAAGACCACTAAATTTAACGTTTGATTTGGAAGCGCATGAACTTATGAATGGTAAGAATTAAACGAATTTAATAACTAACATTTGAATTAACGTTAAAATACTCGACTTTACTGCTTTATTTTTCGTTTTAGGAAACTCAAAAATATTTCTGAAAAATGCTGTTAGGTTATCTGAGGACTCAATCAAGAAGACTACTAAGTTTGTACAAGTACTTATAGGTTGTGGTGACGATCTAATCTGTAACCCTTGGTTTAACATAACAGTGGTGCCTTTGGAAAGGTAAGTAACTTCTTTAACATTTTAAGTTTTAGTTATTTTATGTGTGAATAAAGTGCATCATTTTTTCGGGCACGTATTTCATAATCTTACTTACTTAACTTACTTACTGGAAAACAGAGAGGCTGGTATAAAGGTCAAACTCACTACATCTTTATGTATCACAAGTTTTGAATTTTGCTTCCTTGGTGATTAAAGAATTTTGAGTTTGACCTTTATACCAGCCTCTCTGTTTTCCAGTCCCTACATACCAGGCCTAAGCGAAAGATTTGGAATTAGACTTGAAGTTACAAATGAAGGTGAACCAGCATATGGTGCAAGTATAAATATAACATTACCAATGCAGCCAACACGTATACCTGAAGAATGTTCTTTTAACGATACAGTTATGACTTGTGATATACCGCAGCCATTTTTCCAAAATCAAAGCATTGTGTGGGAAGTTAAAATGGAATTTGACTACGATGTTATCAAAAATGATTCTATAGTGACAGTAGAATTGTATGATAGGTATGATACAAATGATAACATGACTGAGGAGAGAATTAAAAATGCTACCATTGAAATTCAGCCTGAAAGCGGTTTTATCGTAACCGGGTAAGTGTTTCTTGTTAGTAATTTTATCTTATTTTGTGGTGCAATTAGTTTCACCTACTACTGAGTTCAGGGGGGTGCAAATGTGCAAAGAAATACAACACAAGAAAAACGATAAGTACACAAAATGACCGTCTGGAGCCGTCTGAACGCGTCGGTCCTTTTTTACCCATTTTGTACATATGGTAACGTAGTTGCGAATGTATTTGGATATTAAAGAGTCATATGTACTTAAAAAATTAAGAAAAATTAATATAGTATGTACCGTAATTAATTGGATAAGGCATTTTAACAAAAAAAATAGTAAAAACGTCAACACAACTTAAAAGAAATCAAAAATACAAAGGTTTCATTAAATAAAAATAATAATTGCAAGTACTTATTATTTTTATTCTAATTATATTATTAATCAACTTGCCCAAGGTAATAAGTCAACCAACCCTAGGCATGAGGTAGGTTGACACGAATTTATAGTTCTTTAATAAAACTTATTATTTTTCCAAAGCTTAATAATGTTTCTGTCTGATATACTTCTTTTTACAATGATATAATTAAAAACAACAAAAATATAACCAATAAGCTGAACTATCCCAAATCTCCCCTAACTTGTTGTAAAAGTTTTTTCAAAATTCTTTGCTACGATTTTGGTATTGATTTCAGACAATCTATGCCGAATACATCTGTGCTAATATTCAGAGACGATTGGGAAGCAGGCGCTAATATATCATTTCAACATACATTTCAGGTAAACTATATGAAATAGGTTAAAACTACAAATATAAGATACTACAAATATTAGGTCCATATGTGTGTGTATACAGAATGTAACAGAAAGGTGTGGTCAAATTTCAGCAGCGGATAGTGTATATTGTCAGTATTGCACCTATAATGGTACCATAGCTGGTTGCATTATTATTACATAGTTATAGCATATTATTTTTGTCAAAATTCAGTAGTGAAAGGCGTATGGCCTAAGAATTATACATCCTACTAATTATACTACCGACGTAGGCCCACTCCTAACACAAGCTGTTGAGCTTAGCTGGAGGGGTTTACAAGATTGCTAGTAATGTGGGAGTCAATCACACATTGCTAGTTATCTTTAGAAAAAATATTGGATTATTAAGGCATAGAACTTTTTAAGTCATAATTTTTTTAAATAATCTGCTAAACCGACCGCTGCGCTAGAGGTCGTGGGTTTGATCCCCACCCAGGATAAAACTTTGTGTGATGAGCATGATGGTTTATTCTGTGTCTGGGTGTTATTTATCTTTATTATGTATGTATTTAGAAATATAAGTATATTTATCAGTTGCCTGGTTTCCATAGTACAAGCTCTGTTTAGTTTGGGATAAGATAGCGTTGTGTGAGTTGTCTCAAGATATTACTATTATTATTATTAAATGAAAAAATATTATTTTTTTTAGGTACACCGATTTTGATAAAATTAGATATGTGCACTTAGTAGGTATCATTGACACATACCAACTTTTGAATGTGACCACACCTTTCTGTTACACTCTGCGTATAACTAAGTAGATAAATGTATTTATGTGTTCGATATATATTTTATTTAAGGGTAGATAACGTGAAACTGGGTTGTTTGGTTTTGTTAATATTTAGACATGAAAAAATTGTGCGACCGGCCAAAAAGTTCTAGTAAATGAAAAACCGGCCAATTGGGAGGCGGAGGCGAGTCCGCCTCCCAATTGATGGAAAATTAATTGATGCAAAATTGGCACAAATGGTTCCATACCATTATTCAAATTTAAGTAGGCATAGGTAGGACCTTATGGGTAGGCGCCGTCAAAATGAAATTGCTTGGCGTAATGTACCCTTAATTGTGTATTATATTTAATAGTTACAAGCCAAGTTATATAATTTTATATATTTCTTAATTATATATTTTTAATAATAATCTATAATATATTTCATGTTTTAGATAACGAACCTGGGACCATCGGATTGCCATACATTAATTGCCCATATACAAATTCCGGATAAGGTAAGCTATTATGAGAACCGTGACTAAATACAAGCTTAAATAAATAACCAAAATAATTATTGTTTGAAAAAGTCATGGTGCGTTCAAATGTATTAGCCGCTTGGCAAACAGCCCGACACGGAATGACGGCACAAACAAGCCGTTCACAAACAGCCGAGCAGCGCATTCACGGTTACTTTGAACGCGAGCTTGTGAATCCACCATCAAATGAATACACAATACAATTTTGATAATTAAAAAAAAAAACATAAAGTTGGGAAGCAGTTCCAAGTTCACAAGCGGCGGTAGCCTAATGGCTAAAGTATCGGACTTGCAATCGTGAGGTCGCGGGTTCGAACCCTACCCATTATACTACCGACGTGAACTCACTCCTAACACAAACCAGCTTAGTTGGTGGGGTTAACAAGAATTCTAATAACGCGGGGCCCAACCCCGCATTGCTAGTTATCTATAAAAAAAAAGTGTAAAATTCATGAGAAGACGCTTCCAAGGAACTCAAGTCAAGACTGACTGATATATCAACAACTCAAACTGAACGAATTGGGTTGAAAATTGGCACACACTATAGTGATTGTATAAAAAGTATAATTCTGTATCCAAGTACAGATTTTTGAAAATTTAACGCCTGAACAGAACTAAGATTTTAATCAAAACGTGGATAGACACTAATGTTATAACGGTGAAAGTTACTCTCTCTGTCTGTTACTTTTTCACACTTAAACCGCTGACCTGATTTAGATTAAATTTAGTATAAAAAAATTTTTACTCTCAGGAAAGGACATAGGATAGATTTTATCGTGATAACCGAAATCCACGCGCACGGAGCCTTGGGCGTAAACTGTATATAACGTTATTCTTGGTATAGTGCAAACAAGTTTGCTCAGAATCAGTAACACAATCCAATGGGGTAATTTTGGGACCATGTTATATTTTTCAATTAATTAATTAATCAATCATTAATTAATAAACAAAGTAGAGACGTGAAATTTGAAGACATACTTATTAAATGATGAATTCTACCCCTATGGGATTGAAAAGGGGTGTCAAAGTTTGTATGAAACTTCGTCACTTTTAATGATAGATCTGTGAAATTTCGTATCTGGCTTTTCCATATAATATAAATGCCTGTTTCATATTTTTTGGAAAATTCGTAACCCTAAAGGGGTAAAATAAAGGTTGCAAGTTTATTTAAACCTCCGTCAGTTTTAAAGTTCTATCTGTGAAATCTCGTATTTGCCTTTTTAATTTAAAGTAAAGAAATAGGTGTTTCATATATGAAGGGGATAACTATTTTGCTAGTTTTTATGAAACTCGGTCCTTTTTAAAATAACATCAGCGAATTTGAAAAAAAAATCGTATTTAGCTTTATAGTTTAAAATATAGAAACACTGTTTCAAGGTTTTTGGAAAATCAACCCCTAAAGGGTAACATAGGGGTTGGAAATTTGTATGAAATTTTGTCAGTTTTGAAGTTAGATTAAATAAGCACTGTGATTGAAAATTTTTACCGCAAGCAAAATCATTCATGTGGGCTAAACTTTTCAGCTTTGTAATATTAGTATAGATTATGAATATTATATGCCAAGAGTTCTTATTATTGCAGACAAATCTTGGTACTCCAATTCCTGGCTGTGAAGATATGAAGTCCATTTACAAATGTACCTGGTCGGTGCCAGTCAAGACGACGCAACGAGTATCAATGACATTGCAAATGGATCTAAGATTAGAAGGTTGGTTAACGTTTTCAATAACTATTAATAAGGTTAGATTACCAGTAGTGTAAACCACGGTCGGATCATAGATGGGTGGCTTTTTTTTTTAAAGATAACTAGTAATGTGGGATTTAGGTCCCACATTACTAGCAATCCTGCTTACTCCTCCAGCTAAGCTTAATGGCTTGTGTTAGGAGTGGGTTCACGTCGGTAGTATAATGGGTAGGATTTGAACCCGACCTCGACCTCACGATTGCTAGACCGATGCCCTTTGATTAGGTCACACCTCTCCATGCCTTTGAGAGCACGTTAGCCATCAGTCCTACGCCGTAGGGTCGGATTACCATCCTATCGGAATATGAAAGTAATATAATAGATGTACGCTTACGCCATATGAAACTTTTGGCGCGTGGCCAAAATCAGAACTAACGTCGCCATCTTGTAAAGCGCCCTAATGTCAATGTCATACAAGTGCCATTAGCTAGTTTTGTTAACCCGTTGCATGGGCACGTGGCCGAAATCAGAACTAACGCCGCCATCTTGTAAAGCGCCCTCATGTCAATGTCATACAAGTGCCATTAGCTTGTTTTGTTAACCCGTTGCATGGGCACGTGGCCAAAATCAGAACTAACGTCGCCATCTTGTAAAGCGCCCGTCATGTCAATGTTATCGAAGCGCCAAAAAAACCTTGTAGCACAATATTTGTAACAAGGTTGTGTTGAGATTGGCCGCCGGTTTTGAGGCTTTAAACGCTCGATTAAATCAAGTCATTTGTCTTTTTAGGGTTCCGTACCTCAAAACACGGAACCCCTATCCGTCTATCTGTCAAGACCTTATACCTCGGGAATACGTAGATGTATCGTAGTGTAGTCCCTTGTAGCTGTGAAAAAGGGAAAATATCTTTGTAATTATTCATAACATGAACTTTATTTAATTTATACAAAAAGAGTTTATAGGTAAGTAGGTATACAGGACTGCCTCTGTGGCGCGGTGGGAGTGTATCCGACTGCTACGCAAGAGGTCATGGGTTCGATCCCCACCCAGGAAACTTTATGTGATGAGCACGATGGTTTATTCAGTGTCTGGGTGTTATTTATCTATAATATGTATGTATTTAGAAATATTTAGGTATGTTTATCAGTTGTCTGGTTTCCATAGTACAAGCTCAGCTTAGTTTGGGATCAGATAGCGTTGTGTGAGTTGTCCCAAGATATTTATTTATATTTATATGTTTTTAGTTAAATTGGTTGTCGAAACTCAAAGGTTGACTAGTAGAGAATACTTCTATCTTTTTTGCTTTAAGTCCGCCTTTGTACATTCTTTGTACACACAATCTATAAATAAATTAATATTTTCGTAACTGTAACATACTTTGCCCTTTCAAGGACATTTTTACTGACTTTATGGACATTATGTTTAGATATTATGATTGAGAGGATGGGTGTATACTGTATTATCCTTAAATTATGTAGATAAATCAATAAATTTAATTAAACGAAAATATCATTTTAATTATTGTTTCAGGAAAATACTTTGAGGAAAATATTACATTCAATGCTATATCATCAGTATTTATATTAGAGCCTAAATATGTGTAAGTAAATGAAATAATACCCATTAGGTATAATAAACTTTTACTAGTAATATTCTGTTATTTTAGGTAAAAAAAAATCACGAAAAATAATGGGGCGGTACGAAGTTCGCCTTGACAGCTAGTCCATTTATAAAAATGAATCCCTATTTCCCTTGGTTAAGAGTTATCTCGTGACCAAGGGAAATAGGGATTCATTTGAATGGATTCATTTTAGAAAACGACTTTACCGGTTTTATTCATTTTTTTTTCGCATCGGCGGAGGCAAACGGCGCAAATACAATAATCTTGTCGGAGATTATGTTTTTGAGCCGTTAGTGGGGCCCGAGAGCGCAATCTTTTTATAAAATTTTATGTAAACTCCTGATCGATGCTTCACGTGACCAGAAGGCTGGCCTGTACTTCACTCAGCGAATCAGCATTGCTATACAACGCGGTAATGCTGCCAGCCTTCTGGGCACGGTGCCGGTCGATAGCGATGCGGAGGAACTCTATGACGCCTGCTTGTTTTAATTTTATTTTATGTATTAATTTGTACACAGGTAGTGTAAATATTAGTATTATTATATTTATCATTTATTTAAATAAAAAACTTAATTAAAGGATTATATATTTTTTAGTTTTCTAATACTCGAACTACTTTAGGTTTCTAAAAACAAAAAAACTGTCAAAAGAACTGTCTGCGGGTGCTAATATTTGTTTTGAAGTTCAAATTAAATAATATAGATATACGAGTACTATATAATGTATAGCAGACAGTTCCACGGTTTTAATCTATAATCGCGATCTTGATTCAATATCTGGAATGTTTGTTCAGAATTTTAAAATTTTAATAAATATTAAGTTAATAAAATAATAGGATTCTGTTTTTTTATTAACCTACTTTTTTCTTTTAGGAGCTATGTGGTGACCACTACATTAATTTTGGAGCCTGCAAGTATTCCCCTCTGGTATATAATTGGACCGTGTATAGCAATCGGACTGATATTCTTTGCATTTTTGACTTGGGTACTATATAGAGTAAGTTTAGTTTATATGTTCGATGTGAAGTTTTTTTATAAATTCATATATGTTTTAAGAATGTTGAAAATTTTAAGTCTTACTATAACAGATTAAACTCCAGTTGTCGAGTAGCTTAAGCACAATCCTATCTCTCTGTTTGTATAACTATCGTATATTTATCGCAATATAGCGTAGAAACAAGCGTTTTCGACGTGATAACGTCAAAACTGGATCACATCGATAGATCTATGACCGGCTGCACTCACGAAAAAGTGTGCGTGTGAGCTGCGCTTAGCAATGCATCAACGCGCATGCGTGGTGGACATCTTTGAGCGCAACGCGTCTGCGCCAGTTCGCGTTTTTAGAAAAATAAAAAAAAAGAACGTGAATAAAGACCCAGGTGGTGATCGGAAGTCTCAAGTTCAATTCCTGAATCAGAATTCAATTTTTTCTTTCATTTGGAATTATTGTAATAAATACCAATGCTAAAAGATTTATTTATTATTTTGCAGTTCGGTTTCTTCACAAGACGTAAACAGATATATAATATACTAGAGCAAATGGATATGACACAACCAGAATCAGAACCAGGTCCAAGTAATCCGACTCCATCAGCGCCTCAAGAAGAAGATGAATGAGAACAATTAGCAATGCACGGAATTGAATTAGAAGAGTTGCGGTAACCAAATGGTATATGGTGCAAGGACATTAAAGATTTTTGTAATTTTATAGGCAATTCTTGCCAATTACTTTATTAATACAATAGTGGCATTTTTGAAAGATATATAAATGTGAAGTCCAGGTCCAGGAATCGAATCCGTATGCCAAACCGAGGCCGGAATCGAAAAATCTATCGGCACTCACATTTTTCTATCCTTTTCTGCTCGCGAGTTGGGCTTTTAGAATGAAGCAATAACAAAAGCCGTGATTGGCTTTGAGGCTGATAGTTCTTAAACTAGCGGATGCTAGCTGCGGAGCTAGATGGCGCAAGCGAGGGCTCAACTCGCGTGCTGAAGCAAAGAAGTTATTTTCTGTAAAGACATCTTGAATCAACTCTGTTTCTTTCTTATACTACGAGGTGAGGAGATCTGCCAGTCGTTCGCCTGATGGTAAGAGTCGCACCAGTCTATAACAATATCAGAGCCACCTAAATCCTTGTTTGGCAAAAATCTGATTGTCACCGTACCATGTTCCTTATTTAAGACATTAGTTCGTAAGTCATAATTGCCCAGTAATTACACTTGCTACAGTGCCGTTTAATCGAAACACAGTGACGTGTTAGCATCACTGTTTTACGAAAGAAGAAGTGACACTGTCCTGGTACCCACCAACAGTACGGCGTATGGCCTAAGCATGTTCCAGACGGCTGGAAACAAGGCTTCCCAGCAAGGTAACCTTGGAACTGTTGGAAACCAGCGTTCCAACAGTGTAGACGGCTGTTGCAAACCAAATTACATACATACACTGTTGGAAACAAGCAAGGTCACCTTGGCGGGAAGGCTTGTTTCCAACCTTCTGGAAGACGCTTTAGACCTGTGTGTACTTAACAAAATAATAATATAATAATGATTAAATAACATTATTGTACAAAAAATCCACCTGAAAAAAGTCAACCCTTCATATTTATTATCGGTCGGGTCGAAGGTACGATATTAAGTTCCACAGAATTCATTATTGCCTCCCACTGCATGAAGAAGAAGGGTATCTTGTTTATGACTTTTTGCAGGCGGGTTTTGTTTTAGTTTTTAAATATACTTTTTTATTGAGTACTTTTGAGTCGTTGTAAAATAATTACAAGATGATTTAATATAATTATTTATTTTCTTATTAACGTTGTTTTAATTTGTAAAATGAGTACAGCTACATTTCCTAATAAACTGGACATTTTTGAAAACACTGGAATTGGTATTAATAACCTATATGCAAAGTACTTTTCAACATCTCGAAAATAAGCAAACATCTGATTTTGCTAATCTTAATAACATAGGCAGTATTAGCTTAATTCTTGTGTCTCCTGAAGCGGTATTAAAGCTGTTAAAATCACTTTACCTTTTTAAATCTGGCGATCAATTCCACCTGTATTTATAGTGAACGCGACTGATAGTTTAGTCGTACCTATCTGCATCCTGTTTAGGATCACTAGCCCAGGGAGCGGTTCCGCTGATCTGGAAATCGGCATATATAACACATGTGCTTAAAAAAAGTAACAAGGCTGTTATTCAAAATTATCGTCCCATCTCAAAACTGTGTTTATTCTCTAAAATTCTTGAACGAATTGTCTATAAAGACGTATACACTCAATTCAATACAGTTTTGATGACACCCAACATGGATTCCTTCGCAAACGATTCACTACATGCAGTGGCGGACTAACAGGGGGGCGGAATACATGTAACTTAACATTATGTTACGATTTATTACAAACAAATATAAAAAAAAAATATATAGTAATCGTAATTAATCACCGCATACTCTTACAAAAATAATTACTTACAGCCAGAATACACGGCAATATGTATCGTTGGTTTTGTTCTTTCATTGTTCTGCAGGGTTACACTTCTGGTTGGTGTTCTATTCCAATTGGTATACCTCAAAGCTCGTTATTGGCTCCTCTTTAATTCACAGTTTTTATTTCGAATATAAAAATGTGTTTCAAAAATTCTCATATCGTGTTATATTTTGATGATATGAAAATTGTTAAAACTATAGGTAGCTCTTCTAATACTTAACAACTTCAAGATGACCTAGACAGATTTATAACCTACTGCACTTATAATAAAATTCAACGATGAATACATCACGAAAGAAGTTCCCATCAAAGACCTCGGTGTTATCCTTAACAGTAAACTTCTACTCGATAAACACTTAAAACACATAGTAAATAAAGCATCTACAGTCCTCAGTTTCATCATAAGAATACCTGCTTTCGACCTCTGAAAACCATAAACATATTATACTGCTCCTAGGTGTGTAGCCATCTTGAGTATACGTCCATGGTATGGAATCCTCAGTACCAAATCTACATAATATCACATAGAGAGAATACAAAGAAAGTTTCTAAAGTATTTGGATTTTAAAGCTCATCAGAACTCGTTCGATTATAACGATAGATGTAAGGGGTACTGAAGAGATGTAAGCGCACTTTCTGCTGTTGCAATATAGATGCACCGTTGATATCTGACGACTGATTAACATCGGAAATCGTTTTGTCGATTGCCCAGCGCTTCTCGGTAGTGTAGGACTGCAATCTAGTATAATGTCACAGTTAGAACTCAAACTATTTTGTAAGAGTTCAAATTTAATAAGAAATACATACTTATAATGACAATTTTTTTTTTATTCTAATAAGCAAATGCTCGCCTTGAGCTCGGCAGACGCGCCTTGATGCCCATCAAGGCGCGTCTGCCCCCGGAACTGTCGGATGTCGGCTGCCGCTCGCGGCGCCCAAGCCCCCGCAGGGGCAACTGATAGCACGCCCGGTGCCACCAACCCGAACAGGGGTACGCGCCGGACTCCCATCCCCCGCAGCGTGCACCGTGAAAAGCAGCCCGTGCCACCGTAGTGGGCGCCTCAGGCACCCCAACGGCCTAAGCCTGTCCCCCGGCGCCAGCGTCTGCTCCCGCTTCCGCCCCCTCTGGTGAGGAATGGCGAACGGCGGAAAGTAAAAGAAGAAACCGCAGCGCCAAAAGAAAAAGAAGGCCACTTCCGCCGCTCCCGTGCCAGAGGCTACCCCGGTAAGGGAGAAAGTTAGGCGAAAGCCAAAACTTACTCCCTCCTCTTACTTCCGCCGAAAACGGCAGCCGTACTTGTGACGGTGTCGCCGGAGGCGGAGCGCAGAGGGGTCACCTACGACAACCTATTTAGCGGCGCTAAGGCTGCCCTTTTAGCTGCTGGGGGCGTGGAGGTGAGTTTCCGCCGCTCACAGACCGGGGCCCGGCTCCTCGAGGTTCCGGGGACAGAGAGCCCAAGAAAGGCTGATTTACTGGCGGAGACGCTGCGGCGTATTGCGGGGGGCGAGGAGGGCGTAAGGGTCGCCAGGCCGACAAAGTGCGTGGAGTTGCGCGTCTCCGGCCTGTACGACTCAGTCACGCCCGAGGCTGTCCGGGAGGCAATTGAGCTGAAGACTCAGTGCTCTCCCGGAATCGTGCGATTTGCCCCGGCCCCGGCGGAGTTGGTGCGGCGTGGGTGCGTTGCCCCGTCACCGTGGCCAAAATGTAAGCAGAGGCGGGCCGGCTCCTCGTGGGTTTCTCTACCGCGAGGATCACTATCCTCGAGGCGAGACCCGCGAGGTGTTATCGGTGCATGGGCACGGGGCATCTTCACCCGCAATGCACCAGTGGCTTTGCTGCAGTCAACCGGGGCATACGGCAGCGGCGTGTTCCGCCTTTCCCCACTGCCCCGTGTGCGCGGCGGGCAACCTGCCCGCCAACCATAGATGGGAAGGGCAGGCTGCAAGCCCTCCAAGGCTGCCAGGCCGCTTGCGGGGACAGTCCGAGCTGCGGCCGATCCCTGCGCCCAGGCTCTGGTGCGGATGGAGGAGAGTGGGGACGAGGCGCCTTCCTATGCCTCTACACCCTCCACCTAACGGACTCATTAGCCGTGCTCGCTCCTCGCCCCTATCGTCAGTGATCGGGGTACCGGATGCGTTGCAAAGTAGGGGGTCAAAAAAAAGGAGTGGGTTCACGTCCGTGACGGTAGGAGCTATCCGCCCCGGCCCCGGCGGAGTTGATGATGTTACAGGTGCATGGGCACAGGCCTCCTGCGCTCAAAGTGCACCAGCAATTTTGACTGCAGTGGACTTTGTTTCCGCTGCGGTCAACCGGGGCATTTGGCAGCGGGATGCTCTGCCGCCCCCTACTGCCCCGCATGTGCGGCGGGCAAGCAGCCCGCCGATCATATGATGGGACGAGACGGGTGTAGGCCCCCCAAAGCCTCCTGCCAATCGCCCGCCGGGCCTAGACAATCTAACGCTGGCCCCAGCACCCAGGCTCCGGTGCGGATGGAGGAGGGTGGGGACGACGCACGTTCCTAGGACTCTCCCCCATCCACATAACGGACTGCCGCACTTGCTCCTCGCCCCTGTCGTCAGTGATAGGGGTACCGGACGTGTTGCGCGGTAGGTCCAGTACGCGGTCGCACCCCCTTGCGGAAACTTTATCTCGTGAGGGGAGGCGGCGGGGCTAATCTGCCCTACCGCCCGCGAACCGAGCAACGTTGAAGCAGCCGCGCATGCTGTTGCTTGGGGCTGTGGGCGTGATGGACGGGGAAGTTTCCCACGCTCGCGGCTCTTCGCTATGGCGGCGTTCTGTGTGTACCCAGGATGCCGCAGGAGCAGGAATGCCTTGCCGCTGGGTGGGTCGCCGAAGATATAAGAAATTTCAGCGGCCCGTCCGCGAAGGTGGCGAGTAGGTACACGGCCGATTTTTTAGTGTTAGTTTAGATAAAAAAAAATGAGTGAGTTCACGTCGGTAGTAAAATGGGTATACAAGAAAAAAACATGAATATGGAATGTGATACATGCAGCGTGATATTTGACTGCCTCTGTGGCGCACCCAGGATAAAACTTTGTGTGATAAGCACGATGGTTTATTCTGTGTCTGGGTGTTAATTATCTATAATAAATATCCATAATAAGTATTTAGAAATTTAAAAGTATGTTTGTCAGTTGTCTGGTTTCCATAGTACAAGCTCTGCTTAGTTTGGGATCAGATAGCGTTGTGTGAGTTGTCCCAAGATATTAATAATATTAATTAATATTAAACAAGCATGACACATCGTAGGTACTTTATGTATGCAATGACAAGGCCACATAGAATTTTGATATGTGAGAACAATGAACTCGTAAAAAGTTTATGATAAATAAGTTGCAATGAATCATAATAAATAAGTATTTTGTACCGGAAAACAATGTGATAATTTATACGAGTCATTGCACATCACATCCTTAAAGCCGAGAGTTTAGAACAGCGGTGCGTGTAGCGGGAGTCTAGGGTTCCGTAGTAAACAAGGAACCCTTATAGTTTACGGGACTCGGTAAACGTAAGGTAGGACGACCCCCAGCCGGATGGACCGACGACCTAAAGAAGGTCGCTGGAATGAATTGGATGCGGAAGGACTGGATATTGTGGTGTAAATTAGGAGAGGCCTATGTCCAGCAGTGGATCGATACAGGCTGATTGATTGATTGATCATCAGCCTGTATTGATTGCTAGTCATAGGCCTCACCTATTACTGGAATTCTGGGTCCAATCACGATCTTTTTTCCGTATCCACGGCAAGCCCCTGCGAACTGTCAAAATCTTAAATCTTGTCATAATGGTAAATAGAGAGCAGCGTTTACAACAAACAATTTTTGAGCGCGTGTGCCTTGATGCATTTGTGAGCACACCTTCTGATTTACCATTATGACAAGATTTTGACAGTACGCTCGGGCTTGCTGTGGATACGGAATTAAAATCTTGAATAGGAACCCTGTACTGATAAAACGCCCCGCTACATGCGTTTCGTTATTCTAAATATGCTGCTTATAGATAGAGACCTAGCAACATTATGGTTGACAAACTGCACAGTGCAGGCAAAGTGCGGTTTTAGTCACTGGATTACTTATAAAACGCCTGTGACTCAGTGGTCACCGAGCATGTTGGGAGATCTGTGAGATGCCACAATTACAACCCTCCGTGTATCAGTGAGCATGCTAAGTCGTGCGCCTAATCTCTCTCCATTGCTGTTGAATTTCAATTGCATTGGGCTATGTGTGCGTTAGTGCCTGCGCATACACTTGTGAACTGTAATATCTCCTACTTTATTAGATTACCTGACGTAAAATCGGTGAGGAAAGGTGGCGGCTTTTTAGGTTTTTACAGCTGTGAATGTTTTTTATTTCCGTAAGTGCAGTACAAAGGAAGGTACATATTTTTTTAATCTTTTATTGTTTATAGAGGCTTTTTAATAATGCCAGCCTCATCATAACCCAATCTTAATTAACAAACTAATATCTATTGTAAAACTTACATTATTTTTATATACCTACTAGTAGGTTATGGATAAGTGAATATATTAAGGGGCAGAGGCACTCACTGCAGCTACCATTTTGTACAACAATTTGGCTTCTAACGAGCCAGGCGTTGCAAATATATCTATAAAGGCTCCTATTACATAAATATTATTCTACAATGAGCTAGCAGTGATTCTCTCTCTCCCTAGTTCTTTTTACATTCCATTAGCAAGTGTTGGACATCATCAATCTACTTAGATTTTGATAAAAGTAAGTACCTACAGTTAATTAGTCCACTGTGATCCAACCCTTGAATTTGAACACATCTTTCTGATACACATTGTGTAAAATAATAAAAAATAACAACGTTAATAATATGATATCTTGGGACAACTCACACAACGTTATCAGGGTCATTATTCACTATCTTTTTTTCGTTTTTGCGTCAAGCCCGCACTTCTAACTGTCAAAATCTTGTGAGAGAGCTGCGCTTAGAAATGCATCGTGCATGCGCGCGGACATCTTTCGGCTTGCGAAAACGAAAAAAAACATAGTGAATAAGAAACCTGATCCCAAACTAAGCAGAGCTTGTACTATGGAAACCAGACAACTTATAAACATACTTGTATTATTCTAAATATATATTTTATAGATAATTACACCCAGACACAGAACAAACCGTCGTGCTCATCACACAAAGTTTTATTCTGGATGGCGATCGAACCCACGACCTGCGGTTTAGCAGTCAGGGTTACTAACCGCTAAACCAACAGACCAATACATATCGTAGGTACCTATTAATATAATTATTCCAAAAGTTTGTGAGTATTGATGTGTGTTTCTCTTTCACGCAAAAATTACTGAACGGGTTTCGATGAAACTTAACTATAAAGTAGTTTAGGATGATTTTTAATATACTAGTAGTACCCGCTCGTGGCTTCTTTACATAACACTTAATTATAAAAATATATATATTACGGGTCTTAATCGCGTGAATAATTTAAGGTAAAATACCTTGTTTATTGCCCGACGTTTCGACCGTATTGCAACGGCCGTGGTCACGGGAAGACTCCACAGACACAGTCTTCCCGTGAGATGTGTACAAATCGCGAAAGTTTATTAACATTTATAACACTTAATAACTTTGTGATGTCAGTTTTGGAAAATATTTAATATATTAACTCATAATCACCTACCACTTGTTTTGGAGTTAACCACCTAAAGCATTCTGTAGGTGGTTAACTCATGAAGTCGATTTTACTCTAGTAAAATAGTTTTACTAGATTAAAATCGTTCTTTATTGTGAGGTTTAGGTCCTCAACATGACAAAGACACATCGATTTTACACCGCAGTCTCTCAGATCGTTGTGTGACAAAAGTAGATAGCACGTGGTGAAGGGTTTATTTGTTTTTTTTTTTTTTGTAAAATATATTTCGAAGTTATTTGGTGTAATATAAAGAAGCTACGAGCAGGAAGTTATTAGTTTAATAAAAATAGTAAATACATAAGCTATGAAACAATGCGGGGAAAGCAGCAGGCTTATGCTAGTTAGTCATTTTTAATTAGTTAATGATTTTAGATTTGTCTTTTATTTTTAAAATAGCACAATGGAGTAATTAACTAATTACTTACAAATATTTCAATCTCTCAATATGTTGTGATAAAACTATCGCTAGTAGTACTTGTTAACTTTCACTGGCGGCTCTGCCCGCTTGAATGTCCGTTATCGCGTTAAAAAATATACCTTACTCGTCTCCGTGACTTAAACTATCTCTATACCAAATTAAACTTATACTTGGAAATGTAAGAAACAGACAAAAAGGGTACCTTTTTTTTTCTTTATTTTAAGGAACCTTTTTTTTTTTAATAAAATAAGATAACTAGCAATGTGGGATTGTGGTTCCACATTACTAGCAATCCTGTTAACCCCTCCAGCTAAGCTCTATGGCTTGTGTTAGGAGTGGGTTCACGTCGGTAGTACAATGGCCAGGATTCGAACCCACGACCTCACGATTGCGAGACCGATGCATTAGCCATTAGGTTACCGCCGCTTTGTCCATGAACATGTCAGTTCCCTGCAGAGTTACTTATAGATTGTATCGCACTTCATTTTTGTGGTAACTCCGGCTCCACTCGTTAGCCCAACGTTTGTCCCAACGCCACTCGTCCAACGTGTGTATCTAGAATAACGCTCGTCCCTACGTTGGCACATTGGCGCCAACATAGAGCGACGAGCGTCTGCTATTACAGAATTGGATATTTTCTAGTTCCACACGTTGGGCAAGTGGCATTGGGACCAACGTATGGAACTGGTGTTATAAAAAACTTTTCTGTCTTTCTAACCTTATTTCTTTTTACTTGTAAAGTCAAACAGACAGTCGAACAGACAGACAATATCTATAAAGACGGACGTATGTATTGCTAATTATTGTATGCGTAAACATAATAACTAAATACTTCATTTGTGTATAGACCAGTATAAGGGTCGGACGTTTGCGCTGTTATCAACCGTTTTATCTCCTAAATGTCAACTTTGTTATAATCAGTGTTGAGTGAGTTCATTTTAACTACATGTTAATGATAAATAAATTAACTGTGAAATGTGAAGTGACAGTTTGAATGAGACTTAGTGTTTTTTTTTCTGGATTGACAATAAAGTGGTAAGATCCTTGATAGTAAGTAATTATTGACTGCCTCTGTGGCGCGATGGGAGTGCATCCGACTGCTACGCAAGAGGTCGTGGGTTCGATCTCCACCCAGGATAAAACTTTGTATGATGAGCACGATGGTTTATTCTGTGTCTGGGTGTTATTTATCTATAATATGTTTATCAGTTGTCTAGTTTCCACAGTACAAGCTCTGCTTAGTTTGGGATCAGATAGTGTTGTGTAAGTTGTCCCATGATTTTATTATATTATATTATATCAACGATATAAGGTTGCCTGCAGACGTTTATGCAGAGATGACTGACTTCTTGCATTAGACTGATAATTACCAGATCAATTCAAGACCAGTTTGTTGTACTGTTTTGATTTTTTTTTGACATGACTGCCTTAAAAAAAGAGTGTATTGTTGTAATTGTTCATAATCAGCCTATCGCAGTCCACTGATGGACATAGGCCTCACCAATTGCACGCCACTTTGTTCTATCTTCGGCTTCTAAGCTGGTATGTTTAAGTAATTTCTAAATGCCTGCTTTGATTTAGATGAATTTGGAATTGTTAAGGCCATCCGAGAGGGTGTAAGGTTAAAGCTGGATACACTTTTAAAAAAAGATCTACAATTAAAAATATGAACACACTAACAATAATACTATATGTAATTAACAAACATTAATCTATATTATTATCTATACTATCAGTCTATTTTTATAAACATACCTAATTTTGTTTTTGAGTTTTTTAATAGGCTTCTCAAAAAGGGAACTACTGTGCTGAAAGTTACTTAATTTTGAAATCGATTGCGGGGATGCCTTGCCTCATGTAGAGATATACAAAATTCACTATGATTTTTTTAAAGAGAATAAAAAATTTAATTTTACAACTTTCTAAAATAGAAACAATAAAACACAACAAAAATAATACAAGTTTTAAGTCACATATGCTATAAAAATATTGTATAGATATTACTCATCAACATATTTCCGACGCCATTTACGATAAGTTTTTGACAGTCGTCAGTTTAGAATCGTTAAATTTTTCTTGGTACTATAAGCTATATTTTTTTTTTCATATGGCATCGTTAGGCTTATTAATATTCAACTCATTTTTCAGCTTTGATTGTGTAAACATGACTATGGGAATGATTATTTGTAGTCATTTTGAAAATAATGTAATTGTAAAAAATATTTAAAACAAGTTTTTAAGTGTACATTTGATATTAAAAAAGTACTCCTGAAGACAAAACAATCGCGTTAAAACTTAATTGATTTATCTTGTTTAATTTCGAAGTTCTTATGGCCTCCTTCCGACTCCATCATCAGACCCTAGATATCATGCAGCACTAAAGTATGCACTCAGACAAAACAAATGAGCTCAAACTCGATGGGTTATTTTATTTAGTTAAGAAGTTCCTGTGGCCGTCTTTTGGCTCCATCATCAGAATAGCCCCACGGTACCATTATTGTTCTGTTAACAATGATACATAAAAGGTCGAGGTAAAAGTAATTCGTATTTTTCATACAAAGAAAAAAAAATAGGTATAATTTTTTATTTATTTAATTAAATAAAAAATGATAGGTACCTAATTTTTTTTTTTTTATATTTTTTCAGCAATGGGATCATGGTATACCCACAGGATGGCAACAAGTCATCGATCAAAACGGCACAGACATAATTTATATTATGTATGTTTAAAGTTAACTTCAAAAGAACACACATTTTATTGATCCAAAATCTTAAAATTTTTACAGCATTTATCATGGTACACCCAAAAGATGGCAACAAGTCATTGACCAAAACGGCACATACATAAAAAAAAATACAGCAATGGGATCATGGCACACCCACAAGATGGCAACAAGTAATCAATCAAAACAGCACATACATAATTTATATTATGAATGTGCTTATTTGCTTTCTAAAGAGTTCTGAAGTAACCGAAGCATGTGGAATTCTGATGGAGCAAGATCAGGGCTACACGGAGAATGCATAATCAGATCCCAGCCAAGCTCACTCCATTTTTGCTGAGTGGCTATAGTTGAGTGCGGTCTGGCGTTGTCATGATGGAACACCACGCCCTTCCCGTTCACCAGCTCCAGCCGGTTTTTCTCAATGGCTTCTTTTAACCTCATCAGTTGCTAGTGGACGATTCCTTTCCAATCCCACTATGCATACAGCATCACTTTGTTTCGAGTCAGGCCGGGCTTTGCCACGGTCTGTGGTGTCCTCGCTTCGACGACGGTTTTCATTTTTCATCACGCGTAATCAACCGTTTAAGAAATAGGTCGGAATTGTTACGTTTCAACAAAGAATCCCAAACGGAAACACATTGCATTAAGTTTCTCTCAGTGAGGTCATGTGGTACCCAAATATCAAGTTTTTTCTTGTACCCTGACTTTTGTAAATGACGTAAAACTGTTTTGTGATCAACATCCAGTTCTTCACCAATATCGTAACTACTAATATGTCGATCTAGCTCAATTTTTTCAAAGATGGCACTGATTTTATCCGTCCAGAACAAGCCTCATCATTCACACTAAAATTTCCAGACTTGAAACGCTTGAACCTCATTTGTGCTACTCGTATTGATACTGCATTAGGTCCGTAAACCGCACAAATTTTATTTGCAACGTTCGTCGCATTTTTACCAGCAATGAAACTTTAAAATGTACCTAATTTCTTTATCACATAGGTACGTTCATTTTGCTTGCTTGAAAAACAATTGAAAAATGGCGGGAACTAGTTTTTTTTTTATATACATCTTCAGAATGTCAATATTTAATGGTATTAAAACCAGGCAGTTACATTCAGTACAACCAAAGAGATTTGATTACTAACATTACATTCAAAATACGAAAATACTTTTGCCGCTACCAAGTACACCAAATTTAAGCCCAATTGGTCATCGGGAAGTGGTTCTTATTTTGCTACCAAGATTTCTGACGAACACACAAATATTTCAAATTAAATAAAAGCTTGTAACTACCAGCTACACCATCAGAACAGCTCATAGGTACTATATTATTATTGAATGGTCAATAAAATTCATTCAGTTTCAAATATAAAAATTATGAGAAGAAGCTGCCAAGAAACTCATAGAATCAGAAATGTATCATGATTCTATGATCAATTACAGTAATGTATTATTTTAGTAAATAACCTACAATAAGTAGCTAACAATAGCAATACAAGGATTTTTAATTAAAATTTATATATGACGCATTCTCTTCTATAAATGACAGTGTGAAGTGTGCAATACTGCAATCTATAGACATAGAATACATACTAGCGTGTATTCTAAGTCTATTTGTGCAATTATCCTAAGCCTCATAAAGAATTGAAATTTTTAACATTTAACTGTGGAGATTGAACATGTAGCCTCTTCGGCCACAGTAGTACATTCCCACTACACCACCGAGGCAATCATCATTAAAATGATATTCATTTTCTCATATCTCTTCTGTCTTTTTAGGTTGTGTATAAAATAAGTAATTAAAATGGCTAGAGGAAAAACATTATGTATTATATTTATTACTAACGCGTACTTCGTTGTGTCAAGTTTCATTTTTCATGAAAATACAAAAGTAACATTTATGCCAAGAATGACAGAACTTACAAACGAATATTTTGGATATTCTACCTTGTTGAATGCTGATGGGTAAGTTTCAATTCATTTTACTGAGAAAACAGACGTGATGCAAATAGATCTTTGTTTTATGTTTATTGTGTTTGACATTAAATCTGTAATTATTAATAATAATTATTATTTGAATAATTAAATAAATTTCTTATTTAATGTCCTATGCAAGACATCATAAAATATCATAGAACCTCCAAATCATTGACGAATTCACTAATATCAATTGTTGCATTTACTTTCTATAATTATACCAAATGTCAACAGAAGCTCAAACTTGGTACAAACTAAAGAATAAAATCTACCAACTATATTATTTAGTCATCATCAAACAGTACCAACATAATGAATACATTTTTTAATTCTATCGGTTTTATCATTGTCAACCATATACAACATTATTCTTGGTATAGTGCAAGTAGTTTTAAGTTTAAGTAGTTTGCTCAGAATCAATAACGCAATCCATTGGGGTAGTTTTTGGAACATGTTATATTTTTTCAATTAATTAATTAATCAATCTTTAATTAATTCTAACAGTCCAAATCCTGCTTACAATGTGATATGAAATGTGATCATCACTTACTTTTCTATTAACCATGGACTACTACGGGACGAAACGAACACAAGACAACTTGAACTGCTTATAACTCTGCAAGTTTTCAATATTTTCATTTTCTTTTTTTATGCGATTTCTTGAAGTAAAAATCTTGTAGGGTATCTGAGCTTTGCACCACACCAATAATGATCTTGTATAAATATTGGTACTGGGGACACTTAAGCCTTCTCTCCGATGAGGTCGTAATAATATAGATATCTACTACGCAGGCCAACAACGGATTGGGATCCAATCTATTTATTACCAATTTGTCGGAAAAGCGGTTGAAGGGCACCGAAGCATATGATACTGGGCAAACGAGACTAACAAACTAATGTCTCAAATGAGGAGCGCAGAGCGATGACATTCAGATCTTTGCCAAACAAAGGTTTGGGTGGCACTGATACTGTTATGAACTAACGTTACGCTTACCACCAGGCTTAGCTTACAACCAGTTGCTCTCTTCATTAAGTGGTATAAAAAAGTGAAATTAACTATGCACAATGGCATAAAATCTACACTAATATTATAAAGAGGAAAGATTTGTATTTTTGTATGTAACGAATAAACTCAAAAAGTACTGGACCGATTTTAATAATTCTTTTTTTGTTGGATAGCCCATTTATCGAGGAAGGCTATAGGCTATATAACATCACGCTACGACTAATAGGAACAGAGTAGCGACGAGAAATGTTGCAAAAACGGGAAAAATTTAAGCATACGAAGTTGCGCGGGACAGCTAGTTTACGATAAAACTTTATTTTTCCAGACTCTACATAGGAGCACCTAAAGCGATGAACATTAGACGACAGAGATGTGGAATGGCTTTCTTTTGTCCTATACAGGACCTAACTATGAAGCAAATATTATGTGATGTCATAGGATCTAGAGATTACTATGCAAGTAGAAGTAGAAATAATTTCATAATGCCGTTTCAAGATTTACGTGATGGGATGTGGTTTGGAGCAGCTATGGCATTTCTGAATAATGACAGGCTAATGGTATTGTATTGTACTTTTGTGTTTATTGTTTAAATGTAGTGCAATATTATCGCAAATAATATAATGTCAACTAAAGAGAGTTTCACGTTCCATCGTGTTTGGTGCAAACAACTGTTTTGGGCAAAAATAAAATGGTTAATGTCTTAGTTATTAACATTCGTTTCCCCCCACAACGGTTACTGAGACGATCTAGTTTTTTTGATGGGATTTGAACAAAGACTTTTAAATAAATAATTATATTATTAAATAAATAATTTTATTTTACTAAAGGCTCTATTTTTCAGATAACTGCTCCGAGAGCCAAAAGGGACTATGATGCAAAGAATCATTTATTGCACGGATCCAGTTTCCTTTTAACACCTAGAAGGATAAGAATTTTGGACCCCTTGGCTGATGGTATGTTTGTTTTTAGAATAGTTGAGGAAAGATTTAATTGATTTAAAGCATTTAGAAAAAAATAATACAATTACATGACGATTTCATTGTCATTAGTTTTGCTAATAGAGTCATGCTAGCAAATCTTGATTTTTGTGATAGACCAAATCGCGCGATGATGAACAAGTTTGATGTGGTCTAATAATAAACGAGTAACTAACCAATTTTTAAGAAGAATGCAGATAATGTATGAGTACGGCTTTGTTCAATAACTTTCCGATTTATACTTGTAACAGTTTTTCTCTCTCGCACAAACAGAATATTTATGTTTTTACATTGTGGTTCTGTCACTGTCTTTTCTATCTGGGTTATTTTGGATTTTTACGAAGAATCTTTATTTATATTATGCTTTACCTATTTTAACAGGAACCTGTTCTACTCTACAAGAGTAGGGTAAAAAAGGCAATTTTAGAAATATAAGTGTTGCGCAGGTTCTTGTAAAGATTCAATAATCTGCATAACACTTATATTTCCAAAGTCACATAAGTAGATAAAATGTAGCATATTTTCCCAACAGACGGACGCACTATACACCAAGCCTTCGTGACAGACGGCATGAGGAAAGAATATGCACCAAACAAGACCCATATTTATTACTATGCGCATGGGCAGTTTGGTTTCTCAATAGCCGTGACTAAGATGAATACTGTGGTCCTTGGTGCACCTGGATTATTGCAATGGACAGGTAGATAGACATTTTTAATTAGCTACTAAAACAGGTGGAGGGTCTGTGGTACCAGCTCCTTGCGTGCCATAGATCATGAGTTCAATACCACAGGTCACAGACACCGCGAGTCATTATTACATCACCACTGCTTAAAATTATTAAAGGAAGACATCATAAACAAATCGCTATGGATAATTTGGCACTCACAAATCTGCACTGGGGCAGAGGTGTCCTTCGTGTCTCTATAAGAGTACCTACAGTAATTAACCATGCGGGTGAAGAGTCTTCTCTCTTCTAGAGAGGTGACCTGTGACCCTGTAATGGAAACGCTGTAGGAAAGGCTGTTTATGTGTGTCCTAAAAGTTTTTATTCTTGGAATTCGGGATCGGATATTTAAGGAAACGTAACCTAAATAGTTTCAATTCAAAAGTATTTCATAAGAGCACACGTACTTCGTATTATTAGATAATATTCTTTGCCTGAAGTACGAGTACGTGTTTGAAATGAGACAGACTTATAACTGAATAACTTAATATTTTTTTATCTGTAACATTCCAGGTGGTTTCGTTTCTTATGCATTTAACCCAAATGATACTGCTCCATTCATAAATCAACAGCCTATTGTGAACACTTACTATACAAAGGAAATGGAACCGGATGACTATTTTGGTAAGATTTTACTTTCAAATTAGCTCTTTGCCAATGTTTATTCAGCGTTCTAGCTGTTGTGATGTCGTTTGTTGCGACAAAAAATATTCTATGTCCTTCTCCAGGACTCAAACTATCTGCATGCTAAATGTTATCTAATTCGATTCAGCGGTTTAAGCTTGTAAAAGTAACAGAGAGACAGAGTTACTTTCATATGTACATTCTTAAGTTAAATACGACATTACCGTCAAGTTTCATTAAAACTCCTTAGGCAGTTTTTGTGTGAAAGAGCAACAAACATCTATTCATGGTGTATCATCACACACACATCACACACATCCTTTATCACCCATCACATTATATTGTTAGTAGGATTTTGCGACACAGTTTTGAGAGTTCTTGAGAGGACTGAGGCGAGGATAAGCCACTGTCAGCTTTGACACAATGTTCAAAAATGTCTTTGTCATGATTAAAGCAATAAATAATGCATTTAACTTATAAATAGTTTAAAAATTTCAGGGTACAGTGTTGAATCAGGCATTTTTGAGAGAAATGGTAAAGTGCTTTACATTGGGGGCGCTCCACGGTACAACTTAGCAGGCGGAAAGGTAACTGGAAGACCGTTTTGAATAATAAGAGCATGAATATAAGGCGGTTCAAAGCACAAGAAAGGTTCTAATTCTGAATCATGAAAGTGCAACTACTAGCTATTACAAATTAATGAGCTGCGGACCGCTAAGCACGATCAATTTGACTTCTCCGAGGATCACCTTGACGTAGCACCTTGTCTTTTCTACCTTGTGTTCTTACTATAAAAATCATGACAAGAGCAAATTCAAATTTCAGGTTCTATTATTTCATCCAGCAACTAGTGAAACCAGGCCTCTACGTATCCGAGCCAAAATCTTGGGTCCACAGATAGGCTCCTACTTCGGAGCCAGTCTTTGCAGCGTAGATATCAATGAAGATGGACTTGACGATCTTTTGGTGGGAGCTCCAACCTTTGTCAATAATGAAGACGCTTTGCCTTATGATCAGGGAGCAGTATTTATCTACATAACGAAAGAGGTAAATACACACCCGTTGATACAATATAAAGTTAGATATTATGACTTAGGCTGCAAATGTGAACCTAATCTGACGGTAAGGAATTTAATTGGACTTCGCACGCACACAAAGCTGCAGAGTCAATTTCTAAACTGGCCTTCAGTATAGTCACCAAGACTATAGTTGTTGTGGAGGTTATATATCCCTGCTTAATAATCTACACTTGCTGTATCAAAATTTGCTAGAAATGTTGATAAACTTTCGCGATTTGTACACATTATTAAAATATATACATATATTACGGGTCTTGATCGCGTGAATAATTTAAGGTAAAATACCTTGTTTATTGCCCGACGTTTCGACCGTATTGCAACGGCCGTGGTCACGGGAAGACTGAGTTGAGTCTTCCCGTGACCACGGCCGTTTAAACCATTTAAACGCGAATAGTAGCGACATAAACATTTAGAATCACGTCTCTAAATTGAGTGTCATTTAAGTATTCAGAAGTTAGTTTTTTGCTATGAGAACGAGCAAATGTTCGAGAAATTATTACTTTAATTTTTTACTGCCTTTGTGGCGCGGTAGGAGTGTGTTCGACTGCTATGCAAGAGGTTGTGGGTCCACGAGACACCACTTTGTTAGATCCACAAATTATTGTTCCGAATCTGTGTGTACTTTGTATCCGTAACTTGCATGTTTGTAAAGTCCCCCCCAATACAGGGCTTGTACCCTACTAGGAGTTGTTTCTTAAAAAAAATGATATTTTGCAGTCAGCCTCTGGATTTGTTTTGGAAGAATCTGGTTACGTGTCAGGCTCTGAATCGGATGGTGCACGATTTGGAAGTGCAATTGCAGACCTGGGTGATGTCAATGGCGATGGATTTAGAGGTATGATCGAATTCAAATTCAATTATTAAAGTAATTGCTTGGTAAACAGTATATTGACTGCCTCTGTGGCGCGGTGGGAGTGTATCCGACTGCTACGCAAGAGGTCGTGGGTTCGATCACCACCCAGGATAAAATATTTATTCTGTGTCATTTATCTATAATATGTATGGATTTAGCAATATATAAGTATATATATCAGTTTTCTGGTTTCTATAGTACAAGCTCTGCTTAGTTTGGGATCAGAGAGCGTTGTGTGAGTTATCCCAACATATATAACCAATAACAACACGATCTATATCTTTGTATGGTACAATTTGTTTAAAAAATAAACGTTTAACTTTAGCTTATTTCGGATAAGCTTTTTTAATAAGTTTAAGCTAGAGGAATTATATAAATAAATAGGTTAAAAATGCACTATTAACATTGCAAGTAAATGATTTTAAGCAAACTCGTGGCTGTGAGATCAGATAAATAAATCCTAATCCTATTTTTTTATAGATGTTGCCATAGGAGCACCCTGGGAAGATGATGGAATTGGAGCTGTATATATTTACATGGGTCATGCTAATGGCCTAAAAAAGGAAAATGTACAACGAATCCAACCGTCAGGTGCCCTAGGTTTTGGTTGGTCGATATCTAAAGGAATAGATGTAGATCAGAATAAATGTAACGGTAAGTTATTGTTTCTTTTTTTTAATCTTTTTTTTGTAAAAGGACTTGGTTTACAATAAAAAGCGACCACATCGTAATGCTGCTTAAACACTAAACAACTATGACTTACAATCTAAATCTTAAACAAAATTTAACTAATTTATTATTTGCTTAGCGTTATTTGAGTCTGGTATTGACAAGATAGTATTGCAACTGCCCACGTCATAAATACATGTTATGATATTATTAAATACAGTACTTCTTAATGCTTCGTTCCGGACACACTCCACTAAAACATGTTGCACGTCTTCGATTACACCGCACTATGAACAATTTGGAGACGCCATTTTTTTCGTAGTGGAATATGCCCGGATCGAACCCTAAAGGTAGTAACTAGAGTGGACCTATTTAAGTTGCGGTAAGTTATTGTTGTAGGAGTAAAACATCAAACTATTTTAGATTACCATACGCTGCAGGGTTCATTCATTTAGCAAAAATAATGAATTAATCAATCTTAAATGTTGGTAAAGTTTTGCGGTTTACGAATTATGGGTTTTAGTCGCGTAAATATTTAAATATTCAATTAAAAATCTATTTCATTATCATTATTTTTAGTGTGAAATTTCGAACCGATGGCAGGTAATTAAATATAGTAACAGATTATATCGTAATTTTTTTATAAGAAAATAATCTCACACCTGATTTTTTCTCCAAATTCCTACATGAGTTCACCTTTGAAAATCTTTACACATGCTTAGCAATTACTGTCTATATGTCAATAGTATTATAAATAGAGTTGTCAATTGTGTAATATTATAGAATTCTGTTTAAAATCTATACTAACATTATAAATCTGAAGGGTTGAACGCGACAATCTCAGAAACTACTGGCTCGAATTGAAAAATATAACATCACGTTACAATCAATAGGAGCGGAGCAACAATGAAAAATGTTGCAAAAACGGGGAAATTGACGCAGACGATGTTGCTCGGATCAACTAGTAACCTAATGTAAATGTTGCAGTCGCTTTAAGCTACTGTAGCAGCTAGTAGGCTATCATGTCATGAAATAACGATATAATATTGTGTTTTATTTTATATTTTTGGTTTATCAAAAGTGTAGTAATTTGATGACCCTGCGATATGATTTGTTAGTAAACATTTGACATTATGCGCATTTAATACAATCTGGGCTTTATTTTTCAGATCTAGCTGTAGGTGCATTCAAAAGTCAGACCTCGTACCTGTTCCGTTGTATTCCATCAATACGTGTTCACGCCATGATCAGGGTGCCTAACGCCATCAACTTGCCAAGTAACGTGACGACATTCACTGCTATGTTTTGTGTGACAGCACCTTCGATTAAGTTCCAATCTGATGTCAAATTAAGTTAGTACCCGTTGACATATTTAAAGAATAACTCTACATTATTAAACTTACTTTTTTTTATACAGCTAATTGAAGATCTGGTCTTTTCACTTAGTCGTCATCAGGTAGCGAGCCTAATGATAAGCACTACGCTTGCCTAGTTAGGCCTCAGTCCGTAACCACTAGATTAACAGGCTAGTCCTTGGCCGGCCATTAACAGAGAACTTGAAGCAGCGAGTTTAGACTGCTTCTAGCTGCGACTGCATAGCAAACTACAATCTTCTATGTACACACATACACGGAACCGCTCAAGCAGTCGCGACTGCTTGAGTGATGGAATTTCATAATACAGTTATGCAGTCGCCAGGTATACTCTGAGTGTTCGAGCTGTCGACTGCTCTTACACAGTTACTTCCACCCTCGCCCTTCATTCTATGCGTCGGCGGCGGCGCGCGCATCCGTGTATGTTGATCACTGGCTGCCTTCTCGAATAGTCCGTGTATGGTCAGCTGTTGCCTTGCGTTGTAGCACAGTCAAGATATGGCAGAGAAACTGCTCAGATAAAGTTCTAAACTTAAATTGAAAAATTAAATTACTAATTTTCAGACCTTATTGGAATAATAAAAGCTGACCCTGAGGACAACCGAGCCACTGTTGTTGAAGATTCGACATATTCCATAACAGCTTTAGCGGATAGTGAAACGTGTGATCAGAGAACGATTTACGTCAATGTAAGTAGATACGCATAATTTTGGATCATACTTCTAAGAGATAACACTTTAAAAATTTAACAAACACACTTCTACGCTGTATGAAGGAAAAAGAGTTTATTATAATATCAAAAACATATGTTTCAGTCGACTGCCGACCTTCTAAAGCCATTGGTTTTAACATTTGAACTTCAAGCTGACGAGTTAATGAAAGGTAAAAATCCATTAAAGTACTTACTAAATTTTAAATCTAATGTCCTCCAGAGAAAGGGGGGGGGGAGTAACGAAGGCGCAGTGCGATGTAAGATTCATTTTAATGTTTTAGGTAATTCAACCACATTTTTGAGGAATGCTGCCAGATTGTCCAACTCTTCTATATTAAAGGATATATTTCCAGTACAGTTGATGAAAGATTGTGGTGACGATCTATTTTGTTCGCCTTGGTTGGATGTAAGATTGGAAGCCATAGAAAAGTAAGATTTTTTACGAAACTACATATATAAATCATTTACAGTTACACATTTGACTAACATTATATAAAATTTACCTAAACTAGCGGCCTGTGCATGACATAATGATTTAAAAATACCTAAACATGGTGTTTTTAGTCCTCCTAATCTGTAATCTCTATAAAACATATAACGTGTGAATAATCGTGGAATAATTTAAAACTTAACAGAGATTAATTCATAACATAATCCACAATGTCGGTTTACCCCAATCCATCTAAAACCACATGGTTATTAATTAATACAATACGTATTTAATAGTATTTAATATACGTAAACTAATTACACCCACATTTGACTTATAAATTAATGCAATGCAATACAATGCTACGGCAATCGGAATGCTGGACCAATGAAAATAATCCGATATCCACTATCGATGCTTATGCCCCCTATTTTGGACATGAACTAATCTCAACCAAAATTATCGTCGCATATGTTCGTGAAGAATTGCAGTTCACTTCCTAAGAATCGGATTTTTCAGAAAGTAACTGTCTTGTAATCAGAATTCAAAAAGATTACACTATAATTTGCTCATTTCGACCCCCGTGCACTAGAAATATTACGAATTACTTGCATTGTGTAGTACGACCACTAAAAACATTATATTTACGAAGGACATCAA
This sequence comes from Herminia tarsipennalis, assembly GCA_945859575.2. Classification (NCBI taxonomy): domain Eukaryota; kingdom Metazoa; phylum Arthropoda; class Insecta; order Lepidoptera; family Erebidae; genus Herminia; species Herminia tarsipennalis. Next base: position 3,774,174 of record OX243834.2, on the reverse strand, counting down.
CACTTAAAGGCTATGCCTGGATTGAAACTCGGTATTACTAAACCCACAGTCCTTGAAAACGATGGTTCTTAAACAACAGCTTACAGACCATTCTAATGTTTTATTGTATATTAAATAAAATACTAGCATACTTTTATTTGTAAATCGAATCGTGGATATAAAGGAGTGGTAAAATCTATTGTAAAGCGTAATAAAATGCATACTAAAGAAAAAAAACACCCAATGACCATATTTAAAAACAAAATTAACTTATATAATAATAATAATACCTGCAACAAATTATTTAAACGATTAAAAATAGAATAATAACAGGACAAAAATTAAAAAAAAAAACATTAAAAATACCTGGTTGACAGGCTTGTAACATTGACAACAGAAACACTATTTCTTACAAACTGCTCAGCACCTGTATCAGACACACCTGTAAATTCCTTTAAAATTGTCAATGACTATTTGGCAGCAATGTGTGGTGCGTTGGCCAATGACGTTGAATAAAATGAATCAAACAGAACAAGATCCAGCTTGCTTGCGTAACACTAAAAATACATCCCCTCATTCAATTGCGTTTAGCCCCAAAGACCTCAAGAAATGGTAAAAGTAGTATTATGATTGAGATCCCATAGTGATCGCATCTTACAAATCACCAACAGTGAGTTCAGTGAATAACTGCGAAAGTTGTAATAATTTCTGCACATTTGGGGTTCCCCAAGAGAGTACCTATTATTGGGCCAACACTGTTTTTGATTTACATAAATAACTTAAATAGCGTTCTCCTACCCAATGTCGATTTAATAATGTACGCTGATGACACTGCTCTTTTGTACCATGAAAGAAACTGGCAAAAAGTTATACAAGCGGCTGAAAACGGTCTCGCTAGGGTTACAGAGTGGCTGGAGAACAGTACTCTCACAACTATCAACGATTCTAAATATATGTACATTTTTTCGTAAGTTTTACATTACCGACACATCCCAAAAGCTAGAGTTTAAATTTTACATTTGTTTCTATGCAATCGCACTATCAACTGCATTTATTGCACTTGTGTCCCTCTCTCTCTTGGATAAACTCTTAAATACCTGGGTGTAATGCAACTGGGTGTAACGTCCCTAGAATACTATAACCCATAATTTATATAATGTTAAAAATATACAGATATTAAAAAATTGAACAGATTAAAATATAAGTCTCATTTTACGATGGCGCAGGGAGATGATACTCAAAAAGGCCTACTAACGTACACCATAACGCAAACACACACAACTCGTAAATATCTTGTAACTTTAAGCTATATATTTTATTTTAAACTAATTATATTGACATATAACATTTTTATTATTTCACATCTAAACTTAAAATAGAGTTAAATTGCTCATTAGCCTTATAGGCTAGATCGTAATGAATTGTAAAGAACAATGTTCTTTATACCCAAAAATAAAAAAGTAATAAATCAGTTCAGGGATCTCACAACTTTTATATGAACTTAATGTAAATAAATATTAAATTTTTATTATAACTAAAAAGCCCATTACCAGTCCTAGTTTAGTCTGTCAGTCAGTGAAGATAGGCTGCCCGATAGGGTATCGGGCCGCCTGTCTTCCTGGGTCTGCATAGTCCACATATTATAGCGATTATTACCTCTGGACGGACTCTGGGTCTATACACTAGCAGTCGACAGCTGGCAGTTTCAGACTGCAAGATCACGCGCATACTAGCTAAACGGTTGTCGACCGGCTACTTGCTAGTGTGTGTTCAATTGTCGCGGACTGTCCGGTCGATACCTGACGATCTGACGATCTATCTACTTTATGTTCTAGCCCTTACATACCTGGTACTAACAAGACGTTTGGAGTAAGGCTAACAGTAGTAAATCAAGAGGAACCAGCATATGGCTTAAAAGTCAACATTTCACTCCCAATGCATCCAAAAAGAATACCTAGCGACTGCTCCTTTGAAGTCCCAAATATGGTCTGCAATTTCCCTCAACCTTTTTCAAGAAATGAAACAATTATTTGGGAAATAGAATTAGAATACAATTTGAATGTCACCGAAGATGTGCATTTGATAACTACTGCAGAATTCAGTGATAGATTCTACAGAAATATAACTGAGAAAAAATTTGAAGATGTGGATCTTGTAGTCACTCCTCAAGCTAACTTCAAAGTCAGTGGGTAAGTTTATGATATATATAATAACCTTTTAATACTACTATGGCTCGTAAATAGAACAAATACATTTTTGTTGATCTCAAGGGACTCGAGTCCTCGAAAAGCTTATACTAAAGCGTATAGTAATGGATATACGGGTCCTTATTCCCGTTATTTTTTTATCGTTTTCGCAGCAAGCCCGTGCGAACTGTCAAAATCTTGTCATAATGGTAAATAGAGAGCTGCGCTTAAAAATGCATCAACGCACATGCGCGGCGGACATCTTTAAGCACACCGCGCATGCGCCAGTTCGCACGGACTTGCCGCGAAAACGAATAAAAAGAACGTGAATTAGGGACATAGACGCCTGCATGGGGGGCAGGCGTCTATGTCCCTAATTCACGTTCTTTTTATTCGTTTAGTTTCGGAATATCAATAATTTAGAGATACAATTATCTAATTACCTGCAATATTCAAGTATAATATTGATTGAATGATTTAATATATTTTTTTAGGAAGTCTATGCCGAATGCGTCTATGACTGTTTTGAGGGAAAACTTAGCAACTGGTTCAAGTGTCTCTTTCAAACACTACTTTGAAGTAAGTATTTATTATATCTGTGTTAAGGTTCATTTCCGTGCATCGCGATCGATCGCGAGCCGCTCGCGGCTTACGACAAGCGGCTGAGGCTAAGTGACAGACGCGCGCGGCCGACGTCTGTCGTAGGCCTGCGCGCGCACTGTGAATATTGTCGCATCGGCCGCGAGCGTCAGCCGCTTGTCGTAAGCCGCGATCGGCTCGCGATCGGCCGCGATGCTCGGAAATGAACCTTAAAGATATCAACTTTTTACAGCTCTCATTCTGAGGTATTTACAATTCTTACTTTATTATTTCAGATAACAAATCTTGGTCCATCAGACTGGCCATCATTGACTGTTCACATAAATATTCCTGAAAAGGTATGTATTATTATATTTTTTATTTTTGTTATTTTTTGTTATCTCTATTATTAGTTTTATTCATCTAGTACAAATAACAATCTAAATTTGAAAAAATGTATAATAATAATAATAATAATAATAATAATAATAATAATAATTTATTTGTACAGACAAGGTTACAGTGTCTCAGTAGATTTTAATTAGGTACACTGGAAATTAGTTGTGAGGTCATACTACCGACTCCTAAACTAGGTGGGAACCTGTATCTTAGGAGTCGTTGTAATTCCTCCGTCTTAATAGTAAATACTAAATATTTGAAACAAATAAATTAATGACTAAATTATTAAGTTAGATAATTGAATCTCCCTTATATATCACATTAGCTGACCCGCGCAACTTCGTTTGCGTAAATTTTCCCCGTTTTTGCAGTTATTCTTATTGCTGCTCCGCTCCTATTAGTCGTAGCGTGATGTCATATAGCCTATAGCCTTCCTCGATAAATGGGCTATCCAACAGTAAAATAATTTTTCAATTTGGACCAGTAGTTCCTGAGATTATCGCGTTCAAACAAACAAACTCTTCAGCTTTATAATATTAGTATAGATGTATTATTATGTGTTACAGACAAACCATTCGGCTCACATAGAAGGATGTACAAATGCAGAATCAGGTTATATTTGCAAATGGTCGATACCAGCTATGGTTTCCTTTCCAGTGTCTATTCCCCTGCAAATGGATTTAAACCTACAAGGTAACGAAGACTATATTAATGACTAGCTGTCCCGCGCAACTTCGTATACGTAAATTTTCCCCGTTTTTGCAACATTTCTCGTCGCTGCTCCGCTCCTATTAGTCGTAGCGCGATGTTATATAGCCTATAGCCTTCCTCGATAAATGGGCTATCCAACAAACAAAGAATGTTTCAAATCGGACCAGTAGTTCCTGAGATTAGCGCGTTTAAACAAACAAACAAACAAACAAAGCAAACAAACAAACTCTTCCGCTTTATAATATTAGTATAGATTAGACTCATAATGTGAAGCAGCGGTAGTAATGGTTACGGCATCGGATTAGCAATGGCGAGGTCGCGGGTTCAAATCCTACCCATTATACTAACGACGAGAACCCACTCCTATTACAATCAATTTATCTTAGTTGGCGGGGTTAACAGGATTGCTGGTAATGTGAGACCCATAATTGATGACTGCCTCTGTGGCGCGGTGGGAGTGTGTCCGACTGCTACGCAAGAGGTCGTGGCTTCGATTCTCACACGGGACACCACTTTGTGTGATCCACAAATTGTTGTTCCAAATATGGGTGTACTTTGTGTCCGTGACTTGACTAAGTCACGGATGCCCCGCGATATAGGGTGTGTAAATTACTGCGGGAGTAGTCTTTAAAAAAAACCGCATTGCTCCATTCCATGTTATCTTTAAAAAAAATAGACTCTTTTGTATCCACGGCAAGCCCGCGCTTAGAAATGCATCACGGCCCATGCAGGAGCTGGTCGCACATGTGCCTTGATGCATTTATAAGCACACTCCTCCATTTACCATTATGACAAGAGAATGACAGTTCCGTATGGGCTTGCAGTGGAAACGGATAAAATATCGTGAATGGTGGTCGTGGTGAGCTATATAAGATTCATAAAATTTGCTACTGAGTTTATGTATGTAGAGTAGTTACTTCTTTATTTTAGTTTTTGTGAGACATCCACGACATTTGTATCCTATTGCGAGTGTTATTATTAGAAAGAAACTAGCTATTTTAGTAAAAAAAACTATTCAATACCAAAATTCTGTCCGTATTGTTTATTTTTTTTATTTTATCTTGAGACAACTCACACAACGCTATTTGATCCCAAACTAAGCAGAGCTTGTATTATGGAAACCAGACAACTGATAAACATACTTATATATTTCTAAATACATACATATTATAGATAAATAACACCCAGACACAGAATAAATCATCGTGTTCATCACACAAAGTTTTATCCTGGGTGGGGATCGAACCCACGACCTCTTGCGTAGCATTCGGATACACTCCCACCGCGCCATAGAGTATTGTGAGTGATTATGATCGTTTCGCAGCCATTTCTCTAAACCTTTCTGTTAAAACGCGTCATAATATTAATGTCTATAATACATTATCCGACCAACTACAACGTCCTTTACTTACCGTTTCAGGAGAATTTCTGAAAGAAAATATTACTTATAATGCTACGTCATCAATTTGGATCAGTTCTAAATCAGGATCAAAAAATATGTAAGTACCCTTCTGAACTTTTTAGGGCTCTTTTAGATAAAATGAATTATATTTGACTTGATCAAGGTATGGGTAGACATTTTAATGTACTGTTATAATTATGTAAAATAATTTAAGAGAGCACATACAGAAGGTAAGCTCCGCTTATTTACTGACACGAAATCTCGGAACACCTTCGGAACAAAATGGTCTGAGCTGGCATTTGTGTGATATACCAGATAGTATTTCGCCTAAGTTACTTGTACGGTGCGCATCATCCCTGGCCAAGCCTTAAACCCTTTTTTTTTTCAAAAATCCATTTCCCACTTGTAGCATTCCCAAACTTCGGAAATCTGGTTTTATATCATATGTTCTAAAATCAATAACTTACCAGTCTATTTCCAAATTGAGTTTAATTGTTAAGAGTTTTGAAAAAAAAAACCTGCCAAGTGCGAGTCGGACTCGCCCACGAAGGGTTCCGTACCATTATCTATAAAAATGGCAAAAAAAATCATGTATAGGAGCCCCCCCCCTTAAATAAGTATTTTATTCTGTTTTAGTATTTGTTGTTAAAGCGGCAACCAAAATACATCATCTGTGAAAATTTCAACTCTCTAGCTATCACGGTCCATGTCTATATTATAATATCGAGAAAAACTGGCAACAAATCACGTTTTTTGTATGGGAGTCCCTTAAATATTTATTTTATTCTATTTTTAAGTATTTGTTGTTATAGCAGCAACCGAAATACATCATCTGTGAAAATTTCAACGGTCTAGCTATTACGATTCATGAGATACAGCCTATATTATAATATCGAGGAAAAACCGGCAAAAAATCGCGTTTTATATTTATTTTATTCTGTTTTTAGGTATATGTTGTTATAGCGGCAACATAAATAATCTGTGTCTAACTATCACGGTTCATGAGATACAGCCTGGTGACAGACGAACAGCGGAGTCTTAGTAATAGGGTCCCGTTTTACCCTTTGGGTAAGGTACCCTAATTAGCTCACAAGCAGGTGTACTCTGCCCTCAGTAACTTCTTCTTAAGAGTCTACCGTCACAAACCTTGTCCCGCTGAACGACTTTAAATATTACCGAATGTTGGTAAACTTTCACACGCCACACGCGTATTGCAACGGCCGTGGTCACGGATACTACCCGTATAAAAGTATTTTTTATAGACATTTCTTGCCTATTACTTTACAAATACAATAATTGCATTTTTGAAACATAGAAAAATTTGAAGTCCAGACCCAGGAATCGAACCCGAGACTTCCGTAGCCAAACCGGGGCCACAAACGAACCACCTATCTGGACTTGTTGCTCGCGAGTTTGGGCCCTCGTATGCGCCATCTAATTGGTAGTTAAAGAACTATCACGGCTTTTGTTACTGCTTCGTTACAGAGAGCATTTTAACAAATTATGATGTCGCAGGCCGAATATTGAAGTAATTTTTTTTTTTCGGTTCTTGCCAATTACTTTACAAATACAATAATTGCATAGTCTACCCGTGACCACGGCCGTTACAATAAAGTCGAAACGTAGGGTAATAAACAAGGTATTTTACCTTAAATTAACTCGATTAAGACCCGTAGTATATATAATTTTATTACCGAAGCCATGGATAAAGGGAAGCAGGTCAATGCAGTCTACACAGACTAAAGCAATGCCTTTGATCGAATTTCTCATGACATTCTCCCCTTCAGACTCCATTGTGTTGGTATTAGGGAGATTTGCTTAGATGGTTTACATCTTACTTGGATAACAGCTAAGACTTGTTGTATTAAACAACTATTTTGCTAACTAGGTCTCTGTTGCTAGCGGTTGTCATCAAGAATCTCTATTCGGGCCTTTAATGTTTTCGATTATGTATATGACATCGAATCATCCCTCATGACGTTAAAAATGTTGTTTTGAACATGACGTGAACATATACAGCACCATATCATGTTTGGTAATTGACTTGTGGGTAGTTAGAAATAAAAGTACTTACAGTTTAGTTGATTTTATACTTTTAATCAAATTTACACAGAACACTAAACACTTACACAACAGTCAAGAGTAGAAATAAGGAAAGAAGGAGAAACGACAGTGTTTACAATAGGATTATGAAGAAAGTTGAAAGTTCGAAGATTTAGTTCCGATAACAGTTCACAAAACACGACCCGGCACAATACACACGAACACAATACGGCGATATACAAAAATATGATAATTAGATGATACTTCACAATTAATTTATGGTTAAATGCACCCGATAACATGTGCGTGAGATGATCGTCAGAATGTACTTCAGGTCGGTGGTGTCAACGCGAGCGCCACCAATTAACCGTAACTAAAATTTAAGGTGTGATTCTCGCGCGGTCTCGGTCAACCGGTACGACATTAAGCGTGATGTGTTTATAAATATGTAAACATAGTATTTTAGATATGTGTATGTGTTTTAGATGTATATTGATAATATATATATAATAGTATGTAAATAATTTAAATATTAATAAAAGTATTAGGTATTGTGTTTGATTAACAAATATATAAATGTAAATTCATTTTGCTAATTGCGCCTTATAATTTACGCATGTTTATTGTTACAAAAATAATTGCAAGTAACAAAACCTATAGGAGCTTAACATAAACTGTAGGTAGCCTACATCACCCCCCTCCAGAGACCGTCAAGGGCGATAAAAATCTGGAAATCTGACACGACGACCAGAACGAGTCTGATAACCCTCATTGTTACCAGGTGGAACTTCATCGCTCGGGCTAACTTTGTCAGTCAAAATGTACGCAGGCTTCAGACGATCAATGGAAACAGTAACTTCCTTACCCTTAAACAAAATTTTAAAATATTTGTCACCCTTATGCAAAACTTTATGTGGGCCTGTGTATGCTGGTTGTAACGATCCACGTAATGCGTCTTCACGGAGGAAAACGTGATCAGTGGTCGCAAGATCTTTAAAAACAAAAATTTTGTCGTTGCTATGGCGTGATGCTGGTACAGGCTGTAATTTACTAGCAAATGAACGGATCCGGGTAGTAAATTCAACGGGGTCAGTTGAACCACATTCGGTAGGAGCGAAAAATTCTCCCGGCAAACGAAGTGGCTCGCCATAAAGCAGTTCAGCAGAAGATAATTGCAGATCCTTCTTAAAAGCACTTCTAACACCTAGTAAAACCCACGGCAATATTTCCGTCCATTTTTCATTGGCATGACACATAATAGACGCCTTTAACTGTCTGTGAAAGCGTTCGACGAGGCCGTTGCACGCAGGATGGTAAGCAGTTGTCCGCTTATGCTCAAAACCAGCTATTTTAGACAACTGTCCGAATAAAGCAGATTCGAATTGACGCCCTCTGTCAGTGACAATACTGACCGGACTACCGAACCTAGAGAACCATCCTGAAACTAATGCTTTGGCTACTGTCTCAGCAGTAATGTCAACGATGGGAATTACTTCGGGCCAACGGGTGAATCGGTCAACAGCTGTTAGGCAGTACTTGAAACCCTGAGACAACGGCAACGGACCTACAAGATCGATATGGATCTAAGTAAACCTAGCCCGTGGTAAATTAAATGATCCTAGTGGAGCGGAAACATGACGGCTAATTTTGGCACGTTGACAAGAGAGACAGGCTCGTGCCCATTCCCGACAGTCTTTCCTAATACCTGGCCAAACAAAACGCTCTGCTACTAACTTGGCAGTTGCTGAAACACCAGGATGGCTGAGGGAATGTAAGGTGTCATAAACTTGCTTCCTAAGAATCTTAGGTACATATGGCCTGGGAGACGTGGTACTGACGTCGCAGTACAAAGACGTAACGGATCCAGGGATTTGTACCTTCTCCAGCTGTAACGAAGAACCCTCTCGTAGCAGTTTTTGTAGCTCTGAGTCAGACTGTTGAGATTCCGCTAGATGGTCAAGACTAACTGGAGATTGCAGTTCCTCCACACGAGATAAGGTGTCGGCCACGACATTATCTTTGCCAGAAATATGCCTTATGTCGGTGGTGAACTGGGCTATAAAATCTAAATGACGGAATTGCCTAGGCGAACAGTTTCTTTTCCGATCGTGGAATGCGAAAGTGATCGGCTTATGATCCGTATAAATTATAAAGTGTCTCGCCTCCAACATATGGCGAAAATACTTAATTGCCTCGTATATTGCCAAAAGTTCTCTATCATACGGTGAATATTTCGTTTGCGAGGGACTAAGTTTTCGAGAAAAGAAAGCTAACGGCTGCCAACCCTTTTCATCAAACTGCTGTAAAACCGCGCCGATTGCTAAGTCCGATGCATCGGTAACTAACGCGAGTTTGGAGTTAAAGTCGGGATGAGCTAAAAGAGCAGCATTAGCTAAGCTCTCCTTGCAATCCTCAAATGCTTTAAGAGTGTCACCGCTGAGGTTAATGGGATGGGAACCTTTGACATTGCCAACTAAAAGGTTATGGAGTGGCGCTTGAATTTGGGCTGCACGGGGTAAAAATCGACGATAAAAATTTATCATGCCCAGGAAACGCCTGAGCTGACGGACGTCTTTAGGAGGAGAAAAGTTCTTGATGGCTTCAACTTTAGAGTCTACAGGTTTGGTGCCTTTCGCAGAAATGCTGTAACCTAAAAAACTTACTTCTGAGACACCAAAAACACACTTTGACGTGTTTACTACCATGCCATAGTCTCGCATCCTACCAAATAAGGTACGCAGGTGCGCCTCATGCTCGAATGTTGAGTGCGAATAAATCAGAAAATCATCCAAAAACGAATAACAGAAATCGAGTCCCCTGGTCATTTCATCGACAAAACGCTGAAAAGTTTGACCAGCATTGCGTAGTTCGAAGGTCATATACGGAAACTCGTATAATCCGAAGGGTGTAGTGATAGCGGTCTTAGGAATATCCTCCGTACTAACCGCTATCTGATTAAACGCTTTAACGAGGTCGATGGTGCTAAAAACACTGCAACCTGAAATGCTATGAGCAAAATCGTGGATATGTTTAATCGGATAGCGATCAGGTACGGTCCTTGCATTGAGCATACGGTAGTCTCCGCAAGGTCGCCAGCCACTGTCCTTTTTAGGAGCTAAATGAAGAGGAGATGACCAAGGGCTGTCGGAAGGTCTGGCAGTACCGTTGGCCAGCATCAGCTGAAACTCCTGTCGGGCAATTTTTAACTTGTCTGGGGCTAGACGACGAGGGGAACAAGATACTGGAGGGCCTGGTGTCGTGCGTATGTGGTGAACAGTTGAATGCGGTGTAGTGCGTTGCGTACCGGCTGGTCGAGTTATTTCAGGAAAATCCTTAAGTATCTTATGGTACCTAGAATCACCAGTAGGAACTTTTACAGAAGATATAAAAGAGTCTGATTGATTTAAGGAAATAGTAGATACATTAGTGTTACTATCTATTAATCGTTGATTACGACAGTCAACGATTAAAGAGTAAAAAGATAGGAAGTCTACACCTATTATAGGTTTACTCACGTCAGCCACTACAAAACGCCACTTAAAGTCTCTACGTAAGCCAAGGTTGAGGCTTAAGTCCACAACGCCATAGGTGTTTATGGCAGTACCGTTCGCTGCACATAGCTGGTAGTTGGTAGGCGCACGACGATCGCTCAGCAGACTGCGGGGAAAGACACAGAGGTCGCTTCCGGTGTCGACCAGATACTGCGTCTTCGTTGATCTGTCTGTGACGAACAGGCGACCAGTAGAAGTAGGGCAATCGTCAGTCGCCATTATCGACTGCCCGTGGCATTTCCCGCCTTGTAGTCACACGGTTTCACACAGCTATGGGCTTTCGTACCGAACTTGTTGTGGTACCAACACACGGGAAATTTGCGGTAACTTGAACTGGAACGGGTCGATGATCGGCTGCGTCCTGGACTCCTGCTCTGCTGACGCTGCCTTGGTCGACCTTCTCTTAAATGCGACGTAAGGTCCTTCATCGCACGCTTGAGCTCAGCAATTTCGCAAGATAATTCGCTGACTGTTGGTCCCGCAGATGAAGTAGTAGCAACATGCACGGCTGGTGTTGCTATATCCTGGACGCGGTCTGCAAGCTCAGCTAAGGCCTCCAGGTTAGTCTGAGACTGCGATGCTAGAAGTGGTTGCATGTTGGGCGGTAGTCTACTGCTCCATATAGTGCGCAAGAAATCTTCAGGCACGCTCGGACCTGCTAACCCTTGCAGATGGCGTAGAAACTGCGAGGGTTTACGGTCTCCGAGCTCTTCGTGCATCAGCAACTGTTTCACCTTGCGCTCGCGCGAATCTGACAACCGCCTGACGAGCTCACTTTTCAATTTATCGTAGCGGTTTTGCGACGGAGGTTTCATGATGATGTCTTTAACTTCCTTAGAAATATGCGGCTCTAAGTGTCCCACGACATAATTATATTTTGTTACGTCAGAGACGATGTTCGCATTGCAGAATTGTGCCTCTATTTGAGCAAACCAAAGGTCCGGTTCCTCAGACCAGAACGGTGGCAATTTCACGGAAACGCGAAATATTTCCTGTGAAATTTCTTTCACAGGAGCAGGAGCTTCCTGAGTTTCACCACTGTCACTCATTGTGTCTTTAGGGGTCACCAGTTTGGTAATTGACTTGTGGGTAGTTAGAAATAAAAGTACTTACAGTTTAGTTGATTTTATACTTTTAATCAACTTTACACAGAACACTAAACACTTACACAACAGTCAAGAGTAGAAATAAGGAAAGAAGGAGAAACGACAGTGTTTACAATAGGATTATGAAGAAAGTTGAAAGTTCGAAGATTTAGTTCCGATAACAGTTCACAAAACACGACCCGGCACAATACACACGAACACAATACGGCGATATACAAAAATATGATAATTAGATGATACTTCACAATTAATTTATGGTTAAATGCACCCGATAACATGTGCGTGAGATGATCGTCAGAATGTACTTCAGGTCGGTGGTGTCAACGCGAGCGCCACCAATTAACCGTAACTAAAATTTAAGGTGTGATTCTCGCGCGGTCTCGGTCAACCGGTACGACATTAAGCGTGATGTGTTTATAAATATGTAAACATAGTATTTTAGATATGTGTATGTGTTTTAGATGTATATTGATAATATATATATAATAGTATGTAAATAATTTAAATATTAATAAAAGTATTAGGTATTGTGTTTGATTAACAAATATATAAATGTAAATTCATTTTGCTAATTGCGCCTTATAATTTACGCATGTTTATTGTTACAATAATAATTGCAAGTAACAAAACCTATAGGAGCTTAACATAAACTGTAGGTAGCCTACACATGTACTGGGGATGCAATCGCACTGCAAACTGACCTACGGTTACTGGAAAATTATTATAGGTCGAGAAAATTGGACAAAATGCTCGGTGGTTACATAATCTCGTAAACAATCGATAATTAGAATATTATCAGGACTTAATCGCGTGAAATATTTAAAGGTACGAACCATTTATTTACCGGACGTTTCGATCGAATTGCACCGATCCTGGTCACGGGTCGACTTTAAATATTTCACCCGATAATATTCTAATATGTGTAAACATTGCACAAGTCTAAAATCGACAGTCGATAATGTATACAAGGCAATCATTATTTATTTATTTATTATTAGGGCACACCAACAACTTAATCATTAGAACATTCACATTATTATATCTTATTACTATTTTTAAGCAAGGGTGAATTAGTTAATTGTTAGTGTACACAGCACTTACAAACTACAACTTTGTAATAATTGTAATACAACTTTCGCGTTGTTTACACATATTAGAATATTAGCTGTCCCGCGCAACTTCGAATGCGTACATTTTCCCCGTTTCTGTAACATTTTTCGTTGCTCCTCCGCTCCTGTTAGTCGTAGTGTAATGTTATATAGCCTATAGCCTTCCTCGATAAATAGACTATCCAACAGTAAAATATTTTTTCTAAAAAAACTCTAGTGCCGACACTAGAATTGTTAATTTTACTTTTAAATGTATCAACTATGAAAAAAGTGAGTCCTTATACTCGCTTTGCTGAACACTTAGGTCTCGAAGCTGATCTACATTTCGTGCATCAATTCATTAATATCCGAGCGCTCCTCACGTTTTTAAGATTGAATATGGCGAGAATCATTCGCAGTTTTAGACTACGCCAATGACTCATTCCTGTTTTGATTCTTACGACGCGTCACGTTAAATATTTACATTAGCCAGTTCATTCGGTATCTGTATAGACGGGCAAATAGCATTATTTGTGTCGTAACCTTGACCTGCTTGTTACTGCAATTCGGACATGTTCATCTCCTACATGCTTCTAGTGTTACATTTCTTCCATCCTACAGTAGTATTTCGACTGCCTCTGTGGCGCGGTGGGAGTGTATCCGACTGCTATGCAAGAGGTCGTGGGTTCGATCGTTTTATCCTGGGTGGGGACCCAGGATAAAACTTTGTGTGATGAGCACGATGGTTTATTCTGCGTCTGGGTGTTATTTATCTATAATATGTATGTATTTAAAAATATTTATGTATCGGTTGTCTGGTTTCCATAGTACAAGCTCTGCTTAGTTTGGTATCAGATAGCTTTGTGTGAGTTGTCCCAAGATATTATTATTATTATTATTTAGGCATTGAAAGTGATAACTCCCAGTATATCACATCGTTGCATTAATTATCCATTAAATTGTTACTAACGATACACTCTTGCTCAAGGGTATTCGGTGCCTGCGCACTGAATCTCGATGAAAAAAAAATGTAACTGTCTGTTATCGCAGGGGGGGGGGGGGTGAGGTACGGTGCGCACGGTCCCCCGCGAGCTCACACACACACACACATACGACGATGTATATTTTGACTTTAGAATTTATGTTAATTCGCAGACACTGATATCACAAAATATATAGAGTACAGAAGCCAAATCTTTGTAATACTGCTTTTATACTCACACGCGCAAAACGCACAAAACGATCATTTAGACTGGCCTGTTGGTCTAGTGGTTAGTCACTCTGTCTGCTAAGCAGAGAGGTCATGGATTCAATCCGCACCCAGGATAAAACTTGTGTGATGTAATTATAATTAGGTACCTCTATATATAAGTATTTTTATCAGTTGTCTGGTTGCCGCAGCACAAGCTTTGCTTAGTTTGGGATCAAGTGAAGTTGTGTGAGTTGTCCCAAGTTATTAATATGATAAATGTTGATAAACTTTCGCGATTTGTGCATATAAAGAAAATATATATGTATAATTATGTTACGGGTTTTAATCGCGAGAATAATCTAAGTAATAATTATGACAGTGAGAATATATGTTACTATCAATTGTATTTATTGGGTAAATTGGTATATCATGTTTTTCTTCACTACGTAGTTGTTACATAGTATGATCTATATACGCGAAGACTTGTAATTGGCTATAGATTTAATATGTGTTGTTTAGTTGTAAATCTTCCATTTTTTTAATGAATTAATTAATGTGCGTCGCTTGCGTTCGTTTGAATGACGCTTTCCTTCTGTTGTCTCGGTATTTTATACTTCTACTTATTTGTATTTTGTTAAAAAAACAATACAAGCAACTTAAAATGTTATTGTTTTTATTTCACAGAGCTCTACAAGTAACTACGAGGTTAATTCTAGAGCCAGCAAGTATTATCTGGTTTATAGTCGTACCTTGCATATTTATTGGATTGCTTCTACTAGGAATGATTACATGGATACTGCATAAAGTAAGTAATAACCATAAAAAGTATTTAGCGTTCCCTGTGCGTATTTTAAATTAAAAAAAAAAGCATGTATTTTCTTTAAAAAAAAACAATTTGGGACTTCGCTTGCCACTTTACAAATATAAAAATCACAAATTCAATACACCGATCACAGATTCAGAACAACAGTTTGCGGATCGCAAAATTGTAAGGCCGAGTCTGTTTGTTTCGCTTAATCTCCGAAAATCCTGGACCGATTTTGACGGGACTTTCGCTGGCAGATAGCTGATGTTACAAAAAGTAACTTAGGCTACTTGAAACTTCGAGAGTGTTATTTTTATGTTATGTAGACGATATCGAGTCTTGCTAAATTATAACATATTTTTTTAACAGCGCGGTTTCTTCTTGAGAAGGAAACATGAAATGCTACAGCGTGAAAAGGAAAACCAACAATTGTTACTGGAAGCTGAAACAGATGTATCTACACAATCTATAGGTGATGACGACGATGATGATGAAGATGAACGAAGAATACTTGAAATGAATGACGACTTGTATGAAGTGCCACAGTGAACATTTTATGAGACAGCTTTCGCCCGTGGCTCCGTCCGCGTGGATCATTGCGATGAAAACTATCCTTTGTAAGGACATAGGACAGTTTAGAAAGGGAAAATGATCTCAGATGATCTCCATACCTATTTTCATCTAAATCGGTTCGTAGTTTAAGCATGAAAATGTAACAGATAGTTACTTTCACATTTATAATATTAATTTGAATGGCTTAGTCGCATAATGTCTCTTTTGCAAAATGTCGCTTGGTCGCAAAAAGTCTCTTTCAATAATGTCTTTCTGTAATTAAGAATAAAATATCTAACATTTGAAATAAAAATTAAAGGTGTGCATTATTTTATTTATTTATTTATTTAAGGTTCATCAACAATTGCTTACATATACATAAACTGTTATAAAAAGAACATGCAAGAATACAAGTACAATGTAGCAATCACTTAAAGGTACAACACCACATGTTTATATAAATAACGAGAAAAAAAAAATGATCCAATTTAAATAAACTTACCATGAAAATAAAATATTTTAGATATCTTGTAGCTTTAATGACAGTGTGAGTGAGTGAGTCAGTGAGACAGTGACATTATGCGACTAAAACGTTTGGGGCTATTCCTACTATATTCTTTTCCATTACAAAGCCCCTTTTGGTATTGTGTCAATATAATATATATTAAAACTTATGGTATTAGTACGAAAACAGTAAATTTTTATTTATAATCATGTGATAATAATTAATTGTGTCATAAGGTTTGAAAATTGCAGTCAAAACATTTAAGTCCAGTTCATTTAAATATTTATTTCCAAACAAGACATATATTTTTTTATAAGAACATAATATGAGCATGCATTATATCAACCTCTATGTAGGAAGGAGCATCCACTAACAATGTGAAACCTATATGTGCTTAAATATTGGCCAAATTGCGACTAATTAATGAATAAGTATAAATGTTCTACAAAAGAAAGAAAAGAATGGCCTAAAGGCGATTGTTCTATGGAAATCTAGTATCGCTACAAATTTTGTTGTGCCAAGATGAAAACTACTGATTTATTTAGACAATAATATATACTTTTAGAAAAACCAACAATGATTTACCTAATTTGCCGGGTTTAATTGATATGGGTGGATGAACTTCGAAAATCGAAATATTTATATACACTTTTTTTTTTAAAATAGGACATAACTATGATATTGCGTTTTAATTAAGTATTACAAATGATGTGTAACACTAGTTTTTGGCTATGAATTCAGCTTTGCAGTGATATATAATCCGAATCTCTATCTCACAAACACTTCACAATTGTCACAATATTGGTACGAGTCTCTGTCTCACAAAATATTTCTGATTGTTACTATGTATATATGGAGTCTCTATCTCAAACTCACGTAATGCAACCACAATATCATACACAACACAAGAAATAATAAAAGCTATTTGCTATTAATACTTTAAACTGTTTTCATAATGGACCGACGCCAAACAACAACAACAACAAGTGACATGACATTACATTTCAGTGTTGCCATAACTTTTGTCATATCCTACTCGATTTTTTTATTAAAATTCATTAGTATGTTCTTATTTTTAATCGAGCCGGGTCCTAATCTAAAGGTATCAAAGAATATGCTTATTAAAAAGTATAGTGTATAAATATTATCGTTCTTTACATTCAAACGGTGCAACAATTAATAAATTATTTATATTAATTATTTAATAAAAATCGATAATAACCCTAATCGATATTACGATTTTATTTTTGTAATAGTGTTACCACCGTTAAAAATAACTTCATACGAAAACAAAGGAAATAAATAAACTGAAAGACTAATATTTGCATCTCAATATTCCGGCAAATGTGAGACTCCATAATAATCATTATATAATAACGTTATAATTAGAAACAAGAATTATACATTTAATCAACTTGTGGCACAACGTAAATACTAGCGATACTGGTGGGCATACCCCTTTATTAGGCAGAATCATTACTTACTAAAGTAAATCGTTTTCTTAATTTATATCTAGGTAAAATTATCAAACAACGACAACAATATTCTCGTAAGTAAAATAGAATAAACTGTACAATAAAACATTAATAAGGAGCAAGGAACTAGATCCATTGTTCATTATTAATGAAAAAATCATCCCTAATAATTTGTACTTATTTCTTGTGTTCACAGCGTGCATATCACTATTTTTGTTATATAAAAATGTATGTTTTGTAAGACAAACTCGTGCTCCTGGATGATATATCGCTCGCATTGCACGTTTTTGATGAATAAAACCTGCACAAAAAAGATGGAAACAAGATTATTGAATCTCGATAAACTTAGTTATGTATAAAATTGGGATCTTGTTTCCATATTTTTTGTGCAGGCAGGTTTTTGTTATTTGATATTATTGAATAGTTGTAGGATGTCATGACAACTAACTTTTATCACAGCTATTAAAAATTATGGAAACTTAAAAAATAATGTTTGCTAACTAACTTTTTTAGTATTAAAGTCATAATAAATTAAGTTATAGCTCTTTGAAATGCTTACGATGAGCCCCATATTGCAGTATTGGTAACAACTTTTTTTTACACACATCTTTATTTTAACATCTCACAGCCGCTAGCCGCCATGTTTCTTTTTTTTCAAACGACACTAGGGCGGTCAAGTCGTATCTAATGACATCTTAATTGTATACATCATTTTAGTGGTTTGAAGGTATGAGGTAATCAATATAATATGTCATATATATAAGATACTGGTGAAAAACATAACCCTTCCTTACAGTCGGGTAAAAATAGTTTGTAATATAACAAATTTTAATCGTTTGTATCGTACCTACTGTGTGATACCAATCGTGAGCCTCTTGACAAGGTGCTTAAATGCTAATCGAATAGAATGACAATCGAATGGAATGACGACGTTGCGCTTAAAAGACCGCAAATATGATTTTTTAGGAAAGAGAACACATTTGTTCATTTAGTTAACACACATTACTTATTATAGGTACAATCTATACTAATATTATAAAGCGAAAGAGTTTCTTTGTTTGTTTGCTTTGTTTATTTGTTTGTTTAAACGCGCTAATCTCAGGAACTACTTGTCCGATTTGAAAAAATCTTTTTTTGTTGGATAGCCTATTTATCGAGGAAGGTTATAGGCTATATAACATCGGGCTACAACTAATAGGAGCGGAGCAGCGACGAGAAATGTTGCAAAAACGGAGAAAAATTACGCATACGAAGTTGCGCGGGACAGCTAGTCTTTCATATAAGATTGTTAAGTAGAAAACAGACCAGTCAGACATTAGAGGAGGTTACACATACAGATTGATCGCGAGCGAGGCGCGGGTGTCCTTGGCCTCCCTACTACGTCATGTTATTAAATAACAAGCGTGGATCTAGGCGCTGCCACATCACGCCAGCTGGGGCGCTGCATCAGCGCGATAAACAAAACATTTACGTTAAAACGCATTAACCAAGCCTATGCCCACATATTTATTCATAACAACATTCAACAATAACGAAGAAAGATTATCTTGTAAGTATACAGCAAGTAGGTCTGTCATCAAAATTAAAAACTAGCTATCCCGCGCAACTTCGTATGCGTACATTTTCCCGTTTTTGCTACATTTTTCATTACTGCTCCGCTCCTATTGTCTCGATATCTAACAGAAAAGAAAAGGCTATCCAACAGAAAAAGAGTTTTTCAATTTGGACCAGTAGTTCCTGAGATTGCCGCGGTCAAACAAACAAACTCTTCAACTTTATAAGATTAGTATAGATAACAACATTTTTAAACACAAGCATCAAAGCCAATCTAATAAAGAAGAAATATTCTCTTATAAGTATACAGCGAATACGTCTGTCATTTATATTAAAAATAATAAAATTTTACACGTGCATATCAGGCGATGCAGCAATACTTAACCTGATTGGCCACTACATTCGGCACTGGCAGGCATTGAGGTCTTAAGTAAACTTAAAACATTATTAATATCAGAATATAAAACAAAATCCCTATCTTCGGGATACCTTTGTTCATCGTTCACTTTCTCACCTATCACAACTGGAATTTCGACCGAGGCATTTAAATGAGGAAATGGCAATATTGCTGTCACATGTAATTTATATTCTCTTATGAAAATTTTTGAATATATTGAGTATAAATTGGGTAAAGTTGGCACTATACAATGTGAGCTGACTGTGCTCTTTTTGTTGGCACCTGAGGACGTAACTGAACTTCTATCAATATCCCTCCTCCATGATGTATATTTCAAGTCATTGTCTGATATGTAAATTTTTTGTTTTATAACTTTCATTTTGATACCAGTTACGGGTAAATCTGTGTCATTTTTGATTGTATATTTCAGATTTATATTTTCTCCTGGCATCACTAAAGTCTTTTCTATTTCAACCTTCACGTTGATTTGTCTTTCAGATGACAGACAAGAGAATGGAGTTTTAGTTAGTCCAAAAATTATAGGTTCCATCAAGCGAGATTCTAAGCATCCGTAAACTGTTATTTCTTTATCAAACTTTTTTGTCATTGTAAATAATCCTGGCCTTGAAAATTCAGCAACAATTTTGTATGATATTGTGCAGATTCTGTCCTTGAAAGAGGATGGTATATTTATCGGCAGGTCAAATTTGAAATGATGCTCGTAAGCGCCTCCATCTATTTCTTTGTTTCGTAGAACACATTCTTGCAATGACACATAAACTTCTTTACCACGATGACGTTGCCAGTAACACTTTCCTTTTCCCTTTAGGCGTAGGAAGACACTATCAAATTGCATTCGCTCGTCTATAACATATCTTATTATTCCGAATATTGGCTGCCCACTTTTATACACACCTTTATTTGACGGAGTCAATAGTATTTGACATTTAATTCCCATTTTATCACCTTGATAGCACACGTTAAACAATCGGTATTAACTTTTTTTTATGTCGAACACAAATACAGAATGAAACAAGGTAGGTATAGTATACCAACGTAGATGTCACACAAAAAGCCGGCACAACACAATCAAATCAAGGCCGCACAGGCTTTAAACGAACTGATAACGATTCTACAGATAAGTACTCAGTCGTCGGCCGACACACTCTGACTGAAATCAAGACTTTCTAAGCGACTGCTATCGATGGCAAATTGTAGTGCACTAATTACGTAGCAGAGTTGCGTAGCTGCTCACGTCTCGGCGGCGTCTGTAGGACTTACCGGTCTGAGTCAAACAGAAACAGTCTTGTATGTATTTACTAACAGGTTTTTCTCATTTATTGAGACGGACGCCTTTATGCGTATACCTAATACTGGCAAAAACCAATGCTTCAGGAGGGCTCACGTAGTTCTTAATATAATAGGGCCAATTTAATAGATACCATTTGATAGTTCATCAAAAGTTTACAACGTACTGTGAAACATGTCAATGTTGCCAACAAGTTTTGCCCGCAGGACCACTTATTAGGATATCTATGATTTGCAAAAGTATCTTGATATTATGGCAACATTGATTGACTGTGGTGGAAAGTAAGTTATATGTATGGCGACACTGACTATCGTGTTTGTTGCTAGCTTTGTGTAGTAACTTGTAGTAGCTTGCTACATAGTTTAAAGTATCTGTGACTTGTAGGAACTCGTCGAATGTTAATTGCGGGGAAATTTTAGTGCAAATTTGGAAGTAAATTATTACTTTTCTCCGGCTGTACCTATTGTTTGCGAACAGACATTAGATATAAATGTAGAATCGACTTTTCACAAGTGTAGTATTTTGCTTGCTAAGAGAATAAAGGATTTTTATTATTATGAATATTGAAATTGCTACAGACTATAGTAATAAAACAATGAAGGATTTATTTACCTAGAGTACTATCATTTTTAATCAATTTGTCATTTAGAAAAGGTAATCTAATACACAGTACTCATTTGGTCGGTATTTTTTTTAAGGTAAGGTAATCTTTAAAAAAAATACCGACCAAATGAGTACTGTGTATTCTGTCTGTCTGTCTGCCTGTTTATTTGTTCCGGACAATCTCCGAAACGACTGGATGGATTTTGACAGGACTTTCGCTGTCGGACAGCTGATGATCTAGCTGTTCCCGCGACTTTGTCCGAAATATTTTTAATTAACGTTGTAGATGAAAGTTTGTGTCCCTGCAATAGGAACCAGGTATATTTTATTAGGTACTTGCTATCGGCCGCGGCTCCGCCTGCTTAGATGTCGGTTATCGCAAAAACCAAAAATCTATGTACTTCCCTGTGACCCAAACTATCTCCATACGAAATTTCATCTAAATTGGTTCAGTTGTTTAGACATGAAAACGTAACAAACAAAAAAAACTTGCATTCACATATAATTTTAGGAATCGAGGCAGCTTCGCATGAGTTTCATTTTTCCGCACGATTTATATAAGAAAAACTATTAATTAACGAACACTACATTTTTTTTTTTTTTTTTTTTTTTGTAATGTTGAACCGTGATGTTCCCCATTGTAATTACAATTTAGTCTACAGAGACTAATAAGTAATTTGAGTTTGACGTAAATTACTAAAAATATTATTTTAAGATCATGTCCATTAACACCATTCTTATTGTTTCTAATAACATGAAGACACTTTGTTCTTGTGTTCTTTAATTACACTGCACTGCACTGTTACACTATATTATGGTCACTACACTAACTCAAAAGGTTTTGTCCTTTTCAGTCTTCTCACTATGTCCGTGTTGTCGAGGAGCTGGATAGCCTCAATGTTCACATGGTGATGAAGTCGTTGTTCATGAGCTTCGGCTATTTTTTTTATAGTATTGGTGACGAGGTCCAATTTAAGGTCCCGATGGAGATCGTCCATTCTAATATACCAGGGCGCGTTTACGATGCCTCTGAGTACTTTATTTTGAAAGCGTTGAATCATCTGCGAGTTGCTCTGTTTGGTACATCCCCACAACTGGATACCATAGGTCCATACTGGCATAAGGACTTGTTTGTACAAAAGTATTTTGTTGTGTACTGATAAGGCTGAGTGTTTTCCCAGTAACCAGTACATCTTTTTGTAACGAAGTTCTAATTCATCCCGTTTCTTTTTGACATGAGCCTTCCAGCGGAGCTTTGTGTCTAGTGTCATGCCCAAATATTTGGCAGTATTTACATAGGGTACAGTCAGGTTATTTATAAGTACCGGGTGATAATTTGTCTTTTTGTTAGTAAAATCTATGTGCATTGATTTAGATTCATTGAGCTTTATCCGCCATTTCTTCGTCCATTTCGTGATGGTATTGACTGCAGTTTGTAGTTTCTCTGAAGCTTCCTTGTGAGTTGCCCCTACAGCCATAATGGCTGTGTCATCAGCAAAGGTTGCAAGAGTATTGTTTTCTATTTCTGGAATATCACAAGTGTATAATAAGTACAGGACCGGACCTAATACACTTCCCTGTGGAACTCCAGCTTTAATGGGTTTAAGCTCTGAATATGCATCTATTTGTCTTATTCTGAACATTCTATTAGATATATATGACTTCAGAATATCTGTGAACTGTTTCGGCAGCATTTTGTTTAGTTTATACATCAGGCCTTTATGCCAAACTTTATCAAAAGCTTGAGCTACATCAAGGAAAACAGTAGAGCAAACTTGCTGGTTCTCCAGTGCTTTTTCTATGATATTTGTTATTCTGTGGACTTGGTCTATGGTCGAATGTTTTTCTCTGAAACCGAACTGGTAATCAGGAATTAGGTTTCTGTTTTCAATGATTGGCTTCAGTCTTTTAAGAAGTAATTTTTCGAACAGCTTAGATATTATTGGCAAAAGCGAAATTGGTCTATATGATGATACTTCATGAGGAGGTTTTCCTGGCTTTAGTATCATTATCACTTCAGCTATTTTCCACACGTCAGGTACGTATTTTAATCGAAGTGTTGCATTAATAAGGGTAGTTAGTTTCACTACTGCTTTACGTGGGAGATTTTGTAGGACTACTCCAGTAATGAGATCATAACCAGGAGACTTTTTTTTATGTAAGAGTTTTATCTCTTTACTGATTTCTTTTGGGGTTGTCAATTTTATTTCTGTATTATCGTTTTGTATAGGTGAGGTGAGGTCAAATGTTGCATCATCACTGTCAGCGTCATTTGGTTGAAATATTTGTTCTAGGTGCTGCGCAAATCTAGATTCTTCTATCCTCTTGATAGGTTTTTTAAAGCTTTTAGTAGCTTTCCATAATGAGTAATCTGTGGTACGATCACCAGATAACTGACTTAAGAAGGTGCACATAGATTCGTCGTGATATTTTTTAATTTGTCTACTGAGTCTTTTTGAAAGGTTGTTTAAGAGTGTTTTGTCAGCGGGAAATCTGCTTTGCTGCCATTTTTGCCTCTGTTTTCTTTTTTCAGCTATTAGATTCCGAATTTCGAGTGGGTAGTTGATACTTCTAACTTTTTTTTTCATTTCGGGTATATTATTCCAGGCGCATTGTTGAATATCTGTGATGAATTTTCTCACTTCCATATCCAGTTGTTCAGGGTGCTTTAAAGCTACCTTTAGGTTTATGAGCGACTCTAAATCATGTCTAAAGCTTATCCAGTCAGTAAAAGTATTAAATAAGGTGGGATAATTCTCTTTTTGCAATATTTGCTCACTTAAGGTCAATGTTATCGGTGAATGATCGGAATTCATATCAAAATTGCCATCTATGTTAAGAAGATCTAATGGCAAGTTTTTGTATATAAAAAAATCTATTAAATCAGGAATTTTGTGTGGATCAGTAGGCCAGTATGTAGGCTTGCCTGTTGATATAACGTCACATTTGATTTCTCTGATTGCGTTTAACAATTCTTTTCCTTTTGTAGTGGTTAGTCTCGACCCCCAGTATGTGTTCTTAGCGTTAAAGTCCCCTCCAAGAATAAATCTATTTCCGAGTTGCTTTAGAAAATTTTTGTAGTATGTAGCTTTCAATGAGTACCTTGGCGGACTGTAAATTGAAGACAGCGTGACAGTATAACGGTTGGTTTTAACACATATAGCGACAGCTTGTATTTCGACCTCTTCATGTTTAAATTTCTCGTAATGGCAGATGTTATCTTTTATTATAATTGCACTACCTCCCCTAGCTTTATTATGTGGGTGCAATGCATGGTAAATTGTATAACCTTTCATTTGGATGCAAGATTCGTTGGTAAAATGTGTTTCGGATATAAGGCACACATCTATGTTTTTTATATTTAGGACAGCTTGTAACTCACATTGATGTCGAAGAAGTCCATTAGCATTCCATGCCATAATTTGTAAAGAATTATTCATTGTGCTTTTTGGATATAGCTGTTTTATTGCTATTTTCTAATTTCCTTATACGTTCGTCAAATGATGTAATTATGCTTAATATTTTATTCAATTTTGCATCTACAGTCGATGTTGTTTCCTCACCTGGTTGAGGTTTTGTTTGCGCTTGTGTACCTTTGGTTATTTGTGCGAAAGACTGGGTTTTAGTGACCATTTGATTGCCTATTGTTTTCTTTGCAGGGTTGCCCTTCAGTGTCTGGTTGGAAGAGGCTGATTGTACCTTTTTAGTAGCTTTATTTTTAATGTTTTGCAACTCTTTGGCTACCATACACCCTCGGTAGCTGGCAGGGTGCGGTTCTCCACAGTGAACACATTTAGGTTTAACGTCTGCAGGTTTTTTGCAGTCTTTACTTAAATGTTTACCTGTACATTTGACACAACGCGGCTCTTTGGCGCAATACTTTTGTGTGTGCCCATAAGCTTGACACCTTTTGCACTGCGGGATTAATCTAGAGGTTTTTAATGGTTCGATCTCTACTTTGCATCCAAGAATAGCCTTGATGCTGTAAATTTTATTGATATCTTCATTTTTGTCGAATGAAAGCATGAACATGTTCAGAGGTTCCTTGGTCCTCCAGTTCAGCTTGTTAACGGCGTCTTGGATGTTATAACCTTTAGACTTTAAATTTTCTACTATTCTATCAGAGGTGCATGAAGAATGCAGATTTTTAGCCATCACTCTGATTGGCCTTTCTTGCTTATTTTCATAAGAATGCCAAATACAGTTATTTTCTAGTAATATCTTAGAAATCTGCCTGTAGGACTCACCATTACTTGCATTTATTTTTACGCTATCTCCGGCCCTCATTTTAATTAAAAAGGACTCACCAGAAACATTTGCCAAGAGAAAGTCGTAGAATTTTTGGTAGTTTTTTATGTTTTCCACGATTATAGGTGGTGGTTGAGGAGCCTTTTTAGTTTTCGGCGCCTTATCAATGTCAACATCGGAGCACTCTCCTTGTTGTTTGTGTGGGGTCAACGATCGATTCAGTAGAAGAAACGAACACTACATAAACGAATTATATTTTATATTTATTTAGATATATTATAACAATAATAACAATTTAATCGTTTTCAACACATAATACTTACTTACATACAGCACAGTAGGTTAAATTGGTAAGTAGGTACAAAACAGACCAGTCAGACAATAGCCGTGGTTACACATACAGACTGAAAGCGCGCGAGGCGCGGGTTTCGCGGGCAGCGGTGCCGTGGCCTTCCCGAACCGTGAAGGCGACAAGGCGCCTCTGAGTCGCGCCGGCCGGGCGCACCGCACGTAGCGCGTTATACAAAATATTTACGATGTAACCCACTATCCATGCTTATACCTACCTACTCATTTGTAACAATATTCTATGACACAAGCCATTAACGAAGAAAGATTAACTTGTGTTTATACGGTGAGTACGTCAGTCATTTATAAAAGTTTTTTAAGAAAAATGAACAGCCTTCAAGTAAAAAAAATATCAAGCACATCACGGAGTAAAAATTTCGCTGAGTCACTCATACGTTTTAGTCTATATCTCTGGTGTTTTTTTAAGCTAGGGCAACATTTTGGAAAAATAATCACAAATACATACATACATGCACGACTTTGAAGGCGGTTAAAAATAATACAATTTCAAACGTGCATGTCCAGTGAGGGAGCCTGACTAGCCACTCCTTAAAGATATATAATATGAGATTCGCTGTTTTGCGCGCGCAACTATATTCTATTCTATTACTGTTTATGGCACTTGTCTAGGGGCTCTGGTAGCATAAGGTAAATACCTATTATTTGTTACAATTTAATCCTATGTTAAAAGTTTATACTTCACTTTGTATTACTGTCAAAATAAAGCTGCGACTGCCGATTGTGAAATAGAGGAAAATCTTCAATGAATTGTCATGACGTCCATTGCGTATATAAACCCATCTATGACTTCGTGAATGGTAAAACCAACAATGACATAGAAATTATTGTTTTAAATCTCAGTCATTTTGAAGGGCCAATATTGCTCATTGGTCTTTATCCTGACTTATTTGGGGTTGGTAATAAATAACATTTAATCTAAATTAATCATAATTTCTTGTCAGATGTCATAAATTTTAAAGTTATTTATTATTAGGTATAAAATCAAAGCCCCTATCTTAGGAATACTTTTGTTCACCGTTCACTTTCTCACCAATCACGACTGGAATTTCCACTGAAGCATCTGTGTGAGGAAATGGCAATATTGCTGTCACATGTAATTTATATTCTCTTATGAAAATTTTTGAATATATTGAATATAAATTTGGTGAAGTTGGCACTATACAATGTGAGCTGACTATGCTCTGTTCGTTGGCACCTGACGACGTAACTGTACTTATGTCAATGTCCTTCTCCGATGTTTTAAGTGTCCAGTCATAGTCTGATATATAAGTTTTTTGTTTTGTAAGCTTCATTTTGATACCAGTTACGGGTACATCTGTGTCATTTTTGATGATATATTTCAGATTTAAATTTTCTCCTGGCATGACTAAAGTCTTTTCTATTTCGACCTTCAAGTCGATCTGATTTGCGGACGACAAGGAGAATGGAGTTTTAGTCAATCCAAAAATGGTGGGCTCCAACAAGCGAGGTTCTAAACATCCGCGAACTGTTATTTCTTTAGTAAACTTTTCTGTATTCATAAATAATAATCCTGGGCTTGAGAATTCAGCAACAATTTTGTATAATATTGTACAGATTCTGTCCTTGAAAGAGGATGGTATATTTATCGGCAGATCAAATTTGAAATGATGCTCGTAAGCGCCTTCATTTATGTCTTCATTTTGTAGAATACATTCTTGCAATGACACGTAAATTTCTTTGCCATGACGACGTTGCCAGTTACATGTTCCTTTTCCCTTTAGATGTAGGACAATACTACCAAATTGAATTTGCTCCTCCAAAACATATCTTAGTATTCCGGATATTTGCTGCCCACTCCTAAACACACCTTCATGTGGCGGAGTCAATAGTATATGACATTCAATTCCCATTTTGTCACATTAATAGCACACGTTAAACAATCGGAGTCCGTTTATATGCCGAAAAGAATGAACCAAGTTTCAGTATACCAACGTAGATGTCACACTTAGAGCCGGTTCAACACAACCAAATCAAGTCACGCAGCCTTGAAACTGTTTGATTCTACAGATACTCAGTCGTCTGCGGACACGCTCGCAAATAAAAACAGACTGTTCAAGCGACTGCTATCGATGGCGAATCGTTGTGTACTAATTACGAAGTTGCTCACGTCGGTCGGCGCGGCGGTGTCTCACAATTGGGACAGAAATATGAAAAATGATTTTTACTATTAGCTTTATATTACTATTAGCTATATATATCATCATATAACTAACTTTTATTTATGTTTTTTTTAATAGAGGGCGCTACTACATAGTATTGATATTTTAATTTTAAGTATATTACTTACGCATTACAGATTGGTAACTATATTGGAATATAAATACCAATCTGTAATGCGTAATAACATGTAATTATGTATATTATGACATCTACAATATAAAAGCGCAACAACACATTATAATTTATTATGTTTCCAATAGATGGCAATATTGTTAAAATTCTGCTACTTTATCAAATCAGCTACTACATTATTGTGTTCTCTTTCGAACTACATTCACATGTAAAATTTCATTGGGTAGCGATGAATTAGAAGTAGGTTATAGTTGATCGTCAAAACCTACTTCAAAATCCCTAAGGAGTGCCATTCCATCATCAGACCAGCTCCAATTTACTAAACTATAGTGCTATTTTTCGAACTACATTCAGATGCAAAATTTCATACGATAATTAGGAGTATTAAGATTAAAGTTGATCGTCAAAACCTATACATCCCTGAGGAGTTGCACTTCATCATCAGTTCAGCTCCAAGTTACCAAACTATTGTGTTGTTATCCAAACTACAATCACATGCAAAATTTCATTACATTAGGATAATTAGAAGCAGGTTTAAATTTACTTCCAAGATACCACCACATTGTTAGTTAATTAGTTACATTGGTAGTTAGTTAGTTACTAGTATTTTTAAACACATTATTTTTATCAAATATTTAAGGGTATTTTCTATTTTAAAATATTAGCCGTAGTGATTTATAAGTACTGATGTCATATGAATCATTAGTCAAACTTTGCAGTGTGTCGTTATTTTATGTTTACACATTATTTTCTTGCATTTCGAGTGATACGTTATGAATCATTTTCTCAGTTAATACTTGTGTTAATGAAAGTACATTTTAATTGTAGAATACTAATATTTGTCGAATTATAAACACTGTCACAAATCATGGTAATACATTTTTCTATTTATCATAAACTGTATGTACCTACAAGGTATAACAAGGTAAATTCATTTTATTGTGGCAGAAATAATGAGTAATTATAAGTGTGGTAATTAACGTTATAATTATTTATTATTCGCATTTATAATTACTCATTAAATTAAGCATATCCAAACAAAACTAAACAACATTTGTAAATTTAATTCTTTAGTTATCATAGAGATGGCGTTAGTAGTAACAGTCCAGTTGATAAAATGTTACGTCTTATTAGTTTAATATTTTTTTAACAGATGGCGTTAGAAGTTCAATCAAATTCTAATTGATAAAAATAATTAAATCTTCTAATTTCTTTAAATGTGTATAAAAGATAATATTTTAGATTTATTGTACCTAAATCTTCAAATATTGATTTAGGTGCCAAATTTTTAGTAGTAAAGTATTTATTTAATTCGGTTTTTAATATAAACACTTATCAACTCGATGCTGATGCCGTGTGGTACCGGCTTAAGAAGCCGTGTGGTACCGGCGTAAGAAGCCGTCAGAATAGTTGGTCGTTAACACACGGCATCTAAAGCGGTATCTTGACGACACTCATGGGATAGATTGATGGGGTGGTCCCCATTTCTTCCCATGGGGCAGCCGCGTCCTCTATGCACTTTAAAGACTTGCTGCGATTATTATGAGTGGCGATTATGGTCCTAAGACCTAATAAGTAGGTTCCACTGGGGAGACCCGTGCCCAGAAGTGGGACATCATGAATGTGGTTTGAAATGACTTATCAACTAAACTTAAAAAGTAATAGGTACTAGTAGTAGTAGCACTTCATTTAGTAGATAAAATAAATCAAGATATATCTTAATCGAATAGGTCTTAATAATACAGCTTATAACTACTATTGTAAAATACTAACACCATATTTATAATAACATAATGACACATACACATTTAATACATATAACCCTTAATGTACACCTAATGCGTACATATATATATATATATATATATTATATAAACTATACATATTAGGTACCTCTTTTTCTTAACATATTGCACATAAAAACAAATCATCGTTTTTAGCAAACTCAAAATTTTAATTATTGCACATCACTATGTCATAAGCCTTAACAAACATGCATTCTTTCTACACAAACGCTTTACAAAAAATCTCACTCATACCTACCCTTGAACATTTTTATTTTATAAATACCCTACTAATAACGCTTATCGGCTAATAATGTTTGTCATGAAGTATTGTATTGTGATTATTGTAATCTTTTGAGAAATAAATGTCATAAACCGTAAGATTGTTTATGTGGCGACTTAGATTCTATAAATATAAAAAAAGAACTTCTTAATTAGAATAGAGAAAAGTTTTGATTCCGATAAAGTGTAACTAACGACGCGGGTGGTGACTATGCGAAATCTTGGGATTTCTTGGAATATACGTGCTGTGAATTTGTCCCAAAGAAGTATCGACTGCGCCAAATAAGAGTACTTAGGTACGCCGGCCAGAGAGATGAAGGAATCCAAACTAAATGACTCTGTCGCGTGGTGGTAGTGTATCCGACTGCTACGCAAGAGGTCGTGGGTTCGATTTCCACACGGGACACCACTTTTTGTGACCCACGAATTGTTGTTCCGAATCTGGGTGTACTTTGTGTCCCTGACTTGTATACTGCAGGAGACGATTTAAAAAAAATAAAATACTAAAACTAATTTAATTTATTTTAATATAAGAAATTACATGATTATAGGTATCTCTAGACTCAGGCAATGGTGGTACCGCAGCTCACAGTGAGTAAGTATATCTCTTAAGATGAAAATGTCTTAGCGACAAATCTGTGTCATCGCGGAGTGGTAAGGTCAAAGACGACACGAGTCGTCGAGTCAGCAGCTTCACGAGTAAGTCGCTGCTAAGTCCAAGTGCAGGCATAGCTCGTAATTAGCTTGTATATAAAAGAGTAAAATATTAACAAATGTAAAGGTGAGTATACACTCAAGCATTTACCAGTAAAAGAATGCCGAGCATTCGCTGTTGTTAATTTTACTCGAACCACATATTTGTGAAACGGTACCCAGTACCTATTACATGATATGAGTTTAGGCCAATATCATGATCATAATATTAGAAATTACGCTTGGAAAGAATTTATTTAATCAACTATGTCTGTATAAAATGTATCGCCAAAATCTACAATTAAATCATCCACAAAATATTAATCCATGGCTACGTCTATACTCTTTCGCCTTTCACAAAACAATGACACTGACAAAGCGTGTTGCAGCATCGTGTGGCGTGTTGTATATGTGCACGATTCGCATCGCGTGTCGACGTTGTTACTAGTATGCTTCCACCTTAACCGTCGTCATGGGAACTTTTTTGGCACATATGACAACTAACCGTTGTTGTTATTCTTGTCACACAACTTACACAGGTTCTACTTGATTTTGTTAATTGACGGTGATGTCAAAATTAAATGGAATTGGGTAGTTGACTACAATAAAAGTTAATTATTTTATACTAATCAGGTAAAAATAGATCTTAAAATGCTCTGAAAATAAGTGTTATTTTAGGTACAATTTAATTTTTTTTTGAATTTAAAGGCATGCAAAGGAATACTAAAAGTAATGATTTGACGATTGGAACATATGACGTCATAGGTTCCTATTCCATACACATTTCTATAGAGCTTGTCATTTTGACATTTTGTAAAAAGAGACTGATTTGACTTGACAGTCAACATACCCATTCTTTATTGTTGAAAACGGTAGCCTGTCAAGCATAGTGTAACAATTTTAACGTTAATGTAGTCCGATATACTCTACGAACACTGTTCAGTGCTTTTAATAAGGAGAAATTGACAGTATACAGCCGCAGAATTCTTGGAAAATATGTGACGTCTTCGCCATTTTTGTACTGTGAGTACTGTCATTTTTGAGGTTAGGTGCTCTCAGTACTTTAATCACGTGATGAATAACAACAAGAAATTTTAATTAATTACATTGATTCAGACATTATTCAATTAATTCTATTGATTTCAATTGAATTACCTTGAATGTTCAATTTTTAAATATAACTACATAATTGTTTGTTTTCTTGTTGATCAAGTTGTATCAGCGTTTTCCTCATGGACCAATTAAGTATGCACAGCTAGTTGTCATTGGAAATATTTTTTTTAAATTTCCTTACTCATATGCACTCCGCATTTTCCTCAGGAACCAATTAGGTATGCACGGCTAGTTGCGTCATTAGGAGTAATTTTAAAAACTTCCGAATCCGTATGCACAACTAAATTTAAAATGATATAGAATAGAGCAGCGGTAACCTAATGGCTAAGGTATCTGTCTCGTAATCGTGAGGTTGCGAGTTCGAATCCTACCCATTATACTACCGACGTGAACCCACTCCTAACACAAGCCATTGAGCTTAGCTGGAGGGGTTAACTGGATTGCTAGTAATGTGGGGCCAGAATCCCACATTGCTAGATATCTTTAAAAAAAAAATACACTTGTATACTGGACTGCGTTCCGGTTTTTAGGTAACCAGTACCTATAGCTAACTAATAGAACTAACTTGACGTTATACTGTAAGGTATAACGTCCTCCAGTACATATCGGAAGATACCCTAAGTACTCTCTTCACTATAACCACACATCCGAAATCTATATTGATTTCAATTGGTTGGAATAAAAAGCTTGTGTCCCGACTCCCGACTTTTGAAAACATTTAGGGTTTATTATACTTATTTACACATATAGTGCGAAAGCTTAGTAGGACTTAACCTTTTGAATAAACTTAGTGAAGTAAGTGGTATAATGAATGCTAGGTACTCATAAAGAACACAAGAACAACGTCTCTTACTTTTACTTAGAGACAATAAGAAAATGACATGAACTCATTTCTAATTTTATAAAATACTACGAGTAGCTGTGCCCGCGACTTCGTTCGCGTGAAAGTCGGGTTTAAATTAAGGAAGTTTATGTTACGAAATAATTTGTTGGAATCAGTCCTGTCAGATGAATCGCGATATTATTCAGCAGCGGAGAATCGTCATATAGGTACTCATCTATTGATAGCTTCAACACAACTTCAACACCCAAAAGCTTAGTGAAAATAAATAAATACCAAATATAGACTCTTTAGGTATTCGTTTACTGTGTTTTTTTGTTAATAATTTGTGTCTGTTTTCTTTTTTGTCTATTGTTATTTTTATTATTTTACTGTTTTTTTGTTTTTTTTTTTAATCTTCTTCATGATTTTTCCTGTTAAATTATAATAATGTATAAGTGTCTTCTGTGTATTAAATAAAAATCTTTCTATTCTCTTCTTTTAGATAGTTTGGTGTGCGGCTTAAGAAGTGGGTTATATGTTGTTTTTGTTTCATTCTTTCAACGTTATACCTACATAATACCTAATAATTTTCAATAGAATTTGTACACGCTTTTTAAAAGACCTAGGTATCTAATGCTACCCCACACGATGGGTTAGGTGAGAAAAAAATCACATCCCCACTTTACATATCCTACGTACCCATAAAAAAAAACGATTTTATTCCTTCACTTTATCGGCGTAAGTAATATGTGTATTCATGCAAAGTTGCAGCCTCCTAGCACTAATAGTCTCTGAGCTAAGCTGCGGACGGACGGACATAAGGGTTCCGTTTTGCCATTTTGGCCAAAAATGGGGTGTACAACGCAATACTTATAAAATGTTTTTTCAAGTTTTTCCTTTGTCTGCAAAGATATACAACTGAAATGCTTATAAAACTGCTGTAACACTTTAGTAAACGCGAATATGGCAGCGTCAGATATCTATACAGGTACATACTAATCTATGGGTAGCGTTGAAATAGGT
This sequence comes from Herminia tarsipennalis, assembly GCA_945859575.2. Classification (NCBI taxonomy): domain Eukaryota; kingdom Metazoa; phylum Arthropoda; class Insecta; order Lepidoptera; family Erebidae; genus Herminia; species Herminia tarsipennalis. The sequence continues at coordinate 3,740,090 of OX243834.2, read as the reverse complement.
CAAACATTAGCGATGTTTTTAATGATTTTTTAAACATTAATTTGTACCTACTCTGCGGTGTGTTTTCTTACGTTACAATGATGTAAGTAATAAAAAAAAGACATGCACCCCCCTCCCCCAGGCTCATGAGTTTTCAAGCCTTCGCTATACAGTTGGTCCGCGTTGACAGACAATGACCCCCCACCCCCCTCCTCCCGTCGCCCGAACACACCTAGCCGATGATGCGTATTCAAACAAACGGACAGAGAGACAAACATTTCTAAAAATGATAGCAATGTGTTTCTTTTAAGACGCTGACAACAGCTACTGAACTTCGATGTTTCACTATTTTAGCCACGCCCACTATTTCTCCGATGTCCTAGTGCCATTGATAAAGGACGGTAAAAACAGCGAACTACCAACACAAGGACGCGGTCAATAATAAACAATAAACCAATAGATGGCGCTTTATTTTTTGTTCTATATGAAGAACTAGAAAGAAATTAGACAGGGCGATTAAAAAAAACAATAAATATTTTTTATACGTTTGTATTTTTAATTATTTCAGGAGACTTTATTTGCTATGAACTTCAAAACAATATAAAAGAAAGAAAAATAAAACTCGAAAATATATTAGCAACATTTTAAATATTTTCGCATAATTATAATTTATTTGCTCTCGGATATTTGCCGGAACAAACAGACAGACAGACAGACAAAAAAAACTGTATTTTTTTTATCAGTAATTATTATGTATATATGTTATCCATAATAATTAATATATATGCATAAAACTGTTATTTTGATATTACAAACAGACTCTTCAATTTTATTTATTTGCACAGATAGTTAATTATATATATTTTTTTTTATTAATAATATTATTATTTATTTGACATAAGGTAAATTTAGAGCTGAAGAAAATTCTTCCAAGTTTGAAGTCCTCCGAAGATTGATAACATACCTGCTACAGCACAATAATTGACTGGTAAATAATTTTCGTCACTGGAATCACTTTTAATGATAAATTTTAAATTGCACATCCTACACAAAAGAGTGAACTTCGACAAGAATCCATTTATGTTTTTTCCTACCAAATTAATGTGTTTTAAATTACAACCCAAGGGTTTAGGGGTAAGGGCGAGAAATATTCTGAAGATTTAAAAATAAATGTGATAAGTTTATTCGTCCGATGTAATAATAATAATAATATTTATAAGGATTTTTTGTTGTGCAGTGTGACTTGTAGCAGTCTAAAAAAAATAATACTTAAAGCTTACCTATGCGTTAGTAACTAAATACTAACTGCCAGATTTTATCTTCGACAACCTGTTCAAAATAATAATATTTACCTCAAGTTTAGGAATATTATCGGTGGATTCAACTGTCTCAGATACCTTTGCCGATACTTCAAACCAGTGATGGAAAAAAACTATGACTCACAATAACATAAGAAGTATAAGAACGATCATGAGGAAGTTTCATATCACTTGGGCATCATCTTTACCTGGTAACATTTTCTAGAGGAATTATAACATCACTTTCTAATGTAACTGCAACAGCCACATTTCCTAATCTGTACAAAATATTTATTACATTTAAACTTAGAAAAACTTTCTTCAGCACTAATCTTACCTATTATGTCTAACTAGCTGTAGACTAGCTGTGGACGTAGCCTAAGTTACTCCTTACATCATTAGCTGTCTGACAGTGTGTCATGTCAATCTCCGTACAGCCGTTTTGGAGATTTGTCGAAACAAACACACAGACAGACAGCCAGATAAAAAAAAACTGTATTTTTGTTTTAAGTACTATGCGTACTTTCATAGCATTTTGACATTAGGAACAGACACTTCAGTATGCATAGATCGCCATATATAGGTAAAAAATACTAAAACCTACACAACTATTTGTATGGAAAGGGCAAGAAACAATGGATAAAGCTACAAGTATTTTAGGAGTATTTTCCTATTAGGCCAGTTCTAAGATAGTCGTAGGTCTATGCAAATGTGATAGTTTATCATTATACTTGTTTGTAACTATCTTTCTAAAATGTAAAGAGGATCCTCATTCTGTCCATGTGGCGATTCTTTTTGTGTAATGTTTTAATGTAATATAAATAATAAAATTATTATCTATATTAGTATGTAGGTACTTATTACAAACTTATTGGTGAAAAATTTTCCGAAGTTTCACCTGCTTCTGAACTATTCGCCAAACGTCTCTTTTTACTGAAAAGATAAAAGAAAATATTAAAAATAAATACAAAAATTGAACAGACGAACCCAGGTTTCGAACTCGAAACTTGATATTCTGAACCAACGCAGATACCGCTAGACCAAACGAGCTTCACAGTTGCAGATGAATTTTCGCTATACGTTGTACAAAACAGCTTAGTGTAGCTTTTTGGTTTGGTTACGATTTCACTTCTGTTCGTGCAATATTTTGTCAATATGAAAAATATAATACTTACTTTACTACTTCCATGAGATGTTTTTATTTGTTGGCATAGAAGCGCTTTTTGCTGGCCTCCGACATTTTTGTTTGTTTCCCAATTATAGTAACAAATATTTTTAAACTTAGAACTAAATATATTTAAATTAACAACTTAGATAGTATAAATTAATAGTATATTTATTAAACTTATATTCTTTACCAATGTCTATAATTTTTCAAACAACAAACAAAATATGAAGTGAATGGATGGCGAGGCAAAGCGACATACGTCCGTCTAGCTGCGCGTCTCTGCGATCACTGTCAGATTGCTTATAAAAGAAAGAGAAGCGCGATCACGCAGCGCTCGTAACTAATTATAAACCATAAAACAATTAATTACTTGAAAATAAGTCGAGTAGTCGAAAATAAAAAACAACCAGATTCTGTATTATAACATGATACGTTATTGTTAATTATTTTACCAACGTACGTTGTTAAGTAATACAGATATTTTTGTTAGAAGATCATTTTAAGAGGTTAGTTTGTATTTTTTTTTTATCGAGAAAAAAATTCAAATTCGTGTTTTGAATACAACAGGGTTTTTAGAAATATGTTCAAGATTAACATATATTTTTTCTGCCGTCACAAACTACGTAGATTTGGCTAAAAAATTGTTTAGGATAAGCCTATTTGGCTGTTGTCAGCGCCTTAAGTACTATTTTAAAACTTCTTTTACTCAGTATAGAACATTATTGAATACAACGCCATCTACTTTTAAAACCAGTGAAGTTTCTTCTAATACTTAATGTTTTTTTATTAATATACGCAAGATGGTTTTAATACAATAAAACCATAAATAAATAAATAGGACAATGTTGCCACTCAGCAACAAACGAATACAGTATTAGTAAATAACTATAATACTGAGAAAAATATTAAAAAAGAAAAAAGATAATTAAAAAAACTACAAAAAGAATTAACATAATCACGTCAGATTCGAGCTTGGGACTTCGTCGTCAAAGACCCCTAGCATAGCTTCGAGGCTATATTGTTCGCTACTCCGCATGTCAAAATAACTGTTCTTATGAAACTTAAAAATGTTGTGTTTAGCTCCTTATAGTTTTAGCGTGAAGTTATGTATTCCATGGGTTACAATTATAGACAATGTCTAATTGTGGAAAATTTTGGGATAATCCATTATGGTGCGACAAAAAATACGTTGCTGCTCGTTCCCCATAGACGTAAGCGTAATGATTCATAGTGTAAATAATGTCCTATAGTATTTGCTATAAAACTGCAAATTTTCATAAAGATCCGTCAAGTAATTACTGTTTTATAACGAAAAATAGCTACAGACATTATCCCTTACTGCTTAGCTCCTATGGGAAAAAGCATGATAATTTATAGCCTAAATGTTAATCCGCGTCTATTAGATAGCACATGCAAAATTTCAACCGAATCTGTCCGGTAGTTTTTGCGTGATGCGTGTTCAAACAAACAGACAGACAGACAGACAGACATTTCTAAAAATGCAGGAAAGTGTTTAAATACCCTTTTTGAACATTTCCTAATATTTTTTTTCACTAAGTTCGGCCATGTACAGACACGTGAAATTTACAGTTTTATTACGAGTATATGTATAGAAGATATAAGATTTACCATTACTTTAGTGAGAAACCTAAATTCACAAAGAAAAAAAACTCGCTACCCGACCCGACACGTGTCATTTTTCCGTGCGATTAAAAAAAAGTTAGGTATACAGATCTTGTCCTAACAATAAACAACACTACTAAAAATAATTATCGTTTTTATTTACATAGATACGTGTTATAATAATTTTATCGATTGTATCGTAGGTATTGTCAGATTTTGATCCTACCTTTAGTTATTTGATATATGTTACATTTACTTTTGAATTAACTCAGTGTAGTAAGTGGTATAGTGCTAGATACTTATAAAGAACATAAGAACAAAGTGTCTTACTTTTACTAAGATAATAAGGAAAATGTCTATATCCTGAATTCAGGTTTAAGATATATTTATTTCTCAAAAGAATACAATTCACTAACATGAGAAATAATCCGTAATTCGACTTAGGTATTTAGGACTGGCGTAATAACTCTTTATAATAAATTTATTTATTTATTAGAACAACAACAGTACACCATAATTGACATTCCTGGTTACTAAAACTTACATATAGTGTTAGATGCTATCTTACTTACAGGTGCTATGGCATGCGCATAATTATGTCTAGAAACAAAATTAATTAATTACTATTACGTACGTAAAATTTAAAATTATAAAAAAATCAAAAACTATATCTATTGTTAACAATAGTGTAGGTAAAACTGGTTAGTTAATTATAGACAATGATTTATTGTTTTCAAATATAAAATTTACTTCTCGTAAATGTGTGTAATTATTTGAGTAAAAAGCAGGTGTTTTCTTGCAAAACGAATAAAATTGCATTGTGTAACAACTGGTGTGTGCATGTTTTGCACACACCAGTTGGCTATCCTGTTCAGGTCTTCTTGTAGGAGAAGAGGATCATCATTAGATAAAAATAAGTTTAATCTTTCGTACTTTTTTTCTAGATGTCATAATTATTATTTAAAAAAAAAGTTATTTAACATTAGGATATAAAACAAACCCCCTATCTTAGGAATACCTTTGTTCATCGTTCACTTCCCACTAATGACGACTGGAATTACCACTAAAGCATCTTTGTAAGGAAATGGCAATTTTGCAGTCACGTGTAATTTATATTCTCTTATAAAAATGTTTGAATTTATTGAGTATAAATTGGATGAAGTTGGGACAGTACAATGTGAGTTAACTTCGCTCCTCTCCTTGGCACCTGAAGACGTAACTGCACAATTGTCAATATCTTTCCTGCATGTATATTTATAGCCAGTATTTGATATGTAAGTTTTTTCTTGTTTTAGCGTCGTTTTGATACCAGTTACGGGTATATCTGTGCCATTTTTGATTATATATTTCAGATTTATCTTTTCTCCTGGCATCACTAAAGTCTTTTCTATTTCGACTTTAATGTCGAACCGACTTGCAGTCGGCGAACAGAATGGATTTTTTGTCAATCCAAAAGTGGTGTGCAATCGAGATTGTAAACATCCGTAAACTGTTATTTCTTTATCAAACTTTTTTGTCTTCGGTGATAAAAATCCTCCTGGCTTTAAAAATTCAGCAACAACTTTGTATGATATTGAACAAATTCGGTCATTGAAAGAGGATGGTATATTTACCGGCAGAACAAATTCGAAATTATATTCGTGTAAGCCTTCATTTATTTTTTTGTAATATGCAACATTTTCTTTTAATGATACGTAAACTTCTTCACCACGATGCTTTGTAACGTCTTCATCATTATCACTCCATGAACATTTTCCTTTTCCTTTTAGATAGATGGCAACAGAACCAAATTGTGTTTGCTTGTCTAATTCATATCTTAGTATTCCGGCTACTGACTGGCCACTCTTATATACCCCACCTTCATGTGGCGGTTTCAATAGTATATGACATTTAATTCCCATTTTATTACCTTGATAGAACACGTTAAACAATCCGTGTCCGTTTTTTATGTCGAAGAGAATTAAGCAATCGGTGTCTGATTTTCAAAGTTCAATATATTAACGTAGATGTCACACAAAAAGTCAATCCAACACAGTTAAATCAGGACAAAACAGTTTTGGAACACACAGCAAATGGTCCTACAGATATTCGATCGCCTGCACGTATGCTTAATTATATTATAAAAGATACACGCGACTACTATCCACGGCAAATCGAGGTGTATTATTACTAGGTACTCTACGCCGACGGTTTGTGTCGGACTTACCGGTCTCTGAGTCAGTGAAATACGATGGCGGGCATTCCCAAGCAGGTTTTCCTCATGCATTAAGATCATCTTATGTAATGCGTATAAACACCTAGGTCCTTGTTGTAGTCTTGAATATATTGTATTACTTCAACTGCCTATTTCTGCGAATCTTTTGAAAAATTTACAATGGATTTTGATACTATTTTTACAATGACTGCCTCTGTGGCGCAGTGGAAATGCATTCGACTACTACGCAAGAGGTCGATCCCCACCCAGGATAAAACTTTGTGTGATGTACACGATGGTTTATTCTGTGTCTGGGTGTTATTTATCTATAATATGTATGTATTTACGAATATATAAGTATAGTATGTTTATCAGTTGTCTGGTTTCCATAGCACAAGCTCTGCTTAGTTTGGGATCAGATAGCGTTGTGTGAGTTGTCCCAAGATATTATTATTATTACTATGATTTAGATAATTTAGTTCGAAAATTTAATATGCTTGTTGTTGCTAACTTTATTGTTGATTTTTAGATAACCTTAATGTATAAATGACTAGCTGACCCGCGCAATTTGATCTGCGTAAATTTTCCCCGTTTTTGCAACATTTCTTATTACTGCTCCGCTCTTTATTTCTCCACTATTTAATGGATGTTATTATACATATAAACCCAGTTTAGTTAAAAAAGTTTTTTTTTTAAATTAAAAAAAAAATCATTAAAAGTTCTGCTATTCATTGATAGATGGCAAAAGTAAAAAGTATCACCGCTGTGCCCGTCGGAGTGGGGAGCGTGAGGTTTTTTCGTTACGGAATTTCTGGATTCGGTCCCCGCGCTCAAGGCCCGCGATAGAAGCTATGCAATAGCTTAAAATGCATGAAAGTATATAAGGTTCTAGTGCTACCTTACCTTTAAAACGGTTATATTTTTTTTAATTTTCATTATTTTTACCATCAACTTAAAAAAGTTTTGATTGTAATAAAAAAAATAATGAAGCTTTTAAAAAGCCTTGATTGTGTTTATGAATTATAAAAATATTTTGGGGAGATTTTAAATTTCTAACTAGTGATTTAGGTACCTTTTTAGTTTATGATTGTTTATATTTGCAAATGCTGTGAATCGTGCCGAGTTACATTATTATAAATGACAAAAACGACTTCCTAATTGTTATAGAAAAGAGTTTTGCTCGTGAACATAAAATATTATAAATTTTCATCAAAATCTGTTCAGTAGTTTGTTTCTAAATAACAGGTTTTTATTAAATATCATGTATATGAATGCTTTAAGTAATTATACCTAAAAAAATATTCTGTAATTTTTTGCCTGTCTGTCTGATTGTTCCGTCTATCCTCGAAAACGGCTGCACCCATATCTATAGGTCTTTCACTGGCAACAGAATATTAAATAGGTAGTAAAAATATTTATTTTGTGATTTCTCTTGATTCCTGTTATGATTAGTCGTAGACTGTTTAAAATATCACAATTATGACTTATCTATTGAAGTGAAATAATAATAAAAATGTGCAAAATGAGGGACGAAAATTCAAATTTGCAAAACGAATCACTATTTGTCGAAACGAAGTTTGATGTCACATATTACGTTCATTCGTTTATCGGATCGATATTCGTACGGTGCTAAAATTGTAACAGAGAAAAAAGTATTTTATTGGTGTTTCTATGCTTTTTTCCTGTAGATAAATTAATTTTAGAATTCTTAGTGGATTAGGAATCATCAAGGTGCATGATGACTACATCTCTATTATAATGGTGGAACATTTCGTTTTTGATTGAAACTCAGTATTTGAGACACAACACATTTTTTTAACTTCATTGTAACCTTTTCCCCTTGTTCTTCCTTAATGTTGTATTATATTGAATTAAATAACTTTATCTTCCTCGACCTGAAATAAGTTTCAACTTACGTGAAACCTCGATGAAAGGAACAAGTAAGGTAGTTACATAAGTTTTGTTGGGCAAATTGCTTTCTGCTTGAAATTTAAAACAGACTAATTTCTAAACATGATGTATATGAATATGCTTTCAATTCAAATTGCAATTTACTTTGACTAAAATGATCTTCGCTACAATCCATACTAATTTTATAAATGTGAAAGTAACTTTATCTGTCTGTCTGTTACGCTTTCACGCTCAAACAGCTAAATCGATTTAGATGAAATTTGGTATGGAGATAGTTTGAGTACCGGGTAATGACATAGGATAGTTTTTATCGCGATAGCCGACTTCCATTTGATTGATGATTGATGATTATGTTAAATATATTTCATCTCTCCCCAATAAATTACTTAATTGCTTTCGTATTTTCGCATATCTTGGAATAGGAAAAAAACGGATGTTTTTGCTCTTTGGTAACGAAGAGCAAAAACATCCGTTTTTTTTGAAATACCTATAATATGGGGATTAGCTTTTTCCTTTATCCAAATATATACAACTGAAAATTGGTATAAAACTGCTGTAAAACTTTAGTAATCCAATACAGAGCGTGTCATGTGACGTCATCCATGCCCGCGAAATATGGCAGCCTTCAAACAGGTAAAATTTTAAAAATAGTTTTCAATGTTATTTTGTAAATTATTAATTTGGATTCTGGGGACTGTTTTTATATTTTTTATTACGTTATAAAATTATGGAAGGAAAAAAAATGCATATTCCCTATTGCTCCTCCCCCCTTTTCCCAAAACTCATGAATTTTCAAGCCTTCGCCATACATTTGGTCCACGTTGATAGACAATGTACAACCCCCGCCCACCTTGTCGCACGAACTACTCACACTTGGCCGGTGTTGAAACAAATTGATGAACACTTGATCTCCAACCATAGCCCCAGAACATCTGGGATGCACCTGTGTAGACCAATATTTCTAAAAATGATAGCATTGTGCTTTTAACTTGGGGATAGACGGACGGACGAACGGATAGAGCGAAACAATAAGGGTTTTTTGTTTACTACGGAACCCTAAAAAGCAACAAAAAATATAGTACTTCGTCCGTCAGTCACTATTTTAATATAATGTTTCATTCTATAAATACATTTAATTATTGTATTGTATTTGTATGAAATGCCGTGTGGTGCCGGCTTAAGAATAGTACCACCCCATCTCTTCCCGTGGGTGTTGTCAAGGCGACTAAGGGATTTCACACCGGAGGACGGGCAGCAGCGTCCTCTGCGTTCTTAAAGCCTTACTGCGATCACCAACCCGCTCGCCAAGCGTGGTGATTATGGCAATTACCCCCAGGATCTACATACTAGTAGGTTCTACTGGGGAGACCCGTGCCCAGCAGTGGGCCATCATATGGGTTGATATGTATTTGTATGAAATATAAACCAGTAAAAACTGAATTAATAGTTACTGACGATTGAAAATGTTATTTATACTTAGTCCGGCCATAAGTTCTGTTACAAATGAAAATGCATTTTGTTTTTAATAAAGTAATGTAATATTACTAAAACTTATATGTACATTTTTATTAATGTCTCAGCAAAAAATAAAAACCACATTCTATTCAAAATGGTTATCTTTGGCTTTTATACAGGCCTTTAATCTGTCTGGCCACGAATCTATGGACCGCTGACTTCCTACCTGAGCTATAATGACATTGTAGATGGTGTCGAAAATTACCCTCGTATTCTAATGATATTGTAGCAGTTTTTTATTGCTCTCCCTCCGTCTTACGAAATTTCGATCAGGTCACGTGTTCTGACGCGAGTTTAACATTTTTACCCATCCCAAAAAGTGCTATAGAAATTTTCTTTTCACAAATGGGATATTTGTGATAATGACATGTTAATATTAAAAGTCATTTATATACTTAGAGTTAATTTGTACTTTTCTTTACGAATAAAAGACACAGACAGTTTGACATACATAAGTAAAATAAACATTACAATATTTAATTTACTATTTTTATTTACTATTACAATATTTAAAAGTAATTTATATTCTTAGAGTTAATTTGTACTTTTGTATACGAATAAATGGCACAGACAGTTTTACATACATTTGTAAAATAAACATTACAAAATTTTACAAAAATACAAACAACATATAACGCAATCTCCTTATTCTCTCGCTTCTCATAATTTCTAGTAATAGGCTATTTCTGCTAATCCGGAGTCGGTCGGTCGTGAGTTCGATGGTTTATTCTGTGTCTGGGTAAAAATACAAACAATCTATTTAACACAACCTCCATAATCTAGCTTCACATAATCATAATTATTATATTTTTGTTCGATGTCAAAATGAAACACATTTTTCCGTTTAGCCTCTCTGCTCCCAAACAAATACCGTGCGATAAGGATCTACGTTCCAATACTTTAATGCAAACTGTGTCCTGACAATAACGGACACTACATAGAATTATCATTTTTATCTAAATGGTGTGTTATAACAATAATACCTACTTAATATAATCGTTTGTATCGTACTGTTAGGTTCTAGTCCAATATAGCCTTAGGTAAATATACCTACTATGAACAAAAGTAACGATAACATAAAATCAAAAACAAAGAATAAAACTTAAAATAAATTAAAATGAAAGGTAGGTACTTTGTAGTGGTGTACCAGTGTAATAGTAATATATTCAAACTTATCTAAATTGTATCTAAGAGTTTCTGTTGTAGGTTCTTAACTCCTGTAAATCTTTTCTCTTCGACTCTTTAGCACTTGGTTCTTTATTAATCAATCTCATCTTAAAAGTTATCACTTCACTATTGTAATCACTGTCAACAGAAACTCGATTGTAAAACAGAGAGAAATCTTCATTGAATTATAATAACATCCATTGCGTATAAAACTATCTTTGGCTCCGTGAATGATGCAAAGGCAACGAAAGAAATTGTTGTTCCAAATCTTTGTCGTTGTAAACAGCACAGAGACTATCATTGATCATCCTCCTGTCTTTATCTTATTTTATTTGGGGTTGCCATCCTCCTGTCTTTATCCTGATTGGAGTTGGTGTAATAAATAAGTTTCAATCTTCCATACTTTCTTGTTCGATGTCATCATCATTGTTTAAAAACTTTGAAGTTATTTATAATCAGGATATAAATAAACAAATGCCCTATATTTTAAAAACCCGACTACCTTTGTTCACCGTTAACTTTCTCACCAATCACGACTGGAATTTCCACTGAAGCATCTTTGTGAAGAAATGGCAATATTGCTGTCACGTGCAATTTATATTCTCTTATAAAAACTTTTGAATGTATTGAGTATAAATTGGGTAAAGTTGGCACTATACAATGTGAACTGGCTACGCTCTTCTCTTTGGCACCTGAGGATGTAACTGCACATTTAGCAATATCTTTTCTGTATATTTGTTTAGAGCCTGCGTCTGATATATAAGTTTTTTCTTTTATAAGCTTCATTCTGATACTAGTTACGGGTACATCTGTGCGGTTTTTGATGGTATATTTTAAGTTTATATTTTCTCCTGGCATCACTAAAGTCTTTTCTATTTCGACCTTCATGTCGATTCGACTTGCAGACGACCATGAGAATGGAGTTTTAGTTAATCCAAAAATTGTAGGCTCCATCAAGCGAGATTCTAAATATCCGTAAACTGTTATTTCTTTAACAATCCTTTTTGTCTTTGTAAATAATCCTGGCCTTGAAAATTCAGCAACAATTTTGTATGATATTGTACAAATATTGTCCTTGAAAGATGTTGGTATATTTATCGGCAGAACATATCTGAAATGATGATCGTAAACGCCTTCATTTATTTCTTTGTTTTCTAGAACACATTCTTGCAATAAAATGTAGACTTCTTCGCCACGATAATATGAACTGTCGTCACTCCATGCACACTTTCCCTTTCCTTTTAGATATAGGACAATAGAATCAAATTGTGTTCGCTCATCTAAAGCATATCTTAGTATTCCAGATACTGGCTGTCCACTCCTATACACACCTTCTTGTGGAGGAGTTAATATTATTTTACATTTAATATCCATGTTATCACTTTGTTAGCACACGTTAAATAATCGATGTCCGTTTTTCTGTCGAAGAAAATTAAACAATGTAGATGTTATACATGAACTTGGTTAAGCACAATCAAATCGATGCAAAACAGGTTTCAAACTCACTGATACTCGGTCGCCTGCGGACGCTTACGGTTAAAAACAGACTGTTCGAGCGACTATAAATCGTGGTGTATTATTAGGTACTACTTTACGTTGAAATCGTGTGGGGGACTGTGCGTTACTGGTCTCTGAGTCAGTCAGAAACAATCTCATATGTATTTTACAAACAGGTTTTGGACGCCTTGATTGTGAACAGATTTTCCTCATTGATATAATGCGCATAATATTAAATAGTCTAGATTAAATTATATCACTGCAACTGCTGTCTGTTTATGCGTTTAGTTCATCTAAAGTTGTGCGATGGATTTTGATACCGTTTTGTAATGACAATCGTTTAAATAATTTTGTATGGAAAGTTTATATTTGTTTACATTTGAGGCGATTAAAATAAAGTTTTTTATTATTTCTTTGAATCAAATTATGTATATCAATCAGTTAGACAAAAAGAACTTCGTTATTGGACTAGTTAAGAGCTTAATCCGTTGGCATTAAATATTCCGATAAAGTGTCATTAGAATTTAACAGAATAAAAGATAAACCAAACCTTAACATTTGTAACAATATTATCTTAACATATTATAAACAACAAAGAGTTGCTAACCATAACTGTTTGTTAAGTCAAAATAACAGTTTTTACTTAATGTATGAAATTTCACTTATTTTATGACTTTTTACACATTAGAAATTGAAAGAAATTTGGGTGTAAGTACCAAAAATGACACCCAAAAGAATGTTTAATTTGTCTGGCACCCATTTCGACAAACCTTTCACTTTAACGTTTGATAATGTAACTTAGGTATTAGTTAAGACAACGATTTACTTTTGTAAGTAAACATTCTGCGTGATAAATGAAGGCCATTCTTTTCTTTCTTTTGCAAAAGATTTATACTTATTCATTATGTAGCAATAAATTGGCCAATATTTAAGCACTTAAAGTTTTTACATTGTAAGTGGATGCTCCTACCTACTATGTTGTGCCCACTGAGGCTGATATATCCAATCTCGTGTACTCTTCTTTTAATATTGATGACCTCTTGTTTTTTGCATCAGTCCTCTAATATGGTGTGTAATATAATGGTGGCAGCACCTTACCTGCATATACAGTTTGTAAACAAAGAAATATTGTAAGCATTGGCAATTTGAAAAAAGTGGCCGCGAGTTTTTATTTTGCTATTTTTTTCTCCTGTTTTACCTATTGTTTGCGAACAGGCATTACATGTAAATGTAGAATCGACTGTTTACAAGCTTAGTATTTTGCTTCCTAAGTAAATAGGTAAAGAATTTTTATTATTATTATTACTAGCAGACAACGAATATTAGTAAATTAGACTAAATACATTGAGGTATTAATTTAGATACTATGTACGTATTATATTATATCATATTATTTCGTTGACTAGATACATAAATAGTTAAAAGATTTCTTTTACCTATTATTTCTCGCGGATAAAACTGTGGGTCGCGGTCAGTTAAAAATGATACTAGGTACTATCATAATTAGATGCCAAGCGGCGGTAGCCAAGGCATCGGTCTCGCAATCATGACGTCGCGGGTTTGAATCCTACCCATTATACTACCGACGGACGTGAACCCACTCCTAACACAGCCTTTGAGCTTAGCTTGGAGGGGTTAACAGGATTGCTAGTAATGTGGGACTCAATCCCACATTGCTAGTTGTAATTTAAAAAAAAAGAAAATAAATATTTTTTTTTCAAAGATTTTTTTTTTTTTTTTTTTTTATTTCTTTATTTACATGTTTAGGGACTGTTAATCGAACACTTTTTCCAAAGATGGATTGTAATTTTCAATTGTGTATTTTTTGTTTAACCTTTTAGACTGATGTCATACTGCTAATGTTAGAATAAGTAATCTATGCAGGCGCTTAACATTTTGCTAATGTGCGTTTTCAACTAATTATAGATATAATTCTAGGCGCTCATACTTACATATATTAAGTTATAAGTATGAAAATGTAAACGCGCGTCTACGCGTGTAAAGGTTCATTTCCGTCATTTGTCGTAAGCCGCGAGAGCTCGCGATCGGTCGCGATGCACGGAAATGAACCTTTAAAGGTATGTTAAGGTTATACCAGAAAGTATTATCTATATTATACATAAACAGAGAAGCTGACTGACTGACTGACATATCAAAGCAAGGCCAAAACTACAAGGGTTAGAAACATAAAATTTAGCACAGTGGTTCCTTTTATAACGATTGATTTAATCCTTTTACACCACTTGGTGGTCGCAGGGACCTCTCGAAGGGGACCTCCTAAATTACACTTAATAATTTTGATCTACTTTTTAAGTCCCCGACAAAAATCTTTGTTTGTTGGTTTTAACGGCGCCGCAATGTCGCACTTTGCCTCTTGATTAAGCCAAAATTAGATTAGATTAGAGAGCCAAGGTAAGAATTTTCAGAAATTCTTGGTGTTCCTAGGGGAGCACTAAGAATTTTTGAAATATCACCCCCTAAGGGTGTTAAATGGGGGTGTAAAATTAGTATGAAACTTTTCCGCTAAAATATTTTGGTAACAATCTGGCATCCACGCTTGCGAAGCCGCGGGAATAAGCTAGTGTTATTATATAACAACTGAAGAAGAAGATGAAGTGCTGTAACCGTTGTCGAATCGGTTGAAGCGCGAATCTTCGCATCAAATTTTGATTAACATTTTAATGAAAAAAATTAAACGGATTTTTTAAAAGCAGCCTTTTAAAAAAAGTCAGTTTAGTGTCATGATCTGATCACACACCTGCAAAGATTCGACAGACTAAATAGGCACTCTGTTAATTAAATATGAAATTGTAAACGCGCATTCAGCGGTTGTCATCTCGGATAGCTCGTCTCTAAAGGAGAATACAAAAAGTAACCTTCGTTCATTCAACACGGAATCTCGCGCCGAACAAGATGGTGTTGGGTGGACTCGCAATCGTAAGGTCGGAAGTTCAAATCCTACTCATTATTCTACCGACGTAAACTCCTAACACACGCCATGAGCTTAGCTGGAGGGGTTAACAAATTGCTAGCAATGTGGGACCCAACCCCACATTGCTAGTTATCTTTCGATGAAACATTAAAAAAACATTCTAAGACGTTTCCTCGAAAAAAAATCGATTTGACTCAACCTTACTCAAACAATCTGTTGCAAAAATATGCAAAGCTAGGTGACGAGTGACGACGTTAAAGACTTCAGTCGGAATAAAATAAATTTGCATAAAAGTACGTTAAAATACTTATTATTATGTGCAAAATTTAATATATTTTTACATATAGCTGAAATTTTCTTTTTCAAGGTAAATAAAAACAGTGCAGACTGTTTTTATTTTCCTTGAAAAAGAAAATTTCACTCGCGGCTCCACCCGCGTGATATTAATTATTGCGATAAAAACTATCCTTATGTCCATTTCATCTAAATTGGTTTAGCTATTTAAGCGTGAAGACTTAACAGACAGACAAATCACAGAAAAAATACTTTCTGATTTTTAATATTTGTTTCAAGACTTCAACTTTGCTTATATTTTAATAAAGACAACATTATTTTTATCCCAGTGTTAATCTACTAATATTATAAAGCTGAAGAATTTGTTTGTTTTTTTTTGTTTTTTTTTTTTTTTCTTTTTTATTTACGGAAGTGACGATGCCAATCCCATCGTAACTTATACTAACTTAACTACTAACATTAAATAAACGAAAACAGGATTTTGGCTGAACTAGATGTGGGATCTGCCAAAATACCATGGAAAAGTCCCACATCCATAGCAGCCAAATTCAGGGACTTCATCAGTTGCTGCCTTTTGTCTGAGTTCTGACCACATTCCAATAATACGAGTACATGCTGTACATCTTCCACTATGCCGCACAACTCACAGTTTGGTGAACTTATTTTACGCATCATGTAAGCAAATTTGTTACGTGGAATGTGACCAGATCGCAGACGGTGTGCGGCGACTATCTGATGACGACTTAAGTCTGATCCCGAAAACCATGGTACAAGAGGAGGCTCACTTTGAATACTTTTATACCAGATGCCTTTAGTCTTTGACTTCTCATCAAAATACTCTTTCCATAAATTATGGCATTTGGTACGGTATTTACTTAAAACTTCTGAGTGATTTGGCGCCAATGTTACGACATTACCTAATAAAATTGCTTGTCTTGCTAGTTTGTCAGCCTCCTCATTACCATAAATACCAATGTGAGATGGCACCCATTGTATTGCTAACATTTTACCTGTACAATTAAAATTATTAATTTGGTCTAAAATTGTGTATACAATATCAAAACCTTCTACTTTGGAAGCTCTGCTAATGTGTTGTAGTCCACTTTTACTGTCGCTAAAGACTACAATTTTGTTAACATTTATACTATTCGCATAAGTTAAAGCCATTGATAATGCGTACAGCTCTGCTGACATGATAGAAACAGTTTTATTCATTTTAAAGGTTTCAAAATGTTTGTTTTTCGGGTCATAATAAGCTGATCCTACCCCATTCGGAGTTTTTGATACGTCTGTGTACAAAGCGTGCCATCCCTTATATTGATCATTAAGTTCTTGCAATGTACTGACTTTTAAAAAAATTCGTTCGTAAGATGACTTTGAGCTTACAATCTGAGTTAAATTTAATTTAATTATATTTTTAACTTGAATTTTAGATACTCATAATTTTGAGTGAAAACATCCTAAGAGGATAAGAAGATGAGATTACCTCAGTATTCAAAAGGTCGTAAGTTGTAGCAAGGAGTGGTTTCTTTTTCCTATTTCAATATCGGTCTCCCATCATAGCGCTTATTTCATCAAGATAATTAGTCGAAACATAATTGGTCTAGGATTTGAATTTTAAACCAAATTTAAACGCTAGGTAACGTCTTCTAATAAATAAAGGTGGTATACTTAACTCACTCTCCATTACATGTATGGGGGTGCTCTTAATAAAACCACCAACAATACGAAGCGCTTGATTTTGAAATCTGTCCAGTTTACTGGTGTGGTTATTGGCAGCATTATCGTATAAGTAGCACCCGTACTCTATTCTACTTCTTATGAGAGATATATAAAGTCGTCGAACATATACTGGGTGTACACCCCATGCTGATCCGGTTAAGATTTTAAGTATGTTTAAGAATTTTTGTGCCTTTTGATGAATTTCGTTGATGTGTTTACTCCATCTTAGAGACCTATCCAACCACATACCTAAATATCGTATACACTCAACTGACCCTAGAGGAACTCCTTGAACAATAATATGTATGGGTAATCTCCTATGATCTCTACTGAATAAACAATATTTAGTTTTTTGGCTTAACAGCTGTAAACCTAGATTTTCGATTAAGAAAATGAATGTATCGACCGATCGCTGAATGTTATAGACGCTATCTTCCACTCGCTTATAATTGGCATAAATTACAAAATCGTCGGCATATTGACTTATGTAAACTGTACGTATACTATTGCATATTTCAGCAGTAACAATATTAAATAACAGTGGCGATAACGGATCACCCTGGGCAATGCCTTTGTATGTCCATCGTATGAATGGCCCATAATTTAATTCGTCGCTATGTATAATTAAGTGTCTTTCTCTTAGAAATGACCATATATAAGAGCACATTCTGGTCCCAATGTTTAAGTTATTTAAAGTGTAAATGAGTTGATCTATTAATACATTATTGTAAGCTCCTTCAATATCCAAAAAAAAAGCAACAGTGGATATATTCTGTGTAAAACCAATTTGTATGTGTGTGATCAAGCGAGTTAAACTGTCTAAACAAGAGTGTGATCTTCGAAAGCCAGTAGTATATGGAGATAGTAATCGTTTATTTTCAACAAACCATTCTAACCGTTTTACTAACATGCTATGAAAGATTTTACACAAGCAAGACATCAGTGCAATCGGACGTTGCTTCACATTACTAATATTGTTATTGTTTACTTTCGGAATTGGGATAATTTGAATATCCCGCCATTGAGTGGGAATACATGAATTTGTGTATATCAAGTTAAATATTTTAAGGAGATTTTTTTTGCCAACGTCCGGGAGATTTGATATCATGGAGTAAGTAATATTGTCTAGCCCTGGTGCCGTATCCTTTGCCTTGAGGCATACTTCAAATTCTTGCATAGTAAATATAAAATTTAGGGGAGAATCGGGATTGCTAATTACTGGATCTGGACATTGCACAAAATCTGGTGTTAATGATGTTAAAAACTCTTTTTTACTGTCATCTGATGAATAATTTCTTGCTTGTCTAACACCCTCCATCGCATTTGTCTCCACATGTCTGATAATGAAGTAGACTCGTGTATATTGCTGCAAAAAGCACGCCAACATTTTGATTTAGCTTGTCGAATACGGCGTTGAGCTTCAGAAATTTTTATTATATTTAATAAATTTAAGTTTTGTGGGGTGGGATTTCGCCTAAAATGTTTTAAAGCTAGTCGTCGCTCGGCTGTAATTTTAGATATGTCTTGATTCCAATATATCTTGGGTATAAATTTTCTACACGGATTTGTACATAGTTTTTTGAGTGGGATACATTTGTTAGCAGCTATATTAATTTGTGACGTAAAAAAATCGTACAAAAATTGAACACTTTCTGATTCTTGAAGTTCTGAAAACGAAGTTAAAATAGTTTTCCTATATTCCGACCAATTAGCTTCCTTGTAATTGCGATTAGAGATAACACTCCTAACGTCCTGATGCTTAAAATATATTTTAATCATTAGGTGATCGCTGCCTAAGGTTTCATTTGTCCAATTGCTATTGAGTGCTATATCTGTCGTGCAAAAATAAATGTCCGGGGAGCTGTGTTGTAGTATACCATTTACCAGTTTAATCCTAGTAGGGTTATTATTGTTAAGAGTAACGTAATTATTCTCCAATGCAGAATTAAACAGCTGGTTACCTCTTGAGTCATTTCGATTGGACCAATTAAAATGATGTACATTAAAATCGCCCGCGATCACCGAGTTCTTGGGTAATGCTGAGAAAACACAATCCCAGTCTGTTTGAGACGTTCGAACGGAGGATGGATAATACACTGATACAATATTATGAATTAAATTACAATTTAATATCCTAACGTGAATAATCTCTATGCCGCAATTATTTATTTTTAAAGGACCAATAAAAGTTCGTAAAGACTTGTGGCAGATAATAGCAACCCCTCCATACGAGTCGATTCGATCTTTCCTGTATATATTATAATCGCTTATGTTAAGATGCTCTGCCGTATCTAACCAAGTTTCGCTTAATATTGCGATGTGAATTTTCTCTCGATTAAGTGTAACCTCAAAATCAACCAACTTAGGCTTTAAACTTTGTGCGTTCCATTGCAAGATATTAAAATCAAGTACGGTCTCATCATTAGCCATTTTTGAGAATATTGAAAAGTTTATCAGTTAAATCTACATTTTTAAAACAAATCATAACCAAAGATAGCATTTCTTCAACTACAATCTTCATACAACTGCTGAGTTTATCCTCAAATGAGCTTTCACTTACAATGATTGTTTTAATCTTGTTTATAAACTTTCTAAATCTGGAGATACTTGTTTTAGGTAATGTTTCAGAGTTCCTAGAGATGTTTTCTTCTTATTCGGTTTATGTACTTTTTTATTCGGTCTTCTTTTTAAACTCGTTTTTGTTGCAATTTCTTCTTCTTGATTTATTTCATCCTCTTCACTTATGTCTTCTGAACCTGTTTTCGTTTCCTTTTCCTTGAGTAAAACTGCGTGTCTATAGCGAGTGTTCGATGTATTGGTGATAAATTTATTTATGGCCGAAAATTTAAATGGCATATAGTTATTACTAGAGTCGGGTTGTCTATATAGTTCTAAGGCTTTTTTGTATGAGCATTGATTAGCGCTCATGAGGACTCGAATTTTTTTCTCTTTTATGTAATAGGAGCAGTTCTTATCTAAAGCCATATGCGGGCCCTTGCAGTTTATACACAGATAAGATATAGTTTCACAGTTTTCGTGATCCTGGCCACACTTAGGACATTTTATCTTTTTATGAGGGCAAAACTTTTTCAAATGGCCGAAACTCCAGCATTCTGAACATTGGGTTACAGGAAAAATGTATGGATCCACTTTAAAGCAACACCCGCATGCCGAGACAAACGGAAGTAAGGCGGATCCCTTAAATACCAAACGAACTACTTCACTGTCTTTCTATTGCGCCTTATCAGCCAAACGTTTCAATCTTTTAGTCGACACTATGTCTACATCACTTTGCAATAACTTCAATAAATCTTCTTCGCATACCTCCAAATCCACATTCCTTATTATACGGTACGTAAAACTTAGTTGATCTGTCCTTTGGCATCTAAAATTAAATTCTGTAAATGTAGAAGAGTCAAGTATTTTATTTACGTCTTCGATAGTTTGCAATAAAATAAATACTCGATAAGGACTTTTGTATTTTATACGTATAATATTGTTTATATTTTCCGACATTAGAAGTTTTGCAAGACCAATCTGTTTCGGTAAGATTTTAGTAGATGTAAGGCTGACTTCGAAGTATTTTGTTGTAGGTGGATTTATTATTTGTCTACCCTCAACATCTTCATCATTACTGTAAAATCTGCGTAATATTCTTTTTGCTTTCCTGTTTATGGTTGTGAACCCTTCTTCATCTTCCGGACTAATATCCTCACTTTCCGGTCGCACTCTTTTCTCCACATTTCTTTTATTCATTTCTAATTCAGGGGTACTTTCCATCATTAATTCTTCTTTATCATTTTTCTGCGTATCTTCCACAACACTCGGAGACCGATTAAAGCCATCCATTATCGTAATTGATAATAAACATGGGGAATTAAATAATTATATTATGACACAACTAGCGAAAAAGACGACTGCGCGTCTCCACCGTCAGCCGGACACTGGTTTGTTTATTTGAACGCGATGATCTTAGGAACTACTGGTTCCGATTAAAAAAATACTTTAGAGTTGGATAGCCCAATTATCTAGAAAGGCTATAGGCTACATAACTACTACATCAATGAAAAATGTTACAACGACGGGGAAAAATGACGCGAACGAAGATGAGCGGGTCGCAGCTAATTTTAAAATTAGCTGCTAAATATTTTTTAATTTTATCGCTATCCATTCAGTCGTTCTGGTATGATTGAGTAACAAACGTCTTTAGATTCATATTTTCCATATAGTAAGTTAAGATTTCGAATCTTTGCACGGGTAAGAAAGACCGTGGTTATAGCAATACGACAAATTGCAATAGAAATTCAATCTTACTAACCAAACTACATATAAAATGTATGTCAAATGGATTGGAAACTTGGAAGTTATTGCTCCAAATATGAGATTTACATATCAAGCCACTGGAGTCGGGCATTCGTCGGTTCTAAATCCGTTTTGGCATAAATCTGCAGATCCGTTGTAGCTTAGATAAGAGCTGGCTCGAATTTCAGCACTACATTTGAGTGTTTTAATAATCCTACTTGTTTTAACAAATTTAAATTACAGCCTTTTACTTTTACCTTTGTGGCACTTTTAGTTTAATAGTATTTATTTCTGTGTCGTCTATTTAATATCAAAAGGCACTTTTGGCGACTGTTAATTATGCTTAATTAAAGGATTTGAATTAGACCAGTGATTAAATTAGTTTGAACAGGGACATACTAATCTTCAACTAAATCAAGGGAATCTTACTGAGAACTTAATTGGTTCAGTAGATGTCGAACAATTTAGCTGTGACAGATGGATAGACAGACAGAAATACGAGTGATCCTACTAGGGTTTAGTTTTTTTTTGGGCAAAAATTAATCAATATTTACTTATATTATAAAGCAAAAGAGTTTTTTTGTTTAAACACGGTAATCTCTGGAACCACTGGTCCGAATTGAAAAATTCTTTTAATGTTGGATAGCCCATTTATCGAGGAAGGCTATAGGCTATATAATATCACGCTACGACCAATAGGAGCGGAGCAGCAATGAGAAATGTTGCAAAAACGGGGAAAATATACACAGACGAAGTTGCGCGGGACAGCTAGTAAATAATAAAAAGGATCATTACTAGTTTACGAATTATATTGTGAAGTCGAAGAATTATATCTAGTTAGGCTGCGTTCAGACGACACGCACCCGCTAAGCGCACGCCACGCGTGTCAGCACCCGCGTCTAACACGCATTGATTTTTTTTAAATTATAATTTAAGTCTTATGATATGACACATCAATATATGTCAAATTGCATTTATCGAAGTCCAACCGCACGTACCACGCGCCCGGCTCGCGCCCACCTCGCGCCCTCTTCATGCCAACCCCGCGCTCACGGTGCGAGGCATGTGGGATGCATACGTTGATTTTGCGCCTGCTGAGCGCGGGTGTTAGTCGGGTACAACGCGTGTGCGTGGATAGTGCGGGTCGTCTGAACGAGGCCTTAATGTCAGTTTTTAAGGGGGCATTACATATTTATTTAGCGCTACGTACACAGCGACACGATTGCGGCATCGCTCTTCCGCACACAACCATTACTTCATAGTGCGCAGGAGCGCAGGTCAAAATAAAGTAGAATATTCGTTATGTTAGATTACGAACGCCATGACTACGACAATACGAAAATGCTCGCTTTGCATTTTTCCGCAACTTCAAGGTTTATTTGCTCGATCATATTAAGACATATCTTTAAATTTCTTTATTTCATCTACTAGAAAAACTCTTTGACTAGTGACTAGTTTTCGTGTCCTAATATTTAGGTTTTCTATATAAATTTTTGAGAGAGCCGAACCGTAATCGTCGCGTAATCTACCCTTAAAGCGGACATTTTCTCAACTCAAAAACTCAGAACTCCAATATTTAATTCCAACATGCAATACCAAAGTCAACAGTCCCCGATATTGTTCAAAATGTCGTGTCGTATTTACTTTTTACTAATTACTTGCAAGTTCAGAGCAGCACTAAGCATCCGTAGTCGACGGCTTATCTGGGTTTTGCGGCCGCTTGGGGCGGTTATTGCGATCTTAGTGAGGATTATGAGCTGTTCTGCTGTGTCTTAGACTTCTAGTGTGGTTTAAAGTGAGTATCAGACGGTGGCACTGTCATATACAACTATATTGTAAAAAATGGCATTTCAAAAAAAGTGCCCACGAGTTTTTATTGCCAAGTTCTTTTTTACGGCCTTACTCTTGCGAACTTGGCATTAAATGTAGAATCATTCTATTATAAATTTTGTCTGACGTTCATAAGCGTTGCATTTGTAACCTAAATGAATAAAGTACTTTGACTTTGTTAATTTTCTTTATAAGAAAACTCTTAAGTACAAACTATGTAATGCTGGGGACTTCACAAAATGCAATAAGGATTATGCTTATATCTCTTTCAAAGCCAAAGATTTTGACGCCACGCCAAGCGCGCCAACAATCAAAATAGGTACTACTGTGCCTTTAAATAAACGAATAATCATTTTTGTACGATCTTTTTTTTTATTAAATATCATTAAACATGCATCTTATAAATACATACAATATCATTGTCCCACAAAACTGTTTACACAGTTTGTCTGTGGGATCTAATGAGTCTCATTTTTTTTTACTTATCTAATTTTATATGAGTAGGTAGATACATAATAATAACAATAATAATAAATATAATAATATCTTGGGACATCTCACACAACGCAATCTGATCCCAAACTAAGCAGATCTTGTACTATGGAAACCAGACAACTGATAAACATACTTTTATATTTGTAAATACATACATATTATATATAAATAACACCCAGACACAGAATAAACCATCGTGCTCATCGCACAAAGTTTTATCCTGGGTGGGGATCGAACCCACGACCTCTTGCGTAGCAGTCGAAGACATTCCCATCGCGCCACAGAGGCAGTCAAGTTAACATAGAAAAGTTTATGTTTCTTACGAGACTCCTCTCATCACCTGAAAATTAGGTAAGCAAGACAATTAATAAGAAGTTGGTAAGGTATGTCACTGGTAAGAGGTTTAGGAGTGAAAACGTGTAAAACATTAAAGGTTAATTTGCGTGCATCGCTTCCGATCGCGAGCCGCGCGCGGCTTAAGGTTCATTTCCGTGCATCGCGGCCGATCGCGAGCCACGCACGGCTTACGACAAGCGGCTGACGCGCGCGACTGATACGACAATAGTCAGAGTGCTCGTGCAGTCTACGTCAGTCGTCGGACGCCCGCGTCTGTCGCAGACCTGGGAAACGGCGCCATACATTCTCATACTCAGAGAATTGTCGCATCGGCCGCGCGCGTCAGACGCTTGTCGTAAAGTTCATTTCCGTGCATCGCGGCCGATCGCGAGCCGCGCGCGGCTTACGTCAAGCGTCTGACAGAGACAGACGCGCGCGACTCGCGATCGGCCGCGGTGCACGGAAATGAACCTTAAGCATATTACTTACGAAACTAGTACAATATCAACCCTACAACTTTTCAACTCAGTAAAACTAAAGTGAGATCCAATTTATCTGTTCAGACTGACACGATGCATATTAACATTGTTAGAACTTTCCACGTTGGATGCGTTCAACTTTCCACGTTGAAATCAGAGCGTACACGATCTGTTAAAGTGATTTAACTTTCCGACTGTTTCATACGATGATAGAAATTTAGATTACTAGCGGACGCCTCGCGGTTTCACCCGCGTAGTTCCCGTTCCCGTGGGAATGCAGGGATAAAGAAGACTTGGTTCTTGTATCGTAATGAATAGTGGTTATTTTTTATAATTAGCAGATACGATTCCCGGCCAAGACAGGTGATTATTTTAATATCTTTTAATGCAGTTCTTTCAGTAAAATGTTCTATCTACAATATTTTAAGGTACTTTCCCTTCATTTGGTAAGGCCGTGAGACACTCTGTACACCAGCATAACAGTGAACCTTACCGATTTAAATTACAGCGATCACCGGGGACTATTGAGAAATATTAGAAGTAACAGATCAAAGTATACACTTCCATTTGAACGCTGTAATCTCAGGAACTACTGGTGTGAATTGAAAAATTCTTTCACTGTTAGATAGCTCATTTATCGAGGAAGGCTATTTAACATCACGCTACGACCAATAGGAGCGGAGCAGCAATTAGAAATGTTGCAAAAACGGGGAAAATTTACGCAGACGAAGTTGCTCAGGACAGCTAGTCCATAATATTTTTAGAGAGGAGACAAACTATTTTTTTTAAATTTGACTGCCAATAAATTAATACACTTTGATCTGTTGCTCCTCATATCGCAAAATCGAATGTAACCTTTGTACGTACCTGCCTCGGGCGACGCATAAACAGACATTTTCCAGCACAGAATTGCAGGCCACTTCAAACCACTATGCTCGGATGGCGTCCCAATGCATTTACACGCTTCCGTACAAAGCGACATTCAACGGGCACGAACACGAGCGCAAGAGGGTGAATGTGATGTTCGGCTGTTTGTCAATTGCTTGTTGGGATGCCGGCCCTTGTAATGATCCTTGCCGCGCTGTTTCACAGGCCCTGAACGATGTCTATGAGGGGTGCTTAAGCGCACATTGTTTCAGTACTCTCGGTATTTTGTGCTATTTTAATCTACAAGTCTGTGCACAAATAAAAGTGGAGGCAGAGTCACTGACCCCTAGAGAAACAGGCCAGTTATTTGTATTTTTGTAAAGTTTATGCGCCTCAAGTGTTAGTACCGCAATGCGCTAGTTGTTTTTTTTAAATGGCCTTTATATCATCATCCCTAGATTACATAATATGGAAAAATATTACCAACTTCATATGTAAATACAAAGTAACTAAAAACATACCTATAGTTACAACAACAAAAATTTGTAAACATTTTTGTTAGTAGTAGTTGGTGCCCGGAAATATAGTTTTTAACACGCTTTTATGTTAACACACGCGTATGTTTGTATGTTAGTATGTAACGAAATTTTTGAACGTATTTTTCACCTACTTCAAAACGTCGGATTTTTACGTTTTAGTTTTGTATTACAACAATTTACGGCCCTGCATCGGGGAAAGCGATATTTTGTGAAAGGATTTGAGCAGTTCACATGAGCCTATTTATTGTAACTTATGTGAATAATAAACCAATAAAAAGTGAAAATAAAAAAAAAACACAAAAATATTTCCGACTTCAAAAATAAACCCACAACCCCACGGGTACGGCGGAACTACATATTCAATATATCACGGTTTGCGATTCAATTACTGTACTGTGGTATTAAGTAGCCTTTTATTCTCGTCATACTATTCCACAATGTATTACATATGAGCTGATAGTGCCAAGAAATGTAGTTTTTTCTTCAAAAAAATGCTTTTCCCGATGCAGTGCCGTAAATCGTTGATTCAATCAAAATCGTCGATTCGAGTCAAAGAAAAAAATATCAAGCTTATCACCGAACGCAAATTTCGCTGACTTACTCCTATGTTTTATACTTTAAAATTTTCCTAGAAAAATAAGCAGCCGAATAGCGAAAACCCTATCTAAATCGAATAAATAGCTTTCGAGAAAATCGCGAACATATATACATACCGGTTAAACATAGAACCACTTTTTTGAAGGCAGTTAAAAAAGCAATTGTATGTCTGTAAAATCCCCGTGGCTCAATAGTTTATACCCTAATTCGGGCGTAGTTAAAAAAAAAACTAATAAATGCTCACAAAGTAACATTTAAAAGTAAAAAAAAAACAGCTAGATAGATTATTTCAAAGAAATCAACCATACAAAGCATTTTGGACCCTCATTATCACGAAAGCTACCCTCGTTAAGGATAGAAATGGCAAAAAATAGCCCTCATCAGTTCTTTGTGAACATAATGAGCATAATATATCTTGCCTTTAAAATAGTTAGGAGAAATATTTTGAAATTAATTTAAACGAAAAACAAATTTAGGAAGGCAATATTATTATAACGTATTTTTTAAACCATTGTAATGGACCGTTTTGTCATTCTATTCGATTAGAGTTTATGCCACTTGTTTACTGGGGCTGTTCTTTTTGTAGCGCCATCTCAACTTCGCCTCATTATTTGTTCCTCTTTATATATAACTAGCTGTGCCCCGCGGTGTTACCCGCGGTTTATTAGCCTATGTGTTAATCCAGGGTGTCAGCTAACTCCATACCAATTTTTATTAAAATCGCCAAAGAGACAGTCTTGGATCATGTTGTGAAACCTCACAGCAATGTACTATTTAAAAATGTACCGTGGACTTTCCTGCACGTCTCTGCACCTGGTCACAAGGCACGAATTACCCAAGCCTGGCTTGAAACCAACGTTCCGGACTTCATAAGAGCTGAAGACTGGCCCTCATCTAGCTCTGACCTCAAATCTTTAGACTACAAATTATTGGCGGTTTTAGAGGACATAGCTTGCTCTAAACGACACGGTGACATTAGGTCTAAAAAAAACTCTGGAGAAAGCATTAGCGAAATTTTCCATAGAAACAGTGCGTAAATCCATAGATTCGTGGCCACAAAGATTAAAGCCCTGTATAAAAGCCAAAGGTGGCCATTTTGAATTTAATATTGTTTTTATATAAGTTTAGTAATATAACATTACCTCATTAAAAAAAATGCATTTTCATTTGTAACGGAACTTATGGCCGGACTAGGTATACAGACATTCATCAATTAGCCATGCCCAGTGCTAATTGGTGAATGTCAGAAGTGTTTAATTTTTTTGTTGTAGGATATATTGGTTTCCTAACGATGTTTTCTAGTGATGAAGAAATCACATTAAGACTAGGCTTCCTTGGTTTAAAACCAGCTACCTACGGTTTGTTTGTCCGACTTTTCATTGTGATAACAAAGTGAAGGTAGCCTAATGGCTAAGTCATCGGACTCGCAATCGAGAGGTCGCGGGTTCGAATTCTACCCATAATACTATCGACGTGAACCCTCACCGCGAGTCTTCGTCTGTAATGTAACATACTGATTCGATTTCGTGCTTAAAGGCCCTCCGGCACCGCGAGCATGCTCCTGTAATGTAACATTAATGTTTCGATTACGAGCATTACGTTACAATGTTGCCTCATTGACTGACGAGTTTACGCCTGTAACAAAAACATTATTGATTCGAATTTTGAAGCGATCGTTCAAGTTGTATCAAAAATATTACCGACTTCAAAAATAAATACAGGGCAACTAAAAAGCAAAAAATAATATACCTAGAATAACAAAAACAAAAATAAACATTTTGAAGTTGGTGCCATGAAATAGTAGTTTTTATGTTTTTTTTTTGGCACCAACTTCAAAATGTTTAACTTAATATAAAATCTTGAAAAACATTTTCTTTGAACCCTCAAAGACAATGTTTTTCAAGATTTTATTCTTTCACTTTGTCGGCGTAAGTCCCTATGTGTAAAGTGGGGATGTAATATTTTTTTTCTCCTCCCCATCGTGTGGGGTATCATTAGATAGGTAGATAGGGTTTTGAAAAAACTTTTGGGGTTGTGATGACCATTTTTAGATTTAGTGATCTGTTTGTGAAGTATTAAGCTTTAAAGTGCAAATTTTTGTTGTTAGAGTCAAGTGTCCTCCCCTCCTGCTAGCTAATTGGTTGATGTTAAGAATCGGAAAAAATCACGGTAGTAGATATATATATACTACTACTATCAAACGGAAATTTCATACTTTAATCCCTATAAAATAAAATAAAAACTTAGTTTAGGGCTAAAAACCCTTAATTAGTTAATCTAGGTTAGTTTTTGAAAATAACTTTTACAAACTTTACAATATTATAATAATTTTATTTTAGTAGGACATTTTAAGCAAAATTCGCTTTTAAAATATTCCAACGCCATGAAAACACACTTTCAGTTAATACCTCTCCGTTGTAACGCCTACGCAAATTTACTTAAGAATTTAATGAACAAAATTAAAAATATATCCATCGTACCTATTATGTCGTCGGTCCGTGATTCAGCTGCGACCGAGCAGCTCTAGATAACTACGAAGTAAAGTAACATCACCACTGTCGATCCATATTTGGGTGACCGGTGAATGGGGAATAGATACTGATTTTATGTGACATAAAATCAGTATCTATTCCCCATTCACCGGTCACTCCTGCGAAATCAACCAGGTTAACCCTAATAAGTTACGTGACCATTTATTTTTGGTTAAAAAGATAACTAGTAATAAATAAATAAATTAATAAAATACTGGCTGCAACATGTGTTTATTTTATTCATAGTAACTAGTTCATAGTCTTCATACTTTTAGGGTGGTCCCTCACCGCGAGCATTCGTCTGTAATGTAACGTTACCGGTCTAAGATTTGTAACAATACATTACAGACGATGTTACGTTACTAACATTTAAACTTTCGCGTTGCATGATTATAACTATTTATTAAACGGGAATTAATGCGCATTGTTTACCTTAAAATTGCTTGACGTTTCGACCAGGTTGCACCGGCCGTGGTCACAAGCGGACTGTCGCAGCGATGTTAAGACTCCGTCAGGCCGATGAATCTTCATCCACTCTCACTTTTTTACTTCTCGAAAAGTTAGGGTCACTGCACACTACACTGATTTTGTCCATGTTAACCGACTGCGAAACAATACGAGGTTGTGTTTTACGAATCACTGGATTCCACGTCACGTCATTTGGACTTAGCCCGCGAGATTGTTGACATGTGGGATGTGGATTCAGCACTCATTGTGCCGATAGTTGTATCATTTCACGGACTTGTTGCGAAGAGCCTGGACCAACATCTACAGAGGCTCGCGTTGGGTAGCTGGGTCAAGGGCCTGATGCAGAAGGCCGTACTCCTTGACACGGCACGTATAGTGAGGAGGTTCCTCTCCCTGAAGTCCTAACCACCGGTGGCTTGGTCCCTGCACCCGACGCCGGTGGGTTTGCAATTTTTTATACAATTAAATGTTTTTATTATTTTTTTATATAAATATTTAATAGTGTAAAAAATTAGAGAAATGTTAAATAAAGGGAATAATAATAATAATAAATTTATTAAGTAAATATCTTTTACAAAAAATGATATACAACAATTAGGCAGTAAATACAAATGTAAGTAATGCTCCTGTGTGTTAAATTAAGGGCACTCTTTTCTTTCCTTTAGCAAAACATTTATACTTATTCATTAATTAGTAGTAATTTGGGCAATATTTACGCTTTTAGCTTACTTACATTGCAAGTGGATGCTCCTACTATGTTATACCTTTTTAGGTTGATATATTCAATCTCATGTATTTTTCTTTTAATATTTTTATCTCTTGATTTTGCATCAGTCCTCTAATATGGTGTACAAAATAATATAATGGTGGCCAATCCTTATC
The DNA here is from genome assembly GCA_945859575.2 of Herminia tarsipennalis. NCBI lineage: Eukaryota > Metazoa > Arthropoda > Insecta > Lepidoptera > Erebidae > Herminia > Herminia tarsipennalis. Next base: position 3,709,464 of record OX243834.2, on the reverse strand, counting down.
TGCATAAACAGTTTATCAACAAAGAAACATTGTAACATTGGCAATTTGAAAAGAGTGGCCGCGAGTTTTTATTGTCTCGTTCTTTTCTCCGGTAAAGCCCAACATGTACAATCGGCCTACTCGGCGGTCGTACACCCTTATGGCTATAATGGCTTGCGAGAAACGTTCGCTCTCTACGTAAGCGCACTCATACAGACACATCTGCGCCTTATCTGATGCAAGGAGGCGGGGTCCTTGTTTTTTTAGTGCGTTGCGCTGTTGTTGTGCATATTTCGAGCCGATTAGACAGTTGTAAATACATACTAATAAAGGATTGTGACTTTTGTTGTAAGCGCGCTTTTTGCAGTTGCGCGAAATAGCAATGAATTATTTTATTGTAATGCATACAAATCTACATTAATATTATAAATAGTTTATTTATATATTTATTCGTTTGTGTTGTTGAAATTGTAAAGAGGTAGTTTAAAGCTTGGAAAGGAATATAGTATATTTTGCCTCAATACTATTATACATGTGGAATTGTGGACGGAGGTACGGGAAACTGTTAGCTTTTAATATTTTTATAAATTACGTTTTGATTTTTAATCTATCTTTTCAAAAAATATGAGTTAGTAGAGGGGTTTAAAACTAGTGCCTGTAATTTATGAACTAGAACCTATTTTCGATGTTTTATATTGTGCGTATGTTTTAGTATGATTCTGTTAAGTAGGATTATCGAAATTATTTAATTTAATTTTTGTAAAATTATTTTGCATTTTTGATACATATCCATACTAATATTATAAATGCGAAAGTAACTCTGTCTGTTAGGCTTTCACGCTCAAACAGCTATACCGATTTAGATGAAATTTGGTATAGAGATAGTTTGAGTCCCTGGGAAGGACATAGGATAGTTTTAATCACGATAACCGACATACACGCGGGCGGAGCCGCGGGCTTAAGCTAGTAATATATGTTTCAATAATGCGATATGATCGTTTTGTAACATATATGTTACAAAACGATCATCATAAATATTTTTCAAATATTTAAGGTATTTACGTCTTCATTTTGGCTTGGCCCACGTAAGTATTTAAGAGGTAATTTGATGCAACTATGAGTTCTATGATTAATCTATACTTATATTTTTTGAGAGTTTGTTTGTATGTCTGAACGCGATAATCTCGGGAACTATTGGGTCAAATTGAAAAAAATATTTTACTGTTGGATAGCCTATTTATCGAGGAAGGCTATAGGCTATATAACATCACGCTACAATCAATAAGAGCAGAGCAGCAATGTAAAATGTTGAAAAACGAGTAAAATTTAAGCTGACGGAGTTTGCTGGTCTTCGTCTGCTTCAGACAGCTAGTATGCTATATATAGTTGTTCCCAGTGACTTTGCTCGCGTATATCTTGATTCGAGTGATAAGAATCCTACATCCTTCACCTGTTTTAAAATCTATATTATTTTGTAAGTTCTCTGTTATAAGTATTTTATCTAAATTTAATTTCAAATAATCATTGGATTGATTTAACGAAATAAAGATATTTGAAATTTAAATAGTAGTTTCAGGCTAGTAGTTTCAGGGTTAACCTCTACGTACAACTTTAACTCTTTAATATTATTAGTATGTATGGTTTTAATTCAGCAAGTTATATTTAATTTTTAACCACTAATTATTTTAATAGAAATAAATGTATTACCTGGAATGAGGGCAAGAAATAAGGAAACGAGTAAATTGTTTTATTAATTTTATGGATCAGTCAAACAATTCCATTACACATTTAATACTTAATTATACTTTAAATTGTGGATGAGGTATGCAAACTAAAAATAATATATATATTTATAAAAATAACGATATATTTTTAATATTAAATTATTATTTTACCATGCTATATAGTCATCAAAGTGCTTAATTACCAATTACTTTATCAATAAATATTATAGTAATAACGTCTTAGTTAGTGAAAATAGTCAGTTTCATTAAATTTTTAAATTTACTGCCTCTGTGGCGCGGTGGGAGTGTATCCGACTGCTACGCAAGAGGTCGTGGGTTCGATTTCCACACGGGACACCAATTTGTGTAATCCACAAATTGTTGTTCCGAGTCTGGGTGTACTTTGTGTCCGTGACTTGTATGTTTGTTAAGTCCCCCGCGACACATAGCTTGTACCCACGACTGCGGGAGTCGTCTTTTTCAAATTAAGTAACAATGTATAAATTAATGTATTATCTCAGATGCTAGCTTATATTTATTACAGTAAAATAACCAATAAGTTTAATTTAGAATACATTTTAAAATAATCACAAACATTTAATTTCAATACAATCTATTGGCTCTTCCGTCAATAAATATTAACTCTCCTGGAACATCAGCACATCATATTAACAATAATTCGTCCTCACATTCACACTTCCAGATTCACATTTCTGGGCTTGTATCTAGTATTTATTTTAAAAAAATCGTCTGAAAATTTAGCGTGTGATAAATCATAACCTCTGTACTCTCGAGCGAAACGCACTCCTGCTTCTTCTAGGTCCTGGCCTAATTTTTGTAGCGGAATAATGCACACATTTTTTATAGCCTGCATGCCGCAGTCAAATAGTCTAGCGAACGTCGACGTCTTGGTAAATAGCTGCACTTCGTATGTGCTAACCATTTTCGTTACGCGATCCGACGTTAAAAGAGTCCTCCTCAGCATCCCGCTTTATCCAACGTCACGCTGTAAGCTCTCTGAAAAAAAAATAACAAGTTAAAATAAATGTATAAAAGATCTTTGATATCTATTCATTAAAAGTTTGAATGAATAGAACAGTAAGTCAAGCACATTTTTAAAAATGTGTTATTTAATTAAACTTATTTCTTTACAAATCAACAGACAATGAATGAGTTGTTACTGATAAAATTAGATAATAGTTCTTAAGCAGTTGAAATATGATTGAAAATAGAATATACGTTATTATGAGAAGCTACCGTTTGCGAAAACAAATTCGCATGCAAACTATTATCAATCCTATTTGATTAATTTTAAAGATGATAATTGCCATAAGCGTTTCCAGTTTTAGGACATTTACTGTGCGTAGGTATCATGAACCTATTTTTTCGGCAAATATATTTATGGCACCTGGAATTACCGAACCGTGGGAAAGCAAAAACTTATTGCATGCAAACTATTTTCAGTTCTTGTGTAACGATTTAAAGACGATAATCGATTATAGGATTCTCAGTTTTACAACTTTTACTATGGGGATCATAAATCTATTGTTTTATCAACACAATATACGTTTTATGATGCCTAAAATTTACTAAAACGTGGGAAAGAAAACAATGTATTTTGTCAAAAGTAAGAATGAGGATTTTCAATACTTATAAATCATATAAAAAAAATAAAAGTGTATAAAAGCACGAAATTCCTACTCTTCACATATCAGTAGAGACAGCCTTTTATATGTTGCCACTCGTTCTACAAAATACATAGTTTTTGTTCCTATTAGTACTACGTTTCGTTAATATATTTCAGATTAATTGAACGAGTGAAAGTCTAGTTCCAAGAAGTTCACCTTTAAAAAATATACGAATTAGCAAGTGACTCAGAACACCATGTTTAAAGTAAACTAAATGTAAATATCATTGGACATCAAAAAATATAAATGAACTTTTACTTTACATTGATTTATGAAAAAGACATTAACGGTTTATGAATTTATAATAAATCATTTTTATTATTATTTATTTGTTGAATAAGTAGTTCTAAACCTATGTATGATAATAAAATATTTAAATATACTTTTTAAAATAAAATTACTTATTTTCTTATCATTTCGGTAGTAAATTAGTAGAATGATTTTTCGACAATCATCGTTATATTTGAATATATTTACATAAATGTTTAATAAATTATGCACTTAAATCTTTTTCACCCATTGCACCGTCTATTAACAAAAACCATTTAATAGTTATTGTTTTTTTTTAATTATATACGAAATAAATACATTTCGTAAAATTCAAATAATAAGTTTATATACTTAAAATATTAGGAATAAATAACTGCGATTGATGAAATACCTAACCCTAATGTCTGCCATCATCATTGAGAATATTATTATATTATAACAACGAAACAAACCTTAGCTATGAAATTAACCATCGTCTTCGGAAATATTGATTACATTATTATTTGCTCTCCCCCAATTACTTTTTAACCAATAACCAATTCTATTGTTAAACATAATTTATAATTATTGTAATAAAATATACGAGTAATTTGAATTTGACTTACCGTAACATTGGTAAAGGTTTAAATCCTTGGCCATGAAGATCCAAAATATTATTCACGGTTTAAATTTCGGTTAATTGTGAAAAGTCACTGAGGTCAGCAAGAAAGCATCCAACAGTTCAGTAAAACACAGCCACCGTAGGTAAACAGATGAAGAAGAAACTGTCCACTAATTTACACGAGAGTTCTATCAGTAGTCAACGAAGTGGCAATCGGAATCCGTAAACAGAACAAGTCGTGAGCAAAATACAGTAAACATGCGCGCGTCATCATACAAGGAAATGCAAATTGCAACTAAGTTAACAAAAATTTTTTATGTTCCCGTTGGTTAAGGTGTGGACCTTAGCCCCGTCCTAATTGGTTGAAAGTAAAATGTGGGAGTGGTTTTTGCGTTTGTGTGTGTGACCGAACCGTTGTGAAAAGCTCATAGCAAAATATTTTCAGGTGGTCGAGCATCAAGTGGGCCGATTGTACCTACCTACATGTAGAATCGATTTTTCACAAGTGTAGTATTTTGTAAGTAAATAAAGATTTTTTATTTTAACTATTTTTGTAATATTTTCAACCGACTTCAAGAAGGAGGAGGTTCTCAATTCGACTGTATGATTTTTTTTTGTATGTTTGTTCACCGATTACGCAAAGAAGGCTGTACCGATTTATTTGAAAGTATACCCTACTTTCAAGTTGGTCCCATTGTAGTCAGATCACAAATTTGATGATGGGATCCTGGAGAAATCGAGGGTAGGTACTCTTCAAATATTAAAGACACACCTGCAGTGATTTAGGTACGAGTATATTTCATAGTGAATCGTGCATTTACTCTCAAAACGCACCAATTGGTGAAGTGGAACTGATGATGAAGACCACAAATGACGAGCGAACCTATTGATTATTTCACGGTTCGCGATTCAATTATATTGATATGACTTTATTCTCGTCATACTACTATTACACAATGTGATAGAGCTGATACTGAACTATCATGTGAACTCCTCAACAATTAACGAACCTGCATTGTCGGCATAAGAATTACGTGTACACATACAAAATGGTGCCGTGTGGTGCCGGCTTAAGTGCCGTGTGGTGCCGGCTTAAGAATAGTACCACCCCATCTCTTCCCGTGGGTGTCGTCAAGGCGGCTAAGGGATTTCACTCCGGAGGACGGGCAGCAGCGTCCTCTGCGTACTTAAAGCCTTACTGCGATCGCCAACCCGCTCGCCAAGCGTGGCGATTATGGCAATTACCCCCAGGATCTACATACCAGTAGGTTCTACTGGGGAGACCCGTGCCCAGCAGTGGGCCATCATATGGGTTGATACGATACAAAATTACAGCCATCTAGCATTAACACTCTCTGAGCTAAGCTGCGGACGGATGGATAGACATGGCGAAACTATAAGGGTTCCGTTTTGTCATTTGGCTACCGAACCCTAAAAATGAGTGCCCTGTGATCTAACTCATCTGGGTCCTTATTCACTGTAACCGCGCTTTAACTGTCAAAATCTTGTCACAATGTTAGATAGCGGACATCTTTGACTGCACCGTGCATACGCCAAATAGCTCGTGCTGGACGCGAAAACAAAAAGAAAAACATAGTGAATAAGGACCCTGCAGAAAGAAACGCGTGTTGAAACTTGCGTTACCTTGTTGAATCGGTACTAAAATAATTGGATTAAAACATCGAATTGTGACAGGTGACGAAAAGTTGATTCTGTACGATAACCGTAAGTGCAATGACTGACCCCAGGTCAAACGCCGCAACAGTGCCCTAAAGCAAAGCTTACCAATAAAAAGTTAATAGTAACTAAGTCTCTACACGGTGTTATTCACTATAACTTTCATAGGTCTGGTCAAACAATAATAAAAAGAAACAATAACAAATAACAAATTCGAACCATGATGGCGAAACTGGTAGAAAAACAGTTCCAACTCGTGAATCGATCTTCACCACTATTACTCGATGATGTAATGTGATGTGATGAACGCAAGACCTGACACTGCACGAGAAACCGTTATAACTCTACAGGAGCTGCAATTAGAAACCATGCGTTATTCTCCGTACTCAGCAGACCTTGATCCAACTGACTACCATTTTCTTCGTAATTTGGACAATTAATAGGAGGCAGTACAAATTGCTTTCAGCTTTTGCTTTGCCCAGAGTTCTATCGCAAAAGCATAAATGAACTTCCGATTTGATAGCAGCAATGTATCTCTAATAAGGGTAAATATTTGGATTAAATGAATTTATGTTACATCTTAGAAAAAACAGTTTTAATTTTTTAGTACATATCGACAATTTCATACTTTAAATACAGTCGGTGAAGACTCTTGTTATTGTAATTTTGTAAAAAACAATTTTGTCACTAAAATAAGACTGTGATGATAAAACCAGAACGGAAGTACATATTGACATGCATTGCAATATTGTATGCACCAAAAAATGTGTTTCCGGCAAATCAATGTTGCCAGCAATTAAAACCTTAAAATATTACCAATAAATGCTGAAAAACTTAGTTGTATGAGTATAACTTTAACTACACGATAATTAATTAATCAAAGTAAATGTATAATATAGTTATTATAAATGTTTAGGGTGTATCCCAAACAAGCCCTAATATTTGTTTGTTTGTTCAGAGCAAAGGTTCTGGCTTGACGCGTAACTCTTTAGATAGGTTTTTATTGGGGCATTCATATAAAAAGAACAAAAAAAAACAAACCACACTAGTACATTACACCACAAAAGCAAACTTGTACTCAAAATACAATGCATCGTTGACAATAGAGGGGCCACTCGTATGCTCCATTGTTTACGGAGTGAAACCTGGATGAAAAACACTATGTTTCATATGAAACACCAGTAGTGTATTAGGTAAGCTATAAAAGCTCCACACTACAGCTTTTGTTTATATTATACTTGTGTGTGTTGTGTGCATAGAAATTTGTCATTTTCTGGGATAAAAAATTGCCTGTAAGTAATTGCAGTTTATATTTTATCTCTGTGCCCCATATCAACATCATAATTTTGGCATGATTGCATAATAACAAAATACCCATATATTTAAATTTAATTTAAAAGTATTTTAAATATTACATACATACATACATACATACATACATATCAACCCATAAGATGGCCCACTGCTGGGCACGGGTCTCCCCAGTAGAACCTACTAGTATGTAGATCCTGGGGGTAATTGCCATAATCGCCACGCTTGGCGAGCGGGTTGGCGATCGCAGTAGGGCTTTAAGTACGCAGAGGACGCTGCTGCCCGTCCTCCGGGGTGAAATCCCTTAGTCGCCTTGACGACACCCACGGGTAGAGATGGGGTGGTACTATTCTTAAGCCGGCACCACACGGCATATATTATATATTATAATATTGTTATTAGTATAACTACATTTATTTTTGTTTTAATAAAAACTGACCGCTTTCAAGAAAAAAAATATCAAGCACATCACCGAATGCAAATTTCGATAACTCATTCCTATGTTTAGTCTATATCTCTGGTGTTTTATATGCTAGGACAACGTTTTAAACATTAAACTCTTCCCTGAAAAATATGTAGTCGAATAGCGAAATAAGCTCAATCTAAAACTTATACCTTTAAACGAGCTATTCTTGTATAATATATACCTATATATAATCTGAATCTCGGCAACAGCTCCAGCGATTTTCATGAAATTTAGTATGTAAGGGGTTTCGGCTTTTTTAGCTTCGCTCGGTTAAATAAAACCGAGCGAAGCTCATTCGGTTATCCAGGTACTTACTTATTATACGAGTAGTAGAGCAATATCGGATTATTAATTTGAATTCTTAATTCATTGAATATACGAGTACCTACGTAATTTTATACAATTTCAAATCAATTAATTATTAAGATATAATTGAATTACGCGATTAATAATGGGTTTTTCAAAGTATTTCATGATGCCTTTGTGTGAGTTTTATTAACATGGGTCTGTGTCGGGCATAATTCTAATTATTCAAACTAATATTATGAATGCGAAAGTTACTCTGTCTGTTACGTTTTAACGCCTAAGCCGCCAAACCGATTTAGATGAAATTAGGTATGGATATAGTTTGAGCCCCGGTAAAGAACATAGGATAATTTAAGGTAAAATACCTTGTTTATTGCCCGACGTTTCGACCGTATTGCAACGGCTGTGGTCACGGGTAGACTGTTTACGATAAACAAGGTATTTTTTCTTACCTTAAATTATTTACGCGATTAAGACCCGTAGTATATATAATTTTATAATGTGTACAAATCACGAAAGTTTATTAACATTCAACATAGAATAGTTTCTATTGATATAGGAAAACTACCCCGAGGACTCCCAAAAGCTTTGGGGAGAAACCTTGACAAATTAGCACATTCAATCCCGGCTGACATCAATGACAGAACCGAATGGCGCAAACATTTTCAGAGGGCCGACCCCAAATGATATGGGAAGAGGCATGGAGAAAGAAGAGTTCCATCGCTATAACAACTACGCGGGCGGAACCATAGGCAAAATATCGTTACCTATAAATGTAAGCGATTTTATACATAGGTACCCTACGCTCACGAATTCGGAATTTTGAACCACTTTGTCCTAAAGGTCCGAGATTTTTATATATGCGTTACTCGAAACACGAAAACTAGTTCTTTTCATAAAGATTTTTAAAACTATATCTAGCTCACAATTTTAGGAATCCATGACTCAATAGCAGAACTAACAATGTTACCACCGTCTAAAGGATTTGATGGAAACTATTTTTCACAAAATTTGAAATCAAATTACTTATCAACCTACCTAAACCCTTAGAACTAAAAAGCTAATAATGCAAAAAAAATCTGTTGTAATGTAGAGGTACTGAATTTAAAAATATTAAAACCATATTAGATATATTTCGGGACTTAATCGCGTGAATTATTTAAAGGTACGAATAAATAAAGGGTTATTTACCCAACGTTTTACGAATTACATCGATCGTGGTCACGGGTCGACTGATGACAGCTTAGCGATGTCTCCGTGAGGCGCGGGGTTTTTTTAACTACCCTCGCCTGGTCTTGATAATTTTGATAATTTGTACTGTCGGTACTTCTACCCACTACACTTACAACGTCTTTACACTGAGGCGCGTTGTCTTTACGGCTACGATTGCAAAATCGCGAAAGTTTAAAAACAATAATATTAAAACCATGAAAATCCTGTATTGCGCTTATGTACGCCGCCATCATGAATGCGCATCAGGGGGCGTAGACAAATGCCACACGCTTCATTTTCCGCACACTCTACTGTTGGTTTTTGTTTACCAATTCAGCAGCAGCCGCGTTTTGTCAACCTTGAGTCAATTGCATAAATTTTTTCGCGTTAGCGGGTGTGGAAAGAGAAGTGAAGTATTTGTGTAAGTAATATGTATCTCGCGATTGGAAAGTGTTCAAAAGAAATTTATTAGTTACTAGCTGTCCCGCGCAACTTCGTCTGCGTAGCGTCTAGAAGTCGTAGCGTGATGTTATATAGCCTATAGCCTTCCTCGATAAATGGGCTACCCAACAGAAAAATATTTTTTCAATTCGGACCAGTAGTTCCTGAGATTACCGCGTTCAAACAAACAAACTCATTCAGCTTTTTAATATTAGTATAGATATACAGTTTTGTAGTAATACATATTTGCCGGATTATTCGACTGTAATAATCCAACGAAGTGTAACAAATTTAACAATTTCCCTCTACAAAAGCGGAGGAGTATAGTCAATATTTCCTTTTAATTGTTCATCATGAACGGAGCTGCGGCCTGCGCCTACTGACTACTTCACGTCGAAGATATAATCTTTTTTACGCACCGACTGTCCAAACTATCTACTGACAAAACCCATAATAAAAATTAGTAATAATATCTTGGGACAACTCACACAAAGCTATCTGATCCCAAACTAAGCAGGGCTTGTACTATGGAAACCAGAGAACCGATAAACTTAATTAAATATTTCTAAATACATAAATATTGTAGATAAATAACACCCAGACACAGAATAAACCATCGTGCTCATCACACAAAGTTATATCCTGGGTGGGGATCGAACCCTCGAACCTCTTGCGTAGCAGTCGGATACACTCCCGTCGCGCCACAGAGGCTGTCAATCATATATGATACGAATCTGTTAATTATACAATATTGCAAGCCCGAAAGTTGAGTTCCTTTCATTAAAAGTGCATCGAAATTAACGACAACCCTGAGTAACAAGTTTTTTGATTAATGTATTTAATTTTTAAATGTTGATAAACTTTCACGATTTGTACACATTATAAAATTGAAAACTGTTTTAACAAAAAAGTATTACCGACTTCAAAATTAAATACAAAGCAACTAAAAAGGAAAAAAATATATATTATGAACAACAAAATATAAATAAACATTTTGAAGTTGGTGCCGAATAAAACATAAAAACTACTATTTCGTGGCACTTGCTTCAAAATGTTTATTTATTTTTTGCTGTTCAATGTTATTTTTCCTTTTAGTTGCCTTGCATTTATTTTGAAATCGGTAATATTTTTTTTCCTGTAATATTTGCTTTAAAATTATGGGTCACGTCCTACATCAAGATAACAGTAACGTAGACCGTATTTTATGAGCTTCATTTATAATCCTTTGACGGATGTATCGTTTTATGGTGTTTCGTATTTGTTATGGCATCTATCATAACCTCATAACGTTTGATCATTTTTCCATGTAGATACATGTAATTTTTGTTTACGTTACGTTTTCCTTGCGTTATATGACTTTTAAATTGAATCAGAATTGTGTCAGAATGGTCTGTCAATGACACCTAATATGACTGCGTCTGTGGCGCGACTGGAGTGTATCCGACTGCTACGCAAGAGGTTCGAGGGTTCGATCCCCACCCAGGATATAACTTTGTGTGATGAGCACGATGGTTTATTCTGTGGCTGGGTGTTATTTATCTATAAAATGTATTTATTTAGAAATATATAAGTATGTTAATCAGTTGTCGGGTTTCAATAGTACGGTTTTAGCTCTGCTTAGTTTGGGTTTAGATAGCGTTGTGTGAGTTGATAGTGTTGTAAGATATTATTGTTATTATTATAAAGAAAGTACGAAGTTTATCACAAAACTCGCAACATAAATGCTGTACGTCATAACTATAATAATAAATTGTCCCATCTTTTATTAAAGTTACGACGTGGAACATCAAATTTATTGTTTAAGTTAAGGTTAAGATTGATTGTTAAACAATCAATCTTAACCTGGTTTTATTATAGATATTTTCCAATAATACTTCTTATTATAAGGTTGTTTATTTTTTGTACGTCATATACATGGCAATAAAGAAACCTTTCTTCGTCTTGTGTGCATGTGGAAAGTATTTTAATGAAATGCTTTACTTTTGTTAAAATCTCCACGGATTCTGACTGAACTAACTGCCGACTTTGTCTAATAATGTGCCGTCATTTTGGTTCATGGCCAGAGGTAAGGCTGTCTCTTGCGGAAAAGTTTCCTTCCACAAGGAGCCTTCGATTGGAAAACACTGCTCCTAGCTTAAAAAAAAATCATCATATGAAAGACATGTCAACATAAAAATATATTTTTCAGTACCAAAATAGTTACTCGGGGGTATCATAATAATCGCTTAAGGCCGGTAGCCCTAAGGTTCAAGTTCCTTCTGAGACATTTTTTCCTTCATAAATTTAATATGGATGTATAAAATTACCTACATTTTCAAATTATATCAAAGCTGACAGAAAGGAACTAAGTGTTAAATTCTTTTGTTCTTATTAAAATTTTGTGTTTGTGCAGCAAAGTCTCTTTGAATAATTAAAAGTGTTAAACGACTTATGTAGAAATGGCCTGTTCATAATGTAATAGATTCAACCCGAGCAAAGAGGAAATGTTTTACATACTTAAAAGATAAATATTTGAGTCACAATTATTAATACTCTTATATTAACCCGTCTATTCCATCGCATAAAGGGTTAAGGAAAGAGACAAATAAAATATCACCGTAAAGGGTTGTCACACAATAAATGAAGAGTACAGAAGGTAGCCTATATAAAAACGTGCACGAACAACACACACATATACATATACATCGCTCAGGGAGTCAGCACATTTTTTCTTTAATAAATATAACTAGCACGTAGGTGTGGTCCCACACTACTAGCAATCCTGTTAACCCCTCCAGGTAAGCTCAATGGCTTGTGTTAGGAGTGTGTCTCCCTCCAGCATTCTCCAGCTTGGAAGGGGCAACTTCGGGTTCTCACCGCAGTGGTCAAAAGTGACCTCTAGTTGCCGGCCGTGGTTCTGTTCATGGTCCGAGGCAAAGGGTCGTGGAATGCTGTCGCATCTTTCAGCGAGGAAAAGGAGGTGGCGGAGCGCGTTAGGGAAGAGATCCCCCTGGCGGACCAGCTCCGTCGCCGGTGAACCGGGCGGCACCTTAGGTGGGGTTGCGGGTGGGCATAGGGAGTAATCTGTACCGCCCGTGGCCTTCCGTGGAGGCGCGGCGCCCTATGTGTATCCAGGAGCCGTATAGGTGAGAAATGCCCGGAACGCAACAACATTGCATTGCCACTGGGCGGGCTGCCGAATGTATTACAAATTCCAGCGGCCCGTTCGCGAAGGTAGCGAGCGATACACGGCGGGTTTTTTAATGGGTGCAAACCCCACACTACCTCCATCTTCTTCCCCGGACGATGGAGGGGTTTCGTCAGGAATTATTCCCGCCAAAAAAAAAGAAGTAGGTTCTCGTCGATTCTATAATGGGTAGGATTCGAAGACGCGACCTCGCGATTGCGAGACCGATGCCTTAGCCATTAACATACCACCAACAACGTTCGCTTCAATAACAAGTGCCGATCGGGTAGTTCATTCTACATCGATTTTATTTGTAGCCGAATTGCTGTCGCTCGGCCTAATAGTGTACGTACTCGGCAAAAATATGTTTATACATATATATTTGTGTGATATATTCGATTGAGCGGTACTTAAAAATCTGTCTTTCAGTAGAAACACCTTACCGAGATCAGGGACCACGGTCCCGGCGTATTTCATTCACTCACTACTAAACTTAGTCATATCATCCAGTGTACCAATTCATTCCGTAAAGTTTTTAATATTGGATGCGTACTCCAGTCTCCTATTTAAAACATGTGAGAGATGCTCGAGCAAAGTAATCACGTAGGAGTTTTATCTTCTGTACTCTCAGTGCTTTGTGATAAAACACACAGTTCAGTGCTAATAGCTCTTCAAATAACACAACCCTTTGGTCGCCATGTGGCCGATTGACGAACGTACGACTAATCACGTTCAACAAATACTACGTGAAATGGGAACAAGTTTAAATCAATTATAGTTCAGTGTTTTTCTTTCGTAATCCTACTACTATTACAAATCAAAAAGTTTGTGAAGATAAATGCTTGTGGCTCTTTCACGCAAAAACTACCTGACGGTTTTTAGAAAAAAATGTAAATTTACAAACCGACAGACTAAATAGCTGGAATTAAGATTTTTTTACAAAAAAAATATATTTACCGACTTTAAGAATAAATGAAATAAAATGTATCTAAAAACCAAAAAATACATACCTACAACAACAATTTTTTTATAAATATTTAGAAGTAGGTGCAAAATCTATATAAATAAAACCTGGCAAAAGCATGTCGGACCATGCTCAGTGTAGGGTTCCGCAGTTATTACTACAAAAAAATGCACTACATATAAAAAATACGATCTGTAAAAGTACTCTTCATGGCGCTTAAGTTCTTTTGTTGAGAGCCGCAGTTTTCGGCAATAACTCAGACGGTATATTCGATCACGTTGCAAATTATTTTAGTTGACAGTATTTATTAAGCGTTACCTTTGATTTTTTTTTTATATATTTGGCGGCCTGACGGTTTAAAAGTTAAAAGGGGAACACAATTTTCACAAAAACTTTCGGAGCGATTATTTTCCAAAATATTTAATTAATCAAAAAAGTTTCTTAGAAACATTTAAATACCTGTAGAGATGTTTGCTGAAACAAAAAACCCGCTCCTGTTACATGTATGAACCCCCTTAAAAATATTTATTTTTGTTATTTAACTAACGAACTAAGTGGCGGCTCATACAATATACCTAAACTCTAAATATCATGTTAGTTTTTGAGTATAATGCCTGTGACATATGGACAGACAGACAGACGGATGAACAGGACCAAAACTATAAGGGTTCCATTATTGCTATTTGGCTACGGAATCCTAAATAATCGAGCTTAATACATTAGGTAGGTTTAAAATACAGAAGGTAATATACATACATAGGTACGTGATGCATCTCACCTTCTGTACTCTCGGTATTTTGTGATAAAACACACAGTACAGTGCTAATATCCCTTAAAATAGCAAAACCCTTTAATCGCCATGTGGCCGATAGTCGAATATACGACTAATCACGTTCAACAAATATTATGCCGAATGGGAACAGGGAGTTTGAATCAATTGAGGTTCAATTCCAATCCCGCATTAGTATTCAGAGTAGTATCGTTTTAACGAACCTTTCACTGAATTAAGTAGTTTCAGTTTTGTTAACTTATATCTAGGTGTTTTATTAAAGGTTTAATTCAAACGAATATCCATACTAATATTATAAATGTGAAAGTAACTCTGTCTGTCTGTTACGCTTTCACGCTTAAACAGCTAAACCGATTCAGATGATAATACGCGTTTTATCGCGATAACCGACATTCACGCGGGCGAATCCGCAGGCGAAAGCTAGTTATAAATATGAAAGGTACTGTGTCTGTTTGTCACGTATTCGTATTAATCGGTTAAACGGTTTAAGGGTTTAAACCGTTTAACCGATTAAGATGTAATTTGGTATGGAGTTAGTTTGAGTCTTTGGAAAGGACACGCAATAGATTTTATCGCGATAACTAAACCTAAACGCATGTCAAAGCTTGTATTAAAGTAATTTCGTCGACGATAACGTCGTAAGAAAACATTGATGACATATACCCATTTGCGTTGCTCAGCAACCAATCAATACCGCTAGTTTCAAATATATCACATGTCATGTCACTGCAATCGCCATTTGCCGTTGCTTAGCAACCAATCATTAACGTGACTTTTGAACGAAGTTCTTTATCGCGCGTTGCGAAAGGGGGCAAGACGGAAAAAATAAGACCAAAAGTTGTAACGACACTTTTTAAGAACAAAAGTTGTAACGACATTTTTTGACACACACAAGCCCTGCGGCGTGCGCGTAAGATATGAACATCTAACTAGAACATCTAACTAACTAGGTGACGAAGAAGTCACCTGTCGATTTGGTCTAGAGGTATAAATCCGGTACCCAGTATTCGTGACAATTGTGTAGCTGTGGGTTCGAGCCTTCGGTATACAATCGTCTTTTTGTAAGTTATTTCAAAAGACCAAAAGTTGTAACCACACTTTTTGCTAGTTGTTAGCCGTGCGGCGTGCGCGTGTTTCTCTGTCTGTCTCTCTCTCTCATAGAAAGCAAGCCAGTTATTTTCGTTTCGTCTTTCTATTTCGTATCCTGGGTGTGGGTGTGTGGACTGAATAGACCCTTAGCCGTAACAAGTGATTAACTGAGCCCGCTGGACCAGTTGGCTAGTTAGTGGGTTGAGTAACCCCCAAAAAAAAACAAACGTGGTCAACTGAGCCCGCGGGCTCAGCGGAATGTGGGCTCGGTTGACCAAGAAATGGAACAGTGTGGTGTCGCGACGATTATAAAAAAAAAAAGTTTTTAGACACTTTTTCGTACGTGCACCCGGTCATCTATTTATAAGACATTATCACATCAAACATATCCTGGGAAGGAAGTGAAAACACGACCTTGGCTTAGTAGTCAGGGTGACTACCAACTTGACCAACATGCCAAAAAGTGGTTACCGGCATAGGGACGGATCCCCTATCTTTCTTATCCCTAAGAAATGAAAAAAAAATTAAATGTATGACGGGAAAAATACTCGGGGTATTTTTTTATTCAAAAAGACGACTCCCGCAGTAGGGTACAAGCCCTGTGTCGCAGGGGACAATACAAACATACAAGTCACGAACTCAAATTACACCCAGACCCGGAACAATAATTTGTGGATCACACAAAGTGATGTCCTGCGTTAGAATCGAACCCACGACCTCTTGCGTAGCAGTCAGACACACTCCCACCGCGCCACAGAGGCATTCGGTTTACGCCAATTTACCAGTCAATTCATTTGAATAAAGTCATGAAATAGAAAAATTGCTGAAACGATTATATTTGATTACAGCTCAGAGAATCGTAATAGAACAGGTACTGAATGATATCAAACTGAAAGCTCGTTAATCTAAAGGAGAGCTTCCTTTACTGAATTCACTGAATGCACAGATGAAATTCAGATGGACATTAATCCGACGTCATTCTAGATCTCATTTATTTTACTACTTATACTTATTTAAACGCAAAAGATAGAATAATTACGTTGTTTATTTCTATAATTTGTCGCTCTAAACTGTATTCAAACATATGTATAGTTTGTATATATTTCTGTACTCGCCTTTTAATTTTATTAAATTAAAAGGCTTTTAAATATATACGGAAATATATACAATCGAGGGTCATAACAAACATTTTTTACTCCCGCACATAATAAGAAATGTTTTTTTTTAAAGAATTTTATATAACGTTATGAAAATGCATCTAATGACGTATAATTTATTAAAATCGGTTGAGCCGTTGTGTAGTTTTGAGCGTCGTCAAACCCATAACCGGAGGGGTTATGGGTTTGACGACGGACGCTCAAAACTACCGCAGTCGGGTAATAAAAAACCGGCTTTTGTTAGGGAGTGAACATTCTGTACGTAGTACTATCACTTATTCTGTGGAAAGGCCATTGTTCTATATGTATATACTACATGCCTGTTCGCAAGCAATAGGTATTTATTTATTTATACCTGACGTTTCTATCGTGACCAAGTTGCACGATCCGTGGCAACGATCGGTACAATTCGATCGAAATGTCGGGTAAATAATAGATCGGACCTTTATATATTTAACGCGATTAAGTCCTGATAATATTCTAATATGGTTATTTATGCCGAAAATAAGAACTAGCTCAGTACCTACCAGGCGGTTAATATGATTGCTAGTAATGTAGCTACCGACATTTCTAGTTTCTTTATATAAAGGAATAAGTCTTTTTCTTTTCTTTACAAAGTATAATATAAGGTCGCTCCCGATGTCCGTGGTATTAGATCTTTTAAACTACGCAACAGATTTTAATGCAATTTTAGCAATAGATACCGTGATTCAAGAGGAATGTTTATACTCGCATCATCCCGCGGGAACGGAATCCACGCGTACGAAGTCGCTGATATCCGCTAGGAGGAAATAAAGAGACGAGCGGGTGACTCAACTGGGATGGGATGGTAGTCTCAGACGAAATCGAACAATGGCATTCGCCTCTCGTAAATAAATTAATCCCACAGGTGAGACAGTACAAAATTGAATCACCCGTCAGCACTAGGTTCAACGAGTATGCCGTCTAAAATAAATAACGGCACAAAATATTCAGAATAACGCTGAAAATTTCAAACGAATGCGTCGGACATCGCTTCAGCCGGTACAAAATGTTCGTGACATTTCATTTACTACAAAATCTGTTAGGATTTCTAAACTAGTGCGTATTTTATACATCGTTGAGCGATTCACTCAGCAATTTGGATCAAATTAGCGTTTCAATAGATTTAGGATCTTTAATCTTCATGCAGGCTTTAATTTGAGAGATGAATAGAAGGGAAATTTCGCTCCTCTAGTCTTGAATGAGATATAATTTGCGATTCGGGCCTCTAAGGTTTTCGGTTCGTGAATATTCCAATATGTACATGTAAATAAAATTGATAGGAATCCCTAAGAATCTAAGCTATAGGCCATCTTGGTGGGCACAGCATTGTCAGTTACTCTTCCGTGAAATAGTTGTGTTAACAGATCAATGTGTTTCGATTGAAGGGCACTGTAGCAAGTGTAATTACTGGGCAAATTAGACTTATGAAGTAATGTCTCAAATGTGGAGCGCGATGTGAACAAAGATTTGGGTGATACTATGGGTATTTATATGTTTAGGGGCTAGCGTGGGTTCGATTCGCACGATGGTTTATTCTGTGTCTGGGTGTAATTTATCTATACATATATAATCTCTAATCCTGACTGACCTATACATTAATGCAGAGCTTAAACCGGTGGGGTATAAATCTAAAATGTTGGCAGTTGTTGCCTTTTATATTGTAGGCATCCACTAAGAATGGTATTTTTATAAATTCGTCTCATAAGGGGGTAAAATAGGGGTTGTAAATTTGTAGGAAACTTCGCCAGTAATGAAGTAAGATCTATGAAATTTTGTATTTGGCTTTTTGCTATAAAATAAAGAAAGGCGTGTTTCAGCGTTTTTAAAAAAGCAACACCTTAAGGAGTAAAATAGGGGATACAAGTTTGTGTGAAACTTTGAGGTTGCAAATTTTGTGAGACTCCATCCCAAGACTGCGTGGAACTTCGTCAGTTCTTAAGTTAGATCTGTCAAATTTCGTGTTTGGTTTTTTATTTTAGGTAATACACGTATTTCACTAATTTTGGGTAATCAACCCTTAAGGGGGTTAAATAGGGGCGCGAAGTTTGTATGAAACTCCGTCAGTTTGAAGTAAGATCTGTGACAATTTGTATTTGGCTTTATTGAAAATTCGTTTTTGGTTGTAAATAAAGAAACACGTAAATAAGGGTTTTGATAACATTCGTGCACAGAATAAGCACTCGTAACCATCACACAAAGATCCGGGAACGAATCGGCTTTATTTTAGAAGCAGTCAAAAACACTGGCAGTCGACGCATAACTAGCATAATCAGATCGACGGAGACGCGGAGTGCTGCCACCATGAATCATCTGGAATTAAGGGTACCATCCACTGGCGGACATTCCGCGTCACTCTGTGAGAGGCCTAACCGTTCCGTTACGGGCAAAAAAATGTTGAGCTTTCAGGTTCAGACGCGTTAGCAGGCTGACAATAACGTAGTGGAACCAATATACACCGTGTAACAGAAAGGTTTGGTAAAATTTTAAGCGTTTGTAAAATAACCGATTGAATCAGGCGTAACATGGCGGAAATCCATTTTAAGTAGATTATAAGGGAGGGATCCCACCACCCTCCCTCGATCTGTTAATCACCACGATTGAAGTAGTCAGGAAATGCCCTTAAAACAACAATCGAAATAGATTGACAGACCGCACTCAAAAAGAGAGACGACTGTGGTCACAGGTAGGCCGTTGCAATACGGTCGAAACGTCGGGAAATAAACAAAAGTATTTAGCCTTACAATAAAATATTTACGCGATTAAGACCGGTAGCTTCTAAAATTCTATAATTCTTTATATTGCAGTAAATAACTTCGTAATAATTTTACCTTTGTCACATAACCACGTAGGTACCATACATCTGAGAGACTATGGAGTAAAATCGATGTTTCTTTGTCACGTTGAGGGCGTATCAGTCTCACAATAAACTACGATTTTACTCCAGTAAAATTGTCTTTAGGTGATTAAGGTCATAACTTGAAAACCAAGTGGTAGGTTATTAAGGGTTAATATTACAAAGTTATTTAGTGTTATGTAAAGAAACCACGAGGGACGTTATTATTAGATGTTTTTTTAAATAACTGGCAATTTTGAATTTGAAATCCTATATTACTAGCAATCTTGTTAACCCCTCCAGCTAAGCTCAAAGGTTTGTGTTAGGAGTGGGTTCACGTCGATAGTATAATGGGTAGCATTCGAACCCGCGACCTCGTGATTGCGAGACCGATGCCTTAGCCATTAGGCTACCACCGCTTTTTAAAGATATATTTCGGGACTTCATCGCGTGAAATATTTAAACCTTTTATTTACCCGACGTTTCGATCGAATTGCACCGATCGTGGTCACAGAATATTAGTATTTTAAAATTCGACCTGTAGAGTGCACATATACCTTTGTCTGCTTACTGCTTTGTTTGCAGCAACTCGATGATTGCCTATGTTTAATTCACAATGTTTAAACAAAATGGATGATAGGTGTTTTAACCAACTAAATTCCAACTAAAAAGATTGTTTGTCTAGTCGAGTTATCATATTATAATTTTTTTAAGTTTATGTTATTTAGATTTAAGGATACGTAATTATTAATTATTGTATAAATAGATAGTTATGTACTACAACTTCCTCTATCTATCCCCCGTCTATCCTGTATTCGAGAAACACACCACACAACCCTTATACAAAATTCCAATGATTGCATCCTTAAACTAATCAACGTACGGTAATATATTACGGCAAACGATTAAACATCCCTATTCTGAACATGTTGTTGTAGGTAATCCATACTGGTTCACCATAGTTTTAAACTTATAATTATTAATGCGGAAGTGTGTTTATCAGTTTCTTATTTTTTTATGACTAAACGGCTGGACAAGCCTTAATTAAGTTTAGGGAAAAGATAGATTTATATCTATTTGATAGTTTACTTATTTGTAGGCACATTTTTTGGATTTTTTAACCGCTTTCAGAAAAGTTAGTTCTCTGTTTGACCTGTATATATGTATATATACATATGTACGTATGTATGTATGTATGTACATATGTATATATGTGTACGTACGCCTTTCAAAAAGGAGGTTCTCTGTTTAGCCCGAACAATGTTTTTTATATGTTTGCGATTTTATCAGAACTACTGAACCAATTTTGATACAGTTTTCACTATTTAATTGCATACTATTTTTCGGAAAGATTTTATTGTATAAAACGTTGTTCTAGCTTATAAAACACCAGAGATATAGACTTTGACATAGGAGTGAGTTAGCGAAATTTGCATCTAGTGATGTTGCAGGTGGTGAATTAAAGTAGGTAATCAAGTCGCAAACCGTGAAATATTGAATAGTTCTGCTTGTCATCTACGGTCTGCATCATCAGTTTCACTTCAATAATTGGTGCTTTTTGAGAGTACGTATGTATGTAATATCTATAAATCACTATGAAATATACCTACATTACTATTATTGTGTCTTTAATATTTGAATAGTCATCTCGATTTCTCCAGGCTGCTTCATCATATCATGATCACTATCAATCGACAGGACAATGAAACCACATTGGATTTTTTTTAGTGTTTGAAAAGGTATACTACCTTTTCAAACACAAAAAAAAAACAATGTTTGTATGTTTGTTCTCTATCCGTTCCAAACCCATTGATCAGACTTTGATGTGGCGTTCTGGGAACAAGGGTTCCCGGCTACATATAACAATTAAACTACACACATCAAAAGTGTCTAGGGATCAACATATATTTTTGCAATAACTTTTCTCCTGATTGTTTTTTTTTTTTTTATTTCTTTAAGGATTCATCAAATAAAGTGTTTTCGTTTGTCACAGTAACGATAAACCAAGTCACCTTTGCATTAATAAAGAAATTTGCCCTTTTCCTAATAAAGGGATTTTTGACAATTGAACCACTAACATTAAAGTTCGAAAAAAAGACTGAAATAACAGTTTTCTTTAAAATTTTATTGGGTAACTTAAACAATTAATAATCCGTGTTTCCACCGCGAACACTAACAACACAAGAACATCGGTTTGGCATACTCAAAATGAGTTCAAACAAATCACGCTGTGGAATGGCCGCCCATGTTCGTTGCAACAACAAAAAAAGGTCTTCTTGCGACTGGATACCCTCCATATTCGGCAGAGCTCTTCTCTGTAGCATATCCCATGCATGCTCAATCGGGTTCAAGTCTGGCGACTGAGCAGGCCAGGGCAGGACATTGATGTTAGCTGCGGCGAGAGTCTGTCTTACAACTCTTGCGGTGTGCGGTCGTGCATTATCATGCATTAACTGAAATAAGGGACCGATTTGCACTTGTAGAGGAACGATGACGTCTGATACAATCGTCTCAGCATAAATTTGAGCGTTGAGGTTGCCTCTGATCCAAATCAACTCAGTTCTTCCGCCGATCCAAATACCCGCCCATACCATGATGGTTCCACCACTATAAGGATGGACTTCCGGGCAGGATTTTAATCGCTGTTGGCGTCCAGGGGTTCTCCAGTGTCGTATACGTCTTGTATCCGGTCTCATACCAAAACGAGACTCATCAGAAAAGCACACGAAACGCCATTGTTCTTCTGCCCAATTTCTGTGTTCAAGAGCCCATTGATATCGAATCCTACGATTGTGCATTGCTATAGGTGGTACCCGTAGCGGTCTTCGGGAATGAAGGTTCACTTCATGCAAGCGGTTTCTGACTGTTTGGTCGCTAATTAAGTTCCCTGAAGAGTGATGAAGCCTCACGGCTAACATCATGGCGGTTATTGTTGGACCTCTTCGAGTTAAGATTTGAATGTATCGGTCTTGTCTCCGTGTGGTGCAGCGATACCGTCCTCCATGGCGCTCAGCCACGGTACCAGTGCTTCGGTAACGTGTCCAAAGTCGACTGATAACACTCTGACTTGTATTCAGAGCTAAAGCCACAGTACGTTGCCGGGAACCAGCTTCTATCATTCCCACGGCTCTGAGCATTTCTTCCCTGCTTAAATGACGTCGCCGCTCCATAATAACGTTGGTTTTAATCAGTAGTAGGGAAACAGTAGCACTAATAATGTCTTCAATGCGTTGTATGTTTTTATAGGGAAAATATTGACAGCTGATTTTCATCTTTTACTCGAATTTGATTCACAGTTCCTGATTCAAATTATAAAATGCACCAAAAAGGATCCATATAAATTTATAAAATCATAAATTTATTACAAAGCCACATCTCAATCTCAAGAAATCCGCATAAAAATGCTTGATCCCTAGACACTTTTGATGTGTGTATTTTGACGCGGACACTGGTTTGTAGTCGTTAATATTTACGAGGCGCAACATCAATCGTCTGGGTTAAACTAACAGTCCGACCTTGAACTCTTGTATACAAAAATGTGATATAATAATAAATATTCTGAATAAGCCTACGACAACATATTACCTGTCTCCTCAGACAAAGGTCTGACGTTTGTATAAAAGTGCAAATGGAATATATATACGGACTAATGAATATTTTAATGGACTTACAAAGGTAACTTATGACCTTGTACTGGAATCTATTGTGTGTATACCCTTTTGAAAGTAAATAGAGAAAATCTTTGATAAGGGACTCGTTATTAATCACTAAGATATTACTGTAATTTAGTATTTTATACCCGACTACGGTAAACTGACTTCTTCGCTGTTTCGTCCCAAGATTTATTTTTTCGGCCCATGGGACGAATTAAAGAGCTCTATTAATTTTATTTTTTGCTATATTCTTAAGAAATCTATTTCTTTTGGTACAGTCGGTAACACAATTTTAATAAGATAAATCGTAAAATGTTCAATAAAACAAATATAGAAAAAAAAATGATTAAATTAAAATCTAGTATGACGCAGTATAACAGTTTGATATTTATCTATATTTTTCTTTTTACTGAACAATAAAATATATAATTATCACATAATAAAAAAAACACAAATTCATACAATAATATCACCATAATTGATACATCGGATCTACAAAACTTATTAGATTAATCTTGGAGTATGCATTTCAATCTGGAGCCCTCATTTTGTTATAAACATTGACCTCCTGGAAAAAGTAAAGCGCAGTTTTACTAAAATCCCACGAGAGCTAAAACATAAATTGTATCACGAGCGCCTGACTACTCCCAAACTCACAACCCTAAAAGATCCCAGAGAACGTGGAGATTTGATAGAGACATATAAAATCCTAAACGGACATTACGATCTGCAAGACTTTGATAACATATTTAGGCCAAACGAAAATGTGCATTTAAGAGGTCGTCACTGAAAACTATGTACCAACTTGTCAAGAAATAATCCACAAAAATATTTTTTGAGTAGACAGAACGTGAAACAGACTCCCAGAGGACGTAGTCTCAGCTCAGAGTTTGAATACATTTAAAATCAGATTGGATAAACACCTTCAACAATAAAAGACAACCTAGCGAGAGTATAGCAGGATACAGGTCCCTTAACAGTTGTTTCAACTGCGAGCCTGTTAATAAATAATAATAATAAAAAATTAAAATCTTAAAACAACAGTCATAAAATAAAGACAATTATTTATAGTTTTATTAAAATCTAGAGTAAAATATACATAGAAAATAAATCGACTTCATTTTATGACTATTGTTTTTTTAAGATTGTTGTTTTTCTTATTATACTAAGGTTATTAAGGTTTTCATTTAGGTGTGATTATGTGTTTGCTTTTGATTTTGTGATATATACTGTAATTAAACACCAATGTACTGTTCCATTGTTCAGTAAAATATATAATACAAACAATACAAACTGTCACAGTGTTTGAAATATATTATTTATTTTACTTGATTCTTACTAATCTTTTAAAAAAATTTAACTAATTAAAATAATAATTTTCGATTTTTTTAAGCTGGAGGGGTTAACAAGATTGCTAGTAATGTAGGACTCAATCCCACATTGCTAGTTATCTTTAAAAAAATGTTATTATACGTATCTATAGTCATCTGTCAATCATCTTTAAAAGATAATCAACGAATGTGTGGGCGATTGTTATATTGACACTGTTTAAAAATAAGCACTTTTATTCACGAATGCCTCATACACTTGTATGTTCGCGTATTCTTGTGAACATAGATGAACGAGATAAAGTATGGCCTCCAGTTTTGTCATCTATACTAATATTATAAAGCTGTAGAGTTTCTTTGTTTGAACGCGGTAATCTCAGGAACTACTGGTCCGAATTGAAAAATTATTTTATGTAGTGTAAGCATTAGTATAAGTACCTATACGTAGCTATACGATTGTATGCACGTCACTCGCTCACGCGGAGCACCGTTGTCCTTGGCAGTCTCGCAATAAACATAGTACCGAACACACGTTGTTTCCTTCAATACACCACAGTGGCGACGAGGATGGCGAATAAAATCAAGGAATTTGATTTGAGCACGGGAAACTGGCAGTCGTACGTGGAACGCCTGGAGATGGTCTTTTTAGTGAAAGATGTAAAAGTGGAGATGCAGGTACCCACTTTAATATCAGTAATTGGAGAAAGTGCGTACGAGTTGATGGTGAACTTATGTAGCCCCACGAAACCGAAGGATAAAAGTTTCAAAGACCTATGTAAGTTGATGGCAGATCACTTACAACCAAAACCATCGGTGTTAGCGGAACGCTATAGATTCCGACAATGCCGGCAACAAGATGGCGTCGCCATTAGCGAATACTTAGCGGAGCTAAAGAAAATGGCACGTTTTTGTGAATTTGGGGCAAATTTAAGCGAAAATATGCGTGATCAATTTGTGTGCGGACTGGCAAATAAAAAAAACAGACAAAGATTATTTACGGAAGCGGGACAGCTGGATTTAGCGGAAGCGGTGCGGATTGCAACGGCGATAGAAGCTGCGGAGCGTGATGCTTCAGCAGTAGTCTCCATGAAGGCGGAGATGGCAGCTACACGCGATGAAGATGTCCACCAGGTGCACGTGAAAAGTTGTTCAGCATGCGGTGACATGCAGCACAGTAGCCGAGAATGCCGTTATCAGACATTCGAATGCAGCGGATGCCGAAAGATCGGACACCTTAGGCGGGTGTGCCCGGAGGGCGGTAGCACGAGTGGCCCTACGCACAGAGGAGCGACGCCGGGGGTCAAAACGGCGGGCGGACCACAGCAGAGACGAAGCGGTGGCAGTTTTCGTCGAGGGCGTGGTACCAGGCGTAGCACGTGGCGCGGTTCAACACGCACTCATCACCTGGAGGATTCGCAACGAGTTTGTGGGGACGAATATGGAGAGAGCGACCAAGAAGAACCAATATTTCAGATGTCGCTAAAGAAGTATAAACCGGTCAGTATATTAATATCGGTTAATAATAGGGAGTTATGTATGGAGATCGATACGGGATCGGCTTTGTCTTGTATTAACAGAACTACATATAATAATTATTTTTCCAATTCACCCGTAAAGCCGTGTAAATTAAAATTACGTTTTTATGATGGTACCATGATAACACCTGTTGGGTATATTGAAGTTTCTGTTACTTATGACGGTGATACAAAACTTTTAGATTTATATATTATAGATAACGGTACCACCTCTCTATTGGGCAGGCAATGGTTAGCCGAGCTAGGTATCGGAATACCGGAAATGAGCTTGCACAACATGGAAATAAACGAGTCGAAGCGTAATAATTACATACAGTGTATTTTTAATAGGTTTGGTGATCTATTTGACGGGAGTTTGGGACGGTTTACTGGCGGGAGGGCCCGGCTTAGCTTGCGGGAGGGCGCGTCGCCGGTGTTTCACCGCGCACGCCCTCTGCCGTACGCGCTGCGGGACCGCGTGGATGCGGAACTAGACAGCATGCTGGCCGCGGGGGTTATTGAAGCTGTCGACGCCTCTGACTGGGCCACGCCGCTGGTTATCGTTCGGAAAGCAGATGGAGCATTACGCATTTGCGCAGATTTTAAGGTAACTCTGAATCGTGTTCTTTTGGTCGACAAGTATCCAGTTCCGAAAATTGAAGATCTACTTACAAATTTGAACGGTAGTAAATTTTATAGTAAAATTGATCTTTCTCAGGCCTACAATCAAGTAGAATTGGATGACCCTCATAATTTAACCGTAATAAATACACACAGAGGTCTTTTTAAGTATAATAGGCTCATTTATGGACTTTCGTCAAGTCCGGGCATTTTTCAAAGGTTTATGATAAATATGTTGAAAGATATACCGAATATATCTGTATTCTTAGATGATATTTTAATTTCAAATAAATGTTTAAAATCACACATGGATACGATATTGAAAGTACTTAACCGATTAAAGGAATTTGGTCTTAAACTAAAGAAAAATAAATGTGTGTTTTTTGAGAGCCAAGTAAATTTTCTAGGTTATGTAATTGATACGAACGGTATAAGCGTAGATCAGAGTAAAATCAAGCCAATTATTGACATGCCTCGGCCCAAAGATGTTTCGGAGCTTAGGTCATTTTTAGGCATGGTCAATTTTTATGGACGGTTTATAAAGAATCTTAGTTGTATCTTAGGTCCATTGTATGAGTTATTAAAAAAACATACGCCATGGCGTTGGGATTATATACATGAGCAAGCATTTGAAAAAGTGAAACAGGTTTTGATAAGTACAGAGGTACTAGCGCATTATGACACCACTAAGGACTTAATAGTGACATGCGACGCGAGCGCAGAGGGTATAGGTGCGGTACTAGCGCAGCGAGACGCCCACGGCCGGGAGTGCCCGGTGGCATATGCGTCGCGTGCACTCATCGGGGCAGAGCGAGCCTATAGTCAAATACATAAGGAGGCTTTAGCGATTGTGTATACAGTAAAAAAATTTCATCAATATTTGTATGGCAGACAGTTCACGCTACGTACTGATCATAAACCTCTAGTAACTATTTTTGGAGCGGAGACGGGTATACCGAATATGACCGCGAATAGGTTACAAAGGTGGGCACTCATACTGTCCGCGTACGACTTTCGTATAGAATTTGTAAGCACTGACTCAAATACCGCGGATTGTTTGTCGCGTATGATAGCAGCCAATAGAGCAGAAAGTAGTCGCGGGAGTGGGGTAGAGGATAGTCAACCACTGCCGGAGTTAACCCATCTTCATTTTGCGAGCGAGGCTTTACTTCTTGATAACGCTCACATAAAGAAAAAAACGAACTCAGACTTAATTTTGAATAAAGTGTTATACTATGTACACAACGGTTGGCCAAACGAGGTCCAGATAAAACAATTGAAACCTTATTTCAATAGGAGAAAGGAAATTTACTCTGAGCTGGGTTGCTTAATGTGGGGCTATCGTGTTATTATTCCGTCAGAATATCGGGTAAAAATTCTTAAGGAACTTCATGAGGCTCATTTAGGAATAGTTAAAACTAAAGCATTGGCGAGGAGTTATGTTTGGTGGCCGGGGTTAGACGAGGACATAGAAGCTCAGTGCCGTTCGTGTAGGGTCTGCGCCGCGGTGGCCGACGCTCCGCCCGGTCATGAGCCCCGGCCGTGGGCGTGGCCGCTGTGTCCCTGGACTAGGCTGCATGTAGACCTTTTAGGACCCCTCGCGGGGGCTACGTATTTAGTACTGGTCGACTCACATTCTAAGTGGATAGAAATATTTAAAATGACGTCAACGACCGCTGGTAATGTTATTAAAAAATTAAGAGAGGTGTTCGCTCGGTTCGGTTTACCGAAACAAATCGTTTCTGATAACGGTCCCCCGTTTTCTAGCACGGAATTTGAAATTTTTTTAACTGGGAATGGAATAGTACATTTTTTTTCTGCCCCGTATCACCCGTCGTCAAATGGCGCCGCCGCTGAGAATGCCGTTAAAACTTGTAAAAGAGTCATTAAAAAAGCAACCGTTCAAAATATTGACGTAGAAACTGCATTAGCCCGCTTTTTACTCATATACCGGAATACGGAACACTGCACGACGGGCGAAACCCCAGCGCAGTTACTTCAAGGTCGCGCGCTCCGCACTCGGCTAGATGCACTGCGATCGACGCCGCCTGCGCGGCCAGTTGATAACACTGATAACGGGGAGCGGGAGCGGACGGTCGTAGCCTGTGCACGGCGCGTTCGTAGTGTCCAGGCAACGCAAGTGCGTCACGCGGGGGGCACACAACGTTCACTAGCTCCGGGCACATCAGTTTATTATAGAAATTACGGACAGGGTTCTAAGTGGTCGGTAGGAGAAATCATTAAACGAATAGGTAGGACGGATTATACTGTTAGGACTCAGGAGGGAACTGTGATACATCGGCATGTAGACCAATTAAGAAACCATTCAGAGTTGAGTAATTTGTCACCCGCGAACTTTATTCCGAAAGATTCCTCAAATCCATTTGTGTCGTATCCTCTGCCGACGCCAGCGAGTGTGGATCAGCCGGAGGAGCCGGCGCTTCCCGCCAGTAATACCGGTGGGACGGGACACTCGGTACCGACAGGGGAGATACCACCCCGGATTCGGAGACCACCTATACGTTACGGTATAGACGAGTTATTTTAGTTTTATCATGTTTTGAATATTCTCTTAGTATAGTTTTAGTATAGTTCTATTTCTAAGCTAGGCGAATGGGCCGAAACGTTTTGTTATATGTTTTAGTCACAGATTGTATTAGTATATAGTTTAAGATTTATTTTGAAACCATGATAGAGGTATTATACACATAATGTTGTTTATGTTTAAGTTTGTAATTTGTATAGTACGTAAGTGACCGATAAGGAGGGAGGTGTAGTGTAAGCATTAGTATAAGTACCTATACGTAGCTATACGATTGTATGCACGTCACTCGCTCACGCGGAGCACCGTTGTCCTTGGCAGTCTCGCAATAAACATAGTACCGAACACACGTTGTTTCCTTCAATACACCACATTTTATAGTTGGAAAGCCTATTTATCGAGGAAGGCTATAGGCTATATAACATTACGCTAGGACCAAGGAGCGGAGCAGCAATGAGAAATGTTGGAAAAACGGGGAAAATTTACGCAGACGAAGTTGCGCGAGACAGCTACTTTTAAAAACAATTGCTATGAACGAATAATCCACAGACTTCCCTAACTGGCGCTGTCTCCTCACTTAAGCAGTGAATACCTCAATGTAAACATTAGCTACTCGCTGCCGAAAACCCTTATTATTTTTCTTTTAAAACTGGGTCAGTGAAGGCAAAGGCACCCAATCTAAGCAAGGATTTGCTGTTAGAAATGCTGTCAGTTCCAGCTAGCCGGTAGATGCAGTCGACCCGCTGTTAATGTGACTTGTCAACCATATTTTCTTGTGGGAAGCCCAATTATTTGTCTTATTTCTACGAATATTTGTCTTGTTTTAGTTGCTCCAATTGTCAAAGTAGTTCCCTTTCTTCTTTGGTTATTTCTGGAAGTCCTCGAATGCCGGTAGGTGCGTAGTATCTAATAGAACGTTTTGTGAACATTACTTAGACTTCAAAATATGGTTAAGTGGCTGTAAAGCTGGCAACAACCGACTGACCCTGGCGACGTATAACGGACGCACGCTACGGCTAGACTCGCATCTGGCACAACTTGAGGTGGAACTTGGGAAGATTAGGTGGCATATCCTCGGGTTAAGTGAAGTCCGAAGAGAGGGAGAGGACACCATAACCCTCGAGTCAGGCCACCTTATGTACTTCCGCGAGGGAGACCAACAATCCCAAGGTGGTGTTGGGTTTCTGGTAAATAAGTCCCTTTCTGACAACGTTGTGGAAATGTCTAGCGTGTCGAACAGGGTAGCGTACCTCATTATCAAGCTCACCGAGAGGTATAGCCTCAAGGTAGTGCAAGTGTACGCACCGACCTCGGCACATCCAGACGACGAAGTGGAGGATATGTTCGATGACATATCGAGGGCCCTCCACTCCACCACTAAGACCCACTACAACGTTGTTATGGGGGACTTCAACGCTAAAGTGGGAGTACAAAATTGCAGCGAATTGGTAGTAGGATCCCATGGATTTGGAAGCAGAAATCATAGGGGGCAAATGCTAGTCAACTTCCTCGAACGGGAGGGGCTCTTCTTGATGAACTCCTTTTTCAAGAAACGGCCCCAAAGGAAGTGGACGTGGCAAAGCCCCGACACTATGACGAAAAACGAGATCGACTTCATCATGACGGACAAAAAGCATATATTTAGAGACGTCACCGTGATCAACAGGTTTAATACCGGTAGTGATCACAGACTTGTCCGAGGCTCTCTGAATATCGACTTCAAGGCGGAACGTGCCCGTCTGATGAGGTCCAGGCTCCGACCTACTTTGCTCCAAACCATGATAGGATCCGAAGCGTTCCAGTCAAACCTGGATAACCGATTTGCTGCCATGGAAACCACAACAGACGTAAACCAGAAGCTCGTAAATGTGGTTCGGATACTCAGGGAAGAAGGTACAAGATTTTGTGAAATGCAGCGTAAGGGCAAGAAGTCAAAGCTTTCGGAAAGGACTTTAGGGCTAATGAAGGAACGACGTGAAAACCCACCCGTCATTTCGTCGGAAAAGCGCGCTCTAAACCAAGAGATCAATAAACTTATACGACACGACCTTCGGTGCTCCAACACTCTTTTGATTAAAAGAGCGATCGAGCAGAACCGGGGGTCAAAAGTGTTCGTACAATCTCTTGGAAGAAGCCACCTGACGAAGTTGACCACAACAAGTGGAGAAGTCGTTTCCTCGAAGCCGGCAGTCCTCTCCGAAGTGGAAGGCTTCTATGGCCGGCTATACGCTTCGCATGCATCTCGACCTGATCCAGAAGATGAGGGTCCTAGAGCCACTTTAACACGCCACTACACCGAAGACCTGCCAGAAGTCAACATTGACGAAATCGTGCTGGCTCTTAGACAGCTAAAAAATGGAAAAGCCCCTGGAGAGGATGGCGTTACAACAGAGCTGTTAAAGGCTGGAGGTAAACCCGTACTGAGGGAGCTCCAAAAGCTCTTTAATGCTGTCCTGTTCGAAGGGAGAACTCCGGAGGCGTGGAGTAGAAGCGTAGTCGTCTTGTTCTTCAAAAAAGGAGATAAGACCCGGCTGAAGAACTACCGACCTATTTCTCTTCTGAGCCACGTCTATAAGCTGTTCTCAAGAGTCATCACGAACCGCCTTGCGCGAAGACTTGACGAATTCCAACCACCGGAACAGGCTGGATTTCGGAGCGGATATGGCACCATAGACCACATCCACACAGTGCGGCAGATTATACAAAAGACCCAAGAGTATAATCAGCCCCTGTGTCTAGCATTCGTGGACTATGAGAAGGCCTTTGACTCGATTGAAATCTGGTCCGTTCTGGAGTCTCTGCAGCGATGCCAAGTAGATTGGCGATATATCCAAGTGATGAGATGTCTCTACGAAGCCGCAACAATGTCCGTCCAAGTACAGAATCAGGAAACAAAACCTATACCATTGCATCGAGGAGTGAGGCAAGGGGACGTTATCTCCCCGAAACTGTTCACAAATGCAATGGAGGATATGTTCAAGACGCTGCACTGGAAACGGCGGGGCATCAACATCAATGGTGAATACATCTCTCACTTGCGATTTGCAGATGACATTGTCATTATGGCGGAAACGCTGCAGGACCTGCAACTGATGCTGAATGACCTGGCTGACTCCTCTGTACGCATCGGCCTACGGATGAACTTGGATAAAACCAAGGTCATGTTCAATGAACATGTACTACCGGAACCGATAGCGGTGCACGGCGCCGTTCTCGAAGTTGTTCAAAAATATGTGTACCTCGGGCAGTCATTGCAGTTAGGTAGAAACAACTTCGAGGACGAGGTGAACAGGAGAATTCGGTTGGGTTGGGCAGCGTTTGGTAAGCTACGTCAAGTCTTCTCATCGTCGATCCCACAATGTCTAAAGACTAAAGTCTTTAATCAGTGCGTCCTACCCGTCATGACATACGGAGCCGAAACGTGGACACTGACGGTACGGCTAGTCCACAAGTTCAAAGTCGCTCAGCGGGCTATGGAAAGGGCTATGCTCGGAGTTTCTCTTAGGGACAAAATCAGAAATGAGGTGATCCGGCAGAGAACCAAAGTTGTCGACATAGCCCACCGGATTAGCAAGCTGAAGTGGCAGTGGGCTGGCCATATTTGCCGAAGAACCGACAACCGTTGGGGTAAACGAGTTCTTGAGTGGAGACCACGGCACGGCAAACGTAGTGTAGGACGCCCTCAGGCCAGGTGGAGTGATGATTTACGCAAAACGGCTGGCAGGAGCTGGATGCGAGAAGCCGAAGATAGAACAAAGTGGCGTGCAATTGGAGAGGCCTATGTCCAGCAGTGGACTGCGATAGGCTGATGATGATGATGAAAGCTGGTTTACAGACGATAATTTTACGTAATAACGTCATAAGAAAACATTGATGACATATCGCCATTCGCCTTGCTTAGCAACCAATCAACAACGGTCACGTTATTGATTGGTTGCCAATAAAGGTCAAGACCTTTGCTTGGCAACCAATCAATAACGTGACCATTGCTACGTGACACTTTTTCGTGCGTGCATCGATTTATAAGACGTTATGACGTCAAAAATAACTGCCTCGATAGTGTATGCGGAGTGTGTATTTACCACTGCTGCCCAAAAGGTTTTGAGTTCAATGTCCTCATGGGACACCATTTTGTGTGGTGCACAAATTGGTGTTTGGAGTACTATGTGAGTTAGGTGTACTATGTGCCAATGATTTGTATAAAAAGCTATCTGCCTAGTTGCCACAGTATTAAGCTCTGTTTATTGTGGGATTAAATGACGTTGCGTGAGTTGTCCCAAGATATTATTATTATAGCTCTTTATTCATGTTAAAACATTTTTTTAAAATTTTTATTTACTTACATTAAAAAAACCTATATAAAAGAAATATTTCCCCTTATTTATTTCGTAAACTTATTTTTACTTTTTAAAATGTAGGTATATAAAATATATTTAAATTTATATATAGGTGAACGAATTTTAGTAACAACGCTAAAAAAAAGAGATAAACTTATTTATCCATCAAAATGTTTTTTTTTTATTGAATAATATAATACGCTATATAAGTACCTACACAATTTCGTTGAAATGTGTAAATTTTCAAGATTTTTTACCAACATTGTTTGCAAAAAGCTTCTTTGCAATCTTTTCCGCCCGTTTTCCCATTAGAATGGGAACATGAAACCTAACAACACATTAACGGGACGGACAGGGATTAAATACACATTTTGTTTAATATACCTAAATTTCAAAATATAAAAAAATAGTGACCCCACCGACATTGGGTCCAAGATACAGCTGGTTAGAACTTCTTATTGTTTTTATGAAGAAACAGCTCTCTAAAAGAGAAGGCAAATTCTCCAAAGGGAAATTAAGAGAAAGAGACCATTCCTACCGGCGTCGCCTCTCTACTTACCGGCGTCGCCTCTCTACCTACCGGCGTCGCCTCTCTACTTACCGGCGTCGCCTCTCTACCTACCGGGCCGCCTCTCTACCTACCGGGCCGCCTCTCTTATATACCGTGCCGCACCTCTACGACGCGTCGCACCTCTACCTGCCGACGTCGCGCCACTACTACCTACCGGCGCCGTGCCTCTGCCTACCGGCGCCGTGCCTCTACCTACGGGCGCCGCGCCTCTACCTACGAGCGCCGCATCTTGACCTACCAGCGCCGCATCTCCGCCTGGACGCCGTACCTCTACCTACCAGCACTGCAACTCCGCCAGCATCGGTTCTAAATTTACTTTAATTTTAATCTTAAACCTTACACTTTCATTACACTACAAGTTCATGTGTGTTACAAACAAAAAACTTCATATATATTTTTTAAAGAGACGACTCCCGCAATAGGGTACAAGCCCTGTGTCGCGGGGGACTTTACAAACATACAAGTCACGGACACAAAGTACACCCAGACTCGGAACAACAATTTGTGAACCACACAAAGTGGTGTCCCGTGTGGGAATCGAACCCACGACCTCTTGCGTAGCAGTCGGACACACTCCCACCGCGCCACAGAGGCAGTCAAAAATTACATTCTCAACTTTGTCCAAAGTACAATTTTACACAGGTACAAAAATTTTACATTTCATAAAAATTCTCCATTTGAAATAGACCCGCTATATTAAATTAAATTTAAAATCCATTATTTTGGATCCGTCTCAAAAATAAGGCTTCTAAAATTCTTACATAAATAATAAACGACAACTCAAACATAACAATGTTAAAATTAATGTAATATTCGTGGAAATATTAAAATGTTTCGTTTGACGTGGAGACAAGGCTACAAGGGCTTAAGACTGGTCGATTAAGAACGTTGCTGGGAAGTTTAGAAGACTTAACAAGGGTTTCTCTAAGCATTTCTTGGTGTGGTTTAGTAGTTAATGATTCTAACAGCTGAACTCGGTCGTGGATTTGATTCCCACCCAGGATAAATCCTTATGTGATATGTTGTATATTCTGTGTTTGGGTGTAATTTGTTCATGTAATTCTGTAATCTTAGTATGTTCATCAGTTGTCCCGTGTGAGTGATCCCTAGATATCTATACTTATTATTATAAAGCTGAACAGTTTGTTTGAACGCGGTAATCCCATGAACTACTGATCCGAATTGAAAAAATATTTTATTGTTAGATAGCCCATTTATCGAGAAAGGCTATATAATATTACGCTACGACCAATAGGAGCGGAGCAGCAATGCAAAATGTGGCATAAACGAAAAAACATTGCGCAGACAAAGTTGCGCTGGTCAACTAGTGATATATTATTTCAGCCCACATGGCATGTGGTAAAGATATTGTCTGCCTCTGTGGCGCGGTGGGAGTGTATCCGACTGCTACACAAGAGGTCGTTGGTTCGATCCCCACCCAGGATAAAACTTTGTGTGATGAGCACGATGGTTTATTCTGTGTCTGGGTGTTATTTATCTATAATAAGTATGTATTTAGAAATATATAAGTATGTTTATCAGTTGTTTGGTTTCCATAGTACAAGTTTTGCTTAGTTTGGGATCAGCTAGCGTTGTGTGAGTTGTCCCAAGATGTTATATTATTATATTATTGTAATTTCAGTTAACTGAGCTGAAACTAGTAGTAACGCTAATCTCAAATAATAATTATAATAATCTCGTGAAGGCAGAAAAAGATAAGAAAATAAAATATTTGGACTTAGCCCGCATGATTATTGATAATGTAGGATGTGGATTCAGCAGTCATTGTGCCGATAGTTGTATCAGTCAACAATTACAGAGGCTCGCGTTGGGCAGTTGGGTCAATTCATGTAGGTATAGTGAGAAGGTTCCTCTCCCTGAAACCCTAACCACCGGTAGCTTGGTCCCTGTACCCGGTGGGTTTATAATTTTTTAAGCAATTAAATGTGTAAATATTTAATAGTGTCAAAAATTAGAAAAAATATAAATAAAGGCAAAAATTATAATTATTAATATTTTGGGACAACTCACACAACTTAAGCAGAACTCAGCAGAGCTTTATACTATGGAAACCAGACAACTGATAAACATAGTTATAATTTCTAAATACATCAATCATATTAAAGACTAGCTGTCCCGCGCAACTGTGAAAATTTTACCTTTACCATTACTGCTCCGCTTCTATTAGTTGTAGCGTGATGTTATATAGCCTATAGCCTTCCTCGATAAATGGGCTATCTAACAGTTTTTTTTTTCAATTCGAATCATTGGTTCCAGAGATTAACGCGTTCAAACCAACAAACAACAATAACATCACGCTACGATCAATAGGAGCAGAGCAGCAATGAGAAATGTTGCGAAAACGGGGAAAATTTACGCAAACGATGTTGCGCGGGACAGCTAGTCTTAATATAATATGAAACCCGGGTCAAAATCAAACCCAAAAGGAAAACTGATATTTTCTTAAACATCCCCATTTAGGTATTTAAAATATTAGACAATGGATAGGTATTACATTTCTAACGTATAGTAATCTCATTAATTAATCAAGGCCCACGTGTACGATTACACAAGCACACACACACACACACACACACACACACACACACACGCACGCACGCACGCACATACACACACACACACACACACACACACACCGCATTCTAGTACAACAGACAACCACATTCTAGCATAAAACACAACTTAATTCTAGCACACTGGCTAGCACGGTCGAAACCTGCCCCTTAAGATACAGACCTCTCAGCCTAGTTCGAATGACAGGGTTTATACATAGTAACATTAAAAAAAAATACAATTGCATTAAATTCGTGTCTCTTAGTCTTTGAATGAAGAGGGAATGTCAATTTTAAGAGTGATAAATAAAGGCTATTCTTTTCTATTTAATAAATACTTTTGAATAATCATAAACTAGTAAATATAATTTTTAACCGATTTCAAATAAAGTGGTTCTTTGTTTGACCCGTATTTATGTATGTATGTTCGTAATCCGATTTAGATGGGGTTCGCTTTTCGACTGCTTATTTTTCTAGGAAGCTTTAAGTGTACAAAACGTTATTCTAGTTTATAAAACACCAGAGATATAGACAAAAACATAGGAGTGAGTCAGGGAAATTTGCATTCGGTGAAGTGCTTGATATCTTTTTCCTTGAAGGTGGTTAATTCTTCTTAACAAAGTTATTACCTTTGTAATAGCATGCTTGCGTTATGTTATACTCATTGTGTCAATGTTCCGATTTTTATTATTTGTTGGTAGCAGTGGCGGAGGTTCCTTAGAATACCATTACTTTCGGTTTCCCTTTGAATTGCAGTTACTTAGTATTGTGTACAAACAATTGTAGTTACTTAGTATTGTGTGCCGTGTGGTGCCGGCTTAAGAATAGTACCACCCCATCTCTTCTCGTGGGTGTCGTCAAGGCGACTAAGGGATTTCACACCGGAGGACGGGCAGCAGCGTCCTCTGCGTACTTAAAGCCTTACTGCGATCGCCAACCCGCTCGCCAAGCGTGGCGATTATGGCAATTACCCCCAGGATCTACATACTAGTAGGTTCTAATGGGGAGACCCGTGCCCAGCAGTGGGCCATCATATGGGTTGATATGATATGATATGTGTACAAACAACCATATTCAACAAGATACATTGTTGTATCGGGTTACCACTGAAAAATTTTAACCTTTCGCCACCGGTAGGTAGTCTCTATCAGTTTTCTAATATAGTGTTTAAAATATTGGTAGTAGCACCTTACCTACATAAACAGGTCGAAAGTCGACAGTTTGAAAGAAATGGCCACAAGCTTTTAACATTAAAAGCGGTACTTAGTAATACATAATTGCATTTTTGAAAAATGAAAAAAAAATGTCCCGACACAGGTATCGAACCCGAGACTTTCGTAAGGCAAACCGGAGTCGGAATTGTACCATCGGTCGGGACTATGTTACTAAACTTCAAAATTTTGGGATCCGTAGCCTAAATAGTAAAACGGAACCCTTATAATTTCGCTATGTCCGCACGTTTGCTCAAAGACTGATAATGATAGTAATACTGTAATTTTGTATGGATACTCATATTACTTACGCCGATAAAGTGATAGAAATAAATCTTGATTTTTTTTTTGTATGTAGAGTAAACTTTTTCTCACCTACCCCATCGTGTGGGGAATCTTTAGATAGGTCTTTTAAAAATGGTTAGGGGTAGGGAAGCCGATTTTTAGATTAAGGAATCCGTATGTAAAATATTATGCTTTAAAGTGCAAACTTTTGTTACACTCAAGTGTCCCCCTCAAAAACAACAGGAAACCTACTTTTTAAGTCACATTAATCGGATTATTCGTATGGCTGGAGGGGGGGGGGACTACGGAGCCCTACATTGTGCGTGGCACGACATGCACTTGCCCGGTTTTTTCTATCCTTTCATGCACGAAAGTTGGGCCCTCGCTTGCATGGTGCAAGCGAGGGCCCAACTTTCGTGCATAGTACTAGTCGCTAGTTTAAGAACTATTACGACTTTTGTTATTGCTGCGTTACAGAAAGCAATTTAATAAATTATGATGACGCAGGCCGTTTTTGCTTGACAATTATTTTATTCATGAAAAATGCTATTTTTGTACTAACTTATCTACCGTTAACAGACTGAAAACTTTAAAGGTTTTCTATATGTCGACAGCACAAATGTCAGTTTAGCATTCTATAAAATAAAAATTTAATAAATAAAAAAAATATATATTTAACAGGAAAGCTTACGGTCTAAAATTCAACTATCCAAGTTACAAATAAATACGAGTAAATTGCCATTTACAGGCTTTTACACATAAAAACTAAATAAAGTACCTATTTGTGTTAGAATGAGCATAAAAATATTGTTATAAACTACTTACAACTTTAAAACTTGACTTAAAGGCGATTGTTCAAGTGACTATGGAATTTAGTATCGCTACAAATTTTGTTGTGCCAAGATGAAAACTCTACTGATTTATGTAGACATTAATATATACTTTCAGAAAAACCAACAATGATTTACCTAATTTGCCGGGTTTAATTGATATGGGTGGATGAACTTCGAAAATCGAAATATTTATAAACATTTTTTTTTGAAAATAGGGCATAACTATGGTATTCCGTATTAATTATGTATTACACATGATGTGTAACACTAGTTTATGGCTATGAATTCG
This sequence comes from Herminia tarsipennalis, assembly GCA_945859575.2. Taxonomy (NCBI): domain Eukaryota; kingdom Metazoa; phylum Arthropoda; class Insecta; order Lepidoptera; family Erebidae; genus Herminia; species Herminia tarsipennalis. The sequence goes on along the minus strand of OX243834.2, from coordinate 3,670,009 downwards.
GCTTTGCAGTGATATATTATCCGAATCTCTATCTCACAAACACTTCACAATTGTCACAATATTGGTACGAGTCTCTGTCTCACAAAACATTTCTGATTGTTACTATGTATATGGAGTCTCTATCTCAAACTCACGTAATGTAACCACAATATCATACACAACACGAGAAATAACAAAAGCTATTTGTTATTAATACTTTAAACTGTTTTCATAATGGACCGGCGCCAACAATCTTTATGCACAGATAAACAAGTGACATGACATTACATTTCAGTGTTGCCATAACTTTTGTCATATCCTATACAAATCGATTTTTTTATTAAAATTCATTACTATGTTCTTATTTTTAATCGAGCCGGGTCCTAATCTAAAGGTATCAAAGAATATGCTTATTAAAAAGTATAGTGTATAATATCGTTCTTTACATTCAAACGGTGCAACAATTAATAGAGTATTTATATTAATTATATAATAAAAATCGATAATAATCCTAATCGATATTACGATTTTATTTTTGTAATAGTGTTACCACCGTTAAAAATAACTTCATACGAAAAAAAAGGAAATAAATAAACTGAAAGACTAATAATTGCATCTCAATATTCCGGAAAATGTGAGACTCCATATCATTATATAATAACGTTATAATTAGAAACAAGAATTATACATTTTATCAACTTGTGGCACAACGTAAATACTAGCGAAACTGCTGGTGGGCATACCCCTTTTAAAGTTTGATTGTCTGTCGAAAATAAATTTACATAAGTTTATGCTAAATCAGTATCAATTATTACATGGTGCTTCGATCACTAACAAAGAATTCTTTACTCAAAATGCGGCTTAGAGCTATTGATTTTGTTTACAATAAGTCAATGTCGTATTTTGCGGGAGACTATTGAAACTCACTGCACTTATATAGAAAAAGATTGTTACGCCTGTAATTTGTTGATGCAAGCATTTTCAGTAAAAATTTAAAAAATTTACGCGAACGAGGTCACAACTACAAGTATTATATAAACAAAAGCTGTAGTGTATGCTTTTATAGCTTACCTAATACACTACTGGTGTTTCATATGAAACATAGTGTTTTTATCCAGGTTTCACTCCGTAAACAATGGAGCATACGAGTGGCCCCTCCATTGTCAACGATGCATTGTATTTTGAGTACAAGTTTGCTTTTGTGGTGTAATGTACTAGTGTGGTTTGTTTTTTTTGTTCTTTTTAGATGAATGCCTCAAAAATGCCTTAAAACAGCATTAAAAAACCAAATCTATTTGAACTTTTGCCCTGAACAAACAAACAAATTTTAGGGGCTGAAGTATGAAATTGCAGATTAGTACTGAAATTCAAAATTCTTCATTCACTTAGGATGCAAAACAACACGTTTGATACGTCGGGATTCAACATGTACATGTAATGCCAATTTACAAACAATAGGTAAAGCCGGAGAAAAGAACATGGCAATAAAAACTCTTAGCCACTCTTTTCAAATTGCCAATTTTACAATGTTTGAATGTTTATAAACTTGATAGTACATTAGTGGCAGCAACTTACTGTACCGTGCTGCCACTAATATACTTGTACAAGCAAGTTGCACATTTCGTAATATGTATTAGGTAGTAACAGAGTAATTGCTGACGCGCTCAAAACTATACTTAGCACATAATCATATTTTATAATTATATTTTATATTCAGTCCAATAAACGCCGTCAATCGTAACAGTCGTATCAATCAAACTCCATTCCCCTCTTACTGTGTCTATTCACCTCGAACTAGCAAATTGTGTTGGACTAACCCCCAACAATACTATACACCATATTATAGTAACTGTACTTAATCTAATTACAAAATTATTGGAGCTATGCTTTAGGATTGTTAGACAATATGTATACAGTAGGTACTTACTAGTAGTAGGTACTTAAGTACCTAAGTCTATACTAATATTATAAAGCTGAAGAGTTTGTTTGTTTGAACGCGGTAATCTTAAGAACTTTTGATCCGAACTAAAATTCTTTCACTGTTGGATAGCCCATTTATCGCGGAAGGATAAAGGTTATATAACATCACGCTACGACCAATAGGAACGGAGCAGCAATGAAAAATGTTGCAAAAACGGAGAAAATATATTAAATTCTTCCTTTATCTCCCATTTGACAGTAGCATATTACTTTTTTTAGTGTAAGTTATACATACAATTATAAGGTTATACATTATGTAGCACTCAGGCACATATGTATGCACACACACACACACACACACACACACATATGCCATCAAAACATGGCAATAAACCGGCGTCCATCCTAGTAGGCTTCAAGACTACAGGAACCGATTCGCGCGATAACTGGCTTGCCCAACGTAGCAAGTTATCAAACACCACAAGCAACCAAATTACAGATGGATCAGCTACGTATAAAATTTACATGAACGAGGACCTAACAAAAACTACGCGAACCCTATTGTGGAGTACGAAGAAACAGCTACATGGAATTTTCAAATTTATATGGATTTCCAATGGAAAAATCTTAGTGAAAAAATCTGAAGGGGACAGGTCAATATGCGTGCGAGCTGAAAGTGATATTAGCGATCTTCTTAATAGGAAAATATAATTTATTACGCAGTGCGAGTTGTGTTTATCTTATTATAATATTCGCGGATTTCAGTCATAGCCTGGATTCCATTACAGGTGGACCTACTAAATATGTGTGTGTGGAGAGTCTGGATACATGGTTACACCAAGTAAATATTACCAAAGACCTATGTATATTACATGTTAATATTCGTTCAATAAAAAAAACACTTTAGTGAATTTCTATTAACCCTTGGAAGCAATTTAAATAAATTGGACGTTATTGTTTTTACCGAACCAAATATAAATTATTCGTTGTTGTCTTTTTACAAAATCTCATGTTTTAATATCAATTACTATACACGCCAAGGACGTAATGGCGGTGGTGTGATAATTTATTCGCGGGTAGAACTAAAAGCCACAGTAAACGAGACGGCTGCACGGGCGAGCGATTGTATGAGCTCGGCAGAGTGCGTTTCCATTGCGCTTAACATTAACGGGGAGCAGATTTATATAATATCATTATATAGACCGCCAAGATTTCATAACAAAAACAGAATTAGAGAATTTAATACCGAACTTAAAAAAATATTAAATATAATACCTAAACAGTCCAAAATAATACTATGTGGCGACATAAATATAAATCTATTAAATAACCGCGATAACAATGTAATCAATTATGAAAATATTATGTCGGAATATGGTTTTACTAAATGTATATTTGACGTAACAAGAAGGGAAATAGTCATGGGTAAGTTGGTTGAATCATGTCTGGATCACATATATATTAGAGGAAATTCGACATTAATTGACTCAGCGATAATTAAACATAAAATATCGGACCATTATTATATCTCAGCCGCGATACAGTGGAAACAAACTCTGCCTAGCGGCCGAGTGACTGATACGCGCTCCAATGGTGTGCGTGTGATCGACACGCGCTCAAATGATGTGCCGATGCCGTCGCAAACAGTAACACGGCGTATTCTTAATAATAGATTAGTTAGGGAAAAGTTATTATCAACAAATTTTGATTACCTATTAAATTTAAAGTGTCCAAATAAGCTATATGAAGCATTTTCAAAAATCTTTGCTGATATTTACGAGGAATGTTATGAATTAAAATATTTTAAGTTGAACCAAAGCGGTAGAAATAATAAATACTGGATAAATGAAAATCTGAAGCAGATGATCTTGAAAAGAGATAGTTTGTATGTAACATGGAGTAATGATCCAAAAAATATGATTAAAAGGTTAAATTACACAACATATAGAAACAAATGCAGTAAGGCTATATTTAAATGTAATGTTGAACATGATAAACAATGTATGCTAGACTGTAATAAAAATATAAAGAAAATATGGGATAAAATAAATGATTTATTGGGTAAAAATAGACAGACATTAGATAATTTAATATGTACTAATATGGTCAAACATGGTAGTGTAAAAGAAATTTATGTGATAAGTTCGCCAGAACTTTTTCAAGTGAAATTGATCAAATTAAACTCATATGTACGGATAAATGGTTGGACCGGGATAGTTACGTTAAAAGATCAAATGTTTATATGAGATGGCAACCAGTGGGTAGTCAAGAAGTTAAACAAGTTATTAAATTTATGAATAAAAATAAATCCCCGGGGAGTGACCAAGTGAGAATGTCCGACTTAAAGTTAGTCATTAATAAAGTCAGTCCAGTTATAGCTGATTTGGTAAATTTATCTGTTAGTCAAAATAAATTTCCAAATAAATTAAAAGAAGCGATAATTCGGCCAATCCATAAAAAAGGTGATCGTAAGGATTTTTGTAACTACCGGCCTATATCTATTTTATCCAGTGTTGACAAAATAATTGAGAAATGCATTACAAATCAACTTGGTAATTTTTTAAGCAAAAATAAAATAATAAATGAATATCAACACGGGTTTCAAAAAGGAAAAAGCACTAAAATGTTATTATCAAAATTTACAAACGAAGTGAACACTTATTTAGGAGATAAGAAATTTGTTGTAGCGATTTTTTATGATTTCAAAAAAGCATTTGACACCTTAGAATCAGACACGCTTTTAAATGGAATGGACGAATGTGGTGTGGGACAGCCGCTTAACCAATGGTTTCGCGACTATCTCACGTCACGCACATCTCGCGTAAGCATTGGCGGGGCGCTCAGTGAGACGACGGATGTTAGGTGGGGGGTGGCTCAAGGTTCAGGATGTGGGCCGACCTGCTATCTCCTGCATGTAAACAGTCTAAGTGGAATAATTAAAAACTGCTCAGCATATATGTTCGCAGATGACCTATGTACCCTCCGAGCTGGTACTGATCTTGCAGAGACATGTTACCTAATGCAACGTGATATAGACTCAGTGGTAAAATGGTCCCATGATAACGGAATCATCTTAAATTCGGACAAGACTCAATTTATTATTATTCATTTGCCTTATTTACGTCCGGCCGATTCACCTCCCTCCTTATATGCGCATAGTTTCTCCTGTCTTCATAATAAACTTGTTAGTTGTAAGTGTATACCTATAGTTAGAAAAGATTGTGTCACATATCTTGGTGTAAAAATTGACGAGAACTTCTCCTGGTCGTCCCATATAGATTTTATATGTAATAAGTTAAGATTAATTCTAAGTCAATTCTACCACTTAAGTTTTAAAGTCCCAAAAACTACATTAAAATGTTTGTATTTTACATTAGTGGAATCCATTTTGGATTACGCCCTTGACAGTTATGGTTTAACATTTAAAACTTATATTGATAAATTAGAAACTCTCCAGATTAGATTTTTAAAACTGTTAGTTAATAAGAACACTATATCTAAATGTAAAGGTGACTATTCAAAATTATTTAAATTTTGTAAAGTTCTGCCAGTAAGATTAAAACATAAATATTTGTTAGCCATCAATAACTATGATACGCAGGCGCCTAACTTAACTTTAATTAATCATAGTGTTGGCACTCGCTCTATGTCCGCAGGCAAATTTGAAGTACCTAAGGTGAATAATTATTTTGGAGATAGAACGCTTAAAAAACGATTACCCTATTTTCTAAACAGCCTGCCTGAGGACATTCGACGAGAAAAAGTTAAAAATAACTTCAAATCTAAACTTAAAAAGTACTTACTTTCAACCATTGTTATATAAACTTTTCTATGTACCTACCTACTCATATAAAATGAGATAAGTAAAAACTTTTTGAGACTCATTAGATCCCACAGACAAACTGTGTAAACAGTTTTGTGGGACAATGATATTGTATGTATTTATGATGCATGTATAATAATTAGGTGCTGAAGCTGGTATGTCATACATAGCTAATTATCTGAATTATAATCTTCTCACCCTCAACCCTACTAAAACTAATTATATTTGTTTCGGTATAGATAAACGTTCTATACCAAAAGATGACCTTAATATTGTAATACACACATGCAATGATGCTGAAACTGGAAAATGTTTGTGTCCATCAATCAGTAGGGTTTCAGAGACGAAGTACTTAGGCGTCGTAGTTGACGAGAGACTATCTTGGTATCCACACTTGGAGCAAGTTACTAATAGGGTTCGTAAATTAAGCTGGATCTTTAAGACGCTTAGACACGTGGTTCCAAGAAACTTAACAATAAAGAAAAATGAACATCGTGGCCGAAACATTTTAAATCAAATCTATGTGGCCCTTGTACAATCGGTTCTAACCTATTGTATTCCTGTGTGGGGAGGTGCAGCGAAAACAAAATTTATTCAGCTGGAACGAGCTCAGCGTGCGCTTATAAAAATAATGTATTTTAAAAAAAGTCGATACTCTACGTCTAGTCTTTATCAAATTAGTGACTTACTAACTGTTCGGAAGCTATACCTCACTCAAATTATATTAAAAAAACATAAAAGCATACTGTATGACGCCAACATTAAAGCTAAAAGACGAAAATATAATATAGCACAGGTACCAAAAACGAAAACCAACTTCGCTAGTGTACAGTTCAATAAACGATCAGCGCAAGTTTACAATAAAATTAACAAAGAAATATTTATATTCCCAAAGCAATATAGAGACTGTAAAAAAAGTATAATACAATGGATCAAACCATTGTCATACGAGGATACAGAAATACTGTTACAAAACATGAAATAAGATACATCACACACACACACACACACACACACACACACACACACACACACACACACACACACACACACACACACACACACACATACATCACATCACACACACACACAAAATTATAGAAAATAAGTTTATTTAATTTAATTGTATTACTTTATTGCCCACCTAGTACATTTTTGGGTTTTAATATAAGCAAGTTATGGAAGAGCGGAGTCTTCTAACACAGGCATTTTCTGCTTAAAAGGAGGCTCCAATCACAAATTTATGTAAACAGTTTATAAGACGCAATAAAACATTATTATTATTATTATATATTCAATAAAAAAAAAAAAAAAAAAAAAATGCGCGCGCGCACACACGCACACACGCGCACTCACACACACACACACACACACACACACACACACACACACACACACACACACACACACACACACACACACACACACACACACCAAGACACACACACGCGCACACGTTTGTCACGTTCTATTGGGTTCCAGTTGAAAACCAGCGCCAGGTTCTGTTAACTTGGCAAAATGCTGAACCCATTTGTTGCAACCGCGAGGCACAACTTTAATCATTATAGTGTTTTAATTGTAATTAACTTCTGTAAAGTGTACGGTGCAACAAATAAATGCTTCATTTCTTTTCTTTTCATATCAGACCATAGTTATAATAAAAAATGAAAATATAATCTAAAGCTATCCTTAAAGATTAATTTACGATAGCTTACATTTTAAGCTCAAGAAATTAATTGCAAAACTATTCAGCTATCTATTTAACGAGTTTTCTGAAGTTTGGACTAAAATAAATTGCACTCTGCTTAAAGTTGGTCCCCGAAACGGTGTTTAATTTAAGTAGACACCATTTTTTTTCTTACCTTCATTGTTATTCATTCGTCTACAATTTTTAGATTAAATACTTTTGCAATGCAGAGACTTCCGTAGCCAAACCGGGGCCAGAAGCGAACCTTCTATCTGGACTTTTTTGGTTCGCTTCTGGCCCCGGTTTGGCTATGGAAGTCTTGGGTTCGATTCCTGATCTTTCAAAAATGCAATTATTGTATTTGTAAAGTGTCTGGCAAGAAATGCCTATAAAAATTACTTCGAATTATTAAATCGCTAATTGATTTCCGTTGACCTAACATCTGTTTTATTAAATAGGAAGTATATTGACTCATTTGAAAATGGCAACCGCAAGATGGCGTGACTTTCGTTTGACGCTTAACATTTCAACTGCTGGAAGTGGGGTAGTCAGTCTTGATCGAGCGGTCGAAGCGACAACACGTCTTCCGATAGACTTGTCGCTATTTTATAATCGGTTGTGCAAAGTGTCAGCGTGGTTTTAGTATCAGTGATGCAGTAGCATTTGTGTAATCGAAATGATTAGAACTATAAACGGACTTTACTTGCTTAATTCGAATATTCTTTTTTATTTATTATAACACATCTCATATGGCCACCCTGGCTCTTCGACAGATATATATAATATAATAATATAATATTTTGGGACAACTCACACAACGCTATCTGACCCCAAACTAAGCAGAGCTTGTACTATGGCAACCAGACAACTGATAAACATACTTATATATTTCTAAATACATACATATTATAGATAAATAACACCCAGACGGGAGAGATGGGTGGGGATCGACCTCACGACCTCTTGCGTAGCAGTCGGATACACTCCCACCGCGCCACAGAGGAGTATAATTTAAGTTTGACTCTACATACTGCTGTGTTGAGTCCAGGTCTCCGTCCGAGTGAGCTTCCTTTTAGAGCTGTTGCCTTAAAACATTTCTTATCTCTTGTCTAAATAACAAAGGTTCTGGTTCAGGATTCTGTGTTCGTGAGTAATGTTTATGTGTACATTTTACGTACGCGCGTTGCGTGAAGAAGACTTTCTCTTATCTTGGTGTTTTGTGACTATGGTCTCGATAATCATTATGATCAGGCCTTAATTCAAGAAAACAAATCTTTTTAGTTCAATATGAACGAAATTGTCTGAATGAAGCAAATATTTTGAATCGATTTAATTAATTGATTCAGTGCCTCAAGAGGCTTAGAGGCCAGTTGTTTTTGTAATCTGATTGAATTGATTGTTAACTTAATGGGATTTGTTTTATAGATTCGTTCGTCTCATTTTAATGAAGTTTTTTTAAGGGAAACAGTGAAAAATCAGCCGCTTAGGAAGTTTTTACTAGGGATGAACAGTCACTTAAAAAAAAAACATCTTCCGCTTTAGAGTACTCTTCTCGAGCTACTTTACAAACATATGGCGCGGTAGGAGTGAGTCCGACTGCTACGCAAGAGGTCGTGGGTTCGATTCCCACACGGCACATCACTTTGTGTGATCCACAAATTATAGTTCCGAGTCTGGGTGTGGTGTGTATCCGAGAATTGTATGTTTGTAAAGTCCTCGTGACACAGGAGTTTTTCTAAAAAAAAACAAATACAGTTGCAACTACACCCGAACTGGAAACATCACCGTTGCGCCACCAAGACAGTCGACTAGGAATAGGAGGTCGTCAGAAGTCCTCTCGAAGTCAGCCATGTCCCTTTTATCCGTGAATGCCCACGGAAAGGGTACTTATCACATGCAAAAAAATATTACAATTCACTTCAGGACTTCTAATGGCAGTCTCTGACGGATTTTAGTCGAGGGATTTCATTTTATGTGATCGTATCCTATTAAAAAGTTAACGCACGAGTTATGTCGATGTAACGTCGTCGTCAGACAATGGCCTTTATTGTATTTAGCCATTAACTTCCACGGACCATTTATATAATGGCCCATTATTAGATAAGGTTAGTGTAAAATATTATTGACAAATAAACGCTAATCATAATTTGCTCTTGAAAATAAACACACATTGTGTTCTCTTTATAAAGACCATCTAGCACTCGCCTGCTACCTAACTGGTGCAGTCAGTAGATACGTCGCGAATTATCGGGAGCAGGTTTAAAGACGCTCTCTTACAATTCCGTGATGCAAACAAAAGAACCTACAAAGGGTGTAGTGCAGCAAGAGAAGCAGACACCTAGTTGCAGGAGCCTAAAGACTGATTCAAAGACTGTCTCTTAAGTCCACAATACCGGGACGTGCACAAAAGAACCTACAGTGAGTGTAGTGCACTAAGAGAAGTAGGCACCTGTTAGCAGCAGCCGAAAAACGTTTAGACTCATCTCTATTTAAAGCCTACGGATTGAAAATGCTCATGGGGTAATATATACTCTTTTACTCCAAAGACTCTTTTATTCCTTCACACGTTTTAAGCAACATTTGTGGTATTTCTAGGGTGTTGGAGGTAATTTGTATTGTTGTGTGTGTTAGGACAAACTTTAAGCAGAGTGCAATTTATTTTATTCTAAAGTTAAGAAAACTCGTTAAATAAAAAACTATTCAGCTATCTAGCTGAATAGTTTTTCAACATGTTTTGTACAGAATTGTCAATAGTGTTTTCTTTGGACTTATCTTGATAATAAAAAAACTTAAAAAAAAAAAATTACCGACTTTAAAAATAAATACAAGGCAACTAAAAAGCAAAAAAACAAAAACATAATAACATTTTGAAGTTGGTGCGGAAATAAACAAAAAAAAATGTTTTTGTTATTCTAGGTAGATATTTCTTTTTACTTTTAAGTTGCCTTGTATTTATTAATAATTTTTATTGTATTAAGTAATATTTTTTTGTAAAAACAGTTTTTTATTTATCACTTTTTAGTGGATTCGTTTGTAATTCACTTAAGTTACAATAGGCTTATGTCAATTGCTCAAATCCCTTTACAAAATATTGCTTGCCCCGATGCAGGGCCGTTAGATAATTGTTGAGGAGTTCATATGATAGTTCACTATTAGCTCTATTACATTGTGTAATAGTAGTATGACGAGAATAAAATGCTACTCAATATCTTATTAAAGTAATTGAATCCCAAACCGTAAAATATTGAATAGGTCCGCTCGTAATTTGTGGTCATTCATCATCAGTTCACACTCACCAATAGGTGCTTTTTGAGAGTAAATGGACAAATCACTGAAACACTGAAATGTACCTAAATCACTGAAACACAAAATATTAAAGGCACACCCTTTAATATTTGAAGAGTTCCCTCGATTTCTCCATGATTCTATCATCAGATCGTAATCTGATGACAATGAGACCAACTTGGAAGTATACCCTTTAAATTAAAAGCCGGTGACTACGGTGAAACTTAGAACATAAATACAGCTACAGATTACTGGGGATCATAGCTCACTATAACTTGCCACTTACTTGCCTTCGGAGATAAAATCGGGAATTTAATGAGCGCTCATATCTTCCAAACCAAGCAAAATGTTGTATTATGAACTGATGGCACTAAAAACATTTCTATCCAATAATTTAAATCCAATGACAGTAATTTTAAATAAATTAAAACAAGCCATTAAGGTGGCAAAAGATGACGAGGCGAAACTTAGAACTAGACGACTTTAACAAATTAAAATCAGTAATAGTATCATCCTCTTATAAATTGCAATAATCGCCAACTTTTATTAATTAAGACGATAACACAACAAATAGATTTCCTAATGGATACGATAGAAAGTAGGTTACTATATTTAGGGTTACAAACTATAGGTCTTAGGTCAGGTAATAGACATAGACGGGGTCTAATAGATGGTTTAGGAGCAGTAGTAAAATAAATAACAGGAAACTTGGGTCAAAATCGATAATGAAATCAAATCAATTCAATCAGTAATTACCACAGGTCAAATCAAAGAAAAACTAATAGTATAATGGAAGATTTTATGAAAGAGTACAAGAAAAACCTAAAAGATATAACGTAACCAAATTGAAATGTATAGAACAATTAATGAGTATTTAAACCAAACAAACGGATTTTACCGTTTTTTTTTTTTATGATAAAACAAATGTTGTATTAATAAATATATTTAATAACATTGAGAAGTCGCTTCAACAGCTTTACGATAGACTAATAACATTAGAAAATGCATTATCATTATAATATCCAATCAGCCCAATCTCTTTAATCGACGAATTAAATTGTATTTAAATCGAAATCAATGGAAATCTAGCCCTTGCTCTGAACAATATACATTTATGAGAAAAAGCTTTTACCTATAATAAAAGCTTATAGTACTGAAAAAACACTAAACTTTATACTAGACATACCCATAGTACCAGAACATCCCACAATCTCCTATTCTATATTTTCTATTTCTAATGATAACAATATCGAACTTATTCCAAGAAACCCTTTCCTTGTCTTGAGAAATAATGATTTCGTTAATCCTCAAGAGCACCAAAATCGTATTTGACGATGTTATATGCAAACACCTGGATTCACTACTACATTCCGCGGACTGCATAGCTCAACTTATACAACACCAGCAACCTCACAACTGAATTCACAACAGTTGCAACCTATAATAACAACAAAAAGTACAACAGCTTGATAGTTCTCATTAAATAAGAAGAAGTCATAAAAGCCATAGTAGTGTAAAATCAACGCATCAAAAGTTTTCCAAATAAGAACAGACAAAAACTGCAAATTATGGGCAATTGCTTCACACACAATCAAGGAAACCTTACCATTGCTACGAGCACATCAAACACCAAGACTTGTTTCAAATAAAAAACGGCATAGAAAAAAAAAGAATTAGACAATTTAAAACGTGCACTTCAACAATCAGATTAAATCAAAGTATAAGACAGAGATTTACAAATTATTCATCTCTTATTTACCCAGCTGGTCATTGATTCTGTTATTCATAATCATAGCAATAACAAAAACAGCAATGGCAGTATAAAAATTTTGATAGAAACTCAGATTGATGAAAATCGTAGTCCTGCTACCAGAAGCAGAAGAACTCCAACATCAGAAGAACACCAGGCATGTATGCTACCTAACTCTTGTTATGGATTTTTCACAATTATAAATATTGTTTTTTTGGATGATATACCTACACAACGTCACTTCGTTGTAAAATACCTGAAGGTATTTTCCTCAAATAAAGCGGAAGAACTATCACAATTAAAATAGAATCTAAATATGATCTCTTTGAAGCACAGGCAGACAGACACGTTAAATTTATAACACCTCTTCTTTTGCGTCGGGAGATAAGAAGGAATCTTAAAAGTCATTTATTTTTGTAATCCAATTGAGTCGAATTGATAACAGAATTGTGTACATTTTGTAGATTTTTCATCTCATTTATGATAAAGTGACTGGAATATTCCGAATATCGTTTAGGGAACTCGTCATATTAAAATGGGGAAACCTTTTATTCGGGATTAAGGGATTTGTTTAGAATACCAATCTGCATTAAAGTTATTACGCCAATATACATTTGCGGTTCAGTTAAACCTTATTAAGAAGACTTAGAATTTAAAATTGTATGGCAATTGAATACCAGCTTAGCGGATCTCATTTCAGGCATTTGGTTACAACCTGTTTTACGAGGAATATTCTTTTAAGATCATCACTCGTTTTTATGAAAGCTTTTGTTATCAAAATGTTCTTCAGTACTTATGACCTAGAAAGCTATTTTTATTCTTAGTTTACCTATCTAAACTTGGTACATATTGTAGTACTGAGAGACTAGTTTAGATCCTGAATCGCGCAAGTGAAGTTTTCACAGCTGCCCGCTATACTGGATCCCAAACTTACACGTTGTGCCGCGGCCTACCACCTAGGCACGATCACCTTGCCTTCGATGAAGATCCTCCTTTCGTGTTGAAGGGACGTAACACCTTGTCATCTACTAATAAAGTAACCGAGGCAAGGCCTTTTTATTCCTGTAGATCAATGTGAGAGAGGTAAAGCAAAGTCGCGTATAAATAAAACAAGAAAAGCAGTTGTTCATGCATGTTTTCGAACTTACACAGTTGAGAGGTGCAAATTTACAGACAAACAAACGCGTATGGTTTGACTTTGATTGTGATTCTCCGTAGGGTGTTAAATTATAGTCAAGTAAAGAACTTACCTATAATTTAGGAGACCAAGTAACATTTATTTTACTACAATTACCTTACAACTATTCAACTTTGTAACAATATTTTTTTTAGGGTTCCGTAGCTGAAATGGCTAACCGACCAAAAAAACCCTTATAGTTTCGCCATGTCCGTCCGTCCAGCCGTCCGTCCGCAGCTAAGCTCAGAGACTGTTAGTACTAGAAGACTGTAATTTTACATGGATTACTTACACCGACATAGTGAAAGAATAAAATTTAAAAAATACTTTTTTTAGAGTATCTCCCCTATATGTAAAGTGGGTTGTTTTTTATTCTCACCTACCCCATCATGTGGGATATCGTTAGATAGGTATTTTAAAAACATTTAACGGTTGGGAGGACCATTTTTAGATTTAAGGATCCGTTTGTGAAATCTAGGGCCCAACATGCACTTGCTCGGTTTTTTTAATACTAGGTCTATCCAATTTGTGTCATTACAATCGAATGACAACGACCTTTACGATCTTGCATTCTTACAGCCCCTTGGAGATACTCGTGACAAAATTGAGCCGATATCGAGTCCCGAGTCTGAATTATTCATTTAAGTTTGATAGAAAAATAAAACGAACGCAAGTTTCTTGAAAAAGGTGTCATAACAAGTCCCTTTTGCTTTTTTATGTTGCAAGTTTGATATTATAAAATGTAGTATTTCCTCACCTTCTTTACGTAGTATAAAACAAAGTAGCTTCCTGATTATATGATGTGCCATCATTCGACAGGTCTTTTAAAAATATTTTGAGGTTTCTAATAATCTTTTTTGATTGAGTGAATATTTTTGGAAATAATCGCTCCGAAAATTGCATAATTCGGTTCCTCCTTTAAACTTTTGAACCGTGTAAAAAAATCAAAAAGATAAAAATATTTCAGATAAGATCGGATATACCGTCATTGAATGATTGCTAAAAAACTGCGTTTCTCAACAAAAGGGCGTAACTGCCATGAACATACGCTCTTCTGCTGATGCAATTGTTCAAGGCTGCGGAACCCTGCACTGAGCATGGTCCAACTTTTTCCTGTATGTCCGGATTTTTAAATAATTCATGTTGACTCCAGTTTAAGGAACAGTGCAAGTTGATTCAAAATCGATTATGTAATTTAAAATATACGAAATGAAAACGTGTAAATATGACGGCCTAGTTTACTCTTTTACAGAATTTTTAAAGGAAAAACATCTCAAAACCTTGTTCAAATAGTTCATAATGTGTACAAATCGCGAAAGTTTATATTGATATATTTTCATTTATTTACTATAGCATATATTTTCATAATAATGAAATTGGTTAGATTGGAAGTAGGTAGATATTATTATACAAAGGTCTCCGATCAAATAGTTGCTGGAAAGCCAAAGTACACAGATCCTAGTTTACTTACCAACATACTTACGACTTTTTATAGCATAGGTATACAACTTGGCCTTAAAATGTAGAGCCAAATCCATTCAAAATCTATACAAATATTATAAAGTTGAAGAGTTTGCAGCAAGTTTTTTAATACAATGGTTTAGAGTTTGATTTAATAACTATACTCAGCAACAGGTCGACATTGTATATTACAGGGAAGACCATGACGATTCACGTCCTATGCAGCGCCTGTGGCCAAGTATGCACCAGTTCCCATCAGATACATTTATTAATTTTAATCGCTTAAGTTTTTGCCTAAATATGTATACTAAAAAACAAAATTAATAAAAAAATCTCCTTAACCAAAACATATTCAGGAATGAGTCTTAGCAATTTCCCGGAAAAAAAAACCACTTTGGAGAAACATGAGCACTGTAGTGCCCCTTTGGCGTTAAAACTTGCTCATGACTTGAACATGCTCGGAATGAAGACATAAATAACACAAAAACCGTTTTGTAATCAGCCTCATTATATTCACAAAACATTGATAAGTATTAGCTATATTTCGGGACTTAATCGCGTGAATTATTTAAAGGTTTCGATCGAATTGCACCGATCGTGGTCACGGGCCAATCAACCCGTGACCCTGATCGATGCAATCGATCGATGCAATTTGATCGAAACCTTTAAATAATTTATGTGATTAAGTCCCGAAATATATCTAATATGTATAAAAATCGCGAAAGTTTAAAAACATTGTTAAGTATATTAACAGTTCAATGAGTATTTTGGGTACATTTGTCATCAGCAATATTAGCAAATTAAAGACAAATACAAAGTTTTAACTTTGCTTTAGCAGAGTAATAAGTAATTAGAAATCGAAATTGACTTGGATTTATTTACCAAAGAAAGTTGTTTCACCGTACCTTTGGTTTTCATTTCGACTGTTTTTGCACAATTAGCGATTTGATAAAATATTTTAATCGAAATACCTTTAACTTAGTCACCTGTACCTATGACTCGACTATATTTTTATAAAGATTAGGGTACATGCCCTGTAGGCCTATTCTTTTTCTTTAAAACAAAATTCATGAATTTTCGTTTCCATCAATTTCTTAAGTTTACAGGGACTATTCCAATTATTTTTTGGATAAGCACAAGAAGTTCGAAGTCATCGACGGTTTCGGTTCGAAGTATCGGACGATTTTCTGGAAAAAGTCGATTAAATATATGTTCCTGGTTACCTCATTTTTGACCGAAACTTCGTTTTAATTGAATTAGAGTAGGCCTCCTGTAACGCTAAAGACTTTTTTTAAACAACAAAACAACAAAATGAAGAGACGAGCATTATCAGTGCCACCCAAGTTCTTGTTTGGCAAAGATCTGATTGTCACCGCACAGCGTTCCTCATTTGAGACGTTAATTTGTAAATCTCATTTGCCCAGTCATTAGGTACACTTACTAAAGAGTCCTTCAACCGAAACACAGCTATGTGTTAACATTACTATTTACGGAAGAATAACTGACACTGCTGTGGTACCCACCAAGACGGCCTATGGCTTAGACCTAACACTCGTTACAAAATGACACAAAATACATTCTGACTCAGAATCTACATTTATGAATGTCATAAAGCTCTAGCACATGTTAGAATCAACACCGCTATCTAATGATAA
The DNA here is from genome assembly GCA_945859575.2 of Herminia tarsipennalis. Taxonomy (NCBI): domain Eukaryota; kingdom Metazoa; phylum Arthropoda; class Insecta; order Lepidoptera; family Erebidae; genus Herminia; species Herminia tarsipennalis. The sequence continues at coordinate 3,653,272 of OX243834.2, read as the reverse complement.
TAATATCTTGGGACATCTTACACAACGTCATCTGATCCCAAACTTAGCAGAGCTTTTACTATGGAAACCAGAGAACTCATAAAATACTTAAATAAAATAAAATAAAGTAAAAAATAAAATAGCCTTTTATTTCCTACACATTAATTTTACATATAATTTTTACATTTACTTATCTTTAAACGCTTAACTAATTGAAATTAATATCTGCTTATTTTGTTTATATCTTAAATTATATAGCTATTTACTGATTTACTTACTAGTATTAATATACTTGATATATTTGACACTATATACTATTTAAACGCTTAACTAATTGATCTTAAAACCTACTTATTCTTATTTATTTTTTATATTATTTACCTATTACTATTTAATTTACTAAATAAAATACTTATCTATTTCTAAATATATACACATTATAGATACATAACACCCAGACACAGAATATACCATCGTGCTCATCACACAAAGTTTTATCCTGGGTGGGGATCGAACCCACGACCTGTTCCGTAGCAGTCGAATACACTCCCACCGCGCCACAGAACCCCTTTGAAAAACCTGACAAGAACCTTTATTCGACATAAATCCTTCCTTAACTTTCTCACTTAATAAAAATAAAAGATTTAACAAGGTTGTCTGGCAAATGTTTGAGGAATCATTAGCGAAGAACAAAACTTAAGGAGCGCGTTCCCAACTATTTTTCTTTGGATGCTTTGCAGAAGTTTGTCAATTTATGTTTGCGAACAACGTTTACTTTTCTTGTCAATTGAGTAAACTATTTTGAGGCGAATAAGTGCCAGTAATTTGTTAACTTTTCCTTTTCAGGATCAAAATTTCATGCTGAAAATAGCAATAAAGGTGACGCGACGTTTCCGGTAGCTGTTTAACCGAGCCGCTCCAAGCGCCATGGATCAGGGGGCACCGAAAGCGTCCTCTGGCTAAGAAAATCTTGGGTGTTAAATTCACCCGTCTCCTCACCACCCCCCGTCGTACTATTTACTTAGGCAATATAGCGAAATTGGCGCCCTAATATTTTATTTTATGTTACTTGAGCAATTTGATATCGTTCCAACCCTAATCACCCTTGCTGTATCACGAATACTGTAAGTATAGAAGGTTTCCTCATGTTTTTATTTTGTATTTTTTATACGCTTGGCGGTCGCGCTATGATAAGCAACAGTATCATATGACATGATTACAACCTGACTGTAAATTGACTAAGGGTCTTAATCACGTCAATATTTTAAGGTAAATATATTTTTTATTGCCCAAGACGTTGTAACTGGATTGCGACGGCCGTGGTCACGGGTAGACTGATGGACAATATTGATAAAACGGGATGGGGAACACAAGTGATTATGTCCATAAAAATATATAAAATTAACTTAATCATAATATATTAATTAAGTTTCCTAGAAACCTTACAATGTTTTTAAAAGACCTGTCGAATATTGTGCCATATGTTCAAACAAATGTTTTCAGTTTCTGTTGAAAGTATCAGTGAGTGTCTGACCTCCGTTCGGAACGGCCGTATCGACGCATCACGCATGCTCTAGTTAAAGAGTAATCTGCGGACGCAGCACAACACCTCCGTCGCGGTGCGCGTCATCGGTCCATCGGGGTCGCCGCGATGACCCAGTTACAAGTGTGCAAAACGTAAAATACTATAGTTTTATTTGTGTTAAGTGAATTTATTATTACACAATGGCTTCACAACAAATTAAAATAAAAACAGAGTTGGAAAAACGGTTGTACGACCATTATGTCCAGGAAAAAGCTGAAAATGAGAATTTGCAGCAAATCGTACAAGACCTGAAGGGCCAAATTCAAAGTCTTCAAGGTCAAATACAAAGCCTCCAAGGAGAACTGCAATGTCTCAAGGAGCAAAACATTAAGGAATCCGATATAGGTAAAAAAATAAAAACTACTCAGAGTGCTCAAGATGAAAATGTTGAGTATTGCACGGACGAGGAGGACCTCGCCAAAGAAACGGAATGGATTAGGGTAAAAAGTAGGAAGAAAAGGAAGTTAAACACCACCCCCTCTCCGATACAAGCCGGTACAAGTGGCCAGCGGCAAATCATCTCTGACAAGACCCCAGCGGTCAAAAAGGTACCACCTCCTCCACCTATTATAGTAGAGAACATAAAGAACTATCAAACGTTCTACGATATCCTAACAGAAAGCCAAACAGCTCAGTCCTTTACTGCTAAAATGATGAGTGGGGACTGTGTTAAGGTTAACACTAAAACCGATGATGCCTATAGGGCAATCTCTAAAATTATAGTAGAGAGAAACTTTCACTGGCACTCGTATGAAGATAAACAGACTAGGCCGATAAGAGTTGTTGTGAAGAAACTACACTCTTCCTGTCAACCAGAAAGGATCAAAGATGATCTAATTTCACAGGGCTTTCAGCTAGATAATGTAATAAACAAGTTAAGCTGGAAAGATAAACAACCTCTCAACATGTTTATATTGTCATTTAAAAATAGCGAAAATGTCAATAAAATCTATGGCATACAACATATTTTAGGGTGTAAAGTCGAAATACACCCCCTCAAAAATTCCAAACTAATCCCTCAATGCAAAAGGTGTCAAGCATATGGACACACCCAAAAGTATTGCTCAAAAGAGCCAAGATGTGTAAAATGCACGGGCAAACACCTTACAGCTAACTGCACTAAGCCAACCGAAGAAAAACCTAAGTGTGTCCACTGCGGCCTACCCCACCCAGCCAATTACAGAGGGTGTGTAGTAGCTAAAGAGATGCAATCGCTTAAGAACAAAAAGCCAAAACAAAAGTTCGTAACACCAACCTTGCAACAGCCTATTAACAAAGTCAACCTCGACAAACAAACCCCAAAATCAAGCTCACAGCAAATCCCACAAAATCCCCCTAAAACAAAAAGCGTATCCTATGCATACGCGGCACAACAAGGTAAACAACCACCAAACCTTGAAGATAAAATAAACAAAATATTGAACTATATTTCCACCTTCGATAAAAGACTAGAAAAGCTCGAACAAGTTACTAAAATATCTGTCTCACGATCGCAAATATGAATCAAAACAGTCTCAAAATAATGACATGGAATGCCAATGGTCTGCTTCAACACCAACAAGAGTTGCAAGCAGTCCTAGATACTGAAAACATAGATGTGTGTCTAATTTCTGAGACACATTTTACTATGCAATCGTTTATTAAATTTAGAGGATACAAAGTGTACAACTCGCTCCATCCTAACAATACTGCCAGAGGTGGTAGTGCTATTATAATTAAAGAAAATATATGCCACTACGAATATAGTAGATACGAAGAATCGGACATGCAAGTTATAGCGGTATCTATTAAAACAAAATCTTGTCACACCACTATTGCGGCTATTTATAGCCCTCCTAGGTATATGATAAGAAAAGAGCAATATACGCATATTTTTCAACTCCTTGGGCCAAAGTTTATATTAGGAGGCGACTTTAATGCGAAGCACACTCATTGGGGATCGAGATTGACTACGACAAAAGGCAGACAGTTATTAAGTACAGTTAAAGACATGGGGTGTGAAGTCATAAGCACAGGTAAACCAACATACTGGCCCACTGACAATAACAAACTACCCGATCTTATTGACTTCTTCGTATGTAAAAATATATCTACAAATTACTTATGCATAGAAGAAGGCTATCACATGAATTCAGATCACTCATCGATAATATTAAAATTTAGTAATAAAATCTTACTTAGAGAGAGCCCATTGACTCTAGTCAATAGTCGTACAGATTGGAAAAGCTTTTGCCTGGATCTGAATAATTCTATAGATCTAAAAACTGCAATAAAAGACCAAACTCAACTTGACACAGAAGTGTACAACTTTGTGGCAAAAATTCAACAATGTGCGTGGAACAACACGCCACAATTAAGAAGAAAATTCAAGGGACACATCTATCCCAAAGAAATCATAGAATTACTATCTGAGAAAAGAAAACAAAGAAAAATTTGGCAACAAACCAGAGCACCACACGATAAAACTGTACTTAATAACTTAACTAAAAAACTTAAGAGAAAAATTCAATATTTTCAAGAGGAATCGTTAAATTCTAACCTACAGCTTCTAACTAGTGATCGTTCAACTGATTATTCTCTATGGAAAGTGACTAAGAGGTTAAAAAGACCTATTACCCAAATTCCACCAATTAAAGACGGTAATGGAAAATGGGCTATAAGTAATGACCAAAAAGCTTCAAGATTTGCACAATATTTAGAGGAAACTTTCCAACCACACGTCGATAAAACAGAAATTCTTTTGAATATGCAAATGTTACATAGTCAGAGAATAAAGCTCGTAACTCCAAAGGAAGTTTACAGAGAAATACAAAAAAACATAAGCTCAAAAAAATCTCCAAGCTATGACCTCATTACAGGAGAAATTCTAAAGTACCTCCCATGTAAAGCCATTGTAAAACTAACAAAGATCATTAATTCTGCCTTCATGCTAAAACATGTGCCTGAGCCATGGAAGATTGCAGAAGTTATTATGATTGCTAAACCTGGAAAACCTCAGCATGAAGCAACATCTTATAGACCAATCTCCTTGTTACCGGTGCTATCAAAATTATTTGAGAAATTGTTTTTAAAACGATTAAAACCAATAATCGACGAGAGAAACCTTATACCAAATCACCAGTTTGGATTTAGAGAAAAACACTCAACGATAGACCAGGTACATAGGATTACTAATATTATAGAAAAAGCCCTTGAAAGTAAAGAGGTATGTACTACCGTATTCTTAGATGTAGCGCAAGCTTTCGACAAAGTCTGGCATGATGGCCTAATTTATAAATTGAAGCGAACTTTGCCTAAAGATTTCGCAGACATCTTAGAATCTTACATTACAAACAGAGCATTTAGAGTAAGACAAGATGATGCTTACTCAGAGCTTAAAATGATAAAAGCCGGGGTGCCACAAGGTAGTGTGTTAGGCCCGATTTTGTACCTGTTATACACCTATGACATTCCTGAACTGCAAAATAACACTATTGCAACCTTTGCGGACGACACCGCTATTATGGCCACAGGGTCTAATTATAAGGAAGCAGTAGATAAAGTTCAAATAGCTTTAAATCACTTTCATGACTGGGCCCAAAAATGGAAAATAAAATTAAACGAGTCAAAATCCATACACATTGACTTCACCAACAAAAAGGGGGATTATCATCCAATATATGTAAATGGCTTACAAGTTCCATATGCAAATACAGCGAAATACCTAGGTATGACACTTGACGCTAAGCTTCGATGGAAAGCTCACGTAAAAAAGAAAAGACAAGAACTAGACATGCGTTATAAAACTATGTACTGGCTACTTGGAAGGAAGTCAAGTGTGTCTATACATAATAAAATTTTAATATATAAGCAGATTCTCATGCCAATATGGACGTACGGAATCCAACTCTGGGGCTGTACAAAACCCACTACCATAGCTATTATCCAGCGGTTTCAGAATAAAGTGCTAAGGGACATTGTCAATGCCCCCTGGTATATCAAAAATGAAAATCTTCATCGTGATCTCAACATAGATACAGTCCACCAAATTATCCATAAAAGTGCTGAAGCACATGAACATAGACTTCGTCACCACGTGAATGTCGAGGCATTCCTGTTGACCGACCACACGGATTTAGTGCGAAGACTAAAAAGAACTAAACCATTTGAGTTAGTGTAGTTATAGTGAACAAATAAAAGTGAAAGTGCTTTAAATTTACACAAGAACAAAGTGTTTTCATGTTATCAGACTCTAAGAAAGTGCAACAGACATTATTCTTAGTTATAAAATTAGTGTAAACGTCTAAAATTAAGTTAGAGTAAAATTGCTTATTAGCCTTATAGGCTAGATCGTAATAAATTGTAAAGAACTGTGTTCTTTATACCCAAGAATAAAAAAAAAAAAAAAAAAAAAAAATTATTATTTAACTATTAAACTAAGTTGCGGCTTATACGAGACACCTATGCTCTAAATTTCATCAATATTAATTGTGTAGTTTTGAGTAAAATGCCTGAGACATACGGACGGACAAGACGAAACTATAAGGGTTCCGTTTTTGCCCTTTTGGTTACGGAACCCTAATAACTGCTGAAGTAATTGAGTTGCACCTATACAGATATTTTGTGACTGCGTCATTAAAATCAATAAAACGTAGTACATATTAAATAACATTACATAACACGGACTTGAACCCGGTAATTTATTTCCACTGATATACCGGGGTCAATGAAATTAGATAAATATTCACTGTTAGGGAGCGGCCATAAGTTATGTTCCATAATTATTCGACTGTGCCAGAAGGAGGGTAATGTTTCTCCCCTATTCCAAGTATCCCTACCGGTTAGGATAACTAAATATTTTTTTTATGTTTAACTATCCGCACAAGTATCCTTAACAGTAGGGATATAGCAGTACCATACTGCGTGAGATGTCTTTAAAAAAAAATATTTATAGGCCTGGAATATCGTTTATTGATTTAGGGATTTGTTTGTGAAATATTTAGTCTTAAAGCGAAAATTTTTGTAAAAACAGTTGTTTTGGAGATGTGAAAAAAACTCAGGGTAGTAGTACATTTAACTAAATTACAAGGAAAACTATCACAGCTCACACAAATTCTTCACAAAAATTACTTATATAACGTTGTTAGTATGTAGTATGAAACAGAAACAACAAAAAAGACCTTATACAGCATTTTTGTGCTGGGCAGCTACGGATCCATACTTTGTGCACGGCTCGATATGCCCGCTTTTTTGTTTTTTGTTAAAACATTTTGCTGGAAGTTGTTCTATCTATACTAATATTATAAAACTGAAGAGTTTGTTTGTTTGTTTGAACGAGGTAATCTCAGGAACTTCTGGTCCGAAAAGAAAACAATGTTGGATAGCCCATTTATTGAAGAAGGCTATAGGCTATATAACATCACATTACGACCAATAGGAGCGGAGCAGCAATGATAAATGTTGCAAAAACGGGGAACAGCTAGTTTATAATAATTACTATGATTAAAAAAAACAGAAACAAATATAAAACTAAGGAGTTCAGCCACAAACTAATTACCTAAAAACTAATTGATAAAAGTTTATTGTGATAAATCATACCTTCCTGGGCGAAACTGCACAACTTATGTATCTTTTAAATAGAACCCTGTCAAACTTAACGTATAATATGGCCAATACTTTACATTTCTTATTAATTATTAAGTTATCATTTCAAATTAAATTGACAATATATCGAGCATTATAAACTATACTAGAGTCAAACAATGTTGTTCAAAGTATTATGTTGTGTTGTGGTGATCGCTAGTGTTTGTGTATGTGATGATAGCGATGAAGATTATGTTGATGCGGTGATTAATATGTTGTTGAATGGTGCCACTGAAGACTTTGGACAATCAGACGATGTTGATGATGGTAAATTTATCCTTATAAGGCTGTCGTCACTAGCGAAAAGTAGTAGTGACACTATTGGTTCTATTGAACGTCACGTTTAAAAAGCCAGGCAAACAAGCAAGCACTTTGGGGCCAAAAATACATTTTAATTTGTTTTGATGAGAGAGTTAGCCTAGTTAGTTAGGCGGCAGCCTAATGGCTAAGGCATCGGTCTCGCAATCGTGAGGTCGCGGTTTCGAATCCAACCCATTGTACTACCGACGCGAACCCACTCCAAACACAAGCCATTAAGCTTAGCTGGAGGGGTTAACAGGATTGCTAGTAATGTGGGACTAGAATCCCACATTAAAAGTTATATTAAAAAAAAAGCAAGGTCATTGATTTGGGGATGATTTCGTGTATTATAACGAAAGAAAATAAAGCAAATAAGTAAATCAAATGGGAAGAGTGATGGTGAAGCAGCATAATAAGTCTAATTTATGAATTCCTAATTCATCTTGCACAAAAACGTTCAGATTTTTTTTATGAATTATGTAGTAGTTATGAAAATATATATATTACGGGTCTTAATCGCGTGAATAATTTAAGGTAAAATACCTTGTTGTAGTCTACCCGTGACCACGGCCGTTGCAATACGGTCGAAACGTTGGGAAATAAACAAGGTATTTTACCTTAAATTATTCACGCGATTAAGACCCGTAATTAATATATATTTTCATAATGTGTACAAATCGCGAAAGTGTATCAACATTTATATGTAGTAGTTTTTTGTACGTTTAGGTGAGGAGCCTGTTCTCTCTGGTGGGATTTGGAAATGTGGTAACTGTACCAACATAAACGAGAGCAAGCTGATGTATACCGAGGTTAATGAAGTAGACGCTCACATGGTGACTGATACTTCTGTGGATACGCAGGTTTGTGTTAATTATATTGTCTCGGTGGTGCTGTGGTAGTGTCCGGCTGCTGTCCAAGAGATTGTGGATATTATGTTTACAAGGGACAAAGATTTTGTGTGGTCTATAAAGTTCCATAGTTTGGACTACTCGACGATCTAAAGAAGGTTGCTGGAATGGGATGAATACACATAGTGCACGTGCGAACAGGTGTCGTGGCGTACATTGGTACAAGGTCCGTATACACATTCTTTTTTTTCGTTTACGTGGCAAGCCCGTGTGAACTGGCGCATGCGTGGTGCGCTCAAAGATGACCGCCGCGCATACGCGTTCTTGCAGCTCTCCATTTACTATTATGATATGACAAGATTTTGACAGTTCACACGGACTTGCCGCGAAAACGGAAAAATAGAACGTGAATAATGACCCAGGCATTTGTTCAGCGGTGGACCAATAGAGGCTGATGATGATTGATGGTATTAAGAAGTGATTATTGGAATTTTTAAGTATCATATACCCTCTTTATTCAAGAATTTTGACAAATTCTATTTTGATGATGTCATGAATATATGATGTATGACAGAGGTAAGATATAGAGAAGTGTTTCTTTTTTCATCACTACATTGCTTATAATGGGCTTGTTTCCATCTAGTCAAAATCTCTGTCTATCTGCGTTTTAATATTTCTTAAAGAGTGGTTGCTTTTTAAGAAATGTCAAAACGCAGATTTCTTAGGGAGATCTCATACAAATAGCGGTCTATGACGTCACTATTACTAACAAATCGCTTCTTTTTATGATATGATAAATGATAAAAAATCCAATTTAACACAACATTATATATATACCTATATATATATATGATGACCATGTATGCAGTCAATAGTCTTCAATGCTCACCTAACTAAAATATCTGACCGGTAAGTACAAGATCTCTGGTGGATTAAGAAAAGAGCATCTTCGTCCTAACGGAGTCATGTCAGAATCCTGGCTCTCCACTGTTTAAGATTCTATGTTTTTTATTGACAATTCATTGACAGTTTATTTCATATTACAGATCGCCTTCACGCTTCCAGGGATGCAATGTATAACGATACGGTCAGATACTGCCCGTGTAGTACGTCGCGTCGCCGGCGCCTGCACGAGCGGCGCGATCACACTCAGCGTAGCTCCTGCAGCTCGATTCAGCGTACACATTTATAATTAAGATTTTTTCATAAAATATACGTATTTTAAGGATAGCACAGGAGTATTGTCAACGTCCGTGATAGTTAGAAGAACCTGAGGGAGGCCTATATAGAGGCAGAACATAGGCGAAGGCCAGGCCAGTCAGCAGTGGACGTCTGGAGGAGCCCGAGGATCGCTATGACCTTACAAATGTTTTTATGGTAAAAAATTGAATAATAAAGGCTTTTAAATATACATTTTTTTGTACAAGTGGTAATTCAAATTTCGTTTTTACTCCTAGTCACGTCATCCTCAAGGACCTACTGGTTATCAGAACAATCTTAAGACGAAAGATCCGTGACTCGGTGGTGACTGATCGGATTGAGAGGTCGTGAGGTCAAATCACGTATTTTAAGCAGTCCAGTTGCAGTTAAGTTTCGATTAAAACGGCCATTTTTGTGTTCTTATAACTTTAAGATCGATCTCAATAATGCTTGCATCAAGTATGCGTCTCGAGAGCGCAATAACGACATTCTAATACGTTGCGCAAGCGTTATTAAGATCGATCCCAAAGTTACAAGAATACGAAAATGGCCGTTTTAATCGAAACTTGACTACAACTGTACTGCTTTAAAAACGTAAATTGGCCTCCTGCTAGTATAAGCAATATTATCTGTCACAATTGCTCTATAGATGGGTTATGGTTTTCTAAAATTGTCGAGTCCTGTACCTCGGGGAGCGCGTTATGCCGTTGACCCTGCGCCTGATCTTATTCAGATCGTGTCGAATTTCCGTCCCATCCGACTATGACAGTAAGACATTAGATATCTCTATAATATGATACGCAAGAGGTCGTGGGTTCGATCCCCACCCAGGATAAAACTTTGTGTGATGAGCACGATAGTTTATTCTTGTTTACTTTGCCTGGGTGTTATTTATCTATAATATGTATGTATTTAGAACTATAATGTATGTTTATCAGTTGTCTGGTTTCAATAATACAAGCTCTGCTTAGTTTGGGACCAGATAGCGTTGTGTGAGTTGTCCCAAGATGTTATTATTATTAATATCTTCTACGTAATTATCTAGTCTCTGATGAGATTAATGAGATTTACCGCCTTTATCATAGAATATCATAGTAGGTAGGTAGATAGGTAGTAGGTAGGTATATCTCTGGTATAGTCATAGCAAGGTTTATTATTAGAGTAAATCGCTCAGTCTTCAAGCAAATCAATTATAGCACCATAATAGTACCTCCAAACTCCAATTATTCTAGACATTACAAGTTAAATTGAACAGGATTTCATTAACCTGTATCAAATTATCGGCACAAGTTTATTTATAGGTTTAATGGAAGCGGTTTAGGGGTTACTTTCAGTGGTATAAATATACACATTTTGTGATTTTTAAGCAAATTCTGGTAGTGTTAATTTCCTTAAAATTAAAATATATGAGCGATACCTAAATTGGTAATTTTCGGAGCTGGTCTCAGTGCTTAAGTGGTTAACAGCGTAGAGACGGATCGCAGGTTTTTATCTCACCCGAGCCACACTAGTTATTTCGTGGAACTGAACAAGAATAATATCATTGAAAAAATAAACAAGAATAACGAAAAATAATATAATTGTAAATGTGAGTTCTGTTCAATTATCCTAATAACTAGCAGTAATAAAAAATAATGCGTTGAAAATCATGTTCATAGCGAGTGGTAAAGGTTCATAAAACTTAACTGTACCTAAATGCTGTGTGAAATACGAGTATCACTGATACCTGAAGTTAACATTAAACTTCATAGACCATGGTTTTGAAAGAGCATCAGTTAACGACTGGTATAGTCCTTACAAATCAAAGTTATCCGACGAATAAAAGTTATTTTCAATTCCATGTTGAACGTGAGGATGATATTGACATATATAAAAATAAAAAAGAAAACATTATGGTGCGTTTAAAAGCGCGGCGCGTATCCCGGGAAGCTGCCTGGGCCGTTACTCCCAAAAGTTGATCGGGAACGTATCGGTCGAATCGAACGCTCGCCAGGTATCCGGATTCGGGCCGCCGCGCCATTGTAGTAATAAGCCGCCCACGAACAGCCGAGCAGCACATTGACGCCTATTCACACGCTCGCACTCGTGTTCGTGCCCATTGAATGTCGCTTTGAACGCGAGCTTGTGAACCTACCATTAGGGATGTAATCTAGGGATGGGATCTTCTCTAGTTTTCGATAGCATCTATCCAGCTAATGCATTTTAATCTATACTAATATTATAAAGCTGAAGAGTTCGTTTGTTTGTTTGAACGCGATAATCTTAGGAACTACTGGTTCGAATTAAAAAAAATAATTACTGTTGTGTAGCCCATTTATCGAGGAAGGTTATAGGCTATATAACATCACGCTACAATCAATGGGAGCGGAGCAGCAATGGAAAATGTTGCGCAGGTCAGCTAATTCAATATACAACCATGCCTTGGGCAGCTTTAGTTGACGGCCACAATACTTCAGCCTATCAGCAGGTGGAATCGCCATTCTCGTTGTTTTGACACCAGTCAATAACGTGACTGCTTAGCAACTAATTAATAACGTGACCGTTGCTACGTGACACTTTTTCGTGCGTGCACTCCGTCATCGATTTATAAGACGTTATCACGTCGAAAACCTGGGACGAGCGACTAAACTTTTTAATAGAAAAAATATTAAATAACATTTTAAATAGCCTACTAACAGGAGGTAAGTAACCAATGAAAATCAGTCGGTAGCTGTCTTTGTAAAATAAAATATTTTATGGTGTGACAGTGCAGGGACTGGTAGCAGGTAGAGGAAGCTGGTATTAAAACTTCCTCAAAAATGAGACTTATACAAACACTAGCTGTGCCCCGCGGTATTACCTGCGGTTTATTAGCCTATGTGTTAATCCAGGGTGTCAGCTAACTCCATACCAAATTTTATTTAAATCGGTCCAGCCGTTTAGACGTGAAGAAGTAACAAACATGAACACTCACACACTCACAAACTTTCATTTTTATAATATTAGTGTGATTGCAAACCATGATAACAAACACACACATACCGTTTCCGTAGGCGTCACAGAAAAAAATGGTTTATAAACCTAATAAAATTTAACTAAACTAACTAAACTACTAACTAACTAAAAATCAAAACACTTTATTCTCAAAATGAAATACACAAACAAGTAAACATTGCCGGGGCCTGCCGCACCGATGCGCTTGAGTGCGCACGAGTGGGCTCTATCCAACATTTTGTAGCCGCGCCTCGATGCGCCTCGACCGTGCGTTAATGTGAATCGACCCTTATTAATCTTTGAACAGGAGTACCCAGTTCACTAGGTCCAAACACAAAATGTGGGGTTAATCAGAGTTAGTCTTTATAAAGTTCCGTAATTATAAAAGTTTCAACGCACTTTATTTAGTTAACCCTCCGCCTGTCGCGCCTTTTTCGTGAGATGAGTACCAGTTAAAAATAATAAATAGAATTGACGCCTCTGTGGCGCGGTGGGAGTTTATCCGACTGCTATGCAAGAGGGTTCGATCCCCACCCAGGATAAAACTTTGTGTGATGAGCACGATGTTTATTCTGTATCTCGGTGTTATTTATCTTTAATATGTATGTATTTAGAAATATTTAAGTATGTTTATAAGTTGTCTGGTTTCCATAGTATGAGCTCTGTTTAGTTTGGAATCAGATAGCATTATTCAAACGATAAAAGTGAACAATATTATTGTAAATAATGTATACCTAAATAAACAATATAAATGTAAATAAGGTGAATTTAAACAATCTGGCAATTTTGGTATAAAATTTTACCTACTTACGCAAGTGGTCTCGTGGGGTCTTTCTGAACCTGGCGCTAAAACACACGTCTATATCTAATAATAATAACACATACTCGTAAACTGTTCTTTGGCAGAGCGAATGTCTAGTATTGCATCTTTTAGGAAGCTACCTTTAGTATTGGAATAATAGAAGCACTGTAAAATTAAAAATCTGCATTTTTGAAAGAGCCGTGCTTTTAATAACACATGACGGATCGAGGGTTAACAGTGGCGGCGTAGTAACGGATCCCCTATGATCGTGGGTTCGAATCCAGAGAATCCGAGATCCTTAGTGAATTTTCAATTCATATCACACTAATATTATAAATGCGAAAGTTTGTGAGTATGTGAGTGTGTATGTTTGTTACTTCTTCACGTCTAAACGGCTGGGGCGATTTTAATAAAATTTGGTATGGAGTTAGCTGACACCCTGGATTAACACATAGGCTAATAAACTGCGGGTAACACCGCGGGGCACAGCTAGTACTTAATAACTCTCCCATCCACCACCCCCATCTCTTTCCGTGGATGTCGTCAAGTCGACTAAGGGATTTCACACCGGAGGACGGGCAGCAGCATCCTCTGGGTACTTTAACGCCTTACTGCGATCGCCAACCCTTTCGCCAAGCGTGGCGATTATGGCAATTACCCCCAGCGGTTTAAACAAGAAAAGGTAACATGCAGATTTACTTTCAGATTTATAATATTAGTATTTTAAGCATAAAAATCCCATTAAGGTACTAACATTTAAACTTTCGCACTGCATGATCATAACTATTTATTATACTGAAAATAAACACGCATTATTTACATCTATCATATAATATAATTTATTTATTTAATATCTTTATATATATATTTCTTGTGTGCGTGTGTATGTCACTGAACTCCTCCTAGAAGGCTGGACCGATTTTGATGATTTTTTTTTGTGTGAGTTCAAGGGGATTCGAGGATGGTTTAGATACCCGATTTACAAAAAAAAAGAGTCGAGACAAAGTTCGCCGGGACAGCTAGTTTATTTTATATAAATATCCATTATGGTAATTATAAAAGTTTTTGACATTAAGACTAGTTTATGGATTTATTGATGTTTGTGACTCATGTTTGCAAAAACTATTGAACAGATTACGATACGCTTCAAAGATCAGAATAATAAATGGTTTATAATGTCTTAATATCGAAAGTATTTACCTACCTAATAAGAAACAAATTTAAAAAAACACATTTATTTCAAAAAAAATTAAGGTTTTTGATAATGAAATCAAAATAACATAAGTTATAGTTTTTAAAATCAGTTTATATGTCAGCAAAAGTCCAGTTAAATTTTGAGAAATGCCACTACGGCAGATAAAAATGGTAAATGAAATAACAAATAAAAACAAATTCATTTATTAAAAAAATATTACTAACAAAAACAATTGGTTTTAAAGCAATAATAAACCACCTTAGACAAATAATACAATTAGAAAATGTATATCTACCTAATAAATTTAAAGACTTTCCAATTCTAACAAACAAAAAAATAACAAATCTATTTTAAAATACTTTACAAAAGTTTAGTCATACCAATCGTTTGTATTTAGTGACTTCTAGTACTATACTTGATTTGTAATATACTATACTATAATATACTTAACACTAAATAACTTGTAGTGATAATTCTTACCTCGTATATATATATGTCCTTATAGTGTTATTTCGTGGCATTTCTGTATATATTAGTTATGTATTTCACCATTAATTTTATAATATATCTTCTTAAATATCTCCGTAATACTTATTGTAAACAATTATTTTTCATAATTCAAATCTGTCATGTCGACAAATATTTTCCGCCTCTACCTACCGGCGGCGCGCCTCTACATACCGGCGCCGCGCCTCTACCTATTGGTACCGCACCTCTACCTACGAGCGCCGCATCTTTAACCACCAGCGCCGCATCTCCGCCTGGACGCCGCATCTCTACCTACCAGCGCTGCATCTCCGCCGGCATCGGTTTTCTAAATTTCCTTTAATTTTAAGTAGTATTAAGTTTCTGTAAATATAGTCTTATCTTACTATCTACCTTTTCATTTCACTACAAACTTTTTAATATCAGTTTTGAAAAATATTCAATTTATTAACCCATAAGCACCTACCACTTGTTTTTGGAGTTATGATCTTTACCACCTAGAGACTCACTCTGGAGTAAAATCGTTGTTTTTAAAACCAGATAAAGATACATCGATTTTACCTCGGGTTTTCACAGATGTGTGGTAAATGGTTGTGTGACAAAAGTAGGTTGTAGGTGATGAATGGTGGTATATGGTGAAGGATTGATTTGTAATTTTTTTTCAAATATTATATTACGAAGTTATTTAGTGTAATGTAAAGAAGCCAAGAGTCACGCTCTTGGCTTCTTTACATTACACCAAGTGTATTAAATCGATTAATAGTCTATTAAAAAATGACCCTGTATAGGGCGAAGCAAAAATAATGTAATAATTTGAATTGAATATTTTTCGACTAAATGTCATTAATTTTACATCTTTAAATTCATGAAAACTGGTCCATTTTTTTTTCATTTTAAACACAGTGGTAGCCAATTCAAATTATTACATTACTTTTGCGTCATCCGTTATAAAGTCAGTTGGTAATTGGAATGTCATTGTAAGATCATAATGGCAACATTGTGAACCAATTGAATACAGGAGATCAATAGGCTAGGCTTATTGGCTTATTGACATTTTCCCTTTATTTACTCAGAGTATCGTGCAAATAAAGTAAAAATCGTTATTTTGGTCGAATCCTTGAACTGTGTTAAAACCTACGCCGTATAAAAGCTTTTAGCTTTTATTTGATTTATTTAACTATATTCGCACTTCATTTCTACTGGCCTGCCGAATATAGCGTTTCATATGTTTTATTTCCAAAACCGAAAAAAAACATAGGTCACATAAAAACAATCATATTCTTTATATTCGTTATATGTTAAGTATACACAATTTAGAACGGGAATAAATGCTTTTAGGGTTCCGTAGTAAACAAAAAACCATTTTAATTCGTCCGTCCGTTCGTGTTAGCTCAGAGACTCTTGGTACTAAGCTGTAATTTGGCATAGACGTTCATAATTATTTACGCCAACAAATGGGGTAAAATAAAACGTAAAGTCTCTACTTTCACTTTTATCACATCTCTATGTGATCATTTGATAGGTATTTCATATAAATTGTGAAGAACATTTTTCGATTTAGGGATCCGTTTGTGAAATATTTTCATTAGTGTCCGCGGAAATCTGACAAAAACAGAGCACCATATAGTATATATACTCGTATAACGAAATTAAAAGGATCAGCTAAGTGGGTTTATTTTGACATTATCCTTGACGTTTCGATCAGGTTGCACCGATCAATGCCTCAAGCTGACTGCTCGTGAAGTCGTGACCGCGTTTGGTATAACTCAGTCATGCCCGTTTATTCCCGTGTCGAATAATGCATAAATACTACCAGTCTTTAATAAGCTATCGGAAGATAAACACTATACAGGTTGATTTTTAATATACTAATAACCTTCCGCTCTTGGCTTCTTTACATTACACCAAATAAATTCGTAATATAACTTTTGAAAAACAATTACAAATTAACCATTCATCACCTACCACCACATGTCACACAAACATTTACCACACATCTGTGAGACCCCGGAGTATAATCGATGTTTCTTTGTCAGGTTTAGGGCCTAAACTTCGCAGTAAACAACGATTTTACTCCAGTGTTTCTTTTGTCTTTAGGTGGTTAAGGTTGTAACTCCAAAAATAAATGGTAGGTGATTAAGGGTTAATATAAAACTGATATTACAAAGTTATTTAATGTTATGTAAAGAAGCCACGAGGTTATTGGTATATTACAAATCATTCTGTATAAACTAGTTATAAATCTACTTTCTTCCTTCTAAAAAATAACGTATCCCCCAAGAATAATCTCTGATATAAACATCCCAATCTATAGTTGCAGGATCGCAAGGAAACATAATTTGATCAGCAGGTGATAACGATGAATATAAGGCCCTTGTGTGAACTGACTTCATGACCCAAGAGTGGTCCGAGAAATAGGCAAGCGCTACACGGGTCTGAATCACGCGTGATTGGAGTTGAGCGTATCTGAAAAAGAATAATATTTATAGACTTATTTATCCTCTACACAAAAAATAAATGGATAACACTTATAAGAAACATTAACCGACTTCAAATGAAAATCAAAGGGGATAAACAAAAATTGATTAAGCACGACACGGATTGGTGGAAATATCACTGAATTATCTAAGGATAATTCAGTGAAATTACACATTACATTCAGTGCCTTACGCACTTACATGAGCTAATACTCATGTTGTGTTAAACGCTAGACCAACGTTTTATGCATTAAAATCTTTCGCGAAGCGAAAGCGAATCCCAAATTTGATCAGTAGTTTTTGAGAACGTAAAATACATAAAGGTCAAACAGGGAGCCATATTTTTTGAAACTGGTTAAAAATTAAACAGGCATTTTGAAGTGAAGCCATATTATCGAGGCAATAGGTTCATTAATCTTATTGTCAGGTAAGTGCTGAGTCGAAGTAGTGCTGTTGAAGTAAGTGATCTCCTTAAGATGATGTGTGAAGGACTTTACAAGAGTACGACCCGTATCGTCTCATAGTGCATTTACACTGACACGGAGCTGGACGACGTGGATTGATTGATTTATTCCTAAAATTTTGAGTACTGTCATTGGTCGATTCACGGTCCACACCGCTCCATTTCGCCCCGCTTTGCGCAAACGCATCCTTTGGAAATTTGTCCACCGATACCGTCAACGGGACATTAACGAAAACGAGATGACGTCGCCGAAGTAGCGATACATAGAATTATTATAGCCGCGTATCCATCGCACGTCCGACATCGTACCGGTCGCCAAAGTAAAATAATCTCGATCTCGATGACGTCCCGTTGACGTCCCGGGTTCCTGCGGACAAACGGTTTTCGTTTTCCCATTTAATCTCATTCCCCAATTGCCATGTTTACCTGTCTTAAACCATACCTACGTACCTATTTGTAATTTAATTATACTCACTTCGGTTCTTTCCCAGCAATACGTCTACATAGATCGTAAAAGTACGCCGGCATTGTTTGACAAAGAATAGTGATGAGAGAGAGCCACCATTTGTTTCTTGTAAATATATACCATTGTGGAAACGGCGCGCAATCTAAAAGAAGAAACAAACAGGAAGTACTAATATTATAATAATATCTTGGGAAAACTCACACACGGCCATCTGATCCCAAACTAGGAAAAGCGTATACTATGGCAACCAGAAAACTGTTAAAAATAATTATTTTTAAATACATATAAAGTATACCTAAATTAATAAAAATAATATCTGGGGACGACTCACACAATGCTATCTGATAAACATACTTATATATTTCTAAATACATACATATTATAGATAAATTACACCCAGACACAGAATAAACCATCGTGCTCATCACACAAAGTCTTATCCTGGGTGGGGATCGAACCCACGACCTCTGGCGTAGTAGTCGGACATACTCCCACCGCGCCACAGACGCAGTCAAATTACATCCTGATACCGAATAAACCGTCATGTTCATCATAGAAAGATTTATTCTAGGTGGGGATCGAACTCACGACCTCTTGCGTAGCAGTCGGGCACACTCCTACCGCGCCAAAGAGGCAGTCAAATTACATCCAGACACCGAATAAACCGTCATGTTCATCACACAAAGATTTATCCTGGGTTTAGGATCGAACCCACGACCCCTTGCGTAGCAGTCAGACACACTCCCACCGCGCCAGAGAGGCAGTCAAATTACATCCTGACACCGAATAAACCGTCATGTTTATCATACAAAGATTTATCCTAGGTGGGGATCGAATTCACGACCTCTTGCGTTCCATAGCCAAAATGGCAAAAAGGTAAACCTTATAGTTCCGTCATGTCCGTCTGTCTCTCCGTATGTTATAGGCATTTTACTCAAAGAATACTTTGTGAATCTTGATGAAATTTGGTTAAAAGTGTCTTGTAGTAGCCGTTACTTAGTTTGATAGCTAAATAATAATAATAAATATTTTTCGGGGGCGGGAACACTCCACATTTAACAGAAGCTGAAAAAAAAATCAGCAAACATCAACGTGTGGTACATCATTCGACAGGTATTTCAAAATCATTTTAAAGTTTTTAATAAACTTTTTTGATTGAGTGAATATTTTTGGAAATAATCGGTCCCCTCCCGGGAGGGGCTTAACTTTTGAACCGTGTAAAAATATGGAAAAAAAAAACGCAAAAAAACCGCTTAGTAAAAACTTTAAACTAAAATTATTTCGGATAAGATCGGATATACCATTATTGAGTTATTGCCAAAAAACTGCGTTTCATACACTCTTCTGCTGATGCAATTATTCGAGGCTGTGGAACCCTACACTGAGCATGGTTCGATATGTTATGCATTGCTCGGTTTTTTTTTAAATTACTAGTTATGAGAGTCTCGCATTTTAGCGATATTGTTAACTCCTCCAACTAAGCAATTGCTTTTGTTAGGAGAGGGTTCACGCTTTCAGATAAGAATAATTACTTGTTAATAACTCACGTAGACATACTTGCAAAGACTGATAAAAACCTTAAGTTTTTGCTGCCTTGTAGTCTGTGGCTAAACCAGCCCGGCGGGAAAATTCTCAGCAACCCGGACCAAACGGACCATGAATGGGATTTGAAGACCTCTTAATTGCGAATCCGGATGCCTTCACTGCTAGGGTATCTCCGCTTTTATATTTATCTTTTATAATATACCTAGCAATGCAGGATTGTGGCCCCACATTACTAGCAATCCTGTTAACCCCTCCAGTTAAGCTCAATGGCTTGTGTTAGGAGTGGGTTCACATCGGTAGTATAATGGGTAGGATTCGAACCCGCGACATCACAATTGCGAGACCGATGCCTTAGCCATTATGCTACCGCCGCTTTAAAACATAATGCATCTAGTATTGTTTGCATTTTAAAGATTTTCAAATTGCCAATTAGCCAATATCTTTTTTCTCTTCTTCGTAGATCGCAAAAGTAAATTTGTAACCTCGCTCAAGGTCCAACTTACCTTTATACCCAATTTCATCTAAATCGACCCAATACCTTTTTAGATGAGCACGTTCAAACATACAAACTACTCAGCTTTACTATATATGTAACACTAGCTGTCCCGCATAATTATTAAAATATATATATTTCGGGTCTTAATCGCGTGAATAATTTAAGGTAAAATACCTTGTTTATTGCCCGACGTTTCGACCGTATTGCAACGGCCGTGGTCACGGGAAGACTATTTAATAATGTGTACAAATCGCGAAAGTTTATCAACATTTTGTACCGCATAACTTTGTATGCGTACATTTTTCCCGTTTTTGCAACATTTTTCATTACTGCTCCGCTCCTATTGGTCGTAGCGTGATGTTATATGGCCTATAGCCTTTCTCGATAAATGGGCTACCCAACAGAAATATTTTTTCAATTCGGACCTGAGATTGCCACGTTCAAAGAAACAGTCAATAATTTCTCTTCGTACTAAAAGCGTTACTGTTGACGTTTTAGGTCTATTTGGTTATAAAATACAAGCAAATCGCTAACGTAACGGTAACTTACATGTTTTGTGTCTTATTGCATCTTCACTAAAGAGCTTCACGAGTTTGCCGAGAGGTAATGCATTGCAACCACTGCTACACGAATTGTATACCTTTAGTTCTCTCGATCTATATTGGAAAAAATATTACATCAAATTTTAGGGTACTCAGATTTTGATAAAATTAAGTATGTGCACTTAGTACTCATGGGCTCATACCAACCCTTGAATATGACCTCACCTTCTGTTTCACGCTGTATAGTGGAAATAACAGTGTTAATTAATTGTACCACCTAGTATTTACTCCCAGTGTCTATTGGATGGTACAAGCGGTCATATTGTACTAGAAACAGACCGTCTATCAAATAATCAAAGTTGTGGACGTCGGTTTATTTTAAACCTTTTACGCAAAAAGAAGGGTTTAAAGTTTGACGTGTGTATCTGAGGCACCGTGGTTCCAAAAGGGAATATAATCGGGATGGTTCTTAGCCGTTTGATGAAAAACCTTTTAGCCGTTCTATTGATAATCATTTTTAGGGTTCCGTAGCAAATCACGGCAAAAACGGAACCCTTTTATTTTCGTCATGTCCATCTGTCTGTCTGTCCGTCCGTATGTCACAGGCATTTTACTCAATGAAATTTGATGAAAAGGTGTCTTGTAGTAGTCGGTACTTAGTTTGATAGCTAAATAATAGAAATAAATATATTAAGGGGGGGGGGGGCACTCTATACATGTAACAGGAGCTGTTTTTTTCCAGGAAACATCAACGTGTGGTACACCATTCGACAGATCTTTTAAAACATTATAAGGTTTCTAATAAATTTCTTTAATTGTCCATTGTAATAGTAATTTTTGAAAATAATCGCTTCGAAAGTTGCATTATTGTGACCCTCCCACTTTTGAACCGTGTGACCAAAAAATATTAAATAAATATAGCGCAGAGGTAGCGCCTAATAAGTACTTTGAACTAAAATTATTTCGGACATGATCGGATATACATACCGTCATGGAGTTATTGCTCAAAAACTGCGTATCTAAACAGTAAGTGTCATGAACATACGTTCTTCTGATGATGCAATTAATCAAGGCTGCGGAACCCTACACTGAGCATGTACTGACAGGCTCTTGCCCGGTTTTTTATTTATGTTGGGGGGCATTTCCACATATTGCCTGTTCTCCAATTACCTGCAATTCTTGGCTGCAGAGATAATGACTAAGTTAGCAACGTAGTCTACTGGTATCAGATCAACGATGTTACTTGGACGGCCGAAGAACCCTCGGTTCAATCCTTTAGCAGTGGAAGTTAGCAGCCCTGTAGCGCCGTACCAGTTCTGAAGCCAACCTTTTATAGGATCTTCTTTTATAGCAGATACTGTAAAGTTTTAAGTGCATAATTATGTATAGGAGCTCAATGGGCTGCTGGTTTATATCTATATTAACAGTAACCGTGTAAAACTGGCTTTAATAACCAACTTTTAGCCCTCAGCTTTTTATAGTGTCTTTATAATCAACTAGCTTTCACCCGCGGCTCCGCCCTCGTGGATGTCGGTTATCGCGATAAAAATCCTAAATCCTATGTCCTTCCCGGGGCTCGAACTATCTCCGTACCAAATTTAATCTAAATCGGTTTAGCTGTTTGAGCGTGAAAGCGTAACAGATAGACAGACAGAGTTACTTTCACATTTATAATGTTAGTACAGTATGGATAGTAAAGTATAGTATGGATTTTCATCCCGTATTTTACTCCCGCAGGGGATGAATTTTCAAAACGTTATTAAAATAATAGCAGAGCCAGTTAATTGGTGGCCAAAAAAAGTGGTTTCTGAAAAATTCTGACTAGTTTTTTGGGAGCAGTTTGTAGTTGTTTGTAAATGGTTTTTTTGCACAAACGAACAAAGATAATCTATATCATTTTGAAGGGATTATATGTGATGACTTAATAAAACAAGATCAATACCTACCTATAGAAGGTCTGATGATAATGGTGGGCATATGCGCTTGGTTTTCAGCCACCAAATGTTCAGTCAGCGCTTTGGTGAATGTATATGTATTGGGACGACCATCTGCAAAACAAACCATTTTTTTAAGATAACTAGCATAGTCAGATTTAGGGGTCCCACATTACTAGCAATCCAGTCACCCCTCCAACTAAGCATAGCGAGTCTGATGCCTTTGCCATTAGCCTACCGCCGCTTTTCTAAAAAATAGTAGTATACTTTAAAACAGATGTGCAAAAATGTATTCCTACCTACCCGGATTTGAGATTCCTTTTTTCCGTATTCACGGCAAGCCCATGCGTAACTGTCAAAATCTTGTCATAATAGTAAATGGAGAGATGGGCTTAACATTTCTTCAACGCACATTCGCGGCTGACATTTTTGAGCGCACCGCGCATGTGACCTAATGCATTTGTAAGAACACCTCCCTATTTACCATTATGACAGTTCTGCATGGGCTTGCCGTGGGTCGGAAAAAAGATCGTGAACCAGGTCCCAGGAGTCCTAATTCCGGGCCATATTCATATTCACGCAGTCGCGCGATTAGCTTGGCCAAATTACATACAATGACATTCACCAATACTCAGAAAGACATCATTATGAAAAACAAATAAAACAGGTATTATAGCAAGCACCATAATATTTTAAAGTGTCGTGTTCCTCATAAGACCTCGCTTGTATTAATCGGCATCTGTCTCGGTGGCGCGGTGGGAGTGTGTCCGACTGCTACGCGAGAGGTCGTCGATTCCCACACGGGATCACACTTAGTGAGATCCACAAATGTTGTTCTGAGTCTGGTTGTACGTGACTTGTATGTTTGTAAAGTCCCCCGCGACACAGGGCTTGTACTACGGGAGTCGGGTTTAAAAGAAAAAAAAAAATGAAATTAGGATTTTATGAATTGACTTGTTCCATTACACTTAAAACTGTTGAAGTCATTGTGTCTATTGCTACGGTCTTGTTCTACGTACAGATCAGAGTTAAAAAATCCTAATACATTTTTAAGTGGCCTGGCAGTGGAAATAGCTATTAACTCTGTATCTTTAACGTTGTCGTTTATTGTCGAAGGTATTTATCCAATATGTTTTTAAATGTACCATTATTGAATTTTTGAGTTGAAACTACCTACATTCTAAGGGAGTCTGTGAGACTACCTGGTAACACAAAAATGTGCGCGTTAATCTTTGACCCGTTGGTACATAGTTTGGCGACCTTTTGAAATTATTCTGAATTTTTATCTAAGTCCTAAAGATGAAATGTGGTTTGGACACTTACCTAATATTTTTTGGGTTTCTTCCTCAGTAGGATCTTGTTTAACTAACTGGTATACTTTATCTATATCGGCGGGCGCTGGGTATAATACTTCTTCGATGACTTCTCTATTCGTATTGGTATAGGCTGTTGATATATGCACAAAAACCTGAAAATAATTATTATAGACTTGTTCTAATAAGGATTTGAAAAATGAAGCGTGGCATTGCCACCAATGCGGTGGTAACGCTGAATCTAAATCTAGGACGTGCAATTTACTGCATATTACGGCGCTTGTAACGTTACAATAAAAATAATGTAGTTTATAAAAAACTACATTTTGTTTACGTTTGCCAAAT
Organism: Herminia tarsipennalis; assembly: GCA_945859575.2. Classification (NCBI taxonomy): domain Eukaryota; kingdom Metazoa; phylum Arthropoda; class Insecta; order Lepidoptera; family Erebidae; genus Herminia; species Herminia tarsipennalis. Next base: position 3,628,701 of record OX243834.2, on the reverse strand, counting down.
ATAATCTGCAGCATTTCTTGCGATGTTATCTCTTTTGTAGGCCCTCTATAATATTATGTACGATTACGCAAAAGTCCAAAATTTGTGGGTAATGCCCAAGTGACTTTGAGTATCACTAAAAAAAATGTTGTGGCAAGAGGAAAACTACTGATTTATGTGGACATTAATATATACTTTCAGTAAAAACAACAATGATTTACCTAATTTGCCTAGTTTAATTGAAATGGGTGGATGAACTTCGAAAATCGATATATTTTAAGACTTGATCAGTGATAGCAGAGGTAAGTAACATTCAGATTTCTTTGCACTTGAAATACATAATGTGTTTGTCACATTGTTTTCAAGCAATGACAATTCTTTACCCCACATCAAAACAGCTCAAACTCGAATATTTGACAAGTTAGCCACACCTAATTGAATCATATCAAAAACGTTATAAAAAAAATATTACATATTATGTTCGCAGATTAGAGACTATTGGAAAAACAGCATTTGATATACGCCGATCGCGCCTCATATGCGTGAAAACATTCGCATAATGTACGAATCTTGGCACGCATATGAGAGTTCCAGTTCAATAACATTTTTTTTTGCTTGCGTCGTTAAACTACAGTTTTCTCAACACCATTTCTGTTATGAGACTTGCTTATAGTCGTAACAGAACGGTAACATAACATTTGTGTTACTTTGCATAATAATGATATGGAAATGACTGCTGTGCGATCTCGGATACCGCTTTATCGCTTATTTGTTCATCCTTTTATAGACCTTTCTGGCCATTGGCTGTGGTAATGACGTGTCACTATTGCGTTTTATGTTTATATAATAACCAATTTGTTAGCGCATAATAATGTCGTTTAATAGAAAAATGACTGCGATTTATCTTTATTTACGTTTATCGTAACAAAGTATGTTATGGGTATATTCGTTTTTTGTGTTTTTATGATTGATGCTGATAATTTCATTTTTGCAGAGAAGTCATTTTGACTGCCTCTGTGGCGCGGTGAGAGTGTATCCGACTACTACGCAAGAGGTCGTGGGTTCGATCCCCACCCAGGATAAAACTTTGTGTGATGAGCACGATGGTTTATTCTGTGTCTGGGTGTTATTTATCTATAATACGTATGTATTTTGAAATATATAAGTATGTGTATCGGTTGTCTGGTTTCCATAGTACAAGCTCTGCTTAGTTTAGGATCGCGTTTTAGTCCCGCAACATTGCCCAATGTGTGGAAAAATCATGTATGTTTTAATTTGACCTAATAAAATCAGTTGACTTTTCATTTCATGTAAGCATTACGAAAACCGGTTGTGAGAAAATATAAATTTGATATTTTTTTAACTAACCTTTAAATGCTAATAAAAATGTCCATATGAAATACCTCTGTTTAACCTTCCATTAGCCATTCGTCAACAAATGATGGTTTTGTTAAAAAAAAAAAAAAAAAGACTTCTTATTAAATGTATAAAAAAAATCGTCTCACGCGGAAATTGTTATAGGCTTTAAATATTACGAAAAGTAAAAATAATAATAATATCTTGGGACAACTCACACAATATTAACTGATCCCAAACTCGGCAGAGCTATGGAAACCAGGCAACTGATAAACATACTTATATAATTTTAAATACATACATATTATAGATATAAATAACACCCAGACACAGAATAAACCATCGTGCTCATCACACAAAGTTTTATCCTGGGTGGGGATCGAACCCCCCACTTCCGGCTTAGCAGTCAGGGTCACTAACCACTAGACTAACAGGCCAGTAGGTTAAAATTTTCACATCACCCATTAGGTCGGCTTTGTCTAAAAAGCGTTAGGATTAAAAAAAAGTCATTCTTACTCACTTCCACTCGTTTCATCCTTTGTGCCAGTTCTAGAATCATCTTTGTGCCTTCCACATTAGTTTTCCAAGCACTCTTCAAAGGTTCATTGAATTTGACTGTAGCCGCTGCGTGGATTACAACTGATACCTTGCAAATAAGGATAACATTAGCTTTTGTCTTCGTTTTCACTTTCGTGGATTTCGTTCAATTAAGGGGGGCCTTACAGTAAGAGAATTATTTATTTAGCGCTACGTACACAGCGACACGATCGCCGGCCTCGCTCTTCCGCACACAACCATTACTTCACAGTGCGTAGGAGCTCTGGTCAAAATAAAGTAGAATATTTGTTCGTACATAAATGTTAGATTACGAACGCCATGACTATGGCAATACGAAAATGCTCGTTTTTGCATATTTCCGCAACTTCAAGATTCATTTGCGGGATCATATTAAGATATATCCTTAAATTTCTTTATATCATTTACTAGAAAAACTCTTTGACTAGTGACACAATTTTTTTCGTGTCCCAATACTTAGGTTTTCTAATAGAGCCGAACCCTATTTCGCGTAATCTACCCTTAATTTCACAATAAAAAATATAGCCTTAATCAAGCTTCGAGCTATCTCTGTACAAAATTTCAACGAGAGCCTGATCCTGAATTAGGCAGAGCTAAATACTATGGTAACCAGGGTCCTTATTCACTATGTTTTTTTTGTATTCCCGGCAAGCCCGCGCAAACTGGCGCATGCGCGGTGCACTCAAAGATGTCCGCGCGCATGCGCGATGCATTTCTAAGCGCAGCTCTCTATTAACCATTATGACAAGATTTTGACAGTTAGAAGCGCGGGCTTGCCGCGAAAACGAAAAAAAAGATAGTAAATAAGGACCCAGACAACTAATAAACATCCTTGTATATTTCTAAATACATACATATTTTATAGATAAACTACACTCACACACAGAATAAACAGTCGTGCTTATCACACTTAGATTTATTCTGGGTGGGAATTAAAACCGCGATCTCTGTCAGGGTTACTAACCAAGCATAGACCAACAGGCTGGTTAAAAAATATGGAACCATAGATAAAGATAAAATACTACACCATAATAAACAAATGACTATAAATCAAAGAATGGCCCTCCCTCACTGCGAGTATGCACCTGTAATGTAACATTTATGATTCTATTTCGAGCATAACGTTGCAATATGGCTTCCCTGACTGACGAGCATTCGCTTGTAACAAAACATTTATGATTGATGTTACAAGTTTTATAAGAATATTACAGATTGTATGATTACAATTTGCGCACTGTAATGATTCAATTTTTATAAGTTGATGCTCCCATCGACACAATAGGAGGCTAATTCATATAAAACTTGATTAAACCCACTTTAAACACTATGGTAGTAACCATAGTGTTTAAAGTGGGTTTAAGCAGTAGCTTACGCGAGTTACATGGTGTGATGGTTGCAGCACCTAACTGACATAACTGAGTATTTGCAAATATATTATAATAATTGGCATTTTAAAAAAGTGGCCATGAGTTTTTATTGCCAAATTCTTTTCTCTCAGTTTTACTCTTGCGAACTTCGCATTAAATGTTGAATCATTCTATTCCGAATGTTGTCTGACGTTAGCGTTGCATTAGTAACCTAAGTGAATAAAGTACTTTTGACTTGACTTAGAATGCTCGTTTCCTCCTTCACTGCTGTAATACTCGACTCTGTAACAGTACATTACAGGCGAATGCTCGCAGTGAGGGACCGCTTTAAGCGATCGTCAACATACAGGCACATAAAACTGACGAGCAAGTACTCGTAAAGCTATATAACGTTATTCTTGTCCGTGTTAAGCAACGTTACCATCTTTAAATGGGTAATAGTTTTCTAAAAATGCTACAGCCGTCCGTTCCTTAGAGAGCACGGTAAGCCGTAGTTCCTGCATCTAAACCGTCTCCGGTCGTGCTGAATTTCCGTCTCATCGGAAATGGTGTTAGAAAAGATAGTGCGCTTTTATCTGTTCACACATATGCACTATAATACCTTCTGTGTAGTTGAAAAGCCTTCGAGAAATTGGCTCGTAGTTTGGTTGCCGTGATGTAATAGGATAAGGACCACAAACAATGGCATATCTTACATCATAGCTTAAGTGCAGAATCACATGCACTCGGGAAGACTTAATGGCTGCCTAGCTTGCGAAATGACCGTGTTCTGTCCATATAATTCTTATTTAATGCTTATAATGTTGGTTGTCGAAACGCTAAGAAGATGAATACGATAAGGGTACCATCAAACGAGTATTTCTATTAAAAAAATCCTATTTGTTCACTAACCGTCTCAATCAAAGCTTCTTCATCTTCATAACACAATCCCAAATGAGGCATATTGATATCTCCTGGTACTGGTTTCACCTTAAGTAAATCTTCTGGTCTCTTGTTTTTCAACCTATCAAAGAGCTGAAAAGAAAAAAAAATGGTTGTTTGTGAAGTCGGTTTACGGACGATAATTTTACGTGATAATGTGATAAAAAACATTGATGACGTTATAATAAAAAACCATCCCTGTGACATTTTTTTATTTCCAATTGTATCGCAATCGCCAAAACATTGATGACTTTGTAATAAAGCCATGCCCGGCCACAATGCTTCAGCCTATCAGCAGGCGGAATCACTAAGCAAGCAATCAATAACGTGACAGTCGTGCAACATTTTTCATTGCTGCTCCGCTCCTATTGGTCATAGCTTAATGTTATATAGCATATAGCCTTTCTCGATAAATGGGCTAATCAACAAAAAAATATTTTTTCAATTCGGACCAATAGTTCCTGAGATTACCGCGTTCAAACAAACAATCAAACTCTTTAGCTTCATTAAATTAGTATAGATTATACTGGTAATTCGGTACATAATACATGTAGGTATAGTACTTACAGGGTCATCAAAAATCTTATTAACTCTCTGACTAACGGTAAGTCCTTTCTTTTCTCGTACTATCATATAAATTTTAATTATATCAGGACAACTGAATAGCAGTTTTTCTAAAAATACCTGTAACAAAAATGCATACAAAGTTTGAGTTAAATGTCTTCTTCTAAAGTATGTTTTTCCGAATTGTGAGGGTTGGCAATCAGGTTACGCGGCGCTCAAACGCAGAGAACTTTATTTACTTAGGTTACAGAATGCATCTCATAAGAATGTCAGACAGATTTTGAAATTCCAGTCCGTAAAAAGATAACTAGCAATGTGGGATTGGGTCCCACATTAGAGTGGGTTCACGTCGGTAGTTTTATGGGTAGGATTCGAACCTGCGACCTTACGATTGTGAGACCGATGCCTTAGCTATTAATTAGACCGAAAATTCGGCGGTCAGTTGTCTTTTAACCGTAGGTGAGCGAGTCTGAATCGCACTTGTACGGTTTTTTTTTCAGCAGCGATTAGTATTGTATATGTGGCGCGGTGGCAGTGTGTCCGACTGCTACGCAGGAGGTCGTGGGTTCGATTCCCACACTGGACACCACTTTGTGTGATCCACAAATTGTTGTTCCGAGTCTGGGTATACTTTGTGTCTATGACTTGTATGTTTGTAAAGTCCCCCACAGGGCGACACAGAGCTTGTACATACTCTAATGCAAAGGTAAATGTGTCTAAAAAAACTCTCTTTTTTTCTTTTACTGGTGGGTTGTTTATTCATGTGTTTTGGGCCTTCAAAGTCTTTTTTTTATTGGAATTGTTAACGAAAAATGTTATAAATCCGAAAGTTTGTGATAGATGGGTTGATGGATATTTGTTCCACTTTCGCACAACACTACTAAATGTATTTTGATAAAAAGGGCAATTACTAAAAGATTACAAGAAATTACATACCTTTCCCAGAAACCCAGTCCCACCAGTAAGTAATATAGACTTTCCAACATAAAAGTCCGCGACGGCTTCACTCAACACCGCAACCACCATTTTTATAAACACACTACTAACTATTTTCAACCGAACATAGGCTAATTAAAAACTAATTTATGGCATAAGAATACGAAGACGTATTGACAATGGAACAACTGAAGCAAGAACTACAAGGCTTACTGACACAGAAATGCTGAAGTTGAATATAAGAAAAATAAATAATCGAATGTGTAATATTATACGTACTCTATGTAAAAATGTAAACAGACTAATGTTTACCAATGTCAATAGTCACAGTTCAAATCGATGCAGTCAATATGTTAAATCAGTCATAACGAGAAAGTCCTATTGTATGTCGGTTTTTTTTTTTTTTTTTTTATAAGAAAACTAGCAATGTGGAATTGTGGTCCCACATTACTAGCAATCCTGTTAACCCCTCCAGCTAAGCTCAGTGGCTTGTATTAGGAGTGGGTTCACGTCGTTAGTATAATGGGTAGGATTCGAACCCGCTACCTCACGATTGTGAGTCCGATAACTTAACCATTAGGCTACTGCCGCTTTTCTTTTTGACGTGATAACGTTTTATAAATCGATGACCGCACGCATGAAAAAGTGTCACGTTATTGATTGGTTGTTTAAGCAACCGCGAATGGCGATACATGACATGCGATACAAGTGGAACGAACGTTATTGATTGGTTGCTGAGAAACGCGAATGGCGATATGTCTTCAATGTTTTCATAAGACGTTATCACTTAAAATTATCGTTCGTAAACTGACTTTACTGAATCAAAAAAATCATAAAAACATAATAATAATAATAATAGCCATACGTTGAGATATTTATACTATGTTTTCTTATATCTAGATGTTGCATTAATTTGCCATGATACCTTTATGTTTGCCTTTGCCAGCTGTCTCCATTCCTCTCTGTTTAAAGAATAGTGCAACCTCATCCTCTTCCCATGATGTCGTCAAGACGGCTAAGGTATTTCACACCGGAGGACGGATAGCAGTGTCCTTTGCGTACTATAAAACCTTACTGTAATCGCCAACCCGCTCGTCAAGCGTGGCGATTATGGCAATTACCAATTACTACAAGTAGGTTCTACTGGGAAGACCAGCAGTGGGACATCATATGGGTTGATATGTTTATCTGTTTGTGCTATTTTTTTTACTTGGAAGTATTTAAAGGCATCATGAATCATGACGATTTCTACCTAGAATACCAAAGGTAGGTACAGAAAACAACAAATATAAAAACATGCATGCGACCCGATTCCTCGTACGATGTGTGCATGATTAACATGCACACATCGTACAAGGAATCGGGGCATGCCTTTCGGACAAAGTGCACCGATGTGTGTGAAAGTTTTTTTTTTTTTTTAAAGCCTACTCCCGCATTAGTGTACAAGCCCTGTGTCGCGGGGGACTTTAGAAACATACAAGTCACAGACACAAAGTGCACCCGGCCTCACACAAAGTGGTGTTCCGTGTGGCAATCGAGCTCACGACCTCTTTCCTCACCGCGCACAGAGGCAGTCGAGTAAAATACATATGAAGGTTGCCTTCTGTACTCTCTGTATTCTCTGGGAATAGTTTGCCACTTTAGATGAATTATTCGAATAAACAGACAGAATCAAATCGCGACACTACTTTTTGTACTGCAATGCATAATAATATTTTATTTACAAATATTATAAGTTTTAATAATAAAAGGGTAAAAGAAAATGTTGCAAAATATTTTTCCGACTGTTACAGCGATAATTCAACAAAGAAAATTTTAGCTTTCACCTTGTCTTTCGTCTTACGTTATGCGCTAATGGCAACTGATACTGAACTGGTTAAAAAGATATATCCCATATTGTGCGAGTTTGCTTGTATCCCATTGTGAAAATCCAGCTTAAACCAACGCTGAGTAACTTTTGAATTAATTTAAATGTCATTATTATATAGACTGCCTCTGTGGCGCGGTGGGATTATATTTTATTGCTACGCAAAAGGTCGTGGGTTCGATTCCTACCCAGGATAAAACTTTATTGAGCACGATGGTTTAGTCTGTGTCTGGGTGTTATTTATCTATAATATGTATGTATTTAGAAATATAAGTATGTTTATCGGTTGTCTGGTTTCCATAGTACAAGCTCTGCTTAGTTTGGGGTGAGTTGTCCCCAAGTTATTATAAGATATATTGCATCACCGTGGTTTTTAAATTTAATTGATTTCGATAGAGTATCGACGTCTCATCACCCAGTATATTTTAAATAGTCCGATTTGCTGACATAGCTGCGACATTCTTTTTTTTTTCAACAAACGAACGTAATCAATACTACAAACAAATAACGGCGGCTCTACACGAACGTAAAGATACGCTTCACAATAGAGATTTAAATAAAACTAACTTTCACCAGTGGCTCCGCCGATGTGGATGTCAGTTATCGTGATTAAAACTAACCTATGTCCTTTCCCCGAGACTCAAACTATCTCTATATACGCGTGAAAACGTAACATACAGTTAAACAAAGGAACTTTAATAGTTATAATATTAGTTTGGGTACAAAGATCTGATATCATTCAGTTGACATTCTCGTTTTATGTAGCGAGTGACAGCCACAAGTGACCCATCACTACAATTATAGACTCAGATATAAATCATGAGTTGCAATGAATTATTTAATGTTCAATGATGCGTAATGATTATGCTAATATTATATTTGTATTTTTTTTTATACTGTTTATCAATTGATTGTTAAATTGTAATTTTTTTTAAAGACGACTACCGCAATAGCGTACTAGCCCTGTGTCACGGGGGACTTTATAAACATACAAGTCACGGACACAAAGTACACCCAGACTCGAAACAACAATTTGTGGATCCCACAAAGTGGTATCCCGTGTGGGAATCGAACCCACGACTTGCGTAGCAGTCGGACACACTCCCACCGTGCCACCGAGGCAGTCATAAAAAAATCATGCATATTAGTTGTACTTTTAATTTATTTTACCTTTTATATTATTGTCTAATTTTAATTAATTAATTAATTTCAATTGTAATTTTATATGTTATTTTTCCAATTATTCAATACAATGTAATTTGTTTCCGAATAAATGAAGTTTTTAAACTTTTGCGATTTTTATACACATTAGTACTAGTAGGCCTCTTTTCCATTACACGGTTGTTCAAACGTACGGTGTGTAAGCCGTACGGTTGAAAAAACGTGCTAGCTTGTACATGATACGGCAAAATCACCGCGCGAGACATTGGTAAGTACTGGCTAGTAGCGCTTTTTACTCGGGCTGTGTAGGACGTGCTGCGTCATGAATTTTCTTACGAAAAAAAAGATTATAGTTGCTTATTACATATATAGGAAAAAGAAAATAGAAAAAAAAAGGGAAGTAAGGTTTTGGATACATCCGATTTTAGAAAAAAGGGAGGAATATGGCGCGTTTCATACACTTGTCAAGAATCAATTGAGAGAAGATGAAGACAAGTTTTACAATTATTTTAGAATGCAGAAAACTACATTCGACAACTTGCTCCAAAAATTATCCCAGGAACTAAAACATCAAGATACTTTTATGCGAGAGAGTATATCGCCCGCAGAAAGATTGGCTGTAACTCTGAGGTAAGTAGGTACAAAATTAAATGACATATTTTAGTTTAAAATTGTTTATTGCACACAAACAAAATTATTACATGTAATTGAATTTTAATAATTATTAATTTAAGAACAAGTAAATCAAAAAATACACTACGCTGAAAATGCTACTCAAGTGCGGTACTAAAATCGAATTCGTCTTCAATAGAAACTTGAGAATCTGCCGAGATACTTTCCGCATTTACACTATGTACAGATAATTGTGATTCGGGTCGGTAGTGGATTGGCTCTAAACCAGAACCGTGTCCAAAATCATGAGAAGACGTCTGTGGACGACTTATTCCATAGCCCGATCTAGCAGCTGTAGAATAAGATAAGATAAGATAAGATAAATTTATTATTACGAAAATATTTTTTACAAAAACATATACATAAAATTAGGTAGCAGATACATAATAACGTCTATTAATAATATCTTAGAACAACACACACGGTCATCTGATCCCAAACTAGGCAGAGCCTGTACTATGGCAACCAGACAACTGATAAACATACCTACATTTTAATAACTAAAAATGTATATAGTTCATAAAAAATAACTAATATAGGGATAACAACAGGGTGCCTGTACTAGGGTAAACCTGTGCCACAGGCGTTAGGGGCACTTGTAGTAAACTATTAGAACCTATTTAAATATATATCTATAAATAAAACATGTAGGTACATACTTAGAGGTAACAAATAAAATATAAATAATTAGCAATGTTTATATCATATTATGACGCGTTTAGGTGTCCTCATTATAGTCTATGCTATTTATATAATTAGATTCAGCAATCTTTTTCGCCGGACATTCTGAGTCACCTGTTTTGTGATCGCTTTGTTTTTTGAAACGTACGCAAGTTGCACATTTTGGCGAGTCATTTTTCTTAGGGCACTCATTTACCTGGTGACCTAGTTCACCGCACTGTCCGCACGTGTATGTTGCTTCGCGACAAGTTCGAGCTGCGTGTCCATATTGTTGGCATTTGTAGCATCTGGTCACTAACGTGAAGTCCCGAACTGGGCAGGACGTCCAATTGATAAATACACGATCTTGATTTATAAGGGCCTTTCTTATGCTAGCCGACACTTCCAGTACAAAATTGCATGTTGGTGCGTCTTTTCTTCCCGATTTGTGACTTAACTTCATAGAGGACATGTACGATTCACGCGTTAGGTTTGGTATCTTGTCGGTTAGGTTTTGCTCAAATATGCAGTCAAACACTTCCTGGTCACGTAGAGTAGCTGGAACTCCGATGACTGTGATTCTAGGTCTTCTTTTATGCGGCTCTTCCACCTTCAGCCCGGAACTGGTTAGCTGGGTCGACTTACGAAGTTTCTCTATATCGTCCTTTGTTTCAGTGCTGATAATTACACCGCCGTTCTTGGTCCTACGTAGTCCTCTTACATGCAATTTTAGTTGCTCTGGGCAGATAATTTTTTGGACAAGAGATTTAGTATCGTCACTGGATTTTTGTCCATCTTTTGGGTATATTGCTATTGAGCTGAAACTTTTAGGCCGCAGTATATTATTATTACGAGTCTTGACCATTTCGGCAAAGGAGAGCTTGTCTTGACTTACTGGTTTATTGCAGGTTTCTTCCATGGTCTGCTTGATAGATTTTTTGAAATCATTAAGGCATTCAGCTAGGTCCTGGTTTTCCTTCAAGGCTTCTAGTGAAGTATGAATTAAAATAGCTTTTTCCTTTAATGATTGATAGTGCACAGCCATTTGAGAGACTCCATTTCCGACCTTTCGCGCAATAGTATTTATCCTTAGCTTTTGCTCTGAGTTCAGTTTCCCGTCTGCAGCAATCTGACATACCTCATTCAGAGATTGTTCAATTGATGTCATCCAGTGCTTGATATCGCTGGTCCTCAAGGCTTCAACGGAAAGGTTTTTTGTCTGTTGAGACTGAGGTGTGCTGGGAGGGCTGCGAGGGCTACTTTCCATAGTAGCCATAGTTTGATTTACTCGATTGTCATACTAAAATTTACTTATTCACTATAAATTGCAAGTGTGTAGTAATCTAGGTCACTGATTTTAATAAACATGTATAAATAATGCTAATATTAAAACGCACGTCTGTTCACTACAAAAGTCGGCAAATTAAAAAAAAAAAAAAAAAAAAAAAAAAAAAAAAAAAAAAAAAAAAAAAAAAAAAAAAAAAAAAAAATCTCCATCATCTCATCCATATGTTGACGATTGCGCATTTGAGGATGCTGTACCACTTAAATATCCTTGAAACTGAAAGTCTATCATATTTTCATCACTGAACTTGTCAACTGTATCAGCGATTCCCATAAAAAAGTTCATACTACGGCTTTTCTTTTTCTCATCTCGTTCTGCTGAATCCATAAACTTCATAAACCTAATGTCAACTTCACTTGGTTCATTTTTTCTTTTTTTTTTAGCCCTTTGCGTCTCACTCCGTTCAGTGTATCCCGAGCTTGATTGATTCGGGACTGCACTATCAAAATTTTCATTACTGAGGCTAGAATCATGAACATGTTCAGTCATGTTAGAATCGGTCTTGCGATGCTCAACATTTTTTTTTAGGAACATCATTTCATCATAGAACATATATTTTCTTATTTTTTTTGCTGAAGAACCAGACTTACATTCATTAATTTTTTTGTCATATTTTATCCAGCTATCTTTCATATTGGTCCACTTCTTCATCACCATTTGCCCTGAAAATAAATAAATAATAATTATTAAATTCAAAATTTATAAAAACCCCCGACCTAAACTGAATCGACCCCGACCTAAAATGGGGTTTTAGTATTTGAACCTGAACCGTTTTGTTTTATATTTCAGGTATCTAGCAACAGGAGATACCTTTACTGACCTATACTACAGCTATAGAATTGGAATAAAAACCATAAGTTGCATCGTACGTGAAGTATGCCACTACATTTGGTTAGAACTGTATAAAGAATATATGAAAATGCCATCTAAAGAAGACTGGCTACACATTGCAAGCAAATTTCAAGAATCTTCCAACTTCCCGCTGTGCTTAGGAGCGGTCGATGGAAAACACATCAGACTTATTAAGCCAATTGATAGTGGCTCGATGTTTTTAAATTACAAACATTTTTTTTCTATAGTTTTGATGGCAGTAGTAGATAGCGATTACAACTTTATATTTGTTGACGTTGGCGCCTACGGAAAGGAGTGTGATTCCAGTGTGTTTAAAGAGACCCCATTTTGGAAAAATTTAACAAACAACGGATTAAATCTACCCGATGCAACACGTTTGCCTGGAATTGACTACGATTTGCCATATGTGTTCGTTGCGGACGAAGCCTTTGCTTTGCATTATCACTTGCTTCGTCCATTTGGTGGTCATCAGCTTGATCAATTAAAACGTACATTTAACTACAGACTCACCAGAGCGCGAAGATTTGTTGAATGTGCGTTTGGCATTTTATCCAATAAATGGCGAATTTTTCACCGGCCAATGAATGTGTCCATCGATTTGGCAGTTGATATTGTGAAAACATGTTGTGTTTTGCAAAATTTTATACATAAGCAGGAAAACTTTCAGTTTCACAATGCGAGTGAAAATGAGTCCACCCTTGATTCAGAATCGGAACTAATCCAGTTACCTATCACGAATGCAGTTCGCGGAAGTTTGGCGGCTAATGCAGTTCGCAACAGATTTGCACAATATTTTGTATCTAACGAAGGTCGCCTCTCCTATCAAAACAACTATGCATAAGTAAAAAGTTAATAATTAAATATCTGTAACTTACCAAACTTGTTTTTCTCATCACCACTTAAATCTTCAAATGTGGGCTGGAAATGAATAAATATTTATTTCCAGGAATCATATTTAAGCCGCTTATTTTTATAATCGTCGATGGTCTTATCCCATATTACAGGCCTTTCTTGAATCAACGTAATTAATAATTCTTGATTTATGTTCATTTTATAATAAAATCGCGAAACAGCGTATATAAGCGGTCACGAATCCGTGCGTACGTCCGGCACCGTCGACACACCCCGATAGACTGCCATACAACACTGGTGAAAATCACGCCGTGCGTAGACGCGGCGCGCCGAGGGGCAGTCACGGCGCACGCGGCCGCGGCGCCGTGCCTTGGCGCCACCGTGCATGTCGACAAGCTCATATAGTGATCCATACCACACTGACGACCGTGCCTACACGCGGCGAATTAACCGTAGATTTTCACGGCGAGAAACCGTGTAATGGAAAAGAGGCCGTATAGTATTATATTATCTGTGACATTAGATATATTTCGGGACTTAGACTCTTCAGTCGATCGTGGTCACGGGTCGACTCTTCGACTCTTCAGTCGACCCGTGACCACGATCGGTGGAATTCTATCGAAACGTCGGGTAAATAAAAAGTTCGTACCTTTAATTTACGTGATTAAGTCCCGAAATATATCTAATATAAATGAACTATGAACTATTTGTCCCAAGGGGCCTATTCGCTTTGGTCAAGGCGAGCATGGTTCCGTATTTTAAAGGACCTTACTCTTACGAGAAGTACGATTAGTTAAAATATTATGTATCAATAATGGCGTAATGTCATAATGTTACATAAGAGTCGACCCGTGACCACGATTGGTGCAATTCGATCGAAATGTCGGGTAAATAAAAGGTTCATACCTTTAAATAATTCACGCGATTAAGTCCCGAAATATATTTATTATGTATAAAAATCGCGAAAGCGCGAAGAAAAACAATAATGTTACATAAAACTTTTGAGTAAGTATTGTAAAGGTGAGATTTGGTCTCGTCGAGTGCGACCATGTCAATAAGGCATATTTCTTGTTTGCAAAAGACTCAACAGTTCTCTTAGTAGTAGAGCGAATGTATAAAAACAGCTTTATAATTTTATGATGATCTCAGATGTTATGACAAAATGGCGTATTCAAGAGAAAATGTTAGGTATTGTTAACATTTTTCTGTTATCTATTAGCCACCAGGGTCCTTATTCAATATCTTTATTTCGTCGTCGTGAAATGGCCGTGCGAACTGGCGCATGCGCGGTGCAAAAGGTAAAGGGCAAGCAGATGTAGCGGTGGCTTGGTGGTTAAGGCATCAGACTCTCTAACGAGAGATCACAGACTTGAATCCCACCCATTAAACTACCGAAATTCACTATTGCAATGCAATTTAGCTTAAGGGTCCACAATGCTAAAAAAAAGTTTGATTCTTTAAAAAAATATGCATAACTTGAATATTAAGACATAAAAAAACTTTGTGATTATCCAAAGTTTTTTTTGTAGTAGATGAAAAAAAAATTAAGGACATTGTCTCTAAAAAAATCTTGAAGTTACGGAAAAATGGATAAGTGATTGTCGTATTATAATAGGTCTTGCAATCGGTCGCGGGTTCATATCCTACCCATTATACTACCGACGTGAACCCAATCCTATCTTGAATAGCTAAGCAAAGCTGAATGGCTTAAAAAAAATAACCTACCCTAAACACATTATTTATAAGCAAGGCAAAGTACTTTGTCAGTCAAACCAAAATCGATTAGAAGGCAATTACATAACATTATCCAGAGCCATAAAACGTAAAATTTTATAACATCGTGAATTTCAATAAGAGGCAGTTAACGCTAGCAACACATTGTTCTAAATGGCCTATTTGATTTATAGCAGCATTAAGCATAAAACACAAGTAATAACATCACAAAGTATGTCATAATCTTGATCACTTAAGCTTTTAGGACCTGCATGACTATTTTAATAACGACGGTTTCTAAAAATGAAACCTAGCTAGATCGATAAATATATCTATGTATACAATTATAATACCTGGATGACCGAGCAATTTCTTAGCTCGGTATTTTTTTTTAAACGACGTTTTCTAGAAATGAAACCTATCTAGATCGATTTATCGCCCCCAAAACCCCTTTATACAAAATTTCATGAAAATCGTTGGAGCAGTTTCCAAGATTCAGATTATTCGATACGGCAGTTGAAATTTCTGTACGGGGTAACGAGTTTAGCGTACTAGTCAGTGTTCTAAACTATATTTAGGTACTGGCCGCTAATATCAGCAAAATACTAGCCATTCACGAAAAAGTAATTATATTGTTTAAAGCGAGATTCCACTTTGAACGAGAGTATAACACGCACGTTTACTAGTATAGGATGCTTTTAATCAAAAATAGTATTTAACTGACGATGCGAAAAGAGGTGTTATAAATTTAAAGCCTACGTGCGTGTTTGTCTGCCTGTAATGTTGAAATGGCTAACCCGTTAAAGAGCTAGGCTCTTGAAAGGGTGAATGATTTGATTGCTGTTTTTTAGGACAAATGGGACCCTTATAGTATCTCTTTGTTGTCCGGCCGTCCATCTGTGTGTCAAGACTCTGTATCTCGGGAACGTGTGGAGGTCGTTTATATCGAGTTGAAATTAAAACCATTTATTCAGGTCTACCTACACTCCTTTAAGCTCTGAAAAAACAAAATTCTAAGTTAACGTAAAAAAAGATACGGCCGTTTATTTTAAAAACTGCGAGTCTCGATTCCAAAACGATTTATAATATGCACCTACAAATTTGTACAGAATCCTCGGTTTGCGAATCCGACTCCTCCTTGTCCGGTTTTTTTAATTGAATGCCAATATCCTTGCAGTTTTACTGCGTGCCTACGACTGCTGTGCTGTAGTATGAGTTTGAGTTCCATACTCGAACCTTATGAGTTCCATTAACGGTTTCCAGTCTGAATGGACTTTGTTTTCGTTAATTATATAGAACTAGCTTTTTCCCGCGGCTTCACCAGCGTCAGTTTGTTTTTAAAGCATATATTTTCAAAAACCGTTCAGTACGTTTTGCGTGAAAGGGCATACATCTTCACATATATAAATAACCCCGATTTATTATAATTGTAACAGTAGGATTTATGTAAAATCCTGCACAGTACGAGCTTTAACGGACGTAGCCATTATAAAAAGAAAAAAACCTTAATTCATTTCCAACAAGCCAATTTTCCCGATAATCAATTTTAAATCTCTTAGAAATTTTAATTACTTCCTCTTTCTATAAAGAACGCATCGATAGAACTGATAATTAACTTACAGACACTTTGAAGAACTTTGTCGTCTCAGTGGGTTCCTACCTTTTATATAATACAGGGATAAAAATATCTCATGAAACGACACTAGGATTATTTTTTGTATTAAATTTTCATAAAAATGAGACATTTTTACACTAGCAATCTTGTTAACCCTGGAGGGGTTAACAAGATTGCTAGCTCTAACTAAGCTCAAAGACTTGTGTTAGGAGTGGGTTCACGTCAGTAGTTTAATGGGTAGGATTCGAACTCGCGACCTCACGATTGCGAGACCGATGCCTAAGCCATTAGGCTAACGCCGCCTGAATTTTTAGTTTAATAATAAATTGGACTTCAGCAAAGCAAAGACAGGTCATGGCATAAAGAACTGGTTGATATTACGAGCTCATTAAATTCTCAAAAAGTAACAGAGGAAAGAATAAAAAAATGTAAGGTCTGCTCTGCAGATGTCTTTTCTTTTCTAAGCATTTAAAACTTTATTGCTATAACATCAAATAATAAAAAAAAATCATAATACAAGTAATCCTTTATACTTTATTGAAGTACTAGATTTCGCCTGCGGCTCCGCCCGCGTGGATGTCGGTTATCGCGATAAAATCTATCCTATGCCCTTCCCCGGGACTCAAACTATCTTCATACCAAATTTTATCTAAATCGGTTTAGCTGTTTGAGCGTGAAAGCGTAATAGACAGACAGACAGACAAAGTTACTTTCACATTTATAATATTAGTATGGATTACAAAAGCTTCAATAACCTGCATCTCGCGTAATACCTGTTCAAATCCTTGCATTGTTGAGTCTGGTTGAATCTGTATCTGCAAGAAAACTGCACACAAAACTAATTTAATTAAAACTTTGTGGACCAAATTGTACTGCCATACGACACAGGGATTTGTATAGTAGAAACAAATATTTCTTTAGAAAAAAATACATAGTAAATATACATTAACTTCCATGCATTCCGTTTGCAAGAATAGGCATCTTGTGAAAAATACGTTGTTTAATAATGATTTACCGGCCGGTCTCAATAATCTATACCTATCGATGGGTTTGGCAAATAGAGGTAGAATGTTGACATATTTTGTATGGAGCTTATGTCAAATATATACCTCTAGTAGCCAATTCCATTGCTAGTAAGATTATTGAAACCAGACGTTAATGATAACCGAGATTGACCGCTAGCATGTGACCGAAATCGGGGTCCTTGTTCACGTTCATTTTTCCGTTTTCGCGGCAAGCCCGTGCGACCTGGCGCATGCGCGGTGCGCTCAAAGATGTCCACCGCGCATACGCGTTAATGCACTTCTTAGTGCAGCTCTCTATTTACCATTACGACAAGATTTTGACAATTGGCACGGGCTTGCCGCGGAAACGGAAAAAAGAACGTGAATTAGGACCGAGATTTCGGTCACATGCTGGCGGTCATTCTCGTCAGAGATTATCTTGGCAAGAGATATTATATCGCAGAGACACAAGTGAAGTCTCTATTCCTTTACTATCATATACTGATGGAATGACAATTCCATACGACCAAAGAGTAATGACCGATGACTTAACATACTCTTCAAAGTGCGAACAGGAATGCCACTTTACAAAAATGATCACCATTTTATGGTCGACACTGACAGCGACTCTCTGTACGCTTTTCCGCCTCCTCAAACAAAAATCTACACTATTACTGGTACCATCTATGGACTGCCAGTGGTAACGTTCCTTAACCTCGTAGATATCTTGATCTCGGTCATCACTGTCGCAGGGACGCCTTCAATATAATTAATCATAACCAATTGAATCAGACGTCACATGGCGGAAATCCATCATAAGTAGATCATAAGGGGGTGATCCCACCACCCACCGTCGATCTGTGAATCACCACGATTGAAGTAGTAAGAAAATACCCTTAATACAACAATCGAAATAGATTGACAGACCGCACTCAAAAAGAGAGACCTGCAATAAAGAAAATTAGTGACAGGTACTCTCACCAAGTCGAGTGGTAGGCACCTCCGGACCCTTGACTTGCAATATTTAGCTTCCACAAAGTGAAACTTCGACACGTTCGCCTATGCACGAGGCATCCTCAGGACAGTTTTTCACCGACTGAGCCTAGTAGTAGTAGTCAGTGCCAAACTGTCCTAAGGATGCCTCGTGTAGAGGCAAAACACATCGAAGGTCGGTGATGGAATCCCTCCCTTATAATCTATTTATAATTAATAATATAAAATAACTTTCAAATTTATACAATGAAAAGTTTACACAACAAATTGTTTTCGTAACTTCATATTTTCCGTAATAACAGTACAATGTTTGCTTTCATTATATAACTGTATCAATCAACATATTGGAAACATTGTAATATACCAAAAGTTTTTGTTAACATTATTGTTATTTTTTTTTAATTACTAGCGCTCTGGTAGATTTATAAATACTACAAACATCATTTTCGATATTTATACTAATCTATACTATAATTAACAAGCTTTGTTTGTTTGAATTTGCGTTAATCTATAACTTCTGGTTTGAATTAAAAAATCTTTTACTGTTGAACAGCCCATTTATCAAGGAAAGTATAACATCATGCTACGACCAATAGGAGCACAGTAGCAATAAAAATGTTGCAAAAATAGGGACGATTTACGCAGACGAAGTTCCGCGGGTCAGCTACGCTATACATATATAATTAAAGCTTGGTTTGTATGAACGCGATAATCCCAGGAACTTCTGGTCCGAATTAAAAAAACTACTTTGCTATTGAGCAGCCCATTTATCGAGGAAGGTTATAGGCTATTAAACATCACGCTACAACTAATAGGAGCGGAACAGCAATATAAAATGTTGCAAAAACAAGGAAAATTTACGAAGATTTAATCTCCGAAGATACTTAGTCGATTTGAATGCAATTTGATATGTAGATATATAGCTTCAAGTTTGAGCAAAAGATTTTATTATATTTGTTCTAATTGAAAAAATATTTTAGTGGGGGAAAGAAAGCTTTCTTCGATAAATGGCCCATACAGCTCATTTATCGAAGAAAGCTTTCTTCTATTTCTGGTCCGAATTAAAAAAACTACTTTGCTATTGAGCAGCCCATTTATCGAGGAAGGTTATAGGCTATTAAACATCACGCTACAACTAATAGGAGCGGAACAGCAATATAAAATGTTGCAAAAACAAGGAAAATTTACGAAGATTTAATCTCCGAAGATACTTAGTCGATTTGAATGCAATTTGATATGTAGATATATAGCTTCAAGTTTGAGCAAAAGATTTTATTATATTTGTTCTAATTGAAAAAATATTTTAGTGGGGGAAAGAAAGCTTTCTTCGATAAATGGCCCATACAGCTCATTTATCGAAGAAAGCTTTAGGCGATATAACATCACTCTACGACCAATAGGAGCGGAGCACCAATAAAAAATGTTCAAAAACTGGGGAAAATTGGCACAGATGAAGTTGTGCGGGTCGGCTAGTACAAATATCCCTTGCACTTATCCGCTTTTTCTTAGTAACATCTAGATTGATAGCGTACACTCATATACCGTTGCGTTGTTTATATGAAAAAAATACGCACGAGTTGTTTTCAATTTAGGCTGAAACTGACATACAGCTGTGAAATTGTTTCATTAAAATGGTAATTTGTGCATCTGAATATTTGATTAAAAACATTGCTCATGTCTTAAGTACATAAAATACAGGGGGGTGATTTAGTCAGACGAATCCTTGCAGCAGGGTGATCATACCATGATAATGAACCAATTTTTTTGAATAGATGTACCTTTAATTTTTCAGAGAATTGTTAATCAAAATTCAGATCCGAAGATTCGCGTTTCAACGTCTCACTTTGTAGGTACTTTACCTAGCAAAAATAATTGTTTTTATTAAATGTTGGTAACCGTAGTCGCGCGTTGAAAGGCGAATCTTCAGATTCGAATTTTGATTAACATTATCAGAAAAAAAATAAGGAATTAAAAAAAAATCTGTTCAGTATCATAGTCTGATCCCCTTCAAGGATTCGACTGACTAAATCGGTATCCTGTTATTTTGTAGTCGTTTTGAAGCCGAAAATTTGAAAGCGCATCTCTCTATTAATCATTATGACAAGATTTTGACAGTTAAAAGCGCGGGCTTGCTGTGAAAACGAAAAAAAAGATAGTGAATAAGGATCCATGTTACGGTAAAAACACAAGACTTGTTTATTGTCCAAGGATAGAAATAATTGCATACACAATTTTAGCAAATTTTTAACAACCTTCTCGCTAGGCGCAAATCTTCCAAATCCTTGTTACAATTTCAAACAGAAATCAAGGAGGTTAGATGGATATCCTGGATATAAAAAGGATGATGTACATCTAGCAAGAAACAACACGTGCCTCATAGTACGTGTCCTTCACACGCGCAGAGAGAAGACTTAACTATTGATTGATTGCATGGTTAATTTGAGTTTTAGTACTATAGCTAGGCTTGGCCATATGATGAGAGATAGAGAGAGGGGGGGGGGGGTGGACAAGAGACGTAACAGTGTGGACCTCTATATTTTAAACTAGAAGGAACAAAGGGATACAAAAAAAAACGCTGGTCTGATGAAATTAAAAACATAGCAGGTTCATTATGGTTTAGAACAGCAAGGAGCAGAACTAAATGAAAATACCTTTGTGTCACAAGGACATGCCAACACTCATAATTTAAACATTCTTATACATAACTAGCTGTCCCGCGCAACTTCGTATGCGTCAATTTTCCCCGTTTTTGCAACATTTTTCATTGCTGCTCCGCTCCTATTGGTCGTAGCGTGATTTTATATAACCTATAGCCTTCCTCGATAAGTGGGCTACCCGGTAGAAAGAAAAGGATTTTTTAAATTCGGATAGTAGTTCATGGGATTGCCACGTTTTAAACAAACTTCAGCTTTATAATATTAGTAAAGATTAGGTACTAGTTATACCATTTTTATGTAAAAATAACTTTGGCAATAAAGGTTTACTTATATACTATAGCTAGTTGTGTATTTAATACAAAATTAGTATTAGTTTATTTAAATTAAGTACCCAATAAAATTTTAAGTCGAGGGTAAAAACTGATCAATTAAAACACTCTATGGTGTTATAGTGCTACTGGATTTGGCATCACGGGAAAGATTAGTTCTTGTTAAAAGTGTATAATGACTCCACACTTTCTCGAAAGATCGAACCAACTATCATACGTTGTATTAAATATATAGGTTTATAGTAAGAATTATGTCAAAATACATTCGGCCACAAATGCTCACATTAGTTCTGGAGCTTTTGTCAACCGCAGACAGACGTGATTTCACCTGATTTAATTAATTATGGTCCACTACGTACTAAACTCTTTACAGTATTTATATATTCATAGGTACTTATATAAAATTGTTTTCTATAAATGTCTATATATATATATATATATAAATATATAATCAATTACTGCTTGTGTATCGTTAAACTCAGAAAAGGGTTATCTAATTTTAATGTTTTGCATAATTTAAAAAATAGAACAAAAAAACAAAAAAATAGCAAAAATATTAAAAAAAGATAAAATAATTAACAAATTTAGATTGATTTATGCCAAAAATTCACTGCCGTTAATATTAAGTTGGTAGTCCTAAGACTTTGTTGAGATGAAATTGAAAATACATTTCTGTCAGCCCATCATTTTTTAAAATATATAATGTTAGACTTATATCGATAACATATTAAAACATATATAACAGGTATATATCCCATGAATTAAAAAATATACAACTCCAGTTAGAAACAATCACTATGTGATATTTTATAAGCACTTAATTCCTTGAAGTAAATTATACCTGAAGTATACACACTCTCATAAATAACTGAAATAAGTTGACATTTAAAACAAACTTTTACATTAACTTAAAACTTATAATGCAATTTCCATTTCATTCATTTCAAAATTAAAAACATTATTATTTATTTATAACAAAAGTATCTGAGTACCTGAATTAATAATATTGGCTTGATCCTGAAGACTTGACGTAGGTTCTACGTCCGTCAGTCGCTTCGTAGCCTTCGTAGCGGGCGATCGCTACGCCGCCTACGCTCTTGCTACGCGTAAACTTTCGTATCTTAATAAAATAGAAAATATCACTGAAAATTTATTGTGATTTTGAGGTTTTACTTTCTTGTTACATATTTGGTGATTCGTTAATCGAAATATTTTGTGCATTTTTTTGAAAAAAATATTTTGTATATATTTGAAGTTTTGGAACTTTAATATAGTGGTTCGATATCTTTAAATAATAGTCAAAAACTTTTGGCTTAAAACATATTATTAGTAATTAAAAAATCTGAGTTATAACGTTTTAAAAATGTGACGTCAAAAAGTGCTTTTAAAGACCTGAATGGTGTGAGTTTTTTGTTTCGTGAGAATATCATGGTAAGTCATAGAAAATACCTTTTTATATAAATTACGAGTTATAATCTTGTGGACATTTAAGTTGGCTGTCTTTTATATCTCCCAAGGTTTCGGCCTTATTGCAACAGCCATGATCATAGGTGAACTTTAACCTATTTTGTCATAATACGTTTTTAATGTTTTATTTAAGACAAAAATTACAAACGTATTTTTTTATTAATTTTATTTATGAAATAAAGTAGAGGAAGACAATACATTTTTGACTTTCTCGTAAAAGTGATATACTATTTCTAGGGATCTAATAGTTTTATGATATTTAAGAGCCATTTCGAAAATTTTACATAATTTATTGAAATTTGGATACATAATAAATTTGTTTTTAGGTCTGAATAAATACAAATAATAGTATAAATTTTATTTGTATAATCAAACCCGAGACCTCCGTATACCAAACCGGCCCATGCTGGGCCCAACTCGGTTGCATGATAGGATAGAGAAATTTCAGGTCTAGTGACATAGTCCAGATAGGTGGTTCGATTCCGGCCCCGGTTTGGCTACGGAAGTCTCGGTTTCGATTCCTGGATCTATTTCTTCTACTTTAAATTTTTTTATCTTTCCAAAATGCAATTTTTACAGTCTGTTCAAAGAGGTTTAATAAAAGAATTAGGCATTTAAAAATAAGTGTTTGAAATTGATCATTACAAAAAAAAATAAAGCAGTATTTGTAAATAGAGTACATTAACTGTCAATATTAAAGATTGGTCTATTTTTCTCATGTATTCTATAGTGTAAAAGTAATTCATAACAGGGTAAATTAATTGTAAATGCGAAATGCTTCATAACCTATAATACATATTATTCGTAACTAGCTGACCCGCGCATCTTCGTCTGCGTAGATTTTCCCCGTTTTTGCAACATTTCTCATTGCTGCTCCGCTCCTATTAGTTGTAGCGTGATGTCATATAGTCTATCCTATAGCCTTCCTTGATAAATGGGCTATCCAAGAGAAAGAATTTTTCAATTCGGACCAGTAAGTTTCTGAGATTACCGCGTTCAAACAAACAAACTCTTCAGCTTTATAAAATAAGTATAGATTATAATTGATTTACTAAATAATTAACCTTAGCAAAGATAGGAATTAAAGGAACTTGATCTAAATAGCGAAATGTTTTCGTTCCTATTTCTAATTCAATGAACAATTTTCTCTCTTTGGATGAGATCAAAGTGACTCTATTTTATAAAACTCTTGTTTCAATGGGTTTCAAAGGCGTTGTATTTAGGTTGATAAAATTACCTGCGATTACGTGTTGGTACAAATGATGTAATTAGAAGTTAACATTACAGAATAAGAAATGTTGATAAGAAATATGAATGTGATTATCTATACTAATATTTTAAAGCTGAAGAGTTTGTTTGTTTGAACGCGGTAATCTCAGGAACTTCTGATCCGAATCGGATTTTTTTTTCTCTGTTTGAAAGCCCATTTAGCGAGGAAAGTTATAAGCTATATAACATCTGGCTCCGACTAATAGGAGCGGAGCAGCAATGAGAAATGTTGCAAAAACGAGGAAAATTAATGCATATGAAGTTGCTCGGGACAGCTAGTAACCTATAAATTTTGATAAACTTTCGCGATTTGTACACATTATCAAATTATATATACTACCCGTGACCACGGCCGTTGCAATACGGCCGAAACGTAGGGCAATAAACAAGGTACTTTACCTTAAATTATTCACGCGATTAAGACCCGTAGTATTTATAATTTTATAATGTACTATAATAACCTTTCTCTCTTGGCTTCTTGACATTACACCTAATAACTTCGTAATATAATTTTTGAAAAAAATTACAAATTATCCTTCACCTTCACCTATTTTTGTCCCTGGAGTAAAATCAATGTTGCTAAGGCATCGGACTCGCAATCGTGTGGTCGCAGCTTCGAATCCTACCCATTATACTACCGACATGAACCCGCTCCTAAATCAAACTATTGAGCTTAGCAACCCACATTGCCTCTGTGGCGCAGTGGGAGTGTGGCCGACTGCTACGGAAGAGGTCGTGGCTTCGATTCCCACACGGGACACCAATTCGTGTGATCCAAAAATTGTTGTTCCGAGTCTTCTGAGTTCCGGTGTACATTGTGTCCGTGACCTTTAAGTTTGTAAAGACTGGTATCCTAATGCAGGAGGGGCTTTAAAAAAAAGAACCGCTTTCATACAGTTTACATCAGCCTTTCATAGTTAATACTAAGTGTACCTACTTTACGCGTTAAATGTTAAGTTCTTTCACAACGGCTATTCAAGAATATATAAACACTATTGGCCGTACAGGTTTATTCTCGTAACGTTTATTAATATCGTTATTTGCAAGTGAAGTTACAACTTTAAAACTTACACGTTGCATTATGTTAAAAATATCACATGAGAATAAACGCGTTTAAACTACAGTTGGATCAACGTAACTTGACCGGGTTGAGGTTAGGTTCATATCACTTTCGCGCATGTCATAGAGATGCGGCCCTAAAATTACTTACGAAAATGATCAATTATGTTTAATCGATTAAAAATACTAACAAAATGTTAATTCAAAAGTATAAAAATACTATTTAAACGAGTTCATAAAAGTTTAAATTTTGAACAGTTACAGTAAATACTTTTTTTTTTTTTTTTTTTTTTTTTTGTAATGTTGAACCGTGATGTTCCCCATTGTAATTACAATCTAGTCTACAGAGACTAATAAGTAATTTGAGTTTGACGTAAACTACTAAAAATATTATTTTAAGATCATGTCCATTAACACCATTCTTATTGTTTCTAATAACATGAAGACACTTTGTTCTTGTGTTCTTTAATTACACTGCACTGCACTGTTACACTATATTATGGTCACTACACTAACTCAAAAGGTTTTGTCCTTTTCAGTCTTCTCACTATGTCCGTGTTGTCGAGGAGCTGGATAGCCTCAATGTTCACATGGTGATGAAGTCGTTGTTCATGAGCTTCGGCTATTTTTTTTATAGTATTGGTGACGAGGTCCAATTTAAGGTCCCGATGGAGATCGTCCATTCTAATATACCAGGGCGCGTTTACGATGCCTCTGAGTACTTTATTTTGAAAGCGTTGAATCATCTGCGTGTTGCTCTGTTTGGTACATCCCCACAACTGGATACCATAGGTCCATACTGGCATAAGGACTTGTTTGTACAAAAGTATTTTGTTGTGTACTGATAAGGCTGAGTGTTTTCCCAGTAACCAGTACATCTTTTTGTAACGAAGTTCTAATTCATCCCGTTTCTTTTTGACATGAGCCTTCCAGCGGAGCTTTGTGTCTAGTGTCATGCCCAAATATTTGGCAGTATTTACATAGGGTACAGTCAGGTTATTTATAAGTACCGGGTGATAATTTGTCTTTTTGTTAGTAAAATCTATGTGCATTGATTTAGATTCATTGAGCTTTATCCGCCATTTCTTCGTCCATTTCGTGATGGTATTGACTGCAGTTTGTAGTTTCTCTGAAGCTTCCTTGTGAGTTGCCCCTACAGCCATAATGGCTGTGTCATCAGCAAAGGTTGCAAGAGTATTGTTTTCTATTTCTGGAATATCACAAGTGTATAATAAGTACAGGACCGGACCTAATACACTTCCCTGTGGAACTCCAGCTTTAATGGGTTTAAGCTCTGAATATGCATCTATTTGTCTTATTCTGAACATTCTGTTAGATATATATGACTTCAGAATATCTGTGAACTGTTTCGGCAGCATTTTGTTTAGTTTATTCATCAGGCCTTTATGCCAAACTTTATCAAAAGCTTGAGCTACATCAAGGAAAACAGTAGAGCAAACTTGCTGGTTCTCCAGTGCTTTTTCTATGATATTTGTTATTCTGTGGACTTGGTCTATGGTCGAATGTTTTTCTCTGAAACCGAACTGGTAATCAGGAATTAGGTTTCTGTTTTCAATGATTGGCTTCAGTCTTTTAAGAAGTAATTTTTCGAACAGCTTAGATATTATTGGCAAAAGCGAAATTGGTCTATATGATGATACTTCATGCGGAGGTTTTCCTGGCTTTAGTATCATTATCACTTCAGCTATTTTCCACACGTCAGGTACGTATTTTAATCTAAGTGTTGCATTAATAAGGGTAGTCAGTTTCACTACTGCTTTACGTGGGAGATTTTGTAGGACTACTCCAGTAATGAGATCATAACCAGGAGACTTTTTTTTATGTAAGAGTTTTATCTCTTTACTGATTTCTTTTGGGGTTGTCAATTTTATTTCTGTATTATCGTTTTGTATAGGTGGGGTGAGGTCAAATGTTGCATCATCACTGTCAGCGTCATTTGGTTGAAATATTTGTTCTAGGTGCTGCGCAAATCTAATAGCTTTTTGTTCATTACTTACGGCCCAATGCCCAGTCTCTTCCTTAATTGGTGAGATTTGAGTGATAGGTTTTTTAAAGCTTTTAGTAGCTTTCCATAATGAGTAATCTGTGGTACGATCACCAGATAACTGACTTAAGTAGGTGCACATAGATTCGTCGTGATATTTTTTAATTTGTCTACTGAGTCTTTTTGAAAGGTTATTTAAGAGTGTTTTGTCAGCGGGAAATCTGCTTTGCTGCCATTTTTGCCTCTGTTTTCTTTTTTCAGCTATTAGATTCCGAATTTCGAGTGGGTAGTTGATACTTCTAACTTTTTTTTTCATTTCGGGTGTGTTATTCCAGGCGCATTGTTGAATATCTGTGATGAATTTTCTCACTTCCATATCCAGTTGTTCAGGGTGCTTTAAAGCTACCTTTAGGTTTATGAGCGACTCTAAATCATGTCTAAAGCTTATCCAGTCAGTAAAAGTATTAAATAAGGTGGGATAATTCTCTTTTTGCAATATTTGCTCACTTAAGGTCAATGTTATCGGTGAATGATCGGAATTCATATCAAAATTGCCATCTATGTTAAGAAGATCTAATGGCAAGTTTTTGTATATAAAAAAATCTATTAAATCAGGAATTTTGTGTGGATCAGTAGGCCAGTATGTCGGCTTGCCTGTTGATATAACGTCACATTTGATTTCTCTGATTGCGTTTAACAATTCTTTTCCTTTTGTAGTGGTTAGTCTCGACCCCCAGTATGTGTTCTTAGCGTTAAAGTCCCCTCCAAGAATAAATCTATTTCCGAGTTGCTTTAGAAATTTTTTGTAGTATGTAGCTTTCAATGAGTACCTTGGCGGACTGTAAATTGAAGACAGCGTGACAGTATAACGATTGGTTTTAACACATATAGCGACAGCTTGTATTTCGACCTCTTCATGTTTAAATTTCTCGTAATGGCAGATGTTATCTTTTATTATAATTGCACTACCTCCCCTAGCTTTATTATGTGGGTGCAATGCATGGTAAATTGTATAACCTTTCATTTGGATGTAAGATTCGTTGGTAAAATGTGTTTCGGATATAAGGCACACATCTATGTTTTTTATATTTAGGACAGCTTGTAACTCACATTGATGTCGAAGAAGTCCATTAGCATTCCATGCCATAATTTGTAAAGAATTATTCATTGTGCTTTTTGGATATAGCTGTTTTATTGCTATTTTCTAATTTCCTTATACGTTCGTCAAATGATGTAATTATGCTTAATATTTTATTCAATTTTGCATCTACAGACGATGTTGTTTCCTCACCTGGTTGAGGTTTTGTTTGCGCTTGTGTACCTTTGGTTATTTGTGCGAAAGACTGGGTTTTAGTGACCATTTGATTGCCTATTGTTTTCTTTGCAGGGTTGCCCTTCAGTGTCTGGTTGGAAGAGGCTGATTGTACCTTTTTAGTAGCTTTATTTTTAATGTTTTGCAACTCTTTGGCTACCATACACCCTCGGTAGCTGGCAGGGTGCGGTTCTCCACAGTGAACACATTTAGGTTTAACGTCCGCAGGTTTTTTGCAGTCTTTACTTAAATGTTTATCTGTACATTTGACACAACGCGGCTCTTTGGCGCAATACTTTTGTGTGTGCCCATAAGCTTGACACCTTTTGCACTGCGGGATTAATCTAGAGGTTTTTAATGGTTCGATCTCTACTTTGCATCCAAGAATAGCCTTGATGCTGTAAATTTTATTGATATCTTCATTTTTGTCGAATGAAAGCATGAACATGTTCAGAGGTTCCTTGGTCCTCCAGTTCAGCTTGTTAACGGCGTCTTGGATGTTATAACCTTTAGACTTTAAATTTTCTACTATTCTATCAGAGGTGCATGAAGAATGCAGATTTTTAGCCATCACTCTGATTGGCCTTTCTTGCTTATTTTCATAAGAATGCCAAATACAGTTATTTTCTAGTAATATCTTAGAAATCTGCCTGTAGGACTCACCATTACTTGCATTTATTTTTACGCTATCTCCGGCCCTCATTTTAATTAAAAAGGACTCACCAGAAACATTTGCCAACAGAAAGTCGTAGAATTTTTGGTAGTTTTTTATGTTTTCCACGATTATAGGTGGTGGTTGAGGAGCCTTTTTAGTTTTCGGCGCCTTATCAATGTCATCATCGGAGCAATCTCCTTGTTGTTTGTGTGGGGTCAACGATCGATTCAGCTTCCTTTTCTTCCTATGCTGCTGACGAATCCACTGAGTCTCATTAGCGAGTTCTTCTTCATCAGTCTCATACTGGACTGGCTTAGCGAGAACCTGATTGTTGGACGTTGTAGCTGGAGTTACATTATGCTCCTGGACCTTATTCAGCTGTTGCTGAAGTTCTGCTATTTGACCTTTTAAGTCATTAACCAGGACTTCCAACTGTTTACGTTGAGCCTTTTCTTCCGTTAGGTGTTTGAATAACAAACGTTCCGTTTCGGTTTTGATAGATACCGAAGTCATGTTTAAAAGATAATTACACTTTATTATTTAATGTTTACACATAATTAGTCATAATAATTCACGTAACACTGCACAATATTAATAACTAGGTCATCGCGGCGGCCGACGAAGGTTACTCGCGACGGAGTTATTCGCTGCGCCAGCGCTTAGCTCGAGAAAAATAAGTAAAACGAACGCGGGTGTTTCCTGCGAGGGCTGAACTCTGAGTGGTACAGTAAATACTAAAGAAAGTTTGAAAAACATTTTTTTTCGGCCGTTTATTTATTTTTTAAACTACGAGACTCGATTCCTAAACTGCTTATAATATGTACGTACAAATTTGTACGGAACCCTTAGTGAGTGAGACAGACTTGCACTTGTTCTGTTTTATACCCGATTGCTAGGAAGGGTTATGTAAGCGCATCTTGTATATATATTTGTATGTATGTGTAGTTTTCTTTATTACATATTTGCTTTTTTATCAAACGTCAACTACAAGAGGTGTGAAAAAATAGTTTTTTTTAATACCGCTACATGCATCGGTTAGATTTACCTACATCCTATTCACAATACTAAGTTCGTAGAGATTCAATAATGCCTCCGACTGCATGATATGACATATATAGGGGATCTTGTTTGCATCTTTTTTGCGGCGGCTTTTCTTATTTTTACATTTTTTTTTTATTTAATACTTTTTAGTAGTTAGGTAGTGTCATATCGTAGTTTTTTATTACAATTTTCGTAGGGACTTTCGGATAAAAAATATAGCCTATATATTACTCCCCGATAATGTAGCCTTCTAATGGTGAAATATTTTTTTAAATCGGTCCAGTAGTTTTTGTGTTAAATTATATAACAAACAAAAAATCAAATTAGATATATTTCAGGACTTAATCGCGTAAATTATTTAAAGGTACCTTTCGATCGAATTGCACCAATCAGTCGACCCGTGA
Source organism: Herminia tarsipennalis (assembly GCA_945859575.2). Classification (NCBI taxonomy): domain Eukaryota; kingdom Metazoa; phylum Arthropoda; class Insecta; order Lepidoptera; family Erebidae; genus Herminia; species Herminia tarsipennalis. Next base: position 3,598,070 of record OX243834.2, on the reverse strand, counting down.
CCACGATCGGTGCAATTCGATCGAAAGGTCGGGTAAATAAAAGGTTCGTACAGTGAAATTAGTCTCGAGAAATTTTTGCATATGTAGTGGTGTGTATGTTACTTAGATATTAGAGCGCGTTTCCACTATATCGCTCTGGCCCTTACAAAAATGTTTCAATATCCTAACATTACTATTTAATTTAATACTTATCCCTAGCAACACTCTGATTTTTGTTATACCACAAACGTATATTACCTTTAAAACAATAAAAACTAAAAATAAAATGTTGTTTTTTTTATTTGCTGACCATACACTACTACAAACGCAAAAATTTCTTCAAGCTAATTTACCTGTACCTTTAAATAATTCACGCGATTGAGTCCCGAAATATCTATACATATAATAAAATTGTAAATTTCACGTGTCTGTACATGGCCGAACATAGTAAAAAAAAATATTGGGAAATGTTCGAAAAGAGTATTTAAACACATTCCTACATTTTTAGAAATGTCTGTCTGTCTGTCTGTCTGTCTGTCTGTCTGTTTGTTTGAACACGCATCACGCAAAAACTACCAGACAGATTCGGTTGAAATTTTGTATGTGTATTTTAATAAGTCTGGATTAACATATAGGCTATAATTTATCACGCTATTTCCCATAGGAGCTAAGCAATAACGGATAATGTCTATAGCTATTTATCGTCATAAAACAATAATTACTTGACGGATCTTCATGAAAATTTGCAGTTTTATTGTAAATACTATAGGTCATTACTTACACTATGAATCATTACGCTATTGTCTATGGGGAGCGAGCAGCAACATATGTTTGGTCGAACCATTATGGTTTTTCACAAATTTTTCCACAATGAGACATTATTTACAATTGTAACCCATAGAAACAGTAACTTCACGCTCAAACTATAAGGAGTTAAACACAACATTTTTAATTTTCTTAAGTTCAGCTATTTTAACCGTTTTTGTATCGGTTGAGGTGGTCTAATGGCACAAATTGCGGAGTTGAATGAGTGAGATCAGAGGATCGAATCTCAAGGTATGCAAGTCTCTTTTTGTGTTGTTTTAATTCTTTTTTAAATATTTTTTCAAATGTATACTTATTTTACAAGCTTTTATTTTCGACTTTAACATGTTTACTTTGTTTAACAAATTTTCATAATATTCAATCACTTTCAACAGGCACCTTTAACATTGTTTTGCATGAATCGTGATTATGTTATGAATGTAGAAATAAAAAACAATATTGCATTACAAATAAACTGTAACTACTTAATATTTTCTAAAATTTATGAATGTTAGTGTTATATCAAAATAAAACACGTGGCGCCATCTGTGATTCGATTTCTTCCGAGTGCCAAAATTGCTTACCTACAAATGTTGATAAACTTCCGCGATTGGTAAACATTATGAAAATATTTATATTACGGGTCTTAATTGCGTGAATAATTTAAGGTTAAATACCTTGCTTACCTACGTTTATTAAGCATGATAGTTTAAGTATAATTTAATATAAAATCATCTGTTTTGAAAATAGATGGCGTTTAAATACAAATTGAAAGGAATCAGGAAAACTGATTTTAAAAAAAATCTGAAATTCTTACTTCTAAATTAAGATCATCATATATTTATATGCCTCTAGCATATAAATATATGATGATCTTAATTTGCGACAGGTTGACACACCTATTTTTTAATTCACCAATGTACACATTATAAAATACTACTTAAATCTTCTAAAGTGAGTGAAAAAAATATTGAAATAAGTTTAGAAATAGTATTTAAACACAAAAAAAGATATCTTAGTATATCTTTTAAAAACGTTTGAATGTTGTCTGTTTATTTGAACACGCATCACAGTACCGCGGGAATACAATGTTTTAAAAACAGGATATTTTTTTAAAACTTAACTAGCCCTATTTCGCGGGGGACTTTACAATACGGACACAAAGTGGGTGTACTTTAGACTCGGATAAGATCGCTCGGGCAGGACATAACCCGCGATCATAGGGAATCTGTGAGAGTTTTTTCCATCATACCTTTATTACCTATGTATAAATTATCTTGAAGGAGCGGCTAGGTAGGTACGTCCGATTTAAAAGTGTTGGAGCCGAAGTTGGAGTCGGAGATTTAAAATCAATCGGAATTTTCGACCTTTCGGAGTCAGAATCGAAGCTTCTTAACACAAAATTTCGCGCGAGTACTTCGGCGGCTTATGTTCTCGCGTGACGGGGGAGGGAGGGGGGGGGGAATTTTTCAATATTAATAATATTTGATGTGATGCAAATCATTTTGGTGAAATACTTTTTTGTCGAGGTGCTGAAAGCATGGGAATTTTTATAATTTGTTTTCTAACCGTCTGGCGCCATAAACTATGTCGCCCTTCATTTTGCTACACTGGGCATTTGCTAGGCTTCCCTGCCATAGGTTGGGCCCTGATTAAAGCTAGGCCCTAATATCCATAGATGCCACAGAGCATTGTGGAGCATGTTTCCAATATGTTTTACACAGAAATAAAATTGTAATATAAACTACCTTAATATAAACCCAACTTCCACGCGAACGAAGTCGCGGGCACAGCTAGTATCTAATATGTATAAAAATCGCGAAAGTTTAAAAACAATAAAAAATCAAATCTTTCCTCTTTCTAATATTACCTACTTTAGAAATGTGAAAACGAGTTTATTTTTTTGTTTGTTGTTTTGCGCATAAATCACTAAAGTGATTATGATAAAATGTAGTATGGAGATAGTTTGGGTCCCGGTAAAGAACATTGGATAGGGTTTCCTATAACCGACATACCCGCAGGCAAAGCCCGCGGCTTTGCTTGTGAAACATATTAACTAATAAGTTCTTTTAACATCTCATTGAATTATGTATTAAGAGAATATACTATACACATTAATACTTGTATTCCCACAAGTTACATTTGAAAGGTCAGACATTTCTTCGAGAAAACGCTCATTATATAGTCAAGAACCTCTCGGGAGTGGAACAGAATTCAATGTTCCAATGTTCCTAGATGAAAAACATAATGTTCGGAACATTAATTATTCACTTCATGTTGGAACAACGCGTTAAACCAATTATATTAAAGGAAGCCGTAAAATCGGTTTATGTTCGTGCTAAGTTACGGGTCGACGGGTTTATTATTGTGTAGTGTGGTGCTTAAATGATTATCTATTGCGAAGATCCGCTAATGTATCAGTATATTAAGTATTTGGGTTTATATTGAGGGATATAAACTCAGTGGTGGCTAGAGATTAGCGTGGTGAAGCGATGTGTCCACTACATTGTATTTTAATCTTTCGAGCCAAGGACATGTCTATCTAGATGTCAGAGTATCTTTTTTTAGGGTTCCGTAGCCAAAATGGCAAAAAGGAACCCTTATAGTTTTTCCATGTTCGTCCGTTCGCAGCTTAGCTCAGATGCTGTTAGTGCTAGAAGGCTGTAAGTTTGCATGGATACATTTAGGATTAGATAGATCTTTTAAAAATACTTAGGGGTTGTAAAACCATTTTTCAATTTAAGGATCCGCTTAAAGTACATTTTTTTGTTATATGGCTGATATTGGGTATGTGAAAAAAATCACGGTAGTAGTATATATAGTGAAATTTAAAGGAATACTATCACAGCTAAGTAGGCTTTACAACTTAACGAGCAACAGCAGACCAAATGAGAAGTAACAAATTTTCGTACAGATTCCATTGAAAAATACTTATATAACGTTGTTAGCAGTATGAAACAAAAACAACAGAAAACTCAATTCTTAAGCCGCATTATTCGGAAGGGGGACTACGGAAGCCTACATTGTACGTGGCCTGAGATGCACATGCCATGGTTTTTTTATATTACGTAATGAAGAGACATGTTTTTTTTTTAAAAGACGGCTCTCGCACTAGCTATTTGTCGCGGGGGACTTTACAAACATACAAGTCACGGACCCAAAGTACCCCCAGACTCGGAACAACAATTTGTGGATCACACCAAGTGGTGTCCCGTGTGGGAATCGAACCCACAACCTCTTGCGTAGCAGTCGGACACACTCCCACCGCGCCACAGAGGCAGGTCGTACGCCTAATGGTAAGCGTCACGCTATCCCATAGCAGTATTAGTGCCACACAAATTCTTGTTTCCGTACCGCGCTCCCCATTTGAGACATCAGTTTATAAGACTCATTTTCCCACTAATTACACTTGCTATAGTGTCCTTCAACCGAAACGCAGTCATATGTTAACATTACTATTTCACGGAAAAAACATCTGGCACTGTTGTGACAGACGGTCTATGGCTTAAACCTATCACCAGTAAAATAATAGTTGTTTAATTATATTTATAACACATTTTCTCGTAAAGGGTTTTTTATTTCACCAATTTTACTATCGTCATGTATCTCAATACGTACTTGTGCGTTATTCTAATGTAAAACGCACGGTTTATCAAGATGCTCCATCCAAAACAAACGGTACTTTTTTAAATCTTAGCAAAGCGTTTTTATGTCAGTAAAATGGTCAATATTTGATGAATAAAATTAACTTTGGAAGATAAAATATAATAAATAAACATTTAATTTATTTAATTTTGACCATAAATTACAACCATTTATCTGTAACAAAACACAAAAATATTAATTTACTTTGTTAGTAATACTGGCTGTTTTTGTGCCTTTGCCTTAAAAAAAAGCGCTCATGCGCGCGCATCGCAAATTTGTGAACAAGTAAAAATTTATCCGCGCTTTTTCTTTGGGCAGTATTTTTTTTTTTTATTTATTTACTCGCAAATATGTTATAAAACGTCGTATGACATACGTGCGCTTTGATAATTACAGCCGGCTGTAGCTTTCAACTTACCGCACTTATATCATATTGTGCCGTCATAGCGTCTAAGCCGATGGATGGGTTGAATACTTCACACTGTTTTACAAAACCTTATCTTTTTAGAAATATGAAATCATGACGACAAATTACAAACTGTAATGGTTGCGTCAAATGTTATCTTAGATTTTAGCATTGTGGTCGTGCAACTTTCTGTGGTAATCAAATTGATTACTACGCTAGTTCTCAGCTTTATTTGTTCAAAACCCAACACCTTTTAAGCTATTGCATAGCTTTTATCGCGGGCATTGAGCACGGAGATCGAATCCAGAAATTCCGTAACGAAAATAACCTAACACCCCCCACTCTGACCGGCACAGCGGTGATACTTTTTAGTTTTGCCATCTATCGATGAATAGCAGAACTTTTAAAGACTTTTTTTTGAATTCCAAAAAAAAAAAAAAAATTTTAAAGAAAAAAAAACATTTTTTTTTTATAATTAAAAATAAAAACTTTTTTATTTTTTTTTTAATTGCTTTTTTTATATTTAAAAAAAACTGCTTAAGTTGATAAAAATGTTATGCAATAGCTTTACCGCGGCAGTCCCCGAGTGCCACACATTTTTTTTTTAAAGATTAACTAGCAATGTGGAAGCGTTGACCCCACATTACTAGCAATCTTAATAACCCCTTCAATTAATCGCAGTTAAGTCAGTAGGTTCATGTCGGTAGCTTAATGGGTAGGATTCGAACCCGCAACTTTTTTTGTTATTTGTATTGTATTCTAAGCCTACGCAGACAAAGCCCAGTATTAAATAATGCAATATATATATATTACCTTTACAAATTAACCACACGATATATGCCAATACCACTATGAGAGTACGATAGGTAATATCCATTTGAAACAATATGGCCGCACTTTCACGAGTATAATAGGATTCTGTCGAAACAATTAGCAGGTGTAGTGTTCATTAGACAAATACTGCTTTTGGCATGAAGCCTGGTTTGTGTTAGTGTTGAAATCTAAGTTGTAAGTGTCTAAAGGAGTCTACTTGTATTCTATAAGGCTCATCCTTAGCTTAGGAAAATCTTAACAAAATATATTAATATATAATACAATAATATTTGTTTATTTTCCTCTCTCACACAGAAAATACTTTACAGATACAGCTACAATAGATTAAAATTGAACTGGAGTGTATTTGTGTAAGAGACTGGTATCTGTACTAAGTAGACCTGTATGACAGATTCTCAGGTGAAATAAACTAATTTTATTATTATTAATTCGATACTTTTTTAATTTACCAATTATTTTTTTCGATTAACTAGCAATGTGGGATTGTGGTCCCACATTACTAGCAATCCTGTTAACGCCTCCAGTTCAGGTCTATGACTTAAACTTGACGTGTTAGGAGTGGGTTCACGTCGGTAGTACTGCCTCTGTGGCGCGGTGGGAGTGAGTCCGACTGCTACGCAAGAGGTCGTGGGTTCGATCCCCACCCAGGATAAAACTTTGTGTGATGAGCACGATGGTTTATTCTGAGTCTGGGTGTTATTTATCTATAATATGTATGTATTTAGAAATATATAAGTATGTTTATCAGTTGTCTGGTTTCCATAGCTTTGCTTAGTTTGGGATCAGATAGCGTTGTGTGAGTTGTCCAAAGCTATTATTATTATTATTATTAATGGGTAAGGTTGGAACCCGTGACCTCACGACTGTAAGTTCGATGACTCAACCATTAGCCTACTTTATTTCATTTTAAAATCAGTTTAAATATACGTTTAGACTCATTTTTTACTTAGACTTTTTTTTCATTTTAATCGTTGTTGAAGAATGAAAATATCACCAAAGTGAATATTGTCAATGCCGACTGCCATAATGTGGTTTGGAGGGGAGAAGATATAAAACCCTATTGCGATAGGTAATAGAGCTACATAATCTACAGAGACAAAAATACCGAACTGTAATCGAGCTCCCTATACATTAATTGGCTTAAATATAATACTCGTATACAGGATGGGCTAAAATTTTGTTGCAAATAGCAACACTGGATTTTTCAAAAACCTTTAGAGGGAGGGACGCGTAGGTGGTGGGGAATTGTGCTTGTTTAATTGCAATTTTAATGACAATGCATCGCTTCACCGGATAACAACACATGTTTGGTATAAAGCATTTTTACAAAAGTGATGATTCTTATGACACTGGGGGCTTAGACAAGGTACATACGTTCCGTGGCGAATTCGATAACGCTATAATAATCGTTCGCAAAAAAAATAATTAAAAAACGTCTATGGTCTATATTAATATTATTCTTTTCCATTATCGACATCGCTATTTGAATGTGACATTGCCTAGACGACGCCCTGTTCGCCGCCTGTTTCGATGGCATTACCAATTACACAATATTAATAAATATCCAAGTGTTAAATAAATAAAATAATAGGTTAAAAACTTCAAGGCAATAAACCAATCAAACGGGCTATGGCCGTGGCATATGATCTATACTAATATTATAAAGCTGAATAGTTTGTTTGTTTGAAGGCGGTAATCTCAGGAACTACTAGTCCGAATTGAAAAAAACTTTTTTGTTGGGCAGTCCTTTTATCGAGGAAGGCTATATAGACTATAAAATCACGCTACAATCGACAGGAGCGGAGCAGCAATGAGAAATGTTGCAAAAACGGGGAAAATTTACGCAGACAAAGTTGCGCGGGACAGCTAGTCATACATATACTGGGACGTCCCAAAACTATGCCACACGGAGGGAAAGTAGGCACCTTAAATATTGTATATAGAACGTTTTACTATAAGTCATTTTGGTTTTAAAAATGAATTGAGATGCATTCAATGTCCAGCAGGAGGGAAGAGACCGTGGCGCAAGTAAACGAGTCTGTGCGAGACAATCTAATATTAATATTAATGAATTAATATTAATGACAATCTATACTAATATTATAAAGATTAGCGCGTTTAAACAAACAAACAAACTCTTCCGAGTTTGTTTGTTTGTTTAAACGCGCTAATCTCAGGAACTACTGGTCCGATTTGAAAAAAATATTTTTTTGTTGTATAGCCCATTTATCGAGGAGGGCTATAGGCTATATAACATTGCGCTACGACTAATAGGAGCGGAGTAGCGACGAGAAATGTTGCAAAAACGGGGAAAATTTACGCATACGAAGTTGCACGGGACAGCTAGTCTAATATAAATGTTCAGATGCTTTGGCTATACCCCAAACGAATTTGCATCGATTTAAAATCAGCCTCTTTTAAGACACAGTTGGTGCAAAAACTGAAATAAAAGTTTTAATTTTAAGAAGAATCTTTGACGATTTTGGGGCGGTGTTGTAATTTCAATAATATTTTCTTTTCGGACGAAGCACACTTCCACTTAAACTGGCATGTCAATGACCTGAATTGCGGATTTTAAAATAGAGAAAACCCTAAATTAAAACATCAAAGACCTTTGCATTCTCAAATGTCACAGTTTGTTTTCAAAGACTTTTGAAATACACTGACTGTCATTTTTAATTGAGGGATGCCAGCTATATTATTTTTAACTAATACATTACTTATTTTCTTTATTTTTAATTAACATTTATTAGAATACATCATATGGTTTTTTCATGGTAATTTCAAAAGTGCACAAATTTATGGCCCATCCTGTATAATGCATTTCCTATGGTACGTAATGTGATTTTACTCTGTTCACTTTGTCCTTGTACGTGTGTGTGAGTGATTTCGTGCTACTATAGTATGATGACAAGAGGTCTTTGACTAAACGTACATCAAAGACACATAATGTTGACCGTAACCAATATCGAGAACAAACGGTACACGGAATACATTATTAGGTATATCAACTATCTAAATATATTGGTCGCTAAACATATGCGGTTGCAATATTGGTTAGATAGCTAGCTGTTTCGCTGTAGCTAGACATATTCAATGCAAATTAAACCTCTCGGCAAAATATCAGTTTTTTGGTGCGTTGATGGGTGGAATAGAAAAGAAATTATGACATTTTTCTTTTTTGAAGTGACTTCTATAGCGGCGTTGTGCACTTTTTGGGATGGGTAAAAATGTTAAACTCGCGTCAGGACACGTGACCTGACGGACAATTCGTAAGACGGAGGGAGAGCCATGAAAAAATGCTACAATATCATGAGAATACGAAGGTAAATTTCGCCGACATCTACAATGTTATTATAGCTCAGGTGGAAAGTCAGGCGGTCCAGAAACCAGAAGACCTCAGTTCGAGTCCGAGTAACGATTTTTTTTTTTCAATTTGTTATATCAATTTTAATTTTGGTTTTGTGATCTGTGATTTATTATTTTATATTTTTTTATTATTATGTTAGTAAGATGGAAAAATATTATTCAAATTTCATCAGTATGTAATTTAGTGTTCACTTCGTAGTTGTAGTTGTGTAGTTTTTTTTTTGCATGAACGGAGGTCCAAACTTACACTTTTGTTACACAATATAAAAAGCTGAAGAATTTGTACGTTTAAATACATTAATATCTAAAATTTCTAATTGAATTTGAATGGTCTTGATTTGTACATAGTCATTTTAAGGCTTCCTTAGCCAAAATGGCAAAAACGGAACCCTTATAGTTTCATCATGTCCGTCTGTCTGTCTGTCCGTATGTCTGACCGAATGTCACAGGCATTTTACTCAAAGACTTCTCAATGAATATTGTGGAAAGCTCTTAAAAGTCTTGTAGTAACCGCTACTTAGTCTGATAGCCAAATTATAAAAATAACTACAAACTTTTTTATGGGGGACACTCCATACATGCAACAGAAGCAGATACAGAATTTTTCATCAAGCATCAACGTGTGGTACATCATTCGACAGGTCTTTCAAAAACATTTTAAGGTTTTCAATAAACTATTTTGATTGAGTGAATATTTTTTGAAATAATCGTTCCGAAACTTGCATAAATTGTGTCCCTTAATTTTTGAACCGTGTGACCAAATAATATGAAAAAAAAAAATTACCAAGGTAATAAAAATATTAAATACTTTAAATTAAAATAATTTTGGATATGATCGGATATACCGTCATTGAGTTATAGCCGAAAAACTGCGTGTCACAACAAAAGGGCGTAAGTGCCATGAACATATGATCTTCTACTGATGCAATTATTCAAGGCAGCGGAACCCTACACTCAGCATGGTCCAACATGCTCTTGCCCGGTTTTTTTACTATCTGTAGGTATAGACTTTCAGAACTTTATCTTACCTGAAGTAATTTTAATAGGCATTTCTTGCCAATTACTTTACAAATACAATTATTGTATTTATCTTACCTCTCAAAAGCAGAAATTAAGTGAAAAAAGTCTTGGGTCGCAGCTACTCTTTATTATAACGTTAATTAGTATCTACAGGTCCTGAGTTGTTTATTAGATTTGTACAGTAGCTAATTTCAAATTAGATTACTTAGTTATATGGAAGATCACTAACATAACACTGTATTGTGTTAAGTAAGGTCTGTTTGTTTGAACACTTGTTATCTGGCGAATGCACGGCGAATGCGCATCTCACGTGCCGTACGTGCGCCACAATTTGACTGCCTCTGTGGCGCGGTGGGAGTGTATCCGACTGCTACGCAAGAGGTCGTGGGTTCGATCCCCACCCAGGATAAAACTTTGTGTGATGAGCACGATGGTTTATTCTGTGTCTGGGTGTTATTTATCTATAATATGTATGTATTTAGAAATATATAAGTATGTTTCAGTTGTCTGGTTTCCATAGTACAAGCTCTGCTTAGTTTGGGATCAGATGGCGTTGTGTGAGTTGTCCCAAGATATTATTATTATTATTGTTATTATAATTGTAACTTTTTGTGTACCTTTTGTATGCGAGAGGCCCCTTTTTATGGGTCTATCGCATACAAAAAGTTACAGTATTTCGCGTGCAGCTGCTGTAACTTTTCGCGACGCATTCGCCAGATTTGTACACACTATAAGATACACAACGGATACAGTTATATACAGGATGATTTGTAATATACTAATAAACTCCCGCGCGTGGCTCAAAAACAAATTCACTTATTCACAAGAAATGTAGTTACATATAGGTAATAGTGATAAATAATATTTTTCACATTCTACTATAACAAAAGTGCGTGAATACAACTGATGTAATATTTATTTTATTGTTATAAAAGACTTGTTAATATTGCATAGAAATTTTTGTTATTAATCTCAAAAAAAAAACTGATGTCGAAAATTCAATGTCAATAATAATTGTTTATAAAATTGTTAACCATTATTTTTATTTTTTTATAACATTACCTAACATTATTTAAAATTAATGTGTTATTAACTTTATAATATCGGTTTGGATATTTATATACAATATTTGCCATACGTATACGTAGGACATAAGTCCTCAATGCGTTCTGAAACCATTGATCAGATTGTGATGAAACTTTAGCAGAATGTTCTGGAAAAGCGAGTGCTCCTGGCTTTAAAAGCCACAACGAAACGTGGCCGAGTTCAGCTAGTATACAATATTCTCCAAACTATTAAAGATGATTTAACCCTTAATTACCTACCACTTGTTTTGAAGTTATGACCTTAACCATATAATATAATGGGAATAAACGCCTATAACATTGACCTTTCGACCAGGTTGCACTGGCCGTGGTCACAAGAGGAGTGTCGCAGCGATGTTAAGGCTCTAAATCAAAGCAATATATAATTAAAATAGATGTTAGGCCAACGGAAATCAAGTAGAAATTTAATAATTCTCCGATACATATAAGCAATTCAAAAGAATGAATGGGTATACTATAGAAAGATTAGAGGTAAATTTGGAATTTGAAATATGAAGTCGTCTTCACTGAATTACGAATTGAAGTTGAGCGAATTGTGTCAGAGTAATCAAATATGTATGAGTTACCTCATTACTAATTAAAGCAGCACATTTAAATTATTTATTTCATTAGGTCATAAGGCAGTGTTTGCATTTACGAATTCACTGTCCGATGTTACCTTTTGACGTGATGACGTCTGATAAATCGATGTACGGCTGCACGCACGAAAAAGTTCTACCTGCTGATAGGCTGATAGTATCAACTTATCAGTAAATGGCGATTGCAGTGACATGCGATACTATTGGAACTAAAGCTGTCATAGGCATAGTACAATATCACCAAACTTTATAATAAACATTACAAAGTCTGCTAACATTGTACAAAGATAGAAAACCTTTTTGGTTTTCTATGTATCGACGGTTTTTAAACGCATAAAGGTTAGCACACACACACATTTCCGCATCGTATGTATCGTACGCATCGAATCAAACGGATTATTTTTGAAGCGAAAACTTTTTAGCCGCGTTGTGATCTTTTTGGGATGGGTAAAAAATGTTAAACTCGCGTCAGGACACGTAACATAATCGAAAATTCGTAAGACGGAGACGGAATGATAAACTCCTACAATATCATAAGAATACCACCTAAATTTCGCCACCATCGACAATATTATTATAGCTCAGGTGGGAAATCGGATGGTCCAGAAACCAGTAGACCCCAGTTTGAGTCCGAGTAACGATGATTTTTTTCCCTTTTTGGTTTTGGTTTTTTATTTGTGATTAATTATTTCATGTTTTTTTTTTTTATTATTATGTTAGTAAGATCGGAAAATAAAATTCAAGTTCATCTGAGTATGTAATATAATGTTCAAGTTCTCACTTCGGCACTCCCGGAGTGCAACCAGTTATTTTTTTTTACACTGCGTCCACTGTATCGGCAGCATACGGATTTGCCAACGCAACCACGAGCATTTGGGTTGCTGACGCCACTTTCATTCGTATTTTTGTAGCGAATGTACGTCTGAAATGTGTTTGTGAAGTAATGAAGAGAAACGATAACGAAGTATTTGAAATTTCTTGTAATTGCATGTTTGTTAATAGAAGAAGACGAAGAAAAATCAGTTGAGACGCGGACGTACACAAGCAAGCACAAGGTGCTTGCACTGATGATCAGCATTCCGTATGACGTCATCGGCATCGTAAAAGTTGCCCCTCGGAGGATGACACATGGACGTAGCTTAATGGCTAAGGCATCGGTCTCGCAATCGTGAGGTCGCGGGTTCGAATCCTATCCATTATACTACCGACGTGAACCCACTCCTAACACAAGCCTTTGAGCTTAGCTGGAGGGGTTAACAGGATTGCTAGTAATGTGGGGCCCGATCCCACATTGCTAGTTATCTTTAAAAAAAAAAACAAAACATGTAGACGCCTACCTGCAATACTAGTTAACTCAAACTGATATTCTTACCATCGATAGCTAGAAAACTTTCGGGATCTCCATCTATCGAAGCTTATTATTTAAACGCACATAAGTCAGTTTCACTACTAGAGGTAGCTATTTAATAGATAGTTAACTGTAGATACGTTATTGAGAGCGGCCGTGAAACATTTAATATATGCTAATGACGTTTTACACATAGATGCGTCATCTATTCTAATATTATAAAGCTGAAGAGTTTGTTTGTTTGAACGCAGTAATCTCAGGAACTACTGATCCGAATTGAACAGTTATTGGAGTAGCAATGAGAAATGTTGCAAAAACGGGGAAAATTTACGCAGACGAATTTGCGCGGGTCAGCTTAATTAACCTACTGATCAAATAAGCGCGCGGCTATGGCAGCGATTGCGATATAGTTCTTTCTTTCACCCTGACATTAAAAAAAACTATCTAAGCGTCGCTCTCGAACTAAGTGGAAAACGTAATTGCTATAATATCATTGCTTGGGACAGACAGAGAGCAACAAATTTTGTTTTAAGCTATGTAAAGATTTTCATGATGTGTATTCGTCAAACTCCTGGTTATAATCGATCGTGTCACTTGCATAATAATCAACATCTGCCTATATCTAGGAATCATTTAATTCTGTCGCTCCCAGCCGTTTACTATAGTATAATTTAATACTCATAAATAGACAAATATGCACATAAATCTAAATATATTTCAATCAAGAGTGGCTGAAACCGAAACTTGAATAACATATAGTTATGTAAATAAATATCTATGTAGGTATATAGTACAAGTGATCCGCTTTGGTATTGCATGAGTTTTTTTTAAATTAATAAACTAAACATTAAAACAAATTTAGAGTAACTCTTTACAATATAAATATTATTGTTTGAGTGTTTGGACTTCTAAAAATGGCGGCAAACGGACATGTCAAGACAGTGTAATAAGTACTTGAAATATGTGATAACTGGACAAGAATGAGACGTCATGATTCAAAAAAAGAGAGGTTTCAAGGGACACCCGGATGGAACGAAGTTCCTTTCAATTAATTAGTGTAGGAATTGTAATTTTTTTTTTATATAATTGTTGCGACACCACACTTTTCAATGCGAAATAAAAAGACGAACTTCGTTCCAAAAACAAGAAAAAACGAGAGAACAATACTTTGTGATTCTGGCAGATGCACAGAAGGTGACTTACACATACCGAATAATATCGGAGGGCCTACCCTTGAGTGAGTTTCATGGTGTAGGTTTATGGCTGCAGCACCCTTCTTGCTGGCATAATTGCATACAAAGGAATATTGTAAATTTTTTTGTAGCAAGATTAAATTTAATATACGCAACCGACGGAAACCGATTCCGACTAAAACGTTGAATGCGTTGCGCGGATGTAGGCCGAGCACAAATTTGCATGACGACCTGTCACGGACTATTAAAGACATCGTGATACCAACACTCAATTTATTTCGTATACAGGAACTTTATAGACGTTTTTATAATCATCAAAGGACTCCTGTTTAAAAACAGTGTGCCGGCAGAAGTGAATACTTGAACATTAACGTTGTGCAGTTTTGAATATTTTGGAACGATTAATTTAGATTTTGTTTTATCAGTAGGTATAAAAGTACTATTATTTAAGTGGTTAACTACAATATTCATCTATTGCGCTATCGTACATAAACATGACAATTTAAAAAATGACAATGACAACGACATGACTATTAAAGAGTTTATCTCTTAGAAAAAATTTGCCTACTGATGAAATTTGAATAATATTTTTCGATCTTACTGACATTACAGTATAAAAATATGAAATAATAAATCACAAATAAAAAAGTAAAGAAAATTATCGTTACTGGAGCGCCCGATTACCCACCTAAGCTTTAATAACATTGTAGATAGTGGTGTTACCTTCGTATTTTAATGATATTATACCAGTTTTTCATTGCTTTCCCTCCGACTTACGAATTTTCGATCAGGGTCGCGTGACCTACAAATTTCCGAACAGGGTCAAGTGATCCTGACGCGAGTTTAACATATTTTACTCATACCAAAAAAGTGAACAACGCCGGTAAATAAATTTTCACTTCAAAATATTACTTAACTGTTTTCACAAAAGTTGGTAGTGGATTATAGTATGAATGTCTTAATAGAATAATCTCGGAATAACAAAATAATTATACCACTCTGTTAAACAGAAACATTATATTTTTAAATCTAAGTTTTCTGCAGAGTTTTTATCTCAGTACATCAATTAGAAGTTCTTCGAAGTTCACCGCGCGTGGGTAGACAGCGTGGGTGGTCCTGAATTACATTAGCACGTGGCTTCCTGCAGTGGTCCTACAGTGCAGGGGTACATAGCGATGGTATATAATAAGAGATTTGCGTCAGTGATGCAAACTACACATTATGCAATTAGTTCCAAGTTTAATTCATTAGTTCATCGTCTCTAATATATAGTAGGGGGGTAATATTGACCGCTTTATTCGACACAACCTCTTTTTAAAACATTATTGAAAGGAGAGGACGGAGACCTTAAATTTAAAATAATGAGCTATTTTCCGTACGGTACTCGTACGGTACTGGCGTAGATTTTTTTGTAGGTCCCGCTATAGATTACTAGCAATCTGGTTAAATCCTCCAGCCAAGCTAAGCCCCGACCTCACGATTTCGAATCTGATGCCTTAGCCATTAGGCTACCGCCGCCTTTATTGGTTATCTTAACAATAATCTCTCCCACACACACGTCATACGTCATTTGGACCATGCATCCTTGATGGATGCATCGTCCAAATGACGTCTGTCAAAAACTTGATTGAATGTCAAATGTCGTTTTGGAATTCCAAACTGACATTCGTATAGTTCAAGTGGACGTAGATATATTACGCAATTTGGAAGGCCTCTGTATTGTTAGTGAGTGCTCAAATCAAGAAGCTTATAGTAATTGTATCTTTGGTTTATCCTTTCATCTCGCTTAGAGACCCATCTTCTCTTTCTAAGTATAGTGTCAAACCATGGTTACCATAGTCGCAAAAGAGAAAGACGGTCTCGAAAATGTCTAATTTGTTCTCTTTACTTCTTCTGAAACAAATTTATAGTATTGATAGCTGTAAGCTAAGGATCCATCCTGGTATGGCGGATAGGCAGAGTTCGTTTCACCAGAATGAATCCCAAATAGGTAGGTTACTTAGCTACGTTATAAAGCTTTGTTAAAATACTTATAAACTGAACTAAAATTACGGTGAAAACCACTTACCCAATCTCGCAGACGACCAAGGTTATATTATGTTCCCTACCTTACAGACCAGGATCCCAGATAGTAGTGAAGTTTCATACTTTACCATAAATAGCCTAACCCCCTGCGGTATGGGGCCGGTTCCAGGTGCAATTAACTCAACCAACAATGTTTCTTCTATTTCACAGTTTATACAAGTTTACACGTACGAGTATGCGTGGGTTTTACCGTTCTAACTCATGCCACCACACAAAAGTACAAAATATCTAAATGCCAGGAATCGTCACAGAAAGAGCCAGGCTTATCTTATTATAATATATATTTATATATTACAACAGTTAGGTATATCTTATATTAATAAATCAATTACGATAAAAAATACAGGCGTACGCTTGCCAAAAGAAACCCAACAAACCCATTGTCCAAGTTGACAAGTATAACATATTTTGACAGGTGTCTCCCCTTGACGCAGTGACGCGCCATTCGAAAACGCAACGACGCTCGATTTAATCGATATAATAATTACAAATTAATTATACAAAGCTTTACTATAGCCTCCATGCGTATGTCTAAATGGAAGACTTACGTCCAAATGGAAGACGTTCAAATAAAAGTTTAGTCTATGTTGCCATAATTTTGTGTTCATCTATATCACACACTAGCTGACCCGCGCAACTTCGTATGAGTTAATTTTCCAGTTTTTGGAACATTTTTTGGTCGTAGCATAATGTTATATTGCCTTTCTCAATAAATGGGCTATTCAACAGTTAAAGAATTTTTCAATTCGGATCAGTAGGTCCTGAGATTACCGTGTTTAAACTAACAAACAAACTCTTCAGCTTTATAATATCGATATAAGACCATTTTTTTTTTTTATATTCAAAATATATCGGCATTTAACTCAAGATACGATGATGCCTTTCCCTGATGCTTCGATCGAAGCACACACACAGTCGAGCCGTGACCACGATCGGTGCAATTTGATCAAAAAGTAAAGTTATCGTATCACCTTCAAACTGAGTGCCAATATTATGTACCTAGTTAGTTTTAGTTAGTTAGTTTTACCTGGGCGAACAAGAAAACCGCACTTAGCCTCCCAATTGGGCCATTGTGCGTGTTCTACTTATCTTTCTGTCACTCCAGCCAACCGATGCACTCCCAAAACGCCAGCAGCTTGCCCAAATTGCTGCAGGCTTCCTGAAGGGATGTTGGTGATGCTAGGAGTCGTGCCCGTTGTTCTGTTACACTGCCACACTCCGTGAGCACGTGTATTGGTGTTTCTTCTGCCTTCATACATCCTCTACAGAGGGGACTGTCCGTCACCCCTATCCTGAAAAGATGCTTGTTTAGGGGACAGTGGCCTGTGATAATGCCTATGGTTTTCCGCAACTTGTCCCTGGTCAGCCTGATGAGATTGCGAGTGAGCCTTTTGGACATCATTGGAATCGCCTCTTTCGTGTGTCTACAGTCATCGGTGTTGTTCCATTCTGCTTGGTGGGTAGTCTCAGTTTTTTCTTGCAGCCATGATTTTATTTGAGAAGTGGGCAGGGGCAGTAGTGGTTCTGGTCCGTATGTGATTAAATTAGATCCCTGCCTTGCCAGTTCATCTGCTGCGTCGTTGCCTATTGAGTTGCTGTGCCCTTTGATCCATTGCAGGGTCACTGTGTTGGGTCCAGTGATCTCCTGAAGGGCCATGTGACAGTCCATGACAAGGGCTGAATTGATTGTTCGGTTTTGTAGTGCTAGGAGTACAGAGGCACTATCCGAGACAATTTTTATGTTGAGACCCTTGATGTCTCTTGCTGCAACCGCTTGGGCCGCTCTGGTGATTCCAATACATTCGGCCTGGAATATTGTGTTCCTTTTGTCTAAAGATGTTGACAATCTTATGTTGAGGTCGTCCGAGAAGACACCGGCTCCGGTTCCCTTAACGGTTTTGAACCCGTCTGTGTATATTCTTACCGTGTTTGTGCCTGAGCTGTCTTTCGCTTCTGGCATCAGTTGGATTCTGTATCCTCGGTTAAAAATATATTGTTGTGGTATTTTATCCACTGGGGCATCAAGAAGAGGTCTCTCTTTGGTGATGCCTGATAAAATTTTCATGTGTGTTGGTCTGTTGTCTTTTTTCCATAGTTTGTTTGACCTAAGTCTGAGGGCCGCTGCCATTACCTCTTCCTGAATGACCAGGTGTAGTGGTTTCAGGTTTAAGAGACATTCGAGTGCTGCTGATGGGGTGGTCCTCATACATCCGGTTGCCGCAATGCTGGCCAGGCGCTGTAGGCTCTGGAGTTTGTTCCTCGTGGTGATTAGTTGTGTTCTGGGCCACCACACTACTGAACCGTATGTTATTGTTGGTCTGATAACTGCACCGTATAACCATAGAGTAATTCGGGGATTGAGGCCCCATTTTTTACCAACTAGTCTTTTACACTGCCAGAAGGTTATGCAGGCCTTTTTCAGTTTTGTTTCTAAGTGACTCGCCCAATTCAGCTTGTTGTCTAGGATGACACCCAGATATTTAACTTGTGTAGATAGGGTGAGTTCACTTTTGAAGAATTTTGGTAATTGGAGCTCTGGTAGTTTTCTTTTGTTTGTGAAGAAGACTAGTTCCGTCTTCTTTGGGTTTACTGAGAGCTCGTGTTCAGCACACCATTCTTCTACTAGTTCTAGGGCGGAATGAAGTACCTTGCAAAGTACATTTTCTGCAGTCCCGTTTATTAATATGGCTAGGTCGTCTGCATAGCCAATGGTTGTGTAGCCTCTTACGTTCAGTCTTCTTATCAGACTGTCCACGACTATGTTCCATAGTAACGGTGACAGGACTCCTCCTTGTGGGCACCCCTTTGTTACCTTGGCTCTAATGGTCCCCTCTGGATCGCGAAAGCGTTCGGACGCGTCCACTGTGTGTGTTGAAAAATACATTATTTCTCAATTTATTAATTAATTATCCAAAAAATAAGCTACAAACAAATCTGTGAGGTACCAGGGCGCAAGAAATCAACAACAGGCGGCGCATACGCAGCGAAGCTGAATACACTCACACATAGCAGCACTATCTACATGCAAACTCAAGTGAGTAATATTTTATTGTAACTGACGCAGACGAAGAGGCCATTTTATACTGGACGGATAGCGCGCTTGTTCGAAAACGTCGATCCCGACCAAGATAGCTAGACCCCTACCACACATACGCTGCCTATCATAGTAGTGCGAGTGAGACAGCTATACTGTTGCTGCTATAGAGGCGCGCAGAGGAGCAACAAGGACAAACGTATGTGATTGATCTCATTGAATAGAACTCGTCTAGTGCTACCGTTCGTTAAATGTTGCAGTTTGCGATTTAAAAGGAATATTTTATTTTAAAACTTTACTTTAATCACCACCATGACTCCTCCAACCAACAAATCTACTAAAACATTATTACAACCTACTTTACCTCTGGAGTCCGACACGGCTTCGGACTATGTGGGTTCGGAAACTGATGGTGACGGAAATAAGGGGCAACAAAATATTACGCGCCGTATAAAGCGTAAGTTCGACGAAACGACGTTATTGGAAATAAAAGATATGGTGGCGGATTTACAATTGCAACATAAAATGCAAACATTAAAATTTCATGAAGAAATGAGTAAGATGTCCCAGCAAAATACCGAAATAAAACAGTCCATTCAACATATGTCAGACAAATATGATGAAATCTTATGTCAACAACAGCAACTCAAGGCTGAAAATGATGCTTTTAAGTCTCAAATTAAAGTATTGGAGCAGAAGGTTGAGCTTCTCGAGCGCAACTCAAAATCATCGACGCTTGAATTAAGAAATGTCCCAGAAACTCAAGCAGAAACTAAATCCACATTAATTGGCTTTGTAAAAAACGCATGCGATACACTAAATATAAGCGTGCTAGACTCTGATATACGAAATATATATCGTACTAAGAAACACAGCAACAAATCAAGTGCTATTATTGTGGAATTTGGATCTACTGCTACCAAAGAAAGTATTATAAAAGGATCGAAATCATTCAATAAAAATAATAAAGAAAAGCTAAACACGACACATCTGAAGCTACATGATGACGCAAAACCAATTTATATATCGGAATCTCTAACTGCATATGGAAGGCGCTTGTTTTTCCTGGCTCGCCAGCATGTCAAAAATCATAAATACGCAACCTGCTGGACTTCGTACGGCAAGGTGTACATACGCGTGAAAGAAGGTGAGCCATCAAAGCTGATAGCCAAAGAAGAAGATCTTAGTAAACTTAATCTGCAATGACTAGCATTTATAGTTCTTGTGTCTCTTGAAATTTTTGCTTGTATACTAAGAATTTGTTTGAATGTATCTTGTTTAAAAATACCATGTAAAAACTACAACAAAAAAATTCTACCTACATACACATTCAGTAATCACTCTGCATGCATATACTTACAATCATCGCTTATTAACTTTCTATTATATAAAACTTATCTCTTGCTGCAACTAAATAACATAAAAAACACATATAATTCATACACTACATTAAATAAACATTTTACACTACCCGATTTGTATACCTACATCAACACCATGCAAACCATACAAAAAATTCATTCTATCAATCTGATAAAATATCATTACATACAGTCCTATATATACACCAATTCATTTAAAAACACATACAATAAAACATTCATACAAATTTACACTGACATAATAGTACAACTTAAATACTATCACACCCACACTCCGTGCACTACGCTTTTTAATAAATCATATTACTACCTGCAACTAGGTATAAGAAATAACTCACATTATACATATAACACACTATACAAATATTTTTTAACCAGTATTATTAGTACATTTATCTACATATCGCATTCAATGATAACACATTATAATTACCAGCATCGCCTACAACGCAACACATATAATTGTCACTTCAAATACGCTATATATTTACTAATTTTACATATTATTTTACCACCACCATACATATTACTATTTTTAGTAACACATAATTATTATGACTATAGCTACTACTTACGTTATAACTTACTATTCTACCATAAATATACTAATCTCAACCTAAAAATTAAACTGAATCCACATTATATCTACACCAAAACAATTACCCATAACATTCGATTCTACAAAATGATTTAATAAATAAAATAGATAAATTTAATATAGCATTACGGGTTTCTTGCAAGCCTGAAGAATGCTCCTCATTTCTTATTCATCCTAACCAATATCTGAAAATTCTCCAACAGAACATTTGTAGCATTAACTGTAACCTTCCAGAAATACATATTTTGTTCAAAAGACTGACACTGACCTGTGATATTGTTGTGCTTTCTGAATGTTGGTTATCAAAAGTAGTGAACTTACCACAAATTGTTGGTTATGAACCACATAAAACCACCGACTGTTATAACCAAAACGATGGCGTAGTTGTATACACCAAATGTGATCTCGAATGTACTGTGGAAGAACCATCTCTATTAGAAGCTAACTGCTTAATAATCAAAATAAAAAATCACACAGTATTAATCGCCATTTACAGACCTCCAAGTTTTAAGTCACTCGATAATTTCCTTGACTCTTTACACGACCTACTACAGAGTGTCTCATCATTTAAGAACATCATCATCGCTGGTGACATAAATATAGATCTTCTTGAAACTAGTCATGAAACTACATCGTACTTGAATATATTATCGTTCCACGGCCTGCTTCCTGCTATCTATAGCGCCACTAGATATAAAGGATGCCTAGACCACGTCATATTAAGGTCGAAACTTAGTGCTTTCACGTTTTCCTTGGGTACTTATATTACCGATCACGAAGCCATACTATTTTGTATAAAAACTAAATTATATAATATAGATACTATAAAAATGAAACAACAGTTTAAAATTGACCGCGAAAAATTAGAATCAGATTGTCTTACTCATAGTTTTCACAAAATTTATCAGGAAAATAACTTGAACACTGCTACTAATAACTTTATTAATATACTACAACAAATAATTTCAAATAATACAATAATTCGCTTGACTCCTAGAAATAAGTACATAATCAAACCCTGGATTACTCTTGGCATCCTCCGCTGTATAAGGACAAGAGATAAAATGCACCAAAAACTAAACTCTGATAAGGATAATTTGATATTAAAAATCACATACTTAAGATACCGAAATCATTGTAACAACCTAATTAAAAAACTTAAAAAACAATACTTCAGTAACCAGCTTATAACATCGAAAAATAACACAAAAAAGCTATGGTCTACCATCAAAACAGTTACCAATAGCAAGAAACCACAACAACTTCCATTCCAACTATTAACTGAAAGAGATACTAAATCCTCAGTAAACAAAATCAACGAGTATTTCTCAAAGATAGGAAAACGACTGTCAGACTTAATACCTTCACATCTGCCTAATTACAAAAAAACTATAAAATCGACGCTGAAATCATTTGTTCTTTTACCTACGGACAACGAAGAAATTGAAAAAACGATTAAACAACTAAAAAGTGATTGCGCTCCAGGATGGGATCAGATTAGTTCAGAGATTCTAAAACTAACATCAGAAGCTATAACACCTGTACTCACTAATTTATTTAATCGTTCAATCGAGGAAGGAATATTCCCTGACTCTCTGAAACGTGCTGTGGTCATTCCGATACATAAGGCGGGTGACAGAGCCAGTGTCAGTAATTACAGGCCAATTGCGATACTACCTGCCATGTCCAAATTATTCGAACGCATTATTAATAATAGATTAACCCAATATCTAGAGCATAACAATCTACTTTCAACTCAACAGTACGGATTTAGAGTTGGCCGTTCTACAGAAACTGCAGTTTTTGACCTTGTAAACTTTGTTGTTGGTAAAATCGACACCAAGAAAAAGTGTCTAACCATATTTCTTGACCTTGCAAAAGCCTTTGACACTGTCTCTGTCACTCACTTAATAGACAAACTTCAGGATTTTGGTATAAGAGGCACACCAGCAGCATTGATCTCTGACTATTTACGCAATAGAACCCAATGTGTTAAGATAGGACAGGATATCAGTGACGTACTCCCAATAGATTTTGGGGTGCCACAGGGCAGTATTATGGGACCAACTCTCTTTCTCTGCTACATCAATGAGCTCTGTAACCTGAACATCAAAAATTGTCGTATATCAACATATGCAGATGATACTGCCCTTACGTTTTTCGGCGACTCATGGGATGAAGTTTTTCAGACTGCTCAAAAAGGTTTTAACACTGTGTGCCACTGGCTTTTATCTAATTCACTCACCCTTAATGAAAGTAAAACCAAATATATTGCCTTCTCAATTTATAGCACAATCGAAATTATCAACTCTAACCACAATATAATTGCCCATAAATGTAACTTCCCTCCAATAGCTAACTGCAACTGCCCAACTATTAATCCTACTCAATGTATAAAATATCTTGGAATTGAAATAGATGCCAACTTAAGTTTCACAACCCACATATACACACTATCTCAAAGGATTCGTAAGCTAGCTTATATCTTTAAAGAGCTCCGTGATGTAGCAGACAAACAAACTCTAAGGATGGTCTATGACGCTATGGTCCAATCTATTCTGAGATTTTGTATAACTACTTGGGGAGGAGCATGTAAATCCAACATGATAATTTTAGAAAGAGCCCAGAGGATGATATTAAAAGTAAGTACGTCTAAACCTCGTCTATTCCCAACAACCAAACTTTATGAAGAAACTCAAGTTCTGACTGTACGACAACTTTACATTTTGTTAACCGTTCTTCACAAACACTCTAATCTGTCTCCAGATAGAATAA
Source organism: Herminia tarsipennalis (assembly GCA_945859575.2). Lineage (NCBI taxonomy): Eukaryota > Metazoa > Arthropoda > Insecta > Lepidoptera > Erebidae > Herminia > Herminia tarsipennalis. Next base: position 3,573,914 of record OX243834.2, on the reverse strand, counting down.
AACACGTAGCTCTTGCCCGAAGAAACTATGCTGTATGTGAACGTGTTTTAACTAATACCACCTTTGCACAAAGATTTTACATGTTCCGAGGATCCAAATTATTCAAAAAAATAAATAAATTAATACCCATAACAAACTGTAAGAAGATAGAATGCAAATCTAAAATACGTAAGCTACTACTCGAACTAGACTATGCGAAAACAGAGGATCTCCTAAACCTGGCAGTGTGATTTAATTTAATTTGTAATAATAAAGGCGACAAGATACATCATTATGTAAGACGTATTGTAGGTATAACTATATGTACAAATTAATATAAATATATATATATATATATATATATGTCTCAGATGCACACACACACACACACACCCGCACAACACACACACACACACACACACACACACACACACACACACATATTCCCATCCACGTTGAAATACATCATGCTGACAATATTACCATAACTTTAGTATTGGGGGTCCTGGAGTTCCGAAATACAGGCTAAGGCTTAGTTTGGCCTCCAGATCTCCCGCAAATTACATATTAAGCCAACATTTGTCAACATAGTTATTAAAACTTATGTAATTTGTGGAGATAAATAAATAAATTATTATTATTATTATTCTCTTTATTAAAATTAAATACATATAAATTACATTTTTAAATATAGCTAATAAAAATTAAATATATTTAAAAATATAAAAAATAGTGCCCCACCGGCATCGGGTACAGGGACCAAGCTACCGGTGGTTACGGTTCCAAAGAAAGGAACCTCCTCACTATGCGAGCCGTGTCCAGAAGTACTGCCTTCTGTATCAAGCGCTTGATCCAACCGTCTAACGCGAGCCTCTCAAGGTGTTGGTCGAGGCTCTTGGCAATCAAACCATTAACGGAGACGACTATCGGTACAATGATCGCCGAATCAACATCCCACATGTCGACAATCTCGTGCGCCAGATCCAGATATTTTATTTGTTTATCCTTTTCGGCTTTCACGAGATTTTCGTCATGTGGAATGGTGATGTCGACGATCATTGCACGACGCTCTGATCGGTCTATCAGCACAATATCAGGTTTGTTTGCGACAACAGTCCTGTCTGTTATGATAGAGCGATCCCAGTACAACGTGATACGACTATTCTCGAGAACTGGCTCAGCAACGTACCTGTAGTATGGTACCTCAACGTCCACAAGGTGGTATTTCAGAGCAAGCTGCTGGTGGATTATCCTGGCTACTTGATTGTGTCTGTGCAAGTACTCGCCGTTAGCAAGACGTGAACAGCCGGAAACAATATGTCTGAGGGACTCACCGGGTCGGTGACAGGCACGACAGATGTCAACAGTGCCATCCCTCAGGATATATTTCCGATAGTTATTCGTCATGATAACTTCGTCAGCAATTGCACAGACAAAACCCTCGGTTTCACCAAAAAGGTCACTGAACCGTAGCCAGGCCACGGACGCTAGTAGGTCCACATCGGGCCCATGAAGAGCCCGAAAGAACCTGCCGTGAAGCTCCTTGCTCTGCCATACCTCCCTGCGCTCGTTGACACCAAGCACTACAGGCCTGCGCCAGTTCTCTTTCGCCAAGGAGAGCGGGGTTAGCCCGGTATCCACCGCGACGACATCCCGATGCACACCCGCGTCCACATGGAGAAAATATTATCTTAGATTGTATACCTCGCGGTTATGAAGGGACTTAAGGTTTAGCAAACCCCGGCCCCCACACTTCCGCGGGATATACAATCTCATTACAGATGAACGCGGGTGATGCATTCGGTATGACGTCATCAGTGTACGGACTTTTCGATCCAAGGTGTCTAATTCAGTCTGAGTCCACTTGAGTATGCCGAAGGAGTACATAAGAAGTGGCATAACCCAGCTGTTGCAGGCCCGGATCTTGTTGCCACCTGACAAAAGGCTATTAAGCACTTTTTTCAGGCGGCCCAGGAAACGTTCCCGCAGCAGCTGTTTCATGTCAACCTCATTTATGCACAGCGCCTGCGACATACCCAAGTACTTATAGGTCTCAGTTGCGAGTAGTGATCTTAGGTGAGTGGAATCCGAGAGTTTAGTCCCTTCGGATTCCACTATCCGCCCTCGCTTTATATGAACGACTGCACATTTGTCTACACCAAACTCCATTCTAATAGAATTACTAAAGGTTTCAGTCACCTTCAGTAGCGCTATTAGCTGTGAGCTGGTGGGAGCAAAGAGCTTCAAGTCATCCATATAAAGCAAATGAGATATAACCTGACCACCACGTCGCAACCTGCAACCTAGCCCTGAACCTACTAGTAAGGTACTAAGTGGGTTCAGTGCTAGGCAGAACCAAAGGGGACTCAGAGTATCACCCTGGAATATACCCCGCTCAATCCTTATAGGTACGCCGCCACTTTCTTGGGTCCCTCGGCACCCTGGATAGGTAAGAAGCGTATTCCATTGCCCCATACACGACTTCAAGAAGGTACGTAGAGTTGTATTAACTTTATACAACTCCAGCACCCTCAGAAGCCATGTATGTGGCACGGAGTCATACGCCTTCTTATAATCTATCCAACATGCCGATAGATCCTTTCGGTTGCGACGAACCTGCTGGCTTATAGTCGTATCAATGAGGAGGAGCTCCTTAGTACCCCGGGCCCCACTTCTACATCCATTCTGAGAGGTACACATGATGGAGTTTGTGTGTATATGTTTGTTTATTTTAGCTCTCAGAATGGATGTAAGAAGTTTATAGATCGATGGTAAACAAGTTATCGGTCTATAATTACTGGGGTCCGAGGTACTACCGGTCTTATGGAGCAGGTGGGTCACTCCTTTAGTCATAAAGGCTGGGAGCGACGCAGATTCTAGGACAGACTGGAATTGTGATGCCAAACAAGCGTGCGAACTGCGTAGCCATTTTAGCCAAAAGTTGTGCAGTCCGTCTGGGCCTGGAGATTTCCAATTAGACAAAGGACGGACTGCACTGGCTACGTCTGTGCTATTAATGATGGTATCTTCCATTTCTGGAATAAGTTCGCACGCTCGTTCAACGTCACGCATCCATTCCCCCTCTGTGTGTATGACAGGCACCGACCAAATGTTGCGCCAAAACAAGCTTGTCGCTTCAGCATTCGGTAAATGTCCGTCATCCACACCTTGGTCCGTTCGCTGCCAGTCTCTATACCCACCTTTGGTCCCTTTGGAACATGCGGTTCACGTTATACCTGTCCACGCGTTTTTTATACCTGCGTATTCGGTTTGCCCATGCATAAATTTTTTGCTTCAGGAAGTCGATGCGCTCTGTGACACGTGACATATAATCTTGAGGGCTGATTCCAGTCCCCAAGAATGCCCGTTTCACAAAGCGCATCACTCTCGGACGAGTGTTCCCGGTCCTGAAGCAGGACAACTTGCCAATGAGTACCCTTGCCTCGGTAATACGGCGTTCAATCCTGTATTGCCAAGCCGGTACGGCGTACCTTGGTCGTATAGTAGGGGCTTCAGCTAAAAGCTTAATACCTGCTATACGACACGCCGCAACAGCCGTACAATACAGGATCGAATGGGTATCACCGAGGTCTTCGCTATTGTCTAGGTAAGTAGGCAATAGCGAATCAAGAGCACACACCAGCGCAATGTTCCGTCTATGCATAGGCAACCGAGGCAGGCGTGGCCTAATATTGTGGGGCGTGGACCGATACTCGTGAAGCGCACATTCCAAAGCGGCCTTAACCTCCTCTTTGTACTGAGTACTTACCATTATAGTCGCGGCATCCGGCCCCGTAGATTCACAGTCAACTACATTTGTAGAAACCTGGACCGGGGCAGGGATATCGCGGCTAGTTTGGGGGTACTCCGAGCGTAGTCTCTCAAGTGCAGCCTCATTCAGCAGATGACAGCGCTGAATGGCCCGCACTTGGTCCGATAGTCGTTGTGCCGTAACGTTAACAGTCGGCTCAAGCACCTGAAACAGAGGCAGCATCCGTTCACGGTACACAGTAAGGTTGGCTCCCCCCTCTGTAGCCGCATAATATGCCCGCATGACGTTCTCATTAATGGATTGAATCCATCTCATGCGGCGCACGTTACCACCGGCAGCGGGGGCCCTGCTTGAGGCCGGTGGGCCTCTGGGTCCCAAGCTTGTAGGTGGCCGGCCTCTCCCTCGGCGGCGTGCAGGTGGTGGTGACGTCGGCGGGGAGAAGTACTCGTCGCTCGACGAGCTCGACGCCTCAGCAACGGTTGGTGTCGACGTAGCGTTCGGTTCCCGTGTTTGCGAGGCGGAGCGGAGCGACGAGTCCGGGGGTGGAGTTTGTGCATCTTGTGCTCTGGCGCGACTTCTTGTTATCATTTTCGTATTATTGGTCTATTGATTTCTTCTTTTATAATTGTAATGTGTTTTGCTTGACATATTGTCATCATCTGTCATTCTGTTTATTTTTGGTTTACTGAATTTGATCGGAATAGGTGTAATTTTCGTAAATTTACTATTAAATGGACAATGAGGTTTCCTTTTCTTTTTGCGGCTATTGTATGGTTTGTAAAAGCTTGTAAAATTACGAATTTAAATGTTATTTGGACGGAGATATATTTGAGACGTCATGACTCTTTAAGTGTTGCCAGGTTATTATTATTATTAATGGTGGAGTTCACCGTTACCTGAACTGCCCTGTTGCTTATCAGTTCTGTGATCCAGTTTCTTATGACTGGTTCCACATTAAATTTCTGTAGGGCGTGATTTATGCTCTTGTGCATAGTTTTATCAAAAGCTCCTTCTATGTCAATGAAGGCGGCTAGTGTTGATGCCTTGTTTGTGATAGCTGTTTCTATCTTGTGAACTACTAGGTGCAGTGCTGACTCCGTGGATCTGCCTTTTCTGTAGGCATGTTGTTGGGGATGGAGTGGTCTTTCTTTGTGTCTTGTTTCTATATATATTTTGTTACTGAGTCCACCATATCAATTATCAATTTATTACAATACATCAATATAAGGTAATGGGTACGTCAAAGTGTATTAAGGAAAAGTGCTGTTTGTTTGATATCTGATATTCCTTTGGGAATTATTATTCGTTTAGTGTTATATCCAGTGCTGTAAAATCAACTCAGTCGTATTGATAAAATATACAGAAGTGATAAATTAAAATCGAAAACGGTTTTTGATTTCCATGAGATACTTGATAAAAAGGAACAGAATAATTATACAGTTAAAGTGAATAATTTTAATCCTACTAGTGATTTGGCTGAAGATATAACTAATAAACAGTGTATGCAGTACAATAATACAGTTAAAGTGAATAATTATAATTCTTCAATTGTTTTGGCTGAAGATATAACTAGTAGACAGTGTATTCAGTATAATAATACAGTTAAAGTGAATAATTATAATTCTACTAGTAATTTGGCTGAAGATATAACTAATAGACGGTGTTAAAGAAATGGGTATTTATTTTAAAATAACTCTCAACAAACCAAATAACTATGTCTATCGAGGAGGCGAATTAGTTTCAGGAGTAATATCTTACGCCCTAGATAAACCAATGAAAATCAAGAAAATCGAAGTTTCGCTGAGAGGAAGAGGAAAGCTAGAAATAAAGAAAAGGAGTATAATTGGCAGGCGCCATTCGAAATATGATCATTATAACGATTTTGAATCACATGTACATACAGTTATTGATATAGTCGATATAAACGACAAAGTTCCAGTTGGAAATTATTCAAAAGAGTTTTGTGTAACAATGCCTCAAAATTTGCCTCCAAGTTTTCATTTCAAAGACCGTGTTGGCACATCTAAAATTAAGTGTCAGATAAAATATGAAATAGATATTAAGTGCATAAAACTTGCATGGTACGCTTGCTCGAAATCTTATAAACATGAAATATATTTAGCACCAGGGATAAGCCCCATGCTACCAATGATACCAACGCCTTACATAAAATCATTTAAACTCTTTTAGTGGTTTTCGAGAAGTAACGCTGTTGTGATCATAAAGGCAATTATCCAAAACTCTGTGATACCAACTGGAGGTCACATACAATTTTGTTATGAAATCAATAATGATACTAATAAACCAATTAGAAATATTCATACCAAATTATTAGAAGTGTATACATTTAAAACCAACTCAATTGGAAGCACGAAAGTAACTTCAGTAAATGTTGTACCGAACACACACTTTGTAACTGCTGGAGTTAACAGTCGACAAGTTAAATCAGGAAATGTAAATATAACTGTGCCAAGAAACGCACAAAATCTTGAATATTCTAAGCTAGTGAAGATTGAATATTTAGTTACGATTGAAGCTACATTACCATTGCCTCATAACGATGTCGCAATATATATTCCTGTGCAGGTTGGAGAAATAACTGGTGTTAACAGTGCAAATATAACTGGATAATTAATCGCAATACTTAAAGTTATTGTCATTTGTTAATTTTTATAAAAGGAACAAAAGACAACTTAAAATGAAACGTTGATTGTTTTAAATTTAGAGGATCAATTTATTAAAATTTGATTATGATTATGTAATTATATTATTACTTTATAAGGAAATATTATTTTAATTTTATGTACTTAAAACTAGCACCAGAAGTTTGCTTGGCATAGGCCCAATTAAGTTAAATGTTTAATTTGTTTTTGTTATTCTAGGTATATTATTTTTTGCTTTATAGTTGCCTTGTAGGTATTTATTTTTGAAGTCGGTAATATTTTATTTCTTACTTTTTAGTGGGTTAGTTTGTAATTCACTTAAGTTACAATAGGCTTATGTCAACTGCTCAAATTCTTTTACAAAATATTGCTTACCCCGATGCAGGGCCGTTATTTGTTAAGGAGTTCACTATCAGCTCTATTACATTGTGTAATAGTAGTATGACGAGAATCAATACCACATTAAAGTAACTAAATCACAAACTGTGAAATATTAAATAGGTCCGCTCGTCATTTGTGGTATTCATCATCAGTTCCACTTCACCAATTGGCGCTTTTTAAGCGTAAATGCACGAATCACTACGAAATATACCTAAATCACTGTAGGTTTGCCTTTAATATTTTAAGAGTTTTCTCGATTTCTCCAGGACCCCATCATCAGATCGTGATCTAATGACAATGGGACCAACTTGGAAGTATACCCTTTCAAACACAAAATTTTTAATCGGTCCAGCCGTCTTTGCCTAATCGGTGAACAAACAAAAAAAAATACATACAGTCGAATTGAGAACCTCGTCCTTTTTAAAGTCGGTTGATTAGTTTTGGTCCATTAGCCTTAATTTAGATAAATACGAGTGTAATTATGCTGTTGGTGTGCTAAATAAATAAATATAGCATTATTTGTACTTAAATGGAAATATGTTGTGTTCAATATCTCGATTTTCCTTATTATCAACTTTGTTTTAATCTATTTCGGTTACCGTGGGCAATTTAATCGGAGACTAGCCAACTAGAGCCCTTATTCACGATCATTCGATTACAAGACTGTGGGACAACCTCATAGGTATCTCAATCTGTTCGGTTGCCATGAAGCCTCCTACCCCTCACAGTGTATACCTCAACCGCAAACTGCTATTACTCCTGGAAATCACCTTACACCGTGACGACTAAAAATCACTTCTCCAGCTTGTGCAGTAACTTAAGCTTAAGGCACAAAATGCCGAAAGTACAGAAGAGAGTCCTCTTCTGTACTTTCGGCATTTTGTGGCTTTAAGCCTCCGAATCTCCACCTTTGTACGCCCCTGGTAGAAAAGGTAACCTTCATATGTACCTCGCTCGAGCAATGAGCGAAATCGAAGTTACAGATCACTTCGAACCAGTTTCTTACGAGATTCCGTGTCCATGAGCAATGTTTATAAGTACTTGTTTTTGTACTCTCGGTATTTTTTACATAAACACAGACATAGAATACCGTACAGAACGAAAGCTTTATACAAAACGCTCTTGACATACGCACACATAGATTATATATGTGTTAGTCCGTCAATAGCGTTTCAGACGATGAGAATTGTTCCAAGATCCCAGTCATGCCAGATCTATTTTATTTTCTGACAGAAAAAATGTAGGGGGTAGTGTTTATATGTACACTCAAAGCTAGTATACCAGCTAAGTTGTATAGATGGCCAATTTATAGAAAATAAAATATGTCTGGAACGCCTGAGATCTTGGGACAAATCGGAACTATACGGACCAGAGACAGAACGAATGCCACGATCATGCGTTACGGATGCTCGTTTTGTGCGCGCGTGTTAATATAGGTATGAAAATCGTTGTATATACATACATATGCGTCCCTTCTGCCTTCTTTATTTTGTAATCCAACCCTGCGTAACATAACAGTTCAAGCAAAGCCACGGTCGGCCAACTACTTATCTATACTTAAAAGAACCAAGTCGATTACTCCCAAAACGTTTTGTATTATCCCTAATAGACATCTCAAAGCTATTACATCGTATGATTACTTGTAAAATAGGGTTACTTGTCAATATCAAAAAAGTTCTACGCTGATAAGTTATAATATTTTCTTTTATCAATATATTTTGCCCTCTTGTCAATGTCTTTTCCAATACCGTAATAAAATATAAATAATAATAATGGCACTATAGTAACAACATAACGTTAAATAATAATAATAATAGAATAATATAATATCTTGGGACAACTTACACAAAGCTATCTGATCCTAAACGAAGCAGATCTTGTACTATGGCAACCAGACAGCTGATAAACATACTTATATATATATATTTTTTAAAGATAACTAGTAATGTGGGATTCCCACATAACTAGCAATCTTGTTAACTGAGAATTATAAATAATTTAAAAACAAATACTAAGGGAGACTAGAAGGATCCAAAAGACAAAGAAAATAAGTAGCCGTTGTGAGATTTTTTTGAAAAATGCATGTCATTAGCCTGAAGGAAAGAATCTTATCAGTGCCACTCTTTGTTTGGCAAAAATCTAACTGTCACCGCACCGCGCTCCTCCATTTGAGACACTTAGTTCACATGTGACATTTATTTTACTTGCTACAGCCTTTCAACCGAAACCGATGTGTTAACATCATTATTTTACGGAAAATAACTGACACTGTTGTGGTATCCACCAAGATAGCCTATTTTTTTTATTGTACCTGGGTAGAGGCCGGGATGTGATAAAGCCCGGAAGGCCTCGTCGCAGGAGAAGGTCACTGTCTGATCTATTCCCTCCGGTCTTTGATACATCACCCTCCACGAGTAGAAATCCAGCGTGGCATTAGGCTAGGGCTACCCTTCCATTGTCCGAGGTCCCCACGTTGAGACGTTCCCAATCCCATACAGCAAATTGCATGAGATGAGGCAAGCTATCCGCAACCTGCTCACTGCCACCGGTAGCTTTAGAAGAGAGCTATACTGACAGGCCATACAGAAAATATAATGCTCCAATGGGAACATTATATGCAAAGCAAAGCCTACCGCAAATGCCGGGTCCTAGATAGAAGGCCTATGGACTAAACCTACCACTGGTCCATGTCCTAGACAGTCGGGGACTACAAATACACTAATTGCATTTTTGAAAGATAGAAAAATTTGAATTACAGACCCAGGAATCGAACCCGAGACCGTAGCCAAATCGGGGCCAGAGGCGAACCACCTATCTGGACTATGTTACTAGACCTCAAATTTTTCTATCCCTTGATGCTTGCGAGTTTGCGCCCTCGCGTGCGCCATCTAGTCGGTAGTTAAAGAACTATCACGGCTTTTGTTAATGCTTCGTTACAGAGAATCGGGGACTACTTTTGCAATGCTCAAAACAATAAGAGAATAAAAAAAAAATATCCCACGCGTGTTATACGAAAAGTATTTATATTTTTGCAAAAAGGAATAAATTGCCAGAGGATTTGCATTTCACCGATGAATATTCTTAAACGAGTTTGTGTCTGCTTGGAGGGTATTTCGAAAGATATGTGGCTAGAAAATTTGTGAATAAATTAGATTTAAAAAGCTTTAAGTGTAGAGAGCCAAGTCTTTCTGTCTTGAACGAGCTGGCTATAATGTGGAATTCCGTTGTTCTGGAATTTGCGCTACATACTCCTACCTACTTGAATTTGACTTTTTAGGTGATTAAGAAAAATATATGTTTTTGTTCGACTGATAAAGGCTGAGGTATTATTATATTACGTAGAAAGTTGTGTGACTTTAGGTTTTGTCTGAGTATTACGCAAGAGGTCGTGGGTTCGACTCTCACACGGGACACCACTTTGTATGATCCACGAATTGTTGTTCCGAGTCTGGGTGTGCGACACGTCTTTAAAAAAAAAAGAAAACACCAGAATTGCTCTTGCATTTAAAGAAATGAATAAATTGAAATGTTTATTTGTAACATTTGTTACTAACTGTATATAAGTAAAGTAAGTACCTACACGTAATATAACCTATTTTTTACGATTTTGATTGCCTGTCTTTGTGTTTCGGATAATCTACAAAACGGCTAACTGATTTTACAGGCAAATAGATTGCTAGTGTTATAAAGAGTAACTAATGTTACTTTAAAATAATCTGGGTTTTATCTATAATATGTATGTATTTAGAAATATGTTTATCAGTTGTCTGGTTTCCACAGTACAAGCTCTACTTAGTTTGAGATCAGATAGCGTTGTATGAGTTGTCCCAAGATATTATTATTCTTATTATTATACCTTTTGATTTAGCTTGAACGAAGTCGTAGGTACAAGTTAATTTTAATGTGTGTACTGCTTAACTTCGGCAAGAGTTACACCTGCCAACCAAAATATAAGTAAATTGGAAAAATAATTCAAAAACAAAGTTCTAAAATAAAAACTTTTCTGCGTTTAACAAAGTTCGACAAACATTTAAAATTCAAATTTTATTGACGGTCTAGGTGTACAGTTAAAAACTTGGCTCTTTTTTACTTATTTCACCGACTTTTACATAATTTCGGAATTGATTTATGTGGGGAATGAGTTTTGCATAAATATGTTTTCAATTTATTCTGATAAAGTTTCTTATTTCGTTTCTATGTGATAAATAAAAATAATACACATGCCGGGTCTCGAGGTCATCATTTGAGGTAACTAATTAAGACTTATGTTTAAATGAAGCATTATTTTGAGGTTTTTACTTACAACTTTTAAATTTTAAAATGACTTAATCTTTAATGTAAGGTTTTTAAGGGTAAAATTCATCTCTTATTGCCCGGTATGTAACATAGGTATTATCAGTTAATTTAAAAACTGTTTGTTGATCGAAGCCATTCCATCTAAAGAAAATGTACTAATTATTCTATTATACCTCTGTGGCGCGGTGGGAGTGTATCCGACTGCTACGCAAGAGGTCGTGGGTTCGATCCCCACCCAGGATAAAACTTTGTGTGATGAGCACGATGGTTTATTCTGTGTCTGGGTGTTATTTATCTATAATATGTATGTATTTAGAAATATATAAGTATGTTTATCAGTTGTCTGGTTTCCATAGTACAAGCTCTGCTTAGTTTGGGATCAGATGGCGTTGTGTGAGTTGTCCCAAGATATTATATTATATATTATATTATTCTGTGTTACGTTACGTACTTAATAACAATTAATAGGTCTTAGTGCAATGTTATATATATATTTTTTAAGACGACTCCCGCAGTAGGGTAAATGCCCTGTGTCGCTGGAATTTTACAAACATACAAGTCACGGACACAAAATACACCCAGACTCGCAACAACAATGTCTGGATCACACAAAGTGGTGTCCCGTGTGGGAATCGAACCCTTTCGCGTAGTAATCGGACACATTCCCACTGCGCCACAGAGGCAGTTTACAAAAGGTAAAACCAGGGAGAATTTATAATCAAATTATTTCGGTGCCTAACATTATTATATTAGCATTTTTCTACGAACCGTATGTAAAAATAAGCAGGCGCTACAGTTCATTTTTTATTATATCTTTATTTAAAAAAAAGGTTTTAATTGCTGAGCGATTATGCCAGCCTTATAGATATACAAATAGCCTTATCTTAACATAATTAGTTAGTTATACAGTTTATATCATTTATAAGCTAGTTCAGATGAAGGATTAGAGGTACCAAGATAAGATAACAGGTACTAACGTCTCTTAACCTAATTTAATTTCTAGAGCATTGCGTTCAGCACCGATCCAAGCACACTCCGCTAGCGTTGCTTAGTGTGGTAGGTATCCTCTTTTACATTACATATTAGACAGTTTGGTGCGTCCACTACTTTCATGGGATGCCCAAACGCATTTAATGGAATGTGTCCAGATTGTAGTCGCATACTTGTTACTAAAATTTGTCTAGAGTACATACAGTTCAGATGAGCTGTTATATTGTGATAGTGTTGAAATAGCTACCTGCAAAATTGGCCTAGGAATTTCAGTTATATCTATACTAATATTATAAAACGAAAGAGTTTGTTTGTTTATTTGTTTAAACACGCTAATCTCAGGATCTACTGGTCCGATTTGAAAAATTCTTTTTTTGTTGGATAGCCCATTTATCGAGGAAGGCTATAGGCTATATAACATCGCGCTACGACTAATAGGGGCTGAGAAGCGACGAGAAATGTTTCAAAAACGGGAAAAATTACGCATACGAAGTTGCGCGGGACAGTTAATATTACATAAACAAATAGAAAAAGAGAGGCCCATGAGTTTCCTGGCAGCTTCTTCTCATGAGCTTTACACTAGAAACTGCCACCTAACTTCATTTTGTTTTTTTTAAACAATTCATAATTTTATTATTATTGTAGTTTAAATAAATCGATGTCTTCAATCAATCATTGACTTGGTTTTACAAAATAAAGATATTTGAGTTTGAAATTTGTGGCTCATGGAGCCTGAATGTTTTTTAGCGAGGTTTATTTTGTGATGCCGAGGGAATAGAAAGGATTTCAAGTATCTAAAACACTAATAAAGGCCAAACTCAAAGTAAAACCGCGGGCATAAGCAAGTCTTACATAAACTTACAAACTTCACTTCTATATAATATTAGTGTACATCAAAAGTTTTCGTTATTTGATCTACTATGCGTTTCAAATGAGAAGATAATCGCGATCGCGACAACTTCACTCTGTACTTGTCAAAATTGTACCGCTAGCAACAAAAACTCGGGTAAAGTACGTATGTGTATTATGGTAATGGAACGGACGTAATATTTATTTTCTTCGAACTATGTAGGTTTTACCTAACATTTTGCTTTCTCTTTACTATTTAATAAACGCCGAACAGAAATAAGTAAATAGGCAAAATTTAAGAATATTCTACACTTTAAGCACCTTCTAGACGGTTGAAAACAAGGCTTCCCGCCAAGGTGACCTTGCTGGTTTGCAACAGTGTAGACGGCTGTTGCAAACCAATTTACATACATACGCTGTTAAAGCGTTTAAAACCGTTAGCGTTTAAAAGCGTTTTAAACCAACGGGAAGCCTTGTTTCCAACCGTCTAGAAGACGCTTAAAGCGTCTTCTAGACGGTTGGAAACAAGGCTTTGTTTTAAACCAACGGGAAGCCTTGTTTCCAACCGTCTAGAAGACGCTTAAAGCGTCTTCTAGACGGTTGGAAACAAGGCTTCCCGTTGGTTTAAAACGCTTTTAAACGCTAACGGTTTTAACTCACCTTGGCGGGAAGCCTTGTTTTCAACCGTCTAGAAGGTGCTTAAAGTGTAGAATATTCTTAAATTTTGCCTATTTACTTATTTCTGTTCGGCGTTTATTAAAGAGGCTTAAAGCGTCTTCTAGACGGTTGGAAACAAGGCTTCCCGTTGGTTTAAAACGCTTTTAAACGCTAACGGTTTTAAACGCTTTAACAGCGTATGTATGTAAATTGGTTTGCAACAGCCGTCTACACTGTTGCAAACCAGCAAGGTCACCTTGGCGGGAAGCCTTGTTTTCAACCGTCTAGAAGGTGCTTAAAGTGTAGAATATTCTTAAATTTTGCCTATTTACTTATTTCTGTTCGGCGTTTATTAAATAGTAAAGAGAAAGCAAAATGTTAGGTAAAACCTACATAGTTCGAAGAAAATAAATATTACGTCCGTTCCATTACCATAATACACATACGTACTTTACCCGAGTTTTTGTTGCTAGCGGTACAATTTTGACAAGTACAGAGTGAAGTTGTCGCGATCGCGATTATCTTCTCATTTGAAACGCATAGTAGATCAAATAACGAAAACTTTTGATGTACACTAATATTATATAGAAGTGAAGTTTGTAAGTTTATGTAAGACTTGCTTATGCCCGCGGTTTTACTTTGAGTTTGGCCTTTATTAGTGTTTTAGATACTTGAAATCCTTTCTATTCCCTCGGCATCACAAAATAAACCTCGCTAAAAAACATTCAGGCTCCATGAGCCACAAATTTCAAACTCAAATATCTTTATTTTGTAAAACCAAGTCAATGATTGATTGAAGACATCGATTTATTTAAACTACAATAATAATAAAATTATGAATTGTTTAAAAAAAACAAAATGAAGTTAGGTGGCAGTTTCTAGTGTAAAGCTCATGAGAAGAAGCTGCCAGGAAACTCATGGGCCTCTCTTTTTCTATTTGTTTATGTAATATTAACTGTCCCGCGCAACTTCGTATGCGTAATTTTTCCCGTTTTTGAAACATTTCTCGTCGCTTCTCAGCCCCTATTAGTCGTAGCGCGATGTTATATAGCCTATAGCCTTCCTCGATAAATGGGCTATCCAACAAAAAAAGAATTTTTCAAATCGGACCAGTAGATCCTGAGATTAGCGTGTTTAAACAAATAAACAAACAAACTCTTTCGTTTTATAATATTAGTATAGATATAACTGAAATTCCTAGGCCAATTTTGCAGGTAGCTATTTCAACACTATCACAATATAACAGCTCATCTGAACTGTATGTACTCTAGACAAATTTTAGTAACAAGTATGCGACTACAATCTGGACACATTCCATTAAATGCGTTTGGGCATCCCATGAAAGTAGTGGACGCACCAAACTGTCTAATATGTAATGTAAAAGAGGATACCTACCACACTAAGCAACGCTAGCGGAGTGTGCTTGGATCGGTGCTGAACGCAATGCTCTAGAAATTAAATTAGGTTAAGAGACGTTAGTACCTGTTATCTTATCTTGGTACCTCTAATCCTTCATCTGAACTAGCTTATAAATGATATAAACTGTATAACTAACTAATTATGTTAAGATAAGGCTATTTGTATATCTATAAGGCTGGCATAATCGCTCAGCAATTAAAACCTTTTTTTTAAATAAAGATATAATAAAAAATGAACTGTAGCGCCTGCTTATTTTTACATACGGTTCGTAGAAAAATGCTAATATAATAATGTTAGGCACCGAAATAATTTGATTATAAATTCTCCCTGGTTTTACCTTTTGTAAACTGCCTCTGTGGCGCAGTGGGAATGTGTCCGATTACTACGCGAAAGGGTTCGATTCCCACACGGGACACCACTTTGTGTGATCCAGACATTGTTGTTGCGAGTCTGGGTGTATTTTGTGTCCGTGACTTGTATGTTTGTAAAATTCCAGCGACACAGGGCATTTACCCTACTGCGGGAGTCGTCTTAAAAAATATATATATAACATTGCACTAAGACCTATTAATTGTTATTAAGTACGTAACGTAACACAGAATAATATAATATATAATATAATATCTTGGGACAACTCACACAACGCCATCTGATCCCAAACTAAGCAGAGCTTGTACTATGGAAACCAGACAACTGATAAACATACTTATATATTTCTAAATACATACATATTATAGATAAATAACACCCAGACACAGAATAAACCATCGTGCTCATCACACAAAGTTTTATCCTGGGTGGGGATCGAACCCACGACCTCTTGCGTAGCAGTCGGATACACTCCCACCGCGCCACAGAGGTATAATAGAATAATTAGTACATTTTCTTTAGATGGAATGGCTTCGATCAACAAACAGTTTTTAAATTAACTGATAATACCTATGTTACATACCGGGCAATAAGAGATGAATTTTACCCTTAAAAACCTTACATTAAAGATTAAGTCATTTTAAAATTTAAAAGTTGTAAGTAAAAACCTCAAAATAATGCTTCATTTAAACATAAGTCTTAATTAGTTACCTCAAATGATGACCTCGAGACCCGGCATGTGTATTATTTTTATTTATCACATAGAAACGAAATAAGAAACTTTATCAGAATAAATTGAAAACATATTTATGCAAAACTCATTCCCCACATAAATCAATTCCGAAATTATGTAAAAGTCGGTGAAATAAGTAAAAAAGAGCCAAGTTTTTAACTGTACACCTAGACCGTCAATAAAATTTGAATTTTAAATGTTTGTCGAACTTTGTTAAACGCAGAAAAGTTTTTATTTTAGAACTTTGTTTTTGAATTATTTTTCCAATTTACTTATATTTTGGTTGGCAGGTGTAACTCTTGCCGAAGTTAAGCAGTACACACATTAAAATTAACTTGTACCTACGACTTCGTTCAAGCTAAATCAAAAGGTATAATAATAAGAATAATAATATCTTGGGACAACTCATACAACGCTATCTGATCTCAAACTAAGTAGAGCTTGTACTGTGGAAACCAGACAACTGATAAACATATTTCTAAATACATACATATTATAGATAAAACCCAGATTATTTTAAAGTAACATTAGTTACTCTTTATAACACTAGCAATCTATTTGCCTGTAAAATCAGTTAGCCGTTTTGTAGATTATCCGAAACACAAAGACAGGCAATCAAAATCGTAAAAAATAGGTTATATTACGTGTAGGTACTTACTTTACTTATATACAGTTAGTAACAAATGTTACAAATAAACATTTCAATTTATTCATTTCTTTAAATGCAAGAGCAATTCTGGTGTTTTCTTTTTTTTTTAAAGACGTGTCGCACACCCAGACTCGGAACAACAATTCGTGGATCATACAAAGTGGTGTCCCGTGTGAGAGTCGAACCCACGACCTCTTGCGTAATACTCAGACAAAACCTAAAGTCACACAACTTTCTACGTAATATAATAATACCTCAGCCTTTATCAGTCGAACAAAAACATATATTTTTCTTAATCACCTAAAAAGTCAAATTCAAGTAGGTAGGAGTATGTAGCGCAAATTCCAGAACAACGGAATTCCACATTATAGCCAGCTCGTTCAAGACAGAAAGACTTGGCTCTCTACACTTAAAGCTTTTTAAATCTAATTTATTCACAAATTTTCTAGCCACATATCTTTCGAAATACCCTCCAAGCAGACACAAACTCGTTTAAGAATATTCATCGGTGAAATGCAAATCCTCTGGCAATTTATTCCTTTTTGCAAAAATATAAATACTTTTCGTATAACACGCGTGGGATATTTTTTTTTTATTCTCTTATTGTTTTGAGCATTGCAAAAGTAGTCCCCGATTCTCTGTAACGAAGCATTAACAAAAGCCGTGATAGTTCTTTAACTACCGACTAGATGGCGCACGCGAGGGCGCAAACTCGCAAGCATCAAGGGATAGAAAAATTTGAGGTCTAGTAACATAGTCCAGATAGGTGGTTCGCCTCTGGCCCCGATTTGGCTACGGAAGTCTCGGGTTCGATTCCTGGGTCTGTAATTCAAATTTTTCTATCTTTCAAAAATGCAATTAGTGTATTTGTAGTCCCCGACTGTCTAGGACATGGACCAGTGGTAGGTTTAGTCCATAGGCCTTCTATCTAGGACCCGGCATTTGCGGTAGGCTTTGCTTTGCATATAATGTTCCCATTGGAGCATTATATTTTCTGTATGGCCTGTCAGTATAGCTCTCTTCTAAAGCTACCGGTGGCAGTGAGCAGGTTGCGGATAGCTTGCCTCATCTCATGCAATTTGCTGTATGGGATTGGGAACGTCTCAACGTGGGGACCTCGGACAATGGAAGGGTAGCCCTAGCCTAATGCCACGCTGGATTTCTACTCGTGGAGGGTGATGTATCAAAGACCGGAGGGAATAGATCAGACAGTGACCTTCTCCTGCGACGAGGCCTTCCGGGCTTTATCACATCCCGGCCTCTACCCAGGTACAATAAAAAAAATAGGCTATCTTGGTGGATACCACAACAGTGTCAGTTATTTTCCGTAAAATAATGATGTTAACACATCGGTTTCGGTTGAAAGGCTGTAGCAAGTAAAATAAATGTCACATGTGAACTAAGTGTCTCAAATGTTAATGTGTTTTAAACCAACGGGAAGCCTTGTTTCCAACCGTCTAGAAGACGCTTAAAGCGTCTTCTAGACGGTTGGAAACAAGGCTTCCCGCCAAGGTGACCTTGCTGGTTTCCAACAGTGTAGACGGCTGTTGCAAACCAAGTACAATGTAATTTGGTTTGCAACCGCCGTCTGCACTGTTGGAAACCAGCAAGGTCACCTTGGTTTGGATGCTTGTTTCCAACCGTCTAGAAGACGCTTTAGTGGCCTTAAAGCGTCTTCTAAACGGTTGGAAATAAGCATACAAACCAAGGTGACCTTGTCGGGAGCTTTGTGTGGCCCACCGTTTGTGTTTTCGTCCAAACGATTGGAAACCACACGCAAACACGCGCGACCTTGGTGGGGCCCACCAATTGTTTGTTGCAAACCACATCAATTAAATTATTTCGTCAGTATGTACTTGAATTTTTAATAGGCAATTAATACATTTTTATAAATTTAACATAACTTTAAAAGAAGAGTAGATACTTATGTACATTGCAATAAATATCATATCATTTCTGCGGCAATTTATGTGTGCCTGTGTGGTGGTTTGGTTTGTTGTTCGGTTGGAAACTTCGACTACACGGCGACAAACCAACAGCAAACGGCGTGGTGGGAAAGCGCTACCACCCGCCAAGGGCGTTGGAGGTCAAACCATAATTTGGTTTGCAACAGCCGTCTACACTGTTGGAAACCAGCAAGGTCACCTTGGCGGGAAGCCTTGTTTCCAACCGTCTGGAACATGCTGTCGCCGTGTAGTCGAAGTTCCGTCTATAAGACGCTTTTGACGTAATATTTATTTAATTAAAACATTATAAGTAGAAAAATACAGTGCATAAATATAGTTCATTACATCTTTTTACGAATCATTTTATTGCTGACCTTATGTCATACGATGAAGTTGCAGTCGTAATGCGAAACAAAAAGTCATCATGACAGTTATCAACTCATTTGAAACGTTCAATCATCGATGTTTAAAACGCATAGTAGGTAGGTATAATATTATAAACAGGAGAAAATTCCAACAACAAACATAAACAATTTCTAATGAAACTAAGGTACATAACACCCCATCAACCTGCCAGCGTTTACTATACATACCTACAAAGTTATGGCGCTCTACAAAATAGGGTTAGGCCTAGATTACACCCGAATTTGTGGTACAAAAGGCCCCCGGCAGACAGCCATTATAAATTGGAGTCCACTTTATTTTGACTCTGTAGGGTTGGCTTATAAATCAAGGTGGGATCAAAATTTAACAGGTTTGGTTTTCAGATAGTTGAAGCTTTTTTTGATCAAAATACCTGGTCTCTGAGTCATTGGTTTTTGTGACGAAGAAGACTATGTATAATCTATAGTCTTCTCCATGGTGTCGAAGTTTTACAAGACTGCCTGCTACCTTCTTGATTTTTTCTTATTTTTTGGTCACATAGTTCCAAAGGCAAGGGGGGGAAACTTTCGAAGCGATTATTTTCTAAAATACTAACTTAACCTAAAAAAAACTGATAACCTTAAAATGTTTTAAAAGAGTTACATATATGGAGTGCCCCCCCCCCTAACAATATTTATTTTTATTATTACTTACAACTGAGTAGCGGCTACTACAAGATACCTTTTCACCAAATTTAATCAATATTCATTGGGTGACTACCCAACTTTGAGTAAAACGCCTGTGACATACAGACGGACATGACGAAACTTCTGTTTTTGCCATTTTGGCTACGAAACCCTATAAATTTTTATAACCATGCTAAACTTAACTAAATGTGACTGTATTTCAACGAACAATTAGAAGATGATAAAGTACGAGTATTTACCAATGACGACTTTCGTGAAAAATATTAACAGGTTTATTTTACATACCTACAGTCTTCACGTTCGTCAGTTCCAAGTATCGTCACACACCTATTCCGTTGCAACATACGGTCAACAGCGGCGACTCGTCACAGGAAATATTATAAAACACAAACTTGTAGGTAAGGAAAAGTATTTAATTTTCCCTTTAGAGGGAGGCGCAAAACCGAGAGTTTAGCAAGCTAATCAATACCACAAAGTACCTTATGCACTTTGCGGTATCGATTAGTGGTATGTGGTATTACAGAAGATGCGCAAGATATACACTTATATGCGTACGTACGGAGATCTCAGTCGAATAACAACCGAAACTGCGCGAGTTGATGGCGTCTAGATATGTATGCGAGGATTTATTCTGGACCTGAAAGCCGGCGTAACATTACACTTCCAAGTTAGTTGCATCGAATATACGGGGTCCTTATTCACGATCTTTATTCCGTGTCCATGGCAAGCCCATGCGGATTTATGAATAATTATTTAATGGGAAAAAGCAGTTTTAAATTTATGTTGTGCCATTTTTGATTGTTCAAATACAAATTCTTTATTGTACATATAGAAAAAAAATATACAATCAATAAGTACAAAATAAAAGTAATTATTTACAAAGGCAAACCTAACTCAAAATTGAGTTTTCTACCAGCAAAACTTTGAGCTCTAAACTAGAAAGGTATATAAAAGTAGTCGGAAATGTAACAATAAAAGAAAAAAAAAGAAGAAAAATAGAGATTAAACCATATGTATAAATAAACAGTAAGTACATATTTACATACACAAACGTATGTTATTTCAAAATCATTTGAATTCTTTGATAACATGCCCAGTTTCTTTTTTTATTATAAAAAAATGTTATTGTGTTTATTATAAAATTTAGCCATAAAGATTTTCGTATATCTCAGTTGAGGTGCAACTATTTTTTAGTCTCAAATTTATAAGGCTTTTTTTAATTACATCTAATAATCAAAAAACACTATATATTTTTATGGATAATTTCCTATTTCATTCACGACAAATTTATTTAATATAAAAACATATATAAATATAGTCATAGGACTAGAAAGAAATTCAAGTAGGTAGATGAAATTAAAATACTTTAGGAGAGCAGCCCTATTGCGCGTATACGTACCGCGCTGTTGTAGGTAATTACCTCAAGGATAGGGCCGAGTAGCAATACTGTATAGATAATATTACCGTGTTGATGCGTTTCTAAGCGCAGCTCTCCATTTACCATTATGACAAGATTTTGACATTTCCGCATGGACTTGCCGTGGTCACGGAATAACTATCGTGAATAAAGACCCAGGATTCAAAAGCTGGCATCTATCGTACTATATATTGCTAACACAAACCTTTAAAAAACCCGCATCATACGAACAATTTAATAATTTTATTCAATCGAACGGACGGAATCGTACTAACGAGGTTATTCTGTTACGAACACGTCGAGGATATATAATAATAATAATACAAATGATTTATTCACTTAGGAAGCAAAACACTACACTTGTGAAAAGTCGAATTACTTGTTATGCCTGGTCGCAAACAATAGATAAAGCCCGAGAAAAGAACAGGCAATAACTCGTGGCCACTCTTTTCAAATTGCCAATGTTTACAATGTCTTTGTTTTTAAACTGTATATGCAGGTAAGGTGCTCAGCTGCCACCATTATATTATACACCATATTAGAGGCCTGATGCAAAAACAAAGGTCAAAAATATTAGAAGAAGAGTACCCGAGATGGATATATCAGCCCAACTTTATGTGCTTAAATATTGGCCAATTTACTGCTACTTAATGAATATATATGTTTTGTAAACAAAAAAAAGAATGGCTTACAGAACTCCTCAATTTATCCTTCTATGTGTAAATAAATTTCAATATTAATTTCTACATTATATTTTACGAAAAATTAGGAAACTCCCATTTATGTTAATAATACGTCATAGGTTAGGTGCTTCCCACTTTTGTGTTGGTTCCGTCATATAGTAACACTATGACGTAAATTCACATCAAGTATTTTACTGTAACTTTATATCAAATTCCTTTACCATTAGTAATGGTATCTGACCTACTAAATTGACCAATAGCGTTCGAGTATCGTTCACGTTCATTTATATTCCTCACTAGCTAACCCCGCGACTTTGCCCGAATATTATTTTGACATTACAAACTCCAACTGGCCTGTTGGTCTAGTGGTTAGTGACCCTGACTAATAAGTCGGAGGTCGTGGGTTCGATCCCCACCCAGGATAAAACTTTGTGTGACGAGCACGCAGTTTATTCCGTGTCTGGGTGTAATTTATCATATAATATGTATGTTTATCAGTTGTCTGGTTTCCATAGTACAAGCTCTGTTTAGTTTGGGATAACATCACGTTGTGTGAATTGTCCCAAGATTTTAATATTATTAAATTTTATTATTTTGTTAGATTACTAGCAATTCTGATCTCTCAATTCGACTTGTGTTAGGAATGGGTTCACGCCGACGTGCACCCATTCCTACTGCCGATAGGATAATGGGTAGGATTCGAATCCGGGACTTCACGATTGCTAGTCTGATGCCTTAACCATTAGGCTATTATTGTTATTTTTCAATGAGATAGATACTCGTTAGTTGATTTAGTGTTTGCGCAGCTTTATGCTATATGAAGATTTTAGGCTACTTTTCATCGCGTTACTCTTGCTCAATCTCTTCAACTTCCACACATTGACTATGCCGATGTTTGTTTTCTAGATGCTAGGGAGGACCTCGTTCACAAACTCGAACGCCTGCAGGATTTGTGTGTCCGCTTTATTTTCGGATTACGTAAATACGACCATGTCTTCGAATCTCGGAGAAATCTAAAGTGGCTACCGATTCGGCAGCGTCGTAACTCATACATTATTTCTCTTCTCTATATTATTCTTCACAATCCTAATTCTCTTTCCTATCTACGTGAGCGCTTCAATTTTCTAATAGCTCTTCCACTATAAAAGCGATGAGGCTTTGGAATTCTCTTCCTCACCCTTTACGCGACAGCCTCTCGCTTAACGTTTTTAAAAAAAGGACAAAAGAATATTTTCACTCTATCTAATTAAGTATGTATTATAATATTTTATTTATGTAATATTAATATGTAAGTGTATGTATTATCTGGCATGTATTTATATATTATATGTATTTATTCAGGTATATTAAATAATATTGAAATAACATGCGTTTTTGTATGTAAGTATGTAGGTACTTACTGTTTATTTATACATATGGTTTAATCTCTATTTTTCTTTTTTTTTCTTTTATTGTTACACTTCCGACTACTTTTTTATATATCTTTCTACTCTAGAGCTCAAAGGTTTGCTGGTAGAAAACTCAATTTTCAGTTAAGCTCGCTTTTGTACATAATTACTTTTTTTTGTACTTATTGATTGTATATTTTTTTTCTATGGGTACAATAAAGAATTTGAATCTATTAACAGCTTCATAAAGATGAAATACTAAAAAAAAATTGAGAAAAATGATCAAGACTTTGTGTAATAAAAATATTCCTAAGTTGGTGCGGTAGCAGTGTGTATGACTAGGTACTGCGCAAAAGGTCTTGGGTTCGATTCCCGCACGAGACACTACTTTGTATAATCCACAAATTGTTGTTTCAAGTCTGGGTGTACTTTCTGTCCGTAAATTGTTTGTTAGTAAAATCCCCCGTCACACCGGACTTGTACTCTGCTGCGGGAGTAGTCTTTATTATTTAATAAAAAAATCTGCTATTTCTTATCGGAGTTAACAAGATAAAGTAACTTAACAATTAAAAACTCAGACCTGTTACACAAAAAAAAATGGTTTATCTTTAAAACGGTAAAACAAATAAAAAAATCATCTCAATTAAACTAGCTTTCTAATTATAAATACACAAATCCACAGATTAAATTAAAATACCTCAAAGATTAAAAATATTATAAATTGAAAAACCAATACG
This sequence comes from Herminia tarsipennalis, assembly GCA_945859575.2. Taxonomy (NCBI): domain Eukaryota; kingdom Metazoa; phylum Arthropoda; class Insecta; order Lepidoptera; family Erebidae; genus Herminia; species Herminia tarsipennalis. The sequence continues at coordinate 3,549,916 of OX243834.2, read as the reverse complement.
CATTTACTTCATCTATCCTCATGGCTTTATCAGCAAAACCATGCTCAATACAAGGAAAAGCAAAATTAATTTATAGTCTTCCCCAAGTATTTTAATTTAAACAGCAGTACGCTGTGTTTTGTCACCATTAAAAGACGTGTTGTTTACATTAAATAGTTTAAATAATTAACGAACCTAAATGGGTCTCAAGTGTTTAATAGTAGTGGATAGAACAAATGATGGAGTCTACAGAAGTAACGAACCAGTCACAGGAACCGTCAAATATAACATAGATGATACAACTAGATTTGAAGCTATCAATATCTCTTTGAAAGGTAATCTTGAAGCTACAGAAGATTCGCTGATTAAAGAACAATTTGTATTTTTACGAGAGAACATTCTAAAATGCAAAGATAACATAGTCATTAGCGGTGAATATAAAGAACCATTCGAGTTTATACTTCCAGAAGATTTGCCGTCATCATTTAAAGATTCAATATGCGCAATAACATATAAAATCGAAGTGGAATTTGTAACACGAGATCCTAGCTGTAAATTTCCAGATTCATCGACTTTTGAAAAAACTATAACTGTTTATGGTAATGTGAAACCTTACCCTGATGTTCAACATCAATCTTTGGGACTAACAAAAAGCCCATTCTCATCAGACAAGCCTATGGATTTGGATATAGAAATTGAAAAGGCCCTTTTAGAACCAGGCGAAAGTATAAAACTGAAATATTTGATATGCAACGAGACAAATGTCCCTGTGAGCGGTATAACAACAAAACTGATAGTAGAAACGACTTATCAATACGATATTAAAAATAAAAAAATGAAGAGAAAGATTATAAATGAAAGTATTGTGGAATCTCCCGGTGCTAAAGAAAATAGTGAAGTCAAACAATTCTGTATTGTACCTACGTTACCAAATTTGTACTCTATACAAAACTCAAAGTGTTTAACTAGAGACTACAAAGTGAGTGTAACTGCTAGTTTTCCGTTTCCCCATAGAGATGTTTCAGTGGAAATTCCTATTGTTATAGGAGGTGGTATTAGTCCTTTTCAAATGTATCGTATATTATAAATAGAGCTTGATGCCAGATGTATACGGAAACAGAGGTGTGTTATACAACGTGCAATAGAATACTCTGACCATATTTCATCACCTGGCAGAACATGATATAGGTGTTGCACCAATAATTGTGCCATATCTGATTGCATTGCCAGGTGTATGACATACTTAGTTAAATCCTGGTGATATGAGTGATTAGAATTGAAATTTTAGGGTACTTGGATTTTGGGCAGAATTAGCTATAATCTAGACACCTGTATCATGGGAACAATTGAATTTGACCTCACCTTTCTATAACACTTTGTTGACTGTTATTTTTGTGATCTTCTTGTCTATTGGGTGACCCTGACTGCTAAGCCAGAGGTCGTGGGGTCGATTCCCAACCAGGATAAATCTATGTGTAATGAGCACCTTGGTTTATTCTGTGTCTAAATGTATTTTTCCTATATTCTGTGTGTATTATATGTGTAATGAGCACAATGATTTATTCTGTGTCTAAATGTAATTTATCTATATTGTGTGTATATTAGAGAAATAAGTAGACATATTTATCAGTTGTCTGATTGCCATAGTACAGGCTCTTCCTAGTTTGGGATCAGATGGCCTTGTGTGAGTTGTCCAAAGATATTATTATTGTAATATGTTCTAATGTAATCGTATGATAATACAAATTGTTAACAATATTCTGTTATAATTTTAAATACCAATGTACCGATAGGGAAAATAACAACTTAATAGGCACAATGGACGCCACGGAATGTGGGTGGACTAGTTTTAGATTACGATCAAAGTATAAACAATTTTTTTTTTGTTTGATTTAGGTTTTTATCACATTTTTTAATGGTTTTGATTCAAAATACTACCAAAATATTAAATTGTCAATATTTTAACAATTATTGGAAACATTTTAAAATATGAATAAGCAACTTTATAATTATAAAGTTAATTATAGTATTAATATTTTATAATGTTTTATTATAAATATATATATGTTTTACCTTGTTTAATTATCCTTTCGTTTAATAATACTATAACAAAGAACCCGACCGCTAAAACCCTGAGCAAATAGACACGAGCTATACCTAAGAATGTTACTGATATTTATTTATAAATATTTCAATTTAAGATTCGAGGAGATTTGGGATATTTTTTTATGAAACACAAAAAATAACATTATCACACACTTAGCCATCGAATGCTAAACATAAATATTTACAGGAAAATATCACTAATATTATAATATGTTAAATACTGTGTCCAACAGATGGGCAATTGTTGACTTGCCACATTATCGATTTGACACAGAAAAAATAAAGTTAACTTAGCATTATTTTATTTTATTGTGGTTAATTATTTTTCTGCAGTTGGTCGAATTAATTTTAAAAGTGAATTAATTTGTAAAGACTGCAGAATAATCAAACATAGGAATAAATAAAAAACCGGGCAAGAGCATGTCGGACTATGCTTAGTGTAGGGTTCCGCAGCCTTGGATAATTGCATCAGCAGAAGAGCGTATGTTCATGGCACTTACGCCATTTTGTTGAGAAACGTTGTTTTTCGGCAATAACTCAATGACGGTAAATTCGATCATGTTCGAAATAATTTTAGTTGAAAGTTATTAAGCGCTATATTTTTGATTTTTTTTCATATCTTTTGGTCACATGGTTTAAAAGTTATGGGGGGGGGGGCACGATTTATGCAACGGAAATTCGGATTTCCAAAAATATTCACTCAATCAAAAAAAATTAGTAGAAATCTTAAAATATTTTTAAAATACTTGTCGAATGAAGTCCCACACGTTGTTGAAAGCTGAAAAAAAATCAGCTTCAGTTACATGTATGGAGTGCCTCCCCCTAAAAATATTTGTTATTATTATTTAGCTGTCAAACTAAGTAGCGGATACTAAAAGACACCTTTTCATCAAATTTCATCAATATTCATTCAGTAGTCTTTGAATAAAATGCCTGTGACATACGGACAGACAGATGGACATGACGAAACTATAAGGGTTTAATTTTTGCCTTTATGACTAATTTTATATTTACATATGTTTGGCTGTATACCAAACAGATATTTTGATTAGACGACAGACAGGACGATAGGCAAAAGAGGCGAGGAAAGTCAATTTATATTATATATTAATATTGCTTTATCGTTAAACACTAAAGTACTTACAACGTGTTCTCCCAGGCTTGAGCCTGGGTTATTTTGATCCATTTTTGTAAGATTTACCAAAAGACATTCTCAAGTATTTAATTCAGCATTTGTAGTTTTGGTTTCGGTTAGCGGGAAGCAATGGGCGAATTTATAACTTTAGGTTTTATTTACTGTCCACATGATTTACATTTATCGTTGACAGCTGCTTTTGAATTATGAATTTAATAGAATAGAATCTTTATTTGTCATAAAATGTGGTAACATACAAGATAATTTTAATGAATTTCCAGAACCATAAACACTTTGTCATAATTTGACGTGACAAAAGTTAACTAGAAAGTGAATATTTATTTTTACTGATATCATTTAATATTAATCAATGCCATATGGTAGATTAAATAAGATTAAAATTAGTTATAAGATTAAATATAAAATATATAATCAAATTATATAAAATTGTTAATTACAAAATCATGTCAATAACATAATTAATACCTATGCATATAACACCATGGACCATTTACATTACTTTATTTTTATGGACAAAAAGTTCCGTAACTGTGTAGAAGTTTTTATTCAAAAGCCATTTACGCATTTCCTTATTAAACTTCGTAAGGGGTAAGTATTTAATTTCACTTGGAATGGCGTTGTATAATTTTACACACATAGAATAGCAATTTTTTTTAAATAAAGTTGTTTTAGGTACTTTGTCCAAAACTAGTCTTGTACAATTTCTAGTATTTCTAGGAAATAGGTCTGAGGCTTTTTTAAATAAATCTGGATTCTGTTTAACAAGATTACACAAATCCAGAATATACATGCAAGGAGGAGTCAGGATATCTAATTGTTTAAAAACTGGTTTGCAAGATTGATATGGAGGTATGCCAACCATTGCACGTAAACATTTTTTTTTTGCACCAAAAATACCTTGTTTATATCGGTTGAGGTTACCCATATTATTAGACCGTATTTGAGCACTGACGCTACATAGTCATAATACGCAGCTAAGAGAGTTTTTTGATCCGCTATTTTTCTAAGCCCGTATAATACATAGACAAATCTGTTAAGCTTCTCGCACACTTTCTTTATGTGTGCTTTCCAATTGCAATTTTTATCCAATAAAATTCCTAAAAAGTCAGTCTCTGATTTTTCATGAATAGTTTCATTTTCATAATTAATATTTAATTTACATGTCTAATTTTAGTTAATATTTATTTAACATATAAACATTTAAAGTTTTTTACATTACATTATTGATAACCAGACTCCTTATTTTGTTTCCGCGGCAATCCCGCGCGCATACACAATGCATACTCTATTTACCATGATAACAAGATTTTGACAGCTAGACGCGCGGGCTTGCCGCGAAAATGAAATAAAAAAATAGTGAATATGGACACAGATGTCAGATGATGTGTGTATCTGTAACCAAACTGCTAACCAACTGTTTTCTGCCCTAGAGGGATTTTTGTTTGAAGAGTTTGTTTGATTTTAAAACGAGACCTAGGACTTTGCTTGCTAACGGTATTTTCTTCAAAAATAGTATAAAGTAAAAATATGTGATAAGTTAACAACAACATGTATCTACCTCTGCCAAATAAACACAAACTTTTTTATGGTTGTGGCAAGTTCGGAAGGTAAAATAAGTAAAATAACATAAACGTTATATATATACATATATAACGTTTATGTTACCCTGTCCGACCTATGTGTAAGTATTCTGTTAACAATGCTTGAAAAAATATATATCTGTCAAAATGTTTTTTATCAACATTAGGCATAATGGTCTCTTTACAATCAAAACAATATTTTCCGCCTCCGCATGTTTTCCCATATGACTCCTTTTGAGAAAAAAAATTAGGTCATTTTTTCCGTCATTAAATTAAAAAAGACGTAATACCAATGGGAACATGATACCTAACAACACATTAACAGATCGGACAGGGATTAAATATATTTCCTGTATAAATATCATAAGTTAAAGCACCAAAAAGCCTTAAGATAAGTTTTTAGGTACTATATAACCCCGGGGATGTTATCTTTTATTTTTTTTAAATAACTCTTCATGTAAAGAAAAAAAAATATTTCCATGTCTGGGCAGCATTCGGTCCAGAATGGTCAATCTCTTTTATTTTGGTTTAAGATGACCTAAACACCCAGACAGCCACAGTAAAAATTTATACGACGTAATCAAGACTACAACACTTGTTATTGTCTTGATTACGTTGTATAATATATTCAATATTATACGCATTAAGACAACTATTTCAATGAATGAGGAAAACCCGTTAATAAATACTGAGGAGATTGTTGCTGACTGACGCAGAGACGGGCAAGTCCCACACACGTCGGCGACGTACGTAGGTAGAGAAGAATTAGTACACCTCGATTTGCCATAGATAGTAGTCGCTTGGACAGTTTGTTTTTACGTAAGCGTGTCCGCAGACGAGCAAATTACTGCAGGACCGTTATCCGACCGTTTGAAGACTGTTTTGTTTTGATTTGACTGTTTTTTGGATTGACTTTTTGTGTGACATCTTCATTGGTATACTGAACTTTTTCCAATATCTTCGATAAAGGGACACTGATTATTTAACGTGTGCTATAGAAGCAAATGTGTTAAAATGGGAATTAAATGTCAAATAATATTAAATCCACCACGTGAAGGTGTATACAAGAGTGGCCAGCTAATATCCGGAACTCTTAGATATGTCTTAGATAAGCAGATGGAATTTGATTCTGTCCTCCTACATCTAAAGGGAAAAGGACACTGTTCATGGAAGGCAACTGGTGAAACAGAAAGATTTCATCGTGGTAAAGAAGTATACGTTTCAGTAAAAGAATGTGTTCTACAAAACAAAGAATTAAATGGAGGCGTACACGATTATCATTTCAAATTTGTTCTGCCGAAAAATATACCATCTTCTTTCAAGGACAGAGTCTGTACGATATCATACAAAATTGTTGCAAAGTTTACAAGACCAGGATTATTTACAAAAACAAAAAAGTTTGATAAAGAAATAACAGTATACGGATGTTTAGAATCTCGCTTGATAGAGCCCACAATTTTTGGATTGACTAAAACACCATTTTCTTGGTCGTCTATAAGTAAAATCGACATAAAGGTCGAAATAGAAAAGACTTTTGTGATGCCAGGAGAAAATATAAACCTGAAATATATAATCAAAAATGACACAGATGTACCTGTAACTGGTATCAGAATGAAGCTTATAAAAGAGAAAACTTACATAGCAGATGGTGACTTCAAAAACACATATAAAAAGGATATTGATAAATGTGCAGTTACATCCTCAGGTGCCAAGGAGAAGAGCGTCGCCAGTTCACATTGTATAGTGCCAACTTTACCCAATTTATACTCAATACATTCAAAAATTTTTACTAGAGAATACAAATTGCATGTGACAGCAAAGTTACCTTTTCCTCATAAAAATCCTTCAGTGGAAGTTCCCGTTGTTGTTGGGGAGAAAGTGAATGGTGAACAAAGGTATTCCTTAGACAGGGGTTTTGTTTTATATCCTGACCTTAAATAACTTCATTTTTAAACCATGTTGATGTCGTCTGACAAGAAAGTATGGTATAATAAAACGTATTTATTACGCCAACTTTAAAGACAGGAAGATGATCAATGGTAGTCCCAATGCCCTTCAAAATGACAAAGATTTGGGACGAAAATTTCTAGGTCGTTGCGGTTTTACCTCTGCACCATTCACGTAGTCATAGATGGGTTTCTACGCAATTAACGTCATTAAAGTTCAATGAAGATTTCCCTCTATTTCACAATCTGGACAGGTATTCGTGACTTTCTGTTGGCAGTGATGACATAGTTAAGTATCAATATTTAAAATGGGATTGAAGTGTAAAATATTATTGATGAGCCCAAGAGGAAAGGTTTACAGGAATAACGAACCTATTACAGGAATTCTTAGATTCAGTTTAGATAAGTCAGAGAAGTTTGAATCTATTACTATTACACTAAAAGGAGAAGGAAAAATCGAGTGAACTTCAAATGGTGATTACGAGTATCTTACGGAAGAGTATGTAAAACTGGATTCAAATATTTTACAGGAAAAAAATAAAGGAATACTAACAGGTTTTTATGATCATCCTTTCACATTTCGAGTTCCACAAGATTTGCCATGTAGTTTAGATTATCCTTGCCAAATAACATATAAAATTGAAGCCAGATTTGTAAACAGTAGAGCTCCCAATCGTATACAAATATTCGATGATGTAATACCAGTGAGAGGATATTTAAAACCAAACGCGCCTCGGAATACTAATTTTGAATTATTCAAGAAGCTGTTTTCGTTGACATCATTAAGAAATAATATTATAACTGTAAACGTTCACCTTGATAAATCTGTAATTGTACCAGGAGAAAATATTGAACTTAAGTACGCTGTACATTATGATGACACCAATGTTCGTATTAAAACTATGAATTTTAAATTAGTATTTGAAGATTTTTATGTCGATGGTAGCAGGCAGAGGAAAGTAAGACATGGTAATATAAGAGGGAGTGAAAAAGAAACACTGAAAAGACAAGATAATATGCCTAATGTAACCTGTTTTGTACCAACTGTGCCTAATTTGTATTCAGTACAAAATGCTAAAATTTTCAAAAGAGATTTTAATGTAAAAGTTACAGTCAGGTTTCCATTTCCTTATAAAAACGTTTCTATTAAAATTCCAGTGATTATTGGAGAAATGTCGAAGTAACTGTTGACCTTTATAAAGTTTCTGAGGACCTTTGTTGTTATTTATTTAACAGAAATATTTACAAATTAAGTTACAAATGTTATGAATCTACGAATAAGTACCTATCTAGTTATTAAAGTGTTTTATTTTTATATGATTAAGAGCTTTAACTTTTTGTCTATTTGTTTATTTTTTGTTAGTTAAGTGTATTATTATTTTATAGAATTGTCCTTATATGTCATGTTAAGGGGGCATTACACTGAGATATTTTTTTATTTAGCGCTACGTACACAGCGACACGATCGCCGGCCTCGCTCTTCCGCACACAACCATTACTTCACAGTGCGCAGGAGCGCAGGTCAAAATAAAGTAGAATATTCGTTCGTACATATGTTAGATTACGAACGCCGTGACTATGACAATACGAAAATGCTCGTTTTTGCATTTTTCCGCAACTTAAGACACCTAGACCTAGTAGAAGTTTTATTCCATATTTTATATTTTTAAAACATATTTTTTTATGTTTACTGTAACTTTAATTACATATATTATTTTTAGATCTTGATGGGACCAGTACCAGACAAACGATAAAATTATTATTACAACTTATTAAATCTTAAATGGTTCCTATCGACGGAACACAACTTGACACAAACTTTTTGAAAAAAGGTATGGGTATAAATCTATCACGGGAATGCAATTAGGATTTGTGTATATTTTATATAATCATTCGTTACAAGTACTTTGGCCAATATTTAAGGACATATAGTTTATACCTTTGTTGTAAGTAGATGCTCCTACTATAATGTACCTACTAAGGCTGATTTTAGTTTATCTCATGTTTAAATTTTTTGATAAAGCAATTTGCATCAGTCCTTTAACATTATGTATAGTAAAATAGTCGCAGCACCTTACCCCAATATTAAGTTTATAAACATTCAAACATTGTAAAATTGGCAATTTGAATAGAGTGTCCGTGAGTTTTTATTGCCAAGTTCTTTTCTCCAGCTTTGGCATTACATGTACATGTAGAATCCTGTTGTATCACAAGAGTTGTTTTCCATCTTAAGTGAATAAAGAATTTTTAATTTAAAATTTTGTGGTTATCTTAAAGACAGCACCTACTTGTACCCACCAATGTAGTCCTAACTATCCTATATGAAAATCAAAATATTTGACTTTCATACCTATCCATCTCTTTCATACGATATTCGTCTAGATGCCTTAGGGTGAGTATACACATTATGCTTATGCTACGCCGCTTTTTAGTATTCAATTTCTTTAGACATTTGCCTCTTGTGTGCCTACTCATTCTATGCCGAAACGACATGCTCCCCCCCCCCCAGCACTACCATTAGCTTCTCATGCCCCCTCCCCTTTCCCCCAGAATGAAATCCTGGATCTACCTATCTGGATAAGGCTTAAAAGAATAGGGTATACAAACAATGGAGCTGCTGCAAATTAAAAAAAACTCTTTCTTATGTGACAATAAGGTAACTGCCTCTGTGGCGCGGTGGGAGTGTGTCCGACTGCTACTACGCTACACGGAACACAACTTTGTGTGGTCAACAAATTGTTGTTCCGAGTCTGGGTTCGTGACTTGTATGTTTGTAAAGTCCCCCGCCACACAGGGCTTGTACCCCAGTGTTCGCTTTTTTAAAAAAAATCATAATAGTAGTCAATTTTGTTACAGTCAGCTAAAAATATCATAGTCAGTAGTTATTAAAATTAAAGTAGTTATAAGAAATAAAATAAAATTTGTCCTTTACAATAAATTGAGAATTTTCCTCCTGAACTGTGTTATTGCGTATTTTTAATAAAATTATTGATATTGTAGTGCTTTGTTTATTGTAACCCTGTAAGCCATTATAATTATTATTAGTTATAATTTACCTATTTTATTTATCAAACTTTTATTTTTTAATTAAATAGGGAACTCACACGTTGCTGTCGAAGTAAGCAGGACAGGTACCTACTATAGTAGGTACCCTCAGAACAAAAGATGTTCAAAAAGCCAAAAATACTTTATTCACTTAGTTTACAACATGCAACTAAACAAACCTTATGAACGTCTGACAAAATTCATAATAGTATGAGTCAAGTTCGCAAACAGTTGAAGCCAATGAGAAAAAAAAATTGGCAATAAAAACTCATCATCATCATCATCATCATCAGCCTATCGCAGTCCACTGCTGGACATAGGCCTCTCCAATTGCACGCCACTTTGTTCTATCTTCGGCTTCTCGCATCCAGCTCCTGCCAGCCGTTTTGCGTAAATAATCATCACTCCACCTGGCCTGAGGGCGTCCTACACTACGTTTGCCGTGCCGTGGTCTCCACTCAAGAACTCGTTTACCCCAACGGTTTAATAAAAACTCATGACCACTTTTTTTAATGCCAATTTTTATAAAATTCCTTTGTAAGAAATTACGCCCGCAAGTAGGGCCAGCCATCATCCCTCTTATTTTTTTTGTTCTTTAAATAATAACATTTACATCACACTAATATTATAAAAGCGAAAGTTTGTGAGTGTGTATGTTTGTTACTTCTTAACATTAAAACGGCTCGAGCGATTTAAATAAAATTTGGTATGGAATTAGCTGACACCCAGCTAGTTATAGATAAATAATAAAATACACCTATAAACAATTGTGCACATCGTACAAAGATTTAGCCTAATGCCTAAGGTATCGGACTTGCAATTGTGAGGTCGCGAGTTCGAATCGTACCCATTATACCACGTGAACCCACTACTAACACAAGCCATTGAGCTTAACTGGATAGGTTACAGGATTGTTAGTAATGTGGGACCAACAATCCCACATAGACTTTAAAAAAAACAACAAGTCTATACATATAATAAAACTGTAAATTTCACGTGTCTGTACATGGCCGAACTTAGTGAAAAAAAATATTAGGAAATGTTCGAAAAGAGTATTCAAACACTTTGCTGCATTTTTAGAAATGTCTGTCTGTCTGTCTGTCTGTCTGTCTGTCTGTCTGTTTGTTTGAACACGCATCACGCAAAAACTACTGTACAGATTCGGTTGAAATTTTGCACGTGCAATCTAATAGATGCAGATTAACATTTAGGCTATAAATTATCACGCTTTTTCCCATAGCAGCTAAGCAGTAAGGGATAATGTCTGTAGCTATTTTTCGTTATAAAACAGTAACTACTAGACGGATCTTTATGAAAATTTGCAGTTTTATAGTAAATACTATAGGACATTATTTACACTATGAATCATTACGCTAACGTCTATGGGGAATGAGTAGCAACGTATTTTTTGTAGCACCATAATGGTTTATCACAAAATTTTCCACAATTAGACATTATCTATAATTGTAACCCATGGAATACATAACTTCACGCTAAAACTAAAAGGAGCTAAACACAACATTGTTAAGTTTCATAAGAACAGTTATTATGACGTGGCCAGTAGCGAACAGTATAGCCTCGAAGCTATGCTAGCGGACTTTGACGACGAAGTCCCGGGCTCGAATCCGATGTCTGATTATGTTCTTTTTGTATTTTTTTAAATTGTCTTTATCCTTTTTTAATATTTTTCTCAATGTTTTAGTTATTTTTTCAACCGTAAGTAACTTATTTACTTGGGTTATTATTTTTTTATATTAAAAATCAAGTAAATTATGCACGTAGGTAAGTTAATTATAGGTATTGCATGCACTGCTGAGAGTAATTAATTAATCGTAGTAGAAATGAAAAACAATATTACATTATAATTAAAAAGTATTAGACATTTTCCAGAAATGATGTGTTCGTCTAAAAAAAAACATTCTAAAAGAAATCAAATTGTTCACCGTGATCAAATAATTCCTTAATTGTGAAAACATTTATTAGGGTATAGGTGCTTGAGATGCTGAGTGGCAACATTCTTGAAAGTAGATGGCGTTGTAATCAATAACGTTCTATACTTAGTAAAAGAAGTTTTAAAAAGAAACACATTGCTATGATTTTTAGAAATGTTTGTCTGTCTGTCCGTTTGTTTGACCACGCATCACACAGGTGCATCGAGGATCATGTTTTGGGGTTATGTTTGGAGATTACGTGTTCATCAATTCAACGATAATGAATGGCTCAACATCGGTCAAGTGTGAGTAGTTCGGGTGACGGGAGGAGGGGGGTCGTTGTTTGTCAACCGTACCTACCTTTAGGGATATCTGACATTTTCGCGGGCATGACACACATGACACGCACTGTGTTTGCTTACTAAAGTGTAACAGCAGTTTTATTATTAGTATTGCGTTGTAACACTATATGAAATACACCCCATTTTTGCCAAAATGGCATAACAGAACCCTTATAGTTCCCTTATGTCCGTCCGTCCGCAGCTTAGCTCAGAGACTGTTAGTGCTAGAAGGTTGCAACTTTTGTATGAATAAATTACTAACGCCGATAAAGTGAAAGAACAAAATCTTGAAAATCATTATTTTTTTAAGGGTACCTCTCTTATATGTAAAGTGGGGATGTGATTTTTTTTCTCACCTACCTAACCCATCGTGTGTGGTATCATTAGATAGGTCTTTTAAAAAGCGGTTAGGGTTTGTGAAGACTATTTTTAGATTTAAGGATTCCTTTGTGTATAATATTAGGCTTTATAGTGAACATTTTTGTTAGAGTCAAGTGTCCCCCTGCCAGCTAAATGGTTGATGTTAGGTATGTGAAAAAATTCAGGGTAGTAGTATCTATCTATACATATAATAAAACTGTAAATTTCACGTGTCTGTACATGGCCGAACTTAGTGAAAAAAAATATTAGGAAATGTTCGAAAAGAGCATTCAAACACTTTGCTGCATTTTTAGAAATGTCTGTCTGTCTGTCTGTCTGTCTGTCTGTCTGTCTGTCTGTCTGTCTGTCTGTTTGTTTAAACACGCATCACGCAAAAACTACCGTACATATTCGGTTGAAATTTTGCACGTGCAATCTAATAGATGCAGATTAACATTTAGGCTATAAATTATCACGCTTTTTCCGATAGGAGCTAAGCAGTAAGGGATAATGTCTGGAGCAATTTTTCGTTATAAAACAGTAACTACTAGACGGATCTTTATGAAAATTTGCAGTTTTATAGTAAATACTATAGGACATTATTTACACTTTGAATCATTACGCTAACGTCTATGGGGAACGAGTAGCAACGTATTTTTTGACGCACCATAATGGTTTATCACAAAATTTTCCACAATTAGACATTACCTATAATTGTAACCCATGGAATACATAACTTCACGCTAAAACTATAAGGAGCTAAACACAACATTTTTAAGTTTCATAAGAACAGTTATTTTAACGTGGTAAGTAGCGAACAGTATAGCCTCGAAGCTATGCTAGCGGACTTTGACGACGAAGTCCCGGGCTCGAATCCGATGTCTGATTATGTTCTTTTTGAATTTTTTTTTTAATTGTATTTATACTTTTTTAATATTTTTCTCAATGTTTTAGTTATTTTTTCGACCGTAAGTAACTTATTTACTTTGGTTATTATTTTTTTATTCTAAAAATCAAGTAAATTATGCACCTAGGTAAGTTAATTATAGGTATTGCATGCACTGCTGAGAGTAATTAATTAATCGTAGTAGAAATGAAAAACAATATTACAATATAATTAAAAAGTATTCGACATTTTCCAGAAATAATGTGTACGTCTAAAAAAAAGACATTACACGTAAAAAAAAACATGTAGCGCCATCTATGAAATCAAATTGTTCACCGTGATCAAATAATTCCTGTGGTGCTCGAGATGAAGGATTTGTTTCTTGCTGAGTGGCAACATTCTTGAAAGTAGATGGCGTTATATTCAATAATGTTCTATACTTAGTAAAAGAAGTTTTAAAAAGAAACACATTGCTATGATTTTTAGAAATGTTTGTCTGTCTGTCCGTTTGTTTGACCACACATCACACAGGTGCATCGAGGATCATGTTTTGGGGTTATGGTTGGAGATCACGTGTTCATCAATTCAACGATAATGAGTGGCTCAACATCGGTCAAGTGTGAGTAGTTCGGGTGACGGGAGGAGGGGGGTCGTTGTCTGCCAACCGTACCTTTAGGGATATCTGACATTTTCGCGGGCATGACACACATGACACGCTCTGTGTTTGCTTACTAAAGTGTTACAGCAGTTTTATTATTAGTATTGCGTTGTAACACTATATGAAATACACCCCATTTTTGCCAAAATGGCATAACAGAACCCTTATAGTTCCCTTATGTCCGTCCGTCCGCAGCTTAGCTCAGAGACTGTTAGTGCTAGGAGGTTGCAACTTTTGCATGAATAAATTACTAACGCCGATAAAGTGAAAGAACAAAATCTTGAAAATCATAATTTTTTTAAGGGTACCTCTCTTATATTATGTAAAGTGGGGATGTCATTTTTTTCTCACCTACCTACCCCATCGTGTGTGGTATTATTAGATAGGTCTTTTAAAAAGCGTTTAGGATTTGTGAAGACTGTTTTTAGATTTAAGGATTCCTTTGTGTATAATATTAGGCTTTATAGTGAACATTTTTGTTAGAGTCAAGTGTCCCCCTGCCAAATGGTTGATGTTGGGTATGTGAAAAAATTCAGGGTAGTAGTATAAATACTAAAATTATAAGGAAAACTATCACAGTTAAGTACTTAGGCTTTACAAGTTTACGATCACATGAGCAGTAACAACATTTTCGTACAAATTCTATTAAAAATTATTAGGTAATAAGTAGGTATAACGTTGAAAGAATGAAACAAAAACAACAGAAAACCCACTTTTTAAGCCGCACACCAAACTAACTATCTAAAAGAATAGAACAGATCGATTTTTATTTAGTAAGTATTTAGTCAACAGGACTGTTTCCAACATATTTACACAGAAGTTATTTCGTTACCTGAACTACCTTAATTTAAACCCGACTTTCACGCGAACGAAGTCGCGGGCACAGCTAGATAAATACTAAAATTATAAGGAAAACTATCACAGTTAAGTACTTAGGCTTTACAAGTTTACGATCACATGAGAAGTAACAACATTTTCGTACAAATTCTTTTAAAAAATATTAGGTAATAAGTAGGTATACCTAACGTTGAAAGAATAAAACAAAAACAACAGAAAACCCACTTCTTAAGCCGCACATCAAACTAACTATCTAAAAGAATAGAACAAATCGATTTTTATTTAGTAAGTAGGTATTTAGTCAACAGGACTGTTTCCAACATATTTACACAGAAGTTATTTCGTTACCTAAACTACCTTAATTTAAACCCGACTTTCACGCGAACGAAGTCGCCGGCACAGCTATCTATATCTATACATATAATAAAATTGTAAATTTCACGTGTCTGTACATGGCCGAACATAGTGAAAAAAAATATTGGGAAATGTTCGAAAAGAGTATTTAAACACATTCCTACATTATTAGAAATGTCTGTCTGTCTGTCTGTCTGTCTGTCTGTCTGTCTGTCTGTTTGTTTGAACACGCATCACGCAAAAACTACCAGACAGATTTGGTTGAAATTTTGTATGTGTATTGTAATAAGTCTGGATACAACAATGGAACATATAGGCTATAATTTATCACGCTATTTCCCATAGGAGCTAAGCAATAACGGATAATGTCTGTAGCTATTTATCGTTATAAAACAATAACTACTTGACGGATCCTTATGAAAATTTGCAGTTTTATTGTAAATACTATAGGTCATTACTTACACTGGGAATCATTACGCTATTGTCTATGGGGAGCGAGCAGCAACGTATGTTTTTTCTTAATTTTTTCCACAATAAGACATTATTTACAATTGTAACCCATGGAAACAATAACTTCACGCTAAAACTATAAGGAGCTAAACACAATATTTTCAATTTTCTTAAGATCAGCTATTTTAACCATTTTTATATCGGTTGAGGTGGTCTATTGGCACGAGTAGCGGTATTGAACGAGCGAGGTCGGAGGATCGAGTCTTCAAGTATATGAGGTTTTTTTTGTGTTGTTTTAAATTTATTTTTATTCTTTTTTAAGTATTTTGCTTAATGTATACTTATTATACAAGCTTTTATTTTCGACTTTAACATGTTTACTTTGGTTAACAAATTTGCATATTAATCAATCACTTTCAATAGGCACCTTTAATATTGTTTTGCATGAATCGTGATTATGTTATAAATGTAGAAATGAAAAATAATATCACATTACAAATAAACACAAGTAGGTACTACTTGATATTTTCTGAATTTATGTATGTTTGTTGCTTAAAATCTGTGATTCGATTTCTTCTGAGTGTCAAAATTGCTTACCTACAAATGCAACATTTGTAGGTTTCGCGATTTGTACTCATTATGAAAATATAGATATTAAGGGTCTTATTAGCGTGAATAATTTAAGGTTAAATACCTTGCGTACCTACGTTTAATAATGCATGATAGTTTAAGTATAATTTAATATAAAATCATCAAGTATTAAACGAAACTTATCCAGTTTTGAAAATAGATGGCGTTTATATACAAATTAAAAAGAATCGGGAAAATTGATTTAAAAAAAAAAAGCTTACTGAAATTCTTATAATATTTAAATCTTCTAAAGTGAGTGAAAAAAAATAATGAAATAAGTTTAGAAATAGTATTTAAACACAAAAAAAGATATCGTAGTATATCTTTTAGAAACGTTTGAATGTTGTCTGTTTGTTTGAACACGCATCACAGTACCGCGAGAATGCAATGTTATAAAAACAGGATATTTTTTGAAAACATAACTCACACTAGCCCTATTACGCGGGGGACTTTACAACACGGACACAAAGTGGGTGTACTTTAGACTCGGAAAAGATCGCTCGGACAGGACTCGAACCTGCGATCATAGGGAATCAGTGAGAGTTTTTTTCCATCATACCTTTATTAC
Organism: Herminia tarsipennalis; assembly: GCA_945859575.2. Classification (NCBI taxonomy): domain Eukaryota; kingdom Metazoa; phylum Arthropoda; class Insecta; order Lepidoptera; family Erebidae; genus Herminia; species Herminia tarsipennalis. Next base: position 3,533,089 of record OX243834.2, on the reverse strand, counting down.
CTATGTATAAATTAACTTGAAGGAGCGGCTAGGTACCTCTGATTAAAACGTCCGATTTAAAAGTGTCGGAGCCGAAGTTGGAGTCGGAGGTTTAAAATCAATCGGAATTTTCGACCTTTCGGAGTCAGAATCGAAACTCCATAACACAAAATTTCGCGCGAGTACTTGGGCGGTTTCGGGCTTCATTTAACTCGAAACTGTCCAAGTAATCGCGTGACGGGGGGCGGGGGAAATTTTTCAATATTAAAATATTTGATGTGAAATCATTTTGGTAAAATACTTTTTTGTCGAGGTGCTAAGCATGCTAATTTTTATAATTTGTCTTCTAACCGTCTGGCGAAATAAACTTTATCGCCCTTCATTTTGCTGCACTAGGTATTTGCTTGGCTTGCCCTGCCATAGGTCGGGTCCTGATTAAAACTAGGCCTTAATATCCATAGATGCCACAGAGCATTGTGGAGCATGTTTCCAATATGTTTTATACAGAAGTTATAATGTAACATAAACTACCTTAATATAAACCGGCTCCCACGCGAACGAAGTCGCGGGCACAGCTAGTCTTTAATAAGATTGACAGCCCCAATCGTTATCAGTAAAACATAACATCTAACACTACTAAAATTGCCTTTGACGCCAAAACAAGTTGTGTTTAGATATTTTCCTGTTACTTTATTGTAATCATATTATCGACGTTAAAACTAGAGAAATAAAGCACAAAATCGTTCGTCAATATAGCAACGCATATATATACGTTTTTTTGCTGTTGTGAACCACTTTCTGTTTCATTTTGGTTACCATTTTTTGAATCGCTTGATTCTCATTTGTTTTTTTTGACACAATCACGGGATCTCGATCTAGATTGAACGTATAATGGCTGTTTAAGGCGTTAATTGCTCCGTTACCGAGCCACGTTTGAACTCGACAAATTTGTCTGTCTTTTCATATGTATAAATGTAGTTTTTTTTTTAATTGTGCTTATATATTGCGACCAAAGTGGTTACTGTTGGCCTCTGAGACCGAAATCAAAAAGAAGAAGATATGGTAGTTATTGAAGAGTTTAATCCACCTCCTGGCTCTGGATTTAGGATATTAACAGAATAAAAAAACAAATTAACAGAATATTCATTTAATTTCTTCGATCTTATGATTTTTAACATTGAGACGAAACCCTTCGCACATGCTCGCAATCAGCAGGTTGATTTTGTTTTTTAAAAAGACAGAGCACTACTTTAAACATTAAACATAGCCCTTGAGTACATATACGTTGCAGAAACAATAAAAAAAAATTAACTAGTGTAAGCAACAAATGACTGGATACGTCTAGTAAAAAATAACATCAACATAATTATCAGCATTATTTCAAACATGTTCATCTAAATCACCTCTAGACTATTGGTCTGTACTGACAGGCCTGTTGGTCTAGTGGTCAGTGACCTGCTAATCCGAGGTTGTGGGTGCCAGGATAAAAGTTTGTGTGATGAGCCCGAAGGTTTATTCTGTGTCTGGGTGTTATTTATCTATAATGTGTATGTATTTAGTAATATTTATGTATGTTTATCAGTTGTCTGGTTTCCATAGTACAAGCTCTGCTTAGTTTGGGATCAGATGGCGTTGTGTGAGTTGTTTCTCTGATTATTATTATATTACTATATTTTCTCAACAACTCGGTTACAAAAAAAGGTATCAACTAATAACATTTCCAGTACTAGGACACAGATTTCCTCTGCGAGGAAGGTTTACGATCTCCTCCTCCCCCCCCCCCCCCTAATTTTACTTGATTGTATATTATTGACAATTCTTGTAATTTAAAATTAACTTCTTTAAATCAAAGATATTTATTCATTTCAAACATTAAACGCTTTTCATTTCCAGATTCGATCATCTTAAAATCTTGAGCATTTTCCATTATTTCCCAATTCTTATGTTTTAAATGTCTTTGTTTCTTTCTGGGCGTATTTTTACTAATATTACCACTTGATGTACCAATTTCAATAGGAATATCTAAAATAATATTTTTATGAGGAACTGGTATTTCAACTTCAATTCTAACAACGTATTCAATACGTACTAACTTAGACTTTTTCATTGTCAATCTATCCGTTGGTACTTGAATAGTCAGTTGGTAAGACCTAAAACATTCAGCAGGTATACTACAAGTTTTAGTACCAGTATTCGGCACTTCTTTCATAATCGTCACTCTAGCGTGTCCTTGGGCTTTCAAAATATACACTTCTAGCAATTTTGTACTAACACCTGAAATTATGACATTAGTATCATTATTGACTCCATAAATAACTTGTATTTCGCCGCCAATTGGTATTTCAGAATTTTTTAATGTTGCTTTGATAGCAATAGCAGCGTTTTTTCTGGAAAACAATCTTGATAATTTCTTTTGTGCATCGTAACTAATAGATCTGTTTATGATTGGCGCTGGCGTAATCTTAGACGCTACATATATTTCTTTTTTGAAATGCTTAGAACAAGCAAACAGACCAGCTTTTTCGAATTTTATACGAATGTAGTATTTCACCTGACACTTTATCTCGTACCGTCCAACTGTATTTTCGTACAAAAAGCTTGCAGGCAGTTCTTCCGGTAACTTGAAGTTAAAATCTCTCTCATAACTGCCCACTGATATTTTTTTGTTTTTATCTGTAACTACACAATCAGTGTCTACGAATGTTTCGCTTGCTGGATAGTACTTGTAATAATTGTAGCTATTGCTGTACATTTTTACTCGTATTCTCAAATTTCCATTACCTTTTAGTGATGTTGTAATCCTATTAAGCTCCATTGGTTGAGTTAGGTCGTAGGCTATCACTCCAGAAACAATATCACCTGGATGATAAACAGTGTTTGATCGCTTGCTCAAATTTATATAACAGGAGATAGGCATTTTTATACTAAGTCCGCAACTGCACTATTTGCCCAAAAAATCAAATTCACAACACTTTTTAGCACTGTTATTTTTGGCACTGATTTAATACTTCTTGTACTTAATACTAATGAAAAATGTAAAAGAGTGGACACGCCTGTTATAGTGCATAGCAATAGGTTAACTGCAAGCTTGCATCGACACCGTTACACATGCATAGCGACAGCGCGCTTACACGTGGAGCGAAGAATCGCTGACTCGATGAGGCGATGTGCGTCACACAGAGTTGCAACACACCGGACGCCGCTTTACCTAATAATATTGTATTTCATTACTTTCCATTCTGTATCTAGCATCGATAGGAATCGTTCTAATTATTGTAACTTGTACTTTATTCCATAATTAAATCTAGTTAAAATCAAATTGGTTTTTTTTGGGTCCTCCGGCAGCGACTTACGTAATTGGCGCAGTCGGTAGGATAATCGAGGCATTTCGAGTTAGATATTTAGGGAAATCTCGCATCGAATACCCGCGCCTAACTCGCTACCGCCGCCGCGAGCGTTCGCGTTCGTCGATTATCCTGAAAGAACCTGAAGCGCTGTCCAGAGGAGAAATCCAGACATCGATCCCAGAGATACCGAAATGCAGTTAATGTAAGTACATTTGAAATCATTTCTGTGTGTTGCATTCAACTGTCCTTCCTTTTAGTTAGTTTAATAAGTTAGCAACCATTTTCCATCCTAGGCAAAATACCCCTAGAGGGCCTGAGCGCTCTAGAGAGGCACGTAGATTAGATTTAGATTTAAATAGAGATATTAGTAACCTTAGCCCGATAGAGGATAATAACCTTGAGAATTTATCTAGATCCCCAAGTTTCGAATCTGTTCCAATGTCGTCCGAGGCCGAACTAATTTATAAAACCTTGCGTTTAGTGCCGAATTTCGATGGAAATCCGCACATCTTGCCGAGATTTATACAACTTTGTGATACTATCGTATCTGAATTAGCCGAATCGAACCCTGATAATAATTTAGCAAGGCTATGTTTAGTAAACGGCATATTGAACAAAATTACGGGACAAGCCGCCCAGATTATTAACTCAAACGGTATTGCCGAGGATTGGGAAAGCATTAAAAAGGCGTTAATTAATAACTTCTCAGACCAACGCGATGAGACCACGCTATACAACGACCTTATGCTAGCCACGCAAGGAAATAGTTCCCCCCAAGAGTTTTATGACCGTTGTGTTAGTTTGTTCTGCACGATCATGACGTACGTAACCTTACACGAGGATATTGCCACCACTGTTGAGGCTAAGCGCACCCTTTATAAAAAATTAACAATGCAAGCCTTTGTTCGTGGTTTAAAGGAGCCATTAGGCTCTCGTATCCGCTGTATGCGTCCTGATAGTGTGGAAAAAGCCTTGGAGTTCGTGCAAGAAGAGCTGAACGTACTGTACCTTCAGAATCGCAGTGAATTTTCAACTGATAGAAAATCTCACAGTAATTTGCATAAACCTTTAACAAATTCGTCTGCAACTAATGTAGCTAATCCTAATCAAAGACAGTTCAGTTTTCTCTCACGACCAGGGCCTACCGCTATTACTTCTAGCTTTCAGCCACCTCAACAAGTATGGAAGCCGAATGTTTTTCAGCACAATGCGTCGCACTTTCAGAAGCCTTCCCATTATGCGAACGCAGTAGGTATGCCGTCGCGAACGCAACAAATGTTCCGCGCGCCGCCACCGTCGTATAATCGATTTAATAATAATTTCCAAGTGCCTCATAGAACATTTACCCCTCAGTCGAATACAGGTCCCAAGCCTATGAGTGGCGTTAGTCACTATGTCGCTAAAGACAAGCCCTCGTTCAGTCAGATACCTGGGCATGATTGGCGTAAAAATGGTAACCCACCGCCATCCAACTATTTCAAAGCTAAGGAAATGAACGTCAACGAATGCTTAGAGTACGGTTATCCCGAATATTGCGACCCCATTTATAACCCGTATTACGAAACCGCGGAATATTATAATATAGACTCAGAACCAGTTCAATACGCGGTCGAGGAACCAATTCACAACTCTTATGGGGAATACCCACCATTTTCTATGGACAATCCACAAATGGGTCTATGTTCTGAAGAGGAACAGGATTTTCAGAGACACGGGAAGTCAGACAAGTTAAAATAGAATTAAACCTTCAAACACAAAGGCAGCTTCCATACATACAGATTTCGCAACCGCCCTTGAAATTATTAATCGATACCGGAGCAAATCAATCTTTTATCAGTCCGGAAGCTGTAAGTAAGTTTTACGGTAATTTCTCCCTAAATGTTGACCCTTTCGAGGTCACAAACGTTCACGCTACAACACGTAATAATTATTCGATTACTGTGCCCACTTTTGATGAGTTCTGCGAATCGGATTATATAAAATTATTTGTGTATAAGTTTCACGATTACTTTGACGGTCTTATAGGTCTAGATTTATTAGAAAACTGGGAAGCTAAGATTGATCTTAAGGATAAGTCACTTATTACTCGTAGTTCTATAAACCCTATTATTATGTATAACTCGCGAAATGTTAACCTGTACGAAGACGTGATTCCTGCAAATTCTTCGAAACTAATTAGAGTACCGATTAATCTACACGACGGAGATGCTTTTATTAATGAACAAACAATATCGAATTGTATTATTAAAGATTGTTTAACCACAGTTATAAATAATCGCGGACTTTTAGAAGTTAATAACCCTACCTCACATGATTTAATATTCTCAATGGACCGCGCCGTTCAAGCAGAAACTTACAATATTGAATGCGCGCTCTCCCAAAATTTCTCTCATAATTTAAATAAAAGTAATCTTAACGAGCAGTTATCTACACGCGCAAAAGATGTTATATCCCGGTTACGCACTGATCATCTTAATCATGAGGAGCGTATTAACTTAGAAAATTTATGTGGAAATTATGCAGACATATTTTATATAGAAGGTGAATCGTTAACGTTCACAAATAGAATTAAACACTGTATCCGAACCACAGATGAGATACCGGTTTACACAAAAAGCTATCGGTATCCGTATATTCACAGAACCGAAGTTAGGGACCAAATTGGGAAAATGTTAAGTCAAGGCATCATTAGACCTTCGGAATCGGCCTGGTGCTCTCCCATCTGGGTTGTTCCAAAGAAAAGCGATGCCTCGGGAAAAACTAAATGGCGTATCGTTGTAGATTTTAGGAAAGTTAACGAAAAAACTATCGATGACAAATATCCCATTCCGAACATCAATGACGTTTTAGACAAGTTAGGGAACAGTCAATATTTTACAACGTTAGACCTGGCCAGTGGCTTCCACCAGGTGGAAATGCAGCCTGACGACATTCCCAAGACCGCTTTTAATGTGGAGAATGGGCATTATGAATTTTTACGTATGCCCATGGGATTGAAAAATGCCCCTTCCACTTTCCAGCGTGTCATGGACAATCTCCTTAAAGACCTTCAGAATACCGTTTGCCTCGTTTATTTGGATGATATTGTAGTTTTTAGCACCAGCCTCCAGGAACACATCGTTAACCTTGAGAAAGTATTCAAAAAATTACGAGAATCTAACTTCAAAATTCAGTTAGACAAATCCGAATTTCTCAAGCTAGAAACGTCGTATCTAGGTCATGTCATCACTAGAGAGGGTATTAGACCCAACCCAGACAAAATTATTGCTATCCAGAAATATCCGATCCCAACTACTCCAAAAGAAATTAAACAATTCCTTGGACTAGTTGGTTACTATCGAAAATTTATACCAGATTTCGCTCGCATCACTAAACCGTTAACTCAGTGTTTGAAGAAGGGTAGAAAGGTATCCCTTACCGCTGAATATACCGAAAGTTTTGAGAAATGTAAAGCTCTCATTATTAACGATCCAATATTACAGTACCCCGATTTCTCAAAAGATTTTATTTTAACTACGGATGCGTCAAATGTAGCTTTAGGTGCCATTTTATCTCAGGGCACAGTAGGTGCAGACAGACCTGTATGCTATGCATCCCGAACTTTAAACGAGAGCGAGGTCAATTATAGTACTATTGAGAAAGAACTACTCGCTATAGTTTGGGCTACCAAATATTTTCGGCCTTACCTTTTCGGTAGAAAATTCAAAATTATTACAGACCATAAGCCACTACAGTGGGTCATGAGTCTAAAAGAACCCAATTCCAGATTAACAAGATGGAAACTCAAACTATCCGAATATGACTTCACAGTCATCTATAAAAAAGGGTCAAGCAATACGAATGCCGACGCTCTCTCGCGTATTCAAATTCACAACGAGGAGACAAGCTCTATGGCTGGTAACGCATCTGAGCGTCCAGCATCCGTAGGTAATTCTTCAACAATATCTGCACACACCAGTCAGGAGAATCCGATTCTTGAAGTCCCCATAGTAGATGAACCATTAAATAAATTCCATAGGCAAATCTATATTACTGTAGTCGGTGATATTAAGAAACGTCCCACAGCCTCTAAACCATTTGATACGCACACTAGAACTTCAGTACAGGTATCCCAAACGAATTTAGAGGAAGACATTATAAATCTTGTCAAAGAATATGTCAACCCTAAAGTTAAAACTGCGTTACTAATAGATCCCCCATTGTCCATGTATGATATCATACCTATTATTCAAGAGAAATTCAGGAGTTCAGCGATGAACCTTGTCCTAGCCAAAATTGAACTTGAAAACGTTAAGGAATACTTGCGGCAACAGGAGATAATAAAACACTATCATGATGGAAAGACGAACCACCGTGGTATAAATGAATGCTACTTAGCCCTGTCGCGTCGTTATTATTGGCCAAAAATGAAAGATGAAATAACCAAATTTATTAATAATTGCACTATCTGTGGTCAAGCGAAGTATGATCGCCGCCCAATTAAACAGCAGTTTAATATAGTTCCTCCCGCTACCAAACCGTTCGAAACTGTTCATATAGATTTGCTAACCATACAAACCGAAAAATATTTAACTATAGTCGATGTGTTCTCGAAATACGCACAAGCCTACCATATCCAAGATGGTACAGCTGTTAGCATCTTACAATCTTTGATAAAATTCTGCACGCATCACGGTCTTCCTTTAACTATAATCTCAGATAACGGTACGGAATTCTCTAACCAGTTATTTAATGAATTTGTAAACCTACATAAGATAACTCACCATAGAACCCTGCCACATGCTCCCAACGACAATGGCATTGTGGAAAGGTTCCATTCAACCTTGTTAGAACACTTGCGCATTTTAAAGTTAACCCGTAAAGACGAGGATATCAGTAACCTCGTTCCCTATGCTATCCTAGCGTACAATAGTGCAATTCACAGTTTCACCAAATGCCGTCCTTTTGATATTATAACCGGACACTTTGACCCGCGAGACCCCTTCGATGTAGATCTAAGCAAACATGTCATGCAACAGTATACGCAGAATCATAGAGATCAGATGAGATTAATTTACGACGTAATAAATGAATCCTCTTTAGGAGAGCGCAGAAAGATAATCGAAAACCGTAACAAAGATCGCGAGCCTGAGGTCGAGTATCAGCCTCAACAACGCATCTACGTTAGTAACCCGTTAGCTAGTCGTCAGAAGACAGCCCCTAGATACACCCAAGATACCGTTTTAGCTGACTTGCCAATTCATATTTACACCTCAAAAAAACGAGGACCCGTCGCTAAAAGTCGATTAAAAAGGGTCCCTAAAAGTGCTACATTGTTGAAGGGCGCTACTGGTCCTGACTGCTCATTTGATAGCAGCCCAGGACACAAACCCGAAGATAACCCTAGAAAGCCTGGATGACGGCCCAGGATTACTACCATTCAGGCTTGGCGCAACTAAACTTACCACCCATTACCATACCTTTCTGCAATTCATTAAACTCGAATCCATTGATGAAAAAATTACTTTATTACAAAATCAATTAGACAAGTTTACAGAAAAGTTAGATAGTAACACTTTGACATTATACGAATTACAGATAGACTTCATCTCAACTAAACTGATGAAGGTAAAAGGTCATTTAGACACACTAAAACCAAATCGCGTAAAGCGAGGTCTCATTGACGGTTTAGGTTCCGTGATAAAAAGTATAACAGGTAACTTGGACTATTCAGACGCGGTTAAATACGATAATGCTATCAAAATCCTTCAGGAAAATAACTTTAAAATTCAGGAAGAGTTTAATAATCATGTTAGTTTCAGCAAGGAGTGGATGACACAGCATTCTGATGTTATCTCGCAGTTAATAGAAAACCAAGTTAGATTTAACGAAACTATTACATTACTGTTAGATAGGTATCACCACGGAGATCAAAACCTAATAAGATTCGCAAAGTTTGGTCAGTATTTAACTATACTAGCTGAAAATCTTGATGAAATCTTAAATGAGCTAATTAGGATAGAAAACATTCTAGCATTTATCCATAGTTCAAGCTCACATCATTCCATGATTAGCATTAGTAGTTTACGGTATATGGTTAAAAGATTAGTTAAGATATACGGTAAGGACAAGATACTAGATTTAGAACTTAGAGAATACTACGATGTAATTAAACCGGGCTATTATTATTCTGATAATCAAATAGTCATAGTATTCAAGATACCTATCTTTGCTGTAGATTATTATGACCTCTATAAGTTAGCAGTAGCTCCTAATAAATATAGACATACCCTTATCCCTCCTTACCCGTTGATTGCAACCAGCAGGAAAGGTTACATGTACATAGAGGCAGAATGCCCGAAGTACAATGATTGGTATCTTTGTGAGAACAAAATGGACCATCAAGTTCTGCAGCAACCAGACTGTATCCAGAATCTCATTATAAATCAAGCCTTGGACAAGACCTGCAAAATTACAACCGTAACTCTATCAAGAATATCCATGGAAGAATTAGATGAAAAGCATTACATCATCTCGTTCCCCAATGAGACAAGAATACACACCATATGCGGACGAGAAGACTTCAACACGCTATCTGGAACCTACCTAGCCACAGTACCCTTAAACTGTTTCCTGTACACCCCGGAATTCACCATTACCAACCTCAATGACCACGTAGAAGGACAACCAGTGAAAATTATGAAATTACATTTAAGCGAAGACACTCAACCGGATGCAACTGAAATTCATCTCAAGTCCATTGATCTTTCTAAACTACATCAAGCTCAATACAATGTCATGTCGCAGCCTCAGTTGGAACTGGAAGCAATCCCATCGGAATATCTATATCATACAACCATACCGTTGTACACCGTCTTATTAATCACTATAATACTCGCAATAGTCATCATCATGAAACGATATGGGATGTGCCGAACAGAAGATACGAAATTAACTATTCAAGATAAAGTCTACACAGAACCCGCAGAATCTGGAGCCCCTAAGTTAAAGTCAGCAATATTTCCTCACTTCAAAATTCAGAAATAGTTGCTGATCTGTCGGTGGAGGTGTTATAGTGCATAGCAATAGGTTAACTGCAAGCTTGCATCGACACCGTTACACATGCATAGCGACAGCGCGCTTACACGTGGAGCGAAGAATCGCTGACTCGATGAGGCGATGTGCGTCACACAGAGTTGCAACACACCGGACGCCGCTTTACCTAATAATATTGTATTTCATTACTTTCCATTCTGTATCTAGCATCGATAGAAATCGTTCTAATTATTGTAACTTGTACTTTATTCCATAATTAAATCTAGTTAAAATCAAATTGGTTTTTTTTGGGTCCTCCGGCAGCGACTTACGTAATTCGCCTAAAAACAATGCATGATCGTCATCAATGCTAATATTAACCATGAAAATATTGTGAAACATTGCCGCCACGTCCCATCCCACAATAGGATAAATTGTAATGAATCATTTTAAAATACCTTTTCGTATTATTCTACTAATAATTGACTTATTTTGAAAGTATTTGTGAGCTTTATAGAATTTTATAAGCTACCGGGCCTTAATCACGTAAATATTTTATTATATATTATTATATATACCCAGTCTACCCGTGACCACGGCCGTGGCAATACGGTCGAAACGTCGGGAAATAAACAAAGGTATTTAGCCTTAAAATATAATATTTACGCGATTAAGACCCGTAGCTTATAAAATTCTATAATGTGTACAAATTGCGAAAGTTTACGTACATATATTTGTGAGCTACAGAAATTACTTATTTAAAGCTGTCTTAAGGCCGGTCGCAATAATCTATCTATCGATTGATTTGGCTACTAGAGATAGATAGAATTTTGACGTATTTTGTATGGATCTTATGTAAAATATATATCACTTGTAGTCAAATCTATTATTGAGATCGGCCGTTAGTACTAAGAAAACTGTAGTACCTAATGTAGGGATTGTGAGAATCACTTCTAAAATAAAACATGGTACTGATAATATCACCCACTAACGTCTAATAGACAACGAGCGTTTTGACAATTATTTTAAAACTATCATAAGGCCTGGAGTCCATTTCGCAAGAAATCATCAGGCTTCAGAATAATATCTACTTGGTTAAATTTTGTTTTAAAAGATTCTCTCCTATGCAATTTCAAACTTTTCTTATCCAAAATACGCAATGGTAAATAGATAAAATTCCTCTGACCTCTGTAGTACTGGAGAGGTCAGTGTGAAAGTCTTTTTCATTAGTACAATCTGTTTTTTCTGTTCTGTAGTTACAATAATCATGACTATAAAATTGATTATACTCTATGGTGGCGTTTTATAGTTCTTAATCGGAGATCGGAGTCCATATAAGTATAGAAATTTGTAATTCTCTATGACATCATTATTGACATATGTCTAAGACGTTGTTTTGTATAAAAATTAATAAATTTCTTAAAATGTTTTAATTTCCAATAATTAGTTTTTATTATTGATGATGTATTCACAGAATCAGCAGTGAATACATCAATCATGTTCCTTAAACCATAATAAGCAGATAGACTTCTAAATATCAAACTCACTGAAGGTATACATATGAATCGTGATTCAAAATTCATGTGAGAGTACCAAAGCACTTATGAAAATGGGGATTTTCTGTGAGATAAATCTGATCAAGCCGATCAACGCTGTCTTCGCACCAGGAGACACAGTTGCAGGTATAATAATGTATAAGCTTAACGAAACAATGTACTTTGATAAGATTACAACATCGCTAAAAGGGAATGGACTCGTTGAAATAAAGTCGTCACACTCTAAACCTAGAGCAGACGACAGGTTTTCGTCTTTAGAAATTTACGTTGACAAAGATCACATCGTTCGAGGAAACAGGTGTAAAATTGTAGCTGGATGCTATGAATCTGAATTTCAATTTAAACTACCTGATACTTTACCGTCCAGCTACTATTACAAAGGGTCGTATAGAGAATACAGAATCAAATGTCGAGTTAAATACTACATCCGAATAAAATTCGAAAGACCCGGCTGGTTTAACTTCGCTAAACATTTCAAAAAAGAAATTTACGTTGTGTCTGGGATAGTACCAAAATTATTAAGAGAGCCAGTCATTTATGGCCAATCAAGTAAGCTATTGAAACTATTTTCTAAAAAGGAAGCACTTGTAAATATAAAAGCGACTATTGAGAATTCTGTGATACCAATGGGTGGCTCAATAAAAATAGATTGTGAAATAACGAATGATACTAATATTATTATCCCTAAAATTGATGTAAAATTAATGGAAGTATACAATTTTAAGATGCAAGGATATCGTAAATTGAAAGTTAACGATGCAATACCTAACAGTGGGATTGAAATAGGTCGCATTGATCCCGGAGGCTTTAGTCCTATGACAATAGAAATGAATGTACCAAGAAATAAAGTAACATTACAACATGCTAAGATAATGCAGAGAGATTATTTTGTTAGAATTACAGCTGTACTGCCGTTGCCTCATAGAAATGTTGTTTTAGACATTCCTGTGGAAATAGGAGCATTAAAAAGTAATTTGCCAAAAGCACATGATCAGATACAATTGTTACCACATCATTTGATTCATCCTGCAGATTGGGAAGTTATGAGTAAGCCATCTCACTACGATATATGGATATGAGGTTCCCAGAGGATTAATTTTATTTTTGAGTTTGGTCTTCATTAAGTATTATATGTAACTTTAAATAGAAGAATGTTTTTGTACTTACACTTAAGTGTATCAGAAAGTTTTTGAAAGTTACATTTTGATTGTTTTTATAACTAAACTAAAGTAAAATATAATCTAGTTGGGAGTAAAGAAATTTGTAAGCAAGAAAAAATTGTATTACTTTTTGGCCGCAACTCCCGCAAAGAAGTCAGATCAAGATTAAATCTAGCTTATGTTCTGATGTATAAGCTACAGTACCTACCCACCTACATACTGAAAAAAAAAAAATTAAAAAATCTAAAATTTCCTTAAAGTAACAAACGTCCATCCTCACAAACTATGCCGTTCATAATATTGGTTGAATAGGATATAAGTATAGTCAGGAACTAATGTGGTGATAAATGGTAGAACATGTGCTATAATCTACCTCTGTGCGAAATTGCATTCTTTCCATAATGCTGTTCTGGCGTGATTGAATAACAACCATCTATCCATTTGCATTCATTTCTTTCTTCTTTTTTTTCTTATCTTTTTTAAAAAGACGACTCCCGCAGTAGTAGTGTACAGCCCTGTGTCGCGGGGGACCTTATATATTACACTTGTTTTACAGTTTCCATTTTTCTTTTAAAAGAAACTGACCCAAGCATTTTTTTCCACCTGATTTTGCTTAAAATAAAATTTAATCCAACTTCTTTGGGTGTAGGTTAGTCAATCTATGACGTAACTTACAAAATCGTTTCGGTTGAGGCTAAAAATACAGATAGTGGTATCGTCAATATCCTACCAAATATTATGATACCTATCTTGATAACTTCGGATAAAGATAACTTAGTAAATGGTGGCCCTTTTAGGTTCTATATTATATTATACACTGAAACTTTTACGTTCGTTTCGAGATTGGTGGCGTCGGTTACCTACAGATTTTAACCATAGATGACATTAAATAATCTAAAAACGAGTCTTCAAGTCTTTTATAATAAAAGTAAAGATAAAAAATAGAGCAACCAAAACGCCTCAATAAAATATGTAGCAATATAATGAGAACACATAATAGATATTTAATTATTGCCAGGCGCTAACAAATAAAATCGCACTGAATTTCATCACAATACACGCCTTAACTCGTGAGAAAAGGACACATGGCGATGTCGTTTTAAGCGAGAACAATAAAAAGCCTCCTAAGTCTCCGCTATATTCGCTTTACTTCTGAGTGTTGACGTCAAGATAACATATATATAAAAAAAAAGTATTGTTATCCGGATAATGCGGCGCTTTAAGGATAATACGATAAAAGCAATGACAGTTTATATTATTCTTCCTTTTTATACTTATTATATTAGATGGTCAGTTAAACATAGCCTTCAAATGTAATATCCCAATTAATGTACGACTTTTAAAATAGTTATTTTCGGTACCTGTTGAATTTCATACCAAACGCCTGAATCAATATGCATAGCAATATTATGCGATTTTATTGCTATACTATTATTTTAAGGCGCTAACAATAAAATCGCAATGAATGTGACAGATGAATTGATTTAATCCTGATGAAATTAGACACAATATGGACGAATTATACAAGAGATATCTTACTCAGTCTGTTATTCTGGGTCTATATATTTCGGATACGTGATAAACTTAATTCAGTAACAACGGGGACGCCATAAAAACCACATCAACTTTCCCGCCATCTTTTTTGTACCGTTTTGGTACATATCTATGATTTTATTTCTCTCAAACATACGTGTGACATGCTTTATGACATCTCCTTGCATGTATGGTCGTAAAAATAATACCTCGCCCTATTTTTGGGGTTCCGTAACAAAGAAAATCAACGGGACCCTATTATTACTACGTTCGCCTATCTCTCATCAGTCTTTTTAAACCATTAAGTCAGAGCCAGATATCCCAGCATTCGTTGGACGTGCCGAGGTTGTATAATTCGAACCAAAACAGAACACTATGTATATTCAAACCAAATTTCATAAAAACCGGCCCAGCTGTTTTAATAATATATTTTTCAGGACATCTCACACACGGTCATCTGATCCCAAACTAGGCAAAGCCTATGACAGTCAGACAACTGTGTGCTCAGCTTAACGGCGTGCTTTCGCATTATTATAATGTAGGTACTAGATGTCCCGCGCAACTTCGTCTGTGTAAATTTTCCCCGTTTTTGCAACATTTCTCATTGCTGCTCCACTCCTATTGGTCGTACTCGATAAATGTGCTATCCAACAGTAAAAGAATTTTCCAATTCAGGTCAGTAGTTCCTGAGATTACCGCGTTCAAACAAACAAACTCTTCAGCTTTTTAATATTAGTATAGACTAGCTGACCAGCGCAATTTCATCTGCATACATTTCCCACGTTTTTGGAACATGTTTCATTGCTGCTCTACTCCTATTGGTCGTAGCGTGATTTTATATAGCCTTTAGCCTTCCTCGATAAATGGTCTAAGAAAATTCAAATCGGACCAGTAATTCCTGAGATTATCGCGTTCAAACAAACAAATAAACAAACTCTTCAGCGTTATAATATTGGTATTAGATGAGTACATACTTGAAGTATGGCTTTTAAAATTACAAATAAAACAACAAAATAAACCTTATTTATTACAACCCAGTCAAGTTTATATTGGAATGGTACGGAACCGTTTCGGTACGAAAGACTTTCAGAATTAGTCCGCTTTTTTAGGGTTCCGTAGTCAAAATGGCAAAACGGAGCCCTTATAGTTTCGCCATTTCCGTCCATCCGTCCGCAGCTTAGCTAAGAGACTGTTAGTACTAGAAAATTAAAGATAGAAAAATATACATAGGTATTACTTACGCCGACAAAGTAGTAAAATAAAATTTTGAAAAAAATATTTTTAGGGTAGGTACCTACATCCCCTACATGTAAAGTGGGGATGTAATTTTTTTCTTACCTCAAATCGTGTGGAGTGTCAGATAGGTCTTTTGAAAATATTTAGGAGTTGTAAAGACCATTTTTAGTGTTCCGTAGCCAAAATGGCAAAATGACACCCTTAGAATTTCGCTCTGTCTGTCCATCTGTATGTTTTTTATTGTCCCCGCTTTAGCTCAGATACCCTTAGTACTAGAAAGCTGTTATTTTGCATATACCTATTAGTTACGCCGACAAAGTGGTAGAAGAAATCCTAAAAAATATTAAACTATATTTTCAACTATCTCCTCTACGTGTAAAGTGGGGGTGTGATTTTTTTCTCAGCTACCTCATCGTGTGGGATGCCGTTGGATAGGTATTTTAAAAATATTTCGGAGTTGCAAATTTCATTTTTTGATTTAGGTATCCGTTTGTGAAATATTACGCTTTCAAGTGAAAATTTTTGTTAGAGTCAAATGTGAGAGACACTTGACTCTAACAAAAATTTTAACTGTCACCTACAACAAGCATCGTTGTTGAAGATGGGAAAAAAATTAGAGTAGTAGTACATAATGAAATTAAAAGGAAAACTATCACAGCTAAGTCGGCTTTACAAGTACGAGTAACAGCCGACCAAGTGAGAAGTAACAAAATTTTCGTACAAATTCCATTGAAAATTACCTATACCTATAGAGTTGTTCGTGGTATAAAACAAAACCACCAAAGAACACTTCTTATACCGCGTTATTGTGCAGGGCAGCTACGGAACCCTACATTATGAGTGGCCCGACATGCACTTGCCGGTATTGTCTAAATATATTGTCATGTATGTATAGAATGTAATGTTCTGTACGAAAATATGGCGCTGTATGAGACAGCGCGGTTTTGTGGTAGACATTCGTGTTCCTATATCTCTGATAATGTTGTAAATATGAAATGTTTTTGCTTGTCTTTTAGATCTGATACTGAAAAAGTAGCCACTAAATCAATTCTAAAAATATAACTACGATATAATCTTGCGTATATTTTTAGCCGCCTTTTAAAAGGTGATTCTCTGCTTGACTCGTTTATTTTTTGCGATTTTTGCAGAAACTACTAAACCGATTTTGATGCAGTCACTATTCGATTGTATATTTTTCTAGAAAGGTTTTAGTGTATAAAACGTTGTCTTAGCTTATCAAACACCTGAGATATAGATTAAAGCGTAAAAGTCAGCGAAATTTGCATTCGGTGATGTGCTTGATATTTTTTTATTATGGGCTATTTAAGAAAGAAAGAAATATTTTTTTTAATAAACAAACTCTTCAATATTAGTATAGATATTCTACTACTACGTACGTACCTGTCGCGGTCTCTAAGACTTGCAAGCTTCAGCAGCCATCAGTCCTCCGCCAGATATGGCCAACCCATTGCTACTTCGACGTACCTACTAAACTTATGAGCTATGTAAGTAACTTTGGTTCTTTGTCGAATGACCTCATTGCAAATGTTATCCTTCAAAGAAACTCCGAACACAGGCTAAACCATAAACACACTGCTTTATTTAAATATATGAGCACCAAAGTTCATAACTTTAAACGCATTTAATTTTTATTCTAATTAAACACTGGCTCTACATTTTTCGCTTACTTACTTGCTTTACAAACTACACGGCAGCTCAAAACTTAACCTTTTCGTCAAGAAATAAGGTTGGAAATTGATTGACAGGGGGTTTTTCTAACAAAATAGGCCAAGACTCGAGACCACTTGAGCGGTTTAAGAGGAAGCTAACATCGAGGGCTCAGCGAGTTCGTTATAAATGCAAGTCATGAGTTTGTTGAAGGCTTTCTTCGAGCGTTAATAAGTACCTACTCTTGAAATGCCGATGGACATCGCTTTAAAACCGAGTTTCCTGATAATACAAAGTCTTAGGAGCGTTTCAGAGATCCTTATTGTATCAGAAATACCTTGACACCCTTTTATTAACCGACTATGGCGAAGCCAAAAAGGAAGGGTAATGTTTTTAGCAGTATATATATATTTGTGCGTACCACTGTAGCGCCTAATCTACTTATCCGATTTCGATGAACGAGGTGTCAATTGATTCATTATAATAGCGCGGGTGACTGCTACATTTTCTTCCATTATGATGGTCACAAAAAATGTGGTTAGCATTTAAGTAGGGTACTATTTTTTAAAGTATTTACGTGTGCTGTTTGGTATCAAATGAAATGGCTTAATTAGCACATTCATTTGATACCAAACATATTTCTAGCATAGTTTAGGTTAACTAAATAGTTGTGTAATATCTCCGTTTCTTTTGGTCAAATACAATGACATAGTAGAGACGTCAAAATAACTATGACGTTTTTGTTTGATGTATTAAATCTGTATGTCATCGAAAATTCAAGATAGTTTTGAATTATAAAACCTGGGTAATTAATATAGCCTATTAAAAAATAGCTCAAATCTCTCGAAATAAAATGAATGAATGCTGTCCAAAACAGTACACCAGACTGGTAATACGACTTTACAACGTTATAGAGTTACTATAGCAACCTGTTTGGTCTCTGGTTTGTCTCTGTAAATAACTAGGTAATAAACAAAACGTTGAATTCTCTTTGGTAGGTACAGGATTACTTGAAACTTATTCTGACGAGTTGTAAAAATGGCGGCAATCTAACATGTCGCTAATTTTACAGCTCCGCGTTTAAAGTGTAAAACAGTGTAAAATATACTTGAAATACGTGATAACTGGACCAGAACGAGACTTTGTGATTGTAAGAAGAAAACAAGAAAGAAATAATACTTGAAACTGGCGTATGCACTTAATGTGCGAGCCATATCTCTACCGATTAATATTGGAGGGAAGAGGAAAAAAAAAACTATTCTGACTTTCAAAAATTGAATAAAGTTAAATAATTACACGATCATTGTCTCCAGTAAACAAAGATAGAAGCCTTTTGGAAGCAACGTTTGCCGAATCACCATCTCGTGCGCTAGACTGTTTTATCACCATGATAACGATCTTTGTTTATACGGGAATTAGTTATCATTATTTTATAAATGTTGTCTCTAATCTAACTTATATATTTGCCATTATGTCGTAGAAAATTAAGAGGCAAATGTGCAGTTCATGACAACACGAAAACCAGTCGCTTACCAGTTATTAAGTCTCGGGAGAGGAACCTCTCACAAAGAAGTTCTAACAAGGAAATTTAGACAACTTTGTCGTTTATTGTTCCCAAGAACGTATAGATTTTATTAGTTTTTCGCACTTACTGATATGTCAACGGAAAGCTCACATTTATTTTCTTTTAGAAGGTTTTTTTTTGTCCTCCACGTAGGAGTAATAATAATAAGTATCTTGGGACAACTTACACAACATCTGATCTTAAACTAAGCAGAGCTTGTACTACGCAAACCAGACAACCGATAAACATTCTTATATATATATATATATATATATATATAGACACAGAATAAACCATCGTGCTCATCACACAAAGTTTAATCCTGGGTGGGGATCGAACCCACGACCTCTTACGTAGCAGTCGGATACACTCCCACCGCGCTACAGAGGCAGTCAAATGATCAAAATGATCCCTGAATTTGGAGCTCCCTGAATCTGGAATCTCCATCAACAGACAAACACATAATCTTTATTATGTACTAGCTGTCCCGCGCAACTTTGTCTGCGTAAATTGTCCCCTTTTTTTATAATTTTATGTTACTTCTAATACCTCCAAGAATATGTGTACAAAGTTTCATGATGATCGGTTGAGTAGTTTTCGCCTGAAAGCGTAACAAACAAACTGACATTCACATTTATATATTAGTAGGGATGTATTTATAAATATACTAGTTGTCTTGGCAAACTTCGTACGGCCTATTTTTTTTGTGAATCTGTTTCAATTGTGAATCTAAACCATTCCCCAATCCACTGGAATACACAAAAAAAAACGTCAAAATCGGTCCAGCCGTTTAGGAGAAGTTCAGTGACAAACACATTGACTAGTCTGTCAATCTAGTAGTTATGACCCTGACTTCTATAGAATGAGTGGTCGAGGGTTCGATTCCCACCCAGGTTGCCATAGTCACAGATAATTTAATACTATACTCGTACCATAGTACCCGGTCTGCTTAGGTCAGTTGGTGAGTCGTGCAAAGATATTATTATTTTTGTTTTATTTTCACAAATTATTTCATAAATAAAGAAGTTGATAAACATACCACACAAACTATCGTGAGTTTATAAGTATTAGGTTAGACAGACCGTTAGGGTGCAAAATATAAAATGTAGGTAGGTTTACAAAAAATAAACTGCCGAGATATTTATTAACTACTTGAGGACAGTAAGTATCCTATCAGAATTGATTCACAGTTTTCTGCGTTTATGGATTTACAGATTTTGATAGGCGCTTGCCTATCAAAATCTGTAAATCCATATTCATGATTGATGGCAGCATATACTCCCACGTCCGTTGCCCATATACGTTATTATATATAGCTGTCTTATAAACAGGAAGATATGACAAACATCGTAATGAACTTGGCCTTAAATTTAAAACTAATTTGGGAGGATTGTAACTCCACTCTTTTGAAACGGGAATTAAATATATTTTTCATCCAGTTTCATTGTCCAAATATATTAATATCACAATATTTTAAAATGTAGGTATTCAAATATTATTTGAAACATAACCACGCCGCTTCAGTTTCAATAAAACAATGGCTTACTGAAATGTTTTCACTGGTAAATTCGCAGAACAGAATTCAAATTAAAACTTTTGTATTTCAGCATGTTTTGCGATGTTTTAAATAATTATAAATGATATCTAGATACCTGGTGGAGGCATCGTGTTTCCGCTTAGCTATTTTGTTAGAATAATTATTACGAATACTATTTGGTAAACTGTTTTTTATTTGCAATGTTAACAATTGTTGTTAGAAAGTTAACATCAACGAATAACTTGTTGAGGATTTTGTTTGTATTTTGATATTGCTTAGTTAAGTTAAGGAAGTTACTGTAATGCGTTTGATATAACAAAGCCCCTTTGCTTGCAAAATTACGTTTATTAAGTAATTAAGGTGTCTACAGTCGGAGGTTGCAAGAAAACAAATTGCTTCTAATAATTCGACATCCTGTTGACGGTACATTTGGAGCCTTGTATCTTATTGCGCGTGCTGACCGTGGAACTGCTATCAATTCATATTGTACGTTAGGGTTTCGTAACACCTTCCCCCATAGAACAGCGAGTATGAAAGACATCTGTCGTGAATTGAGCTGGTGGTTGATTGGGGTCGAACGGCTTCGTTCTGATTGGTGCTGTAGGGATCTCTTGTAATTCCATCTGAACTTCATAAGTTTGTAAGCTATTGCATAGCTTTTATCGCGGGCTTTAAGCGCGGCGACCGAATCAAGAAATTTAGTAACGAAAAATTCCGTAACGAAAATAAAACCTAACACCCTCCCCACTCCGCGTATATGTACGACTGTACGAAGCTCGCACGGATCGAGACGAGCGGCTCCGAAATGTAATGATTTTTTTTTTAATTGTATAGGTAAGTTGATAAAAAATGCTATATCATATATATGCAATAGCTTTACCGCGGCAGTCCCTGAGTGGCACACATTTTTTTTTCTTCATTAATTTCCAATCGTTTGAATCTGTACTTGCGATATAAGAGGGCTACAACAAGCACGCCTGCACCAGATAATATCACGTATAAAGGGATCGTAGTATGGTACACGCCATAGTCTATGTTATTTTCTTTTTTATTTGTTGTGAAGTGTTATTGCCGAAAAATAACTACTATTTCCAGCCACAAACAGTGGCCCATGACCGCATTACATATTTGATGTCTGTATGGAGGGAGAATACTTAAATATTGTAAGAAGAAGAAGAACATACTGAAAGAAGACTTGACCCATTTTTTTCACTTTGTCGTACAAATTTTAAACATTTTCTTACATAAAATCCTTGTCCTGTTGTTACAAATAAGTGCGGCCCTTCTGAAGTGCGCTTTATTTTTATTTTATATCAATCGAAAAATATTTTTACAATATCGATCGAAAAGGTTTTCAATATTTGGCATTTTGCGTCGCAAAAAACGTTCAACTTGACAACCTCCTTTTTCTATTGGTTAAAATAGACTCCAAGTTTGTAGGGCACTTTATTCTAAGCTGTAACAATACGAAATGGTTTTAAAGAATAGAAGCACTTACAGTATTACGAAGAAAGTGCCGTCTCATCTCTAAATAGCTCGCTACGGAGCGAAACGAAACTGAATAAATGAAGGGTTAACATTGGAATCTAGACTGTCTTTCTGATGCCTGTGCCTTTTTCTATCTTAAAAAAAAAAAACAATTGCCGCAGTATTTTCATTGACCTATAGACTTCAATTTAAAAAATACCACTCTCTAGAAAGAGATAACGCTACTTTGTGCACAATATATGTCAAAGGCCGATTTTCTCTCTTTTACGCCTTGCAGTCAATATTTACTTTTTAATTGTAAGGGATGGTGCAGTCCTGGTCTCTACGTCAATGGCAATATACCTACTACCATGTGTCACGGGGAACAGTACAAACATACAACTCACGGCCACCCAGATTTAGGACAACCATTTCTGTATCACAGAAAGTGGTGTTTCGAGGGAATGGAATCCTTCGTGGGTTCGTGGTAACAGTTTTCCTAAACTTAAATATACTAGCTGGGTTCACTGAGCTTAGTTTGGTGTTTATAGGGTTCAAAAATAAAAACGGTTCGAGCAGATCTACTTACTTTGCTTTATTAAAATAAATACTATTATAAAAAAAAATGTTGTTTGTATGTAGGATATAAAATAAGGTATTTTTTTATAAAAATTAAAAAACAAAACTCTTTAATTATGAACACAATTTCATTAAAATCGTTAAAACGTTTTCCGAGAAGGTTCGTAAATCGATATTGTTGATTTGTAATATACATACTAACAACCTCCTGCTCGTGGCTTCTTTACATTACAATAAATAACTTATATCACTAAGTTATCCGGTGTAATGTAAAGAAGCCACCAGGCCAGGGAGGTTATAGTATTCTAGTTGACCCCCGCAACTACGTATGCGTAAATTTTCCCCGTTTTTGCAACATTTTTAATTGCTGCTTCGCTCCTGTTGGTTGCAGCGTGATGTTATATAGTCTATAATATAACCTTTCTCGATAAATGGACTATCCAACAATGAAAGATTTTTTAAATTCGGACTAGTAGTTCCAGAGATTACCGCGTTCAAATAAACAAACTCTTCAGCTTTATAATATTAGTATTGATACAACAAAGCGTTCCTTTTGAGGCGAAGAAACCGAAAACTACTAATTGTTAAAGTTAATAAACTATTTGAATTTTTCTTCTAAAAGATCCCTCACATAACATAACGATACTCGTACAATACCCCTCGTCTTTGATCTTACCCTTAACCCGTTCGAATGTTTCTCAACACGCAAACCCAACGAGTTTTTACCCGACTGCGCAGAAGTTGAAGTAATACATCAAAGAAATTCTTCTTTGTCGTATAAGAGATACCTACCTCTTGAAAAGCCCTCATTAGAAGTCTCGTTAGGTTGATTGATGTGAGTTTGTGCTCGTAATAGGGTGTTTAAAGAAGTTATAAACGTGCCTACGCGGTCCAAAGAATACTGTAAATGATTATTAGGGTAATTTATTTTAAAAACATTCCCCTTTTTGGTTTTTACCCGACTGTATACATATCTTTCCAACCTCAAGATGGATTTAAACAATTAAGATGTCGTTAGATGTCTTGACTGCCCAAGCGCTCTTAAGTACGTGGAGTTTAAAAAACAAACATGGCGGCTGTGAGATGTCAAAAAAAGAGGTGTAAAAAAAAATTGGAGTACCGCAATATTGGTATCAAATAAAAGGGCTCATCGTAAGCATTTCAAAAGGGTAAAACATGAACCCCAACAGGATTTTATTCAACACTTTGTCGGTGTGGCTGATTTGTAAATTTGTATATTCATGCTAAATTACAGCTAGGACTAATTGTTTGTGCTATGCTGCGGACAGATGGACATGGTGAAAGTATTGTTTTAGGGTTGTTTGCCCACTATGGAACCCTAAAAACACTGGTTTAAACAACGAAAATCATTACTGTAGCGTAATAACACTCGATGATTTTAAAAAGAAAGAAAGAGAAGAACTGTGGCCTCACATCCTGTTTAGGTTCCGTAGCCAAAATGGCAAATCGGAATCCTTACAGTTTCACTCTGTCCGTCTGCCTGTCTGTCTGTCTGTCTGTTAGCTCAGAGACCCTTAGTACTAGAAAGCTGTAATTTGGCATGGATATACATATTAGTTACGCCGAAAAAGTGGTAGATTAAATCTTAAAAAATATTTAGGGGTTGTGAATACCACTTTTGGATTTAGGGATCTATTTATGAAATATTAAGCGTTATAGTGCAAATTTTTGTCAGAAGCAAGTGGTAGATAGCTAAATGGTTGTTTTTGGAGATATGGAAAAGTTTAGGGTATATAATGAAATTAAAAGGAAAACTATTACAGCTAAGTAGGCTTTACAAGTTAACGAGTAACAGCAGACCAAGTGAGAAGTAACATCATTTTAGTACAGATTCCATTAAAAATACTTATATACCGTTGTTAGTAGTATGAAACAAAAACAACAGAAAACCCACTTCTTATAACGCATTATTGTACATTGGACGTATCCCGATATGCACTCGCCCGGTTTTTTTAAATAGACTTTCGACTATCTTATTCTGACGTTTATAAGAGTTACCTAAGTAAATAAAGTACTTTGACTGTACGTGACTTACCCACTTATTTATTTTTATTTAAACGTATTACACACAAAAGTTTCAATGGCGGATTTAATGCCACAAACATTTTTTTCCAGTCAACCTGTTAGGTACCTGTAGGTGCTTAATTGTCACAAACAGATAATGTAAAGCTAGCTTTAACCCATAGCTACGTTTGCGTAAACCCCTTATGAGCTTGAGTTTCTTAAAAATGTTTCTTATACCTTGTCTACGTCACAAAATAAATGTTCAGTCAAATTTCAGTTCTATCGGTTCAAGGGCTTGAGTTGGACATATACAATCCAAACACTGCACTCTATATATATATACACGTTGATATCAGTGCATGTTTAGACATCAAATCGTAATATTTATGAGCTATATACCAACAACTGTGCCTCGAACAGCACAGACAAAAAGCAAGATTTAAAAAAACATTTCGTTGGTTTACCAAAAACACATTCGCTATTTTTCCTTCCTGAAAGATCAAGTTTTTGCATGTAAACATGACCATCTTTTTTACTGCTAACGTTTACAGCGTGTTCCAAAAAAAACTACGAAACAGCGTTTTTTAAAACAAGAAACGGAAATGTGTTAGAATACTATGGTCGATTCCACTGCTCTCAAGGAATTGTATGATCGTCATTTGCATATGTAGCGTCTAAACTGAGAAAAAGTCTGGTTCTGAAGGCATTTTATACAACCTATCTTGAATATTTCACTACTGAACTAGAGAGTTTTTTCTTAAGACTGGATGACCGCTCGTTCAGCCATTTTGAACCTTTTTATGGGGTGAAATAAAGTTCAAGATGCTTAGCTTTAGGCGCAGGAGAATATCGAACGAAACCACAGATATAGTTGTGAATATGACTTCAAACTAAGTTGACATTTTTACAATTCCGCTTGATATATTAGCAAAGGCCATATTGAAAACAAAGCGAAACGAAAATGAGCCCGTTTAGGTCCGCTTGTGTGACTATTGCGTCTTTTTACCCGACTGCGGAGGAGGGTTATGTGTTTGACGTGTATGTTTGTATGTGCGTTCCTTTGTGGGTGGATCGATTTTGATGATTCATTCAGTCGATTCGTACTAATCTTGTGAGTGCCACTAAAAACATGACAGCAATCAAAATTCAAAATGTCGACAGCCGGACAACATATTATGATAGAAAAAAGAATAAAGTCAACAAACTATGTCATCTGGGGTATCATCGTGTAGATATTATAAAGGTTTCTAGGTTTTTTGAATCAGTTTTTCATTTAAAATAACCGTTTAGGATATATAGTGATGTAAAGTTTGTTACCCACTATTCTCACTTATATTTTCGGTAGATACCGTTATTAGGTACGTTACGTCTTACAACTAAGCAGTAAAAGTATTAAATAAAAAATAAATTTAAAATCAAAATTATCGGAGGCATTTTAGTAAGTTGGGACCTGGGATTCATGAATGCCTCCAACTGCATGATTTTGTACACTACAAAATTCTGAGTCTGATTAGCAATTAGCTGAGCAGTAAAAACATAGCTAAACGAACTTATGTAAACGTATTCCAAGTGGAAAAACATACTCCAGAGAAAAGATCTTCCTCAATTTCTGGGCCTCAAAAGTGTAAGATGGAGTGAAACAAAATAAAAACCCGCTCTATATTATGCAAGCTTTCCGTTTCACAAACAAGGAAGATACCTACTTAAATGTAATAAAAACCAGTTAATACCTGAAAGTCAACTACGTAATTTAAATATGATTTTCTTTATATTTTATTATAATACTGGGATTATAACGGACCAGGCGTTCGCCAGCTTTTATCGTAGCCAACAATGATGTTGGAGTGGAAAATTTAAATTTAAATTAAAAATGGCGACTTCAAAGGTACATTTTCTTTTTTCCCTGACATTATTTATGTGGGGCTGGTCAATGTTAGTCAAAAAAGACATATTTTTTAAGTAGAGGACTATGTTATCAAATTTTTTTGGGTACTCTGGTAAATACAGTCAGCAACAAAGTTAACTTCCACTCTTTAATAAATCAATGATTGCTTGAAAACGTAAATTTTCCCTACAGAGTTTTTTTTTATTTTATTTTTTTAAACACGACTCCCGCAGTAGGGTACAAGCCCTGTGTCGCAGTGGATTTTACAAACAAACAAGTCACGGACACAAATTACACGCAGACACGGAACAACAACTTGTGGATAACACAATAATGTCCCGTGTGGGAATCGAACCCACGACCTCATACGTAGCAGTCGGATACACTCCCACCGCGCCACCGAGGCAGTCAGTATTATACCAGATTCGCTCAAGTTACAACAACCTGTAACTACGCATCCGGTTACATACCCTTATTAAAATCCTAACGGTTTATTGACGTGATAACGTCTTATAAATCTATGACCGGCTACACTCACGAAAAAGCGTGACGTCACCACTCACGTCCACCGACGTTCCGCTTGCTGATAGGCTGAAGTAATGTGGCCGTCACGCGCCCGCGTCCACTAAAGCTGTCACAGGCATGGTTGTTTATTACAATGCCATCAATATTTTGGTGATTGCAGCTACATGCGATACAATTAGATAGCGGCGGTAGCCTAATGGCTAAGGCATCGGTCTCGTAATCGTGAGGTCACTGGTTCGAATCCTACCCATTATACTACCGACGTGAACCCACTCCTAACACAAGCCTTTGAGCTTAGCTGGAGGGGTTAACAAGATTGCTAGTAATTTGGGACTCAATCCCACATTGCTAGTTATCTTATTTTATTAAAAAAAAAGGAATTATTGGAAATAAAAAAAATAAAAAAATCTTATTGCGTTATCATGTAAAATTATCGTCCGTAAACCGATTTTAAACACAACCGTTTTTTTATTAATTTTACATTAATACATTATCACATAATATTCATGCCACTTATGTTAATGACTATAAAGCCAGCTACATACCAGCACTTAGCAATGACAATGTTCCAATTAATTTTATCTCCAAAATCAATTTGACAAACCACGGCTTTTAAAGTCTTTTAATTCGAGTGTGAATATTTTCTCCAATCTAATTTTTTTTGACTATGCGATAGAAGACATTAGTGCGAAATCAGTTTGTCTGCTGACCGTACAAGTACTCATATGCATAAACTAATGTTTCTTGTTGGTTTATGTTTACCGACCGCGTTAGTACACAGGGTTGGTAAATTACTTAAAGAGTATTATATTCTATATGCTTATAGGATAAGCTGTGCCCTGTCCTTTATCAGTGTGATTCAATTTACTAGCAGCCCACCCATGGTTACGCTTGGATGCGACTTAGAGCCTATTTTGTACCTGGCTGCAAGGAAGGGTTATCTTTCTCGCGCGTATAGTGTAGGTATGTATGTATGTAATATTCTTTATAACACATTTGCTCGTAAAGGGTCTCTTATTTCACTAATTTCAATATCGTAATGTATCTCATCACGTACTTGTGCGTTATTGTAATGTAAAACGCACGGTTTATCAAGATGCTCCGTCCAAAACGAACGGTACTTTTTTAAATCTTAGCAAAGAGTTTTATGTCAGAAAAGTGGTCAACATTTTATAAAAAAAAATTAACTTTGAGAGATAAGGTATAATAAATAAACATTTAAATCGTTAATTTAATTAATGTTAACCTTTAATTACAACCATTTATCAGTTACAAAACACCAAAATATTAATTTACTTTATTAGTAATATTATTATCATTTATTTAAAGTAACTCTGTGGCGCGGTGGGAGTGTATCCGACTGCTACGCAAGAGGTCGTGGGTTCGATCCCCACCCAGGATAAAACTTTGTGTGATGAGCACTATGGTTTATTCTGTGTCTGGGTGTTATTTATCTATAATATGTATGTATTTAGTTATATATAAGTATGTTTATCAGTCGTCTGGTTTCCATAGTACAAGCCCTGCTTAGTTTGGGATCAGATAGCGTTGTGTGAGTTGTCCAAAGATATTATTATTATTATTATTATTATAACTTTGACTCAATTTGTTAGTAATTACATTTTACTTAAAACTATGTTAGTAGCTAATCTAGACAAAAAGTATGACAATAGTATGTGCCTACACAAATCACCGCTGTATCATTCCATTTCATTGTGAAAAGGCACAGCAATGATTCATGTAGACACAATCCAATCCATTTACAATCATGTTGATGATGCTGTTAGGGCTGGCCCGAGCCCTACGGACCAGGGATGCACACCTTTTGCGCATTGTGGTATAAAAACAGTCAACGCTCGCCTCAGCGAACATCCCTGATGCGCTACAGAAACGGGGCAGCCCCAAAATCACCCTGAATGCATTATTATATTGGATACGGAGGGTGTTGTAAGACTTTTGAGTATATCTAGCCCACAGGTTGCACGTGTAAAAAGATGTGCAATATGCTCGTAACAGTGTGATTTTAACTTGTGTTTAACATCGTGTAAACTTGCGAGCCAGCATTTTCGCTCTCACTGACAACGCCCTCCGTTCCCTTTCTATGTCTTCATCGACCTTGAGCCCGGGAGTCAGGATGTGACCCAGGTACTTAAAAGAGTATACTATTTGTAGTAATATTGGCTGTTATTGTGCCTTTGCCTTAAAAAAAGCGCTGATGCGCGCGCATCGCTAATTTGTGAACAAGTAAAAATGATTCCGCGCGCTTTTTTTTTCGCTGTATTGTTTTTATTTGAAAATGTTATTTGTTTCCTCGCACATATGTTATAAAACGTCGTATGATATACGTGCGCTTTGATAACTACAGCCTCTGCTTTTTTGTAGCCTTTAGCTTTAGCCTTGTAGCAATATCGTCTCGGTGCCCTCGCCTACAGCTCGGGCTAGCAATATCGCCTCGGCTGTAATTTTCAACTTACCGCACTTATATCATAATGTACTATTATTACCTCATATCTTCCAAACCTCAAGACAGATTTAAACAATTAAGGCGTCGTTAGATTTGTCTTGATCGCCTAAGTGTTCTTAGATAGGTGACGTATGGAAAAAACAAACATGCCGGCTGTGAGATGTCAAAAACAAGAGAGCAATCGAATACCGCATTATGGGTATCAAATTAAAGGGCTCATCGTAAACATTTCAAAAAAGTATAACATGATTATGACTGTATTACTAAAAAAGTCAATTATCAACCATTATTTTTAGGGTTCCGGAGCTAAAATGGCAAAAACGGAACCCTTACAGTTTCGTCATGTCAGTCTGTCTATCTCTCTCCCATCTATCCGCCCGTATGTCACAGGCATTTTACTCAAAGACTTTACAATGAATATTGAGTAAATTTGGTGAAAAGGTGTCTTGTAGCAGCCGCTACTAAATAATAAATGTAAATATTTTTAAGAGTGTGGCACATCATTCGACAGGCCTTTTAAAAACTTTTTAAGGTTAAGGTGAGGACTGCCCCTGTGGCGCGATGGGAGTGTGTGTATGTGTACGCAAGATGGGTTCGATCCCCACCCAGGATAATACTTTGTGTGATGAGCACGATGGTTTATTCTGTGTCTGGGTGTTATTTATCTATAATATGTATGTATTTAGAAATATATAAGTATGTTTATCAGTTGTCTGGTTTCCACAGTATAAGCTCTGCTTAGTTTGGGATCAGATAGCGTTGTGTGAGTTGTCCCAAGATATTATTATTATAGTTTTTAATAAACTTTTTTGATTATGTGAATATTTTGGAAAAATCGCACCGAAAGTTGCGAATACTTTAAACCAAAATTATTTCGGACGTGATCAGATATACCATCATTGAGATATTACCGAAAAACTGCGTTTCTCAACAAAAGAACGTAAGTGCCATAAACATATGGCATCAATCTTTTCTGCTGGTGCAATTATTGAAATCAGATTTTTCATACGGAACCCTACACTGAGCATGGTCCGACATGCTCTTGACCGGATTTGATTTCAATATTCAATATTCAGCAATAGCTAGCAAAAGTTAGTTGTTAAATTGGTTATATGTTAACCACTAAAGAGTATAAATTAAAAAAAAAATAAGTAAAAAAAACCCGCATGCGCAACAAAGAAACAAACAAGATCCCCCACATATATAATATCATGCTGTCAGAGGTACAATATAAGTTCATCGAGATTCATTAATGCCTCCGACTTCATGATATTACATATGTAGTTCCTCAACTTGTTAGCATCTTTTTTGTGCAGGCGGGGTTTTTTAATTTTTATTACGTAGCTGGCTAGCTGATGAGTTTGGCCGCCGTAATCATAATCTGTTACGAAAACATAATTGAATAGAGCGGTCCGTGACCATATGGTCACCAAGTAGATCTAGTACAGTGGTGGCGAACCAATAGCACGCGTGCCACGGATGGCACGCGTTAACATAATTCGGGCACGCTGTATCGTCTATGAAATGGGATAAGGACTTCGACACCGGCGAAAGATAGAATAGTTCGTTTTTATAGTTGCTGCTTATGTTGATCAATATTTTTTAAGCTATTGCTTACCTTTTATAGCGGGCTTTGAGCGCGGCGACCAAATCAAGAAATTCCGTAACGAAAATAAAACCAAACACTGTACGAAGCTCGGACGGATCGAGCCAAGCTGCTCCGAAATGTAATGAAAATATATATAAATATAGTAAATAAAATGTTTCTTTTTTTAAATTAAAAAAAATATATATATTGTTTTTTAAAAATGCTTTACCGCGGCAGTCCCCGAATGCCAGCCCTTTTTTTTTTAATATGACATGAAGTGCGAGCTGTGAATTCACCACACGAACACCAGTACCTATTAGTATAGATAGAACTACAATTGTGCGCTACCGACAGTTTTTTTTTAACGGCATGTCGGGTATGTCATAATTATGCTAATTATTTAAAAAAATGGCACGTATACCAAGGTTCGCCATCCCTGATCTAGTAGGTGGATGACTGTTTTCGACTAAATGTTACACTCTCCTTTGCTTCGGAAAGCAGATTAAGCTATCATCGGACAATAGAGAGAGGAGGGAGTAGAAAGTGCACTTGTGTCTGCGCACGCACTTGTACACTTAGCTTAGTATTGAAAGTCTTTAAACAAGCTCCGAGTAGCGACTGGAGTTCCGATCGACCACTCATCGAGCCTTCAGAGCTCGAACTTTAAGAGGCTTGGCTGGTGTGAGGCTTTAGGTGGCTTTAAAAGACACTTAAGAGCTCGATCTTTAGGTAAACCTCATGTGCCTTATGTAAAAAGCTCGAATCGAAGCTTGAGTTCCGTTTGCCTATTTAGCAATCTGGGCACCAGTGTTGAGCATAATCAATTACATTTGTTTAATATTTTATTATCACTGTCTTCATTTAAGAAAGTCATATTTATGCTATAGGTTTAAACAAGATATTAAAAGTGACTCTAAATTCTTCTATAATAATATTATATTACTAGCTGTCCCGTGCAACTTCGTCTGCGTAAAATTTCCCCGTTTTTGCAACATTTCTCATTGCTGTTCCGCTCCTATTGGTTTTAGCGTGATGTTATATAACCTATAGCCTTCCTTAATGGGTTATCCAACAGTGAAAGAATTCAATTCGGAATAAAATTTCCTGAGATCACCGCATTCAAACAAACAAACAAACTCTTCAGCTTTATAATATTAGTATACAAGATATTAAAAAAAAAAAAAAATGAGGTTATAATACAGTTAAGTTTAGATACCCCATAAATGTCTACTGGTAACATTCCCAAAAAACAAGCATTAATTTTTTTGCAACATAAATCACAACTTTACAGAAGTAAATTTTCAAATTATTTAAGTACAATATTGTTTCAAATATAAATAAAAGATAAAACAAACAGACCAATAAGTTATTAAAGCGGCGAGCGGTAGCCTAATGGCTAAGGCATCGGTCTCGCAATCACGAGGTCGCGGGTTCAAATCCTACCAACGTGAACGAGAAGTTTAACTGGAGGGGTTAAAAAGGTTGCTAGTAATGTGGGGCCCCTTTCTAAATTGCTAGTTATTTTTTTTTTTTTAAGTAAGACAAAACAAAATTCATTATGAATAATTATCATGATATGGTGTATTGATATATGGTTCAATAATTCATATGTGTATATTTCTTAACATTATTATTAGTTACTGTCCAGTTCAGCATTATGCCAAGTTGACAGAAAAAAAATTACATACAAATTATGAATTAAATTCTTAGACCCTTTGTAGTTAGCTAGTAATTGATATGATTGGCTGCGGTGACCAGTATGGTCACCACTGAGTCACAGACGAATAGTAGAGTGTTAGTGAATATTTTACAATAAAAAATAGCGTTATCAACTTCAGAGTTTTCAAGGTTTTCCTCGTGGTTTAAAATGAAATTTTATTTTGGCTGTGTTCAATCTGACAGGCTATAACTTAGATCTAAAGGTAGATATACATCATAGTGACAGTGAGCTATCCTATACCCTTGCTGAAGCAAATATAAATATTAAAAATCGTGACAATTTACCTGAATAAGCAAGTAAGTCAGATAGACCTGTATGAAATGTAACGAATAACTCTGAATTCGCATCGTGGTATGTATTTTGATGTGGCATTATTAATTATAAAAACGGTTCTAGAGTTTTTAATTAGTCCAGTGGTTTTTAAGTTAAACAATTATTTACTTACACTTTAGTCGCTTCAGACAAAGTCTTGTCTCTTAACCAAAAACTTACGCTGGATCCAAACGTTGGCCCCAACGTCGGTCCCAACACCATTCGTCCAACGTGTGGTTCTAGAATAACGCTCGTTCCAACGTTGGCGCCAATGCTATTTTTAGTGCTAGGGTGCGTTTAAACGGTCGGACAGGTGCGTCGCAAGCAGTGTGAATGGGTGAGCAGTGTAAATGGGTGCAAATGTGTTGCTCGGCTGTTTTGTGAACGGCTTGTTTGTAACCAGCGTTACCAACCAGCGACCCATGTCGAACTGCTTGCCGAGCTGCTCGCCAGGCTAATTTATTTGAATAATAAAATAATAATAATAAATCAATAAGAAATTGTATTTGTACAAATTTGTATGCTATTTATCTTATCTTTACCTTAGTTACTAGTATAGTATTATATTATCTAGTATTATAGTCAAATGCTTGTGCGTCTTCTAGACGGTTGGAAACAAACGTACAAACCAAGGTGATCTTGCTTGTTTCCAACAATGTAGACGGCTGTTGTAAACCAAGTACCGAGTAATTTGGTTTACAACAGCCGTCTACACTGTTGGAAACAAGCAAGGTCACCTTAGCGAGAAGGCTTGTTTCCAACCGTCTGAAAGACGCTTTAAACGCAACTCATTTTAAAACGTGGACTAAGGATTTTATTGAAAATATCTAAAAGTAAAAGTCGTTTAAAAATTTGGAAGTGAGTTTGTCTAGTCTCTATTCTTGTCTCTATTCTTCTTTTCTGTGAAACTCAACTCAACTCTTAATATTTTAGTTATCAGGGTCTTTATTCACTATCTTCTTTTTCGTTTTCGCAGCAAGCCCGCGAGAACTGTCAAAATCTTGTCATAATGGTAAATAGAGAGCTGGGCTCAGAAATGCATCAACGCGCATTTGCGCGGACATCTTTGAGCGCATCGCGCATGCGTCAGTTCGCGCGGGCTTCCCGCGAAAACGAAAAAAAAATATAGTGAATAAGGACCCAGGCCAGTATAGGCCACTCACGTATGCGAATTTACAGCATATGTAGGCTAGTATCAGTATAAATTTTGAAGATATCATAATATCTACTTGAAATTCACCAGACAACACACGGAAGGGTGAATATAAGACATAAAACGTAATCAAATACGTGCCTCGCATAACACCTATAAAAATGTTGTAATAAAAACAATAACCTAAAGGTTATACATAAAACTAGATTTCAACCTGCATCATTTTTATAGTTGTCTATACAGGGTGTAACCGAAAGGTGTGGTCATATTCAAGGGTTGGTCCCATGATACTGAGTGCACATACCTAATTTTTTCAAAATCGGAGTACCTACCCTACATTTTTTTTATAATTTTTTCATTCGTTTATTTATAAATGAAAAAGTTATTAATTAAAAAAAGTATGACTTAAAAAGTTCTATGCCATAATAATTGAATCGAATTTTGTACCAGGGGAGGTATAATTTCTATGCCATACGTCTTTCACTACTGAATTTTGACAAAAAGAATATGCTATTACTATGTAATAATAATGCAACCAGCTATGACACCATGGTAGGTGCAATACTGATGACATACCCTATTCGCTGCTGAAATTTGACCACACCTTTCTGTTACACCCTGTATAGAGACTGCCTCTTGGCAAGCAATTGGCTTAATAATAATCGCATTGGAATATTACTGTACAGTATAAAGAAAACGTTATATGCTGCCTCTGTGGCGCGGTGGGAGTGTATCCGACTGCGACGCAAGAGGTCGTGGGTTCGATCCCCACCCAGGATAAAACTTTGTGTGACGAGCACGATGGTTTATTCTTTGTCTGGGTGTAATTTATCTATAATATGTATGTATTTAGAAATATATAAGTATGTTTATCAGTTGTCTGGTTGCCATAGTACAAGCTCTGCTTAGTTTGGGATCAGATAGCGTTGTGTGAGTTGTCCCAAAATATTATTATTACATATTATTATTAATAAGGGTGTAAGTTATTCCATTACTACCCTAACCTTTCAAACTAACAAAAACCGATCAAGTGCATGTCGGGCCATGCACAAAGTAGGGTTCCGTAGTCCCCCCCCTCCCCATCCGAATAATATGGTTGAATAAGTGGGTTTTCTATTGTTTTTGTTTCATATTTACAACGTTATGTCTACATAATTAAGAAGTTTTTTTTTATGTAGGTATATTTGTCGTATGACGACTAAGAACATTTGTTTTATTGCCCGACGTTTCGACCGTATTGCAACGACCGTGGTCACGGGTAGACTTGTTCAGCTCAGCGTCTCCTTCGTGAAGCGCGTGTTTCGGAAACGATGTTATGTGTTGAAAGATGTTTGATGTCGCGTGTCGGATCCGACATACGACAAATGGGAACAAGCGCTAAGAGTGTTCGATCTGACAATCTATTTCGGATATTGTATAGGGTCATTCCCTTACAAGGTAGGTACTTCAATCATCAGGATTGATAGATCAGGAGTGAATGGTATGTTTTCTCCTTATTAATACAATAAAAAAAAACTAACTAGCTTCGGTATAGTTAAAAATCACTTGCCATGTCAATTGATGTATCCAATATTATTATTAATAAACTAGCGGACGCCTCGCGGTTTCACACGCGTAGTTCCCGTTACTGTGGGAATACAGGGATAAAAAATAGCCTATATCACCCGGGGTTAGTGTAGCATCACAACGAATAGAGAATTTTTCAAATCCGTCCAGTAGTTTCGGAGCCTATTCAATACAAACATACAATCAAATCTTTCCTCTTTATGATATTAGTATAGATATAGATAAACAGATGAAGGCAGAGTTTTTATTTCTAAAAAATATTAATGAATTTTTTGTCCTGAATCCGCCCATGAACGTATCACGAAAACCTTTTATTTCTGTTAGCCATGTAAGTAGTTATACAGAGATATAAACGTGTGAGCTCGGTGTTGTGAGTCTGTGATATATGAGCAATGTTTCGTGCACGGGTATTAGCGCACTGAGTCGCAACTGACAGGGCTGAAATTGGACACGTTACAACTAATAACTAAACAGAATTCAAATGTCAAATCTCAAATATCTTTATTTCGTAAAATCAGGTTAATGATTATTTGAAAACGTCAAATTAAAACATAGGTACTAAAAATTTTATAAAATTATGATTGTTTGAAAAAAAAAAACAAAATGAGGTTAGGTGGCAGTTCCAAGTGTAAAGCTCATGAGAAGAAGCTGCCAAGAAACTCATGTGCCACTCTTTTAAAAATTGAAGTATCCATTACAGTAGCACGATGATAGTTAGGTATTACAATAATTACATTTCAAAGAAAAAGATTGCTACTCAGACCCAGGAATCGAACCCGAGACTTCGGGTCAGAACCTAAATTTTTCAAATGCAATTATTGTAAATTCCTTTAAAAATTACTGGAAAATGTCAATAAAAATAATTATAAAATTATATATACTACGGGTCTTAATCGCTTGAATACGACCGTGGTCACGGGTAGGCTCCAATACGATCGAAACGTCGGGCAATAAACAAGGTATTTTACCTTAAATTATTCATGCGTTTAAGGCCTGTAGTATATATTTATTTTATTTATTTAAAAAAAGGACGACTCCCGCAGTAGGGTACAAGCCCTGTATCGCGGGGGACTTAACAAACATACAAATCACGGACACAAAGTACACCCAGACTCGAAACAACAATTTGTGGATCACACAAAGTGGTGTCCCGTGTGGGAATTGAGCCCACGACCTGTTGCGTAACAGTCGGACACAATCCCACCGCGCCACAGAGGCAGTCAAAATATATAATTTTATAAGGTGTGCAAATCGCGATAGTTTATCAACATTTATAATAAAAATAATGTTTATTAATAAATAGAAAATATTTCAAACAATTATGAGAATTGGCTGGTTAGTAAAAACACTAAAGGAAGGTACAGTACTGGAAAAATCCAAATTCATCATCATATTAAATTTGCATATGAGTATATTGCAAATCGCCCAATGTTTTGTCGACATAATCCATTCAGCCTCTTGTAGATACTCCTTTTTTAAGTACCTGTGTAATTTATTTAAGTCCTCTAATTTAACAATAAAGCGTATTATACCCGGAGTTTATTGAAAAAAAAAAAGGATATTATGGATAGATACCTTCTATCCATATTAACCTTTTATCATGAAATTCCAAGTAGAATCCCTCCCAACTATCAGTATAATAACGCCAATGAATCCCGAAAGCCATAGTCTCCCAGAAATTATGATTTTTGGGCTACTTAAACTACCTAACACAGTTTACCTAACCTTCCTAAAACTAAATCTAACGCATACACTAACCCACTAAAACACAAAATAAACTAACAAACTAAATCCCCAAATCTGTCCCTGGCACACGTACTAACCCTCCATTCAGTGCTGTATTTCAGTATTGTCATGTTGAAAGTGTTGAAACACTCGACCTTGTCTACACAGTGGCTCTTTGTGGAGGATTTACTTGTAAGTAGCCGTTAACTAGTGCTATCTCGCTCTTACTTGTACTTGTATTGTTAAACCTGAGTGTGAGGCAGATCTAGTTTTTTTTTTAAAGACAACTCCCGTAGTAGGGTCCAAGCCCTGTGTTGCGGCGCACTTTACGGGACTTTGCGGGAATCGAACCCACGACCTCTTGCGTAGCAGTCTCACCGCGCCACAAAGCTGCTGCAATGCTTAATTAGACTTTACAATTTTTAAATCTACATTACCTAAATAAAAAAATACAAAAAAATCTGAACACTATTTAATTACTTAAATATCGCAGGATAAAAAAACTAAATTAAATTTTCGCTATCGCCTTAGCAATTTTGAGTTATTACGATTTTTCTCATAGGAGGCTGTAAAAACTAAAAAATCTAAGCAATATAATTAACCCTATATCTAAGCAATAAGCAATATATAATTGTCACCATAAAATTGTAAAAACGGTCAATGATGTTTGAAGTAAAAAGGTCACATATTAACTATGTTACATAAACAACATTCGACATTTAAAAACGAGTTAGTTTAGTGATGATGTTTCTGGCACAGTTCTTACCTAGTGTAATCTAACCCATTGACGTAGAAAACTGGACTGCGCCATAACTTCACAAAATTGACCACCTCTAGAAAGAGATAACGCTACTTTGTGCACAATACCTGTTAAAGGCCGCACAGGTTTTTGTCTCTTTCACGCTTTGCAGTCAATTATTACTTTTTATTTGAAAGGGATGGCATACTCTGGTCTATACGTCAATAATGTAACCGAATTAATTTAGTGCAATGAATCGTTAGCAGTATGTTACTGTTCACAATGAGATTAAGAAGAATATATTTTAATTTACTATAAGACGCGGCTACTATAAGACACCTTTTCACTAAATTTCATAAATATTCATTGAGTAGTCTTTGAGTAAAATGCCTGTGACATACGGACGGACAGACAGACGGACATGGCGAAACTATAAGGTTTCCGTTTTTGCCATTTTGGCTATGGAATCCTAAAAACACCCTTTTTGTAGAGAGATACTTTGTGGTATCGAGTGCTTTTACTTTCGATACCAATACTTTTGTTCTCGATACTTTATTCAATGAGCACTATTTAACAGGACCAGGTATCGTATCGAATATATCTTAGAAATTGCCTACATAGGCCCGAAGCAAAGCTGTCGATACCTTGATGTATCGATACTTTTGATTCGAAACTTTATCGAGGACGATTCTTTTTTTCGATACTACTCACAAGTACAGTTTTGATACTTTCTATTCGATACCGTGTCACTAGGCACAGATAATATAATGCGACTGCGGTATAAAGCCATGAACTATACTGATTAGTCATTTATCATTTAAACTTTCGCGTTGCATGATTATAACTATTTATTATACGGGAATTAACGCGCATTGTTTACCTTAAAATTGCTTGATGTTTCGACCAGTTGGCACCGGCTGTGGTTTAACATCGCTGGGACAGTCCGCTTGTGACCACACAATGCGCGTTAATTACCGTATAATAAATAGTCATAGTCATTTCATCAATTATAATAGTCTCGGCGAACCTTGATCCCTATGACACTGACAGTTATTCCCACGACACAACCTTGTAGTAGCGTCACCGTTATATTATAATCGAATTGGCGGTGTCTAAAAATGATATTTATTAATTTTAGGCAGATATATGCAATTACAATAATATCCCGTTAGAATTATAATAATTATTAACACTTACAAGAAATTATCTCAAT
This sequence comes from Herminia tarsipennalis, assembly GCA_945859575.2. NCBI lineage: Eukaryota > Metazoa > Arthropoda > Insecta > Lepidoptera > Erebidae > Herminia > Herminia tarsipennalis. The sequence goes on along the minus strand of OX243834.2, from coordinate 3,493,534 downwards.
CAGACTTTACGTTGACGTCCTGCAAAAGTTACTCCGTTTGGAAGATATCGACTAGTGCGGAAAAGTATCGATAAACAAATATCGAAAATGGAAACGAGTGTACAAAATACATCAATAGAGTACCTACGCTCTTAGTGTCAGATTTATAATCATTTAAGTTGTTTGCGATAATAAAATAAAGGAGATTTAACAAATTTATTGTATATACCTACTCAAATAAAACAAAAGCGGTTTATTTATGATTTTTTAATATACATTAATCTGAATCTGACAATGATGTCACCGATTGCGTCTCAGACTCGGAATCCGAACTGCAGCTGCTTTCTCCTATGTTTATTAAAAACGGCTGGTCTACTATATTGTCGTATCGCACGTCTCGATTCCAATCATCTAAGCATAGTTTTTTCGTCTTTTCAACCACTTTCCTCCAATTGTCCGGAGTCACTTGACTACATGCCTCTTGTAGCAACGTAAGCATTTTATTAGCTGTGAATGGCGGAGTGGTGTTAAGCCTGGCTGCACAACCTGAAACAATAATGGTTTAGATTGAAAATGATGCAAAGTCAAAGAGCGAGATCGGGGTAAGTACATTTACTTTAAATAGTACTAGCCGACTAGACAGTCACCAGTGACCTAAATAAAAACATGTTAAAATAAATACAAATCAACCCACCTTTGATCTGCGCCCATATCATTTCGATTGCATTATATTGGCAGTGGTAGGGCGGTAGCCGAATCACGGTGTGCCCTTTTGATTTTGCCATCTCATCCAAGAAATATTTCTTCTTTGTTTGCTGTTTATGAAGGTTCAACAATCTAACTAATTCCTTTTTCAGCATTTGAGTATTAGCTGCCACACCATTGTTTTGCAGCCACTCTATTATTTCGCCTTTATTGTTGTTCGCGGTAGGCGCTTTATTAATTTGCACAGAGTGGTATGGGGCGTTGTCCATTAAAATGTAGTGGGGCTCGTTTAAATTGTCTAATAGTTTTGTGAACCATTTCTTGAAATTCTCAAAATTCATCTCTTCGTGATAATCACTTGTTTTCACGGATTTGAAGGCCCACAAGCAGTTAGGTACAAAACCTTTGGCTGTGCCAGCGTGGCAGATAATCAAACGCTGGCCCTTGCCTTCTGGTGCTTTGGTACAGGATTTCTCTGTGTCGTCTGTCCATGTTTTGGAGACTGAGTGATTGGCGTTGAGCCACGTTTCGTCCAGATAAACCACCTTGTCCCAGTTCTCGATGTTTTTTATTTGTCGTAGAAAATCACACCTCATCAATCCAATGTCCTTCCGCTCCATTATCACTTTTCTTTTGTCACACTTCCCATAACGAAATCCACATTTTTTTATAACCTGTCTGAGAGAAGTGAATCCACCTTTAAATAAATCAACCGATTTCAGCGACGCTAATAATTTTGTGCAAGTCGGCAGTTCACCTCGAAAATAATAGCCGTAAATATGGTTTCGTATCGCTGCCATGTCGAAATCATCGGGGTTAGTTACGGGTCGTGCCCTATTATGTTTTTTCTTCTTTGGAGTTGATAGTTTGTTCTCCTCCATCGACGATTCGCCGAACTTCTCCTTTGTAATTCGGGAAACGGTAGCTTTGCCAATTCCCAAAGCATCAGCAACACGGTCGCGTACGTTGTCAAGTGGCAACAAAGGTCCGCCATTTTGTAGTTCGCGAGCAAAATAGTCACGCAAGCGTACAACAAACTCCCGCGTTTCACTGTTGAGTACAGTTTTTCTCAGTCTTTTCGGCATTTTGAAACACCAACAAAAACAAAACAGCAACAATAACAAAAACAGAAAACAACAATAGTAACAAACAAAGGATTCCGATGACACAACAAAACACGTGGCGCATACAAGACTCGTACTGGGCGTAGCGAACTGACAGTACTAGCGTAGTGACAGATCAGATAGTGTTGCTATAACTAAAATTTTAATTCACATTAAAATTATACAGTCCGACCATGTTACCTCTGCATCGGAATATTGGCAACCCCATATACAAATACACGGATACTTGTAAATATAACAAGCATTATAATTATAGTAATGTAGATTATATTTTAAAAACATGTTTATCGATGTGGCTGAATGCAAGTCACGCCTTTGCCTATAAAAAGTTGCGATATATCGACACGACCCGTCACTAGTATGAACTGTCATAGCGATCAAGGTTCGCCGAGCTGATTTTAGTCAACTAATACAAAGTTATATTAACTCTTTGTTAGCACTTTTAAAATGTATAGATATTACACCTCCGCTCCTCCAACACTGGAAATAATAAGCAAAGTTCTCGAACATAGAAACTGTTCGTAGCTCGAAAATAACTACTTCTCAACGTTCTAGAATAATCCGCGGTGAATTATTAACGTTAGTCTCGAGTTTGGATTTTAGGTAAGTAACTAAAGTTTTGTTTATACAGTAGAAATAAAGCCACTGTTTTTAAGTACTACTTATAATAGATTCTATTTATCGTCATCATAATCCATAAAAGCCGTGTAGCACCGGCTTAGGAATAGTGCCACCTATCTCTTACCGTGGTACACCCACCCAAGGCGACTAAGAGATTTCACACCTGTGAACAGCAACAACGTCCTCTGCTTACTTAAAACTGCAACCCGCTCGCAAATCCCCAGGATCTATAGTAGGTTCTACTGGGGAGACCCGTGCCCAGCAGTGGGACATCATATGGGTTGATATGTATAATCCATCAGCCTCTAACGGTCCACTGTTGAATGTAGGCCTCTCCTAATTTACAACACAACTGAAGTGGCGGTAGCCTAATGGCTAAGGCATCGGTCTCACCGTACCCATTATGCTAGCGACGTGAACCCACACCTTTTTTTTTTTTTTAGGGCCGTAAAAAATGCCTAAAAAATTCCTAACGCACACCTCCAGCACCCGGGGAAGCATTTGGTAAGCTTTTGGCTGCCACCTTCGCAATGACCGCTATTGAAGCAGTCGCCGATTCCACGAACTCCGTCACGGTTTTCGGGGCAATTACCCCTCCCGACGAGTGGAGCCCGTCCATTAGTTGCTGGACTTGGTCCTCAGCGACTAATTCTCCTTCTGTGCGGCCTCGGTTGTAAGCCTCCCGCCTAGAAAAAACGCCACTCGTTGTTGCGACCGGCGTCATTTTACCAGCCTGTGTCTGCGGCCGAGCAAATCTAGCCAAAGATCCCCCTCTTTGGGAAGAGTGAACCTTCCTGGGGACTCCGACGTCAACTTCAGGAAGGTTCTCACCGCCTCCAGGAGAAGCACCGCGCTTCTGCTGTCTAGCGCGGCACTCATAAGCCGTCAGCGCAACTGGACCGATGCCTGATCCACCCATTAAGTGGTCCATGTCGCTCATCCCTGAGCTGAGCGACGATTCCGAGCCGAACTGGCCCGAGCGCAACAAACTCTCCAGCGACGCAGAGGTCACTGAAGTCCTGGAATCGATCAGCCGGTCGGAATTGGCCGCTTCTTGGGGCAAACTGCCCGCGCTCCTTCGCTGTACGTCCTCCACCTCTTTCTCCTTCTCCTTTTCCTTCTCTAGTAGCGTTACGCTCCTCTTATTAAAAATGTTTTTCAATTTATTAGTATCCATATCGAATCCCACGAGTATGGGGGAAATAAAGGTCCACCCGGGCAGTGCCCCCTGTACTCGGGCAAGCGTAAATTTGTATCCCAACTGGGGGGTGCGCAGGTGCCCCAGCTGGGGGTAGCGCTTGGAACCGAACATCCCATCGGCCGTGCATCCTCTGGTCACGCTCCGCAACACCGCAACACAGGATTCGGGGATTTTTTATAGAGGTTATCATCCTCGCGGCCCAGCGACCAAGCCAAGACCCTCGCCCCCGCTCGGAGCCGTGAGACGTGGCCACGACACTCTTAATCGATATCACGATATTACGATATCCGACGGCGGCAGAAAGAAGATCTCCCCGCCCGCTCGACGGCAGTGTGAGTGCACGTCAAGACCGTCCTCCGGGCAGCCCAGAATGGGCCACCCCCTACTCTGCCAGAACATTAGCCGTGTGACGGTGGTTTCGCGAAACGCCGCGAATCCACCGGCACACGTTGCACCACGAGAAGGTTTTCCGGCACTTAGCACCCCACGTGAACCCACTCCTAACACATGCCATTGAGCTTAGCTGGAGGGGTTAACAGGATTGCTAGTAATGTGGGACCACAATCCCACATTGCTAGACAACTTTAAATAAGAAAAAACAAAACCTTAAAGTTTGTTGAGCTTTTTAACCGACTTCAAAAATGAGGAGATTTTTTTTTATGTATGTTTGGGCCAGATTTGTTATTTTATTGTTCGATAAAGGTTTATTCCGAAATGGTCCAATTTAAATTTCATAAAGATCTGATGATGAGTTTTGGATGTGTTTCGGAGCCAGACAACGGAACTTCTAAAAAAATGTCAGCAAATCAACCGTGATTGAAGTAGGACAGATATTATTTTATAAATTATTTTTCGTGCCTGCAGTCATCGATTTATATTTAAAAAACTCACGTCTTTATATTTAAAAAACAACATTATATTAAAAAAAATCCTTTTACCCTAAATAAAGATTAAAACACAACCCGGCCACAACAGAAACAGAAACCTGAAACGAATTTATTCAAAATCCATTTCACAGGAGTTAGAAATATGGCTGTAACACATGTGGCCTTTGCCGAATAATTTCGAACGCAAAAGAATATAAATTTCAATTAAAAAAAAAGAACACCATTCCAAAATGGCGCCTTTAAATGAGACGACAGAAACAAACGGAAAATAAATTGCCAGTTTCTTGTACATGAGGCGAATTTGCGGTGAAAAAAATACTTTTTGGTAAGCATTTGGGAGAATAGCTGTACGATTTAATGGAATATTGTATGCAGTGTGTGCGTGCGTCTCTTTGAAGTTGCCTTACAAGCATGTTATTGAATTAAGAATAAGGAATAAAGGTGTTTTTGAAGATGTGCTTCCACTTAGTGAATTTATTTTTTCTTTTCATAATAACTCTCGCCGTAAGGAATTATTTTGTTGAAAGAAGCTTTAATAACATCTATGATTATAGATAAAAAGAGTTCCTATTTCAAAAATGTTTTTTATCGTTTGTTTAAACGATTTCTTTCTTCCCAAACTTCCAAACTAATATTATAAATGTGAAAGTAACTCTGTCTATCTGTGTGTTATATTTTCACGCTTCGCTTTCGCATAAACCGCAGAACCGAATAAGATAAAATTTTGTATGGAGATAGTAGCAGAGTCGCGGAAAAGTACTAAGAACTGGAGACTCAAATGTCTTCCGAAACAATATTATAGGTAAAGCTTATTTTACAATTAGGTTACTGCACCTACACATTCCATTTCTACATCACCCTAAGGTAGACTGGCAGAGAATGCTTTTAGCATTAAGTCCACCTTTGTACAACTTTGTGCATAAAGTTTTAAATAAATAAAGCAAAAGTGTAAGTACAAAATTAAAAAAATATATATGCAAAGAAATTCAATACAATTCAAGAAATTCCCACAAAACAACCATCGGGGGGGGGGGGGGCACACGCCTATGCCCTTCTTAGGTAAGATAGGCGTTTGTGTCACCTAATGTCGGAATTTTCAGCTTTAACTTACACGTTTGTACTACTTAAAGCCATTTTTATTTTTTTCCCATAAAGTGTCGTAGTGGTGTACTAGTTTTTAGAGTTCTGTAGTCAAAATGAAAATGGCAAAACGGAACCCATAATTTCGCCATGTCCGTCCGCACCTTTGCTCAAAGACTGTTAGTGCTAGGAGGCTGTAATTTAGCATGGATACATATATTACTTACGCCGATAAAGTGCATTAATCAAATCTTTAAAAACATTTTTTGTAGGGTACCTCCCCTATATGTAAAGTAGGGGATGTTTTTTTTCTCACCTACCCCATTGTGTGGGGTATCATTAGATAGGTCTTCTAAAAAGATTTAGAGGTTGGAAAGACGATCTTTAGATTTGGCGTTCCGTTTGTAAAATATTATGCTTTAAAGTGCAATTTTTTGTTAGAGTCAAGTGTCCCCCCCCACCAACATCAACCATTTAGCTGGCAGGCAGCTAAATGGTTGATGTCGGGTACGTGAAAAAAATCACGATAGTGGTACATATATATAGTGAAATTAAAAGGAAAACTATCACACATGCCGTGTGGTACCGGCTTAAGAATAGTACCACCCCATCTCTTCCCGTGGGTGTCGTCAAGGCGACTAAGGGATTTCACACCGGAGGACGGGCAGCAGCGTCCTCTGCGTACTTAAAGCCTTACTGCGATCGCCAACCCGCTCGCCAAGCGTGGCGATTATGGCAATTACCCCCAGGATCTACATACCAGTAGGTTCTACTGGGGAGACCCGTGCCCAGCAGTGGGCCATCATAAGGGTTGATATGTATCACAGCTAAGTAGGCTTTACAAGTTCACGAGTAACAGCTGATCAAATGGGAAGTAAAAAAAATCGTACAAATTCCATTGAAAAATATTATTAAGTAGATATAACGTTGTAAGTATGAAACGAAACTACTGAAAACTCACTTCTTAAGCTACATTATTCAGATGGGACTACGGAACCCTATATTGTGCATGGCCCGACATGCACTTGCCTGATTTTTGTATTTTACTAACCCTCATTGAGTTGTACTTGTAAATTATAGTTATTTAATCATCAGCCTATCGCAGTCCACTGCTGGACATAGGCCTCTCCAATTGCACGCCACTCTGTTCTATCTTCGGCTTCTCGCATCCAGCTCCTGCAGCCGTTTTGCGTAAATCATCACTCGGCCTGGCCTGAGGGCGTCCTACACTACGTTTGCCCAAACGCGGTGCCCACTCAAAAACTCGTTTACCCCAATGGTGGTCAGTTCTTCGGCTAATATGGCCAGCCCACTGCCACTTCAGCCTGCTAATCCGGTGGGCTATGTCGATAACTTTGGTCCTCTTTTTAATTTTAATCTTATACCTTTAAACGAGCAACTAACTATGAATATATAATCTGAAGACAACGGCTCTAACGATTTTTATGAAATTTAGCATGGAGAGAGTTTCGTTGGCGATAAATCGATCTAGGTAAATTTCATTTTTAGAAAACGTCGTTTAAAAAATAAATAGGTACCGAGCCAAGCTTGGTCATCCAGTTTCTTTATATATGTATACGGCCTATTGATGAATTATGTAAACATTATAAACTCATATTTGCCAGACCAACCCTTTCCTTCAACATTTTTCTGCATTTATCCCTTTCGGAAGGGTTTTTAATAAACTGTAGGTACGCTAATTAATCCTGTACCCTATTCAGGTAAAGAAAATAAACACGTACATTTATTGCATTTCCTTCATGTAGCTAAAATTAAGTCACCTGACTCCACACAACAAATGAAACTATTTACTATCAGGTAGGGCTGCGACTAATTTTACAGAACACCATTTTACTGTGCTAAAAAAAGGTTAAAAAAACCACCTGCCTGCTTTAATAAATGGACTTTTTAACGTTCAGTTGTGCTTAGTTCATTATGGTAATAAAGCGTTTTTTTACGTTTACCTATATTAATGTTATAAAGCTGAAGAGTTTGTTTGTTTGAATGCGGTCATCTCAGGAACTGCTGATCCGAATTGAAGAAATCTTTACTGGTGGATAGCCCATTTATCGACGAAGGCTGTAGGCTATATAACATCACGCTATGATCAATATGAGCGGAGCAGCAATGAGAAATGTTGCAAAAACGGAGAAAATATACGCAGCCGAAGTTGCACGGGTCTGCTAGTAGAAAAATAAAGGTGTTATAACTTTGACTTCTCCAATAGGTGTGATACTATTTGTCTAGTTTTCAGATTCTCTCAATCTGCCTAGTCAATAATATCTTGGGACATCTCACACAGCCATCTGACTCCAAACTACTGCCTGTACTATAGCAATTAGATAACTGTTTTTCAGTTATCTGTATTCATATTTCTAAATACATACAAATATATATATATAAATCAATGTTTGTCTGTATGTCCTCTATGCGTTCCGAAACCTTTGATCAGATTGTGATGAAACTTTAGCAGAATGTTCTGGGAAGGCCGGGGAGTGTTCCTGGCTTTAAAAGCCACAGCGAAGCGTGGTTGAGTTCAGCTAGTTATAGATAAATTACAGCTAGACACAAAATAAATAATCATGTTAATCACATGAAGTTTTATCTGGGTGGGAATCGAACCCACGATCTCTGGTTAGCAGTCAGGGTTATTAACCACTAGACCAACAGGCCAATCAAATATACGTACGCATTATAGTATATTATTTCCAGTTAAAAACCGTTCATGGATTTGAAAGACAGTTAACTTTTTTACCGTTATAAAATTCTATATACTACGGGTCTTAATCGTGACCACGGCCGTTGCAATACAGTCGAAACGGCAATAAAAAAGGTATTACCTCAATTTATTCACGCGATTAAAACCCGTAGTATTAATAATTTTATAATGTGTACAGATCGCGAAAGTTTATCAACATTTACTTCTAACTGGCCGGCAAGTTTCGACCCTTATGTATGTATTCTATCGCTATGCTAATGCTATTGCAAGCAATGGTTGCTAATTAACTTTTTTTAGTATTACAGTGATAATCATGTTAAACTTTTTATCGCAATAAAGAAATCTGAATCTGAATCTGTAGGCGGATCCAAGATTTGATTCTGGAAGGGCACAAGAGGCAAATGGCAGTGGCGGATGTAGCATGCTTATGACGGGGTAGGAGGTCTGAACTGCACGCAAAGTCAATACAATACAAGAAATTAAGTACAAAAAACGGTCATCTCGGGGTTGAGGGGGGCACGTGCCCCCGTGAAATAGGGATGTTGACTGTCAAGTCAAATCAGTCTCTTTTTATGAAATGTCAACACGACGAGCTCTAGACAAATATGTTGCTAAACCTATAACGTCATAAGTCCCTATCGTCAAATCATTGCTTTAAGTATTCGTTTTCATGCTTTTAAATTTAAAAAAAAACATGTTAAATTGTAAAAGAACACTTATTTTCAGAGCATTTTATGATCTACTATTACCTGATTAGTTTAAAATTATTAACTGTTATCGTAGTCAACTACCCAATCGGATTTATAGAATTTTATAAGCTACGGATCTTAATCGCGTAAATATTTTATTTTAAGGCTAAATACTTTTGTTTCTTGCCCGACGTTTCGACCGTATTGCAACGGCCGTGGTCACGGGTAGACTGATGACGAGGAAATTCTACAATGTGTACAAATCGCGAAAGTTTACGAACATATACCCAATAGGTTTTTCGCATTCGGTGACGTGTTTAGTGATTTTTATCCTTATTTTCATTAACAATTGGTTCATTTTTGTTAAAAAGTTATTGTCTCACATGTAGTAGTTTTTTTTACTTCTAAATTCAAAATATTCACAGCCCTACTACCAGACACATAATACAGCTATTCACAGATCTGTGTTACAGCCGTCTGTTTCTGTACAGATGCGGAGGCACTCCGCTTGCAATTTCCCGCGGGAGCCGACTATCAAGTACAGCGCTTAGTCAACCCTTTGTTTGTCACTATAAAGAATTACATAAAATACCTTTGAGATATATGAGTATTACAGTATTTAAATTAGGTGTGTGATATGGGAATAGACGTGATAATAATAATAATACTATGCGTTTCAAATGAGTTGATAACTGTCATGATGACATTTTGATTCGCATATCGACTGCAACTTCATTGTATGACGTAAGGTCAGCAATAAAACGATTCGTAAAAAGGTGTCATTAGTATTACACAGAAGTACCTAACTACTTTAATGAACTATATATAAGCACTGTATTTTACTATTTACTAATATAGTAAAGTTTTAGTTAAAACTATGTCACAACTGACTGAAAGACTTATATTTTGCCTATTTACTTATTTTTGTTTAGTGTTTATTAAATAATAAAGAACACTATTAAAATTATAATAAAGAAAAATATTAGGTACATAGTTCAAAGCAAATAAATAATACGTCCGTTCCATCACCATACACATACGTACTTTATCCGACTTGGGAGTTTTTGTTGATAGCGGTACAATTTTGACAAGTACAGAGTGAAGTTATCGCGGTCGCGATTATCTTCTCATTTGAAACGCATAGTCTCTTAAATAGATGACTAGCTAGACTTGATAAAAATAAAAAAAAATAAAAACTTTTTTTAAAAGATAACTAGCAATGTGGGATTGTGGTCCCACATTACTAGCAATCCTGTTAACCCCTCCAGCTAAGCTAAGGCTTGTGTTAGGAGTGGGTTCACGTCGGTAGTATAATGGCCAGGATTCGAAGCCATTAGGCTACCGCCGCTTTTCAAATGTGTTACCTTTTTGTATTTAGGGGGCATAGTTACCAATATAACACACAACGAACACAAAAAGAGCTATATGACTCAGCTCCGACTAAGGGTGGTATTCGCGGTAATAGTCGATTTATAACGCAACATCACTATGTCGCTGGTCACATCACTACTCGGACATCTGCCATGGGGTAAGCTCTGGACATAATTTAGTTTGCTATTAGTCCTTAACTATATAAAAATAACTTTTTTGACTGCCTCTGTGGCGCGGTGGGAGTGTATCCGACTGCTACGCAAGAGGTCGTGGGTTCGATCCCCACCCAGGATAAAACTTTGTCTGATGAGCACGATGGTTTATTCTGTGTCTGGGTGTTATTTATCTATAATATGTATGTATTTAGAAATATATAAGTATGTTTATCAGTTGTCTGGTTGCCATAGTACAAGCTCTGCTTAGTTTGGGATCAGATGACGTTGTGTGAGTTGTCCCAATATATTATTATATTATTAACTTTGGATCAAAGATTAAGTAGCGCTTTCTTATGAGATTCATCTTGGTAAGATGAACTATGTCATATCCCTTGTCAGGGTGAATCCATAGCCGCTACAGGTGGATTCGACCAAACCAAAATTTATACACGAGTAACTATATCAGATATAATCTATTCTAAGATCTTATTCTCGAGTAAATCAAAAGATGTTTTTAAATGCAATCTAGCTTAAAGCTATACTTAGATTATAGCGCGAATAACAAAGAGAATGATGGACGAATGTAATACACGGCAATTATGCGTTGTTCTACAAAGGGACGTTGTTAAAGCGTAAGTCATTATAGAATTTTATAAGCTACGGGTCTTAATGGAGTAAATATTTTATTTTAAGGCTAAATACCTTTGTTTTTACCAAACGTTTCGACCGTATCTCAACGGCCGTGGTCTTGGTATTTAGCCTTAAAATAAAATATTTACGCGATTAAGATATAATAGTAGCCGTAACCTATAACATTCTATAATGTGTACACATCGCGAAAGTTTACGAACATAGGTATATAATTTAAGTCATGTTAACTCGCTTTTGTCGTATTATAGTGGTACAGGACCTGTCAAAGTTTGTTCGTCTGTTGTGTTACCCACTCGTATTTTTTGGGTTTCGCAAGTTTTGTTTTTAGAAATAAGTTTCAAATACACTCATTTTAATAAATGTTAATGTGAAACCTGATCGCAATATCACGGTAATTTATTTTTATTAGAAAAAGACGACTCACGCAGTAGGATACAAGCCCTGTATCACGGGGGACTTTACAAACATACAAGTCACTTTCACAAAGTACACCCAGACCGGAAACAACAATTTGTGGATCACACAAAGTGGTGTCCTGTGTCGGAATCGAACCCACGACCTCTTGCGTAGCAGTCGGACACAGTCCCACCGCGCCACAGAGGCAGTCAAATAATTGTAGTAGGGATTCAAATTAATTCTTCTCCACCTTGGAAGTCTAGGTATAACTTCTTCATCACTATTACTTTCTTCACTCAAAACATTTAGTATTCTGCGTTTAATTAATTTCTTGCGTGTGTACAGTTTTAAAATGACAGTTTGAGATGCCATTACAATATCTTAGAATAGTTATTTATTCCGTGGCCACTATTCTTAGTACTCATTGTACACGTGAAATTCACTTACTCTCGAATAAATGGCTACTTATTCTAGGAATAAACTTTACTCGCGTTTGAACGAACCGGCCCTAAAGCAGACATGATCGTGCAGAGAGCACTTCATTACTTTAAAGTTTTTAACGGTTCCATGTCTATATATATTATAGAATTTTATAAGCTACGGGTCTTAATCGCATAAATATGTTTTTTTAAGATTAAAAACCTTTGTTTATTGCCCGACGTTTCGACCGTATTGCAACGGCCGTGGTCACGGGTAGACCCGTAGCTTAAAAAAATCTATAATGTGTACAAATCGCGAAAAGTTTACGAACATATACACGTCTATATATTTTGGTCTTATTAGTGGATATGGTTAAAAATATGCAGAAATTTGAGACGACTGATGAAGAAAGAATAGTTAGATATAGTACTCGTAGAAAAGATTTATCTTCCACAAAACGAACGAAATCTTAATGTAGACAAACATAGTCCTAGAGTGCAATCAGTTACGTTATACAATAAGTTACCAATCGAATTAAAAGCATTAATAGTAGAAATATTTTTAAAAACCAATTAAAAATATATTGATTGGGGAAGGGTAATTATATAGATGTTATTTCACCATTACCGAGGAAGTGCCACAGTGATGTCCAAATTAATTCACCAGATGGAGCACAAGTGTTTGTGGCAGGTGGTTTAGCTGGACAATCTGTGTTTGAAGACATATGGAGGCTAAATGTTTCAATGGACTTTAATGCGAAAGACAGTGTCACCTCATCCTCCTTACTTCCATTCATCAGCAGTTACTTCTTACGGTTGTATGGACCTACGTGTTTGGTGGTATTGAACCGAAAGAGGATGCGACTAGGCGAAATAATATTTGGTTTAAAGTGTGATTAAGTATACCAAAGCTCAGTGAAATCTGTTGGAAGACTTATTATGCTGGATAAAAGTAATTGGTTGACAAATATAACGTGAATCATTTGTATTATAATGTAATTTAATATTATAATCTTTGATTATTTAATGTCTAGATTCCTAATCCGGCATCTAAAATTGAAGCAAAGAACTGACAAAAAATACGGTCAAATGGACGTACTTTTAGAGAGGTAAGAAGACTCCTATCAGATGTTCTAGCCATAGTTATTCTAGCGCGCCATTGTCAACGAGTGTCAAACGTCAAAAATAGTAGCTTCATTTTTTTTATAGGCTTACTGAGGGAATGCTCCATCTAGATATTGTTAAAGGTTAATTTCCGTGCATCGCGACCGATCGCGAGCCGCGCGCGGCTTACGACAAGCGGCTGAGGTAAACGACAGACGCGCGCGGCCGACGTCTGTCGTAGGCTGCGCGCGCACTGTCAATATTGTCGCATCGGCCGCGACAACGCGTACCACACCTTTATGTTATACCCTGTATATACTTATGTATATAAATTTTCGCGATTTGTACACATTATCTATAGAATAGAGAGAAGATGGATATCGTGTGTCAACATCGTGGAATGCCGTGATCATGAAGTGTATACACCGCCGAACAAAGATTACACGCCAGTGTGCAGATGTCCTTAGTGTTGTGTGTCTAAGTACCGACAGTTCCGTAATAACGAGTGATAAAAATCAAGCGAGTGTAGTTTCCGAAACCCGAACACACAAAATACATCCAGACATCACAAAATACATCCAGACTCGGAACAGCAAATTGTGGGTCACACAAAGCGGTGTCCCTAGTGGAAATCGAACCCACGACCTCTTATGCAGCAGTCATACAAACTCCCACTGCGCCACCGAGGCAGTCAAAATTAGATACAAGTGTATGGGCAGATACAAGTCGACTCTCCATTCTTTGACTCTCATAGCCTGATGGGACGAAGATCCTGCAGAACCAAAGAGATTGGGCGCAGCATCGACTGCTTGACGCGTTCTCTGAGGTACGGAGGGGTATAATATTCGAAAATGGTCACCTATGGAGCGACAGTGGTAACGTTGCTTAACTTCGCAGCTATCTCAAACTGCTCGTTTGCCTCTAAACCAGGTCCTTAACTTACATATGATATAATCTCTCCTGTCTACATCCCATCCACACCGTAGGAGGCTAATTCATTTAAAACTTGATTATACCTACTTTACGTACTATGGTTATTGCTTGCGTGAGTTTCATGGTGTAATGGTTGCAGCACCTTACTGGCATTTTATACGAAAATATTGTAAAAAAATGCATTTAAAACTTACTCTTGGGAATTGGCATTAAATGTAGAATCATTATATTCCAAATGTTGTCTGACTTTCTTATACGTTGCATTTGTAATCTAAAAATGAATAAAGTACTTTGACTTTGTTGATTGTGTAAAATATCTACTTACGGTTAAATACAATAACAGATTGAATACAAATCCATGGCACTACAAAAATCGATAACTATTCAGCCGTAAAATCAGCGCTGTAGGCTTTTATTAGTGAAACTTTGTAGCACAATTTGCAAGCAAATCAATTTCAACTTAATCTCCTTACAGTAGGATTTAATTTACTTCGGATTGCACTATATTTTGCATTCGACGAGGTTCCGGTATGGAATAATATTTAATGGAAGTTTTCTCATTTGTCTAGATAGAGAATATTGAAAATAGAATTTTTAAAGGAAAAACTGAATAATATTTGCTTGGAAACGTTTCCTTTTTACCTGATTATTGCAAACTCAAAAGGTAGGGCTATATTTTTTATTATACAAACTTATATTTATTACATTCACACACGCCATACGTAATTGTTTAAGGGTAAGTCTGCCTGTCTGTCTGTCCATACGTATGTCACAGGCATTGTATACAAAGAAAGACTGATCTATAATATGATATGTATATAGATCAGTCTCTCTTTCACGACGTTTTCACGACCACGGCCGTTGCAATACGGTCGAAAAGTCGGGCAATAAACAAGGTATTTAACCTTAAATTATTCACGCATGACGCAGACCCGTAGTATATATAATTTTATCATGTGTACAAATCACGAAAGTTTGTCAACATGTACCTATACGGATCCTCTTGAATAAAAAAATACACAAAAATACACAATTTGACTGCCTCGATGGCGCGGTGGGAGTGTATCCGACTGCTACGCAAGAGGTCGTAGGTTCGAATCCCACACGGGACACCACTTTGTTATCCACAAATTGTTGTTCCGAGTCTGGGTATAATTTGTGTCCGTGACTTGTATGTTTGTACAGTCCCCCGCGACACAGGGTTTGTACCTTACTGCGGAAGTCGTCATCATTGAAAGAAAACACACATTCACGTGCAGACATAATAAATAAATCGTACTCATCACAGACATATTTATTCTCGATGGAAATTGAACCCATGATCTCTGGCTAACCACTCTCTATCACTTAGTAAAAGTATCATAATTATTTAAATGATGGATAGTCCGTTGGGAAAATATTTTGGAAAATTTCCCTCTGTTTTAACTATTAATCCTAACTGTCAACCCGTTTTCACGACCACGATAAAACGACGCAATTCTCGTAAAAAGTCTATAAGAATGTTAATCTAAATGTTACAAAAAGCAGTACAAAAATATGCAAATAACTTTACCCCGACTTAACTTAGTTAATGCAGACCCTGACAAATATTTTACCTCAACTTCATACTCCTGAATGTAAGAAAAAAATGCGTAAGTAGAAAAAAATAAATTCCCAGATTCGGTTATTTGTTTGTTTCTTTCATAGATGAAGCTGATAAGCCAGGATTACATAATTAACTAATTTATTTTTATGTCGAATTTCGTGGCAATGAGCGAGATTAGAAATATGACAATCACCCAGGAGGTGATGGGCTAAGTCTAATTCTATTTCCATTTAGATAATACTAGCTGTCCCGCGCAACTTCGTATGCGTAAATTTTCCCCGTTTTTGCAACATTTCTCGTCGCTGCTCCGCCGCTTCTATTAGTCGTAGCGCGATGTTATATAGCCTATAGCCTTCCTTGATAAATGGGCTATCCAACAAAAAAAGAATGTTTCAAATCGGACCAGTAGTTTCTGAGATTAGCGCGTTTAAACAAACAAACAAACAAACAAACAAGCAAACTCTTCCGCTTTACAATATTAGTATAGATTTAAACCTCGAATAAAGCTCAAAACCAATACAAGAATAATGAAAAATAAACTGAATCCTTATTCACTATCTTTTTTTCGTTTTTTTTTGCGTCAAGCCCGCGCTTATAACTGTCAAAATCTTATCATCTATACTAATATTATAATAATATAGAATAGTTAGTGTACTTTCAGGAACTACTGATTCGAATTGAAAAATTCTTTCACTGTTGGATAGGCCATTTATCGAGGAAGGCTATATGCTATATAACATCATGCTACGACCAACAGGAGCGGAGTAGAAAAGAAAAATGTTGCATAAACGGGGAAAATTTACGCAGAAGAAGTTGCACGGGACAGCTAGTAATGGTTTAAAGAGAGTTGCGCTTAGAAATGCATCGCACATGCAGCGGACATCTTCGAGCGCGGCAGTTTGCGCGGGCTTCCCGCAAAAACGAAAAAAAACTTAATGAATAAGGACCCTACTAAATGGGACCTATTAATAATGAATATCAAAGCGAATATTTTTCTTAAGACGAGATATTTTTTGTCGTAATCGTTATTTCATAAAAGTGCTCCAATCCAATCAATAATTTTGATTAGATCAAAGAAGGGCAATTTCCAGGAAATGATTGGCTTATTAATTTATCAGTAAGAATCTTTTATATAAACGCTAATAAGTATTTTGACTTCAATCGTTTCGTAATTTGTAAGAGGAACGATATTATTGAAGTAGGTACTTGTGAATACAGCTTATGATATTATTTGTTCAAGAAAGAAGTATTACAATAAAATTATATTAATTTGAAGAGATATTAGGCGCTTTATTTTTTTTAACATTCATTTCGTTTTCTTTTATACAAATGAATAATTTTGAAGTGTCTGTTTGTACAGTAAAAGTACTAAATATTAAACAACATGTTTTAGGTAGGTACGCAGGTCGGTCAAAAAGTTCGCGGAATCGGGGTGTTGGCGGGGGGTGGGGGTAATTTTTTTAACCTGCACGAATTGCGGGACTACTTAGGAGTATAAATACTAAGTTTCATAAAAATCGGGTCATTATTCATTGAGCTATCATCGATCAAACAAGTAAATCCGGAAGACTACTGCAAGAATGGAGAAAATCGAGTTTCGTGCTGTCATCAAATTCCTTACCAAGCAAGGAAAACCTCCTCAAACCATTTTAGAAGAGATGTCTTCCGTGTATGGGGACTCTTGTCCTGGTAAAACCATGGTTTACAAGTGGCACAACCTCTTCAAACAAGGCAGAGACTCACTAGAAGACGACCCCAGAGCAGGACGGCCTATTGAAGTGACCACTGCAGAAAATGTCGATAATCTTGAAAAATTAATATTGGAAGATGCACGTTTAAAGAAGAAACAACTCGCAGAAATGATTGGAGTATCAGATACAACTATTTTGAATATGCTACACAACAATCTTGGCATGTCAAAGGTGTGTGCAAGGTGGGTGCCGAGAATGCTCACGCCACATCAGAAGCAACGACGAGTTGCATGTTGTCGAGAGTTTTTGGACCTCTGTGCTGACAACAAAGAAGCAATTTTGAACAGCATTGTGACTGGAGATGAAACTTGGGTTCACCATTATGAGCCTGAATCAAAACAGGAGTCCATGCAGTGGCACAAAAAGGGTACACCACCTCCCAAGAAATTCAAAGTGTCCCAATCGGCTGGAAAACTCATGGCGACGATTTTCTGGGATACAGAAGGAATTTTGTTAATAGATTACAAGGAAAAGGGTGTCAATATAACCGGACAATACTACGCTGCTCTGCTAGAACGCTTGCGAGATGCTGTGAAGGAGAAGAGACGGGGAAAATTGACCAAAACGGTGCTGCTTTTGCACGACAACGCTCCCGTGCACAAAGCACAAGTTGCGATGGCTGCCATACAAAAAGTAGGCTTCCAAATATTGGAACATCCTCCTTACAGTCCAGACTTAGCCCCCAGCGATTATTATTTATTCCCAAAAATGAAAAAAGAACTCCGTGGAAAGAAATTTTCTTCTGATGATGAGGTGAAGAATGCAATTTCAGCCTATTTTGACGACAAAGACAAAACATTTTTTTTTGATGGTATAAATAAATTAATCGAACGATCTGAGAAGTGTATTAGGGTTAAGGGAGAATATATTGAGAAAGAAAAATAATTTTGATTTTTATTTTGCCTTTTTTAGCCCCCATTCCGCGAACTTATTTACCTCCCCTCGTACTTACTTGTTCCAAAAAAACATTATAAATTTTGGTTTGTCTATTTTATCTAATTTTCGAAACGATCAGAGTGAACTTGACGGGACTTTCACTGTCAGATAGCTGATGTTATTTACACTGGGTTAATTGGAATTTCTAAAATAATTTGATTCCACAAAGGCAAAGTCTAGGATCACGGATGATATTGACTGCCTTTGTGGTGCGGTGGTAGTGTATCCGACTGCTACGCAAGAGGTCGTGGGTTCGATCCCCACCCAGGATAAAACTTTGTGTGATGAGCACGATGGTTAATTCTGTGTCTGGGTGTTATTTATCTATTTTTCGAAACGATCAGAGTGAACTTGACGGGACTTTCACTGTCAGATAGCTGATGTTATTTACACTGGGTTAATTGGAATTTCTAAAATAATTTGATTCCACAAAGGCAAAGTCTAGGATCACGGATGATATTGACTGCCTTTGTGGTGCGGTGGTAGTGTATCCGACTGCTACGCAAGAGGTCGTGGGTTCGATCCCCACCCAGGATAAAACTTTGTGTGATGAGCACGATGGTTAATTCTGTGTCTGGGTGTTATTTATCTATTTTTCGAAACGATCAGAGTGAACTTGACGGGACTTTCACTGTCAGATAGCTGATGTTATTTACACTGGGTTAATTGGAATTTCTAAAATAATTTGATTCCACAAAGGCAAAGTCTAGGATCACGGATGATATCGACTGCCTCTGTGGCGCGGTGGGAGTGTGTCCGACTGCTACGCAAGAGGTTGTGGGTTCGATTCCCACACGGACACCACTTTGTGTGATCCACAAATTGTTGTCCCGAGTTTGGGTGTACTTTGTGTCCGTGACTTGTATGTTTGTAATGTCCCCCGCGACACAGGACTTGTAACCTAGTGCGGGAGTCGTCTTTATAAAAAAAAAAAAAAAAAAATGTATGTATTCAGAAATATATAAGTATGTTTATCAGTTGTCTGATTGCCATAGTACAAGCTCTGCTTAGTTTGGGATCAGATGACGTTGTGTGAGTTGTCTTAAGATATTATATTAGGTCAAATTTGACAAAGAGAATAAATAATAATGTTTTTTTTTAATATTCTCCCAATATCTAGATTCTTTGGGAATCTTTTGCATGACGGGAAGAGCGTCTAAAGTTTTACCGTCCAAAAATATTCCCCAAAGATACTTTACTCCCTGAATTTCTCCCTAAAGCTGAAAAAATCCCCCGAGTGTTCAAGGAATCCCACCATCTCGCATGACTGCATATTGCTTCCAAGCAGGCGACGACAGAAAACAACCAACTTTTAATAAACCATTCTTTATGTCATCCCATTAACCCTAGACTTCAATATGTCGTAAAAGCTGGTTTAATTTTTCGTTAACGATAAAATCGAAGTTTAATCTCGGCCAGTTACGAGCCATAACTCCGAACACATAAAGATATTCAATCATACGGCTGTTTGAGCTAAACTTAGGTCTTAAAAGTGAGCACTGAAGATTTCTTGGTTGAAATGAACTATCTAACTAATTCATAACTTACAATTTTATATCTCATATTCTAACTGAAAGGTCTATATGTCAGTATATCTTCAATCAAAATTGTGATCTGAAAGGTCGCTATAGATTGATACATCTTGATTCGGCTAGTTGACAGACACTTGATTGCCTATGTAGCGCGATGGGAGTGTATCCGACTGCAACGCAAGAGGTCGTGGGTTTGATCCCCACCTAGGATAAAACTTTGTGTAAGGAGCACGATGGTTTATTCTGTGTCTGGCTGTTATTTATATACATATAATAATATGTATGTATTTAGAAATATATAAGTATATTTATCAGTTGTCTGTTTGCCATAGTATAAGCTATGCCTAGTTTGGAATCAGATAGCGTTGTGGAGTTGTCCCAAGATATTATTATTTTATAAAAATATTATATTATTGTGTTAACAGTGAGTTCATATCGATAGTAAGTACGTCGATTTGCCTTCAAAATTACGTTTATCTTCAAGTCCATTGAAACAGATACGGAACACGTGATTCACGCCGTAAGTTTTTTACACATATCAATCCATAAATAATCCAACTGGAACATAAAGGATAGTCCAATTTTATGAAAACTATCGTCCACGCAACCACTATCCCTTTCCCAGATTATAGTTATTCGAACTTTCTCAAGCATGGCTACTAACAAGAACATATTTACACATCAGTAGCTTTTATATCTCTAGGTAGACGTTTGGCCAAGTCATCCAATGAACTGGCATCCGTAAATATCTAACTCTTCGACGCGTTTCCAAATCAGTGATTCGACGGCAGTCGGCGCACGGCCGTGGAAAACACTTTTATGATTTCCAATGGATAAAAATGTGAGAAATTGTTGTCGACATCGAATTATCTATACTAATATTATAAAACTGAAGAGTTTATTTGTTTGTTTGTTTGAACGCGGAAATCTCAGGAACTACTGATCCGAATTTAAAAAATCGGATCAGTAGTTCCTAATTGTGCGAAGCCGGAGTGGCTAGTAATTTATATTTGAAGGTGTACTTAGTGTACCCGAATCTCATGGCGTTAGATTTTAAAAACCAGGCCAGAGCATATCTGAACATACTACGTACTACGTACTTATATGCACTACATATGAAAAAAAAAACATACAGACGTATTGAGAACCTCCTCCTTTTTGAAGTCGGTTGAAAATTCGATCGTAGAAGCACCATCAAGAAACGTGTATTCTAGGCAAAATGCCCTTTTGTTAAGAAGTGCAGTTTATCTGCAATAATTCAAAGATTTGTTAAGCGTTACCTTTGTGACTTTTTTTATAGTTTTAGTCACTTGGTTTCAAAAACTAAAGGAGGGGAACACAATTTCTGCAACTTTAGAAGCAATTATTTCTAAAAATATATATGTAATCAAAAAAAGGTTTTTGTTTTTAAACTTCACGATTTTTATACATATTAGATATATTTCGGGACTTAATCGCGTGAATTATTTAAAGGTACGAACCTTTTATTCACCCGACGTTTCGATCGATTATGAATTATGATTATGAAAATAATTCACGCGATTAAGTCCCGAAATAGTTCTTGAAATCCTCAGCATATTTTTAAAAGACCTATCAAATGATGTGCCACATTTAGATTTTTGCTGAAATAACAAAATTCTGCTTCTGTTACATGTATGGAAAGCCTTTCCTAAAAATATTTGATTGTATTATTAAACTATCAAACTGTTATACTAGACTAGACTTATACTAGACATCTACGCTCTAAACTACATTAACAATCTGTTTCACTTACAATGCGATTAGGTATGACTGATTGATAGTTTTTTGTTGAAACGTTGTAATATTTCTACATTTTGCCCGCGACTTGGTTTGCGTGGAGTTTTCGAAAAACAATTAGGTATATGCCACAGAAACTACTTTTTTTTTGACAAGCCAATGTGATATTGCAAACAATTATCTTTCTCTGTTGCATCCATTTATATATTCAAACATAAGTCGTTCGTAAAAAACGAGTGTTGATTTCCCACCAATAGAAGTGGAGAGGAATGTGAAAAAAAGTTTAAATGTATTTGGGAAATTGTTATTTAAAGCGAAAACCAACATTCACGTGGACGGAGCCACTGTAAAATTATATGTTATTTTGCCGAAGGAAATAAATCACATAGAGCTCATCTGCTAGATTTTAGAGGGCTCAAAATACATTGGCCATTCTTTTCTTTCTTTTGATATCTGAATTTATTCTGATTGAATATTTATTTATTCTTGATTCTACATTTTATATTAAATCATTCGTTACCAATTAAGTACCTAACTAGTTCACACATAAATAGTTTTTACCTTTGTTGTGAGTGGAGGAACCTACTATGTTGGAACGTAGTAGGTTTTTTTTTGTCAGTGGGTACAACATTGATTAAAAATTAGAACATGAGATAAAATAAAATCAGCCTTCTTAGTATTAAGATTTTATCTTATGTTCCAATTTTTAATCAATATAATTAGCACCAGTCCTCTGAACTGGTGTATAGTATAATAGTGGCAGCACCTAACCCCCATATCAAGTTTTATAAACATACATTCGTACTTTGTAAAAATATCGATTTGAAAAGAGTAGACGTGAGTTTTTATTGGTATCTTCTTTTCTCTTTACGTACTGTTAGCATTACATGTACACACGAGCGGATTCAGGATTTGATTCTGGGGGTGGTGGGGGGCACGAGAGACAAATGGCAGTGCTGGATCTAACATGCTTACGACGGGGGAGTGGGTGCCAAGTGTGAGTTGCACGCACGACGGAGGGGCAAGTGCCCCAAACAAATCCTTCTGGGGGCAACAAGAGGCAATTGAGCAAACAAATTCAATGCAATACAAGAAATTCGGAACACTAAACAACCGTCACGGAGGCGCACGTGGTGCCCCCGTGCCCCGCTTATGCATACATGTAGAATACCGACGTATCACAAGAGTTTTTTTATCAAATTATAATTATTTCTTTAATTTTATTTAAGCAGTTTTTTTTTTAAATTACATTTCGGAGCAGCTCGTCTCGATTTGTGCGAGCTTCGTACAGTTGTACCATATACGTTAAGCGAACGCTCGGCCGAGCTACATGGTAGGCGGAGTGGGGGTGTTAGGTTTTATTTTCGTACGGACACTACTGTGTGCCTTTTTATAAATAAAAAAACCCAATTACATACTAAATAGTTCTTCAATGAAATTGAGTCACATCTGTCCTATAAGAAACCATTAAGCGGTTTTACGATTCGTATTTGAAAGTCAAAGCCATACATGAAGACGGTGACCATTTCAAAGGAGGTCCGCTGGGAGACATAGACATGTAATTGGACGATCTACTTTTGGTTAGGACACGATTGGCAAAAGTACAAAGTTGCTTAGGCATATAGGTTACGATTTGATTATCTTTATGTCATGTTGATGTAAATTTTTAAAGTTTAAAAGCGGCGGTAGGCATCGGTCTCGTAATCGTAAGGTCGCGGGTTCGAATCCTACCCCTTATACTACCGACGTGAACCCACTCCTAACACAAGCTATTGAGCTTAACTGGAGGGGTTAACAGGATTGCTAGTAATGAGAGACTAAAATCCCACGTTGCTAGTAAAAAAAATGAAAATAGCTTATGCCAGAATAATATAAGCGGTCCATGACTCAGTGGCGAGACCAAGCAGATCGACTCGACTACCTCTGTGGTGTCCGACTGCTACAAGCTTCTACTGCTCGTGGTCGTAGGTTCGGTTTCAAGACGGGACAACATATTGTGTGATCCACAAATAGTTGTTCCGCGTCTGGGTGTACAATGTATCCGTGACTTTTATGTTTGTAAAGTCCAACGCGACACAGGGCTTGAAACCCCACTGCGGGACACGTCTTTAAAAAAAAAAGATATCTACGAAGTTAAGGAACGTAACCAGTGTCGTCCATAACAGAAAGTGGACCTGTGTTTGCGATCAGGAAGGAGACCATTATACGTCCGAAGCTCCGTGGGCTCTCCCGTGGACGCCATTGACCACTTTAGTTGAGCTGTTTAACATATGGCACAGCTTGGAAAACGGATATCAGTCTAGGTTAGTTTGAAAAATGGTCAAAAAATTCCCGTAAAAATCAGAACCTTCCTCAGACTTCAAGACAATATAGCCGCTTCTGTGCAAAACATAGATTTAGTTCTAACGAGACAAAGCTTTGTGATATCTTAAATTTTGATAGTGAGGAGGTGTAAAAAAAAAGGATTAATTTGTTGCACTATACATCACAACGTTAAAGAACTAAGTACTAGTTTAAAATAATTTACGTACAAAAATGTTTAAAAAAAACACAAGCTATCATCTCCTTTTAAAGTACCAAAACATCAGGGTTAAAATGAAAATTTACAATGTTATTATATAAATTAAGCTAGATTACCCTACAAACTAATTATATACAAACTACATATTAACATTATTTACAACTTACCTAGTAAATTACAAAAAAGGATTACATAAAAAGGGAGTCACAACCAGTTTAGGCGTCGAAGAATTCCTTATGATATTTAATATCCACCTCCCTAATATAAACCCCCAAAGATAATAGATTGTGTGTACTTAGATAACCCCCATGTTTTGGTACTATATAAAGGAGATGTTAGCTCTCGCTGTGCATGCAAAAGATGACACCGTAATCTTTTTTATTATAATTGCTATGGAGTGTGTTTGTGTCCCTTAATTATATGTCTGTAAAGTTCCACTCTAATATGTACGGTAGTCATTTTATTAATCCACAAACTGAAAATCTCATAATTTCTTATAAAACCGAACTCAAAACAATAAATATGAAACCCAAAACCGAAAACTTTATCTCATTATAATAACGGTTATCTAAAAGAGGAATCAAATAGATCTGTTGAGGGAATAGCAGTGAGTTTCAAGTGTTCCGGAGACCCGTAATCGTAATCCTGCCGGACGGAACACAATAAAAGGTATATTGCTAGGGGAATTATGTAGTTGGGGTAAGAGAAAACCTACAGCGGAATAATGAGATCCTAAGCGATTTCAGTTACGGCAGTCAAACTCAAAAACTAACCAACAACGCAAAACATAATAAAATTGTATGTACAAATAGTTTTGGGTCAACCGTTATTAAATATATATGAAAATATATATAAAACGGGCCGAAACCGCGTGAATAATTTAAGGTAAAATACCTTGTTTATTGCCCAGTAAAGGTATTTTACCTTAAATTATTCACGCAATAAACGTCTATATTACACTACCCTGAATCAGGGCCCTAAATCAAGGTGGCCTTGAAAATTTGTTAGAGAATTAGGGCCCTAACTCTTATTACACCTCTCTTGTTAAGGGTTTAGGGTCCCTGATTTAGTGTAATATAATAAGCGCTTAAGACCCGTAATATATATTTAAATATATATATTCATAATGTGTAAAAATCGAGAAAGTTTAACAACATTTATGAAAGATATTATGTTCGCAAACTTTCGCGATTTGTACACATTATAGAATTTTATAAGCTACGGGTCTGAATGACTCAGATCTAAGTCTCCTCGTGACCACCGCCGTTGTAATATGGTCGAAACGTCGGGTCATATAACAAAGGTATTTAGCCCTAAAATAAAATATTTACGCCATTAATACATGAAAGAGACAAGAATAATTTCATATTCGAAACCTTTCGCGATTTGTACACATTATAGAATTTTATAAGCCGTATTATATATAACCGTATTGCAACGGAGTCTACCCGTGACTACGGGCATTGCAATACGATCGAAACGTCGGGCAATAAACAAAGGTATTTAGCCTGAAAATGAAATATTTACGCGATTAAGACCCGTAGCTTATAAAATTCTATATGAATAATTTCAGATTTCGGATTTGACATTTCTGATCTGGATACAGATATAAGAATCCATGCTTCCATATCCATACTAATATTATAAATGTGAAAGTAACTCTGTCTGTCTGTCTGTTACGCTTTCACGCTCAAACAGCTAAACCGATTTAGATGAAATTTGGTATGGAGATAGTTTGAGTCCCGGGGAAGGACATAGGGTAGTTTTTATCGCGATAACCGACATCCACGCGGGCGGAGCCGCGGGCGAGAGCTAGTAGTAATAATAAGTTATTTGAGTGCATGTAGTTGCACCCATCGCTTTAGTAACGGAGAGTCCCATCGGTCAGCCAATACGCACAGACTACTGGATCGCATTTTACATTATGATACTGAATCGCATCATTCAAGCATAGAAGCGTAGCGCTTACGCATTATTGCCGCAAAACTTTATGTGGATTGCTTAATGTTTATTCCCGTATCGAATGGTATCTTTCAGTCTATACCTTGCACCACCAGCCATCAGAACACGACATCGCACGTACCGGCTAAGAACCTTTTTGTTCCCAACACAAGTTATATCCATTACAGATACGTATTGCGGTCCGATTGTACTCGTGTGAGCCCGATAGATACGACAATGTCAATGTAATTGTTGTTTTTAAGTCCTAAAACAACGTGAATACGTTTGACAGAGTATTTAACAAGTGATATACATTTGAAAGTGGTTCTTGTTGTTTTTATTCTAAAGTGAAAAGTAAATTATCTCCTGACTGATTTTGGTCACGGACGCCTGTTTCATCTGAGAGTAGAATATTACGCATTAAATGGCAAGTGAATAGAGAGTGCACTTGTGTTTGCATACACAGTAACAGCTCACCTGAAGGGTAGAGTGAAGGAGAGAATGAAAGGTATTTTAAACGACTTCAAAAATGAGAAGTTTCTCAATTCGGTTGTTTTTTTGTGTATGTATACATAAAAAAATACAAGATAAATACTTGTTTGTTTCGTTGTTCTGAGTCGTAGATATAAAAAATACGTTGAAAGACTTCGTTACGTACTAACATACATATGAAGCTAAATAAAGTGTGTTAAAAATGCAGATTATTGTATTTGATTTAAATATTTAATTTTTGTTGGCATTGTATATTCACAGAGTACTAGATTATTGAAATTGTTAATAACGGCAATTAGCGATCGTACTTCATTAAATTATTTAAGGTTATTTTCGTTTCTATCAGATGTAATTCCAGAGGTCGTCATGCTCAATAAAATGTCGACACGAAAAAACTATGTGGGTCGGGCCTTGTTTCTTCCTCCCAATATGGTGCAGGGGATGAGGGCACACCCATGTGTCAAACTCGTGAACTGGTGCTACTTGGGGTGACTGGTCACTCTTGTCATTATCATCTTATAGGTTTATTTTTTAATTTCATAAATATTTGTATGACAAGTAGTTTTTGTAACAATGATCGAATCGCATGACGCCTTTACCGTCTTCTGTAATTTTTGTAAGTTGATGCTCCCATCCACACCATAGGTGACTAATTTATTTCAACCTTAATTATACCTACTTTATGTACTATAATTACTGCTAGCGTGAATTTCATGGTGTAATGGTTGCAGCACTTTACTGGCATGTAATAGAAGCTGATATTTTTTTCAGCAAACATCAACATGTGGCACAGCATTCGACAGGTCTGTTAAAAACATTTTAAGGTTTCTAATTAACTTTTTTGATTAAGTGAATAATTTTGGAAATGATCGCTGCGAAAGTTACATAAGTTGCGTCCCCGCCTTATCTTTTGAAACGTGTGACCAAAAAATATTTAAAAAATCACAAAAGTGGCGCCTAATAAATACTTTAAAACTAAAATTATTTCGAACATGATCAGATATTAAATACATTTTGGGATTTAATCGCGTGAATTATTTAAAAGTACGAACCTTTATACGTCGGATAAATAAAAGGTTCGTACCTTACTCGAGGAACTACGGGTCCGAATTGATTGTAATATTTTTCTGTTGGGTAGCCCATTTAACGAGGAAGGCTATATAACATTACGCTACGATCAATAGGAGCGGAGCAGCAACGAAAAATGTTGCAAGAATGGGGAAAATTTAAGCATACGTAGTTGCGGGGGTCATCAAATAAATTGATATTTTGAAAGCTATAAGCTTAAAAACATTGGAATTTCGCTAAAATTGTTGTTCAAATTCTTAAATGTTTTAAGGCTTATAACTTTCAAAATATTAATATAGTTTTAATTAAAGCTGTCTACAGACCTAGTTTGTGATAAAACGAATTGATATTAATTTTAAGCTTTTACTTACGACCTCATACAGAAGAGAAATCACTTATGTGCGTTTGTGTGGCAGAATCATCGAATAGGGCGCCCTTAAGCAATCCACATGAATGTAAAGTGAATGCTTAAGATATTGCGTGCGTTTCGATCAGGTTGAACCAGCCGTGGTCACAAGCAGACATGCTGGACGGCTTTTGACCCCGGTCTCCAACCTGGGTCCTTATTCGCTAAGTTTTTTTTCGATATCGCGGCAAGCCCGCGCGCATTGGCTCATGCGCGGTGCGCGTCCCCGCGCACGCTCTCTATTTAGGTACGTGAATTATTTAAAGGTACGAACCTTTTATTTATCCGACGTATAAAGGTTCGTACTTTTAAATAATTCACGCGATTAATAAGTTCCGAAATATATCTAATATGTATAAAAATCGCGAAAGTTTAAAAGCAATAATGATCAGATATACCTACCGTCATTGAGTTATTGCCAAAAAACTCCGTTTCTCAACAAAAGGGTAGGTGCCATGAACATACGCTCTTCTGCTGGTGCAATTATTCAAATCGGATTTTTTATATGGCATCGACTGCGGAGCCTGAGCTACACTGAACATGGTTCGACATGTTCGTGCCCGGTTTTTTTATTATAGGTGTATTTGGTTGGTATTTTATTATAAGGTGGACTGGCCTGTTGGTCTAGTGGTTAGTGACCCTGACTGCTAAGCCGGAGGTTGTGGGTTCGATCCCTACCCAGGATAAAACTTAGTGTGATGAGCACGATGGTTTATTTTGTCTGTGTGTTATTTATCTTTAATATGTACGTATTTACAAATATATAAGTATGTTTATCATGTTTATCATATTACAAGTTCTACTTAGTTTGGGATCAGATAGCGTCCCAAGATATTATTATTATTATTTAATCGGGGTTCTTAGATTTTATAAAACCATTTATTTCAGTGTCCGGCGTTTTTAATGTGCACGCATCAGCTTGTTTTGCTTTTTAGATTCTTGTTGATATAGCATAGTATTTTTTTTTTTTTATTAAAAATTACAAATCAAACGAATCATCTAAATTGGTCTACGCGATTGGTCTACAAAGGCACAAACAGCACCCTCCTCTAAGTCACGCAATCATCCACACAAATTTTTCATTATTCCCTCTCCAGACATCTCAATTTTCTTCACGAAAGAAGCATCAAGCACTTAAGACGACCCTTTTTGCTCCAACTCCAACAAAATAATAATTAAAATCTTCTAGGCCGAATAAACAAGATACTAAGGCATATAATATTTAACAAAATTCTTGCTAAAAAGTGAAAATAGAATCAACTGAGCTCGGTTCGTTAAAATTTTGAGACAAATTTAATTTATTGTTCAGTTGGGGCTCTTTTAGAGAAAGAAAGGCCGTGGGACGAAGATTTTGGGATTATTTCATAATGTTCTTTTATTTAAGGTTCATTTCCGTTCATCGCGGCCGGGCACGGCTGACGACATGCGTCTGACGCGCGCGGCCGATGCGACTATAGTCAGAGTGTGTCGAAGACCTTGGAAACGGCGCCATACATTTCATAGTCTGACTAATGTCGCGTCAGCTGCACCTTCGTCGCGACAAAAGTGACTCTATTTCCTCACTCTCATAGGGCGATGAGACGGCAATCCGCCAGGGTCGGAGATAGATTAAGCGTTGGATAGATGGCTAAATTTAGAGATTCAGATGTATTTGTTTGCTTTAAATGTCATACAATATAGATGGTTCATTAATATTAAGACTCGACTTTAGTCATTAGAAATTTACAATAAAACAATTAATTAAAATAAATACATAATTGTTAGAAATAAATCATAAATAGTTAGAAGATGTTAACAAAAACATTTTTATTTCAAACATGTGTATCGAGAAATTCTTTAATATTATAGAAACATTGATCACATAACCAATCTTAATACTGTTGTTGGAACACTTTCAGTGAATTCAAAGATGCGGGTAGTTTGCTGCGTCTGGCGAAAATACGCTTACGTGTGACATGCTCACCTAAGCACGGTGAGGTGTGGTATTTTAGGATACGGTCACCAACTATTGAGATCAGGCGGTCAATTCACGTATTTAAAGTGGTGCAGTTGCAGTTAAGTTTTGTATTCTTGTAACTTTGGGATCAATCTCAAATACACTTGAGTTAAGTAGGCGTCGAGAGCGCAATAACGACAATCTAGTACGGTGCGTAAGCGTTTTTAAGATCGATCCCAAAGTAACAAGAATACGAAAAAGGCCGTTTTAATCAAAACTTAACTGCAACTGAAATGCAACTGCACTAAATGTTGATAAACTTTCGCGATTTGTACACATTTTAAATATTATATATACTACGGGTCTTAATCGCGTGAATAATTTAAGGCAAAATACATTGTTTATTGCCCGACGTTTCGACCGTATAGAGTGGTCACGGGTAGACTTACTTTTAATCGAAACTTAACTGCAACTGCTCTGCTTTAAATACGTGAATTGACCCACTGTAAGGTTATGCATCATAGGTAGGTATAGGCACTACCACTGTAGGCAGTGATAAGGCTGCATAACCGTTGCAGTACGGTTGAAACGTCGGGCAATAAACAAGGTATTTTACCTTAAATTATTCACGCGATTAAGACCCGAAATATTTATATTCTCATGACCTCTCAGATATCTAGATCTACTTCTAATGTTACTTATGATGTTCTTCTAATAGTAGTTCACGTGACAACGGCCGTTGCAATACGGTCGAAACGTCGGGCAATAAACAAGGTATTTTATCTTAAATTATACACGCGATTAAGACCCGAAATATTTATATTCTCATGACCTCTCAGATATCTAGATCTACTTCTAATGTTACTTATGATGTTCTTCTAATAGACTCCGATCATGATAGAGACTAGCCTTCACAGTGCAGAAACAAGATGGAAATCTGAAGCGATTGTAGACGCAGGATCAATGCATTTATTGCATTTATAAAGTAATTGGCAAGAAATGCCTACAAAAATTACTTCAATATTCGGCCTGCGACATCATAATTTGTTAAAATGCTCTCTGTAACGAAGCAATAACAAAAAGCCGTGATAGTTCTTTAACTACCGACTAGATGGCGGATGCGAGGGCCCAACTCGCGAGAATCAAAGGATAGAAAAATTCGAGGTCTAGTAACATAGTCCAGATAGGTGGTTCGATTCCGGCCTCGGTTTGGCTACGGACGTCTCGGGTTCGATTCCTGGGTCTGGACTTCAAATTTGTCTATCTTTCAAACATGCATTTATTGTCTTTGTAAAGTAATTGGCAAGAAATGACTATAAAAATTACTTCAGGATTAACATTTTCGATCACAATACATTTCTGCCTCATTAAGGACCTACCCAATAATAAACATTATTTCCGACAAAAAGTTGGGCACCGATTGTGTGGCGCGTACTGAATACTTACTTACTTTTTGTGAAAATAGTATTCGTATGTTCCCTACACGTGTAAAAGGAAATTGTTTGTTGTGCTATTTCTTGTACTGGAGAATTGAAACACGTATTGGATAAGCATTTCAAAGGCTTCGAAGGAACCTAGATCCATACATAAATACTAATAAGGTGCAAAAGGTTACACATTGCGACCATGGGTAAGGGAGCGTTTACATTGACGTGGAGAGGGGCGGAGTGGAGCGAAGCAGACCGTCAATTGATAACTTTAAAAAAAAAACCGCCCTCAAACGTAAAGGAATTATTAAGCACATCACCGAATGCAAATTTTGCTGATTGACTCCTATGTTTTAGTCTATATTTCTGGTGTTTTATAAGCTAGGACAACGTTTAATATTCACTAAAATCTTCCCAGAAAAATATGCAGTCGAATAGCGAAAATTACATCTAAATTGTTTTTTTTTTAAATACGACTTCCGCAGTAGGGTGCAAGCACAACGTACACCCAGACTCGGACCAACAATTTGTGGATCACACAAAGTAGTGTTCCGTATGGGAATCGAACCCTCTTGCGTAGCAGTCGGATACATTACCACCGCGCCACAGAGGCAGTCTTTTAATTTGGAATTGGATTCGAGACGCAACTTTTGAGAGAATCACATACATACATACGAGTCCAACAGAGCTGCAAATTTTTTGAAGGTGATTAAAAAACTATAGTGCCCGAAATAATCGTAGGGATGAGCACTGTGATTTGTCAATTGACGGTCCGTTCTGCCCCACTCCGTCAGTGGTAAGGGCACCCAGCTAAGTCTGCTTTCTGGACTTGCAGTGTTATTTGGCTTACAATAAGTGTGTTTACACGCACCGGACACCGGTCCGGCGACAAAAATGATCGAAAGATGTCCGGGGTCCGATAAAAAACGAATGTATCAAACCGGCCTAAGGGTGCGTTTCCACTGCGTGAGTGTGACTGGATTGTGTTGTGTTGGTTGCAATGGTTGCAGATTAACAACGAAATAAGTTCTGCGTTAAACTCGAACAAACACAAAAAATGAAAAACGTTAAAATTAGTTTTAAATAAATTTATTAAAAAATATATATATTTGAATAAAGACCATTCTTTTCTTCCCTTTGATATCAGAATTAATATTTTAGCATTCGTTACAAGTAGGCTACTTTGGCCAATATTTATGCACATATTGTTTTTACCTTTGTTGCAAGTAGTTTTACTTACTAGTACTTTATTGTACCCACTAAGGCTGATTTTGGTTTATCTCATGTTTCAACATTATGATAATACAATTTGCATCAGTCATTTAACATGGTGTATAGTATATTATCATATTATATCAAATTTTTAAACATTCAAACATTGTTAAAACTAAAAAAAAGCCAATTTGAAAAGAGTGGCCGCGAGTTTTTATTGCCAGGTTCTTTTCCTCGGCTTTACCTATTGTTTGCGAACTTACATTACATGTACATGTAGAATCTTGACGTATCACAAGAGCTGTTTTGCATACTAGGTTTTTTTGAATTTTGTTTTTTTTTTTAACTAAATAAATGTACAAATCTTCCAAAATAAAAACATTAACAGCATCATTTGTACCATTTTACAAGCTTCAAAATGTTCATTATTAAATATAAATAGGTTGTAATTTGATTGTGTAATCCGCCCAAGTAATGGTTGCTCGGTAATTGCACGATTATTTTAGATTGGTTTCTCTTGGGAAGGCGGCAACGGTACAGACATAAAATACCGAGAGTACAGAAAGTAAACTTCATATAAAGACGCTCGAGTAACACACACATAGACATCGTACACGAATACGTAATCTTGGAACACCTTTAACTACTTTGTTCGGAAGGAGTTCAGAGACTCTGTTCGCCCCATTCAAAAATCGCTCAAATAGAACATTACCTTGGACTGGACATTGACTGGCCTGTTGGACTTGGGTTAGTGACCCTGACTGCTAAGCCGCAGTTCGTGGGTTCGATCCCCACCCAGGACAAAACTTTGTATGATGAGTACAATGGTTTATTCTGCATCTGGGTGTTATTTATCTATAATATGTATGTATTTAGAAATTAATAAGTATGTTTATCAGTTGTCTGGTTTCCATAGTACAAGCTCTGCTTAGTTTGGGATCAGATAGCGTTTTGTTAGTTGTCCCAAGATATTATTATTATTAAGATATTATTATTACCTAGCTCTGATACTGGACGCGGACACTGAATTTTGGAACAAATGATTCGAGATTCCGTGTCTATGAATGATGTCTATGAGTGTGTTTTATATGTGCGTTGCCGGTTTGTATACAGTTTACCTTCTGTGCCCTCAGTGCTTTGTGGTACAGTTCTTTAATGAAGGTTATAAGGGCAAATGTTAGGGGTTTCTGGGTGTTTCATATGCTTGTACTCATATTAATCAATACTATGTTATTGTCTATTTATAAAAAATAATTAAACAGTTTGAAGCTGGTGCGAGTGAAAGTAGTTTTATGTAAGTATTTTTTGCTTTTTTTTTAGTTACCTTATATTAATTTATTTTGGAAGTCGGTTTTAATTTTTTTGTAAATAATTTTTTATAGGTATCTCAATTTTTGATGTATTGGTTTGTAGTTGATTTATGTTATAATAGAATAATCCAAACTGATCATTTCTTTTTACAAAATGTTGCGTTTTACGATACAAGGCCATTGATTTTTGAGGAGTTCACCTGATACTAGACTATCAGTTCTATTACATGATTTGACGGAGGCGAAGAATCAGGTATCGAAAACGGTACTCAGATCACAACCCGCAATATTTATTATTGAATAGTTCCACTGGTCATCTGTGGTCTTCATCATCAGTTCCATTTCACTCAATGGTGTTTTTTATGAGTAAGTACACGAACTACAACAAAATATACCCAAATTACTTTAGGTGAGCCTTTAATATTTGAAGAGTTCCCTTTTGAGAGATTTTTCAAATCGGTCCAGCCGTCTGTGAGTAATCGGGTAACAAACAATAAAAAAAGTTGAGTATGGCTGCTATGGGCTAAATAACATCATGCTACGACTAATAGGACCGTGTAGCATCAAAGAAAAAAAAATCCAAAAATAAGGAAAATTAACGCAAACGGAGTGTTTGATACAGGGATCGGTCAAGACAAGCTCTGCCTCTTGTTATATTGTTGACTAGCGTACGCGTCGCGGTTTCACCCGTAGTTCCCGTTCCCGTTCGAATACAGGGATACAATATTTTCTTACATTAACCCCGGGTGACATAGGCTATTGCCTACGTCACCCGAGGTTTAGTGTAGCTTCCCAACGGTGAAAGATTTTTTGAAATAAGTATGTTTATTAGTTGTCTAGTACAAGCTCTGCTTAGTTTGGGATCAGATAGCGTTGTGTGAGTTGTCCCAAGTCAAGATTATAGTGCCGAGTAGTATCTAACATATTCTACAACAAGCCCTTGATTCAATTGCCTAACGCGAGTAACTGTTGCTAAAATCAATCCATTATCCGATCTTGCATTATCCTTACTTTCGTCTCTCTTACAATATATATACCTAAGGGTTGCACATTGCTGTTTACCCCTCCAGCTAAGCTAAATTGTAGTGGGTTCACGTCGGTAGTACAATGGGTTGAATTCAAACCTGCGACCTAACGATGACAAGTCGAACGCCTTAACTTTTATTTAAATATTACCTATCTGACCGGCGCAATTTTATTTGCATAATTTTTACCCGTTTTTGGAACATTTTTCGTCGATGCTCTGCTTCTATTGATCGTAGCGTGATGTTATATAGCTTATAACACTCACAAATAACGTGGCTTTCTATTAGTAAAATTATTTTCAAAATTGGTTCAGTACATCCAGAGATTACCGCCTGCAACCTCACAAACTCACAGACTTATCTCTTTATAATGTTATTTGTAGTAGATATAGCTAATGTGAGTATATTCTTCGGAATAGAAGACGACAGGACGACAGGCGTAAGGAATTTTTCTCATTATCTTGAAATATAATATGCTTATAATTAAGATAGCTGAACCGCGCAATTTCATCTGCGTCAATTTTCCCCGTTTTTGCTACGATTTTCATTGATACTCCGCTCCTATTGGTCATAGCGTGATATTAGCCTTCCTCGATAAATGGGCTATCCAACACTAAAATAATGTTTTAATTTGAACCAGTAGTTCCTGAGATTATCGCGTTCAAACAATAAACAAATAAACAAACAAACTCTTCAGCTTTATAATATTAGTATATACACCCGTATTGGTTTGCAATATATGTTCGGAAATTTTCTTTCTACCCGTGACAGTAAAATTATATTTTATGAGTAAGTAGCTGACCCGCGCAACTTCGTCTTTGCAACATTTCTCATTGCTGCTCCGCTCCTGTTGGTCGTAGCGTGATGTTATATAGCCTATAGCCTTCCTCGATAAATGGAATATCCAACAATGAAAGATTTTTTCAATTCGGATCAGTACCTAGTTTCTGAGATTACCGCGCGGCCGCGTTCAAACAAACAAACTCTTCAGCTGTATATTATAAACTAGCTGTCCCGCGCAACTTCGTTTGCGTAAATTTTTCCCGTTTTTGCAACATTTCTCGTCGCTGCTCCGCTCCTATTAGTCGTATCGCGATGTTAAATAGCCTATAGCCTTCCTCGATAAATGGGCTATCCAACAAAAAAATATTTTTTTCAAATCGGACCAGTAGTTCCTGAGATTAGCACGTTAAAACAAATAAACAAACTCTTCCGCTTTATAATATTAGTATAGATATAGAATATAGATAGAGAAAACCTCATCCAAATACTTTGCGCAGTTTAGAATATCTAAGCGATATGCCCCTAAGTACCTACGTTTACTACCATGTTAAGATTCAATTAAAAAAAAAATCTTCTTAAATGAAAGGGCTCAAAAATATCTCTTCGAATGAGTTTTAATAATAACCCCCATTATGTAAATGACAATTAGCTACTGATTGCAGCGCTCATTCGATCGTCAGAGTACGGCACTTGGCGGACTGATTGCCGTTGGAGATTGCGGCTCGATCTGATTGAGCCGTTTCAGTAATTGCGGTGGGGATTACGTACTCGCTGATAATTAGATACTTTTGTACGTAAATCTACTAAGTTCAGTGGGAAGGGAGATTGAAGTGTCTGTATGTAACCTCAAAAACTAGTTTCTTCTAAATTCATGTAACTTGTTTTATGTTTTTCACTGCAATACTAATGACAGAGACTTCAGTTTGTTCATACGACTGCCTCTGGGGCGCGGTGGGAGTGTATCCGACTGCTACGCAAGGGGTCGTGGGTTCGATCCCCACCCAGTATAAAACTTTGTGTGATGAGCACGATGGTTTATTCTGTGTCTGGGTGTTATTCATCTATAATATGTATGTATTTAGAAATATATAAGTATGTTTATCAGTTGTCTGGTTTCCATAGTACAAGCTCTGCTTAGTTTGGGATCAGATAGCGTTGTGTGAGTTATCCCAAGATTGTATTATTATTATACGTTTGTATTTATGTTTTTCTAATAATATTCTCGTGAAAGTCGAATAAAGTAACCTAAAGACACATTCGATAGTGATATAAAAAAGAGTTGAAAAATAATTATGATATTTTGAGAGAAAAGTACCTGTGATCTTAAAAATGAAATCCACCAATGACGTTTCCATTATATCACATTAAGTGGACAGTTTGTCACAAAGATATCTTAGTATCGCGACCAAAACGCCTTGAAACGCCCGCCGAAACCTAAAATGAATCCTCTCAGAATAATCACTACTAATTAAAAAACAAAGTCGCTTTCTCTGTCCCTATATCCCTATGTATGCTTAAATCTTGAAAACTACGCAACGGATTTTGATGCGGTTTTTTTTAATATATAGAGTGATTGAAGAGGAAGGTTCATATGTATAATAACATCCATATATCTTATTCCCCTGCGAATGAAATTCCGGAGCGGGCAGCTAGTATTTTTATATAAATACCTTGCAAAAATATGGTATACGAAATTAGCCACGATATGTCCTGACAATTTACAGATTTAAATTGTAAATATAAATAATTCAGAAACCCCTGTCTGTCCGTTGCCTTTCATATTTAAATTCATATTTGCATATCCTATCCTTTTTTGGACTGGTCATATTTTCGGGCTAAAAATTATAAAAAGTGCGATAATTTTTTGCTGGGATTTTGTTTTTGAAGCTATGGAGATGAATCCATTAATATTTGACGGCATCAAAATAACTTAATCCACGATATACAACGGTATGGTACATATAGTTCGCGACGAGTCGACAGCAAATTTTCGGATTCATTTTTAGGACACTATACATCAAAATACTGAGAATTATGAAAATATATATATTACGGGTCCTAATCGCGTGAATAATTTAAGGTAAAATACCTTGTTTATTGCCCGACGTTTGGGGTCTATCAGAGACTGTCTACCAGTGACTACGGCCGCTGCAATACTGTCGAAACGTCGGGCAATAAACAAGATATTTTACCTTAAATTATTCACGCGATTAAGACCCGTAATATATATATTTTCATAATATGTACAAATCGCGAAAGTTTATCAACATTTATACTGAGAATTATAGAACGTTA
Organism: Herminia tarsipennalis; assembly: GCA_945859575.2. Classification (NCBI taxonomy): domain Eukaryota; kingdom Metazoa; phylum Arthropoda; class Insecta; order Lepidoptera; family Erebidae; genus Herminia; species Herminia tarsipennalis. The sequence continues at coordinate 3,455,522 of OX243834.2, read as the reverse complement.
CCTCAAAACATACCTAGCTCGAGCAGAGCATACCGTCCAGGGACTCAGAATTACAGACCACTTTAGACCACATTGTATTCACACGCTCTAGTTATAGCGACATTCAAGGGGACGAGCACAAGAGTGTTAATGTGATGCTCGGCTGTTTGAGCGCCGCCGCCGGCCAGTGACGGCTGCTTGCCGAGCTGCTGCTGCGCGTATGAAAGTACTATTAAGTGTACGTTGTTCACTCATGCATAGCACGTAAGTTACATTCTGTACTCTCCATGTTTTGTGCTAGTACAGTCAAAGTCAAAGTCAAAGTCAAAGTCAAATATCTTTATTTCGTAAAATCAGGTTAATGATTATTTGAAAACGTCAAATTAAAACATACTAAAAATTTTATAAAATTATGATTGTTTGAAAAAAAAAAAACAAAATGAGGTTAGGTGGCAGTTCCAAGTGTAAAGCTCATGAGAAGAAGCTGCCAAGAAACTCATGTGCCACTCTTTTAAAATCATCAAGTTTTTCTTTACAAAAATAAATTTTACTGAATGAACCATTGTGTTTGGTGAGTGTAATCGTTTATAAAATAAGGATAACTAAATAATAATACTATTTGTAACTCTAAAATGAAGTCAAATATCTATGTGAGTTTTAATTAATAAGTGCATCCGATGGGAACTAGTACAGGCTAAGATGTGGCTGTGCGGACGTTGGACGCGTACCGTCTTGGCTTTCTGCGTAAACTCGTAACTCGATTGTCACGTCGACCTGTTGCAGACCTGGCGGGTTAGACAAGGTACATTCGTTCCGTGGCGAATTCGATAACGCTGGACTAACCGTTCGCAAAAAAAAAAAGTGTATGGTCTCCACAGCAAACGTCAAATTCTATATTAAAATTATCGACATCGCTTTTCGAATGTGACTTTGTCTGGAACCCCTGACTGTAGCTTCTATTGAGTTTTAAGTGACAGTGCCAGCCTGAGTATTAAAGGGGCATTACACTGAGATAATTATTTATTTAGCGCTACGTACACAGCGACACGATCGCCGGCCTCGCTCTTTCGCACACAACCATTACTTCACAGTGCGCAGGACCGCAGGTCAAAATAAAGTAGAATATTCGTTCGTACATATGTTAGATTACGAACGCCATGACTATGACAATACGAAAATGTTCGTTTTTGCATTTTTCCGCAACTTCAAGATTTATTTGCGGGATCATGTTAAGACATTTCCTTAAATTTATTTATTTCATCTACTAGAAAACCTCTTTGTCTAGTGACACATTTTTTTTCCGTGTCCTAATATTTAGGTTTTGTATATAAATTTTTGAGAGACCCGAACCCTGTTTCGCGTAATCTACCCTTAATGGCGCGGCGTCTTAAAATTGAGTGACGATTGAAGTGTTAAACGTAACCTATTATGTACTAGCGGTCGGCTAAACGCGTGGTTAGCCGCTTTGTCATTTTATATGCAATCGCTTAACGCGGTTTCATTGGCCGCCTGGTGCAATTGCGATAGCTACTGACCGCCATGTTGACCAACCGCGTTGAAACCGCTTAACTTAGCTGAACGCTTTAGTTTTAATAATATCTATTAATAATATCTTGGGACAACTCACACAACGCTATCTGATCGCAAACTAAGCAGAGCTTGTACTATATAAACCAGACAACTGATAAACATACTTATATGTTTCTAAATACATACATATTATAGATAAATGAGACTCAGACTCAGAATAAATCATCGTGCTCATCACACAATGTTTTATCCTGGGTGGGGATCGAACCCACGACCTCTTGCGTAGCAGTCTACACTCACACCGCGCCACAAAGGCAGTCTAGTTACGGGGTCTGAGTTCGTATCCTCGTTTTATATTAAATACATAATTATTATATCAATGTAGTTACTTACAAAATTTAGTTACTCAGTCGAGCTGTTTAATTTGAGTAAAGGAACATACTCCAGCCATCTCTCTCGTCTCCCAAATGTAGATAAGTACGTTATTAACGCTACGCATCGTAGGAGATGAATAAGATCCTAATTTCCCCTATAGAGACCTTTTTCCTATTACAGACAGACATTAGCGACAAACTCATTGAAGGCGGAAAAATGCAAACAATTTCCTCGAAGTATCTCGAATTTTCATTTTTAAATGTTTGCATGGGATGACTTCAAGCGAATTATGAGATGATTGTTAAACATTTGCATTGCTATATTGTAATTTTCTTTTATTTTGATTAACACTGGCTGTTGCCTGGTGTTTTGCCCGTGTGAATGACTGTTACCGCTATAAGAATTGTTATATGTTTCACGTGCCATTTAAATTCCCAGGTTTTAAGTAGGTACTGTATATAAAATCGCATCAAAGTTGTCCAGAGACCCCTACAAACAAACGATGTAGAACTACTTTGGATTTAGGGTGTGGATAACATGTATAAATTACTAATATTTCTTCTGAATATAATTCAATATATTTTAATTACAAAAGATGATTACAGAACACCAAAACTAAATATACCTACACAGGATGTAACAGAAATGTGTGGTCAAATTTCAACTGCGGATATGGTATATTATCAGTATTGCACCAACATGGTGCCATAGCTGGTTGCATTAATATTACATAGTTAAAGCATATTCTTTTGGTCAAAATTCAGTAGTGAAAAGCGTATGGGATAAGAATTATACCTCCCCTGGTACAAAATTCGATTGAGTTATTATGGCATAGAACTTTTTTAGTCTGTTGTATCTTTGTATCTTTGCTAAACAAGAATTTGAATGTATGGGCAAATGTAACGCTTACCATCAGGCGAACAACCTGCTGGTGTCTTCATGGCATATAAAAATCAGAGCCCATCTAAGACAAGCAACGTCCCTGAGTTTCAAACACGTCAACAAGTTAAAATACTTTCGCTTCCCTTACCCAAAACCATCTAAACCTCGCATTTATATATGTAAATAAGAGTTTCCACAACAAGCAATCTCCCTGATTGCTAACTGTTAAAAATCTCATTACAAAAAGTAAAAATGTTTCCCTCATCTTTCATTAGCCGTGCGCATTCGTAATCTTGTTGCTAAACCTCATTTGTGGAGACGTGAGGGAGAAAGTGCTCTAAGATTTATTTATTATGTATACGCACATATTGGTCGAGAGCTTGAAATCAATTTTGAAGACATTTTGTTGAAGATTTTGAGATAATCTGTTGATTTTATCTTATAAAATTATATATACTACGGGTATATATGCTTAATCGCGTGAATAATTAAAGGTTAAATACCTTGTTTATTGCCCGACGTTTCGACCGTACTGCAACGGCCGCGGTCACGGGTAAACTGATTTTATTTTCTATCTGTTTTTAACTTCCGACGCAAAAGTATAAAGTATCAACCTGTTAGTCTGTGGTCTCGTAGCGCCAAAACAGATGAATGGATTTAGATGTTTTCTTTAAGTTAGAAAGCTATTTCAATCGGGAGAGTTTTTAACTACTTTAAAAATTAAAGAGTTCAAAAAAAACTAATAGTAGTCACATAGGGGTCTAGTTGAAAATCAGCGTCAGGCGTTAGCCTGGCATATGGTTAACTAGGTCCTATTTTTGACATAATTATATAAATAAAGTAGGTTTTTTTTTATATCGGTAATGTGTTGTTATTTTATGATCTACGTTCAGTTTTTTTTTTTTGTTATGTGTAAAATTGTATTTATGTCGAAATAAATTATTTCTTCATCTTCTTCTTCTTCTTCTTCTTCTTCTACTTTTGGGGAATGAGTTGTTATTTTATGATGTACGTTCTGTTTTTTTGTTTTTTTTTTAATTTCATTTATGTCGAAATAAATTATTTCTTTTTCTTCTTCATCTTCTACTTTTGTAAAAATCCGTAAAGCCGTTTTGACAATTTGGCACTAGTTATTGTCATAGAAATCATAGTTATTCACGCTATTTTACACCACGGCACTTGCAATACTTGCACCACTGTAAGAAAGCATATTTCCAAATGCCACCTCTTTGGAGGTTATTCTCGTCTTCGTGGATGAAGCCGTGAGCATAATATATAACAGCATAATATGTGTTCGGCATAAGAGTGGAATACTAATACCATGTGCTGGTTAGAAAGTAGGTACCTAATTTTTCTTTTGGATACAACACACGTGTCCTGCAGCTCAATAAGTTAGGTGACGTGTTAAAATGCGACTTGAATTTAATTTAGACTTGTTTAGACAAGCTCTAGAATAAATGTTTAACACATAATGTTATTATTTAAGACTGGCTGACCCGCGCAACTTCGTCTGCGACATTTTTCCCCGTTTTTGCAACATTTTTCATTGCTGTTCCGCTCCTATTGCTTGTAACGTGATGTTATATAGCCTATAGTCTTCCTCGATAAATGGGCTATCCAACAGTCAAAGAAATTTTTAATTCGGATCAGTAATTCCTGAGATTACCGCGTTCAAACATATAAACTCTTTAACTTTATAATATTAGTATAGGTAAAAAATGCGCTCCAGCTATTCCCTGCTAATTTTCCCGCTTGATATTAATGCCCCATGTGCTATTTTAAAGTTCACCAAAATTTATTCAGTTGTTTCTGAGTGAAAGACTAACAAAGATCCCTCTAGCCTTTGTGAAACTAAATGGTTCATCACAAATGTGAAAATGTAATCAACTAACCAGTGATCTTATTCAATAGATAATATTAAAAAGAACGAGAGCAGAATAAAAAAATCGAGAAATATATCAAGCTAAAAACGTGTTCAAATAATCACTTTATCTCAAAAACTATCAAATGAACGCAACCGTGGCGATTTACTAAGGCTTTTAGATGTTAGAGAAAGAAAAAGTTGCCACAAATTCCCTCGGGAACGCATAGTGTAGCTAAAATTCACTAACGAATAGGATGAAAAATAGGATCGAAGAAACAGCTATTTTTAGGGTTCCGTTACTCCATACCCAAATGGATGCCTGAATAAATATATATAGGCATAGGCTTCAGACTTTTTAATGCGATAAAACTTTTTTTACAAAAAGCATCTTGATTTCAATCACAGTTGATTCTTGAGGAGTTTCGTTGTCTATCTCCGAATCTAATTATCAATTTTTTGCAAAATTAAATGGGACCATTTCGGAATAAACCTCTTTTTACCAAAAAATCACACTAAAATTATAAAGGCGAAAGTTTGTGAGTATGTGAGTGTGTATGTTTGTTACTTCTTCACGTCTAAACGGCTGGAGCGATTTTAATAAAATTTGTTATGGAGTTAGCTGACACCCTGGATTAACACATAGGCTAATACACCGCGGGTAACACCACGGGGCACAGCTAGTATTTTAATATGACGGAGTTATGGAGAAACTCCTCCCTTTTGAAGTCGTTTTATAAAAAAGTCAACATACCTACTAAATTTTCTCTAAAAATGCTCAGTATCGTCGCAATTAGGACGTTCACGTACAAACCAACTATTCAACTTCATGAAATTAGATCTAGCTTTTGCCCGCGGCTTCGCCCGCATGGATGGCAGATTATTACCAAATTATTTTAACAGCAAAGGTTCATAATAACTTTGCACCCCCCTTTCACCCGCTTAGGGGGTGAATTTTCAAAAATCCTTTCTTAGTGCTCCCCTACGTTATAAAAGGAACCCCTGTGCAAAATTCAAGTTTCTAACCCTTATAGTTTAGGCCCTGCGTTGATATGTCAGTCAGTCAGCTTCTCCTTTTATATATATAGATAGATAAAAAGTCGTGCTCTCATTTGTATTATATATCGCCTTGTATTATTCGCGAACAAAGCAATGTGGCGAAGAACTCTTAATAATACCACAAGATTGGAATCCTGAATAAATTCAAATTCAAAATTCTTTATTCACTTAGGATGCAAAACAACTCTTGTGATACGTCGGGATTCTACATGTACATATAATGCCAAGTTCGCAAACAATAGGTAAAGCCGGAGAAAAGAACCTGGCAATAAATATATTGTAGTTCACACAGCTGTATGTATACAAGTTCCCAAGTTTAACCATTGGGCGCAATTATGTTTTAAAACACTGCTAACTGCCTCTGTGGCACGATGGGAGTGTGTCCGACTGCTACGCAAGAGGTCGTGGGTTCGATTCCCACATGGGACACCACTTTGTGTGATCCACAAATTGTTGTTCCGAGTCTGGGTGTTCTTTGTGTCCGTCACTTGTATGTTGGTAAAGTCCCCCGCAACACAGGGCTTATACGATACTGCTGGAGTCGTCTTTAAAAAAAAAAAGGTGTACATAAACAACATTCGATCTTTAAAAACCGGGCAATTGCATGTCGGGCCTCGCACAATGTAGAGTTCCGTTGTCCTCCCCACCCCTATCTGAATAATGCGGCTTAAGGAGTGGGTTTTCTGTGGATTTTGTTCAATGGAATTCGTACGAAAATTTTGCTATTTCTCATTTGATCAGCTGTTACTCGTAAACTTGTAAAGGCTATTTAGCTGTAATAGTTTTTTTCTTTTAATTTCACTATATAAACTACTACTGTGATATTTTTCACATATCCAACATCAACCACTTATTGAAGTAATTTTTATAGGCATTTCTTGCCAAAGACTTTACAAATACAATAATTGCATTTTTGAAAGATAGAAAAATTTGAATCCAGACTCAGGAATCGAACCCGAGACTTCCGTAGCCAAACCGGGGCCAGAAGCGAACCACCTATCTGGACTATGTTACTAGATATCAAATTGTTCTATCTCCTAATGCTTACGGGTTAGGCTCCCGTAGCGACATCTAGTCGGTAGTTAAAGAACTATCACGGCTTTTGTTATTGCTTCGTTACAGAGAGCATTTATTGTATCAACCACTTAGCTAGAGTGCGGAAACTAGACTTACACAAAAATTTGCACTTTAAGGCTCAATTTTTACAAATGGATCCCTAAATCTAAAAATTATCTTCACAAACCCTAAGCATTTTAAAAGAGCTTCCACACGATGGGAAAGGAGAGAAAAAAGATCACATCCCCACTTTACATACATATAGGGGAGGTACCCTCAAAAAAATGATTTTCAAAATTTTATATTTTCACTTTGTCGGGGTAAGTAATATGTGTATACTAACAGTCTCTGAGCTAAGCTGCGAACATGGCGAAACATGGCGAAACTATAATAATACTTATATCTTGGGACAACTCACACAACGCTATCTGATCCCAAACTAAGCAGAGCTTGTACTATGGAAACCAGATAACTTATATATTTCTAAATACATGATAAATAACACCCAGACTCAAGATAAACCATCGTGTTCATCACACATAGTTTTATCCTGGGTGGGAATCGAACCCAGGACAGCTTAGCAGTCAGGGTCACTAACCACTAGACCAACAGGCCAGCCAACACTACTACAAACTATAAGAGTTCCGTTTTACCATTTTGGCTACGGAACCCTAAAAACGCCAGACTAATGCATACATAGAAAACCTATATATTGCAATGTTAGACTATTATGAAAAGTCGTAAAAGTAGGAAAGCACGATTTCATTATCACGAGCTAGAAAGAGAAAAATGTAATCGGCATCTTTCATCTGTTGACGCCGACAATGCGACACTGACATATAAAAACTTGGTCAATCATCTCAATTTTAAGGTGCCGCTTTTTGATCGATCACCTCGGTTACAGTAGGATCAACGTAACTAGGCCGGACTGAAGTAGGCGACAAGTGGTTGCGCAGATGCATTTTTTGGAAGTAAATGGTGACAAGAGTGAGTTAGTAATACTAATTATGACAATGTAATGCGTAATCGCATCTCTAATTCTCTTGGTATAGTTACCGCCCCCGCCCCCTGCTTCCTGTCACCATTTACTGACAATGTAATGTCGACTGTTAGTGTTTTTTTGTGATTATTTTCGTAAAAAAAAATGTTTTTCAACGTTTATTTACTGTTTACTGTAACTGTTCTAAATTTAAACTTTTATGAACTCATTTAAATAGTATTTTTATATTGTTGAATTAAAATTTTGTTAGTATTTTTAATCGATTAAACATAATTAATCGTTTTCGTAAATAATTTTAGGGTCGCATCTCTATGACATGCGCGAATGTGATAAGAACCTAACTTCAAACCGGTCAAATTACGTTGATCCTACTGTAGTCGGAGGATCCTCCCTTTGTGTTAAAGGAACACAACACATTATTCTCCGAAACTCCACTCTTATAAACTGCGCCGATCTGCGCCTACCGACGATTCTTTAAACAATACGACGTATTTCTTTGAGCTTCGATATTAACTGTGTACGGAAACTTATTTGCGTACAAAGGAAATCCTTCCCTTTATTCTTTTATTGAACTGAATACAAACAATTATTGTGTGATTGTTTAAGGAGAAATTTTCCACATAAATGGTAGAGCGATCATTGCTAAATAAAGTAAATGTATCTACAATTCTGTATGAAACCTCATTGATCAATCTTTTATTGTTTTTATTCTATTGTGACATAAGGGACTTTTTGTCCTTTTGAGTGAGAGGAAAGAGAGTGGATTGATCAAAACGCCTTCTGTCGTGATATGCAGGTGAAGAGCACTACAATAAGCAAAATGATAAAGTGTACGCTCCCAGTTCTAAAGAAGCTGCTCAAGTGGTCGGGAAGGTACAGCGTGGTCATCATCCTGCGTCCGTGATGGTTTGGTGGGGCGTGTCTTATCAAGGCGTCACAAAGCTTCATTTTTGTGAAAAAGGAGTGAAGCCTTCAGCTAAATAAAGTGAATGTATCTACAATTCTGTATGAAACCAGGCGCGCGAACTTTTACTACTAATTTACCTCATTAATCAGATTTTTATTGTTTTTTTATTCTACTTTGACAAAAGATAATACCCTTTTGTCACAGTATTAGCTTATGCCCGCGGCTTCAGATTAATAAGACTGCCTCTGTGGCGCAGTGGGAGTGTATCCGACTGTAGCAGTCGGATACACTCCCACTGCGCCACAGAGGCAGTCTGGCAAGAGGCAAGAGGTCGTGGGTTCGATCCCAACCAGGATAAAACTTTGTGTGATGAGTTGACACGATGGTTTATTCTGTGCCTGGGTCTTATTTATATATAATACTAGCTTTCGCCCGCGGTTCCGCCTGCGTGGATGTCGGTTTTATAAAAAAAAAAAATATCTTAATAAAAAGTATCCTTTGTTACTTCTAATACCTCCAAGAATATGTGTACAAAGTTTCATGTTGATCGGTTGAGTAGTTTTCGCGTGAAAGCGTAACAAACAAACTTACATTCACATTTATATATTACTAGGGATGTATTTAGAAAAATATAAGTATGTTTATCAGTTGTCTGGGGTCCATAGTACAAGCTCTGCTTAGTTTGGGAACAGATAGTGTTGTGTGCAACGTTTCAAGTTTGTAACCCTTATAGTTGATATATCAGTCAATCAGTCAGCTTCTTCTATTATATGTATATAAATATAGATAGATGTTTGTATTTTTGATTGACTGGTTAGCACAGACTTCTATAGTACTAGTACGCTGACATGCGGACAGGCAACCGCCAACAACAAGACTCCAATTTGATTTGGAAATTTGGACGGTCATTAAAAAAAAGCAAATAAAAAAAAAAAATTACCCGCCTGCGCAAAAAAGATGCAAAAAGATCCCCTACATATGCAATATCATGCAGTCGGAGGCATTAATGAATATCGATGAACTTAGTATTGTTTGTATCTTTTTGCGCAGGCGGATTTGTTTATTTTTAATTTTTATTTAATCCTTTATCACAACTATTGCCTAGTATTGCAAATTGAAAAAAATATGGTTGCTAATGACTATGTTAGTATTACAGTCATAACCATTTTATTTATTTTTGAAATGCTTACGATGAGCCCTCAAATTTGATACTAATATATATTTTTTCACACCTCTTGTTTTTGAGATCTCACAGCCGCCATGTTTATTTTTTTCAAACGTCACTTATTCAAAAACATTTGGGCGGTCAAGACAAATCTAACGACGTCTTAATAGGGTATTTGACTAAAGTCAAATCAGCCTCTTTTTAAGAAACGTCAAAAACGAGCCGCTCTGTACAAATTTATATGGAATGCTAGCATTTGACGTCACGTTTTTTGTGGTCAAATCATTTACTTTCAGTGTTTCTCTTTATGATTATAAATTAAGTAACACATTAAATTAATATTTTTTAGAACACTTTATGACATATTTTTACCAGGTTATTTTAAAATATTTAAATTTGATAGTAGTCAGATACCCAATTGTTTAAGTACGTCTTGTGGTTTGAAAGACATAAGGTATTAAAAAATACTACGTACATACATACATACAAGATACGCGCAAAAAACACAACCCTTCTTTGATAACAACGGCGGCAAAAAAGTTCACAGAACGAACATTCGTTTCAGCATAGGAAATTGCTGTTACTTTGTAGGGGGCAGCCAATTCAGTGTAAACTCTAGAGATCAGTCTAGATCTAGACCAAGGGGTCGCCCAATCTCGTCGGAGACTAGCCAGCTAGCTACGTAGGAGATAGTAAAGTGCCAAGTATCTGCGCAAACACAAATGCAATCTCTACTCCCTGACTCTCAAATTCCGATGGAACGGAAATTCGTCACGACCGGAGTGAGATTAATCACAGGACCGATGGCTTAAAGTACTCTCTAAGGCACGAAGGGGTGTTATATTTTTAAGCTATTGCACGGTTTTGAGCGCGGCGACCGAATCAAGAAATTCCATAACGAAATAAAACCTAACACCCCCCATTCCACCTACCATGTAACTCGGCCGAATGTATGTGGTACGACTGTACAAAACTCGCACGGATCGCGACGAGCTGCCCCGAAATATAATGAAAAGAAAAACAAACTGCATATATAAAAAATAAATAAATAATTATAATTGCTTAAATTGTTAAAAAATGCTATGCGATAGCTTTACCGCGGCAATCCCGAGTGCCACACATTTTTTAAAAAAAGCGGTCTCTTGTCTATGGCCCAACAGTGGTAACATTGCTTAACCTTGCTTATCTCTCGATTTGTTATGTCGCCAGTGATTCACGGACGCCTATTTAATATCTAACACCTGGCATTTTCCTCACCCAATCTGTATTCCTTTTAACTCTATTTCACCCATTCACCCGAATAATTTAAACGTACCGAAACGTTCCGAAACGCGATGATTAAATCTGACACGTTAATATTTTATTGGATGAATTTAGTTATCTGTGCCTCGATGTTTCTAAAAGTTATAAAACGCGGGAAACATTTTTAGCATAGGATCTTCTTCTTATTTTTTTTTTTTAGTATATGGTCGGGTTATGTCTTTTTTAAGGTAACATACATCTAACCAATTTCTGTAAGAGCCATGTATTTATTATAGGTACAACTTAATTACACGAAGACTCTCATGGATAACTATTTTCACAGTAACAGATAACTGTGAAAATAATGAAAATGACTTTTACACTTTCTCGCGAGTGCAATTACTGTTTTCATTGAAAGCTATAAAAAAATATTCTAAATATAATTTGATCATATTCTGTATTCGCCAGCCTAGAAGCCATAACCTTGGAGGGTATTTAATCATACCAAATCCAGCAAGGTTCATAATCTGCTTCATAGTTTGACTATTTAGGATTTTCTTTAGGAAGAATGTGTTCTTTTAAGTCGACGAACGGCTTCCAGTGGCGCGGTGGGAATGTGTCCGACTGCTACGCAAGAGGTCGTGGGTTCGATTCCCACACAGGATAAAACTATGTGTGATGAGCACGATGGTTTATTCTATGTCTGGGTGTAATTTATCTATCATTATAATATGTATGTATTTAGAAATAAATAAGTATATTTATCAGTTGTCTGGTTACCATAGTACAAGCTCTGCTTAGTTTGGAATCAGATGATATTGTGTGAGTTGTCCCAAGATATTATTATTATACTCTGAGTGCAGAGGATATCTGTAAACATAATCATTATAGATATTGCTCACACATAATTTACTCGATAAATACAATATAATAATCGACACAGAATCTCGAAAATCCTTCAGAGCTTAGTGTACTGAAATTCCATCAATGTGAACTATGTGTACGGTGCTCCAACAAGGTCCATTTAAAGGTTACCTATATCATATATACCTCCCTATATATACCTAGATATTTGTGCTTTTAAGCACAAAGCCCTGTCTCTATCCAGCTAAAATACAAATCAATGCAAAGGACACAAGATGGCGTAAAGCGATTCGCACGCACGACACGCAGTTAAACAATCTAAAAATAGAACGTCCGCATTCCGTCCCGCGAGTGTTGCCTGAATAACAAATTAATCGAAGGTACGCACCGGAGGCTGTATGTTTTTGAAGATTACTTCTTCAGTACATACGTACATAACAGTTATATTTAGAAGTTAAATTTACATTAGGTACAACTGTGTTACTAACCGTAAAGGTTCATTTCCGAGCATCGCGGCCGATCGCGAGCCGCTAGCGGCTTACGACAAGCGGCTGACGCTCGCGGCCGATGCGACAATATTCACAGTGCGCGTGCAGGCCTACGACAGTCGTCGGCCGCGCGCGTCTGTCACTTACCTCAGCCGCTTGTCGATTGATCGCGATGCACGGAAATGAACCTTAAGACTCGAGAACACCTGATGGTAAGCGTCACACTAGCAAATAACAGTACCAGTGCCCCCCAAATCCTTGTTTGGCAAAGATCTGAATGTCACTGCACCCCGCTTCTCATATAAGACACTAGCTGTCCCGCGCAAATTGGTCTGCGTAAATTTTTCCCGTTTTTGTAATCCGTGTGTCATGAAAGTGTTAGTGGCTGTAGCAAAATAGATTTTGATTCATGACCACCTAATATCTTTCACGGCGCTGCTATTCCTGATGACCATGATGTCAAGGATTTAAGTTTGCATATTGATTTTACTCTTAACTTTTTCTCATTGCTGCTCCGCTCCTATTGGTCGTAGCGTGATGTTTTATAGCCTATAACCTTCCTCGATAAGTGGGCTATCCAACAGTGTGGAGGACGCTGCTGCCCGTCCTCTGATGTAAATTCCCCAAGTCGCCTTGACACCCACTGGAAGAGATGGAGTGGTACATCCAGTTCTTTATACCCAAGATGTTAGTAACAAGAATTCAAAAACAAGCCTAAAAGAATGTTGATCTAAGGTCCTTCCGCTATTACAAGCCGAAACTGTTTGCATGGATAAAAAATAAAGCAGATTCTACGTTTTACCGGCAATTTTTAAAATGTATTTTTTCAAAATAATCCTTCTTAGACATCAAACAGGTCTAAGTCATAAGCCGTCTTGGTGGGTACCACAATAGTGTCAGTTTTTCATCCGTGAAATAGTGATGTTAACATATCTCTAGGTTTCGTTTCAAGGGATCTGTAGTAAGTGTACAGGGCAAATGAAACTTTGAACTAATCTATACTAATACTAGCTGACCCGCGCAACTTTGTCTGCGTAATTTTTTTTTTTTTTTTACAAAATTTTTCATTGCTGCTCCACTCCTATTGGTCGTAGCGTGATATTTATAACCTATAGCCTTCCTCGATTATGGGTTGTTCGATTGTCAGACCTACCCAATATGCACACAAAATTTCATCAAAATCGGTCAAGCCGTTTCGGAGGAGTATGGCAACGAAAACTGTGACACGAGAATTTTATATATTATTTAGATAGATTTCTTGAGAGATAAATCGCTATTTGTTGCTCGCTTATTGTCGTCGGTGGTACCTTGATGGGTGCTTAACACTTGATTTTAGCACATTAATTAGTCAGAGTATACTTTAGTACGTGTTATCTGAATCTTTGTGATGCTAGTTAACAATACATTTTACAAAATTAATATTGTTGAACCATTAATATATAAGCGGGTCGGCACGTTCGATTCAGTAGTATTTGCCGAACCGAAAGAGCCGACCCGAAGCAACTACTACACATGTTCGGCTTCATTAACAAGCACCGATATTGAAGTTCATTCAGGCCAGCACATTCATCTACACATTTTCGGTTTTTCTTCCCGGCTGTGCCGATTAATGCCGGCTCGCTGACGCCCGAGTGTACATACATGTTCGACAAAGCCGAATATTTATACACATATATTCAATTTTGCCGCCTGGCCTGTGTCGAATGATGCCGGCCCGCTTATCTGTATAGCAACTCTTACTGCTGTCTGCAGTGAAAGATTGCACAGTCAGTACTGTTTTTCCTTATTTTTTAAATTCCAGATTCAATTATTAGTCTGTCACGCTCTGATTGATTCATACAAAGGACATTGGCAACTTGGATTGACGGAAATTAATTAGTCCGACGTTCGTTTTTCTTCCGTCCGTTTATTGTTCTCAATGTTTTTGTTACTTCGTAATATTTTGTTTTATACAGAGGAAAATAAATTGACTAATTAGTGAATTACATCGCAGTTATTAGGGAAGCTTTGTTAAAGGCGTTGCTTATACTTTCATTTTATATTTTATTGATCTCGAATTGGGCAATAAATTGGAGAATCTCGAGTAAGAGTTTCGACTCTCTATTGTTGCGTATTTTAGGAATCGATCTAACGCTGTGTTGGTTCCCTCGTCTACTGTGCCATTAGTTTCCAGCGATGCGAAACGATTGTAAAGTTTTTTTTTTCAGCAGTCTTTTGGTCTTCAATTTGATATTTTGCCTTTGACCTGTCTGTGATCACTGCCGGTATTAAGCCTGCTCATCACTGAGACGTCTCTAGATATATGCCGCTTGTCCGTAATAATAAAGTCTATCTCGTTCCTTGACACACCTTTGGGGCTTTGCCATATCCACTTTCTATTACAGGAGTAATTATATATAAATAAAAAATTACACTACATAAAAAAAGTTATTTGCAATTTTTTGAGTATTACTACAAATACGTCACAACCAAATCCTGGCATCAGACCGCTTCTTTTGTGAAACAGATTGACGTCAAGTTTATTTCATGCTCGAATCAACGTCTTTTATATAAAAAATCGTTTGAAAAATTCAGACAAGGATTTTCTATGCTCCTTTCGTCAGCGAAATTGAATGGGAACCGAAAAACTACGTACCTGGGCACATTGTGGGGCCACATTTAGTTAAAGGCATCGCCACTATAAAATCGCTTATATCACTTGTAAAATCGCTGACAAAAACCTCTTTTTGTGAACATCTGACGCAGAAAAGCTTAAATCAAGCGAACGGAGTTTCTTAACTTTCAATGAAATCTTGTAACACTGATTAATTGAATTTGAACTTTAGTGTTCTTTGAAAAAGGTTGAAGATCGAATGCAGTAGATAGCGAAGGCTTTACAAATGATTGTTACTTTTGTCAGTGACATGCGAATAGAAGGCAGTTAATTGTGATTGGACATACAATGGAAGAAAGTTGATTTGAAAGATTCTAAAAATGGGAAGGATTTTAAAGAGAAGCAAAGAAAATAAATGAATGAAAATATATACAAAACAGGGTACATTATTCAAAGTATTATACTCTATTCAATTCATTTTGAAATGAAAGATTGAATGGACAGAACATTTGTGACAAACAGTGGGGTATTTAAATAAGGTGATTATATTACTTTGCTTTTCTTCCTACCTTTTTATTAACTTCGAGGAAAAAGGGAAGTGTTGTGAATCTGATGCCTTTGTGTATGATTATATTGGTTTGTTTATTTGTGGCGTCGTGGTCTCACAAAGAATAGTTGGATTGGAATATTAATTAAATTAGACACTAGCTCTCATTTCAAAATAAAAATGTTTTGCAATCATTTTATAGTATTTAGATATTAATCTTATGTTTAAGTGGTTGTGATTTTATTACAAGTACTCTGTAAGTAATGATTTCGGGTTCATTATCAAAACCTGGATATCATCTAGCACTAAATTTTGGTGGTTGCTGGTTCTTAGCAGTCATGTTGGGTTCGTTAGATTCATATTGACGAGGCTCTAAGATTCATCTTAGCTCACGTTATTGGTCTGGCTTTTAGTTCAAGGTGGTCAATAGTGAATGTGGTTTTTTGGGATATAGGCTACATTTTAAGGTATTGCATAGCTTTTATCGCTGGCTATGAGCGCGGCGACCAAATCAAGAAATTCCGTAACGAAAATAAAACCTAACACCCCCCACTCCGCCTACCATGTAGCTCGGTCGAGCGTTTGCTTAACGTATATGTATATGGTACGACTGTACGAAGCTCGCACGAAATTTAATGAAAAGAAAAAAAATATATTTATTGCAAAAAAATTTTTTTTTTTGTTTTTTTTTTTTTTTTTTAAACATCATGGAGCATTTGGAACAATTTGCACATTTAATTGTGTAGTTGTCTTTTACTAACATAGTTTTTAAGAACACTGTATACTAACACAAATATGGATCATTGGAATGGATCTGAATTAAATTATTATTATTATAGCCACATTTAGTATGACGAGTACGTAAGCACGGTATTATTTATTTAGAAACAATACTTAAAGTTTTTGAAACATTTGGACTAGGCTATAAAACGTGTGTTGTAAAAGACTTCACAAACATTTATTAAACAGTACACCCCGCCTCAGAACCACTCGAAACAAATGAATATCAATCACGGGATATTTAATAATCTATCAACAACTCAAGTTTACTATTACATTGTAGTTAATCGAATCAAAATTGTGTCGTAATGTCAATCCCAGTTCGTATGCTTATCTAGATCAACAACGCCCGGTTGAGCACTAATGAATGTTGCGTTTTGATAGTCAATTGGACCGGCAAACTTGATGATTGTGTTGATCCGACAGAATCGACTGAACCTTCATATTAATGGTGTTTTGGTTGTACTGATGTTTATGAAATTGTACTTATCTTTGGTATCGTACAGCGATTGGCAGAGGATGCCAGACAAACTATTATGGGCGATGGTATTTCGCAATTAAAATCTTCACTTTCATTTTAAGTGTTATCAGAAATAGATTTAAAAAGCGGATCCAAATTCGTCGATTCATTTAGTCTGATGATCATCACAGACGCGCAATAATTACGTGAAACATCGGAGGATAAAAGTCTCAAATGATTCCTGTTTGAGTATTATTACTCCATAATTCAATTATTAAGCTAATTAATTACAGTTTTAAAGATCATCTTCTAACTTAACAGCTAAATTATTCAAAAATAAAAACCCGACTGCTTAAAGTTAATAACTGAAATATTTTGGAGTCAAGAATCCGCCCCTTTTGTCTAATTTTGAACCGAGACTCATGCTAAAATGCATCAAGCCAATTCTCTAGAAATGGCTTGATGGATTTCAGCAGAGTCTTGCTCTCTAAAGTGCCAAAGAAATATGCATTCATGCATACAAACATACATACACTGGAAAAACATAACCCTTCTTACCTTCTTGCGAAGTCGGGTAAAACTGCAACATTATTCATCAAAATCGGTAGAAACAGTTTATTCCCATTTTGATAATTGCGCTATTCATTAGAAAGCTGAAATGAGCTCGATAAGCGGCATCAACGCAGGCGTAACCGCGGGCATAAATAAGTAACACAATCTTTAGATTAACACTTAAAGCAAACGAAGGAAACTAATTAAAGTAGCTAAACTTAATTAAGAAAATAACATCGTCCAACGCAAAAAGGTTCTATACAATAAGAGCGACTACGCTGAAAGAAATGAAGACGCCAATCTAGACTTTCTAATACTGAATGAAGTTATAAAAAAGTAATTTAGTTCCAAACTAAAATTATCTAAATGATAAAATTGCAAATTGTTGCGACAGCTTTCGGAGACAATTTGAAAGTTTAAACTTTTTAAGTTGGATATTAGGTTGAAGCTACTTTATACTTTTATTGACCAAAAACGGTAAAAAATATTATCTTTTCAAGTATTGATTCTGAAATAAATATACAGAGTGATTTGTAATATTATACTAATAACTCCCCGTTCGTGGTTTCTTTACATAACACTAAATAACTTCGTAATGTAAGTTTTGGGAAATATTTAATATATTTAATTATACCCTCAATCACCTACCACTTGTTTTTGGAGTTATGACCTTTACCACCTACTACTTTACTTGAGTAAAATCGTTATTTATTGTGAAATTTAGGCCCTACGCCTAAAGAAACATCGATTTCACTCCGAGGTAATGGTTGTGTGGCAAAAGTAGGTGGTAGCACGTCATCTCTCACTCGAAAACTTAGTATCATCGAAGTTACATAGCGCGAGTGCGTGGAATGCTCTTGGCTTTCTGTAAGAAAGTGATAGCAAGAAAAGAGACTGTGGAAAGAGAAAGTGAGAGGACCAGCATTGTTAAATCCCGCAGACGCCGCACAGCTCGATAAAGAGCAGAAAACGATCTCCCTTGATCGTGGGCTTGAGAGCGACGGGTAGGATAGCCTGTCGTTTTCAAACTAGAGACGCGATTCGCGACCAACGAAACAAAGCAGCAAATTAAAGCAATGGATGGGGTGATATAATTGGCCAAGGTCCGCCGGAGGTGAAGGAAACTATTCCATAAGGGACACCCTCATCTCCGACCATGGACCTACAAGACGTAACAACGTGTCATTTTTTAGTCGCGAGTCCATAGACATACTCACGTGCCGTGCCCTCGACGGGGGGGATTTTTGACACACGTAAAAAAAAGGAGGTAGTGAAGGGTTAATTTGTGTTTTTTTTTCAAATAATATATTACGAAGTTATTTGATGTAATGTAAGGAAGCCAAGAGCGGGAAGTTATTAGTTTAATAAGAATCACTGTGTAATTGGACTGAGTTCTTGCAATATCAAAATAACTGTTAAATTTCAATTTACTATGTTGACAATTAGAATCTGTCTGTTGATCTCTGTTACAACTGCTTGGATGGGTTTTGATGGATCACCTATTATAGCTGACATAGCTAGGCATGTCACTAATATGGTACTTCTTTTGTTTCAGGATAGTCGGCGCTGACGACGGCCTGGCATGACGCGTCAACTTCGTCCCGCCTTGCCCCTATACCTCAGCACACCCCTCTACGATCCAACCTTGAAAATACTCAACACTTTCCTCACCTTATCCTTTCTAGTCCTACCAATCGTCAACACACAAATGGTGACTCCAAATATAACCCACGTTGACGAGAGTAAAAATATCTCAACAGAATTTAGTCTTAATTATACTAAAGTAAATGAATATGTAGTAACACCAAATATTAATGAAGAAAATGAGCTTATTAATACTGTAAGTAGTAAAACTTATCAAACACTAATTGATAGATTTAGGAGAAAAGATATTAGAACTACAGAAAGCACAGATTTGATTAAAAATACTATTGATATCGAAGATGAATATGATATTAATATTGAATTAGAAGATGAAACAATTTCCAATAAGTTAGATAATAATTCTATGGAGAAATTAAGGTTTGATGAAGCAACTAGGACGAAAATTTTTAATGATTTTTCAAAAACTGTCAAAATTGTACCTAACAATCAATCTAAATTTGATATATTTGAAAGTGTAACAGTACTTAATAGTAAAGAAAAGGACGATGGGGAAGATTCAAAGAAATTTACGGACGAATCATTTGCTTACACTATTCCTACCCAAGTTCCTTTATCCTATCATATTCCTTCAAACAAGAATATTCAACAGACACCGCGGCCAAGATTTCTTGAGGGTAAGTCTTATTCACAATTTTTTCAATTATGTTTGTTGCTGACATATTTTTTATTTTTAATATAAAACAAATTGCGAATACTTCTTCATATTTTTAAGTTGATGTCAATCTAACATTTATGACACCAGCACTGTATAATACTTTGCTATTACCAAATTATTTCGAGGAATTGAACTTTTCTATACAACCAAAAGGAATCCATGACTGCATTATACGTACCCACCTACCTATCAACGTATTTGATTAATCTAAAGCCTAGCTCGAACTGGAAAAAATCCTACAAACAACTCATTTTTTTGAACTGGCAAAATTTTGCGCACTTCTGCCTGAAAAGTAACGAAGGATCATTGGCGTAGACCAGGACTGTGCCATAGCCTCACAAAATGGACCACTCCCTAGAAAGACACAACGCTACTTTGTGGACTATACCTGTCAAAGGCCGCATTGAATTTACAATGGCTTTACTCAGATCAAAACGTTTCTGACATTTATGCGTGGCACCCACTGAGCTCTGTAGTACTACTACTGTAGTACTGGATAGTCTATCACAACACTATCGACAACAAGACGACTTCCATATGATTTTGACATTTGGACGGTTATTAAACAAAATCAAATGGAACAAGGACAACAACAACGGACATTCGTCATAAGTGTCAAAAAGTTCACCGGACGGTCATTCGATTCGGCATTTAAAATTGCTATCACTTTGTTGAATGGGGTTGCATCACTCGTTAAGTTGTACCATGTTGCGACCTTTACTTCATGTCTAGCTTTAGTGACCTCTTCAATTTTCTGTTAAATTAAATTCATAGATTCAAGTTTATAGCGCTCTAGATACAATATGTTAATAGAACTGTAATTAAAGTACTCGATTATTATAGACTTAAGCGTACGCCGGTGACTCATAATATCATTTTAAGACGTCTTTATCGTACGAAAAGGGATGACTTAATAAAATTAAAACTTGACTTGAGCCGAGGCAAGGAAATGTAATGAATTTAGAAAGCTATAAGTGTTTATTACGTAGAAGCTACTTTGAAATTTGTAAGGCATTTTTGGAAATATTAACACCTAAATTATTCTGGAAACATTTGAGACTGGCTTATTAGAGCTACATTGAATAAGAAGAATACAGTAGAGATTTGTCTACAAACTAGTTGTGAAACTAGGACCCCGGCAATATTTGTCATCGGCGAGCAGTCAGCGATTAATCGATAGAATCATCGACTAGTAGGCCAACTAATCAGCATAGTTACAGAAATTTCATTAATGCTTTACGGAAACTTAAAAGCTGAGCAGTAAGATTTGGCAGTGCGCGCCAGGTCAATCAATTCGCAACCTCTCTTTTTCTAAAATATATATTGGTATTATTAAAGTACAAAAAATAAATACAGCTAAAAATAGATTTCAAATAAAGCCTATTATTATAATCGGATCAATGAAAGCTGTCGATTCATCAAAACAGTTATTGAAATAAATTGAACGTTTTTTTATCAATGCTAATAAAAATAAAACAAAGCGTTTATAGCAGCTTTTTTTATCTAAAAAAAATGGCATTTTGTTTTCAAAAAGTCTTTAGTGATTTACACACCGGGCTATGTTTCAATGGAACGGCTTATTAATGCGTAAAAAGAAATTGAAACGTCTACATTTTTTTTAATGTTAATAATCGTTTGCAAAGCTGGTCGATTTCTGATACAAGCTTACAAAATCTTATTCGCGATAAAGAATCCCACTAACTAACAGTTTTCCTGCATATCCTAGTTTTTATCAGGTGGCCTACGATTCTTATAGGATTACTTTGTTGTCCATCCGTGTCAAGACCCTTTATCTCGGGAACGCGTGAATGTATTAAGTTGAAATTAAAATTATATACTCAGGTCTACTGTCCCTTGAAGCTGTACAAAATAAAAAAAAACGTTACAGCCGTTAATGCTGCAAAAAATGTATATTTCGACACTCGCTAGGGAAATTTGTATGATAATGGCTAAGGCATCGGTTTCGCAATCGTGACGTCGCGGTTTCGGATCCTACTCATTAAACTATTGACGTGAACTCACTCCTAACACAAGTCTTTGCGTGAAATGATAACAGACAGACAGACAGTTACTTTCACAACTATAATATCAGAATGGATCATCTGTATGAGCGGCAACGACCGGTCGACCACCGGTCCGGGCCGACAACGGCCATCGGACCGGCCGGTGTAAACTACCCCTAAGTCCCGTCTGTCAATCGTACCGTTGCCAAGTTGTATGATTTATGTTTATAAACGGAGTGTAGACCCATCTCAAATCAATTCATTTTGAATTTGACGTTTATATTGTTCATATTGGATTCTGCGGATAAAAGTTGATTGTAGGATAAAATGTTTTTTTTTTCTTTTGTACTCGTATGTGGGCTAATTTTATTTTTTTCATCTGGTGTGAGGGTTTTTTTGGGTCCTTATTCATTTTCTTTTTTTTCGATTTCGCGGCTCGCACATGCGTACTGACACACTTGACAGTTACGCTGTTCATCAAAGTTAAAGTTAGCCGCGAAAACGGAAAAAAAGAACTTGAATAAGGACCCTGTTCAATAATAGATGTGAATTGCGCTTATTCCGAAGATAAACTCATTTTACGAAGAACAAGACGTAATTTTAAAGGTGGTAGGCCTAAATCACAGGCCGTCTTGGGGTTACCACAACAGTGTCAGTTATTAGTGATGTAACACATTACTGTGTTTCGGTTGAAGGGCAATGTAGCGAATGTAATTACTGGGCAAATGAGACTAACGAACTAATATCTCAAATGAGGAGCGCAGTAGGGTGATATTTAGTACTTTGCCGAATATAAATTTGGGTGGCACTCTGGCTTACTACCAGGCGCACAACCTGAGCTTCATTTCGTGGTGTATAAAAAAACAACGGGTTGCACCCTGGGATTCAAGTCAAAAATACTTTATTCATTTAGGTTACAAATGCAACACTTATGAACGCCAGACAAAATTTGGAATAGAATGATTCAACATTTAATGCCAAGTTTGCAAGAGTAAAGCCGTGAGAAAAGAACGTGGCAATAAAAAGTCATGGCCACTTTTTTAAATGCCATTTTTTACTATATATTTGTGTACAGGGTCGGTATCCACTATCTTTTTTTCGTTTCCGCGTCAAGGCGTTTTTAATTGTCAAAATCTTGACATAATGGTATATAGAAAACTGCGCTTAGAAATGTATCGCGCATGCGCGCGGCCATCTTTGAGAGCACCGCGCATGTGCCAAAACGCGCGGGCTTGCCGCGAAATCGAAAAAAAAGCATAGTGAAAAAGGACCCTGTAAAGCCAGTAAGGTGCTGCAACCATTACACCATGAAACTCGCGCAAGCAATATAACCATAATACGTAAACTGGTATAATCAAGCTTTAAATGAATGAGCCTCCTACGGTGTGGATGGGAGCATTAACTTATAAAAATACAGAAGTGCCGGCAGAAGTGAAAACTTGAACATTATATTACATACTGATGAAATTTGATTAATATTTTTAGATCTTACTGACAAAATAATAAAAAAATATAAAATAATAAATCACAAATCAATAAAACAAAAATTAAATTAAAAAAGGGAAAAATAAAATCATTACTCGGACTCGAACTGGGGTCTTCTAGTTTCTGGACCACCCGATTGAAATATTTAGAAAATTTAACTTCGTATTCTAATGGTATTGTATCAGTTGTCCGTTGCTCTCGCTCCGTCTTACGAATTTTCCTTCAGGTCACGTGTCCTGACGCGAGTTTAATATTTTTACCCATCTCAAAAAGTGCACAGTGCCGCTAAAGAAGTTTCCACTTCAAAGATATCATTATTCTACGTAACATTAAAGCTGATTCTCATCGTCGGCGCTGACTAACTGACGCTGTAAATAATTAAATGTAACGTTTCTGAGTGATGCTGACCGATCAGCGCCGATGTGCGTCGGCTTCTCATATATAGTGTGCGAGAGCGCCGACGACTTAGGTTGGTTTTCCTCTCACGCCGATGCGTTCGAGGAAAACCAGCCTAAGTCAAACATACAAATATTGATTTTTATTTACATAGATAAGGAGAAATAACTCAATTTTACTATGATGTTATTTGTAATTGTGTTTTGGGTTCATTTGTTATGCTAAAACTCGAAAATGGCTGCACTGTTTTGAATAACTTAATTTTTGTTATGTTTTTCTTACTAGGTTTTTAAATGTAACCTGTATGTTACAATGTGTTTCAATGTGTGGAAAATGTACGATAAGAATATGCAAAACATATCAAGACATACCGTGGCAAATTCCGGCCTGACTCGAAACAAAGTGATGCTGTGTGTATGGTGGGATTGGAAAGGAATCGTCCCCTATGAGCTTTGGGTAAAACTATCGATTCTGAGATCTATTGTCAGCCACTGATGAGGTTAAAAGTAGCCATTGAGAAAAACCGGCTGGAGCTGTTGAACAGGAAGGGCTTGGGGCTCCATCATGACAACGTTAAACCGCACTCATCTATAGCCACTCAGCAAATATTGAGAGAGCTTGGTTGGTATGTGTTTCCTTACATTGTAAGGCCTGTTTGACTTATACTACCACCAGTTTTCGCCCGCGACTCCGCCCGAGTGGATATCAGTTATGGTGATAAAAACTATCCTATATCCTTTCCCTGGATTCCAAATATCTTTATATCAAATTTCAACTAAATCGGTTTAACGGTTTAAGCGTGAAAATGGGACAGATATAGTTATTTTTACGTTTGTAATGTTAGTACTAGAAACTATGCTTTGTTTTATGCCCAACTGCACCAAAAGAGGGTATGATGTATGTATGAGGTGTCGTTTACGGTCAATCGTGGACGAGACAATTGAGCCTACAATTTTTTGTAGATAAATTTTGACCTGTCGATTATTTTTGTTTTTACCCCAAATTCTTGTCTAATTTTATTTTGTACTAGATGTACCGGCGAACTTCGTAACGCTTCGTTATTTTTTTTGTTTTTTTGTACAGAGCATTAGGAACCTACAAAAAATAATGAATGAAATCGGTAGAGTCGTTCTCTAGTTATCTCGCGACCAAGGGAAATAGAGATTCATTTAAGTCGAAAGGATAATCAAAATAAGAGAATAGCTACACGTTTAGATTACGAAATGCCTATTCCTAGGTTAGAAGTCTTTCGACGAAGCTGCGTTTATATGGCTCCCCTAATTTATAATTCTTTGTCTAAAGTTATTACTCAACAACCATTTAAAAGTTTTCTTTAGAATTAAAGAAATGGTTGTTAAAAGAAAGCTTTTATTCTATTGATGAGTTTTTAAAAAAATATCCTTGTAAGTTTTATAGGCATAGATGAATAAAATAAAGTGTTTAGATTACGTAAGAGTACATAGATGTTTAATGTTGGAATGCAGATTTTGTTCTATTGCATGCTTATACTGCCAAATATGTGAAACTTTTATTTTTTATAAGACCTCCCATATTTGATGCTATAAAGAAATTATTATTATTATTTATTAAATAAGATTATTTAAGATAACTCGTTAAAAGACCTTCTGAACAGGCGAGAGAATCGCGGCGATATTATCATCGTGGCACCTATTTCTATACACTCTCTTAGAACGTGTCGCCACACGGCGATGGTTATCGCGGCGTGTCGACGAGTGGCTGAGTGCGAGAGAAACATCATCGTCGTATCACATTGTTGTCAAACGCGCAACCCACCTCGAACAAGTGACGATTTTGTTATGAGTCACGACGATACGCTATCGGAATAATCCATCGTTCATGTACATCACCCGACGATAGAAGAGCGGAATCGTCGCGATTCTCTCACCAGTGGAAACGGTCTCTTAATGTTTGTTTGTACATAAACTTATTATCAAATCTTTTATAAGTATACCACTTATAAATACATTAAAAACGGTTCAAAGCAAAATCAAATGTAATATAACTTTACAAAGTTACGCGTAATTCTTGTAAAGTTTTATTACATAAGCGTAGCGGTCCTTAAACATTCGTAGACGGTCTACGTGCGTAGCTTCTTATCTGTAGATACGAAGCGAGCGTAGCAAATAATTTGTCTACGAAATGTTTACGTAGCAAGTACTTCTACTTTTGTAAAAATCATTTTTATTTTTCATCAATATGGGATTGTGGTCCCATATTACTAGCAATCCTGTTAACCCCTCCAGCTAAGCTCAACGGCTTGTATTAGGAGTGGGTTCACGTCGGAAGTATAGCAGGCAGGATTTGAACTCACGACCTCACGATTGCGAGACCGATGCCTTAGCCTTTAGGCTACCGCCGCTTCTTATTGCAATCCAAATCCAATCCCTATCTAACTATCTCCATACTAAATTTCATCTAAATCTGTTTAGCGGTTTATGCGTGAAAACATACAGATAGACAGACAGGGTTACTTTCACGTTTATAATATTAGTTGGGATGTGACACGACGTGAAATAATTTTCAAATTGAATTCAAAATGGAATAGTTTAGTAAATTGATTTAGTACATTCATGGCCTACCCATTTTAGTTTTAATGGTCTCTTAACCAATTTCGGTTACGGCCAATGTCATCAAAGACCAGCCAACTACGCAGTAGATATTATAATGCATAAGTGTATGCGCAGACACAAGTGCACTCTCTATTCCTTCACTCTCACATCCCGACGGGACGGAAAATCCGACACTACCGAAGAGAGATTAGGCGCAGAACCAACGGCTTGACGTGCTCTCCGAGACACGGTAGGGTTTTGATAATCTTCGAAAATGGTCACCCATCTATGGACTGACAGTGGTAACGTTGCTTAACCTCGCAGATATCTCGCTGTTTATTAGGCGATGTGTTAATCCAGGGTGTCAGCTAACTCTATACCAAATTTTATTAAAATCGCTCCAGCCGTTTAGACGTGAAGAAGTAACAAACATACACACTCGCATACTCACAATCTTTCGCCTTTTTAATATTAGTGTGATACTTATACATAAGGAAGGATATCTAAAGTGATGGTGGCCGCATTCCTCCGAAACAGCTCGACCGATTCAACGTTTTTTTGTATATTTAGTAGGTATGAGAATAGGTCATAAAGTATTTTTATTTTTTCTTTGATCTATACCAATATTATAAAGCTGAAGAGTTTGTTTGTTTGATTGAACGCGGTAATCTCAGGAACTACTGATCCGAATTGAAAAATTCTTTCACAGTTGGATAGCCATTTATCAAGGAAGGCTGTAGGCTATATAACATTACGCTACAAGTAATAGGAGCGGAGCCGCAATGAGAAGTGTTGCAAAAACGGGGAAAATTTACGCAGACGAAGTTGCGCGGGACAGCTAGTAATTTATATGAAAGAAAACGTTTGCCGGGTTACCTAGTAATTAATATTAAAAAAACATTCCTAAAGAACAAACCTATCTGACATCTACTTAGTCGAAACGTGATAAAAACAAAAATCACGAATTAATTTTCATGTTTTTCAACATTTTGCCACAAAAGTTAAATTATTATTGTACACGTAGTTTCACTGAAACTTCTCAACATTTTAATGAGGCCACAACTTTTTGGAATTATTTTCATTGTTATTGTGTTACAAGAGCTTTTCAGGAAAACATATTTATAATTGCATTCGTAATAAACACGCAGTGAAATTTAAATGTATAAATGCCGTTGGGATTGAGATAAGTGGTTTTTTTTATTTACTTGGTTTACTTGTTAGCGAGCTGCCCATTGGCAACTGAGACCCTTCCTATGCCAAGGGTATCACTACAATAGCAACAATAAAAAACCCCAGGGAGGCTTCGTGGCGAGCTGAATGTGCGTGGCGACACTGCGGTCCCGATGCCTCAGAAAGTCGGTCAGGGCCTCGTTTCCCGCTAGCCTTCACTGGCCGGCGGAGGTGGAACACCAAGAACGCTCGCAGGACTCTTAACTCTGTCTTGCCTTAACCGGACGGCCAGAGGGAGGTCACCAGAGCTTGTATGTTCGAGGGTGGAAGTGTCATTTTCAAGAGCATAACTACGGGTAAACCCGCTCACAGGCCTTCTTCGTGATTGTGAAACAGGCGCGGCACCGCTCGATACCCTAAGCTGCTCACACCCATGTTGCTCCGTCGCCTGTTTGGCTCGTATGCCTGTGGCGGCCAGAAGGGGGCCATCTAATGAGTGGCGAGTCCCCGCCTGCCCATTTGTCCATGTGTAACGGGGCATGCGCCTTAGTCCTTCAATAGTACTAGCTAACCATTCCATTAACACATCGCCTCCATAACTCAGTTTCTTGGTTGCCACTTTTTGACAATAGTTTTTACACTAACCGGGGATTGTCATTGGGTACATTCCTATAGTGTATACAGCGATAATCGTCGGTTTGTGCCTTTAGATTAAAGTGTCTAACGGGCCTCTACGTGTTGGCTTCGGCCCCACGCATGCCTCCCAATTGACCGGGGCTCCATTGTCCCGTGATATGGAAACGACGTACATAATATTAATATATATATTTATTATTTACTAGATATTTACAGAATTAAAATAAAATAAAAAAGGAGGGCAAAACCGTTTAGGCGTCAAAGAATTCTTTCCTCAAATACATAATTCAGATTACTGAATAAAAATAATAATATATATATATTACTAGCTGACCCGCGCAACTTCGTCTGCGTAAATTTTCCCTTTTTTTTTTACAACATTTTTCATTGCTGCTCCGCTCCTATTGGTCGTAGCGTGATGTTATAACCTATAGCCTTCCTCGATAAATGGGCTATCCAACAATAAAATATTTTTTCAATGCGGCCCAGTGGTTCCTGAGATTATCGCGTTCAAACAAACTCTTAGGGGGATGAAAAATAGATGTTGTCCGATTCTCAGACCTACCGAATATGCACACAAAATTTCATCAAAATCGGTCAAGCCGTTTCGGAGGAGTATGGATATTAGATAAACATATATTATTTTATAATATATATTTATAACTTTAAACTTACGCGTTGCATAATATATACAATTTAACACGGGAATAAACGCGTTTAACCTAGGTAATATATATACTTTACCTAGGTTAAACGCATTTCTTCCCGTGTTAAATTGTATATTAATAATATTTATTAACCACAAACACTATTTAACAAATTACATATCAGATTGTAACTACCTAAGTATATATAATACATATAATACAAGTACCTAAGTATATAATACATAGTTTGTGTTCAACTGATATGTTTGAACGTTGTCAGCCGTACTAAAATGAACTGAATACAGAAGAAAAGCTTTATACAACGCTCACGAGTATGGAATCTAGAACCAGTTTGTTCCGAAGGCGTTCCAATACCATGTCTGTGTGTGAAGTCTGAATGTGCATTGCTCAAGCTAAATAATTAGGTGTAAAGCTTATACTGTACTCTGGTGTTTTGTTACCTAATCAAACGTCGCAACCCATGAGAATAAAAACCCAAGTTTTTACAACACTAACTTTGTTGTACCAAATAGTTGGAACAGCCAACTTTATGGCCATATTTCTACTCTACGATTAGTCGGTGATTCATAGCAACCCATATGAATTCCCATTGCTGGACACGGTAGAACCTACTTGACCTACGTGACCTACTTGATCCTTGGGACAATTATCACAATCACCACGCTTGGCAAGCGGGTTGACGATCGCAGTAAGGCTTTAAAGTACGTGGAGGACGGTGCTGGCTGTGCCCCGGTGTGACATCCCTTAGACGTCTTGATGACACCCACGGAAAGAGATGGGGTAGCGCTATTCTTAAGCCGGTACTACACGGCAAAAAATACCGACTTGTCGGCGCACACCTTACTTATTTCATATTTGTATCCTTAAAAAAATATATATAAAAATAAAAAAAAAACCATCTGCACAAAAAAGATGGAAACAAGATCCCCTACATAATTATATTATTTCATGCAGTCGGAGGCATGAAAAATAAGTAGGGGATCTTGTTTTCATATTTTTCGTGAAGGCGGGTTTTTTTATTTTATAATTTATTCTTTTCTATAAAATGTATGTACGAGTATTTAGAAATATAATAATGTATGTATTAAGTATGTTTGTCACAGCTATTAACAGTATTACAGTCATAATCATGTTATATCCTTTTGAAATGTTTAAGATAAGCCCTATAATTTGATACCCATATTGTAGTTTTTGAAAACAACTTTTTTTTCACACCTCTTTATTTTGACATCTCACAGCCGCCATGTTTGCTTTTTTCAAACGTCATATCTAAGAACACTTGGGCGATCAAGACGAATCTAACAAGCAACGTCTTAATTGTTTAAATCCTTTCAGTGGGATTGTGAAGAATATTACATACATACATACGCGCGAAAAACATAACCCAGGAAGGGTTATGTTTTTTGCGCGTATCTTGTACAGTCTGGTAAAAAAACACAATTAGAGAACACAGCTAATCCATGTTAAGCCATTTTGTGACCGACCATGGTCACAAAATGGCTTAAGTTGTGACCATGGTTAATGACATCATGGTTTGCGTGCCTCGTAGGTGCGATGGGAGCGTACGAAAACTACGCAAGAGGTCGTGGGTTCGATTCCCACTCTGGACACCACTTTGTATAATGCAAAAACTGTTGTTCCGAGTCCAGGTGTACTTGGTGTCTATGAATTGAATGTTTGTAAAATCCCCACGGGCACAAAGTACACATAGACTTGAAACAACAATTTGTATAGAAGAAGCTGGTTTGAAAATATGAGTATCGATTTATAACAGACTAGCTGACCCGAGCAATTCCGTCTGCGTAAATTTTCCCGTTTTTGCAACATTTTTCATTGCTCTTCCGCTCCTATTGGTCATAGTGTGATGTTATATAGTTTATAGTCTTACTCAATAAATGGGCTAACCAACAGTATTCAATCCTACTAGTACTACTAGGACTAGTAGTTCCTGAGATTAACGCTTTCAAACAAACAAACTCTTCAGCTTTATGATAATAATATGGATTAAAAAATGTATTTCTTTACAAGTTATTATATAACTTGCAATGTTTGCACTTATGTATTGTATAGCGTGTGTGCAAATCTTGGAAGCTAAATTAGAACCTTTTTCCGGTAGCCGATTGGGCTTAAAGTATTATGTAAATGTATAACTTTGGTGACAATACAATAATATGGTACCATGGAGATGTTCTGATGATGGAGCCGGAAAACGGCCATAAGAACTTCTTAACTAAACACGAGAGACTTTGGGCTCACTTGTTTTGTCTTCAGGAGTACTTTTTTTTAAACATTGTAAAAGCTAGTTATAAATTATATTTTTCTACAATAAATCTATTTTTAAACTGTAGTTTAAACAAAAAAATCAATTCTAAAGACAGCTAGTCAGGTTGGCCAACTAATCGACCGACTAATTCACCTTTTTGAAACTGTCTGGCCAAAATCGTAGTCAGTCCAACTCGACTAAAAATATATCAAAGCAGAAATCCAATAAGTGGTTTGTTCTGCAGCTGAGCACTTATGTTTTAAAGTGGTAGTCACTGCCACTGACAACAAAAGTATTCGAGACAACACTTAACCCAAAAAACTTTAATTTGAAGATAAATCGTAATAAGTGGAGTTGAGATAATTAATTTATTTGGAAATCCCTCTTGTTTTGGCTAACTTTGGTCAAAAAGCGGCGGTAGCATAATGGCTGAGGCATCGGTCTCGCAATCGTAAGGTCGCGGGTTCAAACCCACTCCTAACACAAGTCTTTGAGTATAGTTGGAGGGGTTAACAAGATTGCTAGTAATGTGGGACCCAATCCCACATTACAGTGATCTTTTAAAAAAAATCAGATTGTAAATTGATAATTGAATCCTTAAATTGTATATAATAAAGTCACTTTCTTCGTCTGTTTGTATATCCGCTAACTCCTTCGGATCCACAAAAAATGAATCCAAACTCAAATATCATAATTTCGTAAAACCAAATCAATGATTGTTTGAAATCGTAAAATTAATAATAATAATAATATCTTAGGACAACTCACACAACGCTATCTGATCCCAAACTATGCAGAGCTTGTACTATGGAAACCAGACAACTGATGAACATACTTATATATTTCTAAATAAATACATATTATAGATAAATAACACCCAGACACAGAATAAACCATCGTGCTCATCACACAAAGTTTTATCCTGTGTGCGGATCGAACCCACGACCTCTTGCGTAGCAGTCGGATACACTCCCACAGAGCGCCACAGAGGCAGGCTTATAGGTTTATAATAGTCATATAGGTTTCTAAGACAAATATACAGACGCACAGATAACCCTGTCAAATTAATAACAGAAACGCTGTTCCTCGGGAGTTCAACACATATTTTAGAATTGCTAGATTATATATTCATGTGCAGTTGAAGCTTCAAACATTCTGAATATCCATATTTTTATTTAAAAAACACAAATACATTCAATGGAATAGAAAACACAGAGATATGGAAATCCTGCAAATTAAAATTGTATTCACAATATTTTCTACCAGATACCTTTGGAAAAAAAAGCAGAACATGAAAGCGACTGTACGGTACATTGTGTTTGCAACTATTATATATTTCACACGGTTGTACCAGAAAAAAACATGTGTTATCTAGGTCATTATTTGCAACTGGGAACAGCACAGAGGAAATACATTTCAGTTTATATTCAGGTCAAAAATGTATTGTGGGAACAATGAAAAGGGTATGTATTGTTGCGGTGTAATGGCTTTTATTCTTATCAATGTTTGAATATGCCAGCAATATGCCATCCAGATTTAAAAGTCCCCGATAAAGTAAATTTTACAAACGCCATTAAAATCCGTCAATAAGGTATTTGTTGTCATACAATCATTTGGAAGTCATTATTTTTTCTTACTCATTAAGTACGATAATAAGCATTTAAATGATCTAAAAATAGTGCCAGTCTTCTGGTTACTATACCGGTTGACATCGATGGGGAGGAAGTCTTCGATGCCTCAACTGGTTGTGACTACAAAAAAAAGGATTATATAAATAGGGAGATTTATATAATCCTTTTTTTTTGTAGTCACAACCAGTAACCAGAAGACTGGCACTATTTTTAGATCATTTAAATGCGTATTATCGTACATAATGAGTAAGAAAAAATAATGACTTCCAAATGATTGTATGACAACAAATACCTAATTGACGTTTACTACGTAAATTGTAAATAATTCGTTAATTTTAAGTTTATTTTAATTAATATTTAATTACTAATTTAATACAAATACCCCCTACATCTTTAACTAGCTGTCCGGCGCAATTTCGTATGCGTACATTTTCCCCGTTTTTACTACATTTTTCATTACTGCTCCGCTCTTATTAGTTGTGGCGTAATGTTATAAGTGTGTGTCTAAGATTGAAAGATTTTTTTAATTTGGATCAGTAGTTCATGAGAATACCCCGTTCAAACAAACAAACAAACAAGCAAACTCTTCAGCTTTATAATATTATGTATAGATAAGTAGGTTCTACTGAGACCCGTGCTCAGCAGTGGGACATCATATGGTTTAATATGATGATTCATAAATTGAAATGAAAAATAACTAAAGCTTTAACTATAATTGCTTATATTTGTTATTATTATACAATTACTTACATTTGGCTCGTAGCAGACGTATCAAGTCGGAAAGTCACGTTTTCATCTCGCCGTCATTGTTCGTATATGTCCCAAGACGGTGTTAGGAGTTTCATACAAAGAGTACTGCGGGTCAATTCACGTATTTAAAGCAGTGCAGTTGCAGTTAAGTTTAGATTAAAACGGCCATTTTCGTATTCTAGTAACTTTGAAATCGATCTTATTAACGCTTGCGCACCGTACTAGATAGAGACGCATACTTGACGCAAGCGTATTTGAGATCGATCCCAAAGTTACAAGAATACAAAAATTGATAAGTTAAATGCAACTGCACTGCTATAAATACGTGAATTGACCCCCTGGATGGCTCCAATTGATACGGTATAGATACCTTTCCGAGTTGATATGTGTGCTATGGCCTTTGATATCAGTTCTTAGTGTTGTCTGTCGCAAGATGCAATATGTTGTTTTCCGTTGTCAATTAACTACACATAAATTCACTCAAACTGTAGATAATTACTAAGTATGTATCTATAACAATAAAGATAATATAATAATATCTTCGGACAACTCACACAACGCTATCTGATCCTAAACTAAGCAGAGCTTGTACTATGGAAACCAGACAAACGATAAACATACTTATATATTTCTAAATAGATACATATTATAGATAAATAACATCCAGA
The DNA here is from genome assembly GCA_945859575.2 of Herminia tarsipennalis. Classification (NCBI taxonomy): domain Eukaryota; kingdom Metazoa; phylum Arthropoda; class Insecta; order Lepidoptera; family Erebidae; genus Herminia; species Herminia tarsipennalis. The sequence continues at coordinate 3,421,622 of OX243834.2, read as the reverse complement.
CACAGAATAAGCCATCGTGCTCATCACACCAAGGTGGGGACCGAAACCACGACCTCTTGCGTAGCAGTCGAATACACTCTCACCGCGCCTCAGAGGCAGTTCTTCTTTATATTTATAGACATATCTATTTGCTACGTAGCATTCCCTTCAACTCTACCTCAATGTGAGCTAAGGTTTAGTCTACAGCTATTCAATACGTTGACTAAGTTTCTACTTACTTCACCAACTACAATAGTACTCTTTACTTATACATAAAAGGTGCCACTTTATTCGCACTGGGTCGTAACAGTGTGAAACCTATCAGGAGCGAATGATTGAATAGAAGTGCCCGTTTATACAACCTTTATATTTATAACTCAAAGGTTGGACTAGATTTATTCAATAATGTTTTAGTATTTTGTAAGGTGTTAGTAGTTGTTGAAGTGATCAATCTTATGATTTTCAGTAATTAAAGTAATTTCCCAATTCCCGTTAGAGTTTGTTACTTTACTAATATAACAACTTATTTCTTTATTTTTTAATGTTTTAGTTAAGAATATCTGGTACCTGCAAAAATTCGTTCATGGAATATTATTACCTCGCTTTAAAATTTAAAAATAAAAAAAAAAACATGAACACGTTTCGATTGGCTAGTTAACGTAGTCGTGTATATAGATCAATAAAAAAATATGTCTCATCTGATTATCTCATGGGTGACAGTCGATGTTCCACGTTTCCTTTACTATACCTTTCATAGATAATGTGTATGGGTATATGTTGCATTAATTTATACTACTTTATACCACTAAGGCTGATTTTTGTTAACCCATATCAAGTTTATAAACATTAAAACATTATAAAATTGGCAATTTGAAAAGAGTGGCCGCGAGTTTTAATTGCCAAGTTCTTTTCTCCGGCGTTACCTATTGTTTGGGAACTTTGCATTACATGTACATGTAGAATCCCGACGTATCACAAGAGTTGTTTTGCATCCTAAGTAAAAAAAGAATATTGTTTTTTTTTATTATTTTTCATTCTTTCTGTAATTACAATGAATTTTGGCAACCTTATAATAATTTTACTTTTCTTTTTAAATATCCTCCCACATTAAGGTAGGCACAGGCTCTGTGTCTTTACAAACACTCAAGTAACCCTTTCCCTTCGAGCCTCTTTGTTTAGAAGGCATTCGAAGATACCGTATCAATGTTTATGTCTTGCTCGAATTACGTATAAAGCGTACCTTCTGCACTTTCAAAATTTCATGCCAAAACGTTCAGCACAGTAATACAAACTGAAACTGGTTCATTTCCGAACTATTAGAGTTGTTGAATAATAAATAGTAGTTCTCGTTGTTCCACGACGTTACCGCAACGTTGACGTCCCGCCACGGTAGCGGGACCACGAATAATTGAATAGAACAGACAAACCTTCGGATTTGTTATGGAGGTATTGTGGAGTACCTATATAACGTTTAATGTTCGTCTCGGTATGTTGTGTGTTGTATATTGCCAAATATTGTGTTCTAAAGCAGTCTACATACTAAAGCCGTCGACACAAACCGGCATAAAAAACGGGTTGCACCCCAGGAGTGCTGGCAGAAGTGAAAACTTGAACATTAACGTTGTGCATTTTTGAATATTTTGGAATGGTTAGGGAATATATATATATATATATTTTTAGCAGTGTAGAAGTACTATCACTTATGTGATTAAATTTTTTTTTTTTCATTTAGATTTCACTATAGGTATATATATTACTACCGTTATTTTTTTCACATACCCATCATCAACCGCCAGGCAGCCGCATCAGCTGCCAGGGAGGGGTCCCCCGCTTGGCTCTAACAAAAATTTGCACTTTACAGGTTAATATGTTACAAACGGATCCTTAAATCTAAAAATTGTCTTCCCAAACCCCAAACGTTTTTAAAAGACGGGTGGGGTATCATGTATCCCTCTTTCTGAACTTGTTTCCATCTTTTTTGTGCCTGTGGGTTTTTAATTTTTTTATATTTAATACTTTAATGGTTGTAGAATGTAACCGATGTAACAACTAACTTTTATCACAGGTATTGTCAAGTATTGAAAATTGAAAAAATAATGGTTGCTAACTAACTTTTTTAGTATTACACTCATTATCATGTTATACCTTTTTGAAATGCTTAAGATGAGCACTTTAATTTGATACCCATATCGCTGTATTCAAGACAACTTTTTTTCACACGTCTTTATTTTTACATCTCACAGCCGCCATGTTTGGTTTTATCAAACGTCACTTATCTAAGAACACTTGAGTGATCAAGACGAGTCTAACGACGTATTAATTGTATAAATCCGTTCAATTGATTGTGAGATATCAGGTAATAAAGAATATTACATACATACTTACATATATACAAGATACGCGCGAAAAACATAACCCTTCCTAACAGTCGGATAAAAAGCGTCCTTATAAATGTCAAGTGTGTAATTTAAAATTCTCAATGACTAAATATTAGACCATGAACGTCAAATTAATATTTAGACTTTAACTTAATATTCTCTCTCGAATTAATTACCTGTAGATAGGGTGATTTGTAATATACTAATAACCTCCCACTCGTGGCTTCTTTACATAACACTAAATAACTTTGTAATATCAGTTTTGGAAAATATTTATATTAGCCCTTAATCACCTACCACTTGTTTTTGGAGTTATGACCTTAACCACCTACAGATACTTATTATACTGGAGTAAATTGGTGGTTATTGTGCGGTTTAGGCCCTAAACCTGATAAAGAATGATCAATTTTACTCCGGAGTGTCTCTGAGATGTGATATATGGTTATGTGACAAAAGTAGGTGGTAGGTGGTGAAGGGTTAATTTGTAATGTTCTAAAATTATATTACGAAGTTATTTGGTGTAATGTAAAGAAGCCAAGAGCGAGAGGTTATTAGTACATTAAAAATAACTTTGTTTATAGACATTATCTTCATGTCTATATCTCAAACAATACCAAAACAGCTTAATGAAACAAAAGACACATAATCCATACTTTACCAAACCATAACATACTAAGTCCTTAAATAACTATAGCTGTTACAAGCAGGAATTACAGCCGTAACTTTCAATAAATCGCTCTTAACCGCATTGAATGAAAACCCTCAATCGTTCGGTTAACCCTCTAGTGTTAAAGTTTGAACACATTGGAATGCTGCAACTATTGGTTTTCAACCCGTAACCGCCGATCGGCGTGATTAGACGCCAACTTTGTTGACCGTCGGTAGTTCCCTTTGTTTTTGCTTTTAAAGTGAAAGGTATCACAAAACAACCAGAGTACGATGAGAGCTATAATAAAAATTGGGCAAGAGCATGTCGGACCATGCTCAGTGTAGGGTTCCGCTGCCTTAAATAAATTCATCAGCAGAGAAGCGTATGTTCATGGCACTTACGCCTTTTTGTTGAGAAACGTTGTATTACAGCAATAAGGTAATGACGGTATATCCGATCATGTCTGAAATCATTTTAGTTTAAAGTATTTATTAAGCGCTACCTTTGTGTTTTTTTCCATTTTTTTTTGTCACACGATTCAAAAGTAAACACAATTTCGGACATCAACTTTCAACTGTCGGAGTAATTATTTCTAAAAATATTCACTCAATCAAAAAAGTTTATTAAAAACCTTAAAATGTTTTTAAAATACATGTGAAATGATGTGCCACACGTTGATTTTTGGTGAAAAAATTTTTTCAGCTTCTGTTACATGTATGGAGTGAAACAATAATTATTTTTATTATTTAGCTATCAAACTAAGTAGCGGCTACTACAAGACACCTTTTCACCAAATTTCATCAATATTAATTGTGTAGTCTATAAGTAAAATGCCTGTGACATACGGACAGACGGACAGACAGACGGACGGATATACATATCAACCCATATGATGGCCCACTGCTGGGCACGGGTCTCCCCAGTAGAACCTACTGGTATGTAGATCCTGGGGGTAATTGCCATAATCGCCACGCTTGGCGAGCGGGTTGGCGATCGCAGTAAGGCTTTAAGTACGCAGAGGACGCTGCTGCCCGTCCTCCGGGGTGAAATCCCTTAGTCGCCTTGACGACACCCACGGGAAGAGATGGGGTGGTACTATTCTTAAGCCGGCACCACACGGCATACGGCTTTTCAAAAATGAATATAAAAGGACCAAAGGCTATCTGGCATCATAATGACGATGCACAAACTCTTCCACTCAACAACAACATCGACTTTCATAATTAAAACACAAAAACACTATGAAACTTCTAGAAAAGTAATTTTAGTTCTTAGAAAGAAATTGTTCTAAGTTTTCCACAAGTCATCTATTTCTATATAAATAAAAATGAATCCCTATTTCCCTTGGTCACGAGATAACTGGAAAATGACTTTACCAATTTCATTTATTCTTTTCTTTCCGTTGTTTGGCAAAACGAAACCCTTATAGTTTCGCCAATAAAAAAAATATGTAAAGTAAAGATGTGATTGTTTTCTCACCTACCCCATCGTGTGGGGTATCATTAGATGGATCTTTTAAAAACGTAGATGGGGGTTGTGAAGACCATTTTTAGATTTGGGGATCCGTTTGTGAAATATTAAGCTTTAAAGTGCAGATTTTTGTTAAAGTCAAGTGATCCCCCCTCCCCTGCAGGCTAAATGGTTGATGTAGGCTATAAGGAATACTATCACAGATTAGTAGGCTTTAGAAGTTAGTTAGTTTAGTATGAGTAGAGCAGATTATATGAGAAGTAGGTAACAACATTTTCGTACAAATTCTATTGAGATTTATTATTATTAGGTTAGGTTAGTAGGTACTTAAAACGTTGTAAGTATGAAAAAAAATAACACAAAACCCACTTCTTAAGCCGTATTATTCGGATGGAGGGGAGGGGGTTACTACGGAACCCTACATTGTGCGAGGCCCGATATGCACTTGCCCGTTTTTTTTTAGTTTTCTATTACTCTGAACCAGGTTCTTACGTAAAATAATAAAAGAAAATAATGTAATATAGGTTTTGATATGAAACCTACCTCAGATACCAGCTCTCATGAAGATTTTTTTAAGGATTGACAAAATATTATTATTAGACGTTATTATGTATCTTCTGTCTAATTTTACATATTTCTTATTTTTTGTAAAAGTTTTTCGTAACAAATTCATTATTACTATTATTATTATTTATGTATACCTACTGTATTCAATTAACTCTAAGTAAATTTGTAACTATCTTTGTGGAGAAATAAAAATATTATCATTATTATTAATGAAAAAATAACAGGGCCGTACGAAGTTCGCTGGGGCAGCTAGTTGCCTACTAATAAATTTTCTTGTCTGTTGAATATTTATGTTTGTTTTGGCCCGTTTAACTGACTTCAAAAAAGGATGAGGTTCTCAATTCGTCACTTTATTTGTTTTTATTTTAGACAGCTATCTGCCTAAGGACGAAGATAACAATATATAAAAGATAATAAGATATGAGTATATGTAGCATGCATGCTAATTGCATTCCAGTAAATCAAACTCAGATACAGGCATGACAGTTAAGGTATGCACATGACAATTAGGTAGCATGTGCAAGGAGTTACGTAGGAAGCTCGATAAGTTTTGAGGCAAGAAAAAACTATATGTACAAGATATTAACAATATTTATTTTTAACTAGCTTTCGCCCACGGCTCCGCCCACATGGATGTCGGTTATCGCGATAAAAACTATCCTATTCCCTTATCTCAGATATTATTATCATTATTATTTTTAAAGAACTTTCCCATCAGCTCACGCACGGTCAGCTCCCGCAGTAGGGTGCTGTAGGGCAGCCCTGTGTCGCTGGAACCTTAATTCAATTCACAAAGTAGGTACACCCAGACTCGGAACAATAATCTGGGGACCACAGTACGATGTGGTGTCCTCAATTGAATCCACGACCTCTTGACGCCCCCCGACTCCAAGCTTCCGACACAGTCTATGCCCGGTAAAACTGTCAGTAAAACTGTCCTACTGAGAATCTGATAAATTAATGTAGTAATTATAAACGACGGTAACTAGTTAACAATTAAACTTAGTTTAGCGAAACTAACTCAATATACGTCTGCGACAGATCAAAAGTTTCATGATAAAGAACCCGAACAGAACTTCACTTTTGACCTTTAACAAGACCTCTTAAATAGGGTGGCTATAAAGAAAGGAATTTAACGGATAAAATTGATCATGTTCAGTCAACTACAATTTCTTAGGAAAAATAATACTACTCAAATTAAGAATGATGTATTGGACGTATATTTAATTATTATTACATGCTTTGTACTACATTCTTGCAAAATAAATCATTTCATTTCATAGCAATCCTAAACGAATGTAACGAACCATAGTATTTAATATATTTTCGTAATTCTTTGTTTTTTTTAAGTTTCAAATGTAGATTTTACTGGCTTTTACTGTTATAAACAAAAATTGCCGGGGAAAAATTAACTGGCCTGTTGGTCTAGTGGTTAGTGGCTCTGATTGCAAAGCCAGAGGTCATGGGTTCGATCCCCACTCAGGATAAAACTTTGTGTAATGAGCATGATGGTTTATTCTGTGTCTTTGTATAATTTATCTGTAATATGTATTTTGAAATAAATAAGTATGTATATCATTATCTGGTTGCCATAGTACAGGCTCTGCCTAGTTTGGAATTAGATGGCGTTGAATAAGTTGTACCAAGATATTATTATATTATATTACTAGCGGCCCGCTCCGGCTTCGCACGGGTATAAAATATATGGGTGTTATTATACATATAAACCTTCCTCTTCAATGACTCTATCTATTAAAAAAAACCGCATCAAAATCCGTTGCGTAGTTTTAAAGATTTAAGCATACATAGGGATATAGCAGAGACAGCGACTTTGTTTTATACTATGTAGTGATATTATATTATTATTGCAATACATAACTGTCAAGTATACAGTAAATTCATATTACATTGTTCTTTTCGCCGGCTTAACTATTTTACAGGCGTACATTTTGCTTACTTTGAATAAATATGTTTTACATTGAGTTGCCGAAGGAAAAGAATGGAAGATGTCCTCATTTGACGTGGTGGACTAGTATAACCAAATTAATGGAAAAAGCTCAACTATCTGAACCGACAAGCCAACACAGGTTGTCTAGGCGCTGTAAGATTAGGAGAGCCGACCCTACCTAATGTGAGATAAGGTGAAACAAAAGTAGAAGAGTTCATTTAATTTTCAATGGGAAACGAGGATTACCTGGCGCAATATTACATTACAAATTGATTGACGAAAAACCTGCCATTTTGTTTTACGACAAGTATCATTTTAAATTTTTATGATTGTTTTCGGTATCTTCATTTTCCATCCTAATATTACTGAAAAGTTTCAACAATTTAGATGTTAAGCTAAAATGACTTTTTGTTTATTGACATTTTAGCATCACATCTACTTAATGTGTCAAATGGACAGGAAACCTGACACGCGCAAGTTCGTTTGCGTAATTTTTTCCCGTTTTTGTAACATTTTTCATTGATGCTCCGCTCCGGTCATAGCATGATGTTATACAGCCGGTCATAGCATGATGTTATACAGCCTATGACACTCACAAATATCGTGGCTTTCTATTGATAAAAAAAAATCAAAATCGGTTCAATAGATCCTTATCCTCCTACAACCTCACAAATGTTACCTCTTTATAATATTAGTATAGATCAAACAGTCTCACATTTTTCTGAACGATGGTGCCACTAATCAAAGTGGGGAAAGTTCAAGAGTCACTTGTGATGCTCTACAGGATATTGGATGTGAAGCAGTCTGTCTGCCAGACCTCACACTGTGTAGTGTAATGAAAAGGTAGGTTTAAGATAGGACTACATATATTTACAAGAACTTAAAGACTACTTAAAATTAAAGATAATTTAGAACCGATGCTGGCGGAGATGCAGTGCTGGTAGGTAGAGGTACGGCGTCCAGGCGGAGATGCGGCACTCGTAGGTAGAGGCGCGGTACCGATAGGTAGAGGCGCGGCGCCGGTATGTAGGGGTGCGCCGCCGGTAGGTAGAGGCGCGGCGCCGGTAGGTAGAGGCACGGCGCTGGTAGGTAGTAGTGGCGCGACGTCGGCAGGTAGAGGTGCGACGCGTCGTAGAGGTGCGGCCCGGTATATAAGAGAGGCGGCCCGGTAAGTAGAGAGGCGACGCCGGTAAGTAGAGAGGCGACGCCGGTAGGTAGAGAGGCGACGCCGGTGGGTAGAGAGGCGACGCCGGTAGGTAGAAAGGCGACGCCGGTAGGTAGAAGGGCGACGCCGGTAGGTAGAAGGGCGACGCCGGTAGGTAGAAAGGCGACGCCGGTAGAAAGAAAGGCGGCGCCGGTAGGAATGGTCTCTTTCTCTTAATTTCCCACTCCTTCTCTTTTAGAGAGCTCGTTCTTCCCTTCTTCTCTTCTAGAGAGCTGGTTCTTCACTCCTTCTCTTTTAGAGAGCTGGCTCTTCACTCCTTCTCTTTTAGAGAGCTGACTCTTCACTGCTTCTCTTTTAGAGAGCTGGTTATTCACTGACTCTTCTTCGGTTTTGTATTCATAAAGAAAACTCTCTAGAAGCAATTTAAAATTTTAAAGCTTAACTTATTTTTAATTTAGAATTTACGCACAGCCAGTTTCACAATGAAGTCCATACTTTAGAAAGAACTCTATGCTTATCTTGTTGTCATAGCAACCATAGAAAATATTTGTCGACATGACAGATTTGATTTATGAAAAATAATTGTTTACAATAGAAGAGATATTATAAAATTAATGGCGAAATACATAACTAATATATACAGAAATGCTACGAAATATCACTATAAGGACATATATATATACGAGGTAAGAATTATCACTACAACTGATGTACCTTTATTGAGTTACGTCACTGCAATACTACTTCAAGTGATTCGGAGTTTTGAGAGTAACTTCAGGGTGAAACCAAAGGAATTTGAAATTTGAAGAATATGCACTAGGGTCACAAATACTGAGAGTATAAGGTAGGCCTTTTAAAGCATACTTTGTTTGATTAAAAACACAACATTCAGAGTTCTTAAAGCACCTGTCCCACCGCCGGCGATGAGCGAGAAGCAAGTAGCGATTTTATCGCTCAAGAAACGTACAATAGGTACATTTATATTTAGAAACCTCTGTGTAAACAAAAGATATACAGTATCTGTTTTGTTTACATGGAATCTATCATGGGACAATCAAGTACGTTTCTGGAACTATAAAATCGCTTCTCGCTTTCTCGCCATTGTTGGAACATGTACCTCAAAAAAAGAGTGAATAAATTTTTAAAGTCCATTTGACTACGGTAACCGCTTACAAACAATCGGGCCATACGCTTGTTTGCCGTGCGTCGTGGTATAAAAAACATAGATATCAATCACGAACATAAATTTCAGACCACTTCGGACCGGTATGTTCGAAAGGGGTTCCAAAATTCTTAAAAAAAGAACCCGCCTGCACAAAAATTGCGGCACTTTTTTTTTTTTTTTTTTATATATTGTTTTATTTTATTTTTTTGGTGGTTATAGGATGTAACCATTCTAACAACTTACTTTTATCACAGCTATTGCCAAGTATTGAGAATTGAAAAAAGAATGGTTGCTAATTGACTTTTTTTAGTATTACAGTAATCATGATGTTATTTATACCTTTTTGTAATACCTACGATGAGCCCTTTAGTTAGATGCCCATATTGTGGTATTTAAAATTTAAAAAAAAATCTTGTTCCGGGCATCGAGATATCAGGTATTAAAGAATATTACATACATACAAGATACGCGCGAAAAACATAACCCTTCCTTACAGTCGTGTAAAAATAGGCACCCAGTTTAGCATGAACCAGACAGATACATGCCGCTGGTTTTTACTGAACGCTCGGTTCTTTGTGCTTTTACAAAATAATGTAGCTTGCTAGTTTCAATCCAATTAGTAATGTAGGTGTATATAAATTAGTTTTAATGAAATTTCTCACACGTTTTACCTCACAGCTATGTGGTTAAGTAAGGAGAAGCCCCACATGTGACGATATTCTCTAAGAACCATTGTTATATTGTAACAGAAGTGACTTAGCAGATGGGGAGTTGTTGACATGTTATCAGATAACTTAAGAGGGCGGGGGCTTGCCGCGGATATTTGAACAAGTGGTACTCTTTGTATTAAACGCCTTGTTACAAGATTTTCTTGAGCGAGAAAATAAATCTTTGGGAGTTCCAACAAAATAATAAAGTACGAAGAATAATTAAAATGTTTGTACCTCTAAATATTTCACGCAATGAAATCCCGGTATTATCCTATAGGTACTAGTTGTGCCTGCAACTTCGTGCATGTAAAGTTGCAGTTAGCGTGATGATAAAAGTAGCCTAAGTTACTCTTTACATAATCAGCTGCCTGACAGTAAAAGTCCTGTCAAAATCCTTCCCGCCGTTTCGGAGATCATCCAGAACAAACAGACAGACAGATAAAAAAATTAAAAACTGTGTTATTGTTAGTAGATACCTTCTATACTTTCTTAAGCGTTTAGCAAAAAAATGGTTGTCTATAAAGTCGGTTTACGGACGATAATCTTACGTTATAACTTCCTATGAAAACATTGATGACATTGTAATTAACAATTCACTGTTGCCTAACAACCTATGACACAATACTTCAGCCTATCAGCAGGTTAAAAGGGCGGGCTTGACGCGAAAACGAAAAAGATAGTGAATAAGGATCGATTAATTGGTTTATAAGATGTTTTCACGTCAAAACATTTTGATATTACAAACAGACACTTTAAATAAGTTTAAAACAATTATATTGTACGAAATATTGAATTTGTTTTTATTAACCTCTCTCTAGTTTCTGTTACACATTGTATATAAGTACCAAAGTGCTTATCGCAATAACTGACAACCATGAAAACCAAGCCTCAAAGTTTTTTATAATAACATATATATCTTGGGATAAGTTACAGAACGTCATCTGATCCCAAACTAAGCAGAGCTTGTACTATGGCAACCAGACAACTGATAAACACACTTATATATTTCTAAATACATACCATACCAACCCATATGATGGCCCACTGCTGGGCACGGGTCTCCCCATTAGAACCTACTAGTATGTAGATCCTGGGGGTAATTGCCATAATCGCCACGCTTGGCGAGCGGGTTGGCGATCGCAGTAAGGCTTTAAGTACGCAGAGGACGCTGCTGCCCGTCCTCCGGTGTGAAATCCCTTAGTCGCCTTGACGACACCCACGGGAAGAGATGGGGTGGTACTATTCTTAAGCCGGTACCACACGGCATACATACATATTATAGATAAATAACACCCAGACACAGAATAAACCATCGTGCTCATCACACAAAGTTTTATCCACAACCTCTTGCGTAGCAGTTGGATACACTCCCACCGCGCCACAGAGGCGGTCGATATAAAACAATTATTGTAAAGCAATTTGCGACAGGGTCATTAGAGGATTATGTATCATTTAGGATCAAAATTGTCTAACAGTAAGTTCCTAAGTACTAATTTTTCATAGCAAGTTACTCCATTCTAGTTTCTAGAACAATAAAACCCACTCGCGGCACCACTAAGTCGCACCACAACTCAATTGGAACATGGATGGAACGTAATTCATTCCATTGTCTCCGCAAATCGCTTTATAGAAGAACTGCATTGAGTACAACATCGTACTATAGACGTCTGAAATCTAATATTGGATGGAACGCTAGGTGACGTATCAGCGTTTGAAATGGCATCCATTTTGTGTTGGGAACCGATATGCGGGCTGTCTGATTTATCAGTTTATTTCCATCTTGGTTATTTTCACCTGGGTGAATAGATTGTGAATTTCAGAGTTGAGTGATGGATTTATTTTTCACTTAGGTGAAAAATGTTGGTTGGTAAAGGAATTACTTGTTGGAAATGTTGTACAATGAATGTAACAAAATGTATTTTACAAAACTGGGCAAGAGCATGTTGGATTATGCTCAGTGTAGGGTTCCGGAGCAGTTGCCGTATAAAAAAATCCGATTTGAATAATTGCACCACCATAAAAAAGTATGTTTATGGCACTTACACCTTTTTGTTGAGAAATACAGCTTTTCGGCAATAACTCAATGCCGCTGTATCCGATCATTTTTAAAATAGTATTAAAGTATTTGTTAAGCGCTACCTTTTTGATTTTTTCCATATTTTTTGGTCACACGGTTCAAAAGATTAGGGGGGGGGCACAATTTATGCAACTTTCGGAGCAATTACTTACTAAAATATTCACTTAATCAAAAAAATATATTAGAAACCTTAAAATGTTTTTAAAAGACCTGTCGAATGATGTACCACAGGTTGATATTTGCTGCTTTTTTTCAGCTTCTGTTACATGTCTCTTTATTATTTAGTTATCAAACTAAGTAGCTGCTACTACAAGACACCTTTTCACCAAACTTAATCAATATTCATTGTGTAGTCTTTGAGTAAACTGCCTGTGACATACAGACAGATGGACATGACGAAACTATAAAGGTTTCTGTTTTTGCCATTTTGACTACGGAACCCTGAAAATGTCATGGTTCGCACCTAGCTGTAAGATTAATTCATTTAAAGTAGGCTAGAATGGTGTTTGCTAATTTCTTGCTTAAATGAAAGTGGAGAAAGTAGAGAAAGAGTTAAAAGTTTGTAATTCGATAGGTAAGCTCCATATCACACTAATATTATAAAGTCGAAAGTTTGTGAGTGTGTATATTTGTTACTTCTTCACGTCTAAACGGCTGAAGCGATTTTAATAAAATTTGGTATGGAGTTAGCTGACACCCTGGATTAACACATAGGCTAATAAACCGCGGGGAACAGCTAGTAGAAAATAAATTCTATAGATACATTAGTTTTTGCAACATTTCCGCTCCTATTGATCGTAGCGATGATGTTATTTAACCTATATAAATGGGCTATCCAACAGTGAAATAATTTTTCAATTCGGATCAGTATCAGTAGTTCCTGAGATTCCCGCGTTCAAACAAACAAACAAACTCGCATGCGCGATGCATTTCTAAACGCAGCAGAATATACAATTATAACAAGATTTTGACTGTTAGACAGACAGGGCGGTCTTGACGCAAAAACGAAAAAAAAAGATAGTGTACCCGGTCATCGATTTATAAGACGTTAATAAACTTTCGCGATTTGTACACATTATAAAATTATATATACTACGGGTCTTAATGGCGTCAATAATATAAGGTAAAATAGCTTGTTTATTGCCTGACGTTTCGACCGTCGTATTGTAATACCGTCGAAACGTCGGGCAATAATAAGACCCGTAGTATATATAATTTTATAATGATTTATAAAATGATCTTTAAGACGTTATAACGTCAAAAAAGTAAGCATTAGGTAATGACTCGTTTATAAATACGGGTGATAGTGATTAAAATAAATAAACATTTTGAAGTTGGTGCCGAATAAAACATAAAAACTACTATTTCATGGTACCAACTCCAATTTTTTTTTTTTATTGCTTTTTAGTTGCCATGTATTTATTTTTGAAGTCGGTAATATTTTTTTTACTATTGCAAAGGAAATATCTGAATTATCTAAGCTAGCTTAATATGGAATATGGTTAAAATGTTGTTATGGTTTAAATGAATCTTGATCAAATTCGAAGTAGATCATTCCAAACGGCGACTAACAAGAAATGACCTCTTTTTTGCGTCAGTCCTCTAATACGGTGGCAGCACCTTACCTGCATATACAGTTTATAAATAGAGAAACATTGTAAACATTGGCAATTTGAAAAGAGTGGCCACGAGATTTTATTGCCTGTTTTTTTTTCTCCGGGTTTACCTATAGTTTACAAACAGGCATTACAAGTAAATGTAGAATCGACTTTTCACAAGTGTAGTATTTTGCTTTCTAAGTGAATAAATCATTTTTATTATTATAATTATGTAGGTAACACTCGCGAAATGATGTCAAATAACATCTCACTGCATCGGTGGTCTAGTCCAAACGACTGCTCGGCTGAAGACTTGTGAGTTTAATTAACCCGTGAGACAAAACTGTAAGATCTATGAATATTTGTCTTCAGGCTAGATGTACCTTGTAACTTCTAATTTTATGTTTGGTAAAGTCACTAGCGACATAGAGCTCGCACCTATGAAGTATTAATCCAAAATCGATTCAAATTCTGAATCACGCAAGTGGCTTTAAGCGGCGGTAGCTTTATGGCTAAGGAATCGGTTTCGCAATCGTGAGCTTAGTTGAAGAGGTTAACTGTGGCGCGGTGGGAGTGTGTCCGACTGCTACGCAAGAGGTCGTAAGTCGATTCCAACACGGGACACCACTTTGTGTGTTGTTCCGAGTCTTGGTGTACTTTGTGTCCTTGACTTGTATGTTTGTAAGGTTCCCCGCGACACAAGGCTTGTAACTTGTGTTGTAACTTGTGGGACCTTGCTAGTTAACTTTATTTGAAAAACTAATATTCTAACTGCTACTAGTCATTATGTACAACTTGCCTGGCAGGAGACTCGATCGCATGGATTGATTAGAGGATCCTCTCTATGTTTTGAAAAGACGTTAGACCTTGTCCTCCTCAAACCTTAATTCCTTTTGAAAATCTATACTAATATTATAAAGCTGAAGGGTTTGTTTGTTTGTTTGATCGCGGTAATCTCAAGAACTACTAGTCCGAATTAAAAAAATATTTCACTGTTGGATAGCCCATTTATCGAGGAAGGCTATAGAATATATAGCATCACGCTACGACCAACCAGGAGTAGAGCAGCAATAAGAAATATTGCAAAAACGGAGAAAATTTACGCAGACTAAGTTGCGCGGGACAGCAAGCAGCATATAATATAACATCTTATAATCTAGAAAAATGCCCCAAATCACCAATCAAATTCCAGGTACATAATATACAACCCCCATTAGTCTGCAAACGCGGTTAATACTCGAGATAATTAGGGGATAAAGTATCTCCGTAAATAAATAACATCGCTAGAGAATACCTGGTGGCTAAGAATAATGTAGGAGATTGGGGCTCTTTGGATAATGACCTTATAACTTAGAAGGTTAGAGGTCAAAAGATATTACCTTAATAAGTCACAGTTGAGACTTAATGCGCGAAAGGGGCCCATGATTGATATCTGTGAAGCTGATTTCAGTCTTCATCTTTTTGATTATGGCTAGGTTCATGTAAATTTACGCTCGTTTTGCGCATACAACTTATAATAATAATAATTGTTGATAAACTTTCGCGATTTGTACACATTATAAAATGATGCGGATGACGGGTCTTAATCGCGTGAATAGTTTAAGGTAAAATACCTTGTTTATTGCCCGACGTATCAACAGTGTTGCAACGGTATTTTACCTTAAAATATTTCACGCGATTAAGACCGTGCGATGCTGGAACGGATCGCTAGTAAATTAAGTTCAGCATGTGCATAAATAAATCATCGCAATAAAATAAATACACACGTTTGAAACAATTTGTAATCAATTCTCGTATCACATTTAGTTACTGTCATACTGTGAGAGAAAACAAAACTATCGCACGTCTCTTTAAGTTATGTACTGCTGTCAGAACTTTGTTTTGTAGGTATTATAGGTAAATTATATACGACAGCACAGTCGCAAAGTTATCTCTAGTTCAAGTTTGACTGCCGGTTGGTGTAGCGGTTGAAAATATATGAATGTGAAACGAAGTATTGTGGATTCGATTCCCATATGGGACATCATAGTTTTTAAACTTCCGCGATTTTTATTTTTCATATTAGATATATTTAGGGACTTAATCGCTTGTCGACCCGTGGCCACGATCGGTGCAATTCGATCTAAACGTCGGGTAAATAAAAGGTTCGTACCTTTAAATAATTCACGCGATTAAGTCCCGAAACATAATTATCTAATCACCACAACAAGTAGGTTGATACTTTAAGGGTTCCGTACCTCAACAGGAAAATCGGAACCCTTATAGGATCACTTGTGTTTCTGTCTGTACGTCTGTCACAGCCAATTTGCACCGAATCTACTGGACTGATTAAGCTCAAAATTGGTACACGTATCTGTTTCTGTAACCCAAACACAGACGCTAACACGGAGACGAATGTAAATAGAAAAAAATGGAGCTTGAGAGCCATTTATGGGGGGGGGGGGGGGGCAAACAAGAAAATATTTAAAAAAAATTCGCAAACTCGTGTTACGTATCAAAGGACTTGTTGTAAGGCTATGAAACATCTTATTTTTATTACATTAATATGGTTATTTTAAAAGTTATTTGAGAAAAACCATGAAAGTAGACCATTCCCATTATTTAACAAAATATTAGGGCCAGTAGCTTCGAAGACAAGGGGGGGGTCCTTATCTTCGAAGCTACTGGCCCTAATATTTTATTAAAAAATACAAAACATAGTTTTTACCTATATGTTACAGGATAAGAAGCCTGAATTTTAAACATCGGAATCATTTTTTGGGGGAAAAAAAAGTTCGCTAACAGTATCGTGTTACAAATCAAATAATTACACCCCCAGAAGAGCGTTTTATTGAGAAACACTTTTTCGGTAATAACTCAATGACGGTATAACCGATCATGTCGCTTATTCTTAAAATTGACGTCATGCCGAATCGTTTGAAGAAAGTTTTAGTTTTCTAAATGATCGGGTAGTGCCTCAAAAAAAGTAATTTAAAACAACACAAATAGAGCGACTAACCTTTGGATTAGATCCTTCAACCACGTCTTACTTATTAGGTTGAAAGTCGTGATTGTACCGATGCGTAAGCGGCCAAAATAACTGACCCGTTTTTGGTGTTTTTTTTTTATTTGTTTTATTGTTACACTTTTTTTCGCTTAGCCCCTCAGCCTACAAACAAATGATAACGTGCTATAAGTAACTACGTTCCAAAAACTAACCTATAAAAACTAGCGGGTGGAGTTGCAGGCATAAGCTAGTATTTACAATTATACATGTTCGTAATTCAAAACTTGCATATCTATAGTAATTGTTGCTAGTTTTTTTTTTTTATAAACAAGTACCTAGTTTAAAAAATATATACATTTTAAAAATTAAAAAAGCTCGCCTGCACAAAAAAGATGCAAAACAAAATGCGCAGGCGGGTTTATTTAATACTTTTAGTGGTTGTAGGATGTAACCGATGTAACAACTAACTTTTATCACAGCTATTGCCACAATGCTATTGCAAACAATGGTTGCTAATTCATTTTTCTTAGTATTACAGTGATAATCATGTTAAACCTTTTTGAAATGCTTATGACGAGCTATTCGAAAAAACTTTCTTTTTCTCACCTTTTGTTTTTGACATCTCACAGCTGCTATGTTTGTTTTCTCAAACGTCACTTAACTAAGAACACTCGGGTGGTCAAGATGAATCTAACGACGTCTTAATTGTTATAACCGTCTTGTGATTTGAAAGATTTAAAGTAATAAGCGGCGGTAGCCTAATGGTTAAGGCATCGGACTCGCAATCATGAGGTCGCTGTTCGAATCCTACCCATTATACAACCGACGTGAACCCACTCCTAACACAAGCCATTGAGCTTAGCTGGAGGAGTTAACAGGATTGCTAGTAATGTGGGACTCACAATCCCACATTGCTAGTTAGTTATATACAGGGTGTAACAGAAAGGTGTGGTCATATTCAAGGGTTGGTATGTGCCCATGATACTGAGTGCACATACCTAATTTTATCAAAATCGGTGTACCATAAAAAATATTTATTATTTTTATCATTCGTTTATTTATGTATGAAAAAGTTATTTATCAAAAAAAGTATGACTTAAAAAGTTGTATGCCATAGTAATCCAATCGAATTTTGTACCAGGGGAGATATAATTCTTATGCCATACGCCTGTCACTACCGAATTTGGACACAAAGAATATGCTATAACTATGTAATAATAATGCAACCAGCTATGGCACCATGATAGGTGCAATACTGATAATATACCCTATCCGCTACTGAAATTTTACCACACCTTTCTGTTACACCCTGTATAAAAAAGTATAACGTCAAATATACATACATATAAAATACGCGTGTTATAAGCTTGTAGGAAAAACATAACCCTTCCTTGCAGTCGGGTAATTTAATTTTCAAAACCAAAGGAAAATGAGGTAATAGGTTGTTTTTTTTTTTTTTTTAAGATAACTAGCAATGTTAGGCGTGGGTTCACGTTGGTAGTATAATGGGTAGGATTCGAACCCGCGACCTCACAATTGCGAGACCAATACCTTAGCCATTAAGCTACCGCCGCTTTTTGGAATACTAAATTCCAATACCCATTTTTCATCTATTTTAGTTCCACACATAACTTAGTCTATACAATTAAAACTACACGTGAAATAAAGTTTCGAAGGTAGACTGGCTTCGGTGCAAAGTAAAACGTAGAAATTAAATGTTTCTTCAAGGATGGAATGAGGGAACCGCAGCGTTTGGTGAGGGAATAATGAAACAGTTTTAACTACCTATTGTTGATTGAGTTTGTTTTGAATGTTTTATTTCTGTGAACTTTGTAGGTAAGTGGCAGTGAATTTGATTGCATTATTCTTTTCTCACAGGCTAGCATTTGCTTTATGTATCAATAACGACAAGGATTAGATATAATTGTTGATAAACTTTCGCGATTTGTACATATTACGGGTCTTAATCGCGTACGCGTACCGTATTGCAACGGCCGTGGTCACGGGTAGAGTCTACCCGTGACCACGGCTGTTGCTATACGGTCGAATATATATTTTTATAAGGATTAGATAATCATGATCACAAAATATCGAGAGTACACAAGGTAATCTTTGTACTTCGTGCAGAACGTTAGCGACGCACACATCATCGTCAACGGACACGGAATATCGGAACACCGTCCAAACAAAGTGGTTCGACGTGAAAAAAGACAGATAATAAATCTATTTTAGTACAAAGCACACGGGACAAGCAGAAGAAACATGATTGAATTCTAATATAATAATAACAATAATTTATCTTATAAGGTACCTACAAGATAAATTATTGTTATTATTATTAGTACCTGGATGACCGAGCTTCGCTCGGTACTTTCAGGGTTCCGTAGCCAAAATGCCAAAAACGGAACGCTTATAGTATAATAGTCTGTTTGTCCGTCCGTATGTCACAGGAATTTTACTCAAAGACTACACAATGAATATATTGATAAAATTTGGTGAAAATGTCTTGTAGTAGCCGCTACTTAGTTTGATAGCTAAATAATAAAAATAATTATTTTTTGGCATTCCATACATTTAACAAAAGCTGAAAAAAAAACAGCAAAAATCACTGTGTGGCATCATTCGACAGGCCTTTAAAAACATGTAAGGTTTCAAATAAACTTTTTTGATTGAGTGAATATTATTGGAAATAATTGCCCCGAAAGTTACATTTGTGTCCCCTCCCCTTATGTTTTGAACTGTGTGACCAAAAAATAATAGAAATTTTATAGGCATTTTTTGCCAATCACTTTATTAAAAAATGCACTAATTGTATTAATAATCATAAAGGTAGCTTAATAAATACTTAAAACTAAAATAATTATTTTCGACATTATCGGACATTCAAGAAAGGGGCGTAAGTGCCATGAATTGATTCATGATGCTGTTTAGCTGGTGCAAATATTCAAATCGTATTATTTACGTTAACGGCTGCGGAACCCTGCACTGAGCATGGTTTGACATGCTCTAGTCCTTTTTTTTTGTTAATCGTGTATTTTGGAAATAATATTTAGACACGCATTACATACTGAGATATGAATAATATTTTTCGATCTTACCGACATAATAATAAAAAAATATGAAATAATAAACCGTAATAAATCACAAATCAAAACGCAAACAATTAAATAAAGAAACCGGGCAAATGCATGTCGGCCACAATGCACCTGAATAATGTGGCTTAAGAAGTGGGTTTTCTATTGTTTTTGTTTCAATATCTACTTATTATTTTCATATTTTTCAATGGAATTTGTACGAAAATTTTGTTACTTCTCATTTGATCAGCTGTTACTCGTAAACTTGCAAAGCCTACTTTAGCTGTGATAGTTTTCCTTTTAATTTGACTATATATACTTCTACCGTGATTTTTTTCACATACCCAACATTATCTATTTAGCTGGCAAAGGGGGGGGGGGAGGACCCAATTTTTGCAATTTTCTTTCAATGTGTAATAAAAGTTTATTAGAAACCCATGTTTTTTGATGTGCCACACGCTAACATTTGCTAAAAAAAATGTTACAGCTTCTGTTACATGTATGGAATGCCCCCCTAAAAATATTAATGTTTATTATTTAGCTATCAAATTCGTTTGATAGCTAAATAATAAACATTAATATTAGCGGCTACTACAAGACACCTTCTCCAAATTTAATCGACAGACAGACGGACATGACTAAACTATAAGGATTCCGTTTTTGCCATTTTGGCTACGGAACCCTAAAAAGGGAAAAAAATAATCAACTGGACTCAACCCGGGGTCTTTTGGTTTCGGGACCGCCCGATATGCCATGAACATATGCTCTTCTGCTTGTGCAATTATTCAAATCGGATTTTTTCGTACGGCAACGGGGTTGCGGAACCTTACTCTAATCTTTTTTTGGTAAATCATGTTTTTTTGGAAATTATATTTAGATTATTAAATGACATACTGATGAAATTTGAATAATATTTTTCGATCTTACCGACATAATAATAAAGAAATATGAAATAATAAAGCACAAATCAAAAAACAAAATTCCAAAGTTAAAATAAAAAAGGGAAAAAAATATCATAAAATAAAAAAGGATATATTTCATTCGGATTCGAACCGGGGACATCTGCTTTGTGGATCGCCCGTTTCCCACCTAAGCTAATAAAACAATGGAAATCGCGACGAAATTTACCTTCGTATTCTTCGTCTTCGTTTCCCACCTAAGCTATTAAAACAAAGGAAATCGCGGCGAAATTTACCATCGAATTCTAATGATATTGTAGCAGTTTTTCATTGCCTGAAAATACAGATAGAACGACGTTTTTTAAAAATGAAACCTAGCTAGATCGATTTTTCGCCCCCGTAACCCCCTGCATACTAAATTTTAAGAAAATCGCTGGAGCCGTTGCCGAGATACAAATTATATATTCATATATATATATATACAAGAATTGCTCGTTTAAAGATATAAGATATTATTCTTGTTTATATGTAGGTATATTTATAATCTGAATCTCGAAAACGGTTCCAACGATTTTCATGAAATTTAGTATGCAAAGGGTTTCAGGGGTTATAAATCGATGTAGCTAGGTTTCCTTTTTAGAAATAAATCAATCAACCAATCAATTTTATTGTGAACCATAGGTATAGAGAATGTTATTAAACGCCGTTTAAAATAATATACCGAGCAAAGCTCGATCATCCAGGTACTAATAATAAACAGTTAATTTTTATTAAACATCACAGAGAAAATGGTTGGCCCAGTTCAGCTTGATGCCAGGCGCATGTATCTATGCACCTGGCGCTGGTCTTCAACTGGGTCCTAGTTTTGTTAGTATAGGTTTGTGTGTGTCGGTTAGTGGTTGTGTGGGCGTTGTTCCAGTGAGGTTTTCAGGATCCTGGGTATGCCCATGGAATCTACATTCTGGTCATAGAATCCAAAATCACATCTGAACCCGAATCCTAATTCTAATCCGGGTTCTTTCTACTTCGAGCTTCAATAATTCTCCGAGCCTGAATACAAATTCTAAACTGAGTCCGAATTGGAGCCAAAAAATATCTTATAGACGAAAAAAAGTACTAGATATTTTAGGCGGGAGGTCATATCAATTGTTTATCGTCAATGAATTATTTGATCGAAAATTCGGAACGCTTGTAGTGCCGGTGTCCGTGCAAACTGTGGTGTGTGCTGCGTTTTATTGCATCAGACAAGCATGCTAGATCAGAGCATTGGAGATCGATAAATCGGAAGTCGTTATAAGGGAAATCTTGACATTTATACACTTGTTACACACTGGCTTCTATTCCTTTGCACGCTCAAACACTGCTCTAAGCCTGCTTAACAACAGCTCGCGCCACTGTTTCGAATTTGCGGCCAAAACGAAGTGGCAGTCACCACTGTTCCGTATTGGCAGCTTAACCGAATTTGTGGTCTATTATATAAGTATACACTTCACTTCTGACCCTAAACAAAACTTTAGACTAATTTTTCAGGTGTTCAATATTTTTCCTCAGAATCAAATAAGGCAAAAGTTTAAAAAAATGACATGATTTTTTTTTTTATATAAATTCTATAAAAAGTATATCATATCCAACATAGTTGAGATATTTACATTAACAAATAATTCTAAAAAGTATACTAATATCATGAAGCTGAAGAGTTTGTTTGTTTGTTGGAACGCGGTAATCTCAGGTACTACGAATCGTAAAATTCTTTGACTGTTGGATAGCCCATTTA
Organism: Herminia tarsipennalis; assembly: GCA_945859575.2. Lineage (NCBI taxonomy): Eukaryota > Metazoa > Arthropoda > Insecta > Lepidoptera > Erebidae > Herminia > Herminia tarsipennalis. Next base: position 3,399,183 of record OX243834.2, on the reverse strand, counting down.
TCGAGGAAGGCATCACGCTACGACTAATAGAAGCGGAGCAGCAATGAGAAATGTTGCAAAAACGGGATAAATTGACGCATACTAAGTTGCGCGGGACAGCTAGTAATACATAAACAATTATATTCTTGGTCAGTAACACAATGCAATCTGGTAGTTTTTATACCATGTTAATTTTTTCAATTAATTAATTAATCAATCATTAATTAATCCATTAATCATTCTAACAGTCCAATTACTGTTCACAATGTGATGTAAAATGTAATCATCACTTATTTTTTAATAAAAACCATAGATTACGTATTACGCGATGAAATGAGCATAATAGCGCGAAGAACATAAGGTAACTTAAACAGTTCTTATCTATTTTTAATTTTATTTTTTTATATAATTTCCTGAAGTAAAAATCTTGTTAGGGTGTCTGAGCTTTGGTCCATACCAAAAATAACCTTGTACACAAAAATAAATTAAAAATATACTTCTAAGAATATACTACTACACTCGCACCAAGGCTATAATCGCTTAAAACTCAGGATCTTTGTCATGACTATTCTCTCCAGCATTTTTATTAACGCTTTACTGGAAATAAATACAATAAGTACATAAATATTCCTCTTACATATCGTTTGGATAAAACCTTAGTGTTGTACCCATTACTCACTGTTACTAATGGTTAGTCTGGCCCTGACGTGTGAATTATTTGCTCTAGCTAATATAAAAATACCTTATTGTAGTGACGGCAGAGAAATGACTAAGAATAAGTATTACAAAAAGTCGTCTATCAGTTTTGACAAAACTTCTTATAAATCATAGCTTTATGAAATAAAAAAAAAAACCGGCTAAGTGCAAGTCGGACTCGCGCATAAAGGATTCAGTACCATTATCTATAAAAACAGCAAAAAAAATCATGATGTTTGGGAGTTTTAGTTTAGTGATTTCGTTTATGAGATTAAATATTTATTCTATTGTTTGTATTTGTTGTTGTAGCGGCAACAGAAATACATCATCTGTGAAAATTTCAACTATCTAACTATCACGGTTCATAAGATGCAGCCTGGTGACAGACGAACAGATGAAGAGCGAAGTCTTAGTAATAGAGTCCCTTTGGGTACGGAATCCTAAAAAAGAGAGAGGTGTCTTATGGACACCCGGTTTTTTGTGTATGTAATATAAAACTAATAATTAAAAAAAAAACTGGAAGAACATAACATTTAAAAAATGGTCCTATTTCAAAACAAGATTTTTTTAGTATGACATAAGAAAAATAAACATTACAACGTTTTACAAAAATACAAACAACCTATATAACACAAACTCCTTATTCTAGCTTCACATAATCACAAATAATAGATTTTTTGATCGATGTCAAAATGTAACACTTGTTCCATCTAGCCTCTCAACCCGCAAACAAAAACGTGCGATAAGAAACTACGTTCCAAAAACGGTCAGTTTATCACTTAGGGAAAATCAACCTTGATGTTTTATGACGTACAAATGAACTTCAACCGTAAGGTGATAACCTACATTTTTGGCCTTCCATACATCTCTATTCCTTAACTGTAATCCCTCAATAGATAGGTATGCAAAGATTCGTATGTACGCATTATATCTGAAGCGGCCAGCATGTAGGTATCTATTTGCGACTAGGTTGGTGGCGAGTCTTAGCCACAGACCGTCTTGGGATACCACCAGAGTGACAGTTATTCTTCCGTCAAATAGTGATGTAAAAACATTACTGTTTTTCGGTTGTGCGGCACTGTAGCAAGTATAATTAATGAATAAATGAGTTAGCTGACTAATGTTTCAAATAGGAGCGCTCTGCGGTGACATTCAGATTTAGGTCAAACAAAGAGTGACACTGATACTGTTAAGAGCTAGTATGATGCTTAACATCAGGCTCACGGACTGCTCACTTATTCATTTAAAAAAAAACATGTTTTTTTTACTTTTTGGGATGGTCGACGAATTTATTATAACATTTAATGTGAAACTGCGCGAAAGTTTGAAGTTTTCAATTATAACGTGTGGCAAGACAGATACAGTGCTACAAGGACCTTTTGGCGTTGAATGACATTGAAATGAGGGCGCATTACAAGATGGCGGTGTTAGTTCTGCTTTCGGCCAAGTGCCAAATGCAATTGGATGACATTGACATGAGGGCGCTTTACAAGATGGCGGCTTTAGTTCTAATTTCAGCCACGCGCCAAAAAATATGTCGTCAGGGGTAGACCGTGATCACGGCCGTTGTAATACGGTCGTAACGTCGGGCAATAAACAAGGTATTATACCTTAAATTATTCACATGAATAAGACCCGTAATATAAATATTTTCATAAAGACAAAGTCAGAAACAAGGACATACTTATTAATTAGAAGACAGATAATGAATATTGTTATACCACTAGAGTATACATTACCAATTACTCCTAATAAGTTAGAGTGTACCAAGCATTTCTATATAAAGCCGGTGCCTGATACAGCAACAATCTTTGAACACTTATTTGGCCAATTTTTGAATATTTGTGAGGCATTGGTGTACTTTGCATTCGGTGTCGGTTTTTCGAGCACATCAAAGCGTTCAAAGTTCAAATGTAAACGTGATATTTGCGACTTGGATAGGGGTGTTGACTGTCAAATCAAATCACTTATTGTTATGAAAAGTCAAAACGACATGCTGTCAAGACATTTGTAGGAAAAAATAAAAATGAATGACGTCATAAGTTGCTATCGTCAAATCATTACTTTTATTCGTTCGTTCGGTACATTCATAAATTCAAAAACAAGTAATATTCTTTCACTATGTAATACGTGTACCTGTTTTTATTCTTATATGTACTACATAGCCTAATTAGTGTGATTTTTTTAATTTCGTTTTTCGTAGTGTACATTTATACCACCTATGCCAAAACTTTGGCCGCGCTGACGACGGGGCCAGAGCTAATTGCGCTGACCTTCACAGTTCCAGGAGAGTACTGAGCCTTCTGCTCTATCGCCTCCCGGACCTCCTCAGACGTTACGGAGGTTCCAGGCTGGAGACACGAGGAGGTTTACCGGCAAACAGCACCCCAAGTTTGGTCTTCCCTGCAGCAACCAATCCTCCTCCTTTTTCATACGGGCTTTGGACCCTCCACGGCGGAGTTTAAAATAATAGCGTAAAATAATAATTTGATGATGTATCCAATCTCTTGTACTCTTCTAATATTATTGACCTCTTTTTTTGCATCAGTCCTCTAATATGGTGTATAATATAATGGTGGCAGCACCTTACCTGCATACACAATTTATAAACTAATAAACATTGTAAACATTGGCAATTTGAAAAGAGTGGCCACGAGTTTTTATTGCCAGTTCTTTTCTCGGGCTTTACCTATTGTTTCCGAATAGGCATGACAAGTAAATGTAGAATGGACTTTTCACATGTGTAGTATTTTGCTTCCTAAGTGAATAAATCATTTTTATTATTATTATAATAGTTTAGTAAATAAATAAATAAATCATTTATTCGAAACCTACCCATTTTACCTTTTTGTAAGCCTGCCAAACTGCACAGCAGTTTGTCGGCAGGCATTATCAGTACAGGAAAGTAAAAGTTATTTGATTACCACAGGTATTGAACTTAATAGTACATGCCTTAGTTTTCTCTTAAGTGATAATTTACTTATATTGCTAAGCTCTCCTCTTAGCCACCTAATATTATTATAAATAATAGGGAGTAGCGCGGGTCATCATACTTATCGCTTGAAGTCTAATCCAAAAAAGTCTGGCCAACCCTGATATAGAAGATAGGAGTTATTCATAAAAAAAGTAAACACATAACCATTAGCCATATCTCGTAGGTCCATCACTCGGATGTTTCTCGCATCGAGCCACCATAAATCACTTCACTTAGTTTTTCACAAGCAATCTACTGCACATATAAGTTAGGAGATTTTCCCTCATAAATCTCAGGATATAATGATGCGGAATGTATGTTTATGTTTTGTTTGATTCGGTATAAAAAAGGTTTTGATTCGATATCACTTTTTTGCGCTAATCTAATATATAAATTCTCGTGTCACGGTGTTTGTAATTTAACTCCTCTGAAACGGCTCGACCGATTGTCATGAAATTTTGTGTGCATATTGGGTAGGTCTGAGAATCGGACAACATCTATTTTTCATCCCCCTAAATGTTAAGGGTAGTCCAACCCTATTATTATTTTTTTAATTTTTAGGTAATTTTTTATTTTTTTTAGATACCGGATTCAAAAATACATACAACCCTAAATTTTCACCCTTCTACGATCAACCCCTATTTTTTATTTACCCCTTTTTTGCAAAAACGGGTTAACTTGACGCAGACGAAGTTGCGAGGGTCAGCTAGTAAGTAGTATAAAAATATAAACAAACCAGCACGTCTTAGAATGAAAAAATCGGAATCGTGACAGTCGATAATACCTAGTTACACATTGTTAAAAATTCTGCCTGCATGGTGGCCAACTGTAGCTCGTACCCTCCCACAGACAGAAGATCTGTGTACCAACAGTGGGAACGTTTCAAGACTGATTAAGGGTAGATTACGCGAAACAGAAAATGTTTAAAACGAGGATTTTGCGCGTGCGTAATCTAACATTTGTACGAACGAATATTCGACTTTATTTTGTTCTGTGCTCCTGCGCACTGGTACGTAATGGTTGTGTGTAGAAGAACGAGGCAGGCAGCCGTGTTGCTGTGTGCATATTGCTATGAATAATTCAACCGTCGTATTGCCCTAAATGTCTTCTAGGTTTTTTGCCAGGTCTTCTGTATGCGTCTTTCATTTAGGTTTGTGCTTTTTTAGATCTTTAAAATGTTTCAGGTTCTGTGCAAATATAAAACAGAACAGATATATAGACATATCAACGCAGGGCCTAAACTATAAGGGTTGCACAGAGGTTCCTTTTATAACGTAGGGGAGCACAAAGAATGATTTTTTGAAACTTCACCCCCTAAAGGGGTAAAATGGGGGTGCAAAGTTAATATGAAACTTTGCCGTTAAACTATTTTGGTAACAATTTTGCATCCACGCGGGCATAAACTAGTGAATAATATATGTTGTAGGTACTGATAGCTGGTAACAGCACAATAAACATAGTACCTATAGCGCTGAACAAACGCATCCACATCCGTTCCTCGATTCGTTCGAAACACAAGTAAATAAACGTCCCCTCTATTGTCTATTCCGCTGTACTACACTGTAAATTTACGCTGTTATACCATCGCAACAAAAGTAGGATTGCCAGTTTGTTTGTTCAACAAAAGAGCTGTCACGAACAGGGGTTAATAGCCCCGGGCCTCTGCCATAATCGACGGTTTCGTTTCAATCATCATGGCGGCTGGTGTAAGTAGTAAGAATGTCTCTTTGTGAATTGTTTCATTTCATCGCATAATATTAATATTGAGTAGTTGTCATATTAAGATTTATAAAATAAGCCTCTATTGCCGTTTTACAAACATTTACAATACATTTTTTGAAGGATAACTAGCAATATGGGATTGAGTCCTACATTACTAGCAATCTTGTCCCCAGCTAAGCTCAAAGGCTTGTGTTAGGAGTCGGTTCACGTTGGTAGTATAATGGGCAGGATTTGAACCTGCGACCTCACAATTGCGAGACCGATGCCCTAACCATTAGGCTACCGTCGCTTCAAATTATACATTTTTACTGACAATCGGTTTTTCCAACAACAGCTTGTCTTTTGGCAAAGGCCGCCACAATGGTTGTCACTTTACCAGTATTATAATATGAAAGTATAACTAAACTAAACTAAACTAAACTAAGTATACTAACTGACATATCAACACAGCTGAAACCACCTAACTGATTTCGGCTCACAGTTGTCATGACGTAAATTATCCAATAAAACATCACGTCCTTATTCCTCCTTATTCACGTTCTCTTTCCTTATTCGCGGCAAGCCCATGCGAACTGTCAAAATCTTCTCATAATGGTGAATAGAGAGCTGCGCTTAGAAATGCATCAACGCGCATGCGTGGCGGACATCTTTGAGCGCACCGCGCATGCGCCAGTTTGCACAGGCTTGCCGGAAACGGAAAAAAGAAAGTGAATAAGGACGCGGGTGAAATAAGATTTATAAATTGGGTTCGACATCAAACTTACCGCGGTAGAAAACTAGTGTAGGTACCTACTGTAAACATCAAGTACGAAATATTGGCAGAAACTGTTATACCTAGTGAGATATTATGTAGGTTGCCATACTTACCATAAGATTATCTTCTCAACGCGATAGAAATCTATCATGATTAAGATTAGGCAAGAGATCTAGTTTGTTCTCGAAACTGGAATACTTTAATACTTTAGGTAAAAAATGGAAACACAAATAGTCATTTTTACAAAGATTTCTTAATAATGAATCTAAACGTTAATATCGGAAAGGACTTTTGTAAAGGATATTTGAAAACTCATCCTCAAAAGGGGTAAAATAGTTTTGACAAAGAGAAAGTTTATTCATAAATTTTGGACTTTTCATAGTTGTTTACCTATAAACCAACATACACGTGTTGTGAATAATAAGCTCGTATATAAATATGCAAACTAAAATAAATCCTTAGATATATTTCAGGACTTAATCGCGTGAATTATTTAAAGGTACAAACCGCGTCTCAGTGTAAAAACATTGTAAGTGTAGTGTGTAGAAGTACCGACAGTACAAATTATCAAAATTTTCAAGACCAGGCGAGTAGTTAAAAAACCCCGCGCCTCACGGAGACATCGCTAAGCGCCATCAGTCGACCCGTGAACACGATCGGTGCAATTCGATCGAAACGTCGGGTAAATCAAAGGTTCGTACTTTTAAATAATTCACGCGATTAAGTCCCGAAATACATCTAATATGTATAAAAATTACGAAAGTTTAAAAACAATAAAATAAATCCTACGGGTTTATTTAATTTTACTACCTTTTTTTACTACTTTTTTTATTTTTACTAACTTTCAGGATTTTTATACATATTATATATATTTCGGAGCTTAATCGCGTGAATAATTTAAAGGTACGATCCTTTTATTTACTCGACGGTACTTAACAATAAAACATTCCAAATCAAAAACGTTTGGTATAACAATCATAGTCTTTAATTAAAAAACGCAACTCAATCATTGTAAAACTATTCCAAACAAACTCTTTGTACTCCAAACAAATGCATAAATATTGCAATTACAAAGCAATTTTCCAGTCGCCAAACATGGCATATAAATTTACAGTTGTAGTCGTAATCAGCTTACGCAACTAACCACATAGAAACATGATTTATTTAGTTTAGTTGTAATACATTTTAGACTTATATTTCGCCCAAAAACCTCGTATAGTGAGATCAGTTTTTAAACAGGATGACTTTGAATTAAAAATTATATACACTACGGGTCTTAATCGCGTGAATAATTTAAGGTAAATACCTTGTTTATTGCCTCACGTTTCGACCGTATTGCAACGGCCGTGGTCAGGGGTAGACTCTCAGTCTACCCGTGACCACGGCCGATTAAGCCCCCTTAGGATATATAATTTTATAATGTGTTATACGTGAGAGGGCGCTGCTGTGCCAACGTCAACATCGGCTCCGTATTTTTTTACAATAATAAATAATAAAACGCGCGAAATCAAAGTTAAATCACAGTTTAAAAGTCGAATATATATTCAAACAACAAGGACAAGTGAAGACAGTTACAATAGGCTACTAAAAGTGCATGAGAATCAGTAAAAAATATTTTTTTTGCAATCCAGTGAAATTTTTACTCAAAAGTGAACCTAGTGACTATTTGCGAGACTTTTACATTATAAAACTAATAGTGGCAGTGGAAAGTTACTAATAAAGACTCTTAAAAGCTTCAGACATTTATTGTGGAAAAGACTATGAATTATAACGTAAAAAAATTACAATTGATAAATGCAATTCATTGTACCCCAGTGCCAAGCGCCATCTATCGACGAGTAGCGACACTACGCACGCTTTAGGTATCTAGTAAATCAATCCGACGTCGCACTAGCGTCATCTACTGGAGAATAGCTGTACTACTTAGCCGTTACGTGTTGAATAGATCGCTTCAAAAGAGGTCACCTCTGTACAAATTAAAATACACCAAGATAGAAAACAATTTCTACCACAATGGAGGAGGTACTGACTGCACTCCACTCTATTCAAAACAAGCTGGTTGAACAGAAAAAGCTTATAAATAGAAGTGGCGAAGATGTTACTGACAAAATAACATTAAATATGAATACAATTTTAGACGAAAAATTTAAATCCTTTGAAGAAAATTATAAGAATCTCAAGGATAGGGTTAAAAACCAAGATTATACCACCTAGAAAAACAATCATCAATGATAAAATACGACAAGCTTGTCTTACTAAAGAACACACCTGGAAGTAAAAGCAACAACAAAACACGAAACCTTTCAAAATCACCAATGGCGAATAAAAACACAAATGGCGAAGCTGAACAAAGGTCCCAGGGAAACAAAAAGAATAAAACTCTAGCTTTCCACACAGTACACAGGTCATCAAGCTTCTCCGAAAGTGTTGTAAAACCTGGGATGTTAAATTATCTAATAAACAAAAACTATGACAACAAGACAAACAATCAAATCAACACCATGAACGCATAGCAACGAACACACCACCCCCTCCCAGAGAACTACAAACAATCAGAAGAAGCTATAGCTATACAAACACTACATCTTCCAATACGGCCGGTCACCGCGGAAGATCAAGACCAAAACCCTCCAAAGAAATCTACATTCACAAATTGTGTATGTACCACACTAAATAAGCTCTACATATTAACATATAACGTAAGAAAACTATGCTAGGCTCTAAAAGATATAAAGTACGATATAATTGGGGTATCTGAAACAAGACGCCGAGGATCAAAAGTAGAAGAGTATGAGTAGTATTCTATGCCACGCTGGACTCGTACACGGTAAATATGGTGTTGGTTTTTTAGTACATAAAAAACACAAAAATAACATAAAGAGGTTCACAGGTATCACTGACAGTATCGCAATATTGAATTTAAATATACAAGGAAATAAATTACCAATTAATCAAATACACGCACCCACTAAGTCAGCGAAAGAGAAGAATAATAAATAGAAAAATTCTATACAAATATAAATACAGCCATCACCCAAGCACACAAAATGTGTTATGGGCGATCTAAATGCAAAAATAGGTCAACCTAGACAAGACGAATACTCAATAATGAAACCAAATGGATATGGAGATAGAAACAAACAACAATACAAACAAGGCCAAAAATTAATAGTTTTCGCTCTTGAAAACAAACTTGCGATATTAAACATATTTTTCAAAAAAAGGGCAGACAAAAGTGGACCTGGCGCTCGCCAAACGGAGAACATAAAAACGAAATAGATTTCATCTTGTCCAACCAGACAAAAATGTTTCAAAATATCGAAGTTCTAAATATTAACTTTTCTTCAGACCATAGGCCAGTAAGAGCAACAATAATATTAACAAAACCAAAGAAAAACCGATCTAACTTCAGCAACTGCCAATACTCTACTTTGATGAACGAGGAAGAAATATTAAAATACAATCAATGTATCTCATCCTGTATACCGGATCTAATAGAGAGCTCTACCACCTCCGTACAAACCTACCATGATAAAATTATAAAAATTATCTCCCAAAGCCTTCAAAGTGAGAGAACAGAAATAAAAACCACACATATAAACTCAACTATACTATCAGAGCGTACTATAAGACTTATGAGAAGAAGACAGGAGCTACTAAAAAGCTAAAAGAAACAACACGATCGATGAGAAATGAACTTTCAGCACTATATAAGCTTACAGGCAAACTTATAAAACAAGATTATGCTAGACATAGACATAACACATTGGAAAAACATCTAATATATACAGGCAGTTCAAAAAAAGCTTTTATAGAGTTACAAACATGCTAAACATGGATCGACGGAAATATAACATTAAACCATCGGAATGAGGTTATTGATATTGCGACAGCATATTACAAAAATCTATACAGTGCCAAAGAAAACAAGGTCACATCACATACTAGTATCATTTCGACACACGACTACAAGAAAGAAGAAGCAACAAAGTTCAAAGAAAAATAAGTCATTAAAGCAATCAAATGTTTAAAGATAGAGAAAAGCCCGAGATCAGACAATAAAACAAAAGAAGCTCTAAAAACAGCCGATACTTTACTGGCTCTACCACTGATTCAAGAAACCACTGAAACACCTACGCAATAGTCAGAGTCAAATATAATATTAATATATAAAAAAGAAAATCCACATGATATAGGAAATTACAGGCCTATAAGCTTATTACCTTGCTTGTACAACTTATTCTCTTTGCTCATCAACAAAAAATTAAACACTACATTAGAGGTGGTACAACCAAAAGAACAAGCAGGTTTTAGAAAAGGATACTCAACCATAGATCATATCCATACCCTAGAGCTATTGATCGAAAAATATCAAGAACAACAAAGAGCTCTCTACATTAGTCCTATATAGACTATCAGAAAGCATTCGATACCGTATCGCACTCGAGCATTTGGAAGACCCTTAAGGTACAAGGAGCAGAAAATATATACATCCAAGTAATAGCATCCAATAAGACGCACATATACCTATAAGCATATGTGTGTATACACACACACGCACAACACACATTGCACACATTACAACATATATAAACATATATGTGCGTGTGTGTGTGTATATGCATATATGAGTAATTGTTATACACAAATATTTAAATAGATCTAGCTTAGTTTAGTTAAATAATAGATTAGCTTATAAGATTTTTAGTATGTATTATTTTGCAAGAAATAAAAGGCTTTTTTATTTTATTTATTAATGTGTACAAATCGCGTAAGTTTATCAAAAATGATTAAATCCAAGATTAGAAAATAATTAATAGTAAACATAATTATTATAATTATTTTTATTAATTATTTATTTATTTTTGTGCGTTTTATTAAACATTCTAAAATATTAAAGAATTGTATAAGCTACGGGTCTTAATCGCGTAAATATTTTATTTTAAAGCTAATTGCATTTGTGTAATTGCCCGACGTTTCTTCCGTATTACAACTGCCGTGGTCACGGGTAGACTGGTTCAGCTCAGCGTCGCCTTCGTGAAGCGCGGATTTCAGAAACCACCCTCGCTTGATTTTTATCACTCACTTTTACGGAACTATCTGTACAGTCAACGGCAAAAGTTCATGATCAAAAACGGAATTTCAAAACTATTGAATGATATTTGTGGCAAATCTAGCTAATGCTACAATGTTTCTAAAGTAACTGATAGAATAAGCTACCAATAAATTGTCTGATTGTAATGTCGTCGTTGTAAAAACGTTCTAAACTAAGTGATAGAATTGAAAATCATAAGTTGATGTCAAGCAGAAGGTCAATACTTTAACTAGGTTATACGCGTTTATTCCCGTGTCAAATTGTATATATAATGCAACGCGTAAGTTTAAAAGTTACAATTGCGAACCGCTACGGGTTGGATCACCAAGGGGCAGCTTGTGACCACGGTCCGTGTAACCCGGTCGAAACGTCAAGCATAAGGTTAAACTTTACCTAGGTTAAACGCGTTTATTCCCGTGTCAAATTGTATATATAATGCAACGCGTAAGTTTAAAAGTTATAATTGCGAACCGCTACGGGTCGAAAACAGCTAAATTAGTAGAGGCAGCTTGTGACCACGGTCGGTGTAACCCGGTCGAAACGTCAAGCATAAGGTAAATACTTTACCTAGGTTAAACGCGTTTATTCCCGTGTCAAATTGTATATATAATGCCACGCGTAAGTTTAAAAGTTATAATTGCGAACCGCTACGGGTCGAAAATAGCTAAATTAGTAGAGGCAACTTGTGACCACGGTCGGTGTAACCCGGTCGAAACGTCAAGCATAAGGTAAATACTTTACCTAACGCGTTTATTCCCGTGTCAAATTGTATATATAATGCAACGCGTAAGTTTAAAAGTTATAATTGCGAACCGCTAAGGGTCGAAAACAGCTAAATTAGTAGAGGCAACTTGTGACCACGGTCGGTGTAACCCGGTCGAAACGTCAAGCATAAGGTAAATACTTTACCTAGGTTAAACGCCTTTATTCCCGTGTCAAATTGTATATTCTTAGTTTCCGTTCTATAATAACTTAAGTAAAGTTAAGCGGTGGATTACCGTAGTACCTATACCTATGTAAGCATAAACTCTTCGTACTTGCATAAGCTCCGTATCCTCGGTAATGTTTGGTAATTCATGCCTTGGAATTTGTCGGTTACCTGCTCCTAAACATACTTGTTTGTATTTTGAATTGACTGCCTCTGTGGCGCGGTGGGAGTGTATCCGACTGCTACGCAAGAGGTCGTGGGTTCGATCCCCACCCAGGATAAAACTTTGTGTGACGAGCACGATGGTTTATTCTGTGTCTGGGTGTTATTTATCTATAATATGTATGTATTTAGAAATATATAAGTATGTTTATCGGTTATCTGCTTTCCATAGTACAAGCTTAGCTTAGTTTGGGATCAGATAGCTTTGTGTGAGTTGTCCCAAGATATTATTATATTATTATTAATTTATACGTTGTTAAGGTTCCGTAGCCAAAATGGCAAATACGGAATCGTTATAGTTTCGTCCTGTACGTCCGTTTGTCTGTCTGTCTGTCCATCAGTATGTCACATACATTTTACTTAAAATCTACACATTGAATATGGATGGAATTTAGAGCATATGTGTCTTGTTTAAGCCGCTATTTAGTGCGGTAATTTAAAAACAAAAATAATTATTTCTAGGCACTCCATTCATGTAACATGTGGTTTTAGCAAACGTCTACGTGTGACAGGTCTTCTGGGTTTCTAAAAACCTGTTTTGATTAAGTTATTATTTTCGGAAATAATCACTGCAAAATCGACTGCCTCTGTGGCGCGGTGGGAGTGTATCCGACTGCTACACAAGAGGTCGTGGGTTCGATTCCCACACGGGACACCACTTTGTGTGATCCACAAATTGTTGTTCCGAGTCTGGGTGTTCGTTGTGTCCGTGACTTGTATCTTTGTAAAGTTCCCCGCTACACAGGGCTTGTACCCTAATGCGGGAGTCGTCTTTTAAAAGGAAAAGAAAAATTAAAAGAAAGTTGCAGTACATTTGATCAGCTGTTACTCGTAAACTTGTATAGCCTACTTAGATGTGATAGTTTTCCTTTTAACTATATATACTACTACCGTAAATCGTTTAACACACCCAATATCAACCATTTAGCTGGCAGGTGGGGGGACACCTGACTCTAACAAAAATAAGTACTTAATATTTAACGTACGGATCCCTAAATCTAAAAATGTTCTTTGCAACCCCTAAACTTTTTTAAAAGACCTATCTAATGATAGTCCACACGATGGGGTAAAATCACATCCCCACTTTACATATGAGGTACCCTCATTTTTTTTTTTTATTTCATTTACAGCCTTCTAGCACTAACAGTCTCTGAGCTAATCTGCAGATGGACGAACGGACGGATATGGCAAAACTATAAGGGTTCCGTTTTGCCATTTTGGCTACGGAACCCTAAAACTGACAAAGGCAACGCTTATTAAATACTTTCAACTAAAATTATTTTCAACATGATCGATATTTTTTAAAGGCAGAATTTAGTCCTTAACTTTATTTTTCTCATTTCTCCGTTCGTTTATTCAGGTGGATATTGCTCGCACATTCTGTGCATTCGCCATTTTCAAATTTATTTTCCTTCTAGTTTTTTTTTTAACTACACAAAGTCTCGTTTTTATCCAGTTATCACGTATACATATAATCGATTTCAAAAAATGTGGTTCTATATTTTGCCCGTTTAGATGTATCACACTATTGCGTATTTATCGTAATTTATACCATTTTATTTTGCATGTTAATGTATATTCTTTAATTAAATGTTATTTACTAATTAAAAAATACAAAAATAGAGATGTTTTATACGAAAATATTAGAAAAATCACTGGTATTGCCTCGGCCCCTCGGACCCCCGGGGGTCCCTGAATTTCGTTTTTTTTTTATTTTTAAGTTTACGAAATATCTAATCGGAGTAATTCAAATGAAATGAGTGATAAGTCTATAGATATGTATGTTATCGGTAATAGTAACAACAGTTTCCAGCCACAAGAATGTTTTTGTTATAAAAACAATAAAACAATACGATTTTTTTTTTTTTTTGTTCAAAATGGCGGCCAATTTACGATAAAATGTAAAATTTGTATCCAAATCGTTATTTGAAACGTTGTGTTTGTATTAAAAAGTGTTTATGACTTACCTGTCGATGTTTTAATCACAGTATAACACTAAAACAACACAGTTTCACACTGACTACACCCTTCACAAACAACACAACAACACACAATACCATGTATAAAAGCGCGCCAACGGCAACTAAATACAGACGAAATAAACAGGTTTAATATGAAATTATTGTGTAACTGTGGTATTATTATGCATCTTTATCCAACGATCTAACATTCTGCCAAGTTTGAAAAGGATAGGTGCAGGTTTAGTAGGTTTGTTTGAACTTTAAAATATAGTCGTACCGCGACCTCCAGGAGGTCGCGGACAGTCATGGGTATTTTAGTCGCGACCTCCTGGAGGTCGCGGACAGTCGAGCGGATATATACCTCCCGCCAAATATAGAACCACATTTTTTTGCGAACATACTCGTACATAATATGTACGAGTATGTTCGCAAAAAAATCATATCCGTCATTGTTCTACGACTGCGACGATATATTCATACATACATAATATATGTATGTTCGCGACCTATTAAACCGATTTTGATGCTATTTTTACTTTTTGATTGCATATTGTTCTGGGAAGGTTTTATTGTATAATACGTTGTCCTAGCTTATAAAGCACCAGAGATATAGACTAAAGATAGGAGTGAGTCAGCCAATTTTGCATTCGGTGATGTGCTTGATATTTTTTTCTTGAAGGCAGTTCATTAAAGTCAGTCAGTCAGTAAAAAAATTGAGATTTCAAAAAAATCTAACAGGTAGTTTTCACAGTGTTCTTTTGAGGTTAACTTTATGGTTCCTAAAGGTTCTGAAGTGACCGAAACAGAAGAAGAGAGAATCAGAGCTATACTGGGGATGTATCAACACATCCCAGCTCTCTCAATTTTTGCTGAGTGACTACATATGAGTGCCGTTGTCACGATGGAACACCACGCCCTTCTTGTTCATCAGCTCCGGCCGGTTTTTCTCAATCTTAACCTCATCAGTTACTGACAGTAGAGGTCAGAATCGATGGTTTTACCCGGCGGCAAAAGCTCATAGTGGACGATTCCTTTCCAATCCGACCAAACACACAGCATCACTTTGTTTCAAGTCAGGCCGGGCTTTGCCACAGTCTGTGGGGCTTGTCCATGCTTCGACCACGATCTTTTCCAGACATTGTTAACATAAGTGATCCATTTTTCATCACCCATAATCAATCGTTTAAGAAATGGGTTGGAATTGTTACGTTTCAACAAAGAATAGCAAATGGAAACACGTTGCATTAAGTTTCTCTAAGTGAGATCATGTGGTACCCAATTTACTTACATCCAGACTTTTATAAATTACGTTAAACTGTTTTGTGCAATGTCGTAACTACTTAAATGTCGATCTTGCTACACTTTTTCAAAGATGGCACTGATTATCCGTGACAGGGCGTCCAGAGCGAGCCTCATCCTTCACACTAAAATTACCAGACTTGAAACGCCTAAACCACATTTGTGCTACTCGTATTGATACCGCATTAGGTTCATAAACCGCACAAATTTTATTCACGGCGTTCGTCGCATTTTTACCTTTCTTACCCGACTATGGCGAAGCCAATAAGGAAGGGTAATGTTTTTAGCAGTCTATATATGTTTGTATGTTCCACTGTAGCGTCTAATCTACTTATCCGATTTCAATGAACCAGGTGTCAATTGATTCGTTATAATAGCGCGGATGACATAGGCTACATTTTCTTCCATTATGATGGTGGTCACAAAAAGTGTAGTAAGCATGTAAGTAGGGTTATATTTACGAGTGCTGTGTTTGGTATAAAATGAAAGGGCTTAATTAGCACATTCATTTGATAACAAACACATTGCTAGCATAGTTTACGTTAACAAAATAATTGTGAGCAAAATAATAGAAACGTCAAAATAATTATGACGTTTTTGTTTGATGGATTAAATCTATGTGACGTTAAATAATCAAGTCATCGGAAATTCAGAATAGTTTTGAATTATAAAACCCGGGTAATTAATATGGTCTAATAAAAAAAATAGCTCAAATCTCTCGAAATAAAAAGAATGAATGTCCAATAGTTTTGGACAGCATTCACAGACTGTTATTACAACTTTACAACGTTAAGTTATTCTAAGAGTTCTCATTTTCTACCCGAATCTGGCAAAGCCGAAAGGTCATGTTTTTCAGTTCTTTAAGTCTTTTTTATTCTTTAGTTTAAGAGCATTAATTAGAAATTTTACAAAAGATAATGCACGGGCCATAATTTTTGCAACTTTCGGAGCGATTATTTCAAAAATAACCAGTTATTAAAAAAAGTTTATTAGAAACCTTTTTAAAATACCTTATCAATGATGTATAACACGTAGATGTTTGCTGAAAAAAAATCAGCTTCTGTTACTTGTATAGTGTATTTATTTTTATTATACATATAACTATCAAACTAAGTATCGGCTGCCACAAGACACCTTTTCACCAAATGTCTTAAAGTAAAATGCTTGTGACATACGGACGGACATGACGAAACTATAAAAGTTCCATTTATGTCATTTTGGCTACGGAACCCTAATAAAGGCCTTTTCTAGCTCAGGCATCAAAGTTTAAAAGGAAAACATCGAAAAAAAATAAAGTTTAAAAAACTATAACCCGACTACAACATAATACCTATCGTGATCTAAACAGTATGAAATAAAATATTATTCTTGGCATCGGCCAAGAATAATATTTTATTTCATATAATATATTGATATTTGTATCCAGCAAGTAATCAGTAGCATCTTTAATCTGTTCATCTTTGACCGATTGCCATGCGACCACGGCTATTTTCTTTATATTACTATCTAATACTTGCTGGTTTTACTGCTGTTACTATCCAATAAATGCGCTACGCATTCCGGTTTGTCTTTTTTAACTCCTCTATTAAAAAATAGCTATAATAATTCACGAACAGTGAATATGACGTTTCGAAGACCTGACTACACTAGCGCCTCTAGCGGCGAATTGACACGCGAATGATGCATGAAGTTGCATTGCATTATGAACACTTCGATTCGTAGTTTAGTTTTAAAGAGTAAATAGTGCAGTGTGCATGTGTTCAATTGAATTTCATTATAATAATTTATTTTATAAACAAGTCACTACATTGTATAATTTAAAAGTTTATATCGGAAGTAAGAAAGTAAGTGTTTATTAATTTCTATTTATACAATTCAGATTTTGAGGCACATTGAGGTGATCTTTATTTTTCAATGTCTAGGTTTCGTTTCAATGACGTGAAGTCAAACGATATGAGATGGAAATATTTGTAAGAAGAAGACAGACACATGTAAATTGGGCTATTTATGGTGTCTGCGATAGTGCACTGACCTGCATATCAATAGAAATTGAGGCGTATCGCGGTGAGATTATTAGATGGGTGGCCATTCAGTAAATAGTTCAATGTTACACACGTTACGACGAACACTATAAGTCGGTCCTGCGCCTAATCGTCCTTCAACCGTGTCTACTTACAAATTATAATATTCCAAAATTAAAATTGCTGTGTATATAGGTCGTCCTATGTTTATTAACATGGCTGTCATATGCCAGTTGTTAAACATTTTTTGTTTCTCTATACATTTATATCACTGGCCTGTTGGTCTAGTGGTTAGTGACCCTGACTGCTAAGCCGGAAGTCGTGAGTTCGATCCCTTACTCAGAATAAAACTTTGTGTGATGAGCACGATGATTTATTCTTTGTCTGCGTGTTATTTATCTATAGTATGTATGTAGATTGACTGCCTCTGTGGCGCGGTGGGAGTGTATCCGACTGCTACGCAAGAGGTCGTGGGTTCGATCCCCACCCAGGATAAAACTTTGTGTGATGAGCACGATGGTTTATTCTGTGTCTGGGTGTTATTTATCTATAATATGTAGGTATGTATTTAGAAATATATAAGTATGTTTATCAGTTGTCTGGTTTCCATAGTACAAGCTCTGCTTAGTTTGGGATCAGATAGTGTTGTGTTAGTTGTCCCAAGATATTATTATTATTTATAAGGGATTATCTAAAGAGGTAGGACGACCGGTAGCCAAATGCATCGATGACTTGAAAACGGTTAAGGGGCTGGATTGGATACGGAATCCTAAGACCGTGTATTGAGGTGTACCTAAATTGAGAGAGGCCTATGTCCAGCAGTGGACTGATATTGGTTGATGACGATGTTGTCCCCCACTGTTATGATATACCTAATATCATAACAGTGGGGGATTATTTATTACTCAAGTTTCTATTACAAGAACAAAAACTTTTTAATGATTAATGCCACTTCACCTTCGAAGAACGTGGAGTACGCTTACGAAACTAAAGAAACTAGCAATGTGGGATTGAGTCCCACATTACTAGCAATCTTGTTAACCCCTCCAGCTAAGCTCAAAGGCTTGTGTTAGGAGTGGGTTCACGTCGGTAGTATAATGGGTAGGATTCGTACCCGTGACCTCACGATTGCGAGACCGATGCCTTAGCCATTAGGCTACCGCCACATTAGGCTAATCGTTAGAACTTCGCGCTGTCTTTTGGCCCCCTTCAATAATAATAATAATAATATCTTGGGACAACTCACACAACGCAATCTGATCCCAAATTAAGCGGAGCTTGTACTATGGGAACCAGACAACTGATAAACATACTTATATATTTCTAAATACATACATATTATAGATAAATAAAACCCAGACACAGAATAAACCATCGTGCTCATCACACAAAGTTTTATCCTGGGTGGGGATCGAACCCAGACCTCTTGCGTAGCAGTCGGATACACTCCCACCGCGCCACAGAGGCAGTCAATGAGACGCTCTGGGCCCGTACACCGTATTGCCCCACTCTAGATCCGTCACTGCAATGCAAAAGTAACTAAAACTTTTTTTTTTTCTTTTTATCTATCCTGATTTTGATAAAAATTCTGAAAGGGATAGTAAAACTGACCTCTACCCAAGCAAAGCCACGGACAAATACTAGTCTAATATAATGCTACGCCGAAATAATCACCTCAGTCCTGACCTACCGTGATGACCTTTGTTAAGAGCTGTTGGATAAACAAAGTATAAAATCGCCAACGTCTATAGTCCAAGGCTAAAACCGGTCGATGATCTTACCATCCAGTTATATATTTAAAACGATTACGTATACGTCACATACAGAATGCATATGTACAGAAGGTCGGCTCAACGCTCAACAAAATAGGGCCTGTGTCTATGGTTAGTGACGAGTAGGGGTCGTGGTTTCAATCCCCACCCAGGATAAAACTTTGTGTGATGAACACGATGGTTTATTCTGTGTCTGGGTGTAATTTATTTATAACTAGCTGTCCCGCGCAACTTCGTTTGCGTAAATTTTCCTCGTTTTCGCAACATTTCTCATTGCTGCTCCGCTCTTATTGGTTGTAGCGTGATGTTTTATAGCCTATAGCCTTCCTCGATAAATCGGCTATCCAACAGTGAAATAATTTTACAATTCAAATCAGTAGTTCCTGAGATTACCGCGTTCAAACAAACAAACTCTTCAGCTTTATAATATTAGTATAGATATATGTATATTACCGTTGTTGTACTTGTTAGAAAATCAAATTGAAGTCTTGTTGTAATGGAAGTCTTTTAAAGCCGAAAATTTTGAACTTGATATCAATAACTGACTTTAGAGTTCAACATTTTTTTCCTGTCTTACTCCATAAAAAATATCAGTTTAATAAAATATTAACATTTTTTTAACAAAAAATAACCTTAAATTGCCTAAAGCGGCGCGTGGGGCACCTTTGGGTGGTGGAAAACTATGATTGATATTTATATTATGATTGTAGTACCTATTCCTATTACGTGAAATCGAGTAACGTTACCACAAGTGCTCATTTAATTTTCGCAAACGACATTAATTTATATTTTTATATAAAAAACGTAAATATTTTCTTAAACTGTTTTTTTTTTCGGCTTCAAAACGACCACGGATTCACGGTGTAAAGATAAGTAGCAGTAATGGGCCTCTAGACATGTGGCTTATACTTTATTCGAATAGAATGACAATCGAAAAGAATGACGTCTTTGTACGCGCAATACTGTAAATATAAAAATGTTAATATGACATTAGCAGTTGTGCAAGCGCAATGACGTCATTCTGAAGTCATTCTATTCGATTGTTATTATATTTTAGAGTTTATACCACTTGTCTAGAGGCCCTGGTTGGCGGTTCGATCGATCTGGGGCTGTGATGGAAATCTGTGTACGTGTGAGTAAGCCTATTTCGTCTCGTTGTAGGGAGCCGACCATCTATATCTATATAATAAGTGATACTATTCGCGATGTTTTGTGATATTACACCACATAACGAGAGTACAGAAGGTTAGACACACCTCTCTCGACCTCGAACCAACTCGGACCAACCAAACTTCCGACTTTAACCGACTTAAAAAAGGAAGGAGGTTCTCTATTCGTCACAATTTTTTAGTATTATTTTATGAACGTCACGATTACTCGAAGACGGCTTGACCGATTCGGGATTTCTTTTTTGTTTATTAAGGTATATTTTCAAGTTGATCCCATTGTCATCACGTGAGGCTCTGATGATCTCTGATGATAGATTTCTGGGGAAATCGAAGGAAATCATCAAATATCCATTTGGTCTCAAATATTTTTTTATATATATAATATTTTTTTTTTTTTTGTTTTCGTCCCGAATAGCAGAATATCTGTTAAAATATCGAAATATAGAATATCGTCAAGACTGTTTCATGCCAAAGTAAATGTATATTGATCGTCTTTCTATTAATGTTTTTGTATTAAGCTTCACTTCTGTACCATCTGTTTTATGTGGTTTTGATTATATTTATATATTTTTTTGTTGATAAACTGTTATATCAAAAGTGTGTTGGCGAAGTTTTTGTAGGTCATAATTGTTCTCCTAACCGATTTCTGATACAGTTGCCATGGGCGGAACCAGGATTTTATTCCCGGGGGGGGCAGCGTTGCAGTCGTTGGGGGGGGAAGGCACATGTTGTAAATGGGCAAAGAAATTCAATACAATACAAAAAACTCAGTACACGAAACAACCACCTGGGGGGGGGGGGGGATAACGTGTATGTTTTTTTTTATTAATTTTGTTCACCGACTACGCAAAGACGGCTGGACGGATTTGAAAAAATATTTTTGTGATTGGAAGGATATACTTCCATGTTGGTCCCCTTGTCATCCGATCACGATCTGATGATGGGATCCTGGAGAAATCAAGGGACCTCTTAAAATATCAAAGGCACACCTACATTGATTTAGGTATATTTCACAGTGATTAGTGCATTTACTCTCAAAAGACTGATGATGAAGACCACAAATGACGACCAGACCTATTCAATATTTCAAAGTTTGCAATTTAGTTACTTTAATATGGCATTGAGTAGCACTTTATTCTCGTTATACTACTATTACACAATGTAATAGCTGATAGTGAACTCCTCAACAATTAACGGCCCTGAATCGGGCTAGCAATATTTTATAAAAGGATTTGAGCAGTTGACATAAGCCTATTGTAACTTAAGTGAATTACATACCAACCCATCTTCAATCCCCCCGGATAACGTGCTCTCGTGGCTCCCCCTCCCCTCTCCTGAATCCATCTATAACGGCGGCTGATCTCATCAGGGTAGTCTTTGATGAGATCAGCCACTGTAACAGAAATAAGTTTACTAGTGTAAGCAGGATATACTCTAATGCACAAATGTCTACGCCCGCAAATGCTAATACATTCTCTATTCCCACACTCAACGGATTTAGACAATACGACACGGCTGGAGAGAGATTAGGCGCTGCTGGACCGACAGCTTAACGTGTTCCTCGAGACATGGCGGGGTTTCAACATTTTTCGAAAACGGTCACCTAACTTGCTATCAGGTTCTTGATGGGACTGCCTCGGTATTGTAGCGCATCAGCAATGTTTGCGGAAGCTAACGTTGATGGCTTTGCAGCTATATTGCGTAAGCGAACCGCATCGCTGATGCGCAGGGTGAGTGACAGTTCCAACAGGTACCTGAAAGTAATTGCGAATAAATTAGAAAGTCCTTTAAATGGAGGCATTGGAATAATTTGCACATTTAATAGTATAGTTGTCTTTTACTAACATAGTTTTTAAGAACACATTATGGATCATTGGTCTAAATTAAATTATTATTATTGCAACATTGCTTAACTCCATCGGCTCGGTCGCTATCAAATAATTATTGTTTAATATAGTTTTATTTGTCTGATGATAATAATGTAGGTAATCGTCTGTTATCTAGAATGTTATTGTTGAGGCGTTTATCTTTGTTATTTTTAAATGAAAAGTACAAAGCTAATTTTGTTTTTGACTATATTAACGGCTAGTAGAAACATTGGGCAAACATCCAACTCTGAGAGAGATTTATTTGTTAACAAAACATTTGTGTTGAAAATAAACATAATAATATGAGGAAAACATTTATAACTATTTTAACGATAATTCCCAATTTATAACTACATATACAGAGTGATTTGTAATATTGGTACTCATAACCTCCCACTCGTGGCTTTTTTTTTATATTGCACTAAATAACTTTGTTATATTAGTTTAAAAAAATATTTAGTATGGTAACCCTAAACCACCTACCACCTATTTTCAACCGACTTCAAAAAGGAGGAGGTTCTCAATTCTACTGTATGTTTTTTTTTTGTTTTTTTTTATGTTTGTTCACCGATTACGCAAAGACGGCTGGACCGATTTTAAAAAATGATTTTGTGTTTGAAAGGGTATACTTCCAAGTTGGTCCCATTGTCATCAGATCACAATCTGATGATGGGATCCTGAAGAAATTGAGGGAACTCTTAAAATATTAAATATTTCATAGTGATTCGTTCATTTAATCTTAAAAAACACCAATTCGTGAAGTGGAACTGATGATGAAGACCACAAATAACGAGGAGACCAATTCAATATTTAACAATTTGGGATTCAGTTACTTTATTATGGTATTGAGTAGCACTTTATTCTCGTTAAACTACTATTACACAATGTAATAGAGCTGATAGTGAACTCCTCAACAATTAACAGCCTTGCATCGGGGCAAGCAATATTTTGTAAAAGGATTTGAGCAGTTTACATAAGCCTATTTTAACTTAAGTGAATTACATACCAACCCACTCCAAAAAGTAAGAAATAAAAACCTTTTTTACAATTGGTACAATTTTTGCAGTTGGTGCCGAATAAAACATAAAGACTACTATTTAATGGCACCATTTTTTTTTTGGTTTTTAGTTTACTTGTATTTATTTTTGAAGTCGGTAATATTTTTTTGTATCACAACTGCGTACGTCTTTGAGACCCCGAAACCTCACAATAAACAATATATCTATACTAATATTATAAAGCGGAAGAGTTTGTTTGTTTGTTTTTTTGTTTGTTTGTTTAAACGCCCTAATCTCAGGAACTACTGGTCCGATTTGAAAAAATATTTTTTGTTGGATAGCCCATTTATCGAGGAAGACTCTATAACATCGCGCTACGACTAATAGGAGCGGAGTAGCGACGAGAAATGTTGCAAAAACGGGAAAAATTTACGCATACGAAGTTGCGCGGGACAGCTAGTAAAATATACATAACATCATGTAAAGAAGCCACAAGTGGGAGGTTATTAGTATATTACAAATCACCCTGTATATAATCACTTGTGCTGACTGACTGACTGATTCAGCTAGAGCCTAAGCCGCTGGTGCTACAAAAAAAATGTGTTTCACTCGGGGACTGCTTTTTTTTTTAAATATTTTTTTTCCATTACATTTCAGAGCAGCTCTCGATCCGTGCGAGTTTCGTACAGTCGTACCATATGCATATACGTTAAGCAAACGCTCGGCCGAGCTACATGATAGGCGGAGTGGGGCGTGTTAGGTTTTATTTTCGTTACGTGTGATCGCGCTCAAAGCCCGAGCCCGCGATAAAAGCTATGCAATAGCTTAAAAATTTGGTAATTCATGCCTTTTATGTTGTAGACAACCACTAAGTATGGATGTTTGAAAATTCATCCCCTAACGGGGTGAAATAGGGATTGCAAGTTTATATGAAACTCCGTCATACACAATTTTGAATCAAATTGGATCCATTGAAGATAAACGTGTGAAAGTTTGTATTTAGTTTTAGTTTTTAAACTAGGAAACACGAGTTTCAGCATTTTTTAAGCTTAGCTTATTGAAATAAAGGCTTTTTGTCGTGATAATCGGACTTCAAACAAGTGAAGCCGCTGACCAATTTAATTTAACATAACGTGTCTTATAAAGAACTTGAATCATTTTGTCTCAATGATCCACACAGTGTAGAAAAGGATAGCTTGCTATCTTTTGTCCAATCAAGATCAAATATTTGTTAATAAAATGTACACACTTTGGTGAGAAATTAAATATGAAAAGGCCAGACATTCCGTAGTGTTTTTCGAGCGTATCATTTGTAGAGGTCAAAAACTAAAAGTATTTCATAAAGACTGTTTTTTAATGTTATGTCACGTTAGTGAAGTAAAGAAATACATACCCTTTCAAACGTCAGTTAGCTCCTCTCGAACTATTATTTAAACTTTTATTATCAAAATTAATAATAAAACATTTTGTTCTAGATAATAAATTAATAAACAGCAATGAGAAGAAAATTACACCATCGATATAAATCTGTTACGTCAAAAAGCAACCCAAATTGGATGCAGACAAAAATATTTAAGACGAAAGTATATCCAAATAATCCATCATCTTCAAATAAGAAACACAAACAAGCTTTAGTAGAAGCAGTTACTGAAGTACAAAAAGAAACAAACAAATGGGTAGTTTGTTCTAGTTTAAGTAAAAATGAACTATTATCAATTCTCAGTGACGATTCAGAACAAAAAATACAAGACGTCGATAAAGTTGAGCCTCTGATTGAAACGCCAAATGATTTCAAAAAGTCTGATTTGTATTATAATGATAAAGAACTGCTAGAAATTCTTACGGGCTATACAAAACAGGAATACAATATCGATGAAGAATCAGTTAAAGATATTGATTTAAATGAAAATTCAGATGCCTTAACCAAGTTCTATCAAACTTTTAATCCATCTAATAGAGACAACCGATTGCTTGACTATAGCAGCTCTTCTACAACATATAACCAAGGAATAAAAGAAGACGTTGAGCTGCCCACACAAAATAATCACAAATCTACTGATTACTGTCTACTGACTGATCAAACAACAATGATTTTAAAAAGAATGCTTGAAGAGAAAAGTCGTGTAGATAATTATAGATTCAATCTTATATGTACTTCAACAAATAAAACAGCTGCTGAGCAAGATGTTTCAGTTTCTAAAAACCAATCGTCTCAGATTATGGAACCCCCACATGTAAATCTATCTCTAGCAACCCATAAAACCCATTCAGGTCACGATACTTATCCACAAGATATTTATCATGTGACAGCTAATAAAGTGCCGACTTCTAATGAACTTGTTTACAAACAAGAAATACCCCAGTGTTCTACATCTGCTGAGCAAAGTTCTTCTTTTTCTACTAATCAAGTTTGTTCAGACCGTAAGCCATCATCTCCAGCTGTGCCAAAAGAAAACAAACAAGGAGAAACTGACTCTGTCAAAAAAGTTGCCGAAGCAAATTGTTATGTACAACTCGTTCGATGTCAATTTAATACAGAAAGTAAACCACTTAATGTTCCGAATACACAAAATACAAATCAACTCGCAACAGACAGAAACATTCATACATTTTCTTTTACAGAAAATAGATCTACAGTAACTAAGAATTTCCCGATTTCCAGGTCTGAACTAGCTAGTGCACGAGCAATTAAAAAGCGAGCTTTATCAAAAGCATTCCAAGACCTTTTTCAGGCTGTGTGTAAAACTAGTTCCAAAGAACTTCCTTTGTTAAATAAAACAGCTAAATTATTCGGTGTATATGAAAGAGTTATAGAAATGAGCAGTGAAAAAGTACACCATGATTTAAAAATAAAAGACATTAACGCAACTGCTGAGAAAACAGAGCAGCAAGTAAATAAAAATGAGCAAAATAGATGTAACAATAAGACAAAATACAATCTCGATATTATAGAAATTGAGAGTGAAACTTCTGACGGCAGTAATTATGAAGTTATAAACAAAAAAAATACGACCCTAAAACTTCAAAAAATTCCAAAAATTAGACAACATCGAAAATATATTGGTATGGAAAACAACAAAGCTACAGTAGAAAATGATGAGGAGTATCAAACTACAAAGAAAAAGAAACATAACGCCGTCAGAGTCAATCAAACCTTAAGTAAAAATCGTGTTACTAAACGTAAACTACATTTGCCTCCAGAATATAATGCAGACGATTCGAAATGGACACTAAAGCATCAAGAAGCTTTACCACATCTTGAAGAACTCATTCCACATAGCGGTGTATTTATTAACTCCTATAGTTTGAAATATTGCAAGCGTGTCGCAAAAGATTACAGTTCATTGGCCCGAATGTTACTCTTGGAAATATTTTCGAGGAATGCTTTGCGTGTCTGCACTATGACGGGGACAAACCCATATTACTATAAGAAGATAGGTTTAGCAAAACCAGGTTTGGACAAGCATGCAAGAACTGTGCTTCTAGATTTTGTTCAACAATATGGCCACACACAAAATTGGGGCCCATATGACTATAATACTGTTCGTATAAGCTTGCGCAATAAAATCAATATAATAGGTATAAGGGATCCATATGTCAAGTAAAGTGTTCTTCTAATCAAGCCTTTCAGCCCTCTACTTCCACAGGACCGCTTGCAAATGATTCGAAAAGTTCTAATTAATGTCGACGAGAGTATGGAATATCGATCGAAGTGACACCACCAATAGCTGGCATACTTGTCTCTCACTTTGCGGCAAAGATCTCCTTATAACAGCCTAGTGGAGGACTGGAGGATGTTATAATGCAATAGGATGGAATTACGAGACGACCGGAGAAAGGTAATGAGAGGGGTCGACGACTTACAGCCGTTTTCAATATTCTATCTACCGTTCGATTTGGCTACTAGAGATATGTATTTGACATAATATATGCTCCATACACAATATGTCAAAATTATATCTCTAGTAGCCAAATCCATCAATAGATATATTATTGAAAAGGGCTGTTAATGTGCATAGAGAGGTGTGACTTTTTTAGAAAATGGACACCCATTTATGAACTTTTGTTAACACCATTAACCTTTCAATATAATCGAAATCTAACCTAGTGCATCGAAAAATTGTAAATTTGATGTGATTTAATATGATAGTGTGATTATTGGTTTAAGGTCTTCGCACATTAAACAGACTAGGCGAATCCACTCTAATCGACTTGGTCATTGAAATATGAGTTTCATAATAATAACTACAATATATGAGATGCCATGAACTAAGTTTGTGGAAAACAATTAATAATTGTGTCTCTTTGCTTTGCACACGCTTGTTGTCAATTAATTTCTCTAAAACGTATTGTGCTACAAGGATCTTTTGGCGCTTCGATGACATTGAAATAAGGACGCTTTACAAGATGAAGGTATTAGTTCTAATTTCGGCCACGTGCCAATGCAATGAGTTAACAATACTAGCCAATGGCACTAGGATGACATTGACATGAGGATGGTAGACAAGATGGCGGCGTTAGTTCTGATTTTGGCCACACGATAAAAGATTCTTGTAGCACTACAACTGCCAATACTCATTGACAGAATTATCGACAACGGCAGTATTGTCATAAAAAAATGCCAATACTGACATTTACGTGACGTAGAGACTAGGACTGTGCCATAACCTTACAAAATTGTCTACTCTCTAGGAAGAGACAACGCTACTTTGTGCAAAATACCTGTCAAAGGCCGCACGAGTTTTTTCTCTCTTTTACGCTTTGGAGTCAATATTTACTTTTTAATTGAAAGAGATGGCGCGGTCTATACGTCAATGGTCAAGACGTAACTGACACTTAACTAGTAGTGCACAAAATGGCTGATTCCTAATATCTAGAGTAACTTATTGATTTTAAGCCATATTTCGCGGTGTTTTTTTTTGTTAAGCAATTAAAAAGAACGCACGGTTTGTGGGCCTCATGTGGTCCACGGGACTTGTTGTGTGGCCAATCAGTGTGATGTACTTAAGACCTTTCTACCACGCGGCAATGGAGAAACGGATTAATGTGCTTTTTGTACAGAAATAAACCAAAAAGTAAAGTGAACATTTTCTTAACAACAATTTATTGCAAAGTTTTAATTTAAAATGTTTAGGTATATATATTTTTTTAATGGTGTATATTCATGTTATATACTATTGTACTGTTTTTTATATTTAAAGTAAAGACTGTAATTTACTGCTAAGAGCCTTATAGGCTCTACAATTTGACTTCAATGGAGAAATTTTTCAACGTCTGATCTGATTACCTCATTTTTTCATGTTTTATTTAATTGTAAATAGCCAGTAAGTTTTATGTTTAATTTTAACATATATTTTAAATATTAGTTTATTTTATTTTAATTTGTTTTAGGCTTTGACCACAGTAAAGATTATGGTCAATGCTATACGGGTAGTTTAAACTCAAACATAAATAATACTTTATTCATAGAACGTAGCTTATTACAATGTGTAACAGAAATGTGTGGTCAAATTGAAGCGGCGGTAGCCTAATGGCTAAGGCATCGGACTCGCAATCGTGAGGTCGCGGGTTCGAATCCTACACAAGCCATTGAACTTAAGAGGATTGCTGGTAATGTTGGACCTACAATCCCGCATTGCTAGTTATCTTTAAAAAAAATGTTGACTGTTTAATTGATAAAATATAATCATTTATATAATCATATATATATAAAACATTCGACTGCCTCTGTGGCGCGGTGGGAGTGTAACCGACTGCTACGCAAGAGGTCGTGGGTTCGATTCCCACACGGGACACCACTTTGTGTGATCCACAAATTGTTGTTCCGAGTCTGGGTGTACTTTGTGTCCGTGACTTGTATGTTTGTAAAGTCCCCCGCGACACAGGGCTTGTACCCTACTGCGGGAGTCGTCTTAAAAAAAAAAAAAAAAAAAAATATTAATTTAAAAAATGTGTCACACGGCTCTACACGTTAGTCCGAACGTCGGTATAGCATTGACGTCAACGTTGGGACGAGCGTTATTCTAGATCCACACGTTGGAGAACTGACGTTGGGGCCAACGTGTGGAACCGGTGTAAGGGTTACAAAAGTTTGTTGACAGAAGTGACATGACTGTCTGTACATTTATTTATATTTATGCTAAATTCATAAAGCAATAGGCCTGTGAGAAAAGTATAATGCGATAAAAACTCACGGCCATTTTTTACTTATTGCTATTTTTTACAATTTTTATTTGTATGTTTTATTCTTTTAGCTGTAGTAATTATTATTCTGTGACTGCCTCTGTGGCGTGGTGGGAGTGTGTCCGACTGCTACGCAAGAGGTCGTGGGTTCGATTCTCAGACGGGACACCACTACGGTGATCCACAAATTGTTGTTCCGAGAGTTTGTAAAGTCCCCCGCGACGCAGGGCTTGTACCCACTGCAGTAGTCGTCTTTTTAAGAAAAAAATATATATTTGTATTATTTTTATTTCTCATACATTATGATATTAAACATAGTAGTTTAACACAAATTTGTAGACAACGAGTGCCTAAATATATTTATAACTACCAAAGCTTTTGGATCAACATATTGTAATTTATTTTATCGAAGCGGCGGTAGCCTAATGGCTGAGGCATCGGTCTCGCAATCTTGGGGTTCGAATCCTACCCATTATACTACCGACGTGAAACCACTCCTAACAACACAAGCCATTGAGCTTAGCTGGAGGGGTTAATAGTACTCTTATATATTGAAAGTATATATTTTTTTTTAATGTAGCTTTTACATAATCAATAACTTTTTAGACATGATAACGTCATAAAAACGATGACCTGGCGCACGCACGAAAAAGTGTCACAGTCCGTCCCGTTCCGCCTGCTTATAGGCTGTAGTATTGTGGGCGTGCACGCGCCCCAGTCCACTAAAGCTGTCACAGGCATGGTTGTTTATTAAATGACATCAATGGTTTCATAGGACGTTATCACATAAAATTATTGTCCGTATACCGACTTACAGGCAAGCATTTTTGTATTATAATTAGGTATAGCTTTAATTATTTTTATTATTGATAGACTTATACTTATTTCTTTTAGTTTTAATCACTTATTCATTGCACTTCATCTTAATTTTACAACGAATTTTGACACATATAGGTATGTGTCAAATTCTTATTACAGTGACTCCTTACGAATAGAAAGAGAGAGCAAAATCACAGTTCTCTATCTATCTCTGTTTTTCGTGGCACGTGCGCGATAAGGATAGAGGATAGACATAATGTTTTGTCACAGTAATCAAACAATCTGCCAATCAAAACAGCTGTTATTTTCTGCACTTAATGCGCATGCGTAAGTTGATCTTTGATACAAACTTTGTCATGTCAATTAGAATGATGACCACAATGAAATATGACTTAATTATCAGTAATAAGGCATAGTAGGTACGTTATAACGAGATCTGAATAAAATAAATGTGTTATATTACCGATAATACCTCAGTTAAATTACAAAGTTCATCCGCGGCTTCGCCCGCCTTATTTTGATTGAAATATAAAACTATGAATGTTTGAAAAAAAAAACAAAATGAGGTTAGGTGGCAGTTCCAAGTGTTAAGCTCATGAGAAGAAGCTGCCAAGAAACTCATGTGCCACTCTTTTAAAATGATCAAGTTTTTCTTTACAAGAATAAATTTTACTGAATGAACCAGTGTGTTTGGTGAGTGTAATCGTTTATAAAATAAGGATAACTAAATAATAATAATACTAGTAACTCTAAAATGAGTATATATTAACGTATTCAGCAAACACAATACTTCACTTCTTACAAAGTAAATATGTATATATACATATAATCTTAAGTACATTTTAATAGCCTGTGAGAGAAAGCAGTTCAATACCAAGCGTTTTTGTCTTCCATATAATCAATTATTGAGTAGTAACTTTTCATACACAATTTTTTCTTAATGGTACACTTAAATTTATTACGACTTAATTTTTGAACATCGCTAGGGATTTTATTGTAGAAACGTATACATTGGCCCCGAAATGATTTTATCCTTGGTGGGGATCGAACCCACGACCTCTTGAGTAGCAGTCGGATACACTCCCACCGCGCTACAGAGGCAGTCAAGTTAAAATATCGAAATAACGAATATCGTCAAGACTGTTTCATGCCATAGTAAATGTATTATATTGATCGTCTTTCTATTAATATTTTGTATGAAGCTTAACTTCTGTACCATCTGTATTCTGTGGTTTTGAATATTTATATATTTTTTGGTTGATAAACTGTTATATCAAAAGTGTGTTGGCGAAGTGTTTTTGTAGGTACTTCATTATTGTTCTCCTAACCGATTTCTGATACGGTTGCCATGGGCGGAAGCAGGATTCCTTTCGGGAGGGGGGGCAGCACGAGAGACAAATGGTCATCCGACACCGGCCAAGTGTGAATTGCACGCACGCCGCGGGGCAAGGGGTATTCGTTCTGGAGGGAAAGCCCAAGAGGCAAATGGGCAAAGAAATTCAATACAATACAAAAAACTCAGTACTCGAAACAATCACCTGGGGGGGGGGGATAACGTGTATGTTTTTTTTTTTTTTTTTTTTGGTCACCGATTACGCAAAGACGGCTGGGCGGATTTGAAAAAATATTTTTGTGTTTGACAGGGTATACTTCCATGTTGGTCCCATTGTCATCCGATCACGATCTGATGATGGGATCCTGGAGAAATCAAGGGACCTCTTAAAATATCAAAGGCACATCTACAGTGATTTAGGTATATTTCACAGTGATTCGTGGATTTACTCTCAAAAGACTGATGATGAAGACCACAAATGACGACCAGACCTATTCAATATTTCAAAGTTTGCAATTTAGTTACTTTAATATGGCATTGAGTAGCACTTTATTCTCGTTATACTACTATTACACAATGTAATAGCTGATAGTGAACTCCTCAACAATTAACGGCCCTGAATCGGGCAAGCAATACTTTGTAAAAGGATTTGAGCAGTTGACATAAGCCTATTGTAACTTAAGTGAATTACATACCAACCCATCCTAAATCCCCCCCGGATAACTTGCTCTCGTGCATCCCCCCCCCCCCCCCTCCTGAATCCATCTATAACGGCGGCTGATCTCATCAGGGTAGTCTTTGATGAGATCAGCCACTGTAATAGAAATAAGTTTACTAGTGTCAACTATGCAGGATATACTCTAATGCACAAATGTCTACGCCCGCAAACGCTAATACATTCTCTATTCCCACACTCAACGGATTTAGATAATACGACACGGCTAGAGAGAGATTAGGCGCTGCTGGACCGACAGCTTAACGTGTTCCTCGAGGCATGGCGGGGTTTCAACATTTTTCGAAAACGGTCACCCAACTTGCTATCAGGTTCTTGATGGGACTGCCTCGGTATTGTAGCGCATCAGCAATGTTTGCGGAAGCTAACGTTGATGGCTTTGCAGCTATATTGCGTAAGCGAACCGCATCGCTGATGCGCAGGGTGAGTGACAGTTCCAACAGGTACCTGAAAGTAATTGCGAATAAATTAGAAAGTCCTTTAAATGGAGGCATTGGAATAATTTGCACATTTAATAGTATAGTTGTGTTTTACTAACATAGTTTTTAAGAACACATTATGGATCATTGGTCTAAATTAAATTATTATTATTGCAACATTGCTTAACTCCATCGGCTCGGTCGCTATCAAATAATTATTGTTTAATATAGTTTTATTTGTCTGATGATAATAATGTAGGTAATCGTCTGTTATCTAGAATGTTATTGTTGAGGCGTTTATCTTTGTTATTTTTAAATGAAAAGTACAAAGCTAATTTTGTTTTTGACTATATTAACGGCTAGTAGAAACATTGGGCAAACATCCAACTCTGAGAGAGATTTATTTGTTAACAAAACATTTGTGTTGAAAATAAACATAATAATATGAGGAAAACATATATAACTATTTTAACGATAATTCCCAATTTATAACTCCATATACAGAGTGATTTGTAATATACTCATAACCTTACACTCGTGGTTTTTTTTTTATATTACACAAAATAACTTTGATAAATTAGTTTAAAAAAATATTTACTATAGTAACCCTAGACCACCTACCACCTATTTTCAACTGACTTCAAAAAGGAGGAGGTTCTCAATTCTTCTGTATGTTTTTTTTTTATGTTTGTTCACCGATTACGCAAAGACGGCTGGACCGATTTTAAAAATTGATTTTGTGTTTGAAAGGGTATACTTCCAAGTTGGTCCCATTGATATCTGATCACGATCTGATGATTGGATCCTGGAGAAATCGAGGGAACTCTTAAAATATTAAATATTTCATAGTGATTCGTACATTTAATCTTAAAAAACAGCAATTCGTGAAGTGGAACTGATGATGAAGACCACAAATGACGAGCAGACCTATTCAATATTTAACAATTTGGGATTCAGTTACTTTAATATGGTATTGAGTAGCACTTTATTCTCGTTAAACTACTATTACACAATGTAATAGAGCTGATAGTGAACTCCTCAAAAATTAACGGCCCTGCATCGGGGCAAGCAATATTTTGTAAAAGGATTTGAGCAGTTTACATAAGCCTATTGTAACTTAATTGAATTACATTCCAACCCACTCTAAAAAGTAAGAAATAAAAAACTTTTTAACAAAAAAATATCACCGACTTCAAAAATAAATACAAGGCAACTAAAAAGCAAAAGATAATATACCTAGAATGACAAAAATAAATTAAACATTTTGAAGTTGGTGCCAAATAAAACATAAAGACTACTATTTCATGGCGTTGACATTCGTAACGCGCTTTTTTTAAAATATGCAAAATTAAATGTATATTTTTCAATCTTTCTGAGAGATTTTCTTAATATTTTTTTTACAGAACCTTGTACAGAGTATTAGAAAACTACAAAAAAAAAATCAGCCAAATCCGTCAAGCCGTTTTCATGCTATGTCGTTACAACGGAAAAGGGTTTCATTTTTATATATATAGATAATGTAAAGAAGCCACAAGTGGGAGGTTATTAGTATATTGCAAATCACCCTGTATATAATGACTTGTGCTGACTGACTGATTGATTCAGCCTAAGCCGCTGATGCTACAAAAAAAATGTGTTTCACTCGGGGACTGCTTTTTTAAAGAATATTTTTTTCCATTACATTTCGGAGCAGCTCTCGATCCGTGCGAGTTTCGTACAGTCGTACCATATGCATATACGTTAAGCGAACGCTCGGCCGAGCTCAATGATAGGCGGAGTGGGGAGTGTTAGGTTTTATTTTCGTTACGGAATATCCTGATTCGGTCACCGCGCTCAAAGCCCGAGCCCGCGATAAAAGCTATGCAATAGCTTAAAAATTTGGTAATTCATGCCTTTTATGTTGTAGACAACCACTAAGTATGGATGTTTGAAAATTCATTCCCTAACGGGGTGAAATAGGGATTGCAAGTTTGTATGAAACTCCGTCATACACAATTTTGAATCAAATTGGATCCATTGAAGATAAACGTGTGAAAGTTTGTATTTAGTTTTAGTTTTTAAACTAGGAAACACGAGTTTCAGCATTTTTCAAGCTTAGCTTATTGAAATAAAGGCTTTTTGTCGTGATAATCGGACTTCAAACAAGTGAAGGCGCTGACCAATTTAATTTAACATAACGTGTCTTATAAAGAACTTGAATCATTTTGTCTCAATGATCCACACAGTGTAGAAAAGGATAGCTTTCTATCTTTTGTCCAATCAAGATCAAATATTTGTTAATAAAATGTACACACTTTGGTGAGAAATTAAATATGAAAAGGCCAGACTTTCCGTAGTGTTTTTCGAGCGTATCATTTGTAGAGGTCAAAAACTAAAAGTATTTCATAAAGACTGTTTTTTAATGTTATGTCACGTTAGTGAAGTAAAGAAATACATACCCCTTTCAAACGTCAGTTAGCTCCTCTCGAACTATTATTTAAACTTTTATTATCAAAATTAATAATAAAACATTTTGTTCTAGATAATAAATTAATAAACAGCAATGAGAAGAAAATTACACCATCGATATAAATCTGTTACGTCAAAAAGCAACCCAAATTGGATGCAGACAAAAATATTTAAGACGAAAGTATATCCAAATAATCCATCATCTTCAAATAAGAAACACAAACAAGCTTTAGTAGAAGCAGTTACTGAAGTACAAAAAGAAACAAACAAATGGGTAGTTTGTTCTAGTTTAAGTAAAAATGAACTATTATCAATTCTCAGTGACGATTCAGAAAAAAAAATACAAGACGTCGATAAAGTTGAGCCTCTGATTGAAACGCCAAATGATTTCAAAAAGTCTGATTTGTATTATAATGATAAAGAACTGCTAGAAATTCTTACGGGCTATACAAAACAGGAATACAATATCGATGAAGAATCAGTTAAAGATATTGATTTAAATGAAAATTCAGATGCCTTAACCAAGTTCTCTCAAACTTTTAATCCATCTAATAGAGACAACCGATTGCTTGACTATAGCAGCTCTTCTACAACATATAACCAAGGAATAAAAGAAGACGTTGAGCTGCCCACACAAAATAATCACAAATCTACTGATTACTGTCTACTGACTGATCAAACAACAATGATTTTAAAAAGAATGCTTGAAGAGAAAAGTCGTGTAGATAATTATAGATTCAATCTTATATGTACTTCAACAAATAAAACAGCTGCTGAGCAAGATGTTTCAATTTCTAAAAACCAATCGTCTCAGATTATGGAACCACCACATGTAAATCTATCTCTAGCAACCCATAAAACCCATTCAGGTCACGATACTTATCCACAAGATATTTATCATGTGACAGCTAATAAAGTGCCGACTTCTAATGAACTTGTTTACAAACAAGAAATACCCCAGTGTTCTACATCTGCTGAGCAAAGTTCTTCTTTTTCTACTAATCAAGTTTGTTCAGACCGGAAGCCATCATCTCCAGCTGTGCCAAAAGAAAACAAACAAGGAGAAACTGACTCTGTCAAAAAAGTTGCCGAAGCAAATTGTTATGTACAACTCGTTCGATGTCAATTTAATACAGAAAGTAAACCACTTAATGTTCCGAATACACAAAATACAAATCAACTCGCAACAGACAGAAACATTCATACATTTTCTTTTACAGAAAATAGATCTACAGTAACTAAGAATTTCCCGATTTCCAGGTCTGAACTAGCTAGTGCACGAGCAATTAAAAAGCGAGCTTTATCAAAAGCATTCCAAGACCTTTTTCAGGCTGTGTGTAAAACTAGTTCCAAAGAACTTCCTTTGTTAAATAAAACAGCTAAATTATTTGGTGTATATGAAAGAATAATAGAAATGAGCAGTGAAAAAGTACACCATGATTTAAAAATAAAAGACATTAACGCAACTGCTGAGAAAACAGAGCAGCAAGTAAATAAAAATGAGCAAAATAGATGTAACAATAAGACAAAATACAATCTCGATATTATAGAAATTGAGAGTGAAACTTCTGACGGCAGTAATTATGAAGTTATAAACAAAAAAAATACGACTCTAAAACTTCAAAAAATTCCAAAAGTTAGACAACATCGAAAATATATTGGTATGGAAAACAACAAAGCTACAGTAGAAAATGATGAGGAGTATCAAACTACAAAGAAAAAGAAACATAACGCCGTCAGAGTCAATCAAACCTTAAGTAAAAATCGTGTTACTAAACGTAAACTACATTTGCCTCCAGAATATAATGCAGACGATTCGAAATGGACACTAAAGCATCAAGAAGCTTTACCACATCTTGAAGAACTCATTCCACATAGCGGTGTATTTATTAACTCCTATAGTTTGAAATATTGCAAGCGTGTCGCAAAAGATTACAGTTCATTGGCCCGAATGTTACTCTTGGAAATATTTTCGAGGAATGCTTTGCGTGTCTGCACTATGACGGGGACAAACCCATATTACTATAAGAAGGTAGGTTTAGCAAAACCAGGTTTGGACAAGCATGCAAGAACTGTGCTTCTAGATTTTGTTCAACAATATGGCCACACACAAAATTGGGGCCCATATGACTATAATACTGTTCGTATAAGCTTGCGCAATAAAATCAATATAATAGGTATAAGGGATCCATATGTCAAGTAAAGTGTTCTTCTAATCAAGCCTTTCAGCCCTCTACTTCCACAGGACCGCTTGCAAATGATTCGAAAAGTTCTAATTAATGTCGACGAGAGTATGGAATATCGATCGAAGTGACACCACCAATAGCTGGCATACTTGTCTCTCACTTTGCGGCAAAGATCTCCTTATAACAGCCTAGTGGAGGACTGGAGGATGTTATAATGCAATAGGATGGAATTACGAGACGACCGGAGAAAGGTAATGAGAGGGGTCGACGACTTACAGCCGTTTTCAATATTCTATCTACCGTTCGATTTGGCTACTAGAGATATGTATTTGACATAATATATGCTCCATACAAAATATGTCAAAATTATATCTCTAGTAGCCAAATCCATCAATAGATATATTATTGAAAAGGGCTGTTAATGTGCATAGAGAGGTGTGACTTTTTTAGAAAATGGACACCCATTTATGAACTTTTGTTAACACCTTTCAATATAATCGAAATCTAACCTAGTGCATCGAAAAATTGTAATTGTGATGTGATTTAATATGATAGTGTGATTATTGGTTTAAGGTCTTCGTACATTGAACAGACTAGGCGAATCCACTCTAATCGACTTGGTCATTGAAATATGAGTTTCATAATAATAACTACAATATATGAGATGCCATGAACTAAGTTTGTGGAAAACAATTAATAATTGTGTCTCTTTGCTTTGCACACGCTTGTTGTCAATTAATTTCTCTAAAACGTATTGTGCTACAAGGATCTTTTGGCGCTTCGATGACATTGAAATAAGGACGCTTTACAAGATGAAGGTATTAGTTCTAATTTCGGCCACGTGCCAATGCAATGAGTTAACAATACTAGCCAATGGCACTAGGATGACATTAACATGAGGATGGTAGACAAGATGGCGGCGTTAGTTCTGATTTTGGCCACACGTTAAAAGATTCTTGTAGAACTACAACTGTCAATACTCATTGACAGAATTATCGACAACGGCAGTATTGCCACAAAAAAAATGCCAATACTGACATTTAGACACAATGTTAGACCATTGACGTAGAGACTAGGACTGTGCCATAACCTTAAAAAATTGTCTACTCTTTAGAAAGAGACAACGTTACTTTGTGCAAAATACCTGTCAAAGGCCGCACGAGTTTTTTCTCTCTTTTACGCTTTGGAGTCAATATTTACTTTTTAATTGAAAGAGATGGCGCGGTCTATACGTCAATGGTCAAGACGTAACTGACACTTAACTAGTAGTGCACAAAATGGCTGATTCCTAATATCTAGAGTAACTTATTGATTTTAAGCCATGTTTCGCTTTGGTTTTTTTTTTAAGCAATTAAAAAGAACGCACGGCTTGTGGGCCTCATGTGGTCCACGGGACTTGTTGTGTGGCCAATCAGTCAGTACTTAAGACCTTTCTACCACGCGGCAATGGAGAAACGGATTAATGTGATTTTTGTACAGAAATAAACCAAAAAGTAAAGTGAACATTTTCTTATCAACAATTTATTGCAAAGTTTTAATTTAAAATGTTTAGGTATATATTTTTTTTAAATGGTGTATATTCATGTTATATACTATTGTACTGTTTTTTATATTTAAAGTAAAGACTGTAATTTACTGCTAAGAGCCTTATAGGCTCTACAATTTGACTTCAATGGAGAAATGTTTCAACGTCTGATCTGATTACCTCATTTTTTCATGTTTTATTTAATTGTAAATAGCCAGTAAGTCTTATGTTTAATTTTAACATATATTTTAAATATTAGTTTATTTTATTTTAATTTGTTTTAGACTTTGACCACTGTAAATGTTATGGTCAATGCTATACGGGTAGTTTAAACTCAAACATAAATAATACTTTATTCATAGAAAGTAGCTTATTACAACGTGTAACAGAAATGTGCGGTCAAATTGAAGCAGCGGTAGCCTAATGGCTAAGGCATCAGACTCGCAATCGTGAGGTCGCGGGTTCGAATCTTACACAAGCCATTGAACTTAACAGGATTGCTGGTAATGTTGGACCTACAATCCCGCATTGCTAGTTATCTTTAAAAAAAATGTTAACTGTTTAATTGATAAAATATAATCATTTAATATATAAAATGTGTCACACGGCTCTACACGTTAGTCCGAACGTCGGTATAGCATTGACGTCAACGTTGGGACGAGCGTTATTCTAGATCCACACGTTGGAGAACTGGCGTTGGGGCCAACGTGTGGAACCGGTGTAAGGGTTACAAAAGTTTGTTGACAGAAGTGACATGACTGTCTGTACATTTATTTACATTTATGCTAAATTCATAGAGCAATAGGCCTTTGAGAAAAGTATAATGCGATAAAAACTCACGTCCATTTTTTTCTTATTGCTATTTTTTACAATTTTTATTTGTATGTTTTATTCTTTTAGCTGTAGTAATTATTATTCTGTGACTGCCTCTGTGGCGCGGTGGGAGTGTGTCCGACTGCTACGCAAGAGGTCGTGGGTTCGATTCTCAGACGGGACACCACTACGGTGATCCACAAATTGTTGTTCCGAGAGTTTGTAAAGTCCCCCGCGACGCAGGGCTTGTACCCACTGCAGTAGTCGTCTTTTTAAGAAAAAAAATATATATGTATTATTTTTATTTATTCATACTATTAATTAAACATTAATTATATTAAATTAAACATAGTTGTTTAACATAAATTTGTAGACAACGAGTGCCTAAATTTATTTATAACTTAAAAACTATGTCGTCTTACAGACCTACCAAAGCTTTTGGATCAACATATTGTAATTTATTTTATCGAAGTGGTGGTAGCCTAATGGCTGAGGCATCGGTCTCGCAATCGTGGGGTTCGAATCCTACCCATTATACTACCGACGTGGAACCACTCCTAACAACACAAGCCATTGAGCTTAGCTGGAGGGGTTAATAGTACTCTTATATATTGAAAGTATATATTTTTTTTTCAATGTAGCTTTTACATAATCAATAACTTTTTAGACGTGATAACGTTTTATGAACGATAACCTGGCGTACGCACGAAAAAGTGTCACGGTCCGTCCCGTTCCGCCTGCTTATAGGCTGAAGTATTGTGGGCGTGCATGCGCCCGAGTCCACTAAAGCTGTCACAGGCCTCGTTGTTTATTAAATGTCATCAATGGTTTCATAGGACGTTATCACGTAAATTTATTGTCCGTATACCGACTTACAGGCAAGCATTTTTTTATTATAATTAGGTATAGCTTTAATTATTTTTATTATTGATAGACTTATACTTATTTCTTTTAGTTTTAATCACTTATTCATTGCACTTCATCTAAATTTTACAACGAATTTTGACACATACCTATAGTGACTCCTTACGAATAGAAAGAGAGAGCAAAATCACAGTTCTCTATCTATCTCTGTGTTTCGTGGCACTTGCGCGATAAGGATAGAGGATAGACATAATGTTTTGTCACAGTAATCAAACAATCTGTCAATCAAAACAGCTGTTATTTTCTGCACTTAATGCGCATGCGTAAGTAAATAAAGTTAGGTAAGGTACTACGGTTTTCTTTCTTTTTGTAGTCAAGAGAGAGATACACCTAGCTGGCTCTCTCTCTCTCTCTCTCTCTCTCTCTCTCTCTCTCTCTCTCTCTCTCTCTCTCTCTCTCTCTGTGTGTGTGTGTGTGTGTGTCTTTCTCTTTATAACTCTATGCCTGCTTAGGTTTTCAATCGAGTGTAATTTGTTAATATAAAACTGTCAATTGGAATATCACATTTTTCATTGATCTTTGATACAAACTTTGTCATGTCAATTAGAATGATGACCACAATGAAAAATGACTTAATTATCAGTAATAAGGCATAGTAGGTACGTTATAACGAGATCTGAATAAAATAAATGTGTTCTAAGTGTTATATTACTGATAATACCTCATTTAAATAACAAAGTTCATCCGCGGCTTCGCCCGCCTTATTTTAATTGAAATTTGGTATCCCCTAATACACCACTTTAGGGGTTGAATTAAAATCTGTCTTTTGGACCTGTGCGTTGACATATCTGTTAGTCACAGTTTCCGAATGCAATTATTATTAATGATTACTTATTATTGTATTGCTTATTAAATACAAATATTGTACCTATACCTATAATACCTCATTTATGAAATTTGTTAAACATTTTGAATGAATTTATGTTTACTCTGACTAGATTGGTTAAGATTTTTTTATCATAAAAATAAATATGTAATCTACAGATACTTGTTTCTTTTCAAAGCCAAGGAGTAAGTGCATTTTTTTTTAAATTGGATTTACCCTCGTACAATGACCAATGCACGCCTAGACTCAGATTAGCTCGGACCATCGTGATACTACGAAAATTTACTTAGAACTTGAGCGCTAGATAGTATTTTTAAGGTATAAATTTTCTCGCAGCCAAAAGGTCAAAAGCGCCATGAAGTTTGGGGCGCTTACGCGTTATATACCAAGCAGACATTACAATAAGGCATTTTATGTACAATTGGCACTATACGTTCTTGTCCGAAAAAATACTTCGCAGTGTCTCCTCTATACGTAGTGGCAATTAAATCTATGGTATTCGTATCTATGAACGGTGTATATGTGTGCGTGCTCGAAGCGAGATTCGTTTGACACCGGCTACACACGTTGGTCCCAACATTTGTCCCAAGGCCACTCGTCCAACGTGAGGATCTAGAATAACGCTCGTCCTAATGATGGTGCCAATGCTGTTTTCCAAATCCGCACGTTAAACGAGTGGCAATGGCCCCGACGTGGGGGGGGGGCAACATGGAGTCGTTGTTACTCTCGGTGTTTTGTAGTTGCGGTGAACATTTTTTTACTGATTATAGTTATTTTGGAAGGACCTATGTACTTCCAAAATCATGGATTAAAATACATCATACAGAATTTTGAATTGATTTATAATACTTTAGTTATCAGCATTGTAACTAGCAAATGTTTTGTTTTCTTCTATTCTATTTTGAAAATGGAATAAATATAAAAAAAAACATTCGTAAGTTAAAATGCGGTCGCTAAAGTGCTATGAATAAGGGGGTTAGTTTGTTTTCCACTGTTACGTCATAGTAAAAAAACAAAACATTCTAAACATTGTTGAACTTTAACACAAAATCAGTAAACTGAATTACATAAAAGCTACAAGACACATACATACGTACAGAAGGTCGGCTCACACTCCAATAGAAAATCCACACACACAGACGCGACGTACGGAACTCACAACTTTTCAAATATTAGACTTTAAAATTATACCTAAAGATCTGATTTCTTATAGGTCTTTAGATATGTCAAAATGTAAAATTTTTGATAGCAAGTTTGCTCAAGTAAGGAGGAGAGGGCCTGGAGATCTGTCATACGGGTCTTGAAGCTACTACCGACTCCACCTCTCACAAGGTTCCAAGTTTATATTACCTCAAGGCACAAAACTTGTAAAATCAATATTGTAACCTATTGAGAAAATGAATAAAAAATATTATTATTATTATTTAACCGAGATTGACCGCAAGCTGTGTTCATGCGCGTCCATGTGTGCGTGAGCCGGCTACCTGTATCTATCTAATTTGTGTACAAGAGCAAGCTCCTAATATCGTAGCCAACGAACCGTGCGGTTGCATATGCGCTGACGCGTTCACGGGGATGACGAGGCTAAACAATGACAATTTATACTTGTTTAGTAGCTCTACCTTAGAGAATACTGCATATCTACAACTTGTTGTTGTGTTTCTACGTGAGTGTCTTTTTATCAATATAATCTAAATACTCATAATGAACATAACTTTCTGATTATATAATACAGTACAAGATGTGAATCAACATGATCATGCTTGGCATCGGTCTTGGTCAATGATTCAACCTAGTCAAATTGGAGGAGCAATCTACATTCAACAAATACTGGAGCAATTATTATTGAAGAATATTATTCGTTTGTCATCGTTACGTAGAAGC
This sequence comes from Herminia tarsipennalis, assembly GCA_945859575.2. Taxonomy (NCBI): domain Eukaryota; kingdom Metazoa; phylum Arthropoda; class Insecta; order Lepidoptera; family Erebidae; genus Herminia; species Herminia tarsipennalis. The sequence goes on along the minus strand of OX243834.2, from coordinate 3,355,632 downwards.
GACAAGAACAAGCTTCTAACATCGTCGTCAACAAACACGTTGCGCTTACGCGTGCACGAGTATAACGAGGCTGAACAATGACAATTTAAACTTGTTCAGTGCCTCCATCTTATAGTATACCCGTACCACATACTACTTGATGTTGTGTTTCTATATGTAAGTATAACTGCCAATTTATAACCCCAGAGTTTGACTTGTGGTCCAATCGAATGGACAGATTTGAATGCGACCTTTCCTTCTTTGCGAAAAGATCTTAGCTTTGTGGGATAAAAATCTGTTTCACAATTTTGAAGGTAAACAACTTTTTATCTCATGTGTCGAGAGTATCTAAAGTAGACGCAATAGCTTGTGTTTACAGTACAACATTTTTAGAGAAGGTTTCAAATATTACATCACTTTTCGAATTTGCGTTATTTACAGCGTAACATTATTTTAAACCAGGGTCGTATTAGAAAACAGTACGAAGCTTGACGACTATGGAGATGAAAACACACCGTCATGCTTGGTACCAACCGTCGTTAGAAACCATGTCCATTTTAATACTCTATTACTTTAGTATTATTAGTTTTAACAAGCTATATTTTGTCTCCTTTTTTTCTATTTTGATAATATAATGAATAACAAAGACAAAACATTCGCTAGTTAAAATGCTGTGGTTGATATAACAGATAGATAATAAAACTTTAGCTTTTTTATTTGTTTCTTAAATTTTGTTACTCTCCAAAAAGCAATAATATGAAACTCCTAACAAGAGGAAATAGGTCAAACCCCAATGTTACCAGATATGCACTCCAAATCAGAAAGGGTAAAATAATCTAATAGCAGGAACGTTATTCACAAAGACACGAAAATACTAAAACGGCCAGCCACAGTAACACACGACAGAGTTAGCAGCACGCTAAATTAACCCCCTAGAGGGCAGCACCACTCAAAGGTTTGTAATTAATTGTATCTATGAAAGCTACGTTTTGAAACTACACAACAGATAAAACCAGGTCTCTATTTTTTTTTTATACTTTTCACAAACTGGTTCTTAAGACCCAGGTCAATGTGAGCGTAGTAAAGCCATATCATACATTTAGTATTGTTAGTTAGTCTAGGTTAACTTTAATGTTTATAATAATAATAATTTCCTGGGACAACCCACGCACGGCTGATCTCAAATTAAACAGAAATTGTACTATCGCAATCAGACAACAACGATAAACATACCTAAAAATTACACTCAGACACAGAATAAACAACGGTGCTCATCAGGAAGGAACCAAATCCACGATTAGTTCGTGGGTTCGATCGGGTCACTAAACAAACCACTATATCAAAAGACTAGTCAAACATTTGGATGTGCATACGTCACATAAATGTACGGCCAGTCGCTATCTGACCATCATCACCCAGAGAGCACGTACCGGTGCAAGGGCAAGCCAGACACGAACAATACAATTCGAAACAGATCAACACAAAAAAGGTTTTATTGTTAGAGTCAAGTCCGCTCTCCCTTTACACCTGGACTCATTTCTTCAATTCTGATTCTCTAAACGAATTTCTCCAGCTACCTAAAGCATACGGACTCAAAATTCGGATCAAATACGATTTGCTGAATGGGAATAATATTACTCGTAGAACGCCCTCACCCCCTTGGTGAAGTTTTAGACTACACTTGAACCACACACGAGTGAGCCTCTAGCAACGGGGGGGTGCAATTGGTCTAACAACAGTCAAGTGTGAGACGCTCGCACGATGGGGAGCGGGGGGGAGTGCAATTGATTCAACGCGCTTCAAGTCTGAGAAATTACGTCCCGAAAAAATACATGTGATTTGTTACTACACCCCCTACCCCCTACCCCCTGGGGATCTTTCGTGATTCACGAAACTCCCCCTTCGAGCCTAACGTACGATTAATGGACGACCCCTTATGAAAAGAGGGTTAATTTATAAAAACAAATCCTGACTGCTTAAAATTAAATTCTAAGCCTTCTCAGAGTAAAAATAGGATCTAGATCAATTCCATTATTTTTAGGCTTTGCAGTATTTTAAGGGTTTTTGTTCTGAAAGTTATTATTCACCGAATAATCCCTAGCGAGTAACCCTCCTAGTACCTCTTGTTATACTTTAAGCTTCGTGTAAAAACACGGGGATTAAACTGTTGGCAAGTTTTAACCCTTCACTGGCGATAGCTGGTTGCCGCTTTAAAGTTTTTAACTCGACATTTTCCCTTGAATTTATGGTGGCCGGGTAAAAAATACCCCGTTAAGTATAGGGTTTTAATTAAAACGTTAAAAAATGGAATGGTTAGAGCGATACAATTAATTCTTTGATAATTAAGGGTGAATCGTTAGCATACTAAATTAAGCTTAAATTTTAAGTTTTTTTTTTTATTTTTAGCACAGAAAGTTATAGACTCTTTGTTACGTGGGCTGTAACCTTGCATGCTCTTAAATAAATAAAAAGAGCAGGTATGGTCTTATTCGTACCCAGGATTACATCTCCATTGTTAATGAGTTTCTTTGGTTCAACATTTAAATGACTGCCTCTGTGGCGCGGTGGGAGTGTGTCCGACTGCTACGCAAGAGGTCGTGGGTTCGATTCCCACACGGGACACCACTTTGTGTGATCCACAAATTGTTGTCCCGAGTCTTTTTTTTTTTTTTTTTTTTTTTTTTTTTTTTTAGTCTGGGTGTACTTTGTGTCCGTGACTTGTATGTTTGTAAAGTTCCCCGCGACACAGGGCTTGTACCCTAGTGAAGGAGTCGTCTTTTAAAAAAAAAAAAAAAAAAAAAATGATTTGAAGTCGTTACTTGTTGTCATAGTGACTCTCTTATTTATGCAAAATTATAGTAACGCTGTATGGCATTGTTTGTTTCAGTCAAAGAGTAAACTAATACTACGGAAAGTTTCAGTATTTATTCGAATTTCAGATGGCTTGTTCGTACATTGTCAAAGTGAAGTAGTCAATAATTTAAACTTAAATCGTGTAGTAAAGTTTATACGCTAAATTGCAATGGCCGTTGTAACATAATCAACGTCGGAAAAAAATATTGATAATTAAACGTAAAATCCACTCGATTAAAATCCGTAGTCTATAAAATGGATTGCTAAATTCACACACAAAACTAAAAGAACTAGCCTGCAAAAAGATAGAAACTTTTAGGTAATATTATGCAGTCGGAGGGATAACTACCTACTGCATGATATTAAATATGAAGGATACCTTGTTATAATGTTTTTGCAGGTGGGTTTTTTTAGTTTTTTTTATTAAGAACGTTGTGAGCTACCAACCACAAACCCAGAATAAATATTAATGGACCACACAGAATTTTATTATGTTGCACAACACACTAACCGATGTCGGTTACAGCGGTCTAGAGACTAGCTAAATACGCAGGAGATACTTATTATTGAACACAAGTGTATGCGCAGACACAAGTGCACTATCCCTCACTGGCATTGCCCGTTGGAACGGAAATCCGACACGCCTGAAGAGAGATTAGGCGCATGATCGAGGACTTAACGTGCTCTCCGAGGACAATGTTCGAAAACAGTCACCCATCTATGGACCGACAGTGGTAACGTTGCTTAACCTCGCACATATCTAGATCTGGTAAGTCGCCGCTGCGTCAAGATAAAGACTCCAGGTAATAGTTTACGCCATTGTAGCAATCAAGTTAACATTTTTACAATTATAATTATAATATAATAATATCTTGGGACAATTCACACAACGCTATCTGATTCCAAACTAAGAAGAGCTTGTACTATGGAAACCAGACAACTGATAAACATAGATAAATATTTCTAAACACATACATATTATAGATAAATAACACCCAGACACAGAATAAACCATCATGCTCATCACACAAAGTTTTATCCTGGGTGAGGATCGAACCCACGACCTCTAGCGTAGCAGTCGGATACACTCCCACCGCGCCACAGATGCAGTCGACAGTGGTAGTGTTGCTTAATCTTGCAGATATCTAGATCAGGGCCCCTGGACAAATGGCATTCTATTCGATTAGAGTATCCGATAATCGAATAGAATGACATCGTTTTGTAAATACGAAAATTGACAATATGAGATTAGCAGTTATGCGCACGCAACGATGTCATTCTATTCGATTATCGGATACTCTAATCGAATAGAATGCCATTTGTCTAGGGGTCCTGGTAGGTCGCGGGCCCCGCTGCGTCAAGATAAAGACCTCAGGTTATAGTTTACGCTATTGTAGCAATTAAATTAACGTTTACAGTTATCTATTTAAATTTAGCAATTTAGCCTTAAACCGGGATTTAAATTAGATCTGTTTACTGGCAACACAGGTAGCATGTGGGTAGCGAGGCCGGATAACAACAATGGGCGATGTGGCCGAATTTGTCCGGTATTTGGACGGTACATCACGCAAATGAGGGTTAAAGGATTAAGGACGATTCATTAGAGGTTTGGAAATGTTGTAATTTTTATTTATTTAAGTATATGGTGGGTTATAATTAAACTAGGTATTTCGTTTTTCATAACATATTTTTGTCTGTACACTAGCCTGATTTTATTTGACATAAATGTTATTTTCCTGTAAAAACTACATTACTGAAGTTTCAACAAAATCCGCTAGGTAGTTTTTGCAAATATCCAATGTAAATGACTCAAATATTGGTAGAAATATTTGCAAAACGCAACCTGTATGCCTTGTCGAAAGTATCAAGAAAGCTTTTATAGCTATAAAAATTAAGATGCCCAAAAATGTATCTTTCTTCACACAAAACAGAACAAACAATAGAGACTTAAAAGCATTACATTTTATACCTAATAAGTGCCTATGCAGCTGGCATAGCAACGATGAAAAATAACAGCGCGAATGATCAATTCTATTCTATTCACTGTATGCAACTCAGCAGGGTCCTGATTCACTACGTTTTTTTTCGTTTAAGATGTCCGCGCGCATGCGTGATGCATTTCTAAGCGCAGTTCTCTTTAAACCATTGTGACAAAATGTTGACAGTTATAAGCGCGGGCTTGACGCGAAAACTAAAAAAAAAGATAGTGAATAAGGACAAAGTTGTAATTTTAACAAAGCTTACTTACCTAATGCACAAAAAACCGAATATACAGAAGGTTAATACCGAAAAATTTCCAATTGATGTTGGCAGTCCTCACATGGTTTTTTTTATAATCTCCGTGTGGTTAAAAGCGCCACGGAGAGAAGTTTATTGCGACGCAATGCGCTCTGCAGAGTTTTAGATCTTAATTCCAAATTGTTTGTGTGTATGTGTGTGTATGGTTATGTGTTATTGAGTCTTTTTAATGTATTTACTATGTGTTAAGTGTGTCATGAAAGTGTTAGTGGCTGTAGCAGAATAGATTTTGATTCATTACCACCTATTATATATATATATCTTTCACGGCGCTGCTATTCCTGTTGACCATGATGTCAAGGATTTAAGTTTGCATATTGATTTCGCTCTTAACTGGGGGACTCAAATCGCTAACATCGGTCAGAAGGTACTTCGTAGTGTCTCTATCGTCTCAATATACAAAAATAACGCTCTTGCAGACTTTAATATTCTCTATCATCGACTATGGTGATGTATGCTATTTCGATCTAAATGCCGATTTGCTTAATAAACTTGACCGGCTTCTTAACAATTGCATTCGATTCATCTTTAACCTTCGCAAGTATGATCATGTTTCGAACTATCGCTCTCAGCTTAATTGGCTCCCTATCCATCAGCGCCGTAAATTGCGTGCACTTACAATACTAAAGGGTCTTTCAAATAGAGCGGGTCGATATTAATAATCTGTGGCGGCCATTTTGATTTGGCGGCATCTGTCAAATCTGTTTTTTCTTATTCAGTCACTGATGCCAAATCACCATGGCAAGTTACACGGTTGAGCAGCATGTGCAAATGATAAAACTTTATTATCAAAATGAGTGTTCGTTAGTGAAAACGTTGCGCGCATTGCGCCCATTTTACGGCAGACGCGGTGGCCCTTCAAAGTCTACTCTCCAACGATTGGTGACTAAATTCGAGACGACCGGTTCGGTAAACAACCAACCAACACCTTTACGTCAAAGGAACGCCAGATCGGCCGAGAACATCGCCGCTGTACGTGAGAGTGTTCAGGAGACTCCGAAGCAGTCGATTTCTCGCCGTGCACAAGAACTCGGCCTTTCACAGACTTCAACTTGGAGAATTTTGCGTCGGGACTTGGGTCTGCATCCATACAAGATCCAACTGACCCAGGAGCTCAAAGTTAATGACCATAGACAACGCCGTGTGTTCGCTGAATGGGCGTCGGAACGCTTGGAAGAGGACCCCGATTTTGGCCAAAAAATAATCTTTAGCGACGAGGCACATTTTTGGATGAATGGTTTTGTTAATAAGCAAAATTGCCGTATATGGGATGACCACAACCCACATGAGGTTCACCAGATAGCAATGCATCCACAAAAAGTAACTGTTTGGTGCGGATTTTGGTCTGGCGGCGTCATTGGTCCGTACTTCTTCGAAAACGAAGTTGGCGAGGCCAGCACCGTCAACGGTGAGCGCTACAGATCAATGATAAACAATTTCTTTTGGCTTAAATTGAACAATATGGACGTGAATGACATGTGGTTCCAGCAAGATGGCGCTACTTGCCACACAGCGAACGACACAATCGACATTCTGCATGAACGGTTTGCGGGTAGGGTTATCTCTCGCAGAGGTGACGTGAATTGGCCACCAAGATCGTGTGATTTGACTCCGCTAGACTTTTTCTTGTGGGGTTTTCTGAAGTCGCAGGTCTATGCCAATAAACCACATTCGACCGTTGCCCTGAAAGCCAACATAACGCAGGCCATCGCTCAGATTCAGCCGGATCTATGCAGCAGAGTCATTAAAAATTGGACCTCTCGGATTTGTGCCACCATGCGAAGCCGCGGCGGACATTTGAACGATGTCATATTTCATGCATAATGGCATAAACGGGCCTTTCAAATAAAAAATAAATTTCGTTAATATCTCACACACATCTAGTTTTATTCAATTTTAACATCGACCCGTCTTTGTTGAAAGACCCTTTATATTCAATAACATGTTGCTTCTGTCCTGCTCACAGCTTCACTCCTATGCATTCTTCCTTCTCTATTATATCTATTCTCCTTTGGAATGCGCTCTCTCTTGAGAGAGAGTGTCTACAACTCATGTCACCTTTAAGTTTAAAGTAATAATCTCTAAATATACAGTTATGGGCAGAATCTTCTCAATTGTAATAATTTAAGGTTATATATATGTATTTGTATAGTTATAGGTATAATAAGTGTATCTGTAAATATATATTTATATGTATGATATTACTTTTATAGATAAGTAATTAATTTTTTACCCAGTTTCATGCTTACTATTACTTTGGTATTAGGGAGAAAAAGTCGAATAAGCATGTATCTTACTCTGCTCTCTACATCACCCTAAGGTTGACTGGTAGATAATGCGTAAGGCATTAAGTCTGTCATAGAATTCGTGTGTGCATTATGTTAAATACAAAAAAAAACGCCACAAACGTTAAAATAGCATCCTAACTACCAAAATTAATTCCTTATATCCGTTCGAGTACTCACTACAAACACGAAAGATACCTTGACCTATTTATATTTTGCCATGTTTTTTCATCTTGAGACAACTCACACAGCGCCGTCTGATCCCAAACTAGGCAGAGCCTGTAATTTGTGAACCATTTCTAAATAGATACATATCTTTTATACCTTTATACGAGCAATTCTTGTATACAGAATGTAACAGAAAGGTACGGTCATATTCATGGGTTGGTATGTGCCCATGATACTGAGTGGACATACCTAATTTTATCAAAATCGGAGTATCCTAAAAAAAAAATTATTATTTTTTCATTCGTTTATTTATGAATGAAAAAGTTATTAATTAAAAAAATATGACTTAACAAGTTCTATGCCATAATAATCCAATCGAATTTTGTGCCAGGGGAGGTATAATTATTTTGCCATACATCTTTCACTACTGAATTTTGACAAAAAGAATATGCTATAACTATGTAATAATCATGCAACCAGCTATGGCACCATGGTAGGTGCAATACTGATAACACACTCTATCCGCTGCTGAAATTTGACCACACCTTTCTCACTACACTCTGTATATACCTATAATAATTACAATCTCGGCAACGGCTCCAGCATTTTACAAGAAAGTTTAGAATTTCTTTGAATTTGGATCTGTTTATTATTTTTAAAAGGTCTATCAATTTCGCGCCACTTCACAAATTGTTTCGTGTTCATTTTCAAATTACAATATGGATTGGAGTGTTAAAGAAAATAGGATTGCGGTGATCGCCTTGCACAAAGTGGGTATGAAGCCGTCGGTCATATTCAAGACACTTCAAAAGCTTGATATCAGCCGTATGTTCGTTTATAGTACTATCAACAGATACAACAACACTTCCTCTGTCGAAGACCATAAAATAAAAGATCGGGGCGGCCGCGTGCTGTTAGAACTACAAAGGCTGTTAATGCTGATAAAGCCAGAATTCATCGAAATCCCATTAGGAAGCAAAAAATTTTATCGCGAGAAATGAAGATTCCCGCTAGGACTCTGTCGCGTATTATAAAACAAGCAACCTGCTCAGTGCGTATCGTCGATATACAGGACATGCCCTGAATCAATCTTTACAATTAAAGAGAGTAGATCGATCAAAACGCCTTCTAAAATAAAAAATGAGACCAAAGCCGTTTAGGCGTCAAAGAATTCCTCCCCATTGATGTCAACAGGTAACGTTCCCAGAGGCTGGCATTGCCACGTTGGATGGCAATGCTAATTCTTTGTGGAACGAAAAGGCCAGCCTCGGGAGGCACTGATAATCTATTATTATAAAGCTGAAGAGTTTGTTTGTTTCTTTGGACGGAGTAATCTCAGGAACTGCTGATCCGAATTGAAAAATTGTTTCACTGTTGGATAGCCCATTTATCGAGGAAAGCTATAAGCTATATAACATCACGCTACGACTGATAGGAGCGGAGCAGCAATGATAAATGTAGCAAAAACGGGGAAAATTTACGCAGACGAAGTTGCTGGACAGCTAGTAAATTAATAAAGGTGTTGATTTCCCGTGACAATACAAGATATCTCTGCTCTCTGTGTGCGTTACTCAAACAAAGTACATGAAGCGTACCTTCGATACTCTCGGTATTGTGCCCAGAGTTAATTAAAGGAGGTAGGACATCCCTCTAAATGCATTTAGCCCAAAGGTCACGTGGCAAAGGGCAAAGGTGAACAAGGGTCGTTAGTCAAGTGACTTCGGGGAAGCCGGGCCAAATTAGCTTATGTGATATATTTGGTGTTTCTGTTTTGATTGTTGATTGTGATGCGTTATATGTTACATTTAATGAGGAAATATAGGTTTTGTTAACCGATTTCTAAATAGTGTACATACTGTTGCCATAGCCCATTTATCGAGGAACGCTATAGGCTAAATGACATCGCGCTACGACTAATAGGAGCAGAGCAGTAATGAAAAGTGTTGCAAAAACGGGGAAAATTGACGAATAACAATGTTGCGCGAGTCAGCTAGTATAAAATACCTGGGGCAACTCACACAACGTCATCTGATCCCAAACTAATCAGAGACATCCATACTTACATATTTCTAAATACGTACATATCTATACAAATAATAAAGCTGGAGAATTTGTTTGAACACAATAATCTTAGGTACTACTAGTACAAATTAAAAAAAAATATGTTGGATAGCCCATATATCGAGGAAGGCTATAGACTATAAAACATCACGCTACGACCAATAGGAGCGGAGCAACCATGATAAATGTTACAAAAATGGGGAAAAATCACGCAGACGAAGTTGCGCGGGTCCGCTAGTTATAGATAAATAACCCCCAGACAGAATAAACAATCGTACTGATCACACAAAGTTTTATCCTGAGTGGGGATCGAACCCACAACCTTCGGCTTAGCATTCACGGTCACTAACCACTGGACTGGATATAATGTAGTTAACGTAGATATTCGGGGCAACTGCAGGCAAAACTAAGTAATTCATCATTTGATTTCAATTGTCATTCACTGTATTATGAAGAAAAGTCATTTATCATAGTTACGTCGACACAATACATGTACCTATAATGGACCCAATAATAACCAAAGTTATTACAAAATCTAGCAGAAAATTGTAACGAGCTCAAAGTTTTATAAAGCGCTTTAGGACTTAAGTCTAAGTGCCCTAGAAATATTGGAACCGAAGTAATTGAAGCATAACAAGCGCTTCAAAAATTAATAAATTATTCTCAATTGAAGTTCTTAAGTTTTATACTTAAGCGAAACCAATCAAAAATATATTTTAGCAGTTTTACTAAAATCTTTCTTTAAAGGTCTCAGCCCAATACACCGTGTCAGGTTGTTACCGACACAAACAAAACAATTGTCAGTAAAGGTTCATATGCGTTCGCACGTCGAAATTAATTGGACTGACATGGCCAATCTATCTCTTGGGTCATAGGGTCAAAATGCAGACTTCGTAGAAAGTCTTCGTGGACTTCTACCATCACCATCATAAATATTGACTTCAATTAGGAGCTCATAATGTGTGGATACTGCCATTCTTTTCTTTCTTTTGATATCTGAATTAATATTTTATATTTAATCATTCGTTACAAGAACATTGGCCAATATTTAATGATATTAGAATTAATATTTAATCATTCGTTACCAGTACTTCGGCCAATATTTGCACATATAGTTTTTACCTTTGTTGTAAGTAGATGCTCCTATTATATTGTACCCAATAAGGCTGATTTTAGTTTATCTCATGTTCCAACTTTTTAATAATTTAATTTGCATTAGTCCTTTAACATGGTGTATAATATATTAGTGGCAGCACCTTATCAAATTCAAACTTTGTCAAATTGGCAATTTAAAAGAGTGGCCGCGAGTTTTTGTTGCCATGTTCTTATTGTTTGCGAACTTGGCATTACATGTACATGTAGAATCCCGACGTATCACAAGCGTTGTTCTGCATCCTAAACACATGGTACTCGTTCTAACAACGTAATATTTCTCTCATTTGATTTCGAACCTTGTTGGTGGCAGTGCAGAATGTATAAACGTGGACGCCTGCATACACCGATCCAAAATGACATTTATACGTGTGCTAGTTCGTTGACAGACCAGCAGTGTATTGGGCGTCCAATTCGTAGTTTAAGCAAACTATTTCTTGCAGTAGATGCCCAAGTAGCATGGGCATACCCTTGATCATTTTCGGGGTAGATTTTCGTAATTACAAGGTAGGGGATTTGGTGGTACAATATACTAACAGCTATAAAATTTATACCTTTTTTTTATAAAGATGACTCCCGCAGTAGAGTACAAGCTCTGTGTCGCGGGGGGCTTTACAAACATACAAGTCACGGACACAAAGTACACCCAGACTCGGAACTATTTGTGGATCACACAAAGTGATGTCCCGTGTGGGAATCGAACCTACAACCTCTGGCGTAGCAGTCGGACACACTCCCACCACGCCACAGAGGCGCACTATGTATACATACTTAGATATATATTTTTTTGCAATTTCAGAGGGGGTTTAATCCATATTCGCCCCCTGGGTACTACTATGCCTAGTAGTCCCGTATAGTGGGCGGACACCCTTAGATTGCTGTAAAAATCCAGACGGAAATTTTAAAACTTTTAACAAAATTAACTTTTAAACGATCTACAATGTCTAAGTGGATGAAACGAATTTTATTAGATTTAAGAAAAGGCCCGAGATTTACGAGTGGGCAATAAAATTGCAATCTCCGGATTTATTGGCATAAATCTTAGCGAGGAAAAGCACAAAATACTGAGAGTACAGAAGGCAGCCTTCATTTAAAACGCTGCCCCCACCCTCGCACAAAGACCTCCGACTTCTCCTCTACACACTACATATTATACTACTACATATTACAGATATCGCTCAAAGACACTGAATCTCTCAACGCTATCCGAATAAAGTTGTCGGAAATGATCCATAAAATTGTGTCCTAAACAAGGTGACCGCCGTGAAAAAAAAAAACGCTGAGCCTCGCAGTTGCAGAAAATGGGTGTCCTATTCAACATTTGCCAGATACAGGGAATGGTGCTGGTTTACAACTGACAACTGTAACCCAATTGAATTTGAGGTGTGTGTGTGTGTTAGTTTGTGTGCTTATTTTAACACGTTGTGCTGTCGGTTTTACTTTCTGTACTCTCTATTTTTTGTGGTAAAAGCATCCGTTTATTACCCTCAAATGATTTAAAATTGAGGAATGCTAATTTTGTCTCCTTATTAATTGGAACGGCTAGATTCAAGGATTTATTACGGGGTTAATGAAAAACCGTCTCGTAAACGTTCGAGATTCATCACTACAGTAAGTAAGCTGCCGAAATAAAAGGCGTTTGATGACTTTAAAGATGAACAGCTTGGGATGTAAATTAAAAATAGTTTAATTTAAGATATTGTTGTTTATTGCTCAACAAAAATGTTTTATAAAATCTTATTTTCATACAACAATGCTATTTTCATATAACAAAATTATATATAACTATTTTTAAATAAAATATAAATATACAATACAAAAAAAATCTAACTTAGCAGCATGAGCAGGCTATTCAATTCAATTCAAAATTCTTTATTCACTTAGGATGCAAAATAACAGTTGTGATACATCGGGATTCTACGTGTACATGTAATGCCAAGGTAAAGCAAAGAACATAGCAATAAAAACTCGCGGCAACCCTTTTCAAATTCTCAATTGTAATGTTTGAATGTTTATAAACTCGATATGGGGGTGAGATGCTGCCACTAATATACTATAAACCATGTTAAAAGAATGATGCTAATTAAATTTTATTAAAAAGTTGGAACATGAGATAAACTAAAATCAGCCTTAGTGTGTACAACATAGTAGGAGCTACTTACAACAAGGGTAAAAAAATACATGTGCTTAAATATTGGCCAAAGTACTGGTAACGAATTATGAAATATAAAATATTAATTCTGATAACAAAAGAAAGAAAAGAATGGCCTTTATTCGTCACGCAAAATCTTTACTTACAAAAATAAACCTACAAATCATGCCCTTAATCATTATGACAATTAAAACAAAGTGACAACAAAATTCACCCAAGCATAATAAAGTAACAAGGAGCAAACAACTAGATGCATTTTTCTTCATCATTTAAATATTCATCAACTGTTTCATAACCTCTACGTATAAGATGATTTTTGACTACATTTCTGAACTTATTTACTGATGTCTAACAGTAAATAACTTCGTAATACTAGCTGGTATCTTGTTAAATGTTCTTACAGAAAGACCCATAAATTAATTATGGGTATTATGTAGCCTATGATATTGTCCTACTAATTTGTGCTTATTTCTCGTGTTCCCAGAGTGAACGTCACTATTCATAGGATATTAATGCATATTTTATTTAACAAATATAATGTTTGCAAATATATACTGAGATATGCAACTGTCATAATGCCTAGGCATCACAGAGCTCCTTCGCATCGCTATCGGCTGGTACCATGCATAGAAGGCTGGCAGCATTGCCACGTTGAATAGCAATGCTGATGCGCTGTACGAAATAAAGACCAGCCTTCTCTTCTGGTCCCGTGAGGCGTTGATGAGGAGTTTGACAAAAATGTTTTCAGAGTTCATGTAGGTTATGTGTGAGTTTTTTTGTCCTACTATAACTTATCAACGCCTGAACTGATCTGATAGATTGGACCTTATGTATATTTATCAGTTTTATAGTCACATAGTACTTAAAGATTCATGTAATAGAGTACCTATTTGACTGAAGTCAAATCAGCATCTTTTTAACAAACTTCAATGACGGCCCGGTCCAGACAAGTTTGTATGAAATACAAATATGTGACGTCACGTTTTTTGTAGGGGTAATCTCTGGATCTACTGAACCGATTTTGAAAATTCTTTAATTAATAGAAAGTCACGTTATTTGTGAGTGTTGTCGGCTATATAACATCAGGCTACGGCCATTAGAAGCAGAACAGCAATAAAAAATGTTACGAAAACGGAGGAAAATGACGCAACGCGCTACTTCGTTTGCGTCATTTTCCCCCGTTTCAGCTAGTAATTAATAAATACGTAAAAATATAGATAAACATACTCTTTCGGAACACTTTATAACAAATTATTGCATAATTTGGTTAGTATATAATATTTTATTTTAATAGTATTCCAATACCCAAATTGAGTTAATTTTGAAGCATGTTGCAGCTGGATCAATAGGTTTCCTCGTTTTTTTTTCTAAAATGAAGGCTAGATTGTTTTTTAAAGTTTGTCGTCTTAGTAGTAAAAGAACAGATTTGAAACATAATCTTTATATTATAAATGTCCCATTCAAGAAAACGACAAAAACTTTTACTTATTATGCAGGATTAAGAAGTTTTTTGAAGAGTTTTAGAGAATGTCGTGTTGAAAGAAACGGAATGACGAATATAATGACTTCTCTGTTGATTTGATGAGGAAAATGACGCAACGTGTTTCTGCTAAAAAAGTTTAAAAACTTTTTTCGAGTGAGCTGACATTTCAGTTGAAGTCAATTGGAGTTTTGCGAATTGTTTTATTGTTTCGTATTGCTCGTAGCTTTGTAAACGTGAATTTCAGTCACTATTTGAACGTAGTACTCTAGAACTCAACACTTCGTTTAGTATTGCAGTTGACTGATTATTTGGTCAATTAGCCAAATGTTGCTGACGGAATATATTTTGATACTCAAATGTCGAAAAACTACAAAGCAGCAAATTAAAGCAATGGATGGCTATATACTAGGCCAAGGTCCGCCGCAGGTGAAGGAAACTATTCCGTATAGGCCATAGACCCACAAGACGTAGCAACGTGTGATTTTTTAGTCAGTTCGAGTCCGACAATTCAACCTATCGAGGGCACGGCATTGGGTACCTGTCGTGCCCTCGATGTGGGGATTTTGACACACGTAAAAAAAGGGTTACTTACATGATTATAGTATAGATACTAAATTTCCTTTAAACCTATTCAGATGAGATAATAAAAGACCTTTTGATCTATTTCACACACTAGTAATACGCTTTGCATCATAGAAATCTGATACAACCGATGAGGATAAAATTCAGTATCGATGGCATGACGTGCTATCCGATACAATTTATGATAATTATTAAATTAAAATCCCGGCTAAGTGCGAGTCGAACTCGCGCACGAAGGGTTCCGTACCATATATAAAAACGGCTATAAATCATGTCTGTTGTGATGTGAGCTCCCTTATATATTAATTTTATTATAATTTAATTTTAACGTTACAAAAACGATTAAAAAAATTCACGTCAGCTGTATGGGAGCCCCCCCTTCAATGTTTATTTTATTCTGTTTTTTAGTATTTATTATTATAGCGGCAACAGAAATATGTTTTTTAGGGTCCTGTTTTACCCTTGGTTACGGAACCCTAAAAAACACATTGTTAACCTTGCTTTACTTCCCTGATCTCTAAACCAGCTCAGTCACCACTGTTGGGACACAGTCTCCTCTTTGAGAGAGCAGTCTATTTTGAATTTTAGGTTCTAGGGCATGCTAGTCCCATACAATGTTTTCTAGCTCTGAAGTCTAGCTAGAAGATTGAAATTTTAACTTGGAACCTATGAGTCGTAAGTCCTAGCCTTATGCCTAAAATATGCAAATAACAACAATATACAGTATGTGGTTATAGGTTACAATGTTTTTTATCTCTTGTTTTTGCATCAGTTCTCTAATATGACATTTACAATTTATAAACAAAGAAACATTGTAAACATTGGCAATATGAAAAGAGTGGAGTTTTTATTGCCTGTTCTTTTTTCCGGCTTTACCGATTGTAGAATCGAATTTTCCAAGAATAGTATTTTGCTTCCTAAGTGAATTAAGAATTGTTATTATTATTATTAAATTGCGGACTGAATACCTATATTAAGTCCGCAATTCGTAAGTTGGGGCCATTATGTACGACTGGAACACCTTATTGGCATAAAAAATGTATCCAACGATGCCCACCGTCCTCTAGTACCTGTTTATTTTTTATTAAAGGATTTTTATGAATAATTGAGGTCCCCAAAGGTACATATGACGTGATGATCTTTTAATATTCATCGTTGCGAATACTCGTTCTGAGTGTAATGTGAGTCTGTGAATTGTACCGTACAGTGGTAGAAGCCCTTTGGAGGCGTGATGGATGGCCTCGTTGTAAAGGCCCTGTTAGGTATATTTTATTTCTAATAGCGGAGTGACCAAGCTCGAGAAAGGTTTTTAAGATGAATTTTATATGAGCCCTGAATGGTAATGTATGAAATTGTGTCATAGGTAATGTATTTTTTATGAAAATGAGCTATGTCTAAGAATTGTGGATAATAATATCTTGGGACAACTCACACAACGCTATCTGAGCCCAAACTAAGCAGAGCTTGCACTATGGAAACCTGACAACTGATAAACATACTTATATATGTCTAAATACATTCATATTATAGATTAAAAACACCCAGACACAGAATAAACCATGCTCATCACACAAAGTTCTATCCTGGGTGGGGATCGAACCCACGACCTCTTGCGTAGCTGTCAAATACACTACCACCACGCCACAGAGGCAATGAAAGTTTTATTTAACAAAATATTTATTTACCAAGTTAAAGTATACGATAAACATTCTTGCCTTATTCTTAATTAATACTCGTAATAATTATTTCGTCGACATCTTATTTTAATGCAACAACAACTAGTTTTAAAATGTTTTATGTTTAAACTACCTTAAGCGATTATTACACTACACTGAATGTTGACAGGCTAAATCAATACCCTTACTCCAATCAGCAATGTATGTCGAACTAGTAGAGCAAGACTGTCTTAATTCAGTGTAGCACTTTAACAAGGGTCACTACTACTTTTGTGTCGCATTTTATTTTCAAAGAATTTGTGCAATTTTAAGCTTGAAAATATTACTTTCATTATAACAAATTACTTTATGGTAACAAGCTCAATTTTATTTAATTGAACAACTCAATTGAAGTCCGATCATGAACTCATAAGACAAGACTCGGTTACGACTTACGAAGAACCATTAAATCTTGATGAACGTGAACTTTATATGCTTTTAATATTTTTATTGTTACATATATTTTTATGGTTATGACAAATTGGTCGTATAAGATTAATATCCACTGTACAGAAAATCGGTCATGTTGGGCAATGTCAACGAACACTTGCCAAGGAGAAACGTTTTGTTTTTTTTAAAAGATAACTCAAAGTTTATTGAATTATCCTCAGAATAACCCGCGTACTATATACTTTCTATCGTCGCGATAGTCTTCGCGAGGTCGCGGGTTCGAATCCTACCCATTATACAACCGACGTTAACCCACTTTTAACACAAGCCTTTGAGTTTAACTGGAGGGGTTAACAAGATTGCTAGTAATATAAACTCAATCTCACATTGCTAGTTATCTTGTTTTCTATAAATTAAAATTTTAAAAAATCGGTCGATAGTTTGATAGAGTTATAGTCCACAAGCCAACAACAATTTGACATGACCAAGTTCCTCTTGCGCCGAAATGACATCACGCTACGACCAATAGGAGCGGAGCTTCAATGAAAAATATTACAATAAAAAACTTTTTTACAAAAAATATTACCGACTACAAAAATAAATACAAGGCAACTAAAAAGCAAAAAAATAAGTTATATTATTTTTCACCAACTTCAAAATGTTTAATTTATGTCAACTGCTCAAATCCTTTTACAAAATATTGCTTGCCCAGATGCAGGGCCGTTAATTGTTGAGGAGTTCACTATCAGCTCTATTACATTGTGTAATAGTAGTATAACCAGATTAAAGTGCTACTCAATACCATATTAAAGTAACTGAATCGCAAAATGTGAAATATTGAATAGGTCTGCTCGTCATTTGTGGTCTTCATCATCAGTTCCACTTCACCAATTGGTATTTTTTAAGAGTAAATGCACAAATCACAATGAAATATACTTAAATCACTGTAGGTCTGCCTTTAATATTTTAAGAGTTCCCTCGATTTCTCCCGGATCCCATCATCATATCGTGATTTGATGACAATGGGACCAACTTGAAAGTACACCCTTTCAAGCACAAAAACAATTTTTCAAATTGGTCCAGCCGTCTTTGCGTAATCGGTGAACAAACATACAAAAAAAACATTCAGACGAATTGAGAACCTCCTCCTTTTTTAAGTCGGGTGAAAATAGGAAAAAATGACGCAGACGAATTAGCACGGGTCAGCTATTAACCGTATTCTTAGACTTTAATTCCAGCCAGTACCCAGTTCCTGAGATTATTGCACTCAACCAAACAAACGCTTTAGCTTTATAATATTATAGTATTCATACTATCCATCCATACTAATATTATAAATGTGACAGTAACTCTGTCTGTCTGTCTGTTACGCTTTCACGCTTAAACAGCTAAACCGATTTAGATGAAATTTGGTATGGAGATAGTTTGATTCCCGGGGAAGGACATAGGATAGTTTTAATCGCGATAACCGACATCCACGTGGGCGAAGCCGCGGGCGAAAGCTAGTAAATAATATACGGTACAAACGTCTGTACCGTCTCTTAATTTCAAACCTTTAATTAACGACCATAACGCTTTCCTACGACCGAAACATCTCAATGTTAAAGGCTTTAATTTAGGGTAAATTAAATTAATGAGTACAGTCTATTATTTCCCCAGTAACGAAGTTATAATGTAGGGTAAAATGGAAACAAAACATTGTGTATTGAATCATTGGGGAAGAGCCGCGGGCTATATCGTAGTTTGTAACACAAGCTTACCAAGGAACATTGCCAGTGTGAAATTTTATCAAATACTATATTCAAAAGTTAAATATTAATTAAGAACCTTTCTCAACTATACAGGTTGACTTTTAAAATACTCTGTGGCACGGTGGGAGTGTATCTGACTGTTACGCAAGAGGTCCCGGGTTCGATCCCCGCCCAGGATAAAACTTTGTGTGAGCACGATGGTTTTTATTCTGTGTCTGGGTGTTATTTATCTATAACATGTATGTTTTTAGAAATATATAAGTATGTTTATCAGTTGTCTGGTTTCCATAGTACAAGCTCTACTTAGTTTGGGATCAGATAGCGTTGTCTGAGTTGTCCCAAGATATTATTATTATTATTATTATTACTAATAATACTAAATATAATACTAAATAACTGTGTAATATTAGTTTTGGAAAATATTTAACATATTAACCCTTATCACTTGTTTTTTGGAGTTAATAATAATAATAATAATATCTTGGGACAACTCACACAACGCCATCTGATCCTCCAGTTATGAGCTTAACCACCTACAGACTATTTTACTGGAGTAATTTGTTGATTATTGTGAGTTTTAAGTCCTAAACCTGACAAAAAACATCGATTTAACTCCGGGGTCTCACAGATTTGTGGTAGATGGTTGTGTGACAAAAGTAAAAAAATATTTTTTAATTTTTCAAAAAAATATTGCAAAAATCAAAAAAATCAAATTTGTTTTTTTTTTAAATTTTGATTATTGCAATACGTCGGGACTCTACATGTATATGTAAAGCCAAGTTCGCAAACAATAGGTAAACCCGGAGAAAAGAGCATGGCAATAAAAACTCGCGGCCACTTTACAATGTTTGAATGTAAATACTTGATATCGGGTAAGGTGCTGCGACTATTATACTATAAACCATGTTAAAGGACTGATACAAATTGTATTATCAAAAAGTTGAAACATGAGATAAACCGAAATCAGCCCACTAGGGGTACAACATAGTAGGAGCATCTACTTACAACAAAGGTAAAAACTATATGTGCTTAAACATATATATAATTACTAGCTGTCCTGCGCAACTTCGTATACGTAAATTTTCCCCGTTTTTGCAACATTTCTCATTGCTGCTCCGCTCCTTTTGGTCGTAGCGTAATATTATATCTAATCTATGTCTATAGCCTTCCTCGATAAATGGGCTATCTAGCGGTGAAATTTTATTTCAATTCGGATCAGTAGTTCCTGAGATTACCGCGTTCAAACAAACAAACTCTTTAGCTTTATAATATAAGTATAGATTTGGTGTAATATAAAGAAGCCACGAGAGGTTATTAGTATTGTTTTTAGACTTTCGCGATTTTTATACACATTAGATAAATGCGTAGGTACTTTTTCAATGGAATCTGTATAAATAAACAACATCAACCATTTATCTGTGGGGGGGGAGCCACTTGACTAACAAAAAAATGCACTTTAAAGCTTAATGTTTCACAAACAGATCGCTAAATCGAAAAATGGTCTTTCTCCCTCCAAATGTTTTTAAAAGACCTATTTAACGATACCCCACACGATGGGGTAGGTGAGAATAAAGAATCACATCCCAACTTTACATGTATGGGAAATACCCTAAAATTATTATTTAATTATTCTTTGACTTTGTCGGCATAAGTAATATGCATATCCATGCAAAATCACCATCCATGCAAAGCCTTCTAGCACTAACAGTAAAAAATGTGACCTGACGTGACGTGTAAAATTTACTTGAAATACGTGATAACTAGATAAGATTGAGACTTTGTTATTTAAAGAAGAACACTAGAAAGAAAATAAACTTGAAACTAACAAATTCAAAGAATTTGGGAGCCATAATCCTTAGTGTAATATCGGCGGAAAGAGAAAGAACGGATAAACCAATGAGTTAGCAATACTAGTGTTAAAAGAGTGACAGTACGATGGCCTAGAGTTTAGGAAATTAATGAGCCAAGAAATCCAAAAAAAACAAACCTAGCTCTACAGGAATGATAAACAACCATACGACACACTATAATAATTGCACAGGTAGGGGATCCCGTTTATTCGCATATATATTTTTTTATCTTAAAATACAATTCAATTCAATTTTATTTGCTAAACATGGGTACTTATTGTGTTAGTAGTTACGTTAGGTACTGTTCAATCCATAATATATTTTTATCGTTGTGGTGTGCAAATTTTAATAAAACAATATCTTATAATATATAAATAAAGAAAAAGAATTACATTATAATTATTAAGTAAGTAAATAAAGTAATACTTCCGTGATTTGGCAGATCTGTTATTAACAATACTTTGACATATTGATACTTTGAGATCATGTTTTAGTAGGCATAAATATCTAACTTTGAATAAAAGTCTAACTTTGAATCGTCTAAAGTTATAACGCATATTTTTTATCCGTATAACAGCTATTATTATTTTTTTTTTTTATAAAAAAGATAAGTAGCAATGTAGAATCCCACAGTACTAGCAATCTTGTTAACCCCGCCAGCTAAGCTTGTTCGTGCTCAAAGGCTTGTGTTAGGAGTGGGTTCACGTATAGAGTCCGCTTAGGGAGACCCCAGCGGACCATGGCGGTCAGGGCCATACGCGGATACCGCACGGTGTCTGCAGAGGCGGCGTGCGCATTGGCCGGCACACCCCCGTGGGATTTAGAGGCGGAAGTGCTCGCCGAAGTGTATCGGCGGGCGGTGGCTGTTCGGGCAGGGGGTTCGGTGCCTCTGCCCGAGGAGCTACGCGCTTGGCGCGGTGAGGCACACCGGGCAATCATGGCCCGGTGGCAGGGCCGGCTGGAGGCTCCACGGGCAGGTGTTCGAACCGTGGAGGCGCTCCAGCCGGTCCTGGAGGAGTGGGCAGGGCGGCAGCACGGGACCCTTTCCTTCCGGCTAGTGCAGGTCCTTTCCGGGCACGGCTGCTTCGGGAAGTACCTGCATACGGTTGCTAGGAGGGAACCGAGTCCCGCCTGCCACCACTGCGACTGCGGTGAGGACTCGGCGCAGCACACCCTCCAGCATTGTCCAGCTTGGGAGGGGCAACGTCGAGTTCTCACCGCAGTGGTCGGAAGTGACCTCTCGCTGCCGGCCGTGGTTCTGTCCATGGTCCGAAGCGAGGGGTCGTGGAATGCGGTCGCATCCTTCTGCGAGGACATCATCTCGCAGAAGGAGGCGGCGGAGCGCGTCAGGGAAGAGAGCTCCCTGGCGGATCCGCTCCGTCGCCGGCGAACCGGGCGGCGTCGGCGCGCATATCTGCGCCTGATGCCGCCTTAGGTGGGGCTGCGGGCGGGCGTACGGGGCTATCTGCCTCGCCCGCGGCCTTCCGTGGAGGCGCGGCACCCTGTGTGTATCCAGGGGCCGCGTAGGTGTGAAATGCCCGGAACGCAACAACATCGCGTCCGGGCATTGCCACTGGGCGGGCCGCCGACGGCATAACAAATTCCGGCGGCCCGTTCGCGAAGGTGGCGAGAGATACACGGCGGGTTTTTTAGTGGGTGCAAACCCCACACTACCTTCACCGTCTTCCCCGGATGGTGGAGGTGTTCGTCAGGAATTTTTTACCGCCAAAAAAAAAAAAAAAAGGAGTGGGTTCACGTCGGTAGTATAATGGGTAGGATTCGAATCCGCGACCTCACGATTGCGAGACCGATGCCTTAGCCATAAGGCCACCGCCGCTTCTTAGGTATAACGGTAAAAAACTATTTTTTTTACCGTGTAGGGTTCCATAGCCTGCAAATCCAAATGAATACTACTATCTACCACAGATTACTCTTCTCATTTTGTGTATCTATTGCCGCGAGTTAGAAATTGTCGTTAAACTTCAAACTCGCAATCGCATAAAACCTTTTTTTTAGTTACCTACTTAAAAAGTAGGAGCAAATTTTCTCATCTCACTTCTAACAGTAACAATACAAACGCATCTCTTAGATTTCAGCAACAAAATTACTCAGTCTTCAATCTATTTTTGGCGGACAAAGTAGGCAATTTTTGTTACATTTACAAAAGGTATGTGTGCATTAATCTTGACATCGCGTGCTAACGTGTTATCCATCAGAACAGTGCCCTTATCCCTACATAATACTTTACTACAATTTATTGCCTCTGTTAAGGCGCTTATACGTGTATTCTGTCTTTCCTAGCCAATTTTCGCATGAATATTTGGTATTGAGCAAAGAAAAAGAAATGTGTTTTGTGTGTTCAATTACTCCATTCCCTTGGGGAACAAAAATTTGCATGATTTTTTTTAAAGTTTACTAGCAATGCGGGATTGGGTCACACATTACTAGCAATCTTGTTCAAATACAACGGTATTGTAACTCCCCCGCAGTACAGCGCTCGTAACCTTGTGCAATTAAAAAAAACCGGGCAAGTGTCATGTGTCAATTGGGATCGGGACTAGTTCGAAAAATCAATAATTCGGATAATCAAAATGTGGGTTTTTTGGAACAAGATCAAACAAAAAATCGCCTTATTACATAAAAACAGTACAGTCTTATAAAATTTTACATACATATTAAGCCTCTTTTTGTAAGGCAATCACATAAAAGAGGCGCACAAAAAGTTATAATGGTGGCTCGCGACACACATTCGCTGTATTTGTACACACTATAAGCAGCGTTCGGATAATTGAGGGGTTGGATCGACGTTGGGATAATCGAGGTTTTACTGTATTTTATTGAAGAGTTCCCGGCCCGACTCCTATTCTTTACCTTCTACGTCAGATTCGCGAAACTGTTGATAAAACCATTTGCAATACTGGCAACAATCCAATTGCAATATTGTTTACACACCACATCAGCGAAATTCGCTAATCACAAATTCTAGGTCCTTATACCCTAGAGTTCAGCTTAATTACCTTAAAATGTGGTGGATCAGACCTTGCTCTATGTTTGAACCACGATTCCTATTCAGTGCACCAAGACGAACCATAATGGACTTTAAAAATCAAGTTTTTTGATGTTTGCAATACTGCGATGATATCTGGCAATCTTAACAGCTGACAGCAAATTACATAATATTCATTTTGTCTACTCTATGTTTGATCATAATTATACAACAATCAGAAAGGTGTGATCAAATTTCAGCAAAGTAACGAGCAAAGATAATAGTGAGGTAACGAGTATGAGATAAGGTATTGCTAGGGTAGTCAACCGTTTTCTAAAATAGAATATTCTTCTTTAAAAGACGACTCCCGCAGTAGGGTACGAGCCATGTATCGCAGGGGACTTTACAAACATACAAGTCCCTGACACAAAGTACACCTAGACTCGTAACAACAATTTGTGGATCACACAAAGTGGTGTCCCGTGTAGAATTAAGAAAGAAAAAGAATGTTCACAATATTCTGTAGTCTCCCATTCGAATAACGCGGCTTAAGAAGTGGGTTTTCTGTTGTTTTTGTTTCATACTGCTAATAACGTTATATAAGTATTTTTCAATGAAATCTGTACGAAAATTGACTATTTATTCTCACTGTTACTCGTTAAGTTGTAAAGCCTACTTAGCTGTGATAGTTTTCCTTTTAATTTCACTATATATATTACTATAGTGATTTCTTTCACATACCCAACTTCAACTATTCAGCTGTGGGGGGGGGGGGCACTTGACTCTAACAAAAATTTGCACTTCAAAGCTTAGTATTTCACAAATGGATCCCTAAATCAGAAGTGTTTTTAAGATACCTATTTAATGATACCCTACACCAGCTATACTCTAAGTGTGTTCCGCGGAACCCTAGGGTTCCGTGATACCTCTGTCGGGGTTCCGCAAGAATTTAGAAATAAAAAAATCAAAACACCTCTCTCTGGTCGCTCCGCGGCTGTGCGGACTCCGCGGCCGCGCGGAGACAAAACGCTATGAATGTTATTTATTTATTTATTTGTATTTGTATAAGCTTGTGTTACATTAGCTGGTACAATATCTTATAAGTTTGGTCTCAACAATTTTATACTTGTACAACGCGTTCGCTCTAAGTTTGCCGGTCTGTGGAATTCGCGTACCCTCCCCCACGTGACAACAAAACTTATAATGTGTCATAGTTTTACCCAAATATCTACCGTACACAATTTTTATTGTTACAATTAAATAAAAAATTTCGAACGTCATACACTCATACCTATCGCCAGCGGCAAACTTAAAACGAGCGGGTAGTATACTTGTAAGCGCTCAGTCTCTTTGATAAAAGCCGCCTCTGAATTAGACGCTATAGTTGTCAACAAGCGACTTTCGTTTCTCTCCTTCGTACAACGCTATTTTTAAATTTCTGTTTTTATTTTTGCTTTTTGTTTATCAAAGGTGCCGACTCGAGTATTTTCGAGAATATTTGAGATCGAGTCTAGGACTAAGTATAAAAGCGGCGATCGCGCGTTGGCGTCGTCAGTTGATGATTAGCGTTCGGAGCGATAAGTTACTACCTACTTACAAGCTCGCTAGCGAAAAACTAGTGTTCATTGTTTTACTGCCTGCTGTATTCTGTTGTCTCAGTTTTATACATTTCTTCCCTGTAGGTTCTAAATTTAGTCTCTTATACGCAGTAACGATTGTGCATTATTTAAACCCCACTATCCTGACTTGTAACATTATAAATAAAGAAGAATGGAACGTTGGCTTAAAGGTGTTAAACGTGTTCCAACAACATCTTCTAATGACGCTGAATGTTCAAAAGCAATGCGCGCGGAGAATTTAGCAATCACCGATCCAGAAGATGATGCCACGAGTGCCACGACGTCAAGCTCGACGGTTTCAAAGACGAAAAAAAGGAAGTATGATGAATCTTATATCAGTTTCGGATTTGTTGATTCCAACGGCTCACCTCTCTGCATGCTCTGTAGTAAACTGCTTCCTAATAGTTCCATGGCACCTGCCAAATTGCGTCGACATTTAGAAACCGTACACCCCGAGACTAAAGACAAGAATAAAGAATTTTTTGTTCGCAAAAAAGATCAGTTATTAGAAAGTCAAAAAAATATGATGCATGTAACACAAACTACCAACGAAAAGGCCACGGAGGCATCATATTTAGTTAGCTATCGCATTGCACAAGCAGGTGAAGCGCACACTATCGCTGAGAAATTATTAAAACCATGTGTATTAGACATAACAAAATGTATGCTTGATGAAAAATCTGCAAAGCATCTTTCTACTGTTCCGCTATCAAACGATACTGTTTCACGACGAATCCATGATCTGGCAAGCTACGTCAAACAAGAACTAGTTACACGTCTACAAAATACACGATTCGCTTTGCAAATGGACGAGTCGACTGATGTCGCTGGTTTGGCTATCCTGCTGGTTATTGTGAGATATCCATATAAAAGTTCTTTTGAAGAAGACATGCTTATGTGTTCATCGCTGCTTACAAACACTACCGGGGAAGAAATTTTTAATAAAATAAATATATTTTTTGAAGAACATAATCTCAGTTGGAACAATTGCATTGACATTTGTACAGATGGGGCCAAGGCGATGACAGGTAAAACAGCAGGAGCAGTGTCACGAATGAAAAATAAAGCGCCTAATTGTAGTTCCAGTCATTGTATTCTGCATAGACAAGCACTTGCGATGAAGCAAATGCCGTCTAATCTAAAATTAGTTATGGATGAAGCGGTAAAAATAATTAATTTTATCAAATCACGACCACTACAATCTCGATTGTTCTCATTATTGTGTGAAGATTATGGCAGCAAACATAAAACACTGCTGCTCCATACAGAAGTGCGATGGCTGTCTCGGGGAAAAACTTTAACAAGGCTATTTGAACTTAGAGCCGAGTTACAAATGTTTCTTTCAGCAGATACTTCTTTTAATTTGAAGGACCGTTTGTATGATAAAACTTGGTTGTTCCGATTGTCTTTTATGGCGGATATCTTTCAAAAACTTAACGAATTAAATTTATCGTTGCAAGGTAAACAGACAAGAGTGTTTCAGGCCTATAATAAAATAACTGCTTTTAAAAGAAAATTAGATTTTTGGATCATTTGCATTGGTAAGAAAGAAATAGAAAGTTTTACGTTACTCAGTGAGTTTGTTAGCGAAAACGACTCAGAAATGTTTGAAGATAATGTGTTTGAAGAATTGGTCCAATATCTCAGTTCGATGCGCGCATCTTTTGAAAAGTATTTTCCCGAAGAACACAATACAAAAATTAAAGTGAACTCCTGGATTCATAATCCTTTTTTACCCAACTTGGAAAAGCCTGAAAACATGTCAAATGAGATATATGAATCTCTTTTAGAAATGTCATCAGA
Organism: Herminia tarsipennalis; assembly: GCA_945859575.2. NCBI lineage: Eukaryota > Metazoa > Arthropoda > Insecta > Lepidoptera > Erebidae > Herminia > Herminia tarsipennalis. The sequence goes on along the minus strand of OX243834.2, from coordinate 3,328,505 downwards.
CACAAGTATGGAGTCATTGTTCAAAACGACGCCTCTTAATGATTTTTGGTGCAGAATCCAAGATGAATATGCAATGCTTGGCCAAATGGCTCTGGATATTCTTCTCCCGTTCCCAACTACATATTTGTGCGAAACAGGATTCTCTACCTACGCAGCCACGAAAACAAAATATCGCAATAGACTGGACGCCGAAGCTGATATGAGACTCCAACTTTCTTCCATCAAACCTGATATCAAGCAATTGATGAAAAATAAAAAACAGTTTCATACCTCCCACTAGTTAGATTTTTTCTTTTTTAATGTTTTCTATTATTGTCCTTACCAAGTGGTGAAGTAAATAATAATTAGTAACTGATACATTGTACTTTTATTATGCTGATTAATAAAGAATACACTTATAAAAATAATTGTTTTATTGTAGGGTTCCATCAAGTATTTTGCTTCCCAAAAGGGTTCCGTCATTTAAAAAGTTTGAGAACCACTGCCCTACACGATTAGATAGGTGAGAAGTAATATGTGTATCCATGCAAAATAAGCCTAGCACTAACAGTCTCTGAGCTAAGCTGCGGACGGACGGACGGACATGGCGAAACTATAAGGGTTTCGTTTTGTCATTTTAGATACGGATCCCTAAAAACCATTGTGATATTGTTTCATACGTTATCAAAAATATAGAGTGACTAAAAGCTACTTTTGAAAATAAATCACTGCTTATTCTACCTACCCCTTAACGCTCCAAAAATGGTACCCGTGTTAACACAAAATGAAAGGAGTAGGCGTCAGCTGCTTCTTAAACTAAAAGTTACGAAATATACCCTTTTTCAGTCCATTCCGAACCCCTTCGTGCTTTCCCTTCGGTTTTGAAACGAGGAAAATAAAGTTTATTTGTGAAAAAGCCATATTCGGTTATGTTTATGTTATGTAGTGTTGGATTTTTAGCAACGTCAGCAATGTTTTATGAAATCTGTGAATTGGGTAGTTGACTACAATTAAAGTAAATAATTTTATAGTAATCAGGTAATAGGTAGATCTTAAAATACTCTGAAAATAAGTGTTCTTTAACCATTTAAACAAAAAAACATTCATTTGTCCACAGATCTTCCAAAGACGAAATCAAACCGCATCGTCTCCATCCTGGGTCTCTTCGAGCTGTCCGTGGGAGATGCTCCGAGAGCTGACGGCGTGTCAGAGCTGGCGGCTGCTAAATTGGCCGTAGACCATGTGAACAAGAGAGGTCTACTGCCAGGATATAAGCTGCATCTTATTACTAATGATACTAAGGTATGTTTCATAGTAATAATGTCATCTGATCTCCTGTTTCAAAGCTTAATTGACTGCCTTTGTGGCGCGGTGGGAGTGTATCCGACTGCTACGCAAGAGGTCGTGGGTTCGATCCCCACCCAGGATAAAACTTTGTGTGATGAGCACGATGGTTTATTCTGTGTCTGGGTGTTATTTATCTATAATATGTATGTATTTAAAAATATAGGTATAAGTATGTTTATCAGTTGTCTGGTTTCCATAGTACAAGCTCTGCTTGGTTTGGGATCAGATGGCGTTGTGTGAGTGGCCCCAAGATATTATTAAGATATTAGATATTATTAATAGCAACAGAGATTGCTAAGATTTAGACTACTAATAGTTTTAATACGAAGCTGATTAAATATTGATAAACTTTCGCGATTTGTACACATTATGAAATTATATATACTACGGGTCTTAATCGCGTAAATAATTGAAGGTAAAATACTTTGTTTATTGCCCGACGTTTCGACCGTATAGCCCTACCGGTGACCACGGCCCAATACGGTCGAAACGTCGGACAATAAACAAGGTATTTTACCTTCAATTTTCATAACGAAACTAATTGTTTACTTGTAGATACTTAGTTATAGTATAACTCAATATGACATAGAAACTGGCCTTTGAATTAAAGTGTGAATTACTAACGGCCGGTCTCAATAATCTACCTATCGATGGATTTGGCTACTAGAGGTAGAATTTTGACATATTTTGTATGGAGCTGTGTGATGTCAAATATATACCTCTAGTAGCCAAATCCATCGATAGTTTTATCTTTATCTCTTTATCTTGGGACAACTCACACAACGTTAGTTAGATTATTAAAACCGGCCATAAGAGAAGACGACGGCGACGTTTTGATTTTTAAAATAGTTTGAACTACATTAATAGATTTTCAAACAATCGCGTGCCTAATAATTCCTAGGATTGTTGACCCTCACTCCGTTGTGAACTGGCGACCAGTTTACGACAGAGTGAGGGTGCATTTCATGGCATAATGTCTCTTTTGCAAAAGTCGCTTGGTCACAAAATGCCTCTTTTGCAGAATGTCTTTTTCGCAGAATGTTTCTTTCGCAAATTATCTTTCTGTAACTTACAATAAAATACAACACTTTAAGGAAAAACATTTAAGTTATAAGGTAAATCGAAATTTCAGTCTCTTTCGCAGAATGTTTCTTTGGCAAAATGTCTTTCTGTAACTTATAATAATATACAACACTTTAAGGGATAACATTTAAGTTATAAGGTAAATCGAAATTTCAGAAAAAGAATATTATTTTTACAGTTTGTTTATTAAATTTGATATATTACAATAATACTTTTTATTTTTAATTAGGGGAATTTTATTTAAAATGTTATATCTTATTCTAAGTTACAGATAGCCATTTTGCAAAAGAGACGTTATGAGACTATTATAAGCTCATTTTATTACACTCGACACCGTCTATTAGCTACGGGCGGTCCTGCAATAAAGACACTATTTTGGGTAAAAAAAATCTTGTGGTAGTTTTTAGACATGTCTAATCAAAATTGGTTTACCTATTTAATACCAGGTTTTTCTCGGGTATTAAGAATTTTATTTTTTATTTTTATTGTGTACTCGTACACGTTAGCTTTTTATAATAAATATACTATTTTTTGTGTACAGTGTGACCCAGGGGTGGGTGTAGATCGCTTCTTCCACGCCCTCTACACGGAAAGAGAGTCCAGAATGGTGATGCTACTAGGAACAGCTTGCTCCGAGGTCACCGAGAGCATCGCCAAGATCGTTCCTTATTGGAATATCGTTCAGGTAAGTTTATTCATTTATTTATTAGGTTCACCAACAATTGTTTAAACTAATAATACATTAAAAGCGGTGGGAGTGTATCCGACTGCTGCGCAAGAGGTCGTGGATTCGATCCCCACCCAGGATAAAACTTTGTGTCTGTTTATTCTGTGTCTGGGTGTTATTTTTCTATAATATATTATTATTTAGAAATATATTAGTATGTTTATCAGTTACAATTATTGCATTTTTGAAAGATTTGAAGTCCAGACCCAGGAATCGAACCCGAGACTTCCGTAGCCAAACCGGGGCCGAAATCGAACCACCTATCTGGACTATGTTACTAGACCTCAAATCTTTCTATCCCTGAAGGGTGCCTTGTTTCTGTCTTTTGCAAGCGTTTTTTTTAGTTTCTATAGAATATATCACTACTAAAGCAATGTTAGTACCTAGTACTGTTAGTACATACACACAGAATTTACACATTCACTCATCTCACTTCCAATCCCCTTTGAATCCCGGCCGATCCGTAATCAGTTTACTTTGAAAAAGTTCAAAAGATTTCCTCGTGTGATTTTTGTGATTGGGATAGACCGAATGAAATCTGAAATCCGATATCTGTGAAAACAAAGTGTAATCGTATTATTGCACGTTACGTAATTTATCCAAAATCCTACTAATATAATAAATCCGAAAGTTTATGTGATTGTAAAGAGTACAGATGTTTGTTGCCGTTTCACCCAAAAAATATAGTACGGATTTTAATTAAAACTAGGTGCTTAGATATACCGAGACTGACCAAATATAACAAAAACTGCCTAGCTATGTGTGTCAGCATCTACAATAAACTGCTAAACCATCTAAAAAGCCTGAATATTAGATTATTTAGAAATAAGCTGTACGAATGGCTAAATTAAGCCAATTTTTATAGTTTAAAAGAGATTCTGAATAAAAACTTGACGAGTTTGTACGAGTATATTTTTAAAGATTTTTTGTGTGCTATACTGTAGCTAAACATGTTTGTACCTATTTTATTATGCAAATAAAAATGTATTATTATTATAACAGAGAGGTGTTTTCACGTCGACCGTTCAATATAGACTCCTGGTCTCTGCTCCTGAAAGAGACTCCAGTATAGGATCAACGTAACTTAACCGGATTGAAGTTGGCGAAAAGTGGTTGCGCATATGCATTTTTTAGTAGTAAATGGTGACAGGAAGCGGGGAGCGGTGCGGTAACTAAACCAAGGGAATTAGAGATGCGATTACGCATTACATTGTCAGAGTTAGTATTACTGGCTCATGTTTTTAGAGATGAGAGATAAAAATATTATAAATAGCATATTTAAAAACGGGGAAAATTTACGCATACGAAGTTGCGCGGGACAGCTAGTAATACATATTAGGATAGACTAGCTGTCCCGCGCAACTTCGTATGCGTAATTTTTCCCCGTTTTTAAAACATTTCTCGTCGCTTCTCCGCTCCTATTAGTCGTAGCGCGATGTTATATAGCCTATAGCCTTCCTCGATAAATGGGCTATCCAACAAAAAAATAATTTTTCAAATCGGACCTGAGATTAGCGCGTTTAAACAAACAAACAAACAAACTCTTCCGCTTTATAATATTAGTATAGATATAACCGTCAAACGAATGTCACATCACCAATTGACGTATAGACCTGGACCACGCCATCCCTTTCAATCAAAAAGTAGGTAAATATTGACTGCAATGCGTGAAAGAGAGGAAAACTCGTGCGGCCCTGTCTCTTTGACAGTTATTGTCCACAAAGTACCGTTGTCTCTTTCTAGAGAGTGGAATTTTCTGAGGTTATGGCGCAGTCCAGCGGGGTACCTATATATAAGATATATAAGAATGTTTATCAGTTGTCTGGTTTCCATAGTACAAGGTCTGCTTAGTTCGGGATCAGATAGCGGTGTGTGAGTTGTCCCTAGATATTATTATTATCAAACATTTTGCACAGCCTCACACTACCACCGACACTGGTGGATTCAGGAGAGGGAGAAGGGTTCAAAGTGTCTTAAGCTATACCAAAATATCTGAGTCCTCCCGTGTAGGTAGCAGGGATGTTGCGAATGCAGTTTTTTTCACATCTGTGAATGCGAATGCGTCTATACGTCAATGGCACCACCCAATAGCGATCATGTTCAAATTAGTCAACACACTATAATTAATCAAAACAGGTCAACGGAAATCAATTAGCGATCTCCTAGCGGACACTTGTGGTTGATTCGATTCTCCGAACGTATCTCGTTACACCGTTCATACCTCGGTTGATTAAAAATCTGAAACCAAATAACGGATATCCGTGTTATCAAATCTGTGTCAACTACACCCAGGCGATTCGCTAGGCGTTTCCGTTTGAATTAAATAAAAATAAATTAAATTAAATAAAAATAAAAGAAAACATTAAATCATCAAATGATAATGTAGGCACAGATAATATAATACTAAACTAGTATGTAGGTAATTAACAAAGTGGACCGTACATGACAGTCACACCGAATACATCTTAGTAGTAACTATTATTGACAATATATGGCGGTACTTGCTAAAGCTTTGACATACTTATATAATTACTAGCTGACCCGCGCCACTTCGTCTGCGTAAATTTTCCCTTTTTTTTTTCTTTTTTTACAACATTTTTCATTGCTGCTATTGGTCGTAGCGAGATATTATAACCTATAGCCTTCCTCGATAAATGGGCTATCCAACAATAAAATATTTTTTCAGTGCAGCCCAGTAGTTCCTGAGATTATAGCATTCAAACAAACAAACAAACTCTTAGGGGTATGAAAAATAGATGTTGGCCGATTCTCATAGATACCGGATAAGCACAAAAAATTTCATCAAAATCGGTCAAGCCGTTTCGGAGGAGTATGGCAACGAAAACTGTGACACGAGAATTTAAATATTAGATACATTACATAATGTACTTTATACACATAGGCAAAAACAATCTAAACGCAAGCGTAGCCGTAGGAAAAGGCAAAAACATATGTCTAAAATATTGCCGGCCTTTTTGAATGAAAAAGTAGACGGCTTTTCTAGAGCATAGATAGGTAACTTTATTTTTAAAAATGCATTAAAGTCTATCCATCTATTTACACAGACAATCACCACTGATAGAGTCATAAACGTGTAAATAAATAAATAATTATGTAATAAATACATTTAATAAAACCACCCTCTACTTAATACCCTTTAAAACTACCCTCCCTTATTCATAATACTTTATCTATACTAATATTATAAAGCGGAAGAGTTTGTTTGTTTGTTTAAACGCACTAATCTCGGGAACTACGGGTCCGATTTGAAAAAATCTTTTTTTGTTGGATAGCCCATTTATCGAGGAAGGCTATAGGCTATATAACATCGCGCTACGACTAATAGGAGCGGTGCAGCAATGAGAAATGTTTCAAAAACGGGGAAAATTTACGCAGACGAAGTTGCGCGGGTCGTCTAGTTAGTAAATAAAACTAGCATTTAAACCATTAAGGATTAATTTCTTATTAAAAAAGGATTTTTTATCATTAATCATATATTAAAAAAATCAATTAGAACCAATAGGTACTACCTGAGATTATCGCGTTCAAACAAACAAACTCTTCAGCTTTATAATGTATAGATTAGACTTTTGGATTTTTGTTTACCGGGGAAACAAGTTTATTCAGTCGACAAACTTCAAAGAGAGATCCGACGTATATTTTTGCTAGTTACAAACATAATTTAGGTTTTTATACCTCATGCGCAAATGACTAACTTGATAATTTGATTGTTAACTGATTTGTTTCGGTATAAGACGATTAATAAAAATAATATAATGTGGATATTTCAGTTCATTAGTTAAATGTAACCTGCTCAATGAATTTGTTTAAGTACATTAAATTACATGTATCATAAAATCGGTCTGATATTTTATAATTTTATTCGGCAATATTCTTTAATGATACGTTCATTATAGAATACAGATACAGAATCTCTCCTCCTACTACTCTGTGCCGCGGTGGGAGATTTTCCGACTGCTACGCAAGAGGTCGTGGGTTCGATTCCCACACGGGACACCACTTTGTGTGTCCACAAATTGTTGTTCCGAGGTGTACTTTGTGTCCTTGACTTGTGTGTTTGCAAAGTCCCCCGCGACAAAGGGCTTGTACAATACTGCGAGAGTCTTTTAAAAAAAGTCGCTTTGTATATTGCCCAAATAAAATTAGGTTATTAACATATTAATATTAATTGTAACTTACCAATTGGTATGTGTTTCAATAATTCTGACCCAAAAAGGTCGTTAAACATTTGAAAAACAACTTACAAAAGTTCAACGATTGAAGTGAATATATGGATTAAACTAATAGCAATCAGATATCATTTCAAACCGAAATCACACCAGTTAATGACTCTTCATCGACCACTCAATTTACGAGCCAAAATTTGATACCAACTTCAATTAAACCCATTAGTCGTGTTCAAATGTAGCTAGCTTAAACCGGTATAAACCGGTACGAGGCGCCCCCAATCCTGTTTGATCTGAAGCTTATTGGTACTGGCTGTTACGTCAACTCTAACAAATGAACTAGCCTGGATAGACAACTCGATTTTGGCTGTATACAAAACCATCTGAGAATGTAGAACACATAGGAAAATCAACCACAGGCGTTAAGGAATAGAGTGCAGTTTAAAGTAAAGTTGTAACATGGGGGTAGATCGCAAAACCGATATTTGAATTAGGAGTAGGTGTGTTTGTTTAACGAGTAATCTTATTAATAGATGCGGTGCCAGAATAAGTGATTCCTTTATATCAAACGTTACAATAGCACCTGGTGTTTTAGGTTGTATGTAATAGGGCTTCGGAAACCAAATACTTCTCAAGGATTCTTGAGTATGTCATTCCTTATCTATACTAATATTATAAAGCGGAAGAGTTTGTTTGTTTGCTTTGTATGTTTGTTTGTTTAAACGCGCTAATCTGAGGAACTACTGGTCCGATTTGAAAAATTCATTTTTTGTTGGATAGGCCATTTATCGAGGAAGGCTATAGGCTATATAACATCGCGCTACGACTAATAGGAGCGGAGTAGCGACGTGAAATGTTGCAAAAACGGAGAAAATTTACGCATGCGAAGTTGCGCGGGACAGCTAGTATCTCAATAAAATTTGCATGCCTCTGTGGCGCGGTGGGAGCGTATCCGACTGCTACGCAAGATGTCGTGGGTTCGATTCCCACACGGGACACCACTTTGTGTGATCCACAAATTGTTGTTCCGAGTCTGGATGTACTTTGTGTCTATGACTTGTATGTTTGTAAAGTCCCCCGCAACACAGGTATTGTATTCTACTGCGAGAGTAGTCTTTAAAAAAACAAAAATAAAGTAGCCGATCAAAAATTGGAACAGCCCAATGTAAATGTTCATAAACTTTCGCGATTTGTACACATTATTAAAATATATATATTACGGGTCTTAATCGCGTGAATAATTTAAGGTAAAATACCTTGTTTATTGCCCGACGTTTCGACCGTATTGCAACGGCCGTGGTCACGGGTAGACTGTAGCCCAATGTAGTCGATGGTAGCCTATCGATCGTATTAGTTACCTACTATAGAGTCCGTTTCTTTTACGAAGAATCTAATAGGTATCTATTAGATAATATATATTGGTATCTTTTTTTCTTTTTTTTTTCTTTTTTTTTGTTGTTACATGCAATCTCGCATATATAACAGCATTTGCTGAGCTCGTTCCTTTTGCCACACGATGAAAATATTTGTGTTGGATGGTAATAAAAAAAAAAAATCTTCTGTCTATTCTAGATTGTTTTATATTTATGTAGCCTGTTGCAACTGATTAATTAGTAATCACATCCATCATCGGTAGGCGTACACTAATATCATTGTGAGTAAGCATTATTAACATGTTGTGGCCTAACAATTAGGCTCATAGGGTTGTTCGTATTATGCACTTTGATTTAAAGATCTTAAAAGTTAATACAGACATACAGAAATTAATGTAAACCTATTTAAAATGAGATCAGCTGTTATATTAATACGATGAACATAAGTGAACACAGGACTAATTTTCGGAGAAGGGGGGGGGGGGCAATTACCTTTATAGTAGGTACTAGTACGCTAAATAACAAAAAGACTTCAATTTGAATTTGACATTGAAATGGAACGGACGAAATGAAATGGAAGTCCATCAAAAGTTCATCCTGATAACGCGAGTGTAAAAAAACTTTTAAAACAATCAAATGGATTATATACGCGTTAATGTACGCTCTGTTTTTTTTAAGACGCACGAGTGCGATATTATATTAAAGGGCTTTAAAAGGCAAATACGTAAATATACCTAGTCATTAACAGCCTTTGTAGTTCTAACAGCACGCGGCCGCCCCGATCTTTTATGGTCTTTGACAGGGAAAATGTTGTTGTATCTGTTGATAGTACGTTATACGAATATACGGCTGATACCAAGCGTTTCAAGTGTCTGGAATATGACCGACGGCTCCATACCCTTTGTGCAAGGCAATCACCACAATCCTATTTTCTTTAACACCCCAATCCATATTGCAATTTGATAATGAACCCGAAAAAATATGTGAAATAGCGCGAAATCGAAAGAACTTTTAAAAACAATAAACGCGTTCCAAATTCAAAGTAATTAAAAAGTTGAAAAAAATAAAAGTTTTACGTAGCCGGACTATACCGTAGACGGATATAACCTATATCAGTGGTTCCCAACTGTGCGTCGCGACACCCTGGGGCGTCAGGGAAGTATCCCAGGGGGGTCGAGAAGTGATCCACGTAGATTGCCTGATATATCGCAGGCAAATAGCATAACTCGGCGTTATATAAACGGTATCGGCATTTTATACGCTTTATAAAACGCCTTATGCCTAATGTAAACTGTTGTCATTTTGTATAACGCTAATATACATTACTTAACGCCATTTACAAATGGCCGCGGCAAATATGCAGAAGAAGACATCGCTTCGAGAGTCGCCAAAGCTAGAGCAACCTTCAAATAGTCCTGTATGGCAATCACGGAAACTGACCAGAAGTTACAGCGGCCGCCGAGTGCCATAAACGTGGTGACAGCATTGCAGGCATTTTGTAAAACGACTCCGTTTGTATAAAGCCTTGTTATGCTATTTGTTTGCGACATATGTACGAGTAGCAACGGGACCGAGTTGTGTAAACGCCGTCCGCATTTTGACTATCTAAACATGAGTCCCGTTTTGAGAAACTATGCTCAGAAAAGCAAGCACATTCTTATTAGTAGACTCTCGTTATTTTGTGTTAGTAGCCAGCCAATATCTCTTGTATTTTTTATTTGTTCTTGCTCGTAAAACAAATTTGTTACTTGGATTTAGTTTTTGGTAACTTATCACTATGCTAAAAATACCCCAATGGTAAGTACTTTTTGGCTAGAGATCGGGAGTGTTCGGGGGGGGGGCGTAGCACTAAAATGACAAACTCTCAAGGTCGTCATGGTATAGGTAAATAAGTTTGGAACTCCAGATCTAAATGTTATAATTATATTAATACGCGAAGCAAAAAGGTACCCTTTTAAACGAGGATTGCGCGGACGGAGAAGTATGGAATTTCGCCGTTCTTTTCTCCAGCTTTACCTATTGTTTGTGAACTTGGCATCACGTCATATGGATGTAGAATCCCGACGTATCACAACTATTGTTTTGCATCCTAACTATCCTAAGTGAATAAAGAAAATATAATATAAAAGCAGAAAATATATAAATATAAAATACGTTTTATTAAGCTATTGCATAGCTTTTATCGCGGGCTTTGAGCGCGGCGACCGAATCCAGAAATTACGTAACGAAAATAAAACCTAACACCCTCCACTCCGCCTACCATGTAGCTCGGCCAAGCGTTCGCTTTATATGTATATAGTACGACTGTACGAAGCTCGCACGGATCGAGACGAGCTGCTCCGAAATGTAATGAAAAGAAAAACAAATACTGCACAAATAAAAATTAAATAAATAATTATAATTGCATAACTTGATAAAAAATGCCATCCAAATAGCTTTACCGCGGCAGTCCCGAGTGCCACACATTTTTTTCTTTTAATTTCGCACACTTAAGGTTCATATAGAGCTCAAAATAATTATGGTCGAATTTCGACCACTGGGCGACCACTAATAAAACTACTTAACTATAATAAAAACGACTAAAAATTAAAAAAAAATGTATGAATTCTGTTGAACTTAATATGTGCCTCCGTCTTTATGATCTTTAAATATGAAGGGTATCTTGTTTCTGTCTTTATTTAGCCGGTTTGTACTGTGTAAAGCTGAAATGATAACTTTAGGTAACTACAGATTTTACACATAAAACATTTCATGTATGCCAACCCTAACATCATGCATTAATTATCAATCATAATAATTAATTTCGCAGTCGACCAGATGTCCAGTCTAACGGAATGACATTAATGGTGATCACATTAATTTGTATTAGAGAGGTTCGTCCGTTCATTTATTTTCATTGATGGCATGACCGAACTTTGTGAATGCTCGGTTACTGCGGTTGTGTTGATTAAAAGCATTAATAATGGAATTCGTAACTGAATTTCGATACAGTTTAATATACGATGCCGTGGACCATAACTAATTTACATTTTGCTTTTAAAGTTATGTGTATTGTACTCATAACTCTGAGAGCAACTATAGAAATATAGAAATATAGCACACACAGACATAGTTCACGAACACAGCATCCTGGATCATTTCGTTTCGAAGCTGTTCCGAAAATTGCCGGGAAACACTACTAGTTCAAACATTTTCATTCAAAGTTATGAAGCGGGCGGTAGTCCAGTTGTTAAGCATCGAATTTGCAATGGGGGGGTCCTGGTTTTAATCCCACCCACGCAAGCTATCTGCTTCGATGGAGGGTATAGGTATCTTTTTTATAAAATTGACCTGTGAAGGAATAAAACAAAGGTTTAAATTTCTATCAAAATCTAACATTACACGGGTGAAGTCGTGGAAAAAACTAGCAAACTACTACTAACTACTAATATTATAAACATATATATATATTTTTTTATAACTAGCAATGTGGGATTGGGTCCATATTACTAGCAATCTTGTTAACCCCTCCAACTAAGCTCAAAGACTTGTGTTCGGAGTGGGCTCACGTCGGTAGTATAATGGGTAGGATTCGAACTCGCGACCTCACGATTGCGAGACCGTTACCTTAGCCATTAGGCTACCGCCGCTTTATCATATTTATAGTAATTCAAGAAAAGCTCATACAAAGCCAACTTAAAACCATATTTATTCTACAACAGGTTTCGTTCGGCTCCACTTCACCAGCGCTGAGTGACAGATCAGAGTTCCCGCTCTTCTGCCGCACCGTCGCCCCTGACTCCTCACATAACCCTGCCAGGATCGCTTTTATCAGGTAATTAAAGATACCATCGGAAGTGCTGAGTCTCCTGTTACACTATTTTAGCATAAAATACAGAGAGTATAGAAGGTAAACTTTACGGACATTTCGCAATCGAATAAATCGCATTCGACCATTTCATCGAGGGAACAATCGACTGGCCTTCGCTAATGAACAATCAAAATATTATTTGATTGTTTCGAATAAACGAATAGGTTCATTCGAAATAGTTGCGGTTCCGAAAAAATATATATTCGATTTTTCTTCTAAATAGGTTCATTCGAAATAATAGCGAGTAGATGGATATACTATGCTTGTGTGAAACATCGAAACAATTGCTGCAGTTTGTCGATGCATGAGTCGACTAATCCAGAATGGTACCAATGTTAACCGAATGTTAGCGAATGAATTATCAATTGATCACCAAATACACCGATGTTTAAAAAAAAACTTGAGAGGACTCGGATACTCGGACTCGGAGGACCCGGATGGAACGAAGTTCTTATCTTAGTTTTTTTTTTTTTTTCTATATTCGTCGCGACACCACACTGATCAATGCGAAATAGAAAGACGAAATGAAAATATCTGGCTTGCTTTCTATAAGAGAGAGAGAGAGAGACAGACAGAGAAACATGCGCACGCCGCACTGCTTACAATAGCTTACTATAGCAAAAAGTGTCGTAACAAATTTTCGTATGATTTTTTTCCGTCTAGATTTCCGTCTTTCACACGCGCGATAAGGAACTTCGTTCCAAAAAAATAAAGAGTTATTTTCTAAAGGAATACAGTCCACAGTATTTTTTTAAATTAGTTAATCTTAATGACACCTGGATTGAGTTTGGACTAAAAACCATCTAGGTACATGAGATAACCATCCATTGTGAACAATTGAGATATTTCAACAATTGAAATTATCGAATAAAACATCTCGCACACTAAGTAACACTTTGCTCGGAATACTGACCTCTATAATAGTACTAGTAAACTGGACTGGTTTCCCCGTAAAATGTGACAGCAATAGGGATGTTGACTGTCAAGTCAAATCAGTCTCGTATTATTAAATGTCAAGACGACACGCTCTATAGAAATATGTATGGAATAACAACCTATGAAGTTTCTATCGTCAAATTATTACTCTTAGTATTCGTTTTCATGCTTTTAAATTCAAAAACATGTTAAAATGTAAAAGAACACTTATTTTCAGAGCATTAATTTTAAGCAATGAGCAAATAATTTACTTTTATTGTTAATTTTAAGCAATGAACAAATAATTTACTTTTATTGTTAATTTTAAGCAATGAACAAATAATTTACTTTTATTGTAGGCAACTACCCAATTTCTTGTACCAAATCGATTCTCTCTTTCGATACATTATGACAAATGTCCGTTGTGGGCGTACCAAGTGTCAAAATCAAATGAAAGCCTTGTTACTATTGATGTCAATAGTACAGAAAGAGTTATAAGATTCCGGGTCCGTTAGAGATGTCTATATGTGCGTTGCTCGAGTATATTTTTGTATTAAGGTTACCTTTTGTGCTTTTGGTATTTTGTGGTTTTAGTCATCTAAGCAAGATGGTATACACCAATGCATTAACTTTGACTGCACAAACGGTTCAGCAGTCAAAGCAACGATTACGCATTGACGTGCTACTGGCTGGACTCTATTGGATACATATACAGCATGCGCTGGCGCTACCAATTGCATTTGTAATTGCGTCTCCCACGGTAACTGCAAGATTTGTCTTAAAAAAACGGCTTGAACTCCAGGAGTGCGCGCAGAAGTGAAAACTTGAACTTTTAGTATTCGTTCTACGTTGTGCATTTTTGAATATTTTTTACCCATACCAAAAAAAAGGACAACGCCGCTAAAGAAGTTTTCCCTTCAAAAATCGCTTAATTGTGAATCTGCAATATATGTTCGTAAACTTTCGCGATTTGTACACATTATAGAATTTTATATCGATAATCAGTCTACCCGTGACCACGGCCGTTGCAATACGGTCGAAACGTCGGGAAACAAACAAAGGTATTTAGCCTTAAAATAAAATATTTACACGAATCAGACCCGAATTCGGTTTTGGTTCGGTTTGAAGGCGCCTTGTTGACTAGTTTGCAAGTCAAACTCGTAAACCCATGTCTCGTCATCAGTAACAATGTGTTTCATGAATGTTGGGTTGGAATTGACTCGTTGGATTTTTGGAGTAGTTAAGCAACAAAGCAACATGTTTCATACCCAATTGCTTATATAAAACGGTACGGAACGACGAGAGAGACAGAAAACTCAGGGGCTATCTCTCTCAAACTTGTATTAGGATTTTCAGTCACTATTTCATTCACTTATGCTATGTTGAAGACGTTGATGGCCTTCCAGAGCGAGGCATAACATTCATCAGATCTTGACCGCTTCTGAACGCTTTGTACCACTCATAAGCACGTGTTTTGATAAAATCGATTCACCAAACTTCGGTAATATTTTTAGGCACTCCGAACACGAAATTTCATTGGCGGTGTAAAATTTAAAATAAACTCTCTGTTCGATGTGCTTGTCCTTTATCAAATTCGCATCACACACTTTCTAGATATGATCTAACTAAAAACAGCACTGTTTTATCTAAAGAACGGATGCAACTCAAACTCCGCGCCAAAATGGAAAACAGTTATTCCAATCTAACAACAAAACAAATAGAATTTCGAACGATAAACTAATCATCCATTCCCGATACGTATTAGGGGATTGTACTTATTAGCAAGCTAATATTTGGGTGCAAAAAAAAAAAAAACTCCTAAAATACTCCTTAAAGCCAAATCTATTCTTTTTTGAAACATACAAGATAGTTTAAAGATAACCACGGATGAATGCAACATAAGAAGCGAATACATCAGATGAAAAAGTATCATCATCAGCCAGAAGACGTCCACGGCTGAACATAGACCTCCCCCCAAAATCTTCCACAACAACCGATTTGGAGCGGTCTGCATCCAAGTTAGGTCGTCGGTCCATATTGTGGGGATACGAAAAATAAAACAAGTAGTTAATTGGATTTTACGAAATAAAGATATTAGCGTTTACGTTTGACCGATTTTGTTAGATTAATTGTTGAAGATATTTAAAAAAGAACTTTTTTTCTCAGAAGCGGTACTAAGGCATCTGTCCGACCAACGACGATGAGCGATTTATCACTCAAGAAACGTACAACAGATGAATTTTGTAGATCCTGTCCGTGTAAACAAAAGAGATGCAGTATAGAGCGAGTACTCGCCGGCAGTGTATTCATATCTGTATCTTTTTTGTTTACACGGGATCTACATAAGTACGTACGTGTCTTGAGTGATAAAACCGCTACTCGCTACTCTTTTTCTTGCCGTTGGTCGGACAGGTACCTTATGGTTAAGGCATCGGGCTCGCAATCGATTGGTCACCTGTTCAAAGCCCACCCATTGTTACCAACGTGAACCTAATACCCAACACAAGCAGTTTAACTTAGCTGAACAAGTTCACAAAATAGCGAATTATGTAACTCATATTGCTTTGCTCGTTACTTTTAAAATACCTCTTAATTTGATCCCCGTAAGTACAATATGTTCATTTTTACAAAAAACTAAAATAATTATGCAAAAACAATCTTATATTTTTGTTATTTTTTTTATTTTCAACCTTAACAGGTAAAACTCTATATCAGTTCAAAAATCGCAATCATTTTCCACGCAAGTAACGCTTATCAATATTTAGAAAAAAAATGTTATCGCGAAATATTTGAAACACAAATAATTTCCTGCTCCTGTCATGTTTCGCGAACGAAGTGCCAATATTCAGGTATATATATAGCATTTTCGTATTCTTGTAACTTTGGGATCGATCTTAAAAACGCTTGCGCACCCTACTATAATGTCGTTTTTGCACTCTCGAGACGCATACTTGACGCAAGCGTATCTGATACTAAACTAATCAGAGCTTGACTGAACCCACGACCTCCGGCTTAGCAGTCAGGTCACTAACCACTAGACCAACAGACCATTGGTATTTCATTGTGTCACCGTCGGCAGATGGGTACTTGCTATTGAGATTGTCTAATAGATAGATATTGTCTGAGTTAGCGACATTATCGAAAATACCAAACGTCCTAAAATTCTCGTTTTTCAGTAGCTCCTTTACTATTACTTCGGAACATCGAGTTAACGGATATCGAACATTGTACGTAATAGAGTACTTAACTCTGAAGCATGAAGCCAATATGGTCCTTGAGATAAAGACGCTAAGGTCTATTTTGGCTCGTAGGTTAAAGTTACGTGTCGACTAGATAGTGATGCCGATAAGGGCTTTAAGGCAGTGTTTCTAAGGTCAGTTTTGGCTTGCACACTACTACTACTTTGGTGGCCGGGACGTGTGAATGCTACTATACGTAAACACATACTAATAAGGTGTTAGATATGAAATACCTATAGGAAACTGGCACGGTACAAAATCGATAACGAAGGGAATATAGAATCACACTGTTTTGTAATAATAATAATTACATTTTTTTAAGCTATTGCATTGCTTCTATCGCGGGCCTTGAGCGTGGAGACCGAATCCAGAAATTCCGTAACGAAAATAACCTAACACCCCCCACTCCGACCGGCACAGCGGTGATACTTTTTAGTTTTGCCATCTATCGATGAATAGCAAAACTTTTAATGACTTTTAGTATAAATTTAATAAAAAAAAATTAAACAAAAAAAATTAAAAACATTGTTTTTTTTCATTAAAAAAAAAAAATTAAAGAAAAGAAAATATATATATTTTTTTTTATTTGCTTAAGTTGATAAAAGCTATTGCGTAGCGCAATAGCTTTACCGCGGCAGTCCCCGAGTGCCACACATTTTTTTATTTATTTTCCAAAAGTCTTAGGACACTAATAAACAGGTTTCTGAGATCCTCCTAGTAGGCTTTAGCCTGTAGCAGGAGGTCCCGCTCTTCATATAAATTAGTTACTTAGGCCTAGTATTAAAAAAAATGTTTAATAGTAACTAATTTCGTTCACAGCGACCAATCTTATTGTGTTACAAGTGTGTGCACAAACACAAGTGCAGTCTCCATTCCCTCACAAAGTCCGATGGAACGAAAATTTGACAGGACCGGAGAGTGATTTTTCGTTGGACCGATGGCTTACCGTGCTCTCTAAAGCACGGAGAGGTGTTAACATTTACTTATATGAAATTATCACCCATCTATTTACCAACAGTAATAACATTGCCTAACCTCATTAATTTCTAACTGCTCGATCGCAACTGAGTTACAAATTTAATCTGTACTAATATTATAAAGCTTAAAAGTTTGTTTGTTTGAACGCGATAATCTCAGTAACTACTAGTTCAAATTGAAAAATAATTTTACTGTTGAAAAGCACATTTATCGGGAAAGGATATAGGCTATATAACATCACGCTACGACCAATAGGAGCTGAGCAGCAACGAAAAATGTTGCAAAAACGTTGAAAATTGACGCATACGAAGTTGCGCGAGACCGCTACTCCCATAATAAAGACATTACACACACACACACATTAAACGAAAATAGTCAACAATCTTGAACACCGTGAACGCAGGGTCAATGATCTATAATAAAACGTAGACCTACGTTTGTCGTAGATGGTCTACAGAGAAGCGTAGACAGTCTACATACCTGCGTAACTGATCGCTACAGCCTACTTGTAGGTTTAAGATTTTGATTAAGTTATATTTAACTTTTTACGGTATGTAAGTAGGTATAAAAAAAACTAGACAAAATTGCCTATAAATGTTGATAAACTTTCGTGATTTGTACACATTATAAAATTATCTTAACTACCGGTCTTAATCACGTGAATAATTTAAGGTAAAATACCTTGTTTATTGCCCGATGTTTCGACTGTATTGCAACGGCCGTGATCACGGGTAGACTGATATTACAAAGTCTACCCGTGACCACGGCCGTTGCAATACGGTCGAAACGTCGGGCAATAAACAAGGTAATTTACCTTTAATTATTCACCCGATTAAGACCCGTAGTATATATAATTTTAAAATTGCTTATAATTAGGTAGCAAAATATTCAGTTCATTAATCCCATCTTATCTTCCAGACAATTCGGCTGGGACACAGTAACAGCCTTCTCCCAGAATGAAGAGATATACTCCTTAGCCGTGAACGAGCTGGTGACCCAGTTGGAAGCTGCCAACATCACCTGTGCAGCCTCCATCACCTTCGCTGAATCGGACTTTAAAGAACAGCTGCAACAGTTGAAGGTATAGATACTTCCATTATCATTTATACAAGGTGTAACAGAAAGGAGTGGATATTCAAGGGTTTGTATGGGGCCATGATACTGAATGCACAAACCTAATTTTATCAAAATCGGAGTACCCTAAAAAATATTTTTATTTTTAAGTGAAAAAGTTATTAATTAAAAAAAGCATGACTTAAAATGTTCTATGCCATAATAATCCAATCGGGTTTTGTACCAGGGGAGGTACAATTCTTATGACATACACCTTTCACTACTGAATTTCGACAAAAATAATATGCCATAACTATGTAATAATATTGCAATCAGCTATAGCTTCATGGTAGGTACAATACTGACAACATACACTATCCACTGTTGAAATTTGACCACACATTTCTGTTACACCCTTTATAAATCTAGCTTTTCCCTGCGGCTTAGCCGGCGTTATGTTAAGGAGTCGCCACATTCGGTTCGGCATATTTGCCGAACAAAAAGGCCGATCCGAAGCAACTACTACACAATGTTCAGCTTCATTAACAAGTGCCGATCCGATAGTTCATTCGGGCCGGCACATTATTCGATTTTACTGCCTGGCGTATATTAGTTTGATTGTAAAAATGCCACCGTTCTAACAACAGTGATAACACATCTCAAAAATATGCTATTTATAATATTTTTATCTCTCATCCCTACATCAGTCCTCTATTAGGCACCTGTACGACCACCGGAGAAAAAGAGTATCTAGATACTAATATTATAAAGCTGAAGAGTTTGTTTATTTGTTTGAACGCGGTAATCTCAGGAACTACAAATCCAAAATGAAAAATTCTTTAATTGTTGGATAGCCCATTTATCGAGGAAGGCTATAGGCTATATAACAGAACGCTACCACTAATAGGAGTGGAGCAGCAATGAGAAATGTTGCAAAAACGGGGAAAATTTAATATAATGGTGGCAGCACCTAACCTACATAAACAGTTTACGAACAATCGAACATCATTGGCAATTTGAAGAGAATAATGCGGCTTAAGAAGTGGGTATTCTGTTTTTGTTTTAATACTTACTTACAACTTAAATTTCACAAACGGATCCCTAAATCTAAAAATGGTTTCCACAACCCCGGAACGTTTTTAAAGACCTATTAATAATATCCCACAGGACGGGGTAGGTAAGAAAAAAAAATCATATACCCACTTTACATAAAGGGTACCTTCACAAAAATTGTTTTTCAAGATTTTATTCTTTCACTTTGTCGGCGTAAGTAATAATACATCCATGCAAAATTACTGCCTTCTAGCACTTACAGTCTCTGAGCTAAGCTGCGGACGGACGGACGGACATGGCAAAACTATAAGGGTTCTGTTTGGCCATTTTGGCTATGGAACCCTAACAATCTCTAACTATACAATCATGTAGATAAAATTAACTTAAGTGCAATTCCATTTACCCATTAATGTAAATTGCTAAGGCCATTTATAACTAGCCCGCCCATTAAATCTTGTCATTCGTCCTTTTCTAACCTAGACTGAACCAGGTCTAATTAAGACTAATTGATAGCGCGAGAGCACACACGACTTTCATTTTATTACCTAACAAGATTTAAACCTAACTACGTCGCTTAATACACGCGTATTAGGCTGATAGTTTACAGCCGACTCTTCGTTGGCAAAGTCTTGGCTATTCACAACGAGTAATAGAAAGTTATTGTCAAATTGGCCATTCAAGGCCGTTATTAATTCAAGACCACGGCCTTGAATTTGACAATAACGATGACGAACGGCCGTTGCAATACGCTCGAAACGTCGGGCAATAAAACAAAGGTATTTAGCCTTAAAAAAAATATTTACGCGATTAAGACTAATAGCTTGACTGCCTCTGTGGTACGGTGGAAGTGTGTCGACTGCTACGCAAGAGGTCGTTCATTGAATTAGTCAATGAAAACGTTGATTTAGTCAAAAAAAAGTTTCAATCAAAAATAAGGTGATAATATTATCCAGGAACATCATTTTAATGCACTTGTTCCAGAAAATCGTCCATGGGTTCGAACTTCTCGTGCTTAGCCAAAAAATAATTAGAATAGTCCCTGTAAACTTGAGAATTGGGTATTTAACTACTAGCAAAATAAAATATTTTTTATTAACCATGTAAAAATATGTCATAAAGTGTTCTAAAAAAATTGTTCATTTATTAATTTATAACGTGTTTATTAATTTATAATCTTAAATAGAAACACTAAAAGTAAATGATATGACCATAGAAAACGTGACGTCATATGCTAGTATTCCATACAAATTTGTACGAAGCGGATCGTTTTTGACGTTTCTTAAAAAGAGGCTGATTTGACTTCAGTCAAATACCCTATTACCCCCTGTATTTAAGTAATCGAAAATTCATGAATTTCGTTTTAAAGAAAGAGGGTAACCAATTGATGCCTTAGGCAACGTGTGATGTCTAACTATAATTACATTAATTATTGAAGAAAGACAAGTAATATACAACGTTATTCTTGGTATAGTGCAAACCTGAAAGTAGTTTGCTCAGAATCAATAACACAATCCAATGGGGTAATTTTTGGACCATATTATATTTTTCAATTAACTAATTAGACAATGATTAATTAATTCTTTAATCATTCTAACAGTCCAAAACCTGTTCATAATGTAATGTGAACAATAACTATCATTTATTTTTCAATAATAACCATAGATTACGTACGGACGCAATGAGCATGATAGCGCGAAGAACACAAGACAACTTGAATGGCTTATAACTATGCAAGTTTTCAATATATATATACTTTTTTACATCATTTCTTGAAGTAAAAATCCTGTTGGGGTGCCTGAGCTTGGCACTGTACCAAAAATAACTGTGCTAACCAAGCCCTTTCATTAGTATTATTTAATATCTAACATGACACTGTTTAGACATTTTCATTTTTTAATTCAGGACTGTATGCCCTCTAGAAAGCGTCTTATTAAATTCAGTATAACGTCACATATCCCACAACCAGCGGACAATTAAGACGCTTCTAATGATACCTCGTTTGTGATATTGAGATTAGTTGTTAAAAAGTTATGAGGGAATAGATGAACAACAAAGATAAAAGAGAAAGATAAAGGCCAAAAACATATACCCCTCCTTTTGGCTTCGCCGTAGTCGGGTAAAAATACATAACAGTTTGCTAAAATCAGTCCGCCTAACGCGGACACTTCATCTAACAACTCGATTAAACCTATAACTAGGTAATTTAGTTTGAATTAATTCACGCCACTAAAGTTTGCGTGACTTTGCTTTTGAATACGCTAATTAATAAGTAGGGATTTAAAACTTTAGCTAAAGCAGTTTGCTTTGTATTTTACAAGATTCTAATGTATTTTCAAAACAATTACATAATCCGCCCCGGCTATTTAAATAGACTTTACGCAATGAATCTATACTAATATTATAAAGCTGAAGAGTTTGTTTGTTTATTTGTTAGAACGCGATTATCTCAGGAACTACTGGTTCGAATTGAAAAAAAAAAAAATATTTTTCTGTTGGATAGCCCATTTATCGAGGAAGACTATATAAAATCACGCTACGACCAATAGGAGTGGAGCAGCAATGAAAAATGTTGCAAAAACGGGGGAAAAAAAAAAAATTACGCAGACATAGTTCCGCGGGACAGCTAGTATTAACATAAAGTATTAAACCTTGATTAACTTTACTGGTAGGGCTAAGTCATAGGCCGTTTTAGGGAGTACCACCATTTCAGACCCATGGAGCCCCTGGAAGATACCAATGGGGGTGTCACGGCAACTTCGAGTCGGGCGCGTGGCACCCCCAGTATACAACAGTGTGCCAAGCAGTGGTATCACAAGTTCTACTTACTAATTTCTATGACCAGAGCCCCTAGACAAATGGCTGTATTCCGATTCCATCATCAGAACAGCTCGACGGTACCATATTATTGGATTGTGTATCGGAAACCGGGAAATGGTTCTGTAGCTTAAAAGATTCGTGTTGAACACAAATACATACGTAGGTACATACAAACATTATTATACTAATGTTGTCAATGATGTTTTAGTAAAAAGGTGTAGATAGGTTACAAGCGTTCAGAAAGCGGCACCTTAAAATCTATACAATTGACTTAGTTTTTATATGTCAGTGTCGCATCGCC
Source organism: Herminia tarsipennalis (assembly GCA_945859575.2). Taxonomy (NCBI): domain Eukaryota; kingdom Metazoa; phylum Arthropoda; class Insecta; order Lepidoptera; family Erebidae; genus Herminia; species Herminia tarsipennalis. The sequence continues at coordinate 3,305,603 of OX243834.2, read as the reverse complement.
TGCATCAACAGATGAAAGCAGCGGATTACATTTTTCTCTTTTTCATTCGTGATAATTAAATCATTCTTTCCTACTTTTTCGGGTTTCATAGGCAAAATGGCAAAACGGAATCCTTATAGTTTTTAGATTTAGGGATTATCATGCAAAATTTTGTTAGAGTCAGTAGTGTCACCCCCCCCCCCCCCTGCCAGCTAAATGGTTTATATTGGGTATGTGAAAAAATCACGGTAGTAGTTTATTATAGTGAAATTAAAAGGAAAACTATCTCAGCTAAGTAGGCTTTACAAGTTTACGAGTAACAGCTGACCAAATGAGAAGTAACAACATTTTCGATTTCGAATTCCATTGAAAATAGTTGTTAAGTAGATATAACGTTGTAAGTATAAAACAAAAAAACAGAAAACCCACTTCTTTATCCACATTATTCAGATGTGGGAGTGGACCACGGAACCCTACATTGTGCGTGGCCTAACTTGCACTTGCCCGATTATAGTAGTGTGACATTGCAATGTATATGCAGACTGTTAAGCTTTCAACTTTATATTGTCAGGAAATTAAAACTTAAAATTTGGATTTTAATCTCTGTTTCTCCACTTACTTCTTCTGCACCACGAAAATACTTTGATTCAGTTTTCATTACATTACAGAGGTATGCGTAATACCAATCTACACCCATTTTATTTATATAAAGTAGATATAAGTCCTTGCAAAGCCTGGATAGGTCATAATATAAGTTGGTAGTTAACATAGTAATAGATGTCATATACACGCTACATAATATATCATGCTAATCAAAATCGAATGTTATTTATGTAACCTACACCTTTTCACTTAAAACATCATTGAATGAGGTGCTAAAATGTTACCACATCTTTCTGTTACACGTTATACTAACTTAGCTTTTAGATCTAAACTATGTTATACGACCAAACACGGAAGGTATTTGAAACATTCAATCAATAGTTTTGTACGAACCCAACGTAATTTGTCAAAGTTACTTCATTACACGCTCCGAGTAGAAGTTATAGTGAATCGATCTCCCCCTTACCTTCTCTTTGCTAAGAGCTAATAGTTTCCATTATATCTTAGATTGAGGCAACCTGTTCTAACTATCATAGATTAGGTATTTAGCATTTGGAACAGACTGTATACTTTTATGATAAAGCTAACTGTTCGTGGGTGTATTCATGAGATTCCCTTTAAAATACAACCTTAATTATAATGAATAAATACATATTTTTAAACAATTTATTCCATACTAACATTGTCCAGACAATTACAACAACAATAAAAACCGGGCAAGAACATGTCGGACCATGCTTAGTGTAGGGTTCCGCAGCCTTGAACAATTACATCAGCAGAAGAGCGTTTGGCAGTTATGCCCTTTTGTTGAGAAACGCAGTTTTTTGGTAATAGCTCAAAGAGGGTCTGACAGATCTTATCCGAAATAAATTTAGTTTAATGTATTTATTACGCGCTATCTTTGTGGTTTATCCCATAGTTTTTGGTTACACGGTTCAAAAGTTAAGGGTTAAACACGATTTATGCAACTTTCCAACTTTTCACCTAATTTCATCAAGATTCATTCAGAAGTCTTAAGGTAAAATGCCTGTGACAGACGGATATGACGCAACTATAAGAGTTCCGTTTTTGCCATTTTGGCTACGGAACCCTAAAAAGGAGCAGCCGTGTACAGTGATGTGCTAACATACTACTACCCGAAGACTAGCGTACGTGCTGGTTAATATTTACCTCATGTAAGTGAACTATTTATATAGTTCTTATAAGAATAAAGATTCTTTTTTATTTATGTATAGTTTTTGTAAAGTAGATGTGACTATACATGGAGGACAACTATTTTGAAAAAACACCCGGATTGACTCATTAAGGGTTTTTAATGCAAAACTATGCTATTTTTCAGTAGTTCCGTCGAAGAAGTTCCCCGAGATTTTTTTTCCCAATAGTTCCATCAACGGGACTTGTGGGAAATTTGATTCCCATAACCTTCATTTATAATACAGCTATTAATGTACGCACTAGGGCGGTCCTTATTTTTCGACTTATTGAAAATCAGGGGAGGCAGCCCTTTATGATGATTTTATTGCTTTCATTACAATGCTCGCATCGATCTCCTTTTTCTAGCCGCGCCTTACATTACAAAACAAAAGTAGAACAGCCACAATAACCGGCAACGTGAGTGAAGTCGCTGTTAAAAGTACATAACATTATTAATTGGAACAATTAACGCTTCTGATTTCTGCATAATCTATGATATTCTAGGGAACTATCAACTATACATGATTGAGGTACACTGCAGATGATAGCTAATCTGTACAGAATTGGGTAACATAACATTAATGGAACTGTCTGAAAGCCTATTAACAGATTATGTAAGAGGACTATATTAAACTTATAGTACGCTAGATGTTTGTGGCGACTAAACATTAGATAATTTAAAAAAAAACTAGCTTACCCTTGTAACTTTCAAACCAGATAGTTAAGAAGTTAGAAAACGATTTACTTTTATAAGTAAAGATTCTGCGTGATAAATTACGGCCATTCTTTTCTTTCTTTTTATTCATTAAGTAGCAGTAAATTGGCCAATATTTAAGCACATAAAGTTTTTACATCGTAAGTGGATGCTCCTACTATGTTGTGCCCATTGAGGCTGATGTATCCGATCTCGTGTACTCTTCTAATATTATTGACCTCTTTTTTGTATCAGTCCTCTAATATTGTGTATAATGGTGGCAGCACCTTACCTGCATATACAGTTTATAAACAGAGAAACATTGTAAACATTGGCAATTTGAAAAGAGTGGCCACGAGTTTTTATTGCCTGTTCTTTTCTCGGGCTTTACCTATTGTTTGCGAACAGGCATTACAAGTAAATGTAGAATCGACTTTTCACAAGTGTAGTATTTTGCTTCCTACGTGAATACATTTTATACATCGGAATAGCACATAGACTTTAAAAATCTGTGACATAAATCTTTATATCTACTAAAAATCTTAGGGTGAGAATACACTTGAGCATTTGCCAAAGCATTACAATTTAATGTAACGTTATTACGAATGATACAATACAAGCAAATGCTCAGTTCCGTAAAATATTTCCATGTAATGTAACGTTCTTGCGAATGCTCGACGCTGCGTTCGAGTAATTACAGGTAAATGCTGTAAGGCGAGTGAACATTTGCCTTATTATAACATTTCTTTCTGTCTTGCATACACTTCTGTCACTCATGCTCGTGCCTTTGCTCGATTAAACGTTACACCAAAATGCTTATTGCTTTTTAAAATCAGGTTGTAACAAAACATGGAATGGGAGAAGTGTGGTTGGAGTACATTTTAAAACAGCGAATGCTCGATGCACCTTTAAGGACAAGTTTTTAGGGTTCCGTAACCAAAATGGCAAAAACGCAACCTTTATAGTTTCGTCATGTCCGTTTGTCTGTCTGTCTGACTGTTTGACGGCCGTATGTCACAGGCATTTTACTCAAAGACTACTCAATGAATCTTGATGAAATTTGGTGAAAAGGTGTCTTGTAGCAGCCGCTACTAAGTTTGATAGCTAAGTAATAATAATAAATATTTAATAGATATTTCACACATTGGTATTTCAGCAAATATCAATGTGTGGCACATCATTTGACAGGTCTTTACAAAATATTTTAAGGTTTTTAATAAACTTTTATGATTGAGTGAATATTTTTGGAAATAATTGCTCCGAAAGTTGCATAAGTCGTGTCCCCTTTACTTTAGAATACGGAAAAAATCAGAAAGATAGCGCTTAATAAATACTTTAAACTAATATTATTTCGGATAAGATCGAAAATACCGTCATTGAGTTATTGCCAAAAAACTGCGTTTCTCAACAAAAGGGCGTAACTGCCATGAACATAATCTCTTCTACTGATGCTATTGTTCAAGGCTGCGAAACCTACACTGAGCATGGCCCGATATGCTCTTGCCCGGTTTTTTTATACTGTAACAATAAAACAATTAGGCCTCATTCGCACGAGCGTATTTTTAACACGCGTTAAAAAAGCGCTCAAAGAGGCAATTGCATTCCTAAGTACACGTTCACAAGGCATCGCGCCGGTTTTAAACGCGCAGTATTGTATTTTCAACGTTGGGCGTTGGAAATAAATTACATAATAATATAATAATAATAATATCCTGGGACAACTCAAACAACGCTATCTGATCCCAAACTAAGCAGAGCTTGTACTATGGAAAACAGACAACTGATAAACATACTTATATATTTATAAATACATACATATTATAGATAAATAACAGCGAGACACAGAATAAACCATCGTGCTTGTCACAAAAAGTTTTATCCTGGGTGGGGATCGAACCCACGACCGCCACCGCGCTACAGAGGTAGTGTAGTGACATCGAGAGGCCGCGTCGCCAGGTTTTTAACGCGCGTAAAATAAACGCTTTTGCGAATGGGGCCCTAATTAGTTCATGTTCATTCAAATACAGATTTAAATTTACCTATACATAAATTTGTCAGAAGAAAGTCTAAAAGTAACTCTATATGTCTCTATTACGTTTTCACGCTTAAACAGCTGCACCGATTTGGATGAAATGTAGTATGGAGATAGTTTAAGCCCAGGTAAAGGACATAGGATAGTTTTTTAGTGAAGCCGCCGATAAAAGCTAGTTTCAATATAAATTACCTAACCACGAAAAAAGACAAATCCAGAATATGATTTCATACTCTTTATCTAATGATGATTTATTACTGAAACATCAAGTGTCTTTGGTTTATAAAAGTACGAATAGAAATTGCTCTCTGAAAAATTGAGCCTCTTAAATCCCGCATTAATACTTTATCTTAGCTAACCAGACATTGTAACTTTTTGTACCAAAGTTAAAATAATTGCCATCGACAGCGGTACATTTTTCATTATTAAATTTTTCTTTTTTAGTAAAATGTATATAAGACTTATTGCAAACATAATATATTTATGTATGTCTATCAGTGTTAAAATTGACTTCAATTCGGTAAAAATTAAAGACGTAAAAAATAACTAAGAAAGTACCTGCCAACATAATAATGTTTATCCGTCAGATAAACATTAATATGTAGGCAGGTAGATAAAGGAGAAAGGAAACGTCAAAAACTAACTATGTACCTGCCTACATAAGAATGTTTATCTGACAGATAAACATTAATATGTAGGCAGGTACTTACTTAGTTATTTTTTTACGTCTTTAAATTTTACCGAATTGAAGTCAATTTTAACACTGATAGACCTAGGTATAAAATATATTTTTGCAATAGGACTTATATACATTTTACTAAAAAAGCAGATACATCATCGTCCTGTACGGCTGGGCACCGGTCTCAACAGTAGAACCTACTTATTATATATCCGGGGGGTATTTGCCATAATCGCCACGCTTGGCGAGCGGGTTGGCGATCGCAGTAAGGCTTTAAACCACGCAGAGGATGCTGCTGTCTGTCCTCTGGTGGGAAATCTCTTAGTCGCCTTGACAACACCCGCGGCAAGTGATTTGGTGGTACTATTCTTATGACCACTACAGGAACCACGTGGCAGAAAAATAAATATTGATTATACTAGCTACTACTTTTAGCAAAATGTGCTATACCTTTGGTAGAAAACGGCCGCCATGGCTCACGTACGGTGAAGCGGAAACCAAAACCTTACATAGAACATAGAACCTCTGCTAGAAATGTACTTCTGTATTCTTCGGGTTCGATTCCTGAGTCTGGATTCAAATTTTTCTATCTTTCAAAAATGCAATTATTGTACTTCTGTATGTCTAACAGTCTCATATTAAATCGCTAGTCAGATGACATAGATGACATGCCACTTTGTGTTTAATTTAAGCTCGATTCGTAGTTATGTATCGTTTGCGTATACGGGGCATTAGTCAATTCGAAATCAAACTTAGAAGAAACCTGTCTTTATTAAAAAGAACACCTATGTATTATATACCTAGGTAAATAAAATAATTTATTCGGTGTTCTGATTGCTAAATGGCGTAATTCGGCTTCCTTAAGGACAACATCGAATAAAAAATAAAAACACATTTACATATATTCTTCTTATTTGCATGTAACAACGCAAATCTTCAGAAATTGACTTCAACTTTCTTTTTGAGGTACGGAACCGTAAAAAAGAATAAATTTCTTACTTAGAAAAGGTTGACAGTGAAAAACTGTTCAATTGGAGTTCTCTCTTGATTTATTGAAAATTTATTTGCATGAAGTAGCTGAGTTATTTAGAAACACCTTTTCGGGGACAGTTATTTATATTGTGGAGTATATTTCGTTGTATTGTGCTTTATTTCAGCAATTTGGCTTCGATGTCATTGCGCTCCAGCTTTATAAAGCCATGACGATAATTAAGATAGTTTATGAAAGTATTTGATAGCTATTTAGCTTCGCCTGCATTATGTTTGATTATATCTATACTAATATTATAAAGCTTAAGAGTTTGTTTGTTTGAGCGCTATAATCTCAGGTACTACTGGTCCGAATTGAAAAAATATTTTACTGTTGGATAGTCAATTTACCGAGGAAGGCTATAGGCTATATATAACATCACGTTAGGACTAATAGGAGCGAAGCAGCAACGAAAAATGTTGAGAAAACGGGGAAAACAAACGCAGACGAGGTCGCGCTGGTCAGCTGGTACAGCACATACTCACAAACTTTCGCCTTTATAATATTAGTGTGATAATTTGACGCTATAATTTTAAGCACTAATAACCAACACAAACATTCCAAAAAGGTTTAACCTGTTTGGGTTATTTTTTTGTGAAAGTTTAAATTGGCCTCCTGTAAAATGAGTAGGTGTGTTTTAGTTATGACCTTCTTGCAATAAGTAAGCAATATTATTCGAGACATAAGTCCTTGTTTTCTTTAACAAACAATCTAAAACCCACACACAGTCAAAACTCAAAGACAAATAACAACGCGAAACCAAAGGTTGTTTTAAAAATAAACATTTGCCCGGAAACCACAACACAAAGTTGTAATAACTTTTCCCGGCTATTGTTTATAATAACCTAAACAAAACCACTTTCAAATTACTCCCGAATGCTTTCACGAATTAATAAATCATAATTAATTAATTTAATGTTGCCAGGTTTATATATAAAGTTGGTTTGGACTTTGGATTAAAGGGAGTTGTTTAAAGAACCAGTTTACAAGAATATTATGTAAAGTTCGGGAATAGAAATGATAAAAGGTAAAGTTCTGTTTGTTGGAAACCTATTAAGATAAAAAGGATTAATCAAAAGATAAATGAACCCACTATCTTTAGCTACTATGTATTAAAGTACAAATCAACGAGGCAGAAACATATTATAGACTCTAAAGGTACCTAACAGCTTCGTTGATTTGTACTTTAATTCTATAAATCTATACCAATATTATAAAGCTTAAGAGTTAGTTTGTTTGATTGAACTCGATAATCTCAGGAACTACTAGTACGAATTGTTTTTTTTTTACTATTGGATAGCCCATTTAACGAGGAAGGCTATAGGTTATATAACAATACGCTATGACCAATTGGAGCGGAGCAGAAAAGAAAAATGTTGCAAAAACGGGGGAAAATTACGCAGACGAAGTTGCACCCGTCATCTAGTAAATAATATACTTCGAGCTCAGCTTATAAACGTTCTGAGCTCAAACTTAACAAGGTTTAACTTAACAAAAAAACTTGATAAAACATATATCTACTGAACTATCACGGCCTTTGTTATTACTTTGTTACTCTGTAACGAAGCAATAACAAAAGCCGTGATAGTTCTTTAACTACCGACTAGATGTCGCTACGGGAGCCTAACCCGTAAGCATTAAGAGATAGAAGAATTTGATATCTAGTAACATAGTCCAGATAGGTGGTTCGCTTCTGGCCCCGGTTTGGCTACGGAAGTCTCGGGTTCGATTCCCGAGTCTGGATTCAAATTTTTCTATAATGCAATTATTGTATTTGTAAAGTCTTTGGCAAGAATTGCCTATAAAAATTAATTCTATATCTACTGACTTGTAAAATTACACTAGTTTTAACCCAAGCTTAGCAACAATCATCTATACTAATATTATAAAGCTGAAGAGTTTGTTTGTATGTTTGTTTGTTTGAACGCGATAATCTCAGGAACTACTGATCCGAATTGAAAAATTCTTTCATTGTTGGATAGCCCATTTATCGAGGAAGACTATAGGCTATATAACATCACGCTACAATTAAAAGGAGCGGAGCAGCAATGAAAAATGTTGCAATAACGGGGAAAATTTACGCAGACGAAGTTCCGCGGGACAGCTAGTCTTAGATAATTACTTAGATACGTCTATAAAGTCGACGGTCAGAATAGGCTTTGTCAAGTTTTCTGTAAAGTTGGACAGGAATTATGTACTCTCGGATTTTTTGTGGTTAAATAATTTACTCACCACCGCCTAACTTATGCGGAGAGGAGACGAATATTGTGCCTACTTATACATTTTTTGTATAATAAGTATTATTTATATTGCATTATTTTATATTATTTAATTTTTTGTATTATATGTAGGTACTATTTTTTAAACTTAACACACTTTGTTGCTTATAAACAAATAGAAAAGAAATAATTGCTCACTTCGGCCATTAATTTTAAAATCAAGAAATTACTTTGTTTCCAGGAACTGGATACTCGCATCATAATCGGCAGTTTCTCTCAGGAGATGATACCGAAGATATTTTGCGAGGTAGGTTCGTCATGATGCATCACAAATTACTACAGATATACCCCATTTTGTGGACTATCAAACTGTCCCTTTCGACTCTTTGATTTCCATAGACCATCTCTGTGGCGCAGTGGGAGTGTGTCCGACTGCTACGCAAGAAGTTGTGGGTTCGATTCCCACACGGGACACAACTTTGTGTGATCCACAAATTGTTGTTCCGGGTCTAGGTGTACCGTCTTGTCCGTGACTTGTATGTTTGTAAAGTCCCTCGCGATACAGGGCTTGTACCCTACTGCTACGTTTCGACCGTATTGCAACGGCCGTGGTCACGGGTAGACTGATCCAGCTCAGCGTAGCCTCCGAGAATCGCGGGCTACGGAAACTACCCTCGCTTGATTTTTATCACTCACTATTACGGAACCGTCGGTACTTCGACACACAACACTAAGGACATCTGCACACTGGCGTGTAATGTTTATTCGGCGGTGTGTATTTAGCCTTAAAATAAAATATTTACGCGATTAAGACCCGTAGCTTATAGAATTCTATAATAATTCTACTATCACTATTTACCTATTTTTATTGATGTAACCACAGGCATTCAGACTGGGCATGTTTGGCGCGGAGTACGCATGGTTGGTGTCCGGCATGCCCCCGCGCATACGGTCGGCGGCGCCGTGCGCGCGCGCACAACTCGCTCGCGCATTGGAGGGACTTGTCACTGTCACCGCGCACAGAGGGATTGTTGGTGATGCTGCTTCTTACTCCGGACTGGTAGGTATTGGATAGTTTTGATAGTGTAAATTGAACTGCCAGATGTGTAAAATGACAGATCTTCTTCTTCTTCTTATAATAAACAGCACCCATATCTACCTACTAGGGATGTTGCGAATATTCACATTCGCATCCGTAATTGCGGAGCTTCCGCATCGACCTCGACATCTGTATCCTCATCTGCAATAATCAATACAAATTTTGCATGCTGATGCAGATGTTAAATGGTCGACCGTTCATCGAGAAAAAACTCATTTTGTATTAATATCCGTAGACAGAAACACATTAGAGAGCTCAAGTAAAATCTATCCATTTATCTATTTAAAAAAGACGACTCCCGCAGTACCCCTTTTTTTTTTTTTTTGGTTCGGCGGGAAAAATTCCTGACGAACACCCCCACCATCCGGGGAAGATGATGGAGGTATGGAGGTAGTGTGGGGTTTACACCCACTAAAAAACCCTCCGTGTATCGCTCGCCACCTTTGCGAACGGGCCGCCGGAATTCGTTATATCGTCGGCGGCCCGCCCAGTGGCAATGCCCGGACGCGATGTTGTTGCGTTCCGGGCATTTCCCCTACGGCAAGCACACAAGCCCTGTATCGCGGGGGACTTTACAAACATACAAGTCACGGACACAAAGTACACCCAGACTCGGAACAACAGTTTGTGGATCACACAAAGTGGTGTCCCGTGTGGGAATCAAACCCACGACTTCGTGCGTAGCAGTCGGAAACACTCCCACCGCGCCACAGAGGCAGTCGGCAAAATGACAATAATAGGCATTCACGTGGTGAAGTTGCGGCATATATCTATTCGCATCCGCAATTGCTGAGCTTCCGCATCGATCTGAACATCTGTATTCACATCCGCTTTCCTAAATGCCTGCCATAAAAAATCCGCATTTACATCCGCAGATGCGAAAAAATCTGCATTCGCAACATCCCTGCTACCTACACGGGAGGACTCAGATATTTTGATATAGCCAAAGACACTTTGAACCCTTCTTCCTCTCCTGAATACACCAGTGTCGGTGGTGGTGGGAGGCTGTGCAAAATGTTATGAGTTCGATTGATGGAAAAAACCCCTGACACCAGAGAAGTTGATATGAACCGGCTCAGTGCAAACAACCTGATGATAGATTCGCAACTCGCTCGCGTCTTGAAGAGACTCGTCAATATCACTGCGCACAGTGGCATTGTGCGTATTCAAATTGCGAAATAACGGGAGAAAAACTCGAGTCTTAAAATGACTAAAATTCCAAATAAGACAGACACACGCATGTGTTAGATTTTACATAGGGGTCGTAGCGATTTGTAATAAAATACTAAAGCTTTTATTGTTGAACTACGTAGAAGTCCTACGACTCCTTCTTGTAGAAGTCCTACGACTCATCGTAGTAGTACTACGACTCATTGTAGACCACTACGACTCATCGTAGAACTACACTTACTACTGTGTCAGGATATTTGGATTATATACCCAATCAGTTGCAATCTAACCTTATCAATCAGTATAGTATCAATAGGGAATAGAATAAATTAGGGAGGTAAATAATACAAAGAAATAAATGACAAGTATCATATATTTTCAACCTTGTTTGGTCTAGTTGTATCAAAGGTTTCATAATAGCCAGTCTCCTAATAAACATTTGCCGTACTACATTTCATACATCCTAAATACAATATAACACAGATACTTCCTACCATAACCAATTCACAACAATATTGCAATGTATGACCATATCGCTGTAGAACAGCTGATAAGTATCACACCAGGCAATATTCATCAAATCATATCACATTGCAATATATTGTTATTAGTGAATATCTATACATAATACACAATAATAGGATATCAGCACAAAAGAACCAGCAATAAGTATAATCTGAATCGGATCGTACCTGTATCCACAAATGTTGCAATCAGACTGAGCCTCGATCACAATCTGTCAGTCCTTTTATAGAACAAATACACTGAATATTAAAGAACATGTGGGTACTTCGCAAATATTCCTAATTATTATACTTTAACCCATAAAATAATTTAATACACAGAATTATGTTATTTAAATAAAGGAATAATAATAAAACTATTACACAGATAAAACACACTACCTTTTAATTTTCAATAAAAGAAGTGAAATATCACAACAACAATATTTGACGTTTCAAGCAGTACCTACATTTGTGACCAGTGGATATTTATTGTTTTAATTCATTTATAATACTGTGTGGTGCTTTTATAATGTGTTATAATCATCTTAAGTAATTTACATGTTAATTACAACATAAACTGTAAGTACTTGTACTTTGACATAACCTATTCCGTGATACAAATTACTGTTCAGGTTACTAAAAATACAATTGACATAAAGACATGGCTACTTGCATATCCATGGCTATTGTTATAATATAAATAACCTGTAGCTACTTCTATAATGTCAATTTACTCTGCCATAACGTATTCTGTTATTCTAATGTACAAATACTGTCGCATATTCTACAGTTAACAACATTACAGTGGTATTTAGGATTCCTTATTAAAGTGGTCATTATGTCTACGATTTATTGACAGGCTAAACAAATTCATCAAACATATTCATCCCTTAGTACACAGGTATAATATCTATCACATGCACAATTCAAACGTAAACAAAAAACCATTTTTAAATAATTGTGGGTTTTACCTATTCCGTGAAAGATAAGGTAGTAGATACTCGTAGATAAGTACATCTTTCTCGAGAGCGCCAGTTGAATATTGCATCAGGCTGTTTGTACTGAGTCGTTTCCTATCGACGTCAACCTGATTTATTTCCTAGAGATATATTACATAATAAATAAAACATCAAACGTTCAGTGTTTGTTTTAGCAATATTTTCAGTCTTTTGTAGATAAACTATCGAATATCACCGTGGTTGGACTTACAAGTTATCTATATAGAATTGTACATCTTTATATCAAGTTCTTGGTTATACTTCCGCTATTTGTACACACCTATATAGGTAGGTAATTGTATAAGCTACGGATCTTAATCGCGTAAATATTTTTATTTTTATTTCATTCCTCGACGTTTCGATCGCATTATAACAGTCGTGGTCACGGGTCCTAAATATTTGCGCGATTAAGACCCGTAGCTTATAAAATTATATAATTTACTAGCTTTCGCCCGCGGCTCCACCCGCGTGGATGTCATAAAAACTATCCGATATCCTTCCCCGGGACTCAAATTATCTCCACACCAAATTTCATTTGAATCAGTTCAATAGTTTCAACGTGAAAAGTTAATAGACAGACAGCGTTACTTTCACATTTATAATATCAGTATGGATAGCTGTCGCCCGTGGCTTCGCCCGCGGCTTCGCTTAAGGGTTGATTTTCGATTGTGATCAAAACGAAACACGTTAAAGCCAATTAAGAAATTTCACAAAATCAAAACATTTATTTCATTCATTTCATAAAACTTTGACACCGATTTTCAACCAGATAGGGGTGTTTTTTTGAAAAATCCTTACTTATCGGATGCCTACATCACATAAGGAATATGTCCTCAAAATTTGACGTCTCTACGATCAGCGTTTTAGGCTGTGCGTTGATCCATCAGTCAGTCAATCAAGACAAAGAATTTTATATTCAGGATGATTTGTATTATACGTACTATTAGTTTTGGAAAATATTTAATATATTAATCCTTAGACACCTACCACTTGTTTTTGGAGTTATGACCTTAACTATCTACAGACTATTTCACTGGAGTAAAATCGTTGTTTATTGTGAGGTTTAGGCCCTAAACCTGACAAAGAAACATCGATTTTACTCCAGGGTCTCTCAAATGTGTGGTAAATGGTTGCGTGACAAAAGTAGTTGGTAGGTGGTGAAGGGTACATTTTGTATTTTTTTGTCAAAAAATATAGGTATCACGAAGTCGAAGGTATCACGGAGACATTTTACAACGATGAAGCTGAACCTAACTCCATGTAAAATTACTAGCACATTCTCATGTATCTATTTGCTTCCAGACTAACGAGATGTTCCATCGTGAAATGGAAGCGGCTGGAGTCCCAGTCTCCCCCTACGCCCCTCAAACCTATGATGCCGTATGGGCCATAGCCCTGGCACTCAGCAAAGCGGAACTGTTGTGGAGAACTTTAGGGTCCAGGAGAAACAATGGCACAAATATAATCAGACTCGGGCTCAGCCATTTTGATTATGATCGACAGGATATGGCGAAGGAATTCCTGGATCAGTTAGCCAATCTCAGTTTCGTTGGAGTATCGGTGAGTTTGGGGAAATATGCTATTGGTTTTGAGAAATCGTTAACTCTCATGCAGTCACTTTTGATTATGTCAGCGCATATGTTCTTATGTGAAATCGCAGGAATATTATAAGGTTAAAATCTTTTTTCATTGCTCGACATTTCAAGCTTATTACAATAGCCATGGTCAAGTGCCAATTGAGAAGTTGTGTCAATTTTTTTTTATTTATAATGAAAACCAACAGAGTTTCAAAGTATGTACAAAAGTATAAGATTGTAGTAAGGCCAATTATAGGTTTCCCTGTAAATTACAACTACTGTGTAGTGTACGAACGAAATACCAAACTGCAAATGCAATTTTGAAAATAACCAAAAGTACTAGTATAGTATTATATTATCTGTGCCAAAAGAGAAAAATAATGGACTACTTAATGAAAAGATGAGATGAGATGTTGACCAGAGTTATTTCTTAATATTCGTGACCATTAGTGTCTTGAATGAGGTTTTATAAGAACTAAAAAGATCTACTTGACTAAAGTATTGTAAGTTCGAGCAATCCTTGTTAATACGCAATTTTTGGCAGAGGTGGTAAAATAGGGGTATGACGAGTGTCACTTGTGCAACCAGTTCATGGTCCTTATTCACGTTCTTTTTTCCGTTTTCGAGGCAAAAAAAATATATTTTAGCAGATCAGTTGGGCTGACTACTCGTATTACTAGTCTATACATAATGAATTATGTAATTTCAGGGACCTGTATCATTTAATGGAGCTGACAGGATAGGAACATCAGCGTTTTATCAAATTCAAGGTAAAGATTTTGTCAACTCTTCTTCCTCTTATTCTGATAATAAGAATGGAATCCAACAATCATTCTCGATCCTGATATTAAAAAGGGAATCCACCATTCATCCTTCCAATCTCAACCCAATATTTTTCAAACAAAAACAATTTAAATCGGTTCAGCGTTTTAAGCTTGAAAGTATACAAGATAATATTAGTATAGATGTGGAAGTAATTCTGTCTGAATTACTTCCACATCTATACTAATATTATAAAGCTGAAGAGTTTGTTTGTTTGTTTGAACGAACTGCCGAATTGAAAAAAATCTCTTTACTGTTGGATAGCCCATTTATCGAGAAAGGCTATAGGCTATATTACATCACGCTACGACGAATAGGAGCGGAGCAGCAATGAAAAAATGTTGCAAAAACGGGAAAATTTTTCAAAGACGAATTTGCGCGAATCAGCTAGTTTATATTAGTTTGGATTCAGGATGGATTTCTGCTATGTGTGCAGTTATCCTGTTATTCTTTATATGCCTCCCCATCTTTTTTTTTTCTTTTACACATAGGAGGCCGACCAAAAACAGTAGCCTTATACAGCCACGGTCGAGAGATGACGTGTGCGGAATGTACAAGACCTCAGTGGGCAGGAGGTGTCCCTGCTGCGAGAAGGGTACTGGTCCTAAGGGTGGACTCCGTGTGGGCGCCCGCCAGGCTGGCTGTGGCGGCGCTGGCGGCTCTAGGAGTAGCCCTGGCTTTGGCGTTTTTGGTGTTCAATCTGCATTACAGTAAACGAAGGTAGTTCAGGAATATTTACTTTTAGAAAGCGTTATCTAACGATGATTATGTTGTAATTACAATCTTATTAATTCCAGCCTTATTTTGCTTATCTCATTTAGTTTCTTACATTAGTCGCTCAATATACAAGCTTAAGGTCCGTTAAATAAAGCTACTACAGTGGCCAGTGGCAGATCCAAGAGGAGAGCTAGAGGGCTCAAGCCCCCACCCCCCCAATCATTTACCATTCACCCATTTCATTCATGAGTGGTGCAACAACGGCCCTCACAAACCACAATCCAAGCGCCCCCAGACAACAATCCTGGATTTACCCCTGACAGTGGCACGCATAGGACTATGCATGCGAGTCCGACCACTTATCCAGTATATAACTTTCGAAACTAGACGATCTCTATATCGCGTTGACTTTACAAACCCTGGACGTTTCTCAGTTCAGTCATTGGGATCTAGCTCATTTTTTAACTTAACTAGTAATGTGGGTCGCATACAATATATATACAATGGATAGGATTCGAAGCCGCGACCTTTCGATTACGAGACCGATGACTTAACCATCACGCTGCAGCTTTCACTCTCTAATTTGCGATGTCCGCGCACAAGACAAATTTGACAAGGATCAAAAAGCAATAAACCTATTCATATTAGCACTTCACACAACCAACTTAAGTTCAAAACCTGTTCCAGATCAATAAAACTGTCTTCTCCTCGCCTAAACAACATGACGCTGATCGGATGTGTGCTGGTGTACACGGCTGTCGCGTTGTTGGGAGTGGACAACGCTACGTTGCCTTCCTACGTGCCGTTCTCGGCTATGTGCACTGTAAGTTGACCAAGAAGCTTATAGAGGAGACTGAAGACCGAAGTTACTAAATTACCGAGTTATAGAAATAGAGTTTATCGTGTCGTCTCGCTTAGAATGAGACCCACCTTCTATAAGCATAGTGTCAAATCATTGTTATAAAAGAATAGACTTGTTTTCTTCAGTAACAATTTTATAGTGTTGACCCCAGTTATCAGTATAACCTTCTCGGTATTGCCATTTTAACGAATGAAACACCTCCCAAAGTGATATACTCCAAAAATACACATTCACATAAAAAAAGTCACATTCACCACCTCTTTGGGTATAAAAGTACCCGATTTGGAGGTTAAAACCTCCTTCAAATCCTCCCCCCAAAACTACGAAAACTCTCTAAAAACTAGGTCAAACAACGCTCATGTAAAACAACGCCCATGAGTAAAAGTAATAGGAACATGTAAATCTTCCTTGCAGGGCAGAGTTTACATCCTGTCGGCAGGCTTTTCGCTGGCTTTTGGATCTATGTTCGCCAAAACGTATCGTGTTCACAGGATATTCGTAAGGTATGTCATTAAATTTAGAATAATAATTAGTGTAGTGAGCATAGCCAGAGTAGGTTTGGGGGTTCAAGTCGAGTCGTGTCTATATCTTTCGATATAGACACGACACCACTTGCCTCTAAATTCCTGCTCATTCGGTTTTATCCTTCTAGACAGTGAAACTCCTCCCTCTCCCTGGACCTGAACCGATTGCTTCTGGCCCAGAAATATATAACCATGTACTCTGGGTGAGGGGAGCTTCCTTCTAATGTATAATTTAGATTGATTGATTATTCATGATGATAACTGCTGACAAAACCAAATAAAACCAACCAAATTTTGATACCGGACCTGCTTAGGGCAAGTTAATTCTCTGGGTAGCACCAAAGAGTTCTCATCATAGAGGTCTTTCACAGCAACCGCAGTGGAGTCTGCAAGACCAAGTTACTTCAAGATACTCCACTAATATCATTAGTGTGTGCGTTGTTGGTGATCGATGGTATGATAGTCACGCTGTGGGCTATGCTGGACCCCATGGAGAGACACCTAAAGAACTTAACCACGGAGATCAGCCCAACTGATAGAGGTGTCATTTATCAGCCTCAGGTTAGATTTATACTTCTTTTAGTCAAACTTTAAATGCCAAAAAACAAATTATTTCATTACGCATATTTATAACAGGACATTTTTCGAATTGGACATTCTGCGAACTGGACATCCTGCGAACTGGATATTTTGCGACCGCTGGACATTTTGCGAATTAGACATTCTGCGCCTAAACGGATTATTACATCCTACGGAATCCTAGTCCTTTTTCCCCTTTTCTAAGGGAACATGAATGTGTCTCGTAGAATGTTTCAGTTAGGCAAATAACCTATAGTCCAAACTCAGAACCAGTTGTATCTCACAACTTGCAATAACTCCAAAGGCGAGACTAGTTTGATTCACTAAAAAAATCTACAAGTCGCAATACTTATTAAAACCAAAAAAAAAAAATCTCTTCAAGATTCTAACCAATCCAATATATTTTTCAGATAGAAGTCTGCAAATCCCAAAATACGACAGGATGGCTTTGCGCTTTGTATGCCTACAAGGGCCTACTTTTAATAGTGGGAGTCTACATGGCTTGGGAGACCAGAAACGTCAAGATTTCTGCTCTCAACGACTCCAAATACATAGGCATTAGCGTGTACTCTGTGGTAATAACCAGCGCAAGTGTAGTCGTTATTGGAACGATCATATCTGAGAGGGCGACTCTTGCCTACATATCAATTACAAGCTTGATATTAATTACTACAACATCTACTTTATGTTTGATGTTTCTGCCTAAGATTGTTGCTATAAGGACTAAATGTGAGTATTTAACTTTCTTCTAATATAGTAACCCAAAATCCTACCTTTCCCAAAATTGAACACTTATGACTGTTCTACACTCAGTTAGATTTACATCTAACAACATAACCTTTATCAATATTTGGAAGATGCAAAAAATTAAGCTTTAGTACTTCTCGATCAATGAAAAAACACTTTTTTTTTAAAGATAACTAGCAATGTGGGATTTTGGTCCCACATCACTAGCAATCCTGTTAAACCCTCCAGCTAAGCTCAATGGCTTGTGTTAAGAATGGGTTCACGTCGGTTATAATGGATTGGATTCGAAACCGCACCCTCACGATTGCAAGACCGATGCCTTAGCCATTAGGTTACGATAGTATACTTTTACCAAAGAAAATAGTATCGTATGACAAAGGTTATACGTCGTACTCTTGACGTATCCGCTGTTTTTGAAACTACTAACTTGGTTTTCAGCAATGGCAAGAGGCTACATGATATCTCTTTTCTATAAAGCATACCATCTGGCTTCTTTCTGGATTATTAAAAACTTTACTAACCTTGGACCTTTTTATCGTATCAACGTCTCCTTCTTCATGCAGCTGAAATAGGATTTTTCCTTACTGCAGGAGTTGTCTTTTTAAAAATCAACTGAAAATCTTTTCAGCTGAAGATGACCCCGTAATCCAAAGCTTAGGATTAAGACTAGAATGTAAGACCAGAAGATTCGTAACAGACGAGACACAGGAGCTACACTTCAGGATAGAGATACAGAACAAGGTATATAGGAGAGAGGTGGCAGCCTTAGACAAGGAAATCGGGAGGCTAGAGAAACTGTTAGCTGAACCACTGGATTCTGGTAGTGGATCCAATGTGTCGATATCTTTGCATAAAAGGGTAAGTTGGTTCAATATAAAATTAGAACATGGTTACAAATTTTTGAATGTGTAGGAGGTGAGAAGGAGCTGCATCTCCCTGCCCCCTCCCCTACCTCCTTCTGGCCACGCCCTTGCTGGCCCTTATAATTCCATCAATACCTGGTGGGTGGATACCTAGGACTAGTAGTCACAAAATCTATAATTAACACGTTCTGCTGTTGATTGATCTGTGTTGGTGTTCGATATAAGTACTAATATTTCATACTTATATCGAACACCAACTACTAACGACGAACTAATATTTCACTAAACATTATTTTGCGATGGAACATACAGAAAAACACCGGGTATTCCCAGTATTTTACCGGAGACTTCTTTCATTTCGCAGACTGAATTGAACACCGTAGAAGAAGAAGGAATGTCTCGGGCAGACGTTGACAGGCGCACACCAAGCATAAGCGGAGGTCTACCAATGCTTCTCCTATCAGTTCTGCCCCCAGTCATCCCTCGGGCCAGCTGGCCATCAGCCGAAGCCTACCGTGGTCGAAATTCAGTCAGTTTTAGCTCACAACCAAAACTAAACTACCGAAAATCCCAACCAGCAATAGACCTTTACAATCTCTGTTTAAATAAACGAGAAGAACACACCGGTCTTCTGAGCAGACTAAAAAGCTTCTTTGGCAGTAGACCGTCAAGTAGAAAAGCGTCTACCATGTCTATAGCAGATCCAACTGGTCAAAGTATTGCAGCAGCTTTAAAGATGCATGTTGGTATGATAGCTGGTCTAGTTCCAGGCAATAGGAAACATTCCATGGTCTTATCATGTAACACCCTTCATGTACCACATCCTGAGTTAAAACTAAGAAGAGAATCTTACGCGCAGAGTGGACCAATAATTCGTGTGACTGATGACGAGCCTTCATGTTCTTATGACCCTCAACCGCTACAGAGAATCCCTCAGAAGTACATCGCTGAACCGGAGACGAAAGTGAACTTTGTACTACCAGATACACATAAAAAACCGATGTCCCATCAGAATTCCTGTGAGAAATTCAAAGGCTCTCCAAGGTTCCCTCATAGGATATCACCCTCTGCTGGCAACAGTCTTACAACTCTCGATACGAGAAGAAAGACTAGTGCTGACAGTGTCTTCGGTATAACAGCCAGGGTATTTGAAGAACAGCGAAGATATAGCCACCAAAATGTCAATCAAGATGTCAAAGGGAAGTCGATATTGGAAAGCAGGTGGAAGTCCACTGAAGATGCGAGACCAGGTCCTTCGTCAGCAAAGGATTAGGTGATGTGTACCAGTAATTGTGCCAAAGATTTTCGACTGTAATGTGGATTTATAGGTACTTTAAGCAATAAGTTCATTGGCTTATTACACAGATGGCGCTAAGAATTGTTGGGTTTTTTAGGGTACGTTTTTAGGGTGCTGGCACGGCGACCATATTGTATTGTGGCACATAAATATAATATTTCAAATTATTAATTTGATAGTTCCAAAATAATAATTTAAAAAATTAAAACAATTTTGTAAAACATACATTAA
Organism: Herminia tarsipennalis; assembly: GCA_945859575.2. Lineage (NCBI taxonomy): Eukaryota > Metazoa > Arthropoda > Insecta > Lepidoptera > Erebidae > Herminia > Herminia tarsipennalis. Next base: position 3,285,181 of record OX243834.2, on the reverse strand, counting down.
TATCAAATTATAATCGATTAATAATAATCAAAAATGCAATTATTGTATTTATAAATCGTCTATGATGAAATAAGTACTAAGATTAAGTTTAATAATAACTTTAAAAAAAAGAGTAATAAATTCAATTACCATAGAAATAGATAAGATCAATCAAGCAATAAAATATTGTAATAATGGTCCGGATAGTAATGAGTAATTAAAATAAATAATAAGATAATATCATTAAAATATATCATTTCTGGAATAGTATAAAATTCATGGGACAATTTTATAAGAATAATAATATTAGGTACTTAATATTTTTTAGCTTTTTTTTCCTGGTAAAATACAACAATAAAAAACCAATGTATTTTTTTTTCATTTGATGATAATGCCGTAGATGGGCCATTTTTCTACAAAGTTTTGTATGTTAAAAATAGAGAATCAGAAACAGACCCTATAATTCTATAACACTTTAATAGCTACAACAGAAAACGCAAAATATACATATAAGTACTTGTGTATTAAAAGGTGTAATAGAAACTATATTTCTAATGAAAATTTAAAAAAAAATTAATAAGTGGTCCCATTTTTATCCAGGTTTCAATGTAAAAGTATATATAATGTATATATTTAAAGACGTGTAGTTAATTGTACATAATATTATGTGTGTAGGGTATATAAATAGATACTGACGCCTAAAAAGGCCCAGCCTCTCAAAGAGCCCACGTTTGCCTAAGTTAGTGTATATTATACTGGAGATAACTTTCTGAATTTACCGTCTAAAATGAAAGTTTCAAAGCGGGCCTATATAGATTTTGGGCCTTTTTATGCGATAAAATATTATTAATAATAATAATCATGTGGTTTATCATGATTAAAAAAAGGAAAATTGACACCAAAAAGTAGTTCTTAGATGGCTTATGGCGAATCGCTTGCAGATATCGCCAATAAGAAAGACACTTCATTGTAATCTCTCACTTTTGTAGGATTTTTTTTAAACCGAGTTGGTTTTAATCGATAAAAAATGTTTTGAATTTTTTTTATACTATTAGGATTGAATGTTGGCCCTTAGCGGTATACATCTTTTATTTTAAAACAGACAAGTATAAAATAAAATTAAGCGCTTAAATTACGTTTTTATTTATAGAACTCCTAGATATTTTGTCTAGAAAATACATAAGTAGGTAAGTAGATATTCATAAATATGATTTAATCTATTTGTAAATATTCAAATTTTATATGTGTGACAAAACTGTGTTACTAGTGTATTTCGTATAATAAGTAGAAAAACTTTTATTATATACAATATTAATATAATGTATAAAACACTATGCCAATCTATTAAAATAATATTTATAAATAAATACATATACCTACCTACTTAGAGAATGATAAAACATCCTGATCAATTTAACGTGAAAAAATATAACGACCTGCTAGTCTCAGGCGCGGATCCAGAAGTTTGTTCAAGGGGGGGGGGCAACATGTGACCCAACCGGCCAAGTGAGAGTTGCTCGCGCGAGGGAGTATGCATTTAATTCAACACCGATACACCAGCCAGTACTGTCCAGGGGGCGGGGGCAATTGCCTGTCGAAACACATCGGTAGTGTAAAATTCTCCAAAAAAAGGTCTTTTAGTCGAACCTGGGTGGGGGGAGCAACTGCCCCTGTTACCTACCCTTGAATCCGCGCCTGTCTGGTCTGGTCATATTTAGGTATAGGTACCAGTACTAGGAGTGGGCATAGACACTAAGTCGTGGATCGCATTACCTACAATAAGTGTTCAAGCTGTAAATTTAATGTTGCCGAGTTTACAATATTTTGGTCAGCCCTGCTTGTCGTTTAATGTAGTTGTAGTCTAACTTCTCTTTCCAGGGCCCTTATTCACGCACATGCGCGGTTGACATCTATGAGCGCACCGCGCATGCGCCAGTTCGTGCGGGCTTGTCACGACAACGAAATAAAGATAGTGAATAAGGACCCAGGACTAGTACACTGTGTATAAGTCGTAGAACTTATACTTATTTCTATAATCTATGCTCACTACTTAAACCGGTACATAAAACAGACCTTTTATAGCTCGTCAGTCAGTTTAGTGTTCACTCCCACTGAACCTTCCAAAATAAATTCTACGTACAAATATTTTTAAAACCACAAACTAAAATTATCGCTGATGTTATTTTTACTTGACCTATGCATTTTGATTTAAAATATTTATCGTAATAACTTAGTCTTAAAATATGTACCTACATATTTTACTGTCAGTGAAGACTTTTCAATGTATAAAGCACTTTATTTTTAGAGACGTCTGTATAGTCCTTACGATCCCAAAGTGTTCAATTGTTTATATAAATGGGATCTTTCGTGTGTAGAATACCTTATTTAGATTGATATCGTGTGAATATGGGAATAAACTTTTAAATTGAATTATTGTAGTTTTTGTTGTATTTTTAAGGAGCGTCTAAACGGGCCATTTTTATGGCAATTTGTGGCGGCAACGCTGTGGGCCGGCAACATGGCGGTACTCTCCAATATTGATTTGATGGTTGCCGGACGATCATGGACGCTGAACGATCGATTTTCCGCAATGTTGCCCGGCCTATTTTGTTGTTGTTTCAGTCGCTCTCTATTTTATTGTTGCCGGGTTGTGTAGCCCGTTTAGAAGACTGGATCATGCGCCATACTAATGTAGACATATTGCCAGTATTGGCCGAGCAATTAATTGCCAATAGTGCCGCCAAAAAATTCCGTAATAAATGGCCCGTTTAGACGCCCTAGTAATTTGATACGGCATAAAATATGTATTCCTGCCGTCTTTGCCTGGGCTATGGAAGGTAGAGATAAGGAGAAACATATCTGTGTATAAACAAGTAAACCTCTACTCTCTCTCTCTCTCTCTCACTCTATAAAAGCTTGCCAATCGAAAAGTGTTCTTGGCTAACTTTATTTTTCCCTCTTTCGATAAAGCATATTTTTTTGTCTATTCGCCAGAAATTAAACCTGGGGCAAACGTTAGAAAAGTGTACGATAAATCAATAGCAAAAAGAACTAGATTTACCAACCGTAACCGAATCAAGTTAGTGTGTTTAATAGATTGCTATTGTTTTTTTATCAGGCGTTTTTATTTTCCTACGTTAAATCCTCCGTTGTGATGCTTTAATTTTATCGTTGTTACATACTACTCTTCAACTCTAATCATTCCGCATCCCCCGTTTCTTTATATGTATAGTTTTCGATCATACAGATTGCGCGCGCGACGGCTAGAGGCGCTGCTTGTTTCTAGAAATCTCCACGTGCCTCGTACAAACAGTGCCGCTTGATTTGCCCATAACTTGGCTTCAATACATTGGATACCGTTTCTGTTTTAACTTGTGACTTGGCTGTGCTTAAGGGACTTAGTTTGTGTTGTGACGTGAAGCAACTTTTGCTGTCTATAATGTCCTATAGACCATGTATTATTTGCTGGAGAAGGACACTGTTATTGTAGCCTAAACATGTCTGTATTGTGGTTCATGACGTGGGCTAGACATCAACAAAACTCAAGTCCTCTAGCTCAATTTCTCGATTACATAATAAGACATGATGTGGAAAGAGAATCGAGTAGTGATAATGATTAACTAAGTTTATCTATATGAATTTAGTAGCATGTAATTGTTCTATGATATTGTAAACAATTTTTTTTGTAAAACCAAGAAGTACAAAAAGAAATCGTTTTGGTTTTGATTTTTATGGTTGTATCATTTCTTTTTTGTAAGAATATTTAGAAAAGTAACCTAGAAGACATATACAAGCGTGTTTCTGTATTATGTTCCACACTCATCCTACAGCGGGTACCTACTTGTTAAAGAGTGTTACCCACTAATTTGTATCCATTCGTTCCTATAAAAAAAAAACTGTTAGGGTATATATAATATACCAGTAACACCCAACTTAAACAATTTTAATCTTAAAATATCAGGTATGATTGTAATTTTAATATAAGAAAAATAGGAAACGCCTGACATCAAGACAATAGCAATTTTTCTCTATTTATCTTCGTTCGGTTAGTTGAAAGGCCTCTAACATATGACCTAGGTTTTATTTGTGGCGAAAGGAAAAACGTAAATCGTGGCAAGTTTTTTTTTTTTATAATAATATCTTGGGACAACTCACCCAAAGCTGTCTGATCCCAAACTAAGCAGAGCTTGTGCTATGGAAACCAGACAACCGATAAACATACTTATACATTTCAAATAACACCCAGACACAGATTAAACCATCGTGCTCATCACACAAAGTTTTATCCTGGGTGGGGATCGAACCCACGACCTCTTGCGTAGCAGTCGGATACACTCCCACCGCGCCACAGAGGCAGTCAAAGTTTACATTGGTCTTAGTTTCAACTTATAGTTTCTAACACAGAGAATATGTTTTGGTAAGCTTGCCTACTTATTTCTGTTCATGGTTATTATATTTTCGCGTCATGTGAACGCAATAACAATTTTTTCTCGCGCGTATCACTGTCGCGTAATTCGCAATATCATTCATTCGATGAAATACTTGCCAGTAATACGCTCAGTAGCTTACAGTAGCAACAGGGTACACTTAAATCTGTTTACAACTGATCCTTTTGTACCATCAGCCCCATTTTGAAGGGTATTGAACTCAGGCGCGGTTACATGGAGGGGGGGGGGGGCAACAGGGACAATTCCCGCCTCCCCCAGACCCGAATGACTGAATGATCACTTTTTTGACCATTTGAGAATTTTGACACTGGATCGGAATGTTTACACAGGCAATTGCCACCCTCGCCTCCTCCGCGGTGGGAGGTACCGGTATTGAATAAAATCCCCCCCTCATGCAAGCGACTCACACTTAACCGGTTAAGTCAAATGTTGACCCCCCCCCCCCCCCCAGAAAAAAGTTCTGGTACCGCGCCTGATTGAACTGTTATTTACAACTTAAGCTGGTTAAAACTTAAAGGGTAGATGAATAAGAGGCAGAGATGAAATAAACTGACATTTTATTTTTTTTCTTAGGTAACATTTGATTAGGGAGATAAGCCTAAATCGGGTACCCCGCCTAAATCGGGTATGCTTGTTTGTGTGCGTGTTACGTCTATTAGTGAGAATGTACGAGTGCAGCGAGGTGGCGTGACAGTCGGCCAATCACAGGCAGTCGGCTCTCCGCTGTGACGCAAGCGCTTGCAAGGTAAGATTGAAAACAATATTTTTGATGGTTTTACTAAAAAAAAAGACTTTTGGTAACAGTGAATACTCAAATATTGTATGGATTATGTTTACTTAAGTTTTGTGTTGTGATTTTGTAAGGAATTATGCATCTAAATTAAAAAAACTTGTGGCATTCCTGCATTTGGTTTTGAGGTTATGGCGGTTAAAAATAAAAACATGCGTTTGGGCATAACGGGTAGGGGTAAAACGGGTATGTACCCGATTTGCCCTAGTATGGTCATGTAAGTAGTTTGGGTGGTTGAAATGAGGTTTTAATTAAGATTTTTGGTTTGTTTTATTCTAGATGGTTAACAAATATAAAAGAAAAACCTCTAATGCATCATGAGACGAGGCAGTTATGAAACTTGCTATGGAAGAAGCTAGCAAAACCTCAGTGAAGGGTGCGGCTAAGAAGTACGGTATAAACTTATCCACGTTGCAGCGGCACATCAAAAAAGGATGCCCGAAGAAGAAACTTGGCAGGTACACAACTGTATTCACGGATCCTCAGGAACTCGAGCTTCTTGAATATGTGTTTCATATGGAAGGTTTGTTTTTTGGACTGACCAAGAAAGAATTCTTAGAACTCGTGTACCAATATGCCGAAAACAACAATATTCCACACCCATTCAAAAATGGAATGGCAGGTGAAGATTGGTACATTGGGTTTAAAGTACGACATCCTGATTTAAGTCTACGCCGTCCAGAACCGACGTCATTAGCACGCGCTAGGGGTTTTAACAAACCACAAGTACAGAGGTTTTTCGATTTGCTAGAGGGAGAGATCGATAAACATAAAATTGACGCGACGCGCATTTACAATGTTGACGAAACTGGAATTCAGACTAATAGCAACAAGCCGCCTAGAGTTCTTAGTAGATCAGGAAAAAAACAGGTTGGTGTGATATCTAGTGTCGAGCGTGGTAAACTCACAACAGTGGTTTGCTGTTGCAATGCAGCAGGTGCGTTTATACCCCCATTTTTAATCTTTGGGAGAAAGCGAATGGTGCCAAGACTTCTAGATGGCGCTCCACCTGGATCAGTCGCAAGCTGCACAGACAACGGCTGGATAAATGGCCCAACATTCTTAGACTGGCTTCGACATTTTGTGGATATGACTAGGCCAACTAGTGAGCAAAAAATAATTTTAGTAATGGACAATCACGTGTCACATAAATATTTAGAAGTCCTGGATTATGCTTCAAAGAACAATGTGATTTTTGTGTCTTTTCCACCACACACAACGCACCGATTACAGCCTTTGGATACGTGTGTTTACGGACCACTTAAAAATTATTTCGAACAAGCTGTTTCGGTATTTCAGCGTACCCACGTCGGGCGCATTATTTCACAGTATGACGTGGCCAGATTGTTTGGTGAAGCCTACATGAAAGCGGCCAGTGCCCATAACGCAATAAAAGGGTTTTCATCTACTGGCATTTGGCCAACCAATCGGTACGTATTTGACGAAAGTGATTATATGCCATCTACTTTGACAGACAGGCCGGAGCCAGTTACTGGAAATGAGGAGTCGGCAAATATTCAACCCGCTGTGTTGAATATCGAGATACCTACTAACGATAACACCGATATTACAGAAACACCGACTATTTTAAGCGAAACAGCAGAAGTGACAGCAGGACAAACTGAAGAAACAGCATCTGAGATGCAGTCCAACAATTCTCCGCCACTAGTAGCTGACACAGACTTGGAGTTACAGGTTACTGAAGTCAACAGGCCCACAACTCCGGAAATGCAGCCGTCACCACCAATAAAACAGCATAAAACTCCAATAGACATCAGACCACTCCCTCAAATCACACCGAATATAACTACACGAAAACGTAAGGCACAAAAGGCTGAAATACTAACAAGCACACCAGTAAAAGAGGAACTAAGGGAAAAAGAAAACAAAAAGAAGAAACCTACTAACACTAAACTTAAGGCAGTGAAGAAAAATTTAAAGGAACCCAGCACTAACAAGAAGGAAGTAATATCTTGTTGTAGTAATACCAACAAGAGACAGGTAAGATCCAAACGTGGTCCAAAAAACAGTCAGAATGACAAAACTGAATACGCTTGCTTAGTCTGTGCTGATCTATATACTGAACCACCTCTAGAAGATTGGATCAGGTGTGACGATTGTGACATGTGGGCTCACGAAGCGTGCACTTCTTATTCTGGCAGAGGCAATTATTACTGTGATGCCTGCCAAGAGTAATTTAGTTTTTATTTAATTCTTATTTACTAGTTTTTATTTAGTTGTTTTGTTCCACCGATGATTTATAATTTAAACAAGATTAAAGATTGAATACGGGTCTAATTAAACATTTAGGAAGTTTTAATGAGCAAATATAAGTGATCTCATGTTAAAGTATTTTGTAAAACTATAAAAATAACAATAGGTACTCTAGTTTATTTTTAAATTCTTCTTAGTAGCTGTTTGTTGCCAAAGATGATTTATAGTTTAAACAAGATAAGATTGAATATGAGTCTGATTAATAATTTAAGACGCTTAAATGAAAATATAAGTGATTTTATGTTAATAAATATTGTAAAACTATACAAATAAGTTGATTGTTCTCATTATATAGCCTTTACCCGTTATGCCCTGATGAGGTACCTGATTTAGGCCCCCTATAAGGGCAAAACGGGTATTTGGAAGGGTCTCCTAATTTCTGTTTTTCTAAGATTGTTGAAGAGAATGGTTATGTTTGTTATTTTTTTTATATACTATATTAAATAAACATTTCCTTTAGTAAAACTATTTGGTACATTTTACGTTTCTAAGTATTTTTTATTTCACATGTCCCTTAGCGTACCCGTTTTAGGCTTACCTCCCCTACGTACAGAACTAGCAATGTGGGATTTTGGTCCCACATTACTAGCAATCCTGTTAACCCCTCCAGCTAAGTTCAAAGGCTTGTATTAGGAGTGGGTTAACGTCGGTTATAATGGGTAGGATTCGAAACCGCGCCTTCACGATTGCGAGACAGATGCCTTAGCCATTAGGCTAATATACCTTAATCTACAGTTAAACTTTAGAATAAGGTACATTTTGAGAAACACTAATACATTTTACAACATTAGCCTTTAGTAGCTTTTAATATTGATATTCAAAATTAAACAATAAATATATATATTGGATGAACCCAGTGGCGGATTTGGCGGGCAGAGCCGGACAAAAAATACTATAATTAAAAAAAAATACTATACTCGCGCACTGAGGGTTCCGTACAGTGCAAAAAAGATAGTTACACATGTCCGGAATCGCGAGTAGGTACCACTCGCACTTGGCCGATTTTTTTTATTATCAGATATTTGATTACCCGCCTAATTCGCTACTGCTACTATATTACAATTTGCACCAGTCCTTTAACATGGTGTATAGTGTATTAGTCGCAGCACCTTACCCCCATATCAAGTTTATAAACATTCAAACATTGTAAAATTGCCAATTTGAAAAGAGTGGCCGCGAGTTTTTATTGCCAGGTTCTTTTCTACGGCTTTACCTATTGTTTGCGAACTTGGCATTACATGTACATGTAGAATCCCGACGTATCACAAGAGTTGTTTTGTATCCTAAGTGAATTAAGAATTTTGAATTTGAATTTGACCGCATTACTGTTATGTTATAACAACTTTTTGTATAACTCATTCCCAAAAATATACATACGTAAAAGCGGGTTTGAGTCCAAACAAAATTATCCTTAAAACATTTAACAAAAAATCTTTTTCTTCATTCTAAGCAGACTCGCTTATAGGTTGAAAGTTAAACTTCACCACTCATCCTAACAATTCTCTCCTCAATGATTCTTCTAATATTAGCATTAACACTTGGTAGCTCAGCATGTTTCCTCACAGACAGTTCAATCTTTTGCACCAATTCTATTTCTCTAGACCACGCAATGAAGTTAGTGATTCTACAGTCGTCCGGGGAGCCGATACGGCCGGTGCGACCGCAACGGTGGATGTAGTCGGCTGTGTATAGAGGGAAGTCGTAGTTTATTATATGTCGCGTCTGAAATAATAATAAAAAATACAAATTGCATTAGGTATTCTAGAAAATGCACACGCATGCGCCTAACGGCCACTGTCAATAACGTGATGTCATAATTGACTGTGGTCAGGCGCATGCGTGCGTTGCTTAGCAACCAGTCAACGGAACGTGAGTGCTGACGTCACACTTTTTCTTGCGTGCATCTATAATAATATTATAAAGCTTAAGTTTGTTTGAACGCAATAATCTCAGGAACTACTGTTCCGAATTTAACAATTCTTTCAATGTTGGATAGCTCATTTATCGAGGAAGGCTATAGGCTATATAACATTACGCTACGACCAATAGGAGCGGAGCAGCAATGAAAAATGTTGCAAAAACGGGAAATTTTACGCAGACGAAGTTGCGCGGGACAGCTAGTTATGGATATTACTTGGAAGATTTAAATCATTAATAGACTCACCCGTATAGTATCCAACCCTCTTGAAGCAATATCAGTACACGACAGCACATTAACTTTGCCACTTTTAAACGTTTCAAATTTGCCCAGTTTCAATGGTACGGCCATTTTCCCGTTAATATTGATACAATCTATGTTGTTCTCGTTCAGGAACATTGATACAAAGTCACATGTGGCTGTTTTATTGGAGAATATCATCACTGGACGGTCTTCGTTCACATCTGCTTGTACTAGTTTTAATAGTTCCACTGGTTTCTGGGCTTTGCCTAGTCTGACGAATCTGTTGATATATAAAAGGTTAAACACGCTTTTATTGGTTGATTTTTATGTAATGTAAGATTCTCCTTATATTTAGTTACATAGCAATCTACACACACAATACCTGTCTAATTAGTGGAAGATCCAGGAGTGGCTAAGGGGCTAAAACACTCCCTTCCCCCTTTTAATAAATGATGATGGTTCTTAAAAAGATACGGATTTGACTTGACAGCTAAATACCCTACTATTACATGTAGATTCCTGGAAGGACCTGAGTACGGGCTACTGGGGATACTCTTGAAGAGAGAGTTCTATCTTGGAGAGAGAGCACGGCAGAGTGGACCGTGAATTGATTAATGACAGTGCTCGAAGAATCCTGAGTACGATTTCGAGCACAGTGTTTGGTCAATTGATAGTTTGCTCCTATCCACTTTGACCTCCACCGCATCATTGGAAACGCATCCTATCGAAATTATTATTAGGCGAAAGCTCTCAAGCCGGTCGGGGTGTAGAAAATACCATTTTTTTTTCTTTAAATACCGAAAAAAAAGCAGGCAAAAACAATCAAAAAAAAATTTTTAAGTATTTTCATCAAATTTGCACTAAAACAATCGGTTAGGTTAAGTTAGAACTGAGACCCCTACGAGGTGAGCGCGAGAAGCGCGCGTGCCGCGGCAGCAGCCGCCAAGTGCCAGATACATCTCCATACAGATGTTCCAAAATTTTTTTTTGAACATCAAATTTGTATGGAGAAGAAACCTATGTTTTTCGATATTTTAAGAAAATAAAGACATTTTTTTAGTGCACTTCCTATGTTACACCTTAACCATAAAAATAGAAATGTACATAATAATATGTGAAATGTACATGTAACTTACTTATGTGGCACATGTGGCAATAACCTATGTATTTTGGAAGTGGTGACCGTCTTCAGAGACTCAGGGTCTACAAACATACTAACTGAGCCTGGTAACTCGTGTGGCAATGTTGCACTAACAAGAGTCAACTGGCATCCTTGTGGCGGCGTTTGAATTTGAACCTTGTGTTGGATCTGTGGAGGTTTAAAATGTTATTTGGACTCTCTTTCTTATCAAATCCAGATAGATATTTGATATTAAAATTAGTTTAGTTTGTAGCTGGCGTACTGAGTGTGTTTCACAACTCAGGGATTTTTTTTTTATTTATTTATATTTTTTTTTATTAAAGTTCCCCGCGATACAGGGCTTGTACCGTACTGCGGGTCTCGCCTTTTTTATCTTTTTTTTATTTAGTATTTGTCGGTTTGATTCCCACATAGGACACCATTTTGTATAATCCACAAATTGTTGTTCAGAGTCTGGGTATATATTGTCTTTAATTATGGGAATTGTATGTTACTGATCCTTGTGATATCCTTTAGGAGAAGTGTCACAATAAATCTTTCAGGTTACAATGACTTCAGAACATAAACAACCTAGCAATGAATCTTAAATCTTATGTCTTATGCATCGAGATATTATGTACTAACATACATTACGTAGTACATTAATACCTAAATGGTCTTATGCTGGTAATGTATGGCATTTTACAACTTAAAATTTAAAAAATATTTGACTGGCTCTGTGGCGCAGTGTTAGTGTATCCGACTGCTACGCAAGAGGTCGTGGGTTCGATCCCCACCCAGGATAAAACTTTGTCTGATGAGCACAATGGTTAATATGTATGTATTTAGAAATACATAAGTCAGAAATACGTAAATCAGTTGTCTGTCTGTCAGCTCTGCTTAGTTTGGGATCAGATAGCGTTGTGTAAGTTGTCCCAAGATATTATTATTATTATTATATATGCACTTACCGCAAACTTCTTCAGCAAATGTGACAATTTATCAACAAAACTATCATCCAACAAAGTATCTGCCTCATCCAATACTACATGATGTATGTTATTAATCTTGAATATTCCAGTTGTGACCAGTTTGCTGTACGCTCCAAGGGTGGTGACAAGTAGATCACAGTACTCAATAGGTGGATTAATCATTTTCTGTTTGGTACGTCCACCAACTAGTGTCGTGACGTTAAGATTCAGACGTTGAGCTATATTTTGAGCTACTTCTCCAACTTGTGTTGCTGAAATATGCAATAAATCCTTTAAATATAATTTATGGTAAACATCATTTATTATAATTAATATCTACATAAATAAAAATAAAAACCAGATAAGAGCATGATGGACCATGCTTAGTGTAGGGGAACCCTATACTAAGTATGGTCCGACAACATCATCTGAGTGCATGTTGTGCCAGTGATTGCCATGTTTGTAAAGTACCCTGCAGGTCCTACAGGTCTGTTCATCTAGTGGTTAGTGAACCTGACTGTTAAGCCGGAGGTTGTGGGTCTGATCCCCACTTAGGATAAAACTTAATCTGGGTGTAATTTATCTATAATATGTATGTAATTGGAAATATATATATATGTTTCTCAATTGTCTCGTTTCCATAGTACTAGCTCTGCTTATAATAAAGCCACGCACATGTCAAATAATAATAATATAAGCTCATTTATTCCAACAAATAAACACATGACAATTTTTTTTTTTTTTTTTAATAATATTATTGTATGGTTTACTGTTTGGACCCCATCTGGGTAAAAGCCTCCTCCATATTCTTCCATTGTTGTCTGTCTCTTGCAGTATCCATCCAGTTCTTACCAGCCAATGAACTAACACAGTGTGAAATGTTTACAAACAATTCAAATTGTAGGGTTGTCAATTCACTGCAATCTTGGTAAATTAAATTTATAATAATAACAATACTTGGCTCTTCCCTGTTATGGTTTCATACTAGCTGTTTATGTTAAAGATAGCAACTACGGAAATTATAAATAACATATAAATTTGCTCAAATAGATAATTTAGCAATTTTAAATGTTGATTATACTAATGACAACCCTAACTTTGACATTTTTTAACAGGGGTTGCTAGATGACAATGTTGGTAAACATTTCACCTTCATTTCAGCTTTAGTATAGTTTGGGATCAGTGGGCGTTGTGTGACTTGTCCATTGACTACGGAACTCTAAAACCTGTCAGTAAGTAAATAAGTTATTAAAGACGTAAAGTTTGCTAATACATAGAAGGTCTAAGTACTTGATGTCAGGTTTCTGCAACTATCTGCTGGTCCCAATAATCTATCTATCACAGAATTTAACAACTAGAGGTAGAAGTTTGACATATTTTGTATGGAGCTTATGCCAAGTACCTACAAAACTCAAGCAGCCAAATCCATTGTAGTTTTTTTTTTAAATCTATCTTTTGAAGGAGCTTTATCGGTTTTGACTATGTTGCCCTGTAATTGAACCCAATCCTAGAAAACTAATTTAATAGGGTGGAGGCATTACTAAGCATATGCTGAGAAATACTTCTATCCTGTGCAAGATATAGTTAGCAAAGCTTTTTTGCCATTTCCTAGTATAATAATTATTAAGCTTTTTATTTCCAAACCAATTTGCACATTCTATACATTAGATAAGTAGTTTCAAGGTTTGGACCCCTCCGAGTGTAAGCCTCCTCCATCTCCTTCATGCTCCCCTGTTCCCCACAATGCTGATCCAGTTTGCACCTGCCACCAAGACCACATCATCTGCCCATCGCTTCTATGGCCTACCTACATTTCTTATACCTAATGGGCCTGTCCAGTTTGTGACTTGAGCTGTCCATCTTTCATCAGTGTATCGAGAGATGTTGTGTCCATTTTATTTTAAGAGCATATTTAAGGGCATCTGTTAGTTTAGTTTGTTAATATCTTCGTTTCTCTTTTTTGGATCTTTTTTAGTCTTAGTATGCTACATTCCATGGCATGCTGTGTTGTGCGTAATCTGTTCCTGATTTTGTTAGTATATACCCATGTCTGACATGCAGTACCTAGTATGGATAGGCAAAAAAAACTATTGCACTCTACTACATTATATGTTATTCCTATCATTTCCCATCAGCTGGACTTGTTTCGGACACACTCATGCCATATGTAATAGACATTGTCTATGATGTTACATTACAAACATTCTGGTGAAGCTGCCTTTCCTATTAGATGGAGAAAAAGATGCTTCTACACTGCATTGAAGTGAATTGAGCCTTAACCAGTATGGTATGATGTAATACTAGTTCACTGCAGTCACAGAGCCACACAGAAATAGAAACAGGAAAATAGAATATAGACTTACCTAATTCTCTACTGGGAGTTATAACTACAGCCATAGGACTGTTAAAATCCTCCTTAACAGTAGGTTTCCATTCCAATATATGTTGAAATATCGGAAGCAGGTACGCCAAAGTCTTACCACAACCGGTCTCAGCAGTTATAACCGTATTGTGGCCGTTCAGAATGGAGGGAATTGCCTTCGTTTGTATCGCAGTTGGCAATGAAATCCCCTGCTCAGACATAACCTCAATCAAACTTGGATTGACACCAATTTCTTCAAAACTCTTCCTGTAAATCGGCTTTTCTTCCTTTTCATTTGCATTCCCGTAAATAACGAAGTAGTCGTTCTTAGATTTAGCATGAAGCCATCCTTTGGAGGCTAGAGGAATGCCGTCGAACTTTGCGTAAGTCTGACCTTCGTAGTGATTGAATTCCGGCCGTTTACACGCAATTATTGGAAGTTTCTTTTTTGCCTGCTGCACACTATAGTACCGGCAGTAGGATAAGTTCAATAATTGACGTAATTTAGACATCGTGATAATTTTTACCTATACGCCGCCAAATAATTACGAAATATGAAATAGTTCACTTCACGAGTTCGCCTTTAGCTATTTGACATTTACATGTGTTTACATGTTTTGACAGTGACAAGGTATAGGACACGTTTAGTTTTACATTATAGGACAGTTCCGTTTAGTTTCACTAAAGGGGCGTCTAAACGGGCCATTTTTACGGCAATTGGTAGCGGCACTATTGACAACTATCAACTAATTGCTCGACCAGTAATGGCAATATGTCTACAATAGTATGGCGTATGATCCAGTCTCCTAAACGGACTACACAACCCGGCAACAATAAAATAGAGGGCGATTGAAACAACAACAAATTTGGCCGGGCAACATTGCGAAAAATAGATCGCTCAGCGATCGTCCGGCAACCATCAAATCAATATTGGAGAGTACTGCCATGTTGCCGGCCACAGTATTGCCGCCACAAATTCATCATCAGCCTATCGCAGTCCACTGCTGGACATAGGCCTCTCCAATTGCACGCCACTTTGTTCTATCTTCGGCTTCTCGCATCCAGCTCCTGCCAGCCGTTTTGCGTAAATCATCACTCCACCTGGCCTGAGGGCGTCCTACACTACGTTTGCCGTGCCGTGGTCTCCACTCAAGAACTCGTTTACCCCAACGGTTGTCGGTTCTTCGGCAAATATGGCCAGCCCACTGCCACTTCAGCTTGCTAATCCGGTGGGCTATGTCGATAACTTTGGTTCTCTGCCGGATCACCTCATTTCTGATTTTGTCCCTAAGAGAAACTCCGAGCATAGCCCTTTCCATAGCCCGCTGAGCGACTTTGAACTTGCGGACTAGCCGTACCGTCAGTGTCCACGTTTCGGCTCCGTATGTCATGACGGGTAGGACGCACTGATTAAAGACTTTAGTCTTTAGACATTGTGGGATCGACGATGAGAAGACTTGACGTAGCTTACCAAACGCTGCCCAACCCAACCGAATTCTCCTGTTCACCTCGTCCTCGAAGTTGTTTCTACCTAACTGCAATGACTGCCCGAGGTACACATATTTTTGAACTACTTCGAGAACGGCGCCGTGCACCGCTATCGGTTCCGGTAGTACATGTTCATTGAACATGACCTTGGTTTTATCCAAGTTCATCCGTAGGCCGATGCGTACAGAGGAGTCAGCCAGGTCATTCAGCATCAGTTGCAGGTCCTGCAGCGTTTCCGCCATATTGACAATGTCATCTGCAAATCGCAAGTGAGAGATGTATTCACCATTGATGTTGATGCCCCGCCCTTTCCAGTGCAGCGTCTTGAACATATCCTCCATTGCATTTGTGAACAGTTTCGGGGAGATAACGTCCCCTTGCCTCACTCCTCGATGCAATGGTATAGGTTTTGTTTCCTGATTCTGTACTTGGACGGACATTGTTGCGGCTTCGTAGAGACATCTCATCACTTGGATATATCGCCAATCTACTTGGCATCGCTGCAGAGACTCCAGAACGGACCAGATTTCAATCGAGTCAAAGGCCTTCTCATAGTCCATGAATGCTAGACACAGGGGCTGATTATACTCTTGGGTCTTTTGTATAATCTGCCGCACTGTGTGGATGTGGTCTATGGTGCCATATCCGCTCCGAAATCCAGCCTGTTCCGGTGGTTGGAATTCGTCAAGTCTTCGCGCAAGGCGGTTCGTGATGACTCTTGAGAACAGCTTATAGACGTGGCTCAGAAGAGAAATAGGTCGGTAGTTCTTCAGCCGGGTCTTATCTAATTTTTTGAAGAACAAGACGACTACGCTTCTACTCCACGCCTCCGGAGTTCGCCCTTCGAACAGGACAGCATTAAAGAGCTTTTGGAGCTCCCTCAGTACGGGTTTACCTCCAGCCTTTAACAGCTCTGTTGTAACGCCATCCTCTCCAGGGGCTTTTCCATTTTTCAGCTGTCTAAGAGCCAGCACGATTTCGTCAATGTTGACTTCTGGCAGGTCTTCGGTGTAGTGGCGTGTTAGAGTGGCTCTAGGACCCTCATCTTCTGGATCAGGTCGAGATGCATGCGAAGCGTATAGCCGGCCATAGAAGCCTTCCACTTCAGAGAGGACTGCCGGCTTCGAGGAAACGACTTCTCCACTTGTTGTGGTCAACTTCGTCAGGTGGCTTCTTCCAAGAGATTGTACGAACACTTTTGACCCCCGGTTCTGCTCGATCGCTCTTTTAATCAAAAGAGTGTTGGAGCACCGAAGGTCGTGTCGTATAAGTTTATTGATCTCTTGGTTTAGAGCGCGCTTTTCCGACGAAATGACGGGTGGGTTTTCACGTCGTTCCTTCATTAGCCCTAAAGTCCTTTCCGAAAGCTTTGACTTCTTGCCCTTACGCTGCATTTCACAAAATCTTGTACCTTCTTCCCTGAGTATCCGAACCACATTTACGAGCTTCTGGTTTACGTCTGTTGTGGTTTCCATGGCAGCAAATCGGTTATCCAGGTTTGACTGGAACGCTTCGGATCCTATCATGGTTTGGAGCAAAGTAGGTCGGAGCCTGGACCTCATCAGACGGGCACGTTCCGCCTTGAAGTCGATATTCAGAGAGCCTCGGACAAGTCGGTGATCACTACCGGTATTAAACCTGTTGATCACGGTGACGTCTCTAAATATATGCTTTTTGTCCGTCATGATGAAGTCGATCTCGTTTTTCGTCATAGTGTCGGGGCTTTGCCACGTCCACTTCCTTTGGGGCCGTTTCTTGAAAAAGGAGTTCATCAAGAAGAGCCCCTCCCGTTCGAGGAAGTTGACTAGCATTTGCCCCCTATGATTTCTGCTTCCAAATCCATGGGATCCTACTACCAATTCGCTGCAATTTTGTACTCCCACTTTAGCGTTGAAGTCCCCCATAACAACGTTGTAGTGGGTCTTAGTGGTGGAGTGGAGGGCCCTCGATATGTCATCGAACATATCCTCCACTTCGTCGTCTGGATGTGCCGAGGTCGGTGCGTACACTTGCACTACCTTGAGGCTATACCTCTCGGTGAGCTTGATAATGTGGTACGCTACCCTGTTCGACACGCTAGACATTTCCACAACGTTGTCAGAAAGGGACTTATTTACCAGAAACCCAACACCACCTTGGGATTGTTGGTCTCCCTCGCGGAAGTACATAAGGTGGCCTGACTCGAGGGTTATGGTGTCCTCTCCCTCTCTTCGGACTTCACTTAACCCGAGGATATGCCACCTAATCTTCCCAAGTTCCACCTCAAGTTGTGCCAGATGCGAGTCTAGCCGTAGCGTGCGTCCGTTATACGTCGCCAGGGTCAGTCGGTTGTGGTGGCCTTCCGTAGCCCGGAGATTCTTAGCACCCCCCGCCACGCCGTTACCGTGGACGCCACCATGTCCAGGAATAGCGTGACTGCCGGGAACTGGGGGCCGTGGCTTTTGTGCTTGGTGCATATGGGGGTAATGCCCATAATCGCCACGCTGGGCAGGCGGGTTGGCGATCGCAGGGCGTAGCTCTCGCATCAGTGACGCTGCAGCGCCGTCACTGACCTGTTACTTTAGCTACGCCTTAAATTGGGATGGTTATACCGCCACCAGCCGGTCGCCAGAGCCTCGTTCGTTGTACAGCAGGATGTACCGCGTGCAGGTGAGGTTGGCTTGGAGCGAAAGATGGTGATGCGCCCCCTTACATCCCAATTATTAGTAGTATTGCCGCCACAAACTGCTGTAAAAAATGGCCGGTTTAGACGCCCCAAGGATGATTTATGATTCTGATTCAGATTTCTGGATTTTGATACCACTATATGAATAAACTATATACAGTTTATGTATATAATTTATGAATAAACTGGTAAGCTATAATACAAAATTAAAATAATTAACGATATTGACAAAGTTGTCAATTCGTCATCACTAATATTGGCGGATCCAGGGGGAGGCTAAGGAACTCACGTCAATCAAAAGCGTCTGAATTTTTACGTTTGTGTGCTTACTGATCATCCACACTTAATTTTAGATCGGTTTCGCTAGCATTCATTTATTTTAGTTTGTATAATAGTATCAGGCAGACTGTAAATTTGTTTGTAATATTTTGACTCAGCTTAACGTGGATCGATCTTTATGCGGTAGACCCATTGTCGAAGAGGAAGTTGGTGTTCCTACCGACTTCAATCAACATAGAGCTCAGTAATGCGATAACTGGCGCTGAAATAATATTAGTATTTTTTTTTCAGTAGATATCTTTATATGTATCTATAAAATTAAAAAAAATATGATTATTACTTACGCTCATCAACTGCGCGTTTTACCTGTGGTCACCGCGATTATGCTAGCTATCGGAAGTCATGTGCGGTAAGTTTCGTTATAAACATCGAACATAGTGTTATGTTCATACTGACATGTCTTGGGAACACTCACACACGGTCATCTGATCCCAAAATAGGCAGAGGCAACCAGACAACTGATAAACTTATTATTTCTAAATATTGCCCCACCAGGAAAATAAAAAACCTCACTATGTTGTGGAAAACTCATGCAACTAATTTATTTAACTGGCAACTGTAACGTCAAAACATCACTATAGACCTCATTTGACAACTCACGTTAGGAATTTTAGCAACCAAACCATCGAATACCGTTTGTCATACTGGTGTGATAATGTGGTGTGACTACGAGTCGGTAGGGGAAAATTCAATAGATTTGAAAATAATAAATTATTATGGAATAATTCTGAATCTGGGGCAAATAATGCAATTGAAATACATGTAACATAATTTAATTAAAATCTTTCCAATCAATAACACTGAAATAAACAAATCCTGTACAGTTTTATTACAATTTTCCTTTAATACGAGAGTTACTTTAACAACAAATGGAGCGATAGATACACTTGATAGACTCGAAATCATTCCAATGTTGAACCAAAGAAACCGATTAGCAAATGTAGCGTCCCTAAACCAGGTTTTTATTTTCCTGGTCATGTTATAGGTATACATACTTAGATAGGTACCTATCTACTGCCTATATTGTACAGACACATTAAAACAATCGTGCTCATCACACAAAGATTTATCATTGTTGGGAACCGAACCCTTATGGGTTCGGTTCCTCTGGCTTAGAAGTCAAGGTCTTTAACCACACATTTAAAAACCCAAATGCACAGCCTAATTTACTTATTAGACCAAAGCAACGCAAGGACTGGGAGTATATACCTATACCCATCTACTGGGCCCAGTACTTCGATCGAGCGAGGGCATTTTTTTTTTAAATATAGCAACATTATACCTATTTTTTTTATGGGTCAGTCCCGAACAAATAACGTCGGCCACGTGTAGTGTGAGTCGCTACCATGACGAAGTGGTGTTGCTTGACTAGGTTATTCAGGCGATACCGATAACGTATAGCACTGTACCTACCCCTTAGGAAGCAAAGTACAGTACGATCAACGTATCTTGACCGGATTGAAGTTAGGTTTTTATCACTTACACTCGCGCATGTCATAGAGATGCCACCCTAAAAATACTTACGAAAACGATTAATCGATTAAAAATACTAACAACATTTCAATTCAACAATATAAAAACACTATTTAAATGAGTTCATAAAAGTTTAAATTTAAAACAGTTACAGTAAATATTAAAGAAACTTTGAAAAACAATTTCTTTACCAAAATAATCACAAAAAAAACATGAATTAGTAATACTAATTATGACAATGTAATGCGTAATCGCATCTCTAATCCTCTTGGTTTAGTTACCGCCCCCGCCTCGCGCTTCCTGTCACCATTTACTTCCAAAAAATGCATAACTGCGCAACCACTTGTCGCCTACTTCAGTCCGGCCTAGTTACGTTGATCCAACTGTACTTACTTTGTTTCCTAACATTTATAATAGGTACCTATTAGGTAGGATTCTGTAGGTAGGCACACACATGGCGGTAAATATATCTAAATAAGTAGTAGCAACAGTTAGTAATAGATACCGATAATGTATAGCACAGTACCTACCACTTAGAAACCAAAGTACCTACTTAGGTTCTGACATTTGTAATAGGTACCTATTAGGTAGGATTCTGTAGGTAGGCACACGCATGGCGTTAAGTATATCTAAATAAGTAGTAGCAACAATTAGTAATAGATACCGATAATGTACAGCACAGTACCTACCTGCCACTTAGGAACCAAAGTACTTAGGTACTTTGTTTCCTAACATTTATAATAGGTACCTATTAGGTAGGATTCTTTAGATAGGCACACACATGGCGTTAAATATATCTAAATAAGTAGTAGCAACAGTTAGTAATAGATACCGATAATGTATAGCACAGTACCTACCACTTAGGAACCAAAGTACTTACTTTGTTTCCTAACATTTATAATAGGTACCTATTAGGTAGGATTCTGTAGATAGGCACCCACATGGCGTTAAATATATCTAAATAAGTAGTAGAAACAGTTAGTAATAGATACCGATAATGCATAGCACAGTACCTAGAAATTGGTTTTATATTTAAATTTGTGTTCATTTCCTACGTCTCCTTAGCCGCTGAATAGATGTGAGTTAGTCATCTTTTGATTTAAAAATATGACGTTTCCAATGTTCCCAAGTATCTACATTAAACCTACTGGTTTCATCGCAACAAATGCGCTCAGTACTGTGATTTCAGCCACAAACTAAACAACTCTTTCCGTTGCTTTAGTTCAATTAATTAATAAATAATGACGATGTTTAGTACTTTTAATTTTTTTAAGATAAATATTTTAACAGTGTGTGCTGTGGTTATTGTAATTGTTGGAACTTAGTAAGTATTTTAATATATATTTAAGACCCGATAAAACATAGTGGAATTAGGAGTTTTACGTGTGTTTGCTTATAGCGTTGTAGCGCCAAAATAGAGGGCAAAATTTGATTTAATATTAATGGTCTCCAGGCCTCTCATTAGCTATACAGATGATATTATAGGCCACAATTGTATGCGTAGAAACAAATACATTTTTTTAGGGCCTTTAACTCAGATGTCATAAACCGATTCTCTTTCTTTTTATCGAAGTTAATTTTCGTTTATTTCAATTTCTTAAGTTTGCGGGGACAATTCTAATTTTTCGTAAGCACAAGAAGTTCGAATCCATAGACGATTATTTGGAACGAGTGGATTAAATAGATGTTTCAGGCTCTGTATATTAACACCTCATTTTGATCGAAACTTCGTTTTTTCATAAAATTAGAGTAGGCCTCTAAAGAGAAATTGAAACAGGCGCAGGACCGATGATTCTCTGAGGCACGAAGTATTGTGACGTTTTTTGTAAAGAGTCACCCACTTATGGCCAAAGAGTATACAGTTGTCATGTTATTTAACCTCGTAGGTATCTCAATCTGCTTGGTCGCTACTTACTGAGACAGGGAAGGGACACCTGTAAGCCTATTTCCCTTTCTTTAAAACGAAATTCATGAATTTTCGTTCACTTTCATTTCTCAAGTTTACGGGGACTATTCTAATTAGGTAATTTTTAATTAAGCACAAAAATTCTGAACCCATAGACAATTTTCAGGAACGAGTGGATTGAATTGATGTTGCTGGCTCTGTACATAACTACCTAATTTTTTATCGAATCTTCGTTGTCATTGAATTAGAGTTGGCTGTTTTAATATTACTGATTTACCTAAAATCGGGACTGTTCTTAGGTCTAATTTTCATCATAGTTCAAATACTATGTTGACGCGCATTATTTTAATGCGCGTTAATGAAATGAAGCGGCGGTAGTCTAATGGCTATGGCATCGGTCTCGCAATCGTGAGGTCGCGTGTTCGAATCCTACCTATTATACTACCGACGTGAACCCACTCCTAACACAAGCCATTGAGCTTAGCTGAAGAAGGTACCAGGATTGCTAGTAATGTGGGACCAGAATCCCACATTGCTAGTTATCTTTAAAAAAAATCCCGTTTAATAAATAGTTATAATTTGTTCAGGCGTTTTGGAGGCAGATAAAACGTATCAGGGTTTTAAGGACACACATTCTTTATTCTTCTTAGTTAGTTTTTTCTGTATGTACGCTTAGATCTCATAAACGACGTAACGGATCTTTGTATGGTTTTCACTATTATTCAGATAATCAAAATCAAATCATTTATTGCAATTAAGTGTACATAGACTGCCTCTGTGGCGCGGTGGGAGTGTACCCGACTGCTACGCAAGAGGTCGTGGGTTCGATCCCCACCCAGGTTAAAACTTTGTGTGATGAGCATGGTTTATTCTGTGTCTGGGTGTTATTTATCTATAACTAGCTGTCCCGCGCAACTTCGTATGCGTAAATTTACTCCGCTCCTATTAGTCGTAGCGCGATGTTATATAGCCTATAGCCTTTCTCGATAAATGGGCTATCCAACAAAAAAAAGATTTTTTCAATTCGGACCAGTAGTTCCTGAGATTAGCGCGTTTAAACAAACAAACAAACTCTTCCGCTTTATAATATTAGTATAGATTAAAAATATACAAAGACATCAATTAAATGACTAATTGACCGTTGCTAGAAGTCATCATTCCTTATATTACTTACTGATAACAGGGTTCATAGAAAAGATACCTGCCTATATCAAAATTCCCTCATGTTCCTAACCCCTGTACCTACCTATAGTTGAAGTCACGAACCAAAACAGTATAAATAAATACATATTTAACAGAGGTACCTACTCGTACCTTGAAGGACGGTATTTACTATCAACTAAGTATTTACTGTAATATGCTATAACTATAGAAAATTGGTATATAATATATCACTTAACCGAAACCTATATTTAGTCTGATTTCCCTATAATTGTGGCTGTACCTAAGTGTCTACCTCACATTATTCAGACGGATAAGATAAATCTTAAACTCCTCTGTGGTTCAGACGTATTCTTCTTATGATGTCCAGTAATAGTGGTATCTTATTGTAAGTAATAATTGCATTAATTTTGTTTTTATTGGATATATTTCGGGACTTAATCGCGTGAATTATTTAAAGGTACGAACCTTTTATTTACCCTTTTATCCACCTTTTATTTATCGTGGTTGAGTCGACCCGTGACCACGATCGGTGCAATTTGATCGATAGGTCGGATAAATAAAAGGATGTATAAAAATAGCAAAAGTGTAAGAACAATAATTTTGTTTTGTTCATGTTTGTATTTAAACTAGCTTTCTCTCGCGGCTCCGTTCGCGTAGATGTTGGTTATCATGTTAAAATCTATCCTATGTCATCTATCTATTAACTCGAACTATCTCCACACCTGCTAAATTTAAAAAAAAATATATGAGGCACGGAGGTGTGACAATTCGAAAACAGTCACCCATCTTTTGGCCGACAGTGGGTGTGTTGTTTTACCTCGCTAATATCTTTGCTCGGTCCCCAATTTTTCATTCACGGAGCATTCAAACCGTCTGTACCTTTGTAGGTACATTGCTCCGCTTTATCTTTGTGGCTGTACTTACACGGTTTAAGGTCAAACGTAGCAGCAGAGCGCGGCGTATTATTCTTTCCACTGTTTCTAAAGAACGTAAACGCACTTCAGCGGAGCGGCGGCGGCGCAAGTACAGCGCGGCAGACTTGCCTCCTTGAGAATATTTTGCAGACGCCTCTCCGCTGCCGCTAGTGCGATATAGCTTGCGGCGGGAGAGGCGCAGCGCGGCAGTTAGTTTACATTGATCTCTCGTAAGCGATTGATACGTCACAATGGACGAAGAAAAAATAATTTCTCTTGTCAGTAATTATCTTCATAATATTGAACAACTCCTGTGCAGGGCCTATCAAACATCACGGACACAAAGTATTGCTGTTGCAAGACGACATACGGGTAGGCAACCGGAGATCGTCTCGGAACAGCAATACCTATTTGAATCACACAAAGTGGTGTCCCGTGTGAAAATCGGTACCTTAATCTCCTGCACGGCGTCTTACGCTCTCCCACCTAGTCATTAATTTATGCTACAGTTCAATAAATTGCCTAGCTTATGATGACACTGAGGCAACGATTGCAATTTTATCATGAAGAGTTTGAATCCCCCCCCCCCCTTACGTACTCTCTCTCAGACATACACACACACACACACACACACACACACATATATACTAACCGTTTTTATTATTAATATGGTATTTTATCTGTAATATAGTAAAGCATATTCAGTGCCCATCTTGACGAGACAATGTAAGAATAAAGGGTGGAGACCTGGTGTCCTGAAACACAGGCCCCGAGCCTAGCTTAGGCACCAGTCTCCCACAATATGTTAGAATGATATTTTAAGTATGAAATGTAAATGTTGTACATGTTAAATACGTCGACACTTTCCTGTTTTGTGGCATTTCCAGTCCAACAATAATGACATATTATATATTATTATATATATTAGTAGTTACGTAATTTACGACATTTATGAGTGTCATTTTCCTTTACTTAGACCTTATTAAGTGCTTACATTTGGCTGCGGTTTCACCCGCATGGATAATTATCGTGGTATACCTAATAGACAGCTCTACAGCCACACAGGGGAATATTTCTTCTTGTGACAGTCGTCGCTTTTTGGAGACCGTACTTCTGTACCCATGGGAGGATCCAGGATTTTATTCTGGGAAGGGAGACGAGAGATAGATCTAACATGCTTACAAGGGGGGGGGGGGTTATGTCGTTTCGCTTTGTTATATGCACCTGTGTACATCGCTAGCACGATGGGGAGGGGGATGGCTGCCCCAAAAATACATTCTAGGGTAGGGGCACAAGACTCAAATGGGCAAAGAAATTCAATACCTTACAATTAATTCGGCACACAAAATTACCCTCTGAGGGGGGGGGGGAGGGCACGCCCCTCTCTGGATCCGCCTACATCTGCGCGCGTGAATGATTCTACGTCAAGGTGGCGTGATCTCGAGGCTGGTGTTCCTCAAGGCGGGATCCTTTCTCCATTATTATTTTCTATTTTTATTGATCTTATCACTAAGGTTCTTCAGTGTGCGTTCCATCTTTACGCCGATGACTTGCAGTTGTATGCCCAAGCCAGTGTGAACAATTTATCCGAGGCCATCACAAAGATAAATGCTGATCTTGATGCTATCAAGACTTGGTCTGACAGATTTGGCCTGACAGTAAACTCATCTAAGTGTCAGGCTATTGTGGTAGGCAGTCAACGAATATTAAGCCGATTTAACCTCGACACATTGCAACCAATTATTTTTAACGGGTCTACTATTCCTTTTAATTCTTCGGTCAGGGACCTCGGTATTTTAATTGACACCAACCTCAACTGGCGAGCTCAGGTTACTAGCGTGAGTCAAAGAGTGGTTGGTACCCTGCGGAGTCTATACCGCCTGAAGAATTTTCTACCCTTCAAAATCAAATTATTGCTCATCCAGTCGCTGATTTTTCCACTGATTGATTATGGTGATGTATGCTATCATGACCTGAATGCAGACCTCCTCAATAAATACGATCGACTTCTAAATAATTGCATTCGATTTATTTTCAATCTCCGTAAGTTTGACCATGTGTCTTCTTATCGTTCTGAACTGAAATGGCTTCCTATTCGTCAGCGCCGTAGTTTGCGCGTTCTCACTACTCTCTATTCTATTATTAATTCTCCTACTAGCCCCTCTTACTTATCTTCTAATTTTCAATACTTGTGCTCCAGCCATGGTAGGGAGCTTCGTTCTTCCAACAATATGCTTCTGTTATGTCCTACTCATTCTTCTGGATTCGTCGGATCCTCCTTCCTTGTACAGTCTGTTTTACTCTGGAATGCATTGCCCCCTGAAATCAGAATGGCTTCTAATCGCTTCAATTTCAAGCTGAAAGTTCGTACACTGTTACTCGATGGATTAGCTGAATCTCAACGTTAGCCACATAAATGACTGTAACGTATGTCTGTATCTTATGAATTTAAGTTTATGTTTATTTGTATATAATGTATTTAAGTTAGTATATGTTTTTTGTATGTATGTAATGTATTTGAGTATGGTTATATATATATCTGTATGTATGTTATGTTTTTAAGTATACGTATGTTTATATATATATATATATATATAAATATATATATATATATATTTATAATCAATTGTATATATCTTAAATAACTAGCATTGGCTGTCTACAATCTGCACCTACATAATTTTATGTTACATCACCCAAAGGTTGGCTGGTAGAGAATGCTTTTAGCATTAAGTCCGCCTTTGTACAATATTTTGTGCATGAAGTCAATAAATAAATAAAATAAATAAATACATCTGTACCTAATCACTTCCTTTCACACACTCCATCCATCCATGTCTTCTTTTACCCAGTCCATCCATTTTTTCTCTATCTTGGGTTGTTCTCTATACTATTATGACTTCGACATTCTAACTTAGTAGTTACCATCTTTCCAATATTTCTTTTATCCCTTCTCGTTACATGTAAACAGCAAGACACACAAACAAGCATTGTTTAACCTTTTAACCGCCACGGACGTCTATAGACGTCAAATTTAAAATTTGCTATGACGCCTCTAACGGCATGACACGTCGAAAAACTACTAAAACACTTTTTTCTTTCACGTACTTTTAATTTGACGTTCATAGACGTCCGTGGTGGTCAATAGGTTAATAAATAAATAACTATTCTAAAGTCAGTTTTTTCTCTCCCAGTAATTTCTACGATCTGATATGCATGGCTGAAGTGAAGCTGTTGATACCTATCATACAAATAATTCAGACTATAATTGTCGGAGTCTCATCTGGGAGTCAAGGAGTCTCGCCATATCCACCTCATGCCAATGTTCATGGTATGTATTACGTTTGTTATAGACTGCTAAAAGATTATACACTATGATAAACTTTTTATATACCCTCTCCTCCAGTCATGGCTGGATGATTTTTCACCGAAATAAATGTTCTCCTAACCGGTTTCGGTTGCACCGGATTTTACGATCCACGAAGCCAAACACGCAGGAGATATTATAATGCACAGAAGATGAAATCGATCAACCATCTATAGACTGACAATGGTAACGTTGCCTTTACGTTAGCCCTGCGGATTTATCGATCCCTACGATCGCTAAGAATCGGACCCGTCAAACCGTCTGTACTGCATGCAATATTCAACGGTTTTAAGGGTTCCGTACGAAAACGAAAACGGAACCCTTATAGTTTCGCCATATCCGTCTGTCTATCCATCTGTCCGTGTTAGTGCTAGGAGGCTGTAATTTTGCATGAATACACATAATACTTACGCCGACAAAGTCATATAATAAAATATTTAAAAAAAAAATTACCTCCCCTATTTGTAAAGTGGGGGTGTGATTTTTTTTCTTCTTCCTATCCCATCGTGTGGGGTATCGTTACATAGGTCCTTTTAAAAACGTTTAGGGGTTGGGAAGACGATTTTTATATTTACGATTTGCAAAATATTAAGCTTTAAAGTGCAATTTGTTAAAGGGAACCCCCCCCCCCCCCTCACAACTAAGTTAGCTTTACAAGTTAACGAGTAACAGCTTATTAAATGAGAAGTAACAAAATTTTCGTACAAATCTTAAGCCACATTATTCGGCTGGGAGGGGGGACTACGGAACCCTACATTGCGCGTGGCCCGGAATGCACTTGCTCGGTTTTTTATGTAGGTAGGTAGGTATATGAGAAAAAACATGTTTAGACCTTTGATCTCTAAAAAAACTACTCTTTTACATTCATTAACATAACAAATGCTCTCAAAATTTTATGCTCTGTTCACATAATAGTATTGTAATACAGATTTCAATAAGGTCAGGAACTAACGTCACTGTGTCTTGAAATAGCGTGCGAACTCTTTCCTGTTTAGTAAAAGAAATAGGTAGGTTAGGTAGATACCTATACGTAGATACGTATATTAGATTGTAGGTACATTGTGTCAATGAAGCGCAGTTTTGTAAAGTTGCAAACAATTCGATCCACAGCACAAAACAATTGGGTGGCACGTGACCTCGTGCTTCTCTAATTAAAAACCATCAAATCTCATCGTAGAGTAGGCTTGTCATTAAGGAATTTCCCACAGGTAGGTACCTACTGCGACGACGAGCGACTTCTGCTCGTCGTATTAGTACCCAGGAACTTCCTCGTGGATAAAACGTAGATTTCCCCAAGAACTAAAGTTTATTGACAATTTACACACAGATCTATTTATTTATTTTAAAAGTTTATACACAGTTATTGTACAAAGGCGGACTTAATGCTAAAAGCATTCTCTACCAGTCAACCCTTGGGTGATGTAGAAATAAAAAAAACTTACTTTACTAAGTTCACTCACAACACTACTAAGTTCATCGAAATTCATTAATGCCTCCGACTGCATGAAATTATATATATCTGTAGGGGATCTTGTTGTCTTTTGTGTCTTTTTTGTGCAGGTGGTTTTTTTTTATTTTTATAATTTATTTTTTTGGAAGTCATTTTTATTGGATGTAGGCAGAGGCCCACCTAGTTTTTATTTTAAACTATAAAGATATAGGTAAGCGAAGATGTTATTCAACATAGAGTTAAAATATCTTTGGATGTTACATTATTGAAAGACGTTATCACTACATAGTATAAAACAAAGTCGCTTTTTCTGTCCCTATATCCCTATGTATGCTTAAATCTTTAAAACTACGCAACGGATTTTGATGCGGTTTTTTTTTAATAGATAGAGTGATTGAAGAGGAAGGTTTATATGAGTATGTATAATAACATCCATATATTTTATACCCGTGCGAAGCCGGAGCGGGCCGCTAGTTTCACAATAAAGCAAAATTTAAAAGATCGGTTTTTCATCATGGGATAGAGTTTTAAAAAACCACAAAGATCGCTGACCGTTTTTTTTTGTTTTTTTCTCAGATGGCCAGACATTTGACTTCATAGTAGTGGGTGCCGGTTCAGCTGGCTGCGTCTTAGCGAACAGACTAACAGAGGTGTCTAATTGGAACGTGCTACTAATAGAAGCAGGAGATGATCCGCCAGGAGCTGCAAATGTAAGTTCTGCGATAAAGAAGTACATAAGTAGGACTATGGGTACCTACTGTGGGTTTCTTCTTCATTAATTGTTGTGTATTGTTAGGTAAAACTACTCAAGAATTTGAGGAAGACATTCTTTTACATAATGGGTAGGTTTTAAATACTTGATCACTTTTTGCTTTTAATTATGACTCTATTCTTTTTCTAATACATCAACTCATAAAAAAAGAATTGCATTGTGTAAGTTCATATACTTACTTTAAAGAGGTGACTATGACCTTTTTAAAGTAATCACATAATATGTAGTAAGCAAACGGGATTACGTAAATAGTAAATAATATAAAGTAAATAATATGTATATTTTTTTATTACAGTCGCCAGGACTATCCATCTTTGTAAATCCAGAATTACCCAATTGGGATTACAACACAGTGAATGATGGCTACTCAAGCCAAGGACTTAAAACGCAGAGTATACGACAGCTTACGGGTAAAATGTTGGGAGGATCCAGCAGTAACAATATGATGTTCTATCTCAGAGGAAATCGAGAAGATTATGAAACTTGGGTCCAGAGAGGGAATCCAGGTTGGGATTGGGAAAACGTCACAACATACTTCAAAAAAAGTGAACGTCTGGATGACAAACCCATCATGCATAGTGACTCAGCCAAGTTACATAACACAAAAGGTTACTTAACTGTTACAAGACCAAATTGGTATCATAAAACAGAGGATGTTTTAAGAGCTTTCAAGGAAATTGGACACGATATTCATCTAGAAAATAATGGACATCAGCAGCTAGGTTACGCACCAGCGAGCTACACGTATGTGAGAAACATGCGTCAGAGTACTGCGAATGCTTTCTTGATACCTATCAAAGATCGCCAAAACTTATACGTCCTTAAAAATACTATGGCAAGAAAAATCTTGTTTGATTCTAGCAAGAGGGCTACTGGAATTGAAATTACACTTCCTGGTGGAAATATTATAAGGGTTATTGCTAGAAATGAAGTAATTCTATCAGCTGGTGCTATAAGCAGTCCGCAATTGTTAATGCTTTCAGGCATAGGGCCTAAAGAGCATTTAGAAGACATGGGCATTGATGTTGTACTAGATTCGCCAAATGTAGGCAAACAATTACAAGATCATCCATTAGTAACAGTGGCCATTTCCAGAAACATGCCCTTTTCTACGATTATCGATAACATAGAGCCATTGCAGAATATGGACAGTTTTCCAACACCGGCTATTGTGGGTTTTGCGGCTTTGAATAAGTCGCAAAGCTACCCTGATTATCAGGCTACAGCCGTGCCGGTGTCTACAGCCGCATTACTTCCAACTTTGCTTTGTTCAGTTACATTCACGATAAACGACAAGTCTTGTATTGCTCTTGCGAAAAACATCAACTTAAAAGGTAGCCTGATTGCATTAGTGGCTCATTTGCAGCCGAAATCCAGAGGACAGGTCATGTTGAGCAGTTCAGACCCAGAAAAGAGTCCTCTAATCCATTCAGGGTACTTTAACAACAATGAAGATTTGGAAAACTTTGCCAAATACATCGAAGACTATGTGAGTGTGGTAAACGCGTCATATTTTCAGAGGTTAAATTCAGAGGTAATTAATCTGAATGTGCCTCAATGTAAGGATTATGAATTTGGAAGTCATGATTATTGGAAATGTTACGTTTTAAATTTATCTTCTACTCATTATCATCCTGTTGGAACTTGTGCTATGGGAGTGGATGGGGTGGTGGATGAACGACTTCGCGTTAGGGGAATGAAAGGACTAAGAGTGGTAGATGCCAGTATAATGCCGACGATTACTAGGGGAAATACAAACGCGCCTACTATGATGATTGGTGAAAAAGCTGGCGATATGATCAAGCAAGATTATGGAATGCATGTGTGAGTGTGACTTACTGTCCAGAAAATATTCCGTACTGTTACCGAAACGTGCCTGTACTGTCAATGTTACAGAATTGTACAAGAAGAATAAATTTGAAGTAGAAGCTATGGCGGATTCACAAGGGGTGGTCAAGATAGGCATATGTACCTACTCGTATTAAGTGATGCCTTGAACAAGATTTCATAAATTTAGTTCAAGCGGTGTATAGGGGGGAAAAATTCCAAAGTGCTATTTATTCAATAAGTAGGTATAATTAAACTAAATATGAATTTAAATTACCTACCTGTTAATAAAAATTACTTAATTAAATATTTTCCACTACATAACATTGTTTTTATTAAAAATTTGTGATGTGCTTCGTGATAACATAATTTATGTTTACGGAATAAAAACAAAAACACAGTAATTGGTGGAACCGTCTTCAAACGGTGTTTTCTCATAATTCAATTGTTGCAAATTTAAATAAAAATATATATTTTTTTTTAAATGTTTGCGACAATAAATAGTTTCTTTATTTATAGATACATACATAACTAAACCTATTGATGGCTCATATGTACTCGTAAACTTTCGTGTGAATAAAAAACACTACAGGGAAGCCTTTTATAGAGATACTAGCGGCCCGCTCCGGCTTCGCACGGGTATAAATGTTATTATACATATAAACCTTCCTCTTCAATCACTCTATCCATTAAAAAAAACCGCATCAAAATCCGTTGCGTAGTTTTAAAGATTTAAGCATACATAGGGATATAGGGACAGAAAAAGCGACTTTGTTTTATACTATGTAGTGATAACGTCTTACAATAATGTAACATCCAAAGATATTTTAACGCTATGTTTAATAACATCTCCGCATATATCTTTATAGTTTAAAATAAAAACTAAGTGGGTGCCTCTGCCTAAGGTAGAGGCGCCAATGAAGGCCCACATAATTTAAGTTTTATACTATGTAGTGATTGACCAGAAATGTGTAAGTCCCATTATTCCGTTATAGGTACTTGGAAAAAAAATGCATTGTTATCTCAGAAATCTTATGATATCGAGCGATACGAAGTTTTCAAGTTAACATGCCGAGTAATGCTACGATATTATCTCTTATTAGATCGCTAGCAATGTTTGCGCACATTACCTATTAGCTATTTTATTAAGCCCTCCCATCGAAGGCGAATTGCTTGTGTTAGTACAGGCATGCCTTTAAGAGAACGATACAGAAGAATAAACAATCGCAATTTATTAGTGAGCGTGCCGCGTCTTGATATACTATAATATTTTATATCCAGATATATTTATAATGACATAAAAAAAAAAATAGCATCCTAAACGCCAAAAGGTGCCCTTAATGAGAGTAGTGATAAAAAAAAAGGAAATTATTTTCACCACACCATCTTTCGAGTTTATTTAATGTCTTACAACAATTATATCAGCTTTTAACTAACATTTCACATAAAAAATATTAACATTGTTTTATACAAGATATTTACAAAAGTTATACAAGTAAATTGGATAGAAAATAATAGTGAAGACTTACATACTAAATTATCTAAGTATAAATATTACTTAATATACATCTATCTTACTTATAAACATAGCTTAAAGACATATACATTAGAGGCGAAGGGTTATAATTTTCCTGAGGTAGCCGGATACAAAAATATATCTTGTTAGAGATGGTTTTTGTACATACAATATTATCACAATTTAAAGGGAACCCGAAAAGAATGGTATATAAGGACCCTCCGCCACTGATACACGTACACGATGCTATTTTCTTGCACATTTAATTTTTGCGAAAGATATTATGGGAAAGAGGCACTTTGCGACTAAGCGACATTTTGCGAATGGCCCTCAAGAGCAACAAGGGTAGATGACTACAATAGAAATACCTTATTTTGTAACGAATCAAGCAATGGTACGTCTTGAAGAGCTCCTAATAAATACGCTTGTCCACAATTTTAAAGTGATTAAGAATTTATAAAAATAAAAAGGAATACTAAAAGTAAATGATTTGACCACCCTGAAGTATGACGTCATATGACGTCAACTTTTTTTTTTTTGAAAACACAATGCAATATAGCAAATTATACAACATAAATAGATACTAATCATCACGTACGGGTTTTTGCAGTTAAACAAATACACTACAATTATATGTAATTACTAGCTGTAGGTATGTATGTAAGCCCGCGCAACTTCGTATGAGTCTGAATCTGGCAGCAAAAAGTAGCAGCACAAAAATTTTATTTTGATACAACCTTCGATTTTTTTTATTTTCATTTGAGAACTTTCTAGAGGTATTTTAGAAGCCGCAGAATTAAAATAAAAAAAATCGATCGTGGCAATTGAAAATTACATGGCAAAATTAACGATTAATTCGCTAATTTAGTTGTTTTTCTAGTGAAAACTATATTTAAACGTCGTGCTACCTTTCGGAATGGGTCTGAAAACTTTCAAGAAGTCCTCTAGAAGCTGCTGAGTGAAAATTAAAAAAATCGATCGTGGCAATTAAAAATTACATGACAAAATTAACGATTAGGTATATGTAGGTGGTTTTTCCGGTAAAATATGTATTTTAACGTCGCGCTCCCTTTTGGTTTGGGTCTGGAAACCCTCTAGAGGTCTTCTAGAAGCTGCAGAATTAAAATTAAAAAAATCGATCGTGGCAATTAAAAATTACATGGCAAAATTAAAGATTATGTATATATGTAGGCAGTTTTTCCGGTGTAAAATGTATTTAAACGTCGCGCTCCCTTTCGGTTTGGGTCTGGAAACCCACTAGAGGTCTTCGGGAAGCCGTAAAATAAAAAAAATCTATCGTGGCAACTAAAAATTACGTGGCAAAATTAACGACTATTTCGCAAATTTAGTCGTTTTCCTGGTGAAAAGTGTATTTAAACGTCGTGCTCCCTTTTGGAATGGGTCGTAAAACTTTCTAGAGGTCCTCTAGAAGTTGCTTAGTGAAAATTATAAAAATTAATCGTGGCAATTAAAAATTACATGGCAAAATTAACGATTATGTATATATGTAGGCAGTTTTTCCGGTGAAATATGTATTTTAACGTCGCGCTTCCTTTCGGTTTGGGTCTGGAAACCTTTTGAAGGTCTTCTAGAAGCTGCAGAATTAAAATAAAAAAAATCGATCTTGGCAATTAAAAATTACGTGGCAAAATTAACGATTATTTCGCTAATTTAGTCGTTTTCCTGGTGAAAAGTGTATTTAAACGTCGTGCTCCCTTTTAGAATGGGTCGGAAAACTTTCTAGAAGTCCTCTAGAAGCTGCTTAGTGAAAATTATAAAAATCGATCGTGGCAATTAAAAATTACGTGGCAAAATTAACGATTATGTATGTATGTAGGTAGTTTTTCCGGTGAAACATGTATTTTAACGTCGCGCTCCCTTTCGGTTAGGGTCTGGAAACCTTCTAAAGGTCTTCTAGAAGCCGCAGAATTAAAACAAAAAAAATCGATCGTGGCAATTAAAAATTACATGGCAAAATTAACGATTTTTTTTTCTTTCTTTTCTTTTTTTAATTTTTATTTTGCTAATTTAGTTGTTTTCCTGGTGAAAAGTGTATTTAAACGTCGTGCTCCCTTTCGAAATGGGTCGGAAAACTTTCTAGAGGTCCTCAAGGAGCCGCGGAGTTAAAATAAAAAAAATCGATCGTGGCAATTAAAATTTTAATTGCCACGATTGATTTTTATAATTTTTACTAAGCAGCGACGACCTCTAGAAAGTTTTCCGACCCATTCCAAAAGGGAGCACGACGTTTAAATACACTTTTCACCAGGAAAACGACTAAATTAGCGAAATAGCCGTTAATTTTGACACGTAATTTTTAATTGCCACGATAGATTTTTTTTATTTTTATTTTACGGCTTCCCGAAGACCTCTAGAGGGTTTCCAGACCCAAACCGAAAGGGAGCGCGACGTTTAAATACATTTTACACCGGAAAAACTGCCTACACATATACATAGTCGTTAATTTTGCCATGTAATTTTTATTTGCCACGATCGATTTTTATAATTTTTATAAAGCAGCTTCTAGAGAACCTCTAGAAAGTTTTCCGACCCATTCCGAAAGGGAGCACGACGTTTAAATACACTTTTCACCAGGAAAACAACTGAATTAGCGGAAAAATCGTTAATTTTGCCATGTAATTTTCAATTGCCACGATCGATTTTTTTTATTTTTATTTTACGGCTTCCCGAAGACCAGTAGAGGGTTTCCAGACCCAAACCAAAAGGGAGCGCGACGTTTAAATACATTTTATACCGAAAAAACTACCTACACATATACATAGTCGTTAATTCTGCCATGTAATTTTTAATTGCCACGATCGATTTTTATAATTTTTACAAAGCAGCTTCTAGAGGACCTCTAGAAAGTTTTCCGACCCATTCTGAAAGGGAGCACGATGTTTAAATACACTTTTCACCAGGAAAACAACTGAATTAGCGAAAAAATCGTTAATTTTGCCATGTAATTTTCAATTGCCACGATCGATTTTTTTTATTTTAATTCTGCAGCTTCTAGAAGATCTTTAAAAGGTTTCCAGACCCAAACCGAAAGGGAGCGCGACGTTAAAATACATATTTCACCGGAAAAACTGCCTACATATATACATAATCGTTAATTTTGCCTTGTAATTTTTAATTGCCACGATCAATTTTTATAATTTTCACTAAACAGCTTCTAGAGGACCTCTAGAAAGTTATCCGACCCATTCCAAAAGGGTGCACGACGTTTAAATACACTTTTCACCAGGAAAACGACTAAATTAGCGAAATAGCCGTTAATTTTGCCACGTAATTTATAATTGCCACGATCGATTTTTTTTATTTTAATTCTGCGGCTTTTAGAGAACCTCTAGAAAGTTTTCCGACCCATTCCAAAAGGGAGCACGACGTTTAAATACACTTTTCACCAGGAAAACGACTAAATTAGCGAAATAGCCGTTAATTTTGCCACGTAATTTATAATTGCAACGATCAATTTTTATAATTTTCACTAAGCAGCTTCAAGAGGACCTCTAAAAAGTTTTCCGACCCATTCCAAAACGGAGCACGACGTTTAAATACACTTTTCACCAGGAAAACGACTAAATTAGCGAAATAGCCGTTACTTTTGCCACGTCATTTTTAATTGCCACGATCGATTTTTTTTATTTTAATTCTGCGGCTTCTAGAGGACCTCTAGAACGTTTTCCGACCCATTCTAAAAGCGAGCACGACGTTTAAATACACTTTTCACCAGGAAAACGACTAAATTAGCGAAATAGCCGTTAATTTTGCCACGTAATTTTTAATTGCCACGATCGATTTTTTTTATTTTAATTCTGCGCCTTCTAGAGGACCTCTAGAAAGTTTTCCGACCCATTCCAAAAAGGAGCACGATGTTTAAATACACTTTTCACCAGGAAAACGACTAAATTAGCTAAATAGACGTTAATTTTGCCACGTAATTTTTAATTGCCACGATAGATTTTTTTTATTTTTATTTTACGGCTTCCCGAAGACCTGTAAAGGGTTTCCAGACCCAAACCGAAAGAGAGCGCGACGTTAAAATACATATTCACCGGAAAAACTAGCTAATTATAATCGTTAATTTTGCCATGTAATTTTTAATTGCCGCGATAGATTTTTTTTATTTTAATTTTACTGCTTCCCGAAGACCTCTAGAGGGTTTCCAGACCCAAACCGAAAGGGAGCGCGACGTTTAAATACATTTTACACCGGAAAAACTGCCTACATATATACATAGTCGTTAATTTTGCCATGTAATTTTTAATTGCCACGATCGATTTTTTTAATTTTTATTCCGCGGCTCCTTGAGGACCTCTAGAAAGTTTTCCGACCCATTCCGAAAGGGAGCACGACGTTTAAATACACTTTTCACCAGGAAAACGACTAAATTAGCGAAATAATCGTTAATTTTGCAATGTAATTTTTAATTGCCACGATCGATTCTTTTTATTTTAATTCTGCAGCTTCTAGAAGACCTCTAGAGGGTTTCCAGACCCAAACCGAAAGGGAGCGCGATGTTAAAATATATATTTTACCGGAAAAACTACCTACATATACCTAATCGTTAATTTTGCCATGTAATTTTTAATTGCCACGATCGATTTTTTTAATTTTTACTCAGCAGCTTCTAGAGGACTTCTTAAAAGTTTTCAGACCCATTCCGAAAGGGAGCACGACGTTTAAATATAGTTTTCACTAGGAAATCAACTAAATTAGCGAATTAATCGTTAATTTTGCCATGTAATTTTCAATTGCCACGATCGATTTTTTTTATTTTAATTCTACGGCTTGTAGAATACCCCTAGAAAGTTCCCAAATGAAAATAAAAAAAATCTAAGGTTGAATCAAAATAAAATTTTTGTGCTGCTACTTTTTGCTGCCAGTTTCAGACTCATAACTTCGTCTGCGTAAATTTTCCCAGTTTTTGCAACATTTCTCATTGCTGTTCCGCTCCTATTGGTCGTAGCGTGATGTTATATAGCCTTCCTCGATAAATTGACTATCCAACAGTGGAATAGTTTTTCAATTCGGATCAGTAGATGCTGAGATTACCGCGTTCAAACAAACTCTTCAGCTTTATAATATTAGTATAGATTATTATAGTAGACAGTGGCGAACCTGGCGGGTAGGCCTGGATAAAAAAAAACTGATATTAAAAATCGGACAAGTGCGAGTGGCTATCGCGCACAGAGGGTTCCGTACATGTGCAACTGTGAACCTGTCTGCCCGACAGGTTCGCCACTGATTGTAGGCATACAAATTTGTGATGAGAGTATGGATTTAACTTTTCTAAAATTTATATACTGATTTGACTTGAATATAATTTAACCTTTTTATGCAACCTCTTTTTGTAGTTTTTTCTGGTAAGTTGTAAATAATTAGTAAATTTTAGTTTTATTTTAATTTATTTTCAACAAAGTTATTTCATAGGGTACCTAATCTAGTTTAATTTTACCTATTAAACGCAATATATTAAAGGCTCTTTTACATCATATCAACTTGTTGTATGGATTATGCATGTTTTAAGTTTCAATTTAATTGTTTGCGCCAGGCAAGAAATTTGCATCGTGTAAATGGCTCATAACAGTTGATTAGTAAAATGTTTTGTGTCATTCTACGACAGGTGATTCTAAATTCAACTGAATAAAACATTACAATAACGGCTGTTTAAAAATTAAGATATGTTTATAAGTAAAGCAGAAAATTAATACACAGAAAAATTAACTATGGGTTGTAATTAATATTTAAGTCTTTTGACCAACAGAATGAACAAAAATTGACCGTGAGACTATGTGAAATATAGTTTTTGATTCATTTTATAAAACACTGACTTAATCTTAGAAGTCCCAGTATATAACGGCCCACTTTCTAAACAATTATTAATAATGCATATGTTTTTCTCCCTTTTCCAAAGATAATTCCTGCATTAAGGATTAAATCCCCCAAGACTTAAAATAATAACTTGTTGATCACACAATTTGGCAAAAAAATGCAAGAAGCTTATCAGTAAAAGTTAATTTATCAATTGAAGTTATGATTTTTTTAAAAGCGGGCCTTTATAAATTCTGGGATCTTTTTGGAAGATTGGGACTTAACGAGATATTAGAGTTCACATAAAGTTACATTCAAAATATAATAAAAAGTAAACGCGTTTCACGCGGCCGAGGTAATCTGTTTCAAGATTTGTTTTATTTAACCTTTGAGTTATTTTGGGGCCTGATTATAGTTAATTATAATTATACTCGTGCGTGGAAGCGACGCGTTATTTATTTTTAAACTAAAAAAAATAAGTAAAGAATGAATCTTATTGTATATTATTTCTCACAATCATTTATTTTTTATAGGATTAGAATGGAGATTAGGATTCAATTATATGAGTAAATAAAACTCACTTGCCTGAGCCCGCAGGTTGGTTTACTAATTATATGCATTTACCTAGAATGGTGTCTTTATATATCCTCATTTCCATCAAAATTTCGTAAAACGATTTATCAAAGGGAGATCCTCCCCTTTCATAAAACAAGAAAGGGTATGTAATTTTAAATAACGAGTGAAATGCTGAACAAAAAGCAATTTGTTTTTTTTTTTAAATTAAAGCACAATGTACGGATATCTGCCTTTTGAAAAACAAATTCATGTTTTTTTAATAATTACCACTTTATTTAAATTATTACAGGTATTTTATCTAACGAGCAAGAACAGGCATTTTATTGTTTTCATACCAAAAGTTTTATTGTAATAAAAATATTTAGATATAAAGTAATTGTTTATGTTCAATTGTGTAAACCTGTTTTAAACAAATATTAAATGTATGAAGACAAAGTTACGATTTCTAAGCAATCGTCATACCTTCTACCCCCACCACCATCCCCAATTAAAATCGTAACATATGAAAAATAAATTGTGCCTATTCAGGTATGGTGCCGGAGTATTAATGGTGTAGGAACAGATCCCCCATGATCCAGGCCAATTTCTCATTCATACATTTAATATGTATAAAATTATTAATTAGCATAAAAATGCTTAAAAAATTAAAATGTAATACACCTATTGGAATAGGAGTTTACGGCTATGGTTTGCTAAAAATGAGAAGTCTCCCGAAGCACATACAGGGCAGGGAGTTGCATCTAGGAGGGGTATAGGTAACTCTCTCCTCTCTGGGGGACAACGCCCAACAGACAATTGAAATCGAACAATGGCATTCACATTTTATAGTAATAGTTTAATTCACGAATGTTGCAGTGATGGTCTACAATAAACTGTATCTCAACTTTGGGAACAGAAAACTAGGCTTTTCTACTTCAACAAAATACGCCTAACGCTACAACGCATACTAGCCGGTTAACCGCTAATCGCATGCATTTTCGCGCTGCACTCCATATAATTATTACTAACAAATAATCCAAATACTTAAAATGAATTAACTGAAAAATGATGTAGCCTGTGTATTACCACAATTGAGATGAATCTAACGACACCTCACGAAGAAATGACATATACACGCTCGAATCATATTACCCTCCTTCTGGCGCAGTAAAAATAGATATGCGACCAGCCGTATGTGGCGCGTCTCATACAGCTAATCACATGTTCTTGCACATAGCATAGCTTGCTCGTAGAGGGGCCCGTATCAAAATGTGTTGGTGGGCCTGATGTCCAAAAGTACCTAACGGCCGAAGGACTAATGTAAGTCGCTCGCACAAATTTAAACTCTTCAGTGAGTGTCGCTGGCCCACGGAGCAGGAGGGAGCGCCAGTGCTAACACGTTCAGGGCAGGGGAGCCCGTGTAAACGACACCGTTCTTGCACACAACGTATTTGCGGCTAGTCCCTCTGTGGCTAACTACGCCGCAGTGACTAGCTGCAAATACGTTGTCACGCTTAGATCAATATAAAAATGTGATAATCTTAAATAAAAAAAAAACTAAATACAGATTTCACATTAGAATGTTTACAAATTACTATATTTTAAAAGAAATAAGTTTTACACTTAATCTAAATATGTAGTTTGTATCATAACGATATGAGCAACTTTTATCGACGTATGTTAGTTCGTATTAAGAATACAAATAATCACTACATACGTAGTATTATCTTTTTGACCGCCACGTCAATAACGAAAATCCATGTTCCCCACGCCACATTATGTAAAAAATGCACTACTTTTGACGTGTCATACCGTCGGTGGCGTCGTGAGCACGTTTTCTTTCGACGTCCATACACGTCCCCGGCAGTCAAAAGGTTAAGTAAAGTCGCCTTCTGCGTAGGTCTGTGGGTTTAGTTCATCTAAAGTATACATCAGATTTTAATACGAACTACATTTTAGTCAGTGCTGAGTTATCAAATTAACCAATT
Organism: Herminia tarsipennalis; assembly: GCA_945859575.2. Lineage (NCBI taxonomy): Eukaryota > Metazoa > Arthropoda > Insecta > Lepidoptera > Erebidae > Herminia > Herminia tarsipennalis. Next base: position 3,243,835 of record OX243834.2, on the reverse strand, counting down.
AAAAAGCCTTGCTGTAAGTGCAAACTCAAGCCTTTCAGTTTTCAAACGTAAGAAAACATCACAGCATATAAATGAAATAATCAAAACATTAGCGCCAGCAAATGCTTGGACAGTACAATCGCGCACAGCTGTACATATAAAACTTTAAACGTCAATATGACAGATGACATTTGACTCAGATACTATGTTTATACAAAATATTTACTACACAGATACCCGTAACAATTAAATATTTAAAGAAATTTGTTTTTATTATTTTTCTAAATGCTCAGTTCACAAATTATAAATGTATACATTTTAACTTAGCTACAAACATATAAACGCTTTTATGATACAAGTATACATATAATACACGTAAAGGGTGACAATAAATTTAGCATTTTTTTCACCCAAGTATTTTATTTTTATATAGTTTCGGGCGAAACGCCAGATCCAGGGAATAACAGCTAAAATGTTAGCTAACGACTATAAACACATTTAGGCTAACGCATCTGTTGTCACAAAAGTATAGTTATAGCACAGTTTCATAACTAATACAGTCGTTTATCGTAGTTCAGTCATCAGGAAATCGTGTGGGGACTGCGGGGCGGGCCCCACCCGATTCTTCCCGGGAAGCACCGGGTACACCGGGCACCCGCGGTCGCTGAGTCTGGTTCGTTCATACGCTGCCCAACAGCGGCGTCGCGCCACGCATACCTCGCTCAATTACCCTATCTAGACGGCTTCGTCGAACGTCTGTATTAGTTATTACACTATGGTAATAGTAGCGTTAACACTCATCTCATAGAAAACTAGGCGCAGAACCACTATTGTGTGTACGGTGTGGTATACAACCCTAATTGGGATAAACAGAATCTACGTTGAGAACACTTTGCACGGCATAGAGCTCTAAATAAAATCATGAAATTAGACCAGTCGTAAGCGGGCGTATTTTTATTTTTTTGTACCTTGCATTTTATCACGTCTCACCTCACTTGTGCTATTTTTTTTGGTGATGGTTAGCAATATGAATGAAGTCAACAAAAAACAAACATTTGATCGTAACTCAATGGAGCTTTTTATTAGGTTTTTTTTGTTTTTATTATACATACAAACCTTCCTCTTCATTCACTCTTCTTAAAAAAAAACGCATCAAAATCCGTTGCGTAGTTTTAAAGATTTGAGCATACATAGAGAAATCGACTTTGTTTTATACTATGTAGTGAAGCGCATTAAATTACAATTGATTTAAAAATATACGATATTTACTTTAAAAACATATGCCATTTTCAGTTACTAAACATATATATGATTAGATTAAGAAATATGGTACAAAAAAATTAAAATACGCCCAAGCAAACTTTTTTTGGGAACTGGATACGCGCTAGTAGAAAATATAATTTACTGATTAACATCAAAACGTTCTATTACTGAAGCCTAGATATGTTAACTTACTGTAATGTTTTCACATCACGTTGAGACCACGATGAACACCTATGGAATTTTGTATTTACACAAACATCAATTGGAATACATACAACACCGAATACTCAAAAAATACTTAAGTTTCCACCCCAACATTCAAACGATAAGTGTTGATAAACTTTCGCGATTTGTACACATTATGAAAATATATATATTACGGGTCTTAATCGCGTGAATAATTTAAGGTAAAATACCTTGTTTATTGCCCGTCGTTTCGACCGTATTGCAACGGCCGTGGTCACGGGTAGACTGAGAGTCAAACCCTTAAATTATGCACGCGATTAAGACCCGTAATATATATATTTTCATAATTCAAACGATACTTTGAGTCGTGTTCAAAACTATTTCTGTCGCTACACCTATAAGTAACATTAACAACACGGTACTTATCTAGGTTTAATGTTAGAGAATTCATCTGATAATGTTGTTAAATATGAAAATAATATTAATAAAAAACGAGCAACTTTCAAAATATAACGATTAATCAGTCTTCGAAGTAGTGTAGTCCTTTATATAATGACTTGTAAAGAAAAATCATATATTTGATAATTTCAATAAAAATAAATACGATAAATATAATCATCCATTGCCTCATGCGGGGATAGAATATTAAAATCGCACAATCGTTAACAACGTATGTATAAACATATATGATTTATTAAAACATATTTTTATTCAAATTATCATAAATAAATACACTTTGATAACAATGATATTGTAACTTATATTACAGTTTATAAAGAAAATGGGTAGGTAGTAATTAAGGCAAAAAAGCTGTAAACAAAATCAAAATCTTTCCAAGCTACAAAAAACACTAATTATCTTGCTATTACTAAAATCGGAATAAACTACATTCGAGTCTTTTTGTTGTTTTTCACTCTTTTGTTGAGAAATTATATATTAATCCATCAATTATTGAATATTAACTGTTTTCCAAATTTACCAATACAGAAATAACTGGTTAAAGCTATTTTACCAGTTATTTGTCTATTGGCAAAATTTTTAACACAGTTCTAAATATATAAACATTCATTAACATTTTTATTAACCTACCCACTTTATTATACTAATACATTTCAAATAATTTACCAACTATTGATAACATTTATGTTAATACACCAAATATGTAGATTTAAACAACAAAGTGTCAGATATTTTTAACGAAATTCGTGTGATTGAAATAAGGCAGTCTACTAGCTAGGCTGGACTGTAATTAAAACCACTTTCGTAATTTTAATAGCGTAATCTCTGATAAAATTACGAAGTCTTTGTTGACAAATGCCAAATAGCAAATTATAAGTACTGTGCACTATAACACGAAGACGCAGGATGCGGTTAATTATTACTATTTATATTTTTGAACTGGCTGACCCGCGCACCCGTTTTTGCAACATTTTTCATTGATGCCAAGCTCCTATTGGTCGTAGCGTGATGTTATGTAGCCTTATAGCCTTTCTCGATTAATGGGCTATTTGACATTGAAATAACTTTTCAATTCGAACCAGCAGTTCCTGAGATTATTGTGTCCAACCAACCAAACAAACAAATAAACAAACAAACAAACTCTTCAGCTTTATAATATTGTATTACATTTTGGTTTAAATGGGAATCGGAAAATAGTGATTTACCGTCATAAACTAAGATTGATTATTTTTTATAATAAGTAAAGTGTGAAGAGTTACATTCTCTTAAATGTCAAAAAGGATTTCGTTGGTGGAATAGAGTATAATGATCGAAATTACGAAGGTGGGGCCTTATTCGACATGAGCCTTTTTTGGTAAAAGTACCACAAAAAGATATTTTTATAAAGGAACATCCATCATAAAAATTACAAGATATATCTTTTTATTTTTTCCTAAATTAGTACACATTTGTACGGTACGGACTAGACCAGTACAGTCGCGGTCAAAAGTGCTATAATAAAATACTATTTTTATGAGTTTTTTTTTCAAGTATAGTGCATTTTAATATAAAAACATTCAAATTTTAATGCTAAGTACATACATCATATACACATTGAACTACTACACATGTTTAAGTTTCTGACGTTGCTTATTTAAAATCGGTGGCATTCTCTACCTAGTCTGTCAGATCAAAAAGTGTATTCTCAATTTTGATGAAATTACAAGATGAGATACAAGTAATATCATGTTCAGTCACTTCACACAACATACAAGGAAGAGTCAAATATTGCAAAATCAAATGAAATAAACTGTTAAATTGATGTTACTCCTATGTTTTAGTAGCTATACATCAAAACTGCATAAAAAAATACAACTTCCCTGCAGTCGGGTTAAAATACGCAGTCGAATAGCGAAACCCATTTTTGTTAGAAAATCACTATAAATAGGTCAAACAGAGAACCACGTTTTTGAAGTCGATTAGAAAGAGAGCCACCGAGATTTAAGCAGACGCTCTAAAAACAAACAACAAATACTTATGTCCGCGACAGTACAAATATAATAAATTTATGTATTCGTTAAAGTATTTTTACAAATTTCGATAAGTTCAGTCAGTTGTGAGAACTTGGCGTATGCCTCATGTAGCATATTCCTGAAAATAAATATTTTCTTTTTAGTTTATTTTTTAATAACTTTTAAACGCGTTGGGTTATATTATAGACATAAAGACTGGACTGACGTCTATATAAATACCAGCTGCAAAGCGTCAGAGACAGGCAAGTGTATACCTGTCTCTTTTCTGTAGAACTGTAATGACAATTAATGTCTTTATTTTTTACATAAATAAGGACATAAATTGTCATTATAGTCCTACAGAAAAGAGACAGATATTGGCCGCACAATCGCGTTGTCTCTTTCTAGAGAGTGGACAATTTTGTAGGGCTATTCAGTCCAGTCTCTTTGTCTATGGGTGATTTACACAATTTGACAAGGGTATAAACACGTCTATGGTGAGTATTTGTCTAATAAAGCGCTTGACGTTACACCGTCGACTGACAAAGACCACTAGTCAGCATGACCATGTGTTTTTTATTATTTATTTAGACCGAACGAATTAGCAACAAAACAAAGGACATTTTTTGATCGCGGTCACCTGTGTTCACATTTCAGGTCACCAGTGACCATTTAATTCACGACGACCACTAAGTTTTCGGTCATTAGCGACTATGTTTACATTCATGACCAGCAATTACTAATTTTCACGTCACAAATGACACGATGACGTCTGCGGTCACCAGTGACTGCATCGTTTTCGGTCACCGGTGACCGGCAAATAATGACAACTATTTTTTTATTATTTAATGTAATGTAACTAAAAAAAACTATAGGTTTAGCACATACCTGCACTTAGTACTGAATATCCTGAGGTTATTCTTGTTGACGACGTCAGCGTCCATACATATGAGTTGTAAGCTATCTTTGAACACATTCTCCAATTGCGTCACTGACTCCTCTATGCTAAACTCCACTGTGTCTGTGTTTAATACTCTGCAATTTAAAAAAATATATTTTTAAGAAAAATGAGACATTCAAGTTAAAAGATGGAAAGTGTTTAGATACATACAGATTACATCGACGTTCAGGTTCAGAATGTCCAATCCACAAAAGTCCAACGTTTTCAAAATGTCTGATTCCCACAATTCTCGAATTGTCACGACAAGGCGCTTCAGGAACCACTTGTTGACAATAACCACATTTTCAAACTTTGGACATTTTAGGAATTGGACATTTACTAGAGTTTAATAAATAGTTAAAATTTTCTTTAATAAATATTAAGAAAAAAATCACTTCGAGTCGCTTAATGATTCATTAGTTACAGAGATAGATAATTAACCTCAATTTGCAATTTGGAACTGCCGCGATAGCGCGGTGGGCCGTACCAGAAGAGGTCGTGGGTTCGATCCCTACACTACTTTGTGTGCGCGCAATAGCAACGGACACTTAAATACCGTTCACGAACACGAAATCTCGCGTCGCCTTCCGGACAACGTGGTCTAAAGTGACTTTAATACCCTGGTCCATGTGAACGACGTGTATGTGTGATGACGGTGCGTGCGTACGTATGAAGGTTACCTTCTGTACTCTCGGTGTTTTGTGTAATGCACTCCCAACGACAAACCCGATCGGGGATTCCGCCGGCCGGCACGTGTAACGCGGGTGGTGCCGCAGGCAGGAATGAAACATACGGATATCGATAAATAGTTTTTTAGAATTAAACCAATTTAAAATTTCTAGTACGTTTGCATTCTCTATCCAATATATAAACTGAGGATTAAAGGTTGTTGTTGAGTACATTTTTAACAAACTTCATTTATTTATAAAAAGAAGTAAGCACAAATCATACTAAGAACAGTACATTAATACCAACACAGTATGCGAGTCACTTCAGTCCTCGTAAGTACTAGTAAAAATGTGTGGCACTCGGGGACTGCCGCGGTAAAGCTATTGCATAGCATTTTTATCAAATTAAGCAATTAAAAAAAAAAAAAACAATTTTCATTATAAAAAACAATGTTTTTAATTTTTTTTTCTTTAATTTTATTTTTAAATTCCAAAACAGGAATTTAAAAAAAAAGTTTTCTTTTTTTAATTATAACAAAACAATGTTTTTATTTTTTTTTTCTTTAAAAATTTTTTTTTTTTTTTTATTTAAAAAAAAGTCATTAAAAGTTCTGCTATTCATCGATAGATGGCAAAACTAAAAAGTATCGCCGCTGTGCCCGTCGGAGTGGGGAGCGTGAGGTTTTTTCGTTACGGAATTTCTGGATTCGGTCCCCGCGCTCAAGGCCCGCGATAGAAGCTATGCAATAGCTTAATAATTACCAGTATGTAAATGAAATAAGTAATGATCATTATCTACGGAAATACCGATAAATTTCATATCCCTTGACCGCAGCGCGGGCGCTTGCCAATCGTTGCTAATGTAAATAAACAATTTCACCAGTCGGACGAAAGTATAATGAGGTGACGGTCGTGTGCGCTGATTAGAATAATCGGTTGTGCAGCTGTCGAAGTTGTGTACTGTTAAGTGATAAGTTTTCGAAGATGCCTGGGGGGACGAGAAGAAACAGTGAACTATTTGATAATCAATTAATTTTAAATATGGTTATTTGGCATAGCCAAACTAACAATTTAAGGAAAACGCAGCGAAGATGGCGGGAAAATTATCCACACCAAAACCAACCATCCTTAGAGAGGATACTAAGTGAGTGCCACTCAAAGCCTTTTGGACTTCGGTAGTTTTCATGTTCCACCCATGCCCAAGCTAGAGGAAAAAAGTCCTAAGTAGATAATAGTATGAAGGAAAAATTGGCTTTACATTGTTTTGTTTTCGCGGCATGATAGGTAGGTTAGGTACAGATAGTTCGGCGACTCGTTACCGTACCGCGTCCCTTGCACGGTATGGCAACGTTGCAATGTCTGTATTCAATCATACTCACGGAAACAAAAAACGGCGACGCATGGAATTACTCACTAGATACTTACGTATTTTTTATTTTTTTTTTATTTTAAAGGGATCCGTTTGAATTATTAAATTTTTGTTAGTGTGAAGTGTCTTATTTTGACTCAAACGTCTTGTTTTGACAAAATCTTTGTGATCATGGGGTCAAAACTTTAAACGGGTATATCTTACAAACTACGGGGCACAGACCCACCATGTTTGAACTCAAACGTCTTATTTTGACAAGATCTTTGTGATGGGTAAAACTTTAAACGGGTATATCTTACGAACTACGGGTCACAGACCCACCTTGTTTGAACTCAAACGTCTTGTTTTGACAAGAGCTTTGTGATCATGGGGTCAAAATTTAAATGCCTATATCTTACGAACTATGAGGCGCAGACCCACTTTTAACGATATACTACTATAGAAGTCGGTGGGTAAAATAAGAAAAAATAAAAAAAAAACATACAAACCCTTTAATAGCTAGTGCAAACGCGCTGATTTGATTACTGAAGAGCGCCAGTTTGCTTGAGAGCACTTCTAATGGATCCTGTCCTGGAAGCTTGTCTTCTATATTGTGGGCCACTCCGAGGCAATTTGATAGCTTGGCACTGCGAACAACATAATAGAAAAGAGGTTAGTACATCACGCCAAGTGCGCCCACAATCTAAGTATGTACAACACGCCTTTATACAAGCGGACAGTCATTTTCGTTCGAGTGTGTCTTACGTGACAAATGTAAATCACTTCAAAATATATATTCAGATTTTTCATAGTCATTTCCTTTCCATAATTCACTTTGGTGTTATAGGTAATATTTAAATCCCCACCTCCCACCATATCTTAATAAAAAGGTAATTAAACCTCACCAATAAATAATACTAAAGCCACGCATGATGAAATGTTTAATAACAAACCAAATTGTAGAATTTTTACGACACTGCATTTTTCGTAAATCTAATATTATAAATCTGAAGTTTGTTTGTTTGTTTGTTTGAACGCGATAGTCTCAGGAATTCCGAAAGTCCGAATTGAAAAATTCTTATACTGTTGGATAGCCCATTTATCAAGGAAGGCTAACATCACGCTACGACCAATAAGAGCGGAGCAGCAATGAGAAATGTTGCAAAAACGGGAAAAATTTACGCAGACGAATTTGCGCGGGTCAGCTAGTCTGTAACGCCGACCAAGACGCGGGGAATTCGTAATCTATACTAATATACGCTATGACCAATAGAACCAGAGCATCAATGAATAAAAATCGTCTTATGATACCCCCACGATGGGGTAGGTGAGAAAAAAAATCCCATCCCCACTTTAAGAGGAGGTACCCTAAAAAAAAATATTTTTAAGTATTTATTATTTCACTGTGTCGGCGTAAGTAATATGTGTATCCATGCAAAATTACAGCCTTCTAGCACTAACAGTTTCTGAGCTAAGCTGCGGACGGACGGACGGACATGGCGAATAAGGGTTCCGTTTTGCTATTTTGGCTTCGGAACCCTAAAACGATGCGGTACGAAGTTGCGCGGGACAGCTAGTCTATATTAATATTATAAAGCTAAAGGGTTTGTTTATTTGTTTGAACGTGGTAATCTCTGGAACTACTGATCCGAATTGAGAAACTCTTTCATTGTTGGATAGCCCATTTATCGAGAAAGGCTATAGGCTATATAACATCACGCTACGACCAATAGGAGCGGAGCAGCAATGAGAAATGTTGCAAAACGGGGAAAATTTACGCAGACGTAGTTGCGAGGAAACACTAATCACACTAATATTATAAAGGCGAAAGTTTGCGAGTATATGAGTATGTATGTTTGTTACTTCTTCAAGTCTAAACGGCTTAAGCGATTTTAATAAAAAAATATATGGAGTTAGCTGACACCCTGGATTAACACATAGGCTAATAAACCGCGGGTAACACCGCGGGGCACAGCTAGTATTAAATAAACCTCACCAATAACTGGACATGACAGTCCAAACTCGTTCGAAGGCATCAATGACCGCCATCTCACAGTTGTCTTGCTCGCCGCTACTTCTACTGCGCAACAGTTGATCTACCGTCAGTTTAGCTAGCTCCATATACTCCGGGATTATCTGACATTTCTTGGCTACGTCCAAACATAACTCCTTGAAATTAGTAACTTCTGATTCTGATAGAGATTTTGGACCTGAAAAAATAACATTTGGTTATACATAAGTAGACATAGATAAACTGGACTGACGTTTCCTTCCAGGTATCAAGTAGATACAGATTGGAATCAAAGGCATCTGAGTTAAGGTAGATGACTGTCAATTCAAATCAGATCTTTTTAAGAGACGTCAAAACGATGCGCCTCGTACTAATTTATAAGAAATACAAAACAATTACGTCATTCTTTTGTATGGTCAAATCATGTAGTTTCAATGTTTGTTTTGATGATTCATGGCAACGTAAAATTGTAGAGAAAAAAAAATGAAATGAAATGTTATTGTAGTCATCTACCCATATGCTCGATGGTCAAATGTCAACTGAATTGACATTACTGACTCGGAGGCCTAAAAAGTGCTATCGTTATTAAATATTAACACAAATCGTCAGCGAAGTCATGTTTCAACTTAGATATATTTCGAAACTTAATTGGGTGAATTATTTAAAGGTAGCCTTTTATTTACCTGACGTTTCGATTGAATTGTCGACCCGTGACCACGATCGGTGCAAATCGATCGAAACGTCAGGTAAATAAAAGGTACCTTAAAATAATTTACGCGATTTTGTCTCGAAATATGTATAAAAATTGCGAAAGTTTAAAAACAATAATCTATCAAGTTAAAGTAAAATTCATACGGCTTTTTCTTTCTGCAAGCGTTAACGCTTAAGGTTAGATTACGCGAAACAGGGTTCGGCTCTCTCAAAAATTTATATAGAAAACCTAAATATTAGGATACGAAAAAAATCTCTTTTTAGTAGATGAAATAAAGAAATATAAGGATGTGTCTTAATATGATCCCGCAAATAAATCTTTTAGTTGCGGAAAAATGCAAAACGAGCATTTTCGTCATGGCGTTCGTAATCGAATATTCTACTTTATTTTGACCTGCGCTCCTGCGCACTGTGAAGTAATGGTTGTGTGCGGAAGAGCGAGGTCGGCGATCGTGTCGCTGTGTACGTAGCGCTAAATAAATAATACTCTCAGTGTAATGCCCCCTTAAAGATAATGGAACTTGTCTAGGCCTAATAATGTTTTACTTGATATAGTTCAATGGGAAATTCTTATGGCTAAAAACATAATGGTGGTCCATTTACGGCCGGTTTCAATAATCTATCTATCGATGGATTTGGTTACTAGAGATAGAATTTTGTCATATTTTGTACGAAGCTTATGTCAAATATATAACTCCAGCAGCCAAAGCCATCGATATTTAGAGTATTGAGACTAAGGCTTACGCCCTACTGAGCAATAAATAATAAACAAATCGCTATTGCAAAACAAATAACAAAAAAATCTTACTTTTACTCTCAACACACGCCAAATTATTTTTCAAATCAGTTATCAAGTGTTCTATCCTGGGGAACACTTCGTTGAATACGGCTATCCAATGTTTGAGCAAACATTGGAGCACATCAGCCAACGTCCAAGGTGGCGCTTTAAACAAGACATGCTGCCACAAATTGTTGTATTTCGCCCGCATTTCATTCTGTAATACACAGTAAAAAAACTAGGTAATAATAATAATATCTTGGGACAACTCACACAAAGCTATCTGATCCCAAACATATATTTCTAAATACATACAAATTATGGAACATCAACTAAAAACATCATATTAATAATCTATGGTGTCGGAAGTCTATGCTTTACGCCATCTTGATTTTATTTTTCTTATTTGACATTCTCTCGATCGAGATCTGCAGCATCGCAGTGTACAAAATTATATCTTTGCTAGCTTTCGCCCGCGGCTCCGCCCGCGTGGATGTCGGTTACCGCGATAAAAACCTCTTCGTTGTCCTTCCCCGGGACTCAAATTATCTCCAGACCAAATTTCATCTAAATCGGTTTAGCTGTTTGAGCGTGAAAGCACTGCAAAGCACTGTGAAAGAACTCTGTCCGTTACGGACAGAGTTCTTTCACATTTATAATATTAGTATGGATAGTATGGATAAATAACTATTTATTAAACGGGAATTTAGCCGTGTGGTGCCGGCTTAAGAATAGTACCACCCCATCTCTTCCTGTGGGTGTCGTCAAGGCGACTAAGGGATTTCACACCGGAGGACGGGCAGCAGCGTCCTCTGCGTACTTAAAGCCTTACTGCGATCGCCAACCCGCTCGCCAAGCGTGGCGATTATGGCAGTTACCCCCAGGATCTACATACTAGTAGGTTCTACTGGGGAGACCCGTGCCCAGCAGTGGGCCATCATATGGGTTGATATGATGAAACGGGAATTAACGCGCATTGTTTACCTTAAAATTGCTTGACGTTTCGACCAGGTTGCACCGGCCGTGGTCACAACCGGCAAGTGAACAAATCGGCAATTGCAGAACACATACTGCAATTGAACACCAATCACTGGATTGAGTTTCATCGTCCACAAACCCTCTCCACAGATCGCCATTTTTACTCACGAATTGTGCGTGAAGCGATTGAAATTAAAAAACATAAAACTTTCAATCGGGAAGAGGGTTTCAAACTATCCGTGACGTGGAATCCAGTGATTCGTAAAACACAACCTCGTATTGTTTCGCAGTCGGTTAACATGGACAAAATCAGTGTAGTGTGCAGTGACCCTAACTTTTTGAGAAGTAAAAAAGTGAGGGTGGATGAAGATTCATCGGCCTGACGGAGTCTTAACATCGCTGCGACAGTCCGCTTGTGACCACGGCCGGTGCAACCTGGTCGAAACGTCAAGCAATTTTAAGGTAAACAATGCGCGTTAATTCCCGTTTAATAAATAGTTATAATCATGCAACGCGAAAGTTTAAATGTTAGTATGGATAAATATCCGGTAGCCTAATGGCTAAGGCATCGGACTCGCATTCGTGAGGTCGTGGGTTCGAACCCTACCCATTATACTACGGACGTGAACCCACTCCTAACACAAGCCTTTGAACTTAGCTGGATGGGTTAACAAGCTTTCTAGTAATCTTTAAAAAAAATATTCCTAAGCAGTCATAAATTAAAATCAAACATACCTCTAATATATTAGCCAACAGTTGATATATCGTGTCTTGATAATGCTTCAAGTTGTTATAAAGATCTGGATCAGTCTCCTGTGGCTTCGTTTCCAAAAGACCCTTGAGTTCAGACAGGCCGATGTTCTTTATGTTATTTATAAGAGCTTTACTGCATAGGTTCTTGTCGTTTGATAGAAGTATCTGGAAATTATTATAAAGGGGTCGGTTAGTTCAGTGTTCCAAATTAAAAAAATATTTTCTGATGAATATTTTTTGTGATGCAACGATTATGGCTTTTACTACAAGCTACATGGATACTTAGCACAAGTAAAAGCCATGGTCATTGCAATATAAAAGTCATTTTTTAATAACAATTTTATTTGCGGTTGGTAAACTAACTGCGGCCAATTTAAGTTTGTCATTTTCACTAACGTACCACTATATAAAGTTGTCGTATACATAAAGTTGGGCGTCTCGTCAAAACGAAGCTACCATGGCAATTCCAGCTTGATATGAATCATTTTAAAATTTGTTATTGGGAACCAGTACTATATAGCCTTCCTCGATAAATGGGCTATCCAACACTAAAATATTTTTTCAATCGAACCAGTAGTTCCTGACATTATAGCGTTCAAACAAACAAACTCTTCAGCTTTATGATATTAGAATAGATATAAAAATAACACTGTCTTACTTCATGACTAGTCTACTAGGACGAATTTTATGAAATTTAGTTTGGAGATATTGTGCAGGGTGTGAAGGGACATAGGCTTTTTATTGCGACAACGAACATTCACGTGGTTAAAGCTACAAATCTATACTATAACTAGCTGACCCGCGCAACTTCGTCTGCGTAAATTTTACCCGTTTTTGCAACATTTATCATTGCTGCTCAGCTCCTTTATGTCGTAGCGTGATATTATATAGCCTATAGCCTTTCTCAATAAATCGGCTCTATCCAACAGTAAAATATTTTTTCAGTGCACCCCAGTAGTTCCTGAGATTATCGCGTTCAAACAAACAAACAAACTATTAGGGATATGAAAAATAGATGTTGTCCGATTCTCAGACCTACCCAATATGCACACAAAATTTCATCAAAATCGGTCAAGCCGTTTCGGAGGAGTATGGCAACGAAAACTGTGACACGAGAATTTTATATATTAGATATTATAAAGCAAAAGAGTTTGTTTGTTTAAACGCGCTAATCTCAGGAACTACTGGTCCCATTTGAAAAAATATTTTTTTTGGATAGCCCATTTATCAAGGAAGGCTATAGGCTATATAACGTCGCGCTACAACTAATAGGAGCGGAGCAGCAATGAGAAATGTTTCAAAAACGGGGAAAAAATACGCATACGAAGTTGCGCGGGACAGCTAGTAATATTATAAAGCGGAAGAGTTTGTTTGTTTGTTTAAACGCGCTAATCTCAGGAACTACTGGTCCCATTTAAAAAAATATATTTTTTTGTTGGATAGCCCATTTATCGAGGAAGGCTATAGGCTATAAAACATCGCGCTACGACTAATAGGAGCGGAGCAGCAATGAGAAATGTTTCAAAAACGGGGAAAAAATACGCAGACGAAGTTGCGCAGGACAGCTAGTAAAAAATATGGAATGAACATAGAACTTACCACAGACTTCCCTCTTTCAGCTTGTTGTAAACAACAGTTTAGAATCTCATCGTCGGGTGACTCACATGGATAAATATGAGAATTTGCGTCTCGGAGCGGCTGACCTGATGATTAAATAATAATAATAATATCTTACAACTCACACAACGCTATCTGATTCCAAACTAAGCAGAGCTTGAACTATAAAAACCAGACAACTGATAAACATACTTAAATATTTCTAAATACATACATATTATAGATAAATTACACCCAGACATAGAATAAACCATCATGCTCATCACACAAAGTTATATCCTGGGTGGGGATTGAACCCACAACCTCCGGCTTAGCAGTCAGGGTCACTAACCACTAGACCAATAGGCCAGTCAGATAGTCATCATAAAATATACATTCAAAAACTATAACAGACTAAAAAAAAAAAGTATAAAACAAACAACAAAATATTCTTGTCTGGTATTCTTCAGTCGTATAATTTTATTTATTTATTAATAACAATAAAACGCTAAAATCGCTACTTAATTGCTAAAGTGGCTATAACTAATGATAATTTTAATTATTTATTTACATTATATTTGAATCTAAATAGAGATTCAAATATAATGTAAACTAATAGGATGACACACATATCATCACAAGTACAGTACTCCAAAAGTAATAATGCGCATAGAAATCTTCGGAAATCTTCGTCATTGTTCGGCAACGGTCGTATTACCCGAGCGTCGAAAGACGATATTTATATAGAGTGGTTAAGAGCAATTTCTCTATGCCTAATTTTATATATTATGTGTTTTGTGCTAAAACAGATTTGATTTACCTGTAACGAAATTTGATTCGATAATTCCATGTAAGTAAATAGCGAAAACGCTACAATCATTGTTGGAGTGATTAGTTTTCAAGTGTCTTACCGAAGTTGGTGTAATTATGGAGGAAAAGGTTTAAATAACATAAGGTTTTATTAGAAGGAGAAAAAAACGTTTTCAAATAGAGGTTTACATAAAATATAATCAAAATCTCAGTTCAAATTTGTTTACAGCACTAATCATTCCAGAAAAATAATACAATTATAAAAAAATTAATCAGAATCGAGGAAGACCTCTATTCCCGACATCGCAGATTCATCAGAAGTTTCATTATGCTCTTGTTCATTTACACTTTCCTCACTGCTATCACCTGTGTAAATAATCAGTTTATCGGAATAACTATCGATTCTTGGCTCAAATTTTCTATATTCATCTTCGCATTGAACCGCATGATCAGAAACTTTTTTCCATTCTTCTGGTCCTATTTTATTGATTTTTTCTAATATAGCATCTTTAACTGACGTCACAGTCATTGCAATATTTCTCTTGGCCACGTGTTGCTTTATTTGGGACCAAATATTTTCAATAGGGTTAAAATCGGGATGATATGGTGGCAATCGTATAATTTTATGCCCATGTTCCTCCATTATACGGTCAATGGCAAATTCTGTGTAATTTTCTTTGTATCTTTGTATAATTTTATACAAATCGGGTTTCAGTTTCTTTGGGTCATGCGGAATGTTGTGTTGTTGTAACCAAGCTGTCATTTGTGGTTTAGATGTGTTTGAGTTTGGTGGTTTCACAGACAGCTTATTATGATATGGGGCGTTGTCTATTACCAACACACTATTAGGAGGCAAGTTGGGAATCAATTGATTGCGTAGCCAAGTTTGATAACGTTCCGCGTTTATTTCTTTATGATAGTCACCTTCTGAGTCGACACATTTATGTAACATTAGAGCCCCTGGGACGAAGCCTTTTTCATTGCCTGCGTGTACAATAATTATTCGCTCTCCTTTGGAAATGGGTTGTTTGATACCTTTTTTGTTGCTATCTTGCCAAGTTTTACCCTTAGTATGTGATGTGTGCACATACGACTCGTCCATAAATACTATGTTTCTACCAGAACTCCTCAGCTGTTGTATTTCTCTGAGATATTTGATCCTTTTTAGGCGTATATCATGTTTTTCCATAAGTAATTGTCTGTTATTATCAGTTTTCAGAAACCTAAACCCCATGTCTTTCAAGATCAACCTTAAAGTCTCGGCACAGCCTTTGAAATTAATAGCTTCGATCAACTTTATTCTTAAATTATTTACAGTTGGGAGTTCTTTCAGCGTCAATTGAAAATTGTATATCATATTACGAATAACACAGTAGTCGAAATCATCAAGTACCAGCCGAAATCTACTTTTAGGTCTTCCTTTTTTCGGTGTAGAAAATTTCTTTGATTGATTATGTTTTTTTTCGTTTAAGATATTACTCAAAGTTCGTCGCGAAATTCCTGTAGCTTTTGTAACACGGTCTTGAATTTTTTTAAAATAACCATCATGGTCTCTGTTGAAAACATTGGCTTCATTTAAGAAATAAAGGTACACATTAAATACCATTTGCCGTGCTTGTGAATTAAGCGGTTTTCCACGTTTAAATTTATCCATTTTGGAAGAATTCGTCTGAAAGAAAATGGCATGGGCAGAGTTAGGTATATATTTTTTATGCATGTTTATCTATTTATTTAATTTAAATAAATCTCATTTTTTAAATGTTTTTCTAGTACTTAATATGTATTTAATGTAGGTATTTTATTTTTTTAATATTAAAAAAACGTGAAATATGTTATTTATTTTCCTTTTTTCAAAATATACTATTTAAATCTGAATAAGCTAATTAATGTTGAAATTATATTTACCAAGAAGGGTGTGTAATAGCAGCTCTATATATTTCCACAAATAGAGAACACGTGCAGTCACTACCAATATATAAAGACGACTGACAGACATTTCGCTGACCGGCGACAGCTGCCGAACGCCCGATTTGTTTTCGATTGTGCACACATGATATTGACTCCTATCTCTTTTAAACAAGGTGCAAAATGCAAATGCCTTGTTTAGGGCTCTTACGATTCCATGATTCGAGTGTTTCCGGGAATACGACAATTAGCGAAGATCTGCATGTGCATTATTAATTTGGGAGTACTGTAAGTTGTTATAAAATTAAACAAGTCAAAAGGTATTAACAAAAAAAATGTATACATGGATTCATTAATAATGACAATTTCTATTTCGATTACAATAAAATTATATAGCTATAAATTCCTCTACGGAATAAAATCATTTTTCTAGTAAATATAGTTTAAGTTTCCTCTTACATAGTTGCATATTGTATATAATTATCTTTCTTCAATTCATGGGGCAATTTATTATAAAGTTTTACTGCTTGATATTGAACACCGTGTTTAACTATATTTAAAGTTGATTTAAATTTATTTTTTAAATTGTTTGTCCTCGTAATTTCTCTTAACCACCTTCACCTTCAATTTCAAAATTCTTTATATTCTTTCCCAATGTTGTAATACTGCTTGAATAGGCTAGGTACTGTTAATATTTTCAATTTATTAAAATAGTCTCAACAGGACTCTCTTCGTGAAATACCTACAATATTTCGTATGGCCCTTTTTTGTAGTATGAATGCTCTGTCACAATTATACCTATAGCTATTACCCCACAGTTGTGTACTATAGCGCAGCCTAGACTCGACCAGAGCATGATAGACAGTTTTTAAATGGTTCATACTGACAACATCTCTCAAACTTCCGAGGGCATAACAGGCGGATGATATGGAACCATCTATAGCATCTAGCTCGTTTATCCAGTTTATTTATTTTATTTATTTATTAACATTGATTGCTCACTGAACTTACAGTTGCCCAATACGTGCAGTGAGTTATTGGCCATTAAATTATAATTGAATAATTCACCAAATCAATAAGTACTTAATAATCAACATTATGCAAAATTTAAAAATAATTAAACAATTAAAAATAATAATCAAATCAATCACATAATTAGTTACATACATTATAATAAAAAAAATAGGTAATCATTATAAAATCAAATTAAATTAAAATAACATTAAACATATAGATAATAATCAAAAAGAAATAAAAAATAATAGTAATAGTAAAAAATCAACAATCAGAAAAAGTCATATAATGTTTGCATAATTTTACAAACGTCGGCAAGTTGGTGTAGAATATATCCAAGTCCGGATACTGAGCAATCAGGGAGTTGAGCAGTGCAACTGCCCGATTAGTAGGCGCAAATTGCGCGGTGCACGTTCGAACCTGCGGTGTGGCTAACAAGCGGTGTGAGCGCAGACGCGTATACTGGTTCGGTGCCGAAAGGGAGCACCGCGACAGTGCACTTGCATTATCAATCTTGTTATTAAATAACATGTAATAATGCAAGAACAGAGCACATTTACGCCGTAAAGTAAGCGTGTCTAAACCCACCATCCCAGATACATAAAGAGACGGGTACAAGTAAGGGTAGTAGCCGAATAGTTTCTTATATAGGAATCTGGCAAATTTACGTTGGACACGTTCAATCATTATGCCATACTTAGCCTCGTGAGGATCCCAAATTAAAGCATTATACTCCAAAATAGCACGAACGAAGGAAAAGTATAGCAGAACAACAGTGGCCCCGCTCCGAAAATGAATTGACTGCCTCATCACAAAACCTAGAGACTTAAAGCTTTTATTACAGATAGTCATGATGTGCGTATTAAAAGTTAGAGATGGATCTAAGGTCAAACCTAAGTAGCGTATTTGAGTGACTCGCTCCATCGGTTCACCAGCAATATTGTAACCGAAGGTGTACGGCGCGCGAGATCGAGTAAATGTAATCGTTTTACATTTCGACGCATTAAACTCTAATCGGTTGCGTACACTCCAGTCCACAACACTACTGATGTCCCTTTGGAGCGCTTCACAGTCATCTGGACAACCTATACCTAAAAATAGCTTCAGGTCGTCCGCAAACATGAGGCACTGAGCTGAACTAACGACATCCGGCAAGTCGTTTATCATAATCAAAAACATTGTTGGGCCCAAAACACTGCCTTGATTTACACCTGAGCGAGTGTCATAAGGGTCAGAGCGGTAGTTTCCTAATTGAACATATTGTGTGCGATTTGCAAAATAACTTGCGAATAACTGTATGAGGTTTGGCGTGAACCCGACCGCGGCAAATTTTTGCAAAAGCACATCATTATGGACGCGGTCGAACGCTTTTTTAAAATCAAAGTATGCCGCGTCAACTTGCCTTCTTTGGTCCATTTCCGCAGCACAATAGTCCACAAAGTTAATTAGGTTGGTGGATGTCGACTTACCAACTCTAAACCCGTGCTGACACTCGCTCAGTTGTTGTTTGTACTGCCTAGTGATATTAATGTTTAAAATATATTCAAATACCTTGCCGAACGCTGAGAGCACAGCGATAGGCCTATAGTTAACGACTTGAGACCTGGAACCACTCCCAGGTATAGGCGTAACACGCGATACCTTCCATAACGCGGGATAAGTAGAAGTCCTAAGCGCTAAATTTAAAATATGCGTAAGAGGTTCCACCAGCACTCCGATGCTATCCTTAATAATATAGGCGGGTATACCATCAGGCCCCACAGCTGAATGAGCCTTCAAACGCTTCACGGCTTGTAGAATGTCAGATTCAGAAATGGTATTTATGTCAATGCGAGATGAACACAAATTACTACCGAGTGCACTTTCTTTGACATCTGTCGCTAATATTGGCTGATCTGATAAAAATACTGACTTAAAGTAAGCGGCGAAAGCATTCACGGCTTCCGACCCTGACACCACATTGCCGTCATACTCATATTCAGAGCAAGACCGTCGTGTAGAACGTTGACTCCTAACAAAGCTCCAAAATGTTTTCGGGTCCTTACCTATACCGGCCTCAGTACGACCTATAAAGTCAGCGTAGGCTACCTTTATAAGTTCTTTTGTGCGTTGCCTATAGAACTTAAACATTTTAGGTGTTAAACGTTTTAGGTGTACGCATTGATGCAGTTAAGCATGGCATCAATGCGTACACCTAAAACCTAACAGTATCAACCATTTCAATTGTTTCTTCCCCCAAACCTAAATCTAATTGATCATTACGTCGAGCTGTTAATTTAAATAATATAAGATTAGACTTTTTTGTATTAATAATTAGGTTATTTGTCACAAATCATGTTTGAAACATGCTGTGACCTGCGTTAATTTTTGTGCTCAAATCTTCTATGAATTTAGAACTAATGATTGCGTTGGTATCATCAGCAAAAACAACTAGTCTAATATCAGAATCAAATTGTTCAACACAAATAATTAAATCATTAGTAAAAATTAAAAAAAGAATAGGACCCATAATAGATCCTTGAGGTACGCCCTAGCTTACATGAACCATCTGCGATCGGTGAATTTTTTGACTGTTATTGTCGTCAAATGTCTTCAATTCTACGTACATTTGTCTATTCGCTAAGTACGAGCGAAAAAGATTTAGCGCAGCTCCTCTAATACCATAATACTCCAATTTCCTAAGCAGAATATTATGATCAACAGTATCAAATGCTGAGCTCAAGTCTAAAAATATTCCAGGCACTTTCATTTTATTATTAATTTTTGCAACTACGTCGGAAACTAAAGCATTTATTGTGTCTGATGTCCCCATTTTGTCCTGGTATCCGAATTGTCTGCCGTTTATTAATTTATGTTCTATAAGATGAGACACAAGACGAGATTTCAACAGTTTCTCAAAAATTTTGGAAATTGTCGGTAATACAGATATTGGTATGTAATTTTTTGGATCCGAAGGCGAACCCTTCTTATGTAAAGGCACAATTTTGGCTATTTTTAGTTGTTCGGGAAAAAGCGACTTATACATGTGTTGAAAAAACATGCAAGAGGTACATCTAAAACATTTATATGTTGCTTCACCACCGATATTTGAAGATTTCTATCTTTCAAAAATGCAATTATTGTATTTGTAAAGTAATTGGCAAGAAATGCCTATAAAAATTACTTCAATATTATCATCATAATTTGTTAAAATGCTCTCTGTAATGAAACAATAACAAAAGCCGTGATAGTTCTTTAACTACCGACTAGATGGCGCATGCGAGGGCCCAAACTGGCGAGCATCAAGGGATAGAAAAATTTGAGGTCTAGTAACATAGTCCAGATAGGTGGTTCGCTCCTGGCCCCGGTTTGACCACGGAAGTCTCGGGTTCGATTCCTGGGTCTGGACTTCAAATTTTTCTATCTTTCAAAAATGCAATTATTGTATTTATAAAAAAAATCTACTTTTGTAACTACATGCCATATCTGTTCACTGACATTCTTTGCATTTTCTAGTTATCTAGTTACTGCCTTTTCTTTATAACACATGCCACCTCGCCTTACATTAATTAATAGCATACAACATACAACCTTAGCTATCCACAGAACATTGTATATTTGTAGATATAAATGTCAGACAAGAATAATTTGTAGTTCCAAGAAATAAAACACATATGATATATTTATTTTGTAGTCGGCGATTAGTTGCAAATAACACCGACTAGTCAACCAAAGTCATAGACTATCTCTAAAAATATATTTCAATAGTCCTTACCTCTGATCCGACTATTCTCTGGAATGGACTTGTACAAATAATCCATGGCTAGCCTAGCCCGCTTCCATATGGCCCCGTTGCAGTTGTTATTGTCCTTTAAACGGTCTAACTCGTTCACTACTCTCCAAGGCACTAGCAGAGTTGGTTGTTCTGTGTAACCTGAAAAATAATATAGAATTTAGTCACCTGTATCTGTGTCAAATTCAAAATTCTTTATTCACTAAGCCAAATAATAATGGTCTCCTACCTAACCAATGTCGGTCAATCTCTTCAGAAAGTAACCAACTACGCAGGTGATATTATATATAGTGCTCATGTGTGTGCAGAGACACAAGTGCCTCTCTATTCCTTCACTCTCATAGTGGGATGCCACAGAAATCAGATACGACCGGAGAGAGATTGAGCGCAGGACTGAGCGACCGCGCTCACCAAGGCATGGTGGGATTATGGGTAGGTAATGATGCTTAACCTCACAGATATCTCAATGTTCTCAGTTGCCACTAAGTCAGGGAAAGCAAAATACTACACTAGTGACAATAGTCATGACTTTACATGTGCCTGTAATACCAAGTTTGCTAGGCAATAGGTAAAGATCCTATCCCTAGCTACTACCTTACCTTAACCTGTGGAGTGGGAAATTTATCCGATTTTGTCGAATCTGGTATAGTGGCAACTTAAAGCTTACGGAAGGCATTTTATTGTAATACTAGCTAACACGCGATCTGAGTCATTTTCCCCATTTTTCCAACATTTATAATTGCTGCTCTGCTCCTATTGATCGTAGCGTAAAGTTATATAGCCTATAGCCTGCCTCGATAAATGGACTATTCAACAGTAAAATAATTTTTCAATTCGAAGCGGTAGTTCCTGAGAATATCGCGTTCAAACAAGCAAACCAACAAACAACAGCTCTCTACAGCTAATAAACAAACTCAGCAAACTCTACAGCTTTGTAATATAAGTATAGTGAGGTTCGCCAAAGAAACGATGAGCAGACGATATAGTCTCAGTGGCAGGTGCAAACTGGATCAACATTACAAAGAACAGAGGCACATGGAAAGAGATGGAGGAGGCTTACACCTGTATGGGGTCAAAACCTTAAAACTAGTTATCTAAGAATAAGACAACTTTGAACTAACAATACTCAGCACTAATGTAACTGTTATCATTTAAGTAATGTATGCACAAATTACTTTGTTAATTATTATTATAGATTATAGATGTGGAGGGGCGGGGAATAGGTGATCATTCATCAAATTGTTGGTTGCCACCACACATTTCTATCTACATCATCTCGGTATTATCTCTACCTGTCTCTCAATGTCATCTTACCACCTTGTTAGTAATTTCTATGTAGTAATATCTTGCTAGTTAGTAATCTATACAGTATTATAAAACAAAAGAGACAGTTTGTTTTTTTGCGAACACATTAATCTCACTAACCATAAATAAACATAACAAGATATATATTTACCTTTAATACTAGAATTGAGCACATCCTTGATAACATCCAGCTCATGTATAAATATATTTGTGTCCACAACTAAAACCAAATTGCTGCTAATGTTATCTTTCGTACAATTCACTAGCGGAGTTGGCATTTGTTTTATTGGCAACTGAAAAAGATATTTGTTTTGAATGGTTAATGAGTTTCCAATAAAATATAAAATAGCTGAAATATTGTTTTTAAAAAAGACTCCTGCATTAGTCTTGTGTCATTGAATTTCCAAACATATTAATCACAGATATAAAAGTATACCTAGACTCGGAACAATAAGAGGATCACACAAAGTAGTATCACAGTAGTGAGTTGAACCCACAACCTTGTGCACAGTCATAAACACTTGCACCAAGCTGCCAGGGCCATATTTGTTTGTAAAAATCTTCAAAAATACTAGACTGACTTTGATGAAATTTGGTACGTAGCTTGAAACTTGAGGAAGGAACTATATGTTAAACACTTTTTATTGTGACAACCAACATCATTAAAACAAGTAGTTAAATAATAAGTGGGAGGCATTTGTTTGTTATATACCTATATGTACAAACTGAGCTGTAAAATCTATAAACAATTCTTAGTAATTCTTGTAAACATGTATTGTAAAATCTGTGTTTAAAACTAAAAATTTAGAATAATGACAAACCTCCTTACAATCCACATCCATTGCTTCAGTCATATGTTTCTCTTCACTATTTATTATAAAAGAATTTTCATTCTCATTGGTCTCCATAACATCACTATTCAGACTTGTTCGTAAAGCTGTCATTCGTTCACTAGCTGACGAATAAGTTGTAACGTTACCATCCTTAGGTACTTTAGTCAACTTTGATTTAATAGCAGAAACTAGTTTGCTGGCTTCAGAAAACTGAGGTGGTGTTGCAGGATGTTTCATATACGGATACTCAGACATTTGATTGCATATACCCTGCTCGATATCCGCAAACGTGTCTTTTGGTTTCATTTTATCACAGTATTCTTCAGGTAGTTGAGCTTTCATTGATGATATAATTTTATTTGCAGCAAAGAATTGAGATGGGGAAGGAATTGACTGCAAGCTGTCACTGCTAGGTGACTGCGACGTAGCTGAACATTTTGTTTCATTGGCATTTGGGCTTTTATTCTCTGTTTTCGTGGTTTTAGTTTCAGGTGGAAGTGGTTTTGGACTGATTTTCTGTTTTGGTTTAACAGGTGATTTATCGTTACTGTTACTGCTATCATCTTGGGTTTCAGCTGATAATCGTGACCGTAATTGTGCAAGTCTATTATTAGCAGTGTTTTTGACAGGTGTTTGCAGGTTCTCTGGAGTTGTTTTCTTTGCACTTGTTGGTGTCACTTTTGCACTAGAAGGTGTAGCCCTTGCGATGGGTTTTACACTATTCAGAGTAGGTTTTCCACTACTTGATGCTGCTTTTGAGCTACTAGACGCAGGTCTTGTAGTTAGTAGTGGTAAATCTCTCCTTATTTTGGGTTTCTGTGGTGTTGTGGTAATTGGAGTCTCTGTATTATAAAATAAAAACTAATAAATTAACATCTCAATCAGTTCTACGAATGTTTGATTGTAAATATAATCTTACTTTAACAAAAATGTGCATCTCTCTATCATAATACTTTTAAAAATGGTAGGTATTATATATAATATAATATAAAGTAAATAAACCATTATTATTTATTTATTTATTTACAATAGTCTAGTGCCTTATATAAAAATGCGCCAAAGAAGAATTAAAGTTATCATTGTTTGATTATTCTATGGCCAAAGCTTGTATACTTTATGGTAGGTACTGCTTTATTTAATTAGAACTGCTGTATTTTTATTATAGTACCCACATACCTACTTACTATCTATTTTTGTCCTTAGTTTTTACTGTGTTTTAGGTAATTTACCTTCATCTAGAGAAGTATTTAATTCATTAACACTTAATGAATATATAGTCTTTGATGCCAATAACATTTTATTCTTACCCTTTTTCAGTTTCTTATTCTTTGATGTACTCTGTTCCTCATGGCCGTCGCTTCTCCTTTTTAAATTCTTCTTCTGCATCTCTTCTTTTTTACACTTTTCTCTGTGTACTTTCTCCTTTTTACCCTTGTGTTTCCTATCACACTTCTCGTTAGCCTTGGAATCAAGGAATATATTAAGACCTCAAATTATAAAAATTGACTAATAATTTACAAAATAATGTTGTACAGTTCGAGTTTATCATCCTATAAACCTGTTTTGCCGTAATAAATTCAACTAGTTACAAAAAAATTACGAAATTCACCTGTGGTTGTGTCCATGAAGATTTCCCTGTTCTTTTGTTGAAATAATACTTTCTGCCGGGATTTGATTTTGATGTGCAAAGCATCCAACCATCGGGCAGTTTTACTGGCCCTTTCTTATCGGAACTCATGACGATCTAATGGGAAATATAATATTTAATTAGCATTTACACATCACAAAACGAAAATTAAAGATATTTATTTGACAAATCAATTTACGTTTTCTCTATGATGTTACTCGAAAATGAAAACTATAGAAATACTGTGCAACTTGAGGCTTTATGCGCAGGCAATAAAGCTTATTTTTTATTGATGGTATTATTATCCCTCCCTGAAACCACAGAGTAGGAGTTTTGTGGAAATATAGTTTTAAATGTAGTAAGCACCCAGTATGCACCTTATAAATATTTTCAAAAAAGAAAATTTTATATTTTATTAACGGACGCCTCGCGGTTTCACCCTTGTAGTTCTCGTTCCCGTGAGAATACAGGAATAAAAAATAGCCTATGTCACCCAGGGTTAGTGTAGCTTCACAACGATGAAAGCCTTTTTCAAATCCGTCCAGTAGTTTCGGAGCCTATTCAATACAAACAAACAATCAAACAAACATTCAAATCTTTCCTCTTTATAATATTAGTTTAGATAAAATACAAGTTGTATGTATAGGTGTACCAGAAACTCATTAAACAAAATTAAAAATAAGTATAATAAGTTTTTTTTTTCTAAAAATATCAATATCAATGTGGGATTTATGTGCGTTACCCCAACAGAATGTTGTCTCCTTTCAGGATATAAATGATAAAGATTTTTAGTGCAACATGTCGTTGAAATGTGCGCCACTTTTTTAATTTGTGCATCCAGTCGTTTTTGAGCTATTCAAGAAAAATACATAGCATTGCGAAAAATAATTTAGAGTAACGTTACTCCAGCAGAATTTTTTTTTTTCGCACTGGATCTTTCTGGTTATAAAATAGGTAGGAAGATAGCTTTTATTTGTGCAAAATGTGCATGCAAAAATAAATTTGTGCATCGTAGGTCGTACTTCGTCGTAGTCGTGCAGGGTTTTCATGTCATTTGAGTTTTTTCTGGAGTAACGTTTTGCTGATGGCTAGATCTCGTAAACTACTTGGTGAAATATTATATATTTTTAACATTACTAGGTCGTAATTTGTGCTCTTCATAGGACTGGTTTCTTTTTATTATAGTTACACCGTTTAGTAGTTATTAGACACATTTTAATTCAAAAAGAAAATTACCTTCTAGTTTACAAACTAGAAGATCTAGAAACCCTAATTATGGTTTTTGTTTATACCTCTCATTTATTTTCACAATCCAACAAAAAACATTTATGATTTAAAACCAATATTCTGTTTCAGCTGACTAAGTTATTTTGAACTTAAAATTAACTCCTTATCAACGATTTAAGGATTATATAAATAGTATTACTTTTCAGCGAATTTTGTTTAATATATTAATGCAAAATTTCAGCCCAAAATATGCATCCGTTTATTTAATAACAATAATGAAACCGACCACTATACAGAGATTAACCGGCTAAATTAAAATGCTACAAAAAAGTGGTCGCGCGGTACAACAAACTACATAAGACATTTTTGTTTGGTACAGATGCGTACAAAAGCTATAAAATACTTTTTAGTATTAGAATAGAGAAGATAAATAAAACATTATATTTATTAATTTAACATTTGTTTCATAAATTTTAATTTATTAAACACTGCTTATAATGTTATTTGAGATCAAAAGCTACAGTTTGTTATAAGGAAATATATAAACAACTTAACGATTGAAGTAATATTTTTATTAGGTAGATATTTCATAGATTAAAATCCTTACTAAATTTTCTAACAAAAAATTAAACGTTGCACTATTTACACGAATCGAATGGGTGAATGGTGAAACATTTTGGGGGGGCTTGAGCCTTCTAGCCCTTCCTCCTTGGAGCCGTCACTGGACCCTGGAAATCATCAAAGACCAGATCAAATCTTGTTTAATTTCGGACTTCTTAGGGTCATCTTCCGACTCCATCATTAGACCAGGTCCATAGTAAATATGTACCATATTATTGCATTGTCACCGAAGTTACGCCAGAGTACCAAATTTAAGTTCAATCGAACATCAGGAAGTGATATAAATTTAGCTTCTAAGATGC
Source organism: Herminia tarsipennalis (assembly GCA_945859575.2). Classification (NCBI taxonomy): domain Eukaryota; kingdom Metazoa; phylum Arthropoda; class Insecta; order Lepidoptera; family Erebidae; genus Herminia; species Herminia tarsipennalis. Next base: position 3,216,758 of record OX243834.2, on the reverse strand, counting down.
TCCCGATTAAACAAACATTGCTAATTATTTTTTATATTATATAAATAATATCCTTTTTTAGCTCTTAACAATCTGTACCTACATAATTATTACCTTTACATCACATCAAGAGTAGACTGGCAAATAATGCTTTTAGCATTATTAAAGTGCGAAAACCCTATGGCATAAACAATTACATGCAAAGGGTGTACTAAATAAAACCACTAAACAACATTTGATTAACATTTAAAGTTAGCCTAGCTGGTTGTGCATTGAATGTAAAAATATTTTCTGTTCGTCGCACTATTGAGGTCAATTCATTAATCAATGAGCCTGTATCGGTCAACTGTAATTTAGGTATTCTTCAACACCCGGTCCTTTAATTATTGAGGTGTTTTAGGAAAATTAGGAACAACTCAAAATTAATAAAGTCGACAAATGTGACATTATTTATGGAACTAAGTCACCCTATCAGTTAGATGTCTTTTTTACGTGTTTTCTCTCAAATTAATAAATAATATAATTAAAAATAATTACTTCTCTACAAACCTGTACCAAAACATAATTAATAATCATACTAATTTAAGAATGTAGGCACATGTACAGAGCGGCCGCTTTTTTGCACCATTTTAATTTAACCGGTTAATCTCTGTATAAAGGTTATGGTGGGTTTTTTAAAGTTATTATGTAAACGGAAGCATATTTTCAGCTAAAATTTTGCACACATATATTAGATAAAATTCACTGAAAACTCGTTGATAAGGAATTTAAATCTAAGTTCAAAAAAACATAGTTGGTTGAAACAGAATATTCGATAAAAATCATAAATGGGTTGAAGTAGGTTAATGAAATTTTGTGGGATTATGAGAATAAATGAGAGGTATAATTAAAACATCAATGGGTTTCTAGGTCTTCTAATAACTAGTAAACGAAACAAGTGTATGGTGAACGGTGTACTGTGTGAACTTGAAAAGAAACAAGTCCTACAAAGAGCATAAATTACAACCTATTCATGTTAAAAACATTATAATATTTCACTAAGTAGTTTACGAGATCCATCACCAAAACGTTACTGCAGCAATAACTCAAATGACATGAAAACCCTACGATGCACAAATTTAGCTTGCACATGCACATTTACACAAATTAAAAGCTATCTTCCTACCTATTCTATATCACGAAATGTATATTGCGAAAAAAAAAATCCGACATTCTTTGAATCTATTTTTTTTATTCCCTTAAAAACAACTGGACGCACAAATTCAAAAAGTTGCGCACATTTCAACGGCATGTTGCACTGAAAGTCTGTATCATTTATATCCTGAAAGGAGACAACATTCTGCTGGGGTAACGCACACTGATTATTTCCAAAGATGATCAAAAAAGTTTAAAAACAACCTCAAAATGTTTTTGTAAGACCTATCGAATGATGTGCAACACGTTAATGTTCGCCCAAAAAAAAAAATCGGATTCTGTTACATACTTAAATGGAGTGCACACCTAAAAATATTTCTTTAGCTATCAAACTAAATAGCGGCTACTACAAGGTACCTTTTCCCCAAATTTATCAATATTAGTTATGTAGTCTTTGAGTAAAATGCCTGTGACGTTGGAGGGACAGACGGAAGACGTAACTATAAGCGTTCTGTTTTTGCCATTTTGGCTGCGGAACCCTAAAAAAAGATTTATTGACAATTTGCATTTTTAAAACCATTAGGTATGTAAATAAAACGCAGCAATTTGACAATTAAATGACAGCTTGAATATGACAATGACAATTGACAGTTCAGTTTATAATGTCAATTTGGCTGTAAACAGCTGATACCTAACCTCTAAAATAATTACGAAATTGTAAACTCAAAAATATGGAGAAAGTTGTAAAATTTGGTAAAACTATAAGGAATAATTGGAAAAAATCTGTCGTAGGTGTTATAGCTTTATGTTACGGTGCGGCGACCGTTAAAGAAAAATATGAGTAAGTCACATAAGATTTACTTCTTTGACTTATATAAATCTTAGAAATATAACATAAAATTGTGAAATAGATGTTATTTTATGTTGAGGTGACCCTTCACTATTTCCTCTCTACGTATGTTTGCGATAAATCAGTAGCTGAACTTGCCGATCGATTTGAACATAATTCCGATAGCACAGAAAGCAAGTTTACGAACGTACTTATACGTACGTATTAATTAATAGCTGACCCGCGAAACTTCCTCTGCATAAATTTTCCCCGTTTTGCAACATTTTTCGCACCTCTTGGTCGTAGCGTGATGTTATATAGACCATAGCCATCTTCGATAGATGGGTTATCCAACAGTAAACGAGTTTTTCGATTCAGACCAATAGTTCCCGATATTATCGTTCAAACAAACAAGCTTTTCAGCTTTATAATATTAGTATACTAATATAGGTATCCATACTAATCGACCGGGGCGGTCAATCTAGGGCAGCACTGGTCCGAAATTCCGTTTTGGTGAGTTGGGTAGTACGGATCCAGCATTCTGTTGGCGGCACGAGAGGCTAATGGCCGTGCCAATTTGGTACACAACCGACTAGGAAGGGGGGGGGCGCGTGCCCCCGTGCCCCCTTCCCGGATCCGGCTATGTCAGAGCAATATCTATATAGGTCAAGCGTGCATTATATAAAGCTTACTTTCTGTATTCTCGGTATTTTGTGCTATGGTAGACATTACTTTTAGTCTATTTTATATAAAAAATGAGACAGATGTTGTTCTTTCTAATTAGATTTTTTGTGTAGTACTGTATTTGCAAATGTTAGGAAATTCATGTAGCCAACTGCATAGACTGTACTCTAAAGGCGAGCTGTTGATTGAAATTGTTTGAATAATATAAATTTGTGGACACAACTTATTTTTTCGTTTTCAGCCCTTTCCCTGAAGCATTATGATATGCTGATATGTGCTTAAATACCTTAATTATCTATTTCAGAATTAACTTATTAATGCGTGCAGCATGCAAGGAAGCCGCTAAATTTGGCGACTCTATGATTCCTCTTGATCGTAACCCAACATTTGTAACTGTAATACTTAACCCTGTCGCGAACAAGAGAAAAGCTAAACAAGACTATGAGAAGTACTGTGAGCCACTCCTTCATTTAGCTGGGTTACAAGTGGAACTAATACAGACAGCTGCAGAAGGCAATGCTAAAGAGATTGTGGAGACATTGAAGGGGACAGAGGCTATTATTGTAGCAGGAGGAGATGGGACACTATCAGAAACTGTTACTGGTAAGAGCTATTTGTTAGAAAAGTCTTATCTGTGAGATTGTTGGAAAGGTATTATACAGTATATTGATGATGGAAATTGAGTCTACATTCTGTTTATAAAAAAAATGCTATTTTAGAGCATCAAACAGGCAATTTTAAATACTGGAGGACTACAAATGGAGCGTCTAAATGGGCCATTTTTTACGGCAATTTGTGGCGGTACTATTGGCAACTAATTGCTTTGCCAATAATGGCAATATGTCTACAATTGTATGGCGCATGATCCAGTCTCCTAAACAGGCTACACAACCCGGCAACAATAAAATAGAGGGCGACTGAAACAACAACAAAATCCGCCGGGCAACATTACGGAAAATAGATCGCTCAGCGATCGTCAGGCAACTATGAAATCAATATTGGAGAGTACTGCTATGTTGCTGGCCACAGCATTGCCCGTTTAGATGCCTGATGATGTATAAAAAGAGTGGTTGCTAGGGGGTTAAAAACAAATCAGCAGATAACGTCACACCCTTTGCTTTTAAAGCAGCCATAGGTATTCACAGTTTTTTTGGTCTCTTATTAAACTGTGGTAACTTTGGGACATTAACAATGTGACACCCTTCTTTTTAGGGTTCCTTAGTCAAAATGGCAAAATGGAACCCTTATAATTTCGCCATGTCTGTCTGTCCGCAGCTTAGCTCAGATACTGTTAGTGCTAGAAGGCTGTAATTTGTATGGATACACATACGAACATTACTTACGCCGATAAAGTGAAAGATTTAAATCTTGAAAAAAAATAATTGAGGGTACCTCCTTTTTTTTTGGGGGGTAATTTTTTTTTTCTCGTCTCGTCTTTTTCTGTTATCGTGTGGGATATAATTAGATAGGTCTTTTAATAACGTTTCTGGGTTGTGAAGAACATTTTTAGATTTAGGGATCCGTTTGTGAAATATTAAGCTTTATAGTGCAATAAGCTGAACTGGGTTCCTATTTTGGTGCAGCCACGAGACGCCCATTTACTTTCCGAAGTTTTAATTATTATTTGTATGTTTAAATTATTATTTATGTGAATAGTTTTTAATGATTAATTGCACTTATTTTACTTTATTTTTTCTTTTTATATTGCCTGTTATTATTCTTGTCTCGTGTGTTGATTCCAAAATAAATATATTTTCTTTCTTCTTTCTTTCAATGTTCAAACTTTTGTTAAAGTTAAGTGTCCGCCCATACAGCTAAATGGTTAATGTTGGATATGTGACAAAAAAAAACCCGGTAGTAGTATATATAGTGAAATTAAAAGGAAAACTGTCACAGCTAAGTAGGCTTTACAAGTTTACGAGAAACAGCTAATCAAATAAGAAGTAACAAAATTTTCGTACAAATTCCATTGAAACTTATTATTATGTACCTATATCATTGTAAGTATGAAACAAAAACAACAGAAAACCCATTCTTAAGCCGCATTATTCGCATGGGGGGGGGGGGGGGGGGCTACGGAACCCTACATTATGCGTAGCCCGACATGCACTTGGCCGGTTTTACTTTGTTATAAGTACCACACATTAAATAAATTTTTAAATAGTAACATTACTAATCATGATTATTATAACACAATGTTAAATTGAAAGGTACGACACTTTTGGTTACCCAACAATCCGATCGAATAACACCGATTGTGGTCACATGTCGACTGACACGATCAGTGCAATTCGACCAAAATGTCGGGTAAAAAAAAAGGTTGTATCTTTAAATATTTCATTAAGTCTTGATAATATTCTAATATGTGTAAAAATAAAACACATAATATTGTTTCAGGACTCCTAAGAAGAAATGACGAAGCCAACAGATTCCCACTGGGCGTATTACCTCTTGGGCGTACTAATTCTATCGGCAACGTACTATTCCCTAGCGGAGGCGAAGGCAGTGACGTCGAAAAGGTTAAACAGCTGATTGACGCCTCCATGGCTATTATCAATGGAAACACAACATGGAAAGACGCTATAAAGATAGAACCAATTGCTGAAGAAAACGAAGTACCAAACAAACCGATATTCGCTATGTCTTCAGTCGAATGGGGCGCATTCAAAGACGTCTTTGCCAGAAAAGACAAATACTGGATTTATGGTTCTTTAAGGGAATATGCTTCATTTATTTTTAATGGATACAAGGAGTCTATATGCTGGGATTGTAGCGGTAGTATCAAGTATACCCCGCCTTGCCCTGGCTGCAGCAATTGTTTAAAGAAAAGGGCACAAGTCAAAAGGAAGCTGTTGTTCTTTATGCCAAGTGTTTCGTCCCACACCAATGCTGCAGATCCTTCGACCGTGGTCAATCAAGATTGTTCTAAAACAGAAGAAATATGCTTCAAAACTTGCGATTTCAGGATTTTATCACCGAACATTCACGATTCAAATGACGTACCTGCTTTAAGTATAGCAATTGGTAAGAATTGGTACTCTTATAAGGATTTCGTGGTTGAAGGATGGAATAGAATAAATAATAGTAATCCTTCGGCTGCTATTCTGGCCAGGACTATAGAGTTAAGGCCAAAGGAATCCGAGAAGGAAGCTACAATTGAGATTGATAAGGAGGAATTTGAGGCAAAGCCCGTCAAAATAACTTTACTACCAAAAGTTGTGAAATTGTTCTGTAAACCTACAGTAAATAATGGTTAAAATGTTTATCTGTATTTTTATTTTTTTAGTGGTCCTTATGTCTTCACCTTCTTGCTGAATCTAACAATAAAATCGTTTGACCAAAGCAGTTTTAGGATTCTGTGCCTTACTCCTGTACTGGACAGCCACTCCTGGGGAAAGTAATGAAAAGTACCCTAAATAATTTACTCGAATCATGTACCTATTTTTAGAAATAAAAGTAATGGCATTTGTGGCATTTTTATAAGTCACTTGCGAAGAACGTTTTTGTCGTACCTACCTATTATTACTGAGACACAAAATCCTCATTAAGGGTGTCTGGCTTTTTTACCCAAATTTCCAGCCAAACTGGCTGGTCTGTCCGGCTATTAGGTTTGGCGACCTGGCAACCCTACTTGCGAGAGACGCGAGACGGTATCGGATCTGTCAAATGTAGAAAATAAATATTTCGCACCATAGACTTTTAAGATTGCCAATCAAGAGTCGATCATAAAAAAACAAATATCTGTTTTAAATTGCATATGTAAAATCAAGAGAAGTTAAGAAAATAGTAAAAGTTGCTAGCTGAAATAATTAAGATACTTTCCCTCTAGGGGATATTGGTTTGGTCCACCCTGTATAGATTACAACTACAATTGTTTTTTGTCTGGTTTTTATAAAAAATGCTACTTAAATAATTCTTTATTTACATAAAACAAAATATTTACACACATAATTACAAAACATTTTGCCTAACATATTCCCATACAAATATCGCAGCTGTGACATGAACATTCAGAGACCTGACGTATCCTTGTTGTGGTATCTCTACGCAGTGGTCCATTAGAGGCAGTAAGTCGCAGGGCACTCCTTCTTTCTCATGACTGAAATAAAATAAACAGTTGCTTTAGAAACAGTTTATAATATTCACTAACTAAAGGCCCGTCGTAGTTTTTTTTTTAATCTAGCAATGTACTATGGGTCTCACATTACTAGCGATCCCTGTAACACCTCCAGCTAAGTTATATATCTTGTTAGGAGTTGGTTCATGTCTATAGTATAATGGGTAGGATTCGAACTCGCGACCTCACGATTGCGAGTATCGGACTCACTTTAACCATTAGACCTAAGATAAGCTATTTTACTTATACTTTCATGAATATTTTTTTTTATTATGTATGTTATTTCCATATTACGGGACTATGGAGTCCTGGTCATTTGGGAGGCGTGCGTGGAGCCGAATCCAACGCGTAGAGGCCCGTTAGACACTTTAATCTAAAGGCTATATGACACAAACCGGCGATTATCGCTGTATACACTATAGGAATGTACCCAACGACAATCCCCTGTTAGTGTAAAAACTATTGTCAAAAAGTGGCAACCAAGAAACTGGGTTATGGAGGTGATGTGTTAATGGAATGGTTAGCTAGTACTATTGAAGGACTATGGCGCATGCCCCGCAACACACGGACAAATGGGCAGGCGGTGACGACTTATTATCATTACTAAGCTACCGCCGCTTTTATGAGTCACTTAGGGGGTCGCATTTATTATCAAAAATCTGGATATGGAAATTTAATAACGTCTAAACTTGGAAATTCAAAATAAAAATGGAAAAAAAAATGTTAAACATGTCCAAAACTTTATCTTTACCTACTCTGCGATTGCTAATAAACTTGTTAGGGTCCCGTAGCCAAAATGGCAAACACGAAACCCTTATAGTTTCGTCATGTCCGTCTGTCTGTCTGTCTGTCCGTCTGTATGTCCGTCTGTATGTCACAGGCATTTTACTCAAAGACTACTCAATGAATATTTATGAAATTTGGTGAAAAGGTGTCTTGTAGTAGCCACCACTTAGTTTGATAGCTAAATAATAAAAATAAATATTTTCAGGGGGTAATATGTAACAGAAGCTGAATTTTTAAGCTATTGCATAGCTTCTATCGCGGGCCTTGAGCGTGGGGACCGAATCCAGAAATTCCGTAACGAAAAAACCTCACGCTCCCCACTCCGACGGGCACAGCGGTGATACTTTTTACTTTTGCCATCTATCAATGAATAGCAGAACTTTTAATGATTTTTTTTTTATTAAAAAAAAAAAAAACTTTTTATTTTAAATTAAAAAAAAAAAATTTTAAAGAAAAAAAAATTCAAACATTGTTTTTTTATAATTAAAAAAAAATGACTTAAAAATATATATATATTTTTTTAATTGCATATGTTGATAAAAATACTATGCAATAGCTTTACCGCGGCAGTCCCCGAGTGCCACACATTTTTTTTTTTTTTCAGCGAACATCAACAGACAGAGTTTTTAAAAACATTATAAGGTTTTTAATAAACTTTTTTGATTGAGTGAATATTTTTGAAAATAATCGCTCCGAAAGTTGCATAATTTTATCCCCCTCCCTTAACTTTTGAACCGTGAGACCAAAAATATGAAAACAATCACAACGGTAGCGGTTAATAAGTACTTTAATCTAAAATTATTTCGGACATGATCGGATATACCGTCATTGAGTTATTTCTAAAAAACTGCGTATCTCAACAAAAGGGCTTAAGTGCCATGAACATACGCTCTTTTGCTGATGCAATTATTCAAGGCTGAGAAATCCCACACTGAGCATGGTCTGACATGCTCTTGCCCGGTTTTTTTTAATACTTACCCAAGTAACAACAGGGTCTTTTTAGGGAACTTAAAGCCCTGTAGTTTGGAGCTAGTGGATGTTTGTTCAGCAGCCACTATGGAGTAACCTTCGGACCTTTTCAGCATGAGGTATTCCTTCAGCGTATGCCCTGGACGTACCTCCTCGATGTTTATCCAGCGTTCTGCTGATACACTGTAGAGAAATTCAGGAATTATTATAGGATTAGTAAAAATGAGTCAATGGCAGGCGCGGATCTAAAGGGAACTATTGAAAAAAAAAATGTGTGGCACTCGGGGACTGCCGCGGTAAAACTATTGCATAGCATTTTTTATCAACTAAAGCAATTAATTTTAATTCTTTAAAAAAAAAAAAATACAAAAAAATATTTTTTTTTCTTTAAAAAAAAAATACAATTTTTTTTTTTAAATTGTAAAAAAAATAAAATTAAAATATTAAAATATATATATTTTTTTCCATTACATTTCTTCATTAAGCGAACGCTCGGCCGAGGTTTTATTTTCGTTACGAAATTTCTTGATTCGGTCGTCGCGCTCAAAGTCCGCGATAAAAGCTATGCAATAGCTTAAAAAAATAACTTTACTGTTGGGAACAAATCCTATTACTTCTGAGCGACTTAACTATTGGTAAAATAATCCCATTACTTTAATCAACCTCACTGAATTGGGAAGCTACTTAACCAGTGACCGGCTTACCTCAGACTTTGGAACTGCTTATCCTGCAAGTGCCTAAGGCTGTCCACAACATAGGTCTTCACTCCAAACACTTCACTAGTTCTTGCCATTCCTCCTAAGTTCGGCAGCTTATCAATTAATGAAGCTACTACGATCAGGTCACTTGAAGTTTCAACCTGGAGAATGTAGAAATTAAAAAAAAAATACAATTTCTGTACTATAAATAATAATTATGCCCATGACGCAGCTGTTTTTAGGGTTCCGTAGCCAAAATGGCAAAACGGAAGCCTTATAGTTTCGCAATGTTCATCCTTCCGTCCGCAGCTTATCTGACTGTTAGTCCTAGAAGGCAGTGATTTTGCATGGATACACATATTACTTACGCCGACAAAGTGAAAGAATAAAATCTTGAAAAACATTTTTTTTGAGGGTCCCCTTATGTTAAGTGGGAATGTGATTTTTTTTTTCTTACCTACCCCATCATGTGGGGTATCATAAGGATAGGTATTTTAAAAACATTTTTAGAGTTAGACATCCGTTTGTGAAATATTAAGTTTTAAAGTGCACATTTTAAAAAGTCCATAAAATTAAGGAAAACTATCACAGCTAAGTAGGCTTTACAAGTTTACGAAAAACAGCTGATCAAATGACAAGTAACAGAGAGCGTTTGTCCATTAAAGATTATTATTAAGTAGGAATAAAACCTCTTAAGCCACAGGGTGACTACCGAACCCTACATTATGCGTGGCCCGACATGCACTTGCCCTGTTTAAAAATGTTAATATCATGGACACATATAGATTTCACCTTAGGCTCAGAACAACGATTTATGGATCACACAACTGCTGTGCAAAAGCGTAAGAGATTTAATAAAGGGGACAAAAAGTTTTTAGCGTTTTTTCTTTAAGGGGGCTTCAAACCCCTTATCCAAATTCATCCTGTAATCCAGTCTTTAGATACAATGGCAGCCCTAGCGAATTTATTAGGGTATCTAATCAATTCGCTAGGGCTGCTCTTGTATACAAAGAAGGTAACAAACCATTGACAGGAGACCAAACCATTCGAATCTCTCTCTCTCTCTCTAAGTTATAAAAGTAAATTTACAAATACCCACCTTTTTCCCAGTATCATAAACATTGATATCGCTCATATTTTTCCAAGGAACGTACTTCTTCTGAATAGTGCCAGTTGCTTCATTATCTTCTGCGACTTTAATATCAGTTTTATTACTCTCAAAATCAATAAACTCCTCGTTTCCTCCTTGCAAAATTTTCCATGTAGATTTGAAATCATTGTAAACGGGAACCAAAATCTCATTTATATTCCTCATGACATTTTTAACAAATCCAAAATCAACTTTTTCATAGTTGTCTGTCTCACAATATTTTGGTAATAAATAATAAATAAAATATGGATTTAAATTAATAACAATATCAAAATTATTGACAAAATAATCCGATTTTAGTTTGATATAATTTTTATCATTGCAACTTTCTTCGAATGTGTTTTTTATTATGGCAATAGTGTAGTCAAATTTTGACGATATGTTCGCCTTTTGGTGTAGTTTAGTGGCTAAATACTGAGCGTTAAGCCTCACATTAAATAATTGGCCCATTGTATGAGAGAGAAGGAAATCTAACACAAAGTTATATTCAGTTTCAATAAAAGAATTGGTTAATATTTTACGTTTTAAGAGCCAATATGTTATGTAGAATTGAGATATTAGAGGCACGTTTTTTGATTTTAATGTCTGTATCATCTCTTCGTTTATACGAATTTCCTGAAAATAAAGGTTGTGATAAAATTTTGATGAACCTTAATTTTTAAATGGCCTGGCCGTTGCTAGGTGTTGCTAGTGTAAAAAATATTATTTTCATAATTATGAACTTTAACTTAATAAAATTAATTTTACAAAAACACGATTTTAATAAAATTTACTTACCCGAGTATAAAAATACAAAGTGACAAACCACTCTAAGCATATCCTCACACTTGGTTGATGGGGCAACTTGACCAACAAGTCGAGACACCAGTTTAGCAACCAGTCCTGACCATTAGACTTGAATAATATTATTAAAAGGTGTTGAAGGGTTCCAAGCAGGAGTTTATGTGCTTGCGAATTGCCATGGTACCTAAAATATAATAAAGCAATAATTAGGTACTTCAATTTAAATACTATGACTGCTCAGCAGAGGCAGATTTAGGTTACTTGGGGTAACTTGATACGCAATAAAATGTTATATTCTGTTTTTAAAATTTCTAAAAAAACATCGGGAAACCCTAGTAACTTTTCTACGGATCCACAACCAGGAAACACTGGTTTAGAAGATCTAATTGTACATCCTATACGTATGTATACAGACAGCGAGTAGCGACTTTGTTTTATATAACTAGCAATAAAGATAACTAGCAATGTGGGATTGTTGGTCCCATATTACTAGCAATCCTGTTAACCCCTCCAGCTAACCTCAACGGCTTGTGTTAGGAGTGGGTTCACGTCGGTAGTATAATGGGTAGGATTCGAACCCGCGACCTTAAATTGCTAGACCCATGCCTTAGCCATTAGGCTACCGCCGCTATAATGTTAAGATTGAATTTGTACAGGGCTGCCGAAAACAACAGTACGAGGAAGACATTGGGACAACTCACACAATGCTATCTGATCCCAAACTAAGCAGAGCTTGTACTATGGAAACCAGACAACTGATAAACATACTTATATATTTCTAAACACATACATATTATAGATAAATAATACCCAGAAACAGAATAAACTATCGTGCTCATCACACAAAGTTTTATCCTGGTTGGGGATCGAACCCACGACCTCTTGCGTAGCAGTCGGATACACTCCCGCCGCGCCACAGAGGCACTTGTTTGATATCATGATTCATGTATTTTTTCTCGATTAACATTTTTTGAAGAATTTAAAACGTGACAATGTGGTATCGTGGGTCCTATATTACTAGCAATCCTGTTAACCTTAACTTGTGTTAGGAGTGGGTTCACGTCGGTAGTATGCCTTAGCCATTAAGCTACCGCCGCTTCACTGATAGGCTATATTACGCCTACAAAATACAATGTAAGTATTTATTGATGAACACGTACCTACACACTAACACACGCCCACGCCCACACACACACGCACACGCACACGCCCACGCCCACGTCCACCCGCACACCCGCACACGCACACACACACACACACACACACACACACACACACACACACACACACACACACACAAACGAGCACATCCGCGACATTTTGTAATACATATTACATATGAGTATAGTTTTAAGTATCAACCATACTTCTGGTTAATTACAAAAAATTGAAAAACACATTTTTTTGCTTAACAGGAGACTCCGAACACTAATTGTTAACCATATAGATTATTATATTTACCGCTGCTTGTTCCGGAACGTTTCGTCAATTCTAGTGGTGATGAATTTTGTTATAACGTGCAAAGTTTCTTCATCATGTATTTGGCAAAGAGTGGAAATTGCTAGATATTTGATCTCAAAGTTGAAGTGGACTTCAATGCTGCGAAAAAAATGTAATTTGAGTATGTAAATTGAAGTGAATGGAGATTTAGAACTGTAATCTGTATGATATAAAGAAGAATTTGCCTTGTATTTTTTTTTTACACAAAGTACACCCATACTCGGAACAACAATTTGTGGGTCAAGCAAAGAGGTGTCCCGTGTGGGAATCGAACCCACGACCTCTTGCGTAGCAGTCGACACACTCCCACCGCGCCACAGAGACAGCAAAGATGCGAATAACACAAATTCATCTTCATACTCACATTGAGATAAACACAAAATGCGGCGGACTAGTCGTTTATGGCAGAATAAACAAGGCAAATTCAACTTTATGTACACTGCATAAGATTTAAATTCAAATGGCGGCAAATCATACAATTTTTAAGAATTTCCCTACAAATGGTATAGGTATTCAATTAGCTTAGTTGTGTGTATAATGTAGTTCCACTGAAGTGTAAAGGTTACTCTCTCTTTTGCCAATGTAAATGTGAGTGAGACAAAATTATTTCTTACCTATTTCTGTCAATACCATATTTTGAATCTTGCAGAATCTGAAGAGTGAGATTGTCAGCTATTCTGAAAAATAAAATTGAGGCATATAAGCCTTATAAAGGCCAGCAAGCAAAGGACAAAAGCTCATAAATAATAATAAAGTACCTTGATGACCGCTTTGCTCAGTATTTTTTTGCCCGACTGTAAAGTAGGGTTGTCTCAAACACTCAACGGATTTATACAATTAAGATCGTCGAAGAGTCTTTAAATTCGTTTTGACCGGCCAAGTATCCTTAGATAAGTGACGTTTGAAATTATTATGGGTATCAAATTAAAGAGCTCATCTTAAGCATTTTAAAAAGGTAGCAAAAATCCCGCCTGCACCAAAAAGATGGAAACAAGATCCCCTACATAATTATAAAATTTCATGCAGTCGGAGGCACTTTACTAAGTTCATTGAGATTAATTAATGCCTCTGACTGCATGAAATTAGGGTTGAAATTAGGGGAATTATCTGAATTATTGTGTAGGGATTCTTCCATCTTTTTGGTGCAAATGGAATTTTTTAGTTTTCATTTTAAAGGACGTTTACTAAAAATGAAACCTAGCTAGATATATTGACGATTTATCGCCCCCGAAATCCCCTGCATACTAAATTTAAAGGACAATCGTTGGAACCGTTGCCGAGATTCAAATTTTAAATATATATATATATCTATATAAAAGAATTGCAATTTGGTATACCCACCTCTGATCTTTTCTTGGCACAGGACAGTATAACAATATTTCACACAAAATATACACTAAATGACCACAATCCTTAATACCTCTTTGATTCAGCTTCTTAATCAAATAATAAAGAGGATTCGTTTTAACAGGCCCATTTTTAATGATCTTATTGCAGTATAAAATTACTATATTGTTATACATTGCTTTTTCTAAAATAGCCTCCTGAGTTAATAACTCAACAAACTCTTCCATGCAAGGTGAATATTGATTGTTAGATTTCAATTCTTCAATCTCATTCCATACTCTATTGATGAATTGTACCATATCAAATTTAGTTTTGTCATTGACAATAAGGTTGGTAATTTTATTGACAATCTTTAAAATCCATTTAAGGCAGCCATATCCACCACATTCCAAAACATTTTCTATGTAATTTATTAATTCTTCACTGCATTCATTTGCATCTTGTTCATCATCAATCATCTGATAGATTATTTCACAAGACTTTTCATACAAAACGTTTTTCAATCTACCCACACTTTCATTTTGGATTTCATTGAATTTCAAATTAGATACTATGTTTAAAAACCTGTTTAAATTTAATATTTCGTGTTTATATTTCTCCAATAAAATTGGATTTTTATGTAACATTCTAATGGTATAAATACTTATAACAGCTTTGTCTAATTCCTCATTATCTTTTAAAAATAATATTGAAGTCTTATATAGCTGAAGTAAAATATCTTCCAAATTACTATCTTCAAATTCATAGCTGTGTTTCTCAAACAATTCAATAGCATTCTCAATGCTTAAATTACTGTCACTTGGAAATAGGCTCAATATATACTGCATTATGGTCCTATTTTGCCTAGCAATTATTTCATGTAAACTGTTTTGCACAGAGTTTTTAATGCCTTTTGTTTTACTTAGTAAATGTATTAAAAATATAACATCTTTAAGGCATTCTTTTTTATCCGAATATTGTCTGTTTACTGCTTCATTTAATTTGCAAATTCTTTCATTCAGTAATTCAATAAATGTATCTAAATACTCTTGATTATTGCAAATGTATAAAATGATAAGGTCTAAATTTGCAGTATTTTCTGTTAAAAGTCTAAAACATTCATATTTTTCATTATTTTTTAAATTTATTTGTTGGATTTTGAATGGGAATTTTAACTCCAATTGTATTACAGAAAAAATATTTGCAATTTCTCTCCAATTCAAATTTGCACAGCAATTATTAATAAAATATGCCAAATTCATATAAACTGCTTTTCTTATAACCACATTGTTACAAGGCACAATTAATATTTTATTTATTATGTTGGCAACACTATCTTTTATCACAATCTCCAATTTAGCTAAAATATCTGTTAAATGGTAAAATGGTACTGGAGACCATTTTATAGAAGAAATTGCACTGAAAATCTCCAAAAAGGATTTAGAATCTTTTAGCAACTCATTCATTTTAGCTTTTAGTGCTTTATAATCTATGTTTTGGTCATAGATATTAATGTCATTAATTGCCTCAAGTAACACAACAGCTTCTTCTTGACTCCCAACTTTTGCTTTTAATTTATATTCAATACATTTAACTCTAACTTGCATATTATCATGCTTCAAGCCAATATTAAAGGCGGAATTCAGCCAACACTCTCCTATGTATATGGTTTCAAACAATTTTAATGATGGCAACACTATGTTGCTCTGTTTCTCCTCTAGACTGTCTATGAGTACAAAAAAGTTATCCCACATGCATTTTAAATTCTTCAAGTTATTTTTCTTCCATGAAAATATAGTATGTGTTTCAGATTGTACATAAACATCTTTCTTTGAAGTTATAATACAGTCAATGGCCCTTTTTAATAGGTAGACTGATATTTTCCTTATAGCTGAATCATTTGAAGTTATGCCATACAGCATTAAATCCCAAAAATCATATAGACATACAATTTCTGATTCATATTGGACTTTTCCAGTATTATCGGGTACAGGTAAGTAGTAATCTGACAGACAACTTAATATTTTCAAAGCATTTTCTTTATGTTCTCCTTTTGAATTTATAACATAATTCCATATTCGGTCTAAAATATTATAGCCCACAACTCCTGCAAATAATCTGGGCACAGTATTGGTCAAAAAGTATATTTTTAAGTTTTCATCAGAATAGTCCAGTATTTTTTCTAAAGGTGTCTCTAGAAATGGAAAAGACAACTTTTCTTTTTTTTTCATTATGGCATCAAAAACACTTGCACATACTCTCAAGTTTATTATTATATTTGCACTATTATTATTATCGGATTTATCTGATTGTATATCCAAATTCAGTAGTATCTGTTGTATTAAATGTTCTGATTTGTTCACAATATTGCTACTATTTAGGATCAAAACATTATTTACAATTTTACAAATGTAATCCACATTTTCATTGTTTACATTTTTTAGAAGTTGAATTGTAAAATCATATTCATCATCATTATCGCAATCGCTATCTTCCTGTGTATTTATTAAGTTTTTGTACTGTAATAACTGTATAATATTTATTAAATGTTTATTTGTATGGTTGCTTCTTACCATTAAGGATTTCAGTCGGTTATCTATAATTTCTTCATCCAAGTCTAATAGATCAAGGAAGGATAATATCTCTTGTTCAGTATTCATTGTTATTTCAAAACATTTAATTCAGGTTATTTGTAAAAGTTTTTATGTTTCATTCAAAATGCGGCATGAGTTTTGACAATGACAGCAAAACAAAAAGAATAATAATTATTTTGCATGAATAATAGCTTTGCTTCATTCACTTGCTTCGAAAAATACATGCAATAAAATAAGAAAGTTAAATACTTAAATGCTTAAATTATAATAATTTAGTAGGCCCTGGAACGACGTATTGATGACATTGTGAAGTTGACAGCAGCTGATTCGGAAAAACAAATTGCCAGCCTAATCAGCATAACAAACAGAGTTAAAAATACACGAGAAGAAAAAAAAATAGATTATTACGGTTTTTATTGATATTTACCAAGAGAACAGAAGGAAAAGTAATAAAATTAATTAACTAAAGTTAAATTTATTATTGTTAATGCTCGTATAACGTGAAAAGTGAACCTTGTATACTTATAAATCTAGATGTGATTTTTTTAGCCTGGAAACATCACTATTTTTGTCCTTGTTCTGACTGCCAAAATCGCCAAAATTTTGGAAAAATCCTCCATTGAGTCCCAGATTCTGTTTCAGTTTATATTGTAAAATAAGTTCATAAATCAGCTAGAATTCTATTGCGTTGCAAAATTCAATAACAATCACTTCATAATTCTATTGTAGAATACAGTACCAACGTAAGCAGCGATGGAAGATAATTCTTCAAGTGATGACGAAATTAAGGATTCCCCTACAAGTCCCAAATCAGGTGGAAAAAAGCTGAAACTAAATGATGGAAGCTCACAGGACAGTTTCCAAGAAACAGGTAAAACATTGGGCCCATTCAATCTACATAAAAGATATGACGTAAAAACTTCGTGTCCATTTTGATGTTTTTTTAACAGTGTCGTCGAAAAAAGATGAAAATGTGGACAGTGGTGTGTCTGCAGACAAGTCTGAGAGCACGAGCAGCGATGATCGTGCCGCGGGAGCTTCTGAAGGCCCTTCTAACGAACTTGTAAACGCTGCGCCATCTGGCAGTAATGTTCGAGCTATTCTACTGAACCTTAGACGCCCAAAATGTACCAGACTGTATCGAAAACGGAAGACTCCCGACAGGGATTCGGATTCATCCAGAGATTCTGATGATTTGTCAGCAGAGGAACCTGTTCCGGCTCCAAGGAGTAATGAAAATAGTGGCTCCGAGGATGAGAATGATGGTTTGAGAAGATTGGCAGGGTTAGCACATTTTTTAAATCCTGAAATAGAATGTGGAGTATCCCACAGTAGGTAAGTGAATAGCCTGAGATTGTATTTAAGATGTGATGTCTTTAAATAAGTAGGAACCAGATTTTGCTCACAGTTTTGCTCAGTTATTACTACGAAAGGTGTTTTAGGCTCTTCTCCAGGCATCTAATTTGTTATATATGGTTTTTTCAAAATTAGAACTGCACAGTGGACTGAAACAACTTCATAATTCATGTAAATTTCAAATTTTATTGGATGTTTCTTATTTCTGATTGGCTAAAACAATACATGTTCCAATTCTCTAGTAAATGGCTTGACTTACAGTAGGATCAACATAACTTGACCAGATTGAAGTTGGTGAAAAGTGGTTGTGCAGATGCATTTTTTAGTAGTAGGTGACAGGAAGCGGGGGTGGTAACTAAACCAAGAGAATTAGCAATTTATTTTCTGTATGTATTTACTGTAATTGTTCTAAATTTAAACTTTTATGAACTCATCCATAGTATTTTTATATATTGTAGAATTAAAATTTTGTTAGTATTTTAAACCAATTAAACATAATTAATTGTTTTCGTAAGTAATTTTAGAGTCGCATCTCTATGACATGCGTGAAAGTGATAAGAACCTAACTTCAATCTGGTCAAGTTATGTTGATCCAACTATATATGATAACAGACAGACAAACATGCATTTAATACAATGATACAAATAAACTCAATCAAGAAAATGTAATGAACAAAAAAATCTAAAGAACTAACATTATATTTACACAAAAGATGTAAAGCACATCATCCTGTTTTTATGAATAATTGTAGTTGTTAACCAATTTGATTTTTTTTATAAATTTGTTCATCTCAATACAAATATTTAGATTAATATTAGAAAAGAACTAAAGAAACAACCAAGTTGATTTAAAGAAAAAATGTCAGGGAATTGCTACTTCAGATTACTTTGAATAGATGGCGCTTTAACCAAATCAATTTCAGAACAAAGTTCATTGGGTCATCTAGTTTATAATGATAATTTTATATCAAATGATAAGCATGCACTTTGATTGCACATATGGCGTAATGATTACAATAATGTTTTGTGGTAGCATAGTCCCTCAGTCAGTAACAAATATAGAGCGGAAAGGGGTTATTATACGCTAATGCTACTCGCCCAGAAGTATTCTGGGTGCTCCCGTGTGTATTTGCCTTTCCTTCCTTGGCCAATAGTACCCTTAGCAGGGTTAAACCAAAAGTTGGGCCGTTAGCATAAAGCCTAATCTCTCCTTTAAAAATCTTACATTTCTCATTGGAGTTACAAATGGACTCTTGAGTTACGCTACTGCATATTTTTGTAACTGAAATTTGTTTACATAAAATATAACAGTTTTTCATTATCACTTATTCATATGGACTAACATTATCATCAGTAAAATAGCTGAGTCATGTTGATAACAAAGAGTATAAATCAAGAATCAGTAACTCCATTATAATAAACATAACATTTCTTTACAAAGTTGCTTACTGAAATGTTGTTTTTTTACAATGAAATAAAATGTACGCTAATATTATGAAGCTGAAGAGTTTGTTTTGAATGCAATAATCTCAGGAACTACTGGTCTGAATTGTAAAATTATTTTACTGATGGATAGTATTTTTTTTAAGAATGGCTATAGGTTAACCAATAGGAGCAGAGCAGCAATGAAAAAAAATTGCTATAATGTGGAAAATTTATGTAAGCGAAGTTGCGCGGGTACTATAAAATGTAATAACTAACATTTTCAAAATTACTGAACGAATTTTTATCACAGCTTAGAACCATCTTGACTAGACTTCTTTCTCAAATCCATACATTTGATTTGATAACCAGTTATGAAAACAAAAATCTCTCAATAGTAAACTAGCCATTAAAACTATTACAAAATTGTAAGTTTGATATATTTTGGTAATAATAAATTTAAAATTACAAAAAGAACTATATACCTAAGCCTGCTTCATGCACATGTGTGTATTGGTGTAAAGTGGTTATTCGTTTTGTCACCAAGACAAGTGTTACAGTACAATATCTTTGTGCTGTATCTACAATCTACATCACAATCTTATGTTCCTTATCGCACGTTCAGTATCTATTAAATGTTTCCACTATCTGTTATCAACACGAAGTCGTTAGTATATAAGATGCACCTTTAGATAATTATAACCAGACTATACTACATCTTTTGTCTCATTTATACCTAATCATATATTGCCAAGTAGTTTGGCAAATTGGTGACCCCGACGAACGAATACGCAGCAAGAAACATGGCACAATCACCGTGCAAGGCGAACATAAATCAGCAAGGAACACTTGAAGTAGCTGCTGGCACCTCGGTTTTATCCCGCATTCCGGAATTTTGGAAAGACCAACCAAGATTATGGTTCACGCAACTAGAAGCCATATTAGCACCACAGAAGCAAGGAGACGAATACAAATACTGTACAGTAATAGCAAAGTTATCCAAGGAAGAAATACTACAGGTTAGTGACCTAATCACTTCACCACCGACTACAGATAAATACAAAAACATCAAGGAACGTTTAATTGATTGTTACGAAGAAACAGAACAGCGACAGTTTCAAAAATTAATATCAGAGACAGAACTCGGTGATCAAAAACCTTCGCAGTTATTACGTCAAATGCGAGTCCTCGGGAGAGGAAAAATCAGTGACGAAACAATTAAACTACTATGGTTCAGGCTTTTACCAACATCAGTTACTACGGTTCTAGCAGTTACGGAAGACATGGAAATTGACAAACTGAGCCAAATTGCAGACAAAATAATAATGAATTCAAAAGTAACCGAAATATCAGCTGTTAGCAACGACACTTCAAACGACAACAATACAGCATGCATTTTAGCCCAGCTAGCAAAATTACAGATAGATATTGACGCAATTCAGCAAGGTCAATATGGCTATCGACCCAACACGCACAATCATTTCAAGAAACGTCAACAATTCCCGATTATGAGGCCGAGAACAAACTATAGAGGAGCAAATCGATTTTGTTACTACCACGAAAGATTCGGAAAATATGCAAAGAACTGCATTAAACCATGCAGTTGGAAACCAATGACTTACGTACGGAACCAGGGAAACGAATAAGAGCACAGACAACGGCGAAACTCTGTGCAATCCACCCATCCAATCGCCTCACCATTACCGACCGAAAAAGTGGTATGAAGTTTTTGATTGACACGGGCGCAAATATTTCAGTCATTAGCAAGCAACAGAGACATTCAGTTTTACAAAATGAACAATACACACTATACGCTGCAAATGGGACTAAAATTAGGACTTACGGCGAGAAGACGCTTACCTTGAATTTAGGACTACAACGATGTTATAAATGGAATTTTGTAATCGCCGATGTTACACAACCAATAATTGGAGCAGATTTTCTAGAGCACTATAAACTATTAGTCGACATAGCAGGTCGCAAACTTATCGACAAAGTTACAGAGCTGACAACGCATGTAACTTCGGAAAAAGCGACACAACAAACAATTCGTAATATCGCAGTGGGAACGAATCCACGTATTACGCAACTTTTAAACAAATACGAAGACATCACGAAAGGGTCCTCTCTCCGCAATGCGCCCAAACATAAGATTGAACATCACATTATCACTACAGGACCACCCGTCGCAGCTCGGGCAAGACCATTACCTCCAGAAAAATACGACATAGCCAAAAAGGAATTTCAAAATATGATAGAACTCGGAATTTGCCGACCGTCAGATAGCCCATGGGCAAGCCCATTACATATGGTAAAAAAGAAAAATGGCGAATGGAGACCATGCGGAGACTATCGAATGCTCAATAGCACGACAGTACCGGACAAATACCCACTACCAAGATTAACTGACTTTACATACATATTAGAAAATAAGAAGATACTAAGCAAGATAGATATACGTAAAGCATACCATTGTATTCCTGTTAAAGATATAGAAAAAACAGCCATCATCACACCTTTTGGACTTTTTGAGTACTTAAGAATGCCTTTCGGATTACGCAATGCGGCACAAACATTTCAACGATTCATGGATTCCTTATTTAGAGATTTAAACTACGTATTTATATTTGTAGACGACTGTCTCATTGCATCGGACAACGAAGATTTGCATTATCAGCATTTAGAAACGGTTTTCAAACGTTTACACGAGAATGGAATAACCATTAATCTCGAAAAATGCGAATTTCTCAGAAGGGAAATAGATTTCTTAGGTTATCATATAACGAGCCAAGGAATACTCCCTACCGAAGAAAATTACAAAGCAATCATGGAATTTCCCAAACCGAAAACAATTCAAGAATTAAGAAGATTTTTGGGCATGGTCAATTTCTACAGAAGTAATATTCCATGCGCAGCGGAAAATCAAAGAATTTTAAACGAATATCTACATGGTTCAAAAAAGAACGATAATTCACCTGTTCCTTGGACAACGGAAGCAGACAAAGCTTACGAAAAATGCAAGGAAAGCATGAAAAACGCAGTGTTAACAGCGCATCCTTCCCGCAACGCATCACTAGCGCTCATGACCGACGCTAGTGCTACTTGCGTTGGTGGAGTTTTACAACAAAAATCCGGACGCAATTGGGAACCATTAGGATTTTTTTCACAAAAATTGAGCGAAACTCAACAAAAATATTCTACGTTTGACAGAGAGCTGTTAGGAATATACATGGCCGTCAAACATTTTCACAGATTAATCGAGGGAAGAGAATTTACAATATTTACGGATCACCGACCTTTGACATACGCATTCTCCCAAAAACCATCATCAAACGATACACCGCGACGGGTCCGGCAGTTAGATTTCATTTCACAATACAGTACCAACATTCAACACATAAGCGGACGTGACAATATTACCGCCGATGCCTTATCTCGAATAGAGGAAATATACGTGCCATCACCTATCGATTACGCTGAATTGGAAAAATGTCAATCAACAGATAATGAACTAAGTAAATTACATGACAATAAAAGATTAAAATTCAAAAACATTACGCTTCCGGGTTCCACAATAAACATCACCTGCGACACCTCTACTGGAAAAAGCCGCCCCTACTTACCAAAGCATTTTCGCAAACAAATTTTCGATACCATTCATGGTATGAGCCATCCAGGAAAAAGAACTACGAGAAAAATGATAACCCAAAGGTATTTATGGCCGTATATGAACAAAGATATCAATAACTGGTGTAGATCATGTATAGCCTGCCAAAAATCAAAAATACAACGACATACGATATCACCTCCTGGTACATTTATGACAGCGCAACGTTTTGAACATTTACATATTGACATCGTCGGACCACTTCCGATTTCACAAGGGAAGAGATATTTAATCACAATCATAGATCGTTGTACGTCATGGCCCGAAATATTTCCGGTAGAAGATATAACTGCAGAAACAGTAGCCAAGACACTTTTCGAGGGATGGATTACTCGTTTTGGATGTCCATTGCGCATTACTACGGATCAAGGCCGACAGTTTGAATCAAGAATATTTGAGTCACTCTCACAATTTTTGGGAATACATAAAATTAGGACAACACCTTATCATCCACAATCCAATGGAATGATAGAGAGATTTCATAGAACTTTAAAGGCGGCGTTAATGACAAGAGAATCCAACGAAAATTGGTTAAAAGAAATTCCAACAGTTTTACTCGGGTTGCGGAGTAGCTTGCGAGAAGACACAGGTTATAGTTCAGCAGAGATGAC
This sequence comes from Herminia tarsipennalis, assembly GCA_945859575.2. Lineage (NCBI taxonomy): Eukaryota > Metazoa > Arthropoda > Insecta > Lepidoptera > Erebidae > Herminia > Herminia tarsipennalis. The sequence goes on along the minus strand of OX243834.2, from coordinate 3,193,153 downwards.
ATATGGAACGCCAATACGACTCCCTGGAGGATTTTTTGAGTCATCAGCAGCACAGTTATCAACGTACGAAGAGTTTGTAAAACAAATTCAAAAGGACATCACACAAATGACATCAATTCCGAAAAGAAAAAAACACAATCAAGCTATATTTGTGCATCCCGAACTCAAAGAATGCTCACACGTATTTGTTCGGTGTGATAGAATTAAGAAAGCCCTGACACCGCCGTATGAAGGACCCTACCCAGTAATTAGTAAAACAGATAAAACATTTTGCATTAGAATTAGGGATAAAGAGACAGTGATATCAATTGATAGATTGAAACCAGCTTTCATGATCAATGACGAATCAAACTACGTGCCAGATTCAAAGGATTGCGACAGGCATTCACACACGTACACTACACGATCGGGACGTAAAGTAAAGCCAGTAGTACGTCTATAAAAAATCGCTGATATAAGCAAGCTATTCGTATATATATTAACATAGATCTTAACATATACCATTAATTCACAACTACTCGTAACAACAAGACATCTAAAATGGGAAATCAAAGTTCTAAGGACCAGATAACATACAATACGGACAATTGCCTCAATCAAAACGAAGCGGACCAACTCCGTAACCTGATCCAGGAGGACTTACGGTGGACAAGAAATGTTGCAATGGGACAGATTATTTTAACAATCGGCGTGATCCTAATTTACGGCATAATGAAAACACTGGACAGAAGAATGAAGAGTTTAACGGAAAAAAATAATAAACACTCGTGCAACAGCTAAGTCAAAATTACAGACGTCAGCAAATCACACCACAACAGGCGTCATCAAATTCCACCGCGTACAATAGCATTATTATTTATATACATCAGCAAATAACTAGTAAGGTCTAGGTCAAATTTATATTGTAAACACTATTACCATATTTTTTTTTTTTTTTAAAGGGGGGTGTACTGTTACAGTACAATATCTTTGTGCTGTATCTACAATCTACATCACAATCTTATGTTCCTTATCGCACGTTCAGTATCTATTAAATGTTTCCACTATCTGTTATCAACACGAAGTCGTTAGTATATAAGATGCACCTTTAGATAATTATAACCAGACTATACTACATCTTTTGTCTCATTTATACCTAATCATATATTGCCAAGTAGTTTGGCAAAACAAGCATAAAAAAAATTAATGCTATACATACTCGTGTGATTTGACTGGCCTGTTGGTCTAGTGGTTAGTGACCCTGACTGCTAAGCCAGAGGTTGTGGGTTCAATCCCCATCCAGGATAAAACTATGTGTGATGAGCATAATGGTTTATCCTGTGTCTGGGTGTTATTTCTCTAAATTGTATGTATTTAGAAATATATAAGTTTGTTTATCAGTTGTCTGGTTTCCATAGTACAAGCTCTACTTAGTTTGGGATCAGATGGCGTTCTGTGAGTTGTCCCAAGATATTATTATTTATTTAAAGGTACAAACCTTTTATCACTAATTTATTTCATACTTTGAATACAGCACTTCAAATGACAGTAACTCATCAAGTACATCAGACAGTAATGACAGCTATGATTCCAACATGATTGATATGCCCTCCGGTGATACGGACACTGATGATGAGAACCCACTGTCACGGCCTAATCAAGAAGAAGAAAATGATGAGAATAAAGGGAAACCGCCGCCTGTGTTGCAGAAGACAAGGCCTAAACATAATTATTTGATGCTTAGAGGTAATTTTTGTTTCAACAATGGTTAGTAACGCAGTTTACAACCCCTGTGTTGCGAGGGCTTTACAAACATTCACAGACACAGTACACCTAGACTCACTCAACAATTTGTGGATCAAACAAAGGGGTTAGTTAGATAGTTTCACCTGGGCGAACAAGAAGACCGCACTTAGCCTCCTAATTGGGCCATTGTTCGTGTTCTACTTATCCTTCCTGTCACTCCAGCCAACCGTTGCACTCACAAAACGCTAGCAGCTTGCCCAAGTTGCTGCAGGCTTCCCCAAGAGATGTTGGTGATGGTAGGAGTCATGCCCATTGTTCTGTTACACTGCCACACTCTGTGAGCACATGTAATGGTGTTTCTTCTGCCTCCATACATTCTCTGCAAAGGGGGCTATCCATCACCCCTATCCTGGAAAGATGCTTGTTGGTGACAGTGGACAGTGGCCTATCGTTTTGCCCAAATTGTCCCTGGTCAGTCTGATGAGATTGCGAGTGAGTCTTTTGGACATCATTGGGATCGCCTCTTTCGTGAGTCTGCAGTCATTAGTGTTGTTCCATTCAGCTTGGTGGGAAGTTTCTGTTTTTTCATGCAGCCATGATTTTATTTGACACAAAGGGGTGTCCTCTGTGGGAATCGAACCCAAGACCTACTGCGCAGCGACTTCTTGAATAACGGTCTCCCTTTTATGGAGATTGTTTACCCCTATTGCTGTCACTATCTTGTCACACCAAACTTTATAACATGTTTAATGAATTGTTCACAGAAATAATAAACCGTGAGATGGGACTGTCATTTCCCAACGGTAAAACGACTAAAGAGGATGTTATGTTTGAGCAGAGATTCTACGGATCCCTCCACGCCATATACAGAATGAAGAAATTACACCATCTCAACAAACACAGGGGATGTGTCAACTCTATTAATTTTCATCCTGAGGGTAAGAATACCACTTTTTTGTAACTAATTGTTATGTGAATCCGTGTTAGTGTCTGTATACATAAATATAGATAATAGTGTGAAACTTGGAACAAAACAACACACAAGAATCATCCCGATCAACCTAGTTTTGTAATAAAAATATCTGCTTAAAATTGATCCATTCATTTAAAAGCTAAGGTGTACAGACAGACATACAGATACATTATTTACATATTTTTTAATACACATTTTTTTCGGGGCTTAAATAGAGCTTATCTTCCTCCAGTCTTCCAACTACCCATCCCCTCCATACAAAATTACATCAAAATCGATGATGTTTGGATTTATCATTGACTAGCTGACCCGCGCAACTTCGTCTGAGTAAATTTTCCCGTTTTTGCAACATTTTTCATTACTGCTCCGCTCCTATTGATTGTAGCGTGATGTTATATAGCCTATAGCCTTCCGAGATATATGGGCTATCTAGCAAAAAAAAAAATATCAATTCTACCCAGTAGTTTGAGATTATCGCGTTCAAACAATGTCTTCAGCTTTATAATATTAGTATAGATAACTTATTAGTATAGACTTTCGAGAACTTGAAAAAAAAAGCCCTCATCTTATACCCTTAAAAAAGGGCCGAAACGGTTTCTATGCAAAATTAAATAGTTTTTTTCTATACAATATGTATATTTTATCCCTATCCGACCCGTGAATGTGTTGTTTGGTATCATGATCCTATTCGATTAATGTATTTTTTAAAAATTATATGACGAAAAACAAAGGACGTAATTATTTTTTTCTTGATTGAAGTCGTATGTGAAAACATGTGTGTGTTTCGATTGTAAAGGAGCTTTATGCCAACAATGTTGATAAAAAAAAAAAATGGTAAATTTTAATATAAAAAAAAAAAAAAAAAAAACATTTTGACAGATATAATTTTTTTATTTTTTTTACTTACATTTTTAACAGAATACCTACACGCCTTTCGCTTAAATAAAAATGAATCGTCGTCAAATTGATGCTAAACGCAAAACTCTGCCAATTAAGCTAATTTTATTTTTTCAAAGATCCATTAATAATAATAATAATGTATACTTTATTGTACACCAATATAAAAACACAAAGTATACATTGTCACTACATAGTATAAAACAAAGTCGCTTTCTCTGTCCCTATATCCCTATGTATGCTTAAATCTTTAAAACTACGCGACGCAAAAAAACCGCATCAAAATGATGCGGTTTTTTTAATAGATAGAGTGATTGAAGAGGAAGGTTTATATGTATAATAACATCCATTAAATAGTGGAGAAATAAGGAGCGGAGCAGCAACAAGAAATGTTGCAAAAACGGGGAAAATTTACGCAGACGAAGTTGCGCGGGTCAGCTAGTATAATATAAATGTACAATGGGCGGCCTTATCGCTAAGAGCGATCTCTTCCTGGCAACCTTTGGATGGACAGAGACATAAATACATGTATTAGGTAGGGGTAGTGTACAGCGTGATATTAATTTCTTTTTAACAAGAATTACAACCATTATATATATTGTAGTCCAAGAAAAAAAAATACCCGTAAAACGTCAACACCATTTTTCATTTACCTATTTTAATTTCGGCTTGATCTCCATTATTTTTGATATTAGCTGTCTATATTTATTCAGCCATTGAAATATCTATTTTGTTACCAGGCCACCTCCTAGCATCAGGCTCAGACGACACCAACGTGGTTGTGTGGGATTGGGCTCGCAACACAGCCATACAAACTATCAAGACTGGCCACAAATCCAATGTTTTTCAGAGCAAGTTCCTACATCTCAATGCTAAGAGCCAGCTTAATATCGTTACGTGCGCTCGAGACGGACAGGTGAGTTGCAGTACATCTATGTTGTAGAATGAGCTACCTGCAGACGTTTTCTCAAAGACTACCGAAACGGCGGGACGAATTTTGATGAGACTTTTACTGCCAGATAACTAAGGATGTAAAGAGTAACTTCATCATCATCATCATCATCAGCCTATCGCGGTCCACTGCTGGACATAGGCCTCTCCAATTGCACGCCACTTTGTTCTATCCTCGGCTTCTCGCATCCAGCTCCTGCCAGCCGTTTTGCGTAGATCATCAATCCACCTGGCCTGAGGGCGTCCTACACTATGTTTGCCGAGACGCGGTCTCCACTCAAGAACTCGTTTACCCCAACGGTTGTCGGTTCTTCGGCTAATATGGCCAGCCCACTGCCACTTCAGCTTGCTAATCCTGTAGGCTATGTCGATAACTTTGGTTCGCTGCCGAATCACCTTAATTCTGATTTTATCTCTAAGAGAAACTCCGAGCATAGCCCTTTCCATAGCCCGCTGAGCGACTTTGAACTTGTGGACCAGCCGTACCGTCAGTGTCCACGTTTCGGCTCCGTATGTCATGACGGGTAGGATTGAAGACTTTAGTCTTAAGGCATTGTGGGATCGACGATGAGAAAACTTGACGTAACTTCCCAAACGCTGCCCAACCCAACCGGATTCTCCTGTTCACCTCGTCCTCGAAGTTGTTTCTACCTAACTGCAATGACTTCCCGAGGTACACATATTTTTGAACTACTTCGAAAACGGCGCCGTGCACCGCTATCGGTTCCGGTAGTACATGTTCATTGAACATGACCTTGGTTTTATCCAAGTTCATCCGTAGGCCGATGCGTACAGAGGAGTTAGCCAGGTCATTCAGCATCTGTTGTAGGTCCTGCAGCGTTCCTGCCATGATGACGATGTCATCTGCAAATCGCAGGTGAGAGATGTATTCACCATTGATGTTGATGCCCTGCCCTTTCCAGTGCAGCGTCTTGAACATATCCTCCATTGCATTTGTGAACAGTTTCGGGGAAATACCGTCCCCTTGCCTCACTCCTCGATGCAATGATATAGATTTTGTTTGCTGATTCTGTACTTGGACGGACATGGTGGCGGCTTCGTAGAGACATCTCATCACTTGTATATATCGCCAATCTACTTGGCATCGCCGCAGGGACTCCAGAACGGACCAGATTTCAATCAAGTCAAAGGCCTTCTCATAGTCCACGAATGCTAGACACAGAGGCTGATTATACTTTTGGGTCTTTTGTATAATCTGCCGCACTGTGTGGATGTGGTCTATGGAGCCATATCCGCTCCGAAATCCAGCCTGTTCCGGTGGTTGGAATTCGTCAAGTCTTCGCGCAAGGCGGTTCGTGATGACTCTTGAGAACAGCTTGTAGACGTGGCTTAGAAGAGAAATAGGTCGGTAGTTCTTCAGCCGGGTCTTATCTCCCTTTTTGAAGAACAAGACGACTACACTTCTACTCCACGCCTCTGGAGTTCTCCCTTCGAACAGGACAGCATTAAAGAGCTCCCTTAGTACGGGTTTACCTCCAGCCTTTAGCAGCTCTGTTGTAACGCCATCCTCTCCAGGGGCTTTTCCATTTTTCAGCTGTTTAAGAGCCAGCACGATTTCGTCAATGTTGACTTCTGGCAGGTCTTCCGTGTAGTGGCGTGTTAGAGTGGCTCTAGGACCCTCATTTTCAGGATCAGGTCGAGATGCATGCGAAGCGTATAACCGGCCATAGAAGCTTTCCACTTCGGAGAGGACTGCCATTCTGCCAGCCGTTTTGCAATAAATTTCCAAGCAAAGAAACAAATCGCCAAAATATATTTCAAATATCTTTATTTCTTAAAAACCAAGGAAAGACTGTGTAAAAAAAAAAATGTGTGGCCCTTGGGGACTGCCGCGGTAAAGCTATTGCATAGCATTTTTTTATCAACATAAGCAATTAAAATGATTATTTTATTTATGCAGTTTTTTTTTCATTACATTTCGGAGCAGCTCGTCTCGATCCGTGCGAGCTTCGTACAGTCGTACCATAAACATATACGTTAAGCGAACGCTCGGCCGAGCTACATGGTAGGCGGAGTGGAGGGTGTTAGGTTTTATTTTCGTTACGGAATTTCTTGATTCGGCCGCCGCGCTCAAAGCCCGCGATAAAAGCTATGCAATAGCTTAACATGTTTGAAAAACAAAATGATTGTTTTGTATAAAGACCATAATCGCCATTCTAGGTCCGTCTACTCCAATGTCACCCGGCAGGCGGCACCACAGTGTCGCGCAGGAAGCTCGCGACGCACGCCCGCGCCGCGCACAAGTTGCACGTTTGTGCGTCTGAGCCGCACCTCGTTATATCTGCGGGCGAGGACGGGCTCGTCATGCAGTGTGACGTACGAGCTGAGCAGGTCTCTAGGTGAGGATACAGTATTTTAATAATAATAATATTTATTGCATATAAACAGGTTTACATATAAATAGACATTGTTGTACATTGTTTTATCTTATAACTAATTTAAAATCACAGCTGTAATTGATACCAACACCCTTGCTAAGTTATCGTAATAACTTTTATTAAAGGTGCTGGTTTTTAAGGATTTCCCTAAGGATGTTCAAATTTAATATTAATTAAGAGCCCTGTCTTAATGTACAGTTTATAATTAATTAATTAGTTTATATACATTCATACTTATACATACATACTTTATATACATTGTATATTGTATCATGTTTAGTAGATACGCATCTAGTTATATCTGCGGGCGAGGACTGGCTGGTGAAGCAATGCAATACTGGAGACTATTTTTTATATTAGAGATGCCGCAAATAGTGATTCGACTGAATAGAATAATTAAATAAATATTTAAGGGATACAAGAACAGTGATGTTTTGCTCGATATTGATAACGGCAACAGATTATTGAATTATATTATACACTTTAATATAAATAATTAAATTAAAATAAAATAAATATTTAAGTGGGCTCCCTTATAACAGACATGATTTTTTTGGCGTTTTTATAGATAACGATACGAAACCCTTCGTGCGCAGGTTCGACTCGCACTTGGCCGGTTTTATTATAGATAATTGTAGCCTGTAGCCAATCTTAAACAAAATTCTTAGAACTCTTAAACCTTCGGTTTCAACCAGAAATCGACCTTAGGTCGGACACTAGTATTAATTTGCAATATATGTTCGTAAACTTTCGCGATTTGTACACATTATAGAATTTTATAAGCTGCGGGTCTTAATCGCGTAAATATTTTATTTTAAGGCTACCCGTAACCACGGCCGTTGCAATACGGTCGAAACGTCATGAAATAAACAAAGGTACGAGGGTGGATCGAAATATTCGCGGCCTACCACATAAATACTTGACTTATTTTAATGTAACTGACCTCATTCGATTTGTTTACTCTCTGGTTGTCACATTGTAAAATTCTGTCACAATAGCATTATCTGTTTTTAAATTAGACTGAATTTTGTGAGCCTAAGTGCAGCGTTTTTAAAGAATGGAGAAAATTGAGCAACGTGCGGTCATCAAATACCTGTTTAAAAAAAAACTGACTCCAAAAGAGATTCACGAAGATATGTCAACAACATTGGGGGAATCTGCTCCATCGTATACGACTGTGAAAAAGTGGGTTGCAGAATTTAAACGCGGACGAGAGAGTATTGAAGATGACCCTCGCTCCGGCCGGCCTACGACGTCTACGACTGAAGAAAACATTGGGAAAATCTGTGATCTGATATTGGCAGATCGGAGATTGACCATCAGGGAGATTGCTGACACTATTGGCATCTCATATGAACGAACACAAAACATCATAGTCAATGAACTTGGATTTTCTAAGGTTTCTGCGCGGTGGGTCCCCAGATTGCTTTCAGTTGAACAAAAACGAATACGGCTCACGATTTCTCGCGACAGTTTGGAAATGTTTGAGACTGATCCACAAGATTTTTTGGATAGATTTGTTACAATGGATGAAACCTGGGTACACCACTACACCCCAGAGTCAAAACAGCAATCCAAGCAGTGGAAAAAACCTGATGAACCGACTCCAAAAAAAGCCAAAACAATTTTGTCAGCTGGCAAGGTGATGGCGTCAGTTTTTTGGGATGCTAAGGGTGTCATCATGGTGGACTACCTTGCAAAAGGTGAGACTATAAACTCTGCTTATTACTGCACCCTTTTACGTCATTTGCGTGAAACGATCAAAGAGAAAAGGCCAGGACTACTCAGCAAGAAAGTGTTGTTCCATCAGGATAATGCACGCGTTCACACGTCTGTTGAATCAATGGCTCAAATTCGTGATTGCGGCTTTGAATTACTGCCCCATCCCGCCTATTCCCCTGATTTGGCACCTTCGGACTTTCATTTATTCCCAAACCTTAAAAAACACCTTGGAGGTCAAAAATTTTCATCAAATGAGGAGGTTGAAACCGCGGTGGGTGACTTTTTTGAAGGCCTTGAAGAAACTTTTTTTATGACCGGCATACAGGCGTTGGAAACCAGATGGAAGAAGTGCATTGAGTTAAGTGGAGATTACGTGGAAAAATAAAATTACTTTTGTTTATATTTTATATTGTTTTCTTGCTGAGGCCGCGAACTTTTCAATCCACCTTCGTATTTAGCCTTAAAATAAAATATTTACGCGATTAAGACCCGTAGCTTATAAAATTCTATAACTAGTATTAATGTAATGGTCTCCTAACCGGTGTCGGTTACGGCGACCAATCTCATCAGAGACTAGCCAACTACGCAAGAGATGTTATAGTGCACAAGTGTATGCGCAAACACAAGTTCACTCTCCATTCACCGACAGTGATATCGTTGCTTAACCTCGCACATATCTGTTCGGCTGCCACTGAGTCAGGAACCCCTCTTATATGCTATGTTATTGATAAAGTAAAAATCTTTGTGAGTAATATTATGCATTGAATAGTGTAAAAAATGCCGAATAGTACGAGAGCCCACGACCAAAACCATGTATTAGCAATACGGTCGAAACTATAAAATCGTTAAATTATATGCTTCTGAACCAGACTAGGTGGGTAATAACGGTCAAAAGTGTAGCAACTGCGTGAGAGGAGTCAAAAAAAAAAAGGCAGTGGGCGGTTAAAAAAAATCGGATGTTTGTATTTTTTTATGTTTGGTCAGTCATAACTCCTTCATATATAGACGGATTTTCAAAATTATTTTCTTGTTCGTTAAGAAGTTTTCCGAAATGGTTCGATATAAATTCGTAAAGATCTGATGATGAGTTTTGGAGCCAGACAAACTGACTGTGACTAAAGTTGGTTAGATGTCTTTTTTTTTAATTTTATCGCTTGTTACGCTCCTGTTCTTCTCCCCACTACAACAGGCCACTCATAGACTATAGCACTATACTATAGTGTCTGCTGCAAAACTACGCACCGCGAGCGATAGATGGCGCAATACAACAACACAGACTTCAATATGATTTCCAGACGGATTGCTATGATAATTTATTTTGATCTCATTTCTATTTTTTTTAAGTGATCTTTCGGATTCGTGCTACACTATAGTTCGTAAAATATAGCTTGATACCTGTGACTTTAGAGACTACGTTTAAAAGACTGCTACAATAAATTTGTTGTTGGAAAAGTTTTAATTTTTTAAATATTAATAAGACATTTGTATAGAAATCTAGAACACTTTTTTCAAATAGAACTTGTTATCAAGGAGATACTAGTATAAACAAAGGTAATTTAAAATATTTATTATATTTTATTATTTATATTTTTTTGTTAGCTTACTTCGTAAACTCTTTTCGCAGCCTGGTAGGGATGTGTAATCGACTGGCCAGCGAATATCGATAAAATAAATGTATGACAATTTCATTAATATAAATTGTATAAATGATTATATCTAATCGTTTTTTCACAACGAATTCGTATTTTTTTAGTCTTGCAATACCTACTGCTTTCGCATGCAGCGATCAAGCGGGCGCCATCTTTTTTGAGTCAGTACGAGTGCCCACGCCTTGTATACGCTACCGCTACGTGATTAATATTGTTTTGTCGTTATTACTGTTGCTTTGTTAAGTTTTGTTGTTATTTCTAGTTATTTGTTTTTTTTTGCACCACAATGCCGAAAAGAACAAAAAAAACTGTTTTGAATAGCGAAAGTCGCGAGTTTGTGATTCGTTTGCGTGAGTATTTTGAGCGCGAGAATCAAAATGGCGGACCGCTACTACCGTTGGAGCAAGTGTGCAATAGAGTTGCTGACGCTCTTGGTATCGGACGAGCTACAGTGTCTCGAATTAGCAAAGAAAAGTATGGAGAATCGTCAAAGGAGATTGTGGCCGAAGATGAGGGAGGTAAAATATTATCGACTCCTAATAAAAAAAGGAAGAGAGTTTCGCCAGTCACCGAAATTGACGACTTTGATGCTGCCGCAATTCGAAATCATATATATGCGTATTACGCACGTGGTGAATTTCCCACGTTAAAAAAAGTATCCGTTTCGCTTAAAGACGCGGATTTATTTAAAGGAAGTCCACCATCGTTGTCCAAAATATTGAAAAAAATCGGCTTTGCTTATAAGAAAAGCGATAAAAGAAAAATTTTAATGGAGCGAACAGACATTGCTTTGACCCGAATTGACTTTTTGCGCAAAGTCAAAAATATAACAGATTGGAATAAAGTGGTTTTTCTTGATGAAACATGGCTCAACGCAAACCACACTGTTTCAAGATCGTGGACAGACGATAAAGCGGAGTCTACCACCAAGGTGCCCGAAGGCAAAGGACAAAGATTAATAATTACTCATGCGGGGACATCGTCTGGTTTTGTGCCCAATTGTTTACTGGCGTTTAAATCAGTAAAAACAACAGAGTACCATGAAGAAATGGATTTTACAAAATTTAAGGAGTGGTTTCTAACTCTTCTAAATAATTTGAGTGAACCACATTTTATTCTGATGGACAACGCTCCGTATCATTCAGTACAAAAAGATAAGGCGCCTACGACAAGCAATCGTAAAATTGAAATTATTACTTGGCTGCAAAACAAAGGAGTAAAAGCCGACAACAGCATGCTCAAGAAAGAATTGCTAAGATTAGTAAGCATTCATAAGCTCCCCACTCCAAGATATATTATAGACGAAATTGCAAAGGAAATGGGCCACACCGTCATCCGTTTACCACCATATCATTGCCATTACAATGCAATAGAACTAATCTGGGCTCAAGTCAAAGGTTCGTATAATCTAAAAAAAACATATATAAAAAGCTTACAAAGAATGTAGTAGGTTTTTTGTTTGATCGAATACCTTTTTTTTCTAGGTTACGCTGCCAGACATAATGTAGCACCGCCTTTCACAGCGAACAAAATGTTGACATTACTACATGAAGCTTGTGTACATGTAAATGCTGATGATTGGAAAAAGGTAGTTGAGAAGACAAAAAATGTGATTCAAAAAGATTGGGAGCGCGATATTCAATTTGACAACATATGCGATCAAGAATTAATTATTAATCTACAGGACTGCTCCAGTGATGAATCAGAATTCGACTTGGAAGTTGATCTCGGCTGTACACCATTTGACAATTAAACTTTTAAATACCTTCAAATTCATCTTTCATTTCCTTTTTTCTTTCTTTCAATATCGTTAAAATGTATTTTTTTTAATAAACTCATTCCATATAAATATCGATAAAATACGAAAGACGTCCCATACCTATTACATGTCATTCTGACAAACGTCACAGGTATCAAGCTATATTTTACGAACTATAGGTACTGACTTCTGATAAACCTTTTTTCGGTATCTTACAGCTATTATTCAACTACAGTCCGAAAATCAGACAGACCTATTTTTGTCTTTTTGAAAACACGGCCAGGTCAAACGCTATACAAAAAAAATCTGATATCGTTATTTTGTAGTTCAGGATAATAGAATCTATCAATTTGATTTGGTTTTGGCCGTATTGCTATAAGACAAAAAATTTGCGCGTGGGCTCTAGTACTAGAATAGTTGCCGAATATTCGTGTCATCTGTACTTTATATACATTTAATGGTGATAGTAGAAGCAGAAAACAGATAGTAGAAGTAGTTAATGCATATGCATGCATGACCATATGCGCCAGGATGATTAAGGGGAGGGGGGAGAGATTCGAGTGTATCACTCGGCACCTTACTGGGCTGTCGCGTTTCTTAGTTGGTGCAAACTCCATACTACTTCCATCGTCTACCCCGGACGGTGGAGGTGTTAGTCATAATTTTTTTCTGGCAAAACAAAAATAAAGAGTGATAGGTCTTTTAAAAACATTTAGGGGTTGTAAAGACTACTATCACAGCTAAGTAGGCTTTACAACTTAACGAGTAATAGCAGACCAAGTGAGAAGAAACAAAATTTTCGTACGAATTCCAATTCTTATATAGCGTTGTTAGTAGAAAACCCACTTCTTAAGCCGCAATATTCGGATGGGATACTACGGAACATTGTGCGTGGCCCGACATGCACTTGCCCGGTTTTTCGATTTAGGAATAATTACAATACGATTTAGTAATTAAAACTTATTATTCTTTATTTGTATTTGCAGATTATTCCAAGTCCGCGAACGGAGCATGCCAGTACCCCTATACAGCGTATGCGGTCACCCAGTAGAACCTCGCGAGTTGATCGTGGCGGGGCGCGACCGTTTCGTGCGGCTGTACGACAGGCGCAAGTCTACCAAGCCGCTCTCTATGTACTGTCCCGTGTTCTTCAATGATCAGACTGTAAGTAAAATAAAAGGTATAATAATAATACTTTATGCAGTATTACTTTGCAAAAGTCTTACTATTATGTCCGTGTGTGCGTGCTTGCGTGCGCGCGCGCGTGTGTGTGTGTGTGTGTGCGTGCGTGCGTGCGTGCGTGTGTGTGTGTAAGGTGAGGTGGGTGCTCCGTTATGTTAAAAGTTTGGTAGCCCCTGCGTTAAAAGAGCCCTACATCCAGCGGGTCTACCGCTGGATGTAGGGCTCTGATGACTGCGATGATGAGATAAGTTAAGTCTAAACAAGTTCTATAAAAGAGACTGTTGATGTTGTTTATACACCATCCAGGATTATATTTCGATAGCAATTAGTCCAGGTATAAAACCTTAACCTTACTGAACAAGTCCGATTAAGAGTGACTGAGATTCGCTTAACTAGTTTGCTTTTGACTCTTACAATCATAGGCGGATCCAGCGGCCAAGTGTGTGTCCGCACCCAGACGATGTTTTGTGTACTCAATTTTATTGTTTGGTATTTCTTTCACCATTTGCCTCTATTCCCACCCCCAGAATTAATGTTTTTGGGATACTACCCCTCCACGTCCCCGTCTGCGTGTAACTCACATAAGCATTTTAGATCCGGCACTACCTACCTTACAATAACAGGATAATAAGAGGTTTGAACGTACTACCTTCGTAAATGTGTTGTTACAAATTTCAGGTAAACCAAAAAAACAAGGTACGGGCTACAAATATGCATTTAACTTGTGCTGTTTACAACCACGATGGCACGGAGATATTGGGATCTTACAACGATCAAGACATTTACCTGTTTAATACCAAAAATGATGTATATGACAAGTAAGTTATGATAATAATAATATCTTGGGACAACTCACACAAAGCTATCTGATTCCAAACTAAGCAGAGCTTGTACTATGGAAACCAGACAACTGATAAACATACTTATTTATGACACAAAGTTTTATCCTGTGTGGGGATCGAACCCACGAGACCTCGTGCGTAGCAGTCGGATACACTTCCACCGCGCCACAGAGGCAGTCAATAATATTATTGATGTTACTTGCTAAGGGGGCGCTCAAGTATTACGTGACGCAATTTGGGGGGGGGGGGTAGAACGTTACGAGGGCGGGAGAGGGATTCGAATTATGCTTAACGTAACATTGTTTTTTTTTTGTAATGATTTTCACCCAATCCCCGTCGCGATGGTCACTTGGGTGTTACGTAACGTCTAGGGATGGGGAGAAGGGTTACAGTAAAACGTTACGTCGCGTTATTGGGGAAGGGATTCGAAAATTTTCAAAAATTGCGTTACATAATACTTCGCCCCCTAAGTTATGTTTGGCTCAATGCATAATCTTATTTGCACAAACCGATTGGTGCAGCCGTTTACGTACCGTCTTCACATATATGCTTATTTGTGCAAATCAATTTTGTAGTGTGCGTTCTTCCAGCAAAATGTTGTCTAATTTAATTATTAAAGTATTTTAGAAAATTAGTTCTCCAGCTTGTGTAATTGTTGCGCAAATTATTAATTTTGTTGCGCTGATAGTAGAAGTTATTTCACAAAAACAGTTTCTGTTGGAGGAACGTTTAAGATGTTCTCACAACAAAATGTCCAGTTCATTAAGGGTTAATTAAATTCGACAACATTTTGCTGGAGGAACGCACACAAAATAATTAGAATAGTCCCCGTAAACTCAAGAAATTTAAGAAAACGAAAATTCATTAATTTCAAAGAGTAGGCCTCCGGCAACTGATAAACTTGCTTAAATACTTTTAAAGACATACTTATTATAAATGTATTACACACAAGATGTCCGAACCCATAGACGATTTTCAGACATGAGTGGATTGAATTAATGTTGCTGACTTACAGAGTCAGCAACAACAATTAGTAGATAACTAGCAATGTGGGGTTGTTAGTTCCACATTACTAGCACAGGGCTGCTTACTCCTCCAGCTAAGCTTAATGGCTTGTGTTAGCAGTAGGTTCACGTCGATAGTATAATTGATAGGATTCGAGTCCGGGACCTCACGATTGCGAGTCCGATGCCTTAGCCATTAGGCTACCGCCGCTTTATATTAAATCTACTTTTCCCCGTTACAGAGATAACACAGACGAATTAAGAGAAGGTTTCACGCATCGCTACAGCGGCCACAGAAACAGTGCGACATTCAAAGGAGTGGCCTTCTTCGGGCCTAAGAGTGAGTTTGTTGTGTCTGGCTCAGATTGTTCCTATATATACATCTGGGATAAGAAAACTGAGGCTATTGTGCAGTGGCTGCAAGGAGACGCGAATGGTGTTGTAAGTATTGTTATATTTTTTTTAGTTATCCTTGTATAATGATATAACCGATGTTGGTTACGGCGGACAAACTACGCAAATGATATTATAGTGCACAAGTGTATGAGCAGACACAAGTGTACTCTCTATTCTCTTATTGCTTGATTGGATGTAAATCTGACACGACTGTAGAGAGATTGGGCGCAGGACTGACATAAAAATTTGGTCAATGGACTAGTTTCCAACTAGTCAAAACAACAGCTCTTTAAGAAATGTCAAAACGCAAGTTTTATAAAGAGATCTCATAAATACCGGACAATGACGTCACTGTTTTTTACTAGTCAAATCACTTCTTTTCATGATATGATTAATGATAAAAAAATCTATTTAACACAATTTATTAAGGAATTAATCGTTGGCAGTTTAAATGCTAGTTTTATTTACCAATTAGACTTTTGCATTTTTTTGTTCACTTTTTGTTTATACGGACGTTTATGATTTACAATATAATATCTGTATCTGTTTAGTTTACACGGGAGATCCCGTGTAAACTAAACAGCAACAACACATTTATTGCTCAAGAAATGTACATACGCGTTTCTTGAGATATTAAATCGCTACTCGCTTGTCGTCGTTGGTGGGAATTATCACCAATGGCCTAACATAAAGGTACCTGGAAGCTTGGACAAATACCACACGATTCTTTTTCCAAACACGCTAACGCGGGAAAATGTATGCATTTGACATAAAGTTTGCAATACCTAGCGCTACTGCTGCTGGATTGGTGGACCAAAAACCAACAGTTGCGTGTGCCGAAAAAGAAGCGTGTGGCATTTGTCTAAGCCCTCTGACCTTTGTGTTAAGCCATTGGTGATAAGTCAACGTATTTTAAGCCGATTGAACACTAACACATTTCCTGTTACTGTCATTTTTAACAGGTCCGTTAACCCTAAGTTCGGTCTTAGATAGCGGTGTTCTAATTGATATACCTCAATCTATGCTTACTGTGATAAATGTTATATTTCAGGTAAATTGTATAGAGGCTCACCCGCGGTGCCCGGTGTTGGCGACGAGCGGGCTCGATAAAGATGTCAAGATCTGGGTGCCCAAGAGTCAAAATGATCCCACTTACGAAGGATTAGAGAGGGTAACTTTGTTTTATATTTATTTATTGTTTTTATAGACTAGTTAACTACTCCACTCGTTTAGGCTCATACTTGAAACACAATATGAGTAAGTTCTTTTATTATTTCATAGCATAGATGCTCGAGAATTCACTATAATTCTTAGCATTCTGAAAATGTATACATTATCTTTTGAATAGCATGTAAATTCAACCTTATACTTGAGTATAAGGTTGAATTTACATGCTATTACGAGAAGAAAAATAACTAAAAAAGGTATTCGAAGTTAGTATATAGTCAACGTTTGTGGTGACGGAATTGATAGATATCTGCGTTGACTTGGACTGCATGCTGCTATGGAAGAGGTTGTGGGTTTCGATTTCCATACGGAACAAACCTTTGTAAGAGGCACAAATATTGGCGCCCGGGTTAGATGTACCTTTGTGTCCGTTAATTCTAAAAGTCCCAAGCGACACAGAACTTGTACCCTACTGGTTAAGCAGGTTAAGGCCCAGGCTGCTGTTTAGAATTTCACCCAATAAATTGCCATAGTAAACTCATTTCTAACACAAGCAATTAAACTTAGCTACTAATGTGTGATCCACATTGCTAGTAAACTAAACAAAAATATAACTGTGTGACCAGAGTTAAAAATATGCAATTAATATTTACCGTTCTATTATTCAAATTTTCAGGTAGTGAGAGAAAACACCATGTCCCAACAAAGGAGTCCGTTATTCAACGATTTTTTACCTACACTATATAGCGCGTGGCGAGGTGAGAACAGACTGTTCTCAGACGACGACAACCTGCCTTTTGATGACAATGTACCGTTCTCTTACGGAGGGAACATAGAGTTCGATGGTAACGTCTGTACTACGTTCTAGGGCACGCAGTAGACGGGTTCAGTTTTGAATGCAGCTAGTAGCCAAGGGAAGTGGTAAACCCTTCCCCCCCCCCCTTTCTTCCAAATCCTAGGGTGTCTAGAAAAACAAGAAAAATCATTCCTCTGGGCAACTTTGACTAGCTTTAACAAGCACGCCCCCTCCCCCCACAAACCAACCTAAGAAATAAATTAAATTTGTCGAAAGTCAATTACAATAAATCAATAGTTTTTAATTTGTTAATTAACAAAATTATATAAATCATAGTTATTGCGCGGAAATTTGAACATTACGTAGGAGATACTATAGTGTACATATATATATATATTCTCTATTCTCTCACTCTCATAATATGAGACGACAATCTGACATGACCAAAGAGAGATTAAGCACAGGACTTCTGGTTTAATGCATTCTTGCCGGGCTATTCACAATATTCTTCACAACTTAATAAAATCTGGCTCGGGCCCAAGCTTGCTATTTTTGACTATTTTTTCTGCTAATTTATTCGCGAGTTCGACTGCCGCCGGAGCAATTTTTTTCTTCATACATTCGGCAAAAAAAGTGACTTTTTTATTCAAACAGTAGTCACTTATAACATCGTGTGCGTTCCGTAGAAACATGACATTTTGCTGCGGGAACGTTTCTTAACGATCCTCCAACATAAACTGTTTTTATGAAATAACTTCCAAACTATCTGCACAACAAATTTAAAAATGTGCGCAACAGTTACACGAGCTGGACAACTAATTTTCTAAAATAATTTATTAATTTAATTCGACAATATTTTGCTGGGGGAACGTACACCATTGCATCTATTTCCTTCCCCAAGTTACAAAGTTCTCAAATTTTATTTAGACATTACCGCATTCAAACATACTCATTAGTTACGGTCATCTTAGATCGTCGTCTTTCGGTATTTGCAGCTAACAATTAATATATAAAACTAGATGTGAGAGTAGTGAAACATTCGGTAGCTTTAAGGTATTTGCATTCCTTTCTGTCACTCGGATTATATTTTATGTTAGAGCGAAAGGAACATATTCCTATCAAAAGCCCAACTTGCATTTGAGCATATAATTAACTTGTGGCATTTTTTTCAAGCGAAGAAATTGATTAACAAAAAGGCTGCATTCAAATCTAGACTCGATTTATATTAGGTGTTAAAGTTTTGTCGTCTAAAACAGTCTTCATTCACGTCATAGTATATGTAGGTAAATGTAAAGCCAAACATACACACGTTATAGGTGTACCAGAATCTGATTAGAAATTAGGAAATTGTAATTTAGAGACATTAACATAAAGTTAAGGTAAGTAGGTCCTGAACCTACTAGGACAATCAAGTCTTGATACTTCTATTTTTTTTATTGAATTAGTTTAATTTTATATAACGGTTCATCATTAATTTCTCCTTCAATAGAATTAGGAACCATCACTGGTTGACAAAATAAATATTTGGTACAGCAGCTCTGGTCGCGTGAATTTAAGTTTTTGCGTTGAAAAATAAAAATTATTCTTCCCATTCCTATACACAGTCCGCTCGACGTATTACCGCATTTTTAAGTTAATTTATGAATACAAATGTTTCAACGAAAAATGTGTCGCTGTGAGTTAACATTGCCCTAAAAAAATCACAAGTTTATAAAATTCCGTTTTATGAGATTCTGGTACATCTACAATATTAAATATTAGTTGTTAATGACATTTGTGGTTTTTTATAATAAATACCTGACATAATGAAGTTCATAATCTATTGGTGATGATTTGTAGTCATAATATATGACATTGATTTACTTTGGACCCTCCAAAGTAAATCAATGTCATATGATGTCTGGACATCCGTATAGATAAAGATATTTTTTTTACTTCAACTAGATACTATTATTATACTTATCACTTAGTATCAATGGCTGCTAAAGGTATGTCAAATTAATGGTTGTAATTCAAAACTAAAAAGATTTTAAATGCATTATTTTTATCCACATATATAGTTATAAAAATACGAATAATACTTTATAGAAACGAATCTTTTATCATATCTATAGCCAAGTATGTGTTTATCTATTTATCAAAAAGGTGCGTCTGATAGCATTCTATAATTCTATTTTACTCTTTTTTTATGTAAACAAAAAAGGATGGAATCACCGTCAACAAAATAGCCTTCAAACAAAATTAACACATTCGATTTTCAAATTTGTTATTTATGACGTCATTTTCTTATTAGAATCGTTCATACAATGTTGCCAATATACAAAAAAGTTTATTTTAATCTGGCAATTAAGTAGCAACGCACGCTAAAGGTCATATGTGTAATCTAAAACATAAATACTTATGGTGACGCAACTGTGAGTAGTAGTGTTAGTCATAGTGTATTTAAAATATCTAGGCAGTTACTACTTTAGTTAGACGTAATGGTATTGTCATCACGCCTCTTGTAATAAAAGGATAGTCAGAACACATATGGTTTCTATTACTTTTAAAACTTTGTTACACGATGCATATATAATTCGATAAAAAATGAATAAATGCGATAATGCTAGTTGTATTTTCCTTATACATTGCCATTCCAAACGACCAGCATTGAGGTGGTAAATAATAACTACAATGTTGAATTGTATCAAAGCGTTCTATAGCCAAATTTGGATAGGTAATGCTAAATTATCATCCACCTCTAAATAGTAGGAAGCAAAGTCAGTAACTTATTTAATATCACGCAACGGATTATGATACAGTTGTCACTAGCATTTAGATATTTTTTCCGTAAGGTCTATTTATATATTAAATTTATAAAAAGTGGATAAAAGTACGCGCGAAGGCGAGGACTGCTAGCACTATGATAAAACATTATTAGCTACAAATATAGTGTAGGTATGCTACTCTGATAGTACATATGACATCATTATTGTACGAGTCACATTTATAGGTACTCTATAATACATAAATAACAGTATTTTAACTAGCGAATGTTTCGGCTTCTTCTATTCTATTTTGAAAATAGAATGAGAAACAAAGACACACCATTCGCTAGCTAACATTTTGTATTCAATAAGAGTGATACATGCGAATTAAAAAAAATAAAATAATAATAATCACCATTTGTATTTGCCAATATAAAGCGCCAATTCTTTAACCGTTTTGGAAAGTCAATGCTAGACAAAAATGTAATTGCCAGACAATATTAATTACCAATGAATGGCCCATTTTAATTTCAAACTAAAATTAGCTAAGCATGATGATTGGTTAATATAAATCATGGTTTAACTTTAGTACCTATTACTGTATTTTATGTCAAAACACGTCTTTTCCGTATGATTGTGTTCGTATTCAAAATAAACACCAAACTAAACCAATAAATTGATAAGAGTTAGGTATCAACTGTAATAATGTGTATGGGTATGAAAAACCGCAAGTGTCATAAAATAGTATAATTTTAAATTTGTAAACGGTAAAACTATGTTTATATATAATATTTGTATATGTATATGCCTGTGATATACTGATTTGATGAATATTTTGAGATATGGATTAGAAATTATTTTTACTTTAGAGTTCTATTTTTTATTGGAACGTTATGGGGATGTCTTATTTATGTAGCCCGCTGACATGTATAGCATCGGATTGGTATATTTTAAAGTGAAGTGTTCGTGCATATATGACATTGACGCCTCCACTGCGCCCCTGTAAACATAGTTTTGCAAACAATCCAAGCTAGAACAGAACGGATTGTTTGTAAAACTGAATTCTAATGCATTATGTGTCAATAAGAATAAGTATGGCTACCCTAAAGGATTCTGATTGTAGGTATTCTACGGAAACGTTTTATATTGTAACCATAATAACCATTTTAGATTAAGTATTTAAAAGAAAATTCTAGAATGATTCTTAAATACGTTTGCATGTCAGATTCTGCGAAGAGTTGTATGTATCATGTTGCAAAAGCAAAAGAATTCCTGCTTATTCATAACATTTACCCTGTAACCTAATTATAACTTCATATCCATATAGATAGTTTGATAATTAAATTGAGTGTATAGTTATAATACAGGGTAATTCAATTGTACCGACAGTTCATGTGTATTGAATTTATTTGCAGTAACAGCTTGCTTGTTGATATCACGACGATCGAATCTTTATTATTATATGTATGTAGATACGAAGTATCTAAGTATATTAACTTAAATAAAATGCCAAAAATCTTCTACTTCAAACTGCATTGGAACAACAGTTTGGAGATCTCTTGATTCTGAACAAAATCTACATAGCTAAGGGAATTACAAAAAAATAAACAAGACATGAACTACTAAAATCAAACATCATATCTGTTTAAAACCTTACGTACGTAGGTACTCCACGTTATTAAAAATCTCTTATAGCCACTAGAAAAATAGCCATTGTTATTCAATTGTAAAAAATATTATATGTAGTATATATTTTAGACGTAATCTCTTCAACTATTAAAATTAAGAAATGTCGCTCATTGGATCTAACTGTTGTCCTTTGCAATGATCTGATGCAATGAAAAAAAGTAATTGTGTTGCTTTACTTGTCCTATGACAATTTATTATGCACCGGTACTCTTTATTTATTTGATAAATGTAAATTGGGTTACCAAATCCAATTTTATTAATGTAAATATGTCAATTTGCCATTACGTCTGAAATAAATACAAATTTGCTGTATTTAAAGATATTATTGTTTTTTTTACGTTCGCCACCGCTCATCTAGGTCATACGATTATATTTTAGTTCGAGTGTAATTTTATTTATCTTTTGTCTCCAAATGTGTGTGGAGTAAAAAAATGTAAGGTTAGTCCCAATGTGTAAATAAATGATGATTTTAAATATTTTTCTATTTATTTCCGTTCCGTTACGGTGTTTAATGGGAAATTTAGTTCAGTATCTGGCGCGAAAATCGATTTTCAATATGGCGGCAAGTTCAATGGAAATTTGTGCGAACTGTAACCACGATTATCACCTGTTAATTTAGATTTCTATTTACTACTAATTATCTTTCGATTTTGCATGAAGAAGACACTATTATAACAGGTATTTACTGAACTTTTATCGAACACCTTCATTTCATTACTTAATCGATACGATACGCTTATTTATTTTTAAAACTTTGAAAGTTAGTCCTGAGTAGGTTTTGTAGTCTAAAATCAGTGAGCGTGTTTTTTTTTTACAGTTAAATAGAATGCAAAAGATAAGGTTAATGTACAAAATGTTTACAAAAATTGATTGCATCTCTATAACGGTAACAACGAAAATTTTATTTCTAAATCCTCATTTCAAAACGCTGAACTTTTTATTTTCCCGCTTTTCTCGAATTGATCCAAGCGACGCTATGTGTCAAGATTTAGAACTAATCGAAGCCGACGCGCTCATATTTTCTATAATTACTCAATAACAACCTCATTATGGGTGAAATAAACGTTATCAAAGTGACTAAAATTACTTTTAACACCGTTATAGACAGTCGGAAAATTGCTAAAAAGTATAATAATAGAAATAAAATTCGACATTTTTACCCACATGCTAGTCATAGCCTGTTAATGGCGGACACTGTGGACCAATCAGAGAGCAGGCGTGCAGAAGCCCGCGCCATCTTCGTTTTCAAACGCGGCGGCTCGCTCATTCGCTCAGTCAGTCGCGCGTCGGATCCGGGCAGCCGTACAACTTACTAATTCTAGTAATTAACACCAAAATCAGAACAATCATGAGCACCAATGAAAATAACAGTGAAGTGGCCGTTGACAAGGTCGGCGATGAGAAGAAGGGTGACGCGAAAAGTGACCTAAAAGGAGCCAAAAGGGCAGCAGAGGTGAGTGCACATGTCAAACAAATGTATTCGTTTAATCGCTCGCCATTTTATTGAACGCTATTATAAAGGCCGCATTACACTAATTTCTATTATCTTTATTAGCTTCGTACACTATTCCACGTGGTAGATGTAGAAATAAGTGTGTAGGCACTAAAGTGATTCCGACACTACCGGCGTATTTTTGGATGTCATATCTGTTGAGTTATGTATTTTAGCGTGTGGGGAAATCGATGAGCCAATAATAAGATGCCCATCTGAAGTAACGCAGTGAGGCACCTATGAGTAAGCAGTTTCGTGTGATAAACGTGTTAGTCTATAATTTTTTAGCTTTTGTTTACCCGTTTTCGATACGAAGGCATGACCTTGGCGGAAAAAAAACATGGCGCGGGAACGTACGCTGTCCTCATTGATGTGGTTATTATTGAAAAAGTATGCATGTAGTCATTGTATCCCCACTTATAGTTAACTATTGATTATATCGCGTGTAATGACTATTTTAGACTTTCTCAGGGCTTGCGTTCATCGTAGCGTGACGCTAGATAGATTGGTAACATGGCCGGCGCGAATGTCAGTGTTTGAGTCGGATGGACTGTCACTAACGCCGCGCAAATACTAGTTTGCCTTATCTACTCGCAATATATCCTTCACATAAAAACTAAAGCAATTTCAAAGTGCCACGAGTTGTTCAGACTACAGCCGTTTGCACAATTGTTATTTTATTTCGGCACTTGCACAGAAAAGTAGTCAATGACCCGGCATTATTTGCATGTAGGTGTAATAAGTATAATATACATATCCTTTGTTCTCTCTATACTTTTGTTTGTAGCTAGTCATGTGAATATTCGACAAGTGCTGAAATTAAGCGGGAATCTCATAAGATTGTAAATAACTCGCTAAAATTGGGAAATGTTTTATATCTTCCGTCCTCTTCCCTCTAGGTTACGTGCGTTTACGAGAACGCATGGCGTTTATGGCTTTATAAAAGAATGTAGCGTTCGTATAGGTTAGCGTTGATGTGGTAACACGTTCTAAAACGTTTATGTTAATGAACGACGCTATGGGATTTGGTATCAACATAATTTGGGCGGTTTTTAGTTGTATCTCATGTAAACGGCGTCGCTTTGCGAACGGCTAGGTAGGTATGAGCGGTGACCGCGTTCTGTTTAACTCTGCCACGGGAAAAAGGGCCGTATGTTGCCGGCCCCGCTCTATACGTCGCTCTTTCCCCCACACAACAACTAATGACCCACGCTTCTTTATCGTTACGAATCTTTGTCACCTGCGTCTCGTTATTATGCAGGTAACTTGCTCCATTTCCCACAAAATCATCCGTAAACAGATCACTTCTGTGCATTCAAAATTGAAATAATATTGGCTAATTGCCAGTTATTACTTGTTTGATCTTGAGTACGTCAAGGCACGCCGCACAATGTTGTGTGCTGTACGTAAACAATTAAAAAATCGGGTTCCCGCCAATAATTTGTTGCGGTTTTAGGAGAAAGCGACAGACGCGAAAAAGGCGCGAAAGGAGGAGAATGGCGGCGGCGGAGATGACGAGCCACACAGTGACGAAGAGGACTTAGAAGGAGAGGGTGAGGGCGAAGAAGACGATGACGAAGAAGTAGAAGGTGAAGAAGAAGATGATGAGGTCATCGGAGAAGGAGAGGACGATGATATCGAAGGTGAGTGTTTGTTGTGATCAATTCACGCGTGCGTGATTATCATGATAGCTAGCTTCAAGAGGCCACATTATTATACCATGTAATCATGCACTAAGCACTTCATTCTTCGTAAGCATACCGAAGTCCGTCTAGGTTATCATTTATTCACGCGGACCTTATTTGAATACAAATTCGCTGAGTAGATTAGAAGTAACGTTGTAGCCGCTTGTTTATTTACTTCTCCGTACTGTTTTAGTTTTCCCTTTGTTTTTAATTCAAGCTTATAATCTATTTTAGTCATCATCTGTTGCTATAGCAATCTGCGTCCTCAATACGAGTTTATAATAAATGAATTGGAAACATTGACGTAGATTTTTTTCAGTGTGTATTTGACAGTGGCACGTGTTTACGTTGAGTCGTTGACTGAATGCACGTTGTTGTTTGTTACAGACGAGGAGGTCGAGGAGGAGCTGCTCGGGGAGGAGGAGGAGGAGGACGCGTAATACGCCCGTGCTCTATGGACAATGTCACAGTGATGTGTTAGTGCTTGTGACGCCCGGACCGGCGCGGCCCCGCCTCGCCCCAACTGTCTGCGACAGCCCCAACAAACTAACTAACAGTTGGGAACAAGCGGGGCCGACAACGCTCCCACCTAAAACGGGTGCAGTTCTATTTAAATGACAAATGTAATTAATTAAGTCAAATTCAATGCAGATTTTCATTTTTTTTACAATGTTTAAGTTCGGTACTGAAAGCTGTATCTTTACTTTCTCTGCTCGAAGACGAGTGTGTAATTAAGACTTAGTAGAATGCTGTTGAATTTTGTCATGAAATGTACAAATGTGTTTTTCGAAAGTAAACTTTATTCTAAGTGAAATCCACTCTGTATTCTAGGTCTACCTGTGAGCCCGTTGAATGGTGAAGTTGTGATATTTTTCCATACAGTAGGAACCCGTTATAATAAAATATAGAAATAAGCCGGCAACGGCGCGTTATAGTAAATAAGCTATAAGTCACAAAGCTCAATTCTTCATTTTCTTGTTGTCGATGAGAGTTTGTGTGTACATATTTAGCGTAAGTGAAGCCTGTGATTGTTATAATCAGTAATGTAACATAGAGTGACCGTTGCATTCAGGTTAATCGTATTCTTTTATACAGTACATCCACACTCGCGTTTTGATTACACAATCGCTCCCTCGTTCGACTCGATCGCAAACTGGATCGAATGATAAAGCAAGATAACGAAACGAAGTTAGTAAATTTAGTGTTTAGCGATAGAATCGATACAGGTCGGGTCGTCCAGAGCGACCGGGTCGGAACGAGGCGGCGTCCCTTCACGGCGTCGGTCGCCGAGACGCAGTCATATTTCACACGTCAGTTTACTAGAAAAACATCACAATTTTGCCATTATCTCGCGCACATCGCGCGCCGGCCGCGCTCTCCGCACGACCGATAAAGAGAGCGCGACGCCGCCGCGCCGCGATAACGATTAACAAAATATATTAAACCGGCCTGTCATTTTTGTCCATAACTGTTAATTAGGATAGAACCTCCAGCTCGGTAATCCAGTGTCTCACGGTGTGGAATAAGAGATTCCTAGGTTAAAAGTGATTTAGTATGTAGGATGTACGTCATTTTTTATGAAAGGACGCCACGGGCGGGGCGCGGCGCGTGTGAGGGGCGAGGGGGGCCCGTGGCCTCGTTCGCGGGCCCCGCCGCCCCGCGCGCCGCTCGCGTGGAAAATACCCGCCGCGCGCTGCAGCGCTTTACATCGCCACCGCTGCGCTGCTCGCTCGCGTCGCGCGCCGCCCGACCGGCGCCGATCGTCACATCAGCGTTTTGATACTTCTTGTTGAATCAGTTTTCACTCCTTCGTTCAGTCTTCCGTGGGGCGTCGACGCGTAGACACATAGTTGCTGCGATTTGAAATGATTTAGAGTATGATTTGAAGCAGTCGCGCCCCGCGGGAGACTACGAGATGTTTTGAGAAGCATTTAACGAATTGTTCCGTTGGCGATCGAATACCAAAGGGAGCAAAGATGTTTTCATTAGAGGAAATTGACATGGAAATCAATAAAATTATCTTATGAGTAAATCTTATTGTCCCGCCTTTTCATTTTTTGTGGTAAGAATGAGCTGTCGCATATTTGTACTATGTACGACTTATGTGAATACCTTAGTACGATTTTATTTATTTGTGATGTTGAACACTATTGATTTTCTACAATGGACGAAATGTAAATACAACCGATTTTAAGTAAAAAGTTATTTTGTTTTCAAGCTTATTTATTTGTCCCACATTGTTGGATTATAATATCCCGACTATGAAATCCTCCATTTCTAGAACAGATTATGATGACGTAAAGATAGCGTTACAAAAATAAATATGGCGCATGTTTTAGAAGCGCAATTTATTGGGCTGCGTTCACACAGTTATAAGTACATTTAGTTCAAGATATATCAATTTTGTTCTCAAGGTGAAATAGAATGGCGAGGGGCGACGAGTAGCTTCCCCTCTCTAAAACACCCTTTGCACGAGGGTCATTCGTTCATGCACCAACACATCCGGTGAAGTGAAGCTTGTAATTTTTATTAAACCTCAAAAAATGTTGGTAGGTCCTAGGTAGGTACCTACTTACATAACGTGGTACCTAGGTAGGTACATAATAGTCTTATGTCTACGTCAAGTAGGTAGTGGTACTAATATCTACGGAAAGTCTAAGTAGGTAGGTACCTAGCTGCTGCTTCCGGGTCTTCAATTTTCACTTATCGTACGCAGACTATTTAGTCAAACAAGTGCTAATTATATTCCCAAAACTAAGTAGGTGCGATAAGTAAGCACCTACCTATCTATCTCTACGTAAACTTACCCAAGTAGGCAAAGGCATTCCGTCTAGAGATAACGGTATGCTATCGTGTGAACGCAGCCTTCGAACTCGAGAATGCCCATTGCCCTACTAGCGACATCAAGCGGCCGGCATTTGTTACTAGTTTACGACAAATAAAAATAGATGGCGATGGTTACCTTTTCTGATGCAATGTCGTAACTGAAATTATTAATTCAGCAGATAGATGGCTTTAGTAGTCAATTGGCGGGATTTTCAATTTATTGATATCTATGATAAACGATGTTTAGAGAAGAAAAATGCATTAATCACATTTTGTATTACAAACGGTTCTTTAATAGGTGCGTACTTAATGCTATGAAAATGTTTATAAATTTTAAACTTAATCCGTTAGCCATCAAGGATGGTAAGTACATAGGTTCCTCGATGCCCGCCAATTTTCTCAAATCGACTGCTACAAAGTTTTCGTATTACCTTTTCATATAGAAGTGAGCCCTGTTAACTCTTCCCTATTCTGCATGTAATGAAAATGTGGAATAGAGTGAATTTAAAAAAATGTAAGATTAATTCGCTATAAGTACTTACTTTAATAGCAATTTAGGAATGAATCTTCATGCTACGAGTGAAACTTCATTTAACACTTTCACAACACTTTGCACCATTGCGTTTTCAAAATAAGAACAGAAGTGGCCTGTACATTTCTAAAACAACTGAAAATATCGTTTTGTTTTTGATGGTAAATCTTTTGAGTTTTTGACTTTTAGAAAAATAACGCCATAGACAAAATTACGGCCGGCATTGACAACTAAGAAGCAATTTTTTATTTAAGTTAATTTGAATACTGTGTTTTTTGGTCCACTTATTTTGAAGTTATACTGCTAGGCATATTTATGCCCTTAATATGGATGGCAACAAATTATTTATGTTTCGTTGGTGGTTAATCTAAGTAATAAATACATATTGTACCTACATAGTAATCTGTGCTAACAAAGCACACTGTGATGTTGATTTATTTATTGGTAAATTAGCAGTAAAAAATTAATTATGACCAAAATCGGTGCAATTCGGTTGAAATGTTAGGCAATCCATATGGTGAAACTATAGATATAACAAAAATATATAGTCTTTTTGCAACGTAAAAATAAGCGCCGAATAACCGATTCGTCGGCTCATCTCATAAATAAACATTCAATTATAATGTCCCAATATTATTAAAAAAATTAATTCTTGTTCATCACGGGTTCCTGTTTCTTTACCGGCAGCAGTAAATTAATTTATTTGTTGAAACTGAAGAAGTAAAAAATGATCGATTATTTGTAATTTAGACGCCCTATTGTAAAGAAGGTAAAAAAACAAATTTATAATAAAAAAAACAAAAGAACCCGCCTGCACAAAAAATATAGAAACAAGATCCTTTGATTTTTTTTTTATTTTATACATAATAATGGTTGTAGGATTTAACAAATAACTTATATCAACTGTAGCCAAGTATTGAATATTGAAAAAAGAATGATTTAACTAACATTTTTAGTATTACAGTCATAATTATGTTATACCTTTCTTTATTTCTTTATGATGAGCCCTTTAATTTGATACCCATATTGCGTTATAATACGAAAAAACTTTTTTTCACACCTCTTGTTTTTGACATCTTACAGCCGCCATGTTTCTTTTTTCAAAACTTCACTTCTATAAAAAAACACTTGGGCGGTCAAGAATAATCTAACGACGTATTCATTGTTTAAATCTATCTTGTAGTTTGAAAAATATGAGTTATTAAAGAATAGTACGTACATACAAGATACGGGCGAAAAATATAACCCTTCCTTGCAGTCGGGTTAAAAATGTACATATGTAATTATTAATAAGATAGGTATAGATCACTTTGGTAAATCTAGTAGGTATAAACTTAATCAGCATCGATGGTATAATTATATCTTAAATATTATGATAACTTAGATACTGCCCAAGCATTTACAAGAGAACCTAAGTACTTAGCTCTAAAGATGAATCAACTCTACATTTCAAAATATTTTTATAACATCTCTTCACCGAAGCATAGGTGTAGTACGCATTGGCTAACTGTATCATTTTTGTCGTACTGAACAATAGGACACTCACCAACCTAATGCGGGTCATATGCCGCCAGTTTAACAACAAAGGATAAAGACACGACTAAATTAAGACGCACTGAAATAGCTTTACTGCGCACATCAACGATGACATCTACTATTCTGCCGAGTAATACGTTGGACCAAACATTTGTGACAGATGTGTTTATACGGATTTGGCTTTGATATCAGCGCAGTACATTAATTCAGTGCGTTTTAAACCGCGAGAGAGGACTTACGCCGATTTCATTTGTCCTTGTACAGTGCATTCACTTTACGCGAGTATTTTTTTCAATTAAAACCAAACCTTGTGAAAACAATTTTGTTGAATAGTTGATGAAAAGTTAAATAACTTGTGACTTGGTGGCTTTTCTACTGCAATTTCACCGGCAGAATGTAATTTTATGAATGTGAATTTTCATGAACTTTTTAGGGGTTACAAAGGTAAAACAATGTGCATTTTTTTAAATTAAAATTAAATACTATAAATACATAGTGATCTTATTATCAAATGGTACAACACAAAATGCATAATTTGATTTTAAGCACAGAAAGTTGTTTAGAAAAATATTAATAACCTACTTATTAATATTTTTCTGAGCAAATTACTTAATATTAAAGTTTAAAGAATTAATTAAATTAACTTAAACAAAAAAACATTTTAATCTGGTGTTACGGAGGGGGTTAATTGTTCTACTGTAGTCTGTCATTTAATACAGTGGATTCGTGTAACTTTGTGCAATTAATTTACTTGCAAGTTGCACTATGTTGTAGTTGCTACCTGAGGAAACGAGGTCCAAAGTTCATCTGAAAAAAAATATGTCTAACAAGTAATTAATAAAAAAAATACATTAAAAAAATAATATCTATGCTATGATTGCTATGTAGGTATTTATGTAATTTATTTTTACTACATAACTAGGTAGATAACAAATAAAATAAATCATAAAATTATGTAAAATATAGGTAAATCAGTGTACACGTGACGGCGTGCAACGTTGCAACGGCCGTGGCCGTTGCAATACGGTCGAAACATCAGACATTATAACAAAGGTATTTAGCCTTAAAGTAAAATATTTACGCGAGCTTATAAAAAGAAAATATTTACGTAAGACTAAAACCCGTAGCTAATAAAATTCTATAATGTGTACAAATCGCGAAAGTTCACGAATATATAAAATTTAAATCGTAAAAAAAGTTTGTCAGGTTTTATATTTTAATTAATATCTTATATCTCATCTGACATCTCATTCCAGATAATTTGATAATCTCATTTCATAAAATTTAATAGTTTACTTTTTCATCCGATGCCACTGCAACATCGAATATCCTGGACTCATATACGGATGTTAAAAACCCAAATCTGATGTATCCAATACAGGTGTTTACTAATTATGGTGCGTATTTAAATCAACTATTTTTATTTAAAAAGTTTTCAATGTCATCTGTGATCTATTTTTTTCGTCAAGCTAAGTACCTCTAAACGCAATCATTTCAAAATATGAAAAAAATGAATCAATGATGAACTGGGAAATTATGTAGATATATTTTTTTGTTCCCCATAGTGTACTACACTACAGGTATTTTGTGAATTTAAATACCTGCAAGTTCTACATAGCGCGATCCGTCCTAAATTAGGTACTTACCTACTGTTAATATTATTAATATTTAATATCAATGTTTCAGTTTTTTTATTAAAATGACAATCCTTTTAACTATTACTAGGTATTTATTGAATTTAAAATATGAATTGGGGATAAAACCCGGCTCGGCTAAAGTCATAGCCGGTCTATCGCTAAAAATAACCAACACCAATGTTATTGATGTTAATTTCCTTTGTTATTCTTATCACAAATATTATCGTAACTATAGATATTGCCTAACATTATGCAGAAAAACAAAAATGTTTTTATCATCTGGTAAACAAGTGGTACCTAATTACGCCTAGTACGCATCAGGATTTCTGACATTAAGCAGAATAACAAAAATGTTTTTATCATCCGGTAAACAAGTGGTATCCCGATGCGTATTCTTAGGTAGGGTAAAAGGCCGCCCGCTTGTTGAAATCGACCTCTATCTGCCTATTATTATTACTCTATATTCTTATTAGATATATTTCGGGACTTAATTGCGTGAATTATTTAAAGGTACAAACCTTTTATTTATCCGAACGTTTCGATCGAATTGCACCGATCGTGGTCACGGGTCGACCCATGCAATTCAAATACTACGATCGGTGCAATTCAAATCTAAAGAAAAATCGCGAAAGTTTAAAAACTATATTCTGTTTGGTGGTGCCACCGGCCAAATGTGAACTGTGTATTACCGTTTTGCAATTTGGGGGAATCAATCCCCAAATCCCCGTCATGGGTGAGTCCATGAGACCTACAGCTTATTGCCTTCATTGATTTGATTCGGACTCTATACAGCGATCAATCGATCATTTAACGTTGATGATTGGTCGATTGTTCTATTCACAGGTCACTGTTGCGAGGACTGTATTGGCATTGTTTACAGCCGGCGCACGGCGCACGGCGGCACTCTCGTCTCAAATATCGTTGAAATGTAAACAAACGATGAGGTGTTCGTTGAATTCGTTCACGAATGTGACCTTATTACTTGTGATCATATTACAGTTTCTTTAATGTATAACTATGAATATTTTCACTTGTTTTGGTATGCGGTTGCCGGTTAATCATCACGGTTTGTGTTCATTTATTTATTTGTAAAATAGTGTTAGGACAGGCGGGTATTATATTGTAGGTATGTATATACAAACGTATGTGCTGAATGGTATATAGAGCAATCGTAATATGTAAAAACCGGGCAAGAGCATGCCGGATCATGCGCAGTATAGGGTTCCGGAGCCGTTGTCTTATAAAAAATCTGATTTGAATAATTGCATCAGCAGAAGAGCGTATGTTTATAGCACTTACGCCCTTTTGTTGAGAAACGCAGTTTTTTGCCAATAACTCAATGACGACGGTATATTCGATCACTTTTAAAATAATTTTAATTTAAAGTAGGTATTTGTATGAAAATATTCACATAATAAAAAAAATAGAAACCTTAAAATGTTTTTTAAAGTCCTATCGAATGATGTTCCACACGTTGATGTATGCTCAAAAAACATGTATGAATTACCCCCCCTAAAAATATTTATTGTTATTATTTAGCACTAAGTAGCGGCTACTACAAGACACCTTTTCACCAAATTAATCAATATTCATTGGGTAGTTTTTGAATAAAATGCCTGTGACGTACTGACGTACGGACGGACAGGCAGACAGACAGACACAGAAGAACATGGACAAAACTCGAATGGTTCCGTTTTTGCCATTTTGGCAACAGAACCCTAAAAAAGGACTACTTACAGCTGTGCTTCCATTATAGATGTGCACCTTAACGCGTACATGTTTTAAGATTATATTAAATGACTAGGTACCTACCGTTATACCCTGACGTT
Organism: Herminia tarsipennalis; assembly: GCA_945859575.2. NCBI lineage: Eukaryota > Metazoa > Arthropoda > Insecta > Lepidoptera > Erebidae > Herminia > Herminia tarsipennalis. The sequence goes on along the minus strand of OX243834.2, from coordinate 3,159,718 downwards.
TGCTTTCATGGTAGCTATTTGCATTCATCCGTAAACGCGAGTGCTGTGAGTGTAGAGAGACTGTAACTTCGTTATTTCTCTATCTGGGTATATTCCCCATGCTCTACATAGGTACTTCATGCAGAGATTGTAGAGTGGAGACACTTTTTCCTATCATGCAACGAAAAGCCTCGCGTAATCTATATAACACTTTTTTCTTTAATAGGTAGAGCCGCGTTAAGCGAGGCTGTTGGTGGTGTTTTTCCTCGCACATCATGTAGCTCACACATTATCTTGTGTTAGTGTAAGCTATTAAATACCTAAGCGTTTCTAGCCAGTCTTACTAAGAAAGTGTAGAAACGAGCTAAACAGATGTTTACACAACATATTTCTGAAAATTGGCGCGTAAGCGTGTTATTATGTTAATACAGCATCTAAAACAGTAAGATATTACAAAATATAGTTTCGGATTACCATATATAGTTATATTGACTTTAAAATACCTTACAATTAAAACAAACCATGTAAGTAATATTGTAGTAGTTCGTTCTTAAAGTCTAAATAGAAATAGAAAAAGTGGGTTGCATACTGCTTTCATAATCTGGTTGGAATGATACAGAGCTACGAGTACCAAGACAAAATTCCCCCCCACTCCCGGCATAGAGTAAGTACCTATGTTTGTCAGTTATCTGGTTGCCATAATACAGGCTTTGCTTAGCTTGGGATCTGATGACCAATGGCAGTGTAGGTACCTATATAAGTTGTCCCAAGATATTATTACAATGTCTATTTTGTAATAAGACAGTCAGCATGTCTTCCTATCAAGCGTAAACATAGACGAGCCATTGTTATTAATAAGATTGCTCAATAAGTCTATCTTGGCAAGTCTATAGCATCATGTTACTCATTTCATGCCGGCTGAGCACTGAGTGCCCTTGAAATATCTGCAATAGACTCGGTATTATCAATGAACTCGAAAATGCCCGCTGTTGAGCAATAGATGTTTTGTAGATAGTTCATACTTGTTTGTACTGACTCTGACTGGTGATTTGCAAATTTGTTTTGTAGTCTACATAGTTTATTGTTTGTTATGACTAGTGGCTTGCAAATTGGAAAGATACACGACTCTTCTTTGGATTATAATGTCATTGCTCGTGACTTCGCCTGTCAGATGTACGCTGTGTTTTTAATTCAATCCCGTATTTTATAAACATACAAACTACAGACACAAAATACATTATGACCTCTGGCAGCAGTCAGGGTCAGTTACCACTAGACCAACAGTCCAGTCTGCAATTGGGTAGATGACTACAATAACAATAAATTATATTACACTATACAGGAAATAGCATTTGCAAAAATATTCTGGATAACAATGTTTCTCTACAATTTTACGTTGCCATGAATTTATAAACATCAAAACAAACATTGAAACTATATGATTTGACCATACAAAAGAATGACGTCATTGTTTTGTATTTCATATATATTAGTACGAGGCGCATCCTTTTGGAGTTCCTTAAAAAGATACTGATTTGACTTGACAGTCATCTACCCTATTCTGTTGCGATGAGTTAAAAGTATATGAGATGTCAAACGTGACTATCAGTGGCGGAACCAGGATAATGGTTTGTGTTTATCAAGGAAAAGTACATTGGACGACTCAGATATTTTAGCCTCCTTCTCTTCCTTCCTCCAGGGGCGTAGCTACCGACAGTATAGGCTGCAAGGGCCCCGAATGTGAGTAAGCAATATTGAACCGCCCCCCCCTTATCACCAGCATCGGCTTACACTAAAGAGCTAATTGCAAATTTGTGAGATCGACTTACATTATTCCTTTGGCTTTTTGGGCCCTCGTGCCTTTTTATGACTAAGTTCATTTCTCACGGCTTTACTCTTACGAACTTGGCATTAAATGTTTAATCTCTATTCCAAATTTTGTCTGACGCTCATAAGCGGTGCATTTTCAATAGTTTAAACAATGACAGTTGTTTTGATTTATTTACTATCAGTGCTGGATGTACTAGATCTTTACTGACCAAAATGTTTGTCACTAGAGTACGTAACATTTGTAATGAACCTTTATTTAATGTATAAGTGGATTGTATCCTGTCCATCTGTGGAAGCTTGTTATTGGCATTTAGTAATGTATTTTATGAAACTATTTGTACTATAGCTGTAAGCTACCCAAATAAAATAAAATAAAATTTTGTAACCTTAGTAAATAAAGTACTAAATTACTTTTGGCTTGGACATATTTTGATACGTTACCCGTCTAAGGCAAGCTACGCCCCCCCCCCCCCCGTCTTCCTGGATACACCACTGGGTAATACTTATCATAATACAGTTGGATCAACGTAACTTGACCGGATTGAAGTTAGGTTCTTATCACTTTCGCGCATGTCATAGAGATGAGACCCTAAAATTACTTACGAAAACGATTAATTATCTTTAATCGATTAAAAATACTAACAACATTTTAATTCAACAATATAAAAATATGCGTTCATAAGTTTAAATTTAGAACAGTTACTAAATACTGAAGAAAGTTTGAAAAACAATTTCTTTACGAAAATAATCACATAAACATGAGTTAGTCATATTAATTACGACAATGTAATGCGTAATTGCATTTCTAATTCTCTTGGTTTAGTTACCGCCCCCGCCCCCGCTTCCTGTCACCATTTACTACTAAAAAATGCATCTGCGCAACCACTTTTCGCCAACTTCAATCTGGTCAAGTTACGTTGATCCTACTGTACAAGAGCTATTTTTTTTAAATGAACGTATGAATCCATTAGATACGGTTACATTTATTGAATGCATTCAACCAAGAAATCTCCCCACAGAATTTTTTATAGTTACCTGGTATTCGAATCGACCCTTTAACGGTCTTTAGTTTTTTTAACCGGGATAAGTGTTGAATGTTCTGTTGAGGTAAGTATCCCAGATGCAGCCAGGATTTTTATAAAAGTATTAGGGATGTAGAATCAGTATAAAGTATATATAAATATTTATTTTAGGGGATTAACGCGCATTATTTACCTTAATTGCTTGACGTTTCGGCCAGGTTGCAATGGCCGTGGTCATAAGCAGACTGTCGCCGCGATGTTATAATTAACTAGCTGTCCCGCGCAACTTGCGTAAAGTTTCCCCGTTTTTGCAACATTTCTCGTCGCTGCTCAACTCCTATTAGTCGTAGCGCAATGTTATACAGCCTATAGCCTTCCTCGATAAATGGGCTATCCAACAAAAAAAGAATTATTAAAATCGGTCCAGTACTTTTTGAGTTTATTCGTTACATACAAAAATACAAATTTTTCCTCTTTATAATATTAGTGTAGAAGTGTAGATAAATAAATACATATGTAATAATTTTTATAGTTTAAATGTTAGTGTAGCTTTATCGTTGTTTAGTTTTCTTTAACGGGAATATATCAACTTTAATTTTTCAAATAGATACTTAATATTTTTTGTATTTGGGTCCTTATATTAATACTAAACTAGTAATTATACTGGTTGCTTTTTGGTTCAGGAAGTTTAGAATTTACAATCTAGCATTATGTAGCTAGTTTAATATCTTTTCGTACTGAGTAGAAGTTCGGCTGTTTAATTACCATTAATGTAATGCCACTTTATTTTTCTTTGTCAGGTTTTACTTACCCACCTAAGCTAATTTTGAGCTAAGGCTTTATTCACTATCTTTATTTCGTTGTCGTGACAAGCCCGTGCGAACTGACGCATGCGCGGTAGATGTGCTTAGAAATGCATCAACGTGCATGCACATCTTTGCATCATCACGGGCTTGTCAAGACAACGAAATAATTATAGTGAATAGGGACCCTGAAATAGTAAAAAGTAGGTAAATAAATAGTACTCATTTGGCCGGTGTTTAGAGCATTTTAACTAACCTAACCTAACTTCAATCCGGTCAATTTACGTTGATCCAACTGTACATGACAAGCTAAATAATCTTCTCGAAATTAGTAGCCATTATAAAATGTCGTCATCATCAATGCCATATGTCAAGGAATCCAGAATATGAAACAAGAATGTCCACTAGTTGCACAAGTTAACTTTGACCCGGTTACGGGATCGCCTCGTCCGAAATATTGTGTATTAAATACGTTACGATCACGTACTAACTTATTTGCATAGTTAGCAAGTTACGTTGGAAATTGTAGGTTGTTGTTGCTGTGTTTACGAAGTTATGTATATATCATCATTACTTAGATACTTACATAGTATTGGAATCAACTCAGCACTTATATCTTCTGGCGAGTCACGAAAATTAAGATTAGGTAGATTTTAAGGGAGGGATCCCACCACGCACCCTCGATCTGTGAATCACCACGATTAAAGTGCCAAGGAAATGAATACAACAATCGAAATAGATTGACAGACCGCATTTTAAAAAGAGAGACCTGTAACAAAGAAAATTAGTAACAGGTACTCTTACCAAGTCGAATGATAGGCACCTCCGGACCCTTGACTACTTGGAAACTTCTGAAGTGTCACTTCGTGGATCCTTCCCCTGTAATCTACATAAGATTGATTACCGCCATGTGACGCCTGATTCAATCGGTTAAATTAAGATTAGGACAATATAGACACCCCATGGGCGTACGTACCCAGAGCCAAGATATGGGTTCCAAGACTGAGGAGCGGGTAGGTCATAATCCTTTACGAAATCGTAAAAGGTCAGTATTCAGTCAACTATACCAATCACGTATAACACTCACCGAAATAACTTCAATGAAAAATGATCTTCGGTACGCCCATTGGGTTAAGAAATGGGTTAGGAAATCTGCGGTTATTCAACTCACTGAACCGATTTGACCTCACTGAACCGACTTGACGGTTTATTCACCTCACTGAAAAATTTAACAGGGTGGGGGAGGGAGGGGAGCCTCGAGAAATGTATCCCACTCCCATCGGGATCTGCCACTGAGAACGAAGGAATCTATACTAAAATTATAAAGCTGAAGAGTTTGTTGGTTTGAACGCGGTAATCTCAGGAACTACTGGTCCGAATCGAAAAAATATTTTTCTGTTGGGTAGCCCATTTATCGAGGAAGGCTATAGGCTAAATAACATCACGCTAAGATCAATAGGAGCGGAACAGCAATGAAAAATGTTGCTAAAACGGGGAAAATTGACGCATACGAAGTTGCGCGGGACAACTAGTAGCTAATATAATTGGTGATACTGACATCTGTGATCCAGTATCTTAACTAAACTTGAGTTTATGGAATGGCAATTATAAATTAAGGTAGGCTAAGGAATTACCCTACAATGCCCACAAGCTACGGCTCTGAGGGTAGGGTAGGGCATTAGTAAGTTAAGCTAGGAAATTACTCTGCAATGTCCTGTCACTAAGACTTCTAAGTCTACCTCCATAGAAAAATTCTTTCACTAATTCTCTGTACAACATTTCGAGTCTATGTTCTAAAAGCTACGGCTCTGAGGGTAGGGTAGGGTATTACTAAATTAAGACATGGCATTGCCCCCCTAAATGCTTGTGTAATGTTTTTTTTACGGCACCTGACAATTCTGCCAAAGTCAGATGTGCGATGGAGTAACATGCAATTTAGAATTTTGACGATGAAATATTTGTGAATATGTGAAATGTTGTTGATTATCAACAACTGTGAAAGTGTCAAAGTTAAAGTTGTCATTTGTTTAACATAAGTTGAAAATTGCTAAAATATTTATTTAAGGCAAATTCATGACCTATTCTTATGTTCTGTAGAAACTGCCTGCTACATGAACAGTTGGTTACCTATGTAATATTATAACACGCGAAAGCAAATTAACGTCGCTATTTTATATTAAACTAGCTGCCTGCCCCCGCTTCACACGGGTGTTATATCGTAGTTTTTTATACCTTAAGTTACATTATTGAAATTTTCGGAGGGATCGCTAATTTTTTGACTATAAAATACAGCCTATGTTACTCCCCGATAATGTAGCTTTCTAATGGTGTTTTTTTTAATCAGATCAGTAGTTTAGGAGCCTATTCAATGCAAAAAACAATTAAATCGTTCCTCTTTATAATATTAGTATAGACTAGCGGACGCCTCGCGGTTTCACCCGCGCGTAGTTCCCGTTCCCGTAGGAATAGTTAAAAAGCTTCCCAACGGTAAAATACCTAGTTGTTGAAATCGGTCCAGTAGTTTTTAAGTTTATTCGTTACATATAAAATATTAGTAGGTATAGAAGTATAGATCTACGAAACTTGCACTGAAGTGACAACCAGTAACAACTGTACAATTTGGTTTGTTTGTAAACATTTAACATTGTGCGCGGCTTTAGATGGGTATATATGTAGATAGTACGGCCTTGCTGTGATCACTGAACTTTGGACAACTTTAAATCATGTTTTTTTCTCCCACCAGTTTTAATAATTACAAATTGATTCTTAGAAACCTAAGGTCATAGAATGTTTGCTGTTAATGTTAAAAAAAACGTATAAATAGATGTATTTGTACACATTATGATAATGAACAATATTCACACAGGTATGGCAAGTTGCAAGTAACGTGTGAATTTACAAAAGCTACTTTACTACACAATGCTAGTTTTTTAAGCTAATTCTACCAATCATATTTAGTTACTATCTGTCCCGCGCAACTTCGTCTGCGTAAATTTTCCTCGTTTTTTCAACATTTCTCATTGCTGCTCCGCTCTTATTGGTCGTAGCGTGATGTTATATGGCCTATAGCCTTACTTGTTAAATGGGCTATCCAACAGTGAAATAATTATTTAATTCGGATCAGTAGTTCCTGAGATTGTGGTAATCTCAGGAACTACTGATCCGAATTGAATAATTATTTCACTGTTTTTCACAATTTTTCAAACAAACAAACAAATAAATAAACTCTTCAGCTTTATAATATTAGTACAGTTTTACACAATATATGTAAATAGGTACAAGCAGAACAAAGTGTAGGTATATATAGTAGGTAAGATAAAAAGACGTTTGATTTTGAAAAAGACTATCAATACTAATACAATAAAGCTAAAGAAATTGTTTGTTTGTTTGAACGCGATAATTTTAGGAACTACTGGTTCGAATTGAAAAATACTTTTACTGTTGGATAGCTTATTTATCGAGGTAGGCTATAGGCTATATAAAATCACGCTACGACCAATAGGAGCGGAGCAGCAATGAAAAATGTTGCAAAAACGGGGAAAATTGACGCAGACAAAGATGCGCGGGTCAGCTAGTAATAATGTTTCGTTAAATTTCGTCCTGATCCGTTCAGCCGTTCTGACGTGATTGAGTAACAAACATCCATCCATCCAAACTTTTGCATTTATAATAGAGGTAGGTACAGTTGGATCAACGTAACTAGGCCGGACTGAAGTAGGCGAAAAGTGGTTGCGCAGATGCATTTTTTGGAAGTAGGTAAATGGTGACAGGAAGCGGGGGGCGGGGGCGGTAACTAAACCAAGAGAATTAGAGATGCGATTACGCATTACATTGTCATAATTAGTGTTACTCACTCATGTTTTATTTGTGATTATTTTCGTAAAGAAATTGTTTTTCAAAGTTTCTTTAGTATTTACTGTAACTGTTCTAAATTTAAACTTTTATGAACTCATTTAAATTGTGTTTTTATATTGTTGAATTAAAATTTTGTTAGTATTTTGAATCGATTTAACATAATTAATCTTTTTCGTTAGTAATTTTAGGGTCGCATCTCTATGACATGCGCGAAAGTGACCTGAACCTATCTTCAATCCGGTCAAGTTATGTTGATCGTACTGTATATGGGTAGTCAGATCATCAGATGGCATGTTATGCATAATATCTATCCGTAGATATAAGTAGGCGTATTGCGTTACCTACGTCTACTTACTTGAAGTTACTCATACAGACATCTGTTCCGATTTTCCTAGAAACTCTTGGTACCCAATAACTGTACGTCGACTAGTGATGGGATTAAATAAAATGTATCGATTGTTTCTTTCTACGAATTTCGATTAATTTTGTTATATTTTTGGAATGAGATTTTTGGTTCAGTGTCGAAATTTTATAAAAGGCTACGTTTTAAAATGATACCTAGTTGTTAAGGAATAAATGAATTAAAATTTTACGTATTGATTACAGTAGTTAGTTTATTTCATAAACTAGAATCTGTCTAGTTTATGGTATAGTAGGGTACGTAGTATACCTAAACATACATAGGTGTATCCAGGGGCGGGGCACTACCCCCACATCGTGCGTGCAACTTACACTAGGCCAACTGGGCCAAAACGAAATATTAGATCCGGCACTGCCATTTGCCTCTTGTGCCCCCCCCCCCTTCGAATGAAATCCTGGATCCGCCCCTGTTGGTATACAATTAAGAAAAAAAAGTCGATAGGGGTCTCTAGTCTTATATGGATATTTTAAGATTCAATGATTCATTCTTCATTAACCATTTGTTTAAATTAATTATGTATGTAACAATATTTATTCCTTGCATGTGTTGGAAAACTTTGCAGATATTAATTATAATTAAATAAATAAAACAATCAAGCATCGTGATTAGATTTGTTGATTAGTTAAGGCGACTACGTCTTCAGTTGATGATCGATTATCATTTTGTGTCAGTGTATAAATAAAATAATCCGACATACAGAACCTCCTCCTTTTTCTTTACTTTTGGGCAGCATAAAGATGTAAGTAGCACTTATTTTTAATCGTATCTTTAAAATAATTCACTTGATGAAGTCCCGATATATATCTAACTAGCTCTACCGCGCAACTTCGTCTGCGTAAATTTTCCCCGTTTTTGCAACATTTCTCATTGCTGCTACGCTTCTATTGGTCGTAGCGTGATGTTATATAGCCTATAACCTTTCTCGATAAATGGGCTATCCAACATTGAAATAATTTTTCAATTCGGACCAGTAGTTCCTGAGATTACTGCGTTTAAACAAACAAACTCTTCAGCTTTATAATATTAGTATAGATATGTATAAAAATCGGGAAAGTTAAAAATATATAAAAAAAGTAAGTAGTGCTTTCGCGATTTCGCACAAGGCAATAGACTAGCGGTTAAGGTATAGGATTCACAATCAAGAGGACGCGAATCCCATCAATGTGAATCCACTCCTAACGCTGAGATTAGTCGGACATTATTAATAAGTGTGACTATGACTGGACTGTTGGTCTCGTAGTTAGCAACCCTGACTGCTAAGCCGGAGGTCGTTTGATGATGACGTCCCAGGATGCAACTCTGTGTCATGAGCACGATGGCTTATTCTGTGTCTGGGTGTAATTTATCTATAATATAGATGTATTTAGAAATATATAAGTATGTTTATCAGTTGTCTGATTGCCATAGTACAAGCTATGCTTAGTTTGGGATCAGATGACGTTGTATGAGTGGTCCCAAGATTATTATAGTGTAAATCTCTCCAGATTAACAAGATTGGTAGTCACATGTGTATATATTTTTAAATGACCAGACGTATACTAGGTGAAGCGTGAAAGTACAAAATACTACATATTGTCGTACCTACACCATAGTACTATTACCTTTGTTCCCACTAGTATCTAATAACAAAGCTTTCAATTGTATTGCACACACTTATCAGCAAAGTCACCACAGTATTTATTATTTATTTCGCACTTAAATTATCACATTTATTTATAGTTGTTTTCCCAGTATAGATTTTAGGTAAAATGTGAGCCGGACTCATTAAATACTACCTATGTGACAAGGTTGTTGCTCTTATGTCCGAATTGCACTTTATTTTATAATGCGTAAGCTGTTATTTGGTAGTAATAAATATTATGAATAACAGTTTAATACTAAATAATGTTATTTATTTGTTTATTTTTCAAATATATTGCATCATGTCTGCAAGTATTTTTAAATTTTTTGTATTGGGCGTGGTTGCAATTTAAAAATTTAGCATCAACGAACGTTATTTTCTTAGAGGTTTTCAAAGGTCATTTTGATTGGCAGTTAGAGTTAGTAGTATCTAGTTAATAGTAGTCCCTGAAAAATGTCCTTAGCAACTACTTATATTGCGTGCTACAATCTTCCTAAATTGGGTATAATCATGGCCCCGATGATAGCATGTTTGTTTTTTAAATCAAAGATTTCAAGAATAATCTTAAGATAAATAAACTTACGAGTATAGGGATGGGACGGAGTTAATCAATATAATAGGTACAAAAAACCATATACACCAGCTACAGTTGGATCAACGTAACTTGACCGGATTGAAGTTAGGTTCTTATCACTTTCGCACATGTCATAGAGATGCGACCCTAAAATTACGAAAACGATTAATTATGTTTAACCTATTAAAAATACTAACAACATTTTAATTCAACAATATAAAAATACTATTCAAATGAGTTCATAAAAGTTTAAATTTTGAACAATTACAGTAAATACTAAAGAAAGTTTGAATAACAATTTGTTTACGAAAAAATCACAAAAAACATCAAGATAGTAATACTAATTATGACGTAATCGCATCTATAATTCGTTGTAGATTGTAGATATATATTTTTTTGAGTTACCTACCTCAGAAAATTAATAAATGAATTAATGAATATTACTTCGTAACTGAAGTAGAGCCTCTGCTTCAGTGACGAACCGTCGGACTGACGCCAAACATTATATTTGGGTCTCTGCTGAGGTCCCGATGAAGGCTATCCATTCTAAATTTCTAATGCATTTAAATGTTATTTAATAATGTTACACAACTTATTTCGCGTCAATGTTAATGTTGTTATTTTAATTTATGGTTAAGCAATGTGAACTTGATCAGCAACTTATATCCAACATCAGTTAAGTGGATGCCTCCTATAAATGTTACCTATCATATTTAAAAACAATCTAATAAGCATTGACTAGGATGTTGGTGTCGGGTTAATCACGTTTAGTGACTGTGACTGCTAAGTCCGAGTTGTGAGTTCGATCCCCACCCGTTTTAGTTAGTACAGGCTCTGTCTAGTTTGGGATTAGATGGCCGTCTGTGAGTTGTCTCAAGATTCATTAACTTATACAGCACACCAATATGTTCGCAATGATAGACTTTATTTCTTCTGCATATTTAGTTCGAGTACAAATGAATCCATAATAATATTTACCATCTATACTAATATTTTAAAGCTGAAGAGTTTGTTTGTTTGTTTGAACGCGGTAATCTCAGGAACTACTGATCCGAATTCAACAATTATTTTTCTGTTGAATAACCCATTTATCGAGGAAGAAGCGGAGCAGCAATGAAAAATGTTGCAAAAACGGGGAAAATTCACGAAGACGAAGTAGCGCGGATCAGCTAGTTTTAAATAATTATGGACTTTAAAAACCATGACATAAATCAGCTTACACGGTATTTATTTATCGACAACTTTCTCCTGTTAAATATCGACGTCGGTACATCTCTAACGCGTAGTTACAACGACCGCCATTATGAAAGTGCAGTAAGTGCATTTACCTGAGTAACGTTGCTAAATACGGCATGCAATGCTTTGTTGACATTTTCCTCTGCCTAGATGATTTTCATCATTTGTTTTCGTATGTACTATGTTTTATATTTTGCATTGTAATAGGTCAACATAGCCTTAATCATAATACGTTATAAACAGAACCAATTATTTCAGTACCCTACGTTTTTTGTTCCAATTCCAAAATCCCTACTTAATTTATAAATGTGAATGTAAGTTTGTTTGTTACGCTTTCACGCGAAAACTACTGAACCGATTATCATGAAACTTTGTACACATATTCTTGGAGGTATTAGAAGTAACATAGGATTATAAACAAAGGGGAAAATTTACGCAGACAAAGTTGCGCGGGACAGCTAGTAAAACATAAAAAAAAGATTCGTTATTTAAAATATTGTAATTGAAGCATTATGGCATTATGAACGAGGCATTTGTTCTACCAACGGCGAGAAAGCGAGTAGCGATTTATCGCTCAATACATTTATATAGTACCTACTGAATGCTTCGAGTTGATACGCTGCCAATCTCTTTTTTCTAATAACCGTCACCATCAGTACCGTAGTCGGTAGTGCTATTACTTATTCTGTGCCAATAGTGATCGATGTTGCCCACACTGGGACAAAGACCTTTGTCCAACAGTGGCCTGCATTAGACTACAGTTGGATCAACGTAACTAGGCCGGACTGAAGTAGGCGACAAGTGGTTGCGCACAGTTGACAGGAAGCGGGGGGCGGGGGCGGTAACTAAACCAAGAGGATTAGAGATGCGATTACGCAATGCATTGTCATAATTAGTATTACTAACTCATGTTTTTCTGTGATTATTTTCGTAAAGAAATTGTTTTTCAAAGTTTCTTTAGTATTTACTGTAACTGTTCTAAATTTAAACTTTTATGAACTCATTTAAATAGTGTTTTTATATTGTTGAATTAAAATGTTGTTAGTATTTTTTATCGATTAAACTTAATTAATCGTTTTCGTTAGTAATTTTAGGGTCGCATCTCTATGACATGCGCGAAAGTGATAAAAACCTAACTTCAATCCTGTCAAGTTACGTTGATCGTACTGTACTTTAATAAATTATCTTAAATCTAATTAGCAGGACGCAGCAACAGTCCATTGTCTAAAAGTTAAAGACCCCTTTTAATAATCATCTGATTGACTGATTAGATAAGTTTTTTGACGTAGGTAGGTAATTGATTAAAGTCAATGAAGTGTAACATCAACAAAGACAAGTCAAATAGGGTGTGTGTTGTAATAATAATAATAATATTTATTTATTTCAGGTGAAAACCTATCTTACAATTATTCATACTTTTTTTACATACAAATTCATTTATTACAACTACAGATAATACATTAAAATGTATAAATTACAAATTAAATGACTGTAAATAAATTGATTGATTAATTAACATTATTATAATTGTAAATATAAAATGATAAAAAAACAAAACAAAAAATTAAATAAAACATATTAAACAAAAGAAACACAGCACACATTAAAATTTACGATTGAATTGCGCAGTTTAGCCTAAAAGAAGCAATGTGAGCTCTGAGGACTGCTAAGAAGTCGGGCACTCTCGCCGCTGCGAACATTAACATGATAAATTATTAATAATAATAATAATAAAATCATTTATTTGCTCAAAAACATACATACATACTATAATTATATTAATAATTAGATAAAACCAACCAAACTACAGAACAGTTTGTCGGCGGGATTAGCGCTCGTATTAGTAGGTACCTACAATAGGTTTTGATTAATTATTATAAACAATAGTAACAGTTAATAACGATGTGCAGCTTAAAAAAAAAGAAAAAGGAATGCTCTACAAAGTTAAATTTAGAAAAATTATAGGCAGGTACTTACAAATAAATTAACAATTTAAGTTAAATTAACAAATTTTAAATAACAATTTAGTAATTTGTCACTTGTCATTTCGACAAGTAACACATTTTGCAATTGTTTTTTAAGGCTCAAGTTGCCACGTCCCTTTCTGAGCCAGGCGATTTTATTAAATACTGGCGGACACCTCGCGGTTTCACCCGCGTAGTTCCCGTTCCCGTGGGAATACCGCGATAAAGAATAGCCTATGTCACCCGGGGTTAGTGTTGCTTCACAACGATGAAAGAACTTTTCAAATCCGTCCAGTAGTTTCGGAGCCTATTCAATACAAACAAACAATCAAATCTTTCCTCTTTATAACATTAGTATAGAAGTATATATATAGATTGTGGGATTATCTAAAGTGGACATTTCCATGTTGTAAAATGTTATTTGTAAACAATAAAGAACAAAGGAATAGATAGCAAATTTACTCGCGACTACTAGATACCTACAAGTCTTTTGTTGTGTCACAGGTCGCAAGGGGACTTTAAAAAAGCTTTATACACTCAAAGTAGACTCGGAACTAATATTATGAATTATAAAAAGCTCTGTCTCGTGTGGGAGTCGAACTTACTTCTTGCTTAGTAGTCAACACTTAACCCTGCACCACCGAGACAGTGCTTCCACTCGGTCGCCGCAATTCTGACTGAAGATTTAATGGCGGTTAACCGGTTGATAGTATAGTATTCTCGACGCAATCGCACGTAAATCTATTGTTTTTAAACTTTAGCGATTTTTATTTAGAGGTATTAGATATATTTCGGGACTTAATCGCGTAAATTATTTAAAGGTACGAACCTTTTACCTTTACCCGACGTGTCGATCGAATTGCACCGAACGTGGACCCGTGACCAACAAGCCAATGATATATACCCTAGAAACACACGGCGTAGATAACAACTAGTTTTAGATATAGCTCCTAGAACCATGTTTCAAAAAAATTGTTACAACATGTGCATTAAAGTCTATAATAAAGTTCCAACTGCTATACAGGAGCTACCAATACAATTATTTAAACGGAAGTTAAAAATTATAATAATGGGAAAAATGATTTATAATGTAAGTGAATGGTTGAATTGAATTTTAATTGTATGTGATAATTAATTGACATGCGAGATAATATATGACTATTTACTGACAATATTAATTAATTCAATTTTCAATAATGTATTTTATCAATATAATAGACTGCCTCTGTGGCGCAGTGGTAGTGCACCCGACTGCTACGCAAGAGGTCGTGGGTTCGATCCCCACCCAGGATAAAACTTTGTGTGATGAGCACGATGGTTTATTCTGTGTCTGTTAGTAGTATATATATATCAGTTGTCTGGTTGCCATAGTACAAGCTCTACTTAGTTTGGGATCAGATAGCGTTGTGTGAGTTGTCCCAAGATATATTATTTTATCAATGTAATTCGTAGTTTTGTAAGTTTATTCCAATTTGCACACCTATTCAGGTAGTATACTACCTTTAGGTTAAATGAACATTTAAGAACCCTTGTGAACCCCTATTTAAAGCAAATAATTGAATTTGTATTTGTATAATTTGTATGTATTTGGAAATAAGTATATAAGTAGGTATGTTTATCAGTTGTCTGGTATACCATGGTACAAGGTCTGCTTATTTTGGGATCAGATGGCGTTGTGCGAGTTGTCCCAAGATATTATTATATCTAAATTAAAGGCCATATCTCGGTTTCCAGCCATCAATATTAGTTTTGAACTGAACGCTTTGATAAACATCGTATCTACCGCTACTGGAATTATTCACTCGATTTAAATGTATGACTAACTACCACTTTGTTATGTTATAGTAAGCCATGTTATAATCAAGTTCAAGTTTATATGTAAATATACCTACTTATATTTTTATAACTGGTAATGTATTTCATTGTGTAACAAATAAATGCTATGCATAACAATGAATGATTAAAGTTAGTTCGGCCATTATTTTTGGAATACGTGCTTAGAAAATTACTTATTCTACAATAGGTAGGACAAGATGACACTCGATTTGGCCAAATTAACCTTTTTTATTCTCTTTTAAATTGCTAAGTGAGTTGATGTTATATTTACATTTTACAAAGTTTTTTTTCTTTTGTTTAAATGTTGATGTTATGTTTTTTGTAAATGAGTGAGTCATTTCAGTCATTATAGGTAAGTTAGCTAACGTTATCGCTGCGGTGAAGAAAAACATCGGGCTAATAGGGATGTTGACTGTCAAGTCAAATCAGTCTCTTTTTATGATATGTCAAAACGACACGCTCTATAAAAATGTGTATGGAATAACAACCTATGACGTCTTAAGTTCCTATCGTCAAATTATTGCTTTGAGTATTCGTTTTTATGCTTTTAAATTCAAAAACATGTTAAAATGTAAAAGAAAACTTATTTTGAGCATATTCAGATCTTTTATTACCTGATTATTATAAAATAATTTACTTTTATTGTAGTCAACTACCCAATTAGCCTTGTGGACCAAAAATAGACGCTTTACGTACCTACGTACTTTCTCGTAGAAAGGGGGCTTCCAGCAGTGGGAACCTATAGCAAAATGTTCTAATAATGCTTGACTCTGCTACTGTATTTAAGACAGAGTTAGATATGACTTTGCGAGAAAACAAACACTGTTAAACGGAACGAGCTCGTCATCAAATGCTTCGCAGTGGAAGCGTTTCTACGAAATCATTGTTTAACTATGCAATTCCTACGAATTCGTTTCGCTTCCAATGGTGTAGTCTCAATCCTCTTTCAGAGCTCTGAGAGCTTAAACGGCTATTACACTACCTTGAATCAGGGCCCTAAATCGAGGTGGCCTTGAAAATGTGAAGAATTAGGGCCCTAACTCTTATTACACCGCTCTTTTTAAGGATTCAGGGTCCCTGATTCAGTGTAGTGTAATAAGCGCATTATGTTTTACAACGTACATATTGGAAGTAAATACACACTATGCATAGTCACCCCCCTTGGATGCGCGCCTGACTCAACAGTCTGGTCAAAAGGGGCAATACCCTTTTTTGAATTTGATTATTTTGACGCTAGACCAGTGTGTTTTGACAGGCATTTGACCCCCCCCCCCCCCCCCGCCCAGGCAATGGTGGCTGGTGTACCGATGTTGAATCAAATGCACCCCCTCTCCCCGTATTGCGAGCGACTTACACTTGGGCGGTTAAATCAAACTGCCTCCCCCTAGAACAAAGTTCTAGATCTACGCCTGTACATAGTGCGTAGACCAAATGCTGGAGAAAAGAACAACGCCCTTTAAAAGAGCGGAAAACGCTAAAGAGTGTGTCTGTGCCATAACCACGGCAAGCCCATGCTTAAGCACGGCGTGCTCAAAATGTCCGCTGCATATGAATAATAATAATAATAAAAATGATTTATTCACTTATGAAACAAAATTCTATACCTACTTGTGAAAAGTCGATTCTACATTTACTTGTAATGCCTGTTCGCAAACAATAGGTAAAGCCCGAGAAAAGAACAGGCAATAGAAAAGCGCTAAGATGCATTTCTTAGCGCAGCTCTTCATTATGACAAGATTTTGACAGTTCCATATGGGCTTGCCGTGGACATGGAAAAAAGATCGTGTATACTTAAGGACCCTGTACTTACTTGTGTAGTTAGGTGGTACTAGGTACATGCTAGATATTTTTATTAGAGAGATGGTTTGATCTGGATAGTTCTCAGCCTTGTTTGATGAAAATTGATTCAGGTTATTATCCCACGGTCCGGTTTATATTTCAATTGGAATTACTGTTTATATTTAAAACTAGCTGACCCGCGCGACTTCGCCTGCGTCAATTTTCCTAGTTTTTGCAATGTTTCGCATTGATTCGCTCCTATTGGTCGTAGCGTGATGTTATACAGCCTATAGCCTTCCTCGATAAATGGGCTATCCAACAGTGAAAGAATTTTTTCAGGAGTTCCTGAGATTACCGCGTTCAAACAAACAAACAAACAAACAAAGTCTTCAGCTTTTTAATTTATGTATCCCGCGCAACTTCGTATGCGTTATTTTATTTATTTTCCCCGTTTTTGCAACATTTCTCGTCGCTACTCTGCTCCTATTAGTCGTAGCGCAATGTTATATAGCCTAAAGCCTTCCTCAATAAATGGGCTATCCAATAAAAAAAAAATTTTTCAAATCGGACTAGTAGTTCCTGAGATTAGCGCGTTTAAACAAACAAACAAACAAACTCTTCCGCTTTATAATATTAGTTTATATAGATGTAAAAGTAACTCTGTCTGTCTGTCTGCCTGTCACGCTCAAACAGCTAAACCGATTTAGATTAAATTTGGTATGGAGATAGTTTGATTTCTGGGGAAGGACATAGGATAGTTTTTATCGCGAAAACCGACATCCACGCGGGCGAAGCCGCGGGCGAAAGCTAGTATGAGTACTTTGTTCCAAAAGTGATCCATAGATCTTTGAGCGATGTCTTTGTTAGCGCGCATTGCACGTTGACATTGCTCTGTTTATTATCACAATTAAATAATAAAGTGGTGAATGACGACACGTAAATTAATGGGTGAGTTGAGTGACCCTCGTCGTTTTGTCGTACCGACCTTACTTTGCGTAGTTTGTTGACATTACAAGGACGTACTTTGTCAAGAATATATATTTTTAAATAGTATGTTACGTACTTGACCTTTAATGAGTACTAGCTGTCCTGCGCAACTTCGTATGTGTAAATTTTCCCCGTTTTTGCAACATTTCTCGTCCCTGCTCCGCTCCTATTAGTCGTAGCGCGATGTTATATAGCCTATAGCCTTCCTCGATAATTGGGCTATCCAACAAAAAAAGGAATTATTAAAATCGGTCCAGTACTTTTTGAGTTTATTCGTTACATACAAAAATACAAATCTTTCCTCTTTATAATATTAGTGTAGATGTAGATGTAGGTACGCACATATACTTAGAAACCATTTAGAATAATATTTTGATTATGAATACATGTTATTATTAACTAGCTGTCCCGCGCAACTATACGTAATTTTTCCCCGTTTTTTAAACATTTCTCGTCGCTTCTCCGCTCCTATTAGTCGTAGCGCGATGTTATATAGCCTATAGCCTTCCTCGATAAATGGGCTATCCAACAAAAAAAGGGATTTTTCAAATCGGACCAGTAGATCCTGAGATTAGCGCGTTTAAACAAACAAACTCTTCCGCTTTATAATATTAGTATAGATATTACGTACTAGCTGACCCGTGCGACTTCGTCTGCGTAACTTTTCCTGTTGTTGCAATATTTTTCATTGCTGATTCGCTTCTGTTGGTTGTAGCGTGATGTTATATAGCCTATAGCCTTCCTCGATAAATGGGCTATCCAACAGTAAGATTTTTCAATTCGGATCTTTAGTTTCTGAGATTATTGCGTTTAAACAAACAAACTCTTCAGCTTTATAATATTAGTATGAGCTTAGCTTTATATGTATAACTCAGAAGCCCGCTATTTTAAATAAATAATGTGTGTGCATTAAAAAATAAATATCTTGGGACCACTCACACAACGTCACGTGATCCCAAACTAAGCAGCAAGCTTGTATTGTACTATGGCAACCAGACAACTGATAAACATACTTTTCTAAATACATACATATTATAAATATTACACCCTGAGACAGAATAAACCATCGTGCTCATCACACAAAGTTTTATCCTGGGTGGGGATCGAACCCACGACCTCTTGCGTAGTAGTCGGATACACTCCCACCGCGCCACAGAGGGAGTCAAATATATAAAAAAAAATCTTTACTAAGTTTAATTATGTAGTAAGACTGTTAGTGGGACAGAAGAACCTGAAGCCTTTCGACCTCCTTACTCTCAACACCAGAAGCTCTATGAGACCCAACTTCTAGTTCCTCACAAAACCCTGCGACCTTCAATTCAATCACTAATTCGACCATCATAATGTAGTAGGAAACTTGATAAAGATCACTTAGCAACCAGTTCATGTCAACATTATGACAAGGACAATTCATAGATGCATCTTAGACACTTCCGATTCTACTTTACCTAGTCAGTAATGTCAGTTAATTCTAATACCAATCACGTTGCACGGAAGACCCAATTGTCAATGACATCGGCGCGTGCGTTGAATTGTGATCAATTGTGTGCGATGCGTCATCGTCTCTCGCTTGTTTGGCTTGGGCACTGAGTAAATACAATAAGGACCTTTTCATATGTTCCGGTTTTCAATCCGGCGTCGGGTAGCCGGCGACGGGGTTTTCGGCGCGAAGTGTATGGCGATTTATTGTAGTTTTCACACGGTGCCATACATTTGCCGCTGAATAGATAACCGGTTTTTGAATCCGGCGTCGGCTACCCGGCTTGAACCTTTGATGCGGCGGTAGCCTAATGGCTAAGGCATCGGTTTTGCAATCGTGACGTCGCGGGTTCGAATCCTACCCATTAAACTACCGACGTGAACCCACTCCTAACACAAGCCTTAGAACTTAGCTGGAGGGGTTAACAAGATTGCTACTGATGTGGGACCCAATCCCACATTGCTAGATATCTTTAAAAAAAAAAAAGTTTATTAACATTTATCATATAAACTTTCGCGATTTGTACACATTATGAAAATATATATATATATATATATATATTACGGGTCTTAATCGCGTGAATAATTTAAGGTAAAATACCTTGTTTATTGCCCGACGTTTCGACCGTATTGCAACGGCCGTGGTCATGGGTAGACTCATACGGATTTTGGAAGGTACTTAACTAGCAAACCGCTTCGGTTTCGCACGGACTTTTCTCCACTGTCAGTACAAATAATGTGAAAATCGCATCATCTGCTCCACCACAGAACCCCAAATCCTAAGTGATGAACCCACAGAGTATTTACTAGTTATTCACCGCGGTTTCACCTTGCCTTCCTCAAACTCCAAGCCACTTGGATACAATATTTCACCACAAAACTGCACCGCTTGCGAGAAGCCAGACGGTGTTCTTGTATTGTATTAAATTTCTTTGCCAATTTGCCTTCCCAGAACATTTTTTTTGGGGGCACCCCCCCTGATGTGCATGCAAACTCAAACTCAAATATCTTTATTTCGTAAAATCAGGTTAATGATTATTTGAAAACGTCAAACTGATACGTACTAAAAAAATATAAAATTAAGATTGTTCGAAAAAAAAAACCAAACGAGGTTAGGCGGCAGTTCCAAGTGTAAAGCTCATGAGAAGAAGCTGCCAAGAAACTCATGGGCCACTTTTTTAAAATCATCAAGTTTTATGCAACTCCCATTTGCCTCTTGTGCTGAATAAAATAAAATCCTGGATTCATCCATGCTCTTAGATATTTGCACATTCAAACAAACGAACTCTTTAGCTTTTTATTTATTATTAGACATAGGTGGCCTAATTCCAATGTTTTACTTACTTTCAGATGAACATATACATCGTGGTGTGGACGCTTGCGTGTGCGCTATCCGCGCATGCGCTGCGCGTCGGCGTAGGCATCTATGACGTCACGGGCCCTCCTGCTGAGATCGGTTTTGTAAGTACCTACTCTGTATACTAACCATGGGAATAGTGTTAAATAAGTGGAAATAGGAGGGTTGAAAGTCCACCCACAAATGGTCTGATGCAGGTTATTGTACCTACGAGTAGCTACTCGTATCGTATTACAGGTTCCAAATCGTAGGCTGGACACACAAATGGATTCATTTTCAAGGAGCGCTTCCGCCTTCTCTCGTTTAAAGGTTCTTGATATTAGTGAGAAGCCGTCTTTGTGGGTGCCAGGGTACCAACCCAGTGGCAGTTCTTCTTCCAAGAATGTTATGAACACAATAGGTAGGTACTGTTTCGGTTGAAGGTCACTGTGTCACTTTAGCAAGTGTTACTAGTGGGCAATTTGAAAACTATTTTTTTATTTTTTTTTATTTTTAATAACGACTCCCGCAGTCTCCAAAGTCTCCCGTGACACAGGGCTTGTACCCAAGCCCTGTGTCACGGGAGACTTTACAAACATACAAGTCACGAACACAAATTACACCCAGATTCGGAACAATAATTTGTGGATCACACAAAGTGGTGTCCCGTATCGGGATCGAACCCACGACCTCTTGCGTAGCAGTCGGATACATTTCCACCGCGCCACCGAGGCAGTAATTAGGCTTCGAACTAATGTCTCAGGTGACGCTTTGGAGAACAAGGATTTGAGTGGCGCTGAGCGCTGATACTGCTTTGAGCTGGCGTGATGCGAGGGCTGCTTATCTCTCTGTCGTCATTCAGTTGTTAAAAAAAAAAATTAAGCGTTTCCGAAATTCTAGTGAAGTGATTACTTATGATTTCTTAAAAGCTCAATGGTACGCGGCGTATTAGCTCGTTTCTGAAAGAGGATATGGGCCGTGATCTTTCATGCAGACCGAGTAAGGTTTGTTAAGTTTAACACCGAAACTGTAATAGCTTTGAAGCATAAAACATAAAATCGACTCGATACTTGCCACACAGTGTTATAACTACGTATAAGTAACATAGGTTCAAGCACCTAACCAGTTTTGTAAGAGCGAAATGCAAGGTCATACAGTCGCGAATTACATTGCAGCAAGGACTGTAATAATTTGAATGCAACTAAGTGTAAACACACCTTGGACATTGGACAATATGTATGAAAAACAAATGCGTCATTAGTGTTTATCTACGTCCTTTAAGAGACAATCCTTATTATATTTAAAGGACCGTGTCCACTAGCGAGAGAATCGCGACGATATTATCGTCGTGCCATCTATTGACTGCCTCTGTGGCGCGGTGGGAGTGTATCCGACTGCTACGCAAGAGGTCGTGGGTTAGATCCCCACCCAGGATAAAACTTTGTGTGATGAGCACGATGGTTTATTCTGTGTCTGGGTGTCATTTATCTATAATGTGTATGTATTTAGGAATATATAAGTATGTTTATCAGTTGTCTGGTTTCCATAACACAAGCTCTGCTTAGTTTGGGATCAGATAGCGTTATGTGAGTTGTCCCACGATATTATTATTATTATTATATTATTATTAGTACAGAGACGTAAGTCAGTCGTGGTCAGAGATTCCCTTTTGACAATTCTATAACCATAATAATAGGAATCAGAATATGTCCATTTGTAATTGCTTAGAATCCTAGGAAATTAATACAAAGAAGAAAATGTTTACAAGGACAACAGCTAACGTCACATATAGAGGAAATGTACTCGTATGTAATGTAAATGTATGAAATGGTATTAGCTCAATAAGTTTCAATTTTTTATTGTCAAATATTAAAAAAATAACCGAAAATTATATGTATATATAGTGCTCCATTTACACCAGGCTTGGCCAGAATACCAGCGGTCGGCATGTTTTGTGCTGCTGACTATATGCTGAGTCCAGGACCTCTTTGTCTTTTATTTTTATTTATTGTTTGTGTACAAAATATAAAATTTAATTGTATATAAAGGACAAATAAATGCTTATTATTATTATTTCTATATGTATACTCTCATAGAACGTGTCTCCATACGGCATTTATCGCGGTGATGCGACGAGTGGTTGAGTGCGTGAGAAACGACATCGTTACGCCGCGCGCTCGCCGCGAGAGTGCTGTCAAACAGCGTCTCGCCTCGAAAAAGTGACACGCGGCGCAGACAGTTACGAGTCGCCACAATACGCTGGCGGAACAATCGCTCTTTACAGAGGCAGTCAAGAGACTACCCAACGATAGTAGAGCGGCATCACCGCGATTTTCTCGCCCGTGGAGACGGTCCCTTAGTTACAAACTTATCGATAAACTACATTACTGTAGAATTTCATCAAAATCCGTTCATTAGTACTAACAAACATCCATCCTTACATAATTTTATAAGATACGGGTCTTAATCGCGTAAATAATTTGTGGCTAACATCCATCCATCTTCACTATTTTTTGGATTTGTTATACATATTATAGGATATTATGTAATTACTTTTCTTCGCGGTTTCTTTTTTTTTATTTTATTTCGAAAACCAACAGCGATACAGTACAGGGTAATATTAATTTACAAAATATTCTTTAAGGTAAGGCCAATGACAGGTTTTCCTTAAAATAACAGTTGATGATTTGGCTAATGAAGGGAAAAAATAAACAAAATTATAAATGTAAATATAATTGTAAACGAAACGTAACGTAGGCAAATTTATTGCCCAAGCACAATTTAGTACTTAAGCAATAAGTTCCTGATACTTAAGTATATTAATTTAGCTAGTCATCGATTTGATATTTATAGCCGTTGACTGCCTTTGTGGCACGGTGGGAGGTCGGTCGTTCGATCCCTACCCAGGTTAAAACTTTGTGTGATGAGCACGATGGTTTATTCTGTGTCTGGCTGTTATTTATCTATAATATGTATGTACCTATTTAGAAATATATAAGGATGTTAATCAGTTGTCTGGTTTCCATGCTAAGCTCTGCTTAGTTTGGGATCAGATATTGTTGTGTGAGTTGTCCCAAGATATTATTATATTATATTATTACTGTAAAGTTTCACAAAAAATCGTTCTGTATTATTTTAGTAAAGTAAATAAATGTGTAAATAAGTTCTCATAACAATGTATGCCTTGAATAAAGTGGTAGTTTAATAGTGACATTGTATAATGAGGAAAATATGAAGTAGTTGGTATCAAGTATATCAGGTAGTAAGATAAAGGCTATTTAAAGAATCTATCGAAACGTTGTCTGATATAGGTATGGACAATGGGCATATGATCCCAAATTAAGCAGAGTATGTTATGGTAATCTGTCAAAAAACTTGAAGTTACGGAAAAATCCAAAAACGAGGTTTTTCGTATTGTTACAGTTATAGCGTTCGTATTATAATATAATAAACTAGCTGTACCCTGCCACGCTTCGCTGTGGCACATTGTGATTGATTATATAAAAACAATCCTTGATGCGGATTATATATCATGCTAAAATTTCAGCTCGATCGGTGCAGAACTTTTTGAGTTTTTGAAGCGTACACAAACCAACACAACATTTTTATTTATATAGATAATGCGATGGGACGGAAAATAAATCCGACACGGCCGAGAGAGATTAGGCGCACGCAAGACGACGGCATAACATGCTCTCCGAAGCACCGAAAGTATAACATTATAGAAATCGGTCACCTTTAAGGACTGACTGTAGTAAGGCTACTTATATTAGCCGATTTCTCGATCTGCTTGGTTACTACTGAGTCACGGACGAATAACTGAATCGCATCAATTAATACCACTTTCTAGTACATCTATACCTACTAATATTATAAAGCTGAAGAGTTTAATTGTTTGTATATTTGGTTAAACGCGATAATCGCAATCTACTGGCTCGAATTGAACAATCTTATAGTGTTGGATACGAGTATACGAGTATTACCACGGAAGAGAATTTATCTCTTCCGTGGTAATACCTATATTATATAATAATAATATCTTGGGACAACTCACACAACGCTATCTGATCCCAAACTAAGCAGAGCTTGTACTATGGAAACCAGACAACTGATAAACATACTTATATATTTCTAAATACATACATATTATAGATAAATAACACCCAGACACAAAATCAGACTCATCACATAAAGTTTTATCCTGGGTGGGGATCGAACCCACGACATCTTGCGTAGCCAACGACCATTATATGGTCGCTGTGCGTAGCAGTCGGATACACTCCCACCTACATCTGAATGTTTTTGACTGTTGATGGATGTTTGTTGCTCTTTCGTTCTCTCTTTGTAATCATAATTTTAATATTATTACCCGACCGCAAGGAAGAGTTTGTTGTTCGCGCGTATCTTGTATGTATGTATGTAATATTCTTTATTACCTCACTTCTTTCAAACCACAAGACGGATTTAAACAAATAAGATGTCGTTTGATTTATCTTGACCGCCCAAGTGATCTTAGTTAATTGATGTTTGAAAAAAAAACTGAATTAAAGGGCTCATCGTAATTAAAAAGGTATAACAAGGTTATGATTATGACTGTGCTACTAAAAAAATTAATCAGTTATTTTCAATACTTGCTGTGATAAAACTGGCCCAAAAATTTGCCCCCCTTTAATCTACTACGTGAGTGGATGTTTTAGAAAAAGGTATCTACGCTAGCGGAGGGTACGAACTTTGACGACATTGCGCGATTGTTAGGTAGGTTCGGTTGATAATTAAAAATTAGCTAAGATGGGACTCAAACCCGATCATAGGGAAACCGTGAGAATTTTACCTTCATACATTTATTAGGTACGTAGTAATTAGCTTATTAAAGAAACGGCCGCCACACGCTAGGTCTCCGATTAAAACGTCCGGTTTAAAATTGTCGGAGTCGGAAGGAGGTGTAAAGATTAAAATAATCGGAAGTTCCGACCTTTTGGAGTCGGTACAGCAACCAAATCTCAAGTTTATGTATGTAATGAGACCCTGGGACCGTGGGGACCAGGCGCGCACCGCTTACCAGGAGCTCACCAAGCGGCTAAGAGATAGGTCTGGTGACCAGAGGGCCGGCACGTTCCTCGGCTAGCGAATAAGCCTGGCCATACAAAGAGGAAATGCGGCCAGCTTTCTGGGCACAATGCCCTTGAGCACCGATTTGGAACAAGTTTGTTATTTGTAGTCCTTTACCTATATTGTGTTTGTTTTTTTTATTAAACTTTTTATATTTTTTGTATGTAATCACACTAATATTATAAAGGTGAAAGTTTGTGAGTATGTGAGTGTGTATGTTTGTTACTTATTCACGTCTAAACGGCAGGAGTTAGCTGACACCCTGGATTAACACATATGCTATTAAACCGCGGATAACACCGCGGGCACAGCTAGTAAATAATATATTTTAAATGTCCTTGGGTCTAAGAAACTTTAGTCTCATAAAGAATTACATTCACTTAAATAAGAATTCAACTAAAAATACACTAATTTGTAACAATTACCGAGCGACATAATCAAATGACACACAAATCAAACAAACATTTGAACACAACTCAATAAACACAAAAAAGTAGGTAGATGGGAATACTTTGGCTCAAAAATAAAATAACGGGTCCATAAAGAATTACATAGATCGGACGTAGCTAGATGTGACATGTGTGTATGACTTGTTTTTTTAGGGTTCCACACCGCAAAAGGAAAAAAACGGAACCCTAATATCACTTTGTTGTACATACGTCATACGTCTCTCCATACGTCTGTCTGTTAAGACCCTTTATCTCGGGAACGCGTAAAGGTTATTATGTTGAAATTAAAACCAGAACCTACTCAGGTCCGCAGTCCCTTGAAACTGTAAAAAAATCAAACTTCTAAGTTAACGTAAAAAAACTACACGGTCTTTTATTTTACTGCGAACTGTGAAGCTCGAATCTCGATTCCTGAACTACTTATTTATAATATGTATGCAAATTTTGTACGGAACCCCGTGTTTGATTACATTAGTCATTGAATTCAATAAAATAACGCAAATATAAGCAAATGCGACGGATTTAAAACTATGTAAGTATTGTCATTGATAAGATATTTAAAAAATTGTTAAAGTATCTACGACTTTTAGGGGCCCTTTCTGTTCGTTTAGCTTTAGAACCAGATAGAGTCGTTGTTGCACCACTCACACGAATCAGATAGGTGAATGGTGATTGATTCGGGGGGGGGGGGGGGGGGGGGCTTGATCCCCTAGCCCCCCTGGATACGCCACTGTAGACAGGAAAGGAACAATAAAGGATATTAAAACCGTTAATTTATCATTTATTAATTGATCTGCGTCTTCGTTTGCGTCATTTTTCCCAGGTTTTGCAATGCAGGACTGTAGCTATGAGATTTTGGTTTTAGCTCTTTCTCTGTAATTTCACCTTGTTTTTTGCATTATTAAGAACGCTGATGATTCAGACCTATTAGCCATATAAGTATAACTATCCTTTCAACTACATAATAATGATTCGTTTAGGTAAGTACATATGCTATAAAAAAACAATCTAGTTATGAATCATGATATATTGTGCCAATATAATTATGTCATAAGAACTCTGACCAGTAATGAAATGAGTGCTTTATTAGAATCTGTGAAGGGCCTCGCGTTCGAAGTAATTTATTTTGAGAATCTGGATTAGAGATGTGCGTGAATGGAAATATTTCCATTTAGGTATTCCCGGGAAAAAATTGGCAGAAATGGAATTTATTCCCTGAAAAAAATAGGCATAAATGGAATTTATTCTCAAGAAATAATGGTACCTACCTTCCTACCTACCTGATAAATGGAAATATTCCATAAGTGCACATTTCTAATCTGGATCGCATGGTTCAGTACAGGAAATGCATCTTTCAAATGTTCGGCTTCGCCTTTGTGGAACGAATTGCAGTAAAAAGTAACCTATGTCTAACTACTACTAAGTAGTTACACTTGTGCTATAAACCTTGTTGAAGCTCCATACCAAATTTTATCTAAATCGACTTAATACCCATATTCGGTTACCCATACATCCAAATTCACCAACTTTACCTCTTTGTGATATTAGTATGGATATACCTACATCTATATCTATACTCTATATTATATTATATTACATATAATAAAACTGTAAATTTCACGTGTCTGTACATGGCCGAACTTAGTGAAAAAAAATATTAGGAAATGTTCGAAAAGAGTATTCAAACACTTTGCTGCATTTTTAGAAATGTCTGTCTGTCTGTCTGTCAGTCTGTCTGTCTGTCTGTTTGTTTGAACACGCATCACGTAAAAACTACCGTACAGATTCGGTTGAAATTTTGCACGTGCAATCTAATAGATGCAGATTAACATTTAGGCTATAAATTATCACGCTTTTTCCCATAGGAGCTAAGCAGTAAGGGATAATGTCTGTAGCTATTTTTCGTTATAAAACAGTAACTACTAGACGGATCTTTATGAAAATTTGCAGTTTTATAGTAAATACTATAGGCCATTATTTACACTATGAATCATTACGCTAACGTCTATGGGGAACGAGTAGCAACGTATTTTTAGTCGCACCATAATGGTTTATCACAAAATTTTCCACAATTAGACATTATCTATAATTGTAACCCATGGAATACATAACTTCACGCTAAAACTAAAAGGAGCTAAATACAACATTGTTAAGTTTCATAAGAACAGTTATTTTGACGTGACAAGTAGTGGACAGTATAGCCTCGAAGCTGTGCTAGCGGACTTTGACGACGACGTCCCGGGCTCGAATCCGATGTCTGATTATGTTCTTTTGTATTTTTTTAAATTGTCTTTATCCTTTTTTAATATTTTTCTCAATGTTTTAGTTATTTTTTCGACCGTAAGTAACTTATTTACTTTGGTTATAATTTTTTTTTATATTAAAAATCAAGTAAATTATGCACGTAGGTAAGTTAATTATAGGTATTGCATGCACTGCTGAGAGTAATTAATTAATCGTAGTAGAAATGAAAAACAATATTACATTATAATTAAAAAGTATTCGACATTTTCCAGAAATGATGTGTTCGTCTAAAAAAAAGACATTACACACGTAAAAAAAAAACATGTAGCGCCATCTATGAAATCAAATTGTTCACCGTGATCAAATAATTCCATAATTGTGAAAACATTCATTAAGGTATAGGTGCTTGAGATGCTGAGTGGCAACATTCTTGAAAGTAGATGGCGTTGTATTCAATAACGTTCTATACTTAGTAAAAGAAGTTTTAAAAAGAAACACATTGCTATGATTTTTAGAAATGTTTGTCTGTCTGTCCGTTTGTTTGACCACGCATCACACAGGTGCATCGAGGATCATGTTTTGGGGTTATGGTTGGAGATTACGTGTTCATCAATTCAACGATAATGAATGGCTCAACATCGGTCAAGTGTGAGTAGTTCGGGTGACGGGAGGAGGGGGTTCGTTGTTTGTCAACCGCACCTTTAGGGATATCTGACATTTTCGCGGGCATGACACACATGACACGCTCTGTGTTTGCTTACTAAAGTGTTACAGCAGTTTTATTATTAGTATTGCGTTGTAACACTATATGAAATACACCCCATTTTTAGCCAAAATGGCAAAACAGAACTCTTATAGCTCCCTTATGTCCGTCCGTCCGCAGCTTAGCTCAGTCCACTGCTTTACATAGGCCTCTCTAATTGCACGCCACTTTGTTCTATCCTCGGCTACGACAGGTTGACACACCTATTTTTTAATTCACCAATGTAGACATTATAAAGAAATAAGTTTAGTATTCAAACCAAACATTTCTAAAAGATATACTAATTCAGTATATATTTTAGAAACGTTTGAATGTTGTCTGTTTGTTTGAACACGCATCACAGTACCGCGGGAATGCAATGTTTTAAAAACAGGATATTTTTTAAAAACTTATCTCACACTAGCCCTATTTCGCGCGAGTACTTGGGCGGTTTCGGGCTTCATTTAACCCGAAACCGATAATAGTAATATTTGATGTGATGCAAATCATTTTGGTAAAATACTATTATAATTTGTCTTCTAACCGTCTGGCGCCATAAACTTTGTCGCCCTTCATTTTGCTGCACTGGGCATTTGCTTGGCTTGCCTTGCCATAGGTCGGGCCCTGATTAGAGCTAGGCCCTAATATCCATAGATGCCACAGAGCATTGTGGAGCATGTTTCCAATATGTTTTACACAGAAGTTAAATTGTAACATAAACTACCTTAATATAAACCCAACTTCCACGCGAACGAAGTCGCGGGCACAGCTAGTATATTAATAAACTACAGGTAATGAGGTAGGTAACTGTGTCATAACTAATTCCTTCATCAAGATATTTTAAAATAAAAATCCTTTTTTTTCTTTCTTCCGTTTATTTACTTGCACATTCTGTGAATTCTCTAGTTTCAAGTTCGAATAAACGTTTGACACAAAAAATTCGAATGCATAACATTTTTAAATTAACTTTTTCTTTATCGACGCGGTTACGTGGCACGGGCGTTCGTCCGAACAGCCGGAGTCGTGGAGGTCAAGGTAAACGAGGTTGCATTCGACGACCTGTGGGCCACAGGTAGCACGTTATTCTCGGTTTAAAATTGTAACAGCTGTCAATGTTGTGTAGGTACCAGTATGTACCTAATTTTTTTTTATATATCGGGACGTGAACTGTTTAGATATGCGTAAAAAAGTAATTTAGAAAAGGGAATTTTAAAAAAAAGGTTTTATTTATTTATTTTTAGATAGATTTGCGCAATATACATATGTGCCAATCTTCTATACTAATATTATAAAGCTGAAGAGTTTGTTTGTTTGAACGTGATAAACTCAGAAACTACTGGTCCGAATTGAAAAATTATTTTTCTGTATAATAAAACTTAAAATTTCTTTTACTAAATAAAATCACGCTACGACCATAGGAGCGGAGCAGCAATGAGAAATGTTGCAAAAACGGGAAAATTTACGCAGACGAATTTGCGCGGGACAGCTAGTAAAATATAAAATACAAGGGACTGACATGAATGAGTAAACGAAGGCCATAAAAGCAGCGACAGACCACAAACGTCCTTAGCTACTTAATATTCATTTTGGTCCACATCCCTAAAAAAACCGGGCAAGTACTTGTCGGGCGGGCTATGCACAATGTAGGGTTCCGTAGTTGCCCATTACAATAATGCGGACTAAGAAGTGGGTTTTCTATTGTTTTTGTTTCGTATTCATACTACGAGTACTAACAACGTTATACTTTATAAGTCATTGTTGATAAACTTTCGCGATTTGTACACATTATAAAATTATATATACTACGGGCACAGATAATATAATACTATACTAGTAGTACGGGTGACCACGGCCATTGCAATACGGTCGAAACGTCGCCGTCGGGCAATAAACAAGGTAGTTTTCCCTTAAATTTTCACGCGATTAAGACCCGTTGTATATTTAATTTTATAATTTATAAATAATTTTAATTCAATAAATATTGTAATTCTTTTTTATTACTGTTCACTTGGTTGGATGTTACTCGTAAACTTGTACCTACTTAGCTGTGATAATTTTCCTTTTAATTGCACTATTTTTAATACTACCGTGATTTTTTTCACATACGCAGTAACAACCATTTAGCTGGCAGGAGGACACTTGATTTTACCAAATACCTATTATTACTTTAAAGCTGCTTGTTTCTCAAACGGTTCCCTAAATCGAAAAATCGTCTTTAAAATACCTATTCAACGACACCCTACACGATGGCGTAGACGCGAAAAAAATCATATCCCCACTTTACATGTAGGTCCAGGGTACCTCATATTTTGTTTTACCACTTTGTCGGCGTAACTAATATAAATATATCCATGCTAAATTACAGCTTTCTAGAACTAAGGGTCTTTGCGCTAACTTGGGGACAGGAGAACGGACGGACAGCGAAACTATAAGGGTTCTTTGTTTATTACGGAGCCCTAAAAACCGGTCATTAAAGTATATTTTATTGTCTATTAAGTTGCCCTTGTATGTAAATGATGTCGGAATAACATGTTTACAAAAATGTTACTCATTTTATCAGCTAAATATGTGACTAACAAAGGATTTGTGGGTTCGCCACACAGAGGGGTATTTCGTCGATCTGGCCGGCCAACATTACCTATACCACAGATAATATAATACTATACTAGTCCTATACCTATTTTCAGGATTTTTATAGTATTTTATTATATAAAAAGTTATTTTTTATGGTAAAAAATAAAAAAATAACGCTTTTTTCTTATTGCTAAGCAAATTTAACGTCGTTTTTTTCGATATTACTAATACATAAATCTTAATCAACTAGATAATGAATGCCAAGGTTCATCGCGAGATTCATCTTCCTCTTCTTCTAATTGCTCATCGGAGTCAGAAGTATTCATATAGCAGCGTCCATATAACAACACTAGCTATCCCGCGCAACTTCGTATACGTAAATTTTCCCCGTTTTTGCAACATTTCTCATTGCTGCTCCGCTCCTTTTGGTCGCAGCGTGATATTATATAGCCTTCCTCGATAAATGAGCTATCTAACAGTGAAAGATTTTTTTTAAAATTCGGATCACTAGTTCCTGAGATTACCGCGTTCAAACAAACTCTTCAGCTTTACAATATTAGTATAAGTAACATTTTTATCTATGTCAGCTGGAATTACCATTTCAATGACACCCTTTGGAAAAGGTTTTAAAGATTTGGGTGGGTTTGGTCTTAGACTTGAGGTTAATAACAGTATATTCAAGACATCAAGATGGCAATTCACTCTTCCGTGAAAAAAAACTTCCTTGCAAACTTGTTCCTGTACATCCTGGAATGCTTATTTCGGGGAAATATTAAAACATTCTTTTGACAACTACATTAAAATGATATTATAACAAAATATAGCAAAAAAAAATGCAGGCAGTTTCTATTACTAATGCCCTGATTAATTTTATTGATCAGTTTTCCTACATGCAACGTTTACTATTTTGTATTATTATAACTAATAAATTTATACTGATAAGTAGAAATATCTCGATAAGGAAAACATGAGGGATTTTGGTTGCTGCGTTAAATGCAGGATAATACAATTTATTTTTGAACTTGTTTTATCGGAATCGGAACGTATATTTGTAGATATTATATCTACATATTTCCTATACTTTTGATGAAACTGGCTGTACAAAGGCAGAAACAGAGCATTGTGAAAGAAATTGGAAAAGTCCTTGACTCCATTGAGATCCATACCTCTAGAAGCACCTATACTTTTGATGAAACTGGGTGTACAAGGCAGAAACAGGGCATTGTGGAAGAAATTGGAGAAGTCCTTGACTCAATTGAGATCCAAGCCTCTAGAAGCACCTATACTTTTGATGAAACTGGATGTACAAGGCAGAAACAGAGCATTGTGGAAGAAATTGGAGGAGTCCTTTACTCAATCAAGATCCATACCTGTAGAAACACCATTACTAACATCATTAAGAGATATGGAATAAAGAGGCTTTGTTATTAAGTATAATATATTTGATTGAACGCGCTGTTCTCCTAAGATACTGGGTCAGGCATGAATCCAAAAGGGGGGGGGGAGGGGCTGGCAACAGGGTAAATTGCTCCCCCAGATTCGTCTGAATGTGGTTTTGTTTTTGGGAAATTTGAAAATTTTGATACTGGACGGCCAACATTACACAAGCACAGCACAAGCTTAGACAGGCAATTGCCCCCTTCAGTTGTGTACCGATTTTGATTCAAATACACTCCCTTTTGATTTGTCTTCACCAGTTGAGTTAAAAGCCCCCTCCCCCGCGAACGAATTGTGGATCCGTGCTTGTACTGGGCTAATTTAAATGAAATTTGGTATGATAGTATTTTGAAATTTCAACTAAAATCAAATTTGACGCATGCGAAGCTATGGCTCAAAGCTATTATTAGGTACTACAATGAACTTTAATACCAAAGGCCTAAGGGTGCTTTTCCAGTTTTCCACAAGAGCTATGCTATCCTACGTTGCAATGGATGCGATTGATATCCACCAATCATATTTATTGGTGCCTTATAGTAGTGCTGTATGAGCTGTATCTAACATGTCCGTTTCTTACCAACTGTCTGTCGTGACTTATGACGTCATCAATCATGAATACTGATTAAATAGTACCTTTACCTTCAGTACTCACTGATTTATTGATTTCTCTGACGTTTCCTTGGCCTCATGCTATGCCTTTAATTAGTCATCATTGTTTACTTTGTTTTCGCTATTAATTACGTTACAGTAATTTCTCATTTTTGTGGTAGGTGTAGGTACTGTGGTGGATGTGTCGAGTGATTAAACATCTCATGTGAAACCTCATTAATAGTTATGAACTATTTGCTTTGACGTTCTTTTAAAATATTATTTTGAATTAAAGGGAAAGTAAGAAAAAGTAAGTTAAGCGATTAGCATTAGCGACTCTCAGCGAAAAAGAAGCGTCATCTACTAAATTATTATTAAATAGAATAGAATAGAAATAATACAATACAATAGAAGAAGACAGACATAAATAACACAAAATAATAACAGGGAACAGAAGAAATACACAGTCAAACATATCAATTTAACATTAGCCATATGTCACAAAGTGTACCAAATAGGACCCAACTCAGCTTCCGTCAGACACCAAAAAAGGTATGACACTGACATTTTGCTGGGCCCTTTGCCACGTTTCCTTTGCCCAGTAAGTTTGTGTGGGAGTTGTAAAAATGGCGGCAAACTGACCGGCCATTATTTTTACAGCTCCGAGTTTAACTTGTAAAAAATGATCTGAATGTGATAATTGACTAAGAACGAGACTATGTGCAAGTAATAAGTGCATAAATACTTGACACTGGCAGAAATTAGCCATTAAAACGGCTAGATTGCCATAAACTGTGTGTGTGTGCCTAGCTGAGAGTGTGTATGTTCTTGGTGAGTGCGTGTGTATTAATTCTATTATACCATATTGTGTTAAATTTTTATTTATGAAATTAATATATGAAATTATATTAAATGATTTATTATGACTATTTATTATATACGAGTACCTATCTAAATCACATCATACAACAGAAATATTAAAGTCTCTTTAAACAAGGAAGGCTATATACCAAATATATATACCAAAAGGAACGGAGTAGCAATGCAAATTGTTTGGTCGTAGCGTGGTGTTATGTGGCCTTTCTCGATAATTAGGTTATCCAACACTAATATAATTATTCAATTTGAACGAGTAGTTCCTGAGATTATCGCGTTCAACCAAATAAACGAACAAACTCTTCAGCTTTATAATATTATTAGTATTAGTATAAAATAATACAGGTTTCAAACACATTTTAGCTAGCGAATATTTGTCTTTGTTTTTCATTCTATTTCCAAAGTCGAATAAAAGGGACAAAACATTCGCTAGTTAAAAAAAGTTTTTTTTTTTGTTTGTTTGACTTCTACTAATTTATTATGATATTTGTGGGTTATGTAATCTATATATGTGTAAGTGTGGATAGATGTTCCCAACAGTCGCAACGGTCAGTAGGCTATAAAGTCAACGGTCACTATATGATGATCTAGTTTTGTTTTGGAAATTTGTACCTTAGCTAAGATTAAGCCAAGTCTAAGTACGCTCTATTTATCTTATCCTTAACGCTCACATTTGTTACTCATATTAAAGGAAACTTGGTGCAAAACTTAATGATTCTAAACACAGCAAACTCGTCCGTGAATTGATCGACTAGTCCATCAGGCATTACCGTAGTTTATATAGCTAGAGACCGTCTCCACGGGCGAGATTTCGCTCTACAATCGTCGGGTCGTCTCCACGAACGAGCGATTATTTCGCCAGCGTATTGCCGCGACTCGTACCGGAACAGCTGCGTTACCGCGACGATGATCGTCACTTTTTCGAGGCGGGACGTCTCTACGTTTGACAGCGCGCTTGCTACGAGAGCGCAGCGCTCTCGCTGCGAGAGCGATGCTGTCCACGTTCCGCGGCGAGCGCGTGACGATACGATGACGTTTCTCTCGCACTCAGTTTCTCGTCGCAACGCTTTGATATCATCGCCGTGTGGAGACACGTTCTAAGAGAGTGTATAGAAATAGGTGGCACGACGATAATATCGTTGCGACTCTCCCGCTCGTGGGGACGGTCCCAAAGGTTTACAACTCGGAATTTGTTCACGTGGATACTAAGAGAGTGTATAGAAATAGGTGGCACGACGATAATATCGCTGCTGTTCTCTCGCTCGTGGAGACGGTGCCAAAGGCTCGGAATTTGTTCACGTAGATAAAAAAACAACTTTTGTGACACATTTTTTCCATGTATCCTAAATATACATATATCTATTTTATATTTACAATTTTCTTTACTAATTTACAGATGGGTTACGCACATCTGGAGCAATCAGGTCGTGGCATACATCTGCGCCAGTTCTCCAGAGCTTTTGTCTTCGAGGACAGCAGCGAGCAAGACGCGCAGAGGCTCGTGTTTGTGTCCGTCGACGCTGCTATGATGGGCCATGGTGTGAGGAAGGAGGTGAGGACTTGATAACATAAGGTTATTTATATTATTCGTGTAGATTCCGGACAACAAGACATAATACACCGCATAAGGTGGTAAACTTAGATGCAGCTAGCGTCATTACTAGTTTGACATGAACGGTCTCCGCGCCGTATTTCAAGAAATACAAGAGCACAGGTGGTTTAGGCGCAAAGGGTTGACGAGCAAATGAATTTGCGCAAGGGTCTTTCACGCAAATATCTGGTATCGGGTCACTTGTTACCACTAGAATCAACCCTTGGATCCCATTGGTGAGTGTCATTAGTGGTTTAGTGGTGAGAGTCAATTCACTTACATCTGCCACAGCTGCCCAACAAGCTAGTACAACCTTTGTTCCCCCTTTCCAGGTGATCAAACGTCTTCAAAAGCGCTACGGCAGCATATATGGCGAACACAACGTGCTTATTAGTGGAACCCACACTCATTCCACACCTGGAGGGTTTCTTATGGACTTTCTGTTTGATCTGCCTATCCTCGGGTTCGTCAAGGAGACCTATGCTGCTTATATTATTGGCATCTATAAGGTAAATATGAGTTTCATCACGAGAGCTCAGCATTATAGAAAACATCAGATACCTACTTTGAGACGTGCTCAAAAATATTTCTGTCTCAGTTAGGTAAAGACGTCTTAAAATTAGGTATTATTGAGTATTTCGAGGATAAGATTATACCTACGTTCAGAAATCAATTTTGTTAGATTTTGAATGGAATGTTCAAACTCCAAAATAAAGGACGCAATTGAGAATCACATTAATGATCCACTTATAGAGAAAATGCTGTACCTATATAATCTTCAAAATTTATAATCATGAATTTGTCGCTCCTTGAAATTACCGGCTACATTTAATTGTTTAGTACACACCTCATTCATTTTTAATGTAGGTACGGTGCTATTTGCCTTATATAAGTGTCAACTTTTTGTCTACCCAGATATTAGTAGATCAGACAGTTGCAAAACTTCCACCATCCGCACAATTACTGGCAATGTAGGTCATACGTTACTAGCAAATGTATACTGTATTGGTCCATCTACCTCATAGTAGGACCAATAAAGCTCGAACTTGCTGTACAGTCGAACTTGCTACTAATATAGGTCTGCCATCTAAAATTTTGATTGTTTGGTATTTTTCTAGAGCGTAGTAATAGCACACAGCAAGTTGACGGATGCTCGAATGGTATACGGTGAGGCTGAACTATTGGATGCCAACATCAATAGATCACCGTCGTCGTACCTTAGGAATCCACCTGAAGAACGAGCCAGGTAATATCCTGATGTTTTTGATACTTTAGGTGCACTGTAGCCAATTATTTTGT
The DNA here is from genome assembly GCA_945859575.2 of Herminia tarsipennalis. Taxonomy (NCBI): domain Eukaryota; kingdom Metazoa; phylum Arthropoda; class Insecta; order Lepidoptera; family Erebidae; genus Herminia; species Herminia tarsipennalis. The sequence continues at coordinate 3,122,087 of OX243834.2, read as the reverse complement.
TGCATTATGTCAGCCAATTATATCAGTGAGGCAATAAAAATAAACAAGCAAGCTCCATACACTGCACCACCGATTCCAGTTGAATTGTGGGTAGGCTTGACCTCACTGAGAAACCCTTTAGCTCCTTAGATTTGATCGTCTCGAATGGAATCGAACGAATGGAGTTTTAACCAAATTGAAGCTAAAGTAGCTATAGGAAAAAAGGCGCATTAAAATTTAAGGATTCATCACATTAAAAATTTAATTTCAGATATCAATACGACGTTGACAAGACTCTCTCCCAGGTCCGTTTCGTAACCCCAGACAACAGGATCCTGGGCATGATCAACTGGTTCGCAGTTCATCCCACAAGCATGAACAATACCAACCGGCTGATATCTTCAGACAACGTGGGGTACGCCTCCATCCTCATGGAGAAGGCTCTTAATGGGAACACCACGCTCCCAGGAAAGGTGAGGTATTGGAAAGCTTTTGGAGTCCAAAGAGGGGGAGGAATTAAGAGGCTCAATATTCCTTTCTAATTAAATCTTAGGAGATAGGATGAAAAAATCACCTCACGTAATCAATAAACGCCCTCTTATAAGCATTGGCTGCCTGATAGTAGTTACTATACATAATAATATCTTGGGACAACTCACACAACCCTATCTGATCCCAAACTAAGCAGAGCTTGTACTCTGAAAACCAGACAACTGATAAACATACTTATATATTTCTAAATACATATCACTACATAGTATAAAACAAAGTCGCTTTCTCTGTCCCTATATCGCTATGTATGCTTATATCTTTAAAACTACGCAACGGATTTTGATGCGATTTTTTTTAATAGATAGAGTGAGTGAAGAGGAAGGTTTATATGTATAATAACATCCATATATTTTATACCCATGCGAAGCCGGAGCGGGCCGCTAGTTATATATAAATAACACCCAGACAATAAACCATCGTGCTCGTCACGTCACACAAAGTTTTATACTGGGTGGGGATCGAACCCACGACCTCTTGCGTAGCAGTCGGTCAGTCATACACTTTTACCACGCCACAGGGGCAGTCAAATATATTCTCATACTAAAACTATATTTTAAGGATGCTAGCAATACCTGGAGTACTTGAATCACCTCTGCTCATATTGCGTAAGTGTGTGTGTATTCTATATTACAATACTCCCATCTCCTCCATTACGAACATCTGACATGGTTTAACCTCGGTAATTTGTCGAGACACGAATCCCATAAGAAGAATCTAATTAAATAATTCATTTTTGTTTGAGCTAATAACGATTGCTTACGCCTTTCTTTCAACTTCCAGGGTAGCATAGTCTGTGCCTTCGCCTCCACAAACCTAGGCGACGTGTCTCCCAACACTCGAGGTCCTCGCTGCGAGTTCTCCGGGAAGGTCTGCGACCAGGAGAAGCTTCTGTGCAAGCTGCCCAAGGAGAAGTGTTTCGCTTCAGGACCTGGGAGAGACATGTTTGATAGCACCAGGATTATAGCTACTAAGATGTTTCAGACTGCTATGGTGAGTGGAAAACTGCAGTGACTTTTTTGACTTGGGAAAACATGAGAAGATATTTTGCAAAGCCCCTTCACAAAAATAGGTGGATGCACGGAGTCTAAAGGCTGAACTAATTAATTGTTGCAGTTTCTATCAGAGGACACTATTTTTTACTTACAGACCTGTATAAATGGTATCATGCAGTGGCGGATTCACAGGGAGAGGTCTAAGGGGGTCCACCATCCCTCCCCTCAGAAGCTTCGAGTCCTGATAAAAATATATCAAACTCCTACTACTATATAGCACTACTACTACTCAAACCAAAATCTTTGTATTCTCAAAGGCCAAGCCCCTCCAAACAAAACCTTGGTTCTGCCACTACCCTTGTGTTCAATATGTGTATCAAGTCCTTCATGATATCAATATTTCTTTCTGAGAACTGAAAACTGGGTTCTTATTCACGATCTTTTTCCGTATCCACAGCAAGTCAAATGTCCGTCGCGCATGTGCGTTGATGCATTTGTGAGCACACTTCTCCATCTACCATCATTTTGACAGTTCCGTATGGGCTTGCCGTGGACATAATAATAATAATAATAATATCTTGGGACAACTCACACAACGCTATCTGATCCCAAACTAAGCAGAGCTTGTACTCTGGAAACCAGACAACTGATAAACATACTTATATATTTCTAAATACATACATATTATAGATAAATAACACCCAGACACAGAATAAACCATCGTGCTCATCACACAAAGTTTTATCCTGGGTGGGGATCGAACCCACGACCTCTTGCGTAGCAGTCGGATACACTCCCACCGCGCCACAGAGGCAGTCAAACATGGAATAAGGTCGTGAATAAGGACCCTGATTAGACCCATTAATTTTCTTGGTTGGTGCGTTATTGAAGTCCGAGGATAGTATTTACGAGCATATCCCAAATATCGTACCTATGCTCTTCACTCAATCTACTAACTGCTCATGATTCCAGAAACTTCTAAACGAGCCTGGTGAGGATTTAACAGGTCCTCTCGGAATAGTACATCAGTACGTCGAGATGCCCACTGAGGAGGTGTCTCCTTTCGATCCAGTTACAGAAACATTTAATACTGTGAGTTTATTTTTACTTTTAACCCCTTATCTGTATGTACTAATTATACAATTGATGACTGTATTGAAGAGATTCAAGAAAAACGAATCTAGGTCAACTAAGTAATTAAGGGCTTTTAAATCTGAAACCGTGCCGTGTGGTGCCGGCTTAAGAATACTGCCACCCCATATCTTCCCGTGGGTGTCGTCAAGGCGACTAAGGGATTTCACCCCGGAGGACGGGCAGCAGCGTCCTTTGCGTATTTAAAGCCTTACTGCGATCGCCAACCCGCTCGCCAAGCGTGGCGATTATGGCAATTACCCCCAGGATCTACATACTAGTAGGTTCTACTGGGGAGACCCGTGCCCAGCAGTGGGCCATCATATGGGTTGATATGTAAATCTGAAACTATTCTTTTTTTATATGTCAGTCTATTTGTTAAGGGTAAACGAAAAACTCCTTAAATTGATTACTTTATTACGGTTTCGGAGTTATCTATAGTTTCATCAATGTACTTTCTAGCCTGGATCCTTACTACGTTCTTTTTTTTCGTTCTCGCGGCAAGCCCGCGTGATCTGTCAAAATCTTGTCATAATGGTAAATAGAGAGCTGCGCTTAGAAATGCATCAACGCGCATGCGCGGCAGACATCTTTGAGCGCACCGCGCATGCGCCAGCTCGTGCGGGCTTGCCGCGAAAACGAAAAATAACGGACCCAGGGGGTCTAGACAAAGTCACATTCGAAAAGCGAAGTCGATAATGGAAAAGAATTATAGTATAGAATTTGACGTTTGCGGTGGAGACCATAGACATTTATTTATTTTTTTGCGAACGATTAGTACGGCGTTATCGAATTCGCCACGGAACGAATGTACCTTGTCGATCGCATTTATTCCCGTGTCGAACTGTGTAAATATAATTGTAACGCGAAAGTTATAAAAGTATCACACTATTTGCTTGTCCCGGCTGAAAGCAACCAGTCTTCATGGCTAATGGATTCTTACGAAAGACCATTAGCAAATAACCCCACGTCAGTTTCACATTATTAAGGGTCATTCATCTCCATATCATTTTTTTCTCACCAGAGTCAAAAAGTCAAGGGTTGTCTCCCAGCCATGGGTTACAGCTTCGCAGCCGGCACCACGGACGGTCCTGGCGCCTTCGACTTCAAGCAGGGCACCACTACGTCCAACCCATTGTGGAATGCTGTCAGGGACTTCATCGCTGAACCCACGAAAGAAGACGTCAAGTGTCAAGCTCCTAAGCCTATACTTCTGGCTACTGGAAGGGTATGTTAGTAGGTGGCTACCTTCGAATTCTACCCATTATACTACCGACGTGAACCCATTCCTAACATGATCCATTGAGCTTAGCTGGAGGGGTTAACAGGATTGCTTACTACTTAGCCACAATTCCACATTGATAGTTATATTTTAAAAAAAAGAAAGTGTGTTTTGCTGCTACATTATCATCTTCTTGAATTTATCCTAAAAAAAAATTGCATCGGTTCCTCAAGCTACCCTAATAGTAACTGAGTCCTGGACGTAGAGACCAGGACTGCGCCATAACCTCACAAAATTGACCACTCTCTAGAAAGAGACAACGCTACTTTGTGGACAATACCTGTCAAAGTCCGCACGAGTTTTTTCTCTCTTTCACGCTTTGCAGTCAATATTTACTTTTTAATTGAAAGAGATGACGTGGTCCAGGTCTATACGTGAATGGTAAATTACACTTTAGTGTATCTATGATTTTTTATAGTTGACATAGATCAAAATTACCCTCGGCGGGTGCGCGCGTAAAAACTATTCTGGTTAAAATTGATCACATCCGGAATTTGGTTTGGTGGTAGGGGCCACCAAAACAAAGTCCCGGATTGTACCTATTTTAAACAGAATAGTTTTTATTTCAGACATTGCTAACCCTGCATCTGTAAGTGATTCACAGTGTCGGGTAGCTTACGATGAAGTTGTCAAACTCCCAATAATTTTTGTGGAGAAACTCTCATGTATGTCACTGGAATACCATTGATCGATTTACTCTTCTTTCATTCTGAGAGTTAATAGTTTGTGCTAGAACAAATCTGACAGGTTACTCAAATAACTTAGTAAAATTCTCTCCCTCCAGGCGAAATTCCCTTACGAATGGCAGCCCAAAGTGGTCTCCTGTTCAGTTGCTCGTCTCGGAGGTTTCTTCCTAGCGGCAGTTCCAGGAGAGTTCACCACTATGTCTGGGAGAAGACTGCGGAACATCATCGCCAAGACTGCTCCTGAAGCCAAGAAGGTTGTCATCGCTGGACTGACCAACATTTATTCTGATTATATAGCTACGTTTGAGGAGTATCAGGTAAAAATTCCATTTTAGATTTGAATGCGAGTTAGGCTTAAATTTTCATTATTAAAACTCTGAAACACGCTTAGACTCTAATAGTAACTCACCAAGTAAATTCAATGGTTAGAACGTTTTATACTATCACTAGGAGTGCGCCGCTGTTTCATCCGCTTTAAATTTAATTAAACATATTGATACGTGTCAAGATGGTAGGTTAAAATGCCAAATTCCGCAATGACGTCTTTATTGTGTCACTATTTTACACATAACACTAACACAATGTTCACTGATCAACATAATTCACTTAGGATGCAAAACAACTCTTGTGGTACGTCGGAATTCTACATGTACATGTAATGCCAAGTTCGCAAACAATAGGTAAACCCGGAGAAAAGAACCTAGCAATAAAAACTCGCGGCCTCTCTTTCCAAATTGGCATTTTTACAATGTTTGAATGTTTATAAACTTGATATGATATGATATATTGATAACAAAACGATTTTGTCAAGTTTAATTAATGATACTTGAGAAAATCTTTTTGCATTATAACAGTTTCTGAGGTTAGCGCGTTCAAACAAACAAACTCTGCTTTTTTGTAATATTAGTATAGATTGAGGTTAAGAATGCTTGAGAGTGCTTAGGAAAACAAAACAACAAATATAGAATACAGCATTCTGTTTAGTTCCATACACACTACAATATATGAGTATTTAAAATTCTCCACTAAAGTAGAAAAATAAATTGTTTTAATTGTTGGTTAACAGGCTCAAAGATATGAAGCAGCTTCAACCATTTTCGGACCACATACGCTCGAGATTTATCTGAACAAGTACGTCGAGCTCACCAACGCTCTCATCTCGGTAAGTTCAGTACAATGATAAATAAATGTACGACTCCCTGGTGTTGAGGAGTTATCATAGCTCATGGATAGTTAAACTAGAGGTGTCTTTGCAATGGTTCAATGAGTTTTTAATTAAACGTTACTGAGAATCCTGCCGATCAAATGGGTTATCTGGTAAATACTACATTTGAATTTTTCTTTTCTTTTCGGTGAAATGAAATGAAATAAAAAGGACATGAAAAGTATTGAAATGAAATGAAATAAAATGAAATGAAATGAAAATGAAAATGCGTTTATTTCGATCTTCGATAGGGTGCTGTAAAGTGTCAATTAAGCGGTAAGCACATCGTGAGATAATGAAGTTAAACATAATTATTACTGTCATTCCATAGATAGGTGACCGTTATAATAATGTAACACTTTTTCGTGCCAAAAAGGGCACATTAAGCCGTTGGTCCTAAGCTTATAATAAATCTGACCAGCTGACTCACGCAATTTCGTCTGCGTAAATTTACCCCGTTTTTGCAACATATTGCATTGCTGCTCCGTTCCTATTGGTCGTAGCGTGATGTTATATAGCATATAGCCTTCCTCGATAAATGTGCTATCCAACAGTAAAATAATTTTTCCATTCGGACCAGTACTTCCTGAGATTATCGCGTTCAAACAAACAAACAAAATCTTCAGCTTTGTAGTATAGATGAGATTGGTCGCTCTGACTGAAAACGGTAAGGAGAAAATAACTTAAATTTTGCTTATTATTAGGCAGATAACAAAAATGACATCCCAGTTTTGGTCCTTAAAATGGCCGTAAACCATTTTTTCCTGTAACTATATTATTTTTGGGTGGTAACCTATAGGTGTTCAATTTGACCACAGTCAGCATATCTATACTAATATTATAAAGCGGAAGAGTTTGTTTGTTTAAACGCGCTAATCTCAGGATCTACTGGTCCGATTTGAAAAATTCTTTTTTTGTTGGATAGCCCATTTATCGAGGAAGGCTATAGGATAAATGTTTCAAAAACGGGGAAAAATTACGCATACGAAGTTGCGCGGGACAGCTGGTTTGTAATAATCTTGTCAGTGTTACATGACAGCAATAAAAAATCAAAATGGCGACAGCCAGACGTCTTATTGTGATAGAGAAAAAAATTAAAGTCAACCAATTATGTCATGTGGGGTATCATCGAGTAAGTATTTAAATCATTTTTCACTTATAATAACCGTTTAGCGATTTAAAATTTGTTACCAACTACTTTCACTCAAATTTTCATTACGTTATGTTTTACAAATACAACTAAGCACTAAAAAGTATTAAATAAAAAATGAATGTTATAAATAAAAAAACCCGCCTGCTTTAAAAAGATTGAAACAAGATAACCTTAAATCATGCAGTCGGAGTCATTCATGAATCCCAGTGTCTCATTTCTCCCCTCCCCAGTCCTCCTTTTTTATTGTAAATTTCAATCTAAACAAGATAGAGCTACTACGAACGCCTCTAGATCTCAACCTCAGCCATCAGAAGCCTGAAATTGACTTCTTGTTCACTTTCAATACCGTCCTCGTCACTGTTCCAGGGCACATCAATGAACCCAGGTCCGGACCCCCCCGACCTGAGCGCGCAGCTGATCTCGCTGGTCCCGCCGGTGCTGTGGGACTCCACGCACTGGGGACACGAGTTCGGTGACTGTTTGTTGCAGCCGCAGAAACACTACAGCTATGGGGATATCGTTATGGCACAATTCGTAAGTTGAGAATAACTTGCACAAATTTGACCGTTGTATTTATATTTTATTAGCTGATCCGTGCAACTTCGCCTGCGTAAATTTTCCCTGTTTTTGCAACATTTTTTGTTGTTGTTCCGCTCCTATTAGTCATGGCGTGATGTTATATAGCCTAAAGCCTTCCTCAATAAATGGGCAATAAATAGAAAGAGAATTTTCCAATTCAGACCCGTAGTTCCTGAGATTATCGCGTTCAAACAAACAAACAAATTCTTCAGCTGCTTTATAATTTATACCACTGGGATTCCAAAAAAACCCTCTGGGATTTTGTAGACTATTAGGTCTCGAAATTGAACTGAAGCGCGTATGAAATGATGTAACTATTATGGATTTCGGTTTAAGTTTTAAAATAAATGAAGGAAAATCTCAAATTCGAGTGAGGTTCGAAACAAAACGAAGTTACCGAGTTCCACTCAAAAATTTCGAAAATTGACTCTTATTTTGCCAAAGCACATTATCGTATCTATTTTTAAAAAATCTTAGAAGTCCTCAACACAGATTTAATGCCTGCCGGTCGCTAAAGTCCACTTCTCAAAATTTGAAATTCCAAATTGTTCGAAAAAATCCTGAAAGGCAGGCCTAAACCTTCAATAACCAAGGTGACCTCATTGCAGGTGTCCGGACACCCTCGCAACAGCATCCGTCACGGGAGATGGTACCTGGCGGTCGAGAGGCTGGAGTCAGAGGAAGATGACGCCTGGACCGTGGTCGCTAATGATGCTGATTGGGAGACCAGGTATGTAGTAGGGTACTGACTCCGTTCGGTCAGAAAATACTTAAATACAGAAACCTGACCGAAATCTTTTGGAAAATCATTATGGATATAGTTGTCTCAACGTAAGTTGACCGAATTGAAGTAGGCGACAAGTGGTTGCGCAGATGCATTTTTTGGAAGTAAATGGTGACAGGAAGCGGGGGGCGGGGGCGGTAACTAAACCAAGAGAATTAGATATGAGATTACGCATTACATTGTCTTATTACTGTTATTATTAGTATTAGGTACTAACTCACGTTTTTTGTGATTATTTTCGTAAAGAAATTGTTTTTCAAACTTTCTTTAGTATTTACTGCAACTGTTCTAAATTTAAACTTTTAGTATTTTTAGGTAGGTATATTGTTGAATAAAATAAAATATTTATTCATTCATGTAACAAAACCTGAAAAAAAAAACTTTAAGCAAACATAATTTAGTTTTTAATCGACCCGTAAGGGAATAAAATAAAGGTCATTCTTACTTTAGTTCCGCAAACGGCCACCAGGGAAATTAAATCGTCACCAATACTTTTTATGTTTTTAAACCCCCAACAAAAAAGAAATGTCGTAAATATAATGTATCTCATAGCTCCCAAATGAATGGACCAATTTTGATGTAGTTTTTTCTATTTAAAGCTTGTATAACTAAAGCGTTTTTAAGCCTTATTTGATAAAAATCGGTTCAGCTGTTTTGAAGATAATATAATCAACTTTAGCATTAACTTGTTACTTAAACAAAAATTTTATGTGCAGATTCAACTGGATTCGCGACTCCAAGGTCATGGGGACTAGCCACGTGGAAATCGAGTGGGAGATCCCTGTGGGTACCCCCAAGGGTACCTACAGGATACATCACTTTGGTAACTACAAGTATGTGCTTGGAGGGATCTATCCTTATCATGGTTTTACGGATAGTTTCCAAGTGTCATAGAAGAAAATAGATCTTAAAAAGGAAAAAGATGATATAATGTATTTACGTTCGGTTTTGAATAGATTGTTATGAGATTAATTTGATTAAGTAGTGAAGGATGAATTAATTAACGTGATAAGAGATTGCAAGAGTTGTGCAAAAGTGCGGGAAACTGAGCTGTCATCATTTTCAAAGCTTCACATTTAACGTATATGACTTGATGCTGACATAAAGTCTGCCTATATTGCAGAAGATTTTTTTGATTGAAAAAGTTATTGCAATTGACAAAATAATATCGCGCGAGTCAAACTCGAAGTTCTGAGTTTTTACTTTTTTTATTACTATTTTCTTCTTTACAAATACAATAATTTATTGCATTAACTACCGACTAGATAGCGCTGCGAAGGCCCAACTCGCAAGCATCAAGGGATAGAAAAGTTTGAATCTACTAACATAGTCCAGATAGGTGGTTCGATTCTGGCCCCGGTTTGGCTACGGAAGTCTAGGGTTCGATTCCTGAGTCTGGACTTCAATTTTTTCTATCTTTCAAAAATGCAATTATATTTGTAAAGTAATTGGCAAGAAATACCTATAAAAATTACTTCACTATTTTCTTTTTCACTTTTTTTTTAAGTCTGCCTAGGAGTTCATGGTGTGATTGATCCCACAGAATCCCCAATCTAGTTACACCTGTGAGGGTTAAGGTAAATATTTAAACCTTTAACACATAACGGTCTTGACTTCACACAGCTGGTCTGTATTCATCACAGTTATCTGTGGTGTTCATACATATTTATTAATAATGTTTGTAAGAATGACAAATGACAAAATAATAGTATTTTGGAATTGATAGTGTATTTTGTTGAGACGATTTATTAAAGCCAGTAAGATCTTATCTATTTTATAGAACTTATCGTTGTAGTACGTATACCTACTGATACAATATTTTTTGGAATGAAAGTATTTTGTTATAAAATAATACTTAAATGTCGTGAGAAAAAATAGTTTTAATTAAAATTAATTTAATATTTAATTTAAATATATTTTTTCTTAAGAGATATGTCGGGGCGAGGGTGGCCGTATGCGACATTTGCATCAGTATTCGAACAAACATTGTGTCATTCGGCCGTGATGTAGTCACGTAGGTATACTTCAAGCAAAGTAAAGTTCGTTATAGTTAAAATTATTTTGATTAAACAAACGCTTCTATAACAACACTCGTACTATGATAACGCTGACACCTTGCATACACAAGTCAACCGGAGACGTGCTTTCGCTTCGACCTCTCAATACAAACTGCCTGCCCCACTCTCGGCATCTCAAAACGTAAACGTCAAACGAAAGTCACGTCATCCACCGGCGGCCATGTCAGTGAGTCAATACACTTGCCATTTAATCGAAACATATGTTATGTCTACGGAAATAAGGCAGCGATCTTCTTTCTCCGACATATATTATTGTTCGTTCAACATAAAAAAGTTATTTTTATTTTTGCCAAATTTTTGGTGTAAGAAATAATTTAGAAGTATTTTAATAACCAAAGTGACATTATAGAATTACTTCATTAGCTGTAAGTAAGTAAACTCTGGCCGACGAAACGAGATGAAACTTTACTATTTATGTAGTTCCACCAGAAGATAAACTTTAACCAGATGGTTACTTTCTAACAAAAGATACAATAAAAAATGTCAATTTTTTTTTTATAAAATGTATAATAAGTAAAGTATCTTATTGTAAAATATATTTGTTTTTATCTCGTTTTCACTAGCCCGAGTGTAAGTAGCATGCTTTATTTGGAATTAACTAGTCTTTAGATTTTTCTTTTATCCTAAGTTATATTAATTTTACTGAGTATAAAATAAATACATTTTTGCCTTTGTACATTTTGACGTAATTTTTTTTATGATGAATTGACGCAGAATAATCTCACTCCTGCAGTATAAATATACTGAAAATGAAAATAATGACGGGCTAATTCAGTCAAATGATCAATTTTCAGCAGCGGCTATTGCGTCCCAGCATAACTGTTAATTTTTTTTTTGAGTGTGTCAGAGCTGTACTAAGGGCAAAAGGACCGTCACTATTTTCATGGCTCCTCATGCAATGTGAAAATGTGAGTCAATGTGAAATGTCCCATTTTGTAATAGTATTCAGAAATTAACTAAAATCGACTAGATTCTCCTCAATTGAAAAACAATGTTGAAGGTAGTAAGTAAACTTTTTCAACTCGATAGAATTTCGTATTTTGAGTTGTAAAAGTTTTCTTACGTAGGTACCTACAGTTTGCGACATTTCTTTGTAAAAGTAGGCAAGATTAAATGTAATAAATACATCCGACGGGAGCTGGTGCATACATGGTGGGGACGCGTACTGTTTTACGACTGGACAATTACTTATCCATCGTTAACTGTCTGTTAAATTACTAACGGCCGGTCTCAATAATCTACCTATCGATGGATTTGGCTTCAGGAGATAGAATTTTGATATATTTTGTATGGAGCTTTTGTCAAATATATACCTCTAGTAGCCAATTCTATCGATAGTTAGATTATTGAGACCGGCCGTTAGTCTAGTAACAAACCTGATTTTGTTCAGGTTTTTATGTTTGTCACAAATGTTAGTTATGCTACTACAGTAAGGCAGGTATTTGAACAGACAGTTAATGGTAGATAAGTTATTGAGACTGGCCGTTAGTCTTTACCATCTGACCTCGTATTCCAATTGCCATGTCGCCCTGTAGCGGATTATAGGTATTTGCTTACCTACAAAAATGTACTTTATATTATAATAATTTGCTATTCTTGCGTATTTATTATAAGCCATTACTGTAAATACGTACCTAATTAATGTATTTACGTAAGTATCTAATGTGATATAAAACTGTATAAAGATATTTATTTTTAATTTGATCTTTTATTTGAAACCTACCTATTCGAAGTTCAGACTCAGGAATCGAACCCGAGACTTCTGTATGCCAAACCAGGGCCGGAATCCAAACACCTATCTGGACTATGTTACTAGACCTCAAATTTCTCTATCCTTTCTTGCATGTCGCAAAAGATTTGGGCCCTTGCATGCGCATCTAGCCGCTACTTAAATTATGATGTCGCAGGCCGAATATTATAGTTATTTTTATAGGCATTTCATTATTTGCACTTTTAAAAGATAGAATTTTTTTAAGTCCAGATTCAGGAATCGAACCCGAGACTTCCGTAGCCAAACCGGGGCTGGAATCGAACCACCTATCTGGACTATGTTACTAGACCTAAAATTTCTCTATCCTTTCTTGCAAGCGAGTTGGGCCCTCGCTTGCGACATCAAATATGCAAGTATGTATTATTAAAGTAATTGGCAAGAAATGCCTATAAAAATTACTATAATAAACCTACCTAATGTTATGTTTTGCACACAGCAAAGTCTAGAAGTGGTCCTGATTGGAAAAGTAGGTACCTACCTTTACCTTAAGGTAGAGTAAATGAGAAAATAACAACAAAAAGTCGTAGATACCTACAACAAAATGAAGTTAGGCGGCAGTTCCAAGTGTAAAGCTCGTGAGAAAAAACTGCCAAGAAACTCATGACCCTCGCTTTTAGGGTTCCGTAGCCAAAATGGCAAAAGGGAACGCTTATAGTTTCGCTATGTCCGTCCGTCCGTCCTCAGCTTTTCTCAGAGACTGTTAGTGCTAGAAGGCTGTAATTTAGCATGGATACACATATTATTAACGCCGACAAAATGAAATAATAAAATCCTTATAAACATTTTTTTGGGTATCGCCCCTATATGTAAAGTGGGGATGTGATTTTTTTCTCACCTACCCCATCGTGTGGGGTATCGTTAGATAGGTCTTTTAAAAGTTTTAGGGGGTGGTAAGACCATTTTTAGATTTAGAGATCCGTTAGTGAAATATTAATTTAAATTATTATTAAATTAAAAAGGAAAACTATCACAGCTAAGAAGGTTTCGTAACCGTTGATCAAATGAGAAGTAACAAAATTTCGTACAAATTCCATTGAATAATATGAAACAAAAACGACTGAAAACCTACTTCATAAGCCGCATTATTCGGAGGGAGGGAGGGGGGGTCACCACGGAACCCTACATTGTGCGTGGCCCGACATGCATTTGCCCGTTTTTTTTCTTAAAATCATCATTAGGGGCCATTCATTTATTATGTAAGACAATTTAGAGGGTATGATAGGTCACATTTGTTATTTTTGTGATCGTACGTATGAACTTTAAAGACCCACCCGGATTTGACAGTACGTAAGATCACAAAAAATACGCAAAGTTATGTATTATACATCTATACTAGCTGTCCCGCGCAACTTCGTCTGCGTCAATTTTCCCCGTTTTTGCAACATTTCTCATTGCTGCTTCGCTCCTATTGGTAGTAGCGTGATATTATATAGCGTATAGCCTTCGTCGATAAATGAGCTATACAACAGTGAAAGAAATTTTCAATTAGGATCAGTAGTTCCTGAGATTATCGCGTTCAAACAAACAAACAAACAATCAAACAATCAATCTTCTTTCCTACTTGAAATACACTGACGGACTTATAAACTGCATCAAAGTAATAGACGACTTTGAAATAAATATTTTAACCAAGTATGCAAACTTTCTATACAGATTTAAATTGAAACCTCTAGATTGGTTCGTGAACTTTAAAACAGCGTAGGATCATATCTTTAAGTTTAAGTTTATGTACTGGAAAGGACCTTAAGACCTTTTTTGAAGAAAAAACAGAAGTTTAAGGAAAAATTGTTTAATTAAAAAATTGGTTTTAACAATAGACACAAACTTTATGCAAGGGTTTATTTGTGTTTTAATAAGGTGTATTACCCCCACGTGCCCTTATTACGGATTCTAATCGGTTCCGCATAGATTTTATAAGGGTTTTTAAAAGATCTTGCGGAATATTGTCCCATTCTTCTGAAAGTGCTGTTCTTAGTGCTGCCACTGTCGTAGGCGAAGGGTTTCTCGCATATACAGCTCTTTTTAAATTGTCCCAAACATGCTCGATGGGATTAAGATCCGGGCTGCGTGCTGGCCAATTCATTGTACGTATCCCAACCTCTTCGCAATAATGTTGAACTTGTGCAGCTGCATGCGGCCGGGCATTATCCTGCATTAAAGTAAAATTTTCGCCTATGAATCCCATGTAAGGCACCACGTGATCTTCTAATATCTCTGTTATGTAGCGATGTGCTGTCAAACCCCCTCTATTACCGTTTTGACGGACCATGTCTATGAACACAAGTTCTGTTCGCCCGTTCATCGATATGCCACCCCAGACCATACATGAACCGCCTCCAAAAGGAACACGCTCCTCAATGCAACTTTGAGCATATCGCTCCCCACGTCGACGATAGACTCTTCTGCGACCATCTGCACCATATAAACATGTCCTACACTCGTCCGTGAACAATACAGAGGCCCACTGCTCTTCTGTCCAATTCAGGTGATGACGCGCAAATCTTAAGCGAGCTTGTCTGTGAGCTGCAGACAACTTTGGACCATTTGCTGGTCTAAAAGGGGTGATAGCCGCTTCCTTTAACCTTCTTCTTATTGTTCGTGCACACACGTTTTTTCCACGCACTTCATTAAGCTCGGTTTTGATGTTAACTGACGTGAGGAAACGATTTCGCAGGGAAGTTGTAACAATAAATCGGTCATCACGACCTGTGGTTGCTCGAGTTCTGCCTGTACCACGTCTCCTCCTGTAAGAACCTGTCTCTACAAACCTTCTGTATATTCTACAAACCGTAGACTGGTTTAAATTTAAATTTCTACCAATCGTTCGTTGATCCAAGCCCTCCCGCACCAATGCTACAATTTGTGCCGCTTGTTCGGACGAAGTATCCATATTATGGTTCAAAAACTCTCGATGTGTTAAAAAACTAACCCAACAATTATGCTGGTAACAATAATTCAATTGACCAAACAAAAAAAATCAATGAGAATTAATTTAAAACTTTGCTATAAATAACACGCAAATCTGATACTACGAGTAAATTTTCTTTTCCCGGCTATATTCATTTGTTTTACCGCAGTTCTATTTTTAAATTTAATTTTTTTTTAAGATTAAGAGCCAGTCTTTCCATATTTATATAATTTAATCTAAAAAGTTTGCATACTTATTATAAAAAATCCTTTTAGAGTAAACCTGAACTTTGATGCAGTTTATGAGTCCGTCAGTGTATAACTAGACTAGATGTATGTTTACTTGCACAAGGTTTCCCGTGATGGTTCGCTTCTGGCCCCGGTTTTGCTACGGAAGTCTCGGGTTCGATTCCTAGGTCTGGACTTCAAATTTTTCTATCTTTCAAAAATGCAATAATTGTATTTGTAAAGTAATTGGCAAGAAATGCCTATAAAAAATACTTCAAGGTCATTTAAGTAGAATACAAAGCCTCGGTGGCGCAGTGGGAGTGTGCCCGACTGCTACGCAAGAAGTCGTGGGTTCGATTACCACGCGGGACACCACTTTGTGTGATCCACAAATTGTTGTTCCGAGTCTGGGTGTACTTTGTGTCCGTGACTTTTATCTTTGTAAACTCCCCCGCGACACAGGGCTGTGGGAGTCGTCTTTTTAAAAGAAAAAAAAAATGCCTTGGAATTATTTCCTATCTATAATTGCTATCTGAATTATTATAATTTAATATCAATTTATTTCTCTTCCCGATATTTTTAATATCAATGAAATCAAATGTTAATCATATAAATCGGACAAGATAAGGTTACACGTTCGTTGATATGTAAGTAACAAATGTATTAAGGCCCCACTGTTAGATAAGATAATTATAAAATTCTGTTTGTAAAATATCTTATGTACCGCTAGGGGGCAATCTCTGTACCTATAACTAACCAGTTTCTTAGAAATAAAACTTTTGACCTACCCGATGGGATTTATACGACAATAAAATAATAAACGCACGTAGGTAGGAATATTTTAAAGCGTCTTCTAGACGGTTGGAAACAAAGCTTCCCGCCAAGGTGACCTTGCTGGTTTCCAACCGTGTAGACGGCTGTTGCAAACCATGTTCCAAGTAATTTGGTTTACAACAGCCGTCTACACGGTTAGAAACCAGCAAGGTCACCTTGGCGGAAAGCCTTGTTTCCAACCGTCTAAAAGACGCTTTACTCCTCTGTGTTTAAATATAAAGCATGTTCTAGGCGGTTGGAAACAAGCGTACCTACAAACCAAAGTGACCTTGGCGGGAGCTTTGTGTGGCCCACCGTTTTTACGTAGTACTTGGTTTGCAACAGCCGTCAACACTGTTGGAAACCAGCAACGTCACCTTGGCGGGAGGTTTTGTTTCCAACCGTCTGGAACATGCTTAAATAAGAACGAGTATGCCACGAATACGAAAACATTTGTCGTATAATGCGTCTTCCAGACGGTTGAAAACAAGTGTTCCCGCCAAGGTGACCTTGCTTGTTTCCAACAGTGTAGACGGCTGTTGTAAGCCAAATTACTTGGTTTGCAACAGCCGTCTACACAATGTTGGAAAAAAGCAAGGTCACCTTGGTTTGTACGTTTGTTTCCAACCGTCTGGAAGACGCTTAAACCGTTGAGATACCTACTTAATTAGTAGGTATTTCTCGATGTATATATAAATCCAACCGAGGCGGCCAAAAGGTGAAAGAAAAATGTTGTAATTAACCGATACTTAACTGCAAACTTATTAACGTAGGTATTTCATATTTAAAATGTTACAGCATGTAGCGATGAGTCCCCTATACAACCTGGGACTCTATAACACACAATGTTAATAGACAAAATCAGACTAGAAACCAACATTAATTTGAAAATTTGTCCCATTTGAAGCTTTGTCACATGTGGGAATCGAACCCACAACCAGCACAGCATTCGTACCGAATCTCACTAAGCCCTCGATGTAATCGAAACAAGCACAGTCGCGCATTCGGCAAACTCAAATCATACCCTTACTAGGAGCACGACAACTAGTTATAAATATTACTCTGCTTGCCATAAGGCGCCATTCATTTATTACGTTAAACGATTTAGGTAGAAGGGGTGTCGAATGTGAATTATTTTTTCTTAGAAGGGGGTAGGAGGGGGTCTTAATAGTTCTTACTTAAGATCACAAAAATGTGCAAAGTTAAGATTACACTTTGAAAAAAGCGTGAGTACGAAGGTGAGAGAGAAAAAGAAGTTTCACATAACCTTTTTTTAAATGAAAATTAAAACAAGCCTAAAGTATTTTTCACAACAAAAAACAGGGGATCGGCCGATTCTTATTTTTTATTACATAGGGAAGGAAGGGAGTTAAAAACTGCCCAAATCGTCTTACATAATAGATGGCGCCTAATGTTTGTCTTTACTGATATTTGATAAATATCATGTATCAGTAAAGATTCCGGATATGACACTAGCTAGTGTCATAACCGAATTAATTATTGAATAATTATGAAGAGTATCGATCGTAAAGGTAACCTACAGTACGATCAACGCAACTTGACCGGATTGAAGTTAGGTTTTTATCACTTTCGCGCATGTCATAGAGATGCGTTCCTATAATTACTAACGAAAACGATTAATTATGTTTAATCGATAAAAAATACTAACAACATTTTAATTTAAAAATATAAAAACACTATTTAAATGAGTTCATAAAAGTTTAAATTTAGAACAGTTACAGTAAATACTAAAGAATCTTTGAAATACAATTTCTTTACGAAAATAATCGCAAAACAACATGAGTTAGTAATACTAATTATGACAATGTAATGCGTAATCGCATCTCTAATTCTCTTGGTTTAGTTACCGCCCCCGTCCCCCGCTTCCTGTCACCATTTACTTCTTAAAAATGCATCTGCGCAACCACTTGTCGCTTACTTCAGTCCGGCCTAGTTACGTTGATCGTACTGTACATAAATACCACCCCATGCTAATGTGAATAAGGTCCTAGATTTGACAAACACTACACAACCCATGAAATATTTTAATTATAATAAGTAAATTATGAATATTATCTGCCCATTATAATCTCTTATAATTTGTGCATTCTTCAGTACTGACTATCAACTAACTATATGTAGGTATCTATCACTTAGATTAAATCTGTTCTGTAGTGCGATAATTTACATTTTTCTGTAATTCTGGTGATAATATTGTTAAGGCACAGATTGCTTTATTCTTGTGTTTTGTGACTTTACGTAAGCTTCTGTCGTACGTACCTACATCAAACGGACTTGAAACACCCAAAACAAAAAATGGTAAAATCAAATAATGTGTAATACTTACTTCTTGGTTAAAATTCTTAAACGTAATTTAAACGAAATTAATAGTTACAACAGCTCTAATTATAATCAAAATAAGTAAATAAATAATTGGTAAGCAGGCACAAGAAATCTTATAACAACCATTATTGCGTTGCGCAGTCGGGTATAAAAGATTTTTTAAATTTTTTTCGCTATGGATATATTTAAACCTAGGTGAAGAATTTTTTTAAACAGGTTGAAAATAATATAATATAATATAATATATTAAATTGTACAATGAAATTTGTAAATACTTAGCGTTCAATATCAAATATTGTAATTCCAAAAAACAAACTATCTGCCCCTTAAACAGATAATATTATAATAGGATTTTACTCTGATTGATTAAATATTTAATATTTTATTAAATGATTGTTCTTTAGTAGGTGATTAGTGGCGCATGGAATGGTGTTTCTTTTTGAGAATAGTTTTACATAAAAATATTTTTTATATTGTGGTTGCATTTAATATCACCTGTGTGAGTATCTTTTTTATTAAGTACTAGCTTTCGCCCGCGGCTCCGCCCGCGTGGATGTCGGTTATCGCGATAAAAACTATCCTATGTCCTTCCCCAGGACTTAAACTATATCCATACCAAATTTCATCTAAATCGGTTTAGTTGTTTGAGCGTGAAAGCATAACAGACAGACAGACAGACAGACAGACAGACAGACAGACAGACAGCCAGAGTTACTTTCACATTTATAATATTAGTATGGATTTGTTGTTTTGGAAAGATTTATAAAGTTAATTTTCGATCGTAGAAAGGTACTAAAAATTCTATTGTGCCAAATTGTAGGTCTATAGCTTGATTGTTTCGTTTTCGCTGGGGAATTTAACATTTTAGCATTTCTTCGATCTTAAAGTTCCCCACAACTAACGTCTTCCTTCTAGCGTCCCCTAAACGTAACAGATATTTTAAAACATGACCTTCGGGTCCTTCTTCACGGTGACATGTCAAAACCTTATCATAATGGAGAGCTGTGCTTAGAAATGCACCTAGGTGGACATTTTGAGTGAGGCGTAAACGTCTTTATTTATTTGTGAGCACACCTTCCCATTTACCATTATGACAAGATTTTGACAGTTTAGCATGGGCTTGCCGTGGACACGGAATAAAGATCGTGAATATGGAGCCTGACTGGATCATGTGAATCATAAAACAACGGCTGTACTCAACGGCTGCACACCTTCCCATTTACAATTATGACAAGATTTTGACAGTTGCGCATGGGCTTGCCGTGGACACTGCATAAAGATCGTGATTAAGGATCCTAACTGGACCATGTGATTTATAAACAAAGGCTGTATCCACAGCTGCACATGAAAAGGTATATCTAGCTGATTGAATGGGTACGTTAATCTGGTATCCAATCGTAATCTACTGCACACAGTCTCTCTCTAGGAAAACCTTACTTTCCATATGGTAAATAGGTTCTCTAGTGGCTCGAGATAAGAGATAGTTAATAGAGAAAAGAGAGTAAGACGTATAGAATGTGTTTGACACAATCGAAGAGAGATGAAAGAAATGGTCAAGATGGGAGGAAAACTCAAAAAGAACGGAGTAACCATCTATCTTGTGCGCATCGCTCAATCTTCGTCTAAGGGAAGATCACCCGAATTAGATTTCACATTTCTGTAAAGTGGAACCTACATGAACTGACCAAGATACACGGCTACCCTGGATCCCTCTTCACATGCGGCCTTTGCTAATACATCAAGGACTTGGTCAAGCTTGTCACTTCGTTCAGCGGCGAGCGTTACATGGTCTAGACGATGATGGTAAAGATCACGAGTAATTTGACAAAATACGTGTTTCTGTCGAGAATATTCTCGGCAAGTATGGGGGCCTAGACAAGTTTCATCATCATTAAAAGTTAACACCTGCATCACCTCTCTAATCATCTCTGTACATCCATCCACATAAACTTTAGGACTCACAGTTTTAAGTAGGATTGCGCACGTTCTCAATTTGGGCTCCATAAATCAAGAGATCTCAGTCATTGGACATCCAATGATTGGTACCTTCTAAGATTCGATACATTGCACTGTCCATACGGTAACTTACTAATGGAATATACCCAGCAATAAATAATGCCAATGATAGGTACTAGCCGTCCTTGCAGGCTACAGGGACATAGCTACCGCTATGTCTGCCGTATCAACGATACAGCTCCCCCCGGCTATAGGGGCCCTGAACATGCATTAGCAATTGTTCCCCTTGCCAGTGCAAATTTTCGCAAGGGAACTACAATAGTTGTCAAGTTGTCACACCCCAACAAATTAAAAAAAAAGCTGGCCTTGAATTTAAATTCTAAGGCAAGGTACTCTCCAGTATCCTATCCTTGCTATGTGTATTAAAATAAATATCCTAAGTATGGCCTTTAAAACTAGATTGGGAGACTGACAAGTGCGTTATTTTTAGACCAATCATCGAGATATGAGTGAAATCTGCTTATTGATCGACTAATTTAGATAACGCTATCCTCGATGAGGCTTTACCAAATCAGTTTTAATCGTAATTTGACGAGAATTTATTTCGTCAATCTGAATAACTTGTAAGTCTGTGTGAATATTTGTTTTCTTATTATTTTTTAGGTAGGTATATTATTGTAAAAGAAATTGTTACAGAAAGGTGTGGTCAAATTTGTACCGATTTCTAATATAAGGTATCTATACTAATATTATAAAGAGGAAAGATTTGATTGTTTGTTTGTATTGAATAGGCTTCGAAACTTCTGAACGGATTTGAAAAATTCTTTCATCGTTGTGAAGCTACACTAACCCCGGGTGACATAGGCTATTTATTATCTCTGTATTCCCACGGGAATGGGAACTACGCGGGTGAAACTGCGATACGTCTGCTAGTAATGTATAAGTGCAGTGTGTGTAGGAAAAAATATTGCATTATTTAAATAGCGTTTTCTGTACCTGCCTTTATAAAAAATCTAGCTCTTGTCCACCAAGTCGCGGACTTGAAATTTGGAAAAACTTGCCTGTCTCTGTGCCGAATTTTAATCGGGGTTTACGTTATTTTTTTCCGTGTCCGCGGCAAGCCCGTGCGATCTGTCAAAATCTTGTCATAATGGTAGATAGGGAACGCGCATATTAAGATCGTGGTCCATAGACCCAGGTTCATCCATTTTGGCGTGATTGATATCCAAATATCCATCGATTAAAACTTTCGCATTTGTAATATTTATAACACATTTGCTCGTAAAGGGTCTCTTATTTCACCAATTTCAATATCGTAATGTATCTAATTACGTACTTGTGCGTTATTGTAATGTAAAACGCACGGTTTATCAAGATGCTGCGTCTAAGACAAACGGTACTTTTTAAAATCTTAGCAAAGAGTTTTTATGTCAGAATAGTGGTCAACATTATATGAATAAAATTAACTTTGGGAGATAAAATATAATAAATAAACATTGAATTCTTTAATTTCATTAATTTTGACCATAAATTCAACAAACAACACAAAACACAAAAGTATGAATTTACTTTTTAGTAACACTGGCAGTTTTCGTCCCTTTGCCTTAAAAAAAAACCGCTGATGCACGCGCGTCGCTATTTTGTGAACAAGTAAAAATTATTCCACACGCTTTTTCTTTTCGCTGTATTGTTTTTTTATTTATTTTCTCGAAAATATGTGATAAAACGTCGTATGACATACGTGCGTTTTGATAATTACAGCCTCTGCTTTCTTTGTAATTTTCAACTTACCACACTTTTATCATAATGTACTATTGTAAATAGTCAAATATGACTCATTTTAGTAGGAGTCACGCCTATTAGCATAAGTCATATTTTAATTATGACTCAATATTGTGATATCAATCAAAGGTAATTTGATTTGATTGTCATCTCCTTTTGATGCTTTAGGAAGAATAACTTAAGCCGCGTTTCTTATTTCCTTATTGGTAAATTCCCTATTAACAGCACTTAAATCCTAATGTAGAAACAGGCATTTTAAAATAGTTAAAATATTACACAATGTAATAGAGCTGATAGTGAAATATCATGTGATCTCCTCAACAATTAACGGGCCTGCATCAGGGAAAGCAATATTTTATAAAGGAATTTGAGCAGTTGATATAAGCCCATTGTAACTGAATCTAAATAAATCTGAATCACTTTGCAATATACCTAAATCACTGTAGGTGTGCCTTTAATATTTGAAGAGTTCCCCCGACTTCCCCAGGATCCCATCATCAGATAGTGATCTGATAACAATGGAATCAACTTGGAAGTATACCCTTTCAAACACAAAAACAATTTTTCAAATCGGTCCAGCCGACTTTGCGTAATCGGTGAACAAACAAAAAACATACAGTCGAATTGAGAACCTCCTCATTTTTGAAGTCGGTTGAAAAATAAATTTGAGTCACAAATTGTTACTAGTGGTTAGAGACTGACTATAAAGCCAGAGATCGTAGCTAGGATCGTAGGTTTGATTCCTACCCAGGAAAAATCTTTGTGTGATATGTAGGTATCTACTTACGATTATTTGTTACGTATCTATCTCTTTTTTAATACACGGCCATCTGATCTCAAACTAAGTATAGGCTGTCCTCTACCTAGTTTGAGATCAGATGGTCGTATAAGTTTTCCGAAGATTACTATAATACAAAAACATTTTCATTATTTCAGACAAGATGGCAATATCCATTGTCGGTAAAATAGTCATTGTACTGGTGACTCTTGGAGTCATCGCAGGGCTGACGACAGTCATAATACTGACTGTGAATGATGGCAAAGATGACAATGCCTCAACTACCCCTCCACCTACGGTGGAAGGGTTCCAGGTCGGAGTTGGTATTGCGGACATGACGGGGCCGTGTGTGGAAGTTACTTTTGTGAGTATAGTTGTATTTGAGATCTTAACCTCTTGAGAAAAGCTACTGAAGATGTGCCTACCGAATAGTGCGTTTTACACGACTGCGCAAGAAGGAGGTTTCTTGTTGTTCCAGTGTGTATGCATGCATGGCGACTGGTGTGCTGGTTTAGTGGCTAGTGACCTTGAATGCTATGCCGTAGGGCGTGGGTTCGATCCCCCATAAAACTTTGTGTTTAGAAATTTAAAATTATGTTTATCAGTTGTCTGGTTGCCATAGTACGAGCATTGCTTAGTTTGGGATTAGATAGCGTTGTGTGAGTTGTCCCAAGATAGTTGTCCCATCTAGACACAGAATAAACACGATATTGCAAGGGCCGAGACGAGTCCAAAAATAAAGAGGCCATCTATTTTTCTTGTGCATGTCTTCAAATTCAACCGTTCCTTTGCAGATGGGTTATGCCGAAGTTGGACAGAGAGGCACAGGCATCCACTTACGTCAATTCTCGCGAGCCTTCATCTTCCATCAAGGAAACACCAGGGTGGTGTACGTCACTGCTGAGGTTCAAGCTGTCGGTTTAGCTGTTAGGCGAGAGGTGAGTGAAATTTCTTAACGGCAACAGGAGAACGCTAATAAATTGGATCCAGATTGATAAGAGGTCACATCTGGGTCCTTATTCACGTTTTTTTTTTCGTTTTCGCGACAAGCTCGTGCCAACTGGCGCATATGCAAGCGTGTTGATGCATTTCTGAGCGCAGCTTTCTAAAGGGTCTTTCAACAAAGACGGGTCGATGTTAAAATTGAATAAAACTAGATGTGTGTGAGATATTAACGAAATTTATTTTTTATTTGAAAGGCCCGTTTATGCCATTATGCATGAAATATGACATCGTTCAAATGTCCGCCGCGGCTTCGCATGGTGGCACAAATCCGAGAGGTCCAATTTTTAATGACTTTAATGACCGCCAGACCAAAATCCGCACCAAACAGTTACTTTTTGTGGATGCATTGCTATCTGGTGAACCTCATGTGGGTTGTGGTCATCCCATATACGGCAATTTTGCTTATTAACAAAACCATTCATCCAAAAATGTGCCTCGTCGCTAAAGATTATTTTTTGGCCAAAATCGGGGTCCTCTTCCAAGCGTTCCGACGCCCATTCAGCGAACACACGGCGTTGTCTATGGTCATTAACTTTGAGCTCCTGGGTCAGTTGGATCTTGTATGGATGCAGACCCAAGTCCCGACGCAAAATTCTCCAAGTTGAAGTCTGCGAAAGGCCGAGTTCTTGTGCACGGCGAGAAATCGACTGCTTCGGAGTCTCCTGAACACTCTCACGTACAGCGGCGATGTTCTCGGCCGATCTGGCGTTCCTTTGACGTAAAGGTGTTGGTTGGTTGTTTACCGAACCGGTCGTCTCGAATTTAGTCACCAATCGTTGGAGAGTAGACTTTGAAGGGCCACCGCGTCTGCCGTAAAATGGGCGCAATGCGCGCAACGTTTTCACTAACGAACACTCATTTTGATAATAAAGTTTTATCATTTGCACATGCTGCTCAACCGTGTAACTTGCCATGGTGATTTGGCATCAGTGACTGAATAAGAAAAAACAGATTTGACAGATGCCGCCAAATCAAAATGGCCGCCACAGATTATTAATATCGACCCGCTCTATTTGAAAGACCCTTTATTTACTATTATGACAAGATTTTGACAGTTCGCACGAGCTTGTCGCGAAAACGGAAAAAAAGAACGTGAATAAGGACCCTGGTTCTTTTTGAAAATGCAAGTTTGATCTGTTAAGTCCAGTTCTTCTTCTTGATCCTTTTTTATATTTTGCTATCTGTTTGCTAAACTATTTGTAGTCATACTAAGAAATCTACATAATTGCCTAATAGATGCATCACTCTGCTGTTTTCTCATCATTATTAAGATTGCTTACTGAATTAAGGTACCCCGAATTTGGGACTTCAGGATTGTATTTTTCATCAAATATCGATGTGCCCTCTTTTTTTTCATCCTTTATTTTTGAAATCTAAATAGGTATGGCGTCTTCTTTATTTAACCTATCTTTTGAGCTAAATAACTTAATAAACATTGTAATTGTGTCACCCAGGTAGTAAGAAATCTCCAAGCGATGTACGGGAACATGTACAATATCAACAACGTGATCCTGACAGGCACACACACGCACAGCACTCCTGGAGGGTACCTGGTCGACTTCCTGCTTGATATCAGCATCCTCGGCTTCTCTAGGGAGACCTACAACGCTTACGTCGATGGTATCACCAGGGTGAGTAGAGTTACACCAAGATATTTAATGAAATTTTCAAACATTAGGTAATCTATAAGAATTCTCGATATTAACATGTTCATTCACATTCAAAGAAGCGTAATAAGCCTGGCCATACAAAGAGGAAATGCGGCCAGCCTTCTGGGCACAATGCCCATGGGCACCGATCTGGAACAAGTTTATTATTTGTAGTCCTTTACTTGTGATTGTTATTTATTATATTGATGTAGCATTACTAATAAAAATTATAAAATTTTACACTAAATACGTAATAATTACAGATACAGTGTAAGAAGCGTTTAACTTTTATAAAACTCAATTTCAGCGGAATGTCATTATTTCTCTTGAAAATTGCCTATCTCTTAATTACTTTTTAAATGACCATGGGCTGAACAGTTCCCACTCATCAACAAAAATGAAACGTAGCTAAATTGACATATCCTGGCAAGATGATTTATATTTTTTTATTCCATAATCGACGTTGGACGTTGCCCAAATGTATCGGGTTCTCATAGTATCTAACGTTTATACAAATAGTTCGTTAGTAACCAGATAATATCATATACTTAATAACATCTGATGGCCCAAGTTGTAGGCCCATCGCATCTAACATTGGATGCAACGATTATACTATAATTAACCAACACGAACATTTATTATATTGGTTCAGACACAGAGATGTGTTCTATCAGACAGAGGGTTCAGGGATAGCATTTATGACATAGACATAAAGTCGTTTGGCTATGCTATGGGTATCTTTTGTTGTATCGTTTGTATGTTCCAACAAAAGATAGAAATGCTACCCAACTCACTCTAAATATGTAGCGTTTAATAACGTTATGCTAAGTATTACCAAATATTTTCGTTGATTGTAGAGTCGCTTCAGCTATTATTCATGCATAATGCGTTGATACTGATAGCAGGCTTGCCTCAGTACATAATAACAATCGATCAGAAATCAACTCGCCTAATCTTTTACGTGATTACGTAAAAATTAAAAATCCTAACCGACAAAGAGGAACTTTACGACCATGGCGACTCACCACACCAGAAACCAGAACTTGGCGGGCACTTAATCACACCAGATGACGTTAAGTCCTCTCCCCCAAAACGCATAGTCAATTTCATGGTCAGACTAAATAAATATCTTTTAAATAAAGAAAGAGGTGCCCGAGGTGAGGCCTCTATCCAAATACAATACAATATTAGGCTGCTCCTCCTGTACATATTAATAGGATAAATAACTCCTGCGACACACGTTTTATTACAAAGTTCAATATGTTATGTTCCAGAGTATAATTCGCGCGCACGAGAACGTGGTTCCAGCTCGTCTATTCTTTGGTATAACGAAAGTGGCCAATGCTCACATGAATAGATCTCCCTACACTTATAACTACAATCCTCAGGCAGAAAGAGATCGGTAAGACATTAAAAAAAAAGTTGTTAGCAAATTATAAAATCAATTGTTACAAAATCAAAAAAGTTAAAATCCCGTCTGCTTAAAAAAGATTGAAACAGTTTAATCATGCATCAAACTGAAAAACTCAGTTCTGCAGCGTATGCTGTCAGCGAAGTCAGACAGCTTACGGATGTGGAAACAGCAAGGCTAGTTTATTTTGGTTATTTCCACAGCATCATGTCGTATGGCACACTGCTTTTAGGGCAAAGCGGCTGATATTCAAACAATTTTTATGTTCAAAAATGTAGTCAAAAATCATCTTATACGTTGAGATTGTTATACAGTTGATGAATATTTAAATGATAAAGATAAATGGATCTAGTTTCTTGATCCTTGTCACTTTATTATGCTTGGGTGAATTTTGTTGTTACTTTGTTTTAACAGTCAGATTCATTAAGAGCATAGTTTGATTTTTGTAAAGATTCTGCGTGACGAATAAAGGCCATCCTTTAACTTGGCATTACATGTCCATGTAGAATCCCGACGTATCACAAGTGTTGTCTTGCATCCCAAGTGAATAACGAACTTTGAATTTTAAATTTTGCAGTCGGAGGTATTCACGAATCCCAGTGAACTTACTTAACGTTTCAATCTTTTTTAAGAAGGCGTGTTTTTTGATTTATACATTTTTTTTATTTAATTATTTTTAGTGCTTAGTTAACTGAAGACGTAACGTAATAACTGTAACTACCGAAAGTTTGAATGAAAATAGTTGATAATAAACTTTAAATTACTTTATATCCTAAACGGTTATTTTAAGTTAAAAATATTTAAGAAAATTCATCAGAATTTTAAAATACCTAGACGATGAAACCCCACATGACAAGTTGACTTTTTTTCTTTATCAAATTAGGGCGACTGGCTGTGGCCATTTTGAATTTTGATTGCTGCCATATCTTTAGTGAGACTCGCAAGCATGCAAGATTGACTCACGTGACGTATGAATCGATTGATTCACGTGACGTATGAATCATCAAAATCGACCCACGCTTTTGATTTATATAGTGTCACAAAGGAAGACACATACATATATATACACGTCAAACACATAATCTGACTTGACTGCCTCTGTGGCGCGGTGGGAGTATGTCCGACTGCTACGCAAGAGGTCGTGGGTTCGATTGCCACACGGGACACCACTTTGTCTGATCCACAAATTGTTGTTCCGAGTTTGGGTGTACTTTGTGTCCGTGACTTGTATGTTTGTAAAGTCCCCCGCGACACAGGGCTTGTACCCTAATGCGGGAGTCGTCTTTAAAAAAAAAAAAAAAAGTCCTCCGTAGTCGGGTAAAAAGCCCCCAAACACCAAATAAGTTACTAAAAAAATATCTGCACTTCAAAATGGGTCAGACGGTTTGTTACAAGACGTCACAACGTTTGAACAGTTTACGTCCGCCATATTGTTTTTTGTTGGCAATGACGATAGGTAAATAGCACGGGAAAGAATAAGAATTTAATGAAACCTCACACTTTAAAATCGGATTAGCCATTTAGGCTATAGGAAGTCACAATGGAACGTACATACGAGCGAAAAACATTACTCTCCTCCTGTGTTAGTGGGTAAAATGTCGCCAAGCGTGTTGGCAACTTACCTCTTATCACGAGTACAGCCTAGTCTTCGAGATCAGCCGCAGTCAGTCGAATGTTAACATAGTGTTTTATTTTCTTTCCCAGTTACGACAGCAACACAGACGATATTCTGACTCAAGTGAAGATCATCAAGGAGGACGGCTCCCTCCATGGCGTGATGAACTGGTACTCCGTGCACACCACCACTATGAACTTGACCAACACTCTCATCTCCTCTGACAATCTTGGATACGCTGCGTTGAGGATGGAACAGGAGCTGAATCCTGGAACTTTGGCTGGAAAGGTGAGAGCTATCAAGGTTTTTGAGCATCCTACTCAAGTGGTGATGGTGAAGAGTTTCTGGCCGGTAGCGATGTAGAATGCCTTCTTATAAGTTGCCTATTTGTTGACGTTATTGATTTTTATCACATAAGAGATAGATATACAGACAAGCTTTATGACAGGACAGGACCAACATCTACAGGAAATGCACAACAAATCTCTGCTCTGGCAAATTCACACGTTCGCAAAAGCATGATCATGAAGCATTGGCGCCTCTGTCTCTGTGGCCGGTGGGAGTGTGTTCGACTGCTACGCAAGAGATCGTGGGTTCAATTCCCACACGGGACACCACTTTGTGTGATACACAAATTGTTGTTCCGAGTCTGGGTGTACTTTGTGTCCGTGACTTGTATGTTTGTGTCCCCCGCGACACAGGGCTTATACCCTACTACGGGAGTCGTCTTTAAAAAAAAAAAGGAAAAAAAAAAGAAAGACAAAAAACAATACAGCGTTTACGGTAATCAGAATAATATAGCTACTAAGAAGTCGTATTCTTCTTAAGGGTAGGCAGGGTGTTCCCAAAACGGTACCTATTACCTACCGATAAGAATTAAGATTACTCGATGTACCTATTTCCTTTAGTTTTAAAACTTGTCAACTTCAACAGCCAACAATCGTAGCCGGTTTCTTCTCATCGAACCTGGGCGACGTATCACCGAACACCGACGGTGCTACCTGTGAGTTTAGCGGCATCGATTGTGACAACCACTTCGATTTGTGTGAGAGAGGCGAGAGGTGCTTCGCAGCAGGTCCTGGCGCGGACATGTTTGAAAGTGTCAAGATTATCGGCACCAAAGTGTTCAATGGAGCTTTGGTGAGTACCTGGTGTTTTTTACCACAAACAAGAATTTGCGCAAATAATTTCATATTAGACATACCAAAATTAAAAGATGTAATTAATAGCAAATTTTTTGAAGTAGTTATAGATGAACATCTGAATTGGAAAACCTACGTAAATTATGTAGCATCAAAAGTAAATAAATTTGTTTATGCACTTAGACAGGTTAAGAATGTAACCAATATAAAAACTGCTGTAATATCATATCAAGCTTATGTTGAATCGTTGTTCTGATATGGACTTATTATTTGGGGCAATACAGTACAAAACAAAGTAGGGTTTTCATTGCACAGAAAAAGTGCATTCGAGCTATATCCGGCCTTAAACCTGTAGGCCTACTCGCTTTCTTTAAAACGAAATTCATGAATTTTCGTTTACTTAAATTTCTTAAGTATACGGGGACTATTCTAATTAATTTTCGGATATGCATAAGAAGTTCGAACCCTTGGTTGATTTTCTGGAACGAGTGGATTTAACGGATGTTCTTGGCGCTGTATTTTACCACCTCCTTTTTGATCGAAACTTCGTTTTCATTGAATTAGAGTAGACCTCCTGGAGGATGAGATGATGTTCCTAAAAGCACCAAATGTAATATAAATTGTTTAGTTAGGTGTGTAAGAATATTTAAGTAAGTTACCAACTAATTTAAAAATGCTGAACCTGAAGCAGTTCAAACTTAAATTATACAAATGGCTTATCAAAATTATTTATTATACTTAGTATAAAAGAATTTGTTGATAAGAAGCACTCAACTTTTTAAGATTTGCATGCTTTATATAAAACTAAGCTAAGACATGTATGCACTTTACTAATTGTACCATCGTTTTATACCATGTTTTAATGTAAATAAATTTATTATTATGGAGCCCGGCTACACACTCAATCTTTAATAATAAAGATTGAGTGTGTAGCCGGGCTGCATATCATATACTTGTAGTCGATAGGACTCTGTAATTTAACACGACTGAAGAGAAATTAGACTTAGCAGAACAGAAAGAATCTTATTCTTTCAATTTGTAATGTTATTAATATGTGTTTTCCAGCAATTACTGAACTCCCCTGGTGAAGAGTTAACTGGTAGTCTAGCAGTTGTTCACCAGTTTGTAGATATGCCAGAGCAAGTGGTCCAAAGATACGATACATTAACCAGAAACTTTACGGTAAGTCTAAGTTCCTTAACTTATTTCTTCTTCAGTAGAGATAAATTTGAAAAAAAATATATATATTTTATATAGATCTTTAAAATATGTAATGTAACTTTCCAAAAGATTTTTATTAAATAGCTATCAAATTAACGCCTACTACAAGACACCATTTCACCAATATTCATTGAGTAGTCTTTGAGTAAAATGCCTGTGACATACGGACGGACAGACAGACAGACAGATACTATAAGTGTTCCATTTTGGCCATTTTGTCTACGGAACAACCACAAGCTGATTTCTAATCACCAGTCTGAAGAAACGGGAAAGAATAAGGAGGTTTGGATGTTTGTGTGTTTCAATTTTATTATATTATATATAATAAATGCAAAAACTTACATTCACGCAGCTAGCTGCTGAACAAAATATTTTTTTTTCGAGGAATCCTTAGTTTTATTGAGACAGAATTGATAATTATCTAAGCGTTATGTAAAATCGTAGTGATTCAATAAAAAAAATACAACGATCAAGACTTTTTCTTCCAAGTAGGTCTTGGACATACTTACCTAAATCACAGATAATATAATACTATACTAGTACCTAAATCCTGTGTTACCATGTCTAAACTATAACTTCCAAATTTTTTATCAGATTCTGGTACATACCTATATAAATATATATATATGAGCATGCTTTTATTTTTTCCTATAAGTACTTATTTAAAAACTTAAAAATATCCTACATTGTAATACATTTATATTTTAGGACGTGCAAGTGCATGGTTGCGTGGCCGCCATGGGCTACAGTTTTGCATCAGGAACTATAGATGGCGCCAATACTCTCAACATTACACAGGTATTCATTAACTATAAACTATTTACTTATATAATTTATACCTTTAGACTGATAGAAATGGGAGGGAGCGGGGGGGGGGCGGTTCTGTGCTGGGTCTCCTCCCCCAAAATGTTCTGAAATCCCAGAAATCCTACCGTTCGCGTAGTAATTCTTTGACGCACTCTCTCCGCTTGCTCTAGTTTCTGATTGTGCGTCTTTTTTTTTTAATTATAATAATAAAAATGATATTTTATTCACTTTGGAAGCAAAATACTACACTTGTGAAAAGTCGATTCTACATTTACTTGTAATGCCTGTTCGCAAACAATAGGTAAAACCCGAGAAAAGAACAGGCAATAAAAACTCGTGGCCACTCTTTTCAAATTGCCAATGTTTACAATGTTTCTCTGTTTATAAACTGTGTATGCAGGTAAGGTGCTGCCACCACTATATTAAACACCATATTAGAGGACTGATGCAAAAAAAGAGGTCAATTATATTAGAAGAGTACACGAGATCGGATACATCAGCCTCAATGGGCACAACATAGTAGGAGCATCCACTTACGATGTAAAAACTTGATGTGCTTAAATATTGGCCAATTTACTGCTATTTATTGATTAAGTATACATGTTTTTTAAAAGAAAGAAAAGAATGGCCGTACTTTGGAAAGTAACCCTCGCTACATTATGACTTTACAACTGATTGCCTTGAGTGGAGACCGCGTCTCAGCAAACGTAGTGTAGGACCCCCTTAGGCCAGGTGGAGTGATGATCTACGCAAAACGGCTGGCAGGAGCTGGATGCAAGAAGCCGAGGCTAGAACAAAGTGGCGTGCAATTGGAGAGGCCTATGTCCAGCAGTGGACTGCGATAGACCGATGATGATGATGACTGATTGCCTAATCAAAACATACTATTTAGCAGAGCAGGAGATTTTATGACATGTGTAATCTTGGTTTTTTTACAATTTAATTAATATATCTCTAGGGGACGATCGAGGGTATCCCTATTCTGGATGCTATCGCCGGCATTGTAGCCGGACCGGAGCCGGAGGACATCGAGTGTCACGCACCCAAGCCTATACTGCTGGCCACCGGACGGGTAAGTTTATTTACCGATTATGTCTTGTCAGTGGTCAAATTAAACGAAGTAACGTTAGAATTTCAGCATTTTGTAGTTGAATTTTATTGAAAGTATTTTTACTTATATATATATCTGCCTTCTAATGTTACCTATGTACTAAAATATTTTTTATGTGATAACGTCTTATAAATCGATGACCGGCTGCACTTACGAAGTGTGACGCCATCTTACGTTCCTCACATGTCACGTTCCGCCTGCTGCTAGGCTGTAATAGGCCTAGTAGGTATTGTGGCTGTCGGGCGCATGCGCCCGAGTCCACTAAAGCTGTCACAGACATGGTTGTTTAATACAACGTCTTCAATGTTTTGGCGATTGCGACGACATGCGATACAATTGAAAATTTAAAAAAAAAACTTATGACGTTATCACGGAATTTACAGAAAACCATTTTTTATTTTTATTTATATTTGCCTAAATCCGGTATCTACTTAAGGTAAATAAAGCAACAACAAATACTTTACTTTTATAGAACCTTTTATACTTACCTCCTAATGTCGTTTCTATCGCTCTAACAGTCTTCTCTTCTTCTGTCACTCTCAAGTAATTAGGTAGGAGTCTACTTAAATTTTAAAATACTCTTCCCAAATTCCCAAATTCAACCCAAGTTACGTTTAACCCTCAGGCAACATTCCCTCTACCGTGGCACCCGCACATTGTGTCAGCTTCAGTCATCAAGCTGGGCGGGCTCGTCATACTCGGCGTGCCGGGTGAGCCCACCACGATGTCGGGCCGGCGCATGATAGATGTCGTCGGTGACGTCATGGAGAGCCACGGCCTCGAGCCCAAGGTCGTCGTGTCCGGGTTGACTAATGAGTACATCCATTATGTGTCTACCTTTGAGGAATATCAGGTGAGGATAATCAGTATCATGACGTTTAAGTATCAGTGGCATCTGCGAGGACTGGAGTCACGATGGGCTTGGAACCGTCGCTAAATTTACTGACTGACTTGACTGGCAGCTAGTCTAGCTGCCCTGGCTTCGCGCGGGTGTCATATAGTAGTTTTTTTATACCTTGAGTTACATTATTGTAATTTTCGCAGAATTGTCTAATATTTTGACAATAAAATATAGACTATGTATAGCTTTTTAATAGTGAATGAATTTTTAAAATCGGTCCAGTAGTTTTAAAGTTTGTGCGTTATAAACAAAAATACAAATATTTCTCTTTTTAATGTTAGTGTAGACTAGCTAAACTACTACTAACAGTGTTCATATTTTAACACTCGAAGGCTCTCAAATGGATCCCTAAAATATGGTTCACTTAAAGAAAAAATTGCGTCTCCTTTTGGTGCCGAAACTTAACTCCCCTGAAGTTATAATTTTCGTCGATGTCCAATCATTTAAATTTAACGTTTTAGAACCATGTGGTTCAGGCGCGGATCCAAGGGGGGGGGGGGGGGAACAAGGATATTGTCCCTCCCTCCAGGGTCGTCTAAACCTTTTTTAAATTCTGCAATTGCCCCTCCACCTCAGTGGTTGTAGGTGGTATACCGATGTTGAATCAAATGCACCCACTTACCCCCTCATGCGACGACTCACACTTGACCGGTTGAGTCAAATGTGCCCCCCCCCCCCCCGAACGAAGTTCTGGATTTGCGCCTGTTCGCTGCACAGCTGTGAATCTGCCTACCGGCCGTAACCCAGATCTGCTACGGTCTTATATGTCTACTTATTTAGATTAAACAAAATCACAAATAAGTACAGTAGAATCCGTTTATAATGACATCGAAGGGAATTGACAAACACGTCATACTAAGCGGACGTCATACAAAGCATTTTTGTGAAATAAAAATAACCTTATTTTTTTTTAGGTAAATACTTATTTTAATAGAGAAACAGCATATTAAATCAAAATCAAAATTGCGCGTAATACATGTATAGTATATTTTTCATTTTTTTACTTAAGAAATCAGATTATTATTTTTTTTACTTAGAATTATCACTAAAAACAATGCGTGACGTTCAACTGTTCATTGAGATTCAAAACAAAAACAAGCCATGTGCCGAACGCGTCGGTCGTCGGGATTCAACGGCCATTGCCGAAGGTGTAAAGAATCATGTCGGTCACTATAAATGGACAAAATGTAATAAAATTGGGTCATTATAAGCGACATGTCACTGTAAGCGAAGTCATTATATCCGACTTTGTTACAAAGAATTTTGTATGTAAACCAAACTTCGTTGTGTAATTACGTCATTATAGGCGGTTGGTCAATATAGGCGGAGTCATAATAAACGGATTCTACTGTATCTTAACAATGGTTAGGACGATAACAAAAACCTTGCTTAGTCTCTTATTATCTTATACATAGTACCTAATCGTATAGGATTTTTGAAATGATCGCTAAATGAATTTCGCGATTATCATACGCCATGTATTTATTTTGTATATAATTTCAGATTCAAACGTATGAAGCTGCGTCAACTATCTACGGGCCCTACACATTGGATATCTTCCTCAACAAATTCAAAGAATTATCAACTGTTGCTATTGAGGTATGTTATTACTTCTGCTCCTAAAAGCAATCTACCACTAAACACGAATAAAAATAGTTAAATGCACGGATTTAAATCTTTTTTTGGTAAGTAGATACTCGTAAACTTAATCAGGACAATCCTAAATTTTATTTCCAAAATTCAATCTTCAAAGGTATTGAAGATTGATGAAGAGATTTTCCGCCCGCGTGGATCTCAATTTGTGTCAAGATCCCAGGCGTGCCAAACATATTTTATTTTCTAAGAGATAAAATGTGGGACTTCGGGTAGTATTTATGGGCATTCAATGCTAGCATACCAGCTAAGTTGTATAGACGCGATATATCGTGATAAAAAAAATCCTATTATTCTTCCGCGGGGCTCAAACTATCTCCATACCAAATTTCATCTAAATCGAAAATTTATCAGGCAGACAGTTAATTTGTAGGATTGAATACCTACAAAAAGAAACAATCAATTCATATCAGCCTTTTTAAAAAATAATAAAAAGTCAAGACAATTATAATTACATCATAATTACTTGGTGTCAAATCATTTCATTGCAGTATTATTTTAATAATTATAAACATTAAAAATAGTTATAGACGTACTTAAGTATTATTGCCTGTTTAGTGTAAAATAATGTATTATCATTGATTGATTTGACGTTCAAATACCTACTCATCTACTCAATTGTCTGCGTATTTCTTCCAGGGAGGAACAGTCCCAGCCGGTCCTCAGCCGCCGGACAACATTGATCAGACGCGAACTCTGATCCTGCCCGTGATTGGCGACAACGCTCAGCTCGGCAGAGAGTTCGGACAGACCATCCGGCAACCGGTGCCGGTAGCTCACCGAGGAGAAACGGTCTTCGCTACCTTCGTAAGTTATAGTTTAAACTGTGTAGAACACTAGGAAAAACAACTGTTTAAAAAGGTCGTTATTCTTCTTTTCTTTCTTAGCCATTTTCAACCATATTGCAGTATGCCTCCTTCAGATCCTGCCATTTAACTCGGTCTTGCGCCATTAGCATCTAATTTGTCACCGCAATTTTTTTGACGTCACGTTTTGGAATCGCATTTTGGAAAAGGGGTGGGTTACAATCGTAAACAGGTTTGCTAGTGTTGTAAGTATTCCCGTCTAAAAGGCTCAATCATACACACGCCTGTAGACCCCCCGCCAAAATAAAACCAGATCCTGGAAGCAGGGCCGATCTAGCCATTTAGTCGCTCTGGGCAAAATAATTTTCCCCGCACTTCACAGTATTGTCAAAGATGGGATGTTGTCAGTGCCAACCTGAGGCCGGATAGGTCGGCGCGATATCAATTTTGGAGTCACAAAATATTGGTTAAGCATGAGTCGTTGTATGACCGGGTAAAGGTGGTCTCCCCCATTAAACCTGATACCACCTAAGTACCTCACGTGACGAGAGGAGGGAGGGTGTAAATAATTTTTCATGCCAACCTAGCCTAGCGCCCTTTATTATGCCGCCCTTCATTTTTGGCGGTCTGGGCATCTGCCTGGAAGGTTATACTCGTAACTTGAGAATGTGTGTCTGTCTCAAGTTTATGACATGTGTATAATTTCTAGATGGGAGCGAATCCTCGCAATAATCTGAGGCAGGAGTCCACACACTTGGAGGTCGTGCGGCTTGAAGGAGACCAGTGGGTCGTCATACACAATGACGCGGACTTTAGCACTAAGTGAGTATAATAGTAATGGTATAACAGTAATCCATTCGGGCTAGCTCAGCTAGGGGCCTGTCTCATCACTCATCCGAGGCTAGCCAACTACGTAGGAGATATTAAATGGACAAGTGTGTATGCAGAATCAAGTGCCCTCATTAGATTAGGCGGAGGACCTACAAGGCACAAAGGGGTCGGACATTTTTCGAGCATTTCACATTCAATCTAAAGTTAAATGTCGTTACTGGAACCCGATATAACTGATATCGGGTTCCAGTAACGACATTTAATTAAAAAATATATGTCGAAAAATGATTAAATTAATTGCTAATTGTTATCCGTTGATCTAATATCTGTTTTAATTAAATAGCAAGTCTATTGACTCATTTAAATATGGCCTCCGCAAGATAGCGTGAATAGTAAGAAGTAGTGGGGTAGTTAGTCTCATTCGGTCAGTCTTAATCGAGCGGTCGTAGCGACAACTCGTCTTCCGATAGATGTCGCTATTTTTATTGTCGTATGTGCAAAGTGTTAGTGTGGCTGTAGTGTCGAAATGATTGGAATTGTTGGTGTACTTTGCCTTCCTCGAGGTATCCGCTTACATATGATCGATTTTTAAGAAGCAAAAGGACCGTTGTTATAAGTCATGATAGGAGGGAGAAAACCTTATGTCATTTACTTTCCACATAAGCTTTACAATAGGAAGGGAAAAGGTGCAATTCACACAAAATAACTGAGGGGTAGTGCATTTTAGTTAAATTTCGGGGAGGTTTAGAACCCCAAATCGCCCCCTAGGTACCATGACTTCTATTAACCCAATATATATTTTCAAGGTTCATATGGGAGCGTATTTCAACCATAGTAGCGACCAGCAGAGTCCGCATCGAGTGGACCATCCCCATGGACGCCGAGCTAGGAGTACCCCACAGAATCAGATACTACGGAACGGCTAGAGGCATCTTAACAGGAATGACAGAGTTCACCGGAGAAACAGACAATTTTACTATTGTAGAAGATACAGATACTCGTAATTACTAAGCTCTTGTTTAAGTGTAACTGATTATATTTATTGTATGTTAAATAAGTTGTTTTATTATTTTTCTCTTCATAAAAAGACAATTCTTTGTCAATTCTCTCTGTCACTTACAGACTTTTTGACTTACAGTACGAGGCAGATATTGTGTATAACCACGGAATCTCATAACACCTTAGGGTTCGTCTCCACGGGCGAGAGAATCGCGGCGATATTATCGTTGTGCCATCTATTTCTATACTCTCTTAGATCGTGATACGGCGATGTAATCGCGGCGTTGCGACGAGTGGCTGAGTGCGAGAGAAACGTCATCGTAATGCTGCGCGGTCGCCACGGAATGTACTGTCAAGAGCAGGCATCCGGTGATTCCTTTACGAGTCGCAACGATATGCAAGCAGAATTCACTCGTTCGTGGAGACTACCGACGATAATAGAGTGGAAACGTCGTGATTTTCTCGCCCGTGGAGACGATCCCAATCCAAAGAGACTGATCACGAACACGAAATTTAAAATCACATTCTCATTCCATTTCGCCGTCACGTTTGTGTCGAAAGAGGGGGAGGGAGTACGGAAAAAAACGCGTAATATCCCTAGGGTAGTGTAGTGAGATATTACGTATATTTTTCCCTTGAACGCGGGATTTTTTATAAACCGAATGACTCATGATTTCTCACACTTGACCGGCATTGAATCAATAGGCTATATACCTATTATTAAAATTTATACTAAGAAGTGTCTAATAATTTAGTAAGGCACTAGATGGTTTTGCTATAGCGTGCTATTCAAACCTTGCAGGCGGTATTCACTATTTTATTAAATTAAATAATAGGTATATTTTTTCACCTATCCGAACCTCAAGCTTTAATTCGTGAAATTAGCAATTAGTAAGCAATTATTAATACAAAAAACTTTTAAAAATTCTGCGTACTTCATGTATAACACAGAGGCATCCTGATGTCAGAATAGCTGGTTAAGAAATATTTAAATTTCTCTGAAATTATCATATGTAGCAATTATTGTTTTTTTTTTCAACATTTTGGGGTGAGCGGGGGGGCTCCATACAATGTATGGAGTGCCCCCCCCCCAAATTTTTTCTATCAAACTAAGTAGCGGCTACTAGAAGACATCTTTTCACCAAATTTCATCAATATTTATTGAGTAGTCTTTGAGTAAAATACGTGTGACGGACGGGCCGACAGACTGACAGACAGACAGACAAACGGACGGACGTGACGAAACTATAATGATTCCGTTTTTACCATTTTGGCTACGGAACCCTAAAAATTAACTAAATATCTGCTCATCTGTCTTATTTTTATTACCCAGACATAGAGACGGACTGTCAAAAATGCTTATAACTGTTTTTGGATAAATATTTAAAGGCAAACCGACATCGGTTATAGCCCGAGAGCTGGTGAACATTTTTGGAAAGGTATTTGAGGCAACCTTAAACTTGTCCAATACTTTTCCTTTAATACTCAAACAAACCACTGACCTGGGTGAGTGAAAGTGGGGCTAAATTCGAGAAACCCTTTTATTTTTTAAAGAAACTATTTTACTGAAAAAAAAGGAAAAGAATGAGCCGATGTGCTTCAACCTAAGGACTGCTGACTACGCACCGTATGATGTACACGCGCATCAGCAATAATGCATAATTAGCAATTTATTTCGAACTCAAAGAATTCATATTTTGTTAGTAACAATTTAGACTTAAAGCTATATTAGTAAAAGTAATATTCAAAGGTTTTTTGGAAACCAACTGTGTTGCAAACATACATCTAATGGTTCCAAATAAATGAGTCATATCGCTCAGCTATAATTTTTAGTATACTGTTGGAGGTGGCCCGCACTCTGCAGAGCATAGATGCAGTCTTTTTTCGCCATAAAGTGTAGAAATCACTAGTGTGTCTTTGAGCAAATATCCCCGATGCACTGCAGAAGCGGGGCAACCCCAACAACAATCTAAACCATTGTTAAAGAGGACGCGTAGATTGCTGACGGCCCGCTGCGTAGGTATAGTTAGTCCACAGTGTGCTCGTGTAAAATACTTGGCAGTAGGCTTTAAATACGGATAGTTTGACGGATTCACTACAACGCGCGAACCTGTGGGTCACCATATTGCATCGCACCGCCAGCGACCTACGTTCCCGTTCTATGTCCATTTTGTCCTTAATGTCATCGGTAACATAATGCCCTAGATATTTGAAGTGATAAACACGCCTAATTGCCATTAAAATGTTAATTAATTAGTCTAGTAGCAACCTTCTCGGAATAAACTTGTCTTTAAAAAAAAACATATTTTCTTAATATAATTTCTGCCCACCGATACCACAGAATAAGTAACAGTACCTACTACGTATCGATACTTATCTGGCATTTTGGTTTTTGGTGACTTTCAATTTAATATTTGAAGTGAAAAAAATCAGCCCGGTCTTAAAACAAGCCAGGCGTTTGTAAAATTACTTGGCAAAAAAAGTTTTTTTTCTAATAAAAAAAAAATTGCAATGTTGGATTGTGTTAGAAGTAGGTTCACGTCGGTACTAAAATGGGTAGGATTCGAACCCGCGACCTCACGGTTGCAAGTTCGATGCCTTAGCCATTAGGCCGCTTAGGCACGCTAAAAAAGGCTTGTATCCTAGGTAAACAAAAAAATCAAAAAGACTAATTGCAAATAAACCTGACATTTAAACCCAATTTATGAATAATACCGATTAAATTTTGTGTTAAATTGGATTTTTTTATCATTAATCATATCGTAAAAAGAAGTGATTTGACTAAAAAAGAATAGTGACGTCATAGACCGTTATTGGTATGAGATATGCATATAAAATCTGCGTTTTGACATTTCTTAAAGAGTTGTTGTTTTGACTAGTTGGAAACTAGCACATTGTAAAAGGATATTATTTATTATTAGGAATAAATGTTCAAAAAAATAAGAAGGTACAGATAATTACAATTGGACATTGTAAAGTCGTAGTAAATTTAAAAGGTTTATTTAGCCCCGCTATACCCCAGCCAGGTCTATGGTTCTCTGTTTGGTTACTGTAGAAGAAGTATTGGACAAGTATTCAGCATGCTTCAAATATCTAAGTACACAAAAATGCGTACCAGCTCTCGATCTATTAGGAAACCATTATTATTATTATTATGTTAAATATATATAAACGTGTGGATTATGTAAAGTGAACGTCAAGTCGTCATTTTCCAGTTAATTGTTACTTTTGTGTGTGTTGTACAAAATATTTTTGTATTGCCTACTTACATAAGCAGTTTGTCAAATTCATTTGGGTATTAAAGCCAAACCAACATTTTCGAATAAAAAAAAAATCTTAGTTATATTTCGGGACTTAATCGCGTGAATTATTTAAAGGAACGAACCTTTTATTCACCCGACGTTTCGATCGAATTGCACCGATCGTGGTCACGAGTCGAAGTCCCGAAATATAACTAATATGTATAAAAATCGCGAAAGTTTAAAAACAATAAAAAAAAACTGGTTTTATGTGTTTACTTGACATTTTTGTTCAATAAGAGTTATTGGATTGTTTTAAGTAAGGTCTATAAAGTATGTGTATTTAATCCCTGTCCGACCCGTTAATATGATGTTAGGTATCATGTTCCCATTAGAAGTCATAAGGGTAAACATGTGGAGACGAAAAAGATTGTTTTGATTGTAAAGACGATTTAAACAACCAATGTTAATAAACAAATCTTGAAATTTTTCACATTTCGACGAAATTGGGTACTAAATTCGTGGATTTTAAAATTCAATAAAAAATGTAATTGACGAATACATTTTTTTTTTAAACCTTTGTAAATAGAATACCTACAAGCCCCTTTCGGGTCTGACAGAAATTATTTTACACGTTGTAGAAGACTGTTGATGTTCGGCATCCAGTCTTATAACATTAAGGGACCGTCTACACAGGCAAGAATATCGCGGCGATATTCTATTCTAATCGTCGTGCCACCTATTTCCATACACTAAAGTGTCTCCACACGGCGATTTTATCGCGGCGTTGCTACGAGTGGCTGTGAAACGTCATCTGTCAAACGCAGGGTTCTTAATCACGTTCTTTATTTTCCGTTTTCGCGGCAACCCCATGTAAACGGTCAAAATCTTGTCTTATGGTAAACTAGCTTTCGCCCGCGGCTCCGCCCGCGTGGATGTCGGTTATCGCGATAAAAACTATCCTATGTCCTTCCCCGGGACTCAAACTATCTCCATACCAAATTTCATCTAAATCGGTTCAGCTGTTTGAGCGTGAAAGCGTAACAGACAGACAGACAGACAGACAGAGTTACTTTCACATTTATAATATTAGTATGGATAGTGAGCTGCGCTTACACACACACACATCATGTATAAGCACACCGCGCATGCGCCAGTGCGCACGGGCTTGCCGCGAAAACGGAAAATATAACGTGAATAAGAACCCCGGGGGCTTAGACAAGGTACATTCGTTCCGTGGCAAATTCGCTAAAGCCGTTCTAATCATTCGCGAAAAAAAAAATGTCTATGGCCCCACCGGAAATGTTAAATTCTATACTACAATACTTTTCCATTAACAACATCGCTATTCGAATGTGACTTTGTCTAGGCCCCTAGGAGTCCCACCTCGTAGAAGTGACGATCATCGTCGCGAACACGCGGCGATTCCGTTCCGAGTCGCGACATACGCTGGCGGAATAATAGCTAGTTCTTGGAAACTACCCGACGATAGATTGCCGCGTTTCTCTCGCCCGTGTAGTAGAGACGGTCCTTTAGATTGTACGTACTCTAAACATTACAACATCCATTTTCGCCAACACACCGGCTTCTTGAAGCCCCAAGGGTGCTCAAACAAAGAATAGGCACTAAGTATTACTGCGTAGCCCAAGGCTACACGGCCTACACCGTACACGGTTCGAGTTCGGCTGGATTAGTATTGATACAATAATCAAGCCATACAACCGTTATTGGCGATTGTAATTATACTGTAGTAGTAGGTACCTACTAGTTTTAACTGTCGTCAACTACTGCTAGGTATTTGAAGTGTCATGGCCGTCCATTCCCGAACTCCTGTTCGAATTCGCTAAGTATTATTTTTTTTAAGAATACTAGCTGTCCCGCGCAACTTCGTATGCGTAAATTTCCCCCGTTTTAGCAACATTTCTCATTGCTGCTCCGCTCCTATTGGTCGTAGCGTGATGTTATATAGCCTATAGCCTTCCTCGATAAATGGGCTATCTAACAGTGAAAGAATTTCGAAATTCAGATCAGTAGTTCCTGAGATTAGCGCGTTCAAACAAACAAATAAACAAAACAAAAAAAATACCTAATGTAGTAATAGTGTGTAGTAGTGTAGTACCTAATTAATAACAAAAGGTATTCATATTAATGAATATCTATTGTTATTAATTTTACTGTGTGTTAGACTGGCAACAACAGTGTCAAATATAAGATTTTGCCCTGAAAGACCTTGACTGCAGCCTGAGGGTAAGTATTTTTTTTCTTTTATGTAAGTAAATATGATAAAGTACACATGCGCTTATCTATACTATATATACTATAATATTATAAAGCAGAAGAGTTTGTTTGTTTGTTTGTTTATTTGTTTGTTTGTTTAAACGCGCTAATCTCAGGAACTACTGGTCCGATTTGAAAAAAACTTTTTTTGTTGGATAGAACGCTATAGGCTATATAACATCGCGCTACGACTAATAGGAGCGGAGCAGCGACGAGAAATGTTGCAAAAACGGGGAAAATTTACGCATACGAAGTTGCGCGAGACAGCTAGTCTATACAAATATTATAAGGCTGAAGTGTTTGTTTGAACGCGGTAATCTCAGCAACTACTGATTCGAATTGAAAAAATATTTTACTGTTGGATAGCCCATTTATCGAGGAAGACTATAGGCTATATAACATCACGCTACGACCAATAGGAGCGGTGCAGCAATGAGAAATGATGCAAAAGCGGGGAAAATTTACGCAGACGAAGTTGCGCGGGACAGCTCGTAAATTATATGAGAACGTTGAAACTTTTTTGCGGGTATTACTGGGACGGTTCGATTAGTCCGCAGCCTCAGAAAAAAAAGAAAGAGATGTTTGCTGACTAATGACTATACTTTTATGTGCTTCATGCATTAAGTAGGTACCACTTTATAAATTGTAACTTGCCTTAAATATTAACTTTTCAAGAAATGTAGGTAGGTCAATTAGGTACCTCTGTTTGATACACGAATCAATAAATTCAATTAATTTTATTGGTTTACATACTTGCTAATTG
Source organism: Herminia tarsipennalis (assembly GCA_945859575.2). Lineage (NCBI taxonomy): Eukaryota > Metazoa > Arthropoda > Insecta > Lepidoptera > Erebidae > Herminia > Herminia tarsipennalis. The sequence continues at coordinate 3,077,659 of OX243834.2, read as the reverse complement.
ATGAGTTACTATAACTATTCTAGGCGCGGTGTTCCATGGGCAGGATTTTACTCAACCGCTCAATTGTGACTGTGTGAGTAGTTCGCATGACTGGAGGTGGGGGTGTATTTGATTCAACACCAGTACACCATGTCCACCACCACCGAGGGGGGCATTGCCTGCCTAAGCACACCGATCCAGTGTCAAGATTCTCCAATTCCCCAAAATTATAGGTTGCCCCTCCTTGTATCTGCGCCTTACCTACTCAAGGTTTTAATTAAGTGATGAAATCGGTATTAACCGATGGCAAAGTGGGAGTGTGTACGATAGCTGCGCAAGAGGTCGTGGCTTTGATTCCTGTAAGGGACAACACTTTGGACACACTGATCCACATATTGTTGCTCTAAGACTGCGTGTAAGAACTTCGTGACCGTTAATTGGTAATTACAGTAGGTAACTATTCAAAAAGTTTTTACTCAATACCTTACCTTCGTATTTTATTCGCACCTATCTACATTATATACAAACTCAATAAATCCCCCACTGAACAATTTTGGAAATTAGATTCGTTGAACTTCTAACCTTATTCAGTATACATACGGTTGCATTTCCTTTGGCGAGTCTGAATCTTGCTATTGTGGTAGGTATGAACAGTTAAATATAGTAACAAACGCCTTTTCTTTGCTGCACAATGACACACAATGACCAGTTTCCTTTTAGGCAAGCGTTGTCCTCCTTTGGCAACTAAATATATTTTATAGCATATCTTTCCAATATAATATTCTTACTTGTAGGGAGGTACTTAATATAAAACTACGAACGGTGGCAAACAAGCATACGGCCCGCCTGATGGTAAGCGCAACATAAAGCATGAACGTACCCTAATTGCAATCGAACTCGAGACTTCCGTATGCCAAACCGGGGCCGGAATCCAACCATCCATCCGGGACTATTCCTCGCTTGCGCCATCTAACCGATAGATTTTTAAAGAACTATAACGGCTTCTGTTATTGCTTCGTTACAGAGAGCATTTTAACAAATTATGATGTCGGTGGCCGAATATTATAGTATTTTGGGGGGGGGGGTTTAGGTGGTACAATTGACTAAACACCTGCCAAATGAGTAGGTACTTACCTACCTTTTTGCAATTTTCAGGGGACGACCCCCAAATCCCCCCTGGGTACGTCCATGACATAGTGTCACTTTAAAAATCTATTTATTTTTCCTCCCTTTCCCCTCTTAATCGTTTAAAAATACTTACAACATTTTAAATTCAACAATATAAAAACACTATTTAAATGAGTTCTTAAAAGTTTAAATTTAAAACATTTACAGTACATACTAAAGAAACTTTGAAAAACAATTTCTTTACGAAAATAATCAGAACAAAACATGAGTTAGTAATACTAATTACGACAATGTAATGCGTCATCGCATCTCTAATTGTCTTGGTTTAGTTACCTCCCCCGCCCCCGCTTCCTGTCACCATTTACTTCCAAAATATGCATCTGCCCAACCACTTGTCGCCTACTTCAGTCCGGCCTAGTTACGTTGATACAACTGTATAAAAATAAATGTATGTGACTGTTAGCTTAAGCAGCAGTGGACGTGTGTGTACGTGCGTGTCAGTGTGTGTGTGTGTGTGTGTGCTCTACCTAACTACATAAATCTTACAAAACAACTATCATTGTAATCAACATGCAATCTTTAATATTTTAATAAGGGATCCCTATGTTGTAGTTGTAGGTAGTACCTATTATCATGATAGCGTTAGCTAATAACATTGTAATCCAAAGATATTTTTTACAATTTAGAAGATAATAAGATATCTACCTATTCTTTCAGTTATTTATCAGCACTGAAAATATGATTATAAGAGATAAGTTATAACAAACATAATGATAGCGGAGAAAGAGAAAATGCCAAAGATCTTGTTGTAAGGTGAGTATAGACTTGAGCATTTACTAGAGCATCTTGCGAATGGTACAATACAAGTAAATGCTCAGTTTCCTAAAGTATTCCCATGTAATGTAACGTTCTTGCGAATGCTCGACGCTGTGTTCGTCGTAATTACAGGTAAATGCTGTAATGTTTCTTTCTGTATTGCTACTCCCGTCACCCGCGCTCGTGCCTTTGCTCGATAAAACGTTACAAATCAGGTTGTATGTTGTCCTGTTCGACATGTGGATCGACTGTTCGAGTAAATTTAAAAACAGCAAACGCACGACGTTCTGTTACTAGTAAATGCTCAAGTATATACTCAACTTTAAGGTGAATTGACGTGACAGCTCCCGCGCGTGTGTAAAGCTAAATATTTTGAAAACGACTCCATATACCTACCGTTATTCTGTTTTCCAAACTTAACCTTTTTTGTTTTGGAAATTCTACGCAACATTCGAAGTTCCAATGCTATGTTCGCATAGAAATCTGCAAATCCATTTGCGAATTCCTTTTTGACGTTTTTAAATCATCAAATGTGAGGGTTTTGAGTTCGGTGACTGCGTTTTCTGGCAACATCCAAATGCGGTCTTTTTTATTGTATTGTATGGTCTTACTCTTGCCACCGAACACGCCTGATGGTAGCCATTGATGAAGACTACGATGGAACGAGCGCACCCAGAAGATGTCTGATCTATTAAGGACGCTAGCAGCCATGAATTTAACTATAGCTGCGTAGTACTATTACATATTCTGTAAAGCTAACCTTTTAACCGATTTTAGGACCGATGGCATAACGTGCTCTCTTCGAAAACGTTGCTTCACCTCGCAAACATCTCCATCTGTTCAGTTGCCACTGAGTTACCCCTGTTATTAAATACTTACCGAAGTTTGAACTTGAACTGATCTCCGTTACGTAATCACGCCAGAATGACTGAACGTAATTCGAGTCAGATATAATAACAATGACTATATTAATACAATAATTGCTGCTAAATAACTCAGGTGTGAGTTCAAGAGGGGAGGGGGGGGGGCATTGCCTGTCAAAAGTTTTTACAGGCTCGCATGCGCCATCTAGCCGGTAGTCAGTAAGCCAGTGGTTCGATTCCGGCCCCGGTTTGGCATACGGAAGTCTCGGGTACGATTCATGGGTCTGGACTTCACATTTTTCTATCTTTCAAAAATGCAATTATTCTATAATAAAGTAATTGGCAAGAAATGCCTATAAAAATACTATAATGAATGCTCTCTGTAACGAAGCAATAACAAAAAGCCCTGATAGTTCTTTATCTACCGGCTAGATAGTGCATGCGAGAGCCCAACTCGCGTGCATGAAAAATTTGAGGTCTAGTAACATAGTCCAGCTAGGTGGTTCGATTCCAGCCCCGGTTTAGCATACGGGAGTCTCGGGTTCGATTCCTGGGTCTGGACTTCAATTTTTTCTATCATTGAAATATGCAATTATGTCGTTATTGTTATCATAATTACAGTAGTCATATGTGTAGTGGCTGGTGTACCGGTGTTGAATCAAATGCCCCCCCCCCCCCGCCCGCGTCATGCGAGCGACTCACACTTGGCCGGTGGATTCACATGTTGCCCCCAACTAAACAAAGTGCTGGATCCGCGCCTGAAATAACTTAGCACATCTCTTTATGGATAGCTAACTTATCGAGCCAATTCATTGATACAATGAAGTTTGCTACATCAACCAAACATATCCGAAGTTAGTCACATACAGTATTCTTTCCATAAACAATTATTTTAGTTGACTACTACTGATTGTGAGGTCATAAACTTTACTTGTAATAATCGGTTTCTTATCTTTTATGGAGTTATGTAATTTGTTTGGTGTTAGTGTTGTTTTGTTCCTATCTTTGTGATAAGTCGGTTTTGTGTGGATCTTGACTTGGGCAAGGTAAGTCGTGTTAAAATCTCTCGGTTGAATACTGAAATTCAAACGCAAAGTATGTAAGTAAATAATATGCTGGTCTAGTGGTTAGTGACTCTGACTGCTAAACTAGAAGTTGTGGATTCGATTCCTAGCTAGGTTAAATCTTTTTGTGTTGAGTAAGATTTTTTATTCTGTCTCTACGTGTAATTTATTTAGAAAATGTTTGTTTTGGATAAATTTAAGTACCTACGTATGTTTATCAGTTGTCTGGTAGTGTGAGATCAAGATGGATCAATTAACTCAGTAATAACATCAAGAACATGTATCTCATCTTTTCACTGTCAATTTAAGGTCAATAATAGAGATAGGAATACTTTTGAGTGTTTTTTAGTTAGGTCTAGTTTGTGAATTTGGAAATTTGTTTTGTGTTTTTTAGGAATTGAAGTTAAATGCTTAAATACCTACCTATCTATATACGAGTACCTATATGAATTGAGGAAAATACATTAGTTAGGGTACTAGTATAGTATTATATTATCTGTGGTTAGGGTATTACATTTGTTGTGATTTTATTGTTTTGATTGGGTACCTACTCATTTGTGTTACCTACAAGAGAAATTGTTTATTTACCCCTAAAGATGAAGATGTAAAGTACTTAGTCGTCTTAGTAATATTTGTATGTCTGTCTGTCTGTTTGATGTGTCATCGTAACGCCCAAATAGGTATATGATCGGATATTAATTCAGTTTTTTTTATAAGAATACTGGTTCAATCGTGATTCCCCTTAGTGGTGATGGTTAGGTGTCGATACACCGTGTTGGCTACCTAAACACTCCCGATCCAGTGTCAAAATTTTCAAATTCCCTAGTCTGGGAGGCGGATTCCCCTTATTGCTCGCCCCTTGTATCCGCGCCTGGTGCTAGAAGGGTTTTGATATACTTTGCAAATCAGAATAACTCTCCTAATGGCTTTGACGTAATCGGACAAAAAAACTATCGATACAAAATGCATGGGAATGAAACATGCGACATTTTAGCGTCTTTTGACCGCTGCACTACTCAGTGACTATCATCTTATTCACACAGATGAGTTCGACGAAGCCAATAACGAAGAAACTGATAAACTCAACGGAGAGATGCGTGGACGACAACTTGCGAGGGATCGTCGCCACCTTCCCGATGCTGCAGCTGCATCCTAAGCATAGGGTCGTCACTGTGAGGAATCAGGTAAGCGGTATACCAGGGGCGTGGTCAGGGCATATAGGGGTTAAAACCAATCCCCTTCCTGTGAAATTAAATTAAGTAAGTACCTAGGTACTTACTTAGTAGCTACAAACCCAGCAACAACACACAACACAGGACATATTTGAATTTTTGGCCCATGTAAAGGTAATTTCACGCAATGTTATGTAAAAACGTACCTCCCCCTCCCCCCCCATGTCGTGCAAGCAACTCGCACTTTAGGTATGTCCATGTACGGTACGGTCAAGACAGTAATACGTAGGTACTAACTCCGAACCATATAAGTTAATCGTTTAAATATTCGTAAATATTACCTTTTTAGGCGTCCGTCACTCACTGGCCACTGAAAAAATCGATAAAAAAAGGGAGGCAAAGCAACGTCAGCGACAACGGTGACCGTTTTCGATAGCTGTTACATCCTACTGTGCCTCGAAGAGCTTATAAAGCCTGTTCGGCGCCTAAAGTCATAGTAAAAAATGCAACGCTTATGAACGTCAGACAACATTTGGAATAAAATGATTCTATATTTAATGCCAAGTTCGCAAGAGTTAAGCCGTGAGAATAGAACTTGCAATAAAAACTCATGGTCACTTTTTTAAATGCCATTTTTTACAATATATTTGTATATATACAGTAAAGCCAGTAAGGTGCTGCAACCATTACACCATGAAACTCATGCAAGCAATTACCATGGTATATAAACTGTGTATAATCAAGTTTTAAATGAATTAGCCTCCTACGGTGTGGATGGGAGCATCAACTTACAAAAATACAGAAGAGGGTAAAGGCAACATGCGATTCGATAAGAAAAAATACTAATTTATGAACCACTAATTAAAAAATAATAAACGTATAAAATGATAATGACAAGGCCGACCAGTCACCCCAAGTAGCACCCGTTCACGAGTTTGAGGCATGGGTCCGCCATCATCCCCTTCGCCATATTGAAGGGAAGGAAGACGGCCCGACCAACACCGCCACCACAAGCAATGACATTTTAGTGAGCATGACGATCCCTGACATTACATCTCATAGAAACCTTAAATAATTTAATTAAGTATGATCGCTAGTTACCGTTTAGTACCTAGTCTTTAATCGTATCCCATTGAACTATGAAGTGAAGGTGTAAGGAGAGCACAACTTGTGTCTGGACATCACATGTGTACTACAATATATCCTGCGTAGTTGTCAAATCTCTGATAAGATTAAAGAAGAAAGAAGAAGAAGAAATAATTTATTTCGACATAAAAAATACAATTTTACACACCTAAAATAACAACACATTACCAATATCAAAGAAAAAAAAAATACGTACTTATATTTAAACAGATAATTATATCGAAAATAGGACCTAGTTCAGCATATGCCAGGCTAACGCCTGACGCTGATTTTCAACTAGGCCCTTAAAGTGACTGAGTTTTGTTTTTAAAACTCTTTAATTTTTTGCTTGGCCGTGACCGAAATCGCTTTGAAGAAGACCATTATTATCAATCGTAGATTTATGTACATAGAATTGGTATATGATTATATGTTCGTAAACTTTCGCGATTTGTACACATTATAGAATTTTATAAGCTACGGGTCTAAATCGCATAAATATTTAATTTTAAGGCTAAATACCTTTGTTTATTGCCCGACGTTTCGACCGTATTGCAACGGCCGTGGTCATAAAATTCTATAATGGTATATGATTATTTTTTTAACTTGTTTCTGAAAGAAATAAGTAGAAATTTAATTTTATTTTCATTTCATATAGTTCTGGTAATTTATTGTAGAACTTATTGGATATACCTACTTGAATGGATATCTATTATGTTTGCTTAGATTAGAAACTGATACTTGTTATGTTTTATGGTAATTTCCGTGCATTGCGGTTGATTAGGCCTTTACGGACTTTAAATTATTAAAGTAGGTATTTGTTGTGGACTGTGTATAATATCTAAATCTTAGTTTCTAACATCAATAATAATGAAATGCCAGCGCTCGGAGCCGTATGTTAGAGTATAAGAATGTATGACGCCATTAATCCCACCGCGCCACTGCCTCTGTAGCGCGGTGGGACTGCATCCAACTGCTACGCTAGAGGTCGTGGGTTCGATCCCCACCCAGGATAAAACTTTGTGTGATAAGCACGATGGTTTATTCTGTGTCTGGGTGTTATTTATCTATAATATGTATGTATTTAGAATTATAAAAGTATGTTTATCAGTTGTCTGATTTCCATAGAACAAGCTCAGCTTAGTTTGGGATCAGATAGCGTTGCGTGAGTTGTCCCAAGATATTCAATATTATTTCCGAGGTCTGACAGTGAGTGACGTAAGGTGCGCGCGCACTATGACTATTGTCGCGTCAGCCGCACGTCGTATGCCGCACGCGGCCGCTTTATGTAGGTATACCTACACATAACAATGAAATATTTTTCTATATATCTGCAGAGTGACACCGGCAGGGTAGCAATCATCGGAGGAGGTGGATCTGGCCATGAACCCTTCGCTGCTGGTAAGATAAAGTACCTCTTAGCATTAGTATTTATTTTTTTACCAGTGACGGCCACGGAGAAGGTATATGCTTTTAGGGTAAAAGGTGTTTTTGTGTGTGTCTGATACCATTTTTCTCGGAAGCGGCTAGGCCTATTTGAAAACAGTTTTTGCGTTGTATAAGTCTAATTCTCGAGCATGTTGTTAGCTTAGTTTTAATGTTCTAGACCGCCAGGGTGCGCTATAGTGGTTCTGTTTCTTCAAAACAGATTTTTTTTTCTCGGAGATAGCTAAGACGATTTGGAAACGGTTTGTTGCTCTGTATAAGGCTTATTCCTAAGCATTTTCAAGTTAAGCGACGGTAGCGTAATGGTTAAGGCATCGGGCTCGTGAGGTCACGGTCTCGAATCCTACCCATTAAACTACCGACGTGAATCCACTCCACAAGCCACTGAGCTTAGAATATGTATAAAAATCTAGACAGTTTAAAAACAATGTATTCAATAATCTTCTTTGTCAGTTCACTCTTGGCAGAACGGTCGAGGTCATCATGTAGCAGTCAGATTTCGGTCAACTGTAGATACCTAATCCGCTTCTCGATGCAACGCCATCATACCTGACGCGTTCAGTCATGCAACGGTAGATAAGTTTAAATAACTGAATAATTCTTATTTATTAAAGTATAAATCATTCTAGGTTTCGTCGGTGCTGGTATGCTGGACGGAGCGGTAGCTGGAGGAGTGTTCGCGTCTCCTCCTACGGGGCATGTGTTGTACGCGATAGCACAGCTACATAAATATAATTCTGGTAAGAACGTTGCTCACAACATAAAGTATGAAATACGTAACAATGTGTGAAGATTTTCTCATGTTTATGACACCTTAGACAAATACCTAACACGTGTTTTTTAAGTAAGAGTAGGGGGGGGGGGGGGTGTAGGGTACCTAGGTGTGATCAATGTTCAACAGGGCAAATAGGGTAGAAGACTGTAAAGTCAAATCAGTATCTTTTTATGAAACGTCAAAACGATGCGCCTCGTACTAATTTAAATGAAATACAAAACAATGACGTCATTCTTTTGTATGGTCAAATCATGTAGTTTCGTTTCGGTCAAATAAACGTAAAATTGTAGAGAAGCATTGTTTTTCAGAATATTTTTGCAAATGCTATTTCCTTTATAGTGTTAAATAATTTATTGTTATTGTAGTCATCTACCCAATTCCCTCCCCGCCTAAAAATGCACGATATTTTTTCGCGCGTTCAAAATCGTTGATTCGAATTAAGGCTTAAGGAACAGGGGCCTTACCCGCTTTCTTTGAAACGAACATTCTATAACGAACAAAATTTAAACGAAGGTTCGAATGGTAAGCTACTCTAATTCATTTTCCAATACACACACAAATTTCGTATTTCATGGTCAATTTTCGTGAACGAATGGATTGGATTATTGTTGCTAGCTCTAGATTTTTCTGTTTCTTTTAATTTATTCTTCAAATGGCAACACTAGTATTTTAAGAGCTAAAAGTGCCTTGTCGATTTGTCGATTGATTGATATCTTAAAAAATAGGTCTTTTTTTCCCTATTAAACTATGTAAACACGATCAAGATTGTTAGTCCAGAAAAAAAGTAATCAGTACTCAAAAATATTAACATTTTACGTTCCGTCTTACATAAGAAATACCGTTTCTCTAAATTCGTATCAAAAATGTAAAAAAAATGTTCTCTATTGTTTTTTTGTGTTCATTATTTGAATATTAATTAGATTTTAGTTTTATTTGGCCTTCATACAACATCAGTAATTAAAAATAATATATTTTTATATACGATCAATTTCATAGGAGAAACGGAACGTCCTCTAACGTTGTGACATTGTCAAAAAAAATCTTCAAACCAATTTCATCAAACCATTAGAACTTGTTCTGTTTCTTTTTGTTTCTTTGTATTCTAGCAAAGAGTATAATAATTTCCAATCGATGAAAGTTGAGCCATTGCCATGGGTACATGGGGTTGTTTCAGTGGAAAATACATAAACATTATCTGAGATAAATCGATATCACGATCTAGTACAAAATATGTACAAGAGTTTGATCTACAAATCTTTGATCAGCAATTAGATATCTCCATTCACAGTAAGTATTGTGATTTTCCTTGACTGCATTGTTTAGTCGATTGTATATTTGTGCATTCAGATGATAGAACTTTCTTACCAAAAGCTATAATTACGTGAGGCGTACGTTTAAATTTACATAATTCATTTTCAGATGACTGATGAATACTACATTTGTGAGGTATTCGTTATCTTAGCCATGCAAGCTGTGAATTGTGATCGGAGTGGAGACTATGTTAGGAGTGTTGCGGTGTGCAAGTCCCTGTCCGTTGTGGTCATAAGTATAGAAGTCTGTGTGCTATGTGGACTGTTGTGCTGAAGTGTTACTTAATTGGTTAATTCTAATCCAGTCACCTTGGCAGGATCAGCAGGTATGTTTACATGAAAATAGATTTTTTATTTATTCTTAGGGTTTTTAAAAATAAACTAGATAAGTTTAGTAATCCATTTTTAATATTGTGGTTTTACAGATATCACTGACTGATTGTTCATGTCAAGCTTGTTTTATGCATCTTAGAAGACATGTTATTTATAACCGGACACTTGATAAAGATCAAAGAAATATTGTTGCCGATGTTGAATCACAAGAACCGAATGCTGATATTGAGTTACAAATCGTTGCTAGTCAACTTGGCAATGCCAGATAAGGAACCATTGTTGAGCTAAATATTGAAATCAATTAAACTGCAATAAAAATAATCTGCTATTTTATTTGACTGTAAAATAAAATTGTTACCTCTCTTTTCCTATCCTGTGTATTCTCACTTTATTTATATGAGCTAGGCACTTTAGATAGTACCTACTTAGTTATGTTTTACATAACTAAGTAGGTGCCTAGCTCAAAATTCAACACTGAACCTGCTGTAAATACTAACATCACAATCATTATATTATATAGTTGATTGTTCCCAATCGTCAGTGTCAGATTTATCTAGTCTACTCTTAGGGTTAGCTACCATCTTCCGTAGGGGTAATGCTTAAATGACTAATAGATATCTACTTAATATCGCTTTTAATCTACCAATTTACAGGTAAGTAGCAAGTACCTACTCATTGCGTATAAGCAGATACAGAATTAGGTCGGTTGTTAATTGTAGTGACAGTTAACTTCAAAATGTTATCATTTTAGGATCAAAATGACTCTATAAATGGGATTCGCAACTTCCGAGCTCATCGAGGCACTTCTCAATTTATTTGATGAGCACAAAAATCTAGCTCGCAGGAATTGATTATTAATATTTATTTGATTTCTTCACTTTTGACTGAGTGTCTTCAAAAGAGAAGAAATCAAAGAATTATTATTTCTTTTCTCACTCTTTTCTTGACTGAGTCTTACAAAGTCAAAGTCGGAAATTAGTCTGTAATTTCCTACAAAATCTAGGCAGGAAATTATGTCAATATATAATTAATTGCCGAAGCGATGGCGGTTTCTTCTACGCAATGAGCGTTCTTTAGGCTGAGCAGCTTCAATTAAAAATAATCTTCAGCCATAATAATTGCTTTTAACATAATTCTTAATAAAAATGTACCACGACGAAAATCAAACGGTAGCACTTTTGGTTTCGTCAATTTTAGGTTATAATTCCGAATAATTCACCTGTCAAATTCTAAATTTCGTTCGGTGCATAAGGAATTAGAGTAGGCTTAGAGAATTTATATGTCAAACAATTTTCGTTTCAATGAAATTCGTGAACCAATAGAATTGGGGTAGGAAAGCTACGAATATTCTATAGAAACTTTGTTTTTCGTTGAAATAGAGTAGGCCTCCAGGTGCTACGCGGCTGTAGGACTCGTATCGTACAGTCTTGGTCTTCCCTGTTTAACCTTATTGCAATTGCCATCAACACCTGGCGCGGATTAGGTAATTTGACACGGGAATAAACACGTTTAAACTAGGTATGAAATATTTACTATAAGCTTATCGTTACGCCCTGTCTACACTGACCGTAGTCACAAGCTGGGGAAGCGATATCACGACTCCGTGTATGAGACAGACATTCCTTCATCCACCCTTACATTTTGACAAGCTACACTAAGCTTAAGAGATAAAAAACATATTAATTTTCTTGTAAGAACCTTTATAGAAATACCTATCTAAGTAGCTAATCTGGTTTTTATTATTTTCAAGGTGGGGTATTGGTGTTAATTGGAAACTACACTGGAGATCGACTGAACTTTGGAAAAGCTATAGAAAAGGCCAAAATTGCTGGTATGAAGGTTGGTTTACAAATATATAGTTTAAGACATACATACATCAGAAACCTGCGTTCCAATAATGAAAACGACAGGTTTGCTATTTTTTTATACAGACATTAAAGAAGCAAAAAGTGCGCGCAAATTGATCAGCATTGATTTATGACGACACAAGTTTCATTGTCATCATTTTCATTGGTCCATATTTAACGTGTAAAAATATAAGACATCACTGATCTCTATAGTAGGTACCTACTAGTATTTGTAAAACCTAAAGTCATTGTATCTGTTTCACAGGTCGATAGTATAATTGTAGGCGAAGATGTAGCATCGAGTCGCAACAAAACTGGAGGGAGAGGCATGATTGCAGAAGTACTTGGTTATAAGGTAAGTTGTATTTAGCTCTATAACATTCACCGGCCGGGTCATTGTTATTGCAAGAGTCAATTGCAAATTTGCGCGAGCGTTAGTCACGTTAGTCATTTTTTGGGACTTTGTGACCAAACCCCAATAATTGTTGGGGGGCCAGGTGCCCAACGTTTGGGCAGCTGACGCCGACAATAGTTAGGGTTCTGTACCTCAAAAGGAACAAAACGGAACCCTTATAGGATCACTTTGTTGTGCGTCCGTCATTCTGTCAAGACTCTTTATCCCGGGAACGCGTGGCGGTATCGAGTTAAAATTAAAACCATATACTTAGTTCTTCAGTCCCTTGAAGTGATGAAAAAATCAAACTTCTAAATTAACTTACAAAAAAGATATAGCCATTCATACCACAAAAAACGTACATATCGACAATCTCAAGTACTTAATCAAAATTTATAGGATACTTTCCGTTGATCTAGAACTATGAATTTGGCAGTAAATACCGTCTTATACCTCAAGTATAGGGAGAAGTCTGAAAACTATACATTAGTAATTAAATAGTAAAACAAATTTAGTCTTTAAAAACTACGAGACTCGATTCCTGAACTATTTGACTGCCTCTGTGGCGCGGTGGGAATGTATCCGACTGCTACGCAAGAGGTCGTGGGTTCGATCCCCACCCAGGATAAAACTTTGTGTGATGAGCACGATGGTTTATTCTGTGTCTGGGTGTTATTTATCTATAATATGTATGTATTTAGAAATATATAAGTATGTTTATCAGTTGTCTGGTTTCCATAGTACAAGCTCTGCTTAGTTTGGGATCAGATGGCGTTGTGTGAGTTGTCCCAAGATATTATTATTATTATTATTATTATTTATAATATGTACCTACAAATTTATACGGAACCCTCGATGGGTGAGTCTGACTCGTACTTGTCCGGATTTTTTTATATATGGTAAGTTACGCCACTGCATTAAACATCAAGTAGGTGCACCTAGCAGTGGTGGCTCAGTGGATTAAGTCGGGATCACTAACCGCTAGACCGACAGGCCAGCCCCCCTAAACAAACAGGATTCTATTCGATTAGAGTAATCGCTAATCGAATAGAATGACGTCGTTGCGCGCGCAACACTGAATTGTTAATATGAGATAAGCAGTTGTACGATTACAGTTGTACAGAGCGTAAACTCTAATCGAATAGAATGCCATTTGTTTAGGGGCCCTTGGCTAGGTATTTTATTGCAAATCTGTGTGCGACTAAAACTCTTACAATATTCCAGATGTGTGGAGCGTTATCTCAGAGGGGTTGCGACTTGGCGACTATTCACGGTGTAGCTTCTGAAGCAATCAAATATATGGCCACGTTAGGAGTCTGTCTCAGTCCCTGTTCTTTACCTGGTATGAGCACTTTATTTAAAACTAGCGTTTCCCCGCCTATTCGCCCGCGGTTTGTTTTTCCTTTTGTTTAGCTATTCTATTACAGTAAAGTTTCATCAAAACCCGTTCAGTATATACCTTGCAGCACAAAGTATAAATCCTCCGTTCCTTCCAAACGCAGTCTTAATAGGTAGACTTAGATAGTAAAAATACCTGGATCCTGGGTAAGCCCATGTCAGCACGGCATATCTACTCCCGGCACCACTAGTGGCTGCAATCCGATCAGTGAGAAAGACGGATCATACGCAAAAATATGAAGATCTTGATTCATGATTCTAAATGGTTTCGTAATCTAGTGTGCTGTTACTTTTTTAAATAGACCTATACTGTCTCACTACTGCGCAAAGTTCTTTTATACACTTTCAAATCTAACATAATATAATCGTCATAGGTCAGCCTCCACTGTTCGAAATAGCGCAAGATGAGATGGAGCTTGGCGCAGGTGTTCACGGTGAAGCTGGTATCGCTAAGATGAAGATGGGCACCGCTAAAGAAGTGGTCACTATCGTTCTTGATAAGGTATTCACCTTGTTAAAAGAATCTTACCCTAGGTAATCACTGTGTCTTTGAGACTACAAAAATTCAAAGCATGGACACAAAGGACCTATATGTCTACTCAGTTGCTACAATTGTTTTTTTTTGTTGGGGTTTTCCCTATGATACACCAAATCACTGTTTAAGTTCCAAAAGAGTTTATTGTAAAGTAAATAAGTATTGTTTAGTTATCTGAGTCGCACCGTTTGCACGTCACAGCTGTTTTATTACGATTGCTCATGAATTGTCGATCTACTGACATCAATAACAAATATTGCTGTGTGAGCTATTGGCTCGTACATTTTTAATTATACAAAGTGTGGTCCCCTTTGTAGGAATCCAATCGATTCTGGGTGTGCTTTCCAAGAATTTAAACTTTTAAATGTCCGCTGCGAATAATATAGAAATTCGGAACAACTATTTATGGATCGTAAGTGTCGAATTCCCAACACTTCATTTTGTTCGTAATCGTTGGTTCAACCGTTATATCGACAATATCCCAAAATTCAATGGTGTACCTATTAAAAGTAGGTGCTAAATGACTCTATAACATTGTCATCCAGATAGTCGAACACTTAAAGCTGAAATCCGGCGACAGAGTGGTAGCTAGCATCAATAACTTGGGTGGTACCTCCATCTTCGAGATGAACATCATCAGCGCAGAGATCAAAGATTACTTAGGTGAGTACCAAATATCTACCTATATAGTTGTTTTTATACCTCCTAAAATAACTCCACTTTATTAAAATATATATATTACGGGTCTTAATCGCGTGAATAATTTAAGGTAAAATACCTTGTTTATGGCCCGACGTTTCGACCGTATTGCAACGGCCGTGGTCACGGGAAGACTAGTTGAGCTCAGCGTCGCCTCCGTGAAGCGCGGGTTTCGGAAACTACCCTCGCTTGATTTTTATCACTCACTATTACGGAACTGTCGGTACTTCGACACACAACACTAAGGACATCTGCACACTGGCGTGTAATGTTTGTTCGGCGGTGTATACACTTGCCGATCACGGGATTCCACGATGTTGACAAACGGTATCCGTCTTCTCGGTTGAAATTGACATGTTTTTTGATTTCAACCGCTTCCCTCGCCATCCTGGAGTAATAGTGACGGTCAGTGGAGAGGACCTGTGGTTTGTGTAGTTCAATCCAGTGATTGGTTCCCGCATCCAGCAAGTGTTCCGCTATTGCTGACTTGTTTGTCTGTCGGTTTTTCACAGCCGCGATATGTTCCTTAACCCTTTCCGCTATTGTTCGCTTGGTTTGTCCGATGTAGGAACTGCCACAGCTGCAATCCACTTTGTAGACGCCAGGTGTCTGTAGAGGAATTACATCCTTAGGAGTACGTAGGTGCTTAGCTACCTTGGAGTGCGGACTATATACAGTCTTAATGGAGTATTTCTGCAGTACTGTTCCAATTTTGTCCGTCACTCCTTTCACATACGGTAGAAAAGCTGGAGCCCTGTCAACCCCCGGTCGGGAGTCTCTCCTCTTCGTACGTCGTGTGCTTCCTCTGTATCCGTTTCGCTTTAGTACCTCCTGAACATGTGTGAGCTCACTTTCTAAATGTTCAGGGTCACAAATGTCATATGCTCTATTTGTCAGCGATGATACCACGGATTGCAGATGTCTTGGATGGTGATGCGAGTCAGCATGTAAGTATCTGTCTGTGTGGGTCGGTTTTCTGTACACAGTGTGTGCTAGGGTACCATTGTCTCTAACCATTATTGTAACATCGAGAAAAGCTAGCGATCTGTTTATCTCCATTTCAAAAGTGAACCTGATCTTAGGGTGTATGGAGTTCAAGTCTTTAGCAAATTGTTCTACTTCCTGCCTACCGCCCTTCATAATGCAGAACACGTCATCGACGTACCTCTTCCACAGTTTGACCTGGGACAATTGTAGCTCAATTGTTTCCTCAAAATGTTCCATCCCGATGTTGGCCATCACCGGCGCCACTGGGCTGCCCATGGCCACTTCGTCGATCTGGAGGTAGTGTTGTCCCTGGTAGATGAAGAAGTTGCCTTCCAGACAGTTTTTAAGTAAAACAATGTACTCATTGGACAGATCGTTTGCTCTCAGCTTTCTCTCGATGACCTCAAGGCAGTCCTGAATAGGAACGTTGGTGAATAGTGACTCCACATCAAAACTTACCATCACCTCGTCTGGTTCCACTTTCATGCTCTTGATGATGTCCACGAAATGGCGAGAATCCTTTACGAACGATGTCGTTTTACCCACTAAAGGTTGCAGTATTGAAGAAAGGTATTTCGATAAATCGTAAGTAGGCGAGTTAATTTGGCTTACGATCGGGCGTAGTGGGACGTTACCTTTATGAACCTTTGGCAACCCATCTAACTTGGGCGGCTGTACGCTCTTGGGTCGAAAGAGTCGGTCATAGACATCATTCGCGAACAGATCTTCGTGGTCCCTAATCAGTGCTCGTATTTTACCTTAAATTATTCACGCGATTAAGACCTGTAATATATATATTTTAATAATGTGTACAAATCGCGAAAGTTTATCAACATTTATAACTCCACTTGTAAACAAATCACTGTAATGTGATAGGATCATTAAACTGGCTAAATAAAAATAATCTAAGAATTAATTTAGCTAATAAAAAATGCACTTGATACATAAGCTGTGCAATATACTAACGATGTGAAGTACCTACCTACTAAAAACATATTTAATTACTAGCTGTCCCGCGCAACTTCGTATGCGTAATTTTTCCCCGTTTTTGAAACATTTCTCGTCGCTTCTCCGCTCCTATTAGTTGTAGCGCGATGTTATATAGCCTATAGCCTTCCTCGATAAATGGGCTATTCAACAAAAAAAGAATTTTTCAAATCGGACCAGTAGATCCTGAGATTAGCGCGTTTAAACAAACAAACAAACAAACAAACTCTTCCGCTTTATAATATTAGTATAGATGTGAAAAATGATGTACTTATAATAAAACAAATAATTTAATTTTAAACTACATTTTTAACGTCTTATGACAAAGCATGGCGTATTATATTATCTGTGGCATGGCTTACTATGTTATAGGTACATTTCCGTGCATCGTAAGCCGCGCGCGGCGATGCAAGTCGGCCGCGATGCACGGAAATTAACTTTTAGTTACGACCGTAAGAATTGTCAGTTTGTGCTAAAAAAAACTGTAAGTACCAGGCATTCATAAAAGATAAATAATAAATTAAGAATTTTAAGACCTAAACATACCATATACTGATAACTATATCCACAGAAAATAAGAACATCAAACTAGAACGCACTTTCTCCGGCCACCTCAAGAGCTCGCTAGAGATGCATGGCTTCCAAATCTGTCTGCTGCATCTCAACAAGGAACACGGCGACTTCTGGCTGGAGCTGATCGACGCTCCTACAGCCAGCGGGTCATGGAGTGGAGGGGAACTGTCTAGGAGGAGCGAGGAACCACATGTTGATGATGATACGTTGCTACAGAATGATGGAAGGAAGGTATTATTAACATCACTTGAGTTTGAAAAATACTTCAAAAAAGGCTTTAAGCAGAAGCCTTTTTTTAAAGTTTTTTTTGGAGAGTAAGTAAATGCACCCTAATTTTGTGTTTTTGTGCTTAAAGGTATATAAGCACAAAAATACACCCAACTTGACTAGTATATCTAACTAGCTGACTCGAGCAACTTCGTATGCGTTAATTTTTCCCGTTTTTGCAACATTTCTCATTGCTGCTCCGCTCCTATTGGTCGTAGCTTGACATTATATAGCCTATAGCCTTCCTCGATAAATGGGCTATCTAACAGTAAAATAATTTTTCAATTCGGACCCGTAGTTCCTGAGATCGTCGCGTTTAAACAAATACACAAACTCTTCAGCTGTAAAATATTAATATAGATAAAGAGTATTTATGTGACTACCACCTAAAATAATACTTATTGGTTTTGTGGTCTTAATGCTAAAATAGCTGTCGAAAGCAGTTTATATACAGTCTAAATGTTGTGGGTATACTTATGTTGAAAGTGTCTTCTAAACTAAGTAAACTTTCGCGTTTTGTACATATTAATCTATCTATAATCTCTAAATATGGTTTTGTTGATTGCAGACAACATTAGGTCCGGACTTATCATTAAAAGAACAAAAAATATTCAGAGATTGTTTAACTGCTGCGGCTGAAGAACTGATCAAGAACGAGGGTCTTCTAAATAAATTGGATTCAGGCTGTGGTGACGGAGACTGCGGTATTACGCTCAAGAACTTCGCACAAGGTAATTTTACTTCAAGCATTCAAATTTTAAAGCATCTTGCAGACACACATACATCAAGTTGATTGGATTAAAAGAGAACCAACTCTTTGTAGCCACTGGGGACTTTACAAACAAATTTTATAATTAATGGACGCAGGCGCGTATCCAGAACTTTGTTCTGAGGGGGGGGGGGGGGGCAACATTTGACTGAACCGGTTAAGTGTGAGTCGCTCGCATGGCTGGGGAGGGAGTGCATTTCATTCAACACCGGTACATCATGTAAACCACCATCGAGGGGGCACTCCGATCCAGTGTCAAAATTCTCAAATTTCCCAAAACAAAGGTCATTTAATTGAGTCTGAGGAAATCGATTGCCCCTTTTGCCTCCCTACCCTTGTATCTGTGCCTGAATGGACGCAAATTAGATATCTACTCTACGCCTTGCTCACTTTAGTGCGATAGTTGCTATAGCAACCTCAATAATGCATCATGTATCATTTCTATTTTTAGCTATTCAGTTATATTTGAAGACCGCTTCAATGGAATATCCATCAAACGTGCTGTGGGAGCTTTCAGAGATCGCAGAGACTGATATGGGAGGAACATCGGGAGGGATCTACAGTTTAGGATTGTCGGCCGCTTCACAGGCTATGGCTAAGTACGTACCTACTCTATTATCAATACTAAGTACCTACTCTAAGAGCGAGATAATGAAAACAACCGGCATCGCTCGCAGCGATATCTGTTATCGCGATAAACCTTCCAGGGTCCTTTCCAGGGACACAAATTATACCCATACCAAATTTCAGTTTTGTTCCGTACAGTTCAGCAAGTTAAGCGGGAAAACTTATGAGACATAGTTTATTTTTATTTATTAAAGTACAGCCACATCACATACATTAAACCTTATTAATATTAAGTTTCAGTTGGTATTATTCCTGATGTACATGACAATAACGGCAGAGTTAGGTATTTCTACATTTATGATACCTACCAATTAGTTTGGATTGAAGATTACTTTAATAAATAATTTATAAAAGTTGTGGCATAGATTGTGTAAGAACGTAATCTGGCATACCAGTAGCACAGTACAAAATACTTTATTTATACTGTGCCAGGAGCCTTAATCACATAAAAATGCTTTATATTATACCATGCATAGGTATCTATATTTCTTCGCCGTGCCGAGCCGAGATCGCCATGATCACGGCCCCTCGTTCACATTAACCAGGCCAAATCACGTTGACCCTACTTTTAGATATAATAATAATAATATCTTGGGACAACTCACACAACACTATCTGATCCCAAAATAAGCAAAGCTTGTACTATGGAAACCAGACAACTGATAAACATACTTATATGTTTCTAAATACATACATATTACCTATAGATAAATAACACCCAGACACAGAATAAACCATCGTGCTTATAGCGTATTGCTATATTTATTGTGAGTCAATGAGAAGCGAGATGAAGGGTTGTAGATTATATTGACTTGACTTAATTGACTAGCCTAGACTAAATCTTAAACCTAAGTATTTATACACGTAAAAATATAGGAAGTAATATTATAATAGGAGGGCGATTTGTTTATTCAGCGCCTCTTAGCAGTACGTGTAGATTGCGTAATTTATAAATAATAAAATAGACAATTAGGTCATCACACAAAGTTTTATCCTGAGTGGGGATCGAACCCACGACCTCTTGCGTAGCAGTCGGATACACTCCCACCGCGCCACAGAGGCAGTCAAAATGTAGTTAATACCTATCGATTTATTATTGTAGGTACTTAAGTAGAAATGGATTGGCTTTCACAGATCTCTTGCTATTTCAGAGCTAAGTCAAACGACGTTGGTGCTTGGCTATCGGCATGGCAGAGTGCTATACAATCTATTAGTAAATACGGAGGTGCTGAGCCCGGAGACAGAACTATGGTATGATAATTACCTCTTAACCTCTTCATCTGAATATACTTGCACAATATTGGTAACACAAAAGTGGAGGGAATTACTGTGAAATTCTGCGACTAGTTGACAGACGATGGCAATCAGGACTGTGAGGTTAGACGGGAGAAACCAAGGTAGCACTGCGACTTGTCGTCGCCACCCAGGCACGGATTCAGGATGGTGGAGGTGTTCTGGGGGAGGGGGGTGGGGTGCACTTCGACCCAACACCGGCCAAGTGCAAGTAGTTTACCCGTCAACGCTGATCAAATGTATGGCAAACACTTGAAAATTCATTAAACTGGCTTTTCTGACATGGAAATTGCTCTCAATAGAGCATAGAAACTAGCATGGGCGTACCCAGGAGCAAGTTGGGGGGGGGGGGGGGTGGGTTAGGGTCTCAAAACCAAATGTCATTGCAAAAAAGTAGGTAGAACATAATACACATTTGGTCAGTTTCAAGTTTATTTTCTTTCAAGCGTTGTTCTTTGAATCAAAGTGTCGATGTCAGTTCCCAATTTATTTTCTTTCTAGTTTTCTTCTTTCAATCACAAAGTCTATCGCGTATTTCAAGTATGTTTTGAAGTAGTGTATATCTTTTGTTCTGTGATTTATCACATGAACGCGGAGCTGCAAAAATAGCGCCATGTTAGTTTTTCCCCTTTTTTAAAACTCTGGAAACTAGTTACAGATGCCATTCGTTTTCTCACCCACAGAACACAAGTAACTAACTACTACAAAAAACTTAACTAATTTCTTCTGAAATTTTAGCTGGACACTCTTCACTCGGGGCTTGAGGTGTTTAAACAGTACAGCGGTGACCTGGTGCAGCTACTGAGAGACACGGGGGCTGCTGCTGAACAGGGAACTAAGGCTACAGCGGAAATGACTGCTAAGTAAGTACCTACAGATACTACACTTACTAGAGCCAGGCGCGGATCCAAGGGGGGAAGGGGGGAGGTGTGAAAAAGGGGCAATTGCAAACCGGCGTTGACTGGCGGCATGATGCCAAACGATTTTATTTCTGATCAAGTTATTTTTAACCTTATTTCCATGAAGTTACAATTCATATTACTTAAGCTGTTGCACATCGTACCGTGCTGTCAGTCAACGCCGGCTCTATAGTATACAGGTCCCAAAGCAGGGCCGGATTATCCATAAGGCGGACTAGGCAACTGCCTAGGGGCCCCGCATCGCCTAGAAGGCCCGTGACCAAGATTTTTTTTGGAAACTTGTATACTTCCTTAATACTATTCCTTTTTTTCGACGCAAGTTGTCAGTATATGAAATACTTTATATATAGTAGAACATTACAAGTTTTATTAGGAAAAATTAACCGCCTTCAAATGATGTTAACCCCTCCGGCTAAGCTCAAAGGCTTGTGTTAGGAGTGGGTACACGTCGGTAGTATATTGGGTAGGAGTCGAACCCGCGATCACGATTGCGAGACCGATGCCTTAGCCATTAGACTACCGCCGCTTCTAATTTTATTAAAAGACTACATTTTTTTAGCAAAGAGAATTTACAATAAAATACCTTAAATTATTATTTAAAAATCTATGAATTTAACAGCTTGAATTCGTTTTTAAATTCAAAGATTTTTAAATAATCACGTTTAAGGTATTTTAGTGTAAATTCTCTTTACTAATCTTCTCCCTCTGTTCCAGCGCGGGTCGAGCATCGTACGTGTCAGCGGAGTACACGAGCGGGGAGGACGCCGGCGCACGCGCCACTGCAACGTGGCTGCACGCGATATTTAACTGTATTATCAATAACATATAGTCCTTTTTACTGTGACGTGTTTCATTACTTCAACTTCCCTTTCATTAATAAATAAGCCGGGCAATAGCATGTCGGACCATGCTTAGGGTTCTGCAGCCTTAAATAGGTAATTGCATCAGCAGAAGAGTGTATGTTTATGGCACATACGCCCTTTGTTGAGAAAAGCAGTTTTTCGGCTATAACTCAATGACGGTATATCCGATCATGTCCGAAATAAGGTTAAGGAATAAAGGTTCAAAAGTAAGGGGAGGGGACACAATTTATGCAATTACGATTATTTCTAAAAATATTTACTCAATTAAAAAAGTTTATAAAAACCTTAAAATGTTTTTAAAAGACCTTTCGAATGATGTGCCACACGTAGATGTTAACCGAAAAACAGCTTCTGTTACATGTATGGAGTACCCCCTGAAAATATTTATTTTTATTATTTAGCTATCAAACAAAGTAGCGGCCACTAGAAGACACCTTTTCACCAAATTTATCAATATTCATTGATAAGTCTCTGAGTAAAATGCCTGTGACATACGGACGGACGGACATGACGAAACTATATAGGTTTCGTTTTTTGCCATTTTGGCTACGGAACCTTAAAAAGGGTTCGAGCATCGGATCTCTAATGATCCTAATCGATGTATTTGACTTAACATGGGCCAAGTGTTTATCGCATGCATTACGGGCCCTTTCACGGGCCTTTAACCCACAGACTTAGACTGAACTGCACCTTCCCTTTCAGGTATGAAGTAAAATATATAGGAATGAGAGAGACAAAGCACTCGGGCGACCAGTAGTTGTCTCTTCCTTGAAATCTAATTGGATTACGTCACAGGCTTATGGCTATGTCATGTCAGTTTGATATTACAGAAAAGAGACAGATATTGGCAAAGAGTCGCGTTGTCTCTTTCTAGAGAGTTGTCAATTTTGTGAGGTTATGTAGCAGTCCAGTCTCCATACCATACGGTCCTTTTTTTTTTTAATTAATAGTTTAAGATATTTAAATATAAACTGTTTATTTCCAAAAACCCAGATAGATGGAGTGACATGTCGAATAATATTGATAATCTATAGGTATTATTATTATCATCACGTTCATTACATCCATACTAATATTATAAATGTGAGAGTAACTCTGTCTGTCTGTCTGTTACGCTTTCACGCTCAAACCGCTGAACCGATTTAGATGAAATTTGGTATGGAGATAGTTTGAGTCTCGGGGAAGGACATAGGATAGTTTTTATTGCGATAACCGACATCCACGCGGGCGGAGCCGCGGGCAAAAGCTAGTTTTAAATATAAATTACAAAAAAAAACAAATATATTAAAAAATACAGTGTCCCACTGGCATCGGGTACAGGGACCAAGCTACCGGTGGTTACAGCCCCAGAGAAAGGAACCTCCTTACTATGCGAGCCGTGACGAGGAGTACTGCTTTCTGCATCAGCCCCTTGATCCAATTAATATTATTATTATTATATATTACTTTTATATCACGAGTTAAAATAAAAACAACAAAATAAATAATAATTGTTCTTTAATGATCACAGAGGCAACATCTTGTCTAATTCAAGTAATATTACATTATAAATTCATGTTAAAATATCTTCGACAATACGCCCATCTTACCATTAACCCTACCTTAAAACTGTAGATAGCACGAGCCTAACTATAGTTACGAATAGTTATCGAATAGTTAATGGCATAGAAGATCGAGATATCTGCGAGGTTAAGCAACGTTACCACTGTCGGTCCATAAATGGGTGAACATTTTCGAATATTGTCACACCCCTCCGTGCCTCACTCACACTCGTGCACGTTAAGCCGTCGGTCCTGCGCCTTATCTCTCTCCGGTGGAGTAAGGGAGTAGACAGTGCACTTGTGTCTTCGCATACACTTGTGCACTATAATATCTCCTGCGTAGTTGGCTAGTCTGTAATGAGATTGGTCGCCGTAACCTAAATCGGTGAGGAGATCATTATTATTCTTTATTATTACTAGAAATTGCGAAAATTTGAATGGATATTTGTTGTAATTAATTACACCAGATTGGTTGAACGAATCTAGATGAACTTTCCTAAGATTATAGTCTGGAATAGCAGAAAAGCCCTTTTTATCTCAATAAAATGTTCCCGGGGGATATATTTGTTTGTTTGAACGGGCATTAGCTATAAATTAGGAAAGGAGTAGTCCATTAAATCACGTAATAGTTTTAGACACTTTTATATCCCCATGGTGGGTGAGGTTTTAGACCCAACATCAATTGTATTTTTTTTTTTTCGACCCTTCAACACCTTTTCACCCTCATATCATTGATGGATGATCTCTAGGCGTTTAAGTTGTTACTGCTATGTGTAAAGTGAGAAGGCTACCTAGAAGTGTCCAAAAAGACTTTACCTTTTGCTCAAAATAGACTACTTTTCATAATATTTCAAAATACGCACACGGAGCGGTAGTTTTTATACAATTTTGTGTCAACTATTCGATTACTGTTCGAAAGTATAGTTAGGTTCGTGTTCGTGCTATAGATCTACAAAAGTATACATTTCAAAGCAAATCTCATGTTCCATCTCTTTCTAACTATATGCAAACAACAAGAACAGCACGAGATTTGATTGGAAAAGTATCTGCACATAGACCAAACCTTTTTATTGTATAACCGAAACATGTTCGAAAAACAAATAAATGTATATCTATTTAATATACAAATATTCAACAACTATCGTTGATATTATTAATATGAATATTTTGTACGTTACGCTGTAATAATAATTCGACGCGTGTCATAAGATATAGATACTATAACAACAATAAATTACATTAATCAGGAAATTGCATTTTTTTAAATGTTTACAATTTTGTCTACAATTCCACGAATTCACCAGTTTTAATGGTTAGTTCAGACGCGTGGCATGCAGCCTGCACATTAACGCCTATTCACACGCTCGTGTTAGTGCCCGTTGAATTTTGCTTTGAACGCAAGCATGTAAACACACGATTAGATTCTATTAACTAATCAGTTTCAAAAACAGAGCCGGGATGGCTCCGCTATATATCTAACCAGGCTCAGGGTTGGATTCTCAGTTACATTTTGTTACAAATGGTTTTGAAAACAAGAAACATTTTGGGTACCTATGTTCCGAAATACACTGCGAGCACTGTTCAGTGTTTTTACTGAGGAGAAATTAGTTCCGTTATGACTGACAATACACTGCCGCAGTATCCTTGGGAATTATGTGACGTCATAAACCGTCGACATCTTTGTACTGTGAGCACTGGTGTTTTCGAGGTAAGGTGCTCTCAGTACTTTGATCACGTGATCAACAGCGATCAAAAATTTCAATTAATTCTATTGATTTAGACATGCTATTAATTAAATTGAAATAATTACCTTTTAATTTTTCAATATAATTCAATTTTTAAATATAACTATATTTTTTAGCTATTGCATAGCTTTTATCGCGGGTTTTGAGCGCGGCGACCGAATCAAGAAATTCCGTAACGAAAATAAAACCTAACACCCCCCACTCCGCCTACCACGCGCTCGGCCGAGCGCATAACGTATATGTTTATGGTACGACTGTACGAAGCTCGCACGGATCGAGACGAGCTGCTCCGAAATGTAATGGAAAAAAAAACTGCATAAATAAAAAAATATAATTGCATAAGTTGATAAAAAATGCTATGCAATAGCTTTACCGCGGCAGTCCCCGAGTGCTACACATTTTTTTTTATTATTTAAACGTGGATGACAGTATACTGGACTGCGTTCCGTTTTAAACAGTAACCAGTGTAACTAACTATAAAGGAACAGCTTCGTTGTATTTTAAATTAACGTCACACCTTACAGTGCTCCAGTACATATCGGAACATTATAACTACTGTTTGTTTTAAGTAGATTAAAAGGGAGGGATCCCACCACCCACTAAACAACACAATTAAAGTAGTAAGGAAATGCCCTTAATACAACAGGCACCTTTGGACCCCACCACTCGACTTGGTGGGAGTATCTGTCACTAATTTTCTTTGTTGCAGGTCTCTCTTTTTGAGTGCGGTCTGTCAATCTATTTCGATTGTTGTATTAAGGGCATTTCCTTACTACTTCAATCGTGGTGTTTAGTGGGTAGTGGGATCCCTCCCTAATAATGTACTTAAGATGGATTTCCGCCATGTTTCGCCTGATTCAATCGGTTACTGTTTGTTTGTAAAATGTTTTGTTACATCATATAAATTTCACTAACAAATGTTATGTAACATTTTTAACTATTGTGTGGAAGCACTTTGCACATTTCTTTATCAAAGGCTTTTATATATTATCTCTCTTTCATACACAGGTAGTTAGTGAAGGAGGCGTATATAATCGGTGCACACTCACTACGCTAAAAGTCCCATTCTGTTGTCTTCTCTATGTCCATTTCTGTTAATTTCTCTTGTAATAGGAGTGCGGTTATGTCATCTATAAAAAAGAAGGAATTATTTTCTGGGCGACAAAAAAAGACCGAAACAAAAAAAAAAAAGCGGCAGCATTTTAATGACTGTGATTACTATTTATATTAAACGAACTTTGATTTTCACAAAATAATCAATTTTTTTTTTAAAGACGTTTCCCGCAGTAGGGTACAAGCCCTGTGTCGCGGGGACTTTACAAACATACAAATCACGGACACAAAGTACACCCAGACTCGGGACAACAATTTGTGGATCACACAAAGTGGTGTCCCGTGTGGGAATCGAACCCACGACCTCTGAATAAATGTATTTTATACCTGTAAAGGAGCAATTATTGTAAATACAACGTTAATCTTGGTATAGCGAAAACATGAAAGTAGTTTGGTCGGAATCCATACTAATATTATAAATGTGAAAGTAACTCTGTATGTCTGTTACGCTTTCACGCTCAAACAGCTAAACCGATTTAGATGAAATTTGGTATGGAGATAGTTTAAGTCCCGGGGAAGGACATAAGATAGATTTATCGCGATAACCGAGAACCACGTGGGCGGAGCCGCGGGCGAAAGCTAGTCAGTAATACATTTCAGTGAGGTAGTTTTTAGACCATGTTATATTTTTCGATTAATAAATTTTTTAATCATTAATTAATTCAGCCAAACAGTCCAAATCCTGTTCAGAATGCGATGTAAAATGTAATCATCGCTTATTTTTTAATAATAACCATGGATTACGTACTACGGGACGCAATGAGCACGATAGCGCAAAGTACACACGACAACTATAATGGCTTCTAACTCTGCAAGTTTTCAATATTTTAATTTTTTTTTTTTTTTAATCTTGAAGTAAAAATCTTGTTGGGGTGTCTGAGCTTGGCACTATACCAAAAATAACCTTTTTAGAGGTTTCGGGGGCGGTAAATCGATCTAGCAAGGTTTCTTTTTTACAAAAAGGCGTTAAAAAAAAAACTGAGCAGAGCTCGGTCATCTAGGCACTTTCTAAATAGGTGAGCTTACAAAAATAATGACTGAGCGAATAATATAGTGACAAAAACAACTAATATTATAACTTTGGCGATTATTTTCTGGGTATATAAAATACATTTTTGAGCAACTATTCGTACTTTGGAGGAGTTAACAAGATTATTTATAATAAAATAAATAAAGAAATCTAGTACTTACTAGGGTCAGGTTTAATAGGTTTGACTCTCCCAATGAGTCCAGGTAGATAGTCAGTCTTTCTGATCTGTTTGAAGAAAGGATGGTTCAGCATTTGTGTCGCAGACGGCCTTTGTTCTGGGTCTCTGTAAACAAAATACATAATTTTTAAATGTCTGCCAGTGTTAGGTTCTTTTGTTTCAATCCGGCGCCGGATAGTAGCTAGCGGACTGAAGACTGAGATCAACAGCCCCACTACCGGGACTTCAAATGTAAACGTCAAACTAAAGTCAGGCCATGTTGCGGCGGCCATGTTTAAATGAGTCAATAAACTTGCTATTTAATCAAAACAGATGTTAGGAAATCAATTAGCGATTTGATAATTCTCCAACGAAAGTAATGATGGCTCAGTTTGCTGCTATTTTATAGGCTGAAGGTGACCGACAGCTTGCGTCCCGCGACACTGTCTGTGTTGTACACGCCAGGGGAGATACAGATACACACAGTCACACACGTACCTCTGCAGCGCCATCTCACTG
The DNA here is from genome assembly GCA_945859575.2 of Herminia tarsipennalis. NCBI lineage: Eukaryota > Metazoa > Arthropoda > Insecta > Lepidoptera > Erebidae > Herminia > Herminia tarsipennalis. Next base: position 3,049,384 of record OX243834.2, on the reverse strand, counting down.
AGATGATGGAAGGTGTCAGACAGCTTGCGTCCCGCGACACTGTCTGTGTTGTACACGCCAGGGGAGATACAGATACACACAGTCACACGCGTCCCTCTGCAGCGCCATCTCACTGAGATGATGGAAGGTGTCAGACAGCTTGCGTCCCGCGACACTGTCTGTGTTGTACACGCCAGGGGAGATACAGATACACACAGTCACGCACGTACCTCTGCAGCGCCATCTCACTGAGATGATGGAAGGTGTCAGACAGCTTGCGTCCCGCGACACTGTCTGTGTTGTACATGCCAGGGGAGATACAGATACACACAGTCACACACGTACCTCTGCAGCGCCATCTCACTGAGATGATGGAAGGTGTCAGACAGCTTGCGTCCCGCGACACTGTCTGTGTTGTACACGCCAGGGGAGATACAGATACACACAGTCACGCACGTACCTCTGCAGCGCCATCTCACTGAGATGATGGAAGGTGTCAGACAGCTTGCGTCCCGCGACACTGTCTGTGTTGTACACGCCAGGGGAGATACAGATACACACAGTCACGCACGTACCTCTGCAGCGCCATCTCACTGAGATGATGGAAGGTGTCAGACAGCTTGCGTCCCGCGACACTGTCTGTGTTGTACACGCCAGGGGAGATACAGATACACACAGTCACGCACGTACCTCTGCAGCGCCATCTCACTGAGATGATGGAAGGTGTCAGACAGCTTGCGTCCCGCTACACTGTCTGTGTTGTACACGCCAGGGGAGATACAGATACACACAGTCACGCACGTACCTCTGCAGCGCCATCTCACTGAGATGATGGAAGGTGTCAGACAGCTTGCGTCCCGCGACACTGTCTGTGTTGTACACGCCAGGGGAGATACAGATACACACAGTCACGCACGTACCTCTGCAGCGCCATCTCACTGAGATGATGGAAGGTGTCAGACAGCTTGCGTCCCGCGACACTGTCTGTGTTGTACACGCCAGGGGAGATACAGATACACACAGTCACGCACGTACCTCTGCAGCGCCATCTCACTGAGATGATGGAAGGTGTCAGACAGCTTGCGTTCCGCGACACTGTCTGTGTTGTACACGCCAGGGGAGATACAGATACACACAGTCACGCACGTACCTCTGCAGCGCCATCTCACTGAGATGATGGAAGGTGTCAGACAGCTTGCGTCCCGCGACACTGTCTGTGTTGTACTCGCCAGGGGAGATACAGATACACACAGTCACGCACGTACCTCTGCAGCGCCATCTCACTGAGATGATGGAAGGTGTCAGACAGCTTGCGTCCCGCGACACTGTCTGTGTTGTACACGCCAGGGGAGATACAGATACACACAGTCACGCACGTACCTCTGCAGCGCCATCTCACTGAGATGATGGAAGGTGTCAGACAGCTTGCGTCCCGCGACACTGTCTGTGTTGTACACGCCAGGGGAGATACAGATACACACAGTCACGCACGTACCTCTGCAGCGCCATCTCACTGAGATGATGGAAGGTGTCAGACAGCTTGCGTTCCGCGACACTGTCTGTGTTGTACACGCCAGGGGAGATACAGATACACACAGTCACGCACGTACCTCTGCAGCGCCATCTCACTGAGATGATGGAAGGTGTCAGACAGCTTGCGTCCCGCGACACTGTCTGTGTTGTACACGCCAGGGGAGATACAGATACACACAGTCACGCACGTACCTCTGCAGCGCCATCTCACTGAGATGATGGAAGGTGTCAGACAGCTTGCGTCCCGCGTACAAGTGTCGCAGGCGGGACACTGCGTCTGCGCTGTCTCCTACACCGCTGTCTGTGTTGTACATGCCTGGGAACAAGCAGACATTATAACACATATCTTCTTCATTTGTATATATAAAAGGTATTCGCTAAGAAAGGATTTTTCATAATTCACCCCTTAAGGGTTTAAAAAAGGGGTTGCAAGTTTGTATGAAACTCCGTCAGTTTTAAAGTAAACTCTGTATTGGGGATTTTGATTCAATATAGAAATACGTTTGTTATCGTTATTGATAAATCAACGCGTAAGTTGATGAAATAGGGGCTCGACGTTTGTATGGAACTTCGTCAGTTTAAGTTAGATTTGTGAAATTTCGTATTTGGCTTTGTGGTTGAATATAAGGAAGCGCGTAAGTATTTCAGCATTGTTGGAAATCAACCCTTAAGGGAGTAAAATAGGGGTTGTAAGTTTGTATGAAACTCCGTCAGTTTAAGTTGGATCTGTGAAATATCGTAGTGGGCTTGGTGAAAAATAAAAAAAAAATTGCAGCGGTTTTGGAAAAGCAAGCCTAATCACCATTAAGGGGTAAAATATGTGATGCAAGTTTCTATGAAACATTGTCAGTTTTAATGTTTGATTTGTGATATATTTGGCTTTGTGGTTGTTAATAAAGAAACACGTGTTTTAGTGTTTTGATTGACAGTGAAAATTAATCCTAAGGTGGTAAAATTGTTCACGTGGGCTACAGATAGTTCAATCACAGAATAAGTAATAGTACCTACTACGTACAGATGGTTCACTCCAAGTCAGGTTTAGGTATAAAAAAACCGTGCGCGCGAACCATAATTTTTCTTTGCGCGCCCCAGTTTTATGACCGAGCTGCGAAGTCCGCACGGGATTGTCACTTGGGAACTTTTTGTACCTAGTTAATTTATTAGTTTTAAGATAAATAAGTCGATTATGGATAACAAACGTACAATTAGAATTATAAACATAAAAATTCCAATTGTCGTGTGTTCGATTCCCACGGGTGTAGATATTCCTTTGTAAACATTATCCTATCCTGTTCCTAATATTATTTCTGGGCAACTAATTAGGGATTTTTATTTTAACTATTGCTAAGTACTTAAGAACATAAGGAATTAAAAAAGAACGACAGGTGCCGCCGCTGCTTTTACATGTACTTCGATGACGCAGTGGAATTGTAAAAAATGTTAGTTCTGATTCACTATTCGTTTTATTCAGACATCCCTAAACACAGCAATATCTTTTATACGGATTAAATTGACGTTTAGGCTTAGAAGACATTGCGGGTGTCGAAAAGAAAAAAATAGTTTCAATATGCGCGAGCGCGACGTGACCGCCACTGTCCCGCGAGCCGAGACAACCCACTACCACACGCCCCTTCGAGGGGCGCGCTGCCCGAATATACCTAAACTGCGGAGTGACACCCCCCTGGTTCAATATAATATGAAGAAAAAAAATGCTTAAATTAGCATAATAAATGGTTAAAGATAAAAAAGTTGTTAAACATTTATTTATTTTAATAGTTGCTCGTCCTGTACGACATTGAACAACTGAACGTATTTACGTAAACAACTGGCAATATTTTTAAGATGTTGTTGTTTTGTTTTTAATAATTATTGTCTCCCCTCTCACTTTTGTTATTTGGTGATTTTATAACCCAAGTTTTTAATTTTTCTTTACGACTTTTTTAACTTTCGCTAACATAAAAACTTTTCAATAACCAATAAATTTAGCCAAATAGGTGCAGCCGATTTGACTATTACTGAGACTGTTTAAAATTAATTAAGTGGCTAAAATAGCACTCCCACAGTCCACAAATGTCTAACACAATATTAGAAATTAAAATAAACTACATAATATTGGCGGCGTCTGTGGCGCGGTGGGAGTGTGTCTGACTGCTACGCAAGAGGTCGTGGGTTCGATTCCCACACGGGACACCGGTTTGTGAGATCCACAAATTGTTGTTTCGAGTCTGGGTGTACTTTGTGTCCGTGAATTGAATGTTTGTAAAGTCCCCCGCGACACAGGGCTTGTATGCTAATGCGGGAGACATATTTAAAAAAAAAAAATGAAATTCACATGATGAAAATCCTGCATATGTTTGGGCTGTAGAGTGTGTCATGATGAAATTGTAATACATAATTTCGCGAAAAACCCTCCTGCGCAAGTCGGGTAAACGAAAACTGAATAACATTACTTACTGTTGCATGTATCAACACTAGAGACATATAGTTTGGAATATTTAAAAAAAACTTTAATTCTTAGAAATATCTGACGTGCTTCAAAACATAATAAAAGTATGAAGGAAAAATTTGTCTTAGACGGAACTCGAACTCGCGACCTTAAGAATTATTTATTTAGCGCTACGTACACAGCGACACGATCGCCGGCCTCGCTCTTCCGCACACAACCATTACTTCACAGTGCGCAGGAGCGCAGGTCAAAATAAAGTAGAATATTCGTTCGTACATATGTTAGACTAGCTGACCCGTGGGCCGTGCCCACTTCGTTGGGCATAATGTTAATAATCCTTTTTTAGTACAGAGTGTTATGTTTTAATTTCTAACTGCCAAAAGGAGGGTTATACGTAGGTATAGTTTGTATTTGCATGCTAATACAAAATTCGAAAGTACCTCTGTCCGAAAGAAAAACCATTTTCTGCGGGATTTGCGATAAACGAATTCCATGAGGACCAAGTCGCGGGAAAAGTTAGTTTGGTTATGGTAATTTTAATTGTTCAAAACTTCTCTGTAAACTATATTGGATGTAATATTATCATTTGGTAGCAAAATATATTGTCTATCAGGAGTTCGAACCCGAGATAAGCCCACATATAACTGCCCATGGGAAAAACACGGCTTTCTCAGGTAGTGTGTTAATTTTCCGTATATTGTTTAAAAAATGCGTAGAGTGTGGATGAGCATTTGTCAAGAGACTTTTTACAGGCTCTGGTGGCTCTTCAATGTTAGGAAGAATCACTTTACCTGCAGCACAACACATACCATTCGGTTCATCGCTCTATTTTTTTGCAAAACACTTAGGACAGGTTTTACTCATTGCTCCAATTGTTTCTGCGCTCTGCTTAGCGTAATCGATGTTAGGATTACGAACGCCATGACAATGACAATACGAAAATGCTCGATTTTGCATTTTTCAGCAACTTCAAGATTTATTTTGCGGGATCATACATTTCCTTAAATTTCTTTATTTCATCTACTAGAAAAACTCTTTGACTAGTGACACAATTTTTTTCGTGTCCTAATATTTAGGTTTTCTATATACATTTTTGAGACACCCAAACCCTGTTTCGCGTAATCTACCCTTAAGTTACTCTCCCAGACAAGGATAAAAAAACTCGTAGAACGTCTACGAATAGCCATCTGACTTCTCGTCGTAGCCTTTAATAGAAGCAACAATGCACTCACTCTTCATCTCACTCTCCTCTAAACAAGGTTCAGGGAAGGTGGAGCAGTCGAGCAGCTGCGGCCGAGACCCGCGCACCTTCTCCGTGTACATGAGCGTAGTCGGCACGTCCGCGAACGGAACAGCTCCGTTGGCGAGCTCGCAGCATAACACGCCTACTGAATATACGTCTGACTTCTCATCGTAGCCCTTGAGATTCTGAAAGGAAGAAATTATTTTGTTTTCGCCAAAATACAATAATACGAAGAAATATAAAAGTCGAAAATAGAACTTAATTCAGTCAGGTTCGTGACGCTAGTTTTGAAAGAAGTGACATAAAATGAGACCCTCACCTGCTGAAGGCTTATTCTTCTTTTATTTCAATTCTTTTTAGTGTCTAGGTTCCATGAGATATTATTATAGTGGAGTCTAAATTCATCATTTATGGGAGAAGCCTTCTCTAACTATGTGCCTGTCCAAATTGACCTAAGGATGAAACGTAAGGACGGACGGACGCATCGAAAGGAACAAACAATCATTGAATTGATTTTACGAGATAAAAATATTTGAAGTTTGAACTACCGTTTTACCCCTTAGGGGGTTGAATTTAAAAGAAATCAGTTCCAAAGAGAGCACACCCTTTGTTTTTTTTTTTTTACGTCAACTACTATATGCCAAATCTATACTAATATTATAAAGCTGAAGAGTTTATTTGTTTGAACGCGGTAATTAGAGGAACTACTGATCCGAATTAAAACATTTGACTGCCTCTGTGGCGCGGTGGGAGTGTATCCGACTGCTACGCAAGAGGTCGTGGGTTCGATCCCCACCCAGGATAAAACTTTGTGTGATGAGCACGATGGTTTATTCTGTATCTGGGTGTTATTTATCTATAATATGTATGTATTTAGAAATATATAAGTATGTTTATCAGTTGTCTGGTTGCCATAGTACAAGCTCTGCTTAGTTTGGGATCAGATGACGTTGTGTGAGTTGTCCCAAGATATTATATTATTATTATTATTATTCTTTCACTGTTGGATAGCCCATTTATCGAGGAAGGCTATATAATATCAGGCTACGACCAATAGGAGCAAAAATTAACGCATACGAAGTTGCGCGGGACAGCTAGTTTTAGATATATGCATAAGTCCAGTACTACGCTATAGAAGAATAGAAGTCATAGTACCTGTTCCAGCAGTTCAGGACTAAGCCACATGAGGTTGGTGTTATCGTGGTCTGGTGGTGGCAGCTGGTGCAGGTGCCTCTGTCTTCGGCCGCGAAGTAACAAGCTCGCTGCACTTCGCAGACCTGATAGACGGACTACGCCATTTGCACCTACTAATACGTGGCTGGCACGGACGCTCCTGGAAAGTAACATTAAAAAATGTCGGGTATGTTTATAAAAAATATGTACCGTAAAAAAGTCTAGAAAGAAATATAAAATTACTAGCTGTCCCGGCGAACTTCGTCTCGACTCTTTTTTTTTTGATGGTCTGTGAATCTAAACCATCCTCGAATCCCTTTGAACTCACACAAAAAAAAACATCAAAATCGATCCAGCCGTCTAGGAGAGTTCAGTGACATACACACGCACACAAGAAATCCATACTAATATTATAAATGTGAAAGTAACTCTGTCTGTCTGTCTGTCTGTTACGCTTTCACGCTCAAACAGCTGAACCGATTTAGATGAAATTTGGTATGGAGATAGTTTGAGTCCCAGGGAAGGACATAGGATAGTTTTTATCGCGATAACTGACATCCACGCGGGCGGAGCCGCGGGCGAAAGCTAGTATATAATATAAAGATTAAACTATACTAGATATTAAATCTAATTCTGCCTTTTATCTAATTCAGGCCTTTTAATCACTTTAGCCAAAATGGGTAGGTAAGCTAATAAGTATAAAAGTTAGCGATTATACATAATATTCTGATTAATCACTTTGACCGTATCATATACTAGCTGTCCCGCGCAACTTCGTATGCGTAAATTTTCCCCATTGCTGCTCCGCTCCTATTGGTTGTAGCGTGATGTTATATATATGCCTTCCTCTACCTACTAGCACTACTACGGGCTACCCAACAGTAAAAGATTTTTTTTAAATTCGGATCAGTAGTTCCTGAGATTATCGCGTTCAAACAAACAAACTCTTCAGCTTTATAATATTAGTATAGATTCTGATTAATCACTTTGACCGTATCATATTATATAATTTAAAAAAATAACACAATCTAAGTTGGTATGGCTCAAGTTAGCAACAAAAGGGCCGCGCGGATCCATTTTTGGATATATAGTTACAATATCTTATACTATAATTATTAATTTAGTTGTTTAAACAAAACAAATCTTTTCCGCAAAGAATGTTATGAGCGCAGAACTTTATCTTATGTGCGAATACCTTCCTGAAGCCAAGGGTGCAAATTTAACGCTTTACCAACTTATGTGCATCATAATAAAAAGCTTGGGCTATGACTATTGCAGATCTTTAATAAACAAGTTGATATAAGGGGGCGTCTAAACGGGCAATTTTTAAAGGCAATTTGTGGCGGCAATGCTGTGGCCGGCAACATGACAGTACTCTCCAATATTGATTTGATGGTTGCCGGACGATAGCTGAGCGATCGATTTTCCGCAATGTTGCCCGGATAATATTGTTGTAGTTTCAGTCGCTCTCTATTTTATTGTTGCCGGGTTGTGTAGCCTGTTTAGGAGACTGAATCATGCGCTATACAATAGGGTATTTGACTAAAGTCAAATCAGCCTCTTTTTAAGAAACGTCAAAAACGAGCCGCTCTGAACAAATTTGTATGGAATGCTAGCATATGACGTCACGTTTTCTATGGTCAAATTATTTACTTTCAGTGTTTCTCTTTATGATTATAAATTAACTAACACATTAAATTAATAAATGAACATATTTTTTAGAACACTTCATGACATATTTTTACCTGGTTATTTTAAAATATTTTATTTTAATAGTAGTCAAATACCCAATTGCCGACGCAATTAGTTGCCAATAGTGCCGCCACAAATTGCCGTAAATAATGGCACGTTTAGACGCCCCTTAAGAGCAACCTTGAGACAATATATAAAAGTGTTATAGTGCAAGTAAGTACCTGTTCACGTGCCATGATGACACACTCCCTACTAATAGAACCTAGGCAATGTCACGTTGTCACCTATGCTAATTACATGACTCACACAAGGTAATTCTGGGAACTAACACAATTGAAATGGAATATTTTATTTGTGTTTTCGAGTAAGATCAATTTTGATTTTTAGTAATACATGGCAAATAACTAAGAAATAAAGTTGATTCCTTTAATACAACATTGAGAGACAGAGAGGCCCGTGACTCAGTAGCTACAGAACAGGGTGAGAAATCTGGGGGTTAAGCAACGTTACCAATGTAAGTCAATAAAAGTGTGACACTTTTCAAAAACTTTACAATTCATTGTGCCTCAGAGAGCACATTAAGCTGTCCCTGTGTCCACATTGCAACGTGGTGGATTTCTGCCCCATCAGACAATAAAAGGGAGGGAATTGAGTGCATTTGTTCTTGTGCACACTATACTAATATTATAAAGCTGAAGTTTGTTTGTTTGTTAGAACCAGAATACGATAATCTCAGGAACTACTCAATCGAGGAAGGCTATAGGTTATAGGTTATATAACATCACGCTACGGCCAATAAGCAGCAATGAAAAATGTTGCAAAAACGGGGAAAATTTACGTAGACAAAGGACTATAAGCTTTTTTATTTCCCAACCAATTTGCAGATACTATACATTAGATAACTAGTTTCAAGGTTTGGACCCCATCTGGGTGTAAGCCTCCTCCATCTCCTTCGCATGGAGGTGGCCACAATATCAATATTATGAATAAAATCATATACTTCCACTTACCTATGGATATAAAGTTGCTTATGCAAATACTGTAAAGCCTGCAGTACGTCTCTTAGGACTATAGCACAGGCTAACTCGGACAGGCCTTCATGGAAATGTTGGTCTAGAATATCCCGACATGAACCAAATGTCATAAGAGGAGACACCACATAGAGTTCACGTCCATGTACGAATGATGTCAAGTATGGTAGAATGTTTGCATGTTGTAGTTCCTTTCTTGTCAGGATGTCTTGCTAGAAATTTTTCATAAGTAATATTTTTTAATATAAAGCTATGTTGTCTTCTATGTTTGTCTGTATGTGTGATTTAAATACTTTAGATTTATTAGGTCATTGTTAAGCAGGGTTAACACTGTCAGATATACAGGGTGTTTCGAGGGTGTGACGTCTCCCGCATTAGGAAACAAGCCCTGTGTTGCAGGGGATTTTATAAACATACAAGTCGCGGACACAAGAATCGGAATAACAATTTGTGGATCACATGAGGTCGTGGGTTTGATTCCCATATGGGACACCACTTTCACCCGTGTTTAAATTGAACCCACAACCTTTTGTGTAGCAGTTGGACACACTCCCATCGCACCACCAAGGCAGCCAACAAAAAAAGGGGTTGATTACTCATTAAATAAAGGGCGAAATTTTATTTAAATAGGCACGCCTATCAACTATTTTCCTATAGCTACTCACCCTCCAAACCCCTGTACAGCGTAAAAGATCCATTTCATTTTTAAATTTTTTGACAATGTTTTGACTTAACATTGCCCAAGTTTGGCCAATATAGGTCTACCTTTTACAATTTTGGGGATGTTTCCCCCTCCTAGGTACAGTCATGTAAGAAACAATATTATGCTTAGGGGCACTGAGACATGTCCATCTAAGTCAAATTATGCCTCCACAAGATACAATTTTCGGCCATCGTCACGCCACCAATCATATTCCCAAGGAACTTGTACGGCTCTGTGGGTTTCATTACAGAAACCATTTAAACACAGATTTATGACTACATTGGGCCTAAAAAGCCCTGCCTGAGACGAATTTTTCCTCAGTACATTTAAAATTATGCATATGCAAAAATTAGTATAAAAATGCTTTAAAAATTACAAAATGTAATATTATGCTTTTGGTAAACAAACAACTGACAAAATAAATCAATATTGTTTGGTCCAAGCATTCATAACAATGTTTCCACAGATAACAATATTATTGAATTGAATTGAATTACAGTATACACTAAGAACTAGTCTTGAACAACCTTGTGTGTTACTAGTATACAAATACTATGGTAACTTATGGTGTTTAAAGTCAGGCGTGGTGTCTTTGTATTTATAGCAACAGTCAACAAAACATAGGCATTCTAATACATAATCATGTTGTTTGAAGTACACTTTTAAACAATAATAATGGTCAAATATAAGAATAGCTTAACAAAAAAGTGTTTACACGTAATATACGATGTGAGATACTGATTTAAATTAAAGTTGTTAACAATATTTGTGCAATGCCCTTTGTAAGCCCTTGGATGACCTACAAGTATAATATTTGTTAATATACTTTAAAACTATGACCTAATATGGATAACTATAGTTGTTTATTTCTTGTTTAAGAGTATAAAATGGTCGTTAGTTATAATAAATAGGTAGAAAACAGAGAAAATGTATGTGAAATAGCTACCTGTATTAAATTGGCATTCTCTTTAGTTTTGTCAACAAAATACCTCTTGATAGCGACATTTTGATTGCTGGGTTTGTACAGCGCTGAGTAAACAACTGCTACGCCTCCACAACACTCCGTAATTATGGAAGTAAGCTGATAATCATTGATATCAGGATTAAACATCTTGCTTCGAGCAAAAGTAGCAAATGTTACAAATATATTTAATAAATACTCTATTCATTTGATAACAACTAATTATGATACGATATTTTCTAGTCTAAAAATAGTATTTATTGAAATGATTGAGTCTTTCAAAGTAAATAATTCACAAAATAAATTCGTCAATGTTTTTATTGTTTGACAATAACTAGTTGTGTTCCAGACACATTAATTAATTATGTTACACACAGCTTCATTGAGAGCACAGAGACAGTAACCACTACGTTTTAATTGGGAGCATTGAGATTTTAATCCTTATAAAAATAACGTAATCGACTTTTGGTACTAATAAATCTAAGTATTTTAAATATTTCATTTCTTTAGACTAAATGCAGTTTAGTTGATTTAGTGATTCGGCATTCTTTTTCTAGAATACTAGTAATCAAAATGATAAAAATACGTTTAACGACTCGGGCTGGAACGCGACTAGCAGGTGAGTGTTGACGTTTAATATCGTAAGGTTGCCAGCAAATAAAATTCCAGAAAATAATTTCCATCTTTCGCAGATCGCGTAACAATGACTTTTAGACATTTCTTTTCATAATAAATGCAATGTATGTATGAGTAGATTTTTTTTCAATTTCTATCACTGATGTTCCAATGAACATCATTGATAGAAATTGACCATTTTTCGATGAAATCGTATTTCAGAATCAATATTCTGTAATACGATTTCATCGAAAAAAAAAAGTTAATAATTCGACTTATGAACATTGTACCTACTTTGCAACTTTCAGTTTCAACTTTTGAAGTTTTGAATGAAGTTTGAAAGTTTGAACTGTCAGGGTCGCAGTTCACCGGTTGCAAATAATCAATCAAGTTTTTTTTAAGTTTAATTGTTTTAAAATGTGTGATTCAAATATGGTTGTTTTACGATTTGCTACAAATGTAAGTACAAAATAAATACTTAGCTAATTATATAAAATTTTATCTAGTAACAAAGAATTTTTTTTCCGATTAACCAGCCAATTCCTGCCAGATTCAAGTAGTTACCTATTGTACCTACACTTTAACTCCACAGTTCTTACGGAATTTATACATAGGTATATAATGTACTTTCACACGTTATAGAGTGAAAATGTTTTGTACTCACTTGTTCAGTTTGCCGCCATTTTCAAAACTGCACCTGTTGCTTTAATAATAGGTACTTAGGTACTAACTTTTGCCGGGGGCTCCGCCCGTAGATGTCGGTTTTTGCGATTTAAACTAGAGAAAAGGATCTCCTTGTCCGAAACTCAAACTATCTCCATACCAAATTTCATTTGAATTGGTTCAGCGGTTTTACCGTGAAAACGAGACAGACAGTTTAAAATTTAAGTCAAAGTCAAAGTCAAAGTTTTAATTAATTAATTAAGTCAAGATTACTTAATAAATTACTTGGTATATAGAAGTGAAAGAAAAACCAGCGTCTGTTAAAACGGTTTCCGTTTTTGGGTATGGATGCTATTAGATTTCTGGTAAACTTACACTTGGTAGGTTGGTTGGGATTCCAAATTTCTAATTGTGCCTTAAGGAAGCTAGACCTCTCCTTCTACCTGTATAGCAGCTTAAATAGGCAAATCTGTTCCTCTACCTGTACCTATCGGGAATTGGGGAATTGACCAGGGGTCATAAAGGCCCCCTACACGAAATTTGGCTGTTGAGTGGATTGGACCACGTTCATGTCTCTACACCTGTAGCCGTGTATGCATGTCTTAGCCGATAATTTCCCGTCACATTTGTCGGGTAAAGGGTCCCACACATTATTAGTCTGTCACCCTATTATCCTGGGTCTGCATAGTCCACACTATAGCGATTATTACCTGTCGAGAATTGTTGAAAACCAGCCTACACGCTAGTGGGTGACAGTCGGCAATTTTAGACCGTTATTACAAGCGCAGGCCTCTGAGGTCTATACTAACTGAACGGTTACCGGCCGGATACTCGCTTGTGTGTGTTCGATTGTCACGGACAGTCCGTCTGATACCTGACAACGCATATCGCACCGGCGCGGGAAGCGCACACACTATGGACTAAATTGACCCTCAGTCCAAAATCTGTAATAGAAAATTGATAGCCTGTGCTCCGTTGCGATTACTGACAGGTTGATATCCGCCGCGGACTGGTAGTATGTGGGACCCTGGCGAGTTACGTCGTCTACGCCATAGCCGACACTAGGAGAATGACTTTTTCGTTCTTATTCGGGAATAGTGGGTACCTACATAATTTATAATAATAATAATATCTAGGGACAACTCACAAAATGCTATCTGATCCCCAAACTAAGCAGAGCTTGTACTATAGAAACCAGACAACCGATAAACATACTATTTCTAAATACATACATATTATAGATAAATAACACCCAGACAGAATAAACCATCGTGCACTTCAGGCTTCCCAGCCATCTTCTATAGGTCCGATTCTGGCTGGAGTTCGTCCTATCCTACGTTTACCAAGCCGGGATCTCCACTCTGGGTATCATTTGCTCCAGCGGCCATCGGTCCTACGTCAGATATGATCAGCCCGTTGCTAATTTTCGGTCAAGGATCGAATCATAAACGTGGCTTTTAAGAGTCATAATAAATTACCATCAAAGTCATAGAGTTATCACTTTTAATTAGTTTCTTCCGCGATTTGATTCACATAGTTAGTGGCATATTATGTAAAATGATAAGTGTAGGTCGTAGTTCCACCTATCTCGACCCATTCCTTTGGCATTCTTTTAAATCAGCGCGCTCCTTTAGATCTCACCACACCATCTCTCTCACTGTCACCATTTATTTTCATTGAACCTCTCCTTCTCGTTCACTCTTGTCGGAGTAGTCTTGGTTTCATGGTGATGCATCTGTTAAGCATTCTGCAGTATTCGCGATGTATCTACACTTGTTGCGGACTTCTGCATTAAGAGAATATTGGACCATTATGGCCTGTGTCACAGTTTTTAGGGTTCCGTAGCCAAAATGGCAAAGCGGAACGCTTATAGTTTCGCCATGTCCGTCCGTCCATCCGTCCACAGCTTAGCTCAGAGCCTGTTAGTGCTAGAAGGCTGTATTTTGCATGGATGCACATATTACTTAATGTTTATGCCGACAAACTGAAAAAAAAAATAGAGGAGGTACCTCTCCTATGTAAAGTAGGGATGAGATTTTTTTTCTCACCTACCCCATCGTGTTAGGCATCATTAGATGGGTCTTTTAAAAAATTAGGATTAGGATTTAAGGGTTCACATTAGTTTTAAGTTCATTACAGTTATAGATATAGTAAAATTAAAAGGAAAACTAACACAGCTTGCTAAGTCAGTCTTTACGACTTATCAAGTAACAGCAGACCAAGTGAGAAATATGTAAAACTTTCTATCTTTAAGTAACAAAATTTTCGTACAGATTCCATTAAAAAATCTTATTTAACGTTGTTCCTTCTTGAGCCGCATTTTTCGCATGGGGGACTACGGAACCCTACATTGTGCGTGGCTCGACATGCACTTGCCCGGTTTTAATAAGTTCCGTCGACCGCGTTAAGTAAACGGTAATCCACAAAATCGCGAATTTGAAACAGCAAGTGCGTGTTTATTTTTCCGCCGTGCGGATTAGGCATTAGGCACGACAGAATATTTAAATTTTCAAAATAATTTCTAGCTAGAATCTAGACGTTTTGTGGCTTTTTAAAATATAGTAAATTCCTTAGCGTTTTTAGTATCTAACGTTTATAGAATGTAGTAATTGCTTATTTCTAGCTGGCCATATGTTTGTTCGGCCCACCGTAGGTACGTTCTAAAATATGCTTCAATCAAATAAACTTTCGATCGAAATACACATTTAAGAAGATAAATATGAAAACCTTCATTTTGAGAGCTATTTGATACTTTATACTAACATCATTAAATCAAACACGCGATGTCAGAAATCTCGTGATAGGCTGCGCGGTACCTAACGTATCTACAGTCAGCTCAGTGGCGTATCTTGGCCTCCTAGACTGTCTCTGTATTAAAATTTGATAGGGGGACCAAATGAACAGCAAATTATTAACAAAATAAACAATTGTCTTTGCTAACTCTGGACTACAAAAATCTGGATTCGCGTCTCACTTACACGGGAATCCAGATTTTGGTAGTCAATGTGTCAACTAAGTATGTGGTATATAGCAAATAATCATCAAAGTTTTAAGCGTCTTCCAGACGGTTGGAAACAAGCCTTCCCGCCAAGGTGACGTTGCTGGTTTCCAACAGCGTAGATGGATGTTGTAAACCAAATTACATACATACCTACACTGTGGGAAGGTTTGTTTCCAACCGTCTAGAAGACGCTTTAAAAGTAAGAAACAAACTATGGTACTTGTAGTTTTTACCGAGACCATTGTACCGCGCCTTAGAAAGCACGGCGAGGCACAGCGCGGTACAACAGTTTTGTTCAAACTATAGTTAATTTTTAGGACTCCGTAGCCAAAATGCCTATACGGAACCCTTATAGTTTCGCCATGTCCGTCCGTTCGTCCGTAGCTTAGCTCAGAGACTATTAGTGCTAGAAATTTGTAATTTTGCATATTAAATTAAATTAAATTTGTAAATTTGTAAACGCCGACAAAGTGAAAGAATAAAATCTTGAAAAACATGTTTTTTAAGGGGATCTCCCCTTTAAGTTAAGTGGTGATGTGATTTTTTTTCTCACCTACCCCATTGTGTGGGGTATCATTAGATAGGTCTTTTAAAAACGTTTAGGTGGGGTAGGGTTGTAAAGACCATTTTTAGGTTTAGGGAATCAATTTAAACGGATGTTTGTGAAATATTAAACTTAAAAAGTACATTTTTATGTTAGAGTCAAGTGTCTCTCAATTTATATTTATTTATTTATATATATGCAGCTGATCAAATGAAAAGTAACAAATTTTTTGTACAAATTCCATTGAAAATTTTAACTAGCTAACGTAAGTATGAAACAAAAACAACAGAAAACCCACTTTTCCGTGCATTGCGACCGATTGCGAGCCGCGCGCGGCTTACGATCGGCCGCGAGGCTCGGAAATGAACCTTAAGCCGTATATTTCGGATGGGAGGAGGGTGACTACGGCACCTACATTGTGCGTGACCCGACATGCACTTAAATTATACGCTCACCAGGTGACTATCTTGTTCTGATTTGCATTCTCGTGACTATACGACAGAAGATTTTGTTACATTAGAGCTGTTTTCCGTGGCCCGCGGTTATGTAGGTTTGCACCTAAACCTGCAACTCTATGTATATTTTATTTACCTTTGATTGCATCAATCAAGACCACATCCATAAACGGCGCAATTCGATTTAAATTTTGGCTAAAGAAATGAGATTGTACTCTAATAGAAAGTCTTCATACAATAAGTACTTACAGGATATAAAATTACTTGTAGTCTTGTATCAACAAACCGCAGTATAATCCCGAATCCCGAGAGATCTCGACTTCTAGCTAAAATTTCTTACGCAGTGGAACTGCACTGCGGCCTGCCTCTAAGCAGATTACATGAAATGTCGAGAGTAAAGTAGTCTAGGTCTACACAGTACAGGGTGCCTAGACAAGTTTCATTCAGGAAAAATTGTATTGATTTGACAATTAGTTTAAGGATGTTTTCCCTCACACTTATGAACCCGACATCAACGATTTAGCTGGCAGGGGAGACCCCTAAACGTTTTTAAAAGACGACACACGATGAGGTAGGTGAGAAAAAATAAATCACATCCCCCACTTTACATATAGGAGAGATACACTAAAAAAAATGTTTTTCAAGATTTTATTCTTTCATTTTGTTGGCGTAAGTAATAACATGTGTGTCCATGCAAAATTACAGCCTTCTAGCAGTAACCGTGTCTGCGCTAAGCTGCGGATGGACGGACGGACATAGCGAAACTATACGGGTTCCGATTTGCCTGCCTTTGGCTACGGACCCCTAAAAAGGTGGGTCCTAACTACTGATTCGATTTAGACGGGGTTTTCACTATTCGATTGCATATTTTCCTGGAAATGTTATAAGGTGTAGAATATTGTGTTAAACGACACCAGAGCTCTAGACTAAAACATAGGAGTGTCAGTGGAATTTCCTTCAATCGGTCAAGTACTTGAGCAAAAATTTATCTCGTTTCTTTATTTGGAACAGTTTTTACCCGACTGTAAAGAAGGTTATGTTTTTCGCGCGTATCTTGATGTATGTATGTAATATTCTTTATTACCTGATATCTCATAATCCACTGAACGGATTTATACCTACAAATTATGACGTCGTTAGATTCGTCTTGACGGCCCGAGTGTTTTTAGTTATGTGACGTTTGAAAAAAACAAACATGGCGGCTGATAGATGTCAAAATAAAGTGGTGTGAAAAAAAAGTTGTTTTGAATACTGTAATATGGGTATCAAATTAAAGGTCTCATTTTAAGCATTTCAAAAAGGTAAAACTTGATTATGACTGTAATCCTAAAAAAGTTAGTTAGCAACCATTATTTTTTCAATTTTCAATACTGGACAATAGCTGTGATAAAAGTTAGTTGTTACATCGGTTACGTCCTACAACTACTAAAAAGTATTAAATAAAAAAATAAATTATAAAAATAAAAAAATATATAATTTCATGCAGTCGGAGGCACTTTACTTAGTTCATCGAGATTCATTAATGCCTCCGACTCCATGAAATGTGTTCACATGGATTCTCTTTGAAATTACAATCTAATGTTTAGATTTTATGAGTAATTTCGTTCTATCTTAGTCTGCTAAGTCCAATACTTAAAATTAGGAAATTGTCCAATAATACTTTTGTTATTGTCACTGATAAAAGGGACAGACATTCTGGTTGTTGTGTTCTTTGTAAATAACACTAAATGCCCTACACATATTACACTTATTTCACTAAACTAACTCGAACGGCTTAATTCTCTTTAGTCTTCTCACTAGGTCTGTGACATCAAGGAGCTGGATAGCCTCAACGTTAACATGTAGGAGTCGTCATTTATGAGCTTCTGCATATTTTTAGGGTTCCGTAGCCAAAATGGCAAAAACGGAACCCTTATAGTTTCGTCATGTCCGTCTGTCTGTCTGTCCGTAAGTCACAGGCATTTTACTCAAAGACTACTGAATGGATATTTATGAAATTTGGTGAAAAGGTGTCTTGTAGTAGTCGCTATTAAGGGGGGCACTCCATACATGTAACAGAAGCTGATTTTTTTTCAGCTAACATCAACGTGTGGTACATTATAAGGTTTCTAATAAACTTTTCCGGTTAAGTGAATATTTTTAAAAATAATTGCTCTGAAAGTTGCATAATTGTGTCCCCCCCACTTAACTTTTGAACCATGTGACCAAAAAATATTTAAAAAACACAAAGGTAGCGCTTAATAAGTAGGTACTTTAAGCTAAAATTATTTCGGACATGATCCGATATACCGTCGTTGAGTTATTGCTGAAAAACTGCGTGTCACCAAAAGTCTGACATGCTCTTGCCCGGTTTTTTATAACTTGTACAACAAAGTCTACCTCCAAGTCACAGTGGAGGTCCTCGTTCCATAAATACCAAGAAGCGTTAACAATATCACTTAATACTTTATTTTGAAATCTTTGTATTATTTCAATATTGCTTTTTGGAACAGAATTTGATATTGGTTAATTTTTTTGAAAAGGTTATTTGACCACTTGCACACATTAACACTTTGTCTAATGTCAATTTTAGGACAGATTAAGCCTGTCTGTCGATTGAAGCGAAGCAAGGGTACGGAGAAATATATTAACTAACTAGCTGGCCCGCGCAGCTACGTCTGCGTCAATTTTCCCCGTTTTTGCAAGATTTTTCATTGATGTTCCACTCCTATTGGTCGTAGCGTGATGTTATATAGCCTACGATCTTCCTCAATAAATAGGCTATCCAATACTAAAATATTTTTTCAATTCGAACCAGTTGTTGCAGAGCTTATTTCGTTCCACCAAACAAACAAACTCTTCAGCTTTATAATAATAAAATGAAAAATCTTTTATTTCGGCATTGAACAAAGGTTTAGCGCTGGAAGATTTAACTATGTAGGTACATAATTCTGTGGTCTTCACACTTGACAAGCCTGTACCGCGTGGACCTAGCTCAGTCACACATTACAAAAATAATAATAAATAATATGAGCCTTACAGTAGTGCTAACAATAAATATAATAATTTAGTAATATGAAAACTAGTTCACAATTTTATTAACCTATGTGTTTATGAGAGTATCCTAATTATGTTTTCTGTATCATGATAATTTGTGAAGACAACCATTTAAAGATTACCCGTTTGGCCTCATTTAACGATGCATCTTCAATGAGACAATGGCTAACTACAGTGTTGGTAAATGGTAACAACACTCACAAACTGACCTGGGGGTCAATTCACGTAAATAAAGCAGTGCAATTGCAGTTCAGTTGCAGTTATGTTTCGATTAAAACGGCCATTTTTGTATTCTTGTAACTTTGGGATCGATCTCTAATACGCTTGCGTCAATTATGCGTCTCGAGAGCGCAATAACGACATTCTAGTATGGTGCGCAAGCGTTTTTAGGATCGATTCCAAAGTTACAATAATACGAAAATGGCCGTTTTATTAGAAACTTAACTGCAACTGCACTGCTTTAACTACGTGAATTGACCCACTGATATTAATATAAATTGCATTACATATCTCCGGGTTCTAAATGGCCCCAGTAGACAATCCTATTGGTTTATATTTTCCCGTTCCTACGCTCTATAAACTCACTCTGCTTTATTGGATAGACAGTTTTAGGGATAAAAAGTATACCTAAGCTAGAAACCAACATTTAAAAATCTCACAAAACTCTGACCCGTGTGGGAATCGAACCCACAACCTCTTGCACAGCAATCTTGCGCACTCCCACTGCGCCACAAAGGCAGTTGATATTGACATGACAAAAGACAGTATATATTGGTAGAGTAAGTTTCTATATTGTTCAAATTGATTAGATTAATAATAGTTTGTTAATTCAGTGCATTCGATAGTAGTTTTAAATCTATAGTTTGGACTTTAGATTTCATCTGTTTTTTTCCAGTGAACATCCCACATAGACTGTTTATTAAACCTATTTTAGTAAAGAACCAAAAGAATTCGTTGTATGCAGCATGTGGGTGATCATTTAGCTTACTTTGCCAAAAAAAGTCCCACCCGCCCAGAAATATCGGCCATCCCGCACCAACTGACGGCATGCAAAAATTTACAATCCACTCAATAAAAAGTCGTAATTCCTATATATACGTTGGTTATACCTACATATACGTATAGATCTCGGATACGCTTTATACGATGTACTCACTGCTATATAAAACCGGGGAGAGAGCCAAACTCTAAATATAAATGTGGCCGAATAGAGCCGAACTCGTCCGAATCCGCCCGCCCGCCTCAGTCCATCGCTAACTGCCGCTCGAACATTCCCAAACCATCGCAACCGAACGCGCGGTAACGAAACGTTCACTTGGTAAGGTCACACCGTATACGGCATTCGACGGTACACACGAAACATTTTCAAATTCCTAATTTGGAACGCGCCCGTGAAAAAAAAATCCAGTGAATTTGAATTTTGCAATCGGTGGTTGAAGTGACAGTGTTGTGGACCTTTGAACGTTCTTCCTTATTGCCGGTAAAGTACTTATTTTAGATAGTTTTAAGATTTTTTATCTGTTCCTGTTTAAATGCTTTACTAACGGCAGTTTTGCCGGCGACTCGCATATCGCTCTGGAAGCGAGAGTATTGAGTTTCAATATGTCCGCCTGCCTGTTCCAAAATTATTTTCTCCGTCATTCCTTGTGTGTTGCTTATTGACGGATTTTAACTTTATTTTTCGTCAATTTTGCACCGGTTGGTATTCTAACCTACAAATCTGTGAAGCATGTTGTTACTTAATTTGTTTGGGTGGTACTTAAAGGGTAGATTTGATTGCATTTCCTGGTTATTCGCTGTATTTCCCGCATTGCGTCTAAGTTCTGTAGGTTAGCCGGGACGCCGGTAGTCTAGACTCAATGGAAGCTGACCGGTATTGATTTTTCATCTTGTAGCATTTGTTGATTTGTTTTATAGGCTACATGGAAGGAAGAACTTCCATAAAAATTGATTAAGGAAACTTTCCAGAGTGCCTCTTCGTACAAAACATATTTTTTTCTAAAAAAATAAACGAAGAAAAAATAACTGTTTATTTTTGGATAAATAACTCATTCAACTATCATTTCCTGATAGATTTAAGACGCTTCAAATAAAGATTTTGAATAATTGTGCACGTCATATGTTGTGAAATAATTTGTAACCATTTTATTTGAAGACATAACATAACTAACATAGTTTCAAAGTGTAACAGACCGCTGCCGACCGCCGTGTGCCGCTTAGGACTGTATTGACCTTCTATAAAATTTATTGAGAAAATAAATACTAATGCTCTCTTCATTAATGAACGGAAGATTGTTAAAAAAGTATACTCCTTATTGAAGTTTTGAAACCCATTAGGTTGTCGTAAAACACTGTTTGATCAGTTTATGATCCTTTTAGTAAGCATGAAGTTTATTTTGGATCCCCAAACACATAAATGACTTTGGGATAATTGGTTCTGATCTGTACTAACAGAACTGCCTTAAGTTTCTTTACGAATGGAGTTAAATTTGCATGAATATTTTGCCAGACTAAATTAAATTGTATTTTGAAATATAATATAACTAGCTGTTAGGTCTGCGTAAATTTTGCCGTTTTTGCAACATTTCTTATTACTGCTTCGCTCCTATTGGTCGTAGCGTGATGTTATATAGCCTATAGCCTTCCTCGATAAATGGACTATCCAACAGTGAGTCCAGACTTGGTAATTGTATCATTAGTATACATTGTTATGTTCATCGCTGCTTCAATTTTAAAGATCATTCTCCTTATTCATAATGCGGTAATAACAGCATTTTAATCAACGAATGTTTGTATTCGTTTTTGTATTATATTTCCAAAATAGAATAGAAGAAGACAAAACATTCAATTAGTTAAAATACTAACGAGGGTAAGTAATTTTTTAAGAAAAATCAAGATCATTAACCTACAAGTTCTTGTGTTGTTCAAAATTTATTAATTTTGACTGCAACATTTACTTTCCTGGAAAAGTAGGTTTTATATTCATGACTGTTCTTACCGTTACTAACTTCGCAAACTATAACATCTAAATTATCTATAGTTAAAACATTGGAATAAGTTTTCATCATTGTTTCACTCAAAACTGGTAAACGTTTCAAGTAACCAAGTGTCTTTTCAATCCGTTTTGCGAGCGGTGCTTCCAGTCACGCGAAATCGCTATTACCTTCGCTTTTTCCAGCTACACTCCTTCATTTTAATCTTTATCATGTTTGTGTCTCAATATATACTTAGTTTTACAATATACTTTTAAGATATATTGGAAAATTGTTATTTGTTTTCTTTTGTTTTTAACCCTTCATGTAAAATAGGGGTGTCATAAGATTGTAGCTCTAATGTTTGTATTTTTAGCCCGTTCCTAAAACGTTTAAATGTTTTACGTTCACCTTATTCATCTTCGTGTTAGTCTTTTTTAGGTTTGATTTAGATTTGGTTAAAACTATACAGTTTTGCACTATTGACTATCTTTATCAATTGATAGCTTCCAAATCAAGTTCACAATAAGACACTTTTTTGTAGTTGTTAAAAATAACACCATTAAGGATCTAGGTTACATCAAGTGAATAATAATATCTTGGGACAACTAACACAACGCTATCTGATCCCAAACTAAACAGAGCTTGTGCTATGGCAACCAGACAACTAATAAACATACATATATATTTCTAAATACATACATACTATAAATAAATAACATTTACACACAGAATAAACCATCGTGCTCATCACACAAAGTTTTATCCTGGGTGGGGATCGAACCCACGACCTCTTACGTAACAGTCGGATACACTCCCACCGCGCCACAGAGGCAGTCAAAAATAATATTTTAATCATAAAAAAAACGTGTCGACATAGATCTAATTTCTAGTATCTTACAGTTTTCTGTCTAGGTCCCTTCATTTCCTTTTAAACTTTTGTACTTATTAGAGTCGAGAAAACGATGTAATTGTGGTATTCTATCAGTGGAATACTCCATGCCGTAGTTTAATTCTAATTGAGTCGACATTTTGATAGGATTAAGTTTTTGCATGGTGAATTCTTTTGTAATTATTCTTTAATAGTTGCGTGACTTCAGAAGCTTTTGAATTATTGTGTGGCATTTGTTTGCCGATTACAGTCGCTTGTTCCTTCTTTATTGACTTGATTTGCCTTCAGTACATATTTTTTACTTTTATTGCTGCCAAGTTAAAGATATCTGTCATACTCTTTTACTTTATTGCGGTAAACAGTTGGCATTTATTTAGTGATATTACATTACTATTTTGAAAATCAGCCTCTGAATTACCTTTATTGATTTATTTTGCGACTCTAAAACCTAATTTTGCTTGGTAGGTTCTACAACAAAAAAAATAATCTCCACATCACTACTGGTATTATGACTAGCAACCGTAATAGTCTAAATATCAAAATTTGATATCTATAGGTACATGAGTTTCGACCTAAGTTAGATACAATCAAAAGTATTGCTTAGATAGTTTTCGTCTACTTCTACGCTAACGGAGCTGTCAATCAACATAGTATTACTTTAAACTAGCAAGGAACTAATATTGTCTACTGTAGATAGTTATTATTCTTTGGCTTAAGCATGGGTATCTGTAACGTGAATGGTATCAACTTGATCGATTGGAATATCATTTCCATATTGATGAGGTACATTCTATGTTTCAGCGTACCCTGGTTTGAGATCATAAATTATATTACTTGTAGCGTGTTCCTTTACAGGTCAGTTAAATCCTTCTGTTTGAACTTAGATACGTTAATATTGGGATTGATGTTGCATTTATCGCATAAATTTGTTAGTTTATTTGTTTTTGGATTCATTAAAGCTGAAATATTGTAGCACATATTGGCGTAATTACAAAAACAGTTAAGACAATGCATTAAAAACAATTTGTGTTATCTCTTCTAAGAAAAAAAGTAACAAATTGTATGTGCATTAAAATTTCTGTTTTAAAAAGGTTTAATTTTAGAAAAGCAATTTGTGTTTTGAATAAAATTATAGTAATAAAATGTTAATACTACTTAGCAAAACAGAAGTCATTAATAACATCATTGCAATTGCATTGTAAGAGGCAGGCGCCAAGTTTATTTACCTAATTGTGTTCTATCGTCACGAATGCAGTCATCGCAATACCTAAAGATGATCTAATGAACGAACCTTGGCATGCATATGATAACAAGGTTTGATTCTTTTTTGTGATCATGTCTGAGAAATGAATCAAATTTTTGCCATTTTACTTGCTTATTAGTATCTTCACGCAAATTGAGGAGTCCTACAATTTGGGCTCTTTCACTTGTTTGTGTTATTCACAACACCTGCCTTTCTTCTTTCAATATATACTTACCTGGAAAATTCAAGATTCATTTGATCTTATTTACTTTGTATAAATGTTAAAAGAATATTCTGTCCTACTTTTTCAGCTTTCAGCTTTCATCACTAACATTTTTGATTTATGCCTCGCTATTACGTTTTTAGGTGAAATGCTTTTTGTTTATAGTTCTTTTAAGTTCGGTTGCGATAATATCGTGCGTGTTGAAGGCAAATGAAGGCACCCTTTTATTTGTTTACTAACAAAGGATGCGACTGTAATATTGAATGGATATTGGAATAAAAATGTATTATGCCGCATACTTACGTAGGTAAACTTCGGGTTGGTTCATGTCTCATTGCATTTTTATTTATCCATAAATTTTCAAAATGAATTTTGTATAACGAAGGGTCAACATATTTTTATGATGATTTTAAATTACGAGAAATACAAGATTTGATCCTGTCATTTGTGTCAAAAGGCTGGGTTGTGGGTTAAATAAAGAAGGCAGAAATTCATGTTTAAGGAACTCTCACAACTATTTATTTTTTCACCACCATAAAAGAGAGTGATATTAGTGAAATAAAAAAAAATGAATGTAACTTATGACAAATTATGCGTTACGTTATTTGTAATAAGACTGATCTAATGTTTTCATGATCAGTTGAAAATCTCCAGGCAAGTAATAAATCTCTCGTCACATTACCACGTGGTATGTGCTAAGAATTAACAGTTGATCTAAATTCGACAGATCAGAGGCTAAACCGAACTTGATCCGATGATATTATATTGGAGCATTGGACTACGTACAAACAAAACCGCAAAATCTAGGTCACATTTTGACGTATACCGTTCTCAATTTGCCTCGTTAGAAAATGTTATAGCCAATCAGTTATGGTGTAGGCAACGTGTGAAGGAAATTTATCGCTGTTTGATGAAATTGGAATTGTAACACTTGTTATGTTGTTTTTAGACTAAAAGTTCCATATTTTTATTGGTTGGAGTTCCACAGGGAATACATTTGGTAGGTACCTGTACAAAATCTTCGATGTTTTAAAGGAATGAACGAGATTAGGATTTGAAAATAATGCTATAGTTTTTAGATGAGGCAGGAGATCTGAGTTGACCGAATATATTGGTCATAGTAGGTGTATATATTAAACATAGTATAGCTAACTACTTCATAGCATATGGTTGAATAATTAGACAAATTGATGGATGAATGCAATCATAAACATCTTTTGTAAAAGTTTGGTTAAAAATATTACTAACATGCTAACTATGCTAACTACTACTTTAAATTATTTTTGAACTTCGCTGTGCAGATACACTAAAACATCATATTCTTTTTACGTCATGCAGTAACTCATTGAAAACCAGGATATAAACATTCAGTGGCTGGCCCACAAATACATTAGAGGTTTACCTTAACTCTGAGCTCTGCAACAACGTATCTATCATTTTTATCCCTTTATTATTAAACAACTAGGTCAGTGTCATTAAATCACACAAGAAAATAATCACGTTTTCGTTTAAAAGTTTTAATTATTGATGTTTTAAAGGTTTAGTACGGTTTTAAATGAAGTTCAGCGGTCCGTTCTTTGCCTACGCTCTTTGGCAGATCGCCAAAATAAAACACAAGCGCATATAGGCCCGACTGTCGCGAAGGCAAAATGTATGTTCTAAACTTCTAATGCATGTCTGTAATTTATATTCTTCATCTCTAGTTATATGCTCTGTTATTAGTCTTTTAGTTTCATGTTTAGTGTATCTACATTTTTGAATCGACCATTAATTTTGTTTAAAGTTGACTTCAAAGGAGGTTTCTCAAACTAGTTCTACGTTGTGTGTCATATCCTTAGCTAGTGGCATGCTAAGATACGAAGGACTATTTTGTCATAGATATGTTAAATAAAAAATGGTTTAATAGGTACCACTATACTACTATAGGACCTATTGCTACAGAATGGCTAACAAGATTCTTCAATGCAATTCTAGTCTCCAACAAAATCCCTGAGTCAATGGCGATGTAGCTATATAGTACCATAGTACAAAAATGAAAAATGCGATACAAACTGTAAGAATCTTCATGGAAAAACACTGTGCTAACAAAGAAGAGCTTCACATGGTGTTCTTAGATCTTGAGAAGGCTTTTGATAGTAAGTAAGAAGTAATACATCTGTCTGGTGTAAGATATGTATGACCGCATCAGTACACAAATGAGAAGTGTGACTGGCATTAGTAAACCATTTGAGGTCAAAGTTGGAGTGCATCGAGGCTCAGCTCTAAATCCACTACTATATATCCTGTAGATGAATTATCTTACCAAGCATATCCAATCAGCTCCGCCGTGGTGCTTACTATATGCTGACGATATATGTAGTTATAGCTGATAAATGCGTAAAGAACCTGCATAACACCCTGCAGGATTGGAAACAAGCACTAGAGAACAACGGTCTCCGCATTATAAGAAACAAAACAGAATACCTGCATTGTAAATATATTTATTGACGGACAACCATTACCGAAGGTATACATTAATTTAAATATCTAGGATCAATGCTATGCTTTGATGCGAACATCGATTCGGATGTTACCCACAGAACAAATGCAGCCTGGCTAAAGTGGAGAACACTTACAGGTGGACTATGTGATGCCAAAATGCCAATCCAGCTGAAGGATAAAGTTTATAAAACGGCAGTAAGACCAGCCATGATGCACGGTGCCGAGTGATGGGCCGTCAAAAAACAGCATGAACAAAAGGGGCAAACCAATGAAATTAAAATGTTACAGTGGGGAGCCGGAGTAACAAGGCTTAATAAAGTGCCAAACGGTGCTCGTTTGGCAGAGGCTCTTTTCAAGTCGCTCCTATCGTGGATAAGATGATGGAAAGCCGTATGCCCTGCAATGTGACGGGTCGAATATAAGGAAAGCCTTAGCTATACCGGACAGAAAGAGAGGTAGAAGGCGACTGCAGGCCACGATGTAGCCAGCGGTCGCCTTGTGTGCCAATGTGTATATGTTTATTATAAATTAATTATAACCTAAATATTTTAAATATAAATTATGTCAAACGGATGGATCTCACTGAAAACCACTGACTCCAGTAGCAATACTGGAGAGGCAGCACAATGCTGAGTGAGATCTAAATAAAATTAATGCTTTTTCTTTCTTTCTTTCTTTCCTAAGAAGCAAGGAATACAACTGCGTTTACATTATGTACCACCTAAAATTTAAATACCTAAAATTTGATTAAAAATATGTGGCATATGCCTCTGCTCCCTACCCATGATGACTGACACATGACACTAATGGTTTATTCTGTGTCTGGGTGTTATTTATCTATAACATGTATGTATTTAGAAATATATAAGTATGTTTATCAGATGTTTGGTTTCCAAAGTACAAGCTCTGCTTAGTTTGAGATCAGATAGCGTTGTGTAAGTTGTCCCAAGATATTATTATTATTGTTAATTATATCTTCGTCAACAAACATGCTTTGAGTGTCAGTAATAAAATTAAAAGAGTTTACGTTAGTGAAAATCGAAATTCCAAGAATACCGTGACCAAATTATAACATTGTGTACCTATATGCATTTATTTTGTGTATAAGCCTTTGAGCTGTATCTGGAACTGGGTTGATGTTGATGCAATAATTGTGAGAGATATAAAACATACGGATGATTCAGTACATCAAGTCACTGACCTACAAAACTTATGATTTTTGTAAATCCAAAATTTGTGAAATGTTTTGGATTTCCATAAATTAATATCATTTCCGTTTCGTTATAAAATTAGCCGAAATTTATGTTTTTAGGTAGCACCTATTTGGTAGATTGTAACAATGATCTTATATTCTGACCAGAAGATATTCTGAGAATACTCTAGCGCCAATTTTAATATTATTAAAAGCAAAAGAACGTTAACACATTCTCTCACTTTTTTATTTAATTTATAAATAACTACATTTTCTAAAAGCCACTTACCAGAGCCAGAAATCGAGCCTGGCATATGCTGGGTCAATCATAAGGAATAAATCTCTCTAATAAATATTGCATCTAAAATTTGAGGAAGGCTATGAAATTTAACAGTAAAATTTATAAATGTACTCAGACAAGCGCAAGACGAAGCAGAAGCGTATTTCGGAAAAGAAAACTTGAACATTAACATTGTGCATTTTTGAATATTTTGGAATGGTTAGGGACTTTTTGTATTTTTTTTATTAGTATAAAAGTACCATCATTTTTAAGGTTAAATACAATATTCATGTATCGCGCTATCCTACACAAACATGACAATGACAACGACATGACAATTAAATTAAAAATCAAAAAAATAAAATAAAAAGGGACAAAATTAATCATTTGGACTCGAACCGGGGTCTTCTAGTTTCTAGACCGCCCGATTTCCCACCTGAGCTGTTATGACATTGTAGATTGTGGCGAAATTTACCTGCGTATTCTAAGAATCTTACGGTCACGTGATCCTCACGCGAATTAAACATTTTATACCCATACGAAAAAAATCCACAATGCCGCTAAAGAAGTTTTCACTTCAAAAAGAAAATAAATTAGTCAGTACATCACGAACTGAACAAGATTTTAAGTCTAAATCCGTCGATTTATATCACTGGCCTAGCTACAGAAAGCGTTGCCAATATTAGACATGTCTATTCAATCCAGCTGGAATTGACAGAGTGATCTAGAAAAATACTTATTTTAGACTTATCAGAACTTGAACAAGGATGAACTAATTTCATTTGAGGACTCTATCCAAAAGCTTTAGTGGAAACTTTAAGTAGGTTTGATAATTTCCATTCAGTCTAGAATACGTTCCATGTTTATGAAGTCATTTAGTATTCAATCAAGTCATTTTTTTATCTATTACCTCTTGAAGTTCAAATGCTCTGTATAAGTTCTTCAATTTTTACTTTGACGAAATATACATACATACATAACAACCCATATGATGTCCCACTGCTGGGCACGGGACGTATTTCGTCATATGACGTCTTGACGAAATATAATACCCACTATTTTGGTTGAAGAAAATTTAAGTGAAAAAGTTGAAAAAGTACCATACTGTATCCACATTTTACAATATTTATTGATTGTTTTTATAAAATATTTCATAAACGCTATTGATAACATTTTTTGTAACTTTGATGGGTGCCCACGCGCACGCCTACATCATTTTATAAATATTTGCCTCCGTGATTTACAGATCTTCAGTCACATGGATGAAATATTTTGGAATTTATTTTGTTGAATTTGTCAAGAAAATATTATAAAAAATTAATGATACTAATTTTTGCAAGCAAATGACTGTGAGAATAAGCTTCGTGACTAAATGGTTATGAAGTAATCTAAATTGATAAAATGACAAAAACTCTAAATCAAAAATAATGACAAAATTTTCTTTTATATGCTTATTTAACTATGTAATAAATATTATTGTTTCTGACGAAGTTATTAATCCTTAGAGTCATAAAACCTCAAACATAATAGATATTTATTTTTATATCTTATAGCCATCATAACTGTTAACGACAGAGAACCTATTAATTCCTAGTCACCTGTCTGCGTCCATCATTCTGATCATAACAATCATTGGCACGTCGTGTTTCTCCAGTTTTTTGCGATTACATAAAAGGTCTTCACGCTGGCACGGTTGGAGTCAGGCCAGAGACGTGCATTGCCCAAATGTAATTTTTTTGACGTAAGCACGTCTGGCCGTCAGCCACTAGACGCCATTTTGCAAAAGTTCGTTGACTATTTTGTTATGCAAATTGTTTTTATCTAATATACTTTTTTTTGGCTAGATCATGTGATGCTCAAAAACCATTCTGACAGCGATAGTAGTGGAAAAATATGATATTTGTCCATTAGTTTAGCAGCTTAAACATAAGTAAATAGATAGAGCAATATTTTATGCAGTAATAGTCAAAGTCAAGTACTTTATTCACTTAGGTTACCGAACGACTTATGAACGTCAGACAAAATTTGAAATAGAATAATTCTACTTAATGCCAAGTTCGCTAGAGTAAAGCCAATATGGCAATAAAAACTTATAGCCACTTTTTTTAAAGTGCCAGTTACTTCAATATATTTGTATATACTGATTTGTATGACCGCCTTTGTGGCGCGGTGCGTCGGGCATACTCCGACTGCTACGCAAGAGGTCTTGGGTTCGATTACCACCCAGGATAAAACTTTGTGTGATGAGCACGATAGTATATTCTGTGTCTGGGTGTTATTTAATTTATCTATAATATGTATTTATTTAGAAATATATAAATATATTTTGAGTTGTCTGGTTGCCATAGTACAAGCTCTGCTTAGTTTAGAATTAGATGACGTTGTGCGAGTTGTCCCAAGATATTATGATATACACAGTTATGCCAGAAAGGCAGAAGCGGCGGTAGCCTCATGGCTAAGAAGGTCGCGAATTCGAATCCTACCCATTATACTACCGACGTGAACCCTAGCACAAGCCTTTGAGCTTAACTGGAGGGGTTAACAAGATAGCTAATAATGAGGGGAAAATTACTGCAGAGGGTAAAGGTAGCTTCCGATTCGATTAATGTAAGAAAAACTTTTTAATATACAAATATTTATGAACCATTAATTAAAAGTAAACCTATAAGATGATAATGACAAGGCCGACTAGTTACTCCAAGTAGCACACGTTCACGAGTATAACGCATGGGTCAGCCATCATGATCGAAAGAAGACGACCCGGCTCGTAGTAATTATAATTAGTGCATTTTTTCAACAATTCTTGAGGTATCTTTACAGTTAGCTATAGCCTCGAATAAAAATGTGTGTTTTCAGAAAATTAATTATCTCTATAGAGATTCTAAGCAACTTTACTAAAGCTAATGACTTTGATAAACGTGTCTGTTTCTTTTTGGTAGTGCTGGCGGTTGATATACTAACCAAACATCAAGGTAAAGTGACTGACACATTGGTCTAGTACCACTAGTACTAGTAGTATACTAGTACCACTAGTGACCCTGCTAAGTCGGAGGTCGTTGGTTCGATTCCATTATCTTTTTTCCAACACCACTTTGTGTGATTCACAAATTATTGTTCCGAGTCTGGGTGTTCTTTGTTATTTGTATGTTATGATGTATGTAAAGTTCCCCGCGATACGGTCTAAATCCTAGAGCTTGAGTGTCTTTTTTTTAAAAGGTATAAACTCTGGTATCATAACTTTTATTATTTTGTTTGCCGTATGTCTAAGCAACATGTTTGATCTGTCTGAAGCTCGCCTGACTGTTCTAGTTTCGCTCCTGTCACTGGGTGTGTTGTTGCTAAACACTTTTTTTTCATTCCCCCTGACATTGGCAAGAGTCCAATATAATTTATTTAACAGTTATGTCTTTCAAAATATCACCATTGCACGGTGCAGCCGACGTCAAGGTTGCCATGTTTAAGCTTATTTATATAAATTAGCAGAAATATCTGAGCCCATCTTGTTAGATTAATGGGGCATTTCGACGCTATGGTGGCCTTTTATTTTTTATTTTATGACTTGACGTAGGTTCTGATTATGTAATTAGAACTTATCTGTAGTGTCTTTATGTGGTTTAAAAAGTTTCTATGGCTATATCATCATTATTTTTAACCTACAGTTAAACGCATTTCAAGATTAGTGGGAGAGAGCTTCGCCTAGGGCGATAAAGTGGTGATCGTAGCTAGGTGTTTTATTATGTCTTAAATCTTATCTCTTAGCTCATACTCCTAAATCTTTAACTTTTCAAACGATACAGTCTTATGGAGGGTCAATTATGTTGCCTTGGGGTAGGCCATAGTTTATAGAAAACTTTATAGCTGCGTATCTATTTCAATTAACTTTAATACTGAGCTTTATGTTAGCCGCTCTACATGGTTACAGCATTATATTATCCTCAGCATTAGTTACATACATTTTGTATTCACAATTTCACACAGCATATTTTTGATGTAGCAACAAAAACAACATGTATTACAATGTGGGGTTTATTCTAAGCTACTCATTCATTGTGCAAGAATGTACCTGATTTCATTTGCCTCGAACCTTCGCGCCGCACATTCCTACATTATCACATGAAATATAAACACTTAAGAACTGATTTGTACCTAATAAAAGTATCAGGGCATCTGTTTCGTATGTATATTGTATACGGTGTAAATGTGGGTCGTAACCCCTTCTGGCATCTTGAAATAGACCAAAGTTATGAACAGGAATAGTATCATCCAAAGAGTCCTTAGTAACATTTTGTATTTTAATGAGATTGTCGTGTTTGTTAGTTTTGGGTGGGTTGTAAGTGTCGGCTGCGGTTTCATTGTCAGTATCATGTTGCTTAGTTAATTTTATAGTATTTTTGGGTTTTACCTCACATTAACGTTGTTACTAATCCCTTTTATTGTACAAGTGTTACCCATTAACACGTGCACTCTACTCAATTTAAATTGTGTTCTAGAATGACACAATAAATTTCCATACAAAAAGATTTGACGTATCGATTCGTTTTGTTGAATGATATTAGTTAATAAAATACAATATGACATAAACGTTTTATCACGTCATCGTCTGCATATGTTTTGTCACTAATAGTTAAATTAGTTTTTAAAATGTTAAAAGTAAGTCTACGTGACAGTAAGGTTTAGAGTGTTCTATACGTTGTGACACAAGGTACATTGAAACGAATTTTCGCCTTTAAATTCACCGTTCTGATGTAAATGTATTTTGTTTTTGAACGTGATTGTACGTTCTGCCCTGCACTTTATGTCCTCGAAAGTGTTAATTTTTATTTTGCTGGACTGCACTATTAGGGTGTAGCTGTAGAACCAATGACCACTAACTAAATTGTAAGGAGTTAGACCCACGCACAGGGTACCATATAGATCCGTGCCTAGATGGACTGTGTCCTTGATTTGTATTTTAAAGTTCCCCATAACAGACGATGATTCTCTATTGCATGATTTGTTTTGTAACGTAAAACAATTAGGCATCCCTAATATTACTTCTAATTTTTAAATGATTATAATTCTAAGTCAATATGTGGATGGATCACGAATTTTAATTGTATATTTTCTTTGTTACAGCGATGCACATGGTGGCGTGACACCGGGTTGACGTGAATCAACTCGCGAGATGTCGCAGCCGCCTGGGCGCGGTCGCGCGCGGCCCCCGGGCCCCTCATCCCCTCTCCAATACCGTCCACCATCGCCATGGGCCCCAAGTCCACCACCGCTCATATCCGGACCCAGGCACTCTACAGCTATAGTTACACCCCCACCTGTTCACCCATCCCCTAAACCATTCAGACCTCTTCACTCCCCTCACAATTTACGACAGCATTCACCATCACCAAGTTCTCATTTCTCTATTTCTCCTTACCCCATGTCTCCGACCTTGGGGCAAAGTCCGGAATACTTTTACTCGTCTCCTTATGAACCGGTTCGGGAGTATGATTACGCGGGAGTGCCTTTGGAGCCGCCTCCACCGCCGCGGCCCATGATATATGAGGAGGATGAGGAGGAAAGAGGACCTTCGACGGCAGAGATCATCGCCCAGCAGTCACAGGAAGGCTACGTGGACGAAAAGCTCGCAGAATATCAAGCGACGATTCAGTTATTGCAAGGTAAGAGATTTTGGATATTTAATTTGAATTGAACCGTAACATCCAGTTCTATCAAAGTATCTTTCCTTGTTGTTGTTCGCCTAAAAAGTACAAAGACTGATAGTACATATGGGAATATTGTATTCAGTGTTTAGCTTAATTTGTTACACGTATTTGAGGTTGCTGCTAGTATTAATGAAAGTCCCCATCCAAGCATTGATGATACCACTAATTACTGTTTACTCCTGCACAAATATTGTGCTTTCACAAATTTATTTTTGAAAGTTAAACCGAAGCTTTCTCCACGATAAACTGAATGAGATACAACAAACAAAGTGACTTTAATTATTCCGTACATCTTTTACTTGCATTTTTCAGAACTGTGTGGTCTATTCCTTCGTGTTTAGCGTAATAAATTACGTCTGTTTAAATTAGCTACACGTTCAGTGCATTTTTATTTTTAAGCTTGGGGAAATGTGTATTTCTCGCTGCAGCATTATCTACACGTGAATGTTTAAATATATTTATTTCATGAATCAGTCTCAAAAACTACGTCATTCTGTCTAATAGAGCGTAGAATCAGGTCACTTTATTGCACTACAAAAGCTTTACAAAATAAACATTAAGACTGAATGCTCTTTTGATGTGTTTATTTCTGAATGCAGCTGTTCTGCACTATTTATGACATAACTATGCATCTTTAAAAATATTTTAATATTTTTATTATGTGTTAAATGCAACATGGTAACATAACATCACTTTTAAACGGTCTTGTAGAATTATAAGGTTATAATTTTAGATTATGATGTGTTCACATGGCTTCGTTAAACTTAAATTTCTAAATTGGTATTGGCAGCTTATACCTAAATTGGTATAGGATTGAGCAACTTTTCAAAATTAGGAGCGTGAAAATAAATTGAATTGAAAACGAAATTTTGCTAAGGGATTTTATTAAGATTGGGAACTAAATTTTGTTATTGGATTACGAACTATCAGACTTCTAACAAAATCCTAAATGAATTTCTTCAAAGTGTTAGCCTGAAATTTAAACAATTTGTGACGTAATTCATTTTAGGCCATACGCCTTTCGTCGAATCGATTCGCTAACCTCAAAGTTTATAGTTTCTACTGTGGACGCAGGTGGTTTTACGTTATGAGCGGGTAATTTTAGACTTTTCGGTACTAAATTTGGAACAATATGAACGGGTGATTCAAACAGAAGTAGCGTCTGGCCTAGGAACTTAAAATGTAAGAGTTGTTTACGTAGCTGTACAGAAATATGATTCTGAAATTAGTGTATTTTGTTCGAAGTTACTGTGGTAACAAAAAGTTTATCAATATTTCATGCCGATTTGCTGGTCAATTGATTCTTAATTATAGTCTTAGTATATTTATATAGATCAGCTACAGTGGGCTTATGAAATACTTACAGATTTTGCTATAATTTGGTTAAGAAAAATTACGTCTCAAAATGTTTGTCAGTTGCTAAAAGAAGCCATTTGAATTTTCTGAGTCTTGCTCACGCAACATTTCTGTTATAGTGTGCAAAGCAATTATATTGCCGTTGCCAAATTGTACGATTTGAAACGAATTGTAACCAACACGTAAACAAATATGTTACTCTTAATTTGCATTTTGAACAAATTTAGTGACGGTAGTCAGAACTTATTTTGACTCGTTAAATTCTGAAGACATATTTATTTTCGTCAAATGGTCACGTTTGAATTTCTGAGTGAGTTTGACCCGGTATGCCTTCTTTCATAACATAAATATTTTGAAAATGTTATTTTCGGACATCAGTATTTCTTGCCACTAATAATTCAGTGTTATTATGACTGAAATTGTTATATTTTCACAAATTATTTTTGTCAGAAACCAGCTGACGCTCATAATGAATTGTGGTTATTTGAATATCATCTTTACATACTGCACGAATGACGCAAGGCGTAAAACAATGCAGGTAACATATACCAGCATTAGTAGTCCTATTCTCACACTGTATTGTACATTAGCTAGCTTATGCCCATGGCTTCGCTGGGGCTCAATTTGTTAACCCTCTCAGAGCTCGGATTTCTGAAATCATTTCTTATCCCAGGTCTACATCGCCAAATAAACCTCTCAGCAATTTCAGCTCTCTAGGTTCATGGGTTAGGGGCTGAGCGTTGACACAATATTTCCGTTTTCACCCGACTGCGCAAGAAGGAGTAGTTTTTCTTGTGTACAGGACAGTTGGCCATGATTTTTTCAAAAGCTTATTCTACGAAATCCTTACGATATAAAAGAAGTTTTGAGTGTTTTTTGGATAATATATTAATCAAAAAACTAAATAAACAAAAAGAGTTGCAGCCGTCTTTAATATTTTTTTAAATAAACATATATTTTTTAAACGTTAGTGTGGCCATCTCTCCCATACTAGTCAATATAAGATGTCCATAGTGATTGAGGTATGATGGCCATATACTGGTTATGTACTTGTAGTCTTCTTTTGGTTCTCTTTCTCAGTATTACCACACGGGTGAAATCTATCATCCAATCCCGTGCAGTTTTCCTGCGCCTAGCCTTTACAAATTATGCACTGAATTCAATCTTCAATCAACTGCGTTTTACTATAATTTTCTCCGCATCCAGTCTTTAATATGTGTTCTAATAGGAGAAGAATCCTTCGGCTAAATCTGTCGAACCCTCTTGTCGTTTCTGAATAATCCTCTCTTGTAATTTTTCTTACTTACTTTGATCACATCTTTTTCTTGTTGTATAGAAGTTCACGAAAAACATGTTTTTCGGATATTAAGATTATTTATATGTTTATTTAGTATTGTTCATTCTCGTCACCAAAAACATATGAGATCGGGCTAAGTCCAACTGGCACTATCCGTCTTCTGCGTGTTAGAAACTACTCATACCAAACAGGCGTGTATTGATTCGGCATCTCAATTAACAAAAAAAGTCGAAAAGTCAAGCAATGTCAAGGTAACTAAAGTAGCCAAAATGGCGAAACAAAACCCTTATAGTTTCCGTCCATCCGTCCGCAGCTTAGCTCAGAGACTGTTAGTGCTAGAAGGCTGCATTTTTTCATGAATACACATATTACTTACTACCCCATCGTGTTTTAAGCAAACTTTTTTAAAAGACTTATCTAATGATTAGATAGGTATTTTAAAAAAGTTTTGGGGTTGTTAAGGTAATTTATAGATTTAGGGATCCGTTTGTGAATAATTAAGCTTTAAAGTGTAAATTTTTGAGTCAAGTGTCCAGGTTAATGTTGGGTAATCGAAAAAAAATCACGGTTAGAGAATATATAGTCAAATTAAAAGGAAAACCATCAGAGCTTATTTAGGCTTCACAAATTTACGAGTAACAGCTGATCAAATGAGAAGTAACAAATTACAAATCCCATTGAAAATTATTATTATGTAGATATAGCGTCGTAAGTATGAAACAAAAACACCAGAAAACCCACATCTTTAGCCGCATTATTCCGATGGGGAAGAGCCTTTCCCATCGGAATAATACCTAAGTTAAAATCTGTGACCGGCGAAAAAGTCCTCGCGACTGAGGGACTGTTCTGATAGACTTTAAAGAAGGTACATTTGTTGATAGTTCATTAGTCACTTCACTACAATATTTTTTCAGTAAGTTGTAGCTTCTACACACACACACACGCACATAAACTTAAACTTAAACGTTTGACTGCCTCGGTGGCGCGATGGGAGTGTATCCGACTGCTACGCAAGAGGTCGTGGGTTCGATTCCCACACGGGACACCACTTTGTGTTGTATCCACAAATTGTTATTCCGAGTCTGGGTGTAATTTGTGTCTGTGATTTGTATGTTTGTAAAGTCCCCCGCGACACAGGGCTTGTACCCTACTGCGGGAGTCGTTTTTTATCAAAAAAAAGACAGCTGAAAGCGCAAATCAAAATCGTAAACAAGACTATATTTATAACGATTGAATGCTTATTTGCAATTAGTGTACAACCATTATCTACCTGATGCATTTGCCAATTATTTTGTCAATTAGCAGTTTAACAATTAAATATAATTTGGCAATCTCTTAAGAATTAATGTATTAAAACAATTCAGGCTATATTAACATTATGACTATGACTGATCGAATTGCTCAGGTAATAATGTACATGATTTCAAAATCACTTGCGTTCTCTTGGTGGATTATTACTTATAACTCCCAGTTATAGAAATATTTAGATACTTGATTTCAGTTTTTATTCTTTTAGTCATTTAAAAATTATTCTTTGTTTCTTAGAGCCGGCGTACATAAAAGCATTGCCTAATCATCGAAAAATTTCTGCGTTGCGTCGCCGCATCGATGCGGCATTGTCTTTTTTTTGTGAAGATCCCTACAGTAGCATCATTTTTAGTTGTAATTATAGTTTAATATAATTCAAAATCTTTTCTATTAAGTTCAATCTTCTTTATTAGTGGTAACACTAATAAAGAAGATTGAACTACTACTATTGAACACTACATTACTTCAATCTTTGGATTGCAGATTAAGTTAATCATTTAATTGGTTTCTCTTTATTATTAATGTTATTTCAATATATTTTAAGCCTTTATCTTAATTTTAGCAATGTGTATGGATTACTGTAAATAGAAGACCGGTATCTCCTACTTTAAGCAATTCTTTGCTGAAAAGGCGATTTCCTATGTAACCAAGTTAAGTGACAATAAAGCTCTTTTTTTTCGTTGTTCTCGAATGCACCGAAACTAATTAGACTTCAAATGATATTATCAAAGTTTTGTGGATTAAAATCTATAATATAGAACTAAGACAACACTAATATTATATTTTCGCCGACACGTCTGGTGGCGATCATGTAGAAAATTGAACAGTCGCAAATTGCCTTTCAAGTACGTCACGACGCCCATCAGAACCTTGGGCTTCACGTTTTCTGATAGGACTTTAAAATGGTGTTAATTTTATTATTATTATTTTATGATAACAGAGAAGTTGAATAGAGAGTAGACAATTATAACTTTATGATATATACATACATGATGTATATATCATTTAGTTATTATTGTCTAAACTAAAAGCTTACCGAATTTTGAATGTTGTGTTTTGTGTTGCTATGTCTAACACTAAACTTTTGAAAGTTTAAGTATCCTTTTAATCAAAATTCCTTGCAGTGAACGACATATATGTACACTTTCTATTATCTCATGCTATATATGACCGATGGGATGGTCATGCATGACAGTCTGACGTGAGCGGCGGCTTCAGGCTTTTCCACGTATGTAGGGTGTGATGAAAGATCACGGTCACTTGTCTAAGGACCCAAATGAGGCAACAATGCTTGCTAAGCTCTTGATCTGCCTAAATGGTCTTTGACTTCTACAGAATATATATATATATGCAAACTCGACTACCATTTTACTTGTCAACTATTGACGTTGCTTTGTAAAACAGATAACAAGATGCAAATCTCTTTACAATACACACATAGGTCGGAGATCTTACTCTAAAACAGCCTGTCTTAGAGTAAAATCTCCGAACATCGTAGCAATATCGTTCGCGGGCTGGCAACAAACAAAATTTTAATCACTTTTATCTGAACTCAACAAAATTGTCTTTGAAAACTGCCAAATTGATGACGTTGCCAACTCGCACGTTGCACGCTCTTGACGACCAAACTGTTTATACTACAAAAACTAACTCTTGTGCCCAGCATTGTTTTTATTGTAGCAGACTCGGCTATAGGTTTTATATTCTATATCATTCAGTATACGCATTTAACTCATTTTTAATTAGTAGAATTGTTCGAAAAATATTTATTTTTTATTCATTTTATTTATTTGTTTTCAATGCCAGAGTGATAGGTTATTTATTCTTTTATCATTTTTTCTATATCACAATTTGTTGGTTCTCGTATCGTCATGGTATCAAATTTCGTTGGACGTATTGTCATTGATCACGCAATGTTGTTGGATAATATATTATGTTTCTGTTCCCCCATTCTTTTAGTAATTTATGTTTAGATATTGTCATACAGATTTTTCTTCATTGATCAAGCAAATCCAGCTTGATTTTCACGTATGTGTAACTGTGGTATTATTTTTTTTTTTAAATTAGAATACAACTTAGCTATATTAAGGATTGAAAATCCGTTTAATAGTTT
Source organism: Herminia tarsipennalis (assembly GCA_945859575.2). Classification (NCBI taxonomy): domain Eukaryota; kingdom Metazoa; phylum Arthropoda; class Insecta; order Lepidoptera; family Erebidae; genus Herminia; species Herminia tarsipennalis. The sequence goes on along the minus strand of OX243834.2, from coordinate 3,009,253 downwards.
TGAACATTGTTGTTACTCCTAGCTTCATATTAGTTTGCCCTTTAGGACCGTGGAAGGGATTATAACGTTGTGATTTTCTCTTTAGTGAATTTATTATTGAACAACAGTTACTGTAATGTTTGCGTGTTTCTTTACAACCTACTTCGTTGACAGCTAAAGCTTCTATAACTACCAGTTAACAAGTAAACTTATAGAGCTTGGTTGTATGCCAAAAGCGATAATTTCTTAGGCGGCGTAGTGCATAGACACCACGTCAATCACTATTTGGGACATGTGTGCGCGTCTGTCACTCAGGTGCAACTTTAGCTAAATGTAAAATGCTTTTAGCTACAACTAGATCGTCTTACCTTCCCTTTACCTCATTTTGTTTGACCTGGTTGTTATGTCTAAAGGGATTTTCAATTAATATGTGCGTAGGTAGTCACAATTTGCTTTACAGTGGACTGATTAATTCTGTTCCTGTATATCTTTTCGAGGATTTTTAGACTTTTAATTCATGACAGATAGTTTAATTCTTCATTTTGATAAAGTAGTTTTATACTGGAATTTGAGATTTTTATCATCTATATATCTCAAATCCTCTTTTTGGCCCTTAAAAATGATGTCCCTCTAGGAGGGGTGGGGAGGGGGATGACGTCAGTGGACATACAAATCCGAGACCCTTTTTTTCAAAATTGTATAAAAGTTACCAAAAAGTTACATTCATATAATACTATCTATTTAAATTAATGTAACCTACTCATGTTCTAAGACGTTTGTTCACACGTCAAACGAACCTCTTAACTCATCCGTAAAAAAAACGATATTTATATAATACGCGATAAAATCACAATCTAAAATCATGCATGCTTCTAAAACGCTAACATCTTGATCGTCCTTATCAATGAAAGCTCACTTAATTTGTACGACATTAAAGAAGCCTGCCAAAACAAACATAGCTAATGTAACATGCATATGCATGTAGCAGTGACCCGTGAGATCATCCACCTTGTTGGAATCGTGACCGAATGACGAATGTTTCCCGTCTTACGACATCTCTATTCTAATTCCGGTGTGGGGAGTTGGATTAGTTTTGGACTGTTGGCAAGGTCGGAAGCGGATGTTGGATTTGTTATTTCCACGCTGATTTTATTGTTTGTTTCGTTATTTATACGCGGATCTGTAATATCTTGAAGTGATTTAGTTTTTACTTTCAGCTTTTTTAAATTTTGTAACTCATAATTAAGGGAGTTAAATACTTTAACTAATTAAATATAGGAGGTATTCTCTAAACCTACTTAAGTATTACCAAAAATTGAGCAGTCACCTCCGCTTTAATATCGAATCACTAACTCTCAAACCATATATATAAAAGGAGAAGCTGACTGACTGACAGATATATCAACGCAGGGCTTTAGGCCCTGCGTTGTTATGTCTGTGTCTGTCTATAGCATTAGGATTTTTGAAAATTTACCCCTTAAGGGGGGGGGGGGTTGCACTAAGAAAGGTATTTTTGAAAATTTACCTCCTAGAGGGGTAAAATGGGATGCAAAGTTAGTATGAAACTTTGCCGTTAAAATATTTTGGTAACAATCTGGCATCAACGCGGGCGAAGCCGCGGGCATAAGCTAGCGAAAGATATTTGGTCTACTATAAATTTGTTATATACAGAATCCTAAGATTCATAACCATAGATAAAGAATTCAATTACCACGTTTAATTGAATTTGATATATATTGTGTCTAGCACTACTTGATAAATATTATGACAACTTTTATACAGCGTGGGTGTTAACGTTGTCGCATTTATATCGTGGTACAGGAAGCATAGGAAGACGCAGTGAACCGTCGCCGTGTGTCGTAGGTAGAATTTATTTGAATAGATTCGAAAACTTTGTGGAAATTTCCCGAACGAATTAGACTTATAGTAGACTTTGGACTTATCCTAAAAGTGGACCTGCAAAACCTGGCTACAAAGGTTTTACAGGTCCAATTGACATGAAGCTATAGACACTATATGAGAAATAAATCCAATGACCAATTAGCGAAAGTATGTCATATGAGATCTACCTGTGAGAATTCTTGACAATAAACTTTTGCAATCTGGTGTTGTTTATTTTACATTTATATACTCCGTATTTGGTAAATACTGCCTTAATCACTTTATTCTATAGCAATATTATAAAGAGGTAAAGTTTGTTTTCGTGAGTCCACGATATTAGTGAGTGTCATAGGCATATAACATCACGCTAAGACCAATAAGAGCGGAGCATCAATAAAAAATGTTGCAAAAACGGGGAAAAATGACGCAAATAAAGTTGCGAGGGTAAGCTAGTGTGAAATAAGCCTAGTACTTACCCAGTAGAAGACACACATTTGGCAGGTGGTACGAAAAAGAAATAACAATCTTATTTGAATGAATATTGCGTTTTAAATCCTCTGATTTTAACTTGTTTCATAAACTCTAGGTGCTGATTGTTGAACATGTAAACAAATGTACCTTATCTATTGCAGCATCTATCTTTAGGAGCAGTTCTATCAACATTTTTATTTTTACCATCTGCGTTTCCTGCCAGATTCTCCTCACGTGAGCTGTACTACTATTAAACAACACCCAAAATATTGTAATTCTTTGAAAATCAAACAGTTTTTGCTCGTGTAGAGATAATCAATTAGTAAGATGAAATTAAGACAAATCTGTTTAATTTAATTTCTAACCATGTGATGATCTTTTTCTTCCTTTTCTACTGATACTTTCTTTCCTCCCCTTCCTCAGAGAGTTCGTTTACGTTAAAAGAATACCTATGGATAGGTTATTCATTTTCCTCTTCTACCGTGATAGCGACAATAGAGCACAGAACACCGACCGCCACATACACTCTCTTCTGGCTCCCTGTCTACCAACAATTACGTTATTTCCTGTCTTCCGTTCTACGTTAATTAATGACCTTTATAGGAATAAGACCGTAAGAATGTTAGTCACTTATCTGGGATCATTTTTGGTCACTTATGTTACCAACTTTGTTAAACTTAGAACTTTTTCGTTACAACAAAATATCATGTCTTATTTTTCAGCGTGGCCTTGTACTAAATGTTTTGATACCGTCATCGTAACTTCTGATATAACAATGACATTGGTCGGCTCTTTCATCATGTTGTGTGGTATTTTTAACTGAAGTGCAGTGGAAGGCTGAGCATTAATCATCGATGGTACTGACTCACAACCGTTTGCGTATGCACTTAATTAACGGATGTGTGCCAGAAATTTGATGAGCTTCAAATATTGGCATTATTACGGTGTATGGGCTGTATGTAATATTTAGACGATATAATGATTTATTCAGTGGCGTCTGTATGAGCTATAAATTATACATCAAAATTCTAAAATTGTTAAACTACGTTGAGTGTTGGCAGAAAATTATGTCTGATACCACGTGGCTATGTGATGCTAATAGGTTGTAAAAACCTTCATTCCTGCTAGCTCTTTCAATAGTTTCCGTAGCAACATGTTACCTACTTTATAGAGCGTTTGATGTTTTTTTGGAGTGAAAACTTCTGTAGCGGCGTGGGGTTTGGTATGGGTAAAAAATGTTAAACTCGCGTCAGGACACGTGACCTGATTGGAAATTCGTAAGACAGAGCGAGAGCAATGAAAAACTGCTGCAATATCATTAGAATACGAAGGTAAATTCGCCACTATCTACAATGTTATTATAGCTCAGGTAGGAAATCGGGCGGTCCATAACCAGAACATCCCAGTTCGAGTCCGAGTAACGATTAACTTTTTCACATTAAGGCGCTGACAACAGCCAAATAGGCTTATCCTAAACAATTTTTTAGCCAAATCTACGTAGTTTGTGACGGCAGAAAAAATATATGTTAATCTTGAACATATTTCTAAAAACCCTGTTGTATTCAAAACACGAATTTGAATTTTTTTCTCGATAAAAAAAACTAACCTCTTAAAATGATCTTCTAACAAAAATATCTGTATTACTTAACAACGTACGTTGGTAAAATAATTAACAATAACGTATCATGTTATAATACAGAATCTGGTTGTTTTTTATTTTCGACTACTCGACTTATTTTCAAGTAATTAATTGTTTTATGGTTTATAATTAGTTACGAGCGCTGCGTGATCGCGCTTCTCTTTCTTTTATAAGCAATCTGACAGTGATCGCAGAGACGCGCAGCTAGACGGACGTATGTCGCTTTGCCTCGCCATCCATTCACTTCATATTTTGTTTGTTGTTTGAAAAATTATAGACATTGGTAAAGAATATAAGTTTAATAAATATACTATTAATTTATACTATCTAAGTTGTTAATTTTAATTTATTTTGTTCTAAGTTTAAAAATATTTGTTACTATAATTGGGAAACAAACAAAAATGTCGGAGGCCAGCAAAAAGCGCTTCTATGCCAACAAATAAAAACATCTCATGGAAGTAGTAAAGTAAGTATTATATTTTTCATATTGACAAAATATTGCACGAACAGAAGTGAAATCGTAACCAAACCAAAAAGCTACACTAAGCTGTTTTGTACAACGTATAGCGAAAATTCATCTGCAACTGTGAAGCTCGTTTGGTCTAGCGGTATCTGCGTTGGTTCAGAATATCAAGTTTCGAGTTCGAAACCTGGGTTCGTCTGTTCAATTTTTGTATTTATTTTTAATATTTTCTTTTATCTTTTCAGTAAAAAGAGACGTTTGGCGAATAGTTCAGAAGCAGGTGAAACTTCGGAAAGTTTTTCACCAATAAGTTTGTAATAAGTACCTACATACTAATATAGATAATAATTTTATTATTTATATTACATTAAAACATTACACAAAAAGAATCGCCACATGGACAGAATGAGGATCCTCTTTACATTTTAGAAATATAGTTACAAACAAGTATAATGATAAACTATCACATTTGCATAGACCTACGACTATCTTAGAACTGGCCTAATAGGAAAATACTCCTAAAATACTTGTAGCTTTATCCATTGTTTCTTGCCCTTTCCATACAAATAGTTGTGTAGGTTTTAGTATTTTTTACCTATATATGGCGATCTATGCATACTGAAGTGTCTGTTCCTAATGTCAAAATGCTATGAAAGTACGCATAGTAATTAAAACAAAAATACAGTTTTTTTTTATCTGGCTGTCTGTCTGTGTGTTTGTTTCGACAAATCTCCAAAACGGCTGTACGGAGATTGACATGACACACTGTCAGACAGCTAATGATGTAAGGAGTAACTTAGGCTACGTCCACAGCTAGTCTACAGCTAGTTAGACATAATAGGTAAGATTAGTGCTGAAGAAAGTTTTTCTAAGTTTAAATGTAATAAATATTTTGTACAGATTAGGAAATGTGGCTGTTGCAGTTACATTAGAAAGTGATGTTATAATTCCTCTAGAAAATGTTACCAGGTAAAGATGATGCCCAAGTGATATGAAACTTCCTCATGATCGTTCTTATACTTCTTATGTTATTGTGAGTCATAGTTTTTTTCCATCACTGGTTTGAAGTATCGGCAAAGGTATCTGAGACAGTTGAATCCACCGATAATATTCCTAAACTTGAGGTAAATATTATTATTTTGAACAGGTTGTCGAAGATAAAATCTGGCAGTTAGTATTTAGTTACTAACGCATAGGTAAGCTTTAAGTATTATTTTTTTAGACTGCTACAAGTCACCCTGCACAACAAAAAATCCTTATAAATATTATTATTATTATTATTACATCGGACGAATAAACTTATCACATTTATTTTTAAATCTTCAGAATATTTCTCGCCCTTACCCCTAAACCCTTGGGTTGTAATTTAAAACACATTAATTTGGTAGGAAAAAACATAAATGGATTCTTGTCGAAGTTCACTCTTTTGTGTAGGATGTGCAATTTAAAATTTATCATTAAAAGTGATTCCAGTGACGAAAATTATTTACCAGTCAATTATTGTGCTGTAGCAGGTATGTTATCAATCTTCGGAGGACTTCAAACTTGGAAGAATTTTCTTCAGTTTTAATTTTACCTTATGTCAAATAAATAATAATATTATTAATAATAAAAAAATATATATAATTAACTATCTGTGCAAATAAATAAAATTGAAGAGTCTGTTTGTAATATCAAAATAACAGTTTTATGCATATATATTAATTATTATGGATAACATATATCCATAATAATTACTGATAAAAAAAATACAGTTTTTTTTGTCTGTCTGTCTGTCTGTTTGTTCCGGCAAATATCCGAGAGCAAATAAATTATAATTATGCGAAAATATTTAAAATGTTGCTAATATATTTTCGAGTTTTATTTTTCTTTCTTTTATATTGTTTTGAAGTTCATAGCAAATAAAGTCTCCTGAAATAATTAAAAATACAAACGTATAAAAAATATTTATTGTTTTTTTTAATCGCCCTGTCTAATTTCTTTCTAGTTCTTCATATAGAACAAAAAATAAAGCGCCATCTATTGGTTTATTGTTTATTATTGACCGCGTCCTTGTGTTGGTAGTTCGCTGTTTTTACCGTCCTTTATCAATGGCACTAGGACATCGGAGAAATAGTGGGCGTGGCTAAAATAGTGAAACATCGAAGTTCAGTAGCTGTTGTCAGCGTCTTAATTTTTTCCATTCTCGTTTTATGATTTTTTTATTAATATGTCAGTAAGTTCACAAAATACACACATCAAAAGTGTCTAGGGATCAAGCATTTTTATGCGGATTTCTTGAGATTGAGATGTGGCTTTGTAATAAATTTATGATTTTATAAATTTATATGGATCCTTTTTGGTGCATTTCATAATTTGAATCAGGAACTGTGAATCAAATTCGAGTAAAAGATGAAAATCAGCTGTCAATATTTTCCCTATAAAAACATACAACGCATTGAAGACATTATTAGTGCTACTGTTTCCCTACTACTGATTAAAACCAACGTTATTATGGAGCGGCGACGTCATTTAAGCAGGGAAGAAATGCTCAGAGCCGTGGGAATGATAGAAGCTGGTTCCCGGCAACGTACTGTGGCTTTAGCTCTGAATACAAGTCAGAGTGTTATCAGTCGACTTTGGACACGTTACCGAAGCACTGGTACCGTGGCTGAGCGCCATGGAGGACGGTATCGCTGCACCACACGGAGACAAGACCGATACATTCAAATCTTAACTCGAAGAGGTCCAACAATAACCGCCATGATGTTAGCCGTGAGGCTTCATCACTCTTCAGGGAACTTAATTAGCGACCAAACAGTCAGAAACCGCTTGCATGAAGTGAACCTTCATTCCCGAAGACCGCTACGGGTACCACCTATAGCAATGCACAATCGTAGGATTCGATATCAATGGGCTCTTGAACACAGAAATTGGGCAGAAGAACAATGGCGTTTCGTGTGCTTTTCTGATGAGTCTCGTTTTGGTATGAGACCGGATACAAGACGTATACGACACTGGAGAACCCCTGGACGCCAACAGCGATTAAAATCCTGCCAGGAAGTCCATCCTTATAGTGGTGGAACCATCATGGTATGGGCGGGTATTTGGATCGGCGGAAGAACTGAGTTGATTTGGATCAGAGGCAACCTCAACGCTCAAATTTATGCTGAGACGATTGTATCAGACGTCATCGTTCCTCTACAAGTGCAAATCGGTCCCTTATTTCAGTTAATGCATGATAATGCACGACCGCACACCGCAAGAGTTGTAAGACAGACTCTCGCCGCAGCTAACATCAATGTCCTGCCCTGGCCTGCTCAGTCGCCAGACTTGAACCCGATTGAGCATGCATGGGATATGCTACAGAGAAGAGCTCTGCCGAATATGGAGGGTATCCAGTCGCAAGAAGACCTTTTTTTGTTGTTGCAACGAACATGGGCGGCCATTCCACAGCGTGATTTGGATGAACTCATTTTGAGTATGCCAAACCGATGTTCTTGTGTTGTTAGTGTTCGCGGTAGAAACACGGATTATTAATTGTTTAAGTTACCCAATAAAATTTTAAAGAAAACTGTTATTTCAGTCTTTTTTTCGAACTTTAATGTTAGTGGTTCAAATGTCAAAAATCCCTTTATTAGGAAAATGGCAAATTTCTTTATTAATGCAAAGGTGACTTGGTTTATCGTTACTGTGACAAACGAAAACACTTTATTTGATGAATCCTTAAAGAAATAAAAAAAAAAATCAATCAGGAGAAAAGTTATTGCAAAAATATATGTTGATCCCTAGACACTTTTGATGTGTGTATTATTCAAATTTCATAAGTATGTAATATAATGTTCAAGTTTTCGCTTCTGCCGGCACTCCAGGAGTGCAACCCGTTGTTTTTTTTCTAACACTGACACTTAGCTCTATTTATCTATTTATTGTGTCTCGAATTATTCTAGGTATATACAGCCCAGTGATATTGTTGTTTTTTAGTTCTGGGATATAGCGGTTTTCTTAACTTCTTCACTTTCGCTGATTTTGAGTAGAGACGGTTAAACAAATCGCTTATAGCGGTGGTGTGTGATCGCTTGCCTGGTTTTAAACCGCAACCTACATCTCGTAAGTCTTTGCAGTCACTGCTTATCTCTTAGTTAAGCAAGCCAAACCAAATCTAATACATTGGTAAGGATATTGTTAAAGCCAGTTCAACTTGCACATTATCTGCGTGACTATAGACACACCTAGTATAGACTATATTTTTCTAGCTCGAAAGACGTCAGAAGATTAGGTGTAATCAAGTAAGATAAAAAGATTTATTGCCAGTGGATAGCTGTCGGATCTAAAGTTGCATCATCCCTAGAAATAAATAATCGTAAGTCTAGAATACTCTGTCAGCGTTCCTGGTTAAAAACGTGGGCAAGTTTTTGTTAGATATTTTGGGTTGTGTATCATTCAATAATAGCAGTAGGAATATATTTTGACTTATTGTTACTTAATAATATAAACTTTCAACTATACAAATTTCCCCCCCCTCCTTTTTGGTCTGCCTCAAGACATTTAAAAGTAATTTTTTTCGAACGTCTCCTATATATGTAAAGTATGTATTAATATTAAGTTTTGCCAGTAATTTAGGTGTCGTTGTCTATTTGACAAATAATCTGGCTTAATCATCATTATTTTTACTTATACATTTTGAAGAAATTAACTATCGTTTTACCTTATGATAGATGAGGTTTATTTTCGTTTTGTTGCTAATTTATTATTGCAAGTTTTTTTTGTTTTATAGTAATTTCTCGTACGTCTCTTTTTTAATTACATCATAATGTTTGTTTAGACGGTATAACCTAAGAGGTTGTTTTCAAAGTCCTGTCTAGACTAACAAACACATTATTTTTTAGTACTGCAATATGGGCAGACGTTTATCGTTAGTAGGCATACTTTAGCGCGCGTATAGTAGGGGAATTTTTATTTTTATTACAGTTAGAGTATTATTGCTTAAAGGGATTCGGTACGTTTTTTAAACTAAGATATTTATTGCCCATTCTAGGACTATGCTATTCGCTTGGATTGTTTCTACGAATCGTTGGTTGTCGGCGCCGGCGTCCCCCATTTTAAACTGAGTGCAACCCTCTGTCGCCTGGCTGTCGGCCAGCAGACGATAGATACATTCATTCAGAGTTCACAAAATTTCATGCGAATTTGTCTTTTCTACAATCCAAAACGTTTCGAATTGAATACCTGCAAGGGGCACTCTGTGAAGAAATAAATGATGATCTCATTATAACACTTTACGTCTATAATACTATTTCTGTTTATTTCTTCATCATTATTAATCACCTGTTTCTACTTTCTTAACATAATAATAAATAGTACCAACGTAGAATAATTTATTATTTTGCAAATTGACAGCACTTTACCGACCGTTTGCATCACATTTTCCTCTAACCTCTTCACATCAATCTTCACTATGAATTCTGTTACCTCCACTATCATTTGTTATAAAATTTCGTGAACATTCTCATAAATTATAATACACGCGCAATTTGGCTTCAAATATATCCGCCTCAGCATCTCTTACAGCTGACTCGAGTCTAGTCTCATCGTCGTCATCCGCCCCCGCTCTTATAATACTGGCGTCATCACTTAATCGCTTATAAGATATACTAAAAGTGTGAGAAAAGTCGAGGTCGATGCACGGAACGATTTTTTTTCTCTTCTTATTTCTATTATTGCATTGTGGCTTGATTTACCTATCGTAAGATTATTTCTAGATGCTGTGTCTGTGGGATTTGCTTGTTTGTCCTCGTCTACTACGAGTATAAATGGGTTATGTCTACGTAATTTGCACGCGATTTTTTTATTGCCAGTTAACGTGCATAGCTAAACATTTCTACCGGACTTTTTTCATGATACAGTGTCATTGCTTCACAATGTTTTTTTGTGAGTTCACTGACAAATATAAACTTCTAAAATATATATTTTTAATATAACCTCTTATTTCTAATGTTTGATTCTAGAAAAGAGTTATTTCTTACTAAAATGACTGAAATATTTTTGACAATGACGTGACTGTTTACCGATTGTAACAGAAGGAAGAATATTAGTACCAAAATTCAAACCAAGCTGTTGTAAATTGTGGCTGGTTAGTTCTATTTAGTGGTTTCCCACATACTCGAGTACAAAATTAGACACTGCCAAACCTACCTAATGACACAGTTACGCGTGTTTGATATTGGAATAGAAGCAATGGCCTCTTTGTATGTTATTTGGTTCAATGGGGCAAAACTGTCGTTTTGTCTCCATCCAGACAACTCAACTGTCTTTTTGGAATGATTTTCTGTTTTATGAAAATTGATTTAGTATTAAATTAAATTGTCATTTTTACTATTTTATACAGGTTGTTTGGTGCGTAGACCGGCACAATTTTTCCAGGGATTCGTTGGGTCACTAGCTAGGTTCTACTCATACTCCCTATGTCCCAAGTGCCACGGTTGGTTATATATGATTTTTTAAACTTTTTTATAAAAATACATGTTCTTTTCATAACTTTTTCGTTTATGAGTAATGGTACAAAATACCATAATAACAATTACCATAATAAGTCTTTACTTAACCCTGACTCTTCTAACTAGTATTTTAGAACGTGGGTAGAACCTAGCTAGTGACCCCCAAAATCTCTGGAAAAAATTGTGTCGGTCCATGCATTGTATAATTAATTATTTTAATTGAATAATTCTAATGAAATTAAAATTAATTTTTTTATTTTAAATGCATGTATTGTAGTGTGATTCATTAACAACAATTTATTCAATGATTTTTAAAAATAGCCTAAGTTACTAAAACAATGCATGCTTTACCGAGGCAAAATATGACTGTACGTGCAAATACGAGTATACTTCATTTAATTTCAAAGTTTTTAAATTTTAAAAGAAAAGTTTAAATTTACTCGTAAATTGTGTTCTTCCATACACATTTTCCGAGTACATCTGAACTCTTTCTTTATAGCTTCTACTGAAATATTGTGTTGTAACTCTCCTATCTTTACTATCAATATCATATTCATAATTCACTTGTGGTTATTTGACTCCAAAAACATTTGTTCATGTTGATTTCATCAAATTTGTTCTTCCTGAAGTAATTTATGCCTTGAAGTTTCGAAAACGTGTTTAAATTTTTAGCATGATTATACATTTTGTAATCGAGTTTGAGTTATTCTAATATTTCAACTATGTATGAATTACGTTCGTCTCATGTCGTTGCTATTTATGAGTGACCTAAATGCGAATCTGTATATGAATGAGCGCCTTCCAAGAAACTATATGCTGTTAATCACGGACGTTGTAATAGGGTTTTGCCAAAGGTATGTTGTTGCGTTGGCAGGCACGCTTCGTTCATATTTAAAGACATGACATTAGTACAATTAGGGGCTCGTAAATCGAAATCGAAAGGAAGGTTAGACAGATATCTCCGTCGAAATTGAACAGGTTGACTTGAAATGTTCTTTTCAGTCGTTTCCTTATCTGGACGTAGATTTTCTATTTAAATCTAGCCAGTTTTAATCTTTTAAGTTTGTGACAACATCAATCACTTTGAGTTTGCTATACGTTAACATGATCGAAAAGTTTACCGCGTTTGACACTCTGATTTTGTAAGAGCTTGTAGCGAGCCAATCGTAGCCTCAAACGTCTTAACGTGTCGATCGCGTTAACGTAAAACAAACTTGCACTAGGCACATCGATTAGTCCCAAACAAAAACGAGGAATATATTTGTAAACATAATTCTTTGACTAATTCAAGGAACCATATTGTTGGAAGTGATTGATATATTCGTGCCGATAGTGCCGATGCTCTTGGTGTAATATACTATTAATCCATTTAATTATAATAAATCTATCGGCTTTCATCTCTCTACTAAAAGACATAACAAGATATAAATCTCAACGATATAGGCTCCGTAGGCGTTTATTACTATCGCCCCCATGAATACAGTCGTGAACATTATGCTCAGTTTACTGTGAAAATTGATTGCTATGTTGGCAGTGGCAGTGGTTTCTTAGAACACCATTCTTTTCGGCTTCCCTTTCAATTCTAGTTACTTAATATTAACCCCTCAAAAACCGTGTCCCGCAAGATATTTTTTTGTATCGAGTTACCTCTGCAAAATTGTAACCCTTCGCCGGTTTCTAGTGGTTTGTGTTGTGTGGAAATTAATGCTATTCCTCTGTAAGAACACCGTATTAACTTTGTTTTATTTGACATAACTATTTATGTGTATTATAGGTGATAGGTCTAACTAAGCCATTGGTTACCACTACAGGTGGTGTCAGTTATTCTTCAGTGAAATAGTGATCACGCCTCTGTGTTTCGGTTGAATGGCATTAGTAGTACCCAAGTGAAATGATTGGGCAAATGAGACTTACGAAGAAATGTCTCAAATGAGAAGTGCAGTGCGGTGACAATCTGATCTTTGCTAAACAATTATTTGAGTGTCACTGATACTGATATGGGCTAGCTTGATTAAATGTATAGTCCCCAGATTAATTTCCAAACGAAATTGTTTTGCTTAAAATAAATAGGTTAAACGTATTATCTGTACCACCAATATACATACTGCAATTTTCAAAAGCACATCAAATATCTATTCCAAATAGCATCGACTAATCACCTCTACATGAATTGATTGCACCATTTAGGTCCAAAGATACCCGCGCCCTGTGGCACTCCTAATTCTATTCAAACCATAATGGCTCTAATGTAAACTTTGTAAAGCATAAATTTGAATGAATGCGACATCATAATCCCGCTGCACACGTCTTGTCGAAGTTCTATACTTAAATAAAGATGAGAATGTTCTATAAATAAAGATATTTATATACAAAAGTACCGTCAGCAACCCGCCTACGTAGACAAGTCTATTTTTACTCCTTACTATAATATTGGTATAACTGCGATCGTGTTGTCATGGTTTTATCATCGAATTGAATATTTGGATTGTAGTATATTTCTATTTGATGTAGTACTTAAAATTAGGTGTTGTAATAGCTTTAAGGTAGGAAGGTTCTTGAGTGGTGACTACGAGCTGGAAAACACCGTGCAGGACAGCCCCCCACATGATAGACTGACGACCTGATTAAGGTAGCAGGGAGCTGTTGGATACAGACCGCTCAAAATCTCTCACTGTGGAAGTCCTTGGGTGAGGCCTATGTTCAGCAGTGGACGTTTTCAGGCTGATGATGAATAGCTTCATTATTTATTTGTGTAGCTCTAGGTTACTAATTTTGTAAGCGTAGTCATTGTTGGTTACCTAGATTTGCATACTTCGTCGTATGTGAATGAATGTCAAGATTTCTAGAAGTAAAAAAAATACTTGTTCTAGATGACGCAGTTTTGTAGTATATCTTTCCTTTTATTTAAACTTTGTGTCCTAAGATTGGCAAAATTATTAACCTGGTCTTCCACTACATGCACTTTGCGTTTAAATCGGACTCCGTATTGAGCCCACTCCCGAAACTCCATTTTCAGCTACCTACCTAGTCTAGCCATAAATATTGTTACGAAGAAAAAACATTTTTTTTTATTGCAAATAATATTTATTACTTTTACAGTGTGTTAGTTTAATACACTGACGGACTCATAAACTGCATCAAAGTTCAGGTTTACTCTAAAAGGATTTTTTTATAATAAGTATGCAAACTTTTTAGATTAAATTATATAAATATGGAAAGACTGGCTCTTAATCTTAAAAAAAAATTAAATTTAAAAATAGAACTGCGGTAAAACAAATGAATATAGCCGGGAAAAGAAAATTTACTCGTAGTATCAGATTTGCGTGTTATTTATAGCAAAGTTTTAAATTAATTCTCATTGATTTTTTTTGTTTGGTCAATTGAATTATTGTTACCAGCATAATTGTTGGGTTAGTTTTTTAACACATCGAGAGTTTTTGAACCATAATATGGATACTTCGTCCGAACAAGCGGCACAAATTGTAGCATTGGTGCGGGAGGGCTTGGATCAACGAACGATTGGTAGAAATTTAAATTTAAACCAGTCTACGGTTTGTAGAATATACAGAAGGTTTGTAGAGACAGGTTCTTACAGGAGGAGACGTGGTACAGGCAGAACTCGAGCAACCACAGGTCGTGATGACCGATTTATTGTTACAACTTCCCTGCGAAATCGTTTCCTCACGTCAGTTAACATCAAAACCGAGCTTAATGAAGTGCGTGGAAAAAACGTGTGTGCACGAACAATAAGAAGAAGGTTAAAGGAAGCGGCTATCACCCCTTTTAGACCAGCAAATGGTCCAAAGTTGTCTGCAGCTCACAGACAAGCTCGCTTAAGATTTGCGCGTCATCACCTGAATTGGACAGAAGAGCAGTGGGCCTCTGTATTGTTCACGGACGAGTGTAGGACATGTTTATATGGTGCAGATGGTCGCAGAAGAGTCTATCGTCGACGTGGGGAGCGATATGCTCAAAGTTGCATTGAGGAGCGTGTTCCTTTTGGAGGCGGTTCATGTATGGTCTGGGGTGGCATATCGATGAACGGGCGAACAGAACTTGTGTTCATAGACATGGTCCGTCAAAACGGTAATAGAGGGGGTTTGACAGCACATCGCTACATAACAGAGATATTAGAAGATCACGTGGTGCCTTACATGGGATTCATAGGCGAAAATTTTACTTTAATGCAGGATAATGCCCGGCCGCATGCAGCTGCACAAGTTCAACATTATTGCGAAGAGGTTGGGATACGTACAATGAATTGGCCAGCACGCAGCCCGGATCTTAATCCCATCGAGCATGTTTGGGACAATTTAAAAAGAGCTGTATATGCGAGAAACCCTTCGCCTACGACAGTGGCAGCACTAAGAACAGCACTTTCAGAAGAATGGGACAATATTCCGCAAGATCTTTTAAAAACCCTTATAAAATCTATGCGGAACCGATTAAAATCCGTAATAAGGGCACGTGGGGGTAATACACCTTATTAAAACACAAATAAACCCTTGCATAAAGTTTGTGTCTATTGTTAAAACCAATTTTTTAATTAAACAATTTTTCCTTAAACTTCTGTTTTTTCTTCAAAAAAGGTCTTAAGGTCCTTTCCAGTACATAAACTTAAACTTAAAGATATGATCCTACGCTGTTTTAAAGTTCACGAACCAATCTAGAGGTTTCAATTTAAATCTGTATAGAAAGTTTGCATACTTGGTTAAAATATTTATTTCAAAGTCGTCTATTACTTTGATGCAGTTTATAAGTCCGTCAGTGTACATAAATAAAAAACAATTCAAAATATAAAAAGCTTATTTGAAGTGGTCTCCATTGGCTGCAACACAGTCCTTTAAACGTTGAGGCCAGTTATCAATAGAAGCACGCACTCTTTCCATGGGAAAATTCTTCACTGCCAATCGTATGGATTGTTTTAGGGACTCCAAATTATCATGGCGTTTAGAGCAAGCCATACTCTCTAAAACTGACCATAAATCATAATCCAGCGGATTAAGATCGGGACTAGACGACGGCCAGTCTTCAGCTCTGATGAAGTCCGAAACGTTCACTTCCAACCAAGACTGCGTGGACCGAGCTTTATGACCCGGCGCTGAGTCTTGTTGGAAGGACCATACTTGGTTATTAAATATGGTGTTGTTAAGGGGTTTAACTACCTTCTCAAGAATGGTATCTTGATACACTTGTGCCGATGTTTTGATACCTTTTTCACAAAAATATGGCTCAGTCACTCCTTCATAGCTAACACCCCACCAAACCATCACTGAAGTCGGATAATGCCCACGTTGCACTCTGTCGACTAATTGGGAAGCTTCCTTAGAGCTTTGAGCATAAATACGGTCATTTTGTTTGTTAAAATGTTGCTCAACTGTAAAGATTTTCTCATCCGTAAACAAAATTTTTCTGTGACCTCCCTTTGCGTACCGCTTCAGTAGTTGCTTCGATTTTACCACCCTATTCTTTTTTAAATTATCAGTTAAAAAATGACCAGTGCGTCTCTTATAGGCTGCAAGTCCTAAGTCATCTTTTAAAATGCGTGACATGGTTCTGGGTGCTATCTTCATCTCCCGAGATAAAATCTTTTGCTTTCGGACAGGATTTCTTCGAATTCTTTCCCTTACTGCTTTGACCACCATTTTCGTACGAACACTACGTGGACGGCCAGATCTTTTTCTGTCACAAACAGAGAAGGTCTCATTGTACCTATTAATAGCCCGGTATACAAACATTTGACTAATACCAAGCGTATGGAGAGTTTTAAAAATTACATTCGGCTCCATACCAACTTTGTGTAATGCAATCACAGTGATTCGGTTTTCTTTATCACCCCACTCCATTTTAATATAGCAAAATATTGTACAATGTATTGGCGCCAAAATTAGAAAATACAATGAACAATCGTATAAAAATGACAGATTCCAAATTCAAATGTAATATCTTTCTTATTTTTAATTGTAACAGTATTTATGGCCAGACTAGGTATTTTAAAACTATTTTCCGCTAGAAGCTTCATTATGAAATTTACTGTTACCAGTTAAACGGATTTCCTACGTCGTCTGTTCCTGGCAGTGAAACTTTCTATTCTTCTTTCTATCTAGTCTTTGATATAATAATACGTGCTGACTTTTTCATCTCTCATCATCGTACATTTCGACGGAAACAAGCTTGAATTCGTGTGCTGTCATCATATGTAAATAATTATTTAATTAAAATGATTTTTTTACATCCATCGTTTCAACAGTTCTCAGTTCAGAGCGGTTAACTGTGCCAGGGTCATCAATGGAGATATAAAATTGTCACTCTTGTATAATATAAGCTGTTAAATCTTAACATAAACATTTCAGTGTTATATTGTCGCAATGAACTCACTATAAAATGAGCGAATTATAGGCTAGTTTCATATACTTACGACGATTATTTTCAAAACTGTTAACTTAAATATATTTAGATTTGGAAATTTATACGACAAATAGTCTCGTTGAGTTTCCGTGTCTATAAACGACCAATCTTGACCTTTCAGTTTACCTTACCCTTAGTGCTTAGTTAGGAGATATCGTATGGACAACTTTCGTTTACCTAGATTAAATTCAGCTTTCACATAACACACCTTTCTTTAGTAAATACCAGTCTTTGTTTGTTGCTGCACCTACTTGGGTTTGGTTCTCTGATATTTATGCTTATGGTCTTTTCAGTCGAGTTGTAGATGGCCACTTACTATACTTTTTGAGCCGACTTAACGAAAACTAGTATCGTACCATATCGTGTGGTGCCGGCTTAAGAATAGTACCACCCCATCTCTACCCGTGGGTGTCGTCAAGGCGACTCAGGGATTTCACACCGGAGGACGGGCTGCAGCGTCCTCTGCGTATTTAAAGTTTTACTGCGATCGCCAACCCGCTCGCCAAGCGTGGCGATTATGGCAATTACCCTCAGGATCTACATACTAGTAGGTTCTACTGGGGAGACCCGTGCCCAGCAGTGGGCCATCATATGGGTTGGTATGTATGTATGTATAGTACCATATAACTCAAAAGTTTTTATTTTCCTTAGGTTCTAAGATATTTTTGTCGCACACCTACAATTGAAACGTTAGGTAGGACGACCCCCATCCTTCGGCCTAAAGAAGGTCGCTGGCATCATGGCTGATACTGACCAAAGATATCTTCGTGTCTCTCGCTTTTTCTTTCTCGCGAATTGTTTACCAACATTTTTCACTCAATCACTCGCATAAAATGGTCAATGTCACCTCGTGGTTGTTGTTTTGATTTGATTTGTTTTGTTCCTATACTTTCTTTATAGATGATACAATTTCCGTGTTATGTAGTAAACGTGTTCTGGAAGGTCGTCTATTAAAATATTCAATATTTCGCGAGTATTTATAGTTTGCCAACCGCCTACGTCTCTTCCCACTGAGTTCTTACTAACCCAATTCTTTTGCAAGTTAAAGAGAACAACACACAAGCGTTTTGCGCTGCGTTGAGGCGACAGAGCGTTGACGATTCTTCATATTATGCTAAGTTTTCTCCGTAGTTTCGCCCGCGTTATTTTAGATTTTTATAGCTTATTGCTACTACTCTGATGTAATACCTACAGTAAAGTTTCAACCAAGTATTTTTGGTCGATTTTGTGTGAAAGATCGACAATCATCCATGTATCGCGTGAAGTTATAGCCTTAACATTTAATTTGTACCACTAGTTCCTAAGATTACCGCGTTCAAACAAACAAACTTTTTAGCTTTTTTATATTAGTATAGATTATTATTATTATTGCATGATATACATGCATGAGCGGAGCAGCAATGAAAAATGTTGCAATAACGGGGAAAATTGACGCATACGAAGTTGCGCGGGACAGCTAGTAATATTATAATATTAGTAGGTTGTATGGCATACCACGTGTTGAATGGCAACGTCATCCGGTGATGCAGTGGATAAAATGTCCAGAGAGGTGCTGTGCAATGTCCATTGCTATGCAAGTAACTGGCACACCGAACCTATGATACCCTACATGCCCCAGTTGCATTACGCTGAGACAACGCATTGCATCGTGCCCGTCACTCGTGCTGAAAGATTAGGATTATATTCGTCTTCATGATCTCCTAAAGTAAGCCTTAGGTATCTTAGGATTGTCTTTGAGTAATTTACCAATATAATTTTATTGGAACTGATCCATTAACCGGCTTCAAAAAAGGTGACGCTTAGATTTGTTTTCGCTTAATTTAGGTACTTCCCCGGTAAACATTTTCAGCTTGAACAAATTTGTGTTGCACCGCTACTGCTGAAAAATGTATTCATCGTTGTTTTATTATATAAAAAGTTGGTTTCGTATCTCATAGTTGGTTCAATGTTCTCAGTACACGATTATAAAAATTAACTCTGCAGCCAGCCTCAAGGAAAGAATCAATGTATAAGAAATTGAATATCAGCTGGCCTTGCTATATCATGATCTTTTATACACCACAGAAAGAAACCAATGACGAGCACACTCACGTGAATGCTATCACGAACCAATCCAATACATTAAACTTCCCAACCCAAAACATTTAGACTGAAGCTGTTGTAGTGTTTGCTCGTGAAACAGAGCTGGCCTCAACCTTACTTCACTGACAAAAATAAACCATCACACGTCGGCGACTAATCTGTCGCTAATTCTTTGCTTTGGACCTGCCAAATGTATTAATAGAACGATAACCTGTCTAGTAGCTACCTGATTAGTTCACTCGGTGTTTCTAGTTCCGGAGTTTAGGAGATTAGAAATTCGTATAAGTTTGTTAATGACGTTTGTAGTTCGAGCAACACTGTCTTAGACATCGCTCGTGGATACAGAATTTCGTAATAACTCGAACCTTTTTACCAGACTGTAAGGAAGGGTTATGTTTTTCGCGCGTATCTTGTATGTTTGTATGTAATATTTTTTATTATCCCATATCTCACAAACCACTGGACGGATTTATATAGGTAATTAAGACATCGTTAGATTCGTCTTGACCGCCCAAGTGTTCTTAGATAGGTGACGTTTGAAAACAAACAAACATGGCGACTGTGAGATGTCAAAATAAAGAGATGTGAAAAAAGTTGTTTCGAATACAGCAATATAGGTATCAAGGTCTCATCTTAAACATTTTAACAAGATATGATAATGACTGTAATACTAAAAAAGTTAGTTAGCAACCATGCTTTTTAATTTTCTATACTTGACAATAGCTGTGATAAAAGTTTATTGTTACATCGGTTACATCCTACAACTTCTAAAAAGCATTAAATAAAAAAATATATATAAAAATAAAAAAACTCGCAAGGCACTTCACTAAGTTTATTGAGATTCATTAATGCCTCTGACTGCATGAAATTATTTAATTATGTAGGGGATCTTGTTTCCATCTTTTTTGTGCAGGCGGGTTTTTTAATTTTTTTTATTATTTCGAAGGTGTACGGAGATTCGGTGTCCGTAAATTTCCTAAATGTGCGTTGCTTGAAAGAAGTACTTATGAAAATTACCTTCAGTGTTTTGTGTTCGTACTATCCGTACAGGAATTCATACTTGGTCTAGTTTTGACAAAAGCTTCTTGTGAACTAATTTATACTCATACTCGACTATATTAACTCCTAGTTCCTAAACCAAGGTTATTAATATTAGTAATTTGGTAAATAAATAATGTAACTTCATATATCCCGTAGTCGCCTAGTCTTTTATATTAGCTTCAAACTACCTTCACCTAAAATTTCACAATAATACTAGTTCCGGAGATTAGCACCTATATACGTCTAAGAACTGGCAAGTGACAATAAAATCATATCAAAGTTTCCACCAATACTTTCTTTTGTATTTTTTATTTTGTCATCTTTGTGTATCTATGTATTAATATGAATATTATATTGTACTAGCTGGCCCACGCAACTTCGTCTGCGTAAATTTTCCCCGTTTTTGCAACATTGCTGCTCGCTTTTATAACCTATAGCCTTCCTTGATAAATATTTTACTGTTAGATAGCACATCTAACAGTAAAATATTTTGTCAATTCTGACCAGTAGTTTCTGTGATTAATCGCGTTCAAACAAACAAACTCTTCAATATAATATTAGTATAGATTAGGTCTAGACATTGCTGACATTACGAGTATGTCATTTCTCATATAAAATCTAGGTTTTGAGACAAACAATGTTGAATGTCAGAACGTAATTGTTTCTTTTGTATGTCACTTATGATTAGAATTTAAATCTATGTTACAAAACTATAGTCTATTATTTAAAATATCATAAATGCTGTTACGCTAGGTAAGTATTTTGGTATCATAAGGCTATTGCTAGACCTGTAGAACCAGTTTATGGTCGACTTGTGCATTCATTCATAGGGCAAATCTAGTATATGCAGAAGAGGAATTCATCCTATATTTATATAAACGTTTTGGGAATCTGCTCTAACGAAATTGGTTTTAATTTTTTTCTTACTTTTTTGCGTTTCGGGTGCTGATGGGACTGCCGCGTTATTGCAGCGCCTCCGCGATGTTCGCGGCGGCAGACACAGATGGCTTTACGGCCATCATGCGCAAACGGTGTGCTTTAATCATGCGCCGCACGCGCGACAGTCCCAACGTCATCCTACGTGTGCTGTCGGACCGGTGGGACTCTCCGGTGCTGGCTCGCTGGATACGGTTGCACGTAATCGTATAGTGAGCGCCCAGCACCGGCAGGTTGTCCACCCGTACCTACCACTTAGTTTATTATTAATTATGACTAACACTAGTTTATAAGCTCGCCATTGTACTACTAACAATATTATGGATGTATGAGAAATCTGAAATAAATGATTATTATTATTATTATTAAAAAAAAAAACGGAAGTTTACGAAACATTTTATATAAAAGTTCGATTTTTTATTATATTTGCGTCTCGTAAGAGGTACATCCAATGTTTCAACTATTTCGTAAAAACCAGGCTAAGCTCAATCAACGCAGCTAGTACGAATTTATGATGGTATTCAACCACCTCATATTCCATATTAGGCAACGCAAAAGTTTACTGCTTTAGTGCCTCGAATTCTTGATATGACAAATTTCCATTCTGTGTAGTTTCATGTCAATAGCCAAAACCGACAAACCGTCATCATGAGGTCAATGTCCCTATTCCCTCTTGTTCTAAAATAGCAATTTCGTAGGAAACCTTAGCAGAATGCGGTCACACCTAGCGATGAGTGATCGGTTGACAACGACACACGGTCAAAATTCTTTAACTGTTTTATTGTGTTTCGTTAACGATGAATGACTGTTTAGACTGTTTGCTGAGATGGAATGGCTTATATGTTGTTGTCTTCGTATTCAGGGACTGATCAAGGATTCTATTCACCCTAACGGGAGCTCATCAATCAATTCACACCTTCTCACTCATCCGATGGTTGGTGAAACTGCACTTCTGCATTCTGTGGTGACTTCTACAACTTTAAGGCACTTTGATTAAGTACCCGTAAATCTTCTATGGACTTCAGAACATTCATAAAACCGAGACCAGCTGCTCATTTGCAGACGCCTAAGCACGCTTGGCGTATTCGTCTAAGCTTGATCAAGTGGATACCAAGCTTTAGAAGCCATCGTAGACAATGAAGGAATGGGATTTCAGCAGCTACTATCCGAGCGGTAAGGCGCGACTTGATTGAGAAGCTCCCTTGCCGGCCTCTATTAGCCTGATTTCTTAGGCCTTATTTTTATGTGTTTGATGCTGCTGTGGACTATGGAGTGTGGTTTTAAAAAACCTTGTCAGCGAATTATGCCTATTAAGACATTTAATCTAGCTAGTAGCTAGCTATAAATTAAGGTCTAGGTTACCTCGTTAACAAACGGCGAGCTCACGACTTACCCTTTTACGAGCTGGTCAACCTTGCAGAGTATTTCTATGTAAACTGATGTCATCTAGTAGGGAAGACTGGTTTAATGCATTACGTACGCAAATCAATTATAAATTGTCGTTAATTCTCACGATGTGGCTGAGAATTGTCATGTTATAAATACTTTTAAGTGAGATTTTGTAGATATAATATTGCTGCATAGTATTCTAAGCCATAGGCCGTCTTGATGGGTACCACAACAGTGTAATTTATTCTTCCGTGAAATAGTAATGTTAACACGTCACTGTGTTTCAGTTGTAAGGCACTGTAGCAAGTGTCATTACTGGGCAAATAGGACATACAGACTAATGTCTCAAATGAGAAGGTGACAGCGTGACCGCTGTCACCTCTTCATTTGAGACATTAGTTTCAGATCATT
Source organism: Herminia tarsipennalis (assembly GCA_945859575.2). Taxonomy (NCBI): domain Eukaryota; kingdom Metazoa; phylum Arthropoda; class Insecta; order Lepidoptera; family Erebidae; genus Herminia; species Herminia tarsipennalis. The sequence goes on along the minus strand of OX243834.2, from coordinate 2,986,077 downwards.
GCCAAACAAAGATTTGGGTGATACTGTTATGAGTTAGCGTGAAGCTTACCATCAGGCACACGACGTGTTCGTCTCTTCATTTAGTGGTATAAAGAAAATGTAATCAGAACATGATGTTAGAGTTTAACCTCATATCCTAATTGCATTTTCTACGTATACCTACCGTCTTGGTCTTGCTTGTCTAACCGTTAGACAAAGATTACCAAGACGGTGGGTACGCGTCCTACAGCAGCCCCCCAGACATTAATTTATTTAACTTTAATTACAACGCTTTCTTAGCCAGCACCAGTTCCTGTCGGATGCGTTTATTTACACTTTGTTCCGAAGGTGTTCCGAGATTCCGTCCGTGTCCATGGGCAATGTCTAATGTGTGAGCTGTTCGATGGCGCGTTGTATGAGCTCGGCTTGTTATCCTACGACCTTCGCAGAACAATAATATAAGCCAGATTAATACATTTATTTTTGTTGAGCTTTTAATAACTAGAACCTTTCTTCTGTTTCAGGTATTATTCGTCAGCATCATCTTAAATTCGGGTACCTACATCGATCGTAAGTGCCATCAAATTGGTTGAGACTGACTTAAAGAGCATAAGTAGGTCTGTGCCATCAAACATAAGGCAATATTAACAATCTAGCAGATTAAGTTAAAATCTTATCACTAGATTGTAATGGAATGATGAACCAATCATTCCAGTCCATCATTTCGTAAAATCCATTACAAACATTGAGGAAGTACTATAGAGCATACACATATGTTAGCAATTTTGACATACGAGTGTTTAAGTCATTGCTATTGAATACATTTAGGGGCTGTAACTTTATAATATACCACAGTCCCTTAGTTCTGTGATGCAAATTCTATCGCAAAAATATCACTTTTGAGGAAAATAACATTGCACATTTTTGAAATATTACGTCATTTTTGAAACAGAAGAGTTCTTTAATGTAACTTTTTACGATCTGTCAGGCTTATTTAATTTCAAATAAATAAAGTATCGATATATTCTTATAGCTGTTAAATATATTTTTATGGGATAGTGTTAGGTGAAAGTGCACTAAAACTCCTGGTACAGGTACGAATCGCCACTACCTAACTCAACTTATTTGGAGTCGACGCAATGTTTTATTTTTCCCTACTTTCCTATAAGACGTTATCTCTGCTCGCTTTTAACATCGCATTTGTCCGTGGCAATGCAACAACCCTGGATCATCGCTAGTGTATATAATGCAACTTTTTCTATTCTTTTTGGAAAAGACCACTCCCGTAGGGGGTGCTGGACACAGGATAAAAGTTCTGTGTCGCGAGGGACTTTGCAAACATTCAATTCACGAGCACAAAGTACACCCTGACTCGGAACAACAATAGGGATGTTTACTGTCAAGTCAAATCAGTCTCTTTTTATGAAATGTCAAAACGACAAGCTCTATAGAAATCTGTATGTAGTAGGAACCTATGATGTCATAAGTTTTAATATTCGTTTCCATACTTTTAAATTCAAAAACATGTTAAATTGTAAAGAAACTCTTATTTGCGGAGCATTTTAAAATCTACTATTACCTGATTAGTATAAAATAATTTACTTTTATTGTAGTCAACCACCCAATTAGTAGATCACAGATCACAAATAGTGGTGTCTTATGTAGATATTGAACACATGAAATCCTGCGCACCAGTCGTACCTATAAGCCCCACCGCGCCGCTGAGGTAGTCAAAAAACTTTATTTCACATCCATGTCATAATTTGAAGCATTTTAGCGGAACCCATCAAATCTTTCAATGGTCGTTAAAACAAGCTGTTGTAGACTAAACGTCTAGAATTAACACAAAACATTACACTCGACCCGTCTTGCTAAACAAATTGACTGCCAAACATCATTACATTACAAAGTTATGATTAATATTCTAAATCCGGACGCTGTGCATATATTCTAAGTGTGAAAGCATCCCTATATATACAGCCCAACATACTTTTTAGGGTTTCGGAGCCAAAATGCAAAAACGGAACCCTTGTAGTTTCGTCATGTCTGTCTGTCTGTATGTCTGTCATCCGGATGGACAGACGTCCATCCGTATGTCACAGACATTATACTCAAAGATTACACAATGAATATTGATTACATTTGGTGCAAAGGTGTCTTGTAGTAACCGCTACTTAGTTTGATAGCTAATTAATAAATGTTTTCCTGTAAATATTTTTCTCCATACATGTGACAGAAGCAGAATTTTTTTTTTTGAGCAAAGTACAGCTTGTGGCTCATCATTCAACAAGTCTTGTAAAAATATTTTAACGTTTGTAATAAACTTTTTTGATTAAGTGAATATTAATTAGTGATATAAGAAAGTTGCATAAATTGTTTATCCCACCGTTTGAACTGTGTGACTAAAAAATATTTAAAAAAATCTAAAAGGTAGCGCTTAACAAATACGTGAAACTAAAATGATTTCGGACATGATCGGATATACCGTCATTGAGTTATTGCCGAAAAACTGCGTTTCTCACCAAAAGGGCGTAACTGCCATGAACGTACGCTCTTCTGCTGATGCAATTATTCAAGCCTGCGGAACCATACACTGAGCACGGTCCAACATGCTCTTACCCGGTTTTTTAATTAATTTGTACAATCTTGATAATATATTATATTTGTCCTACCTAGTAGTAATATCTCAATGGCAATCTCTCAAGTAAAATGTAACTACGTAACTATGAACAAGTATGGGGTTGCACACCCCCTCCCCTCTGAAATCGTTAAAGGTTTTAGGTTAGGTTACGTAAAACCCTCTTGAAATTACTAAAACCCCAGTACAAGCCTACGGCATTGGCTAGGCCCCCGCCTATGCTGTGACGGTCCCAATAAGATACGACGTTTTGGGTGGAGACGTAGAGCTGATAGATATCGTTCACAAAAATACTGTAGAGAAGTTTAGAAGAGTAGGCACAGCAGAGGCGAAGGTTTAAAATTTTTTTGTGGCAACCCGATACAAAATTATATCTTGCTGGACACGGTTCTTTGTACCTATAATACTAAGTAACTACAATCCAAGCTGATAGTAATGGTGTTCTATGGAGACTCCGCCACTGAGGCATAGCCAGTACAACAACAGCTATTGATTTGACTGCCTCTGTGGCGCGGTGGGTTAAATTCCCACACGGAACACCATGTGATCCACAAATTGTTGCTTCGAGTCTTTTTGTACTTTGTGTCTGTGAATTGAATGTTTGTAAAGTCCCCCGCGACACAGGGCTTGTATCCTAATGCGGAAGTAAAAAAAAAAACTATTTCTGTAGTTTAGAAACTGTTTGCCCGTGGCGGTTCTAATAAGATACGATGACAATTAGATAGAGATCGCTTATAAAACACCCAGGTACATATTTGGCATATGATTAGTCAAACTTAGTAGCCTCAATCCTCTCTGCCTAATGTTTGTAATTCAACCTAGGAGATCTGAGGTACGGAACAATATTTTAGTTTGAAACGTGACTTCGACCGGCCCGACCTCACGCCCCGAAAGGAAATACTGAATGTAAAGACCGCTAATGTTACTTGCCTGCTCTTGTTTTGTTTTGCATTTCATGTTCTAGTTACTGTAAGTAGCAAACAAATTTGTGTTGCTTGGTTACTGCCAATGAGGATTGTAACTCCGCACTGTTTTCAAATTTCAAACTATGAGTGTCCAATATTCCAACATTGGACACTCATAGTTTGAAACTAGCTGTCCCGCGCAACTTCGTATGCGTAAATTTTCCCTGTTTTTGCAACATTTCTCATTGCTGCCCCGCTCCTATTAGTCGTAGCGTGATGTAATGCCTATAGCCTTCCTCAATAAATGGGGTATCCAACGAAATCGAACCAAAAAAATCGGACCAGTAGTTCCTGAGATTAGCTCGTTTAAACAAACAAACTCTTCCGCTTTGTAATATTAGTATATATTGGATCAAAGTGTACTGCAAATACTACCGCGTACCCACATATTATTACCTATACTTTAATTTATACTATACTGAAGATTTTTTATTTGAAATCCTAGTGACATTAGTTGTCACTAGGATTTCAAATAATAAATCTAATCTAAAATAAACCTTTTGGCTGGTAGCGTTTTGAAACTCGACTGTAACAAAAATATGCCCTTTAAATCTTAATATTCCACAAACGGATCCTAATCGTTTTTAAAAGACCTATTTAATGATACCCCGCACCATGGAGTAGGTGAGAAAAAAATCACGTCTTAACTTTATATATCTCTACCTCCCCTATTTATACCTACCCTACCCTACCCTATATATACCTACCCTCAAAAAAATGGTTTTCAAGATATTATTCTTTCACTTTGTCGGCGTAAGTTATATGTGTAATCATGCAAAATTACAGCCTTCTAGCACTAACAGTCTCAGAGCTTAGCTGCAGACGGACTGACGAACGGACATGGGGAAACTATAAGGGTTGAACCCTAAAAAATTAATGGCTCTAGCTTTAAAAAAAACTTATTAAAAAAAATGCGTTTCGACTCGTAGGTGTTAAGTGGTAACCATTTGAATGAATCTGACAACATTACATTCTAAACTATCTAAAGTGCTAAACTATGCAAAGTGGGGTCCCGCAATCTAGCTAGATCCAAATCCGAAAACAGTTGCGGAATCCCACTTTGCATAGTTCATATACATTATCCCATTCATGTACTTTATCCACTTAGGTCACTTTATGCAAACACATGTAATATGTTGCTGAGAGAGTTGAGGCGATTCTATTGGTATTCACTTTTGTGTCATGTTCACTAAGCAATAACTTCTAAAATTTGAACTTGTTTCTACTTGCATGAAAGTTTATATTAAGAAGGAAAACTGAATTAAAATTTGTTTTGTTCAAACTTTACTTCGTTAACACTGATCCGATTTAGATGGAGATTTCGCTTTTATTTTTTGGAAAGGTTCTGCTCTAACAGTTTTGACAGGCAAAGCTTCTCTTTGTAACAAAATAGCGTCAGGATATTATTGCAAATGAAAATCAACCTTGTTGTTTATGACGTTCAAATGAATTTCAACCGTAGGGTGATGGATTTTTGGCCCACTGTACCTATGTAAAATGTTGTCCTCCATTATAAAACACCAGAACTAGACTTATACATAGCAGTAAAACAGTCAAATTTCCTGTTTTTAAACTTTCGCGATTTTTATACATATTAGATATATTTCGGGACTTAATCGCGTGAATTATTTAAAGGTACGGTAAGGTACCTTTTATCGGCCGTCGACACAGCCGACCCGTGACCACGATCGGTGCAATTCAATCGAAACGTCGGGTAAATAGAAGGTTTGTACCTTTAATAATAATAATATATACTTTATTGTACACCAATATAAAAACAAAGAATACATTGTATAACTTAAATGTACAATGGGTGGCCTTATCGCTAAAAGGCGATCTCTTCCAGGCAACCTTTGGATGGACAGAGACATAAATACACGAATTAGGTAGGGGTAGTGTACAGCGTGATATTAATTTATAGTTATCAAGAACAAGAAGAGAAAAGATAGGTAATTAATAAAAAAAAAAAAAAAAAAAATTCACGCGATTAAGTCCCGAAATATATCTCATAAGTCAAATTTCCATTCATCGCTAATGTGCTTGATATTTTTTTCATTATTTTACAACATCTGATAGGTACTGCCCTTGAACTCGGTTCATACAAAAAAAAAATGTTAAGATTTCTCAGAAATTAAACGGAGTTGGACTCAAAAATTTAATTCCAATTCCTTTAAAACAGTTCTAACATCAAGATTCTATTTGTTTAACTAAGACATTACAGGTTTGCCCTTCAACATAACGTACTAAACATCTAACACTTAGGAACTATCTTGTATATCTATTACTTGACCTAGCGCCAACAATGGCGCTCAAGTTTCTATCCAGTCAGACCGGTCCCCCGGCTATCTGCGTCTGTCTGCTCTTGTTCTGACCATACCACTTGTACGTAGGCGTTAAGATATGCGTGTCCTTTCGTTGTATACCATTATATGCATGTGGAAGGATAAATAATTGGACGCTTCTTAGGCCAAGATCTAAAATGTTAACCAATCTCGATATGTGAATCCCAATTATTGAAGTAGTCGGATTACATAGATTGACAGACCTTCAGTGGAAAAAATAAGAGTTGGTAAAAGTTTACCAACTCTCATGGCAGGCACCTCTGATCCCTTGATTTGCAATAACTACCTATTCCGACTCTATGAAGTGGAACTTCAACATGCCTCAGGGGGTCTAGACAAAGTCACATTCTAAAAGCGATATCGTTAATGGAAAAGAATGATAGTATAGAATTTAACGTTTGCGGTGGACATTTTTTTATTTTTTTGCGAACGATTAGTACGGCGTTATCGAATTCGCCACGGAACGTATGTACCTTGCCTAAACCCCTGGACAGCTTAGCAGCGACTGAGCCGATCAATTTATCAATTTAAAATGGATTTTCGATAAGAGATGGCATTACAGCATTCATGCGAGATATAAAATGAAAATTAATATAAATCACACCTTATGAAAGCGTGATGTTTTGCCCTGACACTTTGGGCCGGCAGACTAGTTGTAGCTTTCAAAGATGAAAGAATTTTAAACCTATATAAATAGGTATATGTAGAATGATGATTGCTAATCAACATAACGGTAATAACAATAACCATTGTGTAGAGTTTCATCATTGTATGAATTGTAATTCATTTGCCGTATGACATTTGACGACTTATCATTTAAAAGCCTTTGATTGCCAAAACCCACGCTTCATGGCAGCGATGGATGATGCGTTGTACCCAACTAAACAAGCTGAAAAGTTTAACAAAAACTTATACCAGACTACGACGAACAAACTTAGACTTACAGTCGTAGTGTAGTTTTAATAACGTTTTATAAATTAAAACATTACCATAAAAAATTATACTAATATTATATAGCTGAAGATTTTGTTTGTTTGTTGTCAGTCAAATCGTGACCACGATCGGTGCAATTCGATCGAAACGTCGGGTAAATAAAAGGTTCGTATGTACCTTTAAATAATTCACGCGATTAAGTCCCGAAATATCTATACTATCTATACTAATATTATAAAGCGAAAGAGTTTGTTTGTTTGTTTGTTTGTTTAAACGCGCTAATCTCAGGAACTACTGGTCCGATTTGAAAAAAATATTTTTTTGTTGGATAGCCCATTTATCGAGGAAGGCTATAGGCTATATAACATCGAGCTACGACTAATAGGAGCGGAGAAGCGACGAGAAATGTTTCAAAAACTGGGAAAAATTACGCATACGAAGTTGCGCGGGACAGCTAGTATGTAATAAAATAGCGAATATCCCATCCAAATCCCTCTATTGCCCGTAGTCCACCAGCCTAGTTAATCGAATCACCAGTATTTGAGACAGCCATGAACGTACTACACCGGATCGTACTGATCCGGATTGTTTTTTTTTTTGGGAAAATCTAACAGATAACGGCCATTTTCAAAGTTATTTAAAAAAAAAACGATGTTGCACTGAATTGTTTTATTTGAGCGAAAACAACAAGAAACTCAATGTATCGTATTTCTAGACTTATTAGACAATTATTAGCGTATCGAGACTGTATTTGGCACCAACATGCACATTCTGAACGTAATCCCCTACAAGTTCGCAGGGCGTTGATCTCTTCGGTACGAAAGTTCAGTCTGGCATTGTGTCGCATCGCAACTTACTTTCGTTTCTTGTATTGTACCCGCTAGCGAGCTTCTACTATCGGGTCCATTTTGAAAAAATATCTTATGTAAAAGCAAGCCTGTTATAAGACTCTTAAATAAAGATACTTAACGTTACAAAATCACCAATACGAGAATCTAAAGTTATACCATCTTTTGCATCGTGGATAAAAAGGTGATATATATAGATGTTAGTCCAAAGATGACTAATCATTTTCTAATAAAAAAAAAAATATAAAAATAAAATACCCGCTTGCACAAAAAAGATGGAAACAAGGTCCCCTACATAATTATGTAATTTCATGCAGTCGGAGGCATTAATGAATCTCGATGAACTTAGTAAAGTGCCTCCGACTGTTTCCTCCGACATTATTGTTTTTATCTTTTTCGTGCAGGCGGTTTTTTTAATTTTTATATTTTTTTTTATTTAATACTTTTTAGTGGTTATAGGATGTAACCGATGTAACAACTAAGTTTTATCACAGCTATTGTCAAGTATTGAAAATTGAAAAAAGAATTGTTGCTAACTACCTTTTTTAGTATTACAATCATAAACATGTTATACCTTTTTAAATTGCTTAAGATAAGCCCTTTAAATTGATACCCATATTGCAGTATTCAAAACAACTGTTTTTTCACACCTCTTCATTTTGACATCTCATAGTCGCCATGTTTGTTTTTTTCAAACGTCACATGTCTAAGAACACTTGGGCGATCAAGACGAATCTAACGACGTCTTAATTGTGTAAATCCGTTCAGTGGATTGTGAGATATCAGGTAATAAAGAATATTACATACATACAAGATATGTGCGAAAAACATAACCCTTCTTTACAGAAGGGTAAAAATGTCCCTACATTATTTAAAAAAAAAAATACCGTCCCATTGCGCTTGATATGAGAGTGAGAGAAAAGAGACTGCACTTGTGCAATATATCATATTCTTTTGCTGTTGTCTTTATGAAAACCTACCCCGTAAACCAAAATCTTGGGTTATACGGCGAGTTTAAACGTCTTGATAATATAAATAGGATTAGTAAAATTCACCAACACACAGACAGTCATACCACTGTTTATATAGATACAGTAAACAGCATGAACATCTCAGACAATGCGACATCCGAGTGTCGTATTGCGAACCGGCCAGACCGGTGTGGCACACTTCGGCCGCTTTGCTATAGGCATAATGCAACTATCTACTGCGGTCGGCTGTATAAGTAGTAGCTTTAGACATGCAATTTTGCTAAACATCTAATTTCAAAACGCGTATACATATGTTTGTATGGAACTTTACTTATATACTCTGGCTGTTTTGTTGTCTAAAGTTTATATAATATCTTTGGCGACAATTAACGTAGTTATAACAATGAAAATTGTGACTCATTCATTTAATCATGATCGTTAAACCCAAAGAGCCAAACCACACGGAGCGGTTAAGCGGTACGACGTCTGAACGGTGCCGCTGCGGTGTCCTGGTTCTTATTCACTATCTTTTTTTCCGTTTTCGCGTCAAGCCCGCGCTTTAAACTGTTAAAATCTTTTCATAACATAGAGAGTTGCGCTTAGAAATGCATAGCTCATGCGCGCGGACATCTTTGAGTGCACCGCGCGTGCGCCAATTCGCGTGCTGCCGAGAAAACGAAAAAAATCATAGTGAATAAGGACCCAGCATATAAAAATCTATGGTATGCCACACGGAGCGGCGCAGCACCGCGCCGCTCGCATGCCGAATCAAACCACTCCTAACACAAACCAAATTGAGTTTAGCTGGAGGGGTTAACATGATTGCTAGTAATCTTGGACTCATAATCCCACATTGCTAGTTATTGCAAAAAAAAAATACTTCTATTAGGTTTTCCTGAAAAAATGGCCGCTTCGCACCTCTTTGATCGAAGGCGTTGTCCGTGTATTCTGTAAAGATTATCTTCTGTACTCTGTATTTTGTAGGTAGCTAGCTTCTGACACTGATTGTACATACGGTTTGATGCAAATAAGAAATGCAATTCCCTTGAATTGCATTTCTTATTTGCTTAACAACAACGTCTTAGCGACAGAGAAGAACCCTTGTTCTTCTCTGTCGTTTTGCTCTGTCCGCAACGATGGTAGAAGCGGAAACAACTTTCCGCACAGTCTCTCGCCATCTCTCCCTGTTGGCAGACTGTCTGGCGCAGTCAGATACGCGGTTTCCTATTGCGGATTTGACTTGATCAGTCCAGCACATTGGTGATGCCGCGTGATCTATGTAGTTCCCTCCATTTTCCCAGTAACTGGTTTACATAGTGTAGATTTGAAGGGATTCATAATCATTTTAATAGTATAATATCCAACATCTATTTTCTTTTTCTAAATGACGAGTCCCACTTTAAGAAATAGTTTCATCATCTATAGGTGCTAATATTATAAAGCTGAAGAGTTTGTTGTTTTGAATTGAAAAAATATTTTAGTGTTAGATAGCCCTTTTAAAGAGGAAGGCTATATAAAGCACCACGCTACGACCAATAGGAGTGAAGCATCAATGAAAAATGTTGCAATAACGGGGGAAATTGACGCAAACGAAGTCATATATGGTAAAATGAACAGAACTGAAATAAAAATGTTGTTAAGACTTCGATCTGGGCACATTCCATCAAATAAGTTTGCATACATGATGAAAAAACAAAATTCGCCAAACTGCGATTTATGCGAAGTTCTAGAGGATGTACAACATGTAATGATGGAATGTGCCAAGAATGGAAGAGAAAGAAAGGCTCTGATGGAAACACTGAATTTTTACCAGATTGATGTAGGAATCGCGCAAATGATTCTATCTAGATGACATCCAGGTCAGGCCTACATTTTTTGGTCCACGTTTTATAATTTATGTTAATTTGAACATATTGAAGGCATGAAAGAAAACATCTCTTGGGCGTGAGCATGACTCAAATTCACAAACATACCTACCTAAGAGTGGTAGGGATGATTCAGTTTCCTTCATGCATTTAACACATTTTTATGTCCTGCACGAGAAACAAACTCACACTTTGGTGCGCAAATGTCGCTTTTCCTTCGCGCTATCCGTAGTTTTTTTATAGTTTGGCATGTCATACAAACACTAAATAATCATGTCGCTTGTTATGAAAAGACAAATACCAAGTGAAATTTTTTGGCACCTACATTATGTTTAACACAATACGATTTGTGTTGCTACCAGTAAACAGCTTGGGATAATAAACTTTTGCAAGATTCACAGTGTGTTTAAATTCTAACCCTCTTTTATAATAAAAATAACATTATATTTAGCAGATGTTTTAAGAGACTTTTAAGTACTTCGAGCTCATATTCAATTTTGAAAATGAAATGAAATATAGCATTATTAAAATATATATATTACGGGTCTTAATCGCGTGAATAATTTAAGGTAAAATACCTTTAAAACGCTAATTTATTTTGACTGCCTCTGCGGCGGGAGTGTATCCGACTGCTACTCAAGAGGTCGTGGGTTCGATCCCCACCCAGGATAAAACTTTGTGTGATGGGCACTGTGACTGGGTGTTATCTATATATAATATGTATGTATTTAGAAATATATGTTTATCAGTTGTCTGGTTTCCATAGTACAAGCTCTGCTTAGTTTGGGATCGGATAGCGTTGTGTTAGTTGTCCCAAGATATTATTATATTATACTAGCTGACCGTACAACTTCGTCTGTGTAAATTTTGTCCATTTTGCAACATTTTTCATTGCTGCTCCACTCCTATTGGTCGTAGCGTGATGTTATATATAGGCTATATAACATCACGCTACGACCAATAGGACTCAAGCCGGACCAGTAGTTCCTGAGATTATCGCGTTTAAACAAATAAACTTTTTAGCTTTATAATATAGAATAAATCTTATTGAGGGTATCGTACTTTACATACTCGTCTACTATTTGACACCTGTCAAAAGGGACTTCGCAATTAAAATAGAGTATAATCTTATTTAATATACCATAGATCTACATGTTACTAATATATTAAACGCGAAGAATTTGTTTCTACGTTTGTGTGTTTAACCGCGCTTATCTCCATTTGGTGTGGAGGTTGCTGGAAAATAGACCTACGTATAATGGTTTAATAATTTTATTCTTAAAAAAGACATAAATGCCACTTACATAAGAATATAAGATAAAATATTACATTACAAATAGAGCAAAAAAAAAACAATCACCGAATTACATTCCAATTGATTTATGTGATTACGACACGTCCAGCGGTTTCATCTCCATTACTGTTCCTTTTCCGTATGATATTTATTAATATTTATACTATTTACGCATTGTTTTTATTATTCATACATAGTTTTTAATTATATATGCCGAGAGCTGAGATTTAAAACTGCTAAACGAGCTTACATTTTTAATATCAGATGGTAAACTATTATATAGTTGTGCTCCTTCATATGTAATACTTCTTTTTGCATAGTTGGTACGTGTCTTAGGTAGAACAAGTAAACTAGGCCGTCGAAGACTGCGTTTGCTTATTTGAGACTTTTTGGTAAATATTAAATCTGTGTCAATTGTTTTGTCCAAATTTTTTCTGATTAAAATGCAAGTATTATGAGCATAAAGTTGTCTAATATTCATTAATTTTGTTTCCTCAAAAATTTTGTCTGTTGGTGTCAAATAGGGGTATCGAAATAATATCTTAATAATTCTGTTCTGCATTCTTTGTAGTTCCTGTATCTTTGTCTTACCGGCATTACCCCAGATTTCTATAAGATAAAGTAGATGTGATTTGACGAGTGAATTATAGACTGTGAAACGAAGTTTTTTAGGTATGCAATGACTGATATTATGGAGTGATCCAGTAAGTGAAGAGATTTTATTTTTGATATAATCGATTTGTACATTCCAATTCAAATGACTATCCAACCTTAAGCGAAGATATTTTTCGCAATTTTTTTGTACTAGTGGGATGTTATCTATAGTTAACGGGTTATGTGATGAAATTATTTTATTTTTAGCTTTAAAAATAATATAGCTTGTCTTGGAAATGTTTACGGTTAGTAAGTTATATTTGAACCATTCTGACATGGTATTTAGATCTTCTTGAGCTTGAGAAACAATGATATTTATATTAGTGCCGAAATAGAACAAGCAGGTGTCATCTGCGTATAGCGTTAGGTGGCCATGCAGTTTTAGATTTGTGATGTTATTAATATATACTAAAAATAATAATGGCCCTAAAATTGAACCTTGTGGCACGCCGCATGTGACAGCCATGGGACTACTTTCTACGTTATCTATTTTGACTACCTGGAATCTATTCGTTAAGTACGATTTTAACATTTTTAATGCATTACCTTTAACACCAGCGTTTTCTAATTTTTCTAATAGCAGTTTATGACTCACAGTATCGAACGCTTTTTTCAAGTCTATAAACACTCCCAAGGCTATGTTTTTCTTATCAATGTTATCCCTGATTTTGGTTATCAAATCAATTGTTGCCGTCGTGGTATTATTTTTAGCCCTAAATCCGTATTGACGATCCGATATAAAACTAAGAGAGTCTAAGTAGTTTAATAAACGTTTGTGTATAATTTTTTCTAAAATCTTTGATAAAATTGGTAGAACAGAAATAGGACGGTAGTTGCCGGGATCAGTTTTAAGTCCCGACTTGTGAATCGGTGTCACCTTTGCAATCTTCAATGTATCTGGGAATTCTCCATCTTTTAAAATAGTATTAAAACAGTTAGCCAGGTTATTTGACATTAACTTTTTTATACAGATAATCACTTTAGTACTAATTTTATCAATGCCACTACTTGAATTTGGGTCAAGGTCATCAATAATTTTGGTAACTTCATTAGCGCTACATGGCTCTAACGTCAAAAGCTTATAATTATTATTGTCCAGCGACTGAAGAGCACATTGAGTAGACGTGTCATGATATTTTTTAGGAATATTATTTGCAAGTATAGACCCAATAGTAGAGAAGTATTTGTTAAACACGTCAGTGATTTCGTTAGTTTTAGTGATTACTTTGGAATCAACTATAAGTTTTAATACACATATTAGCTGTAATTTTTATCTGCACGACTGTAACACATACGTATTAAAGTTAGCTGCATAATGCCCTGACCACACCTACGTATTTAACAGGATATAGAAGCACCAACCATAGCTAAGCTTTTCAAAAATTAACCTTATTGAATGTAATAATAAAGTTCAAAATTGTTTGGAACTTAGCCAAGAAACCTCAGTACACGTTTACACAGTGAATATAGTTCTTGAAAAGAGTAAAGTAGAGTTTTAAATTGTGTGTGTGGGTAGTTCAAGAAATGTTGGCGCGGTAAAGTTCATTGACCTTGAAAACGCCATGTTGTCGTGCGGGCTACCTAAGAGGAACTTTTTGCAATTTTTGAACGATTTTCTCGTAACTGCAGTGCGAAGTCTGCATTGCAATTTTGCTGTCAGAGTTTACGAATTATAATCTTGAAATAGGTGCTTATTCAAAGTTAAATTTATTATCCTTGTTAAGTTATAATTTTACAGGTATGGAGGATAAATCCATCAAATAGAATTTTATTGCTATCGGTAATTTGGTATCTCATAATGCCACCGAGTCCTGCTCCCTCGTTGATTTTATCTCAATCTAAGTACCCTAAAGTTTCATAATATTTTAACTTAATTAATTAAAAAAAATGCTTGAATTTTGCACCAGCTGCCTTTCTGTAACTTTAAGTACATCCACACCAAATTTCTTAAAAATCGGGTTCGATTTTTTGGAGGTCAGCGCGTTCAAACAAACAAATTCTTTAGTTTTGCCGTGTATTGGTAACGAGCTGTCCCGCGCAACTTCGCCTGCGTTAATTTCCCCGTTTTTGCAACGTTTCTTATTGCTACTCCGCTCCTATTAGTCGTAGCGTGATGTTATATAGCCTATAGCCTTCCTCGATAAATGGGCTATATCTAACAGTGAAATAATTTTTCAATTAGGATCAGTAGTTTTTGAGATCACCGCGTTCAAACAAACGAACTCTTCAGCTTTATAATATTAGTATAGATACAGAGATTAAACAACGTAACATTCGACACAACAAAACGGCACTGTTGTATAAAATCTCAATTGCAAATCGTTGCAAGTTGCTATCACTGCTATCACATAGTATACATTATGTAGCATGATTTACATGGAAATAATCCACGATCGGACTATTAATAGATTGCTATTTATATACTATGGAGAAAACAAGCATTACTGTAACTACTTTTGTATTAAATAACGGTGGGATGTTAAGCGAACATATTTGAAACTTTCGAAGGAAAGTGACTGCCCCGGTGGCGCAGTGGGAATTTTGTACGAGGTTGCAATAGGTTGTGGGTTTGATTCACGGGAGATAACTTTGTAAGATCCAAAAATATTTGTTTCGCATCTGGGTCTGGGTAAGTACTTAGTCAAATAGTGACCTATAAAAATCGTTTTAGGCGGGACTTGAACCCGCGACCTTAGGGGTACCGGTCCTAAGCCGTTACTAACTCCGGCACCAAGACAGTCCGTCAAAGTCGAATTTAGCCTCTACATGATACGATTTTATGGCAATCGTTACTTAGTATCGCGGTGGATGACGTCACGATTGTCATAAAATCGAAAAAAATACAAAAAATAGTGATCTGAAATTTTTGACTTTAGAATACCTACATGACGTGAGCCTGATGGTAAGCGTCAAGCTAGCCCATAACAATAACAGTGCTACCCAAATCCTTGTTTGGCAAAGATCTGAATATCACGTCACCGCACCGGGCTCCTCCTATATGAGATACTAGCTGACCGGCGCGCGGCGCAACTTCGTATGCGTACATTTTCCCCGTTTTTACAACATTTTTCATTATTGCTCCGCTCTTATTGGTCGTAGCGTGATGTTGTATAGCCTATAGCCTTCCTTGATAAATGGGCTAGGCATCAGAAAAAGAATTTTTAAATTCGGACAGTACTTCCTGAGATTGTCGCGTACAAACAAACAAACTCTTCAGCTTTATAATATTAGTGTAGATTAGTTTGTAAACCTCATTTGCCCAGTAATTACACTTGCTACAGTGCCCTTCAACCGAAACACAGTGATATGTTCACATCAGTATTTCACAGAAGAAAAACTGACTCATTGTGATGATACTCCCCAAGACGGCCTGAGCAAGTTTTTTTTTTGAATACTTCACCATATAGGTGTACCTCAGTAATACTTTAATGTTAGTACATCTGTTTTCACTAACTATTAAAACAATCCTCCCCCCCTTATGGTGCATTACCGTCTGTAATCGAGAACACATGCGCCTGCGCACGATCTTTTATAAATGCAAATATAGGTATGTAACTTATAGCGGGTACTCGCTTTGTTCTTCGTTCAAATTAGGTCACTTTCTCTTAATTGTGGTGTATAGCGCTAATTTGTAGGCGGTAGTCTCGCAACCATTATACTACGGACGTGTACCCACTTCTAACACAAGCCATTGAGCTTAGCCGGAGAGGTCAACAGGACTGCTAACGAGCATGTTAAGCCGTCGGTCATGCTGGATTTCTAGTAATGTGGGACCACAATCCAACATTGCTGATATTGTATTATTATTATTATTTTAAGTAAGACGACTCCCGCAGTAGGGTACAAGCCCTGTCTCGCGAGAGACTTTACCGTACAAGTAACGGACACAAAGTACATCCAGAATCGGAACAACAATTTGTGGATCCCACAAAGTGGTGTCCCGTGTGGGAATCGAACCCACGACCTCTTGCGTAGCAGTCGGACACACTCCCACCGCGCCACAGAGGCAGTCAAACCATTATACTACCGGCATGAACCCACTTCTAATACAAGCCATTGAGCTTAGCTGTAGGGTTAACAGGATTGCTAACGAGCACGTTAAGCGTTCAGTTCTGCGCCTAATCTCCGTCCTGCGCCTAATCTCTCTCCGGTCGTGTCAGATTTCCGTCCCATCGAGTTATGAGAGTGAGGGAATAGAGAGTGCACTTGTGTGTGCATACTTACACTTGTGCACTATACCTACTTATTATCTCCTGCGTAGTAACTAGCCTTTAATGAGATTGGCTGCCGTAACCGAAATCGGTTAGGAGAGACCACAAGAGGATTTCTAATAACGTGGGACCACAATCCAACATTGCTGATATTGTTTTTTAAGCTATTGCATATCTTTTATCGCGGGCTTTGAGCGCGACGACCGAATCAAGAAATTCCGTATCGAAAATAAAACCTAACACCCCCCTACTACGCCTGCCATGTAGCTAATCGGCCCGTTCGCTTATCGTATATGTATATGCTACGACTGTACAAAGCACGGATCGAGACGAGCTGCTCTGAAATGTAATGAAAAAAAAATACTGCATAAATAAAAAATAAATAAATAATTATAATTGCATAAGTTGATAAAATAGCAATCGCTTTTTTTTTAATTAAGACGACTCCCGCAGTAGGGTCTGGTCTGTAGGGTCAAGCCCTGTGTCGCGAGGGACTTTACAAACATACAAGTCACGGAGACTCGGAACAACAATTTGTGGATCACACAAAGTGGTGTCCCGTGTGGGAATCGAAACCACGACCTCTTGCGTAGCGGTCGGACACACTCCTACCGCGCCACAGATGACAGATAGAGATAGTTATTTTTGAACTTATTTGTTTTTAATGAGGCGCTTTATTAATGGCAAACAGACAACTGATCAATAAGTAAACATAAATTAAACCTCACGATTGCGAGACCGATGCCTTCACCAGACACAGAACAAACAACCGTGCTCTTTGTCCTGGGTGAGAATTGAACCCACTACTGCTATCTTAACAGTCAGGATCACTAAACACTAGATCAACAGACCAGTCGGTACGTGGAGAAGAAAACCTTACAATTTCTTTTTTATTTAGTAATAATAACAATAATATCTTGGGACAACTCACACAACGTCATCTGATCCCAAACTAAGCAGAGCTTGTACTATGGTAACCAGACAACTGATATATATACTTATATATTTATATGGTCACGATGGTTTATTCTGTGTCTGGGTGTAATTTATCACACAAAGTAGCGGTGGTAGCCTAATGGCTAAGGCATCGGTCTCGCAATCGTAAGGTCGCAGGTTCGAATCCTACCCATTATACTACCGACGTGAACCCACTCCTAACACAAGTCTTTGAGCTTAGTTGTAGGGGTTACCAAGATTGCTAGTGATGTGGGATGTGACCCAATCCCACATCACATCTAGTTATCTTTTTTTTTAACAAAAAAGGAAAAAAAATATTATAGATAAATTACACCCAGACACAGAATAAACCATCGTGCTCATCGCACAAAGTTTTATCCTGGGTGGGGATCGAACCCACGACCTCTGGCTTAGCACTCAGGGTCACTAACCACTAGACCAACCGGCCAGTCTAATTAAATAAATTTTCAATGTAGTATACGCCTCTGCATACACCCTGTCTCCTAGGAAACTTTCACAGTGTAGGTGGAAAGATAAATATAATATTTCCAATATGTCCAAGATGTTTTGCGAATCTAATATACATAATATTAGATTCGCAAAACATCTGACCTACTTGGCGACAAAGTTACATTCGAATAGCGATGGCGTTAATGGAAAAGTAGGTACAAAATGTATTAATTAATTAATTACAAGGTACAAATTAAAATATGTCACCTGGTTTATCCAAGTCGATGCTGTACTATTGATTATCTTCGCTTTTTAGGGTTCCGTAGCCAAAATGGCAAAAAAATAAATATTTATTTTTATTATTTAGCTATCAAACGTGGTAGCGGCTACTACAAGACACCTTTTCACCATTTCATCAAAATTCATTGTGTAGTCATTGTGTAGTGACATACAGACGGACAGACAGGCAGACATAACGAAACTATAAGGGTTATTTATATCATTAAGCTATCAAACAGAAGCTATAAACATTTTTGATTAAGTGAAAATTTTTGGAAATAATCGCTCCGAAAGAAGTATAAATTGTGTCCCCCCCCCCCCTTAACTTTTGAACCGTGCGAAACTGAAAAAAAAATCACAAAGGTAGCGCTTAAAAAGTACTTTAAACTAAAATTATTTTGAACATAATCGGGCGGGTATACCGTCATTGAGTTATTGTTACTCGGGTGTAAGCTGATGATCTTCTGCTGATGCAATTATTTAAAGCTGCGGAACCCTACACTGAGCATGGTCCGACATGGTCTCGCGTGGTTTTTCCCATTCGATTGATCACTAATCTAGTGAACGGTGAGACCATGTAAAAAACGAAATATAATAGCGGATTTTATATTTTAAGAATTTGACATTTGCGGTGGGGACCATAGACATTAAATTTTATTTTTTTTCCTTCGATCTTTGGAATCGACCTGTAGGCGTTAGCGAATTCGCCACAGAACGAATGTACCTTGTCTAAGCCCCTTTGTAATTCATCGCCGGAATACATAATAATCGAAATCGATATACATATTTGGAACAAATATTCGATATTTCATTTGAATGATTCAAACAGGACACTAATTGGATTATCGCACAGCCACTGGGAAGGCGTCTGTGCCAGAATCCGATGCAACCTTTCTCGTCCTTGCGCCCTAGGCTTCAGTCTAGTTAGTAGTAGATCTAGCTATGACTAAAAGGAGACCGAACTTCCAAAATACGACCAATTCAAGAGAGAGTCCTTTTATAAATCGTAAGCTAGGGGAAGATGACTCTTGCGATGATTGATGCGTCATACTTGTTTTGGTTGTTACTTGCGGTGACGGTGACTCGTTGGTCTTGTCATTATTAACTTATTATGTAGGTAGGTACACCAATAGCTAGTATACCTACCAGCTACTGTTTCATTAGTAATAATAGTGTTTATTACGTGCCTTTTGTCTTCATATGAGTTACTCGCACTCGCATCTCTCTTCATTCTTCTACTTCCTTTGTGTTGAAGGAGGCATTTCTTATTTGTGTACCTGTACGGCTGTACCACCATTTGCTGTTTGCTAAAAAAATACCTTTTTAGTTTCTGTTACATGTATGGAGTTAAATGTTTTTAGGGGGGGGGGGGGGGCTAAAAACATTTATTTTTATTATTTAACTATCAAACTAACCAGCGGCGTATACAAGACACCTATACTTCAAATATTCATTATGTAGTTTTTGAGTAAAATGCCTGTGACATACGGACAGACAGACGGACGGATATAACCAAACTATAAGGGTTCCGTTTTTACCATTTTGTAACCTGAAAAGTCATATTTTTACGCCTTTTTAAACAAAGCCTGGATAATTTTAAACGTTAACGTTTTGATCAATATTGCATATTCTGCGAACAGGACATTTTGCGAATTGGAAATTTTGCGAACAGGATATTTTATTCTGCGCCAAAGCCCAAAAAAGGCCTATCTGTTTGGGCACTACGATACCTCACCTAGATACACACGTTAAACTTACAACACAGCTCCTTGAGGATTCCCAGACTCAGTGGCGACCGACCAGATCAAGATATATGTGATGTTATAAGTATAACGTCACCACTGTCAGTTCACATAATGTCACACTCCTCAGTTCCTCGGAGAGCAGGTTAAGCTGTCGGTTCCGCGCCCAATCTCTTTCCCATCGTCTCGTATATGAGCGTGAGGGAATAGAGAGTGCACTTATGTTTACGCACACACTAGTCTTGTTCACTGTAATATTTCCTGCGTAGTTGGCTAGTCTTTAATGAGATTGGCCGCTGTAACCGACAACGGTAAGGAGACTATTATTAAATTTATAATAATAAAAAAAAAACAAAATTCTTTATTCACTTAGGATGCACAACAACACTTGTGATACGTCGGGATTCTACATGTACATGTAATGCCAAATTTGCAAACACTAGGTGAAGCCAGAGAAAAGAACCTGCCAATAAATGACTGTTATAACATTCCATTGTTTACGTTGGAATTTTAAAACACATCTTGTAAGACATGTAACAAGTATTCACTCCATCTTACACTATCAAAACAATAAACTAATTTAACAATTAGTAGTCAACAAATAGGTCACAGTCTGATGCGTAGAGGTCGCGAATCAAGGGCACCGGGGCTTTGGCCCTATGTGAGGGAGTGGGGCAGATGATAGACTTTGTGTAACGTGTGATAAAGACGGAAGATGATTGCGTCAGCTGATTTTGGGAACGAGTTTGTTATGGAGGGGTGAACATTTGTGTTGTGGTTGATACGAGTACTTATCTAAAGTACTAATCGTTCATACTTATTGGTAAAATTGAAGTGGCTGTTTGTCAGGTAAAATCTAAATAAATGATGAAAATCCAAAACTAGTTTTTCGCCTGTCTGTTGATTAGTTCTGGCTTGTCTCAGCAACGACCTGAAACGGATTTAAAACTTTTAATATGATTCTTCAGTAAGAAAGTCTTCGACTTCTCAGGCTCGATGGAATTATCTAATGGTTAATGGTATAGAAAAATTTGAGGTCTAGTAACATAGTCCAGATAGGTGGTTCGCTTCTGGCCCCGGTTTGGCTAAGGAAGTCTCGGGTTCGATTCCTGAGTCTGGACTTCAAATTTTTCTATCTTTCAAAAATACAATTATTGTATTTGGTTAATGGTAAAACCCTCGAGTTTGCCTAAGTTGTTATATGTAGGTAAGCCTTTCTAAAATAAATAAATAAAAATAAAATTACATTAACAACAATAGAGCATGTTTGAATCTCTTTGAACTGTATTCATGTAATTTGGTAATAGCACCATTTGGAAATGAAACCATAACTGGTTACCGGGAACTGTTGCACCCTTCCCAAATACAATAATTAGAGCAGAACCCTTTCCCCCAACCAAATGTTTGATTTGCAATATGATAATTAACACCTGTTTTTTAATAAACCTACATACTTTTTCGTTCATTGTATTTACCGTATAATAGACTTTGTCCACATTATGTTTGAATTTTATAGCCTATGTGCTATTCTATTAAATAAACTTCTAGCTGACCCGCGCAACTCCGTCTACGTAAATTTTCCCCGTTTTTGCAACATTTCTTATTGCTACTCCGCTCCTTATTTCTCCACTATTTAATGAATGTTATTATACATATAAGCCTTCCTCTTCAATCACTCTATCTATTAAAAAAAACGCATCAAAATCCGTTGCGTTTTTTTAAAGATTTAAGCATACATAGGGATATAGGGACAGTGAAAGCGACTTTGTTTTATACCTATGTAAACTAAAACTATATTACTGTATAGTTTCATCAAAATCAGTTGAGTAGTTTTTGCGTGGAAGAGCCACATTCTCACAAACTTTCGAATATATACCTATTTATAATTTTAGTAGATTTGTTATTACGATTTTTGATACATTGCAAACAAGCAAAGTTTGTAGGTACTACCTCATATTGTAGGTAGTCTAAAACAAAGTTTATCGTATCTAGTTCGTTACATACGGCCTCCGTGATTCCAGCCCATAAACAAAGGTTCAACGTACGCCTAAATGTACGCTTCGGTACAGTTTCTGTTACAGATGTTATAGTTTTGAAGTTACCGGAACAAAATACCGGGAGTATAGAAGGTAAACTTCATACATTACGTAGGTACCTGTACTTTGCTCCGTAGACATCGCTCACAGAATAAGATTAAGAAGAATGAATAAGAATATTTTATTTGTACAGAATGTAGGTAACAATAAGATGTAACAACAGTTCATGAATCCTTGTACATTCTACCTTTCGGCATACAAACATGTAAAGTCTTAAATACATTTCTATATGTAATATAAGCATCATAGTACATCATTTAAAAAATCATTTATAGAGTAGTAACATTTTTTTAACAATAAACCGGTTAACTGTTTTTTAAATATTTTTAATGGCTGTTGCTTTAGATTGTTGGGTAATTTATTGTATATCATTGGTGCCATACATATGGTACTTTTTTAACAGTGTGGTGTAGTAGCCACCTGTGTGCAATAAATGTCGATACTGAGATCTAATACAATTTGTTCTCTTTCGTGTGTTATCCAGTTCTGAAGTGGTGTATTTGTAACTATTTATTATACGGGAATTAACGCGCATTGTTTACCTTAAAAGGTAAAGTCCTTCAGTCCGCTTGTGACCACGGCCGGTGCAACCTGGTCGAAACGTCAAGCAATTTTAAGGTAAACAATGCGCGTTAATTCCCGTATAATAAATAGTTATAATCATGCAACGCGAAAGTTTAAATGTTAGTGATGTATTTGTCACTAAACGGGCAATACGATGTCATAAATAGTTCTGAATAAATACGTTATTCCACAACTTAACATGTTAGAGAATTGATATTAATCAGCAACACATAACAAATTGGCCGTGTGGTACCGGCTTAAGAACGTACACCCACCCTATCTCTTCCTGGGTGTCGTCAAGGCGACTAAGGGACACGAGACACCTCCTGCGTAATTTAAAGCCTTACTGCAATCGCCAACCCGTTTGCCAAGCGTGGCGATTATGACAATTACCCCCAGGATCTACAATAAGTAGGTTCTTCTGTGGAGACCCATGCCCAGCAGTGGGACATCATATGGGTGATAATGAGATCAAAACAAATACTAAAGGTAATTTATTTGATTGAATTTGTGTGATAATAGATCACACTAATATTATAAAGGCGAAAGTTTGTGAGTATGTGAGTGTGTATGTTTGTTACTTCTTCACGTCTAAACGGCTGGAGCGATTTTAATAAAATTTGGTATGGAGTTAGCTGACATTCTGGATTAACACATAGGCTAATTAAACCGCGGGTAATACCGCGGGGCACAGCTAGTGTCATATAAATATAAATTTGTACAGAATGTATCGCTTTGACTTTTCTTACAAAAAGACTGACAGTTATCTAGTCTATTCCAATAACTTTTTACATACACGCGTTTTAGCGACCTCTGTTTTGGCAAGAAAAATGCAAGGTGCAAGCGAGACTTTTACGTGAGAGTGAAAGAGAGAACATTATCACAATAGCGACTGCCTCTATGGTGCGGAGGGACACTCCCTCCGCGCCGATTGTTGCACAAGAGGTCGTGGGTTCGATCCTCACCCAGGATAAAACTTTGTGTGATGATCACGATGATGTATTCTGTGTCTGGGTGTTATTTATCTATAATATGTATGTATTTAGATCCCACAATGTCTAAAGACTAAAGTCTTTAATCAGTGCGTCCTACCCGTCATGACATACGGAGCCGAAACGTGGACGGACACTGACGGTACGGCTGGTCCACAAGTTCAAAGTCGCTCAGCGGGCTATGGAAAGGGCTATGCTCGGAGTTTCTCTTAGGGACAAAATCAGAAATGAGGTGATCCGGCAGAGAACCAAAGTTATCGACATAGCCCACCGGATTAGCAAGTTGAAGTGGCAGTGGGCTGGCCATATTAGCCGAAGAACCGACAACCGTTGGGGTAAACGAGTTCTTGAGTGGAGACCGCGGCTTGGCAAACGTAGTGTAGGACGCCCTCAGGCCAGGTGGAGTGATGATATACGCAAAACGGCTGGCAGGAGCTGGATGCGAGAAGCCGAAGATAGAACAAAGTGGCGTGCAATTGGAGAGGCCTATGTCCAGCAGTGGACTGCGATAGGCTGATGATGATGATGATGTATTTAGACAAACATAAGTATGTTTATCACTTGTCTGGTTTCCATGGTACAAGCTCTGCTTAGTTTGGGATCAGATAGAGTTGTGTGAGTTATCCCAAAATATTAATATTATAGCTGTCGCCGCCACCCGCCTATTTTACGTTAGCCTATGACGCGTCTATATGTAAACGTCATTGGTCTATTCCGTGTTCGGGAACAATGTCTGTTCTACATATGGGGCTTACCTTCTGTACTTTGGGTAGGTATTTTGACGTTACCGGTGATGGTAATTGATGGTATCGCTGTTTCCGCATTATCGTATAAGTTATGTGGTTACGAGTATCATGTTCTGGGTTACTACCTACCTTATTTAGACACGAAATTGCATTAGTTGGAACTAAGTTTTGCAAGCAGTTTTGCCTCAATTGTTTTCTCACATAGGCCGTTATTTTTTCGGGCTAAAATGTGCCCTAAACACTATCCTAAAAATCCTAAACCACAGTTCTAAACCAACAAGTGGATAATTAGGTATTTTTAACAAATTTTAAAATCACGTCTTCACTTGTAACTAATAGAAACCCGTTATGTGTTTATAGATATTTGAAATCATCTTATTGCGACCTTTATTTTGATATTAATATTGAAAAAAAAAGTTTGCCTATATCACTCGGAGTCATTTAACGACTCTCACAAGATATGCCTGATATGATATATAATAAAGAACCTAACAAATACGCACATAAATCTTAAAAGCTATAGGTAAGGACAGGAATTTCTTTTTTTTTTGAGCCAGTTGTGGATTAACGTTTTTTTTGCCCTGCTCTTTTCTCAATGACTTTACCTAATGCATATTACTTAGAGCTATAGTAAGTGTAGAGTATTAAATATAGAGACATGTCGATTTGGTCAACGACTTATCTCGAGTTATGATAAATGCTACTTAAATCAGTAAGGTATTTTTATTATGAGATTATCTAGCTCTATCGGCTCTAAGAGTAAAATAAATCTTACACTAAGTTTGCTTGTATGTTATTATATCTTTTGTAAACAGTAACACGTGATAGTATCAAGATTTGTTATTATATAATTGGTGATCTAATCGCGTTACGTTGCGCTAATTATCTACATATTGATAACAAGCTACTTAAATATTACAATGTTTGTAAATAGGTCAGTAGCGTTACAAGTTATTCTACAATCTTTCAAATACTATAATATAATAATAGTGTTTAAAAATGGACCAAATATTAACATTAAAAGTGCTAATACATTCATAAAATCCAACCCTAATTTATTTAGTATTGGTTTCCCCAAATTTCCTCGGAATTTTCCGGTAAAAGCTCTTGTCATTCGAAAGCACCCTAAAGCTTGCCGACATCGTCTAGGCGATGTCTACATACACACGTGGACGAGCACAACGCATGCGCAATATTGAGCCTCCAACTTAACGGCTAGTATCGAGCGAGCCTCCGTGCGGAGAGGTCATGTCGCAATGTCGGACGGCCGCGACTCCCCGTCGCAAAGCGGTCTTCGGGACCGTGTGTCTTTTTTCGAAAAAGTATGGACTGGACAATCCAGCAATGACACGGTCGATGCGAGCACCGATGTCGATGATATAGAGCGACGTATTGAGCAGCGTAAACGGCGTCCCGAGTCGCCGAAAATCGAAGTTAAACTTAAACATACTCGTGATACAGAATCCCCTACAAAGACTTTTGAGACGAATCTTCCAAACTGGAAGCTTAGGCATGTTGAGCCGGTTGAGGAGACGGAGCGGTTCGAGCGACAGGTCGAGGAGGGCGACCTGGCCGCTGGAGTCCGCTTTGTGAAGTTCGAGAGGGTGGTGAAGAGGACTGTGACTGAGACACGTAGTGAGGAACGGGCGGTGTCACCGCAGCACGAATGGTACTCAGAGTACAAGCAGCAGACGTGGCAAGCTGCTCCCAGGAAGGAATACCTGAGGAGCAAATCAGAATATGACTCACACATCGCTGAAATTCGCGGTAAGTCTTTAAAAGAAATTCCGAAACTAAATAAAATTTGTTCAAAGTTACCCAAAAAATCTAAGCAGTTCATTCCGAATAACATGAACATAAATATTTTGGATCACTTTTTAAGAGGTTCCGATAGGAAAAATTCAAAGAATATAAATATGCAATTTCCTTTGCCTCTCTAAATAATACTTAAAGACAATTTATTGTTATATTATTCATATCATTGATAAAAACAAGTGTCCTACCGTACAAGGCATTAGATGTTTGGTCTTGAAGCCGGTAAATGTCAAAAGTACGCATCGGCCTTGACAACCACCGATAGTAAACAACTTGATTTGGTATTCTAATTTTAGTAGACAATTTTGAAAACGAAACGGCTACAATTTTTCGTTATGCATTCGATTGTGTACCAAATGATGTCATTGGTATTAAATTCAAAGTGAGGGTGGAACTGGTTCTTTTTTAAAATGTATTAAAACTAGTTTGATCTTATTGAATTATGTCACCTGTGATTCTAAAATCACATTGAATACATTAACATCGATAGGAATCAGACTATTCTGTTCTGTAGTAAGTTAGGTATGTATTATAAGTTTGGTGGTTTTGAAAGCCGGTCTTAAGTCACTTGAAATAAATTTTCTATAATTGACCTTGACTAAGTCCGGTTGTTTTCTTTAAGCGTGATTTACACTACTTGTGTTTACGACGAATTCTTCTGTTATGACATAATGTGTACTTTATAGATAAATATTTAGTACTTATTTAGATATGAGATTATACATTATATTAATAGGAGTTGAATAAACATCTGTTGATGTCACTATTCAAAGCACTGAATGATTCAATTCAAAAACATTGTAATTTATCTTTTCGCTTTCTCAAGTTGCATCTTTCTCCTTCATTAGTAACCCGATGTTACTAACAAGGCAACCTTTTATTTTGTCACAAATATAGCCGCTTATTCATTTCAATGACACACTTGCTAAGGAGCAATTGCTTTTGCAAATAAGAGTAAATGAATACTTGTTTGTTCGGGAGATATCTATCCCACAATTTCTAACTAATTGGAAGATTAAATTATAGTTTCATGATGAAATTAATCGGTAGGGGAAAATTACACCTTGTTAATAGCCAAGGTGACTATAACTTTATAGAAAGTGACGTACATAATTGCTTTTCTTTTTTTCTTCTCTTTAAGGGTTCGATTTTTTTTAATACTTATAAATAGACTAGGTTAAGGTTAGGTTTCATTAAACAAAGATGGTCTAACACAGACTTTCGTTTATTACTAGCCTCCTTATTCATTTATTATTTTAAGTACTAAAGGAACAAAACAAACGCTAGTTAAAATTCTGTTATTAACTAATTATGGATAAGGGGTAAGTTAGTATTTATTGCATCTGTTGTCCCAGTTTCTCTACTATTAGATTCGTCTCGTATTATAATGTAATTCGTTATAGTTTAGACACATCAATCTTCATTGTAGGCGGTCTGATCTGGGTCTAAGAAAGTTAAGCTTTGTTGGAATTTTATTCAATCATTTATCTTTACGGATTTAGGTGTAATAGCTTCTTGGCAATGATATAATTTAGTTGATATATCAGTGATTTACAATCAGATTTTTCCATTTTAATTTCACGTGGACCTTGCCAACAGAGAAATAATCTTTTGATTTTTTTATCTATAGTAATAATTGCTTTTACAGTGACGTCACTTACACTGATAGGAGGGGATAATAATTTGAATTAAAGGGATGGATAGAATGGGATTGGAATGAATTCTGATCAATTGTAGCATGCTTTTGATTTGACATTGATTATAACATTATAATCAAGTGCAACACTATATTCAATATGAAGCAATAATTCTGCAATATCACTCTCGTTACCTGAGTGCTAAAGATTGAATTCCTATGGAATGTGCTGTTCTAAAATTTAATAAGTAATCTTATCTACCACTTTTAGAGGTATTAGCATAATGATAAATATTGCACTTGTCATGTAATTGATTCGGACTTGCGAATTTCGTCGTAAGTATGTTTTATTCATGAGTGCCTCAAGGTTATTTAGTCTGCCTTGTTTGTTTGTGTATATGAAACATTTAATTTGTATTCGTCTCGTACTTTTTAAATATATTCAAACCTTTTTCTTCCATTCGTGCAACACCAGCTAGGCGTAGGTTGCGGCTCTGCCTGTACGGGGTTAGGTTATCACGATAAAAACTTCATCTATTTATTTTGGTGATTTTTGAATGAAATTCTATATTCTGACTTATAAACTCTATCTTCATAAGTTGTTTTCTAAGTCAGAATCGTTTAGTTACTCTGAGACTACAATTAGTTTTATAGTAAGAAAGAATTACAGACATTTACACTTGCAAAATCATTATTTACTTTTAACAATGTCTGTATGTCAATCTTTATAAGAATACCTATTGTTTATGTTCTCTTTAAACATATTTGAATGTATCGATGTGGCATTTAGAATGTGTTTCCCATGCCAACGAACAAGCCATTGTTAGATGGCGAGTGAATTCTAATTATAGCTAGTATCGTTTGAATTAATAATTTCATCTATGTCTGCTGCGAGGCGAACCCCAATAAAATCGTATTTGACTTGAATGCCTCTGACGTCATTATGCCACGTGTATTAATTATGTATTATAATTGGTGTGATGTCATTGTCACTTCGTAAATTAGCGCTTCATTGAATTATAAGTGTGTGCTCGCAGATATTTCATTCATACATCCGTTTGGGTATGGTATTTTTTTCATTTACAAGTTATAATGCTTCTCTCACATTAAAAGCCCTGACACGTTAGATGTAAAGTTGATTATCTTCAAATCGCTTGAACCGATTTTCATCAAACAAAGTTCAGAACCATTCCGATTAAACAAGCTTTTTCATATAAATTCATCAAAATTGGTCCATTTCTTTGGAAGCCATAGTGCCACACAGTTACGCATGTTATACTATATTAACCATCTACTTTGTCGAAGATTACATAATGTTTAACAATTACTTATCTACGTTGCCAAAGGTGTTTAACCGATTGTGAAAATAAATATTATTAGTATTATGAAAAGCCAAATGCAATATTCCTATCTTCCAATTTTGATTACATATTTTCTTTTATAGGCTTGTTAAATATAACCCAATATTCTGAATACACGTCTGATCAGTAGATTTGAGATAAGCTTTCTATTTCATAGTCTATGTACACATTTTCCATACCAACTGCTAACCTTCTCGTGAGAAGATAAGGGCTAACTTTAACTAGCGGCTAGATGTCGCAAGCGAGGGCCCCACTCGCGTGCAAGAAAGGATAGAGAAATTTGAGGCCTAGTAACATAGTCCAGATAGGTGGTTCGATTCCGACCCCGGTTTGGCATACGGAAGTCTCGGGTTCGATTCCTGGGTCTAGACTTCAAATTTTTCTATCTTTCAAAAATGCAATTATTGTATTAATATTTTTTACTTTTTATGAGCCCTTTTTATCACTAAAGAAAATAGTATCAAAAGAACTATATTAAATAATTAAATTAACAGATACATATTATAATTATAAGAGTTTTAAAAATAAGAAGAATGTACCAACTGTGTAAGTAAAATGTTTACAAGTTAAGTGCTCGGTAATCAACTAAAGTAGGTAATTACAATATAATGTAAAACACATTATGTTTCTTTATCTTACAAACACAAGTTCAAGAGATTACGTGTCCTTCATTCTTGTGAGAAACACTGCATCTGTAGTTTTACGCTCAATTTGTTTTTAATCATTACCTACTAGTTATTTTTATGAAAGTACTTTTATGAGAGTTCTTATTTTTAAATATGACTATTTTTGGTAAATTGTTACGCACACTGGTTGTCAATAAAATCATTACTGTCATTTATAATTTTCAAAAAGTGGCACATTAGTTTCTTGGCAGCTTTTCAACATTTTGGTTTTGTCCAAAATTTACGTTTTCAAACGATCATCTTAACTGGTTTGGTTTTAACCGATTTCGAAAAGACGAGGTTTTTAATTCAAATAATTGTATTTTTTTTATGTATGTTCGGGCATAACACCGCCATATATAGGCGGATTTTTGTTCGAAAGAGATTTATTCCGAAATGATCTCATAGAAATTTCGTAAAAATCTGAAAATGTGTTTCAAAGACAGACAACGAAACTCCTCAATAAATGCCAGCAAATCAACTGTGATTGAAATCGATTATCGATTTCCACTCATCGGCCCCAACGCCACTCGTCCAACGTTTGGCTCTAGAGAATAGCATTGGCACCAAACGTTGGGACGAGTGTTATTCTAGATCCACAAGTTGGACGAGTAGCGTTGGGACCAAGGTTGGGGCCAACGTGTGGAGCTGGTGTTAGGCATTTATTGTGTATTCAATTAATTTTATTAATTTCAAGATCATCAATTAACAACCGACGAAAAAAGGGAAATGTTAGAAGCTTTTAAGTGTCTTCTTTGTGATCTGTGGTATAGTAGTTCTTAAGCCGGGTTTTTATTGAACCTATATTTCCTTGCGTTTGTTAGTTCTTAAATATGATTCATCAAAATGGGTTCAGCTGATTCGAACATATTAAACTTTTGTGTCATATTTCGAGGGTGTTTAACACGCACACGTTAGCATTTAGCTTATTAGGGATTATTTGTATTAAAAAATCAAGAACAAAGAATAAAAGATTTCAAAATCATCATTTTTTAGGGTTCCGAAGCCAAAATGGCAAAAGGGAATCCTTCATAGTTTCGCCTTGTCCGTCTGTCAGTGCGTAAATATGAAACAAAAACATCAGAAAACCCACTTCTTAAGCCGCATTATTTGGATGGGGGGTAGGGAACTACGGAACCCTTTACTGTGCGTCGCCTGAAATGAACTTCCCTGGTTTTTTTATTATAGAGAAGTAAACTTAAATTGAAAAGATCAGCCTCTGAAAACATAAAATTGTGATAATTAATGTATCTCAGACACAATAATGGCAATCTGCCATCTTACCTAACCCATTTGTAATACAATTGCGGACGCAGACTGACATAATGATAATATCTCATGAGAGATTAGAGCTGATTGTCATCTTTATTGCAAACAAGAATTTATCTAATTCTACGTTAATAGCGTAAGGAATAGACGCATACAAATATCTAAAGCTAGCAGCCCGCATCGGCTTCGCAAGAACCAGGCGCGGTACTGCGGTACCGGTACGATCATGTTCTGGGAGGGGGGGGGGGCTTTGACCCAACACCGGCCAAGTGTGAGTAGTTTTGCCCGTCACCGCGAGCCAAATGTATGGCGAACACTTGTCTGCTGTTGAACACGAGTCTGTAGGGGCAAACTGCCTGTTGCCCCCCCCCCCCTTTGTATCCGCGCCTGGCACGAACTTTTCTCCACCACTACACGCATAATATGCATGTATCTATCTTTACTATTATACAATAGCTGTTTCTGTAGCATGAAGATATTTAAAAAAGTAACCTAGATTGACTATTTATGGGGTTCTGAATCTAATATCATGCTTAGTTTTATTGTGTCTGTTTGTTGGGGGTTGGCGCAAAAACTACTGAACAGATTCTATTCAAATTTTGAGACCTTAATTTCTAATGTCTGGATTAAGTTATTCAGCCATATATCATCACGCAACTTTTCTTAGGACCTGAGTAATTGCTACGCGAATGGAGCCGCGGGCATAAGCCAGTTATACATAAAACCACCGTTAGAAATTATCTAAATGATAGCACACACAGACAGTAAAAGTGACGTTGTATGACGTTATACAATGTAAAGAGTTTCTTAATTCTTTTCTTTCTTTTAAAAAAACATGTATACTTATTCATTAAGTAGCAGTAAATTGGCCAATATTTAAGCACATAAAGTTTTTACATCGTAAGTGGATGCTCCTACTATGTTGTGCCCATTGAGGCTGATGTACTTATCCGATCTCGTGTACTTTTCTAATATTATTGACCTTTTTTTTTTGCATCAGTCCTTTAATATGGTGTATAATATAATGGCTGGCAACACCTTACCTGCATATACAGTTTATAAACAGAGAAACATTGTAAACATTGGCAATTTGAAAAGAGTGGCCACGAGTTTTTATTGCCTGTTCTTTTCTCGGGCTTTACCTATTGTTTGCGAACAGGCGTTACCAGTAAATGTAGAATCGACTTTTCACAAGTGTAGTATTTTGCTTCCTAAGTGAATAAATCATTTTTATTATTATTATTTATTATTATTATAATCAATTTCGGTGATGAGCCTAATCTTAACGCAGAGGGGCTAACTGCACGGCCATGGAATTTTTGACCACTTTGTTTCGATGGTGTTCTGGGATTCTATATCCATGAATGTTGATAAAAATCGTGTCGTATGTGCGCTGCCGAGAGTACCTATTGTAAATATATGAATGAAGCTTTTTTTTGATTACCAGTACTGTGGGATTATAGTACCAAATTATTTCACGTGTTACTATAATGGGTAGAATTCGAACCAGCGACCTCACAATTGCGAGACGGATGCCTTAAGCGGTAGGCTACCGCCGCTATCATTGTTCGGTTGCACAAAATACATAAGGAAAGCTATTACTAGCACACAGGCGAAGAGTTAAAATTTTCCCGAGGTAACTCGACACAAAAATATATCTCATGGTCACGGGACTTTGCACCTAGGTATACCTATTATTAAGTACCTAACTACAGTTGAAAGGGAAGTGAAAAATATTGGTGTTCTAAGGAACCTACGCCACTGCTGGCACTCATGATATTACAAAAAAAATAAACATATCTACTTTAATAAAGAATGAAAAGAAAATCATTACACGATTAACAATCGTAATACGCGCCGGCGCATCGCAGGTGTGATTCGATTCACTATACTGCATTAGGTTCGCAATGAGTCATTTGTAGAAACGGACATAGATTAAATAGCTCAGAGATTAATTTTACCTCCAGTTTCTCGGAAACTGAAATAATTATGTATTGCCTATTAGTTCCAATTTTAGTAACGGAGTATACTAATCCTTGTTCCGCTGTGCTCCTCTTCCTTGTTTCCTCTTGATTATTGTCTAGTCATTCTTCACTACTTCGCCCGCGTACAGGTTACAGTCTTAAAATTTGTTCTTGCCCAATCTTTAAGATAACTTTAGGTTGAGTAGTTTCATAGATTGCTATCAAACTTTTCTTTTTTTTTAATTAGCGACTACCGAAAATAACTAAAATAATCTCATACCTACACACTTCGTTGACTCGAGACAGAGGTTTGATATTCTTTATCACGTAATAACAATGCAATAACCAGTGTTCTTATATCCTAAGCCCACGCAGAGCGCATGCTCATAAACATGCATGTGTTTTGCTTTTATTTCAGTAAGCTGACGTAGGTCTGACCTTGTAGTTTTATGTCTTTAGTTATAGGCTTTCTACAAGGGTTCATTATGGTGCCTTTACAATACAAACCAAGGTGGCAATGTCATGTCGTGTCAGAAGTAGCTCTTTCTCGTAATCTATACTAAAATTATAAAGCTGTTTTTTTGTTTGTTTGAACGCGATAATCTCAGGAACTGCTGGTTAGAAATTATTTTACTGTTGGATAGCCCATTTATCCAGGAAGGCTATAAGTTATTAGCTGTAAGTTATCACGCTACCATCAACAGGAGCGGAGCAACAATAAAATACGTTCCAAAAACGGAGAAAATTTACGCAGACGAAGTTGCGCGGGTCAGCTAGTCTTTTAAATACATAATAGTTATTATCTTCAATTTTATTTTTTTAAATATATATTGTCAGTTACCACAATAAAACCCTCACTATCGAATTTAGATCACGATGGCCAATCTCGAGAGAGACTAGCTGAATTTTATAATAATAGTGGGTGTTTAGACGATAAATCAGATGTATAGTGAGACTTTTTTTAGAAAATGAATACCCATCTATAAACCTGACAGTGCCAACGTCGATCCCTCATCTCCTCACCATAGAATGTGTATAATAGACAACTTATCTATCATCAATGCCCTCATTCCTAAACAACATCCTATTCAAAATAAGCGTTCCTAAACGGCCTCCATCAGAAGTATGGTGACCACAAAATCACCATTAGCATATAATGTCCCATTTCATGGCACGAGATGGCCGTCGTCCCCAATGGAGCGTATCGCGTAACACATAACCGCAACTGTCGGTGCATTGGCTCTGTCCACGGCTGTAAACTTGAACACGTGATGTGGTGTCGCTGCTAGGGTTGACAGATTTTGATATTCTTGATCTAAATTACAACTGACATTTGGAGGAAGGAACATGACATCTTCTGCTATTAGGATTGAACTAGAAATCTATTTGAAAGCGAATATATCATAAATAGAATATGAGACGCGCTCACTTACATTACGTAAAGAATTTTTCGTGTTGCGACACCGGTATTTATCTCATGTTTTTAATATGCTATTTTCCAGTAAACCTTAACCAGGTTAGGAAAATAGTAATCCTATATATGAATCTTATCACACCGCATCGTCTGGCTACCTCGTACATCTCTGGTCTGGTCTGGCCTAAAGCAGATGCTATAGTCTACTTTTGGCTGCTTTTTACATAATTTATTCCCTCATTATGATGATTGGGCGAATAAATACTGCAAATGTATTTGCCCATAAATCTGGCAGTCATAACATTATTAGACACGGCAACACATATTCAAACAAGACAACTATGTCTGGACTACCTACTTCATTATTATCATTACAAAGTGTGTTTTTTCAAAATGTTTACACATTTTATACGTGACTATCGTTGCATTTACCTACTTATTCTACGCAGTAATATCATCATGTTTTTTTCTAAAGACAGATCACCTTTATTTTCGCTCTCGATACGCTGAGGTCGCGCTGATAACCGCTAGTTGGTTAATCACGAGCGATGACATCATTTCATTAACGCAACTAGCATTACGAATACACAAACCGAGAGATCTGTTCTTCGTATGTGTAAATTTATGCGAAATGAACACATTCTGGGAATTGTATTTGAAGCATTTAAGGATTATAAATGAGTATTTGTTTACCTATTCAGGTGCTGCGATATTTTCCAAGGTGATCAAATTCTGATGGCGATCATTATGATGTTTTCCATTTACTTGTATAAAACGCCGATGAGACAAGTACTGTTACAAGAATCTACAGTATAAAATAAAGTATTTATAATAATCACTATTGCAACACTTATTATGAAGACTCTGGTGCTGCGATATTTCCAAGGTGATCAAATTCTGATGGCAATCATTATGATGTTTTCCATTTATTTGTATATAACGCCGATGAGATAAGTACCTACTGTAAAAAAAATCTACAGTATAAAAAAAAGTATTTATAATTATCACTATTGCAACACTTATTATGAAGACTACCTACTGTAACAGCTTTATAATAGACCATAATGCTATCGTATTTATTAGTCCCCTGAGAATGAGAAAAACTATGATTATTTCTTGATTTACGTCCACTTAGATAATCGCGTGTTTCCCAATAAAATTGAATCATAACTTTGTTGAAACCGGTACTGAAACATCTTCACGGCACTAGATCAATAATGTTTATTAAAATGTATGTATGGATTGCTCATGGCTAAAAATAAAAGGAAATTCATATTACTTACAATGTAGCGTACGTTTTAAAGGTGTAATTGATTTAAGAATGGAGAACAATCAAGTTGTATTGCATTCAATAAATAGGAATAACTTATAGGATATATTTTCATGACTGTTTGAGTACTATTCGATCAATATACGAATGTATTTTATCTATATTTCTGTATCTTCTTTAGTATCTAAAATGGAGCCTGCGGAGAAAAATAATCAAAAACAATTTAAAAAGAGATCTCTTTTTTCCTTGTTTTTGATCGTTTTTCTACACTGGTTTTGATTAGCTACAAATTTTATCAGAAATTTCTCCATCACCTGGCTGCTGTAGCTGCAAACGATCATTACTTGATCTGTTGATAGCCTTGTCAAAATTCAATATCCGAATGTATTCTAACTATATTTC
Source organism: Herminia tarsipennalis (assembly GCA_945859575.2). Taxonomy (NCBI): domain Eukaryota; kingdom Metazoa; phylum Arthropoda; class Insecta; order Lepidoptera; family Erebidae; genus Herminia; species Herminia tarsipennalis. Next base: position 2,949,755 of record OX243834.2, on the reverse strand, counting down.
CGTGACTGTTTGAGTACCATTCGATCAAAATACGAAACAGAAAGTATCTGAAATGGAGCTTGCAGATCTCCTTTTACACTGTTTTTGATCGTCTTTCTACACTAGTTTTGATTAGCTACAGATTTTATCAGAAGCTTCTCCATGACCTGGCTCTTGAACCATTTAGCATGTCCTCTTGTAGCTGCAAAATATTATTACTTGTCAAAATAGCAAAATATTATTACTTGTCAAAATAGCAAAATATTATTACTTAATAAAATATTCCATATGAACGAAAGTGGCTTAAAGATTTGCTATCTAAGAATCTTACTGAAACTTTGAATTATGGACCGTAAAATTTCTCCACTTATCATAACGATTTTCCACATGCAAAGCACTATCTTGTTTCTTTAACAAGGCTTTTGGAATGAGCATTCAGCCTTCCAATGATATTTTCTTCATAATTAAACTTTAACTTTAGTGTCGACCCGTTATACTAGAAAATTTTACTAGCGGAGAGCTAAGCAATAAAATTTAAGAGTTAATGTTTTGTGAAACGAGGTATGTTGTACAGTTCATTTCTATAGAAAATAATGTAAGGTTTCTATTCCAAGTCGGTATATTTGATGGCTGTAAATCCGCTTGTCTAGTATCTGTTTCAGTGGAACTTATTAAGGGAAGGCCAGTATTCCATTCATCTTGAAACTTGACTGATTTACTAAAGGCATTGTGGTAGGCTCTTGAACTTTTGATATACTTTCAGCCCTACATCTGTATTTTGATCTATTTCAAATATCATAATATTCATATTGTTGAATTCAGTCACCGAAGTATTCATTTTCTTTAGATAATTACTTAATGATTTTGTTATTGTAATATATCTTTGTTACTGTACTCAGGCAGGTGAACGCGCACTTTGTGCTATTTGTTTCATTATCACTGGTCAAATTAGTTATGGAAAAATCTTATGACTCTATTTCTTATCATGTCATCTAAAAATCCAAAAACTTGTGACATCACAAATCAGCAGTGGGTGAATTACGGCTCGTACACCCTCTCAGAGAGGAAAAAGAGAAGGCCTGTGTTTAGGTCCTAGCACTAGGATCGTACCAACCAATAACATGAAGTAGATCAGGGAACAAAACTCCAATAGCCAGTTTCAAATGACATCTTAAACGCTCCAGAAGCTCACGACAGCTGTTTACAATACATTAACAGTTGTCAAAAGTAACATTAAAAGTAACACACGCTTTTATATAGATCAACCTCGATTTAGAAATGTTACAAGGACAGTGTGACGTCATTGTGTTGTGTTCGAACAGTAATTGAGCGTTGTTTATGTTTACTTACGTAGTTCATTGACGGTTGACAATTTAAATTAGGAGTTTGGAAATAGAAAGGTTAAAGGGTATTCGAGGTAGACTAATGGCTAAGGCATCGGTCTCGCAATCGTGAGGTCGCGGGTTCGAATCCTACCTATTATACTACCGACGTGAACCCACTCCTAACACAAGCCTTTGAGGTTAGCTGGAGGGGTTAACAAGATTTTTTATTATTTTGAAATTTTCCTTGATCGCGAACTGCGATCTAGATTGAGTGTCTACGGGCCATATTATTTATTATATGGCAATTATGGCAATTACCCCCAAGGTATTGGGGAGACCCGTGCCCAGCAGTGGGACATCATATGGGTTGATATGTATGTATGTATGGGCCATATTATGCATCATATATTCCTAAAGGAACATAAGACTGTTTGCATAACTAATGAATGACTAATGAGTTATTACTTATTAGGACGCATTTCTTGTTTGTTGTTGTCGAGACTGCTATGTGTGTTTTATTTAAGAAGTACCAAATTACGTTACTAGATCGACACCAATATGAGTATTTCTTTTTAGAGTATACGGTATCGAGGTGATTCAGGTGGTCGATACTAATGTAATGGGTTGATATAGCGTTAAATATGCAATATGTTTTGACGTTCTAAGATGTTTACCTACTCAATATTCCTATAGAGAACTTGCTCTACAACGAAAATACAAAGCCAGTTACGGAATACGGACTAAAACGGCTATTACACTACCCTAAATCAGGGGCCCTAAATCGAGGCAGCCTTGAAAATTTGTTAGAGAGTTAGTAACTCTACACCTCTCTTTTTAAGGGTTTAGGGTCTCTGATTTAGTGTAGAGTATAAAGCGGTTAAATTAGAAAGAATAAGGATTTTATTTAGTTATAGAAAAAGCCACGGCTTGACATAATAAATATTTATTCCCAATACTAAAACGCTACTATTATTATAAGTAAGAGAACGTCTTATAATTAGGTATTGTTGGAGAATTGGAATGTTTTTTATACTTTACTTTTAAAAAAAATACAGAACATACAAAACATAGTACCTATACCTACTCGGAATAAACTTTTGTATCAGTGATGTCTTGTGTGGAAAAAGGCTTTTCATATAAACCACAAAATGATATTTTTATAAATTATTATATAAATTTATTTTTATAATTACAGCTGACCCGCGCAACTTTGTCTGCGTAAATTTTTCCTGTTTTTGCAACATTTTTCATTGCTGCCCCACTCCTATTGGTTGTAGCGAGATGTTATATAGCCTATAACCTTCATCGATAATATCGGCTATCTAACAGTAAAATATTTTTTTCAATTTGGACCAGAAGTTACTGAGATTATTGCCTTCAAACAAACTCATCAGCTTTACAATATTAGTATAAATTTTTTTTTTTGGTAAATATAATTTTTAGTCGTGGGGTCATAACAAACATACAAATCACGGACAAAAGGTACTTCCAGAATCGGCACAATCATTCATGATGTATGACTAGCCTCTAATGAGTGATGACATTAACTTCACGTTACAATAAAATAGGTCAGAAGAACATTCTTTTTTTTTTTGAAGATAACTAGAAATGTGGTATTTAAGTCCCACATTACTAGCAATCTTGTTAACCCCTCCAGCTAAGCTCAAAGGCTTGTGTTAGGAGTGGGTTCACATCGGTAGTATAATCGGTAGGATTCGAAACCGCGACGTCATGATTGCGAGACCGATGCCTTAGCCATTAGGCTACCGCTGCATTCATTGCTGTCAGTCTATGAGTAGTATGTACAGTAACTTTCCGATAAGCTCTGGTACCCCCATTTACAGAAACACAACATCAAGTTGTCAAACACGAGTAGCAAACGATCTATCCAGTCACAACAAATGGTTGTACAATTTGAAAACACAATGAGACACGCTAACCTGTCTGCTACGTCTCAATGTGTACAGGTTGCTATGGTGTTCATACACCATGAACTATTAACCTGTCAGTTTGCTATAGTACAACTAAAAGCACCTACAGAAGTGCCCCTCCTATAGACAGCTGTAAGGCCACTTGTATACGTCCGTCCTTTTCATCGGTCAACAGACGGAGATTGTCCATAGCTGATACTTTCCTTTAGATGGTTAATATGTATACATGAAAATTATGTGAAAAGATAGTAAAACATTAGATTGACTGTCTTGGCGCAGTGAGAGTGTATCCGACTGCTACGCAAGAGATCGTGGGTTCGATTCCCACACGAGACTCCACTTTGTGTGATGCATGAATTGTTGTTCCGACTGGTGTACTTTGCATCCGTAACTTGTATATTTGTAAAGTCCCCCGCGATACCACGCTTGTAACCTACTGCGGTAGTCGTCTTTTTAACTTGTACTATGTCAACCAGGGAGCTGATGATAAACCTAAATTGTCCTAGATGGGAATCGAACTCACGACCTTCGGCTTAGTCAGGGTCACTAACTGCTAGATCAGCAGGCCAGAATGCAAAACTATATATAAACCATTTTTTCTTGTCGGAGTCTAGGTTAATTTAAATAACTAAGTATGTGTTTGTAGTCCTCCGTGAGACGAGGCACGTAGGCACTTTAGTACAGGCTAGAGCCAGTACCAGGATTTTAGATTACGAAGGTTTGACCTTCAAGGTAAGTTTTAAAGGAAAAGCACTCATATACTAGAGGAGTCAGATACTTTTGAGAGGAACGGGAAAAGGAGGTAGACTCAATATGTGCGCGAATGGAATTTTTTCCATTTATTCCCATTTTTTTCGGGTATAAATGGAAATATTTCTATTTGCGCACATCTCTAAGGGAGGCTCTCCCCGTGTTATAAACAAAATAAAAAGAAAGAAAACGCTGTGTCTTTTTTTACAAGTTTCTCTGTAATATAATTCTCTGGCATAATAATTTGAGTTGCTTAAACATCGGAGATTGCACAATTCTGCTTCGTGGCTTATCGCGGCACTTATAATTATAACTACCTACGTAACGATTTATTTATAAACATAACAATATGTAAATGTTTCTTGTTTGTTTCTATGGCAATATAGTTTTAAATAAATGATTATTTTGACCTCCAGTCCTCCCACGTAATTCGAAGAGGTTATAGAACCTATTAGTCGACACGAGAATCGTATTTTCTGAAATATAGGTACATACATAGGTATGCTGTCTTTAAAAAAAGTAGCATCAATTATGTTGGTATGTATATCTGCTGACAGGCGCGGATCCAGCCCATAAATAAAGTCGTGGACACGGAAGCCGAAAGCCGAAAGGTTGTGGGCACCGTAGCCGAAAATTTTGATTTTGATTAATCTTTTATAGCTAGAAAACGTAATGCACCTGCTCGTATGTAATGTGTACCATTTTTTTTAATGACGACATCCGCAGTGCGCTACAAGCCCTGTGTCGCGTGGGGACTTTACAAATATACAAGTCACGGATACAAAGTACACTCAGACTCGGAACAACAATTTATGGATCATACAAAGTGGTGTCCCGTGTGGGAATCGAACCCACGACCTTTTGCATAGCAGTCGGACACACTCCCACCGCGCCACAGAGTGGAATGGTTATTTTGACGTGATAACGTCTTATTAAATCGAAAACCGGCTGCACTCATGGAAAGGTGTCTAAAGAAAAAGTCACGTTATTGACGAGTTGGTAAGCAACAGCGAATGGCGGTTGCAGCGACATGACATGCGATACATTTGGAACTAACGTTATTGATTGATTGTTAAGCAACGTGAATGGCGATATGTCATCAATGTTTTCTTAAGACCTTATCACTTAAAATTATTGACCGACTTTACAGACAACTATTATTTTTGTTAAATAAATATCTTGTAGATTTATATTTCATGTTTAAGACAATTCTCGTAGTGTTAGCCAATCAACCCATTTGGGATTGTGGGCATTCCCAACTGTGCCCACTACGCCGAATCCGCACCTGTCTGCAGAATGCTATTGGTCAATTGAATCGGTCAGAGTTCAAGCTAATTACACAACAAACTTGATCTAAATCTATGTAACACTTACATGTAAGTACATGTAAGTAAAAATATGTAAACGAAGTCTACTAGTAGTAGTTAGGGTTGCCAACTTTTTTTAGAGGAAATAGAGTTTATTTGATTTAAAAGGGGGTAAATAAAGAGTAGTTGTTTAACTTTTTTTTTAAGTAAATTTTGGTAATTTTTGCAGCGCATAACAATGTTTCATTCCTTTTAAAAGAATTGTACGACTTCAAACATTCCAAATCTAAGTTTACATAGATCAGGACTAGTATAGTAAACATTGTGCTGAAAAGAGTATTTTAGCGTAATCTATTAGGGTTATAGATTATAGAGTACGCTTACATGATTTACGGCCGGTCTCAATAATCTAACTATCGATGGATTTGGCTACTAGAGGTATATATTTGACATAAGCTTCATACAAAATATGTCAAAATTCTACCTCTAGTAGCCAAATCCATCGATAGGTAGATTATTGAGACCGGCCGATAGAGTACAATACAATGGCAACCCTAAATATTTAGTTATAATACCTCTATCTCTCTCGTCTGGAAGGGTGTGCAGACGTCGTAGAAAGAGATAGATGGCCTTCTAAAGTAATAATATTTGGACTTAAATATAATAGTGGACTCGTGTTAAAGTCTTTTATCAACGTCTGATGCTGTTGAAATATCTTTCTTTTAAAAAACGTACTCTTCTTTGTATTTCTGCTTGCTCCGGGTAATCTACGAAACGGCTGGATGGATTTTGACGGGACTTTAACTGTCAGACTGCTAAGGATGTAAGGAGTAATCTACTTTTTACTGTACTTTTTCGTCCCCCTATCGGCTACTGTTAGCGTTATTTTCTTTAAATACAACTACCGTAGCAGATAATAGGTAGTCCCTGTCACTCAAGGGACTTTACATGCCTACAATGGATAGAAAATACTTTCACACTTACCTACTTATGAAGTATGGTTATAAAAATAATGCCCAAAATGTGTATAACGGACGACACTGCAGATTTCAACGGTACGGTGGATCAATTCAAGTATTTCAAATGGCGTTTCTAACAATTTAGTTCCTAAAATGTGTAAAATAGTTGAATAATACACGTTGCATAGAGCCCATGACCTTGCGTTCCGCGTCAGTTGTTTTTTAATGGTTTTTGTGACCATTATACGACCAGACTTGCGTGGGAGTTGATCTTTACTGGATAAAAGGATTTGTGTGTTTTTGAGCCTTGTTCCGTGTTCCGCAAAAAATACTAGAACAAAGCTACTGTTTTTAAAAAACATCGCCCGCTCAGCGCATGGCCTTACAGACATACAATTAACAAACACAAATAAACTACACCCAGACTATATTCATCAATACAGAAGCATCTTACAAAGCTACGTGTGGAGCCTGTATCCTCTTGCACAGCAGTCGTACGCTCTATGGGCGTACCTCTAACAAATATTAAGCACATATACATAGGTGTCGACAGACCGCTACGCAAGCACGATGGTTTATTCTGTGTCTGGGTGTTATTTATCTATAATATGTATTTAGAAATATGCAGGTATGTTTATCAGTTGTCTAGTTGCCATAATACAAGCTCTGCTTAGTTTGGGATCATATAGCGTTATGTGAGTTGTCTCAAGATATTATTAAGATATTATTATTAATTCCTACAACCTCACAAACCTACAAACTTTAACTTTACCTCTTTATAATATTATTATAGAAGTATAGACTATGAAATGTACAAGTATAAATACTTATTACAGCTACGGTTTTGTTATTGTAACAATTCGTAACGGTTGTTAAATAGGGTAACGGTTGTATATAACCTGTGTAGGTATGTACCTACACCATGCAGTAAGTTAGACACGGTTGGAAATAAAATGCATACCATTTTGCTTATTGCAATGTCTACACTTTAATCTATATTAATGTTATAAAGCTGAAGAATTTGTTTGTTTAAACGCGGTAATCTCAGAAACTACTGGTTCAAATTGAAAAATATTTTTTTGTTAGGTAGCTCATTTATCGAGGAAGGCTTATTTATAGGCTGTATAACATCACTCCAAGATTAATAAGGGCGGAGCAGCGATGAAAAATGTAGCAAAATCGGGGAAAATTTACGCATTTCGTATGCATAAATTTCCCCGGGTCGCGCGGGTCAGCTATTACAATATAGATTCAGATAGTAACAAGCATGGTGCGGGATCTTAAACGTGTAATGTTAGTCGTCTATATGCGCACGATTACGCGAATCTTCAAGTGTAGGACTGTATTTGCGAATAAACTTGCAGTTTTTAAAACATTGTGTAATAATATTTGTAAATTTGGATCTTGACTCACTCAAGATCCAAATTTGCAAATATTATTACACAATGTTTCTGGTCTCTGGGACTAATAAAGGAGAATATTACTGTCAAACCCTCATTTGACAGTTCTTGTATTTCATTTTTTAGCAATAGGCGGGTCTTATACATGTAATATCCATAAGGATCAATTTGAAATGCATAAGGTTCCCTTCCACAATTTTAATTTGCATTTTGGCTTGTTCCATTTCACTCTCACTTATAGTTTTTACAACATTTTTTCTCTGTCACACCGGAGTGACCTCACCGGCCGGCGCTTGCGCAACGAACCGGTCCAACGTTGTGATGATCTAATGACATTTTATTGTGTATACTTTTTGCGATATCTTATGACCTTGTTCAATTAACATGTTTCGCTTGTTATTTTGCATGATTTTGTAATAAAAATTTTAAGTTTTTTTTCCTAAATCTAGAACATTGTTGCCACTTAGGACATCTATACGAAGTTCTCAGTATTTTTATTACAGTTTTAACAGGCATTAGTACAGTCAACCTAACAGAGACTAGCCAACCAAGTATGGACATACCATAACCATCATACAACAATCCGTTTTTTAGGGTTTCGTAGCCAAAATGGCAAAAGGGGAACCTTATAGTTTCGCTATGCATGGATACACATATTACTTACGCTGATAAAGTGAAAGAATAAAAACCTCAAAAACATTGAGGGGTACCTCCCATATATGTAAACTGGGGATGTGATTTGGTTTCTCACCTACCCCACGGTGTGGGAAGGTCTTTTAAAAACGTTTCGGGGTCGTGAAGATCATTTTTAGATTTAGGGATCCGTTTGTGAAATATTTAGCTTTAAAATGCAATGTTGTGTTAAAGTCAAGTGTCGCCCCCCGCCATGTGAAAAACTCACTGTAATAGTATACATAGTGAAATTAAATGAACAACTACCCAGTACCCTAGTTGTATACCTACACAGTTAAGTTATTTAGGCTTTACAAGTTTACAAGTAACAGCTGATCAAATGAGAAGTAACGAAATTTTCGTGCAAAATCCATTAAAAATTATTATAAAGTAGGTATAACGTTGTAAGTATGAAACAAAAACCACGGGAAACCCACTTCTTAAGCCGCATTCTTCGGATGGGGGGGAGGGGGGGGGACTACGGAACCCTACATTGTGCGTGGCCCGGCATGCGCTTGCCCGGTTTTTTACTCCCTTATGTAACATGACGTATGGTTAGTATTCAGTCATTGAGGAGCATTGGTTGACATTAGATGCTTTTGGCAGGAGAGCAGCTAAGGTGACCAGCGACGTGATTAATTTATTTTTTTTCACGTGACATTTAGCCTCATCACCCCTTTCTGCTAGAATTGTTATCAACATACAAATTGTTAGCAGTTTCATACCAAATATTTCTCAATGGTTGTCAATTATCTATGTTGTTTTTAAACTTTCGCGATTTTTATACATATTAGTTATATTTCAAGACTTAATCGCGTAAATTATTTAAAGGTACGAACCTTTTATTTACCCGACATTTCCAGTCGACCCGTGACCACGATCGGTGCAATTCGATCGAAACGTCGGGTAAATAAAAGGTTCGTACCTTTAAATAATTCACGCGATTAAGTCCCGAAATATAACTAATAATTATCTATGTTGTATTTCGTTTTAACCTAAAAATTTAAGTACTGTTCTGTACCTTTGACCACATAAATATTCAAAGATCGATTCGATTCTTAATTGACTGGCCTGTTTTTCTAGTGGTTAGTGACCCTGACTGCTAAGCCAAAGGTCGTGGGTTCGATCCCCACCCAGAATAAAACTTTGTGTGATGAGCACGATGGTTTATTCTGTGTCTGGGTGTTATTTATCTCTAATATGTAGTTGTCTGGTTTCCATAATACAAGCTCTGCTTAGTTTGGGATCAGATAGCGTTGTGTGAGTTGTTTCAAGATATTATTATTTAAAGTATAACACATTCACTATAGAAGAGCCTGCGGCCATTTTACGAACCTTCATACAAGTTTAGCGTTCTAGACTTTGTAACTCTAACATCTAACCCGTCAAACTAGATTTAGACCCAGTCTAAGCAAGAAATAGCGTTTAAAAATTTGCACTAAAATTCCAGATCGATATTATTGCGTGAGACTAAATTTTGTGCTCTAAAATAGGTAACGACACTAATGCTGGCTAAATTCAACTAAAAATATGTCGTATTTTGATAATGGTAGGGTATATTTTAGCTTGGTTGTTAAATTTCGACCTTAAAAATCCAGACGTAGAGGCAGGAATGCAAACTGAAAGATAAAATTGGAATGTGGTGGTATCTTGATGTGATGTTCTAAAGGATAGTGTCTATTTATACCCGAATATTGTCAAATGTGTTTGTATGGCATTTCATGTGAAATTGGCTACAACTTACGCTTTATTCCCGTATTAATTGTATCGCTTATAATTGAACAGAGTTAAAAAAAAATCCCGACTGTTTAAAATTATTTTGTCACTCCCACAATTTGAGTAAATGATTACAATGAAAATAAATTTGTTTGCAATAGTAGGAGAATATAAGATCCTAATTATTGTTTTTAAACTTTTGCGAGTTTTATACAAATCTATACTAATATTATAAAGCTGAAGAGTTTGTTTATTTGTTTGTTTGAACACGGTAATCTCAGGAACTACTGATTAGAATTGAAAAAAATATTTTACTGTTGGATAGCCCATTTATCTAGGAAGACTATAGGCTTTAATATAACAGCATGCAGGAGCGAAGCAGCAATGAGAAATGTTGCAAAAACGGGGAAAATTTACGCAGACGAAGTTGCTCAACTTAATCGCATGAATTATTTAAAGGTACGAACCTTTTAATTCCCCGACGTTTCCTCACGCGGTTAAGTCCCAAAATATATCTAAGATCTTAATTAGTTTTGGATCTTAAAGAGCTCTGTATTATAAATATGCATGTACAAAAGAAAACGTGTTCAAGAATTTTATTTTAGCAAAACAAGGATTTGTTTATGATTTGATGGCCCTCATTTGTGATGTCATTATGTACATAGGTATCTAACTGTCATTATTTTTTAAAAATTGTTTTGACTTGACAGTCATCTAGCCTTATCACACGCCACATTGTGTAAACTAGTGAAGTAGTGCCGTAGAACGTGCAGAAGAAATCAACATATATTTACATACGATCGAAAAATATTATTCTCCATATGAATAATACTTTGAGGTTACAAATAGATGCTTCATTTTATATATTTACCTATAACCCATATACCTAAGTAGGTATTACGAATATCTTTAGCGACCTATAAAGTAACTTGTATAATGAAACGTGATGGACAATGGAAATGCAAATATTGATATTGTTTCCTCGTATAGTCATCACTATGTAATAGTATTGCAGACATACCTATTTTTGAAGGCAATTTTAATATCAGGAAGTACTGGTCCGAATTGAAAAATTCATTGACTGTTCGATAGCCCATTCATCGAGGAAGGCTATAGGCTATATAACATCAGGCTACGACCAACAGGAGCGGAGCAGCAATGAGAAATGTTGCAAAAACGGGGAAATTTCACGCAGACGAAGTTGCGCGGGACCGCTAGTAGTATTTATCTAGCTGTCCCGCGCAACTTCGTATAAATTAGCTATCCAACAAAAAAAGATTTTTACAAATCGGACCAGTAGTTTCTGAGATTAGCGCGTTTAAACAAACAAACAAACACTTTCGCTTTATAATATTAGTATAGATTATAGGCGAATGAAGAGATGTATTGTAAACCCTCAATCTATACTAATATTATAAATCTGATATACTTATATTATGAGTTTGTTTGAACGCGGTAATCTTAGGAACTACTGGACCGAATTGAAAGACTGTTCTAGAGAACCCGTACTATTACCTCCAAGGTGCTCCAAGTAGGTAGTGCCTTTCTAGTCTTGTCTTTGCTTTACCTTCAGCATGATGTGAGCGTACGTGCAGTGATGGCATACTTCTCAGAACTGCAAAAAGACACGTCTCACCTAACCTAGTCACAACAAGTGCCACTTCCATATCATGCAAGTTTAATGCATTACGTAAATAAACATCACTTACCTAGATGACCTCATATTATTTGTCATTCAACAAACACTACAGTGAAATTGAAACCTATGTTTTGAATCTAAAGTCACTTTTGCTTTGAACAGCTTGTAGTATTTTTGAAGCTGTACTGAATTCCAAATTAAAATTTACAATGTCGCGACGAATTGATTCGATAAGGAGAATTAAATTTGTGTTTGAAGTTTGCCTGTCTACTGATTTCAACAATAGAGTCTCCTGCTATTAGATCTTATTTGATTTTATAAGTTCTTTATTTTTTTTATTTTTTTTTTATATGATACAATTCTAGTGTATATAGATATTAATTCTGGATTGATATTGACTTATTAATAGTACGTTCATAAAAACTAGAACAAATTTTATATAAACTTTTAGAGATATATTCTACAATTACAGCTATATAATACAATTCAATTCACATTGTTAATAGATAGGCAGGTACAATAGGTATTTTATTTGTATAAGCACGTTAATCTCAATAAGTAGGAATTGGTTTATATACTAAATACGTTTATTAAGTAAAGTATTAGGCTACTACTGCGATAAAAACGAAAACATCGAGGACAAGAGCGGCCCCTTGTCAATATCTATAAATAAAATTGAAGTGTGTCTACCTGAGTGTCTATTATGCTGGCTAATATAAGTAAATATCCGTAAATAATAATGCCTGTACGAATTTTGATTCGATTTTCATTGGTAGCTTTGCGAGATCTAATTTAAGCTATTTTTAACTTAGCAAATATTTACGATTCCGGATTCCTCATTTGTTGGTCAAAATGAGATATGTAGGTACGCAGATCGTCTTTTCTTTTATTGCTATAAACGCTGGTAAAACCCATTAGCAGCAAACTCTTAATTTCGGACATAGCTCGTCTTAATTTGTAAAAGAAATCCTTGCATCCTATTGAATTTTGATATAACAACAATTTTATTTATTACACATTCAGGCAAAACCAATTAAATAAAAATATATATATCACACTAATATTATAAAGGCGAAAGTTTGTGAGTATGTGAGTGTGTATGTTTGTTACTTCTTCACGTCTAAACGGCTGGAGCGATTTTAATAAAATTTGGTATGGAGTTAGCTGACACCCTGGATTAACACATAGGCTTGGCATAAACCGCGGGTAACACCGCGGGGCACAGCTAGTATTTATATATATCTCAAATGCATTTAACAACTTGTTTCAATTGATTGCAACTTAATTAACAACTTAATAGTAATATCACTTTATATGAAATAATGATTAGTTTAAAAGAAATCACAACTTGTGTTATACTTGTTTCTTTCCAAAAACTGAAAATATTGTAATTTCTCATTTCTCGCTAAAAATTACATTTTTACTGATTGCTACTAAGTTTGTTAAACATTTTGATAAAGAACATTAATCAATCCACTTGTTTATTGTGTTGCAATTGCAGTAAGCATTTAACTTATACTGCCGATTTAGTTAGTCGAATCCCTCCCTCTCGTCGAATCGCAGGGAGTCAATGTTTAACTATGGGTTTATAAAAAAAGAAGGTATTTACAATTTTTTTATCTTTCGGTAGAGTATCATGGTGTGATCCGTCCCGCGGGTATTCGGCTAACTAAATCAGCATTCAGTATAAGACTAATTTTAATAGTCACATAATTCTAAATTAAAACAATAAATGTAAGAAAAAAATAGTTAACTTATTTTTTAGCAAGGTCTCCTTTTAGGCAAAATCATTATACGAACTTATTTGGATTGACAACTTTTTTGAGTTTTTCTGTTTAATACAACTTATTTAATGATTTTATGGCAATTCGGTAGCTAAACTGTAATATAATATACTCGTACCTACTTAAAGAAAGAACTTTTTGATTCGTCAGGAAAAACCAATTAACTGATGCTCTCTATAACTAATACTCATAATACATTATTATAAATCTGATAAAATATGATCGAACTATAACCTATATATTACTTAGATTTAGCATCTGATTTATTTAGACGTTAATTTAAGGCCATAAACTTTCAAAATTCAAAATGTCTTATCTCATTTCATAAAAACATGGAGATAATTGGTTTTGGCAGCGGCACGACGATATTCTCAAATTTGACATTATCGAAGTTGTGAATTGCAGCTAGTACTTACATTTGTAATTTAAGAGTCAATTTGTGTAAAAGCTTTAAATCGATAATAAAGCGCTGTAATAAAGTGGCAGTTAGATTTTCTAGCGCTCGTCGATGAGATGCCACAGCACATTTGCATTGAGCTTATCGCCTATAAATCCTACGATTTACACTCTCAACTGCATCTGAATAAGCAAAAACGATTTCAAATTCCTTGTATCCCTTTTACTTCAATTTCGTTGAATTAAGTGTACACAGGAACTTGTGTCATCAAGTTTTTAATGTTTCTTGAGTTAATTTATTGAGAACCTTTTCTATAGTTTGTCGTATGTCATTTGTTTTGTGTTCATTCCAAAAAATCTGTTTATAATGTATGTTACATTACTTTCCTTTTCTTTGATAATCTAGCCCATTTTTTTTTTGTTTTTTCGTTTTTATCTGTGTAACTGGTTATTTTTTAACAGCGAGTAGATCTATTAGTACACGTAAACAAAGAGCTTCTGAGTTCGTCACCATCTTTAAAAAGGATTGCTTTAATTGATTAAGATACTTTATTTCGTCATCTGAATAAGCAAACACGATTTCAAATTCCTTGTATCCCTTTTACTTTGATTTCGGTGAACTGGAACTTGTGTCATCAAGTTTTCAATGTTTCTCGAGTTGAAAACCTTTTCTATAGTTTGTCGTATGTCATTTGTTTTTGACGTGCGTTTGTTTTTTTTTTTCAAAGTCGTGTAACTCTTCAACTTTTGTAAATCATCAAATTCTTAGCTAGAATTTTCATATTTATGAAGATTCCGAGGCTCCGTTGACTATACCTACGACCTTTTCTTTAGTTTGATCAATGAATGTAACAGTACGTACTGAATGACCTATACATGCAATATTTTTAATGATGACTGTTGTTTCTTCGTTCGTTTTAGTTTTATGGTGCACTAGCGCGCTCCGGCTTCGCACGGAGTTTTCTCCAGTATCTATATATACACATAATATGCATGTATTATACATTTAAACCATTCAAAAGACATTATCTGAATGGTATTGAAAATCGCATAAAATCCTTTGCGTAGTTAGATCTAAACGTACAGATACAGAAAGCTACTTTGTTTTATATTATGTAAAGAAAACATGCTGCATGCTACATATATACTAATTAATATTGCACTAGACTAAGTTAATTTTTGAGACGAGAAGTATATACATTTCTATGAAAGGAAACGTTTAATGGTTGGTTTTGATTATGTTATGCTTGCGTCTGTAACCTTTCTGACAAGGAAAATGTTTTAAACAATTAATCACCACATAAACTAACAATCTAAGGTAAATAAAGTAATAATGATTATATCTTTCTAAATAAGATGGATATTTCGACACAACAATGGTGGCGTGATTCATCACCTAGACTATGTTTTTTCGGGGCTATTGTTAGCCAAACGTTTATAAATACATGTAATGGGTAACAAACAATCCTTAAAAGACTACCAGATAGACTATTGTCTCGCTTTTGACATACTTTTAAAACTCTTACACAATATCTGCGATGTTTGAAAAAAATATCTATAGTACCTATTATGGGTCATAAAATAATCTATACTAATATTATAAAATTCAGATAATATCAGGAACTACGTGTTCAGTTGAAAAAATATGTTGGATAGCCCATTTATCTATAGGCTATATAACATCACGCTACGACTAATAGGAGCGGAGCAGCAATGCAAAATGTTGCAAAAACGGTTAAAATTGGCGCATACAAAGTTGCGCGGGTCACTATCTAGCCCATTTTCATCAGTTTTTTTGTCTGTATCCTGTGTGACTGGTTATATGAGTAGATTTTTTTTAAAGATAACTATGCAATATGGGATTGGGTCCCATTTTACTAGCAATCTTGTTAACCCCTCAAACTAAGCTCAAAGACTTGTGTTATGAGTGGGTTCACGTCGGTAGTATAATGGGTAGGATTCGAACCCGCTACCTCACGATTGCGAGACCGATGCCTTAGCCGCTATATATCTCTGTTTACGTGTGATAATTGACATCTATTAGCACACGTATACACAGAGCTATGAAAAGAATACCTTCTGAATTTGCCACCATCTTTAAAATGATTGCTTTCATTAGTCATACTTTATTTTGCCATGATAATCTAAATACACGATTATCATATAAAACTAATAATCATTTAACTGGTAGCTAACCCAACCCAGACTCGAAACCAAATTACTTACTTCAATTATATCAATTACTGGTCAAGGCGAAGAAAGGTGAAGCATAACATGTACTGTATTACCTAACTCAATATATTTAGGTCACATTAATCTTTTGGCAAGGCCGAGGAACCGAACTGACGTGGTCTAACGTCTAAACACTGAAACGAAAATATTTGAAGAGGTAACACCGTCTAAAAATGATGGTGCAAGAAAAAATCATATAGACTCTATTTAAGTTTAAGATGATCGATGGTGATGCCAAAATATTTGATAATATTTTCCGCTGTTGATTTAGACAAAATTAATATTTGTTTTCTAAATTCCATTACTCATGATTTACTTCTGAATGCAGTTTTTCCTGCAAAACATGTGTGTGTGTGTGTATTTCGTTTTTGTTAATCCAGGATATGGTTTGTCTGTCTGACATTTAGTTCACAAATTCGTGCAACTTCTTGTTTTATAATATTCATTAAAATGAAACGCGTGTGTGTTAAATTGTTTTTAAATGTTTTAAATTGTTATACGTAACATACCTTGACAAGGAACAATATTCAATATATTTTAATCGAATTTGGGAAGTCTAGTCTTGCACGCAGCCGGCTGTGTAGGTATACCTAATGTTAACCATTTAAATTTAAATTATATCTTTATTTTTCATCAAAGCTCCTTTAACCATTTTAAAACTTCCAAGAACATATCCATCGTCAGCCTATTAGAATTAATCTGTGATGGTCTCGAAGTGGTCATCAAAGGCACTCATATCTAGAATCGCACAAATAAATAACATATAAGTAGTAAAGATGTAACTACTGTTATTTTAACAAATTGTTCTCGCTAAAAGCCGTTGACAGCTCGTTGTTATAAATTGATGTTTTGACTTGTTGATGGCCGTCGTAAATATAGACAAAGTTATAAATAAAATACTACAGTATTTTGGTACTTGTCTCATCGGTATAGATGGAGCAATGTGAGATGGGGATAGACATATAACTACTTACAACGTGAATACTCGCAATGTAGTCCTAAACTTCTATGTATTGCTGAGCTATTTTTGTTGATTTATTAAGATTAAAACAAACATCAGTTCGTCTAATATCGACATCAATTTAATTTTGACCTTTACAATCTTTTGCCGGCATTGACGTGTTAGTCAATGCCGGCAAAAGACAGAGTTTCCTTTACCCATATCAAACATATTTTTCCGAAAAAACAGGTCTTTAAACTTTTAGTTTTTATGAAATAATAACGTCTTTCAAATAACCTAATATAAAAAAAAGAAAATTTGGTTAATTAACTGCAAAAAGCAGATTTTTGTCTTTATGACAATTTATTATGATTAAAAAACTTGTTGAAAAAAACACATGATGTTGCATCCATTAAGTATGAACTCTAAAATTGGCTATAGATGGATGTAAATCGAAAAAGACAACGTATCAAGTAAAACTTGAATCCGATTCGCTACTCAACAGTGGCAAAAGACTTGATGCAAACGATATATCGAAAATAGAAGGTAGTATTAAATTAAATTAATCGATTGACGATAAAAAGGAGAACTAGAAACTAGAACATCTTGTTCATTCGTCCCATAAATTTAGCTACTAATTTAAATTATAAGGTATTTTTACTTTTATTTGCACACAATTTTAAAATACTCTTATGCAATATTTTAAGCTACTAGACCTGTCCAGCTTGGCTTTTTGTGTGTATTTGGGTCAGTGCTTAGTTAGTTCTTTCTATATTTTGCTCTGTTTTATTGGAAATAGTTTATTCTTCAGACATTCACAACTCAAAAGGATTGAAATACCCTATGTTAGACTAAAATCACTACCTATATTATGACAATCTGTAACCAACGGCTTAACGTCCTCTCCGAGACACGGCACCTCATTAATAACACCAGCAACATAAAACACTGCGACCTCATCTAGTACTGCTGCTACAAACTCATCATATGTATTAATAGCTTCAAATAAAACTACAGACTGGTCGTCTGCGCGTTTCTACTTCAGCTGTCGTTGCGATCAATCTTTGACTTACCGAGCCTAGCTGGTCTTACTAAATATTGTTGTTTTGATTTGATTGTCTTGCTTTTTTGCAGGTATTATTTATCTATTTCATTTAATCTGTAGGTATATTATATTCTTTATTGGGATAAAGGGCAGGTAGATGATGATGATCGTCATTGGTTCTTGGACATTCGTTCAACAGGCAGCCGTTTTTTAATCTAAGATTATTGTCTTAATTGTAATTAATATCTCTTTTCGTTACCCAAAAATTTAAGAAGATATTTAATTATAAGAGGCTAGAACTTATACCTAAGGTTCTTTGGCTGCATTTATTGTTCGAGTGTCTCCTAAAATGTTATAAATAATGAAATAAATAATTTACAATCAGCACATTCCTCATATTGGTTTATTATTCGTTCCGAATTCCAGTAAGCCCTTATCATAAGTAGCAATATAAGATAGTAATAAGAATTAATAGCAATTCTTGTTACTCCCTAATACGCTACAAATGATACTCGTAGGAATTATTTAACATTGGTTATCAACTACCAAGTATCGAAATCCTCAAGGATATTTCCGATGATATTCGTAATTAAAGAAGTAAAACAATCTAAGTTAGAATGCTAAATATATAAAGTGATCAAAACTATTTCCAGAGTTTTGCATCAATCTCTAACAGACCACCAAACATGAGAAACAGGGCATTCCTAGCTTAGGAATCAGGAACCCTTCCTTATTTATTTTCAATGTATATCAATGTAGATATGATCTAGCATTTCACTGCCTGATTTGAATTGACGCGAAAGGTTGATAACAAAATAGTCGATGACGCATTCAACGTCAACGACTGCCGTGGACCTTAATTCAAGGTCTGATGGACAAAAAACAAATTGTGTTACCGTGCCAGTGGACTGATGACATGACAAACAAAATGTTTAGTGATATTCAATTGTTAGAGTATTGTGAGGCCCTTGACGCTGTATAGTAGTGAATAAGCAGAATTATAGATCAGAGTAATATGCAATCTTGCAACTGTACCTTAGGTATATTATGTAGATGGGTAGGTACCCATTTTGTTCTTCTTTTTGTGAATCGTGTTATTCAGTCAGTTAAGATCGTGTCTATTCTGAAGGGTCAATAACTTTTCGTTTTATACGTTTGTTTGCTGCAGTTTATATGCCATTCTTATTGTATTAATTTTGCTGGCTGAAAATTTAATGCTGTTCTTTGGTTAGAAAAAAAAGAGAAATAGAAAACAGTGGCCTAGGGAAATTTTAAAAGCTTGAAACTTGCTATGGAATGTTTGCATGTTTGTTGTATACGTAACAAAATAGCGTTAAGGTGAGTATGCACTTGAGCATTTACTAGTAAAAGAACGTCGAGCATTCGCTGTTTTAAAATTTACTCGAACCACACTTCGAACATGACGCTCGATGTTTTGTTACAACCTGATTTTAAAAACTAACAAGCGTTTTGGTGTAACGTTATATCGAGCAAAGGCACGATAGCAAGTGATGGGAGTGTATGTAAGACAGAAAGAAGTGTTACAGGTAAATGTTCATTACAGTACTTACCTTTAATTATGTCGAACACATTGTCGAGCATTCGCAAGAATGTTACATTACGTAGAAATGCTGTAGGAAACTGAGCATTTGCCTGTATTGTAAGAACGCTACATCACATTGTAATGCTTTGCTCGAATGCTCAAGTGTATACTCACCCTTAGATTTTGTGTCAGCTTTCATTAATTCATAATCTTTTTTTTCTTATCGACAGTTAAGTCTCGGGGCAGTTAGATTGCAATCTGAATATAAATGGCTTTTGCTTGCTGACGAATACGTCTCGTCCTTATTGGTGTCAAGGTGCTGATTATGTCAAACAGAAGGAAAGAAGGTCCTTACTTTTACAAAACAAAGGCTACCTGTATCCTTAACCTGATTATTGTCTGATTGTTTTTTTATACATGGGGCACGACGAAGCTGGAAATATCGGACTAGAATCGACCGAAAATCATACGATGGGCCTTTATATTGGCCCATGACCTGAATTAAAAATACCTTGTTTTCACTTCTTGTCATAGACCAATATAAATCACAGCACATCGTATGATTTCAGTCAATTTTGATTTTGAGCCCTTTCCTTTTTCTCTTTCTATCTCTCTCTATCTAATCGAAATGCACAGCTTTAAAAAATGACAGATTTCTCAACAATTTCTATTAAAATAAAAAATAAAATATGTTGTACTTAGGTATCTAAGCACAACATATTTTATTTTTTATTATACCCCTTATAAATATCGATAAAATATGCCTTCATCAACTTTGAAAATTATCGAATGTATTAATTACATTTCATGCTCTATTTCATTTTTTTCTACCACTCGCTTACGTCAATTTGGAATATTTTAGGACTTCTTGATCGCTCAGTCTTTCAGTGTTGGTTCTTCTTTCAGAAGAAGATAGAGTATCCACTTTCCTATTGTTAACCATACTAACGTTTATCACCTATCGTAGTTACCTTTGATAATATATTATGTAATAAATTAAAAATCACGTAAACAAGCCGACCACAAGGCGATGATCTAATGCAGCCTTGGCACACACTGCGACAACTTATTAATATAACGTATTAATGTGCGTCAACAGTTATCAATTTAATACTATTTTGAAAATTCATTTAAAGACAATTTTTGATACACGTGGGAAACATAATTAAGACCTTTGATCAATCAATCGATCAGCCTCGATCCGTCCACTCCTGGACATAGGCCTAATTTACGGCAGAACACTGGGCCCTTCGCCTTCCGCATCCAAATCGATATTGATAAAAAACCTCCTCCGCAGTCAGGTAATGATTATAAATCGCTGTTAAAAACTCAAAGTACTTCATTATCAAGACAACATCCCTGACTTCAAAACATAGGTTTTCAAAGCCTAGTCATATGAGCGCAAGATACTGAGAGTAAAGGGAAGAAAATGCATAAGACGCACGAACACGTAGACATGGCTCACTAGTGCGGAATCTCAGAAAGCCTACCAAACAAAGTGATTCACAATGGTCTGAGATTCCTAAACGTAAATGATGTCTATATCTGCATTGTAGCTTAAGCACGGTTCTAAATCTCTCACTCAGCCTGTCTGTCTGTCTGCTGTCGTAGAAATAGACTTTTCTGTTCGTGTTTACGTATGGTGACCTTGACACCAATTCGTTTTCGAGTTACTTGCTCTTTTAGTTAACGCGCAGGTATATTAAACTACTATCCTGTTAAATTTTCGACTATCCTTTTACTTTTGAATTTTGGAAAATAATACAATTTTGATTAGATGCAGAGTCGCTTTACGCTAGGGATCCGAGTGCTCGGTATATTTGTTAAACCTTATCTTGGCTTCTATAACCAGAAGGCTGGCCTATTCTTTGTACATTGTGTTTTTTTTTGCGTCGCGGTGGTTTTTATCTTAGAATGTGAAAATGTTATCAAAATTCATTGCCAAGATGTAAAGTCCATCTATCCTACATAGATGGACTCTACGTCTTAATATTTGCGTAATTTCAATGTATCGTTTAATTAACACGTTCACCTTGCTAAAGATTCAACTTTATTCATCGTCAAACGAAAATAATATCGAAATCACATCATGTTATAATAGTATCATTAGACTTATCTGTAAGTGATGGGAGAAATATGTTGCCTTAAATTAATTTTGAACGGTTGAAGATTTCATTCATTGGCAACCTTTGTATAGACTTTTTTAGGATATCTGTTTTAATAGCTACAGAGTTCGCTATTTTAACACGATTTTTTAAAAAGTTTAAACCACAAACACAAATCGTACAAAAACCTTAGACAAGATAATAATAATAATATCTTACAACTCACACAACGCTATCTGATTCCAAACTAAGCAAAGCTTGAACTATAGAAACCAGACAACTGATAAACATACTTATATATTTCTAAATACATGCACATTATAGATTAATAACACCCAGACACAGAATAAACCATCGTGCTCATCACACAAAGTTTTATCCTGGGTGGGGATCGAGCCCACGACCTCTTGCGTAGCAGTCGGATACACTCCCACCGCGTTACAGAGGCAGTCAGATAAAGATAGAAAGTTTTGAATTATTCATTCATTCATCAATACCCAAGATTTTTAATTTTAATTTTAAGAGGTAACTCTCGTAGTAGGGTGCACTTTACAAACATACAATTCATAGACACAAAGTTCACCTAGACTCGCAACAGTTTTATTGTAAATCACACAAATTGGTGTCCCGTATGGCAATCGAACCCACGACCTATTGCGGAGCAGTCGTACAAACTCTCACCGCGCCACCGACGCAGTCAATCTTGCTAGATCTTAGACCTAGAAAGCTGGAATTTTGCAGACTTTTCTTAGATTTTCGGAAACTGGAGCATATAAAGCTGGTTGGTTAATGTTTATATTGTCGCCTGTAGCCCGAGTCTGAATTTATGTATACGAATACTTTCGCAATAGTTAACGAACAAGTTATAACTCTGCTAGTTTTCAATATTACTAATAATAATAATAATAATATTTTAGGACAACTCACACAACGCCATCTGATCCCAAACTAAGCAGAGCTGGTACTATGGAAACCAGACAACTGATAAACATACTTTAATATTTTTAAAAACATACATATTATAGATAAATAACACCCACACACAGAATAAACCATCGTGCTCATCACACAAAGTTTTATCCTGGGTGGGGATCGAACCCACGACCTACGGTATACGGTTACAATTTAGACTGACGGTTGGTTTAGTGGTTAGTGATCCTGATTGCTAATCTCTATTCAATTACTATTCGTTTTTTTTTTAAAGATAACTAGCAATATGGCATTTGGTACCGGCTTAAGAATAGTACCACCCCGTCCCTTCCCGTGGGTGTCGTCAAGGCGACTAAGGGATTTCACACCGGAGGACGGGCAGCAGCGTCCTCTGACAAGCCGCTCGCCAAGCGTGGCGATTATGGCAATTACCCCCAGGATATACATATTAGTAGGTTCTAATGGGGAGACCCGTGCCCAGCAGTGGGCCATCATATGGGTTGATATGTATGGCATTTGGGTCCCGCATTACTGGCAATCATGTCCCCCCTCCAGCTAAGCTCAATGGCTTGTGTTAGGAGTGGGTTCACGTCGGTAGTATAATGGGTAGGATTCGAATCCGCGACCTCACGATTGCGAGACCGATGCTTTAGCCATTGGGCTACCGCCGCTATATATAGTTAGGTTCATGTTCATGCATTATTACATTGACTTTAAGGAGTACCTAACAGTTTGACTCAACTGTTATGTATTCCTTACAGTAATTTACAATGAATAAAAATGACAATGCGTAAAATAAAAAATATGATGGACGGTTTTTGGTATATTAGTATCTATCATTCATTAATCTTTACATACAGCAACGCCCACTACTACAAATAGATTTTACGTGAAAAAAAAACCGGAAAGGTGCGGGTCGGACTTGCCCACCGAGGGATCCGTACAAATTTATAGGTAAACTAGCTGTCCCGCGCCAACTTCGTCTACGCAAATTTTCCCCGTTTTTTCAACATTTCTCATTGCTGCTCCGGTCTTATTGGTCGTAGCGTGATGTTATATAACATATAGCCTTCCTCGATAAATAGGCTATCCAACAGTGAAAGAATTGTTAAATTCGGATCAGTAGTTCCTGAGATTATCGCGTTCAAACAAACAAACAACTCTTCAGCTATAATATTAGTATAGATATTATAAATAGTTCAGGAATCGAGTCTCGCAGTTTTTTAAATACAATTTTTTTTTTGATTTTATTACAAATGTATAGTTTTCAAACTTTCCCCATACTTGTAGTTTATATATAATGTTTAAAGTATTGCTTGCCAAATTGCATAGTTCTATTTTGATATATAATAATTTTGATTCTTGGAGAGTGTCGAAATGTACTTTGTGGCATAAACAGCCGTATCTTTTTTACGCTAACTTAAAAGTTAGATTTTTCACAACTCCAAGGACTGGAGTCTTAAGTATATGGTTTTAATTTCAATTATACCCCCACTTGTTCCCGAGATTAAGGGTCTTGACAGACAGACGGACAACAAAGTGATCCTTTATGGGTTCCGTTTTTTTCCTTTTGAGGTACGGAACCCTAAAAAAGAGATCGATAGCTCCTAATACAAATTATCTGTAATTGATGCGTATTACATATCCTGCTTACTTAGTCTGTTTGACATATTTGATGGATCATTAATGTCGTATGACTTACTGCGTCTTTGAGATGGTTGGAAATAAGGCCTCCCGGCAAGGTGACCTTTGCTGGTTTCCAACAGTGTAGACGGCTGTTGTAAACCAAATTACTTGGTACATGGTTTGCAACAGCCGTCTACACTGTTGAAAACCAGCAAGGTCACCTTGGCTTGTACGTTTGTTTCCAACCGTCGTCTGGAAGACGCTTTACAGTAAAAAGTTTAAGAATTAGGTTTTTAACCAACTTCAAAAAGGAAGAGGTTCTCAATTCTGTTTCTTATTTTTCAGCATAACTCTGTCATATATAGACGGATTTTCCAAATTATGTTTAGTTTAATAGAGGTTTATTCTGAAATGGTCCCATATAAATTTAGTAAAGATCTGAAGATGAGTTTCAGAGACAGACAATCGGAATCATAGTAAATACCAGCAAATCACCCCGCGATTGAAGTCGGCTGGATATTTTTTAGGGTTCCGTAGCCAAAATGGCAAAACGGAACCCTTATAGTTTCGCCATGTCTGTCCGTTCGTCCGTCCGCACCTTTGCTCAGAGACTATTATTGCTAGGAGGCTGTAATTTTGCATGGATACACATATTACTTACGCCGACAAAGTGAAAGAATAAAATCTTGAAAACAATTTTTTTCGCTGTAGGTGTATATATAGTGAAATTAAAAGAAAAACTATCACAGCTAAGTAGGCTTTACAAGTTTACGAGTAACAGCTGATCAAATGAGAAGTAACAATTTTTTTGTAACAAATTCCTTTGAAAAATATAAATATAATTATATTTATATTAATTATATAAAAATTAAAGAAAAACCACAGAAAACCCACTTCTTAAGCGACATTATTTGGATGGAGGGGAGGGGGGACTACGAAACCCTACATTATGCGTAGCCCGACATGCCGCCCAATAAAAACTTTTTACAAAAAACCGGGCAAGTCGCCCGGTTTTTTGTAAAAAGTTTTTATTTCTATGTTGCCGCTAATCTTAGGTGCCTTATCTCATTGTACTTATGTATTCTCTTGCGATGATAACTCGTCTACAACACGAAAAACACTATCTCCTTCGCCCTTGACACTTTACGCTGGAGGGGATGACAAGGCGACTCATGACGTCATTATGGTGTAATAACCGAACACATTTAAATTAGAAGAAAATCAGGGGACACAGTAATTTTCCTGCCAAAATGAGACAATAGAAACGCAGGGCACTACCTACCTCCTCTTAAAGCGTTTCGTCGTACCCTGTACTCTTAGAGATTCGGCCTGGCCAATGCTAGAAAGTCAATAGGCCATAATTTTATGTCAATAGGTCCTGGTGTAAGGAAACGGCTAAGCCATTCTGACTAAGGTGTAGGGTTTGTAGAGAACGAGACTAGGATTGCCACAGAACGCTATACGATATCATAAGAGTTTGAGAGTGTTAGCTTAAGGCGGCTAGTGTTAGGAGCTTGGCTCTCCATAAGATCTTAACTTTTTGCAGGGGATTCAATATATATACCTCCTGGCGTTACGTTACTTGAAAATATTTTTCGTGCGATACAATTTAGAATATCGATTTTTTTGCCTGCCGTATTTTACAAAATAATTTTACGTAACATTAAAAACACCGACAGCCGAGCCAAAAAAAAATAGAATCGTTAAATCAGTTAAACGGATTTTCATCAAATAAAAAATAGCTTTATGTTAAAAACAGCTTCCAAATCCGTCTTCCCGCTAAAACACTACAATCCCTCTAATACATACACGTTAAACTTATAAAGCCTCTCTTTTTATAACAGATTTTTATAAAGCTGAGAAGTTTGTTTGTTTGGTTGAATGCGACTACGTGTAAAAATAATACACGGAGTTAGATTATCGCGTTATAGAAACAGGGACAATTGATGCAGACGAAATTGTGCGGGACAGCTAGTTATATATAACACTAGCCGTCCCGCGCAACTTCGCCTGCGTAAATTTTTCCCGTTTTTGCAACATTTCTCATTGCTGCTCCGCTCCCATTGGTCGTAGCGTGATGTTATATAGCCTTTCTCGATAAATGGGCTTTCCAACAGTGAAATATTTTTTTAATTCGGATCAGTAGTTCCTGAGATTACCGCGTTCAAACAAACAAACTCTTCAGCTTTATAATAGTGGTATAGATTTAAAAACCGGTCGACTATGACTTTAAATTAACCTAACTAGTCTAAAATAATGCCATTTGTAAAGCAAACAAACAATAAAAAATCCAAAGATTAAAGTTTTTTACAAAGCTACCTCACAATAATCACTTAGCCTCGCTGCAGACAATGTCAGGGTTGCTCGTACCATAGATAGTGCTAATAGACTATTAGGTGACGTCATATGTGTGACGTCACTGGCGCCGCAGCAATGTCAAATAGAAGGTTTAGGCCTACGTGAGCTTGACTTTGTGTTCAATGGGCTTTGTTGCATGATGTTTGTCGAATGTTTGGTTAAATCTGGCGTAAGGCTTGTAGGTGTGTTTTCAGTTTTGAGCTTTCTCTTAAATACTACATGTCATCTAGGTATACTGATATGACTATCCTATTGATGTAGTGGTCAGTAACCCTGACTGCTAAGCTAGAGTTCATAGGGTCACCCATTGACAACCAGAATGAATCTTAATTTTTGAAGCATTTTTATGCTAATTTTCAAAATCGTATCATGTGGAGGCTAAATTCGACTTAATCGGCTTAGGGCCGGTATCCCTAAGGTCGCGGGTTCAAGTCCTGCCTGAGACTATTTTTTCTTTGCCTGGGTTTACTCTACGAGTATACTTATTACTTAGCTATAAACTGTACTAATATTATAAACAGCTAAATTTATGAATTTGAGAAGTTAGTTTTTTTGGGTTTTTAAAAAAAAACGGCTCCCGCATTAGGGTCCAAGCCCTGCGTCGCGGGGGACTTTACAAACATACAAGTCACGAGATAAAGTACATCCAGATTCGGAACAACATCCCACCGCGCCATAGAGGTGTCAAAGCCGTTGTAGGGTGTAATCTGTAAATAAACAGGTAAATTTATGAATTTGTGAAGTTAGTTTTTTTGGGTTTTTAAAAATAACGGCTCCCGCATTAGGGTCCAAGCCCTGCGTCGCGGGGGACTTTACAAACATACAAGTCACGAGACAAAGTACATCCAGATTCGGAACAACATCCCACCGCGCCATAGAGGTGTCAAAGCCGTTGTAGGGTGTAATCTGTAGATCAACTGAACCGATATTGAAAATTATTATTTTACCATTAAAAATTACCATGGCTTTCCCACGTTATTTGCGAGTGTCGTAGGCTTTAAAACGCGCTACGAACAATAGGAGCGGGGCTTAATAAAAAATGTTACAAAAATGGGGAAAAATGACGCAAACGAAGTTGCGCGTCTCAGCTAGTTTATCTATAATAACATGTATGTACTTACTAGTATTTAATCAAAAATATAAAAGTTCTAACTTCTTTCCCCCGGTTTCACCCGCGTTAAATTTGATTTTCATAGCTTATGTGTTATTTTGATGTATAAAGTACATTAGGTACTGTAAATAGTTTTTTAAATCCGTTTTGTAGTTTTTGTGTTACTAGCAACAAACATCCGTCCGTCCTCAGAAACTATCTATTGTTAGGAATTAGGTTTGACTTGAAATAATTTTAAAACTGAAACTAATTTTACAAGTTATTTTCACCTCGTTTCGTGACAACTATTAATCCATATAAGGCTAGGTAGTCTTTGATCATTTTAAACTGAGGTTTTAGCTTTGATATTTTTAGACTGGCCTGTTGGTCTAGTGGTTAGTGACCCTGACTGCTAAGCCCGAGGTCGTGGGTTCGATGCTTTGCACGATGATTTATTCTGTGTGTTATCTTTACTAATATTATAAAGTCAAAGAGATTTTTTTTTTTTTTTTATTTAAAGATTTTATTGATTTTATAATATTACATAGAAAAATAACAATTAGATCTTATTCTAAATGCCCTTTACATGTGGAAAACATCGTATTCTGCAGGCTATGTGCCTATGTAATACATTTAAACAATCTTTAATCAAATATAACACGAGTGAAAATTCTTATAAATGGCTAACAGCTAAGTACATACCTGTGAAACAGTTAATGAGGGCATTGCAGGCACAACATTACATAAACACTGTTACATCTACTTAACGCTAAACAATAATACATATTTACACTAGTAAATTTTACACATGCACATCACTTTTATATTTTAAAAAAGTACATTGCAAGTGAACATTCGTCGCGAACTGAGCGGATTATTAATCTACCTACATTAGTCGAACTTATTAAAATCAGTCCGGCCATCTATTCGATGCACCTTTGTTATTCATACAGAATCAAGTGATGGGGTAGTCGGTATCGACCATAAGTATCGATATATTTTAAGTTTATGTATCTTGTTTTACCTATTGACGCAATAAGAGTGTTATAATTGCCCGGATTCGTTTGTAAATAGAATCTTTTTGTTAATTTATGAATAAACTGTTTTAATGTTGGGTAATTTATTTTATTGTGTAATTTTTTCAAGTTTGTTCTAAAGTGTGTATTGTAAGAAATTTTTAATGCTTTATTTTGTACTACCTGTAGCTTTCTGTAGTTGGTTTCACAGGTGCTGCTCCACACGGGGGCAGCGTAAGAAATGCAAGGTCTTATTAGCGTTGTGTAGATTTTTAGCTTAGTATGGGGATTGAGCGGTGATCGACGGTTTAGGATTGGATAGAGCGCGTTAAGGGATCTTATTCCTTTAAGTCGTAACGCATCGGTATTTTTAGCCCAGTTTATTTTATTATCTAATATCAACCCAAGGTATTTAACCGATGACCGCCAGGGTAGAGAAAAATCTCCGACCCTTATCTGATTTGTAGGTAAAGATCGTTTACGTGTAAACATTATAGCTTCAGTTTTGGTAGCATTTAGTTTAAGTTTCCACTTTGTGAAGAACGAGACGAGTAGATCCAACGATAGTTGCAGCCTTTGTACGATTAAATCGGTGTCTGCACTAGTGGTATATGATGCTGTGTCATCAGCAAAGCAAGCCAAATGAGTATGAGCCTGTTTGGGTAGGTCGTTGATGAATAGTATAAATAATTGAGGGCCAAGCAGTGAACCCTGGGGTACGCCTGCAGGTATAAATCTTGGCTTAGAAACACTATCCCCAATATGAACACAGAATGACCGATGTAATAAATAAGATTGAATAATTTTGACTAGGCCAATAGGTAGTCAAAGAGATTGTTGGTTTTTTCTTTGAACGCAATAATCTCAGGAACTTCTGATCCGAATTGAAAAAATCTTTACTATTGGATAGTCCATTTATCGAGAGAGGCTATAGGCTGTATAACATTACGGTACGACCAATAGGGGTGAAGCAGCAATGATAAATGTTGCAAAAACGGGGAAAATTTACGCAGACGAAGTTGCACGGAACAGCTAGTTTATCCACAATATGTATGTATTTAGAAATATTTTTATGTATATTTATCAGTTGTCTGATTTCCATAGAACAAGCTCTGCTTAGTTTGGGATCAGATAGCATTGTGTGAGTTGTCCCAAGATATTTTAAGATTATAAGCTTACCGTCAATTTCAACTGGTTTGGTTTTCAACTGCAAAACGTTTTAGTAGGTTTATAGGACTTAGAAAGTTGTAGTAATATAGTTAGGTGACCATTCGTATTAGGTTTATCTAGTGAACTGTTTGTTGACTGTAAAGCTTTCTATTATATATGTACCTATGTACCCTTTAGCTTTAAGTTTCTAGTGTATAATCTCGTACTGATGTTGTTCCGAGTCGGCTGTATTTTGCGTCTATGATAATGTAAATATGTTTGTTATGACATCGCACATGGTTTATTCTTTAATGCGGGAAGTTATAATTGTTGTTTTTGTGACTGTCCATTTGCCAAAAAAATGGAAGATATGTGACACACACCAATCTGCAAATGGCCAGCCTGGCGAAATACGACCTTCTCTCAGGAAAATCCTGAGTTCATGCAGTTGAAACCTTGAAACACTAATTATAACTTAATAGAATATTATCGGGACTTAATGACGTGAATTTTTTTAAAGGTACGAACCTTTTTTTTACCCGACGTTTCGATCGAATCGTGCACCGATCGTGGTCACGGATTGACTCATATATTTCAAGCGATAATATTCTAATATGTTTAAAACTGATTATAACCTCTAATATTTAAACAATTTCACGAAGGTTCATAAATTTCTGCGATTTGTAAACTTTATATAACTATATAGAGGACATCATCGCATCAATATTTAAAGGTTTACCTTTTATTGCCCGACGTTTCGACCGTATTGCAACACGTGATCACAGATAGAGTCTACCCGTGACCACATCCGTTGCAATTCAATTTACACGATTAAGTATTAGTCCATATAATTCTACAATATCACGAATAAAGAACAATAAGAATAAACTCTATGCAAATCTCGAACATTAATATTGTCACGACATAGCCAACAAATACCGGAGCTTCCCTCAGCCAGGCCTTCGTCGTATCAGCTGGTACCATGTGCGTGCAATCACAGAACCTGTCACTTACACCCAGTGTGCGTGACTCGAAATTGACGAGATACCCCAGGAGCCTACCAAACCCCCCTCTTTATAGAAAATTGTTGTGCCGTTATTGCGTTATTACTACTTTCCTTATGGATTTTTGGAAGTCGGAATGTTTAGGGATGGTTAGGTTGTTGAACTGATGTTAATAAGTAGTTGTTTTGAGGTCAATAACATGCTTAAATGAGTGGTTGTGGGTATGTTTGTTTTAATAAGCGCCTGTTGAAATAAATGTAGCACATAATTGCGGTTTGCGTAATTTAATTACTTTTATTGAAATAATAAAATATATATAGGTATATTTTTAAAGACGACTCTCGCAGTAGGTTACAACCCCTGTGTGGTGTGATTTTACAAACATACAAGTTACGGACACAAAGTGTACCCAGACTCGGAACAACAATTTGTGGATCACACAAAATGGTGTCCCGCGTGGGAATCGATCCCACGACCTCTAGCGTAGCAGTCGGATACACTCCCTCCGCGCTACAGAGGCACTCGAATGCACTTAATGAAATATTATATACTTACATTTTTATTAAGTAGAAAAATATATATCTATTTCACCCTTCAATAATTTACTCAAAGTATGTATATAAAATATTCTATTTTAGTAACAAACAGTAGTCAGTAATTTTGTACTGTAATAACTATGTACAGTAACTTCAATCAATAAGGTATTTGACTGAAGTCAAATCAGCCTCTTTTTAAGAAACGCCAAAATCGACTCGCTCCGTACAAGTTTGAATGGAATGCTAGCATATGACGTCACGTTTTCTATGTTCAAATCACTTACTTTTAGTCATTGACTTAATAACAAATTTAGTGTTTATTTTTATGATTAAACATTATTAAACACGTTAAATTATTAAATGAACATATTTTTTCAGAACACGTTATAATACATTTTGTTTTAAAACCCAATTGATTGATTGAAGTTACTGCACAAAGTTACTACAGTTTATTTTTATAAAACGTTAAAAAGTTACGCCTTACACACTTTATGATAAGGATCAAATAGTAGATGAGCAACATTTTTCAGAAATAATCTTTACTAAAAATTCTTTATCCTAATCCTACTTAAATAACGTTGCAAACTCTAATCAACAGGAAAGTGGATGTCCCATAAACAATCCCTAGTCTTGTTTTACAAACAAAATTATACACGTTCGAGCTCATTTCCACACAAATAAACCGAACATTATTTAGTGCACTCGCTCTTAGATTAAAAATAGTTACACTAATAATTGGCCCACATTCTACATTTCCATCAACATCCGTAATGGTGCAATGCTTCCTACATTCGGACTTCTGGATTGCACAAATATATAATTTAATTTTAATCCAGGAATCCAAGTCTATGAAGAAAGTTTTTTAGGGTTCTAAAGGGCTGAAACGAGGGTTGCAAATTCAGAGAATCAACTCACGAAAGAAGAAACTAGGCATACATTTCGAGGATAAAAAGTACTTGTAGCCTATATGCTATTCCAAACTGATCTATCTCAGTGCGATTTTTTTATTTTTTATTTTGGCGTGATGAAAGTTTACATCGCGAGTCATTATTCATATTGTTCATCTTATTATAAGATTGCAACTAATTACAAAAACTGCAGTTAACTACAAAATTAATTATTAAATAAAGTTTGCAATAAAAATGAATTAAAATATTTTTTTATTTTTTTTCCTTTACTTTATTACAACACTTAAAATATCCCTAGATTTTTATTTGAAGAGAGGTTTCTTCAATTGAAAATCTAGGAAAATTTTAAGTGTTGTAAGAAAATAAAGGAAAAAAAAATAAAAATTTCACTAAGCTCATCGCTTATCAGTGCACCATTACTTTCGGTTTCCTTTTGGATTGTAGTTACGTAGTAGGTATTATAAATACAAACAACCATGTTCAGCAAGGTATATTTTTGTATCTACTCACCTCAGATTTTTTTTAACCCTTCGCCCCTGTCGACCACCACTGACTTTACTCTCTTTAGGCCCTTGTCCCATCAACAACGGCGAGAAAACGATTTTCTTCCTCAAGTATACAAAAGAGATCATATTAATAGTCCATCGCTGTTCACACTGTCGAGACTCGTCTTAAACCGTATCTCTTTTATTTACGCGTCTACATCTATTGGACGTATCTTGGCGTTTCTCAAACGAGAAAATAGTTGATAGTTACTCGCTACTCGTCGGCGGTGAGACAAGCGCCTTAGTCTATTGTTGTGGTGTCTTTATAATCTAGGATATAATCGCGAACATACATTCATATATTCACCTTTTTTATTTTCACGTACAATGGTCCACTTTGTGGACTAAGTAAGGAAAGCAAAACCCTAATATACAATAATAATAATAATATCTTGGGACAACTCACACAACGCTATCTGATCCCTAACTAGGCAGAGCTTGTACTATGGCAACTAGACAACTGATAAACATACTTTTATATTTTTCTAAATTCATGCATATTATAGATAAATAACACCTAGACACAGAATAAACCATCGTGCTCATCACACAAAGTTTTATCTTGGATGGGGATTGAACCCACGACCGCTTGCGTAGCAGTCGGATAGACTCCCATCGCGCCACAGAGCGAGTCAAAAAGAGAGAACTATTAATTATTACAACTCTGAGTATGGGCAAAAGGGGAATAAACTGCGTTCAAAATACATATTTCTCAATGTGTATTTTGGACTGCGTTTATTTTCGATGTTAATCAATGTTTTATATAGCTCGTAAAGCTGGGACCGACTGAAAGACAGAAGCGATTTGTAATAAGTCTTTAAATTTGTTCTGAAATTGTATCGAGTACTGAATATTGGACGGAAACAAAAAGGTGCAACACTTCTTTTTAGACTTCGTCAATTTTAGACTTATAGTCCACAATTGCTCGCGCAAACAAAATTTGTCGTCGCTCTTACCAATAAGTTTTATTAAGAAACATCTTACGTGACACAACTTGGCGCGTGAGCATAAATAACAGCCGCACGGGGTGTTTAAAAGCCAAATTAGTTTTTGTTTTTAAGTTTTATTCATATAAATCTTACAAAACAACTATGCACACATACTAAATTTCTCATTACTGGTTGCAACTAAAAGGTTCCAAATATGGACCAAAGTCGGTACATTTAGTTCGCCCACAGTAAGACAGTATCCTTACATATCTGAAGTGCTGTGAACTTGGCAACTCATCTACTATTAAAATATATATATTACGGGTCTTAATCGCGTGAATAATTTAATAAATTAAACGGCCGTGGTCACGGGAAGACTGAGTCAGTCTTCCCGTGACCACGGCCGTTGCAATACGGTCGAAACGTCGGGCCATAAACAAGGTATTTTACCTTAAATTATTCACGCGATTAAGACCCGTAATATATATATTTTAATAATGTGTACAAATCGCGAAAGTTTATCAACATTTATAACTCATCTACTCTACAATAAAGAGTGACTCATGGTGATATCATAGAATAGGGAGAGTACAGAAAGGAATCTTCTTAGAAAACGCTCTTGAAGAACGCACACATTGACATAGCTCA
Organism: Herminia tarsipennalis; assembly: GCA_945859575.2. Taxonomy (NCBI): domain Eukaryota; kingdom Metazoa; phylum Arthropoda; class Insecta; order Lepidoptera; family Erebidae; genus Herminia; species Herminia tarsipennalis. Next base: position 2,915,293 of record OX243834.2, on the reverse strand, counting down.
CGGACACGGAATCACGGAACGCGTCAAACCAGTGACAGAGAGAGTGCATCGCAAAACAACACAACATTATTTTTACTAAATTTCTCATCACTGGTTACAACTAAAAGGTACCAAATATAGACCAAAGTTGGCACATTTAGTTCGCCCACAATAAGACAGTATCCTTACATATCTCAAGTGCAGTGAACTTGGCAACTCAATACTCTACAATAGAGAGTGACTCATGGTGATATCATAGAATAGGGAGAGTACAGAAGGGAGTTTTCTTAGAAAACGCTTTTCGCGAACGCACACATGGACTTATCTCACGGACACGGTATTACGGAACGCGTCAAACCAGTGACAGTCATCGCAATTCCGTGTCCGTGAACGATGCCTATACACGGTTGAAGTTTCTACGGTGGAGTCCTAAAATTGTAAACTCCATATCAATAATCTACTCTATAAAAATATCAGTTTAATAAAATATTAACATTTTTTTATTAACACTAACCCTAAAGTTAGTGAAAAGCTATGAATGACATCTTATGATAAACTGATATTTTTATAGACTCGGTTATTGATATGGAGTTCAAAATTTTCTGTTTTAAAACGATTACAAATTCACAGTGTATGTGCCATGTGCGTTCGTCGAGGGTGTTTACTACGAAGCTTGTGTTCTGTGCTCTCAGTATTTTGTGGTGATATCCTTAGGTCTGTTGGTCATGTATTGTGCCAAATGTAGAAATATAGAGATGGGTGATGAGAGAGTGCGCCAAATCTGTTATGGCGCTTGCTATTTGTAGATGTTTATTTAATTTGTTCTTTATGATTCTATTTATAATGTTGGCGTTTTCTACACTATAATAATATATATCTATACTAATATTATAAAGAGGAAAGATTTGATTGTTTGTTTGTATTGAATAGGCGCCAAAACTACTGGACTGCTTTTAAAAATTCTTTCACGATTAGAAAGCTACATTATCGGGGCTATATTTTATTGTCAAAAATTGAAGATCCCTACGAAAATTACAATAATGTATAAAAAGCTACGATATGACACCCGTGTGAAGCCGGGGCAGGCCTGGCAGTTAGTGTGTAATATAAAGCCAAGTTTGTTGTATGTATGCGTATATGTTTAATGATTCCAATGCAGTTTTTTTTTAAGTTGACTTTAGATTAAACGAGTGAATGTACATTTTAGCTGCAATTGACTGGCCAGTTGATGTAGTGACTTCAACTGCTAAGAATGAGGCCGTGGTTTTTTATAGGTACCAAGGATAAATTATTGAAACCCTTATTGTCTTGTGCATTATAATTGCCTTATAATTGTTATTAAAACATATGTTTGACTTGTTACAGATGAACAAGAAAGAGTACAGAAAAAGACGTTTGTCAATTGGATCAATTCACATTTATCAAAGGTAAGAAAATAAAGAATTAGTAGAACTATAACAACCTAGGTTTCCTCATAATCTTAGTATTAAGACTCAAACTATTATTTACAATTAACAATGTGGACTATGAACCAAATATACCTAGTAGAATTAAATCATAGTTTGTAACGTCCACAGGGATTATTATTATTTACACGATGACATTCAAGTTTATTATTATCATTCATTTCTTAAGTTTATTAGAGGAGACAGTCATGGGTGGATCCAGGATTTCATTCTGGGGGAGGAGGGGGGAGGGGGCGCACGAGAGTGCCGAATCTGACTTGCTTACGACGCCAATCGGAGGGAGGCGGGTTTATTTAGTTTTGCACCGGCTATGTGTACCTAGTCCTAAAATTCGGTAGACAAAACCACCATCTAAGGGGGGAGCACGTGCCCCCGTGCCCCACCCCCATGGACTGTCTCCATAGGCGGGCCTATGGAGACAGTGCTAGATTATAAATAAAGGTCTCATATCGATGTAAAAAGCAAATTAAAATACAAACGTCACCTCTTTAAAAAAAATACAGTCTAATGGTTATGGCATCAGTCTCGCAATCTTGAGGTCGCGGGTTCGAATCCTACCCATTTACTACCGACGTGAATCCACTCCTAATACAAGCCTTTGAGCTTAGCTGGAGGACTTAACAAGATTGCTAGTAATGTGGGACTCAATCCCACATTGCTAGTTACCTTTTTTTTTAAAAGAAAAAAAAACTATCATACCTCACCAATCGCGATCTTCCGTTACTAATAAATTATGTCCGAACTCTTTAAAAAGCCATGTACGTTAACCCCAATATTTATTATAGTCTATATGTTTCAGCGCATACCGCCACTGCGTATAGATGACCTAATCTACGACCTGCGCGATGGAACCAAATTGTTGGCGCTGCTTGAAGTGTTGTCAGGGGAGAAGCTGGTGAGTGGGACCTGACTGTTTAGTTTAAGAAATCAAAAGCGAGAATTAAGCTACAATAAACAGAGCACAAGAGAAAAGAACTTGGCAATAACTGTTAATCCAGCTTTCCTTTGTTTTAAAATACAACAAGCCTTGTGTCGCGGGGATTTGACAAACATTCAAATCATGGACTCAAAGTACATCCCGACTCGTATCAACAATTTGTGGATCACACAAAGTGGCCTCCAGTGTGGGTTTGATACATTCATTCTTTATACATTCTTCCACCGCGCTACCGACCGAGGCAGTTTAATAATACTCTAAATTTATAAGTTTGTCATGAGATATTTGATGCTCTTTCATGCAAAAAACAACTAAACTAATTTTAATTGAACTTTACAGTAATTTCGTTTATAAATCACAATTTATTATTATTAAACATAACCGGTCGAAACCGCCGGGAAAACCTGCTTACTGATATGTTTAAAGCTTGTAACTCTCTGGTAGCTCTCAAACGAACGACGACGGATTTAAATACTGTATATTTATAAGCTACTATTTCAAACATTGACAAGCGTTTTTCAACAGCCAATGGAGCGCGGCCGAGTTCTCCGAAGACCGCACTTCTTATCAAACGCAAACACAGCGCTCCGCTTCCTTGCCGGCAAGAGGATCAAACTGGTTAACATCAACGCCGCAGACCTGGTCGACGGTCGGCCTGCCGTCGTTCTAGGTCTAATATGGACCATCATCCTCTATTTCCAGGTAGGAGTTGGAGTTTTCTTGGTCTGGGAAGAAAGACGATGAGCTGCAATAAGGTTTTTAGGAACAGAGATACCATATCACAGGTGGTTAAAGAAAGTTAAAGAGTACCTAAATTACTTGAAAATTCTTTCTTCTTCATACAGAAGTGAAATTAAATTGAAAGTTTAACGATATCGATGCGTCCTGAGTCCTGATGATGGGGATCATGAATGAGAATGGTCTTACTAAATCTGCTGATAGTGGGATAAAACTGAGGTAGAATTAAATTCTATAGAGTTAATAGGTGGATAATATTTGTTGTAATATTTAAAATATCTTAAACATTTCTAACAGAGAAAAATCTTGCAATTAAAATTACTAAGACAGCTTTAAATGTTAAAGTATGTACGTATGTTTCATTGGACGTCTTATGAGAGGCTTTCGTAAGATGCCTATGTTAGGAAGTAGATTAACAACTTCTAATTAAATAAGGCTTTACGACGCCTTTGATAGGTTCATAAATTGGCTTGGTAGGATTGGATTGGTTGTCGATAGTTAATATGAAATAGCTTTGGATGACTATTTAAGGATAGTTGAATGAGAGTTGATTCTAAACATTGATTAAATTACTACCTATTCGATACTCGCTAACATGCTTGATTGATTGATTCGTCGGGGAACCACTGGACCTATAGATGAACATTAGCTAAATGATATTTATAAATATTACTAAGGAGAAAATTATGCTAAAAGACCATATGAAAAATAAATAGAATTTATTGGTAACTTAATATATGTGATTAATGGAGTTATAGTTGATGGGAAATGTATACCTATTTTCAAGTTAAAGTCGAAATTACGTACGAAACCCCATATATTAAAATAGTCGTATGAAAATTGAACTCATTACTAGATATCGAATAGGATTACATTATTCCTAGTAATATAATCTAATCTGAAAGTTAAAGTTAGATAATCCATTCCCGCTATAAAAAAATATGTTATTGATGGTATTAAAAATACAATCAACAAACTGTTTTCTCAGAAGCGATTGTATTACACGTCAAAAACATAGAAAGTAATTTGGATACTGTTTCTTTAATTTCACCTATTGCAGCTCATTGTTTTGTTTAACACTCGCACAGTGTGGTTAGAATTAGATATCAATTACTTACGTAATTCCCACAGTAATGTGTAGGTAGAATAGACCTTCACTGTGTACGTTTACTACAGTAAGAAAAAGTTCATTGCAGTTTACATTGTCTGAACTGGTGACCTCACCTGTTTTGTTTATACTATCTTAATGAACATTTCCATCATTATCTTTCTTTAATTCGTTTCGATAACTACTATTATTAGAGTCTGCTACTTATATAACTCATCTGTATACTATTACTTAACCGGTTTTATTTTATTCATATTTCTGGTTGACATTTTAATTGATCTTCAAAATTTAACTTCATGTTTCTTTACTGAACAACCAATAGCAGACTATTAGCGTCATAATTTAATGCTCTAACATTTATATCCCTTTGATCTTGTATATTACAATCTATAGCTACATTATAACTTCTGAATGTTTTTCCATCTGTCCCTAATGACTGACGTAGTTGCACTATTTAGCGATTTGTATCTTTAAATAAGTATATTATCCAATATTATTTCTGTATATACCATTAAAATGAGGATACACTCAACAAACTATCTTATTTATTATTCTATAAATATCATAACATTTATTCATGTTATTGCTCATGGTATTTGAATATTGTAATGAAAATTTTATTTGTCTATTCTCATTTTAATTGGCTTGAACTAATTTTGTTTGCGCAAGCTTCGCTCAATGTATTGGACCCACAGGATCGAGGACCAAAGGTGGGTATGCGCCACACTGCTTTTAAAGTAATCTGGTCTCTGGGTATCTTACATATCATCATTCTATTAGTGTACTACTATTTATGGCTCTTACAAATTTTGCGGATGAAATTATTATTACCTTTTCTAGTGGTTGCATAAATAATAACCATTAGTAGCTTAGTGTGCATCAGCTTTTATTCATTAAAGAATGATAAAAATCGAACAGCTCGGAGTGGTTATTCCAGTTGATGCGTTAAACCGATTACAATCTTGCTAACACTCGTAATTGAATGTCTTTGCCTTTACTATATGCTATTATTTATTTATTTAAAAACCAGAGACCAAATATTACATAAGTAGGTACTGCTATTGGTTGATAAAATTGGTACAATTGATCATAGATCACCTATGAAACTCGCAAATCACATCACTTTTAGTTTATTATCATCACTGGATTAGATTAAGCGTAGGAGGAGGAGTGAATAGGCAAATTTGTGGCTGATTACATCATAGATGATGTAGCCGGCGCCAATTAATAGCACAAGTTGTTAATTTGTTGTGTTGTATTACCTATTCTTTGAATCTTATTATTAGCATTAATACTGTAATTATTTTTACGATTCTTGTTACAAATTTGCAAATGATATTTGCTATCTACATCATCTAAGAAAATCAGTTTTCAATATTGGCAGCTTTTATCATTAAATCGTGTTTAATCAAAACAGGTTTTGTATCCAGAGTCACTTAAGCGTACAGCGAACTTTGGACAGGTCAGCTTAAAATTGCAAAATTCAATTTTTGATGTTCCAGTACCTAGCTTTTGTACGAGATGTTGAACATCTACACCCCTATCAGCAAATGAAACAACAGTTTGAGGCCTGAAACCCTTTGTGTGACCCCTATACCCTAATATGATATCAAAAGCCTACCTAAATATTTTTTGAAGTCCCTCAAGGCACAATTGTTTTGTTATTTTTTTTAATTTAATTTTTTAAAGCGTAGGTCAGTTTTTATTACTGATGTTGTATTTTTTTACCTATCACCACAGTGCCTAAAAATGCACTCCCTTTGCTTTAAACCAGATTAAAATGTAACAAAATTCCACATTTAAGTGGTATTCGAAAATCCACACTTGTTATATCCGACTGATGAAATTGACTTATATATCGTTTGATATTCATCCAAAACGTGAGTGAACGCTAGTGGCTTGTTTCTTTCGATTGGATAATACTGAGTGCGATATTAGCACTATTTTTTCCCGATCCTGTTTTTATAAAGCTTTAAATCAGCTTTTGAATCGTTAAATGTGCATTTGGTAATGTAATATGTTGCCGCCAGATTGAGGAGAACAGCCGGGCACTAGAGTACTTGTATGGATCTCGGTGCGCTTCTGTTATGTCACACGAGTCAGGAGCCGCCACTCCGACTCAGCGTGCCGAAGATAAATGGAAGCAGGGAGCGAAGAAGACACTACTGCAATGGGTCGCGAACGCTTTACCGAAGTAAGTAAACTTAAGAAACTTAAAAGATTACTGACATTATATGCAAGTAGAATAATGTTCTAAAGAAAGGGCTTTTTAGAAAGATGTGGCGAGTCCACGAATAATTACAGACATTATAGCCAAAGACGAAAGTAATTAATAAATCGAAATAGGTAGGTACTTTAGAAATCCAGTAATCTGTAGTTATTATGAAAATATATATATTTAAGGTAAAATACCTTGTTTATTGCCCGACGTTTCGACCGTATTGCAACGGCCGTGGTCACGGGTAGACTGAAGTCTACCCGTGACCACGGCCGTTGCAATAAGGGTAGACTCCAGTCACGTGGTCACGGGTAGACTAAAGTCTACCCGTAATATATATATTTTCTTAATGTGTACAAATCTCGAAAGTTTATCAACATCTGTAGTTATGTATGTCGTCATTAATATGTTATCCGCAGATGGATATTAATGACATAACTAGTCTTATTTATCTTATTTCATTCAAGATATGCCTATTTATAGCTAACAAACTATGCAAAATAAATTACAACGTGACAGTGCGGTCATTTACATTTAAAGCGTGCAGCTTTTCATAGTTGTTAGTTCAGTGTTTCTAGTTAAATGCATCTGGATTGTTACTGGCTACAGTCCGAGACAGATTCATTGTAGCATTGATAGTATTTGAGGCAGATGCGTAATTTTCTAGTTTCATATTATTTTTTTGTTGACTTTCATTTTTAGGGCCCTTTAGAGTCTTAGAAAGCTTTAGTGATGCCGTATTTTTTTATACCGGTGCCAAATGAAACCGATATTGGTACTGTGTACTGCGATGTTTGTGTTCTTCTTTAATGGGTCACCAATTTATTAAAGTAAGTCATCATTACATTCTGCCGTCCGCTACTGGACATAGGCCTTCCTCGACGGTTATCACTCTGACTGGTCATCTAGGCGTCCGTTGCTAAGGCCTCCCCCAAGGGTCACTACTCTGACCGGTCTTATTCTACCCATATCCACAAAATTTTTATATATTTCGCAACCTGTAGTAGTCGTAATTTGCGTAAGAAGGCTAGTAAACATTGGTATCATTGTTAAATGTTTGGATTCTGAAATCATGCTTATTTGTAGTAAATTGGTTTATTATCACTGTCCAATATTTTTAGATATTAAGTATCATTCAAAAACACATTTTTGTAGCCGTAGCACGTTAAGTGTAGGTATGTATAATTTCCACTCTGAAAAAAAGATCACATAATATTACCGAAAACTGATTAGCAAACGTTAACAGATTAAAGATAAAATTATAAATTTAGCTTACAACATAGTTTAGATGTTTTCAGAAAAAAGCATGCGGAAAAAGCGTTAAACACGCGAAGTTAATTCTTTAATGAATTAGTCAAAGGGTTTCAGCCAATTGCAATTACTTTAGGGCGAACATGAAAGAAACACTAAATCGACTGAGAATCAAATAGTCAAATTTAAATAACTGACGTCAATAGATATACCTACTGTGGGCGCTAGAATAAAATAATTCCGTCATTAATCGTCTCAAATGTTGCCAAATGACACAGATCCGTTGGCCCAGTTTTAATACAGCTGCAATATACGATTTATTGTTGACTGCAACTAATTGCTATTTGTAGAATGTTAATATTTTTTATCATTTTATTATTGACTAGCTGTCCCGCGCATCTTCGTATGCGTAAATTTTCTCCGTTTTTGCAACATTTTTCATTGCTGCTCCGCTCCTAGCTTATAGCCTTTCTCGTTAAATGGGCTACCCAACAGTAAAAGATTTTTTCATTCCTGAGATTATCGCGTTCAAACAAACAAACAAACTCTTCAGCTTTATAATATTAGTATAGACTCGACAAATGGGCTATCAAACAGTAAAATAATTTTTCAATTCAGACCCGTAGTTCCTGAGATTATCACATTCAAACAAACAAACAAACTCTTCAGCTTTCTAATATTAGTATAGATAGAATGACGTTAACCACGGATTCACCCGCGTCGATGTTAGCTACCAAGTGTAGTCCGCATTCTCTCTTTAATGTCAGCCGTTCCTTCCCCCAGCTCTAAGTTATCTCCACACCAAATTTCATCAAAAGTCCTGTAGTTTCTGAATTGCCTACAAGGTCTATCATTCTAGGTCTATCTGATTACGTTTTTATAATATTTGATTACATTTGATTAAGTCCGTGGATTCGCTCGCTTAAAGTTGTCGTGTACATATTTCTGAGTCCAAAGTATACTCTCACCAATAAGTGCTATATTTTGACGAGTGTTGACAAAATTAATGATCAGAGACTCTGATCAGTGAGATACTAATTGATACATTTGTACTGTACATATGTATCAATTAGTATCTCACTGCTCGATTTATAAACTATATCTATGCTGTAATGTGGACCCGTGAGTCCTGACTGTTTGTCATCAGAATAACATATCGTCAACTACATCTTCGTCTTTATACAATTTTGGACAGATGATTAATAATAAATAATAACGGCCATATTTTTAATTTCAGGGATTCAAACATTCAAGTGTCAGATTTCGGTCCATCGTGGCGCGACGGAATCGCGTTCTTGGCTATCATAGACGCTATCAAAGCAAACCTCATCAATTTAGCCGAAATGAAGAGAAAGACGAACAGACAGCGTCTGGAACACGCGTTCGATGTAGCAGAAAGCGAGCTCGGCATCGCCAGATTGTTGGATGCCGAAGATGTGGATGTTGACAAACCAGATGAAAGGTCAATAATGACATACGTAGCCCAGTTCCTGCACAAATATCCTGAACCCAAAGTGAGTAACATATCATTTGTTGTATACGTATTATATGACATAGTTTTTTTTAGTATTTAATAGAACTCCTAATTCCATCTTAAATTGTCTGACTGATCTTAGTAGTTTCTATTTGCAATTACTATTTATACATCAATGATTTCAATCTCTAATCATATATATCTAAATGACTATAATCAATCATAATGTCAAGCAATTTTTCAATTTAGAAATCTCTATGAGAGTATCTAGTAATCTGATGTAGTAAAATATTAACGATATTTTTTATTGTAACAGACAACTGGACCGGATGCCGTAGCGGCAGTCCAAGAGGAGTACGAATCTCTTAGAATGTGGTTGACTGAACGAGTCTCCATAGTTCAAAGGCAATACGACACGCGAACTCTCTCACGTAACTACGACGACTACATACGTGCTGAGAGAGAACGACTTAATCGCGAATCTACATACCAGAAATTAGAAAAACTCATGTACACACAAAGTCTTGTCGCCATTGCGCCCAAATCGTGGCGCGAGCTCGTCTCCTTATGGATAGAATTAGAAAGACTGCACAGAAGATGGTTGTGGCTGTTGGACTCTGATCTTCCGGGAGATTTCAGAGTCGTGGGCGAGTGGTTAGCGAGAGCCGAATACCTTTTGTACTTCGACGAAATACCATCTAGTTTAGACGAAAGAACCGCTGCGATCATTAGCGAAAAGTTAGAGGAACACAGCGCGTTCTTCGCTGGTTTACCAGAGGTCATCGACAGATTCGAAGCAGCTTTGCGATCGCCGGACGCTGCTAGGATCCCTGGCGAGAGGCTTCAAGACATGAAAGAGCGACTCGAGACTGTGAGTCGAAGAGCGCCACAGAGGAAAGCCAGATTAAAGTACTTGGAGCACAAATGTTGTATCGTGGCCTTCACGGAGTTGACAAAAGCGAAACTTGCCGCGTGGACCGGCAAGTATGGTCGTATAGACCATGTACGTGCCTTATTAGACGATTACGATAATTTTGTGACTAAAAATAAGATTTTCCAGGAGTTTGATAGAGCTTTCGTTGATATTAAGCAAGTAGCTGAAGAGTATAAGAGAGTTTGTGAAGTGGATAGGACAGAATCGAGAGATATCGATTCTTTCTTGAAAGATGTGTCTGAGACGTGGAGGCGAGTGGCTTCTGACGTGAGGTGCGCAAGGAGTGTTCTAGAAGAGGTCATAGCTCACTGGGAACGCTGGAATACATTGGCTGATGATTTCACCACATGGTTAGACAAGGCACAGCATATGCTGAGAGTGTCCGAAGATGAGAGGTTGGAGTTCTTCCAAGATCTGACGGTGTGGAAGGAGAGGCATCAGCTTTTGGGTGATGCAGCTGGATTCTTGGCTGCAACGTGCTCCGAAGAGATCAGTTCGGAGGTGAAGAGAAAGTATGTAGAGATTACAGAGCGTTGGGAGCGCGTCTGGGAGGAAGCTGAAAGGTGAGTAATTAGTAAAATAATATTATTTAATTATGCACTTATGTTTCTATACTTGATTCAGTAAGCAAATTAGGGTAAACTGTTGTTTGGCTCGGATCCATTTATGTTTCAAATCAATTTTGAAATCTATAGGAAATCGATTTTAAAAGTCCTCCCAACCAGTTACAGCAGAGTGCTGTAAAACCAATGCGCTATAACTGGTTGGGAGCGAAGTGAACGACATTCTACACATCTTAAATACAATTTCATTCATATTATTTTGTTCTACGGTCAAACAACGGCTTGGTTCGCTTACGATGATGATCCCACGGTAATATTCGATATTACAAAGGTGTCGTTTATTCTCACAAAACTGTTCTTTCAAACATCGAAGAAATACACCGCATTGCTAAGCTAACGGCTACTTATTGACATTGATTGTTATACTTCCCTACTTAATACTCGGCCCATTGAAACGAGGTATAAATAAACATGTTTCGCAACAAGAAACTTTAATACTTAACGGTCAATTTTCGACTGCTTCAGTAGTACAGTGGAACTGTATATGATAGGGATCCCACTCTATTATATCCACAAACTATTGTTCAGAGTTAAGATATACTTTGTGTTAATTACAAGTTTGTGAAATCCCCCGCGACACTGGTCTTAAAAGGTGCGTCCAAACGGGCCATTTTTTGTGGCGGCACTATTGTCAACTAATCGCTCGGCCAATAATGGCAATATGTCTGCAATTGTATGGCGCATGATTCAGTCTCCTAAACAGGCTACACAACCTGGCAACAATAAAATAGAGAGCGACTGAAACAACAACAAAATTGGCCGGGCAACATTGCGGAAAATCGATCGCTCAGCGATCGTCCGGCAACCATCAAATCAATATTGGAGAGTACTGCCATGTTGCCGGCCACAGCATTGCCGCCAGAAATTGTCGTAAAAAATGGCCTGATTAGACGCCGTAAGTTGGTATTTTAAGGTAATGAGACCTTAAATATCAACTTTAAATACATAACAATTTTGCTTTTATAGCAATCGCAAGCATTGCCCAAATACCATTAATGTCATAATTAATCCCATAACTACGTTCCTCAGATATGTCCGTGGTGGAGATGCTCTTCGTAACCGTCGCGAGTTGGCTCAAGGTGTCAGATCCTTGGACTCATGGTTGGCAGCCGCGGACAACCTCCTGAACAGACAACCTCGTGCCAACACAGTTGACATCCAGTCTTATATAGACAAGTTGTTGCAACTAAATTCTGAGATAGAACATCATGAGGAGCTGTTCAAGACTATTAGCAGGTTTGTGAGCTATATTTACCTGCTTATATTTTCAATGTGATATGGTATTTACTGAGGGTACTGCTAGATCTGTATTTCTTGGTATGACTTAATATTTTATTGGGGTAAATAAACAGTATTACAAATTGCAATTAGCAAATATATTTAACATAGTTATGGCCTAGAGGTTAGTGACCCTGACTGCTAAGATGGAGGTCGTGGGTTCGATCCCCACCCAGAATAAACTTTGTGTGATGAGCACAATGGTTTATTCTGTGTCTGGGTGTAATTTTTCTACAACATGTATGTATTTACAATTATTTAAGTATGTTTATCATAGTACAAGCTGTCTGTACAAGTTGTCTGTTTACCATAGTACAAGCTCTGCTTAGTTTGGATCAGATAACGTTGTGTGAGTTGTCCCAAGATATTTTTATTATTATTTAAGTTTCTAGAAAAGGTTTATTCGAGCGACAGCTATATAAAATAAAATTAAACTTTAACTTATTTTCGGTTTTTGTGCTTAATTATAATTATAAATAACCAATACCTAAATTTTAAATTTCTTTTGAATCGAAAATAGAGTCGATATTTGAGATAAAATCATATTGTTTTGTATTGGACAAGTACTCTGTGGATCGATTCTACTTAAACTAAATATTCAACCATGCCGGAAAACCATCACAATAAACATTCATGTTGGGAAGTAGAGAGTTTAAAATAACTCATGGGTAATAGATAAATCTCCATTAAGACTGACATCCAAATCCCGCAATAAAATAATCTTCTTTCCAGAACGTTCCAAAACGCCATCGCCGAAATGCCTCGTGATGAGGTCGAAGCCAACATGGCCAAGTTGAAGCAACAGAAGGAAGCTCTTGTAAGAGTTCGCGCTTCAGTGCCTGTCAAACTACATCAGTACAGGCAACTGTTGGTGCAGCATGAGTCGTTGGAGAGCGGGCAGAAGGAGATCGGCTCTTGGTTAGATAGGGCTGAAGATGCTTTGAGGACCGGAGGAGAAGGCAGGACTACACGGTGAGTTAAATCATCCTTTAAAGAAAGTGCATATTTTTTGTTATAAAATGAGTTAGAGTAAAATTGCTTGTCAGCCTTAAAGGCTAGATCGTAATGAATTAGGTAGATGACTACAATAACAATAAATTATTTTACACTGTTCAGGAAGGGTGTGTAACGGTTGATATAATAACAAAAAATCTAACGTTCACTTGACATAATATCACTTAATATAATTTTATTTAATATAACGATCAGTTGTCATATTGAACTGTAGATATAATTTCATTTTATCTAATTTCTTTTGATATAATGAACACTTTTTATAATGCACATTTGACATAACATTCGTTTTTTTGTTCTTCCCTTTATACCCTATACATCACCCAACTATTGTTACCAGGAGGATCTGGATGCAATCTGGACTTTAGGGCACCCCGACTCGGATAGGTTAGGTTAGAAGGGGATGGCGGGGTCCTTCGTGGTTTTTTTTTAAACCAACCAGAAGTAGGAGCCCCGCGAAGCGGGGCTCCGTCGACCAAGTCCGACCTCGACCAGAAAATTAGGTCAAAAGAACATTAGGTTAAATGAAAGTTATATTAAAAGAATATTATGCATTTTGAAAATTATATCATATGAAATTAGGTTATTTGATATTAAAGCATATGAAAATTATAACATATGAACGTTATTTCAAGTAAAATTAGAGCATTTGTTATTATATCAAACATTACACACCCGTTCAGGAAATAGCATTTATTTGCAAAACTGTTCTGAAAAACACTGTTTCTCCACAATTTTACGTTACATGAATTTATAAACATTAAAACAAACATTAAAATGAAATTACTTGATAATACTTGTTTTTCATATAAATTAGTACGGGGCGTTTCATAAAAAGATACTGATTTGACTTGACAGTCTCTACCCTATTGTCTTTACAATTGTTTACGATCTAGCCTTTATACCCGAAAAGTGTTACGTCACATTGGCTAAATGTATCTTGTACAATTGGGCGAATTGCACATTTGGGCTTAGTGATTTTATACATTTTTAAAACGCTTCTATTAGCTTCATACGTATGTTTGTATGTTGGTATGTAGGTATGTTAGTGTATGTAAACGTGTTTATCACCCACCTCACAAATTTCGCACATTTTTGAAAATTCATCCCCTAAGGGGATAAAATAGTGGTTGTCAGTTTATTTGAAACTCCACCAGTTTTGAAGTTAGATGTGTGGAATTTTGTGTTTGGCTTATTAATTTAAAATAAAGAAAACATGTTGCTGCGTTTTTATAAACAAAATATAGTTTAAGAAACTAAAAAATATACGCTTTTGAATATATCTTTTCCAAAAGCAAAAAAATATTCATCTATAATAAAAAAAAACCATGAGTTATTAAAAAAAACAGTTTATCGTAAAAGGGTGAGGTTATTATAAATCTCTATCGGAGAATAACTGAAGCAAGAAATATGACATTTTAGCAATATTACAGTAGGGATAGATTTTTTAAATTAATATTGTACCCCTAAGGAAGTTTTTCGACTAAACGGGATCCAGAGCGCGAGAAAAGACGACGATACTGTAAAATCAACCTCCATCATCAATCAACGTTTTATAATTTTTTTGTTTTCATTTTTCCAAAACAGGGAAGTAATAGAAGAACGGTACGAGATCCACCGTACCTTCTTCTCTCGGACCACATACTACAGATCCATGTTGGAGAGCAAGAACAAGGTGTTCCAGAACATCGTGAAGTCAGCTGATACTGACCGCAGCGCTGACGTCACCGAGCAAGTCAGACTCATGCGGGAGATTAATGAAAGGTGAATATTAGAAGAACTTACCATCGTAGGGGTACCAGGGGGGGGGGGCTTGTGGAGAAACCCTAATAAGTAGTCCTTAGAACAAAAGGGAAAAAACCCGCCTGCAAAAAGACAGAAACCAGATACCCTTTCAATTTAATATCAGGTAGGTAATCGGAGGCATTAAATTCAACAGAATTAAATAATGCCTCCGACTGCATGATATTAAATAATTTGAAGGGTATATTGTTTCTGTCTTTTTGCAGGCTGTTTTTATTTGTTTTAGCCGGCTTCACAATGTGTGGAACCGGCGTTAGTGATCTATTATGTTTTTAATTATAATGTTTATTATGTGTTGGCAAATCTTCAATATGCAATTATTTGCATATTGAAGATTTGCTATTTATAAAAGACTATTTTTAAAATAATTATTACTTAGACTTCCTCTGTGTCTCAGTGGGAATATGTACTAGAATGCTGGGCCAGAGGTGTGGGTTCAATTCCACCACTTTCAACACCACATTGTGTGATCCACAAACAGTTGTGTCTGGGTGTACTTTGTGTTTGTGATTTGGTTGTTAAATAATGTATAAATTCCCGCTACAGTGTGGATGTCGTCTTTAGCTATTTATTTCATTTATATTTCTTTCGTGCATGTTCCATGTGAAAATCTTCATCAACCTATAAACATATAGCCAAAATAACAACACATTATTAACAATCCATCTTTCCCACCAGATTTGCCCACGTTTCTTCAGAAGCCACGCGTAGAGAAGCCGACCTTCAACGCTTGGTCAGGGCTTGGGAAGACTTTGAAGCCAAGAAGCGAGCGGTCGAAGAGTGGGCTTCAAGAGCCGAAGCCTTACTGGCTGACAACCGAGTTGACTCCAAACAGGCGGTTGATTTCCACAAGAGATTCTTCCAAGGTGCTGATGAAAGGGCTGTGTCGGAATTGGTGCGATCTGGACGGGAGCTTATTGAGGTATTGTGTTTATTTTTTAATATAATATAGATGTGTGTTCTGTTTTAAATCAATCAATGACAATAGGTATTTAATTTAAATAAATTAGCTCCTTTGAAAAAATATGTTGGTCCTCATGCTTTATTATGTACTAGCTGTCCCGCGCAACTTCGTCTGCGTAAATTTTCCCGTTTTTTTTAATAATCCTATGTTACTTCTAATACCTCCAAGAATATGTGTACAAAGTTTCATGATGATCGGTTGAGTAGTTTTCGCGTGAAAGCGTAACAAACAAACTATATTCACATTTATATATTAGTGGGGATAATCATAACATAAATTCTTAAACACTTTAAATTATGATCGAATGTTGTTCAGTAGAATATATGAGACATTATAGTCTAATATAAAAAAAAGAAATAATTTATTTCGACTTAAATACAATTTTACACATTACATACAAAGAAAAAAATAACAACACGTTAGCAATATAATAAAAAATACATACTTATATTTATATAGTTAATTATGTCGAAAATAGAACCTAGTTCAGCATATGCCAGGCTAACGCCTGACGCTGACTACTAGGCCCTTATGTGACTATTATTAGCTTTGTTTTTCATCATATCATCATATCAACCCATATGATGGCCCACTGCTGGGCACAGGTCTCCCCAGTAGATCCTGGGGGTAATTGCCATAATCGCCACGCTTGGCGAGCGGGTTGGCGATCGCAGTAAGGCTTTAGGTACGCAGAGGACGCTGCTGCCCGTCCTCCGGAGTGAAATCCCTTCCCGACTATTCTTTTTTCTTTTTCTTTTTAAAAAAGACGTGTGTCGCAGGGGACTTTACAAACATACAAGTCACGGACACAAAGTACACCCAGACTCGGAACAACAATTTGTGGATCACACAAAGTGGTGTCCCGTGTGGGAATCGAACCTCTTGCGTAGCAGTCGGACACACAAAAGTATTGTATTGGATGGCATATATTATAAAATGACTTGCAAATTTTTAAGAGCCTTTAATTGCTTTACCCAAAACGAACGAGTTATAATGTTACTTGGGATTCGGCTCAATGACAAGTGAAGTGGCAATTGTATTTCAACGGCTAGAACTCCTGACAAAATAATGTAGCAAAACACAATTACAATAATTTACAAAACAGAACTTCAATATTTATGAAGGCTGTGAAAATATTAATTACTAGCGGACGCCTCGCGGTTTCACCCTCGTAGTTCCCTATCCCGTGGGAATACAGGGATAAAAAATAGCCTATGTCACCCGGGGTTAGTGTAGCTTCACAACGATGAAAGAATTTTTCAAATCCGTCCAGGAGTTTCGGAGCCTATTCAATACAAACAAACAATCAAATCTTTCCTCTTAATTTATATATATATATAATATTAGTATAGGTTAGCTGACCCGTGCAACTTCGTTTGCGTGATTTTTCCCCATTTTTGCAACATTTCTCACTGCTGCTACGTTTCTATTGGTCGTAGCGTAATGTTATGCTTATAGCTTTCCTCGATAAATGGGCTATCTAACAGTGAAATATTTTTTCAATTCGGATCAGTAGTTCCTGAGATTACCGCGTTCAAACAAACAAACTTTTTAGCTTTATAATATTAGTATAGATGAATGTTTAAATGATGACAACACTACAACACTATAAATTACAATACAGTAGCCAAAACTATAATTGTACAATACTAACTACAAGTAACCGACCGCTCTGGGCGGCAACAAATGAATTTATACATAGCTCTTTATTATTATTATTTCGACGATATTCGATACTATACTCGACGTACATCAGTCTCATTAGTGTAAAATTGTAATATACTCAGTTATAATAATGAAGTGTATCACCCGCAGTTGGTGTCAGAAGAAGCCCGTCCCCGCATAGTGTCGACCGTGGAGCAGCTGCAGCAGCGCTGGCGCTCGCTGCTGGACCGCGCGCCTCCGCACCTCATGCGCCTGGAGTTCCGCCTCGACGAGCAGGTGTTCCACCACACCATCAAGGACATCGACAAGGAGATCGTCTATGAGGAACAGGTTAGTAATCTTGTTATGTTTCCAAGGGTTCCCTTTTATTCATTACTAGCTGACCAAAGTCAATTTTGCAACATTTTTCATTGTTGTGCCGCTCCTATCGGTCATAGCGTGATGTTATTTAGCTTATAGCCTTCCTCGATAAATGGGCTATCAAATACTAAAAGATTATTTTTATTCGGACCAGTAGTTCCTGAGATTATCGCGTTCAAACAAACAAACTAACTCTTCAGCTTTATAATATTAAACTAGCTGTCCCGCGTCTGTATACATTTTCCCGTTTTTGCAACATTTCTCATTGCTGCTCCGCTCCTAATGGTCGTAGCGTGATGTTATATAGCCTTTAGCCTTCCTTGATAAATAGGCTATCTAACAGTGAAAGAATCTTTAATTCGGATCTGTAGTTCCTGAGATTATCGCGTTCAACTAAACAAACAAACTCTTCAGCTTTTTAATGTTAATAGAGATTTAAGCGTGAAAATACATGCAAAACAGTTATGTTTTATATAGTCAGTTAATTGTAAAAAAGTGTCTCTAAAAAATCTTCTAACATTGTCCCTTATTTCTCCACCAGCTTGCATACAATCAAAGCGACGACGCAGATGGAATCCTCATTCGCAACGAAGAATACTTCCGCAACCAAGGGAAGATCATGCAAGTAGAGCATTGCCTTCAAAACCTCAAGAAAATAGCCACCAGCTACACTCACCAAACAAACGACACATCTTTAGAAGAAAGTGTTAGAAAGTGCGAACTTGCTTGGGAAAGCACTGTACAAAGAGTAGAACACTTTAGACAGCAATTGCAAAGAATTCCAGCGAAATGGGACGCTTATAGGGAGAAATTCCGGGAAATGGAAAGGTGGATGGATCATGTGGATCAAACTATGGATAGTATTGTTAGGGAAGTGGATTCGGCTGAGGCGTTTGAAAGGGAGAAGACTATCTTCCAGGTAAGTTATGTTTGTAATTTTATTGGCTAGGGTTTCCAGGAGTATTTATTGAGTTTATAATTGTGATCACGGATGGACTGACATATCTTAGGATCGCGTGTGAAACGCGTGTGAGAACTACCATAGCTTGATTAATATACATCTTAACTTTTCATATTCTATAGTACATACCTTGTGTTTAGTGATTATCTATATATGTTTCTTACATAAGAGTTTATGTCTTAAAGAGTATTATGAATTCTAAGTTAATTAAGTTCGTAAGCTAAATCTAATAATTAAGTTATTGAGGGAAACCTGTTATTGGCCATGCTATTTACTTAAGTCAACAATATGTTAAACGAACTGTATCGCTGTTGGCTTTCTTAATAAATAAATAAATATAAAAAAAAACTAAAGTCAAAAGTTTTTTGATGAAAGTATACTTACTATGTTTCTGATACCTAATGTTCTATTTTTTCTAATGCTTACCTTGGAAACGAGTAGTTAAAGGAACTGATGGTAAATATTGTTTCTATCAATCAATTTTAAATGTGTTATTTATGTGATAGTTTTTTTTGTACATTTCTTTATGTTTATTAGTTACAATTCAATTGGTGGTTTATCTGAACTCCTTAATTGAAAGATGAATATTTTCATTTTCGAATTAGTGATAATATAATCTACTAATTCACTGGATCTGAATGATTTGTTTTCGAAATATTTGACTAATGACCCGAATTTAGAAATATCAAATCACTTGAACCACTGGCCTGTTGGTCTAGTGGTTAGTGACCCTGATGAACTGCTAAGCCGGAGTTCGTGGGTTCGATCCCAACTTTTTCTGATGAGCATGATGGTTTATTCTGTGTCTGGGTGTAATTTATCTATAATATGTATGTAGTTAGAAATATAAAAGTATGTTTATCAGGCGTCTGATTGCCATAGTATAAGCTCTGCTTAGTTTAGGATCAGATGACGTTATGTGAATTGTCCCAAGATAATTATTTGTTCCTCTCAAATTTGGGTCTTTTTTGTTCAATAAATTGATGCTATGTTCAATGTATTTATTTCTAGAACATCTGCCGCGAAGCCGACAAGAAACGCGAAGACATGAAATGGCTAGTCCAAACTCTTGACATGCTCACAAACCATTGTTCAGAACTAGAAGCTCAAGAGGAACAAGTCAAACTTGAAAACCTAATCGCTAGATACAAAAACTTAATCCCCACTATAGAAATCACAATGATTAAGACTGAGACATATACTCGATGCTATACATACCGCAGGGAAGTACATGAAGTTATATGTGTACTAGAGAGTGCTAAAGAACAAGCTATGGTAGAACCAGAACCACAGTCGCTCCAACATGTTGAGCAACTAGTCTTAGAACAACAGGCGGCGGTACAAAAACTAGATCGCCATAGACCTTCAGTCATGTCAATGTTACAACGTGGCAAAGAACTCATCAAGGATGCCAATGCACCTGCCTTCGTCAGAGAAGATGTTAGGAATCTTGAATCAGGCTGGAACACAGCCTATGAAACTTCAACAGATCGTCTTCACAAACTCCGTGATACACAAAAGGTCTGGTCTAACTATGAATACCAGAAGGAAGAGTTATTATCAGACCTTGACAAAATTGAGGGTTATGTCCATCATCCCGGTCTTGAAATTGGAGTCACGAATATTGGTCGTGAACTCCACGAAACGAAGATAATCAAGACTGACATTGAAAAGGCACAGTCTGAAAGATTGCCACAGTTACAACAAGCGTACTCTGAACTAAGAACTCTCACAGCTAATAAGCCTAAACCTGTAATTGAAAAAGATCTTGAAATAATTGAACGTAAATTGGGAAAAGTTCACGATGAAGTTGAAACCAAAGTGGAGCATTTAGAGAAGTTCAATGAAGAATGGGTTAAGATCGAACATAAATTGGAACATGTAAGGCAATGGATTAAACAGGAGAGTCCATCGTTGATCTCACAGATTCGATCAGAGAATATTACTCCTGAAGAAAGAGTAGTAAAGTCTCAGGCATTACAAAAAGTGATTGGTGACAAGCTTGATATAATTAGAGGGGTGGCTGATCAAGGAACTAAGCTGGCAGTAGAACATCGCGTCCAAGACGCTAACAGGCTCAAAGGAGAAGTCGCTTTATTAGAAAAGATGATGGCCGATCTTCAAAGGTCTACTGAACATCAAACTAAAGTAGTAGAACATGATCTGGCCAGCTGGCAGAAGTACCAAAAGGGTGTATCTGAAATTAAACCTTGGATTGAAGAAGCCGAAATTAAATTGGGCAGTATTCCCAAGCCTACTACATTACCTGAAGCACAGCAGTTACAACAGCAATCCAGAGCTTTGATAACTGATTGTGATAAACAGCTGACGAATTTGCAAATATTGTCTAGTGTCAGTCACCAGTTATCAGGAAAAACCAGTGCACCTGATGAAGTGGACGCTATCCACTCCAGATGGGCAGTCGTTCATGACCAAGCTGACCAATGGAACAATAAGCTGGAAAAACTAGTTACTAACTGGGAAAACTTTGAACGTGAAGCTGACAAGTTAGAAACCTGGATTGAAAACGGTGAGAAATTGCTGAGCAGTAAAAACATCTCTATCGAATCACCACAAGTTGAAAAATTGGACAGAGAGTTAAACAAACTCAAATCATTCGGCAATGAGATATCGCAACAGCAAGCTAAAATCATCAGTCTGTCACAGACTTGTGATAATATCTGCCATAATATTCAACCAGAGGGTGCAAACTTACTCAAGAATAAAGTATCTGACATTAAACAACGCACAAATGATTTGGCTGAGACTGTGAGATCTAGAGTCAATGAACTGTCCGACAAAATTATTGTAAGACAAGAATTTATGACGAAACTACATAACTTTGACAACTGGATCACTGATTTTAAGAGAAAGACTGAAAGCTATGACCAGATTGGTGCTGATAAAGTTGAACCGACGCTTCAATCTATGCATGTGTTACTGCAAGAACATGCGGCTAAAACACCTGAATTCACTGACATTTACAATGAGATCAAGAACATGACTCTTTCCTCACATCCTGATGAATCACGTTCGCTAAGCGAAACTTATTCCAATATTGCTCAACACTATCAAATTATCGAGAATAACATCCAGCAAAATAAGGGCGTCTTACAAAAGTGGTCTGACCTTTTGAACTGGTATGATGATTCTAAGCAACAGCTTAACCATATTCAGTACCAGATCGAAGGTCGTAAACTTACACCAGAAAGCTACGAAGTTCTGAGACAGGAACTGATGAATGTCATAACTAAAGTACCCGAGTGGAAGAGTAACGTAGCTTTATTAGATGGACCCTCAAGGGTTAAAGTAACTGATCAAAACACTGGTCGTATTATGTCTCCTACGAGCCTTGTGAAAGAAATAGAAATGAAGGCAGAAACATTATTGAATTCTGTGACAACTAAGAGAGATTTGGTACAAAAAGTTGGTGCCAGATGGGACAAATTTAATCTGCAGCATAACGCTTTGACTGAAGTTTTACATAACGTGCAAGGAATGCTCAATGAAATGTCCCAAAAACCTGTACCTCTAACTGAAGCAAGTATTCAAGACATGACAGAACAATTAGACCAAATTGACGCTGAATTGAAAAACAAACAACCTATAAGGAAGGAGTTGAGAGAAGAAGGTCTTCATTTGATGAGAGAAGACCAACCAAATATGGGAACGATACAAAACGCTCTATCCTCTGCGGATAATAATTGGGACCAAGTAGTGAATACTGTGCGTGATACCAAGAATAAGTACATTTTGCTATCTTCGACTCTACAAGAATTGAAAAACTTTACACTGGCTTTCGAGAGAGAAATGAACAGAGCCGACCAGTTGTATAACGACTGTAAAGAAGCTCCCAACGATTATATGCAAACCGCTCAATCCTTGGATAAAGCCAAGAAATCATATGAGATCTTGAAGAGATCGAAAGGTTTGTTAGACCAAATGGATGTAATCAAGCAATCAATCCTAAAACAAACATCAACATTAGGTGGATTTGATACAAGTCCACTAGAAGAGTCATTCCTGAACTCACAGACTCAATGGGAGAAAGCCAACGATGCTGTTATAAAAAGGATACAAGATCTTGAATCTCAACTTATTGTATGGAGACAAATCGATGATACAAAGAACCAAGTTCTTACTTGGTTGAGCGAAACTGGACAAAACTTAGCTAACGCTTGTGATAATTTGGAAATTAGATTTGGACAAAGTCATCTCAATAAATATAGAGAAGAACTTCCTATTTACACAGGTCTTAAAAATAGCATCAAAGCCAAATGCGAACAAATTAGTAATTTGAACAAGAATATCCGAACAGGACAGGTTTCTTCTACACTTGACTATTTAGACAGTGAGTTTGCTGCTTTACAATCATTAGCTGACAATTTAGAAAGCGCAGTATCTTCATTGGGATCAAAGGAAAATAAGCTCAAGGAGAAAATCAAACACCTTTCAGATAACATAAGCAAAATTCGTGACGATATCATTAAATGCGATGATATGACTGGTGATAACGCTAAAATCTTGGATCGTCTTAAGAAATGTCAGGCATGCAAGGTTCAATTGCAGAGTTTGAGTGATGAGATTGATAACTTGGCCGAAAATGTTTCAGAAATGAATGAGAATTATCCAGGGTTCTACGAATCATTAGTACCCAAAGAACTTAGCACTTTACAGAAGAGATTCGAAAGTGTTCTAGTTCATGCCAACAAAACCGAAATCACTCTGCTGACATTCTTACAGAAGCTATTCACTGACAAATTAGCAATGTTTAATAGGAATCTCAAGATTTTGGACGACAAAACGAGATGGTGTGTGCCTGACGTCACCAGTGATAAATACAATTTAGAAGTGAAAAACGCTGCGCTGACTGATGTTGAACATGGCATTGCTGACTGTAAAGCTAAGGTCATTGAGCTTAAAGAAGCTCGCGACATACTTAAAGTAGTCGCAGAACCTGCTTCTGCTCAGGAAGCCGCACAACAAACAGAAAAAGCGCAGAAAAATCTGGATGTACTTACAGCAAATTACGAAGAAATTAAGAACAGACTAAAAGAGAATATCGACGCTTGGCAAGAATACGAAGTGCTGCTAGACAATATATCAGAATGGCTGAAGGAAAAAGAAAATAGAGTGAGAACTGAAGCTGCTAATTTGCTTAACTTAGATGAAATTGATAATAAAATTGCCGACATTGAAGTTCTTAATCAAGAAATTAAAAACTTTGGTGGTGAAGTTAATAAACTCAATGACATTGGAGAAAAAATCTTGTCCCGAAACCCTGATTCTCGTGTTCTACAGCATATCAATCACTTGATGACTAGATATCAAACTGTTACGAAGTTTATGGACAGTCATCTTAATAGACTCAAGGACTTGAAAAACAACAAGGGAAAATATGATAAATCTATTTCTGAATTTAAGAACTGGTTGCAAGACGCTAACGGTAAGATTCAAGATTTGGCTGCACTGAGCAAACATGCTAAACCTACTCCAGCTGATTTAGAACAAGTAAAGAGACTTAATGAGAACAAAGACGTTGGTCAGAAACTTCTCAATAATGCTATTGAATCTGGTGAAGCCTTATTCAGTGGTATTACACCTGAAGGTCGTGAATATATTAGAAACGAGTTGAGAACTCTAAGAGATTACTTCGAAGACTCAGTGGATTCTCTCAACAATGTCATCAAAGATATAGAGACAACTATTAACAAGAGATCTTCTTTCGACGATACTTTCAATCAAGTTCAGAAATGGATCAGTGACAAAGAACAGGAACTAGGAGAATTCAAATTGTGTCCTTCATTGCCTGAAAAGAAGGCTCAACTACACTCAAATAAAATCTTACACCAAGAGGTAGAATTGCATCAGTCGATGCTATCACAATTAACCGAAAAAATAAAGCTAATGCCTGATGAAGAAGCAGAAAAGAGCTTGTCCAAGACTATCGGCAGGTATAAGGATATATCTAAAGAACTCGAAAAGCGTATTTCTACGTGTGAATCTCACGTGATTGATCATGAAAAGTATGTTCAAATGTTTGAAGACGTCCGTGACCGTCTCAATCACATTGTTGCTGAAAACAGTATGCTTAACTATGCTGTAGTCACACAAAAAGATGACGTTGATGCTAAGATTGCTGCTATTGAAAAAGTCACATCTAAGGCTAAGGATATCCAGAATTCTCTTGGCGGTCTAAAATCACAATTAGACACAGTCGTAGAGTCTACTAGTCCCAATGGTCATCCGGTCCTCATCAGTGAATATGAACAACTCAAAGTAACATGGGACCAACTGGCAAAGCAATGCAAAGATCAAGACAAGAAACTTAAAGATACTTTGAAGCAATGGACTGAAAGTCAGAAAACACTCGATGAGCTAGAGGAATGGTTGAAGATCAAAGAAAACCAAGTTAGGGACCAAAGTCTTAAGAGCAACCTTGAAGCTAAGATCGCTCATCTACAGAAAGTGAAAGAGATTCAAAGTGAACTTGTATCAAGAAGTGCTGATTTTGCTGTTTTGACCGATACTAAACAGAATGTGGCAACTGAATCAGAGCTTACTAATAAGACATCTAAGTTAGCGACAAGGTATCATACATTGAATAATCTTGTTAACGAAATTATATCAAAATATGAAGTATTCGTTGCAGAACACCAAACATTTGAAAATGAATACAATAATATGGAGAGCTGGCTTATGGGCATGCTGGGTGAGCTACAAGACCTCAACGAAATTGTAGGTGACTACGCAGTCTTACAAGAAAAACAGAATAAGGCTAAGGAACTGTATGAAACTAGAAATAAGAAGACACCAGCTTTCGAAGAGTTCTTAAGTCTCGGTGAGAAATTGTATACTCACACAAGCCCTGATGGCAGAGAAGTAATTCGCCAAAAGATCCGCAAAATCAGAACATTGTGGGATAGTTTCGGTGACAGTTTCCAAGAAACTGTAAACAAACTAGACCAATGTCTCCTACAATTTTCAGACTTCAGTCTGGCTCAAGAACAGCTTACGAAATGGCTTAAAGATGTTGAAAGAGCCATGCAGCGACACACTGAGCTCAAGGCATCTTTAGAAGAAAAGAAAGCTCAACTACAAAACCACAAGATCATGCATCAAGAAATCATGACTCATCAGCAGTTAGTCGAGTCTGTCTGTGATAAAGCCCAACAGTTAGTTGACCAGACCCACGACGCTTCCTTGAACGTTTACCTACAATCTATTAAACAACTATTCCAAAATATTGTGACTAAATCTCAGAATCTACAAGACAATTTAGAAGACTGTGTAAAAAGACACGAAGACATGGTACGTCTTATTTCCCAATACAAAGAATGGCTTGGCTCCCAGTCTGAAAAGCTCCATGATATCGAAAATGCTACTGGAGAAAAGCCAGAAATCATCAGAAAATTGCAATCGGCAGCTGCTCTGAAGGATATCGAAAAAATTGGATCTAGCAAATTAGATGAAATCAGAGCAGTTTTCGCAAACGTTAGCAAAAGTACCTCAGAAGTTGGTAATACTGCTATCAAAGCAGAAATTGACAACTTGCATGACCAACTACGCAATGCTGTTGAAGGCATAGGCGCATCTGAACAAAAACTGAAACATGCACTGGAGATCTGGAACAAGTTTGACTCTTCAATTGAATCGATAACTGAATGGCTTAAAGAAATGGAAACAAAATGTCGTGATCAAAGTCTTTGTTCCACGCTTAATGAAAAAGAAAGTCAACTGAAGAGATATGTTGACCTTCGCAACAATATCAATGCTAAAGAAAAAGAAATTGACTCATTTGTGGATGAATCACACAGTCTTATCCAACTTAGTGGCGTAGAACGTTTGAAGCCGCTTGTGACTCAAGTAAGCAGCCGTTACCAACAGTTGCATCTAATTTCTAAAGAGATTGTCAACCATTGGTCTGAATTAGTCGCTGACCACAAGAAGTATGTCCAACTTCGCAGTGAGTTTGACGCTTGGTTAAAACCACTGGAGGAGCAATTATCGCAGATGGTGACAAAAGAAGATAAACTTAGTATTGAAAGTAAGGGCAACAAGCTTCAAGTATTTTTAATGGAAAGAGAGAATGGTGAACACAAGATAAGTATCCTTACATCAGCTGGAGACAAAGTATTGCCAGAAACTGCCGCGAATGGCCGAGAAAATATTCGTACAGAAATAAGACTTCTTAGAGAGAGGTGGGATAAACTGAATGACACTATTCTGCAACAACAAAAGGAATATGAATCTCAAACGCTGCAATGGTCTAGCTACCAAGATGTTCTCCAACAGACTCTGTCATGGTTAGATGATAAGGAAAAGATAGTTGACGCTGAAGAAAAGGCAGTGCTAAACTCAGCTCAAGAAATCAAATCGAAGTTGTTGAAGAACAAGACGCTGTTACAAGAAATATACTCACATAAGAGAGTCATTGAAACCGTTACTGAAAAGGCCAAAAGTGTGGCTGCTACACTCCATTCAGGCAAGGAAGAAAGCGATGAAATGACCAAAATTATTCAATCTGTATGGGATAGGTACAATACTTTGACAAACAGGTTAACGGGTATAATTGACAAACATGAAGTAACGTTTGAGATCTACCAACAGTTTGCTGATCAACAAAAATCACTACAAGATTACCAGAAACATCTTTGGGATCGTCTCCATCTGTTATCAGACTTCACTGGCAACAAAGCGGCTTTACAGAGCAAGCTAGCAAAGATTCAAGAACTATTAGATGCGATTCCAACCGGAAACAATAAACTAAAGATGCTGTCTGATCTGATTGAAAATAATAGTGCGAAGCTATCGCCAAGAGGCAAAGATGGAATGTCTAGAGAGCTTAGCCTCCTCAGAGCTGATTTAGAGAAGTTTACAGCAACTGTTCATGATGTAAAACGTGGCATCGAAGAAAAAATCCAGCAATGGATTGAGTTTGATAGTGCCAATGATCGCCTTCAACACTGGCTGAGCGACACTGAAATGAGCCTGAAGACATACACTCCAAAAGCAACCCTAGAAGAAAAGGTGGATCAACTGAATAAATATCAGGTAAGCATTTTTCAACATTTCATTTAATATACAGTTATTTACAAATTATTTAAATTTTAAATTTTGAAACAGGAATTATGTAAAGCGATTGATAATCACGAAAATGACTTGAGCGCAGTCATTGTATTGGGCGAAGCCTTGGATCAAGTAAGAGTTGATAAAAGAAAAAATCTTTTATCGTTAGCACTGTAGGACATAGCCTAATTTTCAGTAGATATCTAATTTCACCAACGTAATATTTATAGAAATCTAACAAAAATATATACTTGTATTGACACATGTACTTGGTACAAATACTTCAAGTTTGGACTATAATTTTATTATTTATATTTTTTTTTACTAATTTAGAGGCCGTGGTTACTGGTACTTCTAATTCTGACAACACGTCTACTTTTAAAGGTCTAACTATCTCTAAAGGATGATACTAATGGTAGTTGTCGTAGATCAGTTTAAACGTAATTAACCACCCTTGTTTCTTATATCTTACTAACGAATAATTATTTTCAGGCTATCTTGGCTAACCTGAAGAAGACTGAGAATGATGTTGACAAACTGACTGATGAGTTCAGTGACCTTATAGAAAACTGTAATGACACTAGAATCACAATGAACTTGCAGCAGATGACATCACGATTCCAATCTGTTCAATCAACTGCTAAGGAGCTTGTTAAGAAATGTGAACAGGCAGTCAATGATCATAATGCTTACCAAGATAAGTATAATCAATGCACTGATTGGCTAAAGGCAGCACAACATAAGTTTAATGAATGCCAAGGAAACGTGTCTAATACTCCTGAAAATATCAGTAACAAGAGAGAAAGTCTTAATGACTTGTTGAGTCAAAGACGCAATGCTACACTTCTTGTTAATAATACATTTGAACTAGGAGAAAAACTGTATCCTTCCACATCACCCGAAGGCAAAGAAATTATTGAACAACAACTGCATGAAATCCAACAAGCTATTGACAATCTATACGACAATATCACTAAGGCTGAGAGAGATCTAGATTCCGAGCTCAATAAATGGTCCTCATTTGAAGACAATCTTAAGAGCGTTCAACAGTGGTTAACTATTGCCGAAAAGAATCTTCCAAAGGAGATTGAGTTGAAGGCTACTTTAGATGAAAAGCGTAACCAATTGAATGTTTACAGGACTTATTTGCAAGATGCTATAGCTCATCAACAAGACATAGCAGACTTAGAATCACGTGCTCTTAGTCTACCTGATGTTAATAAGGACATAGCTAAGGAAATTGATCAACTTAAGCAGAGACATGAAACTATTCTTTCAAGGGCTAAATCTTTCGTAGAACAATATGAAGCCATTGTTAATAACCA
The DNA here is from genome assembly GCA_945859575.2 of Herminia tarsipennalis. NCBI lineage: Eukaryota > Metazoa > Arthropoda > Insecta > Lepidoptera > Erebidae > Herminia > Herminia tarsipennalis. The sequence goes on along the minus strand of OX243834.2, from coordinate 2,886,126 downwards.
CACGCAATATACGAAAGCTGTTAAAGATTTGGAAGAATGGGTCGAAGCAACGCATAACACAGCTCAATTGTGGGGCGATGTTAATCTTGAACGTGTAGCATTAAGTAGTAATTGTGAGAAACTTAAATCTCTTCAACTAAATCTATCTGAAGAGAAGAATCGTATTGACAAAATACGGTCTTTAGGTGAAAAAGTGTTGCCAGGAACAATTACCAGCGGACAAGCAAACATTAGGAACCAAATTGATGCTTCACATCAAGAATGGGAGGGTCTCGTATCCTTTATTAATAAGACCATCGAATCACTTGAAAGCAAAATCCAGCAATGGACTGAGTATGAAAACATGAAAGATCAATGTTTGACTTGGATCAGAAATACTGATACTCAAATTCATGCTGTAGATCTCAAAGCCACATTGCCTGAGAAGCAAGAACAGTACAAGAAATTCCAAGAGTTACAGGGAGAAGTGCGAGCTAAAGAGCTTGAAATAGACAACATTACTGAAAAGGCCCAACACCTATACACCGGAGTCGGACCCCGTGGCTCGCAAATATCTGACCTGTCTTTGAGGTACCAAACCCTTTCACAGAAGGTAAAAGATCTGACGAATAGATGGCAACAGTATGTCAAAACTCATCAAGAGTTTTCCAGCAATGTAACTGAATGCTCTCAATGGATCGAGGAGTTGAGAGACAAATTGGACTTTTGCGCTGATCTCAGCTCATGTTCTCAAGATGATTTAGAAACCAAATTGGTACTAATACAAAATTTGTTACTAACAAAGGATGAAGGTTTCACTAAAGTTCAATCTCTTGTTGAGTTAGCACAAAACGTGATGGCTAATACTGCGCCTGCAGGTCATGAAGCTATCAACAACTCTTTAATAGCGCTACAAGAACAATGGTCAGCATTGCTCTCTAGAATGATTGAAACCAAGAACACGCTAGATGACTCCGTAACCAAATGGGCTGGATTCCTTGAACAGATACAGCTAATCGAAAAGAGTAATAATTACCTTGAAAACATGCTGGCTGAACTTTCACCGTATGAAACATCTATGTCAGATAAAAGGGCTCAACTTGAAAAACTCAAGGAAGTAGAAGAAAAAGCCCGTTGCGATCGCCTTGATGTAGATACGTTGAAGGCTAAAGCAGCTGAAATGATCGCAAGCGGCCAGCAAAACCAGGCTGCATCTAAGGCTCAAGAAACTTTGAATAAATTCGATAATCTATATGATAAAATTAAGAAATTACTTGCTGATCGCGAAGAACAATACAAAGATCATAGACTGTATAAGGAAGCTCATGATGAGTTGATCCAATGGCTCAGCAGAGCAAGGGAAAAGGTGCCTTCATTGAAATCTAAGCCGTTGAGTGATAAACTGGCTATTGAGAACTCAGTCGCTCCTCTTGATGCTTTGATCAATAAACAAGCCCAAGGAGAATTATTACTCGAACATTTACAGCATACTGGAGAGGTAGTTCTTGCTAGCACTTCACCTGAAGGACAGACAATCATTAAAAATGAAATGAAGGCTCTAAAAGAAAGTTTCGATGATCTATTCAATGAAATCAAACAACAGAAGAGCAAACTGGAAGAAACAGTCAACCAGTGGCGCGAATACAAAGATGAGTACGAGAGACTTTCTGATTGGTTACAACAAAAGGAGATCCTTATCAAAAATCACAAATTAGCTCTACTTGGCACAGCTAAAGAGAAGGGCGCTCAAGTTAATGAAGTAAAAGAAATAGTTGACCAGCTTAACAAGGGTAAAGCTGAAATCGACAAATTCAATGCTTCAGCTGCTGGCCTGTTGTCCTCACACTTGGATACTTACGTGAATAACCAACTGCGTCATCTTAACTCGAGATACCAAGTTCTCGTGAACATGGCTAACGATGTTCTCAAGAAGGTTGAAACGAATTACGAACAGCACCAGACTTATGATGATAACTACGTCAAAACCAAGAAATGGATTGATGACGCTTGGGATATTACTCGTAGTGGCAGTGAAGCTGGCAGTAACAGTAGCAAAGAAGCCCTGCAAAAACGTTTGGAGCAAATTGAGGATCTGCTTAAACGTCGCGAGGAAGGTCAAAACTTAGTCCACGCGACCGTCAACAGCGGTGAGAAAGTGCTCAGAAACACCAGATCAGATGGCAAAGATAAGATCAATACTGAGTTGAAAGAACTTCAAAACGAATGGGATCGTCTTGTCAAGAAGATGTCCACAGCTAAAGTGCACCTGGAGACCGCATTGCTCCAATGGGCCGATTACAGTTCAAGTTATGCACAGCTTCAACAATGGATATCAGATAGAGAAGCAAAACTACAAGAAGTGTGTGAGCAGAAAGTCGCCAAATCTAAGAAGGGTCAAGACCGTCTTGCCGGACTCACAACCGGTCTTAGCTTAGGCGAAAGAAAAGCCACACTCCGTCAAACAAACAATATTGTTCAAGATATCGTTTCGTTTGAACCTATGATTCAGTCTGTAACTTCTAAGGCTTCAGAACTTATGCAACAGGCTCCAGCGTCTGAGATCACCAGCAAATACGAGACACTGTCGAAACAGGCTAAGACTTTGTACGACAAGCAGAAACAGACAGTGGAACAACACCAGGTGTTTATTGATGCTGGTTCAGACTTCGTCCAGTGGATTAGAGCTGCTAAGGAGAGGTTAGGAAAGTGCTCTGATGCAACCGGAGATAAGGAATCACTGAGTAGCAAGATAACGCAGTTGAAAGTGTTAGAGAGTGAACTGCCTGATGGTCAGGCTAAACTGCAGAAAGCTCTGGAACAGGGCGAGATATCTTGCGCCATGGCTGACGATGAAGACAGGGAAGAAATTGAAGAAGAAGTAGCTCTTATGCAAGAAGAGTACGATACTTACGTGTAAGTATTTTTTGTATTATTTGGAGGCAATTTTTTTTAAGGGTGCTCTACAGATTGAGTTAAAAGAAGTTGCAAATGGCTCTATTTATATTACCATCTTCTTTGCATTTACAACGATAGGTTAACAGTATCACGAATTTACAATCAAGCTCCGATTATTTCAATTTCAATTGCTAAGTAGGTATGTCATATTTACGATATAGCACATCGAATTTCTTACTTTTACTCTTAAAGCACAAGTGTTGCCTATTAATTGGTTACCATCGAACAGATTTAACTACCTTCGATAGTTTTTTATCTAAAATATGTTCTCGTTTATTCATAAGTGAGCAACTAAACAACACCAAGGCCTTAGTGGAGGGCGGTATCGTCAAATGGACAGAATACGAAGAGCAGTACAAGGAAGCCTTAGATTGGTTGTCAAAGACTGAAAAACTTGTGCAATCATTCAATAAACTGCAAAACAACTTGGAACAGAAGAAAGTTGTTCTTGAGGAGTTCCAGGTAACTTAATATCTATTTTTAAACACTATCTTTCTTATTCACAATATGTTAATGTTTTAACTGGTAAAAGTATATTTTTTTATTTATTAATAATTTATTTTTAAAAGGGAATAGAAGAAGACAAAACATACGGTAGTTAAAATACTGTTATTGATTTTTTTTATATAAGGAGTATAATTCTATGTATGTTGTTTCACACCCATCTCCTTCATTGTATTGAAAACCTGCGGTAGGTCTAACCCATAGGCCGTCTTGGTGGGTACTACAACAGTGTCAGCTGTTATTCTTCCGTAGTAACACGTCACTGTGTTTCGGTTGAAGGGCACTGTAGCAAGTGTAATTACTGAACAAATTAAATTTATGAACTAATGTCTAGGAGCACGGTACGGTGACATTCAAATATTTGCCAAACAAGGATTTGGGTGGCGCTAATACTGAATATTGGCGACGCGTGACGCTCACCATCAGGTGCATGATCTGCTCCTCATTTCGTAGTATATAAAAAAAATACCTAGATACATACTTGTAGGAAATTATTGAATTTTAAACTCCAATGCAAAGGAATAAGAAATAAGATTGTATTGTATGTTGAACTTTACATAGACGTAAACTGATATTTTACAACGTATTTTTAGAATGAACAGCGTATTCATCAATTTTACTGTTATAAATATATACAATCGTTGACACTCTATGAATAAAAATAAATGTCATGTTTTGACCAATCCATAACTATCGATTATTAAAATAAACAATAATACTAACCCATATTCACGAACAGGGACACTTACAAATGTTGTTCGACTGGCAAGCCGAGCTGGACAAATTGAACGTGCGTGCACAGACCCTGCTGGAAACTTGCGCGGACACCAGGATCTCTAACGGCATAACCCAGTTGACCACTAAGTACAACGCGATCTTGTCCCTCGCTAAAGAAGTCATGAAGAGGCTTGAACTCCACTACCAGGTATGGTACCATCTTTTTTGAGGGGAATTGAGGGGAATTTCCCATTTCGTGTGCCAGTACGTCTATACTTTAATTTTAAAAGTTTAGTTTTTTATTATGGTCGACAACATTCGGCCAGTAGTTTCAATTCAATTGACATTTGACAAACGACCGTGCACTAAGGTGCTTCTGGCGGGCCAATAGTGGTAGTGAAAAAGCGATGTGATAGGTTTATTTGTACGTGATATTTTGGTAAAAAAATGGCCGGAACTATTTCAATAAAAAAACTGTTTTTTTTGTATTTTTTAAAAGATAACCCTAGATAAGGGTAGAAGCTCTTTGTCGCGGGGACTTTACAAACATACGTCTCTGACATAAAACAACCAGACTCGGAACAACAATTTGTGGATAACATAAAATTCTATCCCGTGTGGGAATCGAACCCACGACCTTTAGCGCAACAGTCGTTTATACTCTTACTGTTCAAAGTTTACTATTGAAATATATAACATTATAACCAATTTTTAGGAACACCAACAACACAACGCCTTATACGGCGAATGCCAAGACTGGCTAGATCGCACCCGCGAAAAACTAAACCAATGCGCCGAAATACCCAACAATTTACCCGAAGTTAACAGCAAACTGAACACAGTAAAACTACTGCGTCAATCTCTAGAACAAGGCCAGAACAAGTTGAGATATCTTTTAGAATTAAAAGAGAAGGTTATAATGAATACTGAACAAACTGGTGCAGCGAAGATACAGGAAGATACGGATAATTTGAAACAGGAGTTCGACAAACTTATTGCTGATCTGCAAGATGTTAGGAACAAGCTGACAAGCAGAGCGTCGCAGTTTGATGATATATCTAAGGTAAGAGACATTAAATACGTATGTAACTAATTATAATAAAAATAATTATATTACAAATTTTGATTTTGTTAAGACGCCTAAATAGAGTAACAGCTGATTAAGAAACGAAATCTTAACACTTAAAATTTTAAAAATATAAATAAATGTGGTAAATATCCTTTAATAAAGAGTCCAACCAGATTTAAAAACTGATTTTGACAATTGTTTATTCTGAATTTTCTTTTTAATTTTGCTATGTAATGGAAAAATAAGCAAACAGTATTGGCTAGTACTATTTTTTACCTGTTCATATGAGAAAAATATTGCTAGTCGGATATTGACAACATTTCTTAAATTAAATATGAATTAAATTACTTATAGCCATAGAATTTCTATTTCTAACGTATTATCTTCATTTCTAGATCCACAAACTCCTAGTGGAATGGTTAGACGATATCGACCAGAAGATCCAATCAGACGACTCCTTGCTCAACGACCTTTCTGAGAAGAAAGCCAAGCTGGAGAAATTCAAGACGTTCAACCGAGATATCGATTCACATAGTGACCTTGTGAAGAGGCTCAATGAGAAGCTGCAAGAGGATGCCTCTCTCAAGTCTAAGGGTATTGAGGACACGTTGAAGCGGTATGATGATATCAGGAAGACAGTCAATGAGATGATTGCTGTAAGTATTTGATTATAGGATAAATTGACGTAATGTTTTAATTGTAATTGTATCGCTAAGTCTTTAAAATGTTTTAGCTTTGAGATAAGTTATAAAATTTTATAGGGATGAAAGAAATGGTCCTGTTTTCTCTTTTTTAAATAAAAAATATATTCATTAATTTAATTTTTGTTATAGTAATACCGTACTTTGTTTTTTTTATATTAATTTAGCTTAGGTACTGTTTTCTTAATAGTCCATTACAAAAATCCAGCTTCAATAAGGTATAAAGTTGAAGAAAGTTAAGCGCCATCACTTTCTTTTAGTTTTTTATATATTTTACTATTAGTATTAAAACTAGAGAACGAAAAGGTAATGAGCTAACTAGTATTAGAGAATATCAAAAAGGAATACAAAACTTTTTATTTATTTGTTTCCGTTAGCTATAGGTAAATGTAACTAATTAACTAGCTAAAAGCGGTACTTTTGGAAGGCTCGCGAAGTTTTCTATCAAGTAATATTTTTTAAGGCGCTTTTAACAACACTTTTAAAGTTATAATTGATAAATTAATCGTTATTTATTATTTTTACATACATTGATATTAATTGTTTAGTTTTCGAACAGATGGTGTTAGTAGTAACAATCCAGTTGATAAAATATTATGCAACACTGACCTCTATACTATTTGTATATCTTTTTTTGAATGTGTATAAAATAATACTTTTTTAAAATTACTATAACAAAGTCCAAACCTGAAAGTGTGATAGTTTCTTAGTAATGTGTACCACAAAAACACATCGATTGTTGGACAGTGTTAGGGTTCGCTTCGCGCGCCCTGATAATTATCTTTATTAGAGTACCTAATAGTAATCTTATTTCCTTAGAAACTGGAAGACTACGTGAACTCCCACATTCAATACAAAGAATCATACGATAACTTCTATGACTGGATACGAAACTGCAAGATGGAAATCCAACAATGTTCCGATTCACACGGTGAAAAAGACTCAGTGCAGAAAAAACTTAAGAAAGTCAACAAAATCATCGAATCTTTACCAAAAGGAGAGGCCTTGCTTGAAAAGGCTATCGGTCTTTCCGAAGCAGTGCTTGAGACTACAGGGAACGAAGGTAAAGATAATATAAACCAGGAAATCAAGCAGTTGAAAATTGAATGGGAGAATCTGCAACAGATTTGCAAAGATACGAAGAAATTGCTTGAGAAATGTATTTCTGCGTGGGCGGATTACTTGGAAACGTCTGAAAAAATGAGCAAGTGGGTCAAAGAGTTCGATAATAAGCTGAAAACAGTTCAAAAGGTTGATAAAATTACACCAGAACATCTGGATAAGTGTCGCGTAAGTATTGCTATTTAATATGCAATGTCTAGAAAATAGCTGTTGATTGAAGTTAACTGAATGAACTATGTAATTCATATTTTTTTCTTCAACATGTTCTTTAGTCAACTAGATGTTGATTTATATTGTTACCATGTACCATTAGCTATTATGTAGTAACATATATTTAAACCGACTCAGTACAAAATCAGTTAATTGTATAATTACGGAAATTCACATTCCAATCGCAGAAACTTTTATTTCACAATGTTTCGTCTTAGTCAGAAATATTACTTTTGTGAAGCTGAAAATACCACTCTTTAAGTATTTTTTTAAGTCGTTTCGTTAACGACGAATACGTTGATAATACTCGTTTTCATTTTTGTTGAGGTCATAAATGTGTTTTTTTTTTCTCAGGAATTACTGGCTGAGGCATTAGGTCATAAGCACGTCTTAGAAGAACTGAATGATAGATGTGAAAACCTCATGGAACAAAGCGCTTGTTCTTGGGTTCGTGACAAGACTGTGAACTTACAAACTGAATACACAACCTTACTCACCAAGATTCAAGGTCTAGTTTCCAATGGCGAGAAGAATCTATCAGACCATACTGAATTTATTAAAGCTAAGGAAGATCTACAGCAATGGCTGGAAACTGCTCATGGAACTGTCCAAGATTCTATTGGAGTTGGTGATATTGAAACTACTAAAGATAAGCTTGAGACAGTCAAGCTTGTTAACAACAGAATGACCGAGGGTCATCATCTATTAGTAGTTTTACAAGAAGCATTCAAAAAGGCACTTAATAACACCCCTCCAGAAGAACAAGACAGTTTGCGAAATGACGTCAAAGTATTACAAGAAAGCTGGGACCAATTGAAGATCGATCTTAACTCAATTACAGCTCAGCTCAAAGCAGCTATCGGCAAATGGGAAGACTTTGAAGAATCGAAGAAAAAGATGGACCAATGGATAAAGGATACAGAACAGAATTTAGACAAGGTTCCTCCAACTGGTGGAGAACTAGGAGAAATGAAGACTTTGTTAGAGAAATATAAGCATATTGAAGAAGCCATTGATAATAAGAAACCAGAATTGGAGAGACTGAAGAGTGAGGCTGCGGAATTAAGCAGTTGGGCTCGAAAACCAGCTGTTAAAGAATCTGTAACTGCACTTGAGAAGAAGTGTAAAGCTTTACGTGCTAAATGCGCTGCTAAGAAAGCTGAATTGGAGTCTGAAATCAAGGATTACAATCAGTATCATCAATCTTTGCAAGACACTGAGAAATGGTTGCTCCAAATCTCCTTCCAACTAATGGCTCATAACTCCTTATACATAGCTAACAGAGAACAGACGGAAGACCAGTTAGCCCAACATGCTGTCTTACTAGACGATATCCAGAAGTATAGAACAACTCTTGATGAATTGGAAGGCAAGGGTCAAGCCCAAATAGAACGTTATGAGAAAACTACTCCATCAATCAGAGATACTGTTGGAAAACAGTTGAAGAATGTCAATGATAGTCATAAAAGTCTTTTAGCTACTGCTTTGCAGATTGAAAGGAGACTGAGAGAAGGTTTGGCGAAGTTCAAGGAGTATGAAGATACTCTGGAGAGTATTCTGAATAATTTGGATGAAATGGAACCAGCGATTACTGAATTGGATGTGCCTGTGGATGGGTTGTCTCATGGACGTGAGCTACTGGACAAGGCTAGGGTACGTATTTTTATTTTTGAGCACCTTATAATAAATATTAGAATATTTTAGGGACTTAATCGAGTAAAATATTTAATTTTACGACCCTTAATTACACGACGTTTAGATCGAATTGCACTGATCATGGTCACGGGTCAGGTTCGTACCTTTAAATATTTCATGCAATTATGTCTTAATAATATTTTAATATGTGTAAAAATCGCGAGAAGTTTGAAAACAATCACTTTATATGAAGCCAGGGACGGTAGGATGAGATAGACCTTTCATTTTGGTAACTTTTTTTATAAAAGTCATCTCAATAGTATTTGTCGGAGGGTGTCTTAAATTTACAAATCACGGACATTAAATATTCCCAGACTTGGAGCAACCATATTTGTGAATTAACCATTTTTGCCCAATTAAGTGTTTTTTTTTTTTTTTTTTTTTTTTTTTTTTTTTTTTTTTTTTAATTCATAATAATTCATTTATTCACATATAATAAGTACAAAGTTACAAATTAATTCTAAGAACAAGAGTAGCACTTAAGTATATGGGTGCCTGTACTAGGTAATACCTGTATCACAGGCTGTGAAAGTGCTTAATATTAGTCTTAACTATATCGAATATTTATTATTAACAATATAAATTCAAAATATAAAACGTATAGGAACTAGTGTGTGTAATAATATTATGTTCAAAACAGTTTACATCAGCATTTTTAAAAAGTAGGCTAAAGTTGACTTTGCATTAATCGCGTTCGAGTCTATTGTTATTTCATTATTGTTTTTAATGCGATCGAATTAATAAATTACATAGATAGCGATAAATCTTAAGTAGAACAGTAGAGTAATGGAAGAATTATAAACAAATGTCACGTACGGAAGTTTGACCTTTAGCTTGGTAGGTAATATGTAGGATGGAGGATGAATAAAGTCCATGGTGTCCACTTATTTAAGTACTAGGCGTCTTCATAGTCTACGGAGTTTATGTAGCGGTACTCCGCAGCTTTTTTGGCAGGGCACTCGACATCACCTGTTTTATGACCGTGCGGCTTATTGAATCGTCGGCATGTTGCGCATTTCGGCGATTCCAGTTTCTTGACGCATTCCGTCATCGAGTGGCCCGTTTCTCCGCAATGTCCGCATGTTGGGGTAGTGTCTCTGCATGACTTAGCTGCATGGCCATATTGGTGGCAGTTGTAACATCTAGTTACTAACGTAAAATCTCGCACAGGACAGGAAGTCCAGTTAATAAAAAGTCTACCCTGGGCAACCAACACTTTCCTAATTTTTGCTGAGACTTCAATTATGAAGTTACAGGTCGAGGCGTCTTTTTTACCAGATTTGTGGCTTAATTTTGTGGCGGACAAAAACGATTCCATGGACACTGAAGGTATTTTATCGGCTATATTTTGTTTATATATATAGGTTAGAAAATCCTTTTCCGACAAAGAAGCTGGTACTCCTACAACAATCATTCGTGGTTTGCGCTTTTGAGGGTCGCCGGCGGTAAAGCCGGACAAGGACATTTGTACAGCCTGTTTAAGATTAGCAGCGTCGTCTTTTGTTTCAGTGCTAATGATAACACCTCCATTGGTTGTTTTTCTAACACCTCGAATATGTAGCTTCATTTGACCAGGCCTGATGAGTGTTTGCACAACTGTCTTAGTTTCGTCACTAGATCTTTGCTTATTATGTGGATAGATGGCAACAGCTTTTAAATTGTTAGGGCGTACTAGGTTATTGGACTTCTTCTTCACCATATCTGCAAACGAAGCATTTCCCGCACAGGACTCCTCAATAGTCTGCTTAAGCACCGTAATGTGCTCCGAAAGGTTACCTTTTTCTCGAAGTTCCTTAATGATGCCAGAGGCTTCAATGATCTTCTGTTTGAGCGATTGGTATATTACGGCCATTTGTGACGCATTGTGTTGAACTTTTCGGCACAGATTGGATATTTTCAATTTCTGCTCACTATTTAGTTTGCCCTCAGAAGAAATTGAGCATACCTCGCTTAATTGCTGGTCAGTAGCCGACATCCACTTCTGGATATCAGGCGTAGACACAACTTCAAATGAGAAACCTGATTCTCGGGCTGGGTTTTGCGGCTTCATCGGTGAGTGAGAGGACTGAGCACTCATCGGATTATCCGGGTTGTTACTCATCCTGAGTAAATAATAAAACACTTATTATTAAGCGAACATAGTTCCAATATTACACACTTAGCAACAAGTGATAGTACTAGGTACACTCGGTACTAAAAGTAGGTCACATTTAAATTAATGTTATTTAAATAATATTGTTAGTGCACACGTCCACACAACTTGAGTTGAAATCACCAAGAAATCACCAAATCCACCAAGTGTTGCTAATCCCAAGATGCTAAAATGATCACACAAAAAAAATATATTCACAGCATCGACTATTTTTCTATTTAAGAGCGTTTACGCCTAGCACGCGATGTTAAGTTTAGGTAATTCAAACCCACACAGAAGACGCCCAACAGGAGTGTGACTGTGTGAGTAGCGCTGGCGCGTTCCCTTGCGCTATAATCAAACTAACCCATTTTGATCCGTTGAAGTGGAAGTGTTATAGCAAACATTTATTTTAATTTGAGCTTATAGGTATGGATGACTAAATTACAAGTACATAAAATATGTGCTATCGCAAGCGCGTCATATTTCTACGAATTATCTATATATTTAAAAATGAATGTTTGTCTGTCTGTTTGTCTGTATGTCCTCTATGCTTTTCGAAACCATTGATCAGATTATAATGAAACTTTGGTAGGGTGTTCTGGAGGCACCCACGAGGGTTCCTGCGCGGGCGGAGCCGCGGACGACAGCTAGTTATGATTATAAAATTGTGTTCTTAATTTATACAAACTAAAATTTTGAGAGAAAATCATCTTTAACAATTATTTATTGTACTTATTATTCATGATTTAGCGATTTATGATTATTTTTTATGGTATCAAAATAATACACTTTCTACGTGTGACTAAATCACTTATGTTTATTTTACACTAGCTTCTGTCTAGTACGCATTAAAATAAGATTTAGCGCAGAGAGCAATGAAACAAAACAAAAGAAGGTAAAAAACATCTTTATAAATTATAGCTAATGGTGTATATATTATCTGTTCTTATTCTGATATATTACTGTAAAGTTCAATTAATATGTTGTGGTTCTCAGCGGCATCGACCTGGACTTTCGTGGGTCTACAATTTCGGGGAGCAGACACTCATAATAATAATTGATTAGTCTGGTTTCCATTTGGTTACGCCAAAACTCATCGTCTCGAGTGATTTTTTCAATTTTCAAGGGAAATTCGTTACCTGTCCAGATAGCAAACAAACATAAATTCCTCTTCGTGATATGCAACTGTCCTTGAATTTGATAAAACCACTCGTGCCGACGGTTGACAGACCCGTTAGAATTCCAAAATTTGATTTTCTTTTTTTTAATTGCATCTTCGGCATTAATTCCGAACGCTGAAATCGGACATTTAATTTCAATAAGTCCTTCATCATAAACGCCATCAGGTGAAGCTCCCAGAAAAAAGAAGTGTTCATCAATGAACAGGCCACATTTACTTATGTTTATATTTAATTGTTCTTCAAGTTGCCGAATTGCAATTGCCTCATTGACTTTTCCGTGCTTTATACTTTTAATATTGTCCAATGAATAAGAGTATAAATGACATTTTACTAGTGGGGCGGAGCTTATGTTTTGTCTTCTTTTACACACTTTGCCAAACGAAGAAGCTGTAACAAGACATCTTCGCAATTCAAGCCAAAGTGTGCTTTCTGCCTGAAGTACAGTATCTCTCTCCACCTCTTCTCTATTGTTGACCTTAAATACAAATCATTAGGCTTTAGTCACTCTATTCTAATTTTCACACATAGTTGTATTCAGCAAAATTGAAGCATTTACCTGTTCCTGAAGATTTTTGAGGAATATATTTTTGGCAATGTCATAGCAATCTGCAGACAAGTCCGGTTTTTGACATTCTTCACCATAATGCATTTTATCATTCTCGAAATTTAGTCTTCTAGGACGACGAAATGTTTTTACTTTTTGTTTCCTTTTGAGACGAGTAATTTCAATGCGTTTCAGTGATATACCTAGGAAAAAACACTTGTGCTTGCTAGTAGGTCTGAATTTAGAAAAATAATAAAGTAATCAACTAAATAAAATTAACTGTACCTGGACTCTTGTGAAATTTGGATTTGTAAATGGCGTACTGAGGTCTTGCGGAATTGAAAGAGACAACTGCGGCATGACATCGTGCTGTGTATGAGTTTTTCAGCGAAAAATTGACGCGTTTACCTCCGACTAATTTTGCAACAATACTATTAAATTGCTCAGCTCGATTGTTAGTTACATTATGAAGTAAACTTGTGGAATGAAATGCGATCTGTGCCGTATGACCCATTATTTTATTTATTAAAGACCGTACTTTAGGAACCACATTTTCTTCAGCTTTCCGTGTTTCCAAACAATAATAGCTCTCACAAGCATTGTGGTCGCCGAAGATATGCATTGGACTATTTAGAATGTCTTTTTTCAAATTTAAAATCTGCTCATTAAGTGTCACATTCTGCGCTTTTCGAAATATAATTGCACATTTGACGGCTATGCGGAGCCTTTTTTGGCGATCGAGGGTAAGCAACTTCCTTTCATTGAGAGGAATGGAAGTGTCTTTGCTCAGATTGAGGATCTTTCCACAGTAGTTCCGGAGTAGATGATTCGTGCATTCGATTTTATTAACTTGATAATTGTGATATGGTCTACTTTCTAATATTTTTTTAAATGTGCTCGCATCACCGTCTGCAATCAGCGTACCGTATATAAGGTTTTGTCTTACAACAGATGTCTTAAAACCTTCGACTATGACAGATTGTTCCATACTGGTAGAAGATCCAATATGATTTTTATGGCACTCATGGTTTGCAGGAGGCTCACCTTTGACTGCTGCCCGGGCGCAAACTATACAGTATTTATTTTTCACGTCCATGTATAGAACTTTTCCAGTTTTTAAACCAATAATAGCTGCGACACCCGACGAAGCAGAATAGTTGGTTTTGTAAGATCTTTTCGACCAACAGCAGTCCGCTATAACAGTGACAATGGGTATATCGTCTTTTACCTCACCACACGTAATAGCTTCAGCAGCTTCTTCCTTAGCAGCCTCTTGCATACTCTCTTCAGCTGCTGCTTTCTACCATTTTGCTCCTTCGTCATGACATTTAGCATATAAATTTTGTGCAAGTATTGGCAAATCTATGGAAGCCAACAATTCATTTAAATTTGATCTGCCAAACCCAGTCATCAAAGCTCCAGTAACAGCGCCATGGTTTACATCCATACTAGAATTTGAACTGTTAGAACTGAAGAGTTGAAGCTCTAAATTACACATGTTGCATTTCATAGTAAACGTTGATTGCAAGCCTTTCTTATGCTCCTTCAACATTTGTAAATTATCAATAGTACAACCCATTTCTCTATTATGGTTATTGATTATTTTCATTTGGTCCCAAAAATATTGAAATTCAATTATTCTACGGCCCTCAATAACCGTATTTATTTCGAGTGGAATTTCCGCCTCGATAGCCTGCAAATTAAAACAAGAATTTAAACTACATTCTTATTGTTTTTTATGTTCAGGTAAACATTAGCATAAAATAGTAAAAGGAGTATGACAGAAAATAGTATAGTATCTAGTAGTCTGATTTTAACTTACCATATTCGGTATTTCCATGTTTTCAGATGAGGAGACTGGTATAGGATTCTGAAAACATAATTTATTTGAAATAGTCTGTGATAGCGTAGAACATGACAGAAAAAAATACTGCTTTTAAAATAACGTTCATAGTACCTCTTCTTTATTTTGATCATACTCAACTATTTCCATTATTCCTTCATCACTTGAGTTTTTTTTACATTGCCTGAAGTGAAACCATAAACCAATAAGCACACAATCTTGTTATTTGCAAGCGTTAGTATCATGCAGTAATTAAATAAAAGAAAATAAAGAAAATGAAACATGCATAACATAGGATGAAATAACATCAACATTTTTAAATAAAATTGCATAGTATGTTTATCTCATGAAGGTTCATCGTGTGAAATGTATGACATCTGAATACAGTTCAAATTGCCATGTTTAACGGGCCTTTCTGAAATAACACCTGGCATATGTGGACTAATAGTAAAAAGTCCCACTAAACACTTGATGAACAAATTTGATATACCCAGTGTCACTCTCACAGTAAATAACAATCTAACGACACTCAAGCTAAAATCCATCGAGCCGTTCAGGCCGCATAGGATGCCTAATAATTATATGTACATACATACAAATTTACATACATTTTCTCAAAAACATAACCCTTATTCTGGCGCAGTTGAGTAATTATGGTATAAGAATGCGAGAATGCGAAAAGTGTATATTTTAATTTGGCGAAGCTAGAGCATATATACCAACCTTTTAGCTCTTGCCTTTTCCAAGTTTGCTAAATTTTTTCGTTTTCTTTACTTCGCTAAAAATAACTTTGTTTTATTTCCCATTACGTCTGAAATATAATTTGTTGTCACTAAAAATATTGTCTGCCATAAAAAATAATCATACAATATTTTACTTACCAAGTACCAAAATTGTGGATTATGCTATAAATGTCCACTATCCTTATACGCACGGCAAAGGTCAACACAGGTCAATCAGAGCGCCGAGCGACACGTCCTCACTCTAGAAAGCCACGCGGCGGACTGATTTGAATTGATTTGCGCGCAACGTTTTATAATAGTTTTCAAATATTTGTAGATAAATAATTATAATAAATTAATTAAAAATTTTAATTAGGTACTTTAAAACAGATGTTCTTCTTAGATGTAAAACTATTTTTATATAGAATTAAATGAGGTATATCGGTGAAAAAACCTTTTAAATTTCTTAATATTTCACATTGTTTGAATTTTAATTTCTTGTTGTAAGATACCTAAATCGTAAAATCTTTTTTAGCAACTATTTTCCTAAGGATCTTATCGATTGGTTATTATTTTTTTGTAATTAATTTTGTCAGTAGTTTCATATATTTTCAGCTTCGAAAATGATGCTGAAAGGGAATTATGAAAACCTCTGTTAAGATATCATCATAGAATGCACAAATACTGTATTTATTGAAATATTTTCTCTACTAACTATTGAGACAACGAAATTTCCTAAAGTTATTAGTAATTAACATATTTGTAAGATATGTGGTTCACGATATTAACAGGTTTAAAAAGTTTTGTTTTTGAGTCAAACTGCGCATGAACGGCGTACACGCTCTTAAGTATAACAAAAATCCTAAACAGATTGAGTATTTCTTTTTTGGACAACAGCTAAATCTATACTAATATTATAAAGCTGAAGAGTTTGTTTGTTTAAACGCGGTAATCTAAGGAACTACTGGTCTTAATTGAAAAATTATTTTACTGTTAGATGGCCCATTTATCAAGGAATGCCATAGGCTTTATAACATCACGCTACGACCAATAGGAGCGGAGCAGCAATGAGAAATGTTGCAAAAACGGGGAAAATATACGCAGACGAAGTTGCGCGGGACAGCTAATAAATAATATACGGATGGCGTTAAAATATTAAAATTAAATATATTTTACCCTTAGTAATAAAAATACTTATAAAATAACACTTTTTGGGAAAATTGATGATAAAGATGATTGAATTGAGATGCAGATTTTTTTTCCTTTACCAAGAATATGCAAAATGTCGATGTAATAACGAATCTATTCCACAGGGTCTTCACAACCGCCTACAGACAGAGAAAGGCCGACTATCAGCGGCCGTGGCAGCCTGTTCTGCAGCAGCAGCCTCCGTCTCCCGACCCTCGTCCCCGGCTGACTCCGCACCCCTCCCCATCCCCCCAAGAGAACTCCACGTCAGAGCAAGACTTGAAGACTTGATAGACCAGGTACTGAAAGCCTCAGCATCTATACTTGCTTCTGATGTTTTGATGTCATTTTGACGTGTGTCAGTGCTGTCAGATGTCAGTTGTCAACTGACAGGAGTTGTCAGTATGCTAATGTGTGAGGTAGTTGTGTTGCATTGGAAAAAAATGGATGTTTTGTATTTTTTGTTTAGTAAGTGTGTCAAAATTGTGCCTTAAATTAAAAATAATATCTTTAGGACTTGAACGCTTAGAAAACATATGTAAAAAGATTACTTTGAATATATAAAACGTATTATAAATGTATGTAGTTATAATTATTATATAATATTTTATTAAAAATATTAAATATTGTGTATGAGAGCGCCATCTCAAATAATTGGTTTAACGGACAAGAACATAATCATGACGACATTAAATCCTGTCATAATTTGAATACTCAGAAAACAAAAACTATTCTAATCGTACTAGTGGCGCTCTAAGTGTCATTTCTTAGAACTACACATTTTCCCTAGTACCTACTAGTGGCGCCCCTGGTGGCGTATTTTAGCAATTTTATTATACAATGCAACTCAACTCCTTAAGTTAACATGCAACAGAATGTTTTTGCAACTGAATGTTTTAATAAAAACTCTGCTTGAAAGTTCGCCAGGTCAACAAAACGAACAAAACCAACGTATATTGTCGTAAAGTAAGATCTCTTTTAATAAACCTGATAGAATAACAAGTGTAGATAGTAGTAGTTAGACCAATAATTAATGTATATTAAAAGCTTTATCGTTGGCAATGTAACTTTTGTGCACCTGGTTTAGTTCTGGTCAAGATTATTCTAATAAATTAACATTTATTAAGATTATAGACAACAGTCATTATAAAAGAATAATTTTGGTTAAAGGTTCAAGATTATTTATTATAATGTGTAAATTTATGATTTTTAAATATAATTTTTCTTTATTTCTAAAGCGGGGTGATATTGATCACCCCGCTTTAGAATTAATGAATAATTATATTTGATCTAGATTTGATCTTTTTGTTGAATAAAGAAATATATGAAAAATTATAAGTTTAACTATTCTATACATTTCTATATTCATATTGATTCTATTTCAAATTCTAAGTTGCCTATGTACACCCTCTGGTGTTTATATGCGTTTCATATTGAGAAAAATAATTAATTTTGATGTTCTCTATGATTCGAAACGAGGCTTATGATGAAACTGGTTTAGTTTCATTATATGTCTAGAACCAAAAATATTAAACGCTTCCGAAGCCCGTTGTCCTTAATCTTAATAAGTATGTTTATAAATATGAAATTTAATATCATACCTCTGCCCATTTGTGTAATATTCTAATAATTCCTTTAAAATTTAAAGAAAGACCATCCCATTGTTTATGGTTGTTATGAACTAAAGATACATATTAGCACCGAGCATGACTCGGCGCCATATTTTTTTAAAAACCTAAACTGACAGAAGCCATCGAAAATTTATTTAAAAATAAATTGGACGATTTATTAAGACTGTATTACTAATTAATATATATTTTTTTAATAATTTAAAAATAAGAACTTCTGTGACAATTTCAACAGAAAAAAATAAGGTAAAAATACTTATAGCGTATTCCGTTTTGATTTATTTTTTTAATTAATCTTGTTCATAATGAATAGACTTCTTGTAAATAGTTTAAGTTATTATTTTCTTTTTTTTTAAAGACGTCCTCAAAATTTATGGCGAGTACAGTTTACGGTCTCTATACGGTAGGTAAAGGTATTAAAAAATTAGCTACTTTATTTGAATAGTGTTTCAAAATCTAAATATAGGCAAAAGAAACACTTGTGTACCTACCTATTTTTAAATAACACTATACTATAGCATAAATACTCGAATGGGCAGAGAAAAGCTGATTTTATAGTATCGCTTACGAACTGCGAGTACGGTAAGCGGAATTGAAAAAACTAACTTCAAACATGCACTTGATATCTCCATGCAAAGATCTAAATAACACGGGATAAAAGAGCTTAAATTACCTATTACTTTATATTTCAAACTTGACTTGATTTTTCTGCGATTTAATAATTAGTGACACTGGAACCATTACGGAAGTAAACTACTAAAAAAAAAGATAAACTATTAAAGAAGTGATAACTTGAACATTAACGTTGTGCATTTTTGGATAATTGTTTTTTTTTTAGGAATATATATCAGTTTTACTTATCAGTATAAAATTACCATCATTTGTGTGGTTAAATACAATATTCATCTATTGCGTTATCTAACACAAACATGACAATTTAAAAAATTACAATGACAACGACATGACAATTAAAAAGTTTGTCTCAGAAAAAAAAACATACTGATGAATTATGAGTACTATTTTTCGATCTTACTGACATAATAAAAATAAATAATGAATCAGAAACCAAAAATTAAAATAAAAAGGGGAAGAAAATAATTGTTACTCGGACTCAAACTCTTCTGGTTTCTGGACTGCCCGATTTTCGAAATTAACCTTCGTATTCTCCTCCGTTTACCGATTTTTAGATCAGGGTCCGGGTCACGTGATCCTAAGTTTGACATTTTTTACCCATACCAAAAAAGTGCACAACACCGCTAAAGATGTTTTCACTTCAAAAATTATTTGGAAATTCTGGATCGGCTACATTATCTCTTAATAGAAATCATTTAGCAGATTACCTACCTACAGTTACAGTTTAAAAGAACTTTATTGTATTACGGCTGGTCTCAATAATCTATCTATCGATGGATTTGCTTACTTTATGTATATATTTGACATCAGCTCCATACAAAATATACCAAAACCCTACCTCTATTAGCCAAATCCATCGACAGATATATAATTGAAACCGGCCGTTAGTCGACCCAAAATATGAGTAGACAACATTACCGCCCGTAATGCTTACCGCACGCCCGTCGACAATCAGTACCTACTATAAAATCAGCTATATTTAAACAGTTATAAAACAAATTAATGAATAATCTTGGCGGAGACAATTCAGGCACTGTTTGAATATTATTAACTACCTAACTGACACTGAATCACTTAGATGTTTACACAGCACTTACACCTGAATACTACGTAGTATGATGTTGCTTTGCGTTGCAACTACACATTTTCAATATTTGAAATTTCAAGAGAAAATATTTATGGGAACAAATGT
The DNA here is from genome assembly GCA_945859575.2 of Herminia tarsipennalis. Classification (NCBI taxonomy): domain Eukaryota; kingdom Metazoa; phylum Arthropoda; class Insecta; order Lepidoptera; family Erebidae; genus Herminia; species Herminia tarsipennalis. The sequence continues at coordinate 2,866,109 of OX243834.2, read as the reverse complement.
ATTGGATTTTAAAATATATCGGTTTGATGTCGTTGAAATTTTATGCATGTTAATGTGTGTCTTTGTTAAAGTAATATCTGTTTTGTTAAGGACATAATTGTATTGATACATGGTATTTTTGACTTCGTTTACTTTTTGATTTCATTGATTCTCTGGGCTGGACAATACCGACTTAAATATTTCACGCTATGTCCCGATACGATATTTAATTACGTTTGTTAGTACTTTTTCATTGATTTTATTTATTTTAAAGGAATCTTACAGACTAATTACAAAACTACTGTACGAATATTTCATATATTTTAATATAAAAATATGTGTGATATTTCAATTCCCTTTGTTTGTCCTAATTATATGGATTTATTTTTATCATAACGTTTTTGTGTGAGTGACAAGGCAATTTCCTAAATATTTTCTCTATATCCAATACTTATTATTAACATATTACTAACACGCACTGTGTGTTTTGACGTGCGCCTTCATGCATGGTTTGTTTATAGAAACATGTGACCGATGTAGGAAGCCAGCGAATTGACCTTATGTTAAAGAATATCGAAGCACCTGAGTTTGGACAAAAGATTTCGACTTTCGAAAATAAGGTAAGGGCCTGCACGGCTATAAAAAAATATTTGAGAGATATTTCAAAATAGAATGGACGATGAACATAAAAATATTGTTCATATTTTCTAATCCATTGATTATACGACCAGTGTAGTAATGCAGAGGGAAAGAGATAAATAGATAAAACTCTGAATTTAGAAAATCGTCAAGGTATTCCCCCCCAAATGTACAAGCCCTTCTGTGACAGTTTCAAGCAATTACGCTTCAAGTGAAGAAAATGAATTACACGTAAATGTAAATAGTGATAAAGAAAATATTAAGCTTTTCATTATAGTAGTAATTTCATCTGTAAAATTCATCAATTCACCGTTCACCATTCCAATGTACACTTTTTCTCGGTAAAATATTCCTCAGTACGGGACTAACGCCATCATGACCTTTAAATTGATTGACGTTTTGACTAGCTTGCCCTGGATGTGACCACAAGCAGTCTGCGATGCATGATTACCTTATTTACTATATCCACCTTAAAGTTTAACATTAAATTAATTAAACTTCAAAAAATATAAAACTATACTACTACTTTTCAAATAGGTACAAAGTCACCTGGAGACGTTAGGAGATGCTGTCCATGGCATGGAGGAAGCCATGAAGCAAGTTCTGGAGATCCAAGAATGGATCTCGGTCCACAATGCGCTGGCCCGTGACTGGCTTGCAAATCCATCTAAGTTGAGGCCTGAAGCTGCCAAGCAGGACATAGCGGCAATGAATGATGCTCTCGTCTCTTTGAGCGAAAAGAGAAATAGGCTGCTGACTGAGATTCCTACTGAAGGTCAGTAGAATTTCTTTCGTACACATCGTTGTTCAAAATCAATCAGTTGCTAGATTGATTTCATATTCACAGATTTAGATTATCATCTCGTAACTGCAAACGTTTAGACGCATTTCTACTCCAGAACCGCTTAACGGACCTGGATGAAATTTGGCTCAGAAATAAAGAAATATGTAACATTTTCACGCAGAGTAGCTGCTGGTTTTAACATACAATTTTGTCTGTTTCTAACTTACAAATATTCCTTTTACATTTATTCATATATTCCTATAGGAACAGATACATTTGATTTGACCACTAATTTGTTTTCTTAGGACTCGAAGACGAAATCAATCTAGAAGAAGAGCTGGACAATCTTGAAGAAGCCATTCTGAAAGCGATCGAAAGAGAAAAGGGTAACCAGGCCATCATTGATGACTTCCGACACAAATGCCAAGAAATTCACGATTGGTTCGATTCCGTTCTGAAAAAGATGTGTGTGGCCGATAAAGGGTCTGGTCTCCCTTGCCCTCAGAAGCTCAGCGCATTGAAAGAACTTTCATCGGAATTCGGACAAGCTGGCAAAGATAAAGTGGATAACATCAAGACTGTAGGATCTAAAGTCATTAATATCGTCAGTAATCTGGAGTCTCAACAAGTCGAGGAACAAGTAAGTGTCATCATTTCGTAGAACATAAAACGAAAACAAACTGCAATCTTACTAGGTGTTGTAGTGAATCACTAATTATTCATCTAGGTAAAGGTAATCCTTCACCTGAGTAAACAGTTATTGGAATGCGTTACCAAAAATCCTGTAGTCTAGTTATAGTTATAGAAAATTTTAATTTTAATGTTTCTTTCAGATGAAATCAGTCGAAAGAAGATATAACGACATCACCAAACGTATTCAGCGTAAATTACAAATGCTAGAAATCACATACAAGGCTATAGATGGCACCAAGAGTGAAGTGAGCTCTCAGAATGAATGGATGCAGAAGGAAATCGACAATATCCTTCATCCCGAACCCCTTGGCTATGAAAGCAAATCCGTCAAAGAACGTCAGAAGAAAGCAGCCAACTTGTTGAAAGAAACTGATGGTAAGAAGACCGTCATCGATTCACTAGAAAAGAAGGTTAGCAATATTCAAGCTGAATTAGAACCTTCCGAGCAGATGCAATTAGAATCAGAATTGTCCGAATTGTCATCTAAACAAAAACAACTTGCTTCACTTATCAAACAAGAGATTGAAAGGTTAGGTACTTGTGCTGAGGACAGAAAGAAATTAGAGAATGATATTGAGAAGGCGAAGAATTGGCTTAAAACTAAATTGGCTGAGATCAAGAAACTCGGCGGCCCAGTACCACTAGAAGTTGCTAAAGTAGAAAAAGAAATCGCCGTACATAAGAAACACCAGAGCGAGTTGTCCGACTTCCACAACGATACACTAACAGAAGTCGTGCGTCAAGGTAACGCTGTTTCCAAGGATTGCTCGCCTGAAGAGAGAGCTAAGTTACAAGCTATTCTTGAAGATTTGAATAAATCATACACTTCAGCCAAGGTAGATATAGATGACAAACTTGCGGCATTGAATAAACTGCTACAAGGAAGAAATGAATTTGAATCTGAGGTAGCTAAATGCCAGAGCTGGTTAAACGAAGCTGAGGTTGCCGCAACTCCCGAACTTCGCACTACCAGTCTTCAATTGCTAGAAGAACAGCTTGCCAAGTTTGAAAAGTTAAGCAAAGAATCTGAAGATGTTGAGAAGAACATTCGCAAAATCAAAGATAAATCTAAAGATATCATGGAATCTTTGTCAGATTCAAATAAACTTCAGCTTAAGGAACAAGTCAACGTACTTTCTGATAGATTTGCAAGAATAAACGCTATTATCAATGACAAAAAGAGTATTTTAATTAAGCACATCAAGGAATACAAGGATGCCGCAGCCAAGATTGCTGCTGCTCTTGAATTCTTGAATGAAATTCAGAATAAATTGAAGGCTCTAAACAAACCTATTGGCAGTAAAGTAGAGGATGTCCAACCTATCATCCAAGCTTACGAATCTATCTTAGCAGATCTTAAAAAGAATAAGGCAATGCTAAATGAACTGCAAGGTGGAAACCTACACGACCTTCAAGATATTTTGACACAACAGGATGACCTAATGAGTACTATTGAAGATCAGATATCTAAACTGAAATCTCTTTTACTGCTGCGAGAACAATTCTTTGCCCTTGTAAAGGAAATTGAAGAATTTATCACCAAGTATACTGATGTCACTAATGAAATTGAAAGGTCCAATGAACCTTTGGAAGAAAAGATTAAGCGGTATGATGATATCATTGTCAAAATTCAAGGATGTGAAGCTCTGCTTGCTACAGCGACAGACAAAGGTCAACAAATAGCAGCTGAAGGAACAGTTATCGACAGAAATAATATCACTGAACTACTTCAATCATTGAAACAACAACTGCTTACTCTAAGAAGAACTGTAGAATCCAAACGTCAAGAACACGAGAGAGCAGCTGCAGAACATAAGAAGATTGGCTCTGATCTATCAGAAATCCTACAATGGCTTCATGATAACGAAGCTGCCGTACATTCAAGACCACTTCTTAATAGAGACGTCGGTAGCGTTGATAAGAAACTAACTGAACACGCAACACTTGCTAAAAACATTCAATCATATTTAGACAAACTTACAAAGATCACTGATATTATCAAAAATGATGATGGAGTCCCAAGCACATTACTAGAAATGGTATCTGAAGCTAACTCTTTAAAAACATCGTTACCTGCCGAGCTTGCTAACAGAGAAAGATACTTGCAAGATAACAAGAAATACAGACAACAATACATTCAATTAGTGGAGAAACTAACAATTTGGGTTAATGAAGCGACTATTCGTTTAGACATGGGCAAAAATGGAACAGATTTTGAAAATATTGAGTCTGATTTAGAAGAACACAAATCATTCTTTAATACTTCTGAGCCATCGATGAAAGATCTTGTTGGAAAACGAATGCAGGATATTGTTGATAAGATCTGGCCTTCTTTAGCGGCTTCTGAACAAGACGAGCTTTCGAAAGACCATCAGAAACACAACCAGCTTTTGAAGAACACTCTAAACTCTGCAAAGTCACGTCAAGCTCAGTTAGAACAAGACTTGGAAATCTGGAAGGACTTCTGTCAACTTGTGGATAAGATTAAAGCAATACTGGATAAGAATGATATTCAAGACGAGCCTGTGACGTCAGTCGATGCTCTGAGGCTGCATTTAGAGAAGCTGAACCACGCCAAGAATGATCTAGAGGTGAGTGACTATTCTTTTTTTTTATTTCGGACTTGTTTTGTTGTATATGTTATACGTGTTTTGGTGACCTATATATAATAGAAACTCTCGACCCTTCCAAACAATATTTAATAATCATTTTGGGTATTTAGAATAAGTTTACTGTACATGTATAAGGTACAATGGGGTTGACGTATTAAAAGAATAAAAACCCCAATCAAATAAATGACAAAAAAAAATATGCTGTCTTAAACTGAGAACAACTTCGTATTTCTAAAATTTATGGAACTTTTCAGTCTTGTACAGTAAACGTTTTCGGTTTTAATAGCTAAAATCGATTGGGATTGAAAAAATTAAATCGATTATTAAAAAACAAAGCATATTGAGCTCGTAATTATCGTCGTTATTTCTAAACAACCCTTATAAATTATTGTTGTTCATTTTCATGTAATTTCCTAGCTTGCGTAAGATGTTTTAGGTTTGGCTGGTCTGGTTGATTTATCTACTTAGATACTAGATACATAGAATATTATTTTCAGACATATTTAGATAGATTAAATTATTTGTGAAAATATTACACAACTTTGCCGTGGTATGAAAATGGTATTTTGCGTTTTTGCTTCCAATTACCTTTCCCAGTACCTACATGTGTATTTATTTAAATTATCTATCATATGCGAATATGTCGCTATTTTTAGGCGTAACTATGTTAAAGAACAAAATATATTATGTATTAAAATGATTAAATTCTATAGAATATACTTTAAATGGATTATCTTTAGCTAAAATTAAAATAATTTTAGATGCATTGGAAAATGCATAAATCTACAAATTACATAGTTACGTATTGATGCAACAATATCGATAATCATTCTAGATAATTTAAAGTATGTTCTAAAGACGGGGAAGTCCCAATATTTATTTATTAGAGTTTCTCTCTGAGGTAGCAGCATACTACAGTTACTATATGCTATAAAAATATATATGTACCTACAGATTGACTTTGGAAGGGGAAGACCTGCGAAAATTATAAGCAATCAGTGTTAATTGTGATTGGTTAAACTCAAATTGTGAAAGTACCTACTATTATTCATTTGAGTAGGATATTATGCATTTGAAACACTTATGATAAGTAGATTGAGTCACTTGATTGGCATGTTGGTCTAGTGGTTAGTGACACTGATTGCTAAGCCGGAGGTCGTGGGTTTGATCCTCATCTAGGATAAAACTTTGTGTGATGAGCGTGATGTTTTAATTACATAAATTTTAATACAAATTAACTGAATGCCCACATAATTGACTTATTGTAATTAATTATTCTTGAACCGTTAGCATCACCTTAATAATAATAATAATATCTTGGGACAACTCACACAAAGCTATCTGATCCCAAACTAAGCAGAGTTTGTACTATAGAAACCAGACAACCGATAAACATACTTATATATTTTTAATTCAAACATATTATAGATAAATAACACCCAGACACAGAATAAACCATCGTGCTCATCACACAAAGTTTTATCCTGGGTGGGGATCGAACCCTTGACCTCTTGCGTAGCAGTCGGATAAACTCCCACCGCGCCACAGAGGCATTCAAAACCTTAAATGGCGCCATCTGCTTAGATGAAAAAAATATAATACTTATACGCTTTATAGAGTATGGTACCTATAGTTTTAAGCTCGGTTCGTAAATCCGGGTCTAGTTTTCTTTATGGTAAATCAATTCGCAGTTTTCTTTATGGTGAAACAATTGTTCTGTTATCCCAATCCAGCTATTTGAGTAAAGGAACTTTTCGTGTTATCTTTACCTACCTTTAACCTGTATCAATAAAGAAAACACGGATTATACCGCATCTCACTAAAAATTAAATCTCATTAAATCTCTTAGATGTTATGTTAATATTAAGTTTCTGCAACTTGGATGCACTTGATAACTTATCTAAACATTTGCACCAGTCCTCTTAACATACCCACGCTGCAAATATTAGCAGCGACTGTTTATTTTTCGTTATTTGCTTTAAAAAAACAAAGTATTTAAGCTAAGTTGCAAGACGTTAATTAACAAGAAGTCTTATTTGGTAGAAGCTACCTGTGTCGCAATAAACATACAATTAACAGAGACAAAGTACACCCAGACTCGGTACAAGATCACACAAAGAAGTAAAAAATTTAAATGTATGAAGGAAAAAAATAGTCTCAGGCGGGACTTGAACCCGCGACCTTAGGGTGACGGCCCTAAGCCGTTACCAACTCTGGCACCAAGACATGCCTAAGTCGAATTTAGCCGCCATATGCGTCATCAAAAATCTGTGTTTGAATGGTTTCGAGTTGGTAACGCCCCTAAGGCCGCGGGGTTAAGTCCCGCTTGAGACGAATTTTTCCTCTATACATTTAAATTTATGTGTATTTAAAAAATGCTTTAAAAATTAGCATAAACATGATTTTAAATTTACAAAAAGTAACACAAAGTGATGTGCCGTGTGGTAGTCGAATCCACGACCTCTTGCGCAGCAGTCATCTGTCGCTCCTAGTTTTCTTATAGTAATAGCTGCGCAGCTATATCTCTTGATAATACCCTAGTTTAATTAGTAATGCCTTAGGCACCTTAAATTACTAATTCCCTACCTTATAACAATCATGGGAACGTCTCACATCTTGGACGTTTTTGAGTGAAATTACACTCACTTCCCTCTTCTGTTGCCGTAAGCAATTGTCGTTATTGTCGCCCTACCTCTAACAACAGATGAGATGCCCTGCCTTCAACTCAAGTCTAACTACGTTTCCAAGTGATAATGATAACATGATAATTAACGTGGTCTCGCATTTAAGCTGCATTTGATTATACGTCCATATTTGTTTAACCATCACTTCCCTGAATCCATGATTTAGCAGAAACTGTAATAAGTGACAAGTACTAGATAACATTATCAGATTATGTCAAATTAACACAAATATACACGCCACACTACCTATAGATATCTCTCTGTATCTGCTTCGATAAACTATATGATAATTGATAATGCTAGTTTGGGATTATATGGGATTTGAACAGAATGCGACGTGATGTATTTTGTATGAAATTTGGTCTTGGCATTATATTTTATGTAAAGAATTAAAGCATGTTTTTTCCATTCGCCAATTAAATTGATGACTAGCTATAGCTCATGTCTTTGAAATTCCAGACACATGCATTTCCTTATCACTCCAAACTCTTACCTACACCTAAAATTTTGCAGAGTGATATGCTGAAAGACCGCACCTTTCTGTTACCCGTATACTATATCGGCATTAATAATCAATGACCATCCAAATACAAACATTTAAACCAAAAAAAGGCATCAATATCTTACAAAAAAAAATACCAACTGAAACTCCTACTCAAAAACGTTTTAGGTAATCGTGAAGTAGCCTGTATTTTTTCCTTAGATTTGCCAACCTGTGCCGTATCGTGGTTGGCTGCTTATTTTTAGTTAATACAGTAGGTTAATGCACTTCGCTTCAAGGCCCATTGTTATTGAATTAAGGCTAAGTACTTCAATTAAGTTTTTATTACCAAGAAAATGATTATTTTTTTAACTTAAACCCTTTTACACGTTATTTCCCTACATTTTGTAATTAAAAAACTGCGTGTGTTATGTAAAATATGTACATGAATTATAAATGTTGATAAACTTTCGCAATTTGTACACATTATGAAAATATATATATTGCGGGTCTAAAACGCGTGAATAATTTAAGGTAAAATACCTACCTTGTTTATTGCCCGACGTTTCGTCTATATATTTTCATACATTGATTAAGTAGGAAAGGAATTCTTTGAATGACAGTGAAAATTGAATCAAAATCATTTTCTATTTTAGATAAAGTAAATCAGAAAACAGATAGATACATGTGGATTGGTCTACTTTATACCATTTAATAACATAATATTATACTTAAGGACCAGCCTTAAGTATAATATTATGTTGTGGCGAGCATTCGCCTATAATGTAAAGCTACAGATCCGAGTATTACATTAGTGAAGGAGGAGAACCGAGCATTCTTGCGCAACCTGCAATGTTATAGATTTTAGTATTAATTACATCAGTTAGGGAGGAGAATCAAACATTACAGAGCGCAAAATGTAATAATACAATCTGTAATATTTTGTTACAACTTGTGACATCATTAAAAAAAAAATTAAAGATCGCTTCGAAAATAAAATCATAAATGTTTAGTTCAGGCGAATGCTTGCCAGTCAAGGAGGCCGTATTGTAACGTAATGCTCGAAATCGATTCATAACTATTACATTAAAGGCGAATGCTCATGAGTCAGGGAGGCAGTATTGTAACGTAATGCTCGAAATCAAATCAGTACATTACATTACAGGCAAATGTTCGCGGTGAGAGACGGCATTAATAATAATATTTGTTATTTTTTATCACCGAACCTAGCGTTAGCTTATCAATTTATTATTTAATGTCTTTGTTACCATAATGGAATATCCTGACGCGATCAGTTGTTGCAAAAAGTTAATAATAATTCATAGCACGAACTTCACTCTTTAAGGGGAGCAATAAAATAAATGGCAATGCAAGGACGGTTTGTTTTTAATCTTTATAGTTACCTCCTATCTAGCTTGATATTGTCTGAGTGATTGAATCAACTAGAAGCGTTCGGGCATTGGTTATTTAAAAATGAAAGTCTTAATTCATTCATTCACTCATCAATCTATGGAAATAAGAACTGAAATTAGGAGAGGTTTTTTTCATGGTCTTGATAAGAAACGCTTTCAGGAAGTTTAAAGTCAATCACATTAACAATATGCGAAAAGTTTTAGTCGATATTATCGGTTAAATACCTTGTTTTACCTTTCAATAGATATCGTGAAGGAAAAACTGTCGATTAGATTTTGAAAATAGTTTAAAAGTGAGCTAACAACATATGAATTATTGTTGACGATTAACCAAAACATATCTACGTATTAATATTACAAAGCTGAAGAGTTTGTTTGTTTGTTTCTTTGAACGCGGTAATCTTAAGAACTACTGATCCGAATAGAAAAATGATTTCACTGTTGGATGGCCCATTTATCGAGGAAGGCTATAGGCTATATAACATAACGCTACGACCAACAGAATCGGAGCAAATGAGAAATGTTGCAAAAACGGGGAAAATTTACGCAGACGAAGTTGCGCGGGACAGCTAGTCTTCTATAAATTGACTCTGCCAATTCATGTAGTAGGTACGCGCTTTTAACACAACTATTGAATGATATTACAATCGTTTTACAGTTTTTTTTTTATCATATGCAATTAATCGTATCACTGGAATGTTAATAACTACGATTTCACGATACAGTTTTTTTATATTAATATTAAATGAACGTCTTGCTACAATAGCAAAGCGAGCAAGCATGCTTCACACACGTGGATACACCAATTAGAGTGTAATTGTTAATGTGTGGAAATGGAGGAATTTGTATGACGTGTTTTTTCATTCATATATAACACTAGCTGACCCGCACAACTTGGTCTGCGTAAATTTTTCCCGTTTTAACAACATTTCTCATTGCTGCTCCGCTCCTATTGATCGTAGCGTGATGTTATATAGCCTATGGCTTTCCTCAATAAATGGGTTATCCAACAGTGAAAGATTTTTTTAATTCGCACAAGTAGTTCTTGAGATTACCGCGTTCAAACAAATAAAGAAAAAAACTCTTTAGCTTTATTATATTAGTATACATAAATAGGTTAAGTGAGTGTAGAAAAGCGAGCCGCTAGTTCTGATGAAGCTAGAAGCTTATTACTGAAAAATTCATTGAACTTAGTTCAGTATTTTTTCTTTGAACATTCTTACACTTATCGCATTATTATTATTATTAATAAGCTAGTTTAGTCTAGACTATTTTTCAAAATAACAAAAAAATATCAACAACAGTTTAATCATCGATTGCACAACACTTGCCGTATAAGTATCACATATTCACGCCTTCTTCGCCTTAACGAGTGATGTCATACGGTGTTCGCGGTGCCTCGCACTCGTCGCTCGCTCACCAGTCCAGTCTGTGACAGCATACCATCGCAATGAGAACCGTACACAAACATACATCTTATTGCATTGCTTTCACATCGTGCAAGTGTTATATTTACGTGCCCACTTAGTTATATACATTATATATATTTTACTTTAAAGTAAGTAGGTATAAAATACCAAAAATTCCACGAAAAAGGAAGGTGAGTTAGTGCCGGTTTTAGTTGTTATTGTTTGTCAGGGTCAAGGTCACGGTCGGATTGTTTGATATTTGTGTTTGTATTGTTTTCACTTTCGAAGAAAATGTTAGATTGGTTTCATTAGTTTTTTAAACGCGTGTTTGTAATTCTTGTGTTTGATGTTTTAAAAACTTTATGTTTAATATCAGCCTTCTAGAATTTTATAAGCTACGGGTCTTACGCTACCCGTGACCACGGCTGTTGCAATACGGTCGAAACGTCGGGCAATAAACAAAGGTATTTAGCCTTAAAATAAAATATTTACGCGGTTAAGACCCGTGGCATATAAAATTCTATAATGTGTACAATTCGCGAAAGTTTACGAACATATAATATCAGCCTTATTAGTGTTCTTTAATTAGCACCTTATTTGCTGTTTATAAAATAGAGACTATATCACGTATAGAGCCATTTAAGAAATCTCAAATTAAGGACATCCGTTATTAGTTCCGGGAAACATTCAGTTCAAATTCCGGTTCTCGACGAGATCATAAATGACCTCATAATTAACTGTACGTAAGTACCCATAATGTTACATTCATTACTTTAAATTACCTACTCATAAACGTAAGAAATGTAAACAAACAAAGTACCTACCTAAACAATTAAGGAATGACAAATTACACTTAAACACACAGCCAAGGTCAAGGTCACATGTTATCGAAGTTATTACGAAGTATATTACTTGATAACCCCATTGGAATCGGTACGGTAATAAAACATTTTAATCGATATAGCAAAAAGCCTGAACTGAACGATTCGGTTATGACAATCGTGATTGAAAAACTCTTTCAAGATTTTTATGATATATATTTTTCTGTGTAGCAATGCAATTTTGTTCTATACTAACGGACGCCTCGCGGTATCGCCCGCGTAGTTCCCGTTCCCGTAGGTATAAAGAGATAAAAAATAGCCTATGTCACCCGGGGTTAGTGTAGCTTCACAACGATGAAATAATTTTTCAAATCCGTCCAGTAGTTTAGGAGCCTATTCAATATAAACAAACAATCAAATCTTTCCTTTTTATAAGAGTTTAAAAACGTCTTCTGCAAAAACTTTTAGAAAACTTTAAAAAACGAAAAGAGGTTTTTATGTTTATCCTCTGTATTTGGTTTCGACGTGTCTATGAATCAGTTGAAATAATAATGATAAAATAATTTAATAGCATTCATCAAATTATCACCAAATAACTAAAATATACGCGAACGCCATTGGTCAATTTCGTTGGATCTTCTAACTTATTTATTATATGAATCAAAATGTAAATTTTGTGTTTTTAAATGGCTCTACATCCTGTATATTTTTTTTTAATTCTTCACTCCTAGATCTCTATAAATATAAAACTTATGATTGCAAAATTTAACGCCTTTTCTATTATACCTAGGTACTGTTTATTTCACTTAGTTAAAATACGCACCTAAATGTAATAATATTTGAAACAGTTAAAATATTTGAATAAAATTCTTATATAATATTCCGTCAGACATTCTTATGTTTCATTTAAAACCTAAATGAATAAAGCGCTTTAACCATAAGTGTGAAAGTTAGACGTTATAAAAACCAGTAAAGTCTACAAGTACATTACTTAGGTTAGTTGTCTGAAATACTAGTAGGTACCTAATCGTTGAAACATCATTGTGCTCGAACGCACACTCAGATCCCCAAGTGCTTCAAATAAGTCTGGCCCATAATTGGTGAGGTCGCGTGAGTCATGCTATTATAGCCATATTTTGGACTGTAAGGCCATTTAGTACATTTTGTATTTTGTCATCAGAAATGACGTCACTAATTTTAAATTGAAATTGGTCGATTACTAGTTGGGCCTAATGTCACATGACTTTATGATTCCATTTCAACATTTTTGGCTCAAAAATTTTAATTAATGGGTTAGTTCAGATACCTACCTACAGAAAATTTCAAACGTATCTATGCCTCACGTTGCATCCCGTTTCAGTCCCATTACCATAGTTGTCTTGGTTCATCACTTTGTTTACTTCCAAAGACAATGTAAACACAATAAAACATTTAATTGGCGTACCTACCTATTTCCAGAATAAAATGTGCATTTTTAATATTAGAAAGAAATTTAGTTGGTCTGTTATGTTTCTGTTTAATTACCTATTTATAATAATGCTGTTTGTAGTACATCATGCTTCTATATCTGTAATTCTTTATTAATATTATAAAGTGGAAATATTTGTATTTTTATATAACGAATTAACTTAAAAATAACTGGACCGATTTCAAAAATTCTTTTACCGTTGGGAAGCTGCCATATCCTAGGGTGACATAGGCTATTTTTTATCACTGTATTCCCAGATGGGACTACGGGGGTGAAACCGCGAGGGTTTTTTATTATTGATGAACAAACATTTCAAACAATTTGCTTAAGGCAGATGCTAAAAGCAGTAAACATATTTGGATTATTCCACTTCAATCCACTGTACAAATCCATTGATGGATCTGTTTCCACTTTTGTTCCACTCTAATCCTTCAATATTTAGTAATAATGTTCATAACAGGCCACTTAGACCTAGCTTATTGTCATATTAAAACTTATTAAATACTTATTTGCTAGCGTTGTCAAATGATGCTCCATTCGTTGTGCTCTACAAATTGTAATAAATTGCAGAGGGCGTTGTTATTATATATTTGTTTCTTACTATTTACCTAGATCAAAACAATATTGAGCAGGACAAAAGAATAAAATGTTGTTTTTATATAGTTGTAATCTTATCATAACTTTATTTTGACACCAACTTGCTGTTGCCATCAACAAGATAAGTAACTTTTGCAATTTTCTTGAAGTCTATAAATAAATACAATACCTTGGTTATGTCAAGGCCAGCCACTTGTGAACCATTACCGTGGGACAACTACATTGAATTTTGAATAAGGTTCGTTTTCAATTGAATATACTTACGACTTACGAGTATTCACTATGAATTACAATTAAGTTTGCGGCGAATCTCATTTCAGTTGGAAATAAGTTGTTAAAACGTTATAAATTCAATTTTCGGTTTGATCGTATGCTTACATTCTATTTTATATCCAAATAAATTCCAATACATCTGCAATTATTTAACAGCGAATCTAATTTTAACTTATCTTTGTGTTACAAGATTCAAATCCAGATTGGTTCATTTATGGTGTTGATAAATTCCTGTTTTTACTGCAACCTTGGCCTTGACTGTTGTTGAATAAACGAATCTTAAACTGAGTCTATTTTAAACGTTCGTTTACCTGTATTACCTGAAGTTTCGTCTCAAATATTAGCTAGTAGAGAAACAAGGGGAAGGGCTAGGCTAGATTTTATTTAAAAGTGGCAGTGTCCCATGCAGATTTTTTAACATTTAGGGGACTAGAAGCTTCTCCTCTTCTTGAATCCGGCAGTGCGAGGATAGTTTAGGTGAAGTCTTTCCATAATATTTGCCTTGATAACTCCACCCTCAACAGCGTCAAGTCTCCCCCTAACCAAAATTCTTTTCGGGCCCAAGACTACTAGGTAATATAATATATTTTGGCATGGAATAACTTTCAGTTGTGCAGTGATAAATGATAGATTATATATTTTTCTTTTGGCGCATTCCAGTGCTAAAACTAAGTCATAAAGTGGTCCTAGTTGTGTTTATTAAACACTGTTATCAAATCTCTTATCAGACATCATACTGATAACATTGTACACAGTTGCACCGGCGTCTTTCGTTACGCCGTTTTATGAAAATTAAGATTATTCATGTGTATGCTTTCTATTTCAATAAATAAGAAATTAAATAGCAGGAGAAAAACAAGACGCACTTTACAGTCATATCTTGCCTATTACATTACCTATAGGTACAATCAATCTTAAGAAAGAAAATTTTGAAGTACTAAGTACTTAAATTAAATGGTCCATAATAAATATAATAAATGGTCTAAACTACAGTAGGATCAACGTAACTTGATCCGATTGAAGTTAGGTTCTTACCACTTTGACATTAAACTATGACTCTAAAATTTTTTTCTCATTAACTTTGACTCTAAAATTACTTACGAAAACGATTAATTATGTTTAATCGATTAAAAATACTAATAAAATTTTATTTCAACAATATACAAATACTATAAGTATGTATATGAGTAAATACAAAACAAAGTTTGAAAAACTATTTTTTTAAGAAAAAAAAACGATAAAAACATCAGTTAGTAATACCATAGTTAATATAATACTATACTAGTAGTAATACTAATTATGGCAAAGTAATGCGTAATCGCATCTCTAATTCTCTTGGTTTAGTTACCGCCCCCCCCCCCCGCTTCCTGTGACAGGAACCATTTACTGCGCAACCACTTTTCGCCAACTTCAATTCGGTCAAATTACGTTGATATTACTGTAATGGGGGTCAATTCACGTTCCAATAGGGCGTCAAATACGCTTGCATTAAGTATGCGTCTCGAGAGCGCAATAACGACATTCTAGTAGTAGGTACTATTACTTATTCTGTGATTCTCACAAGCGTTTTTGAGATCGATTCCAAAGTTACAAGAATACTAAAATGGCCGTTTTAATCGAAACTTAACTGTACTGTTTTATTTAAGTGAATTGGCCTCCAGACCAGTAATATATGTAGGTATAACACCGAAGTAGGTAGGTAAATGCTTATTGGGTACAATGAAGGGGGTAAAAGTTTATCTGAAATGAAGCATGGTCGCTACTAATAGAAGTACGAGTAGTTACTTATAGCAAGTATTGTATTATTCTTACCTTAATAGAGTCTAGGTTATCTCGGTCAAGTTCAAGATTACACATTGAAGTCAATTGAAGTACATAATTTATATTGACGTGTACCTACGCAACATATTGCAGGTTGTTTCTGCGAATGCAAATTGAGGAAATACTTTAGTAATTGATTAATATTAATGTGGTCTGGATAAGACTTACATACCTATTTACTAACTAGTAGCTATTTCTAAAGGTCTGGCCATGTGAAGTAGTATGTTGTATAGATATAACAATAAAACTTGCCTTTGTCGTTATCCAATCAAGTTTCAAGCTATCTTCAAAATTTGTTTTGTATATCTTGATACAAAAATACAATCCAACATGAAGATGCTCTTTTTTAAATTAGTACATATTGCTACATTAAATATTGCTACATTAAATATTTATGCTCTGTTCCGTTAATCTTATAATAATTAAATTGAAGTGTCTTTGTAATGTCAAAATAATAGCTTTTTACGAAATACTTAAGAAACTAGTATGATACATAAAACAAAAAAAAAACATTTTTAATTTTTTCTCTGTCTGTCGTTTCGGTTAATCTGTGAAACGGGTGATGTTATTAAGAATAACTCAGAGGTGAGAAGCACTGCGTCATCACGCGAACGAAGTTGCGGGCACAGCTAGTATAGAAACAAAGTTATCGAATGTGCTAACATTGTGTACAAAGAAATTTAAGTAACTCCTACACAACACAAAAAAGGCTCTATTACTATACATTGTACTCCCACAGACTTCTTCGTTGTTTTATAAAACATGTAGACCATACATCCTGTGGCTATTTAGATAGCATAAACAATGACTGCTTTATTGTTGTCGCAGGCATGCGCAGACAAGGGACTTTTGTACACGGAGAACAAAAATACTCGAAGCGTTGCAAAGTTGCAACATTGTCACGCCTGATCAGAAAAATAAAAGGCTTTTATTATGGGGGGATTTATTTTTAGCTTTTGTATTTGAGGTTAACGTTTTTTTAATTCCTTATGAGAAACACCCCCGTGTTTTATGTTAACGTATGTGTGACGTGACTATCTGTAGTATCGCATCACCGCCGAAACATTTCGACTTATTTTAATGCAGTTTTTTTATTTACAAGCTAAATCGTTATTTTTTGTAAGCATTTATCTGCATACATGTTCATAAACTTTCGCGATTTGTACACATTATATTATTTTATAAGGTTCGGGTTCTTAATCGCGTAAATATTTTATTTTAAGGCTAAATACCTTTGTTTTATTGCCCGATGTTTTGACCGTATTGCAACGGCCGTGGTCACGGGTGACCTTACGCGACGGGTGAAATATTTATGCGATTAAGAGCCCTAGCTTATAAAATTGTATACCTAACATATAAATTCAAACGTATGAAGGAAAAACTTGTTTTAGGCGCGACTTGATATTGAACCCCCGACCTTAGGGGTAACGGCCTTAAGCCGTTACCTACTCCGGCACCGAGACATGCCTCCACATGATACGATTTTACGGCAATCGCGACGTTCAAGTACCGCTTGAGACGAATTTTTCCTCCATACATTTAAATTTATATCTACTAACTAATTCGGTTCAGGCTTTTTGAAGATTATCAGGTTGCCTGGACTCGAAACCATTATCGGGGAGGAGGGGTAAGGTATTTACCCTCCCTACATATCCTAAATGACAATCGATCTCTTTATATCTTCGCCAGATTATTTAATACGGTCACGGTAACATATACCTACTTATATGGAACAAATCTAAGAAGCTAATATACACTCCTGAATCTATACTTAATATTATAAAGCGGAAGAGTTTGTTTGTTTGTTTGTTTGTTTAAACGCGCTAATCTCAGGAACTACTGGTCCGATTTGAAAAAATCTTTTTTTATTGGATAGCCCATTTATCGAGGAAGGCTATAGGCTATATAACATTGCGCTACGACTAATAGGAGCGGAGCAGCGACGAGAAATGTTGCAAAAACGGGGGAAATTTACGCATACGAAGTTGCGCGGGATAGCTAGTAATAAATAAGACAGGGAAGATGGCTATTATTAAAATGACCTAGACACTAGTTTGTCCTGATAGAATTATCAAGATTCAGTGACTCATTCTGTTTTGTGTTTCTTTATGAGGCGCATATGATTAGATAATGTTAATATCGTTAAATTGATTAAGAACTTTAAGGGCGTCCTAGTCGATGATTCTACCATAAAAACGCGCATAAGAGATTAATCCTCTGTTTAAGGTTGTAAGTCAAAGCTTTAATATCAATTTGTTTTATCATAAGCTAAGCCTGTAGGCAGCCATAATCTATACTAATATTATAAAACGGAAGAGTTTGCTTGTTTGTTTGTTTAATTTGAAAAAATCTTTTTTGTTGGATATCCCATTTATCGCTAAAGGCTATAGGCTATATAACATCGCGCTACGACTAATAGGAGTGGAGCAGCGACGAGAAATGTTGCAAAAACGGGGAAAATTTACGCATACGAAGTTGTACGGGACAGCTAGTTCAAAATAAATTAATATTTTAAAAGTTTGACGTTCGATCTCATACAGAGGAGTAATCACTTGCGCGTTTGTGTGGTAGAATCATCGACCAGGGTTAAAGCCAG
The DNA here is from genome assembly GCA_945859575.2 of Herminia tarsipennalis. Taxonomy (NCBI): domain Eukaryota; kingdom Metazoa; phylum Arthropoda; class Insecta; order Lepidoptera; family Erebidae; genus Herminia; species Herminia tarsipennalis. The sequence goes on along the minus strand of OX243834.2, from coordinate 2,847,840 downwards.
GACTTCGCTTACAAACACACATAATACACATACAATGCTAGGGGAACACTGGGCTGAAAGCCACTTCACTCCCCAGGTATCTGAGTCCTCCAGTCGAGTATACCACCCTCCCCCAGTCCAAAAAAAACCTGCTTCCGCCACTGAATACGATCTGGATTCTAAATCTTCAATAATACATTGATTATCCGAGCATATGCGTCTTCAATATCTTAGTTACAAATGAATTAACACGTTCGCGTGACCACAAAATATATAAGTACAGAAGGCCAGCAGGAATACATTGACGTGAACGTTCAGAGCTCTTAACGTGCACAGTTTGGTTGATATTCGATCGAGCTTGACTAAGATCTGTGTACGTGGACCTGTTTTCGCTCGTTGTAAACAGCCGGTCTTCTGTACCTATGTGTTAGCAAGCGTGACGGTAGGCGTGTATCATCCGTCAGCTGTGTGCAGTACACCAGCTTAATGGTGTTAGTTTCAATTTCTGTTTTTGTATGAATATTATTGTTGTTATTCACTGGCTTTGTGGTTACTGAACAGTTTTGCTGTGTACATATCTATTATTAGTTTTATTTAAATATCACTTTTTACCCGACTGCAAGAAAGGGTTATGTTTTTCGCGCGTATCTTGTTATGTATGTAATGGTCTTTATTAGGTACCTCTTAACTTTAAAACCACAAGACGGATTTAAACAAAAAACCTTTAAAAAAGAAAACATGGCGGCTGTGGAATGTCAAAACAAGAGATGTGAAAACAAAAGTAGTTTCGAATACCGCAATATGTGTATCAAACTGAAGAGCTTGTTGTACCTAAGCATTTCAAAAAGGTATATAATATGATTACAAAAAAAGAAATTAGCAACCATTCTTTTTTCAATTTGTAGGTACTTGACAATAGTTGTGATAAAAGTTAGTTAAAAAGTACTATATAAAAAAAAAACTAATTTACTAAGTTCATTGAGTTGAGATTCATTAATGCCTCCGACTGCATAATACCTATTAAGTATATAAAAGGGATCTTGTTCGCATCTTTTTTGTGCAGGCGGATTGTTGTTTTTTTTTATTAGGTACAGTAAGAATTAATTAAACAAACAGACTATCAAACTTGGTATTGTAGTCATAGTTAATCGAAATCTTATAGATGAAATCGACCAATAGCGTTCGTGTTTTGGCCTTTAAGCTATTTGCGATTCGTTAATTTTAAGTTGTAAGTATAACAGACAAGGATTTCACGTTAAACGGTTTTTGTTTTGCGATGTTTTTTGTTATAAATACGTGTAACGAGTACGAGTACGTGTAACGTAATTTAGGGAATCGTTTATTGATATGTTTTTAATTTATTTTACATCGGAATTAAGATCGAATTTGTGATTTAAATCAACCAGCCTACCTAAATCTAAACTGTTATTTGATCAGTCTATGTAAACAGACTACCTATTTGGAGAGGAATACTTTACACTACTAATTACTGGAGTAATAAAGATTTCAAAGGGACCCCTTGACATCTTTATTACGTACTCCAGTTTTTCTCCAAAATGTATTCTCAACTTCTGTTTTATCCTGTTCATAACTGATCTGTGCAATCCCTTACATCTTCAGAACCAGCAGCCGCTCCTGGACGTGGTCCGGGAGCGCGCGCGCGAGCTGTGCTCCGGCGCCGACGCCGCCAGTGGTGAGCGCGTCGAGCAGAGGACCAGAGAGCTCGCTGACCGGTGGAACGTCGCCTGCGAGGGTAAGTCCTCACTATGTTTTGCCTTGGTAGGACCCATAGCCTTCAGCGACCATCGACGAAGGAGTCCTAGAGTGGATACTGGGACTTTGTAAACGTAAGGCACATAGACAGAGCGCGCTAACTGTGTTCCGGCGTCGACGCGGCCAGTGGCGAGCGCGTCTGCGAGTGTATTCCGACACTGTGTTTTACCTGAAGTTGAACCTCCTTTAGGAAAGCATAGACTAAAGCCTCTAAACATTTACGCGTTTGTCTCGACTGCTGCTCAAAAGGTTGCGGGTTTGATTCCCACATGGTATACTGTTTGTTGTTCCGCGTTTGTTTATTTACACTTGCAGTATTAAGAAATGTAACATTTAGTCAATTGTTACATAATGAGAATTGCAACTAGCTTAACTGCTCGTAAGTAGATGCTTCTCTACGTTAACGTATCTTAAAACTCTCATACCAAACCAAATACCAAATATCTTTACCCTCAAACTTTTCTCCCAGGTCTTGCCAAACACGCTGCAACAGCTGACCAGCAACTACACCGCTGGAACCAACTCCTAGACGTGCAGAGAAGCCTCACAGCCGCCATCACAGCGGCGTCAGACCGGCTGAGGCAGCTGGACGCTAACCCGAGCACCAGGCGACGGGCTGTGGATACCAGGCATGCTTTACAGGTCAGAAACTTTCTAGAATACAATCTGTTTCGGTTCCCAGCAGCTTATTTCATGAGGATGTCACCTATAGCAATATAAAAGACTTTCCCGGAGAAAGCCATGCCAATGAAAGTAGGAAAATTTTAGGCTTCTTCTAATAATATTATTGTCATTTTCCAAACTTCAAGCTAACAAATTACATCAAAATCGACCTGGTAGTTTTTGTAATTGCCTTCCACACACTTACTTACAAATCAGCTTCTATTGATTAATAGTAGTGAACGACGCGAACTGATTTTGATGAAATTGGGCATAGGGTACTTGTTATTGCGATTACCAACATCATTTAGCTGGAGCCGTGGCAAACAGCGTCTTTTTTTAAAAGTCTCATCTAAAGAACTCTTTTTTCGATTCTATAAAGCTTTAAATACATTTCTTTGCTTACTCAGGAGCTACAAAGCGAAGTATCAAGTCTTGAAGAAAGCAGAGACGAGTTGCTCGAACACGCAGACTTCGTAGTCAACCTTCTGAGACCACACTCAAAGGACGCTGCCAATGAAACGGAGAGGAACGTCAAAGAGCTCGTAGAAGCTTACGAGAAGTAAGTTGTGTTTGTGTGTGCTTCTGTGAGTCTGTTTTGTGAACGTTTTTAGATTTGAACGTGTGACGCTGTGTTCGTAGTTGGAATACGGTAAGGTTGTGTTGGTTTTTAAGTTTATTTGCCGGTTGTGGTAAAGTTTGAGTTATAGTTTTCGTCTTCGTCTCTTTTGTCTTTGAAAATCAGTTAGTCGTAGTTAGTCACGCAATAACTTTAAAATGGCTGAACCGATTTGAATAGTTCTATGTTTGTTTTAAAAAAAGAAAACTAGAAAAAACAGACTAAAATCGAAAATAATTTTAAAGCGTAATTTTGTATAAAATTCCCACTTCTGATTTAAAACATTTAAATTTAGTCATAGAAGGTCACCGGATCAACTAGTTCTTATAAATAAAACAAAGAAAAGAGAATATTTATTTAGCATAAAATCTATCACTGCCTAAGTTATTGTGATTTCTGCTATTTGTTTGCATATGTAAACTATTAAACAGCACTAGCTGACCGGCGCAACTTCGTCTACGTACCTAAATTTTCCCCGTTTTTAAACAATATTTTTCATTGCTGCTCGGCTCCTATTTGTCGTAGCATGATGTTATATCCTCGATAAATGGGCTATCCAACAGTAAAATAAGTTTTTCAATTCGACCCAGTAGTTCCTGAGATTATCGAATTTAAACAAAGAAACAAACTTCATCTATAAAATATTAGTATAGATGTAAATCGTTTGAATATCAAGGACGAATTTATTTACAAACTTCATCAGGCAAATAAGCTTTAAATCAATTTTAAATGTTTGGTGTTTATTCATCTTATATTACAGCGTCAAAGGTAAGCAAATTTTTCATCCTAGATAATTTGATATGTCTACTTTTTGTGCCAAATCCGACACCTAATGCATTAGTATGTTTAGTCGTTAGTATGTGCAAAAATAATAGTCAAACTGTGATTTCTGTGAAGATTCGCTGGACGTTAAAAAAATAAGCTAAAAGTCATGAAAAAAATACAAAAAACAATCTTGACATCATAGTTATTATTTTTTATATGATGAATATATTATGATTTCTAATCAGATACGCAATTTTAAGAAAAATATATTTTTTAAATATCAGTAGGTAGGAACCTATACACCTTTAAAGAAACTATTAGAAGTACTATTGTTATTTATCTCTAGCGACCTAGAGCTTGGTACGCGAACTTTTTCCAAACTCTTCCGAATATCAGTAAATACAAGTATTTTGATATTAATACATGCACAATGCATTGTGTAGTATCATCGTCATCATACCATAACCACCCATATGGTGTCCCACTTCTGATCTCCCCAGTAGAACCTACTTAGATCCTGGGGGTAAATTGCCATAATCGCCACGCTTAGCGAGCGGGTTAGCGATTGCAGTAAGGCTTTAAGTACTCCGAGGACGCTGCTGCCTCCTCCAGTGTGACATCCCTTAGTCACCTAGACTACACCCACGGGAAGAGATGGAGTGGCACTATTCTCAAGCCGGTACCATATATGAAAGTAAAGTGATAAATGCTACCGTGCATGTCTCGTTTTATTAATAAACGAATGTCTGTATAGTCAATTGAAATCGCGCTAAATGCATATTAAGTACCAACGTGATGTCATCACGATAGTGGGTACATTATATTCATCGAAAATACATTGATATGCACGTATTCATAGTAAAGATAATGATTCAGTGTGCAATTTGGTGAATATTTATTACCTATTACTTACGAGTAAATCTGTCATTGAAAGGAGGAAAATGGTTTAACTTAGATCTATGGGACTTTAGGAGTACATAATATAATAAGATATATTAATTAGCCTGGTCTATATTTTATATTTTTCGAATTATTTAAATTTTATGTATGAAGAAAAATTCAACTAGAACAGGACTCACATCAACGGCGCATTTAGCCACTCAGACCGTTACCGGTCGTGGGCTTTAAAATTATTTTACAAGGCGAGGGTCCCCTTTACACTTACCGTGCTTGACTTGATCAGTAAATTCAACAAAAAACCGTGAAGAAGAAAAAGAGGAAGATTTGAACTTTCAAATCCCACTGTAACAATCTCTCTATCTAAGTATAACGACAACATCAATTTCTATCAATTCGGTAGCCACTGAGTCACTCAAATCGTAATAACTAAAGATATATCAGTTCACAAAGCTTTAACAGATGTCCAGACAGTATTCAGGACCGTCTCGCCTCCTTTGTGCACTAATTGGTCATAACAGACTTTAACGAAGACGAGTTTCGTCTTAAGTGCCTTTACAGTTACACAACAGCTGTAAAATATACAGTTTTGGACAGTGTGTTTTTATGTTTAACCTTTTTGAAGGAAGTAATGTTGCATTTTGACTCGTTCGCTGTTTCGTCCCACGATTCTTTCGGCCCATGGAACGAATCACCGAGTTCACTTTTCTTTTATTTCGTGATTCGTCAAATTCAATATTTAATATTACCATTAAATCTCTTTCTTTTAGTATAGTCGGTAAAACAATCTTAATTGGGTAAATCGTAACAGCTTCAATATAGTTAATAAATTTAAGTAACACATATCTTTTAATTAAATTAAAATCAAGTATGACGCAGTTTGAAATATATTTGAAATCATTCAATAACCAAAAGAACCAAATTTTCCGACAAATGGATTCTAAATTTTAGGAAATGTATATAAAGAAGATAAGGTTTACAAAGACAAAAGCAAACAGTTTCTTAGAAAATAAGAAACAAATGGTTGTTCTTTTTTCTTTTCTTTTCTTTTTCTTCATTTTCATTTCATTTATTTTTTTTCACCATCACCAAATAGTGTTATTAGTTTTCCTAAGATCAACTACCTATTAAGATTAATAACTAGTTAAAGTGACATTTTCTACGCAACTTTGTCGTCTATAGACTTATTTGCCTCTAAAATGTACAGAATGTACTTACATATTTTTGTGAATTTTCTTACAAATACAAATTCAAAGACTAATTAATTTATTTGCTTGAAATAAAGGTTTACAGAAGTTCTAAAATATAACAATGTCCATTTAACCTTATTCTACCTGAACCGGCGTGCAAATTGGAACAATCTTAAATAACTAGAAATTACATTTATTAAATACATTTTTGAAATTTAAATGATTTAATATTGTCAATAAATAGTCATAAATTATTTCCCATATCAATTAATTACCATTACACACAATTCAAATTCAATTCAATTAATATCAATCGATTAAAATCAATAATCCATTTGCTTACATTATAAATCATTTCTTACATTTTTTTTACATATTAATATCTTGGGACAACTTACATAACGCTATTTGATCCCGAACTAAGCAGAGCTTGTACTATGGAAACCAGACAACTGATAAACATTCTTCAATGTTTCTAAATACATACTTAATATAGATAAAATAACACCCCGACACAGTTTAAACCATCATGCTTATCACACAAAGTTTTATCCGGGGTGGCTATCGGATTATTGTAATTTTACATTACCTTTCAAATAATTATGATGGTAGCTCCTGTATAGTAATAGGGATGTTGACTGACAAGTCAAATCTCTCTCTCTCTCTCTCGTCTCTTTTTATAAAATGTCAAAATGACAAGGTCTATAGAAATGTATATGGAATGACAACCTGTAATGTCATAAGTTCCTATCGTCAAATCATTACTTTTGTATTTGTTTTCTTATCTTGTCTTTGCTTGTCAATAATAGACGTTCTCAAAAGTCTTACATAAAAAATCGTATTGCCGGTAAGTAGGCCAGTTTCTTGTCGAACTTTGCCAATGAATTCCGGAAGAAAAACTTCTGGCATGCCATCAACAGACTGACAGCGGCGCTCGCGGCTAATACAACAAAAATATATATTTTTCCTTCTAAAACATCATCGATTATATCCTCTATTACAAATACTCAAGGTTTATTTTCCCGTGTTACTATTTCGTCATCAACGTATTTAGTTTTGTTTTTAAAGTCTTGGCGTCCAACATTCTCGTCCGTTCATTTGATATTGGCAACTTTAGTGATTTTTGGATTTTCACTGTTGAAATTTTGATGGATAGCTTTAAAATGTTCGAGTTAATTACGCGTGCGGTTCTGGAATGGATACTGTAATGCCGGAACTTTGAAATGTTTTCTATCCGTTGTTAACTCTCGTTGTATATTTATCTTAAAGTTTGCCTCTTTCTTAGTAAATTAGGTATTAATGTGTTTCAAAAGAAACAGTAGCCAGAAGTTAAGGTTTCAGACTCAGACTACCAATGTGAACCCATTTCTAACAATTAGCTTAGCAGTAGATAATCGGTGTCGTCCTTTTATTTTTAAAAAGTTATTCTTCATTTACGACTATTCTTTCAAACAATTTAAATTTATGCAAAACCGTTAGATTAAAACAAAAAGTCTGCAAACTGTTGCAGACTGCACATAATTCTGCCAAAATTGACTTCAACAACGTAATAAATTCTGCATAACATACACAAATTTACAGTAATAAATTAATTTATATACTTATTATAACCGACTGTTGATGTGCCTTTAAAAAGGGAAAAAAATAACTCCACCGATCCGTACAATTTTATTTTCCCAACATTAAAATTCTTCACCAAACATCGGCAAGCATGTGACCATCAGAGTAAATCGCAAACTTACTTTTGTACCTCACACAAGCGAAAATAAACCTTAACTTATTACAACAGGTCCTATTTGACATTTCAAAGAACGTCTTAAAATCAACGAGCCGTTATATAGCTAAAATGTTTTTGCGGTTACCAAAAATATTTCAGACGAAATCAAACTTTCCTTCGTCGTGATAAGGTAGATGTTTATAAAAGACAAGAGTATGATAAAGTTGTGTTGCTACGTAATTGGTGATGTCAGTATATGGGACATCCAAGGGCAAGTAGCCAACGTTTGTCGTGGACATAATTGGCGATATTACTATTACACCAGTTTGGCTGATGCATTGGCAAAGGTTTATGGTGAAGTGAGAAAGAAGAAAAAACATTAGCTATTTTTAACATGAAATAGAATAATTATTCTGTTAGAGTAATATTAATGAATGGGGCGCGTTAATTGAAATTTCTCTTCAGTCACTTTCGTATCTTGAATTCTATGACTACCTCAGAAAATATTTTTTCCAGACTCTCTAAATGTATGTTTGTTGACTTGACGCTAATTAGAATTCTTATACTTTTAAATAAATCGTTTTTTGTAACATTCCAAACTAATTTGAATTCTAACCCAAGATAAATTGCTCCCAATACTTTCGTATTTTTTCTTTAATCACTTTATTTACTTGAACACTCACTAGTACTCTAGATACGTCAGTGTAAAAACTGTTAATGTAATTTATAGCTAGTAGTAGTTGTGCTTGATCCGCGAGTAGTGTAGTAATACAGCAACAAAATGCATTCCATAGTCTTAATCATACTACGTAAATAGATAATGCTTTACTAAGATAAACAGAAATAGGCCATTCTGGTAAATAGGTCATTTGAATGAGTTGTAAAGCTTCTCACACTGCAGGAATAGACCTAAGATGAATTTGTATCTTATTCTTTAGAACAAATCCACAGTTAAATATAACAGAATATATGTAGATCGATAGACGACGTACCAGTTAATAAATGAAGTATTAGTAAAAGAATGTTAAAACGAATGAATGAATTACGAAATCTCGGAATCCTAGCAATGACTATGGGAGCCCCGGAGGCCCAGACATCGTAAAAATAAAACGGACTCTTTATTATACCAACTCAAGATAGAATCATGTCAACAGGACCGCATGCTCTCGGCATGATGTGGCTACCAATAATAGAGATTTAGTCCGCAATTGCCACCAGAATATTATAAAAAAAAACATCATACGTCTTTAATAAATATAGAAGAGTAGAAACATGAAAAATTCTGTTGTGCAGATAAAATTTTCAATAATGATAATGACTGATTTATAGAAGAATAAAGTAGAGATAATGTTTTAAATAAACGAGCACTTATTTCTCATAATATTGCGAGACTTGATTCTTTGCACGATGTAAAATAATGAAACGAAGGTCTAGCAAAAATTTGAGTCTTTCAAAATATTGAAACAGCTAAGATAAATAGAGATAAGTATAGTGCATACTTACTCCCTTGTTAGTATTTTTCATGCTGCAAAAAATTTAAAGCAAGGAGTTTACACAATGTGGTAAATATTATAGTGCGTCCTTGTACTACGGTGGTCTTTAAAATAATTGTGTCAACTATTTTAGTCATGGCTATTAGAGTTTGAATTGGACGCTCTATTAGAAAAAACTTTTATGACATATTTACTCCAATATTAGGTACCAAGTAATTTTGAATATATCCCTAGCCAGTGACGAGTGGTTTAGTTTTGCGGTTGTTGAGCTCTGTTATTCCTTAATATGATTTAGGGTTCAGCTAGCGCAAACAGTCTGTAGCTATGGTGCAAATAACTGCATGGTGTCTACACGATAACAACTTGCAAGCGCATACAGGTTGTGCAAAAATTAGTACTTTGTGCAAATCAATTTTACACAAATTGGCGGTTTGTGCAAGTCATTTTTGTGCGGTATACAGTTTTGCCGGTATAATGCACATGCTTACTTGTACAAACAAGAGTTTGTGCAAATAAGATTGAGCGCGTAGCCGGGCCATAATACATTTTTTACGAATTTTATTATCTTTGCTATAGTTTCCACCATTTTAAAGTCTTCAAGTAACAAAATTAAAATGCAGGCCCCACACAAAAATTCGTTACGCAATCAGAACTATGACACAGGATCTTAAAATGATTTCTCTGGAAAATAGTACACGACTCACTGTAGACTTTACGCTCCAAAGAATAAAGCATAATTTGAATATTCAAGTTTTTGCCTTGAGATATGACATCACCTTGCTAAGAAAACAGCCGTCTTATTAAAATAACCCTTAGATCTAAGTGAATGACGTCATAGTCTGTCTCCATGCAACTCACATGTGGTCACCATGTAGATTTAAACACGATAAATCACGCGACACATCTACCTAAGTTAAGGTGTATATATTAATATGCGTAAACGATTTATTTGATATCGTTTACTTCATTAATTACATCGAATGTTAGGTGTAAAATATTTGATTTTACTGATTCAAGATTGTTAAAACGTAAAATATTGTGTTTTTTGCGAGCAGTATTTGTTTCCTCATATTCATCTGAAACCTCTAATCTTCATTATGATTATACACTGACGATGTTTACATTAACATGTTTAAGATGAAGCTATCAACGTAGTTTACTGGCATATTAAGTCTGTTAATTTGTGAATGTCAGGATTTCGCATACCTGGCTAAAAGATATCAAATTAAAACTTTGCTCGTTCATCTTCGATAGGTTGCCTGAACTATGTCTGCAAAATTTTAGATACCAATTTAGTTTTAGCTACACTATGGCCTTGAGCTACTACAAATAAACTGAGATTCACGGAGCGTAGCGCCATCATGGATTTAGCTTCCGTACAGTACCTACAGCCTTGATCCGAACTGTTTATGTGTAAATGTGACTGTCAGCTATGAAGTCATGGTTTACAAAGTTTTTACGGATCTCGTGTGTTTGTTCGAGTCTTAGACTTTTTGCTGTTTTTTCTTGTAAATAGTAATTATACGGATGTTATTGTAGGTATTTTGGATAGTTTATGTGACAATGAGAATTCTAAAGTCTGTTATAAGGGTAAAATGGTGTTGATTGCTTTTATAGAAGCCTGCAGCTGTACTGGATAAAACCTTTACATATATGTTTGTTATATAATTTCTTTTCATTATAGAATTACATCTCACGAAGCCATACAGACCCTTCCATGACCAAGAAAAAAATGTTTTTTTTTTTTCTTAAAAAGACGACCTCCGCAGTAGGGTACAAACCCTGTATCTCGGGGGACTTTGCAAACACACTATTCACGGACACAAAGCACAGCCAGCCTCGGAATACAATTTGTGGATCACACAAAGTGGTGTCCCGTGTGAGAATCGGAAACCACGACCTCTTGCGTAGCAGTCGGACACACTTCCACCGCCCCACAGAGGCAGCATTGTTCTGAAAGCATTTTATGGGCCCGATAGGTGATGATCTCTGGTCTTATAAAAATTACGTCACAACCAAAAACTAAATTCTTGCAAGACTATTATTGTTACTTATCCATTGCTCATTAATAGAAAGTGATGTAAAAAAGAATTAAAACAGCTACTACTTTCGTGTAATCTATTTTTAACGCTTAGCCTCGTTTCAGAATAAATTGATTCTAACGGGTGTATTATAGAAAGCTATTTAGGTGATCATGCGATGAAGAGTTGCATTTATTTATACGTTTAATTGAATCCATTGTTCAAGCTTATTAGTAATAATGATTAGTATTTAGTAGGACTATAATTAATTAAAAAAAACTCTATACGCACCAACAACGCCAAAGGACTGCCTCTGTGGGGCAGTGGGTTTGATTCCCACACTGGATACCACTTTATGTGATCCACAAATTGTTGTTCCGAGTCTGAGTGTACTTTGTGTTCGTGACTTGTATGTTTGTATAGTCCCCGGCGATACAGGGCTTGTACCATACTGTCCATATTGCGAGTGTCGTCGTTTAAAAAACTGCTAAAGATTTAACTCAAAATCAGTGCTTCGATTATGAGAGCACTAGTTTAGACTGTTTTTCTTAATACCGACGCACATAAAGTGTTTATTGATGATACATATAATATGAAACTAATATTATTTTATTAAGTCTGATATGAAATAGGATAATGTGCAAGAATCACTTCTATCGATAGGGTATGGATTAACTTTTACCTATAAATATTAGCTTTTACCCGTGAGGATGTCGGTTATCGTGATAAAAATATCCTTTGTCCTTCCCCGGGGCACGAACTATCTCCATACAAAATTTCATCTAAATCGGTTCAGTTGTTTAAGCGCGAAACCGTTACAGACAGACAGAGTTACTTTCAGATTTATATAGTAATATATTACTTAGTTTGGATTCGCTACCAAACACTATGATTTGCTCAATGAAATTATTTTGGCTAAGGCATCGGTCTCGCAATCGTGAGGTCGCGGGTTCGAATCCTACCCATTATACTACCGACGTGAACCCACTCTTAACACAAGCCATTGAGCTTAGTTGGAGGGGTTAACAGGATTGCTAGTAATGTGGGACCAAAATTACAAATTGCTTGTTATCTTAAAAAAAAAAACTTGATGATTTTAAAAGAGTGGCCTATGCGTTTCTTGCCGTCTAACAAAATTTTGTTTATTTTTAAAAGTCATCATATTTTTTTATTATGTTGTTATGCATTTATTTGACATTTTCAAATAATCATTGATTGAAATATTTTTTTCGGAAATGTACGAAATAAAGAATATTGAAGTTTGAAGTTTTAAGCTTGCTGTAGTTTAAATAATTGTTTAAACATCGCATATTTTAATATTAGTTATTAATAGGTGTATTATCTGGCTCAGTGATGATGTCAAGATTCAGGTTGTATCGCTTTTTAGTAGTATTTTATGTGTATGACACAATGTTACGTAATTCTCTGTCCTTCGACGTATTTCAAGTTATTCATACATTTTTGTATTAATTTATGTACATCCGTCGTTTTAGTTTAGATCGTGGTTTTAAGATACATTGGCAAGTAGTTGTGTCTGTCTCTCAACATTTTTTATGTAACTGAATGATCTCGATGAAATTTAGTAGAAAATGCTAGATTCAGAAGCATGCTACTTTATATCCTGAAAGAATGTGTATGGTTCTCGTGGGAATTGTTTTTCATAATTTCCACGCGAACTAAGTCGCAGGCAACAGCTGATAAATTATGAACGCGGTAGCAAAAAGCGCGTTAAGCGTTATCGGAACCTAGCCTGCGGCCTTGTACTACCGGCTCTTCCCATGGGTGTCGTCAAGGCGACTAAGAGATGTCACACAGGAGGACGGGCAGCATCGTCCTCTTCGTACTTTAAAGCCTAACTGCGATCGCTGACACGCTCGCCAAGGTACCTCCAGGATCAGGAGAAGTATGTAGTTTCTGAGATTTCCGCGTTCAAACAAACAAACTCTTCAGCTTTATAATATAAGTATAGATTCTAGACTGTACCTGTATATGTCACTGAACTCCTCCTAAACGGCTGGACCGATTTTGACGAAATTTTTTGTGTGTGTTCCAGTGGATTCGAGAATAGTTTAGATTTACAATTGAAACAGATTCACAAAAAAAATAGGCGGTACGAAGTTCGCCGGAACAACTAGTATTAGTACAGATATAGAAGTATAGACTACTAAACTTATAAAATATACTACACTGTATATTATTATCGTTAGTCAGACTTATAGCAAAACATAATGAATTTATAAACATCACCGTTATATATGGATGTGGTGGCCCCTGGCCTGAAACAAGGTAAAATGAATTATTAAACCAATGTAACATACAGATAGCGAATATAATTTATCTAGTTGTAATTAGAGACTAGCTTTCGCCTGCAGCTCCGCCCGCGTAGATTTCCTTTATCGCGATAAAACCTATAGGTTCTATGTCCTTTCTTGGGACTGAAACTCTAAATTTCATCTAAATCGCTTCAAAATCGTAACGGATAGAGACATAGAGAGTTACTTTCACATTTTTAATGTTAGTTTTTTTTTTTTTTTTTTTTAAGATATAAGTAATAGAATAGGTGCGTTTGTAGACATGTGCGTGCACAAATAACTACTGAAAAATATTATCGGATAACTTCGCAACATTTTATTTAAAATTAGTTCCGACTGTTCCGAGATTCTGTGTCTGTTAAAGAGGTCTATGTGTTGCTTTACCTTCTTGTCTATTCCCGGTATTTTGTAATAATATTTCAATTTGTAATTATCATTTTTTAATCGTTTTGCTAAATTAAATTGTACTACAGTACAAATAGTTTATCAATATGCTCTTCAAAATAAAATCAAAATACTTAAACAATTGTTTAAAAACTACTGTTTTTTCTGTCTTTAATGCCGCTGTTACGGGAATTTCAATGTAATTTTGTGGTAATTTTTGCCTAGAGCCTAATTTAGTAAAAAATAAACATCAAAAATGTTAGCAGACTTAGCGATGTTAGTAGAATACTAATAAGATTACTCATTAAGCTCATAAGGCGTGTCACGCTAACGTAGGTCGTCTTCAGCCGATCTAATTAGCGACCTACCTAACCTCCTTAAATACTACAATTTCGTCAGAGTTCTACTACAAAAGAAAGCTTCATACAACGTAGGTACACATAGATATCGCTCACGGACATCTCGGACCACTTTGTTATGAAGATTGTTCCGAGATCCCGTGTCTATGTTATCTACAGTATCTATTCGTTGCCTAATAAAGAATGAATCGTTATTTTTATTCTGTACCTACTAGCTGTCGCGCACAACTTCATCTGCGTACATAATCCCCGTTTTTGTAACATTTCTCATTGCTACTCCGCTCCTATTGGTCGTAGCGTGATGTTATATAGACTATAGCCTTCCTCGATAAATGGGCTATCCAACCATGAAAGATTTTTTCAATTCGGACCAGTAGTTCCTGAGATTACCGCGTTCAAACAAACAAACTCTTCAGCTTTATAATATTACTAGCTTTCGCCCGCGGCTCCGCCCGCGTGGATGTCGGTTATCGCGATAAAAACTATCCTATGTCCTTCCCCGGGACTCAAACTATCTCCATACAAAATTTCATCTAAATCGGTTTAGCTGTTTGAGCGTGAAAGCGTAACAGACAGACAGACAGAGTTACTTTCACATTTATAATATTAAGTATGGACTAGCTGTCCCGCGCAACTTCGTATGCGTAATTTTTCCCCGTTTTTGCAACATTTCTCGTCGCTGCTCCGCTCCTATTGGTCGTAGCGCGATATTATATAGCCTATAGCCTTCCTCGATAAATGGGCTATCCAACAAAAAAAGAGTTTTTCAAATCGGACCAGTAGTTCCTGAGATTAGCGCGTTTAAACAAACAAACAAACTCTTCCGCTTTATAATATTAGTATAGACTAGCTGTCCCGCGCAACTTAGTATGCGTAATTTTTCCCCGTTTTTGAAAAAAATCTCGTCGCTTCTCCGCTCCTATTAGTCGTAGCGCGATGTTATATAGCCTATAGCCTTCCTCGATAAATGGGCTATCCAACAAAAAAATATTTTTTCAAATCGGACCAGTAGATCCTGAGATTAG
This sequence comes from Herminia tarsipennalis, assembly GCA_945859575.2. Classification (NCBI taxonomy): domain Eukaryota; kingdom Metazoa; phylum Arthropoda; class Insecta; order Lepidoptera; family Erebidae; genus Herminia; species Herminia tarsipennalis. The sequence goes on along the minus strand of OX243834.2, from coordinate 2,832,646 downwards.
CGCGTTTAAACAAACAAACAAACAAACAAACAAACTCTTCCGCTTTATAATATTATTATAGATTATAGATTAACGGTTTTTGTGGTTCCATAGTGACTACTGTTCCATTGATATTAACGTTAATGTTCACGTATTCCGTTTTTATACGTAACGCCTCAAATAACATGCAAAAATACGCGTTTACATAAACATTAGTTATTATCGTTACATTAAAACACACTTAAGCGTTGAATACAAAACCGTTTAAAAGTAAAGCAATATTATATAGTCTTTAAGGCTTATTTTCCTATGAGCTTATCATAAGAACACACAAGTGCGTTTGAGGCGTTTTACCGTATCTATCTTATTTTCTGGTCGGTTGACAACCCGTGCCAAACTACTTTGCCAACATTCAGTTTGGCAACATAGCCATTAAGTGGGTCGACGACCCGTTATCAACATTATCACTATACATATAATATGTAGGTACCTAGTTTCCGCAGTATTTATTTTGAGAGCGATGCGTTCGCAATATCTCCGGGTTGCGTTATTTCTATTTCGCGCGTTCGACTGAGAAATTAGGTAGTATCGTTTATTTTTATAGTTTTCTCTAGCAGTGTGGATGAATTTTCTAGAGATATTGAAAAACAACGTTTTGTTGTTGGGTTTTGTCTTTTACTAATATTATAATAATATTTATTGACATAAAGTTGATACAAAAGTTGTGAATTCTCTGGGCCCTGAACTAGTGTTACTGGCAATCTTAACTTGACATTTTTATTCAGTTATATTATTACAAAGATACTGTCCAAATGACTAAAATGTTTTTTTCTAAAATTCATTCATTCAATTCATATATACTACAAACGCAATGCATAAAGCTGTGGAATTGTTGGAACCATCTTCAAGAGATGTCAAACCATGTGTCATGGAATTGATTTTTTAGAGGTTCCAAATTGAATTACGTCAGGGTGGGCAATCTGAAAGGAGACTAGCCAGCCGTGTAGGTGCTCTTTATATTCTTTAATCTCATATTTCGATAGAATGGCAGTTAGACTACAGGTTAGACTCAGGACCAACTGCTTAAATTGTTCGCTGACAAAACTGACCAATTGGGTAGTTGACTGCAATAAAAGTAAATTATTTTATACCAATCAGGTAATAGTAGATCTTAAAATCTGAAAATAACAGTTCTTTTACATTTTAACATATTTTTGAATTTAAAAGCATAAAAACTAATACTAAAAGTAAAGATTTGACGATAGGAACTTATGATCTATCTTATCACATTTCTATAGAGCTTGTCGTTTCGACATTTCAAAAAACAGACTAATTTGACTTGAGAGTCAACATCCCAATTGTTGTGAAGGAGTTACCCATCTAATACCTCGGCCTTAACCTCGCTGACCAACTGATGTGCTCAGTCGCTGTCTCATGGTCTCTACGATTAAATCAAGCAAAAATTTTAGCAAGGCAAACCAGGACGTCTTTGATATTCTGAATATTAAATACCCGAAGGTCTTGTAGATAATTAAGTACCTACTAGACATTGGGAAGAACTTGAAACATGTATTTTGGTTATGACTTTATACTAGATGACTGATTTATCGGTCAAGTTTATAAACGCAATATCCGAATACATCAATTTGAGGTATTTTAGCACTTAGGTGAGATATTTTGTTTAGTATGAAGGCTCGGCTCTAAAATTGTTGTAATTTTTCATGTTGATACTTGGATTTTGTTCCCTATTTTGGACTTTTAAGAGCATTCAGAGGTTAAAATGTATTCAATGAATAACATTACATAATTAATAATCCCATGTATAGCCACTCACTGTTTTATTTAACACCAAAATTTTAGAATTCCAACCAACCACTAACATAGCTGCTCTGGGTGTAATTTGTCTATAATATGTATGTATTTAGAAATATATAAGTATGTATATCAGTTGTATGGTTGCCACAGTACAAGCTCTGCTTAGTTTGGGATCAGATGATGTTGTGAGAGTTTTCCCAAGATATTATTATTGTTGACAGGATTGCTAGTAATGTGGAACCAAAAATCCCACATTGCTAGTAACCTATTTAAAAAAAAAAACAACAAAAATTTCAACACCTTGTACGTAATTCAATCTGGTATTCGTAAACGAACACCAAAACAAAATAACCAAATCGGTCGAGCCATTCTAAGTAATACTTACTTTAGTCGTTTAAACATCCGTGAATTGATTTTTATTTTTTAGGTATTTATAAACATAGGATACCAAAGAGCCATCTATTATGTCACTGTTACTATCTAACCTAATAATAATGGTGTGTTTGATAAATGACCTTGCCTTAATTAGTTACCTATATATATGTACCTAGGGAGTTATTTCAGTCATTTACCGGTTAACTAAGCTCGGTTTTACCTAACAGGATACACAAACAATATAACATACCTATCGATAACATTATCAGTTCACAATTATATAGTCACCTATATTTACACATAAGGATAGTAACATCGTATAAAGGCACCTTCCGTACCTACTTGTCTGCTGTTGTGCTTTTATTATAAACTAGCTGACCCGCGCATGTCGTCTGCGTAAATTTCCCCGTTTTTATTTTCCATTGCTGCTCGGCTCCTATTGGTCGTAGCGTGTTAATATAGCCTATGCCTTTCTCGATAAATGGGCTATCCAACAGTTTTTTTTTTTTTTAAATCGGACCTTTAGTTCCAGAGATCATCGCGTTGAAACAAACAAACTCTTCAACTTCATTATATTAGTATAGATAATTCAGGAATCGATACTCGCAGATTTTAAATAGACCGTAGGTATCTTTTTTTTTACGTTAACTTAGAACTGTAGACATGAGTATATGGTTTTAATTTCAACTCGACACCTCTACTCGTTCCCTAGATAAAGAGTCTTGACAGATAGACACATGGACGGACGGACGAACCGAAGTGATCCTTAAAGGGTTCCATTTTTTTAAAGATACAAACGGCATTTTTTGTTGATGGTAGCTAAACCTATTATCACCAAATACAGCTAAGAACTGGTTCAAATAAAACAGTTCTCTAATAATCTAAGAGCTAATATATCATTTATCTTTTCTTTTTCACCTTTACGTCAGTGGTTAAGACATTAACTGCCGTATTTTAATGCAAAATACGCACCGGGAGCGCTAGTCTCTTTAACGTTATACTTGAACTGTTCTGTTACTATTTGAAAGCACACAGAACGCAATTCACCATCTATTTTCTAAGATGACGCTACATCAATCGTCACTATCTATCTTGCCAACGTACAATCAAGTTTAAATACATCAATATGTCTGCTTATGTCATCGCTATTTCCCAACAGGAAGTCAACACTGTAACCGCAATGGCCGACAATGGAGTATTTGTCACTTGAAATATTGTTCACTGGGACCATTTTAAAATACTTTATTAGTTTGGCATGCTTAATATAAAACTGAATGAAACTTGAAACTTTTCCAGTAAAGTAACTTGCACAATATGTATTTCCAGTATGCATGTTGTGAGAAATGAACAGACTTTTAAGGAAATTAATTATTATAAAATCTTTAAGACGACTCCTGCAGTAGGGTACAAGCCCTGTGTCGCGGGGGACTTTACAAACATAGAAGTCACGGATACAAAGTACCTACACCTAGACTAGGAACAACAATTTGTAGATCACACAAAGTGGTGTTTCGTGTGGGAATTGAACCCACGACCTCTTGCGTAGCAGTCGGATACACTCTCACCGCGCCACAGGTGTTTGTAAAATGGAAATTTCGAATAGCAAAAATACCATTCAAATCGGGTGTGTAGTTTTTAGGGTTCCGTAGCTAAAATGGCATAACGTGATTTTTTTACAAGTTACAATTTAACGAGGAACAGCAGACCAAGTGAGAAGTAACAAAATTAGATAGTATGAAACAAAAACAACAGAAAATCCACTTCTCAAGCCACATTATTCGGATGGGGGACTACGGAAAACTACATTGTGCGTGGCCCGACATGCCTTTTGCCCGGGTTTTTTACATTTACCTACACATGGTTAAAATAGAGAATGAACCACCTTTATTGAAGCCTTTTAAAAGATAAATAGGTAAGGTTAAGTTAGGCCCGCAATGCGAAACGACACTGCGCTATTTTTATTATTTTGAGTAAACGTAAATGCGATCCTAGATGCCCGCATGATTTCACAACCTATCAAAAATCCACATTTTTCCATTGAATAATATTACTAGAATCATCAATAGATACAAATTATTATTTATTGTTATATATTATTGTTTTAAATTATTTCCTCCTTTTTCTTCTGTTCTAGTTTAATCTCTGTCATGGTTAAGATAAAACTCATTAACATAAATTGTACATAAAAGCAAATTAATAATCTTGTCTTATAATTGATAAAACTTCAGACGCGCCTTTTATATTTATTTAAATATAATTAATTGCAAATTCTTTGTTTAATTAGTTGACAGTTGACACTAATGTATGAAGATAAAACAAATTGTTTCATTAAACTTATACGTAACATCAAAGTATGCCGATAGGTATGCTAGTGCTACAAATAATGACCGAGATTTCGCCTGTGTTATATTTGTCCAGAGCCCTTAGAGCTCGAGTATTCTGAAATCTAATCAGCTAATCAGCTGTTTAGGTTCAAGTGTTTGACGTTGATGAATGAATGAGTTATGAGTCAATACATGTTTTTTAGGTAATAAAATTACCTGTAGGCAACTTTCCAAGATGGGTAACAAAGCCTCTTTTACGGCATAAACTGAAACTCCATTAAAGGTATTTATGTGCTTTATAGAACTATTACCCATCTTATTAATTAGTCATACAGATGATTTTATGAGACCATGTGTAAATTAAATCAAAGTAATGCTTGAAACAAAGACATATCTATCCTTGAAAAATACAACTAAATATTTTTAACTGGAGTTCAGTAAACAATTAGCCTTATTTTTCTTAAATTTGCACCAGAAATGTGTCAATGTGTAAATGTCATCAAGAGTATAGAAATATTTGACTAAGATAATAACATATTAATTCCCGCCATAAAAATAAAAAAAAATAACAAAAAATATATAAGGAGCTAAAAACGCTTTAAACACAAATGTTATAACAGCTGTCACCGGCATCAGCTGATCGATTCGATGCAAACAAACCGTTAGAATGTAATCTATCGTTATTTCGCTACATAATAACCACGTAACATTTGTACTTGTTAAACCCTGAGGAAGCCTTATTTAAAACTTCATATGACGCATTTTATAGACTAGAATAGAATCAATCAGGGAACAAGACCTGCGTCTGGAAAACCCAACAGCTTGCTTCTTGATATACAGTTACAACATCTAAAGCCTTAATCTTAACGTTCATTTTCCGCTGAAGTAAAAGCCAGACATCGACAGGGCATGGGGGAGCTATGTAATCGTTATTCAAACTGGCAGACTACTATTTCCGAGCTTGTGCGCATGCGAGCGATCGCAGCGCTTAATAGGTCACGGCCTCACAGTCTGCACTGGAAGCCGGCTACAGAGATATACTTAGAACGATACGCCATTTTATTAACAAGAAAAATACATTCGCTTACGTATTATATCGTTAAACAACGATATGAAAGTGCACCTCCGTGAAAGGGCGCGTTGTGAAACGAGTGCCGAAGACAATCGCACGGTCCCCTTTCGCGAACCTGAAGCGCCACGACCGGTTCGAAAATAAGTGACGCGCAGAATTAAAATAGTATCGAAACGATTTGTTTGGTTTAAGCAGACTGGGACGTGCCTACATAGTCGTATAACCGCGACATATGGACTTGTGGCAGTTATCTTGTACCGATGTGATGTGCCGACGTGTGCCGGCCGCGATGACTCACGCTCTATGTGTTGCCGTGCATAGGGAACACCGTCCCACGGGATCTTTTGTATAATTGTGTACGTATTCACATTTTAATATGACTTCTTTGTGTATTTACTGCGGCGGAATAAAACTGGCGGCGCCTGTGCCGGCCCCACTGCGTGCGATCGCCGGGCGTCATTCATTGCGTTTTTTTCTCTCGTTACAGCTTCGATCGGTTTCATTTCGACATTTAGTATTAGTGCGCGCTCGGCTCCGACCGTGCGCTTCGTATTATAGCTAATAAATGGAAGCCGGCTGAAGGTCGCGCGGATCGCGTCACCCGACCATAAGGTAAACGCGATCGTGCGCGTGCAAAACGTAAACACTGGCGGGCGAATGCACCGAAAAAAACTCGCGGGCTATGATGTCACCGTGCAAACATTAGAACGTGGAATTTAAAATTAGATGCGTCCAGCGAATCTATCGAGATCGGTTCATTGAGCGACGGGAGGGCGACGCGAGCGGAGCGCCGCGAGCGAACGAGCACGAACGACGAGGTAGGCTCGCGCCGCCGGCTCGCCCGCTCCACTCGCGCAAGACGCGACCTTGCATCGTGACGAGCGCAGCGTCACGCCGCGCCGGATTATTTTCGTCGCGTTTTGGCACCTCCTCCTCACTCGCGAAAGCTAGAATCACAATCCCATACAGTTTCGTACGAACTGTACGCTTTAATATTTTTTCTATTTTGCAGATTGCGACAGACTCTAGCGGCGCGGCTCGCGGAGATCGACGACATTGTGTCCGAATTCGATCGCGTGTCGGAAAGAATCGACGAGCTTCGACAACAGATAGAAGTGTTGACCGCGAAAGTTAGGACTTTCTACGTGTTCGGCGAAGACGAGGCCGACAGCGTGCGCGAGTTAACGAGGGAAGTCTCGGACTTAGCCGAGCGCACGAAGACTTTCACGGAGGAGAGTCGGAAGCGGTACGGAGGATCAGCCCCGGCGGACGTCGCCCAGGAGCTGTCCTCCCTAGAATTATCGTCTGAGGCCCTGGCAGCAGCAATGGAGGAGAAGGAGAGGGAATGGAAGCGCGCCCGCACCGCTCGCTCCGAGTATGCGAGCGACGTGGAAGACGTGCAGGCTTGGGTCCGCGCGGCCGAGGTCACGGCGCGCGACAGGACACTGCCACCCGAACCCTACAAAGAGCGACTGGTGGCCACCAGATCTGAAGTGCCAAACATAGCGGACCGCGTGGAGCGGTTGACGCGCAACGCTCGGTCAATAGTCGAGGGTAGCCGCGATGCTAACGAGAGACAATTGGTTCAGTCGACTGTATCCGCATTGTCGGAGCAGTTCGCGGCGGTGTGCAGTGAACTCGAGGCGCGACAAGCTGCCGTCGAGGATGCCTGTGACGCTGTAGCCAGATTCCTATCGTTACTCGAGAAAGTCCTACTGTGGGTTGAGACCCAACGAGCATTCCTTGCGCGGCCACTCCCATTGGCCGACTTGCAGGAGGCACAACAGAAACAGACTGAATATGGGGTGGGTTTCGACCAATTAAATATTGTTAAGCGATGTAAACATTATCTAACACTTTTTGGTGGTTTCAGAACGCGCTCAAGAGCTGCAAGCAGCAAGCCAAGAACTTAGCGGACATGACCAAGGAGATTGAAGCGATAGAGCGCGTCACCAGCCCCGGGGACCTACCCTCGAGGTTGGAGACGGCCGAGAACGCCACGGTCGATGTCGAGAAACGATTGGCGAAGACGGTCAGTGGCCTCGCCGAGATACAACACCACGGTCGAAGCGGCCTCATAATTCAGACTAACCTCTTAAACATTCATTACAGAACGGTTTGCTGCAAGAACTCGCCGAGGAGTGGGAGCGATGCGAGAGAAAGTTAAAGGACGTCGGGCACTGGCTCGAGGCGACCACGAGGATGCTCGAGGCGCCGCAGAACACAAAGAAGCCGCTCAGGGACCGACTCGCCTTGAGGGAGAAACTGATCAACGACATCTCCACGCAAAAAACCAAGATCTCGTACGCGGTGGAGAAACTCAACGTGAGTGGATCCCCATCGCGGTCTCGTACCCGACATGGCAGGACCGACGCTAAGTGTCTATGTGCATGCACAGGTACACTTCCAACCGGACGGCGTGGCGGCCATGTCGCGCGGGCCGGCGGGCGTGGAGGCGGGCGCGGCGGCGCTGTGCGGCGCGCTGGACGCGCTGGCGGCCGCCACGGGCGCGCAGGCCGCGGCGCTGAGCGCGGCGCTGGCGCAGGTGGAGGCGTACTGCGCCGACGTGGCGCGGCTGCGCGCGCAGCTGCTGCAGGCCGAGCAGCAGCTGCGCCACGCCGCGCAGCCCAACTACAGCCCGCGCGACCCCGAGCGCGCGCAGCGCCAGCAGCAGGTAAGCCCCGCCCCGCACCGACCCGACACTAGGTGGCTAGCGAGTATTCTAGTTTTGTTTACGAGGCTCCGCCCGGCCCCGGGTGGCGGGCACCGCTTCATCTCACCTCACCGGCCCACCGGGCCCCGACAGTCGACCGTTTATTTATCTTATGTTTTTTTTGTCACCTCTCCTCCCCGCCCTACTAACACGTCGAACCGATATCCTCGGTCAGGAGTGTCGAGAGCGCGTCAAGTCGCTCCAGAGCAAGATTCAGGCGCGCAACGAAAGAGTCAAACTGCTTGTGCAGCGCGGCAGCCCGGACGCCGACCCGCTGCGCGACGCGTAGTCCGCGATCGTCCCGCGCTTAGTTTTAAGTCGATTCCTCGTCGTCACCCTGTAATTTTTTAAGCATAATATGAACGTAAAATATATGAGTCGCATCGCTGCCACCGTCGTTTCCTTTCGCTCACAAGAAACACCCTTGTAAATCATGTGTTTGTCCGTACTTGCGTATCAGGAGATCGGCCGACGTATCGAAGAGCTGACCGCGGCCATCTACGCGCTGGACCCGTACTTCGTGATGTCGTCGGACGAGGGCGCCACGCTGAAGATGCTCGTGACGAGCGCGCGCCACGCGCAGTCGGCGCGGCGCGCGCGCTCGCCCGAGCGGCGCGGCGCGGCGCCGCCCGCGCTCGGCGCCGCCGGCGTCTGGGCGCTGGGCGGCTCCACCTACGCCGAGATAGTCAAGGGCGCGGGCTCGCGCTCCAGCTCCCGCGGGGAGCCCCGGCCTCTCCCGTCCCCGCCCTGCGAGGAACGACCTGTCGATATGACACCAGTGCTCGAACCGTGTGTGATTAGTGAGAGGGTCGACGATGACCCCAGTGACACCCGTGTTTGCGAGATAATTACGACAAGTTATGACAATAGTGCCAGTGAATCGTACACTCGTGACGTAAAAGTGTACTGTGAGGAGTATGTGGATCGCTCGGACGCCGAACCGGTCCAGGAGCAATACGCGGCTCCTCCGGTAGAATACCAGGAGCCGCCTGTCGAGGAGCCGGAGCCGGAGTCGACGTATCAGGAGTTGACAGAAACTATCGTTCCTTGTCTGCCGGAGCAACCTGTGCAGGAGTTGCACATTGCCGAGCAAGACAGAGCTCCCAGTCCATATAAGCAACGCTCACACGAATTATCTTACGCGGAAATATTGGCACTCGGGCTTCGCAAGCAGCCTCGTACCCAAAATGTTACGTCCTTACCGAAACCACAAGTGGCACACGTAGAATTGGTCAAAGAGATCGTTGTGGAGTGCGTTGAGAAATCTCCCCTGATTCATCAACATGAATCGAAAAGTGAACGGATTGAACCGCCCAGATTTAAGCCTGAGCGGCAAGAAAAATCGGAAAGGTTGGAAAGAGTGGACAGGCTCGAAAGGCCTGAACGTCCACCTCCTAGAAGTCGATCTAGGGAAATGCCTCGACAAAGGCGCGCGACGGAGAAGCGGCCCACTAAAGCACATGACGTACAAGTTATGAAAAAGAAAAAGACCATGAAAAAGGCTATCGAAGTTCAAGAATTCGAAGAGCCTGAGGTACAAGTAGAGCTTACTCCTATTAGGGTCACACCTGAACAATTGGCTTTACCCAAGGTGGAAGCAAAAGAGGTCACTAAAAAACTACAACACAGTGCCACAGTCGTCGAGACTTTCACTGAGATCGTTACAGAGGAATCGCAATCTGAAACCACTAATGAAGAAGTTGAACATAAGAAATCCAAAAAGAAGAAACCTAAAAAACCTAGAACATCAGAAGATGAAATACAAAAGGCTCTTAAAGAGATAGAGGATCTAGAAAAACATAAGAAAAAGAAGGGTAAGGAACCCCGTGATAAGAGCAAAGATAGCATAGCAGATTTATCACCAACAGCACAATTAAAACATGAAACATATAAAGACCCTGACGTTGTTGAAGCAAAAAAAGCAGAAAACGTAGATGATGCACAAAGTAAAACTAAGAAAAAAAAGGGTTACAAAGATTCTCAAGATAAAATAACTGATATAAATGCAGAGTTTATAACTGCTGAGTCTACGGGGTCACTTGAACAACCGGCGAAAGAATCAAAGCCTAAGAAAAAGAAAAGTCATAAACAATCTTCTTTGGATAAAGCGGAAAAGGTAGAAATTAGTCCCATTGATAATTTGCTTGATGTTATAACAGTTGAAACATCTGTAGTACAGAAACCAACAATAGAATCAAAGAAAACTACACAAGATTATGTAGAGTCTAAATCTTTAGATGATATTACTCACGACAGTAATCAACTAATTGTAGAACTTCTTAATCATCCAGAAGTAAAGGGTTATGAACAACAAACTGTGGAATCTAAAATTACAGAAAATTTAGTAGAAAGTAATACTCCAGTTTTTATCGACGTAGAACCAACCGTTGAAACTAATGTACGAAATATAACGACGGTTACTGAAATAACTTCGGTGAATACTGTTCCGGGACAACTTGTTGTTAATTCTGTACAAGAAAATATTGAAACAATAGCCGATAAGCCAGATTCAGTGGTATTATCATCGGTTGCTCAAGAAATTTCTAATGAAGGACCTGTAATTGAAGAAAAAACAGCAAAACTTGTTGATGAGGTTAAACTAACTTGCAAACCTACAACTGATATTGTTGAAGAATCAAGCAAACAGGAAAAGCATATAGTGGACATTCTAGAAATAGATCAGGCTGTAGAAGCCATAGAAATTGATGTATTATCTGGTAACGATCAGATTTCAAAACCAGAGGTCTCTCAAATCACTACTGAAACAAAAAGTAGAAAGGAAACTAAAAACAAAAAGAAAAGTCAAAAAGATGCGACCATTCACTCTACCCCACAATTTATTTCGCAGGAACCGACACAAGCCCAACAAGAAAATTTTCCTGAAGAAAAAGCAGGAAAATCTATTGAAACTGATAAATCCGATGAATCATCTTCTTCAATTAAAAATAAAAAGAAGAAAAAGCATAAGAAATCAGATAAAGCATCAGAACCTATTGTTTGTGGAGCAATAGAAACTATGGAAATTATTGAAGAAAATGTTAAATGTATCGAACCAGTTGTAGAGGAAATTCCCAATGTAGTAGAGCAAGTTGAAGAACAGAAACCAACTAAGAAAAAGAAATCAAAGAAAAGTAAACTTGCAATCGATGATAAAGAGGATTCAATAGAAAAAGAAGTCACTGAACAAAAAAAGAACGTTCAATCTATTGAAACTACTAAAATTATTACCCTCGAACAGGAAACTCCGAAGTCGCCAGAAGAATTCAAGCGATCCAAGAAGAAGTCTAAATCGAAGTCGAAACAGGAAGATAAAGAAAAAGAAACAGTTAAGGAACCAACACATGAGCCAATTTCAGAGCCAACAATAGACGAACCCGCTTTTGAAGAAATAAAAACGCAAAAAAAGAAAAAGTCTAAGAAGCAAAAAATTAACGATGATGACATTGATAAAGCATTGAAAGAAATTGAACGTGTTGAAAGTTCTAAAAAGAAGCCTAAAGAAAAGGCAATGAAAACCAAAAGCAAGCAAGAAGTGCAAAAGTTAACTGTTTTGGAGGCTAAAACAACAAAAGACGACAGAGACAGTAAAGTAACTACTATCATTGAGCGAGGATGGGATTCTTCACCTGAAGAAGAGGAATTAGAAAATGTTCAGCCTATGGAACACATTGACTGGAATGATTTATTGGATGAAGAAGAAGGGGTGACGGAGACTTCCTTCGAGCCTATTAGGCAACCCATATCTGATTTGACCATTTCTGGTACTGAATACGTTGCTAATCAAGTAACAATTTTAGAAGAAGCCAGTAACACATTTGTAGAACAGCCATCAGGCACAGACAGCTCTAAAACCATAGATAAAAATAAAAATAAAGATGTTATTACGGACGACAAAGAATTTGCGACAACGTCTGTCACTTCTCCTTCAAATGAGCAGAATAATAATGACAAATTCTTTTCTCCTGGCGCAATAAAAGAAGGATCTTTTAATATCGTTGAAGAGATAACTCATTATGAACCTATCACTCGTGATGTTGATACCCGTACAGTATATTTAATAACACATGAAGAAAAGAAACTTCCTCCCATTAGGACCGTTAAAATACGCAGTAAGAGTAATTCATTAGAAGAATCTCAACCTATCGAAGATGACGTAGTTTTAAGTAAAGAATTGAAAAACAACAAAATCACTGATGAAAAGTCTTCCATTAATGTTAGTGATAATGTTTTAAATAGTAAGGTTATTACAGAAGAATTTCTAAGTCAGGAAATTATAGTAGATTCTGAAAATATTCTTACTGATAATATGATTGGTTTTGTCGAAGAAATATCGGAAACAAAAGAAAACGAAGAAAGTAAAACACAGCAGTTAGAGCCCCAGATTATAAAAAATGAACCTGAATCTCGAGAACCCGTGGAAATACCTACGAAAAAGCCCTTAACAGAAGAAGATTTGTCAGATATTCTTGAAGAAGCCATCTTTGGCTCTGTTCAAGATCGCAATCGCGTATCAGCAGAAAAAAAAAATAAGGATAAACATTCTAATATTCCTTATAAGGAACTAGTAAATGAATTTAAATGTTATTCTGTTGATCTCGACACGTATCAGCTGGACTATGATTACAGCCAACTTATGTTAAAGGAGCGTGAGTCTTCGCATGATAGTTTCACTACACCTGAAATATTTGACACTGGATCTCAAGAAGAAAAACTTGAAACACCAAAAGTTGAATTAAAACCCGAGCTTCTAATTACGTCTCTAGTTAAAGAGGAAGTTTCTGAAATCAAGTACGAAGAAATACAAATACCTCTGATTGAACCAACTGAAAAATTAACTGATGAACAATTACTAGATTGTAAAACTTTACCCATAGAAAAAAGTGCTCAAGATGTACTGCTTCAAGCAATCACAACCGCCGAAACGCCATTAAAACACGTTATTAAAGAAACTATTAGTTTAATTACTTCTGAGAGTTCTGCATTGAAGCCTCTTGATGAAATTGATGCGTTAAAACCAAACCGCGTAACTGATTCGGTAATCGAAAGTCAAACTGACTTTAGTTCTTCTGTTAAATCTGAAGCGACTTCAAAACCGATAGAAAGTCAGCATGAAAGTTCTAACAAGGCCACAGAAACTTGTTTTGTATCTCCAGTAATAGAACAGGAGCCTAGAACTAGTTACCATGAAATAAGGGACGCTGAATTAGTGATAGCATCTCAGATCCCTGAGAAATTATCCGAAGTATCAGCCAGTTCTAGTCTTAACACAGTTTCTTTTAAGTGTGTCTCAGAAACTGTTAAAGAAACTGTTGATACAAGCGATGTTTCTGTTAAATCAAAAGATACTGGTAATATTCAAAATATATCTCCAATAAGGGATGAAGTCCCTAAATTAAATTACCAAGAAATTAAGGACGCCGAACACATATTAGCTTCTCAATCTACTGTCACAGAAAAGCTTAAGGCTGATAACTTATTAGCTGAGATTACAGATGTAACGAAATCAGAAGTACCAGAACCGGAAGTAATAGATTCAGAAAAAATCGAACCACAAATAATAAAATCAGAAGACGTCCTAGTGGAAACGAACAAGATTATTGAGGATAATTTACTTCATGCTCAAAATAATCCACCTGTTTTACCTGTTAGTACTATCAGTGAACAAACTATAGGCTTTATTGCGGCTGAAAGCTCTGTACTAAAACCTATTGAATGTTCTATATCAAAATCTGAAAACTCAGATTCCAAAGACCACGAGAGATCAGTTATTGATTTGGAGTGTTTACGCAACGAAACGCCTCGACATAGCTATTACGAAATAGCTGATGCTGAAATAAAATTCGGTTTGAATGTTAGGAGCAAAACTGTTCCGCCTGATGCAATAGAGAACATTGCTGAAAGTAGAGTCGAAGAATATGTCAATGCACCGATCGAAATAACTGACCAGAAACCAAAATCGATTTTAGCTGAATTAGAGCGTCAATCCCCAGGTCACACTTATCAAGAAATATCAGACGCTGAAAAACTTGTTATTAAGAAAATTGAGACAAGTATCATTACTGTAACGAACCCAAAAGTCAAACTAGTTACAGAAAAAGAAAAGAAAACTGAACCTTTATTCGACGAAGCGCCCCGACAAAGTTATCACGAACTTTCTGATGCTGAAGCTTTACTAGCTACAATTTTAACCAAATCTAGAGAAGCAAGCAAAGAACCTACTCCCCCTAAAGAGATGTGCGAAGAAACAAAAGAAATTCAAGTTGTAAAACATGAGACTACTGATGAGGATATAGCAACAGATATTAACCTCACACTAGTGGAAACAGTTATTGTAACTGAACAAAAAGACAGTACTCACCATGACGCTCCCATTTCTAATGGAAGATTAGAATCTACAATTAACGAAGATGTCCCAGATATTGTTCCAGAAACTGATTCAATCAGCCAACCTATATACGAAGTGCCAAGGTTCAGCTATCACGAGCTAAGTGATGCTGAAAATATATATGCATCTACCCGTCCTTCTTTAGAAGTTCAAGTCGATCAGAATGAAATGCCAATTGTAGTATCCGTGGCAGACACTTCTAAAATAACTGAAGTAGATAAAAAAATAACAGAACCAACTATAAACGCCCTAGAATCTTCAAATATAAGAACTGTACATGAAAATGTATATGAACCCCAGCGTCACAGTTATCAAGAAATAACAGACGCTGAGTGTGAATTAGCTATTATAAAATCAAAAGAGGTAACTCCTGAGCAAATTCAAGAAGAAGTGACACAAAAACTCGAAGATTCCAAGAAACTTATTGAAATAGTGACTCCTCAAGATGTCATTGAAAAATCTAAATCGTCTGTTGACATAATCGCGACTGAAAGTATAGTTACAAAACCCATTGTACATGTACGAACGGTTGAAGATGTATCAGTACTAACCCAAAAGGCTCCTTTGAAGAAGATTGATTTATCTTTTGAAGTCGATGATCTTAGTAATACCCCTATTTCTGTAGTTTATGGTAACGTTGGAGACGCTACCCCTATTTTAGAAAACAAAACGCTTGATTTTGATAATAAAGATAAATTTGCTAGAGTTGATTCACAAGTTGGTGAAATATCCAAGAGTATAGCAGAACCGAGTAGCACCCAGCAAGAGCCAGTTCAAAAAGAATTAACAGAGGAAGATTCGTTTGAAATTATTGATTACAGTGAAATAGCAGATATAGCAATTGATTCTCAGAGTGATGTAACAAACGAAGAAAATATGGCTATCACGGAAACAAAAGTTATTGAATTAGTGCCATCTGATAATATTATAGAAGTCACAACTGTTACTAACGATGATACGTCACAATTTGAATCTCTTACGCCTAAAACGACTGACGATCACGAAACTGTGCAGGATCTCACTGAAGAAGCTCTTAAGGAACCTGGAACTCCAAAATATAGTAAAGTAACCCTTGACGAATTTGAAATTGATGACATTAATGATAGTCTTGTGCCGGTGGTATTCGGTGATATTAAGGACATCGAACAATCTATCAAAGATAGGGAACTAGAAGTATTAAGACAAACAGAAAAACTCGTTGAATGTCAAAGCCCTGAATGTGATACGGAAATTGTCATTCTCAATGAACCTCCTTCCTCATCATTTGAAGATATTGAAATTGTTGGAGCTGCTGGAGATTTTACAGTCTCGCAGCCAAATGAAGTTGTAGGCATAGAGTTAGGCGTTGCGACTACTTTACCCGAACCCAAGCCCGACACTATCTCGGCGGAATTTATAACAACAGAAATATTAGAATCTGTATCAAACCTCTCACTACCAGATATCCAGTCTGATATCGGTGCGCAGCAACCTATGGACATTGTCACGGAGAATATAGATTTAACTACGTTTACGGACAAACTAACTAAAACGGAAACGGTTAGCCGTGTAGAAAAGTCTCCTATACATAGCTTGCATGACCTCCTTCCCGAAATTGACTCCATTCCTGAATTCAAACCCTCTTACCCAAACACTGTATTGTATTCAAAATTGTCGGCTGATGCACCAGAGTTCACACCTTCTTACATGTATCAGACTATTACTACTGTGTCTGAGAGTAGAAAAGAGCTAGTTGAAGATGCACCTTTGCCTTTGAATGTAGAAGAAGAAACTATTGATGTTATTCCTGAAGAAACACCAGCAACGCCTCAGGTATCTTATTCGTCGATACTGCAAATCAAGAAAGAAAAACAGGAACCTGTACCGTTACAACTTGAAAAAGTTACAGAACCAGATGTCATTTGTGAAGAAATTCAAGAGGAACACGTTGAAACTAAGTCAAAGAGAAATAAAAAGAAAAAGAAGAAAGATAAAGAAGAAAGAAAAGAGATTGCAGCCGCTAAAGTTGAACATGTAGTAGCGCCACCATCACAGGTAGAACCTCAACCACAGCCTGCGCCACTAGCATCAGAGCCCGTAAACGTATGGCTCAAAGCCGCTGACGATGGAAAATCCTATGCTGAAGTTGTTGCCGAAGGTTTAGTACATGAACAGAGAGATTTTATACAGCTAGCATTTGAGAAGCCAAAGGAAAAGGAACCGATGGTGGTCATTGAAAAACTACAAGAAACTGAAAAAGTACCAGAGCGACCACTATCGCCAGTTCAACTAGAAGAGGAAATAATTAAGATAGTTGCAGAAGAAGATAATACTATTGGGTCCTGGGCTAAAATAGTTGCTGCTAAACGAGGATCACCTGAGACAACGTCGCAAATGGAAGTGTCTCGTATAGAACCGGTGCATACGCCGTTCAAAGCACATACACCAATGATTCTTGTTGAAGAGTCAGATCATGATCAGCATAAACCAGAAGTTGAAGTAGATGCTGACGGCTTTATTACCGTTGACAGAAATAGAAGATCCAGATCTAGATCTAGAGATACTCTATCGCAATCAAATGTGATAGAAAAGCGTGAAACTCGTGAAAAGTCCGAAAATAGATTTGAAGCTTTGACGAGTACTTTAAAACCCGAGGATGTTGAGTACACACAGAGCCCATCAGAAGATGAAAAACCTGTTAAAAAAGCAGGTAGAAAAAGCCGCGCATCTAAGTCAAGAGAAAAGGAAATAAAAACTAAAATACCTGAAATAGCTCCCAGTACTTCTGACGAAGATAAACAGCCACCCAAAAAAGATAAGAAGAAACGTTCTTCTAAATCTAAGGATGCCAAACCTATAGAGCAAAAGGTTCAAACAGTAAAAGAGGTAGAAATCAAAGAGACCCCTCTAGTAGAAGAAGAGAAAGTTGAAGTTATTGTCACACCAGCACCTGTAGCTGATACGAAAAAGAAAAACAAAAAGAAGAAAAAAGATAAGAAGCCTGTCGAAGTCACTAAAGCTACGGAAACTTCTTCACCCGTTGAAGTCACTTCTTCTGAACAGGAAACAATAACAGTTCCTTTAACTCACAAGAAGTTTGATACTCCTCTATCAACACCCGAGTCTGCTCAAACACCCATAAAAGACAGAGTTTTCTCGGAAGCTCAGTACTGGAAAACGGATCCTAGCAGTTTGGATTTGTCTGAAATAATTTCTGTAGAAATACAACACGCACCTACATTTTCATCTACAGAAACAGAAACCATAACATTAAAAATAAAAGATGGAAAAGCTCCTACAGTAGAGAAAGTTGAGGATCCTGTGGATGTTCCTATAAACATTGACAAAATTAAATCGGCTACAGAACTCTTCGCTCAAGAAATTTTAGCCATGAATACGCAAACGGAAGAACTCGAAGCTAAAATTGAAGAAGATCAATCACTTGAAAGCAAAATGGCTGATTTACAACGAGAAATTGAAGAGATGTTGTTACCTGAAAATGACTCGTCTTTAATGAGTGATGATTCTCCTAAAGAACTTACTGATACACAGACTTCTATTGAATATCAATATGATGAACTACTGGATAATATGAGTCCTTCGCTAGCTACTCCTGAACCTGATGGATTTGATCCTAAGCCAGAGGAACAAGATGAGACTGGTGATACTGAACAATATAAAACACCAAAACAAGAAGAAGAACTAGACGATAAACATATTAGCATGAGCATGATTGACTCACTACTGGATGATACTGAACCTTTATCTATAACAGAAACACATTCTTTAGAGCACACCGAAGGTATATTAGTGACTCAGGAAGATGACGTTACACCTAGAGCTCTTGATACACTGGATTCACTGCTAACTGCGGACAGTGCTATAGATAGAGTTAGCATTGATGTTGATGCATCAGTAATATCTACCAATCTTGAAGAAGAAAGTACTGCCTCAGTTACTGAAGAACAACTAGATGAAAAAGTCATAAAAGACAATGTATCTCAAATTACAACTTTCATTGAATCAGAAAAGACTTCCAAAGAACCTACTACTAAAATCGATAAAGAAAAGACAGATTCAGTTATTTCTCAAATAACATCTTTTATTGAAACTGAAAAAATACAAGATAAGCCAATACAAGAAGTAAAAACATCATCTACTGCAGGCAAACTGGAGGATATCCCAAAAGACACCGTGAACACTGTTGTATCGACTGAACAAGAAATAGTAAACGATAAAAATGTGTCTAATATCTCACAAACTAACATTGTTACCACTACTAACAGTCTAATAAACCTGAAAACGGATACTTTCTGGACGGACAAACACACTGTTGATGACGCGGAAAAACTATTGGTTGAACGTAAATCTTTAGAAAAAACTATTACGCCTGTAAACGTTGACGAACCTATTATTGACGAAGGCATTAGCGTCGAAGAAAATATAATTATCGATAATTCGTTCTGGCCCGAAAAATATTTGTATCACGACGCTGAATGCCAGTACTTTCTCTCATTGGCTAGTAAAACTAAAACGCCCAATACCGAAAGTGCGGAAATCAAAATTAATGATGAAAATGATAAGGATAGAGATCAGGGCGGCAGCTCTGGCCACTCTTCCGAAGGCGAGGACCCGAAAGATCCCTCTGGTTCACCGCATGACTCCAGCTACATATCCATGGACTTACCCGGTGGCATATGCAGCTGGAGAGACAAATCATCGTATCTGAGCGCTGAAACACCCACGGTTGTTGATGCTAAGGAGCCGGTCTCTAGGGAGGATATACTAACCACCCAACCTATAGAACCAGCCCCATCCTCATCCATACAGGAGCCGGAGGCGGCGCCCCAGAGGACAACAAAGGTGACTGACCCACAGTCGTATTGTACGATTTTTAAATATATACTTTATGTTTGGCATGATATAATTACTAAATTCTTAATTTCACATATTACGAAGCTCTGTATTGTGATGTGTTTAGCCACGCCGCAGCTCGTCTTGTAGTGCCACCTTTTGGCGTGCACTGTAATTACAGTAGTAGTATAGTAACGCATTTGATTAGCCATTATTTTTGTATTGTGTGAATTCTAGTCAACTCTAGTCAGATCTGAAATTTTATCTAGTCTTTGTCAGTGATCTGATATTTTATTGTAATAAACTTGAATAATGATGACATATATTGTTTTATTTATATGTTTAATAGTTTTATTTTTATGATTAGTTTTTACCCCCGTCAAAATCTGGCTACTACGAGACGATGGTCGCTTAAATCAAAATTTGTTATAGAGTCTGTAAATTGGGCTTTCAAACTTGATAACATTGCAATTCAATAGATCGAAACTTCAGTCTGCAACAATATGATTTTAAAAGTCTGATGAAGTCTACAATTTACTTAATTTGAAAACTTGCTAAGGTCAGTTTTTTTTGCTGTATTATGAATTTGAGTAGAATTTAGTTTGCAAGAACCCTTTCGTTATAAATTGAATGATAAATATTTAAATTTTATTTATTTTTATTGAAATTGTCTTTCCACAAATATTATGCATCCAATTGTTCTAAAAATAGATCAAGATTGGTTGTGAGTTATCCTCATTGAAGTGTTCTGTACCGATACCGTTCCGAACGCTAGTCAATGTGAATGCTTCACGCTTCACCACGCTATTATTGACAACAAAACTAACCTAAATTACATACCTTAGTTTGGGAAAACTGAACATTGGAAACAAATATTTTACTTACTTTTGTAATAGTTAAGGTATTAATAAAAAAAAAAATGAAAAAATGTATATGTACAAATTACTTACGAACAGTTTTCCTAAAACTACTCGTATATCTAAATTTTTGGTAAAATACTATATTTTATCAATTTTTTCAAACTTCAGAATGTTCAATCTTATGAACTTCATAATCTTATGATTGGAATGTCAAAATTTATTGTTTTTCGGTGTGTTCGGTACAGAATACTGATTATTGTCGTTAGACTGACTAGCTTTGTTCAATAGAATGTTGACTGCCCTTTTGCAGCAGACCTCAGTTCGCATGTCATGCCAACATTGATGTTATGAACTAATTTGATTTTATTTTGTTGTTGTTGTATTGTTTTCTTAACCTTTAGTCCATTGGAATGATCACGTGGACTGTTTGACCCTTTTTTTATTTGTGAAATAGAATCAAAAGATTAGATTAGATTCAAATTTGAAACCAAAATAATAAAACTTTTAAAATTTTGCTTTACTTCTTCGTTAAGTTGTCGATGTAAATTTGTATTTTAACTCAACGTAAATTGATTTATAATTCTGACTTCAGTTTCCTCTCATTGTTTTCGGGCTAAGTTTAAAATAAATTCTAACGTATTTATATGCCATAAAATTTGTTTACACATGCTGTGCCCGTTTTTCAAAATACCTACCGCTCGTAAGTCTCCACATTGTTAGTATATGCTATATTTGCATTAATTTTCAAGTGTAAACGTCTACGTGTGACTTATAATTTATGATTTGGATGTTATCCAACTCTACTGATTCAAGACGTAGTTAGATTTAGTTTACTTTTTGTGTTAAATAGTAATAAACATGCACGTGTAATACAAGATACACTACTGTAATTGTTTTTCTAATTTCAATTTCCAAACGAAAAAGTTCAAATATTTTGGTGAATGACGAAACTTTTGATTCTATTTCACTTTTGTACAAAAGTGTGTTTTTGCTAATAAAAGGGTGTGTTCTCAGGATGAATTATCTAACGATATAGAAAGTCTGCTAGAAGAAATAAGAGATGTACAAACCCGCCTGTCTGACCTGCCAGATGAGAGTCTCGAAGTCATGGAGGAAGGTCTCAGGGTAAGTCCTCATTGTACATACTCCATTGACCTGAAAAAACAGACCAAAATTTCGAAATTACGTACACCTTCGCGACATGAATTGGTAGAATTAATTTGATTTTTCTTTTCAAAGTTGCCCAGCTTGCCGCCAAATAAACAAAACTAGAACTCTGTTTGAAAAAGAATCTAAAAATATCATTATCTACAACCCGAGCGTAGGAAGCTATTGACAGAACTAGGCTATAACAACACTCGTAATAGTATATAACAATATGTATTAAGTTTTATTGACACATTCTTAGAGAAACAATTTTTAACCAAGTTCAAAAAGTTGGTTCTACAGACTACAGACCCGATTAAGATGGGTATTCACTATTTATCTCGTATAGAAAGTATATTTTTCTGGAAAGGTATTAACTAGTGTATAAAATGTTTTAGATTATAACACACTAGAGTTACAGACTAAAACGTTTCATTAATCGGTGATGTTCTTAATAAATTTTCCCTAGATAAACAACTTGACACTATCCTTAAAGTCGGTTTATTTTTCTTAAAATATAATTATTATCAAAAATACCTGTTGTCATAAATTCACTGGTTTCTTGAATTTATTTACGCTGAACTTAATATATTCTCCAACATTGTCTAGAATCCTCTTATCGTTATTGGCTTTAAATGTAAAACGTGACCGATAAGTGCATAAATACAAGATGCCGTCATCAAAATATTGAAGTTCTCTCAACTCCCAACAATGATGATGTCCTTGACAATGAGTTAGTCCATATATTGTGATGTTTCATCAAATGATGTCACCTGCACGTTACGACAGAGAGTTAATAATAATGTAGTGTTTGGCTTCTCACAGGGCTCTAGTAAGTGAACGAACGCAGTGCAGTCGATACTAATTATTCGAATGAAAAATTATTATACGATTGAAATCGATGTTTGTCGATTTCTCTTTGTGAAGTGCTTTGAAGTGTTTTGTGCTTTATTTTCGAAAGGTATTATTATTTTTCTTTTTCATTTTATTTCATAGATTGTATAGTTGCTGACAGTAGTAACCTACTTCGATTAGCTACAAGTTAGAAATAGTTGTTCAGTAGTTGACATAGTTTTATGATCGTCAATGTATAGAATAGTTGCGGCTCTTTTGTTTTTAAATTGCAACAGACTTTTATGATTCCTGACTCTTAAAGCTTGACGGTGGCTTAAATAAACGTATCAAACTAGAAGTTGGTAATCTATCGTTCTTGTATTCGCCTCATTTCATTCCACTTGACGTACAATATAAAACTCCCATCGGGCTGGGCATTCAGAGTCATTCAACCAAAACACTTAAACTGAAATCCATTGTTACCGTCAGTCCCAATTTATTATCGTGGTTGGTTAGCCAAATTGAATTATCTGTCTGGCTTTTGACCCAAAACGTTGTTAGAATTTGGTCTATCTTTATATATGTTATCTATAAATTCATTGTAGGTAATTATTTACCTTTGAGAATTATTCTGTTGTGTATGTCAGTTGAAAGATGTAATGTGTTTTCGATTCTTCACTTAGCAGTTCAGGAATTTGTCTGAACAACATCTGTCTTCATTTTCGTATAAGAATGTTACTAAAATAAGCAGCTTTACTTTCTGTAATTTTATTAACTACATTTTTAAATTAACACTACTTGGAGATTAGCATCCGCGCGGGATCTTGGATTTATAGATGTCCTATGTTTCCCAATTTTAGAATTTAAGACATGCCTGTTTCTATACGATGTCTTCCATCATCATTAATCAACATTTTCAACAAACCAATGTTTAACAACCTGCTAAGGTTTTGAGTCAACCACCTGTAGATAGGAGCTGTTACCACTAGGCTACTACATCTTGTTTCTTCATTTTTTCTTCTTATAACTTTTGAAAGTAGAATGACTGGCATGTAGTTAGTCACCCTGACTGCCAAACCAGAGGACATGAGTTCGTTTCCTACCCAGAACATATCTTTGCGTGATGAGCACGATAGTTTATTCTGTTTCTGTGTGTAAATTAGTTTCATGTGTAAGTTCATAAGTTGTATAGTTGCTATAGTATAAGCTCGGCCCATTTGAGTTCAGATAGCCGTGTGTGAGTTATCCATAAGACATTACAACTTTTAGTTATTTGGCTGCGATGTACACATGTGGTGCATTATTGACGTCATCAAGGCATGTGGCTCAGTAAGCTTGTTATTAGTCCATATATCACTTTTATGTGTACAAGCTGTATCGAGATCATTCGATTTGTTTAGCGATGAGGTAACTAATCAGCTGTTTCGTACAATTTTAGCAATGATCATGGTTATTCAATGAGATCATCTTTAGAATTGGGATTCGATGTGGCTTCGTCAGCGTGAATGTCAGTTTTAGCGATTAAAGTAAGCACTTATTCTACGCGATCCCTCAGAATTATAAGCATCTTAGCACCAAATTTTATTAAAAACCGTCCAAGGTTCAGTTATGAAAATCATACATGTTAACAGACAAATTCATTTGTGTGACAGGGAATCTCTTGGGGTATAATATCTTGAGATAACTCACACAACATCATCTGATCCCAAACTAAGCGAAACTTGTACTATGGTAACCAGACAACTGATAAACATCCTTACAGTTCTAAATACATACATGTTACAGACAAATAACATCCAGACACAAAATAAACCATCGTACTCATCACACAAAGTTTTTTTTATCTCTGGCTTAGCAGCCAGGGTCACTAACCACTTAAGAGTGGATATCCTTTTGTGGTACTAACAGTAAACTTGATTAACCAAAGCAATATTTCGAACCATCAAACTTATGTAGCTGGCTTGGCATAAATAAATATGATAAAGCGACTTCTGAACCTTCAACGCAAAATGATGTTCAAAGGTTTAATGTGCGTGTCTGTGACTGTTTGTACCATTATAGCACTTAAACGGATGGACGGATTTGGATACAGTTTTTTAATTAGAAAACTAGTTTAATCGGAATGGTTCCCATCTTTGTGTCATGAACTTTTGCCATTTTTACATAATCAACTTTTTGGCTCACATTCGGCTTGTTTTTCCTAGGAAGGTCATGAAGCGATTCTATTTTTGCATGTAGTAAACTTTGAAGAGACTTATAAGTCTAAGACCAATCGCTCAAAGCGAGCGTTTGAAATACATGATCGTTAAAATAATTAGTTAAACTAGGCTATAAAATTAATGACTCTATGATAGTCACGTCGTCGTAAATTTTATGACTGCCATGCAAATATAATAACACTAGTTTTCGCTGCGGCTTCCTCGTTATGTTTATTTTTTTATAGCCTATGTGCTATTCGGATGTATAAACTACATTACTAATAGTTTCATGAAAAACCATTACGTGGTTTTAGCCTAATAGTGCAACAAACATCCATCCATTCTCACAAAATTTCGGATTTATCTATACTTAAATTATAAAGCTGAAGAGTTTGTTTGTTTGTTTGTTTGAACGCGGTAATCCCAGGAACTACTGATCCGAATTGAAAACGTATTTTAGTGTTGGATAGTCCATTTATCGAGGAAGGCTATAGGCTATATAATATCACGCTACGACCAATAGGAACGGATCAGCGATGAAAAATGTTTCAAGAACGGGGAAAATTTAGGCATCTATACTTAAAATATAAAGCTGAATAGTTTGTTTGTTTGTTTGAATGCGATAATCTTGGGAACTACTGAACCGAATTAAAAAAAATCTTTTACTGTTGGATAGCTCATTTATCAATAGGAAGGCTATAGGCTATATAATATCACAGAACAGTAATGAAAAATGTTGCAAAAACGGGGAAAATTTTCGCAGACAAAGTTGCTCGGGACAGCTAGTAATAATATAATAGGACTAGCTGTCCCGCGCAACTTCGTATGCGTAAATTTTCCCCATTTTAGCAGCATTTCTCGTCGCTGCTCCGCTCCTATTAGTCGTAGCGCGATGTTATAGCCTAGCTAGCCTATAGCCTTCCTCGATAAATGGGCTATCCAACAAAAAAAGAATTTTTCAAATCGGACCAGTAGTTCCTGAGATTAGCGCGTTTAAACAAACAAACAAACTCTTCCGCTTTATAATATTAGTATAGATTCTTAGAAAATATGCAGCTGTACCTTATGAATCATTTTCTGAGTCTGATGACTGCAGCTTGTTTCTTGTCTTCAAATGTCCTGGAAATAAGAATTGAATCATGAGTATGATTTAGAATTAATTGTGTCGTGTCTTATCAGAGGCATAATATAGGTATATTTCCTTATAATTATATACTTTTGTCAGTAGGTACCTAGGGTTGTCAAATTTGTTATAAGAAAACAGTACCTAATAACCGTTCAATCAAATTTTACATAACCCTGCGAGTTTAATACATATTATTCGTATAAATAACAGTAACTATTCTCGGTATTGTTATTATTGAAACATGAGCCGGAATAATTAATCCCTAATTTGAACATGAAGTGTTTTGTTTTGTTGACCACTTTACCTTGACTGGAATATTAATTCATGTGATTTAAAGGAAAATATATTTTTAGAATTGGGTAGTTGACTACAATAAAAGTAAATTATTTTAAACTAATCAGGTTATAGTAGATCTTAAAATGCTCTAAAAATAACTGTTCTTGTACAAATTAACATTGTTTTTGAATTTTAAAGCATCAAAACGAATACTAAAATTTTATAAATAAAATTTGACTATAGGAACTTATGACGTCATAGGTTGTTATTCCATACAAATTTCTATAGAGCTTTTTGTTTTGACATTTCATAAAAAGAGACTGATTTGACTTGACAGTCAACATCCCTATTATAGCGAATAAAATGCTTGTATAATTTGGTCCAATTTTGGCCTCAGAAATGCTAACATAGGAGTGCATATTTAAAAACTACTAAGTACTTACTGACATATGATAACACAATTTTTTATGTTCCGTAGCGAATACGGAACATAAAAAGTTGAGTTATCATCAAAACAAAGCCACGAACAACAATATTATAGGTACTAGGTTTCCAATAAAATCTACAACAGAATCCGGCTATTGGTTTAGGAGCTACAATGGCACAATAATCTATTTGTTTGATACCTATGTATATACGTTAAAACGTTAACTGGTGTCCTGAAACACAAGCCTCGAGATTAGTTTAGGCACCAGTCTCCCATAATAAATTACTGAAATGTACAATACCTAATATAAGATTAAGATTGATAAAATGAGACTAAATGTACCTAAGTGTTGTGGTAAGAAAATAAAGATTATTATTATATTAAAAAAATACTTAAGCTACGATTAAGCTAGGACACCATATACCTATTTATATGTGAATATGGGTGTTACTTATCCTAACACTAGCTGTACCGTGCAACTTCGTCTGAGTAAATTTTCCCGTTTTTGCAACATTTCTCATTGCTGCTCCGCTCCTATTGATCGTAGCGTGATATATGCGCCTATAGCCAACCTCGATAAATGGGCTATCCAACAGTGAAATTTTTCAATTCGGATCAGTAGTTCTTGAGATTGCCGCGTTCAAACAAACAAACACTTCAGCTTTATAATATAAGTATAGATTTATTGTATTATTTGTCGAATCTGTATCTGTGTGAAATATTGCAACCAAGTGAAAGTGTACAGTGTATACAGTCGTAGTCTAAGCCTAGCATTATAACACCTTATTTTGCAGCGGTGGTTTAAAATGCACATAAAATACACATTGAGACATACATTCTTAAAAGATAATGAATAATTCTTATGAATCCATGACATAAAGTTTGAGCCAGTGCGGCACTTACACTGACATCACAATTATTTTTAGATATTTCTGAGAAACTGACATTGTTGACACAACTTTATCTATATTCATTTACTTAATGAGATGCAATTTTAGCGCCTCAGTGTTGTGTGTTTTTGAACGGTTATTTTATGTCATGATGGAAGTGTTTGTGCTATTTTAACCACCGTTGAAATATAATGGTTTGTTATTAGTTTTACTCGAGTACCTATCTATGTGTCTATGTATCCATGTGCTGTATCTGGGTGTCGATTTGTAACTCGTAGAGCTAAAACGGATGAATGTTTTGTTTTTGTAATTATTTTTATTAGAAGGCTGGTTTAATCAGTATGATTCTTAGCTTTGATGTAAAGACTTCCGATTCATTCTCCAAGCTTCAAGCTATCTCTTCATTAAATTTCATCACAATTAGTCCAAGGGCTTAGGCGTACCAGGCCAAGTATTTTTTCATTTTTAAAATTGGTACGGATTACCCATCACAGTAATAAAACGTCAGTTGGGCGCCACCTGTCGTCATGTTTGTGTACTGCAAGCATTTAAAACACATTGTGGACGTTGTATTTCGTTGTCAGTTAAGCCTAGTAATAAATTATTCTAAATTACCAAATGTTTATTACACACGACCGTTACTGTCCCAGCGACCTTCGGCCAAACCCTTCTTTTATATAAACATTAAATCATCGCTCACTATGTAGTATTCCTCTTAAAATACCTACGCCTTTAAAATAATAAGCTGATCAAAATGTAATTCATTTAGTAAATATTGACTATGATACTTTGATGATGTACGCATCCGTTCCAAACTATTGATCTGACGTGAAATCAATTTAGCAAGAAACTGAATTCTGATTTTTTATAGGGCTTTTTTTGAAATCCTGTAGGTTGGGCCTTTCATCCCATTCCAGTCAACGATATTAACTCAGGTCATTGACGAAACATTAGACATAAACGTTCACACTTTCCTAAGTAGATGTTAGTAGAATTAGTAACATGGTAGGATGGGATATTGAATTAGTAGGCTTTTAATATGTACCGATCTACTCTACATATATTAATGGGAGTGTAAAACTGCTAAAATACTAAATGCAATTTAGTAGAATTAAACCAATGGAATCGACCAATAACTTTGCGAAGCACGGCGAAGAGCTCAAAAAATTATAGGAACATAATCGAAATCTTGGAGCATTGTTGAAGTTACTTTTAAAATAGTATTATTTATCTTTTTTTATCATTTGCGCTGACCAAAACACAAATGTATTTTAAATCGATTTCATCACTTCGATTCTACTAAGTTAAAGTGTAGCAGTTTAACTTGTACAAATTGAAATACTCATTCGAGTATTATAAATGTTTCAGGAGGGTATCACAGTTCTAGTCAAGTGTGAGGAGGCCGCTGAACTCTTGGAGTCCAAGGTGATGGAGTATCGCTCGGAGCCGGAGGTGCAGTCTTTGCTCAAAGAGTTGCTATCGATGAAGGCAAGGATACTGAAGCTGCTGAACCAAGCTCGGGACGGTGTACACATCATCCAGGTAAGAAAGGTAACGGAATATTTCTTTTAGAAGTGTCTGCATTCGGTGTGCTTCTCTAACATTTACATTATACTTAGACAGTCTAATAGTGGATAAGTAATTAAAAGAGTAGTCTTAAATCTAATAAAAAAATAACCAAAGCAGAAGTACTGCAAGGCTCTATTCTAGGTAAAAAGTTATTAATAATGCATGCATATACTAATAATAATAATAATATACAGCAATAATCGTCGGTGGAGGTCAAATCTCTTTAGATAAAATGACTAATGTGCCTCTAGGTATTGATTTCGTCCCTATGCATACACACTTTTTAATAGTTATGTAATCATTATTTTATGAGATTGCAGTACATACATATAACATTTATTTGTCCCTAGAGTCAAACAGCCTATTTTTATCAGTTTATTTATTTATTATTTCAAAGTTGGTACACTTTAACTGTTACTTATGTATAGTTTATTTTAAGATACAAAAGTCTTTAAAAATGAATAAAATGATAATAGTACTTCTTTATTTACGGAGGGTTCATTAAACATGTTCAGTAATATAGCTGTAGTTTCAGTAATTAAAACAAGCTATTTACCAATTTCAGGACGCCAAAGTGGAAATGGCTCGCCAAGCGAAGGAGATAGAGGAACAAAAAGAGAAACTCGCAAAACTGGACAAGTGGCTTGAAACTATTAACAATGGTCTTAAAGAAACCACTGTACAGTCGGAGGTACTCGTCGAAGAAGATATCATTAGGTATATTGAAATTTACGAGCGTTATATAAGAGAATATGAAGAGTATGAGATTATATTGAAGTCAATAACTGTGATAAGTGAGGATGAATCTAGTCAGTCTTTGAAGTTAAAGTTGAATGCAATGCAGAAAGCGTTAGAGGAAACGAAACATCTAGTCATTATTGAAATAGAGAGGTTGAGGCAAGTCTTGATTCATTTAAGATCTGCTCCTGAAGTTGCTGAGGATGATATCTCACAAACAGATAGGACAATCGACTCAACTTCGATGCCGGAAGAAGTCGTTTCGCCTAGAGAAGTTGAAGTGGTCAAAGAGGTCCCTGAAAAAGAAGAAAAGGCACCTAGTGAAAAAGAAGTGACTGTGAAACAACCATCTATTGAAGAAAGTGTGGAAAAAGTTTTAACTGTACAAGAGAGTAAACCTAGTCATGAAAAACCTGAACCAGTCCAAATACAAGTCGTGAAAGAAACTGTAGCTATCGAAACACAGACAGGCAAGAGTCTCATGTCAGAACCTCCTTCCGTCGCCGATAAATCTGTTATATGTCAGCCTGACGCGATACCTACACACGATAAGTCCATAACCTGTGTTCCCCCGCAGGAAGTTGAAGTACAAACAAGTGAGCCACATTCCGCAGAAAAAGAAATACTTGAAAGCATTCAAGTTAAACAAACTATCTCCGATGGTCATGAAACCATTGAGATTGCTACTCGGCCAATACATAGAGAATTAAAAGGTGATGAGCAATCATTACTAGTGGACGCTGATTACAGAGACGACAAGTTCAGAAAAGACTCAGAGCTAAACATAATTCATAGTCTACCTCAGTCATTCGAAACAGTTATGTTTGAACCTGATGAAACGACAACAGAAGTAGTGGTAGATGCAGATGGCACTAAGAGGATAATAGTAAAGAAGGTCAGGAAGACATTAGTAACAAGACAGCAAGTGGTGCAAACTCAACAACGTGAATCTCATATTTTATCCGGCGATATTCCATACGACCAAGCGTATTCTCAGATAGCTCTGACACAAAATGAGGGAGCTACGTCTACTGCGCTAGAGGATGGTGGAGTGCAACATATTCAATATCAAACTTCCCATGGACAGGTTATCTCAAATCTTCCTGGAGGTGAAGTCACTGTCCAAGAATTTGTATCTAAACCTGAGACCGTAATCACTATGGACAAAGACATGAAGCCAGAAGACATTCTCCAACTGGTTGAAACTGGACTTCCAAGTCAGATTCAGACTTCTTCATCAAGCGTGACTGCTGTCGTCCAACAAGTCACTAAGAGAATAATAAAAACTCGAAGACGTATCATTCGCCGTGTAGTTATCATTGATGGTAAAGAACATGTCAAAGAAGAAATCATTGAAGAACCTGATGATGTTGAAGTAATAGAGGAACAAATACCTAGAGTGTCGATAAGTGTCAAAGAACGAGGGGATATTCCTACTGAAGCAGCCGATGATGATGATAGTGGCAAGGATGATCACCCCGCTCTTCCACCTCGTAAAGACGATGTTTCACAGGACGAAAAACCCAAAAATTACAAAACAATTAATAAACCTGATGACAAGCCCGATGATGCTCAAGATCCAGATCAACAAGTTGATGTTCCTGAGGATATAACTCAAGCCCAACAATTACAAAAAATGATGGAAGAATTCATTAAAAAGGAAAGTGATTCTCATTCTCGTGTTTCGAAAACCACAGTTACCCATACTTCTCATTCAAGGGAGACCACTCCAATGAAAACTGTTACTGTATCTGAGTCTTATGAAGTAGCACCGGGTGATGCGTCGCAATACGAGGTTGAAGGAATTACTTATACTGTGCAAGAACCCCAGGAAGGTCAAGTTACGTTTACTACAGAAGGATTGCCCCAAGAAGGACAAACCTTTGTCACATCAGAGGGTGCTTTCCATTCAACCTTTGAAACTTCTTCAACAAATGTTGCTACTGTCGTACAAAGAGTAGTCCGAAAGATTACAAAGACTAGAAAACGTATTATTAGGCATATCACAATAATAGACGGTAAAGAGCATGTTACCGAAGAAGTTATTGAAGAACCAGATGACGTAGAGGTTATAGAGGAAGAACCCCAAGTTTCACATAGTATACAAACTCAAGGTACAACCAGCAGTAAACGTCTCAAAATCATACGGAAGGTAGAAATCATTGACGGCAAAGAACATGTTACGGAACAAGTAATAGAAGATCCTGATGACGAAGAACTTCCTGGAGACGCTACTAATCTTCCAGCTGAAATTCAAGATGGAGGTGTGATCACAAAGCGTATAAGGGTTGTGAGACGTGTAGTAATCAAGGACGGGAAAGAACATGTTACAGAAGAGGTAATTGAAGAACCCGATGACTTCCAAATCACTGAGCAACCTCTAGTAACACAAAGTTTTACAACCGAAGGTATCAGGACGCAGCAAACAAAGCGTATCAGGATCGTTAAACATGTACAAATCATAGACGGAAAAGAGCATGTCACTGAACAAATTGTAGAGGAACCTGAAGAAGGCGTAATTGAAGAATCTTGTCTTCCACATAGCATACAAACTGAAGGTATCAAGAAACGCATAAGGATCATAAAAAGAGTAGAAATCGTAGATGGTAAAGAAAGAGTGACTGAAGAAGTTGTGGAAGAACCAGATGATGAATTTGTTCCAGATTCCACGATAACTGCTCACATTGACCTAAAACTAAATGAACCTGGTGTACCTGGAGTCACACAGAAAGAAATCCTTCAATTTGGCTTACCTGAAACAACTACTAAAACTACAACAATAACTGTAGTACCTGCACAAAAGGATTCTTCAATTATTGACATTACTAAGAGTCTTATTGGCAGTGAGACCGATCATTCGGCTGTCTCTTTAACGCCAAATAAAACTCCAACAAGGGCGCCTTTTGACGTTGTTTCTTCCGAGTTAGACCAACCCAGTGATAATACTACCAAATCTGAAGATCTCAAAACTCAAAAGTCTATAATCACTCAAAAAGTTGTTACAGTAATATCTAAGAATGATTTACCTGCTGATCAGACTGAAGTAGACGGTAAAACTGTCATAAAAACATTTGAAACGATCACTTCAACTAGCCCTGTGGTAACTGTTACAACAAAGGAAGTCACAACAACCCCGAAAACTAGTCATGAACCTAAATCAGTAGTAACAATAACAACAACTAAAACAACTTCTCTTGAAGACGCACCAATGCAGGACATTCCATCTATAACATCTACACCAACAAGCATAAAAGTGCCAGAAAAATCAGAAAAAATCTTACAAGAGATACAAGAATCTGTTCAATCAACAGAACCTGAGATCACTATAACAAAAGCAACTAAAATGACTGAAGTTTTTAGTGAAAAGCCAAATGTCACTGAAACTGTAATCAAGGCCGAGTTAACTGAAGTACCTCAAACAAACGGACAAAAGGATTCCAGCCACATTGATATCCACAGAAGCTTTATTGAAAGTGAAATGGATCACACAGTAGTTTCTAAAATACCTGCATCGCCGGTAAAAGAACAACCTAAACCAGAAGTACCTAAAAAAGGCCAAGAGAAGCCAAAGGCATCTGTACCACTTGACGCACTGGAATCTGAAGACATTAAGAAAGAATCAATCTCTGACAAACCGGAACAGGTTAAAAGTATTCCTACCGAGTCTACAGTAAAGAAAGTGCAATCAGTAGATACCGAATCACAAAAGGATACCACTATGCTGGACATCACAAAGACTTTCTTCGCTGGTGAAATGGATCATTCTTCGATTCACAAAATCGAAGATAAATCAGAATCATCTAAACCAGCACCCGAGAAACCTAAAGAAGTAACTACCAAAGTACAAGAATCCGATGTAATTAAAACAGAACCACTTATATCTGCTGTGTCAGTGGCAATTTCAGATACAACACCCGAAATTAAACCTGAAATTCATACAGTGATAGTTGAAGATTCTAAAATTGAATCTCTAACTACAATTGATGAGGATATCCCTATAGAAAAACCTGAACTAGCCCAAGCAGTAGAAATTACAGATGTTTCACCAATAGCCACTTCAGAACCTAAAGATACAACTCTTGTTGATGTCACTAGGAGCTTCATAGGTACGGAGATGGATCATACTATTATTTCTAAAATACCCGCATCACCTGTGAAAGAAAAACCTGCAATAATAATGCCTGAGGAAGAAGTAAAACCTCAAGAGAAACCAACGACAGAATCTAAAATATCTGAAGATGCAATAATTGAGGATATTATTACAGTTAGTCAAGTCATTAAACCTGATCAGGTTATTAAGGAGTCAAAAGAAAGCAAGCTCGAAGAATCTCCGAAAACTGAAGTTATCAAGAAAGATGAACCAATTTCTGAAAAACTTGAACCTCTTGAACACGTAGTTACTGAATCTGATGTGATAATTACCGAAACACAGCAAGATACTACTCTTCTAGATATCACAAAGAGTTTCCTTGGTGGGGAAATTGATCATTCATCTATTCCCAAAATTAAAAGAGAATCAGAATCACCAAAAGTTAGCACAGTACTCTTAAAACTTGAGGAGGCTGATAAAGAAGTCAAAACACCTAAGGTACAAGATACTGTTATCGTGGAAACTAAACCGATTACATCTGAAGGTCAGGAGTCGATTCCTGTTGAACCTGCAATTGAAACAGAGACGCGAACATCTAAAACAGTAATAGTTAAGGAATTTGAAATAGAACCTCATACTACAATCAGTAGAGAAATTTATTCAGTTAAACCTGAGTTAGCTCAGGCTGTAGAAATCACTAAAGAAGCACCAATTACTCCTTTAGAATTAAAAGATACAACTCTTCTTGATATGACCAAGAGTTTCATTGGTAGCGAAATGGATCATACTATTGTTTCAAAAATTCCTGTAACACCAGTAAAGAAAGACTCATACAATATACAAACTGAAGGTGTGAAAACTAAACGCATTAGTATTATAAAACGAGTTCAAATTATAGATGGAAAAGAGTTTGTGACTGAGGAAGTTGTAGAAGAACCAGATGACGAGTTCGTCCCTGATTCTACTATTACTGCTGAGATAAATCTAAAACTAAACCAACCTGATGTAACTGGTATCAAGCAGAAAGTCGTAGAAAAGGCTATTGAAGTTATTGAAATGTCAAAAGTTCCAGAAGAAGTGGCAACTGTGGTACGTCGGGATGAAAATAAATCTGTAGCACAGCAAATACAAGATAATTTGACAAGACAAGAGCAACCTCTCAAACCCGCTCAGGTACAAACAGATGCCACTTCTGTTGAATTTGTGACAGAAGAGCATTCAGAGCAAGAAGATACAAAACCAACAAATATTCTTGATCTAACCAACGAGCTTTTGGAAAAAGAAAGCCTACATGCTGGAATTATTCACTCGCCTCTGAAAGAAAAACCCTCAGATGACAAAGGGGCTGACTTTGCTGTAGATGTTACTCAGACAGTTACCAAAGAGGTAGAAACAGGTGAACAACATGTGATGAAACCTACAGTTGTTGATGTAGTAATTAAAGAACAACCATTGCCAGAAAAAAAAGAAAGTCAATCTTTGAAAACCGAACCATATAAGCTTGAAGAACAAAATATAATTACAGAACCATCATCAATAACTACTCAAGATACTCTTAAGCCACAACAACCTGAACCAGTCGAAATCAAACACCCCACTACAGAATTCCCGTTCCTCCATACCGAGGATACATTCAAAGAACCACAGTTTGGTATTGTAGAACTAACTAGAGAACTTATAATTCAAGAAGGAACAAATAAATACGAACAAATACCCGAACAAGTAGCTGAAACTGTATTATCCGAAGCCGACAAAGTTTTTAGCCAAGTCTCTACTGAAAAGGGACCAACACAGTCTACCGTTGGAGTTGAACCATTGAAAGTAGGAACAGTAATCACTGAGTTTGATGTTACGGAAGTACCGAAATCTCCTGAAACTTCTTATATAAGACAATTCGAACCTCACGTTCAGGGTTCCTCAGATAGCGTTAACAAATTGCTAGCAGTATTCGATCAACCTGAGAAACAAGATGTCCAGTCACAGACTACAGGGGTACCTGAGTCTTCCACCTCAGGACAACCCAAGCCTGTACAAAAATATGACGTCACCGTTCTTCTTGATTCAGAGCGACGTGACACTGACCAGCGAAGTCACAAACCTGAAACCGTAACTACACAAGCTGAAAAACCGCAGCAAACTGTAGACATTTCGATGTCACTAACTAAACATCGTGAATCTAAGAAAGTAGAACCAAAAGTTCAATTTGACTTGAAGGTTGAGGAGTTTGAAGCCGAGCCTATTGTAGTCAAGAAAGATATTGAAGTTACTTTACCTAGTGAAATTAAAATTACGAAAGAAACTCCTAAACCGCCAGTGGTTGATGTGGTAAAAGAACAACCGAAGGAAGTGACCCCACCACAGCCAATCAAAGAGTCGAAGAAAAATAAAAAGAAGAAGAAGCATAAGGTCGGTTCCACTGCTAGTGAGTCTACAGAAGTTGAAACTGATAAGAGCATTGCGGACACTGATAGTTCATCTCTTAGTCATTATGTGGAATTGCCCACATCACCTCCGCTAGAATCTCCTAAGCCTACAGAAGATATTTTAAAGACACCCATTGATAAACCAGCTGTAGTTGAAGTATCGGAGGTTGTGAAAGAACAGACTCCAGTCAAAACACAAGAAGAGCCAGCTGTCATATCCAAAACACCTGAAGAAGCTGTTATTGAAGTGAAATCGCCTGAAGCTGTAGCTAAAGTTAAGGAAGAAATCGTCGACTCGTATGTAGAATCAGAAGATGTGTCTATTTCAGAAGAACGTGGATATGAGCCTGAAGACTTGTCTTTAGGACCAGTTCCAACTCCAGAAAAAAGGAAAAAGCATAAAAAGCGTAGGCAACATGGTGTCAGTGAAGAAACTACATATCCTAGAATGGTCACCACTGAAACCGAAGAGACAACCGTGACTACACCAGTAGAAATGCTTGAACCAAAGAAGAAAGATAGAAAGCGTAAGAAGAAGACCCCTACTGAACCCCTAGTTGAATCGGAACCAGTGATAGAACCCGAACCGGTCATTGAACCAGAAGTGAAACCTGAAAGTCCAAAGATTGGTACTGAAACTGTCGTATCGCCTAAAGAAGAATCATACCATACAATAAGTGAAACATCTGACATTAGCACGGTTAAAATCGTGGAAGAATGCGTTCAAAGCAGTCCAGAGATTGCAGAGAAAGAAGTACCAACAACTGTTACTTTCCCTGTACAGGTGGTCGAAGAAATTGCAACACAAGAATACTCTATTCAGACGTCACCTGAAGAACCCGAACCAGTTGAAGAGATTCCTCGGCCAGAAACATCCGATATTGAGCTTCAAACTACACCGACATCTATCACTGAAGTTATAACACAGACATCTCCAGTGGAAGACAAAGAGGCTCATACACAAACTATTGAAGAAGTCACCACTGTTGTTGAGAAAATAATGTCTGATACCGAAATGCAGACCAGTAGATCAGAAACTCCCGAAAAAATCATACAATTGGAGGCTACTACTCAGGTTATACCGCACGACATTACAACTCCAGAAGAAAAGTTTGCGCAAACTTCGCCGGAAGTTGAAGAACCAGTAGTCGTTGAAGAGAAACCGTTGTCACCTGAGATTGAGAAAGAATCCAGAGAGATACAAACTTCTCCTGAGCCCGAAATACAGAAAGATGAAAAATCTACAGAAATTCTGATACAGACAACTGAAACTGATATTCAAACTGTCAAGCAGGAAATCACTGAACAGGGTACATCAACTACTCCAGTGAAAGAAAAAGAGTTTATAGAAATGAGTATGCAAACACCTGAAGTACCTCTAGTCAGTACCTTTACACAATCTGATACACCAGAACCAATTGAAGAGAAAGTGGAAATTGTTGAAGAAATAAAAATGCCATCATTACCATCTCTCGAAATTGTGAAACAAGAAGTAATCACGGTTGACACCACACAACAAACAACGCCTAGAGAAGAAGAGGTATCTGTTAAAGAAGTAATCAAAGAAGTTGTTACTATTGATACTTCGCAGCAAACTACACCAAGAGAGCCTGAAGAGGTTGCTAAAGTACCAACGCCACCGGTAGAGAAATCGAAATCACCATCACCGGAACCTAAACCTGAATCACCTAAAAAGCAGGTTGTGACAGTAGATAGTACACAGCAAACCTCACCGAGGCCGGAACCTATTGTAGAAGCAACGCCTGTACCAGTAGAAGTTCCACCACTTGATTTAGAAAGAAGAGAAATTATCACTATTGACAGCACTCAACAAACAACTCCGAGAGGTTATTCTGACGACTCTATTTCAACATCAACAAGTGAGCCTTATGAAATACACTTGAAGGCACAAGTAACCATTCCGCAAGCAACAAGTGACTTCTTGGATAGTGAACGTCAGTTTGAAGAACCACCTGTGTCAATATTAGGTGACAAGTATAAGCTAAAGAAACGCAAATCTAAGAAGAAGACAGAATCACCTCCACTGCAGTCTCCTGAGAGTCTGTCAGATCTTATTAACACTGAACTTTCAATGTCTATAACGCCAACCAGTGATGATATTTCACTCAAAGATGCATCTTCTATAGATGAGGGTATTTCTCAATTGGCTAGTCCATTGATGCCATCTAAACCGATCACACAACATAAACTGACATATTCGGACGTTCTTCAAAGATCCAAATCTAAATCACCATCTCCTAGTAAGATCCCTCAGAAATCAGAGAAAGCTCGGTTAATAGATGCGCTTGAAAAGCGAACACAATCAGTGACGGAACCACAAAGGACCATTCCTGATGATTCCATGACGGTCGCGTTATTAGAACCATCAGTGCAAAATTCTTATCAACTTGTCGTCAACAAAGAATTAGATGAAGTTAAAAATGCTATTGAAAGCAGTGACCCATCTCGAGCTGAGAGAAGTGTTATCATTGTTATAGAGACCATTTCTATTTGGCTAGAAGAAATTCAGTACAAGATCCAGAGACAGACTTTAACTGGTGTAAGATCTACAGAAGAAACTGAACGTCTAAAGGAATTACAAAAAGACGTTCTAAAACTAAAACATATAACTGAGATTACTGAAGTAAATGAAGAAATTATTACTTTGATCGAAACGTTAACGCGGCAAGTGGACGCAGTTAATACTTTGAGTAGTCAAAGCTCGGTCAAAGTACAAGAATACGAGAGGGAATGGATAAAATTCTTGGACGACACAGACAAACTAAGTGATTCCGTTGAAACTGTAAAAGAGACATTAGACAATGTCATATTATCTGAAATGCCAACACAACAGAAATTAGACAGATTGGATAAAATAGAATTAAGCAATTTTGATAATTTTGAAATAATTAGAAAAATGTTTAAGCGTTGTCGTAGTCTAATCGAAGCTAATTCGAAGAGGGAATGTCCATCAAAACTTTATGATTGTGATGATGACACAAAGCAGGTAGAAAATGCAATCAATACTGAACGAGACCGTCTGTTACAACTAACATCATTAGCTGAAGAATACGAGCAAACTCTACAAGACTTTGGCCAGATAACTGACGTAGCAGAAGCGCTGTTGGATGGCAAGATCATTGTATCAGACTTAGACCATCTACACGAAGAGATACAGAAGCATAGGAAGTTCTTCGTTAATTTGAGCCATTGTAGAGCGATCCTTGAGTCATTAGAAGATAACTTAGACAGTGAAACTAAAGCGAAATTCTCGCCTCTACACAATTCCTTACATGACAGAGCTACGGTTATCATAGACCGAGCGGCAAGCCGTGCTCAACAAATGACTTTAGCTGCTTCAAGATGGTCATTATTGAAACATGGCATGAAGGAAGAATTACAATGGCTCGTTGTAGCTCAACAGAGAGTACCAGATCTGAGTAATGTCACGTCAATGGACCATGAACAGTACATCAATCTATACCAATCTATAAGCCTCGATCTATCACACCACTACGCCAAGATGTTACGTCTTCTGTCCATCACGGAAAGTCTCCAGAACTTAATTGTATGTTCTGGACTTGAATCAGAGTGCTCTGTAGCATTAGACACTTTGCTGAAATTACAAGAAGATGTAGATTCCAGACTAACAAGGCTAACAGCATTCAAAGAAAACTGGGTTACATACGATTTTCTCATTGATAGAATTGAAGGATGGATGAAGGTAGCTAATAGAGAATTGGAGTTTATAACTCCAGAGAACATTACAACTACAGGAAATCTCAGACGATTCTGGGAACTGAAGGCACAACACGAGGTCCACAACAACTTGAAGATTGAATCTGGAGTACAATTCGAAAAGGCTTTAGAAATACTACCGATTTCAGATGAAATGGTGCAACGCGAATTCTTCTCCAAAATCGAAGATAAATGGAGCGATTTAGCATCCAAAATCGGTAATATTCACTCGACTGCCATTCAGAATATTTCGGATCGTGATGTATCTTCGGGTGAGAAACTGAATATTCTAGAAGAAGAACTTAGGGAATTACGTGCGGCTGTTGATGGACTCAAAGGCGTGATCAAAAGCGAAGACGAACTGAACCTTTATATAGAAAGACTGCAAGTTATGACAAGTAGGATTGACCGTATTCAGAACGAATTAGGGAGACTAAGTTTGCTTCCAACCGCTGAATCAGAACGTCTAGGTGCTTTGTTAACTCAATCTGGTATCGTTGACGATCAAATAGCCGAAGAGCTGGAACGCAGTATGTTGTTAAAAGAGAAGATTGTTCAAGTTCAAGCGGGTATTACTAGATGCCAGAAAAATCAACGTCGTGCTAGACTAACTTTGGAAGAATGTGAAGCCGCAGAAAGGATGGGTAGTGATGTAGTAGAGCGTGCTTCGGAGAATTGTGATAAACTGATAGAAGAATTAGGAGTGCAATGGAGAGATATCCTGGCTTTAAGGCAGGCCCTGCACACGTTACCAACTAGTCTAAGAGTAGTAGTATCACCTACTGGCGTTGAAAAAGACATCTCCGGCTTACAGGTGAGTTACAAAGTTTTTGAAGATTTACTTGTTCCTTTTGTAATTGGAAAATAACTGCTATGGTGCCTTAGCTAAATAAATCTTGATAAAATTTGGTACACAGATAGCTTAAATAATGTTAAGGCATTCAGGCTGTTATATAATATGATTGTACGCAAATTAAGTTTGGTCTGAAACTTAAGCCCGGTTTTTAAATGTCAAAAGTCAACTAATCAGCTGTGTAATGTTCCCATTATTCTAATTTATCACTACTTATTATAAAACAAAGTCGCTCTCTCTGTCCCTATATCCCTATGTATGCTTAAATCTTTAAAACTACGTAACGGATTTTGATGCGGTTTTTTTAATAGATAGAGTGATTGAAGAGGTAGGTTTATATCTATAATAACATCCATATATTTTTACCCGTGCGAAGCCGGAGCGGGCCGCTAGTTAATATTATAAATGCCAAATTTTGTGAGGATGGATAGATATTTCCTACTGTTTCACGCAAAAACTACATAACGGATTTTTATAAAACTTTCCAGAAATGTAGTTTATTGATCAGAATCAACACATGACAAGCAACATAACGCAGGAGAAAGCTAGTATCTACAAGTATGTTTTTTTACAACTCATGTTATTTCCCAGGAAACCCACTCAGAGCTAGAAGCGGCATGTAGCGAGTTGAGCAACCGCCTCCGCGCCAAGTTACAACTGTGGCGACGGTTCGAGAGGCAGCTGGAGATGGTGCAGGGAGCCGTCAGGGAGGCGGACTATATGGTGGAACTGCTCACGGTGCAGGGCCAGGTGGATTATGATCGGCTGCTGAAGGCCACTGAGAAATTAGAGGTAAGATTCTTTATAAAAATGCATCCATCAGATTTAGGCTCTATGCATAGGGATCCTAAAACCCGGCTGCTATAGGAGAAAGGGATTAAACGACTCACTGATCCAAGACTGTTGAGATTATATATGTCTTCCTACACAACGCCTACAAGACTGATAAATCAGTCTGTTTCGTTCAGTGGTGTTTCGGATCTGTGTTTTATACGAGTATATTTGTACTACTTATCAGCGGTGTAATGTATGTTAAGTTATTGAAAAACGTCAGTTATTTTCCCTTTTTTTTAAAAAAAAAATACATAAACTTAATAAATATACATAGACACACATCTTTGTGTGATAACTAGAGATAGGATAATCGGATTCATATTTACCCAAAGTCGAGGTGTTGGCTATTATGGAAAGCGCTTTTTTATCGACAAAATCTTAATTATCTTTCATTTCTTTTCTATGTATTTTATGTATGTACAAAGTATATTAATACATTGTAAGCTATCCTTAACAAATAAATAAACAGATATTTAAGGTATTTTTTTACCACACCAATGTTCAATCACACCATACATACACACGTACTTGTATGAGGAATTAAAATGTAATGTAAATATACATTTGACTAGTAAGGCAATTAAATAAAAAAAAAAACCAGAAGCCGCTTCCATAACATGTTAACCGAAAATTAACTTTAGGTAAATATGCATTCGATTATCCGATCTCTAGTGATAACACACTTGGATTTGTCCTAGGTCGGAATCGAACGAACGATCTCTGGCTTAGCAGTCAAGGTCACTAACCATTGGACCAACAGGTCAGTCAAATGACACTTAAACCCACAGATATTTCGATCAGCACACCATCGACTCACGGATTTCTATAATATTATGCATGTCTTTGTCATTTTAGACCCTAAGCGAATCCTCGTAGGTTTCTTTAATAGGTACCAAGTACGTTTTGTTCGTTTAGACCCTGAGCGAGTCGCTCTCCCGTCGTAGCGGGGAGCTGGTGGGCGAGCTGTCAGCGGCGG
This sequence comes from Herminia tarsipennalis, assembly GCA_945859575.2. Classification (NCBI taxonomy): domain Eukaryota; kingdom Metazoa; phylum Arthropoda; class Insecta; order Lepidoptera; family Erebidae; genus Herminia; species Herminia tarsipennalis. The sequence continues at coordinate 2,790,172 of OX243834.2, read as the reverse complement.
CTGCCCCGCTGCAAGCGTCGACCGAGCCGGGCGTGGCGGCCGGGCTCCGGCGTGAGCTGGACGACGCCGCCGCGGCCTATGAGCATACCTGCAATAACCTCACACAACTGTGCGAAAAGTTAGTATTATGTTTTATATGTACTGTGACATTATGTGCTATTTTCTATAGAGTTATAGAATATATAAAGGATTTGCTAGGAGTTAATGATCGTAGGGGTACAAGGTAAAGAGTTTCGCCCGAAGATGTCGAATTTATTCTACTTTTGCTATGATTTATGGCAACCCTACATTAATCAATGTAGTTTTACATATAGACGCCTTTTATCGCAATCTTTTGGCAAAAAAAATTAAGGTAACTAACTGCCTTAATGCACTTAGTTTGAGAGAGACGCTTAGATAGTCTTTTACGTGAGATTGAAGGAGAGAACTAGATATATCGCAATCGCTGCCGTCGCTGTGCGCCCATTTTACGTGACGTGATGTTAGCCTATGACGCGTATATACGTAAAACGTCATTGTCATCAATACTTAAAATCGTTATGTTAATATTATTCTAAAAAAATATTTAGTTCTAACTCAAATCTGTGATAGTACGGGATCTCTACAACAAATTTTAAAGTGATACATATCAAGCTGGCATTACCATGGTAGCTTCGTTTTGACCAGACGCCCAACTTTATGTATACAACAATTTTATATAGTGGTACGTTAGCGAAAAAAACAAGGTGTTAAATATGACAAACTTAACTTTGCCGTTGGAAAACCATTATCCCCATATATCAATATAGACCGCGATTTTTTTACTTGTCTCGTCAAAACGAAGCTATCATGGCAATGCCAGCTTGATATGTATCACTTTAAAATTAGTTTTAGGGATCCCGTCCTATGACAGCCAATAATGTACAGAACTCTGAAATATTATGTTCATTGTTAATTTAAGTATTTAAAAATATTTGAATCATCAAATCAAACAAGAAATTATTTGACGTTACCTACCAATGACGTCAAATATAGAGCATGTTCCGGTAAGCACTGGAGCACTGTAATGTTTGACGTCAATCTAGTATACTGCAAAGCCATTTCTTTATAGTTAGCTATACTGGTTACTGTACAAAACGGAACGCAGTCCTGTATACTGTCATTGATGTATATACATTTTATATGTACAATGTATAAGATCAACAAGATATATTTTTTTTAAATAGTTATTTTCAAAATTTAACATTCAAGGTAATTAATTGCATAATGTGTGAATCAATAGAATAAATTTAAATTTCTGGTCGCAGTTGATTATGTGATCAAAGTAATGAGAGCTCCTTACCTCGAAAATTCTAGTACCTACACACAGTACAAAAGTGGCGGCATTTTATGACGTCACATATTTCCAGGTTGACAGTCCGATCCTCTTTTAAAGCTGACCAAGGAGCTAATAGTGAAGACTGGAGACCGAACTCAAAATACGTAATTGTGCCTAAGGTTTATCGTGTCGTCTCGTTTAGAAAGAGACCCTCCTTTTCTTTCTAACATGTCAACATTCAAATTTGTTCTCATCATTTGTTCAGTAACAAATGTATAGTATTGACTCCAGTCTTCAGTATAATTTCTTGGAGCTGACAAAGCCATAGCCATCTCGTTCCCTCCCACACCTTACACATACCGTGGTCTCCACCAGATACCACAAGGCGGTGGAGCTGTGGCGCCGGTACCGCGCGGCTGCGGCCGCGGTGCGCACGTTCGCGGACGGCCAGGAGGCGCGCCTGCACGCGCTGAGGCCGCACGACGCTCCCGCCATGTTGCAGGTTAGTTACTGTTGTACTACTAGCTATGAAGGACCTTATCTATACTAATATTCTAAAGCTGAAATGAGTTTGTTTGTTTGAACGCGGTAATATCAGGAACTACTGATCCGAATTGAAAAATACACTGTTGGATACCCCATTTATCGAGGAAGGCTATAGTCTATATAACATCACGCTTCGCTCAATAGGAGCGGAGCAGCAATGAGAAATGTTGCAAAAACGGGGAAAATTTACGCAGACGAAGTTACGCGGGGCAGCTAATTACTCATGTTTACAGAGTCTTTACCATGAGAGTACCAACGGTCACTAAACACCAGCATTACTGGTTTTTGAAAGCGAACAAAAACGTATTAGGTACGAAAAATAATGCCAGATTTCTTTTTTTGAGACACGTTCATAATTATAGCTTCAAATTTTAATTACATTTTAATTAATAACTGAAATTCTGCACTTTTTTTGTTAGGTATGTTTCATTCACCTCGCATTAAAGTATGTACTTAAATGAAGATAAAGTTTGCGCATAATATAATTTATGCAAAATAAAGTTAGCATTGCTCTGAAGTTTTTAAGTAAAGAACTTAAACAAATATTATGTCTATAAATAGGTGGTTATTATAACGGCAGATTGCTTATTTAACTGTCAGATATATCTAGTTGGGGTTCCGTAGCCAAAATGGAAAAAACGGAACCCTTAAAGTTTCGTTATGTCCGTCTGTCTGTCCGTCCGTGTCCATTATCGGGACTTAATCGCGTGAAATATTTAAAGGTAAGTAAGAACCTTTTATTGCACCGATCGTGGCCACAGGTCGACTGACGAGTCGACCCGTGACCACGACCGATGAATATATCTCGCGATTAAGTAAAATTACAACCCCTAAAAAGATGATACAGGGGTCCGAATTTACGGGCGAAAATTCGAAAATGCAAGTAATTTAGAATGATTGAGAAGAGTACTAAATAGGGTTTGTGTTATTACATAGACAGAACCTAGTTTTTTTTTGTAGACATACGTACCTACTAATATGACCTGTGCAGTCCAGTCATAGGGCTTGGCAAAAACACACACACCTTTTGATCGATACTCGTAAAGTAAAAACGAAGCATCGAACTGACGGCCGTGACTCACGCAAGTGACCGCACCTAAGTCGCTTAAATGATTGAGGTCGACGCTCTTACCTCTACACTGTTTCAGTTGTGTATTTTCACGCTATATGGCTAAGGGATGAGGCAGACTGCGTTATTAGGTACATTAAATTTCCTATTGGATAATTATAATATATTGGTTTTGATCGCGAATCCGTGCGCGTAGATCTGTATCTATACTTCTATATTAAGTAATATTATAAAGAAGAAAGATTTGTATTTTTGAATGTAACGAATAAACTTAAAAACTACTGGACCGATTTCGAACATTCTTCTTCACCGTTGGGAAGCTACACTATTCCCGGGTGACATAGGCTACTTTTTAAGTTTTGAAGTTACCGTTCCCGTGGTAATAAAGGGATGTATTACCACGGGAACGGTAACTTCGCCTGTGAAACCGCGAGGCGTCCGCTAGTGTCAAAATATATATAAATAATTAAATATAAGGTGTGTGGTGATTTTGATGTTTATAGGTACTATATTACTGTAAAGTTTTTTTAATGTATTTAGTTGTTTTCGCGTGAAAAAGTAACAAATTTGAACGATGTTTGTCAGAAAATTTTTAACCACATCCATAAGTACCTACCTAAAGAAGGAAACTAACTGATGGGTTTTTGTAAATAAAAGTATATTATGTTAGAAAATGTATGCCGCTTAGACCAAAATGCAACTACATGCGGTGATTAAAACAGCTGAAAATAAACTGTGGAGAACTTGAACTAACCGCAATGTCAGGTGACAACTAGGTAAATATGCTCAATGGAGCCTAAATCACTGTGTCCTTAAATAAGTCTTTTAATGTGTCATTTAGATCAATATAAATAAACACGTGGTCTGTTTTGCTGTGGGTTCTAAGCGCCAAATAGTACTCAGATAATGTTTAAACCTAGCTTAATCGACGGTGAAAAATTCGCTGATTTCGAATACGCAGACGAAGTTGCGCGGGACAACTAGTTTAGTTATATACAACTAAACTAGCTGTGCCGCGCAACTTCGTCTGCGTAAATTTTCCCCGTTTTTGCAACATTTCTCATTGCTGCTCTGCTCCTGTTGGTCGTAGCGTGATGTTATATAGCCTTCCTCGATAAATGTGCTATCCAACAGTGAAAGTATTTTTTAATTCCGATCAGTAATTCCTGAGATTACCGCGTTCAAACTAACAAACAAACTCTTCAGCTTTATTATATTAGTATAGATATCGCAAAAAATATCGCTTAGATAAATTAGCTTTACAACCGTAGCAATAATAATTTAATGCTTTAAGACAAAACAACGTGTTTAAGGAAATGTCCAAAACAAAGTCGCATTACCCCTAAAATGGCAAAACAACTTTGACTTAATTAACTATTACCTATATCTACCTAATAAAGTTTAAGTAGGTATATAATAGACTCAGACAGTCGCACTTTTTATACCTTTTATATGGTTAACAAGTGGGCGTATATTCAGTGCCATCAGCTTTTTGTTTAGTTATAAAAGGTCTATGATCTAAGCTATACGCATGAAGAAGTCAAAATTAAAATAACTGCCTAACTATTTAGTGCGAGTGAAAATTGTATTATTATAATTTGACATTACCTTTTGGTTTTTAAATTAAATTCCTAGTAAAATAATTTTCTTTTGGACATTGTCTATTGTGGTTGTACAAAAGATAATTTAAATAAAACTGAAATAATTTAGGCGACCCATGATCACGATACAAACGACAGAGAAATAAACGAAACCCTGAGAAAAAATTGATTGATTATATTTATATTAATATATTACTTTGTGCAAAATTCGCGATGTCAAAAACAATAATTTATATTAAATATTTCTAACACCTTTAAATAAAATTAAAAAGTTTTCTATCGATACAGTAAATGTATACTCATGTTTCACAAATAAAATGTTATTATTATTAATATCGATATTATCCCTCACATCACTGCATTAGTGATGTGATGCACGGTCAGGTGTGTCAGGAATATCGATAGTCGTTGCAACCATCGACAGCCAAATATGACAGTGAGTAATTCCAAATGACACAGCTCTGATGTCATATGACATTGACAGTCGGTCTGCAGTGCACCGACCACCGATGTTTTGCGAATTATGCGCAGTGAGTGGCTTTGTTTTATTGAAGTTATTTATTGTATTCAATAGTATCTACCTCTAGATTTATTTTGACTGAAATAATGCATTACTCGCGTTTACGCACTGAATCATTTTTATTTACGTAATGTTATTAGTGATCGTTTGATTAATTTTGTTATCTTTGTTAAATAATGTGATTAGCTAAAATTATGGGTAAGTACCAAATATCGTTTGCAATCAGTATCAAAGATAAGGTGTAGGTATCATTGAAAATCTATGTTTTAAAGTACATTTCTCTATTAATAAGTACCTGTTCCTAATGGCTCCGACCGCGTGGATGTTGGTCATCGCGTTAGAGTTGTATATCCTTCCCCATGATACAATTTTAACTCATTGCCAAATTTCATTTCGATTTGTTCTGCCGCTTTTTCGTAAAAAGGTAGGAAACAAAAACTTGCAGTGGAACTAGTTGCTGTTTGGACTAGGCATCTATCGGAGATAGATAAGTGTATTTTTTTTTTAAGTATAATGTTGTATGTGCTATGGTTTTAGTCAATTAAATTAAACCGGCTTACTAAACTTATGATCATGTTATGATTCTCTGTCACAACAATACCATGATGCCCACCTACTTAGTTAATTACTTAATAACATAAAAAAACAGAGAAAAATATCAATAAAGAGACAATTTAATGACTTCTGGGAACACAAAGTAACAGTGCATCGATATAGCTTATTTACTAATTATCATAACAGCCGGTCATTATGGGCAGCGTTCGAATGATTAATGTTTAATAACAACATCAAAGTTGACCGTTTCATACATAACAACTATGGAACAACACTTACGCTTTGTCGGGGAGAATATGGACAGAAAATATGCTTCTAAAAATACATATATTTTCGTATACATTTAAACGTGTTTATACATTGAAGTAAACGAATATCGTGAGTAAAATTTATATATCTATAAAAAGACTAAATTACTGAACGAATTGAATTGAAATTTGACACATTGTAAGGTATTACGATGTAAGCATCCGGTAACAACGGATTTTTGAAAATTGGGGTTGTAGCCGATTCCCAATTGGGAACATAAATTAAACTTGACGCGGATGAAGTAGCGAGGAAAAGCTGAGTGGATTTATAATATTGAAGAGACTTCCTGAAATATCAATAGAGAATTATGACGTCATAATTTTTCTCTTCTAAATAACTCCCTTTTTAACATAAAAACATACTGTTTTCACTCCACAGTCACGCTATCAAGTATCGATACCATAGTTTAAACTATATTATTATTTGCAAACGTATATACGTCAATCAATCAATCCATATCGCTTCAGATTCTCCCGTTAGGGGCCACAACAGCTCATCGAAATGAGTGTATTGTATCAAGGGCCTACGGCCGGCCCGTAGGTATTATTGTTCGTTTGTTTTCCTTTTATTTTAAAGACTTCTGTGTCTACTAAGGAACTATCACCATATCGATGGGAACGTTGTTTCGGCTCGAACCCAAAGTAGGTACCTCCAGAACACTAATAAACGTTGTGGATTACACATACCTACTAATATCCAGTGCGACGATCAAATCGGCGCAATTTCGGTTTGCATTAGTCCACTATCTAAAAATAAGATACCACCTTCCAAAAATGCACAATTCACTACGATATAAAATGTGTGTAGTAAGTGAAACAACGGTGTTTAGACCGCTAAAATTGCACAGTTAAAACAGTTATCTAGACCATTGACTATATACACGATGAAATTGCCAAAATAACGCAACTGATTCAAACAGAACTATGACGTATGAAAGACTTGAAGATTTAAGTATTGTAATTTGAAGTAACAATAAAATGTTGCGCATAATCATAACATATCAAAATAATTATTATGTACCTATAATAATAGTATTTTGTCACATTCGACTGGCCTATTGGTCTAGCGGTTAGTGACCCTGACTCTGACTGCTAAGCCGAAGGTTGTGGGTTCGATCCCCACCTAGGATAAAACTTTGTGTTATGAGCACGATGGTTTATTCTGTGTCTGGGTGTTATTTATCTATATTATGTATATCAGTTGTCTGGTTTCCAAAGTACAAGTTCTGCTTAGTTTGGGATCAGATAGCGTTATGTGAGTTGTCCCAAGATATTATATTATTATATTCTTACAATAACACAAATAATTCAAAATTCCACAAAAGAAAACAGAAAATTTAGAGCTGTTTAAAAATTAACTGTTAACAACCGCTCCAACTTAAAACATTTAGTCGGGTCGATCAGTATATTGATGGCAAATCTTACTCAAACCCTGTTAGTCGTTCTATTCCAAAAGCTAAACAATGATACCTTAATGTTGTTTCAATAATGGTAAAAAAAAATATTAGGTAATTTATTTAAATACAAAATTATGTAAAACACAATAGTTGCGTGATAAAAACGAATCCAAAAACAACAAATTTCTTAAACCAACTAAGTTTCAAGTGAAAACTAAATTTGTGACGCGTTTCAAAAAACAAAACTTCAACTATTTAACTTTAAAACATAGTTTTACTTACTAAAACGCTATCTAAATTAAGTTACGCGTATCGCCAAAAATTCGCTATTTATTTTAATGAGGTGACTTCGCGGAATACAAACATAGATAAAGTAGCATAATTAATTGCATTGAAACTTCATTAACACCTTGCACACTGACGCTGTGATAACGTGTGTGATAAAGCGTTCTACAACCAAAGGCCAGTCGCTTCGCAGACGTCCACCACGTAGGACGTTTGCATACAACCGCGAAAACAATCGAACAAAACTCGAAACATAACTCGAATATCGAAAATCTAAAATCCGATGTGTCAGAATCGATAACAGCCAAGGTCACAACACTAGTAGTCCAACAAAACAATGCTTAAGTTGTTGACTGTGCATAATTTCATTTGATCATTAGACGATAAAGCAACTGCATACAATGGTGACCTTGGAACGCGGCCGTGACTTCATTGTGAGCTATGTTCCAAATTTGAAATTTCGAATCCGCATTTAATTTGACAGTGTTAAATTCTCGATATATTTATTTCTAAACGATCGATTTAAAACTACCCTCGAAAAATTTAATTATACCGACCATTTTTTTTTTAATTGGGTCACGCTCGACCTTAGCTTAATTATTTATTTTTAATCTGTTTATCATAAACATAATAATGAATAAATAAATTAATGATCTAGTGTAAGTGTTATTGAAGATAAATCATTGATAGTCAGTGCCATGAGATTGTCGAGATGATCGAACCGAAAGGTTTTTAAAGTGAAGTGATATGAAATATGTGTAACGGGATCGCAGTGTGATTTATCAGCAAATATGTCACTTCGGGAGGTAAGATTACAAAAATCTGTGTTTATCAACAACCTACCTACTTGATAATCTAACTGTGCCTTTATTCATCTATGTGAAACAATCATTGCAGGAAATCCATACTCCATATTAATACTAATATTATAAATGTGAAAGTAACATTGTCTGTCTGTCTGTTACGCTTTCACGCTTAAACAGCTTAACCGATTTAGATGAAATTTGGTATGGAGATAGTTTGAGTCCCGGGGAAGGACATAGGATATATAGTTTTTATCGCGACAACCGACATCCACGCGGGCAGAGCCGCGGGCGAAAGCTTGTATTAGATAAATCCTGAAAAAATGCGCGGCAACTTTTGCGACATTTAGATTTAGACAAAGATATTAAATTTCAGTTACTATTTTTATCACTTTCAAAGTACCTATTAATTTAAAAACAGTTTTTTAGATCAGTTAATTGGTAGATAAATATTTTCATAAATTTTGTTTTCATACGTGACTTTTCAAGGTAAAGCGTCATATCTACTAATATTGTACATAAACATATACATACTTTTAAATATACCAAATACCTACCATACTTATTTATCAGTGGCTAGTTGCTGCATACATATAGGTAAAGGTACTTAGTCATATACAAATGCAAAGTTCATTGTAATCTTAGCAAATACAGCGCGATGAGATCATTTTGAACCCAGTTGAGGAAACTTGAAATAGATTAGGTAAGAATGTGTATAATATTCGTAATGTTTTAGTTTAACTAGCTTCCGTATACGGCTTTGCGTACGTTATGGTGTTGATAACATTTAGATTTGATAACATTTTCCTTGTAACGTAAATGTAAATTGCTTTTTCGTTACCCGCGGTTGACCTCGCATAGATGTCGGTTACTGTAATCCTAAATATTTTATGTCACTGACCAAGACTTAATCTATCTCTGTGCCCTTTTTTATTAAAATTGGTCCAGCGGTTTAGCTTTGATAACCTGAAAAAGAGACTGATTTTGGAATACAAAATATTTTGACCAGGGTACAGCGAAGCCTTAAAAAGGGGTCATGTTTCACTACAATAAGCCCGTTTAATCATAGACTACCTACGCAGTGAACTACCGTAGTACCGTTTTAGATGAATAATAAGTAGGTATTTTGTTTACTTTGTCAAGTAAGTGCGTACCCACAAAGTGGGTTAAGGATCTCAATATCGCATAAAATGTGACAGTTTTGACATAACCTGCTTCAAATTACAGTTCATTTTATGTCCTTGCGAATTTATTTGTAAACTTTTAAAGTGACATGAGGGAATAGAAAGCGCACCTCACCACAGTATTAGCCGTTATTTCCATATTGCCACACCTTCAAATTGTTGTTACGGAGACTATAAACAATTTTCCAGTTATTTCAAACCCATCTGAAGTGGCGGTAGCCTAATGGCTAAGGCATCGGTCTCGCAATCGTGAGGTCGTGGGTTCGAATCCTGGCCATTATACTACCGACGTGAACCCACTCCTAACAGAAGCCATAGAGCTTAGCTGGAGGGGTTAACAGGATGGCTAGTAATGTGGGACCACAATCCCACATTGCTAGATATCTTTAAAAAAAAAGAGAAAAAAAAAACTGCCGAGGCCTGTGGCTAAACCACACCATTCATATGAAGGTCTACCAGACCGATACTTTTGCTGGTCCTACAGGGCTGCTGACGATTCACGGTCTATGTCTATCACCTTGTTTCCAAGACTTGGAAAGACTGGCAAACTTTTTCAAAGTATTTTCGCGACGCAAAACTGCCAATCCATCCTTATGACTTAATAGCTCCCATTAAGTATATAATAGACTAGCGGACGCCTCGCGGTTTCACCCGCGTAGTTCCTGTTCCCGTGGGAATACAGGGATAAAAAATAGCCTATGTCACCCGGGGTTAGTGTAGCTTCACAACGATGAAAGAATTTTTCAAATCCGTCCAGTAGTTTCGGAGCCTATTCAATACAAACAAACAATCAAATCTTTCCTCTTTATAATATTAGTATAGATGAGTGAAATTTTATAATTTTATAAAGTCAAGCCTAAAAAAATCATTTCTATATCTGAAAACTAACTAAATGTCTTCACGTGTTAGTGCAATTATTCTAAGTTTTAGTTAATTAGTTAATTTGTCAGCGCAGACATACAAGGTCGGGGCACAAAATGATATCTGCAACTACAATTAGCATGTTTTCGAAGTTTGTTTATCACCTATTAGTTGTAATTAGGTTAGTTTCCGAAAAATAGGTAATTATTGTTGTACGTAATTATGTTTGTCGTACGTATACATTATACATGCATGTCTAGTTTAATTGGCAGTGGTAGACAAGTTTGGTAGATATTAAAAACTAACTGTCCCGCTTAACTTCGTCTGCGTAAATTTTCCCTGTTTTTGCAACATTTCTCATTCCTGCTCCGCTCCTATTCGTCGTGGCGTGATGTTATAAAGCTTATAGCCTTCCTCGATAAATGGGCTACCCAACTTGAAAGACTATTACTATTTAAATAAATTTGGATCCTCTAGACAAAAAAGGTTAACTATACTAATATTATAAAGCTGAAGAGTATGTTTGTTTGAACGCGGCAATCTCAGGAACTACTGGAACGAATTAAAAATTATTTTATTGAGGAAAGCTTTAGGCAACATCACGCTATGGCCAATAGGAGCGGAGCAGTAATAAAAATGTTGCAAAAATGTTGCGCGGGACAGCTATATATATTAGGTATATATGTATATATATTTGTAAATTGACCACATCACTTGAGAACGGCTCTAGCGATATTTCTGCTGTGTTTGTTATTTGGGCAGAATTTATAAGAACCTACCTAAGCTGACAGTAAGTCATCAGAACTCTGCAAATGTGTTCAACAAAACAAACAAAGAATGGCTGCTACCTATTTGTACATTGTTTAACCAAAGCTTTCTAAAAGCTTTCGCTTTTGAAACACACAAACACTTTTAAAGGTAAAACATAATAATTATATTGAAAAACAAAAATATATCTTCTTAAAAAGGAAAATATTATGTTAATCGGGATTAAAAAAAATTGGTAGGTACTAATCGACCAATGGCGTTAGCTTATATATTAATAGGTATATACCAAAGCAAAACTACGTGGAATTTATTCTAGTTTCCAAAGTCAAACAAATGGAAGATAATTAAAAACATTTGTTGAAGCGATGGCACCGTGATTAGCGCTGTTAACTTGTCAAGGGCACAAGTAGGAGAACTCCTAGTTTCGTGTATGCCTTTTATACAGACCTAGTAACGGATACACCCGGGTATTGAAAACAATAGTTACAATGTATAGTTTATAATGAAAACAAGAGTATGTTTACATGCCAATATCTTGAAACATGAGTTTATGTGGGGCTGTTTATATATTTTTGTAGCAGTTTCATTCAAAATACTTTATTCATTTAGGATACAAATGCAACGCATAAGAACGTCAGACAAAATTTGGAATAGATATATAAAATTCTACATTTAATGCCAAGTTCGCAAGAGAAGCCGTGAGAAAAGAACTTGGCAATAAAAACTCAAGGCCCCGTTTTTTAAATGCCATTTTTTACAATTGCATTATATTATATAATCAATAATTATTTTCTATTTCATTTGTATATATTTTTTATGCACATTTATTTAACTTGTCGTGATCAACAATCAAGATAAATCCGAAAGATGAAGATGTCTAGATAGGATAACCAATTCTATTTTGTTATGTAAATATCACATATAAAAATCATAAAAACTGGCAAGATTTAAAAATGATTGATGACCAAAAATAGAATTTGAACAATACGTTTTTATCTCAAACGATAATCTCAGCAAGCCAATGCCTTAACCCAGTTTCATAACTTTCGTGCAAACATCACATAGATATGCTTGAGAAAATAATTTAGTTTTGAAAACCACTACTAATGGAACCACCATGATGAAGATGCTAAGTAGTGAATGGCCTGTTTCCCTACTTTTACCTAAGAATTAAGACCCAGCAATAATCTAGATAGAGCGTTATGTAACATCGCCGAGATCATTGCAAACCGTTACGGTACAATCAACAAAAGGAATCAGACTGAAGAAGTTGTCGATTCCGATTGATTACTTCATCTTATATCTAGTAATAATTTCACAGAACAAAAGTAGTAAGTTTCGTAAGCCTGACACAGTTTAAGACATAATTATCCACGAGATGCGTTCAGATGTTGTAATATTTGTAAACGTTTTTGAGACATGATTTGGATAAAATGTACCTATCTACTCAAATATTATGAAAATATATATATTACGGGTCTTAATCGCGTGAATAATTTAAGGTAAAATACCTTTGCAATATATGTTCGTAAACTTTCGCGATTTGTACACATTATAGAATTTTATAAGCTACGGGTATTTTACATTATAGAATTTTATAAGCTACGGGTTTTAATCGCGTAAATAAGTATTTTATTTTACCGTGATCACGGGTAGACTCTTTCAGTCTACCTGTGACCACGGCAGTTGCAATACGGTCGAAACGTCGGGCAATAAACAAAGGTATTTAGCCTTAAAATATTTACGCGATTAAAACCAGTAGCTTATAAAATTCTATAATGTAAAATACCTTGTTTATTGCCCGACGTTTTGACCGTATTGCAACTGCCGTGGTCTAAATGTGAGTAAAACAAAGTAGACTAACACGTACAATAGGTACCTATTATTGATGAATCAAAACACTATTTTGGTATTGTTTGCGTAATTTGTGATCTTTGATCAATAATTTTAAAAGATAAAGCGAAATATTCCGTTTTACTCAAGATGTTGGTGATTGATAAATCATAATCTGATTTAAACGTAATAAAGTACTACAATACCTCAGTGTTTTTCTGATTTTTCTCCCACTAGTGTTCTTTATCCATACTTTTTTTTCCTACAATTGTTTGTTAGATATAACCTTGAGTGATAAGCCCCTTATCTGTTCTTTTATTTTTTCATTTGATAATCCTTACCATGTCTTCAAGTGTTTAGTGTATTATGGTTTGCACGATTTAGTCTTTGTACAAAGTTTAATGAACAAATCATTATTTACTTTGAAAATTTGATGTTTTTAATTATCTTTTTAATCGTAGCTTTAATCAGGATTTCCTACTTAGATAAGATAATGTTTACAATATAAACATACATGTCAATACAATTAGAAGCGGCGGTAGCCTAATGGCTACGGCATTGGTCTCGCAATCGAGAGGTCGCAGGTTCGAATCCTACCCATTACACTACCGACGTGAACCCACTCCTAACACAAGCCTTTGAGCTTAGATGGAGGGGTTAACAAGATTGCAAGTAATATGGGACTTAATCCCACATTGCTAGTTATCTTTTTCAAATAAAAAAAAATATGGTAACATATTACCTGCTGTAATAATACACACGTTTAAAGAAATTCTGATCTATAACTGTTATTTTGCGTACTGCAGCAACCTGTGCACACAATGTATATCGATGGTACAGTTTTGAATAGTTAGCACAATTAGTCATGTAGGTATGCTTATGAATGTAGGTTTGTGGGAATCTTACAAAAGCGCTGATTTTTAATTTTCAAGAACAAACCAAATTATGCAACTTATTGACTTGCTAATTGGTTTTGTTTCAATTGTAGAATATACTAATGCTGTGATGGTATATTGGTACATGAGAATTTATTTGCCTTAAAGTAGTTACAAATACGTTTCCAATAAATAATTTCATTCAGGCTTTCTCTATCTGGTGCATTTCTATACTAATATTATAAAGCTGAAGTGTTAGTTTGTTTGAACGCGGTAATCTCAGGAACTACTGGTCCGAATTTAAAAATTCTTTCACTGTTATATAGCTCATTTGTCGAGGAAGGCTATAAGCTATATAACATCACGCTGTAACTAACAGCAGCCGAGCAGCAATGATAAAGGTTGCAAAAACGGGGAAAATTCAAGCAGACGAAGTTGCGCGGGACAGCTAGTAACCGATAAGACGTCAATAACAGGTCCATTTTTAAAATTTTGTTTATCATACATTTTACGAGCTTATTATCCAAACGATAATTTAATCTGCCTCCGCGCAATGCAATTCATTGGATATCATGAGTTAAAATCGTCTGACAGAATGACGCAAACGCGAAAAGTAACATCTCACACCATTGGGCAGCGATGCGTTCTAATTTTGTAATCCTCCGAAGGCCAAGGAGTTATATTATAACGGAAGCATATTTTAATATACCTATTGACGTCAATATCAGATCGTTAAATTAAGTGAAATTTCCTTTGTAATTTTGTTTTGTATATCAAGGTCAGGGTGTAGTCTAGGTATCATCTTCTCAATAACTCAGCTTATTTTAGCTACATCTCTTACGGCCGGTCTCAATAATCTACCTATCGATAGATTTGGCTACTAGAGGTAGAATTTTGAGATATTGTGTATGGAGCTTATGTCAAATATATACCTCCAGTAGCCAAATCCATCGATAGTTAGATTATTGAAACCAGACGTTAAACTTCTACCTCTAAACTTCTAATTCTTCTTACCAGAAACCATGAAACAGGTAAAATAAATTTGAAATTCCGTAGCTTGATTCTAATTGATTGATCACCGTTGCATTCGGATAATCCTTCTCGGGTTTGATTGCTGTGATTTTGGTTGTCGTTCTTCTCATACTAAACAGTAAGTAGTTACGCGTTTAACCGGTCGATAGCCTATCTATCCTTAGAATTCTCCGAAATAAAGATGACTGTTTAATGCTCATGGCATGACAATGTCGCCATTTATCAGACAGCTCACATTCGACGATTAACCTCAATAAAATAGGTTATAAAATAGGCAATGGGCCAGCTATCACCAGCTGTGACTTCCTAATCTTGTAGCAATTACTCTTTAAACAAATGATGCCAACACGAGCTAACTAGGTACTAAAAAATTACCTAGATCTCTCTACCACGCCTTTCTCTTACACGTTGTATATGGAAAATGGTGTGAAATTTACATTTAAATAGCTACTTAAAGAAGAAAAATCTTTTTGCCTCACACGAGCAGACTAGATATGGAAAAACTTGTCAAGCATCCGTCTATAATGTTGATTGCTACCTTAAACGTTTTACCTACTAGGTATAACTCAAGTCAATCTGTCAAGAAACATTTAACATCTCTAGTATGACTTACCATACTTGTAATATCAGGTATTGGATTATAAAAACTTAAGCCGGTCAGAAATCTGTCAGACTAACATCGTTCAGGAGTGGCAGTTGGAAAGCCACTCAGGGTCATTTGGACTAGCAGGATAATATTTCTATTGCGGTAATCCTAATCTTCATAAAACTTTATTATAATTAGGCAAATGATCCATTGAGAAACTAATAAATAACTAACCTAACCTAACCTAACCTAACCTAAAATTACCTACACACTGGCGACTAAATCACCTCCGGACGTTTGAACCCATTGACTGATGACATTTTCAAAAAAAGTCATCAGTCACTGATCGTGTCCTGTCGGATTTCCGTTCGATTTTGAAAAACATTACAATTAAACGAAAATTGATTAAAATGTCGTAAAATAAAGTAAATACTTACGTTCGTTTCGCAAACTTTTGTTATCAATGTGCACATAAATGTTTAATTAGTTAAAATTAACATTCAAACGTGTTGCACAAACTGGTTTTAGTATGCGATCATCATTCGTTTTTTAGGCTAGCGCGGTATTGTAGCACTTACCTACATAAACAAATTATTACTAAGAAAAATTACATTCTAAGTACTATATAATAATAATAATACCGTTTCGTTTTATTATTAGAGTCAAGCACCCCTCCACTTATACATCTAGAATAACCACCCTGACCCCCCCCCCTTTAGCAAAAACATCATTATAAATATGTAATAGGGTGTAATTTATCTATAATATGTATGTTTTTAGAAATATGTAAGTATGTATCACTTGTATAGTTGCCATAGTACAAGCTCTGCTTAGTTAGGGATCAGATAACGTTGTTTGAGTTGTCCCAGGATATTATTAGTATTATTAATAACCAAAATTCACTCTATACTTTCATAAGTCTGTGTCTAAAATAGCTGAAAACGTCTTAATAGAGGGTGGTGCGATACGGCGCTCACGTCCTTGCGTTGTGTTAAACAAACTTCACGACTACCGAAGCCGCCCACCGCGGGCGCGGGTTAATCAATCAATATTACACTTTACAAATTAAAAGTTTCCGCGGCTAGCTTGTGTTCTACCACAGTGTTAGATTGTTAATGTTTCTATTCGATGTAGTGAATAACAAAGTCTACAGACCTTTCTGAAGGTTTGACAGAGCAAAAATCAACAATATTGACTTATAGCAATAGATTTAACAGCTGTTGGTAGACAGCTGCTGACAATAGAGTTGATATTTGCTTTGATAATACCTTTAAAGAACACGTCGTTACGGCAGCATTATTTAATGGAGTAGGTACCTAGTTGACCATCAATTGAAATTCATATAGGTCTCTATATTATATGTAAAACATATAAACCTTCTAAAAGGTACGGTAGTTAGTGCCTGCCAGATCCTGACTGCTAAGCCGGAGGTCGTAGGTTCGATTCCCACCCAAGATACTAAAACTTTGTGTGATGAGCACGATGGTTTATTCTGTGTCTGGGTGTAATTTATCTATAACTAGCTGTCCCGCGCAACTTCGTATGCGTACATTTTTCCCGTTTTTGCAATATTTTTAATTACTGTTCCGCTCTTATTTGTCTTAACGTGATATTATATAGCCTATAGCCTTCCTCGATAAATGGGCTATCCAACAGTAAAGAATTTTTCAATTCGGACCAGAAGTTCCTGAGATTGCCGCGTTGAAACAAACAAACAAACTCTTCAGCTTTTTAATCTTAGTATAGATATGTATGTATTTAAAAATTTATGCATGTTTATCAGTTGTCTGGTTGCCATAATCCAAGCTCTGCTTAGTTTGGGATCAGATGACGTTGTGTGAGTTGTCCCAAGATATTATAAAAAACATATCACGACCGTAGTTAACTCGTAAATGAAATAAGGTCACAAACATAAAGTTATTTCATTTACGAATGGCAAGTAATAGTTGAACAATTAATAATAATATAGCATAGTATTAAAAAAAATACAAGGTATGCGATAGTTGAAATTATTGCATTGTCATTAGTTTTCAATATCATGTGCGAAATTTTAAATTATTCAGACAAAAAGAAGCAAGTGAAAATAGAATTGAAAGAATCCATTATGTACATTCATAGTTACATAATAACAGACAAATAAACGTGTTAATAGTAAGACGTATAATTTCATTCATGTAACATTCAATTAGTAGCGATGAAAACAGAAAAAAAATCGAGCAAGTGCTTGTCGGGCCAGGCACATTGTGGGTTCCGTAGCACATCCACTAAACAATTTTAAAATACCTATTTAACGTACCCTACACGATGGGGTAAGAAAGAAAAAAAATCACATCCCCACTTTACTTATAGGACAGGTACCTAAAAATGTTTTTCATATTTTATTCTTTCACTTTCTCGGCGTTAGTAGTATGTGTATCCATATATATAAAATTACAGTTGTAATATCAGGCTTAGCCTAGTGCAAGGAGTCACGTCAAATATCACGTATACAAGTACTTGCTGTATATTATAATAATTTTAAACAATAATAACGTGATGTATTTTGTATTTTTTTCTGGAAATAAACTTATTATTACTTATATCAAAATTACAGCCTTCTAGCACTAACAGTCTCTGAGCTAAGTTGCGGACGGACGGACATGGGGTTCCGTTTTGCCATTTTGGCTAAGGAATCCTAAAAACTGATGGATGAGTTGTAAAATTTCTATCAACACAACGCTAATTATAAAATAACAAAGATTTTTTATTACCTAACACTTTCACTTACAGCGGTTCATGATGTCATGATTCAGCACATTCAATGACTTTTTAATTTGACCCGATTAGGTATTGTGATTTTTGTTATTTTTCACTATATATATTTTAAAAAGGGTAATACAATAGGTGATACTAGCTAGCAGACTAAAATCCCTATAGAGTAAACCTATATGTATATATAATACTAGCTGTCCCGCGCAACTTCGTATGCGTAAATTTTCCCCGTTTTTGCAAGATTTCTCGTCGCTGCTCCGCTCCTATTAGTCGTAGCGCGATGTTATATAGCCTATTGCATTATTGAATTGCCTTCCTCGATAAATGGGCTATCCAACAAAAAAAGAATGATTAAAATCGGTCCAGTTCTTTTTGAGTTTATTCGTTACATACAAAAATACAAATCTTTCTTCTTTATAATATTAGTGTAGATACACGATTGACCTATTTTTAATAGTTTTTTAACCGCTCTAGATTCTACTCGTGCCCTAGCCTACAATTATATCAAAATTATAACATAATGATTTCTCAAAGACAACCTAACAACCAATCATGTCAGTTACGTCTAACTTTGATACAAATACCTACTCATTACACGATCCAAATGTTTATAAAAGTTCTAGCAACTGGCAAGATACATAATATATGGCCAGTTGCTTAAACTGTTATTTATAAACATTTACAATATAATTACACTAGATTACTAAACTCAAAATTGAATTAAAAGCTACAAGTTCGCTGCACCCAGACTATTAATAGCTAAATTTACTCACAACGTGTCTGGATTGTTTCAAGCCGGACCACCATTATGTGAAATGGACGCGTGCAAAATGAACCACTCTCTGTAATGGGTTGAACCTCTTAACTTTAATTTAGAATAGTGATTACACAAGTCAATTGATGCATTAAAAACCGTAATTTCGTCCACATGGAAATTCGTTTTTAGTTTTTAGAAGGTTTAAATAGTTTCGAAATTGTCTTAAAAGTCTGCTAAAGAGCACCTAACCACAGTTAATATACCTAATACTATAGTAGTAACCTTGCCAAAATCCGTCCAGCTATTGTTAAGTTATAGTTTATTGTTGTTTCCACCGGTCCGGTTATAAATTAAATTATGATCTAGATCTCGATATTAGTACCTACTTTCTATCCGTGAGAATAACAGATACTTTTTTAATGATAGTTTCATTAACATGGTGTCTAAATGTTGCTATTTACACCCATACTAATTGCTACTTACAGTGAAATAATGGCTACCTTCTTTAATTTGGCGATGTGGTTCTGTGAATTCTGTCATTCTGTGACATTGTAAAGACTTAATCTAACTCATTCGAAAAGTTATTAGACCCAGTTAAACTTAAAACCGACTCAATATGTTTGCAAACCGAATGAGGTTTGAATATTTTCTGAGCTTTAATAAATAGCATTACTCATAGTAATTTAGATTAATCAGCGTACACGTCCCTCTGTAGGGCTCTGGCCTCTAAAAATAAGCGATTATTCATACTAATGACTAATAATCATGATTAAAGACCACTTTTCGCCACCACATTTTAGGGTGGGTAAAAATAGCCATATACGAGTATCAATAAATTTTGTTCAGTTATGTTTAATTTTTCATGATGAAAAATGTTTTGACATGATTACATTGAGAAATGCGAACAGGCATAACAAGTAAATGTAGAATCGACTTTTCACAAGTGTAGTATTTTGCTTCCTAAGTGAATAAATCATTATTATTAATATTATTATGAATCCACTTCTAGTAAACGACCGTTATTAACAAAATTGTCAGCATTGATGTTAGTGTAGTGATTTTTGTTGAGAACATTTAAGAGACAAAAATCATCATAATTAGTATTTTGCATTTTTACTGTTGGCAATTTTTGTTGTTGCCACCAAAATTATTTGATATTTATGGATTTTCACTAGGGCTCCTCTAAGCGGTATTTAATGAGTCCACATTAAGACGGTGTAAGTTTTCGCTAACCAGTCAAAATGTTCATCTTTTGATGAGCCTGGTTGCATGATGGACTTTGGAGACACCTTCAACCCATCAGACATTTTGCTCGGTTGAATTTCTTCCTTTCCTTTTCATTATGACTCTTAGTTATTGCTAAAATTTACCATGTCTTCAGTTTTGACATAACACGCGCAAGCGTTGTTTATTGCTTCATTGATATAATTGCCGACTCGACGAATATAAACATATCATAACGTTCTATTACGTTTTCTCTGACAAAGTATAGGTCATAAACAAATTATAGTTACATCTACAATACGTGATCTTTCCTCACAATACCGGCTCATTGTTCACACGATACCACATTACAAAAGAAATACACTAGGAAATTTTGTCGGGCAGTACCTAGTTCTCACTTCCGTCCAAATACCGTAGTGAAAGTATGAAAGTATAATGATATGACGTAAAGCTATCTACATAATATCGCTTTACATGAACAGTACTGCTACAAAGACGCTTGTGATACCAAATTAAAGGCTGCTCTATGCCTCATTGCTTTTGACTATCAAAACTGAACTTAGATCAAAACATAGAAAATATTGTACAAATTTTACTCACACTTAATTTGAACAACGAGGGAGATTTATTTGTAGTGAAGGACATTCTGAATCCGGCTATCGATATCCATCTCGATCAGATTATTGTAGCAGAATTTATACTTCAGTTTATACCAACTAATTTTCATACGTTAAGGATCTACTTATACGCCCAATGTCCATCCATTGATGTCAATCTATAAAGACTGCGCTTAAACGTCAGTCCAAAACAGATATGGAATAATGAGAGACAGAGATATGCCTTTGAAGTTGAAATGAGAGTAATGCCTTTGAAGTTGAAATGAGAGGCAATGAGTTACACATGATTGGGTTCCATGAACATAGACTGTACCTAGAAGGCCATGAAATTTACTTGTGTGCGTACGTTACCTTAGCTAGACTGCTTTAATATATCTATGACGTAATATAGGTATAGGAAAACTAAATAGTTACCTAGCTCATAGTTAATTGTAGACATTTATCAAGGTCCAATTAGCATGTACATGGATATATTTTTGCTACGCTTCGGGATGGTAACTCCTCATTTACTAATAGTTCAATTATTTCCTTCTACACATAATAAGCTGTCGCATTAAATCATAGATACCTACTATTTATGTTTCCATTAATAACGCTGAAGACTTCGTTCAACCAGTTAGAGATTAGGGCGATTTACCACTTTTTTAAATTGCCATATATTTTTGTGCCCTGGAGAGCATATTATGCTGTTTATCTTGGGTTTACTCTCTCTCTCTCTCTCTCTCTCTCTTTCTCTCTCTCTCTGGTCGTGTCCGATTTCTGTCTCATTTAACAATATGGTGAACTGGTATAGACTAGAACTGACTGGCCTGCTGGCCTAGTGGTTAGTGACTCTGACTGCTAAGCCGGAGGTCGTGGGTTCGATCCCCACCCAGGATAAAACTTTGTGTAATGAGCACGACGGTTTATTCTATCTGGGTGTTTTTTATCTATAATATGAATGTATTTAGAAATATATAAGTATGTTTAGCAGTTGTCTTGTTTCTATAGTCCAAGCTCTGCTTAGTTTGAGATCAGATAGCGTTGTGTGAGTTGTCCTAAGATATTATTATGAAAATGTGACGTGAGAGGCGCGGTAGCGTACCGTCTTGTTCTTATCTGTCTGACCTCATATCAAGATTGCCATGTTGACCTGTCGCATTCTATGTATAAATTCTGTAATACGTATATTATCTTAATAATATAAAAAATAAATAATTAATAATCTCTAATACCTAATATTTACGCTTTCCGATGTAGAAATCTATATTTATCAACGCAATATAATTTCATCGCTCGCATCTCCATGTGGCGCGGATGTGATCCACTCGTGGAATTGTAGGAATGCGCGCGCGCACGTGCCAAGTTCAATTATAGTATGATTGTGCTCAGAGCTATCGCTTCGATTATTGCGTGATTGGTAAATGTTAGAAATAATTAACATGTTTATTAGTACCTATGTCTTTCTTATTGTTTATTACTTTGATTTTTCCATTTCGTCTCTATATTATAATAATACAACTTTTCACGAACAATAAGTTTTTGCCCTAAGCTGGATCCTCTTTAAAATATAATAATATTAATAATAATAAAAAAATATTCACTTAGGGAAGCAAAATAGCACTTCTGAAAAGTCGATTCTACATGTACATGTAATGCCTGTTCGCAAACAATAGGTAAAGCCCGAGAAAAGAACAGGCAATATAAACCTGCGGCCCCTCTTTTCAAATTGCCAATGTTTACAATGTTTCTTTGTTTATAAACTGTATATGCAGGCAATACGTATATTATGCTATAGCTACTCCCGTGTCCGTAGTCACATAGGCTCCGTACTCATATATTTATATTGAAATTACTATTAGAAATAACAGTTAAAGTGATGGTGGTGATTTTTTTAGTTATTGAATTGATGAAGAATAAAGAAAAATATTAATGATGCATATTTTTTTAATTATTCGATTCGTTTATTTTATTTTTTTAAATACAACTTAAACATTACATTTGCCATAGTGTAATGTCTACCATGAAATCGATTGCTAATGCCAGTTTACCCGTACGCTACAAATTCTAATTATTGTACGACTAGCGACACATGGCTAAATGTGGAACTAAGGGCATTGTTTTGTGTTAAGATTTGCATCTAGTGTAATTTTTAAAATAAACTTCTGATACTTAGATAAAAGGAAACGGTGACTGACTGATATATCAACACACAGCTCTAACCACTGAACGGATTGGATAAAAATGGCACACATTAGTAATCGACACAGATAGGTTTAAAAAAAATCGTCTACGTTCTATAAATTCTTTATTTTTCTCTTATAGTTTAAACATTAAAACTTAATATTAAATTTATTTACCGATTACGTAGCTATCTAGGTCAAGGATGTCGCCTTGTAAATAAACGAGACCATATCAAAATACATAGCTATGTTGTTTATTTGTGATATTTTATCGTTTCCGGCTTTTATAATATGTAACTATTTCATCTTCCTGATGTTTTAAAGTACATGACATCATCGTTAAGTACCTAAATGATATGATATAATCGCTTTTTAGATTGTTTTGACACCATTGTTAAGAGATCACTTTTCTCAAACATTGCAACAATAGGTTGCTACTCTTCGCTATTATGAAAAGTAGATAAAAAATGAAGTCTTGCTTAACCCTTTGTAACAAAAAAAATACCCTTCACTCCTATGTTAGACAAAAAATGATCATATTTAAAAAGTCTGAAGACTGATCGGATTTCCATGAAACAAAGCTAAGAACTAGCTCCAATTAAACTAGCTTATAATTTCATAAAAAAACATCATAATCCATCCATCCGTTTGGACGGTGTGCAATGGCCCAAACATACGCACACGTTAAACTTAGAACATCCATCTTTTTACGTAACTAGTTAAAATATGATTAAGCCACCAAATTTTTGACCTTTGAAATATCATTTCAGTTAATCTGATATCGTTAGATACTAATAAGACTAGCGACTACTACTATTTAATTTGTAAAAGATTCAATAGATTGGTAAAACTAATTAACTTAATATCAAAGACCTGAATATCACCGCACTGCGCTCCTCATTTGAGACATTACTTCGTAAATCTCATTTGTTCATTAATCATGTACCTACACTTGGTACAGTGCCCGAGAACGATGATATAGTTGCTTCTGTAGATCTCTCCGACTTTTATGACTGAACGTTATCATACATGTTGATAATATATTGTGTATGTATTTATACATGTTCAATATCAGTATCAGTCAATTCACGCGTATCCTGTGAGGAAACTGAACTCATGACCCTAAACGCGGAGGACAGGCGCCGTCATCTATACTAATATTATAAAGCTGAAGAGTTTGTTTGTTTGTTTGAGCGCGGTAATCTCAGGAATTACTGATCCGAATTGAAAAAATCTTTCAATGTTGGATAGCCCATTTATCGAGGAAGACTATAGGCTATATAACATCACGCTACGACCAGTAGGAGCGGAGCAGCAATGAGAAATGTTGCAAAAATTGGGAAAATTTACGCAGACGAAGTTGCGAGGGACGTACTAGTCGTAAATATAATTGTAGTTCCGTTGCAAAATGTATATTCAGTAATAACTCAAGATCACATCGGACCTGTTGGTCTTATGGTTCTGATTGGTGACAGAGGTCTTGGTTTTGGTTTCTAATCGGGAAAAATCTTTGTGTGATGAAAACGATAGCAGCAACTTCGTTCGCGCTAAATTTTACCAACAAAACTGAGTCCCCAATTTCTTTAACTCAAGTCTGCATTACAACATCAACTGCTTGGCAAAATTTCAGCATTCTAGATCCAAGAGTTTGGGGGGCGTTGATGAGTTTCAGTATCTATTCCGCCGCGAGGGTTGTAAATTCCCCTCTAAAAACTGTACATTCTACAGATATACTTGTCGACGTTTCACGTCGGTTGGTATGTGTTCGCGGTAGACTGATGAATACAATGCTAGCATATATCACACGCATCACTAGACAGCTCTCTAAATTAAACATTTCCGATTGCAAATGTTAATAAGTTTGCTCTGGTTCGGTACAAGTTAATAAATGCAAGCGATGAAATGACCAAGTAGTTTTTTTGCTCATAGCACTTGGATTTTTCGACTTAGAATTTGACAATATCCTGATGTCGGTTGTTGGAATTTTGCATACAACTCTTGTCACGTGAAATCCTATGTTGTAAGTAAATTTTGTTGTTCTTGTGATTTTATCTGACCTGTGCCACTTCGTCTGCGTATATTTCCCCGTTTTTGCAACATTTTTCATTGCTGCTCCGTTCCTATGGGTCGTAGCGTGATTTTATATAGTCTATAGCCTTCCTCGATAAATGTGCTATCCAACAGTAAAAGAAAATTTTAATTCGGACCAGTAGTCCCTGAGATAATTCGCGTTCAAACAAACAAACTCTTCAGCTTTATAATATTAGTATAGATCAGTCAAAACTTAATTCTTCTGTTAAAGTTTTGCGAAGGTCGTGTTGGTATTGGTGGTCATTACCTATACCTGGGTAAAAAAAAATGGTATCAACTAGCTTAGATATTTGCACAAACTTAACGACAATATTTCGTCATGACTGCCTAGATCAGTGGTTCCCAACCTTTTCTTGAATAGAGACCACTTTAGTTATTTATTATTCGCAGGAACCACTTTTGGTTCTTCGTTGTTGGCAGGGACCACCGTGTTACCTTTATTATTTGAAGAGTTCTTTACACTAAATCAATCCGGAAATATACTTTAACCAAAACTCAATGTAACTTGCTTGCTACATTATTTTAATAGAAAATAATAATTTTTTTTCTTTTCATAATTAAATAAATTTCGAACCAATATGATTTTTAAGGTAGTGCACGTGAAATTTTAAATCGTTCGCAAACCACTGGTGGTCCGCCGACCACTGATTGGGAACCACTGCCCTAGATAAAGCTTGACATTACACATTTTTTGTTTAATTAATCTGATAACCCTTAACTACGCATAAGTAGGTAGATCCAATATTTGGAGTAACATTGGTTAACTCACACCTAGACTACAATAAAAAGTTGCATTAGCAATGTTAACACGCGTTTGTGCAATATAAACAAAAAATAAAAAAAATGGATTGAGTAGGTTCAGAGAGTGTAATTCAATGCCATTAGTGCGAAAATGAAAAAAAAAATAGTGCAGAAGAAAGTTATTTGGCTCAACATGAAATTATTGAATGCACAAAATTTATAACTATTCGCATGATAGCAAGTGGTGTGAAAAGAGAGTAAAAAATTCCAATACATTCATAATTTTAGTTAAAATTCTAACTATAAAAGGTTGTTTATTAGTTAAAGCATCAAGAAAACTGTATGTATCTGTGGTCAACGATGTTGGTGGCACAATCATCTATAACATGTACATTATACTAGCTCGTACACTGTATTGTGTCACTGTTTGTGAACCCAAATAAAATATAAAACAAAAAAAAAACTGATTCAAATACTGAATATTAATGTAGCGAAATTCATAGCAGACTACTTGAAATATAATGCAAGGGCTCTAAATTGGAGCTGTTGAATAGAGCAATCAGTAAACGGGTCACAATATCCGAGCGCTATGTCACACCGCTGAATGACACATAGTAATGTGAGAATTATGTATATTAGCCACCAAATAAGCAGGCCTACTATTTAGAACTAATTTTATTGGTATGAAAGTGTCAACTTGTCAATCGATCGCGTTGAAGTTAAATAAGTAAGCGCTCTGATTTAAACTAATATTATAAAGCTGAAGAGTTTGTTTGTTTGAACGCGATAATTTCAGGAACTTCTAGTCCGAATTAAAAACTTATTTTACTGTTGGATAGCCCATTTATCGAGGAAGGCTATAAGCTATATAACATAACGTTACGACCAATACGAGCGGAGCAGCAATGAAAAATGTTTCAAAAAAGGGGAAAAATTACGCAGACGAAAAAGTTTATAATATAACTTTTCATTTCGTACAAATCCCACGTAGTTTATGAGATTGAAAATGTAAGAAAATACTTTTAGTGTGAGTTTCATCTCATATCTCCGCACCTAGTCATTCAACCATAGGTAGTCAGGTTTTTTTTTTTCGTACTTTAGAAATTTCCTGCAAATGATGAACAATTTGAACTACCATGACAAGAAACTTAAAATGCCGACACGTCAGATTTCCAAAATTTTTAAAACGTCGTTATTAAGTATCTACTGATTTTCATAACTCCATATTTACCTATTGTTTTTTTTTCTTCCCCAGGCATGTCTAGAACAAGAAGCGAGAGTCGCAGAGCTCCGCTCTTTGGCTGCAAGAGTGGCGGCAGAGACAGGCTCGCGCGCGTTACCAGCAGACGCGGACGCCTTGGCTCGCAGGCTGCAGTTGGTTACTGGTGCTGTGCATGCCTTGGCAGACCTTGGGGAAGCCAGGCAGCTGGCCAGGGCCAAGGCTCAGCATGCGAGAGATCAGCTGTGTGACATGAGACAGGTTGGTGGTCTTGTGATTTCTGTGCTTTCATAAATTACATTGTCATTTTGTTTTTAAGATTATCCACAATTTAACACACAACAACAACAAAAATTTGACAACAGTGACAGCATAAAAGTAAACGGCGACTCAAAACTGAGTGCCGTTTGAGTATTCAGCCGTAACAATGGCATATAACATCATCATCTTATTACTATAATGGGGGCTCGCTTTTGTGCTCACCAGTTGGCGCCACTGTATAGGCAGGTCTGGCTGTCAAAGTAAAAGCTATGTTTAAATCGTATATATTACTTTAAAACCGTGCCATATAAATATCAAGCATTCCGCGATATAGCAGTGCAGTTTTATTTAAAAAAAAATGGAGGACATACATTTCCGATTTTGTAAATATGCGCATGTTGAATTTTAAAGCACTGGCATTCATTGACCCATAGCTCATATTTACTATATGAATTGTAAAATCAGGTTTTGCTAAATATTCACAACAATAGTCTAATTAGAAATAAACACAACAATAGTCTAATTAGAAATAAATCCGCGTAACCCATCTGCAAACTATGAAATTTGACATTTCGGAGACCTGCCTCTACACTAGCGCCCCTAGCGGCGATGTCACACGCAATTGCCTTCATTGCCTAGTTATTTGTCAAACATAATCCAAATTGATAGATTGGTAAACTCTATTATTCTTGACTTCATTATAATTTCGTTACAATATAGTTTCAAACTATGACGGTCCAAATAAGGTCTGTGTCTAATTGTTGATGCATTGATTACCATAATATAGCATTTCCTATAAGGATTGCAGTTGGTCTGTATTCACAACCGATAGCCGATCTAACGGATAAAACACTTCGTTCACCTTCTTGAATTTATAATGAACATAACGGCTGTATTGATTGACTTGCACTTAGCACCATATGGCTACAGAAAATACCAGGTTACGATTTAAAAAAAATGTTGCGATAATCCTTCTTGTGTCATACAAGTTTCTTTGAAATCTATTAGTTTGCGTAGCTTCATCCAAATGATATAGAACATCATCAGATGAAAAAGGGATTATTGACCTAGATATTAAAATACTCCCGATATATCAATCAATTCAATCAATGACAGGTTTATGAACATTGGTTATAACGCTAAGCTGTATGATAACATGATATAAAACAATAATGACTAGGTATATTTAAATGTGTTTTCTTCCACAGGACTTGGCTCCAGTTCACGAAGATGGCGAAATTGTTGAAGATAAATTGATTGCTCTCAGAGACAACTTAATAGCATTAGGTAAAAGCGAAGCTGATATCGCTCCCGCTAAAGCTGAACTGCCTGACATTGATCGCGATGTTTCCGATGAACACTCAATAGTAAGAATCTTAGAATTATGGCAGGCCATGTTCAGAGATACCTTCTTCCATTACCATCGACTTTCTACCGCATTAATCAGGTCAGGGGACGCAGCGACAGCGTTAAAACTTTGGCACGAATATTTAATAGATCTGCAATCGTTCCTATCAGGCTCTGTGCCCGCTGATTACGAGAATTTGACAGAACATCGCCGTTTGTGCAGAGTGCACAAAAACTTGTTAGCGTCACAAAGATCTGTACTCATGAGTGAAAACAGAGAAACAACTAACAGAGACTTAGCCGACAAGTTTGACACACTAACCAATTTGCACAATGAGACTTTGGCCAGAATAGTTGAAAGACATGACGAAGTATGCACAAGGATCGCAGCGTGGGACGACTACAGAGAAGTTTATACGGAACTACTTAGATGGCTTAAAGAAATGGAACGGGAAAAAGAAAAATTACAGCTCAGATACGTACATATTAAGAGAATACACAAAATATTAGCTAAAATACAGAATCTCTCAGATAAGGTGCCAGATGGCAGGAGGCAATCGGACAAACTACTCGTTGACTTAAAGAAAGTTCTAGAATTCACTGAGGAAGCATACGGGACGTCTGTAAGAATGGAGTATGCTGGTATTGTAAAGAGGGTAGATAACCTTCAAGCCAGCCTTGACACATGGCGCGACTTCCTAACGAGGATATTGGGTCTGATCAATGAATACGAAAACATGTCCAATGATCTTCTTAAACTGTACTCGAAAACTCAAGACGAGATCATGTCATACTCGGACGAAGATAGGTTGTCGAGGCCACAGCTCAAGAAGGCCATAGAGAAGTACACAGACTTGAGAGCGAAGATTGTGAAGACTGAAAACCAAATTGAAACTCTTAGCGTTATTCAAGAACAACTCAAAGAATGCCTAAGCCCGCAAGACATAAGACTGGTAAACCAAAGGGTTTGGCAACTGCGACAGCAGAGAGCTGACCTCGAACACCAGTTGTCCATTATCATTCATAGGCTACAAGAGAGAACAGAAATCTACACAATATTCGAATCACGTATGACACGATTTGTTGAATGGATCACAACACTCGAAACCCGTCTCGAAACCTCAAGCCAAAGCACCGAAATCGGAGCTATTGATCCTCAAGATCTGATCAGAAGGATTAATTCCGAAATTCACGCTGAAACAGCAATGAAAGAGCGTGAATTTGAATGGCTCACTGAAACTGGCACTTCTCTAGTCGAATACTCAAAGAAAGATGAAAAATCATACAGCAAAAATACATCGAAACAGCTTAAAGACTTACAAGAACGTTGGCATAAATTACAAGAGACAGGAAGATTAAGGATAGCAAAGATTAACGAACTCCTAGAAACTATATCTCAACTCGAAGAACGGCTCACTGAAATTAGACTAAAACTCCATTCTATAGAATCCAACCTTTCCGCTCCTGTAGTACTAGAATCATTGACTGTGAAAGCCGTCGATGAAAAATTCAAAGACCGTGATGATATTCACAAGGGTATAGAAAATGAAAGCGGTGAAGTAGGAGAAACGTTAAATCTCTGCGAGCTCGTGTTCAACGACCCAGATGTTGTACGTGGCAATTTCGATCTCCGCAATCTTCACACCGGCGTCGACATTGTCGAAAAGAAATGGAAGAACGTTTGCGACATGTCAGAAAGACGTAAGACAGCGTTGAAAGACATTCGTAAATCGGCTGAGTTAACCGCCTCACTGTTACCGAAGGTAGAAAAGAAACTTGAAAACATTGAAAGGCGAGTCGAAAAAATTGAAAATAGAAAACGACGCGGTGAGCCCGAAGACGAGAGTATTGCTCGAGCCATTACAGATGAACTCGAAAGTCTTAGTGCTGATGTAAAACGGCTTGAAGAAGCTTATGGTCGAATTGCGAGAGGTCGTGGAATAGAGCTCAGAGGTGTTGCTGCAGATGATGCTGCGAGGTTAAGAAGTGCTGTGAGATGTTGGCAGAGGTTGTCTGCTCGTCTGGCAGCGGCGGGGGCGGACGCTCAGAGGCAGTTCGTGGGAGCACACGGTGCGGCTGTGGTGGCGCTGGCCGAGACCGACGTCAGACTCACCAGGGCGTTACACCTGGCACCAGCCCCGCAGGATAAACTTCTAACACTTAATGAGCTTGACGTAAGTACTTTACTCATAACAGTCAATTACTTGAACACTTATAGTTGAATTGGAAATCAGTAATTTGATCCTGCGACCGATACGTTCCTCCTAAGTAAGCACTAAAACACTATGTTATGGGTAATAAAATGGATAGTGTGTAACTAAAAAGTTTAATATTAATAATATAAAGTTTAATTTAAAATTGATCACGGGAGGACTCGGATACGTTAAGGGTGGGGGAGAGATTTGGTCTCGTTAGCCCCATTTCTTCCACAGATTTATTATTGTAGATTATAATTTTATAATTCTTTATGAATTATATATATTTATATTAATTCCTATTTTAAAACTTCCCGTTGAATTATTCCAGGCTGTCGAACAAGAGCTAGTAGAATGCCAGGCACTAGTAGACAACGCCGACCGACTGTCAGCGGCAGTGTCGACGATGCCCGGAGTGTCAGACATGGTGGGCGAGTACCGCGCGCTGTTCGCTGATGTTAAGACGAGGTTGGACCTCGCGAGGGCCGAAGTCGTTGGCGATGTGGATTCTGCTGTACAGGTAGGCATTTTATCTACACATTTTATAAAACTGCTAACTATATAAACAGACCTTAAAGCCCGTTGTATATCCTGCAAAACTTTTTGAGCTATAAAAAGCGTACAAAAACCATTTTAACATTTTAATGTTTAATGAAAATATGGCTCACTTACCATAGATATTTATTTGATGATATGCTTGCTTTGTGATAATAATTTATAAGAAAATGCATGAATTAAAAGTTCATCTCGAGCAGGAGCTAGAACCATAGACTTAGGATATAATATTCTAAGTCTATGACTATAACCTGAATGAGATAATAATGTTCCTTCGTATGGACCACCGAACTATGTACGAAGTTGTCGAATTTGTCTTCCACGCGTTACAATTTAAAGGCACATTGTAACGCTTTCAATCAGTATATGTATATATAAATTCAGATTATTTAATATATTTTGCTACTTGAATTAACGTATGAAATAAGCGCTTGCAAATAATAGTATATATAATAGGCAAATATATGTTTTTTTAAGTTTTATCGCGATCACCGACATCCACGCAAGGGCTATGGCCAAAGCTTGTTTTAAAGAGATTAAAAAAAAAATCTATCTGAAAACTGCACAGTAGGACTAATGAATTCGTTTCTTCAAAACTTCAACAGGTGGATACTCTCAAATGGGAAACAGACGCAGCACTCCAAGTAGACACACTAACATCCAAAGAAACCTACAGAGCAGAACTTACTACAGCTGTCAAACAAACTACAGAAGCACTAGACGCATTAAAACTCGCACTAGAAACACAACCTGAAGAGAAAGCTGGAAGTGACGCGTTGGCAACAGCTGCTAAAGAAATAGCTAAAGCTGGTGCCAAACCTGGACAAACATTAGAGTTGGCCAAACATTTGTCTGAATTACTTCTAACAGAATGTGACGCCAATGAAGAAGAAGCAATGTTGAAAGAAGTAGAATCTCTATCACTGACTTATGAAGATCTTTTGAGCCAAGCGAAGAAACGGGAGCTCCAAATCAATAATTTGAGGTTAGTTTCCAATGTTACACGGAATTGTAGACTTTATTGCTCTATGATGATGTGTGATTTTGGCGTATGGTGATATACAAATTTGAACCTAACGATTTCTTCGGACATTTCATGTAATTAATGACGCTATATCTAAATGTTCTCCAAATATTCTTGTTTCACAAGAAATTCTTACTAAGAAATACTTTAATTTCTTCGTACGATGCAAATTAATAAATTACTACAGCTTGAATACTTCAATCTCCTAATAAAAAATAAAACGGAACATTACTTTCTTTTTTGACTTGCATGACTACATTTTTTACTTTCAAAATCAAGTCTTGTTATAATTTCTTGTCTTGCGTAATATATTTCTTGTCTTGCTTATTTCTTACATTATTTTTGTCTTAATGTTTTTATAGTTATATTTAAGTTGACTTACGCTGTATTTTGTCCGAACGTTAAAGAAGACCAATAGCATTCTTGTATTATTCATAACGCTCCACGAACGCCATTGGTCGATTATATCGTTCGCTAACTTTCATACAGCCCTCAGGTAAAGTAGTCATTACTTACATGAAATGTCCCTGTATGAAGTCTTCAGTGTTGTTATTCTATTATTTTGTGGTAGCACATTTAGCACTATTTGGCAACTGGTGTTGGGGCTTAAAGCTGTTATAGAACAGTGATTTTTACTGTGACATACAGTCACACACACAAAAAAAAACAAGTAAATAGATGGGAAGTAATCTGTGTTAAGATATTTTCTAAAGTTTGTAATTGTATTGTGTGGCTGACTGTACTCTACATAGGTATTACCTATTCAATGAAAAAATACTGAACCGATTTTGTCCCTTGAAAATATTTTGCATCTTTGTAAATAAAAAAAATATATAAAGACTAAATGATGAAATATAGATACGCCATTACATTTGAAATTTATACGTAGACATATTATACCTACACTAAACAAGATTAGGTTTCTCAACATTTTAGATATTATATCTATGACCTTTATAAGAAAGAATATTATAATGGGATTCTACGTAAAAACACGCGACATGGCTACCCTATGTCGCGTTTTGTCTCACGACTGCTACATCCATACCTACATACTACTAATTTATGAATCCGAAAGTTTCTTGAACTCATTTTCCGAAAGGATGAATGAATTTAGATGTTTGTTGGTCTTTCACGCAAAAACTACTGATCGGATTTTAATGAAACTTTACAGTGACATCACTGTAAAGTTTCATTAAAATCCGATCAGTAGTTTTTACATTAAAATAGCACATAGGCTAAAACATCAGACATAACGCGTGCGAAACCGTGGGGAAAAGCTAGTATACAATAAAGCACACATTTCCAATACTAGTCTGTTTCTAGATCTGTTTCTCCACCAATATTACCCACCTATGGAATCACAATTTTTAATCACCAATTTTTACTTCTATTATTCACAATGGCGTATCAAAATGTTCCACTTTAGTCCCGAAGAGAGTGTGTAACAGCTTCCTAACCCGGCATGCTCTAAACACATGCGTTTTCTGGTCCTTTAGGTTGCCCCACTCGGCCTTGTACGCGCTCACATGCGAACAGTGAGTACTGCTTACCTAATATTTGAATCTTTATAGTCGTGATTTTTTCTGCTACATTCATTTCATATTGAGAGTTTGATTTTGTTCCGTTATAAAACATGTATATTGCATTTATAGTGTAATATTTTGCAATCTGTTGAGTGACAGTTGAGTAAAGAGCATGTTTTTTAAATACAGATAAATCATGAAATGGCTCCGGAATGGTCTGAATTTTATAATTTATATCAATATTTTGTAACATAACACGTAACATACAATAATCTATACCTAATTTTGTTATGTATTTTTAATAACGTATTAAAAATGTTATGTTGCACCTAGATAATAAACTAACAATTGAAATGGATTGTCTTGTCTGTTATAATTCTCAGTATTTGACAAATAAATGTAGCAGAAATGCGGACGATGTCGCATGAATTAATACATAATACAGTAGTTAGTGCATTTTATATTACTGAGAATAGAAATAAAAAACACCCGAGTATTATCTGTGTATTTGCACTGCACTTTTACTTTGATTTTATTGTAGCTTTTCATGGGAATTATATTATGTGTGTAGTGTTTGTATGGTTGCATTTTATGTTTCATTGTTATATTATAGTTTTGTAGGCAATATTTATGAGATGTTAACATGGAATTGTTTACGATGAAGTATTTGATGTTATTTATCGTGAGAATAATGTAAGTTATGCTCGTGGCAGACTGCTTTGGAAACTTTAAGAATAGTTAAATAACAAGACAAGCAAGATAACTATATTATATAAATCTTATGTCTTGTATAGTTTTGGTTCACAAGAAATAAGAATAGAATAGAATAGAATCTTTATTTGTCATAAAGTGTGGTAACATACAAGATAATTTTAATGAATTTCCAGAACCATAAACACTTTGTTATAATTTGACGTGACAAAAGTTAACTAGAAATTGAATATTTATTTTAACTGATAAAATATATATATAATAATAAGAAGAAAGAAAGTATAAAAATGATTAAAATACAATTACAGACTCAATTATCTCATCATCATCATAAAATGTTTTAAAAAGGTTTCATGTAAACATCACAAATTTTAATACAGTTAATAACTTAATTTCAATATTAATTTTATCCAATCAACTTAGTTTTCTGAAGTAATTACTACACTATACAATTAACGTAACAATCCCCGTCCCGCCGCAGCGAGTCAGGCCGGCTGACGTGCCCGCTGTGCTCGGAGCGCAACTGGAAGCAGCTGGACAACGACCTGTGGCGCCTGGAGCAGTGGCTGCAGTTCGCGGAGGCCACGGACGACGCGCGCAGCGGCCCGCCTGAACAGTACGACGCGCTCGAAGATGTTATACAGGTTAGATTTGTTACAAGGTCTTACTGTTCACCAGTATATCATATCGGTAATATTTAAAGATTTGTTGTGTTCTTTAATTAAGATTTGGAATTCCCTTAACCCGCGTTTTACGTGAGTAGGTAGGTACGTACTTCAAATAGTGTTCAAAAGTATGTTGTCTTTACCAATGTCTTTTAAATTATAGTTGATGGTGTTTTAAAACCAACACCCGTATTCCAAGATGTTTCCCTATTTTTTTAACAAAAAATTGAGTGCAAATAGTGGAGTACCATTAAATTAGACCAATAGGTCAGTCGGCGGCGAATATTGTCAATTTTTTAAAAACACATTTAAATAAAAAAAAACTTTAGAGGTGTCAAGGGACACCCGGATGGAACGAAGTTCTTATCTTTTTTTTTTTTATAATCGTCGCGACACCACTCTGTTCAATGCGAAATAGAAAGACGAAACGAAAATATAAGAGAGAGAGAGAGAGAGACAGACAGAGAAACATGCGCACGCCGCACGGCTTACAATAGCTTACTATAGCAAAAAGTGTCGTTACAACTTTCCGTATGAATTTTTTCCGTCTAGCCCCCTTTCACAACGCACGATAAGGAACTTCGTTCCAAGAGGTTTTTCGAATCTTTTTTTTTTGTAGACAAGATTCAATTAAAATTGGGACATGGGTTTCAAAGACAAATAAAGTGGCGTTCATGGAATTGAATTTATACAGGATGGGTAGACGTATTGGTATAGTGGTTATTTTGGGAGAAAGTAAACTATTGGTCATTTATTAAAGATAATTAACAATGAGTATTTGGGTTCCACATTACTAACAATCTTGTTAACCTTTTCAGTTAAGTTTGTGTTAGGAGTGGGTTGCCGTTGTTGATATACCTAATGAGTAGGATTCGAATTTGCGACTTCACGATTGCTAGTCCGATGCCTTAGTTATTAGGCTATCGCTGTTTTATTTTGGTAAAGGGAGTAAACAATTGTTAAATTTAAGGTGCGTTGGCAAGATCTGAGTCGAGGAATTGTCGAGGTAATGTTTTCGTGTTTTGTAATCGATTACGTGTGTAATTGATGTTAAACATTTGAGTATTAGACCGTCAAACACGTGAACCTTTTAATTTCTCTATAACTTATGAAGTCGCTAAAAGTGAAAGTTTATTAACTTATTTTCATCGTCGTAGGACCACCGCGAGTTCCTGCTCGACCTGGACTCGCACAAGTCGATCGTGGTGTCCCTCAACGTGGTGGGCGCGCACGTGGCGGCGCACGCGCGCTCGGCCGGCGCCGGCGAGCGCGTGCGCGCGCGCCTCGCCGCCGCCAACGCGCGCTGGGACCGCGCCTGCGCGCGCGCGCACCACTGGCAGCGCGCGCTGCAGCACGCGCTGCTGCACAACGCGCAGTTCCACGACGCCGTGGTGCAGCTGGTGGCGCGCCTGGCCGCGGCCGAGCGCAGCGTGCGCGCGCGCGAGCCGCTGCGCCTCAGCGGCCGCGAGCCCGACGAGCTGCAGCGCGACTTCCGGCGCTTCGCCGAGCTGCGCGACGAGCTGCGGCGCGCCGAGCCGCGCGTGCTGGCGCTGCACGACGCCGCCGCGCTGCTGGCGCCCGGCGCCGCGCCGCACGCGCGCCTCGCCGAGCTGCGCCTGCGCCTGCAGTCGCTGCGCAAGCTGTGCGGCGTCTACGCGCTCAAGCTGGGCGCCGCGCTGGCCCGCCGCCCGGCGGCGTCCGCGCACGCGCTGGCGGCCGCAGCTGCCACTGCTGCGCCACAGGTAAAGACACCGAGACCCCCTCCCCTCCGCTAGTAAAACATCCGATCCCCCCCCCCCTTAAGGAAACCGAAGCCTCTTTCTTTTCCACCACATAACAAAACCGAACCCTCCTCACATCCCCGTTCTAATTTTTTCATTCACCAGTATTTCTAAGTCCCTCACGAGAGTACATACGTAAATTAAAAAAAAAATCATAATTGAAAGCTAATCAGTATTTTGAATATCATTACCCAGTTTTTAGGAATAAAAGTTGTCAAAATATTAACAGTAAAATATATTTATTTTGCGTCACGTCACCGCTTCACCCCGCAAAGCACAGTATACGCAAAGATTTCAGATGAACACGAAAGAGCTTAATTTTGTAACACTACCTGTAACTTTACAGAGATTACTGACTACTCTGTAGATACATAGTAACATTAGTTAATTCAGATAATTGGACGATAGTTTAATCAGTAGGTATTTTTGATATTGAAATGCAAACACTTCACTATGTAACTTGAACTCAACATTACCTAAAACTTATTTTTTCATTAAAAATGTTGTCTTTTTACTTATAATATCGTGTCAAAATTAAATAAAATGAGTATGCATAGTACAAAGTGCAGTGTTTGCATGATAGTGCCCTCGCCCACAAAGTAGTAGCTTCGCACCGTTGACGTATTTTGTGGTATTGTCGTAGTTATTGGAGGACGACGTGGACGATCTATCGGATTTGCAGCTACCCCCCATCGATGAAGCCGAGTGAGTATACGCTTTAGTTATCACCAATTTTGTATGTAAATGTTATACACTTTTGTACATGACCTAGGGCAAGTAAACGAAAGTATTACAATATTAAATATGATAATATACATTGATACCCCTGGACTTTACCCAAGATTACAAAGACCGAAAATCTGCAATTAAGCCGATCATGCGCTATTTGCCAGCTCAGTAGTTTTATAAAAACAATTCACTTCACAAAAATGTATAACTACAACAAAAAACGTAGTTAGGCCTTACACCCTTTATTTTGCATAACATTTTACAATTGAAATGTAGCTTATTTTTCCACTAACTGATTTTCTGATAAAATTGAATGTGAAGTCATACTTTCAGTGCTGATCTCTTCTGTCTTTTTACTTGTACTATGTTTTTACCTTATCCTTTTTATATTTTGAATACTTTTTATCTCTACTAAAAAAGTGACTGAAACTTATTAAAAAACTTTTTAAAGTTAATGTGTCCTAAAATTCAAGAGTTGTTAAGTGGGCATAATACGATAAGTTATTTCTTGCAAATAAAAATATTTTTTTTGAAATTTAAAAAATTCTTAATAAATATTATATTTATTTATACATGACTATCGCAATATTTAAATACTTAACTGTAAATAGCTCTTCTACTGTAAAAAGCTCTTCTAACTCCTTCGACACCTAACCCGTGTGTACCAAAGTGACGTAACGTCCGTGTGTACCAGACTGGCGGGCAGCGCTGAGGCGGAGGAGGAGCAGCTGAGCGGCGTGCAGCGCGGACTGCGCTTCGTGTGTCGCGTCGCGAGAGCTTCGCTACCGTTCCAGGTATATACCTACTACCTACCCTCTTTACTTGTTTATATTACCTACATCATACATGTCAAAACAGCTTGATAAAAAATCTTTATGTGTATGTAAGTCTCGTAGTCAAAAAGAAAACCACGTGACCCTTGTTTCGTGTAAGAGAAAGGGATATTTAAAAATAAAACCAAAATACCAGTACTTACTCTAGTGCTAAAAAGGGTTGGTAGTTACTCTGTAAAAACACAAAAATGCATTCTACTAAAGAAATGGCGTTTTTGAGTTGTAGTGAATACGAAGAAATTTTCAATTTCGTGTATACAGAGCGACTTTTAATATACTAATAACCTCCCGTCGTTGGCTTCTTTACATTACACCAAATAACTTCGTACTTAATATATATATATTTTTTAAATTACAAATTAACTCTTAACCACCTGTCAGCTACTTTTATCACACAACCTTTTACTACACGTCTGAGAGACTCCGAAGTAAAATCGATGTTTCTTTGTCAGGTTA
Source organism: Herminia tarsipennalis (assembly GCA_945859575.2). Lineage (NCBI taxonomy): Eukaryota > Metazoa > Arthropoda > Insecta > Lepidoptera > Erebidae > Herminia > Herminia tarsipennalis. The sequence continues at coordinate 2,751,007 of OX243834.2, read as the reverse complement.
ATGATTTTACTTCAGTAAAATAGTTTGTAGGTGATTAAGATTATAACTCCAAAAACAAGTGGTGATTAAGGATTAATTTATTAAATATTTTCCAAAACTGATATTACATTGTTATTTAGTTTAATTTAAAGAAGCCACTAGCGGGAGGTTATTAGTATATTAAAAATAACCCTGTAGAACTGTTCACAATGCAATATATTTTGTAAATATTGTAGTAAAATGTATTTTTATAGTTGTTAAAACTATAATTTATTATACGTATAACATCCATTAACGTTTGTTTGTATGTCCGCAGGCGCTTCTACTCCTGCTGCTAGGTGCTGCAGCGCTGGCCCCTCACGCACAAACTGACTGCAACTCCAGACCTCTATCTCTCGAACCAGTTCTACGATACCCGCACGGACCCCCGCCCCTCTGAGACCCCATATTTCGTAGCTAGGTCCTACTCCTTCCAAATAACCACCCCTACCCCTCCCAAAAAGGGGTGCTCATTTGGAATCCAGTAGGAAACATTTTAAATTTAATTTCGTGGGGACGTAAAATTTTATATAGGGGTACACAGCGACCCCCAAATTCTAATTAAAATTACATTTCAGGGGAGTCCAGCCAAATTTGTTGAAAGACATTTAGGGGTTAAAATGACCCCAAAATTATTTGACCCCCCTTTATTAAAATAATGAACACATTCCACGTAGTCCGGCCTGTACATACAACATTTTTGTATATTTGTTACCGAAAATCTCCGGACTGACGATATTTATTGTATTTAAACGTTAAACGATAACGCCATAAAAGGGCTTTCGTATCGCATCCACGCTCGCATTGTTACTTAAAATTAGATAGTAAGGACTGTTTATAAAAGTCGAAAATAAAGCCTTTGCAATTGATTATACTATTTGTTTTATTTACATCTTTATTATTTATATAAATATTTAACCGATATTGCACTCCTTAATAATAAAGTAAGTACCTATTTCAGACACTATTTGCACCACAGTATATGCAAAATGTTCACAATCTTTAATAAAAAAAACTGTCACCTGATTACAGGCTAAAACTATCGATGATGGTTTCTGGAACAAAAGTATAAAACTAATTAATTTGAAATTAGTGTGGTTACAACGAAAACGCTGACTCGATTTTGATGAATTTTAGAATAAGCATAGCTAAAATTTAATCTGATTGTTACTCAAAGGCTATAAAAATAGATGACCTTTAAGAAATATTTATAATGGAAACCGTATGGAGGGTGAGATATGTAAGAGCATCTGTGAAAAAGTGTCCATGGAACAGTGTTAGCTATGGGTGGCAGCTGTTAGACTCAATATTATTGTAATCCGTTATTTAACTCAATCATAATATAAAAACTTTATTGAGATTTGATTTAAACAGTTGACATACAAAATGTAAATGTCGGTAGTGACATCACATGACGTTGACATCTGTCATGCGGATGTCACTCTGACATGGAGAGGGAATAAAAAGATGGCTGTCACTTTGTTATTGTGTATCGAACAGTGCGGACGTTTGTAATAGTTCGAATAAATCCCTTTATTGCTTTGTAATCCTACGCATTTTTATTGAAGTCAGAGTTGATTCACACGGTTAAAAATACACACAGCTAACAGTTGGGCATTACAAACTTACGTGTTGCATTATTTATGCAATTCGACCCTAAAATAAACGCTTTTAATGGAAATTAAGTAAGCTTAATCAGCGAAACGTCAAGCGCTATAGTTACATAGTTTAATAGCGTTTAGTCTAGTATTAAGTTGTATTTACAGCTGCACACTTTTTCAACTTATTTACCACACAAGATGTTCCTCCTTTTCTCCACTTTTCACAAACCTATGTGAATAAAATACTACTGACGAAATTACTACCTTTGACCTTTTTAAAAAATGGTTGTCTGTAAAGTCGGGTCGTGCTAACGTCATAAGAAAACATTGATGACATTGAATGAACAAACATGCCTGTGATATTTTAATCTTTTGACGTTTGACCTCTGACACGGACACTTCTACTGACCTTCGACATAAAGTATAGGTATATGTGCCACTCACTAAGACAGGTAGGTGTACCGCTCGCGCCGCTTGCGGCGGCGCCGCGCGCGGCCCCAGGGCGCGCGCGGCGCGGCGCGCGCGCGCAGGCACTGCCGCGAACACGACCCAAAGTCTGACGAACTTGCCGCCTGGGGACGCAGCCCATTTCGTGAATTAGAAGCCCTTCCTTTCCTTCAAATATTTCACAAAGTAGTCTCTAAATCCGAAGAATAGTATATTTTAAAGATCTATCAAAAAAAAAATTGGCCCATAAAGTGGGAATATCTTTTTTTTCTCGTATACCCTCAACATGAGTTGATATAGGGTTCCCCTAAACTTAACATTTTACTTTACCGTTTTGTCAGTATGGCTATTTGTAAATCCATACCAAATACCACTATTCTAACTATGTTGTAGTGGCTGTAGTTATTTTGACTGCCTTTATGGCGCGGGAGTCGTGAGTTCGATTCCCACACGGGACACAATATCTTTGTGTGATCCACAAATTGTTGTTCCGCGAATAGGTACTTTGTATCCGTGACTTGCATGTTTGTGAAATCCCCCGGGAGACAGGGCTTGTAACCTACTGCACGCGGAAGTCATTTAAAAAAAAAATATGTGTGGCACTCAGGGACTGCCGCGGTAAAGCTATTGCATAGTATTTTTATCAACTTAAGCAATTAAAAATATATATAAATATATAATTTTTAAGTGTTTTTTTTTTAATTATAAAAAAACAAGTTTGATTTTTTTTTTTCTTTAAAAAAAAATGTTTTTTTTTTAAATTTAAAAAAGGAAATTAAACAATTTTTTTTTTTTAGTTATTAAAAAAGTTTTTTTTTTTAACTAAAAAAAAAAACATTAAATGTTCTGCTATTCATTGATAGATGGCAAAAGTAAAAAGTATCACCGCTGTGCCCGTCGGAGTGGGGAGCTTGAGGTTTTTTCGTTACAGAACTTCTGGATTCGGTCCCCGCGCTCAAGGCCCGCGATAGAAGCTATGCAATAGCTTAAAAGTAGAACTAAGGCTAAGCCAAGCTATGGATAGACGGATGGACATGCCGAAACTATTAGGATTCCCTGTTTACTACGGAAACCTAAAATGAGGGAAAAACATATTACACACCTGTAAACAAAAATGGTAACTAACTTTTTAACCAAATTAAATTACCATTTTAACTAAAGTTAGAATTAAATTATCTTTTGCGAGTTAGAATTTTTTTTATCATGGAACAAAAGTTGAGAATAATGATCTGCTAAATGTATTTTATATCGTAGGTATCTTTATTTACAAGTTCAGACCGCTTTTCATACGCCTACACAGACGCGCTCTTCTGAAACATCAAAAAGAGTTAGGTACCATGTTTTACTTGCAGTTGTTCATGCTTTGATTATTTACCTATATTTACTTTAATAAAGACTACCCCGGACTGGGATAGTTTTATGCTACACCTACAAGCAAGGCAATCGCAGGCAACAATTGACACAGAATTACATCAATCGAAAAAACGCAATCTACTCAGAGCAACGAATGAATATATTATTTGTCTCGTCAATTCATTCTTTCACACTCGTTATTTTCAACCGACTTCAAAAAGGAGGAGGTACTCAATTCGTCTGTATGTTTTTTTTTTTTTTTTTTTTTTTTTTTTTTTTTTTTTTTTTTTTTTTTGTATGTTTGTTCACCGATTACGCAAAGACGGCTGGACCGATTTGAAAAATTGTTTTTGTGTTTGAAAGGGTATACTTCCAAGTTGGTCCCATTGTCATCAGATCACAATCTGATGATGAGATCTTGGAGAAATCGAGGGAACTCTTAAAATATTAAAGACACACCTACAGTGATTTAGGTATATTTCATAGTGATTCGTGCATTTACTCTTAAAAAATACCAATTGGTGAAGTGGAACTGATGATGAAGACCACAAATGACGAGCAGACCTATTCAATATTTCACAGTTTGCGATTCAGTTACTTTAATATGGTATTGAGTAGCACTTTATTCTTGTTATACTACTATTCCACAATGTAATAGAGCTGATAGTGAACTCCTCAACAATTAATGGCCCTGCATCAGGGTAAGCAATATTTTGTAAAAGGATTTCAGCAGTTGACATAAGCCTATTGTAACTTAAGTGAATTACAAACCAACCCACTAAAAAGTGATTAAATAAAAACTTTTTTACAAAAAAATATCACCGACTTCTAAAATAAATACAAGGCAACTAAAAAGCAATAAATAATATACCTAGAATAACAAAAACAAATTAAACATTTTGAAGTTGGTGCCGAATTAAACATAAAGACTACTATTTCATGGCACCAACTTCAAAATGTTTAATTTGTTTTTGTTATTCTAGGTATATTATTTATTGCTTTTTAGTTGCCTTGTATTTATTTTAGAAGTCGGTGATATTTTTTTGTAAAAAAGTTTTTATTGTATATCTAACTTCATAACAACGTGTAATCTATTCTAGAAATATGTATATGTTTTTTTGATAAAAACAATAATACCTATGATATTGATTACATACATATCACAAAGAGTTACAATTTGCTTATATCAGCGTATCAGCTGTGTACACAATCTATACACCTACAATATAGATAGATTAATAGTAAAAGTTTAGGTTTCAATAGCATGCGTGAATAAATACAATTGAAAAGGCAAATAGGTAGGTAACGAACGAAACTGGTCAACAACAATGACAACCTTTGCGCTCTAAAAGCACCTACACAATTATTTTATTGGACAAAAAAAAACATTAAAGGAAAGCAAGAACAAATGTCTATGTGTGAGCAATACATCGAGTGCAGAAGTAGGTACTTAAGCATCATTCATTTATTATGTAAGACGATTATGGCCAGTTTTGGAACAGACATAACATTTTATATTAAATACATAATCAACTTTCGTTTTATTTTTTTAAGTTCGCGCTTTGTCGAAGTAGGTAGGTTTAGGTTTAATCTTAAATTTGCGCATTTTAGTGGTTATACGTAAGAACAGCCAAGACTCCGTTCCCCGCATTTGAAGAAAAATAATACATGATGGACCCCCTCCCCTTCTCGTAAATCGTCTTACGTAATAAATAAATGATCCCTTAGTGCGTTCTCCACCGCAGCTCGTAAAAGGGACGTCATAAAGTCGCCGAAGTAGCGATACATAGAATTACTGTAGCCGTTGGTCCACCACACATCCGTCACCCGAGCGCCGTCACCCCATCCGCCGAACTACCGAGTAATCGGCACGGTTTTATCGATGCGGTAGACAAACGGTCGCCGTATCGTCCCGTGGACGGGCTACGGTGGACAAGCGGCCTTATAGAGAGGGTTCGTGTACCTAGTGCGAGTTGGTTTAAGACGTTTGGCGCTCCGATTCCCGCTCCAAGCTCTCAACCAACCAGAGTGACAAACGCGTTAACGTGAAAACAACTCGTACTCTAGGCACTGTGATGTAGGGGTTTACGGACAGAGAGGTGCGTGTAGGATCAACAGTTACAGGCGCGGTTCCAGAACACATCACGACTGAGTCAACCGGTCAAGTTTGAGTCGCTCGCATGGCTGGGGGGTATTTGATTCAAGGGGGAGGGGGCTATTGCCTGCCTAAACACTCCGATCCAGTGTCAAAATTTACAAACTCCCCAAAAAAGGTAATTTAGTAGAGTTTGGGGGGAGGGGGGCAATTGCCTGCCTAAACACTCCGATCCAGTGTAATAATTCACAAACTCCTCAAAAAAATTTAGTTTAGTAGAGTTTGGGGGGGCGCGGGGAAATGCTTCTGTTGCCCCTTGTATCAGCTCCTGGACAGTTAACATGCTCTTCGGAACAGAATGGATGTGCCTTGTGACATTTTTATAAAACGGCCCGCCAATACTGATCTGACAGCGGTAACGTTGCTTGTCAATATGTACATCCGATGTCAAAACGTTTTAATGTGTAGGGGAACCTCTACATTCCCAATTGAAAAGACTTCCAAATTTCCTATATGTGGGGGCAAGGCTCAGCACCACACTACAGTAAATACGTACCTGGTCCAGCTCTTCATCATCCACGTACAGTCTCCCCAGCAGCCCCCCGCGCCCGGCGCCCTCGCACAGTCCGCTCAGAACCGCACTGCGCGCGCTCGTGCGAAGTAATTGAGTCAGCACTATTATGAGCATCTGAACACAGAAAGATTAAAGATCAAGGTCAAGGTCATAGCTTTTTAGTAGGGATACAGCATAGGCGAACCCCTGTCAAAAGTATCATAGTTAGGTTTGATATTTATTTTTTCAAAGTTGAAAATGGCTAAATTATTTATTCTGGGCAAATTCATAACCGTATTTTTTTTTTAATTCACTCCACTCATTCAAGATCATCCATCACCAAGTTAGCTCACTACAATAGGTACCGAATCACCTGGAATATAAAGACGAGTGTATTGAAGCACTGCAGCGCCAGTAGCGCTCTGGTGAGCGGTGCACGTATGGCCTCCACGCAGCCGCGCGTGTGGAGCGACGCGGAGAGCAAGGGAGAGTCCTCCGACCATACCTCGCGCCACTCCCACTGGAATGAAACATCAATGTTATTAATAATAATATAATATCTTGGGACAACTCACACAACGCTCTCTGATCCCAAATTAAGCAGAGCTGGAAACTAATGAAACTAATGGAAACCAGACAACTGATGAACATACTTATATTTCTAAATACATACATATTACATATAAATAACACCCAGACACAAAATAAACCATCGTGCTTATCACACCTTACTGGGTGGGGATCGAACCCACGACCTCTTGCGTAGCAGTCGGATACACTCCCATCGCGCCACAGAGGCAGTCAATATCAATAGTTGAAGTATATTAAAGAAAAAATATCATATCATCCCATATTATGTCCCACTGCATGCAAACACCGCGTGGCACAGCTAGTTAAAAATATAATTGACTAGCTGTTGCCCGCGACTAAGTCCACGTGAATGAAAAACAAATTTATTCCACGGCAACATTTTTTTTGAACAGAAAGTCTATGTGCTATTCCAGACTATCTATCCCTGTTCTAAATTTCGTCCAGATCCGTTGACCCGTTGTGGCTTGATTGAATAACAAACATTCATCCATACATCCAAACTTTCGCATTTAAAATACACCTACACTATACCTACCAAGTAGAGATAATAAAGGTGTTGTGTGTGTGTAGAATAACGAACAAAGAACTTAACTACTTAATACTACTAATAGATAGTTAACTATCTTATACGAACCTGTTGTAAGGGGTCGTGGTAGCAAGGCGCCATCACTCGTGGAGTACAGCAGGAGTACGGAGAAACCGGAGGTAACATCTTGCCGTCCGTACCCGCCAATCTACAGCGTGCCGAACATTTTAACCATTATAAAGGCCCTTTAATCATAACCACATTGAAAAACTACTCGTAGCCGAATAATCAAGCGTCACAGTTAACTCTCGTGCTATCACTGTCAGAAGTTGGTAATTAGGAGTCCTGCTCAAATTTAAGTAAGTATTCAAGGATCAGTCTGTCAATCCATCTCTGGTGTCTGAGTGATTTTCATGTGTCAAATGACAGGATCGATTTTGATAAAATTTATAATTGAAACACGGATTAAAGGCGCTATTCCATTAGGCAAGTTACTTGTATACAAGTTGTAATTGCATTCAACTTGTATATAAGTTACAACTTGTATGAAGTATTCGAACTTGTAAAAAAGATTGTAATCAAAAATAGTGTTTTGTTTTTTATGGTATGACGTCATTTGTGCCTACAAGTAAATTGTAGGCACAAATGACGTCATACTTGTATGCAAGACTTGCCTAATGGAATAGCGCCTTAAAACATACAAGTAGGCGTTACTTTTCATTGCGGCACCTAATCAATATAATAATAATAATAATATCTTGGGAAAACTCACACATAGCTCTCTGATCCCAAACTAAGCAGAACTTGTACTATGGAAACCAAACAACCGATAAACATACTTATATATTTCTAAAAACATACATATAGTTAAATACCACCCAAACACAGAATAAACCATCGCGCTCATCACACAAAGTTTTATCCTGGGTGGGAATCTAACCACGACATCTTGCGTAGCAGTCGGATACACTCCCACCGCGCCCCAGAAGCAGTCAAATATTTGAAAGAATTATGAACTATACCTATATTTATAGGTACGGATTAAAACATACAAGTAAGCGTTACTTTTCATTGCGGTACCTAATCAAAATATACGCATGCGGAGATGCATGCATCAACTAGGTAATAAACATAAAAAATTTGATGCTTTTCGAACTGATCTGGAAGACCGAAGGTTATCCAACTAAAATTCAACTTGACTACGCCACTAACTTCATGACCAGCGACGAGCTGTCGTTAAGGAAGTCCATATTGATCCAGGGGATATTGTGCCAGTCCGCAGGCACGTCAGCGCCGCAGCAACTCAGTTCTACCTGATGTATAACGACTAATTAAGGCACCTGTCCCACCAACAACGATGAGCGAGAAGCGAGTAGCGATTTATAGCTCAAGAAACTTACAGCAGAAGTATTTTGTAAAGAGAATAAAAAATGCAGTATAGAGCGAGTACTCGCCGGCAGTGGGAACTGTCAGCGATCAACTATTAATATCTGTATCTCTTTTGTTTAAACGGGATCTACATAAGTATGTACGTTTCTTGAGCGATAAATCGCTACTCCCTACTCTTTTTCTCGCCGTTGGTCGAACAGTTGCTTTAATCTTTGACTTTTATAATTGATGTCCGAGTAGAGAGATAAGAGAAAATTGGAAGACCTATTTTCCTCTCATCAAAATCTCGTGTCTAAAGCACGTTATGCCGTCGACCATGGATCTGATTTCCATTGGCGCATCCAGGAGAATCCCCCGTATACGTCTATATCCCATATACGTCTTTCTAGCTGCTGAAAACCAGATCTTGGATCCATCACTGCTAATCTGGCTCTGGTCGTGATGGAAACCGAAGGCACAGACTATGAAAGTTAGAGCGTATTTGTTGTTTACCTGCATAGTGTCCAAAAGTGACTTCCATGTCGGTTCAGTCAAGTATTGCGATATACCGGTTCTTAATGATGAAGATAACTCCTTCATTAAAGCCTGCAATGCAGTTTGATGATATTTTAAAGGGATGTTCTATTTATACGCATTTTAATAGTATTCAATACTGCCAAACAAAATGTCTGTAGCTTTCAGGGTGTCATTTCCGATATTTACATCACAAAAACACCTCTCTGCAAATTTGAGCATTTTAGTTCCATAGATTTGGGCTGAGCGTTGAGCGTACTCATTATAAATGTGTCAGAACTTCAATTAAAAAAATAAAAACTTAGTTACATAAGTAAAACTAGCTGACCCGCGCAACTTCGTCTGCGTAAATTTTCCCCGTTTTTGCAACATTTCTCATTGCTGCTCCACTCTTATTGGTAGTGATATTATATAGCCTATAGCCTTCCTCGATAAATGGGCTATCCAACAGTGAAATAATTTTTCAATTCAGACCAGTAGTTCCTGAGATTACCACGTTCAAACAAACAAACAAACAACCTCTTCAGCTTTATAATATTAGTATAAATTCATAATTCATTATTTACTTAAAATAAGTACACGGTTACAAATCGTTACGTACTAAAATTTTATACATGGATTTTGTGTCACGCGCCGAGGATTTTATTTTATGTGCAGTTTATGCTAGTTCGTTAGCTCAGCCAGTGAACTAACTTATTATAACCAGTGAATGATGAATGCTGAAAAACCTACCTTCAAAGTTCCTCTACAAGCAGCATACACCAAAATCCCGTTAGCAGCTACTAGAGTCCCGGTCACCATCCACACACTGCTCACCCAGTTGGCACGGGACCAGTACGGGAACTTGAGCAGTAGGGTGATCATGCGCAAACCGCCGGTGTAGTGGAGCTTCATGCCGTACGCTTGGAAAAGTATCAGGCCGTAGAGAAGGACTACTGTCACCTGAATTAGAGATCTGGAATGAGTCAACTTCTTCATTTTGATTCGATGACAATCATGACATGACATGACATCATAAAAGGAAGGCAGATTTCGAAATTTGTCTACGAAAAAAGTATAACAGATAATTGTACGTATGTAGTGTAACGATATAAAAGTAATTTAAGTTACGGGTCTTAATCGCGTAAATAACCCTGCCGCGGTCACGGGTAGACTCTATCCGGTATTTAGCCTTAAAATACTTAAATATTTACGCAATTAAGACCCGTAGCTTATAAAATTCTATAATGTGTACAAATCGAAAGTTTACGAACATATAATATAAAAGTACCTACTTCAGTATTTATGAACACATGTATATCCGCGTGTGAATATGTGTCGAAAGATAAACTATTGGACAATTACGAGTCTAAGTAATGAAGTACCACTTACGGCTTGCCTAGTTGCAAGCAAATATGGTGTTGTATGTAATCTACCAGTGAACGCTTTTAATTTTTTTTTTATTGATTTAGACACCCACAGCTTTCGTAGGTGTCAGATATTGCCGAAATAATAAGAATGAATACGAGGGCTCAGCAGTAACGGTTCATAAAAAACATCAGGATGAAGCCCGTATACCGAAAAAAAATAGATACTTATGCGACACCTAACAATCAGCATTAGGTATGTGATCAAGGGCGTAACTACCGCCATATCAGCCGTATCAATCAGGGATGGAGCTCCGTAGCCGAAACCGAATCTATCGGATATCCGAAATAAAAAACTATTCGTAACCGAATCTGATATAAAAGTTTCGGATATGGGCGTAGTATAAAAATTAATCAAAAACCTAGTTTTTTGTTTTGCCGGCTGAGCCGACACTAGCGCTTTAGCGGCGCGTGTCTCTTGCAGACTGATAATATGTTGTGCTCATGAGATATAATAGAAAACAACTAGGTATAGTAATAATTTCCGTCCAATTTTCTTCTAAGTAGATAACTTAAATGAAAATGTGTAGATAGCTATAATAATTACATAAGTAAACAACTGATTGTTTATTTTTATTACTTATTAGTATTTTACTTAGATTCCTCAAAATTCCAATAACCATAAGCGAGATTATCCGAAACTAACAGTTAATCTGAAATAATTTTATATTCGTAACCGAAACCGATATAATATTATTTTTATATCCGTATCCGTATCCAGATCCGAAATGTCATATCTGTAACATCCCTAGTATCAATTATGCAGGGGTAATAGGACTTTGACATCAGGTTCCCCAAGACGGCCCACCTAAGGCAAGCATATTATTATAATCAAGCATATATCAATCTCAGAAAGGCGGCCTGTTTTCCTGCAACTTTCGCGATTTTAACACTATGCCATTATACGTACATCATTACAATATACTTTTTTTTATAGGCATTTCTTGCCAATTACAATTAGAATATTGAAAAAAAGAAAACATTTTTGAAGTCCAGACCCAGGAATCGAACCCGAGACTTTCGTATGCCGAACCAGGGCCAGAATCGAACCACCTATCTGGACTATGTCACTAGACCTCAAATTATATATCCTTTCATGCTCGCGAGTTATGCCGTCGCAAGCAGAGGTATTTACATAGAGCATTTTCACAAATTATGATGTCGCAGGCCGAATATTAAAGTATTTTCTTTTTTTTTTTTTTTTGCCCAACTCGCAAACCAATAATGATCACCTATAATATTTTCAAATAACACATTTCGCTATTTGAATAGAAGTGGTCACGGGATGTCTTACGAATTCCATATAGTTGAAATGTCATGTATACATGGTACAGATACCTTGTGTATATGTTTGAGCAGCATCATCACTCGGAGCGAGGTGTTGTAGCAGAAGATGACCATGCAGAGCGAGATGACGAGCTGAGCGATCAGGAGCGCGCGCAGTACCCCGGCGAGTCGAGCGCGCCCGTCGCTAGTGAACGTGAACACGGCCCAAGCCATCCAACATTGTGTTGCACCATGCTGGAAACCAAACTGACTAAGTCAGAACTGTTGATAAACTTTCGCGATTTGTACACATTATGAAAATATATACAGGGTGTAACAGAAAGGTGTGGTCAAATTTCAGCAGCGGATAGTGTATGTTATCAGTATTGCACCTACCATTGGTATCATAGCTGGTTGCATTATTATTACATAGTTATATCATATTCTTTTTGTCAACATTCAGTAATGAAAGGCGGTTGGCATAAGAATTAAACCTAGCCTGGTACAAAATTGGATTGGATTATTATGGCATAGAACTTTTTAAGTCATACTTTTTTTAATTAATAACTTTTTCATTCATAAATAAACGAATGAAAAAATAATTTATATTTTTTTAGGATACTCCGATTTTGATAAAATTAGGTATGTGCACTCACTATCATGGGCACATACCAACCCTTGAATATGACCACACCTTTCTGTTACACCCTGTATATTACGGGTCTTAATCGTCGGGCAATAAACAATGTATTTTACCTTAAATTATTCACGCGATTAAGACCCGTAATATATATATTTTCATAATAAGTCAGAACTGTTCTCAAAATTATTCTTTTTAAACTTTCGCGATTTTTATACATATTAGATATATCACGGAGACATCGCCAAGCTGCCATCAGCCGACCCGTGACCACGATCGGTGCAATACGATCGAAACGTCGGGTAAATAAAAAGCTTCGTACCTTTAAATAATTCACGCGATTAAGTCCCGAAATATATCTAATATGTTCTCAAAATGAATTGAAGTTGATAAGAAAATGCGTCAGGGGTCATTCATTTATGAAAAATAAATGTTTTACTCTATCCTATGACGTACCTAATATTTCATAGAACAAATGGGAACTATATGTAGTAAACTTTCGCGATTTGTACATATTAAAGAAATTTATAAGGTACGGGTCTTAATCGCGTAAATATTTTAAGGCTAAGTACCTTTATTTTATTGCCTGACGTTTAGACCGTATTGCATCGGCATTGGTCACGGCCGTTGTAGGTTAAAGTTATTTAGCCTTATAGTAATTATTTATGCGATTAGGACCCGTAGTTTATAAAAAATGGGAACTACCTACTCTGCTATTTGACGAAGGTTTTGAGATGTTTTTTTCTTTGATATCACACTGGTAGCTCGTAACAGTGTAAGGTAAGCCGGCAAATTTCCTCGTTTTTGCAACATTCTTTATTGCTACTCCGCTCTTATTGGTTTTAGCGTGATGTTATATAGCCCTCCTCAATAAATGGGCTATCAAACAGTGAAATAATTTTTCAATTCGGACTAGTAGTTCCTGAGATTACCGCGTTCAAACAAACAAACAAACTCTTCAGCTTTATAATATTAGTATAGATATAGATTTTAATAAAAGTTGTACTGTTCCCTAAGGTGGAGTAAAAACCCACCCGCAAAAAGACAAACAATAAATTCCTTCATATTTTAAAAATTATAAAAAAATGTAAGGTCCTCGGTTTAAAAAAAAAATCACCCCGCCACATTAACGCGCTTAAAATACGGCATTGATTTTTTTTTAAGAATTTTATGTAGCCAGTGACACTCGCATCATGAATATGAATCTAATGACGTATTATTTGTTAAGATTGGTTGAGCCCTTCAGGAGTTATGAGCAGAGATAAGAAGCTCCTCCGCAGTCGGATAAAAAATAATGGCCAGAACCCGATCAATATATAGTTTCGGAGAAAAAAGCGAACAAACATACAAACAAACATACATTTTTATTATAGTAATTTTATAGGCATTTCTTGTCAATTACTTTAGAGAGGGCCCGACTCGTACGCAACAAGGGAAGAGAAATTTCAAGTTTAGTGACATAGTTCAAGTTAGATGGTTCGGCTTTTGCGCTCCGGTAAAGCGATCGGAAGTCTCGGGTTCGATTCCTGGGTCTGAAATAGGAGCGGAGCAGCAATGGAAAATGTTGCAAAAACGGAAAAATTTACGCAGGCGAAGTTGCGCGGGTCAATTAGTTTAAGATATAGGTACCTAGACGAAGAACTGCTTAAGCATTTTATCGATGATACATAACTATAGTACCTACATAATTCAAATAAAGTACTAAATAAAGTGCAGGAATTTCTAGATTCTTCCTCTCTCCTGTTATTACAATACCATTTAATAAAGCTCTCAGTTTTTACTAAAATAAATAATTATTTTGCCTACTAATTACCTGTTATTCGTAAGATTTCAATGATAACGCCGGTAACATAAATAATCACAAAACCAGCACAAGCCACAAAGCTAATAAAGCTGATAAAGTCAATGACATTAATTTGACATTTAAATTGTTGTAAACAAAAGGATTTAGGAAAAAGGTTTCATTAAAAAACTCTATGGAATTATAACTTTTAAACTTACGCGTTGCATTATAAATACAATTTGACACGGGCAGGTTCAGTCAGCTTGTGACCACGGTCGGTGTAACCCGATCGAAACGTCAAGCATAAGGTAAATAACTTTACCTAGATTAAACGCGTTTATTCCCGTGTCAAATTGTATTTATAACTCTATGGAAATTGTTTTTTTAACACTAAAGTGGGTATGGTATGGATTAAGGAACTTAGATAGCTAATTGGAATGCTTAAACCAACATGCAAAAACGTTTCAAAGAACCTACGGCTTCAAAGAGGGAGTATTTTCTTTCTACTAATGGGACCTGGCAATTGCAAGAAATGGATGTACGCCAATGCACCATTTGTCGTTTCTCGTTAGGAACGTTTTTGGGTTTCGTAACCAAAATGGCGAAACCTTACCTTATCTTACCCATACAGTTTCGCCATGTCCGTCGATTCGCAGCTTAGCTCAGAGACTGATTATTTATTTACTGTTTTTTATTGTTATTGTTATGTTATATTATTTATTTACTGTATTTAATTATTTACTGTTGGATAGCCCATTTATCGAAGAAGGCTATAGGCTATATAACATCACGCTACGACCAATAGGAGCGGAGCAGCAATGAAAAATGTTGCAAAAACGGGGATAATTTACACAGACGAAGTTGCGCGGGTTAGCTAGTATTATGATACAAATAAACCAAACACGATGCCATTCGCCATCGCTGGGCTGCTTTTCCACGAAAGACATCTCAGTATCAGTGAATATGAATAGAGATAGGAGTTGTATTTGTACGAGTATCATAGGCGGACCTACTCAAGATTATTTTTAGTGGGAGTCAGTCCAGGAGGCCAATTCACGTATTTAAAGCAGTGCAGTTGTAGATAAGTTTCGAATAAAACGCTCATTTTCGTATTCTTGTTACTTTGGGATCGATCTCAAAAACGCTTGCGCACCGTACTAGAATGTCGTTATTGCGCTCACGAAACGCATACTTGACGCAAACGTATTTGAGATCGATCCTAAAGTAACAAGAATACGTGATTTGACCTGGGGGGTGTAGGTAAATTAGAGTGCAATTGTCTTTTACAATAAAGATACACGAGGACTTAATTAGGGTTTACCTATTAGAACTTCGAGGGGAAAGGTTAAACCCTCAAATCCCCTCCCGCTAGATACGTCTATGCTATACAACCATACCTACCGATGGAATATACTAAAGACTCGTAGCAATACTTATAAATCATGTTTCTGATGTGATAACATTTTATAAATCCCTGACCGAGTACACGTACAAAAAAGTGTCTAACAAAGAAGTCACGTTATTCATTGATTGCTGCAACAGCGAATGACGATTACAGCGACACGACATGCGATACAATTGGAACTAACGTTATTGATTGGTTCCTAAGCAACGCTAATGGCGATATGTCATCAATGTTTTATTATTTATTAAACACGTAAAATTATCGTCCGTTAAGTAACTTTACAGAATACATTGTTTTTATACCGAGAATTGTTCGAACCCACAACACGGGGGTCGTTCGATTCTAAACCTTACACCATCCGTGCATTACAATTTAAGGTGCAATTTATTATGGCATTTAGTTTGCTGCTAAGCAACTGATAAATCAATAAGCCCGCACATCAAAACTTTTTACAATTCGAACGTCTTATTGTCTTTACATTGGCAGACTGGCAAGCTGACCAAATATTTAAAAAAAAACAATTTTAGCGGGAAATTTTCAAATCATTCTATTGTTTTCTTTGGTAAACATAAAATCTTAAGACAACGTCAATTTATTGAAAAATATAAAATATTGTCTGGAATAACCTTTTATTTGCTGTTTTAGTTAATTAACGTAATTAATTAGCACGAATTAGTGCTAAATACCAATATGGCGGATGAAAATGAACCTGTTCAGAGGAAAAGACATAAAGTTGCTTGGAGCGATGATATGAGCCATGACTCCGAGGAAGAGCGAGGTAGGGTTTTGTTTATTTTAATTATACCTTATAAGTACTTTTTGACCGTTGACATAAAAGAAGGAAGGTAATATAGATAAACATTACCTATTACCTATAGGTAGGTATGTAGACAGATTAGATTTTTACATGAGATTTGTATTACAACGGAAAATTGGGTAGGTGTGCTTGTTTTGTATAACACAGCACCTACCTCACAAACTGATTGTCCGAATTCATTGCGGTTTTTCATTTAAAATTGGTTTAGTTTTAATTGAATCCATACGAAACGGTTTACCTCCAAAAATGTTTTTTTTTAATAAAACGACTCCTGCAGTAGGGTGCAAGCCCTGCGTCGCGGGGGACTTTACAAACATACAAGTCACGGACACAAAGTACACTTAGACTCGGAAAAACTATTTGTGGATCACACAAAGTGGTGTCCCGTGTGGGAATCGAACCCACGACCTCATACGCAACAGTCTGACACACCACCACCAAAATGTCTTCCTAACATTACTTACAGAAAAGGAACGTCTAGCTCAAATCGAAAGAGAATTAGCAGCGCTACCGAAGAAACCAGTCTACGAGGAAGAAGATTTAAATAAAATTGTAGGCTTCATCATGAAAATAACCACGTTATACGACCTTAGAGAAGAAGACTGGACTGAGGAAACGAAGCAGGGAATCATAGACTGGATCTTGGAACCTCGAAACATCATTCTTTGCATTTTCTTCCGAAGAGACAAACTGAAAGCGGAACCCGACATCCCTCTGATTCCTGTATATGACCTTACCTACTTTATAAGGCCTTATGATCACGTGTTCAAGGTTGAGACCTTCCATGATGAGGTTGTCTTTGGGACCTTTGTGGATTCCATTGAAGCTAATATGATAAATATCTTAGAAAATATCTACGCCCCGTATTATTTTTCAGTTACCATATGGCCTGATAGTAAGTACTTTTATTCTACTAATTTTATAAATTTGAGTGTTTGTTAGTGATGAGTGTTATTTGCTATTTCACGCAAGAACTATGCAGTGGATTTTCTTTATGATACTGTACAGTCGTGTAGTTTTTCCATCCGGAATTCATAACATAAAATCTCTGAAAGGAAGGAAGTTTAGGGTAGTATATCACTGGCATGGTGAGCCAATGTAAAAAACAAGACTAAATATCAATCCACCTATAGCAAAATATCGCGATCTTAGAGAGTTTGTAAATAGTAATCTTTCTAAGTTTTATTACTTTTTGTAATTTTTTATAGGTACAAATAGTAAAAACGATAATCTTTTAAAAAAGATGACTCGCGCAGTAGGGTACAAGCCCTGTGTCGCGGGGGACTTTACAAACATACAAGTCACGGACACAAAGTACACCCGGACTGGGAACAACAATTTGTGGATCAGACAAAGTGGTGTCCCGTGTGGGAATCGAACCCACGACCTCTTGCGTAGCAATTGGACACACTCCCACCGCGCTACAGAGGCCGTCGAATCGAATAGAATGACGTCGTTGCCTTTTTTAAATATATGAGATTCGAAGTTTTGCTAGCGTAACGACGCTATTTTCTATTTTAATATCTATTGTCGAATTGTATGCAACGCGTACATTTAAAAGTTATATTTTCTTCTAGGCGTCAAAAGCGAATTCTGTACTCACATCCACACCTTCCTCGCTAAACTAACAGATATGTACTACAAAATGCTTGGTTTAACTGTTCTGTATATACCTCGGGAGGGACAAAACCTATCGTTTGAGAAGGCCAGCGCTGACAGAGAGCTGGTCAAGAGGCTGGAAGGTGTGGTGGTGTACTGGACACATCAGATGAAGTCTTGCTTGGAAGACACCGCTTTCGTGGCTTCCCAAAAGGAATTACTGTGTCCCAGTGATGAGTATGACTTTTGGATTTATAGACGTGAGTATTTTATTCTATAACTATATTGAAATGTGGAAACAGTAGTATGTCCCTTTGTTAGATCTTCGCGACTAAGCCTCTGGGCTGATGTACCTATGTAGGTAGGTGAAATACTAATATTATAAAGCTGAAGAGTTTGTTTGTCTATTTGAACGCGGTAATCGCTTTTACTGTTAGATAGCCCATTTATCGAGGAAAGCTATAGGCTATATAACATCACGCTACGAGCAATTGGAGCGGAGCACCAATGAAAAATGTTGCAAAAACGAGTAACATTTACGCAGATGTAGTTGCGCGGGACATTCAGTGTAGTATAAAGGTAGTTTGGATTATGAGCTACTTTTTGTCCTGATATCTGAGATGCGCCACCGTAGAGCTGTATCTGCCAACTGTCTGTGAAATTATAAGTAAATTTACTCTGATATTCCTGTTTTTTTTCTAGCAACATGGGTCGTTCTTTACTAGCAATGTTTAACCTCTACAGCTATGCTAAATTGTTTATGTTAGTGATGTCACGTCGGTAGTAGGTATACCCTCAGAGCCGTTATATCCAGTTACCTTTTGGTCAAGTCCATCTCCGTAGTTACGCGGAATATCGAGAAACAGCCAAACTAACAGCAGCAAAGAAATTTTAAATGACTGAATCTTTTCTTCTAGATGAGAACCTTAATGCCTTACTTCATCAAGTAAAAAACCCAGCAGTAAAGCACATAACCAAGATATTAGTCACTACTCATTCCACATTTATACACCAGTTCCAAACTCTATGCGACGAAGTGATTGAGAAGATAGCCGAGGCCACATCCAACATAGAATATTTACAAGTCATCAAACAACCTTGCGCTGTTCTGGAATGTGTTGTAGACCCTGACGAAATTTCCACTCATATTCCACAAATAATAAATCTGTTCAGATTCATATGGATGGAATCTCCATATTACAATTCAGAGACGCGAATAACTAATTTGTTTAAGGCTTTGAGTAATCAGATCATTATTCTTTGCCGGAATTACATCAATTTGAATGATTTATTTGATGGTGCAACTAGAAAAGCGTTGGGAGAATTCACGAAATGCATTGAGTGTTGCAAGAAATATAGGGAGATTTATGATGTGATGGCCGAAGCTCATAACGAGGTGACGCCTAATAGTTGGGAGCTGGATACTGGGTCTATATTTAATTATATCGATTCGTTCATTCAGAGGTGTTTCGATATGCTTGATGTTTGTAACTGCATGATCATTTTTGGAAGGTAAGATTTTTTCTAGAACTTGGTCAGCCCACTTAAATTTGTATAGGTTTAAAAATAACAATATTTTCATGCTTCCAAGGTGTGTAGTCTGAATGCTAACATTATCGGGAATACTACTTTGGACTCTATTATTTTAGATGCTAATAAATAAATGAATTCCCCTTTAAAATCCGGCAGTTTGACTCACTTGAAAAGATATCATTGACTGGCCTAAATTGCCCTGTAAACGATCAAATATATTTGACAAACACGTTTGTCAAATTTCACGTTTTCATCAAACATAGAAAAAACCTTCAAACGTACCATCAAACGTGTTTGTCAAACAACGTGCCAGAAGCGCCCTGTAAACGATTAAAATGTTTGACAAACAGCCGTACACGATCAAAAATGTTTGTCAAACACCATCAAACACGAATTCAATCCAATTTTTCATCTTACACGTAGATTGTTTGACAAACACGTAGATTGTTTAACAAATACATAAATTGTTTGACAAACACTTCAAACAAGGCGGTAGACTATCAAATGATTTGACAAACACCAATTTGACAAATATATTTGATCATTTACAAGGCATTTATTATGTCTAATAATTAGTGACCCTGACTGCTAGGCCAGAAGATTTATGACTTCCATTCTCTATCCTAAGGATTGATGAAGTGGAAACCGTTAGCAAACCCATCTTCTCTGGAGCGAGAGGTGACATCTTCGAAGCGAAGTGTGACAACATTGAGCGGATATTCTATAATGCTTTGTTAGAAGTCAAGGGTGTGTCTTACACTATCCTGGATGTACAGGCACCATCGTGGTACGATGATATATTGAACTTCAGGACTGTTATTAAAGATATTGAGGTAAGCAGAAATCTATTCATACCTACTCATTTTTTTATAAAGTCAACTCTTTGCTTCAATATTTTATTTTAAGGCTAAATAACTTTGTTTTATTGCCCGACGTTGCGACCGTATTGAAATGGCCGTGGTCACGGGTAGACTGAGTAGAATGAGTCTACCCGTAACCACGGCTGTTACAATACGGTCGAAACTTCGGGCAATAAAACAAAGGTATTTAGCCTCAAATTAAAATATTTACGCGATTAAGAGCTTATAAAAATTGTATAATGTGTAAAAATCGCGAAAGATTACGAACATATATCTTTGCTTCAAGTTACAAACCCTATTTCGGGGGAACATCAACAAACCCTATTTTTGAAATTATAAATAATTTACACAAATTACACCAAGACGATAAAGGTTTATGGATCTCACAAACGCGAACAAGCCTTGAGTCCTACAGCGCAGCGAGAGATGTCTTTTTAGGGTTCCTTAGCCAAAATGGCAAAACGGAACCCTTGTAGTTTCGCCATGTCCATCCATCCGCAGCTTAGCTCAGAGACTGTTAGTGCTGGAAGGCTGTATTTTTCCATGGATATACATGTTACTTATACAGACAAAGTGAAAGAATAAGATTGTAAAAAAAAAAATTAGGGTACCTACTTACTTCCTATTATGTAAAGTAGGAATGTGTTTTTTTTTCTCATCTACCCCATCGTGTGGGGTATCAATTAATAGATCTTTTAAAGTAGGGCTTGTAAAGACCATTATTCGATTTAGGGATCCGTTTGTAAAATATTAAGTTTTAAAGTGCAAAATTTTGTTAGATTCAAGTGTCCCTCCCCCCTTGCCAGCTAAATGGTTGACGAAAAAATTCACGGTAGTAGTATATATATAGTGAAATTAAAACGAAAACTATCACAGCTAAGTAGGTTTTACAACTTAACGAGTAACAGCAGACCAATGACAAGTAACAAAATGTTCGTACAGGTTTCATTGAAAAATAATTAACGTTGTTAGTAATATGAAACACAAACAACAGAAAATCCACTTCTTAACTCACATTATTCGGATGGGGTCTACGGAACCCTACATTGTGCGTGGCCCAACATGCACTTACCCGGTTTTTTTTTCAAATCATCCGAGAATCTCTTTGATCACCACGTACGCCCGTACCCCCACAACCTTTATACTGAAGCAGACAGCTAACACAAAATACCGGAGAATAGGCACAGAAGGCAATCTTAATAGAAAATGATCTTGACACGGAATCACGGAACACGACAAACCAGTGACAGAACGAGTGTCAGGAGATTACTTGTCCGTAAACCATGTCTACAGGGTGTAACAGAAAGGTGTGGTCATATTCAAGGGTTTTATGTACCCATGATACTGAGTGCACATACCTAATTTTATCAAAATCGGAGTACCCTAAAAAAATATTTATTATTTTTTAGGGCGTTTATTTATGAATCAAAAAGTTATTCATTAAAAAAAGTATGACTTAAAAAGTTCTATGCCATAATAATCTATCGAATTTTGTACCAGGGGAGGTATAATTCTTATGCCACATACGCCTTTCACTACTGAATTTTGACAAAAAGAATAATTATGCTATAACTATGTAATAATAATGCAACCAGCTACGGCACCATGGTAGGTGCAATACTGATAACATATCCGCTGCTGAAATTTGACCACACCTTTCTGTTAAACCCGTATAAGTGCGTTCGTCAAGAGCATTTTCTATGAAGCTTCCCTGCATGCAAGTATTTTTTTTTTAATATAAATAGCAATGTGGGATTGAGTCCCACTTTACTAGTAATCTTGTTAACCCTTCCAGCTAAGCTCAAAGGTTTGTGTTAGGAGTGGGTTCACGTCGGTAATATAAAGGATTCGAACCCGCGATTTCCCGATTGCGAGACCAATGCCTTCGCCATTAGACTACCGCTGCTTCATTTTGTGCAGCTAATGTTGTGAGCTTTCTCCTGGTTGTAGATAATAATAGAAAATTTAGTGGAGTCAGTATTCGAGGGAGTGAACAATGTAGAGGAGGCCGTGGTGGCGCTCTATGCACTCAACAATTACTCCAAACGACATAACTTGAAGCGTGTGTTCAAGAGGAAGACTTCAGAGGTAAGAATACTTAAACAGAACTAAGTTGTCCTATCCTATAGACGTATAAAGGTATACTTATTTCATACCCTTTTTTATTTTTGAAGCTGATGGCAATTTGTGTCTGATGAAATCTACAGTTGCTAACAGTAACAATGGTATACAGCAAAAATAAATTAAATTTCAGTAATCAGGCACGTCATAATGAGATTTGAATAAATGTGTTATTAATTCGGTAGTTGACTACAATAAAAGCAAATTATTTTATACTAATCTAAAAGATTTTCTTTTAGAATTAAACATGTTTTTGAATTAAAAGTATGAAAACGAATACTAAAAGTAGATAGATAGATAGAAAATTCTTTATTGTACACCACACTTAATAAATTACATTAAAATTACAATATCACATCATATCTTACATAAGCGCATGCACAATGGGCGACCTTATCGCTGAGAGCGATCTCTTCCAGGCAACCTTTGGATGGACAGGAATGTATATAAGAGTACCACGTGGTGTAGAAAAATGTAAATTAAATAAAGACGTACACGATTTTACATAATATCAATAGATAAACACAAAAACATATATCTAACATTACAATAAAACGATTGAAATGTTAGATATATAAATACACAATATACTATATTAATAGATAATAATAATAATAATAATAATAATAATAATAATAATAAATATATAAATAAATACAACAAACAAACATTACATAAACACAATAAACTAGTTATATTTAAAATAGAAAAGAAAAGAAAATATAAAATTCATATATTTATTTATGTACAAGTAATGATTTAACAGTAGGAACTTAGGACGTCATAGGTTGCTTGCATATAGTTTGTCGTTTTGACATTTCATAAAAAGAGGCTGATTTGACTTGACAGTCAACATTCCCTATTACACAATTTAACGTCTGTAAAAATGTATAATCATCAAAACAAATACTAAAAGAAATGATTTGACGATAGTGAGTTGTGACGTCACGCCTTAGTATTGCATGCAATTTTCTATGGAACGTGCCGTTTTGACATTTCATAAAAAGATACTGATTTGACTTGACAGTTTATCATCCCCATTAACTCTTCCGAAATAAGATCGGCCATGCTTGAGTCGGACTTACACATGACTTTTATTTTTTTTTTTTCCAAGTCGTACCTAGTATAGACTGCAAATGTGCACTGACATTGCATTGTTTCGTTTGTACTCCAAAATCGTTCCTCCCTGATTACACCAATGGTATGGAGATAGTTTAAAGTTTAAAGCATGGAAAGGCATTGCCTATATTTTGTTTCATGAGAACGATGCCGGTGCCGAGGAAACGTGGATACCAGATTGTTACCAAAATATTTTAACGGCAAAGTTTCATACTAACTTGCACACCCGTTTTACCCCCCTAAGGGGTGAATTTTCAAAAATCCTTTCTTAGTGCTCCCCTACGTTATAGAAGAAACCCCTGTGCAAAATTTTAAGAATCTAACCCTTACAGTTTTGGCTTTGCGTTGATATATCAGTCAGTCAGAATATAATAAATGTTTTGAAGGTATGGGCAATGTTCAGCGAGGAAGTCCAGGAGTCCAAGAAAGACATGGTGTCCACTAGGAGCCAGTACCCTGCCGACATGCCGTCCTTCGCCGGCAGGGCCACTGTGCTCAGGATGAGGAAGAATAGACTCACTTATTTGAAGAAGGTGAGGAATTAACTATTTCTCCTGGTATTAGCAGAAGGTTTTCGTCATGGTTGTGGGTACTTTATTAATTACTAGCTGTCCCGCGCAACTTCGTATGCGTAAATTTTCCCCGTTTTTGCAACACTTCTCGTCGCTACTCCGCTCCTATTAGTCATAGCGCGATGTTATATAGCCTATAGCCTTCCTCGATAAATGGACTATGCAACAAAAAAAGAATTTTTCAATTCGGACCAGTAGTTCCTGAGATTAGCGCGTTTAAACAAACAAACAAACTCTTCCGCTTTATAATATTAGTATAGATAGGAGTCTGTGGTTTGAATTTGAACCTCCAGATGTTCCCGAGCATGCAATTTTTTTTTAAAAGATACTTAACTAGCAATGTGGAATTGAGTCCCACATTACTAGCAATCTTGTTAACCCCCAGTTTTGTGTTAGGAGTGGGTTCACGTCGGTAGTATAATGGGTAGGATTCGAAATCGCGACCTCACGATTGCGAGACCGATGCCTTAGCCATTAGGATACCGCCGCTTTTTTAAGGTTTTAGGTTTTGTAATAAACGGGTATATTGTTACCAGATTTATTAACTATCACGGAAAGAGAACAAGATCATAAATAAGGTAGATATAGGTAATACTCTTTTTCACTACCTTCTCCCGCGCCTATCTTCCAGAATTCACAATTTATAAATGCATTTTCCTAAAAAGCGTTTTGAAATATTATATTTTTAATTTGCCCTTTTATTACTAAGGGTATCACATTATAGAATAGGCCGTCTACCCGTGACCACGACCGTTGCAATACAGTCGAAACGTCGGGCAATAAAACAAAGGTATTTAGCCTTAAAATAAAATAGACCCGTAGCTTATAAAATTCTATAATGTGTACAAATCGCGAAAGATTACCAACATATAAGGGTATCACACAATCTCAAGAATATAATATCTCCAGGTAATGACAGACGCTTCGGTCTGGTTATTACCGTGCAGTAACTCAGAGGAAGTGATCATGCACGTCAACAGACTGATGGGCGCCATCGACGTGGCTGTTAGAGAGCTCTGGATATCTTGGACTGTAAGTATTATGAGGTTTGACTACAATGAAAATAAATTATTTTTCACTGATCAGGCAATAGTACGTCATAATAAAATAGTAAGTACGTCATAAAAAGCTGTTTAAAAAAGTATAATAATTGCATTTTTGAAAGATAGAAAAATTTGAAGTCCAGACCTAGGAATCGAACCCTAAACTTCCATAGTCAAACCGGTGCCGGAATCGAACCACCTATCTGGACTATGTTACTAGACCTCAAATTTTTCTATCCAATCTTTCAAAAATGCAATTATTGTATTTGTAAAGTAATTGGCAAGAAGTGCCTATAAAAATTACTTCAATTAAAAAATGTATAGTCATTAAAACTAATAATAAAAGTAAATGATTTGAATACTTTTAATTATGACGTCATGATTAAGTATTCCAAACAAATTTTAACGGAAAGTCTCGTTTCGATACTTCATAAAAAGACTGATGATTTGACAGTCATCTACCCTTAGTGACCGTGACTGCTAACTGGAGGTCGTGGGTTCGATCCCCACCCAGGATAAAACTTTGTGTGATGAGCTCAATGGTTTATTGTGTCTGGGTGTAATTTATCTATAATATTTTATGTATGTATTTAGAAATATATAAGTATATTTATCATTTATCCGGTTGCCATTGTACAAGTTGTGCTTAGCTTGGGATCTGATGACGTTGTGTGAGTTGTCCTAAGATATTATCATTATTATTATTATTTAGCTTGTTTTTTTCTATTTGTTTAACCAATTCTGCAAGTAAAAGTGTTTCCTAATAAAAAATGAATTCAAATTGGTTCTCCCGTGTAATAAGCTGCTATAACTATGCCTACGTAGTGCCAGTGGCGGAGGGTCCTTAGATCACCATTACTTTCGGCTTCCCTTTGGATTTGTAGTTACTTAGTATTAAAGGTACATAGAACCATGTCTAGGAAGATATATTTTTGTGTCGGGTTACCTCAGAAAAGAAATAACACTTCGCCCCTGCGTAATACTATTACTTATTCTATGCTATGACATACAAATATACTTTAGGCGCAAAAAGCCCCCATCATTTTCATCACACGCGATTAGGACGTTTTGCAACAGATCGTTGGGATTTATAATTAGAACATGTTCCCAGTTTGATAATTTGCTAGTAGTAAGACTACTCTACAGCAACTATGTACGCAGTAAGCTAGAGTACAACGCGATTGTCTGGAATCCAAAAGAAAAGGTATATATCCTAATGATTGAGAGAGTGCAACGAAAATTTGCTAGATATCTGTACAAACGTAATTACGGATACTATCCATTCTTATATCCGTCCATATTTGTATCTGGGATGATTGGTCTTGACACATTAGAACTTAGACGAAGATTTATACACATACCTAATGCATTATTACTTGCTATTCACTAGCAAGGTGGATAACCCATCGGTACGTGAATGCATCCTTTTCTATGTGCCAGATCAGTATATGCGAGGTGTTGGACGACGGCAACGTCCACTACTTACCTGTCCTCCATCATGGCGCTTATCCAATGCCGCTAGTACTCCTACTGGAACAGCTGTCGCATTAATTAATAATCTTCTACTTTCAGATTCAGATGTAGACATATTCTATGATCAAATAAGTCTAATGACCAAAAATGTGTTGCAATATTTAAATAATAGCTATAAGATATAATATAATATATAATAATAGATATAAGTATTCTATGTTTGTAATTAGTTTTAAGTTAGGTTAGTATAACATATAAGCGCTTTGGTTTTAACTGTAAGCTTATATTGTTGGTTTATACAATAAATAAATAAAAAAAATAAAAATAAATAAATAAATAAATAAAAGACAGACTTCCGACTTACAAACCCTTCGTTTCACGTCGGTTCAAAAAATAAACCTTAAAAAATCTTCGTTACTAAATTGTTTCTATGATTAAATTGAAAACATTTGAACAGTACAACTTGGACGAGAAATGTGGAGCTGGACTGAACAGAACCTTGATGAGGAAAAGCGCCGAGAATCCTGGACTTTTGGAGTGTAATATTGACTCGTGAGTAATTAACTAACAAGTACTTAGATCATAATGATTTATGTCCCTGTAGGCCTGGAGGCCTACTCTAATTCAATGAAAACGACGTTTCGATTAAAAATGAGGTGGTGATATACAGAGCCAAGAACACCTCAATCCACTTGTTCCAGAAAATCGTCCATGGGTTCGAACTTCTTGTGCTTATTCAAAAATCTATACTAATACTAATATTATAAAGCGGAGTTTGTTTGTTTGTTTAAACGTGCTAATCTCAGGAACTACTGGTCCGATTTGAAAAATTCTTTTTGTTGGATAGCCCATTTATCGAGGAAGGCTATAGGCTATATAACATCGCGCTACGACTAACAGGAGCGGAGCAGCGACGAGAAATGTTGCAAAAACGGGGAAAATTTACGAATACGAAGTTACGCGGGAGAGCTAGTAAATTATAATAGTCCCCGTAATCTTAAGAAATTTAAGTAAACGAAAATTCATGAATTTCTTTTTAAAGAAATAGAGTAGGCCTACTGTTCTGTTTATCCCATTGAATTAGCTCTGGGAAAGTTGGTCAGTCCTCTCTGGAACTAGTGATTTCTTTGAGGAAGACTTTCTTCGTCAGGTTTCAAGCGACCTGCTGATTCTACCATAAAGACTGACAGGGTTACTTTCTTATCCAACATTCTAATTCTATACTAATATTATAAAGAGGAAAGATTTGTATTTATGTACTTTTGTGTGTGTGTATATTTGTAATGAATAAACTTAAAAACTACTGGACCGATTTCAAAAATTCTTTCACCGTTGTGAAGCTACACTAACCCCGGGTGACATAGGCTATTTTTATCCGTGTATTCCCACAGGAACGGGGACTACGCGGGTGAAACCGCGAGTCGTCCACTAGTAACATCACACATCTTGTTGTTATGTTTAGACATTCCTTACACTGTCACGCAAAAACTACTAATCGATTTTGATGACACTTTGCAAAAATTAATAATTATTTGTTTCAGTAATATCCTAGATCTATGTCATGAAGCTGCTCACTGGGAGAATTTACAGATGGATATGCCTCTTCACGCATATCAGGTAACACATTTTAAATTGCACGAAAAAGATTTTTTGTAGTTTTTTAAACAAAAAAAAAATAGATAAGTTTTTATACACCTTTAACTTTAAAAAATAAAATGTTTAATTTTGTTTTTTATTTCAACTTACTCGTGTACGGAACGAAACTTATATATTACTTAGTTATATCTTTTCCATTTTAATAATAAAAAAATGGGATTTACCCTTTTTTAAGAAACAAACGCGTGTAGGTACTGTGTCGCCCCCTGGGGGTCTGTAACATTGTAACTGGAACATTCTCAGGAATGAGACTTATATACAGAAAAAACCGTTCCCAAATCGTCTTGACCATCTCTGAGAAAAATAATGTTTTGGCACTGTAGCGCCCCCTAGCGGTTTAGAACAATAAAACTTAAAGCTAAGAACATGGACACACACTTATACAATGCAAAAAACCGTTTTGAAATCGATCCAGCCGTTTGCGAAGAAAGTGGTAACAGACACACACACAAACACGTCTTACCCCAAACCGTATCCGTGGCCGCCGCGGGTAACAATATAATAATAATAATAATAATAATTTTATTGAAATAAAACAACCTTTAACATTTTGCTTACAAACTAGATACATTTGTAGTATTGATGGTTAAGGTTACACGGATAAAATAAACTCTAACCTCCAAACTAGGTATTCCTGTGACTTGGAAGTTAGTGTTCTGCCGTCGCTGTGCTATTGGTATAATATTTATTTAACACGCATTTGTACACTACGTACAAATAATGTACAAAGGCGGACTTAATGCTTAAAGCATTCTCTATCAGTCTACCTTTGGGTGATATTGTATGGTTAAATGACACAGGTTCCTAAAACTAACAGGTATTCCTCAGTAGGTCCTTATTCACGTTTTCTGTTTTCGCGGCAAGCCCGTGCGAGCTGGCGCATGTGCGGTGCGCTCAAAAATATCCGCCGCGCATACGCGTTGGTGTATTTCTAAGCACAGCACTCTATTTACTATTATGACAAGATTTTGACAGTTCACACGGGCTTGCCTCGAAAACGGAAAAAAGAACGTGATTATGGACTCACATTACAGCGTACTGGCATTCACCCCCTGTAGTACACCCAGTATTTTGTACCCGGTAGATAGGTAACCATTCTTATTAACTACACTAATATTGAAGTAATTTTTATAGGCATTTCTTGCCAAAGACTACAAATACAATAATTGCATTTTTGAAAGATAGAAAAATTTCAATCCAGACTCAGGAATCGAACCCGAGACTTCCGTAGCCAAACCGGGGCCAGAAGCGAACCACCTATCTGGACTATGTTACTAGATATCAAATTCTTCTATCTCTTAATGCTTACGGGTTAGGCCCCCGTAGCGACATCTAGTCGGTAGTTAAAGAACTATCACGGCTTTTGTTATTGCTTCGTTCTGGCCCCGGTTTGGCTACGGAAGTCTCGGGTTCGATTCCTGAGTCTGGATTCAAATTATTCTATCTTTCAAAAATACAATTATTGTACACTAATATTATAAATTCGAAAGTTTGTATGTATGGATGGATGTTTGTTATTCAATCACTCCACAAGCGGTAATCGAATCTGAATGAAATTCGGCACATAGATTATAGTCTGGGATAGCACATCATCATCAGCCTATTGCAGTCGACTGCTGGACATAGGCCTCACCAATTGCACGCCACTTTGTTCTCTCTTGGGATTCTCGCATCCAGGATAGCACATAGCCTACTATTTATTCCAAAAGAATGTTCTATTTAAAATTTTCATGCGAACGGAGACGCAGGCAACAGACAAAAATAAATATATTCATTCTAGTATAAAATAAATATATTCTTCATACCTTTGTTCCACAATAAACAATTAAAAGTTTAACAAATGAACTTCATTGCCAGGTATACATGAAAGGAAGGACAGTGTTCTACGTATTCGAGAGTGTACTGGCTGTTGTGAAAGGTTACAACAAGATCTTAGACTCGCTGTCTGATGACGAGAGGTTGCTGTTCAAGCCACTGATCTCGGTAAGTTTATAATAATAAAAATGATTTACTCACTTAAGAACGCAGGACGTGAAAAGTCGATTCTGTTTATTACGGGAGTCGTCTTAAAAAAAATGTGTTACATAATAAAGCCACGAGCATTAGTATGTATATTACAAATCACTCTGCGACCTATCAGGCACGGTCTCTAAGCCGTTTACCAACTTCGGCACCGTTCCGATACCTTCGCACACGAAAAAAATATTTGCTTACAGTCTTGTCATTTTCTCATATTTACGGGGTCTAGGTATTTTAATTAATTTTCACAGGAAGTCCGAACCCATACACGATTTTTCGGTAAGGAATGGATTGAATTAACGTCGCTGGCGCACTGTTATAACCAGCTCAGAAAAATGAGCTTATACTCCAAGTCAATGACAACCAAGTTTATATCAGGATCTAGATCTAGTGCTGCGATCTAAAGATCGAAACTTCGTTGTCATTGACTTGGAGTAGGCCTCTAGGCCGAAGCACCTATCGTGTAGTCTAGATCTTGATATATGATCGTTAAAAAGTAAACACAGCAATATACAAATTATCAATTTATACTAATATCACATAGTTCAATTAAAATGAATGAAGACATCAATATTATATAAAAAATAACAATTTAATTATAAATTAACATACATAATTGCTTAATAAAAACTAGTAATAAATAATAATTGAAACATTAGGCAGTGAAAGCCCGGCTTGATCCACCACAAAACTAAAATAAAAGTACGAACAGACGATCTTATTTATTGACGGCTTGGAACATCGCACTTAATCTTTCTTTATTACATGACATCCAAACACTACATTAAGATTTTAGTATAAATTGTTGTATTGAATGTTTAGAAGATCTATCTTCGTCTGGTATATCGTCAGCGGGCAATCCACGTATTTGAAGCAGTGCAGTTACAGTTAAGTTTTAATTAAAACGGGCATTTTCGTATTATTGTAGCTTTGGGATCGATCTCAAATACGCTTGCGTCAAGTGTGCGTTTCGCGCAATCTCCTGCTCTGCAACTGCACTGCTTTTTATACGTGCATTGACCTCCTGGTATGATGTCTATTCTATATTATTTTAAAATGCTTGGCATTTTAAAATAATATAGAATAGATAGACCCTTTAAATTAAATCAAGATCAAATATTTTAACTTTGATTTTTCATTTGTATAATAGTAGGTACTATGCGTTTCAAATGACTTGATAACTGTCATGATGATATTTTGTTTCGCAATACGACTGCAACTTCATTGTGTAACGTAAGGTCAGCAATAAAATGATTCGTAAAAAGGTGTCATTAGTATTACACAGAAGTACCTACCTACTATAATGAACTATTTAAAAGCACTGTATTTTACTATTTATTATGTTTTAGGTAAAAAAATATTACGTCTGACTGAAAGGCCATTAAAGTGTAGAATATTCTTATATTTTGCCTATTTACTTATTTCTGTTTCGTGTTTATTGAATAATAAAGAATACTAATAATATTATATTAAAGAAAAATGTTAGGTAGGTACCTACATAGTTCAAAGAAAATAAATATTACGTCCGTTCCATTACCATAATACACATACGTACCTACTTTAAACGACCTGGGAGTTTTTGTTGATAGCGGTACAATTTTGACAAGTACAGAGTGAAGTTGACGCGATCGCGATTATCTTCTCATTTGAAACGCATAGTAGAGAATTTCATTGACGTTACGTTGCCTTGTTCAATTGGCTGTTTATTATAATTTGTTAATAACTGTTCTAGTAAATAATACATGTTTCAGTCACCATGATCGTCTGATCTCACTTCAATGTCCCAAACACAAATCTAAATGTTCATTCATAGCTGCTTGTTCCACCATATTCATACAACACGGACAAGGGAATTTCGTTCCCGTCTCGTTAAACACTTGTGAATCATCGAAAATGTCATCATCATCATCATCAATTACTATTGTACTATTATTAAACGAGGTACTAGCACCTTCTTCAGGTATTGTGCTGTTATTATCAAAGAAAACTAGGCATTCGTCTAAATGTTCTTCAACTGATTTATCGAATTTTTTGCCACAGCATGGGCATACTTGATCCAAAGCTTTACTATCTTTGCTAGTACCAGGTTCTGATTTTATTTTGACTGTGTCTGTTTCAAATTTCGCTGTAGGTTCATTCTGTTTTACAACATCTTTCTCTGTTTTTATGACTGTATTATCGCCTCTGTCTTTCGTTATAAAGTTATCTGATTTCCTCATTTTGTTAATTGGTCTTTCACTAGTTAATGATGTCAAGCTGTTTATATTGACAGATTGTAATGTAGCTAGCGAATCAGTCTTTCTTCTATCCTTATCTTTATTAACATTATTATCACAAAATGTATCAAAATCAAAGAAGTTATTTAAATTAGTTAAATCTACAACATTATTATTAGTAGTTTCCAGTTTTCCCTTAAATTCAGGTATAGGTTTTACATCACCGCCAATTTTTTTACTATCTATACTACTATGACTAGGTTTTGATTCTGATACTATTTTATCAGTACTAAGTTTTTCAATAACGTCTTTATTTAGACATTCATCCAAATGCCTATTAATTTCTTTACTATCAATTTTAGCATTGCATATAGGACAGTCAACTAAATCTTGTTTTACTGTAACTGCTACAAATTTTGTTCCATTACTTGGTTTTTTCAAAACGAAATCATCTCCATATAAATCTTTTAGTACTGTTGTGGCATTAAAATAATCATTAATTTTCTTCATTTTTGCTGGAGGAGAATTTAAGTCATTATTATTAGCTTTATGCTTATTTACATTTGATGTACTGGCAGTTTTGGTAACAAGACTCTTTACTGGTTTAGATGTTACTTTATTTATAACACTGGGTATGTCTTTACTGGCCCAAATATTTCTTACATGTTCTGTCACATTTTTATAATCAGGTAATGGTTTGGTTGCATTTATAGTGTAACCATTGCCTGTGAATAGTGGAATTGGCTGTGTTTGAGGTTTGGCCACACTAGGTATAACACCATTTCCTTTGTTACTAACAAGTGTACCTGAACTATTTGTTTTTGTTTTAATATTTGGCTTATTGATATTAGAATCTTTTAGCACAGGCTTGGCACTACTATTGTTATTAGTTACATCTTTAATAGTTTTGATAGTGTTATTAATATATTTGGTAATATCACCATTTGGTTTGGTGGTTTTCTTAGTGTTATCAGAAGACTTGCCAGTCTTTCTTGGTTTAAAATTTTCTGGTTCTTTAATTTTAATAAAGGTTCCTCCACATTTTTTTAAATGGTCTTTCCACCAGTAGTCATAAGTGCCCGGAGCCTTGTTTATGGGCCGTCGGACTATGCCAAAATGTGGCCTTCTAGTTTGACATGGACCATTGCATCTCCACCAGTGTGTTTGATATAGCTTCACCTGAAAATGTTATAATATATTGTTACTTTTAGACAATTAAGTAAATAAATCATTGGAAATTCGAGTATATTTATATGGATCTAGCTGTCCCGCGCAACTTGGTCTGCGTAAATTTCCCCCCCTTTTTTTTATAATCCTGTTACTTCTAATACCTCCAAGAATATATGTACAAAGTTTCATGGTGATTGGTTGAGTAGTTTTCGCGTGAAAGCGTAACAAACAAACTTACATTCACATTTATATATTAGTAGGGATGAAGTATTCATGATTTTAGGGTAATGGGGATGATGACTGTCAAGTCAAATCAATATCTTTTTATGAAATGTCAAAACAACACACTCTTTAGAAAATTGGAATACTTTACTGTTTAAAGTATTCCAATTTTCTAAAGAGTGTGGCTGCCAACCTTGGTTATGATAATCGGCTGTTAAAGGGCTGTAACCACTGATTTAAGCATGGTGGACACTAAAATTGATTTAACTGTCGGGTTAAATGATAAACAGATGTTTTAGAAGTCGATGAACTCCACCCTAAGGCGTGACGCCACAATTGAGGATCGTCAAATAATTAGTTTTTTATAAATTCTTTATTAATTATAAATTCTTACAGACATTATATTGTGCAATAACACATTTATTCAGATCTCGTCATGACATACTTTTGCCTGATTACTGAAATTAATTAACTTTTATTGTAGTCGTCATCCCATTAATGCTAAATGTACCAACAACTTATTTTAGTTAAAACTATGCTCGCAACTTCGTCTGCGTGAAGTTGCAGTATTGCTCACTCCAAGACATTAATTAGCATGATGATCAGCTGTCTGACACTGATAGTCCTGGCGAAATTTGTCCTGCTGTTTCGGAGATTAGCCGAAACAGACAGACAGCCAACAGTCTCTACATTATTTAAGGGTTATAAATAAAATCTTTTATCTTACCTCATCATGAAAATCATGGTAAATACTAATATTAAGGCCTGCAGTGCTGTTAATCCTGTGCATATGGGATTTGAAGTTGGGTCCATGGCCGTCTCTATCCTGGTCCCGATTTGTAACAAACAGAAAAGCATGTATCATCTCATGAAGAAGGGTTTCTACCAGGTCTTTGCGGGGTCGAAGCTTGAGCAGAGGCTCACTGAGTGCAATGTCACATAGGCCTCCTCGGCCTTCATAGCTGAAAACAAATATCGACTTGAACATTTTTTTATTTTAAATCTTTGTATTTATTGCCTCAGTAATACAGGGAGTATAAAGTGGTGTCCCATGTGAGAATCGAACCCACAAGCTCAGGATCCCGCAGGATTAAAATGATTCAGTCCCGCAGATACCACGGTTGAAAACAGGCTGTGGGATTGGAAGCTCTAAAGTAAAGAGAGGCAAGGGGGATACCACTTAGTGTGCTTCGCAACTTGTTTTGTTATTGTGTTTTCTGAGTCTGGGTATACTTGGTTTGACAACTTGTGTTGTATTAAGTCTCCCCAAGACACAATTTTTTTTTTAGGTTTATTTTAGCCTAGTGTCGGAGTAGTGTTAGTGAAGGAGTCTTTTAGCTTTTTGACCATGCCGAATTCCCCAGCAACCACATTGTCGGTTTTTGCACTTAAGTCTGAATGTACAAAGTACAAATTGACAACAACCCTAGTTTTGATGTCGTCAAATTGTACTTTGTATGTCAATTTGTACAAAAACCCTATATTAAAAGTTCAATAACTTATGATGGGGTTGCTGGGGAGTACGTTTTTGACTAGCCAGGTTGAATTTATCGAATAAATGTTTTCTTTCCCTTGGCACTTTATTTAAATACGATTGGTGACCTTTGTTGTATAGGTCTGACCAGGGTGGCCAAAGGGTTATATAATGAAAACAGATTACATAGGTATGTAATTTGTTTAATAAGTTTGATTTTTTTTGGTCTTGGGCTTACTGAGGTTGTCTTTAAAAAATAAATTAAAATTAATAGAAATACGTGTGGCAGAGGGCCTTAGTTAATACAGTGTTAAAAATATTTTAAATTGCTTGTATTAAATGTTAATTGTACTTCAGCTTAACATCGACTTGTCATTGTATTTAAAAGTAATATGCATGTATTCTAAATCTCTTTAAATGACCGTATCATAGTTAGTAAGTATATAATTTGTATAAACTACGGGGACAAGAAACGGACGCAAAAGTGCCTCTGTATTATAATAAGTAATGGTAAATAATATCTCAATTCACTTACGAGCATATGCCAGCGCAGGAATACATCTTTTTACTCCATCGTACAACAGCCCTGCTTGCTAATTTCGTCCAGAAAAACTCTTTGTCGAAGTGTATAAACAATGTATGGACGTTCGGTGTCGGGTCAACTAGTTCTAACTCTGGGTCAGCTAGGTTCATCCTTATTTGGTATTTGTAAAACTAGAAGTATTAGTGTACCTATTTCTATAGTTTAATAACAAGCTATAGCAACAGTTTATTTGAATTTGCGAATTGTTGACAAAATCTGCTGATCGGACATTTTCTCTGACATTGACTTGAGAGCTATGACAATGACATTCATGACAGTTCTAGCTATGACAATGACATTCATGACAGTTCATTGGTTGTCAGTTTTTGTCATTTTAATTATACGTTCCGTTTTATGTAGTGAAACAATTAATTAGAATAAAATACTCACAAGATTTTTCTTCTAAGGTAAATATTAGTTGAATAGCTCGGACCTGGTAACATAATATTGGTATTTTAAATTGATATTCTTTTCCACATTATTGTATTACATAATAATAAATTATTGTTTATTTATAATTTGGCTTAGCCACAGATAATTAACTAATATTAATAATGTGTGTAATAAATGTGAGTAATTCTTCTGTCTGTCTGTCTGTTACGCTTTCGCGCTCAAACAGCTACATCGGTTTAGATGAAATTTGGTATGGAGATAGTTTGAGTCTCAGTGAAGGACATAAGATAGTTTTTATCGGGAAAACCTTCATTCACGCGGCCGGTGTCGCGGGCGAAAGCTAGTTTATTACTATATTATTTTAAGTTACGTTGGTTTCTACTGTTGACGTATAGACCTGGATCGCGGCATACCTTTCAATTAAAAAGAAAGAAATAAAAAATATTTAGTTTCGACAAAAATACAAACCAGGAAAAAATGTGTACATGGACGTGAGGAAACAAAGTGTATATATACAATTTGACAACAATAATTAAAATTAAGTAAAAAGGTATAAATATTATTACTAGTATAGTATTATATTATCTGTGATATTATAAATAGGAGCTAGTTAGTTCAGCAATTGCCATGCGAGATACCTGCCGCTGGTTTTCAAATATCCCCTTTTTATAAAAATATAACAATCGTATAAAGGTAATAAATAATATTAAGAAAAAACTCGTGCGGCCCAGTCTCTTTGACAGGTTTTGTCCACGAAGTACCATTAATTATTTTTAAAGAGTGGTCAATTTTGTGTTGTGAGGGGCGTCTAAACGGGCCATGTTTTACGGCAATTTGTGGCGCCACTATTACCAACTAATTGCTTATAGGGGCGTCTAAACGGGCCATTTATTACGGCAATTTGTGGCGTCAATGCTGTGGCCGGCAACATTGCAAGTAATACTTAATATTGCAGTAATGTCCCGACCATAATATAGCAATACATGTTTTGTATGGCCACGTATTGGTCAATATTGATTTGATTCATATTTTGGTTGCCGGGCGATCGCTGAGCGATAGATTTTCCGCATTATGGCATGGTTTATCCTTGTCTAAGCGACATGAAGTTTGCTGTGGGTGACGCCGTGACTTATTGCTAAATTCTGTGTTGTCAGGTGTAATGTTGTTTTAGGTTAGTTAAAAAAGGGGTTTAGTCATCTTTGATAGGTAGGTACTGAAAAATTAAGTCAACTAAGAACACTGACCTCTATAGTCATAATATTTAAAGTGAACTGCCAATGATATCCAATGAGCAGTACCTATGAACTGAACCGACCACCGACATTGCGGAGCGGCGACGATGAGAATAGTTCCAGCATCAAATTATTTGTACTACTGCCATTTACTGTGATGTAACATCGTGCGAACATTTAAACGAAATTAAATAGATACTATATGTTTGATAGATACGATATGTAAAGCGCAAATTTTAAACAACTGAATCACATCAAGCACTGCCTGGAAATTGTGAAAACTCAACAAGAGGCGTTGAATGTGAGAACGGAATACCACGAAAGCCATCATTAGGTACACCATGTATGCAATTTTATTACTTGGTGGCTTATTCATAGGACTTTGTGGCACCCTCAAAGTCAAGCAATGTCTCCACAACCACACACAGAAGAGGAGCGCGGCGAGTCCACATCAGATCGCGCTCAAGTAACAATTGTTGTCGTGTATTTTGTCTACACCAAATCGACAGAGTCAGTTAACCCATCGTCAATCATTGCAATAAATGACAACATTTACAATTCACGAACCTAAATTATAACATGATAAATATGAGAAAAAAAATTAAAGATTATATTATTTAATTTAAATATATTTTCCTTTACATATTCCATAGTTTGTGTTTATCTTATGTGGAGAGCATGTAGGTACATACTATAACTTTATGCTGCCTAGCGCCTGCGCACGCTGTATATGTTTTTATACAACAACTTTACAGTACAATAAACACAACATATTTTTTCACTTATACATTACAATTTTCAGAACGTGGTTCTTACCACATTTACCAAATTCTGGAAAAAGCTTGATATTAAATGAAAAGGCAAATAATTTAGGATCAAATGTTTTATTAGTTAAAGTACACAGTTTGTTTTTTTTGGAATATGTCATCCAAAAACTTAAACGGCTATTACACTATCCTGAATCAGGGCCCTAAATCGAGGTGGCCTTGAAAACTTGTTAGAGAATTAGGGCCCTAACTCTTATTACACCGCTCTTTTTAAGGATTTAGGGTCCCTGATTCAGTGTAGTGTAATAAGCGCATTAGCTGGGGTAGATATAATCTCATCATATCTATGTACCCCGCCCAAATACCATGTCAGTGTCAACATGGGCACAGCCACGGAACAGAAAAAGCAGGCACAGCAACCTAGATAAATTTCCAACAAAACAACTGCATCAATAACCTGAGATAGCATCTATACTATTGACAACATTTTAATAATAAAAATGTAAAATAAGTTCTTGTACCAATATGTCTGGAATTCATTCTCTAATACCTATGTTTAGTTTAGAGGGATAACAGTCAATGATTCTACCATACAAACACGCTGAAGTATGAGGTCGCAAGTCAAAGCTTAAAATCATCATATCATTTTATTTTATCTGTAAAATACGATTGAAAATAAGTTATTATAATAATATATGAAAGTTAAAAGCCTTATCACATGAAATAAATAACATGGCTCGTTGACAAGCGCAACGCAGTCAATAATTTCTACTAAATGAAAGTTGCCACCCTAGAGAAATTTAAAAAAATGTAATCTAAGGTAATTGGTTGTTTTAGGCATGTGAGAAAAAAGTGCAACCGGGAATATTCAAACTTACATGGACGTCAACTATGTCGGATGCATATATTGCCGAATGTGTTCAGCAAATCGGTGAAGTAAGTCAACATTACACATTTTAATTTTTAAATATTTATTTCCATTGTAGTTTAATTATTTTCATAAGTTAAAACTTAAATTTGTTAACTTGCGATTGAAACTTTACATTAATGGGAATAACTTGCCTGAAGCGACTGAAGTTATATTGAAATTATTTTGCAGCTTCAAGATTTTCTAACAACGTATAAAACATGCAATGTAAATATTGTGAAAATTTTGGAAAAAATATGCGCCACCCCTTTTGTTGAGTTTGATATTTACAATGTTTTCGAAATAAAAACATTACGAGCTAAAATACGAACAATGGAAGCTGCTGCAGCGGAAGCAATATTGGAAATGTATAAGGAGGTCGTTATCTACATTGTGATAGTATATGAAGGATTTGAAGCTGTTATATCACAGGTACATTTAAATTTAAAAAAAAATCTGTATATATATTTTTTCACTTATTTAGATAAATATTGTAATATTATTTTTTACTTATATCATAACAGATGGTGGAACATTGGATTAAGTATGTAAGGAGATTTGATAAACTTATGGAAGATGCGTTAAGGCTGGCAGTCAAATCAACTATGCAAAACATGTTCAGATGTGTGCATGGAGATGGTAAGTTTATCTTTATAACACACATCAAAAAATTCTAAGCAACGTGTACTAATTTCAATTTTACAAAGGTTTTGCACATTTTAACGTATTTTTTATTATTCAATAAATATTTTAGTATCGTATAGATAAAAACGACAACTGTTTATTTCGATTTGTTTTTTAATAATATTATTGTGTACTGTAGGTACGTATCATGCGTTGGGCAAAAAGAGGTACCTACATATGAAAGTTTTTAAAACAAAATTAAATTGCTTAAAAAAAAAAATTTGTTATGGAATTGGATAATTTGATACAAAGTGTGGCTTCCTCTGTTCAAAACTTGTCGGCACCGATTATTTATAGAATCAATGAGTTTGTTAATGTTATCATGCGGCAATCGCTACCAATGAAAGTTTAGCAAATCCTATAACTGTTGGGTTGTTTTTACTCCGTCCAAGTCCTCTAGAACATGTCTCGGAGCATATCCAATGCCTACTCGATGAACTTGTAGTATGGGGATTGTGCAGGCCA
Source organism: Herminia tarsipennalis (assembly GCA_945859575.2). NCBI lineage: Eukaryota > Metazoa > Arthropoda > Insecta > Lepidoptera > Erebidae > Herminia > Herminia tarsipennalis. Next base: position 2,710,496 of record OX243834.2, on the reverse strand, counting down.
GGACAACACCCAATGTTTTCCATTGCCAAGTACTCTCTAGTCCGCAACGCTGAATGCGAACGTGTTGTCATGCATTAACGTGAAATCGCAGCCAAGGGTTTGTGCAAACGGACGAACATAATGCCTTCTTAGGCATTATGTTCGTCCGTTTGCACAAACCCTTGGCTAAATGGAAACATGGACGATGAAGGATGAAGAATGTTCTTACATTCTTCATCCTTCATCGTCCATGTTTCCATTTACAAAAACGAGCTTAGTTTGTCTGTTGTTCAGAATACCCGCACATACCATAATTGGTGATCCGCTATTTGGATGAACTTTCTAAACGAAAATCAGTATTGCCGGCTTTGCTTTTCAGTATTGTCGAAACGACAGTACACTCTTACCCTTTTTGTATCAGGCCTAAACCCGAATCGAGACTTATCGCAAAATATTTTTTTATCCTATTGCTCCTGGGTCCATGTTAAGTGTTTCCTAGACCATTCATATCGATTTCCGTATAGGTTTGATTGACCTGATTGGGCGTCGTGCTCGTACTCATGCAGCCGATTTCTCACGGTTTGGGGGCTAAAAACAACACCACTTAAGTTTTGTAGCTATAAACCTATCTACATATTAACATATATGTTGTCCCACTGCTAAGCACGTTCTTCCAAGTAGAACCTACTTATTAAACATCTTGGAGGTAATTGCTATAATCGCCACGCTTAGCAAGCGTGTTGGCGATCGCAGTAAGGTTTTCAAGTACACAGAGGAAATCCCTTGTCACCGACACCCACTTGTTATTATTTCTAGTTTATTGTTGCATTTCTTTATGTAATAACCATATTTCACCTTTGCAGGTACGATGGCGCCATCACCGTTAATTAAAATGAACCTGTACCTTGTAGGCAAAGATATACAGTATATACCAAATAAACATGAGGTCCGAGACACATTCGAAACTATCCTAGAAGAGATTGTGCACATTTTGAGCAAGATTCCTCGACTTTATGAGAAGTTTGGATTGCCTTCATTTGGAACGAAACAGTTTCTCGACGTCATTCAAGTAGACCCGGATTGTAATAAGCTTCAGAGCTATATTGATGAGGGTAATGAATATTAATAATATCACCTTATAATGCAAACGCACACAATAGGTATACAAAAGATATTTATAATATTTTTTTGTGTTTTAGGTAGGTATTATGTAATTTATCTACCAACTTAAATGATAAAAAGAAATATGAGTAGATTTCGTTTTATATTCACCCACCTAGAGTTGAAAGTAAAAACATCCATACCTAAATTATTAGAAATATTTATTCAGTAACAAACAAACGTACACAAAATTTGGTTTTTACATCTATTAAGCACTCAATTTTCCATGTGGTGGTTCTGGTTTCGATCTTTAAAACTCTGAAGGGCATTGTGTTTTTACGTTTTCAATGTTTTTCATGAAAGATTTCACTGTCTTTAACACAAATTTCCAGTAAGTTCTCTGGGAAAACATACGAAGCAGGAATATAAAATATATAAATTTCACCATGAATTTAAACTTTGGTGTTATAAATAATAATATTAATCAAGAGAAATCGGATTTTTGCTAATATTTATCAAAATCATTATTTTATAATATGCAAAAATGTAATATAACATGCTTAGCAGAGTTGTGTAAAAAGTAATCTAACTTACAACTACTAACTACAATTATTTTTTGTAGGTAATAATTAAGACCAGCGATTATTGTAAAGTAACAATCGTAAACCATTAATAAATTAAAAAATAATCACTTAAATATTTTCGATTAATTACTAAATGTCATTGCAATCAAGATCACTTTACAATTGCATGATTACTTTTTCTACAAGCTTTATATTAATTTGCTATGTTCGTATGTAACATGTCGCCAAATTTTGCAAAATTTGAAAACCTTTTTCCGACAGCTTCCTAGTATCTGATTGATCTGAAACATCGCATGCTTATGTAAGTCCGGAGTCAATCCAATGAACAATGAACTGGAACTCTGATGGCAAATGGCACGGAAGTTGAAATTATGCTTGTATGTTTGTTTTGCCATTTACGGAGAAGCGCGCGCGCCAAATTATTTGTATCTTTGATGAAGCAAAAGGATTTCCGTTGGAACTATGAGTTGGAAAGTGCTAGGCTATACGATTTTGGAGTCGTTGGCTTTGAGTCTCGAGCAAAAGGATTGCCGCTGGAACTATGTCATGGAAAGTCCTAAGATAGTCAAAAAAAAAAAGATAGTCAGTTCGGAATAATATGTATAAATTTTAAAAGTTTGACACACCGCACCGGTATATGCTATCCGTTATACAAGTATACCATACAATATCATCAGGCTTCATATTAGTCTTGTTATATGTATAGGTATACTACAGAATTTCAGTGCCTCAAGCATTTAAAATGTACTGCAGAAATCGTACAATAGCTATGTTTTTAAAATAAAAGACCAAAATGTTCTCATATGGAGAATATTCTCTCTGCTCATCACTGATAAACATCTAGTTCTTTACACAATACGACTTGTGCGAATGACGTGAATTCAATGCTATTTCAGAGATCGAATACAACATTGGATTAGTAGTGGAGCATTTGAAAATGTGGGATCCTTATGCCCACATTTGGAAAGTAGACAAAGAAAGTTTCTTGCAAAAATACCGGGAAGAAGGGCATACAGCGGCCGAATTTGATGACCTTATTATAAATTATAGCAATCTGGCTAACTCTGTTCAGATACTGGAAACCATTAACCAGGTAGGAAACTGACACAAATCATGTAAAAAGTTAAGTGACGACTAAGAGCAAGTTGTTCTATAGGTATAGAAGGCTTTGAAAATAAATTATATTTTCGGCGAATGTTGATATTTTATTCTCATTGATATCATTGTCTGATTTGTTGGTATCTACATAAATGTACATAGGTACCTAAGTACTGTACTGACATTTAACATACTCTTTGGTATCGACTGCGGTAGCAGTCAAGTTTGGGCTGACCTTAAATTATGTAGGCATTTTGGAGTAGTGATCTTAGCTTTGAATTCCACCCATTCATACTAAGTATTGGATTAAGCAATTTTAACAACGCCTTCATGGTATCAGCATTTGTTTTTAAGCCAAAAAAATTAAGCTAAAAAAATTGCGAAAATTAAGCTTTGAGCTTAATTTTCGCAATTTTTTTAAGCTTAATTTTTTACTAGAATATACTTATACTTTCAGATACATTTCGTAACACTCAATTCAAGTGAGTTGAAGAAATCTATTATAGCTCACTGTATTGTATGGCAGACTAAGTTGGGAGAATTATTAAGAACCATTACTGAATATGATATTGATGTCGTCTATTCTTACGTTGAGAAGAGCAGCGAAGAAGCCATGCAGGTTGGTAATAAACCTGTTTTGAATAAATAAAGGAACAAGTAACTGCCATGACCTAGAAAATTAATGCTATTTATATTTCAGATGCCAGCAACATTAAAAGAGTTAGCAGCAGCAATAGCTACTTACGAGCGACTAATTGGAGATATCCCTGTAAAGGAAAACACTTTTCCACCTATAACTGACCAAATGAATACGCTTGGTATGTCTTATAACCAAGATTTTTTGAAAAAAATACAAGTCATGATTATTGAATCGGTATATCTTGGATGACATAATAATATTATTTCCTTTCATGTTATTTCTCTCTATCTCTTTTTTAGCGAAATTTGAGGTGGAACTTAGTACAGACATGGTAACGCGTCACGAAAATATTCCCGTATTGTGGTTGGAGTATTTGAATTTGTTAGAAGAAGCCAAGAAAGCACTTGAACTTAATAAAGATAAGTTTAAGGCGGAGCTCTTGGAGCAAGCAGAGGTATTAATGCAATATTTACTTTATATGAATGCTTAATTAATTGTACAATATTGAACAAAGCCGTGGTGAACTTTCTGCTACACTGTATGACTAGTCTTACCATAATAATACTAGCACATAGCACATTATAAATGCACAATACGCATATATTGGTCTTCTCTGCCCTATCTATATAACCCTTTCATAAAAGGATTACTTACTGATTAACAAAGTGTTTCATTTCATATTTACACTATTAATTTTAATTGACAGTATAATATTCATAGTAAAAATATTATAGATAACTATTGTACCTAACAGGAATTTAAAGAAGCGGCAAAAGACTTTGCTGAAGATTTTTATAAAACTTGCCCCATTAGTTCCGAAATTACTGGCAAAGATGCACTATCACAGTTAAAAGCATACAGAGAGCAATTGAACGCTTTGAGAGCTCAAGAACAGGCGATACGCGATGGACTCGCTGTGTTTAATCTCACGTAATATACTTATATTTGTGAATTTCATATTTTACAAGGTATATTTATGTAGCAGACATTGACCAATAGTTATACTTCGAGGAGAAAAATGTCAGAAAAGGCACTAAACATTCCTGAATATTTACCATTTAAGTATATATGTAATATTTACTACTATGTGTATTCACGTACTTAGGTATTTTTAATAATAGTCATAGGAGTAGTGATTAACCATTAGTAGTACCTAACTAGCGTTTAACAAATTGGGACGGTAGTATTTGATGTCAATGGTATTCAGATAAATTTGATTTTTATAGGACTCCAGTGAATCTGGATCTCCAGAAAATGGAAAAGGAATTAGAGAAACTCGAGGAAGTATGGGGCTTAGTGAACCAATGGGAGGAGTCTTGGGAGAAATATAAAAATCAAACGTTCTGGGAAATGGAAACTGATGAAATGGAAGAAAATGTCATGAATTTGTTCAGGTAAATATTTAATTTTTAACTTCTCTACATGTATCTACCTATCCTTAACAAGTCAACCATACTCTTATTCTTATATAAAAAACGGTGCTATTCCTTTATCTTGGGATAAAGTTTCGAACAAGTTTTAGCTGTATGTACCTAAGGTATACCTACCTAATGCCAAAACTGGATGTAATAAGTTATCTCATACCTGCCTACCTACCTTAAGTTAAAAGTTGATATTTAAAGTGAATGATATTATTTAAATATTTTATGCTGTTTACAGAAACCTAAATCGACTATCACGACAATTGAAAGATAAAGGCTGGGAAATCATAGACACAACTCGCGTCAAAGTTGACGCATTCAGAAGAACATTACCATTGATTGGCGATTTAAAAAATCCTTGCATGAGGGAACGCCACTGGGATAGAATTAAAGAATTAATGGGAGTGTAAGAAATTATCTATTGATTCATCATCTTTATGTAGAACACCTTAATTTCTCATTAAGTTATTACTGCGAAAGTAAGTTAGATATTCGCATTATGAAATTGCCAAAAGTGGTTACAATATTATGTTAAGTGACAATGTTAAATGATCCAATACGCTGCTATTCGAAATTTACTATGTGCAACATAAAATAATATTAAATGAACATAACATTGTAAGTTTTTTTTAATTATTTGAGTCTTTAAGATCAGCCCAATTCTTTGATTTGGCATAAATGACCATTATACCACTTTTGTTTCTTTAAAACACGTACAATAATGCAAATGTGAAAAAATCTGTAAAACATAAAAGAGAGTAATAAATGATCTTAATGCCTCAGTAAATATAGTCCCGTTATCTCACACACACTTAATGTAACAGAGATTTTGATCAAGACTCTGAAGATTTCAAGCTGGAACTGATAATGCGTCTGAACTTCCAAGTATACGCTGAAGATATAGCTGAAATATCTCATGCTGCCACAATGGAATTGAACATAGAAAACGGATTGAAAGCTATTCGGGACGTGTGGAAGAACACGACCTATGAGATGTCTCATCACAAAGGGGATATGTACCGGATAAAAAATGTTGAAGACGTTATGCAGGTCTCTTACGAAATTTTGACAAATTGTAGACCTAATATTACCAGCTGCTAAATTGTGTCGATTAACTTCAAACTTGGATAAATCCACTCTACCCTTTTTAGAGGTATAAAAGAAAAATGATAACCATCTTACTTTGATGGTTCAAATATGCAATATTTTATTTATTATGACAACACTATTGAGCAAAACCATTCTGTTCAGCAAATTTAGCTTATAAACCATACATAGTTACAAAAAAAAAATATTTAGATTGGATTTACCTTCAACAGTATAATTTGTGGTAGCTCACTAAATATGGTTTTATTCAGTTACCTACCACATATTTTATAAAAAATAATACAAACTAAATAAGGAAATCAAGTTAGTTAAATTTTACAGAAAGATTAATTAAAATCTTTAATTATTTTCAACAAAATTTAATATTTCTTCTGAGTCATCTTCTTCATTTTCTTCTTCGTGGATTGGTGGCCCTATCACATTCTTATTGTTAAGCACTTGTTTGTAATAATCAATACAAACAAGTTTGTAATAATCAACGATGCCCAATCTTGGCCAAAGTGCGTTTCCAGTAATTTGCGAACATCAATTAATTTTGCTGACTTTTTTTGAAACAATAGAACAACAAAAAAAATGGTTAATAAAAAGTATCATTAACGGTTAGCACAACCCTAGTGTCAAGTCAAGATTTTCAAACGAACTAATTTCAAACTTACCGAATTTTTGCTCTTTCCTCTTTCCTACGGCGTAGGTTTATATTTGGCCGCTTCCGGGCTTTATTTGGCGACACAATTTGAATTGATTTTTCCATGACAAATGGCTCTTAAATGACTAAATAATAAAAAAAACAATGTAAAGCGGGATTGTACAGTGCTTATGTCGCAGAGTTTACGTCAACTGACGGCCATGTTGAACAAACGCAATTCGCTGATTGGCTCAGATGGACATAACTAAATTTGAAAAAACCCGTCTCTTGGATCTATCTGACTTTGATAGAATATTATGAGTTTAACGGTTTTTTTCCCAAGAACCATATGGATTTATATTAGACTGATAAAATAGTTTAAATGTATTTTTTTACCCTTTATTTTGATACCAAAAACTTGAAAATTCTCAGAATGGGATTTATCCGAACTTGAAGTCAACCGACACAATTTTAGTCGTAATACTAAATATATTATTAGTAAATAAAAGAACTCATGTACGGTTCTGCTATTAACTACGATGTATTTAGATTGATTACTTAACTCAGTATCCTCGCTATCCTCTCCTCCCACTCCTCTATATCGCCGCAGGTAATGCGCATTACACTGAATCAGGGACCCTAAATCCTTAAAAAGAGAGGTGTAATAAGAGTTAGGGCCCTAATTATCTAACCAATTTTCAATGCCACCTCGATTTAGGGCCCTGATTCAGGGGTTATTACATAGCCGTTTAGGGACTGAGTTAAGCGCGAGCGCCGGAATATGGACATTATATGTTTTGTTTTTGAAGACCTTGTTCTTCCGGGGCGTAGAAACGCACGGAAAGCTAATACGGCAAAGTAATTTCAAAATAGTGCTATTGTTACTTTTGTTCATCATTTTTTACCAGATATTGGAAGATCATCAGGTGCAGTTATCTTCAATGAAATCCACAAAATATGTTGAACCATTCATAAAAGAAGTAGAATATTGGGAGAAATCTCTGGGCTATGTCGCCGAATGTATTGAAGTAAGCGTATTATATGAACTCATATCTTTCAATAAAATGTCACATATGTAGGTGCTACAAAGAAATAAATATTTTATAGATTTCTCTACAAGTACAACGAAGATATCTGTACCTTGAAACTATATTTGCTGGTGAAGATATTCGAAAACAGTTACCGAGAGAAGTGTTAATCTTTGATACGCTCACTGCTGATTGGACAGAAATAACTTTTAAGTGAGTTAATAATATTTGTAATAAGTACCTAGTTAAAAACTAGCAGAAACCATATTACTTCTTAAATATTTACTTCGAATATTGAAATATTTTATCTATATTTGTATCCTACCTATAGTAGAGCGCTGAAACACAAAAAATTTAAAATTATCAGAACCTACTTCCAATTCCAAATAATTAAATAAAAAAAATATCAAAAAACAAAACCGGCAAAAAAAAATATTTTATAAAATTATTCAACATGTAGGGTTCTGGAGTAAAATAAAACGTCTGGTGTTCCGATATGGTTCATCTATTGTCAAAAATAAGCTTCCTAATATTACAATACATCGACATACAATTCGTCATTCAGATAATGCGCACCAAAAACCAAAATAACCAATCGCCAAGGATCGCATCTGTCTCACTCCAACGCACGCTTGCGCCGGTAATGTGCTCCCGCTCGCACGACTATATAAATGCGTGCCACACGCAGAGCCCGCGCCAGTGTCTCCAAAACATCAACGCCGGCGTGCCGCCGGCGGTCGTCCAATGCACCTGTCCGCACAGCGCGCGGCGTGCGCGCATGCGAACGAGTCCCATATCACTCCCCCCTAAGCGAAGCGTACTACTGGTTTGATGGATCTGCCAGATCTTGTAACGTAGGTCTGTGGGACGAGATCGGCGGGGGTGTCCAAGTTCTCATCGTAAGTATAGGCTGGCTTGAGTCTGTCCAATGATATGACTGATGTTCGCCGCGGTAGTTTGATCTTGTAGAACTTGTCGAAACGATGAATCACCTCGTACGGACCTTCGTATGGCGGGGTTAACGGCGATCGAACTGTGTCGCTTCGTACGAAAACATGTGTGCACGTAGAGAGGTCCGTGTGAATGAAAGGCTGCGTATGACTGTTGTTTGAGCGAGGAGATGATCTGACTGATGCCATGGTGTCCATGAGTCGGCGTATGTAATCGTTGTCGACAATACTTGTCTCAGACGGTACTATGAGATCGGCAGGCAGGCGAAGCGTTGTACCGTACGTCATCATTGCTGGACTGAGACGGTTGTTGTTGCGTAGCGCCGTTCGCAGTCCGAGTAGTACGGTGGGTAGCTCTTCTGTCCATCGAGTTGTGTTGCCGCGAGCCATGAGCGCGGCTTTTAACGTTCGGTGCCACCTCTCAATTTGGCCGTTCGCTTGTGGGTGATAGGCCGTGGTGCGAATTCTGGTGATGCCAAACCTCTTCATTAATGCATTGAATAGCGACGATTCGAATTGGCGGCCTTGATCCGTTGATATTCTTAGTGGGCAGCCAAATCTCGCAATCCAGTTTTCATATAGGGTTTTCGCGACGTTTTCAGCCGTGATCTCGTGCATCGGGATAGCTTCGGGCCACTTCGTGCATCGGTCAATGATGGTTAGAATATAACGGTTGTCGTTAGATATTCGCAATGGCCCGGTGATGTCTATGTGTATGTGTGCGAAGCGTTCAGATGGTGGGAACTCGCCGAGCGGGGTTACAACATGTCGGTGTATTTTTGCTCGTTGACAACTGACGCATGCTCGGGCCCAGTCCCCGATCTCCTTGTTCATGTTCGGCCAAAAGAATCTCGAACTGACTTCCTTTCGCGTGGTTCTAACGCCGGGGTGACATAAATCGTGTTGTGCTTTGAATGCAGCAAAACGGTGCGACTTCGGCAGGTACGGTCGGGGGGTACTCGTAGAATTTTCGCACGTAATTGGTCGGCGTCCGCCCGGCATAGTGACGTCAGTGAACTTCAAGTTTGCTTGGCTCCGTAGTTGTTTTAGTAGCGGATCTTTTTCTTGCTCGCATGCTAATGTGTTGTAGTCAATCGTTGTTGGGCACTGTATGTCTTCGATACGTGACAGGGCGTCCGCTACTGTGTTGTTCTCTCCTTGCACGTATTTGATTTGGGTGCAAAACTGGCTTATGTAGTGCAACTGACGTTCTCTTCGAGGTGTGTCGGTGCTACTTGCTTGGCGTGTTAGTGCGTAAGCAAGTGGCTTGTGGTCAGTGTAAATGACTACTTCACATCCCTCTATCAGCCGACGAAAATGTTTGACCGCCATGTAGATGGCCAGTAATTCTCGGTCGTACACGCTGTAGCGGCGTTGCGTTGCGCTCATTGATTTGGAGAAATAAGAGAGGGGTTTCCACACGCCGTCGACTCTTTGTTGTAATACGGCGCCGACGCTACAGTCTGATGCGTCTGACATGATGGCGAGTTCACAACCCGGAGCTGGATGCATTAACTCTGTGGCTTCTAAAATGCTTGCACGGCACTTCTCGAAGGCTATCTTTGCCTCGGGACTCCACTCGATGGGTGTTTTGTCATTTCGTTTGCGGTTGTGCAGGTATTTGTTGAGTTCAGCTTGCAGTTCGGCTTGATGTGGTAGGCAGCTGCGGTAAAAATTGAGCATGCCTAGGAAACGTCGCAGTTCGGCGATTATTTTCGGTCGTGGGTACTTCGAAATAGCTTCGGTTCGCTCTTGTGTTGGTTTGATTCCATCGGTCGAAACTTGATAGCCGAGATAGTTTATCTTTTGCTTGCCGAATTCGCATTTTTCTAGTTTCAGCATAACGCCATACTGCTTGAGTCGCTCTAGGACTTGCTTGAGGAGGAGTTTGTGCTGGTTTTCGGTCTCCGAGTACAGGAGAATGTCGTCAACAAAACAGAAGCAGTTGTCTATTCCTCGTAGCACTTGATGCATGAATCGCTGGAACGTTTGACTGGCGTTCCGCAGTCCAAATGTCATGCATTTGAATTCAAACAAGCCAAAAGGAGTAATTAGTGCTGTTTTCTGTGCATCTTCTTTTGAAATAGGAATCCAATAGTAGGCCATTTTGATGTCGAGCTTCGAGAATATCTTCATATTGTGCAGCTGATGTGTGAAATCTTGAATGCGGGGTAGCGGGTAGCGGTCGGGTAATGTAGCCGCGTTTAATCTGCGATAATCGCCGCATACACGTAGGCCACCGTCCTTTTTCTTGACCACATGAAGCGGACTGGCCCACGGGCTGTTCGAGGGTACACAAATGCCTTGTTCGAGCATGCGCTCGAATTCTTCCTTCGCTGACTTGTACTTGTCGGGGGGTAGCGGGCGCGCTCGAGCGAACAGCGGCGGCCCCGTTGTTTCTATGCGGTGAACGACTTCATGCTTCGCAGGTTCTTTTAAAGACATTGGGCGCAGGACTTCTGGATACAGCTGCAGTATGTCGTGGTACACTTGATCGGAGCTAATGAAGTGAATTGAGCTGTCCCCGCCGGTTTTGACTTCAAAAGCGTCGATTGATAACTCGGTAACGTTGTCTATGAGTTTTCTTCTATGAAGGTCAACTAGTAGCTTGAAGTGTCTTAAGAAGTCGGCTCCCAGGATCGATGTTTTCACGTCTGCTATAGTGAAGTTCCATAAATAGCTGCGCCGTAGACCAAGATTCAGCCTGAGCGCCTTCTCGCCGTACGTTTTGATTGGAGTGTTGTTTGCCGCGTACAATTGGTAGGCGCTTGATTTGTTGACTTTCCTTTTGCTTGTAACGGCTAATACGGATATGTCTGCGCCCGTGTCCACTAAAAATCGTTCTCTTGTGTTACGATCAAACACGCAAAGGCGGTTGGTGTTGCTTGGTACACCGACGCCCGCCATCGTCGGTGTAGAATTTAGTTTAACGACGGTGGTTGAACTTTTCCCCTTCTACAGCACGGCGACTCGCATCGTTTCGCCTTGTCTCCGAAACGGAAATGGTATCTGCATTCCCACGTTGCATCGCCGGGTTTCACGGACTTCCTACTGCCATTGAAGCTTCTTGATCTTGAACGGGAACGATAAGGACGACGATGATAGCGTCGCGTCGTCGGTCGCCCGCGTAACTCAGCCACTTCTAGGTTCAATTTCTCGATTTGTCTCGAGAGTACGTCTAATTGAGCAGACACGACTGGATCTTTCGAGCTCGTGGAGACGGCGGCTATTGTTGCGGGTTCGGAGTACTCGACCATTTTGTCAGCCATCGCAGCGAGTGTTTCTAGTGACGATTCCGTGTTGATCGACAGCACGACGCGGACTTGTGCGGGTAGGTGATTCAACCATTCGATTTTTAATCCTTCGTCTGTGATCATTCCGCTGCCCAATTCTCTCATCTTGCGTAGAAGTTGCGTTGGCTTCTGATCCCCCAATTCGAGACCGCTTATTAGCTTCTGAAAGTTCTTCACGTCCGATTTGTCGTATACCGCCAGTAAGCGATTCTTCACAGCGGCATATTTGTCAGCAGCTGGCGGATTGTATAGAATGTCGGTGATATGTTGCAAGTCCGTGGCCTGTAGCTGTTGCAACACATATCTATACTTTTGGTCGTCCGAAGTTTTTAAAGGGTCTGTGACGGCTTCAAATTGGATGAACCAGGCCCGCGGAAGTTCCCGCCAGAATGGTAGCAGTCTTGACTGGATCGAGACAGCCCCCAGATGGTATTCAGCTCTCGGTGCTGGATCAGGTGTGGACACTCGAGCTGGTGTGATGGGTGGGGATGTTGGTGGTGATGTTTCCTTTGTATCTGTCGACATTTTTCTTGTTTTTTTTTTGCGTCGGGGTCACCAATTGTAGGGTTCTGGAGTAAAATAAAACGTCTGGTGTTCCGATATGGTTCATCTATTGTCAAAAATAAGCTTCCTAATATTACAATACATCGACATACAATTCGTCATTCAGATAATGCGCACCAAAAACCAAAATAACCAATCGCCAAGGATCGCATCTGTCTCACTCCAACGCACGCTTGCGCCGGTAATGTGCTCCCGCTCGCACGACTATATAAATGCGTGCCACACGCAGAGCCCGCGCCAGTGTCTCCAAAACATCAACGCCGGCGTGCCGCCGGCGGTCGTCCAATGCACCTGTCCGCACAGCGCGCGGCGTGCGCGCATGCGAACGAGTCCCATAAACATAAATTATACAATATAGACAATTACAGTAAACTAAATGGGTAAACATTTTATTAATAATATTTGGCTTTAAAAACACATTCAAAAAAGTTTTACTTACTTACTTAAATTCGTCTAGTGGAACTGGATTCCAAGATAAACTTTACTTTACGGCGCTCCACTAATATGGTCTCGATAATAAGTTAAGCATATTCTTCCAAGTACCTACTGTAACTTACTAACAGTGATTTTAATATATTCTTGCTTTGAACATAGTATGCATGCTGGTGCTAATGCAGTCGAAGCTTGCTTCTACAAGCCATCTCCATATGTCTATAATAAGTTAAATATGATGGTGGATAACTTAGATGGTATTCTACGAGCGTTGGAAAAATATCTAGAGACAAAACGTCAATTATTCCCGAGATTTTATTTCATATCTAATGATGATCTACTTGAGATTCTTGGCAATTCAAAAAGACCTCAACTTATTCAAGTGCACCTGAAAAAACTGTTTGATAATTTGACGAAAATAAGGATTGATAAGGTAATTTTTACAAGAGTTAATTGTTACTTAAATACATATAGTAAACAAAAAGGTTTTAACCGATTTCAAAAAAGAACGTTCTCAATTCGGGTGGTTTTTGTATGTTCGTATAACTTCGTCATTTATATGCTGATAATCAAAACTCTTTTTTTTTTTTCGAAAGAGGTTTACTCTAAAATGGTTTCCTAAAAATTCAGTAAAGATCTGATGATGAGTTACAAAGGCAGACAACGAAACCCTCTCCTCAACAAATGTCAGCAAATCACCCGTAATTGGGTAGTTGACTACAAGAAAAAAATATATTTTATACAAACTAGGCAATAATAAGTCTTAAAATGTTTTGAAAATAAAGAGATTTTTTTTTAATTTAACATGTTTTTGAATTTAAAAGCATGAAAACGAATTCTATAAGTAATGATTTGACGATAGGAACTTATGACGTCACATGTTGTTATTTCATACACATAACTTGTTGTTTTGACATTTCTTAAAAAGAGACTGATTTGACTTGACAAACAACATCCCCCATTGAAGACGGTGAGATGTTTTTTTTGTAAATAAGTTTTTAATCACTGGTTTGAGGCACATTTAATATTGAACAGAAACATTTGTGAGTTCAACTAAATAATTAGCGTAGCTCAGATCAGTAATAATTTTAATTTTTAAAATAACACTATGACATGCTTCTCGGCGGTCGCCAGTAAGTCAAGTAAAAGCATAGTAATTTTACGTATTCTTTGGCTATAACTTTTGGTAATGGTAGAAATTTGTTTTAAAAGATTGCAACATTTTTATGTCATACGCACGTGTTGTTGTTATTGTGTCAATTTTATCAAAACGTCAAATTTACAATGCATCAATTTCATTTTAAAAATACTAAATAAAAATAACATAATTCAAGAGTTGACTGTTACCTTTATAATTATAAACCTTCTTAAGAATAAACCTGGAACATGGATTTCAAGGAAATTTTAGAAAATTGCCATTTTGTACCTATGAGCACTATGGTAAGTTCGCGTGTTTATTTTAATACCAAAGAATATAAGTACGAGAGTTTAATACTGTATATATTATGTAGAATCATTAAAGCTTAAAATTGTATTGTCCGCTATCCACCTCGTCTACATAAACAGTTTATAAACAAACAAACATTGTAAACATTGTCAATTTGGAAAGAGTTTTTAAGCTTTATTTCGGTTTAACTTATTGCTGTACGAACTTGATATGAAGTGATTTATTATTAGTATTTTGAATTTATGTCAGTAAGGAATTAAGAAAAAATACTAATTATCTCGCAATTTACAGAAAAAAGTAATAGATTTGATGGAGACACCACAAGGATTTGATCCAATAGAGAACTATTGTCGACGAAACCTTTTTAAACTGCAACAAAGTCGAACAAGTAGTATAAAAAAATCAAGTTATTGTGATAGAAAATTCAAGACAGTTTTCCGAGCGGCTTGCTGTAGAGCTATTTATTCACATGATTGGAATAAGTTGCTGTATTTACTGAAGAAGTGTCCCCCTTGGATACATGAGAGGAAGGATATTAATGAAGGAGCTCTGTATGTCAGGGTTAGTACTAAGATTTTGCAATAAGAGAAACACATAAACAATTGTAGATTTTTTTATAATGTATGACTTAAGGAAGAACAGTACTTTAGTACTATACAAATCTGTACTAATATTACAATGCTGAAGAATTTGTTTGTTTAAACAAGATAATATTAGGAACTACTGGTTTGAGTTGAAAAATAACACTTTTATGGAGGCTATAAGCCATACACCTCACTATGACTAATAAATTATATAAATTGAGCGTCGATGAAAAATGTTGCAAAAACAGGAAAAATTGATGCAGACGAAATTGGCCAGGTCTTCTAGTTAAACACATAAGTAGTGTCGAAAGACATACTGTAGTAGTTGTTGAAAAAAATGTTAGATTACAATAAACAACCGTCATTAATGGACTCAAATCCAAACAT
Source organism: Herminia tarsipennalis (assembly GCA_945859575.2). Taxonomy (NCBI): domain Eukaryota; kingdom Metazoa; phylum Arthropoda; class Insecta; order Lepidoptera; family Erebidae; genus Herminia; species Herminia tarsipennalis. The sequence continues at coordinate 2,695,256 of OX243834.2, read as the reverse complement.
ACATTTCACATGAAATCCACTTATCTTGAACGCTTTTGTTAAAACACAAAATAATACTGGATTTATCAGAAATAGAATCTCATGTCAGTAAACGCTGGGCTATTACAGTATAATAATAATATAATATATAATAATAATAAGCTTATTTTATTCCATTACAATAAATAGTTAAATACATAATTTTGTTAAAGTATATTGTCTTAATTTTATACCTCATATTTAACTTTCAGGCTCTACTGATCCTCCTGATGTACCATCCCACATCTCAAGCACTAGGCTTATTAAATGAATACCTGCATTTAGTCTGGTCATGCCGCTCAGATGAAGATAAAAAAGCAGCACTCAAGATATTGTTGACATTACCTGAAAAATTACATGGTTTTACAAGTGGAAAATACTACAGTAAAAGCAAAAATATGGCTTGACAACTCTGAAATCATTGATGTAATTATACTAATAAATAGGATTTAAAATTCTTTTTCTGTTGGGAAGCAACACTAACCCCGAGTGACATAGGCTATTTTTATCCCTGTTTTCCCATGGGAACGGGAACTATGCGGGTGAAACCGCGAGGCGTCTGCTAGTTAATTTATAATTAACCAGTTTTTACTCCTCCCACATGGTTGTTAGTTAACTCAATAAAAATTATCCTGTCTCCCTAGGACTCAAACTATCTCTATACCAAATAATAATATCATCTAAATCAGTTCAGCAGTATAAGCATGAAAGCGTAACAGATAGGTACTTTCATATTTATAATATTAGTTTGAATTTTTGCACAAAATTTTGTGAGTATTTTGTGATATAATGATGTGTGCAAATTCAACTAAACTGAAACTAGAGATGTAATAAAAAAATATTATAAAAACAAAAAATGCTAATTGCTGAATTAACCTGAAACTTATTATAGCCTATGTCACTCAAACAATTGTGATAGATCCAACAACACCTCACATGAAGCTATAGAGAATGCCAGAGAAATGGACATAAAATATGCTTAAAAGGAATTCCTTCTGGCGCAGTCAAATCAAAAGGCTTTCTATTATGTGTCAAAATAAATAGGTACAGGTTTACAATCCATGGATAAACTGCCACTATGAATATATATTTGGCACCAGTGTTTGAATGGAATGGAATTTGAATTTTATTTTGAGGGAAGTGGGAGGGGCTTAGCAACTGCTCTGCATTCATGATTTTGGTTTGGAAGGGTAGGATCCTCTGAAGAGTGTCACACTGAAGTAAAAACATACAAGAGGACTTGGCTATTTATGGGCGAAGCAGAGAGGGGTATTGGAGCTTTGTGATATTTATAACTCTTACCTAAGTTCCATTTGTTGTTTTAATTTGAATTTGTGTTGTGTTGTGAGGTGCATTATTAGCACAAATAGAGAGTAGAGAAGGTAACAGATTTGTGTATGTGTGTTTTTCATACGCGTTTGTATTAATGCTACCTTCTATAGATTTTCTCAGTATTTTATGTTATTAGAATAAGTAAGTGAGAACATTAAATGATTATAAATATATTTATTCTAATGTCTTTCATGTTCCTATTTGTTATTATGCTAGAGTACCCTATTAGCAAGGAGGTCATTCATTCGGAAACATACTGATTGCTTGAGAATTAAGAGAATATAGGAAAACTATGTTGGCTAAAGTTTATTTTTTGTTTGCAGGTTGGAGTCCTTCCCGAGTCGATATCACGATCATAAGATTGTAATATCTTCGACTCAGGAGGGACTCGAACCTGCGAACATAGGAGTAGTTACGGTACTGTTCCTACATGATAACCTGTCCGCCAACCAAACCATGTTGAAAAAAAATATTGAATTTGTCCTTTTTGCATATTGATTTAATTTTAATTGATTTAAACCAATTGTCACGCTATCTACTTTGTACCCACAAGGCTTTTTCCTATCATCTTTTCCTTTTTTACTAAATTTATATTCAATAAGACGCTATTCAGTTAACTTATTTTTTGTTTAATATTTATTTTGGCTTTTGTAGAATGCTCTAGGCCTCCCAGTAGCGAAAGCAATGATGTCTGAAGATGGTGAATGTGTAGAATGGAAATATAATGTGGTATTGGACGGTCCTGCTGAAGTGTGGCTGCTCAACCTTGAACACATTATGAGGGTTGTTCTTAGAGAAGTAAATATTGATCTTTTGTTACAGTAGTTTTGTTGAAGTAGAAATTATCGGGTTAGTGTGTAGATCTCTTACTCATTTGCAATTTCCTACTGATGTAATACACCTGTAGTAAGTAATTTTAATTATCAATCTCATTCAATTGTAATTCGAATAAGATACTGATATTATTGTAATTAAATATGGGCCTGGATGTAGCAGAGGCAGATTTTTCACTCATCCCCCGCCCCTTCCCCACCGGTGAAAGGATCGGCACTCCCCCTGCCCTACGCCGCGATGTACTTAGAAGGTATCGGGTAAAACGCGCGACGGGGGTCGTGCACCCCCGTCGCGCGTCATGCGAGTGGTTCACGCTTAACCATCCCACATCTCAAGCACTAGGCTTATTAAATGAATACCTGCATTTAGTCTGGTCATGCCGCTCAGATGAAGACAAAAAAGCAGCACTCAAGATATTGTTGACATTACCTGAAAAATTACATCCTGAATAAGGGGGTTAGTCTGCACCGGTGGGCATAGGTACTCTATTTCTCTTGAACGAAATTCAAAATGTTATAGTCTTACATTTCTAAAGTTTCCTATAGGTTAGGTTACTACTATTAATTAATTTTTGGATAAGCACAAAAAGTCCGATCCCAAACGATTTTCGAGAACGAGTGGAGTGAGTTTATAGCCATAATTGGGTTAGGCCTCCTGTTCGTGTAGGATTGTCATCGCTTGCATTTGTGTACAGAAAATGTATTCGTTCAATTGCCTTCATGTAGGTACCTTATTTACAAAATACATTTTCTTTTCTATCCCATATTAAACAAGGTAAAAGGGAAAAAGCTAGCTTGTCTGAAATATGAATAAGTAACATGCGTTTTCCTATAGCAACTGATACTAACACGAGCGGCTTTGAGGAAGTGTCGCTATCAACGCGAAGTATGGATCAACGACTGGCCTGGACAACTAGGAATTACTTGCAGTAAGGTTTGTATCATTTTCACTATATTTTTGAGAAACCAATATACAAGAAAAAGTTGTGAATAAAAGAACGCCTATCAAGTTTAACATAGCAACACAACACCTAAGTTTTTACTATTTATTTTTTAACTGCTGTAGTGTTAGTGTTTGTGGTTAATGGCTACACGCTTCGAGCATGCTTGCACAAACCAGTTTGTGCAGGTAAGAGCGCACATGTTGATGGCAAGACTGTATACCGTCATTCCGACTACACGTGCGCTCTTAACTGCGCAAACGGTTTGTGCAAGCATGCTCGCAGGTAAGACGGAGCGTGTGGCTGGGCCATCACGCAGGCCTGTAAGCGCGGCTTGCGCAATCGTTCGTGCTGAAGATTAGATTGCGCAGTCATGGCCGGTCATTCAAACCAGGTTTCAATCCGATTTTGTTCGACTCTGAGGTTTGCACAGGCCAGTATTCACGAGCTTACCTGCACGTGTGGCCACTCTACGGCCCATTCCCAACATGTCAGTTAAGACTGTACAAAATAGACGGAACACCGTATCGTGCAGATAAGCTCGTGAGTGCTGGACTGTGCAAACCTCATAGTGGCAAACAAATCGGATTAAAGCGTGGCTTGAATGAACGGCCACACGTTAAGTAAAACCGTGCAAACCAAAACTACGCAAGCCGCTCTTCCGGGCTTGCGTGCTTTGCGCAGTTAAGAGCGCACGTGTGGATGTAAAGCTGGCATTGCTAGTTATCTTTTTTTTTTTAAAAAAGGGCCTGGCTACACGCTCTGTCTTGCCTGCCCCGTCCCACGTGCGTCCATCTTTTTTGTCATGACTGTACAAAAAACCCGAACACTGTTTAGTGGCCATACGTGTAATGATCCGTACACACGACAACGATACATCGTGGCGATTTGACTGCGCAGTCTGTTTGTGCAATTTTATCGATGGTGTGTACGAAAATTGGCGCAGATTTTTTGGTTGGTGCAAACGATCAGAGGCAGCTACAGAATATATTTGTTACTGCCTCCGTAACATAGTTGTCGATCGCATTTGCACAGTTCTGTCGTGGTGTAGTAAACACAAGAGAAAATCTGTGTTCTTTACAACTTTTCATGAGGACTTATTGCTTCTCTCATCGCGCTATAACTTTTAGGGTTCCGTAGCCAAAATGGCAAAACGAAACCCTTATAGTTTCGCCATGTCCGTCCGTCCATCCGCACCTTTGCTCAGAGGCTGTAAATTTGCATGGATACACGTATTACTTACGCCGACAAAGTGAAAGAATAAAATCTAAAAAAAAATATATATATTTTAGGCTACCTATGTATTGTGTGTATGGTGTGATTTTTTTTCTCACCTAGCTCATCGTGTGGGGTATCCTCCCTCCCCTGCCAGCCTAAGGAGTAGTAATTATAGTGAAATTAAAATAAGCCACATTATTCGGATGGTGGTGACTACGGAACTCTACATTGTGCGTGGCCCAACATGCACTTACATACACTTTATATTGACAGTAAGATTTTGTTTTAAGAAGTCATACTGTCAATATAAATAAAAGCCAGTCCTGATTTTCTTCTCTTTTGGCACAAAATAAGCAATTTAAGGTTATCGCAAATGTGTCATCATCTTCCATCGTATCCACGACATGTTTCTCGTCTGAGCTTCTGTAGAGAACTGACGATCGACGCAGATATAGGTAGTAGACGTGTAGAGACACTATAGATGTTAGACTGCACAAACGGACTACGCAGTCAAATCGCGACGATATATCGTTGTCGTGTGTACGGACCATTACACGTGTGGCCACTAAACGGTGTTCGGGTTTTTTGTACCGTCATTGCAAAAAAGAATCTATCGATCGATTTGGCTACTGTAGGTTTATATCTGACATACCTAAGCTCCACACAAAATATGTCAAAATTCTATCTCTTGGAGTCGAATCTATCGTTATATAGATTATTGAAAACGGCCGTTAGTAATTTATTCAACAACTCTCATCAGATTCAATGGACATCAGACTGCACACGTAGTCTATGCCGTTGCGAAATAATGCAAGAGAAGAAACCATTGAAGAAACTTCGTAAGAAACAGAATGAGATTCTGACGACTTTGCAGAGCATGTCTAGAAAAACAATCGGAAAGATTCTGCGCGCCAAAGTGAATGCTCTGTGCGTTATTGAGATACATTCTAGAGATACTGTCGAGAGGATGTATAAGATGGGTGAGTGCTCATAATTTGTAAGTGTATTAAGGCGAGGCCAGTTTATCCATAATGTTTCGCCTCTTTGGACTGTGGTAGTGAAAATGTATTTGGAAGTCAGAGATCATGTGTTTCCGGGGCCTTATATGGTTCCTTTCGGCGTTTTAGGACCACAATGAGAAATGACCACAATTAAAAATTACCACTTCCTGAAATGACCACTTCTTGATATGACCACATCTTGAAATGACCACTTCTTGAAAATACCACTTCTTGAAATGACCACTTCTGGTAATGACCACTTCTTGAAATGACCCTTTATATATAAATAAGCTTTTTGTAGTATATTTAGACGCTTTCATTAATTTAGGACCATTACCAGACAATTATTTACGTTTATCACAATCACAATTCATATAAGCACATCCACTTGTATTCTAATAATAAAAACTTATTATTTATTTATTTAAAACTTTATGCACAAAGTTGTACAGAGGTGGACTTAATGCTAAAAGCATTCTCTGCCAGTCTACCTTAGGGTGATATTATCTGATATCATACTATTTAAAGAGCAGGCCACTTAAAAACTATGATTAAAGAAGATCTGAGTGTTCTAATGTCATGTAATTGAAAGTTATTGTCCCCATAACTCAGGTCCCCAGCCCCTTGAAGCTGTGAAAACATTCAAACTTCTAAGTTAACGTAAAAAAAAGATACGGCCGTTTATGCCGCAAGAAACGCACATTTCCGCATTCACTAGGGAATTAAAATTTAAAGGGTATTTTCCGTTCATCTAGAAATATGAAATTTGGAAACTAATACAGTCTAAACTAATCTATACATTTGTAATTAAATCATAAATAATGGTTTTTAAAAACGCGAGACACGATTTCTGAACAATTTATATTATGTATCTACATATTTATGTACGGAACCCTCGGTGGGTGAGTTCGACTTGCACTTGCAAGCCATATTGATGCTTTTAACTTTCTTATAAAAACAAACACAAATGGGGATTTATCCGTAAGCCTGTTTACTAGATTTTCACACACATTATTGAAGACTTATACGGACATAAATGACAGTAATGTCATTAATAAACTCTAGTAGATATGCTAGCCCCACAAGTGGCCAGTTATCAAGTCAAAATGTAAAGAAAAGATGGTTTCATGTCTATTGTCATATTCCCAGAAATAACAGAAAAAATCAAGAAGTGGTCAATTCAAGAAGTGGTCATTTAAAAGAGTCGTCATTTTAAGAAGTGGTCATTTTAAGAAGTGGGCATTTTAAGAAGTGGTCATTTCAAGAAGTAGGCATTTCAAGAAGTGGTCATTTCAAGAACTGGTCATTTCTCATTGTGGTCCTAAAACGCCGAAAGGATATGGTTAATCCTACCCTGTATGCAGGGAAAATTCGGCTCGGGCGAGACTCGAATCTGCGAAGGCGTTAGCAGTCATAAGTACTTGTTCTACCGGTGGTAGGTCTAAACCATAGGCTGTCTTGGTGGGTGCACCACAGCAGTGTCAGTTATTCTTCCGTGAAATAATGTTAACACATCACTGTAATTCGGCTGTTGGGCAATGTAGCATTATAATACCTACTTGTTTCATTAACAGGTTGTATGAACGTGTCCACTTTCGAATGGTTCTCTCAACTAAAGTTTTACTGGGACCGTGAGAAGGAGGACTGCTACATCAGACAAACAAACACTAACTCTATTTATACGTATGAGTACATTGGGAATTCTGGTAGACTCGTGATCACACCACTTACAGACAGGTAAGAGTATACCAATTGGAGTAGCTTTTGTAGTATTGCCTAACTTAAAAGGTACTTCCCGCACAACTTCTGGAATCATTAATGAGTGAACTTGGGAGCGAAATTTGATAGGTCTCATGCCATCAGCATCATTGCACAACCTCAGAAATTGTTTTGACTTGACCTCAAAATTTCTTTGTGAGACTCTCGGTATAGATACCGCACTACTTTTGCTAATCTGCGTGGCTCGTTTTACAACAAAATGATGATGCAATAAATATGAGATCCGGGTTTATCCAAAACTTTTGATCCTGTGAGCAACGAAATCGCATTCAAATCGATCCACAGTCGATGGCAACAAGCTTATAAAACTGTTTTTTTTTTGCATCGGAGGTAAAACCTAATACGCAATAAATCCTGCACAGATGCTACATAACCCTAACCACGGCTTTGAACCTGTTCCGTGGTGGAAGCCCCCAGGGCCCTGCTGGTACTGGCAAGACTGAGACTACGAAGGATCTCGGAAGGGCCCTCGCCAGATGGGTGGTTGTTACCAACTGTTCTGATGGGTTGGACTATAAGGCGATGGGGAAGACTTTTGCTGGTTAGTGTTTTGTTAAGGAAGTTGTCTTCCTTATTAACGGTCAAGAAAGAAAAGAAAGGCTTGACATGAGCCTTTTAGTTCCGTTGAAAAACGAGAGCTTTGTAATTTAATATCGACAATCGAATCCCATCTTTGTGATGCTTATTTGTTATACGAAATTAGATAGAATTGCGTGAATTGTAATTGGTATCATCAGTGTTTACCTACAATCAAAATAAAACTCGCAAATGTGTATCACTGTGTTATTGTGGTAGTAGATAATTTTGTCATCATTATCATATCTAATTGCTTATAATAATACCAGGTGTATTGATTATCATTTAAAAAAAATCGCTCTTTGTTTTTTTAGAAATTTTCAAGTAATTCGCGGAAATATTTTTCAAAAGGCCATAATGCCAGCAATGTCTGAGATAGACAATAAAATAGAAAATATTTTGGAGCCTTAAATTCTTATATAATGAATAGGTATTCGATGAAACGGACATTGCGAAATGATAAATTTCCAAATGATTTTTGGAAATTTATCATTTCGCAATGTCTGTTTCATCGAATAACTAGGTTTCACGTTCGATCTCATTCCTATTTAGACTAAAAGCACATAATATCGAAAAATATTGAAATTAGGTACTGAAGGCGGCAGTAATTTTAGGTCGGAGTAATTTTTACGTTTATCAGTGGGAACCGAAACAAGTATAGCCTTCGATAAATAAAAAAAATACTAATTTGATTTTTTTATTTAGATTTTTTTGATCTGTACATAAATATGTATGTATTTTATAGAGCTTATAAGTACTACTTATAGTAGGTAGAATATTTCAATTATTGTGGGTCTACAAATTTGTCCCGACATCAACAAATTACACCAAAAGTGCTAGGAGCAAATAGATTGCCAGGAGGTATGTATGCAGCTGGTGTTGTATTTATAACGTCATTTGATAAACAAGATTTCACACACAGTTCAAATAAAAAGAAAGTACTAGGCTCACATGAACAGTAAGAATTATAATAAAGTAAAGAAATCTAACATAATTTTTTTAATATTTTTTTTACAAGTGTTACAATTTATTTTTAACTAGCTGTGCCCCGCGATGTTACCCGCGGTTTATTAGCCTTTGTGTTAATCCAGGGTGTCAGCTAACTCCATACCAACTTTTATTAAAATCGCTCAAGCCGTTTAGACGTGAAGAAGTAACAAACATACACACTTACATACTCACAAACTTTCGCCTTTATAATATTAGTGTGATTAGTTTATTAATTCTAACATTAAAACTCCCAGAAATATTAGGATTATCATTATATTAATAAAACATAATTGCAAGGATGATTTTTTTTTAATGTATTGATGCCTATACTTGTATTAAGCCGCCAGTATTAAGTTTTATTATCAATTTCTGTATAGAAAACGCTGTGTTTCCTAAAAGCCTAAAACTAGCAGTCATTAAACCACTTCATAAAAAGAATAATCCAACCAGTCTAGAAAATTATAGACCCATTGCGCTTGTCTCAATATTTCCAAAATCATTGAAAAAGTTATATATAATAATCTTTATTCCTATTTGGAGAAGAACAAAGTACTAACAAAAGAGCAATACGGTCACAGAATCAAAAAAAAAATATTAATTGGCAATCTATAATTTAGTCAATAATATTGATGCAAATATGGATAGAAAATACCCGTTATTCTTAGACATGACAAAGGCATTCGATTTTATCGATTACAACATACTTGGTGCTATATCTAGATAAGTACATATATATTTTATACTAGTGGACGCCTCGCGGTTTCACCCGCGTAGTTCCTGTTCCCGTGGGAATACAGGGATAAAAAATAGCCTATGTCACCCGGGGTTAGTGTAGCTTCAAAGCTATGAAAAAAATTTTCAAATCCATCCAGTAGTTTCGGAGCCTATTAATACAATCAAACAAACAATCAAATCTTTCCTCTTTATAATATTATTTTATTTAAGTATGGAATCAGAGGCAATATCCCCTTGATCAAACCCTACGTAATCTACAGAAAGCATCTCACAAGTGTCATAAAAATAAATACTTACACCAAAACTGAAACAGTTTGTCTATTTAAACAAAGACAATAAAATACAGCGTGCCCCAAGGAAGTGTACTTGGTCCGTTCCGTCGGTCCTTTTCCTACGCTACATAAATGATCTTCCTAAAGTTGTTCAACGCCCTATGACTTTGTTTGCTGACGACTGAACTACGGTATTTATTGGTAAGGACATGACAATGTTTGAAAGTGACATAAATAATAGTTTTAAATTAATAATCCAGTGGTTAGAAGCAAATAATTTAAAAATTAACCTTAATAAAACTCACATAATGTAATTTAAACAAGGAACAAATTCTGTTTATCTTATATTAATTACGAGCAAATCTCAATAGCTAAAGTAGGTTATACAAAATGTTTAGGTATCTGGTTGGACGAAAATATGGCGTGGAAATTACACATTGTAAACTTAATTAAAAACTAAACCAATATTATTTTGCTCTTCATAATTTGAACAAGGTTGCAAATCGTGAAACTGTTCTTGCGGTCTTGTTATGTGTGTAGTACACTCAGATATGGTATAATTTTCTGGGGCAATATACCTGGGACCCCAGAAAATAATACCATATCTGTGTATACTAGTTTTTTTGCATACAATACAATTTCTCTTTCTGGGGAAATCCTCAGAAAGAGAAATTGTATTCAAAACGCTTGTTTTGTTTTGTTGTTTGTTAACATTGTTTGATTTTGATTTGATTTTATTGGATTATTTTGTATGTTATTTTTAGTTGCGTTTCTGTATTATTTTATTACTATTTTACTTACTTACTTTACTTTTTTTTCATATAATTTGCATTTTATAACATATTTGTACGCCTTACATGGCAAAACAGTGAGACGATTGTATTTTAATGTCAAGTTTAATACAAATCTACCTATGTTTCACAAATAAATTTAATTGATTTGATTTGTTTCTGTACCTACTAGTGCAGTGGATGGAGGGGTAAACGTAAATTACTGCCGCCTTCAGTAATTTCGATATTAATTTGGAAGTGGTTTGAGATTGCTCATGATGTCTGATGATGGAGTAGTCCAGGTGTAAAGGGGGGCGGGGCGCTTGACTCCAACTGAAAATCCCTCAGTAAATTGAGTCCCCAAATCCTGGATGCGAGAGCCCGTTATGAAGTTACGGCACTGCTTGCAAGAAAGTTCTAGCAAAATATTTTATGATTGTTGAACGAAAGTAATTTAAATACGGATTAAATACTTAGAATAATAACGACACACAATATTTACGAGTAAATATTTTGATAATGCATTTCAAGCACTTGCACATGCATGTCGGATTAATAATGATAAATAAATAATTTCTGTATCATTAGGGAATTAAAGGTACTTAGTGGTACTTGTTGCAAAGTACAGGCGTAGGTATCATATCTATAAGATAAATCCGTATGCTAAATAGTTAGTTATGTTTTAAGGAGGAATTACGCCGAGCGCTTCCGAAAATATTAGGCATTTAGCGTTACTCACACAGCGACACGGCCGCCCGCCGCGCTCTCACCCACACATACATGCATTCATAGTGCGTCGAAGAGCGGGACAAAATAAAGTCGAATATTCGTTCGTACAGAATGATATTGATTCCAATGGTCTAATTATCGACATTATTGAGGATTCACAATTCTGACTTTACGCCTCATTTACGGTGACGCGGGGCGTCGCGCGTTGCGTTGGGCGGCGCGGTCCGGTCTGAATTCAAACTTATGGCGTTGTTTGAATGCGATCACGGAGAAGCTATTGACACGCTTTTGTTTGAAATTAAGCGTTTTTTGCGGCGGAGCCCGCAGCGTTTATCGCACGCGTTAGGGATTGGGCTATATGGCTATGTAAATGAACCCTTGGGTTTAGATATCACCGTATCAGCCGGATTAATGTAACCGGGTCCCCAGGATGTAGCCCCCCCGAACGTGCGATAAATTTGTGCGAGCGACTCACATTGGTCCTTGGTCCCCCAACGAATACCAGGCCCATTTAATGCTAGCTACGCCTCTGAGTGAGATTTACCTATCTTTCCATCTTCCACCGTCCAGGCATAGCTCAAAGTGGTTGCTGGGGTTGTTTCGACGAGTTCAATCGCATCAACATCGAGGTGCTGTCAGTGGTAGCTCAGCAGATCCTGGCGGTGCTGCTGGCGTTATCGCTGTTCCTGAAGAGGTTCGTCTTCGAGGGGGCTGATATCAAGCTGGATGGCAACTGCGGCATCTTCATCACCATGAACCCGGGGTAAGTGGTAGATTGTAAGCCACTGCTATTTATTCTTCTTTTTTAGTTTGGAAAATATTTCTGCTAATTTCGTGTTTATATTGTACGCTTCTGACTGCTTAATGTTATCAACTATAACACTTTTCCTCTTTGAATTTACAGATAAAAATATTTTAATGTCGTGTTTTTATCTTTACTTTAGTGGTGCAATCTAAATAGGTACCTATTAGGGATACCTTAAGGTGCATTGTTAAAATTTATTGCGTCAAACAACAGTTTTTATTAAAAGAACGACAATGGTCCCACGTTGGGCGCCATTTTCGTGTCAAAGAGAAAGATATGAAAGTAAGAGTTTAATATCATTTTGAGCAATTTTACTTTAGAAGTTAAGGATTTTGCACAATTATAGGGTTGAACTACATCTGACCGCACCGAATCGCACTATCCTATACTTCTTCTCATCTTTTTCTGTGCGATAGCGTGCGGCCACACTCCCGCTATCTTTATCACTCTACTAAATGACGGATCCAAGTCCAAGACAGGTGTTTACGCTTATGTATAAGTATTTTCAATATTGCAATGAAGAGATAGTCGAATTTGAGTGAGACTTGAACCACAGGTGTTGGGAATTCGTTCTCTGTTCGTTAATTGAAGATTTAAAGCTATTGTATTCTAAACATTAATTAGGTGTTGGCATTTTTTGCATTACTAATAATGTCAACTGTTATATTTTCTAAATTTATCTTGAAAGAGAAAATGCAAATAAATTATATGTGTTAACGCGTTTCTTTATAAAGAATAAAGATAAAGACTTTTGTAAGAGAGATTGGTTATTGATACTGGACAGTAACAGGTCGCTGGATTGTATAGTTGCTTTGTCTTTTTCTCGACGACGAAAATTCTGGATCATATTTTGCCATGAAGCGTTTATTTCTCAAGCTGGAACTTTAATGGGGTAAGTAAATTTACTTTTTGCTATGAATTCTAGTTAATAATAGTTAATAAAAGTAAATTTAAAAAAAGGTAAGAAAATAAACTAGGTACTTGTTTCAACTAATGTAATCGCAGAAATATCTTTAATAATGGTTTTTTTCAACTTTGATGTTATTATGTGCTGGGATAAGTCTAGTTCTAAAACAAATATGTGTGTTACTTTTTATTAAACGCTTTCTGAGGGATCTTCTTGTAGTATATGAAAGAGAAAGAAAGAAAAATGTTCAAAACTTGACTCGTCACAAATATGATAAACAATACGACGATAAAAAATATAAAACCTTTCCGTTTTTATCGACTTATTGTTGATCAAGTTCTAGAAGATTTAAGATTTTGAAGAGCATACTCTGGCTGCATCTCGTCTGTGGTAAGATTTTTTTCATTATTTTATGTGTAATAAAAATGAAAGTCCTGACTTACAGCAGGAGTCAATGTCCAGTTCAAACCCTTGCAGCTATAATAAAGCTGAAACTTTGCAGAAAGCTTTATTTTGTGGTGTAGATCAGTGATAGGAAAGTATTTTAGAAAACTTTCGCTCCTTAAGGCACTTGTCTCACCAAATGGCGACAAATCGAGCAATTATAAACGATATTCTCGCTCAAGAAACGTGCAATAGATGTATATTTCGTGTTAACAAAAGAGATAACAGAAGAGAGAACTCGCCCTATACTATTTCTCTTTTGTTTACACGGGATCTTCATCTATTGTATGTTTGTTGACGTTATTGAGTGACAAAAAAGATGCTAAAGTCCGTTCACAATTATGTCCTTTGGCCTGAAAGTTGGTAGTAGTGGACATGATGTTGCCAATTACGTCACCAGAATATTTACCCAACTGCGTAGTAGCCAAAGTGCCACTATATTGATAAGACAAAAACCGTGATTTCCTGATAATATTAGCGTAATGTGGATTGTATCTTTAATATACTTATGTCATAGTTGTCAGTGTTGCAATAGTCTCTTATGAGGTGATAGCGATTAGTATAGAGGGGCTTAGGTTTTATTAAACAATCCCGATTATAGTATTTTAACAATTTCATATAAAAAGACGCGAGTATTATTAAAATGATGCAATTTAAAAATGTGACGCAATTCAAACAGTAAACTGAAACATGTATTTTCTCCAGTAACATTTTATATCCGTCCTACTTACGTGCAATGGTGCCAACATTGAGAAGCCAAGGGACTCATCTTGATGAACGCGCAATAGTTGCCTGTGCGACATGTGCGTAACGCGAGCGAAGTCGCGGGCTTAAGTAATAAGCAGTCTTAATCTCTAATTCAAGCACTAAACAAGGGTATTAAAGAAGACGAATTAATTGAAACTTGATAACAAATTATCATACTTAATACTATTTTAGTAATTAGATAATTAGTCACTTTATTTGTTATTTCAAAATTATTTAACATCACAGATTAATATTGTTTTTGTACGAGTATATGAGCAGTTTGAATAGGTGGTGCATGTGTAGGTATGCTTAGAGATATTTACAACACTACGCAGTGTTCATATGACATAAACAATGATTAATTTATTTTCATCAGTCAGAAAAAACTTATCAGATTTCCGATTAAACCTCTCTAGTAAAATCCCTTGTTACAGAAAAAGTTTCTCGGTGAACTCGCTGAGAAGTACAATTTTGGTACCGAGCCTTACTCCCGGTAAAGCTAGTTTTATCATAGGAAACAGGATTCAGATCCTTTTGGGAGGAAGGCTTGAGCTGAGCCCCTTAACCCTTCCACTCTGTATTCGCCACTGATACTAGTTACATAAGTGTTTTTTTAACACGCTTTAGTTACAAATACAAATAAATAATGCAAATAATTTATTTGCCTTGATGTGGTAAAAATAGATTACATCGAGATAAGGTCAGCACATTAGTCATCTCAATTTTATGACATACAAATATTTTAACTTAAAACTAAACGGGAAATAATCATATGTAATTATAAGAATTTCTATTCAACTTAATTAAACTAATTACAACCATGTCAATCGAATTTAAAACTCAGAAAATCTTAAAAAAACAGAGTAGAAACATTGTTCAACTAACCACCTATATAATTGTCTTTTAAATTTACTTAGTGGTAAGTCTCGGACATCTTGGGGTAGGTGATTAAATATGCGTACTGACATTGCATAGCTATTCCCACTACTTACTTCTGTTCTCAATAAAGGGAGAGTAAGGTTGTTTGGGTATCTTGTATTAAAATTACAAGAATCCCTTTTATAAATAAACAAATCATTATTATTTTTACAAAAGTACATATTTCTAATATGTAAATGCATGGTAGAGTGAGTAGCGAAAGCTTTTGGAAGAAAGGCTTACAGGTTACCCAAGGAGCGACATTGCAAATGGATCTTACACATTGCTTTTGAGCTATAAATGCTCTATTTATATTTACCGAGTTGCCCTAAAGCACTATGCCATATCTAAGTGTAGATACAAAAAAAGGTCTTAGCATGGGGCTGTTTCTTTGTTTGAGATTTTTGTAAGCCTGAGCATACACAAACCTATTATTTTTTTTACAAGTACTGTCTACGTGTGTTTTCCAATTACAGTTGTGATCTAGTTTTATACCGAGAAAAGAAATTTCGTTAGCTTCTGTTAAAATTTGTCCATTATAGTTTAATTTAAGTTCACGTTTTTTACCTCCTTTATTATGAAATTGAATATATTTGGTTTTATTAATATTTACATATAAATTATTACTACTAAGCCAGTTTATCACTTTACCGATAGTCTCATTAATCAAAGTGTTGTAATTCGATCCAGAATTATGAGGTATCAACATTGAAATATCGTCTACATACATAATAGATTGATATTCTGTTATAGAGGGAAAATCATTTATATATAACAAGAAAAGTAGTGGACCAAGAATGGTCCCTTGCGGTACACCTATTCTATTATATCTTTTATTGGATTTGAAAATTTTTAGTTGGACAAATTGCGTGCGATATCCCTAAGATAACTTTTTAAGCAATCCTGTGCAGGGCCGCGTATGCCATATCGATCACATTTCTGAAGCAGTAAATCATGTTTAGCAAAGTCAAATGCCTTACTCATATCGAAAATGATTGCTGTTATATGCTTTTTTACATTTAAACTGTTTACTATATTGTTAATAAGCTTAAACGTGGCTAATGTAGTTGACTTTCCTTTCAAAAAACCAGGTTGTTGGGGACAAATTATATTATATTTATTTATAAAGGATTGGAGTCTGGTATACATAATTATTTCGAATATTTTTGCCAAAATGGGAATTAAGGCAATTGGTCGATAGTTGCTGATAAGGCTTTTATCACCACTTTTGTGTAGCGGTTTAATCACGGTTACTTTTAATCTGGCAGGAAACTTTCCTTGACTAAGAGACAAATTAATAACATGTGTTAGAATTGGCGAAATAACTTTATTGCATGCTTTCAGTATCCTTGTAGGGATGTGATCATAGCCTGCAGTTGCACTTGTAACTTAACAATGTAACTAAAAATGTGGTGAAATCTTGGAAGCTAATTTTAACCTACTTCTAATTATCGTATCGTAAAGAAATTTTGCATGTGAATGTAGTTTGGATGACAGCACAATAATTTGGTAACTTGTAGCTCATCTGATGATGATTGTAGTACAACTCCTCGGGGATTTAGCTATAGGTTTTGACAATCAACTATAACCTACATTACTTCTGATTCATCGTAACCCAATGTTGCATGTGAATGTAGTTCGAAAGACAACATAATAATTTAGTAACTTGGAGCTGATCTGACGATGGAGTGCAAATCCTCAGGGATGTATAGGTTTTGAATTTTATCGTATCGCTATGAAATTTTGCATGTTAACTTAGAGCTGATCTGATGATGGAGTGGCATTCCTCAGGCATTTAGTTATACGTTTTGACGGCCAACTATAATCTACTTCTAAATCATCATAACCCAATTAAATTTTGCATGTGAATGTAGTTTGAAAGACAACACAATTAGTACCTAACTTGGAGTTGATCTAATACACATTAAAGATTGGTGTTTTAGGCTAATATAAATACCAATCTGTAATGAACAAATAATATTAATTAAAATATCAATATTGTGTAGTAGCGCCATCTATTAAAAAATGAAATAAATTAAGCTTAAATAAAAATAGAAAGCCATTTGATGATAAATGTCACTATTTACAAACGAATATTACGAGCACACTCAAAATAAATAAATAAAAAATATAGCATAAAAACACTCTAAAAATAATAGGATACTTAAATTGTAACTTATTTTTAAGCGTGGGTCGCTTTGCACACCTCAATCTATCAAAAAGCGCTCCACGCTTATCTATTAAACTAGCTGTCCCGCGCAACTTCGTATGCGTAATTTCTCTCCGTTTTTGAAACATTTCTTGTCGCTTCTCCGCTCCTGTTAGTCGTAGCGCGATGTTATATCCTCGATAAATGGGCTATCCAACAAAAAAAGAATTTTTCAAATCGGACCAGTAGATCCTGAGATTAGCGCGTTTAAACAAACAAACAAACAAACAAACAATCAAACAAACAAACTCTTCCGCTTTATAATATTAGTATAGATTATATCCTTGTTGCGTGTTTTTTAGCTCTATTCGGGAACTTCCTTTATTGACTACATTACATACATATCAATCCATATGATGTCCCACTGCTGGGCACGGGTCTCCCCAGTAGAACCTACTTAATATAGATCCTGGGGGTAACTGCAATAATCGCCACGCTTGGCGAGCGGGTTGGCGATCGCAGTTAGGCTTTAAGTACGCAGAGGACGCTGCTGCCCGTCCTTCGGTGTGAAATCCCTTAGTCGCCTTGACGACACCTACGGGAAGAGATGGGGCAGTATTCTTATGCCTTTTTAGGCGTAGGTATATTGCACTGTTGCTATGTAATTGGGATGAGGTGAAAAGGGCAATAATGTTGACTTATTGTTTTTATGGACTTATTTTTATTGGTTAGTAAATATCTATTATCTGTATCTAAACTATCTATATTAATATGATAAATGCGAAAGTTCGGATCTGGACAAAATTTGGAACATAGATCCCGGAAAAATGTACCCGTGGAATAAATTTGCTTTTCTATATTTTCACGCGAACGAAGTCGCGGGAAACAGGTATTTTATAATAATCCTGTAAAGATAGTTGAGATAAGATACACGTGGAATCACATTTACCGACTTACCTACTAAATAGTAGGATTTATGATTAGAAATATTTAGTTGTCCGTCACATATCGTGATTCTTCGATTGATATTCTAATATTGTTACTATCGTTATTATCGGTTACTTGTTTATGTCGATACCGGGGAAGTTTTAATAAAATCAAAGCTGTCTTACATAGATATATATATATATATTAATGTTACCTACATAGATAAAAAAATGTGTTGGTATTAAGTATATTCCCGTAGTACGCGTATCCCCATCAGCTAGCGTGGGTAGAGATACTCAAGTGCGTTTATTTTCGCACGTATCTTGTGTATGTATGTATGTAATATTCTTTATATCTTTCAAACCATGGACGTATTTTAACAATTAAGACGTCGTTAGATTTGTCTTGACCGCCCAAGTGTTCCCAGCTATGTGATGTTTAAAAAAATAAACATGATGGCTGTGAGATGTCAAAAACAAGGTGTGAAAAAAAGATTTTTCTAATACCGCTATATGGGGTATCAAATTAAAGGGCTTATTGAAAGCATTTCAAAAAAGTATTACATATTATACTAAAAAAATCAATTAGCAACCATTCTTTTTTCAATTTTTAATACTTGGCAATAGCTGCAAAAATAGTAATTTGTTACATCGGTTACATCCTACAACCACTAAAAAAAAACAACCGGTTGTACTCCGGGAGTGCCGGCAGAAGTGAAAACTTGAACATTTATATTACATTGGTACTGATGAAATTTGTATAATATTCGATCTATTGTATTATTTCGATCTTACTGACATAATAATAAAAAACCAAAATCGTTCGTTTTGTTTCGTATCGTTACTCAGACACGAACTGTGGTTTTCTGGTTTCTGGACCGCCCGATTACCTACTTGAGCTATAATAACATGGTGACGAAATCTACCTTCGTATTCTAATATTGTTTTAGCAGTTTTTCATTGCTCTCCCTCCGTTTTACGAATTTTCGATCAGGTCACGAGTCCTGACGCGAGTTTACGCCGCTAAAGAAGTTTTCACTTCAAAAGCTTTAGCTTTAGCAAAAGGTTCATTAATGCCTCCGACTGCATGATATTACATATAAAGGGGATCTTGTTTGCATATTTTTTGCGCAGGCGGGTTATTTATTTTATTAATTTATTTTGTATTAAATTCACCTCGCTGCCATTCCACCATTCAATGTAGTCATTTACCAGTAGAAGTCACTACAGTTACTTTCAGTGTATTCCTAATTTATAATAAACTTTATAACTAATTAATAAAGTATAAACTGTACATTAAATCAGGGCTCTTAATTAATATTAAATTTGAACATCCTTAGGAGTAAAAACAAGCACCTTTAATACAAGTTATTACGATAACTTAGCAAGGGTGTTGGTATCGATTACAGCTGTGTTAAATTACTTATAAGATAAAACAATATAGGTACAACAATGTCCATTTATATTTAAACCTGTTTTTATGTAATAAATTATTATTATTATTATTCCTATTTTCCATCCCAACCTACTGTTAGGATTACAAAGATAGTGAGAGAAGTGTATCAGAGGAATAAAATTTCACTTCAAATTCTTTAATGCTTATATTTACTGTAAGTAACTTTTTTTTATTTTTAAAGATGACTCCCGCAGTAGGGTACAAGACCTGTGTCGCGGGGGACTTTACAAACATATAATTCACGGACACAAAGTACACCCAGACTTGAAACAACAATTTGTGGATCACACAAGTGGTGTCCCGTGTGGGAATCGAACCCATGACCTCTTGCGTAGCAGTCGGATACACTGCCACCGCGCCACAGAGGCCGTCAAAACTACCTAACTAAATTAAATATGCGTAGTGCACATCATCATCTAAATAATGTAGTCCTGTCCAAGGCAACTTGATCGAAATTTAAGCATTAATATGTGTTATTTTCAGGGTTCCGTACCTCAAAAGGAAAAAAAACGGAACCCTTTAGAAATCACTTTGTTATCCGGTAGCCGTCTTTCTGTCTGTCAAGACCCTTTAGCGCATCGAGGTTTATACTCAGGCTTACAGTCTCTTGAAGCTGTGAAACATTCAAACTTAAAAACTAACCGTAAAAAAAATAAAAAAAAATCATGCAGTCGGAGGCACTTTACTAAGTTCGTCGAAATTAATGAATGCCTCCGACTGTATGATATTATATAATTATGTTCGGGATTTTGTTTCCATCTTTTTTGTGCAGGCAGGTTTTTTTAATTTTTATATATTTATGTTTTTTAATTTAGTTTTTAAGTTTGATTGTTTCACAGCTTAAAACCTAACCCTTCCTTTCATATTTTTCATGTTCATATTTATTTATTTGCACAAATACAGATGTTGTATATAAGTACATTTATATAAGTACATTAGAACGCTATATTTAGCTTTACAGCATGCAAAATGTTACAGTCGGGTAAAAATAATTTATGCCCCAAAAAAACGTAAATTTATTTACCTACACCCGGTAGACGACTACAACTCGCACTTGGGAAACCGGACGGTTTTATTATCTTGTACAGACTAGATAGTAGGTAGGTATAACAAATTTCTTTTTTTATTATTGTAATTAACCCAATTTAGTATTATATCACAATGAAAAAAAAAAATATAACAATTTTTTATATCGATATCTGATTAGATAGGGACTTTTTTGGTTTATCTAATTACTTAATGTAAATGTTACGTGAAATCTATCGTTTCAGATATCAGACGTGATAAATATTTGTAACAAATAGAACCGGGCTGATTGTTGTTTTTAGATTTTACTAGCTGTCCCTTTAGAGTTTACTTTTTTATAATCCTATGTTACTTCTAATACCTCCAAGAATATGTGTACAAAGTTTCATGATGATCGGTTGTGTAGTTTTCCCTTGAAAGCGTAACAAACAAACTTACATTCACTTTTATATATTAGTACTAGCTGACCCGCGCAACTTCGTCTGCGTAAATTTTCCCCGTTTTTTCCACATTTTTCATTGCTGCTCCGCTCCTATTGGTCGTAGCGTGATGTTTTAACCTATAGCCTTCCTCTATAAATGGACTATCCAACAATAAAATATCTTTTCAATGCGGCCCAGTAGTTCCTGAGATTATCGCATTCAAACAAACAAACAAACTCTTAGGGGTATGAAAAATAGATGTTGGCCGATTCTCATAGATACCGGATAAGCACAAAAAATTTCATCAAAATCGGTCAAGCCGTTTCGGAGGAGTATGGCAACGAAAACTGTGACACGAGAATTTTATATATTAGATTGATAAGTAGTTTTAAAGTTCCGTACTAAAACAGATTGGCATTATTAACATTATCTGATTTAATCCCCCGTAAAGCGTCTGTTACTTCTTTTTTTTTTTTAAGACGTCTTCCGTATTAGTTTGGGTATAAGCCCTGTGTCGCGGGGGACTTTACAAACATACAAATCACGGACACAAAGTACGCATAGGTTCGGATCAACAATTTGTGGATCACACAAAGTGGAGTCCTGTGTGGGAATCGAACCCACAACCTCTTGCGTAGCAGTCAGACACACTCCCACACGCGCAACAGATGCAGTCAAGTTACTGTTACAATCTCGACTTTTTCTACTAGGTGTTAACGTACCTAATCCAATTAGATCCTTACTGCAGTTAAGTACAGTTAAAGTAATAAACATCTTAATCATATCACACATCAAAAACAAAGTTTATATATTTCTATAATTTCCAATTAGACCTCACCCTAAAATTTAATTAAAAATCCATACACATCCTTGCAATCGTACATTCAACCCCACAAATTGCCACTGTACCTCGCTTACTCGCGTGCACACAATTAAGTACCTGGGAGTCATTGCGAACGAGAAACTTGATTGGAGTGCTCAGACACACAATTTGGCTTGAAGAGTTAAAAAAATGATTTATATTTTTAAAACCTTATGTGAACTGAAATGCCATAAAGTCTTAAGCCATACATACAAAAACCTTCATAAAAGTATTTATACTCATCGAGATATTATGTACTAACGTACCTACTAGAGAAATTATCTGGAACAAAAATGTAATCCTTTTTCAATATAGTAAAATACACGCTGGCATATTTAATGCGTTTGAACTTTTTTCGTTTTAAAAACCAAGAACTTGAACGGAACACAGTTGTGATGTGTGGTGACTTCTCTAGTACGTAGTACATTAATACCTCAATGTTTAAACTACGGGTCTTAATCGCGTAAACCCGCGCTTCACGGAGGCGACGCTGAGCTGGATCAGTCTAGCCGTGACCACGGCTGTTGCAATACGGCCGAAACGTTGGGCAATAAACAAGGTATCAAGGTACAAGGTAATCGCGAAAGTTTATCAACATTTATACAAAACCCTTTGCGAGTGCTTGATTAGGTATTATATCTCTGTTTGGAAAAATGCTAAAATAAAATGCTAAGACCCACATGATCGCAGTTGAAAGAGCTCAACAAACACACACACACACACACACACTTTTTATCATAATTTAATTAATAATAATGTTTTGACATAAACTTCTTTAATAGGCGCACTGGCCCCCGAAATACATTTGATATTAGTTCTGGGACCAGAGTATTTCACATTTTATTTAATATATTTTTATGTAACTAAACTATTATCATTATTATCACGCTCGTACTGAGTGCTACAAGCACCAGATTGGAATCAGTTTCCAAAATTGTTTTATTTAAGTACATACCTACCTGTTGTCATTTTGATTTTATGCCATATGTTATCTTTGATAAATATCAAATTTACAAGGTCTATACCTTAGTAACATTCCAAGATAAAGAATTTGCATTAAATTGTCATATATAAAGCAAGATATATAATAGTTCGGATACAGTTGACACTGAGGAACTACAATTTTATTATCAACACCCAACACAATCCTCGCTTGCAATAAACATGCACAAGCTACCCATTGTCATATTTGCTGTAATAGCGCTTAGTTTGAATTGTGACGCAAGAATATTTTCACAATGCGAGCTGGTGTCGGAGTTACGGGCGCAGGAGTTCCCTGAACATGAACTAAGAGACTGTAAGTATACTTTCCTTTCTTGAACTATATTGTATTGTTTTGCTTTCAACAGTTCAGGACTATTACAACGAGAGTGATTTTCTTGTTCATTGTTTACTTTATTATGTATTAGATGATTGAAAAGAGAACTCTAAATCAAGCGCATGTTTTTCAGGGGTATGCTTGGTCGAGGCGGAGAGTGGACGTAACGCCGGTTTTGTGAGTCCCCCTAGCAGTACCGGGGCACGAGGCTGGGGCTTGTTCCAGATCTGGGACACTTTCTGGTGCAGCAATACTCATCTCCCCGGCCAAGACTGCAACGTCAGATGCTTAGGTATTATTTATATATATTTGTTAGCTAGGTACTACATGTTAGATAGAACAAAGTGGCGTGCAATTGGAGAGGCCTATGTCCAGCAGTGGACTGCAATAGGCTGATGATGATAATGAGGACCTCAAAATAGACCTCAAAACATGAAAAGACATAACGAACCTTAAATGATTTGACTAAGTCAGCAATAGTTGCAGTTCATTGTTTTTTATATTAGCACGAGAGACGTGACTCGCTCCTTCATCGTATTTATATAAACAAGTAAATGACCCACGCATAATTTTTTTTTGTTCGTAGCGTGATGATATATAGCCCATGACACTCGCAATTGAATTTTCAATATCGGTTCGGTAGATCTAGAGATTACCCCCCACAACGTCACTAACTCACAAACCTACCTCTTTATATTAATACTATAGCAAAGGACCTAGATCTTATTGAGTCCACCTTGAGTACTTCCACCAACTCCAAAAAAAAGGCTAGGGTGGCTCTGAGCCTGGCTGGGTAAATGACCACCCAGGCAGAGTGAATTCTCAGGCATACGTTCACCTTCATTACCCCCAAAGAATTGTCTTTTTACCCCCTCGTGGGTAATAGGAAAAATTAGGAGTGTTTTATCACCGTTCAAGTAAATCTATTTTTATTCCTTTTCAGATCTTCTTTCTGCCGACATTACGAAGGCATCGAATTGCGCCAAGATTATTTACCGTCGTCACGATTTTAGCGCTTGGACCGGTTGGATCAACAGATGCAAGGACCAGCCTTTACCTGACATTAGCCATTGTTAAATACATAAATCTTTAATTATGTAATTTATTTTTGATAAAGTTTACTACGTACGTGCACATGATACGTATCTACAACGTGTACCAGAAAGGTGTGGTCATACTCAACGCTTGGTATGCGATAATGATACTTATTGCACATAAATATCTACCTAATTGTATCAAAATCGGAGTATCCTAAAATTTTATTTATATTTTTTTTATTTATTTTGGATCACATCTTTCTGTTACACGTATATAGAACTGATAATAAATTTATAAAAATACTAGCTGACCCGCGCAACTTCGTCCGCGTAAATTTTCCCTTTTTTCTTCCTTTTTTTTTACAACTTGCTTGCTCCGCTCCTATTGGTCGTAGCGCGATGTTATAACCTATAGCCTTCCTCGATAAATGGGCTATCCAACAATAAAATATTTTTTCAGTGCAGCCCAGTAGTTCCTGAGATTATCGCATTCAAACAAACGAACAAACTCTAACCCCCGTATTTATAAACGAGTAATAGCAATTACTTAAGTAAAAGTAATTACTTAAGCAACAGTTTCTATTTTATAGTCAAGAAAATGAGTGAAGTAAGAAACGTCAAACGTTAGAATACTTAGCCAAGCAATAGTCACCGATATCGTTACTTGAGTAATAGCTTTAATTAAGAATTTTATGGAGAGGTTATTTTTCTTAACAGATATTTTAAAAATATGTAAGGTTTGGAAAATAAAAACAATTTATTTGGCGCTATGCCAGCCAGTGGGTAAATAATACAATAATAATAATAATATAACATTTATTTTAGTCATGCCCACAGAAATCTATACCTAGCCGACGAACATACTTGTCAGTATAATACAATAAGTGAAGTGCTAGTAAAAGTAAATACAACTTAAAACCACTATATATTAAAACTATATCAGTAGGTACGCTTCCCTCATAAGTACCATGCGTCGCGACTCCAGAATCTGCACCCTCGTCTTGTAGCGGAACTTCTGGTACGTGTCGGCGCGAGATGTACACCGGTGTGTTCGGCGCCGCGGCGCACAGAGTTCCCTTAGCTTAGCTTTGCCGCAGCGGTTCTTGATGGTTGGCTGTCGGCGCTTCATTCCTTGCACCGTCACAAAACCATCTTTTGTATCTTCTTTATCTCTGTTCATTGTACTATCCGGGTAATGCTTGACAGGGGCTTCTAGCTACACTGACAAAATCTATTAATTGTGTTACAAGTACCACAATCAATAGATTTTGTCAGTCCCTTGCTTGTCCCGGTGAAATCTCAAGAGATATCACTGGGACAAGCAATGCAGTCGACACAACGGGGTGGCTGACCCCGGCCTTAGGCTTTCAACCATTATAAAATACACCCTTACTACTTAAATTATAGTGCCTGTATTTAACCAACAAAACTTCCTTTAAATAAAACAGTAAAACACAGGTGATATCTTCAGTGATTAACATTTCATTTCAAATAAATTGTTTAAAATATTGTTATAACAATAACTTTTATAATTAATTATCTCTCTTAAATTCGAGAATCTATATCAATAAATAATATTATTGACATTTCTAGGGCGATGTCAAGCGAGTTTTATGACGCTAAATTAAAAATAAGTTCTTCAAAAATACTTTATATACGTGTGATGGACTATTTTATTTGGTAGCATTACTATTCAATTATGTTGCATTTCGTTACATTCAGAAAACTAAAATTGAAGAATATCGATAAAATCAAAATTTGGTCTGATTAATTTCTGTATTATTAATTTTTAAAGTTTTAAAAATTTTTAGCTATTTTAGCTTGTCGTAATATATTTTTGGTTCTCTATTTTGCAAATTTAATAAAATCTTGTTTATGAAATGGAACGTTTTTTGCGGCTCACCGGTTGCTAAGTAATAAGTAATACTTGGTTAGTTTGCTCAAGGAAGTAAAGAATATTTCTTGTCTATAGAATAGATTTTTCTAAGTAATTACTTTAAGAACTAGCCATGTCTCAATGAAGTAATTGCTAAGTAATAAGTAATGACTCGTTTATAAATACGGGTGTTAGGGGTATGAAAAATAGATAGTAGCCGATTCTCAGGCTTACTGAATATGCATAAAAAAAATTATGAGAATCGGTTAAGCCGTTTCGGAGGAGTATGGGAACGAACATTGTGACACGAGAATTTTATATAGGTATTAGACTAGCTGACCCGCGCAACTTCGTCTGCGTAAATTTTACCCGTTTTTGCAACATTTATCATTGCTGCTCAGCTCCTATATGTCGTAGCGTGATATTATATAGCCTATAGCCTTTCTCAATAAATCGGCTCTATCCAACAGTAAAATATTTTTTCAGTGCAGCCCAGTAGTTCCTGAGATTATCGCGTTCAAACAAACAAACAAACTCTTAGGGATATGAAAAATAGATGTTGTCCGATTCTCAGACCTACCCAAAATGCACACAAAATTTCATCAAAATCGGTCAAGCCGTTTCGGAGGAGTATGGAACGAACATTGTGACACGAGAATTTTATAATATTAGATTATAAATGTCAAAGTTTGGATGTATAGATGGATGCTTATTTCAATCACGCCACAGATAATAGGATCTGGATGAAATTTGTCACGCGTATAGCGCATCTAGGCTACTTTTTTATGCCGGCAAAATGTACCCGTAAATTACATTTCATTTTCAACAATTTTAAGCCAACGAAGTAGCGGGCAACAACTACTAATTTCATAATTATCACCTCATATTTTCACTAAAATGTTAGTTTTTTATAGTTTTAATGTTTACATATTAGGCAGCACCTGTAAATATAGGTATAATGAATTTGAAAACAAGTAGAAAATAAAAAGCAACAAGACAGCTATTTTTACTTATAATAATAACAAAATATTCTAAGGCCTCATTTACGGAGACGCGGGGCGGCGGGCGTGGCGTTGTATACCTAAACAAAAAGATAATAAATGTAATGTTATGCGAAAGAAAAAGAAGACTTGCCTACTATTTCCCATTAAATCGAAAAATGGTCTTTAAAATATCTATTTAACACCCCACACGATGGGGTAGGTTAGGAAAAAAAATCACATCCTTCTCCAATTTTCAAGTTGTTATTTTACCACTTTGTCGACGTAAATAATATGTATATCCATGCCAAATTACAGCTTTCTAGTATTGAGGGTCTCTAAGATAACCTGGGGACGGGAGACGGACATACGAACGGACCGACACACGGTCACAGCGGGCAATGGGTTCCTTGTTAACTACGGAACCCTCGAAAAAAGAAATCAGGTTCGCGAGAAAAAGACAGTTGAATAAATATATCGCAAACGAGATAAATTACACAAGGGATATGTCGCGAACGGGACGTATTGCGAAAGGGACATATCGTGAACGGGACGTACTGCAAAAGGGCCATATCGCGAACGGGACATATCGCTAATCGTTGAGGCTCTTATTAGCGGGCCCAATCGCGAAAGGGCCCAAAACGTTCAAATTCGACAAGCTCTATGGTATAACAGATAATATAATACTATACTAATACTTTTAGTATTCGTTTGCACGCTTTTAAATTAAAAAACATGTTAAATTGTAAAAGTACACTTATTTTGCAGAGTATTTTAAGATCTACTATTACCTGATTAGTGTAAAATAATTTACTTTTATTGTAGTCAACTACCCAATTCAAACATATGGCGTTGTATGAGTACGTACACGGAGAAGCGATTGTACACGCGTTTGTTTGAAGTGGCGTTTACCGTGGCGAAGCACGCGGGCGGCGCACGCGGCGGTACACGCAACGGCAATTCTTGTTAAAGCGATGCCCGCGTCGAAACTTTCTGCCAGTCTTGGAAATCGCATAACCCAGACTAGACTACTTTTTTAAGGAAAATTCTGTGTTTAAAAGTGAATTATTTCATACCATTTCATACCATATTATAATAATGTTCTATGTTAAAAAGGGAATTATTACACCCCGCGTGTGAAGCAGCGATGCCCGCCGCGTGCGACACCGCGATAGCCGCCGCGTGCTTCGCTACACGCTTGACGATTCGTCGGGTCGAAGCGGGCGGCGGTCACCGCCACACTGCCCGCCAGGAATCTTTATAAACAACATCGTATATTGACATATGTTTGTGTTTACGTGCGATGTTATGTGCCGCTTCACGCGCCGCTCTCCGTGAACAGAAAAAAACTTCCGAAGCGACGTACAACGCCCCGCTCTGTAAACAAGTCCTTAGTCAGTCATTCTATTTACCCACCTCAAAAAATACATCCCAGGGCGGTTGCACGGCAATTTAGGTGCGACAATCAATCTGATTCTAGGTGGCAATTTAAAAAACTCAGGTTGGATTCTCGGACATATATTTCCGAGTGTAGAGCACCTTAAAGGTTCATTTCCGTGCATCGCGATCGATCGCGAGCCGCTCGCGGCTTACGATAAGCGGCTGAGGTAAGTGACAGACGCGCGCGGCCGACGACTGTCGTAGGCCTGCGCGCGCACACAGAATATTGTCGCATCGGCCGCGAGCGTCAGCCGCTTGTCGCAAGCCGCGAGCGGCTCGCGATCGGCCGCAAAGCTCGGAAATGAACCTTAAGGTGAATGGATTTCTGGAGTGGGTAAATGGAATAAAAAAAACCGAAACGTATTTGTACGTATATTGAACAAAACAGAAGAAAAAGTTCATAGTGAGATCACATTTACCAACAATACTATTGCTTTTTTTTTATATAAACCTAGCCTCTTTTATCCAGAGCTATTTAGTAATATCTCATTTAAATTCGTTTAGGCGTTTAGATGGGAACATAAAGAGACTATAGTGTGACCGCTTAAGTCAGTCCTTGCCTGCGGCGTTAGAGGGGAGATAATGAGATACGTGCGGTGTGCATGTCCGCTGCCTGAACACCGCGCAGTTTCTGCTGTTGCTCTTTCCCCCTCCCCCCCCTCGCCTCAGTAACGCCGCTGGCAAATAGGATTATGCAGTCGCATTATAGCTGACATGTTAACGCCCGATAGTCCAATAGTTAAAAGCTATCTAGCTTTGCTCGAGGGAATAACAATCAGCGACCGCATTTGTCACACTGTCTTGTGATACATCATTTAAAAATCATTTAAAAAAACCGGGCAGAGCATGTCGGACCATGCTCAGTGCAGGGTTCCGCAGCCTTGAATAATTGCATCAACAGAAGAGCGTAAGTTCGTGGCATTTACGCAGTTTTTCGGTAATAACTCAATGACAATATATCCATCCGATAATGTGAATTTTAGTTTAAAGTATTTATTAAGCGCTATCTTTGTGATTTTTTTCATACTTTTTGGTCACTCGGTTCAAAAGTTAAGGAGGGAGGGGGGGGGGGGAAAGACACGATTTATGTAACTTTCAGAGCGATTATTTCCAAAAATATTCACTAAATCACAAGTTTATTAGAAACCTAAAAATATTTTTGAAAGACCTGTCGAATGATGTGCCACACGTTGATATTTGCTGAAAGAAAAAACTTACTTACTTGTGTTACATGTATGGAGTGCCCCCCTAAAAATATTTATTATTATTATTTAGCTATTAAACTAAGTAGCGGCTACTACAAGACACCTTTTCAACTAATTTCATCAAGATTCATTGAGTAGTCTTTGAGTAAAATGCCTGTGACTTACGGACGGACATGACAAAACTGTAAGGGTTCCGTTTTTTTTCATTTTGGTTACGGAACCCTATATCGATAACGCATTGGTAGTTATCGTTTTTTAAATTATGTTTCACAAGACTGTGTGTGTGTGTGTTAAATATATTTTTATTATATGCCACTTATTATTTGATGTAAAAGTAAATAATAGGTACTGATTAGAGTATAGTAAAAGGATCAAATTTTATTATGAGTACTTATTTATTTTATTAAGTTATAAATTTTAGAACAATATCTTACAATAACTAATAACAATACCAAAAAATAATTAATAATAATATTTTAGCAATGACTAATATCAGGTAGTGGTTGGCTGACGCAGCTGGTCAACCAGTCGGTCCAGCCACCAAATCCGTGGCGGCTGTGAATTAGCCTGGCGCAATTTGATGACCTTGTGATATCTGGAGTAATGAGATCTGAAAACCAAGAGATACAAACTATTTAGGTATAGAACTCTGATTGCAAAACGAACGTGACTAGATGGATGAGCAAATACTCCTATGACAAGACGAAGGGAACTACCAATAGAATTTCGTAATTCTACAGAATACTTCGGATACACGGTTGAATAGAGAATAACAAAATTATGTTGGTTTAGAACACGCATCATCTCCCAACGTCTAGTTCCCCTTAAATTAACGGTATTCCCACATAACAAGCAATATTCTAGCCTTCGTACAATTCGATATTGACGATAGGGGATTCTTCAGTAAAGATTTTTCTATCTCATTATATTATGAAACTCATTTGTACTGCCTGCGAAAAGCTGAGGTAATAATACTGTACCACATATTATTACAGAATCAAACTACCTTGATTGAAATTACAAACAATAGTCACAAATAAAAAATTACGAAAAGCTTATAATAGTAAGTGTAATGAAGTAGGGCTTACCGACGCATCTGACGTTGCAGTCCTTGCCAGGAAGACTGGTGGTGCTGCACCAGAAAGTGTCCCAGATCTTGAACAAGCCCCAGCCTCTCGAGCCTGTGTTGCTAGGTGGGCTTACGTAGCCCGTGTTACGATTACTTGCCGCCTCAATGAGACAAACCCCTGAAATAAATCATAAACAACATAGAATCCAACGTTCTACCCAATGTAGAACTTTTTCATGCTCTTTCTGGTTTTAAAATTTTGACTTACACTTTTTTTCAATCGTAGTTTTGTAACTAAAATAAAAGTTTACTTACAGTCTCTGATCTGTCCAGCTGGGAACCCTTGCCACCGTAACTCCCACACCAAGTCACATCGTGATAATTGTCTAGCTTCGCCATTTAGGCTAAGGGCTGCTAGAGCGAACAGGACAATCGCCAGCTTGTACATGTTTACTGCAAGCGAGGATAGTGTGATGCCGTAACTCAGTATCAAATGTGTTTGACCTATTGTACTACTGCCTCTTATAAAGAGGGATATCGTGATTTTCAATAGATATACCCATTATCTCTGAAGGTTAATACCGTATTTAAACAAATATAAGAATCTGAGCTCATAAATTATAATTATATCAAAGATAAATGTTTGTTTATTAAAATTTTGATTATGACGAAATCAATTTTAAGTAGGTAATCATGTACCTACCCATTAATTAAAACATTAATCAAAACCGACACTTGAAGCAGCTTCTAAACAGCATATTGATCGATAGCTAAGAATGCATATAAACGCAACAAAATACAACGCAAATTATTTCAATTATGTCAATAATTGGCATGAACTTGTAACGTTACGTTCATCACATAAATGTAATGAACGTAATTGGCAGTGCCTATTGAAACTTTGAGCCTATCTGATTGGATTTAGTTGTAAGTGTTGATAAATGGTCTACCGAACCTCCTATTCTGAGTTAGGACATTAAATGTCGGCTTTAGAAGCTATCATTTTCTATAAAAATATATTATAGAAAATACTCTATATGATAATAGGCTGACCAAATCTAGTCATGTGTAGCCAAGTAAAAAGGTTTATATAGGTTATAACAGCTTAAAATTTAGACGATTGGCCAAGTTTTTATGTGTCAGTATAACATCGCCGGCGTCAACAGATAAAATCAGCGGATTACATTTTTCTCTTTTACGCCCGTGGTAATAAAATCATGCTTTCCTACTTTTACTACTTAGTGAGACAGTGCAATATATAGGTTATATATGTGTGCTTTAGTTTGCCGTTTTTAAAGATCGAATGTTGTTTATGTAACCTATCTAAACTTTTTTTCCTAAAACATCATTGTGTGTAGCTGTGAGATTATTTTTCAGAAAGTCACACATCACCGTCTTAGTCGTTTTCATTTTATAAGAATGTCACTTTCGCGTCTAGAACCAATTCAGCCAAATCTCACTTAACATAAATTGAGATGCTTAAAAGAAGAGGCTCCAGAGTCCAGAGGTATCACAGGCCTTCCGGTCGCTAATGTCAATAATATCCTAAAAAAAATAATACACAAAATGTTGATTTCTTGTAAAGTCTATTCAAAAATCGTTAAGTTCCTTAATGGTTGAATTTCATATTCCCATAATGTTGAATTTGCAGAATGATAAATCTCATAATGTCAAGTCAAGACATGGCTCCCTTGACGGATCCATGGACACTTCTGCCACTTCCTATTTCTACATGTTGGGATACATTCCTCTATCCCTTTTACGGCCGGTCTTAATAATCTATCTATCGATGGATTTGGCTACTAAAGACAATGACATTTTATATAAAACCTCATTGACTAGAGAGATGTATTTGATATAAGCTCCATACAAAATATGTCAAAATTCTAACTCTAGTAGCCAAATCCATCGATAGATATTGCGACCGGCCGTTACTCTTTATAAATGTGATCTACTGGTTTTATGAAACTAGCTGTCCCGTGAAACTTCCTCTGCGTAAATTTTCCCCGTTTTGCAACATTTCTCATTGCTGCTCCGCTCCTATTGGCCGTAGCGTGATGTTATATAGTTAACCTATAGCCTTCCTCGGTAAATGGGCTATCCAACAGTAAAATATTTTTTCAATTCGGATCAGTAGTTCCTGAGATTATCGCGTTCAAACAAACAAATGCGGTATCAATACAAGTAGCACAAATGTGGTTCAGGTGTTTCAAGTCTGGAAATTGAAAGAGCAGCAAAAATTGAAAGAGCTTGGCTGGGATGTGTCGATGCATCCTCCGTATAGCCCTGATCTTGCTTCATCAGATATCAACCTGTTTCGGTTACTTCAGAACTCTTTAGGAAGCATAAAGTTAACCTTAAAAGTACATTTTGAAAACTACCTGTCAGGAAAAGTACGATCTCGACGTTAGTGACCGGAACAGAATAAAGCAAGCAAGTAAAAAAAACATTCCATATTTCCTGTGATCCTTATAATGAAAAGTGGGACCAATTTTATTTCTAATCTGACACGATTCTGTGTGACGTGACTTAATAGAAATGGTGTGATAGTGGTAGTCCTAGTTGACGGAACTTCGTAAGTAGTAGTAAACAAATCTGACAGATAAGTTGTAATAATAATGATCTAATCTTTGATTACAATATATTTGCCTTCATTAGATTAAAACGGGTGATGTTTAGGTGGATAACAATGAAAATATTTTTCACTAATCAGGCAACATTAAGTCTTAGTTCTGTATAACTTTAATATGTGCGTTCGTCCACAATTTAATATGATTAAAAACTAAGAACCCTCGGTTTTATTGTCATAATAAAAATTAAAAGGAATATATTATTTTGACGTTTCAAAATACAAATTTCACTTGATAGCCTATTTTATTTCAAAAAATTCAAAACTCTTTATTTATTTAGAATGCAAAACAACACTTGTGATACGTCGTGTTTTTACATGTAATGTAATGTGTAATGGTGTTTGCAAACAATAGATAAGCCGGAGGCCACTTTTTTTTATTTGCCAATTTTACAATGTTTGAATGTTTTAGAACTTGATATTGGGGTAAGGTGCTGCCACTAGTATACTTTACACCATGTTAAAGACTGATGTAAATTATATTATTGTTTAATGTTTGAATGTTTAAAAAGTGTAAACATGAGATAAAATCAGCCTTAGTGAGTACAACATAGTAGGAGCATCTACTTACAACAAGGGTAAAACTAAATGTGCTTAAATATTTGTCTGTGTCTAACATTTTCTATAGTGAAGGTTAGTTGCAGTTTGTTCATGTTCATCTATTCCATCCATACTAATATTATAAATGTGAAAGTAACTCTGTCTGTCTGTCTATCTGTCTGTTACGCTTTCACGCTCAAACAGCTAAATTGATATATATGAAATTTGGTATGGAGAAAGTTTGAGTCCCGGGGAAGGACATAGGATAGTTTTTCACATCCACGCGGGCGTAGCCGCGGACGAAAGCTAGTTTCCAATAAAGAAATGAAGTGGCACATGTGGCTACGACGCAGTTTACTAACCACTTAAATATTTTAATCTATGTCGGTAGGTACACAAATAGATGCTTAGTATTAACTTGTTTTGTTTCAAACGTTATCTTCGATAAATATATAATTTATTACTTTCGGATCCTTATGTTTGTCTAAATGCAGCATTGACCTTCAGAGATAAAAATGATAGTCATCATTATATAAAGGGTCAGTCGTACAGTAGGTCAGACACAGTTTAGACTGAGATACCACAACTAACTAAGTTTACCCAACAATATACTCCCTTGCATTAAACATGCATAAGCTAACGATTGTCTTGTTCGCTGTAATAGCGCTTAGCTTGAATAGCGAGGCGAGAATATTCTCACGATGCGAGCTGGTGTGGGAGTTAAGAAGGCAAGGGTTCCCAGCTAGCCAGATGAGAGACTGTAAGTAAACATTTGGAGCTGAAAGTACTTTAATAAAAAAAAGTTTCAATTAATTCTTTAAATAGAACTATGTTAAGCTCACATGCATGTAGCAAATATTTGTAATCTGTTTGTGATATTTATTCAGGGGTATGTCTGGTCGAGGCTGCGAGTGGACGCCACACTGGTTATGTTAGTCCTCCTAGCAATACAGGCTCACGAGGCTGGGGCTTGTTCAAGATCTGGGACACTTTCTGGTGCAGCACTACTAGCGTCCCTGGCAAGGACTGCAACGTCCGATGTGTCGGTATGTCCAACTTGACTATATTTACTATTATTATGAGATGTTTTATTATGAGAAGGCGACAAGCATATTTTATATATATATATATATATATATATATATATATATATATATATATATATATTTAAA
Source organism: Herminia tarsipennalis (assembly GCA_945859575.2). Lineage (NCBI taxonomy): Eukaryota > Metazoa > Arthropoda > Insecta > Lepidoptera > Erebidae > Herminia > Herminia tarsipennalis. Next base: position 2,660,134 of record OX243834.2, on the reverse strand, counting down.
TATATATCAAATAATATCGTCCAGAGCAAGTCTCATCCTTCACACTAAAATTTCCAGACTTGAAACGCTTGAACCACATTTGTGCTACTCATATTTACACCGCATTAGGTTCATAAACCGCACACATTTTATTCGCGGGAGTCGCATTTTTACCTTGTTTGAAATTAAACTTTAAAATGTACCTGTACCTTGAAAAACTAAATTGAAAAAGAGTGGGAACTAGTTTTTTTTTTACATTTGTTGCATCTTCAGAATGTCAACATTTAATGGTATTAAAACCAGTTGCCAGTTACATTCAGTACAACCAAAGAAGTTTGATTACTAACAGTACATTCAGAAACGAAAATACTTTTGTCCCTACCTATTATTATTATCTAAGCAAAAGTTATACAGTTTACAATTAAAGATAAGCGCCAAAAATCCTTTGTTGATATGGATTAGTAAGACATCATGATTACTGCACGCTGAATTAGGTGGGAATACTAATTCTTAAGCCTACCGTCGACGATGCGTCACTTAAAATGCTCGTTTCAGTTATTTGATGCTTGATGTAATCTGATTGCAGCTTGCATGCAAGTAAATCGAATATTTTTACACTGTATGGCAATATTGCCGCAATCTACAGTCTTCCCCCTTATTCATATCAAGTTAGTACACGTTTTAACGGCATTTCAACTAGCAAATGTTTTGTCTTTGTTTTTCATTTCATTTTCAAAATTGAATAAAAGAAGGCAAAACATTCGCTAGTTAAATGCTGTTATTGTCTATTAATAACTTATTATGATTAAAGGGGTTAGAGTAAAAACGCTTATCTATCTAGTCCTATTTGGTCAGCTTTTAAAATTTATCTTTTTCTCTTAACTGGTTAATTTAAATGCCTCTGGTTTGCACTTCATTTCTCTGTTTTCAGATATTATTACCCCCGACATCACAAGAGCATCAAATTGCGCCAGGCTGGTACACAGTCGCCACGGCTTCAGCGGCTGGACCGATTGGACCAATAACTGCAGATTCCAGCTGCCTGATATTAGTAACTGCTAAAACTTTGAAAAATATTTAGTGATTCTTATAAAAGATACTATTAGGCATTAGTTTCTTTACCTTACGTATTGTTACATTTATATAATTCTTATATAAACATATTTACCTAATTATGTAAAATTAATTTAGTTATACTTATTATTATTGGTTATTGTTAATTAGTTATCTATACTAATATTATAAAGCTGAAGAGTTTGTTTGTTTTTTGTTTGGTTGAAGGCTATAAAATCAGAAAGTACTGAATCCAATATAAAAATTGTTTTAGTGTTGGATAGCCCATTTATCGAGGAAGGTTATAAGTTAAATAACAACACGTTACGGCCAATAGAAGAGGAGCTCAATAAAAATGTTGCAAAAATTGACGCAAACGAAGTTGCACGGGTCAGGAAATGAGAAAATAAAATTAACATTAAACATCAATTCGATTCATTATATTATTCTACTTATGGTAATTATGCTAGATGTGTCTGTGAGATTACAGGTTTAATGGAAAAGTAGTGTACCTAGGTATTGTATAATATATTGCTATATTACTTATACAAGAATTAAAAAAAAAACTCGGAAAAAAACATAGAAACAAACGGGTACAAAAGTGCTTTCGGCATTTTGGTTTAAAGAGAGTAGGAACAAAAAAAAATGGACACAAGTACATACAATACGGTTGAAAAATTGCCCTCCTGCAGTCGGATAAATAGAACTCAGAACTACAAGTAGGTACTTTTCCCTCAAAATATTACGTAATTAATGCAAAATGCAATCACATCGGATTTTGTCACGGGGTTTTTATTTTGAAACTGACATGAAAATGAGTTATTGTAGATGCCATGACATGAGTTACTTGGACTGACTAAACACCGAATACTAAAACAATATTAAAGTTGATGTTTACAAAAATATCTATATATGTTGTGACTAGAAGGTTACAAAGAGTCAACATTATAAAGTTACTGAAGACGACGAACTTTGAATTTTCGCGGAGCTGTCTTTCTCTTTCGCTCCTATTACAACTAGGCACACTATACTTAGAAAGATAATGTGGGCTCTTAAAAGCAGACGACATGAAAAGCCCATTGCCTTATTTTGAGTTTGGTCTCCATTCTTCAGTATATGCTTCTTGGTCGTGGCAATTCACCTTGGCAAGTGACAGTGACAAAATGAGACTTATATTTTATTGAGTTGCGCTCGGAAATGCCGCCAAAATTCTATTTGCATTATTTATTTAGACTTTGTCTAACTGTAAGAGTAAAACAAGACCTTTTTATATTTATTTATATTTTTTATGACATTAATATAATAAAAGTTATTGATTTAAACTTAATAGATAATAAGATCTTTTAGCATTTGCTAATATCGGGCAGTGGTTTTCCCTTGCACTTGTTGATCCAGCCGTACCAAGCGTTGAAGTGGTGTCGTTTGTATATGATCTTGGCGCACTTGGACGCCCTCGTGATGTTGTCCGTAATCAGATCTGTAAATAATACACATGCATGATAACTGTTAACTGTACAAGTTAAAGAAAAGATCTGCGTGTAGTGTGTGTGTGAAGTATTACCGTGACATCTGACGTTGCAGTCCTTCCCGGGTGAGTTAGTTGTGCTGCACCAGTACTTGTCGTTGATCTGAAACAGGCCCCAGTCCCGAGAGCCGTTACTGTTCACTGGACTTATCAGGGCTGTGTTACGCGAACTCTCTGCCTCTATCAGGCATACCCCTGCACAAATAGTTTTAAATATTAATTAGGTTTTCAAAGATTTTAAAAGTAGGTGTTAAAAATGACTAAAATATAGTACAATTTCTAAGCTGATTTTCTGGGAACCTTTGTCTCCTTAGCTCATGCACCAGCCCGCACCGTGTGAACACTTTGGCCTCGCAATTCAAGCACAGAGCTGCTACAACAAACAGGAATATTATCAACTTATGCATGTTTGCTGCAGGTGACGATCGTTGGGTAATAGCGCAAGTTGTGGTTAGCTGCTCGATGTGGTGCGTTTATATATGATGGTTGGCGTTAGCTATATGATGGCTGGCGTTAGCTAATTTTGTTAAGTTCCGGTGATTGTTATCTACCTGCATAAAATTTTAACACAAATGATTTTTGTTAATGAAATAAATGACTTATGACTAATGTAGTTCTTGGTAGTATCCTTATTTATGTAAATAGTATTGGGTGGTTAAGTCAATTTTGCATTATTAGGACAACGAGATAACTTGGACGACGGTATTATGTTATTATTCTGGGATTTAAAAATACTGCAAAACATGATTTTATCTCACATACCTAGTAGTATAATTTAAGGAATTACCTTCAATCTAGATATAAGAGCTGGTAGGTGCTACGTATATTTTTTTATTAGTATTTCCTTTGTCTCTAAATAACGATGTAAATCAATTGTTTTAACGATTATTCAATTGGTATTAGATTACTAACATTCACGAGGTGCAGTGGTCACGATGAATTAATTTAGTATAGGATCCCGATATACAACGACCTTCACCGAGATGTTTATTTCATGAAACATATTTTATATTTAATTTAATATGTCAATAAATATATTGCATATGGGTTGCCTAACAAATTTTAGTCCAGAGTATTTTTAAATAATAATTTAAAAAAAATTTTTTTTGAAACATTCCACCGGTGTGATTATTAGATAAACTCTATACCAATCGAACGTATGAAGCCCATAGAATATGCAAACGTTGAGTTGCCTATTTTTATCCGGTCACAACTATCGGGTAGCCAGGTATAAACAGGTAAATCTATACTAGCATTTTGCAACGGTCTGCTTATTGAATTGAACTTAAATAAAATTAAAGATTATTTAATTATGAACACGGTGGTATAGGGTTGCCTGCGAAAAATCAGTCCCTAATTCCGGTTGTCGAATTTTAAAAAGTAAAATATCGCTGCGAGTGAATGTGTGCGACTGAGAGGTCCCAACCAACCATCCCATGCGATAGAAGAGGACACAGCATAGCAGCTGTTTAAGGTCCGCCCATTTAAAGAAAGAGAGTGCGCATGCTATTTGTGCTTGAAAATGAAAAGGATAGCGATATACGCGTATATGCCGCGCATCATTTTGGAATAGATTGTTGCTATAGCTACAAGTGAAAATACGTGCTACTATTTATTGTTGGAAAACATGGCCAAAAAGTGTTTTTTGTGTGATTCGGATGACGAAATAATTGATTTTAATAATGAAACATAATTCAGAAAATTTTACGAACTATTTTCGTAAATTACATGTGGCTTAATGTTTGAATGAATTCCGTGAAACTTCAGCCTGAGAACTGCGGTTGGTTCTTAGATGAATATTTTAAACCAGTAGGATTCATTGGGGATCATACACCTTTAAAGATAGAAGACATTGTCGAAATAATTGAAACAGAGTGTGATGACAAAGAAAATTCAGAAGTTGAAGATCACAGTTATATGTCCGATGACTCGGATCCTGAATAATTTGAAAAAAAAAATGTATTTTTAATTTTTTACAATTAAAAATACATTTTTTATTTTTATTTTTTTACAAAAAAGAAGTTTTTTTTAAATTGTTGTTTTTTAGTTTGTCTTCTAATAACAAAGATAAAATTTGCAAGATTAGTAATATATATGTATTACCTTCTTCTTCACTAAATATGTGTATATACTTTAGTGTCACATAAAAAATAACACACATAAATAATTAATTGATTGAAAAATAAAAAATTAAATGACTATTTTTCTATTTTAATAATAAAATACTCCAAAATGATGCACAGCATATACGCGTCTATCGCTATCCTTTTCATTATTAAGCACAAATAGCATGCGCACTCTCTTTATTTAAATGGGCGGACCTTAACAGCTGCTTTGCTGTGTCTTCTTCTATCGCATGGGATGGTTGGTTGGGATCTCTCAGTCGCACACATTCACTCGCAGCGATATTTTACTTTTTTAAATTCGACAACCGGAATTAGAGACTGATTTTTCGCAGGCAACCCTATACCACCGCGTTCATAATTAAATAATCTTTAATTTTATATAAGTTTAATTCAATAAGCAGACTGTTGCAAAATGCTAGTATAGATTTACCTGTTTATACCCGGCTACCCGATAGTTGTGACCGGAAAAAAATAGGCAACCTAACGTTTGCATATTCTATGGGCTTCATACTTTCGATTGGTATAGAGTTTATCTAATAATCACACCGGGGGAATGTTTAAAAATTTTTTTTTTTTAATTATTAATTAAAAATACCCTGGACTAAAATTTGTTAGGCAACCCATATGCAATATATTCATTGAGATATTAAATTAAATACAAAATACGTTTCATGAAATAAACATCTCGGTGAAGGTCGTTGTATATCGGGATCTTAGACTATTATTTTTTATGGTGTAGTAGTGGACAAGGATCCCTTATAGTTTTGGTATGCTCTCTACGTCAGAGACCCTTGGTACTAGAAAGCTGTAATATAGCATGGATATACGAGTATATATTAGTTATGCCGACAAAGTGGTAAAATATTATAATATACTGTGATGGTCGCGCGAACGGACATATGTAAAGGTTTTTATTGGCGGGCCTAAATGCGAAAGGGCCCAAACCTTGACAATCTTACCATTCGATACATCTATCACAAGTAACAACGAGCAAGTACCAGGACTGTACAGATCTGGGAAGTGAGAATGAAGGTCAAGATTTCCCCGTTTAGAATATAGTTTTTTTCAAGTTAACCATTTACAATATTCTGTGTTTACTCGCTTATAAAAATAATTTTTCAATCCTAGATTTAAAGTCGACTGCCTCTGTAGCGCGGTGGGAGTGTATCCGACTGCTACGCAAGAGGTCGTGGATTCGATCCCCACCCAGGATAAAACTTTGTGTGATGAGCACGGTGGTTTATTCTGTGTCTGGGTGTTATTTTTCTATAATATGTATGTATTTAAAATATATAGGTATGTTTATCAGTTGTCTGGTTTCCACAGTACAAGCTATGCTTAGTTTGGGATCAGATAGCATTGTGTGAGTTGTCCCAAGATATTATTAATTCGACTTTTCAAGCTATTCGTCTTGACAGTTCTCTTTTTTCCAATAGTTTCTCCTAATTTTCCTTTTGTTCAAAAATAATTAAATATTAAAAAGTAAAAGTTCAAACCAAATAGACACACACTATGTTCACACTATGTTCGAGGTTTCATGTGTGATGTTCGACCATTCGACACATCTGCCACACGGAATGTGATTGAATTGTATTAATGAATACTTACTTTTATATGCAAGTATTTTTTTTTTTTAATAACTAGCAATACAATTTTTTTTCTTTTTTTAAAGTATTGTAAATAAGATTTACTTGAATTGTGTAAAGAATAAACGCTTTTTCTTTCTTTCTTTCTTTCTTCTTTCAATGTGGGTTTGAAACCACATTACTAGCAATCCTATTAACCCCTCCAGCCAAGCTCAAAGGCAAAGGTTAGGAGTGGGTTCATGTCGACAGTATAATGGGTGGGATTCGAAGCCGCGACCTCACGAGCGAGTCCGATACCTTAGCCATTAGGCTACCGCCGCTTTTTGAACTGTTTTATGAATATTGTGAACGTTTAACTTGACGAACGTTATATTCTATACGGGGAAATATTGACTTTGATTCTCACACCCTTGATCTACGATCCTAAGGTACAGTCCTAGTACCTGCTCTCCTGGGAGTTCGTTGTTACTGTACCTCCTTCTCCTCCTGGATATGATTTTTGTCACACCTTCCCCATCGTGTGGGATGTGAAGACTATTTATCGATTTAGGGATTAGTTTATGAATTATTAAACTTTAAAGTACTAATTAAAAGTATAACGAAATTAAAAGAAAAACTATCACAACTAAGTAGGCTTTACGAGTAAAAGGCGACCAAGTGAGAAGTAAGAATAATTTTCGTACAAATTCTATTGAAAATATTATAACGTAGTTAGTAAATATGAACCAAAAACAAAAGAAAGCTATAATTTCTTTGACTGCAATGCAATATTGTAATGGGCAACTAGGTACAACAGTACAGCACATTACGCAAACTAACCCTACATTTCTACATTATGCATGGCCCGACATGCACTTGCCCGGTTTTTAGGATTCCGTAGCCACAATCGCAAAACGGAAGCCTTATAGTTTCGCCATGTCCTTCCGTTCGTCCCTCCGTAGCTTAGCTCGAAGACTGTTAGTGCTAATATAGTAATATGGATACACATTACTTATGCCGACAAAGTGAAGGAATACAATTTTGAAAAAGAAAAAAAATGGTGCTAAACAGCACCAAAGTAAAGTAGGGATGTGATTTTTTTTCATTTACACCATAGTGTGGGGTATCATTAGACAGGTCTTTAAAAAAAAACATATAGGGTTTGCAAATACAATTTTTCGATTTAGGGATCCGTTTGTGAAATATTAAGCTTTAAAGTGCAAACTTTTGTTAGAGTCAGTGTCACCTACGTGTTTTTTATTTATTTAATTGATTATTCATCTTTCAAATTATGAAGGTATAATATGATAAATGTTTTACAATTAAGTTAGTGCAGCTTTGGGGCTGCACAAAATTGAGAAATAGAAATATAATTCAACGCTTTCAAAACAAAGTGAGATCTCCACCGGGACCTACAAGTGATCGAAAAATCGCAGAAGCTCACGACAAATGACTTCACCACCATCACCATGTAAATCTTGAGGCTATCCGACTCCTCGATTGTACGGACTTAAAACGAAGACTCAAAAGAACTAAGCCGTTTGAGTTAGTGTAGTGTTAAGTGAGAAAAAAAGTGACAGTGCCAAAATGTTATCAATTTATTTTTTAGTGACAAAATGTTATCAATTTATCAAATATAAAAATATCAGATATAAATATAATGAAGAAAAATCAGTAAATCATTTAATTTTCACTTTATGTCAACTTAAAATTACTTATTAGCTTCAATGTTAGATTGTATTATTATAAAGAGTAAATCATCACGATTAACAGACTTTTGTGTTTTTGTGCTATGATCCGGAAAGGTAGAGCCAAATTTGTTGCACTCGCGATGATACTTTAAACCCTTTTTAACACGCTTCACTTGTAACTAACCAACAAACGCAGAAACTAACAATGTGGTGGAATCTTGGAGGTCAATTTTAACCTACTTCTAATTATCGTATCGTAATTAAATTTTGGATGGAAATGTAATCGGATGACAACGCTGATCTAGTGATGGAGTGCAACTCCTCAGGGATGTATAAGTTTTGAGGATCAATTTTAACCTACATCTAATTTTATCGTATCGCTATGAAATTTTGCATGGAGATATAGCTCGGGAAGACAACACAACTTGGTAATTTAGAGATGTTTTGATGATGGAGTGGCACTCCTCAGGGATGTATTTGACGATTAACTTTAACATAAATACTTCTAATTATCGTATCGCAATGAAATAACAACAGCACAAATTAATTCTTAACGGACTTAAAATAAAATGTAAAAAGCGTGGAGCGCTTTGTACACCTAAAAGTCAACCAAAAAGCGCTCCAGGCTTTTTACATTTATTAATTAAGTTTTTTTTATATAAGCGTGTTTTTAGCTTTTTTAAAAGCTATTTTTTATTCTTAGTTTAAAAACTGAAAACTTTGTCGGTGTTACTTGTAACACATGCCGGGTAGGTCTCTAATAAATATCCAGCATTAATCGACGAGCATGGGAGGCTCTTATTTCTGTCAATTTATATATTTCATTTAAATCTTGCAAACAAATACAAAAAGCACAGTTTAAAATGGTAAAAAAACCTTATATTTCATTAGAAATATACTTTAAATACGTCTATATGTTACACGCGCAATAATAGAATCGCGATAATGCATTTCATATTGCTTCTCGGTCTTTTGGTTAAGATAAGTTAAGTGTACCTAAATGCATTTCATACTATTAGGTAAATGTATAAATTAGAATTTAAGAATGTATAAGTAAGTAAAGCAACTAATGCATAATACTATATTTTATAATAACAACTAAATATCACAGTTTTAGCAATTACTAATATCAGGCAACTGGGATCTGCAGCGGCTGGACCATTCATTCCAAGCGCTAAAACCGTGGCGACTGTGTATTAGCCTGGCGCAGTGTGATGCCCTTGTGATGTCAGGGGTAATGAGATCTGAAAACAGAGAAATTATGTACAAATGACAGGCATTTAAATTAACTAGTTCCGAGTACAATTCTATTTGAATGCCGACCAAATGCCACTAGATACATAGATGAACGTCTTTTCATATAAGGCTTAGGAATATTGCCATCCCGTGTAAAAAATATCAGTATAAGAGTACAGCAAGCATCACATAACCAAAACGAGCATCTAAAGTGACGCATCGTCGACGGTAGGATTTAGAATTAGTATTCCCACATGATTTGACGTGCAGAAATCCAGCCTTACTAATCCATTTCAAAACAGGATTTTTAAACTTAATTCAGTTCTATCTCTGTTTGTAAAACTTTATCTTAGGTAAAACAATTGGTAAGTCAAATTTCAACTCGCCAGAAATAAAATTTGCTAGTCGCCTTCTATTAATAAAACAAATTATCGAGGTAACAGTATAACGTAGCATTTATGAATGTTATAAAAATCCTGTAGGGGCTAAAATGATAATAGTAACTATAGTGAAATATGACATACCGACGCATCTGACGTTGCAGTCCTTGCCAGGAAGACTGGTGGTGCTGCACCAGAAAGTGTCCCAGATCTTGAACAAGCCCCAGCCTCGAGAGCCTGTACTGCTAGGAGGACTAACGTAACCAGGGTAGCGTCCACTCGCAGCCTCGACCAAACAAACCCCTGAATAAATGTCAAAATCGTATTATAAATATTTGCTTAATTCATTTGAGCTTTATTAGTTATAAGTATCTAAGGAAGTATTTCGAGCTCTTTGTGATATTATAAGTGTTTTTTTTTGTTTCTACTCTCTAAAAAAAGGTTTACTTACAGTTTCTCATCTGGTTCGCTGGGAACCCTTGCCTTCTTAATTCCCACACCAGCTCGCATCGTGAGAATATTCTCGCCTCGCTATTCAAACTAAGTGCTATTATAGCGAACAGGACAATCATTAGCTTATGCATTTTTAAGGCAAGCGAGGATATTGTTGGGTATAGTTAGTTGTGGTTACTCAGTGTCAACTGTGTCTGACCTACTGTTCGACTGACTCTTTTATATGATGATGGCTATCATGAGTTTTAGTGGATAGTCATTATCGCTGAAGGTCAATCTTGCATTTAGACAAAAACAAGAATCCAAAACTCATAATATATTTATCGAAGATAACGTTTGCCACAAATATTTTGATTCCAACCGAAAACAAGTTAATACTAAGTATTTATTTGTGTACCTACCGACATAGATTAAAATATTTGTGCGGTTGGTAAATAGTGTTATGGCCACATGGGCCACTTTATTTCTCTATTGGAAAGGGAATAGACGATATTTCTACCATGATCAAACTATGCAACTAAGCTTCAGTATGGTACCTGTCCCACCAACGGGGCGATGAGCGAAAAGCGAGTAGCGATTTTATTGATCAAGAAACGTACAGTAGATGTATATTGTAGCTCCCGTCTGTATAAACAAAAGAGATGCAGTAAAGAGCGATGATCTATTAATATCTAAATAATATAAAACAATGCATTTTACCTTAAATTATTCACGCGATTAAGACCCGTAAAATATATATATTTTCATAATATTAATATCTGTATCTCTTTTGTTTACACGGGATCTATATACGTGTGTACGTTTCTTGAGTAATATCACTACTTGCCACTCGCTTCCTCGTCTTTGGTGGGACAGGTGCCTTATAAGAAATGGTCTAACAGACAAATACAGCATGTCCCAAAACTATGCCAAGTACCTTTTATATTGTAGAAAACCGAACGTGTTGAATCGCGTATGTGTAGCCTCCTTAATGCAGACTATGTCTACCAGAGGCGAAGGGTTAAAATTTTTCTGATGTAACCCGATACGAAAATGTATCTTGTTAGAGACGGTTATTGTACGTACAATGTAAACTAAATACAATTTAAAGGAAAACCGAATAGAATGGTATTCTAAGAACCCTCCGCCACTGGTGTCTACTACTGAAACACTGTAAAAATGCAATAGTCGTATTACTATGAAAATTGTAAGTATTTTATTAAATGTAAAAGATACTAAGTTATTTAGAAAAAAATAATCCCTATGATTGACCCCCTTGGATGGGTGTCATAAAAATACAGGTCCTTTTTACTTTTGGCGGGTTCGATTCCCGGTTCAGACAGGTGATAATTTAAAAATCTTTGTATGCAGTTCGGTTTATTTTAATTCAAAATTTATTTATTTAAAATCAAAATCAAGTCTTTTTTCAGTAAAATGTTCTATATAGAATATTTAAGGTACTTTCCCTCAGTGTAGCATAGATTTGGGAGGACAACCTGTATAAGTCTTTGTTAGACCATTTCCTATAATGAAGCAATAGTTTGTTTAAGGTAGAACTATTATTTTAGGGAATCCAATACAGAAATGAAGTGGCCCATGTGACCATAAAACTGTTTACCAACCGCATAAAGCACACAAATAGATTCTTAGTAGTCAACTTGTTTTCGGTTGGAATCAAAATATTTGTGACATACGTTATCTTCGATAAATGTATTATGAGCTTTGGATTCTTATTTTTGTCTGAATGCAACATTGGACTTCCGAGAATTATCTATATTTTTTGTGAATAGTCATTACACTATTCACAAAAAATCATGATAGGCATCATATAAATTATAAAAGACTCAGTAACAGTAGGTCTGACACAGTTGACACTGAGTAACTACAACTAACTATACCCAACATTATCCTCGCTTGCATTAAACATGCATAAGCTAACGATTGTCCTGTTCGCTGTAATAGCGCTTAGCTTAAATAGCGAGGCGAGAATATTCTCACGATGCGTGCTGGTGTGGGAATTAAGAAGGCAAGGGTTCCCAGCGAACCAGATGAGAAACTGTAAGTAAACTTTATTTAGAGAGTAGATACAAAAAAAGTACTTATAATATCAAAAAGAGCTCGAAATACTTCCTTAAGTATAACTAATAAAGCTCAAATGAATTAAGCAAATATTTATAATATGATTTTGACATTTATTCAGGGGTTTGTTTGGTCGAGGCTGCGAGTGGACGCTACACTGGTTATGTTAGTCCTCCTAGCAGTACAGGCTCTCGAGGCTGGGGCTTGTTCAAGATCTGGGACACTTTCTGGTGCAGCACTACTAGCGTCCCTGGCAAAGACTGCAACGTCAGATGCGTCGGTATGTCCTATTTCACTATGTAACTATAGTAATATTATAATATTTGTGGAGAGCTAGAATGATAATTATCATTCTAGCTCTCCACAGGAATTTTATAATATACATTAAACATCAATACTACGTTATACTGTTACCTCGATAATTTGTTTTATTATTAGAAGGCGACGAACAAATTTTATATTTTGCTACTTAAAACTTTGACTTACCACTTGTATTACCTAAGCTAAAGTTATACAGTTTACAACTAAAGTGAGAGGACTGGTTTAAGCTCCAAAAATCCTTCCTGTTGAAATGGATTAGCAAGGAGCTAGGATTACTGCACGTCGAATCATGTGGGAATACTAATTCTAAAGCCTACCGTCGACGATGCGTCACTTTAGATGCTCGTTTTGGTTATTTGATGCTTGCAGTACTCTCATACTGATCTCTTTACATTGGATGGTAATAGTCCTGCAAAGTCTTATATAAATTTAAATGCCTCTCATTTGTGCATACTTTCTCTGTTTTCAGATCTCATTACCCCTGACATCACAAGGGCATCACATTGCGCCAGGCTAATACACAGTCGCCACGGTTTTAGCGCTTGGAACGAATGGTCCAGCCGCTGCAGATCCCAGTTGCCTGATATTAGTAATTGCTAAAACTGTGATATTTAGTTGTTATTATAAAATATATTATTATGCATTAGTTGCTTTACTTAACTGTTATACTTTTAAATTCTAATTTATATAGGTACTTAAAAATGCAATAACACTTTGATTACTTAGCCAAAATGCCGATATGCGGTATGAAATGCAATTAGTTATAGTTAAAATAAGATTATTATTGGTTATTGTTAATTAGTTATACGATAATAAAATTAACGTTAAACACCAATTCCATTCATTTTTATTTTACTTTTGGTCATTATGCTCGATGTTTCTGTATTGATGATTACTTAAATAAATAATAACTTTTTTAAGAAAAATGAACCGTCTTCTAGGAAAAAAAAATATCAAGCACATCACCGAATGCAAAATTTGCTGACTCACTCCTATGTTTTAGTCTATATATCTGGAGTTTTATAAGCTAGGATAACGTTTTATAATAAATAACCAGTCAAATAGCAAAAAAACCATCTAAATCGGATCACTAGCTTTCGAGAAAATCGCATACATCCGGGTCAAACAGAGAATCACCTGTTTTGAAGGCGGTTAAAAAAACCAAATACTACGAAAAAAAAACCGCAAACTAGCGGGACAAAAAAGGTTTCGCCGAAAGGGTTGTAGAGCGAAATATAAAATATCTTTATTACTTAAAACCAGGTTAATGATTATTTGAAAACGTCAAATTAATATATACTAAAAAAAACAAAATGAGGTTAGGCGGCAGTTCCGAGTGTAAAGCAATGAAAAGAAGAAGTTTTTCGACCTGTTTTGCAAAATGTACAATTTGCAAAACTGGTCGAAAAACTGCCCTCCTTGGTTCGGATAAATATCAGAACTACCTTTCTTCGAATTTAACCTTCTGCGGGGTACGTATCTTGTAACTGACATTCAGCAGGATTCGTCAACCGTGGCATAACGTGGACATACCACCTCATCTCAATATTCCAGGATTTTAAGATTCACCTTCATCATAAGTCACCAATATAAAATAATTAACAAACTCATACCCTAAAAGTGTTCATACTTTAGCTAGAGATTTAGAGCTATTTGTATAAAAGAAAGAAAAGCGTTGCGCGTTGCGTTCTGCACATTTTGCGTAGCGACTTGCACATTATTTAAGCTATTGATCCGTTAAATTTATTATCAGTGATTGTGATAGTGATAGTGAAATGAGGTGAATGATCTGATACGTCTGATTTCGGTATTTTTAATTACTAAGATTTTTTCCGAAATTGTATTTATTTTAAATACATATATTATATACAGGGTAGGTATGTCAGGAATTATTTTGTTGATAGATAAAACCGAAAATTGTATGTCCCTCTCGATTGAACAGAAGAATAACCTGAAATCATGTTTATTATTCAACTTAAAACTTCGAATTGAAAAGTTATTTCTATAAAATCACTAGCAACACGACCAATATTTAGTTGAAATGTATGGAATCCCGAAATATCGGAATGACTTCCCGAAAAAACCTACTCCGATCACTGAATTATTATAGATGCTATGAAATGAGTTACTAAGACTGAGTAAGCCCTGAATCCTTAACAATATTAAAGTTAACGTTTAGTATATAATTTTTGTCCTGACCAAGAAGGTTCTAACCAAATTCCAGCTAAAACTTCAAATTTATTAGAAGGACACTTGACATTAACTAGAATTTGCACTTCATCACACTAATATTATAAAGGCGAAAGTTTGTGACACCCTTTTTTTTACACCTCCACCGTCCGGGGAAGACGGTGGAGGTAGTGTGGGGTTTGCGCCCACTAAAAAACCCGCCGTGTATCGCCCGCCACCTTCGCGAACGGGCCGCCGGAATTTGTTATACCGTCGGCGGCCCGCCCAGTGGCAATGCCCGGACGCGATGTTGTTGCGTTCCGGGCATTTCACACCTACGCGGCCCCTGGATACACACAGGGTGCCGCGCCTCCACGGAAGGCCGCGGGTGGGGCAGATTACCCCGTACGCCCGCCCGCAGCCCCACCTAAGGCGGCATCAGGCGCAGATGTGCGCGCCGACGCCGCCCGGTTCGCCGGCGACGGAGCGGATCCGCCAGGGAGCTCTCTTCCCTGACGCGCTCCGCCGCCTCCTTCTGCGAGATGACGTCCCCGCAGAAAGATGCGACCGCGTTCCACGACCCCTCGCCCCTGACCATGGAGAGAACCACAGCCGGCAACGAGAGGTCACTTCCGACCACTGCGGTGAGAACCCGACGCTGCCCCTCCCAAGCTGGACAATGCTGGAGGGTGTGTTGCGCCGAGTCCTCACCACAGTCGCAGTGGTGGCAGCCGGGACTCGGTTCCCTCCTAGCGACCGTGTGCAAGTACTTCCCGAAGCACCCGTGCCCAGAAAGGACCTGCACCAGCCGGAAGGAAGGGGTCCCGTGCTGCCGCCCCGCCCACTCCTCCAGGACCGGCTGGAGCGCCTCCACAGTTCGAACACCTGCCCGTGGAGCCTCCAGTCGGCCCTGCCACCGGGCCATGATTGCCCGGTGGGCCTCGCCGCGCCAAGCGCAAAGCTCCTCGGGCAGGGGCACCGAACCCCCTGCCCGAACAGCCACCGCCTGCCGATACACTTCGGCGAGCACTTCCGCCTCCAAATCCCACGGGGGTGTTCCGGCTAATGCGCACGCTTATTTTCACAGAATTTTCACAGATCTAACTTTAAAATTGATGAAGTTTCATACAAACGTGCCACCCCTATTTTGTCCCCTTAAGGGTTGATTTTCAAAAAACGCTGAAGCACGTATTTTCTTTATTTCAAACCAAAAAGCCAAATACGAAATTTCAAAGATCTCACTTTAAAACTGATGAAATTTGATAAAACTTGCAACCTATTTTACCCTCTTAGGGGTAGATTTTTAAAAAACGTGTTGTATTTTATTATTTTAAACCAAAAAGCCAAATACGAAGTTTCACAAATCTTACGGCAAAACTGACGAAGTTTCATAAAACTTACAACCACTATTATAGCCCCTTAGGGGGTGAATTTCCAAAAATATCTTCTTATTGGATGCCTACGCTATATAAGGAATACGTCCTTGAAATTTCACGTCTCTACGATCAGCGGTTTAGGCTGTGCGTTGATCTATCAGTCAGAAAGAAAAGACGTCCAACTTTGACCTTTCGAGGAGCTTTTCTCTTTAGCTCCTATCACTACTGCACTATACTTACAAAGATAATCTCTACATAGCAGACGACAAAAAAAGCCTTTAGTACACTTAAGTATTTTCACAAAGCTTTATTATCGTGACTTGTACAAAAAAAAAATCACCAGTGATACTGACAGCATGACGCTTAATTCATTGAGTCGCGTTCGGAAATTCCACCAAAACTCTATTTGCAATATTTATTTAGACTTTCTTGTCTTTGTCTAACTGTGACAGTAAAACAAGTTAAAACCTTTTATTATATAATTATATTTTTTATGACATTAATATAAGTTACTGGTTTAAACTTAATAGATCAATTAGGTCCTTTAGCATTTACTAATATCGGGCAATGGTTTGTCCTTGCACTTGTTAATCCAGCCGTACCAAGCGTTGAAGGTCCTTTAGCATTTACTAATATCGGGCAGTGGTTTGTCCTTGCACTTGTCAATCCAGCCGTACCAGGCGTTGAAGGTCCTTTAGCATTTACTAATATCGGGCAGTGGGTTGTCCTTGCACTTGTTAATCCAGCCGTACCAAGCGTTGAAGTTGTGTCGTCTGTATATGATCTTGGTGCAGTTGGATGCACTCGAGATGTTGTCCGTTATCAGATCTGTAAATAATACACATGCATGATAACTGTTAACTGTACAAGTTAAAGAAAAGATTTGATATAATCTGCGTGTAGTGTATGTGTGAAGTATTACCGTGACATCTAACGTTGCAGTCCTTCCCGGGTGAGTTAGTTGTGCTGCACTAGTACCTGTCGTTGATCTGAAACAGGCCCTAGTCGCTGGACTTATGAGGGCTGTGTAACGCGAACTCTCTGCCTCTAACAGACATACCCCTGCACAAATATTAATTAGGTTTCAAAGATTTAATAAGTAGCTGTTAAAAATGACTAAAAAATAAATAAGTAGTTACAATTTCTGAGCTGGTTAGCTGGGAACCCTTGTCTCGTTAGCACCTGCACCAGCCCACACCGTGTGAAAACTTTAGTCTCGCAATGCCTCTTTATCGCGATAAAGACTATTCTATGTCCTTCCCCGGGTCTTAAACTATCTCCATACCAAATTTAATCTAAATGTGAAAGGGTAGCAGACAGACAGACAGACAGGTTACTTTCACATTAATAATATTAGTATGGATTTACAAATATTTTTGATTGATCACACGGCCTATGTTACGATATTGATTAAAAAAATAAATGCTTCTTACCTTTTAAGATTAGCTGGGAGCTTTGAAAATTAAAGCTCCGGTCTTGAAGATCCATGGTCCGGTCCAATTGACCGGATCCAGTTGTGGCATTTTGAAAAAGATCGCATACGGTCGTGGCCCCGGTGAGATAGATGTAAACTGGACGCGGCAGTCGCTACTGAGAGCACCACGAAAACCGTTTAGGAGTCTCGAAGATGTGCGCGTCTGTCTGATTGTGATGTTTCGAACATATGTACATAGTTTCCATACTGTATACTGTATACTGTATACTGTGTACATATTTATACTGTGGTATCGTCTCGCCGTCAACTGTTTATGACCTTGTCCCGAGGCGAGGCGATTTAGTACGTTGCGAATCCGATTAGTGTGCGTTGCAGTAGGGAGTTTCATACAAACAATACAGAACGGCTCGAGTTGATACGGTACAGATCCCTTTCTGAGTTAATCAGTGTGCTTTGATCTTCATCGACATGATGATGTTTGATAAAAAAATTGAAGTCACTGTTTTTTAACTATGGTCACCTACTAACGATCCTTCATATTTGACGAAATTTTAACGAAACGACAAAGTGGTACACTTTGCAAATTTAAAGTATTTAATAATATTTTATTAAATAAATTATTTATAAATAAATTAACTAAGAAAACTAGGTATGGTAAGATTTGGAGTTGTATAACCTTAATTGAAAATAACATTAAAATTATTAAATATTATTTTATAAAATAAACAATTAAATTTGCTAAATTCTGAAAATTACGTTGATTCATAAAATCTGAAAATTTTATAAAATTGACTAAATTTAATTACAATAAAAAAAATATCATTTTATAATTTATAACACATCGGCATCGATTAACCTATTCATGCTAAAAATTAAGTTGTCAAAATCTTGCTGGGGTATGCGCTCCCATGTGTTTTGTAAATGCTGAAAAAGTTGATTTTCAGTAGTCAAATTTGGCGGAAAATTACGAATAGCTAGTCGCTGTAACATGTCGCTGGTTTAAGTCGGGTGACTGTGCAAGCCTCTCCAGAACCCCTATGTCATGTTCTCGAAGGGCAGCCGAAGCTTGCCGCGCCGTGTGAGAAGTTGCATTGTCTTGCATGAACTAAAATGTTTGTCGTACTTGGACTCTGTGTGGGACGATCACAGATTCTATGATCTCGTTAAGGTATTATTGGGCCGTCATGCTGCCTCTTATCTAAATAAGGTCCGTTCGCGCTCCAACACGAATGCCCGCCCACACCATGATGGTGCCGCCTTGGTACGAATGGACCTCTTGTGGGTGCTGCAGACGGCTTTCTCTGCCTGTAAGTCTCCAAATACGTGTTCTTTTTAATTCCGGAATGGAAGTGGAATCCAAAGCGTCAGTGAATAGCACCATCGGCCATTGTTCGTTGGTCCATAATAAATGTTGGCGAGCCCAAACAAGCCTCCTTCCGCGATTGCCACGCCGTAGAGCTGGAACATGAAGACCGACTTCGTGCAAACCTTCTTCTGATAATTTGGTCACTTACTAACAGCTGAGGGTCTGACTGGAGCCTCTGCACTAGTTGCATCGCCGTAATGTTGGGTTGCCTCCTCGCGGTGTTTTGTAGATATCTGTCTTGCCGAGAGGTGGTAACACGATTCCTCCTATTGTGCCGCTTTGGAACACTCAGTTACACGATAACGTGACCACAACCTGGAAATCACGTTTTGGCTAGTGCTCAGGGCGTCAGCAACTACGCGTTGGACAGCACCGGCTTCTTACATGCCCACCGCTCTCAACATTTGTGTGTGTGTTATTAACATTAGGAGGGCAACACAGATTAGCAGATTACTGACTTATAAAAAAATATTTTTTTTAGTTATTGTAATTAAAATAAGAAATTTTATCAAATTTTCAGATTTTATAAAACTGTGTAATTTTCAGAATTTAGCAAATTTAATTGTTTATTTTATAAAATAATATTTAATACAGCATATTTAATGTTATTTTCAATTTAAGGTTATACAACACCAAATCTTACCATACGTAGTTTTCTTAGTTACAAAATACTTGTACTTTTTTTATAATCAAGAAAATACGGAATATCCCTAGACTTTGTTGATGTGTTTATAGATGAACAACCTAGATGTTTTTAGTAAGGCCAACCGTCAAATTTTTGATCGGCCTTACAACGAACCTTTGACATTTCTAAGGAACACTAGGTACCGATATTTTAACTAAAATCGAAATAAAGTAATATCTTTTTCTGTAGTACTATACCAAAACCTTATAATATTGATCTAAAGTAAGAAAATAAAGGGTTATTTACCTAAAAAGTTACGTTTTCTATGAGCTCGAATTACAATTTTGACGTCGACGACAGAAGCCAATAAAGCGAGACACCGCACTGACAAAATAGCGGCGCAAACAACTCGCCGCCGCGTCTGTGCCCTTAAGTTCGATGGGTGTTAGTGTGAGTAGAAGGAATTTATCATCACATAGCAATAACTAAGAATTTTTAATAATTGGCCTTCCATGATCCACCCACTTTAATATTAATTAGGATTAGACGTAACCTTTGTAACGGAAAACATTTTGATAGAGTTTTGTAATATATTTTTGTTACTAAATCCGTTCCTGGTATCGTTTCGTAACCCAAATAATAAAAAAGTACATGAACTCTGTAGAATAAATAAGGAAATTAATTCTTACGTGCTTGGTATATTTTAATGCGAGATTTATCAGTTATTATCTTTTCTGATGTGTTTTTTTTTAGAAATGTAGCCGATCGCGTTTTTGTGTTCTAAACGTTGTGCAAGTCAAAGATAATAGATCTAGCTAGATGCCACATGTTCCTGTAACCGCCACTTTATCACCACCGCGCATGACGTCACGCGAGCGTTTTAGTCATGAACCTACCATAAACAGAATCGTTTCAATCGCAAGACATCATTCATCCAACAGGGTATCGATTTTAAATCGACCAATTCTATTCGATACTGCTGTTTTGAATTATTTTATTTAACCTTTTTTTATTAAAAAGAAAATGATTAAGGTCTACTGGGGCAATTGCGTTTTATTTTTCATTCATGCAATTTTTATGCTTTATTTCAAAAAAATCATGAAATAATTAACAAAATTCCTTCGTTATAATATATATATATTCTTTCTTTTGTTTTAAGCTATATTAAAAAAGTATCTGCTGTTTTTAATTCCAACAAGTTAGCACAAGTTTATTTATTTATTTATTTTCTAACTAACTGGCGCCCACGGCTCCACCGAACTTACACTCAATTTACACTTTGAATAAAATCTTTGGGAACCGGGATAAAAGCAACCCATGTGTTCTTTGCCGGGTTCAAACTATCACCATAGGTATCAAATTTCTGCCAAATCGGTCCAGCCGTTTTCCCTTGAAAGAGTACCAAATATCCATTCATCCATCCATTAAGCCTCACTAACTTTGCATTTTTAAGATTACTAGGATCATTCTTATAAATAAAAATAATAACACGGATAAAATTAAACGACATAAAGGTACGAGGTATAATAAATTATTAAAAATAAATAAATGCTTATTTATTTTTAATAATTTATTATACCTCGACCGATATAGATTAATTGTAGGGAAGGTAAGGTAGGATCAATATTAATTTTTACACTAAGCCAAAACTATTACCTGTTTTTGACGGTTTTTATTTTTTGAATATCACAGAATCAGCCTTCTTAGAGTAAACTAATAATACATAATGTTTAAATGCCGTAAATAGGTCTTACACATGTTACAGTAAGGGATTGAACTATTTAACATTACATAGATTGCACAAGATTACCACAAATTGGGAATAATTCACAATCAATTTTCTAGAAAATAATAACGTACGAACACAGGTGGTGGTAGTTATGTACTGTACCTTAAATTCAAAGTTATCAGTATCACAGAATCAGCTTTCATTATAAAATTTACAATATTTATTTTTGAGTGGCCAACCTTGTCAGATTTATTCACCCATTATGACATGACCTAAGGACTGTTAGCGAGATGATAACAGCCTAAACCGACGTTTTACGTGCCCTCTGAAGCACGTATACGTTCAAATGTAGTATGACTATGCTATACGACTTCAAAATTTAGTTATAAAAAGTATGAAATTAAATAAACGCGCGAACAGCGTAAGCCCACAAAATTGAAGGATCAAATTTAAAGAACCCCCAATACGCTCCAAACCCTTTTTGTACCATTTAATAAAATAGTAAAACAAAATAAATCTTGATTTTGATTTAACTTAATTAAATGCCTCATAATGACTAAATTATTGACCTTGAAACAGGACGAGTTTAATAAATATGTCTTTTCGTAGTTTTGGTTTTTAAATTTCTCGTTAAATAATGTAAACGTATATCAATGTATACATCAGCTATTGCCTTTATTCGATTAACTAAATGGTTTTCAGTAGGTGCTTGATCAAACTGATGGTTAGTTATGCAATTAAAAATATTACTAATAATAAAAAAAAACTATTTATTATACGGGAATTAACGCGCATTGTTTATCTTAAAATTGCTTGACAGATACCTGCATGCTACGTCACATCACCATCCTCGTCACCTACAATCCGTGATGACGTCATTGAAAAACAGAGCCTTTGACCTCTGTGACCCTGATCATGTGGAGCAAGAGCTAGTCCATGTTCAGGAGGTACTCAAGAAAAACGGATATCAGGTGTACCGAAGAATGAAGCGTATCCCAAAACGTGACAAACCTCCGGAGGTGAACAGACAACCTGCTTATTTGCCCTACGTCAGAGGAGTGACAGACAAGATCGGATCAATTATGAAAAAGTACTCGATCCGTACGATCTACACAACGGTGGCTAAAGTGGGCAACTTGGTGGGCACTCCGAAGGATATTATACCTCTGCAGACGCCAGGTGTCTACAAAATTGATTGCAGCTGCGGTAGTTCGTACATTGGCCAAACAAAGCGAACTATAGCGGAAAGGCTAAAAGAACACATCGCAGCAGTGAAAAACCGGCAAGTGAACAAATCGGCAATTGCAGAACACATACTGCAATCGAACACCAATCACTGGATTGAGTTTTATCGTCCACAAACCCTCTCCACAGATCGCCATTTTTATTCACGAATTGTGCGTGAAGCGATTGAAATTAAAAAACATAACTTTCAATCGGGAAGAGGGCTTCAAACTATCCGTGACGTGGAATCCAGTGATTCGTAAAACACAACCTCGTATTGTTTCGCAGTCGGTTAACATGGACAAACTCAGTGTAGTGTGCAGTGACCCTAACTTTTCGAGAAGAAAAAAAGTGAGTGTGGATGAAGATTCATCGGCCTGACGGAGTCTTAACATCGCTGCGACAGTCCGCTTGTGACCACGGCCGGTGCAACCTGGTCGAAACGTCAAGCAATTTTAAGGTAAACAATGCGCGTTAATTCCCGTATAATAAATAGTTATAATCATGCAACGCGAAAGTTTAAATGTAGTTAAAATTTTGTAATTTATTTATTATTATTATTTCTCTTTTATCTATTTCAGCAACTTTGCATACTTGGTTAGAATCCTTTGAGGGATACACTAAACCACCTTTGTCCTTAAACATAACAATATAGGTACCTATGTAGTTATTACAAAAATGCATTCTCGTTCCTCCGGTTATGTTTCATATCGAGATCGGATATCGAGCGCGATCAATTCGCGATTGAAGAAATCGATCTAAAGTGCCTAAACATAACATCACTACTTGTAGAAAAACGACAAAATCCTCTGTACCACGACATTTATTTGTTGTTGTGTTGTTAAATCGTTTGAATTTCATTGCGTACTTTCAACGTATGAGACGATGACATCACCTGATGACATCAATTAAAACTGCAATGTAAAACGAATAGAGTAAAAATACGCCAATGAGAATTTATCGTAGTAGTATTACTCAAAAACGTAAATAAATCATTTTAAAATTAATTTCAGCTTAGGGAGCAACAAAATTACTTAGCAATGAAAGTATACATCTCCCTTGATATGGTCTACATTCTTCGACGAGTTTTTACGACTTATAACTGCACAATTAGGCATTTCTTGATGCAGTACACGCGACGTTATGCGGCCGCGATCGGACGTTGAATAATATCACGTGCGCTCCAACCAGCGCCGGTGCGCTCATTGGAGACACGCTTTGACTTACTATTTTAATTATATGTCTATATGTCTTAGACTGATTTTAATTATATGTGTGTTCTGAGGTGCAAATCGAAAGGCAATACTGGTTCTGGTACAAAATATGTATGATTGATATTTCTTACTACTTTCTTAAATTAATAATAATAATAAAAAATATTTATTCACTTAGGAAGCAAAATACTACACTTGTGAAAAGTCGATTCTACATTTACTGGTAATGCCTGTTCACAAACAATAGGTAAAGTCTGAGAAAAGAACAGGCAATAAAAACTCGTGGCCACTCTTTTCAAATTGCCAATGTTTACAATGATTCTCTGTTTATAAATTGTATATGCAGGTAAGGTGCTGCCACCATTATAATATACACTATATTAGAGGACTGATGCAAAAAAAAGAGGTCAATAATATTAGAAGAGTACACGAGATCGGATACATCGGAACATAGTAGGAGCATCCACTTACGATGTAAAAACTTTATGTGCTTAAATATTGGCCAATTTACGGCTACTTAATGAATAAGTATACATGTTTTTTAAAAGAAAGAAAAGAATGGCCGTAATTTATCACGCAGAATCTTTACTTACAAAAGTAAATAGTTTTCTTAACTAGTACCTAAGTAACATTATCAAACTGTGACAACAATATTCACCTAGTAAAATGCAATAAACTATACAACAAAATACATTAATAGGGAGCAACGAACTACATCCATTTATCTTTATCAGTTAAATAATCATCGATTGAATAGTAAGCTCTTTGTATAAGATGTCTCTTGACTACATTCTTAAATTTATTTACTGGTAGACTCGATATGCTGACTGGGATTTTATTGAAAAATTTACACCTAGTCCCATGAATGAGTTACGAGTTTTATGAAGCCTATGATATCGACCTACCAATTTGTGCTTATTTCTTGTATTCACAGATTGAATATCACTATTTTTATTATATAAATGTAAGTTTTGTTTCACAAACATTGAGGCAACCAATTCTGAGGCTGAAACTACCTTACTGTCATATTTTTATTTACACTTAGTTTAAATAGCATAGTAAAACAAAGTAATATTTAAAATTTAATTTAATTTTCCATCAGTGATATATTTTATGATGGCCTTAATAATAATAAGATAGTTTAGCACTTTCTAATATCAGGCAGTGGTTTGCCCCTGCACTTGTTGATCCAGCCGTACCAAGCGTTGAAGTTGTATCGGCTGTATATGATCTTGGCGCAGTTGGATGCCCTCCAGATGTTGTCCTTTATCAGATCTGTAAATAACAGACGATTATAGCTAACTGTATAAGTGAAAGATAAGGTTTGGCATAATCTGCGTGTAGTATATGTGTGAAGTATTACCGTTACATCTGACGTTGCAGCCCTTCCCGGGTGAGTTAGTTCTGCTGCACCAGTACCTGTCGTTGATCTGGAATAGGCCCCAGTTCCGAGAGCCGTTACTGTTCCAACCTATCGCGGCCGTGTTACGTCCACTCTCCGCCTCGATCAGGCAGACCCCTGCACAAATGGTTACAAATCAATTTGGCTTTTAGTGATTAAACAAATAGGTGTTAAAAAGGTAAAAAAGTCTATTATAGTTACAATTTCGAAGCTGGTTAGCTGGAAACCCTTGTCTCCTTAGCTCTCGCACCAGCTCGCACCGTGTAAACGTTTTGGCCTCGCAATGCAAGCACAGAGCTGCTACAGCGAACAAGAGTATTATCAACTTGTGCATGTTTGCTGCAGGTGAAGATCGTAGGGTTATAGCGCAAGTTGTGGTTACTGAGTGTGAACCGTGTCTGAGCTGCTTAATGTGGTGCGTTTATATATGATGGCTGGCGTAAGTTGATGTAGCGGTAGTATCTTTATCTATGTAGGTGAAACAAATAATAAAGCTTTGGTCAAAGTCAATGCAATGACAATGACAATGAGTAGTTAGTAGTGTAAACAATAATAAAAAATATTTATCTAATATGGAGGAATGGAATGGAAAAACATAGGAAGTAGACGTAATTTATACTGATTACAGTAAATGTTTTGACCGTATCGACCAGACTGCTTTTACATAAATTACTGTCTGCTGATATTCATGGATACTTGTACAGATGGTTTTGCTCGTACATAGAAAATAGTTGCAGGGCCAATTGTTGGCCCGCAGGGTTCTCTTCCAGGTGGTATTCTCTAACATCTGGAGTTCCTCAAGGATCGATCTTGGGCTCTCTCTTGCTCACTTTATTTATTTACGACATCAGTAATTGCTTTCACTATTCCTATATTTCACTCTATACCGACGACCTAAAAGTTCATAAATTAATTAACTCATTAGAAGTCAAATGAAAAATAGCTTTTTACTTATCTATTACAACAAGTACACATAAAAACAAAGAAAAAATAAAAAAAAAGTTTTCAGTAAGTTACAAATGAGTACACTGACCTCTTATGTAGAATGACGCCCTTTGCAACAAGGTCCCTTCCTCCTTATAGATCAATGCACTAGGATCAGGATGTATGATAGTAAGATCCTATAACACCTTAAAACTTTAGAGATACTTTGAAAACTAAATTGTTGCTGCTCATTGCATGAAATCTGAAGGAAAATAAGGATTCAATTCAATCATTTATTTGTATTTCACAATGTATACTTAGGTGGGCATAAAATTAGACCATCGTAAATCTAATTAGGAGAGAGGAGGATATTATCTATGCAGCTTAATTAGATAATTGTTTGTCATTTTGATGGTGTAATAGCATTTTTGTAGTAAAAGGGTTTTTATTTTATTTATATAGCTATTTAATTTAGATTAGTTTTTAATTTTCTCGGGTAATTTATTACGTAAGTGCTATTTGAGTGCATGCTTAAATGTGAAGTTGGTAAGTTTAATCTGGTTTTGTGCCTTAGTGTGTATTTTGTTTGTTTATCTTCTCTTGTATTGAAAAATATATATATATATATATATATATATATACAAGGGAGAGTTAGTATATTAAATTTGAGAAAATGGGGCATGCAGCTATCCGTTTGTTGAAGTAATTTTTATAGGCATTTCTTGCCAAGGGCCCAAACTCGCGAGCATTAAGGGATAGAGAAATTTGAGGTCTAGTAACATAGTCCCGATAGGTGGTTCGCTTCTGGCCCCGGTTTGGCTACGGAAGTCTCGGGTTCGATTCCTGGGTCTGGACTTCAAACTTTTCTATCTTTCAAAAATGCAATTATTGTATTTGTATCCGTTTGTTGTATGTTAGCCAATATTCTTATAAGCTTTTTTTGTGTAATAAATAATTCTGTTGCATCAGTACTGTTTCCTCACAAGATAATGCCATAGCTCAGCCACGCGTATGCATAAGCGTAATAGGTGACGAGCCCAGTTTTGATGTCAGTGGTCATTTTCACTTCAATTAAAAATTTAGAAAGCTTTGATTTAATTTTTTGGACATGTGATTTCCAATTTATATGTGTGTCAACAACTAGTCCTAACAGTGAGAACTTATTCACAGTTTCTATTTTTGTGCCATTAAAACCAAAGTTTATTTGAAGAGGTGGTTTTTGATGTGGGTGAAAACATATTATTTTTGTTTTTGAAAAGTTTATTTCAAGATTATTTTTTTCTAACCATGTTGTAGTTTGTTTGAGTAAATTATTGAGATTTTCGTTCAAGTTCGTAGCACATTTAGATGAGATTAGTAACGAAATATCATCTGCATAGAGAACACAAGGTCCATTTATGTTTTTCGGCAAGTCATTTATATAGAGGAGGAATAGCAGGCATCCAATAACACTGCCTTGAGGTATTGAAGCATTTATTATATTACTATCTGAGCAATTTTTTTGTATCTCGTTAGTTTTGTAGTTAAAAAATTCAATTTCAACCCAGTGTTCTCTGTTCCTTAAATAGGAAGTAAACCAATTATGTGCGTTTCCTCTAATACCTACTCCATATTGTTTGTTAAGCAAAATATCGTATTGTACTTTGTCATAAGCTTTAGTCATGTCTAGTAGAATGCCAACTGCGTAATTTCTAGTATTTATTATATGAAGCGCGACTGCTAAAGTAGTAGATCTGTTCTTGCGAAACCCATTTTGACACTCATCAAATATATTCGCACGTTATATTTTTTGCAAAAGGAATTGACACGAGTGCAGACGGCTTTTTCAAAGGTTTTTGATGCCGTTGGCAGAAGTGCAATAGGGCGATAGTTGTTAGGATCTACTTTGGAGTTCTTTGTATGTATTGGTATTATTATTGCTTTTTTTAGCATTTCAGGAAATTCTCCCTCATCAAAAGATTGATTTATTAGATTGCAAAACGGTAAGGTTAGTTCGTCCACACATTGTCTTAATAGGATAGCTAGGAGCTCATCTATACCATGGCTTTTTTATTTTTTAAGCTTTAGTGTTTACTTCGTAAGGGTCTACGGGACTAAGATGTATAGTTAAGACTAGGGTTGGCCACTGGCGTACCTTTCAGAGTGGTAGCGGTAGGAATGGTGCTTGTTTTCCATTTGATGCAAAGAATTTATTAAAAATATTAGCGATTTGCTTAGGATTACATATTTTAGTTTCATTTAGTTCCAATTGTATGTTTTGTTTATCGTTTTTATTTATTTTGTTTGTCCGTTCATGTATTATGCTCCACATAGCTTTACTTTGTTATTCGAGTTTTTAATTTTTTTGATGTAATTCTGTTTTTTTGCTGACAGTACTATTTGTTTCAAAGTTTTTTCATACTATTTATAGTTTTTCTAAGTATGGGATTATTGGATTTTATTGACAAAATTTTCAAAAGCCTTTTATGATTGCAGGATATTTTTATGCCCTTGGTTAACCAATATTTTTTTATACTTCGATTTTAATGTTATCTAGCGTAAAGGCATACATTCATTTAAAATGTTTGTCAATAAATTGTTGAATGCTTCATAGTTTTCGTTGATGTTTTTATTTGGTGTTATAATTTGACATTTGATTTAACCTTAGCTTGTTTTTAAATTGTTTTATATTTTTATTTGTATATAATCGTTTGTAGGCATACCATAGAGTAGGTTTTTTATGTTCCAGTAAATTCATATGTATAATCGTGCCACAATATGGTCCGAAAAACCTAATTCCTCTACTGTAGCGTACATTTTATAATTGGCAAAGTTTGTGAATATTAGGTCTATGCATGAAGACGTTGTTTGCGTCACACGGGTAGGTTTTTTAACATGTTGAGTAAAATCGTGTTCTGACATAATGTCTAAAAATAAAAGTTTGTTTTGGATGTGTTTTACATAATATTTATGTTAAAGTCTCCCCCTAAGATTGTATTGTGCTTAAAGAATTTACTATATAATTTAGAATTAGTTTTAATTGCCTATAAAATATATCTTCCTCTCTTCTGTTCCAGTATATAGTAATGATTAACAATTTTGCTTTAGGTAATTCTATTGCGCACACTTCAATAACATAATCAATAGACATATTTTCAATATCGCTTCTTTCTATGTAATCTAAATTTTTATCATCTGTTATTAGTATTTCAGTAGCTTCCTTATTATTCTTAGAGATAAGTGTTGTGGATAATTTACTCATGTATATTGTCATTGTACTCAACTGAGTACCCCTACATTTATTCCACTGTGGCTTATTTATATATAATTTGTTATAAGTAGGTGAGAATATTGTTGTTTATAACATACGTAGTTAAGTATTTCGTACTAATGAAATGTGAAAGCCAATTTTTGACCAGTCATTATTGAAATATTTTTCAAACAATTAGCTTATCTGCAGAGGGTTTCCATAACTCAACTTTAACTGGACTTTTTATAATAAAAAAATGTTGACTCAACAGGGTGATTTGTAATATTTCTTCTTCTTCGGCTTCTTAACATTACATCAAATAACTTGGTAACATTCATTTCGAAAAAAAAAATACAAATTAACCTTTCATTACCTTCCACCTACTTTGTAACTATCACCATAACACTAATATACTTTATTATTATAAATTAAAAGAACAAGAAAACAATGGCCAACTGTTTAAAATCTGTAATAAATATCTAAGGATATTGTTTCATTTAGTTTTGCTGTTAAGTCCTCCATATTGGGATGTGTCCGACTGCGACGCAAGAGGTCGTGGGTTCGATTCCCACACGGGACACCTCTTTGTGTGATCCACAAATTGTTGTTTCGAGTCTGGGTGTACTTTGTGTCCGTGAATTGAATGTTTGTAAAGTTCCCCGCGACACAGGGCTTGTACCCTAATGCGGGACTCGTTTTTATTAAAAAAAAAATGTTATATTATCAGCTCCTAAACAGTTGTTAACAAGCAAACAGACTAGTTTAGTATCATGCGCCACTTTATTAATGAAGTTAAACAAATCATTTGTGAATATTATAAATAAAATCGGTTCTAAGATTAATACTTGCGGTACCCCTGTTTTGACTAACATTAGGAAAGATTTATGATATGTGATTAAACCATCTTCCTGAGTGTTCTTTATGTTCACAAAAATTTAAAAAAACAAGAAAACAGTAGCCAACTGTTTAAAATTTGTAATATACATCTAAGGACATGGCTGGACTAAGGTGATCTCAAATGGGTTAATTTTCAATGACACACCGACACTCATCTGCTACAGGATGATCTCGATAGGTTTGAGGCGTATAGTTACCACAATAATTTACAATTAAACGTATTTAAATGTTATCACGTTACTTAGATATGGCGAAACACTAATATTAGTTCAGTATAGAGACG
The DNA here is from genome assembly GCA_945859575.2 of Herminia tarsipennalis. NCBI lineage: Eukaryota > Metazoa > Arthropoda > Insecta > Lepidoptera > Erebidae > Herminia > Herminia tarsipennalis. The sequence goes on along the minus strand of OX243834.2, from coordinate 2,629,874 downwards.
GCATGGTCAAACCATCAATCAAGTCTTAAGAGACCTAAGTGTTTTATTAGACAATAGGCTTCTATTTGAAGCTGTGGTAAGACCAACACGTTGGTGATTTTATCATAAGAATGTCGTCAGGCTTCATGCGATATTTAGACTAAGGCACAGCAATGCTCAGATGATTCATCAGTGTAAAGATATAATTTCCTGACGCTTAAATAAAATAAGCGATATCTGTTTAATAATGAATATTGTTTACGGCGCAATCGATAGCCCTGAGCTAATCAGTTAAGTATCCCTACGCACTAATGCACTAATCAACTGGGGCTCAGCCTTAGAGCACTGCTTCACGTTTCAAATGCACATATCACACAGGCGTCATGCATTCCTCTTACGTAGTGCAGTGAGTTTCAACCAACTCCCCCAAGACCTAAATGTAGACCTTTTTTGCATAAACCCAACCGCAGTCAGACGTCTGCTAGCCGGGCAATACTTCTCGTAAACTATACTTACAAGTAATATTTTATTCCTTCAACTTGAGCTGTTTGAGTTAGTTATTTGTTAGGTGCTAGGGTGATTAACGGTCTGGCAGTTTACACGTCCTTTTAATAAAACATATTATTTTTCTTTTTTATCATTTTTTTATTGTTTTTCCCCTCATGTTTTCAACTTCAAGAAATCATATAAAAAAAGAAAATATCGAAAACAGACACTTCAACTCATTGGAGTTGTCTTGTGTTCTTTTTAGTATCGTGCTCACGGCGTAGCATTGTGTCAAGAGTCAAGAGCCATTTACTGCTATATCATTGAGAAGTCAGAATTTTCAAGCGGTTAATTTACCATGTGAAGAAATACTTTTACGCTATTAAATACCTGTTCAAAATAGATCAATCTTTGTATATTTTCGAATATTGCTTTGTATCTTTTGTAGTGATCAATTTCCCAAACCCCGTTTTAAGAAAAAGTGCTCTAAGTGCCATTTTCAAACGCTTAGATCTTTTAATTATACTTTATAAATGGACTGGAAAAAGTTACTCAATTATCAGATGTATAAATTTGTTGATACATAATATATTAGAATTTAAAAAAAATAATCACTATAAATTGTGAAAAAGCAAAGAGTTCGGACAATTTTTGCGAAAAATGTCTCCAGTTTACGACGTGTTTTTTAAAGTTAATAAAGCGTAATTATATACAAGATTAACGATAAAATAAGCTATGATATGTAACTATTTAGTTTCTGATTTTTAAATATATAATATTTTAGTTTATTAATTTCAATCCAAAAACTTAATTATTACCAATCCGAATTTCTATTAATTGCGATGCAACAAACTCATTCCAGTGCGGTACGGCGCGAGCCGTGGACGACGTCGGACCTGTGTCACATTTTCTAAAAAATGCGTCTCGTTCCTTCCTATTGTATCGCATCGAATTCTAGGAATTCTCCGAGCGCAATGCTACTACTGCTTAATCTTGATCGTTGTTTATTTAAGAATGATGTGATTTATATTGATTTACCTTTTTATGTACAAAGTTATATTTTCTATTAGCTATTTTTATTTGTGTGTTATGTAATATGAAGTTACTAATTTCCTGCACCTACACATTCCTTTTCTATATCATCCTAAAGTAGACTGACAGAGAATGCTTTTAGCATTAAGTCCGCCTCTGTTTAACTTTGTGCATACAGTTTTAAATAAATAAATTATGAATATACTACTACTTACTTTCAGTTTCAAAATTACCGCGATATTTTGTACGCAAGTCTTTCAAATGGATAGCCGGATACTTTTTAAACAGATTAGTAAATGTGAATAAAATTATACAAAAGCTTCAGTTTTTACAGTGCGTATATTAAAAAAAAGAGATTTGAGTAAACCACGTTTAAGCTTCTGGAATTTAGTATGATGAAGAATCTAAAAATTAGCTGTCCCGGCGAACCTCGTATCGCCCCGTTATTTTTTTTCGTTATTCTTTATTATTTTTACATAAGAACCTTCTACAGATTATTAGAATACTAAACAAAAAAAAAAAAATGAAATCGGTAAAGTCGTTTTGTAGTTATCTCATGACCAAAGGAAATAAGGATTCATTTTTATATATCCAAACTAGTAAGTTTGTTTGTTACGCTTTCGCTAAACCGCTGAAATGATTTAGATGGAGTTTGGTATGGAGTAGGATAGTTTTTATAGCGATAACCGACATCTACACGGGGGAGCCGCGGGTTAAAGCTGGTAAGTAATAAAGTATATATATAGATGAACCCCTATTTCCCTTAGTCACGGTATAGTCAGTTATTCATTTACAAATTACTTTGCATTTGAATGTTACAAAATTTTAAAATTAGAATTAAACTTGGCATAAATTAATAGGCAAAATACAAAAATCACTAACAAATTACATTTCTCGTACGTCATACAGACATCTATTTAGAAGATACTCTTTTATTCAGCTCTTCAGGCAACTTATTAGATAAAACCACTGCTTGGTAACGCGGACAATGTTTTATTATCTCGAATTGAGGGTGTATTAGTGATAGGAAGTTCTATCGTCGAGTTTCTTACCTCTTTTGTCTTTCTTCAGGTGTTTCAATCTCTGACAAGTACTTTGAAAAATTATTTAACACTTCTATATATACTGGATATAGAGACTAGGCACCGTTAATATGTTTCTAACTCTGTTTGCGGTATACGCATAATGGTTCTTATGGCTCGCTTCTGCAAAACAAATGCTCTTTGTTTATTTTACTTATAACTATGACCCCAAAATTGTATACTTGACCTTAATTTGGACTCAACTAGCGCAAAGTACACTATTTTCAGATTGTCTGTATCCAATTCATCCCTTGGTCCTTAAAGCACGCTGAGGAAATAGCTGCATCCATAGCGTTTAATTCTGGTTTCCAATTTACAAATTCGTCTTTATGTACCTAGGAACTTAACTTCTTTAACTAGTTATTTTTTTCTATTATTAAGAAATATCTGTAAGTTATCTTTGTTTCGTGCTGTAGTCTTAAATAACATTCAATTCGTCTTTACAGTGTTTATTATTAATTTGTTTGCATTATACCCGAAGGCTTACTTAACAGCAAAACTAAATAAAACAATAAATGTTTTATTTAGTTTTGCTGTTAAGTCCTCCATATTATTAGCTCCTAAACAGTTGTTAACAAACAAACAGACTAGTTTAGTATCATGCGTCACTTTATTAATGAAGTTAAACAAATCATTTGTGAATATTATAAATAAAATCGGTTCTAAGATTGATCCTTGCGGTACTCCTGTTTTGACTAACATTAGGGAAGATTTATGATTTGTGTTTAACCATCTTCCTGAGTGTTCTTTATGTTTACAAACATTTTGCTATTGCTAAGATAATCTGTAAAAAGCTGTAATAAATTTCCTCTTATTCCAATTATTTAATTTATATGTCAGAAGCTCATGATTAACCATATCAAAAGCAGAGCTTAAATCGAGAAATACTCCCGCTAATCTCATCACATCATCTAATGTTTATACATAGCGTCTCCAGTGCCTACTCCTTTTTGGTATCCATATTGTCGCATGTTTAATACTTTGTTAAAATTCAGATATGATAGTAACCTACTCTTTAACATCTTTTCAACGATTTTTTGATAATGCAGGTAGTAATGATATAGGCCTGTAATTTTTTTGGTGTGAACTGCTGTCTTTTTTGTGTACGTGTGTAATTTTGTCTATTTTTAGTTACACTTAAATACATAATTTACAATACAATTATTAAAGAAATTTAAGAGTGGTTTACATAATTTTTTGATATGGTTTTTTATGATACTAATTGGTGCCTCATCATAAACGCAGGAGTGCTTATTTTCCATGGCATTAACTATTGACGATATTTCCTTTGATGTTGTGGGAGTGATATTCATTTAGCTTTATACCCAATTTGTGCTATCATGAAGGAACTTTACAGCATCATTTATACTCTCCCTGGTTCTGTGTACATAAATTGTTTTGCAAAGTGATTCAATATTTTATGTGCCTTACTTATAATTCTATCATTTACTTTAATTTAATTTTAAGTTATCCGATATAATCCTTTTTTATTGTTTGTTCTATTATTAATCACTTGCCAAACTTCCTTGCTTAAGTTAAGTGACTTGTTGATATGCTCCCTTACTGCCAATTTTTTTGCTATCACTTTTCTATAAATATTTATGTACTATTTCTTGTAGTTTAAGAAACCTGATTCAAATTTATTTTCTCTTTTAGTACTAGATGTTCGTACCCCTTTAGTTTTCCATTTTATTTTGACACGATCTTCGCATTTAATTTTGCATTCTTTATTTGTAAAGCTCATTTTAAATACTTCATTAAGTTTTTGAAGAAGGCCATGCTATTCTAGTTTTCTTGAAGTATGCAATTATGAAAAACGACATTATTTTTTTGTTAAATGATCTTTCATTTATTGTCACACATTCATTAATTGTTTTATGGCTCAAAATGCCCAGATTAACATCACAAAACAGATCTTCATGACCATCTGCTAGGCCATTGTGATCTATGTCACTCTGTGTTATAGACCAGTGCGGTAAATTTGTAAGAAAATTATCAATGCACGATTTACTATTGTTTTTAATAAAAGTTGTTTCATTTATAAGATGCCTGAAGTTGTAACAGAAAGCTCAAAAATTCTGCGCTCTTTTTACTATCTGGCAACTAAACCACATTAAAAACCTCGCAAATTATAATTTTTTTGTTAAATAAATAGTCTAGACATTTTTCTAGTTGTTTCATAAAACACTTAAAATTAATTTCCTTAGGACTCCGATAGCAACAACAAATATCATTTTTCTTATTACTTATACCACATAAGTTTTGGTGAAAGATATTTAACTTAAAGTAGGGACAAGATAATAGGTCACTTTTGACATTTCATCAAAATTCAACAACGTAACCTTGTAACGGCGGGCATAAAATAAGAACTGCACAATTGCTTAACTTTTTTCAATTACGTTTACATATTTATTGTAATAATGACCGATACGAGTAATTTTACGATTTGCTTTCACTAATAAACCATTCTAAACATAATAAACAATTTCTGATCTAAAGAACTGAACGTCGTTACAATGTTGCGTCAGTCAACCCTTTTTCTTTTTAAACACTAGGGATGTTACTCTAAAAATCGAAAGCTGATAGGATTGTAAGTTGAATCGAATGCAATGATTACTTGTGAAGAAAAATCACCATAAATTTATAACCACGTTGTGATTATAATAAAACCTAATTATACATATTTATTATTCTTTTAACTAACTATGAAAATACAAAAAAATAACTAAATAGAAAGGTCATTGATGTTGGGTGCAATTTAGGTGGATGTTGCTGGCAACACCAGTGCCTGTCGATGACGCATGTCATGTCGCCATAACATGATGATGACGCAGTCTTTTGTTGTTGTGCGAAGTGACTGTGCGTTTTTGGTGTGCTCTCTGTTATTTTCTTCTGATCCGGCTTTTTCATTGAACTGATCTTACTGACTACGTTTACCTGGCTATAAATTGGACTCCGATTGCTTAACGATTATTAAACAAGAAAAACATTACAGTCTTACTATGTCGAAACGAGGGAAAACTCTAAACAGTCAATCTCGCGAACTAGTGCTGAAATTGTACAATTATTTTGGACGTGAATCAGTTAACGATGGGCCTCTTTTACCATTGAAACCACCGAGAGAACGCGTTGCCGAAGCATTGGGAATAGGGAAGAAGACAGTAACTCAAATTCTGAAAGAGAAATACGGACCATCAGGCTCAGAAGATAATACTTTACGTACACCGAAAAAACGAAAGAGGGACAAGAAAATTGTTGACGTTGATAATTTTGATGCTGCTGCAATTCGCAACCACATTTATGGATATTACTCGAGAAAAGAATATCCTACACGGGAAAAGCTATTGAGTTCGTTAAAAGGCGCAGGCTTATTTTTTGGAGGCAAATCGTCTCTTTCAAAGGTTTTGAAATCGATTGGCTTTAGATTGAAAAAATCCGACAAGCGGAAAATCCTGCTAGAACGCTACGATATTATTTTGAAGAGAATAACATTCTTACGTCAGGTAAATAAAATTACGGATTGGGACAATGTCGTGTTTATTGACGAAACATGGTTGAATGCGAACCATACGGTTGCGCGGACATGGACCGATAATACAGCGGCCTCCACCTCAAAAGTTCCATCGGGAAAAGGAGCCCGACTTATTATATGTCACGCGGGATCAGCTTCTCAAGGTTTTATTCCAGACTGCCTCCTCGCATTCGCCTCTAAAACTACAACAGATTACCATGAGGAAATGAACTTTGATGTTTTTAAAGAGTGGTTTGAGAAGCTGCTAGTCAGCTTAGAAAACCCATCGAAAATTATAATGGACAATGCTCCGTATCATTCTGTACAAGTTGATAAACCACCAACTCAAGCAAATAAAAAGCAAGAAATTGTCTCGTGGCTGGTAAGAAATGGTGTGGAGGCAAGTCCAACTTTATTAAAAGTTGAGTTGTTAAATCTGGTAAAAGCAACTAAGCCGTCCAAGCTCCGCTATGTAATCGATGAACTAGCCCTAGAGCATGGACACGAAGTTATTCGATTGCCTCCCTACCATTGCCAGTATAACGCCATCGAGCTTATTTGGGCACAAATAAAGGGTCATGCAGCGCGGAACAATACTGAACCACCCTTCAGTACTGCTAAAATGATGACTCTGCTACAAACTGCATGTGCAGAAGTCACTACAGAAGACTGGCGAAAAGTCGTGGAGAAGACAAAGAAAATAATTTTACAAGATTTTGAACGAGATGTGAGAATAGACAATATTATTGAAAATGAATTAATAATATCTCTGAGTGCTGACAGCAGTGATGAAGATAGCAGTTCCGATAGTTCAAGTGAATAAAAGCAATTTTTTTGTTAAATTACGTAGGTACTTGTCTTATTTTGCTCCTTTAATTTATGAAAGAAAAAATAATAATGGGACAGGGATTCGCATGATCATTTTTAAAATTCACATATGTTTCAAGTCTGTATCGATTCATTCGATTCATTCATTTAATCGATGTTTTTAAGCAGGTCACCTCACTATGAATATAAAACTGACATCTGTCAAAAGTGACCTATTATCTTGTCCCTACTTTAGTCATATGATTTTTCACGAAAAAATTATGTACATTTTCACTACTTTGGTTTATGTTATGATCAGGGTTATATTCTATTGTCCTATCTATTGTAATATTATTAGGTGAAAACAAATCTGCTTGTGTAGAGGCGTTTACCACTTTGGCGGTACAGTCATTTACTGCTTAAAATATAGACCATAGTTATGTATATTAACAGATCTTAAAATTTCCTTGAGTAATCGTTGATATATGTGGAAGGGTAAAAAACGTGGTCTTGGCCCATATGTTGAATAGATTCATGTCTTAGTAAGTTGAATTAGTACGGCGAGAACATATAAACTTTAATATATAATTTAGCTTTGTTTATTTCAAAGTATTATTATACCTCCGACACTATTACATTGGCATTCACAATTATATTTAAGAATGCATCAATACCATTTTGTAACAAAACAGGATTTTTGTGGTTTACATCTATTAGAATAATAACATTATCGTTTTTAGTTAAATTATTTAAGTCTGTATTTTCTGTATGTTACTACATACAGAAAATAAGGATAAATAAGGATAAAAATAAGGACCGTTAGTAGGTGATCCTAGTTTAAAAACAAAACGTAGTTAGTTCAAGTGACATCAATTCGCTAATCATATTATGTCGATAAAAGTACATATACATAGTTTACGGAATAACGGTAACAACCACTAACAACTAAAATAAAACCATATGGGCACTTGCAAAAATTGATTAGATTAGAAATGATGATATGATAAAATGATTAGAATTAAAAATATTTTACTTTACTTTTTAATAATTTATTTTTTATTTAATAATTTAATAATTTTTTTTTTTATTGTTTCTCCACAAAGGTAGTTACAATTTTACTTACAGCTAATTATATAAACATTATGCCTTTGTGAGAGCTGGTGTCTGTACTAGGTTTCATACAAAACCTGTGTTACAAATCACCAGGCCCTCATTTACCGTGATAATATTAAGAGTACAGTTACAGTAGAGTTACGTAAAATATATATATATATATATATATATATATATAATTATATAGGTACATATATATATATATATATATATATATATATTTTTTTTTTTTTTTTCTTTTTTATCCGTGTTACAGATAATTGTTAACTACAAAAGAGAGAAGACAGAGAAAATAACTTAAACATTTTTTTACTTTAAAACTATTCTATACTAGATTTGTGTGTGTGTGTGTGTGTTTGTGTGTATGAGTGCGAGCGTACCTGCGTGTGTGTGTAGGTGTGGAAATTTAAGTTAGAGTCTTAGCAATAATATTTTCGGTATTTTCGTAATCTTGTTCAAGGAGCCAGTTGGTAACTATAGTTTTACATTCAATTGTAGGTTTTGGATAAATATTTAGGATTTTATTTAATTTGTTGTAAACAAGACCCCCAAGATGAAAAAAACTACAGCTTGCAAGATGAGAAGTAAAAGAAACAGTGGGACATACTTCGGGTTTTCGTCGCGTCGTAACGGCCAGTATATGTGGGTCATATGGAGTGAGTGAGTGTTTTTTCATAGTTATACTCAAAATGAACTGTTGCCGAACTGTCAATACCTTGCAAGTGGAATAAAGTTGTGTAGTCGGATATAGAAATGGTAGACACCATCCTGCCTTTAATATAAAGCGTTGTGACCGTTCAAGTTTCAAAAGTGCGGTTTTGGTAGCACCACCCCAAGAGATGATACAATAAGATGTTATTGATTGGCAAAGAGCCTGATATACTAATTTTATTACTGATTTGTCCGCAATATGTCGTAGGTTTTTAAAAATAAAGACGAGTTTACGCATTCTGTTTGAGAGTGAGTCAATGTGATGGTGGAATTTTAGTCTGTAGTCAATTTGTATGCCGAGGCATTTAATGGAGTCAGTGCTACTTAAGCCAGGACAGTGGCATGAGGACCTCTCAAGTTTGCAGTTATGAGCCCTGATAGTAAAAGAACCTGATAGTGGTTGGCCAGAGCTCGAAAGAGAAAAGGTAATATACTTTGTTTTATCAACATTTAATGTCAATAAATTTTTAGTTAGCCATTCTGATATCAGGTCGAAACCTAACTGTGCATGACCGAAGGTATCTGACCAAGATCTCCCATAAAAAATGAGAGCAGTATCATCAGCGTACGTGAATATCTCACCATTTTGAAGACAGAGTTTACAGAGGTCGTTTATGTATATCAAAAACAGGGTTGGACCGATGATACTGCCCTGAGGGACGCCATAAGTAATAGGGAGCTCATCGCTGACCCAGTCTCCGATCCTAACACATTGCCGCCGACCTGTCAAATAGCTTTCGAATAGGGTAAGCTGGTTGCCCCTGATGCCAATATGTTCTAGCTTGGTAAGTAGAATGGGAACAGAAACCGTGTCAAACGCCTTAGCTAGGTCTAAAAATATTCCAATTACTTTATTTTTTTCGTCTAACTTGGTAACTATCTTATCTGTTAGGTCCAAGACCGCTTCATTTGTTGAGGTTCCTGACCGGAAGCCATATTGATTATGTGATAATATATGTTGTGTATTTAGAAAGTTAACAAGTCTTTTATTTAATAATTTCTCCAAAATTTTTGATAAAGTTGGAAGAATAGAAATAGGTCTATAGTTAGTTACACGGTTCCTGTCTCCACTCTTGTGGATAGGATGGATAACGGCTATTTTATACGCGTCTGGGAAGACTCCAGTTTGGAAAGCTAGGTTCGAAAGGAATGTAATGGGGGGAACTAGTAAATCCTTAAATGTTTTCAGAAATGATCCAGAAATACCGTCAGAACCCACAGAGCAGTCAGATCGCAAACCCATTATTATTGATTCAATTTCAAATTCATCAGTTGGAGATAGAAAGAAGGTATTATTTATAAAGGGTGAGTTGAGTTTAAAAGAGGTTTGTATATTCGTATTGTGTATATTATCAGTAGCTACAGCCTCCGATAGTGTTTTGCCGACGTTCACAAAGAATTTGTTTACGTTATTAACTGAAGAAAAAGGGTTTGAAGGGGATAGAAGATCAATTGGGGATGTGTTTTGTTTTTTTGTATGAGTTATGGTTTTTACAGCGTTCCAAAGCTTTTTAGGGTCTTTTTCTGCGGATTTTAGTAGAGATTTTTCATAGCTATTTTTGGCTTTTTTAATAATCTTCACGCAGAAATTTCTATATCTTTTATATGTAACTTTTATGGTCTCATTACTAGGTGATTTTTTGTGTTTAATATGTAAAAGATCTCGATTCTTTATACATTTTAGAAGTCCGGCGGTCATCCACGGCTTTGTAATTCGTTTTCTATTTGACACAGCTTTGAGTATGGAATTTGCGACAAGACAACGGTTAAGAGAACTAATGAAGTAATTGGTAGCTTTATTCACACATGTTATGTTATACATAGTATTAAAATCAAGGTTCCTTAAATCTATTTCAGCTTTTACATAGTCCAATTGTTTTATAATTTTATTTGGTTTTATTTTGGGCAGATTATGGGTAGAGCTCAGGAAAAATATTACCGCGTCATGATCTGTAACTGAGGCATGGGCAACGTAACAATGTGCTATATTATTTGTCTTTAAGAGAATGTGATCAAGGCAATTTCGGCCTCGAGTGGGAAGTGTATGTGCCGGCAGCATTCCGTAAAACGCGGCTAATGATAGATACTCTTGAGAACGGCCATCTGTGTTATTGGCTTTAATGTCAATGTTTATATCGCCTGTAACTATTAAGTTTTTATATGATGAGTAGTTTATAAGAAGTTGAGATAAAGAGTATTGGAAATTAGTCACGTTATAGACTGCTGGCGGCCGGTATATCGCAATAATGACTGTATCTGGGTTTAAAATTAGAATAAGACAGTTAGCATCACTCAGGTAGGGTTCGATGATAGTGGATTTATTGTTTTCACGGTAATAAATGACTACTCCCTCATTTTGTGTAAAGTGTTTTGTGGTACAGGAAGAGTTGTATCCATCAATAGTGGGAATGGGAGGGGAGTTAAACAGCCAGCACTCCGTCAATACAATAACATCCCATGTAGTATTTGTTCGATGTAAGAGAGTAAGAAGATTGGAAAAATTACGGGCTATGCTCCTAATATTTTGGCTTAAGATGGACACTGCCGGGAGATGTTTTTTGGATAGTGACACGCAGTCATCTATTAAACAGTAACTAGCCTTCGAAACCAAGATATTGTCGAGATCTATATTTATATCTTCGATATTATTGAATTTTAATAATATGCATAGTAATAATCCGGAGTAAATGATATTTAATGAATGCTACATTCGTTTTCATGGCTCTACGAGTAGTGTTGATAAGTGTAAGAGGTAGAAGATTGGTGAGTACTTTATTATGTGATTGGAAGTGTGATAGTGTGTTTGTATTCGTAAATGAGTGGATGAATGTAAGACAATGTATAATGGAATTATAACTTATACTATAATTAGGTCTAAAAATAATAACAGTGTTATACTGAGCTACTAACAAAATTATAAATAAAAAATATTTAGTTACAATCGCAAATTTAAGATATGAATCCAGAATGAAAAGGTAATAGTCAATAAAAATAAAAAGCAGTACAACTAGTCATTCTTTTTGGGCAAGCGATATGAGATCTTTTTCATCACAAATGCGAATTTTTGGAGATGCTTCTTCTTTTCGAAGAAATATTTGTCCATGGTGGGCCCAGCAAAACTTGTAATTGTATTCGGCCTTAAATTTCCTCGCTGAGAAGAAAAGCTTGTTAGTGTACGACGTGAGGCTTTCTGATACGTATATTGGTGTCTCAGGTCCAATTATATTTAGAGATGTTGTTCTAAGTTTATTTTGACTTTTATTGTAGGTTTTGTAACCCTCAATAACTCTGTCTTTGGATATAACGGTTGAAAGTTCCGCAATTATGACTCTGCCCGACTTTTTGGTATTAATTCTAAAAATATCCTTTAATTCAGTTTGTTGTATAGGCACTTTCAAGGTTTGAGTCATATTTACAAAAATATTTATCAGATCTAATTTCGTTTCTCCTTCCAAACACGGGATATTTCTAATTTCCAGGCTGGTGGAACGCACGCGTTTTTCGAGTTGTTCGACTTTCTTTTCCAACTCCTCAATATGTTTCTTATCCTCATTGCCTCGCTCCTTTAAAGTTGCTAACTCCGTCATTATGTTATCATATTTTGTTGACAAGAAACTTATGCTTTCTTTTATCTCCGACGTCTGTTCCTCCATAGTCACTCTTAATTCTTCAAATCGCTTCTCCTGTTGTAGCGCTAGGCTTTTGAACAAAGTACGCATCTCCGACATAAACTTATCCATGTTTTGATTTGGTTTGTCTAACTGGGGAGAACCGACAGCTCTGCGTTTGTGGCTTCTGTTCGTTACGTTAATCGTGCTCTCAGTTAATTGGCCTAAGTCGGATTCAGCTCCAGAAGTTAGGTGATCATCACTGGTAGCCGAATTACGTTCCTTGGACGACGCCAGAGAGTCTTGAGTCGATACATCTTTCGGGGGAGTGCGTTTTAAAGGCATATTGATTGTTTTTATTATTGCCTGTGATTATTTGCTGAGCAACTAATTACGGTTTAGCTATTCGTATTTAAACAATAGCATGCAGCTTTGAAGTGTAATAAAAGTTTTGCTATTAGTTTTGTGTAGGCGCTTGCGACTTGCACACATAAGTGCGGTGGGTGGAGTCTAGAACTAGTTTGACCAATAGAAGCGTGTTAACGGCGTCGCTTACCGGATTGATTTCTTCGCTGCTTATGGGCGCCTGGTACTTGAACACAGTCACTGTTAGTTAATTTTGTAAATAATTTATTAATTTTAAATTTTTATTTATGCGCTTAGCACAGAATACACGACTGTACGCTTTCGCGGTCCGGGGGGAAGGATAATAACGTCTTATAAATCAATGCACGCGAAAAAGTGTCACGGTTCGTCTTTGCATCAGTTATCTAATATGGTGTATAATATTATTAGTGACACCTACATATACCTACCGCTGCTGTGCACACCTTTATGTGACAGGTTCATATGATTAAATTCTCTAAACTTGTTATATAAAATAAATAAATAAAAAATATACAAATAATTAAACTTAGAGTAATTAAAAAACTAAGTTCATTAAGTTTTCTTGATTAGGCTCTCGGTGGTTCAGCATCTGCTGACTTTTGCTCACAGCCAATCCGGCCTAAAAAAAAAAAAAAATCTGTAAGAACAACAATCTCCTCTTGCACTAAGTATAAATGTTATATTAAAACAAAGTATTTTCTTTTAATATCTAGTTTTATTTTACATTAGTTATGTATGATATCCTTAATAATAATATCGTTTAACATTTGCCAATATCGAGCAGTGGTTTGCCCTTGCACTTGTTGATCCAGCCGTACCAAGCGTTGAAATTGTGTCGTTTGTATATGATCTTGGCGCAGTTTGATGCCCTCGTGATGTTGTCCGTTATCACATCTGTAAATAACACACGATTACAGCTAACTGTGCAAGTGACAGAGAAGGTTTGACATATTCGGCGTGTAGTGTATGTGTGAAGTATTACCGCGACATCTCACGTTGCAGTCCTTTCCGGGTGAGTTAGTTGTGCTGCACCAGTACTTGTCGTTGATCTGGAACAGGCCCCAATCCCGAGAGCCGTTACTGTTCACTGGACTTATCAGGGCTGTGTTATGCGAACTCTCTGCCTCTATCAGGCATACCCCTGCACAAATAGTTTTAAATATTAATTAGGTTTTCAAAGATTTCAAAAGTAGGTGTTAAAAATGACAAAAAAATAGTACAATTTCTAAGCTGGTTTGCTGGGAACCCTTGTCTCCTTAGCTCATGCACCAGCCCGCACCGTGTGAACACTTTGGCCTTCGAATTCAAGCACAGAGCTGCTACAGCGAACAGGAATATTATCAACTTATGCATGTTTGCTGCAGGTGACGATCGTTGGGTAATAGCGCAAGTTGTGGTTAGCTGTTCGATGTGGTGCGTTTATACTCGTATATGATGGTTGGCGTTAGCTAATGTAGTTCTTGGTAGTATCCTTATTTATGTAAGTAGGTAGTAATGGGTGGTTAAGTCACTTTTGCATTATTAGGACAACGAGATAACTTGGACGACAATATTGTTATTAATCTAGGATTTAAAAATTCTGCTGAACATGATTTTATCTCACATACCTAGAAGGTAATGTCATAAATTATACTAGGTATGTGAGATATAAGTGTCGTTAAGTTAGTAAAACAAACGTAAAACGAAAAATGTCGGGATATTTTTTTATTGGTATTTCCTTTGTCTCTAAATAACGATGTAAATAAATTGTTTTAACGAATATTCAATTGGTATTTGATTACATTCACGAGGTACAGTGGTCACGATGAGTTAATTATTTTTATTTTGTAGTAGTGAACAAGGAACCCTTATAGTGTCAGTATGTTCGCTACGTCGGAGACCGTTTAGCATGGATATACAAGTACTTACATATTAGTTATGCCGACAAAGTGGTAAAATAAAATATTGAAAATAAACATAAATTGCCACGCCCAAAAAGCATTTAGTGAAGACTGGAGACCAATAAGGCAAATAGGCTTTTCATGTCGTCTGCTGTTAATGAGCCCACATTATCTTTTTAAGTATAGTGTACCTAGTTGTGATAGGAGCGAAAGAGAAAGACGGCTCCGCGAAAGGTCAAAGTTCGTCGTCTTCAGTAACTATATAATGTTGACTTTTTGTAACCTTCTAGTCACGACATAAATAAATACTTTTGTAAACGTCAACTTTAATATTGTTTTATTATTCGGTGTTTAGTCAGTCCAAGTAACTCATTTCATGGCATCTACAATTTTCATGTCAGTTTCAAAATAAAAACGCCGGGACAAAATCAGATGTGATTGCATTTTGCATTATTTACGTAATAATTTTAGGGAAAAGTACCTTCTCGTAGTTCTGATATTTATCTGACTGCAGAAGGGCAATTTTTTGACCATAATATGTTCATTTTTGTGGTACTCTCTTTAACCCAAAATGCCGAAACCACTTTTTTCCCCGCTAGTTTCTATGTTTTTTTTTTCGAGTTTTTGTATTTTGTCTTGTTTAAGTAATACAGCAGTATATTATACAATACCTAGGTACTCTACTTTTCCATTAAACCTGTAATCTCACAGAAACATCTAGCATAATGACCATAGCTAGAATAATGATGTTTAAGGTTAATTTTATTTTCTCATTTCCTGATCCGTGCAACTTCGTCTGCGTCAGTTTTTGCAACATTTTTATTGAGCTCCTCTACTATTGGTCGTAGCGTGATGTTATATAGCTTAAAGCCTTCCTCGATAAATGGGCTATCCAACACTAAAACAATTTTTAAATTGAAATCAGTAGTTTCTGATTTTACGCCTTCAACATAAATCAGCTTTATAATATTAATATAGATAACTAATTACCAATAACAAATAATAATAAGTTTAACTAAATTATTTTACATAATTAGGTAAATATGTTTATATAAGAATTAAATGAATGTAACAATACTTATGGTAAAGCAACTAATGCCTAATAGTATCTATTATAAGAATCACTAAATATTTTTCAAAGTTTTAGCAGTAACTAATATCAGGCAGCTGGAATCTGTAGTTAATGGTCCAATCGGTCCAGCCGCTGAAGCCGTGGCGACTGTGTACTAGCCCGGCGCAATTTGATGCTCTTGTGATGTCGGGGGTAATAATATGTGAAAACAGAGAAATGAAGTGCAAACTAGAGGCATTTAAATTAACCAGTTAAGAGAAATAGAGAAATTTTAAACGCTGACCTATACGACTAGATAGATAAGCGTCTTTTTATTCTAACCTCTTTATTCATATGTTTTGCCTTCTTCTATTCTATTTTGAAAACGGAATGAAAAACAAAGACAAACGTGTACTTACTTGATATGAATAAGGGGGAAAAACTGTAGATTGCGGTAATACTGCCATACCGTGTAAAAAGATTCGATTTAGAGTCCAGCAAGCATCAAATAACTGAAACGAGCATCTAAAGTGACGCATCGTCGACGGTAGGCTTTAGAATTAGTATTCCCACATGATTCGACGTGCAGTAATCTTGCTTAGTATCAAAGGTTTTTTCGTATTTTGAATGTATTGTTAGTAATCAAACCTCTTTGGTTATACTGAACGTAACTGGCTGGTTTTAATACCATTAAATGTTGACATTCTGATTTTTTTGTATGAAAAATACGCAAATACTCTTGTCCTGATCATAAACAATAAATAAGTCAGTTCTAACTCGTAAAAAATAATATTTGCTTGTCACCTTCTAATAATAAAACATCTTATATTAATAGTAAATATAGCCAAGTTGGACATACCGACGCATCGGACGTTGCAGTCTTTGCCAGGGACGCTAGTAGTGCTGCACCAGAAAGTGTCCCAGATCTTGAACAAGCCCCAGCCTTGTGAGCCTGTACTGCTAGGAGGACTAACATAACCAGTGTGGCGTCCACTCGCAGCCTCGACCAGACATACCCCTGAATAAATATCACAAACAGATTACAAATATTTGCTACATGCATGTGAGCTTGAGATAGTTCTATTTAAAGAACTAATTGAAGCTTTTTTATGGTATTGAAGTACTTTCCGTTCCAAATGTTTACTTACAGTCTCTCATCTGGCTAGCCGGGAATTCAAGCTAAGCGCTATTACAGCAAACAAGACAATCGTTAGCTTATGCATGTTTAATGCAAGGGAGTATATTGTTGGGTACACTTAGTTAGTTGTGGATTCTCAGTGTCAACTGTGTCTGACCTACTGTACGACTGATAATGAAAATTATGGCTATCATTATTATCTCTGAAGGTCAATTCTGCATTTAGACAAAAATAAGAATCTAAAAGTAATAAATTATATATTTATCGAAGATAACGTTTGTAACAAAACAAGTTAATACTAAGCATCTATTTGTGTACCTATCGACATAGATTAAAATTTTAGTAAACAGCGTCGTAGCCACATGTGCCACTTCATTATTTATTGGAAATGGTATAGATGATAGTTCTACCATAAACAAACTATACAACTAACCTTCACTATAGGAAATGTTAGACAAATATCTCATTTATGAGATGCTCCTACTGTGTTGCACCCACTAAGACTAATTTTATTTTACCTCATGTTCCAACTTTTTAATAATATAATTTGCATCAGTCCTTTAACATAGTGTATAGTATACTAGTGGCAGCACCTTACCCCGATATCAAGTTTATAAACATTCAAACATTGTTAAATTGGCAATTTGAAAAGAGTGGCCGCGAGTTTTTTTTGCCAGGTTCTGTCCTCCGGCTTTACCTATTGTTTGCGAACTTGGTAGGTATTACATGTAGAATCCCGACGTATCACATCACATTCACAAGTGTTGTTTCGCATCTTAAGTGAATAAAGAATTTAGTTTTTTTTTTAAATAAAGAAGAAAAGTTAATTAATAAAATTTAAGAAAAGTTGAAATTATATATTCTTTTAATTTTTTATTAATACAATATAATCGAGGGTTCTTACTTTTTAAAAATGTTCAAATAGTGGACGAATGCATTTATTCAGAACTAAGACGTAATATTGCCTGATTGGTGAAAAATATTTTCATTAGCATCATCAACCGTTTTAATCTAATGAAGGCATCCAAAGATTAGATCATTATTATTACAACGGAACTGTCAAATTTGTTTGTAGCTACTTATTAAGTTCCGTCAACTAGGACTACCACTATCACACCATTTTCATTACCTCATATCACACAGAATCGTGTCAGATCTGTACCATTATTATGACCAAGCTGAAGAGTTTGTTTGTTTGAACGCGATGATATCAAGAACCGAAGGGAACAGGTCCGAATCAAAAAAATATTTTACTATTAGATAGTCCATTTATCGAGGACGGCTATAGCTATTATATCAGCATCACCCTACGACCTAGAGGAAAAAGTACGCAGACGAAAACGTACGGCAGAAGTACGACAAACTAAAGTACACAGATAGCCTATATATTGCAATGACACACTATTATAAAAAGTCGTAAAAGTAGCATGATTTAATTATCACAAGAAAAATGTAATTCGCTGCTTTCATCCATTGACTCCGGCGATGCGACACTGACACATAAAACCTTTGTCAATTGTTTACATTTTAAGCTGCTGCTTGCTTAACCTTTAAAAAGCTTTTTACTTAAAACTAATAATAACAATGATTTATTCACAAGAAGCAAAATACTACACTTGTAAAAAGTGCCCCCGGAGTTCTTGCTACGAACAGGACAGCATTAAAGAGCTTTTGGAGCTCCCTCAGTACGGGTTTACCTTCAGCCTTTAACAGCTCTGTTGTAACGCCATCCTCTCCAGGGGCTTTTCCATTTTTCAGCTGTTTAAGAGCCAGCACGATTTCGTCAATGTTGACTGATGACAATGTTGCTGGCAGGTCTTCGGTGTAGTGGTGTGTTAGAGTGGCTCTAGGACCCTCATATTCATGATCAGGTCGAGATGCATGCGAAGCGTATAACCAGCCATAGAAGCTTTCCACTTTAGAGAGGACTGCCGGCTTCGAAGAAACGACTTCTCCACTTGCTGTGGTCAACTTCGTCAGGTGGCTTCTTCCCAGAGATTGTACGAACACTTTTGACCCCCGGTTCTGCTTGATCGCTCTTTTAATCGAGAGAGTGTTGGAGTGCCGAAGGTCGTGTCGTATATGCTTATTGATCTCTTGGTTTAGAACGCGCTTTTCCGACGAAATGACCGGTGAGTTTTCACGTCGTTTTTTCATTAGCTCTAAAGTCTTTTCCGAAAACTTTGACTTCTTGCCCTTACGCTGCATTTCACCAAATCTCGTACTTTCTTCCCTGAGTATCCGAACCACATTTACGAGCTTCTGGTTTACATCTGTTGTGGTTTCCATGGCAGCAAATCGTTTATCCAAGTTTGACTGGAACGCTTCGGATCCTATCATGGTTTGGAGCAAAGTAGGTCGGAGCCTGGACCTCATCAGACGGGCACGTTCCGCCTTGAAGTCGATATTCAAAGAGCCTGTTGATCACGGTGACGTCTCTGAATATGTGCTTTTTGTCCGTCATGATGAAGTCGATTTCATTTTTCGTCATAGTAAATATATCGAGAAATCTAATCATAAAATAATCGAGAAATCTATTTTATTATTTATTTTTTGCATCACATCATCTAATAGGTAGTGCGTATATACATATATATAGCGCCAGTAAGATATAACTTTATAGGCATACGAGTAAATGGTTGCAAACATACTAAAACAAAGTAATATTTTATATTTAGTTTTATTTTACAGCAGAGATATAATATAAAATAGGTAATAATAATAGGCCTTAGGTAATAATAATAATAATATATTTTAACACTTGCTGATATCGGGCAGTGGTTTGCCCCTGCACTTGTTGATCCAGCCGTACCAAGCGTTGAAATTATGTCGTCTGTATATAAGCTTGGCGCAATTGGATGCCCTCGTGATGTTGTCCGTTATCACATCTGTAAATAACACACGATTACAGCTAACTGTACAAGTGAAAGATAAGGTTTGGCATAATCTGCGTATAGTGTATGTGTGAAGTATTACCGCGACATCTGACGTTACAGTCCTTTCCGGGTGAGTTAGTTGTGCTGCACCAGTACCTGTCGTTGATCTGGAACAGGCCCCAGTCCCGAGAGCCGTTACTGTTCGGCGGACCTATCACGGCCGTGTTACGTCCACTCTCCGCTTCGATCAGGCAGACCCCTGCACAAATGGTTACAAATTAATTTGGCCTTCAGTGATTAAACAAATAGGTGTTAAAATAGTCTAAAAAATAATATTGTTACAATTTCTAAGCTGGTTAGCTGGGAATCCTTGTCTCCTTAGCTCCTGCACCAGCCCGCACCGTGTGAACACTTTGGCTTCGCAATGTAAGCACAGAGCTGCTACAGCGAACAGGAGTACTGTCAACTTGTGCATGTTTGCTGCAGGTAATATCGTTGGGTAATTCAAGTTGTGACTACTGAGTGTGAACAGTGTCTGAGTTCCACCTCGATGTGATGGGTTTATATATGATGGTTGGCGTTAGCTAATGTTGGGGAAGTATCCTTATCTATGTAGGTGAAACTAATAATAAAGCTTCGGTCAAAGTAAATACAATGACGACGAGATAGTGTAAACGATAATAAAAATTATTTAACTAATATTTGTACCAATTTGCCGTGTTGTTGACTGATGACATTTTTTCTACAGGCCAAATATGAAGGACCGTTAGTAGGTGATCATAGTTTAAAAACAGAACGTAGTTAAAGTGACTTGAATCGCTAATCATATTAAGTCGATAAAAGTACTTTTAATTTACAAAATAATGGTATCAACCACTAAGAACTAAAATAAAACTATCGATGATTAAAATTTAAATTATGTTTATTAGTTTTTATTAATTTATTGACGTGAATACGTCTTATATATCGATGACCGGGTACACACACGAAAAAGTGTCAGGGTCCGTCACGCCCTTGGTCTTCGGGGCTGCAAGGGCGCGCGCATGCCATGCATGGATGGCATGCCGGGTCCACTAAAGCTATCACAGGTTGTTTATGCATGGTTGTTTATTACAATGCCATCAATGTTTTCTTATTATGGACGTTATCACGGAAAATTTTCGTCAGCAAACCGAATTTACAGAGTATTTACCATGTGTAACAGATATCTTACAAAATAATATTATTATAATAATATTAATATTTACACTATGTACAAAATAAAATCAAAGTCAGCAGGCGTCGTAGAATTCCTCCGCATCGCTATCGACCGGCACCATGCCTAGAAGCCTGGCAGCATTGCCGCGTTGTATAGCAATGCTGAATCGCTGAGCGAAGTACAGGCCAACCTTCTGGCCATGTGAAGCGATCAGGAGTTTACTCCAAATTTTATGAAAAGATCGTGCTCTCGGACCCCATGACCGTAGACTCCAAACGGCCCAGAAACATAATCTCTGACAAGATTATTATATTTGCGTCGTGTGGGCAGCCTCCGCTGCAGCAGGGTCGGGACATCACGCTGTACCTGAAATATGTGACGGCCTTAGAGTGTCGACGCAGGTTGCGTCCCACACCAAGGGCTAGCCCATCTTCCAAGGTAACAACGACAGTTATTTCGTTATTACCTTGGAAGATGGGACATTTTGGGATTCAAATAACAAAGAATTCAACATTATGGGAATTCAACATTTTGAGATTTCAACCTAACGGTCCGATAGAAGCAATTTAAATATTGGCCTCGAGCTTTTATTGCCTTTCTTTTCAGAACAGTCATTACATGTACACTTGTAAAATCTCGACTTTTCTAACTAAAATATTGATTATCAGAACAAATAAGGTACCATCTAGTTAGTAGTTAAAATCAGAAAATATTTTTGCTATGTGTGATAAGAAAATAATTAATTACAATATTTTAGTTTACGTCTCAATCTTGTTTATCTTTTTGCCCTAGTCACATACTTATGTTTACCTACATAGATAAAGATACTTCCCCAGAACTACATTAGCTAACGCTAGCCATCATATATAAACGCACCACACCGAGCAACTCAGACACGGTTCCCACTCCGTAACCACAATTTGCGCTATTACCGATACCGATTGTCACCTGCAGCAAACATGCACAAGTTGACAGTACTCCTGTTCGCTGTAGCAGCTCTGTGCTTGCATTGCGAGGCCAAAGTGTTCACACGGTGCGGGCTGGTGCAGGAGCTAAGGAGACAAGGGTTCCCAGCTAACCAGCTTAGAAATTGTAACTATTGTTTTTATTTTAGATCATTTTAACATCTACTTATTTAATCACTGAAAGCCAAATTGATTTCTAACGATTTTGTTCAGGGGTCTGCCTGATCGAAGCGGAGAGTGGGCGTAACACGGCCGTTATAAGTCCGCCGAACAGTAACGGCTCTCGGGACTGGGGCCTGTTCCAAATCAACGACAAGTACTGGTGCAGCACAACTAACTCACCCGGGAAGGACTGCAACGTCAAATGTCGCGGTAATACTTCACACATACACTACACGCAGATTATATCAAACCTTCTATATCACTTGTACAGTTAGCTGTACCTAATCGTGTGTTATTTACAGATGTGATAACGGACAACATCACCAGGGCATCTAACTGCGCGAAGATTATATACGAACGACATAATTTCAACGCTTGGTACGGCTGGATCAATAAGTGCAAGGGCAAACCACTGCCCGATATTAGCAAATGTTAAACGATATTATTATTAAGGACTAGAATAAAAGTAGATAATAAAAGAAAATACTTTGTTTTACATTTATACTTAGTGTGAGAAGAGCTGGTTGTTGTTACAGAATTTTAAGTTTTTTGAGGCCGGATTGGCTGAGAGCAAACGTCAGCAGATGCTGAACCGCCGAGAATTTAACCAATAAATCTTAATAAACTTAATTTTTCAGCAGACCAGACAGGTAGTACAGGCAGATTTCGTATACACCAAAGATAATAGATCTAGCTAGATGCCACATGTTCCTGTAACAGTATAAAAACAGAGCGTGCCATTTTATCCCCACCGCGCATGACGTCACGCGAGCGTTTTAGTGATGAACCTAACATAAACAGAATCGTTTCAATCGTAATACATCATTCATCCAACAGAGAATCGATTTTAAATCGACCAATTCGATTCGATACTGCGGTTTTGAATTATTTAATTTGAAGTTTTCTTATTAAAAAGAAAATGATTAAGGTCAACTGGGGCAATTGCTTTGTATTTTTGACTCACGCAATTTTTACGCTTTATTTCAATAAAATCATGAAATAATTAACAAAATTATTTCGTTTTAATGTATTCATTTTTTTTTAAATTTTGTTTGAAGCTATATTAAAAAAATTCTGCAGTTTTTAATTCCAACAAGTTAGAACAAGTTTATTATCTAACTAACTGGCGCCCGAGGCTCCACCGAACTTAAACTAAATTTACACTTTGAATGAAATCCCCCATGGAAACCGGGATAAAAGCAACCTATGTGTTCTTTTCCGGGTTCAAGCCATTAAATTTCCACCAAATAGGTACAGCTGTTTTCCCGTGATAGAGTAATAAACATCCACTCATCCATCCATCAAGCCTCACTAACTTTGCATTTTTGAGATTACTAGAATCATTCTTATAAATAAAAATAAAAACACGGGTAAAATTAAACGACATAAGCATTTTATTTATTTGTAATAATTTAATATACTTACCTATCTAATCAATTGTAGGGACGATTAGGTGGGATCAATATAATTTTTACACTAAGCCAAAACTATTACCTGTTTTTAACACTTTTGATTTTTGAATATCACAGAATGCCTTCTTAGAGTAAACTAATAATAGATTGTGTTTAAATGCTGTATTTGCATTTATGTATAGTACTTTGTAAGTAATTTAACACTTAAAACTACATAATCACAAAAATGCTTTTAATTTTTTATCATTATAGGAGCTAATTAAATCAGTAATAGGTCTTACATATATTAAAGTAAAGAATTGAACTATATAACATTATATAGATTGCACAAGATTACCACAAAACGGGAATAATGCACAATCAATTTTCTAGAAAATAAAAAACCTAAGAACATAGGTGGTATTTACGGACTAAGCACGGATACGTTCAAATATAATATCACTATGCTATACGACTTCAAAATGTACTTAAAAAAAGTTTGAAACGAAATAATCGCGCGAACAGCGTAAGCCTACAAAATTGAAGGATCAAAATTAAACCCGTTCTGTACCATTTAATAAAATAGTAAAAAAAAATGCTGGTTCAGATTTAACTGAATGAAATACCTCATAGTTACTAAATTATTGACCTTGAAATAGGACGAGTTTATTATATACTAGCTGTCCCGAGCAACTTCGTATGCGTAAATTTTCCCCGTTTTTGCAACATTTCTCGTCGCTACTCCGCTCCTATTAGTTGTAGCGCGATGTTATATAGCTTATAGCCTTCCTCGATAAATGGACTATCCAACAAAAGATTTTTTTTTTTTAAACAAACAAACAAACAAACTCTTTCGCTTTATAATATTAGTATAGATTTGTCTTTTCGTAGTTTTGGTTTTTAAATTTCTCGTTAAATAATGTAAACGCATATCTATGTATACATCAGCTATTGCCTTTATGAGATTAACTAAATGGTTTTCAATAGGTGCTTGATCAAACTGATACCCATGTAGTTATTACAAAAATGCATTCTCGTTCCTCCGGCTATCTGTTTTCTGTTTCATATATAGAGCGCGATCAATTCGCGATTGAAGAAATCGATATAAAGTGCCTAAACTTAACATCACTACTTGTAGAAAAAACGACAAAATCCCCTGTACCACGACATTTATTTGTTGTTGTGTTGTTTATTCGTTTGAATTTCATTGCGTTCTTTCAACGTATGAGACGATGACATATCACCTGATGACATCAATTGAAACCGCAATGCAAAACGAATAGAGTAAAAATACGTCAATGAGAGTTTATCGAAGTAGTATAACTCAAAAACGTAAATAAATCATTTTAAAATTAAATTCAATTTAAGGAGCAACAAAATTACTTAGCGATGAAAGTATACATCTCCCTTGATACGGTCTACATTCTTCGACGAGTTTTTACAACTTATAACTGCACAATTAGGCATTTCTTGTTGCAGTACACGCGACGTCATGCGGCCGCGATCGAACTTTGAATAACATCACGTGCGAGAACCAAATGGCGCCGTTGCGCTGATTGGAGACACGCTTTGACTTACTACTGACTGATTCTAGCTACATGTGTGTTCTGTGGTATACACAGACACAGACATACAGGTTTAGTGCTAGGGAAAATGAGCATTGGCGTTTTCTGGTTTTCTGTGAATAGGACATCTTAGCGAAAGAATTCAATATAATAACATAGGCGGATTAAAGTTGTGTGGATCACCAATTAGTATGAGCGTACCTTAGAACAGATTTCTTTATTTGCAGGAAATATGTACAGTGGCGGAATGAAAAGGTTCGTCAGTTTTCAAATATACTCATTTATATAACGCTTTGCAAGCACATAGCTTTCGCAAATACATGTCAGTAAACTGCATTTTCAAGCGCCTAACTTACCCTCTCGTGAAATACTTTTACACTATCGAATACATGATAAAAAAAGACCAATCTTTAATATTGACAGTTAGCAATATTGCCTTGTTTCTTTTGCAGTGATTAATTTCCGACACCCCGTTTTAAGGAAAGTACATGTATAGCTATTTTGAAATGGCTAATTCTTTCATTAAACCTCTTTAAATAGACTGTAAAAAATTACCAAGACATCAGTTAGAATTCATTATAATAAGATGTAAAAAAAAATAAAAACTGCTGACAAAATTTGCAAAAAATGTCGCCATTTTACAATGATTTCAGTATTAAATACAACGTATTTGCAAATAAAATGAAATGAAAAAATATGTTTTGATCTTCAATTAATAAAATTATGCTATTTTATTTATTATTATTTCAATTATTCAAAACTAAAAACATAATTATTAACCGAATTTCAATAAATTATCATGCACAAACGTCATTCCGTACATTTATGTCAAATTTGCGAAATGGCTCTTAACGTTTTTTTATAACTATGAGTAGCTGCTCTTTTTGTATAACTCGGTCTTTGATGTGTAGACGTTTCCGAGTCGATCCTCATTTCTTGTATTACTTGGAAACTCGTCTTTGCTTTTTATATAAGTTCATGTTCCGTATAGACAAGGCAATGGAAGTATCTTGTAGCTTTTGAAAAAGGGTTGTTATGTATATCGTGGTCCAATCCCACTTATTGTACGAATTTACGTTTTTTGTGGAATAAAAGCTCTATTCAAGTCAATGATGCATCCCCAGAAGATAATGCCATATCTCAGTATTGAACTAATGTATCCGTATTATGCTGCCACAGTTGTATCTTGTGTTGCAGTTTTTTTCAGATGTTATAAAGCATAAATAAATCTAAATAAAAAAACCATAAAAAAACCTTTTGGCATACTCTCTCAATTAGATTTTTCCAGTTCAGTGGGCTATCTATAATTACACCTAGAAATGTCACCTTATCTGGCCCGTCTATACTATGTCTATTGAATCGAAGCAAATGTTCTTTTAATGATTAAAAATCGTGTCGGTCTTTTTAAATTTACCTTTAGATTATTATTTCTAAGCCATTTTACGATACTATCAATTGTATTGGTTATATCTACGTAGTGTTGACTAGGGTTATCATTTTTCTAAGTTGCGACTGTCATATAAATATCATCAGCAAATAAGACTGAGTTGTGTTCACTGAATTTGTTGTGCCATTGATGTAGATTAGAACTAATATTGGCACTAATAGGCTACCTTTTTCATTATAAAACATTCCGTTTTATTGTTCTTAAATTAATTATAATATTATTAGTGCTTAAGTTGTATATTCTATTCATCATTGATTTTTCAAATATTTTTGAAATAGTCGGGTTATGTGTGACTGGGTGATAGTTTGAGTTGTTTTTTTTTTCTTCTTTTTTGTAGATTATTTTAACAATTGTCAATTATAATGATTTTGGAAATATGCCCTTTTCAAATGAGAAATTAATTAAATAGATCAGATTTTTCGTTGCTATACCGTCATATCCTACAACGATAAAACTACTAATTATGTTCTGCAGTTCTGTTTCAGATACGGGATTAATAAAGATAGTAATTCCTATCCTTTTTGTTTTTATTTGTTTCAGCTCATGTGTCGAATTTTCATTTGTGAGCTCGATGAAGTAATTATTAAATGGCTTTTGCAATAAGCACAGGATCACGCATCTCTCTGCCATCTATTTCTGTAGAAGGTTGACACGTTTTTTTTTAAATTATATCTCATGCAGTTTTGCGCACATTCTTGCCTTTTTTTAAACGTTATTTGTTGTTGAGTCTTTGCGAATAGTTGCTAATTTTTTTTTCAAAAATTTTGAGTATTTGCTGTTGTTATTTTTATTGTCGATGGATTTATTTCTATAAAATAGTAACGTTCTTTTATTTCTACAATTTCGTGCAATTCCTTTCATTATCCATTTGGGTTTATTGGTTGTAATGTTTCATATTTTTATTTTTATGTTATTCAATTCAATTCAATTCAATTCAATTCAATTCATTTATTTGCTAAACATGGGTACATATTGTGTTAGTAGTTACATTAGGTACTGTTCAATCCATATTTTTACCGTTGTGGTGTGCAAATTTTAATAAAACAATATCTTATAATATATAAATAAAAAAAAAAAAAAAGAATTACAATATTATTATTAAGTGAAGATGAGTAGTATTGGGCATTAAAGAAAGTCAGTTATGTCTTATCCTCGAAATACTCTTGAAGTGAGTAGTAGCATTTATTCACTAGCAGATCATTTAGTTCCTTCTTGAATTTAAAGTTTTCTTCAATTTCTCTAATTGATGCAGGCAGATGATTATAAATGAGGGGTGCCCTACAAAATACGCTCTTATGCATCAAAGTGGTCCTACTTTGAACAACGCACAATTTACCTATGTGGCGTTTTCTTTCTCTTGCAGCAAATAAGTTTTTATTTTGCTTTATAAATAAGGCACATTCGTAAATGTATAAGCTGGGAAAGCTCATTAAATTATATTTTTTAAAATACGGTTTACACGATTGTCTTGCTTTTATATCGAACATAATTCTTATACAACGCTTTTGGGCTCTGAACGCGAGGAGCCAGTCAGTTGAGTTTCCCCAAAAAATAATTCCATAACGCAGTGTAGAGGAAATATGCCCATGATAGGCTATTATAAGTGCGTCTCTGTTTGTTATATTTTTTAGGTTATAGAGCCCATATGCCAGCTGACTAACTTTTTTACAGACATATTCAATATGAGTTTTCCAGTTCATTTTTTGGTCAAGGTGTATTCCCAGAAATTTAGTTGTTAGATTCTCTTCAATCTTTTTACCCATATAGTTGACATTGATTGAGTTATTACTATTTGAAAATTGCCTTTGTTTAAAGTTAATGATTTTTGTTTTTTCGAAATTAATATTTAAATTATGTAATGTCAACCATTTAATAATATACGTTAATGAAATATTTATGTCAGATTCCAGTGATGTCAATTTAGACCCAGAATAGAGTACCGTGCAATCATCTGCAAAAAGTGTTATTTTGTTATTAATATTAATAGGTAAGTCATTGATGTACATGATAAAAAGTAATGGCCCCAACACACTACCCTGGGGCACACCATACTTTATATTTCGTTCTTTAGATTGGTACGTCGTTTCTGTTTTTGTTTGATAACATAATTTAGTTATTTGTGTTATCTGTGTCCTTCCAGAGAGATAAGATGCAATCATTTTATGTGCTTTGCCCCTTATTCCATAGTTATATATCTTCATTAAAAGTATATCGTGTTTAACATGATCAAACGCCTTGGTCATATCCATAAATAGACCAGTTACTGGCTGTCCCTTATCCATATTATCCATAACATCATGTAAGAAAGTGTAAATTGCCATATTTATATTTTTATTTCTTCTGAACCCATATTGCTGTGGCACCAGTATAGACTGTTTTTCTAGAAAATTGTATATGCAGTTAAAAATTACTTTTTCATATATTTTTGCGAAAATTGGTATAAGTGCTACTGGTCTATAGTTCCCTATATTTAAACTGTCTCCCTTTTTATACATCGGTTTGACAATTGCCTTTTTAAGCTTACTAGGAAATATTCCTTGTTCACTACCTAAGTTGATTAAGTAGCTAAGTACAGGTGCTATGTAAGTAGCAACATCTTTTACTACTGAGGTTATTACACCATCAATGCCAGCACTATTTGTATTTTTTAAAGATTTTATAATATTCAAAACGTCAGTTGGTGTTGTTGGACTTATAAAAATTGAGCTACATGTCATACTAGATATGGTATTCTTATATTTTAAATTATTGTCATTGACTATGTTATCCACATAATAATCATTAAAAACATTAGAAATTATTTCAGGATCCGTAATTACTTTGTCATTATATTTTATTTCCCTAATACCTTTGTTGGGACATCTGTTTTTTGCTCTGTTTATAATACCCCACGTAGCTCTCGATTTGTTACGAGACGTTTTAATAAAGTGGTCATTTTGTGATTTTTGTGTTAGCCTAATAATTTTTTTTAATCTCATATTGTATGATTTACACATTAGTTTGTTATGTATGCTAGGATCCTTACGATATTTCCATAGTAAGGCCCGTTTCTTTTTACAACATAATTTTATCCCTTTTGATATCCATTTTACTTTAGTACAGGCATTTATTTTGATTCTAACGTGTGGGAAACAAAGATCGTATATAAGCTTAAATAATTGAAGGAAACAGTCAAACGCTTCATTCGCTTGAGTCTTTTCAAACGTCTCAGAAAACGATATTTGTTTCATGTAGTTTTTAAATTTATTCCTATTCTCGGTTGAATAGTCCCTTGTATTAATATACCAATAATCAAGTATATATCTTTTATTGATAGGACATGTAAGTATTTGTGCTGAATGATCAGATATCGTAAGCTCTGTTAATACTCCTTTAGAACCCCGTATGTTGTGAAACATGTTGTCTATGCAAGTATTACTGACTAGTCGTGTAGGTTGTTGAAATTCTATTTTTAAGTTGTATGATAAAAGAATATTCTTTAATTCCAATGATACCTTATTATTTTTTAGAAGATCTATATTAAAGTCGCCGCAAATTATAACCTTTTTGTTTTTATTTCTACATACATAGGATAAAAGATTTTGTAATTTATCGTAAAAACATTCCAGAGACGATACATCATATTTAGGCGGTCTGTATATGCTTGCGATGTATATACCGTGAAACAGCAACTCAATCACAGAACACTCAAATTTGTTGGCTACTGACAGTTCGTTCATATCTCGTACTGATCGATATTCTACTCCCCTTCTAACTAATATGCAGGACCCTCCATGGCGAGTGTTTCTCATAAACGAAGTTGCTAAATTAAAATTGGATATACTCAGCTGCTGTTCATCACCTACAACCATGTTATGTTCTGTTACACATATTACGTTAATATCTTTTTCCATTTCTTTTAAATAAGCGCTCAACATATCTGACTTACTCATCAACCCATTTATGTTTTGATGAAGTATATACAAGTACTTACTCACGAAAAAAATCATTGCTCTCATCAACACTATTTACTTTAGTAACATTTGACTCAGTTTGTGTTGTTGCATCAATATAATGTGTGAGGTTTTCTGTTTGTACATAAGTATTCATTGTTTTTTTATAAGTCCTTTTAGTTTGTGATTCAATACAATTCAATATATAATTATTAAAATTGGTCTGATATTTTATCCGTCAAACCTCTTTATGTATTATTTTACTTGCAAGAAATTTATTTATATAATTTAGCCTTCTTCTATTATTTGTTATTGTGTCAAGTGGCACAAAAATTGAATTTACATGCTGTGAACACATTTGTTTCAGAAGATTATTTAACATATATTCATTAAGATATTTATTATTGTATAGTTTACCAACTAAGACATTAGTGTGTTTAGTTTGACTTAATATGTTATATAAAGTACATTGTAATTCTAGGGGATTATTATCGTGCGAACCTCCCAATATTATAATATAATCTGACTTGGATAAGTCTTTACCTAAAGAAAGGCATGTTATCCGGACTAATTTAACGATTCTAAGTTTAGCCCAATCATCTAAATCCGTTAAGTTGCCAGTAGTTATGGTGGAATAAAGAAACTCACAGACATACTTACATAATTTCAACCCTGAAAACAATTTGGCTTTAAAACTTTAATTTTGAATATTTTATGACATGTTCAACTTTCTTTGCATGTCGAGCGGCACAAAGTTTAGAATTAAATTAATTGAAAGACAAAGGCAGGCATTCACCGCTATTTGCGAATAACCTGCAGTAATCTTGTAGCGGCTCGTATAAAACACCTTTTCTTCAAATTGTATCATTAAACATCGCGTAGATTTTCAGTGAAATTTTTGTGACATACGAGGTCGGTCAGACAAGCAGACAGACGGATATGACAAAAGGGTTAGGGTTGCGATCTCGAACGTAGATGGAGGGAGTGGGTAAACAGTCTAGAAACAGGAAGGCGCAGGGAAATGGAAGAAATAATAAATAAATACGTCTTCTCCCTCTCTCGAGGTTCTCACCAAGATCTCCGGTATCGCATCTTCTCTGGCGTTCCGGGAACGATAGCCATTCACGTTACAAAGCGCAGGCGCCTAGCGAGCTGTAGCGGTCGTGTTTAGTCAGATGCAAAGGCGAGTAAAGTTCAGTGTTCAATTCAAATAATTATTCTTTAACATTTTTTACACTGTTTGAATACTGGCAGGTTTCACAAAATAGAACATAATAATAATTCAATCAAATAATAAAATAAAAACTTGCTTACGACTAGGTGCGCGTGTATTTCTCCGCATCGGTGCCACTGTGGTGAAGCTGTCGACAGTCTCGGACACCATGACCTTTCGTAGGAGTGCAGGTCGCATTTCGCAACACGCCAACCTCTCCAACGACATAATCCGCCGGGCTCTTGTCACCGTCGGTGTACCAGCCATACGGGAACCCGTGGGGCTGGCGATGGGAAGAGATTATATGGTATGTCGTTGTTACCTTGGAAGATGGGCCGGCCCTTGGTGTGGGACGCAACCTGCGTCGACACCCTGACCGTTAAATCTTTCAAGTACAGCGGGATGTGCCGGCGCTGCTGCAGCGGAGGCTGCCAAACAGCGCAAATACAATAATCTTGTCAGAGATTATGTTTTCACGATCTTTTTATAAAATTTTGAGTAAGCTCCTGACAGGCCAGCCTTCTGGACACGTGAAGCGTCTTCACGTGTCCAGAAGGCTGGCCTGTACTTCGCTCAGCGAATCAGCATTGCTATACAACGCGGCAATGCTGCCAGCCTTCTGGGCACAGTGCCGGTCGATAGCGATGCGGAGGAATTCTATGACGCCTGCTGACCTTATTTTAATTTTGTTGCATCAATTTTATTATTTTTAATTTGTAAAATACCGTTATAATAATAATAATAAAGCCTTTTATTCTGGGATTACAGATGATGTATGCATTTGTATCATTCCATATCTTATAAAATGTCTCTAGTCTCAGTGTGCCTCTTGGCATAGGCCTCCTCCAACAATTTTCACTGTGGTATGTCCTGGGTTACCCCTCTCCATCTAGGGCCAGCAGTAATTTTAATGTTATCCTCTCATCTTGTACACTGTCTTCCACGGCTTCTCTTTCCGTCTCTTGGGTACCACTCTGAAACTGCCTTGCACTATTTACCTTGTTTGTCACGCATCATATGTCCGGTCCATCTCCACTTTTGTTGGTCGATGCGTAGTAGAATATCAGTAAGTTTGGTTTTCATCCTGATGTCGATATTTCTGACTCTGTCTTGATTTTTTGTTAAGTATGGAAGGATGCATGTATTGAAAGTTTTTCTTTTTATCGCCATGCCCAGGTGTTGTGACTTCATGATTTCCTTGAGTGACCAATACTTCTTCCAGCCATTGGCGATCCTTGTACTTACTTCCTTTGCTATTAGGTCTTTTGGAGAGATAAGCTGGCCTAGGTAGGTATATTCGTTAACATACTCTAGGATCGCTCCGTTCACCCTTATGTCCAACTTCTTTAAGTTAGTCGTTACTTTGGTCTTTGTAAGGTTCATTTTCAGTCCAACTTTCTCACTTTCCTTGTTAAGGCTTTGTATCATTTGTTCTAATATTTCTGGCTTCTCTTCGAAAATAACTAAGTCATCCGCAAATCTGAGATAGTGCAGCTTGGATCCATTTATATTCAGACCGAAACCCACCCAGTTTACGAAATATGTTTTCAAGGACTGCTGAGAACAGTTTTGGTGATAGGGGGTCTCCTTGTCGGACGCCTCTTCTTATTGGGAAATCTTTACCCAGTGTTTCGAGCTGAATGCTGGCCTGACTGTGCGCATAGATATTTTCGATAATGTTAGCGTAGACAGCGGGTATCCCTTGGTGTTCTAGGGTGTCCCATATGTAGTTGTGGCTCAAACTGTCAAAGGCTTTGGCCTAATCAATGAAGGCAATATAGACATTCTTGTTATATTCATTATATTTTCTAGTATTTGTTTCACTGTATGGATATGGTCAATTGTAGAGAAGCCCCTCCTGAATCCAGCTTGCTCCACTGGTTGTTGTTCGTCAAGCATGGGGCTCATCCTGTCCAATATGATTTTTGCAAATACTTTAAAAACGTTTGACATGAGACTTATTGGCCTGTAGTTTTCGATGTCGTCTTTATCGCCTTTTTTGTGTATTAAGATGATGTGGTAATTTGAATTTTTTTTTCGGGATGTTGCTGCTGAACAAAATTTTGTTAAATATTTTTGTAAGGATGGGAGTTAGCTCTGCCGTTGTTCCTTTTATCAGCTCAATAGTAATATTGTCTGGTCCTGGTCATTTTTCCATTTTCTGGCTCTTTATCGCTTTTTCGACCTCACATAGTAGAATTTCGGGTACAGGGTCAGTTTTGGTTTCGGAAGTTTTTAGGTTGTGGGTGTTTGCAGTATATTTGTCTATGTTTTTTTTCTGATGTGCATAGAGTCGGGTGAAGAAGTGGGTAGCTAATTCGTTGATATTCGTCCTGTTTGTGATTAGCTTTTCTTTTTGCTTTAGTTTTGGTATCCATTGTTTTCCTGCTTCTCGTAGTTCCTTTAAAGACTTTTTCTGATTTTATTGCTGATTTCTGCTATCATCTTGATTTTTTCTTTTTTGGTTTGTTGTGTTATGTACTCTTTTTTCATATTTATAAGTTGTAAAGTTTGATCGCTTAACTGGTATTTCTGAGTCTTCTAGTTTTTGTTTGCAATGCAGTAATTTGATAGATGTTTTTCAAGGATTTCATATTTCTGTATCGGATCAGTCGTTTCGTTTATTTGATTTATAATCCCTTGGTAGTTGGTTTCGCCTTGTTTGTAGCTTACCCTTGGTTGATTGTGTGCATTTGCTTTTGTATGTTTCCGTGGTAGTTTTGAGGCCTTCTTGAATGAACTTCGCACCATACGATGGTTTGTGTTGAAGTTCAGCATTGTTATGATATTTGTGTCCGTGAAAACTTTTGGGTGGTTGGTTATTATGTAGTCTATCTCATTCTTGTATGTTCCATTTGGAGACATCCAGGTCCATTTATTGTTGGGTTTTTTCTTAAATACGGAATTAAGTATTACTAAATTGTGTTCCATGAGAAATTGAACCAGTCTCTGTCCGTTGCGACTCCTTTTCCCGTGACCAAACATTCCCAGTACATATTCGTCAAGGTTTAGTCTTGCTCCTACTTGTGCATTAAAGTCACCCATTAAAATAATGTAATTCTCCATATGTTTTCGTATTGTTAGTGATAGGTCTTCGTAAAATAAATCTAGGATAGATTGTTCTGCTTGTTCAGTAGGCGCGTAGACTTGTACTATGGACCATGGCTTTTTATAGTTTAGTAGTTTCACATTAAGTATTGCTAGTCTATCAAAAATTCCTATTATTTCTTGGATATATTGTTTCAAGTGTCGTTTAATTATGAAGCCAACTCCATACTGCCCTGCTGTTTTTCCTTTTTGGTGTAAGATGTAGTCTGTGTATTCCTCTATTTTTTCTTCTTGTCTTCGCATTTCACTTATAAGATATCAAACTTTATATTATTAAGGGCGTTTTTAAGTTCCAGCAAGCTTTCATGAGTCCGTAGGGTTCTCGTGTTCAATGTAGCGATGTTAAATAGATCATTGCATCTTTTTGTCAGAGGGTGGTAGTCTAAATCTCCCGCGGGGACCAGCCGTGATGGGAGGGGTTTTATTCGTTGTGGTTTGTATGGTTGTATTGAATATCCTGTTTTTGGTGACAATAAGTTAGTTTTAGTGTTTTTGTCTGACAGGGAGTAAGATCTTTCGCGGCGTTTTCGGTCTTGTTCGGATTACCTGGACTTGGTGTTTCGGATCTTTTTCTTTTTCGTTATCGTTTTTGTGTCTGTTTTTTTCGTCCTTTTTTGCTTGCAAAACTGATTTTGGCAAGTCTTGATATAAGAATTGGGCTTCATTTTTTGTTTGTTTTTAAGTATCAGAATTTTTTTCTGCAGGGTTTTTCTTCTATTATTGGTTGTAATTTTTCATCTACCGTTTTTAGGACGGCAGCAGTAATGTTCTCGGTTATGGTTTGTTTGAAGATTCAATAGTTCCGTCATTTTTGTCAAAAGTAGCGACATCTGTGGTGACAGTTGGGTCGTCATTTTATTACTGTGAAACGAAACGAAAAAGTAATAAATCTGAACGTAGCCCGTTTGTTGTGTTGGCAGCACTGCGTCTTCCGTTTTTGGTATTGTTTGTCAGTGTATGACAATTAGATAACCTTAAAAAAATCGGGCCGAATTGATTTGTCGGAATTAGATCACTTTTTGTTCTTGATTAATGCGGATTTCGATTGTTTTTCGATGAACACACACGCAAGAAAGATTCCGAGTGGTTACTTGCACGCAATGATTGTTAATTCGCACTGATTTTATTTTAATTTAGGAAGCGTTTCAACAAGCGGTTGACGTAAATGACACCGGAACCGGAACTCCCGATTAACACATTGTAAATACTGTTAAATTACTAATATAAAAAAAATGGTTGTCTGTAAAGTCAGTTTACATACGAAATTTTACGTAATAACGTGATAAGTAGGGCATGCTATCCGGATATCCAAAATATCCTGATATCCGATAAATTTAATATTCGGATACGATTAGTATAACTATTCGGATAATACGAACAAAATGGATATTCATTTTTTATCATGAATTGTAACTTAATTGAGATTTCATTAATTTAAAATATTTTAAAGACTGAATAGATAAACAAGCTTTCTTGTTTATTCTTAAGATAAGAAAAAAATGTAATTTTTTAATATTTACAAGTACTATTTAAGATCTGACTCCTTTAAAAATTAAAATTCCTGAACAATAAAAAAAACTAGTTCCAATCCCAACTGCCCATTTGCTTTCACAAAATATTTCTTTTCCTGATGCAGGGTCGTTAATTTTTGAGGAGTTCGTCAGCTCCATTACAGGATGTTGTAGAGGCGAATTATCAGGTGCATTGTAACGAACCATACTAAAGTAATCGGATCGCAACCCAAAATATATATTATTGAGTAATTCCGCTGGTCATCTGTGGCAAAAAAGATGCAAACAAGATCCCCTACATATAACTATATAATTTCATGCAGTCGGAGACATTAATGAATATCGATGAACTTAGTAAAGTGCTTCCCACTGCATGAAATTTAATAATTATGCTGGGGATCTTGTTTGCATCTTTTTTGTGCAGGCGCGTTTTTTTTTACTTTTATAATTTGTTTTTTGTATAACTCGGTCTTTGGTATGTAGAAGTTTACGAGTCGATCCTCACTTCTTGTATTTCTTGGAAACCCGTCTTTTGCTTTTTTATATAAGTTCATGTTCCGTATAGACAGGGCAACGGGAGTACAGGGTAATAGAGTAGTCATTTAACTTCAACATGGTTTCGTGTAAGTCCTTTCCAGGCCTAAAATGTATAGCCAAATGGACCACGCCTTCACTTTTAGATTATTATTTCTAAGCCATTTTACAATTCTATCAATTGTATTGGTTATATCTGTGAAGTTTTGATTAGGGTTATCATTTTCCTTGGTTGTGACTGTCACTGAAATATCATCAGCAAATAAGACTGAGTTATATTCAATTGCATCTGTTGTGGCAAATAACATTTTTTTTTTTTAAAAAGGCAACTCCCGCATTAGGGTACAAGCCCTGTGTCGCGGGGGACTTTACAAACATACAAATCACGGACACAAAGTACACCCAGACTCGGAACAACAATTTGTGGATCACACAAAGTGGTGTCTCGTGTGGGAATCGAACCCACGACCTCTTGCGTAGCAGTCGGACACACTCCCACTGCGCCACATTGGCTCCAATATGCTACCTTGAGGTACACCAAATTCATTTACTTTATATTCGGACTTATAATTGTTATCATTTTTTTTGACTACAACACATACGTTTATAAAGTAATAGTTTATGATACGAAATGAACTGAAAGCGTATCTAGCGACGCTGCTGATTGGTTGATCGCTTTTACAGAGGGAGGTTGAATGAACGTTCGGAAACTGGTTCGGAAATTTATATTTTGTGTTTTTTTCGGTTGTTTTCTTTTAATTACTTTAATTTTTCTGTATGTTTTATTTTAGAAACAATTATTTATTTATTTATTTATTATAATCATTTATGGTATAATATTTTTATGTATCTATAGTTTGGTAGCCGGGACCTACGAGAATACCAGCGTTGCGGTCACAGACCGCAACATTAGCTGACGTAGGTACCTATTTGCTCTCGTACATACTTATTGTTAATTAGATGTAATGTTTTTATTATTATTCATATTTGTGTATTCTGTATTATTTTATAAGTATGTATGGAAGGTCAAATAAATGTTTTTTCTTTCTTTTATTCTTTTCTAAATGCTTTTGTCTTGTCAAAGTATGACTGTTGTTAAAGTTTTGCTGTCCACGCCTTTCACTACTTTTATTAGATTGAAAATTGCAGTCGTTGTCGAAATTTCGTTGAAATCAGTTTTGTTGTTCTTTGATATTTTAATTAAATAGATCAGAACTTTAGGTAGCTCGTTTTTTCGTTGCTATACCGTCATATTCTTCAGCGTTATCACAACTTATTATGTTCTGCAGTTCTGTTTCAGATACTGGATTAATAAACATAGTACTTCCTATCCTCATGTGTCGAATTTTCATTTGTGAGCTCGATGAAATAAAGTAGTAAAAAAAATCCCCACTATGTACCTACATATTGGTACGGAACACTTGGTGGGCGAGTCCGAATCGCACTTGTCCGGTTTTTTAATAGATAAAATGGAGTATCTTCTAATTTTTTAAAGTACTCCTTTACGTTAGAAGTTGGTGTCCTATAAATACAAACAACTATAATTTTATACTTTATAATTTTAAGTGCCCAACATTCAAATGTTTTTACCGAGGCCTGACTATTAACATTCTCAACCACTTTGTATGACATGCATTTTTTTAGCAGTATGCAACATACCCCTTTACTTTTCATGTTTTAATTGTATGATATTAGAGCATAATGGTTCGGGGACAGGTTATGTTCACTTCCCGATTTAAAAAAAGTTTTCGATAGGCTTATTACATTAGGTTGTTTATTAGTTTTCATCAGCTTTTTTATTGTACACTCAAGTAGGTCATATTGTGCTAAAACGCTTGCGATGTTCTGGTGAAGAATATATAAAATTGTGTCTGTAGCCGCTGATCTGTTTAGATTCGAGAAAAAATATTTTTTGTATGTTATTATTATTTCTGGCTGATTCATGTGCCATGACTGATTTTTCTCTATTAGGAAAATAATGCATTATCAGCCCTCTGGGTTCTTTACAATTTTTATTCGTGACGGTATTTGTATTTATTTCTTGATTTCATTTTATCAAAATAATATTCTATGGTTCCTTTTTAGTACACATTTTCGTTATTTTTATTCGTGTTATTACATTTTAGGAAAAAAAAAGATTTGGTCAATCACTGTACATATGTATTTATTAACATATTTTAATCGTAACTTACATTTAATCTACATTTACAAAACTTATTACTAATATATTTTTTTGTTATTCAAATACAGATTATTATTACAAACTATTTTAAAATAAAATAAAGGAAAACTAAAACTAACGAATTATTTACAACTAACTTATCTAATACACTGCGCTATTCAAAAAAGGTTAAATAAAAAGGAAGGCACAACAAGTTTAGGCGTCGAAGAATTCCTCCCCATTACATACAACGTGGCAGTTAGAATTGCTACATTGGATAGCAATGTTTATTCTCTGTGCAAAGAAATGGCCAGCATAAGCGGCTGCGCAATTTCTTTAAATAGTAGGCGAGCGCTTGGACCCCATGGCCCTAGCGTTTCGACCCCAAACGGTTCAAATATGTAATCTCCTACTAGGTTATATACCTAGTCTAGCCATAAATATTGTTACGAAGAAAAAACATTTTTTTTTATTGCAAATAATATTTATTACTTTTACAGTGTGTTAGTTTAATACATAAATAAAAAACAATTCAAAATATAAAAAGCTTATTCGAAGTGGTCTCCATTGGCTGCAACACAGTCCTTTAAACGTTGAGGCCAGTTATCAATAGAAGCACGCACTCTTTCCATGGGAAAATTCTTCACTGCCAATCGTATGGATTGTTTTAGGGAC
This sequence comes from Herminia tarsipennalis, assembly GCA_945859575.2. NCBI lineage: Eukaryota > Metazoa > Arthropoda > Insecta > Lepidoptera > Erebidae > Herminia > Herminia tarsipennalis. The sequence goes on along the minus strand of OX243834.2, from coordinate 2,590,351 downwards.
TCCAAATTATCATGGCGTTTAGAGCAAGCCATACTCTCTAAAACTGACCATAAATCATAATCCAGCGGATTAAGATCGGGACTAGACGACGGCCAGTCTTCAGCTCTGATGAAGTCCGAAACGTTCACTTCCAACCAAGACTGCGTGGACCGAGCTTTATGACCCGGCGCTGAGTCTTGTTGGAAGGACCATACTTGGTTATTGAACATGGTGTTGTTAAGGGGTTTAACTACCTTCTCAAGAATGGTATCTTGATACACTTGTGCCGATGTTTTGATACCTTTTTCACAAAAATATGGCTCAGTCACTCCTTCATAGCTAACACCCCACCAAACCATCACTGAAGTCGGATAATGCCCACGTTGCACTCTGTCGACTAATTGGGAAGCTTCCTTAGAGCTTTGAGCATAAATACGGTCATTTTGTTTGTTAAAATGTTGCTCAACTGTAAAGATTTTCTCATCCGTAAACAAAATTTTTCTGTGACCTCCCTTTGCGTACCGCTTCAGTAGTTGCTTCGATTTTACCACCCTATTCTTTTTTAAATTATCAGTTAAAAAATGACCAGTGCGTCTCTTATAGGCTGCAAGTCCTAAGTCATCTTTTAAAATGCGTGACATGGTTCTGGGTGCTATCTTCATCTCCCGAGATAAAATCTTTTGCTTTCGGACAGGATTTCTTCGAATTCTTTCCCTTACTGCTTTGACCACCATTTTCGTACGAACACTACGTGGACGGCCAGATCTTTTTCTGTCACAAACAGAGAAGGTCTCATTGTACCTATTAATAGCCCGGTACACAAACATTTGACTAATACCAAGCGTATGGAGAGTTTTAAAAATTACATTCGGCTCCATACCAACTTTGTGTAATGCAATCACAGCGATTCGGTTTTCTTTATCACCCCACTCCATTTTAATATAGCAAAATATTGTACAATGTATTGGCGCCAAAATTAGAAAATATAATGAACAATCGTATAAAAATGACAGATTCCAAATTCAAATGTAATATCTTTCTTATTTTTAATTGTAACAGTATTTATGGCCAGACTAGGTATACACTGACGGACTCATAAACTGCATCAAAGTTCAGGTTTACTCTAAAAGGATTTTTTTATAATAAGTATGCAAACTTTTTAGATTAAATTATATAAATATGGAAAGACTGGCTCTTAATCTTAAAAAAAAATTAAATTTAAAAATAGAACTGCGGTAAAACAAATGAATATAGCCGGGAAAAGAAAATTTACTCGTAGTATCAGATTTGCGTGTTATTTATAGCAAAGTTTTAAATTAATTCTCATTGATTTTTTTTGTTTGGTCAATTGAATTATTGTTACCAGCATAATTGTTGGGTTAGTTTTTTAACACATCGAGAGTTTTTGAACCATAATATGGATACTTCGTCCGAACAAGCGGCACAAATTGTAGCATTGGTGCGGGAGGGCTTGGATCAACGAACGATTGGTAGAAATTTAAATTTAAACCAGTCTACGGTTTGTAGAATATACAGAAGGTTTGTAGAGACAGGTTCTTACAGGAGGAGACGTGGTACAGGCAGAACTCGAGCAACCACAGGTCGTGATGACCGATTTATTGTTACAACTTCCCTGCGAAATCGTTTCCTCACGTCAGTTAACATCAAAACCGAGCTTAATGAAGTGCGTGGAAAAAACGTGTGTGCACGAACAATAAGAAGAAGGTTAAAGGAAGCGGCTATCACCCCTTTTAGACCAGCAAATGGTCCAAAGTTGTCTGCAGCTCACAGACAAGCTCGCTTAAGATTTGCGCGTCATCACCTGAATTGGACAGAAGAGCAGTGGGCCTCTGTATTGTTCACGGACGAGTGTAGGACATGTTTATATGGTGCAGATGGTCGCAGAAGAGTCTATCGTCGACGTGGGGAGCGATATGCTCAAAGTTGCATTGAGGAGCGTGTTCCTTTTGGAGGCGGTTCATGTATGGTCTGGGGTGGCATATCGATGAACGGGCGAACAGAACTTGTGTTCATAGACATGGTCCGTCAAAACGGTAATAGAGGGGGTTTGACAGCACATCGCTACATAACAGAGATATTAGAAGATCACGTGGTGCCTTACATGGGATTCATAGGCGAAAATTTTACTTTAATGCAGGATAATGCCCGGCCGCATGCAGCTGCACAAGTTCAACATTATTGCGAAGAGGTTGGGATACGTACAATGAATTGGCCAGCACGCAGCCCGGATCTTAATCCCATCGAGCATGTTTGGGACAATTTAAAAAGAGCTGTATATGCGAGAAACCCTTCGCCTACGACAGTGGCAGCACTAAGAACAGCACTTTCAGAAGAATGGGACAATATTCCGCAAGATCTTTTAAAAACCCTTATAAAATCTATGCGGAACCGATTAGAATCCGTAATAAGGGCACGTGGGGGTAATACACCTTATTAAAACACAAATAAACCCTTGCATAAAGTTTGTGTCTATTGTTAAAACCAATTTTTTAATTAAACAATTTTTCCTTAAACTTCTGTTTTTTCTTCAAAAAAGGTCTTAAGGTCCTTTCCAGTACATAAACTTAAACTTAAAGATATGATCCTACGCTGTTTTAAAGTTCACGAACCAATCTAGAGGTTTCAATTTAAATCTGTATAGAAAGTTTGCATACTTGGTTAAAATATTTGTTTCAAAGTCGTCTATTACTTTGATGCAGTTTATAAGTCCGTCAGTGTATATTTATTATACTATATTTGCGCCGTTTGACAGCTTTAGCAGATGCTGCAGCAGCGCAGTATAAGATTGGAAGATGTCTCTTGCTATCGCTGCGCGCCAAACCATTAGGTTCAGCAACAGCCGGCACGCCAGCGCTCATTGATACAAGCGTGTCGTGATATGCGGCGTGCGCTCCTGCCATGACGCCCGAGGCTACCTACGGCTTCTGTGGAGAAGCCGTAGGCAGCCATCGATGAGGAGAGTCACATGGGGCACCCAAACGCAAGCAAGCAGCAATGCGGAATGTATCATCCAACATAGTGTCTTTGTTGGACGGTGGAAGAGCCTGAAGCCATATTATCTGATTTCTATTCGCCTACAGCCAGTAGGCGAGCTCCGCAGAATTTGCAGCTGTATCCAAAACATGTTGTTTAGTCAAAATGCGAAAGCTTTATTTAGGCAAGCCATTATTCAAGCGTCCAAGGCCTAAGACTTGCACCGCACTTCAGAATCAACCAGTGTAGGTGCTAAAATTTTCCTGGTTAGTTTTTCAATCCTGTGAAGTGAGGACAAGAACGCTGGTAAACTGATATCGGAATTTCGCCAACGCCGAGACCGCCGAAGCGAATCATAGGATTCTTCTAAAATCGGAGACCCAAGGAGGTAGAGAGAGTGTTCATCCATAATTTTTAGATTTGAATCAAACTTTGAAATGATGAAATCTTTATCAACTTTGTTATTTATAAAAAGTAAGTTACTAATTGCTTTACTGTAATCGTCTAAGTGCCTGGCTATTGTGAAGGAAGGACCCCACGGTGAGGAGATCACTGATCCGTTCATAGTTGACGTCCCTTTCCTACTCTTCTTAGGTCAAATAATTTGTGATTTTGCATTTACTCAGTAATTTTGACCATTTGCTAATCGCGTTTTAAGAAGATCTCATGAATCAGATGTAATCTGAGAGCTACTAACAACGTCAATACTCTTATAAATATAATTTACCATACCTACATCAAAATCGTAAAAACTCGTTATGACTAAATAATGCCAAGAAATTTTCTCTATTATTTTTTTATTGGGCGTCACCTTGACAGGTAGATAATTATAATATTGTAGATTTTTTTTAAACGATTGGTTTTAAAAGAAAAACAATAATTAAAAAATAATCTATGTTTTTTTTTAAATCTTTGTTTTTTCCCTAAGTTTCGTTTCCTTGCCGAGTACCCATGCTACTATCAGTAGTAATACTGTTAGTTTGTTATCCTTTCTTACTACAGCAGTAGTATGTTGTTAGAAGGGTAATGACAATTTGCCCGTGTTACTACCTCCATTTATAATTTAAAAAAAGCTAAAGTTTAATCTGTGCAGGCTTGTTATTAGCAATGAAGTAACATAATTATGTTTGACTAAATCATGTATATTAGTGGGTATTTTTGTAAGCCCTCCTAAAAAAATAGGTATCTCTTCTATATCAGAAATGTATCTATCAGCTAATAGGTAGGCATAGAAGTAATAAAAATGTGATTATAAAATCAAAATATAAAGTTATATTACAGACTAGCTGTGCCCGCGACTTCGTTCGCGTGGAAGTCGGGTTTATATTAAGGTAGTTTATGTTACATTATAACTTCTGTATAAAACATATTGGAAACATGCTCCATAATGCTCTGTGGCATCTATGGATATTAAGGCCTAGCTTTAATCAGGGCCCGACCTATGGCAGGGCAAGCCAAAAAATGCCTAGTGCAGCAAAATGAAGGGCGATAAAGTTTATTTCGCCAGACGGTTAGAAGACAAATTATAAAAATTAGCATGCTTAGCACCTCGACAAAAAAGTATTTTATCAAAATGATTTCATATCAAATATTTTAATATTGAAAAATTCCCCCCGTCCCCCGTCACGCGAGTACTTGGGCAGTTTCGGGTTAAATGAAGCCCGAAACCGCCCAAGTACTCGCGCGAAATTTTGTGTTATGGAGCTTCGATTCTGACTCCGAAAGGTCGAAAATTCCGATTGATTTTAAACCTTCGACTCCAACTTCGGCTCCGACACTTTTAAATCGGACGTTTTAATCAGAGGTACCTAGCCGCTCCTTCAAGTTAATTTATACATAGGTAATAAAGGTATAATGGAAAAAAAAACTCACAGATTCCCTATGATCGCAGGTTCGAGTCCTGCCCGAGCGATCTTTTCCGAGTCTAAAGTACACCCACTTTGTGTCCGTGTTGGTAAAGTCCCCCGCGTAATCGGGCTAGTGTGAGTTATGTTTTTATAAATATCCTGTTTTTATAACATTGCATTCCCGCGGTACTGTGATGCGTGTTCAAACAAACAGACAACATTCAAACGTTTCTAAAAGATATACTCAGATATCTTTTTTTGTGTTTAAATACTATTTCTAAACTCGTTTCAATATTTTTTTTCACTCACTTTAGAAGATTTAAATATTATAAGAATTTCAGTAATTTTTTTTTTAAATCAATTTTCCTGATTCTTTTTAGTTTTTATTTAAACGCCATATATTTTCAAAACTGGATAATCTTCTTTTAATACTTGATGATTTTATAATTAATTATACTTAAACTATCATGCATTATTAAACGTAGGTTCGCAAGGTATTTAACCTTAAATTATGCACGCGATTAAGACCCTACAAATGTTGCATTTGTAGGTAAGCAATTTTGACACTCAGAAGAAATCGAATCACAGATGGCGCCATGTGTTTTATTTTGATATATCACGGACTTAATCTTTCATTTTTTTTAAGCAACAAACATACATAAATATTCAGAAAATATCAAATAGTACCTACTTGTGTTTATTTGTAATGTGATATTATTTTTCATTTCTACATTCATAACATAATCACGATTCATGCAAAAAAATATTAAAGGTGCCTATTGAAAGTGATTGATTAATATGCAAATTTGTTAAATGTCGTTAACATGTTAAAGTCGAAAATAAAAGCTTGTATATAATAATAAATAATAATAATTTATTTATTTCACAGTAAAATAAAACAAAACTAAAAACTAAAAACTAACAACATTTACAAACTTATCAGAAACATTTTAAGTCTATTTCAGAAATTGAGTAGGTAATGGAATAATTATTGCAGATTAACATTTTATAGTTTTTAAACCCTGTCTCACAAACTAGGCTGTAGGGCCTGTATCTTGAGAGACAGTGTTCGGTCCAAGGATGCATGTCTTTACATTAATACCATTACGTTACATAGTAGAACGTGAAATCACTGTGTCGGTGTTTTGTGGTTGTTTGTGTTCATTAGGTGAATCTATGATGTGAGCGTGTGCGTGTGTTAGATATGGTGTTATATGGCTATGTAAATAGCCATATATATAATCAATCCATGTGTTGGATTTTGATATCTACTATGGAGACGTGTTTTGGAATATTGATTGTTCCAGTTTATGTGATGTTGTATAAAACCGAACGAAGGTTTGATGGAACTGTTTTATAAGTTTGAGAGGTGGTCTGGAGTCTGATGACGGTGTAACCATGACAATGTATTGACTGGTTATCATAGCGATGATTATAAGATCATCCGTGTCTGCAAAACTATGTTTGGTAGTTATATTATACTGTATGAAATACCTACTTGTGGCACAGAACAATTCAAAGATCTAATAAACCAATTATTTATATTATAGATGTACCCACAGATATTTTAAGATGATGTTTGTATTGTGATTAATACTGTGTCAGTTGTTTATGATGCTTATGATATTAGATATGAGAATGCATTGCAGATGTTGGAATGAATATACTAAATGTAATTGCAACTGATAATATCAATAACGAATTAGACTAGACTCTTTTACCACAGATGTACTTATTAAACAAACTCTAATGTGGGATCCTACCCACATATGTAGGTATTTGATGAAACAATATTGTTAATACAGTTAATATTTGTATTAATTGGATAATGTAATCTAGTGTCTATCTGTTTTATATAAATTGTTGTATAACGATCTAAATGTTGAATTATGTTAGAAAACACTGCTAATATCAATAATGTACCTAAATAGTTATAACTGTGGGATTCTACCCACATGATAAAAATACGAGAGAAGCCTTTATAAGCAGTGTAACATTCTGACCTAGCCTCTTTTCTCTGGTGTCATTCGACGGCGAAGGTACGATCCTTATTCAAAGTTACTTTATATTGTTTCTATTGTATTGTATAAATAGTGTTTTTCTATACTATGTATAATGTTTGTGTATACTAGCTGATTGACTGATGAAAAGATATTGCAATGTGTCTAATTATCTATTGTCCTGTAAGTTGTGAATCATCTGCCTTGTAGTAATATAGTAAGACATTGCAATGGTATATCTAAGTCTCAGTCAATTAGATACATTGCAGATTACTTATGTAAATATCATATTAGCAAATGTATATGGCAAATGTTTTATTAGGAGACGGCCTAGTTTTCTTATCACTTCTTTTCCTAGGCAATAGGTCCTCTTGGAAGTGACAATAGCATACCTCCCTACTCCAATTCCTTGATATAACCAGAGTGAATAGTATTTTGACAATATAATGCTGATTGCCATTTGTTACTTTGTATTATTCTATACTACCCTGAATAGATACCCCGACAATACTGAACTGTGATAGGAACCTTAAACAATATACAGACACACAAATTACATCCTGACATTTCTTAAACAGAAAATAGTCTTCTAATTAAGATACTGTTCTGTAGAACCATTATCCCTCAGTAAGTACTGGTTATGACTCATTAGGTTACATTCTCAAATGACACACAAGTAGTCAATAGACGTGAGATAGTAGGTATATTGTAGTTATATATCTATACAAGCTTTACATACATACAATTGCTACGATATACTGCAATTCTATCAAAGCTTTTCTTATAATTATCAGCTTACACCTTCCACAACCTCTACGTTCCCTACAAGCTTCTAACACGTGCGTGTGCGATTGTGTGTGTGTGTGTGTGTGTGTGTGTGTGTGTGTGTGTGTGTGTGTGTGTGTGAGTGGGTTTGTGTGTGTTTGTGTTGGTGTGAGTTTATATATGTGTATGTTTGCAAGAGTGGAAGAACGTGTGTGTTTGACAATGTAAGTTTTCAAGTGTAGTAAGTCATTAAACATTCTGTTTTGGTGTAGTCTTGAGATAAAAGTATACATTTAGAAAAATACTTAAAAAAGAATAAAAATAATTTTAAAACAACACAAAAAGAGCCATCACACACTTGAGACTCGATCCTCCGACCTCGCTCGTTCAATGACGCTACTTGTGCCAATAGACCACCTCAACTGATACAAAAATGGTTAAAATAACTGATCTTAAGAAAATTGAAAATGTTGTGTTTAGCTCCTTATAGTTTTAGCGTGAAGTTATTGTTTCCATGGGTTACAATTGTAAATAATGTCTTATTGTGGGAAAAATTGTCAAAAACCATAATGGTTCGACCAAACATACGTTGCTGCTCGCTCCTCATAGACGATAGCGTAATGATTCATAGTGTAAGTACTGACCTATAGTATTTATAATAAAACTGCAAATTTTCATGAAGATCCGTCAAGTAGTTATTGTTTTATAACGATAAATAGCTACAGACATTATCCGTTATTGCTTAGCTCCTATGGGAAATAGCGTGATAAATTATAGCCTATACGTTAATCCAGATCCTTATTACAATACACATACAAAATTTCAACCGAATCTGTATGTTAGTTTTTGCGTGATGCGTGTTCAAACAAACAGACAGACAGACAGACAGACAGACAGACATTTCTAAAAATGTAGGAATGTGTTTAAATACTCTTTTCGAACATTTCCCAATATTTTTTTTCACTATGTTCGGCCATGTACAGACCCGTGAAATTTACAATTTTATTATATGTATAGATAGAAGACTAACTGTCCAGCGCAACTTCGAACGCATAAATTTTCCCCGTTTTTGCAACATTTCTCATCGCTGCTCCGCTCCTATAAGTCGCAGCGTGATTTTATATAGCCTATAGCCTTCCTCGATAAATGGGCTATCCAACAAAAAAAGATTTTTTCAAATCGGACCAATAGTTCTCGAGATTAGCGCGTTTAAACAAACAAACTCTTTCGCTTTATAATTATATTACATATTACAGAATTACAGATTATGATTAACATAGTTATCTAACAATGGCTAATGTCAGGCAAGGGCTGGTTCCTGCACCTATTAATCCACACGTTCCAACCGTTGAAACCATGACGATTGTATATTTGCTTGGCGCAGTTGGATGCTGCTGTAATGTTGTCTGTGATCAGATCTGTAAAATAATGAATTTCACAAATATAAATAATAGTACTTCATGTAAAGAAAAAGCTGATATGGGCCATTGTATGAACATTAATCTCAATAAAACTTTTAATACAAAAAAAACATCTAACCGACTTCAATCACGGCTGCTTTACGAAAATTATGCGAGACCATTTCGGAATAAACCTTTTTCGAATAAAAAAAACATTTTGAAAATCTGTCAACATACGACGTAGTTATGACCGAACATACAAAAAAAAAAAAAACATCCTCCTTTTGAAGTCGGTTAAAACGTAATACTGATGTAGATACTAGGTGACAGTTGTGTGTAAGTGTAGTGAATATGTGTCGTATAGTACCATTGCATCTGACGTTGCAGCCCCCGCCGGGGGTGTCGCTGGTGCTGCACCAGTTGTTGTCCCAAACCTTGAACAAGCCCCAGCCATGCGAGCCGGTACTGCTGGGCGGACTCACGTACGCGGTGTCGCGTCCACTCGCCGCCTCGATCAGACACACCCCTGCACAAATGTCACTATTATATTACTACTTTCATTACAAGTATTTAATTGAACCAAAGAAGTAGATTTACTCACAATTTCTCATCTGGTTAGCTGGGAAACTTTGCCGACGTAACTCGTTCACTAGCGCGCATCGTGAGAATCTTCTCGCCTCACAATTTAAGCTAAGCGCTACAAGAGCAAACAGGACAATCGTCAGCTTGTGCATATTTACTGCAAGTGAGTATAGTGTTGGGTGTAGTTAGTTGTGGTTACTCAGTGTCAATGTCAACTGTGTCTGAGCTACACAACGTTTTGTATTTATAGGTATATCGTGTGCTCATGCTATCTATACAGGTCACTGAAGTGTTTACATTTTTAACGAAAACATGAATGCATTAGTCACAAAGGTATTTATTGGAACAAAAATACGGCTTACATTCCTAACGATAGCTAATAAATATTTATTTCCAAATGCAAAAACCACACTACCTAACCTAACCTAACCAAACTCATCCTCGATTCATGGATTCTTTCTGTAGATCTTGAGTGGGATTCAAAGTCAAAGTCAAAGTCAAATATCTTTATTTCGTAAAATCAGGTTAATGATTATTTGAAAACGTCAAATTAAAACATTACTAAAAATTTTATAAAATTATGAATGTTTGAAAAAAAAAAACAAAATGAGGTTAGGTGGCAGTTCCAAGTGTAAAGCTCATGAGAAGAAGCTGCCAAGAAACTCATGTGCCACTCTTTTAAAATCATCAAGTTTTTCTTTACAAAAATAAATTTTACTGAATGAACCATTGTGTTTGGTGAGTGTAATCGTTTATAAAATAAGGATAACTAAATAATAATACTATTTGTAACTCTAAAATGAGTATATATAAACGTATTCAGCAAACACAATACTTCACTTCTTACAAAGTAAATATGTATATATACATATAATCGTAAAGTACATTTTAATAGCCTGTGAGAGAAAGCAGTTCAATCCCAAGCGTTTTTGTCTTCCATATAATCAATTATGGAGTAGTAACTTTTCATACACAATTTTTTCTTAATGGTACACTTAAATTTATTACGACTTAATTTTTGAATATCGCTAGGGATTTTATTGTAGATACGTATACATTGGCCCTGAAATGATTTGTTTACTTTTTGTAACCTTGACGCTGGTACAACAAGTTTATGTTGGTTCCGCGTGTTAATATTATGTATATCACATTTCTTACAGAAACTATCAATATTTTTGTGAACATATATAAGGTTTTCATAGATATACTGACATGCAACAGTCATGATATTGATTTCCCTAAATTTTTCTCTAAGTGAGTGTCTACTACTAAGATCGTAAATTGATCGAATAGCCCTATATATTTATTTATATAGATTGACTTCTAGAGCAATTTTTTAGTCATAGACATATCCCAATAACAGGTAATTTGACTTTGTTTATTAGATCATTGATGGTCATGGTCAAGAATAAAAGTGGGCTCAATACAGATCCTTACAAATACAATAATTGCATTTTTGAAAGATAGAAAAATTTTAAGTCCAGACCTAGGAATCGAACCCGAGACTTCCGTAGCCAAACGGGGGCCAGAAGCGAACCACCTATCTGGACTATGTTACAGGTCTGTGTTTCATAAAAGGAAAGAAAAGTAACCTTGTAAATTTCTGATCATAATAAGCAGTTGTTTTGATCAATCTATGATTTTATCATCAGTGGCCAATCAAAACAAGTAGGTTTCAGTAAAGAGGTTCAACATTACGGATAATCAACATCGTAAGAATGTGATTCTAACATTCAACTCCACGAGAATTCAACATCACAGGAATTCAACATTTTGGGATTCAACTAACAGAGAATTCAGCATTATGGGAATTCAACATTTTGAGATTTCAACCTAAAACGGTGCGAAAGGCAGGCTTTAAATACGCCTAATTTAGCTAAGTCTTTTAGTTCGTTTATGTAGTTTGCGGATCTTATAAAGAACGAACCATTTTGTTAGTTGGTATAGTTTCGAGGCACATAAACTGGATATGGTATTCTAAATGACCTTGTAGGGACTCTAATTATTCTAGCAAGTAGGTAGGGAGAATCTATTTTTGATTGCGCTATCTTAACCAAGAGTAAAACATCTGCAATGTTCATTCTTTCATACAGTGGCAACAAGTGTTGTCTCTTACATCTCGCTTCATAATCGTTATCGTACGTTTTACGTCTATATTGTAAGTATCTCGCAAATTTCTGTTGACTCCTTGAGTATTTTTTTTATTTATACGTTATACTGCGTTTTTCAAATTGGTGAACAGTATTCGAGAATCATGCTAACATACGAGCTATATTAATTAATTGCTTTTACACTTTTGAATTGAGAGCATGATCTCATGACGAAACTAGCATTTTGTTGGCTTTGTTGGGTTGGATGATATGAATCCGTTTACTGCAACAACTTGGGACCCCTTTTTTAGATATACGAGCAATACCATATCAACAAGTTATCATGAATCCAAAGCACGTAATAACTTCTGGAAAAGTATTTTATGGTCAATACGATTGAATGTTCTGCTGTAATCTGTAAAAATAGGATCTACTTGACTACCTACTCGATGTTGGGCTACCATGTTCGATGTTGTAAAATCAATAAATTATAGTAAACTTGTTGTACTAGATTTATCTATGTATAAAAATGAATCCCTATTTCCTTTGGCCACGAGTTAACTAGAGAATCGATTACATTTATTCTTTTTTTTAGATTTTTAATACTCTGTAGCAGGTTCTTAAGTAAAACAAATCTTAATAATCTTACGTAAAAAAAAACGGAGCGGTGCGAAGTTCGCTGGGACAGACAGTTTTCTTATAAATCCGTGCTGTTCGAAAATAAACGATACATAGTTTTGACACGGGTCTATAAATTTTGATTTCCGCTTCGTCGCTACTTTTGTAGATGTGGAGATGGACAAAATAACTTGATATCCGATAAATTTATTATTCGGATACGTTTAGTATAACTATTCGGATAATACGAATAAAACGGATATTGATTTTTAAGTTTATTTCCTTGAATTATAACATAACATAATTAAGATCGCATTTATTTAAAATATTTAAAGACTGGCATAAATAAATAAGCTTTCTTGTTTATTTTTAAGTGTAATCTGACTAGTCCGGCCATAAATACTGTTACCTAAAACTATTCTTTTTTTTTAACTTTTCAATTAGGTACTTTGAATTTGGAACGCGTTTATTATTAAACGGTTATTTAGCTCACCCCGTTTGTTTTATTTATTATTTATTCTTGGGTCAAATTTAGTAATTCAAATTTCACCCCCTTCCTGTCAACCGATTAATCTGAAATTTTGTATGCACTTTGGATTTTGGTGACAATACAATTATGTTTATTCATTATCATTATAAATTCAAGATGGCCGCCGCCACAAAATGGCGGATAATTTATGTTTTATTAATCCCATCAATATGGGTATCAAATGAAAGGGCTCAACAAGCAGAATACAATATACTATAAAAAATTGAAATCCAAGATGGCGGCCGCTACAAAATGGCGGATAACGTAGGTTTTATCAATCCCATCAATATGGGTATCAAATGAAAGTGCTCAACCAGTAGAATACAATGTACTATATAAAATTAAAATCCAAGATGGCGGCATCTACAAAATGGCGGATAACTTAGGTTTTATCAATCCCATCAACATGGGTATCAAATGAAAGGTCTCAACAAGTAGAATACAATTTACTATGCAAAATTGAAATCTAAGATGGCCGCCGCTACCAAATGGCTGATAACAATTTTTTATCAATCCCACCAATATGGGTATCAAATAAAAGGGCTTGACAAGAAGAATACAGTGCACTATACAACCTCAATATTTAAGATGGGCGCAGCCACTAAATGGTGTATAATAATAAGATTTAAATTTAGAAATTGAATCTGTAATTTAGGTATCTGATTAATCCAGCCTGAATCCACCACCCAAGTCAAGATTTTGTATCGTGTTGAGGACTGTGTGGCGTTAGGGTGGCTAAAAATGATACGTCGTTAGCGGTACACCACCCAAGTTAAGGTGAAAGGTTAAAACGCGCCGAGAACTGTATGGCATTAGGGTGGATAAAAATGATATGTCGTTAGCGTTTTCCCCTCAAGACTCAGGCGCATCTTGTTGTACATAGCCTTGCCCCTTTATTGGACCTCTGGAGGGGTCGACCGTTAAAATGTCCATTACTCGTGGGAACAAAATGGTAAAAAAAATTATAAAAAATACAAACAAAATAGTTATCTATTTATTTACATGGAGTGTATAACTATTGGAATTTCCATGAGCAAGAAAATAGTAAGTAATTTCCTCACCGTCTGCGGGCCAACTGCCTAACGACGAATTAAACGATTCTTCTATCGCACATTGTCGATAATTTGTAGACAATTGACGTGCCCCACGGTTTTATTTTAGTCTAGTCTGTGCATATGTTTATAATTCCCACGACTGTATCTATTTTATTACATTTATTTTATTATCTGTATTATCTATCTATACCTATTTTTTTATAGTAGAGTAAGATCTTTGCAGGGACTATGTATAGAGGAGTTGGACTGCAATAAACTAACGGGCAAGAAACCTTGCAATAATGAAGCACTAAATGAATTAAATAGAATGCGAAATAAAAACTAAAAACTAGAAAATAAAAATAGGTAAAAAAACTTTTTAAGTTAAACGGTTTTATGTTAAACATACATTGCAATGTTTAAGATAAATGTACTAAAAACCAAAAAATAATAAAATAGATACAGTCGTGGGAATTATAAACATATGCATAGACTAGACTAAAATAAAACCGTGGGGCACGTCAATTGTCTACAAATTATCGACTTAATGTGCGATAGAAGAATCGTTTAATTCGTCGTTAGGCAGTTGGCCCGCAGACGGTGAGGAAATTACTTACTATTTTCTTGCTCATGGAAATTCCAATAGTTATACACTCCATGTAAATAAAAGAGATGTTTCAACTAGTTTATCGTTGGACATTCACACTGCTGGCTGGCGAGGAATCGTTTCACTGCTCGTAGTTTGTCTTTAATCGACAAAACATATGATAAAAGTACTACTCGCTCACCACTATGAAACCCTTAAACTCGCTTATAATCGAGCTTGCTAGCTTGTTTCCACATTCTAGCCCTACTTATCACACATCCATCGTTGTCGGTTGAACAACTGCCTAATTATAGTGTAACATTACAAAACAAACATTTTAATCAACGATTGTAGACAATTGACGTGCCCCACGGTTTTATTTTAGTCTAGTCTATGCATATGTTTATAATTCCCACGACTGTATCTATTTTATTATTTTTTGGTTTTTAGTACATTTATCTTAAACATTGCAATGTATGTTTAACATAAAACCGTTTAACTTAAAAAGTTTTTTTACCTATTTTTATTTTTAAAAGTTCTTTCGATTTTGCGCCATCGCCGTCGGTCATATTCCAAAAGCTTAGTATCAGCCGTATGTTCGTATATCGTACTATCAGATACAACAACGGATACAACAACACTTCCTCTGTCGAAGATAAAAAAAGATCGGGGCGGCCGCGTGCTACTGTTAGAACTATAAAGGCTGTTAATGCTGTTAAAGCCAGAATTCGTCGAAATCCTGTTAGGAAGCAAAAAATCTTATCGCGAGAAATGACGATTTCCGCTAGGACTCTGTCGCGTATTATAAAACAAGACCTGAAGCTCGGTTCTTATCGTCGATATACAGGACATGCCCAAATCAATCTTTACAATTAAAGAGAGTGGATCGATCAAAACACCTTCTGTCACGATACGCAGGTGAAGGGCACAGTAATATCTTCTTTACACACAGTTTTAAGGAAGCTGCTCAGGTGGTCGGAAAGGTACAGTGTGGTCATCATCCTGCGTCAGTGATGGTTTGGTGGGGCGTGTATTATCAAGGCTTCACAAAGCTACATTTTTGTGAAAAAGGAGTGAAAACTTCAGCCAAAGTGTATCAAGAGACAGTCTTGGATCGTGTTGTGAAACCTTTTAGCAATATACTTTTTAAAAATGTACCGTGGACTTTCCAAGCCTGGCTTGAAACCAACGTTCCGGACTTTATAAGAGCTGAAGACTGCCCCTCATCTAGCCCAGACCTCAACCCTTTAGACTACAAATTATGGTCAGTTATAGAGGACATGGTTTGTTCTAACGACACGGCGATATTGAGTCTCTTAAAAAATCTCTGGAGCAAGTAGTGGCGCAAATTACCCATGAAAACAGTGCGTAAATCCATAGATTCGTGGCCATTTTAAATAGAATATTGTTTTTATTTTTTGCTGAGACTTTAATAAATAAGTAGTACATTCAAGTTTTAGTGATATTACATTGCTTATGCTTATGTTGTATGCTTATGCTTACATTGCTATGCAACAGAACTTCTGGCCGGACTAGGTAGGTATAGTAACGCAACGAGTACGCTGCGTAATCGGTAAAATATACACAAAAACAATGTTTCTCCCAAAAAGTTAGTATATAAGTATTTTCTGTTTACGTAAGAACTTTCTATAGAGTATTAGAAAACTAAAAGAAAAGAATGAATAAAATCGGTAAAGTCAACTCTAGTTATCTCGTGACCAAGGGAAATAGGGATTCATTTTTATATATACAGATTTCCACAATATATACTATTGCCGATGGTTATAGGCTATCTTTCAAATGGATTTTTTTTTCAAGTAATAATAATATCTTGGAACAACTCACACAACGTTATCTGATCCCAAACTAAGCAGAGCTTGTGCTATGGAAACCAGACAACTGATAAACATATTTATATATTTCTAAATACATACATGGTATAGATAAATGACACCCAGACACAGAATAAACCATCGTGCTCATCACACAAAGTTTTATCCTGGGTGGGGATCGAACCCACGACCTCTTGCATAGCAGTCGGATACACTCCCACCGCTCCAAAGAGGCAGTCAATATAGATACAGTGGTTGCGAAGATTACCTAAGACATACCTATAATCAAAATCACAAAATTCGGCCTCTCTTTATGATATTAATAGATATGGATAGCTGGCGGTAACTAATGTAGGAAAAGTATCCTTATCTATGTAGGTGAAACAAATAATAAAGCTTCGGTCAAAGTCAATGCAATGACAACGAGATAGATAGTGTAATCGATAGTAAAAACTATTTATCTATTATCGCTTGCTGTGTTATTGACGGTTGGGATTTTTTCTACGCGCCAATTATCAAGGGTAGGTTATGAAGTAAACAGTAAGTAGGTAGTTACAGTGACTTCAATTGGCCATATAATGTCGATAAATGTACTTTTTATTTTTGATATAACAGTAACAACCACTAAGAACCAAAATAAAACTATAATAAAGTGTTTTTTAATCGTCAAAATATAATTTTTAGCAAGTGCTAAAAATATATTTTGACAATTAAAAAATATTTTTACTATTTACCGACTGATAAAGCAAAAGTTTACGAAAAGTAAAGCCGTTTTCTATTTTAACTCCTTAGAGGATGAATATTCATATCTTGATTTATACCATTGTATAGTAGTAAAGTAATACCATTGTATTACTTTACATTTTCTAATTTTATGTAGGCCGACAGTGGCCCACTCACTAAAAGTTGCATTCCCCTTAACCATTATATATGAGCTTTCAATAACAAGACAAAACGTAGGTCCCTCACATCTGCTGTGTTACATGTGGGAACTATTTTACTGGGTCAGGCAAAAAGACGGAACTCACGAACTATTCATCAGATTTTCCCGAATTTCAAATTTGCCAAACTAAGTGACGCAAAAATTTTAAGAAGGCGTATTTGTAAGTCCCTAAATCAGACAATTGGTAAAAAATGAAATATTTAAAAAAAAAAATTTAAAAGTTTTTTTAAAAATCAGCTAAAACCTTTAGTGAAAGTGATTTAAAATTTTCCGATCAAATGATTATAAAATTATTGTTGAGGAGCTGTTAACTGCTTACAAGGCTTTAGTATGTAACGTGTTCTTTAAAACATAGAAACGGGATGTTTCTATCTGAACAAAAATACAGAAGAAAAATTTATCTTTATTAATACTACTATCCCTTGATGTAAATTCAGTTGTTCACAGACACTGTGCATGTGTAAAAGTAAATAGTCACATTACAAAAACAAATATTTGTATCTGAAATATGTGTTTATTTTTTAAACTATTGCATAGCTTTTATCGAGGGCTTTGAGCGCGGCGACCGAATCAAGAAATTCCGTAACGAAAATAAAAACTAACTCACCCCACTCCGCCTACCATGTAGCTCGGCCGAGCATTCGCTTATCGTATATGTATATGGTACGACTGTACGAAGCGGGCACTAATCGAGACGAGCTGCTCCAAAATGTAAAGAAAAGAAAAAATAATGTGTGGCACTTGGGGGTGTTAGGTTAGCCCGCCCCATATATACCCCGACGGATTTTCTTAACTCTTGTTAGTCGGGGGTTTTGAAACTTCTTCTTCTTATTTACGCCCGTCGTAGGTTTTTTATCCATAACCTTGTTTACATAATTAGTTAAAACTTTTCTAGTTACACACAAAAAGTGTATGTTTGTTGACTAGTGTTATCTATGCAGGCCATCGAAATAGTTGTAGTCAAAAACAATTTTAGATCATAAATACCTTTAATACTTAATTTATTTACAGATAGCATTTAATCGCAACTATCTTATTATGACAATAACAACCATAGACTTAGGATATACTAGTAGACGAACAAAGAGCTCATTTTCGTGTGATGATTTTTGATTTATCTGTGTATGTGTGAGCTAGTGACGAGATGTCTAAAAGTCGAGAAATTTCGATAAGTTCTATTACAAAATATGCCTAGTACATCCTAAATTTATACAATACGCTAGATTAATCTAATTACCTTTATGCAGTTGAATTATAGTAAAACAATTCACAAATGTCACATACGATTGGCTAGTACTTAACATTGAAATAACATAAAACTAAAAACCATAAAATCAAAAATATTTAATAAAGTAACGTTTTATGTTTATTTGAGTGATAATGTTGGTCCTCCGATGCCAAAGTTAGGTAAAACCTGTGTTTTGGCAGCTAGAATACCATCGTAATTACAATGCGATAGCGGCTGACGAAGCTTCAGAAACGTTTTTGGTTACTTGTGAGCCACTCTGTTACTTTTGGCTGCCAAACTACGTATTTGCTTTTGTTTTACTTTTATCTTCTGCTTAAATCTGTAACTTGAACCTCGTCTTTTTGGCCTAAAGATGACGACAGCGGCGGAGTTATGTCTTGATTTACGCACTACGGCGACGTTGCAAACCTCTCATGTTTCAATTGTACTTGTAACTAAAAATGTATTAAATTATTATAGTACAGCATCCTCAGAGCAAATTTCAAAATGAGCTGGAATTATTATAGTAGCTTTGTTTTGACGAGTTGTCTAACTTGATGTAGGTATAGGACTAAATTTATACAGTGGTATGTTAGTGGAGAAAATAGATGTTAAACATGTCGAATGGTAGGTAAGGTAAATAAAGAAGTTAGTAATAACAACTATTTTCTTACTTCAGTCTTTGGATAATTACAAAATACTGGTCCCAAAACTATGCCACACGAATTTGGGAGGAGTTCGATCGCAAATCCGTGACACGAGATTTTTATTTAAAAAATTAGGAGGACACTTTCGTTAAATCACTATTTTTGTAGGATGACAACTTTTTTAAGTGCATTTAGAAATTACCTAAAGATTGAAGTAAATAAATAGATGTTAGTAATCAACTTAATACCTTCACCCATTCGACATAATATGTTTTCTCCAATAAACGACCACTATATAAATTTGTCGTAGATTAAATTTTAGGCATCTCATTAAAACAAAGTTACCATGGCAATTCTTGCTCAAAGCTTGGTACGTAAAAAGAGCATTTAAAAAAATGTATTTACTGGTACAAAGTGGAAATCGCTCCTTTCAACAAAATTGTATTCATATTATATATATATATTCTTTTGCGTATATATTCATCTTCAAAATGCCAGATACATATTGAGGAAGATTTTTGGTGCCTTGTTTGTTGCAGTGCCCAAATTAACGGCCCTGCATCGGTAAAATAAATATTTTGTAAAAGCAAATTAGCAGTTTATAACTGAGATAAATTACAAACCAAGCCACTATAAAGTGAAAATTTTAAACATTTTTACAAATATAATATTTGTCGTTTGTCCGTCTACAAAAATAAATACAAAATAAATTATTATACAACAACAAAAATAAAAAATAAAACATTTAGAAATTGGTGCCACATAAAACATAAAACCTACAAATTCCTCGCGCCAACTTTAAAATGTTAATTATTTTTTTTGTTGTTACTTCATATTTATTTTAAAATACGGGATTTTTTTGTAAAAGAGATTATTTGTTGTCATAAAATTATATTTTAGATACAAATGTTCTTACCTATCACTTACGAAAGTTCCAAAATAAAATGATGTTAGTAATAAATAACAAACCTCAATTAGGTAACTATTTTGTAATAAAAAAAAAAACCTTTTTTTACAAAAGATATATCATTTTACATACCAATAAATAAACTCCTAGTTGTTGTAGGTACCTACTTACCAAAATAATAAACTTGATACTCATTAAAACATTAAACTAGATTTTATTATTGTTTAGTAATTTTATTTTTTTAAGGAATGAGATCTTAAAAAGGAGCATATACCTCTAGCTAGATACAACTTGTAAATATTAACAAATTACACTTAGCTTGTTTAATTATTCAGTCTTCAAAATATTTTAAGCAATCTCAATTATGTTAAGTTACAATTTCAGGGAATAAACTAAAAAATGAATATCCGTTTTATACATATTATCCGAATAGTTATACTAATCGTATCCGGATATAAAATTTTTGGATACCGGGATAACATCCACGCATCCACAAAAGTGGAGAAAAAAAAAATTATAGATCCATATCAAAGCTATGTATCTTTTATTGTTTATTTGCGAGCAGCACGGATTTATAGAAAACAGGCTGTCCCGGCGAACTTCGTACCGCCCTGTTATTTCTTTTTCTTGATGTAAGATTATTAAGATTTTTTTGACGTAAAGAACCTTCTACAGAGACAAATGTAATCGATTCTCTAGTTAACGTGATTTTACAACATCGAACATGGTAACGGGTGGTCAAGTAGATCCTATTTTTACAGACAACAGCAAAACATTCGATCGTATTGATCATAAAATACTTTTCCAGAAGTTAAAACGTGCGATTTATGTTAACTTGCACTTGAGATGGAGAGATGGTTTTGCTCGTATATCGAAGATAGGTCCCAAGCTGTTGCAGTGAACGGATTCATATCAAAATGGCACACTACGCCCTCTGGGGTCCCACAAGGGTCATTATTAGGCCCGTTGTTGTTAACTTATTTTTTAATGACTATTGTTTCATTCACTCTTATTTCTTAATGTATGCTGACAACTTGAAAATCTTCAAACAAATTAAAAATAACTCCGACTGTCTTCTCGGACAACAGGACCTTTCAAGATTAAAAGTTTATTGCCAATCCAACAACGTAGGCATAAACATGCCTAAATAATACAATAAGGTTTTCTAGAAAACCTAAAATACTAAAATTTAATTATGTTTTAAAAGAAGTTTGTCCTTACTAAAGTAAATAAAATCCGAGACTTTGGTGTAAAACATGACTCGAAATTAACCTACGAAAAACATATAGATCACATTGCCCACAAAGCCAACAAAATGCTAGTTTCGTCATGAGATCATGCTCTCAATTCACAAGTGTAAAAGCAATCAAAGTATTACATTGCTCGTATGTTCGCAGGATTCTCGAATACTGTTCACCAATTTGGAAAAGGCAATATATGACATTTAAATAAAAAAGGTAGATTCTATGAGTCAACAGAAATTTGCGAGATAATTCCAATATTGATGTAAAACGTATGATTACGATTATAAAGCGAGATAATAGACAACACTTGTTGCCTTACTTGTTGTTTTACTCTTGGTTAAGATAGCGCAATCAAAAATAGATTCTACCTACATACTTGCTAGAATAAATAGAGTCTCTACAAGGTCATTTAGAATACCATATCCAGTTGATGTGCCTCGAAGCTATACCAACAATAAAAATGGTTTGTTCTTTAGAAGATCTGCAAACTACATAAACGAACTAAAGGACTTCCCTGAATTAGACGTATTTAACTCAAAACTTTAAGCGTATTTCGATTCTTTAATGGTTTGAATTGGTTCTTTAATTATTTTATTATTTTTTTTTATTTTTGTAAAATTCTTTTATTTGTTTAACCAATCATTAGACACGAAGATGCAAAAAGTTTTAAATGGTGCGTAGTTAACTAAGTTATTGTTATTTAGTTTTGTGAAACTGTTTGTATTCTTTTAAAAATGAAATCTTGATAAGGTAGACAATAACTAAGCTGGAAAACTTGGGCTTTCACACCGGGCATCCTCAACTTCTCAACTTTGGAAACTGTAGGTAGGCTCTGCGTAAGGCTTGGTTGTCCAAGCCGTATTCCACTTGTCCAAGTGTGAGTCAACGATCTGTATTGGGCCCACTTTTATTCTAGACCATGATTAATGATCTCATAAACAAAGTCAAATCAGCAAATTACCTGTTATTGTAATATTTCTATGACAAAAAAATGCCCTATAAGTCAATACCACTCAAGATCTATAGAAATATATTGACGCACTCTATTAATGGAGCAGTACGTCACATGGTAGAAATCTATCTTAAATTGATAATCACACAATCGTTAAAATCCATGAATCAAGGGTGAGTGGTAGTGTGGTTTTTGTATTTGGAAATAAATATTTATTAGCAATCGTTAGGCCGTATTTTCGTGCCTTGTTTTTGTTCTAATAAATATATGTGACTAATGCATTCATGTTTTCGTTAAAAATGTAAACACTTCAGTGACCTGTATAGATAGCATGAGCACACGATATACCTATAAATACAAAACGTTATGTAGCTCAGACACAGTTGACATTGACACTGAGTAACCACAACTAACTACACCCAACACTATACTCACTTGCAGTAAATATGCACAAGCTGACGATTGTCCTGTTTGCTCT
The DNA here is from genome assembly GCA_945859575.2 of Herminia tarsipennalis. Classification (NCBI taxonomy): domain Eukaryota; kingdom Metazoa; phylum Arthropoda; class Insecta; order Lepidoptera; family Erebidae; genus Herminia; species Herminia tarsipennalis. The sequence goes on along the minus strand of OX243834.2, from coordinate 2,567,696 downwards.
TGTAGCGCTTAGCTTAAATTGTGAGGCGAGAAGATTCTCACGATGCGCGCTAGTGAACGAGTTACGTCGGCAAAGATTCCCAGCTAACCAGATGAGAAATTGTGAGTAAATCTACTTCTATATTTCAATCAAATACTTGTAATGAAAGTAGTAATATAATAGTGACATTTGTGCAGGGGTGTGTCTGATCGAGGCGGCGAGTGGACGCGACACCGCGTACGTGAGTCCGCCCAGCAGTACCGGCTCGCATGGCTGGGGCTTGTTCAAGGTTTGGGACAACAACTGGTGCAGCACCAGCGACACCCCCGGCGGGGGCTGCAACGTCAGATGCAAAGGTACTATACGACACATATTCACTACACTTACACACAACTGTCACCTAGTAACTACATCAGTATTACGTTTTAACCGACTTCAAAAGGAGGATGTTTATTTTTTTTTTGTGTGTTCGGTCATAGCTACGTCGTATGTTGACAGATTTTCTAAATGTTTTTTTATTCGAAAAAGGTTTATTCCGAAATGGTCTTGCATAATTTTCGTAAAGCAGCCGTGATTGAAGTCGGTTAGATGTTTATTTTTGTATAAAAAGTTTTATTAATATTAATGTTCATACAATGGCCCATATCAGCTTTTTACTACTATTATTTAAATTTGTGTAATTCATTATTTTACAGATCTGATCACAGACAACATTACAGCAGCATCCAACTGCGCCAAGCAAATATACAATCGTCATGGTTTCAACGGTTGGAACGTGTGGATTAATAGGTGCAGGAACCAGCCCTTGCCTGACATTAGCCATTGTTAGATAACTATGTTAATCTTAATCTGTAATATAACTTTATATTTTGATTTTATAATCACATTTTTATTACTTCTATGCCTACCTATTAGCTGATAGATAAATATCTGAAGAGATTTCTCTTCTTTAGAAGAGATAGGTACCTATTTTTAATACCCACTAATATACATGATTTAGTCAAACATAATTATGTAAATTCATTGCTGAAAACAAGCCTGCACAGATATTTAAAAAAATAAATATTAAACTTCTGCTTTTCTTTAATTACAAGTGGAGGTGTAACACGGGCAAATTGTAATTACCCTTCTAAAAACTTACAACTGCAGTAGTAAGAAAGGAGAACAAATTAACAGTATTACTACTGGTAGTAGCATTGGTAGTAACCCGGGCAAGGGAAAAAAAAAGGTTAAAAAAATAAAATAAAAAAAAGAATCTACACTATTATACATATATCCACCTGCCTAGGTGACATTCCATTCCATGGCCGATAACGCCCAATAAAAAAATAATAATATCGCAAAACTTCTTTAAAAATTAAATTCAAAATTCTTTAGAATATTTAGTCATAACGATATTTTTTTACGATTTTGTTGTAGTTATGTTCAATTTTATATTTGTCGGCGTATTGAGGCTGTTAGTAGCTCTGAGGTTACATCTGATTTATGACTCCTTGTCAAAATAAAATCATCTTAAAACGTGATTAGCGAATAGTCAATTAATGACTTAATCCAATATCACTTATATTATTTGACCTAAGAAGAGTCATAAAGCGACGTCATCATGAACGGATCAGTGATCTCCTCACTGTGGGGTCCTCCCTTGGTTTGAAGTTTCTATAGAAAGTCGATATTTGAACCGCGTTACTATTTTGTTAATAATACTTAACAACTCTAATTCACTGCATTAAGGAAAAAACAGGGTTTAATTCGTCAATATTTATCTGTGGCGTGGTGGGAGTGTGTCCGACTGCTATACAAGAGGTCGTGGGTTCGATTCCCACACGGGACACCACTTTGTGTGATCCACAAATTGTTTTTCTGAGTCTGGTTGAACTTTGTGTCTGTGACTTGTATGTTTATAAAGTCCCCCGCCACACAGGGCTTGTACCATACTGCGGGAGTCGTCATTAAAAAAAAATAGAAGGTTATACAGTTTTGTGCCCGATACATAGAAATATATTTCCGCAAAAGAGTTGTTCTCTTAACAGGCAATGTTTTGACATTGCCTGTCATCATTGTCTCGGTCTATTGCATTGTCTAGACTCTAGACAAATGTTTACGATGGAAACTACGTAACGCATAAAGTGTCCTGACAGCAAGAAGCTTACATTCCGAATAGAATTGTTCTCTGTTGAATATCGTCGTGATCGATCGATCGAGTGATTTAGGAGAGAGAGTAGGAATCAGCTAGTTTTAAATAAATTCTGTTGAACCGGACAACGACTCGTCCTGTGTCCTAAAACAGCCACTCACATTTCATGAGCATATTCTATATGTGACCAATAAATCATTTAGACGCCTTGGTTTCATGCTAAGAAACTGTCGGGATTTTCACGCGTCTGAAGCGTCAGTGCGAAGTAAACTTGAGTCTAGTGCAAGTGTGTGGAATCCTCACAAAAAGTAGTAGCAGTTCTTTAGGTTCAACCCCCTTAATGCATCCTGCAAAGTTTTTGCTAGGGTACTTGGGTTTCAATTTATTAGAAGTGGGACGGACATATTGTGACCAGATGATGAATGTGCAAAATACTGAATGGGGTAATTGATGTAATCTTGACCAGTGTGACGTAAAATCGGCATTTGAGCTTTTTTAATTCAAATTTAAATAGTGAGGAGATCAATATCCGTAAATTAGCTGAACAACACCGGTGCACTTAAATTCAATTTAAAAGCTAATCTTAAGCGCGTATATGTTTCGAATTCTTCTTTAAACGAAAAGCACTGAAATTTTAGATACAACACACCATCATGAAAAACATACACTCAAAACTCTGTTTTATCATTAAAATGATACTAGTACTCGTAGTACGAGATTTGTAGGCAGGGTAATCGGACTATGAGGATAACGGGGAAGATCACGACATGTACACGTTTTACCCGCGCCGCGCCCTTGATGTTGTAGTCTATATCAGTTCCATCGGATGAATTGAATAATTTGTAATCTTGTTTATGTTTTTGCTTGCTTATGTTTTTGCTTAATTTATGGTACACATTGTATGTCACGGACTACAAAAGTAAATGGTAAATGATTTGTTAACCGACTGTAAGGAAAGGTTATGTTTTTCGCGCGTATCTTGTATGTATGTAGGTATGTAATATTCTTTATTACCTGATATCTCACAATCCACTGAACAGATTTATACAATTAAGATGTCGTTTTGATTGTCCAAGAGTTTTTAATTGTACAAGTGTTCTTAGATAAGTGATATTTGAAAAAAACAAACGTAGCGGCTATGAGATGTCAAAATAAATAAGTGTAAAAAAAAAGTTATTTTGAATACTGATTTGGGTATCAAATCTAAGGGCTCATCTTAAGCATTTCATAAAGGCATAACATGATTATGACTGACATAATTATACAATTTCAAGCAATCGGAGGCACTTCATTATGTTCATCGTTTAATGCCTTCGACTGCATGAAATTGTATAATTATGTAGGGGATGGGGATCTTGTTTCCATCTTTTTTATGCAGGCGGGTATTTTAATTTTTGTAATTATTTTTTTTATTCTTATTGGGTTTTATCAGCAGTGGTAAAGAATTATACACCTAGGTCAAAAGAATAAACGCAGATCCATTTATCGTGGTGAATTAAGATATACGCATACAAAAATCTGGCTAAAGCATAAAAAAATAAATAAAATATATATATTACGGGTCTTAATCGCGTGAATAATTTAAGGTAAACAACCTTGTTTATTGCCCGACGTTTCGGCCGTGACCACGGCCGTTGCAATACGGTCGAAACCAGAAACCAGATTTTTTTTATACAAAAATCTGGCTAAAGCATATAAAAATAAATAAAATATTTATATTACGGGTCTTAATCGCGTGAATAATTTAAGGTAAAATATCTTGTTTATTGCCCGACGATTTAAACAAGATATTTTACCTTAAATTATTCACGCGATTAAGACCCGTAATATATATACATATTCATAATGTGTACAAATCGCGAAAGTATATCAACAAAAATAAATAAATAAAAATCAAAAATAAAATAATCAAACTTCATGAATACAGTAATTACTTTTATTTGAGATTAACATTAATACTTAATAATATTTATCTAACAATTGCTAATATCAGGCAGTTGGTTCCTGCACCTGTTGGCCCAATCGCTCCAAGCGTTGAAACCGTGACGGCTGTGTATGAGCTTGGCGCAGTTGGACGCTTTTGTAATGTTGTCTGTAATCAGATCTGTAAAACAATCAATTTTAATTAGAATAATTTATCTTGAGGAAACTGCGAATCTGGTATTTGTTTATGAAACTAGTTTCTTTCAATAAAAAAAAATGTTGATGTAGTTTTATTAAAATATATGTATGTGACAATTGTGGTTAAGTGTAGTGAGTATATGTTGTAGTACCTTGGCATCTGACATTGCAGCCTCTGCCGGGGCCGCCGGTAGTGGTGCACCAGTTGGTGTCCCAGATTTTGAACAAGCCCCAACCCCGCGAGCCGGTACTGCTAGGCGGACTCACGTACGCGGTGTTGCGTCTACTCGCCGCCTCGATCAGACACACCCCTGCATAAATGTCTCTGCTTCATTACTACATTCATCAGATACAATTGTTTGATTTAAATAGAATGAGGTATACTTACAATTTCTTATCTGGCTAGCTGGGAACCCTTGCCACCGTAACTCTTGCACCAGCCTGCATCGTGAGAATATTCTCGCCTCACAATTCAAGCTAAGCGCTGCTAGAGCGAACAGGACAATCGTTAGCTTGTGCATGTTAGTGTCAACTATGTCTGATCAACTCTATGTATTGTATTTATATACATGATAGCTATCATTTTTATAATTAATCTATGCAGGTCATCGAAATAATTACAGTTAAACAATAATTTACAAAAATAAGATAACATTAGTCTCTAATGTTTTATCAGGACATAAACAAATAGATAAATCACGATGGCTACCGAGACGAGCAAGAAAAGTGTGTTATCGTTGACTCATCGCTTAACCTCAAACACCATTTACGTCACTTAAAAACTTACTTTTCCTAAACAAAACCATCTAAATATTTTCACTCAAAAATATCTATAAAATGCTTTGTTCATGCAACTATAATTATGCAAATAGCAATAATTCCATATAAAGAGTGGCTATATTTTGCTTGTAGGTGTTTTGAAGTAGATACGAATTACGGATTAGCATTAGGTAGGACGACCTCCGGTCAGATGGGTTGACCTACAGTAGTTCGCTGGGATAGACTTGCTGTGGAAGATGAAGGACCGGGTCCCATGTGGAAATTAGGAGAAAACCGATACAGTTAATGATTGGGAATCTTGCAATTCAGTTTTCACCTTCGCCCTATTGCTGTAATAATCCTGCTTTGAAATGCCACATTTTTTCGTAGCTCAAAAGTTTTTTAATATAAGTATTTACAGATAACGATATGGAATGATTATGTACCCTAAATATTTTATTTTAAGGCTAAATACCTTTGTTTTTTTCCCGACGTTTCGACTGTTTTGCAACGGCGGTCACGAGGTCATGAGTCTACCCGTGACCACGGCCGTTGCAATACGGTCAAAATGTGGAGACTTAAAATACGACATGTTCCCGACAGTCAAGAGCATGTCGTACCAGTGTAGGGTTCCGCGTCTATCACTACAAACAAATGCACTACATATACCATAATTGCATTTTTAAAAGATATTACTCCTGAGCATATTTAGATGATTCGGGTATCATTCCAATAGTCCGGGTAATATAGACCGTGTTATTTTTTTTAAAGCAATATGGCTGCTGTATATGTTTTAACATTTATATTTCAATACCTAGGCGTTTTGTGTTAGTTATAAAGGTAAACGTGTTTATCTCAAAGAAAACGAATACTAGTCTTGGTAGGCAATTTTCTAAGCTACAAATCTGATTAAACTATGTTATTAGTATTACCGACCGTTAAGGAGGCATTACGGCGAGCGAATTATTAATATTATAGCGCTACGCACACGGCGACACGGCGGCCGCCCGTGTCGCTCTACCATACACAACCCACAGTTCACAGTGCGTAGGAGCGCAGGACAAAATAATGTCGATTATTCGTTCGTACATATGTTACATTACGAATAACATTTACGAAAACGATAATACTTTGTTTTGCATTTTTTCGGAGAGGGTTCTAAGCTTTGTTTCATATAATCCCTCCTGCCGTTTAAAAGACAGGTTTTAATCTCATGTTAAAGTCTGTCTTTTTATATAACACTAGCGGACGCCTCGCGGTTTCACCCGAGTAGTTCCCGTTCCCGTGGGAATACAGGAATTAAAAATAGCCTATGTCACGCGGTTAGTGTAGCTTCACAACGATGATAGAATTTTTCAAATCCGTCCAGTAGTTTCGGAGCCTATTCGATACAAACAAATAATCAAATCTTTCTTTTTAATAATATTAGTATAGATATAGATTAGGTTGTTAGAATGTTAGATATTAAAACCATTTAATGTTTTAACTTAATTTAATAGTTAGGTGTATTTGGCAATTCAGATAGTTATTGCTTGTTGTTACATTTACTGATGTCAGGCAGGGGCTTGTTTTTACACTTTCTGGTCCAGCCGAACCAACGGTCGAAGTCGTAACGCGCTTGTATGATCTTAGCACATTTTGAAGCCTCTGTGATGTCGTCCTTTACTAGATCTGAAAAAAAATACCAGATTAATAAAAGTAATTTTAAAATAATAAAATAACTAATCTGGTCTGTGGCTTGGATAGACCGATCGAGAAATTAAATTTAGACGCGCGTCTTTCGTCTTATTATTCTTCTACAAGACAAGATTCATAAACTAAGCTGTTCTGGGCCTAGCTTTTACACCGCTTAAAATGTTTATTTTAAGACTAGCTGACCTGGCGAACTTCGTACTGCCTTCGTATTTTTTTTGCGTTACTTCTTTTTTTTACGTAAGAATTTTCTACAGACTATTAACAAACTAAAAAAAAGAATGAATGAAATCGGTAAAGTGGTTCTTTAGTTATGCCATGACCAAGGAAAATAGGGTTTCGTTTCTATATATAACTAGCGGCCCGCTCCGGCTTCGCACGGACTTTTCTCCACTATATATAAACGCAGTTTTAGTAAGGACATCTAATTTTATTGAGAATAATATATACCTAGCTTAAGTTACTTCCCGATAATGCAGTTATAAGTGAAAGATTTTTTGAAATCGGTGCAGTATTTTTTGAGTTTATTCGTTACATACAAAAATACAAATATTTCCTCTTTGCTAACTAGAATGCACACAATGCTACTCACTATAGGTAATATATAATAATAAGGTATAATCTCTCTTAATATGGGTAATTTGTTTCACACATTAAAATATCCTGAATAAACAAATATTTGAAATCGAACGGGGTGGTTTCGGTCAAACAACTACTTGAAATTTTTCAATACAGAAAAAGAAAAAAAAACGCATACACACATTAAAACTATTTTAGACAGTTGAATGCCGAAAATAGGTTCTAGTTCATGACATCGTCTTCTTGCCATTGAGAAACTAGACCTCAGCCTTGTTATATGTATAAAATATAGGTAAAGAGGTACAAATTGTCACTAGATGGAAGGTATGATAGTAGTAAGTTAAAATAGAACGCATCTCGCTACAAAACGTTTGGCAAGTTTATTAAGTGTTATTGATTGTAACTTTGTTTATAAATAAAAAAAAAAATGTTCAGCATATATGTCAGACAGAAGCCTGACGTTGTTTTTCACCTGGGCCCTTTATTACTAAGTTACACAAAATTTATAAAACATATAAAACTAACTCCAACGTTACACCTAAATATATCCATATTAATATTATAAATGTGAAAGTAACTCTGTCTGTCTATCTGTCTGTCTGTCTGTCTGTTACGCTTTCACGCTCAAACAGCTAAACCGATTTAGATGAAATTTGGTATGGAGATAGTTTGAGTCCCGGGGAAGGACATAGGATAGTTTTTATCGCGATAACCGACATCCACGCGGGCGGAGCCGCGGGCGGAGCCGCGGGCGAAAGCTAGTTAATTATAAATACAATAAAACAAAGAAACAAAAGAAAAATCGCAAAGTAAATAATATTAATTTTAGTAAATTTTGTGAAGTATTACCGCGACATTTCGCGTTGCAGTCTTTCCCTGGCGCACTGGTTGTGCTGCACCAGTACTTGTCATTGATCTGGAACAGCCCCCAGTCCCGCGAGTTGTACGAGGCTCTCACCATGCGCGTGTTACGAGCGCTCTCCGCCTCGATCAGACATACCCCTGCAGAAATATAAAGCTAGCACTTTATATTTTCACTTCAAATTTGATTGAACCTGACACACAAATGAAAGCTCCCATACTCCGAAAAAGACTGAATTGTATGTTTATCTACGGAATTAATTTTGGAATTCTACGAAACATGGTTGTCATAGGCCGTACACTTGGCCCGCACTGCGATATTTTCAACAAACGTCATTTACAAATTCAAGAATTTGAAATAACAAGCGCCTGGGCAAATCCATATTGAGCTTTCATGTGTTTCAGAAATGCAAAAATAAAATATGTACCTACTGAAATTTAAATACGTATCGCATAATGATTACTAACTAGATAACTGGATTAAGAGAACTAAGTTAAGTACAGTTATAATTAGGTATTGAAAATTGTTTATTATCGATATTAATTCGAACATTCATACATTGAATCGTTAAAATAACATCAAATAGAGCCTAATTTATGAACGTGAAAAAAAAAACGGGTTGCACTCCGGGAGTGCCGGCAGAAGTGAAAACTTGAACATTAACGTTGGGTATTTTTAAATATTTTGGAATGGTTAGGGAAATAAGTTCTTTTAAAATTTTTATCAGTAAATATAATATAAATAAAAGTATGTGGTTAAATACAATATTCATCTATTACCGATTTTTTTTATCAGTATAAAAGTACTTTCATTTATGTAGTTAAATACAATATTCATCTATTACGCTATCGTACACAAACACACAAATTAAAATACTTACAAAAATTGAAGTAATAAAGGGAATAAATAATCATTTGGACTCGAACCGGGGTGTTCTGGTTTCTAGACCGCCCAATTTTCCACCTATCTTCCCACCAATCCACCAATCTTACGGTCACGTGATCCTGACGCGAGTTTAACATTTTAAACCCATACCAAATAAATGCACAACGCCACTAAAGAAGTTATCACTTCAAAAATTGATATATACTTACAGTTTCTCAATTGATATGCTGGGAAACCTTGTTTCCTTAATTCGTGCACCAACCCGCATCGTGTAAACAATCTCGCCTTGCAATGCAAGCACAGAGCCGCTATAGCGATTAGGAGTATTGTCAACTTATGCATGTCTACCACAAACGCACTATACACAATATAAACGCGATAATTAGTCTGGGGGCAGAAAATAATATAACATAAGAGTATAATAACACGGAGTAACTATGATTCATATTTGAGGTGCTCTAAAATTCTCAGTAAGTACCATAATATATGTTGAAAGAGTCGCAAATAAATCTTTGCAAGTGAAACAAATGTGAATAAATTTGTGGTCAAAGAATAAATAAAAATAGGCAAAACAGAAGTAACACAACTTTGAAGAAAAAAAAAATACGTCTTGAAATTATTGCCTCTTTAGTAACCCTACAAGCCGACAAATACTCTCACGATACCTACATGATTTTGAGTCGTGATCAAAATGAATTAGGTATCTCCCTCGATATTTCTATTCCCTCCTACTCATTACATTTAAAAAACCGGACAAGTGCGAGTAGTCGGACTCGCACACCGAGGGGTTCCGTACAATTTTGTAGGTACATATTAAATATAGCAGTTTTTAAGGATAGTCCTTAAAAACTACTATTTTTATAATTTAATTAGCTGAACCGCGCAACTTCGTCTGCGTAAATTTTTCCCCTTTATGCAACAGTTTTTATTGCTGCTCCGCTCCTATTGGTCATAGCGTAATGTTTTATAGCTTATAGCCTTCCTCGATAAATGGGCTGTCAAATAGTAAAAAAAAAATCCAACTCAGGCTAGTAGTTCCTGAGATTATCGCGATCAAACAATCAAACAAACTCTTCAGCATTATAATATAAGTATAGATTACAAGTTTTCAGACTTTTCTTGTTGACAGACAGACAGACGGACGGACGGACAACAAAGTGATCCTATAAGGGTTCCGTTTTTTTCCTTTTGCGATACGGAAGACTTTTGAGGTATTTATTTATAGGTATTAATGCAACACAATAAAAAAATTAATCTTCACACGAAAATTGCTGTCGTAGGCACAAAATTTCTTCTCTCTTCTATATCTACTGTGTAGACTTGGACTTCGTCAATAGTACTGCGATAAGGTATTCTCATTATCGTTTTATTGTCTTTTGTTAATGAATAACAAAAATCTATTCATTAAATAATCTAATCGAAAAACTAATTTTAACACAAATTACATCATTATTATTTCACCTACTTACAAACGAAACATTTAGCCTGAAAACTGATCTGAAAACCGTCTCGGCAAGTTTTTTCGGGGCAAGGTATGAGGCTAAATGTCTCGTGATATCTACAAATAAACAAATCACTTACTACTTAATGATTATCTACTATTTACATAGACAGCAATTAAGAAATATCGTAACCATTATAGCTTAAATTGTGTTTTTGTGTTAGTGATGTCTAACCAGGAATTTAGCCCGTTTGGACGTAATCAAACAGCAATGAGGAGCCACCCGCCGACGCCAACTCGGCAAAGTCACTCTCGAGACGAAAAGCAAACTCTGCCCACGGAAGTAGTACCTACTTCGGAGATCCAGAGATGGATGGGGTCTATTGACACCCTTTTGAATGAAGTGTGTTCTATAGTCTCCGAGGGAAAAATGAACTCGGACCAGAAGCTCCGAGTCACTAATCTTTGTCGCAAAGTCACGAGTGGGACATCCCAGATGGCTGTTCTATATCAAGCGCTAAAACAAAAGACTATGCAAGCGCATGCGACCATTCAGCACCTAGAGGAACAGCTCGAAGTAGAAAATTCTCTTCGGCAGTTTAAAGAAGTCATTGAAAATAAGATAAATCTAGTACAAAACAATTATTTTGCTGACATGGTAAAAAAAGGTGCCGATAGCTTTATTCGTCCTAATAACTGGAGCTCTGTGGCCATATATCCCAACGATAAGACGAAAACGAGTGATGACACTAAATCTCTCGTGCAAAAAATTATTTCACCCGAGGAACTAAAACTACGCGTTCGTAGCCTGAAGAAAGTAAGGAATGGAGGCGTTCTTATTAGTACCGAGTGTAAAGGAGATATTGAAAAGTTATAGAAGTCGGAGAAATTAGCTTGTTCCGGCCTGACTGTAGAAGAACCAACTAAACGCCGCCCTAGGATCGTTATCATAGGTGTCCCTGTAGCGCTCAGTGAAAAAGATGTTTATGATTGTTTATACGACCAAAACATTGCTGAGAAGTTTCCAACCGAAACACGTGTCGAACACACAGTGAAGTCACAGAGTGAAGATGTCGAGTACGCGATTATTGGTTACCCAGTAACCCACGCGTTGTGAAACCTTCTTGACTTTTAATAAACTTGGTACAAATTGATACTTTCGTAATATCGTCCGTTATCAGATCTGGGGGTCAATTCACGTATTTAAAGCAGTGCAGTTGCAGTTCAGTTGCAGTTAAGCTTCGACTAAACAGCCCATTTTTGTTTTCATGGAACTTTGGTATCGATCTCAAAATCGCTTACGTCAAGTACGCGTCTCGAGAGCGCGATAACGACATTCTAGTAAGGTGCGCAAGCGTTTTTGAGATCGATCCCAAAGTTACAAGAATACGAAAACTTAACTGCAACTGCACTTGCTTTATATACGTGAATTGACCCGATGGAAGCAAAAGAAACGATATAGACTATCAGTTACTTTACGCAGATTGACTATGAGCTATTCTGATATAATATATCCAAATAGCGCATAGTCAACCCGCGATATTATCGCAGGTATAACATAATAATCCGGATTTACAGTAGTTTTTGCGAGACGTGAGTAACAAACAACCAGTCTTCACAAATTTTCGTATATTTCATATATGTAGGACTAGGTTTTGTTTATGATTATGATTATAATAAGCAACCTATATCGTCCTCTAATGTCCTTTATCAAAATGGGCACACGGCGGAGCCACCGGAAACAAAATACTGTACGGTACTTGGCGGTCAGGATTTAAACAATTAGGACGTCGTTAGATTTGCTCGACGTCTTAATTGTTTAAATCCGTCTTGTGGTTTGTAAGATATGAGGTATAGTAGTAGTTAAGAATATTACATAGAAAACATAACGTTTCCTTGCAGTCAAGTAAAAAGTTAAAAGACCTATCAAGTTACACTCACATTTAATGTTGCAGCCCATGCAGCCCTTTCCAGGCAAGCTGCTTGTTCTGCACCAGACGTACTAGACTGGCTTTTCTTCTTCTCTCGGTTATACCCCTGATGGAAATATTCAGTAATGAAACAAAATAAAAAACAATGTTTTTACTATAGCTTGATGTCTTGGAGCTCGAGTAATCTAAAATCATTTCATAACTCTTGTACTCTAAATCACAAAAGCAGCTGGAAAATGTCAGCTTTAGTTACAGTTTAAAAGCTTTTGACCACGTGTTCCCCTTAGAGATAGTTTTCTGCAATTATTTCTTAAACCTTGTCTAAATAAATCACAAAAAAGAAACCTCTGCAAAAAAACTTTCCAGGTCCAAGAGTTTGGGCTGGTGATATTGATATATATACGGGTTTGTATGGCTGGTCTCTTCGTATAGTGGCTTTCTACAAAGGCAGAAGTTTTGATCGTAATTCTCATCCCATAATTTATTTGTAATATATTGGGTAAATAAATAATAATAAATGGGTCGTCATTATACTCGTACCAATAGAAAATATTGAATTTGTAACTTACAATCTATCAATTCAGTCTCTAGAAAAAATTGATTCCTCAGTTCTCTTACGAACTCGCATCTAGAGAAAACCTTTGCTTCGCAAGGCAAGCAAAGAGCTGCAAGAGCGAACAGGAATATTACTAACTTGTTCATGATGATGACCGTCGAAAAAAATATTAAAATAAATAAACAATTGTGAACTGTGTCTTGAGTTACTTGACGACTTGTATTTATTTATGGGTCACTATGTACCTACCTACTTTACTTGTATTGATATAAATATTTCATATCCTCTCCTGGTATCTTGGTATTGGTAAACAAAAACAAACCTATTGAGTATGTGTAATCTTGTTGTGTGAGTAATGATATAGTGAGGGAAATTTATTTAAAATTTAAAAAGCTTTATTTTATTACACTTGTTCATGATTCTACTGTACATGGAACGCCTGTTGGCAAGCAAAGGAAAAAGAAGAAAGAGAGAAGCGGTGGTAAAATTAGGTTATAACGTAAATCTTTTTGCTATATTTGTATTTCTATTAAGTTATGATAACAAAAAATATCTGTAAGAAAATATCATTTTAAAAAATCCTTACATATATCAGTTTGACATAGGTAAAATAAACATTACACGCTTTTACAAAAATACAAACAACCTAAATAACACAATCTCCAATAATCTAGCTTCATATAATCATAAATTAATAGATTTTTAACAATGTCAAAATGTTATGCTTTTTTTCGTCTAATCTCTCAGCCTCTTAACTAATAATGATATCGCACAATAAGAAACTACGTTCCAATAAGGCAATAAAAACTAGTTGCCACTCTTTTAAACTTGCCAACGTTTGCAATATTCGTTTGCTTATAAACTGTAGGTATTCGTAGTAAGGTGCATTATAATATACACAATATTAGAGAATAATTAAAAAAAAACTGGAAAATGCATGCCGGCTCAAAATTGTTTTAGCTTAAATGGTATTTCACAAACAGATCCCTAAATAAAAATATGGTATTCTAAATATTTTTAAAATACCTATTCAACGACAGCCCACATGATGGAGTAGAAAAAATCACATCCCAGCCATTAATAACCAATATTTTATTTATTACTTTGTCGGCGTAAGTGGTATGTATATCTGTGCCACGGACGGACGGACATGGCGAAACTGTAAGGGTTCCGTAGTAAACAAGGATTAAAAAACTTGTGATTTTTTTTCAAAGATAACTAGCAATGTGTGGTTGTGGTCTCACATTATCAGCAATTACCACAAGACCACGGCCGTTGCAACCTGGTCGAAACGTCAAGCAATTTTAAGGTAAACAATGCGCGTTAATTCCCGTAAAATAAATAGTTATAATCATGCAACGCGAAAGTTTAAATGTTAGCATATATGCGCTAATATTGACCAAAGTACTGCTAACGAAGTGCACGAGACCTAAATATTATTTAAGAAGCAACTTCGTTTGCGTAAATTATTTCCCGATTTTGCAACAATATTTATTGCTGCTCCGCTCCTATTAGTCTATAGCGTTCCTCGTTAAAAGGGCTATCCAACAGTAATTTTTTTTTAAATTCGGACCAGTAGTTCCTGAGGTTATCGCGTTCAAACAAATAAACTCTTTAGCTTTAATATAGATAGCAATATCAATATCACAATAATACCAAATATATAGGTAATATGTACTAATATTTATTCATATAGGTATAACTTATGTGCTAGAAGGTAGTATAGCAAAAAACAAAGATACTGTGGTAATCATACAAGATATATGACCACAAGTTACAGATCATATAGGTACCTAAATAAATGAGCTAACAGCCGCTGATATTAGGTAAGTTTTGAGGTTTTCCGTTGCATTCTGTTCTCCATTTAGTCCACGCGGTGAAACTTTGTCGTTGTTTGATGAGCTTGGCGCAGGTCGAAGCTTTCGTTATGTTGTCTGTTATCAGCTCTGGAAATGTCAGAAAACATTTATAGGCGATGATTTACATACCTAAAATGTTCGTAAACCTAAACTTGGTCAAGTTGATACGAACACTAGAAGACAGATGATTAATTCTGACAGAATATACATTCAGTAAATGGGAAAGGAAAATGTTTAACATTGGAGCCGTAAATCTCTTTTCAATCTTTGCATCTACAATAGCCGGGTCCACACCGGACGATCCGTTTCGGATTGGCGATCCCGCGATTCACGATACATGGGGCCTAGACAAAGTCGCATTCGAATAGCGATGTCGTTAATGGAAATGTATTGTAGTATAAAACTTGACATCTGTGATGGAGACCATAGACATTTTTTATTTTTTTTGCGAACGGTTAGAACTGTGATCGAATTCGCAATTGTACGAATGTACCATGTCTAAGCCCCCAGGATCGCAAAGCGTGGGTTATTAAACCAATGCGTGCGCTTGGATTGCGCGCGCTACGTCCACACCGACTGCGCCTTTGGATCGCGCTACTGCCGCGCGCGATCAGAGCGCCCAGGATCGTCCAGTGGATCTAGTTATTAAGCAAAACGAAATGGATCGTCAAGTTCTACTCACCAGCGCATCTAACGTTGCAGCCCATCCCAGGCGAGCTGCCTGTGCTGCACCAGTAATACTGACTGATCTGGAACAGGCCCCACATTCCTTTGCTCATGACCGCAGTGTTTGAACCACTCTCTCTTTGAATCAGACATACCCCTGGGGAAAATATAAAACAATTAGTAAAAAAAGTATATATAGGATCACACGTTCTCTTTCAGGTACGTTGTTTTAATCACTTGGGGCTGCACATGTTGGCTCTAACGTCGGTCGCTACACCACTCGTCCAACGTGTGGATCTAGAATAATGCTCGTCCCATCATTGACGCCAACGCTATTTTCTAGATCCACACGTTGGACGAGTGGCTTTGGAACTGACGTTAGTGCCTACCTAGGGTATATATAAAGATAATTATTTGTGGCAATGAGAACAGAAAAAGTAAAGAAAAAAAAAGTATTTTTTTATTTAATACTTTTAGTGGTTAAAGGATGTAACCGATGTAATAACTAACTTTTATCACAGCTATTGTCAAGTATTAAAAATTGAAAAAAGAATAGTTCCTTCTTAACTTTTTTAGAATTACAGTTATACTTTTTTAAAATGCTTAAGATGAGCCCTTTTAATTTGATACCCATAAAGCAGGATTCAAAACAACTTATTTTTTCACACCTCTTTATTTTAACATCTCATAGCTGCCATGTTTGTTTTTTTCAAACGTCACATAACTAAGAACACTTGGGCAATCAAGACGAATCTAACGACGTATTAATTGTTTAAATCCGTTCAGTGGATGGTGAGAATATACAAGATACGCGCGAAAAACATAACCTTTCCTTACAGTCGGGTCAATATTTAAACAATACACAACTATTTTAATGGTGATCTAAAATATAATATTGTAACTTACAATCTCTGAGTTCTGGTTCCGGGAACCTCTGTCTTCTTAATTCTCTCACCAACTCACATGTTGAGAAAATTTTTGCTTCACAATGCAAACATAGAGCTGTTACAGCGAACAGGAATATCGCCAACTTGTACATTTTTAGTGCAAGTAATTATAATAGAATAGTACAACACAAGTAAGTAATGGTTACTGATGGGAACTGTACCTGAATTGCTGAAGACTTGTATTTATATTAAATAGTATTATACTGAACTAGTTTGGCGGTAGATAATTGGGATTATTGCTTCAGCATTATCTATGTAGGTGAAAACTATTACTAGGTGTTACTATTCAGCAATCTTTTCAGCCTACTACCCCAACTATAATAATAAATAAGTAGATAATACTAATAACATAATACCCATTTAACGATAAAGTAACATATTCACAAAAATAAGTGGATATTTTTAGGACAAATATCTAAAATCACAGAATACACGAGAAACGATCCGTATAACGCGTTCAATCATCACACACAGGCACGGAATCTCGGACCACATTGTAACAACGGTTCCGAGATTCCGTGTCCGTGAATGATGTCTATATTTGTTGTTTTGTGGAGTCTAGCTGTTCCTAAATAAAAGGCTACACTCCGAATAACAAATTGGTGTTCTGTCTGAACTACTTTTCGGAGAATTACTACACATTGATTTGCAGTCATTGATTTGAGGACGATCTGTACAATCACTATTATATCAAAGAGCCATACTGATATAAGCTATATTTTTGGCTAACGGACAAATACTCGAAATCTCAATTGTAACACGTTTCTCCCACTTTAAGGTGACCAGTAGACGCGGTAACATTTAGCACCGGTTACAGGGTCCAAGACATCTGTGGTTAGAACTCCTGAGCGAGGAACTTTCTCACAATGCGTACCACGTATCACCAAAACACCCCTGGGTCTGATGATGATGGCGAGATGCTCGAGTTGGATTACTGGGTCAGGACCCAGCTATCCAACGCGAGCCTCTGCAGGTGTCGATATAGGATCTTATTGTTATTACTAATTTATTATTATCCTATGACTCAGTAGCAACAGAGCAGAACGAGATATCTGCGAGGTTAAGCAACGTCACCACTGCCGGTCTGTAGATGGGTGACCATTTTCGAAAAATGTCATACGCCTCCATGCCTCGGAGTGCAAGTTCAGACGTAGGTTCTGTGCCCAATCTTCCTCTGGTCGTTTTGGATATCTGTTCCGTTGGAAGATGAGGGCGCACTTCTCTGCGTATACACTTGTGCACTATAATATCTCCCACTGGTCTATGATAAGATTGGCTGCCGTAACCGACATCGCTTAAAGGAAAACATTATTATTTTTGTAGCAGTAAGCCAAAATTATATTGTTCTCACCTACATAGATAATGCGGAAATATTATTATATCACAATTATCTAGCGCTAAACTAGTTCACTATCAATACTATTTAATATAAATACAATTCGTAAGCAGTTCAGGTACGGTTTACATTCAGTAACCATTACTTGTGCTGTACTATCCTGCTAATATCACTTGCACTAAATATGTACAAGTTGGCGATATTCCTGTTCGCTCTAGCAGCTGCTATATGCTTGCATTGCGAAGCAAAGATCTTCTCAAGATGCGATCTAGTGAGAGAATTAAGAAGACAGAGGTTCCCCGAAAGGGAACTGAGAGATTGTAAGTCATAAACATATATTTATAATAGACTAGCTTTCGCCCGCGGCTCCGCCCTCGTGAATGTCGATTATCGCGATAAAAACTATTTGAAGTGGCAGTAGCCTAATGGCTAAGGCATCGGACTCAAAATCGTGAGGTGGCGGGTTCGAATCTTACCCATTATTCTATCGACATGTACCCACTCTTAATACAAGCCATTCAGCTTACCTGGAAGGGTTAACAGGATTGCTAGTAATGTGTGGCTTACCCACGTTTCTAGTTAACTTTTTAAAAAACATCTAGGTACTTTTTTATAGTATTCAATAAGTTTCAATGTTTTATACAACTTTGCCCAGTTCCGCAAAGCATTACCTACCATTGTGCCACAAATAACATGAAGTCTTCAATATTCTTTTACCTATGATTACATATTAAAAAATATTTAGTATATACTCGTAATTTTGAATGCACCTAATGATTAAAAAAACGTTTCCGTTTTCCGTACTTTCGTTACTAATTGTAATGTATTTCCATAAGGGGTATGTCTGATTGAGAAAGAGAGCGGGTCCAACACGGCGATCGTGAGCAAAGGAATGTGGGGCCTGTTCCAGATCAGTCAGTATTACTGGTGCAGCACAGGCAGCTCGCCTGGCATGGGCTGCAACGTGAGATGCGCTGGTGAGTAGAACTTGATGATACCGGAACCACTGGACGATCCAGGGCGCTCTGATCGCGCACGGCAAGAGCGCAATCTAAAGGCGCAGTCAGTGTGGACGTAGCGCGCGCAATCCAAGCGCACGCATTAGTTTAATAACCCACCCTCTACGATCCCGGGGGCTTAGACAAGGTACAATCGTTCCTTGGCGAATTCGATCACAGTTCTAATCGTTCGCAAGAAAATAAAAAAAATCTATGGTCTCCACCACAAATGTCAAATTATATACTACAATACATTTCGATTAACGATATCGCTATTCGAATGTGACTTTGTCTAGGCACCATGTATCGTGAATCGTGGGATCGCCAATCCGAAACGGATCGTCCGAAATGGACCCGGCTATTGTAGATGCAGAGATTGGAAAGTGATCTACGGCTCCACTGCTGGGCTCCAGTGTATCTTCTATATGAATGAATCTTCTGTCATTTCAGTCTAGTATTCGTATCAACTTGACCAAGTTTAGGTTTACGAATATTTTAGGTATGTAAATCATCGTCTTTAAATGTTTTCTGACATTTCCAGAGCTGATAACAGACAACATAACGAAAGCTTCGACCTGCGCCAAGCTCATCAAACAACGTCAAAGCTTCACCGCGTGGACTAAATGGAGAACAGAATGCAACGGAAAACCTGAAAACTTGCCTAATATCGCCAACTGTTAGTTTTATTTATTTAGGTATATGATCTGTAACTAAACTATACTACTTGTAGCCACCTCCTAGCACATAAGTTTTATCTATACACTTCAATAAATTTTAGTATTACCAACATAATTTTTGAATCATTGATTGGTCTACACGTGATATTTATATTGCCATTAAAATTTAAACTTATTCATTCGTTAGTTAAGCTTCACCGCGTGGACTAAATTGAGAACAGAATGCAACAGAAAACCTATTATACCCGGTTGTTAATAACCACAGAGCAAACGTACGAAATCATTAAATCACGATATCATCAATATTTGAAGAAATTATTTTCAATCAATAAAAAAACCGGGCAAATGCATGTCGAGCCATGCACAATGTAGGTAGGGTTCCGTAGTCCCCGTAGTCCCCATCCGAATAATGCGTCTTAAGAAGTGGGATTTCGATTTCATATTTTATTTGTTTCACACTTACAACGTTATAGTAGGTATTATAATAATTTTCAATGGATATATGTATTATAATAATTTTCACATACCCAACATTATCCATTTAGCAGGCAGGGGGCACTTGACTCTAATTAAAATTGATGTACATGGCGACACTATAGGGCTTCCGTTATAAATACACTACGTATAGGTAGTAAATAAATTATAAGACTATTGTAAGTAAATTTGATTAAAAAAACTTTTTTACAAAAAAATATTACCGACTTCAAAAAAGGCAACTAAAAAGCAAATAATAATATACCTAGAATAATAAAAACAAATAAAACATTTTGAAGTTGGTGCCAAGAAATAGTAGTCTTTTGGTTTTATTCGGTGCCGAATAAAATCAAATTCTACTGTTTCTAAAATTTTTTTGTAAAAAAAATTTTATTTCTCACTTTTTAGTGGGTTGTTTTGTAATTCACGTAAGTTACAATAGGCTTATGTCAACTGCTGATATCCTTTTACAAAATATTGCTTGCCCCGATGCAAGTCCGTTAATTGTTGAGGAGTTCACTATCAACTCTATTACACTGTGTAATAGTAGTATAACGAGAATAAAGTGCTACTCAATACCATATTAATGTAACTGCATCGCAAACTGTGAAATATTAAATAGGTCTGCTCATCATTTGTGGTCTTCATCATCAGTTCCACTTCACCTATTGGTATTTTTTAAGATTAAATGCACGAATCACTATGAAATATACCTAAATCACTGTAGGTGTGCCTTTAATATTTTAAGAGTTCCCTCGATTTCTCCAGGATTCCATACTACAATGTCATTAATTCTCATGTGATGATGTTATCACGTAAAATTATCGTTCGTAAACCGACTTTACAGACAAGCATTTTTTTAAAAATAAAATAAAGTTACGCATGTAAGAACCAGAATGTTAAATAATGGAATCGAATTATTTGTTTTTATGAAACTACTACTAGGTGTGCCCCGCGGTTTTACCCGCGGTTTATTAGCCTATGTGTTAATCCAGGGTGTCAGCTAACTCCATACAAAATTTTTATTAAAATCGCTCCAGCCATTTAGATGTAAAGAAGTAACAAACATACACACTCACATACTCACAAACTTTCGCCTTTATAATATTAGTGTGATAAATTGCATAGCAGAAAGTATTTGATAGTCTGGTAATAATACAAATTAAACATTTTGAAGTTGGTGCCG
Source organism: Herminia tarsipennalis (assembly GCA_945859575.2). Taxonomy (NCBI): domain Eukaryota; kingdom Metazoa; phylum Arthropoda; class Insecta; order Lepidoptera; family Erebidae; genus Herminia; species Herminia tarsipennalis. Next base: position 2,546,614 of record OX243834.2, on the reverse strand, counting down.
AATAAAACATAAATACTACTATTTCATGGGCTACTACTATTGCCTTGTATTTATTTTTGAAGTCGGTAATATTTTTTTTTTAAGTTTTTTATTTCTCACTTTTTAGGGGTTTGGTATGTAATTCACTTAAGTTACAATAGGCTTATGTCAACTGCTCAAATCCTTTTACAAAATATTGATTGCCCCAATGCAGGGCCGTTAATTGTTGAGGAGTTTTTATCAGCTCTATTACATTGTATAATAGTACTATAACGAGAATAAAATCCTACTCAATACCATATTAAAGTAACTGAATCGCAAACTGTGAAATATTGAATAATCAGTCTTCATCATCAGTTCCACTTCACCAATTGGTGTTTTTAAGAGTAAATGCACGAATCACTGTGAAATATACCTAAATCACTGTAGGTGTGCCTTTGATATTTTAAGAGTTCCCTCGATTTCTCCAGGATCCCATCATCAGATCGTAATCGGATGACAATGAGACCAACTTGGAAGTATACCCTTTCAAACACAAAAATATTTTTTTAAAACGGTCCAGCCGTCTTTGCGTAATCGGTGAACAAACATACAGACGAATTAAGAACCTCCTCCTTTTTGAAGTCGGTTGAAAAGGAATGACGTTCCAACCGGGTGTCCATAAGAAAAAACTACAAAAAAACAAAAAAAAAGAGAGAAGTGCTCTCTTTTTTTGTTTTGTTTTTAGTAGCTTTTTTTGGCACGCACGTGTGTAACCTACATAGATTAATATTTACGTAAATCCTTACTCAGAATACTATCTTATCCACCGCTAATTTAGTTTAAATTTGAATTAATTTAATATAAATACTGATTCAATCGTACAGGTCACGCATACGGCATCGAGCACACATTCGTTAAGGATAAGTTCGGCTTAGCATTTTGTTATGCTCTACTACATATTTTGATAAGTACATATTACATACAAGGATGTACAAGTTGACGATTATTTTCGTTGTAGCGGCATTTTATATCCACTGCGAAGCAAAATTGTACTCAAGATGCGGGCTGGTACAAGAACTAAGAAGAAATAGGTTCCCGGAAAATGAACTGAGAGATTGTAAATATAAATGGTTTATATTTGCATGCAAAATGAACTAACTTATTATTCACTAGCTATTCCGGGGTTAAGTTATCATTTGGATTTAAATTTGGAACCCCGTTTTACACCTATTCGTTATTTTTAGATGCTTAGTTAGTTACGTCGCAACTCTTGTGTGCCTAATTTCAATTCAATCCATTAAGTGGTTCTCGTAAGCTACAGTGTTTACGAAAAAAAAATATTTGTAGGCAAAAGAAAATGTATAACTCATTATCTAATTTTATTTTTCTTGTAGGGGTCTGCTTCATGTCGGCAGGGAGAAGAAATAACACGTCCTCATTAGATCATTGGGGCATATTCCAGATAAATGACAAGTACTGCAGCACAACTAATATGCCTGGAAAACTCTGCAATGTCACATGTGCTGGTAAGTTCATAATCCATATTTTGATTTAAAGCAATGGACAGATACCTAGCAAAAGAATCACGTCCAAATTAGAAGGCGTTTCAAAAATTCAATGATATTTCATTACGTCTCAATTCTCCTTTCGTTGTTTTATGAAAGCTTATAGAAGTTGAGTATTAAGAGCTGACCTGTCTTCAGAATATTCGTCTATCTAGGTACATTTTCGCATTCATGCTTTCAGAGCTGATACCGGACTTCACAACGAAAGATACGAATTGCGCTAAGCTCATCAAAAGACAGGATGGCTTCGCAACGTGGGCCACGTGGAGAAGGTTTTGCGACGGCAAACCACTGCCTGTAATTACTGCTTGTTGAGACATCTTAGACTACTTCAGGAAAAATTGAATACTCATACGTTGTTCAGGCTTGAGATGCCATCAAGTCTACCACTGTCACTGACACTAGGGATCTATTCATACCGGAATAGCAGCGACCGACAGCAACGCGGCGAGCACTTTCAGTGTCAAACTACATACTTAAAAGACCGATATTGCTTAAAAAGCTGTATAGGTCGCGTGTAGACGTGCACCGCGATACTGGTCTTTTATGTAGTACCTAGATAAAGTATAAAATTCTATCACACTAAAAGTGTAGTCTTCAAAATGCTATCGATCTTCATTTCTTACTACTAAAGACAATGGGCATCTCATCTGTGATTATACTACTACTTACCACATTTCATCTAAATCAGCTTACAATTTTTGGATCAACGCGTTTAAATGTACAAAACAAACTATTCAGATTTTTTATGTAGAAAAATATAGAGATTACTTACGATGGAATTTTCAGTATTTAACAGATAGTTAATGGTAATGTAAACAATCAGTTGCAACTTTGTTGATTTGGTGTCAATATTGTGTATTATACGATAATCTTTATTTGTAATACACGGTCGACAATTATATTTATATTGTACTAGTACTGCCTAGTATGCTATGTGCCTAGTAACTACTAGACCGCCTAGGAGGGCGCCAAATATACAAGCATTTTATAAAGGCTGATTTTTTGATATTACGTCAGATTAGTAGAGCCACAGATAATATAATACTATACTAGTAGTAGAGCAAAATAATACTCTTCAGTCAGTCAGCTGGATGCCTTAGTGTTTGGCGTAGAGGACTTCAATCGGCTACTGACGGCATCTGGCAAAGAGTTAGGCTGACTGACTAATGGTAATGTGATTCTGATAATATTCTACATCGGTTATACTAAATTTAAAATCACACATTCGATAGCACGCGCAGATCAAACTCGATTAAATAATACAATTTTAATGCATGACGCGCCTGATTATATGACTGACAACGTAAAACTTATTTTGAATTAATATACTGCTAGAAAAGTAGTTTTCAAGTCTTAGAAAGAAGTTTCACGATTAAGGCCATCCAAAAAAAAAACTACCTCGCTAAACGCTAAGGAATCCAGCTGACTGATGAAAGGATATTTTAGACTATACAGCCTACTGTTCTACTTATTAAATCAATTTTGTAGCTGTTATAATTGTTTTTTAATTACCTCTACCTACCCACAACTCTGTATTCTATGACAGTACTTATCATAAATCTATAATAAATCGGAGTGAAAATGTTGCGTCCTATTAATGATAATATAATAATTTATTCTTAAAAGTATAGATATATACAATGAACTTATATTCAGTATAATATATGCCTGCACTAGATTGAAACCTAAACCTGTGTTTGGCCGAGAAAGTAAAAGTACTTTGAAAATTTGTGTTTACAAAGGTTTAGACGAAGAATGTCCTATTCGCAAATGGTCTTGCTGTAGCAAAACGTCCAATTCGTAAAACATCCCATCATATTTTTGAAACCGATTCCGAACCTTAGTATCAAATGAGTTCGAAACATTTATTTAGTATTCTTGTAAGTTGTAAACCAGTTATTCTGTTGGCTTAAATGATTCAGAGTTAATGACAAATAAAATAAGGTTTTATATGGTCATGATTTATTATTATTATTAACTATATTTTTAAATCTTAAAGGTGCACTTAACATTTATTATCAGAGGAAAATATCGGCGTGTATTGAGAAGATTCGGTGAAGAACATTTGTTTAACATTTGCTAATGTCGGGTAGGGCTTTGCCCTTGCACTTGTTGATCCAGCCGTACCAAGCTTCGAAGTTGTGGCGTTTGAACACCAGTTTAGCGCATTTGGAAGCTTTTGCTATGTTGTCCGTTACCAAATCTGAAAAGAAGTTTCACTTAAGCGTCTTCTAGACAGTTGGAAACAAGGCTTCCCGCTAAGGTGACCTTGCTGGTTTCCAACAGTGTAGACGGCTGTTGCAAACCACATTACTTGGTACTTGGTTTACCACAGCAAATAGGTATCTGTTTTACCTATATACGGTGGCAAATATTCTTTTACCATTGCACTACTGGTAGAGCAGTAGTTCCACAGGTTGACAGTCCACATTGTATTTTATTTTACTTATGTTTGAGTTGATGCCAATCTTAGCCAATTTGAATAAAGACAGAAAGAACAATCCTGTTAGCCGCAAGTGCGTTTCGGGGCCTTTGGCATATTACAATAGCCTATTGCATATATTTTTATACGTTAAAATGAGGAGCTGTGACAAAAAAAAACAGCTCAGTTAGCTACCACCTCCAGGATTCATTTTGTTTTAAGCAGGCTTAGAAATACATTCACTCCACCACTGTAACTTTTTGTGTGCCTCTTGTATTCGCGTCGCATTTGCCAGATTCGTACACACGCAAAGGTACGTGCATTGACTGAGTTATACTAACCAGCGCATCTGACGTTGCAGTCCTTTCCAGGTGAGTTAGTCGTACTGCACCAGTATTTGTCATTGATCTGGAACAGACCCCAGTCCCGGGAACCATTACTGTTCACTGGACCCACCGCGGCTGTGTTACGTGAGCTCTCCGCCTCAACCAGGCAGACCCCTGAACAAAATAACGATCTTATGTTTTAATCGACAATTTTAAGATTACCATACTTCGCACACTTAAATAGAAAATGAATTATTAATGTTTCCTCTAAGAGTCGAATAAAGACAATCAATGCCACAATATCGCCTCAAATGAATAACCTAACTAATGCCACTAATTTTCTTACCAACAAGTAGTTGATTAGTTAGTGTAAAAGCTAAGAGTTATCGGTTTTGATCGACGATACAAATATTGATTTTATGTTTTCAACCGACTTTAAAAAGGAGGAGGTTCTCAATTCGTCTGTATGTTTTTTTTTGTATGTTTGTTCCCCGATTACGCAATGACGCCTGGACCGATTTGAAAAATTGTTTTTGTGTTTGGTGTTTGAAAGGGTATACTTTCAAATTGGTCCCATTGTCATCAGATCACGATCTGATGATGGGATCCTGGAGAAATCGTGGGATTTCTAAAATATTAAAGGCACACCTACATTGATTTAGGTATATTTCATAGTGATTCGTGCATTTACTCTTAAAAAACACCAATTGGTGAAGTGGAACTGATGATGAAGACCACAAATATTACAGTTTGCGATTCAGTTACTATAGTATGTTATTGAGTAGCACTTTATTCTCGTTATACTACTATTACACAATGTAATAGAGCTGATAGTGAACTCCTAAACAATTAACAGCCCTGCATCGGGGTAAGCAATATTTTGTAAAAGGATTTCAGCAGTTGACATAAGCTTATTGTAACTTAGGTGAATTACAAACCAACCCACTAAAAAGTCAGAAACAAAAGTCTTTTGTACAAAAAAAAATATTACCGACTTCTAAAATAAGTACAAGGCAACTAAAAAGCAATAAATAATATACCTAGAATAACAAAAACAAATTAAACATTTTGAAGTTGGTGCCGAATAAAACATAAAGACTATTATTTCATGGCACCTATTTTTTTGTTAAAAAGTTTTAATAAAAATAAAATAGTAAGACTACTTAGTCTACTTACAGTTACTCAGTTGATTTGATGGAAAGCCTTGCTTCCTTAATTCTCTAACGAGCTCGCATCTAGAGAAAACCTTCGCTTCGCAATGCAAGCAAAGAGCTGCAAGAGCGAACAGGAAAAGTACCAACTTGTTCATTATGATGACCGTCGAATAAAACAGTAAAATTAAAAACAATTGTAACAAGCAATGGATACTGATCGTGAACTGTGTCTGAGCTACTAAACGACTTGCATTTATATACGAGTATGAGCCTTGCGATATGTACTCATTGTTGACAATTGTACAGGGAAACGGGGACTCCTTTTTATCTGTAACAAAGAAACTATAGGCCTTGTTTGAAGTCTTATTTGTGCAACGCATGATTCAGGAGTCAATGACACATGTGGATGGTTTTCCTCATGTCTGATTCAAAATAGTTTTGTTTTTGCAAGTACGAGTAAAGCGGGGTGCTACTGTGGGCGGTACGGACTCGGTTCATAAAAATTTAATGTAGGTGGTGGTGGTAGGTTATGTCCTAGTAGCGTTTTGATTAGGGAAGAGTTACGTCTGCCCCGTTAGCAGATTATATCGTGCTAAATAAGATAAACGCATAGAAGAATCCGGCTAGAGCATAAATAAAAAAAATCAGTCACCTTTTAAAATCCTTTATTTCGATAAGTTTAAAGATTTTTTTATTTTTTTTTATTGTGATTACTTTTTATTGATTATCTATTATTATCATTTTTTAATTATTAGTATTGAATAATTTATTTTATTTCATTTTTAATTATTGTATTTTTTGTTATGGATTTTGTATTATGTATTATTATTATTGTGTTATTAATGTGTGTGTGTGTGTGTGTGTGTGTGTGTGTGTGTATGAAATGGACTAGATGTCTGAATAAATAAAAAAAAATATATTATTTTAAAAACTTAACGTATAATATTGGCGCCAAATTCCGCTATTTTATTTTTTTATAATTTAAAGTACCCAGTGTCACTCTCACAACTAGACCAATCTAAAGACATCTCTCAAACTAAAATCTATCAAACCGTTCAAGGTCTAGGGCGTGTAAAGAAATATACATAGACATGCATACAGTCGAAAATAATAACCCTCCTTCTTGCCCAGTCGGGTAAAAATCAAACTTTATGAACCTTCAGTTAATTTTATTTCAGGTTAACATTAATAGGTACTTAATAATATTTATCTAACAATTGCTAATATCAGGCAGTTGGTTCCTGCACCTGTTGGCCCAATCGCTCCAAGCGTTGAAACCGTGACGACTGTGTATGAGCCTGGCGCAGTTGGACGCTCTTGTAATGTTGTCAGTGATCAGATCTGGAAAACAATCAATTTTAATTAGAATACTTTATCTTAGGGAAACTGTAAACCTGGTCTTTGTTCAAAAAACTAGTCTCTTTCAATGAAAAAAAAACGCGTTGCACTCCAGGAGTGCCAGCAGAAGTCAAAACTTGAACATTAACGTCGTGTATTTTTGAATATTTTTGAATGGTTAGGGAATATAAATTTTAAATTTACATTATAAAAGTATCATTTATGTGGTTAAATATAATATTCATCTATTGCGCTATCGTACACAAACATGACAAATAAAAAAATGACAATGACAACGACATGCTAATAAAATCAAAAATATTAAATCACAAATAAATAAAATCATGTTTTATATCATATCAAGAAAAGTGCACAACGCCGCTAAAGAAGTTTGCACTTGAAAATGTTAATGTAGTTTTAGTACGTAGTAAGTGTAGGGTGTATATGTTGTAGTACCTTGGCATCTGACGTTGCAGCCCCTGCCGGGGCCGCCGGTAGTGGTGCACCAGTTGGTGTCCCAAACCTTGAACAAGCCCCAGCCCCGCGAGCCGGTACTGCTGGGCGGACTCACGTAAGCGGTGTTGCGTCCACTCGCCGCCTCGATCAGACACACCCCTGCACAAATGTCGTTACTTCATTACAACTTTCATTACAATTATTTGGTTAAAATATAGAAGTATGTTTACTTACAATTTCTCATCTGGCTAGCTGGGAACCCTTGCCGACGTAACTCTTGCACCAGCCCGCATCGAGAGAATATTCTCGCCTCACAATTCAAGCTAAGCGCTGCTAGAGCGAACAGGATAATCGTCAGCTTGAGCATATTTACTGAAAGCGAGGATAATTTTAGGTATAGGTAGTTGCAGTTCAACTGTGTCTGATCAACTTTAAGTATGGTATTTATATACAAGTGCTATCACTTTCATAATTAATCTATGCAGGTCATCGGAAAAATTGCAGTCGAACAAAAGTTTTTAATCCGAATTCGTAAAAAAATTAACATTAGTCACTTATGTGTTATCAAAATAAAAACAAATGTTGTTCTAATTATGAGTTTAAATATCAAAGAAATGCTGTTGGACAAATTACATTGCTTGAAAATGACTTGTCTTGTTCAACGTTTTAAATAGTAGTTTTATGAAGTAATAACTACATAATGACTAGTAATATGAGTTTCGCATTCGCGTTAGCACTTTCAAAAGCCATATTAATTGTAATTCAAATAAATTAGATAATGAGAATATATATATATATATATATATATATATATATATATATATATATATATATATATATATATATATATATATATATATATATATATATATATATATATATTATAATTATTAATATATATTGGTTACTTACGATTAATAATCGATAGCTTTCAACTGGCAATCATTCAAATATATTATTAAAAAAGTAAGAACGTTATCCACATGCAGTAATCATTACCAACCTAACGACATTAAATAAAAACCGGGCAAGAGCATGTCGGACCATGCTCAGTGTAGGGTACCGCAGCCGTTATTGTCCTCCCATTGTCCAGCTTGGGAGGGGCAACGTCGAGTTCTCACCGCAGTGGTCGGAAGTGACCTCTCGTTGCCGGCTGTGGTTCTGTCCATGGTCCGGGGCGAGGGGTCGTGGAATGCGGTCGCATCCTTCTGCGAGGACGTCATCTCGCAGAAGGAGGTGGCGGAGCGCGTCAGGGAAGAGAGTTCCCTGGCAGACCCTCTCCGTCGCTGGCGAACCGGGCGGCGACGGAGAGGGTCATATCTGCGCTTGATGCCGCCTTAGGTGGGGCTGCGGGCGGGCGTACCTACGGGGTAATCTGCCCCGCCCGCGGCCTTCCGTGGAGGTGCGGCGCCCTGTGTGTATCCAGGGGCCGCGTAGGTGCGAAATGCCCGGAACGCAACAACATCGCGTCCGGGCATTGCCACTGGGTGGGCCGCCGACGGCATAACGAATTCCGGCGGCCCGTTCGCAAAGGTGGTGAGTGATATACGGCGGGTTTTTTAGTGGGTGCAAACCCCACACTACCTCCATCATCTTCCCCGGATGGTGGGGGTGTTCGTCAGGAATTTTTCCCGCCGAACAAAAAACAAAAGGGTACCGCCAGTTAACCAGGCAGCCGTTAAGTATTACAAATAAATGCACTATTATGAAAAAATCTGATTTGAAAATTGCAGTAGAAGAAGAGCGTATGTTCGCAGCACTTACACCCTTTAATTGAGAAATACAGTTTTTCGGTAACAAGTCAATCATGTCAAAAATAATATTAGTATACAGTATTTATTAAGCGCATCATTGTGATTGTTTTCATTTTTTTTGTTGGTGGTTCAAAAGATAAGGGCACACACACAATTCAGAGTGATTATTTTCAAAAATATTCACATCCGATTTCAGAAGAAGTTCTTCAAAAGTTTAGATACCTTAAATGTTTTTAAAAGATCTCTCGCATGATGTGCCACACGTTGATGTTTGCTGATTTTGCTTATATGTATGGAGTGTCCCCCCCCCCCCTCCCCTAAAATATTTATTTTTATTATTTAGCTATCAAACTAAGTAGCGGCTACTACAAGATACCTTGTCACCAAATTTCATCAATATTTATTGGGTAGTCTATGATTAAGATGCCTGTGACATACAGACGTACAGACAGAAACATGACGAAACTAAAAGGATTCCGTTTTTGCCATTTTGGCTACGGAATCCTAAGAAGAACTTTAACATACATTTTTGAAAGATTTTGAAAATGGAACGCATTAGTTATGGGTTGTGAGTGTTGCCTTAATTATAATTATACATTCTGGATAGATCGATTTAAAAAAAAAAATACGATTAAAGGGTTTCGCTTACCTTATTGTATACCTTTTGTATGTTTCAACTTACTTGAAATCTTTATGTGTAGCTAGTAAATCCAGCATGAACCCTTACAAAAGTACATTAAAAACGTTTTCGATAAATGGCTAAACCACGAAACGTTAACGTAAGCTGTATTCAATAATCTGTCTATCGATGGATTTGGCTACTAGAGATAGAATTTTGACATATTTTGTATGAAGGGAATGTCAAATATATATCTCTAGTAGCCAAATCGATCGATAGGTAAAATATTGAAACGTAAGAAAACTGTGTTATCGTTAACCAATCGCTAAACCTCCAACGTTACTTACTTACTAAAAACTTGGTCCATATGACCAGGATTGATAAGAGAAGTCGCTTAAAAACTCACTTTGTCCCAAACAAAACCATGTGGATATCGGCACACAAAAGATCTATGAAATGCATATTCTTTAAAATTAATGCATAAACTACAATAATTATGTAAATAGCTGTAATTCTAGATTAAGATCTGCGAGATTTTGATGAACTGCTTTGTGTAGTTGTTTTATGTTGTATTACGAATCTAGTTTTAAACAATGAAGTTATTAATTTTATGGATTTCATTTTTTTTGGGAATAATAATTCCCAAAATTAAGTTACAATGGAGCAATTATCGTTTTAGGTTTTCCTTCCTAAGTGAATAAAGAAGTTCGAATGTCCTGACGTAGAAAGAGGCAGATGAAACTTCCAAATTGAAGTTAAAATGTTTTGACTTCAAGTAGGTATTAATTGTGTAGAAATTTATTTATATGTTATCTTATTACCTATTATTCCGAAAGTTATTTATCTACTTAATATAAATGTGAAAATAGGTTAGATTAAGTAATTATTAAAAAAGTTTCTCGATTTGTACACATTATAAAGTTTTAAAGGCTACGGGCATTAATCGCGTGAATATTTTATTTTAAGGCTAAATACCTTTGTTTTATGACCCGACGTTTCGACCGTATTACAACGACCGTGGTCACGGGTAGACCCATAAATATTTAAATTGGCTTATTTTATCTAAGGAAACATCCTTTGATTTTAGAAATAAAAACAACTGCATTCAAACATTTACTAAAAGTGACTTGCCAAAGCTGGGAATTGAACATAGGTTTTTTAAACACGTAATAATCTTAATAGAAATTTCACGTGTTTTTATGATACCGATCGAAAGGATAAATCATAAGAAACAAGTGGCTCTAATAAATTAAAATTTGAAGAAGGCCATTTGTAAAATTAAAATAAAATTTACAAATGTACTGAGACAAGGGCAACGAAGCAGAAACACTGATGAAATGCTATAATATATGTGTGACTGCCATTTTGGTAATTATCTTTACAAAAGAAAAAAAATATAGATTTGTTCCTCATGATTGACCGTTTTATCTACATTATAAAAACACAATGTTCTTGTTTTCGTAGTTGCACGTTATTTTTTAGTACCTAAGTATTATTCACAACTAGACCAATCTAACGACATCTCTCAAACTAAAATCTATCAAGCCGTTCAAGCTATAGGGCGTGCCAAAAAATATACATACTTAATGTACATACAATGGAAATACCCCTCCCTCCCTGTATAACCCTCCTTGCGCAGTCGGGATAAAATCAAACTTCATAAGTACCTTCGGTTAATTTTATTTCAGGTTAACATTAATACTTAATAATATTTATCTAACAATTGCTAATATCAGGCAGTTGGTTCCTGCACCTGTTGGCCCAATCGCTCCAAGCGTTGAAACCGTGACGACTGTGTATGAGCCTGGCGCAGTTGGACGCTCTTGTAATGTTGTCAGTGATCAGATCTGGAAAACAATCAATTTTAATTAGAATACTTTATCTTAGGGAAACTGTAAACCTGGTCTTTGTTCAAAAAACTAGTCTCTTTCCATACAAAATAAAGTGGGTTGCCCGGGAGTGCCAGCAGAAGTGAAAACTTGAACATTAACGTTGTGTATTTATATGAATATTTTTGAATGGTTATGCAATATATATATTTTTTAATTTACATTAAAAAAGTATCATTTATGTGGTTAAATACAATATTCATCTATTGCGCTATCGTACACAAACATGACAAATAAAAAAAACAAAAATCAAAAAATAAAATAATAAAGGGAAAAAAATAATCATTTGAACTCGAACTGGGGTGTAATTTCTAGACCGCCTGATTTCCTACCGGAACTATTATAACATTGTAGATTGCGGCGAAATTGACCTTCATATTCTAAGAATCTTAGTCACGTGATCCTGACGTGAGTTTAACGTTTTATACCATACCAAAAAAAGCCGCCGCTAAAGAAGTTTTCACTTAAATATGTTAATGTAGTTTTAGTACAATGTTTGTCAAGTGACAATTGTGTGTATATGTTGTAGTACCTTGGCATCTGACGTTGCAGCCCCTGCCGGGGCCGCCGGTAGTGGTGCACCAGTTGGTGTCCCAAACCTTGAACAAGCCCCAGCCCCGCGAGCCGGTACTGCTGGGCGGACTCACGTACGCGGTGTTGCGTCCACTTGCCGCCTCGATCAGACACACCCCTGCACAAATGTCGTTACTTCATTACAACTTTCATTACAATTATTTGGTTAAAATATAGAAGTATGTTTACTTACAATTTCTCATCTGGCTAGCTGGGAACCCTTGCCGACGTAACTCTTGCACCAGCCCGCATCGTGAGAATATTCTCGCCTCACAATTCAAGCTAAGCGCTGCTAGAGCGAACAGGATAATCGTCAGCTTGAGCATATTTACTGAAAGCGAGGATAATGTTAGGTATAGGTAGTTGCAGTTCAACTGTGTCTGATCAACTTTAAGTATGGTATTTATATAAGTACATAGTGCTATCATTTTCATAAGTAATCTATGCAGGTCATCATAATAATTGCAGTCAAACAATAGTTCTAAATCTGAATTCGTAAAGAAAAATAACATTAGTCACTTATGTGTTATCAAAATAAAAACAAATGTTGTACTAATTATGAGTTTAAATACCAAAAAAACGCTGTTAATAATGAATAAATGCACTATCATGAAAAAAAACGATTTTAAAATTGCAGTAGAAGAAGAGCTCATGTTCATGGCACTTACGCCCTTTAATTTTAGAAATGCAGTTTTTCGGCAAAAACTCAATCATGTCAAAAATAATTTTAGTATAAAGTATTTATTGCATTACCATTGTGATTGTTTTCATATTTTTTGTTGGTTGTTCAAAAGATAAAGGGGTGGGATAAACACACAAACTTTCAAAGTGATTATTTCCAAAAATATTCACTTAGTCATCCGATTTGAAAAGAAGTTCTTAAAAAGTTTAGATATCTTAAAATGTTTTTGAAAGATCTGTCGCATGATGTGCCACACGTTGATGTTTGCTGATTTTTTGCTTTTATATGTAAGGAGTGCCCCCCCCTCCCCTAAAATATTTATTTTTATTATTTAGCTATCAAACTAAGTAGCGGCTACTACAAGATACCTTTTCAGCAAATTTCATCAATATTTATTGCATAGTTTTTGAGTAAAAGCCTGTGACATACGGACAGACAGAAACATGACGAAACTAAAAGGGTTCTGTTTCTGCCATTTTGGCTACGGAATCCTAAGAAGAACTTTAACATACATTTTTACATGGAGATAGAGTAAATAATGGAGGCAACCTTGAAAATGTTGTTGTCCTCTGGAGAGGACAACATTTTCAAGGTCATACAAACTACACAAATTTATTTATTTAGGAATGTCCAGAAGTACAAAAAACATGGCCACCCAATTTAAGGACGAGAACCCCTATTTAGAAAGAGATTCTCTTGGGTGGCCATGTTTTTTGTACTTCTAAACTTCTTCTTCTTTCTTTCTTTCTTCTTTTCTACTTTTGTACTTCAATAAATTTAGAACAATGGAGCCGACTACTTAATAGAAAAATGCTAAATATCGAGATACTTATTAATATTGAATTTATCTATTTATTTATATATCTACTGAATTGTAATTTTTTTAAAAGTACGGAAATCGAATTTCAGTTCAGTAAGTATTAAAACGTAATTTTGTTAACTTCTGGTTGATTTAATTTTCTTTTGGTTAGAAATAAAAAGTGGGTTATGATTCATTACAGTTAAATACCTAAAACTTAAATTGTTTCAATATTCAAACACGTACATATTTCATTGTAAATTCCGCAGAAAAATATGGGCACCCCATTCATATGGCGCTTATACGAGTAGCAAGAATGAAAGAAATCATGATATTAAACTGAATAGCAACAAATAATAATACCCAATTCTGGTTTATTATGGTCACTAGCGATCGTATCAAAGTTAAAGTTGTCGTTATACACATTATAGTACATAAAATGGTTCAAATTTAAATTTTGGAATCAAACATCGAAAAGAGAGTCCACATTCTGGGCACCACTCACTTTTGCAATCTTGCACTGTGCAAATATTGTTCAATTATGTTCGATTTTAACATTTAAAAAATATAAAAGCATCTCCCGCCATATATGAGTCGTCATCATCTACTAATATAAAACTATTTGACATTTTTTTTAAATTAAAATATGTAATAGGTAAATAAATATTAAACTACTAGCTGTCCCGCGCAACTTCGTCTGCGTAAATTTTCCCCGTTTTTGCAACACTTCTTATTGCTGCCCCGCTCCTATTGGTATTGCGTAATGCTTTATAGCCTATATTATTACTTTATTATATTTTAAAATTAAAGAATTTTTCAAATCGGGCCCGTAGTTCCTGAGATTACCGCGTTCAAACAAACAAACACTCTTCAGCTTTATAATATTAGTATAGATAGTCAAATGCCAAATATATTCTACAACATAATTAATTATTTTATTTTATTTATTTTTTATTTATTTATTTATTTATTTATTCATTTGCATAAATGTGGTCATTACATATTACAGATCTTTAAAATACATATACATACTCAGTGTAGGGTTCCGCAGCCGTTATTACAAATAAATGCACTATCATGAAAAAAATCCTATTTGAAAATTGCAGTAGAAGAAAAGCGTATGTTCATGGCACTTTCGCCCTTTAATTGAGAAATGCAGTTTTTCGGCAATAAAATAAAAAGACCATAGTGTAGAAATGTCCATAGTGCTGAAATGACTAATATCATAATGACCAATTGTACAATCGTCCATGATACCGAAGTGCTAAAATGACCAATTATACAAATTGGGCATGATACCAGTGCTAAAATGTAATAATAATAATAAAATAGTAGTCTTTAAATATTTATTTAGCTCTAATTTAACTTACATTTAATATAATTGAACATAAGAAAACTAATCATCATTTATTATTATTCATTTTGAAATAAAATTAAACTTGTAAAACTTATCATCATTTTTAAATAACATTATATAACTGAAATACTAGATCAGGGGGCCTTCTAGTATTTCAGTTTTATATACATTTCTGAACATTTTCGCTTATAGCTTTTTATAATTTTAATTCTAAGACAAAAAGTTACTAGACTAAAGTTGTAGAGAATTTCATTTGCAACAAAAAAATGTTTTTTATCAGATAAATAGTTTAAGAGATATATTGTAAAAACCACTTCAACCCCTATTTTCAAGATGGCGGCCGTGGAACAAGGGCGGCGACCCCACAAACTTGGTTATAGCTTTACACTGATACATATTAAAAAAAATAAAATTGCGTCTACTAAAAAACGCAAGGTAAGGCCTAAAAAATTTAACATTTCATAATTCATAATAATTAATAATTCATTTATTCACTTAAAATAAGTACAAAGTTACAAATTAATTCTAAGAACAAGAGTAGTGCTCAAGTACATATATGGGTGCCTGTACTAGGTAATACCTGTATCACAGGCTGTAAAAGTACTTAATATTAGTCTTATCGAATATTTATTATTAACAATATAAATTCAAAATATAAAACGTATAGGAACTAGTGTGTGTAATAATATTATGTTCAAAACAGCATTTTTAGAAAGTAGGCTAAAGTTGACATTGCATAAATCGCGTTCGAGTCTAAGAATTCTTATTTTATTATTGTTTTTAATGCGATCGAATTAATAAATTACATAGATAGCGATAAATCGTAAGTAGGACAGTAGAGTAATGGAGGAATTTGAAACAAATGTCATGTACGGAAGTTTGACCTTTAGCTTGGTATAATATGTAGGATGGGGGATGAATAAAGTCCTTGGTGTCCACTTATTTAAGTACTAAGCGGCGCTCTAGGCGCCTTCATAGTCTACAGAGTTTATGTAGCGGTACTCCGCAGCTTTTTTGGCAGGGCACTCAGCATCACCTGTTTTATGACCGTGCGGCTTATTGAATCGTCGGCATGTTGCGCATTTCGGCGAGTCCAGTTTCTTGACGCATTTCGTCATCGAGTGGCCCGTTTCTCCGCAATGTCCGCATGTTGGGGTAGTGTCTCTGCATGACTTAGCTGCATGGCCATATTGGTGGCAGTTGTAACATCTACTTACTAACGTAAAATCTCGGACAGGACAGGAAGTCCAGTTATTAAAAAGTCTACCCTGGGCAACTAACACTTTCCTAATTTGTGCTGAGACTTCAATTATGAAGTTACAGGTCGAGGCGTCTTTTTTACCAGATTTGTGGCTTAATTTTGTGGAGGACAAAAACGATTCCATGAACACTGAAGGTATTTTATCGGCTATATTTTGTTCATATATATAGGTTAGAAAATCCTTTTCCGACAAAGAAGCTGGTACTCCAACAACAATCATTCGTGGTTTGCGCTTTTGAGGGTCGCCGGCGGTAAAGCCGGACAAGGACATTTGTACAGCCTGTTTAAGATTAGTAGCGTCGTCTTTTGTTTCAGTGCTAATGATAACACCTCCATTGGTTGTTTTTCTAACACCTCGAATATGTAGCTTCATTTGATCAGGCCTGATGAGTGTTTGCACAACTGTCTTAGTTTCGTCACTGGATCTTTGCTTATTCTGTGGATAGATAGCAACAGCGCTTAAATTGTTAGGGCGTACTATATTGTTGGACTTCTTCTTCACCATATCTGCAAACGAAGCATTTCCCGCACAGGACTCCTCAATAGTCTGCTTAAGCACCGTAATGTGCTCCGATAGGTTACCTTTTTCTCGAAGTTCCTTAATGATGCCAGAGGCTTCAATGATCTTATGTTTGAGCGATTGGTATATTACGGCCATTTGTGACGCATTGTGTTGAACTTTTCGGCACAGATTGGATATTTTCAATTTCTGCTCACTATTTAGTTTGCCCTCAGAAGAAATTGAGCACATCACATCCCGGGGTTTTCAACTTTACGGCTTTATAAAACGGTCCTACGACTCGTTTAAAAAGCCTTCCTCATTCTTACTATTGTACAAGTCACTCATCAGATCTCAGCTCGAATATGCTACGTGTGTTTGGAACCCATTTTATGATAAACTAGCTGTCCCGCGCAACTTCGTATGCGTAATTTTTCCCCGTTTTTGCAACATTTCTCGTAGCTGCTCTGTAGCGCGATGTTATTAGCCTTTAGCCTTCCTCGATAAATAAGCTATCCAACAAAAAAAGTTTTTTTCAAATCGGACCAGTAGTTCCTGAGATTAGCGCGTTTAAACAAACAAACAAACTCTTCCGCTTTATAATATTAGTATAGATATAAGATATTGTTAGTATTATTCATGATTGCGCAATTGTTTGTTATCCTGAAGAAATAAAAAAAACATTTTTTTTAATTATTAATTTTGCAATATTATTAATAAATAATTATTGACTCTGTTCCACTTCATTACAGAATTTTAAAATTATTGATTTTTAAAATAATTTTAAATCAGATGGCCGTTACCGAGAATACTGTCCAGGTAGAAAATACCCAAGTGACCATTAGAGAACAAAAGAAGCCTGCTATTATTATTATTATTATTTCTAACCTCTCTTATTGTAAGAATATCTGATAATATTTCTCCTTTCGGGGAGTAATGACCAAGGTGCTAAAAAGACCATAGTGTGGAAATGTCCATAGTGCTGAAATGACCAATATCATAATGACCAATTGTACAACCGTCCATGATACCGAAGTGCTTAAATGACCAATTACACAAATTGGGCATGATACCAGTGCTAAAATGTTATAATAATAATAAAAATAGTTGTCTTAAAATATTTATTTAGCTCTAATTTAGCTTACATTTAATATAATTGAACATAAGAAAACTAATCATCATTTATTATTATTCATTTTGAAATAAAATTAAACTTATAAAAGTTATCATCATTTTTTTAACAATCATTTTTAAATAACATTATATAACTGAAATACTAGATCGGGGGGCCTTCTAGTATTTCAGTTTTATATACATTTCTGAACATTTTCGCTTATAACTTTTTGTTTATAGTTCTAAGACAAAAAGTTACAAGACCAAAGCTGTAGAGAATTTCATTTGCAACAAAAAATGGTAACATTTTTTTGATATATCATAAAAACCATTTCAACCCCTATTTTCAAGATGGCGGCCGTGGAACAAGGGTGGCGACCCCACAAACTTGGTTATAGCTTTACACTAACCCCCTCAATACATCAAAAAAATAAAATTGCGTCCACTAAAAACGCAAGGTAAAATAATGTAACATTTCAATGGTCTATATGTTAATAAAGAAGTTTGAATGTCCTGACGTAGAAAGAGACAGATGAAACTTCCAAAGTGAAGTTCTAATATTTTGACATCAAGTAGTAATTAATTATGTAGAAATTCATTTATATGTAATCTTATTAACTATTATTCGAAAGTTATATATGCAGTGAGAGCGTATCCGACTGCTATGTAAGAGGTTGTGGGTTCGATTCCCACAGGGGACACCACTTTGTGTGATGCACTAATTGTTGTTCCGAGTGTGGATGTACTTCGTGTTCGTGACTTGTTGTAAAGTCCCCCGCGATACAGGGCTTGCAACCTACTGCGGGAGTCGTTATCTTAAAAAAAATATGTCCGATTTAGTATTTAATAAAACTTTCTCGATTTGTACCCATTATAAAATTATAAAAGCTACGGGCATTAATCGCTTTAATATTTTATTTTAAAGCTAAATACCTTTGTTTTATGGCCCGATGTTTCGACCGTATTGCAACGGCCGTGGTCACGAGTAGACCCTAAATATTTTAATGGGCTTATTTTATCTAAGGAAACATAATTCTTTTATTTTTAGAAATAAAAACTGCATTCCAACATTAACTGAAAGCATACTATTCTGTGCTGAAAGGGACTTGCCAAAGCTGGGCATCGAACAGGTTTTTTTTAAACACGTAATACTTATTCTTAATAATGATATCAAGTGTTTTTATGATACCGATCGAAAGGATAAATCATAAGGAATTAATATAATAATACAAATGTATGTAAAATAATTTTATAAATGGCTTTCCCTAAAATTTTAATTTATTAAAGACATTTGATCTCTAATAAATTAAAATTTTAGGGAAGGCCATTTATAAAATTCAAATTAAATTTACAAATGTGCTGAGACAAGGGCAACACGAAGCAGAAACACTAAGTATTGCAAATAGTGAAATAGATAGAGATGTGCTTTTTAATTTGAAGCGGCGGTAGCCTAATGGCTAAGGCATCGGTCTCACAATCGCGAGATCGCGTGTTCGAATCCTACTCATTATACTACTGACGTGAACCCACTCCTCACAAGCAATTTATGCTTAGCTATAATACTTAGCTGGAGGGGTTAACAGGATTGCTAGTAATGTGCGACTACCACATAGGTAATTGAAAATTGGTAATTGTAATCTTTAGAAACAAAAAATTATAGATTTGTTCCTTATGATTGACACTTTTATCTGCATTATTAAAACACAATGTTTTTGTTTTCGTAGTTGCACGTTTTTTATTCGTAAGTAATTATTCTTTGAGTCTTTTAACAATTTATTTCATTAAGTACGTTTTTTTAGAATTTCTTGCTCCAAATTACGTTCAAACATGTAAGCTATCTAAATTCCTTTATTTCGATAGTTTTGAAGATTTTTTAAACTCATATATTGGCGCTAAATTCCGCCATTTTATTTTTATTTTTTTATATTTTTAAAATACCCAGTGTCGCTCTCACAACTACACATATCTAACGACACCTCTCAAGCTAAAATCTATCAAGCCGTTCAAGCTCTAGGGCGTGCCAAAGAAATATACCTACAGACATGCATACAATCGAAAAACATCACCCTCCTTCTTGTGCAGTCGGGTAAAAATCAAACTTTATGAACCTTCAGTTAATTTTATTTCAGGTTAACATTAATAGGTACTTAATAATATGTATCTAACAATTGCTAATATCAGGCAGTTGGTTCCTGCACCTGTTGGCCCAATCGCTCCAAGCGTTGAAACCGTGACGACTGTGTATGAGCCTGGCGCAGTTGGACGCTCTTGTAATGTTGTCAGTGATCAGATCTGGAAAGCAATCAATTTTGAAACTGTGAACCTGGTCTTTGTTTAAAAACTAGTCTCTTTCAATACAAAAAAAAAACGGGTTGTCCGGGTGTGCCAGCAGAAGTGAAAACTTGAACATTAACGTAGTGTATTTTTGAATATTTTGGAATGGTTAGGGAATATATATATTTTAATTTAGGTACATTATAAAAGTATCATTTATGTGGTTAAATATAATATTCATCTATTGCGCTATCGTACACAAACATGACTAATAAAAAATGACAATGACAACGACATGCTAATAAAATCAAAAATATTAAATCACAAATAAATAAAATCATGTTTTATATCATATCAAGAAAAGTGCACAACGCCGCTAAAGAAGTTTTCACTTCAAAAATGTTAATGTAATTTTAGTACAATATATGTGTAAGTGTAGGGTGTACATGTTGTAGTACCTTGGCATCTGACGTTGCAGCCCCTGCCGGGCCCGCCGGTAGTGGTGCACCAGTTGGTGTCCCAAACCTTGAACAAGCCCCAGCCCCGCGAGCCGGTACTGCTGGGCGGACTCACGTACGCGGTGTTGCGTCCACTCGCCGCCTCGATCAGACACACCCCTGCACAAATGTCGTTACTTCATTACAACTTTCATTACAATTATTTGGTTAAAATATAGAAGTATGTTTACTTACAATTTCTCATCTGGCTAGCTGGGAACCCTTGCCGACGTAACTCTTGCACCAGCCCGCATCGTGAGAAGATTCTCGCCTCACAATTCAAGCTAAGCGCTGCTAGAGCGAACAGGATAATCGTCAGCTTGAGCATATTTACTGAAAGCGAGGATAATGTTAGGTAAAGGTAGTTGCAGTTCAACTGTGTCTGATCAACTTTAAGTATGGTATTTATATACTAGTGCTATCATTTTCATAATTAATCTATGCAGGTCATCGGAATAATTGCAGTAGAACAATAGTTTTAAATCCGAATTCCTAAAGAAAGATAATATTAGTCACTTATGTGTTAGCAAAATAAAAACAAATTTTGTACTAATTATGTGTTTAAATATCAAAGAAACGCTGTTGGACGTATTACATTGCTTGAAAATGACTTAACTTGTTCAACGTTTTAAATAGTAGTTTTATGAAGTAATAACTACATAATGACTAGTAATTTGAGCTTCGCATTCGCGTTAGCACTTTCAAAAGCCATATTAATTGTAATTGAAATAAATTGGATAATGAGAATATAGATATATATTATAATTATTAACATATATTGTTTACTTACGATTATTAATCGATAGCTTTTAACTGGCAATCATTCAAATATATTATTAAAAAAGTAAGAACGTTATCCACAAGCAGTAATCATTACCAACCTAACGACATTAAATAAAAACCGGGCAAGAGCATGTCGGACCATCCTCAGTATAGGGTACCGCAGCCGTTAAGTATTACAAATAAATGCACTATTATGAAAAAATCTGATTTGAAAATTGCAGTAGAAGAAGAGCGTATGTTCGCAGCACTTACACCCTTTAAATGAGAAATGTAGTTTTTCGGCAATAAGTCAATCATGTCAAATAATATTTTATTAGTATAAAGTATATAAGCGCAGGAGGGCCTTCGTCAAGATTCATCGTGGGCACGTGGTCGAGTAACAGAAACAACTATTCACTTCGGCTACAACGTCTTTTTAACTTGCTTCACAATTTAAACTATTTCGGATACAGTAACTTTTAAATAAAACCGTTACACTTTTTCAAATGATTATAATTTTACATGAAATAATGTCGCAGATAATCACACGGTAATTGCAGGCTTTACAATAAACACTAACTAAGTTAAAATCTATAAGGATTAACCCGATAAATAGCGATTCGTCGCAGACGTGGTGCGCTCGCGGCCGTTCGTACAAAAGTGAAATCTTTAAGATGGCCGCCCCGCTACCATAGACACGACGCTCCGCTAGAGTGACATTGACAGCTCATGTCACTCTTGACACTGACATTTCTGTAAGGCGCCGTCACGGCCGGACTGACATACGACCGTCCTCGGGCGTCTAAAAGTTTTTGGAATCAAAACGAAATCGATCACTCACTCATCCGCTCGTCCATCCTATTAAACTTTGTCATCATCAATATCACTAATGCAGAAACTTCTAAATCTAGGAATTTAATCTTACGGCAGATGACCTGGACTGGACGAGTGTTTTTCTTCAACCAACCCATCTTGGGTCTGACCCGGACAACACTGTCCTAACGACTTACCATGAATTTTCTAGGTAACCAACTCAAGGAAACCATAGCTCACATTTTCGCACTCGCAATGACTTGGACCGGACGATAGCATCCATTCAACCAATCCACCAAGTAATGGCCCGGACGACTCTGTCCTTCCGACCAGTCAGTCAACCACACATATTCCATCTGGACCAAGCTAGTGCATCCCTTCAACCAACCTTTTCAGGTGTGGCCCGGACGACACTACTTGACCAGGCTCGACAAACTCATAATTTCCATCTGAACCAAGCTAGTGCATCCCTTCAACCAACCTTTTCAGGTGTGGCCCGGACAACACTACTTGAACAGGCTTTCCATCTGAACCAAGCTAGTGCATCCCTTCAACCAACCTTTTCAGGTGTGGCCCGGACGACACTACTTGAACAGGCTTTCCATCTGGACCAAGTTAGTGCATCCCTTCAACCAACCTTTTCAGGTGTGGCCCGGACGACACTACTTGACCAGGCTCGACAAACTCACAATTTTCATCTGGACCAAGCTAGTGCATCCCTTCAACCAACCTTTTCAGGTGTGGCCCGGACGACACTACTTGACCAGGCTCGACTATTTCACAATTTTCATCTGGACCAAGCTAGTGCATCCCTTCAACCAACCTTTTCAGGTGTGGCCCGGACGACACTACCTGACCAGGCTCGACTAACTTAAACCATCTGGATGACATCACCTTTATGAACTTTCATAAAAAGTGTATACCATACAGGGTCGACTAATATAATGAACAATGACGTAGAACACACCTGCGACGACGGGTTCGCTTGACTATTGTTTGTATATTTTTTTTCGTCCCATGTCTCCGGGTCTGAGAGTACAGTGTTAGAATCAGCAGATATTGAATCCAAACACACGGTCAAGGTGTCATAATCATGGGAAATTGATATGTCAGTCGGGTCAGGTACATTTACTACATCATCAGGCGCCGTCTCGGCCTGCTCATAACCCAAAAGATTGCTCGTAATTTCTAACAACCCATCGTGTCCCTGAGGTACTGAGCGTAAATTCTCGTGCACGTACTTATATACTCGATGAGAACCACTTAAACTATGTAGTTCGTACCTATCGTTATCTAATACAGTCGTTATAATGAATAGACCCTAAACTTCCTATCCAATTTAGTTAGATATCATCGTCCACAATTTTTTTTTAGAAACACGAATCACCACTTGAAAACCTTCTAATCGATGTGCGACCTTTATTAAAACGACTTACTTCAGATATTGCAGCCTTTTCAATATTATCCGATGCCTGTTGCCGTATAGGGTCGAGATCTAAACGTTCCTTCTTACCGTGAACTTTTGAGTTTAATCTAGATATACCTAACAACTGAACGCGAATCCCTAACATAAAGTTCTGTAGGTGAGTATTTCGTTAGATGAGTATTAAGTCCGCCGACTGTTCTAATCATTTCGATTACACAAATAACCACACTAACACTTTTGCACACACGACTATAAAAATAGCGACGTCTATCGGAAGACGTGCCTCGGCCACGACCGCTCGATTAAGACTGCCGAATTAGACACTTTGCCCCACTACCGGCACTTTAAATGCAATGCAATGCCCATCACAATACGAACTTCAACTCACTCGTCTATAGCTAGACTCTCAGTTTGACTATCCACAATTTCATCAATGACACTCTGATCACTAGGCACATTTCAATTAAAGGCTTTGACCTTTACCACAAGCGGTTTTTTTTTTCTTTCTTTCTTCTTAGGTATCCTATTCACGTGAACAAAATACAAGTCCGCTCAGTTATCCTGACCCAAATAGAACTAGACACCAAATACTGGTACTATTGCAACTACAGTCATAGTAATTCCTGTGACCATAACCCAAACAGTCATCCCCGTGACTAACACATAAATATAGTCATTGCCACACAGGCTAGTCATTGTCACACAGGCTAGTCAGTGCCACACAGGCTAGTAAGTGCCACACAGGCCAGTCATTGCCACACAGGCTAGTCAACATCACACAGGTCAAGTCAAAACCACACTCGTCAAGTCAATATCATGTAAGTTAGTCCAGAGCTCAAATCCTGGTAGGACTGAGCAGCACTTTACCACCTTCCACTATACACCCTAAATCACAAACGACTGTCTCCCATTCTCCCACCCCACTCACGCCAAACACCGGGTGATTGACCGGAGCCCACTATATCAGGTTAAATGAAACCTCTTCAAACTACTAACAAAGACAATCCCGTCGTCTGCAACCGACCCTCTAATACTTCACCCAATCAGAACTATTACAGAAAATCATATGAAGCATTGCAACTATCACAATTATAGCACTTAACAGTGTTCTACTGTGTTCTACCGTGTTCCACCGTGTTTTACAGTGTTCTATAGTGTTTTGTAGTATTCTACCACGTTCTACCATGATCTACCGTGATCTACATTGTTCTACACTATTTTACCAGGTTCTACAGTGTGGATTTATCAGCAAATAAACTATACAGGAAGTACTCAACTACTACTAACACAAAGTTACATCAGCCATTACTCACCGCTTCTCAACCCATCACATAAGTAGTGATAGATCCGTACTGTTCAATCAAATATACTAAAACATCACCGCTCAACCAGTGGTATCATTATCACTTAACCAGGGATACCGTCCCAGACCCCATTGTAGACCCCCACAGTTGACCTTGCAGTTGACCCACTGCTGATCCCACAATTGACCCGCACAGTGGACCCCTCGATGGACCCTACATTGGCCCCACATTAGACTCCTCTGTGAACCCCACACTGAACCTCTAGATGCAATTCTCATTAGAGGTACCAGTACTGGCTTGGGACGTTAGTAACGGTTCAACAGCCATGTATTAACTAAAATGTTACGTTTAATCACTGTCGTCGTGCTGAAGATTTTACGATTTCACGCTATTAAAATCCACACACGTTAAAATGTTCACATTACTATTAAAGGTTGATCGGTTCCAAACCAGTCATAACGACACTATAAATACTACCACAAAAAAATAACAGAAATTGTGCCCATATCCGTCACGCTACACTGCACCTAACACCACTCATTGACACATTTTTTTTTTTTTTTTTTTTTTAATAAAAATCGCCATTTTATGCTTTCTCCCATATAATACGTAAGCAACCATCACGTATCAGTGTTAGTAATTTTTCGATTTTACATAAATGTCCTTTTTATTCTAAATTCGTTTTTATCTCGAAAACGGCGCGTTATATCAAAAAAATAATGAAAACTTGGGGCCCCCTTAAGAAACCCACCACCAAACCGAATACCATCCATTGGCACACCTTCTTCTTTTATAAAAGTCACCATTTCCCACCTCACCGTACTATTTCGTACAACTGCAAGAGTTTTTAACGCAAATGTCACATCGCGCATGTCTTGTATAGCATCCGTTATAAAATCACATTAGCGTTATAGTGTGTAAGTATGGCGTCAAGTGACGCAAGAACATTGCGATGGAAAATTTACTGTCAGTGATATATCGCATGTTATATCGCGGTGATAAAAATAACTTACTTCATCAAATGATAATGACTCGGCCAATAAATACACAGTAAAAATACTCTGCATAAATGCCCACCACTTAATTTAAACGAACACAATATTCAACCAGCCACGTGGCAGATAAGAGATTATACACCACATGTGAAGAAAATCGAAAATTAATTAAACTTAACGGTTTCATGAACATCGTTTTAACTCGCCTCAATCGCGAAATGGAACAATCCCGTCTCGCGCCTCACAGCCACCCAAGGCAACGGGACTACACACGAGGGATAAAATTGCTTCGCTTACTAGTGACACCCATTTAAACGTTTACTGCATAGTTTAATGACTTCTATTTCTCGAACGACACAGTACTATGCCTCAAAATCACAACAAAACAAAAACGACTCACCTGTGTCCATGAACCGTCCCTTAGGACAACTCACATACCAGAGATCCGCGACGAAACCGGAAAACGGCCAAAATGGACGTAGGACAACGTCCAGCAAATCCACACACCCGACACACGAATACCACACGCGCCTTCGTTCGGTTTACACTACGTTCGCTCAAGTGGATCAGATATCTCACTTCTGATATAAGCGCAGGAGGGCCTTCGTCAGGATTCATCGTGGGCACGTGGTCGAGTAACAGAAACAACTATTCACTTCGGCTACATACAACGTCTTTTTAACTTGCTTCACAATTTAAACTATTTCGGATACAGTTACTTTTAAATAAAACCGTTACACTTTTTCAAATGATTATAATTTTACATGAAATAATGTCGCAGATAATCACACGGTAATTGCAGGCTTTACAATAAACACTAACTAAGTTAAAATCTATAAGGATTAACCCGATAGATAGCGATTCGTCGCAGACGTGGTGCGCTCGCGGCCGTTCGTACAAAAGTGAAATCTTTAAGATGGCCGCCCCGCTACCATAGACACGACGCTCCGCTAGAGTGACATTGACAGCTCATGTCACTCTTGACACTGACATTTCTGTAAGGCGCCGTCAAGTATTTATATAAGCGCTATCATTGTGATTGTTTTAATTTTTTTTGTTGGTGGTTCAAAAGATAAGGGGGGGGGGGGGGGTGCACACACACACACAATTCAGAGTGATTATTATTAAAAATATTCACTTAGTCATCCGATTTGAAAAGAAGTTCTTCAAAAGTTTAGATATCTTAAAATGTTTTTAAAAGATCTCCCGCATGATGTGCCACATGTTGATGTTTGCTGATTTTGCTTATATGTTTGGGGTGCCCCCCCCTCCCCTAAAATATTTATTTTTATTATTTAGCTATCAAACTAAGTAGCGGCTACTACAAGATACCTTCTTACTAAATTTCATCAATATTTATTGGGTAGTCTATGATTAAGATGCCTGTGACATACGGACGTACAGACAGAAACATGACGAAACTAAAAGGGTTCCGTTTTTGCCATTTTGGCTACGGAATCCTAAGAAGAACTTTAACATACATTTTTGAAAGATTTTGAAAATGGAACGCATTAGTTATGGGTTGTCAGTGTTGCCAGTATTGCCTTAATTATAATTATACATTCTGGATAGATCGATTTAAAGAAAACCTTTTATGATTTGAGGGTTTCGCTTAAATTGGTATTTGATAAGTCGTTGATTTATTTTATATCGTTAAATTATCTTTTTGTATACCTTATGTGTAGGTAGTAAATCCAGCATGAACCCTTACAAAAGTACCTTAAAAACGTTTTCGATAAATGGCTTCGTAAGAGTATTCAATAATCTGTCTATCGATGGATTTTGACATATTTTGTATGAAGCGAATGTCAAATATATATCTCTAGTAGCCAAATCGATCGATATATAGAATATTGAAACGTAAGAAAACTGTGTTATCGTTAACCAATCGCTAAACCTCCAACGTTATTTACTTACTGAAAACTTTGGCCATATCACCAGGGCCCCTAGAAAAATGGCATTCTATTCGAATAGAATGCCATTTGTCTAGAGGAGCAGGATTGATAAGAGAAGTCACTTAAAAACTCACTTATTCCCAAACAAAACCATGTAGATATCGTCACACAAAAGATCTATGAAATGCATTTTCTTTAAAAGTAATGCATGAACTACAATTATGTAAATAGCTGTAATTTCAGATTAAGATCTGCGAGATTTTGATACACTGCTTTGTGTTGTTGTTTTACAATGAAGTTTTTAATTTTATGGATTCAAAGGTTTTTTTGGGAATAGTAATTCCCAATATTAAGTTACAATGGGACAATTATCGTTTTAGGTTTTCCTTTCTAACGGCCGGTCTCAATAACTTACCTATCGATGGATTTTACTACTACAGGTAGAATTTTACATATTTTGTATGGAGCTTATGTCAAATATATACCTCTAGTAGCCAAATCCATCGATAGTTAGATTATTGAGACCGGCCGCAAGTGAATAAAGAAGTTTGAATGTCCTGGCGTAGAAAGATACAGATGAAACTTTCAAAGTGAAGTTCAAATATTTTGACTCCAATTATGTATTAATTGTGTAGAAATTCATTTGAATGTTAACTTAATAACTATTATTCCAAAAGTTAGTTAGTGAAAATAGGTTCGATTTTGTTATTATTAAAAAACTTTCTCGAAAACTACGGGCATTAACCGAGTAAATATTTTATTTTAAGGCTAAATACCTTTGTTTTATGACCCGACGTTTCGACCGTGTTGCAACGGCCGTGGTCATAGGTAGACCCTAAATATTTAAATTGGCTTATTTTATATAAGGATACATTCTTTTAATTTTAGAAATTAAAACAACTGCATTCAAACATTTACTAAAAGTGACTTGCCAAAGCTGGGAATTGAACATAGGTTTTTTAAACACGTAATAATCGTATTAAAAATATCACATGTTTTAATGATACCGATTGAAAGGATAAATCATAAGGAACAAATGTCTCTGATAAATTAAAATTTGAGGAAGGCCATCTTTAAAATTAAAATAATATTTACAAATGTACTGAGACAAGGACAACACGAAGCAGAAACACTAAGTATTGCAAATAGTGACATAGATCGAGATGTGCTTTTTAATTTGAAGCGGCGGTAATCTAATGGTTAAAGCATTCGACATGCAATCGCGAGGTCTGAATGGAGGTGAATTCTAACCATTATACTACTGACGCGAACCCATTCCTTACAAGCAATTTAACTTAGCTGGAGGGGTTAACAGGATTGCTAGTAATGTGCGACTACCACATACATTGGTGTACCACACTACCACAAAAGAAAAAAAAATAGGCTTGTTCCTTAAGATTGACCCTTTTATCTGCATTATAAAAACACAATGTTTTTGTTTTCTTAGTTGCATGTTATTTATTAGTACCTAAGTATTATTCTTTGATTCTTTTAACAATTTATTTCATTATATACGTTTTTTTTTTAATTTCTTGCTTCAAATTACATTCAGACGTGTAAGCTATCTAAATATTTATCACCTTTTAAAATACTTTATTTCGTTAGGTTTGAAGATTTTTTTTAAACTCAACATATAACATTGGCGCCAAATTCCGCCTTTTTATTTTTTTATATTTTTAAAATACCCAGTGTCGCTCTCACAACTACACATATCTAACGACACCTCTCAAGCTAAAATCTATCAAGCCGTTCAAGCTCTAGGGCATGCCAAAGAAATATACATACAGACATGCATACAATCGAAAAACATCACCCTCCTTCTTGTGCAGTCGGGTAAAAATCAAACTTTATGAACCTTCAGTTAATTTTATTTCAGGTTAACATTAATAGGTACTTAATAATATTTATCTAACAATTGCTAATATCAGGCAGTTGGTTCCTGCATCTGTTGGCCCAATCGCTCCAAGCGTTGAAACCGTGACGACTGTGTATGAGCCTGGCGCAGTTGGACGCTCTTGTAATGTTGTCAGTGATCAGATCTGGAAAACAATCAATTTTAATTAGAATACTTTATCTTAGGGAAACTGTGAACCTGGTCTTTGTTGAAAAAACTAGTCTTTTTCAATACAAAAGAAAAGTATTGTCCGGGTGTGCCAGCAGATGTAGGTAGATGAACATTAAGATAAAATAAAAATAGGAATAAAGTAATCATTTGTTCTCGAACCGGGGTCTTATGGTTTTTTTCCCACCTGAACTATTATAACATTGTAGATTGCGGCAAAATTTACCTTCATATTCTAAGAATCTTACAGTCACGTGATCCTGACGTGAGTTTAACGTTTTATATCATACCAAAAACAGTGCACAACGCCGCTTAAGAAGTTTTCGCTTCAAACATGTTAATGTAGTTTTCGTACAATGTATGTCTAAGTGACAATTGTGTGTAAGTGTAGGGTGTAGATGTTGTAGTACCTTGGCATCTAACGTTGCAGCCCCTGCCGGGGCCGCCAGTAGTGGTGCACCAGTTGGTGTCCCAAACCTTGAACAAGCCCCAGCCCCGCGAGCCGGTACTGCTGGGTGGACTCACGTACGCGGTGTTGCGTCCACTCGCCGCCTCGATCAGACACACCCCTGCACAAATGTCGTTACTTCATTACAATTTTCATTACAATTATTTGGTTAAAATATAGAAGTATGTTTACTTACAATTTCGTAGCTGGCTAGCTGGGAACCCTTGCCGACGTAACTCTTGCACCAGCCCGCATCGTGAGAATATTCTCGCCTCACAATTCAAGCTAAGCGCTGCTAGAGCGAACAGGATAATCGTCAGCTTGAGCATATTTAGATGTGATATAATGTTAAATGTAGCTAGTTGCAGTTCAACTGTGTCTGATCAACTTTAAGTATGGTATTTATATACATAGTGCTATCATTTTCATAAGTAATCTATGCAGGTCATCGAAAAACAATAGTTCTAAATCTGAATTATTAATGAAAGATAACATTAGTCACTTATGTTTAACCGGAATACAAACAAATTTTGTCCTATTAAAAACGTTTTTGATAAATGGCTAAACCACGAAACGCTATCGAGACGACTTACGGTCATATTCAATAGTTACTCTATCGATGGATTTGGCTACTTGAGATAGAATTTTGACATATTTTGTATGAAGCGTATGTCAAATATATACGAGTATCTCTAGTAGCCAAATCGATCGATATATAGAATATTAAAACGTAAGAAAACTGTGTTATCGTTAACCAATCGCTAAACCTCCAACGTTATTTACTTACTAAAAACTTTGTACATATGACCAGGATTGATAAAATAAGTAAAAACTCACTTTTCAGACAAAACCATGTGGATATCGTCACACAAAAGAATGGCAATCATCGTTTTAGGTTTTCCTTCCCAATTGAGATTGCGTTTTTTAGAGGACGCATTATTATTTTTTTTATGTGTAGGGGGGTCAGTGTAAAGCTAAAACCAAGTTTGTGGGATCGCCACCCTTGTCCCACGGCCGCCATCTTGAAAATAGGCGTTGAAATTGTTTTTACGTTATATCTCTTGAACTACTCGTTAAACTGTTGAAATTGTCAGTTGACATTTAACTGATAAAAAATAATTGTTAACATTTTTAGTTGCAAATTAAATTCTGTACAACTTTGGTCTTGTAACTTTTTGTCGTAGAACTACAAATAAGAAAATTGTAAGCAAAAATGTTCAGAAATTCGAGAAAAAAAAATAGTTTAGGTTTTGTTACAGCGCAGCGCTCCGAATGAGTATTATTTTTCAGTACTCTTAACTTAACATATATTACACGTGTGAACTAATAATATGTCATCAGTTATTGTTTTTTTTTGTGTTATTACAGGACCTCGATCGGCTCTCATTTTACTGCTCAACCAATAAATTACAACTGAGTTTACCCGAGTATAAATCCATCTCATTCACGAAAAAAGTTAACGTCGTTAAATACGCCTATTCACTCTGTAATACACCCCTAGAAAATATATCCATGATCAAAGACCTAGGTGTACTCTTTGACTCAAAATTGGACTTTGATGCTCACGTCGATCACATCACATCCCGGGGTTTTCAACTTTACGGCTTTATAAAACGGTCCTGCGACTCGTTTAAAAAGCCTTCCTCATTCTTACTATTGTACAAGTCACTCATCAGATCTCAGCTCGAATATGCTACGTGTGTTTGGAACCCATTTTATGATAAACTAGCTGTCCCGCGCAACTTCGTATGCGTAATTTTTCCCCGTTTTTGCAACATTTCTCGTTAATGCTCCGCTCCTATTACTCGTAGCGCGATGTTATTAGTCTTTAGCCTTCCTCGATAAATAAGCTATCCAACAATTTTTTTTTTAAATCGGACCAGTAGTTCCTGGGATTAGCGCGTTTAAACAAACAAACAAACTCTTCCGCTTTATAATATTAGTATAGATATAAGATATTGTTAGTCTTATTCATGATTGTGCAATTGTTTGTTATCCTGAACAAATAAAAAAAAACAATTTTTTTAATTATTAATTTTGCAATATTATTAATAAATAATTATTGACTCTGTTCCACTCCATTACAGAATTTTAAAATTATTGATTTTTAAAATAATTTTAAATCTGATGGCCGTTACCGAGAATACTGTCCAGGTAGAAAATACCCAAGTGACCATTAGAGAACAAAAGAAGCCTGCTATTATTATTATTATTATTTCTAACCTCTCTTATTGTAAGAATAGCTGATAATATTTCTCCTTTCGGGGAGTAATGACCAAGGTGCTAAAAAGACCATAGTGTGGAAATGTCCATAGTGCTGAAATTACCAATATCATAATGACCAATTGTACCACCGTCCATGATACCGAAGTGCTTAAATGACCAATTACACAAATTGGGCATGATACCAGTGCTAAAATGTCATAATAATAAAAAAAATAGTTGTCTTAAAATATTTATTTAGCTCTAATTTAGCTTACATTTAATATAATTGAACATAAGAAAACTAATCATCATTTATTATTATTCATTTTGATAGCTCTAATTTAGCTTACATTTAATATAATTGAACATAAGAAAACTAATCATCATTTATTATTATTCATTTTGAAATAAAATTAAACTTATAAAAGTTATCATCATTTTTTTAACAATCATTTTTAAATAACATTATATAACTGAAATACTAGATCGGGGGGCCTTCTATAGCTTGACCACAACCGCTGTGCCGCTCCTTAGGTACGCGAGCGGCGAGACGGGGGGGCAGAGCAGCCACTGCGCTCTGTCATTCCGCCGTCGTCGCTCGTGGCGGCGTGTAGTGTTATCTGTTGCGGGCTGTCTATGTCAGACGCACATGAGATAGAATATCCAAAGATGGGTCGTGCTTTATCTCGAGATGTTAAAGCTGTCATTTTCAAAGTGGCCGAATATTTTAGGAAAAGAAAAGCAGACAAAGATAGTTTCGAACATGAAAGTGACGCAAATATCGCCAAACTTGTGGCCGAAGCTACTGGGTACTGCCAAAGAACCGTAAGAAATGTAATATCTGTAGGAAATTCATCAATTGAAAATGAGGGCCAACCGAAATTTAATTCGCCCAAAAAACCGAAATTAATGATTTTGACTTGGGAGTGATCAGGAGAAAGATTCATCAGTTTTATGAGATCGAAAAAACAGTGCCAAGTATTCGTAAGTTACTGTCAAGTTTGAGACAAGATGGTGTTTTGAATTGTGGACGAGAATATTTGAGAAAACTTTTACACACAATGGGTTACCGGTTCAAAAAATGTAGATCGAAAAGACATCTTCTTATAGAGCAGCCTAATATTACAGAGTGGCGGAGGAAATATTTG
Organism: Herminia tarsipennalis; assembly: GCA_945859575.2. NCBI lineage: Eukaryota > Metazoa > Arthropoda > Insecta > Lepidoptera > Erebidae > Herminia > Herminia tarsipennalis. The sequence goes on along the minus strand of OX243834.2, from coordinate 2,513,014 downwards.
ACAGAAATAAAAAAATATAGAAGTGAAAACCGCAACATACATTTCCTAGATGAGACATATATTAACGCCAGTCACAATGTTAGCAAATGTTGGCAATCATCGTCGGAACTTGGAATTCACACTGACATCGGGAAAGGACGACGCTTGGTAATCGTTCACGCTGGAAGTCGAAATGGCTTGGTCGAAGGTGCATTGACTATATTTAAATCCGATGCTAAGACTGGCGACTACCATGGAGACATGAACGGGCCTACTTTTTATAAGTGGGTGGATGAAAAGTTGAAAGATAAACTGCTGCCGAATTCAGTAATTGTGATGGACAACGCGTCTTACCACAGCGTTCAAGTTGATAAGAGACCGACCATGACAAACCTCAAAAGTGAAATGCAGAACTGGCTGCGGCGTCACAATGTTGAATTTCCGGAAAAAATGAAAAAAAATCAACTGCAGATTCTTATAAATGCCACTCAAAAAGAGCCTGTTTACAGAATCGATGACCTCTTAAAAGCTCATGGGCACACAGTCCTGCGTTTACCTCCATACCATCCAGATCTGAACCCCATCGAATTGGTATGGGCTGATGTTAAAAACAATATAGCGCAAAACTATATTCATTCTTCTTTATATGAAAAGATAAACGCACTGAATTTATTATTTTCGGAGTTCACGGCAGAAAAATGGCAGAGGTGTGATGACCATGTCCAAAAAAATGAAAACAATTACTGGGATCGCCACAACCGTTTCGACAATATTATTGACCCCATAATAATAAATTTGCAGGATGACAATGATTCAAGTTCCGGTAGCGAAATGGAAGATGAAGATAAAAGTGAATCTATGTCAGAATAGTCACTGTATTCATTAACTAGAAGCTTATGTTTTTTTGTTTTTCGAACTGATTCTGTTTTAACTCTCGAAACTATTTATTTTTCCGATAATTACACATTAATTTGACTTATATTGGTTTTTTTTATTTGTGCTTACCTAAAAATCGTATTGTACCATAATAAAAATTGGATATAATAAGTATGTACCTATACAGAGCCAAAATATTGTACTTCGGTATCTTCAGATCTATCCGACACGACGACAGACTCTTGTGTGTCCGTGATCTTTCCTGCCCGCACCCCGCCTCCCCGCGCATACCTAAGGAGCGGCACAGCGGTTGTGGTCAAGCTATAGTATTTCAGTTTTATATACATTTCTGAACATTTTCGCTTATAACTTTTTGTTTATAGTTCTAAGACAAAAAGTTACAAGACCAAAGCTGTAGAGAATTTCATTTTCATCATTAACATTTTTTTTTATCAGATAAAAAGTTTAAGAGATATATCATAAAAACCATTTCAACCCCTATTTTCAAGATGGCGGCCGTGAAACAAGGGTGGCGACCCCACAAACTTGGTTATAGCTTTACACTAACCCCCTCAATACATCAAAAAAATAAAATTGCGTCCACTAAAAACGCAAGGTAAAATGTAACATTTCAATGGACTATATGTTAATAAAGAAGTTTGAATGTCCTGACGTAGAAAGAGACAGATGAAACTTCCAAAGTGAAGTTCAAATATTTTGACTTCAAGTAGTAATTAATTATGTAGAAATTCATTTATATGTAATCTTATTCACATTATTCGAAAGTTATATATGCAGTGAGAGCGTGTCCGACTGCTATGCAAGAGGTTGTGGGTTCGATTCCCACAGGGGACACCACTTTGTGTGATGCACTAATTGTTGTTCCGAGTGTGGATGTACTTCGTGTCCGTGACTTGTATGTTTGTAAAGTCCCCCGCGATACAGGGCTTGCAACCTACTGCGGGAGTCGTTATCTTAAAAAAAATATGTCCGATTTAGTATTTAATAAAACTTTCTCGATTTGTACCCATTATAAAATTATAAAAGCTACGGGCATTAATCGCTTTACTATTTTATTTTAAAGCTAAATACCTTTGTTTTATGGCCCGATGTTTCGACCGTATTGCAACGGCCGTGGTCACGAGTAGACCCTAAATATTTTAATGGGCTTATTTTATCTAAGGAAACATAATTCTTTTATTTTTAGAAATAAAAACTGCATTCCAACATTAACTGAAAGCATACTTATTCTGTGCTGAAAGTGACTTGCCAAAGCTGGGCATCGAACAGGTTTTTTTTTAAACACGTAATACTTATTCTTAATAATGATATCAAGTGTTTTTATGATACCGATCGAAAGGATAAATCATAAGGAATTAATATAATAATATAAATGTATGTAAAATAATTTTATAAATGGCTTTCCCTAAAATTTTAATTTATTAAAGACATTTGGTCTCTAAAAAATTAAAATTTTAGGGAAGGCCATTTATAAAATTTAAATTAAATTTACAAATGTGCTGAGACAAGGGCAACACGAAGCAGAAACACTAAGTATTGCAAATAGTGAAATAGATAGAGATGTGCTTTTTAATTTGAAGCGGCGGTAGCCTAATGGCTAAGGCATCGGTCTCACAATCGCGGATCGCGTGTTCGAATCCTACTCATTATACTACTGAAGTGAACCCACTCCTCACAAGCAATTTATGCTTAGCTATAATACTTAGCTGGAGGGGTTAACAGGATTGCTAGTAATGTGCGACTACCACATAGGTAATTGAAAATTGGTAATTGTAATCTTTAGAAACAAAAAATTATAGATTTGTTCCTTAAGATTGACACTTTTATCTGCATTATTAAAACACAATGTTTTTGTTTTCGTAGTTGCACGTTTTTTATTCGTAAGTAATTATTCTTTGAGTCTTTTAACAATTTATTTCATTAAGTACGTTTTTTTAGAATTTTTGCTCCAAATTACGTTCAGACATGTAAGCTATCTAAATATTTATTACCTTTTAAATTCCTTTATTTCGATAGTTTTGAAGATTTTTTAAACTCAAATATTAGCGCTAAATTCCGCCATTTTATTTTTATTTTTTTATATTTTTAAAGTACCCAGTGTCACTCTCACAACTAGACAAATCTAACGACTCCTCTCAAACTAGAAGCCGTTCAAGCTCTAGGGCGTGCCAAAGAAATATATATACAGCAGACATGCATACAATCGAAAAACATAACCCGAAAGAGTAGCAGTCGGGTACAAATCAAACTTCATGAATACCTTCAGTTAATTTTATTTGAGGTTGACATTAATAGGTACTTAATAATATTTATCTAACAATTGCTAATATCAGGCAGTTGGTTCCTGCACCTGTTGGCCCAATCGCTCCAAGCGTTGAAACCGTGACGACTGTGTATGAGCCTGGCGCAGTTGGACGCTCTTGTAATGTTGTCAGTGATCAGATCTGGAAAACAATCAATTTTAATTAGAATACTTTATCTTAGGGAAACAGTGAACCTGGTCTTTGTTAAAAAAACTAGTCTTTTTCAATACAAAAGAAAAGTGTTGTCCGGGTGTGCCAGCAGAAGTGAAAATGAACATTAACGTTGTGTATTTTTGAATATTTTGGAATGGTTAGGGAATATATATATATATATATATATTTAATTTACATTATAAAAGTATCATTTATGTGGTTATATACAATATTTATCTATTTTAAATACAATATTCGCTGTCATACACAAACATGACAATTTAAAAAATTACAATGACAACAAAATGCCAATTGAATCAAAAATATTAAATCACAAATTAAAAAAAAATAAAACTGGGAATAAAATAATCATTTGAACTCGAACCGGGGTCTTATGGTTTTTTCCCACCTGAATACCCATATTCTAAGAATCTTACAGTCACGTGATCCTGACGTGAGTATAACGTTTTATAATTATCATACCAAAAAAGTGCACAACGCTGCTAAAGGAGTTTTCACTTCAAAAATGTTAATGTAGTTTTAGTACAATGTATGTCTAAGTGACAATTGTGTGTAAGTGTAGGGTGTACATGTTGTAGTACCTTGGCATCTGACGTTGCAGCCCCTGCCGGGCCCGCCGGTAGTGGTGCACCAGTTGGTGTCCCAAACCTTGAACAAACCCCAGCCCCGCGAGCCGGTACTGCTGGGCGGACTCACGTACGCGGTGTTGCGTCCACTCGCCGCCTCGATCAGACACACCCCTGCACAAATGTCGTTACTTCATTACAACTTTCATTACAATTATTTGGTTAAAATATAGAAGTATGTTTACTTACAATTTCTCATCTGGCTAGCTGGGAACCCTTGCCGACGTAACTCTTGCACCAGCCCGCATCGTGAGAATATTCTCGCCTCACAATTCAAGCTAAGCGCTGCTAGAGCGAACAGGATAATCGTCAGCTTGAGCATATTTACTGAAAGCGAGTATAATGTTATGTATAGGTAGTTGCAGTTCAACTGTGTCTGATCAACTTTAAGTATGGTATTTATATAAATAGTGCTATCATTTTCATATTTAATCTATGCAGGTCATCGGAATAATTGCAGTAGAACAATAGTTTTAAATCCGAATTCCTAAAGAAAGATAATATTAGTCACTCAAATAAATTAGATAATGAGAATATAGATATATTATATTATAATTATTAATATATATTGGTTACTTACGATTAATAATCGATAGCTTTCAACTGGCAATCATTCAAATATATTATTAAAAAAGTAAGAACGTTATCCACATGCAGTAATCATTACCAACCTAACGACATTAAATAAAAACCGGGCAAGAGCATGTCGGACCATCCTCAGTATAGGGTACCGCAGCCGTTAAGTATTACAAATAAATGCACTATTATGAAAAAATCTGATTTGAAAATTGCAGTAGAAGAAGAGCGTATGTTCGCAGCACTTACACCCTTTAATTAAGAAATGTAGTTTTTCGGCAATAAGTCAATCATGTCAAATAATATTTTATTAGTATAAAGTATTTATTAAGCGCTATCATTGTGATTGTTTTCATTTTTTTTTGTTGGTGGTTCAAAAGATAAGGTGGGGGGGGGGGGGGGTGCACACACACAATTCAGAGTGATTATTTTTAAAAATATTGACTTAGTCATCCAATTTGAAAAGAAGTTCTTCAAAAGTTTAGATACCTTAAAATATTTTTAAAAGATCTCCCGCATGATGTGCCACATGTTGATGTTTGCTGATTTTGCTTATATGTATGGGGTGCCCCCCCCTCTCCTAAAATATTTATTTTTAATATTTAGCTATCAAATTAAGTAGCGGCTACTACAAGATACCTTTTTACTAAATTTCATCAATATTTATTGGGTAGTCTATGATTAAGATGCCTGTGACATACGGACGTACAGAGAGAAACATGACGAAACTAAAAGGGTTCCGTTTTTGCCATTTTGGCTACGGAATCCTAAGAAGAACTTTAACAAACATTTTTGAAAGATTTTGAATATGGAACGCATTAGTTATGGGTTGTCAGTGCTGCCAGTATTGCCTTAATTATAATTATACATTCTGGATAGATCGATTTAAAGAAAACCTTTTATGATTAAAGGGTTTCGCTTAAATTGGTATTTGATAAGTCGTTGATTTATTTTATATCGTTAAATTATCTTTTTGTATACCTTATGTGTAGGTAGTAAATCCAGCATGAACCCTTACAAAAGTACCTTAAAAACGTTTTCGATAAATGGCTTCGTAAGAGTATTCAATAATCTGTCTATCGATGGATTTTGACATATTTTGTATGAAGCGAATGTCAAATATATATCTCTAGTAGCCAAATCGATCGATATATAGAATATTGAAACGTAAGAAAACTGTGTTATCGTTAACCAATCGCTAAACCTCCAACGTTATTTACTTACTGAAAACTTTGGCCATATCACCAGGGCCCCTAGAAAAATGGCATTCTATTCGAATAGAATGCCATTTGTCTAGAGGAGCAGGATTGATAAGAGAAGTCACTTAAAAACTCACTTATTCCCAAACAAAACCATGTAGATATCGTCACACAAAAGATCTATGAAATGCATTTTCTTTAAAAGTAATGCATGAACTACAATTATGTAAATAGCTGTAATTTCAGATTAAGATCTGCGAGATTTTGATACACTACTTTGTGTTGTTGTTTTACAATGAAGTTATTAATTTTATGGATTCAAAGGTTTTTTTGGGAATAGTAATTCCCAATATTAAGTTACAATGGGACAATTATCGTTTTAGGTTTTCCTTTCTAACGGCCGGTCTCAATAATTTACCTATCGATGGATTTGACTACTACAGGTAGAATTTTACATATTTTGTATGGAGCTTATGTCAAATATATAACTCTAGTAGCCAAATCCATCGATAGTTAGATTATTGAGACCGGCCGCAAGTGAATAAAGAAGTTTGAATGTCCTGGCGTAGAAAGATACAGATGAAACTTTCAAAGTGAAGTTCAAATATTTTGACTCCAATTATGTATTAATTGTGTAGAAATTCATTTGAATGTTATCTTAATAACTATTATTCCAAAAGTTAGTTAGTGAAAATAGGTTCGATTTTGTTATTATTAAAAAACTTTCTCGAAAACTACGGGCATTAACCGTGTAAATATTTTATTTTAAGGCTAAATACCTTTGTTTTATGACCCGACGTTTCGACCGTATTGCAACGGCCGTGGTCATAGGTAGACCCTAAATATTTAAATTGGCTTATTTTATATAAGGATACATTCTTTCAATTTTAGAAATTAAAACAACTGCATTCAAACATTTACTAAAAGTGACTTGCCAAAGCTGGGAATTGAACATAGGTTTTTTAAACACGTAATAATCGTATTAAAAATATCACATGTTTTAATGATACCGATCGAAAGGATAAATCATAAGGAACAAATGTCTCTGATAAATTAAAATTTGAGAAAGGCCATCTTTAAAATTAAAATAATATTTACAAATGTACTGAGACAAGGGCAACACGAAGCAGAAACACTAAGTATTGCAAATAGTGACATAGATCGAGATGTGCTTTTTAATTTGAAGCGGCGGTAATCTAATGGTTTTCGGCATTCGACTTGCAATCGCGAGGTCTGAATGGAGGTGAATTCTAACCATTATACTACTGACGCGAACCCATTCCTTACAAGCAATTTAACTTAGCTGGAGGGGTTAACAGGATTGCTAGTAATGTGCGACTACCACATACATTGGTGTACCACACTACCACAAAAGAAAAAAAAAATAGGTTTGTTCCTTAAGATTGACCCTTTTATCTGCATTATAAAAACACAATGTTTTTGTTTTCTTAGTTGCACGTTATTTATTAGTACCTAAGTATTATTCTTTGAGTCTTTTAACAATTTATTTCATTATATACGTTTTTTTTTTAATTTCTTGCTTCAAATTACATTCAGACGTGTAAGCTATCTAAATATTTATCACCTTTTAAAATACTTTATTTCGTTAGGTTTGAAGATTTTTTTTAAACTCAACAAATAACATTGGCGCCAAATTCCGCCTTTTTATTTTTTTATATTTTTAAAATACCCAGTGTCGCTCTCACAACTACACATATCTAACGACACCTCTCAAGCTAAAATCTATCAAGCCGTTCAAGCTCTAGGGCATGCCAAAGAAATATACATACAGACATGCATACAATCGAAAAACATCACCCTCCTTCTTGTGCAGTCGGGTAAAAATCAAACTTTATGAACCTTCAGTTAATTTTATTTCAGGTTAACATTAATAGGTACTTAATAATATTTATCTAACAATTGCTAATATCAGGCAGTTGGTTCCTGCACCTGTTGGCCCAATCGCTCCAAGCGTTGAAACCGTGACGACTGTGTATGAGCCTGGCGCAGTTGGACGCTCTTGTAATGTTGTCAGTGATCAGATCTGGAAAACAATCAATTTTTAAAAAGAATACTTTAGCTTAGGGAAACTGTGAACATGGTCTTTGTTCAAAAAACTAGTCTCTTTCAATACAAACATAAACGTGTTGTCCGGGTGTGCCAGCAGAAGTGAAAATGAACATTAACGTTGTGTATTTTTGAATATTTTGGAATGGATAAGGAATATATATTTTTTTAAATTTACATTATAAAAGTATCATTTATGTGGTTAAATACAATATTTATCTATTTTAAATACAATATTCGCTGTCGTACACAAACATGACAATTTAAAAAATGACAATGACAACGAAATGCCAATAAAATCAAAAATATTAAATCACAAAAAAAAACAAATAAAAATAGGAATAAAATAATCATTTGAACTCGAACCGGGGTCTTATGGTTATTTCCCACCTGAATACCCATATTCTAAGAATCTTACAGTCACGTGATTTTGACGTGAGTTTAACGTTTTATATCATACCAAAAAAATGCACAACGCCGCTAAAAAAGTTTTCGCTTCAAAAACTTTAATGTAGTTGTAGTTTTAGTACAATGTATGTTTAAGTGACAATTGTGTGTAAGTGTAGGGTGTAGATGTTGTAGTACCTTGGCATCTGACGTTGCAGCCCCTGCCGGGCCCGCCGGTAGTGGTGCACCAGTTGGTGTCCCAAACCTTGAACAAGCCCCAGCCCCGCGAGCCGGTGCTGCTGGGCGGACTCACGTACGCGGTGTTGCGTCCACTCGCCGCCTCGATCAGACACACCCCTGCACAAATGTCGTTACTTCATTACAACTTTCATTACAATTATTTGGTTAAAATATAGAAGTATGTTTACTTACAATTTCTCATCTGGCTAGCTGGGAACCCTTGCCGACGTAACTCTTGCACCAGCCCGCATCGTGAGAATATTCTCGCCTCACAATTCAAGCTAAGCGCTGCTAGAGCGAACAGGATAATCGTCAGCTTGAGCATATTTACTGAAAGCGAGTATAATGTTATGTATAGGTAGTTGCAGTTCAACTGTGTCTGATCAACTTTAAGTATGGTATTTATATACATAGTGCTATCATTTTCATATTTAATCTATGCAGGTCATCGGAATAATTGCAGTAGAACAATAGTTTTAAATCCGAATTCCTAAAGAAAGATAATATTAGTCACTTATGTGTTAGCAAAATAAAAACAAATGTTGTACTAATTATGAGTTTAAATATCAAAGAAACGCTGTTGGACGTATTACATTGGTTGAAAATGACTTGCCTTGTTCAACGTTTTAAATAGTAGTTTTATGAAGTAATAACTACATAATGACTAGTAATATGAGTTTCGCATTCGCGTTAGCACTTTCAAAAGCCATATTAATTGTAATTCAATAAAATTAGATAATGAGAATATAGATTAATAATCGATAGCTTTCAACTGGCAATCATTCAAATATATTATTAAAAAAGTAAGAACGTTATCCACATGCAGTAATCATTACCAACCTAACGACATTAAATAAAAACCGGGCAAGAGCATGTCGGACCATCCTCAGTATAGGGTACCGCAGCCGTTAAGTATTACAAATAAATGCACTATTATGAAAAAATCTGATTTGAAAATTGCAGTAGAAGAAGAGCGTATGTTCGCAGCACTTACACCCTTTAATTAAGAAATGTAGTTTTTCGGCAATAAGTCAATCATGTCAAATAATATTTTATTAGTATAAAGTATTTATTAAGCGCTATCATTGTGATTGTTTTCATTTTTTTTGTTGGTGGTTCAAAAGATAAGGTGGGGGGGGGGGGTGCACACACACACAATTCAGAGTGATTATTTTTAAAAATATTGACTTAGTCATCCAATTTGAAAAGAAGTTCTTCAAAAGTTTAGATACCTTAAAATGTTTTTAAAAGATCTCCCGCATGATGTGCCACATGTTGATGTTTGCTGATTTTGCTTATATGTATGGGGTGCCCCCCCCTCTCCTAAAATATTTATTTTTAATATTTAGCTATCAAATTAAGTAGCGGCTACTACAAGATACCTTTTTACTAAATTTCATCAATATTTATTGGGTAGTCTATGATTAAGATGCCTGTGACATACGGACGTACAGACAGAAACATGACGAAACTAAAAGGGTTCCGTTTTTGCCATTTTGGCTACGGAATCCTAAGAAGAACTTTAACAAACATTTTTGAAAGATTTTGAATATGGAACGCATTAGTTATGGGTTGTCAGTGCTGCCAGTATTGCCTTAATTATAATTATACATTCTGGATAGATCGATTTAAAGAAAACCTTTTATGATTAAAGGGTTTCGCTTAAATTGGTATTTGATAAGTCGTTGATTTATTTTATATCGTTAAATTATCTTTTTGTATACCTTATGTGTAGGTAGTAAATCCAGCATGAACCCTTACAAAAGTACCTTAAAAACGTTTTCGATAAATGGCTTCGTAAGAGTATTCAATAATCTGTCTATCGATGGATTTTGACATATTTTGTATGAAGCGAATGTCAAATATATATCTCTAGTAGCCAAATCGATCGATATATAGAATATTGAAACGTAAGAAAACTGTGTTATCGTTAACCAATCGCTAAACCTCCAACGTTATTTACTTACTGAAAACTTTGGCCATATCACCAGGGCCCCTAGAAAAATGGCATTCTATTCGAATAGAATGCCATTTGTCTAGAGGAGCAGGATTGATAAGAGAAGTCACTTAAAAACTCACTTTTTCCCAAACAAAACCATGTAGATATCGTCACACAAAAGATCTATGAAATGTATTTTCTTTAAAAGTAATGCATGAACTACAATTATGTAAATAGCTGTAATTTCAGATTAAGATCTGCGAGATTTTGATACACTGCTTTGTGTTGTTGCTTTACAATGAAGTTATTAATTTTATGGATTCAAAGGTTTTTTTGGGAATAGTAATTCCCAATATTAAGTTACAATGTGACAATTATCGTTTTAGGTTTTCCTTTCTAACGGCCGGTCTCAATAACTTACCTATCGATGGATTTTACTACTACAGGTAGAATTTTACATATTTTGTATGGAGCTTATGTCAAATATATACCTCTAGTAGCCAAATCCATCGATAGTTAGATTATTGAGACCGGCCGCAAGTGAATAAAGAAGTTTGAATGTCCTGGCGTAGAAAGATACAGATGAAACTTTCAAAGTGAAGTTCAAATATTTTGACTCCAATTATGTATTAATTGTGTAGAAATTCATTTGAATGTTATCTTAATAACTATTATTCCAAAAGTTAGTTAGTGAAAATAGGTTTGATTTTGTTATTATTAAAAAACTTTCTCGAAAACTACGGGCATTAACCGTGTAAATATTTTATTTTAAGGCTAAATACCTTTGTTTTATGACCCGACGTTTCGACCGTATTGCAACGGCCGTGGTCATAGGTAGACCCTAAATATTTAAATTGGCTTATTTTATATAAGGATACATTCTTTTAATTTTAGAAATTAAAACAACTGCATTCAAACATTTACTAAAAGTGACTTGCCAAAGCTGGGAATTGAACATAGGTTTTTTAAACACGTAATAATCGTATTAAAAATATCACATGTTTTAATGATACCGATCGAAAGGATAAATCATAAGGAACAAATGTCTCTGATAAATTTAAATTTGAGGAAGGCCATCTTTAAAATTAAAATAATATTTACAAATGTACTGAGATAAGGGCAACACGAAGCAGAAACACTAAGTATTGCAAATAGTGACATAGATTGAGATGTGCTTTTTAATTTGAAGCGGCGGTAATCTAATGGTTAAAGCATTCGACTTGCAATCGCGAGGTCTGAATGGAGGTGAATTCTAACCATTATACTACTGACGCGAACCCATTCCTTACAAGCAATTTAACTGAGCTGGAGGGGTTAACAGGATTGCTAGTAATGTGCGACTACCACATACATTGGTGTACCACACTACCACAAAAGAAAAAAAAAATAGGTTTGTTCCTTAAGATTGACCCTTTTATCTGCATTATAAAAACACAATGTTTTTGTTTTCTTAGTTGCACGTTATTTATTATAGGCCGACCGCTTAACTGGGGTGCGCGGGACAGAGAACTCACGTTCTCTGTCCCGCGCACCCCGCTCACCCACCCGTTAACATCACCCCGCGCTCCCTTCTCACCGCGCAGGCGATATACGAGTTAAGCGGTCGGCCTATAGTACCTAAGTATTATTCTTTGAGTCTTTTAACAATTTATTTTATTATATACGTTTTTTTTTTAATTTCTTGCTTCAAATTACATTCAGACGTGTAAGCTATCTAAATATTTATCACCTTTTAAAATACTTTATTTCGTTAGGTTTGAAGATTTTTTTTAAACTCAACAAATAACATTGGCGCCAAATTCCGCCTTTTTATTTTTTTATATTTTTAAAATACTCAGTGTCGCTCTCACAACTACACATCGCTGCTTTGGAAGGATACTAATTTTTCAGTAGAGCATTTTAAAGTTTTTTTCAAATCTTAAAATGCTATATTTTTTTATTTAATGCGTAAATGTTGATGAAACTTGAATAAAACACGTGAAATATATTACAGTTTATGTTTATTAAATGTTTTTAAGAAAATGATACTTATTTAGTACTAAACATTGAAAACGACTACTAGGTCTCAGACTTATAACAAAATAACACAGACAAAGATTACGGTCATGTTATGAAGATTACGGTCTCATTACAAAAAATACTAGAAAAAAATAAAGTTATTTTTAATAACAGTGATGTTTTTAGAAATAATACAAAATATTCATTATGTTTTTCTCAGTGATACTGATACATTTTGAGTTGTGACATCTTAGCATTATTTATTTTAATTCAATAGTGTTACAGTACCAATTTGGTCGTTATTTTACAAAAATGCTTACTGTATGGGACATGTTTTATGGAAAAATAAAGTATTAACTGGTTTTACAACAAGTAATAAACATACTAAAATTAGAAAAATAATAGAAAATGAGAAAGTTTAACATCTTTAAAAATAGCTAATATTATTATGTAATTATTGTAGCATAGAATCTTATAAATTCTGGCAACAAAACATAAAAATTAATAAAAAATACTTTCAACGTGTCATTTTATTATTATGACTAACCCCCCTGTAAAGTAAGTAAAACTTGTGTGTTTCTTGTTCTCCCTATCTTATCAACATTAACTTTATTAAATGTTCCTCTTCGTATGATGTTTTGTAGTATTTAGAAGGCATAATTTTAAGTGTCGTTTGGATCAACTTTTAAAATTTTTATATCAGTAAGTTTTACTGATTGTTTGTTTGCATTTTTAGAAAAATTCTTGCCTATAGCAGTTGCTAAACTTTTGACATCATAAAAATCGGCATCGGTCAGTTCATATACTTTATAGGGGGTACCAGTCTTCTTCGCACTTCGTATTATCTGTGTGTATTGACCAGGTGTATAGATGGCACCAGATTTGAGGCTTCTTTGGATTTGACGCTTAATAACAGAGTGAACACTATCGCCCTCATTTTGTGTATGACCCTTTATGAGGAATTTATGACAAATTGAATTTATAAAATCATAATTATGCACAGCAAAAATGTATACTGCGATCAAATAATGATTTATCTGCTGTCCGCAGCAATTATCTGAATTAAATATTAAATCCAATTTTAAATTAAGTTTTTTGGCGGCCACTTCCAGGTTTTCAATGTATTTTAGTACAAAGGTACCAACTTCAATAGCTCCACGTTTAGCTTCGCCTTCATGCCATACGTAACAGTTCACATCTTTGGTTTTAATATCATAAATAGTAAAATTATTGCAGTTCAACTTGAATAGGTAATAAAATGTCGACGTATCACTTTTAGGACAAGGCATTGCAGCTTGTAGATCATAAACGGATACTATACAATTGTCCAGAGTATAGTTTTTGTCCTCATCTTTTTGATCCCTTGCTAGTTGTTTAGGTAAAGTTCATAATCTAAATCTTGTTCTCTATCAGGTTCTCTATCCATTTCTGTATTTTTTTCTGTATCTGGTACTGTAACTTGTTCTGTATCTTGTTCCTTAACTCTTTTTGCATCCTCTTCCGTGTCTGAAGAATCGCTAGACGATGATGAACTGTTAGAAGAGTCCGAAGAAGAGCTTGAACTAGATGAACTACTCGGTGGTATATACGATATTTTTGAAGGACCTGGTTTGGGCTTGTTTGAATAAACAATTTTTTGGTGAGAATTGGGCGTACTAATTTGACTTGAACTTGAATTTTTAGTCGCAACTGAAATCATGGGGTCGATGTTTTCAGCAAACTTATTTATTTTAAATCGCTTTGCGCGTTTCTTACTATTTAAGTCACAATGATCAGAATCGGAATAATAGTCATCAATATTTACGTAATTTGGGTCTTTAACGCTGTCATCTGAACAATAGTCATGTACTTCCTGGTTTAGCGGATCTTCTGCATCTAGAAGCTTGTTGTTTTCAGACGGTAAAAGAGATAGTATCGCGCGTTCCGTTTGACCCATTCTGTCCTCTGCTTGATTGTCCTGTAACATAAACAAAACATGAATAAGTATCCAATGAAACATGAATCAAAAAGTTGAAAATAATATTCTTCTCGCTAGTAATTGGTAATATATTTATTCCCTTGATACTCAACGGGACATTGATGTTCCGGAACAGCTTCAGTGTCCGTCGGTTTGCCGCTAAAATAAAATAAACAATTAAAAATTAGGTAGGTATATACCCGCACTTTCACACAATTATCTGATTCTGATTCCTATCGGACCTAGATTTCAGGTACCTATCTACGTACCTACCTAGAATACCTACTCTTTATAAAGTACCTAAGTACCGTAGTAGTAGAATCTAGGTACCTAGATTATAGCTACCTAGAAAAGTAGAGCCGATAGGTAAAAAGAATACTAGGTACCTACTAAAATATTAGGTTCTGTAAGCTCATTACGATTAGTTAGATAAGTACTCGTGTCTGACATTTTAGAAAAATTAATTGCGTTTTCGAGTTGCTTTTTATCTGAAATACTGTGTCAAGTGCAAAAATACGACAGATTGTTGAACAGATAAAGTCTTATTACCAAAAATACTATTACAATCACAAAATAACTTATCTAGAAAAACGTTTTAATTTTAATTGTACAAATACTATCGATCCTATTTTTTATTATAAACAGTAATATATAATTTTAATACATTTAAGTTATACTTACTTTTTGTAGAACAACGTAGTAATCCCAAATGATACTTTGTTTATGAGAATTGTCTACAGGTTCTTGTAGATATTTTTAAACAATAATGTCACATATCGAAGTAATGCAGTGTTTTAGATAAATGCGCACTCAAAATTTGTATTATTTTGTAATATGACCATATTCCAGAAAACCAACCGAGTGTTCACTTTTAAGGACAAGTCGCAACTGGCGATACAACGCTGTCTATAAAAAATGGCTGCCAAAATTGACCAATAGGATACAGTCTTTCGGTCGCGCCACGGCCGTAAACGTTGTTATAGAAATATGATCTTAATTGTGTATACAAAACAGATCATTTTACGTTGAATGTTGTTGAAAACTTAATTTTGTAGTATTTGGTAATAATACGCTATTCTTCCAAAGCAGCGACATATCTAACGACACCTCTCAAGCTAAAATCTATCAAGCCGTTCAAGCTCTAGGGCATGCCAAAGAAATATACATACAGACATGCATACAATCGAAAAACATCACCCTCCTTCTTGTGCAGTCGGGTAAAAATCAAACTTTATGAACCTTCAGTTAATTTTATTTCAGGTTAACATTAATAGGTACTTAATAATATTTATCTAACAATTGCTAATATCAGGCAGTTGGTTCCTGCACCTGTTGGCCCAATCGCTCCAAGCGTTGAAACCGTGACGACTGTGTATGAGCCTGGCGCAGTTGGACGCTCTTGTAATGTTGTCAGTGATCAGATCTGGAAAACAATCAATTTTTAAAAAGAATACTTTAGCTTAGGGAAACTGTGAACCTGGTCTTTGTTCAAAAAACTAGTCTCTTTCAATACAAACATAAACGTGTTGTCCGGGTGTGCCAGCAGAAGTGAAAATGAACATTAACGTTGTGTATTTGTGAATATTTTGGAATGGATAAGGAATATATATTTTTTTAAATTTACATTATAAAAGTATCATTTATGTGGTTAAATACAATATTTATCTATTTTAAATACAATATTCGCTGTCGTACACAAACATGACAATTTAAAAAATGACAATGACAACGAAATGCCAATAAAATCAAAAATATTAAATCACAAAAAAAAAACAAATAAAAATAGGAATAAAATAATCATTTGAACTCGAACCGGGGTCTTATGGTTTTTTCCCACCTGAATACCCATATTCTAAGAATCTTACAGTTACGTGATTTTGACGTGAGTTTAACGTTTTATATCATACCAAAAAAATGCACAACGCCGCTAAAAAAGTTTTCGCTTCAAAAATTTTAATGTAGTTGTAGTTTTAGTACAATGTATGTTTAAGTGACAATTGTGTGTAAGTGTAGGGTGTAGATGTTGTAGTACCTTGGCATCTGACGTTGCAGCCCCTGCCGGGGCCGCCGGTAGTGGTGCACCAGTTGGTGTCCCAAACCTTGAACAAGCCCCAGCCCCGCGAGCCGGTACTGCTGGGCGGACTCACGTACGCGGTGTTGCGTCCACTCGCCGCCTCTATCAGACACACCCCTGCACAAATGTCGTTACTTCATTACAACTTTCATTACAATTATTTGGTTAAAATGTAGAAGTATGTTTACTTACAATTTCGTAGCTGGCTAGCTGGGAACCCTTGCCGACGTAACTCTTGCACCAGCCCGCATCGTGAGAATATTCTCGCCTCACAATTCAAGCTAAGCGCTGCTAGAGCGAACAGGATAATCGTTAGCTTGAGCATATTTACTGAAAGCGAGGATAATGTTAGATGTAGCTAGTTGCAGTTCAACTGTGTCTGATCAACTTTAAGTATGGTATTTATATACATAGTGCTATCATTTTCAAAATTAATCTATGCAGGTCATCGGAAAAATTGCAGTCGAACTATATTTCTAAATCCGAATTCGTAAAGAAAAATAACATTAGTCACTTATGTGTTATCAAAATAAAAACAAATGTTGTACTAATTATGAGTTTAAATGTCAAAGAAACGCTGTTGGACAAATTACGTTAGTTTAAAATGACTTTCCTTGTTTAACGTTGTAAATAGTAGTTTTATGAAGTAATAACTACATAATGACTAGTAATTTGAGCTTCGCATTACTGAACGTTAGCACTTCCAAAAGCCATAATAATAGCCATAGTAATTGTAATTCAAATAAATTAAATAATGAGAATATAGATACATATATTATAATTATTAATATATATTGGTTACTTACGATTAATAATCGATAGCTTTCAACTGGCAATCATTCAATTAGATTATTAAAAACCGGGCAAAAGCATGTCGGACCATGCTCAGTGTATGGTTCCGCAACCGTTAGTACAAATAGATGCACTATCATGAAAAAAAACCGATTTGAAAATTGTAGTAGAAGAAGAGCGTATGTTAATGTCACTTACGCCCTTTAATTGAGAAATGCAGGATTTCGGCAATAACTCGAATCAAGTCAAAAATAATTTTAGTATAAAGTATTTATTAAGCGCTGTAGCGCTTAATTTGTTTTTGTGATTGTTTTCATATTTTTTGTTGATAATGATTTTTAAAAGATCTGTCGCATGATGTGCCACACGTTGATGTTTGCTGATTTTTTTTTCTCTTGTATGTATGGAGTGCCCCCCCCCCCCCCCCCTAAATATTTATTTTTATTATTTCGCTATCAAACTAAGTAGCGGCTACTACAATATACCTTTCCACCAAATTTTATCAATATTTGTTGGGCAGTCTTTAAGTAAAATGCCTGTGACATACGGATGGACAGACAGAAACATGACGAAACTAAAAGGGTTCCGTGTTTGCCATTTTGGCTACGGAATCCTAAGAAGGACTTTAACATACATTTTTGAAAGATTTTGAAAATAGAACGCATTATAGAATAGATATAGAATTTTGATCAATCGCTAAACCTCAAACGTCATTTACTTACTGAAAACTTGGTCCATATGACCAGGATTGATATGAGAAGTCGCTTAAAAACTCACTTTTTCCCAAACAAAACCATGTGGATATCGTCACACAAGAGATATATGAAATGTATATTCCTTAAAAGTAATGTATGAAATACATTAAAAAAAAAACCGGCGACTCCCGCAGTAGGGTACAAGCCCTGTGTCGCGGGGGACTTTACAAACATACAAGTCACGGACACAAAGTACACCCAGACTGCTGTAATTACATATTAAGATTTGCGAAATTTTGATATACTACGTTGTGTTGTTGTTTTATATTGTATTCTTTTGTATACGAATCTAGTTTTTAAGAATGAAGTTATTATTTTTATGGATTTATATATACTTTTTTGGGAATAGTATTTCCCAAAATTAAGTTACAATGAGGCAATTAACGTTTTAGTTTTCCTTCCTAAGTGAATAAATAATTTTAAACGTTCTGACGTAGAAAGAGACAGATGAAACTTCCAAAGTGAAGTTCTAATATTTTAACTCCAATCCTCTGACAAGACTCCAAGACTCCTGTAGGTAATTTGTGTAGAAATTAATTTAAATGTTATCTTATTATCTTTTATTCCGAAAGTTATATTATGTACATAATATAGATGTGAAAATAGGTTAGATTTAGTAATTCACAGTAGGGCCACTGTTTTCGAACACTGCAATGCGGCGTTACAGTAATCATTTTAATTTTATTTATGTCAAAACACATAATGCTAACTTATATTAGAAAATAACGCTATATCTCTGTTTATAATTTTACTAATAACTCATTTTGTTCGTGACTGTACGTCAATACATTTGTTCCTAGAACTTAACATAGATTTTTTAATTATTCCACTGCGAATTCGCATAAAGTATTTACACTATTAGAGTCAGAATGTCACGCACTATTTGTACATATAGCATTTATTAAAAGAAAAGTTCCCTTTCTTTAAGAACTATTAAGTGTACGCTGCCATAACGCCAGCTCCGAATGTCATTGAAAAGTCTTGTTCAATATCTCTGTTCAAGTGTACAATCGCAATCAAGAGCAATCGTTATGAAATTAAGCATAGCGGGAGAAGTATTAGAGCAGAATTTTTGGGTGTAAACTCTGTTGCTTTACAATTAGCCGTTTTCGAGTACGGCGATGTGTACGCTAGCTTGATCGTGACGCCAGCGTACACTGTGAAAATTGTGTTTATTTCCTGAACTAAAGAGGCAGTTTTTTTTTTATTTTTACACTAATTAGGCAGAATTTCGCAGAGTTTCATGGCATAGTAACCAACTCGATATAGCTCTGGTGTACGCTGGCATAACGGACACAATTCTACCCATTATAATACTGACTTGAACCCACTCCTCACAAGCAATTTAACTTAGCTGGACGGGTTAAAAGGATTGCTAGTAATGTGCGACTACCACATTGGTATTTATCTATACAAAAAAAAGATAGATTTGTTCTTTATGATTGACCCTTTTATCTGCATTATAAAAACACAATGTTTTTGTTTCGTAGTTGCACGTTATTTATTAGTAAGTATTATTCTTTGAGTCTTTTAACAATTTATTTCATAGTTTACGTTTTTTTAGAATTTCTTGCTCCAAATTACACACATCAAAAGTGTCTAGGGATCAACATATATTTTTGCAATAACTTTTCTCCTGATTGATTTTTTTTTTTTATTTCTTTAAGGATTCATCAAATAAAGTGTTTTCGTTTGTCACAGTAACGATAAACCAAGTCACCTTTGCATTAATAAAGAAATTTGCCATTTTCCTAATAAAGGGATTTTTGACATTTGAACCACTAACATTAAAGTTCGAAAAAAAGACTGAAATAACAGTTTTCTTTAAAATTTTATTGGGTAACTTAAACAATTAATAATCCGTGTTTCTACCGCGAACACTAACAACACAAGAACATCGGTTTGGCATACTCAAAATGAGTTCATCCAAATCACGCTGTGGAATGGCCGCCCATGTTCGTTGCAACAACAAAAAAAGGTCTTCTTGCGACTGGATACCCTCCATATTCGGCAGAGCTCTTCTCTGTAGCATATCCCATGCATGCTCAATCGGGTTCAAGTCTGGCGACTGAGCAGGCCAGGGCAGGACATTGATGTTAGCTGCGGCGAGAGTCTGTCTTACAACTCTTGCGGTGTGCGGTCGTGCATTATCATGCATTAACTGAAATAAGGGACCGATTTGCACTTGTAGAGGAACGATGACGTCTGATACAATCGTCTCAGCATAAATTTGAGCGTTGAGGTTGCCTCTGATCCAAATCAACTTAGTTCTTCCGCCGATCCAAATACCCGCCCATACCATGATGGTTCCACCACTATAAGGATGGACTTCCTGGCAGGATTTTAATCGCTGTTGGCGTCCAGGGGTTCTCCAGTGTCGTATACGTCTTGTATCCGGTCTCATACCAAAACGAGACTCATCAGAAAAGCACACGAAACGCCATTGTTCTTCTGCCCAATTTCTGTGTTCAAGAGCCCATTGATATCGAATCCTACGATTGTGCATTGCTATAGGTGGTACCCGTAGCGGTCTTCGGGAATGAAGGTTCACTTCATGCAAGCGGTTTCTGACTGTTTGGTCGCTAATTAAGTTCCCTGAAGAGTGATGAAGCCTCACGGCTAACATCATGGCGGTTATTGTTGGACCTCTTCGAGTTAAGATTTGAATGTATCGGTCTTGTCTCCGTGTGGTGCAGCGATACCGTCCTCCATGGCGCTCAGCCACGGTACCAGTGCTTCGGTAACGTGTCCAAAGTCGACTGATAACACTCTGACTTGTATTCAGAGCTAAAGCCACAGTACGTTGCCGGGAACCAGCTTCTATCATTCCCACGGCTCTGAGCATTTCTTCCCTGCTTAAATGACGTCGCCGCTCCATAATAACGTTGGTTTTAATCAGTAGTAGGGAAACAGTAGCACTAATAATGTCTTCAATGCGTTGTATGTTTTTATAGGGAAAATATTGACAGCTGATTTTCATCTTTTACTCGAATTTGATTCACAGTTCCTGATTCAAATTATGAAATGCACCAAAAAGGATCCATATAAATTTATAAAATCATAAATTTATTACAAAGCCACATCTCAATCTCAAGAAATCCGCATAAAAATGCTTGATCCCTAGACACTTTTGATGTGTGTACATTCAGACATGTAAGTTATCTAAATATTTGTCACCTTTTAAAATCCTTTATTTCGATAGGTTTAAATTTTTTTTTAAACTCTAATATTGGCGCTAAATTCCGCCATTTTATTTTTATTTTTTTATATTTTTAAAGTACCCAGTGTCACTCTCACAACACTGCAGACTCCTCTCAAACTAAAATCTATCAAGCCGTTCAAGCTCTAGGGCGTGCCAAAGAAATATATATATACAGACATGCATACAATCGAAAAACATAATTAATCCGAAAGAGTAGCAGTCGGGTACAAATCAAACTTCATGAATACCTTCAGTTAATTTTATTTGAGGTTAACATTAATAGGTACTTAATAATATTTATCTAACAATTGCTAATATCAGGCAGTTGGTTCCTGCACCTGTTGGCCCAATCGCTCCAAGCGTTGAAACCGTGACGACTGTGTATGAGCCTGGCGCAGTTGGACGCTCTTGTAATGTTGTCAGTGATCAGATCTGGAAAACAATCAATTTTAATTAGAATACTTTATCTTAGGGAAACTGTGAACCTGGTCTTTGTTGAAAAAACTAGTCTTTTTCAATACAAAAGAAAAGTGTTGTCCGGGTGTGCCAGCAGATGTAGGTAGATGAACATTAACATAAAATAAAAATAGGAATAAAATAATCATTTGTTCTCGAACCGGGGTCTTATGGTTTTTTTCCCACCTGAACTATTATAACATTGTAGATTGCGGCAAAATTTACCTTCATATTCTAAGAATCCTACAGTCACGTGATCCTGACGTGAGTTTAACGTTTTATATCATACCAAAAACAGTGCACAACGCCGCTTAAGAAGTTTTCGCTTCAAACATGTTAATGTAGTTTTCGTACAATGTATGTCTAAGTGACAATTGTGTGTAAGTGTAGGGTGTAGATGTTGTAGTACCTTGGCATCTAACGTTGCAGCCCCTGCCGGGGCCGCCAGTAGTGGTGCACCAGTTGGTGTCCCAAACCTTGAACAAGCCCCAGCCCCGCGAGCCGGTACTGCTGGGCGGACTCACGTACGCGGTGTTGCGTCCACTCGCCGCCTCGATCAGACACACCCCTGCACAAATGTCGTTACTTCATTACAACTTTCATTACAATTATTTGGTTAAATATAGAAGTATGTTTACTTACAATTTCTCATCTGGCTAGCTGGGAACCCTTGCCGACGTAACTCTTGCACCAGCCCGCATCGTGAGAATATTCTCGCCTCACAATTCAAGCTAAGCGCTGCTAGAGCGAACAGGATAATCGTTAGCTTGAGCATATTTACTGAAAGCGAGGATAATGTTAGATGTAGCTAGTTGCAGTTCAACTGTGTCTGATCAACTTTAAGTATGGTATTTATATACATAGTGCTATCATTTTCATAAGTAATCTATGCAGGTCATCGAAAAACAATAGTTCTAAATCTGAATTATTAATGAAAGATAACATTAGTCACTTATGTTTAACCGGAATACAAACAAATTTTGTCCTATTAAAAACGTTTTTGATAAATGGCTAAACCACGAAACGCTATCGAGACGACTTACGGTCATATTCAATAGTTACTCTATCGATGGATTTGGCTACTAGAGATAGAATTTTGACATATTTTGTTTTTTTTATTCATATTTTGTTTGAAGCGTATGTCAAATATATACGAGTATCTCTAGTAGCCAAATCGATCGATATATAGAATATTGAAACGTAAGAAATCTGTGTTATCGTTAACCAATTGCTAAACCTCCAACGTTATTTACTTACTGAAAACTTTGTACATATGACCAGGATTGATAAAATAAGTAAAAACTCACTTTTCAAACAAAACCATGTGGATATCGTCACACAAAAGAATGGCAATCATCGGTTTAGGTTTTCCTTCCCAATTGAGATTGCGTTTTTAGAGGACGCATTATTATTTTTTTTATGTGTAGGGGGGTCAGTGTAAAGCTAAAACCAAGTTTGTGGGATCGCCACCCTTGTCCCACGGCCGCCATCTTGAAAATAGGCGTTGAAATTGTTTTTACGTTATATCTCTTGAACTACTCGTTATACTGTTGAAATTGTCAGTTGACATTTAACTGATAAAAAATAATTGTTAACATTTTTAGTTGCAAATTAAATTCTGTACAACTTTGGTCTTGTAACTTTTTGTCGTAGAACTACAAATAAGAAAATTGTAAGCAAAAATGTTAGAAATTCGAGAAAAAAAATTAGTTTAGGTTTTGTTACAGCGCTCCGAATGAGTATTATTTTTCAGTACTCTTAACTTAACATATATTACACGTGTGAACTAATAATATGTCATCAGTTATTGTTTTTTTTGTGTTATTACAGGACCTCGATCGGCTCTCATTTTACTGCTCAACCAATAAATTACAACTGAGTTTACCCGAGTATAAATCCATCTCATTCACGAAAAAAGTTAAGGTCGTTAAATACGCCTATTCACTCTGTAATACACCCCTAGAAAATATATCCATGATCAAAGACCTAGGTGTACTCTTTGACTCAAAATTGGACTTTGATGCTCACGTCGATCACATCACATCCCGGGGTTTTCAACTTTACGGCTTTATAAAACGGTCCTACGACTCGTTTAAAAAGCCTTCCTCATTCTTACTATTGTACAAGTCACTCATCAGATCTCAGCTCGAATATGCTACGTGTGTTTGGAACCCATTTTATGATAAACTAGCTGTCCCGCGCAACTTCGTATGCGTAATTTTTCCCCGTTTTTGCAACATTTCTCGTAGCTGCTCTGTAGCGCGATGTTATTAGCCTTTAGCCTTCCTCGATAAATAAGCTATCCAACAAAAAAAGTTTTTTTCAAATCGGACCAGTAGTTCCTGAGATTAGCGCGTTTAAACAAACAAACAAACTCTTCCGCTTTATAATATTAGTATAGATATAAGATATTGTTAGTATTATTCATGATTGCGCAATTGTTTGTTATCCTGAAGAAATAAAAAAAACATTTTTTTTAATTATTAATTTTGCAATATTATTAATAAATAATTATTGACTCTGTTCCACTTCATTACAGAATTTTAAAATTATTGATTTTTAAAATAATTTTAAATCAGATGGCCGTTACCGAGAATACTGTCCAGGTAGAAAATACCCAAGTGACCATTAGAGAACAAAAGAAGCCTGCTATTATTATTATTATTATTTCTAACCTCTCTTATTGTAAGAATATCTGATAATATTTCTCCTTTCGGGGAGTAATGACCAAGGTGCTAAAAAGACCATAGTGTGGAAATGTCCATAGTGCTGAAATGACCAATATCATAATGACCAATTGTACAACCGTCCATGATACCGAAGTGCTTAAATGACCAATTACACAAATTGGGCATGATACCAGTGCTAAAATGTTATAATAATAATAAAAATAGTTGTCTTAAAATATTTATTTAGCTCTAATTTAGCTTACATTTAATATAATTGAACATAAGAAAACTAATCATCATTTATTATTATTCATTTTGAAATAAAATTAAACTTATAAAAGTTATCATCATTTTTTTAACAATCATTTTTAAATAACATTATATAACTGAAATACTAGATCGGGGGGCCTTCTAGTATTTCAGTTTTATATACATTTCTGAACATTTTCGCTTATAACTTTTTGTTTATAGTTCTAAGACAAAAAGTTACAAGACCAAAGCTGTAGAGAATTTCATTTGCAACAAAAAATGGTAACATTTTTTTGATATATCATAAAAACCATTTCAACCCCTATTTTCAAGATGGCGGCCGTGGAACAAGGGTGGCGACCCCACAAACTTGGTTATAGCTTTACACTAACCCCCTCAATACATCAAAAAAATAAAATTGCGTCCACTAAAAACGCAAGGTAAAATAATGTAACATTTCAATGGTCTATATGTTAATAAAGAAGTTTGAATGTCCTGACGTAGAAAGAGACAGATGAAACTTCCAAAGTGAAGTTCTAATATTTTGACATCAAGTAGTAATTAATTATGTAGAAATTCATTTATATGTAATCTTATTAACTATTATTCGAAAGTTATATATGCAGTGAGAGCGTATCCGACTGCTATGTAAGAGGTTGTGGGTTCGATTCCCACAGGGGACACCACTTTGTGTGATGCACTAATTGTTGTTCCGAGTGTGGATGTACTTCGTGTTCGTGACTTGTTGTAAAGTCCCCCGCGATACAGGGCTTGCAACCTACTGCGGGAGTCGTTATCTTAAAAAAAATATGTCCGATTTAGTATTTAATAAAACTTTCTCGATTTGTACCCATTATAAAATTATAAAAGCTACGGGCATTAATCGCTTTAATATTTTATTTTAAAGCTAAATACCTTTGTTTTATGGCCCGATGTTTCGACCGTATTGCAACGGCCGTGGTCACGAGTAGACCCTAAATATTTTAATGGGCTTATTTTATCTAAGGAAACATAATTCTTTTATTTTTAGAAATAAAAACTGCATTCCAACATTAACTGAAAGCATACTATTCTGTGCTGAAAGGGACTTGCCAAAGCTGGGCATCGAACAGGTTTTTTTTAAACACGTAATACTTATTCTTAATAATGATATCAAGTGTTTTTATGATACCGATCGAAAGGATAAATCATAAGGAATTAATATAATAATACAAATGTATGTAAAATAATTTTATAAATGGCTTTCCCTAAAATTTTAATTTATTAAAGACATTTGATCTCTAATAAATTAAAATTTTAGGGAAGGCCATTTATAAAATTCAAATTAAATTTACAAATGTGCTGAGACAAGGGCAACACGAAGCAGAAACACTAAGTATTGCAAATAGTGAAATAGATAGAGATGTGCTTTTTAATTTGAAGCGGCGGTAGCCTAATGGCTAAGGCATCGGTCTCACAATCGCGAGATCGCGTGTTCGAATCCTACTCATTATACTACTGACGTGAACCCACTCCTCACAAGCAATTTATGCTTAGCTATAATACTTAGCTGGAGGGGTTAACAGGATTGCTAGTAATGTGCGACTACCACATAGGTAATTGAAAATTGGTAATTGTAATCTTTAGAAACAAAAAATTATAGATTTGTTCCTTATGATTGACACTTTTATCTGCATTATTAAAACACAATGTTTTTGTTTTCGTAGTTGCACGTTTTTTATTCGTAAGTAATTATTCTTTGAGTCTTTTAACAATTTATTTCATTAAGTACGTTTTTTTAGAATTTCTTGCTCCAAATTACGTTCAAACATGTAAGCTATCTAAATTCCTTTATTTCGATAGTTTTGAAGATTTTTTAAACTCATATATTGGCGCTAAATTCCGCCATTTTATTTTTATTTTTTTATATTTTTAAAATACCCAGTGTCGCTCTCACAACTACACATATCTAACGACACCTCTCAAGCTAAAATCTATCAAGCCGTTCAAGCTCTAGGGCGTGCCAAAGAAATATACCTACAGACATGCATACAATCGAAAAACATCACCCTCCTTCTTGTGCAGTCGGGTAAAAATCAAACTTTATGAACCTTCAGTTAATTTTATTTCAGGTTAACATTAATAGGTACTTAATAATATGTATCTAACAATTGCTAATATCAGGCAGTTGGTTCCTGCACCTGTTGGCCCAATCGCTCCAAGCGTTGAAACCGTGACGACTGTGTATGAGCCTGGCGCAGTTGGACGCTCTTGTAATGTTGTCAGTGATCAGATCTGGAAAACAATCAATTTTTAAAAAGAATACTTTAGCTTAGGAAAACTGTGAACCTGGTCTTTGTTCAAAAAACTAGTCTCTTTCAATACAAAAATAAACGTGTTGTCCGGGTGTGCCAGCAGAAGTGAAAATGAACATTAACGTTGTGTATTTTTGAATATTTTGGAATGGTTAGGGAATATATATTTTTTTAAAATTTACATTATAAAAGTATCATTTATGTGGTTAAATACAATATTTATCTATTTTAAATACAATATTCGCTGTCGTACACAAACATGACAATTTAAAAAATGACAATGGCAACGAAATGCCAATAAAATATAAAATATTAAATCACAAATTAAAAAACAAAAATAAAAAGGGAGTTTTAGTAAAATGTATGTCTAAGTAACAATTGTGTGTAAGTGTACGGTGTATACGTTGTAGTACCTTGGCATCTGACGTTGCAGCCCCTGCCGGGGCCGCCGGTAGTGGTGCACCAGTTGGTGTCCCAAACCTTGAACAAGCCCCAGCCCCGCGAGCCGGTACTGCTGGGCGGACTCACGTACGCGGTGTTGCGTCCACTCGCCGCCTCGATCAGACACACCCCTGCACAAATGTCGTTACTTCATTACAACTTTCATTACAATTATTTGGTTAAAATATAGAAGTATGTTTACTTACAATTTCTCATCTGGCTAGCTGGGAACCCTTGCCGACGTAACTCTTGCACCAGCCCGCATCGTGAGAATATTCTCGCCTCACAATTCAAGCTAAGCGCTGCTAGAGCGAACAGGATAATCGTCAGCTTGAGCATATTTACTGAAAGCGTGTATAATGTTAGGTATAGGTAGTTGCAGTTCAACTGTGTCTGATCAACTTTAAGTATGGTATTTATATACTAGTGCTATCATTTTCAAAATTATTCTGTGCAGGTCATCGGAAAAATTGCAGTCGAACTATATTTCTAAATCCGAATGCGTAAAGAAAAATAACATTAGTCACTTATATTTTATCAGAATTAAAACAAATTTTGTACTAATTAGAAACGTATCGACAAATGGCTAAACCACGAAACGCTAACAAAACGACTTACGGTCGTATTCAATAATCAGCCTATCGATAGATTTGACGAATGTAAGACAACTGTGTCATCGATAACCCATCCCTAAACCTGAAACGTCATTTACTTACTAAAAACTTTGTCCATATGACCAGGAATGATAAGAAAAGTCGCTTAAAAAGTATTTTTTTCCCAAACAAAACCTGGATATCCTCACAAAAAAGTTTTTATTTCTCACTTTTTAGTGTGGTCATTGGTTTGTAGTTGATATAAGTTACAAAAGCATAATCCCAGCTGCTCATTTCTTTTTACCAAATGTTTCGTTTTATTTTATTTTAGAATTTTAGGGAAACTTACAGCTAAGTATAAAATTTGTGTATCAAGATGAAGGCCAATTATGAGTTTCCACTATTTTTTTACACACACTTTACTTTACATACACTTTTTTTTTTCTTATATTTCTACTCATTATGAAATGTATAAATCACTGAGTACATTATGTTTAAATGAGAATAAATATGGTATAAATGTAATAGTGATACATATTATGAAAAGTAATAGTCGCATAAGGCTTTCCTCATTATATTTATGCTAGTGTAAAACAAGTCCATATCAACCTGCCGACATGTTACATTGTAAGTACGGCAAGCTCGTAGTAAATATGAGTTATGCCTATATGTACAACGTTTTGGGATACAAGGCCGTTGATTTTTGGGGAGGTCACCTGATACTAGACTATCAGTTCCATTACATGATTTGATGGAAACGGAAGTATCAGGTATCGAACACGGTACTCAGATCAAGACCTGCAATAATTATTTATGAATAGTTCCACTGGTCATTCGTGGTCTTCATCATCAGTTCCATTTCACTCAATGAAGTTTAAGTTTAAGAGTAAATGCACGAATTACAACAAAATATACACAAATTATTATAGCCTTTAATATTTGAAGAGTTGTTTCGAGTTGCTTCGATTATTCTAACAATGGAACCAATCTGGAATATACCCTTTCAAACACACAAAGTTTTTTTTAAAATAGGTCTAGCCGTCTGCGAGTAATCAGGAAACAAACATTTAAAAAAAAAATACATTTGAATTGAAAATCTATGAAATGCATATTCTTTGAAACTAATGCATGAATTATATTCGTGTAAATAGCTGTAAATCTAGATTAAGATTTGCGAGATTTTGATATGATTAGTGTTGTAGTTTTTATGTTATATTAAATTGTGTACGAATCTTGTTTTAAACAATATTTTATATGGGAATAAAGTATTTCCCAAAATAAAACCGACTACTGAAGTAAGACAGTAAGTTACAGTGGTCAAATATCGTGTCACAATTCTGCAGCGTATGCTGTAAAAAAAGTAACACAGCTTACGGATGTTGAAACAGCAATGCTAATCATGGTCTGATGATGTCACAAGTGTTGTTTTGCTTCCTAAGTGAATAAATCATTTTGAATGTGGTTACCAAATTTGAATTTCTCATCTGAACTAATGTCCTGACGTAGAAAGATATAGATATAAAAAGATAGATGAAACAACCAAAGTGAAGTTGAAATATTTTGACTCCAAGTGGGATTTATTGTGTAGAAATTAATTTAGATGTTATCTTATGACTATTATTCAGAAAGTTATATATTGACTTAATATGGATATCAAAATAGATTCGATTTAGTAGTCCGGAAGTGTAGATAACATTGTAAAGCTAAGATTAATCGTAGGTTATAAACAGTTAAATATATATTTATATTGAAATTTGATATCGTTGGATAATGAACAGAAGATAACAACGTATATGTATGAAGCATGGCTCTTTGTTATCTATGTAGGTAGAAAAAATAAATTAAACTAGAGTTGTTTACCGCAAAGAAACATTTGAAACGTCCGAAAACCACCTCGGCAAATTTTTGCGGGTCAAGGTTTTTTTTTAAATATCATCGTGGTTGAATATCTACGAATAAACAGATCACTTTATCTATGTAATCCTGAAAATGTCACAGACAGACGTTACTTTTACATTTAATATGTATTAGAACAGATAAAGCATTAGTCGGGTATTGGATAAGAGTAAAATAGCCATCATACATTTTGGTATAAGTATTACACAAAAACTCGTAAAGCTGAAGAGTTTGTTTGTTTGAACGCAGTAATGTCAGGAACTACTGATCCGAATTGAAAAATTATTTCACTGTTGGATAGTCCATTTATCGAGGAAGGCTATACGCTATATAACATCACGCTGCGACTAATAGGAGCGGACCAGCAATAAGAAATGTTACAAAAACGGGAAAATTTACGCATACGCAGTTGCGCGGAATAAAGGCGAAGGTTTAAAAGTTTGTACAGTCAGCTTCAAATAGTTAGTTACACTCAAAGTGCTCAAATAAATAGGTGCAACCAAAAAGTCAATAACTTCGTTACAAACAGAGTGTCCTTAAAGTTCGAGACATTTAAATCGCCATATAGATAGTTGCAATCAAAGCGCCATAAATATAGTTACAGTCATCCCGCATAAAACCTCTTCTCACTCAATCTAGTGTTGTTTGTTATTGTCTATCAGTCATATCCAATGTCAAATGCAATAGTAAGTCAAGCGGATTTATATTACAGCAATAATAATATTTAAAGTTTAAGTATGGCTACATATCGCGTGAATGACAACATAAAGCATCACATTATATTCTTGAGGAATGAAGGCCTATCAGTAACTGAAATATCAAATGAATTGGGAATATCCGTAAGTATCGCTTTATATGAGTTACCTATCTTGTAGAATCTAAATCAAAATTTTATTAATAACTTATTCTGTATTTTTTTTAGAGAACCACCGTATACCGTTGGATTGAGAGATTTGAAACCGAAGGCGCATTACATAACCATGTTTCGGTTGGTCGTCCACGTCAAACAAGTGCAACATGTGATAGAAATATAGTACAGCGAGCTATTACCAACCGATTCATAAACTCCAGGAGTATCGCTGTGGAATTTGGCACATCGCAGAACACGATAAGGCGACGACTGCAAGAACACGGGTTACGCCATCGTATTCCAGCGAAAAAACCCATTTTAACACCGAGGCTTAAAGCACAGCGTCTACAGTTTGCACAAAATTATATAAATTACAATTTTGAGAATGTAATCTTTGTAGACGAAAAAGTATTTTGTTCATCTGCCCAGGGACGCCTATCATTATATCGCACATTAAACACCAGATACGACGAAAGGAATGTCCTCCCTAACAATCGTAGTGGTCGAATCACCTTAGGGTTTTGGGGATGGATGAGTCAAAGTGGACCAGGAGAGCTCGTTAAGGTAGGAGGCAGAATGAATGGCGCCCGATATAAAGAGATCCTCGAAAGTGTTTTACTTCCGACAGCCAGGATATTTTTTCCTCATGGAAGAATTAGGTTTGTGCAAGACAACAGTTCCGTGCACAACTCCCGAGTTGTACAGCATTACTTGGCAGATAACACGGACCTGGAATTGATTAAGATGCCGCCTCATAGTCCCGACCTAAACCCAATTGAGAATTTGTGGGGCAAAATGGTTCAGGTTTGGGACAATACTCGAGCACGAACCACCGCCGCCTTAAGGACTCATGTCGATGAAATCTGGGAGTCCATGAGAGGAGAGCAATTTTGCTACAATGCTGTCCAATCTATGCGCAGACGTCTTTCTGATGTGATTCTCGCAGACGGTGGATATACACGTTTTTAATAAATAAAGATATTTTTTACAATATATTACTACTTTTTACAACTATGTCTTTTTTTTAAATTTTATATCCGATGAGAATTTTTATTGTTCCGGACGTTCGTTGTGTGTATTTATACTTATTTACTAATTAATATGTGTATATTTTAAATAGTAAATACGTAGAAATAAATACGTATAAATTTCTTAAATAAAGTGATGTAAAAATCATAATTATTTAATCATAAATTAGCATTCATATCTCATACTAGGAGCTTTTAACTTATACTCATTAATTTTAGCAATGAGGTTTATTAGGTTGAGATCTATTTTCAGCCAGCTGTTTATTGCTCGTAATATAAATATTGTATACAGCTTTGCACAAAATTCTTTACAAACAAATGACATATCAATGACGTCACGCACGAAATGAAAAGGACAGAACTACTTCTTATAGTTCGGATGACATTTTAACTATCATTGAACCTGACAGATGAAATTATATTTAAAACATATAGCAGTAAAGTTTATTTTTGTAATGCGTCGATGACTGTAACTATATATATGGCGCTTTGACTGAAACTATCTATATGGCGATTTGAACGTCTCGAACTTTATGGACACTCTGTTTGTAACGAAGTTATTGACTTTTTGGTTGCATCTATTTATTTGAGCACTTTGAGTGTAACTAACTATTTGAAGCTGACTGTACGTACGTAACATGTATAAGGACATGGTCCTTTGTAAATAGATTTCAAAGGAAAGGGAAGGGGGGACAGGATGGTAGGTATATACCTACAAATAAAACATGTTGGTAATACTAATATTTTTTTACAAAGAAAATTAAAGAGCCTGCTAGCGGATACAGCTAACTGAATTAATTTTGATTGAAATATTTCACCAATTTCAATATATTAAATTATATAATCTCATTACGTATTTGTGCGTTATTGTAATGTAAAACGCAAGGTTTATCAAGATGCTCCATCTAAAACGAACGGTACTTTTTTAAATCTTAGCAAAGATTTTTTATGTCAGAAAAGTGAAAAATGAAACATTTTATGAATAAAATTAACTTCGGGAGATAAAATATAATAAATAAACATTTAATTCTTTGATATAATTAATTTTGACCATAAATTACACCCATTTATCTGTAACAAAACACAAAAATATTAATTTACTTTATTAGTAATACTGATAGTTTTGTTAAAAAAAAAAAAAAAAAAAAATATTAGGAAAAGGTAAAAATTACTCCGCGCGCTTTTTCTTTTCGCTGTATTGTTTTTATTTGAAATCTTTTCCTCGCAAATATGTTATAAAACGTTGTATAACATACGTGCGCTTTGATTATTACAGCCTCTGCTTTCTTGTAGCAATATCGCCTCGGCTGTAATTGTAATTTTCAACTTACCGCACTGTCATAATGTACTAATATGGACACCTTTTTATCGGAAACAAAACTAATTAAGACCTTGTTTATTGTCTAGTTTGTGCAACGACAATATGATTCAGGAGTCAATGAGTCTGGCAGCCCGGCTAAGGCCACCGCGATAATACCTACACTATACGAATATTAATTTGTAGTTCGGGTGACATATATCTAGCTAAGCGGGATTTACCACATAAACAAGAAACGGCGGTAGAAGATTTTGAAGCGGCGGTAGCCTAATGGCTAAGGCATCGGTCTCGCAATCGTGAGGTCGCGGGTTCGAATCCTACCCATTATACTACCGACGTGAACCCACTCCTAACACAAGCCTTTGAGCTTAGCTGGAGGGGTTAACAAGATTGCTAGTAATGTGGGACTCAATCCCACATTGCTAGTTATCTTTTTTAATTAAAAAAAAAAAAAAAAAAAAACACAACAAGTCACGTACCTATATGCTACAAAGTCAAGGACCTTAGTCCTTTTGTAGATAAGTAGGTTTATTAAGCAGCGATAAGTCGGCATGGTATTTATCGAGATTAAAATTAGTGAATACATGTACATTTCTTGAAACAGTACAGTGGCATAGTAAAAATATGCTTTATCTACTGCTGTATAGGTATAAATACATATACGGTAGTACACGCAATAATTACTGTTTTTTTTTTAATCTAAGAAGTATCTACCTTTTTATAAGGTCGTTGTTCCTTTTATCAATAAGGTTATGAAATGATAATTAATATTACGTACAAACAAACACTTAGGTTATCTTTACGATTCGCATTGATTTCGCAAAATGTAATTTACCACGATTACCTAGATTGTTTACTGGAATAGTCTATACACAAATGTTGATAAGCTTCCGCGGTTTCTACACATTATGAAAATATTTACACTACGGGTCTTAATCGCGTGAATAATACGTTTCGACCGTATTGCAACGGCCATGGCTACGGCCGTCGAAACGTCGGGCAATAAACAAGGTATGTTACCTTAAATTATTCACGCGACTAAGACCCGTAGTATATATGTATATTTTCATAATGTATGCAAATGATACATATAATATATTCATATTGTATATTCATTTTATATTGCAATCTGAATTTTGTACACCGATATCGTTATAACATGTTGATCCAATAATAATTTAGCACCTCTGTATCTACCTTACACATGTTTTTGCAAATAAATAAATTTTGTATTTATTAATATCACTTAATGGTTCGAGTCTCACTCAAACCGATTTTTTCTTCAGTAGATTCCTTTACATATTTTGTGCATTAAACTAGCGTTCTCTAACTCTCTCTAACCTATAGATTAATTGCAGGGGTGAGGAGGGAGTCGGCTTTAACCACCAAATACCACCCCTCCCCCTTTGGGTGCGCTTATAATGTTTAAACTGAAAATAAAATGCTAAATAACGATCATTTACACCACCCACAGGTACGCCGGCCGTACCGAGCTGCCAGATAACTTGAAGTCGATGTTTCGTCCGATCGCCATGTGCGTGCCAGATTCCCTCACCATCGCAGAGAACACTCTTTTCTCCGATGGGTTTACTAATTACAAGTTGAATGCTAAAAAGGTGATGGTACCCATAGATGTAATATTAACTATTTTCTAAGGGTTTTTTAAGAACCGTAATCAGTTACGGTTAGCCTATAATTGCTCATTTGCAAAGATTTGAGATGCAAAGATCTGTATTACCTATACCGTTAGGTACTGACTGACTAATTTATCAACACACAGCTCAAACCACTAAATTTGGCTACCAGATGACATCGGCATCTAAGAAAGGATAGGAATATAAAATACAAAATAATTTTTCAAAATTCACAAAGTTTCAGGCAGCAGAGCGGCGAGCGAAATCTAATTTTATTATAAATCTTAACATCACACAACACTTCCGGAACACAGGGGTCCGATATTCGGTGTTCGTGTTTTTAACCTCAGATCTCTAAATGAGCAGGAGGGGGAATGAGATTGGAGCAGTAAAACCTCAGAACCTGTCAGAGAACTGGGAAAAACGTCCTGAGAATGAAGTGTCCAACTTTCAATATTAGAATCCGTAAGAGTTGCCATCTTCGTAATCGGGTCGGCTTAGCAGTATTTAATGAACAAAGAAACCAACGAATTGCTACATAATATTATGTTCGGCTTCAGTAACATTAACATTAGCGCTGATAGTTAATTCAGGGCACATTTTGGCAGTATTAACGACAAAGCCGAATCGAATCAATTAGGTCTGTTATCGCCCGTCCTAGTGCATGTGTACGATATAATCGATCGGGGTTTTTCCCGAACATTCATCTACATAATAGTGATTCGATTTTACCGCCCGACCGGCATCAGCCCGTTTAGTTATGCCATTTTAACGCCCGGCTGTGCCGATTAGTCCGCTTATATGTATAGCAACCCTTACTCAACATACTGATTCCTGAGTTCGGCATCGGATGATTCTGAAGATGCTCCTGTTCCGCTTTTTAATGCTCATAGATAGCGGCTTGCCTTATTGAAAGACATGGTTTTAGGTATACACGTTGTACCAGCTAGCAATGCAGCAGCTGTCGAAACAAGATCACTACGATTTTGGGTTACGTTCTATGGTGGCTCTACTCCGATATGCTGGTTCCAAAAGAAGGGCTTATCCGCATTTGCCGGAATCTGAGGTTCGTATTAGGCACTAATTTTACCAAGTCATTGAGTCCAATGATTTATTTTGCGACCCAAAGTGCACAGACCCAAATGGAATACATCATCTTGTATCGTCGACTCATATAGACGTGCGCATAATTAATAAATTAACAATTGCATAAATAGTGACCTAGTTTACCGACTCTGTGTTTTATACGAAATTAGTTTAATTATGAACAATTGATAGTGTTATTTGCCTCAAAAATGGATGGTAGTCCAACGCGAAGCGGCCCCCCTGCACCATCAACGCCCAAAAGTGAGAAAATGGAAGTTATTTCAACACCGGAAATACAGCAATGGATGGGGTCTGTCCAACAGTACCTTGGCGAAATATGTACGATTTCCGCCGACGGAAAACTGAACTCGGAGCAAAAGTTGAGGATTGCTAACCTCTGCCGCCAAGTTGGAAATAGTGTTGCTCAATTGGCTGTTCAGTATCAGTCACTCAAACAGAAAGCTATTCAAACACATGTGTCCTTGCAGAATCAAAGTGACCAACTGGATTTGGCGAAAAATCTGACAGAGATTAAACAAACGATCAAAGAGTCCTGTACCAACCAAGCCATGAAAAATTCTTCCTTCGCTGACATGGTGAAGAAGGGGACCAATAGTTTTGTTCGGCCTACTTCTCTGAGTTCCGTAGCCATTTATCCTAGTGATAGGTCAAAAACTAGCGATAAAACAAAAACTCTGGTCCAGAAAATCGTCTGTCCTAAAGAAATGCAGCTGAAAGTTCGCGGTGTCCGAAACACAAGAAACGGAGGGGTTATCATCAGCACGGAGTCCAAAACCGACCTAGAAAAACTAAAGCAATCAGTGCAACTAGCCAAGTCAGGTCTTACCGTCGACGAAACCCAAAAGCGTAAACCCCGCATTATAATCATAGGAGTCCCTACACAAATCAGCGAAAATGAGGTCTTTAAATGTATCTACGAACAAAACATAGTAGAGAAAGTACCGTCCTTGACTAGAGACTCATTTTTGAGCTCAATAAGACTCAGCCACAAATCTGGGAAGAAAGACGCAATGACCTGTAATTACATCCTGGAAGTTTCAGCAGTCATTCGTAAAGCCCTAATCACTCAAGACAGAGTTTTCATTAACTGGACATCCTGCCCTGTACGTGACTTCACGCTAGTAACCAGATGTTACAAATGTCAGCAGTACGGACATGCAGCTAAAACGTGCAAGACTCCTGACTCTACATGCGGTCATTGCGGTCAAGACGGGCATTCAATTCAAGACTGCAAAAAGAAATCAGAGGCGCCTAAATGTGCCACTTGCGTGCGCTTCAAAAAGCCAAGCAATCACAAGACGGGAGACACCGACTGCCCTTGACTGACTTGAATATAAACATTAGCTCAAAGTCTTGCGATTCAGGAACCCATAACTACCTTAATTTGTGTTCATATCACGGTCTTCAGTCCGCTCATACATTATCTACCCATCAAAGCGGTTCCTGTCTCGATCATGTAATGATTAAATCCAACTTGACATACATTACGCTTGTTACTAACTCAACTGTAACTGATCACCACGCTGTCCTACTAACAGTAAATTTGACGCCACCTAAGCAGATTCGTCCGCAGACAAGGTCTAAATTAGACATAAACAAACTCGAACATGATTTACGCAACATCGATTTTTGCCCAGTTTACAATAATGCCGACCCTAATATATCTCTGTCGTATTTAATTGAAAAGGTCCAGCAAGCAATTTTACGCAACACAAAAATAATAACAATAAATAAGAAAAATTGTAATATTAAACCCTGGATTACTCCTGGTCTTATACGGTGTATAAGACACAGAGATCGACTCCATCAGCGAACAAGACGAGACCCTGACAACCTTATACTACTAACCAAATATAAAAGATACAAAAATTTTTGTAACAACCTACTCAAAAAGTTGAAAATTAATTATGACAGAGATGTATTACAAAGGGCAGGTAATAATAGTAAGCAGATATGGCAACATATTAAAAGTATGACTTACTCCTCGAAACAGCACGAATCAAATTCGAGTTTACTGCACGCTAACTCAACACCACTTAATTCTGCTAACCATGTAAATAACTATTTTGTTAATGTGGGCAAAAACCTTGCTGAACGTATTCAAAACCAAAATTATAGCCTAGGATATAATCATCCCCCCCAACCTATCTGCAACGTTAGCTTAAAGTCGCTCGTTATGTTTGACACTGATGAAAATGAAGTAGCTCGAATTATCACTAGCCTGAAGGATAACTGTGCCGCTGGCTCGGACAATATTAGCAATAAAATCATTAAATATTTTAAACATATTTTTGCACCTCCTTTAACATATATTTTTCGACTTTGTCTATCTGAAGGGATTTTTCCTCGATGTCTAAAGAAGGCTGTAGTTATTCCAATCTTTAAATCCGGCAACAAAGATCTTGTAACCAATTACCGTCCGATATCCCTACTTCACTCAATATCAAAAATATTGGAAAAAATTATAAATATTAGGTTAGTTAATTACTTAGAAAACAACCAGTTCCTATCCCCTTCACAATATGGTTTTAGAGCTAAACTGTCCACAGCCGACGCGACTCATAGCTTGACAGATTATGTTTCTCAGGAGCTTGGCAAAGGGAATCAGGCCCTGGGCATATTCCTTGACCTTGCCAAAGCTTTTGATACTATTTCAATTCCCATTCTCCTAACCAAGTTAGAGTCTCTGGGCATAAGAGGGACACAGCTAAAACTCTTGGCAGACTATTTAGATGAAAGATACCAGTGTATCAAAATAGACGACATTATGAGTGAAAATCAAAAATGTTCCGGTTTTGGTATACCTCAGGGTAGTATTTTGGGCCCTACGTTATTTTTAATTTACATAAATGACCTTTGCAACCTAAATATTGGCCATGGCAAGATAATAGCATATGCTGACGACACAGCTATTATATTTACAGCTAAAACCAAGACAGATTTGTTTAAAAAAGCACAGCAAGGTTTTAATATTATAAATAATTGGCTTTGTCATCATTTACTAACAATAAACGCTGATAAGACAAAATATATCCATTTTTCTATGCGCCACTCATACCACAACGGCGCTGACACAGATTTATTTGCACACTATTGCAACAATCCCTCAGAGAACACATGTAACTGTCCTATTATTCACAACACTAGTAACATAAAATATCTCGGTGTTATTATCGATGACACACTTTCATTTTAAGTATCACATTGAAAATTTAGTGACTAGAGTCAGAAAACTAATGTTTGTTTTTAAAAAACTTCGTACCACCGTAGACTCAAAACTGATCTTACAAATATATCAAGCTCTGTGTCAGTCCGTCATTCAATATTGCATCACTTCATGGGGTGGAGCACTAAAAACCATTATACTACCTCTTGAAAGAGCTCAGAGAGCAGTTTTAAAAGTAGCTACCTTTCGTCCTTTCCTATTTCCCACTTTCCTTCTCTATAAATGCTGTAAGGTACTGACTGTTCGCCAGCTATTCCTACTAAATGTCATTTTAAAACAACATAAGCTGCTCACCTTCAATGCTGACATTACTAACAAGAGACGAAAAGATATAGTCTGCACATCTAATTCTACCTCAAGATATACATTTACAAACAGATTTTTTAATTTTATAGGCCCTTTTTTGTATAACAGATTAAACCGAATAATAAATATATACCATCTTAATTATTTTAATTGTAAAATAGCTATAAGTTCGCAATTACAAGCTATGTCATACGAAGAGACGGAGGATTTACTGGTAGTAATAAAATAAAAAAAAGGCTCAAATTTCTCACTAATTATGTAATTAGCATAATATAAGTTAATTTATTTATCTTTGTTTGATATTTAGTTAACAGTTCTTATTTTTAGTTAAGATTAGTTTTAGTTTCAGAAAGTATTTGTTTTAAATACTTTTTTACTTTCTCGCCTGAAACACAGGTTTCAACCTAGTTCAGGCAAATATCCAACTGTGCCGTTTATTATTTATAAGTGTACCTAAGTTATGCTATTGTACCTATACTTTATGAATAAATTTTATTATTATTATTATTATTAAGTATGAACTCGAGATTTTATGAATACGAGGGGCATGCCAAAAGTTTCTGGATACTGTTCACCCTTTAAATTGACACGAACAACTTATATACCATCGAAGACGTTAGTTAATGCTATTTATTTTGACATTAATAATCTATAGCGGTAATCTCAGGAACTACTGATCCGAATTGAAAAATTCTTTCACTGTTAGATTGCCCATTTATCGAGGAAGGCTATAGGCTATATTTAGGTAAACTCAGTTCTGCAGCGTGTGCTGTCAGCAAAGTTAGACAGCTTACGAATGTAGAAACAGCTCGACTAGTATATTTTGGTTATTTTAACAGCGTCATGTCCTACGGCATATTGCTTTGGGGCAAGGCGGCTGATATACAAACTATTTTTATTCTTCAAAAATATTCTGCTTTATGTTTGTAAAGCAAAACTTACATTTATATAACAAAAATAGTGATATTCACTCTGTGAATACAAGAAATAAGCACAAATTGGTAGGTCGATATCATAGGCTTCATAAAACTCATAACTCATTCATGGGACTTGGTGTTAAATTTTTCAATAAAATCCCAGTCAGCATATCGAGTCTACCAGTAAATAAATTTAAGAATGTAGTCAAGAGACATCTTATACATAGAGCTTACTATTCAATCGATGATTATTTAACTGATAAAGATAAATGGATGTAGTTCGTGCTCCCTATTAATGTATTGGGTTGTATAGTTTATTGCATTTTACTAGGTGAATATTGTTGTCACATATTGATAATGTTACTTAGGTAATAGTTAAGAAAACGATTTACTTTTGTAAGTAAAGATTCTGCGTGATAAATTACGGCCATTCTTTTCTTTCTTTAAAAAAACATGTATACTTATTCATTAAGTAGCATTAAATTGGCCAATATTTAAGCACAAAGATTTTACATCGTAAGTGGATGCTCCTACTATGTTGTGCCCATTGAGGCTGATGTATCCGATCACGTGTACTCTTCTAATATTATTGACATCTTTTTTTTTGCATCAGTCCTCTAATGTGGTGTATAATAATTATAATGGTGGCAGCACCTTACCTGCATAAACAGTTTATAAACAGAGAAACATTGTAAACATTGGCAATTTGAAAAGAGTGGCCACGAGTTTTTATTGCCTGTTCTTTTCTCGGGCTTTACCTATTGTTTGCGAACAGGCATTACCAGTAAATGTAGAATCGACTTTTAAATTTTGCTTCCTAAGTGAATAAATCATTTTTATTATTAACACCACGCTGCGACCAACAGGAGCGGAGCAGCAATGATAAATGTTGCAAAAACGGGAAAAATTTACGCATACGAAGTTGCGCGGGACAGCTAGTAAGAAATAAAATGTATATTTTTAAGTATCTGGAAACTGTTGGCATGTGTACCTACCTCGTACATACTGGCGTATTTCGTGTTTGTAAAACTTCCCAAAGATTGTGGAATAAATCATAGGAAGTTTGGTAATTTATATTATCGTCACTGCACTACGAGTGCCCGTAGAGAATGACGTTTAGACGTTAAAATAATGTAATCAAGAGTATGTCAATTAAAAACAATAGCGTAGCAATAGCTCGTATTTTAATTCAAACTACTCAAACGGAGCACTAGTTTTTTATGCCATATTACATTAAACGTACGATTACTGAACAAAAGTATAAAATTTCTTGGTACTACTACCACTCTACACGCAGAAAGATCAATACATTTAACGATCAATATGAAAAATGCATTCGTTTTTAATTGTCGTTTAGATGGTAATCCTAGCGATGCGCGACATGAATGTGGCCCGTCTTACTGCGAAAGACGTCCCTCTCTTCGATGGTATAGTCCAGGATATTTTTCCTAACGTGGAGGTGCCAACCCTCGATTATGAAGTCCTCGAGACTGCTATATCCGCTGAGATGCGCGCTGTGGGACTGCAACCGGTGAAGGCTGCGCTACATAAAGTAATACAGACTTATGAGACGAAGGTAATTCTGGTTCTTATTGAGATATACAGAGCGGTACCACTATATAAGTATCACAACAGTATGATGATTTATACGTTGCTTTCCTCTGTTCTCTACTTGTTTCCCTAGCAGTTTGCTATATTGTTCAATTCACGATGATAGAAACCTAGATTTTATTAGGACTCAAACTATCTCCAAATTTCATCTAAATCGGTTTAGCTGTTTGAGCGTGAAAGCGTAACAGACAGAGAAACAAACAGACAGAGACACAGACACGAGTTACTTTCACATTTATAATAATAGTATGGATTACTTGACCATTTAGCGTGTCTCCGTACTACTCTACAAAAAATTACTATGTGCTGTTTTTGGCTGTCTATTCTTATAAAGTCTTTGAATAAATTACTGCCTCCCTTTTTCAAAAACCCCTGATATAGTTAAGTCTGTAAAGTTGCTTACGACGTTGATGTACTAATATTTTTCCCAGAACTCGCGCCACTCTTCCATTCTCCTGGGCAACACAAATACAGCCAAGACAGTATCGTGGAAGATGTTGGCGGCCACCCACACTCGCCTGTGTAAGCAGAAGGTCCCTGGCTTCGACATTGTAAATGTATTCCCAATCAACCCCAAAGCTTTGACCTTAGGAGAGCTGTACGGAGAGTATAACCTTGGCACTGGCGAGTGGAAGGATGGAGTGCTTTCGTCTATCATGAGAACTATCTGCCAAGGTAATATAAATACAAGTCAATTGCCGAATTAATTTACCCAAGCGCATCACTACTGCCCTTCCTAGAACAGTGCAATAGAATAATCCAAACTGCTCATTACTTTTTCAAAATGTTGCGT
This sequence comes from Herminia tarsipennalis, assembly GCA_945859575.2. NCBI lineage: Eukaryota > Metazoa > Arthropoda > Insecta > Lepidoptera > Erebidae > Herminia > Herminia tarsipennalis. Next base: position 2,470,461 of record OX243834.2, on the reverse strand, counting down.
TTTGCGATACAAGGCTGTTGATTTTTGAGGAGTTCACCCATACTAGACCATCAGTTCCATTACATGATTTGACGGAGGCGAAGAATCAGGTTTCGAACATGGTACTCAGATCGTAACCCGCAATATATAATATTAAATAGTTCCGCTGGTCGTCTGTGGTCTTTATCATCAGTTCTATTTCACTCAATGGTGTTTTTAAGAGTAAATGCACGAATAACAACAAACTATGCCATTTGTCTAGAGGCTCAGAACGGTTTGCGATGCATTGCACCTGTTTGGTTATTTTAACAAGCTTTTATTTAACTTGCAATGTTGTTATTTTTGTAAGTATGTGTGTTCGGCACGAATCTTGGCATGAAAGCTAAATTAGAAACACTTCCCTTTATCCAACAGACGAATCCCCAGAACAGAAATGGATAATATTCGACGGTCCCGTCGATGCTATTTGGATAGAAAACCTTAATTCTGTCATGGACGACAATAAATTGCTCACTTTAGTTAACAGCGAGAGAATATCCATGCCTGCTCAGGTTTGTATTACTTTTTTCTTTTCTGCTATTACAAAATTGTTTTTCCCAAATTATTGTTTTTTATGATTTTAGTAATCCCTGCAGCAAGAAGTTGAAATTTGACAGGTAGTTGTCATCGACTAAGAACAGATTTCAAAATTCTTAAAATAAAATCGTTAAAAAAATAAAAAAAATAAAAACATCCCCCTGCACAAAAAATAATATGCAGTCGGAAGTATTATTGGATTTGATGAAATTAGTAAAGTGCCTCCGACTGCATGAAATTATAAAATGATGTAGGGGGTCTTGTTTCCATGTTTTTTGTGCAGGCGGGTTTTTTTATTTTTTTTATTTATTTTTTTATTTAATACTTTTTAGTGGTTATATGATGTAACCGATGTAACAACTAACTTTTATCACAGCTATTGTCAAGTATTGAAAATTAAAAAAAGTATTGTTGCTAACTCAGTGTTTTATAGTATTACAGTCTTAATCATGTTTTACCCTTTTGAAATGCTTAAGATGAGCCTTTTAATTTGATACCCATATTGCAGTATTCAAAACACCTTTTTTTTCACACCTCTTTATTTTGACATCTCACAGCCGCCATGTTTGTTTTTTTCAAACGTCACATACAGTACGATCAACGTAACTTGACCGGATTGAAGTTAGGTTTTTATCACTTTCGCGCATGTCATAGAGATGCGACCCTAAAATTACTAACGAAAACGATTAATTATGTATAATCGATAAAAAATACTATAACAACATTTTAATTCAAAAATATAAAAACACTATTTAAATGAGTTCATAAAAGTTTAAATTTAGAACAGTTACAGTAAATACTAAACAAACTTTGAAAAACAATTGCTTTACGAAAATAATCACAAAAAAACATGAGTTAGTAATACTAATTATGACAATTTGATGCGAAATCGCATCTCTAATTCTCTTGGTTTAGTTACCGCCCCCGCCCCCCGCTTCCTGTCACCATTTACTTCCAAAAAATGCATCTGCGCAACCACTTGACGCCTACTTCAGTCCGGAATAGTTACGTTGATCGTACTATATCTAAGAACACTTGGGCAATCAAGACGAATCTAACGACGCGACGTCTTAATTGTATAAATCTGTTCAGTGGATTGTGAGATATCAGGTAATAAAGAATATTACATACATACAAGATAACGCGCGAAAAACATAACCCTTCCTTACACTCGGGTAAAAAGAGGTAAAATCGTATCAAAGGAAAACCGTTAATGGTAATATTTACATCTTTGGGAAGTAATGGTAATATGAGAATATTACCATTACCTCCCAATTGGTATATATACAGGTGTCTCTCCTGATTGAAACCCTGGACTTAGCAGTAGCCTCTCCAGCTACAGTGTCACGTAACGGTATGGTGTACAATGACTACAAGGATTGGGGCTGGTGGCCCTTCGTTAACTCGTGGTTGGATTCCGTTGATGATGCCGACTATAGAGAAATGGTAAGGAGAATTAATATTGAAATAAATAATATAAATTAATTTTGGGACAAAGCTCACACGGTCATCTGATCCTAAACTAGGTAGAGCCTGTATTATGGCAACCAGAAAACTGATGAACATACTAATTTATACATCATAGAATGACGAACTTAAACAAATTGCAATATTCCAGCTACGACGCCACTTCTTAAACATTTTGACCCCTGTTTTGGAGATGAAACGCTTGCACCTTCAAGAGGGGGAGAGCGTGAAGGGTCAGGAGTTGACGGGAGTAAGATCTATGTGCCGGCTACTGGGGCTCCTGCCCGCTCCTGGGCCGCCAGCACCTGATGAGGAGGATAACGAGGCGTTCTCTAAGATGAGATTCCTTTTCGCGTTAGTTTTTGTATTAAATTGCTAAATCTGTTTTTTTTAAAGATAACTTGCAATGTTTATGTTCCCGTGGTATGTTTGATTTTTATAGCCTAGGTATGTGCTATGCCTAGATATATACTACATTAAAATTCCAACAAAATGCATTTAGTAGTTTTTTCGTAAAAGAGCAACAAATATTCATCTACCGTTACATCCTCAATATACGCCAATCCTTAATAATTATATCTATACTAATATTATAAAGCGGAAGAGTTTGTTTGTTTGTTTGTTTAAACGCGCTAATCTGAATCCAGTCCGATTTGAAAAAATATTTTTTTGTTGGATAGCCCATTTATCGAGGAAGGCTATAGGCTATATAACATCGCGCTACGACTAATAAAAGCGGAGTAGCGACGTGAATTGTTGCAAAAACGGGAAAAATTTCCGCATACGAAGTTGCGCGGGACAGCTAGTTTATTATAAATGTAAAAGTAACTCTGTCTGTTGCCTTTTGGCTCGTTTACTGTTTCATCCTACGATTCTTACGGCCCATACAGCCATGGGACGAATCACGGAGTTCAATTATTAATTTATTTTTTGAATTCTGCGATTCGTCCCATTGCTATTTAATATTGTTATGAAATTTATATCTTTTAGTAAAATAGTATCGTTTAGTAAAAAAAAGCACAGCTTTCTATTCGATCATAATTCTATTCAATCAGCGTTTATGCCACTTATCTAGAGAGACTCTGATGTTTTTAAGATCCTTTATTAGCTTTAGGACAGATTCTCGTTAAGACAGATTCGCTTTACGGCTAAAATTGTACAGTCGTGTTAAAATAATCTTACCACCGCCAATACAGTTTCCGTTACGGTCGCTCAGCTGGTGATCTTCTTGTGTACCTCACGCACCGCTGGGGCAAAAGGCAAGGGCGAGGTTCTCGCTGTCAGCCTCGACAGCCAAGGCGTTTGACAGGGTCTGGCACAAGGCCCTTCTATTGAAACTTCCTTCTTATGGAATCCCCGAGGGGCTCTGCAGATGGATCGCTAGCTTTCTGGACAATCGGAGCATTATGGTCGTCGTTGACGGTGCTTGTTCCAGCCTGAAAACCATTAATGCTGGCGTTCCACAAGGTTCGGTGCTCTTCCCAACACTGTTCATTCTGCATATCAATGATATGCTGTCCATAGAGAACATACATTGCTATGCGGATGACAGCACAGGTGATGCGCGATATACCAGCCAACAGAATGTCCCTCGGAGCGTTGTTCAGGAGAGACGGTTGCAACTTGTGTCAGAAGTCGAGGACTCTCTGGGGCGGGTCTCCGAATGGGGTGAGAGGAACCTGGTTCGATTCAACCCCACAAAGACACAAGTATGCGCGTTCACTGCTCCCTGCACCCATTTGTTCTAGTGCTACAGTTCCAAGGAGTTACACTCCGAGTCACCGAGAGTATTGGGATCCTCGGTGTCGAAATCTCCAGCAAAGTCCTGTTTGGGAGTCATCTGGAAAATAAAGCCAAATTGGCGAGCAATAAAATGGGTGTCCTCAACAGAACGAAGCGTTACTTCTCGCCGGTACAGCGACTTGTGCTCTATAAAGCGCAGGTTCGACCGCACGTGGAGTACTGCTCTCATCTCTGGGCGGGTGCCCCCAAATACTTGCTCGATCTATTTGACTCCCTCCAAAGGCGAGCTGTTCGGATCGTTGATGACCCCAATCTCACGGACAGACTGGAGTCTTTACAGCAGAGGCGTGACTTTGGTGCACTTTGCGTACTCTACCGTCTGTTCAACGGGGAGTGCTCTGAGGAACTGTTTGACATGGTGCCACCGTCACCTTGCTACCACCGCACCACTCGACATCGTAGTAAGGTTCATCCATTCCACCTAGAAACAATACGGTCCTGTACGGATCGATTCCGGCGTTCTTTTCTTCCACGTTCGTGTAGACTCTGGAATGAACTACCTGCTGCGGTGTTTCCCGAGCGCTACGACATGTCTTTTTTCAAACGAGGCTTAAAGAGAGTTTTCACTTCACGGTAGGCAGCGGCTTGGGTGTGTCCCTGACATTCCTGTAGTCCATGAGCGGCGGTTACCGCTTACCATCAGGTGGGCCGTTGGCTCGTCTGCCAAAAAAAAAAAAAAAAAAATTAAGTTTCGATTAAAACGGCCATTTTCGTATTCTTGTAACTTTGCGATCAACCCATCCATCCATAAATTGTAACATCCGTAAAATAAAATATTGAAAAAGTTCTAACGAACTATTTCAATATTTTATTTTCATTTCTTTAGTTTATTATAATTCTTATTGTTCATGCGAGCCTTGTTACTTGATCACTTTACTTCTGTCTTATAGCAACTCTGTCCTAAAGCGAACAAGCCTTCAAGATTTGTTCAAGGGCAAATTCTAGAAGTCACATGCAAGAACACATTTGTGGTCTTTTTAATTTTAAGATGACTTTGGTTACGGGTATTTATCAGCTAGTGTTCCATCAACAGCTTGATCTGGTCAGTATGTTCTACTCTGGAAGAAGAATCTAGAAAGAAGATAGACAACTGGATCCGAGAGCACGAAGGCATCTTCCCTCTTAAGGATACTGTGTACGACTACTATGTAGATGAAAGGCTTCGGGTGTTTAAACCCTGGGAGGACAGGCTGCCTGATAATTGGAGATTTAATCCCAGGTAAAGTTTTTTTGAACACTTATTATTGTAGTAGTGATTTGATAATTTAGAGGGGTTCCATCCTCAGGTTATTTCTATTAACCTTTTTGTAAACAAAGGGATGGTATAAGCCGTTCAGCGATCACATAGAATTTTGGTTTGATGAGGAGAAAGGAGGGGGGAGAGGCTAAAAGTTTTGAACTCGAATACTATGGAATCAGGGGAGCCTTTAGTTTTTTTTAAGATATACAACTTCTACCCCTTATATCGAGAGATTTTTAATGTGCACACACATATGAAATATTTAAATATCTACAGAAAAATATCCACTCGGGCGGAAAACGACCGACAAACAAGGAAGTTCCTTACGACGTTTAATTATTCACCACCGAAGGACGCTCGGATTTGAAGATTTTTTCCTTCATATGTTATAGTTTAATGCCATTGTAACGTCATCTATCTTGCTTCCAACATTTTTTACGGCCGGCGCCTACGAGACTCGCCGTCTCGCCGCGAAGGGCCGTAAAAAACCTACCAAAATAGTCAATACCTAACTAGTATTCACTTAAAATGTTTGTCCGTTAGCCTCGGCTTCCATATGATCCTGGTTCCAACTGTGGAGTTCATCCGCGTGCAGATCATAGCACTGGACATGCTGAAGGCAGGGTATGGAGTCATCATCGGCGGTCCCACGGGCACTGGGAAGACGTACCTTATACAAGGGACCTTGGTTCAGCTGGACCCTGAAAAGCAAGTCTTTTACTTTCTATCAATGAACGAGCCCACTAAAGGTTAAAGCACACTGATCAACTCGGAAAAGGATGGTTATCGTTAAGTACGCTCGCCTTTAACACGTCGTCAACCTGACGTAAGCATGGGACAGCCGATCAGCATTTCCGTTACGTCGGCTCGGCAACGGAGACGCTGCGCTTACGGCTCCGAGGAGCTTGTCCCGTGGCGAAGTGATTACATTATGGATCCGATCAGTGTGACTGAACAGCTCCAGTTGATACAGTGCCGCTCCCTTTCCGAGTTAATAAGTGTGCTTTGACCTTATCGTTGGCAAGTCATACCTCATTCAGGGCATTTAGACCCCGATCTACTGAGACCCTGACGAACTGTTTTATGTGTCTTGGTTGTAAATCCCAATTTAAGCTTCATACTATTATAGGAAGCACAGCTTGACTGTATCGTTTACCGACATCAGCAAGACTTGTTTCGTTCAGGTCACCACGATTCAACTAGATCTTAAAAAACAAGAGTGCCATTGCTTGTCTGGGTGCTATTATTTCAACAAATTCTACATGCTTTATCGAACCTAAAATACCGTTCTAAACAATAGATACAGTACGCAAGTGATCAACATGTCTGCTCAGACAACCGCAGCCAATGTACAGGACATCATTGAGGCTAGGTTGGAGAAGAGGACCAAGGGAAACTATGTACCTGCTGGAGGTAACGAAACCAATTTAGGATCTTTTAATGGTTCTTTTGTTGAATTTCATGTGCAATTCTTTTTCTCTTGTTGTAAATTTGGCTGATTTACCAAATAAAGTATACCAGTGTCATCTGTATGTAATTTAGGTTTCATTAAAATTACAAGCATCAAAAGTAATGTAGGTACGCAAAGTACTTTGTCCACCACGCAACTTCGCTATTTGGTGTTGGACTTTTTGACTTTTATATATAAAATGTCGTGTAGGCAAGAAAATGATATCGTTTATGGATGACATCAACATGCCAGTTCGCGACAGCTACGGCTCTCAGCCGCCGCTGGAACTAGTGCGACTTTGGCATGACTACGGATACTGGTACGATAGGAATAAGCAGTGGAGAAAAAACGTCAAGGTGAGTACCTACATCGTACAAAGTACTCTCATACATTTTTTTCGTACATTTTTTTAATAAATTTGGTGTAACTACACGTAGTTTTTAAAAAGTCATGAAAAATGGAGGCATCTCTAAATGTTTATTGTAAATCCTGACGGTGTAAACAAAAGAGATGCAGTATAGAGCGAGTACTCGCCGCAGTGGGAACGGTCTAAGATTAACTATTAATATCTGTCGATATCTCTATTAGATATATTTCGTGACTTATTTAAAGGAACCTTTTATTTACCCGATGTTTCGATCGAATTGCACCGATCGTGGTCACGGGTCGACTGATGGCAGCTTAGCGATGTCTCCGTGAGGCGCGGCTACTACCCTCGCCTCGTCTTGTTAGTTTTGATAATTTGTACTGTCGGTACTTCTACACACTACACTTACAACGTAGATATCTCTTTTGTTTACAAGGGATCTACATAATATATGTACGTTTTTTAAGTTTGTTTCGATAAAATCGTCGTTTTCTCGCCGTTGGTTTTGGACAGGTGACATGGACTAGTGTGACGCTTACCACCAGGTGTGTGACATGCTAGTCTATTCATTCGTTGGTAGAAGAAAATATAGGATAATATGTAAAGGACCCCTATTCTGCTCTAGAACATGGTGTTAGCCGGCGCAGCAGGTCCCCCTGGCGGGGCGAGGTCGCACCTTCCCCCAAGGCTTTTATCATGCTTCCACCCATTCTACCTCTCTTCGCCGACCTCTCAGCAACTTATAAAGATCTTCGGCACCATGCTTAGCCAACACTTGGCGGATTTCGACGAGGAGACCAAATCTGTTGGTAAGTGTCCATCCTCTTTTAGAACATGGTGTTTTCTGGTGCCACAGGATCCCCTGTTATTCTATCATGCTTTTATCCATTCTACCGCACAGCAATTCAAGATCGCACGATGCTACACACATGATCGGGTCGGTACGTTGATTCGGCATTATTTGCCGCAACGAAACAACTACTACACATGTTTGGCTTCATTAATAAGTGCTGATTGGGTAATTCATTCGGGCCGGCACATTATTAGATATTACTGCCGGCTCGCTGTTGCCCAGCCAATTGTACCTACGTGTTCGGCAAAGCCGAGCCGCTTTTTTCTGAACGTTCATCTACATATATCGCCCGGTCTGTGCCGAATGATGCCGGCCCGAATATGTGTGTAGCAAGTCTCAGCACATTCAGAAGACTTTAATTATGAGACCGAGTCTTTTTAATAGGTAGGACCGGGCTAACGACAAGCACAAAATAATAAATAAAAATAATTATATTGTGTGAACTGATCATCCATTGAGAACGCCTAGCAAACTGTTTGTAATATTACAGTAATTTTTATAGGCATTTCTTCATCATTATTTTATTAATACAATAATTACAAAGATAGAAATTTTTTAAGTCCAGACCCAGAAATAGAACCCGAGACTTCCGTATGCCAAACCGGTGCCGGAATCGAACCACCTATTTGGACTATGTTACTATATGGCCCTCGCATGCGCCATTTAGCTGGTAGTTATAAAACTATACTTTTGTTATTAAACGAAGCAATAACAGTAGCCATGATAATTCTTTTTCCGGCTCCGGTTATTATAGGTCATATATATCTTTAAAAAATGCAATTATTGTATACATAAAGTTTGTAATATTCTGAAGGTTCGTTGAGGGTACAGAGAGACTGACTGTCCGTTACAACGCTTATTCTGCATTTCAATTTTATATGGATACCATATAGACTTGGATTTACGACTATTTTGAACCGGGGCGCGTACTTAGGGGTCGTCCATAAAACACGTCGTGTTTTAGCCAATTTTAGACACCCCTCCCCTCTTGGTGACGTTTTGCACTAACCCCCTCCCCCCTACCCAAGTAATACACGGGGTATTAACAATTTTCACGACGAGGGGGGTTAAATTGGGGGTACAAAAATGCACGTAATTTCTCGCTATAACCCCCTCCCCCCTTGTGACCTTTCATATTTTTTTCCGAAACCCCCTCCTTCGACCCTTCGACCTCATGTGATTTAGGACGAAGGGAGAGTGGGGTGCGAGTGCATTTGACTGTCAACAATGTTCAAGTAAAAAATTAAGCACCCTTTAGGCATGACATTTGGCACCCTTTAATCATGGCATTGGCACCCTTTAATAATGGCCTTTGGCACCCTTTAAACATGACATTTGGCACCCTTAAACATGGCATTTGACGCCCCGGTGTGGTCGAAATATACATCTCATATTCGATTTCTATTTCTAAATAACATTTCTAATGTATTTATTGTATCTATACTCATGTACGATATTAGTTTTCAGTGTCTATTTCACATCCATCGCCGACTCTATTAAATAATTTTAATTGCAGGTAAAACTGTACTAATAGGCACGATAGATATGTTCAACAATATAGTCGCTAAGCTGCTGCCGACTCCCAGCAAGATGCATTATCTGTTCAATTTGAGAGATATATCCAAAATATTCCAGGTATGATACTGTTTTGTTGTCTAGTGTTTTTATAGGTCATGTAGAATTTAGTAACTAAAGATTTAACACTTGGAACTGCCGCCTAACTCTATTTTTTTTAAATAAATCAAATTTTTACTATCATTTCAGTATGTATTATGTTAACGTTTGCATATTATAATTGATTTAGTTTTACGAAAAAATATATTTAGGTTTGAGTTATAAACTCAAACCTTTTTGACTCAAATGTTTTATATACCTCGACGCAAGACAAGATAAAATTGTTTTATATGTCTGTGGCGCTGTAATATAGATATTCCATTATAACCGGTTGAGCTGTTTCAATTTGCTTTATAGGGATTTGTATTTTTTTTATCCGAAACCAAGAGTGGTAGATGTGAGTTTAGTATACTAACTATGCTGTTATGTATACTGATGTGGAGCTGGGCGCAGTCGAGCGGACTGTCAACAACAGTCAATAACAGTGCTTGAAATCGTACCTAGCATTAAAGTCCCACAAAACAAATCATAGTAGGTACATGAACGTATTAAATTATGAAATTACACAGTAACGTCTTAAAGTTTTAATTATGTGTATACAACTTATTATAATCTAAAAGTCAACTACAGAAAACAAATTAACGATGACCAAGGTCAACCGATTGCTTAAGTCATTCAGTTAAGGACTTATTGTGCCTGACTTGGTTTTTAAACTAACATTTAAACTTTCGCGTTGCATGATTATAACTACATATTTATTATACGGGAATTAACGCGCATTGTTTACCTTAAAATTGGTTTTTAAAGGTATTAAGTTTAGGATTAAATATATTCAGGATGTTTTAATGCCTCTGTAGCAGGTCGTTATAATCGACACATTCTTACCACCGGGTTGTTAAATGTTGTAAAATGGAATAAAAGGTATGGATGGCATGAACATATAAGCTGAAGCAATTAAGATGTGTTCAAGTATTAAGTGATAACAAGCTCCGGCAGTATATACTAGACTGAAGGATCACCTGGAGACAGGTGAGATTCTAATGAGAGTAGCTTAAAGTGATCTAGTTTCATTTCATACGAGTGCAAAATTTGGTTGGGGCGGTATCTGTAGCAATTTTTACTTGTTTTTTTTTATTCTGTGTCCTTTCAATCTTATCCATGCATAAATATGTAATTGATTATTTCCTCTCCACTCCATCCGATTTCGCGTCAGTATACTCAAGTTAACCGCAACCAATAGTAATACAAATATAAAGTAATTGTAATGTACAGGGTCTGTTACGTTGCAATAAGGACTACACAAACACCAAGCCGCGGTTTCTACGACTGTGGGTGCACGAATGCTTCCGTGTCTTCTGCGATAGGCTTAACGAGGAGAAGTTAGTATATGCACGATATTTTGTAAGCGACAGAATCTCTAAACCGCTAAACAAATGCTAATGATAGGTAGATAGAAAATTCTTAATTGTACATCACACAACAAAATAACATTGAAATTAATGATCACATGTTACTTACTCGTACATAAAATGAGAGGCATCATGCATAATGGGCGGCCTTATCGCTAAGAACGATCTCTGCCAGACAGCCTTTGCGTGGACAGGAATGTGAAGACAAGAAACGGATAGGTGGTGTAGAATTTTTCTTTTCACAGACTAAAGCTTATAGAAGTTGGAGCTTGCCTAGACCCGCAGCCGCGATATTTCCTTAATCCTAAATTCAAATCTGTTCAGCTGTTCATCGAGATACAAAGTACCTCGATGAACAGCGAAAAGACGTGAAACCAAAGTGGAGTCATTCTAACGTCAGGATGACTGATTTGTATAAAAGATTCACGATTTAAGAAATTTCGCGATTTGTACACATTAAAGAATTTTATAAGCTTCGGGTCTTAATTGCGTAAATATTTAAAGGCTAAATACCTTTACATTTCGGCGGTATTACAACTACCGTGGTCACTTGCTTTCAGAGACCGCACGTGGTTCATGAACCAAGTGGGCGACATGTTGGGCAAACACTTCGAGCTGACGTTCCACTCCATCTGCCCCAGCAAGAGTGCCCCGCTCTTCGGTCACTTCCTCAACCCGTTTGAGATTTATGACGATATGAATGATCCTGTTGCTTTACGCAAGTGAGTGTAAATACTATAAGTAGTCATAATCAAAACTTCCGCAATTGAAAATTGAAATTATGCACCAAAGTTTAAAATTATAAATTTGCATTTATGTGAACTATACTTGAAGAAACATTGTGACGATCTTGATCGTGTGATTTGCACGTGGAACCCGCCCTATACGGCAGGGTTTTAGTTATGTTTGGTATAGTATTCATTTTTAGCACTCTCTGAGGTCTAAATGGAAATCTACTATTGCCTTGGTGTCATAACACTCGTCTACAAACTTGGGTAACCGTAATTTTAGTTTTAGTCTTTAAGTATTTCATTACAGCTTTGTAACGAAGCTAGAATACTTACAGTGAAATTAGTCTCGAGAAATTTTTGCATATGTAGTGGTGTGTATGTTACTTAGATATTAGAGCGCGTTTCCACTATATCGTTCTGGCCCTTACAAAAATGTTTCAATATCCTAACATTACTATTTAATTTAATACTTATCCCTAGCAACACTCTGATTTTTGTTTTCAATAAAAACAAGTTTTTATTTTAAAGAAAAAGGTTTTGACTTTATTAAAAAAAATATGTCATTCAATTTCACGTCCTTGAGCAAACGACAAGGCGACTACCGTGAAACAATAAAATATCGTGTCGTTCTTTAGATGATAGTAGTTTAGCTATAGGTAAAAAGTTTTGACCATAATAATTACGAAACAAAACAAATAAATAAATCGTCACTTGATAGTGGAAAGTGGAAACACGCACAAAACCAGAATAAACCAGTTTACTCTGTCCGCAGGTGCCACGTGCAGTCTGACGTCAGTCGCTTGATACCGTTAGAACATAAAGCACGCATTTCATTAAAAAATTATAATTATTAGATACGTAGTAGTTTCATTGTGAAATTTTGTATTTGTTGATTGTTGTTATTGTTAAAATATTTGTTGAAGTGTTTAATTTCAAGTGTGTAAGTGTTGTAACTTTATATTGATAATTCAAAATGGCTCCAGTGTTAAAACATGGTCGAGGCAAGCCTTTGACTTCTCAAACTAAGGAAGTTTTGTACTGTTTGTACAAATATTTCGAAAATGAGTGTAATAACAACCCGAGCAGTATTATGACCCCCACTCAATTAGTTGCTAAATCAACAGGAATTTCAATAGCATCCGTCAGAAAGGTAGTATCAGAAAGCAAATGTCGTCCTTCAGATCAGGAAGTAACATTTAAATCTCCTAAAAAGAAACCGAATCGTAAACCTACAATAGTAATCGATAACTTTGATCAGCAAGTTATCAGAAGAACAATTCATGACTTCCACATCACAAATAAAGAAGTTCCCACTTTAAAAACTTTGCACTCAAAATTGAAAGAAGATATCGATTATAAAGGTTGTGTCAGCACGTTACGAAAACACGTCATGTCATTAGGTTTTAATTGGAAGCAAACAGAAGATAACCGGAAACTTCTTATGGAAAAACACGAAATTAGATACTTGCGAATTAATTATTTGATGAAAATTGCTGAATATCGTGAACAACGCCGACCAATTGTTTACACCGACGAAACATATATACATACATCACATACCCTCTCGAAATCTTGGTCAGATGGAAGCACTTCAGGTTTGAAGCAACATATATCGAAAGGCAACCGCTTAATCATTGTTCATGCCGGTGGTATCGATGGCTTTATACCAAATGCATTGCTTATGTTTAAAGCCGACCAAAAAAGTGGAGATTACCACAACAATATGAACTATGACAACTATTCAAGGTGGATTCAAACTCAATTAATACCCAACTTACAACCAAATAGTGTTGTTGTTGTTGACAACGCACCATATCATAACTCAATACAAAATCCTGCACCGAATAGTAATTCTAGAAAACAGCAAATGATAGACTGGCTGACATTTCGAAACATTGAGCATTCATCCACGTTGCTTAAGCCTCAATTATATGAACTGATTCTGCAAAACAAGGCGAGATTTATAGAGTACAAGATAGACGAAATATTACGACAGCACGGTCATACTGTGCTGCGTTTACCACCATACCATCCGGAGTTTAATCCTATAGAAAATATATGGGGGATAGTGAAAACATATGTCGCAAAAAAGAATGTCGCAATGAATATGAAGGTTATAATGTCATTAGCTGAAGAAAAAATGAACGCCATAACTGTAGAGGAATGGAGAAAAGTTTGTTTGCATGCTATTGAGGAGGAAAGCAAATATCAGGGTAGAGACGCAGCTTTAGACACAATATCAGAACGAATCATAATTAATTTAAATAATTCATCTGATGAAAGCGAGGATGGGGATGATTGTGATATGCCTGGGGTTGATGAATTATTAGAATAAAACATTTATGGCCGGAGAACACCTAATTCATACACGTCTTCACTGAAGTGAAAACCGGCATTCAATGCTTGTAATGTTTGGAACTGGCTTGTCTGCCTCATACAGTTCCATAGATTACAATGCGGTGGATACACATTTTCACGACCGTATTAGTACGTAGTGCGTATGCGTAGACGTGCACGCATTTGGTGTGCTCCAGCCACAAACGTATATTACCTTTAAAACAATAAAAACTAAAAATAAAATGTTGTTTTTTTTATTTGCTGACCATACACTACTACAAACGCAAAAATTTCTTCAAGCTAATTTACCTGTACCTTTTTAGATCCATTCTGGTGAGATGAACTCTGCCTTAATATACCTTACCAGGGTGGATACGTAGTGTACATTAATGAATGGTGAATTTTTAGATTCCAGTTATCTATACTATATGTTTCTTCTTCAGATTCATCACCCACCAAATGGAAGAATACAACAGCTGTCCAGGCGTGGTCAAAATGGACCTGGTGTTGTTCAAGGATGCCATAGATCACATCTGTCGCATCATTCGTGTCATCTCTCAGCAGAGGGGACATATGCTCTGTGTGGGCATCGGTGAGTGGCTTTGACTTTTTGTCCGAAAGCAAAGCAAAGATTACCATAATTCTCCTTAGAATTCTCTCGAGTTACCCCTATTTCTAAAAAAAATGTCTAGGATATTGTCACATACACTATTATAAAATTGTTAAATAGCTGTGTTTACATTAAAAATATTTTAAAAAGCTAACCTCGTAGATCGAAATTTTGAATCCAAAACCATGCTTAGATTTTTTCATGTCTTTTTGTTTGTTTGTTTGTTTTGGGTTGGCGCCAAAACTACTGATCAGATTATATTCAAAGTTTGGGAGCATAATCTCCTATGTCTGGATTAAGTTATCTATACTAATATTATAATGAAGAAAGATTTGATTATTTGGTTGATGCATTGAATAGGCTCCAAAACTCCTTGACTGATTTAACCATTAGAAAAATACATTATTAGGAAGTAACATAATGTACACTACGGATCCACTATGGTAAGGTATATCACGGCAAAGTTTTTCTCACCAGAATTATTCTTAACAAATAGTGGTACTAGCTTTGTTACAAAGTTATAGTTAAATACTTAAAGACTAAACTAAAATTACGGTCAAAACCACTTACCCAAGCTTGTAGACGCCAAGGTGATGATAAATTCCCCTAGCTTAAACTCTAGAGTCTTTAGAGAGATAAGTGAAAATATAATACTATACATTACCAACCCCATGCAAAGCACACAATCACAATTGCCCAACAATGTTTCTTCAATATAGTTCACTCATATGCAAATTATCAAGTTCTTTCAGTTATTAACAAGTTCACACGTGTGTGTGTGTGTGTGAGTTTGGGTTTTACGGGTCCATTCCAGCTCACGCCAAAACACACAAAAGTACACAAATAATTATTAATCCAAATACTAGGGTAACGGGCTATCCCAAAACGTCACACACTATAATAGTCTCGGCGAACCTTGATCCCTATGACACTGACAGTTATTCCCACGACACAACCTTGTAGTAGCGTCACCGTTATATTATAATCGAATTGGCGGTGTCTAAAAATGATATTTATTAATTTTAGGCAGATATATGCAATTACAATAATATCCCGTTAGAATTATAATAATTATTAACACTTACAAGAAATTATCTCAATCAGACTTTACGTTGACGTCCTGCAAAAGTTACTCCGTTTGGAAGATATCGACTAGTGCGGAAAAGTATCGATAAACAAATATCGAAAATGGAAACGAGTGTACAAAATACATCAATAGAGTACCTACGCTCTTAGTGTCAGATTTATAATCATTTAAGTTGTTTGCGATAATAAAATAAAGGAGATTTAACAAATTTATTGTATATACCTACTCAAATAAAACAAAAGCGGTTTATTTATGATTTTTTAATATACATTAATCTGAATCTGACAATGATGTCACCGATTGCGTCTCAGACTCGGAATCCGAACTGCAGCTGCTTTCTCCTATGTTTATTAAAAACGGCTGGTCTACTATATTGTCGTATCGCACGTCTTGATTCCAATCATCTAAGCATAGTTTTTTCGTCTTTTCAACCACTTTCCTCCAATTGTCCGGAGTCACTTGACTACATGCCTCTTGTAGCAACGTAAGCATTTTATTAGCTGTGAATGGCGGAGTGGTGTTAAGCCTGGCTGCACAACCTGAAACAATAATGGTTTAGATTGAAAATGATGCAAAGTCAAAGAGCGAGATCGGGGTAAGTACATTTACTTTAAATAGTACTAGCCGACTAGACAGTCACCAGTGACCTAAATAAAAACATGTTAAAATAAATACAAATCAACCCACCTTTGATCTGCGCCCATATCATTTCGATTGCATTATATTGGCAGTGGTAGGGCGGTAGCCGAATCACGGTGTGCCCTTTTGATTTTGCCATCTCATCCAAGAAATATTTCTTCTTTGTTTGCTGTTTATGAAGGTTCAACAATCTAACTAATTCCTTTTTCAGCATTTGAGTATTAGCTGCCACACCATTGTTTTGCAGCCACTCTATTATTTCGCCTTTATTGTTGTTCGCGGTAGGCGCTTTATTAATTTGCACAGAGTGGTATGGGGCGTTGTCCATTAAAATGTAGTGGGGCTCGTTTAAATTGTCTAATAGTTTTGGGAACCATTTCTTGAAATTCTCAAAATTCATCTCTTCGTGAGATCCTTGTTTTCACGGATTTGAAGGCCCACAAGCAGTTAGGTACAAAACCTTTGGCTGTGCCAGCGTGGCAGATAATCAAACGCTGGCCCTTGCCTTCTGGTGCTTTGGTACAGGATTTCTCTGTGTCGTCTGTCCATGTTTTGGAGACTGAGTGATTGGCGTTGAGCCACGTTTCGTCCAGATAAACCACCTTGTCCCAGTTCTCGATGTTTTTTATTTGTCGTAGAAAATCACACCTCATCAATCCAATGTCCTTCCGCTCCATTATCACTTTTCTTTTGTCACACTTTCCATAACGAAATCCACATTTTTTTATAACCTGTCTGAGAGCAGTGAATCCACCTTTAAATAAATCAACCGATTTCAGCGACGCTAATAATTTTGTGCAAGTCGGCAGTTCACCTCGAAAATAATAGCCGTAAATATGGTTTCGTATCGCTGCCATGTCGAAATCATCGGGGTTAGTTACGGGTCGTGCCCTATTATGTTTTTTCTTCTTTGGAGTTGATAGTTTGTTCTCCTCCATCGACGATTCGCCGAACTTCTCCTTTGTAATTCGGGAAACGGTAGCTTTGCCAATTCCCAAAGCATCAGCAACACGGTCGCGTACGTTGTCAAGTGGCAACAAAGGTCCGCCATTTTGTAGTTCGCGAGCAAAATAGTCACGCAAGCGTACAACAAACTCCCGCGTTTCACTGTTGAGTACAGTTTTTCTCAGTCTTTTCGGCATTTTGAAACACCAACAAAAACAAAACAGCAACAATAACAAAAACAGAAAACAACAATAGTAACAAACAAAGGATTCCGATGACACAACAAAACACGTGGCGCATACAAGACTCGTACTGGCGTAGCGAACTGACAGTACTAGCGTAGTGACAGATCAGATAGTGTTGCTATAACTAAAATTTTAATTCACATTAAAATTATACAGTCCGACCATGTTACCTCTGCATCGGAATATTGGCAACCCCATATACAAATACACGGATACTTGTAAATATAACAAGCATTATAATTATAGTAATGTAGATTATATTTTAAAAACATGTTTATCGATGTGGCTGAATGCAAGTCACGCCTTTGCCTATAAAAAGTTGCGATATATCGACACGACCCGTCACTAGTATGAACTGTCATAGGGATCAAGGTTCGCCGAGCTGATTATAGGTTTCCAATAAATATCACTTTTTACCAAATTTCAATAAAATCAGCTCGCGCTCGCTATCATTTTAAGTACATTTTCCCGAGTATTCGTTACGGTACGTTCATATATTGACAGATATCTCACCTTAACATAGTGACGCGATGTTCGGAAACGCAACGTCGATTTAATCGATTAGTATAAGTCGATTATTATATCGAACAACATAGGCTATATTTTATTGGCAAAAAAATAATAGGTAAAACAAGGCATAAAAAACTAAGATGTTTACATCCGTGCGAAACCGGGGCAGGCAGCTAGTAAGTAGGCTAAATATCATCACGCTACTTTCGTAAGAACATGAGCAATAGCGTATATTGTCACGCGGGCGGAACCGCTGGCATAAGCTAGTATTGTATAAATCTATGTCGTACTTGCAGGTGGGTCCGGCCGTCAGAGTTTAACTCGTGTAGCTTCTTACATTTGCGAGTACAGTTCTTTCCAAGTGGTTGTCACCAAGACGTACGGAGTCAAGGACTTCAGGGAGGACTTGAAGGTTCGTTTTATTTTATTTTATTGAGAATAACTTCACTCTACTCCTAAAAATGTGAGCAAATTGCAGCAGTGGTTAATTTATGAAATAAGACGTAAGTATTGCACTTACCGTGGTACCCCCTAAGCATTTCTTGCATTATTATGTTATAGTGTTAGCGTTTTATTTTTCTAATTTCAATAGGTATTGTCATATTTTTTCTATTTATATTATAATGTTTCTATATAAACCTTTTAAAATTATTAACTTTTTAAGTAAAAATTAACGAGTGATTAAAATATAGCTAAATTTTACTGAGATTTTAATAAAACTAGATGCAAACCTTTCGGAACACATGTATGTATCGTCTCTTGAATTGGACCACACTTCTATGTCGCAATTGCTCTTTTAACAGCTGTGACAATTTCACTAGCGCGATTCAGGATTTGAACCAGTCCTGTGGATACAACCACAAACAATTATACCCTTCTTACACAAAGCTACGCAAATCTTCAATACCCGACGATTTTAGTCTCAAGATGACTACTGCCATACAACTTATAGATACAAGACATAAATGTATTTGTATATATTTTGACTGGCCTGTTGGTCTAGTGGTTAGTGACCCCGACTGCTAAGCCGAAGGTCCTGGGTTCGATCCCTACCTAGGATAAAACTTTGTGTGACGAGCACGGCGGTTTATTTTGTGCCTGGTTGTTATTTACTTATAATATATATGTATATAGAAATATACACATAAGTATGTTTATCAGTTGTCTGGTTGCCATAGTACAAGCTCTGCTTAGTTTGGGATCAGATGATGTTGTGTGAGTTGTCCCAAGATATTATTATTATTATGGTAGCAGTCGCTTAGACTAAAATCGTCGGCTATCGAAGATTTGTATAGCTTTGTCTAAGAAGGACCTAAGAAGGTTTAAGAGGGTTTTTTTCTTAAAGAAATATTGATTTTTGAAACAAACTGGGTGAAGTAATCATCAGATTTCAATATCTTCGTAAATATATTTTGGTTTATGATGAGACACTCTTCATTAGTACCATGGTATCTCAGACCCTGTACACAAACTGCGGCGTGGACCAGAAGACGACGACGTTCATATTCAGCGACACGCAGATCGCCGAGGAGACCTTCACAGAGATCATCAACAACCTGCTCAGCAGCGGCGAGGTCACCAACCTTTACAAGCCTGATGAGTTTGAAGATGTAAGTCTTACATTTCATATTATAAGACTTTCCCGCGGCTTCATCAATGTTATATTTAATTCAGGTACAATAAAACCGTGTCCCGCTTCTTCATCTCTACCTACAGCTCGCCTCAGAATCTATGCTCAATCTATTTCAAGTTAAATTATTATAAAACAAAAAATCTGACTGCTTAAAATCTATACTAATATTATAAAGCTGATGAGTTCGTTTGTTTGTTTGAACGCGGTAATCTCAGTAACTACCAATCCGAATTGGAAAATTATTTAACTGTTGGATAGCCCATTTATCGAGGATGGTTATAGTCTATATTACATTACGAAGAGGGATGGCAACACTGCCAGAACGTAAACATTAGATCTATAAAATAATATTAAAATAACTAATTAGAAAGTACTTCAAGAACGTGCAAAGTGTTAAAATACTTAATAAATATATAACAATGATGTGGAAGTGTCGATAACTTAAAATACTCCTTTTTATTAACAAAATATACAAAGTGAATGGTGGTGAACATATCGCAATAATAAACAGTGAATTAAGTGATCTATGCGTAACATTGCTCTGGAATCGGAGCACACAATTTTGACATCATATATATTGAATGTCTAAACAGGTTTTTGCTCAATAAGCTGTAGTTTTGTTATTATTGCCCGTCATCTTGGTCGTTATTTTTCACGAGGTTCAAAACAGCCGCCCCACCAAGCAAAATACACTGGGCGCGTTCCAGTCTCAGTCGCTGGTTTAACGTCACATTAAGCATCACTTACAAAACCCCTTGTTACACGTCATACAAAATCTTAGTCGAACAAACAAATAAAAAGTGTTGCCAGAACAACAATTAAAAATTACTATCTATTGCCAGTGATACCAAGATATAAATTAAAAATTACCTGCCATATTTTACCAAATTCATGATGGATGAAAATGTTACATTAAGAAAGCATAAATCAACAAACAACATTACCATAAACAGCTCTGTGGACTCTTTAGAATTAAATGATGACTTAGCAAGTACAAGTTTGGACTTATCGACTTATGCAGACCAAAATGCTAAGAAAATGAAACATGAAATAAAGCAACTTAAATGTAATTTAGAAAGCACGCAGAATGAAATGGACAATATTATATTAGAGAACATAGAACTGAGAAAGCAAATAGGTAGTCTGAAACAAGAAATCGGCGTCCTGAAACAATTATGTTTAAGTCCACGGTCACACAAGAAAAATGTGTTAGCCACTAACAAAAATATTGCAAGGCGCCGATTAACTGATAGTTTTCAAGCCACTCCTGCAACATCTACACTCAGGATTAACAAATCTCGTCCAAATTCGACTTTGGAAACAGGATCTAAGCTGTCCAAGAAAACTGAATTCGAAGATCCCTCAATTACTATTGAACCTAACCCATTAACCACATCGTATCCTTATACAGAAACACAATCAGAGCTCAAAATAGACAGAGAATCACAGGCTACTTCTGTATCTAGTATCCTTCATATGAAAGGAACAGAAAATTTCAACAGTAAAAAAGGGAGAGGGAGGGTGAGTCAACGTCAAACCTCTCACAGTCAAGATGGTGGTCAAGTCTCGCAAAGTCAAGATGGTAGCGGAAATATCATCTTACTGTCTGACAATCAAGGAGTGGGTATAATAAAAGCTCTTATTAAGTACAAGCATAAATTTATACATAAGGATTACAAATTTTCGTCGACAAGAAAACCAAACGCGATCACCGAGGACGTGTTATCCAGTTGCAATAGTTTATCAAAAGGATTAACTAGTAATGACAGCATTATAATAATGACCGGGTGCAATGACTGTAATCCTATAAAGTACTTTATGGAAATATCCGCAGCACTTAAGACCCTAAGATGTTGCAGTGTTTATATAGTTAATGTACTTCACAATGCGTATCTAAACGAAAATAAACTCAATTCTAATCTTAAACTCATTTCTCAAAATTATAAAAACTGTTATTTCATTGAGGCAAACAGACCTAACGATATTGTCCATCAAATAATATATAAAATAAACACTAATCAATATACTAAGATGTATCTATCATACAACAATAGAATTCATATCAATAACTCAACATTTTCTAACAATGTTCTAAACAACAACATTATAATAACATCTGAAAACACAAAATCGCCAAATGTAATCAGTAATAAAAATAGCAAGCCACAGGCACGTAAAGGAACTATTCCTTTTTACTTTCATGTTGTAGAGAAAGCAATAAATATAAATATATCAACATCAGGTGAAATGAGAGAAGAGGACGAGAAAAATAGCTTTTTTCGTATCTAATGCCAGTTATACCACCTTCTCTATACTCCATCAAAACATTGCAGGTGCCCTAAATAAAATTCAAGATCTAGATTTGGCCTTACAAGAGCTTCATGAATCAAATATTAATGTTGATATAATATGTCTCACGGAACATTTCATAAAAATGAGCGAAGAAAATTATATGTTATTAAATAATTATCAACTCAGCGCTATTTTTTCTAGAGCTGAACAACGTCGAGGGGGTACGTGTATTTTAAGCAAATTTATGTTTCAATGTACTGAATTGACAGAAATCAAAGAAATGAGCATTGAAAAACAATTTGAGATATGTGGCATAGAAATTAAAAAACTACATTTAATAATACTTTGCTTGTACCGAACCCCTAATTCTAACATAAATATCTTCTTTGATAACTTAGAAAAGGTACTGCTTAAACTTCAATACAAAAGATCAAAGGTGGTGTTAGCTGGTGACTTTAACATAAACTTTCTTCTTAATGATAAGAATACAAACAAATTTAATGATATCATTTCTAATTTTGGTATGCAATGTCATATTAATGTACCTACTCGCTTAAATACATGCATTGACAACATTGCGAGTAACATTCCCAACGCTTTAGGTAGAACTTTTAATTTATGCTTATCGGATCACAATACTGCACAAGTCCTTGATTTTAAATATGGAACAAATAATATCACTAGACACTACTTTGTTTTAGAAAATGATATGAGTATAGAAAATACAAATAAATTTATAGAGTCCATTAGCAAACTATCTTTCTCTGAAGTCTATGATAATTCCGCAGTTGATAACGCTTTTGACGCTTTCCACGAACTACTGGTATTATTTTATAATTTGTGTTTTCCCATTATTAAAATTAAAAAGACATACAAAACAGTGAAAGCTAAGTGGATTACAAAAGGACTTAGAGTCAGCTGTAAAACAAAAAGGGCTTTAAGGTATATGTATTACAAAAATAAAACACAGGAACATAAAACCACATTTACAAAGTACTCTAACATATTAAAAAGATGTATAAATAACCTTCAATCATCAAGTAATAGAAAACATATACTATTTTCTAATAACAAATGTAAAGCTACATGGGACATAGTAAATCGCAATATAGGTAATAGGACGTCTAGGACGTATATCGAAAAAATTATTAATAATAATGTTACTGTAACTTCCGGATGTGATATTGCTAATATTTTCAACAAATACTTCATTGACAACCAAGATAAGAGCTCAGTTACTAATCATAATTCAAGTAGTAATTTAAGTTTCAGCAGTAATAACAATAGCATTTTCATAGAACCTACGAGTCCTATTGAAGTATACAATATAATAAATTCATTAAGAAACTCGAAGTCATCAGGTTACGACAATATTTCTACACATCTTGTAAAACGTATATCACAATATATAGCAGAACCATTAGCTTGTATAATCAATTTATCTATACAGCAAGGTTGCTTCCCCGAAAGTCTTAAACTGTCTGTAATTAAACCGCTTCATAAAATAGGCCCGAGGACGGATATAAACAACTACCGGCCCATTGCTTTAACGACTGTATTCTCTAAAATTTTTGAAAAAGTTATGTATAAAAGAATTTTAACTTTCTTTAACAAATACGAGTTGCTAGTGAACGAACAATATGGGTTTAGACAGTTCAGGTCTACTGGGTTAGCAACTTTCAAATTAATGGAATCAATAATGACTAAACTTAACAGGAAAATACCATGTAGTGCTCTTTTCGTTGATTTTAGTAAAGCATTCGATTTTGTTAATCACTCTATTCTTTTACAAAAATTAGAAAAATACGGTATTCGGGGCGTAGCTCTCAGTTGGTTTGAATCATATCTGAATAGAAGAACTCAAGTCACTAGAATAACTAAATTTAACAGTCATACAAACAGTCTAGAAAACTTTGACTCAGACCTTAGAATTAACTATTCTGGTGTACCACAAGGTAGTATTTTGGGACCCTTACTTTTCTTGGTCTATATTAATGACCTACCTAAAGTTCTCAGCGAATATGAATGCGTATTGTTTGCAGATGATATTACCGTAATTATGGAACTTAATAATAACGCTTATGAAGCTGTAATTCAACAAACATTACAATCTATAGTTAAATGGTTAGATTCAAATTCATTAAAGTTAAATTTAGAAAAAACAAAAGTAATAAATTTTAAAACACATCATAGTAAATCCAGGCCGTTAAACATTGTCCACAAGAATCAGATAGTTGAGCAAGTACATTGCACAAAGTTCCTGGGTATTGTAGTCGACGAGCATTTGACTTGGAAGGAACATATTGATAGCATTTGTAAGAAATTAAATAGGTTCGTTTTTGCTCTAAAAAAGGTTAGAGAAATAACGTCTGCTCAAACAGCACTAACGGTTTATCATACTTACGTCTGCTCCGTCCTTAGGTATTCGATAGTCGTATGGGGTTATTCATCAGAACTTATGAAAATATTTATGGTACAAAAAAAATGCCTACGTGCAATTTATAATTTGCACTGGTCAGAATCATGTAGGCCGATTTTTAAATCTCAAAATATTCTAACTGTTCCGTCGATATATATTTATGAGATAGCAAAATTTGTAAAGTGTAATA
Organism: Herminia tarsipennalis; assembly: GCA_945859575.2. Taxonomy (NCBI): domain Eukaryota; kingdom Metazoa; phylum Arthropoda; class Insecta; order Lepidoptera; family Erebidae; genus Herminia; species Herminia tarsipennalis. The sequence goes on along the minus strand of OX243834.2, from coordinate 2,446,065 downwards.
TACAATTATTCGAAGTTCAAGACAACACAAACAAAAGGAAACACAATCATTATCGTTTAAAAATGCCAGTACCTCGCCTTGAAATGATTAGACGAAGCTGTTTTTATATGGCACCTCTCATTTACAGCTCCTTACCAGAAAATATTATTGAATTGCCATATCTAAACTTCTGCTCTGCCTTGAAAAAAATGTTAATAGATGAGAGTTTATATTCAGTAAACGATTTCTTAAAGAAATTCTGCTCTCGTTCATATCATTTTAGAAACGCATTGTAAGTTGAATGATAAAGATCTTTATTAAGGGCTTAGATTTAATTTAATTTTGTGAGTGCCGCATAAGTTTAATATTGTTTTTTTTTATTGTAAGTTTAAAACTGCATTTTTTTTTAATTTTCAATTTGCATGCTATTTTTTTATGGCGAAATGTGTCTCGTTCAATTATTTTATTTAATACCATCCTTATGTAAACCACATTTTATGCAAATAAAGGATTTATGATTTATATGATTTATGATTTACGATACGACTAATAGGAGCGGATCAGCAATGAGAAATATTGCAGAAACGGGGAAAATTTACGCATACGAAGTTGCGCGGGACAGCTAGTTAATAATAAAAATATTTTGGCGCAAAATTCTTTTTTCTAATTTCGATGTACCCAGTGTCACTTTCACATGTGGGATAAGTCTAACGATACCTATTTCTGAAGCTAAAATCCATCAAGACTTTTAGGCTTCAGAGCGTGTCAAAGAAGTAGTCATAAATACATACACTTACCCTCCTTCTTGCTCTGTCGGGTAAAAATCAATAAATCTAGTGCCCCAAGTCCCCTCTTACACATAGACTGATAAAAAAACTTGGGTCTTAATACAATAATTGCATTTTTGAAAGATTAAAAATTTGAAGTCCAGGAATCGGGTCTGGACTTCAAGTTCTTCCATCTTTCAAAAATGCAATTATTGTATTAATAAAGTAATTGACAAGAAGGTTGGGAAGTCTCTGGTTCTATTCTTGGGTCTGGTCTTTAAATTTTAATATCTTTCAAAAGTGCAATTATTGTGTTAATAAAGTAATTTTGGAAACAAAAAAATGCATTAAAATCTGTCAACCTATTGAACGTAACATAATAACATATTTAATAAAACTGTTTATTTGAAACTACTAAAACCAATTAAATTGGCAATGAACAGATAAAGACAGCCCTAGAGAAGCCGATGAAGGCAGCGAACTTGATGCAGACGCAGGAACTGGTGTATTTGTTCTTAGTGGAGAGAGTCAGAGCCAACATGCACATTGTATTGTGCTTCAGTCCTATCGGTGATATCTTTAGGTAAGTTCTAATATAAGCGTCTTCTAGACGGTTGGAAACAAGGCTTCCCACTAAGATGACCTTGCTGGTTTCCAACAGTGTAGACGGCTGTTGAAAACCATGTACCGAGTAAAGTAGGAAGTTCACCTTGGCGGGAAGCCTTGTTTCCAACCGTCTGAAAGACGCTTTATTATTTACTAACGGCCGCGTGGCTCACGTAAAGGTTATCGCGATAAATACTATCCAAATTTTATCTAAATCGGTTCAGTGGTTTAAGCTTGTAAACATGACAGACAGACATAATTACTTTCAGAATTACATATCAACCCATAATTATGATGTCCCACTGCTGGGCACGGATCTCTCTAGTAGAAACTACTTATGTGATTTTCGGGTTAACTGCCATAATCGCCACGCTTGGCGAGCGTAATGGCAATTGCAGTGAGGTAAAAAGTACTCCTCGGACGCCGTAAATAGATTTCACTCCGGACTTGCTATGGTATTATTTTGTATAAGTAAATGTAGGATCATTCTATTCCAAATTTTGTCTGACGTTTATAAGCGTTGCATTTGTAACCTAAATGAATAAAATATTTTGACTTATGACTTTTTTTAGGATTTTCGAACGTTTAAAAACAGACTTACCTACGGAATATAAAATTACATAACGTGTATAATTAATAAAACTGTATTTAGGAACCGAATCCGTCAGTATCCAGCTTTGATCAACGCCACAACAACCAACTGGTTCCTAGAGTGGCCTCGCGAAGCGTTGTTAGAAGTGGCATACAAGTTCTTGGAGGGAGTGGAACTGCTCGCTTGTATCACCGGTCCTAGGGTGAGTTGTCTTTGTTTAGTCTTCAGTAGCTCAGTTAATATCTATTTTGTAGACTGAACATTAACTAGGCTATAATTAACGTCGCTATCGTTTTGGTGATGGGATAATGGTTGGTTATGTAAAATGTGCCGCCGGCCAGAGCAGACCTTAGTAAATTTGGCTAAAAGAAATTCAATGGCCTAGATTTAGATTATTTTACCATTTATTAAAATCTGTCTACGAAATGTTGTCTAAAATTCTATTAATATTGGATTTTCAGTGGTGAATGCGTGTACACCTTAATTGTTGTTTTTGGTAACGCCAGGTTAAAAGGAAGGAATCCCTGATAGAAAGTCGCGAGGACATACTTCGAGCGTCAGCCGCTTCCATCATGTCTCTCATACATTCCTCTGTTGGAAAATACTCCGTGAAAATGTACGAAGAAATGAGGCGAACCAACTATGTCACTCCTACTAATTATTTGGAACTCGTATCGGGATTCAAAGAGTGAGTATAATACCTACTTGAGGCACCTGTCCCACCAACGGCGAGAGAACGAGTAGTTGGAAACGTACATACTTATGTAGATCCCGTTTAAACAAAAGAGATACATATATTAATAGTTGATCTTAGACCGTCCACACTGCGGGGAGCACTCGCTCTATACTCCATCTCTTCTGTTTATACTATTGTACGTTTCTTGATCGATAAATCGCTACTCGCTTCTCGCTCATCGTTGTTGGTGAGACAGGTGCCTATTATTATTTTAATTATTGGATTTTAAACAGAAAACTATAAAATATGAGTTTTATCTAGCCTAACCTATGATATTAACCTTCTAACGTGTATATACTGTCACGTTGATGCAGCTCTTGGTCGAGCAAGTACCGGGGCTGTTCCTCAGGAACTTGTATCGGGTATTCAAATAAAAATGTATTTTCCCAAAGACGAACACATTTATTACAGAAATGAAATTACAAGTACATACATCACAACACAATATGAAATTACGCTATTTATTCACTTATTATTATAGATAATCAAATATCATAAATATACGACCTGAATGGTCAGCAGTGAAATTCACAGTTCCCTAGACTGTCACAATTATACATAAACTAGCTGTCCCGCGCAACTTCGTATGCGTAAATTTTTCCCGTTTTTGCAACATTTCTCGTTGCTGCTTCGCTTCTATTAGTCGTAGCGCCATGTTATATAGCCTATAGCCTTCCTAGATAAATGAACTATCCAACAATAAAAGATTTTTTCAAATCGGACCAGTAGTTCCTGAGATTAGCGCGTTTAAACAAACAAACATCTCTTTCGCTTTATAATAGTATAGATTGTAAAGCTGAAGAGTTTGTTTGTTTGTTTGAACGCGATAATCTCAGGAACTACTGATCCGAATTAAAAACTTCTTTCATTGTTGAATAGCCCATTTATCGAGGAAGGCTACAGGCTATATAACATCACGCTACGACTAATAGGAGGGGAGCACGCAGACGAAGTTGCGCGGGACATCTAACAAGTTTCACGAATATTAATGAGGTTTCATGCGAGCAGATCGTAACCTCGATCCACCGGCCACAGTACCTATCATCAATATTCTTACTTACTTTTCCCCGTGATAAGCTTGACATTCATAACCTATGTACTATTCTGATGTAGTTTACTTTATTAACTAATATTAGTAGGATGTTTCCGATTGTATGTAGTTGTATGTAGGTAGCTTACCTACGTCATTATTTCTGTTGTATAAAAAATGTTTTCTTAAATAAACATATCCCCTTATTCGTAATACTTTAGTAATAGCATTTTAACTAGCGAATGTTTTGTCTTATTCTATTATATTTGAAAATTGGAAAATAATAATAGAATAAGTACACACGCACACATATCAACCCATATGATGTCCCACTGCTGGGCACGGGTCTCCCCAGTAGAACTTACTAGTATGTAGATCCTGGAGGTAATTGCCATAATCGCCACGCTTGGCGAGCGGGTTGGCGATCGCAGTAAGGTTTTAAGTACGCAGAGGACGCTGCTGCCCGTCCTCCAGTGTGACATCCCTTAGTCGCCTTGACGACACCCACGGAAAGAGATGGGGTGGCACTATTCTTAAGCCGGTACCACACGCACACACCAAGCACATAAAACACACTCACCTAAACGTGGCAAAGGGCCCAGCAGAATATCAGTGTCAGACCGTTTTCGATGTCTGATGGAAGCTGAATTTGGGTCCTATTTGGTACACTTTGTGACACATGGTACGCGGCTAATGTTGAATTGATATGTTGAACTGTGTATTGTTTCAGTTGTTTATTTCTTTTGTTCCTTGTTGTTGATTTGTGTTATTTGTTTCTGTTTTCTTTTTTGCCTATTGTTATTTTTATAATTTGTCTTACTTTTTTGTTTCGTTTATCTTTTGCACCAGTTGCCTTGTTAAATTATAATAATGTCTATGTGCCTTCTGCGTACTATTTATTTTTTTTAAACAAAGACAAAACATACATACTGTTACTATACTACTTAGTATTACGAATGAGAGGGATAGTGTTTGCAAATATTATATTGAGATGCAACGATCAGTATGCCTATTCCTTTGTTTTTTTCCCTATCCCCCCCTCTTTATCCCTATATCCCTATTATTTAATAATTATATCGCATTGCACGTTTTAGGAAAATGAAAATTATAAGTATACTAGCTGTCCCGCGCAACTTCGTATGCGTAATTTTTCCCCGTTTTTGAAACATGTCTCGTCGCTTCTCCGCTCCTATTAGTCGTAGCGCGATGTTATATAGCCTATAGCCTTCCTCGATGAATAGGCTATCCAACAAAAAAATATTTTTTCAAATCGGACCAGTAGTTCCTGAGATTAGCGCGTTTAAACAAACAAACAAACAAACAAACAAAGCAAACAATCAAACAAACAAACTCTTCCGCTTTATAATATTAGTATAGATTAATCATGTAAAATAAAAGTCTTAATGTCTTTCAACAGGATGCTGAAAAATAAACGTTTTGACGTCGCTCTGCAGGCGAATAAACTACGCAACGGGTTAGGCAAAGTGGAAGAGACCACCAAATTAGTTGGGCAGATGTCTGAGGAGCTAGCCATTTCTCAGGTAACGATATATTATTTTATCCTATCGACTATGTATATTGAGTTTGTTAAATGACTCTCTGTATATATTTTTTTGAAAAGACCAATTTTCCTCTGCTAGCTGGACAATGAGCTTACCAACAGCATAATTATACCCGCCAGGGTGGCCGTATGAGCTATTAGCGGCTCAGTATTCGAATTAACATTATGGTAAATGGTAATCAATCATATGAACCTCAAGCAAGGTAAAGTCCGACTATATTTAAATAATTTCGATTACACAAATACCACTGCATCACTGACACTTTAATCACAATAACACTTTGCACACATGACTATAAAAATTGCGACAAGTCTATCGGAAGACGTGTTGTCGCTTCGACCGCTCGATTAAGACTGACCGAATGAGACCAACTGCCCTACTACCAACACTACAAATGTAAACATCAAACTAAAGTCGCGCCATCCATGTTTATATAAGTCAATAGATTTGCTATTAAATCAAAACAGATATTAGGTCAACGGAAATCAATAACACATAATAACATTGTTTGAATATCATTTCGAGTGATTATACAAACTTACAGGTATGTATGACATTCGTATTTGTCTAATTAGAGACTAATGAACTAAGATTAATTTCTAATTCTTATAAATATTAATTATATTAAAATATTATATTAAACACAGAACACATATATAGCTAGAATCAGTCAATAGTAAGTCAAAGCGTGTCTCTAATCAGCGCAACGGCGCCATTTGGTTCGCGCGTGATATTATTCAAAGTTCGAGCGCGGCCGCATGACGTCGCGTGTACTGCAACAAGAAATGCCTAATTATGCAGTTATAAGTTGTAAAAGCTCGTCGAAGAATGTAGACCGTATCAAGGGAGATGTATACTTTCATCGCTAAGTAATTTTGTTGCTCCTTAAGCTGAAATTAATTTTAAAATGATTTATTTACGTTTTTGAGTTATACTACTTCGATAAATTCTCATTGACGTATTTTTACTCTATTCGTTTTACATTGCGGTTTCAATTGATGTCATCAGGTGATATGTCATCGTCTCATATGTTGAAAGTACGCAATGAAATTCAAACGAATAAACAACACAACAACAAATAAATGTCGTGGTACAGGGGATTTTGTCGTTTTTCTACAAGTAGTGATGTTAAGCTTAGGCACTTTATATCGATTTCTTCAATCGCGAATTGATCGCGCTCTATAAATGAAACAGAAAACAGATAGCTGGAGGAACCAAAATGCATTTTTGTAATAACTACATAGGTATCAGTTTGATCAAGCACCTATTGAAAACCATTTAGTTAATCTCATAAAGGCAATAGCTGAAGTATACATAGATATACGTTTGCGTTATTTAACGAGAAATTTAAAAACCATAACTACGAAAAGACAAATATATAATAAACTCGTCCTATTTCAAGGTCAATAATTTAGTAACTATGAGGTATTTAATTCAGTTAAATCTGAACCAACATTTTTTTTACTATTTTATTAAATGGTTCAGAACGGGTTTGGAGCGTATTGGGGGTCTTTAATTTTGATCCTTCAATTTTGTGGGCTTACGCTGTTCGCGCGATTATTTCGTTTCAAACTTTTTTTAATAGAATAGAATAGAATAGAATATATTTTTATTTTCAAGAACATGGTGAGGTACAGGTCTTATAAAAAAAGGCGTTACAGCATATTCTGCCAATTGTGGCGTGCAAATATTGAAACATTGTACAGGTATTTCTTATACTTAATATTATTTAAAATACAATTATTATATATGTCAAGCCATGCAATTATAGTAATTTAATATAATTAGATGTCATTAAGTGAAAAATAATAATAATAAAGTTAAATTAAAAATTATACATTAAACGCAATTAAAATTTATCATTAAGGTATTCATAGATATTGTAGTATATTTTTTCTTGTAACAATTTTACCAGTTCTCTGCGAAACTGCCTAATAGGTAGATTTGATATGTCTTGTGGAAGGTGGTTATATATTTTTATAGCCATACAGTAACAATTTTTCTTAAATAGTTCTAGTTTTATCTGTGGTATTTTGAGCCTGTCTTTATGTCTAGTCCTACTATTCTCTCTGTCTCCTAGTTTTTGAAAAAGTGTCATATTGGTTTTTACAATTATACACATTTCAAATATATATATGCATGGTAATGTTAGTATCCTATGTAGTCTAAATAATGTTTTGCAACTATCTAACTGGTCCAATTGAAACATTGCTCTAATGCATTTTTTTTGTGTTATAAATAATTTATCCACGTCTACCGAGTTACCCCATATAACAATACCATATCGGAGTACCGACGTCACGTATGCGTGGTAGGCAATAATAGCAGTCTTGACGTTAACTATTTGTCTTATTTTTTTCAGTACATATACATAACGATCGATTTTGTTGACAGTTTTTTCAATATGAGCCTTCCAGTTACAATTCTTGTCCACATTTATACCTAAAAATACACATTCGTTTACATTATTCAGTGGTTGATTTTGGTAGAATATTTCTAGAGGTAGTATATTTGCTTTATATGTTTGAAATTGTATTATATTGGTTTTGGGAATATTTATTTTTAAATTGTTTTGTTCCAACCAGTTTATGGATTTGTTTAGGGCTATGTTAACTTTTGTTTGTAGTGTTTTTATGTTTCTACTTTTTATTATTAATGTTGTATCATCCGCAAACAGAATACAATCCTGATTTATTGCGTCAGGAAGATCGTTAATATACAGTAGAAACAATAAAGGGGCAAGAATACTGCCTTGTGGTACACCGTAGCTATTTTGTTGATATGCGGATTGGTAGCATTTATGCTGATTTCGTTCAATTCTCGATATTTCAACGCATTGTACTCTATTTTCTAGATAGCTTTTAATCCAGTAGTATGCAGTACCGCGTAGACCGTAGTTATAAAGTTTGGACATTAGTATATCGTGACGGACAAAGTCAAAGGCCTTTGTCATATCTAAGAATATGCAAGCTATCATTTCCTTTTCATTTAGTGCCTGTGTAATTTGTTTTATCATAGAGAAACATGCCAGGGATGTGGAGCTCTGTTTTTTAAATCCATATTGCTCTTTCTTTAGGATGCTACATGACGATATAAATCTTTCTATTTTATTATGCATTATTCTCTCGAAAACCTTTGCTAGAATTGGAATTAGTGTTATGGGTCTGTAGTTGTTCATGTTTGTTTTATCGCCCTTTTTATAAAGCGGCTTAACTATAGACTTTTTCAGCCGGGTTGGAAATTTCCCCTCCGTTAATGATAAGTTAACAATATAAGTAAGTGGAGATACAAGTTCTTCAGCACATTTTTTAATTACTTTTGTATGTATGTCATCATATCCTGTCGAATTTGAGTTATTTAAAGATTTGATTATATTATTTATGTCTCTTTCGTTTACGGGAGTAAGAAAAATACTCTTAACATTATTTGGTACAGAGTGATTTTGGTTACTGTTTTTAATGTTGGTATTGGTAAGTGAAATGTAAAATTTGTTGAACAGTTCGCATATATGCTTTGGGTCTTCGTAATCTATATTGTCTATTTTTACGGAGTCGATCTGAGATTTGTTTACTGAGTTGTTTGTCGTGTCCTTAATTAGCTTCCATGCAGACTTACATACATTTTTGGAGGAGGTAATAAATATTTCAATGGCACAACATTCAAAGTGTAGAGGCATCGATGGAATTTTATTGCTGATTTCTTTGTAGTCTAAGTTGTTTTTTAGGAATATGCACGTACCTCCTCGACGTTGATGGATTCTAGAAAATGATGTCACTAAGCTGTAGTTATTTAACCTTAAATTACACTCTGTACCTCGTTTGATGAAGGTCTCACTTAGACATATAATATCAATGTTACCTATATCTGCCTTTAAATCAATTATCGCATTTTGAAGTAGTTCTTGTTTATTTAATGCGCCAGCAATGTTTTGATGTATTAAAGTTATAGCTTCATATGTATTTTGACTAGCGAAAAAGCCTATCCTTTGATGTGGAAATAGTTTTTGTGTTTTGGTGCTTAAGGTTAAAATATGATGTAATTTTAGTTTGTGTCGTTTTATGCAGAGTGCCTGGTGTGTAATTTAAGTTTGATGGCAAACATATTGACTTTTCAAGGTTATTTTTAATTCTGTGTAAGATCTCATTTTCATAGCGATAAGAGTTAATCGCTGTATTTAATTTAAAGCTTAAGCTTTTAAGATATTCTGCATGGTAGGTTGGACGGTTATTTAGTGTATTAGTGTCATAAGAAATATGCATAAACTCTGGTATTTTTAGGTATTTACAATTCTCGTAATTCTTTGTCACTAGTTCTATGTTATTATTCAATAGATTTTCATTTATGTAAGGATTATATTGTATATTAGTTATAAACACTGAGTAGGAGCGTAACTTATATAATACGTTACACAGCTCAGACAAGAGCTTGTATGGATACTTATCATTTGACCCTATTGTCAATACAATCACGTCATTGGGACTAAGATACTTCATAAACGCATCATTGCAGCTATTCAGAATTTGTGAGCTCGTTGCATTCGGCTTGATAAAAGAGATTACTTCAAAGTTATCATTCCAGTTATTAGATCTTGTTTTAGTTACTTGTTTTGCTAAACCCCGGGCTTGTTGGTCACCAAATATATATATTTTGTGTTTTGCAACCATCTGAGATGCTTTTGCTTCATATTTTGATTCCAGGTAGGATTTTTTACATAATATGTCATTTTGATGCTGAGTGGTGCCATCTAGTGTGCGTGAGAGAGAATCACTTTCCGTTCCAGTTTGTTCTGCAGCCAAGATACGATTATCAAAATTACTGTTTATTGGAGATACTCGTATGTTTTGTATTGCCCTTGAGCCTTCACTATGGGAACTTGGCTCAGGGGTGTTAGTTAGGCGACGTGGGTTTACATTTCTCTGTTTTTTTGGTAGTTTTCTTAACGATGTTGTTATTGGGCTATGGCATAAATGTTTTAGTGTCGTAATTTCTTTGTTCAGCTGGTTTATATGATTTTTAAGATCATTATTTTCTAATATTATATTATCGAGCTCATTTTGAGTGCTTTCGAGGTTATATTTTAAGCCATCGATTTCGGTTTTTAGCTCAGTTATAATATTTGAGTAAGCGATTTTGTTGGATAAGTCTAAGCTTATTCCCAATAAGTCTTCTGATTCACTTGTGTCCAGTGAGCTTCTATTTAGTGATTCGTAGGATCTAGTTTTAGCTATTTGATGTTTTCTCATTGTTACATTATTTATTTCACTCATTTTTTTTTTAACGCACTCTGTTAGTCAGTTCAAGTACTCGAGTATGGATTTATTAAGCTAGTTCACGTCTTTGTCTTTATGGTTTTGAGCTTTAGAATAAGACAGCAGATTTAATGTACTACAATAAATAATTTCAACCGATTTTCATTCCTTAATCTGGTAACACCAGCTTCTATTTTATTTATATGTACGTGTAACAGGGTTTTTTTCAAAAATGCTTAAAATATGTCATAATCCTCTTGAGTATCTGGAACGCGCCCTATATATCTTTCTTGGTGGGGCGGACGATTTCAAATTTGCTAATGTTAACGATTATTTAGATGCACTTAATGTTTATTTCACTGTTTTATCACACAAAAAGTTTACTTACGTGTTTTAAATGTATAACATAGGTTTTTTAGTTGATTATAAGTTCTTTATCTCTTGTGAAATCCCTTTATTAATGTTTATTTCGTGAATTGTTCACCAACACTCACTTACTTATTTTCTCTAATACAAAAGGATATTTAACTTCACTAACAGTTACACTGTATTATAGTTTGATGATTAATATATTTATCACAGTTATAAAGTCAGATTTTTGATTATTTTAAAATTAATATTAAATTAATGCACAGATCGTTTGTTTACTTTCTGACGGTGTTGCCAGTATTCTCATTTAAGTACATTTTGAAGTCGTATAGCATAGTGATATGATATTTGAACGTATCCGTGCTTCAGAGGTCACGTAAAAACCCGGTTCAGGCTGTTATCATCTCGCTAACAGTCGTTATGTCATGTCATAAAGGGTGATCTGAATAATTTTGACACAAGGTTGGCCATTCAAAAAGTAAGAGTGTAAATTTTATAATGAAGGCCGATTATGTGATACTGATAACTTTGATCTCAATATAACGTTAGTCCGTAAATACCACCTATGTTCTTACGTTTTTTATTTTCTAGAAAATTGATTGTGCATTATTACCGTTTTGTGGTAATCTTGTGCAATCTATAGGTATAATGTTATTTAAACAATAATTGCATTCAAATTTTTCTATCTTTCAAAAATGCAATTATTGTATTTGTAAAGTCTTTGGCAAGAAATGCCTATAAAAATTACTTCAATATTCGGCCTGCGTCATCATAAATTGTTAAAATGCTCTCTGTAACGAAGCAATAACAAAAGCCGTAATAGTTCTTTAACTACCGACTAGATGTCGCTACGGGGGCCTAACCCGTAAGCATTAAGAGATAGAAGAATTTGATATCTAGTAACATAGTCCAGATAGGTGGTTCGCTTCTGGCCCCGGTTTGGCTACGGAAGTCTCGGGTTCGATTCCTGAGTCTGGATTCAATTTTTTCTATCGTTCAAAAATGCAATTATTGTATTTGTAAAGTCTTTGGCAAGAAATGCCTATAAAAATTACATCAATAATGTTATATAGTTCAATTCTTTACTTTAATATGTGTAAGACCTATTACTGATTTAATTAGCTCCTATAATGATAAAAAATTTAAAGCATTTTTGTGATTAAGTAGTTTTAAGTGTTAAACTACTTACAAAGTACTATACATAAATGCAAATACAGCATTTAAACACAATCTATTATTAGTTTACTCTAAGAAGGCATTCTGTGATATTCAAAAATCAAAAGCTTTTAAAACAGGTAATAGTTTTGGCTTAGTGTAAAAATTATATTGATCCCACCTAATCGTCCCTACAATTGATTAGATAGGTAAGTATATTAAATTATTAAAAATAAATAAAATGCTTATGTCGTTTAATTTTACCCGTGTTTTTATTTTTATTTATAAGAATGATTCTAGTAATCTCAAAAATGCAAAGTTATTGAGGCTTGATGGATGGATGAGTGGATGTTTATTACTCTTTCACGGATTTGGCGGAAATTTAATGGAGATAGCTTGAACCCGGAAAAGAACACATAGGTTGCTTTTATCCCGGTTTCCATGGGGGATTTCATTCAAAGTGTAAATTTAGTTTAAGTTCGGTGGAGCCTCGGGCACCAGTTAGTTAGTTAATAAACTTGTGCTAACTTGTTGGAATTAACAACTGCAGATTTTTTTTAATATAGCTTCAAACTAAATTTAAAAAAAAACTAATAAATATAACGAAATAATTTTGTTAATTATTTCATGATTTTATTGAAATAAAGCGTAAAATTTGCGTGAGTCAAAAATACAAAGCAATTGCCCCAGTTGACCTTAATCATTTTCTTTTTAATAAGAAAACTTCAAATTAAATAATTCAAAACAGCAGTATCGAATCGAATTGGTCGATTTAAAATCGATACTCTGTTGGATGAATGATGTCTTACGATTGAAACGATTCTGTTTATGTTAGGTTCATCACTAAAACGCTCGCGTGACGTCATGCGCGGTGGGGATAAAATGGCACGCTCTGTTTTCATACTGTTACAGGAACATGTGGCATATACCTAGAATTATTATCTTTGATATTAAAGTTAAATAAACTCTGTGATAGAAAGTGTCTGTATGATGTAAATTTCATGGAAAATATCAATTATGTTGCTTGTCACAATAGATTTATCGTTATACAACCTCGCCATATGTGACAGAGGAATATTACATGTACTATTGGTATAAACCCATATGATGTTCCACTGCTGGGCACGGGTCTCCCCAGTAGAACTTACTATATAGTGGGGGTAATTGCCATAATCGCCACGCTTGGCGAGCGAGTTGGCAATCGCAGTAAGGCTAAAGTACACAGAGGCCGCTGCTGCCGTCCTGTGGTGTGAAATCCCATAGTCGCTTTGACGACACCCACGGGAAGAGATAGGGTGGCAGTATTCTTAAGCCGGTACGACACGGCCCGTGTTATATTTAAGGAAGAGTATTTTATATCAAATATAACTGAAATTAAAATAATTAATAAGTGATGTATCTATTGAATCGTTAATAATATGATGAAGAAATAATAAGTCACTGATATCATCGCGTCTATCCTTTAAACTTCAAATTTTGAAAGATAATAATCTAGCATAATAATTAGGGATGGACTTACGGATACAGTTTTTTTATGATTTTACACTGTTTACGTTTATTGAGTATAAAGGAGACCATATGATAAAGCAATATTCTAGCCGCCTCTTACTAAAATATTATAAAGTAAGGTAGGTCTATTAGTTTCAAGAGATCATTCTTAAATACCAGAAACAATACAGGGTCCAACTTTGATCCTTGGCAAACTCCAGAACCCGGTATAAAGGAAGCAGATTCAAAACCTGCCAGTGCCACAAGCTGAGAACAATTATGTAGGTAGCTCTAATACCACCGCAACAGATTACCATAAATACCAGCATGAGTTAATTTCTGAGCATGCATAGAGTGATCCATTCGATCAAATGCCTTTGCAAAATTTGTATAGACGGCATCAACTTGGCTCCTGAATAATGTTTACAAAGGAATATCTACACCCGTGGTACATAAGTTTCAATTTAGCTTGCAGGTGGGTGGCTCTGGCGAATCTAGGTATATTTTTATACCTAAACCTGACTTTTGTTAGGGAGTGAACCTTCTGTATTTATTTATTTATACCTTCTGTACGTAGTACTATTACTTATTCTGTGGTAAAAACAGATCCCCTAAGTTACTTTTTGTGATTTTATTTATAAACTATACATATTAATATAAATGTTCTTATTCACTTGGAAATTTACCTTAAACAATACACCTTTATTCCTCATTCCTCACGTGGTTTTCCATCCTTCCTAGGTCCAAGTAAACGAATACACAGAACAGTGTATAGAGTACATGGGCGTGATCAACGTGCAACAACGTAACGCAGACGAGCAGCAACGTAGCGTAGCTGCTAGGAGTAAGAAGACGATGGAAGAAGAGGTTCAGTGCAAGAAGCTAGCTGATGCTGCAATGAGAGATCTGGCAAGTGCTATGCCTGCATTGGAAGAGGCTATTAAGGTATTGTATTCTGTGTTAGAGTATTTTCTTTTTAGTTGCTAGAAGAAAGAAGACAATAAAATAAAAGTTTCAGAGCAAGAAGCTCCAGATTTGGCTAATGTTATGCCTGCATCAGAGGAGGCTAAGGTATTTTTGAAAGAATATTTTTAACAATAAAGTAGTGTGGTTGCTAGAAATAAATAGAGACGGAGAAAGAGGTCCAGTGCTCTTAGGAGAAATAATAAGTAATAAATAAGACTATGGAGAAAGAAATCCATAGATCTGGCTAATGAAGACGTCATAAAAGTATTTTCTATCGGAATATTGGGCTGCTTTGCTTGCATAAGAAGCTATGAAGATATTTTCTGATAAATATTTAATGGCATAACGTAGAGTGGCTTTTAGAAATAAGACTATGGAAGAAGATGTCCAGTACAAGAAGTTAGGTTATGCTGCAATGATTGGTACAGCCTGTAAGAAATGAATAAGAGGTAGTGCCAAAACGTTGCTTAAGTTCTATCACCACGTAAGTCAAAAATGGAAACTTTACAGGGGAGCGACAAAACTGCATAATTTTACATAGATGCCAGTAGATTTTAATTTCTATAGAATATTGCTTATTTCTAATTGGCTGAAACAATGCGTCTTTCGATTCTCTAGCAAATGGCACGATAATTTCAAAACTACAAACCGCCAGAAAGTGACTTACGTGGTGTTAGAACTACGACGAAATGTAACGTGATACATAATAAACAAACCAACCATGCGAGCCTTTGGTGCGAAAATAGCAATGGTAAAAAGTGCTTTCACTTGAATTATGAGTGTTTTAATCGGTAATGTCAACTGAATTGACAATACTGATTGAGTACTGACTTAGTCTTAGATGACTGATGATAAGCAGATCAACTAATTAGGGGAGGTTTTTCAGTGTTGTCAGTAACAAATCCATTAATAAGTAAGTTTAAAAAAAAATAATCCTAATAAAAAAAATGATTTCTCTATTTCGTTGCTATTTGTCAGGCACTGGACGCTTTGAACAAGAAGGACATCACAGAAGTGAAGTCTTACGCCAAACCTCCACAGAAAGTAGAGATGGTGATGGAAGCTGTGCTTATACTATTAGTGGTAGGTATTAATATTTATATTTATTCTTATTCGAAAAATACATTGAAAATAAATTGTTTATTGATAAAATCTCTTGCTATTGCTCACGAGGTCGTTCGTATGGAAATTTAGAAAAACAAATCTATGTCACGAGAACAGCATTTTACTAGGCTAAAAAATATATTTTCCAGAATAGAATCTTTTTCTGAGCCAAATTTCATCCATATTCAGTTAATCACTTTGACGTGATTGAATAACAATAGCTGTTGGAAGTCCTTGATAGTCAACTACTATGTTACGCATTAAGTTTTTTGAACAAATAAATATTCTCGTATCGGCGTTGTTACTTCTTAGAAAGAGCCAACATGGGCGGAAGCAAAGCGACAACTAGGCGACCAGTACTTCTTGGACCGTCTCCGCGAGTTCGACAAGGACAACATAGCAGATAAGACGCTGAAGAAGATCGCGACTTACACCGTGAAGCCTGACTTCGACCCTGAGATTGTGGGCACCGTGTCTTTGGCTTGCAAGTCTCTGTGTCTTTGGGTGAGAGCCATCGAGAAGTATGGGAAAGTTTATAAGTGAGTTCTCTTTTTGATTTCTGCTTGGTTCAAGTTTTTTTTACTCCTGTGTTGTATCATTGTAGTTAGGGAAATATTGAGCAGGTTACAGAATGACTAGGTACAAAACGACTAGGTTGCGGAATGATCAAGATGGTTGTAAAAACAATAGGTAGGTTACAAAATGTCCAAGTGTTAAAATTACTAGGTTTCAAAATAATAGTTGGGTTGCAAAACGTTTAAGTTTAAAATTGACAAAAATGAGAAGGACTTTAAGTTGCAAAATTTGCTGAACGATAAGTTGTTGAATACGGCGAAGGATTTTTTTTATTTAAATAAAAGACAGCCCTGTTTTGAGTGTTTTGCTAGGGTCTTCATCTTGTCTTCTAGTACGACAATCATAAGTATTGGTTGGAAATAAGTATCGTCCAACTAATCCGGGATTATAATTTATAAGTTTTTAAACTGGCTTAGTAATATTCGTAATCCCTTGACAACAGAATTGTGAAGCCCAAAAAGGAACGTCTAGAAGAAGCCTTAGAGTCACTCCGCATGAAACAGCAGATCTTGGCTGAAGCGAGAGCGAAGTTAAGAGAGCTGAGCGAGATGATAGCGAGGTTACAGAAGGAGTACGATGAGAAGGTGGCACAAAAGGAGGAACTGGAACGTAAGGCGAGACTGCTGCAGTTGAAGCTGGAGAGAGCTGAGGCTCTTATTACTGGACTTTCTGGTGAGTTTGTAGCTACTTTGGTATCGGAATCACGACTAATTGAATGTAGCAGAAGAAGTACTAGAAGAAGAAGAAGAAGAATGAGATAGTGCAGAAGGTAAAGCTTAAGACTATTGCAGGAGGAGCTGGAGAGTGCTGAGGCGCTGATTAGTGAACTTTCTAATATAGCCCTTTTTTTTGGATTACACGACTAAATGTCCAATTAAAAAAAAATATTAATATGACCAGTTACTTTTGCAGTCTGATTTAAACCTAGTTGCACCGTCCCGTTATTTTTCTTTTTTCTAATTTATTTTACGTAAGAACCTTCTACAGAGTATTAGAAAACTAAAAAAAAGAATGAATGAAATCGGTAAAGTCGTTCTCTAGTTAACTCCTTAACGCGACCAAGGGAAATAGGGATTTGAATGCGAGCGTGTTAAACCACCATTAAATACAATTTTGGTAGATATTGATTTGTTCCAAATTGGAAACAATTGAAACGCCATTTTGGTCGAAAATTAATATCGATCATTATAGTTAATCTTCCGTAGCTTATTTACATCTTGCTGTAGCTGTTTCGAGAAAATCGCGAATATACATACATACTTTTACGTTTTATGCGGCGGTAGCCTAATGGCTAAGGCATTGGTCCGGCAATCGTAGGGTCGCGGGTTCGAATCCTACCCATTATACTACCGACATGAACCCACTCCTAACACAGGCCTTTGAGCTTAGCTGGAGGGGTTAACAAGATTGCTAGTAATGTGGGATCCAACACACATTGTTAATTTTCTTTAAAAAAAAAACTTACCTAATTACAGACAGGGCAAACAAAGAATCAGCTTTTTTGAAGGCGGTTAAAGATGAACACGACCATAAAATGAATGATTTGAACGTATCCAGGTGAGAAGGAGCGTTGGGAGGCGACAGTGGAGCGCTTAGACAAGGAGTTCGACAACCTGCCGGGGGACTGTCTGATCGCGACCGGCTTCGTCGCGTACCTTGGGCCCTTCGTGTCCGAGTACAGGGAGACGCTCATGGAGGAGTGGTTCTTGGAGGTCAGCCCCTAACAAGAGACATAACAGCTTAACCTATCCCACATTGCTAGTTATCTTAACAAACAGCTAGAACACCATTAAAAATAAAAAATGTGTGGCACTCGGGGACTGCCGCGGTAAAGCTATTGCATAGCATTTTTATCAACTTAAGCAATTAAAAAAAAAAAAAAAAAATGTTTTTAATTTTTTTTTCGTTCATTTTTTTTTTTAAAAAAAGCATAAAATTAAATTTTGAAGTTTTTTTTATTATAAAATATTTTTTATTTTTATTTTTTTCTTTTTAAATTTAAAAAAAAAGTAATTAAAAGTTCTGCTATTCATCGATAGATGGCAAAACTAAAAAGTATCACCGCTGTGCCCGTCGGAGTGGGGAGCGTGAGGTTTTTTCGTTACGGAATTTCTGGATTCGGTCCCCGCGCTCAAGGCCCGCGATAGAAGCTATGCAATAGCTTAAAAATTGCTGTTGACTTTGATCAAGAAGTTGAATGTGTAATTCGACTTGTAACATACAGGTTATGAACGAGGCTTTGCCAGTAACAAACAACCTTAGTATGAAGGTATTCTTATTAGATGATGCTACACTAAGAGAATGGAACTACATGGGACTGCCAGGTTAGTTGTTTACACTTAATTATCTATTCTAATATTATAAAACGGAAGAGTTTGTTTGTTTGTTTAAACGCGCTAATCTCAGGAACTACTGGTCCGATTTGAAAAAATCTTTTTTTGTTGGATAGCCCATTTATCGAGGAAGGCTATAGGCTATATAACATCGCGCTACGACTAATAGGAGCGGAGTAGCGATGAGAAATGTTGCAAAAACGGGAAAAATTTACGCATACGAAGTTGCGCGGGACAGCTAGTGTGATATATACGGGGTGATTTTTTAATATACTAACAACCTCCCACTCTTGGCTTCTATACCCGACATCAAATAACTTCGTAATATTTAAAAAAAAATAACCCTTCACCTACCTAATTTTGTCACACAACCATTTACCACAGACCTGTAAGACCCCGGAGTAAGCTCGATGTTTCTTTGTTAGGTTAGGGCTAAACCTCACAATAAACAACGATTTTACTCCAGTTAAATAGTCTGATAGTGGTTAAGGTCATACCTCCAAACACAAGTGGTAGGTTTTCCAAATCTGATATTACGAAGTTATTCTGCTTTGACTGCCTCTGTGGCGCGGTGGGAGTGTATCCGACTGCTACGCAAGAGGTCGTGGGTTCGATCCCCACCCAGGATAAAACTTTGTGTGATGAGCACGATGGTTTATTCTGTGTCTGGGTGTTATTTATCTATAATATGTATGTATTTAGAAATATATAAGTATGTTTATCAGTTGTCTGGTTTCCATAGTACAAGCTCTGCTTAGTTTGGGATCAGATAGCGTTGTGTGAGTTGTCCCTAGATATTATATTATATATTATATTATATTCAGTGTTATGTAAAGAAGCCACGAGCGGTAGGTTATTAGCATATTACAACACCCAATTTTAATGCAGACTAGCCCAGGATTTTGTTTAGAGAGAGGAGGGGAGAAGAGAGGGTATATTTAACACCGGAACACCGTAATGTATAGAGGTCAAGGCATAAAGATAACGACAAAAATGTGACGATTGTAATATGTATGTAATATTCTTTATTGCCTCATATCTTTAAACCACAAGACGGATTTAAACAATTAATACGTCGTTAGATTTGTCTTGACCGCCTCAGTGTTCTTAGATAAGTGACGTTTTAAAAAACAAACATGGCGGCTGTGAAGAAAACAAGAGGTGTGGAAAAAAAAGTTTTTTCAGAATACCGCTATTTGGGTATCAAATTAAAGGGCTCATCATAAGCATTTCAAAAAGGTATAACATGATTATATGTACAGTACTCCAAAAGTAATAATGCGCATAGAAATCTTCGGAAATCTTCGTCATTGTTCGGCAACGGTCGTATTACCCGAGCGTCGAAAGACGATATTTATATAGAGTGGTTAAGAGCAATTTCTCTATGCCTAATTTTATATATTATGTGTTTTGTGCTAAAACAGATTTGATTTACCTGTAACGAAATTTGATTCGATAATTCCATGTAAGTAAATAGCGAAAACGCTACAATCATTGTTGGAGTGATTAGTTTTCAAGTGTCTTACCGAAGTTGGTGTAATTATGGAGGAAAAGGTTTAAATAACATAAGGTTTTATTAGAAGGAGAAAAAAACGTTTTCAAATAGAGGTTTACATAAAATATAATCAAAATCTCAGTTCAAATTTGTTTACAGCACTAATCATTCCAGAAAAATAATACAATTATAAAAAAATTAATCAGAATCGAGGAAGACCTCTATTCCCGACATCGCAGATTCATCAGAAGTTTCATTATGCTCTTGTTCATTTACACTTTCCTCACTGCTATCACCTGTGTAAATAATCAGTTTATCGGAATAACTATCGATTCTTGGCTCAAATTTTCTATATTCATCTTCGCATTGAACCGCATGATCAGAAACTTTTTTCCATTCTTCTGGTCCTATTTTATTGATTTTTTCTAATATAGCATCTTTAACTGACGTCACAGTCATTGCAATATTTCTCTTGGCCACGTGTTGCTTTATTTGGGACCAAATATTTTCAATAGGGTTAAAATCGGGATGATATGGTGGCAATCGTATAATTTTATGCCCATGTTCCTCCATTATACGGTCAATGGCAAATTCTGTGTAATTTTCTTTGTATCTTTGTATAATTTTATACAAATCGGGTTTCAGTTTCTTTGGGTCATGCGGAATGTTGTGTTGTTGTAACCAAGCTGTCATTTGTGGTTTAGATGTGTTTGAGTTTGGTGGTTTCACAGACAGCTTATTATGATATGGGGCGTTGTCTATTACCAACACACTATTAGGAGGCAAGTTGGGAATCAATTGATTGCGTAGCCAAGTTTGATAACGTTCCGCGTTTATTTCTTTATGATAGTCACCTTCTGAGTCGACACATTTATGTAACATTAGAGCCCCTGGGACGAAGCCTTTTTCATTGCCTGCGTGTACAATAATTATTCGCTCTCCTTTGGAAATGGGTTGTTTGATACCTTTTTTGTTGCTATCTTGCCAAGTTTTACCCTTAGTATGTGATGTGTGCACATACGACTCGTCCATAAATACTATGTTTCTACCAGAACTCCTCAGCTGTTGTATTTCTCTGAGATATTTGATCCTTTTTAGGCGTATATCATGTTTTTCCATAAGTAATTGTCTGTTATTATCAGTTTTCAGAAACCTAAACCCCATGTCTTTCAAGATCAACCTTAAAGTCTCGGCACAGCCTTTGAAATTAATAGCTTCGATCAACTTTATTCTTAAATTATTTACAGTTGGGAGTTCTTTCAGCGTCAATTGAAAATTGTATATCATATTACGAATAACACAGTAGTCGAAATCATCAAGTACCAGCCGAAATCTACTTTTAGGTCTTCCTTTTTTCGGTGTAGAAAATTTCTTTGATTGATTATGTTTTTTTTCGTTTAAGATATTACTCAAAGTTCGTCGCGAAATTCCTGTAGCTTTTGTAACACGGTCTTGAATTTTTTTAAAATAACCATCATGGTCTCTGTTGAAAACATTGGCTTCATTTAAGAAATAAAGGTACACATTAAATACCATTTGCCGTGCTTGTGAATTAAGCGGTTTTCCACGTTTAAATTTATCCATTTTGGAAGAATTCGTCTGAAAGAAAATGGCATGGGCAGAGTTAGGTATATATTTTTTATGCATGTTTATCTATTTATTTAATTTAAATAAATCTCATTTTTTAAATGTTTTTCTAGTACTTAATATGTATTTAATGTAGGTATTTTATTTTTTTAATATTAAAAAAACGTGAAATATGTTATTTATTTTCCTTTTTTCAAAATATACTATTTAAATCTGAATAAGCTAATTAATGTTGAAATTATATTTACCAAGAAGGGTGTGTAATAGCAGCTCTATATATTTCCACAAATAGAGAACACGTGCAGTCACTACCAATATATAAAGACGACTGACAGACATTTCGCTGACCGGCGACAGCTGCCGAACGCCCGATTTGTTTTCGATTGTGCACACATGATATTGACTCCTATCTCTTTTAAACAAGGTGCAAAATGCAAATGCCTTGTTTAGGGCTCTTACGATTCCATGATTCGAGTGTTTCCGGGAATACGACAATTAGCGAAGATCTGCATGTGCATTATTAATTTGGGAGTACTGTAATTGTTTTACTAAAAAAGTTAGTCAGCAACCATTCTTTTTTCAATTTTCAATGCTTGACCTTAGCTGTGATAAAAGTTATAGTGTGGCCATTAGTGCTGTGCACTCCCTGAGGTATGCACGGCGAGGTGGGGGGCGAAGAAAAAAGTGCATGAGTTCACATGAGGTCGATACATGTCGGACAGATCTTACGATATCAGTTTGCATTTCTAAGGCAAGACTTGTGGCGGGACGTTGCGTTGGTCGGAGGCTATCTATCTGTAATATATACTTACTTTGTTGATTAAAATGTAACCCAAATATACTCATATTTTATTAAAAATATGCAGGTGATAAATAAGAATTGAAAGTTATAATTCACAACAGGACTTGTTTTATTAAACATTTTTTATATTTACAAACAATTATATATTCTAACGAAAGTTATTCTGACATAGATTCTGTTTCAACTTCATCTTCCATTTCGTCATCATCTTCATCTTCCTCTTCGCCACCGGAACTTGAATCAGAGTCTTGCAAATTTATTATGAATGAATCGATAACATTATCGAACCTACTATCGCGACTCCAGTAATCATTTTCATTTTTCTGGACATGATCGTCGCATTTCTGCCATTTTTCCGCCGTGAATTCCGAAAACAATTTATCCAATAAGATTATCTTTTCGTCTAGAGAAGAATTAATATAGTTTTGGGCTATGTTGTTTTTAATATCAGCCCAGACCAACTCGATTGGATTTAAATCTGGATGGTACGGAGGTAAACGCAGAACAGTGTGTCCACTGGCTTTCAGGAGTTCGTCAATTCTATACACGGGTTCTTTTTGTGTATTTTTGATAAGAAGTAGCAGTTGAGCCTTTGACATGGTTCCTGAAAATTCTACATTATGGCGTAGCAACCAGTTCTGCATTTCACTTTTGAGGCTTGATATAGTTGGTTTCTTCTCAATCTGAACGCTGTGGTAAGACGCGTTGTCCATTACAACCACAGAATTCGGCAGCAACTTATCTTTTAACTTTTCATCTACCCACTTATAAAAAGTAGGTCCGCTCATATCTCCATGATAGTCACCGGTTCTAGCATCGGATTTGAATATAGTCAATGTATCATCCACTAAGCCATTTCGACACCCAGCGTGGAGTATTACTAGTCGCCGTCCTTTCCCAATATCAGCATGAATACCGGGTTCTGACGATGATTGCCAACATTTGCTGGCATGGTGACTGGCGTTGATGTATGTTTCATCAAGAAAATATATGTTTCGGTTTTCCGTTCTGTAATTTCTGATTTGTGTAAGATATTTTTTCCGCCACACTGTAATATTAGGCTGCTCTATAAGGAGATGTCTCTTTGATTTGCATTTTTTGTAACGGTAGCCCATTTTGTGTAAAAGCTGTCTTAAATATTCCCGTCCACAATTCAATATGCCATCCTGTCTGAAACTTGATAGTAACTTACGGACACTTGGTATTTTTTTTTCAACTTCGTAAAACTGATGAATTTTTCTTCTGATAACTCCAAGGTCAAAATCAACCCCTCCCTTCCCTTCGGACCGCCGTTAGGTGTTGACGTGCACACAAAACCGCAGTATTTGTTTTTCTAATTAATTAAAATTATTTAACAAAGTTTAAATTCATCAACATAAATAGGAGTGCATAAGAGCAAGGAGTTAGATACAACAGCTGTATTTCAACACGTGAGGAGTACGCCTAGTACGTGAGGAGTTCGCCTAGTACGTGCACGTATGTGCGCCTAGTACTTCACCGGCAATCAAGCTCTGCAGTCCCCCACCCCACGTAAGAGAATTCTTAATAATACTAAAACTCTGCGTGTGCGATCACCACAACACAACCCCCCTATTGCACCTGTGGTGGGATTGGCTAATTGGAAGCGCGTTAGCACCTCCCCCGACGTGTCAATCAACGCCCTCTTGGTAGAACCCCGGAAGCCACTCCCCCAGCGCCGGCGCAACGACAACGGCCATCTTCAACCTCAATACCCCTCTATATTTCTGTTTGCCTAGTACAAATAGGACTAAAATAGAGGTATCTCAACAGTTTCAACATTATGCCGTTACAAAGGAGTCCACAGGAGTCTAGATTAAGTATGGCACCTCCACCTGTGGCACTTCAACACAGCTCCTCTGAGCCTAATATTAACAAAGGAGAACAAGATTTTGGTAATATCACCCAAAGAAATAAGCGCAAATGCCCCGAAAATACAACACAAGATATGGATTTTACTAATTTTATGTCGGAAATAAAATTAATGTTTCGCGAGTTTACAGAACAACAAGATAAAAAAATTAATAAAATACATGATGAAATTAAAAAACAAAGCGCAGACATGCAATCATCTATCAGTTTTCTATCGGAAGGTTTTGAATTATTTAAGAATAGGATTAATGATCTTGAAATTGAGCGGCAAAACAACCGAAAATACATACAGAATTTGGAAGATAGACTTGAAAAAATGGAATGCTCTGCTAGGTCTACATGTATTGAAATCAGGAATATTCCCGCAAAGACTCCGGAGTCAAAAGATGACCTACTAAACGCTGTCATCCAGACTGGAACTACACTAAATGTACAAATTCAACCACAGGAGGTGAAAGACGTTTTTCGAATTGGAACAAAAGATTCAAATAATAAGACCATTATTGTTACTTTTACCACAAACATTTTGAAAGAAAAAATTATACAATCATTTAAAAAATACGGTAGAGAAAATCGTCAGTTAACCACAGAGAACCTAAAAATACGAGGCCCACCATTACCTGTATTCATTTCCGAAAATCTAACTCCGAAAATGAAAAGGTTGTTTTATCTTGCAAGGGACTTCGCCAAAAGTAATGACTACCGTTATTGCTGGGTAAAAAATGGAAAGATTTTTTTGCGAAAAAAAGAAGGCAGTTCACAAATTCTCATAAAAGAAGAGTCGGATTTCACTAAAATAACTGTAACCAAATGACTAGCTTTCGTTACTTGCGCAAACTGTTATGAATGTTACTATGTTTTTCTGTTATATTTAATTCTAATTACTATTACAATTATTAATACGCCTAAGATAAATATGCATGCAATTCTATCATCAGTTCTTTGCTATTACTTTTTATTGTATATAAACTTAAATTGTATCACATACAAACATGTTACAAATTATCACACTCTCATTCACTCTTACACACACACATGTTATTATAATGGAAGGAATAACTCTTCGACGTATTACCTGTACTTGGGATACATGTTATACCAGCCAGATGCTGATAGGACATTGATTTTTTCGGTACACATCTGCACAAATATGCACCTTTGCTATTTCAATAACTTCAAATGACTGACTGTCATATGATCTCTCAGGAACTAGATAATATATCTGTTTCCGAATCTTATATATGCTCACCTGAACAATGTGTTTCGTATTTAAATAATGAAAATAACTCACTTAAAGTCATACATATGAATATAAGGAGTATTGGTAATGTCGTTAACTATGGTAATTTTTTGGCTCTGTTACACAGGACAGGAGTTAAGTTTGACGTTATTGCGTTATCTGAATGTTGGCTAAGTAAGTGCCCATTTGTTCCTACTATGAATGGTTTCGAACTATTCACATCGTTACATACAAACCAAAATGATGGAATAGTAGTATACATCAGGCAAGGAATCAAGTTTAAAGTAGAGAAGTCTTCAATGGTTGATGCGAATAGTTTAATTTTTACGTTTGGCACTGATATAGCTCTTCTGGCTATGTATCGTTCGCCTTCTTATAGCAACATAAATAATTTTTTAAACAGCTTAGATGAAAACCTACAATCACTTCGCTCCTATAAAACTATTGTTCTTGTTGGAGACATAAATATAAATATAAATTTAATACCAAATAATAATGATAATGATAAATACCTAAATAGTGAATCATATATGACAATGTTGGCAGCTCATGGCATGTTGCCGGCCCATTACTTCCCTACGCGCATAGATAGCTGCTTAGATCATGTAATTATAAAATCAACTATACCAGCCATAACTTTATTGTTGGAGTCCGCTATCACAGATCATGCAGCATTAGTCACTTACATCAAAGTTAAACTTAATAACTGTGAAAACCATCTATTCATTAAACGTACTGATATTCCCTCCTGTGTTACAGCCCTTGAAGGTGCAGATTTCTCATCTGTATTGGATTGTGATGATGCAAATAAAGCAGCAGCTAATTTAGTTAACATTATCTCGGCTATCGTGGTAACAAATACCCGTTCTGCTATTATTCCAAGCAGGAGGAGAATAATTAAGCCATGGATTACACCTGGGCTTCTCAGATGTATCCGCCATAGGGATAAACTTTTTAAAAAAACCAAAAAACAGCCAAGTAATGACCTATCAAAACTCATTTATGTAAGGTACAAAAATTATTGTAACAATTTATTAAAAAACATTAAACGACAGTATGAGCGAACTGAATTTCAAAGAAACAGTCGTAATCCCAAAGCTACCTGGAAGCTAATCAAAAATATAACTAACTTACGCAACAATAAATCCACCCCGGTAGAGCTTCTGTCTCTGAGAGAAAATCCCAGTCATTCAGTTGATGTAGTCAATATGTTTTTTGCCAATATCGGAAAAACGCTGGCGTCGAAATTTCAGCCCCCCGTGAACAAACAAAATATTAGAGACGGAAGCATATTGACTGCCAGCTCCATGGGCATTTTTAGTACTGACAACGAAGAAGTAGAACGAATTATAATGAGTCTCAAAACGGATTGCGCCGTTGGTTGGGATGGAATTTCGTCGACTCTACTAAAATCTTCTAAGCATATCCTAGTACCAGTCATTTGTATGGTTTATAATCTTTCTATCTCGACGGGTGTGTTTCCAGGGGTATTTAAAAAAGCTCTCGTTGTCCCAATATATAAGAGTGGGGACCGGTACAGTGTCAATAACTATAGACCTATCTCCATATTAAGCACACTATCTAAAATTTTTGAAAAAATCTTAAACAATAGACTTCTTCACTATGTCAACTCACACCATATAATTGCTGACAATCAATATGGTTTCCAATCAGGCAAAAGTACCGAAGACGCGGTAATAGAACTGACCAGCACTATAGCAAAAAATAATAAGAACAATCTCAAAACTTTAGCCATCTTTCTAGATCTTTCAAAGGCTTTTGACACTGTCTCGGTTCCACTTCTTCTAACAAAACTGGAACGCATTGGTATTAGAGGCCTACCACTTAAAATTTTCAAAAGTTACCTTACTGAGCGTACCCAAATTGTTAAAATTGACAAGTACGTTAGTCAGGAAGAAACACTAACTTATGGCGTCCCGCAGGGCAGTGTACTTGGGCCGAGCCTATTTATACTCTATATAAACGACCTCTGTAAGCTGCCTTTGGTGCATTCTAGGGTAATAACCTATGCTGATGATACGGCTATTCTGGTACATGGCTCAGATTGGTCGCAAGCTAGCCGTAATGCTGAAGCAGCCCTTAGAATGACTACAACTTGGCTGGCAAATAATTTACTGACCCTGAATTTAGATAAAACAAAAATCGTAACATTCGCGCCGAGAAGCACATCACAACCGCCTGCATCCTACAGCCTTATAGCACATCAGTGTGACTCACTCGTCCCTAACCAATGCACTTGTGCTGTAATTACACGGACAAATTCTGTTAAGTATCTGGGCGTATTGGTTGACAGTGCGATGACGTGGCAGGAGCATATCAAGACACTTGTTCCGAGGGTTAGGAAGTTAATTTTTGTATTTAAAAATTTACGCTCATCTGCTGATTTTTCCACGCTTAAAACAGTATATTATGCCTTAGCGCATTCAATACTGACATACTGCATAACCGCGTGGGGAAGTGCAGGCAAAACTTGTTTTCTGACCTTAGAAAGAGCACAGAGGGCTGTGTTAAAAGTTATGCTAAGTAAGCCTATAAGGTTCCCCACTAATGAATTATACAATTTATGTAAGCTTCCAACTGTAAGACATTGTTTTATTCTAAATACTATACTACGTAAGCATAAAGAACTAGTATTTGATCCTAATTATAAAAAAAGGAAGCGCAGATATGATCTGATATGTGCCACGTCGTCCGCCCCAACCAAAATGGCGAGTCAACAATATCACTTTTTGAGTCCCACCTTGTATAATAGAATAAATCGGATACTAGGAATCTATCCTCTGACCTTACGTGAATGCAAAACGCGAACACATGATTGGCTTGGTACTCTTACCTATGATGACCTGGAAATGCTTCTTAATATTTAGTAAAATTAAGATAACACCTTCCATTGCAACATTTCAAAGCAAACACACACACACACACACACACACATACACACACACTCACACACACCACACACACCCATATATAGATATAATAATAATATGTTAAATATGTTAAATGAACAAAAAGAAACTTTATATTGTATATTGGATCTCAGCACCCTCTCCGGAGGTGGGCGTTAATAGCTGCGACACAGTTTTTAACTACTGCAGTTATTATCGTACACTACTGTAACCTGTATACTCTGTATTTTGTTCCAATAAAAATATTTTTGATTTTTTTTTGATCCACAACGTGTTTTTTCTTTAGAACTTTTGGTTTTTTTGGCGATTGAAATTTTAATTGGCTTGAATTTTCAATTGATAAATAGCCCGCAGAAATCACATTATGTACGGTTCTTTTGCTGTATCCCGTAGCCTCCGCAACGATTTTAGCAATATTCACGTCATTTTTAAATTCAAAGCTTTCTTTGTCTGCTTTTCTTTTCTTAAAATATTCAGCCACCTTAAAAATGACAGTCTTCATATCACGAGATAACGCACGACCCATCTTTGAATATTTATCTCGTGTGCGTCTGACATAGACAGTCCGATACAAATAACACTACCTGCCGTCACAAGCGTTGACGGCGCACTGACAGCGCAGCAGCCGATTCTAACCCCCCCGTCTCACCGCGCGCATACCTCAGGGAGTGCACAGCACTAATGGTCATACTATAGTTGTAACATCGGTTACATCATACAACCACTAAAAAGTATTAAAGAAAAATGAATTATACATGAATTACAATTACGTATCCATCCATACTAATATTATAAATGTGAAAGTAACTCTGTCTGTCTGTCTGTCTGTCTGTTACGCTTTCACGCTCAAACAGCTGAACCGATTTAGATGAAATTTGGTATGGAGATAGTTCAAGTCCTGGGGAAGGACATAGGATAACCGACATCCACGCGGGCGGAGCCGCGGGCGAAAGCTAGTGATATTATATATAAAGGGGATCTTGTTTCCATCCTTTTTGTACAGACGGGTTTTTCGATTTTTTTAATTTATTTGTTTCCCTCATGCCTACCTATAATATACATACATAGATTTAATATTGAACAGATGACAACTTCAGCGCTGAGAACGGTATCATAGTGGTGCGAGCTACTCGCTGGCCGCTGGCGGTAGACCCGCAGGGACAAGCGCTCATATGGATCTCTCGCCTTGAAGAGCACAATAATATACAGGTCTTTCATATTTTATATTTATTGATAAGTTTATACCAACTGCTATTAAACCTAGGTATCTATACTAATATTATAAAGCTGAAGAGTTTGTTTATTTGAACGCGATAATCTCAGGAACTACGAGTCCGAATTGAAAAATTAAAATTCTTTTACTGTTGGATAGCCCATTTATCGAGGAAGGCTATAGGCTATATAACATCACGCTGCGACCAATAGGAGCGAAGCAATAATGAAAAATGTTGCAAAAACGGGGAAAATTTACGCATTCGAAGTTGAGCTAAGTATAAGATATGAAGCTAGTATAAGATATAGATGATCAAAGAGGGAAAGCACCATCCACCCTCGATCTGTCAATCACCAAGATTAAAATGAAATGCTCTAAGTACATTAATCGAAATAGAGATAATTTGTTACACTGACACTGGGTTACACCGACCGTGGTCACAAGCTGACAGTGTGACCACGGTCGGTGTAACCCGGTCGAAACGTCAAGCTTAAGGTAAATACTTTACCTAGTCTAAACGCGTTTATTCCCGTGTTATATCTATACTTATATTATAAAGCTAAATGTTTGTTTGTTTTTTTGAATGCGGTAATCTCAGGAACAGCTGATCCGAATTGAAAAAATATTTTACTGTTGGAAAGCCTATAGCTATATAAATCACGCTACGACCAATAGGAGCGGAGCAGCAATGAGAAATGTTGCAAAAACGGGGAAAATTTACGCAGACGAAGTCGCGCGGGACATCTAGTCTATACTATTTAAACTAATATTATAAAGGGGAAAGATTTGATTGTTTGTTGGTACTGAATAGGCTCCGAAACTACTAGACGGATTTCAAATTCTTTCATCGTTGTGAAGCTACACTAACCCCGAGTGACATAGGCTATTTTTTATCCCTATATTCCCACGGGAACGGGAACTACGTGGGTGAAACCGCGAGGCGTCCGCTAGTTATATATATATAATGCAACGCGTAAATTTAAAAGTTATAATCGAAATAAGAGTTAGGCACTGATTGAGCAATCGATGCTAAACTGTCCCGAGGATGCCTCGTGTAGAGGCGAAACAAGTGTCGAAGTTTCACTTCGTGGAAGCTGGACATTGTGAGTCAAGGGTCCGGAGGTGCCTACCGCTCGACTAGATGAGAGTAGCATTTTCTTTGTTGCAGGTCTCTCATATTGTCTTAGGTCTTTCGTTCTATTTCAATAGTTTCAATTAGACCCTGACCACACCTTTCTGTTCTTATTTTTGATTATTGAGTTGAACTTCGTCTATTTTACTGTATTAACTATTTATTTGTTATTACTATTTATTGTACACTAAATCTGCACAAACAATAGGTTCTACGGATTGAGCACATATTTTATGTAAATATATTATCATACCCTGAAGGAGGGCTAATTTCTATAACTCCACCTGTCTCTCATACGTTATCATTTTTTAAAAACAATTTGTAACATTTACAGCTCACGTTAACATTTATAGTTATGTACTGCGTTCACATCATAAAGCGCGTTATAAGTATGAAGTTTTAAAACAGATAACGTGCATATATAATTTGTACAGATAGGTCTAAATATTAAACCACAGATTAAAAAAAATATTACTACCAGATCGTGGACTTCGGTCAACCTAACTACTTGAAGATAATGGAGGCCTCACTATCTGGGGGCAAACCCATCCTAATTCAGAACGTGGGAGAGATCCTGGACCCCTCCATTGCGCCTATATTGGACAAGGCCATCGTGACCATAGGGAGCTCGCAAGTTATAAAGTTCAATGATAAGATGGTGTCTTACAATAAGAATTTCAGATTGTATCTTACTACGAAACTGGGTGAGTTGTCATTGTTTTTCTGTCTAATAATACCTATTACAAAGAGGATTATTTTGTTTGAGAGGATACTTATTACAAAGGATTTTTTGATAAAATTAGGCGTAAAAGTAGCTTACAATTTTTGGAATGATACAAGGGGGGGGGGGGACAACAGGAGCAATGCCCCAGACTTGACTAAACGTCCTTTTTTTGGGGAATTTGAGAATTTTGAGTCATGGGAGGGGGGGGGGGGGGGGAATTGGAAGGCAATTGATTAGGTTGATATTCCATACACATTTTATAGAAATGTGTAAGGCTTATAACTTACAAAATATTAATTTATTTCCAATTATGACTTCCATACACAAAACAAAACAGGCCTAGTTTATGATAAACGAATTAATATTAATTTTAAGCTTTGACTTACGACCTTTTACAGAGGAGTAATCACATATGCGCGTTTGTTTAGTTTAGTAGAATCATCGACTAGGGCTCCTTTAAAGCCTTACTGCAATCCCAACTCGCTCGTCAAACGTGGTGATTATTTCAGTTAAGTAGGTTGTACTACTTGGGGATACCCGTGCGTGTTAATTTACCCAATAACATATTACCCAGGTAACCCAGTGTACACTCCAGAAACTCTAACGAAGACAACGATGGTGAACTTCGCGGTGAAGGAACAAGGTCTGACGTCACAGCTGCTTGGCATCGTCGTGAGGAAGGAACGGCCGCAGCTCGAGCAGATGAAGGACAACCTAGTGTTGACTATTGCTCATAATAAGAAAGTTCTTGTAAGTAGTTTTACGATCTTTGGTATAATAATGATAATATCTTGGTAATCACATAAAGTCATCTGATCCCAAACTAAGCAGAGCTTGTACTAAGGCAACAAGACAATTGATAAACATAACATAAATGATAAATTACTTACACCCAGATACAGAATAAACCTTTGTTTATCACACAAAGATTTATTCTGGGTGGGGATCGAACCCACAACTTCTGGCTTAGTAGTGAGGGTCATTAACCACTAGACTAACAGGCATGTTTAATAATGTCAAACATTTTTTTAACCGATTACGCGATATCTAACATTTTATTCCTATTAATGTGGTCTATGTCTATGTCCAAAAGCACGCAATATTCGAAATGAAGGAAACGCGATTTCGAGCTATCTATAGTCTTCGTTTAAATCGGGGTGAGGGAGCGACATAGCATTTGGCGCCCTAAAATGGCACTTGGTGCCTCTTAGATGACACTAGGCGCCCCTTAAATGGCAATTGGCGCCATAAAATTACACTTGGCTCACCTTAAATGGCACTTGGCGCCCCTTAAGTGGCACTTGGCGCCCCTTAAATGGCACTTGGCGCCCCTTAAGTGGCACTTGGCGCCCATTAAACGGCACTTGGCGCCCCTTAAATGGCACTTGGCGCCCCTTAAATCGCACTCTTGTGTATCAAAGTAACTCTTGTCTGTCTGTTACCTTTTCACGCATAAACGAAATATAATACAATTTGGTATGCAGATAGTTTGAGTCCCCGGAAGGAGCTGCGCGCTACAGCTAGTACATAATAAATACTGCCTCACATTGCGTGATGTTTTTTTCCTCTGCACTGTAGTTTCCCCACGTGCTAAGACCATGTATTCCCCAGGTGGACTTAGAGAACGATCTCCTCCGCATAATGTACGAGTCGCAAGTGCCGCTGCTGGAGAACGAGGAGTTGTTCGTGACGCTGCAGACCTCACAGAGGACCTCGCTGGAGGTGAAGGAGGCGCTCGTCACCTCGCAGGTCACAGAGAAGGAGATTGATTCTGCTAGACAGGTATTGATATGATCAACTATTAATCACGCGCTTTCAAAAACAGTTTTAGTATAGTTCAAAATTACAAAACGGGGGACATGGTTAAATTCATATAAAATCTAGTTAATTGGAATCTTTTGGTCCTGAGGATCTCGCACAGCAGCCGCTCTGGATTTGGTGTCCCACTTCATGAATGGTAGGTATAAGGGTCTCACTTTACAAAATTCAAGGTTTGATAATATTGACACACAAACGATTAAACGATTATTGCGTTAGATGACGCGAATGGGAACCTAACCCGCCTGCAAAATTGGAAGTTGATAAATATTCCACTTGCCTTTTAAAAGATAGTTATAAGAGATTCAGTGTCAGTGATTAGTATTGATGGTCACCATAAACGCTATACCCTGACACTGAAACTGTATCCCTGTCCCTACCGCCGTGCATCACTCAGCCAAGGTCCCCTAACTAAAAATTAGCGCTGGGTGTCTGGCCTAACCTATGCCCTTTAAGCATTTTAAACCTGGTTTCTTTTTAACTTAAAAGTAGTCATTGATGGAAACCAGGTTTAAAATGCTTTTACTCTTGCGAGTTAAAAGTTTAAACTCGCAAGAGTAAATGCATGCTTGTGTTTCAATGTACAATTAGTCGAGCAAAATGGGCTAAACGACCAAAAATAATAGAAAAACCCGATCAATTCTAAAAAGGGTCTACTTCTGAATAAGTTAAATTTAACTTTAAGCGGCGATAGCTTAATGGCTAAGGCATCGATCTCGCAATCATGAGGTTTCGAGTTTCGAATCCTACCCTTTATACTACCGACGTGAACTCACTCCTAACACGAGCCATTGAGCTTAGCTGTAGGGGTTAACAGGATTGCTAGTAATGTGGGACCCACAATCCTACATTGCTAGTTATCTTAAAAAAAACTGTGTTGGTGAAAACATAATAGGAGATTTTTCTCATTAGCTATTTACCGTTTATTACCTTTTCGCGGTGGAAATAATACCTCGAAAGGCTATACTTAAATGAAGGCATATTTTCCCTTGAGGGCTACGTGCCAGTGGCAGTCCGGGCGTCCGTGCTGTTCTTCGCTCTGAACGACCTGTCGCGCATCGACCCCATGTACCAGTTCTCTCTGGACGCGTACATCGACCTGTTCACGTACTCCATCGACCGCAGCCCCAAGTCCAACGAGCTGGAGGACAGGATCAGCAACCTCAACGAGTTCCATACTTATTCTGTGTATAAGTGAGTAACTTTGATTCTTTATACGATTATCATCATTACTTTGGCGTGATAACGTTTTATAAATCGATGCCCGGTGCATGCTCGAAAAAGTGTCACGGTCTGTCACGTTCCGCCTGCTGATAGACTGAAGTATCGTGGCCTTCGGGTGCAAGCGCCCGGGTCTGTTAAAGCTGTTACAGGCATGGCTGTTTATTAGAATGTCATCAATGTCAGACTGGTCTGTGGTCTGGTGGTTAGTGACCATGACTGCTAAGCCGGAGGTCGTGGGTTCGATCCCCACCCAAGATAAAACTTTGTGTGATGAGTACGATGGTTTATTCTGTGTCTGGGTGCTATTTATCTATAATATGGATGTATTTAGAAATATATTCTGGTTATCATAGTACAAGCTCTGCTTAGTTTGGGATCAGATGATATTTTGTAAGTTGTCCCAAGATATTATATAAAAAAAAATGTTTTAGCGATTGCAGCGACATACGCAACAGTTGGAAATAAAAAAAAACCTTTCACAGGCATGGTTGTTTATTACAATGTCAGCAATGTTTTCTTATGATGTTATCACGTAAAATTATCGCCCGTAAACGGACCTTACAGACAACCATTTTCATAAACCTGCTTTTATACAAAAACCATTTTGTGTATCTTGGCTAAATAGGATTAGACTCATTGCTTTTAGCTACTATTACAATATGTTTCAAATTAGCTGGTAAACCTAGCTCAGAGATATTTCATAGGTATTTCATAAATCCACACCCTAAAAAAACACAAGTAGGTACCTGTTCACGAGAAAGTAATGTTTACGATTGCCGTAGAACAATATGACAGCGACCTTTTTAAGAATGTCAATTTGAAAAGAGTGGCCACGAGTTTTTATTGCCTGTTCTTTTCTCGGGCTTTACCTATTGTTTGCGAACAGGCATTAGGTACCAGTAAATGTAGAATGGACTTTTCACAAGTGTAGTATATTGCTTCCTTAGTGAATAAATCGTTTTTATTTATTTATTTATTTAATGTGAAGACTCAGTCACGATCGAATAGACGAGAAAATGCCTTACGATCAATAGGTCTAAGTAGCAAAACGTCTAACTACTCTAAACGTCTAATTAGCAATACGTCCAACTCGCAAATCGCCTTTGTAGCAAAACGTCGTAACTATTGAAATGTCTATGTAGCAAAACGTCTAATTAGCAAATCGTCTAATTCTCATAACGCCTGTACACTTGAGTATAAAAATATTAAGATCTGTTTTTACGCCAATATATTTTCTTCAGATTTTAATATGCAAGTAGGTTTCATAGGTTTATTTTAAATTCTTCTTAATAGTACTGGCCATTTACGAGTACAGTGAAATTAGTCTCGAGAATTTTTTGCATATGTAGTGGTGTGTATGTTACTTAGATATTAGAGCGCGTTTCCACTATATCGTTCTGGCCCTTACAAAAATGTTTCAATATCCTAACATTACTATTTAATTTAATACTTATCCCTAGCAACACTCTGATTTTTGTTTTCAATAAAAACAAGTTTTTATTTTAAAGAAAAAGGTTTTGACTTTATTAAAAAAAATATGTCATTCAATTTCACGTCCTTGAGCAAACGACAAGGCGACTACCGTGAAACAATAAAATATCGTGTCGTTCTTTAGATGATAGTAGTTTAGCTATAGGTAAAAAGTTTTGACCATAATAATTACGAAACAAAACAAATAAATAAATCGTCACTTGATAGTGGAAAGTGGAAACACGCACAAAACCAGAATAAACCAGTTTACTCTGTCCGCAGGTGCCACGTGCAGTCTGACGTCAGTCGCTTGATACCGTTAGAACATAAAGCACGCATTTCATTAAAAAATTATAATTATTAGATACGTAGTAGTTTCATTGTGAAATTTTGTATTTGTTGATTGTTGTTATTGTTTGTTATTATTGTTAAAATATTTGTTGAAGTGTTTAATTTCAAGTGTGTACAGTACTCCAAAAGTAATAATGCGCATAGAAATCTTCGGAAATCTTCGTCATTGTTCGGCAACGGTCGTATTACCCGAGCGTCGAAAGACGATATTTATATAGAGTGGTTAAGAGCAATTTCTCTATGCCTAATTTTATATATTATGTGTTTTGTGCTAAAACAGATTTGATTTACCTGTAACGAAATTTGATTCGATAATTCCATGTAAGTAAATAGCGAAAACGCTACAATCATTGTTGGAGTGATTAGTTTTCAAGTGTCTTACCGAAGTTGGTGTAATTATGGAGGAAAAGGTTTAAATAACATAAGGTTTTATTAGAAGGAGAAAAAAACGTTTTCAAATAGAGGTTTACATAAAATATAATCAAAATCTCAGTTCAAATTTGTTTACAGCACTAATCATTCCAGAAAAATAATACAATTATAAAAAAATTAATCAGAATCGAGGAAGACCTCTATTCCCGACATCGCAGATTCATCAGAAGTTTCATTATGCTCTTGTTCATTTACACTTTCCTCACTGCTATCACCTGTGTAAATAATCAGTTTATCGGAATAACTATCGATTCTTGGCTCAAATTTTCTATATTCATCTTCGCATTGAACCGCATGATCAGAAACTTTTTTCCATTCTTCTGGTCCTATTTTATTGATTTTTTCTAATATAGCATCTTTAACTGACGTCACAGTCATTGCAATATTTCTCTTGGCCACGTGTTGCTTTATTTGGGACCAAATATTTTCAATAGGGTTAAAATCGGGATGATATGGTGGCAATCGTATAATTTTATGCCCATGTTCCTCCATTATACGGTCAATGGCAAATTCTGTGTAATTTTCTTTGTATCTTTGTATAATTTTATACAAATCGGGTTTCAGTTTCTTTGGGTCATGCGGAATGTTGTGTTGTTGTAACCAAGCTGTCATTTGTGGTTTAGATGTGTTTGAGTTTGGTGGTTTCACAGACAGCTTATTATGATATGGGGCGTTGTCTATTACCAACACACTATTAGGAGGCAAGTTGGGAATCAATTGATTGCGTAGCCAAGTTTGATAACGTTCCGCGTTTATTTCTTTATGATAGTCACCTTCTGAGTCGACACATTTATGTAACATTAGAGCCCCTGGGACGAAGCCTTTTTCATTGCCTGCGTGTACAATAATTATTCGCTCTCCTTTGGAAATGGGTTGTTTGATACCTTTTTTGTTGCTATCTTGCCAAGTTTTACCCTTAGTATGTGATGTGTGCACATACGACTCGTCCATAAATACTATGTTTCTACCAGAACTCCTCAGCTGTTGTATTTCTCTGAGATATTTGATCCTTTTTAGGCGTATATCATGTTTTTCCATAAGTAATTGTCTGTTATTATCAGTTTTCAGAAACCTAAACCCCATGTCTTTCAAGATCAACCTTAAAGTCTCGGCACAGCCTTTGAAATTAATAGCTTCGATCAACTTTATTCTTAAATTATTTACAGTTGGGAGTTCTTTCAGCGTCAATTGAAAATTGTATATCATATTACGAATAACACAGTAGTCGAAATCATCAAGTACCAGCCGAAATCTACTTTTAGGTCTTCCTTTTTTCGGTGTAGAAAATTTCTTTGATTGATTATGTTTTTTTTCGTTTAAGATATTACTCAAAGTTCGTCGCGAAATTCCTGTAGCTTTTGTAACACGGTCTTGAATTTTTTTAAAATAACCATCATGGTCTCTGTTGAAAACATTGGCTTCATTTAAGAAATAAAGGTACACATTAAATACCATTTGCCGTGCTTGTGAATTAAGCGGTTTTCCACGTTTAAATTTATCCATTTTGGAAGAATTCGTCTGAAAGAAAATGGCATGGGCAGAGTTAGGTATATATTTTTTATGCATGTTTATCTATTTATTTAATTTAAATAAATCTCATTTTTTAAATGTTTTTCTAGTACTTAATATGTATTTAATGTAGGTATTTTATTTTTTTAATATTAAAAAAACGTGAAATATGTTATTTATTTTCCTTTTTTCAAAATATACTATTTAAATCTGAATAAGCTAATTAATGTTGAAATTATATTTACCAAGAAGGGTGTGTAATAGCAGCTCTATATATTTCCACAAATAGAGAACACGTGCAGTCACTACCAATATATAAAGACGACTGACAGACATTTCGCTGACCGGCGACAGCTGCCGAACGCCCGATTTGTTTTCGATTGTGCACACATGATATTGACTCCTATCTCTTTTAAACAAGGTGCAAAATGCAAATGCCTTGTTTAGGGCTCTTACGATTCCATGATTCGAGTGTTTCCGGGAATACGACAATTAGCGAAGATCTGCATGTGCATTATTAATTTGGGAGTACTGTAAGTGTTGTAACTTTATATTGATAATTCAAAATGGCTCCAGTGTTAAAACATGGTCGAGGCAAGCCTTTGACTTCTCAAACTAAGGAAGTTTTGTACTGTTTGTACAAATATTTCGAAAATGAGTGTAATAACAACCCGAGCAGTATTATGACCCCCACTCAATTAGTTGCTAAATCAACAGGAATTTCAATAGCATCCGTCAGAAAGGTAGTATCAGAAAGCAAATGTCGTCCTTCAGATCAGGAAGTAACATTTAAATCTCCTAAAAAGAAACCGAATCGTAAACCTACAATAGTAATCGATAACTTTGATCAGCAAGTTATCAGAAGAACAATTCATGACTTCCACATCACAAATAAAGAAGTTCCCACTTTAAAAACTTTGCACTCAAAATTGAAAGAAGATATCGATTATAAAGGTTGTGTCAGCACGTTACGAAAACACGTCATGTCATTAGGTTTTAATTGGAAGCAAACAGAAGATAACCGGAAACTTCTTATGGAAAAACACGAAATTAGATACTTGCGAATTAATTATTTGATGAAAATTGCTGAATATCGTGAACAACGCCGACCAATTGTTTACACCGACGAAACATATATACATACATCACATACCCTCTCGAAATCTTGGTCAGATGGAAGCACTTCAGGTTTGAAGCAACATATATCGAAAGGCAACCGCTTAATCATTGTTCATGCCGGTGGTATCGATGGCTTTATACCAAATGCATTGCTTATGTTTAAAGCCGACCAAAAAAGTGGAGATTACCACAACAATATGAACTATGACAACTATTCAAGGTGGATTCAAACTCAATTAATACCCAACTTACAACCAAATAGTGTTGTTGTTGTTGACAACGCACCATATCATAACTCAATACAAAATCCTGCACCGAATAGTAATTCTAGAAAACAGCAAATG
Organism: Herminia tarsipennalis; assembly: GCA_945859575.2. Lineage (NCBI taxonomy): Eukaryota > Metazoa > Arthropoda > Insecta > Lepidoptera > Erebidae > Herminia > Herminia tarsipennalis. The sequence goes on along the minus strand of OX243834.2, from coordinate 2,406,273 downwards.
ATAGACTGGCTGACATTTCGAAACATTGAGCATTCATCCACGTTGCTTAAGCCTCAATTATATGAACTGATTCTGCAAAACAAGGCGAGATTTATAGAGTACAAGATAGACGAAATATTACGACAGCACGGTCATACTGTGCTGCGTTTACCACCATACCATCCGGAGTTTAATCCTATAGAAAATATATGGGGGATAGTGAAAACATATGTCGCAAAAAAGAATGTCGCAATGAATATGAAGGTTATAATGTCATTAGCTGAAGAAAAAATGAACGCCATAACTGTAGAGGAATGGAGAAAAGTTTGTTTGCATGCTATTGAGGAGGAAAGCAAATATCAGGGTAGAGACGCAGCTTTAGACACAATATCAGAACGAATCATAATTAATTTAAATAATTCATCTGATGAAAGCGAGGATGGGGATGATTGTGATATGCCTGGGGTTGATGAATTATTAGAATAAAACATTTATGGCCGGAGAACACCTAATTCATACACGTCTTCACTGAAGTGAAAACCGGCATTCAATGCTTGTAATGTTTGGAACTGGCTTGTCTGCCTCATACAGTTCCATAGATTACAATGCGGTGGATACACATTTTCACGACCGTATTAGTACGTAGTGCGTATGCGTAGACGTGCACGCATTTGGTGTGCTCCAGCCACAAACGTATATTACCTTTAAAACAATAAAAACTAAAAATAAAATGTTGTTTTTTTTATTTGCTGACCATACACTACTACAAACGCAAAAATTTCTTCAAGCTAATTTACCTGTACCTACCTATTTTAATTATGACATTGTAGTTGTCATGAGGATAAAATTTTCTTTGATGATTAATCGCCACATTACATACATAAAATTTTAATTATTTATTTCCTGATTGAGGAACTAGAATCACCTAGCTTAAAATGAACCCGAATCGAGAGTTTGTTTTTATAACAAGTCAAAAAAAAAAACGAGTACTACTATTGAATGGTTATCGTTTTAATTTGAATGTGACTAATAAAGGCGGGTCAACGCTTTGGAGGTGTGCTAAGCGCGATGAATGTAGTGCTTCTATCACAATCAATAAAGATGAAGATAGAGTACTACGTCAGTTGAAAGAACACAGTTGCGAAGCTAATTTGGAAAAAAATGAAATTGACCAAGTGATGGATAAATGCAAAAAAATTGTATGTGAAAAAGCGAAACCAGTTCAGAAAATTTTTGAAAAGGAATTTGTAAAAAGTGATAAAATGATCAGGTTCCAAATTTTAATTAAAAAAAAGACACTTTATTTAGAGCTCGGCGCAGTTTTTTGAATGTTCCTAAAACTGTGTTCCAAAACTTGAACGAAATTATTATTCCTAAAATTTTGGCTGATGAATTCCTTGTATGTGAAGATGGGTATGAGAACAATAAAATATTAATATTTACAACACCTGTGAGTAGAAAATGCATGAGTACAATGAAAAATAAGTTATATTTTATTGATGCAACTTTTAAGGCTGTACCTAAGCCATTTTACGAATTATTATCTATACACATTGATTTAAATAGTTGTGATGATACAACTAGTGTAATGGGTATAGTTTATGCGTTACTTCCGGATAAAAAGCAGGCAACTTATGAACGCTTATTTCAGCTTATTAAAGATCATTGTCAAATAGAAATGACAACTATTAAGTGTGACTACGAATTAGCTCTCATTAATGCCATAAAAAATGAGTTTCCACACTCAAAAATAGCCGGCTGTTACTATCACTTCAACAAAGCTGTTTGGAAAAGAGCATCAGCATTGAGTCTAACAGAAAACCGAGAGAGTAGAGAAACCATCAGAGTGTGTTCCAACATTCCTTTGCTACCTTCAGAATATATTACTGAATGTTGGACTGCCATTATTGAAAGTGCCATAGAAAGCAAAGACATGATGACTTTTATAGCTTTGAAAAACAGTGGTTGCTATCTCTTGCAGATATAATTAGCTGTTCATACATTGATAACTTTCGAACAAACAATGCACTAGAAGGTTGGCATAGGCGGTTAAATACGTTTATAAAACCAAAACCAACCCTACTGCTTTTCATTCAAGCTCTGAGGAAAGAAGCCCGTTGGCAAGACCGCAAATTTAAAAATGTTATGTTTGAAGGCAACAAACGGAAAAAAAATACAAAAGAGAGCTAAAAAAGTTAACAGGAAAAAAAATTAATCCGATGGAATTTTTGAAAAATGTTGGACATATTAAGCGGATCCTGAATTCATAAACAGTTAAAAAAAAAATTACTTATGCATTTTTTTCAAATAAAATATGTTTGCAACTGTACTCGTATTTTTTTAGACGATTTGCTAATTAGACGTTTTGCTACATAGACATTTCAATAGTTAGACGTTTTGCTACAAAGGCGATTTGCGAGTTGGACGTATTGCTAATTAGACGTTTAGAGTAGTTAGACGTTTTGCTACTTAGACCTATTGATCGTAAGGCGAGAAAATCAGTACATCATCCCCTGGTTTAAAAATCACTATGAGCGGAGGACCAGATAACATATAGTTCCATCTATCTTTAATTAATTACCAGTCTATTGTACCAATTAGTATTTAACTACAATGTAGTGTTCTGCCTCTGTGGCGCGGTGGAAGTGTGTCCGACTGCTACGCAAGAGGTAGCGGGTTCGATTCCCACACGGGACACCACTATGTGTGATCCACAAATTGTTGTCCCGAGTCTGGGTGTACTTTGTGTCCGTGACTTGTATGTTTGTAAAGTCCCCGCGACACGGGGCTTGTACCCTACTGCGGGAGTCGTCTTTTTTTAATTATAATCCGCCAATCACTACACAGCAGTTAGTAGAAAGTAAACTCCCTTTTTTTTTTTTATTTTTTTTTTTTAGGTACAACAAAATCGGAATCATTTTAGCTAATTTTAAAGAAGATCCATTTTAGCTAATTTTAAAGAAGATCCATTTTGCATTGTTTTTTTCTAGGCCCTATAATTATTTTTCATACTTCTCCTTTTCCTTTACTCCTGTAACCTTTCTATCACCTTTCCGTCCTCATAGAAATACATGCCGAGCCCTGTTTGAACGGCACAAACTTCTGCTCTCCTTCCACATGGTGTCCCGCATCCTGTTCCAAGCTAACAAGTTGAGTAGGAACGAGTATTTGTTCCTATTGAAGGGCGGGATTGTCCTCGATAGGTCGGAACAACCTGATAATCCTACCAGTGAGTATAATAACGGTATTAAGTTATAAGATGACTTGGTGTGGATAAGGCACCTGTCCCAACAATGGCGAGAAAGCGAGTAGCGATTTTATCAAAACGTACATACTTAAGTAGGTCTAATTGTTTTTAAACTTTTGCGATATTTACACATATTAGAATATTATCGGGACTTAATCGCGTTAAATATTTGACGGTACGAATCTTTTATTTGTCATCAATCGACTCGTAACCACGATCAGTGCAATAGGAATGTTGACTAACAAGTCAAATCAGTCTCTTTTTATGAAATGTCAAAACAGAAAGAAAGAAACATCGTTTATTTGCCACAGGTACAATTAGCTACTTAAAAACAAATAAATTACAACTGAGTAGGTACTTGCGTCGTGTCTGCGACAAACGAGGTTTCCACTCAGCTTAAATGCCATGTTGTGGTATGAGCCACAACACAGCGCTGGTTTTCAGTGTGAACCCCAAGTGACGTCAGAAACCATTAAGGTATATCCTTAATTAAATAAATAATATGTAGGTATAATACATAGCAATACATATGTTAAAACGGCAAGTTCTGTAGAAATTTGTATCGAATAACAACCTGTGATGTCATAAGTTCCTATCGTCAAATCATTACGTTTAGTACCTATTCGTTTTCATGCTTTTAAGTTCAAAAACATGATAAATTGTAAAATACTTATTTTCGAAGCATTTTACCAGTGGCATACGATATATAGAAGGATATTTAATGATACCAATTGATGATGATGATATTGACTTCCTCTGTGGCGCGGTGGGAGTGTGTCCGACTGCTACGCACGAGGTCGTGGGTTCGATCCCCACCCAGGATAAAACTTTGTGTGATGAGCACGATGGTTTATTCTGTGTCTGGGTGTTATTTATCTATAATATGTATGTATTTAGAAATATATAAGTATGTTTATCAGTTGTCTGGTTTCCATAATACAAGCTATGCTTAGTTTGGGATCAGATAGCGTTGTGTGAGTTGTCCCAAGATATTATTATTATTATTTATTATTATGATTTTTCCCAGACTGGTTAGCGGACGAGTGTTGGGACAACATAACAGAGTTAGACAAGCTGCCGGGCTTCCACGGCGTCATCGACGGCTTCGAGACCAACTCCAAGGAGTGGAAGGAGTGGTACCTCAACGCCGAGCCGGAGTCGCAGCCGCTGGTTGGTGAGTGCTCAAGGACATCTTGTTGAGAACCTTATGGCGATTTTCAGATAGAAGGCGTTTGGAAATGTGTTTTGTTTGAAAACGATTCATGATTAAATTCGAGCAAATCGTAATAAACAAAGTTAAGCAACGTTAACACTGTCAGTACATAGATCAGTCAAAAAATGTCACACCCCTCCGTAGCTCAGAGAGCACTTTGAGGCATTCGTCATTGGACTATGAGAGTGAGGGAAGCGCGCGGCTTCTTGTTGATGAGTTACTACCGGACGAATATGCAAACGGAAGTAAACTTTTATTGTCATCCATAACAACCTTTTCAAAGCAAGCTGAGTTGAATTTTGTTGATTTGTTTGAAAGCGATTATCTCAGAACCTACTCTTCCGAATTGAAAAATTATTTTGCTGTTGGATGTGAAAGGCTATATAACATCACGCTACGACTAATAGGAGCGAAGCAGCAATTAAAAATGTTGTAAAAACTGGTAAAATTTACGCAGACAAAGTTGCGCGGGTCAGCTAGCGTGTGATATACACCATGAATTTGTAGTCGTTTTGGAGCCGAAAATTTCAATCCGAAAATTTCGTTTTCCACCGCGCAGGCGCGTGGTGCACTTATGGGTATAAGTGCACCACGCGCCTTTTCATGCAATTTAAGATTTTTTTTGACTAGGTTATTGAAAAGAAAGAAAGAATTTAGAATTCTATAAAAATAAGCTATCTGTAACCACGGAACATTCCAGGCGAATGGAACGACATCTGCAACGACTTCCAGAAGATTCTATTCGTGCGCAGTTTGCGCGTGGACCGCGTGTCGTCCTGCATCACCACGTTCATAGTCAACGTGCTGGGCCCGCGGTACGTCGAGCCGCCTGTACTCGACATTAAGGTCAGGGACACTTTATAATGTCAACATTTTTGAAGCCTAAAACCTTTTATCCTTCAACTTTTTGATAATACAATTTGCATCAGTCCTTTAACACGGTGTATAGTGTATTAGTCACAGCACCTTACCCCAATATCAAGTTTATAAACATTCAAACATTGTAAAGTTGGCAATTTGAAAAGAGTGTCCGCGAGTTTTTATTGCCAGGTTCTTTTCTCCGGTTTTACCTATTGTTTGCGAATTTGGTATTACATGGACATGTAGAATCCCGACGTATCACAAGAGTTGTTTTGCATCCTAAGTGAATAAAGAATTTTGAATTGATTTTTTAATTGAATTAAAGGTGACAAGGCATGGCGATAAGATTTGAGAAGAGAACAATTTATTTTTTGACGAAATACTCCTAGATTTTGAACAAATATTTATGACCTTTGTAAAAATAGATTAATGTTCTACTGGACTTTGTTTCTAAGAAGTTTATTCATATAAATGGGGAGTCCAAGTAGCTAACTTAGATTTACTAAAGCGCGGCAGATTAATTTATGGGGGATATACCTCATACCCTGTTGATTAACCCTACTGAATATTACCGCTTTATATAGTGACGCGCGTTTTGCAGCCAATCAAAATATTTATTAAAAAAATAGGTAGGTATATTACAAATCACCCTGTAAAGATAGATGATCAAAATTTTTTTTTTTCCAACGAGGTTTAGGTACTTCGTCGTTTATTCCCATATAAATTTCGCAAAGATCTGTTGATGAGTTTCAGAGACAGACAACTAAACTCTTCAATAAATGCCAGCAAATCAACCGTGATTAAAATCGGTTAGATGTTTTTTTGACGTGATAACGTCTTATAAATTGATGACCGGGTGCACGCACGAAATAGTGTCAAAGTCACGTTCCGCCTCCTGATAGGCTGAAGTATTGTAGCCGTCGGGCCCCTGTACACGGATCCACTAAATCTGTGGCACCACAGGCATGGTTATTTATTACAATATCATTAATGTTTTGGCGATTGCAGCGACATGCGATACAGTTGGAAACAAAAAGCTGTCACGGTTGTTTATTCAATGACGTTACCACGTAAAATTTTCATAAAGGTCTGTAAACCGACTTTACAGACAATTTAAGAAAAAAGTTTTATTACATAACTCCAGGCGTCATGGGAGGAGTCGTCGTGGAAAACGTCCCTCCTGTTCGTGCTGTCCCCCGGCGTGGACCCCACGGCCGCGCTCATCCAGCTGTCGCTGGACGTCAAGATGTTCGACAAGTTCCAGACGCTCAGTCTGGGGCAGGGACAGGCGCCTACTGCTGAAAAGTTAGCTCTTTATAGCTTTGTTTTATTATGCTAACTCAAATATATTTATTTCATAATGTTGCTACACACGATCACTTTTAATTATCAGTTTTAACTATCAGTTTTAATTAAGCAGTTTAAATTGAAAGTGAAGACTAAGGGTGTGTACGATGAAAACTGTCAGTTTAGTCAACAAAGGGCGTCTGTTTTAACTGTCAGATAAAACTGACAGTTAAAAGCAATCGTGTGTAGCCACCATTAAAACAAATCAACGTTCATGTCACTTTGAGTTTAAAAAAGAGACAGGTATTGGTCGGTCTGACACATTGACGTAGAGACCAGGACTGCACCATAACCCCACAAAATTGTCCACTCTCTAGAAAGAGACAACGCTACTTTGTAAACAATACCTTTCTTCCTTTTTCAGTTTTCTCTCTCTTTCAAGCTTTGCAGTCCGTATTTACTTTTTAATTAAAATAGATGGAATGTTGAAATCAAGATTAGCTAGTAGCTGAAGAGAGTCAATGTAATTATTTAGTAGTTTGTTTAAGAATGTAATATCATAACAATCTCTTTCACGTCAATGGTCAGACAGTCGCGTTATTTTATTCCAGTGAGTGGTCAATTTTGTGGATATTTCTCTTTATGTCTATGGTTTTTGTACAATCGAAGGGTAATATACGCCGGCATCTTCATCATTCTCCTATATTATCTTTGACTTCGTGAGTCTTTCTCCCAGGATGCTATCAATCGGCATGAAGGAAGGCGGGTGGGTGTTCCTGGCCAACTGCCATCTGGCCTGCGACTGGCTGGCAGGTCTGCGCGGTCTGGACAACCCCAAGATACACCCGCGGTTCCGTATGTGGATGTCCTCCATGCCTGATGACAAGTTCCCCCTCGCCATGTTGCAGAGAAGTATTAAGATGACTACTGAACCTCCGCAAGTTAGTGTTATATGTTTATATTTACTATGGCTATATTCTTTTTCAGCACATGAAGTTCGGATTTTTCTGTCTATGTCCCATTAGGGTTGCCTACATCTATTATTTTCACAAATCTGAAACACCCTAAAATTTTTACAATAAATTTGCAAAGCCCCTAAAAGAATGGTCCAAACAACTGATCCAATATTGGCCAAGTGTGAGTCACACGACGGTAGGGAGGGGAGATGTGTAACAATCCATTGCTGGGACTATTGACATCATTATTTTGCAATATAAGTTCGTAAACTTTCGCGATTTGTACACATTATAGAATTTTATAAGCTAGGGGTCTTAATCTAAATGCAATACGGCCGAAACGTCTGGCAATAACACAAAGGTATTTAGCCTTAAAATAAAATATTTACGCGATTTAGGCCCGTAGCTTATAAAATTCTATAATCATTATTTTGGTTTCGGAATTCACAAAGTTTAATATATCTGTCTGATTTGTGCCATGACTTTTTTAACTTCTGAATGGTTCTACGGCTTTGTAGATAATCAACTTATTGCCTCAAGTAGTTTGCACACATTAACGTAATAAAATTCGATTTCAAATTAGATAGTGAAATAAATTGCAGCCGAATAATCATAAAAAATGATACTGAAAACAAAAACAAATATAGTCAAAAGACACCTGTTCTACCAACAACGATGAGCGAGAAGCGAGTAGCGATTCATCGCTCAAGAAACGTACAATAGATGTTTTATAGATCCCGTCCGTGTGTACAAAAGAGATGCAGTATAGAGCGAGTACTCGCCGCAGTATGAACGGTCTAAGATCAACTATTAGTATCTGTATCTCTTTTGTTTACACTGGATCTACATAAGTATATACGTTTCTTGAGTGATAAAATCGCCGTTGATGGGACAGGTGCCTTAGTCAAATCAAGTTTTTTTTCGTAGGGATTAAAAGGCAATCTAGTCCGTCTGTTCGCAAATATAAACGAGGAGAAGTTCGACGAGGCGACCCCCAAGTACCGGCGGCTGCTGTTCTGCGTGTCGTTCTTCCACTGCACTCTCATAGCCAGGAAGAGGTTCCGGCAGCTCGGGTACAACGCGGTCTATAGCTTCAATGATGCTGACTTTGATGTGAGAATAATAATCATATTTTGAGACAATTCACACACACGGTCATCTGATCCCAAGCTAAGCAGAGCTTGTACTATGGCAACCAGATACTATTGATAAATTACACCCTGACACAGAATAATCCATACTCATCACGCAAAGGTGGGGATCGAATCTACTACCTCTGGCTTAGCAGTCAGGGTCACTAACAACTAGACCAAGCCAGTGAATCTAACTAGTCATTGCTTGTTATCTGCATGAATGTTAGTTCTCTTAGACTCTTAACCCTCCATTTTAAATAAATATTTCAACTACTTCTCGTGACTCCACAAGATAACTTAGTAATAACAGAATACTTAGCAATTCAGTTGCTTTTAAGAAAAAGTTATTTTAACGATAAGTCTATTTGATCGAGTCCCTGCTGTAAAGTATATTAAAATGTCCCGAATCTCTTAAATGTAGCAGAGCTTTAATCATCGAAAACTTAAGTAAAAATTCCATTATTACATTTTGTTCCAGGTATCGGACAATCTTCTAGCAAACTATTTAGAGGAATACGAAGAAGTCCCGTGGGACGCTCTGCGCTATTTGTTCGCTATCATCAACTACGGCGGACATATCACTGATGATTGGGACAAGAGAGTTCTGATTGCGTACATCAATCAATTCTTCTGCGAAGAGGCGCATGATACACCATTTTATAGGTAAGTTTATTGCTGTTTTTGAATTGTAAGAGGCCTAAATATGAACCCTGTGGCACTCCATTGTGTTAAGTTTTTTTTTATAAAACATTCGGTTGGTTTTTATTTTATTTATTTAATAAGATAATACATTATTTACGTAAAAGATTTTTTTTATAATATCTACATTATTATCGCCATCGTATAAACAATTTGGTTATATAACTTAATCGAAAGTCTTGCTATGATCAAAAACTTAGAGCTCACTAATTTCCTTATAGGTTGTCATCAATTCCTGCCTACCATATTCCTCGTGACGGTAGTCTGGAATCGTACCGAGACTTCTTAGACTTACTGCCGGGATATGAGCGCGCTGAATCAGTGGGACAACATGCTTCGGCTGATGTCGCTACTTTAGCACAGGTTGTCTTTTTATAATTATGTAATTTTTAAGCACTTCTTGCTAGTTATAAATAAAGACCAAATTCAACGCATTCGGGTGAGCGTAGCCGGACCATCCAAGTTAACTTGCCGAGTACAGTATGTATTGCTTTTTGAACAGGGTTTAACTAAATTATGTATTCCAATGACATTGATCGCTCTGGGTTATGAAACAATTACATATTATTCCATCTAAAAAAATATTTGAATTTCCGATGGCTTGTTTCATTGTCAACGAGAAATTATGAAAAGTGTAAAATTACCCCCTTAGGGTTGAACTACATCTGCTGCAGAAGCCCTGTTCAGGTTCATGGCTACTTTAATGTAATTAAGATTTACGGTGAATTGCATATGCAGGTACGATAGAACTGACATACGCTTTGCGGTTTAAAAGTCCCTAAATAAAATAGAATAAAAAAAAAAACTACATCTGACTGACAGTAAATTACGGTTCCAAGTGACAAAAAAGGCTAGAAGCATAAAAAGTGCGATTCGGTGCGGCCAGATGTTGTTCAACCCTTATTCGCAATATATTAGCAGACGTTTCTAGAGCATTTTAACTAGCGAATGTTTTATCTTTATTTTTCAAAATAGAATGGAAGAAAACATAACATTCGCTAGCTAAAATGCTCTTGAAACATTTGCTTATTTAATAAGAATAAGCGGGTAAGATTGTGACGACTATGGAGTGCTAATATAAAGGTAGTCCTTTGATTTTAATTCTGAAAAAAATATAAGAAATACATTTTTTTATACGTACTTACATAAGTACTTGTTTAATACCAGGACGCACTGAACATGTGCTCGACGTTGTTCGTCCTGGCTTCTACCGGCGGACACGGAGGGGGCGCTGGCGATGACCAGAAGGTACGATCACTATGAACCAGCTAATGTGCATTAATAAACCCTTTATTAACTGAAAAAATATACAGAATGATTTGTAACCTATAATAATATTATAAAGCTGAAGAGTTTGTTGATTACGTTGAACGCGGTAATCTCAGGATCTACTGGTTCGAATTGATTTTTTATTTTATTGTTAAATAGCCAATACCGAGGAAGGCTATAGGCTTTATACGTTGGCACGCTGTTACGTCCGTAAGTGGTTCAGGTCAATCTAAAAATAAGCGGTAGATATTTAAGGGGGTAGAGTATACAGAACTATCTATACATAGCTGACCCGCGCAACTTCGTCTGCGTAAATTTTCCCTGTTTTTTCAACATTTTTCATTGCTGCTCCGCTTCTATTGGTCGTAGCGTGATTTTATATAGCCTATAGCCTTCCTCAATAAATGGGCTATCTAACAGTAAAAGAATATTTCAATTGGAACCCATGGTTCATGAGATTATTGTGTTCAAACAAACAAACAAACTCTTCAGTTTCATAATTATTGTAGTATAGATTGAATATTTTTCAAAACTAATGAAATCATTTTACAAAGTCATTAAGTGTAATGTAAAGAATCCTCAGGTGGAAGGTCACTAAAGGCCGACCGCTTAACTCGTATATCGCCTGCGCGGTGAGAAGGGAGCGCGGGGTGATGTTAACGGGTGGGTGAGCGGGGTGCGCGGGAAGTTCTTTGTCCCGCGCACCCCGCTCACCCACCCGTTAACATCACCCCGCGCTCCCTTCTCACCGCGCAGGCGATATACGAGTTAAGCGGTCGGCCTATAGTATATGTACAAATCACCCTGTATAACCAGTCCAGGAACTTAGCTACTGCCGTATCAATGATACGGCCCACAGACTACAGGAGCTCTAAACCTGCGTTAGCAATTCAACTGAGTTGATTTCAACGACACCTCACATGATAAAATCCGTACGACACGACTGTAGAATATTTCAAAGAAATATACATAATTATGCTCAAAAAACATTAAGAAAGTTTTTATTTAGTAGATGTTTTAAGAATGTTTGAGCGTCAATATTCACGTTAATAGATCGAGGAGCTCGCCGCGGAGATGGTGACGAAGCTACCAAACAAGATCGATGTGGAGACGACTGAACGAATGATGGGTCCTGAGATTGTAATGCCGATGTGCGTCTCTTTATTGCAAGAGATTGGATACTTCAATTCTTTGATCATCGATATTGTTTTTGGGCTCAAGGTAAAACGCTCTTACGATTTACCTATCAGTTTTCTTTTTATAAGAACCCTCTAGGTCTATTTTAAAACGAAATCTATAAACTTTCATAGTCTTCAATTTTTTGAAGTAAAATATTGTGTTTAGCTCCTTATAGTTTTAGCGTGAAGTTATGTATTCCATGGGGTACAATTATAGATAATGACTAATTGTGGAAAATGTTGTGATAAACCATTATGGTGCGACAAAAAATACGTTGCTGCTCGTTCCCCATAGACGTTAGCGTAATGATTCATAGTGTTAATAATGTCCTATAGTATTTACTATAAATCTGTAAATGTTTATAAAGATTCGTCAAGTAATGACTGTTTTATAACGAAAAATAGCTGCAGACATTATCCCTTACTGCTTAGCTCCTATGGGAAAAAGCGTGATAATTTATAGCCTAAATGTTAATCCCCATCAAAATTTCAACCGAATCTGTCCGGTAGTTTTTGCGTGATGCGTGTTCAAACAAACAGACAGACAGACATTTCTAAAAATGCAGCAAAGTGTTTAAATACTTTTTTCGAACATTTCCTAATATTTTTTTTCACTAAGTTCGGCCATGTGACATTTACAATTTTATTATATGTATAGAAGATATAGATATAGATAGGAGGAAAATGATTGTAATTTGTTAGTGATTTACTTTTACATTTACCCAAGGGTACTTTCGGAAGTGAACAATAAATTGTGAAATTCGATAAAAACTAAATTTATGTAAAATTAAACATAGAGATTCTGATTTCGTTCGTTCGTTCGTCATAAATTAGTATAGTTTTTTTATTAATTAAAATTAAAGGTTGGTAGTTTTGATCTATGTATGACGTGACATGAAACGAGCCACTATCGTGTGATGTAATAGCAAAACTCAATTTGTTGTCATCTGCCACTTCTGTCTCTGAAACTGTCGCCAAAAGAAAAAGTGCGCATAGAAAGTGGCGCCACCTAGTGTACTCGGAATATAAATAATGGTTATGTTGCCTTATAGGCCAGCATAGATGGCGTTGCCGACATTGGATTTGATGCCGACTAACACCAATATGATAGGTCTATGCCGATATGGCGTTATAAACATGGCACACACAGTATTTCCGCGGCAATAAAAAATGTTTTTATTGTATTTTCAATTTATAGCAGGCCAACGTGTTTAATTGGTCGAAACATTTGTTTTTGTTTTGCTACAGAAACCAACATTTTTTTAACAGTAGATTACCTTATTGGTAATAAGGGGAAAATGTTTTCTAGGAACTTCGTCGTGCCATCGAAGGTCTGGTAGTGATGTCTGATATCTTGGAGGTGATGTACTCGTGCATCAATCAAGGCATAGTGCCTGTGTTCTGGAAAAAAGGTAAGGTCCGAATTATTCATTTTGTCTAGTTATTGTGTATAATATCTTTATTTCTAGCAAGTCATAGGTAAAGCAATAAAATGGATTAATTTCTTTCGAAACGAGTTGTAGGTATGTATTAAATCAAGTTCAAAATTAGCCTACCCCGACTTCACGCGATACTTGGGCACTCCGAGGGTAATATTTAGAACCGGAGGCGTGGAAGGAGGACAGCCTCTGTCCGCTGTAATAAAGCGCTGGCTTATGATCTAGCCGCTAAAGTTTGACCCATACAAACTTGACAGTTCATCATCATCGTCACCAGTGTCACCATTTTTTTTATACATATCTAGCAATGTGGGATTCTCGTCCCGCAATCTTGTTAACTCCTCCAGCTAACCTCAATGAGTAAGGAGTGGGTTCACGTCGGTAGTATAATGTGTAGGATTCGAACCCTCGAGCTCACGATTGCAAGACCGATGCCTTAGCCGCACAAATGGCTACAGCATTGAATATTATTCCATTTATCATCAATCCGATGATTGATGACGATTCATCAATAATAATTATTACCAACCATCATTACCAATCATGATAATCCGCCATCATAAATTCGTGTTCGATAATTTTCCTAAGATCAACTATAACTATTATAAATCATAGCTAGTAAAAATGATTAGTTTGTTTGATTCAACGCTGCTCTACACTGATCATGATCCGATATGCTTTTGCCCGATTTTTACTACAATTTTATGGTAATATTTTAATGTAAAACAATTGTATTATACTGATACTGAATCTTCCCGATCAATTTATCGACTGATTTCAAAGTCACCCTGTATACAAGTTCCCGTATTTAATTTAGTGCATGTGCCCGTCGCTCGATCTGCGAGAAGGAACCTCGCATTTAAAGCGGCGGTAGCCTAATGGCTAAGGCCTTCGAATCCTACCCATTATACTTCTGATGTGAACTCACTCCTAACACAAGCCATTGAGCTTATCTGGAGGGGTTAACAGGATTGCTAGTTCTATTTAAATAAAAAAAATAAAAAATGTGTTGAAGGGACGTAATACCTTACCATCTACAATATCATTGCTGTAATTTAGCTTAAAGATTTTATATGAGTGGGTCATAAGTTTGTTGGTAACTTAATTTGAAGATGAAGGAGAAGAAAGTATGAAGTTAGATGGAATTGCCGCCTATCTTCATTTTGAACTATTTTGAATATAGAGAACGTTTTTAATTTGACTGTTTTTTTTGTATGTTGGTTTAGCATTTATTCAAGGACGGTTCGACAAATTTTATAATTATTTATTTGAAAGGGTATATTCCCAAGCTGGTCCTATTATCAACAAGTTAGGATCTGATGATGGGATCCTGGGAAAATCGAGAAAACTCTTCAGTTTTACACCTGACACCCTTACATAAAGTGATTTGTATATATTTTATAGTAATTTGCGCATTTAATACTAAAAAGCACTATCTATTTTCGAAACATACGCATCCAATAACAATGTAACGAGCATCCTCCCCCGCGCCCGCAGGTCGGCCGTCCATAAAGCCGCTGGGCTCGTGGTGCCGCGAGCTGTTCCTGCGCGGGCAGCACCTGCAGGGCTGGGCCAACGCGCCGCGCGGGCCCCCCACGCTGTGCTGGCTGCCCGCCTTCGTCGTGCCCACGGGCTTCCTTACCGCTGTCATGCAGGTGTGCTTACTTCACACTATTACTATTATTTTTGCAACATTTCTCATTGCTGCTCCGTTCCTATTAATCATAGCGTGATGTTATATAGCCTATAACCTTTCTCGATTATTGGACTATCCAACAGCAAAATAAATTTACAATTAGTTCCTGAGATTACCGCGTTTAAACAAACAAACTCTTCAGCTTTATAATATTAGTATCAATTCTATTCTGTTCATCCGCTTTAGCAGATGTACCAACGCAAATATAGGCGTGGAATTTAGAATGCCTTTTGTGGAACGTTACACCAGTGGTAGATCTAATCCATTTGCCGTTTTGGTCGGTACCTACTACAACAATGTCAGTTATTCTTCAGTGAAATAGTGATATTAATACATCACTATGTTTTGGTTGAAGGGCACCGTAGCTAGTTTAATTACTAGGTAAATGAGGTTTATGAACTAAGTAATGTCTCAGACGAGGAGCGTGGTGCGGTGATATACAAATGTTTGCCAAACAAAGATTAGTGCGTCACTGATAGGCACTGTTATAAGCGCCGCGTGACGTGCGACTATCAGGCGGAAGGACATAGGATAGTTTTTATTGCAATAAGGGGGCGTTCATAAATTACGTGAGGCTATTTTGGATAGGACATAGAATATTTTTTATCGTGATACGAGGGTGTTTATAAATAACCGCTCCCCCCCCCCTCCTAAACACCACACGTAATTAATCTAACCGATATCTACGCGGGCTAAGCCACGGGCGAGGCTAGTCCCTATATAAAAAAAAACAACCTAAAAAACTCAACTCTTTTGGCAAACTTTGAAGTTTCTACCGAAGAAATACACTCTACGAGTGCAAATGCAGTGTTTTGTAAAATAAAATAAGACGTGACTTAGTCCAAGCAACCAGGTCATTAAAATCCAAACCAAACCAAAAACAATGTCGATAATATCAAGAATACTTACATAAATATAATGTCTCGTACCACAGACGACAGCCCGCGGCGAGGCGTGGCCCATAGACACGTTGTGCTGGGAGTTCAACGTCATCCCGCTGGAGGAGAGCGGCTTCGTGCGCCCCCCCAGGGACGGCGGGGTCTACATCAGGTAGGGTCTATTGTGTCCTACTACCTGTTGTCTCTCTTATCTTTACCACACCATGTCTCACTGCTGGACACGAGTCACCTGGGAACCTACTTATTTTATATATTCTGGGGGTAATTGCCATAATCGTCGCGCTTGGCGAGCGGGTTGGTGATCGCAATAAATTTTTAAAGTACGCAAAGGACGCTACTGCCTATTCCGGTGTGAAATCCCTTAGTCGTATTGACGACCCCTGCTGAAAGAGCCGAGATGGCGCTATTCTTAAGCCGTTAACAGTTATCGGTCACGACGGCTAATCATAATTACTGCTATCTCTGATTCGGTTGTCGTAATGTTGCGTATCTTAACTATAATAATTTAATTTTTTTTATAATATTTCGATCTGTTCGGCCCTCTTATACAGGATGTAACAGAAAGGTGTGGTCATATTCAAGGGTTGATATATGCCCATGATACTGAGTGCACATACCCAATTTTATCAAAATCGGAGTAGCTTAAAAAAATATTTATTATTTTTTCATTCGTTCAATTATGAATGAAAAAGTTATTAATTAAAAAAAGTATGACCTAAAAAGTTCTACGCCATATTAATCCAATCGAAATTTGTACCAGGGGAGGTATAATTCTTATGCCATACGCCTTTCACTACTGGATTTTGACAAAAAGAATATGCTATAACTATGTAATAATAATGTAACCAGCTATGGCACCATGGTAGGTGCAATACTGATAACATACTCTATTCGCTGCTAAAATTTGTCCACACCTTTCTGTTACACCCTGAATATCACCACATCAGTTATATATTATAAGAGATATAAGGTAATATAAGAGCCATTGAATAGTTTTTATCGCTATAATTGACCTACACACACGGGCGGAAAAATAATCTTAGTCTTACAGGTTTCCTTACAGTATGATTTAGCTTCGATTGTTTTTGGCCGTCCGTTTGAAACTAGCGAGTATGTAAACTTTCATACTATATGGTAATACTTTTCTAAATGACCGACGGCTTTACGTGATCTTCGAGGAACATAGGGGTATGACAATGTTCGAAAACGGTCATCCATCATGAACCGGCAGGCGGCAAATCAAATCGGCTCAAGTGGGACGAAACGTACCCATGATAAGCGGTTAATACAGCTGTGACACTTGCTCTTATTCTTAATCTATATACCTAGTGCATGCGAATATGTGTTTAACTTATTACATAAAGATTCTATAGAATGCTTCTAATTTAAATTGTTATCAATATTATGACCTAAAAATTTCGTTACTTCTATCTCACAAATGCTTTGATGACTATACTGGATGTTTACTCTGTCTAAATGTCAAAAGAAGAGTTTTATTTATATTTAAATTATTTCATGTCAACACATTTGGTTTTTCAAAAAATAATTAACATCTGCCGGCCCTCGAATCTCAGAATTTATATAAATATCAATATTTTGTGTTTGTTCTCTATGGATTCCGAAATCATTGATCAGATTGTGATGAAACTTAGATAGGGTGTTCTGGGCACTAATAACCACAGCGAAGCGTGGTTGAGTAATAAATAATCATAACTCATTCATGGGACTACAGTCCGTCAAATCTAAGAAGTACCGTTTGACAGTTCTGACAATTGAATGATAGGGATGGGATGAAAAAATCGATTACTATAATATCCGAACTTTAAGAGATCGATTACTATAATATCCGAATTTTAAGAAATCAATTGTTATAATTAAATAAAAGAAATGTTTAGGATATTTTTTTATTCACTACTAGTACTAGTATCGTCGTCTTTGTCATCATCGTCATTTAAATTAATGACCAGTTGATTGTCCATTACATTATCAAAGTGTACGTCTCTTTCGAAGTCGTCCATTATTATTTTCTTTGTTTTTTGTACTACTTTACTCCAATCTTCCTGTGTAACTTGGGCACATGCTTCCTTTAATAAACCTTCCATTTTCTTGACACTGAAGGGTGGTTTTGTGTTGTGTCTTGCTGCATAACCTGTAAAACAATAATGTAACTATTTGATAGCAGACGAAAACCATTGTTTAAATTATAAATGTTAGAAGTACTCGTGTTATTATTATAATATTATAAAATATTACCTTTAACTTGGGCCCAAATCAGTTCAATGGCATTATATTGGCAATGGTACGGAGGAAGTCGTATGACTTTGTGCCCGTGCTCTTCGGCCAATTGGTCAATTACATATGTCAGTTTTGGTGGTTTATGCAATTTCACTAACTGTAATAATTCAGCTTTTAATAGTGACATGTCGGCATCCACTCCTTTTCTTTGCAGCCATGCCACCAAATCTGCTTTCTTATTGGCTGACGTAGGTGCTTTATCAATTTGCACAGAGTGGTATGGGGCATTATCCATTATAATTGTGCTGTTAGGAGGGATATTCTGTAATAAATTTAAGAACCACTCTCGGAACCTTACTGCGTCCATTTCTTCATGATACTCTTTAGTGCTTTTGGATTGGAAAGCTAATAAAGAGTTTTCCACGAAGCCTGTAGACGCTGACCCAGCATGGCATATTATGAGGCGTCCACCTTTTCCTATCGGCACCTTCGAGCACGAAGCTTCAGAATCATCAGTCCATGTTTTCGGCACAGAATGGTTGGAATTTAGCCAGGTTTCGTCCAAAAATATTACATTATCCCAGTTTATAATTTGTTTAACTTCGCGCAGGAATGTTAGTCGCTGCATAATTATGTCATGTCGCTCCATAACAATTTTTCGTTTGTCAACTTTTTTGTATCTGAAGCCAATTCCTGTTATTACCGTTCTCAACGACTCTATGCTGCCCTTATACAGCCCGGCATCTTTTAAAGTTGCACATAACTTTGCCAATGTTGGAAATTCGCCTCTTGTAAAATACCCGTATATATGGTTTCTAATAGCATGACTATCGAATTCATCGATGCCTGTCACAGGTTTATTTCTTTTTCGTTTTTTCGGTGTGTGAAGTACGTTACTGTCACTCCCCGAAGGCCCATATTTTTCACTTAATATTTTGCCAACGGTGCGGCTACCAATACCGAGAGCTTCACCGACGCGATCCCGAACTTGTGTAACTGGCAGTAGAAGTCCACCATTTTGAGATTCACGCTCAAAATACTCGTGTAATTTCACCACCAATTCACGAGCCTGGCTGTTCAAAGTACGTCCTCTTTTCGACATTATTAATAAACACTTGCTTAGTTCGGAGTCCAGTATAAATATTGCCAAGGTAAACGGATAAAGAATGATCAGTCCAGAAAAGTAATAGCCAAGTCACAAATTGTAAAACACAAACGAGAAAGCAAGTACGCGCACAGTCAGCTTCCAAGATGGCGAGAGACTGCTGACGCCGAACCGACCGAGCGGACCGCGTGCGCTTGTAGTTGGCAGTGTTGCCAGAAAAAAAAAATTGTAGAGACTTGGACACCTGCGATTTTGCCTATTGACCTAAAAATAATTAAATTAATTTATTTTAGGGTATCTGTGTATTCAGTGCATTATGCGGTCGCGCAGTAACGTCGTTAATTTATAACATCAGGCAACAACATTTTTGTGAATGGGTTCTACATACCTTATTTTTATTAGTTTTAGACGTAGAAATAAGACTTAGAAGAAAAAATTGTAATTGTAAAATCAATGGATGTGCTTGTTAAAAATTTGTTTATTTCTCTGTAATATGCAAACCCATACTATCATACACAAAAAATAAATGTAAAAAACACTATCCCTGACTCCATTTACTATTTCGACAGCGTTAGCGCGAGAAACCCCGACTTATTTGGAAAATCAAAAATCGACAAATCGCTTTCGACAACTTTTTAAAGAAGCAAATATATTTGATTTATAAATACGTATTTTTGGTGAATGGGTTTTATCTCATATTTTACGATTACATAACTATTTAGTTATGTAATCGTAATATGTGAGATAAATCCCATTCACATGAAAAAATATTTGTTTGGTTGTCAAGTGTAATTTGTAAATAATACATTCGATTTTTCGTATATGTAAACGATTTTTTTGCATACAAGTGTATCCGAAGAGTCGCAACACTACGTGCAGTGACCTAACTACGTAACTTTGTAATGAGGTCAAGAATATAACTATTAGAAATTATTTACTGTGTAAATATGTGTTATTTTGCTTTGTTTGAAAGTTTTCAATTACATTTAGATATTAAGAATTGTACATTTTTAGATACAATAATGAAATCTTTCTAAATTCATGGTTTTATGAAAAAGGTTATCGAAACTGAATAATGTACGTATGAACAAAGTTGTTTCGGTTTGAAAAATATGAAACGTCAAACGGTACCTCTTAGATTTGATGGACTGTAGGTGTTAAATTTTTCAATAAAATCCCAGTCAGCATATCGAGTCTACCAGTAAATAAATTTAAGAATGTAGTCAAGAGACATCTTATACAAAGAGCTTACTATTCAATCGATGATTATTTAACTGATAAAGATAAATGGATGTAGTTCGTTGCTCCCTATTAATGTATTGGGTTGTATAGTTTATTGCATTTTACTAGGTGAATATTGTTGTCACAGTTTGATAATGTTACTTAGGTACTAGTTAAGAAAACGATTTACTTTTGTAAGTAAAGATTCTGCGTGATAAATTACGGCCATTCTTTTCTTTCCTTTGAAAAACATGTATACTTATTTATTAAGTAGCAGTAAATTGGCCAATATTTAAGCACATAAAGTTTTTACATCGTAGGTGGATGCTCCTACTATGTTGTGCCCATTGAGGCTGATGTATCCGATATCGTGTACTCTTCTAATATTATTGACCTCTTTTTTTGCATCAGTCCTCTAATATGGTGTATAATATAATGGTGGCAGCACCTTACCTGCATATACAGTTTATAAACTGAGAAACATTGTTAACATTGGCAATTTGAAAAGAGTGGCCACGAGTTTTTATTGCCTGTTCTTTTCTCGGGCTTTACCTATTGTTTGCGAACAGGCATTACCAGTAAATATAGTATATCGACATAGTGGAATCGATTTTTCACAAGTGTAGTATTTTGCTTCCTAAGTGAATAAATGATTTTTATTATTATTATTATTATTAATAATTGGCTATTTAACCAGGGGTCTATACCTGGAAGGAGCGTCGTGGTTCAAGAAGGACGCTCACTTAGCAGAGCCGCTGCCCATGCAGCTGGTGTACCCCATGACGCCCATACACTTCAAGCCGATACGAGCCACGGGCAGGAGGATGAGGAGTGAGTTACTTGTATTGTTTACTATACGTATATCTTAAGGAGAAGTTGCTCATGGGGGTATATTTGTTCCCAGATCGTTACATCTGTCCATGTTACTACTACCCTCTCCGCCAGGGCGCATTCGTAGTCGCGGCCGACTTCGCCGCCGGGAAAGAGTCCGCCGACTTTTGGGTCAAACGCGGAACTGCTCTGCTTTGCACCCTAGCTGCTTAAATAATGTCGTGATAATAAATATCTCAGGATATTATATATTTATGTTTTTAGCTATGATATCTCAAAAGAAAATTTGTAAGCTCAAACCAGGCTATTGTCATCTAAAATCCGGAATGCTGATCTGATGTCTTTAGTTCGCTTCCTGGTCTGAGTATTATGTTTTTTTTTTATTTTCAGGCAGTTATTGTATCGACAAATAATACCAATCGAATTACAAAAAAAGTTGTTTAGGCTGTTTTTTAACGATAGGCTGGCGTTATAAATAGGTACCATAATACCAAACTATCGTTTATGAAACAGCTATTGTAAACCAACATTTATAAAAAGGTCAATATCACGTCATCAGAAAAAATATCTTAATTGCCTGACATTTTAATTATAATTAGTTAATTATACAAATAATAAATGTATTGGGGACAAAGAATGCAATATTTTATAGATTTTCTTTTTGGCACGGTAATTAAGCTGGGATTTCAATGCGAAACGGTGTTACATAGTGATTGTTATTTAATTATATGTTTATGTGACACCTACTTAAGTTTTATTATGTTCTTGAATATATGTATGTGTTATTTATTATAAAATTTGTTTCAATTTTAGTTGTTATTGATTGAAGAATTATAGGTAACGGTCAAGAATGTTCCGTAGTAGTCTTACATTGTGTGACTAAAATACATGTAATTTATTAGTTCCATTTAAAAAAAACTCAATTTAAATTGCATTCAGTACAATAATATTAAGAATACATAAATCATAGCAGCTCACTCTCAAGTTGTTTGCAATAAGGTTTACAATGGCATCATCATATCGTTGACATTCAGCGTGCTAGGGTCTATCTCCATGAACACTGGCTGGTTGTTGAGGCTGCAGGAACAGTAGCACTTGCCTTGAGGGGTTCCATCTTCCATCATCAGCATCTTTAGGTGTAGGTCGCCTCCTATGGCTTGCTGTAAGTCTGTGTAATGGATTGTTTACATTAGATAAAAGCTTTTCTGCATGTTATGTTGTTGTTGGATTAGTATAGCCTTTGTGCTATCCTGATGAATAAACTACGTTTCTGACCATACTGTGAAGTGTCATCAAAACTGTAAGTAGTTTTTGCGTTGAGGAACAGCCAGGCACGGATCCTGGAGAAGGGCTACAGGGGAAAGGATTCATGAAGTTTCAAATCTTCGCCATACATTTGGTCCGCGTTGATAGGCAAAAAAAACTTGCGTTTTGAAGGGCTCGACTCCCTCCCGTCCCGTATCCCCCCTGCCAGAACAAGATCCAGAATCCTTGCCTGAGAGTTGTAAACATCCATCCATCCTCACAAACTTTCTGATTTTATCTATACCAACTAATATTATAAATGCAAAAGTTTGGATCAATCACGCCACAACGGGATCTGCACGAAATTTGGAACAGAGATAGATTACAGTCTTGAGTAGCACATAGTCTATTCCAGACTATATTTTTTTTCCCTGAAAAATGTTCCCGTGGGATAAATTTGCTTTTTACAATTTTCACGCTAATTAAGTCGTGGGCAACAGCTAGTAATAATATACCAGGGAAGGTCCAAAAGTTTCCGGCCTAACGAAGAAAAAAAAGTACTTATATTTACAAATCATGTTTTATTTTTCGATATAGTCTCCCTCCGTTTGAATGCACTTTTCAGATCTCTTAATAAGCGTT
Organism: Herminia tarsipennalis; assembly: GCA_945859575.2. Taxonomy (NCBI): domain Eukaryota; kingdom Metazoa; phylum Arthropoda; class Insecta; order Lepidoptera; family Erebidae; genus Herminia; species Herminia tarsipennalis. The sequence goes on along the minus strand of OX243834.2, from coordinate 2,383,138 downwards.
TCTATCCCCTTGTAAAAATACTCAGAAGTTATCCTCAAAATGGGCATAAACCGCACGGGTCACTTCATCATTCGAATTTCCTCTTAAGTCTGTCTTAAGTATCCTCAACAAATTTAATATTAGTCACTAAGGGCCAGATCGGAACTATAAGGTGGATGACGAATTTCCTCAAAGCCACATTTTGCAACAGCAGCCTTGGCAATTGAAGCAGTGTGAACGGGAGCATTGTCATGGAGAAGCCGAAAACCTCTGCTAAGTTTTCCACGACGTTTCTGCTTGATCGCTTCTTGTAACTGCTCAATAAGGGTGATGTAGTGACTGCCATTTGCCGTGGTGTTGCAGTTCCGTAACAATTTCAGAATACCGTAGCCATTATCTTTGTGGTGAATTGCTTTACCTTGGTCTTCCTAGGCGGCTTTTCACTAGGACGCCACTCCATTGATTCCCTTTTGGAGAGAAAATCATAGTACAAAACCATAGTTTTGTCCCCCATAACAATTGACTACAAAAAGCTCGCTCCGTGGCGTCTATACGCTTCTAAAACTTCTTCAGAATAGGCTTGTTGCTCACTTCGCTCCAAGCTCGAAAGTAGTTTGGGCACCCATCTGGCACTAACTTTATTTATGTAAAGATGTTCATGAAGAATCCCAAGAACTAAAGTTTTCGAAAGCCTAGTTCTAGCCGCTATTTAATTAGTTTTAAGTCTTCGATCACTCGGAACTTCCTTTTCCACTAATTTGATGCAATCCACTGTGAGTGCCTCGACAGGTCGGCCGGAGCAAGGTTCGTTGTCAAAGGACTCCCGCCCTTAACGAAACTGTTTACTCGATTCTTTGATGGTATAAAATGACGGAGAGGTATTCTTGTACACATCATCTAACCTTGTTTTTTATCGGTTGGGTGTACCCCTTCCTTTGTCAGGAACTTGATCACGGAACGAAATTCCCACTTAAACATTTCGAAAACTTTCAGATTTCCAATGGTTTTAAACGTCTTCAAATTAAAACTACAACAAACAGGATCCTCGAAACTATACACGAAAAAGCAGTTATTCTGACAATCACAATGACATTTTTTTTTAAACCGCCTAATTTCTCTAGCCAAAAACTTTTGGACCGCACCGTATTTAGTAGGATTTCATTACTTTTCGATGCTTGCATCTATCTGTTACAGTAAACTAGATATGAAATCATGGGTGTACCCAGTGGTTGTATTTGGGGGTGGAACCCCTGAAATTGCAAAAAGGTAGGTACGAAGTGCTTATTTGGGCGGTGTTTAGTCAATTATAGTATACCAGCTAAAACCCCCAAACCCTCCCGAAATATGATTCTGGGTACGGTCGGGTAGATAATGGTAGATCATCGTGTAGAATAAGTGTTTATTGCTCTTATACACAAACACTACTGAAGGGATTTTAATTAAACTTTACATTAATGTAGATTATAAGTTTATTTTTTAAGTTAACTAGCAATGTCCCATATTACTAGCAATATTGTTAACCCCTCCAGCTAAGCTCAAAAGCTTGTGTTAGGAGTGGGTTCACGTTGGTAGTTTAATGGGTAGGATTCGAACCCGCGACCTCACGATTGCGAGACCGATGCCTTAGCCATTAAGCTTAAAGATTATAAGTACCTACAGGTAAATTAGCTTGAAGAAATTTTTGCGTTTGTAGTAGTGTATGGTCAGCAAATAAAAAAAACGACATTTTATTTTTAGTTTTTATTGTTTTAAAGGTAATATACGTTTGTGGCTGGAGCACACCAAATGCGTGCACGTCTACGCATACGCACTACGTACTAATACGGTCGTGAAAATGTGTATCCACCGCATTGTAATCTATGGAACTGTATGAGGCAGACAAGCCAGTTCCAAACATTACAAGCATTGAATGCCGGTTTTCACTTCAGTGAAGACGTGTATGAATTAGGTGTTCTCCGGCCATAAATGTTTTATTCTAATAATTCATCAACCCCAGGCATATCACAATCATCCCCATCCTCGCTTTCATCAGATGAATTATTTAAATTAATTATGATTCGTTCTGATATTGTGTCTAAAGCTGCGTCTCTACCCTGATATTTGCTTTCCTCCTCAATAGCATGCAAACAAACTTTTCTCCATTCCTCTACAGTTATGGCGTTCATTTTTTCTTCAGCTAATGACATTATAACCTTCATATTCATTGCGACATTCTTTTTTGCGACATATGTTTTCACTATCCCCCATATATTTTCTATAGGATTAAACTCCGGATGGTATGGTGGTAAACGCAGCACAGTATGACCGTGCTGTCGTAATATTTCGTCTATCTTGTACTCTATAAATCTCGCCTTGTTTTGCAGAATCGGTTCATATAATTGAGGCTTAAGCAACGTGGATGAATGCTCAATGTTTCGAAATGTCAGCCAGTCTATCATTTGCTGTTTTCTAGAATTACTATTCGGTGCAGGATTTTGTATTGAGTTATGATATGGTGCGTTGTCAACAACAACAACACTATTTGGTTGTAAGTTGGGTATTAATTGAGTTTGAATCCACCTTGAATAGTTGTCATAGTTCATATTGTTGTGGTAATCTCCACTTTTTTGGTCGGCTTTAAACATAAGCAATGCATTTGGTATAAAGCCATCGATACCACCGGCATGAACAATGATTAAGCGGTTGCCTTTCGATATATGTTGCTTCAAACCTGAAGTGCTTCCATCTGACCAAGATTTCGAGAGGGTATGTGATGTATGTATATATGTTTCGTCGGTGTAAACAATTGGTCGGCGTTGTTCACGATATTCAGCAATTTTCATCAAATAATTAATTCGCAAGTATCTAATTTCGTGTTTTTCCATAAGAAGTTTCCGGTTATCTTCTGTTTGCTTCCAATTAAAACCTAATGACATGACGTGTTTTCGTAACGTGCTGACACAACCTTTATAATCGATATCTTCTTTCAATTTTGAGTGCAAAGTTTTTAAAGTGGGAACTTCTTTATTTGTGATGTGGAAGTCATGAATTGTTCTTCTGATAACTTGCTGATCAAAGTTATCGATTACTATTGTAGGTTTACGATTCGGTTTCTTTTTAGGAGATTTAAATGTTACTTCCTGATCTGAAGGACGACATTTGCTTTCTGATACTACCTTTCTGACGGATGCTATTGAAATTCCTGTTGATTTAGCAACTAATTGAGTGGGGGTCATAATACTGCTCGGGTTGTTATTACACTCATTTTCGAAATATTTGTACAAACAGTACAAAACTTCCTTAGTTTGAGAAGTCAAAGGCTTGCCTCGACCATGTTTTAACACTGGAGCCATTTTGAATTATCAATATAAAGTTACAACACTTACACACTTGAAATTAAACACTTCAACAAATATTTTAACAATAATAACAAACAATAACAACAATCAACAAATACAAAATTTCACAATGAAACTACTACGTATCTAATAATTATAATTTTTTAATGAAATGCGTGCTTTATGTTCTAACGGTATCAAGCGACTGACGTCAGACTGCACGTGGCACCTGCGGACAGAGTAAACTGGTTTATTCTGGTTTTGTGCGTGTTTCCACTTTCCACTATCAAGTGACGATTTATTTATTTGTTTTGTTTCGTAATTATTATGGTCAAAACTTTTTACCTATAGCTAAACTACTATCATCTAAAGAACGACACGATATTTTATTGTTTCACGGTAGTCGCCTTGTCGTTTGCTCAAGGACGTGAAATTGAATGACATATTTTTTTTAATAAAGTCAAAACCTTTTTCTTTAAAATAAAAACTTGTTTTTATTGAAAACAAAAATCAGAGTGTTGCTAGGGATAAGTATTAAATTAAATAGTAATGTTAGGATATTGAAACATTTTTGTAAGGGCCAGAACGATATAGTGGAAACGCGCTCTAATATCTAAGTAACATACACACCACTACATATGCAAAAATTTCTCGAGACTAATTTCACTGTACTTTATATCTAATAGCGCTCAGACTATTAAAGTAAACCGAATTGTTATCTATAAAAACATCTGTTTAAAATTTTCTTTCTTCAAATCACATTTCCTTTGTGCCATTTCGACTGACGTCTCCCATAGCTGGGTCCCCTGGGGGAGTGGGACGTTAGAATTTCCTAGTACTAGCGTCTCCCCTCAGTCCTTACTGAAGCCTTTGCTGGGGCAGACTAGTGTCTCCCGTTTAGTAAGAGGAAACCTTATGGGATGATTATATTAACTACTTTAAAGAATGATATAGACGAAAATAACAAGGCGTGAATTTGAACATGTAACAATAACTTCGAATCCTACCCATTACACTACCGACGTAAACCCACTTCTAACACAAGTCTTTGGGCTTAGTTGCAATAACAAGATGGCTAGTGATGTGTGACAAAATCCCTTATCCCTTATATTAAAAAAAACAGACAAAAATATCACTTCAATATATATGTATATCTATAAACAATTACACCTGTTACTTACGACTTGAACTGTTAGTGATGAAATCATGTCCGCAGGCCGCGGCTGCCTGAAAAAAATAAATAGGAAAATACTACAAATTTATTTTACCTACTTAGGTACTCAAATTTATTCTTAATCCTATGGTAGTCTTGTTTGTAAAGTGTTAATAAAAGTCAAATCTATAACTAGTCATCTAGGTCGGTTCCATACAACATATATAAATTAATATTGAACACTTGTATTTGATTTCGAGAATGTACAATTTGATGACGTTTTATTGTGTACTAACATTTTCATTAAGTACCTATATTATTAAACTTGCTGTCCCGCGCAACTTCCTATGTGTAAATTTTCCTAGTTTTTGCAACATTTCTCATTGCTGCTCCGCTTTTATTAGTGGTAGCGTGATGTTATATGCCTATAGCCTAAAAAAATATTTCAATGTTGGATAGCCCATTTATCGAGATAAGTGGGCTATCTAACAGTGAAAAAATGTTTTTAATTCAGACCAGTAGTTCCTGAGATTACCGTTCAAACAAACAAACAAACTCAGCTTCAGCTTTGTAAAATTAGTATGGAGTCAATGACGACTGCCTCTGTGGCGCAGGGGGGATGTCTCCGACTGCTACGCAAGAGGTCGTGGTTCGATTCCCACACGGGACACCGCTTTGTGTCATCCAAAAATTGTTGTTCATAGTCTGGGTGTACCTACTTTGTGTCTGTAACTTGTATGTTTGTAAAGCTCCCCGCGATACAGGGCTTGCATCCTACTGCGGGAGTAGTAATTTATAAAAGTATATATCTATAAGTTACATATTTACATAGTTATGAAAGGAAAACACACTATTTCACTTTGCGATAAATTATAGACGTAAATATTTAGGTAGGTATTGTCTCGTCGTCTTTTATTCTCAGACATTGATGCATTTCAATAAAATAACAATAAAAATGTACTCACAATAAATAAAACGATGAATACGGTAGCCTTCATGATGTCTTCTGTATCGGGCAAGACAATTACTGTCTCTATAGCCCGAAGTAGCTGTGAGTGCTTCACAAATCATTGGGTATTTATATTAATCGAACATTTGTGCTAATAGCCATTCAGACGCAATTCGGCGAAACGTCACCACAGCTGGACAAATATTGGAAACGAAAAAATATTTAATTTTAATTACTTAACTTCAATATTATTTAATTGAAATCTGGCGGCACAATATAGTTAATACAGAAGGTAACTTTTATACCTACGAGCAGCGTACACAGACACGGAACTATATTGTGCCGCCAGATTTCAATTAAACGGAACTATAGACCACTTTGAATGTGAGGGAGGCTACGCACATAAACGGCCTTCTTTTTTCGGTTTGGCGAATACTGTTTTGTAAGTAAAGATTCTGTGTGACGAATAAAAACCATTCTTTTCTTTTATATTTAATCATTCATTACAACTACTTTGGCCAATATTTAAGCACATATAGTTTTTACCTTTGTTGGAAGTAGATGCTCCTACTATATTGTACCCACTAAGGCTGATTTTGGTTTATCTCATGTTTCAACTTTTTAATAATATAATTTGCATCAGTTCTCTAACATGGTGTATAGTATAGGTATTAGTCGCTGCACCTTACCCCCTTCAAGTTTATAAACATTCAAACATTGTAAAATTGGCAATTTGAAAAGAGTGGCCGCGAGTTTTTATTGCCAGGTTTTTTTTTACAGCTTTACCTATTGTTTGCGAACTTGGCATTGTACATGTATATTTAGAATCCCGACGACAAGAGTTGTTTTGCATCCTAAGTGAATAAAGAATTTTGAATTTTGTCGAACCGAACAAAGCTGGCCCGAAGCAACTACCACACATCGACACCTGCAAGGAAGAACATGGTAACTCACTTTTTGTTAAATCGAGTTACAGTTGTAGCTAAATTTAGAATTAAATTCTCTTTTTTTTTATCTAACTCATGAGTTTCTAAGTATTTTCGTTTGCTATATAGAAAGTGTAAAACAATTGTAGGTAAGTATAGGTCCGCCGAGTGCATTTTAAGCGCAACTTTAGTTACGAACACAATTTCAGGGAACACAACACGGGACAATGTGTTCGTAACTAAAGTTACAATTAAAATAACATTTATTAAACCACATAAATACACGATTTTGTTAAAGAGTTTTTATGGTAACTCTAAAAAAACAATCAATTATATGTAAAATACTATATTATACATAAAATTAAATACAATATAATAGATATAACTAAATTAATTATAAATTTAAAGCACGGATTTTTGTAATCTTTGACGCGCTCTCCTGAATAGCTGCCAAAAGTGAGTTACCATCTTCTTCCTTGCAGGTGTCAACATGTTTGGCTTCATTGACAAATGCCGATCGGGTAGTTCAGAAAAACCGTTCATCAAAGCCGAGCGGCTTATCTCCCAAACGTTCATCTCGTTTACCGCTCGGCCTGTGCCGAATGATGCCGACCCGAACATGTGTTTAAGGCGTCACGTGATTCCGTGTCCGTTGCTCGAACGCGCGTTGCATTTGTATAAGCGCTAATGAATGGCTACCTGTATGTATTTTATCAAGCCAGGAATTTTGCATAGTGAGTCTGTACAAACCATTTATGAAGTGGGGATTCACTAAGCCAAGGGCGGCTGCAGCACGGGATCCATAGATCTGCAGCTTTTAATGTTAAAAAATGTTATTATTGTTGAATAACTACGGCAAACGATTTTTATACGGCTAAGATCGTGGCAGACCATTTTTAAATTAGATATCGAAAATAGTAAAAGAGAGACCTTTTTAATTTTAAACTTCTTCTCTTGTATCTACTGGTGTAGGTATTGCTATAGATAATTTATCAGGCACTTGCAAATCGTCTAACGTTGTTTTTTTTGACGTGATAACGTCTTACAAATCGATGACCGGCTGCACGCACGAAAAAGTGACACGTTCAGCCTGCTGATAGGCTGAGAGTTTCAGCCTGTCAGCGAATGGCGATTGCAGCGACGTGCGCTACAATTAATTGGAACTAAATCTACCAGCCTATCAGCGAAAGGCGATTGCAGCAACATGCGAAACAATTGTAACTAAAGCAGGCATGGTTGTTTATTACAATGTCATCAATGTTTTCTTATTACGTTATCACGTAAAATTAACATCCTTAAGCCGACATAATTAAGAGATAATTATTTTTTTTCAGTAAAAATTACTTTCAATATATTATAAAATTACAAACTGGCAGTTTCGTCAAATAGTTTTGAAATCCTTGTAAGTTTTTGTGCTAAGACTGTGCTATACGAGATCCTCAGACGAGCATGCCAGACCTGAGGATCTTGTACTCGTGCGACAGTCGGTCTGGATCTTGTGCTTACCGAATGATAGATATAAGGGATTCTCTATTAAAATCCTTATTTGGTAAAATAAATATAGGCCATTCATTGGCTCTTATGGGCCCTAGAGCAAAACGGGGTTCGGCTCTTTCAAAATATATATGGAAGGCTTGAATATTAGGACACAAAAAATTTAGAGATTAGCCGAAGAGTTCTTCTAGTAGATGAAAACAAGAAATTAAAGGACGATTAGATAATACCCTCAAACAAAACTTGAAGTTATGGAAAAAAGTCCTAAAACGAGAGTTGTCGCATCGTCATCATTATGCGTTCGTTATCTAACATACATATATGTACGAACAAATATTCGACTTTATTTTGTCTAGCGCTCCTGCGCACTGTGAAGTAATGGATGTATGCGGGAGAGCGGGCGGTCATGTCACTGCGTGCGTAGCGCTAAATGAATAATTCACTCGGCGTAATGTCCCCTTAAGCCATAAGCCTTTATGTTGCGTTCTTTACTCTAGGTATATTGTGCTGGCTGTGTTCAAAGTGAAGATTGTAGCTCATTTATACGGCAACAGCACGGCTTTGTCCCAAGGTTTTCATAAAACACAATCACTTTAAAATCATATTTATTTACAACTTAATACTTATCTTACAAATATTTGATACCAATAGTATTTAAATTCACAAAATAAAAAATATTATGCTCTCTGTGTGAAAAATACAAAAATATAGGATTTTCTCAAAATGCCTGCTCGGACGAAAAACTTATTATCGTAGAATACCTACAAAAAATAATATCTATATAGTATTTAATTTCCAATATTTCTTAGAGACATTTATCAGAGGCTACAAGTTTACAACTATATTTTTCTATAATTTTATGTAAGTATAGTTCAGTTCCGACTGGTGGCGGTATAACCATCACAAATTCAAGGCGTAGCTAAAGTAACAGGTCAGTGACGGGCAGCAGCGTCACTGATGCGAGAGCTACGCCCTGCGATCGCCAACCCGCCTGCCCAGCGTGGCGATTATGGGCATTACCCCCTAATGCACGAAGCAAAAGTGGCGTGCAATTGGAGAGGCCTATGTCCAGCAGTGGACTGCGATAGGCTGATGATGATGATGATGATAGTTCATATGGTAATATTTTGACAATCGACACAAGAACGCTTTTAATCGATTCCATCCACAGCATACCTAATATAAAGTTGGATAACTATCAATCATCATGAATTGGATAGGCAATAAATGCCCTTCCAGCCACACAATCAAATAATCTGCAAATCCATACCCTACTCTTGATTTACCAATGGCACCTAAGTAATATAAGAAATATTTATTTCGGAAAATAATTCAAAACTGTTGTAAGAAAAATATAATATAGCTATAAATATTAAATTAAATTGTCCAATTTATACAAAGACAAATAAACATACTTTCCAAACCAATTTCACGCGATCAAGTCCCGAAATATATCTAATATGTATAAAAATCGCGAAAGTTTAAAAACAATATTTTTTTGATTAGCAATTAAAATTTGTAGTAAATACTGTAATGAAAGGCTATAGCATTTTGCTTAACACGGTGTAGCCCTTTAATGTCAATTAAGAAATATTGAGTTGGTAAGTATATATGGCACGACATGTATAAACTTAATTTTAAATATGCGTCGCAGTCTCATCTGGCATCAGATTCACACAAGATTTTTGATGATCAGGTCTTATTGTCATTACACATTTTTTTAGTTGGTTTAGACTAGCAGTTTCTCGCGTGTATTAAGATTCTGATTATTAAATTCTCTAGACATTTCTAAAAACCAACGAATCAATCGTTCAAATTTTGTCCAATTACGTAAAAATGTAACATCCAAAAATGCAAATGACAAAACCCTCACATTCGAAAGCCTTCAACTGCCCGCATAATATTAATATAATCTCTGACTATCCAATATTCAGTTCATCACACTGTAACGGTCTTCTCGTGATACCTTCCCCTGTGATACCTCATCCTTCTAATCTTCCTGACGGGGCACCTCCCGTGGGTTCTGTCGTAGGGCCCGTATTCACATGCGGGAGGTGTACAATCTCCTAACTTCACGCAAACTCGGTCTCGAAGACCGAAGTGTTCCTTCCCTCTGGCTAAGGACAGGCAACCTCGACGGCGGTGTGAGTCGGGCCAATCGCAGACGCAGGTACAGGGAGTACTGTTTGTCATATTTGCCATGAAGAATCCGGGACACGTGCATCTGAAACCGCAAGATAAGAGTTTACTAGACATTCATATAACAAACTACTCAACGCACATATTCTACTCTGAAAAAAAGGCGTAACCTTAAGGAAAATAAGATTAAAAAACGATTTAAACAATGTTTAAATCACGTTGGTTTTTCAGAATTTCAACTTACGATAGTTTTTTAGAGGTGACGTGATAGTATTTTTTCATTACCATATCTACATTTGTCGAAGTCCGGTTATAGTTGTTTAGGTCACTGATAAAAAGATACATATTACTCTCCGAACTGGACTTCTTACAGATAGCCTTGGAAAAACACCAGATTTTTATCAATCCTGGGGTCCTCTCAGCCGGAAGTCATCAGAACTTTTTGGATAGAGGTTTCTTTTGTTATATAGATAGATCAAGAAAAGAAAGGATTTAAGAAAATTCAGCTCTAAGGCGATGAACAGACATAACGGAAATAAATTTCATAAGCATTACCTTCGTAGTTGTGGCGGCTCAGTAGTCTCTTCGTCTACCTTTTCCAAACGTGGTTCTTCCGTGGGCACCCTCCAGTCGTTCTGGCGTTCTGGTTCTCGTGAAGGCTTTTCCTCCTCGCTATTGGACGGGTCTCCGACACCCATAAATCCCACACCTGCCCTTAACTTTATGGTGCTTTCGAGGCCACTTCTTGACACGCAACCACATTGTGTGTGATTGTAGAACTGCATGTGGACTATTTCCATCGGTCCCATAGTTTTGTGAAGCTGAAAAAAATTGTAAACAATTAACTCATTCGATTAAACAGCATCAAAGAAAGTTGGAAACAGTCCTCATAGATATGTATGTACGCAAATACAATTTCTCAGAAAATCCTGAATCGATTTTGACGTGATTTTTACCATTAGATCAACAGTCCTGTTAAACAACATTCAATCATGATGAGATATAATTATGGAGAGATGAAAAACAACACAAACTTACGAAAAAAGGTAGCCGAACATGTCTGCCTTCGATGGGAGCACATACTTCGCTGTTGTTTGTACAGCAACCGGAGTCAGGTGCGCAGCGATGTAACTGGACGCATGGTGGTGTGTAACTGAAAAGAAAAATTAATGCGTACAAGGAACATGGTCAAAATATTACACCCCTCTCTCTATCTCTAAAACCTACCAATGAGGTCACCCTCCCCGTATCACCCACCAAACTAAAATTCAAGATCCGTCGCAGCAAACTTCTGAAAGTATTCTTTGATACCTAACTATAGATTGTCTATCGATAGCATTGCTCATCATTATGTGTTTACTGCCTACTTACTACGTATCGATAACACTATTTATCAATACTAATATTATAAAGAGGAAAGATTTGATTGTTTGTTTGTACTGAATAGGCTCCGAAACTACTGGACGGATTTGAAAAATTCTTTCATCGTTGTGAAGCTACACTGACCCCGGGTGACATAGGCTATTTTTTATCCCTGTATTTCGACAGGAACGGGACTACGCGGGTTTAACCGCGAGGCGTCCGCTAGTAGTATATATATATATATATATATATATATATATATATATATATATATATATATATACCTATTTATAGTATTTATGGTATATAGTATTACTAGTTTTTGGAGCTGAAGTATTGATATATCGACTTAATTAATATGCAACGCTGATCGATACAACACTGTTACCTTTCTAAGCTGAGTTAATTTTTAAATGTTTTTTGTGAACTTAAATAGCAAATAACTAATAAAAATTAACTAGATTGATGTGCGTGTGAATTGTGGGCATTCAAAATGGCCAAAAGATAATAGTATCTTCGTATAGTGTAAGTGATAGTAACTACTTACGCGATACCAGTGGCAGGTGCTAGATGTTTCACGACGAACCACCTCGCCTGAGGCACCAGGCACTCTTCAGCGCGCACCATCGCTGTTGTCCTCTGATGTACGGCGCTCATCAGCTGACTACGTTCCATCATCGACATGTTGGCTGTAAATATAACGTAAGTACTTTTTAATTGATGATAGAATTAAGTAGTATAATAAAGTTATTTCTACAGTGATAAACATTTTGAAGAAGACATAATTAAATACCAGGGTATGTTCCAGGACAAAATGGCAAGGCTTTGGACAGACTAGGGGTTAAGAAGATTGAATCCATAATTCGTTGGTTTATCTGCTATCCGTGAAATTTACCTAAAGTTGTTTCGTTTTAAACATTAAAACACATTACATTAAAAAAATTAGTTTTTGAAAAATAAAATAGCATCCATCTTCTCAATTTTTTTAATGTAATGTTTAAATGTGGATTTTATTTATAAATACATCTTTTATACAAATAAGTAACATTAAAGTAATCATATCTAATAATAATAATAATATCTTGGGATAACTTACACAACCCCCAAACTAAGCAGAGCTTGTACTATGGAAACCAGACAACTGATAAACATACTTGTATATTTCTAAATACATATATTTTATAGATAAATAACACCCAGACACACAGGATAAACAACGATTGTTTGCTCATCACACAAAGTTTTATCCTGGGTGGGGATCGAACCCACGACCTCCGGGTCAGCAGTCAGGGTCACTAACCACTAGACCAACAGGCCAGTCATATGTCTGCTTGAAATGTCAAAATATTTTTTTTTTACTAAATGCATATGAAGTATAAACGAATAGACAACAGTTATGAGTACCTAACATAGGTACTCATAACTGTTGTCTGTTTGTTTGTTCCGGTTAATCTCCGAAACGGCTGGACAGATTTGACAGGTCTTTCATTGTCAGACAGCTCATGATGTAAGAAGTAACTGAGGCTACTTTATCATGACGCCAATAGGGAGCTATGAGCAGCACTGCAATTTCACGCGGAAGAAGTCACGAGCACAGATAGTCATCAAATTTTTTTATAATTTTAAGCCTAGCAACTCTAGTCCGCGTTGATGTGTGTGATGAAACTCTTCTTCCCGGGTTTAGACAGACATTTACTTTTATTATCAGTTTGGATGGCGTATTTTGTCTAATAAAGTATACTGTTCTACCGACCTATTGTAAAATGCCATTACAATTCGTTCGGTTTTTTTATTAGGTTTTTCAGTGTTTATTTTGTTGTTTAGTTTATTAGTGAAAATATATGTATGTGTATATGTATTTAGTTATCTACCTATATAATGTGCACACGTACCAGCCAATCTTTAAACAGACGAAAATTAAAGGAAATCTCAGTGTTCTTTGGCTAGAACATTCTTTATCTTTGTAAGAAAAAATAAAAATCTGTTCAAAACTGTCAACGAAAACTTGACCACGAAATAGACGAGACCAACAGAGACTTGTGCTAAACGATGTTCTATATTTATTAAGTTACCAACCAATTTAAATCTGAGGCAATTAAAATTGTACGAATGGCTTAACAAAATTGTTTTTTATTGAATTTATTGAAAACAAAATTTCAATTTTCTTTTCGCCACAAATGATTTATCGTACAGTCCTCTAACATATGCCCTAGGTTTCACTTCTGGCAAATAGACAAAAAAAAAACATGCCAGCTATGTATGGCAAAAGCTGCGTTGCCTTTTATCATTTATTTACGAATACTCAAACGATACTCATCTTTGAGTGAAGCTCAAAACTATTTCTGTCATTACTGTTCACGTTTTTGTAAAACTGACAGGATGAGAATGAACGGCGTCTTAAAACAAATTGCTCTATAAGTATTCGGCAGTAAGAGCGATAATACTTAAAGCAGTACTCACGTTCCGCAATGATCTTGGGTCTGACTTCCGTAGCGGCGATGGCTGCGGCGGCAGACACCACGGTCTTGACCGGCCCTAGCCTTGTGATGGCTGAAGGAGTCACGTTCAAGATGGATGGTTTGCTCGTGGCGTCTGAGAGGTCGTCTATGTCCCAATCGTCATTCAGTGCGTAGTCATCTGAGGCGTCAGGGTCCTGGAAATAACGAAGTCAACTTTTAACATTACACTGATTTTTTTTTGAGTCGGCCTAGTAGGCCTATTCTCTTTCTTTAAAATGAATATTATTATTTTAAGATGACTTCCGCAGTAGGTTACAACCCCTGTGTCGCGGGGGGCTTTACAAACATACGAGTCACGGACACAAAGTACACCAAGACTCGGAACAAAAATTTGTGGATCATACAAAGTGGTGGTGCGTAGCAGTCGGACACACTCCCACCGCGCCACAGAGGCAGTATCAGTTTTCGTTTACTTAAATTTCTCAAGTTTACGGAGACCATTATAATGATTTTTTGGATAAACCCAAGAAGTTCGAACCCATGTACGATTTTTTTGAACGAGTGGATTAAATAGATGTTCCTGGTTTTGTATATTACCACCTCATTTTCGATCGAAACTTCGTTTTCATTAATTTGGGTTGGCCTCCAGATGTAAAAGCTTAGGGTACATTATCACCGGTTACGCCATCTGTTACGTACCTACGAACCCGTCCTCCCCCGTCCACGAAGTGGGGGGCGATCAATGTTACTGTGCACACTTAGATGAGAGGGAAAGGAGGGAGAGTGTCACTTAACTTGAAGCAAACTTGAATGCCTTAGCCATTAGGCTACCTAATGGCTAAGGCATCGGTCTCGCAATCGTGAGGTCGCAGTTTCGAATCCTACCCATTATACTACTGACGTGATTCCCACTCCTAACACAAGCCTTTGAGCTTAGCTGGAGGGGTTAATAAGATCGCTAGTAATGTGGAACCCAATCCCACATTGCTAGTTATCTTATATTACTACAACACAGGCCTAGTGTAAATCCGCACACGAGGACTTAGAATTTTACTTTTTTTCTAATATCTACTAGAATTTTATAGAAATAACATATAATCCTAAAAGGGGGTGATACATTTTGAATCCCCAAACCTCTTCCCTTGGGTACGCGTAGTTTTTAATTAAAAGGAACTGTAGGATTATTTTAGCACAAAAATTGTAAATTGGACCTACAATGTGTAATGTTAATACATCATAATAAAAAACGTACGTTTAGTATGAATGCACAAGTAGGTATAACAGGAGCTTTAGCCGATAAGCGTCTTCCAGACGGTTGGAAACAAGGCTTCTCGCCAAGGTCACCTTGCTTGTTGTAAAACAAATTACTTGGTACTTGGTTTGCAACAGCCGTCTACACTGTTTAAAACCAGCAAGGTCACCTTGGTTTGTACGTTTGTTTCCAACCGTCTGGAAGACGCTTTACATAACTGTGTCTTTGAAAATTAAGTTCACGAAAAGTAAGTATGCCTATTTGAAATTATATTAAAAAAATAAAAATTAGATATTGAAAACTTGCAGAGTAAGCCATTCATGTTGTCTAGTGTTTTTCGCGCTATCATGCTTATTGCGGCCCGTAGTATGTAATCTATGGATAATACTGAAAAATTAGTGATGATCACATTTCAGATCACATTGAACAGGATTTGGATTGTTTTTTTTTTTTTTTATATTGTAAGTATTTGTAAGAATGAATTTAATTTAAAAATATAACATGGTCCATAAACTACCCCAATGGATTGTGTTACTGATTCTAAGCAAACTACTTTCAGGTTTGCACTATACCAAGAATAACTACTAGGACATCCAAACCTACTTCCCTTACCTACTACAGTAACAAAATATACCTACTCAATGGAGGCCCTTACATACTAAAAGTATGTAAGGGCCTCCATTGAGTAGGTATATATAATACCCATAGTGTTAATCAATACATTCACCACACACACACACACACACACACACACACACACACACACACACACACACACACACACACACACACACACACACACACACACACACACACACACACACACACACACACACACACAAGAAAAATAAAAACCATCTTTATATGCACTATGTAATCCTAGGCCTAAGTAATAAATTTATTTGAAGAGAGGGACATCCTGCTACAGGCTTTTTCAAGCTTACTAGGAGGATCTCAGAAACCTGTATATTTAGTTTCCTAAGGCTTTTAGAAAATAAAGAATTTATTATTAATATTATAATTTTGTATATCTCTGGTGTTTTGTAAGGTAGGACAACGTTTTATTTCTAGAAAAATATGCAATCGAATAGTGAAAACCGTATTAAATTCAGTTCTGTAGTTTCTGAGGAAAACATACATAAATAATACGAGTCAAACAGAGAACGAACTTTTTCGAGAGTGGTTAAAAATACGCATAATGAACGCTAATATTTATGTCATATTGCGTTAACTATACGATTACTATACCAAGATACCTTCAGTAAAATTCGTTCTAAAGCTGTCGTAAATAGAAAACTACTACATAAAATATGTAACTAGGTACAGTACTCCCAAATTAATAATGCACATGCAGATCTTCGCTAATTGTCGTATTCCCGGAAACACTCGAATCATGGAATCGTAAGAGCCCTAAACAAGGCATTTGCATTTTGCACCTTGTTTAAAAGAGATAGGAGTCAATATCATGTGTGCACAATCGAAAACAAATCGGGCGTTCGGCAGCTGTCGCCGGTCAGCGAAATGTCTGTCAGTCGTCTTTATATATTGGTAGTGACTGCACGTGTTCTCTATTTGTGGAAATATATAGAGCTGCTATTACACACCCTTCTTGGTAAATATAATTTCAACATTAATTAGCTTATTCAGATTTAAATAGTATATTTTGAAAAAAGGAAAATAAATAACATATTTCACGTTTTTTTAATATTAAAAAAATAAAATACCTACATTAAATACATATTAAGTACTAGAAAAACATTTAAAAAATGAGATTTATTTAAATTAAATAAATAGATAAACATGCATAAAAAATATATACCTAACTCTGCCCATGCCATTTTCTTTCAGACGAATTCTTCCAAAATGGATAAATTTAAACGTGGAAAACCGCTTAATTCACAAGCACGGCAAATGGTATTTAATGTGTACCTTTATTTCTTAAATGAAGCCAATGTTTTCAACAGAGACCATGATGGTTATTTTAAAAAAATTCAAGACCGTGTTACAAAAGCTACAGGAATTTCGCGACGAACTTTGAGTAATATCTTAAACGAAAAAAAACATAATCAATCAAAGAAATTTTCTACACCGAAAAAAGGAAGACCTAAAAGTAGATTTCGGCTGGTACTTGATGATTTCGACTACTGTGTTATTCGTAATATGATATACAATTTTCAATTGACGCTGAAAGAACTCCCAACTGTAAATAATTTAAGAATAAAGTTGATCGAAGCTATTAATTTCAAAGGCTGTGCCGAGACTTTAAGGTTGATCTTGAAAGACATGGGGTTTAGGTTTCTGAAAACTGATAATAACAGACAATTACTTATGGAAAAACATGATATACGCCTAAAAAGGATCAAATATCTCAGAGAAATACAACAGCTGAGGAGTTCTGGTAGAAACATAGTATTTATGGACGAGTCGTATGTGCACACATCACATACTAAGGGTAAAACTTGGCAAGATAGCAACAAAAAAGGTATCAAACAACCCATTTCCAAAGGAGAGCGAATAATTATTGTACACGCAGGCAATGAAAAAGGCTTCGTCCCAGGGGCTCTAATGTTACATAAATGTGTCGACTCAGAAGGTGACTATCATAAAGAAATAAACGCGGAACGTTATCAAACTTGGCTACGCAATCAATTGATTCCCAACTTGCCTCCTAATAGTGTGTTGGTAATAGACAACGCCCCATATCATAATAAGCTGTCTGTGAAACCACCAAACTCAAACACATCTAAACCACAAATGACAGCTTGGTTACAACAACACAACATTCCGCATGACCCAAAGAAACTGAAACCCGATTTGTATAAAATTATACAAAGATACAAAGAAAATTACACAGAATTTGCCATTGACCGTATAATGGAGGAACATGGGCATAAAATTATACGATTGCCACCATATCATCCCGATTTTAACCCTATTGAAAATATTTGGTCCCAAATAAAGCAACACGTGGCCAAGAGAAATATTGCAATGACTGTGACGTCAGTTAAAGATGCTATATTAGAAAAAATCAATAAAATAGGACCAGAAGAATGGAAAAAAGTTTCTGATCATGCGGTTCAATGCGAAGATGAATATAGAAAATTTGAGCCAAGAATCGATAGTTATTCCGATAAACTGATTATTTACACAGGTGATAGCAGTGAGGAAAGTGTAAATGAACAAGAGCATAATGAAACTTCTGATGAATCTGCGATGTCGGGAATAGAGGTCTTCCTCGATTCTGATTAATTTTTTTATAATTGTATTATTTTTCTGGAATGATTAGTGCTGTAAACAAATTTGAACTGAGATTTTGATTATATTTTATGTAAACCTCTATTTGAAAACGTTTTTTTCTCCTTCTAATAAAACCTTATGTTATTTAAACCTTTTCCTCCATAATTACACCAACTTCGGTAAGACACTTGAAAACTAATCACTCCAACAATGATTGTAGCGTTTTCGCTATTTACTTACATGGAATTATCGAATCAAATTTCGTTACAGGTAAATCAAATCTGTTTTAGCACAAAACACATAATATATAAAATTAGGCATAGAGAAATTGCTCTTAACCACTCTATATAAATATCGTCTTTCGACGCTCGGGTAATACGACCGTTGCCGAACAATGACGAAGATTTCCGAAGATTTCTATGCGCATTATTACTTTTGGAGTACTGTACGTAAGTGTCAAACAGGCCAATGCATGTGAAAATGGTTACGAACAAATTGACTGAACTATTTATGTGAGCTGTGACTCTGTAGGCTCACCATATATGGTGTCCACTAATTGTGTAAGTTGTTTATTTCACTTCGGGTTCATATTACTAGGCTGTTTAGCAGTCGTAACACAGCTGGCTATATTTTGCCATATTGCATATCTAATGTAACAACCATTTATAAGAAAAATTAACCACCTTCAAGGAAACAAAATAACAAGCACATCACCGAATGCAAATTTCGCTGACTCACTACTATGTTTTAGTCTATATCTCTGGTGTTTTATAAGCCATGACAAAATTTTATACATTATACCTTCGCAGAAAAATAAGGAGTCGAATAACGGAAACCCCATCGAAATCGGATTACTAGTTTTTTAGAAAATCGCGAACAAACATACAAATGGGTCGCACCGAATGCAAATTTCGCTGACTCACTCGTATGTTTTAGTCTATATCTCTGGTGTTCTTTAAGCTAGGACAACATATATAAAAACACTAAAACCTTAACAGAAAAATAAGCATTCTAATAACGAAAACCCCATCGAAATCGGATCACGAGTTTTTGAGAAAATCGCGAACATACATATGGGTCAACCAGAGAGCCACTTTTTTGCAAGCGATTAAAAACCGTACCTATAATCGTAACATTGAAATATGATAAACTGTAACTTCATTTTTTAAATAAAATTACTATTACAATCTAAGGCAGTAAGTTTCATCCCATAAAGGAGGCAAATATATCTATTTAAACAACTTTATAGACAGCTCAATAACTACTCGATTCGAATCGAATACTCGTATCGAGTAGGTAATGGGCTATATGTTCAGTTGTTTGACACTATAGCCAAAACGGATGTCATATACTGCCTGTCTCAATAACTGATCTATTGTTAACTGCAGGCCAAGTGTGAGTAGTTTTGCCCATCAACACAGACCAAATTTATGGCAAACACTTGAAAATTCATGAGTCTGGAAGGGGACCCCCTGAATCCGCGCCTGATTAACTATCAGATAAAGCACCTAACTCTAGTAGCGAAAATGATATTAGTCAAAACGCATTAATGTCATTATCGCCGCTACTAGACCGGTCTATAGATGGAAAACTAGAAAGGTTTTGTCAAATATCAGTTTCGATACTAGAGTTATAATATATAACAGACAGTTAACTGTAGATAAAATTTGAGTCAGGTCGTTAGTGAGATGTCGTTGGATTCCATTATCATCCGGAGAGACCCAGGCTAGAGAATTTTTAATTTAGTTACTAGGATACGGCATCCCGGACGAATTCTCGCACGAGCAATTTTTTTACGCGCGTTAAAAACCGACGACCGGGCCTCTCGATTTAATTATGTGATCTGTGCCCAACGCCCAGGGTTAAAAATACAACACTGCGCGATAAAAATACGTTGCGTTGTCGAGTGAATGTGTACTTGGGAATGCATTTGTTCTATCTGAGCGATTTTACGCGCGTTAAAAATACGCTCGTGCGGATGATACCTCAGCTTCATGTCCTTTAACGATGTTCAAGTGCGATCAAGCGAAGTAGGTATAGTTCATGAGAATCTTTATAACCGTACTGAACATAGGCGGGCATACCCGCGGTCGATTGCGCAGGTACGAATGTCGGTGATCGTCTTAAAATATGTTACTGCGCAGCGATTCGCGCAACACGCAGAACGGTCATAAAGATTCTCACGAACTATACCTAAGTATGAAAGTTTTTTTCTTTAAGACAACTCACGCATGTACCCTACGTACATGCCCTGTGTCGCGGGGGACATTACCAAGACTCGGAACAACAATTTGTGGTTCACACAAAGTGGTTTCCCGTGTGAGGATCGAGCCCACGACCTCTTGAGCAGTAGTCGTACACACTTCTACCGCGCTTCTATACTCCATGCGCCACACTGAGGCAGTCAAGTTAAGCTCCGTTTAGACGACGCGAAAATAATCATGGAGCCCCGCGCGATGTCCGCTTGCTGGCCGCAGTCAGGTAATCACGAAGAATTTGAATTTATGACCTAGTCAATAAAACTTAACTTTGCTTAAGATAGTACCTACGCAGCAGTCACCGCGCGGCGGTCGCAAGAAAATTATAAATGATTAAAGTTAATTATTATAATTGATTTTAAATGTATTGCCTGTTTCTGATGGTTATTATTTTATTTATGTATTAATTATTTTCTGTATCATTATTAATGTAAAACTGTGACATAATGAAATAATCTAATGTATCCAATATGGAAGTGTGTCATTTGTACCTGTTTAATTAAATGTCATATAGGGATCTGCACTCAATTGTTTAATAAGCCATGAATATTGTGTGCTTATTGTAAAATTTTGCATGCCTGTAGGTGAAATATGGTAGATCATCACAATTTAGTAAAACCTTATTTTGTACCCATATTTGCAAATAAAGTAAATTGAATTGAATTGAATTGAATTGAATAAATGTTTCGTCTCGTCTAACTGAGCCCTTAGACAGTTACCTACCTTCTACACTATACTCTAGGTATTTTGCTATAACCAATTGAATTACGTTAAAATAAATGGAATAGTTGTACTAATTAATTAGACTCAGAATTACCATTTACTACAGACTTTAGTCATTAATTCACTACCTAGTTTATTAATTACCGATCTGAATGTTGTTACTGAGAAGCGTGAAATAGCAGCTATACCACAGATTAACATACCTTCCATTCCAAATGGTGTATAAAATAGTTGGTTTGGTTGGTACAACGAGATCTAGCAAAATTATAGACTAGCTGACCCACACAACTTCGTCTGCGTAAATGTTCCCCGTTTTTGCAACATTTTTCATTGATGCTCCGCTCCTATTAATCGTAGCATTGTATAGCCTTCCTCGATAAATGGGCCTATCCAACAGTAAAAGTTTTTTCTATTCAGGCCAGTACTTACTAAGATTCTCGTGTTCAAACAAACGAAAAACTTTTCAGCTTTATAATATCAAGTATCTATAGATATTTCTCAAATATATTGTTAGCTCTATAAGTACCTAGTTACCTTTAATTATTAGATTTGTCTTGCGTTATTTTTTTTGCTATTCTGATATATAAACTACATTACTGTAATTTTTAATCTAAATCCGTTTTATAGTTAGTCATTGCGCGCCCTAACCTCACAAAATTGACCACTCTCCAGAAAGAGACAACGCTACTTTGTGGACAATATCTGTCAAAGACCGCACGAGTTTTTTCTCTTTTCTACGCTTAACATTTTTATTAAAAGGGATGGCGCGGTCCAGATCTATACGTCAATGTTAGGTACCTATTTGTGTACCAAGAATAACACAAGAAATGACTGTGACTTACTACGAGGTAGCAAGTCCAGTGTATTAGTACTAGGTATAGAATTTAGTTATGAGTTTTAAGCCGCAATATCTTGATTGTAAATTTCGTGACACTTGTGATAAGTCGTTGACTTTGACAATAATTTTACATTTTGTGTAAGTCCACAATGCTAAAGGCAGCGTGAGACTTGTGATAAGTCGTTGACTTTGACATTAATTTTACATTTTGTGCAAGTCCACAATGCTAAAGGCAGCGTGAGACTTGTGATAAGTCGTTGACTTTGACATTAATTTTACATTTTGTGCAAGTCCACAATGCTAAAGGCAGCGTAAGAATAGTGATAAGTCGTTGACTTTGACATTAATTTTACGTTTTGTGCAAGTCCACAATGCTAAAGGCAGCGTGAGACTTGTGATAAGTCGTTGACTTTGACATTAATTTTACATTTTGTGCAAGTCCACAATGCTAAAGGCAGCGTAAGAATAGTGATAAGTCGTTGACTTTGACATTAATTTTACGTTTTGTGCAAGTCCACAATGCTAAAGGCAGCGTGAGACTTGTGATAAGTCGTTGACTTTGACATTAATTTTACATTTTGTGCAAGTCCACAATGCTAAAGGCAGCGTGCAGCGCCTGTTTGAAAAAACAAGGCAATAAAAACGTACAGTCATCATGTTAGATGCTAATTTTTGCTACGTTTGTTTATAAACTGCACCTATTTGTAGGTAAGGAGCTGCCATTATTATACATCGTAAAGTTGCCCGCCATGACTTTATGGATGGATGGATGTTTGTGGCTCTGTAATGCAAAAACCACTGAATGAATATCGATGAAACTTTACAGCAATATAGTTTATATATTTACACATGGGCTATAAAAACATTCTTACAAATATAGACTGCTTAAAACATTACCCTTCCTTTTGGCTTCGTCGTAGTCGGGTAAACACACATCTAACCAACTTCAACCACAGTTGATTTGCTGGCATTTATTGAGGTGTTTCGTTGTCTGTCTACGAAACCGATCATCAGATCTTTACAAAATTTTGCTCATTGCTCATTCGCACAATTAAATCATTTTGAAAATCCGTCTATAGGTACAGGGTGTAACAGAAAGGTGTGATAAAATTTCAGCAGTGGATAGCGTTTGTTATCAGGTATTGCATCTACCATGGTGCCATAGCTGGTTGCATTATTATTATATAGCTATAGCATATTCTTTTGTCAAAATTCAGTAGTGAAAGACCTTTGATTATATAATGTCTAGATGGAACATTCTACCAATAAGCCTATAAAAAAATAAAGCTTGCTTTAATCTTAGATGCCGGATTAGGAAACTAGAAATTATATAATCAAAGTGAAAGACGTATAGTATAATAATTATACCTCCCCTGGTACAAAAATCGATTGTATTATTACGGCATAGAACTTTACAAGTCATACTTTTTTGAATTAATAACTTTTCACTCATACATAAAAGAATGAAAAAAATAATTAATATTTTTTGGGGTACTCCGGTTTTCATAAAATTAGGAATGTGTACTCGGTAGCATGGTCACGTACCAACCCTTGAGCATGACCACACCTTTCTGTTACCCCTCGTATATGACGGAGTTACGCCCGAAGGTTCCCAGTTCGGGCTTTTATATTATGTATATGACATAATATAAACGTCCGAATTGGGAACCTCATTTGAGAAGTCAATTAAAAACAAACATAACACGGACGAAGTTGCGCAAAAAGCTCATCATCAGCCTATCGCAGACCATTGCTGGACATAGGCCTCACCAATTGCACGCCACTTTATTCTATCTTCGGCTTCTCGCATCCAGCTCCTGCCAGCCGTTTTGCGTAAATCATCACTCCACCTGGCCTGAGGGCGTCCTACACGTTTGCCAAGACACGGTCTCCACTCAAGAACTCTCGCAAAAAGTAGTATTTATCTTTATAAAAACACAAATTAAGTTGTGTTTCGTCAACCGCATTCCTTATAAGAAATTCGTGATTGGCGTTCAACAAAATGTTCTACTTACGCGACATAATTGATTATTCATTGATAAATCCAGCTAAACCGCTTAAGTACAAATCCATGTACGATCGACTCAGAGTATAGGAATGCCACGAACCGAACCCGCTACCCAGAATAGCACAGTTATTTATAGTACCATCTGTTTCTTTTCAACATGAGGTAATGACTCAATCAATTTAGTTCAAAGAAAAAACATTGGAGCTTTGATCTTTGATGGTTTTGGGAGAATTTCAAGCATGTTTACCGTAGACAGTCTAATGGATTTTGGAGATATCGTATCTAGTTTTTCTGACGGGAATTTCTAGACTAGCCTTGGTTTAGTCTAATGTAGTTTTAATTATACCCTAGACTAGCAAAGGTCTATTAGACCATCCCAAAGTGCAAACGCCTACCTCGCTACAATTAAATTTAACTCTTATAAATTACAGGTTAATATTCAAAATGGCTTATTGTAACAGTTATTTCGGAAAACAAAAAGATTAAAAACAGTAAAATTTGTGACTACAAATCTCACTATTTTCAATCTTTTTCTTTTTAACGTGATAACGTCTTATAAATCGATGACTGGGTGCACGCACGAAAAAGTGTCACGTTATTGATTGGTTGCTAAGCAACAGCGAATGGCGACTGCAGCGTCATGACATGCGACACAAGAACTAACGTTATTGATTGGTTGCTAAGCAACGCGAATGGCGATATGTCATCAATGTTTTCATATGACGTTATCACGTAAATTTGTTGTCCGTAAACCGTCCTTACAGACAACCATTTTTTTTTTGAGTTTTGCAAACTAGGGAGTCCCCTAGGTTGCAAAAAATAACGCCTAGAATAAGTGCTTAAAGCTGGCTTTAAACTGTCTAAATACCTACAACTTTTTATTTAAATTAGCCAAGTCATTTAGCCTAGCTTTATATTTGGTCATACATAAAGATAAAACTATTTCTACTTAAGATTCTCATACTTATATGGTCTACACCTAGGCTATAGTTAAATTCTTAAGAATAATATATCTCATTAATCCTTTCCCAAGAATTATTAAAATGACATTAAATTCATGTTTAAAACTAAACCAAGTATGCCCAGTTCAATATGCTAATAAAAACTGGTTTCTAAAATGCACTTCGTCCTGTTTTTACTTGACATACTGCTATATCATCATTCTTAGGTTCTTACTCGATAACTGGATTTGCCACTGACACTGTGTTGTAGTACATCGAATTGGGAATGTGAATCATATTTTTTTGAGCTGATTCTTAATGATATTATAACAGTCAGTCGATAACTAAGTCATTTTGGTCTAGTGGTTCTAGTGGTTAGTAAGCCGGAGGTCGTGGATTCGATCTCCACCTAGGATAAATCTTTTTGTGTTGGGCACAATGGTTTATTGTATCTGGGTGTAATTTATCTATAAATATATATTTTATGTTTATCAGTTGTCTGGTGGGCATAGTACAGGTACATAGATATTGTGCGAGTTGTCCCAACTTATTATTATTATTATTTTAACCTAAAACACTGAACATGGAATGAGGAAGCTATAAGCGCACATAATACATAGAATACAGAAGAAAGCCATTAAACGTACCCCATTCGAGCCACACACACAAACACACACACACACACACACACACACACACACACACACACCACACACACACACACACACACACACACACACACACACACACACACACACACACACACACACACACACACACACACACACACACACACGTCGTGTGTTGTTCGATCGCGTTTTGCATAAAGTTAATTTTCAGTAAATACTCATGGTACCTAGGTATTTTGTTCTTTAAGTTTCGCGTCTTTATCTAGATATGGTTTAACTGTCTGTGACATTGTAACTTCGAAAGAGGTAGGGCTTAGAAAGCAGGTAGGTAACAAAGTTACGAACTCAAGGTAACACGTAACGTAGTTAGGTCAGTCGTTTTGAAGATAATACATTTTTACCCGGGTATATTATCCGGAGGATATTATAATAAGCCACGTTTACATGTTAGCAAGCCTCGACAAGTGTCCACAAACACAAGCGTGCGAACTGGGTATTTGGCCTGGCTTGCGTGAGCTTGTCGCCGATCCGGGCTAGAGTCGGTTTTTGAACATCAATGAAAGGAAGCTTGCGGCAAGCGCTTGCGACGTATTTACACGTTGGCGCCTGTTAAGTGTCGCTCACGAGCTCGCGCCTATCAGATGTAAAAAGCGTACACGACACCACCACACAACATAATTATCATACTTATCTATACTATTATAATAAAGCTGAAGAGTTTGTTTGTTTGAACGCGATAATCTCAGAAACTACGGGTCCGAATTGGAAAGGGCACACGAAGCAAACGGGCAAAAAAAACAATAATAACTTTTAGAAATAAAAACTCCACAGTACACAATACAACTGTTTGGAGGTAGGCATGTGGCCCGCGTGCCTCCCCCTCTAAAGCCGTTCTTGGTCTGGATTAATATGAACCCGCTTTTATCCATTCACTTGCCATAAATATTAAGCCTCCACCTCCTCTCAAAATAAAATCCTAGATCCACCAGTTTTTAGTAAGATAGGTAACGTACGCTTCAATATGGCATAGTGTCAAAAATTCCACCAAAGTGAAACGAAAATGTCGATTTACCTTCAAAAATTCTTATTCAAATCCATTAGACTACTCAATATACCACGTCGTAGGTACTCAGAAATACAGCTTCAACGTTAAACACAATTAAAATGGCTCTCCTATAAACTCACAATAGCTTACAACGACAGCAAGAAACTTAATGTGCTGCAATTGAATTGCGTCTGCGTGTATTCAGCCTATCGTGACGACTGCTATAAAGAAATATATTTTCATTCGTTTCACATACTTATATGGAACTAAATAGTTGGCAATAGCCATTGAGCTATATTCCACACTAACTGACCCACATAACTTTGTCTGCGTCAATTTTCCCCGTTATTGCATCATTTTTCAATGATGCTCCGCTCCTATTGGTCGTAGTGTAATTTTATATAGCCTATAGCCTTCCTTGATAAATGGACTATCTGACAGTAAAATTATTTTTCAATTCGAATCAATAATTCCTGAGATTATCGCGTTCAAACAAACAAGCTCTACAGCTTTATAATATTAAGTATGGATCAATGAAAATACAAAATACCTTCATTTGACGTAAAGTTAACTTTCAAGTCATTAAAGTAGAAAGTTGAAAATGTGAGCCTTACTCGTAAATATCTTGTGGTTAAAGGAAGGCGATAAATAAAATAACTTTATTGGTTAGGGCTACCGCTTATTAGCTAGTTTCTACCTCGACGTTCGGCGTTTTAAGCTCTACCTACACACGCCGTGTTCGAATCGAACTTGAAGGAAAGATTCGTCTCAAGCAAGACACGCACCCGTCTTGCTTAAGACGAATCTTTCCTTCATACATTTAATATGTAGAAGTTCATAAACTTTCGTATTCATACATTTCTTTAGTTTACGGGGGGTAATCTAATTAATTTTTGGAATAGCACAATCGAGGTGAACGAATAGGTTCGCTGGAATCGTCGAATACTTCGTTCGAATCGTTTGAATCGTTGACGATACAATATAAAGAGGTGAACCGTTGCTCTTCCGGCTCAGCGGCGTCTGCTGGCGGTGCGCTTAAGACATTTGTCCTACCTACGGCGTGAGAGCGAGTAGCGATTTGATCGCTCAAGAAACGTCCTTACTTATGTTGATCCCGTGTAAACAAAAGAGATATAGATACTAAAAGCTGATTGCTGACTGTTCCCACTGCCAGCGAGTACTCGCTCTATACTGCATCTCTTTTATTTACACGAAACGGATCTACAATATACACTTATTGTACGTTTCTTAAGGGATAAAATCGTTTCTCGTTTTCGTTCATCGCCGACGGTGTGTGCCCTAGGGTAGGCCTCTATGAGTGTTAACGAGTTTTTTTTAAGCCATTGCCGGACTACCGCCTTCCACGTCCCGGACAAGGCCAAGATGTGTCTGGATAGTGGTCTTGCCAGAAGCCCAAAATCGCATCCTAACGCAATCAATTCGAGCTCTTGCATTCTGGAGGACTGAACACTACATTCTACGATTTTGTTTTATTCGATAGACAGTAGCCAAAACGCGTTGCAATATCGATATAGCTGAACAGCTATATCGATATAGCTGAACAGCTATATCGATATTGCAACGCGTTTGTTCCTTAATTGTGGGATTAGCTTAAAGAGAACATTCCGTTTAAGCTCATTCCGCAATTAAGAATACAGCGAATATGGGATGTAGTCGCAGACAGGCCTATAGCATCGATTCTTTTGCAAAATTTCTCATAATATCAATTATTACAGTATTATAAATAATGGGTTATGAAGGTATGTTATTTCATAGAGAGTAGAGAAAGCCCCGTGGAAAACCGCGGTGGGTCTTACCAGTGACATAAAATGCTACAGGCATTAGTATACGTATTATTACCATCATCTTTGAGGAAGCTTTAATGGGTAACGTCATTACCGGACATAGCAAGCGTCTCATTACTTCGACCGCGATTGATTGCTGTATTTAAAGCGACTGGAATTCGCATTTGTCCTCGTTTTTCTATAAACTAGATATTTACAGATTATACTCTTTAAGTATTGCCGCATCTAGTTATGCTTGAAATTCCTTTAAACGGGTGGTGTAAAAATAATGTCTTAATTTAAATTGGCCACCATTACCTATGTTAGAAACTTAAAAAAAACGGGCAAGAATATGTCGGACCATGCTTAGTGTAGGGTGCTGGAATCGTTGCCGTATAAAAAATATCCGATTTGAATAATTGCACTAGAATAGCGTATGTTCATGGCACTTATGTTTTGTTGAGAAACGCAGTTTTTCGGCAATGATTTTGAGGATGTTCTAAATAGAGTTCTTTTAGATTTTTTTTTCTAATTTTTTGGTCATACGGTTCAAACGATAACGGGGGAGAGCACAATTTATGCACCTCGCGGAGAGATTATTGCCAAAAATATTCACATCAAAAAAGTTTATTTTAGACCTTCTTTTCAGCTTCTGTTACATGTATAGAGCGCCCCCCTTCAAAATGACTGCCTCTGTGGCGCGGTGGGAGTGTATCCGACTGCTACGCAAGAGGTCTATTGAGGTCTATCTTTAATATTAATATCTTGGGACAACTCACACAACGCTATCTGATCCCAAGCTAAGCAGATCTTGTACTATGGAAACCTGACAACTGATAAACATACTTATATATTTCTAAATACATACATTTTATAGATAAACTAGCTGACCCGCGCAACTTTGTCTCCGTAAATTTTCCCCGTTTTTGCAACATTTCTTATTGCTGCTCCGCTCCTTATTTCTCCAGTATTGATGTTATTATACATATAAACCTTCCTCTTCAATCACTCTATCTATTAAAAAAACCCGCATCAAAATCCGTTGCGGTGTTTTAAAGATTTAAGCATACGTAGGGATATAGGGACAGAGAAAGCGACTTTGTTTTATACTCGTACTATGTAGTGATAACACCCAGACACAGAATAAACCATCGTGCTCATCACACAAAGTTTTATCCTGGTTTGATCGAACCCACGACCTCTTGCGAAGCAGTCGGATACACTCCCACCGCTCCACAGAGGCAGTCTAGTCGAATTAAATGGGGTTCAAAATATTATTTTGAAAATCAAAATGCAGTTTTCTTTTGGTAACATTTTCTATCTACAATAGGTTTCTAAGGTCTAACTTTCCCTCCTTTATGGGTAATGGCATAGCCGTAGGACACCTTACATGTAAACACGCATACTCTGTCTGCGAAACAATGAATGGGTGTTCAATCTTCAACGTTCAAGCGTTTGACCTCAAAACATAATCTTAAGTAGCCACTCAATATAAATAGCTACTAAACTTGTTTACACCTAGAAATTTTAACATCGCAACAAATTGCTTTTTGAATTTTAGTGCCCTTTTCATTTTCAAGCATGAACGTACCCAAGATATTTTTAAATATGGGAAGGGGTGTTCTGTTCAGGGGGTCAATTCACGTATTTAAAGCAGTGCAGATGCAGTTAAGTTTCGATTAAAACGGCCATTTTTGTATTCTTGTAACTTTGGGATCGATCTCAAATACATATGCTTGCGTCAAGTATGTGTCTCGAGAGCGCAATAACGACATTCTAGTACGGTGCGCAAGCGTTTTTAACATCGACCCCAAAGTTATAAGAATACGAAAATGGCCGGCTTAATTGAAACTTAACTGCAACTGAACTGCAACTGCTTTGCTTTAAATACGTGAATTGACCTGCTGGTGTTAAAGGGGTAAAAAGTGGTAAAACCAGGGGAGGTAGATCTGCATACACCCCCCTGGGCATGTGCACTATGTTTCAAAAGATATGTAATTCCCGAAATGGTCTTATTGTTACCAAGTCTAGTCAAGGATTTTTGAGTGGCCTGTTGGTCTAGTGGTTAGTGACCCTGACTGCTGAGCCGGAGGTCGTGGGTTCGATCCCCAGCCAGGACTAACTTAACTAACTTTGTGTGATGAGCACGATGGTTAATCCTGTGTCTGTGTCTGGGTGTGTATTTAGAAATATATAAGTATGTTTATCAGTTGTCTGGTTTCCATGGTAGAAGCTCTGCTTAGTTTGGGATCAGATGGCATTGTGTGAGTTGTCTTAAGATATTATTATTATTATTATTTGTGGATAAATAATAATACCTTCCCAAACACATGGTTTAGGCACACAAAATATCTTGTTACAACTATTTTTTTTCTTAAGTCAATCAACTGTTTAGGACTTTTTTGACTAGCTTCGTTCTGAAACATAGGTGAATTTTTAAAGATAAATAGTAGTTATCAACAACTCACTAACGCTAAAAAAAATGTCTTTTTTGTCGACCCGAGAGTAACGGTGCTATTTTTATCCCGGAAAAGTCGACCAAAAACCGCAGGGGCTTTTTCCGGGTTTTTCAGTACCATGGACATCATACGATCCACAAAAACATATCTGTAAATTAATTTAATTATCCTTCTTTATCAACCGACTTTAAAAAAGAGGAGGTTCTCAATTCGACTGTATTATTTTTTTATTGTTTGTTACCCGATTACTAGCAGACAGCTGGACCGATTTCAAAAAATACTTTTGTTTCTGAAAGGGTATACCCCAAATTGGTCTCATTTTCATCAAAGTTCGGATCTGATGATGAGATCTTGAAGAAATATAGAGAACTCTTCAAATATTAAAGGTTGTAATTGCACGAAGAAGAAATGCACGAATTACAACAAAATATTAGGTAGGTATATTTTGTTTAATTCGTGCATTTCTTCTTAAAAAACACCATTGAGTAAAATGGATCTGATGATGAAGACACAGATGATCAACAACTATTCAATAATAAATATTGCGGGTTGCGATCTAAGTACTGTGTTCGATACCTGATTCTTCGCCTTCGCGAAATCATGTAATGGAACTGCTGAATTAATAATCGGGTGGACTCCATAAAAACCAACGGCCTTGTATCGCAAAACCCAACATTTTTTATAGAATTGAGCAGTTTGGATTATGGTATTGTAATATAAATCAACTACAAACCAATATACTAAAAAGTGAGAAATAAAAACTTATGACAAAAAAATAAAAACCGACTTCCAAAATAAATATAAGGTAAAAAGCATAAAATAATATAGGTACAACAACAAAAAATAATTAAACATTTTAAAGTTGGTGCCTAAAACATAAAACTACATTTCCTGGCACCGACTTTAAAATGTTTAATTATTTTTTGTTGTTGTGCTTTTTAGTTACCTTATATTTATTTTGGAAGTCGGCTATTATTTTTTGTAAGTACATTTTTATATTAAATTACGTAGGTATTAAATACTGGTATCTTAAGGTAAAATAATACTATTATCCTGAACTTATCACGACATTTTTATTTTCCGTCTAGCCGTGACAAGGTCGGACAAGTATTAACCGATTAGATATTAAAGATGCCTGTTTTCCTCAAATATTAATATCCCTATGACCTATTTTCAAGTCATTTAAACTCCGGTCATTTATATTAATTATGGTGTAAATTATCGATATTTTTTTTTTCTATTTTATTTTGTTATTATATTTAATTTAATTATTGTTATTATTCTAAATTAATGTACTATTTTGTGAAACCTATATATATTCAAACACGATGTAAAAGTTGTTAAAGGATAAATGATTGAATTTAAAATTATTGAACATATCAACTCTATATGATGTCCCACTGCTGGGCACGGGTCTCCCCAGAGAATCTACTTATTATAGATCCTGGAGGTAATCGCCACACCTAATCGCTTGGCGGGTTGGCGATCGCAGTATTGCTGCCTCCTCCGGTGTGAAATCCCTTAGTCGCCTTGTCGACAGCCACGGGAAAAGTTGTGGTGGTACTATACCTAAGCCGGTACCTACCACATGGTAATAAATTTTGTCATTAGATACATAGTAAACTAACGTCTGCACGAAATTTCTGAATGGATTTTGATTAAACTTTACTGTAATGTACATGAGAATAGCATAGGCCTTGAAAATCTATACTAATATTAAAAAGCTGAAGAGTTTGTTTGTTTGAACGAGGTAATCTCGGGAACTACTGGTCCTAATTGAAAAATATTTTTATGTTGGGTAGCCCATTTATCGAGGAAGGCTATATAACATCACGCTACGGTAAATAGAAGCGGAGCAGTAAAGAAAAATGTTGCAAAAACGGAGAAAATGTACGTATACGAAGTTGCGCGGGACAGCTAGCCAAATATAATACAAAAGAAACCGCTGGCAAAAATATACTTAGTTATTACTAAGTAAAGATTTTCCCCGCGGTTTCTTCAATATAATACTAATATTTTATAGCTGAAGAGTTTGTTTGTTTGAACGCGATAATCTCAGGAATTATTGGCCGAATTGAAAAAAATATTTTACAGTTGGATACGACCAATAGAAGCGGAGCAGCAATGAGAAATGCAAAATCGGGGAAAATTTACGCAGACGAAAGTCGCGCGGGATGGCTAGTTATTATATATTATGTCGAACACATCTCCTCACTTACGAGAAGAAAAGTAAAAGTTTTCAACGCAATTAGTCTGTGCTTTTGTTCGTACTGTAAGATGTTTTGTATGAATATGGAGGCAATTAAGTTACAAAGAGTATGCAACTACGCACGTCACATCGTTTCATCAGCGGAATTTGAAAATTTATTGGAAAGTCATAGAGATACAATATCTCAAAAGTAATTTATTTTCTTTATAATTTCTCGGCATGAATGTTGCAAGCAGAAAAGAGGTCACAGTACGGTCAACACCGGTTAACACAAAGATAATGTGATTGTGCGTAGTACATATAAAAACACTACTTTTTAAAGACGATTTTCCACTTTATTTATCTACTAGCGGACGCCTCGCGCTTTCACTCGCGTAGTGTCATGAAAACGAAGCTTCGATCAAAATGGATGATATACAGAGCCAGGAGCATCTCTTTTTATCCACTCGTTCCAGAAAATTGTCCATGGGTTTAATTAGAAATTAATTAGAATAGCTCCTTTAAACTTTAGAAATTTAAATAAACGAAAATTCATGAATTTTGTGTTAAAGAAAGAGAGTACTGTAGTTTTTAAGTTAGGTAATTCGTTACATACAAAAATACAAAAATATTTTCTCTACAAAATAACTAAATTGATGTGTCGCGAAGGTCATACAACCATGTAATTACTACTGGGCTTTATTAGCGAAGACTTACGAACTAATGTCTTAAATGAGCGGAGTACGATGACATTCAAATCTTTGGCAAACAATGATTCGGATCTAGCGTGACGATTGCCATTTGGCTCACGACCTGGGGGTCAATTTACGTATTCAAAGCAGTGCAGTTGCAGTTAAGTTTCGATTCAAACGGGCCTGTTTATATTCTTGTAATTTAGGGATCGATCTCAAATACGCTTGCGTCAAGTATGCGTCCCGAGAGCGCAATTATTACATTCTAGTACGGTGCGCAAGCGTTTATAAGATCGATCTCAAAGTTACAAAAATACGAAAATGAGCGATTTTTTTAAAATCGAAACTTAACTGCAACTGTACTGCTTTAAATACGAGAATTGACCCGCTGTTCGTCTCCACATTTAATGGTACAAAATATTCGTCAACAGTGTCCTATGCTTGTATCAAAAACATGTTGGTTTCAGGCGTTAGTCATCACTTAGGTGATAAACCAAAGAAGGCCGCTGGGATGGACTGCGTGCGGCAGACGGAGGACTAAGTGTTGTGGCGAAAATTGTACGAGGCTTACGTCCAACAGTGGACCGAAACTACAGCTGTTATCTATCTGCAACGTATAATAGAAAAATGTGGTCAAATTTTGACTGCCTCTGTGTGGCGCGGTGGGAGTGTGTCCGACTGCTACGCAAGAGGTCGTGGGTTCGATCCCCACCCAGGATAAAACTTTGTATGATGAGCACGATGATTTATTCTGTGTCTGGGTGTTATTTATCTATAATATGTATGTATTAAAAAAATATATAAGTATGTTTATCAGTTGTTCGTTTTCCATAGTACAAGATATGCTTAGTTTGGGATCAGACAGCGTTGTGTTAGTTGTCCCAAGATATTATATTAAGATATTATTAATTCCAGCAGAAAAAATAAAATTATGAATCTATACTAATATTTTAAAGCAGAAGAGTTTGTTTGTATGAACGCGATAATGTCAGAAATCTTTTACTGTTGGATAGCCCATTTATTGAGGAAGGCTGGAAAGGCATCAAATCATGCTAAGACCAATAGGAGCGGAGAAGCAAAGAAAAGTGTTGCAAAAACGGGGAAAATTTAATGATAAAGTTAATGATAAAATTAGAAACAATCATTCAGCTTAAGGTGTATTAACAAACATTGAAAATGACCACGTGACATTTTAAAAAAAAAGTAAAAATATTTGCAGTGCGGTAGTTTTGTAAAAACAGTATATGGCTCTCCTCAATACTGGGGTTCTTCAGGAAAAAAAAAATTAAAAGAAACAGCTGAAAATTCATAATTTTGTTTGAAAATTGCCTTGTATCTTCGGATTAAGTACCTACAATTAATTTAAGGTGGTACTTACAGAATTAGATGGGTTATATATTAATCGATTTTTTCGACTGCCTATATGGCGCGGTGGGAGTGTATCCGACTGCTACGCAAGAGGTCGTGGGTTCGATCCCCACCCAGAATAAAACTTTGTGTGATGAGCACGATGGTTTATTCTCTGTCTGGGTGTTATTTATCTATAATATGTATGTATTTAGAAATATATAAGTATGTTTATCAATTGTCTGGTTTCCATAGTAGATACAATTCAAAAAATTCCATGGTACAAGCTCTGCTTAGTTTGGGATCAGTTAACGTTGTGTGCGTTGTCCCAAGATATTTTAATCATTATTAGCGGTATAACTTAAAGTTAAATAAGTCGATGTGGTTTAATAACGGGAATGATAAGTTGACCAGCGCACGCGCACTGACGTAATCGTATTAAATAATCTTGTCACCACAACACCGAGTTTACCAAGAAACTGTATCTACAATTTTCCTTGTTACTTCATGCTTGCATCAGCTTTTGAATCTGAATCGTATATTAATACAATATTCAATGCTATTGAAATAACTTTGTAATGATTAGATAAAATTTTCTTACGTAGGTTCAATACAAAATAATGAGTGGAGGCGTGGGTCTAGGGGGGTGGGGGGGGCAACAGATGTAATTGCCTTCCTCCAGGACTTGCCTAAAACCCCTTTTTATGGGGAATTTGAGAATTTTTACACTAGACTGGTGTGTTTTGACAGGCAATTACAACGACAAAAAATACCTTACTTGAATCTACACATAGATATAATAATAATAATATCTTAAGACAACTCACACAAAGCCATCTGATCCCAAACTAAGCATAGCTTGTACTATGGAAACCTGACAACTGATAAACATAATTATATATTTCTAAATACATACATATTATAGATAAATAATACCCAGACAGAATAAACCATCGTGCCCATCACACAAAGTTTTATCCTCGGTGGGGATCGAACCCACGAACTCTTGCGTAGCAGTCGGACACACTCCCTCCGCCCCACAGGCAGTTAAATCGTCATGAACACGGAATCTCAAAACACTTTTGATACAAATTTTTAAATACCTACTAATAAGCTTCCATACTTAGCTTCTTTACATTACACCAAATGACTTCGTAACATAATTTTGGAAAAAAAAAAAACAAATTAACCCTTTATCACCTACCACCTACTTTCGTCACACAACCATTTACTACACATCTGTTCGACCCCGGAGTACAATCGACGTTTCTCTGTCAGGTTTAGGGCCTAAACCTTGCAATAAACAACAATTTTACCTACTCCAGTTAAATAGTATGTAGGTTGTTAAGGTCATAACTCCAAAAACAAATGGTAGATGATTAAGGGTTAATATATTAAACTGATATTACAAAGTTTTTTAGTGTTCTGTAAAGAAGCCATAAGCAGGAGGTTATTAGTATACTAGCGGACTCGCGCAACTTCGTCTGCGTAAACTTTCCCCGTTTTTACAACATTTTTCATTGCTGCTCCGCTCCTGTTAGTCATAGCGTGATGTAATATAACTTATAACCTTCCTCGATAAATGGGCTATCCAACAGTAAAATAATTTTTCAATTCGAACCAGTAGTTCCTGAGATTATTGCGTTCAAACAAACAAACTCTTCAGCTTTATAATATTAAGTATAGATTACAAATCACCTGTTTATTGCTTATGTCTCGGTGTTTTGTGCTCTGTCCGCACGTTGTACCTATACTCGTTTAAACTGTCTGGTTAAAGTTGTAGGTCAGGACATATAAAATGTAATAATATTCATTATAATTACGTATCGTTAAAGGATGTGAGGTCAGGCCGCCGTCAGTCGTAAACAACATCAAGACGTACACAATCTTTACAAGTACTTAAGTACCTCAATATTAATGCACTAGCTGTCTTGCGCAACTTCGTCTGCGTAAATGTTCCCCGTTTTTGCAACATTTCTCATTGCTGCTCCGCTCTTATTGGTCGTAGCGTGATGTTATATTTACCCAACGTTTCGATGGAATTGCACCGATGGTGGTCACGGGTCGACTCGTGTCAGTCAGTCGACCCGTGACCACGATCGGTGTAATTCGATCGAAACGTTGGGTAAATAAAAGGTTCATACCTTAAAATAATTCACGCGATTAAGCCCCGAAATATATCTAACATACTCATATATTTCTAAATACATATATACATAGACTAGCTGACCCGCACAACTTCGTATGCGTCAATTTTCCCCGTTTTTGCAACATTTTTCATTGCTACTCCGCTCCTATTGGTCGTAGCGTGGTGTTATATAGCTTATAGCCTTCCTCGATAAATGGGCTACCTAACAGTAAAATATTTGTCCAATTCGGACCAGTAGTTCCTGAGATTACCACGTTCAAACAAACAAACAAACTCTTCAGCTTTATAATATTAGTAAACTAGCTGTCCCGCGCAACTTCGTATGCGTAAATTTTCCCCGTTTTTGCAACATTTCTCGTCGCTGCTCCGCTCCTATTAGTCGTAGCGCAATGTTATATAGCCTATAGCCTTCCTCGATAAATGGGCTACCCAACAAAAAAGATTTTTTCAAATCGGACCAGTAGTTCCTGAGATTACCGCGTTCAAACAAACAAACTCTTCAGCTTTATAATATTAGTATAGATTAATTACACCCAGACAAAGAATCTGGATGGGGATCTAACCCACGACATCTGGCTTAGCAGTCCAGGTCACTAGCCACTAGACCAACAGGCCAGTCGAAAAACTCATTTCATCCGGTCATAGTCTTATTGAAAAATAAAAATCGGTCAAGAGCATGTCGAACCCTGCTCAATGTAGGGTTCTGGAACCGTTGCTGTATGAAAAAAATCTAATTTTAATCATTGCATCGGCAGAAGAGAGTATGTTCATGGCACTTACATCTTTTTGTTAAGAAACTCACTTTTTTCGGCAATAATTCAATGACGCTAAATCCGATCATATCCGAAATAATTTTAGTTTAAAGTATTTGTTAAGCGCTACCTTTTGAGCGACTTTCGGAGCGATTATTTCCAAAAATATTCACCTAATCAAAAACTTATAGAAACCTTACATTTTTTTAGAAAACATGTCGAATGATGTGCCTCAAGTTAATGTTTGCTGAAAAAAAATTAATCCCTAAAAATAATTATTTTTATTATTTAGCTATCAAACTAAGTAGTGGCGACTACAAGTGAGAAGAAGTAGTTCAGTGAGTAAAATGCCTGTGACATACGGACAGACAGACAGACATGACGAAACTCTAAGGGTTCCGTTTTACTATTTTAGCTACGAAACCTTAAAAATATATAAATATCAATCAGTAGTTTTAACTTTAAGTGAGTAGGTAGGTACACAAAATATAAATTTTGAAGTAGCAGTTTTGATTTACATATCTACCTAGTACCTAAGTGTAAATGCTTTCTAAGAGTAAACCCATAATATTAGCCGACGTTTGACCTTTCTTTTTGTATTGGCAAGCTGGTATCTTGCGGTGGAGACGTATGGACATCAACGGTATCGATTCAGGATATGAGGTCAAATTGCTGCCCATATATCTTGATCGGTGGTTTGTTTAATAGGTATACTCGAGACACTTAGTTCAGAGATATAAAGAGAAAGACCTAGTAATATTGATAAAAATATCTTACAGATTCGATACCCGCTTAATGGAATATCGAATATCGCATCGTAGAATCCCGACGTATCACAAGAGTTGTTTTGCATCCTAAGTGAATAAAGAATTTTGAATTGAATTTTTTTTTCTTTATTCACTTTTTCAATGTTTTTGTTTATAGCTTTATTTATTTCGTTAGCGGAATCACAAAATAGAATTAAAATAAAGATATTCTTGAAATAGGAAGTAATCAACACAATACCATAAAAAATCTCTTTGAACTGTAATACATACCCACCTTTCTTAAAATTTATGAACTCAATCTAATAATTCCAAAAATATTCCCTTCAAGTTTACTATAAAAAGTAAGAAACATTAGTGACCGCGAGTTGGCAGGAAGAGAACCAGGAACTAGCGCCAGATGTGCGCTGCCGAGCCAAATAGGCCAGCCGAGCCGCGCCGACCCGCCATTTAGTCCAGTTGGCTTTTAATTTGCGCCACACACACTTTATTAATGAAGTCTTTATTTAGAAAGGGAATTGTATGCGTCTGATCCGTATTGAATAATTTATTTTAAACTAGTAAAAATAAATACTTATACAGGATTAATCGCGTGAAATATTTAAAGGTACGAACCTTTTATTCAGTCAGTCGACCCGTGCGCACGATCGGTGCAATTCGATCGAAACGTCGGGTAAATAATAATAATAATATCTTGGGACAACTCACACAAAGTTAT
The DNA here is from genome assembly GCA_945859575.2 of Herminia tarsipennalis. Classification (NCBI taxonomy): domain Eukaryota; kingdom Metazoa; phylum Arthropoda; class Insecta; order Lepidoptera; family Erebidae; genus Herminia; species Herminia tarsipennalis. Next base: position 2,343,576 of record OX243834.2, on the reverse strand, counting down.
CTGATCCCAAACTAAGCAGAGCTTGTACCTACTATGGAAACCAGACAACCTTTAAACATATTTATATATTTCTAAATACATTCATATTACAGATCAATAACACCGAGATACAGAATAAACCATCGTGCTCATCACACAAAGTTTTATCCTAGGGGGACGATCGAACCCACGACCTCTTGCGTAGCAGTCAGATACACTCCCACCGCGCCACAGAGGTAGTAGTTTAAATAAATTCCTTTAAATATTTCACGCCAATAAGTCCCGATAATCTATATCTATACTAATATTATAAAGCTGAAGAGTTTGTTAAACGAGGTAATCTCAGGAACTACTAGTCCGAATTAAAAAAATATTTTTCTGTTGGGTAGCCCATTTATCGAGGAGGGCTATAGGCTATATAACATCATGCTACGACCAATAGGAGCGGAGCAGCAATGAAAAATGTTGCAAAAACGGGGAAAAGCTCCAAGCTCCTTTATAAGCACCAAGCTTTAGAAATAATCTTAGAAGCGGATTGTATATTGATTATCGTGTCAAAATTCGAGTTCAATCGGTGTAGAATTTAGGTTATGGAAGCATATACAAAACAAGTCACCATTTTTAAATTGTTATCTAAAAAATTTTTTTTATTTGTTTTTGTAATAATTTTTTGTACTTACAATTTATGTCAGCTGTTCACTTACGCTTTAAAATATAAAGCTGAGGAGTTTGCTTGTTTGTTGGATAGCCCATTATCGAGGAAGGCTATATGCTACGAGTATATAACATCACGCTACGACCAATAGGAGCGGAGCAGCGATGAAAAATGTTGCAAAATCGGGGAAAATTGACGCAGACGATGTCGCAGACGACGTAGCGCGGGTCAGCTAGTATTAGATATAAGTAGTGTTATGATTTTAGTATTAAGTTTATTTTTCTATGTATTAGACAAATAATTAGTGTAATTTTATTTGCATTTCAAAATGTTATAAACCTCACCAAATTTTATGATCAGTTAGTATTTCTGAAGGATGCACAGTAAATGTTAGGTTTACGATCTCTGGCATCGATGGTGTGTTTACGAACGTTATATTTACTGCACATTAATAACTTTAAACCTACTGGTGCCTTCACCTAGTTGACTAGGATGTGGTTTCGTTATGATCTCTAAGATTTTGGCATAAACAAATTTCACTGTTGATAAACTTTCGCGATTTGTACACATTATAAAACTTTACCGTGACCACTACGCAATACGGTCGAAACGTCGGGCAATACACAAGGTATTTTACCTTAAATTGTTCACGTGATTAAAACCCACAGTATATGTAATTTTATAACAAACTAGCTGTCCCGCGCAACTTCGTATGCGTAAATTTTCCCCGTTTTTGCAACATTTCACGTCGCTACTCCGCTCCTATTAGTTGTAGCGCGATGTTATATAGCCCATAGCCTTCCTCGATAAATGGGCTATCCAACAAAAAAAGAATTTTTCAAATCGGACCAGTAGTTCCTGAGATTAGCGCGTTTAAACAAACAAACAAACTCTTCCGCTTTATAATATTAGTATAGATATCACGTTTAATTTAGACTGGTCTGTTGGTCTAGTGGTTAGTGACCCTGACTGCTAAGCCAGAAGTCATGGGTTCGATTCCCACCCAGGATAAATCTTTGTGTGATGTGCACGATTTTTTTTTTTTAATAAACATATCTTTATTTAGCAATTAAAGTTTACAAGTTTGTACTTAATCTAATACAAAAGGGTGTTACTGCTAATAGCTATTTGTGACAGAAAAGACTGGTAGATTAAGTACAGCGTTATCAGAATACAACATCGGCTAGTTTTGGGTACAGACATGTTTATCTCTGATTCTCAAACTAAGTTGTTCCCTGTGTTTTGAGTTAAGCAGTGGTTAGTCGGTCTGACTACTTTTTTTTCTATAATTATTGATAGATTATTCTGTCTAGGGTTACTGGCTGTGAGTGAGTTGTCCCAAGATTATATTATTTAGATTGGTTCAGTGAAGAATTCAAGTATTTTATTGGAGAGGAGGTAGGAACTTGACTATGCTGAGAAATCCAGTTAGTTTCGGTTTAAGGAGAACTTGTTCTCTTGAGGGTATTTTCAAAACTGGGACTTAGGTATTTTGAAGGGGATCTTGAGATTTGAGTCATTCTTTGACAGACATGGAATTCTATTTATCAATAGAACCATTGTGATGATATACAGACACCAAGCAAGCAATGATTGACAAGATTAGTTACTTAAGTATCTGTCTTCTTGCATTCTATACATTCTTACCATATTTGCATATGTATAATGTACTTACATTCTCTTAAGGATAAATCAATATCTACCTAATGTGTGTACAGTTAGGTCAAATATCTGCACGTCTGTCATCTATACTAATATTATAAAGCTGAAGTGTTTGTTTCTTTGTTTGAACGCGGTAATCTCAGGAAGTACTTACCCGAATTGAAAAAATATTTTACTGTTGGATATCCTTTTTATCGAGGAAGGCTAAATAACATCTATCTTTAATAACTATATAGGTTATATATCATCACGCTACGACCGATAGGAGCGGAACATCAATGAAAAATGTCGCAAAAACTGAGAAAAATGTTGCAAAAAGTCTATTTCTATGCTAATATTATAAAGAGGAAAGATTTGATTGTTTGTTTGCATTGAATATGATGATCTGAAAAATTCTTTCATCGTTGTGAACCTACACTAACCCCGGGTGACATAGGCTATTTTTTATCCCTGTATTCCCACGGGTAAGGGAACTACGCGGGTGAAACCGCGAGGCGTCCGCTAGTTATCAATAAACAGAGTGAAGAAGAGAAGCTTCATACGTACTTCGCATCGTTTACGGACATAAAATCTCGGAACACCCTCGAAACAAAATGGTCCGAATTGGTCCGAGATCAGGTACGTGTCCATGTGCAATGTCTATTACTACGTTGCTTAAGCGCATTTATTTGAAGATTTCCATTCGCGTTTTGTCCACGCGCTCAATGCAAACCAAAATATATATTTTTTTTAAAATAACTATTAAATGGGATTTATCCATACTTGTGACTTGTGTTAGAATTTTTTACGTCCATAGTACCTACCAATAATGGGTAGGATTCGAACCCGCGACCTCACGATTGCGTGTCCAATGCCTTAGCCATTAGCTACCGCCACTTCATCCGGCCATATTTGATGCAAGTTGTGTAGCTACATGTCCTAGTCAGATCAATTGATAATCTCATGATGTGCCGACCATATCATGTAATAGTGGTATTTCATAATAGGTATTAGGGATGTTACGGAGTTTCGACTCCGACTCCGAAAGCTTGAAACTTCCGATTGGTTTTACACCTCCTCTGACTTCGGCCCCGATACTATTTAATCGGAGGTAGGTACATAGCGTGCAGCGGCCGTTTCTTTAAGCTAATTTATGTACCTATAATAAAAGTATGAAGGAAAAATTGTCACTGATTCTTTATGATCGCGAGTTCAAGTCCCGTCCGAGCAAATTTTTCCTTCACACTTTCAATATTAATAACTGAATAGTGTTTTCTTTTTTAACTTATTACTAGCTGACCCGCGCAACTTTGTCTGCGTAATGGTACTAATCAATGGAACAGCTGGGTAAGAGGGAAACTTTCCCCGTTTTTGCAACATTTCTCATTTCTACTCCGCTCATATTGGTAATAGCGTGAAGTTATATAGCCTTCCTCGATAAATGGCTTATCCAACAGTGAAAGAATTTTTCAATTCGGATTAGTAGCTCCTGAGATTATTGCGTTCAAACAAACATACTCTTCAGCTTTATAATATTAGTATAGATTTTAAGACTTATCTCAACATATTTGTCTTCGCCCACCACTTCCGATTCTGACTCCAACCAACCAAATATAAAAATTCCGACTTCGATTTCGGTTCCGATAAAACCATCACGGTAATCCCTAATAGGTACAGCACAATACGCGCTGACTACATACAACGTTTAATGATAAGTATGAACACTTAAAAGCGCTACCACTTTATGATATAACCAAAGATTAGTGTCCATTGAACATATCATAAAACAGTGCCACCTATTTACCGGTAGAGGCGCTGATTCCCATTATAGTAAGTACCTAATAGGTACATTTGAAGCCGTTCATTAAAATTATTAGTTCTAGAAGCAATCACTAATATAATTCAAGGACTGCTTGTGGTCAACCGCAATCCGCGATCGATTTGTACTTACAGTCAAATAATCACCCGCTAATAAGGTTAATTTTATTATAATCTGTTACTACTTCTACTTATCTACACTAGCTGTTACTCGCGGCTTCGATAGGATAAATGCGATGAGAAAAGCTATTTATTACGATATGATAACTACCGAATCAACACTTTTGTGTTACCAACCAAGGCGGCTTATACGTACAACCTTATTTATTTAGGAAGTAAAACACCTACTACATTTGTGCTATGTCAAAACTATAAAAAGTTACGGCCACTGTTTATTGCCAACTAGCTGTCCCGCGCAACTTCGTATGCGTAAATTTTCCCCGTTTATGCAACATTTCTCGCCGCTACTCCGCTCCTATCAGTCGTAGCGTGATGTTATATAGCCTTCCTCGATAAATGGGCTATCCAACAAAAAAATAATTTTTCAAATCGGACCAGTACTTCCTGAGATTAGCGCGTTTAAACAAACAAACAAACAAACAAACTCTTCCGCTTTATAATATTAGTATAGATTGCCAATGTTTACTATATGTGTTTGTATTTTCACAGACGGATCCAGAGGGGGCATGCCCAGGAAGGTTGTTTTGTGTACCGAATTTCTTGTATTGTGGACCCCAGTCATGCCTGTAAGTCACACTTGACCAATTTCGGGTAGGTGACCCCCCCTCGTATGACATCCTGGATCCAACGTGCGCGATGCAGGTAAGCATAATGAGAGGTACCTATAATAAAAATTATAGTAGACTAGTTGACCCGCACTTATTTGCGTAATTTTTCCCCGTTTTTGCAACATGTTTCATTGATGCTCCGCTTCTGTTGGTCATAGCTTGTGTATATACGTACGTAGACGTCTGGTCGGTTGGTCTAGTGGTTAGTGACCCTGACTGCTAAGCTAGAGGTCGTGAGTTCGATCCCCACCCAGGATAAAACTTTTTGTGATGAGCGTAATGGTTTATTGTGTCTTTACCAGCAATTACCGTTATGTCAAATTGTTTATTTACTTAAACATGCATCTATCCATACGTTACTCAGCCGAGGTTGCCAACTGAAAATCAGCGCTAGGTGTCAAGCCTAGCTTATGCTGAGGTGGTGATCTTTTCCTACTATTCCTTTTATAATTTGTTATGTGTGTGTGTGTTTTTTTTTTTCTATTTTTATGTTTCAGTCTATTACTTTTTTGCATCTGTTGGCCCAGTCCGAAATAATTGTACTTTTCTTTATTTTTCTTTTCAATATGTTGGTATGTATTTAGAAGTATATTAATATATTTTTATCAGTTGTCTGGTTGTCATAGTACAGGCTCTGTCTAGTTTTTTTTAAAGACGACTTCCACAGTAGGGTACAAGCCCTGTGTCACGGGGGACTTTACAAACATACAAGTCCCGGACACAAAGTACACTCAGACTCGGAACAATAATTTGTGGATCACAAAAAGTGGTGTCCCGTGTGGGAATCGAACACTGCGCCACAGAGGCATTGTGTGAATTGTTCCAAAATATTATTATATTAAGTCCCTTTCTTTGGCATATTTTACAGCCCAAAGGCTGGACCCTTTTTACCATATGAAAATTCCTCTCAAATGTGAGAGTGGCCTATTTAATTTTTCAGTTTTATCAAATATTTGTCGGATAATTACTAAAAATACCTGGAACCTGACATCCCTAATACAGCTATGCAGCTGGTGAGCCGGTTCCTAACCTTGATCACGTCGTAGAGAGCAGTATCATGTTACTAAGCTGACATGATTGGCGCGCATTACTCAAATATGAGAGCATTCGCCAACATACCTTATATGGCAACCTCTGATGAACTATTAATAACTACATGACGTCTAATGTACATACTAGGCTAGCAACAACCATATCCAACACTAGAAAATCAACCTAAATCAACCGATTTAATCATGGCGGTCAATGTCATCAGAAACTAGAAAATAAAAGAAAAGAAACATTTATTTGTTGAACCACATAAGTCACAGCTTCAACAGAAAATTGTATATAAAGAATAACATAAAATATTAAAACAAAAAGAAATACTTAACAGAATATGATAAAAAATAAATCAATTCAAAAAAATAATAACAATTCGACAAAAGATAATAATAAATAATTCTTCAAAAGATATTAATAATGAAATGGTTACACAGGTACTTATTATACATTTTTATTATTTTGTAGGTATATTTAATTATTTAATTACAGTTGGAAAAAAAGGAAAACCATAGATAATAATAAAAACTGTGACTCGTGGCTACTCATATAACTAAGAGATAATGCGGTGCGCAAAAATACAATCGTACTTACTCTCTATTCCCGGGTTTCCCAAACAATTTTTAACTATGACGCCCTTGGGAGTTTGAGTTTCATATTTGGGCTACGTCCCCTCCCCCGGCCCATGCCGCTTTCTAGCCAAAAAGTGCTTACCAGTGGGTAATTCTAGCAAGTTACCTATAATCTATTTACTTGTATTAAAAAGCTGAAGAGTTTGTTAGTTTGTTTGATCGCAGGAACTACGGATTCAAAATGAAAAATATTTTTGTGTTGGATAGCCCATTTATCGAGGCTAGATAACATCACGCTATGATAAATAGGAGCGGAGCAGCATCAAAAAATGTTGCTAAAACACAGAATAATAAAATTTATTCCTTTTTCCATTACACAACAAATACAGCGCGGATCCAGAACTTTCTTCAGAGACCCCCCCCCCCCCCATTAGATTCAACACCGGTACATCAACAACCACCGCCGAGGGTAGGGCGGAGAAAGAAAATGTCAAAAAACACATCAGTCCATTGTCAAAATTTTCATTAATTGAATCTGGAGGAGAGTCAACTAATATTATAAATGTGAAAGTAACTCTGTCTATATGTCTGTCTGTTACGCTTTCACGCTCAACAGCTAAACCAATTTAGTTAAAATTTGGTATGAAAGTAGTTTGAGTCCCGGGGAAGGACATAGGATAGTTTTTATCGCGATAACCGACATCCACGCCGGCGGAGCCGCGGGCGAAATCTAGTATAAAAATACTCTTTAAATAAATAAGTTTGCTTTTATTTAATTTCAAAATACATATGTATTAATATGTTACTTTAAAATATAGTCCACACGACACAGGGCTTCCTAGTGGGGGTCCAGAGCTAAATTGGTTTTATTTTAGTGTTTAAGTATACCTACTATATGTAGGTAGTCCAGTACGAACTAATGTTTGAATTAATAAAGATTATTATTCCCATTATTTATTTCTTTTGCTTATTTTTTACATTTTTAAATACCTGTATAACAAAACATATAAAAAAAAGAGGACCTCCTCCTTTTTGAAGTCGGTTGAAAAATACATTTTACTGAATGAACCAGTGTCCAAACATTTTGAAGTTGGTGCCGAATAAAACATAAAGACTACTATTTCATGGCACCAACTTCAAAATGTTTAATTTGTTTTTGTTATTCTAGGTATATTATTTTTTGCTTTTTAGTTGCCTTGTATTTATTTTTGAAGTCGGTAATATTTTTTGTTAAAAAGTTTTTATCTAAAGAAAAACTTGATGATTTTAAAAGAGTGGCCCATGAGTTTCTTGGCAGCTTCTTCTCATGAGCTTTACACTTGGAACTGCCGCCTAACCTCATTTTTTTTTTTTAAACTAACATAATTTTATAATTTTTTTAGAATGTATTAATTTGACGTTTTCAAATAATATAATCATTAACCTGATTTTACGAAATAAAGATATATGAGTTTGAGTTTAAAACAATGTTTACCCTGGTTTCTTCCGCGTGTTTTTAAATTAGCTTTGTAGGTACCAAATTTTGTTCAATTGTTCTCAAGTGGTTTGTGGAAAAAACAAAGAAAGTTTCAGTTCCTTTAGGACTGTATTTTAGGTGCCCAACTGCCCACTCTCTCTCTAGCCCTCTCATGTGACGCGGACGAAGTTGCGAGGATCAGCTATCTGTGTATTTAAAAGGCATAAGAGGAAACTGTGATTGACTGATATATCAACACACAGCTCACACTTCAGAATGGATTGGGTTGAAATTTGGTACACAGATAATTGTTACGATGTAGGTATCCACTACAAATCCCAAATCTTTAAATGGGTGAAATGGCAGTCCAATCTTAACGCGGACGAAGTCGCGGCCGGAATCTAGTTATATATAATTTACACCCAGAAACAGAATAAACAATCATCACACACAAAGGTTTATTCCGCATTAGGTTCAAACTCACGACTCTAGATTAGCAGTCAGGATCACTAACCACTAGAACAACAGGCTAGGCACTAGACCAGTCAGTATAAACGAACCTTTAGTCAGCTGAATACACATTGTATTAGGAATACAATGTGCAAGCTAAAGTACTTACACAGATCTAGTTTCAAACTGCCCTAAAAACGAGTGTTTAACTAGTTAACAATTTGACATAATTACATGCACCATTTAGGTGTTGCAACTGCTACCACGTAACACCGAGATTACAGAATGTGAATTTCATACAACGCGCACTTCAGCAACGGATATAGACAGTGCTCACGGAATCGAACTAAAAAAAACGGGTTAAAGTAAAAACTTGAACATTAACGTTGTGCGATTTTTAATATTTTGGAATGGTTAGGGATTTTTTTTTTGTATAATAGTACTATCATTTATGTGGTTCAATACAATATTCATCTATTGCGCTATCGTACACAAACATGACAATTTAAAATTACAGTGACAACGACATGACAATTAAAAAGTTTATCTCTCAGAAAAAATGACATACTGATGATATTTGAATAATATTTTTCGATCTTACTGACATAAAAATAAAATAATATAAAATCATAAATCACACAACCATAAACAAAAATAAAAATGAAAAGGGATGAAAATAATCACCCAGTAATTACCTACTCTTTTTACAGGGTTTCTGGTGAAACACAGTGATGTGTTAACATCACTATTTCACGAAAGAATAACTGACACTATTCTGGTACCCACCTAAGCGGCTATGGATTAGAAGACCTGCCGTGGGTAAAAACGGTTGACGATTTCACCGAGTTTAACCGAGATCTGTGAAAGTGTGCGTATATGAGTGCGTGGGCCTGTTTTCTTTTGTTGTAGGAAGCCGGCCATCTGTATCTATCTAATTTGCCACACTGCGCCTGCGCACCCGACATTTAATAGTTTTTGGAAAAAGTTACATATACTGATGAAATTTGAATAATATTTTTCGATCTTACTGATATAAAAAATAAAATAATATTGAAATAATCACACTAATCACACTAATATTATAAAGACGAAAGTTTGTGAGTATGTGAGTGTGTATGTTTGTTACTTCTTCACAGCTAAACGGCTGGATTATTTTAATAAGATTTGGTATGGAGTTAGCTGACACCCTGGATTAACACATGGATTAATAAACCGCGGGGCACAGCTAGTAAATCATAAATCACACAACCAAAATAAGAAATAAAAAAAAATGGAAGAAAATAATCGTTACTCGGACTCAAACTGAGGTCGTCTGGTTTCTGGACCGCCCAATTTCCGACAATCGACAATTTCAACCGAAATCTGTGAACTTGTCGTCTATGATTGCGTAAGCCTGTTTTCTTTTGTTGTAGGAAGCCGGCCATCTGTATCTATCTAATTTGCGACACTGCGCCCGCGCACCCGACACTTAATAGTTTTTGGAACGCATCCACTCAAAGATAAAATAGTTTCCATCAAAGAATGTCGCATTCAAAGAAACAGATACGTCTTTTTGTAAAATTTCTGGTTTTATGGCCTTCGGTCGTCGTAATTTTAAAGAATGTAGCTCTTAGTAATTTAGTGAAATGTCGTGTTTGAATGTTCTCTTGCATAATACATCAAAGATCTATATAATGAGAAAGTTTATAGTACGGGAAGTTTTGAATTTTTCTTTGACAGTAGGTATTATGAGTTGTTAAAAATATCTACAGATTTATTAGTAGGTTAGTTATGTTAGTCTTATCTATTGAGTTGAGATCTTCGTGATTGCACAAAGATGTCAAAATTTCCAAATTTTGGAGTAACTCCTTAGCCTCTGTAGCCAAAATGGCAAAACGGAACCTTATAGTTTCGACATGTCCGTCCGTCCGCAGCTTAGCTCAGAGACTGCTAGTGCTATAAGACTGTAATTTTGAATGGAAACTGTTTTTGAGGGTACCTCCCCTTATGTAAAGCGGGAATGCGATTTTTTTCCTCACTTTTGATAGATCGATGATTGATTTTAAAAACGTTTAAGGATTCTGAAGACCTTTTTTAGATTTAGGGATCCGTTTGTGAAATATTAGGCAAATACAGTGCAAATTTTTGTTTAAAGTCAAGTGTCCCCCCAGATGAGTCGTTCAAAAAATCACGATATTATTATACATAGTGACATTAAAGAAAACTATCAAAGCTAAGTAGGCTTTACAAGTTAACGTACAAATTCCATTGAAAATTAAAGAAACATCCAAACTTTCGCAATTAAGTAGGTACCTATAGATTCTTTAGGAGTAAGTACATTATTATTGTTTAGAAGCTATTGTAATATACTGAGTAATTTTAAACAAATTATATTCTAATATTTAAATATGAAACCACTACTTATACTACAAAGCATTCTCTTTGCCTAATATGTAAGGCTAAAGTCTCAATTGTCTTATACGACAGCTGACCAATAATGGCCGCTTTGTCGTAGTTCACCTGCTTTAGTTGTTAAATATTTTAAATATTCAGTGTTTGAGTAACTCGGTCCTCTGTTAGATTAGATAAAAGACGAACTTGCATAACTTGAAACAGTTTTTGAAATGCATGTAGGACAGTACGTAACTTATGGCAAAGCTTTGACCTAAATAATAATAATATAATATATCTATGGACAACTCACACAACGTTATCTGATCCCAAACTAAGCAGAGCTTGTACTATGGAAACCAGACAACTGTTAAACATACTTATATATTAAATAACACCCAGACACAGAATAAACCATCGTGCTCATCACACAAAGTTTATACTGGGTGGTGATCGAACCCACGACCTCTTGCGTACAGTTGGATATACTCCCACCACACCACAGAGGCGGTCAAAAATATGTGGTTAACGTGTATGGACAAGAGGGCTTACAGACATTTGACTATCTTTTCAAGGGCTAGGTTGTTTTGTTGAAGGGCTTTTCAAGGGTTGATTGAATTTTGGTTCACTGCCACGCACAATGCTGCGGGGTGCGTGAAGACAAAGCCACGCTCGTGGTTGTGGGAGTGCAGATCTATCTCTCTCTCTATCAGATTAACAATAAAACGTGAGAGGACGCATGTTCCCCGCATGTAAGTGCGTGACTCCTCGCATGTTGGCGCGTGAATGCGTTGCAAATTGCGATAAACGAAAAATGTTCCGAATTTTTTTTTAAACGACTCCCGCAATAAGGTACGAGCCCTGTGTCGCGGGGGACTTTACAAACATACAAGTCACGGAAACAAAGTGCACCCAAAGCCGGAACAACGATTTGTGGATCACACAAAGTGGTGTCCCGTGTGGGAATCAAACCCACGACCTCTTGCGTAGCAGTCGGAAACACTCCCACCGCGCCACAGAGGCAGTTATTATATGTATTATTATTATTTTTATTATTTAAATTATTATTATTCATCATCATCATCATCATCAGCCTATCGCAGTCCACTGCTGGACTGTGATAGGCTGATGAGCTTCATTAGCTTATTATTATTATTATTAGTTGTATAAAATGGGGGTTCTAAATTTCAATCAAAATCAAACATAAACCGGACAAAGTCACTAAGCAAACCTAGCTTAGTGTAAATTCTTAAAACCGGTGACTAATACCACTAATATTGTAGCATATCTACAATGTTTGCTCTGCAACTGTGAGTAATGTTTACTCTATCGTTTAACCTCGTAACCTTTTCTGGTTACTTGTAACTGAGCGGGGATATCTAGATAACTTTCCTTAGTACATTCTAGAACAGCGTTTCCCTTAAGATGGGACGCGACCCGGCACTGGACCACGAAAAAACGAGGAATAAAACCTTATAAAGGGTCGCAGAAATGTTTAATCTATATTTAATATTATAAAGCTGAATAGATTGTTTGTTTGAACGCGATAATCTAAAAAACTACTAGTGGGAATTAAAAAAATATTTCACTGTTAGAAAGCCCATTTTTCGAGGAAGGCTATAGACTATATAACATCACGCTATGACTAATAGGAGTGCAGTACACAAGAATAAACGCGTTGGTCTAGTGTAGTTAAGCCGGAGATAGTGGGTTCGATCCCCACCCAGAATAAAACTTTGTGTCGATGGTTTATTCTGTTTCTGTGTTATTTTATCTATAAAATATATATATTTAGAAGTATTGTATATTTATCAGTCTGGTTTCCATAGTACTTACAAGCTCTGCTTAGTTTGGGATTAGATAGCGTTGTGTGAGATGTCCCAAGATATTATATTACTAGCTGTCCCGCGCAAATTCGTATGCGTAATTTCTCCCCGTTTTTGAAACATTTCTCGTCGCTTCGTTGTTAAATAGCCTATAGCCTTCCTCGATAAATGGGCTATCCAACAAAAAAAGAATTTTTCAAATCGGACCAGTAGAACCTGAGATTAGCGCGTTTAAACAAACAAACAATCAAACAAACAAACTCTTCCGCTTTATAATATTAGTATAGATATTGTACCACAAGTTGTCTTTATTCAGACAGCTTGTGACCTTGGTCGTCGGTCGGTGCAATCCGGTCGAAACGTCAAGCGGGCCGACTGTCTGAAGTAAGCTCGTGACCACGGTGTGGACAAGTGTGCAACCAGGGTCCTTATTCTCGATATAGCATGTCCACGGCAAGCACAGGCGGACCTCTGAAAATCTTGTCAAATGGTAAATGGAGAGGTGTGCTCACAGCGCGGCGCGCTCAAAAATGTCCACCGCGCATGCTCTCCATTTAACATTATGACAGTTCCGCTCTGGTTTGCCGTGAATACGGAAAAAATGTCGTTAATAAATGTATACAGGAAAACTTGTGGTGGTTACCATGAGGAAACATTAAAAGACTCTGGGCTAGGGCACCATATTATAGTTTAGGAAACGAAAAAACCACAAGCTTATAAGCACAGCTGAGCAGTAGCAGTACCTACTATAAATTTCGTGTTTTTCGGCATTTGTTGCTAGGCTCAATAATATGAAAAGGATGAAGATTTTAAATGTTCCTATGTGTGATTACTTCAATTTAGTCACTATAACAACAAATTAAACTTAAGTCCATATACGAGAAATGTATTTTTTGGCGTTTAATACCTATAGATTCGTCATTTATCTTAAGTATGTATTATGAATATGGGTGTATCTTACTAGCGTCAAACTAACAGTTACTGTGCCTCCAATCGTTTTGATTCCACAGTCGAATCGCTCGATATATCGTTGTTATATTGACCAACCATAAAGAAATAATAATCTTATTATACATGTAGAGCAAAAACAATATTTACGGGTAGGTGTAGACGACTGTATTTGAACTCTATGATTTTCACTTGAACTACAGTTGGATCAACGTAACTAGGCCGGACTGAAGTAGGCGACAAGTGGTTGCGCAGATGCATCTTTTGGAAGTAAATGGTGACAGGAAGCGGGGGGCGGGGGCGGTAACTAAACCAAGAGAATTAGAGATGCGATTACGCATTACATTGTCATGTATATATATACTAATGTATGTATATACTAACTCATGTTTTTTTGTGATTATTTTCGTAAAGAAATTGTTTTTCAAAGTTTCTTTAGTATTTACTGTAACTGTTCTAAATTTAAACTTTTATGAACTCATTTAAATAGTGTTTTTTATGTTTTTAAATTAAAATGCTGTTAATATTTTTTATCGATTAAACATAATTAATCGTTTTCGTTAGTAATTTTAGGGTCGCATCTCTATGACATGCGCGAAAGTGATAAAAACCTAACTTCAATCCGGTCAAGTTACGTTGATCGTACTGTAAATAAGTACCTTTATGGTACTTACTTAGTTCAAGTGAATAATATTTATAAAGTCTTCATAGTATTTTTGTAAAGTAAAAAAAAAACACGCGTCTTAGCCTGCGTGAAATAAAAGATTCGGCCCAACGCTGTCAACCAACTCCGGCCCACTCCAATTTATCCTTCATATGTTACGAATCTCGCCCCAGCCAATTTCATATAAGTACCTACATTTAATATCAGCATAAAAAATGCTTAAAATTGACAAAAAGTTAATAAAATGTGTTTAGATATACCTACCTAATAACTCTTGTGAAGTCACCTTTCAATAAAAGTTCGATTGGAAACAAACTTTGTAGCACAAAATAGAGAGTACAGAATGTAACCTTATTACAACGCGCGTTTGTGCGACCATCCGTACCCCAGGCAGATGAAGCTTACTTATCCTTTGTACTCTAGTTATTTTGTGATCGAATCCTTAATGAGATGTAGATAGTAATAAATTAACATTCCTTTATATTAAAATATATTTAGGTATATTGTTTAGTTGTAAAGCCAATTAATGTTATTTCGTAGCAGGCTGGCCGATTCTTAGAATGATAGAAATAAAACCAGCTTTACGAGTCAAAGCGCTGTTCCACGTAAAAGCCTTGCACGTTGGAATAGAATCAAACTTAAATTGTTAACTTTATATCTTTTGAATAAGTATATAGGGTGTTCTACTTTGTTTGAAAGAGTAGGTACTTTGAAAATTAAATGTGGTAATAAAAAGCCGCAAAAAAAATGTATCGACTGCCTCTGGGGCGCGGTGGGAGTGCGTCCGACTGCTACGCTAGAGGTCGTGGGTTCGATCCCCACCCAGGATAAAACTTTGTGTGATGAGCACGATCGTTAATCTGTGTCTGGGTGTTATTTATTTAATAATATATATGTATTTAGAAATATATAAGTATGTTTATCAGTTGTCTGGTTTCCATAGTACAGGCTATGCTTAGTTTGGAATCCGATAGCGTTGTATGAGTTGTCGCAAGATATTATTATTTTATTTTGCCAAAATGAACACGCTTTTATGCCAGATAATTACCTACATTAATAATATCAACGTCACCTGATTCTAAGCTAAGCAGAGCTTGTACTAACCAGATAACTGATAAACATACCTATTTATTTATATGTAAATACATTACATATAAATACATACATTTATCTAGCTTGTAGTTATTAACATTGTAAATTTTAATAAATAAAACTTTACAGAAATACATACATAGTATAGATAATATACACCCAGCCAGAATAAATCATCGTGCTCATCACACAAAGTTTTATTCTGGGTGGGGATTGAACCCGTGACCTCTGGCTTAGCAGTCACGGTCACTAACCACTAGACCATTAGACTACACAAGTTTGTTTGAACGCGGTAATGTCAGGAACTACTGATCCGAATTGAAAAATTCTTTCACTGTTAGATAGCCCATTTATCAAGGAAGGCTATATAACATCACGCTACGACTAATATGAGCGGAGCAGCAATGAGAAATGTTGCAAAAACGGGGAAAATTTACGCAGACGAAGTTGCACGGGACAGCTAGTTTAAATATAAAATTGGTCTATCCCCCCCCCCCTTAACTAATAGGTACCTAAGTAACCAAAGAAAATCCACCACAAAAATATTGTAGTTCAATACATCTTACCCCTAAACGCATAACTTCTCCATAGCCGTCGCAAGTATAATAAAATTAAAACAAGTTTATACAGCGAAAATTCCAAAATGGATTATGTATGCGCGTCCGATGTGATCGATAAAGACACATTGAAATAAAACCTCAACAGCGAAACGAATATAAAAAGATTTATTTTACGAGTGTATTCATACACAAACCTGCCAAGTGATATGCTTATTTGAAGTCTTGTTACCTTGAACAGCTATTACACTACCCTGAATCAGGGCCCTAAATCGAGGTGGCCTTGAAAATTTGAAGAGAATTAGGGCCCTAACTCTTACCACACCGCTCTTTTTAAGGATCTAGGGTCCCTGATTTAGTGTAGTGTAATAAGCGCATTATCCATATTTGAATAAAACGTGATTGTAAGTTTACACAATAATCTAGATCAGAGATTCCCAAAAAGGGCGATATCGGTTTACCAGGGGTGGACAAACGAAAACTGATTCTAGGTCGACGAGTTCTAAAAATTGAAACATTCAAGATACTGTTTAAATAAGTTGTGTTACATGTTGGTACACGTAACACAAGTTATACTTGTGATTAATATCAGTAGTTTTAAACAAATCAATCTAATTTTGATTGATTTATACCTCCACGATAAGGGAATAATATATATAAAAAATTGGCACGTCAAATTATAGAGATATTTATAATCGATTTTTTTATTAGGAATAAGTTTTAATTGGGTCTAAAAAAACTAAAATGAAGTCTGTGACGCCATGATTTCGGGAATTTTACTATTTATATCGCTAGTTATCACCACGATTAGTATCCTAGCATATTTTGAGCCTAGTTTTTTTCAGAAAACTATAAAAACTATTTTTGGATTGCTTAAACATAGCTGTATTAAATAAGAGAAAGAAAAAAAAACAAATTAACCCTTCACCACCAACCACCAACTTTTGTCACAAAACCATTTACCACACATCTGAAAGACCTAAGGGTAAAATCGATGTTTCTTGGTCATGTTTATGGCCTAAACCTCACAGTAAACAACGATTTTACTCCAGTAAAATAGTTTGTAGGTGGATAAGGTGAAATGAATCGCCGCAATATAACTATTTAATCGCATAACTTAATAACGACGACAACAAAATGGATAACAATATTTGTTGTGTTTTAATAAAAGTTTTTTATAATCATGCAGATAAATTACACCTGCACAAAGCCGAGGCCAGCAGCTTTTAAATTTTAGTAAAAATAGAGCCATGGGCTCTAATAATGCACCCATCACAAAAAAAAACACTTTAAATTTGATGATTACAATCACATCACCTACCTTAACATTCTCATCACTATCACGATATTTTTCATCACTATCCTGACTATCCATCACTATCGGGTTGAACTTCACACCTTTATACGACGACTCTAATTGACGTACAGGTTCCAATTGCCGTGAATTTGACCACGATTTCATAGCAATTAGCATTTTATGATCGTTAATTTTTTCAACCCTTTCATTGCCGTCGTATTCGGGTATAGATGCATCGAGTTGATCCAACTTTTGCAATAATCGGTTGTAGTCGTTAAGTCCTTTGACGTGAGCAGTACGTGTGCTATGAGTGAGCAGGACAACGAGTAAGGTGAGACGCAACATTGTACGTCCGCGTCGGGATGGCTACTGGTTCGACCGAAGTGCCCGCGTCTAAATGATTTATAATATTACTATATATCAATGACGATGTCTGATATCGGTTTTTATATGTGAATTGTTATGTGATTGGTTGAATTTCGAACTGTGAAAAGTTAAAGGTTATCAGTTGATTGAGGTATTCCCCGTAATTAAAAACGTAAGTAAATAAATACATGACATCTACAGTTATTTTTTTTTTTATGTATGTACTCGAGTTTAAAAACAAATAAAATATTTTAAACGGCTGTTTCAACATTTGAGATACCTATTAATAGTAGTAAAATAAATTATATGTTTCTGTGAGCGATTAAAATATATCGCCAGAGCTCATTGGCACAAAATACCAAAACTACATAAGAAAAGCTCAATAGAAACGTACTTGAGGAAAACGACGGTTCACGAACACTGATCTCGGACCACTTTGTCCTGAAGGTGTTTCAAGATTCTGTATGATGGTGGGGGAAGAGGTTGAAATCTCCGAAATCGTAAAATGATAGGTATACGGTACACATTTGGCTGGTGTTTTAATTGTACCACCCCCCCCCCCCCCTTTCTTCGTCAAGTGATCCTGGGTATGTCCATGAACAATGTCCATGTATGCGTTGCATAAGCGAAGTATTTATTATGCTCAAATTTTTCCTTGACCCTTGATAACGTCACAAAACAAACTTTGCAAAATTGCAGCTGTCTGGGTGGACTAGGCGTTGACGAGTAAATGAATGAGTAAATTAGGATTTTGTATTTTATATTTATGCTAAGTTTTCCTCGCGGCTTTGCCTAAATTCTTTTAACCTATTTACTATTTTAATGTATAAGCTACATTACTGTAAAGTTTTACGAAATGTGGTGGTTATGTGATACCGGCTGAAGGAAGGAAGACCGGTGGCACTACCACCGGTCTTCCCATGGGCGTCGTCAAGGCGATTTCACATCGGAGGACGGGCAGCAACGTCCTCTGCGTACTTTAAAGCGTTACTGCGATCACCGACCCGTTCGCTAAGCGTGGCGATTTTGGCAATTACCCCCAAGATCTAGAACAAGTAGGTTCTACGGGGGAACGCGTGCCCAGCAGTAGGACATCAGCAGTTGATATATATTCATCGAAATCTGTTCAATAGTTTTTGGATTAAAGTGCAACAAACATCCATCCATCTATCCTCACAAGTTTTCGGATTTATAATACTGATTGATAGATATGGGTACTTGATCTACTAGTAGGTACTAGGATTAGGTCTAATATAACTACGTATTGTCAGGCGATCCGTATGAACGTTTGCCATCTTAGTCATAAAAAAAAAATCATCTTGTCACTGCTACATATCTATAAATAAATTATCATGTAGGTAATTGGTACATTTTTTTATAAATAAACTTAATTATCGGCCATTGTAAGATCATACGTGAGTTTATGTCGCCTACTTGTTTTTTCTTGTTTTGTCTTTAACTGGAATATAGAAGAAACTGTAACTCTTATCAAATTTCGCTTAGTAACTCTAAAGTGAACATTAGAGGTCATCGCAGTAGGCCTAGGAGAATTTGACGAGGGGAATTCGATTACTATCGAAAACACTGGTTAGCTTTTGCTTAAGAAAGAAGTGGAAGAAGGAGAGCGAGGCCTTTTCCGAGTGGTGGGATAACCCAGACTAAAATAAATAAATGTTATACTGTAACCATACACACGTGTGTTTTGTATAGTGATTCATGGCGGCTGAATATGAAGCTAAGAAATATTCATTTAAGCTTTCTAATAAAATTAGCATTAAAATTTCTACATTAATTTAAAAGTTTCGATGCGGGACAGATAGACGAGCTATTGCTCGTCTATACTACCACCATTTTTAGATGTAATTTAAAAAATATAGACGACTTACTATAATACGAGTAAGTCTTTTTTTCATAGACTCTACCGAATGAATACTTCTAACTACATAAATTATGTTTTATGTTCACAATACAACTAAAAAAGAAATTAAATAATTTTATTTATAAACGATTCTCCTAGATATCACATTTAATTGTAAATAATTTCATTGAACTTTTTGGATTAACTTATCATTAAATGTTAAAAGTCGTGTCTATTTAGTCAACGACCTATCACAATTGCAGCAAATGCTATCAAAGTAAAAGTACCCATTTCAACTCGAGTTTAATCATCAAATGAATAAAGTAGTAGAGACCCCACATAATTTCACTTTCATCGTCTGCACATCATAAATCATAATTAACTCGTCCCTTATGACTTATGACAAGCCCTTATTATAGAACTATTCATTTTAAATGCATCTTTGTGCGATAGTAAAATAAAGAAAACATGACTAAGCTTTTACGAACCAAATACTTTGTAAGAGAATTTTAGTAGAATTTTATTCACAAGATAAACAAAGATTATTTATCTTACCTAGATGCGTTGTATGCACAGCTGTTAAGACCTATCCACGAATAAACCACACTCAAACAAGCTCAAACAGCGATACTATGTTTAAATCACCGCATAAAATTTAAAAAGAAACACATCACCTACCTCATCGTTCATATCACTATCACCATATTCTTGATCACTATCTTGACTTTCAATTTTGAACCTCTGTAAATCCTTCACAACTCCATTCATTTGTCTCGTATTCAACCAGGATTGCATAGCCGATAGCAGCTCCTCATCTTCCTCCGTAAGTTCAACTCGATCAGGCTCTAAGGCATTCAACCGATCCAACTTTTCGTATAACCTATCGGCAGGTGAAGGGTTAGATTCGGGGTCGGGTGCATTCAAACGTTCTATTTTTCGATAGAGTTTGTCAAACTCATTTGGGGTGTCGGTGACGTGAGCAGTTCGGATGCTGTGAGTGAGTAGAACCACGAGAAGAGATAAACGCAGCATCGTGCGACCGCGGCCGGATTGCTACTGGCGCGCCGCACGCGTGCGACCCGGCGTGTAGGGTGAGAGGGCCTGTTGCAGCTCTCTGGTTTTACATTAATTTAATTCGAGATGATATTGAGTAATAGATTTATTTACGGTTGCATATTGCAGACGGTATGCTGATTGAAGCGCAGACTGTGATGATTCTAAACATTTTTTTCATATGAGCTCATTAATGTACCTACTTATATATTCATGTTTTTTTTACTAAGGCTGATTTTATTTTATCTCATGCTATAACTTTTTAATAATATAATTTGTATCAGTCCTGTAACATGGTGTATTGTGGCAGAACCTTACCCCCGTATCAAGTTTACACACATTCAAACATTGTAAATTTGGCAATTTGAAAAGAGTAGCGAGTTTTTATTGCCATGTTATTTTCTTCGGCTTTACCTATTGTTTGCGAACTTGGCATTACATCAAGTAGAATCCCGACGTATCTTAAGTGTTGTTTTGCATCCTAAGTGAATAAATAATTTAAAATTATGATTATTTTTTTAATTTAGTTGGAAAGTTGATTATTTTTTTTAATAAAAATTAAAACAGCTGTTAAGTTGTTTTCTTAATTATGACTGTATTTAATCGAAATATGTACTTAATAAATCTTGTTTATTTTAACAAAATAATAATAGTTTATTGACAACAACTGAGTAATTACAAGTGCTTGACTAAAATAAAAATATGTTATTACATTTCATCTGGCGCCGATATCACATTGTTTATATTACTGCTTAGTGCTTATATTATAAAACATACCTACTTATAACATATCGTTAATGAGCTGTAGTTCTTGGAAATAAGGTTCATATTGTGACTACTACTTGTTTGATGACGACCCCAGAGTCTGATCTTGAGTTTATATAACGTTAACAGAGTATATAAGAATATCTGATACTGAATACATTTTACTACTGGAATGTTAAGAAAAATGTGGCCTGTTAGACCGGTAGATAAACCGTCATAACTATGAGAAAAACCTCAGGTACTGTACAAACTAAATAATTTGACTTTAACACTTTTATATTCCCACTAGCCCGCGGCTTTGCCCGCGTGGATGCCAGATTGTTACCAAAATATTTTAATGGCAAAGTTTTGTACTCCCTTAGGGAGTGAATTTTCAAATATCCTTTTTAGGGCTCTCCTACGTTGTAAAAGGAACCCCAGTGCAAAATTTCAAGTTTCTAATCCATATAGTTTAGGCCCTGCGTTGATATGTCAGTCAGCCAGTCAGCTTCTCATTTTATATGTATAGATAACTCCCTAACAGGCCTGTGACTAAGTGGTGACCAAGCCGAGCGATAGATCAGCTAGGTTACCTAAGCAACGTTACTACTGTCTTCTTCTTATGTGACAGATTTCTAGAAATGTCACACTCTGCTGTGCCTCGCAGACAGCTTTAGCGCCAGATTTCTCTACGATTATGTCACACTAGGATATCCCCTTGGTTTTACCTGTGCTAAGTTTTATAGCCTATACGTATGTTCTTTAAATAGTGTATAAAGTTTTTCAAAATCCGTTCAGTATTGCGTGAAAGACCAATAATAATATTAGGTCAACTCACACAACGTCATCTGATCCCAAACTAAGCGGAGCTTGTGCTATGGAAACCAGACAACTGATAAACGTACATAAATATTTTTAAATACATACTTAATATGGATAAATAACACCCAGCCACAGAATAAATCATCGTGCTCATCACACAAAGTTTTATCCTGGGTGGGGATACAACCCACGACCTACGGCTTAGCAGTCAGGGTCACTAACCACTAGACCAACAGGCCAGTCAAAATAAACTACCATTCTCCCATCTTCACATTCAAGTTTATAATTTTAGTAAGATTTCTGTCTGGACTTTTATGTCATAAACTGAATATACTCTTTCTAAGAATCACAGGTCTATTGGCGTTGACCTGTCAATCAGTCATCGTTATGTTTAATAGTTATTCAGTCTGGGCTGGACGTGATCTGAATGAGGAATCAATAAATTCACATTATATACAAGGTTCGTCATTATAGCTGTAAGGTGTGATTGTGTTGAGTTTCTTTATTGTATAAATATATATATACTAATATGAAGAGTTGAACTTGAAGAGTTTTTTGTTTATTTGTTTGAGTGCACTAATCGCGGAAAATATTTGGCCATTCAGATTAAATATTTTTAATTTTTTATATCTGAATCTTTTCTCCTTTTTTATGCTTGTGGATTCATGAGCCATGGGGGCGAAGCCGCTGGCAGGCGGCCGTCGGTAGGCGTATCATTAACGTTTTTTTTTCAAAAATAACCTCAGCAATACGGTATTTGACTAAAGTCAAATCAGTGTCTTTTTAAGAAACGTCAAAAACAAATCGCTCTATACAAGTTTGTTATAAATACTAGCGTGTGACGTATAGTTTCAATGATCAAATAATTTACTTTTAGTGTTTCTTTTAGTCAATAAAAAATAATAAACACGTTTATTTATTAACGAACATATTCTTTCAGAATACTATATCAAGAATCAAGCGCAAGCCGAATGAGAGAAATGAAATAAAGATGGCGTAGAAATTTTTAGTCGATTTTCCACTACTAAGATTTAATAAATTTAAATTATATTAGATTTTGAATTTAGATCTTGTGTAATTATCAATTGTTTATTTTTAAAAGTTGTCGTATCGTGACAGTATAAAATAATTAATTATGTAACTTATATTCTACTTTGACTCTATCACACTTAATTTTACACTACGACTCTTACAACGAAAAAAGTTACAAATCGTTTCGCCTCTTTATTAAAACATTAAATTCGGTGGGTGGCCGCCAACTGGTATATTCACCTTGATACTCCACGCTAAGTATAACTTACGAATATGGCAATACACCCGTCTCGACTCATTCATACCTTGGCGTCTGGCTCGTAAGGACCTTACAATCAATGTGAGAAAAGTTCGACTTATTAACTGAAAAACTTTGAAAAATCTATTCAAATAAATAAAATTGAAGTGCCTATAAATGTTGATAAATTTTCGCGATTTGTACACATTATGAAAATATATATATTATAAACATTACGGGTACCCGACCGTATTGCAATGGCCTAGAAACGGCCGTTGCAATACGGTCGAAACGTCGGGCAATAAATTTTCACGCGAGACCCGTAAAATATATATTTTTTCATTGAAGTGCCTGTCTGAATGTCAAAATAACAGATTTTTACAAAATACTTAAAAAATATAAGATACCTATGAATTGACTTTTTAGTCTGTCGGTCTGTTTGTTTCGACTAATCTCCGAAACAGGTGGACCGATTTGGACGGGACTTTCACTGGCAGGCAGTTGATGTTATAAGAAGTAACTTAGGCTACTTTTATCATCACGCTAACATGTATAGGGGGTGACCAGCACTGTGTCATAGCACACAAAATCAAGTCGCGGGTGCAGCTCACACACACACACACACACAGTAGTACACACACCTGTAGGTACTATGGTAATCAGATAACTGCTAAATATATTTATACCTATATTATAAACCTAACTGACCCGCACAACTTTGTCTGCGTAAAATTCCCCGATTTTGCAACATTTTTCATTGCTGCTCCGCTCCTGTTGGTCGTAGCGTGATATTTTATAGCTTATAGCCTTTCTCGATAAATGGGTTATCTAACAGTTAAATTAGAATAAGAATTTTTCGATTCGGACCAGTAGTTCCTGAGATTATCGCGTTCAAACACAAACAAACTCTTCAGCTTTATAATATTAGTATAGATAACCAGACACAATAAATAATTATCCCGAGTGGGAATCGAACCTACGACCTCTGGCTGAGTAGTCAGGATCTCTAACCACTAGACCGGCAGACTAGTCAAAATAATAAATGAATAAATCTTACAATAAGGTGCTATACGCATCTGCTAACTAAAAATAAGTTGAAAGCAGGCACTAATACAGCTTCTAGGAAATGGTCTGAGGTAATAGTTATGCAAAGATAACTGCCCTGGATGATACGGTGATGCAAACAGATTAGATAAAAGTAGTTCTACCTAATATTTGTCTTACTCACTGTAGTGGAATAGGATTTCGTCCCATTGAAAGAGAAGAAAAGTTTCTTATACTCATATAGACAATGAGGTTTATATACGAGTACATAGAGACGTTATAGGCTAACAAAACTGTACGATTTTATACAAATATTATAAAGCGGAAGAGTTTGTTTGTTTGTTTGTTTAAACGCGCTAATCTCAAGAATTACTGGTCCGACTTGAAAAAATATTTTTTTGTTGGATAGCCCATTTATCGAGGAAGGCTATAGGCTATATAACATCGCGGTACGACTAATAGGAGCGGAGCAGCGACGAGAAATGTTGCAAAAATTACACATACGAAGTTGCGCGGGACAGCTAGTAATATTATAAAATAGTATAGATTATCGGAAACATTTAGAAATCACAGGGAACTAAATCAGGACTACAAGGTATCAACACCGGATTCCTTAAGAAACGCCTTTGTTCCGTGTGACGATGTGAGGAAGCGTTATCGTGATATGCAGCATGATTCCCCGAAGATATCAGATGCGTTTCATTTTTAAGAATATAGAATAATAATAATAATATCTTGGGACAACTCACACAACGCTATCCGATTCCAAACTAAGTGGAGCTTGTACTATGGAAACCAGACAACTGATAAACATACTTATATATTTATAAATACAAACATATTATAGATAAATAACACCCAGACACAGAATAAATCATCGTGCTCATAACACAAAGTTTTATCCTGTGTGGGGATCGAACCCACGATCTTGCGTAGCAGTCGGACACACTCCCACCGCGCCACAGAGGCAGTCAGAATACGAGCATATTTGTAGAATAAACAATCCTGCTCTTTACGCAAGGATTTATCCTAGCTGGAAATCGAACCCCGACTTAGCAGTAAAGACTGCTAAATCGTAATTCAGGTGCAATTTACCTACTGTTCATTTCACGACATAAATAGTGTGGATATGCCTTTCTGAATAAAAGTTTCGGTCCTGTCGATTTTGATGGGTTTTCGTTCTGAGACTTGTAGGGCTGTGACCAATTAGTCGATCCTGCGTCTATTCCCCATTCATGTCAACAGACATGACCGAAAAATCAATAAAACAGTAATGATTTTGATGCATTTTCGTACTGTAGGACTGTGACTAGGCGCCGGACCGATTCGTCGATCCTGCGCCTAGTCCCTCTTTGGTCATGTCGATTTTTATGGATATTCGTCCTAGGACTATAGTCAGAACATAACATACTTGCACATGAAAAAGTATTAAATTGCGATTTGAAAAAAGAAACAGTATTAGGTGTGGTATGAAGTTGCAGAGGGCAACAATTTATTTTATTTTTTTTATTGAACGCACCTTTTTCGAGATATGACCAAATTTATAAAAAAAACAGTGTCTAAAAAGACCAACAGATCAGGCAAAACATATACTTTTAGTAGAACATAGGCTATCAATATAATGTTCTGGTAGCAGCACATTCCCTACGTAAACAGTTTATAAAAAACATTGGCAATTTGAAAACAATAGCTGCGAAATTTTATTGCCTTGTGCTTTTCTCCGGCTAAACCTTTACTTGGCATTACATGTATACATTCAGTCAAAAAAGTATCGAGACTGGATGATTTTCAATTTTTGTTTTTTTTATGTTGTTAAATTGGCACAAGTGTTATTAGGTACGGAGTTTGCGTTGTATCTGTTATTCAGATTAAATACAGTTCTGATTTTAGTTAGATCATATCTAGTGTGTATTGCGGATTTCATAATGGACAAAAACATCGAACAAAGAATTTGTCTTAAATTTTGTATTGCCAATGGAATTTTGTGTTCGGATTTCCTGAAAATGTTACAGAAAGTTTACGCTGAATCGATTTTATCAAAAACACGTGCGTATAAATGCTCCAAAGCGTTCAAAAGCGGTCGAGATGTAGGCCATCAACGTCTTCAACTGAATTTTCTAAGTCTTCTGAGTCGATTTCTTCAAGGCGACTAAGGGATTTTCACACCGGAGAACGGGCAGCAGCGTCCTCGGAGAACTTATAGCCTTACGATCGCCAACCCGCTCACCAAGCGTGACGATGATGACAATTACCCCCAGAATCTATGAAGGTTTTAGTGGGGAGACCCATGCCTAGCAGGGGGACATCATATGTTTTAATATGTATAAAACATGTTGCTGGCTAGTTCCATAAGCGCCTTCCAAATAAACCGAAACCAAAAAAACCACGTCAAAGTCGATCAAAAGTCAAAGTCAGGTTGACTATTTGCTTTGATTATCGCGGTGTTGTGCACTCGGAATCTTGCCGGAAGAAGGTAAGTAAACAATATTATTTGAGTGTTATGGCGGCGTTTAAGAGTGCAAATTCGACGAAAAAGGCCAGTTTTGTGGACGCCTTCGGACAAGGCCATCATTTTGAACAAATTTTTGACCCAAATCTCAACAAATACCATTAAACAACCACCTTATTCACCGGCTCCAGCCGACTTCTTTCTTTTTCCTAAACCCAAATTACCACTGGCATCCGTATTCATTCGGTCAGAATGAACATAATTCCGGCGAGAACTGAATTAATTCTAAAAGAAAGCGTTTATTAAATGTTTTGATGATTGTATTATTCGTTGGCGGAATTATATCGTTTCTGGAGCATACTTTGAAGGCGATAAATATTTGGATGAATCAGTCATATAAGTATAAGAATAAGTCATTGCCCGGTACTTTCTTGACAGAGTAGTACATGTAGAATCAGGACTTATCACAAACGTTGCTTTTGCTTCCTAGCGGCCGCTTTTTTAACCTATTTATTTATGGATTTGTCTACTAGACATAGAATTTTGACATATTTTGTATAAAGCTTATGTCAAATATACCTCTATACTCTAGTAGCCGAATCGATCGATAGTTAGATTATTGAAAACGTAAGTGTATAAAGATTTTTGATTTTACTACTACTTTTATCTAATTAAAGATATTCCATGGCGAAGCTGCTATTCATTGTAAATGACACAATGGTTGACAAAAATAGCCTGAAAACTAAAAATAAAAGCTGGCAACACCGCTGTAGCTATTTATATAACTGCTTATTCAGTGGGTTAAATATATAATGTCAAATCATTTAATTATTGTTGTAAAAATAATATTATGGAAGGTATTCGCCACTCACTATACATTTCAATGATTGAATAATTAACGGTATACCCTCAATACAACTATCGAAATAGGTACATTTACTGAGTGTACCTCTTCAGTTGAAAAAAAAACTTGAGAGGTGTCAAGGGACACCCGGATAGAACGAAGTTCTTATCTTATTTTTCATTTTTTTATAATCTTCGTAACACCACACTGTTCAATGCGAAATAGAAAGACGAAACGAAAATAACTTACAAAAAGACGATTGTATAGTATACCGAAGGCTCGAACCCACAACTACACAATTGTCACCAATACTGTGTACCGAATTTATGGCTCTAGACCAAATCGACAGGTGACTTCTTCGTCAAATTAGATGTTCATATCTTACGCGCACGCCGCACGGCTTTTGTTTTTATCAAAAAGTGTCGTTACAACTTTTCGTGAGATTTTTTTCCGTCTAGCCCCCTTTCACAACGCGCGATAAGGAACTTCGTTCCAATAAATACCTGTAAGTACCTAGTAACTATGATTGCTGCACAGCGTCGCGGTTTCAAACCCATTTTGGACAAAAAGTTGTGTGGTCCATTAAGTGTACCCTAGTCGATGATTCTACCATATAAACGCGCATAAGTGATTACTCCTCTGTTTGAGATCGTAAGTCAAAAGCGTAATACACATTGAGCCCGCCGGGCCGCCGACATAATTATGTCGGCAACTTTTTGTCGGCGGTCTAGTTGGCGGCTTCACTTAATACAAGTCGGAAAATTTGGTCGGCGGCATGTCGGCGGCTTGAGATAAGAAATTTATTTGGCAGTCAGTGATTGCCGCGTGTCGATAAAGGTTGTGTGATTGTGTTATACAATTTTGGTGGTGTATCTTCGATAATTCAGCAAATAGAAATAATCTTAAAAATGGACGATGACAGTGATATGTTGATAGCAGCTTGTGGAATGTTTATTGCTGGATCGCTCCAAAGGGAACGAAGCTGTTGGGTTAGACCTAGTTTACTGAGTCGCAATTGTTATAGCAATTATGATAGATTAAGAGATTTGAAAGCAGATGACTTGATTGTACAAAATCCCATACATTTTAAAACATTCATGAAATTAACTAATACCGACTTTGAATATTTATTGAATATTGTTGGGCCGAGAATAGTTAAAAAAGATACAAATTGCAGAATTGCAATTTCGCCACAAGACAGATTAGCAATAACATTAAAATACCTGAGTACGGGCGAATCATTCATTAGCCTTTGTGACGTGTTTAAAGTATCTCCTCAAATTATTTCATTCATTATCCCGGAAGTATGCCAAGCTATAATCGATGGCCTTTCGGAGTATGTAAAGGTAACATTCAATGTTTATCTTGTGTAAATAAATCAAAATGTTAATAAATATAAATCTAAATTTTAAATAGATGTATATTTTTTGTGCTGTTTGATTTAGTTCGAAGTATAATTTAGTTAATGTTCATATTTTAGATTCCGAGAACTTCAAACGAATGGAAAAACGTTGCAGATCGATATCTGGATAGATGGAATGTTCCTAATTGCCTTGGATCAATGGACGGAAAACACGTAAAAATTCAATGTCCACCAAGAAGTGGAAGTGAATATTTTAACTATAAAACTTATTTCAGTATTGTACTATTTGCATTAGTGGATGCAGATTACAAGTTTTTATACGCTAATGTGGGATGTCAGGGTCGCATTTCAGATGGCGGTGTTTTTAATAACTCTGCGTTATGTAGAATGTTAAATAACAATTCTTTAAATTTGCCGGACAACAAACCTCTACCTGGGAGAAATATAACAGTGCCATATTTTTTTTTGGGTGATGATGCTTTTGCATTACAAACCCACATTATAAAACCTTACGATGGTAATCACACAAAAAGATCTCCCAAAAGAGTTTTCAATTATCGTATATGTCGAGGACGAAGAGTAGTTGAAAATGTGTTTGGGCAGTTAACCAGCAAATTTCAAATATTCAAGAGACCTATTCAGCTATGTCCACAAAAAACTGCTATTGTGACATTGGCCTGTGTACATTTGTTTAATTATATAAAAAAAAATATACAGCGAAACGAATATGATTCTGAAAATAATAACGGAGAAATCATACCAGGTGAATGGCGCACAGTAACTCCTGAAAATGATTGTTTTGTTGCCTTGCCTCTCTTGAGAGGTCAATACAAATCTGTGTCCTGAAGATACAAGGAACGAGTTGGTTGAATATTTTCTCTCAGATGTTGGAAGCTTAGAATGGCAGTATGATCAGTGATCAATTTAATCAAAATCTAAATTTAAAGATTTAATAAAAAAAACGTAATAATGATAGTTACTTATATTTTAATTTGTGTTTACAATTAGTGACTCTTACTAAATCATAACATTTCAAAAGACAGATTTATTTCGTGATAACTTTTCTCATGCTAAGCTATATTTATTTCAAATTATAACAATATAATAAAGATCTTAAAGAAAGTAAATTATTTTTCATTTAGGGATTTAAAAACGTTCTCTATATCTTGGCTGCTTATACGTTCACTGTCAAAACTTTCATCAAGCGCTACTGGTACCGAAGATTCAACTCTAGGAAGTTGCGGATGAGGGCTGTTGATGGGATATAGAGATGAAGGGATTGTATTTGGCTGATTATCAGGATTTGTGGTGGTAGAATGCTGATGATCAGGGCTTGTAATAGAAGAATATACAGACGATGAGCGGTTAGAAGGATATGCATTTGGCTGATCATTTGGAGAACCTGAATAGTACCCTGGATGACTACGGGAGCTAGAGGGTCTTGCGTAATCTGCATACATATCTGTCTGATATCCAATTTCGGTTTCAAAAATAATGTTATTAATTCGATGTTTTACTATTGCATTTGTTGATTTATGCATTTTTCTCAGTTTTGCTGCAAAATATTCTCCAAAAAGAGTGTCTTCATCTTTTTCTTGTGTTTGATTTTGTCGATCGGAGACAGATTTCATAATATTCAGAGCTTGTGAAATCATTTCATTGTTTAATTTTTTTCTGGGACGTTTAATCGTGTCATCGGCAAATGAATGAGATGAATCATTTTGCTGGGGTTGTACAACACTGCTCTCGTTTGATGTCTCCTGAAATAAAATATTTTTAATCTGTTGTATTGTGTTACATCTCAGGTTACATAGAAAGTAAAGATAATGCACGGTCAGCACTTTTGAACTTGTTTTTTTATGTACAATAAAACGTTCTATCGTCTATCTTAATATTTGAATTAAAAAAAAAAACATTTTTTTTTTAATTTTTAGTATTTCTTGTTATAGCGGCAACGGAAATTCATCATTTGTTAAAAATTCAGCTTTCTAGCTATCACGGTTTATGAGATACAGCCTGGAGACAGACAGACAGACAGACAGACAGACAGACAGACAGACAGATAGACAGACAGATAGACAGACAGATAGACAGATAGCGGAGGCTTAGTAATAGGGTCCCGTTTTACCCTTTGGGTACGGAACCCTAAAAAAGATTACGACGAATTGAGAACCTCCTCCTTTTTTTGAAGTCGGTTAAAAATAATAAATGCATTTTTACTTACAGAATCGATCGTGGCAGTAGGAGTATTCTTGTTTTGCAAAAAACTAAATGATTTATATGCAAACCACTTGCTCTGATAAACACAATTTGTACCGCTACCCGACTTTTTTGAGTCAGTCACTTTTTTTTTCTCTCTATAATACTGACTTGTCAAGTTTTTAATTTTTCTTTCTATTTCTGATACATTTGTATTAAAATGGTTTGATATTTCATTCAATGAGTCGAAACGTTTTGGTCGACTTTTATGATCTGGGTGTTTTGGATTCCACAATACCTCCTTCTCATGATAAAGATTAATTAACGTAAGACATTTTTCGTCGTCCCACTCCATGTCGTAAAAAAAATACAAGCACGTCACTACAGGTCGAGCGTCGCCGGGCAACTGAGCGCAGGCGTACCCAAGCCGCCAACATGTCGGCGGGCAACACGCGCGGGCGCATGTTGCCGACATGATTCTTTTCATACAGGCCGCCGGGTTGTGTCGCCGGGCTTTGTCGGCGGCCCGGCGGGCTCAGTGTGTATTGCGCTAAAGCTTAAAATTAATATCAATTCCTTACATAAACTAGGCTTGTAGAAAGCGATAATTGAAAATAAATTTATATTTTTAAAGATAAACAGTCTTCAAGTAGGTAATTTCATGTCATCGCACTAGTGACTCTTGATCGGTGTTTTAAGTCAAATATACCCCCCCCTGTGCTGTGCCTCCCCCCCCCCCCAAGGACAAGATTTTTCGCACTGCTAATGTATTACTATAACTTATAGCAATACATAAGCAGTGCGAAAAATACTACCTACTTAAGTACCTATAATAAACAGTCTTCAAGTAAGTAGGTAATTTCATGTTATTGCAAAATGCCTTAATATTTACTTTCACAGGTAATAAACTTATTACTTACTTACCTACATTTGTGAGTATTTCTTCTGTAAAATTTCCGGATTTATTTAATGACGTAGAGGTACGTTACCTACTTATGAGTTTCTTCACTGAAAAGTTATGTGACTGGGTAGTAAACAACTTCAATGGTAATAATAATAATGTCTTGGGACAACTCACACAACGTCATCTGATCCCAAACTAAGCAGAGCTTGTACTATGGCAACCAGACAACTGATTAATATACTTATATATTTCTAAATACATACATATTATAGATAAATTACACCCAAACACAGAATAAACCATCGTGCTCATCACACAAAGTTTTATCCTGGGTGGGAATCGAACCCACGACCTCTTGCGTAGCAGTCCCACCGCGCGACAGAGGCAGGTAGGAAATGATAAATATCGCTGGAGACCTTCCAAAAAAAAAATTAGAGACATAGTAGGTACTTACGTCGTTATATTTTTGAGTCACTCATATCACATAGTTTTTGCAA
Source organism: Herminia tarsipennalis (assembly GCA_945859575.2). Classification (NCBI taxonomy): domain Eukaryota; kingdom Metazoa; phylum Arthropoda; class Insecta; order Lepidoptera; family Erebidae; genus Herminia; species Herminia tarsipennalis. The sequence goes on along the minus strand of OX243834.2, from coordinate 2,311,009 downwards.
TGTTTCTCATTGCTGCTCCGCTCCTATTAGTCGTAGCGTGATGTTATATAGCCTTTAGCCTTCCTCGATAAGTGGGCTATCCAACAGTAAAATCATTTTTCAATTCGGATCAGTAGTTCCTGAGATTACCGCGTTCAAACAAACAAATTCTTCAGCTTTATAATTTTAGTAAAGATGTCAATATTCTATCTCTAGTAGCCAAATCCATCGAAAGATAGATTATTGGGAACGGCCGTTAATCTCTTGTCGGGTGTTTAAATGTAAGTAATAAGTACAAAACATATTAAATTATCTTGTTAAATTAAACCTATGTATGTATAAATGTGTAATCGTAGGATCAATGCTCTACGTGTACATTTAATGTCAAAACAAGTCATAGTAAAATGATTAACGTGCCGGTCAGAGGTCACACAGAAAATGTCGTGTACAAGTTTGTCGAATACGACTAGTATGTTGCTGACAAAATAGGGAATTTAAGGGGCGTCTAAAGGAGCCATTTTTACCGCAATTTGTGGCGGCACTATTGACAACTAATTGCTTGGCCAATAATGGCAATATGTCTGCCTGTATCTATAATTGTATAGCGCATGATTCAGTCTCCTAAACAGGCTAGACAATCCGGCAACAATAAAATAGAGAGCGACTGAAACAACAACAAAATTGTCCGGGCAACATTGCGGAAAATCGATCACTCAGCGATCGTTTGGCAACCATCATATCAATATTGGAGAGTACTGCCATGTTGCCGGCCACAGCATTGCCGCCAGAAATTGCCGTAAAAAATGGCCTGTTTAGACGCCCCTATACATAAATATCTAGTATTTAGTGTACTTATTGGATTTAGACAAAACCTTTAGGGAAACCTTTCCCGTTTTTGCAACATTTTTCTTTGTTGCTCCGCTCCTATTGGCCGTAGCGTAATGTTATATATGTTGTATAGCCTATAGCCTTCCTCGATAAATGGGCTATCCTACAGTAAAATATTTTTTCAATTTGAACCAGTAGTTCCTGAGATTATCGCGTTCAACCAAACAAACAATCTCTTTAGATTTATAGTATTAGTATAGAAGTGTAGGTTCTTGGCACTTGTCACAAAATAATATATCTTGGGACAACTCACACAACGCCATCTGATCTAAGATAAACAAACTTTTATATATTTTTAAATATTATATAGACTAGCTGACCCGCGCAACTTCGTCTGCGTAAATTTTCCCCGTTTATGCAACATTTTTCATTGCTGCTCTGCTCTTATTAGTCGTAGCATGATGTTATATAGCCTTTAACCTTCCTCGATAAATGGGTTATCCAACATTAAAAGAATTTTTCAATTCGGACCAATAGTTCCTGAGATTATTGCATTCAAACAAATAAACAAACTCTTCAGCTTTATATTATAAGTATACTTGGATAAATAATACCCAGACACAGAATAAATCATCGTGCTCATCACACTATGTTTTATCGTGGGGATCGAACCATAGACCTCCGGATTAGCAGTCAGGGTCACTAACCACTAGAGCGACAGACCAGTCGAAAAAATAATCATCTTTTTATACGTACTTTGTTCGAGCAACGCATAAGTATATTGTCTATGTGTGCGTTTGGTTAGGCAAGCCACTTTGGACCACTTTGTTCTCAAGGCGTTCCAGTTGAAGTCTAGTAAGTGCATAACATAAGATCTCTAAAAGTACGAATAAACTACAGTATAAAGGTGTGTATACACTTTAGCATTTACTAGTAATAGAATATCGAGCATTTATTGTTGTTAAGTTTACCCGAACCACACTTCGAATATGATGTTCATTGTTTTGTTACAACCTGATTTAAAAAACCAACGAGCGTTTTGGTGTAACGTTCTATAGAGCAAACGCTCGAACGCGGGTGACAGGAGTGTATACAAGAAAGGAATGTTACAGATAAATGTTCACTCGCCTTACAGTATTTACCTGTAATTACGTCGAACACAGCGTCGAGCATTCGCAAGAACGTTACATTACATGGAAATACTTTAGGAAACTGAGCATTTGCCTGTATTGTATCATTCGTAAGAACGTTACATTACATGGAAATACTTTAGGAAACTGAGCATTTGCCTGTATTGTATCGTTCGTAAGAATGTTTACATTGTATGGAAATACTTTAGGAAACTGAGAATTTGCCTATATTGTATCATTCGTAAGAACGTTACATTACATGGAAATACTTTAGGAGACTGAGAATTTGTCTGTATTGTATCATTCGTAAGAACGTTACATTACATGGGAATACTTTAGGAAACTGAGAATTTGCCTATATTGTGCCATTCGTAAGAACGTTGCATTACATGGAAATACTTTAGAAAACTAAGAATTTGCCTATATTGTACCATTCGTAAGAACGTTACATTACATGGAAATACTTTAGAAAACTGAGAATTTTCCTGTATTGTGCCATTCGTAAGAACGTTACATTACATGTAAATACTTTAGGAAACTAAGAATTTGTACGTATTGTATGATTCGTAAGAACGTTACATTACATGGAAATACTTTAGGAGACTGAGAATTTGTCTATATTGTATCATTCGTAAGAACGTTACATTACATGGGAATACTTTAGGAAACTCAGCTTTTGCCTGTTTTGTACCATTCATAAAGGCGCCTGACCGCCGGTCACAATAGTTTATCTACCGTTAACTGTCTGTTAACATAACTAACTTTAGTTGGAAGAAGAAAAAAAGGGTATTGAGACCGGCCGTTAGACGACTTTGTATACTCTATCTAGTGCTTTTTAACTGATTCATGTAATCATGTTATTATTTTACCCAAAGATAATAAGAAATATATAATTCAATCGGTGTTTAAAACTTCAACTAAGTTAGTACCTACCTATAACTAGAACAAAAACACAGAGCGTCATTGTTTGTTTCTTGTAAACAATAATCATTTTCATCATTTACACCAGAAGAATACCAACGAACAGGAATGACAATAAACATAAATCGGATTTCTTCACACATTCCCACGTAATTGACGTAATACAAAAATAACTTGCACTTAAAAAGGTTTTAATAAATTGCAAGAACAATAGCCATTTGGATCTCAAATGCAATTTCATAGAGACCGTACCATCATTGTCGGCCGGCAGCTGAACTATGCAAAACTGCAATTTTAATTCCTGATTGTACCAAACAATTGGAAACAAAGACAAAACATTTAAGAATTAGAAAAAGTAGATACTATTGTCTCTAGTCTCTAAAATTACCCCTAAAATAAGGTCGATTCAGTTGAAATTTCAAGATTACTTTGGGAGAAGCTTACTTTGGGTTTTAACCTTCTTGCTTCTAGCCAAAAGAGTAACCATATTCCATTATTTATAATAAACAAATAAATTAATAGATGTTTTAAGAGCATTTTATTTCATTCCATTTTTAAAATTATAGTTAAAATGCTCTTATAACGTCTGCTAATTTATTTGTTCATCTATACTAATATTAAAAAGCTGAAAAGTTTGTTTATTTAAACGCGGTAGTCTCGGCAACTACTGATCGGAATTGATAAATTCTTTCTCTGTTGGATAGCCCATTTATCGAGGAAAGCTATAGTTTATATAACATTACGCTACGACCAATAGGAGCGAAGCAGCAATGAGAAATGTTGCAAAAACGTGGAAAATTTACGCAGACGAAGTTTCGCGGGGCAGCTAGTAATGAATATAAGAATAAGTTTGTGCCTGTATAAGTATCTTTGACGAGAAAGCAGCACCGAAGGAGGGATGGTTAAAAGCTATTTGATTGGTTTATTTGGTTAACGTGACATTAGCCCCCAAAAATTGGCCGATATTGGTTTCTTTACTAAATATATCTCATTGGCCACCTTCTTGAAAGTGTTTGTCGTTTTTCTATTCTATTTTCAAAATAGAATAGAATAGTACAAAACATTCGCTAGTTAGAATAGGTCCCTACCAAAGTGCTATGCCCTATTCCTGGTTTCTATGTTTAGCAGTAACATAACACTTGTCATATAAATGTCAGATTGCGTCAGACAGGTTGCTGCACCGATGTGTGGAGGTCAAATACGTAGAAAGGGCTTAAAACAGGTGCTTGTAGACAGATACAGAAGCGTAGCTTTGCCGCAACGCCAAAAACTGCACCATCACCAGATACAGAAAGGACATGTACCAAATACTGCCCATAGCGGACAGAAAGTTGTGAAATGTTAAAATTAAACAAATACTTTTTTAAATCTGTATGTGGTTTTCATTTTTTGATAAAACTTGGGGGAAAGATTTTAGTTTTAAAGATTATTTTAATTTGATTCTTAGGTTACGGTAATGGCGGATAATTGTTTTATGTTGCCAGCTTCAAAAAGTCAAGCTTCAAACGTCGTTTTATCGACGTTTGATAGGTAGAAATTGTTAGTAAATATACAATATCTTTATTACTTTAATATAAAACAATGTTTTTCAATTATTTTGGAAATATATTCGGTAAAAAAGTATATTAATATAATTGTGTTGTATAATTATTTGGTCGCAATCGATTTTTGTTTATAAATCGATAGTATAAATAATTTTTCAAAGCATTTGCAACACTTTTTTCATCTGTCATGTCATTCGTGTTGTTATTCATTTCATTCCATTTCATTCATTGATTTTATTATTTAGTGTTGTAAAAATGGCGGCAAACTGACCTGCCATTAGTTTTACAGTTCCAAGTTTAACGAGTATAACTTGTATAAAATGAATTGAATATGTTATAATTGGGTAAGAACGAGACTTTGTGCAACTAACACAAGCCATTGTGATTAGCTAGAGAGGTTAAGGGATTGCTAGTAATGTTTTCTGTTATGAAATCATTTCCAATTTAAATATCTCGTATCTCAATTCCACCAAGTTTTATGGGAAAAAGAATAATACAGGGTAATAGAGTAGTCATTTATCTTCAAAACAAACATCGTTTCGTGTGAGTCCTTTCTGGGCCTAAAATGTATGGACAAATGGACCACTCCTTTAATGGCCAGTGCGTTGCATTTGCAACTTTATACTTAACTAGTTGTCCCGCGTTTTTTCCCGTTTCTGTAACATTGTTCATTGCTACTCCGCTCCTATTGGTCGTAGCGTGATGTTATATAGCCTATAGCTCGTGGCTTCTTTTTTTCTTTTGTAATATCAGTTTTAGAAAATATTTAATATATTAACTTTTATACATCTACCATATATAGACTATTTTACTGGAGTAAAATCGTTGTTTATTGTGAGGTTTAGGCCCTAAACCCCTCCGGGGTCGCACAGATGTGTGGTAAATGGTTGTGTGACTAAAGTTGATTTGTATTTTTTTTTCTAAAATTATATTAGGAAGTTGCTTGGTGTAATGAAAAAAAGCAAAGCAAAAAAAGCAAATGGATTGAACTACACAAACCACAGGTCCTCTCCACTGACCGTCACTATTACTCCAGGATGGCGAGGGAAGCGGTTGAAATCAAAAAACATGTCAATTTCAACCGAGAAGACGGATACCGTTTGTCAACATCGTGGAATCCCGTGATCGGCAAGTGTATACACCGCCGAACAAACATTACACGCCAGTGTGCAGATGTCCTTAGTGTTGTGTGTCGAAGTACCGACGGTTCCGTAATAGTGAGTGATAAAAATCAAGCGAGGGTAGTTTCCGAAACCCGCGCTTCACGGAGGCGATGCTGAGCTCAACTAGTCTTCCCGTGACCATGGCCGTTGCAATACGGTCGAAACGTCGGGCAATAAACAAAAAATACCTTGTTTATTGCCCGACGTTTCGACCTTAAATTATTCACGCGATTAAGACCCGTAATATATATATTTTAATAATGTGTACAAATCGCGAAAGTTTATCAACATTTTACATTTTTTTTTTTATTGCTTAGGTTGATAAAAATGCTATGCAATAGCTTTACCGCGGCAGTCCCCGAGTGCCTCACATTTTTTTTTATATTTCTAGTGTGACATCATTATGAAGGGAGACTTATGAAGCGGGACTAGATAGATTAAAGTGTGAAATCGCAACTTTTATAGCTTTATCCCAGATTAGCTGTCCCGCGCAACTTCCTATGCGTCAATTTTCCCCGTTTTTGCAACATTTTTCATTGCTCCTCCGCTCCTATTGGTCGTAGCGTGACGTTATACAGCCTTCCTCGATGAATGGGCTACCCAACAGAGAAATATTTGTTCAATTCGGATCAGTAATTCCTGAGATTACCGCGATCAAAGAAACAATCAAACTCTTTAGCTTTATAATATTAGTATAGATAAATATAAAATTTCCACGCGAGCGAAGTCATGAGCAACAACTAGTATACCTACTAATATTTTTATCTGTTCCAGTTAGTGTTTAAAATTAAAGCACGCTTCACTTATAAAAGCTACATGTTTAGCTACACCGAACCAGTTGCACTACAAACGCATCAGAAACACAAACAAAGTAGTTTATTTATGAAGAAATTCAAAGAAATATCGCAACAATGTCCTTAAGCAACGTACGGTCGGAAAAAAAGCAAAATGTTTAGGTAAATTTATCTACAATGTATGTATATTTAGTTGTTTTTCTTGATAGAAGTCATATGGATACATGTGGAGGCGGAAAAGATTGTTTTGATTGTAAAGAGACTTTATGTAAACAATGTTGATAAAAAATTTTGAAAATTTACACATTACGATAAAATTGGGTACTTAAATTTACACCTCGTATAGCGTGCCTCGATAAACATGCAAAATGATTTTTTAAATTGGAATAGTAGCTCCTGAGATTTACAGGTTCAAACAAACTAACTCTGTATCTGTATAATGTTAGTATATATACATATATAGATATGTATTTAAAAATGTATCAGAACGTTTATCAGTTTCCTGTTTAGTACAGGCTCTGCCTATTTTGGGATCAGACGGCCGTATATACACACATCAAAAGTGTCTAGGGATCAAGCATTTTTATGCGGATTTCTTGAGATTGAGATGTGGCTTTGTAATAAATTTATGATTTTATAAATTTATATGGATCCTTTTTGGTGCATTTCATAATTTGAATCAGGAACTGTGAATCAAATTCGAGTAAAAGATGAAAATCAGCTGTCAATATTTTCCCTATAAAAACATACAACGCATTGAAGACATTATTAGTGCTACTGTTTCCCTACTACTGATTAAAACCAACGTTATTATGGAGCGGCGACGTCATTTAAGCAGGGAAGAAATGCTCAGAGCCGTGGGAATGATAGAAGCTGGTTCCCGGCAACGTACTGTGGCTTTAGCTCTGAATACAAGTCAGAGTGTTATCAGTCGACTTTGGACACGTTACCGAAGCACTGGTACCGTGGCTGAGCGCCATGGAGGACGGTATCGCTGCACCACACGGAGACAAGACCGATACATTCAAATCTTAACTCGAAGAGGTCTAACAATAACCGCCATGATGTTAGCCGTGAGGCTTCATCACTCTTCAGGGAACTTAATTAGCGACCAAACAGTCAGAAACCGCTTGCATGAAGTGAACCTTCATTCCCGAAGACCGCTACGGGTACCACCTATAGCAATGCACAATCGTAGGATTCGATATCAATGGGCTCTTGAACACAGAAATTGGGCAGAAGAACAATGGCGTTTCGTGTGCTTTTCTGATGAGTCTCGTTTTGGTATGAGACCGGATACAAGACGTATACGACACTGGAGAACCCCTGGACGCCAACAGCGATTAAAATCCTGCCAGGAAGTCCATCCTTATAGTGGTGGAACCATCATGGTATGGGCGGGTATTTGGATCGGCGGAAGAACTGAGTTGATTTGGATCAGAGGCAACCTCAACGCTCAAATTTATGCTGAGACGATTGTATCAGACGTCATCGTTCCTCTACAAGTGCAAATCGGTCCCTTATTTCAGTTAATGCATGATAATGCACGACCGCACACCGCAAGAGTTGTAAGACAGACTCTCGCCGCAGCTAACATCAATGTCCTGCCCTGGCCTGCTCAGTCGCCAGACTTGAACCCGATTGAGCATGCATGGGATATGCTACAGAGAAGAGCTCTGCCGAATATGGAGGGTATCCAGTCGCAAGAAGACCTTTTTTTGTTGTTGCAACGAACATGGGCGGCCATTCCACAGCGTGATTTGGATGAACTCATTTTGAGTATGCCAAACCGATGTTCTTGTGTTGTTAGTGTTCGCGGTAGAAACACGGATTATTAATTGTTTAAGTTACCCAATAAAATTTTAAAGAAAACTGTTATTTCAGTCTTTTTTTCGAACTTTAATGTTAGTGGTTCAAATGTCAAAAATCCCTTTATTAGGAAAATGGCAAATTTCTTTATTAATGCAAAGGTGACTTGGTTTATCGTTACTGTGACAAACGAAAACACTTTATTTGATGAATCCTTAAAGAAATAAAAGAAATAAAATCAATCAGGAGAAAAGTTATTGCAAAAATATATGTATGTTGATCCCTAGACACTTTTGATGTGTGTAGTTAGGTACCTGCAATGACGTTTTATTTATTTATTTAAAAACTTGATGCACAGTTATTGTACAAAGGCGGACTTAATGCCAAAATCATTCTCTACCAGTCTGCCTTTGGGTGACGTAGAGATAAAAATAGAAGTAGGTGCAGTAAACTTGTTGGCAGCTAAACTATTTATTAATAAACAATACGTGACAACGATTAATACTAATATATGTATCTATACACATGCATACAAATAAATATACATACCTACATAAATACATTATAAACTACGAACCTTCGTCTTAAAGTTGAAGTGGTTAGGTTAGTTTTACATATAAACGCATTTTGTCGCACTCTGTTTTGGCAAGAAGTATACAAAGTAATTGCCTCAAATGCGCTTAGTTCGACAGACACTTAGATCCAAAACGAGACTCATCAGAAAAGCACACGAAACGCCATTGTTCTTCTGCCCAATTTCTGTGTTCAAGAGCCCATTGATATCGAATCCTACGATTGTGCATTGCTATAGGTGGTACCCGTAGCGGTCTTCGGGAATGAAGGTTCACTTAATGCAAGCGGTTTCTGACTGTTTGGTCGCTAATTAAGTTCCCTGAAGAGTGATGAAGCCTCACGGCTAACATCATGGCGGTTATTGTTGGACCTCTTCGAGTTAAGATTTGAATGTATCGGTCTTGTCTCCGTGTGGTGCAGCGATACCGTCCTCCATGGCGCTCAGCCACGGTACCAGTGCTTCGGTAACGTGTCCAAAGTCGACTGATAACACTCTGACTTGTATTCAGAGCTAAAGCCACAGTACGTTGCCGGGAACCAGCTTCTATCATTCCCACGGCTCTGAGCATTTCTTCCCTGCTTAAATGACGTCGCCGCTCCATAATAACGTTGGTTTTAATCAGTAGTAGGGAAACAGTAGCACTAATAATGTCTTCAATGCGTTGTATGTTTTTATAGGGAAAATATTGACAGCTGATTTTCATCTTTTACTCGAATTTGATTCACAGTTCCTGATTCAAATTATGAAATGCACCAAAAAGGATCCATATAAATTTATAAAATCATAAATTTATTACAAAGCCACATCTCAATCTCAAGAAATCCGCATAAAAATGCTTGATCCCTAGACACTTTTGATGTGTGTATTTTGTGCTAACACTTAATTACAAAAACAAAATTATTTATTCCTGCGTATGGCAAAAATGTTGACCAACTTTCGCTGCTATCTGTACAAACTTCAAACTTGTGCGGTTTTATAGAAATACACAGAATTAATAATATTTGCACAAAGACCTTTCAGTACAGCTTTCTCATGAAATAAATCAATACTTAGAAAGAATTAATACCTATTTCTGTTACGATCTTTATAGCGCTAACAACTAGTAGTTGGTGAGTCGGCCCGTGATCACGATCGGTGCAATTCGATCGAAACGTCGGGTAAATAAAAGGTTCCCGAAATATATCTAATAGTAGTTGGTGTTTGGAATTTCATAGATGTTTGTTTGTTTTTACCTGATTGCACTCTATGCCTCTATGTTTTTAGATTGTATGTTTGTATGTATGTATATTCCTTTGGCACACTCTAGAGCCTAAATGGCTTGATGGATTTTAGTTTGAGAGGTATTCCTATAATCGTCTCAGTTGTGAGAGTGACACTGGGTGCATCAAATTTTTAAAAAAATGGCGGGTTTTTGGCGCCAAAATATTTTAAGATTCAGATTTTTTTTTAGATTCAGATTAATTTATTTGCATAACACAGGTACAGAACATGGTAAGGCACATACATTTAAATATAGATTCTCTGAGTTATACCACTATGGGTGCGCAAATTTAGTTTTATGCATACAGGGATAATAGATTAAATTAACGAAATAAATAAAATAATAACAAATAAATGATAATGAAATTTAAATACAAATGATAATTAAAATAGATGTCATCACGTTAGGTAGTATTGCAAAATAATGAATTGTAAAGCTTAAGTTTTGTGTAATAATTCGCAATTCAACCTATATAAGTGAGGATTTACAATTTCAAACAATGCATACTAATATTATAAGTGTAAAAGTAACTACGTCTGTATAAGTTATTATTACGATAAAACTTCTAAACTTAACATTTTGTATGGAAATAATAATAATAATATATTGGGACAACTCACACAGCGCTATCTGATCCCAAACTAAGCAGAGCTTGTACTATGGAAACCAGACATGACTGACAAACACACTAAAATATTTTTAAACACAAACATATTATAGACAAATAACACCCAGACACAGAACAAACCATCGTGCTCATCAAACATAGTTTTATCCTGGGTGGGGATGGCACCCACGACCTCTTGCGTAGCAGTCGGGTACACTCCCACCGCGCCATAGAGGCAGTCAAACAGATAATTTAAGTCCCGAGGACTTGAAATAGTTTGATCATCAACTAGTTTAAATTAAGATAAACAGTTTTCGTAATCACGATTCTGCCAACTCCAGTTTCGGCCTAATCAAGTTTCTGCCTTATCCTGAATCTGTCGAAAACCGCGTACATCAACGTTAAAAAGCACTCTAATTAATAACCTCATTACATATTTTTTTGACGTCAGTTAAAATCGTCTACAATAATAAAGTTCCAACCGTAGTTTTTTTAGCCTAAATTAATAACACATTCATATGGAACAAATAAACATAATATTCTTATTTAGTGTCGCTTGGCACCTAACTCTATTTATCCATATGTCAGTCACAACCTAGCGACCTCATTTGTTCCCAGACATTAATCTATAAGCTGTCCCGCGCAACTTCGTCTGCGTAAATTTTCCCCGTTTTTGCAACATTTCTTATTGCTGCTCCGCTCCTATTGGTCGTAGCGTAATGTTATATAGCCTACAGCCTTCCTCAATAAATGGGCCATCCAACAATTAAAGAATTTTTCAATTCGGCTTTTTAGGATATTTTCAGTAGTTCCTCGCGCTCCTAACGCAATAATCTCCGGAACTACTGGGCCGAATTGAAAAAATATTTTACTGTTGGATAGCCTATTTATCGAGGAAGGCTATATATATTACGTTACGATCAATAGGAGCGGAGCACCAATGAATAATGTTGCAAAAGCGGGGAAAATCATTGCAGACGAAGTTTCACGGGTCAGCTAGTCTTGGATAAAAACATGTTACTATTCACGCTTAATCACGTAGGCGGTAGGCGAAGAGCGAGACAGCGGTTTCTGAAAATAACACACCCAGACGTGTAGACGCCACGGGAATATTTTTTCACATTTTTAGGCTTCCGTAGCCAAAATGATAAAACGAAAAACCTTATAGTTTCGCCATGTCCGTCCGTCCGTCTGTCCGTCTGCACTTTTGTCAGATGATTGTTAGTGCTAGGAGGCTGTAATTTTGCATGGATACACATATTTTCTACGCCGACAGTAGTGTAAGTGAAAGAATAAAATCTTGAAAAAAAATAAATTAGTGTTAGTGTGATTTTTTTCTCACCTACCACAACTTGTGGGTTTAGATAGGTCTTTCAAAAACGTTTACGGTTGGTAAGACGATTTTTAGATTTAGGAATTCGTTTGTAAAATATTATGCTTTAAAGTGGACATACAGGAACTACAAAGAATGCAGAACAGAGTTATTAAGATATTATTTCGATACCCCTATTTGACACCAACAGACAAAATTTTTGAGGAAACAAAATTAATGAATATTAGACAACTTTATGCTCATAATACTTGCATTTTAATCAGGAAAATTTTGGACAAAACAATTGACACAGATTTAATATTTACCAAAAAGTCTCAAATAAGCAAACGCAGTCTTCGACGGCCTAGTTTACTTGTTCTACCTAAGACACGTACCAACTATGCAAAAAGAAGTATTAAATATGAAGGAGCATAACTATATAATAGTTTACCATATGATATTAAAAATGTAAGCTCGTTTAGCGGTTTTAAATCTCAGCTCTCGGCATATATAATTGAAAACTATGAATAATAAAAACAATGAGTAAACTGTATAAATATTAATAAATATCATACGGAAAAGGAACAGTAAGGGAGATGAAACCGCTGGACGTGTCGTAATCACATAATTTAATTGGAATGTAATTCGGTGATTGTTTTTTTTTTTATCTATTTGTAATGTAATATTTTATCTAATATTCTTATGTAAGTGGCATTTATGTCTTTTTTAAGAATAAAATTATTAAACCAAAAAAAAAAAAACATTTTTCCCCCCTGCCAGCTAAATGGTTGATGTTGGGTATGTGAAAAAAGTCATGGCAGTAGTAAAAGAAAAACTATCACAGCTAAGCTGATCTAATGAGAAGTTTAAAAAATTTCGTACAAATTCCATTGAAAAGTAGATATAACATTGTAAGAGAAACGTTGATATATTAAGTGATCTAAGTATGACTAACCACAGATTGAAAACACGACTAACAAATTCTCAAAGTACCTAAGTACAGCAATACCTACCTAAGTTTGCCTAGCCCAAATATCTGTCAACATTCGAGGTCAATGCGTAACTATTACAATCTAAACACTAACAAGTTACAACACTGTAATAAATTACTTAAACTTAGTCATAAATCGATTAAAAGACATATCGGTATTTTGTGGAAAGTATAGCTCAATAGCTATAGCGTTGAGTTCATGAGATAGCGACTTTCACTCCTACCCGTTTCAGGAGGTGTGGTTTATTTATTTTTAATAGTGATTGCCAAATATTTCAACTATTTATACTACTACTTACTTACTATTTAAACTATGTTTATCATGGTGTATGTATAGTATATTCGTCGCAGCACCTTACCTCCATATCAAGTTTATAAACATTCAAACATTGTAAAATTGGTAATTTGCAAAGAGTGGCCGCGAGTTTTTATTGCCAGGTTCTTTTCTCCGGCTTTACTTATTGTTTGCGAACTTGGCATTACATGTACATGTAGAATCCCGACGTATCACAAGAGTTGTTTTTCATATTAAGTTAATAAAGAATTTTAATTTTTTGATTTTTTTATAGCTCAGTTGTTAAAGTGCGTGTAGGCATATTAAGTGATACAGTTTGATTGAGTTTTATCTTAGATAGAAGTTTAATAATAATAATAAACGTTTATTTGCGTAAAAACATGGTATAAAATGGTGTTACAAAATTGTAGTACATGTTTTCGCTGTAACAATCACAGCATGCAAAAATTTCAGTTTCAATTTCTTAACTTACTCGTAACAAAATATATCATTATTTTCATTTACAAATTATTTAATGCTATAGAAATTACAATCAGTAAGCCATTTGTAAAGTTTTATCTTACAATCTTATGTCTAAATCTTTTAAGGTGCTAGGTATCTTATTAAAGACATGTATGCACATTGCCAAGCAGCTTTTATTATATTTAGTTAGTCTCGGGAAATCTGTGAGTACTAATTAACCTATGTGGGTCTCGTCTGTTCCGAGGGTTTATTTCGTCTGCTGTTTTAAATAATTTCTTATTCTTCTTAACAAACATACATATTTCATAAACATAGAGAGCAGGTAAAGGTAACAGACCAAGTTTCTTGAATACTGGCTGACAAGATTCATCAGGTTTTAGTCCGCAGATCGAACGGATGCATTTTTTTTGGGCAATAAATGCTCTATTCATGTCGGTGCCGTTACCCCACAAAATAAGACCGTAGCGTAATATGGATTCAATGTAGGCGCGGTAAGATGTTAACAGACTATCCTACAGTATCACTAGAAAATCGAGCATTGTACAAACTCCTCCCGCCTTTGCCTGCGTTAGTCTAATTTTGATTGGAATTCAGATCCCGCGTTCCTCTTTTTTTTCTTTTTCGTCCTTCGCCCAAACTATTGAACATAGCTGGCTTGACTGTCTCTGTGGCGCGGTAGGTGTGTTTCCGACTGCTACGGAAGAGGTCGTAGGTTCGATCCCCACCCAGGATATAACTTTGTGTGATGAGCACGATGATTTATTCTGTGTCTAGGTGTTATTTATCTATGTATTTTGAAATATGTATATAAGTATTATTGTTTTTAAACTTTCGCGATTTTTATACATAATGGATATATTTCGGGACTTAATCGCGTGAATTATTTAAAGGTACGAACCTTTTATTTACCACGATCGGTGCAATCGGTTCGTACCTTTAATAATTCACGCGATGAAGTCCCGAAATATATCTAATAAATATATAAGTATGTTTATCAGTTGTCTGGTTTCCATAGTACGAGTACAAGCTCTACTTAGTTTGGGATCAGATAGCGATAGAGTTTTTTTTCATACATAATTATATCATTCATGTTTTACTTTACTTACGATTCACTGCATTAGATTGACCGACAAAATCTCATACATTTGCAACAACACAAGCATGGAATACACACACTTTCATACCATTGAATGAATTGACATTTCAAAGTCCCATTCTTAAAATGCAAATACCCTTGCAGGTACCAATTTAAATAGATCCATGTCTGGCAAAACAACAGGGTATGAATGACAATACACAGCGAACGAAGTCACGTGGAAGCCACATGGTTTGAGGTCGACACCCTTTTGGACAACCCTTGCTCTGCACTTACTCATAACCTTATGGCTATAAAAATAAAGACCATTTTCGCATGTTTTCTTAACTCAAGCCAGGGTTGCTAACAAACTTAATTTTGCAGACAGCATAAGTTTTATTTCTTTTAACATAAGGTGCAAATTTGATTAACTAAAAATTTGTTTTTGGAAGACAGAAGGTTGCATTGGGACAATGAGAATAATAATAAAGTGGTCGTTAAGTTTGTATTAATTACTATAGTCAGTTCTTGCGGCACATTCCTGACCTTAAACTTATGTATTGTCTCACGATTCTTGAGGGGCGGTGCTGAAATAATTACAGGCTCCAATATTTATTGTGTGAATACTGATACCTGTAAGTATTGTATGCATATACGCTTGTAAATGCAAAGGAGAGTCATGCGTGGGATGTCAGGGAACAAACCTTCAAGCCTCGGCCTTCTGCGATGGATCGACGCGAATTGTTCCGTTGGGCATTCGCCAACTGATTTTTTACCTTCCAATCGATACGATGAAAATACTAAATAAAAAAAATACTCAATAAATATAGTTAGGTGGTTTAAAATATAAAATAAAGAACAATCGTGGACCCCGTCGGGCACTGCAGTTTTAAAAAAAACATGGGTATTGTAAATAGCTGGTGCACTGAAGTATTTTCTAGATAATGTATAGGAAATGCGTAATAGTAGTTACTCTCTTTCTCTAAAACGAAATAAATTAATTTTCGTTTTCTTAAAGTTTTTTCTGAACCCATAGACAATTTTCAGATACGAGTGGATTGAATTGATGTTGCTGACTCTGTATATCACCACCTCATTTTTAATCGAAACTTCGTTCCCAATTAGGCCTGTTTATACATAAATAGGTAGGTACTTGTTTGGTATACAGCCAAACATATATAAATATAAAATTAGTCATAAGTAGCTAAAGTTTTACCCTTACTTATGTGTACTTCTACTTACTTAAAATGATACTCTTTTACTTTAGCATTTATTAGTAACTAGCTTTCGCTCGACGCCCCACCCGCGTGGATGTCGGTTATCGCGATAAAAACTATCCTATGTTCTTCCCCGGGACTCAAACTATCTCCATACCAAATTTTATCTAAATCGGTTTAGCTGTTTGAGCGTAAAAGCGTAACAGACAGACAGAGTTACTTTCAAAGAAAATAAATTTGGTATGGAGCTAGCTGTGCCCCGCGGTGTTACCCGCGGTTTATTAGCCTATGTGTTAATCCAGGGTGTCAGCTAACTCCATACCAAATTTTATTAAAATCGCCCCAGCCGTTAAGACGTGAAGAAGTAACAAACATACACACTCATAAACTTACGCCTTTATAATATTAGTGTTATAATATACTAGCTGTGGCCCGCGGTGTTACCCGCGGTTTATTAGCCTATGTGTTAATCCAGGATGTCAGCTAACTTCGTACCAAATTTTATTAAAATCGCTCTAGCCGTTTAGACGTGAAGAAGTAACAAACATACACACTCACATACTCACAAACTTTCACCTTTATAAAATTAGTGTGATAGTATATCGTAATATATAGTATATAGTATGGATTTTTAAGGATTTAATTGCTGGGAACATTGATTTACCATTGATGGAAATGCATTTTGCGTGTCAATATATATTTCCGTTATAATTTTATCATCACGCTGTGAGCTCAGTGACTAAATTGCTTTTACAAAATTACAATCACAAGAATCAAATGTCTTCACCGAATGTCTAAATGTCTTTTCCTTTATCTTGTCTTAGAAATTTTCAAACGTCATTTTACGTATCGTGCAGTTATTTATACCGGACAGTAGAGAAAGTCCCTTTGTCTTTAGTTCAGTTAATATTAGCACTATAAATAATTGTAGCTGACATCTACGACGCAACAGCTGGTGCACTGAAGTATTTTCTGGTATTTCTCGGAACACTGGCCGAGCAGCTGTACTGTTTTAAGAAAACGTAGCTCAACAAAGTGGTATGCCTGGAAGTGATTCGGTGTAATGGGTGTAACAATTGTATTAATACATGGGAATTATCGGGTTGTATTACATGGTGTAGTTTTAAATTGGTGATGTATTGACAAGATTGCATCGGCCGTTGTCATAAGCAAATTATAGGAAAATAATAATGCAAGATTGCGTTAATCCCATTGACATAGAGACCAGGAGGGTTAGATAAGGTACATTAGTTCCGTGGCGAATTCGATAACGCCGTACTAACCGTTCGCAAAAAATGAAAAAATGTCTATGGGCTCCACCGCAAACGTCAAATTCTATCGACATCGCATTTCGAATGTGACTTTGTCTAGATCCCCAAGACTGCGCCATAACCTCACACAATTAACCACTCTCTAGAAAAAGACAACGCTACTTTGTGGACAATACCTGTTAAAGGCCGCACGAGTTTTTTCTCTTATTCACGCGTTACAATGGCACGGTCCATGTCTATACGTCAATGGTTAATCCCCATGCGTTTTTTTTTTTTATTTAAATTAGATAGAGGTAGGTAACATTTGGAAGTTTCGTTAAATTCCGAAATTACTTTCTATTTTTTTTAAAAAGATTATTAGCAATGTGGTATTGGGTTCCACATTACTAGCAATCCTGTTACCCCTCCAGCTAAGCTTAATGGCTTGTGTTATGAGTGGGTTCACGAGGTACCATAATTGGTAGGAAACGAACCCGCGACCTCACGATTGCGAGACCGATACTTCATGCTTGTGGAAGGATATCCATGTATATGCAACTGCATCTCCTTAAAGGAGGTCCGGAGGAGGAATCACCATGACTATTTTCTTCTGATCGTCATTTAGACAATTTTAATGATTTAAAGCATTTATCATACAACTTCAGTGCTACATTGAGAAAGAAGAAGGATAAAAGAGCAGTGTAAATAAATAGGTAAAATTGTTTATTTAATTCTTGGTCTTATCAGGCGAGGGGAGGTGGAGTTTGGCTTCCAGCTCCTGGGGTACATCCAGGTACGTCCTCTCCAGCCCCACGGTGAGAATGAGAGCCCGAAGACGGTCCACCACCACGTGGTCACCCTCACTTGACCAAACAGTCATCGAAGAGTTCAAGGAAGAGGTTTCTCGAAGAAGGTCCAGAATCACTGGCTGGCTGTTAGCTGCTAAACCGGCGCGAACCTTGGAAACACACAAAGAATATTTAAACCAATTAAAGATGATCTCTTTTTAGGTGCCGCTTTAAAATTGCAGGAGAGGAATGTATAGCGTTGGTGATGGTGATTATGGTGATTAGACCTCAGTGAAATAACTTGCTGTTTCGTTTCTGATGGGAAGTTGGGTTGCTGAAACTCAACATGAATATACTGTACTGGTAAAGACAAACAATGAATCACCATTCAATTATCCACACACTAACTTTTTCAATATGCAAGTAGAGCTAGAATCTGCTGTCACTTTGGAGACCAGAGATAGAGAAAGTGGTGTGTATCGGATACCATTTTGACGTCCTGTAATATATACTCACTTTAGTTGTCCTTGGGAGGTTGGCGAGTTGTTCTCATGGTACATTTTAAACATGCCTGTCGTCTTCCGCGTATTCTCCGCGATTCCTTCATCGGAGATCAAGGAGCATACGTATAATAGTTTGTTAGATGAAACGGAACAGTATTTGATTTGCATTGATGGCTACTCGTTTTATGACTGGTTTGACGATTAGTTGGAAAGCAGTACTATGCTTCAAATGCCAAATAAATTTACAACATTTGATCGGACTTTGAATTACATGTAAAGTTAAAGTTGATTATAAGGATTTTGAATGGACCTACGTTTAAATTATAATAACCATTAGATTGTGTTCAAAGATCAAATCATGAGCTGAGGATGATGTTGAATGAAACAATAAATAATAATAATATTATCCTGGGACAACTCACACAACGTCATCTGATTCCAAACTAAGCAGAGCTTGTACTATGGCAACCAGACAACTGATAAACATAGTTATATATTTCTAAATACATACATATTATAGATAAACTACACCCAGACACAGAATAAACCATCGTGCCCATCACACAAAGTTTTATCCTGGGTGGGGATCGAACCCACGACCTCTTGCGTAGCAGTCGGATACAGTCCCACCGCGCCACAGAGGCAATCAAATAATAATAATATCTTGAGACAACTCACACAATGCTATCTGATCCCAACCTAAGCAGAGCTTGTTCTATGGAAACCAGACAACTGATAAACATACTTAAATATTTCTGAATACATACATATTATAGATAAATACACCCAAACACAGAATAACCATCGTGCTCATCACACAAAGTTTTATCCTGGGTGGTGATCGAACCCACGACCTCCGGCTTAGCAGTGAGAAACCTGTGCGACCAACGGTGAGAAAAAGAGTAGCGAGTAGCGGTTTATCGCTCAAGAAACATAGATACTTATGTAGATCCCGTGTAAACAAACGAGATACAGTATTAATAGTTGATCGCTGAGTGTACCCACAGCCGGCGAGTACTCGCTCTATACTGCATCTCTTTTGTTTACACGGAAGGGATCTACAAAATACATCGGCTGTACGTTTAATCGCTTCTGCGATAAGTTGCTACTTGCTTCTCGCTCATCGTCGTTGATGGGACAGGTGCCTTAGGGTCACTAACCACTAGACCAGCAGGCCAGTCTAACTTAGTATAAATTCTCTTTCTTCAGAATGTATGCCTGTTCTGAACCAAACATTCGCTTTAATCAGTTTTCTCTATAAATAATACCAAAAAAGTCGTATATTGCCATTTCCTAAACTTCATCGCCCAGAAAAATGCCCAAAAGAGCTTATTTTCATCAGATACTCACAGGGAAAGTGACAGTCTGATTAATGTGGTGTTCATTGATCATCCTGAGCATAGTACCGATCTGCTCGCCACTGTATTCGCCCTCAGTGGTGTTCCCACCGTAGCTGGTGGTCCAACCGACGGAGAGCACTGCGCGAGGGTGATTGGCGCCAAGACCGAGGAACTTGGCAGGGTCTACTGGCTTCGTGGTGGAATCTACTGGCCCTGGGAGGATGTCTGCATTCAGCCACAGTGGGAATGTCATCTGAAATTAATTATAAGTGTGAATATTGGAGCTGTTGACTAAAAGACTAAATTGAAAATTACATAATGGTAAGCTATGCAATGTCAGTAGGTACTACCCCAAGATGTCCGACACTTACCACTAAGGAAATTTAAAAGACAATTATATAGGTGGCTAGTTGAACAATGTTTCTACTATGTTAAAGATTTTCTAAGTTTTAAATTCGATTGATATGGTTGTAATTAGTTTAATGAAGTTGAATAGGAATTCTTATAATTACATATAATTATTTCCCGTTTAGTTTTGAGTTAAAATATTTGTATGTCATAAAATTGAGCTGACTAATGTGCTGACCTTATCTCGATGTAACATCTATTTGTACCACATTATGGCAAATAAATTATTTGTCTTTTTATTTGTAAGGGAATTTATACCAGGAGAAAAGAAGACACATTTTTTGTTCGAAAATGTCAAGCAGTTTTAGGTGTATTTGCTTGGGTAAACGGTATTCATTGTCGTTGTTTTCTTGCTGATGCGTTGAGCTATCGGTTATGTTGTAAGCTCTAAGGTTGGAAGTAATAATTTGTCGACCTAATACACCGATGCTAATGGTCTATTACTAACATTTCTTAGCAATTTTAAAATTCTCACACTAACAGACACAGCTTAAATTTTATACTAATTTATATATTATTTTTCTTTTTAGAGTTAGTACAGTCATTTGGTCGAAAAAATAGAGGTTACCTGGAAAGTTTTCCGGGAGTTTTGAAAATTGGTAATTTTATAGATTTTGACGTGCTCTTTCCGAATTTGAACTTTGCCACCTCGTATCTTATTTCTTGCAAATGCAAGAAAGGTTGTCACAAAGCTTGCGGCTGCAGAAAGGCAGGGCTAAAGTGCTCCGTTGTGTGCACGAACTGTGGTGGTTCTTGTGATAATTCGCAATTTCCATCACAAGATAGCAGTGAAGATGAAGAAACGGACACTATTCTCGAGCAAATAAACGACGAAATCGAGAACGAAGAGGACCGCGATGAAACTGATGACCCCATCGCCGATGATGCAAAAGAAACTTCCGTCTTTGATATTCCAATCAGTGGTGAAGACGATGAGAACACAACACCTGGTCCGTCAACAAGAATGAAGCGACGGAGATTGAACTAAATTTTGAAATAGTGAGTCAGATGTGGATTAGGCCTACTGAACGCGCCGCTTTCTCTACCTCATGGTGGTGTGGAAATGAGTATTTCTGCCGAATCGTGTGTTGAACTACACTTTACGGCGCTCGTACGCCGAAACTATTGGTTTTAGGAAAAAAAGGTAAAGACATAAATTGTAGGAAATTTTCTCTACTATTATTTTGTATAGATATGTTTTTCTTGCAAATGCGTCGGAAAGGAGTTATTATCAAAAAACTGCGCCTTTAGGCGCCATTTTTGCAATATGGCGGCGCGAGCGGCATAGATACGAGGTGGCAAAGTTAAAATTCCGAAAGAGCACGTCAAAATCTATAAAATTACCAATTTTCAAAACTCCCGGAAAGCTTTCCAAGTAAAAATACCAAATGACTGTACTAAGTTCCGTATCTCAAAAGGAACCTTTATAGGATCTCTTTGTTGTCCGTCTGTCTGTCTGCCAAGACCCTTTATCTCGGGGACACGTGGAGGTATCGAGTTGAAATTAAAACCATAAGTATACTCAGTTCCACAGTCCCTTAAAGCTGTGAACGTTAACTTAGAAGTTTGATACTTCTAAGTTAACGTAAAAAAAGATATGGCCGTTTCTTTTAAAAACTGCGAGCACCGATTCCTGAACTATTTATAATATGTACCTACAAATTTGTACAGAACCCTCAGTGGGCGAGTTTGACTCGCACTTATCCGATTTTTTTTTCATGTTCTTCCAGAATTAATTTCAATCAGCGGTAGTCTACTAATTAAGGCAACTGATTCACAATTGAGAAGAGGCAGATTCGAATCCTACTCATCATACCTACTACCGATGTGAATTCACTCCTAACACAAGCTATTAATCTCAGCAAGATAACAAGATTTATATTTTTGTAATACGACCTCTCAGGACACGACTCATTACAATTAAAAAATGTAATCATATAATTGAATCTACAGTGAATGAAAGTGCCAAGTTCAATAGCAGCCTAGCGGTGTTATTAACTGAGCGCATCACCCGGAACTGGTTCAGTCGAGGGATGATTACTAATCGTAATGATACTAAGAAGACGCCGACGCACATGTGCGCAGGAGTCGATGATACTACGTCACACTGACAAGCTATAGCGATAAAATGTCCTGCAAAATTATTGATGTTTTAAAGCCACGTTTACCAACCCGGTATTATCATCTATACTATGATATTATAAACAGGTAAAGTTTGTGAGTTTGTGACTTTGTTAGGGGTAATCTCTGGATCTACTAAACCGATTGTGAAAATTCTTTTACCGATAGAAAGCCACATTATTGGTGAGTGTCATAAGCTATAACACCACGCTACGACCAATAGGAGCGGAGCGGAGTAGATGAATAAATACCTATAAAAATATCGTAAATATGTATACTATGCACCTGCATACTATACATATTTTATAGGCATTTATAATTTAATATATTTATACTGAGACCAAAATTGTCCAGACCAATGTGTCATGTTCTATGAACATGACACAAAACACAATGGTCCCATTGAACAACAGAATTGAATGTCTATCATAACTTGCAACGTAAAAATTGTATGAGAACCATATGTTTTCATATAGTTTGACCAAGACCGCTGTACCGCGTCTTAAACGTCTTTCAGACGGTTGGAAACAAGCGTTTCCTCCAAGGTGACCTTGCTTGTTTCCAACGTGTAGACGGCTGTTGTAAACCAAAGTACTTGGTACTTGGTTTGCCACAGCCATCTACACTGTTGGAAACAAGCAAGGTCACCATCGTTTGTACGCTTGTTTCCAACCGTCTAAAATACGCTTTAGGAAGGCGCGGCGAGGTGGGGTCGGGAAACAAGACGCATAAGTTCACACTAGATAGATATTGTCAGACAGATTACAATGTCAGTTAACGACTTTAAGATACGACTAGGGTATAAAGCTCAAAATTATTAAAATTTATTATTAAATAATCTCAGATTTTACACGCTATGACGATTTAAACTACGTTTGAACGACGATTTAATTTATGGCGTGTACTAAAAATGAATTTGTGAAAAATGAACACTAGCCCCCTTATTATAATCCAAAGTAATAACATATTTGTAACTAGTATACACATATAATAATACCCATTAAAAATGTGAAAGGAACTCTGACGGTCTTAATACGTTTGTTACATTTTCCCGCTTAAAACGCTAAACTTATTTAGATGAAATTAAAGAGTCCCGGAAAAGGACATAGAATTAAGGCCGTACCCTGACCAAAATAAATAACCTTGTGTATTCGTTCCCCCTTAGCCGCACCGTAGCAATGCGCTCAGTTTTTGGAATAAAATCGTTATAAAATAAAATCTTGGTAGTTTGAAAAAAATGTTTCTAGTATAATGTTTTTTATTAAATTTTAATTGGAAGTAGCAATTAAAAAAAAAAATGGTACTTTACAAGAAGATGCATTTAATCAATAGTTATTTCTTATTTCTGTGGTTTCGCTGTGAGGAGATTAAATAAACATTAAACTCCTTTAACAAAAACAAAATCTACCATTTTGGAGTTAAAATGATGTAGAAATTTAATGTATTTTTATAAGTTGATATTTCTTATTGGATAAAAAGCAGATAGCTCCACAAAAGTGCACAAAAAATGGCTAGCGCTGGGTTATGCACAGGGAAGCGCCTTCATATTGTGTATATTACAATAACATACTATCTTTCGCCCGCGACTCCGCCCGCGTGGATGTTGGTTATCACGATAAAACCATCTAAGTCCTTTCCCGTGACTTAAACTATTTCAATAGCAAATTTCATCTAAATCTGTTCAGCGTTTAATACTTTCACATATTTAATATAATAATAATAATAAAAATGATTTATTGACTTAGGAAGCAAAATACTATAATTGTGAAAAGTCGATTCTACATTTACTTGTAATGCCTGTTCGCAAACAATAGGTAAAGCCCGAGAAAAGAACAGGCAATAAAAACTCATGGCCACTCTTTTCAAATTGCCAATGTTTACAATGTTTCTTTGTTTATAAACTGTATATGCAGGTAAGGTGCTGCCACCATTATATTATACACCATATTAGAGGACTTATGCAAAAAAAAGAGGTCAATAATATTAGAAGGGTACACGAGATTGGATATAATATTAAGATTAGATTGTTTAGTTAGGGTCCAGTAGCAAAGAAACAGATCGAATGTTAGGTCTTGCAGCATTCTGAGATCAACGGAGATAGCTTAGCTTTTCCTCCGCTGATCTCACGGTGCAGCAAGACCTAAAAGGGAATTATGACCGTGAATCACGCCGTTGTAATGGAGACATGTCCTCTCTCTGATTACATGCAATTGTAGTTAATTAACAATTATCTTCGCTATTCGAGAGCTTGACGATATCGTTTAATATATTGCCACATTTTATTAAGCAGAAATGTATGATAATCTATAACTTATTTAAATACTAGCTTTCGCCCGCGGCTCCGCCCGCGTAGATGTCGGTTATCGCGATAAAAACTATCCTATGTCCTTCCCCGGGACTCAAACTATCTCCAAACCAAAGTTCATCTAAATCGGTTTACCTGATTGAGCGTGAAAGCGTAACAGACAGACAGACAGACAGAGTTACTTTAACATTTATAATATTAGTATGGATATATTTTTTTTAACAAACGACTCCCACAGAAGGGTACAATCCCTGTGTCGCGGGGGACTTTACATACATACAAGTCACGGACACAAAGTACATCCAGACTCGGAACAACAATTTGTGGATCACACAAAGTGGTGTCTCGTGTGGGAATTGAGCCCCTCTTGCGCAGCAGTCGGATACACTCCCACCGCCCCACAGAGGCAGTCACAGAATTTGAATTCACATACGAATTGTGTCTGTATTTTACAAATAAATATTCAGAGAGAAATTCTCTAAACAACAGTGAAAACTATTTCAAAATCAATTTAATAGTATAGATGAATTAAGCATACAAAGAGACAGACGGGAAAGGTCATTTAAAATGGTAGATATCTTCTGAATATCTACCTAAATACAAACATTTAATACAACGGGGCAGGAAGCATCTTTTAAACACTATCTATCTATAATCACACAATCAACACCTTTCTAATATAAAACCAGTGAAATACTGTAAGTTTTACATCAGATAGGTCGCTTGCAAACTAGATGCCACAAAAACGTCACTTAAAAAAGCCGACATCTGCGCAAAAGATCATGAGTATTTCGTAATTTTTTCATCACCGTCTCCCAACCTTGGGTGAGGGAATCTATTAAATGTGCGCCGGCGCCCAACGACACATGCGTTTGCGGCACATCTTTGTTGTCACCGTGGGGCCGATAAAATAACAGAGAGATGGACTAAATCGAGAATATGAAACTGCCTTCTGTGGCGCGGTGGGAGTGTATCCGACTGCTACCTAAGAGGTCGTGGGTTCGATTCCCACTCAGAATAAAACTTTGTGTGATGGCCATGTTGGTTTTTTCAGTGTCTGGGTGTTATTTATCTATAATATGTATGTATTTAGAAATATATAAGTATGTTTATCAGTTATCTGGTTTCCTTAGTACAAGCTCTGCTTAGTTTAGGATCAGATAGCGTTGTGTGAGTTGTCCCAAGATATTATAATATTATTATTTTTATAATTTTTCGTGAATTTTAAGAATGAAAAAAATACATTGAAAAATACATTGAATCTCTTGTATACCTATTTTTTTTTAGACCTCATCCCTGCGTCCTACGTGAAAAATAATTTTCAATTTTGAATTTGGTTGTTTCAAGTCTGGGTGTACTTTGTGTCCGTGACTTGTATGTTTGTAAAGTCCCCCGCGACACAGGACTTGTACCCTACTGCGGGAGTCATCTTTAAAATATTTTTTATCTTGTAAATAACTAACTCATATGAGAATGTCGTTGATAGACAATTGTTTGTATGTATTTCTTTTTAATTTACATATTTATTTTAAACTGATCTCCGCAGTTCTTGTGGCCACAAACTCACACACATCGACCACACAAGAAGCTGTTTTGAATTCTTTATTATTCACACGCTGTGTCATTATAATAATTAAGATGTCTAACGACTATAATTCATTTTAAACCCTTGCATATTTCTATTAAAATAAGGTTCATAATCCATCAGCAGGTTATTAAACTAGTGACACTTTACAAGGATTTGTATAAATAAGCTTTGTTTTTGAAGAATAAGCCTTATTTTAGTCTAGTTGACTCGCGCAACTTCTTATGCGTCAATTTTCCCCGTTTTTGCAACAATTTTCATTGCTGCTCCGCTTCTATTGGTAGTAGCGTGATTGTTATATAGCCTATAGCCTTTCTTGATAAATGAGCGAAATCGTTTGTATATATGTATAAACGATTTCGCTATTCATTATTTTAGAGTTACTAATAGTATTATTATTTAGTTATCCTTAATTTATTAACGATTACACTTACCAAACACACTGGTTCATTCAGTAAAATTTATTTTTGTAAAGAAAAACTTGATGATTTTAAGAGAGTGGCACATTAGTTTCTTGGCAGCTTCTTTTCATAAGCTTTCCACTTGGAACTGCCGCCTAACCTCATTTGGTTTTTTTTTCAAACAATCATAATGTTATATTTCTTTTTAAGTATGTATTAAATTGACGTTTTCAAATAATCATTGACCTGATTTTACGAAATAAAGATATTTGAGTTTGAGTTTGTATTCAACACAAAAATATTTTTTCAATTCGAACCAGTAGTTCCTGAGATTATCGCGTAAACAAACAAACTCATCAGCTTTATAATATTAATATACATAGATTATCAGTTGTTATGTATTCAAATAGATTATTTGCAACTAAGTCTACAATAGTTGGTCTTAAACTAAGAAGTTACAGGACTCAGTACCTTTTTCAGGTGCTGCAAGAAATGCCGATATTATAATATATACACACAAAGTTGTATCCTGGGAGATCGAACCCACGATCTCTGCATTGGCAGTCAGGGTCACTAACCACTAGAACAACAGGCCAGTCAAATAGACAGTGCACTTGTGTTTATGCACACACTTTGCACTATAATATCTCCCGTTGACTACTCTCCTCTGCCTCACCTAGTCTCTCTCACTCTCATAGTTAAAATGGACGGAATTCCGATACAAAGAGGAGACGGAAAGATATCAGGCGATGGCCCGACGAACGACTGGTATGGAGGAGTGTGGCTAGGGTGTATTTTATGGATTATCCCACTTTTCACGCTGCAAAAATTAAATACGGGGTAACCAAAACTCCCGTATTTTTATAAATGTCGTCATAGCCGGCGTGCGCTGCTAAACATGGGCTGATGACGTCAAAGCAGAACTTCAAATAAAATGTAATTCCAAATTATTGTGTAAAGTTTACTGCACAAAATGACAATTTAAAAACTTTTAAAGAAAAATGATATCATGCGCATCACCGAATGCAAATTTCGCTGACTTACTTCTATGTTTTAGTCTATATCTCTGGTGTTTTAGGACAACGTTTTATACAATAAGACCTTCCCAGAAAATATGCAGTCTAATAGAGAAATCGAGAAAATCGGGTCATACGGGTTAAATAGAGAACACAGGAACAGTCAGATGCGACAGTTGGAACTGCCTCTGTGGCACGGTGGGAGTGTGTCCGACTGCTACGCAAGAGGTAAAGTCCCCCGTGACACAGGGCTTGGACCATACTCAGGCAGTCGTTTTTTAAAAAAAAACAGTCAGACAGTGGTAACGTTGCTTTACAGATATCTTGATCTTCTCGCTTGCCACTTAGTGCCAGTCAAATTGACGAGAGAAAACTAAAATTATATTTACTTAAACACTTGGAGTACTCTTTAAACCTATGTTTATGTAGAGTTAAGCATTCTAAGTTGAGTGCTTGAATGCAGCAATTACATAATTAAATATGGACGTTGTTATGTAATAATCTATTCTAGTCAAGAAGCTATGATCATATAGCTATGTATTGCGTATACAGTAATAATTACTTTCATTTTTAGAGTTCCGTACAGTTTTGCCATGTCCGTCCGCAGCTTAGCTCAGAGACTGTTAGTGCTAGGAGGCTGCAATTTAGCAAGGATACACATATTACTTATGCCGACAAAGAGAAAGAATAAAATCTTGAAAAATATTTTTTTTTGAGGGCTATATGTAAAGTACCAGGATGTGATTTTTTTTCTCACCTGTCCCATCGTATGGGATATAATTAGTTAGGTCTTTTAAAAAACGTTTAGGGGTTGTAAAGACTATTTTTAGATTTAGGAATCCGTTTGTGAATTATTAAGCTTATAAGTGTAAAGTTTTGTTAGAGTCAAGTGTCCCCACCTCCCTCTGCCAGCTAAATGGTTAATGCTGGGTATGTGAAAAAAATCACGGTTTATGTGTACTACTATACACTGTCGTAAGTTGAAACAGAAACAACAGAAAACCCACTTCTTAAGCCGCATTATTCGGATGGGGGGAGGGGGATAACTAAACCCTACATTGTGCGTGGCCCGAAATGCACTTGGCCTTTTTTTTTATAGACAACGTTGGACAGCAATGTAGGATTCTAAGTGGTCTTGTGGGGTTCTTCATTTATTCTATGTTATAAATGCGAACGTTTAGTCGTATGGATGGATGATGATTTGTAATTCAATCACGTCAAAACTACTGTATATCTGGATTATATTTGGCACATAAATAGATAAAATAGTAATTTTTGTAGGCATTTCTTGCCAATTACTTTATTAATACAATAATTGCATTTTTAAAAGTTAGAAAAATTTGCCGTCTAGACCCAGGAAAAGAGTCCGAGACTTCCGTATGCCAAACCGGGACCGAAATCGAACCGTCTAACCGGGACTATGTTACTAAACCTCAAATTCATCTATCCTTCCTGCACGCGAGTCAGGCCCTTGCTAGCGCCATCTAGATCTAGCTATTCCTGGGTCTGGGGGGTTAGACAAGGTACATTCGTTCCGTGGCGAATTCGATAACGCCGTACTTAGCGTTCACAAAAAATAATAAAAAAATGTCTATGGTCTTCACCGCAAACGTCAAATTCTATACTATAATTCTTTTCCATTATCGTCATCACTTTTCGAATGTGACTTTGTGCAAAATTATTGTATTAATAAAGAAATAGATTAAAGTCTCAAATATCACATAGGTTACAATAGACAGAAATATTTATCAAAAATTTCACGTGAACGAAGTCGCAGGTTACAGTAGTAGTTCAGAAACCATACTAATAACAGTATTGTAACTAAAAATGTCGACTTTCTCTACTTAAAATAGTACGAAAAATAAAGACAAAACATTCACTAGCTAAATTATTTTCCGTTATTAACAAAGTTGTATTTAAAATACATATCTAGGAAAAGTTGTATTGGAAAACAAACATTTCACATGAACTGATTGTTTTCCTAAAAATGCAACATAAAAAATAATATCGGTAAAAATAGTCGGTATTACAACATTATCAGCTATTCTTCAGTAAAATAGTGTTGTTAGTACATCACTGTGTTTCAGTTGAAGGGCACTGTAGCAATGGAAATTACTGATCTAACGAACTAATGTCCCAAATGAGGAGCGCATTGAGGTGGCTCTGATACGGGTTAGCGTGATGCTTATCATGCAGGACCTGCTCGTCTCCTCATCTAATGTACGTACAAAGTCCTTGTAGTATAAAAAAGAAATAGCGTATCATGGATTAAAGGAGTTAGACTTTACTTGAATGATAATTTATTCAAACCAGCTTTGTACTTAGTATTAGTTCTATGGTCTCACGAATATATAACATATTTTCCTTATCGTTAAATAGACTAGCTGGCCCGCGCAACTTTATCTGCGTAAATTTTCCCCGTTTTTTTAACATTTATCATTGCTATTGGTCGTAGCATGATGTTATATAGATATGCTTCCTCGATTAATGGGTTATCCAACAGTGAAATAATTTTTCAATTCGGATCAATAGTTCCTGAGATTACCTCGTTTAAACAAACAAACAAACTCTTCATTATATTTTCAAAACGCAGACGAGTCTTTTTACTTTTTTAATTTTTTTTATCCGTTATTTATGGAGTGCATACACAGAATAGACAGGATAATAGTTCCTCTGACCAGGCGAGGTGATCGTGCCTGGCTGGCCGCAACAAACTAGCAGCTTTGAGAACTCCAATATGAAGAAGAAGAAATTATTTATTATCCAATATCGTAATTCCGGATTTGAACAAATCTTGTATTATAACTTCGTCTGCGTAAATTTTTCCAGTTTTTGTAACATTTTTATTACTGCTCCACTCCTATTAGTCGTAGCGTGATGTTATATAGCTTATACCCTTCCTCGATAAATGGGCAATCTAACAGTAATTTTTTTAATTCGGATCAGTAGTTCCTGAGATTATCGCGTTCAAACAAACAAACTCTTCAGCTTTATAATATACTAGCTGTGCCCCGCGGTGTTACCTGCAGTTTATTAACTATGTGTTAATCCAGGGTGTCAGCTAACTCCATACCAAATTTTATTAAAATCGCTTTAGCCGTTTAGACGTGAAGAAGTAACAAACATACACACTCACATACTCACAAACTTTCGCCTTTATAATATTAGTGTGATGTAGATATGTAGGTACCGCCACAGATCCATTTAATTCATGCACTTATTCAAATGTCTTAGTTAGTTGGTACCCAAATCATCGTATGTCTAAAAACTCTTTTACTACTACTCTACTACTCCTATGTCTAAAAACTGTTATATTAATGTATGTAATGTACCTGTGGCTTGCTATACTGCGCAATGAGTTCCTGGCTATCTTCATACGCTTCAATGCTCTTGAAATCCAATTTGACCCCCTTCTGCTTAGAATTGACGCTGTTATACTTCGCCACGGTTGAGAGGAAGTCAGCTAAGGAAAGATCGGAAGTAGTGGCTGGTGGATGGGCCATGATCGGGATCTGGGGGCCATCTTTGCCGTTGAGAGTTCCCAAAACGATGTCTGCTTCGAGCATGCATACGTCGCCTGAAACAATAATAGGGTATTTGACTGAAGTCAAATCAGTCTCTTTTTAATAAATGTCAAAAACGACCCGCCTCGTACAAATTTGTATGGAATGCTAGCATATGACGTCACATTTTCTATGGTCAAATCATTTACTTTTTATGTTTCTTTTTATGATTAAAAATTAATAAAAATGTTAAATTAATAAATGAACATATTTTTCAGAACACTTTTTGACATATTTTTACATGGTCAGTATAAAATATTTTATTTTGATAGTAGTCAAATACCCAATTGTGGTTTTGGTCTTGTTTGGGGTCTATGCTGTGGTGGATCTCACACGACTAGGACTGTTAGGTACTCCTTAATTCAGGCTACATCATAGTCTAGCTAGGAGAACATCAAAACATTTTTGATTTAAAACTTTTGAGCAGTTGTAGGATGTAACAACTAACATTTAACACAGCTATTTGTCTAGTATTGAACATTGAAAAAGAGAATGGCTGCTAATTAACTTTTTTAGTATTACAGTCATAATAATGTTATACCTTTTAAAAATGCTTACGATGAGCCCTTTAATTTGATACCCATATTGTAGTATTCGAAACAACTTTTTTTTTACATTTCTTCATTTTGATATGTCACAGCCGCCATGTTTTTTATTTTTAAACATCACATAATAAGAACACTTGGGCAGTCAAGACAAATCTAACAACGTCATAATCGTATAAATCCGTCCATTGGTTTATGAGATATGTGGTAATAAAGAATATTACATACATACATACCTACAAGATACGCGGAAAAAACATAATTCCTTACAGTCGGGTAATAAAAAGAACTCTAAGAAAGTAAGAAAGGAGGAGTGAAAATTCGACTTATAAAGATATAAAAAATGGGTTCCAAATTTTAATCAAAATCTAGTTTAACGCGAGTGAAGTCTAGCTAAAAAGGTGTACGTTGATTGATCAATCTTTATACATTTAAGTACCTTCTCGTACAGACTAGGAATAAGTAGGTCTAAAACGGAAAAAATGGACATAGCTAGAGTACCTACCCAGAGTACATGAGTACCGTCTAGGTACTCACTTACGGCTCGTCTCAATATGATGACATATTTTGTATGAAGCTTAAGTTATATAGCCAAATCCATCGACAGATAAATTATTGAGACCAGCCGTTAGTAGAGCCACAGATAATATAATACTATACTAGTAGTAGAGCCTAACAAGTCTATAAATTTGTAGGAAATATAAATGTAAAAGAAAAGTAGTGACGTAGATACAATAACTTGTTCCGTTTCTGACAATATGTATGTGTGTCGGAACAGAAGACAATTACATAGAATGATTTGTAATATACTAATAACCGCTCGTGGCTTCTTTACATAACACTAAATAACATAGTAAGTTTTATAGGCATTTCTTGCCAATTACTTTATAAATATAATAATTGCATTTTTGAAAGATAGATATTTTTTTTTGCTTTCGAAATCCAACTCGCGAGCATGAAAGGATAGAGAAATTTGAGGTCTAATGACATAGTCCAGATAGGTGGTTCGATTCCGGCTCCGGTTTGGTTTACCGAAGTTTCGGGTTCGATTTCTGGGTTTCATCTATAATTGTAACCCTAATGCTATCACCGTTATTTAAAAATGAATAGTAGAGAGAGACAGAAATACTTTTGACCACGACTCAAAGTTAAGAAATATTCGGGGAACATGTCATTAGTTGTCGCAAAAACATGTGTCTAACAAAGCTAAGACCTAAGAACTGTCTTCCAAATATTAATGTAAAAGTAACTGCCTCTGTGGCACCGTAGGAGTGTGTCCGACTGCTACGCAAGAGGTCGTGGGATCGATTCCCAGACGGGACACAACTTTGTGTGATCCACAAATTGTTGTTCGGAGTCTGGGTGTAGTTTGTGTCCGTAACTTGTATGTTTATAAAGTCCCCCGCGACACAGAGTTTGAAACCAACTGCGGGAGTTGTCTTTAAAAATATAAATAAAACTGTCTCATATGTTTTCACGTTTAAATCGCTAAACCGATTTAGATGAAAGTTGGTATAGGAATAGTATGAATCCCGAGAAAGGACCAGGGATACTTTACATCGCGATGACCGACATGTAAGCGGGCCGAGCCGCGAACAAAAACTGCTACTTACCTACTGATGATATGACATAAAGAAAATAAAAAGAAAAAAAAATAAACACCCACCTGTACAAAAAAGATGGAAACAAGATCAAGTAATCTTGTGTCCATATTTTTTGTGCGAGCGGGTTTTTATATAATACATTTGAGTAGTAGGATGTAACAACCTCAGAACACACATATAAAAACTAACCTTTATCACAACTATTGTCAAGTATTGAAAATTTAAAAAGAATAGTTGCTAACTAATTTATTTTAATATTACAGTCGTATTATCATGTTAACTATACCTTTTTGAAATGCTTACGATGAGCCCTTTAATTTGATACCCATATTGTGGTATTCGAAAAAAGTTTTTATACACCTTTCCAGCCGCCATGTTTGTTTTTTTCAAACGTTACTAATCTAAAAACACTTGGGCGGTCTAGACAAATCTAACGACATCCTAATGTTTCAATTCGCCCTGTGGTTTGAAATATATGAGGTACCTAATAAAGAATAGAACTTGTATGTATGTATATAATACATACATACAAGCTACGCGCGAAAAACATAACCCTTCCTTACAGTCGGGTAAAAGAGTACCTAGCCAAACATATTTTGACGTGATGGAAAAAACATTGCAACGAGTTGCATAACTCAATAGTAATTAGTATGAAGCCCAAATCTGTCAAATGTATAATTGTTATTAATCGTACGGTTCCATGAATTAATCATGTGCGGAACGGGAGATGTTTATTTTAGATGCTAACTTGCTCTAAAACATAAGATGAAGCGGGAATCGTATATATTTTTTATGTCTTTCCTCTCTGTTTCTGTGAACGTTTCGTTGAAAGGGACGTATGTGTGTGATAGGAAGTCGGAAAAGCACGCACTACTGGATTTGAACAAGCGAGTACAGTGCTAGAGTTAGCCGTCAGATGTTACACACCATGATACTACTGTAAGAAGCCTATAAAAAGTAACCATCCTTCGTAGATATAGAAGCCTTGCTTCAAGCAACCTTTAAGTATTTTTGTCTACAATTTTTACCTGGGCGTGAAAGGGACAGCATGAGAATCAACGACAATTTAAAACTACGTGGCGTTTAAGTATTTGAGTTAAAGTTGTATTCTGCAAATGTATCCACATGACGAAATTTTTAAAATGTTGTTCAAGGTTTTTTTTAATAATAACTTTCACGCGGACCAAGCTTCTGTACGAAATAGTTATTTATTTCATCCGAAGAATGAAGACACCTCACACACTAATTCATACAAAACAAATATATTATGAAGACATGTTTATTCTAGTAAACCTTTTGTTACTAGCTTCAATTTATAACTTCTCAATTTGCCATCAATTTTGGTACACCCATTGACATAGAGACCAGGACTGCGTCATAGCCCCAAAAGATTGACCACTCTCTAGAAAGAGATAACGCTACTTTGTGGACAATACCTGTCAAAGATTGTACGAGTTTTTTCTCTTTTTTACGCTTTGCAGTGTATATTTACATTTTAATTGAAAGGGATGGCGCAGTCCTGGGTGTCAATTAACGTATTTATAGCAGTGCAGTAGCAGTTAAGTTTCGATTAAAACGGCCATTTTTGTATTCTTGTAACTTTGGGTTCGATCTCAAATACGCTTGCGTCAAGTATGCGTCTCAAGAGCGCAATAACGCCATTCCAGAACGGTGCGCAAGCACACCTATAAAACATACCTTCGTCGATATCTTGTAACTTGGACCACCAACCTTCCATCCTAGTGTTGCCACATTCAATTAAATCACATTATTCTCGCGCTAACAGCCTCTACCCTTTTCTTCTAACCGCGTACGTGTAAAAGAAACAGCACTATATTGTTGATTGATAGGTGGCGCAGCTGGTAGAATTCTTAGTAGGAATGTTGATTAATGGCAATATTATGAAGCGTTAATTGATGTTAGTAATTTATATGTAATTGCATACATTTCTCGCGAAGAATTATTATTTCAACTTGAAATAAAAATTGTAACTGTATTTGTCCATTCTATGTTTTCTTTTAATACATTTATTGGTTTAAGCCGCATTAATATTGGACATTTTTTATTCACTGTAATTGCAAAAATCGACTATAAAGGTTTTATTTTCACGACGCGATTTTCTTAAAAATTCAAGTACAACAATTTAATAAAGGCTTAATTACAAGATACCACCTTGTGGTTTAGACCATGCAAGTCATTATTGCGTCAATTTTATTGTATACATACAACAGGTAAACGAATTGACAGCTAAACTTTAATAGTTTTGTAAGAATATAAGACACGATTTAAAATTGATAATGGCTCTACATTAAAAAAAAGCTAAGTTAGCAATGCAATGAGTAAAATAAACTTAAAACTTAATATTTAGCGTACTGTAGGTACATACACCCAAATTTGAATTTATAAAAAATAATTATATCACACTAAGTTTATGTCTCATGTAGGATAGATATGAACCCACAGCCTCTTACGGCAGTCGAACTGCACCACCGAGGTACTCAAATTTATTTACAATAATACGAATATTATAAAAAAATTATGCAAGCATGAATATTTGTAGCTAAATTAGATTTTGAGAAAAGGAGAGTACTGTTTTTCTATATACTCGTAAACTTGAATCGGAGTAGTTTCAGAGATCAATACAAACATAATAATAGATGTAACTTACTCGCTAAAGCTGCATCTAAATAGGTTTTATTATTGACAGCATGAGCCCAGGTGACAGTCGTCAAGTTCCTCATCATCTCCTCATCAGATCTCACCAGAATGGCTGCAACAAACAAAAAAGTATATAATTAATTTCTACTATTATGGTAGATTTATAAAATTATTACTTGGCAACATTTCTCACTATTTGTCAAATGATAAAGCCGGATAATGCTATGTCAGCTGTTTATCGTTGATTTCTCTAAATATAGACAGTGATAGAGCTATGTTTTACATAAATTCAATCATTTAGGCATAATACTTTACGTTTTTATGTTTTGTTTCGCTAAAATGAACACTACACATAAACTCTAAAACAGTTTTTGTTTCCACAATCACAATTCTGTGTACTCGCACAACAACAAACAGAAACTAACTAATGTTACTGTTGCGAGTGGCGCTAGTTGCTATACAAAAGACAACATTTTCATTGTTAAATGTATAGTTTCAAGTTTTGCCACACGCAAAATATAAAATTGCGGTTCAATGGTTCTTTTTTTTTTGCAATGACGTTTCGTTTCTTTTGTTATTTTTAGATTTGAAACCATGGCATTTACGATCGCATTGGAACGCGTGGCATTTTTTTTTAAATATTGCCACTTTCATCAGTGATTGTACTTATATTTTTGCACTTTTTCAAAACCAACGTGTTTTTTTCGATAGTTAATGACGAATATGATTCAGTTTAGATACATAGGTAAGTGGATGTCATATATAATATTTCGATTTTTATTTATTTCAAGTTTTCTTAACTATTTAAAACAAAATAATCAATGTGATTTTGCTGCTATTAGAAAAAAAAATGGTTTCTTACAAATAGAGGTGTTTCTTTTTTCACATTTTACAATATTATTTTGAAAAATCAACTGTATACATCAACAGTTAATTAAAATAGCTTATACAGAGAGAATTTGAACATAGGTTCTAATTCGTGCCTTCTTATCGAACAGCCAGACATACTTTTCATTGCCCCTGGACAGAATCGAAGTTTAACAGAGACAAAAAAAGTTAAATAAATAATAATCGTATGTTAAACTTTAGTTCTAATTTAATGTAGGTATACAATAAAAGCTTAAAAAATACCAAAAATTTGGTATATAAATAATATTTTTTTTAGTTTGTCACATAACAGTCTTTTAGAAATCGTACGGCAGAATATTTAAGGAACTTTCCTTCGGTGTGGCATAGTTTTTGGACACCCTCTTACACTTTTTAAGTACAAACATTCGGTTTGCTTGTCATCGTTTCTACTAAATGTATATATATGCTGGCCGGGTGTTGGACAAAAACTTGGCCTACGCCTTATCACCCTACGACTGAAGTTCATTTGCACGTCTTATGACAATAAGATTAATTTCTCCTTGCAAAACTATTCGGACCGCAACATGGTTCAATCATATGTAACGCTATTTTAGTTTCACATTTGCGAAACAATTTTGAAACCTCTGAAGGATGTACTTACTGTAAATTAAGGTGAATATGAGGTATATTTAGATTATGGATTGCACATCGTTTGATCTGGATAAAGTGGGCCGGAAACCTACTGACTTATATACAAGATAAACTGAGAAAATAGGTTATCTTGGTGTAAACTTGGCGAAGATTCACCTTTTATTTAGGCGCCACTGGTTTTAAAGTCGTAAGCATATCTATTAGGTAGCTATAGGCCGCGATAAGTCATTTTTTTTATTGAATGTTATGTGTTTATCAGTCTATGTATGTATGTGTGTTCCTTTGTGGCACTATACAGACCAAACGCGAGGGCCGATTTTGGTGATTTATACGTCAATTGATTCGTATTAATCTTGTGAGTGTCACTAAAGCCTTAACAGCTATTAAAATACAAAATGGTGCCAGCCAGACGCCATATTGTGATAGAGAAAAAAATTAAAGTCAACAAACTATGTCTTGTAGGGTATCATAGTGTAGGTATTTAAAAATAATGACGAGGTATCTTAAATTTTTTTCTATTTAAAATTACAGTTTAGGATATATAGCGATTTAAAGTTAGTTACTAACTATTTTCACTCAATTTTTTCGGTAGTTACTACGACTTACAACTAAGCCCTATAAAAGTATTAAATAAAAAAATAAATGTTAAAAAACAAAAAACTCGCCTTCTTAAAAAAGATGAAAACAAGATAACCTTAAATCATGCAGTCGGAGGCATTTTAGTAAGTTCACTGGGATTCATTAATGCCTCCGACAGTGTTATTTTTTCTTATATATTTTTTTAGTAGGTATAGATAACCTAACTCACCTACCCAAGTGCAATATGAAAGAAATAAGTGTTGATACTCTTTGACAGAATATAACATATATGTAGGTACAGTAACTTAAGTCAAAAATGGTCTCCTAACCGATTTCGGTTACGGCAGCTAATCTCATTAGAGACTAGCCAACTACGCAGCAGATGTTATAGTGCACAAGTGTATGCGCAGACACAAGTGCACTCTTTATTCCCTCACTCTCAAAGTCCGATAGGCGCCGACGGTTTAACGTGCTCTTTAAGGCACGTAGGGGTATGACAATGTTCGAAAATTGTCACCCATCTATGGACCGGCAGTGGTAACATTGCATAACCTCGCTGATATCTCGATATGCTCGGTCGCCAATGAGTCAAGCCCCCTCTTTTACTTTACATAGTCACATTCATAAAGATTTATTGCGATAAATTTTAATCGATGTAGGCAGTAAAAATATTTCACTTTTAAAAACGCCTGTAGAGATTTGTATAGCACAAGACTGTAATCATATTGCTATGTTTAAAATAATAGGAGTTTCTTATTGGTTACTGATCAATGTTTGTAACTTGTCCCTTGTTTTTTTTTATGGTCTAAATTTATTTTTAATTTCAAATGCAGTAGCACATTGTGTTTAAAATATGAAGGAATAATTATAAATACCGAGTTGTTCAAAATTCGGCTGCATTTAATGCACATGAAGGAATAATCATAGATATTCAATAATTTATCGTCGAATTGGTTCACCTTTGGTTTGCGTGACCAGGGTGATCCCAGTTTAGTCAAAGGTCATATGAATGTCAAGGATTAAATCTATTGAACCCACAATAAATTAAGATGAACCTTATACCGAAATATATTTCAAAGTCTTTTTCTACTTTAAAAAATAAAGTTTCATATTTTATAACCACTCTTGAATTCACTGGCTGATTACAATAATAAAAATGAAATTTCCGAACGATTGCTTAACTTTTTTATTAACCATAAACAGTTATTTTTTTTATTACTAAATATACAAAAGCGACTTACCCGCTACAGCCAAGACGAGAAATCGAATCATTCTTTTTTCTTTATTTTTTTTTTCACTCAAGGAGTTTTCATATCCCGACGTGGTCTGATCCTGTCTTGTGGTACACTGTGACACCCTGGCACCTGTTTATTGCTAAATTGGCCAATCACTTTGTTGAGCTGATTGGATGTAAAGTGGTTTTCGAGATGGTCTCAAGGACAGAAAATGACGCGCGCAGTTAGGTGGCGTACATAAGAATATATATTATATAATAATAATATCTTGGGACAACTCACACAACACTATCTGATCCCAAACTAAGTAGAGCTTGTACTATGGAAACCAGACAACTGATAAATATACTTATCTATTTTTAAATAAATAAATAACACCCAGATACGGAATAAACCATCGTGCTCTTCACACAAATTTTATCCTGGGTAGGGATCGAACCCTCGACCTGTGCGTAGCAGTCAGACACACTACCAATGCGCCACAGAGGCATATAAAAATATATCTAAGATATATTCAGGTGATGGTGGTGTTTTTAGTCAATATTTTTAGACATTAAAATCATAGGTCTTCTAAATACTATGATCGTTAAAATATTTCGTTAAACTACATCAAAGAAACATGTTAATACAGTAATACAAAGTTTTTGTATTAGAAAACTAATTGAAATCCCAAAAAGAAAATAAAATAGGTAATCACAATAAATCAGGGACCCTAAACCCTTAAAAAGGGAGGTGTTATAAGTTTGGGCCCTAATTCTCTAACAAATTTTCATGGCCACTTAATTTAGGTACCTGATTTAGAATGTGTAAGCGTTGAAAGTCTTAAACGGCTATTACACTACCCTGAATCAGGGCCCTAAATCGAGGTGGCCTTGAAAAATTGTTAGAGAGTTAGAACCCTAACTCTTATTAACACTTACCTTTATTATCACCTACCCTATTACACCTCTCTTTTTAAGGGTTTAGGGTCCCTGATTTAGTGTAGTGTAATAAGCGCATTACCACTGTTACCAGTAGCACAGATAATATAATACCATACTAGTACCTGTAGGTAGATCTGTGTTCCTCTCGCTTGCATGCACAGTCCTGATTGGATAGACGGATTTAAATATATTGCTATTATGTTCAGTAACATTTTGTTATATTTATTGATAACAATTATTTTTTATATCATGTGTCAGTGGCTTTTTAAAGTGTGCAGATATTGAATACATCTATAGTCCAAGAGATACCTCTCTTGATTGATACAATGATAAACATTTTCAAAAAGTACAAGTACCGACATATTTTTTAATTGGAGAAGAACTTTCTTTCTGCAATGAAAATATGTTGTTTATAACCAAGCCTCTGTTTTAATTTTATAACTTTCCCGCCAATTTTAAGCAATTTGCTCTAATAATGGACAGTGCTCAAAATATTTTAGATAGAGTTATGGACTATAACCCAGATCACACAGACATAAGTAGTACCTATAAATGATAGTAATATATAGCGATATCATTTTATAGATATTTCAGTTTAAGATTTAATGACTAAGTGCATCAAGATCCACGGGGGCACGTGCCCCCCCGAAGGTTGTCTTGTGTACCGAATTCTATGTAAAGAAATAATTAAAAAAACCGGGCAAGAGCATGTCAGACTATGCTCAGTTTCGTATTTCGCAGTCGTTATTACAAATAAATGCACTACAAATTATGAAAAAAAATCCGATTTAAACAATTGTACCAGAAGAAAAGTGTATGTTTATGGAACTCTCGCCATTTTCTTTAGAACGTAGTTTTTCGGGAATCACTCAATGACGGTATATCCGATCCTGACGAAAATACAATCAATCAATCAATCAGCCTGTATCGGTCCACTGCTGGACGTAGGCCTCTCCTAACTTACGCCACAACATCCGGTCCTCCGCCTTCCGCATCCAATTCAATTCACGAAAAACACCTAATTTTAGTTTAAAGTTGTTTTTGCATTAAGCGCTACTTTTTTGTTTATTTTTTTCCATATTTTTTGGTCACACGGTTCAAAGGATAATGGACACAATTTATTCAACTTTCGGAGCGATTATTACCCACAAATTTTCACTCAATCAAAAAAACTTTATTTAAAACCTTTAAATGTTTTTAAAAGACCTCTTTCTCTGAATGATGAGCCACAGGTTTATGTTTGCTGATTTTTTTTTATTTGTACATGGAACCCTCTAAAAATATTGGTTTTATTATTTAGCTATCAAACTAAGTAGCGGCTACTACAAGACACCTTTTCACCAAAATTCATTGTTTAGTCTTTGAGTAAAATGCCTGTCAGATAGACATGACGAAACTTTATGGGTTAAGTGTTTGCCATTTTGACTACGGAACCCTAAAAATGCGTCTATGTTTTGTACTGGTAGTAAATAAAAATATCATCAAATGTAATTTCCAAAAAAGTACAGTCAGAAGTTTACCAAGTCTGACTGGAACAACTCTGCCTGCGTGTTCCAAAATATTAGAAGCTGCATTATGAAAACGTCTTAATATAGGTATTATCAATATCTTATTCGTAGCCATTTTATCTCTACTATCTATCAGGCTCATCCCGTTCGCTTTGGCGGTTATATAGATATCTTTTATCAATATCATACTTGCCGAAATGAAGATGTCATCATAGACAATAGAAAGAGAGCTGAGTGATCATTATCCTTCTCTTTTACGCCTTTCTGTTTACATTACCTTTCTTTTATACATTTAGGTAGAGAACAGGACTGCTCTATAACCTCACAAAATTGACCACTCTCTAGAAAGAGACAACGCTACTTTGTGGGCAACATTGAAGTAGAGAACAGGACTGCGCCTTAACCTCACAAAATTGACCACTCTCTAGAAAGAGACAACGCTACTTTGTGGACAACATTGAAGTAGAGATCAGGACTACGCCATAACCTCACAAAATTGACCACTCTCCAGAAAGAGACAACGCTACTTTGTGGACAACATTGACGTAGAGACCAGAACTGCGCCAGAACCTCACAAAATTGACCACTCTCTAGGAAGAGACAACGCTACTTTGTGGACAACATTGACGTAGAGACCAGAACTGCGCCAGAACCTCACAAAATTGACCACTCTCTAGAAAGAGACAACGCTACTTTGTGGACAACATTAAAGTAGAGACCAGGACTGCTGCATAAACTCACAAAATTGACCACTCTCTAGAAAGAGACAACGCTACTTTGTGGACAACATTAAAGTAGAGACCAGGACTGCTGCATAAACTCACAAAATTGACCACTCTCTAGAAAGAGATAACGCTACTTTGTGGACAACATTGACGTAGAGACCAGAACTGCGCCAGAACCTCACAAAATTGACCACTCTCTAGAAAGAGACAACGCTACTTTGTGGACAACATTAAAGTAGAGACCAGGACTGCTGCATAAACTCACAAAATTGACCACTCTCTAGAAAGAGACAACGCTACTTTGTGGACAACATTGACGTAGAGACCAGAACTGCGCCAGAACCTCACAAAATTGACCACTCTCTAGAAAGAGACAACGCTACTTTGTGGACAACATTAAAGTAGAGACCAGGACTGCTGCATAAACTCACAAAATTGACCACCCTCTAGAAAGAGACAACGCTACTTTGTGGACAACATTGACGTACAGACCAGGACTGCGCCAGAACCTCACAAAATTGACCACTCTCTAGAAAGAGACAACGCTACTTTGTGGACAACATTGACGTACAGACCAGGACTGCGCCATAACCTCACAAAATTGACCACTCTCTAGAAAGAGACAACGCTACTTTGTGGACAACATTGACGTACAGACCAGGACTGCGCCAGAACCTCACAAAATTGACCACTCTCTAGAAAGAGACAACGCTACTTTGTGGACAACATTGACGTACAGACCAGGACTGCGCCATAACCTAACAAAATTGACCACTCTCTAGAAAGAGACAAACGCTACTTTGTGGACAACATTGACGTACAGACCAGGACTGCGCCAGAACCTCACAAAATTGACCACTCTCTAAAAAGAGACAACGCTACTTTGTGGACAACATTGACGTACAGACCAGGACTGCGCCATAACCTCACAAAATTGACCACTCTCTAGAAAGAGATAACGCTACTTTGTGGACAACATTGACGTACAGACCAGGACTGCGCCATAACCTCACAAAATTGACCACTCTCTAGAAAGAGACAACGCTACTTTGTGGACAACATTGACGTAGAGACCAGGACTGCGTCATAACCTAACAAAATTTACCACTCTCTAGAAAGAGACAACGCTTCTTTGTGGACAACATTGAAGTAGAGAACAGGACTGCGCCATAACCTAACATAATTGACCACTCTCTAGAAAGAGACAACGCTTCTTTGTGGACAACATTGAAGTAGAGAACAGGACTGCGCCATAACCTAACAAAATTGACCACTCTCTAGAAAGAGACAACGCTTCTTTGTGGACAACATTGAAGTAGAGAACAGGACTGCGCCATAACCTAACAAAATTGACCACTCTCTAGAAAGAGACAACGCTACTTTGTGGACAACATTGAAGTAGAGAACAGGACTGCGCCATAACCTAACAAAATTGACCACTCTCTAGAAAGAGACAACGCTTCTTTGTGGACAACATTGAAGTAGAGAACAGGACTGCGCCATAACCTAACAAAATTGACCACTCTCTAGAAAGAGACAACGCTACTTTGTGGACAACATTGAAGTAGAGACCAGAACTGCGCCATAACCTAACAAAATTTACCACTCTCTAGAAAGAGACAACGCGATTTTGTGCACAATACCTATCTGTAAAAGGAGGC
This sequence comes from Herminia tarsipennalis, assembly GCA_945859575.2. Classification (NCBI taxonomy): domain Eukaryota; kingdom Metazoa; phylum Arthropoda; class Insecta; order Lepidoptera; family Erebidae; genus Herminia; species Herminia tarsipennalis. The sequence continues at coordinate 2,266,829 of OX243834.2, read as the reverse complement.
ACGAGTTTTTTCTCTCTTTCACGTTTTGCAGTCAATGTTTACTTTTTAATTGAAAGGGATGGCACAGTCCAGGTCTATACGTCAATCGTTTTACAAGCTATAACCACAGATAAGATAGGTACACATATACAAGACGTATGTTCTCTTTACTTTGTCTTATAACAGAAAGGTCTGGTCATATTTATAGGTCAAGTGCCCGAGTACCGTAAAATGTAATTATTTGACGTTCTAACATCATATAAATCGATGACCGGGTGCACTCACGAAAAGTGTCAAGATGTTGACTGGTTGCTAAGCATCTATCACGTTATTGATTGGTGGCTAAGCAGTCACGATACTGACTGGTTGCTAAGTAACTGCAAATGGCGATTGTAGCGACATGACAATACACAGACACGATACAATTGAAACTGTGTTCTGAGATTGAAACTAACGTTATTGATTGGTTGCTAAGCAACGCGAATGGTGATATGTTATCAATGTTACCGATGTAAACCGACTTTATAGACAACCATGTTATTTCTTTATTTTTCATTCGTTTATTTATATAACAGTAAAATCGTTGTCAATTAGAAAAGTAGAATAAATAAATTTTAATCGTTTTTTAAAACCATCGAAATAATGTGTATCTAGTCTTTAAACAGACACTGGGTCCTTATTCACGATCTTTATTCCGTGTCCGTGGCAAGCCCGTGCGAAGTGGCGCATTCGCGGTGCGCTGAAAAATGTCCGCCGCATATGCACGTTGATGCATTTCTAAGCGCAGCTCTCCATTTACTATTAAGACAAGATTCTGACAGTTCGCACGGACTTGCTACGGACACGGATAAAAATATCGTGACGGTTCACTAATGTTTGTCATAATTTAAAATGCCATAATTTCACATGCCATACCGGTATTTGCCATAATTTCATTAGAAATAACGCTTCAGTTGCCATAATCGTGAAATGACATAAAATGACTTTCACTAATTCCATTGGTCATAATCGATCAAGTGTCATAATAATTTAAATCCATAAATGTATTTGCTATAATTTTCGTTTTCAATAATACCATTTTCCATAACTTTTATTTACCATAATATAAATAAAGATAATATAGTATAAGCGCCTGCAATTTTTATGTTAATGAGTAAGTTAATATATTTTTTGCTTTCAGATTTTTTTTTTTATTACTTATCTATACTTGAATTATGTTGATTAATAAATGATTATACGACACAGATTTTTTATTTACAATTAAACCTGAAACTAAACCTCATATGGCGCCTACTTACTAAACTCGACGGAGCCCCGCTTCGCGGGGCTCCTACTTTTGGGTGGTTTAAAAAAAAAACCTAACACGAAGACTAAGGCGGGAGCTCCGCTTCGCTTCGCTCCCGCCTTAGTCTTCTAACCTAACCTATCCGAGTCGGATTGCTCTGAGTCGGGGTGTTAAAGATAATTAATTTCGACCTAACAATATTATGTATTATTTTCATAATTATATCAAATTTTGATTATGTCAAGAGTCGATTATGAGACGTGTTACTTATGGAAACTAATTATTATGATATATGTTGCTATGGAAAGTCATTTTATGGCAAATAAAAGTTATTACTGTTGAGTTGTTAAGGCAAACGTTATTAGTATAAATGATAATAGTGCAAGTAAATATTATGATCGGGGACGATTATGGCAAACAATATTAGTGCAAATTAATTTATGGCAAACGAGAGAATACCTATCGTGACTATTAAGAACAAACAAACTAACATTATAAAATTAAACGTAAAAGTAACTCTGTGTGTTTAGTTTACCCCATTTAGATAAAATTTGGTATGGAGATAGGTCGAGTTCTGAGGAATATTTAGATTTGTTTGGTCCAGATAGACTTGGAAACAAGAAGCTTAATAATGTTTTAGGAAACCATACCGTGATGATAACATTTAGCCTTGGCCGTTCCTATGCGTTACCGCGCTATCATAGGTCAACGTGAATAGCCCCTGGGTTGAGAAGATATCATATATCACCCATAAACGTCAATAATAGCATTTTAACAACAAATGTTTTGTCTTTGTTTTTTATTATATTTTTAAAATAGAACAGAAGAACTGGTAATCTATACTAATATTATTAAGCGGAAGAGTTTGTTTGTTTGTTTGATTGTTTGTTTGTTTAAACGCGCTAATCTCAGGAACTACTAATTTTATTTTGTTGGATAGCCCATTTATCGAGGAAGGCTATAGGCTATATAACATCGCGCTACGACTAATAGGAGCGGAGTAGCGACGTGAAATGTTGCAAAAACGGGGAAAATTTACGCATACGAAGTTGCGCGGGACAGCTAGCTAATGAATAAAAAGGGATTTGATGTGTATACGATAAAAAACTCGAACTTAGTGTATTATTTTATTGATACCAATTTATTTATATTTTCTACTTCGAATATTCGCATTAGAGGATTCTATAAGTAACTAGCTGTCACGTGCAACTTCGTCAACGTAAATTTTCCCCGTTTTTGCAACATTTCTCATTGCTGCTCCACTCCTATTGATCATAGCGTGATGTTATATAGCCTATAGCTTTCCTCGATAAATGGGCTATCCAACAGTGAAAGATTTTTTCAATTCGTATCAGTAGTTCCTGAGATTACCGCGTTCAAACAATACAAACTCTTCAGCTTTATAATATTAGTATAGATTGAATTGTGTGCATACGTCAAATCATAACAAGGATGATGGTCAAGACTTTAAACCTTCCCATAGACCCACCATCCTCTTGGATATATGGTCTGAAACTTTGGAGAAGCGCGAGACGCGGTTTTTTAGCTCCCTACAAATATTTTTCTATACTTATGGTATGATGGTCACTCTGAATTGAACAACACTCAAGTCAACCCTCACTGTTCTCCCGATCACTATGAAGCTAGTTTCAAATAGCCTTTAACACCGAGCCAAATTTGACGAATCCTATTTACGATGATTGGAGTTCCGCGACACATGTAAATCTTTGATTCCCGGTAACTCTCGCATAAGTCCAGTTAACAAATTTCACTATTGGAATACATGTAACCCGAATTAAAACTGCATACCACATTAATTGCCAATTCATTTATAACTCACTAGCTACCTGCCCCGACTTCGCACAGGTGTCATATCGTAGCTTTTTAGCTGGAGTTACATTTTCGTAGGGATCTCTAATTTTTTGACAGTAAAATATAGCCTATGTTACTCCCCGATAATGAAGCTTTCTAATGGTGAAAGAATTTTTAAAATCGGTCCAATAGTTTCGGCGCCTACTCAATTCAAACAAACAATCAAATCTTTCCTCTTTATAATATTAGTTTAGATAATAATACTCTAGTGTAAACAAATTAAAAACTAAACTGACAGATAGGTTAAGAAGAATTAAAAGATTCATTCTATGCATTATGTTCCTTTTCGCAGCGAGAGTCTTTCCCGATCGAATATGGCTTATAACTAAAGGTTCCAAATCTATTATTATTTTACTCGCACCATTTTTGGAAAATAGCTTAATACGTGTGTGTGGTCGATTAGATGCCTCTACTCAGCATCATGATGTTAAGCATCCAATACTGTTACAGTCCTCACATCATTTAACCAAAATCATTTTTGACCGTGAGCACATAATCAACTTATACGCGGGGCCACAGTTTCTTCTCGCAACAGTCCAGCAATTCATTTGGCCCATCAATGGTCAACATCGACACCTAGCCAGACGCATAGTGCGTAATTGCATAAAGTGTAGGCGCGTTTAGGGTAAAACTATATTTCCCTATAATGGGAAATTTACCTTCGCAGCGTGTTACGACAGACTTCCCATTTCGGGCAGTAGGCGTCGACTTTACATGTCCCTTTCTTATATTGAATCGCAAGGGTAAAGGTTCAAGACTTGTGAAATGTTATCCGTGTATCTTTATCTACCTACGATTTAAATGTGTGTATTTTGAGGCAGTGTCTGATCTTCCACTGAAGGTTTTATTTTAGCATTACGACGGTTCAAGTGGCGACGCGGAAGACCAATTGAAATATTCTGCGATAATGGCCGCAATTTTGTTAGCGCGGCCAAAGAAATAGGTAATTTCATGAAATGCAAGCAAACTTCCATACCAGATTTTGAAGAAGAGATAAAAATTAAATTCAACTTTTCCCTCGCCCATGCCCCCCATTTTGGTAGCAAGCGCATTCTAGGAAACGCATACCTCACTTTTCATAATAATAATAACATCTTGGGACAACTCACACAACATCATCTGATCCCAAACTAACAGACACCTGATACATACTTACATATTTCTAAATACATATTCCATACATATTATAAATAAATTTCACCCAGACACAGAATAAACCATCGTATTCATCACACAAAGTTTTATCCTGGGTGGGGATCGAACCCACGACCTGCGACTTAGCATTCAGGGTAACTAACCACTAGACCAACAGGCCAGTCATCTATTTTTTATTTGTTAATAATTTCAAGGTATATATTTTCCAAAGAGATAGGTAATCTTAGAATCTTCGACACGATAATTATGCTTGCGAACAAATTGTCAAAATGTTTGGCAATACACTAATAAATTCGCTAAAACATCATTTTATTGAGCATATTCTAATATATAAAATTCTCGTGTCACAGTTTTCGTTGCCATACTCCTCCGAAACGGCTTGACCGATTTTGATGAAATTTTTTGTGCTTATCCGGTATCTATGAGAATCGGCCAACATCTATTTTTCATACCCCTAAGAGTTTGTTTGTTTGTTTGAACGCGATAATCTCAGGAGCTACTGGGCGGCATTGAAAAAATATTTTATTGTTGGATAGCTCATTTATCGAGGAAGGCTATAGGTTATAACATCACGCTACGACTAATAGGAGCGGAGCAGCAATGAAAAATGTTATAAAAAAAGGAAGAAAAAAGAAAAAAGGGAAAATTTACGCAGACGAAGTTGCGCGGGTCAGCTATCTATGAGAATCGGCCAACATCCATTTTTCATACCCTTATGAGTTTGTTTGTTTGTTTGAACGCGATAATCTCAGCAACTACTAGGCGGCATTGAAAAAATATTTTATTGTTGGATAGCTCATTTATCGAGGAAGGCTATAGGTTATAACATCACGCTACGACTAATAGGAGCGGAGCAGCAATGAAAAATGTAAAAAAAAAGGAAGAAAAAAGAAAAAAGGGAAAATTTACGCAGACGAAGTTGTGCGGGTCAGCTAGTATGTATATATATTTTTGACTGCCTCTGTGGCGCGGCGGGAGTGTCCGACTGCTACGCAAGAGGTTGTGGGTTCGATCCCCACACGGGACACCACTTTGTGTGATCCACAAATTGTTGTTCCGAGTCTGGGTGTACTCTGTGTCCGTGACTTGTATGTTTGTAAAGTCCCCCGCGACACAGGGCTTGTACCCTAGTGCGGAAGCCGTCTTTTTTTAAAAACAAGACTTTTAATCTTGGGAGGGGGCGTTGGTATCTGTAACACAGTAATTTACTACTACAGGTATCATCGTTTCCATAATCATTGTACTGTGTATAAAATGTTATAAGTTCCAAATAAACTTATTATTATTATTATATGTGCTTCATTGTTTATGGTACAAACAACATAATGTTAATCATAAGACACCCATTTATTTACATAGGATTAAAAGATAAACATTCTTCAAGACTGCCTCGGTGGCGCGGTGGTAGTGTGTACGACTGCTGCGCAAGAGGTCGTCGTGTGTTCGATTCCCATACGGGACACCACTTTGTCTAACCCACAAATTGTTATTCCAATTCTGGGTGCAATGTATCCGTGATTTGTATGTTTGTAAAGTCTCCTGAGATACAAGGCTTGTGTATCCTACAGCGGGAGTTGTATATAACATAAAATACATCTGACGTAACATTCCAAGACCTAAGACTAGCCAAGCAAAATCTAGTTCAAATTATCCTGTCACCTACATGCCATTCAAAATCGTCCGAACGTCCGTGTAATTTAAGCACGTAACAGGACACGAAACAAGCGATTCTAACCTTTAGAGTTTTTCAAATAATGCTCAAAATAGCATGTAGAAGATGCTGGATTCAGTCTCCCGGTGTTCCTTAGCGAACTAACAACACAGAATATTATTATACAGACAGATGGCTCACAAATCAACAAGAAATGAACGCACACAGATGCACACGTACGAAACTCTCAACGTGAGCTGTCTCGGTTGACGATTCGACCGAGATCTCAGTACCGTAGTCGTTTTGTGTGTGTGGACCTACTTTTGCTCATTGTACGGAGCCGATGAACTGTATCTATATTTGTGCTAACAATGTCATTGAAGATCTGAAAGGAACGTGGTCACGTTTCGAGGGAATGAAATTGAACTAGCAAGATGGACGGTTATTGCATATCCTGCATAGGTGTTATAAAGCTTTGTGCTCACTCAAATACCTGTTTAACCAACTGTTATTGAAATAGGGTAATGTTTTAAAGCGTATGCTGGAAGAGACAAACGAAATAACGACATAGTTTCAGAAATAACTAGATATAAATAGTGCAGTAGTGTATCCAGAATAGTAGGGGGATCGTACCCCTCCCCCAGGGTTCAACTTTCAAATCCCCCAGGGTACGCACGTGGTACTTGCGTAGTCATCCATGTCTTACCATTAAGGCTCAGGCATTGACTGGCCTGTTGGTCTAGTGGTTAGTGACCCTGACTCCTAAGCCGGAGGTCGTGGGTTCGATCCCCATCCAGGATGAAACTTTGTGTGATGAGCACGATGGTTTATTCTGTGTCTGTCTTCTGCTGTTATAAATCTACTAGCTGTCCCGCGCAACTTCGTATGCGTAAATTTTCCCCGTATTTGCAACATTTCACGTCGCTCCTATTAGTCGTAGCGCGATGTTATATAGCTTATAGCCTTCCTCGATAAATGGGCTATCCAACAAAAAAATTTTTTTTTAAAATCGGACCAGGAGTTCCTGAGATTAGCGCGTTTAAACAAACAAACAAGCAAACTCTTCTGCTTTATAATATTAGTATAGATAATGTTTTTAGAAAAAATTAAGTATGTTTATCAGTTATCTGATTTCCATAGTTCAAGCTCTGCTTAGTTTGGGATCAGATAGCGTTGTGTGAGTTGTCCCAAGATATTATTATTTATTGAGGTAACACTCATACACTTACTACTACTTACAATACTACTACACCTTTTTACCGGTGGTAGGTCTAAGGCCATAGGCCGTCTTGTTGGTACCAGAATAGTGTCAGTTAATCTTCCGTGAAATAGTGATGTTAACACTTCACTTCAGTTGAAGGGCACTGCTTCATTTGTAGCAAGCACATCACTGTTTCAGTTGTAGCAAGTGTTATTACTGGACAAACGGAGACTTTTGAACTAACTAGCTGTCCCGCGCAACTTCGTATTCGTAATTTTTCCCCGTTTTTGCAATATTTCTCGTCGCTGCTCCGCTCCTATTAGTCGTAGCGCGATGTTATATAGCCTACAGCCTTCCTCGAAAAATGGGCTATCCAACAAAAAAATTTTTTTCAAATCAGACCAGTAGTTCTTGAGATTAGCGCGTTTAAACAAACAAACAAACTCTTCCGCTTTATAATATTAGTATAGATGTTTCAGTGGAATGATATTTGGCACTTTTCAAACAAAGATTTGATGGGCTCTGCCACTATTATGGGCTAGCGACAGCGTGACGTGGCGACCATCAGGGGCACGACTGCATGCCATGGAAGTCTCTTCATTTCGAGCTATAAAGAAACAAACACATCCTCTGTGTATTGCACTTTATAGGCCACTTAATCACTCCAGATGACATGAAGTTCTTTGAATTCAACCGCGTAGTCGACTTCATGGTCAGACTAAACCTTGAGGATATCCTTTAGGGAAGAAATAGGCGTCACAATAGGTCTTTTAGATTGCAGTGACTTCCGGGCAATTCATCCCGGCCTCTACCTAGATACAATACAATATGTCAAACTGCAAAAATAGCCTATGTCACCTGGACCATAATAGCGTCCAGTTGTCTCAATATAAATGAAATTACTTACGAAAACGATTAATTATGTTTAATCGATTAGAAATACTTACAAATTTTTAATACGACATCATAAAAAATACTACTTAGTTTGATAAACAATTTCTTTACGAAAATAATCGCTAAAATATAAGTTAGTAATGTTAACTATGGCAATGTACAGTAGGATCAACGTAACTAGGCCGGACTGAAGTAGGTGACAAGTGGTTGCGCAGATACATTTTTTGGAAGTAAATGGTGACAGGAAGTGGGGGGCGGGGGCGGTAACTAAACCAAGAGAATTAGAGATGCGATTACGCATTACATTGTCTTAATTAGTATTACTAATTCATGTTTGTTTGAGATTATTTTCGTAAAGAAATTGTTTTTCAAAGTTTCTTTAGTATTTTACTTAGTATGTAACTGTTCTAATTTTCAACTTTTATGAACTCATTTAAATAGTATTTTTATATTGTAGAATTAAAATTTTGTTAGTATTTTTAATCGATTAAACATATTTAATAGTTTTCGTAAGTAATTTTAGGGTCTATGACATGCGCGAAAGTGATAAGAACCTAACTTCAATCCGGTCAAGTTACATTGATCCTACTGTAATGCGTAATCGCATCTCTGATTATTTTGGTTTAGTCATTGACGTTGTCTATGTCCCAATCGTCATTCAGTGTGTAGTCATCTAAAGCGTCAGGGTCCTGGAAATAACGAAGTTAACTTGTATTTTAAAACACTGAATATTTTTTTGAGGGCATTCGATCCACTAGTAGTCTCTCTTTCTTTAAAACGAAATGCATAAATTATTGTTTTTAAACTTTCGCGATTTTTATACATATAGCTACTCTAAATTATAAACATAATAATAATAATATTTACACTACCTATGTACAAATTACTACATAAAATAAAAACAAAATAAAATTAAAACAAGCAGGCGTCATAGAATTCCTCCGCATCGCTATCGACGGGCACCGTGCCCAGAAGGCTGGCAGCATTGCCGCGTTGTATAGCAATGCTGATTCGCTGAGCGAAATACAGGCCAGCCTTCTGGTCACGTGAAGCGAATTATACATATTAGATATATTTCCGTGCCGTGTGGTACCGGCTTAAGAATAGTACCACCCCATCACTTCCCGTGGGTGTCGTCAAGGCGACTAAGGGATTTCACGGGCAGCAGCGTCCTCTGGGTACTTAAAGCCTTACTGCGATCGCCAACCCGCTCGCCAAGCGTGGCGATTATGGCAATTACCCCCAGGATCTACATACTAGTAGGTTCTAATGGGGAGATCCGTGCCCAGCAGTGGGCCATCACATGGGTTGATATGTAGATATATTTCGGGACTTAATCGCGTGAATTATTTAAAGGTACGATCCTTTTATTTACCCGACGTTTCGATTGGATTGCACCGATCGTGGCCACGCGTCGACCCGTGATCACGATCGGTGCAATTTGATCGAAATTTTTTTTATCGTAATTTTTTTGTTATCATTGGCGTTATCGACTTGCCACGGAACGAATTACCTTGACTAACCACCCTGGTCTCTAAGTCAATGGGTTTAGTTATGGCTCTCGAACCCCGCTTCCTGTCATCATTTACTTCCAAAAAATGCATCTGCGCACCCACTTGTTGCGCAACACTGTTGGATAGTCCATTTATCGAGGAAGGCTAACATAACATCACTCTACCAAACCGAAATGTTCCAAAAACAGGAAAAAATTACGCAGACGAAGTTGCGCGGGACAGCTAGTAATAGTACCTATCTACTTCTACTTATTTAAATTCCTACCAACATCTTGAAATTGGGTATTGCATTTTAATTCGTCTTAACACCAGGCAGCAGGTATTTGTATTTTAAACCCCCGATGCTAAATAAAGAAATATTTTCTAATAGCAAGTAGGTACCTTCATAATTGTATTAGAAAAATATATTTCAATTTGAAAAATATAGACAGCCGCAGTCGACTTGCAATAAAATACCAAGAGTAAGTACTAAAGGTAGAATCGAATCTCGGACCACCTGGGTCCGAGACTCTATGTACGTTAGCTATGTCTATGTGACCGTGGCGTTGCTACGTGATCGGAACAGTAAATACCAACTAAAACTATCTAATTTAATTTGCAATAAATCTCTACTGTAAACCCTACGTCTAAATATTTAGCTTGAAAATTCTACAAAAGGACGCAAAAATGTCACAATTATTATACCTACATATAATTAAAATTGTTACATCTATTAAAGAATTAGTATCGCCCTGTCAGTCCGCGTATTATAACATATTGTGGTGATAAGGTCTGATAATAAATAGTGGCAATGTAAAAAAAATTTACAACTTTTAATGTGCGGGATCTCTTCTTATTCTATATTGTGGTAACTCCGAGTGGCTCATTTGAAAACTTATAAGTTAATTGTGTTTATTATACGTCTAATATGCAGAATAATGACCAAGGTTTGATTTTTTAATCATTGTTTGTCATTTTGTCGTTTATAACCTTATATAGCAAAACTCAGGCATCCTAAGAAGATTTTTTCCTAAAGAAATCATATCAATAATAATGAAAAAAAATATTAAAAATTGACCTACATAGTTAAAAGCTATTAAAGTTTTCTTGTGTTCTTTGCAAAATCGCGCTCTCTGTGTCGCGTAGTATGCAATCCATGCTTATTATTGAAATTAAGTGATGATTTACATTTCCCATGACACTGTGAATAGGCTTTGGACTGTTAGAATGATTAACTAATTAAATACTAAGAAGTTAATTGTAAAATTTAACTTTATCTAAATCTATTTCATGGGAATTTGTTACCAATTCTTACCAAACTACTGTCATATTTGCACTATACGATGAATAACATTGTATATAACTACATAATATAAATAGCTTTGATTATATAATGTCTAGATTCCTAATTCAGAATCTAAAATTGAAGCAAAGAACTGTCAAAAAGTACGGTCAAATGGACGTACTTTTTGAGAGGTAAGAAGACTCCTATCAGATGTTCTAGCCATAGTTATTCTAGCGCGCCATTTTAAACGAGTGTCAAACGTCAAAAATAGTAGCTTCATTTTTTTTAGGCTTACTGAGGGAATGCTCCATCTAGACATTATTATCAAAGATCAGTAGGATTAAGAGATTAATTTTTGATATCAGATATCTCGACACCATAACCTATGTGTTACTTTGATGCATAATCTGTATTATTGTAAAGTTTTTTCAAATAGAGTTCAGTAGTTGTTTGTAGGAAGGATTAACAAACATCCATTCATTAAGCAAACTCTAATGATTTAGTTTTCTTGAGATACGAGTAAATGTAGGTATGACACATTGTAAGAGCAAAAATCCTTTGCCGTTAAGGCACAAAATTACGAAAGTACAGCAGTTCCTTCATACAACGCTCTCTATACGTTTTCTTGAGTAGTTTAAAGCATTACTGGATCGATTAACAATATTTTTTGATCATCAGTTGCTAAGTATTTTGTTGAATATAATCTGAACTCTACTTGAACTCTCTTATCACTTGGCGTGATTAGAAGTGCGTAGTTTTTTAGCGTATCGAAATGGAAGCACCAAATTTAACGAGTAAAGAGAGGTAAGTTCCATTTTGGCCAGTTATATCGTATTTAAATAGTAACAAGCTATGCCGGAGACTTCGTTCGCGTCAAAGCTGGATTTAAACTTATTTATTTATTTTATTAGGCACACAAAACACAAAACAGAAAACAGTCAATACAATTTAAAATTACATGTTACAAAGTTCGGTTCAAGACAGTATTCCAAAGACTGGCGCATACACGGTGCGCTCAAAGATGTCCTCGCGATGCATTTCTAAGTGCAGCTCTCTATTAATCACAATGACAAGCTTTTGACAGTTAAAAGCGGGGGCTTGCCTAAAACGAAAAAAAAAGATAGTGATTAAGGACCCAAGCTTTGGACCCAAGTAATAAGTTTTGACTTGTATTACCAAATTATGCTAAGCTTTTGACATAAGGTTTGACTTTCTTTTGAAACTAAATCCAAGATTGAATACATCCAGTTCGTTGCTGTTGAGGTAGAAACTCGTTATGGAGACGACACATTATGACGATAGGATTATAATAAGACGTATTGTTTATATGCGTGTTTAAGATGAAACTTCTCAGGTGCGTTTATCGATTTCTAAATTCAGTGTTAAAGTTTAAAGAAGATAATAATTCGGGCGAATCAATGATCTCTCTGATCTGAAATTAAAGTGGTATAAGTTACGATATCACTTCTGGGTAAATATGATGGAAACCGTCCTGTCGGGTCAGCCGCAAATACAATTCAGTAGCGAATAGCCTACATAAAAAAAATTGACTTATGCCTGCTTTACTCAGCACCGTCTATTGATTTAGAGGTATCCAATATAAATTCATCGTTGGAGGCGCTAGTGTAGAGTCAGGTCCCCGAAATGTCAAATTTCATAGTTTCTGAATGGGTTATGCGGGTTTATTTATATGACTATTGTTGTAAATATATTGCAGTACCTGAGATGAGTTCTGGCAAATATGAGTTACGGGTCAATGAATATCAGTGCTTTAAAACAATTCAATTAAAAAAACTTACTCATAAAACGAAAAAAAGTCAGTCGACCCGTGACCACGATCGGTGCAATTCGATCGAAATGTCGGGTAAATAAAAGGTTCGTACCTTTGAATAATTCACGCGATTAATAATTTACTCATATTTACTGAACGGTCTCTGTTTTATCTTTCGGAAACTTAAGTCCACCTTTTTTTCAAATAAAACGGGATGCGCAATACTGCGGCTTTCTCGATATTTAAACAGCACGGTTTTAAGATATTACATATGATTTAAATATAATTTAAACTTTGACAGCCAGACTTGTGCGCCAACTGAGTCCTTATTCACTATGCTTTTTTTCGATATCGCGACAAGCCCGCGCGAATTGGCGCATACACGCTCAAAGATGCATCTCTAAACGCAGTCCTCTATATACCATTACGTCAAGATTTTGACAGTTAAAAGCGCGGGCTTGACGTGAAAACGAAAAAAAGATTTGTGATTAAGGACCTTGGTAAACCAAAAACGGTAGCCTCATTCACAACACATTTACCCAAAAACTTTCTAAAAATAAAATAATAATGTAATAATAATCACACTAATATTATAAAAGCGTAAGTTTGTGAGTGCGTGAGTGTGTATGTTTGTTAGTTATTTACGTCTAAACGGCTGGAGGGATTTTAATAAAATTTAGTATGGAGTTAGCTGACCCTCTGGATTAACACATAGGCTAATAAAACGCGGGTAACACCGCGGGGCACGCTAGTAATAATATAATCTTTAATCAGACAATTTTAACAGTTTACTTATTTCTATAATACATTTTCATACAACTCTGTTGAGTCGACATCGACAACTTCAATTGTTTACATATATCAACCCATATGATGGCCCACTGCTGGGCACGGGTCTCCCCAGTAGAACCTACTAGTATGTAGATCCTGGGGGTAATTGCCATAATCGCCACGCTTGGCGAGCGGGTTGGCGATCGCAGTAAGGCTTTAAATACGCAGAGGACGCTGCTGCCCGTCCTCCGGGGTGAAATCCCTTAGTCGCCTTGACGACACCCACGGGTAGAGATGGGGTGGTACTATTCTTAAGCCGGCACCACACGGCTTCAATTGTTTGCCCTTTGCCAAAGGCCTCCTCCATTCCTTTCTATACTGCTCAGGGTTATTACTATCATTTTTTTCGTTTCCGCGGCAAGCCCGCGCGATTTGGCGCTTGCGCGATCGGTGCAATTCGATCGAAATTTTTAAGCTATTGCATAGCTTCTATCGCGGGCCTTGAGCGCGGGGACCGAATCCAGAAATTCCGTTACCTAACAAACCTCACGCTCCCCACTCCGACTGGAACAGCGGTGATACTTTTTAGTTTTGCCATCTACTACTACTTTTAATGACTTTTTTTAAATGAAAAAAAAAATGTAAAAAAAAATTAAAGAAAACTTAAAGAAAACTTAAAGAAAACTTAAAATTACAAAAAAAGGAATTAAAAAAAATTTTTTTTTTTTTAATTCCTTTTTTTGTAATTTAAAAAATGAAATTAAAGAAAAAAAAATTAAAAACATTGTTTTTATAATGAATTTTTTTTTTTTTTTTTATTGCTTAATTTGATAAAAATTCTATGCAATAGCTTTACCGCGGCAGTCCCCGAGTGCCACACATTTTTTTTTATTGTAATCTTTTGTTATCATTGGCGTTATCGAATTTGCCACGGAACGAATTACCTTGTCTAACCAGCCTGGTATCTACGTCAATGGGTTTAGTTATGGCCCCCGACCCCCGCTTCCTGTCATCATTTACCTACTTCCAAAAAATTCGTCTGCGCAACCACTTGTTGCGCAACACTGTTGGATAGTTCATTTATCGAGGAAGGCTAACATAACATCACTCTACGACCAAAAGGAGCGGAGCAGCAATAAGAAATGTTGCAAAAACGGGAAAAAATTACGCAGACGAAGTTGCGCAGGACAGCTAGTGATAGATATATCTACTTCTACTTATTTCAATTTCTACCAACATTTTGAAATTGGGTATTGCATTTTAATTTGCCTCAACACCAGCCAGCGCACTTGGATAGCCCTTACCTAGATACTGACAAATACTCGCCCCAGCAGGCATTTGTATTTTGAACAACCGATGCAAAATCACTACATAGTATAAAACAAAGTCGCTTTCTCTGTCACTATATCCCTATTTATGCTTAAATCTTTAAAACTACACAACGGATTTTGATGCGGTTTTTTTTAGTGATTGAAGAGGAAGGTATATAACATCCATATATTTTATACCTGTGCGAAGCCGGAGCGGGCCGCTAGTAAAGAAATATTTTCTAATAGCAAATACCTTCATAATTGTATTAGAAAAATATATTTCAATATGAAAAATATAGACAGATGCAGTCGACTTGCAATAAAACACCAAGAGTAAGTACTAGAGGTAGAATCGAATCTCGGACCACCTGGGTCCGAGACTCTATGTACGTTAGCAATGTCTACGTGACCGTGGCGTTGCTACGTGATCGGAACAGTAAATACCAACTAAAACTATCTAATTTAATTTGCAATAAATCTCTAGAGTAAACCCTACGGCTAAATATTTAGCTTGAAAATTCTACAAAAGGAGGCAAAAACGTCACAATTATTATACCTACATATAATTAAAATTGTTTAAATCTAATAAAGAATTAGTATCGCCCTGTCAGTCCGCGTATTATAACATATTGTGGTGATAAGGTCTGATAATAAATAGTGGCAATGAAAAAAAAATTGACAACTTTTAATGTGTGGGGATCTCTTTTATCCAATATTGTGGTAACTCCAAGTAGCTCATTTGAAAACTTAATTGTGTTAATCATTCGTCTAATATGCAGAATAATGACCAAGGTTTAATTTTTTATTAATTTTTTGTCATTTTGTCGTTTATAACCTAACTTTTATCTAACTATCAAAAGCTGAATAACTAACTGCTGTTCATAAAAGCTGTTTTCGTTTTCATATTTGATTTTTGTAGCCTACGTATTAACTACATTAATGTAAACTTACATCAAAAATTGTTCTCGAATTTTGCCGTGAGAAAGCAACAAACTACATAAATATGAATGATATAAACATACATATTATAAATCCTCAAAGACTTTTGAATATTAGTATCTACAACATTGTTTTTCATACAGAGCAAAGCTCAGACACCTTCAAGATTATTACTTCAAGAAATCATATAAGTTATAATTTAAAAAATAATTGACCTACATAGTTAAAAGATAAGTTTTCTTGTGTTCTTTGCAAAATCGCGCTCTCTGTGTCGCGTAGTATGCAATCCATGCTTATTATTGAAATTAAGTGATGATTTACATTTCCCATGACACTGTGAATAGGCTTTGGACTGTAAAAATGATTAATTCATTAAATATTAAAAGTCAATTGTAAAATATAACTTAGTCCAAAAACTACTTTATGGGAATTTGTTACCAATTCTTAGCAACTACTGTCAGATTTGCACTAAACAATGAATAACGTTGTATATAACTACATAATATCAGTAGCTTTGATTATATAATGTCTAGATTCCTAATCCGGCATCTAAAATTGAAGCAAAGAACTGTCAAAAACTACGGTCAAATGGACGTACTTTTTGAGAGGTAAGAAGACTCCTATCAGATGTTCTAGCCATAGTTATTCTAGCGCGCCATTTTCAACGAGTGTCAAACGTCACAAATAGTAACTTCATTTTTTTTAGGCTTACTGAGGGAATGCTCCGTCTAGACATTATAACCAAAGATCAGTAGTATTAATAGATGTAGTTACTAGCTTTTTGATATCAGATATCTCGACACCATAACCAATAACCTATGTGTTACTTGATGCATAAGCTGTATTATTGTAAAGTTTTTTCAAATAGAGTTCAGTAGTTGTTTGTTGGAAGGATTAACAAACATCCATTCATTAAGCAAACTCTAATGATTTAGTTTTCTTGAGATAAATGTAGGAATGACACATTGTAAGAGGGAAAATCCTTTGCCGTTAAGGCACAAAATACCGAAAGTACAGCAGTTCCTTCATACAACGCCCTCTATACGTTTTCTTGAGTAGTTTAAAGTATTACTTGCTTTGCTTTGCTTTGATCATCAGTTGCTAAGTATTTTGTTGAATATAATCTGAACTCTACTTGAACTCTCTTATCACTTGGCGTGATTAAAAGTGCGTAGTTTTTTAGCGTATTGAAATGGAAGCACCAAATTTAACGAGTAAAGAGAGGTAAGTTCCATTTTGGCCAGTTATATCGTATTTATATAGTAACAAGCTGTGCCGGAGACTTCGTTCGCGTCAAAGTTGGATTTAAATTTATTTATTTATTTTATTAGGCACACAAAACAGAAAACAGTCAATACAATTTAAAATTACATGTAACAAAGTTCGGTTCAAGACAGTATTCCAAAGACTGGCGCATACACGGTGCGCTCAAAGATGTCCTCGCGATGCATTTCTAAGTGCAGCTCTCTATTAATCACAATGACAAGATTTTGACAGTTAAAAGCGCGGGCTTACCGTAAAAGTGAAAAAAAAGATAGTGATTAAGGACCCGAGCCATTTACTAAGGACCCAAGTAATAAGTTTTGACTTTTATAACCAAATTTGGCTAAGCTTATGACATAATTTGTCTATAAATGTTGATAAACTTTCGCGATTTGTACACATTATTAAAATATATACATTACGGGTCTTAATCGCGTGAATAATTTAAGGTAAAATACCTTGTTTATTGCCCGACGTTTCGACCGTATATTATATTAACCGTATATTAAAACGGAGGCGACGCTGAGCTCAACTAGTCTTCCCGTGACCACGGCCGTTGCAATACGGTCGAAACGTCGGGCAATAAACCTTAAATTATTCACGCGATTAAGACCCGTAATATATATATTTTAATAATAATTTGTCTAACCTTTCTTTTGAAACTAAACAATCCAACATTAAATACGTCCAGTTCGTTGCTGTACTGAGGTAGAAACTCGTTATAGGGACGACACATTATGACGATAGGATTATAATATTACTAGCTGACCCGCGCAACTTCGTCTGCGTAAATTTTCTCCTTATTTCTCCACTATTTAATGGATGTTGTTAACCTTCCTCTTCAATCACTCTATCTATTAAAAAAACTGCATCAAAATCCGTTGCGTAGTTTTAAAGATTTAAGCATACATAGGGATATAGGGACAAAGAAAGCGACTTTGTTTTATACTATGAAGTGTTATGACGTATTGTTTATATGCGTGTTTAAGATGAAATTTCTCAGATGCGGTTATCGATTTCTTAATTCAGTGTTAAAGTTTAAAGAAGATAATATTCCGGCGAATCAATATCTCTCTGATCTAAAATTAAAGTGGTATATGTTACGATATTACTTCTGGGTAAATATGATGGAAACCCTCCTCCTGGTCCTGTCGGGTCAGCCGCAAATACAATTCAGTAGCGAAGAGCCTACATAAAAAAAAATCGACGTATGCCTGCCTCTCAGCACCGTCTATTGATATTATACTTAGATTTAGAGGTATCCAATATAAATTCGTCGTTGGAGGCGCTAGTGTAGAGTCAGGTCCCCGAAATGTCAAATTTCATAGTTTGTGAATGGGTTATGCTGGTTTATTTCTAAGACTATTGTTGTGAATATTCTGCAGAACCTGAGATGAGTTCTGGCAAATATGAGTTAGGGGCAATGAATATCAGTGATTTTAAACAATTCAATTCAAACAACTTACTCATAAAACAATTCAATTCAAACAACTTACTCATAAAACAATTCAATTCAAACAACTTACTCAAAAAACAATTAATTTTTTTTAAGATAGCTAGCGATGTGAGGTTGTGGTCCCACATTACTAGCAATCCTGTTAACCCCTCCAGCTAAGCTCTCTGGCTTGTGTTAGGAATGGGTTCACGTCGGTAGTATAATGGCCAGGATTCGAACCCACCAACTCACGATTGCGAGACCGATGCCTTACCCATTAGGCTACCACCACTTCAATTCAAACCACTTACTCATAAAACAATTCAATTCAAACAAAAAACCACAATCGGTGCAATTCGATCGAAACGTCGGGTAAATTAAAGGATCGTACCTTAAAATAATTCACGCGATTAACTTCTGAAATATATATATTAACTGACTCATATATACTGAACGATCTCTGTTTCATCTTTCGGAAACTTATCCAACTTTTTTCAAATAAAACGGGAAGCGCAATACTGCGACGTTCTCTATATATAAACAGCACGGTTTTAAGATATTACATATGATTTAAATATAATTTAAACGTTGACAGCCAGAGTTGTGCGCCAACTGGGTCCTTATTCACTATGCTTTTTTTTTCGATATCGCGACAAGCCCGCGCGAATTGGCGCATACACGCTCAAAGATGCATCTCTAAACGCAGTCCTCTATATACCATTACGTCAAGATTTTGACAGTTAAAAGCGCGGGCTTGACGTGAAAACGAAAAAAAGATTTGGGATTAAGGACCTTGGTAAACCAAAAACGGTAGCCTCATTCACAACACATTTACCCAAAAACTTTCTAAAAATAAAATAATAATGTAATAATAATCACACTAATATTATAAAAGCGTAAGTTTGTGAGTGCGTGAGTGTGTATGTTTGTTAGTTCTTCACGTCTAAACTGGAGGTGGCTGGAGGGATTTTAATAAAATTTGGTATGGAGTTAGCTGATTAGTTAGCTCTGGATTAACACATAGGCTAATAAAACGCGGGTAACACTGCGGGGCACAGGTAGTAATAATATAATCTTCAGACAATTTTAACAGTTTACTTATTTCTAAAATACGTTTACATACAACTCTGTTGAGTCGACATCGACAACTTCAATTGTTTGCCCTTTGCCAAAGGCCTCCTCCATTCCTTTCTATACTTCTCAGGGTTATTACTATATTTTTTTTCGTTTTCGCGGCAAGCCCGCGCGATTTGACGCTTGCGCGGTATTGCTCGTGATAATAATCATGCTTTCCTACTTTTATAACTTTTTCCTTCCTTCTTCCTTTTTTTCTTCTGTAAGTCCTTCTTCGGGACACAAACTATCTCTATTTAAAATTTAATAAAATCGATTGAACGGCTTAAGAGTGAAAACGTAACAGACAGATTTTCTCATTACTCACGTCATTGCCTGCGGCACCGCCTGCGAAGGTGACTTTACACTGTTAGAGTTGATTTTGACTTTTTATTAAAATGCTGAAATAGGTGTAGCTACTTGTCTCTATTTACAACATTTCTCCATTTTAAACTAAAACGCCAAATACGAAATTTCGCAGACCTAACTTTAAAACTGACGGAGTTTCAAACAAACTTGTAACCCATTGGGGGTTGATTTTCAACGCTGAAACAAATGTTTCATTATTTTAAATGAAAAGCCAAATTTAAATTTCACAGATATAACTTTTAAACTGACGGTGTTTTATATAAACTTGCAACACCTATTTTACCCCGCTGGGGATTAATTTTCCAAAAACGCTGAAACCTGTATTTCATTATTTTAAACCAAAAAGTCCAATACAACATTTTAGTAGTTCTGGAGTTTCATACAAACTTAAAACCACGGTTTTGTCCCCTTAAGAATTTAAAAAAAACCCTTCTTATCGGATGCCTACATTATTTAAGAAATACGTCCTCCAAATTTAAGTCTCTACGATCAGCGGTTTAGGCTAAGCGTTGATCCATCAATCAGTCAAGACAACGAATTTTATAAATAGATCTATGTGTGCTGTGTGCATTAGTTCGCCGCCCGTTTTTAAAGATTGAGAGATGTTGTTGTAACTTACAATGCTTTTCTTTTCTGTTTCTTAACAAATGCTTTTCTTTGTTAATTTTAGTCAACCATATTAATTAAAAAAATATTTGTTTAAGGACATTCATCAAGCCCCTTAGAGGAGCTTATTTTGAGGGAATTTGGTAAGTACTTATCAATCTTATAATGCTACGTTTACGTGCTTAGCAAGTCTAAACAAGTGTCCACAAACACAAGCAGATTAACGGGGTGTTAGGTTTAGCTCGTTGCTGAGTAAGCTTGTCGCCGATCGATTCGGACTAGGGCATTGAGGTTTTAATGTACTAGACTAGGGTCGGTTTTTGAACATAGATAAAAATACGGAACCCTAAAAAGCTTGCGGCAAGCGCTTGCGACGTATTTACACGTTGGAGCGTGTTTCGTGTCGTTTACAAGCTGTCTACGACTGCGTATCGATATTGATTAGTTGTTTAAATTTGAATAAAAATATGTCAAGCCAAACGCAATAGCCGACACAACTTCAATGTCCACGTCTGCTATATTTGCCTGTTCGGAACGCATTAACGCACTCACCTCTAGGCTTTTATAAAGACTTGAAGCTTGTGGACGTTTGCCAAGCCTCGGCAAGCGTGTCACCATAGCATTTAACTGTTAACCATGTGCCTACCTATAAGTAGGTAGTTATTTATTAGTTGTGTCATTTTTCAACCTTTCCCATACTACTCAACTTTACAAATATACACGGTCTCAGACATAAAATACCTACCTACATCTAGACACGGGATGGATATAAATTTGTTCCGAGTTTGCTGTTCCGAGAACACCAAATTTATATCACACAAAGTGGCGTCTCCGTGTCAAATTGAAACTACGACCTTATGCTAACCAACTCGAAAATAGGTCTTGTATGTAGATAATGTGTCTTCGCGATTTTCTTAAAAACTACTGATCCGATTTGGATAAGGCTTTCATTATTCACTTGCATATTTCTGAGAAGTATATAAAAGCTATAAATGTTGACAAACTTTCGCGATTTGTACACATTATGAAAATATAAATATTACGGGTCTTAATCGCGTGAATAATTTAAGGTAAAATACCTTGTTTATTGCCCGACGTTTCGACCATATTGTAACGGCCGTGACCACCTTAACCTTAAAATTATTCACGCGATTAAGCCCCGTAAAAAAAAATATATATATAGTTTTTTTTTTTCATAAACTATATAAAAGGTTGTTCTAAGTAATAAGACACCAGAGCTATATAAGACTGCTTCTGTGGCGCGGTGGGAGTGTATCCGACTGCTACGCAAGAGGTCGTGGGTTCGATCCCCACCCAGGATAAAACTTTGTGTGAGGAGCACGATGGTTTATTCTGTGTCTGGGTGTTATTTATCTATATTAAGTATGTATTTAGAAATATTTAAGTATATTTATCAGTTGTCTGGTTTCCATAGTACAAGCTCTGCTTAGTTTGGGATCAAATAGCGTTGTGTGAGCTGTCCCAACATATTATTATTATTATTATATAGTCTTAAACATAATTTAAAGTAAGTCAGTGAATTTCCATTAATTGGTGATGTGCTTAACTTTCATTTGTCGATCGGTTTATTTTTATTTTTTTATGAGACTTAAGTTTAAATAAAATCTCTTTTTCTTCTTACGCTAACTACTGCTTTCAGGTTCATTTAAGGCATCATATAAAACGCAGGGGCAGGCTCAAGTGAACATCATAGTACAGCCGGCTTCTTTGTTCAGGTTAGTGTAGGCTTTGGGACTAGCAGGAATGGCTATGCCGTTGGGTGGGTCGCCGAAGAAATAGTAAATTCCGGCGACCCATCCGTGAAAGGGGCGAGTTGGTACACGACCGATTTTAAGTGGGGGCAGGTCCCACACTACCTCCAGCGTCTGCCCCGGGTGCTGGAGGTAGGCGTTAGGCATTTTTTACGGCCATAAAAAAAAATGTACTTTGGGGCTGCTCGTTTCTTCATTTAGGGGTATAAAATAAACAGGTGACTTCCTGGTCATCCACAACCTAGATTGCCGATTGGATGTCTCGGTTTCGCTTCCTGGTACTGAACTAGTTTTAGGGTTCAGTAGCCAAAATGCCCAAAACGGTACCCTATTAGCTCAGATACTGTTAGTGCCAGAAGGCTGTAATTTTGCATGAACGTTAGTAATATATAAGGTTGGTGTTAAAAAATTAACTGCAATAATTTTAACCAACGGTGCCAAGTGATATTTAATAAATAATTACCAAAACAAAAATCGTATGTAACAATTTAAAGGGGTTAAAGTTATGCGCTATTTTCTTTACTCTCATCCATACTAATATTATAAATGTGAAAGTAACTCTGTCTGTCTGTCTGTCTGTCTGTTACGCTTTCACGCTCAAACAGCTGAACCGATTTAGATGAAATTTTGTATGGAGATAGTTTGAGTCCCGAGGAAGGACATAGGATAGTTTTTATCGCGATAACCGACATCCATGCGCGCGGAGCCGCGGGCGAAAGCTAGTATTCTCATAAATTTATATGCGCACTGTACCAGGGTCACTGGCCGCGCGCATTTAAAACAGCTGATTCTAATTTTCCAATCACATTTCTCAAACTTTGGACTGACAATTTATCGAACTTATAATTTTTTTTTTAACAGCTTTCCAAGTGAGAAGTAACAACAATTTTGTACAGATTTCATTGAAAAATACTTATATAAAGTTGTTAGTAGTATGAATAAAACCAAGAGAAAGCCCACTTCTTAAGACGCATTATTTGGATGAGGACTACGGAACCCTACATTGTGTGGCCCGACATGCACTTCCCCGGTTTTTTTTCTATCTAATACAATGATAATAATAATAATAATAACAATATAGCTAACAAAAATTAAATATATTTAATTTTTGTTAGCTATATTTAAAAATGTAATTTATATGTATTTAATTTTAATAAAGAGAATAATAATAAAAATCATTTATTCACTTAGGAAGCATGATTGCAAGCAATGATTGTACAAATAAAGTACCCAGTTTGCAAAAAGTGGGTATGAAAAATATTAAATAGGTACCTACAGCGGAACTACTGGGAAAAAAATTCCCAGTAGTTCCGCCACGGAACTTCTTCCACGGAACTACTGGGAACAATCGAAAAAAAGTTCCGTGTCGGAACTACTGGGAAAAAAATTTCCAGTAGTTCCGCCACGCAACTTCTTCCACGGAACTACTGGGAACAATCGAAAAAAAGTTCCGTGTCGGAACTACTGGGAAAAAAATTCCCAGTAGTTCCGCCACGGAACTTCTTCTATGGAACTACTGGGAACAATCGAAAAAAAGTTCCGTGTCGGAACTACTGGGAAAAAAATTCCCAGTAGTTCCGCCACGGAACTACTGGGAACAATCGAAAAAAAAGTTCGGTTATGTGCTTTGTCGACAGATTCCGGTATGAGTCTGAAAAATCAAGAGTTTTGATACACGGGAGTGAAGGGAGGAATAGTTATCCAACGATCGAAATTGTCAACTTCGAGGGGGAGGCAGCTGTGAGAGTGTCCTGTGTCACTAAAGATGAACCTTACAGGTTAGAAAATGTTTCAGTCTTATCGCCAAAGGCACCTGTTCCACCAACGGCGATGAGCGAGAAGCGAGTAGCGATTTATCGCTCAAGAAACGTACAACAGATGTATTTTGTAGATCCCGTCTTGAGTGATAAAACCGCTACTCGCTACTCTTTTTGGTGGTGGACAGGTGCCTAATTTCGATAGCTCTAGCTGATCACAATTCAACTATGCCCTGTTATCAACCGACTTCAAAAAGGAGGAGGTTCTCAATTCGACTGTATTTTTCTTTAAATGTTTGTTAACCGATTACACGCAGACGGCTGGACCGATGAAAAAAAAATTTTTTGTTAGAATAGGTAGGTATACATTCAGATTGGTCCCATTGTTATCAAAGTTTGGATCTGATGATGAGATCTTGGAGAAATCGAGGTAACTCTTCAAATTGTAAAGGCACGCCTATAGTAATTTGGGTATATTTTGTTGTAATTCGTGCATTTACTATTAAAAATCACCATTGAGTGAAATGGAAAATAATTAAATATTTTGAAGTTGGTGCCTCAAACAAAAAACTTCAAAATGTTTAATAATTTTTTGAAAAATCGCGAAAGTTTTCAACATTAATTTTTTGATAATGTACCTTTATTATTTTTTGCTTTTTAGTTACCTTATTATTTATTATTATTTTGGAAGTCGGTTTTTATTTTTTTGAGAGTCGATTGTTGATGAGCCTAGACACAGAATTTCCTAATTCCTCAGAGAAATTAATGACTCAAATAACGAAATATCTTTCTACTCCAGGCCGCACCCTAATAAACTTAAGAACATTGACAAACCAGAAGATGATGAAGATAATAAAAAAGGAATCTACAACTTTCAATACCATGTCAAGTTTGATTCCAAAAAGTATGAGATCAAAAACCTAAGTTTAGTGTATGCCCGTAAAGAAACAAAGAAAAAGGCCGTTACTTCTTCTAACAGTAAGTATGCATCTATACTATAATATTATAAAGCGAAAGAGTTTGTTCGTTTGCTTTGTTTGTTTGTTTGTTTGTTTGTTTGTTTAAACGCGCTAATCTCAGGAACTACTGGTCCGATTTGAAAAATTCTTTTTTTGTTGGATAGATATTATATATAACATCGCGCTACGACTAATAGGAGCGGAGAAGCGACGAGAAATGTTTCAAAAACGGGGAAAAATTACGCATACGAAGTTACGCGGGACAGCTATTTTTAATAAAGGGTCCATTTGGGAAAGGGGATGTCATTAGGCCAAAAAGACGGTGGGCTGATGATATTTTACAAATAGCAGGAATAGAATGGCTGAAAAGGCATTGACAAGGCCCTATGGAAAGGAGAGGCCTTTACCCAAACTCGGGTTTCATATCTCGGAAGGGAATTAACTACATATATGTTTGTAAACTTTCGCGATTATTATAGACTCACATATTATAGCGACACATTATATTTTATAATCAAATTATATAATCTATTTTATTTTAAGGTTAAATACGTTTGTTTTATTGCCCGACGTTTCGACCGTATTGCAACGGCCATTGACATGCACTGGACATACATTGCAACTTTTTTTCATATTATTTCATATTGGTGGAGTATAGAAATGGCCTGCCGTCAGTCGGTACCGCCCTGGAGTCATACATTAAAAAATATATAGGTATATTATATAAAAATAAACAAAACCGGCCTGCACAAAAAAGATGGAAACAAGATTCCCTACATACTTAATTATATAATTTTATGTAGTCGGAGGCATTAATGAATCTTGATGAACTTAGTAAAGTGCCTTCGACTTCATGAAATTATTCAGGGTGTAACAGAAAAGTGTGGTAAAATTTCAGCAGCGGATGGGGTATGTTATCAGTATTGCACCTACCATGGTGCCATAGCTGGTTGCATTATTATTACATAAATTATAGCATATTTTTTTGTCAAAATTCAGTAGTGAAAGGCATAAGAATTATACCTCCCCTGGTACAAAATTCGATTGGTTTTTTATGGCATAGAACTTTTTCACTAATAAATAAACGAATGAAAAAATATAAAATACTTTTTAGGGTACTCCGATTTTGATAAAATACTCAGTATCATGGGCACATACCAACTTTTTTGTCATATTATATCTTTTTGAAATGCTTAAGATGAGTCCTTTATTTTGATATCCATATTGCAGTATTCAAAACCACTTTTTTTCACAACAAAAATAAATGCTTTAGATGAGCCCCTTAATTTGATGCCCTTAAACAAAACAACTTTTTTTTCACACCTCATTATATTGACATCTCACAGGCGCCATGTTTGTTTTTTTCAAACATCACTTGGGCAATCAAGTCGAATCTAACGATGTCTTAATTGTATAAATCCGTTCAGTGGATTGTAAGATATCAGGTAATAAAGAATATTACATACATACATACAAGATACGCGTGAAAAACATAACCCTTCCTTACAGTCGGGTAAAAATGAACTTGAATATTTATTTCCAGCTGACTCCAAAAACGATATAAGGGATGCTATTCGTCTTTACTTTGAAGTCTTTTTAACTGATGACCGGACCGTACCGGCGACTTCAATAGTTTCAGATGTGATACATAACGACAAACCTTTAAGCAAGCTCCAAATAATGAAACAATATCCCGGCTCAGCACCTGTTTCAGGAGGCACGGAGATGGTTCTATTGTGCAACAAGGTAATATGATACGAGATCCTCTTGATTCGCATAAGGTTTTCTATCCTAATGTACTTTCGCATAACGATTTAGTCAGGATGGCCCTTGGGCCTCTAAGCAACGAACATTACTCGTACTTTCAATTACTAAACTAACCTTTTCTCGAAGTTGGTAAATCTGGTGCATGGTTTTGTATACATTTTGAAACCAATTTATGGTTCGTCATCATCCCTTGAATGGTTTAATAATAAGATTAGAATATTTTTATATTCTTAATTCATTTTGACGTGACAACGTCTTATAATTCGATGGAGCCGGCTGAACGCACGAAAAAACATGACTCATGCGGCGTTACCTCGCTGTGAGGCGTTCCATTTAAGTGCAAGCGAGAGCGTGGTTCGAGCGACAAAGAGGCACAACCGGCCTCCGCGTTCTTTTGTTCTTTTGAAAAATGAAACCATTCCATCAGTATTTTCATATGACATTGTCACGTTCAACTATCGTCAGTAAACCGACTTTACAGACAACCGTTTTTTTTTGTCAACATTTTCCTTTTCATTAAGCACAAATATCATCATCATCATCATCATCATCATCATCATCAGCCTATCGCAGTCCACTGCTGGACATAGGCCTCTCCAATTGCACGCCACTTTGTTCTATCTTCGGCTTCAAGCCCAAATATAGCTTTATATTACTGTGCAGGTAGAGAAAGACTATGAAGTGGTCTTCTACTTAGATGATAAAGAGGTGAAGGCTACTAAAATGGATGTACACAAGTCAACGTGTGCCGTGATCATCGTACCACCGTTCTGGGATATGAAGATCACAGAAAATAAAACCGTACGTCTACACCAATCTACCACTTTCAGTATATGTCATCGGCATATATGCCCATATGAGCATATTTTATGTTTATTGTGTTGATTACTAAGTGTGGGGCTTGGTAGTGTTTGGAATCCTCTTTCTTGACCGCCTGTACATTTGAATTTGACAACACCTTTCTTTTGCTTGTTACCTATTTAACACCGCTTTAAATAAATCCCTATTTCTCTTGGTCACGAGATAACTAAAGAACGACTTTAGCGATATTTTCATTCTTTTTTTAAAATTTTCTAAGGTTCTTAGGTACGTAAAATAATTAAGAATACAACAAAAAAAAAAATATCGTAATAACATCTTGGAACATCTAACACATAGTCATATGATCCTGAACTAGGCAGAGCCTGTACTATAACCACCAGTCAACTGATAAACAAACTTATACCTAGTCTGGCCATAAATACTGTTACAATTAAAAATAAGAAAGATATTACATTTGAATTTGGAATCTGTCATTTTTATACGATTGTTCATTGTATTTTCTAATTTTGGCGCCAATACATTGTACAATATTTTGCTATATTAAAATGGAGTGGGGTGATAAAGAAAACCGAATCGCTGTGATTGCATTACACAAAGTTGGTATGGAGCCGAATGTAATTTTTAAAACTCTCCATACGCTTGGTATTAGTCAAATGTTTGTGTACCGGGCTATTAATAGGTACAATGAGACCTTCTCTGTTTGTGACAGAAAAAGATCTGGCCGTCCACGTAGTGTTCGTACGAAAATGGTGGTCAAAGCAGTAAGGGAAAGAATTCGAAGAAATCCTGTCCGAAAGCAAAAGATTTTATCTCGGGAGATGAAGATAGCACCCAGAACCATGTCACGCATTTTAAAAGATGACTTAGGACTTGCAGCCTATAAGAGACGCACTGGTCATTTTTTAACTGATAATTTAAAAAAGAATAGGGTGGTAAAATCGAAGCAACTACTGAAGCGGTACGCAAAGGGAGGTCACAGAAAAATTTTGTTTACGGATGAGAAAATCTTTACAGTTGAGCAACATTTTAACAAACAAAATGACCGTATTTATGCTCAAAGCTCTAAGGAAGCTTCCCAATTAGTCGACAGAGTGCAACGTGGGCATTATCCGACTTCAGAGATGGTTTGGTGGGGTGTTAGCTATGAAGGAGTGACTGAGCCATATTTTTGTGAAAAAGGTATCAAAACATCGGCACAAGTGTATCAAGATACCATTCTTGAGAAGGTAGTTAAACCCCTTAACAACACCATGTTCAATAACCAAGTATGGTCCTTCCAACAAGACTCAGCGCCGGGTCATAAAGCTCGGTCCACGCAGTCTTGGTTGGAAGTGAACGTTTCGGACTTCATCAGAGCTGAAGACTGGCCGTCGTCTAGTCCCGATCTTAATCCGCTGGATTATGATTTATGGTCAGTTTTAGAGAGTATGGCTTGCTCTAAACGCCATGATAATTTGGAGTCCCTAAAACAATCCATACGATTGGCAGTGAAGAATTATCCCATGGAAAGAGTGCGTGCTTCTATTGATAACTGGCCTCAACGTTTAAAGGACTGTGTTGCAGCCAATGGAGACCACTTCGAATAAGCTTTTTATATTTTGAATTGTTTTTTATTTATGTATTAAACTAACACACTGTAAAAGTAATAAATTTTATTTGCAATAAAAAAAAATGTTTTTTCTTCGTAACAATATTTATGGCTAGACTAGGTATATTCTCTAAAGTCTAACATACATACTATAGATAAATTACACCCAGACACAATAAACAATCGTGCTCATCATACAAAGATTTATTCTGGCTGTGGATCAAACTCACGACCTTTGGCTTAGCAGTCAGAGTCACTAACCGCTAGACCAACAGCTCAGTCGAAATACATATTATGTAGATACGTGATAATAAACAAATAAACTAATATTTTCAAATTTTCAGGTGTACATCCAATTGAGAAAACCCTCGGAAGGTTCCCGAAGCAACTCCATACCTTTTGTATACGTCTGTATTAATGAAGGTATTACATACATTTTCTACTAAGGACCGGTTTAAAGCAGTTTTAGCCCCGTTTTGGTCACTATAAAGCCTATTTTCGGCCAATTTCGGATACTAAAACCTAGTTTTGATCACTATGAGTTCTGTTTTGGCCATGGTCTGTTATACTCGCTTTTGAGTTCAGTTTTAGTCAAGTTAAGACAAAGACTCATACCGTCTGTTTACTTTGTCGTTCGTGGTATTATTATATATATTATAGTTTCAAAAATATCTGAGAGTCTGAAAAAATAGAAAGATCTTCGGTCTGTAACTATACTTAACTTTACATAACGATACTTAATGTAATTAGTTATACTTATTGTTTTAGGCATAAAAGTGTTGCAGAAGCAAGTTTTCGACTTATTAAAATTATACCCATACAAAAAAGGTAAGTAAGATTATGCTGTTTTTACACGACTGCTCCACAAAAGAGTACGTTATATAAGACTAGCGGACGCCTCGCGGTTTCACCCACGTAGTTCCCGTTCCCGTGGGAATAAAGGGATAAAAAATAGCATAACTCACCCGGGGTTAGTGTAGCTTCACAGCGATGAAAGATTTTTTCAAATCTGTCCAGTAGTTTCGGAGCCCATTCAATACAAACAAACAATTAAATTTTTCTTCTTTATAATATTAGTATAGAGTATAGATGTATGTATATATAGATAAAAGCCGGATAGGTGCTCTATTTTTAAAAAGCTCTACAATGAAAAAAATATACATGTTAAGATTATCAATTTATGTACCTAATCCGGCCCTATGTTCTGTTACAAATGAAAATGCATTTTTTTTAAAGAACTAATGTAATATTACTAAAACGTATATGTACAGTACTCCCAAATTAATAATGCACATGCAGATCTTCGCTAATTGTCGTATTCCCGGAAACACTCGAATCATGGAATCGTAAGAGCCCTAAACAAGGCATTTGCATTTTGCACCTTGTTTAAAAGAGATAGGAGTCAATATCATGTGTGCACAATCGAAAACAAATCGGGCGTTCGGCAGCTGTCGCCGGTCAGCGAAATGTCTGTCAGTCGTCTTTATATATTGGTAGTGACTGCACGTGTTCTCTATTTGTGGAAATATATAGAGCTGCTATTACACACCCTTCTTGGTAAATATAATTTCAACATTAATTAGCTTATTCAGATTTAAATAGTATATTTTGAAAAAAGGAAAATAAATAACATATTTCACGTTTTTTTAATATTAAAAAAATAAAATACCTACATTAAATACATATTAAGTACTAGAAAAACATTTAAAAAATGAGATTTATTTAAATTAAATAAATAGATAAACATGCATAAAAAATATATACCTAACTCTGCCCATGCCATTTTCTTTCAGACGAATTCTTCCAAAATGGATAAATTTAAACGTGGAAAACCGCTTAATTCACAAGCACGGCAAATGGTATTTAATGTGTACCTTTATTTCTTAAATGAAGCCAATGTTTTCAACAGAGACCATGATGGTTATTTTAAAAAAATTCAAGACCGTGTTACAAAAGCTACAGGAATTTCGCGACGAACTTTGAGTAATATCTTAAACGAAAAAAAACATAATCAATCAAAGAAATTTTCTACACCGAAAAAAGGAAGACCTAAAAGTAGATTTCGGCTGGTACTTGATGATTTCGACTACTGTGTTATTCGTAATATGATATACAATTTTCAATTGACGCTGAAAGAACTCCCAACTGTAAATAATTTAAGAATAAAGTTGATCGAAGCTATTAATTTCAAAGGCTGTGCCGAGACTTTAAGGTTGATCTTGAAAGACATGGGGTTTAGGTTTCTGAAAACTGATAATAACAGACAATTACTTATGGAAAAACATGATATACGCCTAAAAAGGATCAAATATCTCAGAGAAATACAACAGCTGAGGAGTTCTGGTAGAAACATAGTATTTATGGACGAGTCGTATGTGCACACATCACATACTAAGGGTAAAACTTGGCAAGATAGCAACAAAAAAGGTATCAAACAACCCATTTCCAAAGGAGAGCGAATAATTATTGTACACGCAGGCAATGAAAAAGGCTTCGTCCCAGGGGCTCTAATGTTACATAAATGTGTCGACTCAGAAGGTGACTATCATAAAGAAATAAACGCGGAACGTTATCAAACTTGGCTACGCAATCAATTGATTCCCAACTTGCCTCCTAATAGTGTGTTGGTAATAGACAACGCCCCATATCATAATAAGCTGTCTGTGAAACCACCAAACTCAAACACATCTAAACCACAAATGACAGCTTGGTTACAACAACACAACATTCCGCATGACCCAAAGAAACTGAAACCCGATTTGTATAAAATTATACAAAGATACAAAGAAAATTACACAGAATTTGCCATTGACCGTATAATGGAGGAACATGGGCATAAAATTATACGATTGCCACCATATCATCCCGATTTTAACCCTATTGAAAATATTTGGTCCCAAATAAAGCAACACGTGGCCAAGAGAAATATTGCAATGACTGTGACGTCAGTTAAAGATGCTATATTAGAAAAAATCAATAAAATAGGACCAGAAGAATGGAAAAAAGTTTCTGATCATGCGGTTCAATGCGAAGATGAATATAGAAAATTTGAGCCAAGAATCGATAGTTATTCCGATAAACTGATTATTTACACAGGTGATAGCAGTGAGGAAAGTGTAAATGAACAAGAGCATAATGAAACTTCTGATGAATCTGCGATGTCGGGAATAGAGGTCTTCCTCGATTCTGATTAATTTTTTTATAATTGTATTATTTTTCTGGAATGATTAGTGCTGTAAACAAATTTGAACTGAGATTTTGATTATATTTTATGTAAACCTCTATTTGAAAACGTTTTTTTCTCCTTCTAATAAAACCTTATGTTATTTAAACCTTTTCCTCCATAATTACACCAACTTCGGTAAGACACTTGAAAACTAATCACTCCAACAATGATTGTAGCGTTTTCGCTATTTACTTACATGGAATTATCGAATCAAATTTCGTTACAGGTAAATCAAATCTGTTTTAGCACAAAACACATAATATATAAAATTAGGCATAGAGAAATTGCTCTTAACCACTCTATATAAATATCGTCTTTCGACGCTCGGGTAATACGACCGTTGCCGAACAATGACGAAGATTTCCGAAGATTTCTATGCGCATTATTACTTTTGGAGTACTGTACATATTTATTAAAGTCTCAGCAAAAAAATAAAACAATATTCTATTCAAAATGGCCACTTTTGTCTTTTATACAGGCCTTTAATCTGTCTGGACACGAATCTATGGATTTACGCACTGTTTCCATGGGAAATTTCGCCACTGCTTGCTCCAGGGATTTTATAAGAGACTCATTGTCGTCGTGTCGTTTAGGGGAAGCCAAGTCCTCTAAAACTGACCATAATTTGTATACTAAAGGGTTGAGGCCTGGGCTAGATGAGGGCCAGTATTCAGGTCTTATAAAGTCCGGAACGTTGGTTTCAAGCCAGGCTTGGGTAGTTCGTGCCTTGTGACCAGGTGCAGAGTCCTGCTGGAAAGTCCACGGTACATTTTTAAGAAGTGTATTGCTGAGAGGTTTCACAACACGATCCAAGATGTCTCTTACACTTTGGCTGAAGTTTTCACTCCTTTTTCACAAAAATGTAGCTTTGTGCCGCCTCGATAAGACACGCCCCACCAAACCATCACTGACGCAGGATAATGACCACGTTGTACCTTTCCGAACACTTGAGCAGCTTCTTTAGAACTGTGAGCGTACACTTTATCTTTTCGCTTATTGTAGTGCTCTTCAATCGTGAATTTTTTTCATCGTTAAAGAGGATATTTCTGTGCCCTTCACCTGCGTAACGCGACAGATGGCATTTTGATCGATCCACTCTCTTTAATTATAAAGATTGATTTAGGGCATGCCCTGTATATCGACGATAAGCACCGAGCTTGAGGTCTTGTTTTATAATACGCGACAGAGTCCTAGCGGAAATCTTCATAGAAATGAAGATTTACGCTAGGAAGCAAGAAATCTTATCGCAAGAATTTCTTGCTTCCTATTGGGATTTCGACGAATTCTGGCTTAAACAGCAATAACAGCCTTTGTAGTTCTTACAGCACGCGGCCGCTCCGGTCTTTTATGGTTTTCGACAGGGGAAGTGTTGTTGTATCTGTTGATAGTACGATATACGAACATACGGCTGATACCAAGCTTTTGAAGTGTCTGGAATATGACCGACGGCTCCATACCCACTTTGTGCAAGGCGATCAACGCAATTATATTTTCTTTAACACCCCAACCCAGTTTGTAATTTGATAATGAACACGAAAAAATATGTGATATGGCGCGAAATCGAAAGAACTTTTAAAAATAATAAACGCGTTCCAAATTCAAAGTAATTAAAAGTTGAAAAAATAAAGTTTTTATGTAACAGTATTTAAGGCCGGACTAGTTATAGCAAAACATTGATCTTTTATCTTTACTATCAGCCTCTTTTTGTAAATATAATTAATATTAGTTTTGAGTAACATTCTGTTCAATCAAGCAATCAAAAAAACTTTTTCTATTGAAAAAATTACGCACGAAGAAAATTTACGCTGGTCATCTAGTATTATATAATTAGTGAATATTAATATTTCAGATGCAACAACGTCTACCAATGACGTCGTCTACGAAAACAGTAAGTTTCGAATGCCTACCTATATTACGAGAATTTTGACCTATATTACGAAGATTTGGAACCATATTAATAATGTGGCGGATTACCCACTTAAACTTATAGAAAATTTATTTTCCCATCTTTAATATTAAATTCATTTCACGAAATAGTGGGATATTTAATTTTATTGTAATGGCACCACTGAGCAAAATGGCGCGCTAGAATAACTTTTGACAGGGGGTTGTAAAAATGGCGGCAAACTAACCGGCCATTATTTTTACAGCTCCGAGTTTATCTTGTAAAAAATGATTTGAAACGTGATAATTGACTAAGAACGAGACTTTGTGCATGTACTATGCGCATAAATACTTGACACTGGCAGAAATTAGCCGTTAAAACGGCTAGATTGCCATAAACTCAAAGAAGAAGAAGAAGAACTTTTGACAGTTCATTGCTTCAATTTTAGATGCCGGATTAGGAATAAAGACATTATTTAATCAAAGGGTCAGCCTTAGTTCTACAACTCGAACAAGTTTTCAAGTTTCACTCAAAAATGTACTCTACTAACAGTATTAATATTAAATATTTTGACTACTCTGAATATTTAAATTCCACGAAGCGACCTATTTGCTATTGTTAAAGACTTTACTGCTTTTAACATAACTGTATTCGTAGTTTTGAGGTCCCGCCATCTTGACGCTCACAAAAATAGTCTATGCCTAACCTCAGAGTAAGTAATCACTGTGCCTAACGGAACTATTATAACGAAACCTTTGCACAACACTTTATCGCGGACACGCTGCGATTCCGTTACGAGTCGCAACGATACGCTGGCGGAATAAGCGCTCGCTCGTGGAAACTACCCAACGATAGTAGAGCAAGAATCGTAGCGACTCTCTCGCCTGTGGAAACGGTCCCAAATCTGTTGACCGCGACTTCGATCGCGTGGAAATGAAAATCAAATCTATTTCTCATGAACCGTACATTTACCGGGATAAAACATAGCCTGATATTCCAGACTATAATTTTACCTAGATCCGTTGAGCTGGTGTGACAATAACAAACATCAATCAATCCATCAATATATCCTAAATTTCACATTTATAATATTTGCATAGTTAGAAAAGCGGTAGTTTGAATAGTTTAAAGATGCGTAGATCCTATATTTTACGTCTCTATAGATATTTGTTTAACATAAGGTTGTGACTCAAGGTTTTTGTTTTGTTTTTAAAAGACAACTCCCAGCCTAAGGCACAAGCCCTGTATCGTGGGGAACTTTACAAACGTACAACACGGATACTAAGTTTATGAATCACACAAAATGGTGTCCCGTGATGAAAACAAATATACCTCCGACGCTATCCAAGAACTTAACTTTTACATGGTGTCTAATTTAAAGAATAAGAAGAAAGTGCTGACTATTTTCTGGTTTTAACGAAAGCCTGTGATACAATCCCATCGACACCCTT
This sequence comes from Herminia tarsipennalis, assembly GCA_945859575.2. Lineage (NCBI taxonomy): Eukaryota > Metazoa > Arthropoda > Insecta > Lepidoptera > Erebidae > Herminia > Herminia tarsipennalis. The sequence goes on along the minus strand of OX243834.2, from coordinate 2,231,210 downwards.
ATATATAAACTAGGAAGAATTGTTAGATAGGTCTGATAATACATTTTTCCATTAAAATCGGAGACTATAATAGTAAGCACAGATTTATCCAAATATTATGGAGTTTCACAAGGAAGCACCTTTGGACCAAACTTATTCCATAAATTCCACAATCTCTCTACTGTCTCATGTGTCATATGAGACGGTAGTATGACACATGAGACAGTAGAAAGATTGTATTGACATTGTACATATGAGACGGTAATCACTTTTGTAACCAATTTTGTAGCCAACTCTATAACGTGAACAATTTAAACATTGTTACATGTTTTATGTCAAATGACATAACTTTATTTTATTTTATTTTTTATTTTTTTCTAAAGACGGCTCCCGCAGTAGGGCAGCGGGGGACTTTACAAACATACACATAAATGAATTGTTTAAACTTAGTTAATAAAAATGTTTCAGATGCGACAACGTCGCAGAGCGTTGAGCCAGTGCTACACTATGAAAACAGTAAGTTTAGAACATGTACCTTAATTATAAGCTAGATTTTAGTTGAAATTTGCATAGACTTAGGATATAAAGTATATCCTAAGTCTATGAAAATTTGAAACCCCGTTTCACCTCTGTGGACGTTGAACTCTTAGAAATCCTTTCTAATGGTTACATTACATCACCCTAAATTAGGGTCCCTAACCCCTAAATAAAAGCGGTGAAATAAGAGTAAAGTCCCTTATTCTCTAACTAGTGACTACGGCCACCCTTAATTCAGGGCCCCGATTTAGTGTAGTGTAAATAAGGTTTAATTTTTTTTATGGATATTAGGAATGTATAATTCGCTATTATAAACCGTTACAGATGCGACAACGACGCCGAATGACGTTCCAACCTCATTCCAAAACCGTAAGTTTAGAACATTATAATGTAGCTGCATTATATTAAGGTAGAATTTTATATATTAAAAATATAATATTAAATAATTTAGAGAAGTCTGATGTGTATGGTCAGCCTTAGTTCTACGACTCAAACCAAATTTCCCTTAAAAATATGTGTCCCGTGTGGGATTCGAACCCACAACCATAGTTTGTGGGTGTACGCCAAGAGCGCTTTGTTTGAAAATTTCGTTCTGTACTTTTGGTGTTCTGTGCCAAGACCTCTGACTTTGGCAGCAACAGACAGGGTTAGTAACCACTAGATCTACAGGCCAGTCTAAATTAAATCTTGATTTTATAATTGTGTAGTTAGTAAAAATGTGTCAACCAAGCAGAAGGAAAAAATCACGTTGATAAGGGAGTTCTAAAATTACTGATTCCATAATAAGTGTAGAACAGCCATCAGACTATAATGGTTTATCACCAAACAGTTCAGGTTTATTCGCAGGTCATAAAATACTTACATTCAAAAAATAAGTAATAGTTTTGTTTCATGTATTATTTTTTCGTATTTCATGATGACCTCTATCAAACAGTTTTGACGACTTAGAAACTGAAAATGAGCAAGAAACTGAAATCCCAAGGGAGAAGGAAATTAAACCACCTCCAATATTCGTGTTAAGGTAAAAAATTATAAACCTCTTCAAAAAAATTTAAATGAACATGTCAAAGATAAGTATATTTTAAAAATTATTTACAACGATCAAGTTAAAATCCAGACTAACACATCTGAGACATATAGAACTACTGTCAAACAACTGGCACAGAAAAATACCGAGTTCTTTGCCTATAAACCCAAACACGAACGAGAATTTAAAGTTGTCCTCAAGAACATACATCCTTCGACTAATCCAAAAGAGATTAAAGAAGCTCAAAATATCAAGCAAAGGAGTACTAAATACGGAACCCTCAAACCGTTACCCACCTTCATAGTGGTACCAAATGTAAACAATAAACGCATAATTACGAAATTAAAACCATCATGCTATCGTTCGAACCACCTCAACCAAATCATGAAGTGCCACAATGTGCTAAGGTGTCAATAATATGAGCATACTAAAACTTACTGCTACCGTAAACCCTGGTGTATTAAATGATCATATCTCTAGGAACTGACCAAAAAACAGTGTCCTCTGTGATGGTAATCACCCTGCAAACTAAAAGTGTTGCAAAATCTATAGAGAACTTTGAAATCCTAAGTTTCCTAAAGTACCAGAACGCAAGACATGATTAGTGACTTTTCTAACACAGGTTTCTTTAAAAATAATAAGAAATTCTCAAAGCCGCCAACAATGACAAAGACCCAAAACAAAAGACCTTAAAACAAACATACAAGTACGTAATAACAAACGGACAACAATCAACATTAAATACAAAAAATAATATTGATAAACCAAATGGCATAAATTAAATAATTAATCTTATGAAACAAATTATGCAACAGATAACCACATTGACAAATAGGTAATTATAACACTCATGACGAAGTTATCGGATTTGTTGCCCTATGGAACGCCAATGGGCTGTCACAACATACCCTGGAAGTAAAAACATACTTACAAGAACATAAAATTGACATATTTCTAATTACTGAAAGACATTTGACCAAAAAAAGCCACTTCAACGTCCAAAACTACAAGGCATATCATACAATGCATCCTGATGACACTAAAGTGCAGTAATTATAAAGAATAATATCAAACATTATTAAGTAGTACCGAAGAAATCCAAGCTAAAAATTTAATTATTGAAGACTGGGCAGGACCACTTACAATATCTGCTGTCTACAAACCCCCTAAACATAAACTTAAGCTCCATGACTATAAAAGTTCTTCTTAACACTAGGCCATAAGTTCTTTGCTGGTGGGAACTATAATGTTAAACATCATTACTGGGGCTCACCTGGACAACTTCTAATGCACGTGTTGTTTTTCTGTGTTACCAAAGCATTACAAGCATCTTTATCCTAAAGTAAAACCAGTCTCGAATTATATTCTGACCACTCACCTGTAGAAATAACATTAAATACATCTATTACTCCGACCCCAAAGGCACGTAAACTACACTCATCGAAAACTGACTGGAAACTGTACAGGCGACTATTAGTCCAATCTTTGGATTTAAATCTACCCTTAAAGTCAGATGAGCACATTACAGAGGCTATTGAACATTTCAACGATTGCTTTAAACAGGCAGCCTGGTTTGCTACACCAACAACAAAAAGTTTATTGTCCTCTGTCTAATAAAGAACTACAGGCTGAAAAACGTAAAGCCAGAAAATATAGCAGCAAACACGCTATGACACAGACAAAAAACATCTAAACTATCCACAGTCTAAACTAAAAACACAGCTGATCTACTTACCTATTTTTAAAAAATCTTTTGGCAACTGCAAAGTAATCGACTTATTGAACCGGACTCATCAGCTAGATATTCCTTTCCTTAAGTTCACCAAGGAGGGGGTAAAAACTCTACATATACAAATGGGCTACATTCTAATTAAATCCTACCGAATCGACAGATACTTCTTTGTGAAACAAGGTTTTGAAACTACATCCCTATATAAAATCAAAGAAGGGTAGCCTAATGAGTTCCATCCTCTACCTACTTTATACTGCAGATCTCCCAACAGAAGACACAGCTACTCTCGCAGCAGATATTCTGCCAAACAAAGCGGCACAAAAACTTCAAACTAGCCTTTATCATAGTCGCATATCTCAATTGCTGAAAGACTGGCGAATTAAGGCCAATTAAACTAAATCTCTCCAAGTGACATTTACTTCACTAGTTTCTTTAAATGGAGTACAGTTGCCTCAAGCTACTGAAGCGAAATACCTATAAATGCATCTTAACAGACGCCTCACCTGGACAAAGCACATCCTTTCAAAACATCGGGCTGCAGGCCAAAAACTAAGACAAATGTATTGGTTGCTTAATAAAACTTGCAGTTGTCCCTAGAAAATAAGTTATTGCTATACAAGTGCATTATTAAACCTTTATGGACATATGAATTACAACTCTGGGGAACTGCATCGAAATCAAACATAGCCATTCTGCAAAGGTTCCAATCTAATGTATTAATAATAACAACTAATATACCCTGGTATGCCACAAATGACAATCTCCACAAAGACCTCGGCATCACATCTGTAAAAGAGGAAATATCTGAAAGGACCAGAAGTTAAATACATAGGTACATTATTGATAAATAACATCCAGACACAGAATATATTATTATATACATTTAAATAGAATCGTACCTTTTCCTTTTTTTAACTACCTAGTAGGTTAGTCATTTGCTGTGATTATAAGATTGATAATACAAATTAGATCTATAATTACGATTAAGGCGCTCTGTGGTAGGATTAAGGGGTATCGTTCTTAAATCGTACCTTTTACATTTTTTAATCTTGTTTTTCTACAAGTTTTTGGCAATTAAGTAAAAGTTATCGTTGTCATTGATTTTCATAAAATAATGTTTCCTTATCTTTATCCAAATATTAACGTTTGTTCTTAGGGGGTACGAATGAAGAAAGTTTACCTTATAATCAATTATCCTGACTAACTAACAGACCGATTTCATAACGCATAGCCTAAACCGCTGGGGTTACAAACCTACAATTTTGTCATTTGCCTTTTATGTCATAGTTAGACTAAGGGAAGACTTTATCACGATCAAAGCCGCGAGCAGCAACTACTTAGTGAATACAATAATTGCATTTTTTAATTTGTAAAGTAATTGGCAAGAAATGCCTATAAAAATTACTTCAATATTCGGCCTGCGACATCATAATTTGTTAAAATGCTCTCTGTAACGAAGCAAGAACTCTGTAACAAAAGCCGTGATAGTTCCTTAACTACCGACTAGATGGCGCATGCAAGGGCCTAACTCGCGAGCATCAAGAGATAGAAAAATTTGAGGTCTAGTAACATAGTCCAGATAGGTGGTTCGCTTCTGGCCCCGGTTTGGCTACGGAAGTCTCGGGTTCGATTCCTGGGACAGGACTTAAATTTTTTCTATCTTTCAAAAATGCAATAATTGTATTTGTAAAGTAATTGGCAAGAAATGCCTATAAAAATACTTCAATACTTAGTAAATATAAATGTTTCAGTTGCAACAACCTCGCCGAACGAAGTTTCATTACCAGTCTCTGAATGGGGTAAGTTTAAAAAATGTAGTTACGTAATAAATAATTATTACCCATTTAGAAATAATGGTCTATCACCCAACAGTTTTACATTAAAAAATATACAGATAGTTACTAATCGCAACTTTAACGTAATTTTACTTATATAAGATTTTTTTTCAAATTGACAGACCACTTTTTTGGCTGACTATAAAATTAAGGGTTGATTTTATAATACAAACTAGCTGACCCGCGCAACATCGTCTGCGTAAATTTTCCCTTTTTTCTTTTTTCTTCCTATTTTTTTTTTACAACATTTTTCATTGCTGCTCCGCTCCTATTAGTCGTAGCGTGATGTTATAACCTATAGCCTTCCTCGATAAATGAGCTACCCAACAATAAAATATTTTTTCAATGCCGCCCAGTAGTTCCTGAGATTATCGCGTTCAAACAAACAAACAAACTCTTTGGGGTATGAAAAATAGATGTTGGCCGATTCTCATAGATAGCTGACCCGCGCAACTTCGTCTGCGTAAATTTTTTCTTACTTTTTTTTACAACATTTTTCATTGCTGCTCCGCTCCTATTGGTCGCAGCGTGATGTTATAACCTATAGCCTTTCTCGATAAATAGGCTATCCAACAATAAAATATTTTTTCAATGCGGCCCAGTAGTTCCTGAGATTATCGCGTTCAAACAAACAAACAAACTCTTAGGGGTATGAAAAATAGATGTTGGCCGATTTTCATAGATACCGGATAAGCACAAAAAATTTCATCAAAATCGGTCAAGCCGTTTCGGAGGAGTATGGCAACGAAAACTGTGACACGAGAATTTTATATATTAGATAAAATCAACTTTTTAAGTTTTTTTATGAAAATTCGTCAGTTCTTACTTACCAGTATCACGAGCAAAGTCACGAGCACCAGCTACTTAGTAAATTTTAGTTTCAGGTGCAACAACCTCCAGTACACAACCATGCAGTAAGTTAAAACATGTACCAACATTATAATTTGAATAAAGTTGTGTAAAATGTTATAACTAGTGAATATAAATATTTCAGATGCAACAGCGTTAACGAAGGATTATTTATTTGATGCCTACGGAAACAGTAAGTTTGGAATGATATTTAAATTCTACTTATCAAATTCTTTAAAAATATACAAATTTATCTCTCATAGACAATTTAAATTTTCGTAAAGACAAATATACCACCGACGCTATTCAAGAACTTAACTTTTAATCACGGCCTCTAATTTAAAGTGCTAACATTTTTTCTGGTTTTACAAATGCCTTTGATACAGTCCCTGTCGTCACACTTCTACTTATACAAAGAAGAATCGTTAAAATTCCCACTAATGAACTTTTAATTTATTATTACCATTAACTGTCTTTGAAATAGAAACTAAATGGTGGAAATCAGAGACTATAATAGTAAAAAATTATTTACCCAAACATGCAGTTCCACAAGGAAGCACCCTTGGACCATGATTGTCCCTTATATTCCAGAAGGAGATGTGTAATCTCGAATTTGTTTCAGATGCGACAACGTCGCAGAGCCTAGAGCCAGTGCCAGTTTACGAAAACAGTAAGTTTAGAATATGTACTTTCATTATAAACTAGCTTTTTCTCGTGTTTTAAATTAAATTGAACCCCGTTTCATCTCTGTAGAAGTTGTATTTTCAGAAATCCTTTCTAATGGTTGTATTACACCACCCTGAATCAGGGTCTCTAATTTCTTAATTCGAGCGATGGAATAAAAGTAAATTCCCTAATTCTTTAACTAGTGGCCAAGGCCGCCATTAATTCAGGGACCTGATTCAGTGTAGTGTAAAATAAAGTTTTTTTTTCTGGATTTTAGAAAAAGTTTCGTGACATGATCGGAGAACCCGGGGATCCCTCTTGCGGGGACTCGAGTAACTAAATCGACATCCTGTTTAATTAGTTAATATAAAATGTTACAGATGCGACAACAACGCCGAACGACGCGGACTTTTCGGCCCCATTCCAAAACTGTAAGTTTATAACATTAAAATTAAGTTGTATTTTTATTATAATAGTTATTATTACATCATTTAGAAAAGTCTGATGTGTATGGTCAGCCTTAGTTTTACGACTCGAACCAAGTTTAGAAACCATGAAGCGACTTATTTGCTATTATAGTTTTATTGGAAGTCAAGATCTTAATCGATCTTGACTTCCAAAATAGACTTTTAAGAACAAAACAAAGTTTGTTTTATTTGGTTTAAAAGGCAGCAATTTATTGAGAGGGGTTAACAAGGATGCTAGTAATATGGGCCTAAAAAAATCAAAATTCAAAGTTCTTTATTCACTTAGGATGCAAAACAACTCTTGTGATACGTCGGGTTCCACATGTACATGTAATGCCAAGTTTGCAAACAATAGGTAAAGCCGCAGAAAAGAACCTGGCAATTATAACTTGCGGCCACTCTTTTCAAATTGCCAATTTTACAATGTATAAATGTTTATAAACTTCATACCTATAAGGGGGTAAGGTGCTGCGACTAATATACTATACACCATGTTAAAGGACTGATGCAAATTGTATTATCAAAAAGTTGAAACATGAGATAAACCAAAATCAGTCTTAGTGGGTACAATATAGTAGGAGCATCTACTTACAACAAAGGTAAAAACTATATGTGCTTAATATTGGCCAAAGTACTTGTAACGAATGATTAAATATAAAATATTAATTCTGATATCAAAAGGAAGAAAAGAATGGCCTTTATTCGTCACGCAGAATCTTTACTTACAAAAGTCAAACAATTAAAACAAAGTGACATCAAAATTCCCCAAGCATATTAAAGTTTGTTACTAGATCAAGAGACTAGGAGCAAGCAACTAGATCCATTTTTCTTTATCATTTAAATATTCATCCACTGTATATTAACCTCTACGTATAAGATGATTTTTGACTACTTACTTAACTTAATCACTGATAGACTCATAATACTAGCTGGTACTCTCACAGAAAGACCTATAAATGAATTATAAGTTTTATATAGCCTATGATAATTTGTGCTTATTTCTCGTGTTCACCGGGTGAACGTCACTATTTGGTTTAACAAACATAGTGTTTGCAAATATTTACTGAGATGCAACTGTCATAATATCTTTCTGTTTAAACTTTTCTCTAAGGGAAACTCGTGCACCTAGTTTGTAAATCGCACGCACTGTACGTTTTTGTAGAATAAAAATTGTTTGAATATCAGCCGCCTTGCCCCAAAGCAGTATGCCATAAGACATGACGCTGTGGAAATAACCGAAATAAACTAGCCTTGCTGTTTCCACATCGGTAAGCTGTCTGACTTTGCTGACAGCGTATGCTATAAGAACGGAGTTTCCCTGCGAGATATGATATTTAAGGTTTGATTGTACCTATACAAATAATAATCAATTGTCCTGGCTGACTAACTGACTGATCCTTTAGCCTAAACATCTGGGACTATGAATGGCAGTCGACTAAGGAAGGATCAAACTTTAGGAGTTTTTCTTCCAAGGGGGCAAATTAGTTCTTTGAAATGTTGTATTTGTTTTTAAACAAAAAAGTATTGGTGATTTTGAAAATCGATCTTTAATAGGATAAAATTAACTGTTAAAGTACAGAAACTATATTTATGTAAACATCCTTTGTACACAAAAAAGCAATAAATGTCTTTGTCTTTGTCAGACAGACAGACCGACAACAAACCAAATAAATTGATTTTGTTAAAAATTGCATTTTGTAAAAAAAACTGTTAAGTTGACATAACAAAGGTACACTTCAATTTTATTTATTTGTAAAGATAGTTTAGATTCGTCAGTTTTCCTATTGGTTTATTAAGTTATAACAAGCATAGTCGAGAGTATCAAAAACTTTGTAAATATAAATGTTTCAGATGCGACAACCTCGCCGAACACAGTTTCATCACCAGCCTATGCATGCAGTAAGTTTAGAACATGTACCAACATTATAATAATAATAATATAATATCTTGGGACAATTCATACAACGGTATCTGATCCCAAACTAAGCAGAGCTTTTAATATGGAAACCAGACATCTGATAAACATACTTATATATTTCTAAATACATACATATTATAGATAAATAACACCCAGACACAGAATAGACCATCGTGTTCATCACACAAAGTTTTATCCTGGGTGGGGATCGAACCCAGGACCTCTTGCGTAGCAGTCGGATACACTCCCACCGCGACCCAGAGGCAGTATAATCAAGTTAAAGCTGTGTAAATATTTATAATCAGTAAATCTAATTATTTCAGATGCTTCAACGTCAACGAGTAATGTTTTCTTAGGCGCCTCCGGAAACAGTAAGTTTAAAACATGTGCCTACTTAAATTAATTTGTATGTTGGTGACAAATGTACCTCCTACACTGTCCAAGGACTTAACTTTTACATGGTCGAACAATAAGAAGAAACTGCTACATAACATATTTGGATTTAACTAATACCTTTGATACGGTCGCCCATCGACACCCTTCTATTTAAATTAGAAAGAAATGTTTAGAAAGACCCACAAATGTTTTTTTTCATTGACTATCTTTCAAATACAAAAACAAATGGTCAAAACCAGATACTGGATATATTCCGATATATACTGCGAGCAGTGTTCAGTGCTTTTACTGCACAGTGACAGTATACTGCCACAGCGTCCTTGACAAATATGTGATGTCATAAATCGACGCCATTATTGTACTGTGAGCACTGGTGTTTTCCAGGTAAGGTGCTCTCAGTACTTTGATCACATGATCAACAGCGACCAGAGATTTATATTGAGAGATTTAATAATTACCTTGAATATCCAATTTTAAAATATAAATGAATTCCAAAAATATTTTTACTTGTTGATTTTATAAGTTCTACAAATAAAATTATATAAACGTGGATGACAGTATACTGGACTGCGTTCCGGTGTAAACAGTAACCTGTATAGCTAACGATAAAGGAAAAGCTTCGCAGAAATCTGTTCATACTTTTAGCAAAAAATATAAACAACAATTGCTAAACTTACAAAAACAACAGACCTAATAATACCTGAGATTATGCCGTTTATTCAACGAGCGCTCCTCATTATCATTCCAATGATAAATCATGTAAATTTTATACATTATAATGCTCATTTTTCAGGGATTTTGCCTACTAATTTTGCTTAAAATGGGTACTTGGTAAAAAGTTTATGAAATTCAATCGAAACCGAAAAACTCGAAACAGAAGGTATTGAAAAATTTAGCTCTAAGCTCTAACGTCAATTCTGTCAAACGTTTCCCGCGCGATTTGGCTACAACATATTAGTTATATTACCCTTATAATCACGCTTTTTTTTTATTTGTAATTAATATTTCATTTACTATATTTAAATATAATCTTGCACAAATAAACTTTATTTTTTCTGTTTATATTTATTTTATACTTTTTTTATTATATATTGACGGTTAATGTTCGTTACGTCACCTTGGTCTTAGCAGAATACCAGCGCAGCTCCTCATTAAGCGGAGTTGCAATCTAGCTGAGCTAGGACCATTTTTATCTCTTGTTACTACTATTATTTGAATTTGTACTACTTACTGTACTTTTGTCTTGAGGACAAAATAAATTTATTTCTTCTTCTTCTTCAATAGTTAAACTAAATTGACGAGACACCTTACAATGGTCCAGTGCATATCGATGCTGTGTGTATAGTGCGATTGGAAAGGAATCTTCCACTATGAGCTTTTGCCGCAGTGTAAAACTATCGATTCTGACCACTACTGTCCGCAACTAAATTTCGAAAATAAATACGAGGCCCTGGCTAAATATTTTTTTATTTAACGACATTTGACATTATTTTTAAACAAGGGTCGTATTATTTTCCAGACATAACAGCGACGCATAAAGGCGTATCCCAGTTCATACCAGTATACTACAGTAAGTTTAAATCATACACATATTACACATAGGTAAAGCGGCGGTAGCCTAATGACTAACACGCTACCGTAAGTCGCGGGTTCGAATCCTACGTATTACACTACCGACGTTAAACCACTCCTACGAATACTACGTAAAATACGGAATATACGTATATACGGAAAAGGTAAAGTATTGATATTTCGTGTAGAAAATAAACACGTTAGTGGCTTAGCCCCCCCCCCCCTTCCTCCCTCCCTAAAGTTTCCTAGTGGTCACCTAAAATCACCAGTAAGCCTAGTTCCCCCCTAATCTGTCCAAAGCCTTTAAAAGGCCTGTCAAAAATGACCCCTGTCTGTCCAAAGCCTTTAAAAGGCCGCGGTACAAACGATTTTAAGTTCAATTTTAGCCTATATAAGCTGCACCTATCCTTTTTGTTCTTTAACAAAATGTTAGAGCGTTCGACAAAGGATACACAGATACGCCATAATTCATACTAGACATTTAAAATTCGTCTGTTGTCAGTCGCCGGTTTCGCGCTTTTAGGCATGGTCGTGTGTGTTGTTGTTGTGTTTGTGAAGTGTGTTATGTGTGAAATTGTGCTGTGTTTAGTGTTATACTGTGTTAACAACATGGACAGGTAAGTCATTATGGTCCTACCATTTACTAATCTGCCTCTTGTATATAAATAAGGGTGATATTTCACTTCACTTTATGTTTATATGGCTTTCATTGTGACAAAATAGTGTGTGACGAGTCCGGCATCAGTACATACCTAACTTTGTATCTATATCCTTGTATCTTTATTCACTATATATATTTTTTTAAATTGCCATGCCCGATGTATTTCTATGCGCAGCTTTCTATATACCTACCATTATGTTAAGATTTTGACAGTTAAAAGTGCGGGCTTGACGCGAAATCGAAAAAAAAGATAGAGAATAAGGACCCTAGTTTATACCTCATCAAACGTTTGGATAGATGGCACAGGGGATGTTCGTAATTCAATCACGCCAGACCAGATCTGGATGAAATGCCTAGACTTTAGCATATGTTACCTTTTATCTCGCAAAACTGTACAATTACGTGGTAGAATAGAGTTCAAATTTTTCACGCGAATCAAATCTCGGATGTATTACAATTTCTGTGTTTATTATATCCGAAATCTCTAGCAACAGCTAGTTATTATCTAGCTTAGCTTATATAAACTTTTTATAATATCTTGGGACAACTCATACTACGCCATCTGTTCCCAAACTAAGCAGAGTCTGTAGTATGTAGTAGCAACCAGGCACACAGGCAATGATATTTCCAAATATATACATAATATAGATAAATTACACCCAGACACAGAATAAATTATTGTGCTAATTACACAAAGTTTTATCCTGGGTGTGGAACTCACTCATTAGACCAACAGGCCAGCTTAGTTACCAGTCGGCGCACAAGTCCATATCTGAATTTTCCACTAGTGATTTTTCACATATAAATTATACATATTATTAGCTTATTTATATAAAGGAGGCAGCTAAATAAATAGTAGGATCACGAGGAACTAGTAGAACAAATTAGTAGGACCAAAAGGAAGCACCCCTTTTTAGTACCTTTTTTTCCTTCCTCACGAACACCCCCACCGTCGTCGGGAAGACGGTGGAGGTAGTGTGGGGTTTGCACCCACTAAAAAACTCGCCGTGTATCGCCCGCCACCTTTGCAAACGGGCCGCCGGAATTTGTGATATCGTCGCGGCCCGCCTAGTGGCAATGTCCTATTAGGTTAGGTACTAAGAAAAACCCCTTTTTAAAATCTAGCCTTTTCATTTTGAAGCTCAGAATTTACACAATGGTAAAAACTTGTAATGAAGTATACAATTCTTTTCAATCAATTCAATTTCACTTTATGTCGGCAGTTTTAGCAGATCAATTGGCGAACACTTGAATAACCTATCAATATTTTAGCGTTTTTTTTTTTTTGCAGCGTTTGAGTCAGGTGACATTGAAATGCTGGTGAGTAATTTCCCTGTTTATTTTAAAAAAAATATAAAACTGTAAGATCTCCACCATACCAGGCGCGGAGCCAGTAGTGAAGTGGAAGCCGCTTGCATGACGGGGTGGGGGGGGGGGGCATATGATTCGGGATCCCCTTTATTTGCATATTTTTTGTTATCCTAAACTACTTTCGCATAGCGACTTTGGCATAACTTTTAAAGGCATAACATTATTTTGGCATATTGATACTTTGGCCCATGTTTTAGTAGGCATAAATATAGTTTAGACTTAATGTTAGACCAAATGGATATTCATTTGGTCTAACTTTCAATCGCATAAAGTTATCAAGCATATTTTTTATCCATATAACAGCTATGTGGTATAACGGTATGCCAAAATGCATATATTTCCATATACATTTTGGATGTTAGTTCCGGAATAAGTCGAAAATTACATTTAGGTATGATGCCATGTAGCATTATGCTATAAAATAGTATGCTTTTCAATCATTATGCCAATAGTAGTTATGTATAATAAAATTATGCTGAAAGAATAATGCGAAATAATGTCATGCGTAACGCCTATTAATGCAAATAAAATTATTCCATATCAAATTATGACAAAAAAAAAATATGCGACCCAATATGGAACCATTACATTCAACACCGGTACAGCAAACATCACAGCCGAGGAGGGGAAATTACCTGTCGTTGCTCTCCCCTTGGTTCCTCGCTTCCACCATAGGGTTCACGTCAACGCTGTATGAAATACCTCAGCACTACAAAATACATTGGTGGAAAGCTCACAGTTTCACAAGTGATCCCATATGTCAACGGGCTCTCTCAGTTGTCATTCGACCGAGATTTGTATACTTATTTTCCACTACGTGAGCTGTATCAGCTCGTTGTGAGGAGCCGTTCTGTATAATATGTATTTTGTCTATAGTACGCTGGTACAGATCATCCATCTTCTGCAGAGCTATCTTAATCCAAATATATGGATCTCCTAGCCTTGATTGAGTGACTTATAATCACACTAATATTATAAAGGCGAAAGTTAGTGAGTATGTGAGTGTGTATGTGAGTGTGTATGTTTGTTACTTCTTTTCGTCTAAGCGGCTGGAGCGATTTTAATAAAATTTGGTATATAGTTGACTGGATTAACACATAGGCTAATAAACCGCGGGTAATACCGCGGAGCACAGCTAGTAAGATCTATACCGTACATTCATGGCCATCTAATAATTTTGTTTAATCATTGTAGTTTAATCTATACTAATATCAAAAAGCTGAAGAGTTTGTTTGTTTGAACGCAGTAATCTCAGGAACTACTTATCCGAACTGAAAAAATATTTTACTGTTAGATAGCCCATTTATCGAGGAAGGCTATAGGCTATATAACACCACGCTGCGACCTATAGGAGCGGAGCAGCAATGAGAAATGTTGCAAAAACGGGGAAAATTTACGCATACGAAGTTGCGCGGGACAGCTAGTAATATATCATTTGAATCTCGGATAAATAAACAAGAATTGCTTATTTAAAGGTATAAGTATTTAATCCGCCGCAAATGGAAAAATCTTCGTGCTTGTGAAAATAATTTGGTGTGTTTTTTTTTGAATAGAGCGCGATGAGCATCGAGATGACTGATAATCAAGTGCTGAGTGATCAAGTACTGGCAGACTACATCATTTAAAATACTGACTTTATACGAGGTGCTGACAGCTTTTTATGACATTTGTGATTATTTTTATGGTAATTTATAAATAAATATATATTTTTTTATTCTTAGGAACTTTTGAACCGCAAGGCGTACGTCAGTCCCATCGTACCCTAAGCATATACAATTCTTCATAAAAGTAACCACAAACCTGAACACGACTTCTGCAGCAACGCTATTTGGTTGAGACAAAACTTGGTGGAAAGTGCCTACATCAGTTCTGTTTAGGTTCAGGTTCAGGGTCGATACTAAATTATTTCTAATAGGCTCATATCGAACACATTCTATCAATAAGTGATGTAAGTCTTCCACGACACCACACTCTTTACCGGTGAGGTGATTTTCTTCATCATTAAAGCGAACTTTTTACATGAAATGTGTCCACATCTGAGTCTATGAACGGTAACAACCAATGTTCTATTAAGTAAACTGATTCATGGCCAGGGGAGGGTGTCACTCCGCAGTTTAGGTATATTCGGGCAGCACGCCACTTGAAGGGGCTAATGGCAGTGGGCTGTCTCTCGGCTCGCACGACAGTCGAGGTCTAATCGCGCTCGCGCATACTTGAAAGTATTTTTCGACACCCATAATATATTTTAAGCCTAAACTTCAATTTAATCCGTATAAAATATATTGCTGTGTTTACGGATATCTGAATAAAACGAAAAGTGAACCAGAACTAACATTTTTTACAATTACACTGCGTCATCGAAGTACCTACGTGTAAAAGCAGCGGCGGCAGCCGGTCGTTCTTTTTTAATTCCTTAGGTCCTTAAGTACTTAGTAATACTTAGTTAAAATAAAAATCCTTAGTTAGTTGCTCAGAAATAATATTAGGAACAGGATAGGATAATGTTCACAAAGGAATACACCCGTGGAAATGGAACACACGACAATTGGAATTTTTATGTTTATAATGCTAAATGTACGTTTGTCACACGAAGAGGCTGGCCTTGTATGATCTTGTACCATATCCCTATATTTAGTGAGAGTTTATTAAAGTATTGAATAGCGTGTATTTTTAAACTGTGGTAAAAATTCATAATAATCTAATAAAGTAGTGGTTTCTTTTGAATTAGTACCTACTTACATCTTTCGCCAACATGTCCGCCTTTTCGTTGCCTTGCATTTGAATATGCGATGGAACCCCTTGCAGTCTCAGTTGTATGCCTGCTAAAGTAGGTAATTGTATATATTTTAGATAAAATATCTTAAGCTATCGATGCACCTCTGTGGCCAAAGGCGCATCGAGCTATATGTTGTAACAAGCTTTTACTGTCTGTAAAGATCACAGTGTTTTTATTTTCACAGCTATTTATAGCATACGACAATGTCTCTGAGACTGCAATGAGCTCCAACATCATAATGGATGCATGTTCCATAAGTTTTAAACAGTTAATTTGGTTATTTAAATTATAAAAAAATACAGTAGACCCGTGGTAATCCGACAAACGTTTTGCAGGGCGTTGTCGGACTATCGGATTTGTCAGATTATACAGTACTGCCACAGACCCCTATAATCTGAATTTTATTTATGGTACTCTCCATAAATATTTGCAATCCGACAAATAACAAATCAAAGGGTTATAGAATACTGCCACAATAATACGGATATTTTGAAGGAGAGTACCTTGTAATCCGACAAATAGGTATGTCCTATGAGCTCGGGATTAGCCAGGGGCCAAATTACCGGAGGTCTACTATAAACATTAAAAATAAGTAATTATTGTACATATACCTACATAAATATTGTAAAATAATTATGTTGTGACGAGAAAATAAATTTATTATTATTTAATATAATGTCTGTGTGTGCGTTGCTCTAAAATAGGCACTTATTCAGGTATCCTTCAGAACGCGATCCTACGTTTACCGCGTTTGGCTCTTATATGAGCTTGAAGCGGGCCAATCTGTTAATGTGAAAAAAACACACACAAGGCCCATTGTAGGAAGTTTCCTAGGAATTTGTGTTACTTTTCTTATTTTTTTTTGTCATGTTTTTGACCTTTACCTATTTAAAGTTAATTAATTTATAATTTTTAGATTATAGGTAACATTATTTCAAGTTAAATTGAATGTTTTATAAACTTATTTTTGCTAAATTGTTGTTTTATTTTGTTGTATACAACATGTAACAAAAGAAGTGGTCAAATTTTAGCAATGGACAGTGTTTGTTACACCTACCAGAGTGCCAAAACCGACTTAATATAATTATGATGCATAGTTATAGCCTTTTTTTTGTATAAGTATTATACCTTCACTCGTTCCAAATTCGATATGTTTTCATAATAAAATAAAATATGCAATTTCAAGTCAAAGTCAAGCATATCTTATTTTATTATGAAATAATTATGTCCGCTATGGAAAATTATCAACGCGGGAGAAGTCGCAAGCAATAGGCTAGAAAAAGCAACAACACGGACGAAGCCAATGTATGGCCTCAGTACTTTGGAAGGCATCTAGAAGACAACACATATGATATATTTATTATCTGCTGAGAAAAACACAAAATCCTGCCACCGAATTGAGACTTTGATTTAAAAATAAAAATTTAAACAACAACATTTTGAATGGAATGAAAAATATAGTATTCAAATTTGAAAATATTAAAATTATTTTCAAATTAAGAATTCTCTATATTTTTTTTTTATTTTCACTATTTAAATTACAATTTAAACATAAAATCGACGTAACGTTAACACTAGTTTAAATAATGTTCACAATTTTTAACGATAATTCTAACCACATTTTTTTGACGTACCTATAGACCTATAAATTGGATTTAAACCCACTTTACAAAATACCGAAAGTATAGTGCCTATAGTGCGAGATGTTTTTACGTCAACGCGATCGAAACGTTTACTGCGTTTGGCTCTCTGGTTAAGAGCTTGGAGCGGGCCAATCGGAGCGCCAAACAAATCTTAGATGTGTATGTCGCGTAAAACAAACTCGCACTAGGCACATAGAAGTCGGCCAAAAATGTCACCTCTATCACGCTATACACTTTTAGTTCATTTGCAGGTCATAAAACAGCAAGGTTGATTTTATTTGCAATAAGTATATTGACAGTATACTGACAGTTACTAATCTCAACCTAAGGGCTTCTTTAGATACAGATGATTTTTTTTCGAAACTGGTACACTATTTTCTTGGCCGACTGTACCTCAATTGAGTAACACATGACATCGAGGCATGGGTCCAGGATCATGTACTGGGGAGGCAATCTAACTCCACACAGGCCTTTCGTGAGTAGTTCGTGCTATGGAGAGGTGTGCATGTGATGGACGCCAATATGAAAGTGTGAGTGGTTCACGCGATTGGGTGACGGACAGGCCTCTGGAGGGGAGAGGGAGGGGGCAATTGCCTGTCAACTCGAACCAGACGTCTGCACCTGTATAAAAACTTACAATGGCACAAAATGGTCGGCCTTTTACATACTTATACACTAGGATGCAAAAAATATTATTCTTTATTTGCAATTGTTATTCGTAAAAAAATATACAATTATAAATATTACGACGAATAAGCTAAATCTTTACAAAAATATCTTTGATATTTGGCTGGAAACGCAATGTGAGTGCGCAAATACAAGTGCGCTCTCAATTCCCTCACTCATGTAATCCAATGGGAGCCCTGGCCGAGGAATAGAGAAAAGTGCAATTTTTTGAAAATAGTCACTTTTGGACTTCGATTTTTGAAAATCAGTCCCGGACCTTGTCTAAGTAAAATTTGACCACAGTAAAATATCATTTAATATTTATTATTACAAAGTTTAATATTTTTTATCACATTCACTAAACTATTAACAACATACAAAATCTCTTTGGTCTAAAATTAATAATACCTACATTTTTTTCACGTACAGTCAACCACATGAATTTTATACATTATTATTAAATTGTCACTTCTGTAGACTATAAAAATATTACAAAATTGTGTTTATATATTAATATAATTTTAATCAGAGATCATAAAAACATGTCTTTATGATTTATACAAAATAATGTTTTAAAGTTATAATATTTTTTTTTATAATCAAATAATTATAATCGTACTATACATTGATCAAATATAAATAAAATTAAATAAATATGATTGATTTATATTCATAATGTGATAACAATATAAGTCCTATCATAGCATGTTCCATATTAGGTAGGTGACATACGCACAAAATATCACAGAGCATTCGGATACTCTTACTTAAAATATAATAGAGAAGAGAACCATTCCAATTAAAATAAATGGAACGTGACAATCAAAGGCTTGATTCTGCTAATAAAAAAAAAACAAATTTTAATTTTGGTATCAAAAAAAGCCAGATTAAGTCAAAATATGCACTATGGATTATTCCCAGTAATGCCACGATGTTCAAGTGTTTTAAAAACAACTTTACATACATAAAACGTCTATAAAATTTAATGAGGTGAAACCGAAAAATCCCAACGGCTCAGGAGTTTTAAATTTATGTTAACAGAATCGAACGTTTGCTCATCTAATTGAAATGTTATTAAACTTAAAGTAGTAATTAACTTCTTTTTGAGTATCGAGTCATGTACCACTAAAAGACATTTACTATACAATAGAACATTCACACATACAGATTTTTAGTAGATACATACCGCAAGGTATCATAGCAGTTCAAGTATATCCTGAATTTAGTCTGCATTAACACGGGTGTAAAACCAGCAGCAAAAATATGTCAAACATAATAAAGACTTGAAGTAATTTTTATAGGCATTTCTTGCCAATAACTTTACAAATACAATAAATGCATTTTTGAAAGATAGAAAAATTTGAAATCCAGACTCAGGAATCGAACCCGAGACTTCCGTAGCCAAACCGGGGCCAGAAGCGAACCACCTATCTGGACTATGTTATTAGATTTCGAATTTTTCTATCTCTTGTTGCTCGCGAAATTAAGGCCTTCGCAGTGACATCTAGTCGTTAGTTAAGGAACTATCACGGCTTTTGTTATTGCTTCGTTACAGAGAGCATTTTAACAAATTATGATGTCGCAGGCCGAATATTGAAGTAATTTTTATAGGCATTTCTTGCCAATAACTTTACAAATACAATAAATGCATTTTTGAAAGATAGAAAAATTTGAAATCCAGACTCAGGAATCGAACCCGAGACTTCCGTAGCCAAACCGGGGCCAGAAGCGAACCACCTATCTGGACTATGTTATTAGATTTCGAATTTTTCTATCTCTTGTTGCTCGCGAAATTAAGGCCTTCGCAGTGACATCTAGTCGTTAGTTAAAGAACTATCACGGCTTTTGTTATTGCTTCGTTACAGAGAGCATTTTAACAAATTATGATGTCGCAGGCCGAATATTGAAGTAATTTTTATAGGCATTTCTTGCCAATAACTTTACAAATACAATAAATGCATTTTTGAAAGATAGAAAAATTTGAAATCCAGACTCAGGAATCGAACCCGAGACTTCCGTAGCCAAACCGGGGCCAGAAGCGAACCACCTATCTGGACTATGTTATTAGATTTCGAATTTTTTTGCCCCGGTTTGGCTACGGAAGTCTCGGGTTCGATTCCTGAGTCTGGATTTCAAATTTTTCTATCTTTCAAAAATGCATTTATTGTATTTGTAAAGTTATTGGCAAGAAATGCCTATAAAAATTACTTCAATATTCGGCCTGCGACATCATAATTTGTTAAAATGCTCTCTGTAACGAAGCAATAACAAAAGCCGTGATAGTTCCTTAACTAACGACTAGATGTCACTGCGAAGGCCTTAATTTCGCGAGCAACAAGAGATAGAAAAATTCGAAATCTAATAACATAGTCCAGATAGGTGGTTCGCTTCTGGCCCCGGTTTGGCTACGGAAGTCTCGGGTTCGATTCCTGAGTCTGGATTTCAAATTTTTCTATCTTTCAAAAATGCATTTATTGTATTTGTAAAGTTATTGGCAAGAAATGCCTATAAAAATTACTTCAATATTCGGCTGGCGACATCATAATTTGTTAAAATGCTCTCTGTAACGAAGCAATAACAAAAGCCGTGATAGTTCCTTAACTAACGACTAGATGTCACTGCGAAGGCCTTAATTTCGCGAGCAACAAGAGATAGAAAAATTCGAAATCTAATAACATAGTCCAGATAGGTGGTTCGCTTCTGGCCCCGGTTTGGCTACGGAAGTCTCGGGTTCGATTCCTGAGTCTGGATTTCAAATTTTTCTATCTTTCAAAAATGCATTTATTGTATTTGTAAAGTTATTGGCAAGAAATGCCTATAAAAATTACTTCAATATTCGGCCTGCGACATCATAATTTGTTAAAATGCTCTCTGTAACGAAGCAATAACAAAAGCCGTGATAGTTCCTTAACTAACGACTAGATGTCACTGCGAAGGCCTTAATTTCGCGAGCAACAAGAGATAGAAAAATTCGAAATCTAATAACATAGTCCAGATAGGTGGTTCGCTTCTGGCCCCGGTTTGGCTACGGAAGTCTCGGGTTCGATTCCTGAGTCTGGATTTCAAATTTTTCTATCTTTCAAAAATGCATTTATTGTATTTGTAAAGTTATTGGCAAGAAATGCCTATAAAAATTACTTCAATATTCGGCCTGCGACATCATAATTTGTTAAAATGCTCTCTGTAACGAAGCAATAACAAAAGCCGTGATAGTTCCTTAACTAACGACTAGATGTCACTGCGAAGGCCTTAATTTCGCGAGCAACAAGAGATAGAAAAATTCGAAATCTAATAACATAGTCCAGATAGGTGGTTCGCTTCTGGCCCCGGTTTGGCTACGGAAGTCTCGGGTTCGATTCCTGAGTCTGGATTTCAAATTTTTCTATCTTTCAAAAATGCATTTATTGTATTTGTAAAGTTATTGGCAAGAAATGCCTATAAAAATTACTTCAATATTCGGCCTGCGACATCATAATTTGTTAAAATGCTCTCTGTAACGAAGCAATAACAAAAGCCGTGATAGTTCCTTAACTAACGACTAGATGTCACTGCGAAGGCCTTAATTTCGCGAGCAACAAGAGATAGAAAAATTCGAAATCTAATAACATAGTCCAGATAGGTGGTTCGCTTCTGGCCCCGGTTTGGCTACGGAAGTCTCGGGTTCGATTCCTGAGTCTGGATTTCAAATTTTTCTATCTTTCAAAAATGCATTTATTGTATAATAAAGACTTCCAAATATCTGCCTTTTAAAATGAATTTACAAATAATGACGAAAATACTTTCATCAATCTTAATTTACGCTAAAATTGTAATATTCTGGACTTGTGTCACATGAAAAGTTGTTATTAAATAATAACTTTATATATGTATTTATCGTGTATGTAGGTCTTGAATCTTATGACAAATCTTTTTATCGTTTTAGCTATTTACCGTTTATAAATTACAAAGTGTTCAGTTATTTTTGTTGCTGACTGTACCCAGTGCCCAGTGTCACAAAATTGTCACGATAATTTTAATACTTTAACTAAATATTTTAGTAACTACTTCAAATCTGTAATACATAGGTACTGTACAAAAACTTACAAAATATCATTTTCATATTAAAACAAACACAAACCAATGTCATGGCACATTTTTAGTTTCGACTAAGTCGAAATTTTACCTACAGATATATTACCACTGAGCATTTTTCACTTAAATAGGGTTTAATTTTAATTCCGCCTCGTCTTTTGGTTTTTCAAAAGAAAGTAATTCAGCTTTTATATACTGTTGTTTTCTTGCCCAACAGGTTGCTATAGTGACTAATATTGCGAATACTAATGCTGCGCAGGCACATACAGTTCCGCCCCAATCGAGAATCGAACGGACGAACCTTAGTTCTGTGACTAATGTGTCACTCATTTGCACTTTTTGTTCAACCCAAAATATTGGGAATAGCATTTTTGGAACGTCTTGGTATAGGCTGAAACAAAATTATTATTAGTTAATTGGGTATTTACCTACAACATAAATAAATTATTTTGTACTAATTACGCAATAGTAAATTTTAAATTGCTCTGCAAATAAGTGTTTATTCACCATTACCCGTCAAAGATTTTCATTTTAAGACATCGTCTGGCAAAGCTAAACAAAATAAAAATGATTCACAAATTTTAAACTAGAAATAAATCTTTATTTAGTAGCACATTTTTACGTTTTAGAGTCAACACAGACTAGGAGGAAAAATGCCTATTTTATTTAAAAACCATCCTTACACAATTAAAACAGAGTTTTAAATCGCGTGCATTACCTTTTTTGCTGTCTTTTATTTTCTACATACTATTTACACCTTTATGTCAATTGAATAAGAACTATATTTAGTTAAAATAAAAATAAATCTTTATCTGTTTTACAATAACTTTGGTAAAAGTGTAGAGAGAGATTAACTATGTTCAAAATATTTGGTATACTTACTTAATATTTGAGATTGGTTCTATATATATGTTGATCTGAAACCTCGCCGCTACGTCTAGTGGAATACCTAATTTCTGGAAAAACAAAATAAAATTAAATCTAGTATTATAAAAAGAGTATTTATATTATTATTATAAAAGAAAATGTGTGGCACTACCGCGGTAAAGCTATTGCATAGCATATTTTAACAATTAAAAAAACAACAATTTTTTTTTTTAAATAATTGCATTAGTTAAATAATATATATTTTTTTCTTTTCATTACATTTCGGAGCAGCTCGTCTTGATCGCTCGCGTGCTTCGCTTCGTACAGTCGTACCATATACACATACGTTAAGCGAACGCTCGGCCGAGCTACATGGTAAACGAAGTGGGGGGTGTTAGGTTTTATTTTCGTTACGGAACTATTTTCGTTACGGGATTTTTTGTTTCGGTCGCCGCACTCAAAGCTTGCAATAAAAGCTATGCAATAGCTTAAAACGAAAGCAGATTTTGTGAGTTAGTGTAAACTTTAGAACCGCTGTACTTATTGAAAAAATACAATTAATACAGTCCCTTTGAAAAATACAATAGTCCATATAGTCTTACCGATTCAACAGTGAAATAGAACGAATGCCTATCAGAGGTGGAATCCATCTCATCAACAAGTCTCTTGAGCCCTGGATTTTTTCTTAAAAAACTCAAATACTTCAAAAATCTTACCGGTTCAACAGCAAAATAAAAGGAATGCTTCTCAGGATCAGGCTCCATTCCATCCACAAGTTGTAGCAATTCTGGATCACCGTGCAGATAATGCGGCAAGGTGAGGAAGGCCGGGGAACCGAACCTGCACTCCGACACGTTCATCACTCCGCTCCATTCGCACTGGCCGTTACAGAAGCAGCTGTTCACTTGAGATATTGACGCTAGAAATAGAAAGAAAAATATATAAAAACTTGCTGACGTGACAAACGTTATTCTGCCATAGAAGAATTGAAAGAAATAAAAACAGATAGGTATCTTATTATGGACACCCGGTTAAAACGTATATCCTTTTGCCATATCTTTTTTGTGTTTGTATTAACTAATTATAAAAAAAAATGAAATAATACTTATTTCAATTTAAGATTTTACACACATAGCCCGTTTGACTTAAATAAAATAAACATTTCAATCTTTTACAAAAATACATAACAATATAACACAATCTCTTTATTCTAGCTTCACATAATCATTAATAATATATTTTTGATCGACATCAAAATGTAACTCCAAATCGTCACAGCTCCTAAATGAATGGGACAAATTATGGTACTCATTTCGACGGCCATTTTTTCGGGACCTTGAATTAGGTTAATAGTGTTTCAAAATCGATTTGAATTATTTTTAAGCGACTTATGTTGCTGACTGTAGGTACTTTTAATACCAATCCGACTTATTCTTAGAGACGCGAGTGTCTTTACATTTCTCGATTATGTAGTCCCCTCCGAGGTGGGCCAAGTGTCAGAATGTCCAAGAAGTTATAATCTCCAGATGTTATAAAGTCAATGTGTACAATTCTCTGAATGTCCAAGAAGTCATACAGTCCAGATGTTATAAAGACCATTAGTCAATAATGTACAATTCTTTGAATGTCCAAGAAGTCAAAATGTCCAGATATTATAAAGACCGTAAGTCAATATGTACAATTCTTTAAATGTTTAAGAATTCATAAAGTCCAGATATTATAAAGACCATTTGTTACACAAAGTGGATTTGTGAAAATAGCGGCAAACTGACATGCCATTAATTTCACAGCTCTGTGTTTAATGTGTAAAATAAACTTAAAATGCGTGATAACTGGATAAGAACCAGATTTTGTAATTCAAAGAAGAAACTAAAAAGAAAATAAACGTAATTTGTGAGCCATAATCCTACCGAATAAACGATCGGAGCGAAAAAAAAGTACAAACGCAAAATGAAATGGAAGTCTTGCTGTTATTGAGGAGACGAGCCTGTCAGTCACCAGTGCTTAGATAATACAGAACCAGGCCAGGATATATTGAAGCGGCGGTAGCCTAATGGCTAAGGCATCATTACAGAAGCGGTGGCAGCCTAATGGCTAAGGCATCGGTTCGAATCCTACCCATTATACTACCGACGTGAACCCACTCTTAACACAAGCCTTTGAGCTTAGCTGGAGGGGTTAACAAGATTGCTAGTAATGTGGGACTCAATCCCACATTGCTAGTTATCTTTTCTAAAGAAAAAATGGGGAACAATTGGTGCAATTTCCCTCCCCCAGGCTCGACGGTATGTCTTTTTATTGGGGAATTGAAACTTTTAACACTGAATTCTGACCGGAGTGTTGGGATAATGAAGGATGTAGATATGGTGTGCGGTGTTGAATCAACCCCCCCCCCCCCCCTACCAATTTGTAATGTCATTATATTCTGTAATTTAGATTCATATAGCGTATAATGTAGCGTTTTTTTACGCTCTAGATAATTTTCCTTGATTCATATTGTGTAATTAATTTAAAAAATATGTTAACAAACATTTGCATGTCACTATTGACTGAAGTTTTATAAGACAGATGTACCAACTTTTATGCAAATAAACAATTTATGAGTTCTGTATCCGCTGATAAGAAAAACAATACTCACAGTTATCAAACCTCTTCTCAGTGATCGCGTACTTATGATACACCAACCCGCCGACGTCCCCACTGTGCACAAAGTCTAAGTTCACTGTACGACACAGATCTGGTACGAATACTGTTAGAACTGACTCTTCTGTTAGATTGCGAGGCGTGAATTCTCCGGCGCTGCCTGCAAGCTAAGGGAGAAAGGGTTTTGTAAATGGTTGGTACAAAAGAAACAAATACCTACCTAAATTATTGTGTAAATACTAATGATTTTGATAAAAAAAAACAATTATGGTATCACACTGATTTTGAGGCTGTAAAATAGCTCTCATCTGTGGCGCGGTGGGAGTGTGTCCGACTGCTACGCAAGTACACCCAGAATCGGAACAACAATTTGTGGGATAAGTGGTGTCCCGTGTGGGAATCGAACACACTTCCACCATGCCACAGAGACAGTCTTCTTTCAGTAAAATGTTCTACCTCCGTTTTTTTCTTTTATGTCTATATCTCTCTTGAATAGTGTTTTATTATACCGAAATAATAATAATTAGTATTATTAAATAATAAAATAATAATTACATAATTATTTAATCAGTTGTTACTGCAAAACCCAAATTTGAAATCGTCCATATTAACATCATTCAAATTGTCCATATTTGGAATTTAAAACATAATTTTTGATTTGCATACATTTTTTTCAAGCAAATACAATTTGACATTGAACAATTTTGGAAACTGTTGGACAAATATGCATACTATATTTAAAACACTTGCGAGAGAGAAATTATGGTATTCCATATTAGGAAACCTATTCCACATTTGGTTACCCACCCTCCCCCAAAAATCTACACAGTACCCCTCCCCCTACAATGTTATAATATCTTGGGATAACTCATAGGTACAACGCCATCTGATCCCCAACTGGGCAGAGCCAAAGAAAGTAGGTACTATGGCAACCAGACAACCGATAAACATACCTACTTAAATATTTTAAATACATACATAATACAGATAAATTACATCCAAACACAGAATAAATCATCGTGCTCAACACACAAAGTTTTATCCTTAGTGGGAATCGAACCTACGATCTCTGGCTTAGCAGTCAGGGTCACTAACCATAAGACCAACAGGCCAGTTAATAATCCTGGGTGTAATATTGAAAATAAAGTAAAATAGACTTTATGCAAAAGAATAAATTTCGAAATTGAATTGTTTATTTTTCACATAGCTATTCTTTCTATACTGGGAGCTTAGACAAGGAACACTCGCTCCGTTGCGAATTCGTTAATGCCTACAAGATGTCGAATACAAGCGATCGTTTACAAAAAAAAAAAAAATTGGTCTCCACCACAAACGTCAAATTAAAAAAAAAAAATCCGCCTTTTTATTTCGTTTTCTACATGGTCTCACCGTTCGCTAGATTAGTGATCAATCGAATGGGGAAAAAATAGCAAAAATACTGTAAATAGTGCAACTTATTTACGCATCGACTTGGATTGACTATGTGACATATTTCAATTCAATACATTTTGTACCTATTTTTCCAATAACGACATTGCTATTCGAATATGACTTCGTTTAGGCCCCCAGATACCTGCTGTCAGCGATATACGCCGCTTATTCGAAATAAATGCAAAAGCTAAAAATGTCTATGTTATATTCATTCGATGATATTATTGCCAAAGTTACAAATACCCTACTTTATACATTATTCCTTATTAAAAGCAGAGTTTTTTTTTATAAAAATCAAGTTAAGTAGTTCCTACCTTGGAACACTCCCCTTTGTAGTAAGGTATGTGATCTTCATAGTTCCACTTGAGGATCTGCCCAGGGAGGGTGCCTCCTTGCTGACCGGTCGATACCTCCATGTAGCCATCTGTGTCCATTGAGTTGTTTCTCTGGAAATGACATAAAAAGGGTTTTACAATTCTGTTATAGTGTATTATTGTAGTATTTTTTTAAAGATAACTAGTTATGTTGGATTAAGTCCCATATTACTAACAATCCTGTTAACCCCTCCAGCTAATCTAAATGGCTTGTTAAGGAGTGGGTTCACGTCGTTAGGATTCGAACTCACAATCTTGTGATTGCGACTCCGATGCCTTAACCATTAGGCTATCATTAGGTTCTTAAATATCATAAATCCTAAATCTCAAAACATTTATTAATTTATAAATATT
This sequence comes from Herminia tarsipennalis, assembly GCA_945859575.2. Lineage (NCBI taxonomy): Eukaryota > Metazoa > Arthropoda > Insecta > Lepidoptera > Erebidae > Herminia > Herminia tarsipennalis. Next base: position 2,203,375 of record OX243834.2, on the reverse strand, counting down.
CTCCTTTACTACATACTATCATTGCAGGGAAACCCAATAGAAAACGAAAAATATCTACCAAACGTGCTTTAAAAAATTCGATTTTGATAAAGTGATTTTGAAATACAGACACGGTAACACAATATTTGTTTATGTTTTAATACACTTAATTATAGAAAGTTTATGAAACTAGATTTAATAATTAAGATTTGGATACATTAGCAATGGCCAAAAAATTTAATATAAATATTTTGTGCTAATAATATCACATTAGTCAATAATCTTGCTAAATATTAAAAATATCAGATAAGAAGTGAAAAGAAGAATTTGTGATTTTTATAGCACGTGCGGAGGTTAAATATTAGAACGTCTACTGTCAACCAGTTTTACCTCATAAAACCATCCAAACTTATCAACGGGAGGCGCTCCCCCCGTAGTACTAGCAGGTAATATCTTCGCCAGATCCAGTAGAGGATCATCGTAACCCTCAAAGAGCAGTTCCTTCGCCAACTTAGACACGGAGATGTGCTGGTTGTACATGCCTAATGCCATGGATAGAGCTTTCTGTTGGAGGAAGCCCCAATGTCTGGCGCGGTATACTGCTGACTGGAATGTAAGAAAAAGTCGTTATTTTATGTGATATAACATTATTAGGTATTTTACATTGACCTTTATTATATTATTACACTGAAGAAGAAGAATGTTTATTGCCATTCAAACAAGTGTAGATCGACTGAATCTGTGGCGCGGTAGGAATGTGTCCGACTGTTGATGTTCCCAGTCTGAGTGTACTTTGTGTCCGTGATTTGTATGTTTGTAAAGTGGACACAGGGATTGCACCCTAATGTGGGAATCGTCTTTTAAGTACTTTCACAATTATTTTTTTAATTTAAACTATATTAGATACTCGTATATTATAATTATAAAGCTGAAGAGTTTGTTTAATTAGTTAAGTTAAATTGAACGCATTAATTTAGGAACTACTGGTTCAAATTGAAAAAATATTTTAGTATTAAATAGCCCATTTGCATCATGATTAACACTATCTCACAACTGATTTCGTTTGTCGTTACTCATAACCGCAGTGAGGACGTAGCCGATCGAAAGATATCCGAGGCTATGGAACAGGTGACAGGTTTACCACTATCAGTCCGTAGTGATGACCGTTTTTCCAAAAAAATTACATACCTCTTCGTGCGCTCTGAGGCACGGAGAGATCTGACATAACAGCTTAATTGTTGGTCCTACTACTTGTATTATTTGTTCTGTGGTCCTACGCCTAATCTCATTCCAGACGTGTCAGATGTCCGTCACATCGAGCTATGAGAGTAAGGGAATAGCGAGTACTCCTAGCACACACTTCTGCACTATTCGTAGTAGTTAGTAGTATTCGTAGTTAGCTGTAGGCCTACTCTCTTTCTATAAAACGAAATTTATGAATTTTTGTTTATTTAAATTTCTTTAGTTTATGGGAACTATTCTAATTAAATTACTGGATAAGCATAAAAAGTTCAAACCCATGGACGATTTTCTGGAACGAAAAGTATAAACAGATATTCCTGGCTCTGTATATCACCTCACCTGATCATTTTGATCGAAACTTCGTTTTCATTGAAATAAAGTAGCCCTTCTGATGAGATTCGATGTTCGGCCATCGTGACCGAGATCGGTTCGGAGACCTTTACATACATCTATACTAATATTATAAAGCTGAAGAGTTTGTTTGTTTGTTTGAACGAGGTAAATCTCAGGAGCTATTAGTCCGAGTTGAAAAATTATTTCACTGTTGGATAGCCCATTTATCGAGGAAGACTATAGGCTATATAACATCACGCTATGGCCAATAGGAGCGGAACAGCAATTAAAAACGTTCCAAAAACGTGGAAAATTAACGCCAACTAAGTTGCGCGGGTCAGCTCGTATATAATATTTAGATAAATAATTATGTTTATCACATGTCTGGTTACTACAGTACAGGCTCTGGCTAGTTTGGATTCAGATAGAGGGCATCTGATTACAAACTGAGTATATAACATCACGCTACAACCAATAGGAGGGGAGCAGCGATGAGAAATGTTGCAAAAACGGGGAAAATTTACGCAGACGTAGTTACGCGGGACAGCTAGTGTGGAATATACAGAACCAGCATCGTCAATTCAATCACCCATTCTAGATAATCATCTATGGATTGGGACTTCTTCTGCTTGTCCGAAAATGAGTTAGAATTGTCTCCGTAAATTCAAGAAAATTAAGACAATGGAAGAGAGTAGACCTACGGAGTACCCACTAAGGCTGATTACCCACTAAGGCTGATTACCCACTAAGGCTGATTACCCACTAAGGCTGATTACCCACTAAGGCTGATTACCCACTAAGGCAGATTACCCACTAAGGCCGATTACCCACTAAGGCCGATTACCCATTAAGGCTGATTACCCACTAAGGCTGATTACCCACTAAGGCTGATTACCCACTAAGGCTGTTTACCCACTAAGGCTGATTACCCACTAAGGCTGATTACCCACTAAGGCTGATTACCCACTAAGGCTGAAAATTTACGCAGACGAAGTTGCACGGGACAGCTAGCGTTACATAATAAAGCTTCCAGCGTTCCCCTCCTTCTCCTCTCCTTTAATCCTCCTACTAGGACAAAACCAGAATAAAAACTATTACGTTTCTACATTTTTTCACCACCCTTCGATATTATATTACTCGACTCAACCCAAGGGAAAATAGATCATGTAACATAGGATTTATCAATTATGATAAAGGCTTAAATGAATTTGGTGTAATGGACAAAATCCAGAGATACGTAACAGGATTAAAGCAGAGCAAGTTTTAACGATCCCAGCGTTTGACCTTTTTTTACATAACAGTACTAACGGTACCTAAGTCTATTATAAATTTGTAAAGTATACCTCAACCTCTACCTATAGCCCTTTGAATATAATTATATATTGTCTAGAGATCACTCGTTCCCTCAGTAAACGTATCAAACATGAAGCGATTGTTATGAAAATATATATATTCTTAATGGCGTGGATTATTTAAGGTAAAATACCTTGTTTAGTACCCGACGTTTTGAACGTATTGCAACGGTCGTGGTCACGGGTAGACTAGTTCAGCTCAGCGTCGCCTCCGTGAAGCGCGGGTTTCGGAAACAAGTCCAATCAAGCGAGGGTAGTTTCGAACATTTAAAGCGATTGTTAGATAGAAGAATGAATTAACCGATAAACTTACATACAAATTTGGTGAAAGTTGTGACAAATAATATGGCTTATAGCCATATTATTTATAATTTAAAAAAGCGTAAGGATTTCAATTTAACAATTTAAGATTGCGGTCAAGGTATCTCGACATGTACATGTTAATCATGGCTTAACGTGCTGTCTGAGCCACGAAGGAGTACAGGTATCTATTTAGAAAATGTTCACCCATCTTTGAGCCTGACAGTGGTACCTAGGGTTGCCAAACCTCTCTGATCACGAAGCTCTGCGTACGTGAATAAGGCATTTTGATCTTGCTGGATTCATATCAAAAATTCAAAAATTTAAATTCAAAATTCTTTATTCACTTAGGATGCAAAACAACTCTTGTGATACGTCGGGATTCTACATGTACATGTAATGCCAAGTTCGCAAACAATAATTTTCAAATTGCCAATTTTACAATGTTTGAATGTTTATAAACTTGATATGGGGACAAGGTGCTGCGACTAATATACTATCCTGTTAAGGAACTGATGCAAATTGTATTACCATGTTAAGGAACTGATGCAAATTGTATTATCAAAAAGTTTAAACATGAGATAAACTAAAATCAGCCTAAGTAGGTAATCAGCCTTAAATTCAAATTCTTTATTGCACACATAAAAAAAATATACAATCAATAAGTACAAATAAAAAGTAATTTTGTACAAAGGCGAGCTTAACTCAAAATTGAGTTTTCTACCAGCAAACCTTTGAGCTCTAGAGTAGAAAGATATATAAAAGTAGTCTAGCCTTAGTGAGTAATCCGTAAATATACTCTCTTCCATAGTCTTAATTTTCTTGAATTTACGGGAACAATTCTAACAAATTTTCGGACAGGCAGAAGAAGTCCTATCCATAGATGATTAGCGAGAACGAGTGATTGAATTGACGATGCTGGTTCTGTATATTCCACACTAGCTGTCCCGCGCAACTACGTCTGCGTAAATTTTCCCCGTTTTTTAAACATTTCTCATTGCTGCTCCGCTCCTATTGGTCGTAGCGAAATGTTAAATAGCCATAACCTTCATCGATAAATGAGCTATCCAACAGTGAAAGTTTTTTTAAATTCCGATCAGTAGTTCCTGAGATTACTGCGTGCAAACAAACAAACTCTTCAGCTTTATAATATTAGTATAGAATATAGATTATTTTTGATCGAAACGTCATTTTCATTGAATAAGAGTAGGTAGGTCTCCAGGAAAGAACAAGTTTTTACGAAGAAAAACTGATACTCACAGCAGCAATAACATTTAGCGTGGTGATGTTATCCAGAAGGCTTCCATTACTCCTTTTCTCTTCGAAGTGCCAGCTTCTTAACGTCTTGTATGACACGGTGCCGTTGTTCTCGTTAAATGTCACATTGATGTGTCGACGATCTTCGCGGAAGCTGTAAGGACCTGAAGAAAATAATTTAGTTTTAAACAAGACAATTTGAGTATTTAAAACGTGATTCAAATTAGCGCGGCATCAAAACCAAAGCGGCGGCGATAGCTTTGAGTAAGGCATCGGTTTCGCAATATTGAGGTCGCGGATTCGAATTCTACCCATTATACTACCGACGTGAATCCAGTCCTAACACAAGCCACTGAGCTTATCTGAAGGCGTTAACAGGATTACTAGTAATGTGGCACCATAATCCTACATTACTAGTTACCTTTTTAAAAAAATCCTAAGGTCTAAAACATGAAAAACACCTTCGGATAAGTATTATAAGTGCAGAAAAGAACCTTAAGCACATATGCCCGGAAATAGTCCAAAAAAGTAGCGGTTATACATACTTAATTTTTTCTGGATTTTTAATAAAAACACACTGATGCTCAAAAAATCAACCGATTGAAGCAATGGCTTCAATAAATTTATTTTGTGCTTTAAAAGTATCTACATTTATGGTTGGGAAATAAAGCTTTTATTTACAGATTTAATATTAAATGAAGGCTTCGTTTCTGGACATATTTTAAGTAGGCAAGCTCCCTAATAAAGTGCTAAACATCTAATTCAAAACCTGCATGTGTTTAGCAAATATTGTGTGACGAAATGGCGATAGCTATCTTTTAGTAGGTATTTTATAAAACGGTAGACTGTAATTTATTCGAAATACCTACAATATATCTAGTTATGATTCGAATCTATAATCTATACTAATATTATAAAGCGGAATAGTTTGTTTGTTTGTTTGTTTAAACGCGCTAATCTCAGGAACTACTGGTCCGATTTGAAAAATTCTTTTTTTGTTGGATAGCCCATTTATCGAGGAAGATGCGTAAATTTTCCCCGTTTTTGCAACATTTCTCGTCGCTGCTCCGCTCCTATTAGTCATAGCGTGATGTTATACAGCCTTCCTCGATAAATGGGCTATCTAACAGTAAAGTAATTTTTCAATTCGGACCAGTAGTTCCTGAGATTATTACGTTCAAACTAACAAACTCTTCAGCTTTATGATATTAGTATAGATTTGAATGAATACTCTGTCGAAGCTTTATTCTTTACAAGCTTAGAAATCTTGCAACTACTACGACAGTATGTGAGTAAATATATGTACAAACGAAATCACACTAATATTATAAAGGCGAAAGTCTGTGAGTATGTGAGTGTGTATGTTTGTTACTTCTTCATGGCTAAATGGCTGGAGCGATTATATTAAAATTTGGTACGGAGTTAGCTTACTCCCTGGATTAACACATAGGCTAATAACACCGCGGAATACAGCTAGTATTTACAATGCGATTAAAAGGCCAATCCCAAGTTTTCACACATAATTCCATTTCAGACAAAAACATACGAAAAAAAACCTTACAATTTAAGCTTAAATTTGGGCACAAAACAATGACGTCGTTGAGCGTATAATAAATATGATAATGATCACATTAATAAAAAGATACTATATACCTATACTTACCAAAATCGAAATTCTTAGTTTTTAATAGTCAACTTAGGCGTATGACCTTCGCAAATTTGGTCTTAGCTGAATAATAAACATCACAAGAGTTTTAGGTACATACCTATACTACTAACAAGGTGATCGGCAATTCTATTTAACTATTAAACTTACTCGTTGCATTATTTAAACAATTTAACACGGGAATAAACGCGTTTAAACTAGTTAAAGTATTTACCTTATGCTTGAAGTTTCGACCGGGTTCCACCGACCGTGGTCACAAGCTGACTGAGTGGAGGGGGGGCGGTACTTTTTATAATAATGTGACATTGCAATATTTAAATTATATGTATGCATTAGTATGCCGTGTTTAAATATCGAATGTTGTTTATGTAACCTATTTACTTAAAACATTATTGTTCATCATCATCACTTTCATGATTATCACCATCTTGATCATCATCCACTACTTTTTCTAATAGTGTGATATTGCAAAATTTAAATTATCTGTGTGTGCATTAGTTTGCCGTTTTTAAAGATCGAATGTTGTTTATGTAACCTATCTACACCTTTTTACTTAAACATCATTGTCCATCATCATCAACATCACTTTCATGATCATCACCATATTGATCATTATCTAAATATTCTTAATCATGATCATCATCACAATCTCACACAATCACAAAAACAAGTCAATTAATATTATAAAATTATATACACTACTTAATCGTGTGAATAATTTAAGGTAAAATACCTTGTTTCGACCGTATTGCAACGGCCGTGGTCACGGGTAGACTCTTCCGTGTCCGTAGTATATATAATTTTATAATGTGTACAAATCGCGAAAGTTTATCAACAAGTTAGTTAACTTACCCAACTGTACAAAAGAAGGTTTTTCCTCAGGAAACCGGTCGGCGTTAGTCCAGTTGAAGAAGAAGATGTCAAAATACAGCGGCATGGTTGGAGCCACCCAGTCACGGAATGATCGAGAAGTTGGGGTCAGGGCTATTTTCTGGAAACAAATTAAGATATGTTAAATCTAAGGTCGCTGTTTCAAGTCCCGCTTAAGACGAATTTCTTCTATAATGGTCTCCTAACCGATGTCGGTTAAGGCGCCCAATCTCGTTATAGCCAATTACGCAGTAGATATTATAGTGCACAAGTGTATGCGCAGACACAAGTGCACTCTCTATTCCTTCACTCTCATAGTCCGATGGGACGGAAATCCGACACGACCAGAGAGATATTCGAGACGCAGGATCGATGGCTTAACGTGCTTTCCGAGGCACGAAGGGCTGGACAATGTTCGAAAACGGTCATAAGCAAAAAAAAATTAAAATCACAAAAAGTAATATGCTTCTTGGCTGGTAGAGAATGCTTTTAGCATTAAGTCCGCCTTTGTACAATATTTTTGTGCATAAAGTCAATAAATAAATAATATTCAGGCCCAACGTCAATAAAAACTCACGGAGCCGCACAAGCCGTGACAATTGCCGTAAAGTAAAATTGGACATTCTTGGGGTATCTCGGTACCGGAGTTGGTAAACGGCTTAGAGACACGGGTTTGAGTCCCGCCTCAGCCCGCCCCTTAATACATTTAATACGTTAGAGTTAGTTGCGGGAAATATTGAACTCCAGTGGGGAATATACCACTCTATAAATACAATAATTGCATTTTTGAAAGATAGTAAAAAGGTGAAGTCCAGACCCAGGAATCGAACCCGAGACTTCTGTAGCCAAAACGGGGCCGGAATCGAACCACCTATCTGGATTTTTTTTTTTACAGACGACTCCTGCATTAGGGTACAAGCCCTGTGTCGCAGGGGACTTTACAAACATGCAAGTCACGGACACAAAGTACACCCAGTCTCGGAACAACAATTTGTGGATCACACAAAGTGGTGTCCCGTGTGGGAATCGAACCCACGACCTCTTGCGTAGCAGTCGGACACACTCCCACCGCGCCACAGAGGCAGTCATTATGTTACTAGACCTCAATTTTTTCTATCCTATGATGTTCGCGAGTTAGGCCCTCGCATGTGCCATCTAGCCGGTAGTTATAGAACTATCACGGTTTATGTTATTGCTTCGTTACAGAGAGCATGATAGAAAGAGACCCTGTTTGGAAACATCATAAAAAAACCGTAGATATTTTTTTCAGTCAATGATGGAGTTTAGTAGACATTTATTTTCTATTTAAATTTAAATCATTCGTAACCAAGGATTAGAATCAATGAATGCAAAAATAATCATATAAAATGATTAAAGTTGTCTGGCGATAACGATAAAATGCTGATAACCGTAGTTGACAATGTGTGGCACGTTATCACCAATACTAATGATAAACGATTAGAAGGTACGCTAAGAAAGTCAGACCATGTTTCCATTTTGCCAAGTTTTAGAATCGTCTTCTTCATCTAAACAAGGTGTAACAGAAAGGTGTGGTCATATTCAAAGGTTGGTATGTGGTCATGATACTGAGTGCACATACCTAATTTTATCAAAATCGAAGTACCCTAAAAAAATATTTATAATTTCTTCATTCGTATATTTATTAGTAAAAAGTTGAAGTAATTTTATAGGCATTTCTTGCCAATTACTTTACAAATACAATAATTGCATTTTTGAGAGATAGAATTTGAAGTACAGACCCAGGAATCGAACCCGAGACTTCCGTAGCCAAACCGGGGCCAGAAGCGAACCACCTATCTGGACTATGTTACTAGACCTCAAATTTTTCTATCCCTTGATGCTCGCGAGTTTGGGCCCTCGCATGCGCCATCTAGTCGGTAGTTAAAGAACTATCACGGCTTTTGTTATTGCTTCGAGAGCATTTTAACAAATTATGATGTCGCAGGCCGAATATTGAAGAAATTTTATAGGCATTTCTTGCCAATTACTTTACAAATACAATAATCTTTCAAAAATGCAATTATTGTATTAGTAAAAAGTTATTAAATTTAAAAAATATGACTTAAAAAGTTAAATGCCATAATAAACAAATCGAATTTTATACCAGTGGAGGTATAATTCCTATGCCATACGCCTTTCACTACGGATTTTTGACAAAAAATATGATTTATCTATGTAATAATAATGCAACCAGCTATACCATGGTAGATGTAATACTGATAACAAACTCTATCCGCTGCTGAAATTTGACCACACCTTTCTATTACACCCTGTATATACCTAAAAATTAAAGCTTTGACTCATTAATTGATTTATGTTGATAAATCAATTATATATAACCTATAAGCTCATATGATGTCCCACTGCTGAGCACGGGTCTCCGGAATAGAACCTACTTATTATAGATCCTGGGGGTAATTGCCATTATTGCCACGCTTGGCGAGCGGGTTGGTGATCGCAGTAAGGCTTTAAAGTACACAGAGGCCCTGCTGCCCATCCTCCGGTGTGATTCCTTAGATGCCTTGACGACACCCACGGGAAGAGAGAGAAACAACGTCAAACCAAAACCCTTGCAACCTAGAGAGCTGAATTTTGAGTGATTGGATTGAGTGAGAACAAGAAAAAATAGGAAGCTCGAACTCTACATTCTCTAAAGGCTCAGACTAGTTAAGCATAAGAAGTTTTTAAAGTTTCGCGATTTTTGTACATCTATACTAATATTATAAAGCGGAAGAGTTTGTTTGTTTGTTTGTTTGTTTAAACGCGCTAATCTCAGGAACTACTGGTCTGATTTTAAAAAATCTTTTTTTGTTGGATAGCCCATTTATCGAGGAAGGCTATAGGCTATATAACATCGCACTACGACTAATAGGAGCGGAGCAGCGACGAGAAATGTTGCAAAAACGGGAAAAATTTACGCATACGAAGTTGCGCGGGACAGCTAGTAATATTATAAAGCGGAAGTTTGTTTGTTTGTTTGTTTAAACGCGCTAATCTCAGGAACTAATTGTCCGATTTGAAAAATTCTTTTTTTGTTGGATAGCCCATTTATCGAGGAAGGCTATATAACATCGCACTACGACTAATAGGAGCGGAGCAGCGACGAGAAATGTTGCAAAAACGGGGAAAATTTACGCATACGAAGTTGCGCGGGACACCGAGTATATCTAATAAGCATATGAAGGCTTTTAATTCTAAACAGAGATGGCAACTCATGAATGTTGAGACAAGCGCCCACCTGATTATCTACCACTAGCTGTCCCGCGCAACTTCGTATGCGTAATTTTTCCCCGTTTTTCAAACATTTCTCGTCGCTTCTCCGCTCCTATTAGTCGTAGCGCGATATTATATAGCCTATAGCCTTCCTCGATAAATGGGCTATCCAACAAAAAAAGAATTTTTCAAATCGGACCCGTAGATCTTGAGATTAGCGCGTTTAAACAAACAAACAAACAAACTCTTCCGCTTTATAATATTAGTATAGATGAGTCTATTATGCCTGTTTGCCACTTTATTTGCAAATAAACATTTTGACTTCAGGTCAAATAATACTCTGCAGAATTAAGTGGCTTATCCAACATTAATTATTCTCAAGCGTCCATCGATTGTCGTTACATGACATTCGATATGTTCCAATTGAGAACGTTGAAGGGTCATGGATTAGCACAAACCAATTGATCTGGGTGTTCCATTGATCAAGGAACGTATATTGAATTGCACTCGGCGTTCTTGTGACCGGGATTTACGTCGTTTTAATACGTAAGTAGTAATTTATGTAATTGGTTATGACATTGATTATTGACGACTTTATTGTTATGCGTTTTTTTTTTCATAACTATCAATATGAACAGGTTCAACGTCTGTCATGTTCCAGATATTTCGTTTTGTTAAAATGTGTTCGATAATGTTATTTTTTACGATTGTCGTTACAATCTAGGGCTTGTATTATATTTATTGATTAAAAAAATAACATTAACTTAATTATTTTTTATAGAATATATGTAACACTAGCTGACCCGGGCAACTTCGAACACGTCAATTTTCCCCGTTTTTCCAACATTATTCCTTGCTGCTCTGCTCCTATTGATCGTAACGTGATTTTATGTAGCCTTCCTCGATAAATGGGCCATCTAACACAAAAATATTTTTTCAAATCGAACCAGTAGTTCCAGAGGTTGTCGCGTTCAAACAAACAAACTCTTCAGCTTTATAATATTAGTATAGATAAGTGGACTCCGACAGTCCACCCATGTAGGATAAACTCTCTACCAATGTAACCTAGACATAATACCTTACTTGTACCACAGATAATATAATACTATACTAGTACAGATACCTCATCCCATACAAAGAAATGCGATCGTCCTAACTCGGGCTCGTTTTCGGGCTCGTTTACGGAGACGTTAGATGGCATTAGTGGTGCATAGCAAGCGACATCTAGTGATTCAGGCTACAGCTGATTGATTTTAATGGCCCTCCTTACTAAAGTCGCCAAAAGATGGCGGTAAAAACATCGAGGGATGAAAATTGAGGCCTCCGCTTGGTTTGTTCTAGGTCGTGCGTTTACTTGGAAATAAAGTTGGTTGCTATTTGCTACTACGCGGTCATCGGCCGTGCTTAGGTCCGTATTCATAGATGAAGCTCAGATTCGTTCTAAAGAACGATATCATCTGAGTTCCCTTCTAAGTGCGGTTAGCGTCTTGGGATCGGCACTAATTAATAAACATGTATTGATAGCTTATATCGCGCCCGTACAAATAACGCAGAAACAACAAAAAATCGCCTTAAATGACGTCATTCGAGTGCAGACCTCAAAAATATTGTAATTTGACCCTAATAGGCGACGACACTACATAATTACATTAAACGAATTTGTTATTGCTAAAGTAACTCGTCGGTGTACACCTCAAAGTTGAACCTACTTCTATTATGATAGAATGTTTGCGTAAGTTAAGTAACTTTACCACAGTCGGTGCATAGATGGGTGACCCTTGTCTAAAATGTTATACTTACATCAATCATCTTTTTGGTCTTGGTTTATTGTCAGAGAACATTTTTTATACTTATTTAAATGTAATCGTGAAAAGATTATGCATAATTTCACAAAATCCACAATTTAGGATTAAAATTGACATAATCAACGACGATATTATAGTATTATATTAACTGTGACGATATCAATGGCAAAAATATTATTTTTTTGCCTTAATTTTTCTGTATTATGACTTATCTATTGAATAGAACGGAGTCTCGAACTCGTGTTCAAGGTCGATCTTACGTTTGAGATCGTTTTAATAATACGGGCCTTGAGAGTGTAACTGTCAGAGTCCTTAAATAATTTTATTGTAAATATTCATTAACGACCACATCGGGAGTAGGTATTTAACTCTTTTTTTAACCCTCGACAAAAATTACGAGTGTTATAAATTTAACGCGTATCTGCTTAATGATGTATCTGTGTGCCTGTCGGTAGCAACGTAGCTTCCAAACGGATGAACCGATTTTGATTTAGTTTTTTTGATTGAAAGTTGACTTGATCGAGTGTTCTTAGCTAAAATTTATGAAAATCGGGATTTTCTACTTCATTTCAATTACTTACTTACCTAAGGACGAGGAACCCTTCTTAAGATTTCCTCGTCGTTCCGGTTTGTTAAGATCTTTGTGTCAAAACTTTACCGCTTATATATTACGAACTATAAGGCGCAGACCCATCTTGTTTCTACTTAAACTTCTTGTTTTGACGAGATCTACGTGACCACGGGGTCAAAACTTTAAACGGCTATATTTTACAAACTATGGGGCGCAGACCCATCTTGTTTCTACTTAAACGTCTTGTTTTGACGAGTTCTACGTGATCGCGGGGTCACAACTTTGAACGCCTATATCTCACGAACTATTGTCGTAGACCCACCATGTTTGTACTCGAACTTGATGTTTTGATGAGATCTATGTGATTACGGTGTCAAAACTTTAAATGCTTATATCTTACGAACTATGGGGCGCAGACCCATCTTGTTTGTACTGAAACTTCTTGTTTTGACGAGATCTACGTGATGACGGGGTCAAAACTTTGAACGCCTATATCTCACGACCTATAAGTCGTAGACCCACCATGTTTGTACTCAAACTTGATGTTTTGATGAGATCTATGTGATCACGGGGTCAAAACTTTAAACGCTTATATCTCACGAACTATGGGGCGCAGACCCATCTTGTGTCTACTTAAACTTCTTGTTTTGACGAGATCTACGTGATCGCTGGGTCAAAACTTTGAACGCCTATACCTCACGAACTATAAGTCGTAGACCCACCATGTTTGTACTCAAACTTGATGTTTTGATGAGATCTATGTGATCACGGGGTCAAAACTTTAAACGCTTATATCTTACGAACTATGGGGCGCAGACCCATCTTGTTTGTACTGAAACTTCTTGTTTTGACGAGATCTACGTGATGGCGGGGTCAAAACTTTGAACGCCTATATCTCACGAACTATAAGTCGTAGACCCACCATGTTTGTACTCAAACTTGATGTTTTGATGAGATCTACATATGTGATCACGGGGTCAAAACTTTAAACGCTTATATCTTACGAACTATGGGGCGCAGACCCATCTTGTTTGTACTGAAACTTCTTGTTTTGACGAGATCACATTGATCTTGTAGAAACCAGAAATTTGAGAACAAAAAGGTAGGTAGGTCTGCGCCCCATACTACGTAAGATATACACGTTTAATAAATAAAAAAATAAAGTCGGAGGCACTTTACTAAGTTTGTCGAGATTCATTAATGCCTCCGACTGCATGAAATTGTATAATTATGTAGGGGATTTTGTTTCCATCTTTTTTGTGCAGGTGGGTTTTTTTATTTTTATAATTTATTTTTTATTTAATACTTTTTAGTTGTTGTAGGATGTAACCGATGTAGCAACTTACTTTTATCACAGCTATTGTCAAGTATTGAAAGTTGAAAAAACAATGGTTGCTAACTAACTTTTTTAGTATTACAGTCATAATCATTTTATACCTTTTTGAAATGCTTAAGATGAGCTCTTTAATTTGATACCCATATTACAGTATTCGAAACAATTTTTTTTTTCACACCTCTTTATTTTGACATCTCATAGCCGCCATGTTTGTTTTTTAAAAACGTCATCTATCTAAGAACACTTGGGCAATTATTACGAATCTAACGACGTGTGAATTGTATAAATCCGTTCAGTGGATTGTGAGATATCAGGTAATAAAGAATATTACATACATACATACAAGATACGCGCGAAAAACATAACCCTTCTTTACAGTCGGGTAAAAATGACACAACTCAACATTAATTTGTCCCCGTGATCCCGTGTCGAAGCACCGTACTGCACGTCTCGCGGGGCCTCTTTGATGCATTGATTTGTAAATATCAAATATAAAAAAATAATAAAAGTTAATACATTGTTCAGCTTTGATGCAAGTATTTTTCGATTTTTCGCATTAATGTCCTTTTTTTATAAATTTGCGCATAACTTGGAAACGAACCACACTGTTGGACCGAAGATGGCATAAACTCGTAGGTTGGGTAGATTGCTATCAACTCAAATATAAAAAACAATATAGTCTTGTCCCATTTTATTTAGTATATTTACGTATTCACTATTTGTAATATAACCTTGACCGATCCGAAAGTTAGTTCCTCGGGTAAACAATACGAAAAATAATAAAAAAATAATGTCTATTAAAACAACATTATTACTTAACAACCCCGTTTTTAGTAGCCTCATTCAAAAAGAAACAAATTTTAAGTTGTGTCGTATAACCGTTAGGGTAGTGTAGCAATGCGTCGGCATTAGCAGGTTTAAGCGCCCGACCGCCCGACTGGCCCTACCGACATAAAATAACGACTCTACAGAAGGCATGCTTCATACAATGCATGCTTTACGTACTTTAGACTGCATAGACATCGTTCACGGGCATTGCTTTTTTGGAATATTATTATATAATTGGCTAACCGTGCATTCGTCTAAGTTATTTTCGGTTACTTTGTAATATAGGTATGGCATTCAATATAAATTAATATTAGCTTTAGCAACCATATCTAAAACAAACTACAAAAAGGTGTGTTTTACTTATTGTATAACCCAAAGTTTATTGACTTAGCGCGACCGCCCGCGCGTCTACTGTAGGTATAAATAATGAAATACATTATTATGAGCTAACTTTCTCTATTCTCGGCATTTTGTGACATCGGTCGGTACATTTGATCGGAAGCCGGCCTCTTTGAAAACACCGCTGGTACGTACCTATTTATAACCTGACCTTGATTATTATTTTTAAAATGCATTTTTATTTCAAATAATTTTTTTCGTTCGCAAAAACATGGACTTCGGCTGTCCGGTTGGATTTGGTAATTTGAAGAAGGATTTGACGCAGGATCAATGTGTCATAAATGTGTCAATAAATCATAAAATTTGAGTGGGACAAGGCGCAGGATCGACGAGTAGTCTTGTCCCTAGTTATAGCCCAATAGAAGTTAATGGAGTCATAGGGCAGAAACCCATCAAAACCGACACCACCGACGAGCGACTAGGCGCAAGACCAACGAGTCAGTCTTGAGTCTTTGTTTAGTAGTTGGTTGACTTTAATTTTTTTCTTTATCACAATATGGCGTCTGGCTGTCGCCATTTTGAATTTCGATTGCTGTCATGTCTTTACAAGATTAATACGAATCGATCGACGTATGAATCATCAAAATTGATCAAAATCACATACATACATACATACACGTCAAACACATTACCCTCCGTAGTCGGGTAAAAAGACACATTCAATAGCGGGTCCTGCCTAAGACGTTGAGGGGAAGTGTATGATTATGTACTTATTAACCCCCTCCCTCCCCCCTCGCCACATCGCGTGAACTAACTCACTCTTGGCCGGTGTTACCCCCTCCCCCCAGAACATGATGGGCAATGGAACAGGAGTCTAGTTCTATTATGGGGTTTAAAAGCCTTCAATTCTTTTATCTCTAGTTATAATTTACTACAACTTCATGTCACTCTTACTTCTCGTCGAAAAATAAGTAAAATATATCAACAAAATATAGGTATGGTCAGAATCAGAATTCCCAAATAGTGCCATCTATTGTTAGATTGAACCAGTTTAATGTTTAAGTTGTGCCTATCAGAACGTAGTACAAATAAATTGCCGCTAGAGTTATTTTATCAGAGTTACTTTATCAGAAACTTTGTAAAGTTATGGAAATTTAATTAGGAACCTATTATTTTACAACCCCTTGTATAGCTTAATAATAAAAAAATAATAATACACATTTTTAGTACCTATCTTCTGATATTCCAAGTTTTAAAAAACTTCAATATCAAATCGATACTTATAACGCCATCTGTTGATATTTATTTGACCTACATTTCTGTTTCTTCGTGATGAGACCCCGTGCTTGTACATAGAGTGACCACGAGTTTTAAGCTTTTATCGCGGGCTTTGAGAGCGACGACCGAATTAGGAAATTCCGTAACGAAAATAAAACCTAACACCCCCACTCGCCTACCATGTAGCTCGGCCGAGCGTTCGCTTAACGTACATGTATAATGGTACGACTGTACGAAGCTCGCACGGATCGAGACGAGCTGCTCCGAAATGTAATGAAAAAAAAAATACTGCTTAAATAAAAAATAAATAAATAATTATATTGCATAAGTTGACAAAAAATGTTATGCAATAGCTTTACCACGGCAGTCCCCGAGTGCCACACATTTTATTGCCTGTTCTTTTCTCGGGCTTTACCTATTGTTTGAACAGGCATTACAAGTAGTAGTAGTATTTTGCTTCCTAAGTGGATAAATCATTTTTACTATTATTATTATAGATTGAACAAAACTGACGAAAGAATTCATACATGTTGGATATTTCTTGATTAAAAAGTGTCAATTCAAGTATTTATCCGGACCTTGACTTTGGTAACATTGCAAGAAGAAGCCTAATGAATTGAACATAAATTGAAACTAGGACGATAGCAATACAGATTATATCGTTTGTTAGGTTTCAAGTAGTGAGGTTTCTTAAGCCAATTACTTATTAGGACATTTTGATTTGATGAGAACACGTGGCGAGCATGTCTCGTGACTGACGTAGTGGTTAAGAAGATCGATCGATAGGTCGACAGGGTTAAGCTAAGCTACCTTGGCGATGTTGGGTTCTTGAAGGCTGTTTTTTTTTAAAGAAATCTACGTATGTGGGATTAATAATAATATCTTTGGAGGAGGAATAGAGATGGCGCTGTCGCCATGTAAACATTGGCTCCGTGTTATAAAATTATTTTAAAATAGTAAATCATTACCAGTGACTTAAAAAACCTTATACAAGTACTCAAATAGACCCAGAGAACCTGTGAAATTGTTATCTCTCCAGAAAACCTTCCCGTTAATTAATTGTGTTATGTGACATTGAACAGTTGTGTTTACAAGAAAAACCTTCAAGATAATATTGGACAAGATATACAAGTAAGCAACTTTCGCTAATAAATTAATTGAGCCGGTGAAACTATAAACATAAAGTGTTAAATGAAGCCTATATCATAATAAGTGAAATTCCAACCGTTGCAATTATCAAATTGGAATCAATTAACAACATTGTCAAATAGATTAACACTACTTCTCGGTAGATGCCGCTGTAAAAGTATTGAATGATTAAATATTGTGAATAGCGCCATCTATCATTACACCGCTGAAACGCTTTATCGATCGTCATATTCTTACAAGTGTGTTCGTCTTCAACTATTGACTGCACACCGATAGAGGGCGTTATTATAAATTAAAAAAACATGTCACATAACATAACAATTAGAAGACCACTAAGAAAAAGAAAATCGGACCTGGACGTATCTGATTTGATCATGGATGAAAATATATTAAACTCACCATCCTGTGAAAATTTGGACCTATCAGCAAGAAGTATTCCTGAATGTTCAGCCTATAGCTCCCACGAAATTTATGATCTACAGCAAGCTATAAAAAATCTGCAAAGTGAGCTCACTAGCGCCCATGAAGAAATAGAAAATCTTAACTCCGAATGCAGTGACCTTAAAAATGAACTAGCGAACAAAAACATTCAAATTAATTTACTCAAAAATGTAACCATCAATGCATCAATGACGGACTTATGTACACCACAAAAAACGACGAACATACCAATAATGAAAAAACTTACAAACATTCGAACTAGAATTCATCGTCACTCCCCATTGCATACTACTCGAAATAAAATTGGAGGATTAAATGAAACGCCTATAAGTATAACGAAATTATCTGGCAGAAGAGAAATTCACATGACTTCACCATCTACAAGTACAAACTGCAAGCAACATCCAGTCATCACGGACGGAATCTCAGTATTTAGCTCTACTGTAAAACTAAAAACCAACCACAGCAAAACAGAAATAGTAAAAAATCAAATAACAGATGGCGCTACGGGTCCAGAAAAAACGCAATTATGTATAATAGGCGATGAACAGGCACGATTTTTGGCCACACAATTGTATTTTAACATGCACAAAAAAGATAATAATGCTTACAACATATTTGGGATGGTTAAGCCATGTGCCACGAGTACCGAAATATTGAATACTTGTGTAAATATTAGTAGCCAACTAAATACTGGAGACATTGTCATTTTGGCTTTTGGCTCTAATGATAAAAATCCATATAAATTATTTTCTAATCTCAACAATATATTATATTATTTGCGACATTGTTATGTATTTATTGTTAACGTGCAATACAACCGTTACCTTAATGAATCATTATTAAACCAAAATATAAAATTATTTATAAATAATTATACTGACTGCAAATTTGTTGAAATGAATTTTAATCACATGTATATAAACTATCCTCGTAAATATACAAAACTGTTAACTTTTAAACTACAAGTGGAAATAGAATATTTAACATATTGTAAGCCCCCCTGCAAATTACAGCGCTCTAAGAGTATATTAAACCCAAATTGTCATGCAGGATCTAAAACTGATGTTAATAATAAAATAAATAAAGGCACCATACCACTCTATTTCCAAACAAAACAGGTTCAATCGAGTTTATCTATGCATAAAAATGATCAGAAACGTCAGTCTGAACTTAATGATCCAGCAGTAGGTACCGCACAAAGTGAGATGTTTTTTCGTTGATAAAACTGAATTCGATTTGACGATACTTCACCAAAATATCGCGGGTGCTATAAATAAAACGGAATATATCTTGTTAGCTTTATCAGAATTGTCTCGAAATAACAAAGAAATCAGTATTTTATGTCTAACAGAGACGTTTATAGAAAAAGGCACTGAATACCTATTAAAACTGCCTGGATACAAATTGGCCTCATACTATAGCCGCAAAAAGAATAGAGGCGGTTCTTGTATACTCATTAAAGAAAGTATAGATCATAGGCTCATAACAAGCATAAATGACCTAGCTTGTAACTGTACTTTTGAATGCACAGGCATAGAATTGGTGTCTTATAAAATATTAATTGTTTGCATTTATAGAACTCCTGATAGTAACCCACACATTTTTTTAGAAAAATTAGAACAAATGTTATTAAGAATAACTCACCGTACTAAGAAAGTCATAATATGCGGCGATTGGAATATCGACACACTTAAACCTAGTAATAGTAGCGCTTGCCTTATAAACTTACTTAAAAACTTTAATATGGAATTGCATATAAAGTCACCGACACGACATTTAGCTTGCATTGACCATTTTGCTAGTAATATTAAGCGAGATATCCGCAGCGATGTACATTACCTTGCCCTATCGGACCATGAAACAGGTCAGAGTTTAACCCTAAAATCTCGCATTAAATCCGAAACGAAAATATGGTATGAACTTATAAGAGACTATAGCGAAGAAAATATTATGAAATTTTGTAATAGTATCTCCTGTATCACTTTTTCAGACATTTATAACAAGCCTAACTTAAATCAAACTTTTCAAGAATTTCATGATCTGATTTCACTATTTTATAATTTGCACTTTCCTTTTATAAAAATTAAGAGAAATAATAAAAGAAAAACAACGTCATGGTTAACAAGAGGAATTAAAAAATCAACTGTAAGAAAAAGGTATCTTTACTTAAAATATAAACATGTTAATTTAAACAAACAAGTAAATAATAGAATTTACAAAAACTACAGCGAAATACTAAAAAAGTGTATTCATAAGTCGCAACAAATACAAAATAAGAAATATATTATTGCGAAAAAAAATAAATGTAAGGCAGTGTGGGACATTATTAATGAAAATATAGGACATACTAATGAAATTATAGACATAAATACAATAAAAAATGAAAATGAGATATATAACAACCCTACTGACATCTGCGAGGCATTTAATAATTATTATATTAATTTGACACATGACACTAATTTTGACTTTAAAACTATTGACATTAACAAAACTATGGACAGTAGCAACCTCAAATCATTATTTTTAAAACCGACAGATCCTACAGAAATCGACAGAATCATAAATAGTCTTAATAATACGACATCGGTTGGATTAGATGGAATTAGTACAAAAGTAATCAAAGCGTGTTCTAAGTATATTTGCGAGCCATTGAGCTACATAATTAACATGTCCTTTGAAGAAGAAACTTTCCCAAGTTTACTTAAAAGATCAATCGTCAAGCCATTATTCAAAAAAGGGGAAACTACTGATCTAAACAATTACCGTCCAATAACTCTAATACCGGTTATATCAAAGATATTTGAAAAGGCAATGTTAAAGAGGCTTTACGACTTTGTTGCAAATATGGGTATTTTAAAAAAAGAGCAATTCGGTTTTCGAAAAAACAGTACCACTACACTGGCTTGTTTTGACCTAATTAAGGAGGTTACTGGTGCAATGAATGCTAACCAGCTAGTGACTGCAATATTCTTAGATATGAGCAAGGCATTCGACTATGTTCATCATGAGCTGTTATTGTATAAACTAGATAGGTACGGAATAAGAGGGAATGTTAATGATTGGCTCAAGAGTTATCTTTCCGATAGAAGCCAGTGTGTCGAAGTAACAAACATTCAGAAAAATAGTAAAACTAGCTATCGATCTGATTTTAAGAACAATAACTACGGTGTTCCGCAAGGAAGTGTTCTAGGCCCATTTTTGTTCCTCATATACGTTAATGATCTGCCTAACGTCACTCACCATAAAACAGTGCTGTTTGCAGATGATACCACTCTTATCATCAAAGGCAAAAATAGATCCACATATGAACAAGAAATAAAAACCACTTTAAGTAAAATTATTGATTGGCTTAACACTAATAATCTCAAAATCAATTTAAGCAAAACAAACATGATTCAATTCCAAACATATACTCGCCCAATAACTAATCTTAATGTAAGTTATAATAATACAAAAATAGAAGAGGTAATTACTACAAAATTTCTTGGAATTATTTTAGATAAAAATTGTAGCTGGAAGGCGCATACAGAATACGTCTGCGACAAATTAAATAAATTTGTATATGCCATAAAAAGACTTCGTATTACAGTATCGACTGAAGCAGCTCTTAGTGCGTACCATGGATATGTATCTTCTGTCTTAGCATATGGTCTTTTGTTGTGGGGAAACTCGGTTGAATTTGAAAGAGTATTTCGAGTACAAAAAAAGTGCGTAAGGGCAATATGCGGAGCGTGGTTTATGGATAGCTGCAGACCTATATTTAAAAGATTCCACATACTTCCGTTAGCCTGCATGTATATAAAAGAAGTATGTGTATTTGTTAAGCTACACCCTGAGCACTTTGATCTTCATTCACAGGTAATAAAGAGAAATGTAGTCCCCAGGAACCAATATAAACTTTATCAACCTCGTTGTAAATTGGAAATATTTAAAAAGAACTGTTATATTAACGCCATCAAGGTTTACAATAAACTGCCTAATATGTTTAAAGATCTACCATTATCAATATTTAAGAACAAATTATCAAAGTGGCTCTTAGATAAATGTTTTTATAATCTGAATGACTTCATGACATATACGGAATAATCTAATTTAATTATTGTAAAAATTTGACATATATTGTTATTAAACTGTACTTTTAATTGTATTGACCAAAACTGTGATTGACATACATATATTAATTTTGACATTAATTAACAAACTGATATAATCATTGTAATCAACTTAGAGAATATTAAACTATCAATACTTTTGCACACCATTGTTATGGTAGAATGTATTGGGCTTATATTTAATTATTATCACCTGCTTTGTACTACATTCTTGCAAAATAAATCATTTCATTTCATTTCATTTCATTTCATTTCATTTCATTTCATTTCATTTCATTTGGACAACTCACACAACGCTATCTAATCCCAAACAAAGCAGAGCTTGTACTTTGGAAACCAGATAACTGATAAACATACTTATAACGAGATAATCTCAGGAACTACGGGTCCAAATTGAAAAAATATTTTACTGTTGGATAGCCCATTTATCGAGGAAGACTATATGCTATATAACATCACGCTATGGCCAATAGGAGCGGAGCAGCAATGAAAAACGTTGCAAAAACGGGGAAAATTAACGCCAACTAAGTTGCGCAGGTCAGCTCGTATATAATATTTAGATAAAATATTATGTTTATCACATGTCTGGTTACTATAGTACAGGCTCTGGCTAGTTTGGATTCAGATAGAGGGCTTCTGATTCCAAACTGAGTAAGTGTGGTTTCACATTTGCTGTGCGCGCTCTTGGGCACCGCTGCCCAGGGGTGAGGTTCAACAGCATAACTATCAAACGCACTACCAGCGTGCACGTCGACGACGGAATTCAAACGCGTGTTTGAAAAACCACTCTAAGTTGATCCAAGACATTTCATTGTTTACGAGCACCCATCTTTCTCTCTAGCTCTAGATATTAGGCCGTAGCTTTATCAGGACTGTTCAATACTTACAGATGCTAAAGCAGAGTCAAATATGTTGGTCCAGGCGAGAGCACCAGTGAGCGCAGCGAGGGCCAGCAACGCTCCACTCCCCGCGCCAACCCACAGCCAGCGAGGCGTGCGCCCGCGCATCTTAACCGATACAGGCCACACCCTGGAAAGATGAAAAAATGACAATCAGATAAATAACATTTACAATTGCATGTTGTATTAATAAATTTCTGTTCCAGCACCCTTGCGGATCGTCGCCACTGGCAAGAGAATCGCGACACTCCTAGAACGTGCCTTCACACGGCGATGTTATCGCAGCGTTGCGGCGAGTGCCTGAGTGCGAAAGAAATGTCATAATATCGCCGCGTTCGCGTAAACGCAGGCCTAAAAAAAGTGACGATCATTATGAGACGTTACGAGTCTTGACGATACGTTCGTGGAGACTACCCGACGATAGTAGTGCGGAATCGCCGCGATTCTCTCGCCAGTGGAGACGGTCCCATAACTGGAGTCGGGTCTCCTCACAGCTCTTTGCCAAGATGTTCTAACTTGGGTCGTCTGGTCTGGCAATTGGGCCTTGTGCAGATCTCTACATAGAATTGACCACCAGGTTGACTGTTCACCAGGTTGTTCTTGTTCTTTTTCTGCTCTGAGAGATTTAGGTCTATTTGCACGCAAAAAAGTGGTGTTGATGGTCTGTCATGCGTCTCCTTACATGTCCGTACAGCGACTCTTTGTTAATTTGTCGGCAATGGGTGCCACTTTAAAACTACCTCGAATGATTTCATTATGATTTTTATCGAGTTGGGTTATTTAATTGCACATTGCATAATAAGATTAACGGACGGATTTATATTTGTCTGACGTACAGGGTCGCCAACTCTTAGTTTTTACCCCTAAAACTAAATCCAAAACTCCTAAAATCATCACAAATAATTCTAGTAGTAGTACTAAACTTCTACCAGTCGTATTCTGATTTACGTCCCATCAAACAATAAGAGTAAGACAATAAAGTCTGCAATAATTCCGTTTTCCCAAACACTCGTGCATTTTTATTATCTAACTATGAGCAAATTACACTTGCAAGTAGTCTGTTGACAAAGGAGTACATAACCCTGACACAATGATCTATATGTCTGTCCCTCCTTACATAAGAACTGGGCGACCGCAATGAGATCGATAACCATATCACGTAACAAACTGACTAATGCATTAGAATTAAATGAATTGTGTGTTCGTCTGTCTATATAAAGAACTATAATTTGAAATGTAGATATATGAAAGATTATTTAGTAAATCCATGGGAAAAATCAAAAGTTTAAATGGTATTTTTGATTTTGAAATTTCTTTTAAATTTAATTTTAATTGCAGGCGTGCGAAGCGTCCTGTATTGAATTCAAATCAATTAAATTTAATTTAAAATTCTTTATTGACTTAGAATGCAAAACAACACTTGTGATGAGCCGGGATTCTACATTTTTTTTTTTTTTTTTTTTATATCTTTATTAATTTAAGAGGGCTTAGTCACATAGTGATTATGTCGCCCTCGTTGGTAGTAATCTTAAGTTTTATAAACGTACTTACTTAAGTATTATGCTAGTTTAACACTATTATCATTGGGTGACTGTCCTATTAACAAAACAAATTTTTGCTAATTTATATAGCATTTTGGCTTCTTCCGACAGGGGGTCAGCCAAAATGCTGTTACATTTTCCTAAGTCATAATTTAATTTTGGTAGTATCTGTTGCCTTTGAACTTCGCCCCGGGCACACTCCATCAGAACGTGATATACATCCTCTACTATGTTACATGTTGTACAATTCGGTGACTCAACTTTCCGCATTAGAAATGCAAACTTATTCAATGGAATGTGTCCTGAACGGAGCCTCAAAGCCATGACCATATCAGATCTGCTCATATTGGTATGATCGATCCAAGAGAATCTCGGGATGTTAGGCTGGATGGTCTTGTACCAGATACCTTTGGTTAATGACCTTTGATCAAAATATTCTGACCACAACTGCATACATTGGTTTCTAACAATATATAGAAGGTCTGAAAAATATGGAAGACATGTAAATTCCACACCGTCAATTAAAGCCTCCCTAGCCAACTGATCCGCTCTTTCATTTTCAATCAAGCCAATATGGGCAGGCACCCATTGTAATATAACACGTTTATTGTTCTTATGGAGATCAAAGATACATTTTAAAATAGTATATGCTATGGGGGTTCCTCGAGTTTTCGAAGAACAACGAGCTAGGTGTTGTAGGGCGCTCTTTGAATCCGAAAAAATTACATAATCACCGCTGTCGAGTGACAGGATATATGATAAAGCCTCAGCGATAGCGATTAATTCAGCATACATTATATTTATGTTACATTTTATATTTAGTTTAATGGAGGTATTTCTATGTGGGTCAAAGAACGCCGCAGCAACGTTACAACCATCTTTTGATCCGTCTGTAAACAATTTATAAAAATCATTATATTTATTATTTATAAACTGTGTGCATTTTGTTTGAATATAGTGTAATTCGTAATAACTTTTTGCCTTAGTTATATGTTCTATATCAGGTCTAATAATCTTTGAAAGATCCACATTGGTGATCCATGTATTCAAAGTATATATTTCCAGTTGAGAACTAATATATATTGGTATAGATTTAAGGTGTTCATGAATGGTTATAAGCAGTGGTTTTCTCTTCTCTCTCCAGTATGCCGTAAGACATAGACATTGCAAATCATCCAACAACGATAACATTTTTTCCTTGCTTAAAGATTTCGATGCAAGCCAATATTTACCTGCCAAATAATGTCTACGAATGTTTAGAGGTTGAAGACAAAGTTCGTTTTCCATAATATGTATGGCAGTACTTTTAATGAATCCTCCTACGAGTCTCATAAACATATTTTGTACTTTGTCTAATTTACTCAAATGCGTTTGCGCTGCGTTATCATATAATACACTAGCGTAATCGAGTCTGCTTCTGACTAAAGATATATACAACCGCCTCATATGAATCGGATGTACACCCCATTTCGCCCCAGTTAAGACCCTAAAGATATTCACAAACTTCAAGACTTTGTCTCTCGTTTCGTTAATGTGCTTAGACCATCTTAAAGAGCGATCAACCCATAACCCTAAGTACTTGAAACTGTCTACAACCGGCAATGAAATATCATTAATTTTAAGGTCAATGTATTCTTTTTTAAAGCCCCTTTTAAAAACACATACTTTGCTTTTTGTACTAGAGATTTCCAGACCTAAATTGAATAGTAAATTAGCTAGTAAGAGAAGTGCCTGCTGTAAATTGTGTACCATGTATGATATATCATTGCCGGTCGTATACAATACGAAGTCATCGGCGTATTGGGATACACAAATATTACTTATTTCTCTACAAACCGATAAAGTAGCAATATTAAATAACAATGGAGAGAGTGGGTCACCCTGTGCCAACCCTCGATATGTTTTTCTGCATATTGTGTAATTATTTAATGAAATTTTTAGGTTTCTTTCCTTGAGATAGTTCCAAATATAAGTACACATAGTGTGCCCTATCCCTTGTCGATCCATTATTTGCACTAAAGTTATTAAATCCACATTGTTATAAGCATCATTGATATCCACAAAACACCCAACCGTTGATTGATTTTTGGAGAATCCAATTTGTATTGATAGAATTAAGTTTGATAAATTATCTGTAGTTGACCGGCATTTTCGGAAACCTGTAGTTTCATCAGAAAATAGGTTATTTTTTTCCATAAACCACTCTAATCTATTCATTAGAATTGTATGAAAAATTTTGCAAATGCAGGATATCATTGAAATTGGTCTCAAAGCTGCTATACTGTTTGGGTCTGGACGTGCTTTCGGAATCGGCATAATAGTTACGTCTCGCCATTGCTTAGGTACAAATCCTACTAAATAAAACTCGTTAAATAATGAAAGTAATATCTGTTTGGCATTATTTGGCAGATTTTTAATCATCGAGTAGGAAATGTTATCGTGACCCGGTGATGTATCTTTCGATCGAATAGCTTTCTCGAACTCGTGCATTGAAATGGTTATCGCTAGTTCAGAGTTACAGGACGAAAACGTTTGATCAGGAGGGGGTACAAAATCTGGCGCTAAGCTACGAAGAAGTTCATTGGCTTTATTTTTATCTACATACTCAATATGTGACTTGTACCCTTTTAACCATTTCATTTTCTTCCAGACTTCATTCGGGGATGACGTTTCGTTTAAGGAAGAGCAAAATGACTGCCAAGCTGTAGTTTTGGCATTACGTATCTCCTTTTGAGCAACTCTCACTTTGTCTTTATATATCTCAAAATTATGGGGGGTTGGGTTGCGTCTGAATTTTGCAAGGGCTTGCCGGCGTTCTGCAATGATTTTCGATAGTGCAGCACTCCAATACGGTTTAGGGGAGAATTTTATACTAGGGTTTTGACTAATTTTAACAAATGGTATATGTAAATCAGCAGATAAATTAATGTAATCTATAAATAAATCATAGCTACTTTGCAAATTACTTGAGTACTCAAAATGTGCGCATAAATCAGAAAGTACTTGCTTGTAAGCAACCCAATCAGCGTTTTTAAAGTTTCTACGTGTTATGTTATTGGGACTTATCTGCATGTCAATAAAAATTCTAATAATGCGATGATCACTACCTAGGGTCTCGTTTAAAGCGCTCCAATTGAGTTTGAGTGCAACATCAGTAGACGCAAACGAAATGTCCGGTGATGTTTGATGAAGAACGTTGTTAACCATTTTAATACGAGTTGGGGAACCATTATTAATTGCCACAAATTGGTGATCCAGTGAAGCATCCAAAATCTGAATACCCCTAGGATTCGTCTTAGATGACCAATTGACGTGATGACCGTTAAAATCTCCCAATACTAATGTTTTTTTACCACATACTGAAAAGATTTCATCCCAATCGTTTTGACTAGTCTGTACTGACGATGACGGAGCACAGTATACTGAGACTATATAGTCTATATCGTGACAGTTAAAGATTTTAATACATAAGATTTCAATTTGAGGATTACTTACATGTAAATTGTATTGTTGTGATTTGATCGAGGAGTGTGTAACAATAGCCACACCTCCGTAGCTATCATTTCTATCCTTACGGTATATATTATATCCGCTTATTTTAAGGTAACTATCCGCTGCTAACCATGTCTCGCTTAATACACCAATGTGGATCTTTTCTTGTGACAATATATTCTCAAATGAGACTAACTTGGGACGTAAACTCTGAGCATTCCATTGGATAATATTAAGTCTGCATATGATTTGTTTGTTAGCCATTAATTAAATCTAGAATTCGTTTCAATATTGGCCAATCCGAGATGTTGTCCACTACTATTAAAATTAACCACTGTACACAACATTTAATAATACTATGAAACTTAGTTTGTATCGACTCATTTCTTAAGAATATAATTTCCTTCAACCTTAATAATAATTCGTCAAAATTTACATCTCTTCTTCTTTCTTCTTGGGGTTCCGCATTAGGAGGGTTGGAAAAACCAGTGTCGCCAGATCCCGGTTCTGCTATTACGTCGATAGCTGGTGTGCTCGGTCTCGGAGGTTTCTTTTTTGGCAAGCGACTAGAGTACTTGCGAGATTCCGGTTTATGTATACGGTGTATAATGGCGTCCGTCTTAACAACATTTGCGAATGTAGGTGTGCTGCAAAAGTCGGGTTCCGGAACGTCGATCGGGGTAAATATATTTGACTGACTTACTGCCGCCATAGTATCGCGCGCTGGAGTGCTGGGGGGTACGTACATCATCAGCGCTCTTCGATATGTGCAATTGAATTCCACCATAAGATCTCTGATCTTTTTCTCTTTAATGTAAGTCGGACATGATCTCACCAAAGCCATGTGACTTCCATTGCAGTTGACGCACTTGAATGTTTGGATATTACAGTTGGGATGATTATCCCCACACTTTGGGCAAACTTGAATTTTTGATGTACATGTTTTGACTATGTGTCCGAACTTCCAGCATCTGTTACACTGAGTCACTGGGAAGATATATGGATCTACCCTTATTCTCAGCTCATCTACTAGGACATAAGGCGGAATGTTTGACCCTTTGAAGCAAAGACGGATGGCTTCGCTCGGTATCCATGACTGATCACTCACGGATTTATCATTGTTGCGTTTCTTAAGGCGCATTACTCTTATTAACTCCACTCCGTCGGGACAAGCAATACTCGTAAATATTTGTTCATCTGACAACTCAATATCTATGTCCTTGATTACACCATACGAGCTGGACAACTCCATAGCCCTACTGAACCTCCACCCCTTATCTATAAACATTTTGCACGTCTCCAATTTTCTTGCGACCGTTTCATCTACTAGTTCAATTCGTAATCTGTAGTGGTTTATATATTTTAACTTAATTATATTCTTTATTCCTTCCTCTTTAAACATCTTCGCCAATGCGAACTGTTTAGGCAACTTATCATTACAAGAAATGTATAATTCGACTGTTTCCTTATCTTTTATTTTCTTTTCCTTTCCTTGAACTAGCGTCCAATCTTCATCACTATCTCTCGGTCTTTTACCGTAGTTATTAATCTCAACCTCGGTTTGCATGTTAACTTCTTCTTGATTGTTCTCCACATTCTCAGTCATCGTATCTTGATCGCAAAATGAATTCTCGCTCGACAAAATATTTGTGTAAATAAGTCCTGGCTCGTTATTATCCGACATAATAACAAGGCTGAGTCATTGCAGTTCGTACCGCAAGCAGCGAAGCACGCACGTGTCGGCCAGATGGCCGTCGCTCGTTCTAAGTAAACAAGCTCACCGATCGCAGGTAAAAGGTATAACACAACACGCGTCTATCGCTTACGAATGCCGCAGCGCGAAATGGGGATTCTACATGTACATGTAATGCGAAGTTCGAAAACAATAGATAATAATAATTCAAAACATTAAATGTAGGTCAGTCAGATCAGTTTTTTTTTTTGTTGGTACTGTATTTTTATTTATTTAATAAAATATATTGCTACCAATGCTACCTTATCATCACACATGCTTAAAATGCTGTGCATTACACCTTAAAATGTTGTGTATAATATATTCGACTCCACTGGTGCCCACATCAGCATTGCTATACAGCGAGGAAATGCTGCCAGTATCTGTGAAACCATGCCTAGGAGTCCCAATTTTTTAAATGTATTTTAGGTTTTTTTTTTAGTTTAAATATAGTTTTTAAATAGTTAGTAAATAGATATGAAAATTTAAAAATGAATTTTAATATATTCTAAATTTAAAGAATATTTTTAAATTTTAAAAAATCTTCTTCAATCAGTGCGTCCTACCGATCAAGACATACGGAGCCGAAACGTGGACACTGACGGTACGGCTGGTCCACAAGTTCATAGTCACTCAGCGGGCTAAGGAAAGGGCTATGCTCGGAGTTTTTCTTAGGGACAAACTGAAATGAGGTGATTCGGCAGAGAACCAAAGTTATAGCCCACCCGATTAGCAAGCTGAAGTGGCAGTGGGCTGGCCATATTAGCCGAAGAACCGACAACCGTTGGGGTAAACGAGGAGGCAGGAGCTGGATGCGAAATGCCGAAGATAGAACAAAGTGGCGTTCAATTGGTGAGGCCTATGTCCAGCAGTGGACTTCGATAGGCTGATGATGATATTCTAAATTTAAACTAGTTGTTGTAAGTTGGGACATTGGGACAACTAATGGTTGTCCTAAACTCCTAATAAATAAATCAGATGCAATGTACTGAACTGAGACCTAAAAGGCTTGCAATGTCACGAAAGACATGCTGGTATTGATTTTTTAGTAAACTACGACAAGTAACAACTCACATTCAATACATAACATATTCCTAAATACACTGAAATCACATAATTTATGCGTCTCTATACACTAGGGAGTTTAGAAAAATCTGTCTGTCTACCCACAAATTCCACGTGTAAGGACGCACATACATAACCTTGTTACGTAGGTATAATGATATATGACATTTGAATAGATGCCTCAAAGAGTTGAAGGGATATACCAACTTCATTTTGCCGAATAAAACTGTTTTGCTCCAGGGAAAACATGGTTAGGTATAGAATAAGATATTGAGAGTAAATACAGAAGGTAGCCTTCATACGTTACCTAGCTCGAAAAACGCATCGTTCTTGGAATAGAATTACGAGCTAGTCAGTGACCTAGTACTTTGTATCTACTAGCACAGTAGACTACCTTGTACAAAATGATAGACATTTCAAATGCCGAATCAAAATAACGTCCTGTGAACTTGAGAAAAATGGCCGTGTAACACAAGTTACGATAGTGGCCTGCCTGCCCTAGTAAAAGTGGCCACTGACGATGCTTCCATCAGTCCAAATGTAGTGGACGTCTTCCAAAAACTTATCGTGATGTCAAAATGTATTCCACTTGAATGGACGTCGTCGGTTGTGGAATTCTAACCTGACACCCCGTCCAGTCTAAATGCACATATAACACGCCACACCATTAGGAAGACGTCCGTATTGTCCGTGAGTGGGCAAATCATATAGTACCTAGATCTTATAGTAGATAATTGTGGCACCTTCTCTTTCTAAGCACAGCATCAAATCACGGTTACCATAGTCACGAAATAGAAAGAGAGTCTTTCAAATTGGCAATGTCTTCACTTCTTCAGTAATAAATTTATATTGTTGACATCATTCCTCAATATAAACTTCTTGCGTAGTTGCGTCTAAATGGAAGTCGTCCGTCCAAATAGAAGACGTCCAAATGGAAGTAAAGTCAATGGTGCCATAATTTTACGTATACATCCACTAGGAATGCGTCCATTCGGAAGTCTTCCAAATGGACGTTTCGTCAGTGACCACCTTTTAAAGACCAACTGACAATCGCACTTGTGTGAAAATAGGAATACTCCTATTTTCACTTTTAGCGAGCTTTTTCAGCTTTAATTCTTGCACAGCAGTTATACGTATACACGTATAACAGCTGTGCAAGAATTAAAGCTCCCAGATTCCCACAAAGAACAGTTTTATGAGATGCTTAAAGTCTGGATGTTATGAGAGATTACTTTTAAGCTATTGCATAGCTTTTATCGTGGGCTCGGGCTTTGAGCGAGGCGACCGATTCAAGAAATTCCGTAACGAAAATAAAACCTAAAGCCCCCCACTCCGCCTACCATGTAGCTCGGCCGAGCGTTCGCTTATCGTAAATGTATATGCTACGACTGTACGAAGCTCGCACGGATCGAGACGAGCTGCTCCGAAATTAAATGGAAAAAAAAAAAAAAATTTAATAACAAAAAAAATGTTTTTTTTTAATTTTTATTTTTACTTTTTTTTTTAATTGCATAATTTGATAAAAACTGCTATGCAATAGCTTTACCGCGGCGGTCCCCGAGTGCTACCCCTTTTTTTTTTATAAAACATCTAATTCCGTAGACAATGTCATAGGTAAACATAGTATTATAACATCAAAGCCTCCAAAGTTGCGCGGAAGACATTATTAAGTTAATTCACTTAGCGTATTCCTACGGGAACAATAAATAACTCTATGGTATACATGAAATAAGTTTTTTACTAACAAGAGAGAACTTTATTTTTATGAAGGTCGTAAGGCTTTGGATTATGAGCACTGTTTATGTTTGTAGCTAGCTTGGTATAGATCGCAAATTCGTTGGTATATGTACCTACCTATCAATATTTATATCAGCCCATATGATGTCCTACTGCTTGGCACGTTTCTTCTCAGTAAAACCTGGGGGTGTTTGCCATAATCGCCACGGTTGGCGATCGCAGCAAGGCTTTAAGGTACACAGAGGACGCTGCTGCCCGTCCTCCGTTGTAACATCCCTTAGTCGCCGTCACGACTCCAATGTGGTGGGATGGGGTGGCACTGTTCCTAAGCCGGTATAGGTATATATTAATAAGAAAATAAATCATAATAACTTTTTGTAAAAAAAAAGACGTTTCATAACCTCGACACTGAGTCACCGGACCACTCGATGACCAAAAACTCGTTTCAAAAAAGTCAATAATTTTAATAAAACATTTCTGAAATCACTGTAATAACAATAACACATTTTTTTTATAGTATGCATATCCTCAGGGTAAGTAGGTGTAATAGTTTTTGTTTTTTAACAATTTTTAGTTTTATATTAAGATGAAAATTTACAATGTTATTAAATACAAGCTAGAGTACCCTACGAACTAACTATATACATACTATTAACATTATTTACAACTTACCTAATTAACTAAAAAAAAAGGATTACATAAAAGTTAAAAAAAGGAGTAAGGCGTCGAAGAATTTGAAGCGGGGGTAGCCTAATGGCTAAGGCATCGGTCTCGCAATCGTGAGGTCGCGGGTTCGAATCCTACCCATTATACTACCGACGTGAACCCACTCCTAACACAAGCCATTGAGTTCAGCTGGAGGGGTTAACAGGATTGCTAGTAATGTGGGACGTAATCCCACATTGCTAGTTATCTTTTAAAAAAAAAAAAAAAAAAGAATTCCTCCCCATCGATGTCAACCGGTATAGTGCCCAGAAGGCTGGCAGCATTGCCACGTTGTACGGCAATGCTTATTATATGTACAAAGAACAGGCCAGCCTTCTGGTCACGAGATGCACTGACAAGACGCTGGGAAATATCTTTGAATAAAAGACGAGCATTTGAACCCCATGGCCCTACCCAATCTCAACCCCAAACGGTTTTTATTGATTCAACTGTTTTTTTATTACTGTTTCTCTCATTGTGTTTTAATCTTTAATGTTTTATATATTAGCGGAGGCTTGTCATTAAGCATAACAATTAATTTGATTTAAGCTATACTCTATACTAATATATAAAGCGGAAGAGTTTGCTTGTTTGTTTGTTTGTTTAAACGCGCTAATCTCAGGAACTAATGGTCTGATTTAAAAAAATCTTTTTTGTTGGATAGCCCATTTATCGAGGAAGGCTTAAGGCTATATAACAATCACGCTACGACTAATAGGAGGGGAGTAGCGACGAGAAATGTTGCAAAAACGGGGAAAATTTACGCATACGAAGTTGCGCGGGACAGCTAGTATTGTATATAGTCTGTAAACTTTACAAAAAAAAATTAAAAAAAATGCGTAAATATCAGATTTTTCGAAATTAATATCCATCACAGTTCTAATAGCTACAGTTATAATAATTACAATTTAACAGTAATAAGAGTTTCACAACGTTGTGCAATACTTATATAATTTATCTGTTTAGAACAACAACCTAAAAATGTATCTGGAAATCTGTTATCAGATAACAAATAAAAGAATACGTAGGATTAGGTAGGTACTTACATAAAACTGAAAAGGTTATATCAAGTAAACTAGCTGCCGCGCCACTTCGTCAGCGTAAATTTTACCCGTTTTTGCAACATTTCTCATTGCTGCTCCGCTTTTATTGGTCGTAGCGTGATATTAGCCTATAGCCTTCCTCGATAAATGGGCTATCCAAAAGTAAAAGAAGTTTTCAATTCGGATTAGTATTTCCTGAGATTACTGCGTTCAAACAAACAAACTCTCCAGCTTTTATTAGTATAGAAAAACAACTAAAAAATATAGGTACAAATTACCGATTTGCCTCAATGTATTTGCGTAAAAAAATAGAGGTTCATACAGATTTGTCGAATTAGTCCTCTATATCTTACAACTTAAATCAATCGCCAACGAGCGCGGATCCAAGGGGAGGGCAATAGGGCCATTTGATAATTGGATTATCTCTGACTAGCTGACACGAGCAACTTCGTATGCGTCAATTTTCCCCGTTTATGCAAAATTTTTCATTGCTGCTCCGCTCCTATTAGTCGTAGCGTGATGGTATATAGCCTATAGCTTTCCTCGATAAATGGGCTACAAAACAAAAAAGATTTTTTTTAATTCGAACCAGTATTTCCTGAGATTACCGCGTTCAAACAAACAAACAAACTCTTCAGCTTTATAATATTAGTATAGATGAGATTGGTTACTGTTTTAGTTTGATTAGCCTTTGAAACAGTGAGCAAGCCAATATCAATAGAATAGATACTATACAAATAAATCACACTAATCTTATAAAGGCGAATGTTTGTGAGTATGTGAGTGTGTATGTTTGTTACTTCTTCACGTCTAAACGGCTGGAGCGATTTTAATAAAATTTGGTATGGAGTTAGCTGACACCCTGGATTAACACATAGGCTAATAAACCGCGGGTAACACCGCGGGGCACAGCTAGTAAGCAATAATTGAGTGTCGTAACGTTAACCCCTTTTGCACCAGCGGTCATAGAAACTAAAACAAAAAGTTTCACAATTGTAAACAGCCCTCTTTGATTCGTAACAGGGCTGCAAAATTTAATAAAAAATGTCCTCTTAAAACTTTGCTGCTGTTATTGGCTTCAGGACTTCAAAAGAGTCGAAATTCAGATCAAATAACGTTTTCCTGTTACGTTTTATACACGTGGTTCGTTTATGCGCCATAATTTATTGCATTTTAATTGGCTACTCTTAGGAGTTGACAAGCATTTAGATGCGTGTCAAATCAAAGCAGTCTCTTTTTGAACCGTTAAAGAGGCGTCTAAAAGGGCCATTTTTACGGCAATTTGTGGCGGCAATGCTGTGACCGGCAACATGGCAGTACTCTCCAAATTGATTTGATGGTTGCCGGACGATCGATTTTCCGCAATGTTGCCCGGCCAATTTTGTTGTTGTTTCAGTCGCTCTTTATTGTATTGTTGCCGGGTTATGTAGCCCGTTTAGAAGACTGGATCATGCGCCATTAAATTGAAGACATATTGCCATTATTGGCAGAGCAATTAGTTGCCAATAGTGCCGCCACAAATTGCCGTAAAAATGGCCCTTTTAGACGCCCCTTTAAAGACACGCTCTTGAAGAAATAAAGGGATAGTTGCAATTTTCACTAGCTTTGAAAGAGTGTAGGTAGGTACTAAGTGAACAACTGGACGTCAGTTTGTCAATTTAGACAATAAATTTAAAGATCTCCTTTATTTAAGGAGCTCCTTAAAGGTTCATTTCCGTGCATCGCGGCCGATCGCGAGCCGCGAGCGGCTTACAACAAGCGTCTGACGCGCGCGGCCGATGCGACAATATTCACAGTGCGCGCGTAGCTTACGACAGTCGTCGGCCGCACGCGTCTGTCGCTTACCTCGCAAACGGCACCATACATTCATATACTCTGACTATTGTCGCATCGGCCGCGCGCGTCAGTCGTTCGTCGTAAGCCGCGCGCGGCTCGCGATCGGCCGCGATGCACGGAAATGAACCTTTATACTGTCTCACCCTTTATGTGCAGTTTTTATAACCGAAATTTATCACCTTTCCGTACGATTGTTCAAATATTTTCTTCATTGAGTAGTGTTTATTATTCTTCATAGTATTTAGTTAGGTATTTGTATCATACACTTTTATAAATTACTAGCAGTCCCGCGCAACTTCGTATGCGTCAATTTTCCCCGTTTTTGCAACGTTTTTCATTGCTGCTCCTCTCCTATTGGTCATAGCGTGATGTTAAATAGCCTATATAGCCTTCCTCGATAAATGTGCTATCCAATGGTGAATGAATTTTTCAATTCGGATCACTATTTTCCTGAATTATTCCTGAGATTACTGCGTTCAAACAAACAAACAAACTCTTCAGCTTTATAATATTAATATAGATGTATGAATATGTACTAATTAATTTATAACAAAAAAGACAGAAGTTTTTATCAACACTTTTAAAGGTAGACAGGTATTAAGTATATAGCATTTATTAAAAAGTTGCTACATTTAAATATTTTTTATTCAAAAATCATCAAAATGGTAATGATCCTTGGTTTTATATTTTTTTTATAGTTTTATTTTGCTGTCAATATTCTAGTCTTAATAATTTAAAAATGTGTAATTAGAGATTTTTTTTATTTTTATATGTTAGAGTGGATTTCAATGGTTGTAGTAGATAATTGGCATTTAAAACAAGTAAGAACTAAATTCCCTTCTATAAAAGTGACAACATAAGTTCACTGGCTTTAACTTTATGAACTTGGTATTAAATGTAACACTAGGTATTCGAAATTGTATTAGAGGTTCATAAAGGTTCAGGTTCATAGAGTTAATAAAGTAGGTACTTTTGCTGGAGCCATGGCCTTCATGGTGTAATGGTTACAGCTCTTTACTGGCATAACTGTATAAATACCATTGACGTAGAGACCAGGGGGGATAGACATTGATCTCGTGTACTCTTCTAATATTATTGACCTCTTTTTTGCATCAGTCCTCTAATATGGTGTATAATATAATGGTGGCAGCACCTTACCTGCATACACAGTTTATAAACAGAGAAACATTGTAAACATTGGCAATTTGAAAAGAGTGGCCGCGAGTTTTTATTGCCAATTTCCTTTCTCACGGCTTTACTCTTGCAAACTTGGAATGAAATGTAGAATCATTATATTCCAACATTTGAGGTCTAGTAACATAGTCCAGATAGGTGGTTCGATTTGGGCCCCGGTTTGGCTCTGGAAGTCTCGGGTTCGATTCCTGGGTCTGGAAATCAAATTTTTTCTATCTTCCAAAAATGCAATTATTTTATTTGTAAAATTATATTCCAAATTTTATCTGACGTTCATAAGTGTTGCATTTTGTAACTTAAAGATAAGATTATAATATTTGTTTACAAAAACTCATTAATATATTTTTTTAAACTACTAAAATATTTGTATGATGACACATTTTACAAATGTTTACTACAAGTTGATAAATGAATCATTAACGCATCATCTACACACGCCGCACAAAGTCAAGGACACTATGAAACGCACAATCCGTCGCATGCGCCGCACACCGCAAGTATAATTAGCATACAACATTGTAAATGTACACAAACAATGAATGAATGTGACTAATGACTAATGTCAATAATGTGGTCTTAGGGCAATAGATTTAGTACCTATTTCTTTAATGTAGATGACTGTCAAGTCAAATCAGTATATATTTAAGAAACGTCAAAACATTTTTAATTTTATTTTATTTATTCAGGAACAATATTACATTGTATTTGAATATATTATCTACAACTTTAATTATACATAATAATACACAATTTTTAAAAATGAAAGTAATTTACAAAATATTAATTAAAATTTATGTCATTTAAGCAATACACCATAATTAAATCTATACAATATATATATATATATATATATATTTTTATTTATTTTTTAAGAAAAGACTAGAATAACAAACTAATAATAATACCTACATGTAATTTCAACATTACCATGCAGCTACATAAATGAAATCATTACACATTATTATACATTATTTATATTTACTAAAATATACATTACAGTTCATTTATGTCATAGAGATACCTACTCAACAGAAATGCTGTAATTTTACATTTAAAAGAACCTATACATAGAGAGCATTTTATATCTGTGGGCAATTTATTGAATAACTGTACAGCTTGATATCTATGCTTTACGATATTAAACTGAGGATTCATAATAGTTTTATTTTTTTCTTTCTACATTTGATATTTTTCGAAAACGGTTACAATATATGTTCGTAAACTTTCGCGATTTGTAAACGACAAAGAATTTTATAAGCTACGGGTCCAAATCGCGTAAACATTTTATTTTAAGGATAAATTACCTTTGATAAATGGCCATTTAGTTTAGTGAAATTAGTGTAATATAGTGCAGTTAGTGTTATTTACAAAGAACACAAGAACAGAGTGTCTTTCCATTTGTCATAAACAATGAGAAAAGTGTCAATGGACAAATTCTTACAGTGAAATATTGAACTTAGCAGATTAAATTATAACTAAATTACTTATTTTGTTATATCTGAATTTGCGAAGTTGTGGACGCGCCTCACCCGTAAAAACCCGTAAAATACGACTGGAAGGGGATGGGGGAGGCCTTTGCCCAGCAATGGGATCACCTTTAGTAAATAAGTAAATAAAATGCATGCTATACACAAATTGACTTAGAATAACATTTACTCAAAATGGAATGAAATGAAATAAAATCAATAATAATAGTTACATAATTAGTTAAATATTATATATATGTACTTAGAATAATTTATGTTAAAATTAATAGAATCATTTATATTTTGTATTGTTAAGTGCATGAATCTTTGCGTGCTAATTTTATACATATAATTTATAATAATTATACCTATTATAGAAGGGCTTATAATATTAATTAAATAATAATAATAAATTACTTATTAGTCTTAAGACTAGATCGTCATTTTAAAGAGTGAGCACAATGGATCCACAATACAAAAAAATAATTAGCATTTTTTATCAACTTATGCAATTTTTTTTTTCATTTTTCTTCAAATCTTTCTGACGCTGATAATATGCCCTTTGACGTTCACAATTTATTTTTCTTTTTAGCTCTTAAATTTTTCTTTTCTATAAAACGAAAATAGCTAGGTATAAATAATAAGTATAAATAATTAGGTATAAATAGTGTAATTACACACCAAAAAAATTATTCATTCAATTACGGGGTGATTCCCATTAGTTCTATAGAACTGTGACGTCATAGAACTGTTGAAACGTTTTTCTCCCTGTTTTTCTATGATAGATCAGATGCAATTAAATTTGTCCCATTTGTTCCATAGAAAAAATAATACTTTTGCTTAATTGGAAACCTCGATCTCCATGTTCTACAAGTTCCCTTTTTACATGTTCCTAAATGCCTTTCACACATTTTTTATTCCAACTCCTATTTTACATAACCAGTTTTACTACACACTGGACCTTAGTGTCCTATATCGGAACAAATTTATAAAAGGAATTATAAAATATTACAGTTGAATGTTGCAATAAAACAAGCTAAATCATTTTAAGCAATTAGTTTTATTAACCATAATTAAAATAAAAACCAAACTTATTGGTAAATAACAAATATATTAATTCACTCAAATGAAATGAAACAACACAAGTATTTATGACAAGTGTCAATGCAATTATTCATAATCATAATAGATAAAAGATCTGTCCAGCTAATTATTCCTCCTTTGAATATAAAAGAGATTAGATAACTATAACGACTCATCACAAAATAGAACAAATAGGACAAAATGTGTTAACAGTTCTATCGTAGTTCTATGGAACAAATGGGACAAATTTAGTTGCATCTGATCTATCATAGAAAAACAGGGACAAAAATGTTTCAACAGTTCTATGACGTCACAGTTCTATAGAACTAATGGGAGTCACCGCAATTACGTATTCGTCTGATTTCGGAGCAGCTCGTCTCGATCCGTGCGAGCTTCGTACAGTCGTACCATAAAATGCGTTAAGCGAACGTTCGGCCGAGCTACATGGTAGGCGGAGTGGGGTGTGTTGGGTTTTATTTTCGTTACGGAATTTCTTGATTCGGTCGCCGCGCTCAATGCCCGCGATAAAAGCTATGCAATAGCTTAAAAAAATGGCCATTGGTATTACAGACTACAGTCGGTAACAAGTCGCCACCGAGTCAAGGAACCCCAAATACCATGTTAATTATTACATACTTTCCAACGGATTCATCATTTCCGGAACTGTGACGGCAATTAACCCATCCGTTTTTAGACACGATTGCACTCAAAAATGAAGTGTAATATTTTTATGTCTATGTATGAAACACCTAAGCGGATTTAGATGATTGAGGTATTGGTAGAATTGTTATATGGGTCTGAGTAATATGGGTTAAGTATTCTTTAAAAAAAAACTTACACTTGTTTTTGGAACGTAACTCCTTAACGCGCGTTTTTGTTTTGGGGTTGAGAGGCTAGAGGGTTGTGAAACATATATTCTAGCTATATAAGAGGATGTGTTATATTATACAGGATGATTAGTAATATACTAATCTCTTTTCAGCTCGTGGTTTCTGTACATAACACTAAATAACTTTGTAATATTAGTTTTGGAAAATATTTAATAAATTAACCCTTATCCCACCACCTACAGACTACTTTACAGAAGTAAAATCGTGGTTTATTGTGTAGTTTAGGCCCTAAATTTGACCAAGAAACATCGATTTTACTCCGGGGTTTAACAGATGTGTGGTAAATGTAGATGGTGAAGGGTTAATTTGTGTTTTTAATTTTTTTTAAAAATTATATTACGAAGTTATTTCGTGTACCTAATGTAAAAAAACCAAGAGAGAGTTTTACTCGTTTTTGCAACATTTCTCATTGCTGCTCCGCTTTTATTGGTCGTAGCGTGATTTTATAGCCTATAGCCTTGCTCGATAAATGGGCTATCCAAAACTAAAAGAATTTTTCAATTTGGATTAGTATTTCCTGAGATTACTGCGTTCAAACAAACAAACTCTCCAGCTTTTATTAGTATAGAAAAACAACTAAAAAATATAGGTACAAATTACCGATTCGACTCAATTTCTTTGCATAAAAAATAAAGGTTCATACAGATTTGTCGAATTAGTCCTCTATATCTTACAACTTAAATCAATCGCCAACGAGCGCGGATCCAAGGGGAGGGCAATAGGGCCATTTGATAATTGGATTATCTCTGACTAGCTGACACGAGCAACTTCGTATGCGTCAATTTTCCCCGTTTATGCAACATTTTTCATTGCTGCTCCGCTCCTATTAGTCGTAGCGTGATGGTATATAGCCTATAGCTTTCCTCGATAAATGGGCTACAAAACAAAAAAAAGATTTTTTTTAATTCGAACCAGTATTTCCTGAGATTACCGCGTTCAAACAAACAAACAAACTCTTCAGCTTTATAATATTAGTATAGATGAGATTGGTTACTGTTTTAGTTTGATTAGCCTTTGAAACAGTGAGCAAGCAAATATCAATAGAATAGATACCATACAAACAAATCACACTAATATTATAAAGGCGAATGTTTGTGAGTATGTGAGTGTGTATGTTTGTTACTTCTTCACGTCTAAACGGCTGGAGCGATTTTAATAAAATTTGGTATGGAGTTAGCTGACACCCTGGATTAACACATAGGTTAATAAACCGCGGGTAACACCGCGGGGCACAGCTAGTAAGCAATAATTGAGTGTCGTAACGTTAACCCCTTTTGCACCAGCAGTCATAGAAACTAAAACAAAAAGTTTCACAATTGTAAACAGCCCTCTTTGATTCGTAACAGGGCTGGAAAATTTAATAAAAAATGTCCTCTTAAAACTTTGCTGCTGTTATTGGCTTCAGGACTTCAAAAGAGTCGAAATTCAGATCAAATAACGTTTTCCTGTTACGTTTTATGCACGTGGTTCGTTTATGCGCCATCATTTATTGCATTTTAATTGGCTACTCTTAGGAGTTGACAAGCATTTAGATGCGTGTAAATCAAAGCAGTCTCTCGCCATTTTTTACGGCAATTCGTGGCGGCAATGCTGTGACCGGCAACATGGCAGTACTCTCCAATATTGATTTGATGGTTGCCGGACGATCGATTTTCCGCAATGTTGCCCGGCCAATTTTGTTGTTGTTTCAGTCGCTCTTTATTGTATTGTTGCCGGGTTGTGTAGCCCGTTTAGAAGACTGGATCATGCGCCATTAAATTGTAGACTTTTGCCATTATTGGCCGAGCAATTAGTTGCCAATAGTGCCGCCACAAATTGCCGTAAGAAATGGCCCGTTTAGACGCCCCTTTAAAGACACGCTCTTGAAGAAATAAAGGGATAGTTGCAATTTTTACTAGCTTTGCACAAGTGTAGGTAGGTACTAAGTGAACAACTGGACGTTAGTTTGTCAATTTAGACAATAAATTTAAAGATTTCCTTGGATCTCCTTAATACTGTCTCACTCTTTATGTAGAGTTTTTATAACCGAAATTTAATCACCTTTCCGTACGATTGTTCAAAGATTTTCTTCATTTAGTAGTGTTTATTATTCTTCATAGCATTTAGTTTAGTATTTGTATCATACACTTTTATAAATTACTAGCAGTCCCGCGCAACTTCGTATGCGTCAATTTTCCCCGTTTTTGCAACGTTTTTCATTGCTGCTCCTCTCCTATTGGTCATAGCGTGATGTTAAATAGCCTATATAGCCTTCCGCGATAAATGTGCTATCCAATAGTAAATGAATTTTTCAATTCGGATCACTATTTTCCTGAGTTATTCCTGAGATTACTGCGTTCAAACAAACAAACAAACAAACTCTTCAGCTTTATAATATTAGTATAGATGTATGAATATGTACTAATTAATTAATAACAAAAACGACAGAAGTTTTTTATTAACACTTTTAAAGGTAGACAGGTTGGTATAGCATTTATTAAAAAGTTGCTACATTTAAATATTTTTTATTCAAAAATCATCAAAATGGTAATGATCCTGGGTTTTATACTTTTTTTTATAGTTTTATTTTGCTGCCAATATTCTAGTCT
Organism: Herminia tarsipennalis; assembly: GCA_945859575.2. NCBI lineage: Eukaryota > Metazoa > Arthropoda > Insecta > Lepidoptera > Erebidae > Herminia > Herminia tarsipennalis. The sequence goes on along the minus strand of OX243834.2, from coordinate 2,160,006 downwards.
TAATAATTTAAAAATGTGTAATGAGAGATTTTTTTATTTTTATATGTTAGAGTGGATTTCAATGGTTGTAGTAGATAATTGGCATTTAAAACAAGTAAGAACTAAATTCCCTTCTATAAAAGTGGCAACATAAAAGTTCACTGGCTTTAACTCTATGAACTTGGTATTAAATGTAACACTAGGTATTCGAAATTTTATCAGAGGTTCATAAGAGTTGCATTTTGTAACATGAGTTAATAAAGTAGGTACTTTTGCTGGAGCCATGGCCTTCATGGTGTAATGGTTACAGCTCTTTACTTGCATAACTTAATGAATACCATTGACGTAGAGACCAGGGGGGATAGACATTGATCTCGTGTACTCTTCTAATATTATTGACCTCTTCTTTTGCATCAGTCCTTTAATATGGTGTATAATATAATGGTGGTAGCACCTTACCTGCATATACAGTTTATAAACAGAGAAACATTGTAAACATTGGCAATTTGAAAAGAGTGACCACGAGTATTATTGCCTGTTCTTTTCTCGGGCTTTACCTATTGTTTGCGAACAGGCATTACAAGTAAATGTAGAATCGACTTTCCACAAGTGTAGTATTTTGCTTCCTAAGTGAATAAATCATTTTTATTATTATTATTATTATTACAAGGTACATTCATTTCGTGGCGAATTCGATAACGCCGTATTAATCGTTCGCAAAAAATATATAAATGTCTATGGTCTCTACCGCAAACGTCAAATTCTATACTATAATTATTTTCCATCGACATCGCTTTTCGAATGTGACTTTGTCTAGACCCCCAGGGCTGCGTCATAACCTCACAAAATTTACCACTCTCTAGAAAGAAACAATTCTACTTTGTGGACTGTGGACAATACCTATCAAAGGACGCACGAGTTTTTTCTCTCTTTCACTTTTTGCAGTTAATATTTACTTTTTAATTGAAAGGGATGGCCAGTCCTGGTCTATGCGTCAATGATAAATACTTACATTTTTTTTTTCACAAATACCTATTGTAGCTGTTGTTTACGAAGATTGTTTTACGAATCACTTCGTAAATACACACATCAAAAGTGTCTAGGGATCAAGCATTTTTATGCGGATTTCTTGAGATTGAGATGTGGCTTTGTAATAAATTTATGATTTTATAAATTTATATGGATCCTTTTTGGTGCATTTCATAATTTGAATCAGGAACTGTGAATCAAATTCGAGTAAAAGATGAAAATCAGCTGTCAATATTTTCCCTATAAAAACATACAACGCATTGAAGACATTATTAGTGCTACTGTTTCCCTACTACTGATTAAAACCAACGTTATTATGGAGCGGCGACGTCACTTAAGCAGGGAAGAAATGCTCAGAGCCGTGGGAATGATAGAAGCTGGTTCCCGGCAACGTACTGTGGCTTAAGCTCTGAATACAAGTCAGAGTGTTATCAGTCGACTTTGGACACGTTACCGAAGCACTGGTACCGTGGCTGAGCGCCATGGAGGACGGTATCGCTGCACCACACGGAGACAAGACCGATACATTCAAATCTTAACTCGAAGAGGTCCAACAATAACCGCCATGATGTTAGCCGTGAGGCTTCATCACTCTTCAGGGAACTTAATTAGCGACCAAACAGTCAGAAACCGCTTGCATGAAGTGAACCTTCATTCCCGAAGACCGCTACGGGTACCACCTATAGCAATGCACAATCGTAGGATTCGATATCAATGGGCTCTTGAACACAGAAATTGGGCAGAAGAACAATGGCGTTTCGTGTGCTTTTCTGATGAGTCTCGTTTTGGTATGAGACCGGATGCAAGACGTATACGACACTGGAGAACCCCTGGACGCCAACAGCGATTAAAATCTTGCCAGGAAGTCCATCCTTATAGTGGTGGAACCATCATGGTATGGGCGGGTATTTGGATCGGCGGAAGAACTGAGTTGATTTGGATCAGAGGCAACCTCAACGCTCAAATTTATGCTGAGACGATTGTATCAGACGTCATCGTTCCTCTACAAGTGCAAATCGGTCCCTTATTTCAGTTAATGCATGATAATGCACGACCGCACACCGCAAGAGTTGTAAGACAGACTCTCGCCGCAGCTAACATCAATGTCCTGCCCTGGCCTGCTCAGTCGCCAGACTTGAACCCGATTGAGCATGCATGGGATATGCTACAGAGAAGAGCTCTGCCGAATATGGAGGGTATCCAGTCGCAAGAAGACCTTTTTTTGTTGTTGCAACGAACATGGGCGGCCATTCCACAGCGTGATTTGGATGAACTCATTTTGAGTATGCCAAACCGATGTTCTTGTGTTGTTAGTGTTCGCGGTAGAAACACGGATTATTAATTGTTTAAGTTACCCAATAAAATTTTAAAGAAAACTGTTATTTCAGTCTTTTTTTCGAACTTTAATGTTAGTGGTTCAAATGTCAAAAATCCCTTTATTAGGAAAATGGCAAATTTCTTTATTAATGCAAAGGTGACTTGGTTTATCGTTACTGTGACAAACGAAAACACTTTATTTGATGAATCCTTAAAGAAATAAAAGAAATAAAATCAATCAGGAGAAAAGTTATTGCAAAAATATATGTTGATCCCTAGACACTTTTGATGTGTGTATCTAGAAAATCAGTTTTTCTAATAAATAAATAGAAGTATATTGTAAAAATTGTCATTATAAATAAAGTGTCCATGAGTTTTTATTGCCAAGTTCTTATCTCACGGCTTTACTCTTGCGAACTTGGAATGTAATCTAGAATCATTATATTCCAAAATTTGAGGTCTAGTAACTTAGTCCAGATAGGTGGTTCGATTCGGGCCCCGGTTTGGCTACGGAAGTCTCGTGTTCGATTCCTGGGTCTGGACATCAAAATTTTTCTATCTTCCAAAAATGCAATTATTGTATTTGTAAAATTATATTCCAAATTTTATCTGACGTTCATAAGCGTTGCAATTTGTAACTTAAAGATAAGATTATAGTATTTGTTTACAAAAATTCATTAAAATATTTTTTTAAACTACTAAAATATTTGTATGATGACACATTTTACAAGTGTTTACTACAAGTTGATAAATGTGTCATTAACGCATCATCTACACACGCCGCACAAAGTCAAGGACACTATGAAACGCACAATTCGTAGCATGCGCCGCACGCCGCATGTATAATTAGCATACAACATTGTAAATGTACACAAACAATGAATGAATGTGACTAATGACTAATGTCAATAATGTGGTCTTAGGGCAATAGATTTTGTACCTATTTCTTTAATGTAGATGACTGTCAAGTCAAATCAGTATTTTTTTAAGAAACGTCAAAACATTTTTAATTTTTTATTTTTTTTTATTTATTCAGGAATTATATTACATTGTATTTGAATATATTATCTACAACTTTAATTATACATAATAATACACAATTTTTAAAAATGAAAGTAATTTACAAAATATTAATTAAAATTTATGTCATTTAAGCAATACACCATAATTAAATCTATACAATATATATATATATATATATATATATATATATATATATATATATATTTATTTATTTTTTAAGAAAAGACTAGAATAACAAACTAATAATAATACCTACATGTAATTTCAACATTACCATGCAGCTACATAAATGAAATCATTACACATTATTATACATTATTTATATTTACTAAAATATACATTACAGTTCATTTATGTCATAGAGATACCTACTCAACAGAAATGCTGTAATTTTACATTTAAAAGAACCTATACATAGAGAGCATTTTATATCTGTGGGCAATTTATTGAATAACTGTACAGCTTGATATCTATGCTTTACGATATTAAACTGAGGATTCTTAATAGTTTTATTTTTTTCTTTCTACATTTGATATTTTTCGAAAACGGTTACAATATATGTTCGTAAACTTTCGCGATTTGTAAACGACAAAGAATTTTATAAGCTACGGGTCCAAATCGCGTAAACATTTTATTTTAAGGATAAATTACCTTTGATAAATGGCCATTTAGTTTAGTGAAATTAGTGTAATATAGTGCAGTTAGTGTTATTTACAAAGAACACAAGAACAGAGTGTCTTTCCATTTGTCATAAACAATGAGAAAAGTGTCAATGGACAAATTCTTACAGTGAAATATTGAACTTAGCAGATTAAATTATAACTAAATTACTTATTTTGTTATATCTGAATTTGCGAAGTTGTGGACGCGCCTCACCCGTAAAAACCCGTAAAATACGACTGGAAGGGGATGGGGGAGGCCTTTGCCCAGCAATGGGATCACCTTTAGTAAATAAGTAAATAAAATGCATGCTATACACAAATTGACTTAGAATAACATTTACTCAAAATGGAATGAAATGAAATAAAATCAATAATAATAGTTACATAATTAGTTAAATATTATATATATGTACTTAGAATAATTTATGTTAAAATTAATAGAATCATTTATATTTTGTATTGTTAAGTGCATGAATCTTTGCGTGCTAATTTTATACATATAATTTATAATAATTATACCTATTATAGAAGGGCTTATAATATTAATTAAATAATAATAATAAATTACTTATTAGTCTTAAGACTAGATCGTCATTTTAAAGAGTGAGCACAATGGATCCACAATACAAAAAAATAATTAGCATTTTTTATCAACTTATGCAATTTTTTTTTTCATTTTTCTTCAAATCTTTCTGACGCTGATAATATGCCCTTTGACGTTCACAATTTATTTTTCTTTTTAGCTCTTAAATTTTTCTTTTCTATAAAACGAAAATAGCTAGGTATAAATAATAAGTATAAATAATTAGGTATAAATAGTGTAATTACACACCAAAAAAATTATTCATTCAATTACGGGGTGATTCCCATTAGTTCTATAGAACTGTGACGTCATAGAACTGTTGAAACGTTTTTCTCCCTGTTTTTCTATGATAGATCAGATGCAATTAAATTTGTCCCATTTGTTCCATAGAAAAAATAATACTTTTGCTTAATTGGAAACCTCGATCTCCATGTTCTACAAGTTCCCTTTTTACATGTTCCTAAATGCCTTTCACACATTTTTTATTCCAACTCCTATTTTACATAACCAGTTTTACTACACACTGGACCTTAGTGTCCTATATCGGAACAAATTTATAAAAGGAATTATAAAATATTACAGTTGAATGTTGCAATAAAACAAGCTAAATCATTTTAAGCAATTAGTTTTATTAACCATAATTAAAATAAAAACCAAACTTATTGGTAAATAACAAATATATTAATTCACTCAAATGAAATGAAACAACACAAGTATTTATGACAAGTGTCAATGCAATTATTCATAATCATAATAGATAAAAGATCTGTCCAGCTAATTATTCCTCCTTTGAATATAAAAGAGATTAGATAACTATAACGACTCATCACAAAATAGAACAAATAGGACAAAATGTGTTAACAGTTCTATCGTAGTTCTATGGAACAAATGGGACAAATTTAGTTGCATCTGATCTATCATAGAAAAACAGGGACAAAAATGTTTCAACAGTTCTATGACGTCACAGTTCTATAGAACTAATGGGAGTCACCGCAATTACGTATTCGTCTGATTTCGGAGCAGCTCGTCTCGATCCGTGCGAGCTTCGTACAGTCGTACCATAAAATGCGTTAAGCGAACGTTCGGCCGAGCTACATGGTAGGCGGAGTGGGGTGTGTTGGGTTTTATTTTCGTTACGGAATTTCTTGATTCGGTCGCCGCGCTCAATGCCCGCGATAAAAGCTATGCAATAGCTTAAAAAAATGGCCATTGGTATTACAGACTACAGTCGGTAACAAGTCGCCACCGAGTCAAGGAACCCCAAATACCATGTTAATTATTACATACTTTCCAACGGATTCATCATTTCCGGAACTGTGACGGCAATTAACCCATCCGTTTTTAGACACGATTGCACTCAAAAATGAAGTGTAATATTTTTATGTCTATGTATGAAACACCTAAGCGGATTTAGATGATTGAGGTATTGGTAGAATTGTTATATGGGTCTGAGTAATATGGGTTAAGTATTCTTTAAAAAAAAACTTACACTTGTTTTTGGAACGTAACTCCTTAACGCGCGTTTTTGTTTTGGGGTTGAGAGGCTAGAGGGTTGTGAAACATATATTCTAGCTATATAAGAGGATGTGTTATATTATACAGGATGATTAGTAATATACTAATCTCTTTTCAGCTCGTGGTTTCTGTACATAACACTAAATAACTTTGTAATATTAGTTTTGGAAAATATTTAATAAATTAACCCTTATCCCACCACCTACAGACTACTTTACAGAAGTAAAATCGTGGTTTATTGTGTAGTTTAGGCCCTAAATTTGACCAAGAAACATCGATTTTACTCCGGGGTTTAACAGATGTGTGGTAAATGTAGATGGTGAAGGGTTAATTTGTGTTTTTAATTTTTTTCAAAAATTATATTACGAAGTTATTTCGTGTACCTAATGTAAAAAAACCAAGAGAGAGTTAACCGAGAGGTTATTATTACATTAAAAATCACTCTGTGTGTGATATAAAAACTGGCTGTGTGTGATATAATCTGGCTGTGTGTGATATATGTGTGAAAAATCTTTAAAATGAGTTCTTCCAGACCTTTTTTTTATCATAAATTAATACAAACACAAAAAAGGTTTATAACTAAAGGAATTTCGTTCCAACTTGAATTGGATTGAAATGGTTGTCCATAAGACACCTCTCTCTTTTTTTTTTGTTTTGATCGCGCCATTATTTATTTATTTAAAACTTTATGCACAAAGCTGTACAAAGGCGGACTTAATGCTAAAAGCATTCTCTGCCAGTCTACCTTAAGGTGATGTAGAAATGGAATGTGTAGGTGTAATAACCTAATTGGAATATGATGCATTATGATATAGCTATCTATATGCTATGATTTGATTATAATGTCTAGATGGAACATTCCCCCAGTAAGTCTATATATATATACATACAGTCTATATATACAATCATAACTAATACTTACTTTACAACGGACTCATCATATCCGTTAAAGCTATTGGTCCTCTTTGACGGCAATTGTATCATCCGTTATTTTTCTATTTTTTTTTTAATTTACTGGTGCATTGCATGTAGCACGTATAAGGTACAGCCAGTAGTCAGAAGTGTCTTACAATTGCAGCAATCTTCCAATGAAGTGCAACTCGGTAGACTGATTGACGCTTCCGTTCTTGACCGTGTAGGCGCCAGGTACTTACTTTCTCTTTTTCTTACCTATATGACAAAATACCGAGAATATAAAAAGTACATCATCTTCTTCTCTTTCTTCTCTATCATGTGGGTTATTTCTATTGTTTCTCCTGTCTGTCATCTTAATTTCTTTCTTACAATGCGTCATCGACGCGCTAAGACAGATTCGCTGGATCTCGGCAACGGCTCCAACAATTTTTATGAAATTTAGTAGGTATGCAGGGGTTTTCGGGGGCGATAAATTGATCTAGTTTAATTTTTAGAAAACTTTGATCAGCGAGTCTGTCTAATTGCGTCAATTTCGCGTTGTAAGACTCGCAGACGAAATCTCAGAACGCATTCCGAACAAAGTGTTCTAAGATTCTTGTAAGTACCTAAGCACTTACCTAAATCATCGATGTCTATGTGTCTGTTGTTTAAGTGAAGTACATAGGTTACTTTATGTACCTATTCTTGGTATTTTGTGTATGGATTATGCACTTATTCTATTAAAGTTAACAATGCGATCACAGTGGCGCGCAAAATAAAAGATAATTAATAATAATAATATCTTGGGACAACTCACACAACGTTATCTGATCCCAAACTAAGCAGAGCTTGTATTATGGAAACCAGACATATGATAAACATACTTATATATTTCTAAATACATACGTATTATAGATAAATAACACCCAGACACAGAATAAACCATCGTGCTCATCACACAAAGTTTAATCCTGGGTGGGGATCGAACCCCGACCTCTTGCGTAGCAGTCGGACACACTTACGATACTTTACAATTTTAATTTTACGATTTTATTTTAATTCTGCGATACCTAACTACATGGAATCTTGGATGTTCATGTAACGTTCCTACTTGTTATTTAAAATTAATGGTTAAATAAAATGCCTTTTATTATATGCTCTATTTTTATAGATTAATCTCTCTGTCGGATTACTCTATATTTTGTAGACTAATCTATAAATCTCTATTGGAGTTATCACCTAGAAAAACCCCGCGGTGGCATATTACCTATACCTGCTACAGAAATGATACCTAAGTATCAGAGATACCTATTGATTGGATAGGTATCTAGGAATGAATAATCTTGATGCTTAAGTACATATACGAGTATATCTGAATACTCAAAAATTATCTAATTACTTAAAAAGCGGCGGTTACCTAATGGCTAAGGCATCGGTCTCGCAATCGTGAGGTCGCGGGTTCGAATCCTACCCATTATACTACCGACGTGAACCCACTCCTAACACAAGCCTTTGAGCTTAGCTGGAGGGGTTACCACATTACTAGCAATCTGCTAGTAATGTGGGACTCAAACCCACATTGCTAAAAAAAATCTTTATTATTATTATTATTATTCTCTTATTTATTTATAGGTAAGCAAATGACTCCATTCCACCTGATGTTAAGTGGAAATAGAGTCCAAACGCAAGGCCAGACAGTACAGCACTATGTGCACCACTGACTGTCCTTACCTTGCTCACCTGCTAGGTGCTTCTTGACGCCTCTTTTGAAAGACGCCAAATAACAACATCAATTTGAAAAAATAACTCACAATTCAAATATGACTACACTCATTTCATCAAAATCAGATCACTAGTTTTTGCGTGAAAAAGCAACAAACATTCATTCATTCATACAAACTTTCGGATTTAGATCTGCAATTTGTGTTCAAGTTCTTCAGTTTGTTTCATTATACTCGTAGATAACACATTTTTTCATAATCTATTATATAAAATTCTCGTGTCGCGGTGTTTGTTGTTAAACTCCTCCGAAACGGCTCGACCGATTTTCATGAAATTTTGTGTGCATATTGGGTAGGTCTGAGAATCGGACAACATCTATTTTTCATACCCCTAAGAGTTTGTTTGTTTGTTTGAACGCGATAATCTCAGGAACTACTGGGCCGCATTGAAAAAATATTTTATTGTTTGATAGCCCATTAGAAGGCTATAGGCTACAATATCACGCTACGACCAATAGAAGCGGAGCAGCAATGAAAAATGTTGAAAAAACGGGAAAAATTTACGCAGACGAAGTTGCGCGGGTCAGCTAGTCTAATATATAAAATTCTCGTGTCACAGTTTTCGTTGCCATACTCCTCCGAAACGGCTTGACCGATTTTGATGAAATTTTTTTGCTTATCCGGTATCTATAAGAATCGGCCAACATCTATTTTTCATCCCCCTAAGAGTTTGTTTGTTTGTTTGAATGCGATAATCTCAGGAACTACTGGGCTGCACTGAAAAAATATTTTATTGTTGCATAGCCCATTTATCGAGGAAGGCTATAGGTTATAACATCACGCTACGACCAATAGGAGCGGAGCAGCAATGAAAAATGTTGTAAAAAAAAAAGGAAGAAAAAAGGGATAATTTACGCAGACGAAGTTGCGCGGGTCAGCTAGTATAATATAGATACTTGAAGTGTAGTGGTCTGCAAGGAATAGATTATTAATTAGATAACAACACGATAAGAGAATGTCATTGTTATGCTTAGAGTGTTATCAATTTTACAACAACAACTGATTAGAAACAGCTGGTCTTTTATTGATGATCAAAGGTTGTTTTCATTACCTACTCTACGATATGTGCACACGTATTAGGATATTTAGGTTAATCCTAATCAAACAGGGTTCTTATTCATGTTCTGGGTTACCGTTTTCGCAGTAAGCCAAGAGCAGTCAACCCGTGACCACGATCGGTGCAATTCGATCGAAACGTCGGGTAAATAAAAGGTTCGTACCTTTAAATAATTCACGCGATTAAGTCCCGAAATATCCATACTAATATTATAAATGTGAAAGTAACTCTGTCTGTCTGTCTGTCTGTCTGTCTGTCTGTTACGCTTTCCCGCTCAAACTACTGAACCGATTTAGATGAAATTTGGTATGGAGATAGTTTGAGTCCCGGGGAAGGACATAGGATAGTTTTTATCGCGATAACCGACATCCACGCGGGCGGAGCCGCGGGCGAAAGCTAGTATCTAATAAACCAAGAACTGTCAAAATCTTGTCTAATGTAATGGCCTACCATTATGTACTATGCGTTTCAAATGAGAAGATAATCGCGATCGCGACAACTTCACTCTGTACTTGTCAAAATTATACCGCAAGGAACAAAAACTCCCAAGTCGGGTAAAGTACGTATGTGTATGGTAATGGAACGGACGTAATATTTATTTTCTTTAAACCTTTACCTACCTAACATTTTTCTTTATTATAATATTATTAGTGTTCTTAATTATTTAATAAACACCAAACAAAAATAAGTAAATAGGCAAAATATATGAATAGTAAAATACAGTGCTTTTAAATACTTCATTAGAGTAGGTAGGTACTTCTGTGTACCTAATACTAATGACACCTTTTCATGAATCATTTTATTGCTGGCCTTACGTCTTCTTCTTCTTCTTTGAATTGATGGCAATCTAGCCGTTTAAACAGCTAATATCTGCCAGTGTCAAGTATTTATGCACTTATTACATGCACAAAGTCTCGTTCATAATCAATTATCACGTATTCAATTCATTTTTACAAGTTAAACTCGGAGCTGTAAAAATAATGACCTATCATGCAGTCGTAATGAGAAACAAAATGTCATCATGACAGTTATCAACTCATTTAAAACGCATAGTACATAGACACAGTTGTCTATAGAAAAAGAACGATAAGGAGCCAGCTGAGTTTTAAAAATGGCGGCAAACTGACCGGCCATTATTTTTACAGCTCCCGAGTTTAACTTGTAAAATTTGAATACGTGTTATTTTAAAAAGAACTAATGAGCGCATAAATACTTGACATTGGCAGAAATTAGCCGTTAAACGGCTAAATTGCTATAAACTCAAAGAAGAAGAAGAAGAAGAAGGAGCCAGCTTAAAAAACTGAACACAGTTTTTTAGGTTGTGAGAGAGCTATACAAAAATGTACAACCCGCAGCTAAAAATATACAACAAAAAGTGTCGACATCTATTTTGATGCCTTAAAATGTGTACATTCAAGTCTCTCTTCAATCATATCAACCCATATGATGTCCTACTACTGGGCACCGGTCTTCCTAGTAGAACCTATTTATTATACTTAGATCCTGGGGTCAATTGCCATAATCGTCACGCTTGGAGAGCGGGTTGGCCAGCGCAGGAGGACGCTGCTGCCTGTGCCCAGGTGTGAAATCTCTTAGTCGCCTTGACGACACCAAAGGGAAGTGATGGAGTGGTACTATTCTAAAGCCGGTACTTCACGGCATATGGCTCTCTTCAATCACTTTCTAATTATTAAGGATCGTCAAGAGGATTCGATGACGCAGTGGCGCCAAAACAGAGATTAAAGCGAGGTTTACAAACGTTAGTGCTGTCGTTTTGTAAATGGGTGACCGTTTATCGTTCAGAAGTACGTCATAACTGAATACGGCTGACCGTTTATTTTGCATAAACGGTCAGCCGTCTTCAGTTATGACGTAGGTACTTCTGATGTCGTAAGTGATGGCCGTCAAGTCATTTACTTTTAATTATTTTTAATTTTTGAATAACTACTTCTTAAATTGTCGATCAACATAATTATTTATTCCGAGCAACTTAAGACCTGATTGGTGCAAATATTTGATTCTACTTAATTTTTTTTAAATCACTTGTTGTTTATTTTGCCAGTGCCTAAAGATAAAATTCCGGGAATTTCTATTGACGTAGTTATGCTAAACTAAGAACATGTGTTGTTTTTTTTTATAATAAACTATTGTAGGTATATATTTTCGTACATAACGATTCTATTTCTTTTGTTTCATTAATTCTCACTTTATTTATTTCTGTAAAACTTCATTCTATACTAGCATGAATTTTTCATGCCACTCTAGAGAGTGTCATGAAAAATTTACCTTAATTAATTTAATATCTCTAGAAAAATGCTATATACCTTCATTTTGAATGATTTTGATATTTAATTTTGTACGCTATTTATAGGTATGCCAAAACATATAAAACTTGTCATAAATTTAACACCACTGTAACTGTACTACTACACATGTTTAAACAAATAAATGATTATTATTATTATTATTAAGTATGGCAGTTGCATATTGTTTTGTCATCTTTATAATAAAGTCCTTACAAAATAGAACAAATACATACAAATGATTACACAGTCCCCGTTGGGACTGACTTTTGGAACATTCATATGAATTCGACAGCAAAATACAGATGTATAGTCCGAGGCAGGTTTCATGGCAATCGTGAAAGCAGTATTCCACTTTAATCCACTAAAGAGGAGTAAGAGTGAGGAGGTGGGACGGAAAAACGCCACACATTCTACCCCCGCTCATATTTTACACTGCCTGTCCCGCGCAACTTGGTATGCGTAAATTTTTCCATCATTCCAGCCTATAGCCTCTCCCGATAAATGGGCTATCCAACAGTGACAAACAAACAAACAAACTCTTCAGCTTTATAATATTAGTATAGATACTAATATTATAAAGCTGAAGAGTTTGTTTGTTTGAACGCGGTAATCTCAGGAACTACTGATCCGAATTGAAAAAATCTTTCCCTGTTGGATAGCCCATTTATCGAGGAAGCCTATATGTTATATAACATCACGCTGCGACCAATAGGAGCGGAGCAGCAATGAGAAATGTTGCAAAAACGGGGAAAATTTACGCAAACGAAGTTGCGCAGGACAGCTAGTAGATAATAATAAAAACAAATCAGTTACCATCGGATGCTGATTTGTATTATATCTTTACTATTTTCAATCACTGTATTCTATTTGTCACTCGGACCAATTTAATTGGATAAACTCCAACTCTCAATCGGCGCTTAAGACACCTGTTGGCGCTTAACGTATAAAAAATCCGAGATTTTTTTTAAATATTCTGGCAAGTCATTGAACCGTAGTTACCGTAGCAAATTTAAGAAGCTAGTTGAAAACAAAGGTTTGTACTGACTAGCTCCTATTTTATATATTTTCAGTACTAGCTGACCCGTGCAACTTCGTATGCGTTAATTTTCCCTGTTGCAACATTTTACATTACTGCACTGCTCCTATTGGTTGTAGCGTGATGTTATATAGCATAAAGCCTATCTTGATAAATAGGCTATCCAACAGTAAAATATTTTTTTAATTCGGACTCGTAGTTCCTGAGATTATCGCGTTCAAACAAACAAACAAACTCTTCAGCTTTACTAAATAACTGAAAACCCACTTTTTAAGCCTCATTATTCGGAGGGAGTTCGGGGGGGGGGACTATGGAACCCTACATTGTGCGTAGCCCGATTTGCCTGGTTTTTTAATTAAGTATTGATATTTTTTTTGAGTGCGTATACCGTTAACAAATGATTTTTCATTCGTTTTTAGGGTTCCGTATACAAAGGGTAAAACGGGATCCTATTATGAAAACTCCGCTGTCCGTCCGTCTGTCACCAGGCTGTATTAACCGTGATAGTTAGACAGTTAAAATTTTCACAAATTAAGTATTTCTATTGCCGCTATAACAACAGAATAAAATAAATATTTAAGTGGGTCCATACAATAAAGGTGATATTTTGCCGTTTTTTGCTCGATATTATAATTTGTATTTAATGTTGTATAGATAATGGTACGGAACCCTTCGAGCGCCGAGTCGCACTTGGCCGGTTTTTTAAATTATCTTCAAACATTCTTGTCAGTTCAAAAGGTATGTGAGCAAGTTTAAATAGAGTATGTTGGTAAGTCGGTCATTGATCACAAATTCGTCTAGAGCGCTCCACAAGTAGGTAATGATCGTGTCCGGTGAGGACGACAAGACGCGAATATAACTACAGGGAGGGATTTGGGGCGAGGAATGGTGCGTGGAGTACACTGACAGTACAGATAGAAAGATTCCTTCTTAGTCACTGACCTGTATGGTACTTGTACGTTGGATAAGCTACCGCCAAAAATAACAAGACTTGTTTTTTTAGGGTTCCGTAGCCAAAATAGCAAAAGTGGAACCCTTATAGTTTCGTCATGTCTGTCTGTCTGTGCGTCCGTATGTCATAGGCATTTTACTCAAATACTACTCAACGAATATTTATGAAAATTTGTAAAAAGTTGTCTTGTCTTAGCCGGTACTCAGTTTGATGGCTAAATAATCTAAATACATGTAACTGTAACAGAAGTTAATTTTTTTTTCAGTAAACAAAATGAACAAACGAGTCGACAAATCTTTTAAAACATTTTAAGGTTTCTAATAAACTTTTATGATTGAGTGACTATTTTTGAAAATAATCGCTCCGAAAGTTGCATTAATTGTATCTTTCACCCCCCCCCCCCCTTTACTATTTTTTAGACACAAGGTTCAAAAGTTAAGGTTTTGAACCCTGTGACCAAAAAATTGATAACTAGCAATGTGGGATTGTAGGTCCCACATTACTAGCAATCCTGTTAACCCGTAATTAGTTATTATTCTTTACTAGTACCACAGAGATCAGCGATCTTAATACTTTATTTGAGCAATGTATCACGTTGACAACTTTAAAAATGAATATTATCCAAATTTTGATTATATAATGTCTAGGTGGAGCACTGTAATTTTTTTTATAGTCTTACTGAGGAAGACTATAAAAATGGCACGCTAAGATAACTAGTACTTCTATCAGATGTTGTTCTATCTTCTATGTCCATTTGACCGTACATTTTGACAGCTCTTTGCTTCAATTTTAGATGCCGGATTAGGAATCTAGATATTATATAATCAAACAATCCAAATTACTTAGTTAATTTTGGTAGCAGCACATCGACTAAAAATCAATCATATTATTTATCTATGGTGTCGTAAGTCTATACTTTACGCCATATTTATTCTCTGACAATATTTTTGACTTTTTTTTGCTGAATCCTGGTCGTCGGAGTGTACATTTCATTTTATCTCACTCAAATAGTCTTTGAACCCTTGTAAAAGGGTGTCCCTGCTTCCAGTAAAACAGCCGTGCCTGTCAAAATACTACCAGGAAGAGACGGGCACGCCTTCGCCCGCAACGCACAAGCTAAGTACTTTGGTCCATCACTCACCGCCCCGGACTTTCTCACTTCAGCACAATTCGATCCGACCCTGAGATCTAATTGGAACCTCCTATCTAATTGTCGCAATTAGATATATTTCGGGACTTTATCGCGTGAATTATTTAAAGGTACGAACCATTTATTTACTCGACGTTTCGATCGCATCGCATTGATCGTGGTCACGGGTCGACTGGCTAATTGTCGCAACTTGCTAAACCGTTAGTCTCTCTGAGTAATTTAATTCATTAATTTGATAACCTAGAAAATTGTAAATTGTTATTAAACTCTAGTAAATTGTTAGCCTTGAATCTACATTTTTTTCTTTACACACTTACAAACGTGACATACGCAAACATCAGGGCAATGTACGCATGGAGACGAAATCTTAGAACATCTTCGGAACAAAGTGGTTCAAGATTGTGTGTTGGTGAGCGATATCTATTACAGAGGCACGCTCATTCATTTTAACAGAAGTTCATTAGTTATGTTACAGAAAACCGAAATAAAAACATTTCTTGTATTTACTGTACTTTTAATTATAATACAAAACTAACCTACTTAGAAACTGAACTCCTACGAATCTAACCAGCACTAGAAGTGATAAGACAATACAATCAATACATAACGATAAAAAAACGTTACCAATAGTCACTATTTTAGACTATGAACTCAACTCAAATAAAGTTGTATAAATACCGATTGCTATCTGTTAAGTTTGCGTTAAATTCTTAAAGATTACCTTTTGTATTGCTATGACGTAACTACATAAACCCGTAATCTACTTGCTCAAGTATATTGATAGATATATCTAATCCTGTAAGCGTGTAAATTTAAATCTTCAACACTTAACCGTCACAAAAATGTGTGCAGTCGTAGTCCATGTTCATTATCATGGTGTAAAATTATTAGATTTTTTTTGTTTAAATGTCCTCATTTTAAAAAGATAATATTAGTATAACTCTAAAATAGTATGAAAATGTAAGAAATATATATATCATTTATAGATTATCATTTAAATAAAATGTTAATTGACCGATAAGCTAGCCGATAACTATGTTTACCTATCGACTCCTCACCAATGCAAAGCGATTTTAGTCAGTTACCCAAAACTTTGCCCAGACAAGTCTAAAGGGACGTCGAAACGGGCCATTTTTTACGGCAATTTGTGGCGGCACTATTGGCAACTAATTGCTCGGCCAATAATGGCAATATGTCTACAATTGTATGGCGCATGATCCAGTCTTCTAAACGGATTACACAACCCGGCAGCAATAAAATAAAGAGCGACTGAAACGACAACAAAACTGGCCAGGCAACATTGCGGAAAATCGATCGCTCAGTGATCGTCCGGCAACTCATATCAACAATATTGGAGAGTACTGCCATGATGCCGGCCTCAGCATTGCCGCCACAAATTTTGTCTTTATGAATGCCTTTATGAATCAGACGCTCAAGAATTTGTAGTCACTTTATACTTACACCTACCGCTGTACTTTAAACTAAGATTGCTTATCTCAAACTAGCAAATACAAAAAACATGATTGTAATCATAAAAAGTGAAGATTATCAAGAATGTTGTGCGTTGTCTGAAAATCATACGTTGATAGCGGATTGCTATCGTTTAGTGTTTTTATTTGTTCAGGTGTATAAATATCTTGAAATAATATGACTAAGGTTTTTTTTTTCACTTTCCTATTTTAAAAGAACTACTTGTAAATACGGGAAGTGCAATTCGGCTGAAACATCGGGATATAAAATATAACGTTTTATAACATATTTGCGAACAAAATAAATAAAAAAGGAATACAGCTAAAAAAAAGCGCGTTGAATAATTTTTACTTGTTAACAAATAAGCTATGCGCGCGCAACAGCGTTTTTTTTAAGGCAAAGGCACAGAAACAGCCAGTATTACTAATAAAGTAAATTAATTCTGTTCCAGATAAATGGTTGTAATTTATGGTCAAAATTAATGAAATTAAAGAATTAATATGTTTATCTATTATATTTTATCTCCCAAAGTTAATTTTATTCATAAAATGTTGACCACTTGTCTGACATAAAAAGTCTTTGCTAAGATTTAAAAAAGTACCGTTCGTTTCAGACGGAGCATCTTGATAAACCGTGCGTTTTACGTTACAATAACGCACAAGTACGTAATGAGATACATTACGATATTGAAATTGGTGAAATAAGAGACCCTTTACGTTTAATATTTTCGCCCCATGTCCCAACCATCCCAAGTCCGTTCCTGGCAAGTATATCAAGAGGTACAATTTTACATACAGCTGACCCTCCGAGTTTGGTCCGTACCCATGTACTAAACTTGTACTGGCGACTGCGGCCGTCTTTATTGCATTTGTAATATCGTACCATCTGTAGACCACTTGAGATGATCCGGCGCGAGATCGTCTCGTTTCTTCAAGAAAGTTATTTGACAAAATCTTTGACAACGGAACCAAGTAATGTACGGGTACTTAGTAAAACATTACAAATTCATTATAGAATTTTTTAAGCTACTGGTCTTGATCACGTAAATATTTTATTTTAAGGCTAAATACCTTTGTTTATGGCCTGACGTTTCGACTGTATTGCAACGACCGTTTCGACCGTATTGCAACGGCCGTGGTCACGGGTAGACTTGTTTTTGTAGCTTATAAAATTCTTTAATGTGTACAAATCGCGAACATATATTACAAATTCGACTACAACATCCCCTTACTGGGACACTCTTCCTCTCTAAGAGAGTGTACATGTCAAAATATGTGTCAGCCAAATTTTTTTAATAGGGTACGAGCCCTGTATCGCGGGGGACTTACAAACATACAAGTCACGGACACAAAGTACAACCAGACTCGGAATAACAATTTGTTGATCAAACAAAGTGGTGTCGTGTGTGGGAATCGAATCCATAACCTCTTACGTAGCAGGCGGACACACTCCCGCCGCGCCACAGAGGCAGTCAGTTCAACGTACAGTGAGAATGTTAAATTAAAAGGGTTTATGTATTGGTCAACAAACTATGTAGCCATCGGTGATACGAAAACGCTATTGGTCAATTTCATCTAACAATTTAGACTGAAGAAGTGCTAACACTTATCTATAAATAAAAGTTAACCAACATACAAAATAAAATATCGGCCAGAAACGGCCGTGAAGGCCGTTATTATGTCATCGATGAACTATCCTATCACTTGATAACAAAAATATCCTAATTTATTTGAGCATTATAACAAGTATTACAATCTTTTACTACATGAATATCTACTATAACATAGCTATGATAAAGAAAAGTGTTCGAAATTGATAATATTTTTTAGAGATTAGATCGATATACAATCGAATATTCTTGAACTATTTTGGCGCACAGATATAAATAGACATTCATGAAAAATTATAATTTTAACAGATGATCTCATTTTTGAAGATAAAATAAATACAGTACAGTACAGTACATAAAGTGCTACGCAACACCAAATTAAAAATAATCGAATCGCAAACGTGAAATATTGAATAGTTCCGCTGTTCATCAATAGTCTTCATCATCAGTTCCACTTCAGCAATTCGTACTTTTTGAGAGTAAATTAAATACGCAAACCACTATGAAATATACCTAAATCACTATACGTGTGCCTTTAACATTTCAATAGTGCCCGCGATTTCTCCAGGATCCCATCATCAGACCCTGATCTGATGACAATGGGACCAACCTGGAAGTATACCCTCTCGAACACTAAACGATTTTTTTAAATCGGTCCGGCCGATTACGTGTAATCAGTTTCGTAATCGGAATAAAATTGATGTCTAATGCACGACCAATAGGTTAATTCCTTAGCTCGTATCAAGTTTGATTTTCAGTTAGCTTTTTTACGACCTGTATTATTAAAATCTCGAATTACCTGAAATTCTTTCTTCTTGCCTGTCTGCAAAAATTCATCCCTTACTCTAAGGGTTTCGACTAGTCGTTCATGAGTGAATGAATGAGTTATGACCTTGATTTTTATTTAAATACTAGCTTTCGCCCGCGGCTACGCCTGCGTGTACCTATGTCGGTTATCGCGATAAAAACTATCCTATGTCCTTCCCCGGGACTCAAACTATCTCCATACCAAATTTCATCTAAATCGGTTTAGCTGTTTGAGCTTGAAAGCGTAACAGACAGACAGAGTTACTTTCACATTTATAATATTAGTATGGATGCCATATTACGTCTCCTCATTGGTATTACACTACCTAAATTCGAAATAGAGCTCCTCAATATACTTTTTTACTAATAATAGGTTATTTAATTTGATTGATATGATACAATGATTTTCTTTTGTGTGTAGCACGCAATACATCTAGAGATGTATTTGTGCTACCGTTTTTATCTACCTATATCTAGTTTTTTGATTTCAATCAACAATATGAAAGAGTTTTATTAAATAAATCTGTCAGGTTTAACGCTCGTGATTTATAGCAGACAAAACTATTATATTTTCTTTAACTAAGTTTAAGAAAGTAGTTTGTTATTATTTATCGCGTGCTTGTTAGCTGTTTTTATATTTGTAGTTAATGAATACCGCTAGTTTATTAAAATATAACTCTGTGTCTTCACTGAAGTGGGGTATAACTGTTAAACAAATAGGTAACTTTTCAGGAGGCGCTGAAAACTTTCAGCGTGATTAAAATTTAGAAATAATTTGTATGGGTTTGAATTGTAACTTCTCTATTTTTAGTATCAAATATACAACATTATTTTTAGTTTAAAACAAACCTGAAAGTAGTTTTCTCAGAATCAGTAACACAATCCAATGGGGTAATAGACCTTGTTAAATTTTTAATTATTTTTTAAATCAATCGTTAATTAATTCATTAATCATTCGAACAGTCCAAATCCTGTTCACAATGTGATGTAAAATGTAATCATCACTTATTTTTCGTCACATACTACGAGACGCAATGAGCACGATAGCGCGAATAACACAAGACAACTTTTATGGCTTATAGCTCAATAAGCATAATGCAAGTTTTCAATATTTTCTTTTTTTTATACGAAGTAAAAATCTTGTAGACACCCGTCTGAGCTTAGCATTGCACAAAAATAACCTTGTTTATATATTTTATACGAAAAACTTGAGAGGTGTCAAGGGACACCCGGATGGAACGAAGTTCTTGTTTTTTTTTTTTATAATCTTCGCAACAGCACACTGTTCAATGCGAAATAGAAAGACGAAACGAAAATAACTTACAAAAAGACGATTGTATACCGAAGGCTCGAACCCACAACTACACAATTGTCACCAATACTGTGTACCGAATTTATGTCTCTAGACCAAATCGACAGGTGACTTCTTCGTCAAATTAGATGTTCATATCTTACGCGCACGCCGCACGGCTTGTGTGTGTCAAAAAGTGTCGTTACAACTTTTCGTGAGAATGTTTTCCGTCTAGCCCCCTTTCACAACGCGCGATAAGGAACTTCGTTCCAAAATGAAAAGACGAGTACTTCGTGCGCCTGATGGTAGGCATGCCCACTAGCACATAACAAAATCAGTTCCACCAAATCCTTTTGCGGCAAATATCTGAATGTCAACGCACCGCGCTCCTCATTTGAGCAATTAGTTTATGAGTCTCATTAGCCCAGTAATTACACTTGCTACAATGCCCTACTTCCAAAACACAGTGATGTGTTAACATCACTATTTCACGGAAGAATCACTAACATTGTTGAGGTATTCACCAAGACGGTCTATGGCTTAGTCTAAAGAGTAATTCATGTTATAAAATTATATATAATACGGGTCTTAATCGCGTGAATAATTTAAGGTAAAATACCTTGTTTATTGCCCTACGTTTCGACCGTATTGCAACGGCCGTGGTCACGGGTAGACCTTAAATTATTCACGCGATTAAGACCCGTAGTATATATAATTTTATAATGTGTACAAATCGCGAAAGTTTATCAACATTTAAAGTAATGGGGCGTCTAAACGGACCGTTTTTACGGCAAGTTGTGGCGGCAATGCTGTGGCCGGCAATATGACAGTACTCTCCAATATTGGTTTGATGGTTGCCGGATGTTCGCTGAGCGATCGATTTTCCGCAATATTGCCCAATTTTGTTGTTGTTTTAGTCGCTCTCTATTTTATTGTTGCCGGGTTGTGTAGCCCGTTTAGGAGATTTAATCATGCGCCATACAATTGCCGTTATTAGCCGAGCAATTAGTTGCCAATAGTGCCGCCACAAATTGCCATAAAAAATGGTCCGTTTAGACGACCCATAATTCATGATTTATAAATACCGGGAAATATGACCTACAAATATTAATTGAATACTTACCTAAGTATTGGACCATAATCTATCAATATTGATACAAAATTGACCCAAATCGGTCTGTTGTCATTAGATTAGAGTAAATGTTCCTTCCTAATTACTACTAATTGAAGAGTAATGTGAACCAGTTATATCTAGAATTTTCTGTCATTAACTTATGATCAGCCGGAAAGAAAGTTAATCTAAATGATAGAAATAATAATATATATATTAGCGTTCTAGAGAAGCTTCTCAATCTTAATATAAACTAGCTGTCCCGCACAACTTCGTATGCATTTTCCCCGTTTTTGCAACATTTTTCATTACTGCTCCGTTCCTATTGGTCGTAGCGTTTATATAGATATAGATTTTATATAGCCTATAGCCTTCCTTAGCCAGTAGTTCCTGAGATTTAGAGAGATAGTTGTTCCGCGTTCAAACAAACAAACTCTTCAGCTTTATAATATTAGGATAGATACGAAAGTTTGGATGAATGTAAGTGTGTTAACTGGATCTTTAAAATATCACTTAGGCTACTATTCCGCTCGAATAAATTTTGGAAAACAGCTAGAGTTTGTATTTGTAGAATAATATCTAAACTTTGTCCACAAGTCGTCGACTAATACTAGAATTAGCATTTGCTTTCGCAGAATTTTGAATTTGAAATGAATAATAAAGAGTAATTAACATATCTGTTCAGATTGTATTTTATGCTTCAATTTAAGTAGTATTTAAAATTGAGTTATTGCTTTTAAACTTTCGCGATTTTTATAAATATTAGATATATTTCGGGACTTAATCGCGTTAATTATTTAAAGGTAAGAACCTTTTATTTAACCGACGTTTCGATCGAATTGCACCGATCGTGGTCACCGATAGTCGACCCGTGACCACGATCGGTGCAATTCGATCTGTCTTATTCAAAATATTAGCATTATCAAGATAAGATTATTTGCAATAAACATCTTATCTCCAGTGCGATCTTACACGTATCAAAAATTAAGTTCAAGGACTACGTAGATCCTCTTTGGCGTATATATTTTAGTTTTAGGTGTCAGCAATCAGGTCACGTTCGAATAGAACGACTCTGAAGTCAACTCGACGACTTTATATGCGGAAGTGGAGTTTATAAATATATCTTAGTATAATACTGACTTGCTACTAACACTAACCTATATATTTGACTGGTCAGTTGGCCAGTCTGCTTAGTTTGGGATCAGATATAATTGTGTGAGTTGTTCCAAGATATTATTATTATTATAAAAGATGTAACAGAAAGGTGTGGTCAAATTTCAGCAGCGGATAGTGTATGTTATTGTCAGTGTTGAGTGCCATAGCTGGTTGCATTATTATTACATAAATATAGTATATTCTTATTGTCAAAATTCAGTAGTGAAAGGCGTATGGCATAAGAATTATACTTCCCCTGGTACAAATTACGATTGAATTATTATGGCAAAGAACTTTTTAATTAATAGCTTTTTCACTCATAAATAATCGAATGAAAAAGTAACAAATATTTTTTTAGGGTACCTACTCCGATTTTGATAAAATTAGGTATGTGTACTCAGTATCATGTGCACATACCAACCCTTGAATATGACCACACCTTTCTGTTACATCCTGTATATTCACAAATATACCTACAAGGTTATTTTAGGTATAGTGCAAATCTCAGACACCCCAATAAGATTTTTACTTCAACAAATCATATATACATACATACATACATATCAACCCATATGATGGCCCACTGCTGGGCACGGGTCTCCCCAGTAGAACCTACTGGTATGTAGATCCTGGGGGTAATTGCCATAATCGCCACGCTTGGCGAGCGGGTTGGCGATCGCAGTAAGGCTTTAAAGTACGCAGAGAACGCTGCTGCCCGTCCTCCGGTGTGACATCCCTTAGTCGCCTTGACGACACCCACGGGAAGAGATGGGGTGGTACTATTCTTAAGCCGGTACTACACAAATCATATAAAAAACAGAAAATGAAAATATTGAAAACCTGCAGAGTTATAAGCCATTATAGTTCTCGTGTGTTCTTTGCGCTGTCGTGCTCATTGCGTCTCGTAGTACGTTATCCATGGTTATTATTGAAAAATAAGTGATAATTACATTTCACTTAACATTGTGAACAGGATTTGGACTGTTAGAATGATTAATGAATAAATTAATCATTAATTAATTAAATAATTAAAAAATATAACATGGTCACTTTTTGGACCATGTTATATTTTTTAATTATTTAATTAATCAATGATACCCTATTGGATTGTGTTACTGATTCTGAGCAAACTACTTTCAGGTTTGCAATATACCAAGAATAACGTTGTTTATGTAGGTATGTTAGTTAGTTGTGTGGTTGCCGTAGCACAAGCTCACCCTGCACTAAAGTCGAAATGGAAGGAAAATGTTTTATCACAAAGCAATCATTGACAAAAGTTTTAAAGACAAGTGATTATATATGTATAGATTTAATAGGTAGTTGTTATGCATCTTTGTTAATAAACATATCACATCCATTTAGCATAGTTTGTCGTAACTTCCTGATTGGCTACAATAATTGCATTTTTTTTTAGGTCTAGTAACATAGTCCAGATTGGTGGTTCGATTCCGACCCCGGTTTGGCATACGGAAGTCTCGGGTTCGATTCCTGGGTCTGGACTTTTCTATCTATCAAAAAAGCAATTATTGTATTTATAAAGTAATTGGCAAGAAATGCCTATAAAAAATATTATAATTCCTGATTGGCTTTCTGATGATACATCTCAATCACGCGTTGGTATCAATTCTACGGAAAAAATCTCATAATGATATTTGATCAAAATCTGTTGCATAGTTTGAAAGGCCAACAATCAGACCGATGCAAAAAGCCACTTTACACAGATTATATAACGATACCAACTGAAATTGTTGTAAAAATATAAAACTTACAAAATATTTATATTTCAACTTGTACCTATTGTACCTATACCTATAGTAACTTGTAATAAGAAATCTCTCCCAAAAGTCAATTATCTACAATAGAGGTGTTACGAAGGTGGTTCTATCGGAACCGAAGTCGGTGTCGGACTTTTCCTGATGGCTTAAGTGTCATGAACATACGGTCATCTGCTGGTGCAATTATTATCGGATCGGATTTTTTCAAACTGCAACGCCTACGGAACCCTACACTGAGCCCGACATGCTCTTGCCCGGTTTTTAGGGTTACGTAGCCAAAATGGCAAAACGGAACCTAAGGGTTTCGTTTTTTCCTTATCTACCCCATTGTGTGGGGTATCATTAGATAGGTCTTTTAAAACCGTTTAAGCGTTAGGAAGACGATTTTTAGATTTAGGGATCTGTTTGTAAAATATTAAGCTATAAAGTGAACATTTGTGTTAGAGTCAAGTAACGGCCAGCTGAATGATTCATGTTGGGTATGGTAAAAAAAAATCACGGTAGTAGTATATATAGTGAAAATAAAAGAAAAACTGTCACAGCTAAGTAGTCTTTACAAGTTTAACAGCTGATGAAATGAGAACTAACAAAATTTTCGCACATATTCCATTAAAAAATATTATATTAAAAATATTATTAATTGTTTTTTTTTGTATATTTTTATTAATTTACGTATTATTAATTTGTATAAACTACCAGTTTTAAAGTTACACTAAATACTGTTACACGAAATAAAAATGTATAATATTATTAAGTAAACTTAAGTACATTCAAGAACAATTCTAAATTATAGACGAGCGGAATTTCCAAGCACAAGCACTCTGTAGCTTAAATGGAAGTTCCAGTAGAAACTTACATGTTAAAATTTGTTGATGATGTAAACATTTTTTTTTTATATTGTAAGTATGAAACAAATAGAAAACCCACTTCTTAAGCCACATTATTCGGATGGGGGAGGAACTACGGAACCCTACATTGCGCGTAGCGCGACATGCTCTTGCCCGGTTTTTTATTTTAATTCAACGTGTTCATAATTTCTTCCGTAAATCCCTAACTATTAGATAATATTCGAGCCCCACAACAGCAGCTGCAGACACTAACGACCTGATAACAACTGATAAGCTACGTAATGAACGAACGGACGTATTTTATCACTACGTATTGAAGGACCACCTCGTCTATTGATACTTAAATTTTTACTAACAATTCGTAGTTTCGTTTCGTTCTGAGTACAGAAGGAACGCTGGGGACCTAGTGGTTGATGGATCGAACTCGCAATAAACGGGACGCAGGTTCGAATCCCACTTTTTACACCCTAGTTACGAGTAGTTTCTTAGTAAACCTATTAGTTATTATACCTACTATCTACCCGCTCGTCACCAACTAGTCAACATTCAAAAATTTAAAATTCTTTATTCACTTAGGATGCAAAACAACACAATGATACGTTGGGATTCTACATGTACCTGTAATGCCAAGTTCGCAAACAATAGGTAAAGCCGGAGAAAAGAACCTGGTAATAAAAACACGCGGCGACTCTATTAAAATTGCCAATTTTACAATGTTTGAATGTTTTTATACTTGACATGGGGGTAAGGTGCTGCGACTAATGCAAATTATATTATTGAAAAGTTGAAACATGAGATAAACTAAAATCAGCCTTAATGGTACAATATAGTAGGAGCATCTACTTACAACAAAGGTAAAAACTATATGTGCTTAAATATTGGCCAAAGTACTTGTAACGAATGATTAAATATAAAATATTAATTCACGCAGAATCTTTACTTACAAGTCAAAACAATAACTCTTTAAGAAATGTTAAAACGCAGATTACTTAAAGAGATCTCATACAAATACCAAACTATGACATCACTATTATTTCGAGTCAACTCACTTCTTTTAATTAGATGATTAATTCTAAAAAATCCTATTTATTAATATAAAATACCTAATATAATATCTTGGGACAACTCACACAACGCTATCTGATCCTAAACTAAGCAGAGCTTGTACTATGGAAACCAGACAACTGGTAAACATACTTATACATTTCTAAATACATAAATACATATTAAAGATAAATAACACCCAGACACAGAATAAGCCATCGTGCTCATCACACAAAGTTTTATCCTGGCTGGGGATCGAACCCACGACCTCTGGCTTAGCAGTCAGGGTCACTAACCACTACACCAACAGGCTAGTGAAAAGACTTAAGGGCTTAGATATATTTTTTTGTTTTATTACTAATTGTTTTTGTTTTATAATATGGAATTATCGGTCCCACATTATTTATTTAGGAGCTACGAGCCTAAAAACATAGACGCATTAATGATTGTAATAATCTAATAACCTACCGCGCATGGCTTCTTAACATAACACTAAATAACAGTGTAATATTTAATATATTAATTACCTACCACTTGTGTTTGGAGTTATGACATTAACCACCTACAGACTATTTTACTGGAGTAAAATCGTTGTTTATTGTGAGGTTTAGGCCCTAAATCTGATAAAGAAACATCGAATTTACTCCCGATTTCTCAGATGTGGTGTAAGTTGTAGGTGGTGTTAAAGTTAAAGGGTTAATTTAAAAAAAAAAAAAATATTTTTCAAAAATTATATTACGAAGTGTAATGTAAAGAAGCCAAGAGCGGGGGTTATTAGTATATTAAAAATCAATCCTACTTGTTAAACCGCCAAATAAAACATGTTATATATTATGCATTTAAATAGCATATTATGTGATAAAGTTTATCTATGATTACGACTATCTGTCATAGGTTGTGATAAGGTTAGATAAACGGAAGCTGTTTGATCCTCAGATAGACAAGACATGCGTTAGGAATATGATATTTTACACCCTTGATCATAATACTTCGACTGTTATATGTACTACGGGTCTCTATTCGCGTGGGGAATTTAAGGTAAAATACCTTACTGTACCTACCGTATTGCAATGGCCGATTGATCGATGTTTCGACCGTATTGCAACGGATGTGCCGTTGCAATATGGTTGAAACATCGGATAATAAACAAGGTATTTTACCTTTAATTATTCACGTGATTAAGCCCCTTAATATATATAATTTTATAATGTGTAAGTGTGTACAAATCGCGAAAGTTTAACAACGTTGGCCAGTCAAAGCATAAACGTCACTAACCACTAAACCAACTGGTCTAGTGGTTAGTGACCCGACTGCTAAGCCGGTCGTGGATTCGATTCCACACGGGACTCCACTTTGTATGATCCACAAATTGTTGTTCCGAGTCTGGGTGTACTTTGTGTCTGTGATTCGTTTGTATGTTTGTAATGTCCGCCGCGGCACAGGGCTTGCACCACAGATCGTATAAATACTTGTACGCTACTGCGGGAGTTACCTTTTAAAAAAAAAAACAATGGGTTGCACTCCGGGAGTACCGGCAGAACTGAAAACTTGAACATTATATTACACTAGCTGTCCCGCGCAACTTCGTATGCGTAAATTTTCCCCGTTTTTGCAACATTTCTCATTACTGCTTCGCTCCTATTAGTCGCAGCGTGATGTTATATAGCCTATAGCCTTCCTCGATAAATGGGCTATCCAACAAAAAAATATTGTTTTGAATCGGACCAGTAGTTCCTGAGATTAGCGCGGTTAAACAAACAAACAATTAGTATAGATACTGTTGAAATTTGAATATGTAATATGTTTCGTTCTTACTGACATAATATTTAAAAAATATGAAAAAATAAATCACAAATCAAAAACCAAAATCAAAAATTGAAAAAAATAGTCGTTACTCGAACTCTAACTGGTGTTCAGGTTTCTGGACCGGACACCTAGCTGAGCTATAATAACATTGTAGATGGTGGCAAAATTTACCTTCGTATTCTAATGATATTATAGCAGTTTTTCATTGCTCTCCCTCCGTCTTATGTATTTTCGATCAGGTCACGTGTCCTGACGCCAGTTTAACATTTTTTACCCATACCAAAAAGTGCACAACGCCGCTAAAGAAGTTTTCACTCCAAAAATAATAAAATACTTTAGTTACAGCATTTTAGCTAGCGAATGTTTTGTGTTTGGTTTTTTTTTCAAAATAAAATGGGCAGAGCAAGATTGATAGTTAAAAGTTGAAATACTGTTTTATATAGTTAATTTAACTATAGCTAAATAACAGTATTTGAAATTTTACATAGTAAAAAATGTAAATGTTATTATAGTAAATGTTTTGTTTGATAAGCGTAAAACTCAAGAATAGATTTACCATTTCGGCTAATATTCTATTTTAAATGAGGGACCGCCCATTAATTACGTGAGGTATTTAGGGGTCCAGCTGAATCTCACTAAATCTCATATAGGGGCAGGGGGGAGGGTCTTGGCAAATCTCAAATAATTATTTATTTGCAAAAACTATTTAAATTAATAAAAAATAATAATTAAAATTAATAAAAATGTTTATTTTTGTCATAACTTTTGAGCGATTTTGACATTCATTGCTACCTTTCCCCTCCCCGTCGTCATACGAGCGACTCACATTAGATCAGTGTTAAGTCAAATGTGAAATCTACGTGAGAATAAGGAGGGGGATCAAGTCATCAGCAAATCTTACGATATCTCACCAGGGGGTTTCAAAATCTGCCAAATTCACCTCACGTAATGTATGGAAGCCCCGTTAAAGTCCGAGAAACGTTTTTGTAAAAAAAAAAAGGAAAATTATCAGGAAAAACGCCGAAACCCTTCATAAAGTGCCGTCATGTCCGTCTGCCTGTTTCTCTGTGTGTTTGTCCGTCAAAAACTACACAATGAAAATTTATGAAATTTGGTACATAGGTATCTTGTAAAAGCCGCTACTAAGTTTGATAGTTATATAAATAAATATTTTTAGGGGAACACTCCATACATTTAACATAGGATGAAAAAAAAAAATCAGCTAACATCAACGTGTTATAAAATCATTTTAAAGTTTCTAATCACTTTCTTGATTATGTTAATATTTTTGGAAATAATCACTCTAGAAGTTGCATAAATTGTGCCCCCCCCCCCCACCAGGCCCCCGTATCTTTTGAACAGTGTAACCAAAAATATAAATAAAATCTCAAAGGTACTTACAGCTTAACAAGTAAGTATCTTAAACTAAAATTACTTGCGCCATGGTCGGATATACCGTCATTAAGTTACTGTTGCCCCCCCCCCCCCCCAAAGACTGTATTTCTCAACAAAAGAGCGTAAGTACCATGAACATATGCTCTTCTGCTGGTGCAATAATTGAAATCGTTTTTTTTCATATGTACTGCATTTATTTGTAATAACGGCTGCGGAACCCTACACTGAGAATGGTCCGACATGCTCTTGCCCGGTTTTTCTATTACCTATCATAACCGTTTCAGTTTGATCTTAGTTTCGCACTTAATATTAGAGCATCGTTTCCCAAACTGGGTTCCGCGGAAACCTGGGGCTCCCTATAAAAGTTACTAGGCTTCCGAGAAATAGATTTATAAAAATTAAAAATAAATATGTTTGGCTTTAGAAAAAACAACAAGAAAACACCTTCTCACATTCACTGGACACATTCCAATTTGTCAAGTTATTTTAGACTAACTACGCCTCGCGGTTTCACTCGCGTAGTTCCCGTTCCCTGTTCCTTTATGATAAAAGTTTGGGATGCCTGCATTATGCATTAAAACGCTCAAGTAAAATGTCCACCACAATGGGCGTCCACACGGGCGGAGCAGTGAGAATAAGCTTGTTATCATAAGTATATCAGATTTTACCTGGAGCCTAAATGTGCAGCCGTTGTAAGTTGTGATTTTGTAGACACGTCAGGCGCTTGCACCTGCAACAAACAATAAAAACTTATTTCTCTTATTGTGGTACTTACTCAAATATTACATATAGAAGAACTGTACTAATTTTGGATTATCAGATAAAAAGTTACATAAATAAATTAAAGTGCAAAAAAATATATTAGAAGTAAAACGTTGTAGGTAGTTAATCATGCAAATGATACCTATAACTACAGTAGCTATTTAAAGTTTCGATATTTACACACAATGTTAAAAATGAGTACCTACTTATTAGAAATGCTGAATACCAAGATGACAATTATTGAAAATTCGTGTTTCAAAATAGAAGACAGATAGATCCATAGATTTCCAGTGAATAAATTTCATTACATTTTTTATTAAACGATCAATAATTCAATCAATATGATGTTTTATTCATTTTTAACAATGTATTTTTCTTAATTTAATTATTGATATTATTTGATTAGGTATTTAAATGTTATAAATACAATAATAATGCAATTTTAAAAGATAGAAAAAATTGAAATCCAGACTCAGGATTTAAGAGATAGAAAAAATTGAGATCTAGTAACATAGTCCAGATAGGTGGTTCGCTTCTGGCCCCGGTTTGGATACGGAAGTCTCGGGTTCGATTCCTGAGTCTGGACTTCAAATTTTTCTATCTTTCAAAATTGCGTTTATTGTATTTGTAAAGTAATTGGCAAGAAATGCCTATAAAAATTACTTCAATATTTATATGTTATGTTTTTATTTAATATTTTATGACTGTTTTTTTTTTATATATTTGCATGCCTTGCAAAGCAAAACATAGTTAGACGATTTGAATATTAATATTATCACTTAAGTATTTATGTTTCACAAACAAATTTATTTCTTTATTTGAATACAATTGCAAGCGGGACGCGAGCCTCACTTCGCGTTCTAATATCTACTTATTTAACACCGTAGGTAACACATGAATACGAGCAAAGCCACTTTAACTGCTGACCCTCTATTGATTGAAAGTATGTACGTAGTATGTGCCATAGACAAAGATTACCGTTTATTAAATTACAATCATTATATCTTGCGCTAAATATTTTCACAACTACCGATTATACTATCATTGTGACCTCATTTTATATAACTATAAATCACGAGTAGGGTAGACCGGGTACAATAGTAACATTTTTTACATAAACTTCGATTGTGAGGACCCTATTAAGGAATGCAGGATGTAAATTTAGAGACTTAATTTCCCTACCTACAGGATTTTAAAGCCACCCTGTACTTAAATGGACTAAAACATGGTTAATTTCAATCTTAAAGTGATCACTAAACAGCGTTACTATTGACCCCAACACAGGGTCATTTGTAACAGATGTTTAATTCAAAATAAAACGCTGAATAATAAACAAATCAGTCTTTTTTATTAAACAATGAAAACTTTAATTCTTCTTTGGCGCATTTTTATATAAGGCACTAGAATATTGTAAAATTACACATAAAATAAACTCATTAAACTAAATAGTCCGTCTTCTATGTATAATATAACAAAAATACAGAGTTCTTAAACTAATGAAATAATTCTGTTATGCTTATCTTAGTAGCATGGCAATTAACACAAAAACATATGATTTAAAGTCGTAATCAACCACAAATATTCTACATACAAATCAAGCATGTTACAATTGCCCCGTGGTACAATTGACCCAAGATGTTACCCGACTGTGGCAGTCAAAAGGTAGGGTTATGTTTATTAATTATAACAATATCATAAAAATGTGAAAAATTATCCTCGGTCTGTTGTTTTGTTTCGGTGTCTTGGCATCTGTAAAATAATAAGGAAATTGTTATTCTTATACAATGTGTCCTGAACTTGTTAAAAAAAATGTTATACCTTAAAAAAGGAGTCTGATTTTTTTACGAACTAGTATAATGATTTTATCATATTAATGACATGACATATTTTTTATGCAAAAATAGATGTTATAAAACAAAGATAAATTAAATATAACATTTTCTTAACAAAATATGTTTTATAACATGTTTTGTATCTGTACGCATTCTTACAAATAATTCTTATATGAATAGGTATTAAAACAAATGGGGGCAATAGTACCACGGGGTTAATTGTAACGTTACAACCGACCCCGGCAAAACTGTTACAATTGTGCCCGAGTAGCCATTTTGGAGAAATAGTAAAAAAACTCCGGCACGGAAACGAAAGAAATGGTCAAAATATATCTTAATAGATACCCTAATCTATAATTAAACACGTAGTACTTAGAACTATTTGAAACGTGCTTCTTTTAGGAAGTAATAAAGCAATTAATTAGCTTAATAAAACTTACGGCGACGTCTTCGAATTTTCAATGAAGCATAGCACACGTCCGGCTCACACTGGGCTCGCGGCTGATTGGTGAGTTAAGCCGCACACGCATAAGCCGTCGCCGCTTGCATTCACACATTGGTACGTGGCTTAGTTTTCGAAATATTGGCAACGTTACTATTGACCCGCGTTACTATTGTACCCGGTCTACCCTACATACACACCTTTCCAAAACTAGTTTGACAACAATATAAAACGGAATG
Source organism: Herminia tarsipennalis (assembly GCA_945859575.2). Lineage (NCBI taxonomy): Eukaryota > Metazoa > Arthropoda > Insecta > Lepidoptera > Erebidae > Herminia > Herminia tarsipennalis. The sequence goes on along the minus strand of OX243834.2, from coordinate 2,127,136 downwards.
TGAATATCTAAATACAATTGAGTAGTTGACTACAATAAAAGTAAATTATTTTATATTAATCAGGTAATAGTAGATCTTAAAATGCTCTGAAAATAACTGTTCTTTTACATTTTAACATGTTTTTGAATTTAAAAGCATGAAAACGAATACTAAAAGCAATGATTTGACGATAGGAACTTATGACGGCATAGGTTTCTATTGCATGCACATTTCTATAGAGCTTGTCGTTTTGGCATTTCATAAAAAGAGACTGATTTGACTGAACAGTCAACATTCCTATTGTAGCATTTGAACAATATCTAAACCTTTTAAAGCTTTTTTTTATAAATGTCACCTTCCGTATAAATTGCTTAGTTGCTGCGTGAGTTTAAAAAAATCTAAAACACAGACAGTTATAGCCGAATGTGGTGGCGGGTTTCTACTAGACCGATTAAGTTGAAATTTGGTAAGGCCATTTTTAAAATTTCCATTCCCTTATTTTTAAGTTTCATATTGACCCTAAAATTAAAAACAAAACACTTTTCTTTAAGTACTTACAGATGAAATAAAAAACCGGGATGTGCATGTCGGGCCACGCACAATGTAGGGTCCCGTAGTCCCCCCCACTGTGGTTTGTGAGTGGGTTCTCTGTAGTTTTTGTTTTACATTTACAACGTTATACCTACTAATACCTAATAGTTTTCAATGGAATTTGTACGAATGTTACTTCTTATTTGATCAGTTGTTACTCGTAAACTTGTAAAGTCTACTTAACTGTGATAGTTTTCTTTGTAATTTCACTATATATACTAAGTATTGCCGTGATTTTTTTTCACATACCAAACATCAAGTATTCAGCTGTAGGGTCCCTAAAAAAATGTGCTTTAGTCGATACGAAAAAATAATAATTTAAAGATAACGATTTGCACGATTCGTGCGAGTTTAAAGAGGCGTCTAAACGGGCCATTTTTATAATATTGGTTTAATGGTTGCCGGACGATCGCTGAGCGATTGATATTCCGCAATGTTGCCCAGCCAATGTTGTTATTGTTTCCGTCGCTCTCTATTTTATTGTTGCCAGGTTGTGTCACCCATTTAGGAGACTGAATCATGCGTCATACAATTGCAGACATATTGCCATTATTGGCCGAGCGATTAGTTGCCAATAGTGCCGCCACAGATTGCCGTAAAAAATGGCCCGTTTAAACGCCCCTTTATTTCTGCAAATCGGCCACTAACCCCGACGAACCTCGTGTCATTACGTCCAAAAGCACTAAATAGGTAAGTAGTACTTAACTAATTAAATTGTCATTGATAAGAACCGGTTTAAGATTTTATTATCTTGGAGTTCAATGTATAAAACATGACGAACCTTGAAATTATTATTAAAGCAAGCAAATATCTTTCGAAGCGTCGGTAGCGTAATGGTTAAGGCATTAGTCTCGCAATCTTGAGGTCGCGGGTTCGAATCCTACCCATTATACTACCGACTTGAACCCACTCCTAACACAAGCTATTGAGCTTAGCTTAGACCCACAGTTCCACATTATTGGTTATTTAACAAAAAAAAAATGTGTGGCACTCGGGGACTGCCGCGGTAAAGCTAGCATTTTTTATTAACTTATGCAATTGCATTTCGGAGCAGCTCGTCTCGATCCGTGCGAGCTTCGAACAGTCGTACCATATACATATACCTACGTTAAGCGAACGCTCGGCCGAGCTACATGGTAGACAGAGTAGGGGTGTTAGGTTTTATTTTCGTTACGGAATTTCTTGATTCGGTCGCCGCGCTCAAAGCCCGCGATAAAAGCTATGCAATAGCTTAAAAGAACTTGGTAAGTAAAAAAAACCTACCTATAGTTTATTTTATGAAATTGACCAGTAGCCGTCTCCATAAGAGCGAAAATAGATATGCCTATACACTACAATATTAAAATACCATTTAGACGAGTTCATAAAAGTTTCAATTTAAAACAGTTACAGTAAATACTAAAGCAAGTTTGAAAAACAATTTCTTTACGAAAATAATCACAAAAAACATGAGTTAGTAATATTAATTGACAATGTAATGCTTTATCGCATCTCTAATTCTATTGGTTTAGTTACCGCCCTCGCCCCCCGCTTCCTGTCACCATTTACTTCCAAAAAATGCATCTGCGCAACCACTTTTCGCAACTTCAATCCGGTCAAGTTACGTTGATCCTACGCATGTTTATCACTTGTCTGGTTTCCATAGTAGTTTTCATAGTTTTTTTTTGTTTTATAAATTTGATCAATAATAAACCTTTATTTTTTCAAATTCTATGATTTTAATTTAAAATGTTATATTTGCGACATTCTGCAATAGAGACATTATGCGACTAAGCCCATAATTTTAATAAAAAATTGGGCATGGTCCTCTCCTAGCTTTGTATGTTTGTATTCATGCACTGGATCCGGATAGTCGAAAAATGCTTACAGCCAGGTGCGAAAAGGCGCATGCACGATGCGCTCAAACGTGTCCACCGCGAATGCGTGTTGGCATTTCGAAGCGCAGCTCTCTATCGCACATGCGCGGTGGACATATTTGAGCGCACCGCGCATGCACCAGTTAGCACGGGCTTCTCACGACAACGAAACAAAGTTAGTGAATAAGGACCCTGTACCACAAATCAAAGAGAGTTAGTACCCTCTCTCAAAGACGCTGCCTGTGTCTCGAAAACATTATAATTGTGTTGTTATAATTATGATATGTCATACTTATATTATTCATCCACAAAAAATAAGTCTGTTTATGTCGTATTTGTTTTCGATAACACTTGGTTAAATACGTAGGTATCTAGTTATTGACATATTTGTCATGTGTACAGCTGCGTATTTCCCTAAATATTTTCTGTTTAAAACGTTTTCTATGTATAAGTACCGGAAATTTAGATAGTAATTTGAAAATCTATGTTAACTTCTAACCCTATGCTTGTAGTCTTTTTTTCATTTTTGCCTCTTTACTATTAAGATTTTCAACCGACTTCAAAAAGGAGGTTCTCAATTCGACTGTATGTTATGAATAGTTCGCGATTCAATTACTTTAATATGTCATACTACTATTACATAATGTAATAGAGCTGATAGGGAGTTCATATGATAATATGAACTCCTCAACAATCAACGGCCCTGCTGTGGGTAAGCAATATTTTGTAAAAGGATTTAAGCAGTTGACATTAGCCTATTGTAACTTAGATGAATTACAAACCAACCCACTGAAAACTGAGAAATATGAAAACTTTTTTACAAAAAAATTTTATCAACTACAAAAATAAATACAAAGCAACTAAAAAGCAAAAAATATTATACCTAGAATAACAAAACATTTATTTCAATTAAACATTTTGAAGTTGGTGCCAAATAAAACATAAAAACTACTGTTTAATGGCACCAACTTCAAAATGTTTAATTTGTTATTCTAGGTACATTATTTTTTGCTTTTTTGTTGCCTTGTATTTATTTTTGAAGTAGGTTTTATTTTTTTGTAAAAAACAAATTATTTATCTTTGCCTAGAAATTAAAAACTTTGACAACGACTTTTGATGAAAATAACGTTTTTTAGTATTATAATTCACAAGAAAATTAAATTAGACAAAGCATTTAGGTATCTACTGTCATATTCCCGTCAAATTTGATTGCTAAATATAGGCGTAGTTCTACGAGTAAGTGATCTTTTTAATCTTGCAAAGTGGTCAGGTCCGAACGGTATCAATAAAGAAATGTACCACAATTACTTCAATGACAGACTGGCATTGAGGATACAATTTGTAACGATTACAGTGAAGAGGGTACGTCATGCACGTACTATGAAAGGGACGTAGATAAAAGGTTCGCTAAACCACGCATTTTTAGTGAAACATAGACTGAATTCTAAATTTGGACTAAGTTTAATGACTTTCAAACTCAAACTCAAACTCAATATATCTTTATTTCGTAAAATCAGGTTAATGATTATTTGAAAACGTCATATTAAAACATACTAAAAAATTTATAAAATTATGATTATTTGAAAAAAAAAATGAGGTAAGGCGGCAGTTCCAAGTGTCAAGCTCACGAGAAGAAGCTGCCAAGAAACTCATGTGCCACTCTTTTAAAATCATCAAGTTTTTCTTTACAAAAATAAATTGTTGTGTGTGAAATTTGAGTGTATTTCAATGACCTAACACCAAAATAATACGACCTAAAAAAGAAAAATAAATCTATTGTATAAAAATGGCCTCAAAAACTTTGAGAAAAAAGTTCCGGCCCATAACATAGTTTTGAAAAACTCCAGTAGGTAAGCTCAGTACGTTTTTAGTAAGTTTTTCAAAACTATGATAAGGGGCTTTTTAGGAATGGCGCCTAGAATATTTAACAAAATACCTAATCATATTTTGGAAAACAACAATTATAATCTATTCAAAAAAGAGTTAAAACATATTTTAATAAATAAGGCATATTACACTGTTACTAAATACCTATTAGATTGCAATATGGTTGATGCTTAATGGGTTCCGATTTGTTTATTTTTTTAATTTAATTATTATTTATTATTTGTGATATAACTTAATTATAATTTATTAGAAAATTTAGTGATTATATAATATTTACTATCTTAATAATTGAATGATATGTGTCTAACAATATAACATTTGCATGCCGCCAGGCGGAACATACTGTACTAGACATTTAACCAACACCACGAAATGTATTTTGTTTACCATGTTCAGCATTAAAGGATTGATTGATTGATTGATTTGGAACCGAAACTTTTTTCTGAAATTTCTTTAGACCAATGTTGTTCAAAACGGCCTCGCCGTTTTCGAGTTTTTGCGAGAATATATAACAGCAATTGAATTTTGTTTATTATTAGATTTGAACAGAAATTAATATGCAAAGCGGTGTCATATGTTTTGTCTATGTTTAAATAAACAAAATAATCATAATTTTATTCACAAATGAGATCTTCTTACGCGATATCTATGTGATGCTGACCTTTTGACAAGATGCATATTTGTGTAAGAGATAACTCATTTCTTATTCATAAATTAATCATTTTGTTTGTTTTGTTACGTAACTTGTTAATAATGATATAAGTAGGGATTATTATTAATATAAACATAAAAGTGTGTAGGTGCCAAAGTGGTCTCCCAAAGTCTGGCAAGGCCAATGACTCCAATGAGAAATTAGACCGGTAATAGGTATAAATGTCAGTGTTAATTATTCTTTCGAGAAATAGTAAACCGGACACATCACTTTGTTTCGGTTGAAGGGCACTGTAGCAAGTGTAATTACTGGGCGAATAAGACTTATGATCTAATGTCTCAGGATGAGAAGCGCAAAGTGACGCGGATGCTCGGATCAGCTAGGATCTTTGCAAAACAGACATTTGGGTGGAACTAATTCTGTTATAGACTATCGTGAAGCTTAGTATCAGCATACTGTCAGGTTCACGACCTGCTTGACCCTACATTTAGGTATAATAACAATAATATCTTGGGACAACTCACACAACTTCATCTGATCCCAAACTAAGCAGAGCTTGTATTATGGCAACCAGGCAACTGATAAACGTACTTATATGTGCATATATTTCTAAATATATACATATTATTGATAAATTACACCCAGACACAAATAAACAATCGTGCTCATGACGCAAAGTTTTATACTGGGTGGGGATCGAACTTACTACCTCAGGCTTTAGTAGTCAGGGTCACTAACCACTAGACCAACAGGCCAGTCAGATGTAGTCAGTTGTAAAAAGGTGCTGGACAATCCTACCACATTCCTGATTTATTTCCCTTTACATTATTTCTTACTTTGGTTTTATTGATAACCTTTAATCAAATATATACTCACATAATTTGAATTAAGATATTGTTTGAATACCACGGCCGTTGCAATACGGTCGAAACGTCGGGCAATAAACAAGATATTTTACCTTAAATTATTCACACGATTAAGACCCGTAGTATATTTAATTTTATAATATTGTTTGAAGTTTTTATTTTATGTTTGTTTTACTCGTTTTCTGTTTGCTGTTTAGGTAAGGCTTCCTCTAGTATTTTCAATATTTCTCTATCCTGAGCGGTTCTTGTCCGTAGGTTACCAGCAAATTTCGTAATTTCGTCTTTCCATTTTCGATATAGTCTTCCTTTCTTTTCCTTCTCTTTCCCTTAGAATTCTAGTTATCTATTAAATATACGTATATGTCCACCTATTATCAAGCTCATTTTAATCCTTCACCGCTGATACCTACCATGTTATTATTTTGTTCCTTGTCGAACCCACGGATTATATATTAATACATGCATACTACTTATGCTTATAGATGGTGCGATGGGCGGCTAGTATGATTTAAGATGTATCATTCTTTGTAGATAATGTTGTTTATCTACACTCATCTATACTAATATTATAAAGCGGAAGAGTTTGTTTGTTTGTTTAAATGCGCTAATCTCAGGAACTACTAGTCCGATTTGAAAAAATATTTTTTGTTGGATAGCCCATTTATCGAGGAAGGCTATAGGCTATATAATATCGTGCTACGACTAATAGGAGCGGAGTAGCAATGAAAAATGTTGCAAAAACGGGCAAATTTAACCAATAAGACACGCGGGGAGCTAGTCTTTTATAAAAAAAACTAAATTCCAATTTATTTAGATTATCTATCCTTGTTGTCAAATTTTGTAGTAAAATGTCAGGTCAATGGTCTCCAATCATTCCATCTCTTTCACGTGTAAGCAAAATGACAGGGACAATGACATTAAAGGTAATTAGCATCTGTTAACGTCTTCAAAGATATACACAAGATTTCGGCTATACACAATTTATGTTATTAATAACTATCCTAAAATATTTGTCAGTGTATTTCTGAATAGGGACATTTTTCTTTATTTAAAATGTGGCATAAATGTACCTAGGTTACCTTAGATAGTTGTATCACAATATATAAAAGCAAACGTTATATTTGTAAAACAAAACTTACATTTTATATAACAAAAATAGTGATGTTCAATCTGTGAATACGAGAAATAAGCACAAATTAGTAGGTCAATATCATAGGCTTCATAAAACTCATAACTCATTCAAGGGACTAGGCGTTACATTTTTCAATAATATTCCAGTCAGTATTTCGAGTCTATCAGTAAATAAATTTAAAAATGTAGTCAAAAGACATCTTATACAATGAGCGTACTACTCAATCGATGATTATTTAACTGATAAAGATAAATAGATGTAGTTCGTTGCTCCTTATTAATTAATGTATTTTATTGTACAGTTTATTATATTTTACTTAGGTGAATATTATTGTCACCGTTTGATAATGTTACTTAGGTACTAGTTAAGAAAACGATTTACTTTTGTAAATAAAGATTCTGTGTGATAAATTAAGGCCATTCTTTTCTTTATTTTGCTAAACATGTTTACTTATTCATTAAGTAGCAGTAAATTGGCCAATATTTAAGCACATATAGTTTTTTCATTGTAAGTGGATGCTCCTACTATGTTGTGCCCATTGAAGCTAATATATTCAATCTCGTGTACTCTTCTTTTAATATTTTTGACCTCTTGTTTTTGCATCAGTCCTCTAATATGGTGTATAATATAATGGTGGCAGCACCGTACTTGCACATACAGTTTATAAACAAAGAAACATTGTAAACGTTGGCAATTTGAAAAAAGTGGCTGTGAGTTTTTATTGCCTGTTCTTTTCTCGGGGTTTACCTATTGTTTACGAACAGGCATTACATGTTAATGTAGAATCGACTTTTCACATGTGTAGTATTTTGCTTCCTAAGTGAATAAAGTTTTTTTTTTATTATTATAACCACCACTGGGTTGGTTTACGAAGAAAAAATTAGAAAACACCAAAGATACCGTCCAAATATTCGAGAAATGATTAGTGAAAAATAATTTATATTCTTATTACAGGCATCCCCCAAATAATTAGGTTATTTTTATCATTCAATCAATCAAAAAAATAATTATAAAAAAAACAAAAAAAATAATTAAACACCTTTGCTAAACTTCAAGCTTCTATATCCTGGTTTTGATTTTAATCTTCGGTCGCATCCGCTTTTAATGAAACACTATCAATAATGACTGTTTTTTTATAAATATTGATAAAAACGCATTTTCTTATCAATTATGTAAAGTTACAATGTAAGATTAATGAATTAAATTTTGTTGCTAGACGGTTTACAAAGTTGACTGCGTTCATAGTGACACTGATAACCTAAATATTTTGTAAATAACAAGTTTAATATACTTTGGTTTTAACAATGTATACTGTAGTCTAGAAGAAAAAATACTAGCGAGTTTATTGCCCACCTGTGGCAATGAACTTACTGCAAGTAATAATTTAAGTAGATACAGACAGTTCGCGCCAACTTTGTTTGTGTGTTTGATGTTCGCGCGTAAACTGCGCACACACGACTCAAAGTTAGATATCGGAGGGGATGAAGGAGACGGGCGGGGAATGACCTCCCTGCGCGGAACTACAGCTTCACAAACGTAAACTTAGGTGGGGCGAACTGTACATAGGTTTTATTATCAAAGACTAAAAAGTGCATCACGAATAGTCAAATAAATCACACAAAACTTTTTGTGTGAAAACACTCATATCATTCTTCACTAACCAGACCGGTAAAATTACCGGATATTTCAATAAATCTTATCAGTTATTTGATTAGCAACCAGACAAGCGGTCAGGCAGGCGGTAACGCAAACGGTCAGGTTCTCAACACACGAGATCGTCTCTATGACATTATTCCATATTAGGTACCGATGCTTGTTTTAGAAACAACTTGTCAACTTTCATTAACAGGAATCTCTCGGTTGTGGCTTCTATATATACACTACACTAATTAACTTTGTAATATCAGTTTTGGAAAATATTTAATAAATTAACCTTTAATCACCTACCACTTGTTATTGGAGTTATGACCTTAACCACCTACAAACTATTATACTGGACTATAATCATTGTTTATTGTGAGGTTTAGGCCCTAAACCTGACAAAGAAACACCGATTTTACACAATTTTAAATTAAACATCCGCTAGTTAAAATACTGTTAGGTATTAACTTATTAATTAAGTATAACTAAAGTTACTTAGATTATTTATTATCTACAAGTAAACACCTCTACCTATCTAAGTATAAGTAGTAACCTAAACCTAAATCCATTCAATTTTGTTTTTATAAAAAAAATATAGCCTATTTAGCTATTATTAACAGCATATTAAGCAAAATAATAGCCTGTGGATGGAAAAAATACTGGTCTCTTAAAGATATAATGAAGAACAAAGATTTAAGCATGTATATCAAGAGAAAGACTTTCAACACCTGCATTCTACCGTCCATGACGTGTGGCTGTGAGACATGGGCATTAACGGACAAACATAGAGAAAGACTAGCGAAAACACAAAGAGCAATGGAAAGAAGTATATTAGGAGTCAGACTCAGTGACAAAAACAGGAACTCTGAAATAACAAGGAAAACTAAAATAGCAGACATAATAACTCGTATAGAGCATTTGAAATGGGATTGGGCAGGACATATGCTACGTTGCAAAATAAATAAATGGAGCAAACAAGTAACCGTATGTTACCCAAGGGAGAACACTAGAAGACAGGGGCGTCCAAAAACAAGATGGAATGACGATATCTGCCTAACCTTGGGACCATACTGGACCAGAGTCGCAGAGGATAGAGCTCAGTGGGGAGAGCTGGAGGAGGCCTATGCCAAGAGGCACACCGAATCGCAAGCCATCTATACTAATATTATAAAGCGGAAGAGTTTGTTTGTTTGTTTGTTTGTTTAAACGCGGTAATCTCAGGAACTACTGGTCCGATTAAAAAAAAACTTTTTTTGTTGGATAGCCCATTTATCGAGGAAGGCTATAGGCTATATAACATCACGCTACGACTAATAGGAGCGGAGTAGCGACGTGAAATGTTGCAAAAACGGGGAAAATTTACGCATACGAAGTTGCGCAGGACAGCTAGTACTATAATAAAGTAACATGTAGAAAAGATACCAACAGATTTGTAGAATTTTCGGAAAAGAAAGGCGAAAAATTATTATTATTATATAATAGCATATTGCATATTGATTACATAAAACTAGGTTTACAGTATAAATAAGTATATTTCTGTAACCAAAACCATATTTATTTCCATACTCTTATAAAATGTCATTATTTTCAAAAAAATACTCATGTGAGTAAAATGATTTCTCGACAAGTCAACAACCAAGAGCTAACGGAAACTTTTTATGGGAAATAATTATAAATATTAGGGATTATATTATAAATTTTAACACACATTGCGTAACAACTGTTTTAAAATCAACTACTCCTAGGTATCATGCCCAATACAAACCGGTCTGGATTTCTTATATTTTCTCTCCTCGTATTTAATTCCTGATCACCTGTTATTCGACTGGCCTGTTATTCTACTGTTTAGTGACCGTGACTGCTAAGCCAGAGGTCGTGGGTTCCATCCCCACCCAGGATAAAACTTTTTGTGATGAGCACGATGGTTTATTTGGTGACAGGGTGTTATTTATCTATAATATATACGTATTTAGAAATACATAAGTATGTTTATCAGCTGTCTGGTTTCCATAGTACAAGCTCTGCTTAGTTTGGGATCAGGCAGCATTGTGTCACTTGTCCCAAAATATTATTACTATTTTTGTTCAATTCAAATAATTTATTTGCAAATATGGGTACAATAGTGGTCTTACATAGTTATGGTAAGCTGCCATATTTCACTTGCTGGCATGCAAAAATTTGTTAGTGAGGTTATAATAGCAAATGATAATATTATTTAATAACTTTCCACAGATAAATACATAGATATTGAAGTATTAAGATTGTATTTATAGGTACGCAGGTGTATCACTAACTTATCTGTGCAAGTAATCCTTTGATAACCTAAAACGTCATTTCGATAGTATTTTTATAGGAAGTAAAGTAACATTTGGGAAATATGAAACGAGCAAAGGAAACAAAAGAAAACTTTATTTATGAGTTAATGGCAATCTAGTCTAATTTTCTTTTTAGCTGATTTATTTCAGTGTCGTGTGTTTTCTTACTGTAATCTTAAGCAGTACAAAGTAGATATTTGAATACTTTATGTCAAAAAACAAAATTAGATGAGCCATTTTTATTTACAAACAAGATGCAACGGCCCTGGCTTTTGATATTTTTTTACTTCAAAATATAAAAAATAACACATATATATATATAATTAAGTAAGTACATATAGTAATATAAAAAATACATAAAGAAATTTAAAATACATTACAATTTTATTTCTAAGTATCCAATTGCTATGTATTTCAATTTTATTGTTGTGTATAAAATTAAAATTGAGATACAAAACCTCTTATTCTACCCTTTTTTATATATATTTTTTATTTTATTCTTGTTCTCTATTTCAGTTGTAACCGATCTGTTTTTGAGCGTATTGTATATTATATCTGCGCGTAATTTCAACTCATGACTTATAACCACAAAAATATTGTTTTTAAAATCTGTGAATGTACCTATTATTTACAAATAAACAATATTATCAGCAGATAAAAACATGTACGACTTAATTACACAAATAATCATTATCCTAATACGATATCAACAAACTCACCTTTGAATTTTCGAATAAATAAAACTGCAACAACAAAAAAATCCTAGTCGATTATCACTATTTTCCCAACACTATAAAAAAAATAACACTATCATATAAACTTTTGAATTTAGAACACTTCGCGTTTCGCGCGTATTTTCATTCGAGTTTAGAACCGGAGCGATCATGCGTGCGTTCGGAATGGATGATAAAATCGTACTGTAGGAACGAGAAATACAAACATTAGATAAGCGAGTCCATTATAAAAGTTTCTGATTATTTTGATCATTGAAGCTAAATTGAATGATTGCTAATAGAATATTATTGACAGTGAATGTCTATTGATTGATACGTTATGGTTTGAATTTAAATTCAATTGAAACACGGATAGTTTCGTTAAGTTGGAAAATGCGAGTTTGAGTATAGTGAGTTCAATCTTCGAAGTTCGTGTGATATAAAAATTACTGTGCAGCGTGTCTAGGTTTATTTTTACAATAATAAAAATAGCAGGCGCTTTTACAATAGTGTTAATGTAATGAAGTTTCATTAAACATCTGTTGTAAACATGTAACACTTTATTCATAATACATTGATTAGCGAATAGTATTTTAACTAATCTATTTTGATAGAACGAAAAACATAGACAAAACATTCGCTAGTTAAAATGCTGTTTTTAACTAATTGTAAGTCCTCATCATCTTTGATTAAATAATGTCTAGATAGAGCATTCTCTCAATAAGCATTCCCTCTTTGACGTTGGACACTCGTTCATGAGAACAACTATGGCTAAAACATCGAATGGCGGCTTTTTACCTGTCAAAAAGTACGTCCATTTGACCGTACTTTTTGACAGTTCATTAACAAAGCAGCCCGTATTGGTTCACTGATGGACAAGAGCCTCTTCTAATTTTCATCACAACGTTCGCCTTCCGCATCCAGTCCATCCCAGCGACCTACTGTAGGTCGTCGGTCCATCTAGCTGGGGTCCATCCTACCTAATGTTTACCGAGTCGCGGTCTCCACTCTAGGACTTCTTTGCTCCAGCGTCCATCGGTCCTTCGGCAAATGTGGCCAGCCTATTGCCACTTTAGCATGCTTAACCTGCGAGCTATGTCGGTAACTTTAGTTCTTTGTCGGATGACCTCATTGCGAATTTAACCCCAAGCATAGCTCGCGCCGTAGCCCTCTGCGCAACTTTAATTTGTGGACTAGCCCAACCGTAAGTGTCCACGTCTCGGCATCGTAGGTCATAACAGGTAGAACGCACTGGTTAAATGCTATGGTCTTCAGGTATTGCGGTAGAGGCGAAGTGAAAACTCGACGAAGTTTGCTAAACGCTGCCCAATCCAATTGGACCCTTCTTTCGACTTCTTTCTCGAAGTTTTTTCTTTCTTGAACTTCGAGTATCGACCCTTGGACGTAAATTGGTCTCGGCATGACATGTTCATTTAACATGACTTTGGTTTTTTCTGAATACATGCCGAGACCATACCTCCAGAGGCTCCATTTAGGCTATGCATCTCACTAAGCTGCTCCAGAGACTCCGTAACTATGACGATATCGTCGGCCAACTAAACCGTTTATGTTTATACCCTGTGCAGTCCAATCAATTATCTTAAAGACGTCTTCAAGATCGTTGGTGAACAGTTTCGGGGATATAACGTCCCCCTGTCTTACACCTCGACTTGTACACCTTATAAAATTATATTCATACTACGGGTCTTAATCGAGTGAATAATTTAACGTAAAATACCTTGTTTATTGCCCGACGTTTCGACCGTATTATACCCGTGAGCACGGCCGTTGCAATACGGTTGAAACGACGCAGCTGTCAGTTAAGTAATCTTGAATCTGGACGGTCATGGTGGCGGTGTCATACAAGCATCTCAGCACCTCGATATATCGTCAGTTCATGCGACATCAATACAGAGTGAGCCAGAAGCACCCAAGTTTCGATGGAGTCTAAGGCTTTCTCATCGTCGGTTCTTCGGTATTTTGAATAATCGTTACTGGTATATGGCAAGGCACAACTAGTTCGTGCTGACAACTTGCCATATTGCAGTGACTATAGTACGAATGTGGTACGAAGCCTCTCAAAATCCGACTTGTTCTGGGGGCTGGAACTCGTCGAGTTTTCTACTTCACTCTCGAGAACAACTTGTAGACGTTTTAGAGGAATTATGAGTATTTTTCTAATCCATACTAATATTATGAATGTGAAAATAACTCTGTCTGTCTGTCTGTTACGTTTTCACACTCAAACAGCTAAACCGATTTAGATGAAATTTGGTATGGAGATAGTTTGAGTCCCGGAGAACGCCGGCAGAGCGCGGGCGAAATATTCGAGAATTTCTAAGAATGGATATATGTATGTTGCTCTTTCACACATCAATTACTGAACGGATTTTGATGAAATTTTGCAATAATGTAGTTTATATATGAAAATGACAGATTATTAAAGCTAGAGTGGCCAAAGCCGTGCAGAAAACTAATTATGAATAAGAGATATAAAATAAAATGATATGTTCATATAAGTTTTACTATCTTTCGCGTTTTTCTTATTATCCCTATTTACATCAGGATTCGGACCCACATTTTTTTAAAGGTAAGTACAAAATTGTTGCAGTGTGGATCGCACATTACTGACAATCTGTCGCACATTTTGACTGCCTCTGTGGCGCGGTGGGAGTGTGTCCGACTGCTACGCAAGAGGTCGTGGGTTCGATTCCCACACGGGACACCACTTTGTGTGATCCACAAATTGCTGTTCCGGGTCTCGGTGTACTTTGTGTCCGTGACTTGTATGTTTGTAAAGTCCTCCGTGACACAGGGCTTCTACCCTACTGCGGGAGTCCTCTTTAAAAAAAAACTTGATAAGTTACGTTTTCCAGCTAAACAATATTACTCACGTCGCGCGTCGTTGGTGGGATTCAAACCCACACCCTCTCGATCACGAGTCCGATGCTTAAATCATTAGGCCACCGTCGCACACTCACATCACACTCTTTTTTGCCAGAGACGGGAATAGATCCGGCTACATTCAAACCGATAGATAGCTTTACAACTGCGCCACCCACCAATAATATTACACGTGTATTGATTGCGTCACTCTGACAAATTTGAATGTCTATTAGTTTCAATAGAATCGGCAAGTAGCTTTAAAAATAGACCAAAAACACGATAAATCAATTAAGCTAAATATTTAGATGAATAATGTATATAATATCCTATGTAAACAAAAAAGTGTGTTGATTGTGCATACTTTTTACCCGAGTGTAAGGAAGGGTTATGTTTTTCGCGCGTATCTTGTATGTATGTAATATTCTTTATTACCTCATATCTCACAAACGTTAGATTCGTCTTGATCGCCAAGTGTTCTTAGATATGTGACGTTTGAAAAAACAAACATGGCGGCTGTGAGATTTCAAAATAAAGAAGTGTGGAAAAAAAAAGTTGTTTTATGAAAAATGAAAAAGGTATATCATGATTATGACTGTAATACTAAAAAAGTTAGTTAGCAGCCATTCTTTTTTTTAATCTTCAATACTTGTGCAGGCGGGTTTTATTTATTTTTATAATTTACTAGCTGTGCCCCGCGGTGTTACCCCCGGTTTATTAGCCTATGTGTTAATCCAGGGTGTCAGCTAACTCCATACCAAATTTTATTAAAATCGCTCCAGCCGTTTAGACGTGAAGAAATAACAAACATACACACTCACATACTCACAAACTTTCGCCTTTATAATATTAAGTGTGATTATTTTATTTAAGATTTATGTTGGTTCCAAAATATTTTTTTAGGTCCAGGGTCAGTCCTGGTATAAATGCGTATACACTTAGATCTAGATAGCTGAAAATTTGGCAGAGAGGTTTCTGTTATAATGTTGATTTTACCCCTTTTTAGGGTTCCGTAGCCAAAATGGCAAAACGGAACCCTTATAGTTTCGTCCGTCCGTCCATCGGCAGCTTAGCTCAGAGACTGTTAGTGCTAGAAGGCTGTAATTTTGCGTGGATACACATAATATATATGTATTTTTTAATATTATTACTTACGCCGACAAAGTGAAAGAATAAAACCTTGAAAAACATTTTTTTGAGAGTACATCCCCTATATGTGAAGTGGGGATGTGGTTTTTTTACTCACTTACCCCATCGTGTGGGGTATCATTAAATTGGTCTTCTGAAAACGTTCAGGGGTTATGAAAACCATTTGTAGATTTAGGGTTTGTGAAATATTAAGCTTATGAAAAGGAAAACTATCACAGCTAAGTACATACAAGTTTACGAGTAACAGCTGATCAAATGAGAAATAACAAAATTTTCGTATAAATTCCATTGAAAATTAATAAGTAGGTATAACGTTGTAAATATGAAACAAAAACTACAGAAAACCCACTTCTTAAGCCGCATTATTCGGATAGGGGACTACGGAACTGACTGAACCTAGACTGGACTGAGCAATAGCCTCACAAAATTGATCACTCTCTAGAAAGAGAGAACGCGACTGTGCGGCCAATACCTGTCTCATCAATATGTCTTATGGTATATAAAGATTTCTAGAATGAAACAACAACTGGCCGCACGATTGTTTAGCCTCTCTCATGTTCAGCTTGTAGAACTAGGTACGTCATACTTGGATAAGGAACGCTCAGTGTGGTATATCCACCCACTTATAAATAACACAGGAGGGAGAGAACTACAAAGTTAGTTTTACTGTGACCTGTTTACGTGTATTGACTTACAATTATAAGAAACAAACAGTTTATTAACCTCTTATCGTAACTCATAATCACTTAGTACTCATACGATACATTTTACTAACATAATACTTAGTTCATAAAAATAATTTCTCGTTTCGAACCAAAAACAATGAGTTTTGGTATGGCTATTGTCTTGACAAAACTCACCAACCTAATCTGCGACAAGTTAAAATGACAGTTTTAGGGTTCCATAGCAAAAATGGCAAACTAAACCTTTATAGTTTCGCTATGTCCGTCCGTCTGTCTGTATCCAGATTAAGTCAAAGTTATTTGGCAGAGTTTGGCAGAGATGGAGATATTAGTTACGCCGACAAGTGGTAAAACAAACTAAAGAAAAAAAAATGTTTAGCCTACCTCTCCATAAAGTTGGCACCTATGTGATGTGTCGACCCCCCATCGTCGTAAACATCCGGTTCTCAATGGCATTTGCCGCTCGTCGTGCCCCCCCCCCCCCCCCCAGAATGAAATCCTGGATCCGCTCTTGAGTATATTGACAGTGCCTTTGCAATTGCACCCTCACCCTCCGTGCCAGCGGCTGGTGAGGCCGCTTTTAGACGTACAGTTTTTACACTGTACGCCGAATGGAGTTTTCTCACTGGACATGCAGTAAGAAAAAGTAAACAACGAAAGTAAAATGGCAATTTACAAAACCATTTTAAAGCCAGTTTGGACATATGGTATTGAGCTTTGGGGAACAGCATGCAATAGCAACATCGAAATATTGGAAAGATTTCAGACTAAAGCTATGAGGTCCATGTTCAACGTTCCTAAATGCATTCACAATAAATATATACTGCTCGACCTGGGTCTCAACACTGTGAAACAAGAAATCGCTGCGCGTAGCAAAAACTACCAACGGGTAGTAGTAGTAGTAGACTAACGGGTTCTGGAAGTATAATTTACTCAAGACTGAGGAGGAACAGCGTTCCAAATCTTATAAACCGATTCCCTATAGAACCGTGAGAGTGGTCAATGGACGACTCCTCGTGCTCCTCGAAATAAATACCCAGACATAGTTCAAACAAAAGAATGGCTAAATGTTTATGACAGATTGTTGTGCTAAGGATACATAAAAAAAAAACTAGACATGCAGTGTTGTTTAGTTTCAATGAGTGTGTTTACATGCACCGGACACCGGTCCAACAAACGTTCGAAAGACGTCCGGCGTCCATTGCAAATGTAACCTACGTAGTTTCAAGGGGGGTGGTCCATTTTATTCAACACCGGTACACCAGCCACCACTGCCGAGTGGGGGCAATTGCCTGTCACACCGGTAGTGTAAAAATTCTCCAAAACAAAGATCATTCAGTCGAGTCTTGGACGGGGAGACCCCTTGCCCCCTTGAATCCGCGCTCGGTAGAGAGTTGCAATGTTCTTGACACTGAAGAAAAAGGAATAGGTAATGAATAATTATTAACAATTAATAATAAATAACAATTATTAATAATATTTCCTGTAGTTATCAAAGACATTTCATTTATTTTTTCAAAACTTAGTTTCTTAGTTCGTAGCAGTTCGTAGAGAGATATTTTCTTCTTGATAGATTTTTTTTAAAAGCTAATGTAAAAGGCAAGGCCCAAGTTCAGTTGGTAGAGGAACGGGGGGAGGGGGGGGATTCGAACGGTAAGGGCGTATGTTAAAAAATAAATGATATGAAGAAAATTTATATCTAACTACGAAAATTTACAAAGTTTTGTTTTGCTGAAAGAACTTCCTTCAACAAACCAAAATTTTCGATGCGTTTAACCTGTCCTTGAGCCACCGCGTTTGCAAAACAGATTATAGAGTTCTTCGTCGATTCTTCTCTTCGCCTCTACCGCAATGCCTGAAGACCAAGGCCCTATATAACCAGCGCGAGATACCAATTTAACCAGTGCGTCCTATCTGTTATGACCTACAGTGCTGAGACGTGGACATTTACGGTTGGGGTAGTCCACAAATACAAAGTCGCGCAGCGGGCTATAGAGCGAGCTATGCTTGGAATCTCTTTGAAGGATAAAATTTGCAACGAGGTCATCCGACAAAGAATCAAAGTTACGACATAGTACGCAGGTTGAACACGCTGAAGTGGAAATGGGCTGATCATAAAGCCGAAGAACCGATGGCCGATGGAGAAACGAGTCCTAGAGTGGAGACGCGACTCGATAAACTTAAGGTAGGATGACTCTCAGCCTGATGGATCGGACGACCTAAAGAAAGTCGCTGGAATGGATTGGATGGTGGCGTAAGTTAGGAGAGCCCTATCTCCCGCAGTGGACCGATACAGTTTGATGGATTGATTGAAGAATAAACTGAATTAAATTATATATGCACATTCCTAAAAACGGCCAAGTGTGAGTATAAGAAGTTGCTTGCATGATTGAAAAATCTCTTATAATATCTAACACTAGCTGTCCCGTGCAACTTCGTCTGCGTAAATTTTCCCCGTTTTTGCAACATATCTCATTGCTGCTCCGCTCCTATTAGTTGTAGCGTCGTATTTTAAAACCTATAGCCTTCGTCGATAAATGGGCTATCCAACAGTGATAGAACTTTTCAATTCGAACCAGTAGTTCCTGAGATTACCGCGTTTAAACAAACAAACTCTTCAGCTTTATAATATTAGTATATATATTCAGTGTCTACACAGTGTTGTAGACAAGTACCTACAACTTATGAATATCGCATTGAAACTTGACATCGTGTCTACTTCAAATTCTGTTGGGAGTTATTGTATTGTGTACCTACCTAAGTACCGACAACATAGAAACTTTGTCCCTTGAGCTGGCCGTGTTGACAATTCTAATTAAACGAGTTGCTAACGTTTTTAATACAACACTACAACGTATAGTCATATAGGTATCTACTGTTAAATGTTATGAAAACAAGACAAAATTAACAGAAACTAGCTGACCCGTGCAACTTCGTCTGCGTAAATTTTCTCTGTTTTTGTAACATTTCTCATTGCTGCTCCGCTCCTGTTGGTCATAGCGTGATGTTATATAACCTATAGCCTTACTCGATAAATGGTCTATCCAACAGTGAAAAAAATTTGTAATTCGAATCAGTGGTTCCTGAGATTACCGCATTCAAAAAACAAACAAACTCTTCAGCTTTATAGTATTAGTATACTTAGATGTAGCAGCGGCCGTCCATGCCGCCGCTGTCAGCTTAGGTAGGCCTAAGCTGAGAGCGGCTAGGTCCTAACCTATGCTTCGACATACGACTAAAAGTGTCGAAGCCCAAGTCGGAGTCAGAGGTGTAAAATCTATCGGAAGTTCCGACGGACTTTCGGAGTCGGACTCGAAGCTCCTTAACATTATTGCTATTTACTAAGAGTGCGCACATAGCGCATACAACGCTTTGCATGTCTTGCAACGACTAACCATCTTACAAGTTTATAATATAGTGATTTGAACAATATTTAAAACTAGCTGTGCCCCGCGGTGTTACCCGCGTTTTATTAGCCTATGTGTTAATCCAGGGTGTCAGCTAACTCCATGCCAAAATTTATTAAAATCGCTCCAGTCGTTTAGACGTGAAGAAGTAACAAACATACACACAAACTTTCGCTAATATTAGTGTGATAAGTGAGTAGGTAGGTACGTAGGTACCTAATTGATTGAGTTTTTGTGAGACTTAGGTCCTTGTCATCGACTGATAATTGTAATAATAATAATAATATCTTGGGACTACTCACACAATGCTATCAGATCCCAAACTAAGCAGAGCTTGTACTATGGAAACCAGACAACTGATAAACATACTTATATATTTCTAAATACGTCATACATATTGTAGATAAATAACACCCAGACACAGAATAAACCATCGTGCTCATCGCACAAAGTTTTGTCCTGGGTGGGGATCGAACCCACCTCTTACGTAGCAGTCAGATACACTCCCACCGCGCCACAGAGGCAGTTTTTGCAACATTTCTTATTGCTGCTCCGCTCCTATTGGTAGTAGCGTGATGTTATATAGCCTATAGCCTTTCTCGATAAATGGGCTATCCAACAGTGAAAGAATTTTTCAATTCGGATCAGTAGTTCCTGAGATTACCGCGTTCAAACAAACTAACTTTGAAGCGGCGGTAGCCTAATGGCTAAGGCATCGGTCTCGCAATCGTGGGGTTGCGGGTTTGAATTCTATCCATTATACAACCGACGTGAACCCACTCCTAAGACAAGCCATTGAGCTTAGCTGGAGGGGTTAACAGGATTGATAGTAATGTGGGACCACAATCCCACATTGCAAGTTATCTTTAAAAAAAAAACTCTTCAGCTTTATAATATTAGTATAGACTAGCTGTGCCCGCGACTTCGTTCGCGTGGAAGTTGGGTTTAGATTAAGGTAGTTTATGTTACAATTTAACTTCTGTGTACAACATATTGGAAACATGCTCCACAATGCTCTGTGGCATCTATGGATATTAGGGCCTAGCTCTAATCAGGGCCCGACCTATGGCAAGGCAAGCCAAGTCAATGCCCAGTGCAGCAAAATGAAGGGCGACAAAGTTTATGGCGCCAGACGGTTAGAAGACAAATTATAATAGTATTTTACCAAAATGATTTGCATCACATCAAATATTACTATTATCGGTTTCGGGTTAAATGAAGCCCGAAACCGCCCAAGTACTCGCGCGAAATAGGGCTAGTGTGAGAAAAGTTAAAAAAAAAATATCCTGTTTTTAAAACATTGCATTCCCGCGGTACTGTGATGCGTGTTCAAACAAACAGACAACATTCAAACGTTTCTAAAAGATACACTGAATTAGTATATCTATTACAAACGTTTAGTTTAAATACTAAACTTATTTCTTTATAATGTCTACATTGGTGAATTAAAAAATAGGTGTGTCAACCTGTCGTAGCCGATTTTTTGGTTTTTTAAATCAATTTACCTGATTCTGTTTCATTTGTATTTAAACGCCATCTATTTTCAAAACTGGATAAGTTTATTTTAATACTTGATGACTTTAAATTAAATTATACTTAAACTATCATGCAGATTAAACGTAGGTAAGCAAGGTATTTAACCTAAAATTATTCACGCGATTAAGACCCGTTATATATATTCATAATAGCTGTGCCCGCGACTTCGTTCGCGTGAAAGTCGGGTATAAATTAAGGTAGTTTAGGTAACGAAATAACTTCTGTGTAAATATGTTGGAAACAGTCCTGTTGACTAAATACTTACTAAATAAAAATCAATCTGTTCCATTCTTTTAGATAGTTAGTTTGGTGTGCGGCTTAAGAAGTGGGTTTTCTGTTGTTTTTGTTTCATTCTTTCAACGTTATACCTACTTATTACCTAATAATTTTTAATAGAATTTGTACGAAAATGTTGTTAATTCTCATGTGACCGTAAATGTGTAAAGCCTAAGTACATAACTGTGATAGTTTTCCTTATAATTTTAGTATTTATACTACTACCATGAATTTTTTCACATACCCAACATCAACCATTTAGCTGGCAGGGGGACACTTGACTCTAACAAAAATGTTCACTATAAAGCCTAATATGATACACAAAGGAATCCTTAAATCTAAAAATAGTCTTCACAAACCCTAAACGCTTTTTAAAAGACCTATCTAATGATACCACACGATGGGGTAGGTAGGTGAGAAAAAAATCACATCCCCACTTTACATATAAGAGACCCTTAAAAAAAATAATGATTTTCAAGATTTTGTTCTTTCACTTTATCGGCGTTAATAATTTATTCATGCAAAAGTTGCAACCTTCTAGCACTAACAGTCTCTGAGCTAAGCTGCGGACGAACGGACATAAGGGTTCTGTTTTGCCATTTTGGCTAAAAATGGGGTGTATTTCATATAGTGTTACACGTTTCTTTCTTTCTTTCTTTCTTTCTTTGTTACAACGCAATACTAATAATAAAACTGCTGTAACACTTTAGTAAGCAAACACAGAGCGTGTCATATGTGTCATGCCCGCGAAAATGTCAGATATCCCTAAAGGTACGGTTGACAAACAACGACCCCCCTCCTCCCGTCACCCGAACTACTCACACTTGACCGATGTTGAGCCATTCATTATCGTTGAATTGATGAACACGTAATCTCCAACCATAACCCCAAAACATGATCTTCGATGCACCTGTGTGATGCGTGGTCAAACAAACGGACAGACAGACAAACATTTCTTTTTATTTTTACGAAAATGTTGTTAATTCTCATGTGACCGTAAATGTGTAAAGCCTAAGTACATAACTGTGATAGTTTTCCTTATAATTTTAGTATTTATACTACTACCATGAATTTTTTCACATACCCAACATCAACCATTTAGCTGGCAGGGGGACACTTGACTCTAACAAAAATGTTCACTATAAAGCCTAATATGATACACAAAGGAATCCTTAAATCTAAAAATAGTCTTCACAAACCCTAAACGCTTTTTAAAAGACCTATCTAATGATACCACACGATGGGGTAGGTAGGTGAGAAAAAAATCACATCCCCACTTTACATATAAGAGACCCTTAAAAAAAATAATGATTTTCAAGATTTTGTTCTTTCACTTTATCGGCGTTAATAATTTATTCATGCAAAAGTTGCAACCTTCTAGCACTAACAGTCTCTGAGCTAAGCTGCGGACGAACGGACATAAGGGTTCTGTTTTGCCATTTTGGCTAAAAATGGGGTGTATTTCATATAGTGTTAAACGTTTCTTTCTTTCTTTCTTTCTTTCTTTGTTACAACGCAATACTAATAATAAAACTGCTGTAACACTTTAGTAAGCAAACACAGAGCGTGTCATATGTGTCATGCCCGCGAAAATGTCAGATATCCCTAAAGGTACGGTTGACAAACAACGACCCCCCTCCTCCCGTCACCCGAACTACTCACACTTGACCGATGTTGAGCCATTCATTATCGTTGAATTGATGAACACGTAATCTCCAACCATAACCCCAAAACATGATCTTCGATGCACCTGTGTGATGCGTGGTCAAACAAACGGACAGACAGACAAACATTTCTAAAAATCATAGCAATGTGTTTCTTTTTAAAACTTCTTTTACTAAGTATAGAACGTTATTGAATACAACGCCATCTACTTTCAAGAATGTTGCCACTCAGCATCTCAAGCACCTATACCCTAATAAATGTTTTCACAAATAAGGAATTATTTGATCACGGTGAACAATTTGATTTCATAGATGGCGCTACATGTTTTTTTTTTTACGTGTGTAATGTCTTTTTTTTAAACGAACACATAATTTCTGGAAAATGTCGAATACTTTTTAATTATAATGTAATATTGTTTTTCATTTCTACTACGATTAATTAATTACTCTCAGAAGTGCATGCAATACCTATAATTAACTTACCTACGTGCATAATTTACTTGATTTTTAATATAAAATAATAATAACCAAAGTAAATAAGTTACTTACGGTCGAAAAAATAACTAAAACATTGAGAAAAATATTAAAAAAGGATAAAGACAATTTAAAAAAATACGAAAAGAACATAATCAAACATCGGATTCGAGCCCGGGACTTTGTCGTCAAAGTCCGTTAGCATAGCTTCGAGGCTATACTGTTCGCTACTTGCCACGTCAAAGTAACTGTTCTTATGAAACTTAACAATGTTGTGTTTAGCTTCTTTTAGTTTTAGCGTGAAGTTATGTATTCCATGGGTTACAATTATAGATAATGTCTAATTGTGGAAAATTTTGTGATAAACCATTATGGTGCGACAAAAAATACGTTGCTACTCGTTCCCCATAGACGTTAGCGTAATGATTCATAGTGTAAATAATGTCCTATAGTATTTACTATAAAACTGCAAATTTTCATAAAGATCCGTCTAGTAGTTACTGTTTTATAACGAAAAATAGCTACAGACATTATCCCTTACTGCATAGCTCCTATGAGAAAAAGCGTGATAATTTATAGCCTAAATGTTAATCTGCATTTATTAGATTGCACGTGCAAAATTTCAACCGAATCTGTCCGGTAGTTTTTGCGTGATGCGTGTTCAAACAAACAGACAGACAGACAGACAGACAGACAGACAGACAGACAGACAGACATTTCTAAAAATGCAGCAAAGTGTTTGAATACTCTTTTCGAACATTTCCTAATATTTTTTTTCACTAAGTTCGGCCATGTACAGACACGTGAAATTTACAGTTTTATTATATGTATAGATAAGTAAGTAGGTAGGTAGGTACCTACTTGGGTATCTATTTGATTGAGTTTTTGTGACTCTAATATACACCTACATACCTGGGTCCCTGTCATCGACTGATAAGTTAAAAATATTGAGTTTTTTAGAAATTAAACCAAAGTATACAGAATTGAACACGGGAATAAACGCGTGTAAAGTAGGTAAAGTATTTACCTTATGCATAACGTTTCGCCCGGGTTAGACCGACCGTGGTCACAATTTAAGCTGACGTCAAGCATAAGGTAAATACTTTACCTAATTTAAACGCGTCTATTACTCTATTGACTGCCTCTGTGGCGCGGTGGGAGTGCATCCGACTGCTACGCAAGAGGTCGTGGGTTCGATCCCCACCCAGGATAAAACTTTGTGTGATGAGCACGATGGTTTATTCTGTGTCTGGGTGTTATTTATCTATAATATGTATGTATTTAGAAATATATAAGTATGTTTATCAGTTGTCTGGTTACCATAGTACAAGCTCTGCTTAGTTTGGGATCAAATAGCGTTGTGTAAGTTGTCCCAAGATATTATTATATTATTATTATTATTCCCGTGTCAAATTATGTAGGTATATAATGCAATGCGTAAGTTTAAAGTAAGAAGGTATAAATTGCCTTCCTATAAGATTCAAAGATATATAACTCATTGGCCAACTCCTCTAAGTCTTGAGCCCAACATAACACAATAAAGTTATAATTAAACTAAGTGCAAAAGCACTTAAATTACCTACTATACAACATTTGCTATTGTTGTCACCCCAGACACGATCGCGTAAAGATCAATTTTATTTATAATCTCCCTCGATAATTAACCACTTATGAATTAAGTGCAAATGCACTAAGCTGAAATAAGTACTAGACGGATAAAGCGGGATAAAGGTACATTTGATTAGAAAATCAAAGGTCAAGGAAATCATAGTAAAATGATATAACATATAATGATAGACTGCCTCTGTGGCGCAGTGGGAGTGTGTCCGACTGCTACGCAAGAGGTCGTGGGTTCGATTCCCACACGAGACACCACTTTGTTTGATCCACAAATTGTTGTTCCTAGTCTGGGTGTACTTTGTGTCCGTGATTTGTACCCTAATGCGGGAGTTGTCTTTTTCTAAAAAAAAAAAAAAAAAAAATATACCTACATAATATATAAAGCACTATGACCAACAAGAAAAGAAAAAAAAATTTTTGCTATTGCATCGATATGATCGCTGCCGTTCTTTTATGCTAATTTGATATTGCACAAATTAACCCCGAATATTCAAACGTAGGTACGTCGTGCTCAAAAGTCGTTTCCACCCCCCCCCCCCCACATTTTAGAAAAAAGAACCGCTTAGATAAAAGTAAAAACAAGATAAACTTAAATCATGCAGTCGGAGGCACTTTAGTAAGTTCACTGGAATTCATGAATGCCTCCGACTTCAAGATTTCAAGTCATTCAGCTAGGTAGGTACTCACCTGAGTACTTTAGCCAAAATGGCAAAAAACGAAACCCTTACAGTTTCGTCAGGTCCGTTTGTCTGTCTGTTCGTCCGTATGTCACTTCTACTACTGAGACTACTCAATGAATATTGATGATATTTGGTGAAAAGGTGTCTTCTAGTGGTCGCTAATTAGTTTCATAGCTAAATATATATTTTTTTTTTGGCTAAAATCGTGATGCGGATAACGGCACATCATTCGACAGGTCTTTTAAAAACATTATAAGGTTCCTAATAAACTTTTTTGATTAAGTAAATATTTTTGGAAATAATCGATCCGAAAGTTGCATAAATGGTGTCCCCCTCCCCCCCCCCCCTTTTAATTTTGAACCGTGTGACCAAAAAATAATTTAAAAAATCACAAAGGTAGCGCTCAATGAATACTTTAAACTAAAATTATTAAAAAAAAAACTAAACTAACGAAAAACTGCTTTTCTCAACAAAAGAGCGTAAGTGTTTTATACCAATTATGTAAAATTTTAATATCTTCCATTGCGAATGAAATGTCAACGCTGTTTACCTTAATTTTCACAAATTACCTACTCTGTAGGGAGGTATCTCATCTACTATAACCTATAGATACGAGGCTCGTTTCTTCGTGATCGGTTCTAAATAATCGCTCATGATCAAATCATATCGTTTGTCAGCACTTTTTTCGATATCGTCTATTAAATACTAACACCACGTAAGTCATTTTCTGGCGGTTTTTGGTTTTGACATTATCTTGCCATTTGCTAGAGAATCGGAAGGCGCATTGTTTCAGACAATCAGAAATAAACAACATCCTTTATAAATTGAAATACATAAATTTTGAAATTGAAATATACAGGCATGCACAATTGTGCAGTCTTTTCAGTGCCGCGGCAACCGCCTCCGAGTGCCAGAAACATCTCCATACAAAGATGAAAATTGTTCAAGTCACAAAAAATATTTTTTGTTATTTGGGCGAAACGTAATTGGTTTAAAGATTCTGTGGGCAAAACGTTCATGGGCCAAACGAATTTGGGAATGTCGTTACAGACTCCGAAAATATTCCCATTTTTGACTTAAGTGGTGATAGAACTTAAGCGATGATATATATTATCGTGATCATGATAGCTCGACATCGGGCCGTCAGACATCTTTATTTCTAAACAATAAGATTATCGGTTACATATTTATACCAATAACACTGATAATGATGTCACGTTGAGGCTCATCGGGTAGAAAACTACGTGAAGTCTTCCTCGAGGAACGCGGCCCCTCCGTTCGTATTTGAAAGGTTCTTTAAGCGTAACACTCATAGATGAACCGATGTATCGGCGAATCTTTCGTCGTTGAAAGGTTCTAATGATGAAACGCTCTTAAGTAAATAGATTAAAAAAATAACCAGCAATGTGGGATTGAGTCCCACATTACTAGCAATTTTGTTAACCCTTCCAGCTAAGCTCAAAGGCTTGTGTTAGAAGTGGGATCACGTCGGTAGTATAATGGGTCCCCACGATTGCGAGACCAATGCCTTAGCCATTAGGCTACCGCTTCTAAAATCTTCTCTCTTAAATCTGTCGGTGAACCTTTCATATAAGAAAGATAGAAAACCATGATACAATCGCAATTGATTTATACTAGACTCATGCTACTTTTGGAACCTACGGGGTAGCTACTTCAACCAGCCGTGGCACAGAGATCTTACAAAACCATTCTTTTAGATTTCCCTTTGAAGTAAAGTTACTTAATTTTATAGATATAAAGAGTTACTTAATTTTATAATTTTATAGATATAAGGAACCATGACCAGCAAGATACATTTTTAACGAGTTCCCTTAGAAATGTTAACCTTTCGCCTCTGCCAGCCAGCGATTTTGCTACTGCAAAGATCTGACGACTGACTGCCTGTCTGTTATGCTAATTTGATATTGCACAAATTAACCCCGAATATTCAAACGTAGGTACGTCGTGCTCAAAACTCGTTTCCAGCACCCCCCCCCCCCCCCTGGTGGCCGTTAGAAAAAAGTAAATAAAAAATAAATTTAAAAAACCCGCCTGCACAAAAAAGATCGAAACAAGATCCCTACATAAATGGGTATTTGACTACTATCAAAATAAAATATTTTAAAATAACCAGGTAAAAATATGTCATGAAGTGTTCTAAAAAATATGTTCATTTATTAATTTAATGTGTTACTTAATTTATAATCATAAAGAGAAACACTGAAAGTAAATAATTTGACTATAGAAAACGTGACGTCATATGCTAGCATTCCATACAAATTTGTACAGAGCGGCTTGATTTTGACATTTCTTAAAAATAGGCTTATTTGACTTTAGTCAAATACCTATTATATAATTTCATGCAGACGCATGAACTCGATGAACTTAGTAAAGACTAATTATTTTTTTAATAGTTTTGAGTAGTTGTAGGATGTAACTAACTTTTATCACAGCTATTGTCAAGTTTTGAAAATTGAAAAAAGAATGGTTGCTAACATTTTTTTTTACTATTACAGTCATAGTCATGTTATACCTTTTTGAAATGCTTACAATGAGCCCTTTAATTTGATCACATATTATTTATTGCAGTATTCGAAACATTTTTTAGTATTCGAAACGGTTTTTTAATTTTTAAAATGTATTTTTTATTTAGTACTTTGTTAGTACTTAGATGAAAGACGTAACGTACTATAACTACTGAAAATTTAAGTGAAAATAGTTGATAAGCAACTCTAAATCGCTATATATCCTAAACGGTTATATTATGTGAAAAATGATATAAGAAACCTCATCATGATTTTAAAATACCTATACGATGATACATAGTTTGTTGACTTTCATTTTTCTCTCTATTACAATATGGCGTCTGGCTGACGCCATTTTAAATATCTATTGCTCATGTATTTAGTGACGATCGTAAGAATATTAAGAATACATTGACGTATGAATCATCAAAATTGGTCCACGCGTTTGGTCTATATAGTGACACAAAGGAACACACATACATACATACACGTCAAACACATTACCCTCCGCAGTCGGGTAAAAACAGAGGCAATTGCATCCTTCCCATCGCCGAACGACGCACTTGGCCAGTTTTATTGAAATAATCAAAGTACAGGGTAGTACGAGCGAACCTACTTGTCGCGACTGGGGTAACAAAAAGCGACTACATCGGTGGCCTTTGTGGCCTTCACACGTCAAATTATTGCCCGATAATGGCAAAGCTCATCATAAAACACTATCTATTTTCGTTGCAATAATATACCTACTGTGAACACCTGTATGGTTTAGGTACTAAACATTATTAAGCATTTATTACCTACTTTATACAGCCCATAAAAGTGCTTACACAATATTGAAAAAAAAAATGGTAGAGATAAACGAATTTAACGAATATATTAAGTATTAGTAAAGTATTCATTTTTTTAAATTAAAAAAAAACTCACCTGTGCAAATAAGATGCAAACAAGTCATTCAGAGGCATTAATGACTCTCGATGAATTTAATATTGTGCCTCCGACAGCATGATACCTATTACATATGTAGGGACATCTTGCTTTCATCTTTTCGCGCAGACGGGTTTTTTTTTCTTTTTTACTTGCTGATATGAAACTAGCTATGACAAAACAGTTTTTTTTTCACAGACGTCAAGCCAATAGATGGGAATAATAAAGAGATATACCTAATCAAGTTTATTTTTGTTATTTCGCAGCGGTCACTGAATGTAATTTGATTGCATAATGAATCACCTGAGGACATTTACATGCTTCCAACGGATACTAACGGACTGGATGTTTTTAACATAACTGTAATAAGAATGTATAATTTATATTCCTTTGAGTTACTTTGAATGAAAATGGACATCGGCTTACCCAGGCATATTTTTTCGAGGGAAATTAAGTATTAATAGTATTCATAACACAAAATGATGGTCAAATGTGAGTCAGATTCGATCAACGAAGAGGTGCAATTGACTTCACTACAACATCGGCCAAGTGTGAGTCAGGCTATATTACGCATATTTTACTAGGATTTCGTGAAATATATGTTCGTAAACTTTCGCGATTTGTACACATTATAGAATTTTATAAGCTACGTACACACCGCCGAACAAACATTACGCGCCAGTGTGCAGATGTCGTTAGTGTTGTGTGTCGAAGTACCGACGGTTCCGTAATAGTGATAAAAATCAAGTGAGGGTAGTTTCCGAAACCCGCGCTTCTCGGAGGCGACGCTGAGCTGAATCAGTCTACCCGTGACCACGGCCGTTGCAATACGGTCGAAACGTCGAGCAATAAACAAAGGTATTTAGCCTTAAAATAAAATATTTGCGCGATTAAGACCCATAGCTTATACAATTCTATAAGGATTTCGTGAATTTGGAATCTGCCGTAATACTGATGGCCACTGGATGGCAAACAATTCTGAGAGTAGGGACGTAGTGGTCTCTACTCTCCCACTGCCTAAGCGTAAAGTAGGACGATCCCCCCTCAGATTAACCGACGACTTAAAAAAGGTCGCTGCATGGGAAAGGCGGAATGATAAATTAGAGAAGAATGTCCAGCAACAGTCGGTCCGAGGCCAGATTATGGTTGAAGCGAGATCAAATTAATAATATATAATATAATATATCTTGGGACAACTCACACAACTTAATCTGATCCCAAACTAAGCAGAGCTTGTACTATGGAAACCACACAACTGATAAACATACTTATATATTTCTAAATACATACATATTATAGATAAATAACAACCAGACACAGAATAAACCATCGTGCTCATCACACAAAGTTTTGTCTATATGTTTCCTGGTCCTTATGGTATTAAAAGGGTCAGTGAAAATGGTCTTTAACATCAGCTAATTTTTCCATGACAGAAACTTCAGTTAAAATTCAAAAGAAGCAAAGATTAAGATAAAAGCCATTTTATCTCTATCTTTTTCATAGATATCGTAACTGGTAATCTACAATCGTACGATGCATTTGTTGTTGTCATAATATTTATCAAACTGATAGAGAAATACCAGTGAATCATGTAATATATTAACTATTAACAAATAGCTATTGACATTGGTATTTTTTTTTAATTCCAAAAGTAGTAGATACAGTAAAAATACAATTTAACTTTGGACTAAATTTTGGATCCATATTTTTTTCCCTAAGATTTAGGATCACTTACCTACTAAGTACCTATAGAATCACAAAAAGCTTTAGGCGCCATCTAGAAAAACGTTTTTGGCCGATATCTCCGAAACTATAAATTATTGGCAAAATTCCTTGAGACTATTGATGTAGAGAATAAAATTTCGCATCTTTTGTTTTCTGTAAACTTTTTTGTAAAACTTACAATTTACGATTTACGGTTCATTGAATGAACCGGTTTTTCTACGTAGGTCACTGGATAAATTTTAAGATACTCGTAATTTAATAGAGCTTTTTTATAAAAAAATACAACCGACTTCAAAATTAAATGTATCTTATTTTGAAGTCTCATAAAAAAGTTCTTTTTACTTTTTAGTGGTCGTTTTGTAATTCATAAAAGTTACTAATATCAACTGCTGAAATTCTTTTACAAAATATTGTTTATAACTATTTTTTATACGGGAATTAACGCGGTGCAACCTGGTCGAAACTTCAAGCAATGTTAAGGTAAACAATGCGCGTTAATTACCGTATAATAAATAGTTATAATCATGCAACGCGAAAGTTTAAATGTTAAAATATTGTTTTTTCCGATGCAGGGCCGTTAATTGTTGAAGAGTTCACATGATACCTCAATAGTAGTATGACGATAAAGATAGATAAAATGCTAAGCAATAATAATCGAACCGCAAACTGTGAATATTAAATAGTTCCGCTAGTCTTCTATGGTCTTCATCATCAGTTCCACTTCACCCATTGGTATTTTTTGAAAGCAAATGCACGAATCACTATGAAATATATCAAAATCACTATAGATGTGCCTTTAATATCTGAAGATTTCCCTCTATTTCTCCTCTTCAACGATTACAATCAGCGTTAGAAGAGTCTGCCCCATATCGAGTAACAAAGTAGCATTGCCAAAAGTTTTCCAAGCTCTGCGAGAAAGGAAACCAGACTGGGCTTCGGGGAATCATGCAGCATCACGACAACGCTTCGTCACATACGTCCCTCAGAACAAAGGCGATTCTTGAGGAATTCGGTGTTGAAACCTTGCCCCATGCACCATACAAACATACAAGTCACGGACACAAAGTACACCCAGACTCGGAACAACAATTTATGGATCACGCAAAGTGGTGTCCCGTGCAGGACTAGAACCCACGACCTCTTTCGTAACAGTCGGACACACTCCCACCGCGCCACAGAGGCAGTTACAAGTTGTATCCAAATATTACAGGTTGTATCAATACAGTTTGCGCACTCTAATGCTTGATTCTGCTCCCTCACCGATGTACCTAATCCTCGAATCTGTAACAATAACAATGCAGGTTGCGCAAGAATGCTTGGTTCTCTTCCTACACCTAAATTTTTGACTGCCTCTGTGGCGCGGTGGAAGTGTATCCGACTGCTACGCTAGAGGTCGTGGGTTCGATCCCCACCCAGGATAAAACTTTGTGTGATGAGCACGATGGTTTATTCTGTGTCTGGGTGTTATTTATCTATAATATGTATGTATTTAGAAATATATAAGTATGTTTATCAGTTGCCTGGTTTCCATAGTACAAGCTCTGCTTAGTTTGGGATCAGATAGCGTTGTGTGAGTTGTTCCAAGATATTTATTTTAAATAATGCTGGGATCTTTAACGTTACATTACTCGCAAGGAGAATGACGGTGATGGAACACCTTATAGTCCATGACAG
This sequence comes from Herminia tarsipennalis, assembly GCA_945859575.2. Lineage (NCBI taxonomy): Eukaryota > Metazoa > Arthropoda > Insecta > Lepidoptera > Erebidae > Herminia > Herminia tarsipennalis. Next base: position 2,094,284 of record OX243834.2, on the reverse strand, counting down.
GACAATATGGCATTAATATGAAGTAAGACGGGGACAGGCGCGAATCCAGGATCATGGTCTGGGGAGGCGGAGGAATTCGATCGATGCCGATGTGGCAATGAGTCATTCGTCGTCGTTTGAAGGGACTCTGGAAGAGGGGGGTCAATGCCAGTTATGGTGGACCAAATGTATGGCGAAAATTTGAAAATTCATGAGTCTGGGGGGGTACTTGGCCTTGTTGCCATTCCCTCTTGGATCCACGCCTGGACTGAGAAGACCAAAGCAGTCTGCGTCCTACCATCGCGCAGCGTACGTCACATCTTAGTTTCTACCAGTTCCCCTTGTATGCATTTATTGATTTTCATCTCGCTACGTTTATGCGGTTTTTGCCTAAATTTGTACAATATGTTAGATTATACTATAGCTATACGTATACATAGCGCGACCTGCGTGTCGCATCACTACGTCTCACTTCAGTGCAATAAACGAGTTCGTACTCATAAACCGTGTCGTATTTTACTGTACTTAGTAAGTAAAGAAATAAAACAAGTATATAATAGGTCTTATCATTTTTTATTAAATTTATAAAAATATCTAACAAAATTCTTATCAACAGTTTACAAAATTAACCTCATTCATAAAAACATATTATAATAACAATAGCTTCTATTGGATAGTTTGTCCCTTTCTAACCTATTTAAACTGTCTTAGGAAGGAAAGGGACAACAATATTTTTCTTGGTAACCGCCCCAGTTTGATTTGTCCGACAAAGAACACGAGATACATAATGTCTCAGTCCGAAAAATCCGACAAGATAAAAAACATTTGTCGGATAAATCCGACAGGGCGATTAAAGCGATATTAAGTAGATTTATTTTTATGAATACGGTGGCAACAAGATATGGTATTAATAAGTACTTAAATATTACTCTAATTCATAATCTTTAGAAGGTACAAAGTAAGAATAAAATTATTTTAATGGCATCATAACAGGTAATCAGACGGTAACATAGGTCCAGGGTTACCAATTTCCTAAATGAATTCCCCTAAATTCGGATAAAAAAATACCAATGAGATCGCAGTTAATTGGTCTAAATTTAATTATTCAGTCCGTATTTCTACGAAAAAATAATATAATTAGTACTCATTAGGTATTTATATTTTCACCTCGAATTTAGAGATATCTGTTTCGAGACTGTTTATCGTTAATAAAGTCATATTCAAATATATAACAAATTTAACAATGATATGAATGTAATAAGGTACGATTATGATTAGCTGAAATTATTAATCTATCCAATCCAAATTTTCTAGATTAAAAAGACAGATTAAGATTATTAAGGTACTGTCATCTTGTTAATATCTATGTTAGTAAATTTTATATTTTCGTTTATTTTCGGCCATAAACCGGACGAATCATCGGCCAAGAAGGTCGAATTGTCAAACATCATTCGACCTGCTTCGTAGGTGTTATAGTATTTTTTTCTTCACGTGCATAAAATTTATATTATTCAAATTATTTTCGTTTTCAGCCTAGTTTTGTCTGATAAATGGAAGTAGACAGTCAAGGATTAAGACAAATTTAAGAAAAATAAGAAATTCAATCTAGAAATTTCAGTTTAGTTATTAATTTCGTTCGCAATAGTTATTATGACATATTTATTATTTGGTTTATAGTAAAATAAAATATAAGAACTATAATAGTAACTATGGAAATAATATATGCTTACATATTTTTAATTAGATTATCTTTTTATAACTTATAATTTATTTTTACCAATAAAAACTTTCGCTATTTTGGTCAGTCATATATTTAAGGTGTTGTTAAAATACTTAGTTTTTTTATAAAATATGGAAATAAATATACATATATGTCTAAAATTTGTTAATATTAATAAATATACAAAAAATACTTTATATATCACCTTCAATAAATTCATAATATACAAAGTTTAAAAAGTTTTCTAAAATAATGATCTCCTTTTGAGTTAAAATGGTAACTTCAAAATAAAATTACAAAATCATAAATAAGTAAACAACGTCATAAGATAATTTCAAGTTAAATAATTGATTTTTACAAGATTTAGAAAAACTAAGTTAAAGTATATGATTAAATATAACAAAATGTGAAAAAAAAATATTTACATCTCAATCTCTAAACATATATTAAAATGAATCCTTATTTCCCTTGATCACGAGATAACTAGAGAACGACTTTACCGATCTGATTCATTCTTTTTTTGATTAGTTTTCTAGAAGTTTTTTTAGAAGTTCTCTGTAGAAGGTTCTTACGCAAAAAAACAAAAGAAAATAACGAAAAAAAAATAGAGGAGCACTGGAGCAGTACAAAGTTCGCTGGGACAGCTAATAATATTATATTTCTGCTTAGGTACATAAACTAGGTATCTCAATGTATAATTTTCGATTTCTGTGACTAATTAAGTAAATATAATTATTGCTGTTAGAGACATTTTATGACTAATACAAACTGCAACAGAAAGGTGAGGTAATAAGCATGGCCGGATTCACGATTTTACACAAGATTTTTAGGGTTCCATATTAAACAAGGAACCCTTATAGTTTCGCCGTCTGGCCGTCCGTCTGTCCACAGCTTGGCACAAATACCCTTAGTACAGTTGTCTCAACTTAAATTGGCCGGATTGAAGTTGGCGACAAGTGGTTGCGCAGATGCATTTTGTGGAAGTAAATAGTGACAACCGTTTAGGAGTTCAGAAGACCATTTTAGATTTAGGGATCCGTTTGTAAAATATTAAGCAAACGCCGCCTCAATAATCCACAATAAGGCTATTGCTATTGCAAAGGCAGATCACATTGTCAGAATTGGCGAGCGACTAGTAGGATCAACGTAACCTGACCGAATTAAGTTGGCGAAAAGTGGTTGCATTTTTTAGTAGTAAATGGTGACAAGATGCGGGGGGCGGGGGCGGTAACTAAACCAAGAGAATTAGAGATGCGATTACGCATTACATTTTCATAATTAGTATTACTAATTTATGTTTTTGAGATTATTTTCGTAAAGAAATTGTTTTTCAAACTTTCTTTAGTATTTACTGTAACTGTTCTAAATTCAATGTTTTATGACCTCGTATATGTAGTACTTTTTATATTGTTCATTTGAAATGTTGTTAGTATTTTTAATCGATTAAACATAATTAATCGTTTTCGTAAGTCATTTTACGGTCGCATCTGTATGACATGCGTAAAAGTGTTATGGACCTAATTTCAATCTCGTTACATTGAGACAACTGTTGAAAGTTGTAATTTGACATGGATATACATATTAGTTATGCCGATAAATTCGGAAAGTAAAATCTTGAAAAAAGAAATTCTGTACCTCCCCTAAATATTTTTAAACAAAAGCAACGGTGTCCTTTCTAACAGGCATTCTCAGAACAGGACAATTGGGCATTTGAATGTTAAGTCAAAACGATTCGTTCTGTAGAGATTTATATGCAATTTAAGATTGTGACGTCATTATGTTCTGGTTTGAAATCATTTACTTTTAATATTTATTTTGATGATTATAAATACTAAAACATATTAAATTATGCACGAATATGTATTTTTAAGATCATTTAAAGGCATATTATTACTTGGTAAGTGTAAAATATTTGAAAGATTTGACATTCGAATATCTAATTCGGCAACGACTGAAAAAAAATGGTATTTTCCTAAGATGGGATCCCTGTCATCTGACGCCTAATTCAATCAGTTCACACCTTTCTGTTACACATTGTATAATATAATAAACTATATATTTAGTTCTTTATATTACAAGGCACTCTTCAAAATTAAAATTGAGCAATTTTAATTAGCTGTAGATCATAATTGCATTAACAATATTTATACATACCTTTTAGATTTTTATATGGCAGTTAAAATATATAGGAAGCTCAATATTTCGAATATAATTTTTTAATATTTATCTTTATTTACACAAAACTGGTGTAAAGCTTCAATTATTATGATTGTATATTATTTTTATATTGGAAAGTTGGCTCCACCTGTTATTTATACATGATACGGTAAGTGTGAAAATTATCAATAGTTGTCTGTCATTGTTAATAACTAGCTGAAGATGTTAGAATCGCAAATACTGCGGTATTAAAAATAAATACCTACTAGACAAATAAATTCTGGTTTTATTTTAATTTATTACTTTTACCGTCCATAGTAATTATTAATAACAACCAAAAAAAAGTAATGAATTTCAATGTTATTATCACATTTACGAAATCATAACGTAAGACTTAATATTGATAGATAATTATTAATAATTTTCAATTAATCACTCTTACCATAACATATGTACACAGGCGCGAATTCAGAACTGTGTTCAGTGGGGGGGGTGGGGGGCAGCATTTCACTCAACCGGCCAAGTGTGACTAAGTTAACTTCTATAGAACAATTTATTTAGTTATACAAATTCCATATTAAAACCTTTCGCAATTAAAGCTCAACTTTAATCAATGTAGTAATTAATTCTTGAACGTACCCGAGGATCAACTCCCCTAACCCCAAATATTAGATAGACCTTACAAAAAGTACAAATTAAAGTCCTTACGTCGTGATATTGTGTGAGGAGTCTATGGCTGGTTTTCCTCTGACGCTGATCGTCGGGGGCTTCTCACTATGTTTGAGATGCCCACGCGTGTTGGCGCTGATCAGTCAGCGTCACTCAGGAACGTTACATACAGAAAAAAAACCTATTGCAACCCCCAGTCTTGTGAAACCTCACTCCCCTCCTAAAGATAGTTCTGGGTATGCCAATAACCCCTTAACAATCACATTAATAAAACTTTAATATTATTATTTATATACAATCTATAAAATCTGTTATGATACATTTCATTGGGGCTATCATTTTATTATTTACAATTTCATTAAGGTTTTACTAAGATTAAATTTTAAAATGCCATGTCAGCTTAGCGAATTACACTCAAAGAGTATAGTGGCTACAGTCGATACAATTCGGTCTGAGAATGAATGAATGTTAATCACATATCAACATTACCCCCCCTTTGCTAGCGCAGTAATAGCAGTTTACCCGACTACGGCGAAAGCATCTTTTTACACTTCCATTCAAAGGCAATATAAGATTAAAATATACCACCGTTGTGTTTGTCTTCTGTAGGCCTTTCCCTTGAAGGATACGTTTAGCCTCAAAAACTTTCACTTGGATCATATCAATTCACTTGCCACTAAAAAAACACATAATTTTTATTCAATCGATAAGTGTTATAAAAATGCATTTAAATGTAATATTTTCAAATTTCCCGCGTAATTTAACAAAGACGCTGGATGCAGTGGACGCCATTTTACTCTGTGGTAATGACGTCAGTTGGCTGTGTAAACAAATGTGCTGACATTTTGTATGACAATTACGCCAATCAGTTGACAGTTGACACTTCATAGTTTACACAGCCATATGACGTAATAACATGGCAGCTACTAATTCGTGGTGTTTTAAAATAGATAAGAAAAACTGAAAACTTTAAATTTAATTTTAAAATTTATTTAGTTATTTAACGAACTAAAACTAATATTTTCGGACTGCTTTTTACCTAAACTATATCAATAATATATTTATAGATATTTTCTCTCATAGAAAAAAATACATCGATAGATAAATATATCGTTCAAGGGAAAGTTCTACAAAAGACAAATACACAAAAAATCCACAACACTATCTAAAACACTGAGATATCTTTGGCAGGAAAGCAACGATGGTGGAAAGTAATGTGACATATAGCCTTATCCCCTTACCCTGCATAAATTGGTCGAGACGGTTTTCATACTAAATGTTTTTTATTGGCCGTCTATACAGGGTTATTTTTAATATACTAATAGACCGACTAGTCGAGGATTTTTGCTGAGTAATAGCCGACTAGTCGATCTTACGGCCTAGTTGGTACGTCTTTACTTGTTATTATATGAAATATGAAGGTTGATTTTTAATATATTAAAACTTTACCACCTATCACATACTTTTGTCACACAACCATTTACCAGACATCTGAGAGATACCGGAGTAAAATCGATGTTTCTTTGCCAGGTTTAGGACCTAAACCTAACAATAAACAACGATTTTAGTTCAGTAAAATTGTCTGGAGGTGGTTAAGGTCATAGCTCCAAAAACAAATGGTAGGTGATTAAGGATTAATATATTAAATATTTTCCAAAACTGATATAACAAAGTTATTTAGTGTTATGTAAAAAAGACACGAGCGGGAAGTTATTAGTATATTAAAAATCCCTCTGTATATCTTTTAATGTATTTGCTCCATATAATAACAACTAGGCCGTAAGACCGACTAATCCACCATATTTAGTTGACTGCGACTAATCGGTTATTACTCAGCAAAAATCATCGACTAGTCGGTCTATTTATATTTCTGTGCTTAAATAAAGTAGAATGAAATAAAAACGGTAACCTTAATTAAAATTTTGTGACAATGTCATCAATGACGTTAATAATTATCGTCCGGAAACCGACCTTACAGACAACCATTTTTTATTGTAAAATCAAACTAACAGCTCTTTTTGCAAATAAGTAAATTTTAAGGACTGCTTGATGTTTCGACCGGATTGTTTAACATATGACCAAAATCGGCGTAATCCGGTCGAAAAACCAAGTAAACTTTAAAGTAAATTTACTAACATCACAATACAAAACAAAAAAACCTAAAAAAAATAATAATAAAAATTACAAAATTTTAACAAAAAATTAACCCAAGAAAGCTAGTTGGGTTGGTCGACTAATTGGTCTTTTTGTAACCGAGTAGGCCAAAGTCAAGGTTGGCACATCTCTAATAATATATACAGTCAATGTGTTTGTTCGTCACTAAGATTCTATAGGAGTCGATGATTCGTCGGTGATTATCGGTGCAGTTTCGGGCGAGTTTAGTAACTTTCTCACTAAGATCACTATACCTGTTAGTAACAGAACTACGCCTAGTGCCTGAAAGTAGAACAATTGATAAATTAGTATATTTTACATTATTAGACAACTCTTGAGTAATTTTTGTAATATTTTAGGCATTTCTTGCTAATTACTTCAGAAATACAATAATTGCATTTTTGAAAGATAGCAAAAAATCGAATCCAGACCCAGGAATCGAACCCGAGACTTCCGTAGGCAAACCGGGGCCGGAATCGAACCACCTATCTGGACTATGTTACTATAGTTCGTAAAATATAGCTTGATACCTGTGACTTTAGAGACTACGTTTAAAAGACTGCTACAATAAATTTGTTGTTGGAAAAGTTTTAATTTTTTAAATATTAATAAGACATTTGTATAGAAATCTAGAACACTTTTTTCAAATAGAACTTGTTATCAAGGAGATACTAGTATAAACAAAGGTAATTTAAAATATTTATTATATTTTATTATTTATATTTTTTTGTTAGCTTACTTCGTAAACTCTTTTCGCAGCCTGGTAGGGATGTGTAATCGACTGGCCAGCGAATATCGATAAAATAAATGTATGACAATTTCATTAATATAAATTGTATAAATGATTATATCTAATCGTTTTTTCACAACGAATTCGTATTTTTTTAGTCTTGCAATACCTACTGCTTTCGCATGCAGCGATCAAGCGGGCGCCATCTTTTTTGAGTCAGTACGAGTGCCCACGCCTTGTATACGCTACCGCTACGTGATTAATATTGTTTTGTCGTTATTACTGTTGCTTTGTTAAGTTTTGTTGTTATTTCTAGTTATTTGTTTTTTTTTGCACCACAATGCCGAAAAGAACAAAAAAAACTGTTTTGAATAGCGAAAGTCGCGAGTTTGTGATTCGTTTGCGTGAGTATTTTGAGCGCGAGAATCAAAATGGCGGACCGCTACTACCGTTGGAGCAAGTGTGCAATAGAGTTGCTGACGCTCTTGGTATCGGACGAGCTACAGTGTCTCGAATTAGCAAAGAAAAGTATGGAGAATCGTCAAAGGAGATGGTGGCCGAAGATGAGGGAGGTAAAATATTATCGACTCCTAATAAAAAAAGGAAGAGAGTTTCGCCAGTCACCGAAATTGACGACTTTGATGCTGCCGCAATTCGAAATCATATATATGCGTATTACGCACGTGGTGAATTTCCCACGTTAAAAAAAGTATCCGTTTCGCTTAAAGACGCGGATTTATTTAAAGGAAGTCCACCATCGTTGTCCAAAATATTGAAAAAAATCGGCTTTGCTTATAAGAAAAGCGATAAAAGAAAAATTTTAATGGAGCGAACAGACATTGCTTTGACCCGAATTGACTTTTTGCGCAAAGTCAAAAATATAACAGATTGGAATAAAGTGGTTTTTCTTGATGAAACATGGCTCAACGCAAACCACACTGTTTCAAGATCGTGGACAGACGATAAAGCGGAGTCTACCACCAAGGTGCCCGAAGGCAAAGGACAAAGATTAATAATTACTCATGCGGGGACATCGTCTGGTTTTGTGCCCAATTGTTTACTGGCGTTTAAATCAGTAAAAACAACAGAGTACCATGAAGAAATGGATTTTACAAAATTTAAGGAGTGGTTTCTAACTCTTCTAAATAATTTGAGTGAACCACATTTTATTCTGATGGACAACGCTCCGTATCATTCAGTACAAAAAGATAAGGCGCCTACGACAAGCAATCGTAAAATTGAAATTATTACTTGGCTGCAAAACAAAGGAGTAAAAGCCGACAACAGCATGCTCAAGAAAGAATTGCTAAGATTAGTAAGCATTCATAAGCCCCCCACTCCAAGATATATTATAGACGAAATTGCAAAGGAAATGGGCCACACCGTCATCCGTTTACCACCATATCATTGCCATTACAATGCAATAGAACTAATCTGGGCTCAAGTCAAAGGTTCGTATAATCTAAAAAAACATATATAAAAAGCTTACAAAGAATGTAGTAGGTTTTTTGTTTGATCGAATACCTTTTTTTTCTAGGTTACGCTGCCAGACATAATGTAGCACCGCCTTTCACAGCGAACAAAATGTTGACATTACTACATGAAGCTTGTGTACATGTAAATGCTGATGATTGGAAAAAGGTAGTTGAGAAGACAAAAAATGTGATTCAAAAAGATTGGGAGCGCAATATTCAATTTGACAACATATGCGATCAAGAATTAATTATTAATCTACAGGACTGCTCCAGTGATGAATCAGAATTCGACTTGGAAGTTGATCTCGGCTGTACACCATTTGACAATTAAACTTTTAAATACCTTCAAATTCATCTTTCATTTCCTTTTTTCTTTCTTTCAATATCGTTAAAATGTATTTTTTTTAATAAACTCATTCCATATAAATATCGATAAAATACGAAAGACGTCCCATACCTATTACATGTCATTCTGACAAACGTCACAGGTATCAAGCTATATTTTACGAACTATAGACCTCAAATTTTTTTATCCGTTGATGCTCGCGAGTTGGGCCCTCGCTTGCACCATCTAGTCGTTAGTTAAAGAACTATCACGGATTCTGTTATTGCTTAGTTACAGAGAGCATTTTAACAAATTATGATGTCCTGGGTCTGGACTTCAAATTTTTCATATGAGGATATCTGATCCCAAACTTTAGTATTCAAGACTTGAGATTGAGATAAGTCTCTAAGACTCATCTCAAAATATTTCTTTTTTTATCTTATTATCTTAATAATAAGATAAAAACAGAAACATTATTCAGTTTTTCATATTAAATGTGTCAAGGAAAAATTCTAAGTCGAGACTCAAATACACAATCATAAAAAATCGTGACAATTTTTCCTTCACCCTTTTATTATCGCTAGTCACCTCCGATTTAAAAATATCAGAGCCAAAGTCAGAGTCGGAGGTGTAAAATCAATCGGAAGTTCCGACCTTTCGTAGTCGGAGTCGAAGCTCCGTAACATCCCTGGAATTTAGTACATACTAGGTTTCACCAATGACGGATGATGAATGTTAGTTTCGGTAGTAATATAATGAGTACTTGTTAATATTAAATAAATATATACTTACAGTGAAAAAGTAAAATGCATAGGGTATCCAGTACCTAGCTCTCAACGCCCGTCTTGCTAAGGCAGCGTAATCCGGAGTGATCTCCATCTCCTGACGGAACCAGAACATGGGCACCATCGTGTCACCGTCTGGCAGAGCGTTGTTTATGCTATACAGGAAAGGACAATACATTAAAAAAAAAAAAAAAGCATTGTGGGATCGTGTCCTACATTACTAGCAATCTTGTTAACCCCTCCAGCTATGCTCAAAGGCTTGTGTTAGGAGTGGGTTCACGTCGGTAGTATAATGGGTAGGACTCGAACCCGACCTTAGCCATTAGGCTACCGCCTTACTTTACTGTATAATAATATCTTGGGATAACTCACACAACGTCATCTGATCCCAAACTAGGCAGAGCTTTTACTATGGTAACCAGACAACTGATATACATACTTATATATTGCTATATTGTAGATGAACTAGCTTTCGCCTGCGGCTCTGCCCACGTGGATGTTGGCTATCGCAATAAAAACTATCCTATGTCCTTCCTCGGGACTCAAACTATCTCCATACCAAATTTCATCTAAATCGGTTTAGCTGTGTGTCTTCTTCTTATTTTTTTGAATTTATGGCGATCTAACCGCTTTAACGGCTAATTTCTGCCAGTGTCAAATATTTACTGTATACCTATTTAGTTGCAAGTCTCGTTCTTATCCAATTATCACGTTTTTACAAGTTATAAATAAAATAATGACAGGTAAGTATGCCGCCATTTTTACAGCTCTAGCTGCTATCTTGTGACGTGTTATAGGCAATCCAACTCGCTGTCATTTGTCACTCCTGTCCATGAAACTGTCATACTAATAGTGACGGAAAAATGCGCATAGAAAGTAGCGCCGCCTAGTGTTGTAGGAATATAAATAATGGTTATGTTGCCTTAAAAGCCAGCATAGATGGCATTGCCGACACTGTATATAACGCCGACTGACACCAATCTGATTGGTCTGTGTCGTGATGACGTTATAAACATGGAAGAGAGCGTTTTCGCGGCAATAAAAATGTTTAAATTTGTGTTTATGTTATATGTTTAAAATGTAATTTTGTACTCGGGAAACGTATTTATTTTGCCGAAATATTTGTTTTTGTGGCTTCTTATTACATAAATCAAAATTTTATACTATTAAGCTATTGCATAGCTTTTATTGCGAGCTTCGAGCGCGGCGGCCGAATCAAGAAATTCCGTAACGAAAATAAAACCTAACACCCTCCACTCTGTACCATGGAGCTCGGCCGAGCGTTCGCTTAACGTATATGTATATGGTACGAATGTACGAAGCGAAGCACGGATCGAGACGAGCTGCTCCGAAATGTAATGAAAAGAAAACTAAAGATTTTTTTATAATTGCGTAAGTTGATAAAAAAATCCTTACTGCGGTCGCCAATAAGATATTTATTTGACTGATATCAAATCAGCCTCTTTTTAAGAAACGTCAAAAATGACCCGCTCAGTACAAATTTGTATGAAATGTGACGTCACGTTTTCTATGGTCAAATCTTTTACTTTTAGTGTTTATTTATATTATGAAATATGAATAAACACGTTAAATTATAGATGAACATATTTTTTCAGAACACTGACATATTTTTATTAAATACTAACTAACCCGCGCAACTTCATATGTGTAAATTTCCTACGTTTTTGCAACATTTCTCATTGCTGCTCCGCTCCTATTGGTCGTAGCGTGTATGTTATATAGCCTATAGCCATCCTCGATAAATGGGCTATCCAACAGTGAAAGAATTTCTCAATTCGGATCAGTAGTTCCTGAGATTACCGCGTTCAAACAAATAAACTTCAGCATGATAATATTAGTATAGATCTTATTTTGATAGTAGTCATAAACCCAATTGCCGACGACACCCTCGGGAAAGGTGGGGTGGTACTATTCCTCACACGGCCGTAATAGGCGATAATAGACTTGATTCCTAGGTAAAGTATTAGTAAATACATATTAATAAAGTAAAGAAAGTATTAAAAAAATCGCTTGTCTGTGTAAAGTCGGTTTACTGACGATAGTTGAACGTGACAATGTCATATGAAAATACTGATGGAATGTAAATGTATTATTGTACAGCAGCTGTCCACGCGGACGCATCGCTCACTCAAGTGGTAGAGAGACAGATGTCAAACGCTGCCGAACGCGGAGGCCGATTGTGCCTCTTTGTCGCTCGTTCCGCGCTCTCGCTTGCACTTAAATGGAACGCCTCAGAACGAGGTAACGCCTCATGAGTCATGTTCTTTCGTGCGTTCAGCCGGCTCCATCGAATTACAAGACGTTGTCACGTCAAAAAATAGTTATTTTAATTAGAATTTAAATTACCAAAGATTAATTTCTAACTATATTTAGTGTTAAATAGGATTTTTTTATAATTAATCATATCATAAGAATAAGTGACTTGACTATAAAAAATAGTGACGTCACGCCGGTATTTGTATGAGATCTTCATATAAAATTTGCGTTTTGACATTTCTTAAAAAGTTATAACTATTTATTATACGGGAATTAACGCGCATTGTTTACCTTAACATCGCTGGGACAGTCCGCTTGTGACCACGGCCGGTGCAACCTGGTCGAAACGTCAAGCAATTTTAAGGTAAACAATGCGCGTTAATTCCCGTATAATAAATAGTTATAATCATGCAATGCGAAAGTTTAAATGTTAAAAAGTTGTAGTTTTGACTAGTTGGAAACTAATCAATTTTGCATTAGATTGTAATAAATGAATACTCACGGCATTCCACCAATGTGTCTAACTAACAAGTTGATCTGCAGCTGTGCGGACACTCCCAACGGCATGCCCGTGAACATCTCTAGCGATATTCTGAAGTTCATGTCACTGGAAATAAGAAAAACATATATCAATACTAATATATAAATGTGAATGTAAGTTTGTTTGTTACGCTTTCACGCGAAAACTCCTCAACCGATCATCATGAAACTTTGTACACATATTCTTGGAGGTATTAGAAGTAACATAGGATTATAAAAAAAGGGGGAAATTTACGCAGACGAAGTTGCGCGGGACAGCTAGTATTAATATAAAAGGATAAAACTTTGTGTGATGAGCCCGATGGTTTATTCTGTGTCTGGGTGTTATTTATCTATAACTAGCTGTCCCGCGCAACTTCGTCTGCGTAATTTTTCCCCGTTTTTGCAACATTTTTCACTGCTGCTCTGCTACTACTGGCCGTAGCGTGATGATATTACATTCATTCACACTGGTTCATTCGGTAAAATTTATTTTTGTAAAGAATAACTTGATGATTTTAAAAGAGTGGCACATGAGTTTCTTGGCCGCTTCTTCTAATGAGCTTTACACTTGGAACTGCTGCTTAACCTCATTTTGTTTATTTTTTTTTTCAAACAATCATAATTTTAATTTTTTTTAGTATTAATTTGTCGTTTTCAAATAATAATTTAACCTGATTTTACGAAATAAAGATATTTGAGTTTGAGTTTGACAGACAGACAGACTGAAGGACAAGACGAAACTATAATAGTTCCGTTTTTGCCATTGATTACAGAACCCTAAAAACGACCATGTAAAATGCTTGCATATTTTGGCGCTCATCTCTTGGACCAGTTTTTTTCACTTCCCGCCGATATTACTTGGTAGGGATTATGGCTCACACATTCTGTGCATTCGCCAGTTTCAAGTTAAATTTCTTTCAAGTTTTTTTCAATGAATCACAAATTGGGTATTTGACTACTATCAAAATAAAATAGTTTTATACTGACCATGTAAAAATATGTCAAAAAGTGTTTTGAAAAATCATGTCCATTTATTAATTTAACGTTATTATAAATTTTTAATCATAAAAAGAAACATAAAAAGTAAATGATTTGATCATAGAAAATGTGACGTCATATGCTAGCATTCCATACAAATTTGTACGGGGCGGGTCGTTTTTGACATTTCTTAAAAAGAGGCCGATTTGACTTCAGTCAAATACCCTATTCTCATTGTTATCCAGTTATCACGTATTTGAAGTATACTTTGCACTCGTAGAGTATGTTTCTTCGGTAATTTTACAAGTTAAACGCTGAGCTGTAAAAATAGCGACATGTTAGTTTGCCGCCATTTTTCCAACTCCCTTACTAGTTAGTGGACTCACTCAGTGGCGTTCAGCCCTTCGATCTTGCTGGGGTAGTGCGGGTCGGCGTGCAGGAAGTGTGGGAGTGACACGAAGGCGGGCGCGCCCAGGCGGCACGCCGACACGTTGAGCGCGCCGGGCGGGACGCAGTCCGCCGACGACACGGGACCGTCGCAGAAACATGCCTGGTATACAATATAACGTGTTAAAAAATCGGTTGTCTGTAAAGTCGGTTTACTGACGATAGTTGAACGTGACAACGTCATAAGAAAATACTGATGGAACGGTTTCATTTTTCAAAAGTAAATTTCAATTTTATTTGTTTGATAGATATTTTGTATGGATATAGAGAAGGAGGTGAATGGAAATCGCAATTGAATTGATCGAGTTACATTTATTTGTACGCATAAATACAATTATGTCTATGTTTTTACGAAAACATGTAAATGTATTATTGTATAGCAGCTGTCCACGCGGACGCATCGCTCACTCAAGTGGGAGAGAGACAGATGTCGAACGCTGCCGAACGCGGAGGCCGATTGTGCCTCTTTGTCGCTCGTTCCGCGCTCTCGCTTGCACTTAAATGGAACGCCTCAGAGCGAGGTAACGCCTCATGAATCATGTTTTTTCCTGCGTTCAGCCGGCTCCAGCCAATTATAAGACGTTGTCACGTCAAGAATAACTACAACAATTTTAACCAGCGGTGCCAATGCTATTTAAAAAAAAAAACTTGAGAGGTGTCAAGGGACACCCGGATAGAACAACTGAACAGAAATAGTGAAGAACTGAACTAGATGCTGTCAGGAGTGACTATATCTCAAGGTGGGGTGCTGCCAGCAATTAATCCAATACTGCTCCCAAAGAAAACTATGAAGAACGATAAATAAAAAAGTAATATAGACAAAAATGCCATCAGCTACGAGTCTACCCATGACCGCGGCCGTTGCAATACGGTCAAAACGTCGGGCATATTTTTTATGATTTAATTACAAATGTATAGTTTTCAGACTTTTCTTTATACTTGTAGTATAAGACGGTATTACTTGCCAAATTTCATAGTTCTAGTTCAACGGAACGTACCCTATAAATGACATATACTTTATACATATTATAAAACGGGTAGAGTAACCGTGACCACGGCCTTTGTAATACGGCTGAAACGTCGGGCAATAAACAAGGTATTTTACCTTAAATCATTCACGCGATTAAGACCCGCAGAGAATATTTATGATTGATGCGAGAGACCTATAGCTTATAAAATTCTATAATGTATACAAATCGCGAAAGTTTACGAACATATAATGCTTCTATAGTGTTTTAAGTTATAGTACTTAAAAAACTATGTAAACATTCTTGTCTACGTTTTTTCTTTCTTTGTCTATAATTTTACAGCTACAAGAATTAATAAATCTTATAGTAATTTTATAAGCATTTGTTGCCAATTACTTTAAATAAAATTTGAGATCTAGTAACATAGTCCAGATAGGTGGTTCGATTCCGGCCCCGGTTTGGCATACGGAAGTCTCGGGTTCAATTCCTGGGTCAGGACTTCAAATTTTTCTATCATCCAAAAATTCAATTATTGTATTAATAAATCTACCAAAAGAAACAATTAACAAGAGTATAATAACTAAAAATTTACCATGTGTGGGTAGTTGTGTCCATTATCGAACGTAGAGGCGTTGGCCGCGTACTGTACACCGTCAATGCCTTCTACTCTGACATCGCGATCGTTCGTCAGAGTTAGATATCTGAAATTAACACAAACAAATACATTTAATAATGTCTGATTGTATAAAAATATTCAAAAAAGACCGTATTAATCATATTAGTTATCCTTTTCTGCGGGTCTTAATCGCGTGAATAATTTAAGGTAAAATACCTTGTTTAATGCCCGACGTTTCGACCGTATTGCAACGGCCGTGGTCACGGGTCGCCTAGTGAGAGTCTACTCGTGACCAGGGCCGTTGCAATACGGTCGAAACTTCGGGCAATAAAAAGGTATTTTACCTTAAATTATTCACGCGATTAAGACCCGTAGTATATATAATTTTCTAATGAACTTGTATATAAACAGGCATTTACATAATGTTTTAATATATTTATATGATAAATTATTGTACAGGTATATATTTTTTTCGAAACAGCTTTAACATTTTTTTAAATTTTTAAGGTCACAGACTTCAAAAGGAATAATCGAAACCCTTGTAGGATCACTTTGTTGTCTGTCTGTCCGTCCGTCTGTTAAGACCCTTTATCGGGAACACGGCCGTTGCAATACGGTCGAAACGTTGGGCAATAAACAAGGTAGGTATTTTACCTTATTCACGCGATTAAGAGCCGTAGTATATATAATTTTATAATGTGTACAAATCGCAAAAGTTATTCAACATTAATCCTTCTATACTCCCACCGAAAGATGAATGATAAAAAAAATTAAAATTTATAAAAAAATGTATTTTTTTATTAAGTTTAATTTTATCGACATTGACATAATTACCACTGTAGTATTACACGATTTTTAAAAGTTTATAACTTTCAAAAAAATGCACAATCGGTTACCTGACCGGTCATTTTCTAAAAAAATTCTATACTCACGTGCATAGATCAGAAGAGAATATATAGACCTCTTCCTGCCCGTACTCAGGCGCCCACAACTCTCCTGTAGACCCTTTTACTTCACCGCACTCGTCCCTGTAGTTAGTCCTGTTACTATACTTCCAGCTCTCCACATTGCCAAGCTGGGAAAAGTCACTAGCGCCAGTGTTCATTGTGAAAGATCCGTCAAATTCGATTGAGCCGTTGCGCTGTGGACAAATATGAAATCAGTAATTAGTGTAACGAAGGTTTTATTAAATTCAACATAACTAAATCTATACTAATATTATAAAGGTGAAGAGTTTTTTTGTTTGTTTGTTTGAACGCGGTAATCTCAGGAACTACTGGTCCGAATTGAAAAATTCGGATTTTACAGTTAGCCCAATTATCGAAGAAGGCCATAGGCTATATAACATCACGCTACGACCAATAGGAGCGGAGTAGCAATGAGAAATGTTGCAAAACGGGGGAAATTTACGTATACGAAGTTGCGCGGTACAGCTAGTATTATAGATAAATGATAGATTAGTTAAATATTAAAAAAAAATCACAAAAACCGGCTCTATCAAAATAGGTGTAAACAGATTTAGGTATTTCCAAAAATACAAAGGTAGAATTCTAAGCTATTCAAATAATGTCTAAATTATATTTATAATATTAGTATTATAATAGTCATTTTTATACAATAAATGTATTTTTGAAAGATATAAAAAAAACAGACTCAGGAATCAAACCCGAGACTTCCGTATGCCAAACCGGGGCCGGAATCGAACCACCTATCTGGACTGTTACTAGACCTCAAATTTCTCTATTATTTCTTGAAAGCAAGTTGGGCCCTCGCTAACGACATCTAGCCGTTAGTTAAAGATAATAAAAAATGCATTAATTATATTAGTATTATAGAATACAGAATTTTGACTACCACAAACTCGACACCTGTTGAATCATTTTCCTGTTTTGTAAATATACAAGAGCGTTTGTCTTATTTTAAATGTTATAATTTGTTAATTAGTCATTAAATCAAGGCCAAACATTCGCAACGAAACAAACTTGTACCATATGTACACATATATAATAATAATAATAATATAATAATATCTTGGGACAACCCACACAACGCTATCAGATCCCAAACTAAGCAGAGCTTGTACTACGGAAACCAGACAACTGATAAACATACTTATATATTTCTAAATACATACATATTATACATAAATAACACCCAGACACAGAATAAACCATCGTGCTCATCACACAAAGTTTTATCCTGGCTGGGGATCGAACCCACGACCTCCGGCTTAGCAGTCAGGGTCACTAACCACTAGACCAACAGGCCAGTCAATAACAGTCAACATATGCTAATACAGTATTCGTTTTCTGTACTAAGGAAAGTCCCTATATCGGGGCTAACTTTACCAATCACAAAATTCATTCAGGCTGACATTTAGTAGGCACGTAAATTATCATTGTAACTAAAAGTCAGTCGTGGTCAGGGATTCCCTTTTGACAATTCTTTATCCATTATAATAAGAATCAGAATATGTCCATTTGTAATTGTTTAGAATATAACATCCTAGGAAATTAATACAAAGAAGAAAATGTTTACAAGGACAACAGCTAACGTCTCATAGAGAGGAAATGTACTCGTATGTAATGTAAATGTATGAAATGGTATTTGCTCAATAAGTTTTAATTTTTTACTGCCAAATATTGAAAAAATAACCGAAAACGTATACAGGGTGTTACAGAAAGGTGTGGTCATATTCAAGGGTTGGTATGTGCCCATGATACTGAGTGCACATACCTAATTTTATCAAAATCGGAGTACCCTAAAAACATATTTATTATTTTTTCATTCGTTTATTTATGAATGAAAAAGTTATTAATTAAAAAAAGTAAGACTTAAAAAGTTCTATGCCACAATATTATGCCACAATATAATTCTTATGCCATACGCGTTTCACTACTGAATTTTGTCAAAAAGAATATGCTATAACTAAGTATATAATTATAATGCAACTAGCTATGGCACTATGGTAGGTGCAATACTGATAACATACCCTATCCGCTGCTGAAATTTGACTACACCTTTCTGTTACACCCTGTATAAGCCTATTTAATGTTAGTGCTCCATTTACACCAGGCTAGGACAGAATATTAGCGGTCGGCATGTTTTGTGCTGCTGACTATATGATGATCCAGGACCTTTTTGGCTTTTAATTTTATTTATTTATTGTTTGAATACAACATGTCAAACTGTAATTGTATGCCTTTCGGAACATGCCATCCGTTTCCCAATACACCCGTTCCCAAAACATCCGTTCCCATAATGACATTTTCCTAAATTACCCGTTTCTTAAAATATGCGTTTCCTAAATTACCCGTTTCTCAAAATATACGTTTCCAAAATTACCCGTTTCTCAAAATATACGTTTCCCAAAAGATCCGTTTTTTCAGATCAGTCTCCCAAAAACACGGTTCCCACGTGGTGTTGTGGTAGTCTGTCTAAATAGAGCTTAGAAACCAATCATCATCATCATCATCATCATTTCAGCCGTTAGACGTCCACTGCTGGACATAGGCCTCCCCCAAGCGTCTCCACCTAGACCCCACTTAGCTACCATCATCCATCGGTTTCCAATAATTAGATTAATTTATTTAACTATTACCTGTGACATGTATACGTGCATAAATCCTCTTTGTCCTATCATTATCACTTCTAAAAATAACACATACTGGCCACTTATGAATATCTGTTATAATATTATTATTCCTATGTCAAATATCCTGTTATGTCGTTGTTCGTTGGAAATAAAATTCAATATGGATATTAAATTTATTAAAACGCAAAAGGGTAAAGATTCCTTACTTATTGGTATATACCGCTATAATCATCACACCACAAATAAAAGTGGTTCATCATGTTGGCGTTGTATAAAAGAAGATTGTGCCGCATCTGTCACTTTGGATAAGAGCAAAACCAAAATCTTAAGAGCACCAAAACTACACGTGTGTAGCCCGGATGCTAACGAAAATAAGGTTAGTGTAATAATAGACAAATGTAAGGTAGACGTGTGCGATAATTAAAAGCCAATTGAACAAATTTTCGACAAAAATTTTGAGGACATGCAAGGGTCCGTACCTTTATTTGATTCGCACAGAAGCTCTCTTTATAGAGCTAGAAAGATATTTTTGGAATGTGATAAATTACAATATAATACTCTAGAAGAGGTTCATGTACCAAAAGTGTTGGCTGATAACTTTGTGCTGTGCGAAGATGGCGAATCTGAAAAAATTATAATTTTTGCAACTAAATATGCAAAAAAGCTTATTAGAAATAAAACCAAGAATTATATGGGTGATGGTACTTTTAGGTCTGTACCTAAACCCTTCTACCAATTGTATACGCTGCATCTCGATATCAATTCAAATGAAAAAACAACAAATGTAAAGCCAGTGGTCTATGGGCTTCTGCCCAATAAAAGCGAGGAAACATACATAAGATTCTTCTCCATATTAAAAGAACAACTAAACATAAATATCGATAACTTTAAAGCAGACTTTGAAAAAGCTCCGATGAATGCAGTTAAAGTTATATTCCCGAATGCAACAACCAAAGGATGTTACCACCATTACACCGAAGCTGTGTGGAAATACGCGAGAAAACTTAAACTTGACGAAACTTCAACCGGTAGAAAAGTTACAAGGCTCTGTGCTGGGTTACCTTTACTTCCTGAAAGTAACATATCAGAAGCATGGCAATTAATCACGGAATTTTTTCCAGAAAGCGAGATAATGAATACTTTTAAAACTTATATGGAGTGTCAATGGTTTCCGAAATTATCTGCTAATACGTTGAGCGTCGCATTTGAGAGACATCGAACCACAAATTGTGTCGAGGGATGGCATAGACGCCTGAACAGCAGGATCCCTCGTAAACCAAATTTTCTCTTGTTTGTCAACTGACTCCGAAAAGAGGCCAAATGTATGGATACAAAATTAAAAAATAGCCTCTTCATGGCTTTAAAAAAAAACAGGAGGAAGAGTGACATCGTATTCGATTTAGAGTACAACAAACTGTTACTTCAGTTACAAAGTGGCGATGTTGATTCGTTGTCGTTTCTATCTAAAGTAACACGTCTCAGAAAGCATTATACACTAATCAGGAATGATAATGTATAAAATAGGTTAATTTTCCACTTTTTTTGTTTCTTTTTGTCTTGAGAAGTTTTTTAAGCGTTTAAGTATAGACGTAGTAAGGTACAGCAGTGAGGTACAAAATATAATGGTTGTTTGTAAAATGTTTATTATTTTTTTCTTATAAAAAATGGGTGCAAGCAATTTTCGACCTTATGGACAAAACTTTTTTCGGATAATATGGATGACACTGATCACGAATATGTGAAAAAATCAGGAAACTGTGCAAAGTCGATTAGGTCGAAAATTGCTTGCAATATTATCATATCACTTTCTTTCGTTTTTTCAACATTCATTTGTTTTATCGACGTTCATTTGTTTCGCGATGTTCATTTGTTTTTTAACGTTGCTAACTGGATATATCTCGAAGTGAATTCGGATGTTCTGGGAAACGTTTTTCTTGGCATAAGGGTATTTTAAGAAACGGTTATTTTAGCATACGTATGTTCTGGGAAACGTTTTTCTTGGTATAAGGATACTATGAGAAACGTCTCTAATAGAACGGATGTTTTGGGAACGGGTGTATTGGGAAACGGATGGCATGTTCCGAAAGGATTGTATGTTAAGGACAAATAAATGCTTATTATTATTACTATTATGTTGTATAAAAAAACGATCTGTTTATGCATTAGTATGCAGAAACGACACGTCAGATTTAGTTGGGGTTTTCCTGGTATATAGCTGTTATTACGGTGTCTATAATAGGTAAATAGTATTTCTGAAAATATTAGTCGTTGATTAGTCTTCAAATAAAACATAAATTTGACTGCCTCTGTGGCGCGGTGGGAGTGTATCCGACTGCTACGCAAGAGGTTGTGGGTTGGATCACCACCCAGGATAAAACTTTGTGTGATGAGCACGATGGTTTATTCTGTGTCTCGGTGTAACTTATCTATATATGTATATATTTAGAAATATATAAGTATGTTTATCAGTTGTCTGGTTGCCATAGTACAAGCTCTACTTAGTTTGGGATCAGATGACGTTGTGTGAGTTGTCCCAAGATATTATTATTATAAATAGGTATATTAGACTCTTCTATGACTAGTTATGATAAGCTATATTTGATTAGCTAATAGAACCCATTAACTATTCATATGATAACGATAGAGTGTGTGTAAAGAATTATATTTTGCCTATGTGGCGCGGTGGGAGTGTGTCCGACTGCAACGCAAGAGGTCGTGGGTTCGATTCCCACACGGGACACCACTTTGTGTGATCTACAAATTATTGTTCCGGGTCTGGGTGTACTTTGTGTCCGTGACTGTCCCCAGCGAGACAGAGCTAGTACCCTAATGCGGGAGTCGTCTCTTTAAAAAGAGAAAGAGAAAGAAAAAAGAGTTTACTGGCTGATAATATTTGAACAATTTTACATTCTTTTACATTTTTTTAATAATGGCTAATAGCCATTTTAATTCATATTTTGTATAGATTTGTTCAATCACAGACAACTATATCTAATGATATCGCCAAAACCTGCGTAGTTTTCGTTACTCGATACAGCGCGCATTTTCTTGTTGCACTTATAATTTTGCTAGAAAGCGCTGAAATAGTGATATGTAATGTTGATGATATATTAACATATATCAACATGTGGGACTCAATCCCACATTGCTAGTTATCTTTATTTAAAAAAAAAAATGTAGTTACATAATATTTTAGGCACAAAAAACAGTGTCACTGTACACTGTAGTGTCAGTGGACACTGTGTTTTGTGCTTTGGTGCCGGGTTACCTTAGAATTGTTTTAACCCTTCGCTACTGCCAGGTTAATAGCTAGTTAAATATATAGGAAGTATATGAAAACGCATGAAAATGAACAAGAATATAAAACAAGCGGTGCAGTTGCACAAGAGGGAAAGTGCGCATGAGTGATCCATAAAGGAATTCTAAGTACCGTAATCGCGTGATGTAATTTATTAACTATCGCTGCGAACGTATGTTTGCTTTCCAGCTGATCAAGAGATTGTATTTACTGAAACAAAACTAAATAAATATCTTGGGACAACACACGCAAGGCCATCTGATCCCAAACTAGGCAGAGATTGTACTATGGCACTACAGTAAAATAATTCTAAATATGTACCCATTATAATATGTAAGTATTTGGGGGTTAACCCCTCCCCCCCTTTCTCCCCACACACACACACACACACACAGTTCACAGTATACATTTGGGCATTTAGTCAATTGTACCACCTGGAACCCCCACGAAATCTCGAAAAGTCGAACCCCTGCCCAAGAAAAGTGATCCTGGGTAAGCCCCTCCAGGGTGGAAATCGAACCAACGAACTATGGTTTGACAGTCAGGGTTACTGACTGGCTATTAGACCAGTCGACCCGTAAACTGCCTCTGTGGCGCGGTGGGAGTGTGTCGTGACTGCTACGCAAGAGGTCGTGGGTTCGATTCCCACACGGGACACCACTTTGTGTGATTCACAAATTGTTGTTCCGAGTCTGGGTACTTTGTGTCCGTGACTTGTATTTTTGTAAAGTCCCCCGTGACACATGGCTTATACCGGGAGTCGTCTTAAAAAAAATCATATCTAAATTTTATAATAAACTAGTTGTCCCGCGCAAGTTCTTCTGCGTAAATTCCTCTCAATAATATTATTGTTGTGCCCGACGGGGTCCATACTGTAACTAATGTACTCTGTACTAATTTATAACATCTATGTAACGTATGGTATGCAATAAATGATTTGATTTGATTTGATTTAAATTTTACCCGTTTTTGCAACATTTCTCATTGCTGCTCCGCTCCTATTGGTAGTAGCCTTCCTCGATAAATGGGCTATGCAACAGTGAAAGAATTTTTCAATTCGGATCAGTAGTTCCTGAGATTACCGCGTTCAAACAAACAAACTCTTCAGCTTTATAATATTAGTATAGATTACACTGAGACACAGAATAAACCATCGTGCTCATCACAACTAGATTTATCCTTTGTTGAAATCGAACTCGCGACTTCTGACCTAGCTTGCAGGGTATCTTATATCTATGCTTAGAAATTTTAGCTACCAAATGTTTTAGTTTCTATGAATTCTAGTTAAGTTTAACAAAACCATGTTGAGCCGTTATTAAAATATAACTTGTCTAAAATAATGCCGCTATTTTTAAAAACTATTTCGCACTATTTCGCAATTATGTTTAATTATTTAAATAATAACTTGAAGTTCTGTTATTATAATTGAGGAAAGTAGGGAAGGAAAAATCTAATCCTGTCATTCGTACAAAAATAGTTTATCAATAATGAAGAGACTGATTAAACATAGCGGAGAGATAATAACAACAAAATAAAGAGATAAATTAATGAAAGAAAATGTAGGTAGATTTTATTACCTATTCACTCGTAAAAACCAATATAAAAACAACGAAAAAATAGAAAACTAACCACTAGAGCGGCAGGCCAGTAAACATGCTATTATATAATTTTATAAAGTAGCCGGAGAGCCCACGGGAAAACGTTTTCAATTTACAGACCAAAGAAATCCTTTTAGTTAGTATGTTAACTACTCAATGGAGAGAAGAGTGGTAGGGCACTATGGCAGGGTTTTGTGTGATATTATTCGGATGGGGGGGGGGACTACGGAACCCTATGTTGTGCGTGCCCCGACATGCACTTGCCCGTTTTGAGGGTTCCGTAGCCAAAATGGCAAAAACGGAACCCTTATAGTTTCGTCATGTCCGTCTGTCTGTCTGTCTGTCCGTCCGTATGTCACAGGCATTTTACTCGAAGACTACCTACTCAATGAATATTTATGAAATTTTGGTGAAAAGGCACTCCATACATGTAACAGGAGCTGTTTTTTTTCAGCATACTTAATTATTTATAACAAAAAAACATGAGTTAGTAATACTAATTATGACAATGTAATGCGTAATCGCATCTCTAATTCCCTTGGTTTAGTTTCCGCCCCCGCCCCCCGCTTCCTGTCACCATTTACATCCAAAAAATGCATCTGCGCAACCACTTGTCGCCTACTTTAGTTCGGCCTAGTTACGTTGTTTCTACAGTACTCCCGTCTTGAAGACCTCCATACTGTAGTCAGGTTACGATTTACAAACCTATGTCACATACTGCTTATATAACAAACAGCTCAACAGTAAATTAGAAGAAGTTAAAACTCTATTCATTGTGCCGTGACATTGACTAGTCGGTCAGACGGACGCTTCGACGTTATGTAATGTACCTAGTTGGTTAGCGCAATCTCTGTTGCAATAATTGCGAATTGCGATAGTGTTAGTACCGCAGAAGAATAATTTCTAAGAAACATTGCAGTGTTTAACTGTTTTAGATACTTTCTAGCTTCAGTAATATAATAGACTAGCTTTAGCTCATGGCTACGCTTGCGTTAAGTTGGGTTTTTGTACGATTTTCTTGAAATATTTTTATATCCCTCTTTTGTCGATGTAGCACTATGTTTTATAAACCCACTTTTTCGGACATCCCTTTTTTATTGTAGAATTAAATAAATCTCATAATTTACAAACACGTTTGTTTTAAATGTTTATAAACTTTTGTGATTTGGTTGGGTCTTAATAGTGTGAATAAACTACCTTGTTTATTGCCCGACTGTATTGCAACGGCCGTGGTCACGGGTAGACTAGTTCAGCTCAGCGTCGCCTCCGTGAAGCGCGGGTTTCGGAAACTACCCTCGCTTGATTTTAATTACTCATTATTACGGAATTGTCAGTACTTCGACACATAACACTAAGGACATCTGCACACTGGCGTGTAATGTTTGTTCGGCGGTGTATACACTTGCTGATCACGGGATTCCGCGATGTTGATAAACGGTATCCATCTTCTCGGTTGAAATCGACATGATTTTTTTATTTCAACCGCTTCCCTAGCCATCCTGGAGTAACAGTGACGGTCAGCGGAGAGGACATGACATGTGGTTTGTGTAGTTCAATCCAGTTGAGTCAGATTGGTTCCTGCATCCAGCTATTTATTTATCATTTGTAGTTTTTGAGTCGATCGAGATCGACGTTGTTTTTATCTCGAAATTCAGAAATATATTAATTTCTTTAAAACTAAACGTAATATCCAAAAATGTTAATGTTAGTTAGTTTAATGTTAGAGGCATCGATAGTGATCTTGATGCTGTATATTTTAAAGCATCAATGAAACCTTGTAACTTTGTTAAATCAAGATATATGCAAGATTTTAGATTTTTAGTTTTTTTTAATTCTACCGTATTGGGAAAAGTTATTAACAATTAATTATTTATTTTATTTTAAGAAAGACGACTCCCGCATTAGGGTACAAGCCCTGTGTCGCGGGGGACTTTACAAACATTCAATTCACGGACACAAAGTACACCCAGACTCGAAACAACAATTTGTGGATCACACAAAGCGGTGTTCCGTGTGGAAATCAAACCCACGACCTCTTGCGTAGCAGTCGGACACACTCCCACAGCACCACAGAGCGTCAGCGCCATATAAATTTCACATCCCAATTCCATGGAGTCTCCTAGCTAGGCGCGTACTAGGCAGTCAACAAATGTATAGAATTTCGTGGCTCCCTAGTGTGCACCTAGCCTAAGACTGTCCCTGATTTGACTTGAAAACCATCATAATCATCATATGCGATAACATCGGACTCGCAATCGTGAGGTCGCGGGTTCGAAACCTACCCATTACACTACTGACGTGAACCCACTCCTAACACAAGCCATTGAGCTTAGCTGGACGTGTTAACAGGATTGCTAGTAATGTGGGACACATCCCATATTGCAAGTTATCATAACTAAAAAAAAAGCTAGCATATTGATTTAATTTTAGTATCAGGCAGTATGTACATTTATTCGTATTCAGCAGATAGATAAAAGATGTTTTCAAGGCCATACAAAAATAACAGTCATACAAAACAAACTACGTATTAGCTAACGTAATTGCTTAAGCTATGCTACTTCTATATGACACAAACAATAAACTAGTATACCTAAGCTATTTGTAAACATGATTCATTTTGTCTTACTTTAATGTTGTTTACTCACGAACTTTAAACATGTCCCTATGATCTATCTCTATACTAATACTATAAAGCTAAAGAGTTTGTTTGTTTGAACGCGATATTCTCAGGAATTACTGATTAGAATTGTAATATTATATTTGTGTTGGATAGCCCATTTCTCGAGGAAGGCTATGGGCTATATAACATCACGCTATGATCAATAGAAGCGGAGCAGCAATGAAAAATTTTGCAAAGGAGGAAATATTATTCTTTTTCGTGTGCACTCCCACCGCGCCACATGGAACGGTTGTGTTCAACAAACTGTTTGTTTCTTAATGTTTTTTGCCATAAAGAATAATAATACTTTTTAAATAAATATATCAACACATGGATTGGGTTGAAATTTGGTACACAGACAGTTGTTATGATGTAGGTATCCGCTACAAAGCCTAAAGCAAATCTTTAAAGGGGTGCAATGGCAGTTCAAAATTATGGCGAAGCCACGGGCGGAAGTTAGTTCATAATATATGGTAATATACGAGCAAATTGACTACTGAATTACAGAAAATAGCTCCACGGTACAAATAATAGGTATATTATATTATATAATACCTATGCATGTATAGTCACACTAATATTATAAAGGCGAAAGTTTGTGAGTATGTGAGTGTGTATGTTTGTTACTTCTTCACGTCTAAACGGCCAGCGATTTTAATAAAATTTTGTATGGAGTTAGCTGACACCCTAGATTAACACATAGGCTAATAAACCGCGGGTAACACCGCGGGGCACAGCTAGTAAATCATATAAACAATCCGTAGAAATTATCTGCATGTGAAAACCGCATCAATATTTAAGCGCACAGACAAAAAAACTCGCTTTTTTGTCTGTACATATACATAAACGTTGATAAACTTTTAGTAGGTATTATATTTTCATTTCAATAAATAGGTAACTTCATTAAAAATGATCTCATCAATATAATGCCCTCCTTATTGCGAACTCTAGATCAAAGTTCGAATTACTGGTATGACACATTCACATTATAATAATAATGGCTTCTTATCCAATATCGGTTAGGCAGCCAATCTCTAGCCAACTACGCAGAAAATATTATAGTGCAACAAGTGTATGCGCAAACACAAGTGCACTCTCTCTTTCCTCACTCTCCGTTGACCTTCAATCTCTAACAACGACCGAATAGTTATGATGCCAACACTGTGTGTTCGAAACAAATTTTGAAACGGCGGTAGGCTAATGGCTAAGGTATTGGTCTCGCAATCGTGAGGTCGCGGGTTCGAATCCTACCCATTATGTTATGGGTTAATGTTTTTGTTATCATAGGTAGATTTTTTTTTTTGCTTTTTAGTATTTATTTTGCCGTCGGTAATATTTATTGGAAAAAACAATATTAATCACTTTTTAGTGGGTTGGTTTGTAATTCACTGTGTCAACTGCTCAAATCCCGATACAAAATATTGCTTGCCCCGATGCAGGGCCGTTAATTGTTCAGGAGTTCACTATCAGCTCTATTACATTGTGTAATAATATTAAAGTAATTGAATAGCTCGTCATGTGTGATCTTCATCATCAGTTCTACTTCACCAATAGGTGCTTTTTGAGAGTAAATGCACGAATCACTATGAAATGTACCTAAATCACTGTAGGTGTGCCTTTAATTTTTGGAGAGTTCCCTCGATTTCTCCAGGATCCCATTATCAGATCGTGATCTGATAACAATGGCACTAACTTGGAAGTATACCCTTACATACACAAAAATATTTTTCAAATCGGTCCAGCCGTCTTTGCGTAATCGGTGAACAAACATACAAAAAAAAAACATACTGGCGAATTGAGAACCTCCTCCTTTTTGAAGTCGGTAGGAAAACTTTACGAATAATAAAGTAACTACAAGGAATATCTGTAAAAAGTAAAAATATATAAAAATGGACTTACATCATAAAACCAAGCGAATTTATCGTATGGTATATTCATCGGCAAGTCGGGTATTTCGTTGGCGGCGTCCAACACGGGGTCCGATATGCCGTCGAACATCCAGGACGACACGTTGGCCGACAAGAACATGTTTCTATGGAACAAACGCAGGAAGACTTCCACTGCCAGCCTTCGTGGTAAGCTTTCGTGACGCATCATGTTGGCTACTGTCTGTAAATCCATACTAATATTATAAAGGCGAAAGTTTGTGAGTACGTGAGTGTGTATGTTTGTTACTTGAGATTTGGTACGGAGTTAGCTGACACCCTGGATTAACACATAGGCTAATAAACCGCGGGTAATAACCGCGGGGCACAGCTAGTCCATACTAATATTAAAAATGTTAAAGTAACTCTTACTGTCTGTTACGCTTTCATGCTCAAACAGCTAAACCGATTTAGATGAAATTTAGTATGGGGATAGGTTGAATCCCGGGGATGGACATAGGATAGTTTTTGTCGCGATAACTGACATCCACGCGGGCGGAGCCGCGAGCGAAAGCTAGTCAAAAGATATTTTTTGTGACTTTAAAAACGATAATTAGCTATCTGTTTGACCCACGGGAATGTGGGTGATTTTCCCAAAAACTACCGTTTCGATTGGGATGGTTATAATATTGGACTGCAAATTTTTTTGGAAAGTTTTTGGTGTATAAAACATTGTCTTGGATCAGGGTTTCCCAAATTGGGTTCCACAGAACCCGAGGGTTCCGTAATTTAACAATAATACTAATCTTTATCTGTTTACTCAATGATTTTTATATCAAATGTTATATTTTATTCTACGTTACAGAGAGACATATTGCGAAAGAGACATTTTGCAACCAAGCGACACTTTGCGAAAGAGACTTTCTGCGAAATAGACATTTTGCAAAAGTGACATTTTGCGAGAGACATGTCACGACGAAGATTTTTTCTGTTTTTGTCCACCCAGATTATGTCGAACGCATAAAAACTAGGTCGTCTATTATGTGTCTAACACTAAGGGCGGTTACAGACAAACGTTTCATACGCGCATACAAGCTCTTTTTGTCTGTCTGTCTGTCACCATTTTTACAGCTCTGCATTTAAAATGCACGAAATAAAAAAATAATAACACCGAACCTTTGTGCAGTTGAAGTGCACAATAAATAATTGCCACTGGCAAAAAGTAAGTCATCAATCCATACTAATATTATAAATGTGAAAGTAACTCTGTCTGTCTGTCTGTCTGTTACGCTTTCACGCTCAAACAGCTAAACCGATTTAGATGAAATTTTGTATGGAGATAGTTTGAGTCCCGAGGAAGGACATAGGATAGTTTTTATCGCGATAACCGACATCCACGCGGGCGGAGCCGCGGTCGAAAGCTAGTTCAAAATAAAGAAGGAAAACAATACTCACCACAATAATGGGGTTGATGCTAACGATTTCATCAGATAATAGTCCCACAGATTTGTCTGGTTGGTAGTGCCACCATCGCTGGTTGTAGAATGTCAGCGTACTGTTGGCGTTCCACGTCAGGTTCGTCTGTGTACAAACAAAAAGTCTTTGTTAAAATATCTCCGGACAACTCACACACGGCCATCTGATTCCAAACTGATAAACATATTACACATTAGATTTATTTCGGGACTTAATGGCGTGAATTTAAAGGTACCTTATATAATTAACGCGATTAAATCCCGAAATATATTTAATACTAGCTTTCGCCCGCGGCTTCGCCCGCGTGGATGTCGGTTATCGCGATAAAAACTATCCTATGTTCTTTCCCGGGACTCAAGCCATCTCCATGCCAAATTTCAGCTAAATCGGTTCAGTAGTTTGAGCGTGAAAGCGTAACAGACAGACAGACAGACAGAGTTACTTTCACATTTATAATATTAGTATGGATTGAAGTATTTTTTATAGGCATTTCTTGCCAATTACTTTACAAATACAATAATTGCATTTTTGAAAGATAGAAAAATTTGAAGTCCAGACCCAGGAATCGAACCCGAGACTTCCGTAGCCAAACCGGGGCCGTAATCGAACCACCTATCTGGACTATGTTACTAGACCTCAATTTTTTTTTAAAAATGCCATTATTGTATATATCTAATATGTATAAAATCGCAAAAGTTTAAAAACAATAAACATATTACACATCTAGACACAGTATAAATAATTATGCTTATCACACAGACTTGTCTAGGGAGAAAATTGAATCCATGACTCCTGGCTTAGCAGTCACGACCACTAAGTAACAGCTAGACTAACAGGCCAGTCGAAAAAGTTAAGATTCAGATTAATTATTTTCAAAAGTGATTTTTCTACAATTAAAGCTAGAAATCTGCCCAATAAATTATCTCTCCATTCGCATGGGAGCTACAATTCCAGACAGACTAAACCACAAGTCAAACTTATAACACCACTCTTTTTGCGTCGGGATTGAAAAGTAGGTGCTGTTTATATTTTGACAAAAAAATCATAACATCAAAGAGACTGGTCCATTATCTATAGATTCGAATTAAACCCAAAAAACGACGGTATTTGTTCACCGTTAGATGGCCCGTACGCTTATCTGACAGCGTAGTAGTTAAAAACATGAGTATCAAATAGCTGTTGCCCGTGACTTTGAGTAGAAATTTTACATTTTTCCGGAATTAAAAGTACCTATGCTATGTGTTACACCCACGGAAGAGATATCTCTTCCGTGGTTACACCAGACTATAAATATATCTAAATAAAATAAACATCAAATAATATTACTTAATTAATTTTTACATTTACACTGACGGACTTATAAACTGCATCAAAGTAATAGACGACTTTGAAATAAATATTTTAACCAAGTATGCAAACTTTCTATACAGATTTAAATTGAAACCTCTAGATTGGTTCGTGAACTTTAAAACAGCGTAGGATCATATCTTTAAGTTTAAGTTTATGTACTGGAAAGGACCTTAAGACCTTTTTTGAAGAAAAAACAGAAGTTTAAGGAAAAATTGTTTAATTAAAAAATTGGTTTTAACAATAGACACAAACTTTATGCAAGGGTTTATTTGTGTTTTAATAAGGTGTATTACCCCCACGTGCCCTTATTACGGATTCTAATCGGTTCCGCATAGATTTTATAAGGGTTTTTAAAAGATCTTGCGGAATATTGTCCCATTCTTCTGAAAGTGCTGTTCTTAGTGCTGCCACTGTCGTAGGCGAAGGGTTTCTCGCATATACAGCTCTTTTTAAATTGTCCCAAACATGCTCGATGGGATTAAGATCCGGGCTGCGTGCTGGCCAATTCATTGTACGTATCCCAACCTCTTCGCAATAATGTTGAACTTGTGCAGCTGCATGCGGCCGGGCATTATCCTGCATTAAAGTAAAATTTTCGCCTATGAATCCCATGTAAGGCACCACGTGATCTTCTAATATCTCTGTTATGTAGCGATGTGCTGTCAAACCCCCTCTATTACCGTTTTGACGGACCATGTCTATGAACACAAGTTCTGTTCGCCCGTTCATCGATATGCCACCCCAGACCATACATGAACCGCCTCCAAAAGGAACACGCTCCTCAATGCAACTTTGAGCATATCGCTCCCCACGTCGACGATAGACTCTTCTGCGACCATCTGCACCATATAAACATGTCCTACACTCGTCCGTGAACAATACAGAGGCCCACTGCTCTTCTGTCCAATTCAGGTGATGACGCGCAAATCTTAAGCGAGCTTGTCTGTGAGCTGCAGACAACTTTGGACCATTTGCTGGTCTAAAAGGGGTGATAGCCGCTTCCTTTAACCTTCTTCTTATTGTTCGTGCACACACGTTTTTTCCACGCACTTCATTAAGCTCGGTTTTGATGTTAACTGACGTGAGGAAACGATTTCGCAGGGAAGTTGTAACAATAAATCGGTCATCACGACCTGTGGTTGCTCGAGTTCTGCCTGTACCACGTCTCCTCCTGTAAGAACCTGTCTCTACAAACCTTCTGTATATTCTACAAACCGTAGACTGGTTTAAATTTAAATTTCTACCAATCGTTCGTTGATCCAAGCCCTCCCGCACCAATGCTACAATTTGTGCCGCTTGTTCGGACGAAGTATCCATATTATGGTTCAAAAACTCTCGATGTGTTAAAAAACTAACCCAACAATTATGCTGGTAACAATAATTCAATTGACCAAACAAAAAAAATCAATGAGAATTAATTTAAAACTTTGCTATAAATAACACGCAAATCTGATACTACGAGTAAATTTTCTTTTCCCGGCTATATTCATTTGTTTTACCGCAGTTCTATTTTTAAATTTAATTTTTTTTTAAGATTAAGAGCCAGTCTTTCCATATTTATATAATTTAATCTAAAAAGTTTGCATACTTATTATAAAAAATCCTTTTAGAGTAAACCTGAACTTTGATGCAGTTTATGAGTCCGTCAGTGTATTTATATGGATAAAAAGTAACCTATGTGCTATAAACTATATCTGTGCTAAATTTCATTCAGGTCCGGTCAGCCGTTTTGGTGTAATTGAGTAACAAACATCTAAACTTTTGCATTTATAATAATCTATATCTATACTAATATTATAAAGCGGAAGAGTTTGTTTGTTTGATTATTTGTTTGTTTGTTTGTTTAAACGCGCTAATCTCAGGATCTACTAGTCCGATTTGAAAAATTCTTTTTTTGTTGGATAGCCCATTTATCGAGGAAGGCTATAGGCTATATAACATCGCGCTACGACTAATAGGAGCGGAGAAGCGACGAGAAATGTTTCAAAAACGGGGAGAAATTACGCATACGAAGTTGCGCGGGACAGCTAGTAAATGAATAAATTACGTGTTATAAACTATATCTGTGCTAAATTTCATTCAGGTCCGTTTAGCCGTTCTGGTGTAGTTGAGTAACAAACATCTAAACTTTCGCATTTATAATAATCTATACAATAGTATAGATTACTAGCTGACCCGCGTAACTTCGTCTGCGTAAATTTTCCCTTTTTTCTTTTTTCTCCCTTTTTTTTACAACATTTTTCATTGCTGCTCCGCTCCTATTAGTCGTAGCGTGATGTTATAAAACCTATAACCTTCCTCGATAAATGGGCCATCCAACAGTAAAATATGTTTTTATTTAGGACCCGCAGTTCCTGAGATTATAGCGTTCAAACAAACAAACAAACTCTTCAGCTTTAAAATATTATAGTATAGTTATAAATGTTAGGGGTGGGCAATGACCCGCGCAACTTCGTCTGCGTAAATTTTCCCTTTTTTCTTCCTTTTTTTTTTACAACATTTTTCATTGCTGCTCCGCTCCTATTGGTCGTAGCGTGATGTTATAACCTATAGCCTTCCTCGATAAATGGGCTATAAACAATAAAATATTTTTTCAATGCGGCCCAGTAGTTCCTGAGATTATCGCGTTCAAACAAACAAACAAACTCTTAGGGGGATGAAAAATAGATGTTGTCCGATTCTCAGACCTACCCAATATGCACACAAAATTTCATCAAAATCGGTCAAGCCGTTTCGGAGGAGTATGGCAACGAAAACTGTGACACGAGAATTTTATATATTAGATTATAAATGCGAAAGTTTCAAACAAACAAACAAACTCTTCAGCTTTATAATAATAAAGCTGAAGAGTTTGAACGCGATAATCTCAGGAACTACTGGTCTGAATTGAAAAATTATTTTACTGTTGGATAGCCCATTTATCGAGGAAGGCTATAGTCTATATAACATCACGCTACGACCAATAAGAGCAGAGCAGCAATGAAAAACGTTTCAAAAACGCGGAAAATTTAAGCAAACGAAGTTGCGCGGGTCAGCTAGTCAATCATAATATCCCACAAGGTATTTTTGTGGTACCATTTACTGAGAAACTATCACACTTTCACGTTGGGGCTTTAATACAGTAATTTAAGTTTATGTCTACTATGCGTTTCAAATGAGTTGATAACTGTCATGCTGACATTTTGATTTGCATTACGACTGCAACTTCATTGTATGACGTAAAGTCAGCAATAAAATGATTCGTAAAAAGGTGTCATTAGTATTACACAGAAGTACTCCTACTCTAATGAACTATATATAAGCACTGTATTTTACCATTCATTATTATAGATAAATGTTTTAGTTAAAAAAAATATCACGTCTGACTGAAAGACCGCAACAGTGTAGAATATTCTTAAGTTTTGCCTAGTTACTTATTTCTGTTTTGGTGTTTATTAAATATTAAAGAATACTAATAATATTATAATAAACAAACATGTTAGGTACATAGTTTATAGAAAATAAATATTACATCCGTTCCATTACCATACACATAAGTACTTTACCCGACTTGGGAGTTTTTGTTGATAGCGGTACAATTTTGACAAGTACAGAGTGAAGTTGTCGCGATCGCGATTATCTTCTCATTTAAAACGCGTTAACAGTAGACGTGTTATCTATTAAAAAAAATATTATTTTGTACACATTTATAGAAACAAAAGTTATTACTTGGTAGAAAACTTCGCGAGCCCTTCTAAGGCACCTGTCCGACCAACGGCGAGAAAAAGAGTAGCGAGTAGCGATTTATCGCTCAAGAAACGTACATACTTATGTAGATCCCGTGTAAACAAAAGAGATATAGATATTTATAGTTAGTCGCCGAGTGTTCCCACTGCCGGCGAGTACTCGCTCTATACTGCATCTCTTTTATTTACACGGACGGGATCTACAAAATACATCTGCTGTACGTTTCTTGAGCGATAAATCGCTACTCGCTTCTCGCTCATCGTCGTTGGTGGGACAGGTGCCTAAAGCACCGCTTTATGGTAGTAATCTAATATTTTAGGACAAATCACTCACGTCAGACGACTGATCAACATATTTTGTTTGATAAATATATTAATTACAGTCATTAAACAGGTACAACAAGAATATTACAATAGAAAACTAGATTCTAATTCTAAGCTTGTGCGCTCTAATATTATGATGGCGAAAGTTTGTGAGTATGTGAGTATGTATGCTTGTTACTTCTTCTCGTCTAGACGGCTGGAGCGATTTTAATAAAAATTGGTATGGAGTTAGCTGACACCCTGGATTAACATATAGACTAATAAAAAGCGGATAACACCGCGGGGCACAGCTAGTATTAGTATATGAAAATTACATAATTAGACTTAGGTAATTACTTACACTAGTTTTAATGTGTTAGTATTATAATAGTATCAACATATGAATTTAAACAAAGATACCTACTGTAAAATAGAGTTATGTATTTCTTTTTACCAATGCTTGGAACTATTGAAACATAGCAAACCTTAAATATTTGTCTTAAATTCTCTCTCTTCTTCGCGATTCGATTTTCGATCTAAATCTTCGATTTCGAAGATTCGATCGAACCGTCGTCGTCGGGTAAATAAAAGGTTCGTACCTTTAAATAATTCACGCGATTAAGTCCCGAAATATAATATCTAATTCAGAATGGCTAGAAACGGTATCATTATACAATCGACACATTCTAGTTAAGTTCATATATATATATACATCTAAATACATAACATATAGAGAGTTAGAGTACTTAAGATAACATGTTATTCACTATCGACTATCAATTGTCGATTTGCATTCAAGGATAATTAGTTGCGTTGAAGAATGTCCTAAATATAAATAAATATGTTACCTCATAAAATGCAATGCATTATTAAACAAGTACATATAAAGAGGTAACTACACTGGGCAAGTTTCTTGCCTGTTGCATACAATTAAATTAATATATAGATCAAGTGGTGTAAACTAAACACCACTTTATCATCGTGTATCTTGCGTAAAGGAAAAATTGTACGCATTCGACAAAAATTGTATGAAGTACCTATATAGTTAGCTTATGACAAACTAGCTGTCCCGCGCAACTTCGTATGCGTAAAATTTTGCCGTTTTTGCAACATTTCTCGTCGCTGCTCCACTCCTATTAGTCGTAGCGCGATGTTATATAGCCTATAGCCTTCCTCGATAAATGGGCTGTCCAACAAAAAAAGAATTTTTCAAATCGGACCAGTAGTTCCTGAGATTAGCGCGTTTAAACAAACAAACAAACTCTTCCGCTTTATAATATTAGTATAGATTTAAGGCTACTCATGCACTAGGTAGCCTGGCTGCGGCGATTTAAATATTTGAGCAGGCGGTTATACCAGCCAATCGAAGGCCAGTCTGCTACAATAAGTGCGCGAATTCTATGAAACTTTACTTCTGTATCATACCCGGGATTAAATGGGGGGGGGGGGGGGTTGAGCGTAGGAGTTAAAAGATACGAGGGAAAAGGTGCAGTTGACTCGTACAATAACACCGGTTAGGGTGAGTTAAACCCACGAACCTACGCCTATGTTCTGAAGGTACTCTCAGTGTTTTATCAAAATACTTTCCTTAAGTACCTATACTATGTTTTATAACCTTCAGAGCCGAAGGGTTAAATTTGTCAGAGGGAAACCGATACAAAAATTACGAGTATATCATATTTATTTATTCAAAAACAATTTTTACATTGGATGCAAATGTCATATACATATAAATTTTAAATTACAATTAATAAAAATACTATAAACTAAGAATAAAATAAATTGATCAATATTTTTGGATGCATCTCATTTTAATATATAGGTTAAGCTTGGTTACATATCGTCTGCTGAATAATAACACTCCCTTAACAAGAAAAGCCTGAGTTTTATTAGAAAATCGGTGTTATCTCGCTGGACATGATTGTTTGTACCCATAATACTAACTAACTACAATCCAAAAGGAAGCCGAAAGTAATGGTGTACGAAGTACCCTCCGCCACTGATAACCTTCCACGTTTAAAATAATCAAATTAAATGCACACAGTAGACATTACATCTCGCGGAGATATTACCTCACAAAGAAGAAGAAGAAGAAGAAATAATTTATTTCGACATAAAAAAATACAATTTTACTCACCTAAAATAACAACACATTACCAATATCAAAGAAAATTAAAAAACACGTACTTATATTTAAACAGATAATTATGTCGAAAATAGGACCTAGTTCAGCATATGCTAGGCTAACGCCTGACGCTGATTTTCAACTAGGCCCTAATAATAAAACAAACACTAATTAAATAAACAAGCACATCGTATAAAAATCAAAGTATAAAACTACGATAGAAGCCAATAACCTTGATAGCTTATGAACTGTTATCTTATTATATATTCCATTGCATGTTAATTTAAATATTTTAAGTTGCGTCTACACTGCATACTTTGGTCTTATTTATTAGTTGTCCTACTTTTAAACCGGTTTGAACCCAAAATCTAAAACTTTATCGAATAAGCTACGTTTTACATTGGAGAACTAATGCCCGCAAGGGGACACTATTGTAAACTGATATTAAAAGTACGTTAAATACATATATTAAACGTTATAATAAACAAACAAAAAAAATTGCCTAAATTTTAAGAACATTTTGTTTCATTCCATTTTCAAAATTTGTGTAAAAGTTTGATATTTAAAATGCTCATAAAACGTCGGTAAAATTTATTTTTTGACCTATTATAAATCAGGGAGTTAAGGAATAAAACGACATCAATAACTTTATCTCAATTATTTACTTTAACGCTCCAATATATTTACTATGAATATTTGCCTGTAACTACTTAACGATTACACCCTGTTGAGTAAATCTTCAATAGGGAAACTCTCGGTACAGACCCTGGATGCAAGGTGGTCAACAGAATTAATCTTAGTAAAAAAAAAAACATTGTGTACGTAGTACTTTATTGGGTACACGTTTTTCCCCGCAGCTTTGCCCTCGTCAATTGGATTTCGATAACCAAATTCAGGCTTCAAGCTTCCATCAAGTTTCATCCAAATCGGTCCAGTATTTTCGAAATTTTGCGTTTACCAACAAAAAAATTAATCGATTTGCACAATGCTATTTTCTTGTACATTATGGGCTTGTGCTTTTATTTTCGAATTGACAAAATACTACAAGGTGAAATGTGCACATTTAACCTTTTTTTGATAGCTTAAATTTATCAACAAAACATTAAATATACACATTTAAATAGCCTCCATACATAATTCTAAAGATATAACGTAATTTGGCTACCCAGGACGACGTCAGACGTCAAATGACAGATGTTCCATGTTCCCGTGACAGGTTTACCTATTCGGCCATTTTTGCTGGGACATATTAGGGATATCTAACGCACCTAGACTTAGTGGAACCGAGAACAAACCGTGGTCGACATTATAGCATTTATAGCATGATTCAAGCCTAATAAAAAGGTATCTAAACACATCAAACAATGGTATTGTTTCCATTCTTATCAATTGGACACGGAAACCACATATACATAACAATAAATATATAAATACACAGACAAACCTATATTATTTACTCAATGTTTTGCACGATAAGATACAAAGAGAATCGTTGACATAGACTCATCGGCAAGATATCAATGCTGTCTGATGGAACTGAAAGATATCAACGGATCAATATATTTAAGACGTCGCACTATGGTTTAAAAGTCAATTATAATGAGAACTAGCTTTCGCCCGCGGCTCCAACCGCGTGGATGTCGGTTACCGCGATAAAAACTATCCTATGTCCTTCCCCGGGACTCAAACTATCTCCATTCCAAATTTCATCTAAATCGGTTTAGCTGTTTGAGCGTGAAAGCGTAATGGACAGACAGACAGAGTTACTTTCACGTTTTGACTGCTACGCAAGTGGTCGTGGGTTCGATTCCCACACGAGACACCACTTTGTGTGATCCACAAATTTTTGTTCCGAGTCTGGGTGTACTTTGTGTCCGTGATTTGTATGTTTGTAAAGTCCCCTGGGACGCAGGGCTTGTACCCTAATGCGGGAGTTGTCTTTTAAAAAGAAAGAAAGATAGTATGGAGTATGGATTAATTATCAAAATGCGTTTTGTAGTAATGACACCTTTGTGAACAGCAAACTTTGCGCTCTTTAGTTGTTACGCTAAAAATAGGTGATAACTTCAAGTCAATCAAATACACAGAATGAACCATAGTGCTCATCACACAAAGTTTTATCCTGGGTGGGGATCGAACCCACGACTTCTTGCGTAGTAGAGTGAGTCAGAAAAAAAAAGTTGTTTCGAATACTGCAATTTGGGTATCAAATTAAAGAGCTCATCGTAAGCATTTCAAAAAGGTATAACATGATTATAACTATAATACTAAAAAAGTTAGCAACCATTCTTT
Source organism: Herminia tarsipennalis (assembly GCA_945859575.2). Classification (NCBI taxonomy): domain Eukaryota; kingdom Metazoa; phylum Arthropoda; class Insecta; order Lepidoptera; family Erebidae; genus Herminia; species Herminia tarsipennalis. Next base: position 2,054,196 of record OX243834.2, on the reverse strand, counting down.
TTTAAATTTTTATCATTATATCTATGAAAACAATGTACATTTTAGATATTTTTCAGGACTTAATCGCGTGAATTATTCGATCGAAACGTCGGGTAAATAAAAGGTTCGTACCCTTCAATAATTTACGCGATTAAGTCCCGAAATATCTATACATATAATAAAACTGTAAATTTCACGTGTCTGTACATGGCCGAACTTTGTGAAAAAAAAAATTAGGAAATGTTCGAAAAGAGTATTTAAACACTTTGCTGCATTTTTAGAAATGTCTGTCTGTCTGTCTGTCTGTCTGTCTGTCTGTCTGTTTGTTTGAACACGCATCACGCAAAAACTACCGTACAGATTCGGTTGAAATTTTGCACGTGCAATCTAATAGATGCAGATTAACATTTAGGCTATAAATTATCACGCTTTTTCCCATAGGAGCTAAGCAGTAAGGGATAATGTTTGTAGCTATTTTTCGTTATAAATCAGTAACTACTAGACGGATCTTTATGAAAATTTGCAGTTTTATAGTAAATACTATAGGACATTATTTTACTATGAATCATTACGCTAACGTCTATGGGGAACGAGTAGCAACGTATTTTTTGTCGCACCATAATGGTTTATCACAAAATGTTCCAGAATTAGACATTATCTATAATTGTAACCCATGGAATACATAACTTCACGCTAAAACTAAAAGGAGCTAAACACAACATTGCTAAGTTTCATAAGAACAGTTATTTTGACGTGGCAAGTAGCGAACAGGATAGCCTCGAAGCTATGCTAGCGAACTTTGACGACGACGTCCCGGGCTCGAATCCGATGTCTGGTTATGTTCTTTTTGTATTTTGTTAAATTGTCTTTATCCTTTTTTAATATTTTTCTCAATGTTTTAGTTATTTTTTCGACCGTAAGTAACTTATTTACTTTGGTTATTATTTTTTTATATTAAAAATCAAGTAAATTATGCACGTAGGTTAGTTAATTATAGGTATTGCATGCACTGCGAGAGTATTTAATTAATCGTAGTAGAAATGAAAAACAATATTACATTATAATTAAAAAGTATTCGACATTTTCCAGAAATTATGAGTTCGTCTAAAAAAAAGACATTACACACGTAAAAAAAAACATGTAGCGCCATCTAGGAAATCAAATTGTTCACCGTGATCAAAAAATTCCTTATTTGTGAAAACATTTATTAGGGTATAGGTGCTTGAGATGCTGAGTGGCAACATTCTTGAAAGTAGATGGCGTTGTATTCAATAACGTTCTATACTTAGTAAAAGAAGTTTTAAAAAGAAACACATTGCTATGATTTTTAGAAATGTTTGTCTGTCTGTCCGTTTGTTTGACCACGCATCACACAGGGGCATCGAGGATCATGTTTTGGGGTTATGGTTGGAGATCACGTGTTCATTAATTCAACGATAATGAATGACTCAACATCGGTCAAGTGTAAGTAGGGTGACGGGAGGAGGGGGGTCAACCGTACCTTTAGAGATATCTGACATTTTCGCGGGCATGACACACATGACACGCTCTATGTTTGTTTACTAAAGTGTTACAGCAGTTTTACATGCATTTCAGTTGTATATCTTTACAGACAAAGGAAAATCCTGAAAAAACATTTTATTAGTATTGCGTTGTAACACTATATGAAATACACCCCATTTTTAGCCAAAATGGCAAAACAGAACCCTTATAATTCCCTTATGTCCGTCCGTCCGCAGCTTAGCTCAGAGACTATTAATGCTAGAAGGTTGCAACTTTGCATGATGAAATTACTAACGCCGATAAAGTGAAAGAATAAAATCTTGAAAATCATTATTTTTTAAGGGCCTCTCTTAAATGTAAAGTGGGGATGTGATTTTTTTCTCACCTACCCCATCGTGTGGGGTATCATTAGATAGGTCTTTTAAAAAGCGTTTAGTGTTTGTAAAGACTATTTTTAGATTTAAGGATTCCTTTGTGTATAATATTAGGCTTTATAGTGAACATTTTTGTTAGAGTCAAGTATCCCCCTGCCAGCTGGTATTCTCTCGTTTGCCATAAATTAATTTGCACTAATATTGTTTGCCATAATCGTCCCCGATCATAATATTTACTTGCACTATTATCATTTATACTAATAACGTTTGCCTTAACAACTCAACAGTAATAACTTTTATTTGCCATAAAATGACTTTCCATAGCAACATATATCATAATACTTAATTAGTTTCCATAAGTAACACGTCTCATAATCGACTCTTGACATAATCAAAATTTGATATAATTATGAAAATAATACATAATATTGTTAGGTCGAAATTAATTATCTTTAACACCCCGACTCAGAGCAATCCGACTCGGATAGGTTAGGTTAGAAGACTAAGGCGGGAGCGAAGCGAAGCGGAGCTCCCGCCTTAGTCTTCGTGTTAGGTTTTTTTTTTAAACCACCCAAAAGTAGGAGCCCCGCGAAGCGGGGCTCCGTCGAGTTTAGTAAGTAGGCGCCATATGAGGTTTAGTTTCAGGTTTAATTGTAAATAAAAAATCTGTGTCGTATAATCATTTATTAATCAACATAATTCAAGTATAGATAAGTAATAAAAAAAAAATTCTGAAAGTAACATTATTTTAAATTTAAGTTTATGAAAAAAAATTCTGAAAGTAACATTATTTTAAATTTAATTTAAGTTTATGGTATTATTGAAAACGAAAATTATAGCAAATACATTTATGGATTTAAATTATTATGACACTTGATCGATTATGACCAATGGAATTAGTGAAAGTCATTTTATGTCATTTCACGATTATGGCAACTGAAGCGTTATTTCTAATGAAATTATGGCAAATACCGGTATGGCATGTGAAATTATGGCATTTTAAATTATGACAAACATTAGTAAACCCTGCCAGCTAAATGGTTGATGTTGGGTATGTGAAAAAAATCACGGTAGTAGTATAAATACTTAAATTATAAGGAAAACTATCACAGTTCAGTACTTAGGCTTTACAAGTTTACGATCACATGGGAAGTAACAACATTTTCGTACAAATTCTATTGAAAATTATTAGGTAATAAGTAGGTATAACGTTGAAAGATTGAAACAAAAACAACAGAAAACCCACTTCTTAAGCCACACACCAAACTAACTATCTAAAAGAATAGAACAGAACGATTTTTATTTAGTACACAGAATACACATGTATAGACAATAATATAATTTAACAGGAAAAGTCATGCAGAAGATAAAAATAAACAATAAATAAAACAGTAAAATAATAAAAATAACAGTAGACAAAAAGAAAACAAACACAAATTAATAACAAATAACACAATTAACGAATAGAAGAAGAAGAAGTCTGTATTTGGTACTTATTTATTTTCACAAAGCTTTTGGGTGTTGAAACTATCAATAGATGAGTATATGACGATTCTCCGCTGCTGAGACATATCGCGGTTCACCCGACAGGATTGTTTCCAACATACTTACACAGAAGTTATTTCGTAACATAAACTACCTTAATTTAAACCCGACTTTCACGCGAACGAAGTCGCGGGCACAGCTAGTATCTAATATGTTTAAAAATCGCGAAAGATTAAAAACAAAAATTGTACATTATTCGGTTTTAGATAAATTGGCTATGAACAACTTAACTGCACCTAGGGCAGTTCCAGTTGCAAGTTAAACATACAAATACAACATAATATATTAACGAGGCTGATGAGTCAACGTTTACTATTTATGTAAGTGCTAATGTAACAACAAATGGACACTCAATACACTATAACAAGAATACCACTCATTATTGTGAAAATAAACAGAATATGACCGATAACGTTACATATTATACAACTATATGAGTATGTTGTTTAATGTTTTGTTCAGTATTAACGATTAAGGGGTCTCTGACTCGGTTGTTACTGAGCAGTAAGCAGGTGTGGATCCTGCCTCCAAATAAGTTTATGGGCACCATGAAGGTTATGGGTATGGTAGCGGTAGTGTAACACCATTGAATGAAATGGAACTGATGATGAAGACCACAGATAACCAGCGGAACTACTCAATAATAAATCTTGCGGATTGCGATCTGAGTACCGTGCTCGATACCTGATACTTCGCCTCCATCAAATCATGTAATGAAGCTGATAGTCTAGTATCAGGTGAACTCCTCAAAAACCAACGGCCTTGTATCGCAAAACGCAACATTTTGTGAAAAGAAATGAGCAGTTTGGATTATGCTATTGTACAAACAATTACAAATCAATATACAAAAAATTGAGAAATAAAAACTTTTACAAAAACATAAAAACTGACTTCAAAAATAAATATGAGGTTACTAAAAAGCAAAAAATAATTAAACATTTTGAAGTTGGTGCCTAAAACATAAAACTACATTTCCTAGCATCAACTTCAAAAATTTTAATTACCTGTTTTTGTACATCACCCATGTACAAAAATAGGTAATTAAACATTTTGAAGTGAAGGTGTATCTATGTGTAAAGATACACAGATACGCACGTAAAGCGCATTTGGTATCATAGGGCCCAAACGGATGGACAGAATTGGATGCCTTTTTAGGGTTCTTTATTAGAAAAGTTGGGGGAAGAGAGGAAGGCGTTTGCCCTGCAGTGGAACACGGACACTTAGGTTGAAATAAACATTATCTTGTTGAGAGATCCGTTTCTGGAGACATTTTTAATATTTTTATTAAACGAATGGCAATGACTGCAATCAATATTGTTTGCTGTGAATGTTAATTTATTGGAATTTAGTGGAATTAGCGTAGGCTTCCTAATTTCCTCCTGACCGACTTCGCGGTCAGGCATCCAAATTTAGCGGGAATTAGCCAACTACTGTGCACTATATAATCTTCTGCGTAGTTACCTAGTCTCTGATTGAAATTGGCCGCCGTCACGGAAAAATCAGTTTAAGACACCATTATAATAATATCTTGGGACAACTCACACAACGCTATCTGATTCCCAAACTAAGCAGAGCTTGTACTATGGAAACCAGACAACTGATAAACATACTTATATATTTCTAAATACATACATATTATAGATATTACACCCAGACACAGAATAAACCATCGTGCTCATCACACAAAGTTTTATCCTGGGTAGCAGTATAGCTAGTATCCGTAGCAATCGGATACACTCCCACCGCGCCACAGAGGCAGTCAAAATTATAAATATTTAAGTATTTTTATAGGCATTTCTTGCCAATTACTTTACAAATACAATAATTGCATTTTTGAAAGATAGAAAAATTTTAAGTCCAGACCCAGGAATCGAACCCGAGACTTCCGTAGCCAAACCGGGGCCAGAAGCGAACCACCTATCTGGACTATGTTACTAGACCTAAAATATTTCTATCCCTTGATGCTCGCGAGTTTGGGCCCTCGCATGCGCCATCTAGTCTGTAGTTAAAGAACTATCACGGCTTTTGTTATTGCTTCGTTACAGAGAGCATTTCAACAAATTATGATGTATCAGGCCGAATATTGAAGTAATTTTTATAGGCATTTCTTGCCAATTACTTTACAAATACAATAATTACATTTTTGAAAGATATAATTTTTTTTTCAAAAATGCAATTATTGTATTTATATGTAAATACTTGTCAATGAAAAATAGATAAAAAAAAATTATAATAATATTGAATGCCGGTCAACAAAGATATATGGTAGGTACACGTGAAACAAAGACATAAACATGCAACTCCACGTAAAAATAGTCAGCTATAGCCACTTATCTAATTAAACAATTTTTAGGAAACGTGACCGATAAGGCTTCGTAAATAGACGACGTATACAAAGTTATGAAAATCGCTGCTCACTGGGATGTCATTTTCATAGCTACTTGTTAAAAATGTGAAAATACATTGTAATGTAAAATTGATAAGAGGTTATATTTCTGCAAGTACGGAGATTTTTACTGAATGACTAGATGGAAGGATGGTTCGTAATTTTTTTTTTTTTTAACACCTACCGAAATCAATAATCCCTGTGTCGCGAAGACTGCCTCTATGGCGCGGTAGGAGTGTGTTCGACTGCTACGCAAGAGGTCGTGAGTTCGATTCCTATACGGGGCACCACTTTGTGTGATCCACAAATTGTTGTTCCGAGTCTGGGTGTACTTTGTGTCCGTGATTTGTATGTTTGTAAAGTCCCCCGCGACACAGGGCCTACTGCGGGAGCCGTCTTCAAACTTCGTCTTTCCATCAAAAAAACATCTCATTTGTTTTTTTACTGACACGGAACAACAATTAGTGGATCACACAAAGTGGTGTCCCGTGCGGGAATGCAACCTACGACGTCTTGCGCAGCAGTCGCTAGAAATAACCAGTGGACTGGCCTGTTGGTCTAGTGGTTAGTGACCCTGACTAAGCCATCTAAGCCAGAGGTCGTGTGGGTTCGATCCCCACCCAGGATAAAACTTTGTGTGATTAGCACGATGGTTTATTCTGTGTCTGGGTGTTATTTATCTATGACATATACATATGTATTTAGAAATATATGTATATTATAAAATTATTATAATTATGGGCTTAATCGTGTCAATAATTTAAGGTAAAATACCTTGTTTGGAAAGTCTATCCGTGACCACGGCCGTTGCAATACGGTCGAAACGTCGGGCAATAGACAAGGTATTTTACCTTAAATTGTTCACGCGATTAGGAACCGAAATTATAATAATTTCATAATGTGTACAAGTCGCGAAAGTTTATCAACATAAATATATGTATGTTTATCATATCTGGTTGCCATAGTACAAGCTCTGCTCAGTTTGGGATCAGATGGCGTTGTGTGAGTTGTCCCAAGATATTATTACTATTATATCAGAGGCAGGGGGGGCAAAGAGAAATCATTGACATAGTTCAGCCCCACTAGGCAAGTATCTATTCCATTGTCAAGGATAGTAACTGGTAGCAGTTACTATCCTTGACAATGGAAAGTTTGGCATCCCGTCGTTGAATTCATTTATCAAGGTATAGACAATTGTTAGATGTGTGTTAGAATTGTCTTTCTCGTTACGCTTTTTGAGTAGGTACATATCTACTTTTAAGCTATACTTTACTAAGCTATACCTACTTTATAGCAATACTATTGACCGTGTAATGATACTACTACTCGATATAATATCAATCAAACGACTCAATCATACGATATCGACTCCTTACACATCTATACTAATATTATAAAGCTGAAGAGTTTGTTTGTTTGTTTGAACGCGATATTCTCAGGGACTACGAATTAAAAAATTCTTTCACAGTTGGATAGCCCATTTATCGAGGAAGGCTATAGGCTATATATCATCACGCTACGACCAATAGGAGGAGGATTTGCCCCGTTTTTGCAACATTTCTCACTGCTGCTCCGCTCCTATTAGTCGTAGCGTGATGTTATAGTCTATAGGCTTCCTCCATAAATGGGCTTTCCAACAGTGAAAGAATTTTTTAATTCGGACCAGTAGTTCCTGAGATTACCGTGTTCAAACAAACAAACAAACTCTTCAGCTTTATAACATTAGTATACATGTGTAAGGAGTTGATACGGGGTACCGTATGAGTCACTCGCACGGCGTCGTTTGCAAGTGAATTTTATTTATTTATTTATTTATATAATCATCACTTACAACTTTTAACATTACATATTGCGATTACCTGATTAAGTCGACACCGACGGGAGGAGGGGGTTGGGGGTTACACTTTCATTACCCCTAAAGAATAGCTGTTTCATCCATGTGGGGGTAAATACCCGATTACCCGCAGGCAGGTGGAACCCAGAATCTAAATGGAGTTTTCTCGTAAAGCGTATCAAAAAATGAAGCCATTGACTTTGGCACTGGACATTCGAATAATTAGTGCGGTCTATAAATAACGTTACGATCCATGTGTAATTTTGATTAATATAATTTTTGATTACCTCGATTTATTATAATTAATTATACTAATCCTCAGATAAGCGGTTATAAAAATTAAAATAAAACACGTAATGTTTCATAATCTGATTATGCATTTGTGTCATGTCATTATTGCATTGTTCTAGTAAAGTTTTCAAGAAAGAACTCTAGAATGTTTGGCCTTTTTAATCCCCGTTGTAAGAGTAGGAGTGTATCCACTGGGGCAACACCTATGGACTTAACTACTTCCATGCAGTGGTTTTTAGATAAGCATGTTTCATTAAAATCCTTTCAGCCGTTTAAAGAGTGATCGATACCACTATTATCACCAAATAAACGACACTTTAGTAATAATAATAATAATAATATCTAGGGACAACTCACACAACGCTATCTGATCCCAAACTAAGCAGAGCTTGTACTATGGAAACCAGACAACTGATAAACATACTTATATATTTCTAAATACTTACATATTATAGACACAGACACAGAATAAACCATCGTGCTCATCACACAAAGTTTTATCCTGGGTGGGGATCGAACCCACGACCTCTTACGTAGCAGTCGGATACACTCCCACCGCTCCACAGAGGCAGTCCCTTTGATGCGTGTATGATCCCCCAGGCGTTCATAGGCAACTCCATTTTAATAAAATTAATTCAGTACTTAGGTATCTCCTAAAATTCACCCAAGTAATCATAGAGGAGTATTTTTCGGGGAAAGTTTTAGTGTATAGAACGTTGTTCTAAGTAGGCCCGCTGTCCTCCACCGTAAATAGAGATTAAAACTATAGAAATATTATAAAGCTGAAGAGTTAGTTTGTTTGGTTGAACGCTATAATCTCAGGAAGTAATAGTTCGAATTGAAAAAATATTTTAGTGTTTACCATTTATCAAGGAAGGCTATAGGCTATATGACATCACGCTACTACCAATTAAAGCGAAACATTAATGAAAACCGGGCAAATGCATGTCGGGCCACGCACAATGTAGGGTTCCGTAGTTCCCCCCCCCCCCCATTCCGAATAATGTGTTTCATACTTACAACATTATGTCTACTTAATAATAGTTTTCAATGGAATTTTGTTACTTCCCATTTGATCAGCTGTGAACTTGTAAAGCCTACTTAGCTGTGATAGTTTTCCTTTTAATTTCACTATATAAACTACTATCGTTATTTTTTTCACATACCCAACATCAACCATTTAGCTGGCAGGGTCCAGTCAAGAGTCCCCTTGACTGGACACTTGACTCTAACAAAAAAATGCACTTTAAAGCTTATTATTTTACAAACGAATCCCTAAATCTAAAAGTTGTCTTTCCAACCCCTAAACGATTTAAAAAAAAACTTTCGAATGATACCCCACGATGGAGTAGGTGAGAAAAAAATCACACACCCACTTTACATAATAGGGAGGTACAGATTTTTTTTTTTCACGATTTTATTCTTTCACTTTGTCGGCGGTTACAGCCTCCTAGCACTAACAGTCTCTAAGCAAAGGTGCGGACGGACGGACGGACGGACAAGGAGAAACTATAAGGGTTTTGCCATTTTGGCTACAAAACTCTAAAAATGTTTCAATAACGGGAAAAAATGGCGCTGACGAAATTGCGAGGGTCAGCTAGCAATTTCCTCAAAGATCAATAACTTACTACAAACCACATACCTTAATATGTTCTTCTCTAAACACGTAAGGCCCAATTTCTTCAACTTTCAGCTTGACCCCAGGTGTCCCCGCCAGGATCTCATCAACGTTTGTAATGTTGAAGAAGTGCAGCTCCAAGTACATGGGTATGGGCGTCTCACGCCATATACTGAACGACATTGAATCTTTGGTTAACACCATCATCTGGGAAAAGAGAGATTTTAATTAGTTTTTTTAGTTACAGATATTAATTAATAATAATAATAAAATAATATCTTGGGACAAGTCACACAACGCTATCTGATCCCAAACTAAGCATAGCTTGTATTATGGAAACCAGACAACTGATAAACATACTTATATATTTCTAAATACATACATATTATAGATAAATAACACCCAGACACAGAATAAACCATCGTCACACAAAGTTTTATCCTGGGTAGGGATCGAACCCACGACCTCTTGCGTAGCAGTCGGATACACTCCCACCGCGCCACAGAGGCAGTCATTAATGAGGATGGCAAATCTGGACTGGGTTGCACTTGCACCGTGACCAAGTGACTTGACTAAGTGGTCACAATGGCCATCTTATGACCACGGTCGGTGCACCCGGTCGAAACGTCCAGTAATCCATAAGATTAACTTATTTTATGAAAATATTAGCTATCCCGCGCAATTTCGCATGCGTAAATTTTCCCCGTTTTTGCAACATTTCACGTCGCTACTCCGCTCCTATTAGTCGTAGCGCGATGTTATGTAGCCTATAGCCTTCCTCGATAAATGGGCTATCCAACAAAAAAAGATTTTTTCAAATCGGATCAGTAGTTCCTGAGATTAGCGCGTTTAAACAAACAAACAAACTCTTCCGCTTTATAATATTAGTGTAGATATACGGGTCTCAAACGCGTGAATAATTTAAGGTAAAATACCTTGTTTATTGCCCGACGTTTCGACCGTATTGCAACGGTCGTTGTCACGGGTAGTTACATAATGTGTACAAATCGCGAAAATTTATCGACATTTATTAACTTACTAGCTGTCCCGCGCAACTTCGTATGCGTAATTTTTCCCCGTTTTTGCAACATTTCTCGTCGCTGCTGCGCGCCTATTAGTCATAGCGCGATGTTATATAGCCTATAACCTTCTTCGATAAATAGGCTATCCAACAAAAAAATATTTTTTTAAATCGGACCAGTAGTTTCTGAGATTAGCGCGTTTCAACAAACAAACAAACTCTTCCGCTTTATAATATTAGTATCTAGATTTATAAAAGAAGAGTTAATTGATATTTTTGCCAACTATCGTCGACTACCAATTTGGCATGGGATAGTCGGCTTTCCTAACTAGGCGATACAGCCCTGTCATACCAACCCTTACCACGTCTCCCTAGTAGAACCTACTCAATGTAGATCATTGGAGTAATTGTCATAATCGCCACGATTGGCGAGCGAGTTGACGATCGCAGTAAGGCTTTAAAGTACGCAGAGGACGCTGCTGTCCGTCCTCTGGTGTGACATCATTCAGTCGCCTTGACGACCACGACAGAAAGAGATGGGGTGGTACTATTCTTAAACCAGTACCACGCATCCCTATTAATCAATATCTATACTAATATTTTAAAGCTGAAGAGTTTGTTTGTTTGAACGCGGTAATCTCAGGAACCACTGGTCCGAATTGAAAAATTCGTGCACTGTTGGATAGCCCATTTATCGAGGAAGGCTATATAACATCACGCTACGGCCAATAGGAGCGGGGCAGCCATGAGAAACGTTGCAAAAACTGGGAAAATATATGCAGACGAAGTTGCGCGGGACAGCTAGTTATTTTGATATATACCTAGTAGAGATATTCTATAAATAGAAGAGACGTGGAGTCAGTGATGGTGACCAAACAGTTTGGGAGATCAGCGAAATTAAAGAACATTAACACTGGCAGGTCTAGTCACCATTTTCCTAAAAAAAATCACACCCGTCTGAGTGAGGATAGATCATGGAAAGCTGACGGTCCTGCTCCTAATCTCCTCCTGTCTTGTCGGAATTGTGTCCCATCGGACTATGAGAGGGAGAAAAGATAACTAGCAATATGGGATTGTTGACTGCCTCTGTGGCGCGGTGGGAGTGTTTCCGACTGCTACGAAAGGTCATGGATGCGATTCCCACACGGGACAAAACTTTGTGTGATCCACAAATGGTTGTTCCGAGTCTAGGTGTACTTTGTGTCCGTGACTTGTATGTTTGTAAAGCCCCCGCGACACAGGGCTTGTACCCTAATGCGGGAGTTGTCTTTAAAACAAAAAAAAAATATCTTACAGGCGAGTAGCTCTGGCGAGTCTAGGTATATTTTTATACCTAAACCTGACTTTTGTTAGGGAGTGAACCTTCTGTACGTAGTACTATTACTTATTCTGTGACTATACCTATCTCCTGCGTTGTCTAGTTTCTTGTGAAATTGGTTGTTGTGACCGAAATCGGTTATAACTTTGATGTAAACTAATATTATAAATGTAAAAGTAACTCTGTCTTTTACGTTTTCACTCTCAAACCGCTAAACCGATTTAGATAAAATTTTGTATGGAGATAGTTTGAGTACCAAGGTATGACATTTTTATCGCGATAACCGATATGCACGCGGGCGGAGCTGCCGGCGAAACCTACATTAAATCTATTTTATTTTAATCTTTATTTATTTAGGAGCTTTTAGTCATAATATGACCATTGATGTTTAGCTCACTCACTACATTAAATCTTAATAATTCAAAGTATTAGTAAAATTGTAAACTGAAAGAATCTATACAGGGTGTAACAGAAAGGTTTGGTCATATTCAAGGGTTGGTATGTGCCCATTATACTGAGTGCACATACCTAATTTAATCAAAATCGGAGTACCTACAGTAAAAAAAAAATTTTTTTTTCATGCGTTTATTTATGAATGAAAAAGTAATTAATAAAAAAAGTATGACTTAAAAAGTTAATTTATAATCCAATCGAATTTTGTACCAGGGGAGGTATAATTCTTATGCCATACGCCTTTCACTACTGAATTTTGACAAATGGAATATGCTATAACTATGTAATAATAATAATGCAACCAGCTATGACACCATGGTAGATACAATACTGATAACATACCCTATCCGCTGCTGAAATTTGACAACACCTTTCTGTTACACCCTGTATATAGATACTGTCACATGTATCTTTCAAACGTCCTCACTTTTAATTACTTGGCATTACATTATTGAAGGACCTGTAGGTAACAAATTAAACCTTTTAATCTGAATAATGATATAGGTACTTAGGTAATCTGTAGACTGATAATAACATAATCACTAGAAAACAAAGAAAACTGTCCAAATATAAGATTTATCTTTACATCTAAATACATATTATATTGTTGTTTCACATAACAATTAGATTATTTTTATGGAAATAGGTACTTATATACATTTACTTTTGCATGTTTTAATTTGTGTAAGTGTGGGTAAATTTACGGTCAGTAACTAAACGATTGCTTCTTTAAATCGGCTGATTTAAAAAAAACCCCAACATACAGTACGATCAACGTAACTTGACCGGATTAAAGTTAGGTTCTTATCACTTTCGCGCATGTCATGTCACGAGATGCGACCTTAAAATTACTTACGAAAACGATTAATTATGTTTAATCGATTAAAAACACTAACAAAATTTTAATTTAACTATATAAAATAACTATTCAAATCTATACTAATATTATAAAGCGAAAGAGTTTGTTTGTTTAAACGCGCTAATCTCAGGAACTACTGGTCCGATTTGAAATTTTTGTTGGATAGCCCATTTATCAAGGAAGGCTATAGGCTATATAACATCACGCTACGACCAATAGGAGCGGAGCAGCAATGAGAAATGTTGCAAAAACGGGAAAAAATTACACAGACGAAGTTGCGCAGGACAGCTAGCGTAAGTATAAGTGTAACATAGTGTAGGTACAGTATTTAAGGTTTATAATTTCGGCGTGAATTTTGGTCGCTAGTGAATGGTAACCGATGTGTAATCGTAATCACTGATGTCACCAAGGAACAATAAATTAGTCTCACTCACTATCGTCTGGTCTCAATAATCTAACTATCGATAGATTTGGCTACTAGAGGTAGGTATATATTTGACGTAAGCACCATACAAAATATGTCAGAATTCAACCTCTAGTAGCCACATCCATCGATAGGTAGATTATTGAGACCGGCCGTATACCTGCCTATCGTTATTCGTAATCAGCACTTATGTATGACATACTGTCGTAAAAAAAAATACTATCGTAATAACACCGTGATGGTTAGTCGATCGATCAACTGGAACGGCATTGCAACGTGCTTAAGTACTCCTAAACGTAGTTATTTCAGTTACATTTAAGCGGCTGGTTTTGACTAAATTAGCCAATTAGGAGTTAGTGATATAAGATAGTTCATAGAGGCTGATCTAGGGGTAGAAGCTAAGAGATCTGTAGGAAAAAATTCATAGCCTACAAACTGCGCGAGCAGTTTGGCGACGACATGTTTTTGTAAACAATGTTACCAAAATGTAATAATAATAATAATAATAATTAAAAAAAAAACTTTTTCATGTTTAGCAAATCGAAGCGGCGGTAGCCTAATGGCTAAGGTATCGGTCTCGCAATCATGAGGTTCCAATCCTACCCATTAAACTAACCTAACACAAGCCACTGAGCTTATCTGGAGGAGTTAACAGGATTGCTAGTAATGTGGGGCCTACAATCCCACATTGCTAGTTTTTTTTTTTTTTTTTTTATTTTTTTTTTTTAATCTCACTTTAATTTTGGGGTTTTTATCCTGTAAGGACATGTCAACCCCATCATAACTCATTACAAGGTGAGTTCTTATATAAGGTTAACTAATTAACTTTACTGACATTAGGTTAGTTTAATGAGACGAATCGCTGCTTACCCTATTGTCACTAAGCGACATAATTTTTTAGCCTCCTCCGATGCTGGTCTTGCCAATATACTTTGAATTATGCCTACATCCAGCTTATTTAATTTTAACTCAGTCAGCAGCAATTCGCGTTCATTTTTATTTCGGACACACTCCATCAGCAAATGTTGTACATCCTCAATTATGTTGCAGGTCGTACAGTTTGGTGATGTAGTTTTCTTCATTAGGTATGCAAATTTTGCCGATGGATAGTGTCCAGATCTAAGTCTAAGAGCTAGCTTAATATAATTCCTACTTAAGTTAACGGCATCAAACCAGGGCGTGCGAGGAAGCTCATTCTGTATGGTCCTATACCATATACCTTTATCTATAGATGTTATTCCGAACTGCTGATTCCAGTCACTAAAACATTTTTGTTTAAATTTAGGTATTAATTCCCAATGGTCTGGTATATAATTAATTAAATTGCCATCAACAGCTGCTAGTTTAGCCGTACGGTCAGCTTCCTCATTCCCTTTCAAGCCAATATGTGCTGGAACCCATTGCAATATAACATCTTTGCCTTTTACATTATAAGCTATAATGTTTTTAAGGATGTCATAGGCTATCGATGCACCTCTGCGGCCAGAGGCGCACCGAGCCACATGTTGCAAGGCACTCTTACTGTCTGAAAATATAACTATTTTGCTCACATTTAAATTAATTGCGTAAGATAAGGCCTTATATATAGCAATGAGTTCCAACGACATTATTGATACATCAGCATCAATTCTAAAACCTGCTTTATAATGTAAGTTTTGGTCATAAAAGGCGGCTCCTAGACCATGGTGGCCTTTAGATCCATCAGTAAATATACGGTGCCAGCCGATATATTTGTTATTTAATTTTACGATTACATTGTTTAACAATACATTCGGGTCTAAACATGTTTTGGGATATTGAATATTTTTGAAAGTTACATTGATAATGTTCGTAATATCTATACTTGTCATCCACTTGTCCAACTGAAACATCTCGAGAATATTGGTTGACTTAATGTTAATTTGACTTACATCTTTGAAAGTGTTAACAAGTAAAGGTTTTCTTTTATTTTGCCAATATCTGTTATTACAAAGAGCACTTAGATCTGAAATCATGTCGACTGTTGTGCTATTAGACCAAGAAACTAATTTTAAGTTATATTTATAAGCTAAGTACAATCTTCTCAATGACAATGGCATTATGTTAAGCTCACTTTCCATGACATGGATCGGTGAGCTTTTAATAAAACCTCCTATTAATCTCAACGCTTGGTTTTGTAATTTATCTAATTTGGCAGTATGCGTTTTCGCACAACAATCATAAATGAAACAACCATAGTCCATTCGGCTTCTGATTAGTGCGATGTATAATCTACGCAAATGGGTCATGTGTATGCCGAAACTGCTACCTACAAGTACTTTTAATACATTTAGAAGTTTTGAACATTTTTCTGTTATCTCATTTATGTGCTTGCTCCAACGCAGACTTCTATCTAACCATATCCCTAAGTATTTGATACATTCAGCAAAGGCTAGACTATGCCCGTATACTTTTAATGTGGGTAATATTCTTCTACGACCCCTACTAAAGAGGCAGTAATTTGACTTCATGGGTGACAAATCTAATCCTAGCTCATCTAACGAAGAGACTACAGAATCTAGTGCTCTTTGCATGTACATTTCACTTTTATGAATATCTTTGTCTTTAATATACAGAACATAATCGTCTGCATATTGCGACAACATAACGAAAGGAGGTAACCGACCTAAATGACATGTTATTAAATTAAAAATTAAAGGAGACAAAGGATCTCCCTGGGCTAAACCTTTATTGGTCCACCTGGTTATTGTTGAATCACTGTTATTATCCACCTTAATTTCCAGCTTTCTTTCGCTTAAAAATGACCAAATATAAGTGCAAAATTTTGCTCCGATCTTTAATTGATCTAACATTTTTATAGCAACATCAATCGACACGTTATTATAGGCGTTCTCAATGTCTAGGAAGCAAGCCAAGGTAGATAAGTTTTCAGAAAATCCTATTTGGATGTAAGTTACTAAATGAGTAATCGCGTCTAGGCAAGAATGGGACTTCCTGAAACCAACAGTATATGGTGATAAAATCCTATGTTTTTCTATGTACCACTCAATACGTTTAAACAACATTAGATGAAAAATCTTACATAGACAAGAAATTAAAGAGATGGGACGGAGTTTAAGCTCTGCGCTACTATTATTAAGTTTAGGTATTGGAATGATTTTAACATTTCGCCATTGATGAGGGACAGAACCGGAATCGAATATTTTGTTGTATATGTTAAGAAGGAATAATTTAGCTATATCCGGTAGATTATAAATCATGGAATATGAAATCCCATCCTCGCCCGGTGCTGTATCTTTTTTCTTAAGGCATTGCTCGAGTTCTTGCACATTGAATCTGCATTCCAAAGTTTCGTTTGTCGAAATAAAGTCGGGAATTGAATTTAATACATAATCGGGTGTGAGTGAGTACAGCAATTCTTTTTGTTTATCAAGAGGGGGGAAGCTTTTTGTTTGTCTAAAACCTTTTATCCATCTCATGCGACGCCATACCTCAGGGGCAGAAACTTTATTGTCAATGGAGTTGCAAAAATTTTGCCAGCTTAAGGACTTCGCTTTTTTAATTAATTTTTGGGCTTCCTTTGATTTTTCATTAAGCTTACAAAGATTTTCTGGTGTAGGGTTACGGCGAAATTGAGACAAAGCTAACCTTCTCTGTGCCACTGCCTTTGACAATATCGGATTCCAGTAATCTTTTGGCTTAAATTTATTGGTGGGTTTAAAGCAACATTTAATGTATGGAATGTATTGCTCACTCGCATTATTAACTTGTTCTACGAAAAGGTTATACATCTCTTGAAGATTATCATAAGTGTTATGAAAAATTTGATTGCCTGCTAACAATTTTTTAAACTCCAACCAATTGGCTTTTTTAAAATTTCTTTTTTTAATAGTACTGAAATTATTGCTAATATTAATTGATGTTTTAATGATTAAGTGATCACTACCAATATTTTCGTTAAAAACTTCCCAATTACATTTTAGCGCGATATCTGTTGATGCAAACGTAATGTCTGGCGAAGTCTGTTGCAAATTTCCATTGACTAATTTGACTCGGGTAGCCATCCCATTGTTTAGAGAAACGAATGAATTTTCTAAAGCTGAATTCATAATTTGTACCCCTCTTGTGTCGGTTTTTACCGACCAATTTGTGTGGTGACCATTGAAGTCTCCGGCTATTATAGTAGACTTAAAAAAACTCGAAAATATTTCCATTGCTAGTTATCGTTAAAAAAAAAACTTCCCAGATGTTCTTCTCTTGAAGTTAGTCAAAATAAAATTCTTTGAAGAACAGCTGCGTTTTTCTCATTAAAGGTCGTCCATTAATCACATGATAGTCTCGTAGTGGGGGGGGTTCGGAAATAATCACGAAAGATCACCAAGGGGAAGGGGTATAGTGAGAAATCACGTGTATTTTTCCGAATCCTGATTCCTCAGATTTGACTAGCGTTGAATCAACTGCACCCATCACCTCCAGTTGACCGGTCTTGGACCTATTCTACCCTTCCGTAGTGGGAGACTCACATGAATGTGAAAATTGTTAAGTCATTTTTTTGAAACAAACCTACAAAAAATAACTCAACAATTCAATTAGAGTCTAGAACCTCACCGAGTATATCACCAAAGTGGGGGGAAAAGTGGGTAAAAAAACATCACGTGATTTATGGGCGCCGCCATAGGTATTCTTTAATAGGCTCAAGTGTAAGTGCTCGCAGCTTCGCTCGGGTTTGTTCCCCCCTTGAAGCTTGAGTTGCCCAGAAATATTTCCTTCTTCCTTGTCCAAGTATATCACAAAAGAAACCTAACTGCAACATTTTAGCTAGGTCCAAGTTCAAGCGTTGATCAACGTTTAGCCCGGTGGCGAAGGGTCCTGAGAACACCATTCTATTCGGCTTCCCTTTGAATTCTAGTGACTTATTATTGTAGGTACAAAATCCGTATCCAACAAGACAAATAACAATATCTTAGGAAAACTCACAATGCTATCTGATCCCAAACTAAGCAGAGCTTGTACTATGGAAACCAGACAACTGGTAAACATACTTATATATATCTAAATACATACATGTTATAGATAAATAACACCCAGACACAATAAACCATCGTGCTCATCACACAAAGTCTTATACTGGGTGGGGATCGAACCCACGACCTTCTTGCGTAGCAGTTGGACACATTCCCACCGCGCCACAGAGGCGGCAGTCAGTGAAATTTTCGTATCGGTTTACCTCAGGAAAATTTTAACTCTTCGCCTCTGCTTTAGCCATTTTTTTTTTTAAAAGCTACTCCCGCATTAGGGTACAAGCCCTGTGTCGCGAGGGACTTTACAAACATACAAGTCACGGACACAAAATACACCCAGACCCGAAACAACAATTTGTGGATCACACAAAGTGGTGTCCCGTGTGGGAATCGTACCCACGACCTCTTGTGTAGCAGTCGGACACACTCCCACCGCGCCACAGAGGCGGTCAATCCAGCCGCTTGTATTTATATTAATTAGTTTTTTTTTATGTTACAACACCAAAGCCTGCCTATTGGACGCGACACAAATAGATGGCGCGCAAGTTGTTGATTTGACGTCACACTTATTGATAAAAATTTTCAGTGTGACGTCAAACATCAATCATATTCACACAATCTCAATAAATGTTTCACAATCTTCTTTCATATCAACGGTTAATCAATTTCTTCACCTACGAAGAGCCTATAGCCACTGGCGGATGCAGGAGAAGGGGCTAAGAAGCTCAAGCATTCCCCACCCGCCTCCCCTAGCCACTTCCATAATGAATTTACCTTGATAGAAAATACCCTTTCAGGTAAAGCCTATTCCAAAACATATATTTTTTTTTTAAAAAGACGACTCCCGCACTAAGGTACAAGCCCTGTGTCGCGGGGGACTTTACAAACATACAAGTCACGGACACAAAGTACACGCAGACTCAGAACAACAATTTGTGGATCACACAAAGTGGTGTCCCGTGTGGGAATCGAACCCACGACCTCTTGCGTAGCAGTCGGACACACTCCCACCGCGCCACAGAGGCAGTCAAACATCATCATAGATTGCACAGCAGGGTCAAGGTATTTTGGTTTTTGAGAAGGAAACAGAAAGAAAAGTAGTTTTATGGATGGATGGACCCATAAAACTAAAAGACCGAATTTGCCACTAGAAGTAAAGGCTGGATTTGTTCAAAAAAAACAAAACAAAGCTACATCCACCACTTAGTAACCAATATGTTGCCTTGATTGTAACATTATCGGAGTTCGTCATGAATTCCTGCGACCGCCACGTTTTTATACACGCGAGACATGATATTAATCCTATTATTAATTATCACGTAATCAGACAATACCGTAATTAATGACTAGCTGTTTATTAACCAAGACATTATTTTAGAGTTAGTTTCATTGCTAATGCTAATACAAATGCTATCTACATCACTTCGAGGCGAACGGCTGAGCGCATTTTAGTTCAAACCTACATTTTTTTAAACTTTACGTTTTATTTTCTGTTTTGGAGCAAAGAGTTTAAGTAAACATAACATAATCATCATTATAGAGTTCCCACTGCAGGCCTTATGAGAGAGTGTCCCTGTAGCAGTACCAACAAGATCCAAGATCAAACTCCTGAATTGATTCGATAACCGTTGGGCCGCGGCCCGTCAAGCAATATCACCTCGCCAGGACGGAGAATCCGCCCTTTGTGTAGTAGGGAAGTAACACCTTGCCCTCCAAAATGCCACATGAGCTCAATGAAGATTGGTGGATGATTGGAGGATGAGGATTCTTCACGAGGTATTTCTTCAGTATTTGTCCTATAATTCTTTAAACTATAACAGCTTTGTATCACACAAAACAATGTGCAGATACCTACCATTAGTAGCTATTTCATACACAGTATATGACACATCAGGCCTGCGTTTGTTAAATAAATACAAAATTAAACTTTGATCATTACATTACAATATCCTTTGTTTCCGTTCGCAAGTAATCTGCAACTTTAATATTCTTTGTTACACATAATCTGAGTCATCAATTCAAAAAACCTTACTCTCATATTTTTATGAGAAGAAATTTGACGGAGAATTATTAGATGAAGTACAGACTAGTGGCATATCCACTAGTAGAAGTGGGCAGGGGTATAGTCCGTTCGGTAACGGCCGGTCTCAATAATCTACCTATCGATGGATTTGGCCATTAGAGGTATATATTTGACATAAGCTCAATACAAAATATGTAAAAATTCTACCTCTTGTAGCCAAATCCATCGATAGGTAGATTACTGAGACCGCCCGTAAATAGGACATTTATCGACAATGTGGTCGAAGGTGGCTAGGGAAGGAAAAGAAGATGTACATTGCGAAACAAATGTCACTAGTCCGGTCAATTTAGACATTCGAAGTTACATAAAGTCCCAACAAGCTGAATTTCTGTGAAGTTGTTCAAAACATAAATTATAAACAATGTCTAGAAGTTCCCCACCATTCCCCTGTAAGGAAAAAAAATAATTCGTGGTCAAAGGTCAAAAAAATGAGTTTTTCGCGATTTTCAGCAAAACGGTAAGTTTATCATAAAAGTACCTCAGAAAAAAATTGTAGACCATAAAATTATCTATAAAAAATGTATCACTACTTTTTTTCTTACGAGCCACCGTTTCTGAGATATAACGATTCAAAAAGTTATAAAAGTTGTTATCGTCATAATATGCACACGTTTCCACGCCATCTATGAGGTAGTGTAATCTGAAGATTCTAAAATCTGAGGATTTTCTTCTTTCACTCTCTTCATTTAATTTCTCCCCACAAAATAAGCATAGTTCTTTGAAACAAAAAGCTGATTCACTGATACGTGATCTAGTACGAGGAGGACTTGCTGTGGATGTACTGGCTTCTTGTTCTTCACGTTGTCTTTTATTAGCTGCAGCAATAGGAGACTTTCGAGTATAATTTTTACGGCAATTTTCATGTATTGTCACAGATTTATGATTTTTGAGATATTCCGAAAAATCATCAGCATCATGACGATAACAACTTTTATAACTTTTTGAATCGTTATATCTCAGAAACGATGGCTCGTAAGGAAAAAAGTATTGATACATTTTTTATAGATAATTTTATGATCTACAATTTTTGTCTTAAGGTACTTTTATGATAAAACTTACCGTTTTGCTGAAAATCGTGAAAAACTCATTTTTTTTAACTTTGACCTTGAATTAATTTTTTTCCTTACAGGGGAATGATGGGGAACTTCTAGACATTGTTTATAATTATATTTTGAACAATTTCACTGAAATTCAGCTTGTTGGGACTTTATGTAACTTCACTCTCATTTTTTGGTCTAAATTGACCGGACTACACGTTGAAAACGCTGTACAATATTGTAATTCGGCACTCAGATTAAATGTTGATAAACTTTCACGATTTGTGCACATTATGAAAATATATATATATATATATATATATATATATATATATATATATATTAAGGGTCTTAATCGCGTAAATAATTTAAGGTAAAATAGGTAAAACGTCGGGCAATAAGCCCGACTTTTCGACCGTATTGCAACGGCCGAAACGGTTGGTATCTTTAAATAATTCACGCGATTAAGTCCCGAAATATATCTAAAAATAAAAACCGTCTTCCTACTTCAAAATGTTTAATTATATTTTGTTGTTGTACTATTATTGTTTGCTTTTTAGCTTATATTTATTTTGGAAGTCGGTTTTTATTTTTTTGTAAAAAAGTTTTTATTAGGTTCAAGGGCTTTCTTTCTGGCTTGCCTTTGTAATGGTATATGTATAAAGGACAAGAAAGGATTCTAGAGAAAAGATCCCAGAACACTCGAGCTCTGTTGTGGACAAGAGCGAAGCCGCAGGCTAAGGCTAGCTATAGAAACAAAAGAGCATGGTTCACACATATTAGATATATTTCGGGACTTAATCGCGTGAATTATTTAAAGGTACGAACCTTTTATTTACCCGACGCCGTTTCGATCGAATTGCACCGATCGTGGTCACGGGTCGACTACCCGTAACCACGATCGGTGCAATTCGATTATATTCGTACCTTTAAATAATTCACGCGA
This sequence comes from Herminia tarsipennalis, assembly GCA_945859575.2. NCBI lineage: Eukaryota > Metazoa > Arthropoda > Insecta > Lepidoptera > Erebidae > Herminia > Herminia tarsipennalis. Next base: position 2,031,525 of record OX243834.2, on the reverse strand, counting down.
TTAAGTCCCGAAATATATCTAATATGTATAAAAACAGTCGACCCGTGACCACGATCAGTGCAATTTGATCGAAACGTCGGGTAAATAAAAGGTTCGTACCTTTAAATAATTCACGCGATTAAGTCCCGAATTATATCTAATATGTATAAAAATCGCAAAAGTTTAAAAACAATAATGGTTCACACAATCGTCATCTCGTGCATAAATAAAAATCGCAACGCGTCATGAATTTGAATCATTCTGCAAGGTCAAATCACTTTGCAAAATATTATATAACTAGTCAACCTTGTAACTAGTTTCTTCATGCTAATATTGTAAATAATAAAAGGGACTGTCTATCAGTTCCGCTTTCACGTTTAAACTGAGCAGATTATGATGTACCTAATTTAAACGGATTAGTTTGAGGATAGTTTAAACAATTGCAAAGGTAAAATCTACTATTGGAACATCCGAGGTAAAAATGTTGATAAACTTTCGCGATTTGTACACATTAAGGAAATGCAAATGCAAGAAATGCCTATAAAAAATATCATAATATTCGACCTGCGACATCATAATTTGTTAAAATGCTTTCTGTAAGGAAGCAATAACAAAAGCCGTGATAGTTCTTTAACTAGCGGCTAGATGGCGCAAGCGAGGGCCCAACTCGCGTGCAGGTAAGGATAGAAAAAAATGAGGTCTAGTAACTTAGTCCAGATAGGTAGTTCAATTCCGGTCCCGGTTTGTCATACGGAAGTCTCTGGTTCGGTTCCTGGGTCTGGCCTTCAAATTTTTCTATCATTCAAAAATGCAATTATTGTATTAATAAAGCTAGTCTTGTTAAAGCATTGCATTGTAATATTAAAAAATGCCTAAAACATTTTTTTAGACAGTTCATTGTGTAAAAAATGCAAGCAGATTAAAAAATAGGAAGCGAGTTACGAGTATATACCGCAAAATTGTTTATTTCGACATTTGACCTCGAATATCATAAGAGGCGCACGTCAATAATGTTTTATGTAAAAAGATGTAGATAGGTTACAAGCGCTCAGAGCGGCACTTTAAAATTCAATACAATTGACTTGTTTTTATATGTCAGTGTCGCATCACCGGCGTCAACAGATGAAAGCAACGGATTCGCATCGCTCGTGATAATTAAATCATGCTTTCCTAATTTTACGACTTTTTATAATAGTGTGACATTTCAATATTTTAAATTATAGTAATAATATATTAATAGTTTTAAACATCGAATGTTGTTTATGTTACCTATCTGCACCTTTTAACTTAAAACATCATTGACGTACGTGATATTTATTACGAGTTGTAACCCAATGGTAACATTCCAGAATGCCAAAATAAAGGTTTGTAGCAGCCTGTTGACACGTACCTATGTTTACTTAATATTTCTTAGAAATGTCGTCTTCATTACCACGGGATATAACGCGCACTCAGTCGCTTACATATTTATTGAAGAGTCCTCGGTGAATTCCTATCGTTTATTTTCTATGCCAGATAGCGAGAAACTGGTGGTAACACTATTTGCAACACTGGTGACAACTGACAACCCAATTGTAAATGTTGATAAACTTTGGCGATTTGTACACATTATAAAAATATATACATTACGGGTCTTAATCGAGCAATCGGGTAGACTACCCGTGACCACGGCCGTTGCAATACGGTCGAAACGTCGGGGAATAAACAAGGTATTTTACCTTAAATTATTCACGCGATTAAGACCCGTAATATATATTCATTTGCCCAAACATTGATTTGCCCACCAACCCCTTCGCCCAGAGACAGTGGGACAGCCCGCTCTGCAGTTCGGTGAGAGAACATCTTTTAGATACTACTTCAAATCTTTCAGAGCGAGCTCGCCTGCTGGCTGTGGGTGAATGGGAATCAGGTGTTTGGCTTCAGGCTCTTCCATCGTCCAACATAGGCACTAAGTTGGACGACACCACGTTCCGCATTGCTGCTTGCTTGCGTTTGGGTGCTCCATGTGTTTCTCCTCATCGATGCCGCTGTGGAGAAGCCGTAGGCAGCCTTGGGCATCATGGCCTATCATGCAGCAGGAGCGCAGGCCGCATATCACGACACGCTAGTCTTAATGACATCATCCGTCGGGCTCTTGTCAGCACTGGTGTGCCAGCTGTTGCTGAACCTAATGGTTTGGCGCGCAGCGATGACAAGAGGCCGGATGGTATGTCTTTACTACCTTGGAAGATGGGGAGACCTTTGGTGTGGGATGCAACCTGCGTCGACACCCTAGCGCCTTCCCATCTTCCAAACACTGCGAGCTGTGCCTGCGCTGCTGCTGCATCTGCGGAGACTCTCAAACGGCGCAAATATAGTAATCTAGTCGGAGATTACATATTTGAGCCGTTTGGGGTTGAGACGCTAGGGCCATGGGGTCCAAGTGCTCGCCTTTTATTCAAAGATATTTCCCAGCGTCTTATCAGTACATCTCGTGACCAGAAGGCTGGCCTTTTCTTTGCTCAGAGAATAAGCATTGCCATACAACGTGGCAATGCTGCCAGCCTTCTGGGCACTATACCGTTTGACATCGATGGGGAGGAATTCTTCGACGCCTAAACTGGTTGTTACTCCCCCCTTTTTTTTTTTAATCCTTTTTTTTGTAGTTTACTAGGTAAGTTGTAAATAATGTTAATAGTTTGTGTATAATAAGTTCGTAGGGTAATTAATGTATTTAATAACATTGTGAATTTTCATTTTATTCATAACCCAATTGTAATGTTGTCTAAACACCATCAACGAAATATTTGTACAAATTTTTAGTTTATCTTTCGTTCCGAGATTCAACTCGATCGAGAATCTCGATTGACTGTCTACAAACCATGTGGCCAGAGTATTTTAATCCTCCTTTATCATAACAACTTTAAAAAATGTTTATCATGCAACGTGCACTGCCGGATCTAGTACAACTATTTCGAGGCGGAGGAAAAATTTGATGATTTATGAAAACGTGTTTACGACGCAATATGATGATGAGATGAACTAAATGGCGCAGTGGCGGTAGCCTAATGGCTAAGGTATCGGTTTCGCAATCGTGAAATCGCGGGTTTGAATCCTACCTGTTATACTACCGACGTGAACCTGAAGCTGGAGGGGTTAACAGGATTGCTGTTAATGAGACCAACAATTTCACATTGCTAGTCTTAAAAAAAATACTAATATTACAAAGCTGAAGCTGCATTGTTTGTTTGGTTGAACGCGATAATCTCAAGAATTGCTAGTTCAAATTGAAAAATTATTTTAGTGTTGGCTAGCCCATTTATCGAGAAAGGCTATAACTAATAAACCATCACGCTACGACCAATAGGAACAGAGCATCAATTAAAAATGTTGCAAAAACGGGGAAAATTGGCACAGACGAAGTAGCGTGTCCGCTAATGCTATAATAGGTAATTATAATGTAATACGAACCCTTTCCAACTGCGTGGCGAAGATAGGAGGCCAGAATACCACCATAACAGCTCCAAACACCACCAACACGGCGCCAAAACCCATAAACAAACCGCTTTTCTTATTTGAAGACACCATTTTGATTTAATTAAGTACCTGTAAAAAAAAATGAAGAGTTATAAAGTTGTTTAACTTTAAAAGAGTGACAATGTGCGAGTGGCTGATTCCCCTGTCTTGGTGGAGCAGTAGGCATACTACTCTTGTGCAATAGACTGTGAGTTCGATTTCTACTCCGATATGGAGCTATAAATGTTGATAAACTTTCGCGATTTGTACACATTATGAATATATATATATATATATTATATTATATTATACCTTGTTTATGCATACGGTCGAAACGTCGGGCAATAAACAAGGTATTTTACCTTAAATTATTCACGCGATTATCTAAGACCCGTAATATATATATTTTCACTAGCTGTGCCCCGCCGTGTTACCCGCGGTTTATTAACCTATGTGTTAATCCAGGGTGTCAGCTAACTCCATGCCAATTTTTATTAAAATCGCTCCAGCCATTTAGACGTGAAGAAGTAACAAACATACACACTCACATACTCACAAACTTTCGCCTTTATATTATTAGTGTGATAATTTCATAATAGTACAAAAAAGTCACTGTTTCTCGGCTAATATCTTCTTAGTCACGCAACAGGTTTTGATACGGTTTAGATTATTATTTAGAGAATATTTACCTATATTATGTGTATAAAATCTATACACACAATATGTTTTTTTTATTTGGAGAGCTTACAGCTATGGTACAAGTAGATTAGTAAAATACAACCTTCCACAATGTAAAAACTATAGATAGTAGAGATAAGGTCGTACGAAATTTGGGGTTAGCAGATAACAGTTATAACTGACTGCCTCTGTGGCGCGGTGGGAGTATGTCCGACTGCTACGCAAGAGGTCGTGGGTTCGATTCCTACACGGGACACCACTTTGTGTGATCCACAAATTGTTGTCCCGAGTCTGGGTGTACTTTGTGTCCGTGACTTGTATGTTTGTAGTCACCCGCGACACAGGGCTTGTAACCTCCTGCGGGAGCAGTCTTTAAAAAAAAAATGAATGTATTCTAATTATCATTTCATTAACAAAATGTCACGTACTTTATTATCATAATCAAAAGTTTGACGATAGTAGTTCAGATTGTAGGATGTTAAAGAACATTCGTGATCTGTATAGAGCATTAGCGCAGATTATGCAGTATTATCTACATAATCCGCTAATTTGAAGGAGACTGATTCATTTACGAACAATTAATAATATCTTGGGACAACTCACACACGGCAATCTGATCCAAAACTAGGCTGAGCCTGTACTATGGCAACCAGACATCTGATAATACTTAAAATACATACAGACTCAGAATTATCAATACTCATTACAAAAAGATTGATCCTTAGCGGGACCGGCCAATCAATTTATTTAATCAACTAGCTTTCCCGCACAACTTCGTATCGTCAATTTTCCCCGTTTTTGCAACATTTTTCATTGCTGCTCCGCTCCTGTTGGTCGTAGCGTGATGTTATATAGCCTATAGCCTTCCTTGATAAATGGGCTACCCAACAAAAAAATAATTTCTCAAATCGGACTAGTAGTTCCTGAGATTAGCGCGTTTAAACAAACAAACAAACAAACTCTTCCGCTTTATAATATTAGTATAGATTAATGAATGAAATCCAAAATAAACCATAGTTATGGTCAGCAATAGAACACCATACAATATCCTGCACCAATAGATCAACAACGGTACTCTTAGTTTAGGTAAATTGACAAAGGGTTATTTGTCAATTTACCTAGTAATTAGGTCATCAAGCAAATGTAATGAACTGGTATTTGCATAATATGTTATTATATCTATACTAATATTATAAAGCGGAAGAGTTTGTTTGTTTGTTTGTTTAAACACGCTAATCTCAGGTGGTCCGATTTGAAAACTTCCTTTTTTTGTTGGATAGCCCATTTATCAAGGAAGGCTATAGGCTATATAACATCGCGCTACGACAAATAGGAGTGGAGCAGCGACGAGAAATGTTGCAAAAACCAGGAAAATTTACGCATACGAAGTTGCGCGGGACAGCTAGTTTATATGATAAATTCTTGTACAAGTACACCTTTTTCGAAACAGCTCTAACCTTTTTTTTATAAATTTTTAGGGCTTCGTACCCCAAAAGGTAAAAACGGAACAGTTTGTTGTCAGTCCATCTGTCCGTCCGTCTGCCAAGTCCCTTTATCGGGAACGCGTAGAGGAATCGAGTTGAAATTAAAACAATATATTCAGGTCTGCAGTCCCTTGAAGCTGTGAAAAAATCAAACTTCTAAGTTAACGAAAAAAAAAGATACGGTCGTTTATGCCGAAAAAAACGTATATTTCAGGACTGGAATCCTGAACTATTTATAATATAATATGTAGGTACCTACAAATTTGTACGCAACCCTGGATGAGCGAGTCAGGGTTCCAAAAAAAACCGGACTATTTAGAGTTTTCCTTTTAAAAAAAAATGTTTTTTTTTAATTTTACAAAGTGTTTGTTTAGAACAGAACTATATATTTATGGAAGACTAAATAGTAATACCTAAATAAAATAAAAGGCGAGTCCTTTTAGTATATAATTTATATTTGATAAATCAATTTTGTAATAATATAATTAATTTTCAATAATATGAATTAGACAATTAATAAACAATGACAAGGACAACATGTATTTAAAAGATATGTGATTTGTAATCTAACGTTAATTAATTCAATTTTCCTTATCTTTAACAATATAGTGCACCTGTTGTAATCAAATTTGATTAGTGAACAAGGTCCATGAACAAGAAAATAATTGTTTTTCATTCATCAATAAAAATATGTATCCTACTATTTTATACTGGCTTTCGATCGCGGCTCCGCCCGCGTGGATGTCGGTTATCGCAATAAAAACTATCCTATGTCCATCCTCGGTACTCAATCTATCTCTATACCAAATTTCATCTAAATCGGTTTAGCTGTTTGAGAGTGAAAGCGTAACAGACAGACAGACAAAGTTACTTTCACATTTATAATATTAGTATGGATTGTGAAAATATGTGAAGATAGATGTACGTTTGTTACTCCTATATCTTTAAACATAACAGAACAGCCATGAAACACCTTTTATTTTATGGAACTCCAAGTTCATAGGGGGATTGGGTGGAGGCGGATTAGTCTGATAAAGATTTAAGAAGATTTAGATTTACACAATGTCCATTATCCAATGTGGTTTCTTGTCCTGTCACTTTCTTTTTTCAAAATGTCTAAAAAAGATATTTCATGGAACCCTGGAAAATTTTCTATGAATTCCAGTTAAAAAAATGCTGATCTCTTGAATGAATTTTAATAAGCCCCATGGTAAACCTAGTAGTGAATTATATATTTTCAAGATGTATTAATCTCCTAATTAACTTATCTATAGTAATATTATAAAGCTGGAAGAGTTTGTTTGTTTATTTGAAAGCGATAATCTCAGGAACTACTGGTCCAAATTGAAAAATTCTTTTGTTAGATAGCCCATTTATCGAGGAAGGCTATAGGCTATATAACATCACACTACGACCAATAGGAGCAGAGCAGCAATGAAAAATGTTGCAATAACGGGGAGAATTTATGCACGGATCAGGAACAATAAAAAAGTCAATTTTAAATAAAGTCCACTGTGCATAACACACAAATCAATATGGAAATTTCTTTATTTCAAGTTGCATAAATACAGGTATAATTTTTTATGGAACTAGTTGACCTATGCCTGTGCGTTGGGTGGTAAACATATGTTTGCCTCAATTACCACAGGATATAACGCGCTAGCAGTCACAGGATCGATAGTCGCTTGCATTACACCATCCTATATTTATTGAAGATCGGCATAATTCCTAGCTATATTTAGCCTCCTGCCACGGCTTCACATGAGCAATAAAATATAGCCTATGACACTTACAATAATGTGGCTTAATTAGTAAATCTATACTAATATTATAAAGCGGAAGAGTTTGTTTGTTTGTTTGTTTAAACGCGCTAATCTCAGGATCTACTGGTCTGATTTGAAAAATTCTTTTTTTGTTAGATAGCCCATTTATCGAGGAAGGCTATAGGCTACATAACATCGCGCTACGACTAATAGGAGCGGATAAGCGACGAGAAATGTTTCAAAAACGGGGGAAAATTATGCATACGAAGTTGCGCGGGACCGCTAGTGAATTTATAAATTGGTTCAGTAGATCCAGAGCACAAATCAATATGGAAATTTATAAGGAACTAGCTGACCTGTACTCACTTTGTTGGGCTTTGTTTTTTTACAAACACAAATAATATATCTATTGGTTAAATATTTTCAAAATCAGTTCAGTAGATCCACAGATCTCACCAGACAACCTCACAAACTTGATCTTTTTATAACAGAAGTATAGATTACATATCAATAACTAGCTGTCCTGCCCAACTTCACCTGCATAAATTTTCCCCATTTTTGCAACATTTCTCATTGCTGCTCTGTCCCTGTTGGTTGTAGCATGATGTTATAAAACCTGTAGCCTTCCTCGATAAATGAGCTATCTAATAGTGAAAGAATTTTTCAATTAGGATCAATAATTCCTGAGATTACTGCATTCAAACAAACAAACTCTTCAGCTTTATAATATTATATTAAATAGTTTAGGAAATATCTCATACCTTGAACTTTAAGATCCTGAAATTATACGTAATTAGTATATAGTAATTCAACTGACAATGGCCCCTATAAAAGACTAAATGAGGTTGAATCTATACCAATATTATAAACCCGAAGAGTTTGTTTGGTTGAATGCAATAATCTCAGGAACTACTGGTTCAAATTATTTTACTGTTGGATAGCACATTTATCAAGGAAGGCTATAGATTACATTTTATGTCTCTTTGCAACTTTTTTTTGTCTGTCCATCTAATATAATCTACAAAACGGCTGGATGGATTTTGACAGGAGTTTCACTGTCAAACAGCTGAGGATATAAGGAGTAACTTAGGCTACTTTTTATTATTACGCTAACATTTATAGAGAGAGAGCAGCACTGCAACTTTACACAGACAAAGTTGTACTTAGACTTAGACAGCTACTAATATTATAATTCTGAAAATTTGTGAGGATGGATGATAAATTGTGTTCTTTCACACTAAATCTGCTGAATGAATTTTGATGAAATTTTACAATAATATAGTTTATACATAAGAATAACACATTGCTATAAAAATCAAACATTATGCTGTGATTAAATGTTAGTGCTCCTTATATGTAACAAATAAATATATAAACATTAAACTCAGTAGGTAATGTTTTGATCTACTTTTGAGATGATGCTGTAACAATGTTATTATTGATATGCATAGTTACTAGTCAGTACACACCGTCAGAAAGTAAACAAACGATCTGTGCATTAATTTAATATTAATTTTAAAATAATCAAAAATCTGACTTTATAACTGTGATAAATATATTAATCATCAAACTATAATACAGTGTAACTGTTAGTGAAGTTAAATATCCTTTTGTATTAGAGAAAATAAGTAAGTGAGTGTTGGTGAACAATTCACGAAATAAACATTAATAAAGGGATTTCACAAGAGATAAAGAACTTATAATCAACTAAAAAACCTATGTTATACATTTAAAACACGTAAGTAAACTTTTTGTGTGATAAAACAGTGAAATAAACATTAAGTGCATCTAAATAATCGTTAACATTAGCAAATTTGAAATCGTCCGCCCCACCAAGAAAGATATATAGGGCGCGTTCCAGATACTCAAGAGGATTATGACATATTTTAAGCATTTTTGAAAAAAACCCTGTTACACGTACATATAAATAAAATAGAAGCTGGTGTTACCAGATTAAGGAATGAAAATCGGTTGAAATTATTTATTGTAGTACATTAAATCTGCTGTCTTATTCTAAAGCTCAAAACCATAAAGACAAAGACGTGAACTAGCTTAATAAATCCATACTCGAGTACTTGAACTGACTAACAGAGTGCGTTAAAAAAAAAAAAATGAGTGAAATAAATAATGTAACAATGAGAAAACATCAAATAGCTAAAACTAGATCCTACGAATCACTAAATAGAAGCTCACTGGACACAAGTGAATCAGAAGACTTATTGGGAATAAGCTTAGACTTATCCAACAAAATCGCTTACTCAAATATTATAACTGAGCTAAAAACCGAAATCGATGGCTTAAAATATAACCTCGAAAGCACTCAAAATGAGCTCGATAATATAATATTAGAAAATAATGATCTTAAAAATCATATAAACCAGCTGAACAAAGAAATTACGACACTAAAACATTTATGCCATAGCCCAATAACAACATCGTTAAGAAAACTACCAAGAAAACAGAGAAATGTAAACCCACGTCGCCTAACTAACACCCCTGAGCCAAGTTCCCATATTGAAGGCTCAAGGGCAATACAAAACATACGAGTATCTCCAATAAACAGTAATTTTGATAATCGTATCTTGGCTGCAGAACAAACTGGAACGGAAAGTGATTCTCTCTCACGCACACTAGATGGCACCACTCAGCATCAAAATGACATATTATGTAAAAAATCCTACCTGGAATCAAAATATGAAGCAAAAGCATCTCAGATGGTTGCAAAACACAAAATATATATATTTGGTGACCAACAAGCCCGGGGTTTAGCAAAACAAGTAACTAAAACAAGATCTAATAACTGGAATGATAACTTTGAAGTAATCTCTTTTATCAAGCCGAATGCAACGAGCTCACAAATTCTGAATAGCTGCAATGATGCGTTTATGAAGGATCTTAGTCCCAATGACGTGATTGTATTGACAATAGGGTCAAATGATAAGTATCCATACAAGCTCTTGTCTGAGCTGTGTAACGTATTATATAAGTTACGCTCCTACTCAGTGTTTATAACTAATATACAATATAATCCTTACATAAATGAAAATCTATTGAATAATAACATAGAACTAGTGACAAAGAATTACGAGAATTGTAAATACCTAAAAATACCAGAGTTTATGCATATTTCTTATGACACTAATACACTAAATAACCGTCCAACCTACCATGCAGAATATCTTAAAAGCTTAAGCTTTAAATTAAATACAGCGATTAACTCTTATCGCTATGAAAATGAGATCTTACACAGAATTAAAAATAACCTTGAAAAGTCAATATGTTTGCCATCAAACTTAAATTACACACCAGGCACTCTGCATAAAACGACACAAACTAAAATTACATCATATTTTAACCTTAAGCACCAAAACACAAAAACTATTTCCACATCAAAGGATAGGCTTTTTCGCTAGTCAAAATACATATGAAGCTATAACTTTAATACATCAAAACATTGCTGGCGCATTAAATAAACAAGAACTACCTACTTCAAAATGCGATAATTGATTTAAAGGCAGATATAGGTAACATTGATATTATATGTCTAAGTGAGACCTTCATCAAACGAGGTACAGAGTGTAATTTAAGGTTAAATAACTACAGCTTAGTGACATCATTTTCTAGAATCCATCAACGTCGAGGAGGTACGTGCATATTCCTAAAAAACAACTTAGACTACAAAGAAATCAGCAATAAAATTCCATCGATGCCTCTACACTTTGAATGTTGTGCCATTGAAATATTTAAACTAAATCTTGTGGTGATATGTATATACAGAACTCCTACATCAGATGCAAGCATATTCCTTAATAAACTAGATCTTCTTCTAAATAATGTTTGTCACAGATCTAATAAAAATATTATATTATGCGGCGATTGGAATATCGATATGACTAAAAAGTATAAACAATCAAATGAGCTTAACTCTATAATTCATAATCATAACCTTACAAACTATATAACTTTGCCAACACGGAAGAATGCTTGCTTGGATCTAATAGTAGGCAATATACCAAATTCCAAAACAAATCTTCACTACCTAGCTCTGTCTGATCATGAAACGGCACAATCCATTACAGTTAACTTGGAAACTCGCCACAAAATCAGAAGAAGTATACCAAATCAGTGGTTCAAATATGTCAGAAATATTAATGAAGAAAACATTAATAAATACAAAGAATATTTATCATGTTTATCTTTCTCAGAAATCTATGAATTCGAAAACACTGAGCAAGCGTTCGAAAGCTTTCACGACACTATAATTCTGTTTTATAACCTATGCTTCCCAATAAAAAGAATTAAATTTACCAACAAGCCAATAAAAAATAAATGGCTAACAAAAGGTATAAAGCGATGTTGCACAAAAAAGAGAGTATTATATCTTAAATATCACTTCAACAAATCGAATAAAAAACGTAATAAAAATAAATATGAACAATATACAAAAATCCTAAAAAAATGCATACTAACCTCGCAAAAAATTGATAGTCAACGTTTTATTACCTCCTCCAAAAATGTATGTAAGTCTGCATGGAAGCTAATTAAGGACACGACAAACAACTCAGTAAACAAATCTCAGATCGACTCCGTAAAAATAGACAATATAGATTACGAAGACCCAAAGCATATATGCGAACTGTTCAACAAATTTTACATTTCACTTACCAATACCAACATTAAAAACAGTAACCAAAATCACTCTGTACCAAATAATGTTAAGAGTATTTTTCTTACTCCCGTAAACGAAAGAGACATAAATAATATAATCAAATCTTTAAATAACTCAAATTCGACAGGATATGATGACATACATACAAAAGTAATTAAAAAATGTGCTGAAGAACTTGTATCTCCACTTACTTATATTGTTAACTTATCATTAACAGAGGGGAAATTTCCAACCCGGCTGAAAAAGTCTATAGTTAAGCCGCTTTATAAAAAGGGCGATAAAACAAACATGAACAACTACAGACCCATAACACTAATTCCAATTCTAGCAAAGGTTTTCGAGAGAATAATGCATAATAAAATAGAAAGATTTATATCGTCATGTAGCATCCTAAAGAAAGAGCAATATGGATTTAAAAAACAGAGCTCCACATCCCTGGCATGTTTCTCTATGATAAAACAAATTACACAGGCACTAAATGAAAAGGAAATGATAGCTTGCATATTCTTAGATATGACAAAGGCCTTTGACTTTGTCCGTCACGATATACTAATGTCCAAACTTTATAACTACGGTCTACGCGGTACTGCATACTACTGGATTAAAAGCTATCTAGAAAATAGAGTACAATGCGTTGAAATATCGAGAATTGAACGAAATCAGCATAAATGCTACCAATCCGCATATCGACAAAATAGCTACGGTGTACCACAAGGCAGTATTCTTGCCCCTTTATTGTTTCTACTGTATATTAACGATCTTCCTGACGCAATAAATCAGGATTGTATTCTGTTTGCGGATGATACAACATTAATAATAAAAAGTAGAAACATAAAAACACTACAAACAAAAGTTAACATAGCCCTAAACAAATCCATAAACTGGTTGGAACAAAACAATTTAAAAATAAATATTCCCAAAACCAATATAATACAATTTCAAACATATAAAGCAAATATACTACCTCTAGAAATATTCTACCAAAATCAACCACTGAATAATGTAAACGAATGTGTATTTTTAGGTATAAATGTGGACAAGAATTGTAACTGGAAGGCTCATATTGAAAAAACTGTCAACAAAATCGATCGTTATGTATATGTACTGAAAAAAATAAGACAAATAGTTAACGTCAAGACTGCTATTATTGCCTACCACGCATACGTGACGTCGGTACTCCGATATGGTATTGTTATATGGGGTAACTCGGTAGACGTGGATAAATTATTTATAACACAAAAAAAATGCATTAGAGCAATGTTTCAATTGGACCAGTTAGATAGTTGCAAAACATTATTTAGACTACATAGGATACTAACATTACCATGCATATATATATTTGAAATGTGTATAATTGTAAAAACCAATATGACACTTTTTCAAAAACTAGGAGACAGAGAGAATAGTAGGACTAGACATAAAGACAGGCTCAAAATACCACAGATAAAACTAGAACTATTTAAGAAAAATTGTTACTGTATGGCTATAAAAATATATAACCACCTTCCACAAGACATATCAAATCTACCTATTAGGCAGTTTCGCAGAGAACTGGTAAAATTGTTACAAGAAAAAATATACTACAATATCTATGAATACCTTAATGATAAATTTTAATTGCGTTTAATGTATAATTTTTAATTTAACTTTATTATTATTATTTTTCACTTAATGACATCTAATTATATTAAATTACTATAATTGCATGGCTTGACATATATAATAATTGTATTTTAAATAATATTAAGTATAAGAAATACCTGTACAATGTTTCAATATTTGCACGCCACAATTGGCAGAATATGCTGTAACGCCTTTTTTTATAAGACCTGTACCTCACCATGTTCTTGAAAATAAAAATATATTCTATTCTATTCTTGATATTTAAATACGGACACAATTTGAAGTACTTGATATCGAATGTAAGCAAATAAATTAGGTCACAAGATAACATAGATAGTAAATTAGTCACAGGGTTGTTATAGCGCGATATGGAATTTAAAAAAACTTTTGACTCATTTTTTAATTCTATTGGTCCAATGACCAATAGAATAAAAAAATATTCGATTCACAACTTAATATATAAACTAGTAGGTAGGAACATTATTCTAATACCTTTTAATAAAAAAAAAAATACTTTACTTACGTATTGTATACAAACTCAAGGCGGCGCTAATCAGTTTAAATTCTTTGGTATTATTCAATATAAATCACACGCATCACTTTTCAACATAATTGCGAATTCATTTTTAAACTACACTATTATTTCGATATGTTAGAAACGTCTCAAATTAATAACACTAAGTTTATACTAAGTTTACGTGCTTCCGCGTTGGAGCATTTTTCGGAATTGTTAAATAAAATAATAAAACACGCAACCGATTGCGAGCAATAATCTGCTGCAGCTGATTTTGATTTCTGTCTGACAGCAGTCAACACAGTCAAGTTTTGTTTGACTTGACGTTTGTGACATTCGTTGTCAGTAGTATTCGTAATAAAAGTGTGACCAGCACAACGTTTACAAAATCTTACTATATACTTTATATAGCAAGATTTTGTAAACGTTGTGAAAAAAGTCTAATGATGTTAAAATTAAACAGAGCGAGCAAAGAATACTGAGCAAGAAATTATGGCGGCACTATTTACATCTAATTGCTCGGCCAATATGTCTACAATTGTATGAAGCTTGATCCAGTCTCCAATGGGGTTACACAACCAGGCAACAATAAAATTGAGGGCGACTGAAACAACAACAAAATTGGCCGCAACATTGCGAAAAATTGATCGCTCAGCGATCGTCAGTCAAGTAGTATTAGGAGTCTTTATGTTATTAAGTTAAAAAATGTAGTCAAAAATCATTAGATGCTTACCGACATTGTAAACGGTTTGGAAATTAATAACATTTATTATTCATTAAAAATATCTACCTACATAACAAGTATGACGAATTTTGTGTGCCTAAACATGTATTGTGTTGTTTATATGCATGTAGGTATGTATGTATGTACATATATTTCTTTGGCACGAGCTAGAGCTTATACGGCTCGATGGGTTTTAGCTTGAGAGGTGTCGTTAGATTAGTCTTAGCTGTGAGTGACACTGGGTTCTTGCTATAATTTGCGTGATGTCACCCACTTTTGGGCATGAATCACCTAACGGTAGTAGGTAAGTAGTAGTAGAGTGTAAGTCTATGGCCTTACAATCCAGTTTCATATCACCGAATGTTACATTCGATGGCACTTTGGCAATTTCGAGGATGGATCTCTGTTGACAAGCCAACAGTTGCTTTACAAGGGCTCTTGGCTGACAATTAAAAAATCATTACTGTAGCTGCTTCACATAACTTGCATCTGCCCTCTACAGAGAAAAGAGTTTTATTGGGCAGTGAAGTGAAGCTATCATCAATTGCTATCCATACTAATCCATACTAATATTATAAATGTGAAAGTAACTCTGTCTGTCTGTCTGTCTGTCTGTCTGTCTGTTACGCTTTCACGCTCAAACAGCTAAACCGATTTAGATGAAATTTGGTATGGAGATAGTTTAAGTCCCGGGGAAGGACATAGGATAGTTTTTATCGCGATAACCGACATCCATGCGGGCGGAGCCGCGGGCGAAAGCTAGTAAAGTTATAAATAACGCTGCAACATTATTGGAAGTGCAATTCACCTCCAGAATAACCTACAACAATTCGTCCATATACAGTGGTGGCGCTAGGCAGAATACAAGCGTCAACAATATCAACATTGCGATTTTAACGTCTACATTTTTAGTGCAAAGCTTAACGCTGCCGCTGGGCAGATATACATATGGCTCGAAAACGAACAGATATGCATACGTCTTGCTTCGATAGGGTATAGCGGCAATAAAGACGAATCGAAACGTTTGGCTGATCATACTCTAAATTTAGGCGGTTTGTTATTAAATGTGCAGAACTGACAACCCAAGGAAGATAAATTTTCTAAAATGAGCAATTCAATTAATTGTATTTTAAGGTTTTGTGTTTCTAAAACACGAAATTCTTATGTACTAGAAAAGAAATCGAAATAACAATAATATTTATTTATTTATTTACAATAATTTACATCTATCTTTACAGGTTACAACCTTAGCCCGTGTGAATTCGCTCAGTGAGCACGAGAATATATCTATATGGTCCGCAACCGCATTGAGCATTCGTAGCGCCCGTGTCAGCGGCGCGCGCTGCAGCAAGTTAGTGCGCGCGGTACAGGCTTCGTTTCAGAGAACATTTCAACAAATTATGATGTCGAAATTATGATGCCGAATATTGAAGTACTTCAATATTCAAATGCTCTCTGTAACGAAGCAATAACAAAAGCCGTGATAGTTCTTTAACTACCGACTAGATGGCGCATGCGAGGACCCAAACTCGCGAGCATCAAGGGATAGAAAAATTTAAGGTCTAGTAACATAGTCCAGATAGGTGGTTCGCTTCCGGCCCCGGTTTGGCTACGGAAGTCTCGGGTTCGAACCTGGGTCTGGACTTCAAATTTTTCTATCTTTCAAAAATGTAATTATTGTATTAAAAAGTAATTGGCAAGAAATGCCTATAAAAATTACTTCAAATAGTTACCTTGTACCTACCATTTACTTATGACTAGGGCATCGGTCTCGCAATCGTGTGGTCGCGGGTTCGAATCCTACCTATTATACTACCTACGTGAACCCACTCCTAACACAAGCCTTTGAACTTAGCTGGAGGGGTTGCTAGTTATCTTTAAAAAAAAACAGATGGAAAGCACATAATCATAATTTTTTAGTACTTATTAGTAGTTGAAATGAAAAGGCAACATTAGAAAAAAAACCTTTATTTAAAAAACTGTCTTGGATTGTATAAAAAATCACAGAATAATTTGTTAACTACAAAGTTAATAGATATTTTAATATCTCTTTGGCATATAAATGGTCTAAAAATAGTATTAAAGTTCTAATTAAAAAGCAAAATGACTGTTGTGAAATTGTCTTTGGCATTTTCATTTCACAATAATTTTAAATTTCATTTATTTAAAAAAAAATTCATTTAAAAATATTTAATTATAACTTTCATTTCAATAATTTCAAATTTAATTTCAAATTTAATTTCAAATGTAATTTCATTACTTTCAATTAACATTCCATTTCTTCCAAATTTCATTTAACTAATTTCAAATTCCATTTCAAATGTAATTTCATTTCGTTCAAATATAATTTCGTTTCTTTCAAATTACATTTAATTTTCTTTCAATTTCATTTCTTTTAAAATGCATTTTAAATTAATTTCCTTTTTCATTTGTATTTTGCATTTATTTAACCATTTATAAGAGTATTAATCCACTTTGACTTGCAACTTAGTGCTATGTATTTCAACTAATCAATTATGTTTTCGTTTGGTGCAGGTGGTACCTACTTATTGCTAAGTACCTAATGCGCGATCACAAATGCTTTAAAATGTTTTAATGCATTTAAATTTTCAGTTTATAAGTTATTAATTACAATAAACAAAATTACATAACCTCAGAAATTTGACAATTTACTGAAGAAATTACAAATATTCAAAATTTAAAACCTACGCCATTGTCTTCTCACATAAATATTTAAGTAAGTACATCATGTCTTATAAACGAGTTTAAACTCTAAACATTTTATAATTTATGGCGCAATATTAATAAAAATATAAAATAACATTCTAAATATCATATTTCTAAACTCTTGTCCCTTATTCATAATAATGTAAACAGCATTTTAACTAGTGAATGTTTTGTTTTTTATTTTATACTAGCTGTCCCGCGCAACTTCGTTTGCGTATATTATTAGTATCGATTCTAAATATTACTGTTATTACAATTATGTATTATGAATAAGGGGGTAAATATTTACAAAATAAGTACATTTAAACAAGCAAGGTGTGACATAACTCCTTGAGTCATTGTTAGTTGGCGCCTCTTTCGACACCATACAGTCATCAGCTTGACACAAGCTGCCATAAGCTTATGATATTATTTAAACTTTTCCTCTTCGCCCGTGGCTTCTGTTATGCGCAGACGTGTTTAACTTTTTTCTTAAAAATATATTAAAACTAAAATAATAGAGTAAACGAGTTTAGCTTTTATTTAAAGTAATTTTGACTCGCAATAGTCGCAATTCCTACGAACACAAAAGTGAAAGTGAGCAAGCGGACACCGGTTCCAAACGCGGTCGGGCCTGGCCCCGCCTCTTGGAGAGACAAAGACAACCGCCATAATTGCCATCCCTGTCTACCGTGTGAAGCGAGCATCGGCTACGTAGTACGACGTCACCTGTCTACGATCTGCTCCTGCGACAGTGCTACAGCAATACGTCACGACAAGAACCGCTACGAGTGCTACGTTACGAAGCGAGTGTTTATTCTGTTTATGTTATTATAAAATACGTTTATCTATTTGCTGTACGTGTTTATACACCTGCAAAATGGCACATCAAGGCGAACTAAATAAATCTATGTCAGAATCGGATATATCGCTTGTAGGGGCTCCACAACTGCAGCAAACTCCACCGAACTTTGTATCTTCCCGTCAAAAAAGAAGGCGACATTATGATCTTGATGATGATTTTGCGAAATTTAAGGAGGAGATGCAATCTATGTTCGCGGCAATGATGACAGCCCAAACGAGCGAATTCAAAAACAATGCCAATATACTTCAGGGTATACAGCAAACGAGTAACAACATTGAAAGTTCTATCACATACCTGACCTCACAAAACGAAGAGTTTCAGAGAAGAATCGAAAAGTTGGAAGATAAAATAAAGGAGGATAAGAAATACATAACACTATTAGAGGATAGAATAGAAAATATGCAGCAGGACTGTAGAAAGGCTAATTTTGAAATAAAAAATGTACCTAAGAAGTTAAACGAAACCAAAGACGATCTAATCCTTATGGTAAAAAGCTTATCTAACACAGTGGGTTGTCCAATCGATAAAATGGTTATTCGCGACGTATACAGAATACGTGGAAAGAAAGAGTCAAACAACACGCCGATTGTAGTGGAAACAAATTGCACTTTGTTTAAGAACAATATTCTGAAATCCTGCAAGGCGTTTAACATCAAACAAAAAACCAAACTATGCGCCAAACACCTGGACTTGCGCACAAATGAGGATACTCCTATATTTGTCACCGAACAACTCACGGCGAAGGCAGCACGCCTACATTTCCTTGCGCGTGACCTTGTCAAATCAAAAACTTATAAATACTGCTGGACTGCATACGGACGGGTATACCTCAAAAAAGAAGACACCTCTTCAACCATTGTGATTAAAAGCGAAGCACAAATTCAACATCTAATTAACATGAAATGACTATATTATTACATGGTTCAGTTTATTATCTACTGCTGTCCTGTTTATTCTCTGTGCTTATTGAATTGGGTATGTAAAATCTGTAACAAACACAACCTAACATTCACATTAACTACACTAAACAATACACATAAACATTATTTAACCAAATATTTTTCTAAAATCATATTCACATTTGAACTTTATAACAGATTAAAAAGATTAACTTGTACACGAAAATTAATACATATAAACATATTCTACATTATTTACAAAAAAATAGTATTACTACAAAATAAAAATATAACATTAATATCAAAAATTACTTGTATATGGCATATAACCTTTTGCATAAATAAAACCCTGTTCATAATATATACTGTGTATATCATAAAACTCAATAATGGGTGATCTCATACAAACGTTAAATGACATCGACAATTTGAGTATAGCAAGATCAATAGAATGTGATAGTAACGAACTCTCCAACCACTGTAGCCCTAATAGAAGTGATCTAACCATAATCTCCCAAAATATTAGGAGCATATACTGCAATTTTGATGATTTCATAGCAAATATATCTTCTTTAACTTGTGAAACTGACATTATAATTTTGACAGAATGCCGGCTTGATACAAACAAACTCATACCATCATTAAATAACTATCGCTCATTTGCTACTTCTCGTAAATTGAATCAAAATGATGGTGTGGTTGTTTACATTAAGGACACATTGAAGGCCAAGGTTGTGGAAATCAGCCTAATCCATGCATCCTGCCTTCAAATAAATATATTGAATAATATCATATTAGGCATATATCGCTCGCCCTCCAACACCAATGCGGAAGTATTTATAAATTCTCTATCATTACATCTAGACAAGATAATTTCTCATAAGAATATTATAGTTGCCGGTGATATTAACATCAATATTAAACCTAAACTTACTGAACAACCATATGAGCTTAAAAATAGAACGTCTTATCTTGACATGTTATCAGGACATGGTATCCTGCCGGGGCATATTTTAATAACTAGGGAATCCAGTTGTCTTGACCATTTTATGTTAAAAATAAATAAAAACCGTCATTCTGCCTTTATTGCCATTTTACATACAACTATCACAGATCATTTTACAACCTTCTTATCGCTATCGAAAACAAAACATTATCAATCCACATCAAAAATCAATACCAAAATTGACTTTGAAAATGCTTTACTATATTTAAAAGAAAAAAATCTATCAACATTACTTTTCTCTGACAATCCAAACTATATAACTAACTCCTTAATACAGGATCTTACTGAGTCAATAAAAAATAATACTACTACCTACAAAATTCCCAAAAGTAAACGAATAATTAAACCCTGGATTACAAACGGCATTTTAAGATGTATAAATAACCGAAATAAGCTTCAAAAACAATCTAGAGACAATCCCTATGACGAAGTTAAAAAAATAACTTATACACGTTACCGAAATTTCTGCAACAACCTCATAAAAAAACTGAAAAGAAAATACGAAAAAAATTTACTCAATAAGTCACTGAACAACAATAAACTACTCTGGAAAAATTTGAAAAATATAACTTATACGAATAAATCTTGTACACCTAGCACTGAATTGATTAACCTCAAAGCATCACCAACTGAATCAGCAAATTTTATTAATAATTTTTTCGCAAACATTGGCAATCAACTTGCAAATGAAATCCAATCTTCAGTAACTCAGGATGAACTAAACGAATACCTACTATCTTTACCTAGTCAGTCCAAGTCGTTTGTTTTACTGGATACAGACCCCACTGAAGTTAACAGTATTATAAGTTCACTTAAATCAGATAGTGCTCCAGGCTGGGACAACATTTCCACTAGGTACCTAAAACACGTAAAACATGAAATAATTCCCATTTTAACGCACTTAACTAACCTTTGTTTTAAAAATGGTGTGTTTCCTAGCTGCTTAAAGAAATCCATAATAACGCCAATATACAAGGGCGGCGGAGAGTCAGATGTTAACAACTACAGGCCAATATCAGTTCTTCCTGTTATAGCAAAAATATTAGAAAAATTATTAAATACTAGGTTATTAAATTATCTCGAAAGTAACAATCTTCTATCCTCACAGCAATTTGGTTTTAGACGTGGTATTTCTACGGAAAACGCTATAACATCCTTAACTACACTACTAACAAAAGAAATGGATAAAGGAACTAAATGTTTATCGGTGTTTATAGACCTAAAAAAGGCCTTTGATACGGTCTCTGTACCTATTCTTTTAAAAAAGATGGAAAAAATGGGCATAAGAGATACTCAATTATCTATTTTTAGAGATTACTTGACGAATAGGAAGCAGAAAGTAAAACTAGACGGTTTTGTGAGTGAAGACGCTGATGTTACATATGGCGTCCCACAGGGCAGCGTTTTAGGCCCTACACTATTTCTAATATACCTAAACGACCTATGTAATATGACGCTCAATAAAGCAAGAATTTTTTCATATGCCGATGACACCGCTATCGTATTCACTGGTTCTACCTGGGCTGTAACCAAAACTAATACAGAAAATGGTATGCGAACTGTAGCCTCGTGGATGAAACATAACCTCCTTACAATAAATACAACCAAAACAAATTATATCTGCTTTTCCATCTATAAAAACGCCCAACCTGAAAAAGACTTTAACATAAAAATACATCAATGTGATACAACTGATCAAGTGTGCAGTTGTCCTATAATAAGTAAACTTAGTCAAGTCAAATATTTAGGTTTAATGGTGGATCAAAGCCTGTCATGGTATCCTCAGATTGAACAAATAACTGCTAGAATACGAAAACTTTCTTGGATCTTCAATACACTGCGATATAAAGTCCCAAGTAGAAGTGAAGCGCCAAGAAATCTCATTAATGAGGTTTATATATCGTTAGTTCAATCTGTCATAACATATTGCATCTCTATATGGGGAGGCGCGCGTAAAACACGTTTCCTTGAAGTTGAAAGAGCCCAACGAACACTAATAAAAATAATGTACTTCAAAAAAAATACCTTCCCCACTAAAGATTTATACGAAATAAGTAAATTGCTGACAGTTCGACAATTGTATATAATCCAAATAGTATTAAATAAACATAAAACCTTACCCTTTAATCATAAGCTAGTAGGTAGAAGAAAGAAATGTAATGTTGCTCACACTCCTATAGTCAAAACAGAATTTGCAAATATTCAATATGAAAAACGTTCTACTTATTTATATAATATAATAAATAAACAAATTGATATATACACAAAACAGTATAAGGAATGTAAAAGCCTGCTCGTTAACTGGATTATCAAACTACGTTACGACGAAATCGAGAACCTTATGCTAAACTTAAAGTAAATTATGTATCACCTCACCCTATACCCGCTCATACGAATTTACTATTAAACAATGTTTGAATCTGTTAATCAGTCATACACACGTAACTGACACGCACGAACACACGCATACATACACACGCAAACACTCACACACAGACACACACGCACGCGCACACACACATACACACACACACACACACACACACACACACACACACACACACACACACACACACACACACACACACACACACACACACACACACACACACGCACACACCCAATCAAACAAACACGCGCCCGTACAAACACTAAACTAAAAATAATTAAGCACCCAATATCATATTTGTTTTATATACATTTTTCTTTATTATATTTAGTAAAAATTACACTTACGAGATAAGAAGGAGCGGTGTGTCCTGGTACAGGCTTCTATAAGCTTAAAAGGAGACACCTTCAACATAATATGTTAAATCTATGTGTAATAAGGAAATAAATATTTTTGATTTTTTTGATTTTTTTGAAACGAACAATTATGTTTTATGTAAAAAGGTCAAGGTAGTAGGTAGGTAGGTAGGTACAAGCGCTCAGAAAGCGGCACTTTAAAATATAATACAATTGACTTGTTTTTTTATGTCAGCGTCGCATCGCCGGCGTTAACATATGAAAGCAGCGGATATAATTTTTTCGTTTGTGTATATATATGATATATAGCTATTTTTAGGACTTTATGCAATATTTTAATTAGCTGTGTGTGCATTAGCTTGCCCTTTTTAAAAATCGAATGTTGTTAATTATAGGTATAAAATCTATCTACTTACACCTTTTTACTTAAAACATCAATGTATACGAATATAACATTCCGTATTTAATATAAATGCTAAAGGAACTGTCTGTTTACATGGCTAAAATGTCAAATCCCTGATTTTTTAAATAAAAATTAGCGCAGAAGCGCAGAATTAGTAGGATGTCAATCCTTTAGCCAGAAATGAATGTGCATATATTGGTGACGTGCAGATGCCCCAGTGGCAAGTCGCGGAACTAATATGAGGCAGTTAGACACGTAGTTTTTTTTATTAAACCCCAAATGGAATAAAATAAGTAGGTAAATGTTTGCGGAACTAACGTAAAACATATGTTCTGTTTTACGTTAGTTCCGCAAACAGCCACCAGGGAAATTTAATTGTTACATTATTTTAAAAAAACACTTGACAGTGGCAGATATTGACTGGAAAAGGACTAGATTGTCATCAACTAAGGTTAAGTATACATTTGAGCTTTTGCTATAGCATTACAAAGTAATGTAACGTTCTGGCGAATACTCGACGCTGTCTTCGACGTAATTACAGGTAAATGCTGTAAGGCGAGTGACCATTAATTTCTGTCTTGCATACACTCGCCGTCACCCACACTCGTGCCTTTGCTCGATAAAAGTTACACCAAAACGCTCGTTGGTTTTTAAGATCAGGTTGTAAAAAAACATCGAGCGCCATGTTTGAAGAATGAAAAATGCTCGACGTTGTATTGCATAAAAGAGAAGAACAAGAAGACAGTAAAGGTTCGCACTCTCCAAGCAAGTTCATTCACCGAAGGGGTGATAGGAAACGTAGAAAGATCTCACCCCCCATAAGAAATTTGCTAGAACTGTGTCTGCGTATGGAGAGCCGGAGATATGGAAAATTATTTCTTCAACTATACACCTAATTATATTATTATAATTGGGTGTATAGTTGGTAGGTTACCAGTCATTTGTATAATTGGGGATGGGAGTGATGGGAGGATATGGCTTGTCCCGTGAACTGGGTGGCCACTCAGGGTAATATTTCTTCCTAATAACGGGATAGTACATCATTGGAGGGCCATGAGGTGGTTGTGGGGGGATATGGTCTGGGTAATAGGGGGGCATAGTGGGTATATTATGCGGCATATGTATTGGTGGGGATGGCGGCGTACATCTAGTTGCGAATACTGGTTGTCCAGCTTGAATATTTCTTCTAAATAGCTGAAAAATAAATAATTTAATTATTGGCAACATTTACAGTTTAGAGCTTACATTTTGAGTATAGGTCTTTTCAGTGCCTTCATCCAAAAAAACATGTGAAAGTAATTTTGTCAGTATTGTTTTTACGCTAAACCGATTTAATTGGATTTTGCTATAGAGATAGTTTGAGTCCGGGGAAGGACATAGAATAGTTAACGACATCCACGTATTTAAGCGATAACCGACATGTGGAGCCGTGGACGAAAGCTAATTACTTATTTAAAAATAATCTCATGAATAACATTTTTTGTTATTTTTTATTTTTAAAACTATTTGAATTACCTGCTCTTCATTATTCTGACGACGGTCCAATGGAGTTTGTTGTATCGGCATTACGTCTATAACAAAAGTTTAATCTATTATTAAGACTTCCAATCTAGGTTTATTAAGTACGCCTAAACCATAATATTCAACTTCTTGCAATTTCTTTTAAAGATTATCCAATCCCACGATAGTGCCAATTGCGCCATTAAGTTTCCCGTGTACTTTTTTTTAAGCATAGCTATAGCATAGGACCGAATCAAGAAATTCCGTAACGAAAATAAAACCTAACAACCCCCACTCCGCCTACCATGTAGCTCGGCCGAGCCTTCGCTTATATTGCCTAGTTTACACGTATTAAGTGGTTAAGTAATTAACTAAATTTTAACTAAAATTTAACTAAATTGCAGCGTGTAAACAGCCACTTAATACCTCTAAGTGAGCAAGTGGAATAGAATTGATTCTATTTTTGGTTATGTAACCCACCCTCCAGCACCGCGCGCGGGGCGATGAGCGGGAAATTGTGATTCTTGTTTGGACAGGAACAAATAATTTAGTTCGAAGCTTTTGCCTATGTTTAATTATTTTGATTTCGAAAGATTTTGAAAAACATAATAGATATAATGGTAAGGTGGCAAATCTTAAACCTATAAACGAGAAATTCTTGTATATTTATATAATCTGAATCTCAGAAACGGCTCCAGCGATTTTTATGAAATTTAGTACTTAGAGGGTTTCGGGGGCGATAAATCGATCTAGCTAGGTTTCATTTTAAAAAAACGTTTAATAAAACCTAGGTCATCCAGGTTTGTAGCGTGCCCCGGCTTCACACGGGTGTCAAATCGTAGTTTTTATACCTTGAGTTACATTGATGTTTTCGTAGGGATCTTTACTTTCTTTAACAATAATGTATAGCTCGAAATCATCAATCCTATGGTCAAAGAATTTTCAAAATCGCTCCACTAGTTTTAAGTTTCAGTTCAACACCTTCTTGGTCGTTCATTATGATTAAATGAACTAAACTGATAAGCTTCACACGTGTAAACAGCTACTTAACAGTAAGTCACTTAAAATTTAGTTAAAATTTAGTTGACGACTTAACCACTTAATACGTGTAAACTAGGCACGTACAGTACGATTAACGTATCTTGACCGGATTGAAGTTAGGTTTTTATCACTTTCGCGCATGTCATAGAGATGCGACCCTAAAATTACTTACGAAAATGACTAAATATGGTTAATCGATTAAAAATACTAACAACATTTTTATTCAACAATATAAAAACACTACCTATTTAAATCAGTTCATAAAAGTTTAAATTTAGAACAGTTACAGTAAATACTAAAGAAACTTTGAAAACCAATTTCTTTACGAAAATAATCACAAAAAAACAGTTAGTAATACTAATTATGACACTGTAATGCGTAATCCCATCTATAATTCTCTTGGTTTAGTTACCGCCCCACGTTAAAGGTGCTCTATCACCCTAAGGTCGAAGTTCGTTTGCACGTCAAAAAAGGTCGAGGTTGATTTTTCCTTGCAATAATATACTGACAATTACTATGCTCAACCATATAGCGATGTTTTGGTTACACAGGAAGTTTAGTAAAAACTGTTAGACCGAGAAATAATTTGGCTAAGGAGGTCTTAGCCGAATTATTTGTGTAAAGTACCTTGGCAGTCTGGAATGTAAACAAATGGCATTGAATTGCTTCGTAAGATGTTTTTGGCATCTGAGGGTCGTCTTAATTGGATCTGCACCTGAAATTTAAAAAATATTTCGATTATGTAAGTAGGTAGGTATTTATCATACGGAAATTAACGTGAAATTAATTGCTTGACGTTTCGACCAGGTTGCACCGGCCGAGGTCACAAGCGGACTGGTCGTGTCGCAGCGATGTTCATCACTCATCGGCCTGACGAAGTCTAAACATCGCTGCGACAGTCCACTTGTGACCACGGCCGGTGCAATCTGGTCGAAACGTCAAGCAATTTTAAGGTAAACTATACGCGTTAATTCCCTTATAAATAAATATTTATAATCATGCAACGCAAAAGTTTAAATGTTAGAGTATTATTATATTGATATTATCTAAATTGATCCAATGTTTTATTCTTTCCGAGTCTGAATGTAGGTAATTATTTCGTGTTATTTGATTATTCATTTAGATAACTTTTTTACCATTAAAATTAAGGTTATGAGTTTGTTGTTAAATCTATACTCTGAAAATAGTTGGCCGATTTACTTTGAACGGATTGGATTAAAAAACCGGGCAAGTGCATGTCAGGCCACGCACAATGTAGGGTTCCGTAGTCCCCCCACCCATCCGAATAATGTGGCTTAGGAAGTGGGTTTTCTGTTGTTTTTGTTTCATACTTACAACGTTTTATCTACTTAATTATATTTTTCAAAGGAATTTGTACGAAAACTTTGTTACTTATCATTTGATCAGCTGTAACTCGTAAACTTGTAAAGTCTACTTAGCTGTGATAGTTTTCCTTTTAATTTCACTATTGTATATACTACTACCGCGATTATTTTACATACCCAACATCAACCATTTAGCTAGCAGGGGGGGTCACACACTTGACTCTAACAAAAATTTGCACTTTAGAGTCTAATATTTTACAAACAGATCCCTAGATTTAAAAATCGTCTTCCTAACCCCAAAAGGTTTTTATAGACCTATCTAATTATACCACACACGATGGGGTAGATGAGTAAAAAAATCACACCCCCACTACATATATGTGTGTGATCCACAAATTGTTGTTCCGGGTCTGGGTGTAATTTGTGTCCGTGACTTGTATGTTTGTAAAGTCCCCCGTGACACAGGGCTCGTACCCTACTGCGGGAGTTGTCTTTTTATAAAAAAAAAAAAAAAAAAAAAATTATACTAGAATTGCGAGTTTCATGGCCGACCGATTCGGGTCGTTTAAATGTGATTAGATTTATTAAGTTAATTAGTTAAGAAATGTGTTAAGAATATGTGAATTGATGTCGATAATTATGTATTTGGTAGGATTTAACTAATAAACAGTGTATTAGCTTTGGGTAAATCCAGAAGTTTCATTTAAAAGCCCGATAAAAGGTCTGAGGAACACCCCCGGTACCTGCTCAAGAGCTGGCCTGATGGCTACTACCCTGGTTCCGTTTTGCCATTTTGGCTACGGAACCCTAAAATACGGGCAAGAGCATGTCGGATCATGCTCAGTGTAGGGTTCCGGAGCCATTGCCGTATGAACAAATACGATTTGAATAATTGCACCAGCAGAAGAGCGTATGATTTATTGAGAAACACAGTTTTTCGGAAATAACTCAATGACGGTATATCCGATCATGTCTAAATTAATTTTAGTTTAAAGTATTTGTTTACGCTACCTTGATGTTTTTTTTTCATATTTTTTGGTCACGTGTCCCCCTTATCTTTTGAACTGTTCCGGAAACCATTTACCCGACAAGAAATAGGCTAACCACGAAATTGGTGACCCGGAAATACGCAAGATGTTTCCTAGCAACATACGCAAAGAGGAAATACTTGGCGAATTGACGATAAGCGATGTAATTGAGTTGAAGATCAAATTGAATAAAAAATGGACAAGAAAATAGCGACATTACAGGAAACAGTATTAACACGGCGGCGGCGAAAAACGAGATGAAGTGCAAGAGATGAAGGACCGGACAGAAACCATCTTCGCAGTGTCATCGGTATTGTTAAAGGTTTCACAATTTTGGTAGATACGAGTGCAAAAGTCTTCGTGATCTAGGCAACAGTTAAAGATAAGCTAACCGGTGAATCATATAACTACAATTTTTATGCAGCTTATCAAAATAAAAAATAAAATAAATGTGTTAAAAATGCTCAGTGTAAGGACGTCTAAACGGGCCATTTTTTACGGCAATTTGTGGCGGCAATATTGGCAACTAATTGCTTGGCCAATAATGACAATATGTCTGCAATTGTATAGCACATGGTTCAGTCTCCGAAACAGGCTACACAACCCGGCAACAATAAAATAGAGAGCGACTGATACAACAACAAAATTGTCCGGGCAACATTGCCGAAAATCGATCGCTCAGAGATCGTCTGGCAACCATCATAGCAATATTGGAGAGTACTGCCATGTTGCCGGCTACAGCATTGCCACCACAAATTGCCGTAAAAAATGGCCCGTTTAGACGCCTCTTAAA
Source organism: Herminia tarsipennalis (assembly GCA_945859575.2). Lineage (NCBI taxonomy): Eukaryota > Metazoa > Arthropoda > Insecta > Lepidoptera > Erebidae > Herminia > Herminia tarsipennalis. The sequence continues at coordinate 2,002,285 of OX243834.2, read as the reverse complement.
TATTGTTGAATTGTTGCGACGACTAAGTTGCAACGTGTATTCCGTTGGCCTTTTGTTAAAACAGTCGTAGAGCAAAGTACAATCGGCGCAGTTTTTTTTCCATTTGATTATGTATTTGTTAGTTTGTTAATTGTTATTAGAATTAAGATAAATATATATTGTTCACGTGTATGTGTTGATAAATATACCAATCTGAATACTCTGGCAACGATAGATAGGTAATTATTCTATCAAGTCAATTTGTATTATAAATGATAGTAATATTTTCTATAATAATAAAAAGCTGAAGAGTTTGTTTGTTTGTTTGAACGCGGCAATCTCAGGAACTACTGGTCCGAATTAAAAAAATCTTTCACGATTGGATAGCCCATTTATCGATAAGGATATAGGCTATATAACATGATGCTAAGACCAATAGGAGCGTAACAGTAATGAAAAATGTTGCTAAAACGGGGAAATTGTACGCATACGAAATTGGGCGGGACAAAAGGATAAATAAAAAAATAAATTATAAAAATAAAAAAAACCCGCCTGCACAAAAAAGATGGAAACAAGATCCCGTACATAACCATAACCGAACCCGAACTTAGTGAATAGTACCTCCGACTGCATGAAATTATATAATTATGTAGGGGATCTTGTTTCCATCTTTTTTGTGGAGGCGGGTTTTTTTATTTTTATAATTTATTTTTTTATTTAATACTTTTTAGTAGTTGTAATATGTACCCGATGTAACAACTAACTTTTATCACAGCTATTGTCAAGTATTGAATATTGAAAAAAGAAAGGTTGCTAACTAACTTTTTTAGTATTACAGTCATAATCATGTGTAACCTTTTTGAAATGCTTAAGATAATAATAATAATAATAATATCTTGGGACTACTCACACAACGCTATCTGATCCCAAACTAAGCAGAGCTTGTACTATGGAAACCAGACAACTGATAAACATACTTATATATTACTAAATACATACATATTATAGATAAATAACACCCAGACACAGAATAAACCATCGTGCTCATCACACAAAGTTTTATCCTGGGTGGGGATCGAACCCACGACCTCTTGCGTAGCAGTCGGATACACTCCCACCGCGCCACAGAGGCAGTCAAAAGATCAGATGAGCCCTTTAATTTGATACCCATATTGCAGTATTCAAAACAACTTTTTTTTCACACCTCTTTATTTTGACATCTCACAGGCGCCATATTTGTTTTTTTTCAAATGTCACATATCTAAGAACACTCGGGCGATCAAGACGAATCTAACGACGTCTTAATTGTACAAATCCGTACAGTGGATTGTAAGATATCAGGTAATAAAGAATATTACATACATACATACAAGATACGCGCGAAAAACATAACCCTTCTTTACAGTCGGGTAAAAAGAAACTTTTTCGTACATATTCCATTGAAAAATATTATTAACTTGGTATAACGTTGTACTTAAGTATGAAACAAAAACAACAGAAAACCCACTTCTTAAGCCGCATTATTTGGTTGGGGAGAGTGGGGGGGGGGGACTACGGAACCCTGCATTGTGGCCGGTTTTTTTTATTTAGATTAAATTTGGCATGAAGGTAATTTAAAGCTACGGTAAGTACTTTTTATAACGATGCTATTAACAAGGGCAAAGCCGTGGGCAAGTTTAGTGTTAAAAAAAATAGTAATAACAAAGCCAACATTTTCTTTTATTACTCGAAATAATAAACGTAGGTACTTAGAAAACTTACAGTGACATACTCCTTGGTCCTTTGATCCCCGAAGAATGGCGTTGTAACCACGATGCCTATTTGTTTGTGCACCAAAGTTATTTCAGCCGATGCTTCCCAAACTACCTGGTTGTTTTTTTCTAAGAAGAAGACCACTGAATCTTCCCTGGTTACCTGCATAATGTAACAAAATATATATTACAAAAGGTTATACATTCACATAAGAACACTTTGTAAGGGGTGATTGAACAGATCGATAAATCATAGAACTCCCAGTGAGGATCCTGGGGGAGGAATGTTAAGTTATAATGGCTCAACACATCCCTATTCCCGTAGTTTCGGTTTCGATCGCAGTTTCGGCCAGAACCAAAACCCATTTTGACGCCGAAACCGAAAGTCGGTCGGCCTATATAGGTAAGTTATATTACGCAAAGTTAGAAGTATGTATAAAGCTTGGTTTTTGATCGAGTCCAGCTAACTTACCAATAAACTTATTTTGAGATTTTTACAATACATTCTTAAATTAGACACATGATGGTCGTACCCAGGATTACTTTTCCTTAATGTTTTGAGGTGTTTGTCTCCGTAGGTATGCCCAAGATTTCTATTCATTTAAAAATTGTATAATTTTCGTCTGTACCTCTACCTTCTCACACAGCAATATGACTTCGGTCCCCCCTCTAACGGTTCCAGAACCAGGTGATAACTTCACTATGTGTAGTTCACTTAAAGCTTTCTTGTCATACACTACGTTGGAAACTACGGGCGGTAAGCGCTTGCCTGAAGAATCGGGGAGGAACACTTGGAAACATAGTCTGATGGCATTCAGGTCGATGGTAGATCTCGCGTCTTGCATGTAGGAGAAGCCGGCTGAAAAGATTAATGTGAAATTAATAAAGTAATTTAAAAATACCCTTGACTTTGACAACATCTTTGTGTTACAAATGGTATTTTTTGTAACATTCAATTGGCTTTTTGGTCTGCAGCTTATGAGCTGCGGACCAAAAGCTTTGTAGATATAAATGCTCTCAGCGCCTATTAAAAACCGCTATTGTTGACTCCGAAACTTGTTGAGTGTTACCAAAATATTTTAACGGCAAAGTTTCATACTAACTTTGCACCCCCGCTTTACCCCCATATATATAAACAATAGACTAGTTTCCTTCTAGTCAAAACAATAACTCTTAAGAAATGTCAAAACACGGATTTTATATATAGGCTAGCTTTCGACCGCGGCTCCGCCCGCGTGATGTCGGTTTTCCTGATAAATGCTATCGTATGTCCTTCTCCAGGACTCGAACTATCTCTAATCAAATTTCATTTCAAGCGTGAAAACGTAACATATAGACTTTTTAATTACTCCTTTCATATTTATAAAATGTAATAGATGATAATAGACCAAATTCGTGCGGCTAAATTCAACCACGCAGACCATAGTCTGCGTGGTTGAATTTAGCCAGAAATCTAAATGCTGCAAATCAACCTCTAAGAGGGAAATCAGGGGTTACAACCACTATTTTACCCCTTAGGGAATGAATTTCCAAAAATCGCTTCTTATCGGATGCCTACATTAAATAAGGAATACGTCTTCAAAATTTCAGGCCTCTACGATCAGCGACTTGGCTGCGCGTTTATCCATGAGTCAGTCAGTCAGGACTTTGAATTTTGTATAGATCTCATACAACGCCGGACTATGAAGTCACTATTTTTTTGTTGTCAAATCACTTATTTGAATGATATGATTAAAGAAAAAAAACAATTTAACACAACGTTTAATACAGACTTAATATTTAATTTAAATAATACTTTTATTTAGTAATTATTAGTCTTTTGGTTTTTTTTGTAATCTTAAGAAACAAGCGTTTTGTCAAGTTTATAGATGTTATAGAAGTTAGAGTGACGAATTAATGAAGTTTTTTCGTAACTTTTTTTTCTTTATTGTATTCAGAAATCAGTTTTTTGGCAAAAAGACAATTGGATTAAGTAGGGCCCCAAGTAGATCTCAAAGGATCCATCACTCAAAAACCGTCCTTGCAAAGCTTTTAGCGTAGGTATTACTCCAAAAATGCAGTTATAATAAAAATCCACTTACTTCTAAAGGGATCAACATTTAACCGTTGTCTAACACGCAAAGACTCAGTTATTTCTGATATCTTCACGCACTGCACGCCAAAATCCTTTATTTGAAACTCGTTCGTGTCTGGTGTGACGTTGCATTGGAAGCAACATATGCCTGAGGTCGAATGTCTTCTTTCTTTGTCCACCAGTTTGTGAGGGTGTGGCCTGGACACATATTACATAATTATTTTCACGAATTTAATGCCGTGGGGTAGTAGCTAGCGTGTTGTTACTGTAATTATTTTAATATTCAAAAATAATGTCTGTTAATTTTGAAAAAAAATTCAGACAACATTATTAAATAACTTACCCTCGAATACTTAAACATGAATTAACCTTAAATCCTACTCAAAACTCTAAAGTAAACTCGACCTTTAAATGACAGTGACAGCATGATAGTTACCGTTCGCGTTGTTTCAAACTGAATAGAATTTATGTATTCGGCGGTTTATGGTACTTACCTACGTCACGGAATACTCACAGTACAGAATACATACAAGCGGAACAGGGGTACAACTTCCGAACAAAGTGCACCAATGTGACCTCCAATTCATGTCCGTGAACGATGTCTATGAGCATTCTACACTCTCTGTATTCTGTGCCTCTTGTCCTTAGAGATTGCTAGAATTTTAATGGTATAAAAAGGAAAGAGGTCGTACCTGTATGGTTCGTCTTTGGTGACACACGACACGAACACGGTAGCTTTTCCCGTGTAGTTACGTATTTTGATTGTCGGGTACGTTTTCTTCTCGGGAGTGCTATTGACACCTGTGATGGAACCTATTGAACGAACCTCGCGTTCATAGCGAAATCTGTGGATGAATAATATGTTTTTATTTAAATAAAGATAACGGAAAAGAAGAACGTGAATAAGAATTATTCAGTTCTTTTTTTCTGTTTTCGCGGCAAGCCCGTGCTATGTACGCCGCGCAAGCGCGTTGATGCATTTCCAAGCGCAGCTCTCTATTTACCATTATGACAAGATTTTGACAGTTCGCACGGTCTTGCCGCAAAACGGAAAAAAAGATTTTGAATAAGGACCCAGTATCGGTGTTTAGATCCAAAATTAGGCAAATATTCAATTGCTTGACTCATCATCGCTTGTACGACGTAGATGAGTCAGTCAGGATATGGACACGTAAGTAGGTACTTTTATATGTTTTGTAGGTACAGATAATATTAACAGGAAGTCGGGCTCAATTCCTCTCTCATATTTTATTTATATTAATTAATAAGTAAAGTAGGTACTTTGAAATGTTGTGTCTGGTCAATATTGTTGATCTATTTTTAATTTGCGACAAATGGTACAATGTTATAATTACTGTATCATTAAAAAGTACAATTGGACTGTATCTATGTGTTTGGGCGAATTCAAGTGTTTTTTTAGGGTTCCGTACACTAAACGTATTATGACTCCGCTATCCATCGCGTCTGTCTGTCACCAGACTATATTTGACGAACCGTAATAGCTAGACAATTGAAATTTTCACAAATGATTTAGTTTGGCGTTATAAAAATAAATACTAAAAGCAGAATAAAATAAATATTTAATATTTAAGTGGGGTTTTCATACAACAAACCTGATGTTTGCCGGTTTTTGCTCGGTATTTTAATATAGCATCTAATGCTGAAGTAATTTTTATAGGCATTTCTAGCGAGTTGGGCCTTTGCATGCGAGGGCCCAAATCACGAGCATTAAAGGATAGAAAAATTTGAGGTCTAGTAACATAGTCCAGATAGGTGGTTCGATTTCAGCCCCGGTTTGGCTACGGAAGTCTCGGGTTCGATTCCTGGGTCTGGACTTCAAATTTTTCTATCCTTCAAAAATGCAAGCATCTAATGCTGTATAGATAATGCTACGGAATCTTTCGTGCGCGAGTCTGACTCGCACTTGGCCGGTTTTAAATAAAAGACAACTTCCGCACTAGACTACAAGCATGCGTTGCGGGCGACTTCACAAACACAGTGTATCTACACACGACAAAGTGTCACGGGGATTATTTTTAAAGGAGGGTCAGTCCAGGTGTACAAGTGGGGAAGGAACCTTCCCCACCTTCCACATTTATGGTGACATGGGGTTATTTTATATGAATCCACATTCATGGACCTCTCAAAAATAGGTACTTTTGAAAAGTAGGGGGGAGTAGGTTTGAACCTCTTACCCACCCTCACTGGCAGATACTATGGACTGTTCGTCCATAAGGCGAAGTGAGCCGCCGCTCCAGGCGCCATAGGTATAGCCGAAGCCGGAACGCCGAAAGCGTCCCCCGGTGCAACTTGATATGTCAAATGAAATTATTTGCACCACCCCTTGCGCAAGGTACTGTGGCAGATGTGAAAATATTTAATTTTATTATTTAGTTATTAAACTAAGTAGCGGCCACTATAAGACATCTTTTCACCAAATTTTATCAATATTCATTGAGAAGTCTCTGAGTAAAATGCCTGTAACGTACGAACGGACAGACAGACAGGCGGACATGTCGAGTTCGTTTTTTGCCATTTTGACTACGGAACCCTAACAAAAGTAGAAAAAAACAATTGGGAAAGAAGAGGACCGTCTCCCTGACGGTCCTCTTTTTTCCCAATTGTTTTCTTCAATGTCTTGAAAAGTTGTATTAAACGAATTAATGTATAATTATTCAATTTAAGATAGAAATCTATTTGAATGTAAATACAAATATATCAACGGGGAAGTTGTCGTTTAACACAAAGAAAATACGATCCTGTTTTGCAAACCTGGCATTAGCTCTACAACATTGGTAACAGTGATACTGTACCTACTCTTTGGCGGTATTGGGTGAAATAGTTTGCACCCTTCATCGATATTGGGGCGTCAAAATTTGATCTCGCTCCAACCTAAATCTAGCTTCGGGCCGGCTCTAACCTTTACTACTAACCTGTGCTTCTTAGCAGCTGGCTGTTCAATGATTTCAACTCTCGGTTCCATCCCCTTGATCACGGAGACTGTAACGCCTATCCCTAAAAATATTGAAAATTAAAGTTATTAGTCATTTATAAGTCAATTCATAAACTCCGTAGAAAAATCGCTTGGATATCGCCGAGCAAAACGCTAATGTGGATAGACCCTAAAGTTGCTTCGTAAGAATTAAAAACCCAGACACTGAGATATAAGGTTAAATCTTCAAAACAGCTGAACGGATTTTTAACAAACAAAGATAAGCATCGTCCTGATTAAAATGGCTTTCTAACAAAAAAAATCTATTTGTTTGAGAGCTACGATTTCGCGGATTGGAATATAATTGTAATAAAGTAGGTACTTACTGGCGCCACTGAGATCCAATGGCTTATTATCTTGAACATGGTGTGCGGGCGGCATGGTGTTTTCTGAAAATATATAAATCATTATATAATACAGACCGACTGGTCAAGGTACCTACCTACTTAGAATAAAATTAAAGTAGAAACAAAGAAGTGTTTTACTGAATTTTCGGTTCGGTTTCGGCCAAAAAACGGGTTTCAAGCCGAAACCCGAAGTATTCAGCCGAAATTCGGGTTCAGTTGTCTAAATTATTTTCAATAGGACACTAAATGAAAGGGAACAAGAAAAATTTTGTTAAACTTTTTTGAAAATTTGGCAAATCCTCAAGGTTCAGTCTACGATAAAAGATTGTGTTGGAAAACAATAAAGCATGATATACTTAGATATTTTTAAATTATTTAGTCGTCGTTAGTCTTTCCCACAAATATTTCGGATTAAATGTCGACTGTTGGGTATTTACATACTTGACCCTAGTTTGATAGCGACTCTTATCAAATAAGAGGTCAAGCGATTGTTTTAGTTTAGCGATGAGAATTTATAAAAACATTTAATAATTATAACGGGACTGTACTTACCCAGATTCCAATAATTTTAAAATATTTCTTTGTATTTAGTCATATGTAAGTATATAAAAGGAAACCAAAACCACTCAAACCATTGAACGAAATGGGTTGAAATTTGGCACACATAAAGTTCGCTAAAAAGGTACCTATTTTGAAAATTCAATCTTTATAGAGGTGAAATGTAAGCTCCATTTCAATAAAATAATTTTAACGCATCGTAGGAAAAACTATGGATTGATGAATTGATGCCATTATGAAGTAATCAGGTGCTATTATACTCCCCAACATTTTATTTTTATTATAGGTACATATACCAGGCAGTAGGTACTAGCAGCAAGGACTGCTGAGACATAAAAAGGGAAGCTGAACCATATTTATAACCAGGTGTGAGAGGATTTAGCGTTCACCCCAGATACGTATAGGTATTTGTCTACAGGTACAATTTAAAGAGAAACCGGAAAGAATGGTTACACATATTACTAACAAGGTCATAAACCACATGGCGTTTTAAAGGGGCATTTTGCGCACAAAATTTAGAATTAGAAACCAGCACTTAGTTAACACTTGTAGAGTGAGCCTCATATGATATAACACTACGTCGAGCCAGTTGTAGGTATAGTCAGAGCTGGACCGTTCCATAAGGCGAACTGAGCGGCCGCTCCAGACGCCTTATATTAAGGGGCGTTCTACGGCTAAGGAACCCCCAGATCCCGGCAGATACTTTCTCATTTTTATCTCGTTTACACTTTTCTCACCTGTGGTGGTCTAACATTTAGATCATGGGCGGACCTAGGGGGTGATTTGGGGGTTGAATACGCCTAAATTGCAAAAAGATAAGATAGATACACATTTGGCCGATGTTTAGTCAACTGTACCTAGGTGATCCCACTCCCCTCCGAATTATAAAAAAAATTAATGAAAGAATAAAGAGTGAAAGAGTATGATATGCCTCCATACTTAACAACCCATATGATGTGTCACTGCTGGGCACGGGTCTCCCCAGTAGAACCTACTTATCGGTCCTGGGGGTAATTGCCGTGATCGCCACGCTTGGCGAGCGGGTTGGCGATCGCAGCAAGATAAAATACGCAGAGGATGCTGCTGCCAGTCCTCCGGTGGAAAACCCTTTAGTTGCCTTGACGACACCCACGGGAAGAGATGGGGTGGTATTATTCTTAAGCCGAAACCACGTGGCGGCCGAAACCACACTTCGGCCGGTGCCCATATACATTTTAGCCTTAACTCTATGTTTAAATTGTTCACATTATTCAGTTAATTCGTATCTTCAACTTTCCCCTTTATTTAAAAGAGGAACACAAGTAGAAGACGTCGAAGAAACGTGACTATAGATAAGCTAAATTATTTCGCATTGAGACGCACGCTTTATTCATAACTAGCTGTCCCGCGCAACTTCGTATGCGTAAATTTTCCCCGTTTTTGCAACATTTCTCGTCGCTGCTCCGCTCCTATTAGTCGTAGCGCGATCTTATATAGCCTATAGCCTTCCTCGATAAATGGGCTATCCAACATAAAATATTTTTTCAAATCGGTCCAGTAGTTCCTGAGATTAGCGCGTTTAAACAAACAAACAAACAAACTCTTCCGCTTTATAATATTAGTATAGATCATTCTCAAAATAAACAGCATATAACTTGTTTACCAATCACGAAAAGCGATAAGAAGATCAGGGTTCGCTCCCGATAAAAATTGTCATTGATTCGTAAACTTGTGTTATTTATGCCTACAATTCCATCAGTATCATTTTATTGCCGCCTGAGAGCGGATCGGTAAGCATTTAGGTATAAATAGATGCAGAGATTTTAAAAAATAAAACTAAAATTATCCAATTATTATTATAATATACTTTTTAATTTTGCTGTAAAGCTTTAAATAATTTTACCAATTAAAATAAACACAGTTATAATAAAAATATCAAAGTAATTTATAAAAAAAATTAACTCACTTTGTTTCTGGTCCAGTCTTATAATTTTGTTTTTTTTATTCGATGACACCAAAGATAAAAAAAATATCACAACACTTTATGGCGAAAATTCGGCGTTTTAAAAACTCGAGATATTAAATTCTAATTATTTAAAATAGTCAGCTTGTAATATGTCTGCTTCGTCCAAACGGTACGTCATCAATGAGTGGGAAAAACCCAACATCAGTTGCTATTATCATTGGCTTCGAACTTATGACCTTTTTCGTTGTTATCTTTGTTATAGTCCATGTGATTAATGAGGCCATTATATTATTCCCGGGCAGTATGAATATTGACAAGGCAAATCTGGCCATGTTAATAAGAAATTATTTATTTAAACATAACTAAGTGTCTAGTCATTATGAATATTGCTGTGATTGTTTGATACTTGGGCTATTTAGATGACATGTTAAGAACACATTACCTTTTTAATCCATGCTAATATAATACCTAAGCTAGTCAATTAGGTAATTAATATCTTATTTTAGTTTGACTACACTATCGGAATCCATAAGCACTTTGAATTTATTTCATAATAACACGTCATTTTTATTCTTCTAAGAATTGCTGGCAGAGTTCCAAATGCCAAACAACACACGTGGCTGCATTCAATAGGTGCGCGATATTAAAGAAAATCTAGTCATTGATCAGACGATATCGTTAAGACGCGTTTTCCCTAGACCAAAGATTGCCGAGAGAACATTTCGTTCTAAACTTCTAAACAAATCTATACATTTATACTTCTATACTTATATTATAAAGCTGAAGAGTTTGTTTGTTTGTACGCGGTAATTTCAGGAACTACTGATCCGAATTGAAAAATTCTTTTACTGTTGAATAGCCCATAATATTAAAAAGCTGAAGAATTTGTTTGTTTGAACGCGATAATCTCAGGCACGAATTAAAAGAAAACTTGGTAGTCTTTTATCGAGGACGGCTATAGGTTATATAACATCACGCTACGACCAATAAGAGCGGAGTGACAATGAGAAATGTTGCAAAAACGGGGATAATTTACGCAGACAAAGTTGCGCGGGTCAGTAAGTCACACTAATATTATAAAGGCGAAAGTTTGTGAGTATGTGAGTGTGTACGTTTGTTACTTCTTTACGTGTAAACGGCTGGAACGATTTTAATAAAATTTGGTATAGAGTTAGCTAACACCCTGGATTAACACATAGGCTAATAAACCGCAGGGCACAGCTAGTATATTAAAATGCTGAAGAGTTGGTTTGTTTGAAAGCGATAATCCCAGAAACTACGCGTTCGAATTGAAAAAATATATTTAAGTTGGATAGCCCATTTATCAAGGCTATAAATCATCTCGCTATGATCAATAGGAGCGGAGCAGTAATGAAAAATGTTGCAAAAACGGGGAAAATTTACGCAGACGAAGTTGCGATGGTCAGCTAGTAATAATTTTAAAGAGAAAAGATTTGTATATTTGTAACGATTAAACTCAAAAACTACTAGACCGATTTCAAAAAACATTTCACCATTGAATTGCTTCATTATCCCTGAGTAAGTAACATAGTTTATATTTATTACTGCAAAAAATTAGGGATCCCTATCCCTATGTTTACCCGCGCGAAGCCGAGACGAGCCGACAGTTAGCAGTTATAAATAATTCAGCAATCTAATCTCGCAGTTTTTGAAGACTATATTTTTTATGATTTAACTAGCTGTCCCGCGTAACTTCGTCTGCGTAAATTTTCCCCGTTTTTGCAACATTTCTCATTGCTGCTCCGCTCCTATTGGTCGTAGCGTGATGTTAAATAGCCTATAGCCTCTAAAAATAATTTTTCAATTCGGACCAGTAGTTCCTGAGATTACCGCGTTCAAACAAACAAACTCTTCAGCTTTATATTAGGTATTAGTATAGATAACATATGTATAGTTTTCAGACATTTCCCTATACTTGTAGTTATATTATATTATATTATAGTTATACTATATTATATTATATTATCTGTGCTTGTAGTAAGTTTAAGACAGTATTATTTGCCAAATTTCATAGTTCTATGTCAACGGAAAATACCCTATAAATTTTAATGTCCTTGGGAGTATCGAAATATACGTATTTTTGCGGCATAAACGGTCCTTCCGTTTTTTTAGGGTTCCGTAGCCAAAATGGCAAAAACGGAACTATTATAGTTTCGTCATGTCTGTCTGACAGTCTGTCCGTCCGAATGTCACAGGCATTTTACTCTAAGACTACGCAATGAATATTGGTGAAATTGAGTGAAAGATGTCTTATAGTAGCCGCTACTTAGTTTAAGTTATTTTTAGGGGGGGGATCTCCATACACGTAATAGAAGCAGATTTTTTTTTGAGCATACAACAACATGTGACACATCATTCGACAGGTCTTTTAAAAACATTTTAAGGTTTCTAAAAAAGGTTTTTGATTAACGGCCGGTTTTAATAATCTATCTATAGATGGATTTGGCTACTAGAGGTAGAATTTTGACATATTTTGTATGGAGCTTATGTCAAATATATACCTCTAGTAGCCAAATCCAAAATGGCGGCAAACTAACCTGCCATTATTTTTACAGCTCCGAGTTTAACGAGTATAACTCATAAAAAATGAATTGAATACGTGATAATTGGATAAGAACGAGAATTTGTGCAACTAAAGTGTACAATAAATACTTGACACTGGCTGAAATTAGCCGTTGAAACGGCCTGAAGAAGAAGAAGATTGTTAGAGTATTGAGACTGGCCGTTAGTGAATATTTTTGGTAATAATCGCTCCGAAAGTTGCATAAATTGTGTCCCCCCCCCCTTATTTTTTTGAACCATGTGACCAAAGATATAAAAAAAAACCAAAAACGTAGCGCTTAACAAATACTTTAAACTAAAATTATTTTGGACATGATCGTATTTAGCGTCTTTGAAATATTGCCGAAAAACTGCGTTTCTCAACAAAAGGCCGTAAGCGCCATGAACATACTCTATTTTGCTGGTGCAATTATTAAAATCACATTTTTGTCATACGGCAACGGCTCTAGAACCCTACACTGAGCATGGTCCGACATGCTCTTGCCCAGATTTTTTGTTACTTAGTAGTTTGATTTTTTCACAGCTTTAACGGACCTCAGTACCTACCTATACCTATGCTTTTAATTTCACCTCGATACACGCGTTCCCGAGATAGACGTTCTTGACAGACAAACGGACGGACGTACGAACAACAAAGTTATCCTTTATGGGTTCCGTTTCTAGGGTTCTGTTGCCAAAATGGCAAAACGGAACCCTTATAGTTTCGCCATGTCCGTCCGCCCGTCCGTCTGCAGCTTAGCTCAGAGACTGTTAGTGCTAGAAGGCTGTAATGTTGCATGGATACACATATTACTTATGCCGACAAGTAAAAAAAATTAGAAAAAAAATTGCGTTTCTCCCCTGTAGGTATGTAAAGTGGGGATGTGATTTTTTTCTTATCTACCCTATCGTGTAGGGTATCATTAGATAGGTCTTTTAAAAACATTTAGGGGCTGTAAAGACTATTTTCGGTTTAGGGACTTCTTTGTGAAATATTAAGCTTTAAAGTGCAAATTTTTGTTAGAGTCAAGTGTCCCCCCCCCCCCATGCCAGCTAAATGGTTGATGTATGGTATGTAAAAAATCACGGTAGTAGTATATACTATAGTGAAATTAAAAGGAAAACTGTCACAGCTAAGTAGGATTTACAACATAACGAGTAACAGCCTAGTGAGAAGTAACAAAATTTTCGTACAGATTCCATTGAAAAATACTTACTTTAAAAACGTTATTTTTAGTATAAAACAAAAACAACAGAAAACCCACTTCTTAAGCCGCATTATTTAAATGGACTACGGAACCCTACATTGTATGTGGCCCGACATGCACTTGCCCTGTTTTTCTCTTTCAGGTACCTACGGAACCATTAAAAGATTAGAAAGAGAAACAGTTGACATTAAAATGTATACTATCACCTTATTATTTTATTACGAAAACAATTTAGCAACTAAGTAGGTACCTACCTACCTAAGTAGGTACGAATCATTCACATACAAGTTTTCGCATTTACTAATCTAATGTTTGATTGTACTCGTATAATAGCCGATAAATGCAGTTTTTATGTCATACTGTATGTAGTATGTGTAGTGTTCTATGTTACTACATAATCAATTATCGGCAAACCCGCTTATCACCATGAACTTGTACACAACAATGATAAAAACGCCTCCCGCTGGGCGCAGGATAAATGCTCGCGTTAATTACGCAGGATATTTCCCGCCTGTGTAGCTACTTTTCTTCTCATTTTTACCCAACTGTATATACTGTATGTAATATTCTTTATTACCTGATATCTCACAATCCACTGAACGGATTTAAACAGTTAAGACGTCGTTAGATTCGTCTTGATCGCCCAAGTGTTCCTAGACATGTGACGTTTGAAAAAAACAGACATGGCGGCTGAGTGTGAAAAAAAAAGTTGTTTTAAATACTGCAATATGGGTATCAAATTAAAGAGCTCATCTTAAGCATTTCAAAAAGGTAGGTATAACATGATTATGACTACTAAAAAAGAAATAACTGTGATAAAAGTTAGTTGTTACATCGGTTACTTACTAAAAAGTATTACCTACATGAAAAAAAATATATTATATGAAAAAACCCGCCTGCAAAAAAATATGGAAACAATATCCCTTAAATAATTATATAATTTCATGCAGCTGGAGGCATTAATGAGTCTCGATGAACTTAGTGAAGTGCCTCCGACTTTATATATATATTTTTTTGAGTTCATAGCATCAGTGCGCTCTGCTAGAGCATCAGTGAGTCTGTAGGTTCTACAGACTGTAATCCACTAAGAGGTCCCTGACTTAGAGGCAAGCGAGCAGATCGAGATATCTGCGAGGTTAAGCAACGTTACCACTGTCGGTTCATAGATAGGTGACCGTTTTCGAAAAATGACACTACTCACCGTGCCTCGTAGAGCACGTTAAGCCGTCGGTCCTGCACCCAATCTCTCTCCAAACGTGTCAGATTTCCGTTCCATCGGGCTATGAGAGTGAGGGAATAGAGTGTGCACTTGTGTCTGCGCATACACTTGTGCACTACAATATCTCCCGCGTAGTTGGCGAGTCTCTAATGAGATGTAGATATGCGGATGGCCGCCATAACCGACATGGGTTAGGAGATCATTATTATTATTATATCTTGGGACAACTCACACAACGCTATCTGATCCCAAACTAAGCAGAGCTTTTATATGTTCGTAAACTTTCGCGATTTGTACACATTATAGAATTGACCGTATTGCAACGGCTGTGACCACGACCGTTGCAATACGGTCGAAACGTCGCGTCGGGTAATAAGCAAAGGTATTTAGCCTTAAAATAAAATATTTACGCGATTAAGACCCGTAGCTTTTAAATTCTATAATAAGCAGAGCTTGTACTATGGAAACCAAACACCTACATATCATATCAACCCATATGATGGCCCACTGCTGGGCACGGGTCTCCCCAGTAGAACCTACTGGTATGTAGATCCTGGGGGTAATTGCCATAATCGCCACGCTTGGCGAGCGGGTTGGCGATCGCAGTAAGGCTTTAAGTACGCAGAGGACGCTGCTGCCCGTCCTCCGGGGTGAAATCCCTTAGTCGCCTTGACGACACCCACGGGAAGAGATGGGGTGGTACTATTCTTAAGCCGGCACCAAACACCTGATATTGTATATATACTTTAAATAATTCTAAATACATACATACATATTATAGATAAATAACACACACACAGAATAAACCATCGTGCTCATCACACAAAGTTTTATCCTGGTTGGGATCGAACCCACGACCTCTTGCATAGCAGTCTATTATTATAATCCACCACAAGAGCCCACTGCGTAGTAATGTCGTCTCGTTTCTTGAGTCTTTAATGAGCACCAGCCACGTATGGTCTTGGTCATAACTTGACGTTCAGGAGGCCTCTAATTCAATTAAAACGAAGTTTCGATCAAAACAGGGCAGGTGCATGTTGGGCCACGCACAATGTAGGGTTCCGTAGTCCCCCCCCCCCCCCGTATCCGAATAATGTGGCTTAAGAAATGGGTTTTCTGTTGTTTTTGTTTCATACTTACAACGTTATATCTACATAATAATATTTTTCAATGGAATTTGTACGAAAATTTTGTGATCAGCTGTTATTCGTAGTTGTAAAGCCTACTTAGCTGTGGTCGTTTTCCTTTTAATTTAAGTATATATACTACTACCGTGAGTTTTTTCACATACCCAACATCAACCATTTAGCTGGCAGGGAGGGGGTGCACTTGACTCTAAACAAAAATGTTCACTTTAAAGCTTAATATTTTACAAACGGATCCCTAATACTAAAAATTGTTTTCCCAACTCCTAAACGTTTTTAAAAGACTTATCTAATGATATCCCACACGATGGGGTAGGTGAGAAAAAAAAATTCAAAATTTAATTCTTTCACTTTGTCGGCATAAGTAATAATCATGTGTGCATGCAAAATGACAGCCTCCTTGCACTAACAGTCTCTGAGCAAAGGTGCAGACGGACGGACGGACGGACGTGGTGAAACTATAAGGGTTTCGTTTTGCCATATTTGCTACGGGACCCTAAAAATGAGGTGATAATTTAAGGAGCCAGGAACATCTATTTAATCTACTTGTTTCAGAAAATCGTACACGGGTTCGAACTTCTTGGGCATACAAAAATAAATTAGAATAGTTTCCGTAAACTTAAGAAATTTAAGTTAATTAAAATTTGTGAATTTCGTTTAAAAGAAAGATAGTAGGCCCGTAGGCCCCAATCGGCGTCCGCCGATTGGGTTTGTTGAACCTTAAAGATAGATTCAGCACTATTTTGATTTCCTCACGATGTTTCCTTCACCAAGTTTAGCAGTTGTGATGCAATAAACCACGCTAAATGCGCTTGATAGATAAGGGGTATATTAATGGCTATTTACATAGATAAATAGCCATCGTAAAAAATAAATTTGGGCAAATATTATACCTGTGTACTAAAGGATGAATATGTTTGATGAATTTGTTTAGCCTGTCAATAAATCGTAGACATAATGACCACTTTAATAAGGAATCCTAAATACCACTGTAATGTTGTTAACTGTAGAATATGTGACAGTATTTGTACAATATAATAACAGAATACGTTATGGCAGAGTAAATTGACATTATAGAAGTAGGTACAGGTTGTTTATATTATAATAAATAGCCATGGATATGCAAGTAGCCATGTCTATAGGTAAGTCAATTGTGTTGTTAGTAACCTGAACAATAATTTGTATTACGGAATAGGTTATGACAAAGTACAAGTACTTACAGTTTATGTTGTAATTAACATGTAAATTACATAAGATGATTATAACACATTATAAAAGCACCACACAGTATTATAAATGAATTAAAACAATTAATATCCACTGGTCAGAAATGTAGGTACCTACTGCTTGAAACGTCAAATATTGTTGTGATATTTCACTTCTTTTATTGAAAATTCAAAGGTAGTGAGTTTTATCTGTGTAATAGTTTTATTAATATTCATTTATTTAAATAACATAATTCGGTGTATTAAATATTTTATGGGTTAAAGTATAATAATTAAGAGTATTTGCGAAGTACCCACATGTTCTTTAGTATTCAGTGTATTTGTTTGTAGGTACGGTACGGTATTGTAGGTTCTCTCTTACGTTTTGGAATTATATTTTGGGGAAATTCGAAAAATAAAGACATTTTATTTAAATCCCAAAAAAGATGTATCAGGGCAATGTTTGGTCTCAAAAGCACCGATAGCTGTAACAATATACTAACTCTTCCGTCAATTTTAATTTATGAAATAGCTGTCTTCGTCAAAACAAATCCATACGTATTCCATCGTGTTTCCGATACAGTCAGCCGTAGTCATAGAGATAAAAACAGACTATATATGGTTAGAGCCAATACAACACTAATGCATAAAAGTGTTCTATGTTTAGCTCCCTCAATATATAATAAAATACCAAATCATATAAAGAATCTAAACCTACAACAATTTAAACAGGAACTAAAGAAAGAACTTATTGCGAAATGTTTTTATAAATTAGATGATTCTATGAGTACGTAACATATAATTATGACGTTTTGTTTTTGTTATTGTTATATTTTGTTTCGTTTTGCTAGATTTTAACATTTTTGTTATTTCACATTCTCTTATTTGTCACGTATTTTTTTTTAGACTAGTAGGTACTAATAGTAGATAAACCTATTGTTGTATTGTTAAATTTAATTTCATAATTACCTACTTATAACTTGTAAATTTGTATGCCAATGACATGGCGAAACATGCAGAGCTTTTATATTATTTAACACCTTACTTTACAAACCTGTAAATGTATACTCATGTTTCATAAAAAAATAAAAAAATATTATTGTTCTATAAAAGGACTGACAGATTGTGACCGAGGCTCAGTCTGATTGCAACATTTGTAGATACAGGTACGATCCGATTCAGGCTATACTTATTGCTGGTTCTTTTGTGCTGATATCCTATTATTGTGTATTATGTATAGATATTGATTAATAACAATATATTGCAATGTTGTATGATTTGATGAATAGTGCCTGGTGTGATACTTATCAGCTGTCCTACAGCGATATGGTCGTACATTGCAATAATGTTGTGAATTGGTTATGTTTGAAAGTATCTGTGGTATATTGTATTTAGGATGTATGAAATGTAGTACGGCAAATGTTTATTAGGAGACAGGCTATTATGAAACCTTTGATAGAACTAGACCAAACAAGGTTGAAAATATATGATACTTATCATTTATTCCTTTGTATTATTTACCTCCCTGATTTATTCTATTCCCTATTGATACTATACTGATTGATAAGGTTAAATTGCAACTGATTGGGTAGGTATATGATCCAAATATCCTGACACAGTAGTAAGTGTAGTTCTACGATGAGTCGTAGTGGTCTACAATGAGTCGTAGTACTACTACGATGAGTCGTAGGACTTCTACGTAGTTCTACAATAAAAGCTTTAGTATTTTATTACAGATCGCTACGACCCCTATGTAAAATCTAACACGCTCGCCTGTATCGGTTTTAACCCACGAATACATAGTGTCATTTACACATTGTCATTTTCGATTCACATTGTTTGGTTGAATCTAGTATTTTTTTCCTATTTTTGAGCTGATCACAGTTCTTTACCTCATATGATGAAATCCGTCCAGGCGAAGATCCAAGAGTGGGCGGGGGCAACAATATCAATTGTCGTCGTCGTCCCCGCCCAAACTGGGACTGAAACACCTTTTTTGGGGATTTGAGAATTTTTACACTTAACCGGTGTGTATTGACAAGCAATTCACCTCCCTCGCTATGGGGACTGGTCCCCGTGATGCAAGCGATTGCTCATTAACTTACACTTGGCCGGTAACAAGCGGCCCCCCTGAACAAAGTTCTGCATCCGCACCTGAATCCGTCTGTCCATCCGCTTGAGCTGGGCGTACCGAAGAAATAGATATACCTACCCATATAAGTAAGTACTCGAAAATCATTATCCTCCTTTTTACCTAGTAGTAAAAACAATGATGAAATCGACCATTGGGAATATTACAAACCCGAGTGATAATGAGACTAAAATTAATGATAAAAAATATTTAAAAACTGAATAGGTATTATTAACAACAAAATAAAGAGATATCATCCATTGGTTATATCGGGGTCACAGGTCGAAACAGTTATGTGCGTAAAACATGATCGATAAAGTGTTTTAACAAGCAGATAAATAGCTGTGCGCGCCATTTTTTACCCGGCTCCAAGGAAGGGTTATGTTTTTCGCGCGTATCTTGTATGTATGTATGTAGTATTCTTTATTACCTCATTACCTTTAAACCACAATACTGATTTGAAATATTCAGCTTCAGTGCAATTTTTTGTTAGAGTCAAGTGCCCCCCCCCCCTCTCGCCAGCTAAATGGTTGATGTTGCTGTTGATGATTGTTATACACGGTAGAAATTATGTTAGGTACGTTTACGAGTAACAGCCGACCATTGATTGATTCCAATGATGTTGTAAGTATTAAACAAAAACAACAGAAAACCCACAATCCCAAATCCGGTGGGACGACGACGACTACGGAACCCTAAATTGTGCGTGGCCCGACATGCACTTGCCCCGCTTTATTTACATTTATTTTCAGCTTTCCTCAGATTGTTTATTCGGCAGGATTGCGGCTCGCATATTCAAGTTTATTTTCTTTCTAGTTTTCTTCTTTGAATCACAAAATCTCATTCTTATAGATATTGTGTGTCTCGGCTACTGTTTCCTTCGCATTATACTTTTTTAAACGCGTTTATGGAGGGTAAAGTTAAGGACGAACATATTTATGGAAAACAACCGGAAGCCCCCTAAATGTAGAACAGACATGGGCGTCTTTCGTGGGTGGGGGGAGTCGTAATTTCGGGGAGAGGGTAGGTGCAGCAGTGGTACAATTAACTAAACACCAGCCAAATATTATAGTGTACCTGCCTTTTTGCAATTTCGGGAGGGGGTTGAATCTCCAAATCTCCGATACGTCCATAAGAACAGATAGGAACAAAGGGAATGTAGCAGTTGTTCTAAAATACACAAATTGAAGATTACTTACCCTGTTGCAAAGAGTAAACTAATTACTACATTACTCTGTGCGCGTGTAGCGCCACTTTCATTTAACGCATTTCGACGCCAACTTTTTATACACAGAGATATTCCTCCTTATCTCTACCCTCCATACAGCCCACCATGGGCGTACCCTAGATCATTTTGGGGGGGAAGGGGAGTGGTCAATTCCGAATCGCCCCCTTGCATGCCCATGCAGCCGACACTAAAACGTAGGTAGCGATTACTTTCACTGTGAAAGAGAGGATGTATCCATATTAAAAGTGTGCCAGTCTGTAGTAGCACCCAAATGCATGGACCGGATTTGGATGCGGTTCCAAGGATGGTTTTTAACTTGGTCTGATGAAAAATTCGTCTAACGCCCGGTGCAACGATGATCTCCGTCAACGATCGGAGTCAACACTAAAATCTCAATTCATAATTTTTAACATTGTTAATATTCCGAGTTCCTTTTTATAGTATAAAAAGGAACTCTGAATAATATCAATATAATCAGAATTATATTCAATTTTGTATAAAATTTATACAAAATTGAAATTTTCATAATTACTTATTTGTAGAATTCCTATTTTTCCGAATTACAATTTTTTCTAGTGGGTTATGTACCGATTCTAGTATTTTCCAAATATGTATAGTTCGATACAGAAAGCGTATCAACATCAGGGTCAAAAGTATAACATTTTATATATAATTTGAAGAACTTGACGAATGTCCTGGAAAACGATATTTTTTTTAGAAATTTAACAATCAAGTGTGCGGTCAACGCCAGAATATGCCATAGTGTAGGTAGAGGAGTATTATTATAAAATAAAAACACAAAAACTTGCCTACATATTTCTTTATTGAATAAATTACAAAAATTGCTATTAATGTAAATTCCATCATTCAGGCAGTATATCTGCGTAAAGACAACTCTTCAAATTAAGTAGGTACGCTATAATAAAACCTAAAACCAAAAAAATATTCCAAACTGCATAACCTTATTGAGAAAGCATACTTGGAATGGTCCACAAGCCTACATTTGAGACAAGCATGAACTTAAGACTCTATACACACACATCCGGGCCAATTTCCGGGTGGAATCTGGGTCATATCCGGGTTTCCGGACCAACAGGCCTTCACACGGCAACGTTCAACGTTTTTGTCGGATAAAATTAATTAAATACAGAGTGTTCACACATCGACAATACGTCAAAAAAATGCTAACTACGTTTACCGAATACAAACAAGTTTGTCAATCAAAACGGATGAAATTCATGCGAATACTATGACTATTGGAAATAAATGAACAAATGCAGTGTTCTGTGGTACATTAAAATTGGTTTTATATAATAACAATGCCGTGTAAATCAGGTAAAAAATATATAAGTGCATACGATTTATATGAATATTAAAATGAAGTGCATCGTTCATACGAGTACGAGTCTGGGCAGATAAAGCTTTTTGCGTTTAACTGACGGATGACCTGGATGTGTGTGTATAGACCATTACTGAATAAAATCACAGTAAAAAAGCGACTTTTTAAATACCTAACATTAACGTTTTGTAGGCGAAATATCATTTTAACAGTTACTTAAATCTCAAGTACCGAAATGGCGAGACTCTGAATTCGTAACTGAATCGATTAGAAAAACTATATCGATATGCAATCGTATAAAATCGTATTGTAGTAAAAACTGGTTCGTTTTTCAACGCGGGATTGCAAGCCGCGTTTTTTATAAGTGTAAGGGTTGCCAGCAACAGAATAAATCTACTATTTTGGTAGTTTTTCTGATCGGTCCGGGTACTAATTGATATATTCCTATTCGCTATACGGAGTGTACAGGCTAATGAATGGCAATAAGGCCAGATTCTAGCAGTTTTTGGATCTTGGCAGCAATGTCTGGGTTTTTAAGATGGTCCTGTAGAGCGTGCGGGTCTTGTTGCATCTGTTCAAGGATGCAACGCATCGCGGGATCGCGGAGAATCTGTTGGACTTCAGGATCAGCCATCGCGCGTTTACGGACCTGTATAAAATAATATGTGTCAGTAAGAACGTAATCCTTATTAATGCCTTGCCCGGTTTGCCATGCGGAAGTCCAGACTTCCGTATGCCAAACCGGGGCCTGAATCAAACCATCTATCGGGACTATGTTACTAAACCTCAATTTTTTCTATCCTTTTCCGCATGTGTTAGAAAGAGACGTTGAATCTGTAGATATCGTAGCGAGTTCTACGAGTTTCTGACATAATATGATAATAAACGTTTAATGTAGAATAATATAGAACTGCTACTACTACTATTTTAAAAACTACTATTATTATTAGGTCACGATATATAAAACAATTCTGTGTTACAAACATTGTTCGCGTTACTTAGGACCCAATTATTACTTATAGATATCTATCTACTTATGTAGCCATATCTCGCACATGGGAATCAGGCCCTCGCTTGAGCCATCTAGCCGATAGTTTAAGTACTATCACGGCTTTTGTTATTGCTTCGTTACAGAGAGCATTTTAACAGAATATTATAGTCATTTTTTGCAAACTACTTTAGAAAGTAACTCTCTATTGCATATCTTTTGAAAATGAAATTATTGTATTAATAAAGTAATTGGCAAGAAATGTCTATAAAAATTAATATAATGTTTAGTTTTCTTGTCTTTTCCTTGGATAACTTTTTTTTTATACCTTTATATTACTTAAATAAGCATCGTCTTGTCTTTGTTTTTACATGACTGTGTGTGACAATGTGGGATTGTGGTCCCACATTACTAGCAATCCTGTTAACCCCTCCAGCTAAGCTTAGCTGGAAGCCTAAATGGCTAAGGCATCGGACTACTATTTTAAAAACTACTACGGATTTTTTCAATAACTCAATGACGGTATATCCGAACTTATTCGAAATTATTTTTGTTAAATGTATTATTGTAAATGAATTATGTTTAAAGTATTTATTGAGCGCTATCTTTGTGATTTTTTCCATATTTTTTGGTCACACGGTTCAAAAGCACGATTTATGCAACTTTCAGAGCGATTATTTCTTAACTCAATCAAAAAAATATTTTAGTTTTTAAAAGACCTGTTGAGCCACAAGTTTTTTGCTGAAAAATAAAAATTTCAACTTCTGTTACATGTACGGAGTGCCCCGCCCCTAAAAATACTTATTTTTATTATTTAGATATCAAACTAAGTAGCGGCTACTAAACACTTTTTCACCAAAATTCATCAACATTCACTAAGAAGTCTTTGAGTAAATTCCCTGTGACATACGGACGGACGGACAGACAGGCAGACATGATGAAACTATAAGGGTTCCGTTTTTGCCATTTTGGCTATGGAACCAAATAAGGATACTAATTTGTGTGATTTAAAAATCACTGTTTTAAGTAGCATGTAGGTACTTTTGTGTATTGTAGGTATACTTGTATGTGTACTATTTATTTAAACAACTTTTCCTTGCCCAGCGCTAGGAAAAGTTGTTTAAATAAAGTTATTATTAATCCCTTACAACACAATAGTCTTCAATTCCCTATAGAAGTAAGCCTTGCTTAATTTAATTATTTTGAACACTATTAACAAGAAGCTCAGAGTTCTAAATAACCTAGTTAGCATAAAAACTACAAAATGCTTATAAATTACATGTTTAAAGCAAAATGGTTCTTACCTCCTCAGGGTTAGAGTTGAGTTGCGTGGAGCAGGCACGGTAACCATCCAGAGCTTCAGCATTGCTGGGGTCCAGTTCCAAAGCCTTCTGGTAAGCGGTGAGCGCCTTCGAGTGTTGCTGCATACCCTGGATACATGAGAAAATTCATTTTATTCCTTTTTTGTATATGACTGGTCTGTTGGTACAGTGGTTAGTGAAGTTATAATAATAATATTTTGGGACAACTCACACAACGTCATCTGATCCCAAACTAAGCAGAGCTGGTACTATGGCAACCAGACTTATATATTTTTAAATACATACATATTATAGATAAATGACATCCAGACACAGAATAAACCATCATACTCATAGCACACAGTTTTATCCTAGGTGGGTATCGAACCGACGATCTCCGGTTTAGCAGGCGGGGTCACTAACCACTTGCTAACCCAGAGGTCAAATTGATCGTTCGATCTCCACAAGTTACAAAACAATAAATTTATTAAATATTCCGTGTTCTTCAAAACTACTAAACAAAATTCAAGTTTTCTTCAATCTATTATATAAAATTCTAGTGTCGCGGTGTTTGTAGTTAAACTCCTCCGAAACGGCTTGACCGATTCTCATGAAATTTTGTGTGGACGGGACAGCTAGTATTTTATAGTTTCCTCTTCTCGTGGGTGTCGTCAAGGCGTTTAAGGGATGTCACGCCAGAGTAAACAGCAGCATCCGAAGAGTACTTTAAGCCGTCACTGAGATCGCCAACCCGCTCGCCTAACGGCGATTATGGTAATTACCCCCAGGATCCACAATAACTAGGTTCTACGGCAGAGACCCAGAAAGCAGTGGAAAGTCATAAGAGTTGATATAATATAATAACGATTTATGATTTCATAGGTATTCTGACAATTCAAATTCAATTCGTAGCCGGTTAGAGTTACCCATCACATTACTAAAAGTAACACCTACACAACAATCCAAAACGGTCTCCCATCTAATTAATAACCTCGCCAAAGTCACATAACTATTAATTAACACACACATACCTGTAATATCTTCCCCTTCCTAATCCATCCCTTGATGAACTTAGGATCAAGTTTGCAACACTGATCACAATCTTTCAGTCCTAAGTCGAAGGCAGCCAACTTGGTGTAGCAAGCTGCTCGGTTGGAATACAACTTGGGGTCGTCCGGGTTGCGTTTTATGGCTTCGGTGTAGTGTTTCACTGCGAGACTGTAGTCGCCTGAAATATGGTAGGTTTGTTTTGAAATGGATGCACTGTAAAAAGTAACAGCTAGCTCTTCGTTCAATTGAACTAAAAATAAATGGATGTCATTGATCTGGCAACACTATCAACAAATAACGTGACTTGTATTTAGTGTTGTCAGATCTGTGATATTAATTTTACACAGAAAAAAGCGAGGAAGAGGTGCAAAATCAGTTTTCATATAAAAAACCTTTTCAACAACTTAATGTGATCAATTGATCACCAAATATAAAATTAGCTTTCTGTTATTTCCTACTTACAATAAATATCTATATTAATATTATAAAAGCTGAACGTTTTTTAACGCGGCAATCTCAGGAACTACAGATCTGAATTGAAAAATAATTTTAATGTTGAATAGGCCATTTATCAAGGAAGGCTATAGGCTGTATAATATTACGCTACAACCAATAGGAGCGGAGCAGCAATGACAAATGTTGCAAAAACGAGGAAAACTTAAGCAAACGAAGTTGCACGGGACAGCTAGTAATATACATATATTCGAGTTTGCACTTATGTGCTTCTTTCTTCAGCTTCCAATAGGGAATATGCGTGTATTTTTAAATTCTTATTAATTTAGCTTTCATTGATACAGGTACATGTAATTGTAAAAACTACTATGCAGCGCCAAAAACTAGTAAAATGATGATATATAACCATTTTAAATTACATTCTTAAGAATTTTGAAACGCACTGATGCCAATTGTCATCAATTTTGAATCAACAGTAATATTCTTTAAAATTTTTTTTTTTTTTAAATGTAAATCACTTCAAATCATTTTATGTTATAAAATTACTTGGGTTTTTAGCAGGGATGTTATGGAGCTCCGTACCCAAAATTGAAACTATCAGATATCTGAAATAAAAACCTATCCGTAACCGTAACAGAATCCGATATATAAGTTTCGGATAAATTCGGATATGGGCGGAGTATAAAATGTAGACTCCTCATCAAAAACCTGGTTTTTGGTGTTGCCGGTCGAGCATGAGCGCGTGTGTCTTGAAGACTGGTGATGTGTTTTAATCTATACCTACTAATATTAAAAAGCTGAAGAGTTTGTTTGTTTGTTTGAACGCGGTAATCTCGGGAACTACTGGTCCGAATTATAAATGATTTCACTGTTGGATAGCCCATTTATCGAGGAAGGCTATATAACATCACGCTACGACCAATACGACCGGACCAGCAACGAAATATGTTGCAAAAACGAGGAAAATATACGCAGACAAGTTGCGCGAGTCAGCTAGATACAAATAAAAACAAAATTACTACTCACCCTTCTTGAAATAATCATTTCCAAGTTCCTTCTCCTGTTCAGCCTTAACAGGGTCTACGTAAGCTTTCTTCTCTTCTTCAACTATCCGTCTCTCAACTTCACTCAGTAAAGTCTTTATCTCCGGAGTTCGGTGCTCAGACATTGACTTCTCAAAGTAGGTTTTAGCTAGCTTATATTGTTCCATTTTCTTGTATGCATTACCTGGTGACACAGAAATGTATTTATATAAAATAATAATAATATCTTGGGACAACTCACATAACGCTATCTGATCACGAACTAAGCAGAGCTTGCACTATGGAAACCAGACAACTGATAAACATACTTATATATTCCTAAATACATAGATGTTATAGATAAATAACACCCAGACACAGAATAAACCATCGTGCTCATCACACAAAGTTTTATCCTGGGTGGGGATCGAACCCACGACCTCTTGCGTAGCAGTTGGATATACTCCCATCGCGCCACAGAGGCAGTCAAAATCAATCGCCTATTTTGGTAAGTATAGCTAGAGAGCTGATGATCGAATTCGGGTAATTTGACTAGTAGTAGTTTAGGGTAGTTAGTGATCCCGACTGCTAAACTATAGATTGCGGTATTTTGATTCCGTATAGTGATGATCACGATTGTTTATAATATCTCTCTAGGGAGTAATTCATTTTAATAATATCTGTTATTGTTATTTATAAACTTATAATACATTCGACAGCCTTTCAGAAACTGAGCGTTAGTCACACAATCAAGGCTATTTTCCTAGGTAAACAAAAATCCAAAAGACAATGCTATATTATAAAACTGAAGAGTTTGTTTGTTTGAACGCGGTAATCTCAGGAACTATTGATCCGAATTGAAAAAAAAAAATTTTCTGTTGGGTAGCCAATTTATCGAGAAAGGCTATAGACTTAAATATTGGTCGTTGGTTGCTACGACCAATAGGAACGGAGCAGCAATGAAAAATGTTGCAAAAACGGGAAACATTGACGCATACGAAGTTGCGCGGGGCAGCTAGTTATTTAATAAAATGTTAGTTACATTTTCAAACTGCCAACGATTTTTTTATCTATACTAATATTAAAGAGGAAAGATTTGTGTTTTTTTAAGTAACGAATAAACTTAGAAACAACTGGACCTATTTCAAAAATTCTTCCACCATTATAAAGCTACAATAACGGGGAGTAACATGGCTATACTTTATTGTCAAAAAAAAAAAAAATGGAGATCCCTACGCAAATTACAATAACGTAGCTCAAGGAACTAAAAACTACGTTATGACTATGACACCCGTGCAAAGTCATTTAATAATGTCAGAAAAATAAGCGATTTTACTAGAAAAAATTGTGACGTCATAGTTTGTATTTGATCTCCATATAAAATCAACGCTATGACATTTCTTAAAGAGTTGTTGTTTTGACTAGATGGAAAAAAAGCTGATTACACATCTCGCACGAAATGCATCACGTTTTTATTATATTTGTCCTCAAAATGTTTCAATTATCACGTTGCCGCGGAAACAAAAGCCACAGGTTTTGACAAGGACGCAACCTCGAAGTTATAGCTACTCTAACCGCAGTTAGCGCAATTTTTTACGCAAATAAATACGATACAGGAGCCTTACTCTAATTTAATGAAAACGAAGTTTCGATCAAAAATGAGGTGGTAGATACAGAGTGTGGAGTAGTGGACATATATTTTATCCACTCGTTCCAGAAAATCTTCCATGGGTTCGAACTTTTTGGGCTTACTCGAAAATTGATTAGAATAGTCCCCGTAAACTTGAGAAATTCATGTAAACGAAAATTCATGAATTTCGTTCTAAAAAAAGAGAGTAGGCCTACAGATTTTGTTATGCAGACCTTGTTTAATAAGGGATGATTTTTAGCTCGTTTTATGAAATTCCGAACAGACATTTTGCAATACACGTGAGGAAAAAGGTTATTAATTTAATGTAACTTCTTTTTTCCCGTTCGGCCGCCATAGTAACAGCGTTTCGCATCGAGTTACAATGAAAGAATTTTCTTTTCAAATTTGTTAAGAACTGGTTGCGAAAGAATGTTTTCGAGTTACAATGAAAGAATTTTCTTTTCAAATTTGTCAACAACTGGTTGCGAAAGAATGTTTTACCTCGGTACACAAGCACGTTTTTATAAAAATAGCATTTACGAAAGGACTTTTTCTTGGGTTGCTGAGTAGGCAAAGGCTGCCTACCTAGCAACCCAAGAATTAGCGTTTATAGACTAATTAGGGTTAAAGGACAGAGGAGGCGAAGTCAATAAAATACTATTGTCTGTCTATCTGTGCCATCGTAGTGGTAAAGGATAAACGGATTTAAATGTGTTTTTTTTTTTTATTAAAAACTATAATACTCGGGTGCATATAGAAATGGTTAGGTCATACGAATTTAAACTTTAAGGGAGTAGTTTGAATGTATAGTTTTGACAATTTATTGGCTTTATAGTAGGGTGGTCTTTTGTAGTAGTTCGTTTTACGCAAGATTGGAACTGCAACTCGCAACTTCGACTGTGTCAATTTGACCCGTTTTCGCAATTCATACAAAAATACTAAAATCGCGATTTCTGCGATTCTCATACCTACCAAACATACAAAAAAAAACATGAAAAATATTCGTTTATAGATAATAGAAGATTTAGTTAAATTAGAAAGCATTTTTTTTCTGCTCAAAATCCCGATTTAATCAATATCAGCTATGCTAGTACCTACCTAATTAGGTAGATCATAAATAACAATAAATTATTTTACACTATACTGGAAATAGCATTAGTAAAAATATTCTGGAAAACAATGTTTCTGTACAATTTTACGTTGTCATGAATTTATAAACATCAAAACAAACATTGAAACTACATGATTTGACCATACAAAAGAATGACGTCATTGTTTTGTATTTCATATAAATTAGTACGAGGCGCAACGTTTTGATGTTTAAAGATACTGATTTGATTAGACAGTCATCTACCATATTGTACGTTTCTTGAGCAATAAATCGCTACTCGGTTCTCATTTATCGTTGTTGGTGGGACAGGTGCCTAAGTGCCTTAAAAACATTACAAATTTGAAAAAACCTGTGACGGTTCGCTGACCTGTTATATGCACAAAAATAGTTGAGTACAATTCAGGGCAGTAAATAGCAGACCCGGACGGATTTATTTCGGTTATTTGCCGCCTGTTAATCGGGTAAGAGGAGGGGGGGGGGGGTTAAAACTTGATTTGATTGGAAGCAGCAATGAGAAATGTTGCAAAAACGGGATAAGGCATTACGCAGGCGAAGTTGCGCGGGACAGCGGCGCGGTGGGCGTTTGTTCGACTGCTACGCAAGAGGTCGAGGTTCGATTCCCATATGGGACACCACTTTGTGTGATCCACAAATTGTTGTTCCAAGTCTGTGTGTACTTTGTGTCCGTGATTTGTACGTTTGTAAAATCTCCCACGACACATGGCTTGTACCCTTACTGCGGGAGTCGTTTTTCATAAAAAAAAAGGCGACTTCTATTGAGTTACTTTGACGATAATAAGACTATACTTTCAATCAAATAAAGTATTTTAAAGTGGCGGTAGCCTAATGGCTAAGGCAGTCGTGAGGTCGCGGGTTCGAATCCTACCCATTATACTACCCACGTGAGCCCACTCCTAACATAAATCCCATTGAGCTTAGCTGGAGGGGTTAACAGGATTGCTATTACATTGCTAGTGCATCTTTAAAAAAAAAAAAAAGTAACTTACCAATCCTAGTAAAAGCCTTAGCTATTAATTTGAAGTCTGCCCTATTTTCTCTGCCAACTTCAATAGCTTTCTCGCATTCCTTAATACATTTCTCGTACTCCTTCTGCTCAAAATATACGGCAGCCATATTTGTATAAAAAGTTATATCCGTTGAATCATGGTCTATGGCCTTTTGGTAATGAATTAGGGCATTTTCAAAATCTTTTTTCTTGTAGCATTCATTTCCTTGGTCTTTTTCTAGTAAAGCTAATCTGCGGTTTTCTGGTAAGTCATCGTATTTGGGTTTTGGTGGTTCCTCTTTCTTTGGTTGTTCGGCAGGCTTCCGGTCAGGAGTTGGTGGGTCTACATCCATAGGCACATGTAGGTTCAAGTCAAACATAATGCTGATTGTGGTTAGAATCCGTTTGTCTTCTATTTTCCCCCCAAGGTTTTGGACGTCGAATGGGTTCTGGGCTAGTCCCTGTGAGAGAAATGAATAATTTAACATATTATAAAAAAATTTGGATACCTACCCAAATATCTTTATTGTGAAACTAAATCAATGATTGTTTGAACTCCTCATTTATTATCATGCCTATGTATGATGACTATGATGAGTCATAATAACCTGACCGTGTGTAATAGAAAAATCGCTTTGAATAATTTCAGAAAATTGAAACTCGTAGAGCCTTAAGCACTTCTCCAAAGAGAGCAACTATAATTGGTTCCTCAGTCCACATAATTATTTTAAGATAAATCGAATTACGTAGCCAAAATGGCAAAAACGGAACCCTTATAGTTTCGTCATGTCCGTCTGTCCGTCCGAATGTCACAGGCATTTTACTCAATGAATCTTGATGAAATTTGGTTAAAAGGTATCTTGTAGTAGGCGCTACTTAGTTTGATAGGTAAATAATAATAATAAATATTTTAGGGGGGGCACTCCATCCATGTTACAGAAGCTGATTTTTTTTTCAGCAAACATCAACGTGCGTACGTTTTAAAGACCTGTGTGACCACACAGGTCTTTAAAAAACATTTTAAGGTTTTTATTAAACATTTTTGAATGAGTCAATATTTATGAAAATAATCGCTCCGAAAGTTGCATAAATCACCAACCCCCCCCCCTAACTGTTGAACCTTTATACCAAAAAATATGGAAAAAATCACAAAGATAGCTCCCCAGCAAACATTTTTGTCATATAATCAAACATTTATATGACTCTGAGTCATAAGAAAGTTATATTACAGTATTTTTTTTGACTCTTCGATGTGTACTGGTGCATTATGTGTCCAAATAGTCATATACATTTTTTGTCGTATAATAATGTCTTATAGACGTTCTTTCGACATTTTTTTATGACTGTCTTATAATAGCGTCTACGACGACGTCTATACAATCTACTTCTACAACTTTTTGTCGTGTAAACGTTTTCGTATTATAAACGACAAAATATGTGTCAATTTTGTCGTTTAATTACCTTTTAAACATCTGTTAAACGGCTAATAACTGTTTACACGTCGTATTTGTAACCATTATATAAAAGTCGATTAAGTATTACGATTGCAACCTTTATACATCCTAAAGTAACACAAAATGATAATGCAACCCTTATTTAATTAATAGTCATGTTAAAGGTTTGTAATAACCTTGTATACAGCTTCCACCATTTTGAAATCAACTTGAAATCAACTTTACCCAATTGTTTACTCTTAATAACATGGATCTAAAAAAGTGGAAAAGTATTAAAAGAAGTGGTGCATTTAAAAGGAAAGTTAAAAACAACTATTATTCTCTTCAAACACGTACTTTAATACAAAGTAATAGAGCTCAAGCTGAGAGTAAGGAAAATGAGAAGGGTTCCGTATCACATTTAAATGCAAATCTAACCAATCAATATAACCAAAATAATACGAGTATACCCTGCAGTTCATTTGCCGAAGTTCAGGACTCTTGTTCATTTTCTGAAGTTAAAGACAGTTATTCGTCGTCCGAAAATGAAGATAATGTTGATAAAGAAGACACTTCAACCGAAAATGATGACTTCAGAGACCATTATAAAAAGTGGGCTATTGATTTTAATATTCCACAAGTTGCATTAAAGCAATTAAATGTAATTCTGAACAAAAGAATGCCCTGCATAGTCCCTTTAGATCCAAGGACGCTTTTAAAAAGTAAAAAAATATTTATTTAGCTGTTTCCAAAATTCTGACACTTTATTTAATGATTCAACTTAAAATTGGTATGAATAACTAACTAATTACAATATTCGCATTCGTCTTCTGGAAAATGGTCATAGATAGCAAAATAAACCGTAACGTAATAAATTATTTATATTTTTGTCTGTTAAAACAAAATGTAACGGTTTATTTCCACGAGTTATCTGGATACCACATCCATAACAACGAGATGAAAAGATAAAATGAGTAAGTGACCACGGCCATTTTAAATGTGCGTGTATCATTTCAATGATGTCCGTCTTTGACAAAAACTTATCAATATCCACATAATTGTAGATCATTGTGGGGTTTACCTAAAACAAAAGTATTATTAAGATTTAACTAAGTTACGTGCATATCATCCTTCTGTTCTTAAAATATAAATTCTGTGAACTAATTTAGTTAGGCGTTTTGTTATTTTATTATTGATCTCTAAATCAACTGTCATGGCGAAGCCATTTACAATGAACAGGCAGTTTATAGGTCGGGAAGTTATATAGTTGTCATATAACGCAGTCACATAATAAAATATTTAAAAAAATATATGAAAACATTAATATTATAGAAGCGCATAAAAAATTTGCTACAAACTTACCACACATTAATCAGTAAACTTGATTGCGCAATGGTTTACAACTGATGAAATGGTTTTATCAGACCAAAAAACAAAGAAAAAAATGCAATATTAACTCTGTCAAAAGCACTGCCAAATTAAGTTAACGTGATATTTATAATCTGTTATAAATAATATTCAAGTTGCATCATCTTTAAATGACAATAACACAACAATTACATTATTTAAAAGTCATATTGTGCGCCACTACTCGACATGAAGTCGGATACACGTCGCGACAGCTATCATTACATGACATGTAGCCATATCGCCGACGCGTATGTGACGACTTTGCGACTAAGTAGGTATTTATAAGACTTTTATACGAAACTATTAGCGGATTAAGTTGAATAAAATGGGCCCTAATGCCGTCGGGTAAACGTCCTTATGACATTTATACGATTATAGTAAATAACAAAGTGTCATGACCAAAACGTCTACTCAACGTTGTAAATGTTTGTTGGGTCTTAATAAATGCTTTAAACAAAAATGATTTTGGATAATATCAGATATACCGTCATTGACTTTTTGAAGAAAAACTGCGTTTCTCAACCAAAGGGCGTAAGTGCCATGAACATACGCTTTTCTGCTGATGCAATTGTTTAAGGCTGCGGAACCCTACACTAAGCATGGTCCGACATGCTCTTGCCCGGTTTTATTCTTTTAAATAACTGATTCCTAAAGTAAATTGATCCAATAAACCAACCTGTACAATCCATGTAAAATACTAATGTAAGTCAACAACTAGCCAGACTTCGTTATGCAAATGTTGTTAATAAAAGTGGTAATTATAAAGTTAAATTTTTCACACAATGGCCAATTCAAAGTTGCATTTCCAAGTTCATACAATTAAATTTGAAAACAGAATAAAATTATAGGGTAAGCCATGTCCCTGTTTCACAAACAATGGGCCACCTGACATTATGCTCTGGTCGTCATAAAAACAGGTTTCCACTGCAAGGTGATTTTTTACATAGTATAGAAAAAAACCGGGTAAGAGCATGTCGGACCATGCTCAGTGTAAGGTTCCGCATTAGCAGAAAAGCGTTTGTTTATGACACTTACGCCCTTTAGTTGAGAATCGCAGTTTTTCGGCAATAACTCAATTACGGTATATTTGATTTTATTTGAAATAATTTTAGTTTAAAGTATTCATTAAGCTCTATCTTTGTGATTTTTTCCATATTTTTTGGTGACACGATTTATGCAACTTTCGGAGAGATTTTTTCCAAAAATATTCAATTAAAATGGTTTTAAAAGATCTGTCGAATGACGTGCCACATGTTGATGTTTGGTGAAAATAAATTACATGTTGAACTGTTGCATTCCCCCCGCTAAAAATATTTATTATTATTATTTAGTATTATTATTTAGCTATCAATCTAAGTAGCGGCTACTACAAGACACCCTTTCAAATTACATCAACATTCATTAAGTAGTCTTTGAGTAAAATGCCTGTGACATACGGACAGACAGACTTACATGGCGAAATGATCTACTAAACTATATAGGTGACAAATTTTGATGCATCATTCAGTTATTTTTTCAGGATGTACATATGTGTGTACATGAATACATGCATATTAGGTGTACAGACAGTTCTGCGAAGGCAGGCCGGGCAACAAGTAGAATGTATAACTTGGAACAGTAATGTACATGACACCATAGGCATATCCCATATGTTTGTTTTGTGTACCAAAAATCTTGTATTGTATTGAATTTCTCGGCATTTCCTCTTGTGTAACCCCCCTCCCAAGTAGGAATTTTTTTACCGGCTAAACGAAATTCTAACCCCTTCCCCTTCCCCGTCCTAAGCGTATTGCATCTAGCACTGCCACTTACCTCTCGTGCACCCCCCCAGAATGAAATTGTGGATCTGCCCATGCATGACACTATACTGTTCATCCCTAGTGGTAGTCTGTCTTACTGCTCACATGTTGACATAAACTTATAGATTGCTATAGGCCCCTCTTGTTGCAAATTTGCGACTAGGCTGTTTAACGTTGATAAGCTTTCGTGATTTGACTTGTTTGGTCATGGGCAGACTGAATCTATCCATAACCACGCCCGTTGCAATTTGGTTAAATGTTGGGCAATAAATAAAGAATTTGCCTTAAAACAATTATGTGATTAAGATTAACCTAAATATTGTGTACATTTTACTGAAAGGAAGCTTCAATTTGATTTTAAAAATAAATAGAATTGCATTCAAATATTTTTAAATAATTGCCTGCCTGAACTTGGAATCAAACCCGAAAATATGAAAAAACAATCAACCAGTATTTTTACTATACCAATTGAAAGAGTGAATCTTTAGGATATATTTTTTTTAATAACCTAGTATCTAAAATGGAAGAAAAACCATTAAATTCAACATTTAGTTAAAATTATTACACCAAACTTACAACAAGTTTTTTTAAATTTAACTAATGCTCAAAGCATGACCTGTTCTGTAATATGCAAATTAGCACACTTATAATTACCCTATTTGTCGATTTACTAATACTTGTGTGATGAATGTTTGAAGTAAAACATTTTAATTCAGTTTGTAACTTGAAATCATCTATTGTCTAAATCTCAAATTGAAGTAAAAACACAAAAAATGCAGTGATTAATAATTATACAAATTGTATTTTAATAAATGTAAATTTTCATAGCGTTCCCTTGATTTAAGATACTATGTTATTTAGAATAAAATAGCCCTTATGACTGACACTTTGGATTGGTGTCATAAAAATACTGGATGGTGCATTTTCACATTAGGCAGATTTGATTCCCTGTTCAGACAGCAGATTATTTAAAAAACTTTACATTCATATCCATTTCTTTTTTTTTTTAGTAAAATGTTCTATTTACAATAATAAAGGTACTTTCCCTCAGTGTGGCATACTTTTGGGACACAGTATATATAATTTTAGAAGGCTAAGCTGTATGTCTATGATTAGTTTGCATAATCAAAGATTACATCAATAGATTAATTATTTTTTTATCATTCCTCTGCATGACAACCCCATGTACACCACAACAACCACAAATTTTATTGTGATAAAGGGATACTTCTAGTACAAGTTTTTTTTTAAAACAAAAAAATTAAGAGAAGTATAATCCTTATATCATAACCACTTTCATAAAAAACTAGAGGGCAGTAATAAAGGTGTCACAGAAATTTGTTTTCATGAATCATTTTTAGATACCTATGCAATATACATTATAGTTAGTAGAATTTCTTATTATGGACTTCATGAATACTACTTACAAGACCCCAGGTTGTTGGCAAATACTATTAAACACTTTTTGTTATGACTCACCTCAACAATCTTAACATATTCCGGATCTTTCAACCACTCTTTTGTGACAGGATTCGCTTTCAGCTTCTCAAACAACTGCTCAGTCTTCACTTTAAGTTCCTCAGCCTGTTTCTTCACCTCCGCGAGGCCGGCAGCCAACTGTGCATTACCGGGCTCGAGTTCCAAACCCTTCTCGTAGGCTGCCAAAGCCTCATCATGTCTCCCCAAGTAAGCAAGGGCAGACCCTTTACGGGAATAGCCTTTACTCCACGTAGGGTTCAAAGCAACAGTCTGGTTAGCATCTTCAAGCGCTGCAGCGTAATTCTCCGCTTTCGCGTACGCCGCAGAACGGTTGCTAAACAGAACGTGGTTGCTAGGGTCCAAAGCAATCGCTTTTGTGTAATACTCTACCGCAGCCTCATACTGCCCCATAGATAACGCCGCGTTACCCTTTTCTTTCAATTGATTAACCTAAACAGGACACCAAAGATTAAATTTTACCACTATACTCAAAATCCTAATTACAAAGCATCGGTATAACCTCTCACCTGTTCCATGATTGTTTCCTGTTATTGACTGATAAAATCAACGGCACACTTAAATTATAATAACAGATAATAAAATATAAACTATTTTCTTTAGAATGTTCTTTTTTCACTACTTTGGTCTTGTTCGCGGAGCTCAAACAAGCGATACGAAGATTCACGAATTCCAGAAATGACACTTCAAATTCGAGAATTTTCTCGCCAAAATGCGATATGAATGACGTTCCAGAAACTATTTAGTTGAGTCAATTTTCAGTTTACATGGGAAATGAACTTCGATGAACTTTTCATTTCTCGTTCGCACATGAACGATTCCTGTATGAAACTATCCCTTTCTTGTTTAAATCTAAATGTAAATCTTTAGCATGGCCAAGAATACGACAAAGTTGCCATTCTATTTTGGATTCAGAGCGAAGCGAAGTGAATTTACAAAACAAGAAAATGATTTGAACACGTTTATTACAAATTGGATTATGAAACCTTTATAAACATACATCTCAATAATTTATTTTTATTTATTTATTTCTTACTTACTAAGTCTTTACAGGGTGTAAATAACATTCAAAGGATCGCAATTTATTTAAAAACAAAATGAGGTAATCCATTAGCGGAGTCGGCGGGTTTGCACTCCTATAAGTATATTTTAAATGTAATTCATAAAATTAAGTGAAATAACAGGGATAGTCAAGGTCGATGGATGTCTGTTGACAATAGTTGGCAAAGTAACCCAACAAAGCTCTTCAAATTGGCTCTGACTATGATAATTTTATCAATGACCACCCTAAATATGTTTTATTTTATCTGTGCGTTGCAAAATGTCTCCTGAGCTGTTCTGTGTCGTTTGACGAGTGTTATATTTTATTTTTGCACAGTTTTCCTGTTTTATAATTTTACAAAATCGAACTGGTGGGTGCTGCAGAGTTGTATAACTCATAAACTTTAGATAAATGTGCCATGACACACGTTTAACTGTGTACAGTAAATTATAAGTTGAACCGACGCCTGTCCTGTCACGCTAATCACTATATTGTGGTGTTCGTAATTATTTCCTAGACGTCGTGGGGAATACCAAGTGGTGGTTGTGATCGATGGCGGTTTGAGTGGTGCCACACAGTGATTATTGGCGGGAGGCGCGCGCTCCCGTTATCGGTGACTCATTCGCGGGTACGAGTGCGCCCGTAACCATGGACACTGATGATGGGGAATCGTCCAGCAGTGGGCCTATGTCCAGCTTGAACAGTCTGTTCTCATTTACGAGTCCTGCTGTCAAGAAACTTTTGGGATGGAAGCAGGTGAGGTTTTGACATTCTTTTTTTAGAATTAAATTACCACAATAACACACTGTAAAGTCGCCTTCCGCGTTTTTTCTGTTTGAGTGTTTATTTTATCTACTAGACAATCGAATTTTGATAAAGCTTTCACTATAATAAAATAATATATTTCCGAAAGTTAGCCTATGACTGAGAATTCAAGCATGTATGAATGAAAATTGGAGAAAAGCCCATGCAAATACAAGGCAGTTTGCTATCTTATATTATTTCCTTTCATAAACATAATCAGCACTTGATTTCTGCCATGTGCAAATGCTTAGTAGGCATCATAAGGGTATACAAGAGTTGGTTAATGTACTACTCACACATGGTCATCTGATCCTCAATTCAATGAGCCTGTACTATGTAATGTACATCTGATAAACATACACATTTTAGATAAAATTTAAACTTTCCTGAGTGGGAATTTAAACTTGTGGGTTATATTCCCATCCTCGGCTTTGCAGTCATAGCTAGTACTTTATGAGCTGTTACTAGAATTATTCTCTATTTCTGTGTTGGTTTTCAAGTACCTACCGAGGGCCCAACTTGCGTGCAGGAAGGATAAAAAATTTGAAGTCTAGTAATGCCACTAGACCTCAAATTTTTCTATCCTTCCCTGCACATGGGGTTGGAACCAAACCATCTATCATAACCATCATAGATGGTTCGGTTTCAGCCCCAGTTTGCCATATGGAAGTCTCGGGTTCCATTCCTAGGTCTGGACTTCAAATTTTTTCTATCTCTCAAAAATGCAATTACCTAAGCTTGTCTTATAGTTTTAATCAATCCACTACTTGCCATAGTCCAAAATAGGCTTCCAAACACCAGAACACCTGTTTGTTGCTTTCTCTATTTGGTCCCTCTCAGCGGCTTTCTTGAAGTCTATTTTGACCAAGTCTTAGCTTTTTTTTCAGAGTTGCAAAAAAATTTTCCCCGTTTTTGCAACATTTCACGTCGTTACTCCGCTCCTATTAGTCGTAGCGCGATGTTATATAGCCTATAGCCTTCATCGATAAATGGGCTATCCAACAAAAAAAGAATTTTTCAAATCGGACCAGTAGTTCCTGAGATTAGCGCGTTTAAACAAACAAACAAAGCAAACAAACAAACTCTTCTGCTTTATAATATTAGTATAGATATAATAGTAATGTGAGACCCATAATTCCATATCTTTCACAAGCAATTAAGCATAGCTGGAGGAGTTAACAGAATTGCTAGTAAGCAATCCTGTTAACTCCTCCAGCTAAGCCTAATTGCTTGTGTAAGAAGTGGGTTCACAGTACAATGGGTAGGATTTGAACCCACAACCTCACAATTGCAAGTCCTATTAACACTTAAGGACTCGCTAATGAGTCTGTTGGACCCAGTTCTTCGTATTTTGCTTAATGACTTTTAAGGTTTGAAATTTGCAACATTGCCACTCTTAATACCTTTCGATGATGGTTTAGCATGGTAAATGATGGTCTTGGTAATCAGATACTGCAAATTTGTGTAATTTTTCCATCATATTATTATTTATGTCACAAGCACAAAAAAAAGAAAATTCTGAGATCCATAGCAGGTGTTCCATGGTATATCACTAATACTGAAATACACCAACACCTTAAGGTCAAGATAGTGAAGGAGGAAATCCAAAATGCCTCAGAGAAATATAAAAAGCGGCTTACAAATCATCCCAATGTTCCCAAGAGCAGCACAAAGTTACTGAGTATGAATAGATGCCGTCACTGGAGAGCAGACTCACTAGTCTTAGGACCTAATCACAGATATACGGACAACAAAAAAATAAATAAATATTATTTACTTATTGTTTTTTTTTCTTACTCTCAAAGAAAATTATGTATGAAATAAAATAGTTATAATAACATACCAATAAACTTTTGAAGCCTAGTGAGATAGAACTCTCAAATTCCACACTTTCATGAAAGAATTTCAATCGCAAAGGTTCCACAGCACATAAAAAATACCAAATAATAATAATATAATACCAAAAGTAGAAACAACAGTGGGATTGTGGAAAAATTTACTTTACGGGTCTTAGTTGCTTGAATAATTTAAGGTAAAAATACCTTGTTTAATGCCCGACGTTTCGACCATATTGCAACGCAAATTATTCACACGATTAAGACCTGTAATATTTACATAATGTGTACAAATTGCGAAAGTTTATCAGTAGGATCTTACGAAAAGTGCTTTGTGTTAGAAAATGGTTAGGAAAGCCAAAGTTTTTTTGTATTCAGTATAATGTATAAATTTAAGGAGAAAACATAAAGCAAGTTTGTTTAAATTATTATAACGAAATTTCATGTAAAAGAGCAGATGAAGAATATTTTTTTACCTCAAAAAATATATTTTAATTTTGTTAATTTTCTAACTTGAGGTTTCTTAGTCTAAGATTAATCTCATATTATTATTTTGAATAAGTACATTAAAGTCATGCAAGAAAATACAAAAGATTCCTTATTATAGAAATATAAATAATAAAATAAGGCCAAAAATCTTATGTACATATTTTGTAGATTTAGTAAAAACCTCGGGACCAACATTTAAAAAAAAATTAGCACTCTAATTGGTCAATTGACAGTCCGCTCTACTCCACTCCATCCCAGTCTGTTAGTGGAAATTAGTCTGTTGTTGGATGGGATTTTAACCTGCTATCTCTCAATATGTTGTACTCAAGACATTGCACTGTACTTTGTAACTATATATAATATATTTTTTCACCTTTGTCTATCTGCAATCGGGAGTCTAGCCATTATCAGAGAAGTGCCAGGTCCTTGTGGTTGTAGGTGACACTCCAATAAATGGCACTATTTAGTCAATAAAATTCACGTTCTCTGTCTAGGTCTAAGTCTAATATCTAATATCTTTTTAGGAGATCTATGTTATGAAATTATTTGTATGTGAAATGAGAAGGTGTCTTGCTAATTCATTCACATGTTTTTGTAAACAAACCTTATGTTTTTTTGCTGCTTGTACTGATATCTTCTCTGACTTCTCTGCATCTCTAGATATTAAATATGCAATATTTTGTAACCCCTGTAGGTTCTCTACATTGGAGTTGCCCACAGAACCTCAGAGCTCTATTCCATAGCTCTAGATTGGCTTTACTATAGCTTTATACCTGCACTAGGAGATTTTTGATATATTAATTCAAGATTATTATAAAACTTGTCAAACTGTATGTTTTTTTCAACTTGATTCCAAGTAATGTTTTGATATTTTTAACTCCTTATCCTGTTTATGATAAAAAATGTATTTTTATACATTTAAATATATGTAATAGTTACATGATTCATTTTTTGCATTACAGTCAGTAGGGTTCTTAGAAATTATGACTCATTGCACTTGTTTACTATTATAAATATTGGTTTCTTTCATTGCTGTTGTATTTTTAATATTTGACTCCCACACTGATATGTTGAATGAATCACCTGTCTTTATTTACTAATGTCAAGTAAAGAATAGTTGATTGTATACCCAAATTGTATTTTATTTTCTACTAGCTGACCCGTGCAATTTGATCTGCGTAAATTTTCCCGTTTTTGCAACATTTCTTATTGCTGTTCCGCTTCTTATTTCTTCCTCTTCAATTACTCTTATCTTTAAAAAAAAACGCATCAAAGTCCGTTGCGTAATTTTAAAGAATTATGCATACATAGGGATATAGGGACAGAAAGCGACTTTGTTTTATACTATGTAGTGATATGACCCATCTTATAGCTTTTCTCACCAGTTTGTGCTCTTCATCTAATTAGGTCATGTTGTATAATTTCTTCAGAAATAACCAACCATAAAGGATTTGCCCTCTAAGACACAGAGGGGTTTGACATTTTTCACAATGGTCACCCATTTATGGTCCGGTTGCTAATGTTGCTAACCTCTTTGATATCTTAATCTACTTGGCACAGTGTCAAAGACCTCTCTGATAACTGCTTACCATCAGGCAGGCAGTATGTTTTGTAGGTACATTTTTAACATGGGCAATTTTCTAGTTAAATGAGCCTCTCAGTTCTGAGAAGTTGACAAATGCATTGAAACTGGTTTTACCTGCATTCATATAAGACCTTACACTTGATTAGAATTTATGATTAATGCAGTCTTCTTGTGTTAGTTTCCTTCCCTAATTAGACTTAGCTTTTTTTATGATTGATTGGTGTGATTTTAAATAAAATTTTCTAAGGTTCACAATTCTTTAAGTAAATCTAGCATGAATGGTCATGGTGCACTAAAAAAAATGTTTTTTTTTTGTTTTTCCATAATATCGTAAATAGGTTATGAATATAGGTCATAGGTTTGAAAAACAAACAGACAAAAAACATTTGGGATTTTTTCAACAAATTTGTAGAGAGAAATAGACGGAGATGTTTCTAACACTCGGCGGCTGCTACCGCGGCACGCGCCGCACGTGCTCGTCACGCGTGTAGGAGGATATAGTTCTAACCTAACCGATTGATTTAGTGCCAATACGATTTAAAAAAAAGATTGTTAGCTTGTTTTTGAAACCCCTGTTTCTCGATATTTAAAGAAAAAAATGGTATTTTTAATGCATCCCCTTTGCTACACCCCGACCGCATGAATGCCTGATGATGAAACTAGGTTTAAAGAGTTGCCTAGGTTTAAAGAAGGGGACCCTTTCCCATTCTTGCCACGTTTCGGCCATTTCTAAAGGACGGAAGCCGTTATCAAAATACCTATCTCTGTAATACAATTAAATATACTACTAAAAAACATAGGTCTCAGAATGTTTTTTTTTTTTTTTAAAAGACGACACCCGCACTCGTTTACAAGCCCTGTGGCGCAGGAACTTTGCAAACATACAAATCACCGACACTAAACTACCCAGACTCGGAACAACAACTTGTGGATCACACAAACTTCCTCTCTGGTTTAGCGGCCATTCTCTTACCATTAGACCAACAGGCCAGTCAATGAAAAGCAAACAAAAATTTGAGAGGTACTGCTACGGGTTCGCTACGCTGTCCAGCAGGCTCACGATTTGCTTGTCTATTCATTTAGTTGAATCCCTACTAATTTATAAATGTGAATATAAGTTTGTTTGTTACGCTTTCACGCGAAAACTACTCAACCGATCATTATGAAAATTTGTGCACATATTCTTGGAGGTATTAGAAGTAACATAGGATTATAAAAAAAAGGGGAAAATTTACGCGGACTAAGTTGCGCGGGACAGCTAGTAATAAATAAATCGTCCTCCACATTCATCAATTCTTTTCTTGGCAATAACTTATAGAAAGACTGGATGGAATTGTTTTACTTTTATGTATGTGTTTCAGCTTTTAATTATTTTTTCTTTGATTTCCAGGGTGACGAAGAGGAGAAATGGGCGGAGAAAGCAGTGGACAGTTTGGTTAAGAAGTTAAAGAAACGGAAAGGCGCTATTGAGGAGTTAGAGAGGGCGCTGTCGTGTCCTGGCACTCCATCCAAGTGTGTCACTATACCCAGGTCTCTTGATGGAAGGTTGCAGGTTAGTTTATAGCCTATCTATGCTATTATGTCCCTTTGCAGGATGTAGTGTTCTTCATGTTTGAGAAGTTCGTTCGTCTGCCTGGATCTCGAAGCCGCATCGTATCTTGTATAGTTTCCGATTTCTCAGTAACGACCCAGTTATAAAACACGGTATAACTTGACTTCTAGATGACACATTTACAAGATTTTATGTTATGCTTGCAACAATGCAGCTGTGAAAACAGCATTAATTTCGTTTAAGAGTTTTTGCGTGATGCGCGTACAAACATACAGACAGACGGATTGGCAGACAATTCTAAAAATAAATACATTTTTTAGTTTCTATTGCTGTAACAAAGATTTCACAAAAAAGAAAATTTTTGAAGTACAGACTGCGACCAGTTCATGATGAATTATGGTCATATACATTATTTTAAGAAAGAAAATATTTTTCATTTTTCACAGTGCACTTAGAGAAAAATAGAATATCTCAAAACAAGTACACTATGTGATTTGACGCCGGATAAATAGGACCTACGTCAGCTATTGTTGCCAGTACGAAAACTGCAA
Organism: Herminia tarsipennalis; assembly: GCA_945859575.2. Classification (NCBI taxonomy): domain Eukaryota; kingdom Metazoa; phylum Arthropoda; class Insecta; order Lepidoptera; family Erebidae; genus Herminia; species Herminia tarsipennalis. The sequence goes on along the minus strand of OX243834.2, from coordinate 1,958,044 downwards.
CGCTGAAATTCTCGTAGGCCATATCAAAGGCGGACCCAGCATTTTTTTTAAACTGCGATATCTTGTTATGACATCCACAGCCGAATTTGGAGCTTATCCCAGCTACGAAACAAACTAATTTTATAAGCATTTATATCCGTGGATAACAATTATTAGCCGACTCCCCATACAATCACATCACAAATGTACTTACGTCGCATTCAAATTATTCTTAAAAAACTTTTCAGGTGTCACACCGCAAAGGCCTCCCTCACGTGATATACTGCCGCGTGTGGCGATGGCCCGACCTCCAAAGCCACCACGAGCTCAAACCCTTGGAGATCTGCCAGTACCCTTTCAGCGCGAAGCAGAAAGAAGTGTGTATCAACCCTTACCACTATAAACGCGTCGAGAGCCCTGTTTTACCCCCAGTGTTAGTACCCAGACATTCAGAATTCGCTCCAGGACATTCTTTGCTTCCGTTCCAAAGAACAGCAGAACCTTCGATGCCTCATAATGTTTCTTACTCTGGATCAGGGTTCCCACCTTCAGCTAGCTCTGAGCTGCCTGATACGCCACCACCGGCTTATTCCCCGCCTTCCGATGATACGGAACCACCAGGGGAAGTCGCTCCAGTGTCATACCAGGAACCTCTTTACTGGGCTTCCGTGGCTTATTATGAATTGAACTGTCGTGTAGGAGAGGTGTTCCACTGTAACTCTCATTCTGTAGTTGTCGATGGTTTCACAGATCCTTCTAATAACAGTGATAGGTTCTGCCTAGGCCAGTTGAGTAACGTGAATAGGAACTCCACCATAGAAAATACTAGACGTCACATAGGCAAAGGAGTTCACTTATATTACGTTGGAGGGGAGGTCTACGCCGAATGCTTATCTGATGCTGCGATATTCGTCCAGAGTCGCAACTGCAACCATCACCATGGTTTCCACCCGTCTACCGTGTGTAAGATTCCACCTGGATGTTCTCTGAAGATATTTAATAATAGAGAGTTTGCGCAGCTGTTGTCTCAGAGTGTGAACCATGGCTTTGAAGCGGTATATGAGCTTACGAAGATGTGTACGATCCGTATGTCGTTCGTAAAGGGCTGGGGGGCGGAGTATCATCGACAGGACGTGACGTCTACTCCCTGCTGGATCGAAATCCATCTTCACGGACCACTCCAGTGGCTTGACAAAGTCCTGACTCAGATGGGCTCTCCGCACAACGCTATATCATCCGTATCTTAGCCACACAAAAAACAATCGACGACCCCCACCGTTTCTTTGGTTATCCTGTAACAAATTCTTTCTCAAAATCATTTCAACCGTTGCATTTTATATTTTATATGACAGAATATTTTTAATAGTCTCTTTTATGTTTTGTGTTGTGAAGCCCCAATCGGCATTTTACAATTATGCAGCTCAAACCATGTGTCCAATTTATTGAAACGTAATTTAGGCGTAATTTTAAATAAAGACATTAAGGTTATAATACATACTCGTCAATATAATTTATGACAAGGTAATGAGATATTATTGGTGTAAATAATGCAAAAAAACTTTTTTTTTTGGTAATGTCAAGCACAAAAGTGTAATTTCGCCATAAATTTGTTCGATATTGATGATATTATGTAATTTAGCATATTATAAATATATTATTATATAAGACATGTAACTTGTAAGTTTCATATACTTATATAGCTTAGATTTAGTATGATGCAATTTTTATTTTAACTAACATATAATTAGTTTTGTGGCTCGTTGTATTAATTAAATGTCTGCCCAGTATAAATGTTATATGTCTATAATACATTTATATATTTTATTAATTAGTAGTAACTTAATTATACAGTGTGAGCCACAAACGATTTGACATAGAATAGTAAAGGATATGTGTTCTATATATTACAGTAATTGTATTTATATCTACTGAATTATAAAATATTTTTTGACCTTGCAACACTAACAGTGTCTAAAAAATTGAGCCAATAAAATAGGCTACGGTAAACTTTCGTGTTTACAACGTAATCTCTTTTAGAAAATGGTTGACATTTTAGAAAAGGCTAATGATGTACTAAATTGTTATTATCTGCTAGAAACACACGAATATTTAATTCTAAATTAGAATGTTATGAATATTTCAGAACAGGGTAAGTTTAAACACTGAATATGTATGTTTGTGACTAATATATTCGTTACACAATGTGTAAAAAGAGTTTTAGTATTAAATTATAGCCAGATTTACGTATAGTTGTTGTTATTCGTGTTGTGGATGTTCCATGCTTGAAAATGGTCTAATAAAAGGTAGTGTTGCAAGTGTCGAAAATAATATTAAAATTGGTAGTAATTTTAAATCGTGCCATCAAAAGTTGACGGAGTTTATTTTGTCATGTAAATTAAAATCTGAATGTTGCAATTGTTTATAATCGTAGAATTTATTAATAATATTTTTATATAAAAATTTCGGACCCACAGATTCAGATGAAAATTAATTAATTCTTTTTTAAAGTAGTTTAGCGTGTAACAGTTTCTAAAAACCAAATCAGGGACATTGTATCGAGTAAAGATGTGATTGATCTCAAAATATTGATAAGAAAATATTTAGTTCCTCAAAAAGAGTGATTGTTAAATGTCCCAGTCTTAGAAGTGCAATTGAATAAACGTATATATTTTTTATTGAAATATTACATTGACTAATAACTCTGCTTTGACTTGAAATAGCTTAAAATCTGAATAGGTGTTTCAACTTCTCGGTAACCCTTTCGATGCCGACCTGGTGTCAAATAGATTTACAATAACAAGCTTTTTTATTCACGCAATTTCAGTGATAATTTATATATTACTAAATAAAGTCATAATGTCGATACTTTCGGGTATAGTAGAATAGTAAACCTATTAATGTTGCAAGTAGTATTTATGTGATGGTAGAAAATAGGGGAAGAGTTTGGCACCCTATGGTAAATATTAATGCAAAGTTTATCATCTAACTTTAATCACTATGAAATCTAGAAAAACTTGTGTGTCTTCAGAGTATTACCGTAAGAAATTCGTTTGCATGTTATTATTTTAAAATTAAAACGAGATTCAAATCGGCCAGCATATCAACGATTAGCCGTTATTTAATTTGATTATGTAAATAGTCGGCATTTAAAGGGTTAATAAATTTCTATAACACCAAAAGTGCCCCATTCTTCAATTGCTTCAATGTCTGAACTGCTACTAATAATAATATGTAAAAAAACCTTAATATTATATATTTTTTGTAACCTTTGAAACGTCACAATCAAAGGCATAGTCTCAACAATTAAAATTTATTAGTATTTTCGTAAATTGATATATAAATATATATATTTATATAATTAAATAAAATAGTCACTATACATAATATTTGTGCCATACTTACATAAAGTATAGCAACACTACTGATAATTCCAGTGTCTTAAAACAATGACATTTATAACGAAGTACCACATTAAAATTGTACAAACTTAAAAGATCATATTAATAATTGATTACTTGAACATAGTTTCTTGTATCGATTTAAAAAGGTAATTATAAAAAAAACATAAATTTTCGAAGAGGTAGTTGGTTGCAGTTTCGATTAATATATATACTTATAAGGATTTACCTTCTTATTCGTAATTCGCTAATAACAGGATTTTAACTTGCTAATATTCTATTCGAATTTGAATAAAAAAGACAAAACAATAGCTCAATTATAAATAAATGACATTATCTGGTTGAAAAAGTGCAAAAATTTATGTAGTACTTCATTATATTCGTATCAGAAGTTTTTAAAACTGAATGGCCTGCAGAAATGTGCCTAAGAATGTTACTATAATTATAACCGTCCACACGAAAAGCTGAAGTTTTCAAAATTAAAAAAAAAAAAATTATACTTATTAAGTAAGTTTTCTCGGTGTTTTCAATGGCGTTTTTGTGGACCAGTGACCTTTTTTTTAATGAGTATAATTAATTTAATAATACAGAGAAGTTTAAAACATTAATTGAAAAATTTTTATATTTAATTTTTTTTTTCGTATCTAAATTATTTTGAAAATTTGTGATCACATTCACCGAGCTATATTGGGAATTGAATAGAAACTAAAATAAATATTTTTGCTTTCAAAACTTCAGCTTTTATAATATACAATATACACACAAATATGTAAACAATTCATATTTTTCATTTACATTGTTATTTTATATAGATAACATATAAGCTTGTTGTAACGGACATACGCAATTATAATTATATATTATTATATATATTATAGTGCCTTTTATAACTTGAAACTGACGATTGCCTTATTATTTAATTTTTTACAAAAAAAAAAATAGTATTCATATACCTGTTTGGATATATGATATTGCATTTTCTCTTTTAACTTTTATTAATTTGACCATAATTATAATAGTGCCTATTCGTAATTTAGTATAAATACCATTTATATGCCTTATTTTTTCGAAATCATATTAATATTTAAAATTATGTGTTGAGAGTAATGGCGGTTAGCCCTTTTATAATGAATCTACTACATTTATGAGTGAACTGAAACGACTATGCGACATTTTACAAATTTCACTTGATGCATTTAAAAAATATACAAATTATGGACTGCTGTATATTGTACAACGTGTAACAGAAAGGTGTGGTCAAATTTCATCAGCGGACAGTGTATGTTATCGGTATTACATCTACCATGGTGTCACATTCGATTACATTATTAATACATAGTTATAGCGTTTCCTTTTTGTAAAATTTCAATAGCAAAATAGGTATGGCATATGTATTATACCTTATTTAGTGCAAAATTTGATTGGATTATTATATTGGATTTTTTTATGTCATACGTTTTAAAATTGATAACTTTTCATTAACAAATAAATAAATGTAATTTTAAGGTACTTCAATTTTGATATATTTTGGTATGTACACTCAGTATCATGGGCACATAGCAACCTTTGAATTTGACCACACCTTTCTGTTACACCTTGTATATATCTAACAGTTGTTTATTATAACATTAAGAACTAAAATATTTTATATAATAGTACTTTTATTTGAACTATATTTGGTTGGAAATGTATATTCATATTGTAAATGTATACTTTGACATTGCCTCACTGCATGAATGTAAACAAAGATTATTTTAAATTAATGTCGCTTAGTGTTTTATAATCAAAACAATTCGAGACATATTTTTGTGCACAATACAGTATTTTTCCGTTTACAATTAATATTTCAAAGGTATATTCGTTTATATTTTACAACCTCTTGCAACTTACCTGATTATAGTCTAAGCGACTGATCACAGGTGTATAAAAAAAAAATAAAAAAAATGTCTATTCATTTTTCTTGGTCTTTATAAAAATGAAAGCAACTTAATCATGCATTATTGGGTTCCCTCCATTACTTTTGACACAACACCATGTATTTGTCTGTTATCTGTAGTAGAAATCTGTAAACATGTAGCTGATGATATTAAAATGTATATTTACCTAATACTGATTTTGAATGGATTGTACCAAATTAACAAAATATAAACATTCCCATGGGTATACTGACACTTCAAATCTCTTGTCCATTTTGGACTAAATTCAAATTCAAATAACTCCTTTATAAGGCTCTGCAATAATCACACAAACTGAAAAACCCCATAAAGAAGTAGTAGCTGCTAAATTATGACTGAAATACTGAACCGATTTGGATAAAATGTACCGAATATGATCGAATTTTATAAGATATTTTAATCTACGAAGTTATAAACTGATTACATGAGAAAGGGTTTTTTTTCTCGGTAATTTACATTGTTGCTTCAAAATAAAGATGTAGGTATTATTTTCCCCCCTCTTCCACGTGTGAGTGTGTGAGATTTGGTTCGATCCTCTCCCCTCCACTAAACGCCTCAGTTAATTAAGGAACGTCTCCTGTTTGTCAAATCTTAACAGAAAGTCAATATACCTACTAACAATAGGTATAATGACTTCCTAATAAACACTAATATGATTTCGGGCATCTCAGCAACGGGTTCCTGTAAGTGGCTGAAATAAGACTATCTACCCATGCAGGTAACAGCAGAGATAAAACATTTTGAATTATGTGCTGGAGCATACTGTACCTATACGTTATACACCTAAATGCTAATTTATTATATAGGTAATAACTTTTTAATAACAGCAAGAAATCCTGTTACAAGGCAACTCTACTATAAGACAGGGTGTATGATTGTTGCCAGCAGTAGTCTATCCTTGACATGATACAAGGGGGGGGGAATGGGAGCAACAGGGTCACCATACCCATGAATTTTTAAATCTTAGCTGACAATTATGTATAAATACCGCCTAGGTCCTCCGGATTTTACACGTTTTAACAGCCCCACTTAATTATTTTTGTTACTTTGGTACAATTGAGTTTAAAAAAAAATATATGATGGTTTTATATGTTTGAATGTGGGATGTAATCACAGGTTTGCAGTAGCTTTTAATAATGTTCACGTAAATATGCGAAAACCTAGTAATTTTGACGAATTTGTTCGTATACCTATTTGCGCGCTGAACAATAATTGTAGATAAGCAGGGGCGGATCCAGTGTAGTGGGTACGTTGAGCAAGCCCACAATTCCAAATGGTTGATTGGCTAATGCTGTTAGAATTGTATCCAAATCTCGAATATATTTTTTTAAAGAATGAAATAGGAACTGTGTGAATTGGCACTCGTTTTCAAGCTGTAAAAGCTACCTCAAAATTGTCATTTTCGGCTTTCGGCTAACGTGCCTACGACTTTATTTATAGGCTCCATCCGCGCCTGTAGATACCAATGGTACTAATTTCTGGCACAAAATACGAAGAGTATAGCAGGAACCTTCATATGTACCTCGCTCGAGCTTTTCAAACATATGTCCTTTTCCCAAAATGGCTGACTTTTAAAATGACAAGTTCTAGTAATGACTGAATGCCATAAACTCCGCTATGTCCTTTTCCCAAAATGACTAGCTCTTAAAATGACAAGTTCTAGTAATGACTGCCACAAAGTCGACTTGCCATAATGTCCTGGAGGTCTACTCCAATTCAATAAAAACGAGGTTTCGATCAAAAATGAGGAGGTGATATACAGAGCCAGGAACATCTATTTAATCCACTCTTTCTAGAAAATCGTGTAGGTATGGTTTCGAACTTGTACTCATACAAAAAATATTCAGAACTAGCTTTGGCCCGCGGCTCCGCCCGCGTGGATGTCGGTTATCGCGATAAAAACTATCCTATGTCCTTCCCCGAGACTCAAACTATCTCCATACCAAATTTCATCTAAATCGGTTCAGCGGTTTGAGCGTGAAAGCGTAACAGACAGACAGACAGAGTTACTTTCACATTTATAATATTAGTATGGATAATCCCCGTAAATTTAAGAAATTTAAGTAAACGAAATTTCATGAATTTCATTTCAAAGAAAGATAGTAGGCCTAATGTTCCTATAAAGCCGGTATTTTGAAATGACGACTTTATATGGAGGATATTTGTGGTAAAACTGACGAAGCGTGGGTGTATACGGACATTATGGGATGAAGATGTGATTGGTAGTGGACATGTGAGAGCATTACGAGAAACAGACATTTTGGGAAGTGTTCATTGTGGTCCACTGCGTTCCGAGATTCCGTATGAGCGACGTCTTATCGAGCACACGATTTATGATGATTACGTTCTGTGCTCTACGTATCATTTATAAAGTGTTACTAATGCTCTAGGTGGTTGTAAACCTGTGGATATAATTTATGGCTAAGAAAAGATTTGTATATAACGTTCGTTCGTGTGGTGTTTGTTGTCGTTTTGTTTGCATATTTTGGTTCTGACATCACTCTAAATTGCTATGCTATTAGTGAAATAATTTGATATTTTTGATAAGGTTGCCTGGATTGAATGGGTATATCAATGGAAATACGGTAGGAAGCGGCGGTAGCCTAATGGCTAAGGCATCGGTCTCGCAATCGTGAGGTCGCGGGTTCGAATCCTACTTATTATACTACCGACGTGAATCCACTCCTAACACATGCCATTAAGCTTAGCTGGAGGGGTTAACAAGATTGCTAGTAATGTGGAGCCAAAATCCAACATTGCTAGTTTAAAAAAAAAAAAAATACTGAAACACTAAGCAGCGGCTAGATGGCGCAAGCGAGGGCCCAACTCGCGTGCAGGAAAGGATAGAAAAATTTGAGGCCTAGTAACATAGTCCCGATAGATGGTTCAATTCCGACCCGGTTTGGCATAGGGAAGTCTAGGGTTCGATTCCTGGATCTGGACTTAATTTTTTTTTATATTTCAATAATGCAATTATGGTATTAATAAAGGGCAAGAGTAATGCCTATAAAAATACTATACTAAACAGTTCTCCGGCTAGTTTGAATTAATGCTAAACTATGTATCTATCAACCATACCATAGGTAATATGAGTTAAAATTAAATTTTACACAGGATATTATATTTAAATTAAATACCACTTTATTAGTTGTCGGTTACCTCGGGTCATAGCTGGTAGAAATGTAAATTAACTCTCAGTCTTTACCAATATGTGGATGGAAAAATAGTTGCGCCAAGATTAACTACAGTAATAACTAATAATGTCATACCTATGTAGAAATTAAGTTGAATAATGATAGGCCATTGGTTCATATGTCTGTCGTTACTGGCTTGAAATGTGGTACCTGTAATTGGCATACTAATATGGTTGAAGTTCTTTCAAAAGCATGGTGTGATTCATTATGAATTTGTTGACTGATGTCTTAAGTGGATAAAAAATCGAATTCTTGCAGGGGGGGGGGGGGGGGTGATCAGACCATGATACTGAACCCAATTTTTTAATAAAAAACGGGCAAAAGCATGTCGGACCATGCTCAGTGTAGGGTTCCGCAGCTTTGAATAATTGCGTCTGTCATCGATTTATAAGATGTGATCACGTCAAAAAATAATGGCAAATTGACAAGTTTTGGTATATATAAAAAAAAATGTACAACGTTAATCGATAGATGGCGTCGTGTTATATTTTCCGAATGTAGATTAAGGCACCTGTCCGGCCAACGGCGAGGAAAAGAGTAGCGAGTAGCGATTTTATCGCTCAAGACACGTACATACTTATGTAGATCCCGTGTAAACAAAAGAGATACGGATATTAATAGTTAATCGCTGAGCGTTCACACCGCCAGCGAGTACTCGCTCTATACTGCATCTCTTTTGTTTACACGGACGGGATCTACAAAATATATCTGCTGTACGTTTCTTGAGCGTTAAATCGCTACTCGCTTCTCGCTCATCGTCGTTGGTGGGACAGGTGCCTTAGGCAGGGGTTAATATCGTATCTACAAAAGTGTTTTCCGTAATTGTGTTAAAATAAAAAAAAAAATTGGAATCAATAGGTACCTACTTATTACCTAAAATTATAGTCTAGTAATTAATAGAGTGGTGTCAAATCAAAATGTTTGTTTGTCTGTTGATTTGTGCGAAGTTATAAATGTCGTGTTGGTATTTTTGGATTTATATTGAATATAAGTAAATGTGGCTTAAACCCTTCATTCACTGCGGGGTACGAAGTTTAAAAATATATCGTCAAATCAATATTTCAATGGCAGAGTTAAAATGATTTCACCACCTGTTACCTCAGTCGGTACAGTTTGTCATTGTGAAATCATTTGGACGTCATCGAAATGATTGAAATAGTCAACTATAGCTTCAGCGGTAAAACATTACGGTTTGATAATTATAAATACAAATAAATTTAGTCAATATTTGTATATTATATATCAAACTCAAAAAATGCTGCTTATTTAAGATTTTTGAAGTGATACGATTTGACAGTTTATTTTTTTAAACGGTTTTCTTTTGACAGTTATGACAGCTGTCATAACAGAACCATGTTAACGTCACAGTGTATGAAGAGTGCGGTGTATAAAATTGTGAACATTTTTTGTCGCTCTATTTACAGTAAGTTAGGTATAAGCGCATAGAAGCCATTGTTCATGTAATTTTTAGTATATTTTTCTCTGTTTAGCTATTAATAAAGTTTCTTTTATTGATAAATGTATATTTTTTTTTTAAAAAAGATCGCCGAGTTCCTAATCACTATTCCAAACTTAAATTATCTACTTATACCCCTGTATGGTTTTTAAAAAACCAACAACCGCCCGCTCTTGGCTTCTTTACATTACAGCAATGAACTTCGTAATATAATTTTTGATAAAAAAATTACAATTACACCTCTTCACTTCCTTCACTTACAAGTTAACCCCACCTATCTCCTACTTTTGTGACACATCCATTTACTACACACCTTAGAGACCCCGGAGTAAAATCGATGTTTCTTTGTCAGGTTTAGGGCTTAAACCTCACAATAAACAACGATTTTACTCCAGTAAAATAGTCTGTAGGTGGTTAAGGTCATAACTCCATAAAAAAGCGGTAGGTGAATAAGGATTACTATATTAAATATTTTCCAAAACTGACATTACAAAGTTATTTAGTGTTATGTAAACGAAGCCACGAGTAGGAGGTTATTAGTATATTACAAATCACCCTGTAGAGATACCATTTTTCATTGCTGCTCCGCTCCTTTTGGTCGTAGCGTGATGTTATATAGCCTCTATAAATGGGCTATCCAACAGTAAAATAATTTTTCAATTCGGACCAGTACTTCCTGAGATTATTGCTTTCAAACAAACAAACTCTTCAGCTTTATAATATTAGTATAGATTGTCTAACTGCCGGTCTCAATAATCGATCTATCGATAGATTTCCATTTATCGAGGGAGGCTATAGGCTATATAACATCAAGCTACGACCAATAGGAGCGGAGCAGCAATGAAAAATGTTGCAAAAGCGGGGATAATTTACGCAGACGAAGTTGTGCGGGACAGCTAGTATAATATATACCTAATCAAAGATCTAAGTATATGTCTTAAGTCTTAACATCTTTGTATCAGTCAAAACTACAATGTAAATCCACGAAACCGGCAGGTTTTTTTTTTAAAGACGATTTCCGCATTAGGGTAAAAGCCCTGTGTCGCGGAGTCTTTACAAACATTCAAATCACGGACACAAAGTATACAGACTCGGAACAACAATTTGTGGATCACTCAAAGTGGTGTCCCGTGTGGGAAACGACCTCTTGCGGAGCAGTCGGACACACTCCCACAGCGCCACAAAGGCAGTCAAAATTAATTACCTGAAAACTGGGCAAAAGATAAAATGACTGGATATTGACAGCAGCAAACGAACAGACGAGAGGCCTATTGTTTCGCATAATTTCCTAAATCTATACTAATACAAGCTGACCCGCGCTAGTCGTCTGCGTAAATTTTACCCGTTTTTGCAACATTTATCATTGCTGCTCAGCTCCTATATGTCGTAGCGTGATATTATATAGCCTATAGCCTTTCTCAATAAATCGGCTCTATCCAAGAGTAAAATATTTTTTCAGTGCAGCCCAGTAGTTCCTGAGATTATCGCGTTCAAACAAACAAACAAACTCTTAGGGATAGGAAAAATAGATGTTGTCCGATTCTCAGACCTACTCAATATGCACACAAAATTTTATCAAAATCGGTCAAGCCGTTTCGGAGGAGTATGGCAACGAAAACTGTGACACGAGAATTTTATATATTAAGATTATAAAGCTGAAGAGTTTGTTTGTTTGAACGCGGTAATCTCAGGAACTATTGGTCCGAATTGAAAAAATCTTTGTTGGGTAGCCCATTTATCGAGGAAGGCTATAAGCTACATAACATCACGCTACGACCAATAGGAGCGGAGCAGCAATGAAAAATGTTGAAAAAACGGGGAAAATTAATGCATACGAAGTTGCGCGGGTCAGCTAGTCGACTTATATGTAGCCAGGTAGGTGGGCAGGCACCTTAGCTATCCACATATAATTGTTTTTGCAACTGTAAGAAGTCACACTAATGTAACTGTTTAGTAACACATGAGGAACTAAAAAAACTGTGTCATTAAATCATATAGGTATCGAACGTAACGGGTTACAAGTGAAATAATATGCAATTATTGGTTACCGTTTCGTATGTGTCTCGAATACTAATGGCGGAGGTGTCATGGCCGCTGGCGCACGCGTACTGCACTTCAATGCGGTGAAAATTTGGTGTGTGAAGACGATGTAAAGCCCATTTTTAGGGTTCCGTAGCCGTCCGTAGGGTTCCGTAGTATGGCAAAAGCGGAATCCTTATAGTTTCGTCATGTCCGTCAATATGTCACAGGCATTTTACTCAAAGACTACACTATGAATATTGACTTAAATTAAATTTGGTGAAAAGGTCTCTTGTAGTAGCCGCTACTTAGTTTGATAAGTAAATAATAAAAATAAATGTTTTTAGGGAGGGACGTGTAACAAAAGCTTGTTTTTTTTTTAGCAAACATCAACGTGTGGCACATAATTCGACAGGTCTTTTAAAAACATTTTAATGTTTCTAATAAACTTTTTTTGATTAAGTGAATATTTTTGGAAATAATTGCTCCGAAAGTTGCATAAATTGTGTCCCCCCTTAATCTTTTGAACCGTATGACCAAAAAATATGAAAAAAAAAACAAAACGTTTAACAAATAATTTAAACTAAAATTATTTTGGACATGATCGGATATAGGTACTATATCCGAAAAACTGCGTTTCTCAACTAAAGCGCCATGAACATACGCTCTTTTGCTGGTGCAATTATTCAAATCGGATTTTTTCAATGCAACTGATCCGGAACCCCACACTGAGTATGGTCCGATATGCTCTTGCCTGCTTTTTAGGGTTCCGTAGCCAAAATGGCAAAACAACCTTAAGCTTTCGCCATATGAGTTCATCCGTCCGCAGCTTAGCTCAACGACTGTTAGTCTAGCACTAACAGTCTCTGAGCTAAGTCTGTAATTTTGCATGGATACACATATTACTTATGCCAACAAAGGGAATGAATAAATATTGAAAAAAAAATTTTGGGTACCTCCCCTATATATATAAAGTAGGGATGTGATTTTTTTTCTCACCTAGGTACCTACCTTACCATTAGGTGCCCTTCCTTAGATAGGTCTTTTAAAAACATTTAGGGGTGGTAAACAACTATTTTTCGGTTTATAAGCTTTAAAGTGCAATTTTTTGTTAGAGTCAAGTGCCACCCCCTGCCAGCTAAATGGTTGATGTTGGTTTGTGAAAAAAACACGGTAGTAGTATATATAGTGAAATTAAAAGGAAAACTATCACAGCTAAGTAGGCTTTACAACTTAACGAGTAACAGCTGATCAAGTAAGAAGTAACAAAATTTTCATTTCATTGAAAAATACTAACGTTTGTTACTGGTATCACAAATAATGTAATACTATACTAGTAGTAGTATGAAACAAAAACAACAGAAAACCCACTTAAGCCTAACTAAGCCGCATTATTCGAATAAGGGACTACGGAACCCTACATTGTGGCCCGACATGTACTTGCCCGGGTTTATTTTATTTTATTTATGTATTGATAGACTGTATAAAGGCACCAAGTAGTTCAAGGACTTTTTTTATGTCAGAATTACTGTAGGGCTTAAAGACTGCATGCCTCTGTGGCGCGGTGGGAGTGTGTCCGACTGCTACGCAAGAGGTCGTGGGATCGATTCCCACACGGGACACCACTTTGTGTGATCCACAAATTGTTGTTCCGAGTCTGGGAGTACTTTGTGTCCTTGACTTGTATGTTTGTAAAGTCTCCCGCGACACAGGGCTTGTACCCTAATGCAGGAGTCGTCTTTAAAAAAAAAAAAAAAAAAGTGCCTGAGATTGGTTCTTACTACTAACTCTATAACCTTGTGGTCTTCTGTGAGTGTGGTAAAGAATTTTGTTGCGCGACCGACTGAATCGATCATTGGCGTTCGCGTACCTACTATAATTCCAGGACAACAGCTATAGTACCTAGATTATAGTTTGATTACTGTACAGCGTTACGTTTACCCAGGATTAGGTTTTTTCGGTTTTATTGATCAAGTGCAAGTCATGCTATGGACAAACTGACCCCACGTATGCATCGCATCTAGCCTCTTGAATTTGTACGACGTTACAATGATCACTTCGCTGATATTTACCTATTTGTTCTGTCACTCAGTCAATTTAAAAAATGTATTTCTGAAAAACTTTCTGACATTTGCCTGTAATTTACATAATAACTGTCTCCATATCGCATGTTTAGACGCCTCCGTCGCTATATATCATATTCTCAAAAGACCACATTCGTAAAACATCACATTCGCAAAACACGATATTCGCAAAACATCATATACTCATAATACCATATTCTCACAACATCATAATCTATATAGGTAAACTTATATAGGTAAACCTTATTTGTTAAACTTTGCTTGTTTTTATTTTTTTCTGTAATGTATTATTTTGTGGATAACGGTGTTGGTTGCGTGATTACCTAATTGTTTTATAAGAAATATTGTTAGTCTTGTGCATGATTGCGCAAATTGTTTGTAAATAAATAATTGAAAGAAATAAAAATAAAATAAAACAGTTTTAACAGTGTGGGACGCGTGTGATAGCGTTGCGTATGATAGTATGTTTCTGATTCAACTGTTTTCATACAAATTCAAGAGCTTAGATGTCATAATGCGTTGCATATGTGGGCTCAGTTTGTCCTTACTTTTATGCCGGAGGTGCTATAAAATAACATCGGCCACCAGTGGCCAAGGGTCCTTATAACACCATTACTTTCGGTTTCCCTTTGGATTGTAGTTACTTAGTATTATAGGTACAAACAACCATGTCCAGCAAGATTTATTTTTGTATCGGGTTACCGGGTGGGTTACGGGAAACCTTCGCCTTTGTTGGTTAATTTTACTTTTTTTCTAAGGTTTCTATCTATATCTAGGATTTTGGTGAGGGGAAAAACCAATCTTCCACTAATCTTTAATTTCCAAATCTTCCGTGACTATTAGCATGGGTCTACCCTGGCGGGGGAAATTGGGGACCTCCCCAAAATTGCAAAAAATAGGTCGGTGTACAGTATATCAATCAATTGAGCCACCTTAACCCCCCCCCCCCCCCCCTCCAAAGAATGATCCTGGGTACGCCCTAGGCTATGAGTGATATTTATCGATTGGATAATAAATTTCAATCGTCTGTAACATTTTATAGAACACAGAAAGGAGTCCCTACCTAAATAGACATCCTGTACATTTTTTCTTCTAGGAACATCTGGGGCAAACACATTCATGACCTGCACTTACTTACACACTGGCTAAACCTTACTTAATTTACTAGATATCTGTTTAAGGACATTATGTGTTTCGCATAACAATAAAGCGTAGTACGAGGTATTCATTACCATATTGTTTCACAGTTTGAGTTTTTGCGAAACAGCAGGGCCAATTGTTTATCCGTACAAAATCTGAATAGGTAGGTATACCTACCTCTTTGTTTAAATATGTCCTAGAATGTAATTATACGGGTGATTTGAACGTTTGGCTACGGAATTAGGTAGGTAGGTGCCTTTAACTAACTACAGAAAGAAAGAAAACATATTTATTTTTAAACTAGCGGACGCCTCGCTGTTTCACCCGCGTAGTTCCCGTTCCCGTGGGAATACGGAGATTAAAAATAGCCTATGTCACCCGGGGTTAGTATAGCTTCACAACGATGAAAGAATTTTTCAAATCCGTCCCGTAGTTTCGGAGCCTATTCATCACAAACAAACAATCAAATCTTTCCTCTTTATAATATTAGTATAGACTAGCTGTCCCGCGCAACTTCGTATGCGTAAATTTTCCCCGCTTTTGCAACATTTCACGTCGCTACTCCGCTCCTATTAGTCGTAGCGCGATGTTATGTAGCCTATAGCCTTCCTCGATAAATGGGCTATTTAACAAAAAAAGATTTTTTCAAATCGGACCAGTAGTTCCTGAGATTAGCGCGTTTAAACAAACAAACAAACAAACAAAGCAAACAAACAAACTCTTCCGCTTTATAATATTAGTATAGATTATAATATTAGTATAGACATAGATAAATAGATACGATTCTTAGAAGGTCGCACGGACATATTAAATTAACATTAATAGATAAAAGTAAGAAGCAAGTAATACTTACTAACATTTTTAATTATAATTATACACGCTAGCAACACCAAGAGGGTTGTTGGCCATGTAAAAAATAGATTAGTTATTAAGGTCTTATACACTGTGGCAAGGTAGTGGAGAATTCCATTGTATACGTATAGACTAGGACCGCATCCCTTTCAATTAAAAAGTAAAGCGTGAAAGAGAGAAAAAACTCGTGTGGCACAAAGTCCCTTTGTCTGTTTTTAGAGAGTGGTCAATTTGGTGAGGTAATGGCACAGTCCTGTTCTATACGTCTCAGTTGTCGTTCCTGTAAGCGCTTACCACCGTAAGCCGTTGTTATAAGTTCAAAACATTTCTAGGCATATAACTTTTTTGTAGCCAAAATAATCACACAGCAAAAATTAAACGAAATGCTCCATTGCTACGAGGAAATTGCCTCCAAATTTCTATAGTGACATCAGACACTTGGGCGAAAAGCCTTACGCGCGAAAATCATTTGTGATATGACACTTTTTATGTAAACTTTATAGCTCATTGATATCCATGATATCATGATATGATTGTGTACGAGTAACAGCTGATCAATTGAGAAGTAACAATTTTCATACAAATTACATTGGAGAGATTATTATAAAGAAACCTAATGTTGTACCTAAGTATGAAACAAAAACAACAGAAAACCCTCGCGATTTGTACACATTATAGAATTTTATAAGCTAAGCGTAAGCTAGGCTAAATATAAGCTAGGCTAATAATCGCGTAAATATTTTATTTTAAGGCTATTGCAACGGCAATACCTACAGTCGAAACGTCGGGCAATAAAACAAAGGTATTTAGCCTTAAAATAAAATATTTACGCGATTAGGACTCGTAGCTTATAAAATTCTATAACAGAAAACCCACTCCATAAGCCGCATTATTCGGATGGAGGGGGGGGGGGGGGTGACTACGGAACCCTAGATAATGCGTGGCCCGACCCGACATGCACTTGCCCGGTTTTATATAAACGTTATAATAAACCATTGATATCCTATATGTACGTACATAGTCACTTAGGCTTAAATATTGACGGAAATGACTCATCTAGTGCAGACACGGAACAACTCTCCCTCGACCTTGGGACGACTTATATTTTTTTTAATTTTATATTCTCAGAAGATAAGCCTGAACAATGACGTTGCCAATAAATCGTTTTGGAATTTATTTACTAGGTAGGTACTAGCTTTTTCTCATGGTTTCGTCTTCGTTTAGTTTGATATTAATTGGAATTTGTAGCGTGTGTTGCCTTTTTGGGGTTGAATTACCAAAAATCCGATCTTATCAAAGCGAATGCCTAAGTACATCATCAACATAAATATTATCTGTTTGCCAAATTTCATTTTTAAATTGGCCGCCTAAAACAGTTTGCAGGGGAAAAATGGAGTACCTACCTATTTATTTAATTTTTTTCTCTTCGTTTGCACATTCCTCAGACTTGAAAAGAAAAAAATGGTCCTATCGTACTCTCAACTTTTAAACTTGGCAAGCCATTTAGCGACTATAGATAAGTATATCCTTGAGACTTCGTATCCATTTTTTTTTTTTTTTTTTTTTTTTTTTTTTATTGCCGTAAAAAATGCCTGAACGCACACCTCCAGCACCCGGGGCAGACGCTGGAGGTAGTGTGGGACCTGCCCCCACTAAAAAATCGGCCGTGTACCTACTCGCCGCCTTCGCGGATAGGCCGCCAGAACTTGGTATATCTTCGGCGACCCACCCGGCGGCATAGCCCCATCGGGCATTCCTGTTCCTGCGGCGTCCTGGGTACACACAGAACGCCGCCATCGCGAAAGGCCGCGAGCGTGGGAAACTTCCCCGTCCATCACGCCCACAGCCCCACCAAGCGACGTCACGCGCGACTGCGCCTCGACGTCGCTCGGTTCGCAAGCGACGGGGCAGACTATCCCCGCCGCCTCCCCCCACGAGATGGATTTCCCGTAGGAGGGTGCGACCGCGTCCTGGACCCCCAACCGCGCAACGCATCCGGTACCCCTATCACTGACGACAGGGGCGAGGAGCGAGCATGGCTAAGGAGTCCGTTAGGTGGAGGGTGTAGATAGATAGATAGATAGATCATTTATTTGCTAAAATATGGTACATTGGATGTTACATTTCAGTTTGTTCGCATATTCTGCCACATTATGGCGTGCAAATATAAATTAAAATTGACAAATAATTTAGGGAGACATTTAAAAAAAATCATAATTCATCATATCGTGTAGGAGTATGGGAAGGCGCCTCCTCCCCACCCTCCTCCATCCGCAACGGAGCCTGGGCGCGAGGAGCTCGGCCCGTTCCCGCGGGCGGCTTCGCGGCCTTAGGAGGCTTATAGCCCGCCCTCCCATCATGTGGTTGGCAGGGAGATTGCCCGCCACGCACACGGGGCAGTGGGGAGCGGCAGAACACGCCGTCGCCGCATGCCCCGGTTGACCGCAGCGGAAACAAAGTCCGCTGCAGTCAAAACTACTGGTGCATTGCGGGCGCAAGTGCCCCGCGCCCATGCATCGGTAGCACCTCGCGGGCCTCGCGTCGAGAACAGTTATTCTCGGCGCAGAGAATCCCACGAGGAGCCGACTTACTTCGGCCAAAACTTTGGCCGCGACGACGGGGCAACGCACCCACACCGCACCAACTCCACCGGGGCCGGGACGGATCGCGCCGACCTTCACTGTTCCGGGAGAGCATTGAGTCTTCTTCTCAATTGCCTCCCGGACCTCCTCAGGTGTCACAGAATCATCCAGGCCAGAAATACGCACCTCTGCACATTTTACTGGCCTGGCTATCTTGACGCCGGCCTGCTCCTGGGTAATCTCCCTGAGGTACCCCGCCACTATATCCGCCACTTTGGCTCCGTCTTGGCCGGGGCACTCTAGTAATCGGGCTCCGGTTTGGGAGCGGCGGAAGCTCACTTCCACGCTTTGATTGGCAGCAGTGAGCCGCGCCTTCGTTTCGCGGAAGAGGTCCGCGTATCTAATACCTCCGGCGAAACCGTCACCAAGACGGCGGCCGTTTTCGGTGGGGACAGTTTTGCTCCCCTCTTACCGCTTCTCTTCGCAGGAGCGGCCTCCTGAGCTGTGGCGGTGACAGTGGCCCTCCCCTTCTGCCGTCGCTGCGATTTCTTGCGCCCCACCGTTGCCAATTCCCACCTGAGGGGGCAGTGGCGGGCGCAGACACAGTCACCGGAGCACTGATTTTGGCCGTTGGAGCACTTGGGGTGCTCGCTGTGGCACGAGGTGCATCTCTCGGCGTTTGTGGTGGCGGATGATGGGATTTTCCGCCCCGTGGCCGCACTTCCGCGTATTGGGCTGCTCCACCAACAAATCCACTCGCTCCGTCCGAGACAGCCTCGGCAGCGAGAGACCCAGCGCGTCCCCTTTTACGGAGTGGGGGCGCCGGGGGTGCCATCGATGGTCCCTGTGGGGGCTTTGGCCTAGAAGCCGCCAGTGGCGGCCGGCAATTTGGCTCCGCGGGCAGGCGCGCCCTGATGCTCTCCAGATGCGCGTCGATAAGGCCCCCGAAGAGGAGACTGAGCTGTCTCATCTGGGTCTCCGTGAAGTAGTCGTCAGATGGCAGCTCTCTGTGCTGGGTTGGCACCGCCCTCACCTTAGCCGGAGAAGAACCGGCTCTGACGGATCCCAAGTCAGCCCGCAGCTGAACCATCTCGACGCGGAGCGCCTTTAACTCTCCCTCCAAGCGGGTATTATCAGCCCGTAACTTCTCAGTCTCCACCTCGGTGGCAGTGGAGCGCTCAAACAGCGCCTCCACTACCTCCTTCAGCATCGCAGCAGACTCTCTTAAGCCCTTGGCAAAGGTACCCTTGAGGTTTCTGCTTTTGGAGGCCACATTTGTAATGACCTCCACGGAACGCGTCGCAAAACTCTCGAGTTCCTCTGCGGTTTTCGGGGCACTAACCCCTCTCGCAGAATGGACCTCACCTAAAAACTCTTGGACCTAGTCCGCAACAACCAGTTCCCCTTCCATGCGGCCACGATTATAGGCCTCCCGCCTGGAAAACACGCCAGCTGTTGAAGCGCCCGGCGTGATATTGGCAGTCGTCACTGCAGGGGGTGTCTTCGGGCGAGCAAACCTCGCCACAGATCCCCCTCTTTGGGAGAAGTGAACTTTTCTGGGGACATCAAGGTCAACCTCAGGAAGTTTCACACCGTCTCCGGGAGAAGCACCGCGCTTCTGTTGTCTAGACCGATTCCAGACTCACCCACCAATTGGTCCATATCGCTAACCGATGAGCTTAGCGAGGATTCCGAACCGAACCGGCCCGAGCGCAATAGACTATCCAGTGACGCAGACGTCACTGAGGTTCTAGAACGACTCAAAAGACCGGACTCAGCCACTTCTCGGGGCAAACTGCCCTCACATCTTCCTGCGTCCTCTCCCTCTCTCTCTCTGTTACCGTCTCTTTTTCTACGAGCCTTGGGCTCCTCCTCCTATTAAAAATGTTTTTCAGCTTGTTTTCATCCATGCTGTTCCCACGAGTATGGGGGAAATAAAGGTCCACCCGGGCAGTGCCCCCTGTACCCGGGTAAGCGTAAATTTGTATCCCAACTGGGGGGTCCGCAGGTGCCCCAGCTGGGGGTAGCGCTTGGAACCGAACATCCCATCGGCCATGCATCCTCTGGTCACGCTCCGCAACACAATATTCGGAGATTTTTTATAGAGGTTGTCATCCTCGCGGCCCAGGCGACCAAGCCAAGACCCTCGCCCCCGGTCAGAGCCGTAAGACATGTCTACGACACTCCTACTAGGGATTACGAGATTCCGACGGTGGCAGAAAGAAGATCTCCCCGCCCGCTCAACGCCGCGAATCCACCGGCACAAGTTGCCCAGGGTGCACCACGAGGAGGTTTTCCGGCACTTAGCACCCCAAGACTTCGTATCCTTGGTTTTACCACAAAAAAAAAGTGGTTGTCCGTAAAGTCGATTTACAGACGATGATTTTAATTGATAACGTACTAAGAAAACACTGATGACATATCGCCATTCGCGTTGTTTAGCAACCAATCAATAACGTTAGTTCCAATTGTATCACATGCCATGTCGCTGCTATCGCCATTCGCAGTTGCTTAGCAACCAATCAATAACGTTAGTTCCTACTGTATCGCATATAATGTCGCTGCAATCGCCATTAGCAGTTGCTTAGCAACCAATCAATAACGTTAGTTCCTACTGTATCGCATATAATGTCGCTGCAATCGCTATTAGCAGTTGCTTAGCAACCAATCAATAACGTTAGTTCCACATTTCGCATTTCATGTCGCTGCAATCGCCATTCGCAGTTGCTTAGCGATCAATCAATAACGTGACTTTTTTTTGGCACTTTCGTATGTGCACCCAGTCATCGATTTATAAGACGTTATCATGTCACGTCAAAAATATATAAAAAATATAATAAATGAATAAAGATATTAGGTAACACTTCGTTTATTTAGGTACTTAATGTTAAAATCTTTGGGCTCGACATAAGGGCTAAAAATATGGGGATTTCACCGTTTTTATTGTACCGACGTCATTATACCTACCTAAATTACAATTAAATCAAAAAGAAAAAGAAATCTGTTGCTGCCTGGGTAGGTATATCGGTTTAATTCCAGTCTTTATATAGAGCGGAACGTTTCACATTAAAATAAACGTAATTAATACCTAACTTGTTTCGAAGTTACGTAAAGTTATTTAATTGTTGATAATTAGAAAAATTAAGGGTGGGTATTAAGATTGACTGCCACTGTGGCGCGGTGGGAGTGTATCCCACTGCTACGCAAGAGGTCGTGGGTTCGATCCCCACCCAGGATAAAATTTTGTGTGATGAGCACGATGATTTATTCTGTGTCTGGGTGTTATTTATCTATAATATGTATGTATTTAGAAATATATAAGTGTGTTTATCAGTTGTCCGGTTTCCATAGTACAAGCTCTGCTTAGTTTGGGATCAGATTGCGTAGTGTGAGTTGTCCCAAGATATTATTATTATTAAGAGATAGGTAGGTAGTAAGTAGGTAGGTATGTAGCACTTTGTGTAGGTATCTAATATGTGAGGGTCATGCCAAAAGTTTTTGGATACTCAAAAATCAAACATTTTATTTTTTACTCGCTGTCACGCGCAACTTCGTCTGCGTAAATTTTCCCGTTTTTGCAACATTTTTCATTGCTGCTCCACTCCTATTGGCCGTAGCGTAATGTTATATAGCCTGTAGCCTTCCTCGATAAATGGGCTATCTAACAGTGAAATAATTTTTCAATTCGGATCAGTATTTCCTGAGATTACCGAGTTCAAACAAACAAACAAACTCTTTAGCTTTATAATATTAGTATAGATTTCAGGCATCGATCTTATCTTTGTACTAGCTGTCCCGCGCAACTTCGTATGCGTAAATTTTCCCCCTTTTTGCAACATTTATCGTCGCTGCTCCGCTCCTATTAGTCGTAGCGCGATGTTATATAGCTTATAGCCTTCCTCGATAAATGGGCTACGCAAAAAAAAGGAAATTTTTCAATTCGGACTTGTAGTTCCAATAAGAGCGGAGCAGCAATAAAAAAATTGCAAAACCTGGGAAAATTGATGCATACGAAGTTGCGCGGGTCAGCTGGTAAAATATATAGTTTAGAAGTGGAACTAGACAATAAGGTACTCAAGATAAATTTTATCTTTCAGGGGGTCAATTCAGATGTAAACAGATCCCATCTTTTTACAGAGAGGAGAGGAAGTTTTGAACACTCGAATCTTTTCTCTCTTCTTTGGACTACGCCTATTCTATTCTATCTAGTCGGGTTTTTAATTTGGGCATAAAATCTCGAGCCTTCATTTGCCCAGCCTCCACCATCGAATAGTCATTGATTACTTATTTATAACATGAATAATAAATTATGGAATATATATCCAATTAGCAACGAATTAATAGAAAAACTAAAGCTATAATTTTGGAAACAAATGCTTTTAATGACAATTAACCAGTATTTGACCGGATGTTTACAATTAACTTTGGCTGTTATTTTTTTAATGATACAGGTATTAATATATTAATTTTATTAACAATATTTGAAGGTTTATTGGAGGACAAATACAGTAAGAAGGACTAATTCGTATCGAATTTGATGTTGTATTTCGGCAAATATGTCGACAAGGTCAAGGGCAAGGTCACTAGAAAATTGTTGGAAGGCAACATCAGGATGTTTTTTTTTTTGGGAAAATTTGCTCACTGTTATCTAATCCTTAGCTAGACTAAGCCTGTACTAATGCAACCAGCGGGTCAATTCACGTATTTAAAGCAGTGCAGTTGCAGTTAAGTTTCGATTCAAACGGCCATTTTTGTATTCTTGTAACTTTGGGATCGAAATTAAAATACGCTTGCGTCAAGTATGCGTCTCGAGAGCGCAATAACGACGTTCTAGTACGGTGCGCAAGCGTTTTTAAGATCGATCCCAAAGTTACAAGAATAGTACAGTTTTAATCGAAACTTAACTGCAATTGCACTGCTTTAAATACGTGAATTGACCCGCAGATAACTGATCAATAAAATAACGACGATGAACTATGTAACTAATCTGATATTGAACACAATTGTTTATTCTATGTCTGGTTGCCGTTACAGAATAAACAATCGTGCTTATCATACAACGATTTATCTTGGGCGAGTAATAAACCCTCGGCCTCTGTCAGCAGTCAGGGTCACTAATCACTAAACAAACGGGCCAGTCTCATAGGTCTACTTGGATGTTTTGTCCCATTAATCCTATGGCTGTCAGACTGCTGGATTCCGGACGTGATTGGCATTACCTGTAAAAAATAGAAGCAGTGAAACATTGCTTGATGTTATAAATAATTATATAAAAAAAACTAAGAACAGAAATTGAGTAAAACAAAAATAGAAAGACTTCATTACATCCTGTTAGGCACATCCTACTAATATTATAAATCTGAAAGTTTGTGAGAATGAGTGGATGGATCTTTGTTTGTCCTACAGTAATGTAGTTTTTATATCAGAATAGGATATATGCATTCCCTCAATAAGCCTATATAAAAACGAAGCGACGGTCTTTGACGTAATGTTTTTTTGTGTGTTGCCGAGTATTAATTTTTCTCCCGTTTAAGTGGGAAAACTGTTACGAATACAGATAAAAGTACCTACTGTTTATAATAAAGTAGGGATTAAACCAAGTTTTTTTTTATTTGTATGATTGATATGACAAGTAATAAATTTATAAAAACTTTTAAATTAACTATTTACATAAAAGCTCGTCATAACAATTTTAACGGATTGCTTTTGAAATCGTTGTCTAAAAGTGTATGTGGGGTTTCCTTTTGATCATTTATGACATAAAAGTGGAAAAAAAATAAAATTTGTTAAAATAGGCATATTAAACTGTGCTTAGGCTTTTAACAAATTAATAAAATGAAACTCGAAGAATTAAAATATCAAATTTAAGTTTTAAATGAAAATATACCTAAAATAATTCTATTCAATAATGCTGCAGTGTTGTTGTGTAGGTTTAAGTTGGTACGAAACCAACTTATACCTGTAGAAAATGTAGATTCCCAGCAATAATATCAGGTTCATTTCACGAAGTAGTAGGATATTTACCTTTATTGTAATGGAAACACTGAGAAAAATGGCGGGCTATATTAACTATGGCTAGAACATTCAGATGGCGGCTTTTTACCTGTCAAAAAGTACGTCCACTTGACCGTACTTTTTGACAGTTCTTCGCTTCAATTTTAGATGCCGGATTAGAAATCTTGACATTCTATAATCAAACCACATAGGCTATAAAAATCAAACATGGCGCGGGTGAAGCCGCGAGGAAAGGACTATTCACATGGCAGTATCTACCAATGTCAAGATCACAAAGGCGTCTTAATAAAAGCTCATTACAAAGTGACAAGCTTTTTAAACATTTAATTAATAGAAGTAATTAAACACAATAAATCATGCTAACTAATTAGATCCGTGTACTATTTTTATTACAAGTGGTCCACCTTAAACTATCATCAAATGACATCAAATCAATTGAAGTATTAATATACTCTATGGTATGTAGGTATCTATGTATTTCCTTATTGATACTTGTTCTAATCGGAATACTATATCATTTTATGTTATAGTTTATTATGTAACTTTAGCTAATTAGTTTTGTGCCTACTATTTCTATTAAAGCTGGTTTTTACATAGATACCTGCTATGAAACAAGTCGACAGATAGGTAAGTAATTAATGGTTTGAATTTGATATTTAATTACTATCAAAATAAAATTATATTCTTTTTAAACTTTCGCGATTTTTATACATATTAGATATATTTCGAGACATAATCGCGTGAATTATTTAAAAGTACGAACCTTTTATTTCGGCAGCACAGTCAGCCCGTAATATCTAATTTTGTAAGGTTTTCTTGCATAATGACAAATAAAATCTAAAACAACGATATTTACTTTTACCTTCTCTTTCTCATTCTTGCCTTTTTTTTAAATAAAAAAAAAATAATAAACATTTACTTTTCTTCGTAGATCCTCAATATTTATTAGTCTGTATGTGTTTGCAAAAACATTATGGTACATACCTGTATCACTCCCAGATTCGCACAGACATACATTCACATATAGGCTGATCAACCCCCTCCCCCCCGGTTGTTTAGTGTACTTACTGAATTTTAATGTTGAAAAAATCCTGGATCAACCCATGCATTGTCACAACCTAGAAAACAAAGAAATCAAGCAAATCAACACCCTAACAATACTCCTACTTAGTATTCATAAAATAAAATAAATAGTAGCAACCCAGTAGTAGTAGTAATAGTTGTCAGTATTGTATGAAATCTATACTAATATTATAAAGCGGAAGAGTTTGTTTGTTTGATTGTTTGTTTGTTTGTTTAAACGCGCTAATCTCAGGATCTACTGGTCCGATTTGAAAAAATCTTTTTTTGTTGGATAGCCCATTTATCGAGAAAGGCTATAGGCTATATAACATCGCGCTACAACTAATAGGAGCGGAGAAGCGACGAGAAATGTTTCAAAAACGGGGAGAAATTACGCATACGAAGTTGCGCGGGACAGCTAGTATAAAATAAAAAGTGTTTGACAGGTGAGCGCGGGAGATGCAAGTGTCCTTTGTGCGTACGCGCATACGTTAACGATTTGTAGCGGTCTAAGACGCGTTACTAGTTGAAGAGCTAGTTCTTATACTTTATTTTCAAAACATAAAATAGTTGGAAATTCTACCACATGATTTATATTTCTACAACGAATTAGAATAACTATGGCAGACAAAATATGTCGCAAAACTCAGGGCTGGACATGGGGTAGAGCGAGTGGAATGTCCTTTAATTGCCATCACCTGATAAGGGGCGCTAAAAAACCTATTTGCAAACGATTTGTAGCAAATACAATGTATGTGAAATGAATACTATCAAAATGCGTTGAAAACAATCCTACTCTACATTGATCCGAGGATCACGAAACTCATGATAACTAAGGCTTGCGCTGGTTACGTCACGTGCCCCTACTGATATTGTGACATCTTTTTAATCTAGGTATACTAATATTATAAAGCTGAAGAGTTTGTCTGTTTGAACGCGATAATCTCATGAACTACTGGTTCGAATTTAACAATTATTTTACTGTTGGATAGCCCATTTATCGACAATGGCTATAGGCTATGTATAATATGAAACGACGAATAAAAAATGTTGTAAAAACGGGGAAAAATGACGCAAACGAAGTTGCCCGGGTCAGTTATTTATAAACCGGGTTACGTCACTCCAACATTCTTATTCTTATTTGGGTTCTTCAAACCGAAGCAAGAGGCTTTTCTGGGTCTGAAAAACAAAAATGTGTAGACTTTTACATAATAGAAAACAGTTTATTTATTAAAGAACGTTGATGCCGATAAAGATAGAGCTACTTATAACATTTCCTTCTCTTAAGGAAGTACACTCACACGAGAATCATAAAGTTTTATTTCCTTATTTCAAATCGACTGTTTAATTATAAATTCACATTCATACTGAACTTGAGACAGTTACCTAATTATTATACTGTTAAATATTGCATCTCCAAATACAAGAAACTTAAAATTATATATACTATGGGTCTTAATCACTGTCTACCCGTGACCACGGCCGTTGCAATACGGTCGAAACGTCGGGCAATAAACAAGGTATTTTACCTTAAATACTTAATTCACGCGATTAAGACCCGTATATATCATTTTATAATGTGTACAAATCGCAAAAGTTTATCAACAAGAAATGCAAGTATGTACTTTTATGAAAAACGATATTTCAAGTATAGCTTGACTTGAAATATCGCTTTTTAATTTTGGGTGTACCCAGAATAATTTTCAGGGGGTTTTAACACTACATAATGAAGGGACAAACAGGTTCTGCAATTTTAAATTAATCATATAAATCACAATGAGAATGTGAAGATATGTATCCAGCTCTTGTGCTATGCGTAGTAAAACGACTGGTTGCTCTTGGCCTTGCTCGAAACATCTAGAACAACTTGTGGGCGCTCAAGGGACCGACTGATTTATATTTGGCGTTATTTATTTATACTACTTGATGACGTTTTAAAGCAAAAGTAAATTAATAGCCTTTATTACCTAAATCGGGGTTTCTTAAACTGGGTTCCATGGAACCCTGGAGTTCCGTACCTTTACCAGGGTATAGCGAATTTTTTTTTTTAGAAATTTATATAATAAAGCCATGCGGTGATAAAATAACAACAAAACGTAAGATAATTCCAATGTGTTCTTATATAGTTCTCATTTCATTTAGTAAACTAGTTAATTGCCCCTACCAGGCCATGAACTTGGGGTTCCAATAAATAAAAAATACTTGTGTAGTGTTCCATTTTGTTAAAACTTTGGGAACAATTGACCTAGAATCTAGACTTCTAGATCGACATTAAAAATGGAATTTACTCATCACTCGAATGTAAAATTAAAACTTTTTAACAAAAAATATTACCGACTTCAAAAATAAATACAAGGCAACTAAAAAGCAAAAAATAATAATAATATACCTAGAATAATAAAAACAAATTAAACATTTTGAAGTTGGTGCCGAATAAAACATAAAGACTACTATTTCATGGCACCAACTTCAAAATGTTTAATTTGTTTTTGTTATTCTAGGTATATTTTTATTATTTTTTGCTTTTTAGTTGGACCTTTGGAGTCGGACCAACTTGGAAGTATACCCTTTCAAACACAAAATTATTTTTTAAATCGGTCCATCCGTCTTTGCGTAATCTGTGAACAAACATACAAAAAAAAAAATACAGACGAATTGAGAACCTCCTCCTTTTTGAAGTCGATTGAAAATCCTCAAAATCTTCTAGATAAAACATTGTTAGATTACAAAAAAAAAAGTATCTAAGTTTGGTATCTAGGTGTAACGTTAGCATAGAAGTCAAAAGCTGTCAAATCTTTTGATAAATTAGCTATTTAAAACAATGACAACATTTAGCATCTACAGTTTTGGATATAGACTGTCAGACTTGACTTGGCAGAACAACTTAATCAAATTAAACATAAAAAAATAACACCAAATAAAGTTATTTCACATAAAAACAATCTTATCGTAATCGAAATAGTTATTACACAAGAAAAAGTTTAGGTATCATCTAAATCGGCGGCGAGGCGCTATAATGCCACACTTTTTTGTATGAGTTTAAAAAATGCTCAAAATTACAAAAAATAAAACTGTAAATATTTTGCAAGGAAATAATTAAGAGGTCATTGTACAACAGACAACTATAACGAGAGCTATGAAGACTAAAGGGATTTTAATTATATGTTTTGGTTATCGAAGGAATTTCAGGGTAATCTCCTTGGTAATAATTATAGTTATGTGAATAATAATACATTGATGTTCCTGGTTTTTATAGAACACGTAGTACTTATGCGCTTATTACAATACACTAAATCAGGGACCCTAAATCTTTAAAAAGAGCGGTGTAATAAAAGTTAGGGGCCTAATTCTCTAACAAATTTTCAAGGCCACCTCAATTTAGGGCCCTGATTCAGGGTAGTGTAATAGCCGTTTTAACCACTGAGTTACTTGCCTCTGGAGTTGACTATGGCAGCTCCTCTACATACTATTTAACTACTTGCCTGTTTGGTACCTTAGTACCTAGGTACTAGATATTAGTTATTATTTAAAACACTAATTAAATAAAGTTCAATCGTTAAAAAAATATTAATTACAAGCTGACCCGCGCAAAAACGGGAAAAAGTTACGCAGACGAAGCTGCGTATTTTTTTTTCCGTTTTTGGAACATTTTTCATTGCTGCTCCTCTCCTATTAGTCGTAGCGTAATATTATATAGCCTTTAGCCTTCCTCGATAAATGGGCTATCCAAAAGTATAAAATATTTTTTCAAATCGGATCAGTAGTTCCTGAGATTACTGCGTTCAAACAAACAAACAAACTCTTCAAATAATATTAGTAAAGATTATAAAAAGCACAAGCTTACCTACCTCTTTGAATATTAAATGATACTTACGCTAACTTGTCCAAATTGATAATCCTGTTCTGTGCCATTAAATTAAAAAAAAAAATAGATAGGTACTTATTTAAATAGATTAATCAGGTGTTACAACTAAATGGCTGTTTTAAAAATTGACGTAGAGAACTCTCTAGAGGTGGTCAATTTTGTGGTGTTAAGGCGCAGTAGCCATAACATCACAAAATTGACCACCTCTAGAGAGAGACAACGCTACTCTGTGGACAATACCTGCACGAGATTTTTCTCTCTTACACATTTTGCTGTCAATTTTTACTTTTTCATTGAAACGGAAGGCACATACCTGGTCTATACGTCAATGGATTTAAATACTTTTCACTTGAAATAATGTTATAATCAAATGTCAATCCTTACTTTATACTTGAGCTTTATGAGGAAAATTGCTAGAAAAACGTAAGGAATCGGACCAAAAGCAGATGAAAATTGATATGCAACGCACACGATACGATCTCTACTGACCATGCTCTAATAAAAAAAACCTTAACCTAGGCTCTATGAGAAATATCTATGCTATTAAAAAAAAAAAAACTATAGTGCAAACATTTTTCTTTTAATAAAATAGTTTTGTATGCAGCAAATAGTTCTCCTTTAAGGGAAAAGTATTTGTTACAAACTTCTAACGATGAAATAGTTTAGTGTTAGATACCGTAAAGGCTTATTGAATAACAAGCATGTTTTCTCAATGAATCATTATTAAATATGTCAACGTATCGACGGGGGTGTTACGTTACGAGGGTTCTGCTACGCATAACAATATCAGAACAACCACTGTTGTAACCAGGCGACATTATAAATACAAGTGGCAGTGTGGCAGGCCGCAGACGTGTGTAGTGACCGCTCAGTGCCGACGCGAAAACGCGGGAAAACTTTACAAGCAGCCATGTTGGTTTTGAAGGTAAGTTTTTTTTTATAGTGAACGGAAAAAGCGGGAATTTTTTTTAAGGTTAAATTTAGGCGGGAAATTTTGACAGTTATTTTTTTAAAATAGTGATATGCGTTAAAAATGGTGTGCAAAAAGGTTTAATAACTATTTATTTATTCAAATGTTAAAAGTATAAAACGCAACTATGTAGAGCTTAAATGTTTATTCAAGAAGTGAATTTCCTTCGGTAACTTACAAATACAAATAATCATGAACTAAGCTTTTCTTGCCACAATACTGGCTTTTCCCTGTGGCTTTACTGTCATATTTTTGGATAGCGAAGCCTCAGGAGGATTTTGATTTTAATAGCCTATGTGTTATTCTGATGTACAAAGTACATTACCGTAAAGTTTCATCAAAATCCATTCAGTAGTTTTTTGTGTCAAAGAGCCACAAACATTCATTCTCGCAAGTTTTCTGATTAATAATATTAAGAAAGAGGCACTGTTATGTAAAAAGTAGTAAGTATTTTAAAATATACCTATGTATGAGAATGTTATTACCAAATTCGTAAGTTCTTAACACATACAAAAATTAAGTAAGTAGGTAAGTATCTACTTACCTACCTACATTAATAAGTTTCATAAAGTTGTGCTACCAAAAACCAGAGTTTCAACATATTTGAAGGAAATTGTAGAAGGTAATAACAGTGTTATGCTGACAAAACTGACACACCTAATTATCTGTCTACTATGAAGTCTGCACTCTTATTAATTTCTTCACTGATATTAATAACTGGGCTTGCAAGTAGGTGTATTTACATAGTGATTTTGGGGCAAGGATCACGGCTTAGTGACCCACTAAGCCGTGATTTTTGACGCATTGTGCTATATGTACCTACTTAGGTTTTTTGCAGGCAAGTTATAACGCGATTCATAGTACTACAGTAAATGAAAATACTTCTAATTTTATGGAAATGTTTATTAGCCTACCTACTAGACTTTTTAAAAGTCTTCGCATTTTTTAAATAGAATGAGAACTAGCAATGTGGGCCGAAAATTACTAGCAATCTTGTTAACATCTCCAGTTATGCTTTCTTGTGTTATAAGAGGATTCCAACCGGCGACACTTCGTTGCGAGTCCGAGTTGTACCTACACCTATTTCTCGTTTTTCTTCTTTTAAATTCTCACAAAATATTTTTAGCATTCTATTTAAAGGCTATATCAAACCATATAGGAACCTTTTATATACTGACTTTTCATTCAGTCGACAAACTTTAAGGAGTAAGCCCGCGTGTATTCAAGGTAATAAAAATTGTAAAAAAAAAACGCTAGGTACATATTTAGATACATAATTTTGATTTTTATACCGCATGTGCTTCACAAAAATAAAAACATTGATATTTTTAGTTTATTTGTTAAATATAACCTCCTCAATTACTTTGTTTACATTTTTATCTATAGACCATGAAATCTGTTTATTTTTTTAACAATTTTATTTGGCAACATTGCAATGTAAATTATATTACAGGTAGTTTTTTTATTTTTTTTTATAAAAGACGACTCTTGCTGTAGGGTACAAGCCCTGTGTCGCGGGGGATTTTACAAACATACAAGTCACGGACACAAAGTACCCCCAGATTAGGAACAACAATTTGTGGATCACACAAAGTGGTGTTCCGTGTGGAAATCGAACCCACGACCTCCCACCGCGCCACAGAGGCAGTCGCAAGTACTGCAAGTACTGCAAGTAGGTACTGAATTTCTCCTATCAATTTGTCTGTAGTTATGCTAACAAAATGTAGGAAGTTGATTTCTAGCTCAACTTTGCAAGTGTTACAAATCGAATGACTATATAATTTTGTATTTATCTTTTGGAACTTTCGTAAGCAAACTGTTTATCATCTAGTGGGGTATACTTGTTTGTCACATTAAAGTGTTAAGAGATCAACATGGCATTTTTCAACCAATGAAATCGACCGATGATAGTAGCTGAAGAGTTTCTTTGATTGTTTGAAAGCGGTAATCTCAGGAACTACTGATCCGAATTGAAATATTCTTTCACTTTTGGATAGCCTATTTATCAAGGAAGGCTATATAAAACATCACGCTACGACCAATAGGAGCGGAGCAACAATGAGAAATGTTGCAAAAATGGGGAAAATTTACGCAGTCGAAGTTGCGCGGGACAGCTAGTATAAAATATAACTAGTAATGTGGGATTGAGTCCTACATTACTAGCAATCCTGTTAACCCCTCCAGCTAAGCTCAAAGGCGTTAGGAGTGGGTTCACGTCGGTAGTAGGTATAATGGGTAGGATTCGAACCCACGACCTCACGATTGCGATACCAATGCCTTAGCCATTAGGCCGCTTGATATTGACAACCAGATAACTGGTAAACATACTTAAATATTTCTAAATACACCCAGACACAGAATAAACCATCTTGCTCATCACACAAAGTTTTATCCTGGGTGGGGAACGAACCCACGACCTCAGGCTTAGCAATTTCGGGCATTGGTTGATTATAAAGAGAATTGTTTTTCTTTGCTAACTACTACCCATCTGTTTCATTCATCTAGCTAATGGATTATGAACCTACATTTCAACACATTCATGGTGCGTATATTTAGAACATAATTACAAGCGAAAACTAATTGTTTTTTTATCAGATCTGTGCGAGTAATTTACAATGAATTAGCTCTTCATGTGTTCATAATTGTGCGTTTCGAGCATTTGTTAGGAATTTCTCACGAACCCGTTGTGGGGTAAGTGTATGTCCGTTAAAACCGATATGATCTAGTAGTTGTACCTACTTGATGATTTTAAAAGAGTGGCTTATGAGTTTCTTGGCAGCTTCTTCTCATGAGCTTTACACTTGGAACTGCCGCTTAACTGCTTTTTGTTTTCAAATAATCATTGAATTGGTTTTACGAAATAAATATATTTGAAGATTGGAGTTATTGCTATGTTCTATTTAATAA
The DNA here is from genome assembly GCA_945859575.2 of Herminia tarsipennalis. Lineage (NCBI taxonomy): Eukaryota > Metazoa > Arthropoda > Insecta > Lepidoptera > Erebidae > Herminia > Herminia tarsipennalis. The sequence goes on along the minus strand of OX243834.2, from coordinate 1,924,566 downwards.
TAATAATATCTTGGGACAACTCACACAACGCTATCTGATCCCAAACTAAGCAGGGCTTGTACTATGGCTACCAGACAACTGATAAACATACTTATATAATTCTAAATACATAAATATTATAGATAAACAACACCCAGACACAGAATAAACCATCGTGCTCATCACACAAAGTTTTATCCTGGGTGGGGATCGAACCCACGACCTCTTGCGTAGCAGTCGGATAAATTCCCACCGCGCCACAGAGGCAGTCATTTGTTTGTGGATAAATATATATTTTAAATTTTCTAAATATTAGCGGCTTCCAGCCGGCATTGTAAAAATGGCGGTTAACTGACTTGTAATATTTTTTACAGCTCGTCACATATCGAGTGAACATACATTAAATACTTACGTCCAAAATTTATAAGATCGAGTTTTTATGCAGTCAAAGTGTTCAATAAATACTTAAAATTGACAGAATATACCTGTAAAAAAAATTGGTAAGGCCTCAGCGAATATAACGTTACTTCAAATATTACCTATAAATCTTTTTAAAAACCAAAAAAAAAGCATGTCATACTTACGAGATATACCTACTACAAGCTCCTGCTTTATATCGAGTTGGTCTATATGTACTACGACAAATCCTGGCTCTTCACCAAGCAACGCACTAAGCATGATACTGTCAATATGCTAAATAATTTGGAACACAGTTTTTTTTCAGATATATAATTTGGAACTCTGTTGTTAAAGTAGGGTTGTTATAATAAGTTTATACCTAGTGTGTGTGTCGAATTCAAATACAACACTAACAATATTTAACTTCATAAAACCAAATCAAAGTTTGTTTGAAAACGTATCTTTTGAAAATAATTAGGTTAGTCGGCAGTTCCAAACTATAAACCCACGAAAAGAAGTTGCCAAGTAACTCATGTCAACACATGTGCCCTAGAATATCTCCTGCGTGTTGGCATTGATCGCCATAACTAAACTTAGTTAGGTCACCATTCAATTCAAAATAATTAAAAAATAGTTATTCACTTAGGATGCAAAACAACGCCTGTGATACGTCGGGATTCTACTTACATATACATGTAATGCCAAGTCGTATTTGAACATTTTTTAGCTAATTTTTATTATATAATTTTATAAGCCTAACGGCCGTGTTCACGGGTAGACTTGAGTCTAGTTGTGACTACGACCGTTGCAATACGGTGGAAACGTCGGGCAATAAACAAAGGTGTGGAGGGCAAGGTGTTAAGTCCCTCCGACACAAAGGGAGGATCCTCCGACCAGGCGAGGTGATCGTGCCTGGCGGGCCGCGGCCCAACGGTTAACGTTGGGAACTTGTATATATAGTTAGCAGCTGTGAAAACTTCTATATCGCGATTCAGGATTTGGCGCGAGCTGTCAAGTGTCAATTTATTTTTATATTATTATATGTGGGTACCGCCACAAAGGTATTTAAATATTTACGCGATTAAGATCCCGTAGCTTATAAAATTCTATGACGTGTACAAATCGCAAAAGTTTATAAACATATAATTAATTAACATATAGTTTATTAAAAAGAAAATTTACAATGTTATTAAATACATTATGCTATATTACCCTACGAACAAACTATATACAAACTATTAACATTATTTACAATTTACCTAGCAAACTACAAAAAAAGGATTATATAAAATGGGAGTCACAACCAGTTTAGGCGTCGAAGCATTCCTCCCCATTGATGTCAACCGGTATAGTGCCCAGAAGGCTGGCAGCATTGCCACGTTGTATGGCAACGCTTATTCTTTGTGCAAAGAAAAGTCCAGCCTTCTGGTCACGAGATGCACTGACAAGACGCTGAGAAATATCTTTGAATAAGAGGCGAGCACTTGGACCCCATGGCCCTAGCGTCTCAACCCCAAACGGCTAAAATATGTAATCTCCGACTAGATTACTATATTTGAGCCGTTTGAGAGTTTCCGCAGATGCAGCTGCGCAATGCCAAGTTCGCAAACAATAGGTAAAGCCGGAGAAAACAACCTGGCAATAAAAACTCGCGGCCACTCTTTTCAAATTGCCAATTTTAAGGGGCGTCTAAACGAGCCACTTTTTACGGCAATTTGTGGCGGCAATGCTGTGTCCGGCAACATGTCAGTACTCTCCAATATTGATTTGATGGTTGCCGGACGATCGCTGAACGATCTATTTTTCGCAATATTGCACGGCCAATTTTGTTGTTATTTAAGTCGCCCTCTATTTTATTGTTGCCGGGTTGTGTAGCCCATTTCGGAGACTGGATCCTGCGCCATACAATTGTAGACATATTGCCATTATCGGCCGAGCAATTAGTTGCCAATAGTGCCGCCACAAATTGCCGTAAAAAATGGCCTATTTAGACGCCCCTTTACAATGTTTGAATGTTAATAAACTTGATATGGGGGTAATTACATTATTACGTTTATATGCGAGTCTTGTCTTAAAGTTCTTACACCATACAAATTGGAACATAATTTCATAATTCCAATTTAATAATAAACAGTGATCACTTGGTAAGTAGGTACGCGTTTCACAAGTTGGAATGCGGTGCACAAAATGGTGGGCGCGGTGGTTTATGCAATAGATTATAGAGTACTGGCAAGGCTGATATAATATGATGGTAGTACTATTGGTTCAACGATGATAGCTATTTGTCTTAAGTAGGGCAACTTTGAATAGAAAATTTGGTTAACTGAATGAAGGGTTTCTGTTGCTTTCCATAGGTACCTGATGATGAAGGAGATCTGCGGGAATACAGGCCTTTCTAGAGGCGAAGAGTTAGTTATTTTTTTAGTTAGTATTTTTTCTGAGGTAGTATATAAAAATGCAAAGGAAAACGAATGACTGGCCTGTTGATCTAGTGGTTAGTGACTCTGACTGCTAAGCCGGAGGCTGCGGGTTCGATCTCCACCCAGGATAAAACTTTATGTGATGGGCACGATGGTTTATTCTGTGTCTGGGTGTTTTTATCTATAATATGTATATATTTAGAAATATATAAGTATGTTTATCAGTCGTCTGGTTTCCATAGTAAAAGCTCTGCTTAGATTGGGATCAGATAGCGTTGTGTGAGTTGTCCCAAGATATTATATTATTATATAAATGATTGCAATGTAAAATTGGGTCCGACCTTACTAGCAATCCTGTTAACCTCTCCAGCTAAGCTCAAAGGCTTGTATTAGAAGTGGGTTCACGTCGATAGTATAATGGGTAGGCTTCGAACCCTGGACCTCACGATTGTGTGTGCACTAGCCATTAGGCTACTTCCGCTTTTATGTTGTAAGGATCCACCTACCAGGCCTTAAGGATTTAAAATTTGTCATAATATCTATACATACATACTTGATCATAATAGTTCACTGTCAAGTTCAATTTTAAGTAATTTATAAATAGTAGTAGTAAATAATAATTATGTAATTGATAAACATTCACGTCAATAAAAAAAACCGGGTTCCCCTCGCCACATTTTGTAAAAATGTAGTATTTTTGACGTGTCATAACGTCAGTGGCGCCGTCAACACGTCATCATTTGACGTCCATACACGTTCTTGGCGGTCAAAAGGTTAAATATACGAGATGAAAACGATGTATCATGAAAACAACAGCTTGCGTTGATGTCTTCTGTCCATAAAGTCGAAGGACTTTATTCGCTTAGGTTACAGAATGCAACTTAGACTTTCTACATTATTTAATATTCTATTTATTAATTTTTAATACCTACGAGATCCAAACGTAAGCGAAAAATTAAAATTTATCTATACTATAATATTATAAAGCGGAAGAGTTTGTTTGTTTGTTTAAACGCGCTAATCACAGGAACTACTGGTCCGATTTAAATAAATCTTTTTTTGTTGGATAGCCTATTTATCGAAGAAGGCTATAGACTATATAACATTGCGCTACGACTAATAGGAGCGGAGCAGCGACGAGAAATGTTGCAAAACCGGGGAAAATTTACGCATACGAAGTTGTGCGGGACAGCTAGTTATATTATAAAACTGATGAAGAGTTTGTTTGTTTGAACGTGATAATCTCAGGAAGTACTCATCTAAATGTTATATGTATGTTACTGTTGGATAACCCATTTATTGAGGAAGGCTTGTGATTTTTTGAAACCATTTTTAAGCTAATTTAAACATTCATTCCCCGTTTTTACAACATTTTTTTTATTGCTACTCCGCTCCTATTGGTAGTAGCATGATGTTATATAGCCTATAGCCTTCCTCGATAAATGGGCTATCCAACATTTATGTAGCTTTCAATTTGAATCAGTAGTTCCTAAGATTATCACGTTCAAACAAACAAACAAACTCTTCAACTTTGTAATATTAGTATAGATATAAATAAATTTCAACTGATCCGTAATATCTCTTCCATTTTGAAACTCTGGGCTGTTAAAGTGAGACAATGAGTGAATTATTTAGTACCTAAACTAGGCAATAGCTAGAATTAACTACAATTATTATAATAACAAAATTCCGTGTTCTTGATCTATACTAATATTATAAAGCTGAAGAGTGTGTTTGTTTGTTTGAACGCGGTAATCTCAGGAACTACTGATCTGAATTTAAAAATTCTTTCACTGTTGGATAGCCCATTTATCGAGGAAAACTATAGGTCTATAACATCACGTTACGACCTATAGGAGCGGAGCAGCAATGAGAAATGTTGCAAAAAGGGGAATATTTACGCAGACGAAGTTGCGCGGGACAGCTAGTGCTTAATTTTTTTTTAAAGCAATTCCTAGTAAGGTAAAAACTAATTCATGTTTTAAATTGTGCGTTCGTGAGTCAGCCTTATTTTGTTCTTTCCGTTGATTTGCCAAGGTTCTTGGCTAGGCTATATCCGCAGGTAATGGCATTTAACTTTTATATTTACAACATTCAGATATATCTAGATTAAGGTTAGAACTAACTGTTTTTGGTTGTACTTATACAACAGAGTAATAGACTTTAAAAATGCCTTTTGTACGGGACAAGTTTTTTTTTTTTTTGTATTGTGTATCCTTTGGGCTCCTTCTTTAAAATTACGATCTAGTCTTAGGACTAATAAGTAATTTAGTTATATCTTAATCTGCTTAGTTCAATATTTCATTGACACTTTTCTCATTGTTTATGATAAATGGAAAGACACTCTGTTCTTGTGTTCTTTGTAAATAACACTAACTGCACTATATTACACTAAACTAACTCGAACTGCTTAGTTCTCTTCAGTCTTCTTACTATGTCTGTGATGTCTAGGAGTGTACTTTTTAAAAATTTGTTTCTTTAACTGTCCAGCGCAACTTCGTATGCGTCAATTTTCCCCGTTTTTGAAACATTTTTAATTGCTGCTGCGCTCCTGTCGGTCGTAGCGTGATGTTTTATAGTTTATAGCCTTCCTCGATGAATGAACTATCCAATAGTAATATATTTTTTCAATTCGGACCAGTATTTCCTGAGTTTACCGCGTTCAAACAAACAAACAACCTCTTCAGCGTTATAATACGAGTATTAGTATAAGATTAAAGGTGGCATTATAATATCCCCTGCGTAGGTGGTTAGTTCCTGGTGAGATAGGCCGCCGTTACCGATATCAGTTAGGAGATATCATCATAAAAACTATGTTTAGGTACTTACCTATATAGATAAATTCATGATTAGTCTGTATCTATAGTTTACATCGATATTCAAGTAACAAGCTCACAGATAAATTTCGCAACACAACCTACTTTTTGTTTATGTAACTTTGTTTACACTTTATGTTAAAACAATGATATTTTGTACACTTGTTTAAAATCAAGTTCATTTTTACAATCGAAAGCCGCTTTAATAGCTGAGAAAAAAAATCATACCCCCACTTTACGAGTAGGGGGAGATACCCGAAAAAAAATATTTTTTTAAATTTTATTCTATCAGTTTGTCGGCGTAGTACTGGCTATTCGATAACTTATGGCTGTGGGAAGGTTTTAGTGTATAAGTTGTCCTAGTTTAGATATGAGACACCAGAGTTATAGACTAAAACTAAATAACTGAAAATTCATTTAGGTACTCTATAAGTCTGATTTGTAAACTTTATAGAATTTTATAAGCTAGTGGTTAATCGCGTAAATATTTTATTTTAAGGCTAAATACCAGTCAGTGAAATTTCAGTTGAAGAAATTTCACTGACTTATAGTAATGAAATTAGTGTTGTGCTTAATTTTTGATACAACACAGCACTTCCCTTTATTCTCATTTGAAGTCGGTTTATTATTTTACATGACAATATTTAAATAATAACAAAGGCATTGTCATTGCGTTGTAATTGTCCAATATTTTATGGTGTTTATAAACAAAAGCATAGAATGTCATGGTTTCACGGGCATTGTGAAAAATAGTATCTGAATAAATATAGTACAATATTTAGTTTGTATGTTAAGGGCGGAAAATATGATTATCACGGTAATATGTTACATGGTTAAGCACGTACAAGTAGCAAAGGCAAATGATGGAGCTTCCTTCAACGAAGATATTTTATCTAAAGGTTCATTTGCTTGCATCGCGGCCGATCGCAAGCCGCGCGCGGCTTACGACAAGCGTCTGATGCGCGCGGCCGATGCGACAATACTCAGAGTAAGAGAATGTATGGCGCCGTTTCCGAGGTCTGCGACAGACGCGCGCGGCCGACGTCTGACATAGGCTGTGTTTCACAAAAAAGCGACAGGCTTAATTTGGAAACAATTTAATTGTGATTTAATCAATGAAGTAACTAAGTAATGGTTCGACAATCGAACAATTACAGCATTATGCCTATGTATTGTTTAATTGCTTGTAATAATATTATCGAACAGGGAAACGCTATATTTGTTACGATTGGGCAATCGATTTTATCGATAAATGCATGTGGCCTTCACCTGTATATGTTCAAATTTACTAGCGTTTCTCTGCGGTTTCGGCGGCTTTATGTCCGATTTTTATAGTTTTTTTTTATGTAAGATATCTAGCAATGTGGGACCGAGTCACACATTACTAGCAATCTTGTTAACCCCTCCAGCTAAGCTCAAAGGCTTGTGTTAGGAGTGGGTTCACGTCGTCGCCGTCGCCGGCGAACCGGGCGGCGTCGGCGCGCATATCTGCGCTTGATGCCGCCTTAGGTGGGGCTGCGGGCGGGCGTACGGGGTAATCTGCCCCGCCCGCGGCCTTCCGTGGAGGCGCGGCGCCCTGTGTGTATCCAGGGGCCGCGTAGGTGTGAAATGCCCGGAACGCAACAACATCGCGTCCGGGCATTGCCACTGGGCGGGCCGCCGACGGTATAACGAATTCCGGCGGCCCGTTCGCAAAGGTGGCGAGCGATACACGGCGGGTTTTTTAGTGGGTGCAAACCCCACACTACCTCCATCATCTTCCCCGGATGGTGGGGGTGTTCGTCAGGAAAAAAAAAAGACCGATGCCTTAGCCATTAGGCTACCGCCACTTCTAAATAGTCTATGCGCTATTCTGAAATATAAACTACATCATTGTAAAGTTTTATCAAAATCTGTACAGTAGTTTTTGCGTGAAAGAGCCACAAACATCCAACCATTCATCCTCACAAACTTTCGGATTTAGGTGTTACATACGATTTTCTACCTCGAATTGTGATTTAGCCCAGTTAAAATACTTATATTCAATGAAAAAATAATCTTTCAGCTGAATTAAAAAAAACCATCAACTCTTGCTTCTGCAAATATCCCAGATACACTGCAAGAACTAATGATAATCAGTGCAAAATTTCTTGCCCCTTGCATACAATTGCTCTAAAACACCATGTTGGCAGCTAGTAAACAAGCCTTTATTTTTTGTATTTTATAACTCTTAAATTATTAGTCAGCTACATAATTAAGTCCTTTAACATTTGCAAAGATTCAAATCACCTCACCACAAATAGCCTGTTGGTTTAGTCTAGTGCTTAGTGACCCTGATTGCAAAGCCGGAAGTCGTGAATTCGATTACTACCCAGGATAAATGTTTACGTAACGAGCACGAATATTTATTCTCTAGATACTTAGATTTATGGGTACATAACAATTACTTTATTAATACAATAATTGAATTTTTGAAAGATAGAAAAATTTTAAGTCCAGACCCAGGAATCGAACCCGGGACTTCCGTATGCCAAACTGGGGCCGGAATCGAACCATCTAATCGGGACTATGCTACTAAACCTCAAATTCTTCTATCATTCCTGCGCGCGAGTCAGTCTCTCGCTTGCGCCATCTAGCTGATAGTTAGAGAACTATTACGGCATTTCAATTTTTTTTTCAAAAATGGAATCATGAGAGTATAAATATATAGATATTGTAATAACTTTTTAGAAAAATATAAGTATGTTTCAGTCAGTTGTCTGGTTGCCATAGTAAGTAGGTATAGGCTTTTCGTAGTTAGGGATACGATGGCCGTGTGTGAATACTCTAAGTTTACAAAACAAAAGGTTGTCCGTAAAATCGGTTTACAGACGATAATTTTACTTGATAACGTCATAAGAAAACATTGATGACATATCGCCATTAACGTTGCTTAGCATCCAATCAATTACGTGACACTTTTTCGTGCGTGCACCCGGTCATCGATTTATAAGACGTTATCCCTTCAAAATCTCTTGCCGCATATTTACAAAACTAATTTTGAAAAGTTTGAATATATAATTTTGGACTTTTGTTGATTTGAAACATGGTTTCTGTTAACTGACTTAAGTTGCTGATTTTCTAAGAAAAATGAGACTTTACATTTTGGACACTGTACCTACTAAATACATAAAAATGTTAATTTTAAATCTATACTAATATTAAAAAGAGGAAAGATTTGTATTTTTGTAAGTGTGTATATTGGTAACTAGCTGTCCCGCGCAACTTCGTATGCGTATATTTTCCCCGTTTTTGCAACGTTTTTGATTACTGCTCCGCTCCTATTGGCCGTAGCGTGATGTTATATAGCCTATAGCCTTCCTTGATAAATGGGCTACCCAACAGAAAAATATTTTTTCAATTCAGACCAGTAGTTCCTGAGATTGCCGCGTTCAAACAAACAAACAGCTTTGTAATATTAGTATAGATGAATAAACTCAAAAACTACTGGACCGATTTTTTAAATTTTTTCACCGTTAGGAAGCTACACTAACCCCGGATGACATAAGCTATTTTTTAATCCTGTATTCTTACGGGAACGGGAATTACGCAGGTGAAACCGCAAGGCGTCCGCTAGTAATTAATACGTTTCGACGAAAAACACACACATTTCATTCGCTATTTAATAACTGCTCTACTAACCCAAAAGCAAATAATGAAGCCAATTAATACCTAACACCATGTCACTACAAGCAATGGTTCAAAACTCAAGGTCTAAACCAAAATTGATGTAAAAAATGACCTTAAAATAGATTCTTAGTAAGACAAGGTGTGGTCATATTGTAACACTTACTGACTTATTTCAATTACGTGCAATTACACATCTATATTAATATTATAAAGCCGAGAAAGAGTTTGTTTGTTTGATCGCGGTAATCTCAGGAACTACTGGTACGAATTGAAAAAATCTTTTACTGTTGGGTAGCCCATTTATTAGGAAGGCTAAAGGTTATATATTATCACGCTACGACCAATAGGAGAGGAGCAGCACTGAAAAATGTTATAAAAATGGAAAAAATTGACGCATACGAAGTTGCGCGGGACAGCTAGTGTTGATATAAAATGCTCTGTGCTGCTTTGCCCTCGTTTCGTTTGATTTTTAGGGTTCCGTAGCCAAAATGGCAAAATGGAACCCTTATAGTTTCGTCACGTCTGTCCGTCTGTCTATCTGGCTGTCTCACCGTCCGAATGTCACTTTACTCAAAGCTACATGTTCAAAATTGGTAAAATTTGAACTATAGATGCCGCTACTTAGTTTGATAGTTAAATACCAAACATAAATATTTCCAGGAGGGAAGGGCACTCCATACCATACATGTAATAGATTTCTCTGTGCATGTAATAGAAGGTGTTTTTTTAAGTAACATTTACGTGTGGCACGTCATTTGACAGAACAGACATTTAGACAGTCTTTTAAAAATATTTAATATGTTTTAAGAAACTTTTTTGATTAAGTAAATATTTTTGGAAATAATCGCCCCCAAAGTTGCAACAATTGTGTCCTGAAAAAAAATACAAAGGTAACGTTTAATAAATACTTTCAACTAAAATCATTTTTAACATGATCGGATATATTTTCGAGTTACTGACGAAAAACAGCGCTTCACAACAAAAGGACGTAAGTGACATGAAGATACGCTCTTTTGCTGGAGCACTTGTTCAGATCGTATTTTTTCATAATCACATTTCTTTGTACAAACAGCTGCGACATGCTCTTTCCCGGTTTTTTATAGCTTGCTAAGGCTATTCTGATGTACAAACAACATTAAAGTTACATCAAAAGTTTGACTTCAACACTTGATAGAAATTACTTGGATACCACATCTACAACACAGTTTATTTATTCACGATTATTGCACCTAATTATCTAATTTTATTGGGTCTGCTGATCTCAAACTGATCTTCTGTCAATAAGGTTTTCTCAAAAAAGATAGGAACTAATATTTTACTGTTATTCCAAAAAAAGAATTTAAAACACAAAGAAGGATTACTTATTGAAAAAAGTTTTGTAATGAAATTGTGACAGGTTCCACAGAACAAAAAAAATGTTTCGAATTCAAATAAAACAAATGACATGCTAATGACGTCATGCACGATATGAAAAGGATAGCAGTAATGATGCTATCCTTTTCAGACATAATGCACGTGACGTGATTGAATGACAAACGTGCAGTTATTTTCTGTTTGTTAATAATGATGCAATCTTTGACAGCTGGTACACTTTCTAGTTGTTGGATTGATTGTAAATGTGATTTTAAAGTAGTTATTGGGAAATACTTTAAAATGGAGTAATTCCTACTTAAATAATTTAGATTTGTTAACAAGCTGTTTCGGATTTAAAAGTAGGGTACATAAACTCTACAGAAGTTCAATATTTGTATTTTTGAAAGATAGAAAAATTTGAAGTCCAGACCCAGGAATCGAACCCGAGACTTATGTAAGCCAAACCGGGGCCGGAATCGAACCACCTATCTGGACTATGTTACTAGACTTAAAATTTTTCTATCCTTTTATGCAGTTATTGTATTTATAAAGTATTTGACTCTGTGGCGCGGTGGGAGTGTGTCCGACTGCTACCAGCAGGCGGAACGGACATGACTTGACGAACTGCTTAGTAACCAATCAATAACGTGAGCGTTGACGTCACCTTTTTCATGAGTGCGCCGATCATTGATTTATAAGACGTTTTCACGTCAAAAACAAAAGTAGTCAATATTCGTGACTTTTAATTAGATAAGAAGGAAAAATCAAAGCTAGGCATTATCCTTATTGGAACCTTCCATATTTAAAAGGCTTTTACATTTTTTTTGCAATTTATATACTAATATATAATGATTATATAATGTCTAGATGGAGCATTCCCTCAGTAAGCCTATAAAAAAATTAAGCTACAATTTTTGACGTTTGACACTCGTTGAAAATGGCGCGTTAAATAACTATGGCTAGAACATCTGATAGGAGTCTTCTTACCTCTCAAAAAGTACGTCCATTTGACCGTACTTTTTGACAGTTCTTTGCTTCAATTTCTGATGCCGGATTAGGAATCTAGACATTATATAATCAAAGACTAATAAGTAGATATTTAATAGGTATTTATTTCTTTATTGACGGTTTGTACTTCTAAAATTATACTTTTATATGCTAATTACCTAGGTACTTGCAACAAAAAAGTAATCAACAAAAAGATTATCTTCATAAATAAATAATTATATGCAAATAATAATATCAGGACATAAACAGATCATACCCAGTTGTCGGAACTCGCCCTTACGTCTCATTTAAACTCGCACCAAACAACATTCTTGGGCAAGTATACTGAATAATTAAATCAGAGCTTATAAACATACTTGGTGCCCTCGCGAGGTTGGAAGGAAGGCCTACTGTTTATCTTGTGAGATCAGTGAGATACTAGAGATGTCGGTTTCAAACCTAACTAATACCTTGTTCATTGCCCGACGTTTCGACCGCATTGCAACGGCCGTTGTCACGGGTAAACTGCCGTTGCAATACGGTCGAAACGTCAGGCAATAAACAGGGTATTTTACCCTAAATTATTCACGCGATTAAGACCCGTAATACCTATATATATTTTCATAAAGTTTATCAACACTTCTACCTTGTACCCTTCCTCATTTAACCTTCTACCTTGAAGGTATCTGTTAGTTGTAGTATCTGTATCTACAGGCATATAATTTTACACACATGTGAAAGGTTCCCTATGTCTTTTTTCTACTCATCCAGAGGTACTTTGCGTCAAGGTACAAATACCTTTTATTTTTTAATAGAAAATACTATGAAAATTTCAGCCGGATACCCAGTACCTACGGTTCATAGAATCTATAATAATAAAAAACCGGGAAAGTGCATGTCGGGCCACGCACAATATAGGGTTCCATAGTCCCCCCCCCCCCCATCCGAATAATGTGGCTTAAGAAGTGGGTTTTCTGTTGTTTTTGTTTCATACGTTATATCTACATAACTAGCTGTCCCGCGCAACTTCGTATGCGTCAATTTTCCCCGTTTTTGCAACATTACCAGTAGTTCCTGAGATAACCGCGTTCAAACAAACAAACAAACTCTTCAGCTTTATAATATTAGTATAGATTATATTTTTCATTGCAATTTGTACGAAAATAATGTCACTTCTCATTTAATCAGCTGTATTGTAAACTTGTAAAGCCTACTTAGCTGTAATAGTATTTCCTTTAATCACACTAATATTATAAAGGCGAAAGTTTGTGAGTATGTGAGTGTGTATGTTTGTTACTTCTTCACGTCTAAACAGCTGGAGCGATTTTAATAACATTTGGTATGGAGTTAGCTGACACTGATCTGGATTAACACATAGGCTACTAACACATAAAATGCGGATAACACCGCGGGGCACAGCTAGTTTCACTATATACTACTACTGTGATTTTTTTCACAAACCCAACATCAACCATTTAACAGACGAACGGACATGGTTAAGAAGAACACATAATGCCTCTGTGGCGCGGTGGGAATGTATCCGACTGCTACGCAAGAGGTCGTGGGTTTGATCCCCACCCAGGATAAACCTTTGTGTGATGAGCACGATGGTTTATTCTGTGTCTGGGTGTTATTTATCTATAATATGTATGTATTTAGAAATATAAAAGTATGTTTATCAGTTGTCTGGTTTCCATAGTACAAGCTCTGCTTAGTTTGGGATCAGATGGCGTTGTGTGAGTTGTCCCAAGATATTATTTATTTAAGTAGGTAGTATGTGGTTTTCGAACTATACCCTAAAATCAACATGATTCTAATTACTTGTTGCAGCTTTAATTCTATGTTCTAATCGAAGCAAAATCAACTGCATACCATTTTCCTGGCTCATAAAACCATAGAATTATAATACCTAGATCTACTTTCTGTTCAGGAAGTTATGCGAAGGCTAAATCCTGGATTTTACGTAACCTGATCGATTCAGTTACGTTGCACTTCGGTTAGGCCTCGACTTGCTTGACAAGGTTTAACAATTATAAATGTCTGTCTAAGTGATTTGCCAAGAAATATATGCTTAAGGAATTTATCGTATCTAGCTATGAATGCGACTGCCTATGTGGCGCGGTGGGAGTGTATCCGACTGCTACGCAAGAGGTCGTGGGTTCGATTCCCACACAGGACACCACTTTGTGTGATCCGCAAATTGTTGTTCCGGGTCTAGGTGTAATTTGTGTCGGTGACTTGTATGTTTGTAAAGTCTCCGGCGACACAGGGCCTGTAAACTACAGCGGTTGTCGTCTTTTTTAAATAAAAAAAAACAATTATATTTGTGTGTGTGTGTTTGTGTATGCGTGTGTTTGTAATTAACAAAATAATTCAATCCCGCCACATAGGGTCTTGGGGTTCTTGATGAAATATGACACAGAGATAGATTATATTCTGAAATGGCGCATAGGCTACTTTTCATATCGGAAAATGTGAGCTTGGGATACATTTGTATATTTAATTTTTCATGCAAACGATGCCGCGGCAACAGAAATAAAACATAAATGAAATACAATACTCAGCATTAAAAGAGGTATGTCCAATGCCATTTGCGCTGCGCAAAAAAGCAAAACTAGATATTTTTTGTTCTATTTTGTATGTCTACATTATATGTATAGGTAAATAGATCAAATCGTGAAGCTATTATAATTACATTTGAATTTAAATAACCAGTTCAATTTGAAATATTTATGGCGCTGTATTAAATATGTTATTTATCTATAGGCTATTTGTTGCCGAATCTTTTTAAGAAAATGAAAGCCATGTCATCATCATAACAAGCCATATGATGTCCCACTGAACCACAAGAACCTAGTTATTGTAGATCCTGGGGGTAATGCCTATAATCGCCACGCTTGGCGAGCGTGTCGGCGATCGCAGTAAGGCTTTAAAGTACGCAGAGGAAGCTGCTGCCCGTCCTCCGATGTGACATCCGTTAGTCACCTTGACGACACCCACGGGGAGAGATGGGGTGGCACTATACTTAAGCCGGTACACAGCACATAAGGCCATAAGGCATGTTATATCCACTAATCTATAAGGCTCATGTGCTTTATCACTATTTGTTATAAAACAAAGTCGCTTTCTCTGTCCCTATATCCCTATGTATGCTTAAATCTTTAAAACTTCGCAACGGATTTTGATGCGGTTTTTTTTAATAGATAGAGTGATTGAAGAGAAAGGTTTATATGTATATGTTTTATTCCCGTGCGAAGCCGGAGCGGGCCGCTAGTTAGTTATAATCCATACCTACCCCTATCTCAGAAAAGAGGCTTGTGTACCTGACTTGGGAACGCTATAAGCCTATAAAATCTATATAAAATACTATCTAATACTATGCGTTCATTTTCCCCGTTTTTGCAACATTTTTCATTGCTGCTCCGCTCTTATTGGTCGTAGCGTGATGTTATATAGCCTATAGCCTTCATAAATAAATGGGCTATGCAACAGTAAATGAGATTATCGCGTTTAAACAAAGAAACAAACAAACTCTTCAGCTTTATAGTATAGATTAGAATAGATACGTCTAGAAAGGCGAAGATACAAAGGGGAAGGCAACAGGGGCGCCCCCATACTTGACTGAATGCTCTTTTTTCAGGGAATAAGATAGTTTTGACATTGGATCGCCTCCGATCCAGTGTCAAAATTATACATCGAAGAGGTAGGGGGAGGCAATTGCGTGCCTAAAAGCATTCGTTTAGGCAGGCAATTGCCCCCTTTGTTGGTGGTGGATGGTGTACCGGTGTTTAATCAAGTGCACCCCCCTCGTGCGAGCGACTCACACTTGACCGGTTGAGTCAAATGTTGCCCCTGCCCATAACAAAGTTTTGAAAAATTATAAATAGTAACACTTATTTTGGTAGAATTAAAACTATATTCAAATAAAATATTATGAATACCGATTCAGTGTTACACGCAAAGTCAACAGACAAACTTTCGCGTTGGGTATGAATGAATGTCCAATGCCAATGACAGTGTCACAGCATTAAATTAAAACAATTTTCATTTTATCTAGCTCTGATTACTTCTTTTGTATATAGATACTCGTAGGTAGTTTGTAGACCTAGACTTTTAATTAGATTTTTCAGTGCTAGGTACCTATTAAAAACCAATTACAAGATACAAATGGCTAAGCATTTATATAACTAGCTGACTAATGCAACTTTGTCTGCGTAATTTTTCCCCGTTTTTGCAACATTTTTCATTGCTGCTCCGCGCCTTCCTCATAAATAAATATAGATAAATGGGCTATCCAACAGTAAAAGAATTTTTCAATTCTGACTTAGTTCCTGATATTGTCATTAAATAAACTAGCTGTAATGTGCAATGTCTTAATATGCATGAAACTTAGTACAATAATCACGAAAAAAAGTTGTAATATTTTACTATTTAAATCCTGATATTAGATACGCATTAGTTTGTAGTTAGTAGAAAGCGGCGGTAGCCTAATGGCTAAGGCATCGTCGTCGCAATCGTGAGGTCGCGGGTTCGAATTCTACCCATTATACTACCGACGTGAACCCACTCCTAACACAAGCCTTTGAGCTTAGCTGGAGGGTTAACAAGATTGCTAGGAATATGGGACTCAATCCCACATTGCTAGTTATCTTTAAAAAAAAAGTTAAAGAATAATTCTTATTTTCAAATTTAAGAGCCCCTAATCTATGTTACATATAAGTACCTAACACCATATAGAATCGGTTATTGCTACGAAGAGTCCCATTAAAATTCGTTAGCCTTTCCAGAGATTCCCTGCAACAGACACGACTAAAATATTAATTCATTTTGGTGTCATATGAATTTTGTAAAAAAAAAACAATACAAATAAACACTATAACATTATTTTTATGTATTGATAATATCTGTAGGTTCTTGCCTACGCGAAGTATTTTAATATGTCCGCGTCTGACCACAGTGCGGCAAGGCTACCTCGGGACATTCACTTGGTGTCTTGTTTCTTGTTTCATTGTGATATGCTCAGGAATTTGTGAGAAAAAATACCTGTAGTATATAACACGCCTTTTTGTTATGGAGAGTTGGCTATTGATTCTGTTGTGGATGTTGGTTTGGCTGTGTCATTGTGCATATAAACAGACATATGAATAGATTTGAGAGTCAGCTTCAAGAAAATGAAATTGATGTATAATGTAAGAGTTTGTTTGTTTGAACGCGGTTATCTCAGAAACTACTAGTCCGAATTGAAAAATTATTTCACTGTTAGATAGCCCATTTATCGAGGAAGGCTATTGGCTATATAACATCACGCTGCGACTAATAGGGAGCATAAACGGGGAAAATTTACACATACGAAGTTGCGCGAGACAGCTAGTTGTGCATATAACCAGACATGAATAGATTTGAGAGTCAGCTTCAAGAAAATGATATTGATGTATAATCTAATTCTAATATTATAAAGCTGAAGAGTTTGTTTGTTTGAACGCGGTTATCTCAGGAACTATTGGTCCGAATTGAGAAAGTGTTTTTTTGTTGGGTAGCCTATTTATCGAGGAAGGCTATAGGCTATATAACATCACGTTACGACCAATAGAAACGGAGGAGCAATGAAAAATGTTGCAAAAACGTGGAAAATTGACGCATACGAAGTTGCGCGAGTCAGCTAGTCAATCATAAACGCAAAACTACTGAAGAGATTTCTATGAATATCTATGAAAATTAAAGCCCAGCCTAAAGCGTACATAAGAGTGACCCACGGCTATACGTCATGGAAGGAAAGTACTGCAGATAGATAATTTTACTGACAGAAGACTTAATTATGACTTCAAAAATAATTTTAATGGCCTTTATAGATTGAACGCAGTATTCCTTTATTGGAATACCGCATATAGTCCGATCACTGATGGGACGAAATCCTATCCCATTTCAATGAGTAAGACAGGCATTAGCCTAATGGTTAAGGCATCGGATTCGCAATCGTGACGTCACGGGTTCGAAGCCTACTCATTATACTGGGTGGCGCAAAAGTAAAGACCCTATTTGGTTCAGCTATAACATTTTTTCTAAATTAGAAAACTAGATTTAGATTTTTTTAAATGTATATTTGTGCCATTAAATTTCGTACCATTAGGATTTAAAGATGATGTCTTTTAAATGGTGACCTCCAGAGTTGATACACATTTGAGCCCTATTTATGACAGTTTGCATAACTTGCCGTAACACTTCCTGCGATATGTTCGTTATTTCTTGACGAATGTTTTCTTTTAGAGCTGCGAGAGTCTGTGGCTTGTTCACATACACCCGAGATTTCAAAAAACCCCAAAGAAAGAAGTCTGGACTGGTCAGATCGGGTGATCTTGCAGGCCAAGGCAAATCGCCAAAACGAGAGATAACTCGGCCTGGAAAAGCGTCCCTCACTAAGTCCATAGTGTCGCGCGCTGTGTGTGCCGTAGCGCCGTCTTGTTGAAACCAGATGTGCTCCAGCCCCAATTCGTCCAAACTGGGTATCAAAAACTCACGTAACATGGTTCTGTAGCGTTCTCCAGTGACAGTTATCGCATTGCCTCCAGCGTCTTCGAAAAAATAGGGTCCGATCACTCTGTCAACACAGATGCCACACCATACAGTAACTTTTAGTGGGTGTAGAGGTGTTTCTTGAATAATGCGCGGATTATCAGTGCCCCAGAACCGAGTATTCTGCTTATTGACATGCCCTGAGAGATGGAAATGCGCTTCGTCACTCATAACCAATTTTGAAGGAAAATCATCCTCTTCAAGGTTGAGGTTTATGACGCGCTGGCAGTAATCTAGACGAGCTCGGTGGTCAGCAGGCAGCAGCTGATGAGTCATTTGAGTTTTATACGGGAACATCTTTAAGTCTTTCACCAAAATACGCTGCAGGGTCCGTCTGGAAATGCCCAATTGCGTGGCACGTCGCCTCGTTGATGTTTCTGGACACTCTTCCACATCTTCGCGCACAGCATCGATATTTTCAGCTGAACGGCCTGTTCTTGGTCTCCCAGACTTAGGTCTATCCAATGTTGAGCCAGTTGCTTCAAGGCGTGTGGCAAAGCGTCGAATTGTGCGACCAATCGGTGCCGGACGGTGGGGAAATCGTCGACGAAATTCACGTTGTGTTCTTATCACTGATGAATTATTCCGTAAGAACATTGACACAATTATTCCACGTTCTTGGGGAGTAAAACGGTCCATGTTTATTTTCAGTGTATTTTGTATTTGTTCACTACACAATTTTCAACAACAGAATGACAGAAAATGTCATATAAAAAAAAAAAGTATTTTCTTTAGTGCCAGTACTTTTGCGCCACCCAGTACTACCGAATTGGCATTACATGTACATGTAGAATCCCGACGTATCACAAGAGTTGTTTTGCATCTTAAGTGAATAAAGAATTTTGATTTTTTTACCGACGTAAACCCACTCCTAACACAAGCTTTGCTAGTAACATGGCACCCAATCATACATTGTTTAAAAAAAATCCGTGTCAAGTTTTCGTTCCGAACTTGGTCATTTATATCACAACTTTCTTTTCACACCGCTTATTAAACAAAGCACTCTCAATTTCGTTATAAAAAGTAAAACAAGACTAAAAGTTACAAAATTACAAGATCAAGGCCGCGACTTACTTTTATCTGTTAACTTAAAATATCTTAACGCTACGGTACTTACTGCTCTTTTTTGTGCAATTGTGTAATTGCTAACTAAGTTACGCGGTTCGTTCCACTCGGTGGCTTCTAAATTGTGGATCTAATTTACTTCCGAAGGCTTTTGAGGTTTCTATGACGAAGATGAAAGCTGTTTACTAATTACTAGATTACGCTTGTTTATGTGGAATTTCGTGTATGTGGATACACATAATATCTTTAAATTTATGGAGGATAACTTTGAGGTGGGATTCAAACTCGCACAATTATTGCGGTCGAATCAAAAGTAAGATGGAGATCAAATTCTAAAGTTTCCGGTAGCCTAATAGGTGAGGCATCGGAGGCATCTGATATAAGAGGTCGTGGGTTCGAACCCCACCCAGGATAAAACTTTTGTGTGATGAGCACGATGGTTTATTCTGTGTCTGGGTGTTATTTATCTATATTAAGTATGTATTTAGAAATATATAAGTATATTTATCGGTTGTCTGGTTTCCATAGTACAAGCTCTGCTTAGTTTGGGATCAGATAGCTTTGTGAGTTGACCCAAGATATTATTATTATTACTAATGTTATGAGGTCGCGGCTTCGAATCCTACCCATTGTATTACCGACGTAACCCATTCTTAACACAAGCCAAGTTAGGCTACCGCCGTTTAAATCAATGAACACGACAATCTCATATTTGTCATAATGTTTTAAATCTCCCATCTCTCTTTCCAGTCTCTCATATTCTGCACGGTGTACCTGGCCGTTAGCAGCCAGCACCAGGGTCCAACAACCACTCCTGTGCCGATATTAAAGCAGATTAACCGGCAAAATGATGATGGCTCCTACAGTTACGGCTACGAGGCTGCAGACGGCTCCTTCAAGATTGAGACGAAGTACCCTAATGGAGATGTCGCTGGGAAGTATGGATATGTCGATGAGAATGGAAAGTCCAGGGAAATTTCTTATGGAGCCAGCAGTCAGAGAGGATTTGAACCTGAAGGTAAGATGATCTGTTTAACTATATTAATAAAGAATTTTGTCCAGACGTTTGGGTGACACGAGGTACTAAATAATATTACATACATACTACAAAAAATCCTCCAAAAAAGAACTCTTATAAGAAGTTAAGTTATAAGCTAATGAACAAACCATTTTTTTTTTTTTCATTTTTTTATCTTTATAATTGACGACTCCCGACAAGCCCTGTGTCGCGGGGGACTTTACAAACATACAAATCACGGACACAAATTACCCAGACTCGTAACAAAAAATTGTGGATCACACAAAGTGGTGTCCCGTGTGGGAATCGAACCCACGACCTCTTGCGTAGCAGTCGGATACACTCCCACCGCGCCACAGAGGCAGTCAACAAATGAATACAGATTAGATAAATTTCGGGACTTAATCGCGTGAATTATTTAAAGGTACGAACCTTTTATTTACCCAACGTTTCGATCGAATTGCAAACGTCGAGTAAATAATAGGTTCGTACCTTTGAAAAATTCACGCGATTTAAGTCCCAAAATATATCTAATAAGTGTAAAAATCGCAACAGTGTAAAAACATTATATGAATACTGGGATGTGATTTGGACATAATTTATCGAAAAAAATTGAGCCACTTAATTAAAAATTGATTAACAAATTAGGTATGGTGGTTTGATCAACTTTACGATGAAGTACGAGTATATTGCCGTAATATCCTGTCTTGATAGATGAAACTGTGATGGCATTGGGATATCATTTTAAAACATACAATTTATGTAGATGTTACAAACCTACATTACTCAATTTATAACTTAAGTATGTCTAAATAAATTGAGATTTAATCACGGTAATTCCTTTATAATTGGTGCCAATTTGTTGAAACGCCAGGTGGTTTATAAATAATCCAAGTTGAAAGTTATAAGAATTGAATTATGCGAGATTTAGTTGTTAATCCATACTAATATTATAAAGCTGAAGAGTTTGTTTGTTTGAACGCAGTAATTTCAGGAACTGCTGATCCGAATTGATCTTTCACTGTTGGATAGCCCATTTATCGAGGAAGGCTATAGGCTATATAACATCACGCTACGACTAATAGGGGCGGAACAGCAATGAGAAATGTTGCAAAAACGGGGAAAATTTACGCATACTAAGTTGCGCGGGACAGCTAGTAAGTTATAATAGTTAGGTAGGTATGCACATAAAAGCTATCATCGTAACGTCCATAGGATGAGACAAGATTTGTCTCATACGTAGGAATTTTTAATAATCATGCAAAGAAATACTAAAAAAAGCCTGACACCTACATCCCAAAAATTAGGTTAACATGTTTTAATCATGTCCTCCCACACAGAGGTGTGAATAATTAGCACTATATACCTACGTAATAATGATTAGACACTAACTGTTTTATAGAATTGAACAAACAAACAAACGAACTGGGTCGATTACATCATAACTTTCTGTTCGCACCTAAGTTAGGAAACTAATAGGTACATGATGATTATTATGCTATAACGATGTAATCTGTGATGCTATGATGACAGTGATGATTTAGTAGTTCTAAACTTCCAACAAACAAATTCTGTGTCAGGCGTATAGAGGAACAGACGACGGGCACTGACTTTGTTCTATACTATGTATATATTAAATACTTATTTCATTATTAAAAACTAATTAAAACATAAATACAATAATTGCATTTTTGAAATTTATCTATCTTCCAATTATTGTATTTGTAAAGTAATTGGCAAGAAATGCCTATAAAAATTACTTCAATATTCGACCTGCGACATCATAATTTGTTAAAATGCTCTCTGTAACGAAGCAATAACAAAAGCCGTGATAGTTCTTTAACTACCGGCTAGATGGCGCATGCGAGGGCTCACTCGTGAGCATGAAAGGATAGAGAAATTTGAGGTCTATTCAATCAGGTTCAATTCCAGCCCCGGTTTGGCTTACGGATGTCTCGGGTTGATTTCATTCCTTTCAAATGTGCAATTAATGTATTTATAAAGTAATTGGCAAGAAATGCCGATATTTTGATATTATAATTAAAACATGTTACAATTAACATCTAATCCTCACATCGGTGTTGCAACTTATTCTCTAATGGCACCAACCTTCACGCCCTCATAATTCTTATAATTCTAACTAGATGGCAAATTTAGTAAAAAATATTACTTAATGCCAACTAAAAAGTAGCTCAGCTATTGAAATGACTGGACGCATATCTTACTCATTACATATTACCTAAATTATTATAAATTAATGCTTCAACTGCGTTGTTAGCGCAGCGAATCCAAAGAAGCATAGAAGTCGCACTCGTACGCACATCTTTTATGCTTCTATGGGTTCATTTTCAACATGGGATAGAGCTCCTAAAGGTATTTTGTCCTCACGATATATGTATTTGACTGGCCGGTTGGTCTAGTAGTGCGGAGGTCGTGGGTTCGATCCCCCACCCAGGATAAAACTTTGTGTGATGACCACGATGGTTTATTCTGTGTCTGGGTGTTATTTATCTATAATATGTATGAATTTAGAAATATATAAATATATGTTTATCAGTTATCTGGTTTCCATAGTAGAAGCTCTGCTTAGTTTGGGATCAGATAGCGTTGTGTGAGGTGTCCCAAGATATTATTATTATTATTATTTTTCCTTGATAAAACCTTCAGAGCGAAGTCAAACTCCTTCAAAATGTTGGGTATTCAACGCATAGGCTAGAGGTACCCCCGTCGATAATATTAGTGATCTACACTTGGCTACATGCTCCCTCCCCTTCCCCCTTTATCGAGTAAGCCATCCCAGTCTTTGGACTAAAAATATTAAACAAGGTAACATTGGAAATAGCTTTTTAAGCTGGGAGTTACATGGTCAAAGAGTAAATATGTGATGGAGAAAAATACCTAATTAATAGCTATCTTCTACTAATTCTAAGAATAGAAAGAGATAGTAGACACCACGTTATTAACATTAAAATTCACATTCCAGGACCAGGCATCCAAGTACCCCCACCAACACTAAACAACCCATCTTCCAACGCGCTCACTGACGGCCAAGAAGATGACGGACAGTACCGAGAAGACCCGAGCATCTATGAAGACCCGAAATACAACAGCAGGTCTCAGTCAAGACCAGCTCCTATCAGGCAGTTCCATCAACCGGCTCCAGCTCCTACTCGCGCCCCTGCTCCGCAATACCAACCACAGCCAGCTGTAAGCCAATTCAGATCTTCTCCTACATACTCACAGCAGACAAGCCTGTTCAATCAAGGCCCTCAGCAATTCCCACCTCTAGACCAGCCTAACAGGCCCCAGAGTCAAGTGTATCACCAGCAGCCTCAGTTCTCTTACCAGGGTTATACTCCACAGCCTTACCAGAACTCAGGCTTCCAAAGCCAGAACTTCCAGCCGCAGCCCACATACCAGCCAGCGTACCAGCCACAAAACCAGGCCTACCAGAACCAAAATTTCAATCCTTTCTTTGGCCACCCCGCGCAGAATTTTGACCCCAATACTGGATCTTATACCATCAATTTTACTGGTTAAGGGATGATTTCTAGTTGATAATTTGAGAATGTGTTGTAAGTGCTAGTGTAGACGAGTCATGGGAAATGGGAAAGATTATAAGATGTTGTAAGTAATGTTATGTTAATAAAGGGACAAGTAGCCAAACTACAGCAATGATGTAATTTGAAAAATTGATGGATCAAAGAGACTATTTTCATTACAATGTAAATATTATTCAATTTTTTTTATTGCCTATAACAGATTGCTTAAAGTAGGCGATGATGTTAAATAATACAATGTTAAATATTGGATTTCATCGCCTGCTATAAGCGGGATTTCTTATACATCGTCTATCACAGCACTAAATATTATATTTTGTACAAAATATTTTAATTATACGATTTTTGTACCCAAAGTGACGAACGACACCTTTTTTTACGATTTTGTATATTTTAGTACTAGTCAAGATTAACGGGGCGTTTTGTAAAATTAATTATAACTACGGCTTTAAAATATATCCGTGACTAACACAACTTTTATTAAATTATATTATTTATTTAATTATTTTATAACTTCTCTCTAGATTTTAACATGACTTGTAAAATATAATCCACGTCTTTATATTTGTAAGTATAAATATTAAAATACTATTATATATAATAATAATATGTATATTGAATTACTGTCTATGAAATATATATTTTTTAATATTTTCCTTTGACTGTAAAAAAGATAGTCTAATTGTTTTTTATATTTACATTAAACAATTATATTCTGTGTTTACTATACAATATAATATATGTATATTTACTTCTATTTATACAAATGATAATATGAATAACTACATATTTTTTCTCAAATATAATGTATATTATATCATAAATAAATAAATACTATTAGAATTTACAACAATATCAAATAATTGTAAATTATATTGGGTGCTGATTTAGTTAGCCGAATTTTCTATCGAATACTCTATCTCTCATGTGATACTCCTCCTGCAGGAGGTTTTATATTCTTTTTGGGATATCAGGTAAGACATAGAGTATTATGGTGGGATCCCCCTTCCTCGAAGATTTGACCAACTAAATCTTCAGCATCCAGCATATGTTTATAACAAAGTATTTTTTGTAAATTGTAACAGATATTTATTATATTTATTAAAATATGCAATTATTACAGCTCGTTTTTTATTTATTTATTAATTATTAAATATCTATTTATGTATACTTACTTATAGTTGGTACAGTTTATGAAGGTTAACTGTGTACATAATAATATGAATGTCAATCAAATGTAATTAAGAGTTATGATAAATACAATAAAGACATAAAATTACTAAGAAATCGTTCAATCTATAAAAACAAAATATAGAAAAGAAAAAAATGTATAAACATTTTTATATTTACTTATTACAAAAAAGAATCAGTTATTTTTCTGAGACATTTTTACCCTTTTATAAATACAAAATAAATCATCTACCAGCGCCATAAATGCAATATTTTGGCCTTTTCTATTTTACAGACATTGTAAGATAGAAAGAGACGAAAAATAGCTTCTAAAATGCTAATTAATATAATTTTACTATTATCTTTACGACTCCTAATAATTCTTGACATCTTGTATTCAATTATGATATTTTACATAGATCTGTAAAGCCATATTTTTATACTTCTATTATAATAATATGAAATATAAGATGTTATGTACAATTTTATATTTTGGCAATGACACTTAATATATAGTAGAAGATAATATATACTACTACATTAGCATCTACAGGTTGATAATATTTAAATCTTCTAACTAATCAAAATCTAAGTTCAGATGGTGTATACTATTTAAAATAGTGACAATTTTTCTGATATTCTTTTTTGTGAATAAAAAGTGTATTTAAAGTATTTTTTTCTGTATTCTAAATATATAGGCGAGATATTTAAAGATGTTCCACGGCGATGCCACACTTAGGGAAAGTACCTTAAATATTGAAGATAGAACATTTTACTCAAAGAAGACTACATTTTGATTTTAAAAATAATTCGAACTTTTTAAATAATCGCCTGTATGAATCGGGAGTCGAACCCGCCTATGTGAGGTATCTCCCTTCCATGTGGCATGACCTTGGGATACTCTGTATAGTGGAATGTCTTAATTTAATATTCTATTAAATAAATAATCAAAATATTAAACATTTTGGACACATATTTAGAACGATTCCACTTAATGCAATAAATTATTTATCTATGTCATTGCGGTGTGAATTTTTTTGAAAATCTGTAAATGAAAAGGAACAAGTCAGATATATTTCGGGACTTAATCGCGTCTTAGTCGCACCGATCGTGGTCACGGGTCGACTCTTCAGTCAACCCGTGACCACGATCGGTGCAATTCGATCGAAACGTCTGGTAAATAAAAGGTTCGTACCTTTAAATAATTCATGCGATTAAGTCCCGAAATATATCTAATATGTATAAAAATCGCGAAAGTTTAAAAACAATAAAGGAACAAGTCCTTTTCATTTACAATAAAGTTTTGCGAGAACTAATTATGCCAATGAACTAAGATCTTATTTTTGGAAAAAGAAATGCTTCGTGTTTGTTTAAAATGTGTTAACAACACAAAATTGCTTGAAAATAAACTTATTAAATACATTATTGTTATTAAGTATATGTACTTAACATTAATTATAATTGCATTAAATAATTGTATTGCCAAGATATAATTAAATGTAATAATTAAATGATTATATAATGATATGTATTCAATGCAGTTGGATCGATTGCGCGTGCGCAATGACCGGCTCGTACGAAATAATACGTGTACCGATTGTAAATATATGATTAAATAAAGTGTTACTTAATGTATTGAGTTTCCTTTTATTGTTGTTAGTGAAAGTTTGCACTTGTTACAAGCAAGGGCGAATCTAGTAAGTAATCTATACTAATATTATAAAGCTGAAGAGTTTGTTTGTTTGTTTGAACGCGGTAATCTCAGGAACTACTAATCTGAATTAAAAAAATCTGGATAGCCCATTTATGGAGGAATGCTATAGACTATATAACATCATGCTACGACCTATAGGAGCGGAGCAGCAATGAGAAGTGTTGCAAAAACGGGGAAAATTTACGCATAAGAAGTTGCGCGGGTCAGCTAGTTTATAAATATGATCTACCTGCCTATTCGGGTGTTTCCTCGTGGTCCTACTAGTAGGATCACCAAAAAACCTAGTTTCTCGTGGTCCTACCATATACATATGTGCCTCCTGCATACAAATGGATGATGTTTATATTTTGACTGCCTCTGTAGCGTGGTGGCAGTGTGTCCGACTGCTACGCAAGAGGTCGTGGGTTCGATTCCCACACGGAACACCACTTTGGGTGATCCACAAATGGTTGTTCCAAGTCTGGGTGTACTTTGTGTCCGTGACTGGTATGTTTGTAAAGTCCCTCGCGACACAGGGCTGGTACCCTACTCCGGGAGTCGTCATAATATCTTAATAATATCTTGGGACAACTCACACAATGTTATCTGATCCCAAACTAAGCATAGCTTGTACTATGGAAACCAGACCACTAATAAACTTTCTTATATATTTCTAAATACATACATAAGTATATAATAAACCATCGTGGTCATCACACACAGTTTTGTCCTGGGTGGGGATCGAACCCACGACCTCTTGCGTAGCAGTCGGATACACTCCCACCGCGCCACAGAGGCAGTCAAACTTATCTTAATACTATTGTTATTTAAATAAGTACATACGAAAGTTTGGAAAGATTCGTTACTCAATCACGCCAGAATAGATCTGTATAAAATGCCTAGACTTTAGCATAATTATGCTACCTTTTTCCCGCCAACGAAACCTTGGGTGTATTATACACCTAGGTACTATTTCCATAGAAATACAAAATGGAAATTGTGGAATACAGCCGAAATCTCGGGCAACAGATAGTTATTGTACAGGGTGATCACACTAATATTATAAAGCCGAAAGTATGTGAGTGTATGTTTGTTATTTCTTCACGTCTAAACGGCTGGAGCGATTTTAATAAAATTTGATATGGAGTAAGCTAACACCCTGGATTAAAACATAGGCTAGGCATAAACCGCAGGTAACACCGCGGGGCACAGCTAGTATTTAATATAGATAGGTACTAATAACCTCCCGCTCTTGGCTATTTACATTATACCAAATAATAGATTAGCTTATATTTAAAGCTTAGCGTACCTGTTGGCGATTAAGTCCAAATTTCAAATTTCCCACTAGTGAAATTTCACATTTTCTATCTAATGCATATTACCTATAGTTATTACTAACTTATTTATATACAGAAGGCAGATAAATAAATGGTAGGATCTTGAGGAACTATGTTTCCTGGTGATCCTACTATTAGGACAAATTAGTAGAATTTACACCTACAGCGAATAGACATATAGGTTTGGGTTCCCTAAAGCAATAGGTACTTATGGGTTTTTTCAAGATGGAAGTGAATAGATTTTCAAAGAGTCGGTAATGCGCCCTTGATACCCCAATGTTGCAGGTGTCATAGGTTACGGTAACCGTAACCTATGGACGCCTGCAACAATGTTATTGTAATACCATCAATGCTTGCAAAAAAATGAAAACTCAATAGACTTTGAAGGCGGCACCCGCCACCCACCCTCGACCTGTGAGTCACCACAATTGAAGTAGTAGGGAAATGGCCTTAAAACAGCAATCGAAATACCCTGCAACGGTACCCAGGCAGGTACTCTCACCAAGTCGTCAGTCGTCGGTCGCGAGCGTCTGTCCCAGACCTCGGAAACGGCGCTATACATTCTCATACTCTGACTATTGTCGCATCGGCCGCGCGCGTCTGTCGCTTGTCGTAAGCCGCGCGCGGCTCGCGATCGGCCGCGATGCACGGAAATGAACCTTAAAGATGAGTAGGTATACACTTGAGCATTTACTGGTAACAGAACGTCGAGCATTCACTGTTTAAAAATGAATATTACGCTCCTAACCACAGTTGGAACATGACGCACGATGTTTTATTACAACGTGATTTTAAGAACCAACGAGCGTTTTGGTGTAACATTCCATCGAGCAAAGGCACGAGCGCGGGTGACAGGAGTATGCAAGACCAAAATTAATGTTACAGGTAAATGTTCACTCGCCTTATAGCATTTACCTGTAATTACGTCGAACACAGCGTCGAGCATTCGCAAGAACGTTACATTACATGGAAATACTTTAGGAAACTGAGCATTTGTCTGTATTGTACCATTCGTAAGAACATTACATAGAAATGCTTTAGAAAATTGAGTATTTGCCTGTATTGTACCATTCGTAAGAATGTTATATTACATGGAAATACTTTATTAAACTGAACATTTGCCTGTATTGTACCATTCGTAAGAATTTTACATGGTAATACTTTAGAAAATGGAGCATTTGCCTGTATTGTACTATTCGTAAGAGTGTTATATTACATGGAAATACTTTATTAAACTGAACATTTGCCTGTATTGTAACATTCGTAAGAATTTTACATGGAAATATTTTAGAAAATTGAGCATTTGCCTGTATTGTACTATTCGTAAGAACGTTACATTACATGGAAATAATTTAGGAAACTGAGCATTTGCCTGTATTGTACCATTCGTAAGAATGTTATATTACATGAAAATACTTTATTAAACTGATCATTTGCCTATATTGTACCATTCGCATAAATGTTACATTACTTGGAAATACTTTAAGAAACTAAGCATTTGCCTGTATTGTACCATTCGTAAGAACGTTACATTATTAATGCTGTAGAAAATGCTCAAGTGCATAAAGACCATTAATTAATTATTATAATGATATGTACGACTATTACTATAATATTGTGCAAAATCAGTAAGTAACTATGAAGCATAAAGCAAGGCTATCCATTCACATAAGGTAACAATTTCGGAAGTAACAATTTAAGGCGTTCACAAACTGGTATATCAAGTATTGAGAGGAAATGTCGTAGGTAGGTCCTATATCCGGCTCGTGGGCAGGCGGCTTTAGGCAAGTATTTTGCCCTAATATTGTCATTATTAAGTATGTATGCGATTATGGTACAAGATAATTAAAACTCCATACTTTACAAATTATTTTATGTTTTAATTTGATAAATCAAGGTACAGAGTTAAGTTCTAGTTTAGGTTTAAAGCTAGGTGTCGACTTATCGTTGTCATGGTAATTGAGAGAATGAACGAGGTGGCGCGCGTGAGTCGATGCGCCGCGCCCCGGCGCGCGGCGTCCGGCGGTCCCTTCCCCCGGCCCGCGCATTCACTTCCCCGCTGCCCCGTCGCCGCTGGTGTTGTCGTAGACATTCTGGGCCCCGTTGGAAGCTGAAGAATTTGCAGGTTCTGCAGGAGCTGAAGATGAAGGTTCCAAAACATCTCCGTCGGTTGGTAGAGGGCACACCCTGTTCAGGGCTCGTCGTTCAATGCCTGCTTGAGTCAAAAAATCGGCAACTCGACATACCCCGTCTTTTCCAGCATACAGTTGATGAACTCGGGCTAATTTCCATTTTATGGGAGGTAAATTGTCTTGTTTGAAGAGAACCATTGCTCCTTCCTTTAGGTTTTCATAGGGTAGTTGCCATTTTGATTTGATTTGCAGTTCGGAGAGGTATTCATTGTGCCACCGCTTCCAAAAATTGTCTCGTAAGGCGTTGACTAGCTGATATCTGGTTTTGATCTTGCCCGTAGAGGTTGCAGGTGGCGCCGGCAGTGACGTCAGCGGCCGCCCGATGAGGAAGTGCCCTGGTGTCAATGGAGAAAGGTCGTGTGAGTCAGGAGATAAGGGAGTTAAGGGTCGGGAGTTGAGGACTGCTTCAACTTGTGTGCAAAGAGTACTCAACTCCTCGAACGTTAAACTAACATTCCCTACAATGCGTTTTAGGTGGTATTTTGCGCTCTTTATACCGGCCTCCCACAAACCACCGAGTGTGGGCGAATAAGGGGGATTGAATTTAAAGATTATGCCTTCCTGGGCAGTGAAATCATAAATTGAGTTCATGGCTGATTTCAACATTTTTTGCAATTCATTATTTGCCCCAACGAAATTGGTTCCATTGTCGCAAAAGATTTGATGAGGTTTTCCCCGACGAGAAATAAATCTACGAAGGCATAAAATAAATGCATTAGAACTTAGGTCACTCACAATCTCTAAGTGAACGGCCTTTGTGCAAAAACAAATGAATAGACATAGATAGCATTTCGATATACGATTCCCGCGGCCTTTTTTACTAGAAATTGGGAATGGACCTGCGAAATCTGTCCCGCATAGTTGAAATGGATAGCTTTCGTTGACCCTACTGGCTGGCAGTTGGCCCATCAACGGCTCAAAAGTTTTGTTTCGAAATCTGCTACATACAATGCACTGGCGGAGTATCTTACGCGCCAGTGTCCTGCCCCCGAGAGGCCAAAAACTATCCCGCATGGAGACAAGCAGCTGTTGCGGACCAGCGTGCAACAAGCGTAGGTGTTCGGCTCGCATTAATAATTTTGTAAAGGTATGTTTGCCATCTAACAATACCGGATGCTTTTTCTCGAAATTGAAGTTTGTGTTTTTCAGCCGACCACCAACCCTCAGTACACCATCGGCATCAACGAAAGGGGACAGCTGTAACAAAGAGGGCGTAAGTGATTTATGTTTCTTATTTTTAATATTAATAATATCTTTATGAAAAGAATCTGTTTGTGCAAGTTTAAGTAAACATATAAGAGATAATTTAAGTTCATCTGCTGTGAGCGATCCTATTAGTTTATTATTTTTATTTTTGCAATTATTTATGAATCTGATAACGTAGCCAACTATTCTTTTCAACTTTGACGCATTAGAATAATTATTAAAATTTATAATGTTTGTACTTTTGTTAGATTCTATGTTTGTTTTAATTTGTAAGACTTTGATTTCAGGTAAATTTGTTTCAGCGATGTGAGTGGGGGGCCATTGGGACTTATCATTAATCAAGAATGACGGGCCGCACCACCACAACGACGAATTACAAAAATGACTTGGATTCACGCCTCTGGAAGCCATGTCCGCTGGGTTACGAAGAAATTCTATAAATTCACTTAAGAGTTGTAAATCTGTGGAATTATTTTTATGTTCTTCCCATTTACCACTTGTGGTGGCGTCTAATTTGGTAGACACCATATAAATAATGAGAGCGTCCCAATGGTCAACTGGTTGCCCGAGTGTGGTCAACGCCCTAAGGTTTTTTGTAACGGTATCAACTAAATAACGAAGAGACTTATGAGATTCCCGGACAATATGTTCAATTTTAAATAATGCCTTAAGATGATTATTAATTAAGATTTTCTTATTGTTATATCTCTCACATAACAGTTCCCAAGCTATAGAATAATTATTTGATGTAAATTCGATTGATTTTATAACTAGGGACGCACTACCTTCAAGCGCAGAACGTAAATAATGGAATTTATTTATATCAGGAATGGATTCATTAAGATGTATTAAAGATTCAAAAATATCTCGAAATTCTAACCATTTAAAATAATTACCGTCAAAGGAGGGTAATTTAATAATCGGTAATTTGACTCCTACATTTCCATGATGGCTGCCCGATGCATGCGTAACTATACTTTCACGTCGAACCGTCTCACGAGCAGATGAAAGTGAATTAATTAAAGATTGAGCATTAGATAAATTGGAATAAAATAGGGTTTCCGTAGTTTCTCTTTCCTTCAATTGGTCGTCAAGAGATGAACACAATAATTCTATTTGATTTTGGCACTTAGAAAAGTCTGAGAGTAATGAATCTAGCCTCTTAGTTCGTAGATTTAATTCTTCAATCTGAGAATCGGTAACATCAACGCATTTAATCTGTTTTAAAACAGCAAGATAATTGGAAAAACTTGTTAATTGACCTCTAATGGAACCACGTTGTCTAATTAATAATTTAAATTCGACCTCATCAGCTACACTCATATTGATTAAAAATATAAAAAATTAGGGCAAATAATAAAAGCAAAAAAAATGTGCATCAAACCCGTCAGTTGTTCGGACACGTGAGTCACAACTCGCCGATCGGGCCGACACGGAACCGGTTCGGCTCGCGCTCGGGCTCGGCGTACGTGGAGCGAACTTTCTGGAATTAGCCGGCCGTTGCGTTTTATATACATGCAAATAATTATTATTACTGCAGGGTTTGGGGGATAATAATGCTTAGAAGCGAATAATGATGTGAGAAAGAATAGTAATGCGAAGTGAAAGAAATTATAAAATTAAAAAACAGCTCAAGTACAGTACTCCCAAATTAATAATGCACATGCAGATCTTCGCTAATTGTCGTATTCCCGGAAACACTCGAATCATGGAATCGTAAGAGCCCTAAACAAGGCATTTGCATTTTGCACCTTGTTTAAAAGAGATAGGAGTCAATATCATGTGTGCACAATCGAAAACAAATCGGGCGTTCGGCAGCTGTCGCCGGTCAGCGAAATGTCTGTCAGTCGTCTTTATATATTGGTAGTGACTGCACGTGTTCTCTATTTGTGGAAATATATAGAGCTGCTATTACACACCCTTCTTGGTAAATATAATTTCAACATTAATTAGCTTATTCAGATTTAAATAGTATATTTTGAAAAAAGGAAAATAAATAACATATTTCACGTTTTTTTAATATTAAAAAAATAAAATACCTACATTAAATACATATTAAGTACTAGAAAAACATTTAAAAAATGAGATTTATTTAAATTAAATAAATAGATAAACATGCATAAAAAATATATACCTAACTCTGCCCATGCCATTTTCTTTCAGACGAATTCTTCCAAAATGGATAAATTTAAACGTGGAAAACCGCTTAATTCACAAGCACGGCAAATGGTATTTAATGTGTACCTTTATTTCTTAAATGAAGCCAATGTTTTCAACAGAGACCATGATGGTTATTTTAAAAAAATTCAAGACCGTGTTACAAAAGCTACAGGAATTTCGCGACGAACTTTGAGTAATATCTTAAACGAAAAAAAACATAATCAATCAAAGAAATTTTCTACACCGAAAAAAGGAAGACCTAAAAGTAGATTTCGGCTGGTACTTGATGATTTCGACTACTGTGTTATTCGTAATATGATATACAATTTTCAATTGACGCTGAAAGAACTCCCAACTGTAAATAATTTAAGAATAAAGTTGATCGAAGCTATTAATTTCAAAGGCTGTGCCGAGACTTTAAGGTTGATCTTGAAAGACATGGGGTTTAGGTTTCTGAAAACTGATAATAACAGACAATTACTTATGGAAAAACATGATATACGCCTAAAAAGGATCAAATATCTCAGAGAAATACAACAGCTGAGGAGTTCTGGTAGAAACATAGTATTTATGGACGAGTCGTATGTGCACACATCACATACTAAGGGTAAAACTTGGCAAGATAGCAACAAAAAAGGTATCAAACAACCCATTTCCAAAGGAGAGCGAATAATTATTGTACACGCAGGCAATGAAAAAGGCTTCGTCCCAGGGGCTCTAATGTTACATAAATGTGTCGACTCAGAAGGTGACTATCATAAAGAAATAAACGCGGAACGTTATCAAACTTGGCTACGCAATCAATTGATTCCCAACTTGCCTCCTAATAGTGTGTTGGTAATAGACAACGCCCCATATCATAATAAGCTGTCTGTGAAACCACCAAACTCAAACACATCTAAACCACAAATGACAGCTTGGTTACAACAACACAACATTCCGCATGACCCAAAGAAACTGAAACCCGATTTGTATAAAATTATACAAAGATACAAAGAAAATTACACAGAATTTGCCATTGACCGTATAATGGAGGAACATGGGCATAAAATTATACGATTGCCACCATATCATCCCGATTTTAACCCTATTGAAAATATTTGGTCCCAAATAAAGCAACACGTGGCCAAGAGAAATATTGCAATGACTGTGACGTCAGTTAAAGATGCTATATTAGAAAAAATCAATAAAATAGGACCAGAAGAATGGAAAAAAGTTTCTGATCATGCGGTTCAATGCGAAGATGAATATAGAAAATTTGAGCCAAGAATCGATAGTTATTCCGATAAACTGATTATTTACACAGGTGATAGCAGTGAGGAAAGTGTAAATGAACAAGAGCATAATGAAACTTCTGATGAATCTGCGATGTCGGGAATAGAGGTCTTCCTCGATTCTGATTAATTTTTTTATAATTGTATTATTTTTCTGGAATGATTAGTGCTGTAAACAAATTTGAACTGAGATTTTGATTATATTTTATGTAAACCTCTATTTGAAAACGTTTTTTTCTCCTTCTAATAAAACCTTATGTTATTTAAACCTTTTCCTCCATAATTACACCAACTTCGGTAAGACACTTGAAAACTAATCACTCCAACAATGATTGTAGCGTTTTCGCTATTTACTTACATGGAATTATCGAATCAAATTTCGTTACAGGTAAATCAAATCTGTTTTAGCACAAAACACATAATATATAAAATTAGGCATAGAGAAATTGCTCTTAACCACTCTATATAAATATCGTCTTTCGACGCTCGGGTAATACGACCGTTGCCGAACAATGACGAAGATTTCCGAAGATTTCTATGCGCATTATTACTTTTTTTGTAGGTAGGTGAATGAAAAAATAACGCATAAAATCTGTGGTAATACAACTTAAAACAATAGTATTTGCACAACTATGTAATGCATGTAGGTATGCAAAGCACCAGCACATAAAATAGGCCAAAAATAAAGAAAAATAATGCAATGCGAAAGTGTTAAAATTGTAAAATTAGCGCAAACAGCCACCGTTAGCTTTGATGGCAATTTATATCTATAGGTAGGTAGCATTTACAAGTTTAAGAAACACTTTGCAACACAAATTTAAGCACTAACGGATAGAAAATTCTGGAAAGGTAAGGAAAAAAAACGGCACTTCCCTCGGTTTCCTTGCGTAGAATCCCGTAGTCCTGTCACGGTCGCCAATTCTTGTATGCGATTATGGTACAAGATAATTAAAACTCCATACTTTACAAATTATTTTATGTTTTAATTTGATAAATCAAGGTACAGAGTTAAGTTCTAGTTTAGGTTTAAAGCTAGGTGTCGACTTATCGTTGTCATGGTAATTGAGAGAATGAACGAGGTGGCGCGCGTGAGTCGATGCGCCGCGCCCCGGCGCGCGGCGTCCGGCGGTCCCTTCCCCCGGCCCGCGCATTCACTTCCCCGCTGCCCCGTCGCCGCTGGTGTTGTCGTAGACAAAGTATATACTCGTATATGATTTAATGACTGGTTTCTTTTTGAATGAATATCGACTTTGTGGAAACTTAAAAAAATAATTACTTAAATGAGAAAATCTTATAATTATACAGACAGATCTCCAAGTTCGTACCTTATTGTATTTAATTGGCCTGTTGGTCTAGTGGTTAGTGCACTGGCTGCTAAACCGAAGATCATGGGTTCGATCCCCACCCAGGATAAACGTTAGCATTTTCTTTTTGAACATTTCAGTAGCGAAAGGAGTATGGCATAAGTATTAACCTCCCCTTGGGCAAATTCGATTGGATTAATTAGTATGGCATAGAACTTTTACAGTCACACTTTTTAATTGATAAATAAATTGACGATAAAATAATAAGTAACCAAATTATTGTTTTAAGATAGCTAATCCGATTTCGATAAAATTAGGTAGGTATGTGCATTCAGTATCATGGACAAATAAGCCTTGAATTTGACCATACCATTCTGTTACACGTGGACCGATTTTGATGAAATTTTTTGTGTGAGTTCAAGGGGATTCGAGGATGGTTTAGATTCACAATTGAACCCGATTTACAAAAACAAAGAGTCGAGACGAAAAAAGTCAATTTTCCCCGTTTTTGCAACATTTTTCAGCGCTGCTCCGCTCCTATTGGCCGTAGCGTGATGTTATATAGCCTATAGCCTTCCTCGATAAATGGGCAACCCAACAGATTTTTTTTTTTCAATTCGAACCAGTAGTTTCTGAGATTACCGCGTTCAAACAAATAAACAAACAAAGTCTTCAGCTTTATAATATTAATATAGATGTAATTCAATCAATTTGATTACCAGCGGTAGGTCTATCCATAGGCCGTCTTCTATTTAGCTATCAAACAAAGTAGCGGCTACTACAAGACACATTCCTACAAAATTTCATCAATATTCATTGAGTAGTCTTTGAGTAAAATGCCTGTGACATACGGACGGACAGTCAAACATACATACGTGAACCTATAAGGGTTACGTTTTTGCCATTTTTGGCTACGGAACCCTAAAAATAAAACGGATTTTGCACTTAATTCTATGGTATAATTAAGTTCTGTGTTTGTCCGCTACAACATTTATAGAAACAACATTTATAGCACACCTTTCTGTTACACTTCGTATACAAATAGGTATATTTATTCAAGGATTAAAAGTAATTCTATGTATTTGTCTTAAAAGCATATCACTTCATCAATTGTCGCAACTAAACGACCTTCCTGCTCACTCTTGACATTTGACGAACATTATGCAAACTCAATTAGGTATACCTATTCGTGATAAAATTCGCTCTAATTCTTATAATTTATTACCCCCTACTAATTACTTCATTTGGTGGTTCAACAAGACGGCCTCTCCGTTCGATTGATTACTTGTTTTGGTAACGAAATCATTAATCTGCAAATGTATTTCTGCTAATAACTTAATGAATATTATACAAAATAAACTGACTTTACTGCCTCTGTGGCGCGGTGGGAGTGTGCCCGACTGCTACGCACGAGGTCGTGGGTTCCATTCTCACACGGGACATCACTTTGTGATGTACAAATTGTTGTTCCGAGTCTGGGTGTCATTTGTGTCCGTGACTTGTATGTTTGTAAAGTCCCCCGCGATACAGGGCTTGTAATCTACTGCGGGAGTCGTATTTAAAAAAAACTTTTTAGTATCAAAAAATTAAATGGTGATCAAAGAAAAATTTAAAATGGACTCAATCAAGGGGTAAAATGGGAGTTATATCTGTACTAGTCTATACTAATATTATAAAGATGTAATGTTTGTGAGTTTGTGAGGTTGTAAGGGGTAATCTTTGGATCTACTGAATCGATTTTGAAAATTCTTTTACCAATAATGATAATGATGAGTGTCATAGGCTGTATGACATCACGCTACGACCAATAGGTGCAGAGCATCAATGAAAAATGTCAAACACGGGAAAAAATTACGCAAACGAAGTTGCCCGGTTCAGCTAGTAGGTAAATAAAACTTAACTCAAGCAAAACAGCGGGTTTTGGCTAGTCTTTTATAAATGTACCAAAAAAAGGTAAATATATCTTCTATTTATCTATCATAACGGAATCAGTGGTTTTCTGTATGTTTAAAGAAATCCTAAATTAATACCAAAAATAGTTATTGAACTGAACAAAATCACGATATCACTTCCACAATAGGGATGTTGACTGTCAAGTTAAATCAGTCTCTTTTTATGAAATGTCAAAATGACAAGCTCTATAAGAAATGTGTATGGAATAACAATCTGTGACGTCATAAGTTCCAATCGCTAAATCATTACTTTTTGTATTCGTTTTCATGCTTTTAAATTAAAAAACATGGTAAATTGTAAAATAACAGTTATATTCAGAGTATTTTAAGATCTACTATTACCTGAGTAGTTTAAAATAATTTACTTTTATTGTAGTTAACTACCCAATTGGGACAAATCCAACGACACTTCACTGGATGAAATCTGTCAAGCCGTTAAAGTTGTAGACTGTAGAGTTTGCCAAAAATGGACTAACATACAACGGGTAATAAGTTAAGTTGGTACTTATTGAAATAAAGTAGTGCTATATTTTAAGTTCATTAACTTTAAATCTTGTAACTTCAACTAGTTTATATACCAACTCCATTTAAATCATTTAATGGACAACTTCCGAATTCTTTTCCTATAATTCATCAAGGGTAAATTATTGTACTATCATAAAGAACAACTTCGAGAGTGCAGATTGGTGACTGTTTCACGCAGAAGCTTTTACAAGTGAAATAATAAATTGGGTAGAAGGCTACAATTACAATAAATTATTTTACTATTCAGGAAATATCGCATTTGCAAAACTGTTCTGAAAAACAAAATTTCTACACAATTTTACGTGGCCTTACATTTATAAAAATTAAAACAAACATTAAAATGAAATGGTTTGATCATACGAAAGAATGACGTCATTGATTTGTTTTTCATAAATATTAGTTCTGTACCGGTGTGTTTTAACAGGCAATTACCCCCTCTTCTGCGGCAACAGGCACAGTTACCCCCTACCCCAGAGTCGACTGTTTTTTTTGGGAAATTTTAAGAATTTTTACACTGTACCGGTGTGTTTTAACAGGCATTTGCCCCCTCTTCTGCGGCAACAGGCACAGTTACCCCCTCCCCCAGAGTCGACTGTTTTTTTGGGAAATTTTGAGAATTTTGACACTGTACCGGTGTGTTTTAACAGGCATTTGCCCCCTCTTCTGCGGCAATACGCACAGTTACACCACCCCCTCTAGAGATCAAAGCAAAAATTATATATTTTTTTTAAAGACGACTCCCGCTGTAGGGTGCAAGCGCTGTGTCGCGGGGAACTTTACAAGCATACAAGTTACTGACACAAAGTACACCCAGACTCGGAACAACAATTTGTGTATCACACAAAGTAGTGTCCCGTGTCGGAATCCACCCCACAACCTATTGCGTAGCAGTTGGACACTCTCCAACCCCGCCACAGAGGCAGTCATACATCTATACTTAATATATTATAAAGCTAAAGAGATTGTTTGTTTGCTTGAAGTCGGTAATCTCTGAAACTACAGATCCGAATTGAAAAATTCTTGCACTGTTGGATAGCCCATTTATCGAGGAAGGTTAAGGCTATATAACATCACGCTACGACCAATAGGAGCGGAGCAGCAATGAGAAATGTTGCAAAAACGGGGAAAATTTACGCAGACGAAGTTGCGCGGGACAGTTTTAATATTATAAAACAAACGACCTCAGTAAAAGGTTTTAAAGCAATTTAACACTCGTACGCAACATGAAACTAATCGCACTGTTAAGGTCAACGAGACCTCCAAACTACATACAGACACGATCCAATTCGTCGCCTAAGTAATTTGACCACACCCTGTATGTGTTACACAGAGTAGTGATCATAGATTTACAGAGGTACCTATAAATTATTGATATTGTCATTTATAAGCTTCTTTAATGTGTTAAGTTTTTTTTAAAGACGACTCCCGCTGTAGGGTGAAAGCCCTGTGTCGCGGGGGACTTTACAAACATACAAGTCACAGACAAAAAGTACACCCAAACTTGGAACAACAATTTGTGGATCACACAAATTGGTGTCCCGTGTGGGAATCGAACCCACGACCTCTTGCATAGCGGTCGGACACACTCCCACTGCGCCACATAGGCAGTCAAAGTTGTCAAAAAGTTGAAGCACCCTTATATAAAACTGGGCAAGCACATGTCGGGCCACGGGCAAATTAGGGTTTCGTAGTCCCTCCCCCATCCGAATAATGCGGCTTAAGAAGTGGGTTTTCTGTTATCTTTGTTTCATAATTAATGCTGAATACCCAACATCAACAATTTAACTGGCGGGGGGAGGGGATGACACTTGACTCTAACAAAAAATTTCACTTTAAAGCTTTATATTTCACAAAACGGATCCTTAAATAAAAAAATAGTCTTTACAACCCCGTAACATTTTTAAAAGACCTACCTAGTGATACCCCACACGATGGAGAAGGTGAAAAAAAATTATCACATCCCCACTTTAGTTCATCTATTTTTTATATTTCCCAAGATAAGAAAAAACAGTCATTATTCATGCAATTTTATTTACATTGTCCAATTGTTATGGACGTTATGTACACAGAGAAAAAAGCCTTGTAAAAATAAAAAATAACATAATAGTTAAAAAAACGATTACATGCAATATTATTAAATATAATCAAATAATTTAATTTAAATGGCGTATAAAAATAACTGACAACAATTCACATTCGTATTTTTTTTTTATTAAGTTTTTACATCATTCAATAAATAATTATTTTTTTTTTTTTTTAGAATAGAATATCATTTATTGCGTCAAACATGGTAGGTAAATAGATGTTACAATATATTTGTTTCACACATTTGGCCGTTAAATTACAGCGTGCAACAGGTGTCATATAAGTTATCGTTTATGGTATATTAAATTACATCAAATTAAATTGTTATACATTATATTAAATTAAATTTAATTACATCATACCACATATTAAATTACAATATTTCATAAAATAATTAAATTAGCAAAATAAGGTATCTATATTAACTAACAATAACTACCTATACCTCCGAGTACGTTCCGAATTATAAAACTTGCAAGGATTTTTAATTAAGAATTCTTCAATAGAATATTAGAATATTTAAATTGTATTTCTATTTAATTTTTGTTCATTATTTTTAATTAATACATACAACAAAAAATACATCATGCAAAAAAAAGACTGGACCTATAAACATAACAAATTCTCTGTACCTCAAGTGTACCTACTCTGTAGCCAGTGTAAATCGTGTACTACTTCCAAAATGTCACTTCCTTATACAAGTGGTGTCTGTGTGGCGTGTGCTATCGACCACCTTGTGTAGATAGGTCACTTGTCTTGTCACCATTGTGCGTGTTTGGTACTTCGTATGTATCTTCTTTTATTTCACTTCCGCGTTCTTTCTTTTAAAATCCCTTAGGGCTTTAAGTCATTTGGGTGCTTCGGCTAAAAAGCTTTTCGTAAAATCAACCGTCACGACCAATTGTTTCGTGCCATTGTTAATCGGCGAAGTATTTTTTTTAAGCTTTTTTTTTGCATAGGTTTATCGGGCTTTGAGCGCGGCGACCAAATCAATAAATTCCGTAGCGAAAATAAAACCTAAAACGTTCGCTTAACGTATATGTATATGGTACGACTGTACGAAGCTCGCACGGATCGAGACGAGCTGCTCCGACATGTAATGGAAAAAAAATGCTATGCAATAGCTTTACCGCGGCAGTCCCCGAGTGCCACACATTTTTTTTTTGTAAAATGAACCGTCGACTGGGTGTTTTCATCGAAACGTTTAGACATTATAGCATCAGTTGATAAATGGTGATTTCGGCAAAACTTTTTATCGGCGAAGTATGTTTCGATGTACCATACTGAGTTCATTTTACTTAGTTCGAACGACGACTGCACCCATGCAGTCAATTTCACTTATAAAATTAATAATAGGTATACTAAACTATACTAAACATACAAGAACAAGGTGGTATACATTGTATAACTTAGATGTAGAGTACAATGGGCGGCCGTGGTCTTCATAATCTATACTAATATTATAAAGCTGAAGAGTTTGTTTGAACGCGGTAATCTCAGGAATTACTGATCCGAATTGAAAAATTATTTTACTGTTGGATAGCCCATTTATCGACGAAGGCTATAGACTATATTACATCACGCTATGACCAATAGGAGCGGAGAAGCAATGAGAAATGTTGCAAAAACGAGGAAAATTTACGCATACGAAGTTGCGAAGGGCAGCTAGTCGTTATATGTACAGGTTGCCTAGAAGAGATCGCTATATATATAGCGATCTCTTCTAGGTAACCTTTGGATGGATAGAAACATAATTAAAAAGAATTAGATAGTGGCAGGTACCCATACATTTTGACTATAATCTGATCTTGTTTGTTTTTCAAATCGATTACCTGTCGGTCGGTGCATGCACGAAAAAGTTTCACAGTAACATCCACCTGCTGATACGTTGAAGTATTGTGGCCGTTGCCCGCATGTGCGTGCATGCGGTTCCACTAAAGCTGTCACAGGCATGATTGTTTATTACAATGTCATAAATGCTTTGGCGATTGCAGCGACATGCAATACAATTAGGAAAATAAAATAAAAAAGCTGTCACCGGCACGGTTGTTTATAACAATGTAATCAATGTTTTGGCGATTGCAGCAACATGAGATACAATTGGGAAAAAAGCTGTCACAGGCATGGTTGTTTATAACTGGTTATCAATGTTATGGCGATTGCAGTGACATGCGATACAATTGAAAAAAAAACTGTCGCAGTGGTTGTTTATAACAATGTCATCAATGTTTTCATATGACGTTATAGTCCGCAAACTTACTTTACAGAGAACCAATTTTTTTTTAAATAGGTACAAATATATAATGTCATTGCCTGACCTCCGCCGCTTATATATCCGTTTCGTTAGACCTGTCTAAAAACTATCTAAAGCAATTCGATTCGATTACTTACATATATTAAATAACATTATATTTTTCACTTCATAAAAACTAGGGCTCTATTATATTGAATAGAACAGCAATTTCGGCTGGCGGTTAATTTCAACAGGGTCTTTCACCAACAAAACAAGATATATTTAGGTGAAAATAAATATATATTAAATAATTTATCTTGGTTATCCATCCAGGATAATATCCTACCTTAAAGGGGCATTACACTGAGATAATTATTTATTTAGCGCTACGTACACAGCGACACGATAACCGGCCTCGCTCTTCCGCACACAACCATTACTTCACAGTGCGCAGGAGCGCAGATCAAAATAAAGTATAATATTCGTTCGTACATATGTAAGATTACGAACGCCATGACTTTGACAATACGAAAATGCTCGTTTTTACATTTTTCCGCAACTTCAAGATTTATTTGCTGGATCATAATTATTAAGACATATCCTTAAATTTATTTCAGAAAAACTCTTTGATTAGTGACCCATTGTTTTTCGTGTCCTAATATTTAGGTTTTCTATATAAATTTTTGAGAGAGCCGAACCCTGTTTCGCGTAATCTACCCTTAAAATATGATTTAGCTATACTAATCTATAACTATACTAATCTATACTAGTATTATACTACTGAAAAGTT
The DNA here is from genome assembly GCA_945859575.2 of Herminia tarsipennalis. Taxonomy (NCBI): domain Eukaryota; kingdom Metazoa; phylum Arthropoda; class Insecta; order Lepidoptera; family Erebidae; genus Herminia; species Herminia tarsipennalis. Next base: position 1,880,830 of record OX243834.2, on the reverse strand, counting down.
TGTTTGTTTGAACGCGAAAATCTCAAGAATTTACTATTGGATAGTCCATTTATCGAGGAAGGCTATACACGCTATGACTAATAGGAGCGGAGCAGCAATCAAAAATGTTACAAAAACGGAAAAATCTTACGCAGACAAAGTTGCGCGGGTCAACTAGTCAATACTAATATTATAGAACTGGAATTTCTTTGTTTGAACGCGATAACCTCAGGAACTACTGGTTGGAATTGAAAAAATAATAATATCTTGGGACAACTCACACAACGCTAAAAATAAAAATATTTTACTGTTAGATAGCCCATTTATCGAGGAAGGCTATAGGCTATATAACATCACGCTACGACCGATAGCAGCGGAGCAGGAATGAAAAATGTTGAAAAACGGGGAAAATTGACGCATACGAAGTTGCGTGGGTCAGCTAGTTATTTATATTTCGAGGGGATTTGTATTCTCAATGCACTCTCTTTTCTCCAACTCTGATAGTCTTAAGGAAGGGGAATCTGATAGCGCTAAAAAAAAAATAGTCCACGACCTAGGATCGATAGTTTAACGTGGTCAGGCAAGGAATGTTGTGATAGTTTTTAGAAAACATTCTGTGGACAGTGGCAACGTTTCTTTACCTAATCGTAGATAATTATTTAAGTAGGTGCTACTTCAAATATTACCCAATAATAATAATATCTTGGGACAACTCAGACTGATCCCAAACTAAGCAGAGCTTGTACTATAGAAACCAGACAACCGATAAACAACACCCAGACGCGGAATAAACCATCGTTCTCATCACACAAAGTTTTATCATGGGTGGGGATTGAACCCACGACCCTGACTGCCAAGCCAGAGGGTTTAGCAGTCAGGGTCACTAACCACTAGAACAACAGGTCAGTCATTATGTTGCCAATTTTTGGTTTTTATATCAATGTTTTCTTATGACGTTATCATATAAATTATCGTCCGAAAAATTATTTTACAGACAACCTGTTTTTTAAAAGATAACTAGCAATGTGGGATTGTGAGTCCCACATTACTAGCGATCAGGTTAAACTCTCCAGCAATATAGGTATATTGTTTGTGTTAGGCATGGGTTCACGGTAGTAGTTTAACTTAATTAATGGATAGGTATGATTCAAACCCGCGACCGAAGTCGAAGTCCGATGCCGTAAGTACGCAAGTAATTTTAAACTAAGAAGAAAGTACGTAGTTTAACTAAACTTCAAAAATGTTATAAAGAGGGACAATTAGGTACAGCCAGCTTAAGACCATTCTCGTATTCGCATCAAGTAACACTTTCATAAACCTACTTATAAGTTTTCGATGACAATATAATCTCATTACACGAGAGCTGTCAAGGCCAGTATCACTTCCTGATCACTTGCATATAACTGGTTTACAATATTTAATATGTAACCGCTTGGTAACTGTCGTGCAGTAGGTAATATAAAGCCGCGATCTAGTTTGAGTGAAATGGTACAAGTAGCGCCATCTAGTTATTCTTGCGGGAACTACATAGAGAATTCAGGGAGGAAAAGCTCTCCCGTCCGTAACGAATGGCTTTTTCTTAAGTTTTCCAGTCGGGCTGCTATAAATAGGTATGAACAAGCAGCGGGGCTTAAGTAGATATAATAGGTACAATTTTCTATAGCTTATAATGACAGCGACAATGTGACTTTTATCAATCATAAAATTGAGTTGCATAATATTTGGCTGTCAAGGCGTAAATATTTTAAGGTTAATTAACTATAACACTTAGATTTTTATTTCTTCATATAGCGTGAGTATGAGTATCTATAGATGTTATACCCATCTTTTACTATGAAAGTTATTGTTTTTATATTTTCGACACATTGACTACAACTTAGTATAATTTTGACAAAACGAAGTTTTTTGTTATCATCCTTATAAAAAGTCAATAATAAACAATAACAAGATACCTGCCTATATAATTTTTTTGTGATTTTTAAGCATATTTTATGCTGATTTAAAAAAATGGGTCCCATGGGATTCGGACCCGCCTTCGCCCCGGATCCCTGGCGGCATCGATGGCGGGTCCGAATTCCTTGTGGGTAAGATTGCCTTAAAATCGTAACCTAAGTAAGGAAGACTAATTGGACATTTCGGAAGTGCTCTCGGTTTCGAAGTTTTTTTTTTTTTTAAGTTAACTAACAATGTGGGATTGGGCCCCACATTACTAGCATCTTGTTAACCCCTCCAACTATGCTCAAAGACTTGTGTTAGGAGTGGGTTCACGTCGGTAGCGGGTAGGATTCAATCCCGCGACCTCACGATTGCGAGACCGATGCCTTAGCCATTAGGCTACCGCCGCTTCAAATGCTATTTTTAAAGAGATTAAAGATCACAAAAACATGAATATAGGTATATTATTATTGTTTATTAATCCCACACCTGAGACTTCCGGTGGGTGTAAGTTTTTTACTTGATATAACTATCTCCCTAACTAACTGCGATCTGCGTAACCTTAAACAACTGCATGTAAACGTAACAATGTCTACATAACGCACAAAAATGGAGGTTATGAGCAAATACTTATATTTTACAATGGGAATTAGTACCTACCTTAGATAAAAATGATTTAATCATTAATTAACGTTTTTATGTAATAATAAATTTTGTGTGAATTTATAATCAAGGATTTGTTTTGTTTTTGAGTGTATGACATCTGCGTGGTACGAGAATTGTTTTTAAACTGCATTATGTATAAAATGTAACAGCCGGGCTGAAGTAGTATTTTTATTTTTATTTTACAGTTTGTATTAGAAAAACCTTTGATTATAATATAATGTCTAGATTCCTAATCCGGCATCTAAAATTGATGCAAATAACTGTGAAAAAGTACGGTCAAGTGGACGTACTTTTACGGCCGGTCTCATTATCCTACCTATCGATGGATTTGGCTACTAGAGGTAGAATTTTGAATGGAACTTATGTCAAATATATACCTCTAGTAGCATAATCCATCGATAGTTAGATTATTGAGACCGGCAGTTAGAGAGGTAAGAAGACTAGTATCAGATGTTCTAGCCATAGTTACGAGTATCCTGAGTGTCAAACGTCAAAAATAGTAGCTTCATATTTTTATCAGCTTACTGAGGGAATGCATGAATGAATCTATCTAGACCTCAGAACACACATATAACATCTAGGCATTATATAATCAAAGAGAAAAACATACATTTTCAATCGATTCTTAATTCCCGAACGCCAACTTTTTTAAATTTAATAAAAAGTGTTTTAATATTATTAGAACTACCTAATTTTAAACGAGTCAACAATTAAATTTATTTTTATTATGAGCATAGGCTGTATCTAGAAATACATGGGCCCCATCACTATATATCTTGGGGTTACATTTTTTTTAAACAATGATATCTAAGAGAATTTATTTGATATTTTTTACAAGATGTAAAAATAGCGGCAAACCAAGTCATAATTTTCTCAGATCAGGTGGCTTAGACAAATGCCACACGCTTCTTTTTTGGCACACGCTACTGTTGTTTTTGGTCCACCAATCCAGCAGCAGTCACGTGACGTATTGTCAACTATATGTCAAATGCAAACATTTTCCCGCGTTAGAGTGTGCGGAAAAAGTATCGTGTGGTATTTGTCTAATCCTCGAGGCCTACCTATTCTAATTAATTAAAAACGAAGTTTCGATCAAAAATGAGGTGGTAATATACAGAGCCAGCAACATCAATTGGGTAGGTAGGTACAATGACTACAATAAAAGTAAATTATTTTAAAATGCTATAAAATGCTCTAAAAAAAGTGTTCTTTTACATTTTTTAGAATTTAAAAGTATGAAAACGAATACTAAAAGTAATGATTTGAACTATGAAGTCACAGGTTCTTATTCCATACACATTTATATAGAGCTTGTTGTTTTGACATTTCATAAAAAGACTAATTTGACTTGACAGTCATCAATGACATTGTCTATAGGTTTGGAATTCTTGAGCATAACTAAAAATTAATTAGAATAGTTCCCGTAAACCTTGGAAATTTAACTAGACGTTTTAAAGGAAGAGAGCAGGCGTACTAAGCTTGAAATCTATATATTTGAATGAAATACATGGGAAATCGATTAGACCGGGTTTTTGTGCGGTCAAAATGGACAATAAATACATGATACTCTCGAAAGTCGGGGAAGAAAGTCTTAAGTACCCAAGTAACTTTTTTTTTACTTTATTAAGGCCCGCATTTTTTTATGTCCTTTTTAATTAACATCCAAATAAAATAACCCTAATTGACACAGAATTTGTATAGCTGTGTTGGAGTCAGTTATTAGTAAGCTTAACTGGTCTAAAGTTGGGCTACATAAAAATGGCAGAAACATAAGCCACTTAAGATTTGCCGACGACATTGTTTTATTTTCAGAGAATGGCAAAGAAATGGAACAAATGATATTTTCATTACAAAAAGAAAGTAGAGACGAAGGTTTGAAAATATGTCTAAATAAAACAAAAATTAGGTCAAACTATGTTAAGTGCCCTATAAACCTTGACGGTGTACCATTGGAATATGTAGATACTTAAATATACCTGGGTAAACAGCTTCCTTTGCAAAGCAAAACAATGAATTAGAAGTGGAGAGAAGAATTGCAGGTGCATGTAGGAAATTTCGGAGCTTAAAGGAAATAATGAAAAGATCAATGCCTATAAAAATAAAAATAAATGTAATGGATTTCTGTTTCCTTCCTTCTATCACGAACGCATGCCAGACATGGAAATATACTCGTGAAGTAAAAAAAAAAAAAATTGCCAACGAAGCATGGAAAGGAGTATTATGAATAATAAAGAAAATACAAAAAATACCACATACCAATATAGGGAACTCGACAAAAGTTATTCTAATACTATTCCTTAAAATTAAAATGGCGGTGGGCGGGGCATGTCGCCAGAATTAATGACGACCGCTGAACAAACCGAGTGACATCGTGGTCTGGCCCAACAGGTGCTAGAAAGAGAGGAAGACCCATAACACGCTGGGAAGACGACGTCCTAAAAATTAGAGGGAAGAAATGGATGCTAGAAGCAAAAGATAGAGACCTGGTTGAGCCTGGAGGAGGCCTTCACCTTCATTTGAGGAGTTCTAGCTAAATATTGCATGATATATTTTAATTGTATGTATTAATTAAAAATAATAAACAAAAATTAAATAGAAATACATTGAAATATAATAATAATTGAATTACGTAAATACTTTATTATAAAAAAATAATTACCTATGTGAATTGTTTTCAATTATTTATACACTACATTTAAACCAATTAAATTATCAATCACAGTAAATATAAATTATTTGATTTAATTTAATAATAATGCGTTTAATAGATTTTTTAAATAATTATGTTATATTTAGTGTTGACAATCAGTATTTTTTCTAAATTTCTTTTTTTAAATTTTGCAAGAAATAAAAGGCTTTTTTATGTTTACTTCATTTTATTTTATTTTATTGACACAGAGTTAGGAAGAAAATGTCGGAGCAAGGCCAAACGTTTACGTAAGAACATTTCATAATAATATTTATGAATGAAACTCATTTTCTATTGTCTACTTGCTTTCTAGATCATAACGCGTAACACTTTGTTTATGTACCTACTCTCTAATTTTATAATCCTTCTTTTTTAGGGGTGTTAGATTTTATGCCTCAGAGACTATGTTAAACCGTCAGCGATGCACCTAATCTCTCTCCGACAGTGTCGGATTGTCGTCAAATTAGACTTAGATAGACAGTGCACTTGTGTCTGCGCCTACACTCACATTTGTGTAATATAATTTCATTTGTTTGAAATGTAGGGACTTAGCTGGTGAGCTGTGACAGCACTTGGATCGAAAATGGCGTCGTGCCTTGGCTTGAGATTTTGTCTCATTTCAACAAAATAACCTAGTAGTGTTTGGTTTTGTTTCGGGTTTTTTAAAAGTCATAGCAAAGATCAACAAATACTTCCTTGCTTAACGTAGTCATTGGCTACTCTGGGGGATGGGGTGGAAATTTTCAGTCTTTAAAGTAGGTACATGGAAGCAGGTGGAAGGGTGCCATGTTCCATGGGCTCTGGGCTTTTCTACACCAGTAATTATAGGAATGCGTAGGTGCTACTGCTGTGTAGGTGGTTGTAAATTCCATGTCAGGTTGACGCCAATGTGTGGGATCCCCAATGTGGCATCCTGTGAGATGATTTGTACAATGGGCATGCCAAAAGTTTCTGGATAACTCCGCTCTTTAGATTAACTCTGACAATTTATTTCATTGTAAACTCTAGTTAATGCTGATTAATATGACATTAAAAAATAATATTAATGTTTTTTTTTTAATATACATTTTTTCGAGAAAGGTGGAAGGCAATTTGCATTCAACTTATGGTGACAAAAATATTTAAGTTCAATTTAGGGCAGTAAATGGCCGACGGATTTTCTCCAGCTACTTACCTGCTGTTAGTCGGGGGGTTTTAAAACTTTATTTGACCCTTTTTTACTCCCGTCGTGGGTTTTTCCAAAATCTGTCTCTGATCTGTCGAATGATGTACTACACGTTGATGTTTGCTGAAAAAAACATTTTTTCAGCTTCTGTTACATGTATGGAGTTCCCCCACTAAAAATATTTATTTTTATTATTTAGCTATCAAACTAAGTAGCAGCTACTACAAGACACCTTTTTACCAAATTTCATTAATATTCATTGAGTAATCTTTGAGTAAAATCCCTGTGGCACACAGACGGACATGACGAAACTATAAGGGTTCCATTTTTGCCATTTTGGCTACGGAACCCTAAAATTAAATGCATTTATTCAGAGTCATGGTTGGCATCTTTTTGCTCATGACCAAACTCACATTTAAACTAAGATACTTATTACTTAAAAGTAGAATTAGAATTTCGACAGCTGATTACTTAGTGGGTTTATACATTCATTAGCCTTTTAGAAATCTGCGAACAATTGATTACTATTGATGAGGTAGGAACTTAACTATATCACTCTTAAGTATCTTGTCTCTTACCTTATCTAATGATTATGCAACAGTAGCAGTTTGTACGTGACCGGATTCTTTTACTGTTAGTTAGTAGGCATAGTAGTCTTGGTTGTTACTACAACAGTGTCAGTTATTCTTCCGTATAACAGTGATGTGGACACATCACTGTGTTTCGGTTGAAGAACACTGTAGCAAGTGTAAGTACTTGGCAAATGAGACTTATGAACCAGTGTACTTATCAAATTCGAATAGCGATATCGTGAATGGAAAAGAAATATAGTATAGAATTTGACATTTGCTGTAGAGACCATAGACAATTTTTAAAATTTTGCGAACGGTTGGTTTATTTGAACGCAGTAAACTCTGGAACTACTTGTCTGAATTGAAAAAATATATTTAATTGTTAAATAGCCCATTTATTGAGGAAGACTATAGGCTACATAAAATAACGCTATGATTAATAGGAGCGGAGCAGCAATAAAAAATGTTGCAAAAACGGGCATAATTTACGCAGACGAAGTTACACGGGACAGATAGTTTTAGACTAAAAGTAACAAAGTTCAAAGATCTTCTAGGTCACGTCAAACAAATCTAGACCTACTCGGCATTGAACCAGGAATGTGCAAGGCGCGGTCCTACTTTCTTTCCACTGAGCCATCAAGGTCTTTGTCTGCAATCCTTGCACATTGTACATTATTATAGTGCATCAACACCGGCTGCGTTTTGTAGACCCACTGCGTTTACTGTACTATACTTTAACCAATATAACAAAGTTGAATAAACTATTCAACTAATTTGAACTTGCTAATCTCATAAAGTACTGGCCGATTTCAATGAAATACTGTAAATACAGGGCAATTTTTAATGGCTTGGCTTCTTTAAATTACACCAAATAACTTCGTAATATATTTTGTTGAAACAAAATTTATTACGTCAGCGAGTATTAAATATTTTCTCATATACTAGCTGTCCCGCGCAACTTCGTCTGCGTCAATTTTCCCTGTTTTTGCAATATTTTTCATTGCTGCTCCGCTCCAAAAATGGTGGCTCCTCGATAAATGGGCTATCCAACAGTGAAAGAATTTTTCAATTCGGACCAGTACTATTGGTAGTAGCGTGATGTTATATAGCCTATGGCCTTGCTCAATAAATGGGCTACCCAACAAAAAAATATTTTTTCAATTCGGACCAGTAGTTCCTGAGATTACTGCGTTCAAACAAACAAACAAACAAACTCTTTAGCTTTATAATATTAGTATAGATTAAAAATCCTAAAGTATAAAGGTGAGCAGTTTTATTTTTTCTTTCAACGTTAGGTACACCAGGAACTGCCACACAATGGTGACCGTTTTAAAAACAAGTCACACCTCCGTGCCTCCGAGAGTCCGTCAAGTGGTCGGTCCCGCTGTCCTGCGCCTAGTCCCTCTTCTGTTTTGTCGGATTCCTGTTGGACTATGAGAGTGAGGGATTACAGAGTGTACTTGTATTTGTGCACACCCTTGGGCACTAAATCTCCAGCGCAATCGCCTAGTCTTTCATGAGATTCGCTGCCGTAATCAAAATCGGCAAGGAGATACGTTTGAAATGTTAATGAAAATGACTTTGGGTGTTGGAATGTGGGTGCACCATTAGACTATTGTGCTATAAATGCATTTGTCATAGTATAGGAAACAAAACGACAGGATATCAAACGACATGTACCTACTTCCATTATTCAAGACGACAATAGATAGTTGATTAAGAGAAAAACAAAGGACGACCGATAAACACGGACTGCAGCCGAGTAATCAATAAAAATAAGCGCAGTTATAAAAAATAATAATCTTTGGACAACTCACACATGGCCATCTAAACCCAAACCCCAAATAGGCAGAGCCTGTAGGGATCGTTCGTCTTAAGGGACCGGGACCGCGGTCTCAAAAAGCGAATTGAATTTAATTATTTATTTTGATGAAAAACAAAAAGTTCTTGACTCGGAAAAGTACAGTTGATACAAAAAATAAAGGCCCATAAAAATAAAACTATCATAGGCAACCAGACAACAGAAGAATATTCGTTCATTTAGCTTGCTTGAAAAACAATTGAAAAATGGCGGGAACTACTTTTTTTTTATTTATTGCATCTTCAGAATGGCAACATTTAATGGTTTTAAAACCAGCTAGTTACATTCAGTACAACCAAAGAGGTTTGATTACTAACAATACATTCAAAATACGAAAATACTTTTGCCCCTACCTATTATTAAAAGTATGGAGGAAGAATTCACCTGAGACGATTTTTTCCTCCATATACAAGGTGTTTGGAAGATCGATGCAAAGCCGTAAAGCGGAGCTAGTATAGACTATTTCATACCATTTAAACTAAACTTGTCTTAGACGAAGTGTGACTTTTTTTTAGCAAATTTTATTTAATTTGATGACAAAACGAAAAAAAAGTAACTGGTTACTTGCGAATAATGGTCTACAGAGCAAAGTAGTATAAGTAGACCCTAATTTCAATAACTTTTGAGTTATCTGCGTGGTTAATGCCTCAAAAGAAAGAACAATAACCAGACATGTTTTTAATAATGTTTGAACAAAAAAGTACCATAAGTGTTTAGTCTTGATGTCGTCAAAATACGGATTTTATAAATTAAAAAAAATACTAATACTTTAAATTACTGTTAAAAATATATCTTAAGACACATTTGCCCTAATCATATTTTATTAGATTGTTTACACATTACTTTAATTCAATTTAATAAAAAAAAATATTTATCTTTTAAACTGGCCATTATTCGCAACTAACTGCATAATTTTTGGTTTATTTATCAAAAACTAATAAAATTTGCTAAAAATAAAAAGTCACACTTTGTATAACACAAGTTTAGTTCAAATGGTTCTAAATAGTCTATACTAAAGTAATTTTTATAGGCATTTCTTGCCAATAAATGCATTTTTGAAAGATGGAAAAATTTGAAATCCAGACCCAGGTGGCCTCCTTCTGGCCCCGGTTTGGCTACGGAAGTCTCGGGTTCGATTCCTGAGTCTGGATTTCAAATTTTTATATCTTTCAAATATGCAATTATTGTATTTGTATTGTCTATACTAGCTCCGCTTTACGGCTTTGCATCGATCTTCCAAACACCCTGTATATATAACATGAACTGAAGAATATATTTAAATATTTCTAAATACATACATCCTGAGTGGAAATCAAAACCTTTTGATTTGTTTTAACTAACCGCTAGAACAGTCAAAATCATGTCTTTGGAAAAGATCTTTTTTGTATAATAACTACTATTTATTTTGTGATGATTCATCCTATATTATAAGAAAGGAACACACAATAATAATAAAGCTATGGATAAAATAAAAAAATATTAATAATATAATTAATTGAGTATTATTTGGTAGTACCTATGTAGTCACGCTGAAAGTTTACGTATATTGAGTAAGAATTCATCGTCGATGTTGCTATAGATGTGACTAAAGTATTTAGTCACATTCTTAGGTTTAGTCACTAAGCCATTCAAAGACCAAAAAACGAATTTTCCTATTTAACAATCAAAAAAAATCTTAATTATAAAATATTATATTTTTGGAAATATATATAAGACGAAAAAGTTTACAAGGTTTCCTATGAAACATGTAATATATTAGGTATATATTTTTTATTTAATTTCATTTTTCATTACAATATATTTTAAATATACAGGTTGTAACAGAAAGATGTGGTCATATTCAAGGGTTGGTATGTGACCATCACACTGAGTGCACATACCTCATTTTATCTAAATCGGAGTACCTTAAAAAAATATATGTTACTTTTTCATTTGTTTATTTATGAATGAAAAAGTTATTAATTAAAAAAATTATGACATAAAAAGTTTTATGCCATAATAATCCAATCGAATTTTGTACCAGGGGAGGTATTATTCTTTTGCCATACGCCTTTCACTACTGAATTTTGACAAAAGAATATGCTATAACTATGTAATAATAATGCAATCAGCTATGTCACCATGGTAGGTGCAATACTGATAACATACACTATCCGCTGCTGAAATTTGACCACACCTTTCTGTTACACTCTGTATAACAGTTAGTGTCCAACTGTACTGTAATTATTTACGTACATTAATACATTTCAATAATCTTTAACTTTTAATAAAAACATTTTGGGTCTCAATAATCTATCTGTTGATGGATTTAGCTACTAGAGTTAGGGCTTTGACATATTTTGTATGGAGCTTAGCTCAAATATATACGTATAGTAGCGAAATCCATGGATAGATAGATTATTGAGACCGGCTGTAAGACATAATAATAATCATTTTTACAAAACCAAAGGTATCTATCTATCTATACTATACTAATATTATAAAGCTGAAGAGTTTGTTTGAACAAGGTAATCTCAGGAACTACTGGTGAGAATCGAAAAAATCTTTTTCTGTTGGGTAGCCCATTTATCGAGCAAGGCTATAGGCTATATAACATTACGCTACGACCAATAGGAGCGGAGCAGCATTGAAAAATGTTGCAAAAACGGGGAAAATTGACGCATACGAAGTTGCGCGGGACAGCTAGTGCTTTTATATTAGAAATTATTTTCGTTTTTTTTTTGTTCTACATTAGAACGATATTAATTCGCGCCGCGCTGTCTCTTTGACTTGTCGTAGTAGTTCTCGCATTTATCCAAAATTATAGTAATGCTGTACTGGATTGTTTGTTTCAATATTGATTTGAAATATTTTAACCTAATTACGTTATTAAATTACATTAATTGATCACGGTTTAGAAATTATTCGAATTTCCGATGGCTTGTTTATACATTATCAACGTGAAGTTGTCAAAGATGTATACTTGGATTGTGAGGACTAAGCAATTTTGGACTTCTCGACATAGTAAACATTGTAGGATATGAAAAAACTTTCCATTCCATTAATAATCACAGAAAGATACCTACATGTTTCAATTAAATGTTTAATTTTAATTATTGGAACAAATATTAAAATACGCTACATATAGATAGACATAGAATTAACTAACAATGTGGGATTGTGGGTCAAACATTACTAGCAATCCTGTTAACCCGTCCAGCTAAGCTTATTGGCTTGTGTTAGGAGTGGGTTCATGTCGGTAGTGTAATGGGAAGAATTCAAACCTGCGGTCTCACGATTGGGAGTTCGATGCCTTAGCTATTAGGCCAATATAGCGATGCATGCATGGAGATATTGTTAGGTACTAGCTGACCCACGCAACGTATGCGTTAATTTTCCCCGTTTTTGCAACATTTTTCATTGCTGCTCCGCTCCTATTGGTCGTAGCGTGATGTTATATAACTTATAGCCTTCCTAAATGGGCTATCCAACAGTAAAATATATATATTTTTAATTCGGATCCGTAGTTCCTGAGATTGACGCGTTCAAACAAACAAACAAAATCTTCAGCTTTATAATATTAGTATAGATTTGATCGTTTACCATTGAGCCCTAAGTACATAATTGGAAGTTAAATTCTAATTATTGTCAGGTTTGTCAAAAGTGCGCGGAACAACTAGTTCAGAGATAAAGAAGGTCAAGCAAATTTACCATTATCGCTCCATAGACAGGTGATCGTTTTTGAAATTGACAAATTGGCCTCAGAGAGCATGTTAAGCCGTCGAGGACCATGAGAATGACTGAACAGCGTGCACTTGTGCCTCTACACATTCTTACACTTGTGATATTACTTTTTTCGCTAGTTTTTGAGCGATGAGATTTTGAGATCGCCGTGATCGAAGTTGGGCAGGAGAATGAAAATTTATATTACCATTACTACTGAAACACATGCATAAATTCTAAGTACATTTAACCGATGGAATTCATGTGCAATGACAGTCGTTAAAGCCTACCGAAATTCATTTTTACTGCTTACAACATATAAAAAAAAAAAACCGGGCAAGTGCAAGTCGGGTCACGCACAATGTAGGGTTCCGTAGTCCCCATCCGAATAATGCAATTTTAGAAGTGGGTTTTTGTTTTATACTACTAACAACGTAATATAAGTATTTTTCAATGCAATCTGTACGACAAATTTTGTTACTTCTCACTTGGTCTGCTGTTACTCGATAGGTTGTAAAAGCTGTGATAGTTTTCCTTTTAATTTTACTATATATACTACTATCGTGATTTTTTTCACATACCCAACATCAACCATTTAGCTGGCAGGGGGGGGGGGGGGGAGGACACTGGACTCTAACAAAAATTTGCACTTTAAAGCTTAATATTTCACAAACGAATACCTAAATCGAAAAATGGTCTGTGTGGTCCCGAAACGTTATTAAAATACCTATCTAATAATACTGTTACAATTGGGGTAGCACAGCTCCACTTTATATATAGGGGAACTCTCAAAAAAAATGTTTTTTTTAGGATTTTAATCTTTCACTTTGTCAGGGTAAGTACATAATATGTGTATCCACGCAAAGTTACAGCCTATCAGCACTAATAGTCTCTGAGCTAAGCGAACGGACGGACAGACATGGCGAAACTATAATGGATCCATTTTGCCATTTTCACTACGAAACCCTAAAAAACCCTCCCAAAATATTCCTACTTTCATCCGGACTTCTATTACATCATACAGATGACATCGTGAGAATTAAACCCTTAAATGTGCAAATCTATAATAATATTATAAGCTGAAGAGTTTGTTTGAACGCAGTATATATACTAAATTTTTAGCTATCTGGTTGGACGAAAATATGACGTGGAAAGTACACATTGAAAACTTAATTAAAAAACTAAACCAATATTATTTTGTTCTTCATAATTTAAACAAGGTTGCAAATCGTGAAACTGTTCTTTCTGCATATCACGCTTATGTCTCTAGTACACTCAGATATGGTATTATTTTCTGGGGCAATTCCTCAGAAAGAGAAATTGCATTCAAAACGCAAAAGAAGTGTCTTAGAGCAGTATGCGGGATTAAAACGACAGATAGTTGCAAACCATATTTTATAAGTTTAAAAATTTTAACTCTTCCATCGCTTTATGTTTATGAGGTGACGAAACTCTTACAAATAGACGTCATCAGGGTACACTACGTCTGAAACAACATCAAACTGCACTTTTTTTCTAAGAGTTTCCTAGGTATGGCACCTAAAATCTACAACAAATTGCCCAATTGTAATAAGTGTCTGGATAAGACAGCACTCCATAGGTTTCTGGTGAATAAAGCGTACTACTCCATAGATTTTTTAAATGATCAATAATCCCGACATTCGCTTTGTTTTTGGTGTAATAACATATTATGTTGATTTACTTATTAATTATATAAATGGTTATTTTTTTTTAAATTTAATTATTGACATGTTTGATTTTGAATTGATCTAATTGAATTATTTATGTTATTTTTTAATTGTTCTTCTGTATTATTCTATTACCTTTAGTGACTTTACTTTTTTTTATTTTTATATAATTTACATTTTTTTTTGTTTTAAACATATTTGTACGCCTTACATCTTACACAGGCGAAACAAAGTGAGACGATTGTATTTTATGTTCCACAAATAAATTTATTTGATTCGATTTGATTTGATTTGATTTGCAGTAATCTAAGGAACTACTGATCCCAATTGAAAAATTATTTCATTCCTGGATAGCCATATAACATCGCGCTACGACCAATAGGAGCGGAGCAGCAATAAGAAATGTTGCAAAAACGGGGGAAATTTTACGCATACGAAGTTGCGCCGGAGAGCTATTTACAGATAATTCTAGACAAGATATTTGAATACTAGTACAATTACTTAGCCGGAACCGATTCGACCGTGACAAATAATAGCTCAATAGACGTTTGCATGTCATTCGATTAGTCTAATCTTTTTATCTACAGAAGGTCAATGGCACACAGCTATTTTTAAACTGCATTTTTTTCATTAAAGGTGTATGTGGTGTTTTCTTATATTGTTATATATTTGCAATTAATTTAATTTTATGTCACAAATAAGAACATATTTTTATAAATAAATAAAAATATAAATAAAAAAAATGTGTGGCACTCGGGGACTGCCGCGATGAAGCTATTGTGCAATTATAATTATTTATTTATTTTTTATTTATGCAGTATTTTTTTTTTCATTACATTTCGGAGCTCGTCTCGATCCGTGCGAGCTTCGTACAGTCGTACCATATCGTACATATACGTTACGCGAGCGCTCGGCCGAGCTACATGGTAGGCGAAGTGTGGTGTGTTAGGTTTTATTTTCGTTACAGTATTTCTTGATTCAGTCGTCGCGACCAAAACCCTCGATAAAAGCTATGCAATAGCTTAAAAATACCCACCTGCGCATAAAAGATGCAAAGAAAATCCCATATACTACAGGGATTTTCTTTGTCGGAGGCATTGATTGATTGATTGATTGATAATTGACTTTTTTATTATTGCAGTCATAATCATGTTATACATTTTTGAAATGCTTACAATGAGCCCTTTAATTTGAGACTCATATTGTGATATTCGATAAAACTTTTTTTTCATACCTCTGGTTTTTGAAATGCCACTGCCGCCATGTTTGTTTCTAAAAACGTTACATATTAAGCCTAAATTAACTACCACTTGGGTAGTCAAGAAAGATCTAGGGACGTCTTAATTGTTTAAATCCGTTTTGTCGTTTGAAAGATATGAGGTAATAAAGAATATTATATACAACATACGCGAGAAAAACATAACCCTTCCTTGCAGTCGGGTGAAAACACGTCTGCCACGCTACGTGAGCCCTTACCCCGCACGATGTGTTATAGCATTTATTTAGACCCGATAAAATAAAAATTATAAAAATTATTTAACGATTCTAACGATCCTAAATAATCATCTAAATAGATATAGATAATATAAAACTCTCTCTCTCTTTCTGTGTGTGTATATACTTACATGAACCCTGAAACCAAGACACTCCTCCTTTGGAACAGTTATAAAATGCGTAGAGTTCTGGTGAACTTCATATTTTGGTTCAATAGTATTTTACCGCCATATCAGAAAATGTTAAACTCTATATACTTAACGTAGTTTAAAAAATAATAGTTATTTTTTTTTTTTTAAGATATAATTGTTGGCATTTGGGGAACATAAAAGAGCTCTTGTGGTAACGCTACTTCATATGCATGCTACAAGTAGGTAATAAGAATAGGTACTATGATCATAAGAAAGATGTCATTTATAGTTTTCCACCACGCAAAAGTTATTTTTTATTAAAAAAATGTTAATATTTTAATTTAATATTTTAACTGATATTTTTTTACAAAGTTTCGGCTCCAAAACGAATACAAAATCATGGTGTATATTTAAAGAAAAGGTATACATAAACATTACGCTTTATTTTTATGTTCATTAAGCAAAATAAAAGTTATAGATCAACTAAGTACCCATAAAATTAATTTAAAACCATATTGCTAAAAAGAGTTGTCACCAAAGTTACAGTTTTCATAAGATTGGTTGGTGACACTAAAAAATCAACATAAAACTATTTAGGTAAATTTTAGAACATAATTATAATTGATAACAAAAAAGTAATACATATTGTTCTATTTTGTGTTTAAAATATATTTTCAAGAATACATTTTTGTTTTTTTCATTTTTTCATTACAAGCGGCGCCTTAACAAAAAAAAAATAGAAAAAAATATGCAAATTGATTAAGGATTACATCAGCTTAGTAATGCTATAAGTACTTCATTATTTTTAGTATATTTACAATTTCTGGATCAATCCCTGGAAATTCTATATTCTTATCACATCCCCTGATAAAAAATGTAGTAGAGCCCAGTGAAAGGCCGCCCCATGGTTGATATATAAGAGACCTGCGCAAGCGCCGCGCCTCCGACTCGACAACATGACACCGTACGCGCGATTGGTACGTTCATTTCTTATCATTTATTTAAAAAACAGAGTAAAATTTGAATAAAAAAATATTAATTATATTTCCACATTTAAAAAAAGGAAAATTATTACTTAATTATTTATTTTTTTATTTTAATAATTATTTATTTTTTAGTTAATTTAATAGTTTTTTTATTAAATAAACTTCAAATAAACACTCTAATTAATTGTATAACATAAACGGAGATTAATATTTATAGGTACCTACTAATTATAAGCTTCTGTTCTAATTATAACTAACAATTTCAGAAATTAAGTGAAAGTTTTTATTAAAGTGTTGTTACCGAGTGGCCCCTTTGTCATGCAGTTATTAACAATTAACTAGTGATGTGACGATAAACCGCGAGTGTGTGTGTAACTATCTTTGTTATTCAATGTTATACTCGTATCTTGTTATGTGATTGTGTTATTTAATTATATACTCAAAGTGGTTGTCCTAGAATTAGTTACAGGTACTACAATATACAATTACAGTCACTAAAACTACAATTCTTGTAGTTTTAGTGACTGTAATATATTTTACTTACTTGAACTGGTTTCGGAAGTGATTTGAATCTAAATTGGTCGGTAAAAACAATGTTGATTTAAAATTTATAATTTACTAGCGGTCGCCTCGCGGTTTCCGTTTCCGTGGGAATACAGGGATACAAAATAGTCTATGTCACCCGGGGTTAGTGTAGCTTCACAACGATGAAAGAATTTTTCAAATCCATTCCGTAGTTTCGGAGCCTATTCAATACATAGAAACAATCAAACAAACAATGAAATCTTACCTCTTTATCATATTAGTATAGATATAGATAACTTACAGTTGGATATCAATAACGGGATAAAAGCACACAGTTTTTTTTTTAAAGATAACTAGCAATGTGGGATTGATCCCACATTGTAGTGTATCTTGTTAACGCCTTCAGCTAAGCTAAAGGCTTGTGTTAGGAGTGGGTTCACGTCGGTAATATAATGGGTAGGATTCGAACCTGGGACCTCACGATTGCGAGACCGATGCCTTAGCCATTAGGCTACCGCCGCTTCTATGATACCTATATGCCAATTACAAAATCAGTTCTTAGGTTTAGGTTCCAAAACATAATAGACAGATAGTGTAGATAAAACTACTTTTGTATTTTTAATATTTACAATATAAATCGTAAATATTAAAAATACCAAACTAGTTTGGTTTTCTTGTTCGCCCAGGTAAAACTAACTAACTAACTATTACCAAACTTTTAAAGTAACAATCCTATTTATAAATAAACTAGCTTTCGTCGGCGTCTCTGCTCGCGTGGGTGTCAGTTATCACGATAAAAACTATTCTATGTCCTTCCCCAGGACTTAAACTATCTCCTTACCAAATTTCATCTTAATCGGTTCAACGGTTTAAGCGTGAAAACGTAAAAGATAGACTTATCGTTGGCGTTACTATCAGGTTTATAATATTAGTATGAATAGTCAGTATAGAATCGGGATTAAGCGTGACCATTCTTTTCGAATAATTACTTTAGGATTACTTGATATTAAGATAGGGTTATCAAATGGTTACCAGGGGGTCTAGACAAAGTCACATTCGATAAGCGATGTGGAACGAATGTACCTTGCCTAACCCCCCAGAATGTCATTTACTTTCCTTCGTGTTTGTATACAACTATTCGAGACAAATCAGTGCAGTTTTAGAGGAATTTACTGCCACGAACTCTTAGGATATAAAATAAACTTATTTCCTAGAGGATTACATTCGTATAGAAAGCCGAACTATTCTTGTTTGATGTGATCTTGTGTGATGTATATGATAAACAATGAAGCGTTAAGCAAAGGATTTTATAAATTATTCAATGATGAGGTTTCCGAAAAGGTATGCAACGCGTATGGCTACATAAATGCCTGCAATCTGGCGGGTAGTATACTTGCATGTAAAAAAATACTAAAACATGATAGCGTTTCGCGTTTATGCCTAATATTATTATTGATTGCAACGCGAAATTTTAAAACACAATGTTGCGAAGGTTACGTAGATAAACAAAAAAAAAAATAGACAAAAAATAATTGGTGTTGCAATGCAATAACTAGGTGTCGTGTTTCTGTTTGTGAGTAGGTAACTAAGGTCGCCAGAAGTTATTGGTATTGATTGTAATGAGATTGGGTCATGTTGAGCCGATATTGACACAAAATACCGAGAGTACAGATGGTAATCTTTATGCAACGGATACATCCATAGGCGGATCCCCCGTTCCCCCCGACGGTTGTTTTGTGTACTGAATTTCTTGTATTGTATTGAATTTGTTTGCTGATATGCTTTTTGTGCTCCTTCCCAGAGCGTTTTTTGTTGTGGCCCCAACCCTTCGTGGTGCGTGTGCGAAACTATTTGCCCTCCGGAATGTCGGAATACCTTCCGAACAAAGTGGTCTTAAGTGTAAATGTTGATAAACTTTCGCGATTTGAACACATTATGAAAATATATATATTACGGGTCTTAATCGCGTGAATAATTTAAGGTAGAATACCTTGTTTATTGCCCGACGTTTCGACCGTATTGCAACGGCCTCGGACTCGTGAATATAAAGAAACTAGACTAACCAAGCCACAGTCTAGGTAGAAGAAATGTTACGTAAGAGTGACATAGGTCATGTAAATAATTAAAGAGCAATGAAATTCCACTTTTCCTACAACTTTAAGAAAAATGGAACCGTTCCAAACTCTATAAGACTTTTTAAGAGTTGTATTTTGTAAACTTAGTGACTTTGACTTTGCATTAGTTATTTCGCTTTACATATTGAAGGAAATGCTTCGTAATCTTGTTTATTCGTATGCGTTTCGACAGTAATCATTGTAGGCAGTAAATATAATTTGGTTGAGATTGAAACTCCAAACGCAGTTGAGCACACGGGACACTTAGTAAGATGAACTGTAGTTTTCATTACAGAAGCCGTTGTTGCTAAGTGTGATTGGGGAGGACATCAAGTGAATAATATGAGCTCAAACTTGGCTTTGCTAGTAGACAAAGAAGAATTCCTTTATCTCCCTTCTGCTTTCAATGTAATATATATATATATATATATATATATATATATATATATATATATATATATATATATATATATATATATATATATATATATATATATATATATATATATTTAAGCACATATAGTTTTTAGCTTTGTTGTAAGTAGATACTACATTGTACCCACTAAGGCTGATTTCGGTTTATCTCATGTTTCAACTTTTTGATAATACAATTTGCATCAGTCCTTTAACATGGTGTATAGTTTATTAGAGTTTATAAACATTCAAATATTGTAAAATTGGCAATTTAAAAAGAGTGGCCGCGAGTTTTTATTGCCAGGTTCTTTTCTCCGGCTTTACCTATTGCTTGCGAACTTGGCATTACACGTACATGTAGAATCTCGACGTATCACAAGAGTTGTTTTTGATTTTGAATTTCTATATCAGATCAGATTCAATACATGTACTTCTAAAGTTTTAAATCGTTAAAATATAAGCAGTAGGTTAAAGTCGTCCTTCAAGATTGCGATACAAAGTTAACCAACTGAACAAAAATAACACAATCTGTAATCAAGTTGCGTTCCTAATTCAATGTAGTTGATTATATTGATATAAGACATATATAGTAGTGCAAGCAACATTGCGCGGGCGCCGCTTGTCAATGTATGAAGTAAACAGTAGTAAAACAACATTAACTAAGTCAAAACAATTCATTGTTCTATGTGGAGAGCATAAACAATAAAGTCTATAGATACGTTTACCAAATTCAACAATATTTTTGTTCTAGTATGTAGGTTTAAGTCTGTTTCGGTGGTGATGTGAGTCTCCATTAGGAAAATCAACCCTTCATTTTATCTGTCTGTCATCATAATGTTATAGAGAGTTTAATTTTGTATTAATCAAGAGAGACCATGGTTAGTTACTTGGCAAAGTTGAGGAAAGAAATCAGCCAAATCGGTCTAGCTGTTCTCAATAGATATGAGGTAGTGGTTAGGGACCCTGCCTGCTTAGCCTGTGGTCGTGACACCACTTCGCGTGATCCACAAAGTGTTGTGCCGAGTCTGGGTGTTTTTGTATGTTTGTAAGGTCCCCTGCGACAAAGGGCTTGTAACCTACAGCGGGAATTTAAAAAAAAACACTCAAGCACATAAATACGTAACTTATTTAGCTGAAACTTGGCATAGTCTAAAACCAGGATAGTATACTTACTTTTCATTGCGTTATTAATAAATAACCACGAGGGTGAAGCCGCAGACGAAGTTGATATAATATGTATATATCTACAAGGTTATTTTTGGTATAGTGCTAAACTTAGACACCCCAACATGATTTTACTTCAAGAAATCATATGAAAAAAACAAATTGAAAATATGGAAAACTTGCAGAGTTATAAGCCATTATAGTTGTCGTGTGTTCTTCGCGCTATCGTGCTCATTGCGTCTCGTAATCCATGGTTATTATTGAAAAATAAGTGATGATTACATTTCATATAACATTATGAACAGGATTATAACTGTTAGAATGATTAATTAATTAATCGAAAAATATAACATGGTCCAAAAACTACCTCATTGAAATGTGTTACTGATTCTGAGCAAACTACTCTCAGGTCTGCATTATACCAAGAATAACGTTGTATAAGGTTTACAAATAATTTAAATAGGATGTGAGTTCGTAAGGGTAAAGCTTTCGAAAGCCGTGGATTAAATAACGTCATAAGACTTAATAAGGAAACATTGATATATCGAGACCTTTGTCAAAACCTTGACAACTTCAAGTGATTCGGGCATTACATGCACATGTCCATACTTCCGCATAATTTCATTACAATCACACCCAATACATCAATCAATCACATCACATTACAATCTGAAAACAATCTTATTACTGTTTATTTAAGTTCAAATCCGTTCAACATTTAAAAATACCGAGAATAAAAATTGCAAAAAGAAATTAATTTCGATTTAAATGATTTCGGATTGTGTTTTCAAAGCAATAAGGATCTAAATGATTTGACAGGTGATTTAATATCGAATTGAAATATTTGCTTGATAATTTCAAGGGCATTTCGGGGTGGAACTACTGGTTTTAGTTTTATAGTGATAGTGAATGGACCGTGGCCTCTAAGTCGACTTTCCAGTTTGTTCCCTTTGTACAGAATTATTATAATAGTAGTCCACCTCTATAGGAAATAAAAAATATAACAAGTTTGCAATGATTTCGTGCTATAGGAATTTATATGGAAAAGTTGATTGGTTCGTTATTGCGGTCTGAAATTAAGGATTAGGTCAGATTGGTAGACAAGGTATCTACTGCTGTGAATCCTAATAATACTTATAAAATTAATGTTCGTAAACTATCGCGATTTGTACACTTTATAGAATTTTATAAGCTACGGGTCTTAATCGCGTAAATCTTTTATTTTAAGGCTAAATACCTCTGTTTATTGCCCGACGTTTCGATCGTATTGCACCGGCTGTGGTCACGGGTAAACTGATTTAGCCTTAAAATAAAATATTTACGCGATTAAGACCCGTAGCTTATAAAATTCTATAAAAATACTTATTGAGCCAAAAAGTCACTAAACTCCTACCAGCTTTAGTTCTATATTCTGAGTTAAGAATTCGTAGAAGCCGATGGACACCACGAAGACAAACCACGTCAAAATTTGGACGTACAAATATCAGCACCGACAGAGAACATGTCTAGGGTCGCCTGAAATCTTATAATTAACAAAAGAGGTCGCAAGTAGGGCCTGTGGGTCAATTCACGTATTTAAGGCAGTGCAGTTGCAGTTCAGTTGCAGTTAAGTTTTGATAAAAATGGCCATTTTTGTATTCTTGTAATTTTGGAATCGATCTTAAAAACGCTTGCGCACCGTACTAGTATATCGTTATTGCGTTCCGAGACGCATACTTGACCCAAGCGTATTTAAGATTGATCCCAAAGTTACAAGAATACAAAAACGGCCGTTTTAATTAAAACTTAACGGCAGTTGAACTGCAACTGCACGTATTAAATACGTGAATTGACCCCCTGGTCCCCACATCCTGGTCCACATCCTACAGTCGAAGGGAAGTAGCTACACGAGTACAAGCAGTATCCACCGCTATGTGCTTCGCAGGCATGGTGCTAGAATTGTAAAAAAATCGTAAAAAAAATTCGTTGTTGTCCCAGAACCAACTTTTCTGTCAATCTATATTCTCATACCGATTTTTGTCAAGGCTACTAGCCAACTGTACAGAGTATAGTTAGGTGCTATAATGATACGCTTATGCGTGAAATACCGTTATAGGACCAGTCTGTTTCTCTGAAACGAAATTCACAATTTTCGTTTTCTTAAATAATAATTATCTTGGGACAACTCACACAACGCCATCTGATCCCGAACTAAGCAGAGCTTGTACTATGGAAACCAGACAACTGATAAACAAACGTATATATTTCTAAATACATACATATTGTAGATAACACCCAGACACAGAAACCATAAACCATCGTGCTCATCACACAAAGTTTTATCCTGGGTGGGGATCGAGCCCACCACCTCCGGCTTAGCAGTCAGAGTCTCTAGCCACTAGACCAACTCTTGAGTTTATGGAACCAACTGATTAATTTTTGAATGAGCACAAGTAGTCCGAACCTATAGACGTTTTTCAGACACGAGTGGATTTTTTTTTTAAACGACTTCTAAAGCGGGTTGCAAGCCCTGTGACGCAAGGGACTTTACAAACATACAAGTCACAGACACAAAAAACATCCAGACTCGGAACAACAATTTGTGGATCACACAAAGTGGTGTCCCGTGTGGGAATTGATGTTGCTGACTCTGTATATCACCACCTCATTTTTAATCGAACCTTCGTTTCCATTGAATTAGAGTAGGCCTTCAGGGGACGTACCATGAATTCTTATAGCCGGTTAATTGCAGACGAAAAATAAACTGTCCTGCTAATGTCGAAGGTACCATAATCCTGGCCAAAAGCAGTGATGATGTCAATTCGTTGCACTTGACTGCAGCCTTTTTTTATTAAAAAGTCGACTCCCGCTGTAGGGTAAGCCCTGTGTTGCGGAGGACCTTACAAACATACAAGTGACGGACACAAAGTACACCTAGACTCGGAGCAACAATTTGTGGATGACACAAAGTGTTGTCCCGTGTGGGAAACGAACTCACGACCTCTTGCGTAGCAGTCGGACACACTACCACCGCCACAGAGGCAGTCAATGACATGCATTAGGTTCAAACGTGAAGTTAAACTGCCTTGGACTTGGAAAATAATTTAGATGTTCATGATACATCCCCAGGTCATACTGACCACATCGTCTCAAGCGGAGTATGACCACAATAGTATGAAACATCAAACAAATAAAGGTAAATTTACAATCAAATTATTACAATCCCCGTATTCTTTATATTTATTTCATTAGTTCACTAAAATGTGTAACTTTTAAACTAAATTGTAAAATTGAACTCAAGACAAAGTATGTCCGACAGATATGCGACCTTCAATCACATTTACTGGCATGTTTCACGCATGCCGCGAATTCCTAAAGCAATAAAATAAAATTATTTATTTACGAAATAAAAACAAAATATGAACCAATATCTTTACCGACGAAATTGACTTTGGAGGGTTATGTTTTTCGCACTTATATATGTAGGTATGTCCATTTCTTGGGTACACTCGTGACGGATTTCATGATGATTTTTTTCTATAGTATTTGGAAGCAAATCAAGTGGGTGGCCTTAGACAGGAATATAATCTTTATAAACTCCTGAATAGTGAGATAGGAAGTGAGTCTTCTCAACGAATTTACATTATACTTAAACCATCAGTTTGTATTAGGATTTAAAATAACAAACACACACTTAGATAAAAAATGAAAAAATATAAATAATATTCCAATAACAAATAACTATAAAAGGTTAAATAAACCAATAACAAAATAACAACAAACAATCGTATAATAATTAATAAATAAAAACAAATTATAAACATACTACTGACACATAATATAAGACTATACTAGTACTACCGATAAACTCACGACGCGACGGTTTGAGTGGTATGTTTATCTACATCTTTGTTTATAAAATAATTTGGGAAAATAAAACAAAAAAAAAACAAATGCAACAAAAAT
Organism: Herminia tarsipennalis; assembly: GCA_945859575.2. Taxonomy (NCBI): domain Eukaryota; kingdom Metazoa; phylum Arthropoda; class Insecta; order Lepidoptera; family Erebidae; genus Herminia; species Herminia tarsipennalis. The sequence continues at coordinate 1,855,800 of OX243834.2, read as the reverse complement.
AGATAACAAATGTTTATTACAATTATTAAATTTTTTCATGTTTAGTTACATTTTTAAATGTAAATAATGTAATCTCAATAAATAGTTACATTTTATTCCGTATGCGTAGTATGTTCATGGGTTACATTTAAATCGAATAAGTGGAGAAAAGAACATAGTAAACGTAATGATAGCGAAAACTTTTGTAATAATAGATACTTATTTAAAGTTCACAGTTAACAGTACATGCGCGGACAAAAATGTCCGCCGCCAATAACTTTTTTAACAAGTGAAATATTATGTATTGTAAAATCAAGGGAAAAAATCTTGAACTAAGTCGTTTAATGGACATTTATCTGCCTTATTCCAATGTTTTAGAGACTCATAAACTCTAGGACTTTTATACTCTAGAAACTTTCTAAAACATGAAATCGAATAGCGAAACCTCATCCAAATGGGATCAGTAGATTTCGTGAAAAGCGCGAACATTTATACACATACGTCAAACAGAAAACCATATTTTTACGTGTTTTGATCAAATATTACGTAGACCTTTTTTAGTTAGCACACTCCCAGCACCCGAGGCAGACGCTGGGGTTAGCGTGGGACCTAAAAATCGAATAGAATGACATCGTTGCGTGTGCAAAATCGCGAATACGGTCGCAAAAAGGTCATTCCGACGTCAATCTATTCGATTAGAGTTTATGCCATTTGTCTAGGAGCTCTGCATCCGCTTAAAACTCGGCATTGTATGTATTTGTATTATTTGCCACCTTCGCGAACGGGCTGCCGGTTTGTTAAAGACAAGCTTAGTTTGAGCTAAATCTGAGCTCTGTATCTCAACCTTAAATTATAGAAAAACACAGTTCGTAGTCGCTATCTAACACCCACATTTGTCATTCGCGACAACGTACAAAATCATTTCTACTTACTGGTTATTCAAGTGGTGCATTTTGCAACAGAATTGCAACAATTTCTATACCTAGGTAATGTCGCACAGTTCTATGTAAGTTTAGATACAACGTTGTGACAGACTGACCAACACTTGGCACGTAAATTCATCAATGCGTGAACTTACAACACGGAATGTGTGGTGCAAGTTATAGACTTTTTGATATTGTATCACTTTGTTTAGGTTTTAATTTACCTATGTACTTTATTTGTAATACTTGTGAATTTCACTCTCGAGTTATTCAGTATCTGAACAAGTTTGTATTAAATGTACAGATTAGCTTGATTTTTCAAACATTATGCGATTTTTTTTTTTTTTTTATGGAGGCTTAAACGAGAGTCAAAGTACCCACTTTATCTACCTAGGTTACAAGAAAACAATAATTAAGAAATCTATACTAATATTATAAAGCTAAAGAGTTTGTATGTTTTTTTGTACACGAAATCTCAGGAGCTACGGATCCGAATTTAAAAAAAAATTACTGTAAAAAAAACGGGGATTTTTTTTATTGCTGCTCCGCTCCTATTGGTCGTAGCGTGATGTTATATAGACAATAGCTTTCCTCGATGAGTGGTCTGTCCAACAGTCATATCATTTTTCAATTCTGATCAAAAGTTCCTGAGATACCCGCGTTCAAACAAACAAACAAACTCTTCAGCTTTATAATATTAGTATGGATATGGATATAATGCAACGCGAATGTTTTCATTCCGCCATATCTTGTACTTTTGACCAAACAGCTACCGTTACTCCAAACGTACACATTAAGGTGTAATATAACAATTTCGAGTGTCAGGGGCTCTTGCGCTGCCCAACATTCCGTAATGGTAGCGCACTAGATACTACTAGATAGTTAACAGACACGTTCGGTATACACTAGTTTGGACATGTTGTCTAGGTCACTAATGTTGCAAAAGTTAAAGTAAACCAAGTTAAAAATCCATACTTAATATTAGAAACTAGTTGTACCGCGCAACTTCGTTTGCGTGAATTTTCTCCGTTTTTGCAACATTTCTCATTGCTGCTCCGCTCCTATTAGTCGTAGCGTGATGTTATATAGTCTTTCTCGATAAATGGGCTATCTAACAGTGAAAGAATGTTTTAATTTGGATCAGTAGTTCCTGAAATTACCGCGTTCAAACAAACAAACTCTTCAAACAGCTAAACGTATTTATATGAAATTTGGTAAGGAGATAGTTTGAGTCTTGGTGAAGGACATAGGATAGTTTTTAACTAGAAACAAATGAAATATATAAAAGAAAAAGTGCGCTACTAATTCTACCCTTCCTCATTTCGCATACACTTCTCGCTCTACTAAAGTGGAAGAAAAGCACTTACTAACTAAATGTTGTTTTAATAATAAATCAAAAATCAAAATACTTTATTCACTTAGGTTACAAATGCAACGCTGATGAACGTCAGACAAAATTTGGAATCGAATGATTCTACATTTAATGCCAAGTTCGTAAGAGTAAAGCCGTGAGAAAAGAACTTGGCAATAAAAACTCATGGCCACTTTTTTGAAATGCTATTTCTTACAATATATTTGTATATATACAGCGTTGTATAAATGCGAAAAGAACTCCGTGTGTCTTTGTGTAACGTCTTTTTTTTTTAATATGACATGGGACTGTGACTGCTTATGCTTTTACAGACAAGGCCATCGAAGCTTTAACTGCCTGATATAATTTTTATCGAAGCTGTAACTGACTTTTTTTAGTATTACAGTCATAATCATGTTATACCTTTTTCAAATGCTTAGGATAAGTCTTTTAATTTGCATTTTGCAATATCGCAGTATTCGACATAACTTTTTTATTCACACCTCTTTATTTTGACATTTCACAGCCGTCATGTTTGTTTTTTCCAAACGTCACTCATCTAAAAGCACTTGGGTGGTCAAGACGAATCTAACGACGTCTTTATTGTTGATATGAGATAATAAAGAATATTACATACATACAAGATACGCGCGAAAAACGTATAGTCGTTTCTTATAGTCGGCTAAAAACACACACACATTAATACCTATAGTTGTATAATATGATGTTGAACTTTACAGTACTAACAGAGCATATGCTAAGCTAAAACATAACCCTTTCTTTTGGCTTTACAATAATCGGGTAAAAAACAAATATATATCGCAACAGCTTGCACTATATATGGTCACATATTGTGTTGTATCACAAATCATTTTCCACGCTATGTCGAAACCAATAAGTACCTAAACGTAATGTAACAGTGTTTTTATATACAGTATTGCAACTATTCTTCAGTAGGTCTAGGACTGTATCATATTAAGGTACTATTAAGTACGAGTAGATAGTGTTATAGTAATTTTTATAGGCATTTCTTGCCAATTAGTTTATCAATACAATAATTGCAGGAATCGCACCCGAGACTTCCGATCGCTTTACCGGAGCGCTAAAGCCGAACCATCTAACCTGAACTATGTTACTAAACTTGAAATTTCTCTTCCCTTGTTGCATACGAGTTAGGCCCTCGTAAGAAGATAGTGTTGTTTGAACAATTGTTTTAAGTACCTAGATGACCGGTAAAGCTTCTTTAGCGGCGTTGTGCACTATTGGGGTGGATAAAAATGTTAAACTCGCGTCAGGACATCTGACCTGATCGAAAATTCGTAAGACGGAGGAAGAGTAGATCGCCGGCGCGGCGTAGGAGAGGAAGTATTATACCCCTGTTATTCTACCACGCGGCAAAAATGTATTCTACTTCTAAGGTCCAAGTTGAATCAATTTCGCCCCTATTATAAGAACTTGGCCTTGTGGTACCGCTTCAAAACGACTAAGGATTTCCCACACACAGAGGTCGGGCAGCATACATTTTTGATGACATTGGGCCGTGGGCCTGAATATTACACTTTGTGATTTTGACCCTTTACCTGAAGCTGTTTTTTAATCCATAATGTTTAATTTTCAGGTTTTGCTGGCGATAGTGGCGTGCGCATACGCACAGGACTACGAGGACCGCGCGCCTCGCTACATCGCCTCCGAGTCCAAAGTGGCCTCCACACCTGTGCCTATACTTAAGCAGATTAACAGGTGAGGGTTCAACAAAAATGTTTTTATTACGGATGGAAAGCTAATTTAATCAAGATGGTTCTTAAATTGAAAATCAGTTCTGCCGTTTATAAGATACTAGCTGACCCGCGCAACTTAATCTGCGTAAATTTTCTCCGTTTTTGCAACATTTCTTATTGCTGCTCCGCTCCTTATTTCTCCACTATTTAATGGATGTTATTATACATATAAACCTTCCTCTTCAATGACTCTATCTATTGAAAAAACCGCATCAAAATCCGTTGCGTAGTTTTAAAGATATAAGCATACATAGGGATATAGGGACAGAGAAAGCGACTTTGTTTTATATATTATTAGGATTTTTGAGCATTTTTGAATAATATTAATGTAATTTTCCGGTCCAACGTCATCAAAAAATGTCTGTAAAATGGTTTCTACAACGAAACTTACAGAGCTGCAGCATAAGCATAAACTCTGCCGGTGAAAAAACAGCTAAGGTTGTACCATAATCCTGCCCAAAAACAGGCGAGTCAATGATGACGTCGCCAAACCGGCGGGCGACCCATGCCTATTTGTTAATTCTTTGCACACACAGCACTTCAGCGACTGACAAGCGTCAGGTTCAAACATGAAGGTGAAGTGCTCACTTGGCAAATAGTTTAGATGTTCATGGTATGTCCCCTGTAGGTACAAGTTTCTTAGCGGACATCGTAAATAGCGCACAAAATTTAGCGTAATTAATTAATGTGAAGGACAAAGTCAACAACTGCATGTGGCTCAACGCCTAGTTTTTTTTTTTTTTTAAGATAACTAGCAATGTGGGATTGTAGTTCCATATTGCTAGCAATCCTGTTAACCCCTCTAGCTAAGCTCTATGGCTTGTGTAAGGAGTGGGTTCACGTTGGTAGTATAATGTCCAGGGTTCGAACCCACGACCTCATGATTGCGAGACCGATGCCTTAGCCATTAGCCTACCGCCGCTTCAATTCTTTAACGTTCATTAACACATCTAACGTTCATTAATCATTAATTCATTAACGCCTTAATGACCATACCACAAGGTCTTGGGTTCGAGTCCCGAGTCCCTGAACAAATTTTTCCTTTATACCTATTTTTAATAAGTAACAAAATCTTCTTCCTTGTTTGTAAGAACCCTGCGGGCTTTATTTCCCCTCGAGAGGGTCAAACGCTTGCGATTTGCGATCACTTTTTCGATGAAATACAATATTTTCATGTTTTGCCATTATGATTCCAGGCACAACGAAGATGGTTCATACACTTACGGGTACGAGGCCGCCGATGGATCCTTCAAGATCGAAACTAAGTCACCCACCGGAGAAGTTAAAGGCAAATACGGGTACAAAGACGACACGGGAAAGGTAAGATAAATAGCCAAGGGCTAGAAGCAATGATGTTATAAGTAAAAAGATGTAGATATATACTTGTACTACATCCGATCTAAAACTAACGGCAATCTAATTGACACAAAAAAATTATCACGAGCGTGCTAAGAAGAGAAATAAATTTAAAGAATTATGAATTCTGTTGTACTTATATCATGCCTCTGACTGCATGATATTAAATATGAAGGTATCTTGTTTCTTTTTGCAGGCGGGTTTTTTTAATTTTTACATTTATTTAGTAATTAAATACTTTTTAGTTGTTTTTAGATAATTACAAGGTGATTTAATAAGAACAATTTGTTTTTTATTAACTTTGTTTTTCGTTTGATTGGTCACAGTCAGTTTCAGTTTGTTTGTTTTTTAAACATAACGATTATATATTTTCGGATTCGTCTTTTAAAGACCTTTATTTATTTATTTACCTTTGATTTGATACCTACCCCACACATTAAAGCGCATACAATTCGCCATTTTGTTTTTCTCTCTCTCATCACTCGCATCATCAAGATGAATCTAATGAAGTATAATTTATTAAAATCAGTTGAGCCGTTGATGAGTAATGATCGAACATAGGAACATTGGAAGCGGTGGGTCTATAAAACACCATTCTTTTCGGCTTTACTTTTAATTCTAGTTACCAGTAGACTGACAAAAGCCTATACATAACTGGGGTGAAGCCCTAATCCTTAGGTACGCCTAAGGTTCAGCTTCCCTTTCTCATACATATATTCACGTCAAACACATAACTTCCGCAGTCGGATAAAAATGAAATCTGCTGCTTTTATCTGTAGACGCCAGCGCAAAACTGCTACTCTGATTTATACGTATGCCAACTTTAAAGGGATCTCTTGCTGCGCGCTTGGCGCTTGTAACTGACATTTTACTCTTAACATCATTGGCTAGAAAAGTAAGAATATATAGGACTCCAATGGAGCAGAAAAACGGCCGTGGTCTTATAAACCGGTGGTATGATACACTGACTCATTCTGCATACTTGAAAACAAAATCGTGATTGAAATAACACTTCGCTGAGTTATTATAATATAACTTGGGACACACACAATGCTATCTGATCCTAAACTAAACCTGTGACTAAACAGAGCTTGTACTATGGAAACCAGATAACTGATAAACATACTTATATATTTCTAAATACATACAAATTATAGATACTCGTAAATAACACCCAGACACAGACTAACCATCGTGCTCATCACACAATTTTTTTTATCATGGGCTCATCGAACCCACGACCTCTTTCGTAGCAGTCGGATACACTCCCACCGCGCCACAGAGGCAGTCAAAATAAGTTATTCAAACTCAAGGCTAAAAAAAATAGTTTTTCGCGATTATCTCGATTTCTATTGATCCAATGATATTTCCATCTATAAAAAAATAGTAGAGCATAAAATTTGCGACGATTTTTTTTTTCTAACATTTTTTCCTACACTTAGCCGTTTTTGAAATAGATGCGCTATCTATTGCATTGATCGGTAAAGCAAGGTCAATCGTGATTTTTTGCAAATACTATCTTGAATTTTGAATAATATGTTTTATTTATTAATTACGAGTAATACATTGTTTTTTGGAAAATGTGTGTGTGGTGAAGCAGCCAAAAGAAGCTTCAAAAATGACAATTAAGTAGTTGTTTCAATATAATTAAAACTATCGGTACTTTACCAGGTGCGCGTGGTCGAGTACGGAGCCAACAAGTACGGGTTCCAGCCAGCCGGCGAGGGCATCACAGTAGCGCCACCTACACTGGTAGATGAAACCACCAGAGACCAACCATCCAAACAACAGGTAACCACAACATAGTTGTAGATATTTGATTACTCCTGCTCTAACCCCAATCCTGTTCCATTGTCCAACTCACAGAACAAAAGATATAAGTGCCCAATCCAATGTTTAGTATGTTTTTTCTGTCAGACGTCATCTCTGTGCTTCTTACTGCCCTACCATTTAAGAACGCAGTAAAATACATGTGAACGGTTTTGAGAAAAACGCAGCCAAAGTTGAAATTTTATTTTAGGATGCTTACAATTAGTTTGTACGCAAAGAATTGTTAAAAAGTATATGGGCCATATATCCAACTTTGGAATATCAAGTTGATATTGGATTTTAGCTTAATATTTAATATTTTGTGTATAAAATATAAAAAAAAACTGTTTCTGTTATGGCTTTATCAGTTTCCACTCGATACTAAACTACTCCTGAACGCAGAATATTTAGTTTCCTGTACTTACTTACGACACAAATCTTAGATTATTATATATTATTTTAAATCTTACAACATAATATGTAAATGCGCCATATTTTGGGAGCATTTGGGGTAATTGTCAGTAACTGCATTTATAACATGTTGCACTTAAGCAACACTTTGCCAACCTATGTACGTGGTATAATTGATATTGTAATGCGTATATACTATGTGCAAAACTTTTTGTTAGATGATTTTGTCCATTATGAATTTCGCATACACACGAGATGATATATCTATTAGCAGCACTGATTTTTTTAATTCGGCGACAACATGGAAAACAGTTCAATCTGACATAAAAAAAAAAACAAAAAATGAATATCCAACAAAAATTTAGAACCATAAACTGATCACCCTTTCCCGATACTTTTTTGACTTAAAGTATCAATCCTCACTAGTCACTTGAGGGTTTGGTGAGAGACCAAACGAGAGGAATTCGGAAAACACATAAACCTAATAGTGTGATTAATATCTCTGAAAAGCCTCATTAGGCCTTTGCCTTACCCATTGGTAAGGCATCGGATTCGCAATCGTGAGTTCGCAGGTTCGAATCCTACTCATCATACTACCGACGTAAACCCACTCCTAACACAAGCTATTGAGTTTAGCTGGAGGGGTTAACAAGATTGCTAGTAAGTGAGCCCCACAATTCCAGATTCCTAGTTATCTTTTAAAAAAAATTGAAAAATCAAGCTAAAAAAAGCTCAGCTAATCCTAATCACGCCCAAAACCATTAGCAACATAATATGACAAAAATCTAAAAACGATTTTTCTATTCCCAGGGTGGTCGTTCCCAATACCGCAATCAAGACTACGACTACGAGGAGCCAGCACCTCGTCCAGCTCCTCGCCAGCAACAGCAGCAGTACAGACCAGCTCAGCAGCAGCAACAGCAATACCGACCTGCACCTCCCCCCCCTCAACCTCAGCAGCAGTACAGGCCAGCTCCTCAACCCCAGCAGCAATACAGACCAGCTCCTCAACCACAGCAACAGTACAGAGCTTCATCAGCACCTGCTCCTCCTAAGGTGAGCTTATGCATTAAGTATGTTTAGTCATGCCGCCAATTGCCGCCTGTTTGTGTTTCACCTTGCTAATCGAGCATCCATTTACTTACCTACAATGATGGCAAAAATATTAATATGTATGCATAATGAACACAGAAGAACAGAAGCGGCGGTACCCTAATGGCTAAGGCATAGGACTCGCAATAGTGAGGTCGAATTCTACCATTTCTACCCATTATAATACCGACGTGAATCCACTCCTAACACAAGCCATTGAGCTTAACATTTGCTAACAGAATTGCGAGTATTGTGGGACCCACAATCCCACATTGCTAGTTATTATAATAAAATACATATAGCCCTTGAATTTGACCACACCTTTCATAGTGCGAGAGCTTCCTGAGGTTGATCTTGAGATCCCCAGGAAGGTTTATACTTTACGAAGACCCCCCGTCTGTGGCGAGGCTCTCTCGCCGGAGCACACCCCCTGAGAGAGACGCCATTATGTTTATAAAATACTTACACTAGGCAAGTATTTTATAAACTTATTGGCGTCTCTCAATGCACAATTTAATAAAACAATTTCTTTAAATCCATGTTTACCATTCCAGCCTGCATTCTTCGCGGGAGCTGCCCCAGCACCGATATCGGACAACTTCTTCCAACCAGAGCCAGCTCAGCCAAGACACACACAGTTCAAACAAGCCAAGCAGGACTTCAGAGCTGCCCCATCCTTCCCGCAATTCTCCCAAAGCCCTAAACCTCAGATAGATTACCAGGATTACCAAGCTCCAGCTCCTCAAAGACCAGCCCAGAACTACAACCAACAAAGAAATGCTCAACCTTACTCCATGCTCGATGAACTTCTGAAGGAATATTCTCTCCCCAGAAATGGGGCAGCTCCTCTTCACGATATCACCTTCGGATCCTATTAGTTTAAGATCTCAATCTCATTTTGTAAATATGTAGAATATTTTCTTAATTAAACAAATTAATACTAAAGTTTTGTCAAATATATTTTTTGATAGGTTTTTGTGTGAGATTTTTTATTTTTACGGATTTGAGACATAGTACATCCAAGTAGTTGTAGTGAAATGAAAGGGTAAGTTTAAGATAGGACTACATATATTTACAAGAACTTAAAGACTACTTAAAATTAAAGATAATTTAGAACCGATGCTGGCGGAGATGCAGTGCGGGTAAGATGAGGCAAGATGCGGCACTCGTAGGTAGAAGCGCGGCACCGATAGGTAGAGGCGCGACGCCGGTATGTAGGGGCGCGCCGCCGGCAGGTAGCGGCGCGGCGCCGGTAGGTTGAGGCACGGCGCCGGTAGGCAGAGGCACGGCGCTGGTAGGCAGAGGCACGGCGCTGGTAGGTAGTAGTGGCGCGACGTCGGCAGGTAGAGGTGCGACGCGTCGTAGAGGTGCGGCCCGGTATATAAGAGAGGCGGCCCGGTAGGTAGAGAGGCGACGCCGGTAAGTAGAGAGGCGACGCCGGTAAGTAGAGAGGCGACGCCGGTAGGTAGAGAGGCGACGCCGGTAAGTAGAGAGACGACGCCGGTAGGAATGGTCTCTTTCTCGTAATTTCCCACTCCTTCTCTTTTAGAGAGCTCGTTCTTCCTCCTTCTCTTTTAGAGAGCTGGTTCTTCACTGCTTCTCTTTTAGAGAGCTGGTTATTCACTGACTCTTCTTCGGTTTTGTATCCATAAAGAAAACTCTCTAGAAGCAATTTAAAATTTTAAAGCTTAACTTATTTTTAATTTAGAATTTACGCACAGCTAGTTTCACAATGTAGACCATACTTTACAAAGAACTCTATGCTTATCTTGTTGTCATAGCAACCATAGAAAATATTTGTCGACATGACAGATTTGATGTATCAAAAATAAGGTTTATATAATAATAAGAGATATGTTATAAATGGCGAAATACAACAATGGGAAATATACGGAAATGCTACGAAATAACCCTACAAGGACATATATATATATATATATACGAGGTAAGAATTATCACTACATTACCCCAAAAACCCGGAAAATTTTCGACTTACGAAAATTTCCTTATCTTGAAGTTGGAAAGACAAAAATCCCACAGCAAACATACTCATACAAACATAAATAACCTAGCATTAATCATCAAACGAAGCGGGGTAGCGTTCACATTCAATGACGCGTACTCCAGGGAAATGTCACAAAGATGCAATAGAAATGCAAAAGATGAAACGGAGCTCAAGAGTCTCCAAAATTACGAAGTACATTTAGTACCTTTTGAGCACAAGAAGCTCAGTAGTAGAAGAAGAAGAAGAAGTATTGCGCCGTTCCAAGTTAGGCACAAGTCAAGTTGCTTATGAGCAAGGAGACCCGACAACAAGGCTAGAGACATTAAAGTCCGCCAAGTGTACAAGTCAAAGGAATAGTAATAGAGATAATGTGGGCTTCTTTAACGAGTCATAACCCGCTCGTGAAGAAAAGACAAGTTGCTTTAGAGCAAAGGGACCCGACAACAAGGCTAGAGACAGTGGGTTTAGAGCCCTAAAAGTCCGCCAAGTGTACAAGTCAAAGAAGTAAAAATAGAGGGAATGAGGGCTTGTTTAACGAGTCATAACCCGCTCGTGAAGACAAAGACAAGTTGCTTTAGAGCAAAGAGACCCGACAACAAGGCTAGAGACAATGGGTTTAGAGCCCTAAAAGTCCGCCAAGTGTACAAGTCAAAGAAGTAAAAATAGAGGGAATGAGGGCTTGTTTTACGAGTCATAACCCGCTCGTTAAGACAAAGACAAGTTGCTTTAGAGCAAAGAGACCCGACAACAAGGCTAGAGACAGTGGGTTTAGAGCCCTAAAAGTCCGCCAAGTGTACAAGTCAAAAAAGTAAAAATAGAGGGAATGAGGGCTTGTTTTATGAGTCATAACCCGCTCGTGAAGACAGAGACAAGTAGAGAGAAAATGAGGAAGGGAAATAAAAGAAGATAAAAAGAAAAAATTAATAAAGTAAGAAAAGGAAGTAAAAAGAAAAGGGAAGAGAAAAATTAGCATAATTATTTACTCGGTAAAAGAAAAAATTGTTATTTATTACAACTTAAAATCTTTCACATGCCATTTACCCGTATACCCGGTGGTATGATCTTCCAAAATAAAAACAAGCGGCGAGAGCTTTTGGATAATTTTTGCCTTAACAAATTTCGGAGCCAATTTTGCACTAAAATATGTACCGGCGTTACTTTGCACATAGTTCTTACGCCAAACTGTCTCACCCACATTGTATTCTCTAAAAGGATGCCGCAAATTATAACGTAAGGCATTTTTTTGGTGAGAAACGTAAAGAGCAGTCTGGACCTTGTCGTGAACTGTAGACAAAAGGCCTAAATTATTTGCATAAATATCACGAGGTAAAAATATCAGTTCATCAGTACTGACATTTTGTGCATACAGGGAACCACAAGTTATTAACTCATGACCAAACACTAAGAATGCTGGTGAAAAACCAGTAACTACATTCACTGCATTATTCATAGCAAATTGAGTTTTCGAAAGATGTAAGTCCCAAGATCTATGATCGTCTCCCACTAAAGAAGCCAAAGCCGTAATGATAGTTTGATTATATCTTTCGGTGGTGTTAACCTGAGGACAATAATAGGGCGTGTTAGACTGGTAGGGAATTTTATATTTGTTAAGTAAATTACGAAACTCATGAGATTGAAATTGAACCCCATTATCCGTAAGTATAGTCTGTGGGACTCCATGAATAAGGAACACCTGGTTCTCGAGTTTATCAATGATGTCAACTGCCGTGGCACGCTTCAAAGGAAAAATGAAGGTATATTTAGTAAATGTACAATTTATAACTAAAATATATTGATTACGACGTCTTGTCATTGGAAAGGGACCCATTAAATCCAAGGATATGGCCTGAAAAGGTCTTGAACAGACCTTAGATTTGCCCATAGGACCGTAGGGAGAATGGTTAGAATGCTTGTAAGATAAACATTTTTCACAGTTAGTAATAAATTTAGCTATATCTTTAAACATGCCAGTCCAATAGTAAAGTAAGCATAATTTTTTATATGTCTTGAAAATGCCAAGATGCGGTTCGTTTAGGGAACCGTGTGCCTCCTTAATCAAGGACTCCCTTGCAGAGGGAGGAGGAATTTCTTTCCATATAAAATCATCGTTTATAGCGTAAGGAGAATGAATACAACGGTAAGCTTTATCATCCTTAAGAGTATAGTTAGGATAAAGATCAGGTTTATTCCGCACTCCAAGAATCAATTTTTCATACGACTCCTGTGCTTGTTGGAAAGAGTCATTACTCGCCAACACTGGGCATGCCTTGATAGTATCTATGGCTGGGTCGACGTCGAACGACCTATCCCGTGAGAGTAAATCTGGAACAAGATTTTCTTTACCTTTTTTATGTTTGAGAACAAAATTAAAACATGATAAGCGAACAGTCCATCTAGCTAGTCTACCAGAAGGGTTTGAAAGATTGCTAAACCATTTGAGAGCGGCGTGGTCCGTATAAACAGTGAACTGTTTGCCAGAGTCTAAGTAACAACGCCAGTGTTCAAGGGCGATAATAACGGCTAATGTTTCGCGTTCAGTTGTAGAGTAATATCTTTCATGTTTATTAAGGGATTTACTCATATAAGCTATGACGACTTCGTTATCATTCTGAATTTGAGTAAGCATAGCTCCTATAATAAAATTAGACGCATCACAATGAACTGCAAAAGGAAGGTCAAAATTAGGGCAAGCAAGAACAGGGGTAGACACTAACGATTCCTTTAGTTTCAGAAATGCGGCCTCTGCTTCTGAATTCCAAGCAAATTTTGGAGCATTTTTACTAGAAGAGGTCAATTGACTGATAGGGGCTACAATAGAACTAAAGTTAGGGATAAATCTTCTAAACCAAGTGCAAGTACCGAGAAACTTCCTTACCTCCTTACGGGAAGTTGGAGTGGGGTATTGTAAAATAGCATCGATTTTAGCCGGATCAGTACGTAGACCATGAGCGTCAACGATGTAGCCAAGATATTTTAACTTGTTTCTGAAAAACTGACTTTTTTCAAAATTAATTGTTAGTTTCGCGAAAGATATTTTCTCAAAAATTTTGAGTAATAGTGAAATATGTTCCTCAAACGTTTCTGAAATACAGATTATATCGTCCAAATAGCAGAACACTTTATTTTCAAAGTCAGGAGTAAACAGCCTATCCATAAGACGTTGTTGTGTAGCAGGCGCGTTAGTGAGACCAAATGGCATTACTACGAATCTGTACATGCCTCTACCTGGAACATAGAACGCGGTCTTGTCTTTATCGGCGGGATTCAGAGGTAATTCCCAGAATGCCTTTGCAATATCAATACTGGAGAGATATTTCGCATTTCTAAGGTTATCAAGGATCTCATTAACCAGAGGAAGGCTGTATGCGTCACGGCGAGTAACTGAGTTTAGTTTCCTGCTATCAATGCAAAAACGCCATTCACCATTTTTCTTAGGCGTTATAAGTACGGGTGAGAGCCAAGGACTTTCACATTTTTCAATAACTTTCCATTTAATCATGTTATCAACCTCATTGATAAGTGCCTTTTGCTTCTCAGGCGAAAGTCTATAGCACTTTTGTCTAATAGGGAGAGTATCCCCCGTGTCTATTTTGTGACAAATTAAATCAGTGCGACCAAGTTCACCCCTGAACTCGAACGAAATCTCTTTAAATCGTTGGATTACACTATCAGCAATTGTTTTCTGAGAATCCGAGAGATTTTTGTAAGCTGAAACCTTATCGGTATCACTATCAATAGACGAGCAAAAGTTAAGTTTTGAGGTATCAGAAAAAATCTTCGATACTAGACCAAACTTTTTCCAAAAGTCTATACCGAGAATAAGAGATGGGAACATTTCTTTAAAAACGTGGGCTCTGATAATATGAGTTTGATTATTCAGAGTCAAAGGAAGGTCGAAATATCCGACAGATTTAACTTTATGTTTATTAGCAGTAGAGACAGTAATAGGATTAGACTTGAACAATGGGAAACCGAGTTTTAAAATCTCAAGATGTGAGTTATTGCCTAGAATAGTAACCGAGCTTCCGCTATCTAACAGGCCAGAAAATGTTTTACCATTTATCTGTACTCTTAGATAGGGACGTAAAGAATCTTTTTCCTTGTCAAAAAGAACCGAAGAAGTTCTATAACAGGTAAAGAAATTTTTAATTGTTTCTAGCCAATTTTGCCAATCATTGTAGTGAAATTTAGTATTATTGTTCAAGTCATTTATTAGTTTTTTGAAGTAGGATGAGACGAAGTAGTTTGCGAGGGAGTATTGCAATTTGGGCAGTGTGTGGATTTTACATCTTTAAGTCCGCAGCGGAAACAAATAAGAAATCTAGGCTGGGAACAACCTCTTAAGGTATGACCATTAGTGCGGCATCGAGGGCAAAATAAATTCGTTCTAAACTGAGAGGGACTGACGTGAGAAGTGACGTTAACAGTCTTAGAGGGCGACGCATCAAAAGATGGATATTTATTTGAAAATACCCTCGGAGGAAGGTTCCTTTGGGTGAAACCTGCTTGAGAGTTACCCCTGTAAGAAGAATTAAAAGAGTTAGCATTTTTACATTGGGAATGAGACGGATAAGACTTGTTAGTGGGTGCTCTTGCACTAGCCGGTGGCTTATAATTAAACTCTGCAGTAAGAGGGTTATCATCGTTTTGAGGTTCTTTAAAGTTGCGATCTTTATCTATAAATTCCTCGTATTTTTGACAAGTCATAACTAAAGAATCGATAGAGTCCACTTTCTTTAACGCTACAAAAACAGAGTAACATGGACGAATATTTCGAAGAAGAATTTCTAACTGTTCGTCCTCAGTTATTTTGTTGGTTAAACGTGTAAACATTTCAAACATTAACGATACATAAACGATAATGCTTTCCTTCTCCCCTTGAGTACGGTTCCTAATAAATGTAAGTAGTTTAAAATCACTATCATAGTCTGAGAAATCCTTTATTAGGCAGGTGCATGTTTCCTCCCATGTTAAAGAAGGGTTTCTGTTTTTTTTTAAACGGAACCAATGCAGAGCGTTATACGTAAGGAATTCCGAAGCATGGTTTACTAAATTTTGTCTTGGAATTCCGCGTGAGGTTGTAAATTCATGTAATTTTAATAGAAATGCTTTTGGACACGATTTACCACTAAATGCAAATTTTCGAAGCTCTCCTAACGATTTAGGGCAAATTGTTCCCGAAGTATTGACTACAGTAGGTGGGGAAGGGTTATCTAGACATTCTGCCCATTCATTGTCACCTGTTATCGGTTCAGTAGATTTGAAAGCCTCAAACCTTTTTTCGAGCAATGAGAGATTTTCTTTTAACTGTCCTAATTTTTCTAAGACAGACGAATCAATATTGGACACGTCCGTGTCAATACGCTGCAGCCTGAAAAATAAGTGATTTAAAAAAGAATTTATTTTTTTCCCAAGTTTAGTATTGCCAGAACTTATTTTGGTTTCCACATAATCTAAGGTGCATTTGATTTGGTCTGCATCTTCAGCGATCGGAAGGGAGGAATCGATAATATCCTCCGAAGGTAGGAGCAATGCTAGACGCTGAATTTGCTTGCGAAGACCTTGGACCGTATTAGCCGGATCTTCATTTCTGATCACAACTTCGTAGTCTAATTCTGGTTTGTTTAATAGATTAAAATCAATTACGCGTTCCATATTAAATCTTGTAATATTGATTTGCGTTTAAATCAATAAGTAAGTTAAAGTTAAAGTAACCGAGGGGAACCAAATAATAAGGAATGATTAATTAAACAAATTGCGCCAACCTTAATAGCAATTATTAACAATAGTCAACTAAAGAAAACGAGAGGGAAGAAAAATATAGTAGGCCGACACGACAGTAGGACAAAAAGAGAAAAATGTTCAGACCTAGTAAAAGAAACTAAAAGCTAGAAAACTACAAACTAAAACTAAAAGCCAAGGAAAGAAAAATATATAGATAGAGCATGAGACTACGATGAGAAACTACAATGAGAAGCGGTGAGGTGAGGGATGGTCTTCCAAAGTTGCAGCCAAATTACGCTAAAAGCGGTGGATACTTGTGCAAGTATTTATTTCAGAATTTTGAGAACGGGTCGTGGGTGGTATGCTTGATGGGCGCCAATCTGTAGTGAAATGAAAGGGTAAGTTTAAGATAGGACTACATATATTTACAAGAACTTAAAGACTACTTAAAATTAAAGATAATTTAGAACCGATGCTGGCGGAGATGCAGTGCGGGTAGGTAGATGTACGGCGTCCAGGCGGAGATGCGGCGCTGGTAGGTCAAGATGCGGCACTCGTAGGTAGAAGCGCGGCACCGATAGGTAGAGGCGCGACGCCGGTATGTAGGGGCGCGCCGCCGGCAGGTAGAGGCGCGGTGCCGGTAGGTAGAGGCACGGCGCCGGTAGGCAGAGGCACGGCGCTGGTAGGCAGAGGCATGGCGCTGGTAGGTAGTAGTGGCGCGACGTCGGCAGGTAGAGGTGCGACGCGTCGTAGAGGTGCGGCCCGGTATATAAGAGAGGCGGCCCGGTAGGTAGAGAGGCGACGCCGGTAAGTAGAGAGGCGACGCCGGTAAGTAGAGAGGCGACGCCGGTAGGTAGAGAGGCGACGCCGGTAAGTAGAGAGACGACGCCGGTAGGAATGGTCTCTTTCTCGTAATTTCCCACTCCTTCTCTTTTAGAGAGCTCGTTCTTCCTCCTTCTCTTTTAGAGAGCTGGTTCTTCACTGCTTCTCTTTTAGAGAGCTGGTTATTCACTGACTCTTCTTCGGTTTTGTATCCATAAAGAAAACTCTCTAGAAGCAATTTAAAATTTTAAAGCTTAACTTATTTTTAATTTAGAATTTACGCACAGCCAGTTTCACAATGTAGACCATACTTTACAAAGAACTCTATGCTTATCTTGTTGTCATAGCAACCATAGAAAATATTTGTCGACATGACAGATTTGATGTATCAAAAATAAGGTTTATATAATAATAAGAGATATGTTATAAATGGCGAAATACAACAATGGGAAATATACGGAAATGCTACGAAATAACCCTACAAGGACATATATATATATATATATATATACGAGGTAAGAATTATCACTACATAGTTCAGTCTTTCCCATAGTGATTTCTATATCTTATTCTCTCTCCACTGGCCTACTTAGTAACTACAGTTGGAACAACGTAACTTGACCGGATTGAAGTTAGTTTCTTATCACTTTCGCGCATGTCATAGAGATGCGACCCTAAAATTACTTACGAAAACGATTAATTATGTTTAATCGATTAAAAATACTCACAAAATGTTTATTCAACAATATAAAAATACTATTTAAATGCGTTCGTAAAAGTTTAAATTTAAAACAGTTACAGTAAATACTAAAGAAAGTTTGAAAAACAATTTCTTGACGATAAAAATCACATAAAACATGAGTTAGTAATACTAATTATGACAATGTAATGCGTAATCGCATCTCTAATTCTTTTGGTTTAGTTACCGCCTCCGCCCCCCGCTTCCTGTCATTTACTACTAAAAATGCATCTGCGCAACCACTTTTCGCCAACTTCAATCCGGTCAAGTTACGTTGATCCTACTGTAGTATGTATGTACGCTGGACTGAATGCCCCGAACAAAGTGACAGCAATTTCTTATGCCGAATCGAATGAGCGTCCTGTCAGATATTTGACACTTATGACAAATGAGCGTACCAAATGTCAAAATAATAATAATAATAATAATAATAATATCTTGGGACAACTCACACAACGTCGTCTGATCCCAAACTAAGCAGAGCTTGTACTATGGCAACCAGACAACTGATAAACATACTTATATATTTCTAAATACATACATATTATAGATAAATAACACCCAGACACAGAATAAACCATCGTGCTCATCACACAAAGTTTTATCCTGGGTGGGGATCGAACCCACGACCTCTTGCGTAGCAGTCGGATACACTCCCACCGAAATCAAATAAAAGTCTTGTTATTGTCTACTACTATAGACGTGTGTCTTCTACGTACTTGTCAAATACCAACTAACGTTAGATACGAGCCCTTTAAGCACTTAATGTCCTGACAGAAGGGGGGTACTAATTTCAAATTAGTGAAGCCGGATAATTACTGAAGTTAGTCTATATCACCATTTGATTGTGACTTGGTTCATCTAAATTAAAGCTACGGATTTTGACAGTGCCTATCTTTTAATGAGTTTCTTCCCAAGAGAATAGTGAATATTAAAAAAGAAACTATAAGTTCGAGACGTGTCTTTTAAAATACTAAATACCTAAGGGTGCGATTATGACGAAAATGTTTTCTGACGAATACAAACGGTTGTTTTTCATAATGAGTGTTTACTGTGGCATACATTATAATATTTTTGTCAGAACTCGCAACCCAAAGTAACCATAGCCTAAATATTACCATTTGCATTAGGTAGGTGGCATTGGCACCCCAGAAGTTTATTTTGAGCATCGATTTTTTTACTGAATTTCTAGGCTTATATACCTTTTGTGCCCTTTGTAGGCTCCCGTCGTGCCTGAATTATTCAGATTTGAATAAGGACATTCTGAACCCTACAAAAATAGTGAATATACCCAGGATATACTAGACATGATTAGAAGCGGACATGTTTATTGTCAAATTGTAACCGAGGCGCGTAGGCCGTACCCGGTCGTAACAGTCGTAGCAATCCAAAAGGTTTCTGAAATAATATGATCGCGTTAGTTGTCGCCTTGTATTTGTCGAACTGTAGGACTTAGTATCGGCTGAGCAAGTATCTTATCCACAGAACAAAAATACTCTACGAGAAGAATGTCAAGTTCCATAGAAAATGGTTTTCGCAACGATTAACCCCATCTACTGTGTGCCCTCAATTTCCATATGGTAGTGCCTGAAGACGGAGGGAGGGGGGCCACGGGAGAGATAGAGAGACCAGCTATCAGAATCACACATAACACTACTTTGTTTTTTTTTTCATTTTAATTCTTAGCTCGTACTCAATAAACATATCACATACAACAACTTAGGGCAATGGCAAAGACGGTTAAGTTATTAAAATAAAGAAATATAATAATTACAACAAATAGACAACAACAGCAGCAGCCATCTTATTTTTTAATTGATTTGCGGTGCCCAGGAACTTCTAATAATTTCCACCGCTTGTCATATCACACATGTACGAGTATGTTTATTTAAAGTTTATAAGTGTTTCCTTATGATAAAAATGCGAATTGTAGCATTTATAATAAACATGTTTATTTTATATGATTTATTTTATTTTATAATACGAAATTACAGTTATTAGAAGCAGATCAGTCTTCCCGGTCTTCTTAGGATATCCACAAGGGATCTTGGTGTTCCAAGTGTATTCTTGCAGATCTGGGTGACGCCGGTGCACTCGAGGAGTACATGCGCTATCGGTTCCTCCGTCTCCATGCAAGCTCTGCACATTGGACTGTCAGTGATACCTAAGGTGTGAAAGTGTTTATTCAGGGAGCAGTGTCCCGTGATGGTCTCCGTCCCCGTTTACATAAGGATTAGCAAAAGAGGCAACTCGAGGATTCCCCCACGTGGTGTCGCACTCCCGCTGTCTTTCTCGCTTTAGGAAATAACGGTAGGGCTAAAGTTTAGGAAAGTGCGATTCGGTGCGGCCAGATATAGTTCAACCCTTATCATGAATAATAGTGACTGTAATAGTTTTAGGCGACTTAAACTTAAGTAGGTATCGTTTCAGTATTCTGGGGATACCTTTAAAAAGACGGACGATGATTAAGAAATGCAGATTTATGGCGTTTTGTTTAGTTTTGTTAAAGACGAATCCCGTAGTAGGGCCCCCGACTTAACAAACATTCAAGTTGCGGTCACAAAGTACACCCAGACTCGGAACAACAATTTGTGGATCACATAAAGTGGTGTCCTGTGTGGGAATTGAACCCACGAACTCTTGCGTAGCAGTCGGACACACTACCTCCGCGCCACAGATTTAATTTAGAGCAAAGTGCGCGTCGTGAGTAGCACGCACGACGAGGGGCAATGCTGGTACGGCCAATATTTGGATGTTTGGCACTGGCGAATAGGCGAAATACAATAAAAGAAATTCGGTAAACAAAACGACCGCATGGGAGGGGCGGGGGCACGGGGCACTGGCCCCCACTTCCCCCTGGATTCGCCTATGTTTGATGAAAATCTGACCGATTTTCTAATCAATTTCATTCATGTTATCATCATTTAAGTTAAAAAATATTTAACTATTATACAATGGATTGCATACCTATGTGAAGATGGTCTTAAGGATGTAATTAAACGTATTTCAAGTTGTTAATTTTACTTATTTCTCAGTCATCACACGTAAACGTAATCAACACATAATTTTGGGGTTGTGATCATGACAGGTCAATTTGCCGCCGTCCATGAGTAGTGGTAATCACCGTCTGGATCATTATTCCGTGTCCACGGCAAGTCCATGCTTAACTGTCAAAATCTTGTCATAAGGTAAAACTTGTGCTCACAAATACACCAATCATGACACATTTATGCATTTCTAACAGCAGCGCTCCATTTAACAATGTGACATGATTTTGACAGCCACGCAAGGGCTTACCGTGGACACGGAAAAAGGTGAGACACTTGTTCATTTGCCCTCTGTATAATAAAAAATTACAACTTTAAAATGTATTAAAGATTATCTTTTCTTCTATAGACCTTGAAATACAAATTCCAGAAGGCTTTATCGAAAACCCATACATACCATTACCCAACACATTACATTATTGAATACGAACACTATAGCTACTGTTGTCATTGGGAACGTGGGATTGGTTCCCATAATTATAACGCATGGGAATTATTTGCGCGTATGTGTGTTATTTCTTAAGAACATTGCGTAATTAAACTATTGTTATGCATTAGTTTAGAATGTAAGTGCATTGTGCAGGTGTTTTGGTTTAGTTAATACTGTTTAGGTGGTATCATAATGGATTGTTATAGTTATGGCGTTGTTTAAGTATAAGTAGTTCGGTGTTGTTTGGGTTTATAGGTGCCTATAGTCATGACCTATGGGAACCTACACTATGATGGGAAAAGTAGGCTTATTGTATAATTTTATAAGCTACCTGTTTTAATCGTGATATTATTATTTTACCTTTATTTTATTCTCCGACGTTTCGACCGTATTGCAACGGCAGTGGCCACAAGTGGACTCCAGTGACCACACTGTAATCATGGTCGTTGCAATTTGGTCGAAATGTCGGGCAGAAAAAGGTTTTTTTTTCATTTTTGGAAAGATAACTAACAATGTGTCCCACATTACTAGCAATCCTGTTAACCCCTCCAACTAAGGTAAATTGTTTGTGTTAGGAGTAGGTTCACATCGATAGTGTAATAGGTAGAATTTGAAACCGCGACCTCACAAATGCGATGACTTAGCCATTAGTCTTTGTATATTACCACCTCATTTTGAACGAAACTCGTTTTAGAGTAGACCTCCTGGTGCAGCTCTATGACGAATATGTTGAGGGGTCTACACAGGAGCGCGCAGCGATACTTTGACGTTCCTCTCGCACTCAGCCATTCGTCGTAACGCCGTGTAGAAACATGTTCTAAGAGAGTGTATAAAAATAGGTGGCACGACGATAGTATCGCCGCGATTCTCTCGGCCGCCCGGCCGTGGAGACGGTCCCTAATGCTGCTTTTCGTTGCTGTGATATCCACCAATAACATTTATTGGTCCATATAGCTTACTAGTACTGGTGGAAAGGTGCAACAAGCAGTCATATCCTCGCAGCATAGCTCCAAAGCACATCTCTGGGGAAAAAGCACCCTAAGTGTACATTTTTTTCCGTGTGATGGATAAATTCTTTGATGGTTTACGTTGACCCTGAGGTCTGAACTCTGGCTAACGGTGAGGTCGATGAATATTTAAATGATAAAAAAATGGATCTAGTTGCTTGCTCCTTGTTACTTTAATATGCTTGGGTAATTTTTTGTTGTTTACATTAATTAAGAGCTTATTAATTATTACTTTTGTAAGTAAAGATTCTGCGTGACGAATAAATGCCATTCTTTACTTCCTTTTATTATTAGAATTAATATTTTATATTTAATCATTCGTTACAAGTACTTTGGCCAAAACTAATCACATATACATAGTTTTTACCTATGTTGTAAGAAGATGCTCCTACTATATTGTACCCTTTAAGGCTGATTTTATTTTATCTCATGTTTCAACTTTTTCATAATACAATTTGCATCAGTCCTTTAACATGGTGTATAAATATTAGTCGCAGCATCTTACCCCCATATCAAGTTTATAAACATTCAAACATTGTTTATTTTCTCCGGCTTTACCTATTGTTTGCAAACTTGGCTTTACATGCACATATAGCCCGAATAAAGAATTTTGATATTTGAATCTTGTTCCTGTGTGATGGATAAGTTCTTTGATGGTTTACGGTGACCTCAGACTATTACACAGATTCAGCACATAGTCTCCGTAACTTAGAATAGAGCTGCTTCAAAAACTGCGCAAAATATTGCCGTGCGATTACACAAAACCATGATGTCACTTGCAGTTTTTGCCACCATAACTCTTAATTACTATGAGAAAAACAAACACAAAGTTTCATTAATACTCTCGTTAATAGGTGCGTATATTATGCTTTGTTTTCAAGGTTTTTCCCAAAATAAATATCTGCAGTCGTAAGTTCATATTTAAACAATGGCCAACCTTCACGGCTACGACTCTTGGTACACAAAAGTTAGGCAGACAGTGAAAAATTGTCGCAACCCGTTGTGAATGTATGAAATTCTTTTATTATTTGATAGGTAGGTAATGTTATTAAGTTGTTGTAATATTTTTAATGCGATTATGTTCAAACTTGATATTTCTTCGTTTTTATTTTTATACTACCGCAAGCCCCGCCTTCACCCGGGCCTACTATATGATAGGTACATAAAATTAATAATAGGTTTAGAAAACTGACACGGAATAGGACAGATCTTATTCCCGTGCCAATGCCTATTCATTTTTGTACGATTTTTTGACGGGATCAATGGATCTATATTAATAATAGCTGACCCGAGTAACTTCTTCTGCGTAAATTTTCCCTGTTTCTGCAACATTTTTTATGGTTGCTCCGCTCTTTTTGATCGTAGCGTGATGTTATATAGCCTATAGCCTTTCTCAATAAATGGGCTATTCAACAGTAAAATATTTTTTCAATTCGGACCAGTAGTTCCTGAGATTATCGCGTTCAAACAAATAAACAAACTCTTCAGCTTTATAATATTACAGTATAGATTTATTATGGTATAATTTAAAATCATGAAAGTTCTTATAGGTTTGTGTTTTTCCTGGTTTTCATGTAACTTTTCATATTTAGTAAATTTTAATTTTCAAACTTTGAACAACAGTCTATTCGTGTTATTAAAATATATATATTACGGGTCTTAATCGCGTGAATAATTTAAGGTAAAATACCTTGTTTATTGCCCGACGTTTCGACCGTATTGCAACGGCCGTGGTCACGGGAAGACTCGTGTCTTCCCGTGACCACGGCCGTTGCATTGCAATGTGTACAAATCGCGAAAGTTTATCAACATTTATAGTCTATTCGTGAACTGTGCATTAAATTTGGTCAAAGGATGGAGAAATATACGATGTTGCATAAAAATTTTGGCTGTAATTGAAACCGCAGTCTATTATTGCAAAAACATGTAGACATCACGCTAATAACGTGTGAAATGTAAGTTTTTAAAATTTAATTAATACCCGTACATATATAAGTACAAATACTTTTTTAAATATTGCTTTTTGATTATTACTGCAGAATTACACATTTTTTATGTTAGCAATACTTATTATTTGGCTCAATTAATTACATTTATATATAATTAGTATCTATAATTACTGAAATTATCACATTAATAATAAAAATAAAATTTAGGTATAAAGCAATCGGGGACTTTAATCCTACCAAATAATATAGGACTGTTGAATACAAATATACCCAAAGAAGGGTTGTTGGAGTTGTGCAACATTTTTAATTGATGCTCAGCTCCTATTGGTCGTAGCGTTATATTATATAGCCTATAGCCTACCTCGATAAATGGGCTATCCAACACATAAAGAATTTTTCAATTCGAACTAGTTCTTCTAAACAAATTCTTCAGCTTTAGAATATTAGTATTGTAGCTATAGATGCGACAATTGATTGTCGTTTAGATAATGAATTTGATAATAATGGTAGTTATTGAGGCTTAATAGAGATAACATTACTGCGCATGCGTGCGTAACTTTTATGTTTAGTAAAAAATGGTTGTCTGTGAAGTCGGATTACGGGCGATAATTTTACGTGATAACGTCATAAGAAAACATTGATGACATTGTAATAAACAACCATGACTGTGACAGCTTTTTTATTATTTTTCCAGTAAAATCACATGTCACTGCAATCGCCAAAACATTGATGACATTTTAAGAAACAACCACGCCTGTGACAGCTTCAATGGACTCGAGCGCATGCGCCGACTGCCATAATACTTCAGCCTAACGTGACGGACTGTGACATTCAGCCTATCAGCAGCCGGAAGGTGACGGACCGTGACATTTTTTCGCGCGTGCACCCGGTCATCGATTTATAAGTCGTTATCACGTCAAAAATAGTAAAAAAATGGCGGTGGCTTGTGTATAGGTCTATTTAATATATTTATAGTGAATGTGCTCTATACAGGGTGTAACAGAAAGGTGTGGTCAAATTTCAGCAGCGGATAGGGTATGTTATCAGTAGTGTACCTACCATGGTGCCGTAGCTGGTTGCAATATTATTACATAGTTAAAGCATATTCTTTGTGTCAAAATTCAGTAATGAAAGGCGTATGGCATAAGAATTATACCTCCCCTGGTACAAAATTCGATTGGATTATTATGGCATTGAACTTTTTAAGTCATACTTTTTTAAATTAATAACTTTTTCATTCATAAATAAACGATTGAAAAAATAATAATTATTTTTTTAGGGTACTCCGATTTTGATAAAATTAGGTATGTGCACTCAGTATCATGGGCACATACCAACCCTTGAATATGACCACACCTTTCTGTTACACCCTGTATATTGCAATAAAAAGACACCATTCATCAACTTAATATGTGTACAAACAGGACAATCAAACAATAACAATTTGCCTGTCAAACTTGTGAACAAACATTGCGAAGTGAACGGATGTTACGTTCTTTATAAAACATGTACTTGCTATAGTATTGCACATTGTAATTATAGTGATTCTGCGACAATTCTTCTAGTAAAAGTAAACCGGCTTCAAAAGAGGTGTTTTTCTGTTTAACTCATATCTTTGTTTGCGAATTTCTCAAAATGGTCTAATCCAATTTGGATGGAGATTTTGGCATTCAATCAATTTTTATTTTTTTGGTATATTAATCTTTGTCCCATATTATAAGACACCAGAACTATTGACTAAAATGCTGGCTTCGCACTGGTGTCATATCGTAATTTTTTACACCTTGAGTTACATTAATGTAATTTTCGTAGGAATCTCTAATTTTTTTTTGACAATAAAGTATAGTCTACGTTACTCCCCGTTATTGTAGCTTTCTAATGGTGAAATAATTTTTGAAATCGTTCCAATAATTTTGTTTATTCGTTACATAAAAATACAAATGTTTCCTCTTTATAATATTAGTTTAGGAAGTATTGACATGTATTTATTTGGTTTAGTGGTTAGTGACCCTGCAGCAGTCTAAACTAGAGGACGTGGGTTCGATTCTCACCCGGGGATATCACTTTGTGTGGTCTAGGAATTGTTGTTCCGAATCTGTGTGTACTTTGTGCCCATGACTTGTATGTTTGTAAAGTCCCCCGCGACATAGAGCTTGTACCCTAGTGGGCGTTATCTGTATAAGAGCCATTTCGAAAATTTTCTATAATTGTGTAAGGAAGGACGTTTGTGCATCGCAATTTATTGAAATTCGGATTGATAATAATTATGTTTTAGGTCCGAATAAATGAAATAATAATACCTAAATAAAATAGCATAATTTGATTAATTGAAGAACAATACGTATTTTTCATTTTATTATATTTGTAAATACGTTTTATTTATATATTATCATTGTAAAATGGCCTTATTTTTCGCAAAAATTGCCGGCAGTTTTTATTTTTTTACAATTTAATGTAATTATTTTAAAACATGTGGTACATTATGTGTCAATAAATTTATGTATCTGATGTTATGGTAATTTTATACAGTCTATTTAAATAGGTTTAATGAAAGAATTACCCATTTGAAAATAGCTATACACATACTTTCCTTAACACTGGACTGTGGACTGCCTCTGTTGCGCGGTGGGAGTGTATCCGACTGCTACACAAGAGGTCGTGGGTTCGATCCCTACCCAGGAAAAAACTTTGTGTGATGAGCACGATGGTTTATTCTGTATCTGGGTGTTATTCTATAATATGTATGTATTTAGAAATATATAAGTATGTTTATCGGTTGTCTGGTTTCCATAGTACAAGGCTCTGCTTAGTTTGGGATCAGATAGCTTTGTGTGAGTTGTCCCAAGTCCCAAGGTATTAAAAAAAAAAATAATACCACGGGGTTTGGAATATCGATCACTACAAAGGGAGCAAAACAGTATTTGTGAAAGTAGTACATTAAAAAGCGGCGGTAGCCTCATGGCTAAGGCCGGTCTCGCAATCATGAGGTCGCGGGTTTGAATCCTACCCATTATACTACCGACGTGAACCCACTCTTAACACAATCCTTTGAGTTTAGCTGGAGGGGTTAACAGGATTGCTAGTAATGTGGAAACAAAATCCCTTAATGCAAGTTATATTTCTTTTAAAAAAAAAACTGTCAATCCTTAATGGATTGATCTATTTATAACATACTAGCTTTCGCCCGCGGCTCCGCCCGCGTGGATGTCGGTTATCGCGATAAAAACTATCCTATGTCCTTCCCCGGGACTCAAACTATCTCCATACCAAATTTAATCTAAATCGGTTCAGCTGTTTGAGCGTGAAAGCGTAACAGACAGACAGACAGACAGACAGACAGACAGACAGAGTTACTTTCACATTTATAATATTAGTATGGATTATATCAATAGAGTAAAAGTTTTTCATAACAGAGTGCTTGAAAATGCAGACCACTGACATGTAAATGTGAAATGCCTCATAAGAACAAACTAGAAAATAAACAAACGTACTGGTTCCTATAATACAGGCTATGTCTAGTTTGGGATTAGACACACGTGTGTGGTCCCACGATATTAATAAAAAAAAAATAAGCGTTTTTACTACAAAAAAGTATGTTATCAATTCGATACGTGGAAATGTAACAAGTATTATTGGTATTGTGGTGCCGGCTTAAGGTGCCGTGTGGTGCCGGCTTAAGAATAGTACCACCCCATCTCTACCCGTGGGTGTCGTCAAGGCGACTCAGGGATTTCACCCCGGAGGCCGTCCTCCGGGGTGAAATCCCTGAGTCGCCTCGCAGCGTCCTCTGCGTATTTAAAGCCTTACTGCGATCGCCAACCCGCTCGCTAAGCGTGGCAATTATAGCAATTACCCCCAGGATCTACATACTAGTAGGTTCTACTGGGGAGACCCGTGCCCAGCAGTGGGCCATCATATGGGTTGATATGTATTGGTATTGCGTGATTATTACATAAGGTGATCTATTAGGGCTTATAAACAAATTTCCGTACGTTTGTCCACGTATTTCTCCATACGTAGTGGTCATATTGTGGCCTACGTTTACTCCAATTTGGGGAACAGTGCAAGTTTCATCGAAATCGGTTCAGTAGTGTGGAAGATATGAATTAAAACGTGTAAATTTTACGCCCTGGCTTACATTGTTATAAGCTATGAGTGTGATGTCAAGGGATAAAACATCTCAAAAGCTTGGTCAAATATTATCCATACTAATAATATAAATGTGAAAGTAACTGTCTGTTACGCTTTCACCCTCATACAGCTAAACCGATTTAGATGAAATTTGGTATGGAGATAGTTTGAGTCCCGGGGAAGGACATAGGGTACGCGGGCGAAAGCTATTAAGAAATATTTTTTGTAATAACTAAAAATTAAAAAAAAAATATTTAAAAAAAATAAACAGATGTCAAAAATTATCTGAAAATAGTGAAATAATACTATAAAACATACATGAAATTAACCTGCATGTTTTTTTGAGGTCGGTGCCAGCTCGTACCAATAGGTGCCAGGTCGTATTAAAGATCAACCATGTTTACCAGAATTTTAGTACAATTACTACGAGTGCTGTTACCAATTTCAAAAAAAAAATTAGGTTAATTTAAATGTTGGCATTATTTAATTATTTTTAGTACATTTTTAAAAAGTGTTAATTTTTTTTAATAGCTTCTCTAGTATATATCGGAATCAGCTAATAAGAAGTGTGCCTTAAAGATGGTCTAATGCCGTGAAATCAAACTACAAAATTCAAATTTAAATCTTTTCATTACCAGAAAATGTACACAAAAAGAACTATTTACATTACAAGAGTATTACTTATCAATAAAATTAACATTAGCAAAAATAAATACCTTAATGTCTGGGTCTCTTGTCATCCATGTGGGGAGACCCCTCCTCCCCCAAGATCTGGATGTTCCTGACCTGCTTCCTTGGGGGGGTGGCTGTCGTCAGCTCCGTGGGGGGTGCAGGCGTCGGCGCGAAGTCAGGGCTGATCGCCAGTATCAGCATCTTCAACAACAAAGCCTCTCTTATTTCTGGTGGTAGAAACTCCGGCATCTCTTCAATATGGTTAGAGGATGACCCAGCCGTATCATAAGGCCTAGTGTACCTCCTTCTGGGGACATATCTCTGACTCTCATACTGATTCTCGTAACCCTGGTTTTGATACTCCTGCCTATACTGGTCGTATCGATAGTCGTATCTGTCATCTTCCTGATATCTCTGTTGATAGCGATAGTCATTCTCTGGCCTATAAAGAGTTGGTGGTATCATCTGGTCCATTAGAACTTGTAGTCGATTCTGGCGGAGAATCAGAATATGAAGCAAGCGTCGTAAATCTCTGGTACTCACAGGAGCTGCTATTGATGTCATCTCGTCTACTGGGTTGTATCTTGGCTGGAACAACGGCTGAGGTTGAGGCTGGGGCTGTGGCCGGTATGCATTCACGAATCTGCCTTGATACCCTTGAAGTGGAACTCCTCTTTCGTCAACTGGTATTGGTATAATCCTCGTTACTGGTCTCACTTCGTAAGAGTCCTCGTTAGGTTCAGAAGCCTTCTGTGGTTGCTGCAATGGTTCCTTCACGTACTGAGGCTCCAATACTTTGCTTTGATAGTCATATTGGAGATAGGGCCGCTGGTTTCCAATAGGAACTGGAGCACCAGGATTATCTCTTAAATATTCACGAGTTCTGAATTGGACGGCAGATACTGGTCTTCTGTAGATGGGCTGTTGGTATATCCGTTCATCGTGATCCCTTTGAGGTTGGATGTGGACTATTGGCACTGGATTGGCGGTCACCAAACTATCTTGGTCAAAGACACGTCCGGTGCTAGCTTCGATGGTAGTTTCCTGCTCCTGAATGGGTTCCTGGTATTGCTGTTGAATCTTCTGCCTAGCAGCTACTAAGGAATGTATCGGCACTAGTCTTGGTCGAGGCGTTGTTGTTGTGAATAAAGGACGAACGGTGCCCATAGATAAATGGCTTCCATATACGTCAGTTGAATCATCACCTACTGATTGCTGCAGACTCACCATGCGTGGATTGGGGCTCGTTCCAGTTAACTCCCGGCGTATCGTGTTAGCTTTATTAACATCACTTTCTTGAACTTTTTCCGTAATATGCTCATAAACTGGTTTTACAGTCACTGGAATTTTAGTTGTCGTTTGTCTCGTTATCAAATCATCTTTAATCATAGCTGACATTGGTTTTAATATTTGTGTGCGCGTTTTAACATCATCCAATTTTGGTTTGTACAAATTTAGGATGTTACTCGTAGTTTCTTCTGGTTTTTGAGCTTCTGTTGTCGTTTCCACGGGAGGTGCTCTAGAACTAGCATGAAGTCTTCTCCTCGGTATGGCTTGAATCACTGTTCCTCTCGTGGTGAAAGATCCTCTGGTTGGGTACACAACCGTTGGTAACGGCCGTCTGGTAGTTGAAGACACTGTCTTGTTCACTCTCACAATCATAGTTGGGGTACTTGGCGTCGTACTGGTAGTCACAGGAACAGGTGTGCTATCACTCGAAGAAGTATACGTCACTCGTTTAACTTCGCCATCCTGATCGATATATCCAAAAGTACCCTTCACATTGCCAAGGGAATCTCTATTTTCAATCTTAAACGTTCCATCATCAGCCTCATACCCTATTGTGTATGATCCATCTTCGTTTAAACGTCGAATTTGTTTGACTATTTCAACCTTTTTTGGGTCAGCAGTTTCACTGGCTTTTAATATTTCTTTGGTGGTATTATTGGATGATTCCGTTGTTGCATCTTTGGTGGAGTTAGTAGCTGATGCTGTAGTGATACACGCGATGATGATTAAGACGATCATCTCGCCGGAGCTTCTGTCGGCATGTCGGCGGTACGGCTGCGCCCGCGTCGCGAGTCCCCTATATAAAAATATAGCCCCACT
This sequence comes from Herminia tarsipennalis, assembly GCA_945859575.2. Taxonomy (NCBI): domain Eukaryota; kingdom Metazoa; phylum Arthropoda; class Insecta; order Lepidoptera; family Erebidae; genus Herminia; species Herminia tarsipennalis. The sequence continues at coordinate 1,824,466 of OX243834.2, read as the reverse complement.
CGCACCGCAGCCGTGCGAATATTACGCAAGTTGCTCTATTGTTGTCATTTCATTATCTGAAACGGAAAATCTTTTTCTACTCAACTAGACTTATGCTGTAAGTTCGCGATTGTTTAATTGTCCAAATAGTTTTGTAAAAAAATGTTTTTATGTGGACAGATTCGCTTTTTAGGGCAGTATAGATTCGTCGGTGTTATTTTAATAGAGCTATTGTTTTGTATGGCTCGTTTGGTAGTCGGCTGTGTGCTCCCACGGCAGTCAAAGTCAAATTCGTAATAACTGTTAGTTTTTAGGTCACGCGATTGTTAATTACTTTAGGAGAATAACATTGAAGAGCTTTTGTTTTTATTTCTGGTCTGTTGTGTAGTGCAAGGTTTACAATAAGAGTAAAGAAACAGTAAAGCGATATTTTAGTGTTACGAAAAGCAATGATTTGTTTTCTTTTTTATAAAAAGATAACTAGCAATGTAGAATTGTGGGGGACCCACAACTCCAAAGAAAGAATTTAACAAACAAAAACTCTTTTTTATTTCCATCTTTATTTCGTAAAATCAGGTTAATGATTATTTGAAAACATCAAACTAATACATACTAAAAAAAATATAAAATAATGATTGTTTGAAAAAAAGAAACAGAATTAGGTTAGACCAATACATACATTATAATAAAATATTATATTATATCTTTATTCAATATAACTCACTCATAGTTAATTTTTACTTTTAAATGTTTTAAAATGTGATTAACATTGCCTGAAACACAGGTTTTCCTAGTTCAGGCGTAAGTATTAAGCTAGAAATTTAAGTAAACATTTGTAATAATTGTTGTATCTTATCTATGCTTTATGGAATAAATAAATTGAAATTGAAAAAAAAAAAATAGCTGACGTTTTAAGAGCATTAAATTTACCTATCGAGCTTCTATTCATTTTGAAAATGAAATGTTTTTTTTTTAAGAATAATGTAATTGGGTCTCACCTTACAAGCAATCTTGTTAACCCCTCTAGCTAACCTCAATCGTGTGTTAGAAGTGGGTTATCGTCGCACCGATGCCTTAACCATTAGCACAGAATAAGTAATTAGGCTAAATAGTGAAACTACTCAAAAAAGAAGAAAATCCGTAGTAAACTACGAACTTTCTTCTAGTTTTAAGTAAACTTTAACACTGTTATAGAGAGAGGCGACCTCATGATTGCGAGTCCGGTGCCATAGCCATTAGGCTAACAATTAAAAAAAAGGTACATCAATTGATCGTGATCAGTCGCTGTTGTCTAATTAGATTCACATCAGTCACTACGTTTGACATCTTTATGGAACTAGCGGACTCGAGCAACTTCGTCTGCGTCAATTTTTCCCGTTTTTGCAACATTATTCATTGGTACTCCGCTCCTACTGATCATAGCGTGATGTTATATAGCCTATAGCCTTCCTCGATAAATGAGCTATCCAACACTAAAAGATTTTTTCAATTCGAATCAGTAATTCCTGAGATTATTGCGTTCAAACAATCTTTTCAGCTTTTGTAATATTAGTATAGAAGACAGTTCCCATAAGTCTATATTTACTTTCGGGCTATTCGTGACAATGTAATACAATAATACTTATTACTACAAATTCAAAAATATTTACTAATTTATTTCCTAATTAGGTAGGTACTTCCTGCATCCACATTCAGGTTCGGGACCACAAAGTTTTATCCTGTGGAAATCAGATCAACAACCTGTCATTATCGCCACTGTATAATACTTTATTTATACTTAGATAACGAGATGGAACGCTGAATGTGAAAAACATTTTGATACAGTTGAAATACTAGACTCGAATTTTGGTAGCCTCTGTGTCTGTGATTTATTTGTGACAAAATTCAAAATTCTTTAATCACTTAAACTCTTGTGATACGTCGGGATTCTACATGTAAATGTAATGCCAAGTTCATAAACAATAGGTAAAGCCAGAGAAAAAGAAGTTCCTGGCAATAAAAACTCGCGGCCACTCTTTTCAAATTGCCAATTTTACAATGTTTGAATTTTTATAAACTTGATATGGGGGTAAGGTACTAACTACTAGGCGACTAATATACTATACATCATGATTAAAAGACTGATGCAAATTATATTATTAAAAATTTGAAACATGAGATAAACTAAAACCAGTCTTAGTGGGTACAACATAGTAGGAGCATCTACTTAGAACAAAGGTAAAAACTTTATGTGCTTTAATATTGGCCAAAGTACTTGTAACGAATGATTAAATATAAAATATTAATTCTGATATCAAAAGCAAGAAAAATAACACGTTCAAAACTTACGAGGCTTAGAAATTAAAAATTACTAAATAATTTTAATTTCTAAACCCTGGGCAATTTGTGTAATTTGATTAACATAAATATGTATTAAATCTGTCCTTTTAAGTAATTCATATTAAAATAAACAGTTCAGTAGAGCGTTAGGATAATTTTAAATAATGTTGCCTACTATTTTCAGGGTGCATCTTTAAATATCTAATTCCCTTACAATCAGTAAATCAGAAAGATACCACTGTGAAATGAACCTATTTTGCCAGTTGCGATATTTGACCGATATAGGCAAAATCAGGATCGTTTACAAAAGTTGTTCCCGTAAACCTCAAAAACAAGACGAGAAACTAAATACTGCATACATATCTATTCTAATATTATAAAGCTGAAGAGTTTGTTTGTTTGAATGCGGCAATCTCTGGAACTACTGGTCCGAATTGAAAAATTGGCTATATAACATCACGCTACGACTAAAAGGAGCGGAGCAGCAATGAGAAATGTTTCAAAAACGGGGAAAATTTACGCAGACGAAGTTGCACGGGATAGCTAGTCTAATAGAATTTTAAAAGAGTAATAAGTTTTTCAGGTATCGAAATCGTATCACACAATTTAATTTTTAATAACATAAGGTAGGTTTTTAAATTAAACACTGAAAAACGATTAATGGAACTGTGAAGAAAGAAGACCCCTTGTGAAAGTGGCGTCAACTAGTGGCGTCAATTTTCGTAAACACCCTCATTGAAAGGGATGGCGCAGTCCTAGTCTATACGTCAATGGTACTAGTATAGAATTATATTATCTGTGGTATCGCCAAGTTTTTAATAACTTCGATTCGAAATTCGATTTCTGAATAGTTTTGACGCCCGCTTACATGTCGCAACAGAAACTATCCTATGTCCTATCTCGACACTCAAATTATCTTCTTTCCAATTTTCATCTAAATTGATTTAGTGGTTTTAGTGTGAAAACGTAACAGACATTAGTTTTTATGTAAAATATAACTTTTTTTTCAGTTTTGTATTTTTTTTTTATTATATTACCTACTAATTTATTTTATCAAATACACATTATTAATACATCTAACCAATGAACAAGATATTTACAGAATTATCTATACTAATATTATAAAGCAGAAGAGTTTGTTTGTTTGTTTGTTTGCTTTGTTTGTTTGTTTAAACGCGCTAATCTCAGGAACTACTAGTAATAAATATAACTTGAATTAATATTCAGGTTTCAAATATCGACGTTGCCCAAAAGCGACTATTATAGTAATTAAAACCAAGAGTAGTGTATAAGAGTTGTCCAAAGAGAATTTAACACTTCGTTTATTCATTTTTAGGGTTTCGTAGCCAAAGTGGCAAAATGGAATCCATGTTTTGCTATGTCTGTCTGTCCCCCGGTTAGCTCAGAGACCCTAAGTACTAGGAAGCTGTAATTTGGCATGGATTTTTATTTTTTTTCAGGTACATCCCCTATTTATTAAATTATAGTCAGTAACCAAAAGTAAACCATAACTTTGCAATCTTTTTATCCGACTGCGGAGTGTAATGTGTTTGATGTTTATAAATGTATGTGTATTCCTTTATGGCACTATATAGAACAAACGCGTGGACCAATTTTTTTTCTTTTTTATTAGTTCAATTTATTTAATGATAGTAGATAGATAGCAGCGGCGGTAGCTAAGGCATCGGTCTCGCAATCGTGAGGTCGCGGGTTCAGATCCTACTCATTATACTACCGACGTGAACCCACTCCTAACACAAGCCTTTGAGCTCAGCTGGAGGGGTTAACAAGATTGCTAGTAACGTGGGGCTCAAACCCACATTGCTAGTTATCTTTAAAAAAAATAAAAATAAGATTGCTTGATAAAGTTACACTAGTTATAATGAAACATCCACGTTCATTCGTAGATACATTCATCTAGTAGGTCTCACTTAGATAGGTACTAACAATTTTAAAGTTCACGTAGAATATACCAAGTGAAGGTCAGAGGCTGCTCTTATAGTGTTATAGGCTAGATATAGTCCCACACTTATTTATTACTAACTGTACTTGCAACTCGTCCGTCCTTATAAACGCTAGAGTAATAAAAAACCTAAGTACTCCTTACATTCTGAGCTGCCTGAAAGTGAAGGCCCGTCAAAATCCGTCCAACCGTTTCGGAGATTAGTCGGAACAAACAGACAGACAGACCGACAGACAGACAAAAAAATAAAAATTGTGGTTTTGTTATAAGTACCATATCTACAGGGTCATTTTTAATATACCTACTAATAATCTTCCGCTTGCATCTATTCATGACACATAATAACTCTGTAATATCAATTTTGGTAAATATTTAATATGTTAAGTAGTAATGACCTTAACCACGTACAGACTATTTTACTGGAGTAAAATCGTTGTTTATTGTGGGGTTTAGGTTTGTCTTAACCCTGACAAAGAAAAATAGATCTTACTTCAGGATTTCTCAGATGTGTGGTAAATTGTTGTGTGACAAGAGTGGTGGGTGGTGAAGGGTTAATTTGCTTTTTTTATAAAAAAATACATTTCGAAGTTATGTGGTTCTCCCGCTCTAGGCTTCTTTACATTATTAAAAAAAAAAAAAGGTAACTAGCAATGTGGGTTTGAGTCCCAAATTACTAGCAATCTTGTTAACCCCTCCAGCTAAGCTCAAAGGCTTATGTTAGGAGTGGGTTCACGTCGGTAGTATAATGGGTAGGATTCGAACCGACCGAACGAACGACCTTACGATTGCGAGACCATTAGGCTACCACCGCTTCTAAAAATCAATCACCTGTACTTTCATATGCATTTAGTAAAATACTACTATTTTAACATTATAAACAGACACATAAATTTTATTTATTTGTATAGCTGTATAGATGGAAGGCTAACTAAAATGGATCAGTAAGATTCTTTTATTTCTGCTTAATTATATCATTGATATACACATTCATTTACAATTCAAAATTCTTTATTAACTTCTAAAGCATTTTTTTCTGTCATTTCGTCTGTCTTGCTTCTTTGTAAAGCAAAATTACTGCACTTGTTGTACATTTAATGACAAATTCGCAAAACAAAACTTACAGTTGTAGAAGAGAAAGCTAGCAGCCATTACACTACATACAATAGGGATGTTGACTGTCAAATCAAATCAGTCTCTTTTTATGAAATGTCAAAACAAAACGCTCTATAAAAATGTGTATGGAATAACAATCTGTGACGTCATAAGTTCCTACCGTCAAATCATTACTTTTAGTATTCGTTTTCATGCTTTTAAATTCAAAAACATGTTAAATTGTAGAAGAACACTTATTTTCAGAGTATTTTAAGATCTACTAAGTATTAGATATATTTCGGGACTTAATCGCGTGAATTATTTAAAGGTACAAACCTTTTATTTACCCGACGTTTCAGTCGGCCCGTGACCACGATCGGTGCAATTCGATCAAAACGTCGCCTTTAAATAATTCACGCGATTAAGTCCCGAAATATATCTAATATGTATAAAAATCGCGAAAGTTTAAAAACAATAATTGCAAACCGCTACTAAGTATTACCTGGAGGCCAATTCACGTATTTAAAGCAGTACAGTTGCAGTTAAATTTCGATTAAAACGGCTATTTTCGTATTCTTGTAACTTTGGGATCGATCTTAAAAACGCTTGCGCTTGTACTAGAATGTCGTTATTGCACTCTCGAGACGCATACTTGACGCAAGCGTATTTGAGATTGATCCCAAAGTTACAATAATACAAAAATGGCCGGTTTAATCGCAACTTAACTGCAACTGAACTGCAACTGCACTGCTTTAAATACGTGAATTGACCCCCAGATTAGTATAAAATATTTTTTTTATTGTAGTCAGCTACCCAATTGCTAATGATTATAAAATATTAACGAAAGAGTGATATGCAGTGTTGGATCTAGGGATACAATACAGGCCCGTGCTCCCTATTCGAACGAGGTGAAGGCTCCTTCACTGTATTTCTTCATCAAGGTATTGCCTCGCCTCAAAGTTATCCAAGATTAGGCACTGGGTATATGTAGAGGTGGTCATGATGAGTGAGCTTTTGAACCTGCGATCTAACCTCCGTTATGTACGCTTTCGGTAATTTAGCATAACCAAATTAAAGTTAAGATGAGTCACCTGCACTTGTGGTTGTTATACCCATTTATGTAAAGATAAAATTGACTTCAGTATTAAAATCCCTTCACCATGAGTCTAGCACAGAAAACTCGTGGGAAGTTATCACAATACCATGTAGGGTACAATCGTCATTGTTATGTCTACTTATTATAATAAAAATGTTATTTGTTGATGATTTTTTAATGAGAAAGTCATTTGTTACTAATATAGTTTAGATTTACAATAAGTACCTAGTTAGTAAGACTGAAAGAAAGCGGGTGAATCATAATCCTACTGATATCTAGTAACTATGACCGAAAGGACAGATATTCTTTACAACTCATACAATCTAATATGTATCTATATAAAAATGAAAACTACTTACTCTAAATTACATCTATAATAATACAATACATACAAGATATTTACAAAAAAAAGGTAATTGGATTTCATATTATATTAATTTTATATTATTTTAAGCTTGATAAAAATCAATAAAAATAATTTTATTTCAAATCTATAGGTACCTTGCATATTTTAGAAGAAATGGAAGTTTTTAAGTGATCAAAGAGGTTTACTCTAATTCAATGAAAACGAAGTTTTGATCAAAAATTAGTTGGTTATATACAGATACAGCAAGAATCATGATCAAAGATCTATGGGTCGGACTTCTAGTGTTTATATAAAAAATATTTATAGTAGAATTTAAAAGTATGAAATATAAATAAACGAAAATTCACGAATTTCTTTTTAAAGAAAGAGAGTCGGCGAACTGAAACCGAATGAAACTTTTGCTCGTTAGTTTAAAAGTTTGAACTCATATCAATTGGATCACCTATTAAACTATCTAATAGCTGTAAACAAACTTAGACCCTAGTGGGTTTTTTTAAATACGTATATAGACTTGCTCTTGGCTCCGATCATGCCTAATGGTAAGCATTGATGAGGCCTACGATGGAACGACCACACCCAGAAGATGCTTAAGCAGTCTGGTCCTAAAAGTGTTTGGATTATAATTAATTGGAAATATTAAATACTTAAATTATTGGTGGAGGCTTAGCGTCCCAGTCGCAGGAACTAATTTGATAAAATATGCCCCATTTTCGCGAGCCATACGACTAATTAATTTAATTGCAACACACGTAGGTATTTATTATAATAGCCCGTTGAAATTTACAGAAATTCAAAGTATTGAGTCAAATCTACTATAGGTAGGTGTGTGTCCGACTGCTACTGCTGCAAGAGGTCGAATTTGATAATAGAGTGGGGTCCTTCTAATTGCGTGGTACTACTATCATATATATATATTTTTTAAAACGACTCCCGCATTTGGGTACAAGCCCTGTGTCGCGGGGGACTTTACAAACATACAAGTCACAGACACAAAGTACACCCAGACTCGGAACAACAATTTGTGGATCACACAAAGTGGTGTCCCGTGTGGGAATCGAACCCACGACCGCTTGCGTAGCAGTCGGACACACTCCCACCACGCCACAGAGGCATCTAAAGAGATACAATATTCTGAAAGTTTAGATGAATAGCTGAACGAATCTGAATAAAATTTGGTGTAGAGATATACTTTAGTCTGGACAGTATTTATAATAATAATCTTTATTTCCATTTCATTGTACACAATTACAGAATTTTAATTATTTGACTGCCTCTGTGTGCGGTGGGAGTGTGTCCGACTGCTACGCAAGAGGTCGTGGGTTCGATCCCCACCCAGGATAAAACTTTGTGTAATGAGCACGATGGTTTATTCTGTCTCTGGGTGTTATCAAAGACTACAATATAATACTGGACAGGTGTTATTTATCTATAATATGTGTGTACATATTTAGAAATATATAAGTATGTTTATCACTTGTCTGGTTTCCATAGTACAAGCTCTGCTTAGTTTGGGATCAGATAGCTTTGTGTGAGTTGTCCCAAGATATTATTATAATTATAATACTAGGTACATTTAGAAGAATATTTATCTAGGCTTTTTATCCCGATAAATTTACGGTTCCTAGTATTTTTATGAATACTGTCTTCTTTATTTATATTATAGTTTGATAATTTGTTAAGTTGCGGAATAGTAATAAATAAATTAAGTTGAAAAAGTTATAGGAGTCCTAATATTTCATTGTCGTATAAGTCACGCCATCTTGTGCCGTCCATACGCACTATTTTAAGCAATCGAAAGTTGTACAAACTACATTCATGCACGACTACGAAGTTCTTCAATTTTCCGCTAGAGGCCGCCACTTAACCTACTAGTTTTTTTATCTACTACTTCAATGACTTCTGAAAGGCGCCAAGAATGATAAGATAAGATTGACGCTGGGTATCCTAAAACCCTACCTAATGGACCGACGACCTAAAGAAGGTCTCTGGGATGGGGCTGGAGGCGGAAGGCGGAGAGCTGGGTGTTGAGGTTTAAATTAGGACAGGCCTATGTCCAGCAGTGGACTATGTTATCATAATGGCACTTCTGGCGCGGATACAAAGTGTTGGGACAACAGAAGGCAATTGCCCCTCCCTCCCCCCAAACTCGACCTGGGGTATTTCAGAATTTTGACACTGGATTGGAGTGTTTAGGCAGTCAATTGGGCCCCTCCCTCATATGGTGTACCGGTGTTGAATCATGTGCACCACCCCCAGTCATGCGAGCGACTCGCACTTGACTGGTTTAGTCAAATGTCCCCGTCCCCCCCAGAACAAAGTTCTGGATCGGCCTGTGCCACTTAACTCGCTTTTATCTTTTGAAAAATAGACCATCGCATCGATGGCACAGTGGGAATGCGTACGATTATTGTGTAGTCGTGTAGTAGTGATTTTGGTCTCGATCGACAGGGGACCAAACTTTTATGTGTTCCATATTTGTTCCGAGTCTGGGTATACTTTGTGTCTTTGTTAAGTCCCTCACTACGGCAACAAAACAAACGACAACGCTTTAGGGACTTATTATAACCTTACCATAAAGGTTATATGTCCCTACAGTGTAGTCGTTTCATTTTATCATTTTGACATTATAGATCGCGCCGCGCATGCATTTTGATGCATTTGTAAGCATTATGATAAAATTTTCGCAGTGTCCCCATGGGCTTGCCGTGGATACTGAAGAAAGATCGTGTACACATTGATTACATTCGGAGCTGAATACCATAGTAATGGCTCTGCATAGTTTCGGATCATTGGCCATTTTTGAGTTCTCTCAAAATATTTTCTTAAAGGAAAGAACGAGAGGAAATCTTTTGAAACATACCTAAGTATTATATACTTGCTTATTTGCTTATCATCTCCGAAAATATCCGACCTATTTTAATGAAATTAATTAGGTATAGAAATAGCTTGAAGCTCGAGGCATAACAGATTTTATTGCAATTCAAAGAATTCAAAACTCTTTATTTACTTAAGATGCAAAACAACTCTTGTGACGTCGGGATTCTACATATACCTACATGCAATGCCAAGTTCGCAAACAATAGGAAAAGCCGGAGAAAAGAACCTGGCAATAAAAACTCGCGGCCACTCATAATAAAATAGTTAAACTAGTTAATACATTATAAACAGCACCTATAAGTGGGAATAGATTTCCGACTAATGAAAATAAAAGTCCACATTTCTGAATCACGAAACACCGAGAAAACAGAAGGAAAGTTTTATAGGTACAAACTTGTATAGAATACTTAATTGTGACGTCATTGAGGGTCGTCAAATCATTTAAATAATATTTTTTAAACACGTTACATTGTAGAATAACACATTCGGTATTCTGGTATGATTAGTGAAAAAATATTTATTTCCCTTGCAGTCATCCATTAAATCTGTTCTAAATATTACGTCATATTTAGAAAAATAATTCAATAAATACGTTTATATATTTTTTTTTTTTTTAAGATAACTAGCAATGTGGGATTGAGTCCCACATTACTAGCAATCTTGTTAACCCCTCTAGCTGAGCTGAAAGGCTTGTGTTAGGAGTGGGTTCACTTCGGTAGTATAATGGGTAGGATTCGAACCCGCGACCTCACGATTGCGAAACCGATGCCTTAGCCATTAGGCAACCGCCGCTTCATTCTTTATGATTGTTGATGATAAATTGTTAATTTTTCAGTTATTTCAGGCAGTTTAAAGCGAGCTTTTAAGAACTAAGACCTTACAAAATATGAATAGAACTCTCTGGCTCATGGGTCAGACAAAATATCAAACAACTGAAAATACATACTCCCATACGCCCTCGTGAAACTAGACTAACAATAGGACCCTCATTTAATTTCATGTCATTTCATTTCATGTCATTTGATTTGATAATAATAATAATAATAATAATAATACTCTTTATTGTACACTAAATATACAAGAACAAGGTGGTATACATTGTATAACTTATATGTAGGTACAATGGGCGGCCTTATCGCTAATAGCGATCTCTTCCAGGCAACCTTTGGATGGATAGAAACAAATTATCTACAAGAAATAAATAGCGGTAGTGTACAGCATGAATAAATAATATAGGTATTTATTTTATTTTATTTATTTATTGTTACAGAAAGCTTACAGACTAATTGTTACATATACATTTTTTTTATATAGATATTACTGTTGCTATTTACAAGCTTCCGCATGTAGTTAAACAAAGGTTTACAATTTTAATAAGATATATATATATATTTTTTTTTTTTCGTTGATCCAGTGAAAAAGAAAATATAAAATGATACATAATCAGTAATTAATAGATTGGTGCTGTTATAAAGAAAATATTGCCATACATTTATCAGGTAGTTAGTTTCCTTCCGTTAGTTGCCTTACATTGGCAAAATAATTGTTTGCAAGAATTTGCCTAATTTTTTGGTTTATTGTACAAAATAAGTCGATGTCATATTTCGATGATATTTTATTAAACTCTGAAGCACTTCGTAAACAGAAGGTATTTTTTCTGTAATTGGTTGTTGCAAAGGGTACCTCCAGTAAAGGACGCTTTCTAAGTCCGATCTGATTTGTCCTAAGATGTATTTTGCTAAGCAGTGCTGGACAATCAGCCAAGCCCTGAGCAATTTTGACTAGCAAGCTAATGTCATTTAGATTACGCCTGTTTTCTAACGGCATAAAGTGGTATTTCTTACAACGATGATCATAGTCATATGAACGTTGGTGTGCTTTATAGTCCAAATAGTGCAGAAATTTTTTTTGGACAACCTCAATTCGAGATTTATAAACCTCATACTGTGGGTTCCAAACTTGACTAGCGTACTCCAGATGACTCCGTACGTATGAACAGTAGAGAACTTTTATTGGTTTTAGAGAACGAAATTCAGAGCAGGTCCTGATAATAAAACCAAGGGCATTGGTCGCTTTTTTTATAATGCTATCCGCGTGATTATCAAATAAGAGCTTATTGTCATGGATTACACCTAAATCTCTTATGCTATTCACTGTAACAATTTTTTGTCCATGTAGTGAGTACTCAGACTGGAGCAAACGGTTTTGTCTAGAATAAGTCATATGGAAACATTTTGATACATTCAACTCAAGTTTGTTAGTAGCGCAGTATAATACAAAATTATCAAGGTCTGATTGAAGATTTATGACATCGGATTGATTACGCACTGACTTTAATATTTTCATATCATCAGCGTAAAGTAAGATTTCTGAAAAATTAAAACAGGATTTAAGGTCAATTATAAATATAGTGAACAGAAGTGGTCCAAGAATGGAGCCTTGCGGAACACCTGACGGAACTGAGCGCCACCCGGAGGTGTAACCACCTAATACTACTGCCTGTGTTCGATTGTCTATGTAGGATGCGAACCATCGAAACAGGTCACCGTGTATACCCGCAGCCAACAGCTTTCTTAAAAGTACTCGATGATTTATACGATCAAAACATTTTTTATAATCTGTGTATATTACATCTACTTGACACTTTTGCTCCATCCCGTAGGTTATAATCTCATTGGAAAGTGCCAAATTAGTTACCGTAGACCTTTGTCTAAGAAATCCATGTTGTTCCTCGGGAAAGTAGCATTTTAAAGCAGAATAGACAGCGATGTGCACCAGGCGCTCAAGAACTTTAGCAAGTAGGCATAACTTAGAGATATCATCGGTAGTTCTCAACGTTGGATTTGTCACCTTTTTTTAAAATAGGAGATATAAAAGCGGATTTCCATAACGTGGGAACAACACCTTCTCTTAGGGATCTGTTAAATAAAATACTAACTGGCGATACCAGACTTTCCGCGCATTTTATAATGAAAATAGGTGGGATCATATCTGGTCCTCCACTTTTTGAGGGATCCAAGCCTTTTAGGAGTTTTAATAGTTTACTGGGACACACAGCGACACTGTTTAGGCAGCCCTGACTAATAGACTCAAAATATGTTTGAGGGGTGGAATCTTGAAGATTCGTATCTTGGTAGGTAGTTTGAAAATATGACGCAAATAACTCAGTGATTCCTTCTCCTGTGTCCGCGCTTGCATTTAAGTAATGCATGACTTTAGGAAAAGAGCTACTATTATTTTTACTTTTAACATATGACCAAAACACTTTAGGATTACTAGCAATCGATGATTCAATTTTGTCCATATATTTGTCAAAGCAATCTTTTTCAACAAGCTTAGCTCTGCTTCGTAAAACCGAGAATGAATGATAGTCTGACAAATTACCATATTTTTTAAATTTAATGTGGTACTTATGCTTCTCTTTTAATATTTTTATTAATGCTTTGGTGTACCAAAGTGGGTGCGAGGATTTTTTAAATGTTTTAATAGGAATGTTTGCATTTCTAAGTTCGTATAATTTATTATAGAAACGATCAATAGCTTGGTCTAAAGATATATTATTTAAATACTGTACCCAGTCTACTAGAGCTAGTGCGGAGGATATTGCCTGATAGTTTCCACTATGAAATAAATACTTTACACTCGGTTTTTCGAACAATTTATGCGTTTCAACAAAACTAGCAGTAATATGTAAAGGTCTGTGATGAGCATCGATAGGTACCGCAAGTGGCTCACACTCCCTAACTGTTAATGAGTTATTGGAGAACACAAGATCGAGTAGTCTATTGTTAATATTTCGCTCACTATTATATTGTGCAAGGTTACAAAAATTAAGGCTATCAAAAAAATCTATAAATAATCTATATTATTACATTTAGCTATATACAATAAATAATCTATATTGTTACATTTAGCTATAATATTTAAGTATAATAATCTAAACTTATCAAGAAATTAGAACAAAATAGATATTTATAGTTTTAAGTAGTCAGATAATGAGCCTTCAACATCCTTTTAAACAATACCAACGACTGAGCACGTCTAATAGGCAAAGGCAATGCATTCCAAAGTCTTGCTGCCTCAACTGTAAATGATTTGTCATAAAATCGTGTGGAATGCACTGGAATTTCCAATCTCAAATCCTCCGATGACCTCAGGGACCTCGAATGCGTGTCATGCAGGAACTTGAAACGTTCTTTGAGATACAAGGGAGTGAAAGGATTAAAAAGTATACTGTACAGCAATGAAAGAATGTGAGTATTCCGACGAAGACGAATTGGGCCACTTGAGCTCGTTACGGAATTCTGAAACGTGATCATATTTGCGCAAGCCAAATATAAATCTAATACATAAATTTAAAATGATTTGATTTCTTTTTATTTGATTTCATTATTTTTATTTCTTTTTATTTCATTTATTTTAATTTCATTTTATTTTATTATTATACGATTTGGCAGCTTTCAATTTGACGAATCTTTAGATTTCTTTGTTACAAAACTTCTGTGAGTGCATTGTTTCTTCTGTAGATAGTCCTGGTGTTTTGTGCCTTGCTATCAATAAGCAAATGTCTAACGATAAATTCATTTGCCTATTAATAGTTTTCTCCTACAAAAATGCGGAAGTCTCTGTAGTCTGTAACGTCAGTGGCGAATGGAAACTAGTAACTGATGTCTGAGTTAATTATTATACAGTTACAAATACTGCCGGTAAAGTGATAATTCATAGATTAGGTATTACTGACTCTGTGGTGACTGGGCAGATCAAGATATCTGCGTGGTTGAGCAACGTTACCAGACGAGACACTACACAGTCGATACAGTCGAGATACCTGAGGAAATCGAGAGTTTTCTTAAACACCTGTATGCGTGACGGATGGCTAAACCTACGGGACTTAGCGTCGATGACCACAGAGCCCCACTCACGCGCTACTATACCAAAGACATTCCGGATGTCGACCTGTGGGTTAATTCACGTATTTAAAGCAGTCCAGTTGCAGTTAAGTTTCGATTAAAACGGCCATTTTCGTATTCTTGTAACTTTGGGATCGATCTTAAAAGCGCTTGCGCACCGTACTAGAATGTCGTTGTTGCACTCTCGAGACGCATACTTGACACAAGCGTATTTGAGATCGATCCCAAAGTTACAGGAATACAAAAATGGCCATTTTAATCGAAACTTAACTGCAACTGAACTGCAACTGCACTACTTTAAATACGTGAATTGACCCCCTGGGCGAGGTTGGGGCAGTTCTCGAGCAACTTAAGAATAACAAAGCGTCTGGTGGTGACGGAATCACTACAGAGCTTCTAAGAGCAGGCGGGACCTCAGTCCTGAAAGAGCTAGCGAAGCTCTTCAAATGCGTCATCCACTAAAGTTTAACACCACAAGCGTGGAGCGGGAGTGCAGTGTTTACGTTCTTCAAAAAGGGTGATAAACCCTTGCTGAAGAAATACAGACTTATCTCGCTCCTGAGCCACGACTACAAGTTGATCTCGAGAGTGATCACGAACCACCTCGCTAGAAAACGCGACAAGTTCCAGTCCCCAGAACAAGCCGGGTTTTGAAAAGACTTCAGTACCGTGGATCACATCCATACTGTTCGACCGAAAAGTATAATCTCGCTGTACATGGCTTTTGTGGACAACAAGAAAGCCTTTGACTTCGTCGAAACTTTGGCGGTTCTGGACATAATTGGGAAAGTAATCCAGCATAGTAAAAACAACTTCGAGGAAGGAGTGGACAAAAGGATCCAATTGGGTTGTGCAGCGTTCAGTAAACTTCGTCTAGTTTTCACTTCGCCTCTACCGTAATGCCTGAAGACCAGTGCGTCGTACATGTTATGGATTACGTTGCTGAGACGAAGACACTTACGGTTGGGCTACTCCATAAATTTAAAGTTGCGCAGCGGGCAATGGAACGAGCTATGCTTGGTTTGTTTGAAGGATTAAATTCGCAGTAAGGTCTGGATGACCTTACAAAGAACTAAAGTTACCGACATAGCTAGCAGGTTAAGCACGCTGAAATGGCAATGGGCTGGCCGTATCTGCCGAAAGACCAATGGCCAAAGGAGCAAACATGCCCTAGAGCGGAGACCACGACTTGGTAAATGAAAGGTACGATGGCCCCCAGCCAGATGGACCAACGACCTAAACAAGGTCGCTGGATGTGGTGGAAATTAGGAGAGGCCTGTGTCCAGCAGTGGACTGATATGGGTTGATGACGATAAAGCAACATTACAACTATCGGTCCACAGATGGGTGCCTGTTTTTGAACATTAGGACACCTCTCCGTACCTCGGAGAGCACGTTAAGCCGTCGGTCCTGCGCCTAATCTCTCTCCGGCCGTCCGTTGCTCGTCCGGTTGTGTCGGATTTCCGTCATCTTCCGTCTGTCGGACAATGAGAAAGAGGGAATAAAGAGTGCACACTTTCCGAAATAAATGTAGTTTTCTTTCTTTCTCTCTTTCACTTGTGTGTGTCATATACTCGTGCTCTATATTTCCTTGACTAGTCTCCAATGAAATTAGTCGCCGTTACCAATATCGGTTAGGAGACCATTATCATTAGTTCAATAACAAAAGAGCTGCACACCGATCAGCTTCCGTAATTTAACACTTAACTGTAGAATTATGCAAAACAATTTTATACTTTATTAAAGGAAGTTCATGACTAGTGCCGTTTCTTGTCTTTATGTAATCAATTAAATAATTATGTATACCTACATTACCAACGTCTCAATTATGATTTTAATCCTTGGTGCACCCGTACGTCTATCTATTGTTAAACCCTGCTAGAAGGGATAGTACGTAAGTATAATGTAACAAAACTGAAAGACATGTTGTAAAAAATATATTGATTGTTAAATGGATATTTTTAAAATGTTCAAATGATAGTTGATTAGATATCGGTTTGCTGATAGATTTTTTCTATAAATGGCCTAGATGAGAACCGAATTTGCTCACAGCTAATTATAAAATAAATAACGATTTCCATTCCATCTGAATAAATAGTTATAACCTACAGATATTTAAGTACCTTTTTTTTTAGTCTTCACATTTGAGGGCATAAATTAAAGGGTCGTATAAATCAAAAGCACAGATAATGTTATAAAAAATATAATTTATTATTAAAACAAAAATATTACAAATTAAACATTTGTAAGTTTTTACAAAACACACTTCAGGGACTGTCACGCACGAAACGCATTTCATACGTTACAATATTTTATACTTACAACACTATTTACTACAATTACATTAAGGTACTGATTAGACACAGCGATTATGTACACGGGGCGGGAGCGCCACTGTCCTTCCATAAACACTAGATTTAAACATACACACTTTCGCACATGATTATACCTACCGACCAATCGGAGACTTGTACGTTGCATATGGCCTTACCTCGTGAGACGTGACTAACTGGTCGGTGGCCATTAACTAGGTCATCTACCTTACTGCTAGGGACTAAAACTGGATGCCGTGCCCTCTGAGGAAGGCATCGATCTGCCCCGAGGACGCTGCTTCCCCGCGAGGAGCTACATAGTAGAACTGCGCAGGTGCGGCCTGTCCTTGTCCTGATAATCTCTGAGCCTGGGCCCTCGCTGCAGCTCTATCTCTTTGCAACTGGTTCTGTTGAAGCTGCTGTTGTTGAGCAAACAACTGCTGAGAGTTCTGGAACTGGCTCTCAGCCTGCTGTCTTTGATATACTTCTTGAGGGTTCTGGAGCTGGTGCCTATATAGTGGCCCTGAAGGAGCAGCAGTCGATGGCACAGAAGGCAGCTGTGGAGATGGCACGAAAGGTCTTGGTGCGTGCGCTTGAGGTGAAGCCACGTAAGGCTGCAGTCTCTGGTTCAAGTTCAGCTCTCCTTTAGTCTGAGGCAAAGATTGGAACAGCTGGGTGTTGTAATGTCCACTTTGGGGATCATAGACCAGTTCTGTAGAGTACAGTGGGTTGCCACTCGGGGCAGGTGCAGCAGGGGAGGTCGCTTTAGTTGGGCTTGGGAGAGCAGCAGAGGTGGTGGACTGCAGTTGGTTCTCACGGTGGAACTTGGCGAATTCAGCCGCGAAATCAATTGCCCCAGGTCTGAGTGTAGTGCCAATGGCAGGAGCTGGAGAGGGCGAATAATTAGAAGCGGGGGATGGTGAGTAGCTAGGTGCAGGACTGTACTGAATTTGAGGCTGGGGTTTCGCCGTGACTTGCACCAATTGTGGCCTGAATGTAGTCGCGGGTGGCAGAGTTCTGGGGGAGGTTACTTGTAATGGACGGGGAGTGATAGCGATGGGCTGGGGTTGGTAGGCTGGTCTTCGGGGAGCTGGAGTAGGGCGTTGAACAACTCTTTGCCTGATGTGCTGCAGGGGTTCTTCTTCGATTTCACCATCATCAGCATCGCGGAAGTCGTTTTGGAAGAAAGTCGTGGGTGGTCGTGGTGTCGTGGGCCTAGGGGCTGGTCGTCTGGGGTAGTTGGGTTCAGGATCGTCTCTTTCCGCGGAGTCAGGTGCTGCGGGTTCCTGGTCTTCGTCATCAGGCTTGTTGGGGTCGCAAGGGTTGCCAGAGACGTAGGTAAACTCTCGTTTGTTGCCGTCTGGGTCGACGTAGCCGTACTTGCCGCGTACCACGCAGTCAGTACCTCGGGTCTCCTCTTTGAAGGAACCGTCAGCCGCTTCGTAGCCGAATGTGAAGCTACCGTCATCATTAACCTGGAATGAAAAGTGGATACTTTTAAATTTGACAGTAAATATTAACATTAAGACTTTCATGCTGCATAATTAGAAATATATAAAAACACTGTGACGAACTTGGATCAACTAGAAACATCATGGTCAAAATAATCGAAACATCTCGGCAAACCCCCATGTTTTTATTATATTTTTGCTGATTTTCTTATTATCTATTCTTATTGTTAAAGATGGCTCTAACGTGTGACTGATGTTTGTTTATGTGGATTTTAAAATAGTTTCAAAAATAAATATTACTGATGTCAGCTATTTTACAATTAGGATAAAATTTAGCGAAGGATTGTGTGAGACCAAGTTTTCAGGCAGCACAAAATTAAAATTAGGACCAGGTCAAAGGTTCTACGTTGATCTTTGTAAACTTTAGAGTGACCGTTTCTACAATATTCAAAGATAATGATCATATAATGTTCATCCTGCCTTATTGTAGTTCCTGATAGTCTGTACGGGCGGCTGCTTGGGTCCTTCTTGCACTTGCTGCTGTTGCTTCAGTCTCGATTGTATCGGCTGACGCTGCCTGGGCTCGTACTCATCGTCCAGCCTCTCCGCTGCTCTGTAGAGGCCATCGTATTGGTCCGATGCCACCAGTACTACCTGGAAAGTTTATGGGAAGAAGGTTAAAACTCGTCACGAGATCAAAGACATGCTGAACATCCTGGATATTATAAATATTAGTTTGGAATAGGTTTTATTTTACAATGTAAAATAGAGAAGAAATAATTAGATAAGATTTTTATTTAGTACATAGAAGACACATAGACATTATTATAACTAGGAAACTAGTTAAAAGAGAAATAAACAAAAATGAAAATAATAACAAAAAGAATTAATGAAAGAACAGAAAACAAACAAATAATAGAAATGAGAAACGGGGAACAGAAGAAATCAATAAACAAAACTATACCCACTCAAACATATTCTTTCAATATTTGCCGCGTACCATGTGTCAACAGTGAAAATGATTTGTGAAGAGAATTCATAGAAAGTTTGCTTAAAAAATCTGACATGAAATTACTAATAGCAGGAGCTGCTAGGACTTGAAGTGGGGCAGACCAAGTCCAGCCAGAAAGAACGATGACCTAAAGAAACTGGAATCGACTGCATTCATAAGTGGCGTACATTGAAAGAAGCATCAATAAGTGACTCAGTCCAGGAGTGAACCTTTAGAGGCTGATGATGTTCATGTGCAGTTTATTGCGATTGTTACATTTTAATGAAATAGACATTATAAGCTCCAAAAAGATCACCTGGTCTCCAGCGGCGCGGTCCTGCGCCTGTGGTTCGTAGTCGTACTCGTCAGCGATAGGCTGCTGGATGCGAGGGCGGTGACGGGCGCCTGCTGCTGCTCCTACGCAGAGAACTAGACACAGCATCTGAAAAGAAAATTGTCCAAAGTTAGATTACCATCATAATGATAATCACCAAGAGTCCTAGACTGAAGACTGCAAATCGGTAAACCTAAGGTAGAACGACCTCAGATGGACCGATGATTTAAAGAAGGTTACTGAGGTGTACTGGATGCGGAAGGTGGAGGACCGGATGTTGTACCGTAACTTTGGAGACGACTATATCCAGCCACAGGAATCAATCAATCACTACTAAAGAGAAGTTGATACTTGTGCAATTTCAACAAGTCAATATACTCTTTGGTTACAGATCTGGTGTGATCTTTTTTATCTGGGGTTTTAGGAGATTTACTATACCGTTGTCACTAGAAAAAAGTTCGATAAAATCATTGTTTTGAGTTTGGGTGGACTTTATGCAATTGTTAGTAAAGTCCCCTTAATAAATGGAAAATTATCTTTGGTCTTTTCCTTAAAAAAGCACATACGAAAAACTAAAATCTCATAAATACGTCGCCAAATCATCTGCATCAGATCAAGTCCATTACTATTGCATTGATTAAATTTTATTACTCTGAATCACTTTCCGTAATCTAGCATAACATATTCATTTCAAAACCGTACGACATTTATGCAAGGCCAAGTTTCAAGTTGAGTGACCATTAGTACAAGTTATCACATAAGTTTCACTGACATAGATTTGAATAACCTAACCATTAGACCAGCAATTTGTTCTAGACTACATAATCGGTAATATTTTTCACTGGAATTTAATTAAGGTTGACCAATGTCTTTTGTAGTATAAGATATATTGCTGAAAGTTACGAAACAGAATTCTTGTGGCAGGAAGGTTGATATTAGCGGAACGGATCGCGGGTTTTGCGGTGACGAAAATGTTACAATACGTACTTATTGCTTATCAATAACTTGAATCTATTAATAGAAATCGGTGCAGGATGTTACGATAAATAAATTGTATGCAATCGTTATTAAAAAGTGTAATCATTTTTTACAAATCAAACCGTTATTGAAAAATGAAATCAATAATTGAAAAATGAAATTGTTATTGAAAAATCTCGTCAAGTGCAATCCGATAGCCCACTGCCTTGGTGGTAGAGTGGGAGTGTACGTTTACTGCGCAAGATATGGTGGATTCATTCCCACTCAAGACACCAAAGCGATCAATCTCATCAGAAACAAGCCAACTACGCAGGATGTATTATACTTAGTGCAGAAGTATATGCACAGACACAATTGCCCTCTCTACTCCGTCACTCACAAAGTCCAATGGGATGGAAATCCGACACTACAAAAGAGAGACTATATGCAGTTCCGACACCACAAACATTTTTCTAAAATAACCATCTATAGGTCGACAATGTCAACTTTGCTTAACTCGGTCGTCCCTGAGTAGTGGTTCCCTCATATACAATGTGTGTTTTGAAACGAGTTGCGTTTAATTACATTTCTTACAAATGAATAGGTACTTATTACTAAGCGGAGTGCGTAAACCTATTAAGTGTTTAACCTAAGCCCTCATAATATAATAGTGCATCTCGTAACGTTAGCCCTTCGCTGTTAATGACCGCTACGAGGTTGGAAGGTCATCTCGTAGTGCGTTCACCTCGCTTACGTAAGCTTATTATAACTATTTATGAGATGAGCTGTGTTTAAAATGTGATGGTTATTTGCGCATTGATAGGAATATGGGAATGTTTTTGCGCAGTGTCCTAAAATTTCAAGCCTTGACACATTTTTTTTACTGCCTCTGTGGCGCGGTAGGAATGTATCCAACTGCTACGCAAGAGGTCGAGGGTTCGATTCCCACACGGAACACCACTTTGTGTGATCCACAAATTGATGTTCCGGGTCTGGGTGTTTGAGTCTGTGACCTGTATGTTTGTAAAGTCCCCCGTGACGCAGAGTTTGTACCCTACTGCGGGATCATATTTTTAGAAAATTGTTTAATATTGTTTTTGTCCTACAAAGTATTATTATCGAAATAGGATGGAACCTCTAGATCTACTCTATTTCTCTTAAACGAAAGTCATAAAATTGCGTAGTCTTATGTTGCCGGCTTTGTATTTTGCCCATTTCTAACTGATATTTCGTTTTTATTATCCAACATTCATCGATATTCATTTGTTTTTCCAACGTGTTCATTTCACTATATTTCACGTATGTTCATTTGTAATTGTATGTATCATTTGTATTAACCGATATTCATTTCTGTTCATCGAGGTTCATTTATGTTTACCACATGGGAAGTAAATAGTCGCGAGTCAAGAGGAATTTCGCTATGCCCTAACCACTCTTACTTTCTTTACTGAATATAGAGTAGAGATGTCGACAAACAAGTAATTCAATAACATAATGATTATACAATTGCAGTACGTGTAATTACAAAACTGGGCCGCATTCCTGCGCATGCGTACGTAACGCTAGGGCGACCATGTTGTAACAACTATAGGTACGTGACTACAAAAAAATTGTAACGTTACTTTCTATGAAATCATGCTATCCTAATTATAAGTTCGTGAGACTCATAGATGAGTAACGGTTTTCTAAAAGTGTCAAACAAAATAAAGTAATTTCCGAAACCTGCGCTTTACGAAGGCGACGCTGAGCTGCACCAGTCTATTCGTGACCAGCAATACGGTCGAAACGTCGAGCCATAAAACAAAGGTAAAGCTTTAAAATAAAATATTTACGCGATTAAGACCCTATAGCCAAAATTCTATAATGTGTACAAATCGCGAAAGTTTACGAACATATATAATCAAAAGGTACTTTCAAATATTCGATTAAGACTTGTAATATCTATACAAGGTTATTTTTGGTATAGTGCAAAGTTCAGACAACCCAACAAGGTTTTTACGTCAAATAGTCACATAAAAAAAAGAAAATGAAAATATTAAAAACTTGCAGAGTTATAAGCCATTCAAGTTGTCAAGTGTTCTTCGTGCTATCGCGTTAATTGCGTCTCGTAGTACATAATCCATGGTTATTATTAAAAAATAAATGACATTTTATAAAACGATCTCGGAGAATACGCCAAGCCTTTATCGGTCCTGAGATCACACTCCGATCGTGTCGGATTTTCATTTCATGGGACTATGACAGTGGTGGAACAAAGTTACACTTGCGTCTACTCACGCACTTCTGTTTTATAGTATCTCATGCGCAGTTAACTAGTCTTTGAGACGACTAGTCGCCTGTGACTAAAATCGGTTAGAAGTTATTATAAATTTATAAGAAATATTCGGACCGTAAAATATAATTAACATGATATAACGTTATTTATTTTATTTTATATAATAGACCACTTTCTTTATCACAGTCCAGTGATTTGACTATGATAAGTAATTTTAATTAACTTAACTTTCTTTGTTATGTATTTTACGATAATTAATTGTTATCTTATAACATTAAAAAAATAAGGCAAGTGATATAAATGTTACATAATTTTATACTTTTTTACAAATTACCCAAAAACAACACGTTTATAATTATTGAGAGGCACTCGACCCCCAGTTTTGCCTGAGCCCCATTTACTAATTACAATCTGAAAATCTAAGTGTCAATATAATAGAGATTTTTATAGGGTGTTCAATAGAGATTTTAATACTAAAAAACAATTAAACCCATCATTACCATTATTCTGGTTTTTTTTTCACTCAATCATACTTTATGAACACAAACCAATCGGCAAAATTGGTCATACATACCGTTCTCTGATATAAACTATCCTTAAGAATATACCTACTGATAAAATTTTGGCATTTGCATGTGCGCAAAATCTGCAATAATAATATGCAATGGAGATCCATTGAAAACATAACTTGGTACGAGTAGTAATCAAAGAAAAATATAAGGAGTTTTCTGGTAAAACAATTTTCTGATGACATTCATAAATAAATACTGAACTTATAATATACCCATGTTTAATTTTGTATAATAGAATGCCCTAGTTTGGTCTGAGACAAAAATAAGCCTAATTCTTGATGAATCTTTTACCACAATCCAATTAAATAAGCCAAATCCATATTTGGCTTATTTAATTGGATTGTAGGCAGATATTTTTCTTAAATCCGTGGGAAATATCTTCAGTAGCCCATGCTACTGAAGATATTTCCCACGGATTTAAGAAAAATATCTGCCACCAAAGGAATGAGTTCATTATGTAGCAAATAGGGAGACTATTTCTATGTTGGTATGTCAGTAAGGTCATATGTGTTTCTGCAGGGTGAACGTAATATAACTCTGAATTTAGAGATTATGATGCCAGAGCTCATCTCAAATTGTTGTTCTTATTTTATATTTTCTTATCTGAGAAGAATTTTTGAAGTTGCCTTGGAGCAGCCCAAAAACTCGTACAACCTTGCTGAACCCCAAGGAGCACGATACATCTTTACGCCGTGCCCTCAAGAGTGCTTAGTGAACGGATTATAAGCTATGGGACTTTTCTTGACTACGTATCCTCTATGATCAGACATTTTGTAACTTCAATTGAAATAAACTTGTTAATTCAGTTACCTCTTTTATGTATCACTTAATATTACCCTAATACCAGGGTACTACGTAGCATTTGGCAATTAAAGAAGATGTTTTTGCTAAATTCTGTCATCATCTCTTGTTTAGACTTGAACAACTGGACAAACAATCGTACGTTCCCATCAATTGTATACAATACACTTTCAATATTAATTTTCAATTTCAATTTTAAAATTATTTATTCACTTAGGATGCAAAACAACATTTGTGATACGTCAGGATTTTACATGTACATGTAATGCCAAGTTCGCAAACAATAGGTAAAGCTGGAGAAAAGAACCTGGCAATAAAAACTCGCGGCCACTCTTTTCAAATTTACAATTTAACAATGTTTGAATGTTTATAAACTTCCTATGGGGGTAAGGTGCTGCCACTAGTATACTATACACCATGTTAATAAAGGACTGATGCATATTAAATTATTAAAAAGTTGGAACATGAGATAAAATAAAATCAGCCTTAGCCCACCTATTCCATCGTTTTTACCCTTGTTTTAAGTAGATGTTGTACCCATACAACATCTACTTAAAACAAGGATAAAACCGATGGAATAGGTAATAGTAATAAAAAACATAGCCTATTTGAAAAAGTTTTGCATTAGTTTTAGGCTTTTAAAATAACTAGTAGTCTGTATCCATTTCAATAATATAATTTTCTATCGAATCTTCGTTTCCCGTATTCGTCCTATTTTTATTTTCAAAACCATGTATACTCTACAACGGAAACCGACCATAGGCAATTGTCAAAATGACATATTTTTAAACATTTTTTTTTTCTCAATGAGCTTCATTACTGTGAAAGTGTCATTCTTTTGTTATGTTTTATATTATGTGAATATGTTTATGATGTCGATTGTCGTCAAATACTCTGTAAGAAAATGACTTAGAAACTTTTTTTAATGGCAGTTTACATCATTCAATTTGGCGGCACTTTTTAATGAAGAGCATTTTGTGATGTAACTTAAGTAATGATTACCGTGCCTATGCGTACTTACAAAAAACAACCTAAAAAATTTTATACATTAAAGCGCCGAGCATACTGCTTGTGATCTAAAGTTCTGCAGTCAGATTTCTGAGTACCGCAGTCCCTGATGCGACTGAGGTTCTGATGACCGTCACAGTCTGACTGCTTTCGTGTGTGTAGGATTGTATATAAGCCACTTCATAGATTACAGTGACCGTGGAATGCAGAACTCTAGACTGCTGGCAGTGTGGTTGATGGTTTTTAAGCTCTGACAGTTTTTTGACACTTATCAAAACGCGCTCACTTCGAACAAAGGTTTATCTATTGATGTAGAGACAATAACTACGCCGACTCTTTCGAAAGAGATAACGCTACTTGGTGGACCTGTCAAAGACTGCACGAGTTTTTTTCTCTTTCACGCTTTGCAGTCAATATTTACTTTTTAATTGGAAGGGATGGCATGGTCCAGGTCGTCAATGGTGGTTTTCAAGCTGTGACAGTTTTCTGACACTCATTAAAAAACTATCACAGCTTGAAAACCACTAACTGGCGCTAACTTTGAAGCTTTGATTATATAATGTCTAGATTCCTAATTCCGCATCTAAAATTGAAGCAAAGAACTGTCAAAAAGTACGGTCAAATGGACGTACTTTTTAACAGGTAAGAAGACTTCTATCAGATGTTCTAGCCATAGTTCTCTCTCTTCTCTTCTTTCAGTTTTTGGCAATCTAGCCGTTTTAACGGCTAATTTCTGCCAGTGTCAAGTATTTATGCGCTTATTAAAAGCACAAAGTCTCGTTCTTATTCAATTATCACGTATTCAAATCATTTTTTACAAGATAAACTCGGAGCTGTAAAAATAACTAGCCATAGTTATTCTAGCGCGCCATTTTCAACGAGTGTCAAACGTCAAAAATAGTAGCTTCATTTTTTTTATAGGCTTACTGAGGGAATGCTCCATCTATACATTATATAATCAACGCTTTGAAGTTAGGCTTATCATAGTACAAACTCTGCTTAGTTTGGGATCAGATGATCGTGTGTGTTATCGCATAATATTTATTCATGGAACCCAGTTTTAAAATGTATCTAATAACCCAGAATAATTATTGAAATACCGTCGTTTCGAAACCTCTTTTAGAGTAGCAGCAGCCCTATTTTACCCTTTCCCGATGGTACATTTAACCTGTACTGTTATTTATATAACAAGATATCGTTAGCAAAGTGCGAGCTTGTTGTGCAATAAATAAAGGACGATCTTCCTTTCTAAATAGATGCGTCGAGACGGATCGATTTCATGCTCTTAATGTCTAGGTACTATGAGAAAAAAAAACAAAAAAGTATATAGGTACTGAGACAACTCATGCAGACTGCTCATTTTTATGTTTATGCGAGAGTACGAAGAATTGGGACACATGTCCGTGTCTATCTTTTTTTTTTTAAAGGCTACTCCCGCAGTAGGGTGCAAGCCCTGTGTCGCGGGGAACTTTACAAACATACAAGTTACAGACACAAAGAACACCCAGACTCGGAACAACAATTTGTGGATCACATAAAGTGGTGTCCCGTTTGGGAATCGAACCCACAACCTCTTGCGTAGCACTCGGACACACTCCCACCGCTCCACAGAGGCAGTCTGACGTTGGATTGGCGTTCGGTGGAGCATTTACTTCCTCCCTCATCATGCTGTGCACAAAGCATCCACTGGGAAGCTGCACACTGTGTGTCATGGTTTTGCGCGGACTTCGTCAGATGTTTCCCTGAACCAGTGCTTGCACTCTGGTCCCAAGTTGGCGAAGGACCTTTGTAACGTCATGGCTAATTTTCGTCATCACTAGTTCGTTTTTGTTGCCGACAAGATGATGTTCCGGCAAACTATTATACATCCATATGATCCGTAAATTTGGCCGAACCTGTACTACAACCAGACAACTGAAAAACATGTTATACAGATAATTACACCCAGACAGAATCAATAATCAGATTTATCCTTTGTGAAAATCGAACCTATGATCTCTAGCTTAACAGTTAGAACTACTAACCACTAGACTAACAGGCCACTCATTAAAGAAAAAAAAACATTGAAACCGCCTATAACTGAGACAATGATTTTGTAGACAAGTTTGCAATTCAATATTTTTGTATTGAGTGGCACTAAATTATTAGGTTGGTACAGTCCCCCGTTTCGGTTTCAATCCAGTCCGGCGCAGGTGGGCAGAACTTCAATGGCAGGCAGACTAATAGGGAACTTATTTTTATAGAATAAAAAAACCGTGAAGGTATACACTTTAAATAGACTATCAAGCTTATTCATATATTTTTTCCGCAGTGTAGCTCTATTCATAGAGAACTATTTAATATTACGGCCGCAAACTCACTTTCGCTGGTTGGGTAATGTAGCTGTGTTCGACACATTTTAATGTGTTTGCTTTTCTAAACATGGCTATGTTTATTAGCCCCTTGGGGTGGGATATAAAGGATAAATAGTGTTGAGTTTTAAATGGGTTATTTCGATTTGTGTTTGTGGCGCGGTGGGAGTGTATACTGCGAAGCAAGAGGTCGCGGGTTCGATTCCCACACGGGACACCACTTTGTGTGATCCACAAATTGTTGTTCCGAGGCTGGGTGTACTTTGTGTTCGAGACTTGTATTTTTTTTTTTAAATAAAACATTAATAGCAATGTGGGATTGTGGTTCCACATTACTAGCAATCCTGTTAACCCCTCCAGCTAAGCTCAATGGCTTGTGTTAGGAGTGGGTTCACGTCGGTAGTATAATGTGTAGGATTCGATCCCGCGACCTCACGATTGCGAGACCGATGCCTATCCATTAGGCTACCACAATCCCACATTGCTAGTTATCATTAAAAAAAATGCTGCTATCATTTCGTATGCCATACTTCATACTCGATCAGATATAGAGAAAATATATCAATTTGCTGATTCCAATTGATCTAAATTAGACATGTCTGTACCGATACTAGTTGTGTAAACCAGTTTTGATTTAATATGTTATGATTGCCACATAAGTTAATTCTATCTTAAATATATCACTTGCATATTTAATCGACTAATTAATAGTGGAACTGTGACATATACATGTGTATTTCGAAATGTATTTACATATATGTGAATGTCAATGTGACTTAGTTTCGTATACTTCATATTTTAACTGCGAAATTTAATGTTGTTTAACTTTTTTGCGTAATTTTTTCCCGTTTTTTTAACATTTTTCATTGCTGCTCCGCTCTTATTGGTCGTAGCGTGATGTTAAATAGCCTATAGCCTTCCTCGTTAAATGGGCTATCGAACAGTGAAAGATTTTTTAATTTGGATCAGTAATTCCTGAGATTACCGCGTTCAAACAAACAAACTCTTTAGCTTTTTAATATTAGTATACATACAAATTATATAAATATTATTTGTTACTTTACGAAGGTTATTTTCTGATTGGATTAATTTGTTTTTTTAAGCGTTAACTGTGTTTTATGATGTGTGATTTTGTTTTGAGATTTTTATTAGTGGTTGCTGTAACCAAGGTGTGATAACATTTAACATACATAGTTATATGATGAAATATATGTCACTATGTACTCAGTACATAGTTTAGATGAAAAATAATATTATAAATATGAAAGAAACTCTAGTTATCTGTTCGTCTGTTACGTTTTTAAGCTTAAACCGCTGAACCGATTTACATGAAATTTGGTATGGAGGTAGTTTGAGTCTCGGGAAGGAAATAGGATAATAATATATTTTAATCGCGATAACCGTCATTTACGCGGGCGAAGCCGCAGGAGAAAACTAAAAAAACCTGACTGATTAATTCATTTATCAACGCCTAGCCTCAAACCCATGGAAGTAGATAGCTTAAATTCTGCAGAGAGGCGAGCGACTCGACTGTCTCTGTGACGTGGTGGGAGTATGTCCGACTGCTACCCAAGAGGTCGTGGGTTCAATTCCCACACGGTACACTACGTTGTGTGATCCACAAAATGTTGTTCCGGGTCTGGGTGTACTTTGTGTCCATGGCTTGTATGTTTGCAAAGTCCCCCGCGACACAGGGCTTGTAGGTGCCTCACAGATGGAGTATTTTTAAAAAAGGTACACGGAAGGCGACTTGTAATAATAAACAACTAAATAAAACAAACTATGAATCAACGCGTAATGAAACATTACAACTATAATGACATTATGTAATGTTAATTTACTTGTATAAAACTATGTGTGTCACATAGATCATTTAACTTTGCCAGTGTCGACATTGTACTCAATTGAAATACTTTTATGTTTCTAAGGAAGCAAATAGACCAGCTAGTTTTATATTCGCGTTGACAAATACACACAAAAACAAACATTGTCATAACATCCGGTTTATTGACTCAGTATTGCCCGAGCAAATCTATACTAATATTATAAAGCTGAAGAGTTTGTTTGTTTGTTTAAACACGCTAATCTCAGGAACTACTGGTCCGAATTGAAAAAATATTTGTCTGTTGGGTAGCCCATTTATCGAGGAAGGCTATAGGCTATATAACATCGCGCTACGACTAATAGGAGCGGAGTAGCGACGAGAAATGTTGCAAAAACGGGGAAAATTTACGCATACGAAGTTGCGCGGGACAGCTAGTCTATACTAATATTATAAAGCTGAAGAGTGTATTTGTTTAGAATTGAAAGATTGTTTAGATTGGTGCCATCCCCCCCCCCCTACCCACCAATCGAGAAAAGTAGATGTAGTACACATTTGACTGGTATTTAGACACTTGTACCAAGAGGTACATGGTACATGGAATACATGTGGCTGGTGTTTAGACAATGGTACCACGTAACCCCCTCTGAAATTATGAAAACCCACCCCAAAAGTTATCCTGGGTGCAGCAATCATACTCACACCAACTGCGTCACAGAAGTACACCAAGTTACCACAGATACATAAGGTTAACCCCATCATGGTTCAGTACAACAAGCTCGTAAAGGCATAATTACCAGTTAAGTAACACACGGTCACGACTTCGAGTCCCGAGGCGATAACACTGACGAAACTGTGATAAATGACCCGAGATTTTGTTAATAGATAGGACCCTTTTTATGATACTTGTATGTAGAAATTGTAGTTATTATAAAAAGAGTTATTTGACCCCTGGCGTCGCTTACGTTAGACTGCCTTTGTAGGACCAACGGGTCAATTCACGTATTTAAAACAGTGCCGTTGCAGTTCAGTTGCAGTTAAGTTTCGATTGAAACGGCCATTTTCGTATTCTTGTAACTTTGGGATCGATCTCAAAAACACTGTCGCACCGTATTAGAATTCGTTATTGCACTCTCGAGACGCATACTTGACGTTAAAGTTACGAGAATGCAAAAATGGCCGTTTTAATCGAAACGCTTTAAATACGTGAATCGACCCCAAGAGATACTGTATGAAACTACAGAACAGGGCCCGTAGAAAAATGGCATTCTATTCGATTAGACTTTACGCTAATCGTATAGAATGACGTCGTTACGCGTAAATACCAAAAATTGTTAATATGAGATTAGCAGTAGTGCACACGTCATTCTATTCGATTAGCGTAAAGTCTAATCGAATAGAATGCCATTTTTCTAGGGGCCCAGACTAGAAAACGTTACTTAATATTAAGAACCCTCGACCGTGGTAATCTTGGTCTCGATGAGTACCACAACAGTATCAGTGAAAAAGTGATACTAACACGTCATAATGTTTCGGTTGAAGGGTATTGTAGCAAGTGCAAACTAATGTCTCAAATGAGGAGCGCGGTGCGGTGACATTCAGATCTTTGCCAAACAAGGATTGGGGTATCATTGATACTGTTATGGGCTAGCGTGACGCTTCATCAGGCGCATGACCTGCTCGTCTGTTCATTTCATAGTATGAACAAAAATAAGAGTTTGTTGAATACCTCTAAAACGACTGACCAATTTGTTTTCAATCACAGCTAACATTCGATCAACCTAGGTTTCTAGAATTAGCATCCAAATCTGGGAGTTAGACAGGGTACATTCGTTCCGTGGCGAATTCTATAACGCTGTACTAATCGTTGGCAAAAAAATAAAAAAAGTCTATGGTCTCCACCGCAAACGTCAAATTCTATACTATAATTGTTTTCCCTTAACGACATCGCTTTTCGAATGTGATTTTGTCTAGTCCCTCTGTTTATCCGTTTGGGAGCGGAGATGTACCTATACGTTAAACTTAGGACACTCCTATTTTTGCGCCTGGGCTATATAATAACCTCGATATTAGGAAACCTGTCTGTCACTTTTGCATTGGGACGGCTGTGGATACTAGGTACTACTTTTAGTACATATTATCTCGATAATCGCCAGTAGATACACAACTCAGATTATACATGATAAGTTAAAAACAAGTTTTATTTTTATTCTTCACTAGCTGATCCGCGCAACTTCGTATGCGTAAATTTCCCCCCTTTTTGCAACATTTTATATAGCCTATAGCCTTCCTCGATGTATGGGCTATCCAACAGTAAAAGACTTTTTTAATCCGGACCGGAGAAGAAGATATAGCAGGAATTAGAGTAAAGTCTAAGAGCACTTCATAATACCTATTTTAAAATCCTTCCTTGAATGGTGTTTCATTGCCAGATTTTTACAAGCCTTTCCTAACTTTCTTTTTAATGGGGCGTCTAAACGGGCCATTTTTTACGGCAATTTGTGGCGGCACTATTGGCAACTAATTGCTCGGCAAATAATGGCAATATGTCTGCAATTGTATGGCGCATGATTCAGTTTCCTAAACGGGCTACACAACCCGGTAACAGTGAAATAGAGAGCGACTGAAACAACAACAAAATTGGCCGGGCAACATTACGGAAAATCGACCGCTCAGTGATCGTCTGGCAACCATCAAATCAATATTGGAGAGTACTGCCATATTGCCTGCCACAAATTGCCGTAAAAAATGGCCCGTTTAGACGCCCCTTTAGGTTAATGAAAAGAACACCGTGAGAAAACATATGACCTAGAAATGAAACTTTAAACATGAGTTGTGACATCATTCAATTCAGAAACATGTCTGCATCCTGCAATAAGGATATCAAACAACTTTTTTCATCAAATCCTATAGGATATCCTTAAATTTATTAGATACGTGTATATTCACACGTAATAAATTATATTACTTACATCACAATAATAATGCCATAACTTACATAATAATGATATTAAAACAAGATATTATTCGCTCCAATAAACATTGGATCAAGGGCATTACAACCTTTGTAAACTGCAGATCTTTTTATGCTAGTTGCTTACAAATTGCAATGATAACGCTTTGTGTGATTTATATTAATACTAGCTGTCCTGCGCAACTTCGTATGCGTCAATTTTCCCCGTTTTTGCAACATTTGTCATTGCTGCTCCGCTCCTATTGGTCGTAGCGTAATGTTATATAGCCTATAGCCTTCCTCGATAAATGGGCTACCCAACAAAAAAAGATTTTTTCAATTAGGTCCTATAATTCCGGAGATTACCGCGTTTAAACAAACAAATAAACATACAAACTCTTCAGCTTTATAATATTAGTATAGATGAGGAGTCTGTGTATAAATCTAGATCTGATCGATAAGTTTACCGAACGTCCATAGAAGATGCGTTTCAATTTCATTAGAATACGAAGGTAAATTTCGTCACCATCTATAATGTTATTACAGGTGGGAAATTGGGCAGTCCAGAAACGAGAAGAAACCGGTTCGAGTCCGAGTAACGATTATTTTTTACCCTTTTTTTGTTTTATTTTTTGATTTGTGATTTATTATTTTATATTATGTCAGTAATTTCGAAAAATATTATTCAATTTTCATCAATATGTAACACTAGCTGTCCCGCGCAAATTCGTCTGCGTAAATTTTCTCGTTTTTGCAACATTTCTCATTGCTGCTTCGCTCCTATAGATCGTAGCGTGATGTTATATTTTATTTTTCAATTCGGTTCAGTAGTTCCTGAGATTACCGTGTTCAAACAAACAAACAAACAAACTCTTCAGCTTTATAATTTAAGTATAGAAGTATAAATAATGTTTAAGTTTTCACTTCTGCCGGCACTCCCGGAGTGCACCAACACAATGTTGATTTACAATGAAGAAAAAAAAAAACGTTGTTTTTTTTCTTCATTATAAATCAACATTGTGTAAAATCGAACAGACCAATTGCTTTTTAAGACACTTTTGTTAGTTGTACAGTGCAGTAACTTGCACATGTCGAAAGCTGTCGTATTTGCAATGTGTATGAAAGCGTTCGCAAATGACAAACAAATGGCTGTAATCAAATAACAATCTTAGACACTTTCGTCATTGTTGTATTGATGTTGCGATGTTTCTCATTAATATTATAAGCTTTATGTCACTTTGATTCTTTGAATTTTATAAAAGGTGACAAAAATAGGAAGAGATTGGCTTCTTGATTAAGTTGTTTAATTTTTCTGTTAATGTCAATCTTTTTGCCACAATTGTAGACTTACAAACATTACCACTGTTCAAAATTTGTCGAAGAAAACATCATCATGTCATCCATCAAAAATGTATGTCTGATGACAACCACCAATATTCAGTGTAGATATTTTTATAGCACAACATTCTTAAGGGATAGGGTAAGAGAAGAAGAGAACTCAGCTGAAGATAGTTTTTTTTTTTTTAGCTGGAGATAGTAAAGGAATGAAAATACCTGTGAAGCTGTACAGGGAAATAAAAGAGAATGCTCATAACAAATAAAGAAGCATGTTCTTCAAATTATGTACGGAAGATATTTCTGTCATATCCTCTCTAAAACTTAAATATTTTCGAATCAAATGCTTACAATTTTTCACTCATTACAAAATATCCTGACGTCTTGTCGCCACGCCAGGATATTGCACATTTGACAAATTCAGAAGCGTCTGCTACCAATTTGCGTTACTTCATTGCCATATTATATCCGTATTTGGTATAACTGCAACTAGTTTGTATCTTCAGAATTTGTTTATAAATACCAAGCCTTAATTTAATATCGTTGATGATGAAATATAAACTATGTAGCCTATGCCAGATAGGGTTTATTTTAGTACCCGAGTGCTCTTAGATACAGTTACCTTATTTACATTGAATAATAGGCCAAATATAACCAAGTAATAAGTTTACGAAAATCATGATTCCTTGAAACTAGAGATTTACCGTTTAGTTTGAAGACCTCTAGTTTTAAAAATGCAGGGAGTAAACAATGATTGTGGTCGCAAGCTGCCACAACTTGTGACCACGGGTACAACCCTAAATAAAAAGTAAATTTTATACGTATAAAATACAATGTTTTAACTGCCTCAGTGGCGTGGTGGGCGTGTATCCGAATGCTATGCAAGAGGTCGTGGGTTCGATTTCCACACGGGAGTCCACTTTGTGGGAATCTACATCTACATCCGTGACTTGTATGTTTGTAAAATCCCCCGCGACACAGGGCTTGTACGTTACAGCGGAAGCCGTTTTTAAAAAAAAAATATTGGGGTTTGGTGGGTTGATTAGTTAGCCTTTTTGCAACCTACTAGACAGCCAACGTTTATATTTATTTTATTTATAGTTGAAACTAGCTTTCGCCCGCGGCGTCGCCCGCGTGGATGTCGGTTATCGCGATAAAAACTATCCTATGTCCTTCCCCAGGTCTCAAACTATCTCCATACCAAATTTCATCTAAATCGGTTTAGCTGTTTGAGCGTGAAAGCGTAACAGACAGACAGACAGACAGACAGACAGAGTTACTTTCACATTTATTATATTAGTATGGATTACAGATGTCCAACAACTTGATTAAAAAACACTCAATTCACGCAATAGCGTTTATGCTATTGCGTGAATTGAGTGTATTTGATTTTTAATCAAGTGAGACGAGAATTCTCGATATATACAGTGTAATAACGTTGCATGTATCGAGAATTCTCGTCGTTACTAAAAGAATCAGGACGTGATCATTCAACTCGAGAAAATTGCCAAACCATTTGTTTGGTAGCTACTTAGGCACATAAAAGGCATAATTTTGTACGATCGTGGATATTTACTGTCTATAGATCAAAGATCGATTTAATGTGAAATAGCTTAACCGTGCCAGTAATCACACTGTAACTACTTTATTATCCAACTACTTAAAAGACAAAGAAAAGGCTTTGTTTTCGGTTGTCTATCTGCAGTTTTACGACTATAATACTTCTAATTTGACGTTAATTATCATATTGTCAACGTCACTTTAAGATCGCATGTAACTATTGTTTCAAAATGTATGGGTATTATGTTATTTGTGTCTTTTTATAGAAAGCAAAGTTCAATAAAAAAATTGGGCACTCGCACTCTAGCAAACTCTACTAATATTATAAAGCTAAAGAGTTTGTTTGTTTGAACTCAGGAACTACTACATCGAGTTAAATAAATATTTTATTGTTGGATAGCCCACTTATCAAGGAAGGCTAAAGGGTGTATAACATCACGCTACTAACAATAGGAGCAGAGCAATGAAAAATGTTACACGGGTCAGTAATTGCAATAAATAGGTAAGTATGTTGGTCTGGTTAGTACAGGCTTTGCCCTTTTTGTGATCGTAAGTTGTATCTTAATATTATAGATATTATAACCTGCTTATTAACCATAAATTAATAACAATATTAAAATGCTAACTTTGTTTGTTTTTATGTCTATTTATTTACGCTATAAACCTCACGCCTAACACCGGAACAAGGTTAATTATGTCGACCACATAATTACTACAAAACCGTACATAATGTGATACAACCTGACCACTAGCTAGGTATTACGTGGTCTTTCACGCATTACTGCAACCCTAGAACAAATTTAACAAAGTTACCGTATAGTATGACGGCAGACTGGCAGATGATGTTTTTAGCTTTAAGTCTTTTTACACAATTTGTACATTGAGTCTCTAGTCTATATAAATAAAAAATAATCGTCGCAATGTATTTACACGCATAATTTCAGAACGTCTGCACCAAATCGGTCATTTTTGTTGTGTTCGTTATTGTCAGGACATGATTTGTGGATTTTTTTGAAATCGTATGGAAGAGTGAAAAAATTGGACTTCAAATAATACACTCGTGCGAAGCCAGGCCAGACAGCTACTAAATAAATATACGATAGAGTGGATGCCGGAATATAGAAAGAGACAGCTGCGCGAGACGAGCTAGATGCATACTCCAAGTATCAAAGACATTGGAAGAAGGAAGGGGAGGCCTTAGCTCAGCAGCCCATAGTTAGCGTAAGAAATCAAATGATTTCGGTTACGGTAACCAATCTTTTCACGTAATAGCCAATTACGCAAGAGATTTAATCTGCAATAGTACACATTTGGGAGTGTAGACCAAAGAATGGAGAGTGCACTTCTCTCCATTCGGACGGAAATCCTACACGAACGGAGACAGATTAGGCGCAAGACCCATGACTTAACTGGTTCTCGGAGGCATTTTGTTAGCCTTTTGTATAGTTAACGCAATGTGATATACAAACTATCATTCTTAAGTGTGCATTTTTTTGAAAAATAATGACAATAATAGACGAGAGTTATTAGACATTTTTTCAAATAACTTTGTCTTTATTTATTGTCATTATTTGACATAAATTAGTTCTCGATAGCATTCTCACCGCAAAGATGACGATAATGTAAACGTATTTCTGTAAGAATTAGGATAATATAATATATCAGATAAAAAAAATCTCTCGAATTTTAATTCAAAATACGTACACGTGGCGCTAGTTTCTATGCCATATTGCGTTAACTACACTAAATGTAGCAAAGTTCGAACTAGTAGTAAAGACGTCAGAGACACGGTTGTCGGTTATTTAGAACAATTACATTACACTGAGCTACTTAAAAGTATTAAATGAGCAATAATATGTTATAATTGGCGTTAAAACTATATTTTGGTCAATACTTTTGTAGGTGAATTACACTATTTAGTTTAGTAATAACTGGTAATGTGTACATGCGTAATATTTGTAAGTTGCTTAACTGACGATTAGAAGGTAGATTCTCAATATTGCCGTTAAATGGGTTTATCCTATATGGGGGCCTATAGGATAAACCCATTTAACCTATAGGCTTATTTTATGGGGGGAGTCCTGGTATAGTGCAAACCTGAGAGTAGAATCAGTAACACAATAAAATGGGGTAGTTTTAATACCATGGTATATTTTTCAATCATTAATTAATTTATTAATCATTCTAACAGTCCAAATTCTGTTCACAATGTCATGTGAAATGTGATCATCACTTTTTTTTCAATAATAACCATGAATGAGCTCTGCAAGTTTTTAAAATATTTTTTTTCTTTTTTATGTGATTTCTTAAAGTAAACATCTTGTTGGGGTATCTGAGCGTTGCACTATACCAAAAATAAGATTGTAGATAAATAAAATAAATAATAAAAAAAAAGTTACAGAAACTTAGCTGGAATTTGGGGTCCAACCCCCCAAATCACCCAACTCCCCCTAGTTACACCAATGGTCCTATCAATTAACAATGCTGAATACCTAGAACCTAGTAATAGGTACCAAAAAAATTAAATGGTTGTTGGTCATTAAGAAACATTTTGTATGGAAGCCATCTCGGTCAATTTTTGATAGGTAATGGGTGAAATAAACCAATCACGTCGCTTTTCACCATCGCTGTTTTCCCGAAAAAGGTACTTCAGTGTTTTGGATAGTGATGTGAGTTGTCAAATGTCAACTGAAATGACATTATGATCTAAGTAATGGGAATGTGACTGTCAAGTCAAATCAGTATCTCAAGTAATGTCACAACGACACTTGACAGCTTCTGTGGCGCGGTGGGAGTGTGTCCGACTGCTACGCAAGAGGTCGCGGGTTCGATTCCCTCATGGGACACCACTTTGTGTGATCCACAAATTGTTGTTTGTTGTATTATAAAAAATTGTATGGAATACTGAGACGTGACGTCACAACTCGGGATCATCAAATCATTACTTTTACACCGGCTCCACACTTTGGAACGTACGTCCTAATGCCCAACGTGTGCACGGGGCCAATGTTGTGAAGAGCATTATTCAAGATCTACATGTTGGGCGAGTGGCGTTGGAAACCGACGTTGGAGCCAACGTATGGAACCAGTGTTTGTTTTAATGATTATAAATTCCTACAGATGTTAAATTGTATAAACACATTTACTCAGATCTCGTTAAAATTCAAAATTCTTTATTCACTTATGATGCAAAACAACTTTTGTGATACGTCGGGATTCTACATGTAGGTACATCTAATGCCAAG
Organism: Herminia tarsipennalis; assembly: GCA_945859575.2. Taxonomy (NCBI): domain Eukaryota; kingdom Metazoa; phylum Arthropoda; class Insecta; order Lepidoptera; family Erebidae; genus Herminia; species Herminia tarsipennalis. The sequence goes on along the minus strand of OX243834.2, from coordinate 1,785,896 downwards.
AACTTTTACTTTTACAGATTTTTTTACTTTTAATTGAATTTACTTTTAATCATCATCCCAAATTGTTGGTAACGCTTACCGCCCAATATTTCAAGGAGAGAAAGAGACACTTGAGATCATCACACACAGATCGATCATGGTGGGAAACCACTACTTGCTTGCTTAGTCAGGGTCACTAACCACTAAACCAACAGGCCAGTCAATAAACAAACTACATACCTATCTAATACAGCAATGAAAGGTTATAGAACTTAGAAGAGGTAATAATTCTAAACGTAGTACAAGTGACCGTGGTCAGTGAAACGTAGCTTTCTACCGCATGCGCATGTGTAATGGTAATGGACGATGCTGGGTTTGCGCCGGACGCGGACTTCTCGCCACAGAATATGTTGTATACAAAAAATCGGCTCACATCTCAACAAAAAAATCACGCAAACATAGACGTATATACGAAGATCTCAACGTGCAGTCTCGATTGTCGATTCTAATCGAATAGAAAGACAATCGAATAGAACGACGTCGTTGCGAGTGAAAACCACGAATATATATTTTTTAAATTTGACATTTGCGGCAGTTTTGCGCGGGAAATATGAAATTCTGACGTCATTCTATTCGATTAGAGTTTATGCCAATTGCCTATGGGGATAGTGTATATGCGCGCATGAGTGCGTGAGCCTGTCTTCACTCGTTGTATGGAGCCGACTGTTTTCTAACGAAAGTAACAGTGATGTACATAATCTATGAGTTACGTACGAGTAGGTACTTGGAATTACCTGTTGGTCTAGTGGTTAATGACCCTGACTGCTAAACTAGAGGTCGTGGTTTTCATTCCCATTCAGAATGAATATTTGTGTGATGAGCACGATTATTTATTCTATGTTTATCAATTACATGGCTCTCATAGTACATACTGTGTGCCATTCTAAATCTTCTTAAAGAGTAACTCCTTTATCTATACTCTATAAGTTTATACTAATATTATAAAGATGTAAAGTTTGTGAGTTTGTAAGGTTGTAGGGAGTAATTTTGGATCTACTGAACCGATTTTGAAAATTATTTTACCAATTGAAAGACTCGTTATTTGTAAGTATCGTAGCTGTATAACATCACGCTACGAAGAATAGGAGCGGAGCATCAATAAAAAATCATGCAAAAGCGGGGAGAAAATGACGCCTAACTTGCGTGGGTCAGTTTTTTCATCCATACTAATGTTATAAATGTTAAAGTACCTCCGTCTGTCTGTCTGTTACGCATTTACGCCCAGCTAAACCGCTTTAGATGAAATTTGTTATGGAGATAGTTTGAGTCCCGGGAAAGGACATACAATAGTTTTTATCGCGATAACCGACATCCACGCGGCGAAAGCTAGTAAAAAATACGGTTATACCTATTAAAATTCGGTAATGACACAGATATTAACGTATTATGAGTAAAGCGAGTCCTGGAGTGGAGACCGCGACTTTGTAACTGTAAGATAAGACGACCCCCAAGTCAGATGGACCGTCTACTTAAAGAAGGTCTCTATTTCTTTACTTCACGAAATTCATGAATTCAATTCAATTTAAAATTCTTTATTCACTTAGGATGCAAAACAATTCTTGTGATACGTCGGGATTCTACATGTACATGTAATGCCAAGTTCGCAAACAATAGGTAAAGCCGGAGAAAAGAACTCTTAAGAACTCTTTTCAATTGCCATTTTACAATGTTTGAATGTTTATAAACTTGATATGGGATTAAGGTACTGTGACTAATAAACTATACACCATGTTTAAGCAAATTGTATTATCAAAAAGTTAAAACATGAGATAAATTAAAGTCAACCTTAGAGGTACAATATAGTAGGAGTATCTACTTACAACAAAGGTAAAAACTATATGTGCATAAATATTGGCCAAAGTGCTTGTAACGAATGATTAAATTTAAATATTAATTCTGATATCAAAAGCAAGAAAATAATGGCCTTTATTCGTCACGCAGAATCTTTACTTACAATAGTTAAATTTTCATTTACTTTAATTTCATAAGTTTACAGGGACTATTCCCATAAATATTATATTTGATTAATTTTTGACTAAGCACTAGAAGACCAAACCCATAGACGATTTCAGAAACGAGTGGATTGAATTGATGTTGCTGGCTCTGTATATAACCATATCATTTTTGATCGAAATTTCGATTTAATTTAATTAGAGTAGGTCTCCAGATGTTATGACGTAAATTAAGAGCGGCCTATGCCTAGCAGTGGACCGATACAGACTAATCATAATTATGACTAAACGGATAACTAATTATTTTGGTACTTAATCACAAATAGCGCTAACTGGTAAGGAAGGAAACTAATGAACAGATAATAAAAATAAATCTTTTACAATTGAGTCATTAATTTTCAAATGCAGTGCGCATCTGAAATATTTTCAACTCAAATGCAGCATAAAAAATATAATTACCGCGCAAATTATACGCGGAAACGTGTCGGTAGTATGCACATAAAATATAGATGCATTACACTAAACCATTATAAGTAACATAAATATTATCTGAGGAATTTACATACAATGCTGAATCACTTTAGATTTTTATCGAAAATGAACATGAATTTGAAATATGAGCTTCCTTATGACATTATTATAGGATATTGTAATATCTGACCAATGGAATGAAGCAATATTTGATGACCTATGTACATATATTACCGTTTTAATATAGACAGAGTGTATTTATATCGCTCGCACTCTGACTATTGTCACATCGGCCGTACAGTATATATCGTACAAGACAATCAAATTGCGCTTGCGTAGATAAAAAGGAATAAATAAGATACTGCGGTTTTTTATCCCTTTCTAATGAAGAGTGCTCTATCTACATAATAATACCTCTATGGAGTTTTCTTATGATTTATTGTCAAATTCGAATTCAGTATTAAATACATGCAAAATCATTATGCAGAAATTACTGCAAAATAATCTCTTACGGCCGTTCTTAATAATCTAACTATCGATGGATTTGGCTACTAGAGGTATATATTTGACATAAGCTCCATACAAAATATGTCAAAATTCTACCTCTAGTAGCCTAATCCAACGGTAGGTAGATTATTGAGACCGGCTGTTAGTAAAATATCACAACGCATAGTTACGTGAAAGAAATATAAACAAATAAACAAACTAACACCATATTTATAAAATTCTTACTATAGTTAATTCCGACCTTCAATCACCCTTGAAACATGTATTCGACCGAGACGAAATCGATAAAACACAAATTCAACATCGATTTAAATTTCAATTGTCTAATCGATTTAAACAATAAATATTTATAACTCAAATCCTGTATGTGAGAACCACTCACTGTACGGTCAACAAAAAAGTTGAATAACAGTGTTATGTGTTACAAAACAAATGTCGCAAGTTTACGCGCTATTGAAGCGCGCGCATGTTTCGATTCAACTACTCGGGTTTTTTATCGATGCAATGTGTGTAAATTTTTATGTAATTTGAATTTAGAATCTGTTTGTTTAGTTTTTATCGAGTGGAACTTTGGGTGAAGGTTGGCGTATAGAAGGGAAAGAAAAACAACTTTAAAATTTTAAAATTTCTTAGATATATGTTGCACATCAACCCCCTTATTCGTAATAAACAAATAAATGGAATTAAATAAAATGCTAACAAAGCGTCGGCTAACGTTTTAAGAGCATTTTATTTCATTCCATTTTCAATCATTTGAATAGACTACCCGTCACCGCGCCGTTGCAATACGGTCGAAACGTCGGGCAATAAACAAAGGTATTTAGCCTTAAAATAAAATATTTACGCGATTAAGACCCGTAGCTTATAAAATTCTATAATGTGTACAAGTCGCCAAAGTTTACAAACATGCATTTGAATAGAAGTTGATAAACTTTGGCGATTTGTACACATTATGAAAATATATATATATATATATATATATATATATATATATATATATATATATATATATATATATATATTACGGGTCTTAATAGCGTGAATAATTTAAGGTAAAATACCTTGTTTATTAATTCACGTGATTAAGACCCGTAATATGTATATATATTTTCATAATCATTTAAATAGAAGTTTGATTTTTAAAATGCTTTTAAAACTCTCTGTTGTATATTTTATTGTTTGTTAAAATAGAATAAGCTGTAAATATTAAAAAATTGGCAAGTAGGTACATTTATATAACAGTTAAGACTTATATCGACAATAAAAAAATCAGACATACACTTATTGTGTTGTTGTTTTTCACAAATTGTGTTCTTAGGTACTCGTATCTTACACAATAATATTAGATACATTATAACAACAACATAGTCTAGACAATAAAAAAACTGATTGTGATGCAATCCGGTTTGAACTTGACAAAATAATCCATCAAAACAACAGTTTCAAGGGTGGTCAGTTAAAAAATGATTGTCTTCGTATGTAGTATGGCAACATTAATCATCTCGTGAACTTTCGGACGAGGTTATGGCTAAGTTTACCTTGTGAGAAACTTGAGTAGTTCCCAGTATACTTACGAAATATAAAGTACCGAGAAATGTTTATTGTATAGTTAATTATATGCTTTTATCCGAATTCGTTATGAAATACTAATATATCTACTAGCAACATCATATGTTGATACTATTCTATTAAACAATAGCAAAGGACGCTCTGTTGAGCATCCTATATATAGATAGACTTGTCACTATTATTTATTTTTTATTTATTTTTGCCATTGATTAAAATATTGTTTAGAAATGGACCGTTTCCTCAGTAAAGACATACTAAAAATAGTTGTCTGTAAAGTCGGTTAATAACGTCATAAGAAAACATTGATGACCTATCACCATTCGCGTTGCTTAGTAACCAATCAATAGCGTTAGTTCCAATTGTATCGCATGTCAGGTCGCTGCAATCGCCATTCGCTGTTGCGTAGCAACCAGTCAATAACGTGACTTTTTTCGTACCTGTACGTTTTCGGTCATCGATTTATAAGACGTTATCACGTCAAAAAACTCAGGCATCAAAACAGGGGAATTAGGGCAACAGCTTCAATTTGAGATGTCTAAATTATATTTTGTAGATCACACAAAGTGGTGTCCCGTGTGGAAATCGAACCCACGACCTCTGACTCAGCAGTCAGGGTCACTAAGCACTAGACTAACAGCCAGTCAAATTCAAAGACAACAGTTTACATTTTTTAAAGTGTCTAATAAACTTTGAAGTCTATTATTTTGTGGAAATAACAACAGGATACTGTTTTTTTTATTTTATCACAATAAATTACAACCATATGTTCAAAAAGACTGGGTAATAAATATATTTTTAATTAGTCTAAAGCAGGAAGTGTCAACTTTTAAACTTGTTTAATAAGTTAACAACCGCAAAACTATTAACGCCACAAAACCTTCCCATTATCGCTATTATTCAAATCCATTCTAATCAATTCTAATTTAAATCCCATAACGATTATAAAAAAATCGTCAAATAACCTCGACCTTTGGAAAATCAATAAAAAAAATCAGTTCAATAGTCGCACGCGTTCATTTCCCGCCAAACTTTCACATGACAGATGACCTTGACAGATATCCGCCATCTTGTAATTAATGGTTTTTTTTTCTTTATAATCACACGGCTGTGTAAGTGGTCTGCCCTTGCTAGGGTTTCGCCTGTTATGCATATCATGTGAAGCCAAGATTATACCATAATCGTGATTTTAGTTTATTAAAAAAATGTGATAAATAGTTTTGATTAGAATTATAATTACTGTTATTTTGCTGTCTGGCTTTATGTCAAACGTTGTCCTGCGTTAGACTGTCAATCAAATATAACTGTGACCTCAAAGTACAGTTTAATCGTAACTATCACAAAATAAGTAGTCTGATTTTAATGATAAATAAAATATATGCCGGTAGCATTACTTGTCACTGCAATTTAAATAGACTCTTTAGTTTTAATTCTAGCCTAGTCTATATTCTATTGATGATCTCCTATATTTTAAGGGTTCCGTAGTCAAAATGGCAAAAACGGAACCTGTCTGTCTGTCCATCCGTATTTCACACGCACTTTACTCATAGCTAAGTAGGCTTTACATCCTGACGAGTAACAGCAGACCAAATGAGAAATAAAAAAAAATCGTACAAATTCCATTGAAACCCACTTTTAAAAGCAGCATGATTTGACAAGGGACTACGGCACCCTACATTGTGCGTGGCCTGACATTCACTTACCCGGTTTATCAGCATAATATGCGTGTCCTGTGCCATTATTGAGAATTTATTTTTTTCATTTCTGCCCCTCAATTTTCCCATTTAATCCCATCAACTTTAAAAATGTAATTATTTTATACTAGCTGTCCCGCGCAACTTCGTATGCGTAAATTTTTCCCGTTTTTGCAACATTTCTCGTCGCTGCTCCGCTCCTATTAGTCGTAGCGCGATGTTATATATAACATCGCGCTACGACTAATAGGAGCGGAGCCTATAGCCTTCCTCCTGATAAATGGGCTATCCAATAAAAAAATATTTTTTCAAATCGGACCAGTAGTTCCTGAGATTAGCGCATTTTAAACAAACAAACAAACAAACTCTTCCGCTTTATAATATTAGTATAGATATTTTCAGAAGCAATGAACATATACGTAAACATCAGTTCTTATTTTCCTATTTTTTCTGCCGTGTATTTATTGAATACTACAACTGCAGACAAATTTATTCTTATGAACTTTCGATAAGTATTCAAACATCTTCACACGATAAACGCTGAAATGGGAAAATGATGACACATCAATTGCCGCCATTTATCTATGCACAAGTCCTATGCAGGCACATGCAACAAAGTTGAATGCCTCTGACATTAATGAGTCGTTCGGAAACTGGTTCCGAGTCTCACGGGGTCAAGAGCTAGCGAAAGTGGCGGCATCTGGTGGCTGCATCATTAAACTTATTGTACTTTATCATATCATTATATTTTGATTGATAGAAGCATGTGAAAGATTTATTACTGAACCTAGAGATACAACTCAAATGTACCGAAGACGTATAGTCTCAAGCTGTTTCTGTCTTTTTAACGCACTCATAGACAGATACGATACCTTGAATCGCTCAATTCCACTCTAAACCATTTGACAAATTCACTAATGGATCTTATTCCACTTTTTGTTTCAACTTTATCCATTACCTCATTTTTGGATTATTTTCTACTCCTCTTTTTTTGTTCCACTCTGATTAATTTTTGTGATAAATTATTTTCGACTACTTTTTATGGCTCAGTATAGTATAAGATTACTATACACCATACTTTATTCTAATATTTTGTAGAATTTACTTATTTCTATAACCGATGTTATTTTGTTTTACCGATGTTCAATTGTTTTTGCCGATATTCATTTATTTCTTCCGATGTTCAATTGTTTTACCAATGTTTCATTTGTTTAAAAACTAAGTGCATTTGCAATTAGATAAATAGTTTATTGAATCATAGTGGAAGTAGAATCAAATCAATTGACGTGGAAAAATGGAAGAAACAAGTCCATCGATGGATTAGAGTGGAATTAAAACTGATTTGAAGAGGCATACTCCCTCGGAACAAAATGGTCCAAGATTATATATATGTGCATAGCTTAATCACGTTTTATGAAGCTTTCTGTGCCTACTTTCAGTGTTTAATTACAAGGCTGAGAGAAACAACACAAATATAAGAAAACGAAGAGAGTAATGTGCTTTCTACACCGTAATAACACCTAAAGCTTCATACAATTATCATTGCTGATCTTGTGTAAGCTTAAACATATTAAATTCTCAATAAATTACATTACAATCATCATTATAAACTTTCTCTATGCCCACAATTATATTTTTAATCTATGTGTCTGTTATATAAAAAAAAAACAATTATTCAAAAATAGAACAGCGTGAAATGAATGTGGCCGCGCGTGCGCCGAATATAAGATAATTAAAAAAACAAGCGAAAGTGGTTTAAATTGAATTGGACGTTTTCCGTAACATGTTAGCTATTTGTAACGATGAATTGACTATATATATTATTACTTATGGTTTATAAGTTAGATTCTAGTGTTGGATATAATGCAGTGAAAAAGTTTTGAGGCTGATATAGGAAAATGGTAATCTTGTAAATTTTGTGCAGTTTTTTCGCACTTTAATTGGTGTTTCGTTTCACATCCAATGCTAAAATATGCCTCTTCCAAAGATCGCCAAAACGACGTGTCTTGCGGCACCCGCATTCAATAGTTACCACGACTTCTTCAGGTCGTCGGTTCATCTCATAGGAGGACTACCCGCGCTGCATCTTCCAGTTCGTGGTCACCACTTTAGATCAAAATTGAGGTTTGTGTTGGTTTAACATCAGCAGCGTCTGGCTGATGTACGTCCGCCATAAATTCGGTTGACAGTGGCGCCTCGATTGATCCTAAATTTGTTCGCTAGGCGCACAAAGCGTGTGAAGTGATAAACCAAACTAAAGTAAGATTAAAATGTTTGTTACCTTCTTCTTTTAGTCTGATAGTGTGGATACGAATAGAGAACTGTGCTTGGCGTGGCTTAGCGTGTACTCTAAGGAACATTTTTGGCATGAAATTTTTCGAGAACTGTCACCCATTCAGAGATCGACAATAGTAATTGCTTAAACTTATTTAGACTTGATCCCCTCGATTATTAGCATTAAGTCACGGACCTCTCAAGTCTCACTATTAACTAGATCTAAATGAACCAGTTAATGTCTCATAAACATCGTCTGTTTAATATAAACAGCGCAGACGCAGGTGCTAGATACGAACACTCGCGTGTTGTTTGGTCACGGAACGCGCTCAGTCACACATCCGCGTCTATTACGGCCGCGATGACTGCGCTTGCGCAATCGCGTTACACTTCATGCGATTGTCACAAATGTACCATGACTTTGTAAGGTGCGAGTTTTTGTTACAATATTAATGGTGTAACTGCTGACGTAGTGGAAGTGCGTGTAAGAAGTCTTCACTCTAAGTTTCTTGAGTATGTGCAACTGTTGAGTTTTGGCTCGATTCTCATTCGGGATAAAAGTTTGGTGATTCATAAAGATTTTTTCTGAGTGTGGGTTTAATTTTCATCCGATAATTGCCCTGTTTTCTCATGGGCTCTCATTTTGTATGTTTTTAAAGTCCACCTCGACACAGGCCACAGTGCGGGACGTAGTTTACGGACTTCAGACGGGATTCATTAACTACGTCAGAGATATTAAAGTGAACTCACTGCACACATAGTAACTCCTCCGTAGTTGACAAATACACTGACGATCTCTCACTTTCATAGTCAGATGAGATGGAAATCCGACACGACTAAGGCGTAAAATCCTCCAGTCCTCCAGTGCCCTTCTACACAAGCAGATAAGAGATTTGCAAATCTGTCCCCATATTAAAACTGACCACAATCACGATGATTGGTTTCGCAAGACATTGTCGGTCAAACAAGTTGGATAGAAAAATAGACGACGAAGTTTTGAATAAATAACTAAATAACTTAAACAAAACATCAAATTCTTTTCTAATCGTGTTTATAATAAAAATATCAATAAATTAAATCTTTCGCCCTGAAAGAGATATTAACATGAATATGATAAAATTGATTTTGAAATTCATTAGATTAGATTAAAGTTCAGCCATATTTTATTATTAGTTAATAATATATTTGAATACATTGAATTACTGTTAACATGTTTAATGTCAGCTGTTTTAAGAGTGGCCGCCATATTATTTTTATTAAAGTGAGTGAATTATTCTATAAGGAGGTAAAACACCTTATAGAAAGCTAGAATAACCTTAGCCTTTTTACGAAGACCTATTATTTTTTTAAACATATTATTTTTTTTAATCCGGCGCTGTATATATTGGCCAAAACAAAACGCTATCACAAAATTCAACATTACGCTATCTTATGAGACTATTATAAGCCGATGTTGACGTCATTGACACAGCAAACTATATACCCATTATGTGGAACATACGGACGCAAATGCACACACATATTCTTAAACAAATATCTAACTAAATGCCTCACAAAGATATCTAAGCGCCAAGCTGTGAGGTACGTAGGAATGGCATTAGAAAGGATCGTGGCAAGGTTACCGCGTGTCCGCTTCTGATACCTTGTATTGTAATTTACTCCGTAAATGTATAGGGATATTGTGAATTCATAGACAAAAAATATATTTAAAAAAAAACATGAATAATAGGAATTATTCGAGATGATGCCTACAACCTCCTTCTCACATTTTGTAGCCTAAATGGTCTCGCATGGTGCGGTTTCAAAGGCACTTCTTCGACGAAAGCTTCGGTTGTGGAATGAGCTTCCTGCTACCCCAGTATAAGGTTATTAGAGAGATAAGTAACTAGATTTTTAAAAGGTTGATAACACCCCTATTGTTGTAAGCGTTCATACGGCTACGGTAACAGCTTACTATTAGGTTGGCCATCTGGATATGGCCGTAAAAAAACTCTCGCATAATTCTTAAGATGCATAGAGATTGACCGTAGCCTATAGCCTTTCTATTATGTAGCCTATACATTTATTCGGCGGTAGGTTTAAGCCATAAGTCGTCTCGGTGAGTACCATTGCAGTGTCAGTTATTCTTCCGTGAAATAGGGATGTAATTAGGTACTGTGTTTCGGTTGAAGGGCACTGTAGCAAGTGAAATTACTGGGCAAATTACACTCACGAACAAATGTCTCAGAATGAGGAGCTCGGTGAAGTGACGCTCACATTTTTGCCAAAAGGCATACAGAATAGAGAGATATACTGTAACAACATGCACAAAGCCATTGATTTAGGAAGAAAGGGTTAAAGAAAATAAACTTTTGAAATCCCAACTAATATTTTGAATGTGAAAAGCACTGTTCGCTTTCACGTTTCAACCGCTTAACCGATTTTGATGAAATTACATATGGAAATAGTGTGAGTCCCGAGAAAAGACATACGCCAGTTTTAATCACGGTAATCAATATCCAAACGAGTGAAGCCGCGAGTGAAAGCTAGTGAATATTATAGAGTGAATCAGTGATCGCCATAAATGAACATAATTGAATGATAAGTAGTTCCTGGTTATTTTTCTCACTGTGATTAACATTCCTTAAGTCAAGGTTTATACTTTACCAGATTTTAACTTAAATCTCCCTATTTTATCTCTTCCTGATGGTTACTTACCTGAAAAAATAAATGATACTGCTAATCACAATTCAAAATGCTAATCTATAAGTAAGCTTATCGACTAAACACGTCTCGAAAACTACTTGACCAAAGCTTAATCAAATTTGTCAGGAATACAGTTCGTTTGACTCGGTGACGCAATGGGAGTAGGTATGTTGGACCGCTGCGCAAGACGTCGTGAGTACGATATCCACACGGGATACCATTTTGTATGATCTACAAAATGTTGTTCCGTGTCTGGATACAGTGCTTGTAACCTACTGCAGAAGTTGTCTTTTAAAAAAAAACATACAGTCGAATTGAGAACCTCCTCCTTTTTGAAGTCGGTTGAAAAATACACAAACCTATACATATAACACTCCGTTTTAAAAAGGTTAAAAAGGCAATATCATATAATTGGTTTATGCAATCTTCAACATTCAGGGTCAAGTTTCAAGTATTTGACCCCTGTTTATAATACCGTGACTCCTCCGAGCTACAATAGATTAACTTTTGTGGCGTAACTCAAATTATAACTAAGATTGTTTATGTAATACCGATTATTAAAATATATATATTACTAGATAAATAATATGTTACAAAGTATTGTCTAAGCTGTTTTTTAGTTTCAGCGAGATAATCTAGATAAAACTCAAAAATTCAAACAGCTATATATTTTTGTAAAAATATATATAAAATATACCTTTTTTTGAAAAAAACACTATCTCTATTTAACTATCTACTAGCTGTCCCGCGCAATTTCGTCTGCGTAAATTTCCCCGTTTTTGCAACATTTCTCATTGCTACTCCGCTCCTATTAGTCGTAGCGTAAAGTTATGTAGCCTATAGTCTTTCTCGATAAATGGGCTATCCAACAGTGAAAGAATTCGGATCAGTAGTTCCTGAGATTACCGCGTTCAAACAAACAAACAAACTCTTCAGCTTTATAATATTAGTATAGATTTCACTTTCACCTAGGCAGAGCACTTAAATTTCATTAAACGAATTAATTAATACGGTATCCAGTAGAGTAACTAAAAAGGTTATGTTGGCAAGCAGCCTGCGACCTTTCTACATAGTTAATATGGAGATTCTGGCAACTGGTCGCTACTATTTATATGTAAATGTATGTAGCGCTATGTACTCGTGACTCAAAAGTCGCTAGCAACTAAACTACCTATATAAGATACAATAAATTGTTGAGACGCAGAAAACAAACTGATAAAAGGCCTTTATATGGTAACAAAATGCCGCAGCGCATTTTTTACATCAAAACATAGTGTCTTTATAATATAACTAGCTGAACCGCGCAACTTCGTCTACGTAAATTTTCCCCGTTTTTGCAACAATTCTCATTGCTGCTCCGCTCCTATTAGTTGTAGCGTGATATTATATAATCTATAGCCTTCCTCGATAAATGAGCTATCCAACCGTGCAAGGATTTTTTAATTCTAGTAGTTCCTGAGATTATCGCGTTCAAACAAATTAACAAACAAGCTTTTTATTATTAGTAGATATAGATTAAAAATATAAGGGATTGAATTAGCCCCGCTATTAAAGAACCAGGCCTGCGGTCTATGTTTGGGTATTACAGGCGTGCTGAAAACATGTCCAATGATTATTGGACATGTTTACAGCACGCCTCAAATACCTACCTACCCAAAAATTCCAATCAGCTTTCGGAATAACGGGAGGATATTTTTTTTTAATTGAAAGCTTTGAATTCCTTTAAAATTATTTTATTTTATTTATCGCACATTAACTTGTTTATTACTGCTACAGTCCTTTTCACACAATAATTATTAGTTTTATTCACATTGTCTTGATAATAATATTTTACGTTGACACCCGTAAGAAAGTTGTAACAATACGCAATGCGTTTTAAACATAACTACCACATAACAGCCATAAAATTTCATGTTTTTCACACTAAGCCTCGAAATTATTACGAAAATTATACACAAATATATATTGTTGACAATGCTTTGAGAAATTCATTCTTTTATGTTTTTAACAATGTGTAGTAAAGTTTTAATTAGGAAGGTTTGAATTTATAAATATAGTGTGAAAACACTAACTGTGGTTCTTGCTATTGTTATAAAATTATGTCAAATACTGACACCTATATGAAATAGTTTAAGCTCTGTGTAACGATAAGTTTATTTTATAGAAAATGTTATGGTGTATATTTTGATTATATCTGTTAGTATGTTATGGAAAGCCTGAGAATTAAAAATTTTTTTTTTCTTGTTTAACTAATAATGTAAATGAATATAAGCAATACGATGTTATAAGTTCGTTGACTTTTATGCTAGTACCGTCACTTAAATGTGAATAGTAACAACAGAAATACTTTTGAGTACAACTCAAAGTTACGTACGAATAACATTGGAGTATGCAGGGATTAGTGGAAATGGATGAAAGAACTTAGAGAGTCTACTTTTAAGAATAAAATTAGAAAACCAAAGAAGTTGTGTCGAATATTTTATTGAACGTTTTGCTTTTTTCATTCATTGTACTGGATAAATACCATTTAATTCAATTCAAAGTTCCATAATCACATATGATGCAAAACATCACTTATGATACGTCGGGATAAATAGTATTGACAAGTACCTTTTAATGAAAATGTACAACGAGATTTGTGTGTATTACCATTGTTGTAAATTGGAGTACCTACCTAAATCGACCACACAAAACCAAAACAGTAAAAATGATAATAATAATAAATAATATAGATATTATTATTATTATTATTATGTATGTCGTTTCCATATCACGGGACTATGGAGTCCCGGTCATTTGGGAGGCGTGCGTGGGGCCGAAGCCAACACGTAGATGCCCGTTAGACACTTTAATCTAAAGGCTATGTGACACATTATTATTATTATTATTAGTAAAAATGAGAAAAAAATGTTTTTTTTGTAAAGACGGTTTACGGAAGATAATTTTATTTTAAAACATTGATGACATATAACCCAAAAAAATGCAATTATTGTATTGACATAACGTTATTTTTATTGTTTTGATACTTTCGCAATTTGTATACATAGTAGATATATTTCGGGACTTAATCGCGTAAATTATATAAAGGTATTTTTTTTTTTTACCCAACGTTTCGATCGAATTACACCGATCGTGGCCACGCCGACCCGTGACCACGATCGGTGCAATTCGATTAAAACGTCGGGAAAATAAAAGTTCGTATTTATCATTTTCGTTAGCTCCAATTATATCGCATGTCATGTCGCTACAATCGCCATTAATGACGTGACTTTTTTTAGATAATTTTTCGTACTTGTACCCTCAATTTATAAGACGTTATCACGTCGGGCAATAAAAAAAGGTATTTAGCCTTAAAATAAAATATTTACGCGATTAAGACCCGTAGCTTATAAAATTTCTAGAAAATATAACATGGTCTACTACTTAGCCCATTGGATTACTGTTTCTGAGCAAACTACTTTCAGGTTAGCACTATACCAAGAATAACGTTGTATAGTTTATGAAACACCTACTCAATTAGTAAGTATATAATAAATCAGAGAGATACAAACTTGTTGTGTCTCCGTACCTAGATTGCAGGCTAAAACAATAACAATACGAATAGACAAGGTCGCGCGACCTATTGACGAAACCACCCGGTATAACCAACTGATTGCTACATATCGTGGTAACAGATAATATATGATTATAGTCCAATCTAGAAATTTCATATTGATAACTTTTTGAAAAAAATTAACACGTTACTCCATCGCACATTTGTCATTGGCAGAATTGTCGACAACGGCATCGTAGCAAAAAATAAAACTTATTGAATCAGGCGTCATTTTATTTAAATCCATCTTATATTGATAGATAGTGGGTTCCCAACCACTCTTCGAATCACGACGATTGAAATATTTAGGGAATACTTTTAATAGATACAATCGAAATAGTAATATTCAGGAAGCAGCTGTAGCCTAATGGCTAATCGGCATCGGTCTTGCAATCGTGAGGTCGCGGGTTCAAATCCTACCCATTATACTACCAACGTGAACCCACTCCTAATACAAGCTTTTTTTAAAAAAAAATACATATATTTTTTAAATATGAAATTGGACAGAATATTATATTTTTTTTCGAGGGTAGGTTTATTATGATAAACACATAATAAATCTACCCTCAAAAAAATATTAACTGACGTTGAAAACCCCATCAAAATCCGCTGAGTGGTTTAGGAGGAGTTAGCGGATATACAGACGCCGAATGTGACTTTGTTTTATATTATACGAGTACTGCTGTCCCGCGCAATTTCGTCCGCGTATATATTCCCCGTTTTTGTAACATTTCTCATTGCTGCTCCGCTCCTATTGGTCGTAGTGTAATATTAAATAGCTTATAGGGTTCTTCGATAAATGGGCTATCCAACAATACATGATTTTTCAATTCGAACTAGCAGGTCCTGAGATTATCGCTATCAATTAAACAAACAAGCTTTACAGCTTTATTATATTAGTAGAGATAAGGAAAGGAAGGAATAATTAAAAGTTATGACTACCTCTGTGGCGCGGTGGGAATGTATCCGACTGCTAGGCAAGAGGTCGTGGGTTCGATCCCCACCCAGGATAAAACTTTGTGTGATGAGCACGATGGTTTATTCTGTGTCTGGGTGTTATTTATCTTTAATATGTATGTATTTAGAAATATATAAGTATGTTTATCAGTTGTCTGGTTTCCATAGTACAAGCTCTGCTTAGTTTGGGATCAGATAGCGTTGTGTGAGTTGTCCCAAGATATTATTATTATTATTATAAAAGATCGCGTGTTATCGTACTCAAATGATGAATGCTAAATACTTTAACGATCAGCTTGAAACCATTTAACTGATTTTAAATAGTATGTATGTGTGAAAATTTCTCAAAAACCACTGAACCTATTTGAACGGGGTTTTCGCTAATCGACTGCATATGTTCCTGGAAAAGTTTCAGTGCATAAAACGTTGCTCTATGTTATAAGACACTAGAATTATAGGCATTGATGTAAGTCAATAAAATTTCCAATCGGTGATCTTTGCTGATTTGTTTCTATCAAATTCTGTTACGTGTATGGAGTGCCCCCCTCCCCCTAAATATATTTATTTTTATTATTTAGCTATCAAACTGCAAGACCACTATAAGACATCTTTTCACCAAATTTCATCAATATTAATTGAGTAGTCTGAGTAAAATGCCTGTGACATACGGACAGACAGACAGACAGACGGACGGGCATGAAGTAACTATAAGAGTTCCTTTTTTAGGTGTAAGTTAGCAAAATTTCCAATCGGTGATATGCCTGATTTTTTTTATTTGAACTCGGTTCATATCACGTTCCAATTCGTTAGCTAGCGTGATGATACGCACCATTAAGCAAAGGTAAGCAAGTTAATTTATTGCTAGTTATTTAGTGTCAAGTTGCAATAGGTAATAAATACAATAACGTCGGAAATTTTTACTGGCCTGTTGATGTAGTGGTTAGTGATCCTGCCTGCTAAGCCAGAAGTTCAGGGTTCGATCCCCATCCGAGATATTTTCCAACCAAGATATTTGTGTGATCAGCACGATTTTTATTCTTTGTCTGGGTGTAATAATACTCGTAATTTATCTATAATATGTTCGGATTTGATCTGACTGCCTCTGTGGCGCGGTGGGAGTGTATCCGACTGCTAAGCAAGAGGTCGTGGGTTCGATTCCTATACGGCGGACACAAAGTTGTGTTTTTTTTTTAGTTTAAAGTATTTATTATTTGGTCATTTTTTTCATATTATTTGGTCACACGGTTAAAAAGTTAAAGGGGGGGAGGGACACAATTTACGAAACTTTCGGAGCGATTATTGCCATAAATATACACTCAATCAATAAAATTTGTTAGAAACCTTAAAATGTTTTTGAAAGACCTGTCGATTAATGTGTTACATGTTTGGATTGAAAATATTTATTATTATTATTTAGCTATCAAATTACGTAGCGGCTACAACAAGACATCTTTTCACCGAATTTCATCAATATTCATTGAGTCTTTGAGTAAAATGCCTGTGACATACGGACGGACAGATAGACAGATGGACGGGCATAAACAAACTATGTATAAGAGTTCGTTTTTGCCATTTTGGCTACGGATCCCTAAAAATAGTTTATTGCTCAAAATTATATTAACTGGAGGTATGGGAAGGGTTCGTGATTCTGTAGGGAGGAATAGATAGAGATATCTACAAGGTTAAGCAACGTTACAACTCTTGGTCCATAGATAGGTGACCGCTTTTGCACAAAGGCACTCCGTGCCTCAGAATCAAGCCGTCGTGGTTTTGTACCTAATCGCCCCGGCCGTGTTAGATTTCTGTCCCATCGTACTATGAGTGTAAGAGATAGAGAGCACTCTTGTGCACTGTAATATCTCCCGTGTACTCTCTTTTTGCTTTATCTTTTTTTTTTGTTTTGTAATTTTTTATAACAAGATTAAAAAGTTTTTTTTTATATTTTTTTTTTACTCTGAGGAGGTTGGTCGCCGTAATCGACATCTATTAGGCGACCATTACCATGCTTTTCCTTTCTTCTGAAAAAGCCAATAGGCGTCATAACACAGTCGCAACATTAAGTCATACTCGCACATATTAACTAAAAGATTCTTATTACAACGGAATAAGACTGAAATTTCAGCAGCAACATCAATTGTCAACAAACTATGTTTAGCATAGCTTCCTTATATGTCTGTTTGTACAGTTTCTATTGTTCAAATTTATGTTTAAATGTCGTATTAATAGCTGTTATGCAAAACGTTGCGTTTAACAGAAAAATTATTGTTAATTAGGTAATGTGAGAGTGAGTTAGAATGTATGATGTTAATTACTTTCTACTGAGTATTAGGGGAAATACTGAATTTGTTTTGTATCATTCTTTTGGCATATTAGACGATGTCTAACATATTCTTATGGAATGTGTTAAATATAAAAATTTAGAGACTCGTTGATGCAAACATATGATATCAAAAGATGGGATACGGGTGGCTTTTTAGGGTTCCGTAGCCAAAATGGCAAAACCGAACCATGTTCGTCCGTATTTTTAGTTTGCGCGCCAAACATCAGAACTAGAGCTACGTTTTTTTAAAACTATTACATAAATTTCAACAGTCGCGCTCGACAAGAGGTGGAGTAGTGACCTCCTCCGGATAAGCTGAGTCCGGTCCGGAGGAGAAGAGGATTTTACAAGTGACATTTACGTTCGCCAGCTCACAGCAGTTTGACTTGCGCAGTGATTTGATAAAATCACTGCGCAAGTCAAACTAGCGAGCGCAGCACGACCTTAGAAGCCATTGAACAAGCTAGGGACTGCAGCGCAATCTTAAAAGTTACTGCGCGATGGGGAACTCAGCGTAGACTCACAAATCACTGCGCAAACCAATGAGCGCAGCGCGAAGACAGACGCCACTGCGCAAACTGAATAATGAGCGTGAACTAAGAAGCTATTGAGCGAGCTGTGAATCGCAGCTTAATCTAAAAGTCACTGCACAAGAAGAGGGATAGCGTGTATTTCCGCGTTTCGCCATGTTCGTCCGTCCGCAGCTTAGCTCAAACACTATTAGTGCTAGAAGCGGCAAAGTGGAAGAATAAAATTTAGAAAAAAAAAAGTAAAAATATGCTACATGTCAAGTAGGTATAATCAGGGGCACGATGAGTCTTGCATATTCAATAGAATAAAAGCCTCCAAACAACAGTAATAGCATCTAGGTTGGTCTTTCACAAAAGAACTGCTGAACAGGTTATGAAAAAACTGTACAGTTATGTAGTTTATACACTGGAGCACATCTATACCTACTTAATAATATAAGCTGAAGAGTCTATTTGTTTGTTTGGTTGATCGCGATAATCTCAGAAACTACTGGTTCGAATTGAAAAATTATTTTAGTATTTTATAGCCCATTTATCGAGGAAGGCTCTAGGCTATATAACATCATGCTACAACCAATAGGATCGGAGCATCAATGAAAAATGTTACAAAAACTGAAAAAATAGACGCAAACGAAGTTTTGCAGGGCAGCTAGTAGGCTATAAATGTCCAACAGGCAGCAGGAGCAGCCTCAGGGGTGATATAGTGAAAAATAAAAAAGGTAAAGAAGTACACTTATTTGCTTTTATTTTTCATGTCACAGATACACAATACCCTTATGACCGGTTTGTGCGCATGCGCAATATCACCAGGGATTATATTACGTTATTGGTCACTTTCTTTATCGAGAATCAGGTCAGTTCGTGAGGGCATTCGATGACAACGAACTTCTGTCAGAACTGATTTGATGATGAAATACTTTATGTATTCCTTTTCTATAAGTTTCAGATGTTTGATGACTTTGAAATACTGGTGGAAAGTTTTTAGGATTCCGTAGCCAAAATGGCAACAATGGAACCCTTATAGTTTCGTCATATCCGTCCATATGTGACAAGCATTTTACTCAAAGACTACACAATATTCTGCCGAAATTTGTCTAGTAGCTGATACCTATTTTGATAGCTAAATAATAAAAATCAATATTTTTAGGGGCACTCCATAGCTACATGTAGGTACAGAAGCCGATTTTATTTAAGAAATCATCAACCTGTGGCATATAATCCTAAAGGTATATTAAAAGCATTTTTAGGTTTTAAAATACTTTTCTTGATTAAGAGTATATTTTTGGAAATAATCGCTCCGGAAGTTGCATAAATTGTCCCCCCCCCCCCCCTTATCTTTTAAACCGTGTGGCCAAAATATATGAAAAAATCACAATTTAAATTTTGACATAGGCCTCTCCAATTGCACGCCACTTTGTTCTATCTTCGGCTTCTCGCATCCAGCTCCTGCCAGCCGTTTTGCAAATTGAAGTGGCAGTGGGCTGGCCATATTAGCCGAAGAACCGACAACCGTTGGGGTAAACGAGTTCTTGAGTGGAGACCGCGTCTCGGCAAACGTAGTGTAGGACGCCCTCAAGCCAGGTGGAGTGATGATATCGTTATAATGTCATACAAAACTATTAAATCCCCACGAATCCCAACCTGTCGAGGGCACGACTAAGGTGGGTATGTCGGACTCGAACCGACTAAATCACACGATGTGGAGGTGAAGGTGTCCCTTGCGAATAGTTCAACTGCCTTGCTTTTTGCACAGCTTCATGGCACGGCCTGGCTAGGTACGCCTATACTAGACAGTCGAAAGTGTTAACTGAGAATGTCATTGCATTCTATTTCTCTCTTCACATACCTTTCTCCAATACACAAGTAGCCACTTAAACTATTACACAACTTATATGTACACGAGTAACCTTGTAAACAATATATACAACTCATTTTACAACGAAAACACTTAAAAGTGAAGTAATATTACAAAACTGTAGCAGAGAAAGTAATGTACCTAAAAGTCGCCTGGAATTTGTAACCTACTTTACTTAATGCTATGTAATAGTTTGAAATCGTATTAAGAACATATTTAAAAGAGTTACAGGGCTATATGATCGGAATTTGCTTATTTAAAATACATTTAAAATGCCTGTGACATACGGACGGACAGACAGACAGACAGATAGACGGACATGACGAAACTAAAGGGTTCCGTTTTTTGCCATTTTAGCTACGGAACCCTAAGAACGGTCACCCATCTGTAGACCGACAATAGTAACTTTGTTTAACTTCGCTTATCTCTCGATTTGTTATATAAACTAGATCTGCATTGAATTTATTTTAAATTATATTTCGTTACTTAATCAAAACACGTATCTGTCTATTAACCAGTTCAAGATTAATGACTCTGTAATCCACAATCAAGTTTGTTTGTATACAGTCTTGTAATCCTACAATGCCCATGGTTAACTCTACAAGCAAAACTAATTGAATCCCATGAGCTCTATATCTTCTCTATGAGTAACAAAAGATGGCAACATAATAGGTTTTATTTGTAGCGCGTTGTAAAGAAACTGGTATTAAGGGCATATGTTAAAGTGTTGCTATTTACTTAAGCGGGTCGGGACGGACCCGAAGTAATTATAACACATTTTCAGCTATAATCAACTAGTGCCGATTGGGTCGGCACATCATTCGATTCGGCAAAATTTGTTAAGTAACAAAATCGACCCGAATAAATTACTACTGCTGCTCGGCCAAGTTTATATGTACGGTAAATAACTATTTATTATACGGGAAGGGACGAATGTGCCCGACTGCTACGCAAGAGGTCGTGGGTTCCATCCCCACCCAGGATAAAACTTTGTGTCATGAGCCCGATGGTTTATTCTGTGACTGGATGTAATTTATCTATAATATGTATGTATTTAGAAATATATAAGTATATTTATCAGTTGTCTGGTTACCATAGTTCAAGCTCTGCTTAGTTTAGGATCAGATGACGTTGTGTGAGTTGTCCCAAGTAAACAAAAAAAAAATACATGTTTTGTTACGCTTTCACGCGAAAACTACTCAACCGACCATCATGAAACTTTGTACACATATTCTTGGAGGTAGTAGAAGTAACATAGGATTATAAAAAAAGGGGGGCAATTTACGCAGACGAAGTTGCACGGGACAGCTAGTATTGTATAAAGTAAATGATTTGACGTGTCATTCCAGTTTTCAGTACAAGTCTGTATCGATCAAATAATTACATCATTCAATGACATTAGAAAGCTTATAGTTAGACAGTGCGAGCTAGAAAACTGTTTATAGATACTTAGATAGTTGATACCTGGTCCAGAGTATAGTATATTTATACTCTTCGTATCGTATCGTAGTATAAAGCTGAAATTGGTGTCCTCAGAATGAGTAGCACATTTCAATGGAGTAACTTTTGGATCATATTATATTTTATATATTTTACGCGACGCAGTGAGCACGATACTGCAAAGAACACAAGACATATCTCATGGCTTAAAACTCTCCAAGTTTTCAATATTTTCATTTCCTTTTTTTTAATGATTTCTTGAAGTATAAATCTAATTGAAATGTCCTAGCTACACAAAAAAATAACTTCAAGGTTATTTTTAGTACAGTGCAAAGCTCAGACACCCCAACAAGATTTTTACTTCAGGAAATCATGTAAAAAAAACGATATGAAAATATTGAAAACTTGGAGAGTTTTAAGCCATTTAATTTGAGTTCTACTTAAGTACTTAATCCATGGTTATTACTAAAAATAAGTTATGATTACATTTCAAATCATATTGTGATTAGGGTTTGTACTATTAGAATGATTAATAAATTAACTCATGATTGATTATATAATTAATAATAAAATATATCTTTAGTTTTTTTTTTAAAGATAACTAGTAATGTGGGATTTAGTCCCACATTACTAGCAATCCTGTTAACCTCTCCAGCTAAGCTCAAAGGCTTGTGTTAGGAGTGGGTTCACGTCGGTAGTATAATGGGTAGGATTCGAACCCGCGACCTGACTATTACGAGACCGATGCCTTAGCCATTAGGCTACCGCCGCTTCAAAAAACTGCATTGCGTTTCTGAGCAAACTACTTTCAGGTTTGCACTATACCAAGAATAACGTTGTATATAAAAAGGGAAGATTTTTAAACACGCAAACAAAAGACATCAACGCGCGCATAATATGTTGTGTATAAATGATTATTTTAATAAAAATAAATATTTTTTTCTCTTGAATGTGCTTTATTATTTGTATATTTAACGAGCTTATCTGAATAATGCATTTGAAAGTTATATTGGTATTCATATTAGATATATTTCGGTACATAATCGCGTTAATTATTTAAAGGTGACCACGATCGGTGCAATTCGATCGAAACGTCGGGTAAATAAAAGGTTCGTACCTTTAAATGATTCACGCGATTAAGTCCCGAAATATATCTAATATGTATAAAAATCGCAAAGTTTTAAAATAATTTTGGTATTCATCAACAAAATTTAATAAAACAACTGCCTATCTACCCAAAATATCATTGAAATTGAAATTGTTTTATTTGTCTCAAAACAGTTACATACATCACACTAATGTTATAAAAGCTAAAGTTTGTAAGTATGTGAGTGTGTATGTTTGGTACTTCTTCACGTCTTAACGGCTGGAGCGATTTTAATAAAATTTGGTATAGAGTTAGCTGACACCCTGGATTAACACATAGGCTAATAAACCGCGGGTAACACCACGGGGCACATTTAGTTTTGTTATAAATGAGGCATTCCCAGTAAGTAATTATGAATACTTTCATTAAAATCTTACAAATCATAGCTTCACCAAAACGCACACAAATCAAGATTTTTTTTAAAGTAGGAAATACAACAAATCTTTTACGTTGTGTTGATGGAATGCTGCGCCATAAATGATAAACATTATTGTATTATAAGTAGTTCCCGCATACTTATCTTATGATAAACATTCTTTATCCAAGGTACCAATACTTTACCAGATTATAATTGAAACCTCGCATCCGGGTACTTACCTGTAAAAATAAACAAGAATATTGTTATAAAAATTATTCGAAAATATTTTCCTATAAATAATACTTACAGTAAATAATAATAATAATAATATCTTGGGACAACTCACACAACGCTATCTGATCCCAAACTAAGCAGAGCTTGAACTATGGTGATGGGTAAATGTTGATAAACTCTCCCAATTTGTACACACTATGAAATTAAATATATAACGGGTCTTAATCGCGTGAATAATTTAAGGTAAAATGGCTTGTTTATTGCCCGACGTTTCGACCGTATTGCAACGGCCGTGGTCACGGGTAGACTTAAATTATTCACGCGATTAAGACCCGTAATATATATTTTCATAATACATAGACGAAGTAAGAAGGCTGATATTACAGAGTTATTTAGTGTTATATAAAAAAACTACAAGCGGGAGGTTATTTGTATATTACAAATCACCCTGTATAGTTAGGTAGGAGGTCTGTGAGCGTCAGATGTACGCGCAGATATACAGACAATAACTGTCAACGCTATCAGTTATCTACAACAATGTATTTACCCTCCACCTATTATGACAATGACTACGACGATTTTTACATACATTTTACTTGTGTTTAAACGCCGCGCAACTTCGATGCGTAATTTCTCCCCGTTTTTGAAACATTTCTCGTCGCTTCTCCGCTCCTATTAGTCGTAGCGCGATGTTATATAGCCTATAGCCTTCCTCGATAAATGGGCTATCCAACAAAAAAAGAATTTTTCAAATCGGACCAGTAGATCCTGAGATTAGCGCGTTAAAACAAACAAACAAACAAACAAACTCTTCCGCTTTATAATATTAGTATAGATTGTAAGAGTAGGAATGTGAGACACACCACAATAACTAATTACTAGTTACGATTCGATCGAAACGTCAAGTAACTAAAAGGTTAAGTTAAGTCCCGATAATATTCTAATAAGTGTAAATATCACGAAAGTTTAAAAACAATTATGTGAGGTTCTGTATGATTAAAATTTATATGGAAGTGGTGAAAATAGTTTACAAACAGTTTACAAAATAACCCTCTGTTATTTGTGAATCCGTCCGTCTGTGCTTTTGTTATATGACTATCTTTTTAGTCGTAACACCAAAAAATTAAAATAAATTATAGCTAATAATTAACACAAGAAATGGCAAATTTTCGGTAGTTTCTCTTGATGTTAAAAATGGCAATGCGTAGGCACTTGAACCATAATACAGTGGTACGGAACCATTCATATTGCTAGCCGTTATTTTTAACCACATTCAAAAAAGGCGGTTCTCCGTTTGACCCGTATATATGTATGTATTTTCTCGGAAACTACAGAACCGATTTGATGCAGTTTTCATTATTCGATTTTCAATATTTTTCTGGGAAGGTTTAACTGTATAAAACGTTGTTTTAGCTTATAAAACACCAGAGATATAGACTAAAACAATGAGTCAGCGAAATTTGCATTCAGTGTGCTTGATAACCTTTTTATTTGTTTTTGTTCTTTATTCATCGCATATCATTCAAAAAATAAATTCGAATAAAAACACAATTTTTGACAGTTAAATACTGAGCGCGGCGGTCGCCATTGTTATTTTTTATTGATATCGGTTAACATTAAAGCTTGTACAACAATTATAACTTGATTAACCTCTGACTTTAATTTTGTTTTGTTCGAAATAAAAGGTCAGATTGTTTGTTGTCTGACCCGCCATTGAACTATGGCCTTAAGTTCTGATAAACTTAAACATGTTTTGTAATAGATGAATGATTTTTATATTTATACGGAAATGTTCTGAATAAATCCTGATGAAAATACAAATCAGGATTCTTACCAGAACCCTAAGTGGAAACTTTAAATTCAACAAACACATGTAAGATACTGTTTGCAGGTTCTGCTGGGACAGTAAGGAAATACCCATTCAAATCCTCTACGGGTGCGAGGCTATTCATAACACCAGAAGCCAACACTTTGCAGGGTACTTAGCCACTCCAGGTGGCATTAAGTCCTATCCACCAAGACGTATAGTATACTTTGTGGTTAGATTAAACCTTGGGGATATCCTTTGAGGCAGAAGGATTTTAAGATCCCAGCCTCTATTAAAATACAATACAATGGGGGAAATCACGTTTACTTAACTGCTTTTAGATTTATCGCTGCTTATTTTTATATATCTCAATAAAGGCTACATTATAATGAACGCTTGTTACACCATAGATTCATAGATGTTCTTTCCTTGCCGACTATAAATTAACTAAACATTATAATTAATGCAACGAACGTGTAAATTAATCCGTGTCTGACTCGAAAGGGTGGTAGTGTCCTTCAAAACAATGTTTTATTGAATTTTAAAATCCAGGAATTTAGTCTAAATGTGCAATTTTTCAAGATTTTTTATCAACATTGTTGGTATAAGGTCTCTTTACAACCAAAACAATCTTTTTCGCCTCCACATGTTTTAACATATGCCTTCTATCAAGAAAAAAATTGTAGGTTATATTCTTTTCGTCATTAAATTAAATATATAAATCGATTGGAAACATGTTAACTAACAACACAATAACGGGTCGGACAGGGATTAAATAAACTTACTGTATATGTTGTAAGGGGGCGCATCACCATCTTTCGCTCCAAGCCAACCTCACCTGCACGCGGTACATCCTGCTGTACAACGAACGAGGCTCTGGCGACCGGCTGGTGGCGGTATAACCATCCCAATTTAAGGCGTAGCTGAAGTAATAGGTCAGTGACGGGCAGCAGCGTCACTGATGCGAGAGCTACGCCCTGCGATCGCCAACCCGCCTGCCCAGCGTGGCGATTATGGGCATTACCCCAAATGCACAAAGCACTAAGGCCACGGCCCCCAGTTCCCGGCAGTCACGCTATTCCTGGACATGGTGGCGTCCACGGTAACGGCGTGGCGGGGGGTGCTAAGAATCTCCGGGCTACGGAAGGCCACCACAACCGACTGACCCTGGCGACGTATAACGGACGCACGCTACGGCTAGACTCGCATCTGGCACAACTTGAGGTGGAACTTGGGAAGATTAGGTGGCATATCCTCGGGTTAAGTGAAGTCCGAAGAGAGGGAGAGGACACCATAACCCTCGAGTCAGGCCACCTTATGTACTTCCGCGAGGGAGACCAAAAATCTCAAGGTGGTGTTGGGTTTCTGGTAAATAAGTCCCTTTCTGACAACGTTGTGGAAATGTCTAGCGTGTCGAACAGGGTAGCGTACCTCATTATCAAGCTCACCGAGAGGTATAGCCTCAAGGTAGTGCAAGTGTACGCACCGACCTCGGCACATCCAGACGACGAAGTGGAGGATATGTTCGATGACATATCGAGGGCCCTCCACTCAACCACTAAGACCCACTACAACGTTGTTATGGGGGACTTCAACGCTAAAGTGGGAGTACAAAATTGCAGCGAATTGGTAGTAGGATCCCATGGATTTGGAAGCAGAAATCATAGGGGGCAAATGCTAGTCAACTTCCTCGAACAGGAGGGGCTCTTCTTGATGAACTCCTTTTTCAAGAAACGGCCCCAAAGGAAGTGGACGTGGCAAAGCCCCGACACTATGACGAAAAACGAGATCGACTTCATCATGACGGACAAAAAGCATATATTTAGAGACGTCACCGTGATCAACAGGTTTAATACCGGTAGTGATCACCGACTTGTCCGAGGCTCTCTGAATATCGACTTCAAGGCGGAACGTGCCCGTCTGATGAGGTCCAGGCTCCGACCTACTTTGCTCCAAACCATGATAGGATCCGAAGCGTTCCAGTCAAACCTGGATAACCGATTTGCTGCCATGGAAACCACAACAGACGTAAACCAGAAGCTCGTAAATGTGGTTCGGATACTCAGGGAAGAAGGTACGAGATTTTGTGAAATGCAGCGTAAGGGCAAGAAGTCAAAGCTTTCGGAAAAGACTTTAGGGCTAATGAAGGAGCGACGTGAAAACCCACCCGTCACTTCGTCGGAAAAGCGCGCTCTAAACCAAGAGATCAACAGGCTTATACGACACGACCTTCGGTGCTCCAACACTCTTTTGATTAAAAGAGCGATCGAGCAGAACCGGGGGTCAAAAGTGTTCGTACAATCTCTTGGAAGAAGCCACCTGACGAAGTTGACCACAGCAAGTGGAGAAGTCGTTTCTTCGAAGCCGGCAGTCATCTCCGAAGTGGAAGGCTTCTATGGCCGGTTATACGCTTCGCATGCATTTCGACCTGATCCTGAAAATGAGGGTCCTAGAGCCACTCTAACACGCCACTACACCGAAGACCTGCCAGAAGTCAACATTGACGAAATCGTGCTGGCTCTTAAACAGCTGAAAAATGGAAAAGCCCCTGGAGAGGATGGCGTTACAACAGAGCTGTTAAAAGCTGGAGGTAAACCCGTACTGAGGGAGCTCCAAAAGCTTTTTAATGCTGTCCTGTTTGAAGGGAGAACTCCGGAGGCGTGGAGTAGAAGTGTAGTCGTCTTGTTCTTCAAAAAAGGAGATAAGACCCGGCTGAAGAACTACCGACCTATTTCTCTTCTAAGCCACGTCTATAAGCTGTTTTCAAGAGTCATCACGAACCGTCTTGCGCGAAGACTTGACGAATTCCAACCACCGGAACAGGCTGGATTTCGGAGCGGATATGGCACCATAGACCACATCCACACAGTGCGGCAGATTATACAAAAGACCCAGGAGTATAATCAGCCCCTGTGTCTAGCATTCGTGGACTATGAGAAGGCCTTTGACTCGATTGAAATCTGGTCCGTTCTGGAGTCTCTGCAGCGATGCCAAGTAGATTGGCGATATATCCAAGTGATGAGATGTCTCTACGAAGCCGCCACCATGTCCGTCCAAGTACAGAATCAGCAAACAAAACCTATACCATTGCATCGAGGAGTGAGGCAAGGGGACGTTATTTCCCCGAAACTGTTCACAAATGCAATGGAGGATATGTTCAAGACGCTGCACTGGAAAGGGCGGGGCATCAACATCAATGGTGAATACATTTCTCACTTGCGATTTGCAGATGACATTGTCATAATGGCGGAAACGCTGCAGGACCTGCAACGGATGCTGAATGACCTGGCTGACTCCTCTGTACGCATCGGCCTACGGATGAACTTGGATAAAACCAAGGTCATGTTCAATGAACATGTACTACCGGAACCGATAGCGGTGCACGGCGCCGTTCTCGAAGTTGTTCAAAAATATGTGTACCTCGGGCAGTCTTTGCAGTTAGGTAGAAACAACTTCGAGGACGAGGTGAACAGGAGAATTCGGTTGGGTTGGGCAGCGTTTGGTAAGCTACGTCAAGTCTTCTCATCGTCGATCCCACAATGTCTAAAGACTAAAGTCTTTAATCAGTGCGTCCTACCCGTCATGACATATGGAGCCGAAACGTGGACACTGACGGTACGGCTGGTCCACAAGTTCAAAGTCGCTCAGCGGGCTATGGAAAGGGCTATGCTCGGAGTTTCTCTTAGGGACAAAATCAGAAATGAGGTGATCCGGCAGAGAACCAAAGTTATCGACATAGCCCACCGGATTAGTAAGTTGAAGTGGCAGTGGGCTGGCCATATTAGCCGAAGAACCGACAACCGTTGGGGTAAACGAGTTCTTGAGTGGAGACCGCGGCTTGGCAAACGTAGTGTAGGACGCCCTCAAGCCAGGTGGAGTGATGATATACGCAAAACGGCTGGCAGGAGCTGGATGCGAGAAGCCGAAGATAGAACAAAGTGGCGTGCAATTGGAGAGGCCTATGTCCAGCAGTGGACTGCGATAGGCTGATGATGATATGTTAAGACTAAGGCATCGAACTCGCAATCGCGGTCGCGGGTTCAAATCCAACCTATTATACTACGGACGTGAACCCACTTCTAACACAAGCCATTGAGCTTAGTTGGAGGAGTTAACAGGATTACTAGTTATGTGGGACCTGCACATTGCTAGTTATATTTTTCAAAACTGTGTCAACGCAGATTACAATTTAAATGCCTTTGTTTTTCGTACTAAGACATATATATTTTTTAACTAAAATAAAACAATCAATAAAAGTATTTCATTTAACATCACTTTCGAATAACCGATTGATCGATTCGATTAAACAATCGAATGTACAGATAATTAAATCGATTATTCGTGATCATATTAGATAATCGAATGATGTAGGCCTAAAGTATCGAGTTCGTTTGTCAATATTTCGTTATTCAATTGTGTAATGTCTATTTTTATAGTTGAACTCAATGATCAGTGAGGTTAAGTAATATTTAGTGAGATTTAATTCTAGAGAATTTAAAATAGTGATGGCTGTGTGGTACTAGCTTAAGTAATAGTACCACTCCATCTCTTCCCGTAGGTGTCGTCAAGGCGAGTAAGGGATGTCACACCGGAGGACGGGCAGCAGTGTCCTCGGAGTACTTTAAAGCCTTACTGCGATCACCAACCCGCTCGATCTTAAATAAGTAGGTTCTACTGGGAAGACCCGTGCCCAGCAGAGGGACTTCGTATATGTAGAGTTGAAAATGGGTAATCATTGTTATAGTTTGCAATAGACTTGGCGCAGACATTTCTACATTGTCTATACCAGGCTCGAATACAATGGGAGGACAACAGGGTCAATTACTCCCAGAGTCGACTGAAGGACCTCTTTTGGGAAATTTTGACATTGTACCAGTGAGTTTTGATGGACGATTCCCCCCCCCCCCCCCTGTATTTGAGATCGATCCCAAATAATAATATCTTGCGACAACTCACACAACGCTATCAGATCCCAAACTAAGTAGAACTTGTACTATGGAAACCAGACAACTGATAAACATACATATTTGTAAATACATACATATTATAGATAAATAACACCCAGACACAGAATAAACCATCGTGCTCATCACACAAAGTGTTATCCTGGGTGGGGATCGAACCAACAACCTCTTGCGTAGCAGTCGGATACACCCCCACCGCGCCACAGAGGCAGTCAATCCTAAGCCAAAGTTACAAGGATACAAAAATGACCGTTTTAATCGAAACTTAACTTCAACTGAACTGCACTGCTTTATTTAGGTGAACTGACCCGCTGAACTATACACTTCTTAATATGCATGTATTTATACACAAAAACCATCCCAAAGAAATTATCTGAATGACAATGAAAACCGTATCAAAAACGTTACGCAAGTTTAGAAGATCCAAGCGTACATAAGAACAGAAATTAGGAAGCGACTCTCTTTTAATTATGTAAAAATAAACCTGTAACAGTTAAACACATTTCCTCTGCTTGCCCGCTTTACTTAACCAGCGTGAAGAAAAGGAAGTTATCTGTTTGAGGCGTGGCCGTGGATACAAGTAAATATGGTGCGAGAGAGTTCCGTTGCGGTCAGCTAGTCGGTATCTCTAGGAAATCATAATTACGATAATCGTTCCACTGGCCAGCCGGTACTTGATTATATAACTTTGAAACTTACTTAATCTATATAAATATCTCGAAAAGTGGGAGTGCTTACAAGTGCTCTGCAAGGGGTTCGATTTCCAGTAGGGACAGAGCTTTGTGTGACCTATGATGTTGGTTTTGAGTCTGAGTTAACTTTTTATTCGACTGTCCCAAAACAAGCAGTGTATTTTTTTAATTAAAAGAAACCAATGGTTGTCTGTAAAGTCGGTTTACGGACGACAATTTTACGTGATAACGTCATAAGAAAACATTGATGACAAAGAAACAACCATGCATTTCAAAGCTTTTTTTTATTTATTTTTTAAATATTTAAAAAAATGCCTTTTTTTATTTCTATTTAATCACATGTCGCTGCAATCGCCAAAACATTAATGACATGGTAATAAACAACCATATCTGGGACAGCTTTAGTCTAACCGGTATGCGCCCGACGGTCACAATACAGCCTATCAGCAGACGGAACGTGAGCGATGACATCACACTATTTGACGTTACCGGAACGGGAGCGGTGACTTTACACTTTTTCATGAGTGCAGCTGGTCATCGATTTATAAGACGTTATAACGTCAAAAAGGTTTATTTTGTCAGAGATATAGCTTGTAGTACAAACATAGCTTACATTAAAGTAATCTGCGACAGATAGGTCCACACTCAGCATATTGCTGTGTTGCGGTGGAGCACATCACAGCGCTGATTTCCAGTGTGAAAAATATTTCACTGTTGAATAGCCCATTTATCGAGGAAGGCTATAGGCTATATAACATCACGCTACGACCAATTAGATATAAATTAAAATCTGTCCCGCGCAACTTCGTATGCGTAAATTTTCCGCTCCTATTGGTTGTAGCGTGATGTTATATAGTCTTTCTCGATAAATGGGCTATCCAACAGTGAAAGATTTTTTCAATTCTGGTTAGTAGTTCCTGAGATTACCGCGTTCAAACAAACAAACAAACTCTTCAGCTTTATAATATTAATATATTGTTTTTAAACTTTCGCGATTTTTATACATATTAGTTATATTTCGGGACTTAATCGCGTTAATTATTTAAAGGTACGAACCTTTTATTTACCCGACGTTTCGATCGAATTGCACCGATCGTGGTCACGGGTCGACTCTTAATATAGATAAAACATTTTGGGAACAAATTCTTTCACTCATTAGTTCCAGTATCATAAAAACACATAGACACCTTTTTTTAAACATCTACATTATTCTTTCAGAACAAAAATCACCAAGAAAACAATATACCTACATTATGTTTTTTCATATTTCGCGTGTATACCAAGGCGAACATATACAAGATAACAGTTAAATTGTAATTGTGCATACAACACAATGCATGTCTTATTTATAGTCATTTTGTGTTTGAAGGTCGAGTTTGAAAGTATTATGACTTAGTGATATCAGTTCATATGAAACTTAATAGCCATGCTCTTGGCAGTGAGTTCAGGATGGAAGTTACTGATTTCTTTCTATATACTTTAATATTTATTATGATTGGGGTGTTAAAGAAAATAGGATTGCGGTGATCGCCTTGCACAAAGTGGGTATGGAGCCGTCGGTCATATTCCAGACACTTCAAAACCATGACTCTGCACCTGGTCACAAGGCACGAACTATCCAAGCCTGGCTTGAAACCCACGTTCCGGACTTTATAAGAACTGAAGACTGGGTTTAGACTACAAATTATGGTCAGTTTTAGAGGACATGGTTTGCTCTAAACGACACGGCGACATTGAGTCTCTTAAAAAAGAGGAGCTAGCAGTGGCGAAATTTCCCATGGAAACAGTGCGTAAATCCATAGATTCGTGGCCAGACAGGTTAAAGGCCTGTACAAAAGCCAAAGGTGGCCATTTTGAATAGAATATTGTTTTTATCTTTTGCTGAGACTTTAATAAATATGCACATATCAATTTTAGTAATAAAACACTACTTCGTTAAAAAAAATGCATTTTCATTTGTAACAAAACTTATGGCCTGACTAGGTATATTATTAGTATAGAATTAATCTGAATCGGTTAGAGGTTTAAGCGTAAAAACGATCAACAGACAGACATACAGACAAAGTTACGTACACATTTTTGTACACTCGTAACCGAAACAAATATAAGGAGTGGATACGTATTTATTGACTTAAATGGGAATCAAAACCAAAACCTCACGATTGGAACCCGTTCCCAGCATAATAAAATCACAAAGAACATTATTTAAAGATCAAAAAACCGTCAATTGATTGATGACGTTGGGCTGTCGGCGCATGAGTTGTTCATACAAGTGACCTATAGGTAAACAACTTACACTGTAGTTGATCGTGAGTAGTCACGACAACTCTAACTACTACTAGAGTTATTTAAATAACAATATTTCGTAGTGTATACAGCGATAATCGTAGGTTGATGTCAACAGCCCCCTACTGACGTATTAGCTTCGTTAACGCACCGTGCACGCCTTCAAAAAGATCCAGGACAACTTATAAACTAATGATCTAGTGGCTATAATTGTGACCCTGACTGCTAAGCCAGACGTCGTGTGTTCGATTCCCAACCTGGATAAATTTTGTTTGGACGTAATGTATCACGCAATTTCGTCTGAGTCAATGTTTCCTCAATAAATAAACTTTACGTACCTACCAAATACACAAAAAAAACATTAAAATTGGTAGAGCCGTTTGGGAGGAGTTCGACCACAAATCCTGACATGAGATTATATAATATATAATCTATAAAATTATGTATGTATTTAGAAAGATATAGGTATGTTATCTGGTTGTCATGACATGAGCCTGTACCCTTGGCCTAGTTCAAAATGATGTGATGTACCGTATGTATGTGTGGTCCTGATATATTTAACTATAATTAAATCAATCTCTCTCGATCTTGAATCTAAAAAGATCACGAAAGAGTTGCTCCAAATTTCAAAGTGAAATTGGCGTTATTTTTGGAAAGCTCTTTTCATTTTTCGATTTGTCATGTTACATTTTTAAAATGCACTTATAAACAAATGCTTATACATACCTATATATACATGCTCTTTAAAATTTGCAAGTAACTATACATATACGGTTTAAAATTCAAAATCTAAATAAACATTTGTTAATACCAATGATTCAGTGCAATGAACAGAGAAAGTTAAGCCATAAAACGCTGGGAGTGCAGAAGAGAAACTTCATACGTAGGACATCGTTTACGATCACGAAATCTCGAATCACTTTGCTCAAAAGGTGTTCTAAGATGCCGGGGCCGGGAACGATGACAAACCACCGAGAAAAAGCACACCTAGACTAAAAGCAATATATGCATCATACAAACTGATGTTCCATATGGGAATCAAACCCACACGAAACACTGAGACAAGTTGAAGTGGCGGTAGTCTAATGGCTAAGGCATCGGACTCGCAACCTAGAGGTCGCAGGTTCGAATCCTACCGACGTTAATCAATTCCTAACACCAGTCATTTAGCTAAGCTGTAGGGTTCACAAGATTGTGAGTAATGTGCGAACCACATCTTTAAAAAACTTTATAACAACCGCTACACCACGCGGTCACAATTTAAAGTAATTAATTAACAAAACGTGGAAGTGTTTCATGTTTCCAGTCACGGTTTGATCGCCGCTGCTGTGGGTCGGCCGGAACACTCTTTGTTTATTGTAGCCTCTGATCGTGACCTTTGACGCTACGTGCCTCAATTATACTGTTAAGGAGCATCACGAGACGTTTAAAACAGACAATCGGATAACTTAAAACACGATCTCTAAAAGGGTGATAAAAACTAATAAGCTGGTTTGAAAGTTTACACCCTGGTGGATTTCTGTTAAGCCTTTGATACTGTAAAGCGTTATTTTTAACATGTTATAAGTTTGCAAGGCGAAGTCTGCTGCGTAGAAGATCTATTTCATTTCGTACTAGACAAAACTTTATAAGATCCACAAATATTTGTTTCGAGTCTGGATGTACTATACAAATATACAAATAACGATTTGTATATTTGTATAGTACCCTGTGCCACAGAGCTTAAGCTCTTAAGTACCTTTTTGCTTTAAATGAATGTTTTTCTATACTAATATTATAAAGAGAAAAGATTTGATTGTTTGTTTGTATTGAATAGGCTCCGAAATTACTGGAAGGATTTGAAAAATTCTTTCATCGTTGTAAAGCTACACTAACCCCGGATGACATAGGCTATTTTTTATCCATGTATTCCCACGGGAACGGGAACTACGCGGGTGAAACCGCGAGGCATTCGCTAGTAACTTATAAAACTCCAATTATTTACTAAATTTTAAGTTAAAATCTCTGAAACGGGTCGCGCATCTGTTTTCGTAAGCGTTTACTGCGCCTGCGTCGACAAGGCCTGTGCGATTCCCACGGCCTAAGCGGCAACGTTGCATATATTACGATACTCTATATATACGAGATATTTGGCAATGTACCTCTTGGGACATCACACGTTAAATTACAGTCTAGATGCTTCTTTTATTCAAATGATCTTTCATAAAGTGGTCTGGTTTTAAAGTCGCATGCTAAGCCGGATTTCAGCGTCACTAGAGTTGACATCGGTAAATCAAAACACTAATATATATTATATTAATATATTATATCTTGGGAAACTCACACAACGCTATTTGATCCCAAACTAAGCAGAGCTTGTACTATGGAAACCACGCAACTGATAAACATACTTATATATTTCTAAATACATACATATTATAGATAAATAACACCCCGACACAGAATAAACCATCGTGCTCATCACACAAAGTTTTATCCTGAGTGGGGATCGAACCCACGACCTCTTGCGTAGCAGTCGGATACACTCCCACCGCGCCACAGAGGCAGTCAATATTGACGGGGAAAGTCCCTTAAGTGTGTTAATCCTCTCGCGTAAATGTTTGTTTTTCCTTTGTAAATCTCCTAAGATTTACAAAGGAAAAACCAATTACTACTTTTACTATATATCTATATACCTTTTTTTATATTGAAGTAACTGTTATATGCATTTCTTGCCAATTACTTTATAAATACAATACTTGGATTTTTGAAAGATAGAAAGTCCAGACCCAGGAATCGAACACGAGACTTGCGTAGCCAAACCGGGGCCGGATCGAACCACCTATCTGGACTATGTTACTAGACCTCAAATTTTTCTATCCATTGATGCTCTCGAGTTGGGCCCTCGCATGCATTTCTTGAAATTACCTAAACGTGACGCAACTAACGGACATAAAGAAGAAGGACAGACGCAGAAATTGGAGCCAACGTTTAAGGATCTCACAAAATTCTGTTTTGTGGATACTTACCAGACGTGTGGTGTACGATGTGAGAGGCTTATGTCCAGCAGTGAACGGATAGAGACTGATGATGGATTTCAAGATAGAGCGAATTGAGAGAGATTGATTTTGAAATGTCTTCATCTGTACTTACTAATATTTTAAAACTAAAGAGTTTATTTGTTTGAACGCGGTAATCTCAGGATCTACTGATCCGAATTAAAAAAATATTAACTGTTAGATAGCCCATTTATCGAGGAAGGCTATAGGCTATATAACATCAGGCTGCGACTAATAGGAGCGGAGCAGCAATGATAAATGTTGCAAAAACGGGGAAAATTTACGCAGACGAAGTTGCTTGGGACAGCTAGTTATTCATATAAAGGTAAAAACTATATTAAATGCTTAAAAATAACATTATTATCTTACGGGCTA
This sequence comes from Herminia tarsipennalis, assembly GCA_945859575.2. Taxonomy (NCBI): domain Eukaryota; kingdom Metazoa; phylum Arthropoda; class Insecta; order Lepidoptera; family Erebidae; genus Herminia; species Herminia tarsipennalis. Next base: position 1,749,113 of record OX243834.2, on the reverse strand, counting down.
ATGCTTTTTATAGACTAGATAATGGCCTTTACAAAGCATTCTTCTTATAATATGTGGGTAGAATTATGGATTTCAAGTCGCGTGAGTTTCACGGTGTAATGGTTGCAGCACCTTACTGGCATATATAGACATATATATAGTAAAAAAATGGCATTTAAAAAAAGTTACCTTTAGTTTTTATTGCCAAGTTCTTTTCTCATGGCTTTACTCTTGCGAACTTGGCATTAAATGTAGAATCATTCTATTCCAAATTTTGTCTGACAAATAAGCGTTGCTTTTGTAACCTAAATGAATAAAGTACTTTGACTTTGACAAGAGAGAGCGAATTAATAGTGCACTTAGGTTTGTGTACGCAATCGTGCGTTATATAATAATATAATATAATAACAATAATATCTTGGGACAACTAACGCTATCTGATCCCAAACTAAGCAGAGCTTGTACTATGAAAACCAGACAACTGATAACATACCTATATATTCAATTAAATAACACCCAAAAACAGAATAAACCATCGTGCTCATCACACAAAGTTTTATCCTTAGTGGGGATCGAATCTACGATCTCTTGCGTAGCAGTCGGATACACTCCCACCGCGCCACAGAGGCAGTCAGTATAGAAGAAATTATCCTAATATCTTCTACAGCGTTTTATACTTCCATCAATTAAATTTCATCAGCAACAGAATGTCGCCAGATGAAAACCCAATCACAGCATTCATTACTCTTTACTCACATAGTTTGTTACGTTAAATCCTTTCTGATTAATTATGTTGTAAGTAAAATGATAGATGTGTACATTTACATAAAGTGAATGTTGTTAATATACAACAAATTACATCTGTGAGACATGATGAGGTGATTTACAACACTTTGCTATTAATTGGGTTTATTAGGGTCCATGTGGACATTTTCGCCGAAGGCATTTGCGCTGCTTTTCGTGACAGCCTTGTAATATGAAGCAAGGTGATTTTCAAACTCAAATATTTTAATTATAGAGCGAGGCAATGATTATTTGAAAATGTTTGAAAAAAATGTACTTAGGCGGCAGTTGTAAAAATAAAGCAGAGATGAGAAGAAGCTGAAATGAAACATGGTCCAGGTTATACCATTTGTACAGTGGACTTTCGAAGCGGCTTAGCCTGACGGCTAAGGCATCGGTCTTGCAATCGTGAGGTCACGGATTCAAACCCTACCCATTAAACTACCGACGTGAACCCACTCCTAACACAAATCTTTGAGCTTAGCTGGAGGGGTTAACAAGATTGCTAGTGATGTGGGACCCAATCCCACATTGCTAGTTATTAAAAAAAAGGGAAGTGTTGGGTCTTTTAGCATCAAGGGAAAAGTATTTAGCTCGTGACCAATTAATGACTTACTTCAATATGACTAAGGTCATGTTTTACACATTAAAGCAACAAATGCAGTTAATGCAGTCAAATAGCGAAATTCCTTTTTATAACAGATAGCTGAACTTTACTACATTTTACTATAGGTACTTACTAATTAATTAAACTTTTATTGCCAAGTTCTTTTCTCACGGCTTTACCCTTGCGAACTTGTCATTAAATGTTAAATGTAGAATCATTCTATTCCAAATTTTGTCTGACGTTCATAAGCGTTGCATTTGTAACCTAAATGAATAAAGTATTTTGACTTTGACTTTACTTATATGATAGTTAGACTATTTACAATGCATAACTAAAGACACTACAATAAAAAAACCGCCTCTAAGAAAATAAAATATCAGGCACATCACCGAACACAAATTTCTCACTCTCATCATTCAGACTCACTTTTATGTTTTGGTCTATAACTCTGTTGTTTTAAAAGCAAGAATAACGTTATATACACTAAAACCTTCCCATAAAAATATTCAGTCGAATATCGAAAACCCCATTTAAATCGGATGAATAGTTTCTGAGAAAACTGCAAACAAACATACACACGGGTCAAACAGAGAACCATCTTATCAGGCGATTAAAAAGGGAGTGAAGTAACATCATTGCTATTACTAAGATTTAAAAGGCCAGGAATAATAATTTGTTTAATGTAATACCAATTATACAGATCTTTTGTTACTAAGTAACCTATGCCCTTCTACAAGTTATAAAATATGCCTACAAAGGCTTAACAAGTTAAAATAACTAACAGCTGTCAAACCTATTGTTCTAATGACAATATAATAATAAATTGGACAGCGCTTACTTGATTTATGATTCGACAAGCCTTTTAGAAACGGACGTTGGTTGTTTTCACAATGAAAACTTGCTAACGTACATAAATAATTAATTTTGTGTTTAGGTATACTTTTTTCGATTGTAAAACGAAGCTCAATCTGTCATGTTACTGGGGATGATGACTATCAAGTCAAATCCAGTATGTTTTTATGAAATGTCAAAATGATACGCTCTATTAAAAATTGTATGGATCCTGAGTTCTGAGGTGTAACGTCAGAACTCAGGATCGTCAAACCATTGCTTTTAGTACTTGTTTTGATGTTTAAAAATATGTTATTCAACCATTTAAAATCTATAAGAACAGACGTTTAAATTGTTATTAAGACATACTATTGATTATTGAAAATTATTTTTTTTCATTGTAGTCACCATTCCAATTCAGTTTAACATTGGTAGTGTGTAAAATGCTATTTATTTATTTTTTAAATACGATCTCTGTATTAGGTTACAAGCATTGTGTCGCGGGGGTCTTTATAAACATACAAGTCACAGACACAAAGTACACCCAGGCTCGGAACAACAACTTATAGATCACACAAAGTGGTGTCCCGTGTGGGAATCGAACCCACGACCTCTTGCGTATCAGTCGGACAAACTCCCACCGCGCCACAGAGACACAATTAATTTATTAATGTATTTCTAATCAAGTAACTTCCTTCTCCGTTTAATCTTTATAATGCAAATCTCAAATTCCCCCATGAAGGCAATTATTCTTCAAAAGGTATTCCAAGATTCCGATTCACGCATTTATTTAAAGATAACATATAATCACGTTGTCCTTTAAGCCTGCAGTTGACCCTAACACAGTTAGAAAGCGGTCAGCTTCCAGCAAAACCTGATATGGTACCTACTCACACCCACATTATACATTCAGATCATCTAATCTAACCTTTGCGAACATAGAACTTCGAAATGATTTCGTCTTTGATAAATGGTCCTAAGTAATAACTGATCGGAATCTCACGATTATATGAGAGCTGTCAGTTGTAAGTTGTTATATTGAGATCTGTGACTCAGTGTCGAGCAGATCCAGAGACCAGTCAGGTTAAGCAACGGTGTCTCAGATGGGTGACCGTTTTTTAAAAGAATCGAATCATCTTCGTGACTCGGAGAGCACGTTTGCGTTAGCACCTTAACTTACTGCGTTAAATAATAATATCTTGGGACAACTCTTACAACACTATCAGGGAGTCAATTCACGTATTTAAAGCAGTGCAGTTGCAGTTCAGTTGCAGTTAAGTTTCGATTAAAACGGCCATTTTTGTAACTTTGGGATCGATCTCAAATACGCTTGTGTCAAGTATATGTCTCGAGAGCGCAATAAGGACATTCTAGTACGATGTGCAAGCGTTTTTAAAATCGATCCCAAAGTTCAAGAATACGAAAATGGCCGTTTTAATCAAAACTTAACAGCAACTAAACTGCTTTAAATAAGTATATTAAAAACTACTACTACTACAAACTAAGCAGAGCTTGTACTAAGAAACCAGACAACTGATAAACACATTTAAATATTTCTAAACTTAACTTAAGTTTTACCACTAAGTTTTACCCGGTGGGGATCGAACCCACGACATCTGGCTTAGCAGTCAGGTTCACAAATCCAGGCCAGTCATATCTCCTGTTTTCCCACTCATCGGACTATGAATGCCATTTAAAAGTTATGGTGAAGTAAAGAAAATTACAGACATATCTACATGACCTTCATAATATGCCAGTGGCATTGCATGAGCCAGTCGCATAATAAAAAGGGCATTAAAAAATTGTGACACCAATGTAAAAGCTATATTATTAAGTCCATACTTCACAATATTGGACAAATTTACATAATATACTTTTAAATAAAGCCTCTTACACAATTGAGATCAGATGCCCGATAATTGTACCTACAATACAAGACGTAATTGTGTTACTACAGCGCTTATTATAAAATTATCGACAATATGAAACTAGATCAATGAGAGGTTGTTGGAATGTCTCGTAGTAGTATATTATTTGTAGATTTGTAAATTAGATTATACTTAATAATATGTTAATAACAGTATTTTACATAAATATTAGGGACACATACGCACACGACCTTCTGATCGCTAGCTGTTTTTTTTTTAAATGAAAACTAGTAATCTGGGATGGAGTCCCACATTACTAGCAATCTTGTTAACCCTTCCAGCTAAGCTCAAAGGCTTGTATTATGAGTGGGTTCACGTCGGTAGTATAATGTAGGTAGGATTCGGACCCGCGACCTCACGATTTCGAGACCGATGCCTTAGCCTTACTTCATAGGATCATTTCTATAGTAAGCTCTTCCTGAGACTCTCACACTATGTGAGTCGTCGTGGACTGCAACAATAGCTGACGTAGGTCTTATTTGTCCGGCACAAATCTATTTATTCTATTTTTTATTTGTTGTTCTGTATGGTTCTGTTTAATGTGACAAATAAAAATTATTAAGCTATTGCATAGCTTTTATCGCGGACTCGGGCTTTGAGCGCGGACCGAATCAAGAAATTCTGTAACGAAAATAAAACCTAACACCCACTCCGCCTATCATGTAGCTCGGCCGAGCGTTCGCTTAACGTATATGTATATGGTACGACTGTACGAAGCTCGCACGGATCGAGACTAGCTGCTCCGAAATGTAATGGAAAAAAAATATATAATATTTTTTTATTATTTTTTTAATAAAAAATGCTATGCAATAGCTTTACCGCGGCAGTCCCCGAGTGCCTCACTTTTTTTTTCTTTCTTTCTTTCTTTCACATCTCGGCTCATCTGTTCTGCTACAATGAAACCACAGTCTCACAACCATTATGGTTCCTTCACTCAACTTTACGCTGGCATCTACGTATACATTGTGTTTTTGTCAACGTTTCGCTGATTACGAGATCGGTCTCACGATATAAGACGTACTGTAAAAACTAACCTTACTTGTCTATTCATGTGCAAATTTAGTTGACTTTTTGATGTAACCAGTAATTATAGGCTTGAAGGTCATCAAATACTTTTGATTTCACTTCAAGACGGGCTTAGAACAATTATGATAGCAACTTGTGACAGCCCGCGTGAATCTCGTAAAATAGTAAAATAATAATATCTTGGGACAAGTCACACAACGCTGTCTGATCCTAAACTAGACAGAGCCTGTACTATGGCGACCAGACAACTGATAAATCTATACTGAAGAGTTTGTTTGTATGTTTGAACGCAGTAATCTCAGGAACTACCAATAGAAACGGAGAGGAGGCAAAAACGGGGAAAATTTACGCAGACGAAGTTGCGAGGGTCAGCTAGTATACTTATAAATACGTATAATAGATAAGTATATCTATCACACAAAGTTTTATCTCGGGTGGCGATAAGGGGGGAGCAACATGTGACCCAACCGGTCAAGTGTGAGTCGCTTGCATGTCAGTGGGACGGGTGCATTTTATTTAACACCGATACACTAATCACCACTGCTACCTAGACTACCCTGAGCTAGAGGGTAGATTACAGAGTCTACCCGTGACCACGGCCGTTGCAATACGGTCGAAACGTCGGGAAATAAACAAGGTATCTTACCTTAAATTATTCACGCAATTAAGACTCGTAGTAAATATAATTTCATAATATGTACAAATCGCGAAAGTTTATCAACATTTATAGTATCAAAATTCTCCAAAAAAAGGTCATTCAGGAAAGGAACCTGTTGCCTTGTTGCCCCCCCCCCCATCTAGGATCCGCGCCTCGATCGAACCCATGACCGGGTCCATAACCGGTACTTCTCGGAAGCTGATTATCGACGACGTCGACCAATTTCTACACTAACCAACTTTCACCAAACCCCCTTAGGAATGGAATTCTCAAAAATTCATCCCTAGCGTCTTGTGTACAATCATTTAATATAACTTTTTGGCGTATCCGACTGCTTATCAAGAGGTCGTGGGTTCGATCCCCACCCAGGATAAAACTTTGTGTGATGAGCACGATGGTTTATTCTGTGTCTGGGTGTCATATGTCTATAATATGTATTTAGAAATATATAAGTATGTTTATCAGTTGTCTGGTTGCCAGTACAAGCTCTGCTTAGTTTGGGATCAGATGACGTAGTGTAAGTTGTCCCGGGGTATTAATAAAACAAAATGTAAGGCAATATAAATTCATTGCAATATTAATGACAATAATTTCAATCAATTTTCTAACTAGTCAAACTACTATCTATTCAACAAAAAATCTATAATTTCATCTATAACATCTTCTTGCATATTATGATGGATATCAATTGGCAACTTTAATATGTTTTTGTACATGTAGTTACTACGTGCAATATGAGATGCAGCGTTTTTACGTCAATATATATAACTTGCCAGCTTCGGCCGCGAAACCCCTTCGAGTTTAAAAAGCGGGTTGCCGGCAGAAGTGAAAACTTGAACATTATATTTGTGCATTTTTTCATATTTTGAAATGGTTAGGGAATATATTTTTTATCAGTTTATAAGTACTATAATTTATGTGTGTTTAATACATAATAACATGACAATTTAAAAATGACAAAGACAACGGCATGACAATTAAAAAGTTTATCTCTCAGAACAAATTATATACTGAAGAAATTTTGAATAATATTTTTCGATCTTACTGACATAATTATAAAAAAATATGAAATACTAAAACACAAATCAAATATTAAAATAAAAAAGGGAAAAAATAATCGTTACTCGGACTTGAACTGAGGTCTTTTGGTGTCTGGACCGCCTAATTTCCTACCTGAGTTATGATAACATTGTAGATGGTGGCGAAATTAACCCTCGTTTTCTAATGATATTGTAGCAGTTTTTCATTGCTCTCCCTCCGTCTTACGAACTTTCGAACAAGGTCACATTGATCCTGACGCGAGTATAACATTTTTTACCCATACCAAAAAAATGCACAACGAAATCCTTGAAAAATTTCAAATGGTATGGGCTGGGAGTAGATTTGTCATTTATTCCCTTATTATTGTTAGTTAATGAGTATTTGAAATAGTAATTTTGAGATTTACACTTTGGCTTTCTTGATGATAAATATTTTAATTTTTAAAGAAGACTCCGCAAGGCCCACGAATCTTCGTCTACCCGAGGAGAAGATTCATTGGCCTTACGGAGTCATAACATCGCTGCGACAGTATTCTTGTGAACACCGTCGAAACGTCAGTTAAAGTAAATAATGTGCGTTAATTCATGTATTCAGTGCCGTAACTAGGGTGGTGCCAGCGGTCACCAGATACAGGGCGCAGAAATTACCATTGGGACTCATATCAAGGACGCAGTTATGCAAGCTCGCACCGGACTGCCGTATTTAAAATATTTACAAATTTTAAAGTGTATAGCCTCAGCGGTTTCGATAGATTCTGTCATACAATCGCAAAGATTGAACACAGATACCGATAATAGCATGTTACATTACCGCCAACATTCCCAACGTTACGGTAATAATTCTAGATAAGAAAAACCACAATTATTTAGTCTGCACTGCATTGGGAGCTGACCCAAATCCCACGACACGTTAATGTCAAATATGATTGTTTGTATCACCGTTTAATATTATCTGAAGGTTCGTTTATTAATCTGTGGTCCGTCAATAGCTAATAAAAGGTCAGCGGTTGAATAATAGCAGTTTTTTGTTATGAAAGAAACTTGTCTTATTTACACCGGGCGATGACTAACAGTTCATAATTGTTCACGCTATGAATGCTCTCTTAACAGATTTAGGTGACGGCTGCCAATCCTAACAAAGACTAACCAATATTAAAGTGCACAAATGTGTGCAGACATAACTCAAAAACTCTCTTTTCCCTTATTAACAAGTTATATTATTACAATAGCGGCGGTAGCCATTAGGCTAAAGCATCGGTCTAGCAATCGTGAGGTCGCGGGTTGAAATCCTACCCATTATACTACCGACGTGAACCCACTCCTAACACAAGCCTTTGAGCTTAGTTGGAGGTTAATAAGATTGCTAGTAATGTGGGACTCAATCCCAAATTGCTAGTTATTTTTAAAGAAGAAAAAAAAACTACGTAAAATGAATAACTGAAATATTTTGACTCCAAAAATCTGCAATTTTATTTTTTTCCTAATTTTGATGTACCCAGTGTCACTCTCACAACTGACACAAATCTAACGATTCCTCTCAAGCTAAAATCTATCCAGCCATTTAGGCTGTAGAGCGTGTCAAAGACATACACTCGAAATACATAACCATTTCGCAGTTGGGTAAAAATTCGTCTCGAGAGAGAGATTAAGGGCAGTACGACGGACGGATTAACGAGTTCTCCCAGAGCGGAGGGGTGAAACACATTTTAAAAACGATCATCCATCTATAGATTGACATTGTATTACCCATTGACGTAGAGAACAGGACGACACCATCCCTATAAATTAAAAAGTAAATATTGGCTACAAAGCGTGAAAGAGAGAAGAAACTCATGCGGTCCTGTCTCTTTGACAGGAAAAAGTAGGGTTGTCTCTTTCTAAACAGTGATCAATTTCACGAGGGTTGTATTGCATCCTAAGTGAATAAGGAATTTTGAATTGAATTGAATTGAATTGAACTGCCCCTCTCAGCGTCATGCGAGCGACTCACACTTGACCAGTGTTCATGAAATGTGAAATCTCAGGCGCAATCCAGTTCTCTACCTCAATGGTCTTACCTCACAGACCTCTCGAAGTAACCATTAATACGAAATAATTATTTGAAGGACCTCGCTTCTAACCTACAAGAGTCAAATTTCGAAGCTCAAATGCCCAACCATTACTGTAAAAATTCGCACCATAAACTCTAAACCATTTTAAACGTATTCATTTCGCAAATACAGTCCTAAGATCCCATGGTCACTTCCGCGTCCTACCTATATGAGAACTAGGACGATTGCGAGTGCGCGCGCGCACCGTACCCCGCCCGTACCTCCGTACCTCCCCGCTCCTCCCCGTACTTAGACACGGCGCCCGCGACCTGACCTCTGTGTACTCGTACGCAAATCTGATTTATTTGTAACGATTCTATGGAGTTGTAAATTGTATTGTTGTTGAGTCTAGCAGAGCACTTTAGGCTGTTGATCCTGCGTCTATTCATTTTTCAGTCATGTGCCCTCGGACTATGAGAATACATAATATATAAACATCTTCGTCATTTATATAATTGTGACATTCCAATATTTTTGTAGAAGACTTTTATATGGGTAAAAGTAATTTCGTAAAATTATCTAAACTTTAGACTCATTCAATATTACAAAAAGTAGGTACAATTTCTCAGCGATTTTAATAGAAAAAAAACGTCACCCTATCATTTGCAATCCTGTTACAAAATGGAACACACATAAGTAACACAATGTTATAAGAAAAATAACATTTCTCAAAAGAGATATGAAAGAAATAATATTTAAGATTTACAGAGTGATTTTTAAAATACTAATTACCTTAGGTCTTGGCTTCTTTGCATCACACTAAATAACTTTTTAATATTAGTTTTGGAAAATATTTATTATATTAACCCTTATTCACCTACCACTTGTTTTTGGAGTTATGTTACCTTAGCCACCTACAGACTATTTTACTGGAGCAAAATCATTGTTTATTGTGAGATTTAGGCCCTAAACCTGTCAAAAACACATAGATTTACTCCGGGATCTCATAGATGTGTAGTAGATAGTTGTGTGACAAAAGTAGGTAGTAGGTAATGAAGATTAAATTGTATTTTTTTTTCAAAAAAAATATCACGAACTTATTTGGTGTAACGTAAAGAAGACACGAGGGGGAGGTTACTAGAATATTAAAAATCAACCTGTATTATTTCAAATGTTTGTAAATATAGTTAAATTTGAGAATTTTGGATAATATATACATTTATTAATTACTTGTTCCTAATATGTTTAACCAAGCGTGTCTACTTAGCAAGTCTTTATCTAGATTGGGCACAATAACCAAAATAGATAAGTATTAACCATTTTTAAATCTACCAAATAAAAATAGCCCGCCCAAAATAGCCACCCATATACTTTCCTTGCTCGGTTTTTAGGGTTCCGTAGCTAAAATGCCAAAACTACTCAATGAATTTTGATGAAATTTGGTGAAAAGGTGTCTTCTAGTGGCCGCTACTTTGTTTGATAGCTAAAGAATAAAAATAAATACAAAAGCTGATGTGTGTGGTACATCATTCGACATTATTACATGTATTTTAAAAACATTATAAGGTTTCTAATAAACTTTTTGCATTGACTGCATAAATGCATAAATTGTGTTCACCCCCCATAACTTTTGAACCATGTGACCAAAAAATATGAAAAAAATCACAAAGGTAGCGCTCAATAAATAGGTAATTTAAACTAAAATTATTTCAGATATGATCGGGTACACCGTCATTAAGTTATAGCCGAAAAACTTCTTATCTCAACAAAAGGGCCTAAGTGCCATGAATATACGCTCTTTTGCTGATGCAATTATTTAAGGCTGCGGAACCCTACACTGAGCATGGTCCGACATGCTCTTGCCCGGTTTTTATTAACAACCACTTATTGCATCTATACTGCATCTCAACTCAATAAATGTCAAATAAATGTCACGTCAATTCTGTCCACGACGTTACATCATATTAAAAAGTGACGATTTAAATTGACACTTCAATCGCTACTGTACGTTTAACCCTTCATGACCCAGTGTTAAGTCTATCGTAGTCCCACAGACTAACGACTATTACAGAATGAATCACAACACAACTGCTAGCCAATAATATGATAATGTCATGTTGCAATGGACCAGGTATTATGATATTACGTTAGTTCATAACCCACGCGTAACGTAGATCATGATTGAGAACAAGCTTGAGTACTTCAGGCCATAACTTGGAGCCATTTTCGAGATTAATCAGACTTAGTGTGGGACCACGCCTACATATTTTGTGTTAATAGGTACTAATGTAACCAGAAAATGTAACATTCATAATAATTGGAGGTTTGGTTTTGCCCGCAGCTTCGCCTGCGTTAAGAGTCTCTTGTCTACATCATGTAAAATTTTTATTTTAAGTCCAAGGGCTTTAGCCGGGCTTTGATTAGTAAACAAACAAGTCAGAACTTTCATATTTATGTACCTATAAGATTTTGTTTTATTTAAATGACCCAACGCGCAACATCGTCTGCGTCTATTTTCCCCGTTTTTGCAACATTTTTCATTGCTGTTCCGCTCCTATTGGGCGTAGCGTGATGTTATATAGAGATTATCGCGTTCAAACAAACAAACTCTTCAGCTTTACAATCTAAGTATATCTATACTAATATTATAAAGCTGAAGAGTTTGTTTGTTTGTTTGTACGCAATAATCTCAGGAACTGCAATGGTCCGAATTGAAAAAAGGTCTCTAAAATGCATTTATACGTATCTGTAGGTACCTACAATCAATCAATCTTTTTATATAATCTAAGTGTAACCAAATTTGTGGTATAATTAAGATTATTATTGAGTTGAAAATGTTATCGGAAGTTGAATCAGTTTCAAGGCTGAACCACTTGTTTTAAATGATTTGTCAAAGTCAAAGTCAGAGCTATGAATATCTAATTTTATTTTAATGCATTAATTGGGCATGAATTTTCATAAAAGTCGCCTATTTGAAGTATTTAAAGTTCATGACTAAACATTAAATAAAGTTCATGACTAAATAAGTACCTACTTGTAAAAAGGTACTCCTATGGTAAACTTGATCACAATACTAAGTTCATCGAGATTTATTAATGCCTCCGACTGCATGATATTACATATGTAGGGGACTTGTTTGCATATTTTTTGTGCAGGCGGTTTTTTTTTTAATATTTTTTTTTTAATTTATTACTTTTTAGTTATTGTAGGATGTAGCCGATGTAACAACTAACTTTTATCGCAGCTATTGCCAAGTATTGAAAAAAGAATAGTTGCTAATTGACTTTTTTAGTATTACAGTCATAACCATGTTATACTTTTTTGAAATGGTTACAATTAGCCCTTTAATTTGATACCCATGTTGCAATATTCGAAAAAACTTGTTTTATCACACCTTTTTTTCGACATTTCACAGCCGCCATGTTTGTTTTTTTTAAACGTCACAAAGCTAAGAACACTTGGGCTGTCAAGACAAATCTAACGACGTCTTAATTTTTTAAATCCGTCTTGTGGTTTGAAAGATATAAGGTAATAAAGAATATTACATACATACATACAAGATACGCGCGAAAAACATATCTAACCCTTCATTGCAATCGGAAAATAAATTCAAAGTTTGTACAATTATAAAACCTACATTTGTCAAAAAAAACTCACATAAACGGTTATACTTTTTTTTATCGCTGATTCGGTCATTTATATAAAAGTGTATTGCAAGAATCGATGTCAAACAAAAGCTAGCAGTAAAAGCTAGCAATAAAATGTACAGTATATTGAACAGTGTATATCAATTTAACTGTATCGTAACTAATCGCGCAAGTTGTGAGCGATAGAATAAGTTTCACTTTCTTGTATCTATTACTTTCGTTGTTTTCTCTGCAGCTATTAGGTAATGTGTATTAACTGATGCGCTATTTTGTATGTAAATAGTGAATAGGATGACGTTTCTACAAAAAATACTTTAAAAGTAAAAGTCGTTTTTTATTGGTGCGATTTGAGGCAATGTTTTTAACGCGTCTGTCGCGAAAATGAGAGGCTTCATGACTACAAATTAAAAAGCACTGTATAAATGTTATTTGTATGTTTGTTAGATTTTTTATTATATCCATTGAATTACACTCAAATGATATGTCGGCAAAAGTATTCTTAAAAATCTACCAAGAAATTCATACTTCACTTTAAAAAACTATCATTGATAAATACTTAGTTATTTATTTAATAAAATATTTTTAGTAATATTATAAAAGCGAAAGTTTAGAAGTTCAAATAGTACGATATTTGTTAATTAATTTGATGGACAGATTTTAAGGAAATTCAGCACAGAAATAAACGATATCTTGTTTATTGACTAAAAATCAAATAGGGAAATGGATACTAAGTCCAGTAAGGCTAATTAAATAATAATGTATTTTCGAGGTTAAAATAAAAAATATTTATTATGATTAGGTAATGTATTGTAAATTAATTATTTATTTTAATTATTCATTGGTTATTTTTACTTAGTTTTAAAGTTTATTTTATTTTTTACAGCTGTTGCTCGAGTGCATGCCTTATATTAGAAACCTAATTGGTGACGGCTTCTATGTGCTGTTTGTTATTTATAATTTATAATAGTGCTTGTTTCTTTTACCGCAATAAACAAATAAATAACGTATGTAACAAAACAGATTGCTAAATCTGAATGTCAACAGAATGTTTTGTCAAAAATATGCATACCATAAACAACAATTTGAATTTTTAAATCTATTCTTAGACAAGAGATTGCAAAAAAATCTTTTAGTTTTTAACATTATCAAATAAAATATCAATTTCGTAAATTGTTGCAGACATTTATACAGCGATGATATTTAATTACAAAACTTTTCAGAAATTATAATAAATTAATTTGAATATTTTTACATAATTTTATAAAAAATAATATTTCTTTTTTAACCCTTCTTATGGCTAAAACCCTTGAACGCGAAAGTAATGCGTAATTTATTGGGACTAAGTACAAGAATAAGGTTGTCGACCTGAAAAACTAGTTGTCCTTTCCGAGTACGACTAAGTCTAGACCTAGGCATTAATCTTATTGCTAAACATTTCTAGAATATATCACATTTGTTAACTTTCATTTTGTTTTAAGTCCTTGAATGTAGATTATGTTCATTTTAAATGTCGACCGCATCCTTAGGTTTCATTAATCTAAATGATACATTGATTTAATTTTAGATAATATATTAATTAAATTACTTATAGGTCAAATGTTTAGCTAATAAAATAATCAAATACTTAACTAAACGATTTTACATTGAAACTTTATTTTTATTCACCCACTTCTCAAACAATCTATTGGTAAAAAATTACGGATAAAACAAAAACTACCTAGCCTTTTGTCTTTAAACAAATAGCTATAAACAACGCGATTAGATTCAATAGAGTATTTTACTAAAACCACAAAAGATCAAACTAAAATTCCCATGCATAACAATAGAAGCAGAAATGTGGTATAGAACCACCTTATGATCGCAGACCCTTTACTTAAAAATCCACTAATTAAAAAAATTAAATACCACTGTGTCACTTTTGAATCCAAAATCCTTGGTACGTTCTAAACCACATATCTGCACTTATTTCTTTTTAACACTTACGTAAAATTTCGCCATTTTGAGGGTTAACTGTCACTAATGTCACTCGCGAGTACAGGCGCATGCGCGGAGCTTACGCGCGGCGAATGGCGGCTCAGCGTATGCGCTCACTATATAACCTCCCCCCCAAACTATTATAATATTAATTACATACAAAGTTTTCACTGCACGGCGATCGCGGATCGGATCTGGATCAGTTACTTCCTATATCGATACAAGTACAATCCCGAATATCGGAATTTAAATGATCAATAGAAAGTCGAGTACTATTAATATCGATATAATGGTTTCCGATATAGGCAATGTTTTTAATCTATAATTTTCTGTTTTATAGACTATCATTTATGTAATGTTGATGGATTACTATAAAGAAATTTATTGATATGTAGTATACTATCGCAGCTTATATTAAATGTACCTATATATAAAAGAAAAGAATGGAACATGATGTTATAATGATTATTGAAGTTTAAAGTGTTAGCATCTGTAGGTGTTGTAGAGGTACCCAGTTTGATCCCTAAAAGAGACATGCAGGATACCTTGTTACCACGATAATCATTTAAGCGGATCCGCTAACAATCGCCTGTATATACTCGTACATGTCCTACATATATTATAAGACAGTTTCAGTTTAAATTGTGTCCTAGAATGACACAATAAATTTCCATACAAAAAGATTTGACGTATCGATTCGTTGTGTTGAATAATATTAGATAAATAAAATAAAATATGACGTATATAATACGTAAACCAAAACGTTATCAAGTCATCGTCTGCATATGTTTTATCACTAATAGTTGAACTAATTTTTAAAATGGTAAAAAAGTAAGTCTACATGACAGTAAGGTTTAGTGTTCGATACGTTGTGACACAAGGTACAAAATAACGAATTTTCGTCTTTAAATTCACCTTTCTGCCGTAAATAATATTCTGTTTTTGAACGTGATTGTAGTATGTTCTGCCGTATCAAAATTTCAAATAATGACGTAAAATCACGTCCTATTCACGAAAGTAAAAGAGATTCCCGTAAAAGAGTTTGGTTGTGGACAACTTTCAAACACACCTATAATTTTACTCTTAAAGCCATAATCAAATTCTAGTACCTACGTGTATTTTATTTTTCTTATAATTTGAGATGAATTGTAGATTTTTCTTAAACCACAAATTACAAAATTAAAAAACTACCTACTTAACAATTTTTTATTACCACTTATTTTTTTTAGGGTTCCGTAACCAAAATGGCAATACGGAAACCTTATAGTTTCGCTATGTTCGTCCGTCCGCAGCTTAGCTCAGAGACTGAAGTGCTAGAAGGCTGTAATTTTGCATGGATACACAAAATACTTAAGCCGACAAAGTGTAAAAATATACCTCCAATATAATTTATCGTACCTCCCCCACTTTTGCTCCTAACCTACCCCATCGTGAGGGGTATCATTAGATAGGTCTTTTAAAAACACTTAGGGGTTGTAAATGACATTTTTCGATTTAGGGATCCTTTTGTGAAATATTAAGCTTTAAAGTGCAAAATTTTGTTAGAATCAAGTGTCCCATTCCCTCACCAGCTATATGGTTGATATTGGGTATGTGAAAAATTCACGGTAGTAGTATATGACTGGCCTGTTTGTGTAGCGGTTAGTGACCCTGACTGCTAAGCCGGAGGTTGTGGGTTCGATCTCTACCTAGGATAAAACCCTGTGTGATGAGCACGACGGTGTTATTTATAATATGTATATATTTAGAAATATTTAAGTAGGTATGTCTATCAGTTGTCTGTTTTCCATTGTACAAGCTCTGCTTAGTTTGGGATCAGATGGCGTTGTGTGAGTTGTCCCAAGATATTATATTATATTAAAAGGAAAACTATCACAGCTAAGTAGGTTTTACAACTAAACATGTAACAGCAGACCAAGTAAGAAGTAACAAAATTTTCGTACAGATTACATTAAAAAATACTTTTATAACGTTGTTAGTAGGATGAAACAAAAACAAAAGCCGCTTTAATCAGATGGGATACTACGGAACCCTACATTGTGTGTGGCCCGACATGCCCGGTTTTTTACATAACGCTATTTAGCTCTTAAAGATAATATCTAAATGGAGTATAAGTACACTATGAATGTGACTTACCTAATTTATAAAATCTATCGATAATTTATATCTACCTATTACGATATCAATTAACGATATCGATTTTGACTGCCTTTTTCTATCAGAGAATTTCTTACGGACCTTTTTTTTAAGAAATTGGATAAAACCCTCAAATACCGGGGCAGGTCACAGTATACTATAAGACAACATAAGTAGACCTTGCAATAATGTTTACACGCAATAAATTATGTAAGTTATGAAACCCGTTGCAACTATTAACGTAATATGTGGGTTTGCTAATTAACTGGCAACACTGCTTTTTACTTTACGTGAGTTATGCTTGGTAACATTTAGACGAATTTGTTTATTCAAAATTCGAAATTCCTTATTCACTTAGGATGCAAAACAACACCAATGATACGTCGGGATTTTACATGTACATGTAATGCCAAGTTCGCCAACCAAAAAGCTATGATCATGACTACCTGTTTGGTGTTAACATTTTGTGGGATTGAGGTCCACATGACTAGCAATATTGTTAAACCCTGTAGCTAAGCTCAATGGCTTGAGTCAGGAGTGGTTACACATGTGTTGCGCGGTGGGGGGTCTCAGACGCGGTCGCACCCTTCTGCGAGGACTTTATCTCGTGGGAGGAGGTGGCGGGGCTAGTCTGCCCCGTTGCCGGCGAACCGGGCGACGACGAGGCGCAGTCGCGCGTGACGTCGCTTGGTGGGGCTGTGGGCGTGATGGACGGGGAAGTTTCCCGCGCTCGCGGCCTTTCGCGATGGCGGCGTTCTGTGTGTACCCAGGACGCCGCAGGAGCAGGAATGCCCGACGGGGCTATGCCGCTGGGTGGGTCGCCGAAGGAATAGCTAATCCCGGCGGCCTATCCGTGTGAAGGCGGCGAGTAGGTACACGGCCGATTTTTTAGTGGGGGCAGGTCCCACACTACCTCCAGCGTCTGCCCCGGGTGCTGGAGGTGTGCGTTTAGGCATTTTTTACGGCTATTAAAAAAAAAAAAAAAAAAAAAAAAAAAGGAGTGGTTACACATCGGTAGTGTTATTGAGTAGGATTCTAACCCACAACCTTACGCTTGCGAGACCGATGCTTTAGCCATTATTACTGCCGCGCGTTTGACCAAAACCAGACCACAGACATACCCATTGTTTCAGGTCTAGGTAAAATCCAGGGGCGTATCAATTAAACAGGGCCCCGAACGTGCATTACCAAGAAGAGGCAATTGCTAATTTGTGCAAGAGACTTAGGTAAGTCCTTTGGGTACCAAGCAACCCAAAAAAAATGTATACGGGGTACAGCTAAGGCAAGTTACGCCACTGGTAAAATCTGAAACATGTTTAATCTCCATAAAATATATAGAAGTCGAGTCATAGGTTTATCAAAATTCACATGGATTCGAGATCCATGTAGACGAAATCGCGGGCAGTAGCTAGTTATACATTATAACAGCTTATCTATTTGCCATTACATAAAGTTATAGGTAAATCAATGTCAATGTCAGCCATCTTTAAAGGTTAAATTGGACAGTAAAAAATTACAAACAGTTTCCGTGAATATTAATAACGAGTTCTTAATAGATAACGAAAGGTCCTATAATATAATCAACAACATAAACCTATATATGATTGGGAAATATCAAATTAACATTCTGATACATTTATAACAGATATATGAAGACTATATAATTAATCAAAATCGTTATAATTTCGTTTGAAGCTAATATTTCTTTGATTAGTATACAGGGTGATTTTTTAAAATGGTTAAATCTGAAAGTGGGTATTTATATAACTGAAATCGGGAAAAAATCGCAAAATAGCATTGGAGCTGTCTTTTACAAAAGAAGAAGAAGATCGAATGTTATAAGCTATATTACGTACTACACCTTCACTTAAGAAGCAAAATAGTACACAAGAAAACAATAATTCTACATGTAAGTACATGTAATGCATGTTCGCAAGAAATAGGTAAAGCCTGAGAAAAGAACAAGGCAAATGGCAATATGAATGGTATTCTTCTTAGATTGGCAGGCAGAAATTAATCTATACTAATATTATAAAGCTGAAGAGTTTGTTTGGTTGAACGCGAACTCAGGAACTACTGGTCCGAATTGAAAAAATATTTTACTGTTGGGTAGCCTATTTATCTAAGAAGGCTATAGGCTATATAACAACATGCGTGGACCAACAGGAGTATGGAAGGTAAGGTGTTAAGTCCCTCCAACACAAAGGGAGGATCCTCCGACCAGGCGAGGTGATCGTGCCTGGCGGACCGCGGCCCAACGGTTAACGTTGGGAACTTGGATTTATAGTTAGCAGCTGTGAAAACTTCTATATCGCGATTCAGGATTTGACGCAAGCTGTCAAGTGTCAATTTATTTTATATTATTATATGTGGGTACCGCCACAGGACCAGCAATAAAAAATGGTGCAAAAACGGGAAAAATTTACGCTGGCTAAGTTGCACGGGTCTAGCTTTCGCCCGTGGGTCTGCCCGCGTGTATGTCAGTTATCATGATAAAAACTTTCTTATGTTCTTCCACAAGGCTAAAACTATGCCTATATCAAATTTTATCTTAATGGGTTCAGTGGTTAAGCGTCAAGCACTTCTATATCTATACTAATATTAGAAAGAGGAAAGATTTGTATTTTTGTGTGTGTGTGTATGTTAGTAATGAATAAACTCAAAAACTAATGGACCGATTTCAAAAACTCTTTCACCGTTGAGAAGCTACACTAACCCCGGGTGACATAGCTATTTTTTTCCCTGTATTTCCACGGGAAAGGAAACTAGGCGGGTGAAACCGCGAGACGTCCGCTAGTAAGTTATAAAATTATAATAGGTACAGCCTGTATAAATCAATTCTCCATAATGAATGCTAAAAAAATATATAACATAATTATTATATCATCATAATGTAAAGAAACAGGTCTTTATTCAAATAATACAAAATGCTTAGATAAT
The DNA here is from genome assembly GCA_945859575.2 of Herminia tarsipennalis. NCBI lineage: Eukaryota > Metazoa > Arthropoda > Insecta > Lepidoptera > Erebidae > Herminia > Herminia tarsipennalis. The sequence continues at coordinate 1,729,534 of OX243834.2, read as the reverse complement.
TACTTGATAATAACTAATTTTAAAAACACGAATATAAATAAGTTTCGTCAGATCTTAGGCTATAATACTTATTTTAGTATATTTAATTAGATCGCTTTATTGTATCCGTCTTGTATACATCTATATCTAATGCATCCAACGGCTTCAACGATTTTCATGAAATTTAGTATACAGGAACTCCCTCGGGGACAATAAATCGATGTAGCTAGTTTTCATTCTTAGAAAACGTCGTCTAAAAAAATACCAAACAAGGCTCGGTCATCCCGATACTGTATATTTTTTGCTTATACTTCGTTCACGCAAAATAGGAAAAAAAACAAGTCTTTTCAGTAAGCAAGAGTTACTTGGTGAGATTGTCAAAAGTCCTACTTCCTATTTAAAAATGCGAAAAGTATTGTCTTGTGTCTATACTAATACTAGCTGTCCCGCGCAACGTTTTTGCAACATTTCTCATTGCTGCTCCGATCCTATTGGTCGTAGTGTGATGTTATATAGCCTATAGCCTTCCTTGATAAATGGGCTATCTAACAGTAAAATATTTTTTCAATTCGGATCAGCAGTTCCTGAGATTACTGCCTTCAAACAAACAAAGAAACTTTTCAGCTTTATAATATTAGTATAGATTATTAAGCTGAAGAATTTGTTTGTTTGAACGTTGAATAATCTCAGGAACTACTTATCCGAATTGAAAAAAATATTTTACTGTTGGATAGCCCATTTATCGAGGAAGGCTATAGGCTATATAACATCACGCTATGACCAACAGGAGCGCAGCAGCAACGAGAAGTATTCCAAAAACGGGGGAAAATTACGCAGACGAAGAAGACACCTAGTTTTTCACAAAAACTACTAAACGGAATGCGATGAAACTTAACAGTAATGTAGTTTATGCGTCAAAACAGCACATAGACAACATGTAATTGATACATTCTAAAAATTTACATTCACGCCAAATAAATCAGAAAAACTTTACTTTTATTTATTTGTCCAAATATTCTTACTGATATTCACGCCAGCAATAATTCGGAAATAGTTTTACAGTTATTTCGTGAGATTATACCACATGCGTAGGTATACAACAGCAATGGCTTACTGCAAACAACACAATATGTATTCGACACACAATTCAATTAGCTACAACGCCTACGAGTGGTCAAATGTTGACCACATAATTGCAACACGGCGCTACCAACTTGCGGTCTGACAATACATCCGCGTGGAGACTGGATACACGTTAATTATGATAATACTTGAGTTTGGTTTATTGAGTTGAATGGGACATAGATCGTTATTATGTATAAGGAACGAATTTTTTAAAATGTGATTCCCAAGGGGTGAAATGGGCTTCTAAATTTCAATCAAAAGCAAACTTAGTGCGGGTACAACAATCCTGTTTTATATTATTAAAATATATACCCTGACTTTCTAATTTTAATGTTTGTTTTTTATTTTTTAAGTCAAACATCAACATTTTGGTTCTCTCTGAAAATCAACGCTGACTCCAGTAGCAATACTAGAGCTTAAATTTTTTGGCACAAAGCTTTTTTATTTTATTTTATCGAGGCTTTTATCCACAATGGCATGGCATCATCATATCTAAACTAACTTAATAACTATTAAAAAGGTTTTGAGTCAATGATGGTTAAATAAATTTAAGAGCAGATCTACTATTTCTGAAGTAGGTTGTGCCAAAATGTTTAAATAAGGAGCAATATCATATTTGTTTGAGTTAATTTTAACCATAAGTGACTCTCTCACCCTCCTATTTCTGACACATTCCATAAGTAAATAGTAAACATCTTCAACCGTTCCGCACGTTTCTGGCACAAAGCTGATTGTTTAAATTGTTTAGGTTATGTGAATTATGTTTTCTCTACTCAGTGTAATAAATGTTTTTTTTTTACATTTAAATACTCATCATCGTCCAGTCCAAACCCGACCCGACATTTTACGATATTAGGGCTCTATGGGACCGAATGAGATGAAGCAGCTTAAAGCGAGTGAATCCGAGTGATAAAAACATACACCTAGGAAGTGTTCTCGTAATCTTTGAAACAAAGAAAAGATAAATTTACTCCGTACAATTTCATGATCAACGTCATACCGGGGAACACGTAGGCAAACAATGCTGATGTCATCACCAAATAGCAGTCACTATTCAATGGATATTTTCCGCTTTTTACGATATCTGGTAATGAATATATCTGTCAATATGTTTTTGGATTTCTTATTTTAAAAGCCCTTCAACGCGTGAGATAAAAACAAGTATAACCGGTCGGTAGCCTAATTTAAATGGCTAAAGCAATTTTGTTTAACCCCTGCAGAATTGACAAGATTGCTAGTAATGTGAGACTCATATTCCTAGTTAAGTTTTTTAAATAGTAAAAAAGACGACTTAATCGAAACGAAAGAATACTTACCCCCATATCAAGTTTATAAACATTCAAACATTGTAAAATTGGCAATTTGGAAAGAGTGGCCGCGAGTTTTTATTGCCAGATTCTTTTCTCTGGCTTTACCTATTGTTTGCGAACTTTGCGTTACATGTACGTGTAGAACCCCGACGTATCATAGGAGTTGTTTTGCATCCTAGAATAAAGATTTTTGAATTGAATCTTCTCAATTAAAACCGCTTTTGAATGCAAAATCCATAATCAACTCAGTGGAAACTACGGTGCCACTGACAGATAAATTAGTTACGTACAGTTAAAAACACCCCTCAATTTACTGAAGAATCGAACCCTGGCACACGCACGCTCTTGTACACCATAATATTTGTTTAGAGAAAGTTCATTCCATAGCCCAGACCATCTCTATGGAAATTCGTCACTTATGAAATTAAAATTTTAATCTGTATATTATAAAGCTGAAGAGTTTGTTTGTTTGAACGCGATCATCTTAGGAACTTCTGGTCCGAATAGAAAGAATACTATTACTATTAGATAGCCCATTTATCGAGGAAGGCTATGGGTTATATAACATCACGCTACGACCATTAGGAGCGGAGCAGCATTGAAAAATGTTGCAAAAACTAGTAGCTAGTTTAAGGTATAAGAAAGATTATCAAAACAAAGACTCGACTAAAACTAATATCTGAAATATTAGGGTGTCAAAAATACACCATTTTACCATGTGTCACCCTCACAATAGAGACGAAACTAACGATACCTCTCAAGCTCTCGATAACCCTCCTTCCTGCGTAGTCGGATAAAAAATAAGGAAACTTAAACTCTAAGACGATTCGCACACTGCCATGCACTACGCTGCGGGATCTATCTCTGTCTCTATCAGAATAAGAAAACGTGACCGGGTGTTCCATGCATGTACGCGCGTGATCTGCACCACAGGGAACACGCATCCTCTCACATTTTCTTGTTATTTTGATAGAGAGAGAATGAGAGGTAGCGCAACCACGCGCGTGGCTCCGTCCCCAAACCCTAAGAGATGAAGAAGGCGTACGTAACCATATGATTGTTGCTAAGACCATCTTTAATTATGTCGGAATGTGACGTGAATGCTTTTGACCAAATAAGTGCAACGGATAGCCGTTGACGTTGACCAATACCTAGTGAATTATTAAACAAAGCAGACTCTGTCTATTTCCACAGTTGATTTGTTAACTCGCGATAAACCTGTGTCAACCTGATGGAAGTTTGGGCAAAAGTCCAAGATCTTGAGCTTAATATGAGCGATGAATGTTAATGATCAAGTAAGTGTCTCAATGAGGTTCTGTAACTGAATTATGTTGACCTCATAGACATCGGTTGTCGTATATCTTTGGACAACTCACATTTGACACGGCCATCTGTTCCTAAAGGTTCATTTCCGTGCATCGCGGTCGATTGCAAGCCGGCTTACGACAAGCGGCTGACGTGCGCGGCTGATGCGACAATAGTCAGAGTGGTGTCACGTCAGTTGTGGGACGCGCGCGTCTGTCGCAGATCTCGGAAACGGCGCCATACATTCTCATACTCTGACTATTGTCGCATCGACCGCATGATGCACGGAAATGATCCTGAAAACTAGGTAGAGCCTGTAGGTACTATGGCTACCAGACAACTGATAGAATAATTTATATATTCAAGTACACAAATTAATTACACATTATCTCAGCACCCTGAACTGCCTCACACTCATATTGGATCGAAATCTATCATGACCGAGAGAGATTACAGGCAAAATCGACAACTAATCATACATACTCTCCAGGACACCAAGAAATATGTGTATGGAGAATTTACGAAGTGAAGTCTACGTTTGTTTGAGAACTTATTTCATCTAACTCCACAACACGTTTTTCACTATCATTTAGATCACACCACATTTTTAAGTTCGAGTTGGGTACACCCAACGTACCATATATTTTTTATATTTACCTATTTTAATATTACCTACTGCCTCTGTGGCGCGGTGGAGTGTGTCCGACTGCTACGCAAGAGGTCGTGGGTTCGATTCCCACACGGAACACCACTTTGTGTGGTCTGGGTGTACTTTGTGTCTGTGATTTGTATGTTTGTAAAGGACCCCGTGACACAGGGCTTGTAAACTACTGCGGGAGTCGTCTTTTTAAAAAAAGATCAAGACAAATAATCTTAATATTTTTGTGAAAATAAATTGTTTGCTTTTAAGTGGACCATACTAGTATCCACGGGACACCAGTGCGGAACACTAATTTAGATCATTTGTTCCGGGAGGTTTACATGTGTAAAATATGAATATTCTTTAAGTAGAAACTGGATAAATACCCATCAGAATATAGGTAAGTCACACTCACTAATAAAATAAAATAATTGGACGTAACAGTACCTTAAACCTCTTCATAACATAATTAATTGCAATTAACGTTACCTAAGTGGACTTCACGGTACAACCAGCACCAATTATACACCCAACAAGCATTTACTAAATAAGTTCTACAACAGTTCAGTGAACAGACGTCGAACCTGTTACACTTTACGTAACAAAACCCGTCAGTGAACTATATAAGTTTATGCATATTTTGCATGCCAGGAAACTAGTGAGTTAATGTATAGTGAATGAAAGAAAGATTAAAATGCATTATGATAATCTACGACGGCTAGTCTTGCAATCGTTTTCTTCCGTGGTACGAATGCCGACGAAAGTCAAAATTTATTGGATTATTCAAAGAGAAATTGTAAACCGTTAATATGTTTGGTACCGGCTTAAGAATAGTGCCATCCATTTCTTCCCGTGGCTTGGCGGGCGGGTTGGCGATTAGGGCAGTTATCCCCAGAACTTTTTACTTATCCTGGTTTTTTTTTGTTTTTGTTTATCTTCTGCATGACTTTCCCTGTTAAATTATAATAATGTCTATGTGTCTTCTGGGTACTAAATAAAAATCTTTCAATTCTATTATATTCTATTCTAACCAGTAGGTTCTACCGGGGAGACCCGCGCATCAGTAATTGTGAACAAGTAAAAATTATTCCGCGCACTTTTTCTTATCGCTGTATTATTTTTTTAATTATTTCCTCGCAAATATGTTATAAAACGTCGTATGACATACGTGCGCTTTAATAATTACAGCCTCGGCTGTAATTTTCAACTTACCGCACTTTTAACATAATGTACTATTACAATTTGACTTAAAATTTGGGATTTCCCGACTGATGGATTTCACGACCAACGTCTGTGTATTGGTTATACATAGGCGTAAGTAGAGTGTGCCAGAAAAGTGGTCTACTAGTTTTGATAAAACTTGGGATTGTGGGTCCCACATTACTAGCAATCCTGTTCCTTCAGCTAAGCTTATGGCTTGTGTTAGGAGTGGGTTAATGGGTAGGATTCGAACTCGCGACCTCACGAGTGCGAGTCCGATGACCTAGCCATAAGGCTATTGCCTCTTAAAAAAAATAGACCACAATTTTTAGTTATAACACCTTGTAGATCTTATATATACTATGTACTTTTATAAGGTTACTAGTTGAACCGCGCAACTTCATCTTCGTAAATTTGCACCGTTTTTGCAACATTTCTCATTTCTGCTCCGCTCCTATTGGTTGTAGCGTGATGTTATATAGCCTATAGCCTTTCTCGATAAATGGGCTATCCAACAGTGAAAGAATTTTTCAATTCGGACTAATAGTTTCTGAGATAATCACGTTCAAACAAACAAACTCTTCAGCTTTATAATATTAGTATAGATAAGAATTTCAATTGATTCATTCTGACAGAAACCATGGCCAAAAATAAACAATATTGTATGTTGTAGGTACTCATTGTTGTCTTTTGTCTGTCTGTCGTTTGTCATCAGCCCCATAAACAATGAAAGGAAGCCATCACGTCTAATTTAAGACCCTGAAGATGATGTACCTATAACTTTTGACAATAATGAGTATAATATGAGACGGATTTTCGTAATTCCTTTCCTTCCTTTTTTTATTATTAAAAAGACGACTTCCGCAGTAGGGTACAAGCCCTGTGTCGCAGGGGACTTTACAAACATAAAAATCACGGGCACAAAGTACATCCAGACTCGGAACAACAATTTGTGGATCACACAAAGTGGTGTTCCGTATGGGAATCGAGACCACGACCTCTTGCGTAACAGTCGGATACACTCACACCGCGCCAGAGAGACAGTCAAACACTTTCCGACTACAGTAAAGCCAATAAGGAAGTATTATGATAGTTTAGTGTTTAGTCTATGTATAGCTACATAGACTAAACACTAAGTATTTTAGTATTCACTTAAACAGTGTGATTTTCAAAACCGTTTAGGAGTCAAAGAATTCCTCCTTATCGATGTCAACTGGTAACGTTCCCAGAAGGCTGGCAGCATTGCCACGTTGAATGACAATGCTAATTCTTTGTGCAAAGAATAGGCCAGCCCCGGTGGTCCCAGGAAGCACTAATGAGGCGTCGCCAAATTTCCTTAAAAAGGTGGCGCGCACTTGCGCCCCACAGACCCAGCGGGACTAATTTCTTCCCAGTAAAAGCACTGAACAGTGCTCACCGTGTACATCGGAAAAATATTATATTTGTTAAATGGTGATGACTGAAATAGACAAAAAAGCCAAGCCTCTGCTCTGCTGGAGGAAGGCTATAGGCTGTATAACATCACGCTACGATTAATAGGAGCGGAGCAGCAATGAAAAATGTTGCCAAAACGGAGAAATTTTACGCAGACGAAGTTGCGCGGGACAGCTAGTAAACTATATCTATGCCTATGATATAAGGGGAAACGTACTACTTAGAACCAATAAAATCATATCTCAGCGATAGAAAACAATTCACTCAAATAACTAGGCTTGGTGCTACTGAAAAAAATATTATAAATTACTGCTCAGATGTTCAGAATGTTAAATTTGGGGGCCGTTACAGGTATTACGCATAACAACAAAAGTCTCAAGTCCCCAAAACAAGTGATATGGCACCAAGGCCAAAAAGGCCTATTACACAATAAAATCAAAGGAAGTAGTGATGTGGTTTATGATATTGTACCAATGTGATTACTTCACAAATGTTGGGATAATAATACCTGATATTACTGTCATGTAGAGCAACCTTCATAGCGTTGTGAAATAATGCGTATTGTTTTATTTAATAAGTTACTTCTGTTCGTTTTATACGTAATCTAACTGCTATACATTTATATCTATTGAGTTAATAATAAGTGCACGTTAAAATACTCCTGACTCTTGACACATAAACCATAGATTGTATACCTACATATAGTTAATCTGACGTAGGTAGTGGAACAAAAATCAAATAAATCTATCGATGGATTAGAGTGGAACAAAAAGTTGAAACCGATTCATCTATGGATGAGAGTGTAACAAAATGTGGACACCGATCCATTAGGAAGTTTGCCTGAGTGGAATGATGGATGGATGTGGTGCAAAAAAAAAATGTTTTTTAATTTCTTTCAAATAACAATCCTTTCTTGCCCATTTAAAAGTCCCAACACACAAAACCTGATGATTCTTAAACGGAATCGATTTTATTTTTAAACATAGATAAAACCACTGCTAAAGCTTTCAGTTTAAATTAAAACTCATTCAAATAGGTCTATCCATACAAGAGATATAATGCCACAGCTCAAAGAGAGAAACTTCAAACACACAAAGAAACGGTTCAAACTTCTAACACCACTATTTTTGCGTCGGGGTCAAAAAATTAAAATGTCATGGATATATTCAAAGAAAATCAGTTCAGTGGCGTTTCAAAAATAATCTGCTTTTCATCACTAGTTTCGAGGAGCACAACGACATCTGTTCATACACTAAACAAAGCTTCAAGCAGACAACTGATAAACATATTTTACACCCAGCTTAAGAATAAAATTTATTTTATCCTGGGTGGGGATCGAACCCACGGCCTCCTGCTTAGCAGTCAAGGTCACTAACCATTATCGACTAAACCAGCAGGCCAGTCAATAAACTACTTCTACTAAATAACCTAGTTCATAAGCACATACTTAATATGTATCTGTACTTATGAGTCAATGGGCTTTCCAAAATTTAATTAAAATCGAACTTAACACGGGAAAATCCATTAACTTATAAAAAAAAAACTTGATGGAAATTAACCTCACATGCTTACCAACTCCGTAAGAAATTCTACACCATTCTGTGCCAGCCTGTCAGCAGCTGTGAAAGTTCTGTTTATGGTTCGCCTGACAAAGAGCAGTTACCATAGACATGGATCCAATGTGCTATATTTTAGAACGCGTAATATTAGTTTGACATGTAGATACTACGTTACCTACAATAGAAAGACGGGGTCAAATTTCATCAACGGATATTTTAAAAAAAGAAAGCGAGTAGCCATGTTGCTGATTTAAAAAAAAATAATGATGTTCCAATCATTTTACTACGACAATTCCCGCGTTTTTCTTTGCAACGATGGAGCTATACCGTGAAAATTTGCGTGATATTTTAAATTTGGTTTAACTTAAAAACTTTGCCTTCAACGATTACAATCAGTTTCTGAGGAGTATGTCCTATCTCGAGCAACAGTTTTTAGATGGTTCAGTCAACCGATTGAATCAGGCGTAACATGGCGGAAATCCATCTTAAGTAGATTATCAGTGGGGGAACCCACCACCCACCCTCGATCTGTGAATCATCACGATTGAAGTAGTAGAAGCGGAATATTGCAAGTCAAAGGTCCGGAGGCCTACCACTCGACTTGGTGAGAGTACCTGTCACTAATTTTCTTTGTTGCAGGTCTCTCTTTTTGAGTGCGGTCTGTCAATCTATTTCGATTGTTGTATTAAGGGCATTTCCTTACTACTTCAATCGTGGTGATTCACAGATCGAGGGTAGGTGGTGGGATCCCTTCCTTATAATCTACTTATGGTTCAGTCAATTTAAAAGGGTTAAAACAGACCCCGAAGATGACCATAGAAGTGGTCGCCCACAAACGGCAGTAACATAGGATATTTTCAGATTGCTCGACAGCCCCAAGGACTTGATGGTCATCATCAGGTGTCACTGGATTCGTTACAATTGTAGAAGAGATTTAGACTAAGTTTATAATTAACTAAGTTTACATAAACTGCCTCTGTGGTGCGGTGAGAGAGTATCCGACTGCTACACAAGAGGTCGTGGGTTCGATCCCCACCCAGGATAAAACTTTGTGTGATGAGCACGATGGTTTATTCTGTGACTGGGTGTTATTTATCTATTATATGTATTTAGAAATATATAAGTAAATTTATCAGTTGTCTGGTTTTCATAGCACAAGCTCTGCTTAGTTTGGGATCAGATAGCGCTGTGTGAGTTGTCCCAAGATATATTATATTATAATTTTCGAATTATTTAATTTTCTGTGACTCAGTGGCGACCGAGCATTTAATAATAATAATAACAACTCACACGACACCATCTGATCCCAAACTAAGCAGAGCTTTTACTACGGAAACCAAACAACTGATAAACATACATTTATGCAGTATAATACATATATATCCTGCGTAATTGACCAGTGTGTGATGTAATCCAAATCGGTCGCCGTACATAAAAATTTAAAAATTTTGTCACTAGTCGAAGAGTTTTTCTAGTAGATGAAATAAATAAATTTAAAGATATGTCTTAAATAAAATCCTGCAAATAAATCTTGAAGTTGCGGAAAAATGCAAAAACGAGCATTTTCGTATTGTCATAGTCATGGCGTTCGTAATATAACATACATATATGCGAACGATTATTCTACTTTATTTATTTTTTTATTTATTTTTAAAAAGACGACTTCTGCATTAGGGTACAAGCCCTGTGTCGCAGGAGACTTTACAAACATACAAGTCACTGACACAAAGTACACCCAGACTCGGAACAACAATTTGTGGATCACACAATGTGGTGTCCCGTGTGGGAATCGAACCCACGACCTCTTGCGTAGCAGTCGGACACACTCCCACCGCGCCACAGAGGCAGTCTTGACCTGCGCTCCTGCGCACTGTGAAGTAATGGTTGTGTGCGGAAGAGCGAGGTCTGCGATCGAGTCGGTGTACGTAGCGCTAAATAAATAATTCTCTCAGTGTAATGCCCCCTTAAGAATTGTCTTTTTTGATAATTATTTTAAAAAGTTATCTCAAAGATATACTAAACCAAATGCAAACAAGATCTTTAAAAACCAAGGCCGCTGATGTATCAATTACTATGAAACTATATCGTTTCAATAACAATAGCGGTCGTCACGCCCACTCCTCTGATATTTGACATATTGACGGCTCATTGTTGAAACGTTTCGAATGTTTTGACAAGGTATACGGGTTCATAACCTAGTTTACTGACCTTAGTATTATAATTTATTATAATTGTGTTATTGTTAATTTAATTAAGTTTATGCATTATTAGTAACATCTGTCAAATGGTATTTTTGGACAAGGTGAGAAACATGCATACGATATAAGTCACATTGAATTATTAATGCTATCTAATTGAGGAGTTGTGATTCAGTGGCATATAGATATATCAGTAAGGTTAAACAACGTTAATACTGTCTACCTCTCTGTGCATCGGAGAGTATTTTAAGTCGTCGGTCCTGCCCCTGATCTCTTTCAAGTCGTGTCCAATTTCTGTTCCTTCCAACTATAAGAGTTGAGGAATTTGCGAACACACTTGTGCATTTTAATATCTGCTGCGTGGTTGGCTAGTCTTTGATAAGATACGCCACTGTGTTCGAATTCGTTTAGAAGAGTAGTTATAGCTGTTACAGCATCTATTTTTATGTTATTCTAAACGTGGACTGTTCAACAAAATCTTTTTTTTTTCAACCTCCTATTATAGAGCAAAGCCCTTTCCAAGCCGTTTCCATTCCTTACTGATACGTAGGTCACTCGATAGGTTTCGAGATGCTCGTAATTTAAAAATGGAACGCTGTTATATATTTTTAAAAAGTAAATTTATTTAAAAATAGAACGCAAGTAGCTATGAAGCTGGTTTAAAAAAAACTATGTTCGAGTCATATTACTACGACCATCGACGATGATGATAAATGATGATAGTTCCCGCGTTTTTCTTTGCATTGATGGAGGATAGAGCTTAACCTCCATCTAATTTTTTATTTTAAATTTGTTTTAACTTAAAAACTTAGCCTTCAACGATTACATTAGCGTTTAAGGGAGTCTGCCCCATCTCAAGCAATCGTTTTTAGATGGTCAATGAATTTAAAAGGGGTAAAACAAACCTCGAAGATGACATGATAGAAATGGTCGCCCACAAACAGCAGTACCTGAAGAAAATGTGTGGACTACTGAAATGATTGTGCGAGAAGACAAATTAAAGTAAGTACTTTGTTTAAGTTGCAACACTGTGATAAATAAAATGATTTGCTTCTTCTTTCTTGTTAGAATTACTCCTCAGACATCGAGAAGATTCTAGGCGTTAGTTTGGGGAGCGTTAACATTATTTTGCATCAGTATCTTGGAGTGACCAAGCTTTGTTGTCGTTAGATCTCGCGTTTGCTCTCACACAATGAAGAACAGGCCCGTGTGGATTGAAGCCGCGAAAATCGTCACAGGCGACAAAACGTGGATTTATCAATATGATCCGGAAAATAAGAAACAGTCGTCAGTCTTTTCAGAAGGAAATTGCCGACAAAACTGTAAAAAAAATGGTGGGTAGTTTTTTTTCCCGCAGCGGACAAGTTGTTGATAACAATGTTGGAAAATCGTAGATCTCTTAACTCGAAATGGTATACAATAGTAGCATTGCCTAATATTTTTCAAGCTCTGCGAGGAGACCAACAGGGAAATCAAACTGCATCACGACAATGCTTCATCACATACGTCTCTCAGAACAAAGGCGTTTCTTAGGAATCTGGTGTAGAAACCTTGCCTCATCCACCGTATAGTCCTAATGTAGCTCCCTGTGATTTCTTTTTGTTCCCGATAATCAAAGAAAAAATAAAAGAGAACATTTCCGTGGCCGCCTACGAATTCGCAATTTCGGACCAATCGGATCAAGACTGGCAAAAGTGTTTTAATAGTTAGTTTATATTCGAATGAACTTTGTACAGATAATGACAGTATTTCGAAAAAATCTAAAATAAATATTGTTAATATCTTGTACAGCTTTTTCTTGTCTCAAAATTGTTTTGGTTTACCTACGTTTTACTACTATAATATATAATACTTACATCTATCATCTTATTTATATCATCATATACATCTTATTTATAATTATATACACACGATATTTAAAAACTACTCTAAATTACATCTATAATAATACAATATATACAAGATATTTACAAAAACAAAATAGAAAAGTGAGGATACAAAACCGTTTAGGCGTCAAAGAATTCCTCCCCATCGATGTCAACTGGTAACGGTCCCAGAAGGCTGGCAGCATTGACACGTTGGAGGGCTAATTCTTTGTGCAAAGAAAAGGCCAGCCTTCTGGTCCCGGGAAGCACTAATGAGGCGTCGCGAAATTTCCTTAAAAAGGTGGCGCGCACTTGGGCCCCACGGCCCCAGCGTCTCAACCCCAAACGACTCAAATATATAATCTCTAACCAGATTACTGATTACATGCCGTGTGGTGCCGGCTTAAGAATAGCACCACCCCATCTCTTCCTGTGGGTGTCGTCAAGGCGACTCAGGGATTTCACTCCGGAGGACGGGCAGCAGCGTCCTCTGCGTACTTAAAGCCTTACTGCGATCACCAACCCGCTCGCCAAGCGTGGCGATTATGGCAATTACCCTCAGGATCTACATACCAGTAGGTTCTACTGGGGAGACCCGTGTCTAGCAATGGGCCATCATATGGGTTGATATGTAACCAGATTACTATATTTGCGCCGTTTGAGATTATCAGCAGATGCAGCAGCAGCGCAAGCGCAGCTCGCCGTGCTTGGAAGGTGCTAAGGTATCAACGCAAGTTGCATCCTATTTATATAATACTGAATAAAATCATTACTGTAAAGATATTAAAAGAGTGGCCCTTGACTTTATTCGTAGCTTTTTGTCATAAGCTTTACAGGCAGAACTCTGCCTAACTTCATTTTTTTTCAATCAATCATTAATTTGGTTTTTGGTATAGGTAGGTACCTATTTGAGTTTGAACATTAGTATTGTTCAGTTTGACCCAAACTATGTTTGACTATAGTCTAAGTATTTATGCTCTATAGATCTCATTCAAATTGACGTAGATCATGAATCTAATCCAATGTCGTTTTCCATTATGCATCTTACCATTAGGTACCTACCTATCACAAAAGAATACATCACCTTATAAACAATTTTCTCACCAATTCCCATAGAACCTCTTGTGTTGTCTTCAACGACAATAAATCTATTGTTTTCGTTACATTTCACTTTCGCTGCGCGCGCGTCGGTCAGTCAAGGTCGAGTCGTGAACCAATCGCGAGCTTTCCCTTCGGCAAACATCGGAAACGTTCGGTTTTGGACCTTTCACGGTGTTTAACATTATATTATACAATACGTTGTGCCGATATTATACGCTTATTGTATAAATGGTAGACCTCTGAATAGATTTGGATTAATTGACAAACAGATAAATTATAAAAATCCACGCAGATGGAGAAAAAAATAATTTAAATAGACTGTACTAATATTACGTATCTGTAAAAGAGACAAGTTTGTTTATTTGTGTGATATGAAACATCTTTGAAACTACTAGGTCTATTTTGAGAAAAAACTGGGTATATCTACAGATAAAAAAAATGAAATTTAGATCTTGAGCTTAGCTGGAGGACTTACCAGGATTGCTAGTAATGTGTCCCACAATCCGACATTGCTAGTTATCTTTCAAAAAAAATATAGAATGTATTAATACAGATATGATATTGTACAAACAGCTGAGAAAAACTTTATAAACACTACCCAAAACAGGCAAAGATGGAAAAAGATGAAGGAGGCTTTTTACCCTATACATACTTATAAATAATACAGAATGTAACTCTATTAATAATTGTATGGATAAATAAAGCTATAATAATTAAATAATGTGGAGAGGTAGGTACAAGTATACAAATATAATAAGAGAATTTGTTAGAAAAGTTCATTCATCATTTTGAGAAATACATTATTCCCAATAGATCGTACGCTGCATTATCAATACTAGGAAAAGAAAAATCCAGCCCTATAATATTTTTCTACACCCTACACAGAAAAATTCGTAGCAAAAGCTTGTTAATGAATAAAACCTAATTATGAGCTACCGATAATTATGCAGACTTAATTAGAATAGTTCTATGATTCATAGGATTGCGGAAATGTAATGTTATTCAAAGCATTCACGACCTCAAGAGGGAATACCGGTCAGCTAAGGTCAACTTCTTATTCATTTAAGGCTTTGAACGATAGGAATTATACTTAGGTAAATGTTCTATCAAATTTAGCCATATATCTGTCGACAGATAGTCATTAAAGCGATTCGCACAATGCCCCGCACCACGTTGCATGGTGCGCGGCGACAGAAACGCGCGCGTGGCTTCGGGAGTGTTGATCTGCATCATCGTGCAGATTTCTTTGAACTAACTTCTCACTGATGTGTGAGGGTGCGTGTTTCACTGCATGTAGGCGCCTGAACGCGTTTTCTATGTGTTTCACTATGCGTGTTTCCAGAACAAAGAGAGATACTTACAAGCAACGGAACACGCAATCCCGCGCCGCGCTGCGTGATGCGGGGTAGTGTATCAACCGCCTTAGGGTACTTACCACTTTATAACCATGATATATTTATTCAATCGTTTAAAAATGTATTGATCTTTTTAAACGTTTGAGAAATTAATTTGATGTCTATACGGAGATGATTATGAGTGCACTCATACCTTACCGTCAGTATTTTGTGAAAGTTTATCAGATTTAATGAAAAACCACTTCAAGAGAGTTATTCATTGAAGCAGATTTTTTAGATATAATTATTAGGTACTTACTACAAATTTACTATAGTGTAAATCAAAAATTGACATATTTTTTATACGACGTAACGACATTTCATGAAAAAATTGATCCGAAAACCCAGATGCTCAATTAAGCCTGTTAGAGATTCCTTTATCCTCTAGAAGAACAAAACCCTATTTTTTTTTAAGAAATAGCCTAATAGCGTTTAAGGAAGAAACAAACACATCACCGAATGTAAATTTCGCTGACTCATTCTTAAGTTTTAGTCTATATCTCTGGTGTTTTATAAGCTAGGACAACATTTTATAAACTAAAACCTTCCCAGAAAAATATGCAGTCGAATAGCAAATACTCCATTTAAATCGGATCACAAGCTTTCGAGAAAATCGCGAACATACATACATACAGGTCAAACAGAGAACCATCTTCATGAGGCGGTTGAAAAGATGGCCCAGGATGAATTAAATCTACCCAGTCTCACCATCTTACAATGTTTCTTGTCTTCAACAACACATTTAGCAACAAAATGGATACAAACAACAGACGTTGTCTATTATAAATTCGACGTAGAAAATCAATGAAAACACTCAGTAATTACCGCCCCATTGTCGTATATTTTCCACGCTTCAAAGCTGTATTGGTAATCGCGGTGATGTACCAGATTAGAGACTACTGAGATCAAATAACAGGCGTGAAAAGTGAATCTTACGTCTCTATTCTCGTAATATCGTTGAATTAAAGTTTCATATTCGCATCGCATGTTTAATTTACTAGACGTTTAATAACTAAACTTTGTATCTACCGCCTAAAATCCTATTTACTAATATTATAGACTAACTGACGTAAAACGAAGTTACATTTGCGTCAGTTTTCCCCGTTTCTAGACTTCCGTACGACGTTCCGTTTTTGAGTACATCTCCTATATGTAAAGTGGGGATGTGATTTTTTTTCTCATCTACCCCATCGTGTGGGGTATCATTAAATATGATCGTGTGGGATTAGATAGGTGTTTTAAAAACGTTTAGGGGTTGTGAAAACCACTTTATATACTTTAAAATGCAAATTTTGTTAGAGTCAAAGTCCTCTCCCCACCCCCCTTCTGCCAGCTAATTGGTTGATGGTATATAGTCAAATTTAAAGGAAAACTAGAGCAGGTAAATAGGCTTTACAAGTTTACGAGTAACAGCGGATCAACTGAGAAGTAAAAATAAATTTTCGTACAAATTCCAATGAAAATTATTATTAAGTAGATATAACGTTGAAAGGATGAAACATAAACAACAGAAAGCCCACTTCTAAAGCCACATTATTTGAATGAGGGACAACGGAACTTACATTGTGCGTGGCCCGACATGCCCGGTTTTTTGCATTTAGAATTAGTTGATTCTTATTTAGCTATTACCCATAGAAAATGCATCAAAATGTCATACAGGTGATCATATTTTAGAAAAATTCTATACTAGACAACCAGGTAGAAGTCGCAGATCGAGGACACATTCATCTTCCAAGTTCTTGTTCCGCCCAATTCCAGTTTTCCCATCTTATAACTCGTAATTCGTACTCATTTGCCCCAGTTTAGTCTTAACATTCTGTAGTTTGAGGGCGTGGTGTGACAAGGTCGCCTAGTTCCGTCCGTCCATGTCACTTTGTAACATGCACTTATATAATTAGAAGGTCGTGTTAAAACAAGTTTTGAATGAAAGGGTATTCTGTACTTGCACGATCAGAGAGAAGAAAAGTACGTAGCAGAGTACGTACGTCATAAAGAAAGACTCCGCGGGGACTGCCGCGGTAAAGCTATTGCATAGCATTTTTATCAAATTAAGCAATTAAAAAAAAAAAAAATCATTATAAAAACAATGTTTTTTTTTTTTCTTTAATTTTTTTTTTAAATTACAAAAAAAGGAATTAATTTTTTTTTTTTTTATTTATAACAAAACAATGTTTTTAATTTTTTTTTTCTTAATTTTTTTTTTTTTTTAATTTAAAAAAAAGTCATTAAAAGTTCTGCTATTCATCGATAGATGGCAAAACTAAAAAGTATCACCGCTGTGCCCGTCGGAGTGGGGAGCGTGAGGTTATTTCGTTACGGAATTTCTGGATTCGGTACCGGCGCTCAAGGCCCGCGATAGAAGCTATGCAATAGCTTAATAAGTAGCAGTTCCCATAAAGTTTTTACATTGTAAGTGGATGCTCCTACTATGTTATACACATTGAGGTTGATATATCCAATCTCGTGTACTCGTCTTTTAATATTTTTGACCTCTTGTTTTTGCATCAGTCCTCTAATATGGTGTATAATATAATGGTGGCACCACCTTACCTGCATATACAGTTTGTAAACAAAGAAACATTGAAACATTTATATAACATCAATTTGAAAAGAGTGGTTGGGAGTTTTTATTGCCTGTTCTTTTCTCCGGCTTTACGTGATATGGACTATGGAGTCCCGGTATATATACTGGTAGCCAAAATGGCAAAAACGGAACCCTTATAGTTTCGTCATGTTTATTGTCTGTCCGTCATTTTATTCAAAGACTATTTAATGAATATTGATGGAATTGGGGTGAAAAGGTGTCTTATAGTAGCCGTTGCTTAGTTTAGGAGCCGAAGCCAACACGATGAAGCCCGTTAGACACCTTAATTTAAAGGTTTATTATTACGCGTATTCATTTATTTAATGTTTATAGGAAAAATTTGCTGACTCATCCCTTATGTGCGCGTGTTCGAGTCAAGAAGTTTTTCCGTCCTTACCCCCGTTAACCGCTCTGGCACCGAGTCACGGCCGGACTTTTCGAATTAGTTTTTCTTAATATATTATAATTTTAGGCAATCGTTATGCCATCTACCGTGTCTCCCAACTTTATGAGTTTCGTTGCCGAAACTACTATTTAAAAAAAACGGCGGGAGTCGATTTTTTTTTAAATAGTTGCAACTTAATCTTAAGGTAATAAGCCTTGTGTCGTGGGGTACTTACAAACATACGCGTCACGGACATACTTGGGATAATAATTTGTGGATCACACGAAGTGGTGTCCCGTGTGGGAATCGAACCCTCTTGTATAGCATTCGGACACGCTCCCACTGCGCCCCACTCCTAAGCATTCGATTCGACTAAACTTCAAATTCAAGAAAGTTCAGAACACAGATAAAAAAAAGCATTAACTGATTGTAAGCGGAAGGAATGGATAATACTATTACCGACTGTCGCTGGAAATTGAATATTAGTCTGTAAGAGGCTGAAGGTCGATCAAGTCCGGTTATTTGTATCTATACGTCATACAATAGTAGTTCAGCCTACTGAGCTCATAGGTACGTCGTGACGACTAGTACCTGTTCAGATGAGGCGAATTACGCGCGAGACAATTTCGTTATAGCGTTCACATTACGCGAAGCACGCGCGTAAGAATTTGGACCTTTCTCAGATATTCTCCTTACTATTTCGCGCGTATATTGAACGGAACAAGGAGCTCTGAGTATCTCGACTCGCTCTACGCGCAAATCGAGATTCCGACAAACACGCGATTACGCGTGAGTGATATCTCTCGCGCGAATCATGTGAACGCAATGACGCGCGAAAACATAAGTGTGAGAAATTTGTTTCGCGCGTAATCACTTGTCATTCGTACCTGAAACCGGCATGAATCCTTAACGCGCGTGTTTCACGTGAAGTACGACAGCTGTGCAAGAGCTGTGATATCCATAAATGTTGCTTACGAGTCTGGATGTACTTTGCGTCTAATATTTGTATATTAATACAATAATTTCTATTAAAAGACAAAATTAAGTTCAGACCCATGAATCGAAACCGAGACTTCTATTTTATTTTTTTTAAAGTTAACTAGCAATGTGGTATTAGTGAGTCCCACATGACTAGCAATCTTGTTATCTCCTCAGGCTAAGCTCAAAGGCTTGTGTTAGGAGTGGGTTCACGTCTGGGGTGCTAAGTGCCGGAAAACCTCCTCGTGGTGCACCCTGGGCAACGTGTGCCGGTGGATTCGCGGCGTTTCGCGAAACCACCGTCACACGGCTAATGTTCTGGCAGAGTAGGGGGTGGCCCATTCTGGGCTGCCCGGAGGACGGGCTTGACGTGCACTCACACTGCCGTCGAGCGGGCGGGGAGATCTTCTTTCTGCCACCGTCGGAATCTCGTAATCCCTAGTAGGAGTGTCGTAGACATGTCTTACGGCTTTGAACGGGAACGAGGGTCTTGGCTTGGTCGCCTGGGCCGCGAGGATGACAACCTCTATAAAAAATCCCCGAATCCTGTGTTGCGGAGCGTGACCAGAGGATGCATGGCCGATGGGATGTTCGGTTCCAAGCGCTACCCCCAGCTGGGGCACCTGCGGACCCCCCAGTTGGGATACAAATTTACGCTTACCCGGGTACAGGGGGCACTGCCCGGGTGGACCTTTATTTCCCCCATACTCGTGGGAATAAGAATGGATGAAAATAAACTTAAAAATATTTTTAATAAGAGGAGGAGCCCAAGGCTCGTGGAAGGAAATAGGGATGTAGAGACAGTGGAAGTGGACGCAACAAGGAGTGGGGGCAATTTGTCCCGAGAAGTGACCGGCCGTTTAAGCGGTTCCAGAACCTCAGTGACGTCTGCGTCACTGGACAGTCTGTTGCGCTCTGGCCGGTTCGGCTCAGAATCCTCGCTAAGCTCAGCGGTTAGCGATATGGACCAGTTGGTGGATGAGTGCCGCGCTCGACAGCAGAAGCGTGGAGCCTCTCCTGGAGACGGTGAGAACCTTCCTGAGGTTGACCTTGATTTCCCTAGGAAAGTTCACTCCTCCCAAAGAGGGGGATCTGTGGCTAGGTTTGCCCGGCCTCAGACACCCCCTGCAAAGACGGCTGCCAAGGTGACGCCGGTCGCTACAACATCCAGCGTTTTCTCTAGGCGAGAGGCCTATAATCGAGGCCGCACAGAAAGGGAACTGGTGGCTGAGGACCAGGTCCAAGAGCTGTTAGGTGGACTGCGATCTACGGGAGGGGCTAATGCCCTGAAAACCGCGGAGGAGCTCAAGAGCTCGGCAACCGCTTCAATAGCGGTCATCACGGAGGTGGCCTCTAAGAGTAGAAACCTCAAAGGCACCTTCGCCAAGGGACTGAGAGAGTCCGCCTCTGTGCTGACAGAAGTAGTGGCGGCGCTGTTCGAGAACAATACCCGCATGGAGGGAGAGCTGAAGGTACTCCGCCCTGAGATAGCCCAATTGCGGGCTGATTTTGGAACGATTAGAGCCGGTTCTGCCCCGGCCTCAGTCAGCGCTGTGCCGCCCGCTTCTGTCCCGGCTCATAGAGGAGAGCGGCCCTCTGATGACTCCTTTACGGAGGCACAGATGAGGCAGCTCTCACTCCTTTTCGGGGGCCTGATTGACGCGCGCCTAGAGGGCATTAAGGCACGCCTGCCCCCAGTGCCGAGTTGTCGGCCACCGCTCGCGGCGTCCAGACCGAAGCCCACTCAGGGGCCGTCGATGGTACCTAAGGCGCCACCTCCACGTACAGGGGGACGCGCCGTGGCTCTTGCAGCAGCGGCTGCCTCAGAGCCGGCTGTCCATCGCCCAGCGCCTGCGTCCGCTCCCGCCACTGCCCCCTCTTGTGAGGAATGGCAAACGGCGGGGAGCAGGAAATCGCGGCGCCGGAAGAAACAGAGAGCCGCTGCCGCCTCCTCTGTGCAGGAGGTCGCTGCCGCCTCCTCTTCGCGGAAGGCCGCTCCGGTGAAAAGAGGCAGGAAGAGGCCAAAGCTGTCTCCGCCGAAAACGGCAGCTGTCCTTGTGACGGTGTCGCCGGAGGCGGAGAGCAGAGGTGTTACTTACGCCAGCCTCTTTAGTAACGCGAAGGCCGCTCTCTTAGCTGCGGGGGGCGTAGAGGTCAGGTTCCGCCGCTCGCAGACCGGGGCCAGGCTTCTTGAAGTTCCAGGGGCGGAGGGCACAAAGAAGGCCGACCTGGTGGCGGAAACGCTCAGGCGTCTCGCGGGAGGCGAGGAAGGCGTAAGAGTCGTCAGGCCGATGAAGTGCGCGGAGTTACGCGTTTCCGGCCTGGACGACTCCGTGACATCTGAGGAGGTCCGGGAGGCAATAGAGCAGAAGGCTCAGTGCTCTCCCGGAACCGTGAAGGTCGGCGCGATCCGCCCCGGCCCCGGCGGAGTTGGTGCTGCGTGGGCGCGTTGCCCCGTCGCCGCGGCCAAAGCTTTGGGAGTGGCGGGCCGGCTCCTCGTGGGTGTCTCTGCAGCGAGGATCACCATCCTCGAGACGAGGCCCGCGAGGTGCTTCCGGTGCATGGGCGCGGGGCATTTGCGCCCTCAATGCACCAGCGGCTTTGACTGCAGCGGACTTTGTTTCCGCTGCGGTCAACCGGGGCATACGGCAGCGGCGTGTTCCGCCGCTCCCCACTGCCCCGTGTGCGCGGCGGGCAACCTGCCTGCCAACCACATAATGGGAAGGGTAGGCTGCAAGCCTCCCATGGCGACCAATCCGGGCCGATCTGCGGCCGCTCCCTGCACCCAGGCTCCGGTGCGGATGGAGGAAGGTGGGGACGAGGCGCCTTCCCATGCCTCTACACCCTCCACCTAACGGACTCCTTAGCCGTGCTCGCTCCTCGCCCCTGTCGTCAGTGATAGGGGTACCGGATGCATTGCGCGGTAGGGGGTCCAGGACGCGGTCGCACCCTCCTGCGGGAAATTCATCTCGTGGGGGAGGGGGCGGGGCTAGTCTGCCCCGTCGCCGGCGAACCGAGCGATGTTGAGGCGCAGTCGCGTCGCTTGGTGGGGCTGTGGGCGTGATGGACGGGGAAGTTTCCCACGCTCGCGGCCTTTCGCGATGGCGGCGTTCTGTGTGTACCCAGGACGCCGCAGGAGCAGGAATGCCCGATGGGGCTATGCCGCTGGGTGGGTCGCCGAAGATATAACAAGTCCTGGCGGCCCATCCGTGATGGCGGCGAGTAGGTACACGGCCGATTTTTTAGTGGGGGCAGGTCCCACACTACCTCCAGCGTCTGCCCCGGGTGCTGGAGGTGTGCGTTCAGGCATTTTTTACGGCTATAAAAAAAAAAAAAAAAAAAGGAGTGGGTTCACGTCTGTAGTATAATGGGTAGGATTCGAATCATAAATAAATCATATCCAGCATGCAAAACTACACAAATGTAGAATTATTACTTATTACCTACAATATAACATGCAGCATCTTAGACTATATTATAATAAGTTAAATATTTTCCACCCAATTAAATTTACATCTATAATTATTATTATTATAAAAGAAAGATTCTACATAAATATTTATTAAATGCGATTATTAAAAATGTCATTTACAGTATAGAAACTATTACCAATTAACTTGGTTTTAAGGTGCTTTAAAAACAGCTTTGTTGGTAGGCTTTTAAAATTTTCAGGTAAAGTTTTCATTGAAGATGCGCCCACACATAACATAAGCGTTATTTGCGTATAACGTAGTTCTTGGCACCGAACGCGCGACCTCACGATTGCGAAATCGATGCCATAGCCATTAGGCTATCGCCACATGAAAGCGATCCATCTACCTGAAATATGTCGTTGACGACATATTTCAGGTAGATGGTTCGCTTTTATTTTACTTTTGCATTGTACCTATTATTAAAGTAATTGGCAAGAATACAAGCATAGTATAAATATACAAGCCCTAAGTCTTTACAAAGTTACTGTTTAAGGATACAAAGTTCACCTCTAGGTATACTGAATCCTCTTGCAGAGCAATTGCATGTGCAATTGCATCTAATTGCAATGCACTCTCACTGCACCACTAAGCTAGTAAAAAAAAAAATTATGCAAGAAGTAGCCATTTTTTTCTCGATTTAACATTTATTTATAGTTATCTACTTATTTCAACTGAAGGTCAGAATCTGTCCGTCTAGTTATGCCTCATGAGACACGTACAAAGATTAACAATCTATCTGTCTGTCCTCAGACCAATTGCTTTAGTTATCTCTGAGTCTCTCAAATATCTTAATGATCTCTAAATAGATATTGTAAAAAAGGTTTCGGTATATCAATTTTTTGTCTCTACCATCACAGTTGATTTAATTTTATTTAATGAAAACTTAAATTAGTTTATAATAAAATGGTTCGTATAATACATTGACACATTAATTTGGTTATTTTAGGAAACCCGACAAAAAGATTTATTAAAAATATATTAAAATAGCTGTTGCAGCCGTTGCTGGTAAGCATGAAGAAGGATTTTTTTGTATGTATGTAATAATAATATCTTGGGACAACTCACACAAAGCTATCTGATCCAAAACTAAGCAGAAACCAAACAACCGATAAACATACTTATATATTTCTAAATACATACATATTATAGATAAATAACACCCAGACACAGAATAAACCATCGTGCTCATCAAACAAAGTTTAATCCTAGGTGGGGATCGAACCCACGACCTCTTGCGTAGCAGGCGGATACACTCCCACCGCACCACAGAGGTAGTCAAATACATAAGTTTGTTGTTTATTTGTTTGTCTATTCTATAAATAAAATGGCGGTCGACTCTTCTCACGGACCGTCACCTTGTTTTTTGCGATAACACTACTTAAATCGTGATCATTAGACTTTATTTGTGCCGGTTATTTTTATTATACAATATTGATATTTGTTTCCTGGTTAAATACATAATATGTTTTATAAATGCATGCATAAATTAATATGGCTAAGGCATCGGTCTCGCATTCGTGAGGTCGCGGGTTCGAATGCTACCCATTATACTACCGACGCGACGTAAACCCATTCCTAAGACAAGCTTTTGAGCTTAGCTGGAGGGGTTAACCAGATTGCTAGTAATGTGGGACTCGAAGAAAAAAAAAATATCTAAGGTAAGGTTACTTATGTCGTACACCAGGGAAAATGCTATAATATTTAGGCTAATTAAAATTAAACTATTATAAAGTATATATATAGTAAAGTATCAAAACAAAACTATTTTATTTAAGTAGTTATACAATTATGAAAATATATAAATTACGGATCTTAATCGTTTCAACCGTATTGCAACTGCCGTGGTCACGCGTAACCACGGCCGTTGTAATACGGTCGAAACGTCGGGGAATAAACAAGGTATTTTACCTTAAATTATTCACGCGATTAAGACCCGTAATAAATATATTTTCATAATGTGTACAAATCGCGAAAGTTTATCAACATTTATAGTCACACAATGTTATTCTTGGTGCAAACCTGAAAGTAGTATGTTACTAATTCACAATCCAATGGGATAATTAATTAATTATTCAATCTTAATTATTTCTAATTAATCAATCTAATCTCTTAATGGCCTATAATTCCGTAAGATTTTTTTTTATATGATTTCTTAAGTTTTAAATCTCGTTGGACTGTCTGAGCTTTGCACTAAACATTTTGAAAAAAATCCTGATAACCCCCCAGCTAAGCTCAGTGACTTGTGTTAGGAGTGGGTTCACGTCGGTAGTATAATGTGGATTCGACCTCACGATTGCGAGTCAGATGTCTTTGCCATTAGGCTACCGCCGCCCGCTTCAACAATAACTTAATTATCCTATTTATTTACGAACAGGCTTTAAATTTCAATGGAAACAGTGAAAAAACTAACTTTTTAATATAATTCGATGACGACTGCCGGCTTACTAAAATCCGGTAGTATTATCACAGATAATATAATACTATACTAGTAGTATTATTGTTCACATAAACGGTTAAACAAATCAAGATTTTGCCAATAAGGGTCATTATTAAAATATATATATTACGGGTCTTAATCGCGTGAATAATTTAAGGTAAAATACCTTGTTTATTGCCCGACGTTTCGACCGTATTGCAACGGCCGTGGTCACGGGAAGATTCAAGAATAACGGTCATTTGTCGTAGATATAAGAAGCTATTGGTGGGGTACGACTTACGGCCGGTCTCAATACTCTAATTGGATGCATTTGGCTACTGGAGTTATATATATGACATAATCGTAGGTACCACCGCCCAACGGCCGGTTTCAATAATCTATCTATCGAGGGATTTGGCTACTAGAGGTAGAATTTTGACATATTTTGCATGGATTACTGAAACCGGCCGTTGGGCGGTGGTACCTACGACTAAAGCAACCTTACCCCATTAAGTATTAAATGGTCCTTTCACACTTTTCACTTGATATTTTCACGCCTCGGATACCCCATAAAATGTATGAAACAAACTCGTCTTATTTTCATTTCACTTAATTTATTTCAGACTAGATATCCCGCGCAACTTCGTTTGCGTAAATTTTCCCCGTTTTCGCAACATTTCTCATTGTTGTTCCACTCCTATTGGTCGTAGCGTGACGTTATATAGTCTATAGCCTTCCTCGATAAATGGGCTATCCAACAGTAAAATAATTTTTCAATTCGGATTTGTAGTTCCTGAGATTACCGCGTTCAAACAAACAAACAAATAAACTCTTCAGCTTTATAATATTAGTATAAATAAGTACAAATTTTATATTATTTTAAAATCAAATTTAATAAAATAGATATTAAACGAATACATAAATTTTTTTTAATAATTATTATTATTAATGGAATAATTTAAGAAAATAATGTCAGGATAACAACGATAGATATGGATTATCAGACTGTTATATTTAAATATTAAGTTACTTCAAAAAAGCAGCAGTTTTTGTTTGCTACGAACTGGAGCCTTCTCCAAAAATTGTATCGTTTATTCCGAGATTACTAAGGGCCTCCTGACAGAAGAGGACCGACAATTAATATTATTGCTATCCTTGTCATATTGTGCATGACGTCAATGACGTGTCATTTGTTTTACTCCTTTTTCTGTTTGAATTAAGGTTGATTGATGCCAATTTTAGCAAATTTGTGCTAGTACATTTGTTTATTGTGCCTACTTTTTAACGTCATGTAACAAAAAGAGGCAATGTATATAGGTATGTTTGCCGCCATTTTCACAACTATGGCTTACTAATAGTTATCTGAATTTAAGGAAAATAAGGAAAATTTAATAATCAAGGGAAAATCATAAAATAAGTAGGTACATAAATATTAAATGCTCAAATTGTTTAATTCTCCATAAGATAGACAATCCATAAGATAGACGTAAAATAGCTACCATTTTGAAGTTGTAAAATTGGCGGTAAACAAACGTGTCGCTATTTTTACATCTCCGCGTTTAACGTGTACAATCATAGAACAAATATACTCTACGAGTGCAAAATATACTTGAATTACGTGATTACTGGGTAAGAATGAGACTTTGTGATTCAAAGAAGAAAACTTAAAAGAAAATAAACTTGAAATCGGCAACGAGACTTTGTTATTCAAAGAAGAAAACTTGAAAGAAAATAAACTTGAAACCGGCAACGAGACTTTGTTATTCAAAGAAGAAAACTTAAAACCGGCAACGGGACTTTGTTATTCAAAGAAGAAAACTTGAAAGAAAATAAACTTGAAACCGGCAACGAGACTTTGTTATTCAAAGAAGAAAACTTGAAACCGGCAACGAGACTTTGTTATTCAAAGAAGAAAACTTGAAAGAAAATAAACTTGAAACCGGCAACGAGACTTTGTTATTCAAAGAAGACAACTTGAAAGAAAATAAACTTGAAATCGGCAACGAGACTTTGTTATTCAAAGAAGAAAACCTAAAAGAAAATAAACTTGAAACCGGCAACGGGACTTTGTGAATCAAAGAAAAAAACTTGAAACTGAAAAAAATAAACTTTAAACTGGCGAATGCACAGAATGTGTGCCTTATGTAATACCTACCGAGTAATATTTGTTTTCTATAAAATGCATTTATTCCAGAACAGTTAACAATCTTACCTACCCACTTACTAAACCTACAACTATTTTACTATAAGTTTTCGAGATATAGAGGTCCTTCAAGAGCTTATTTCAACTGAAATCTTCACGAATAAGCACATAGTTACAACATACTACTTATGTACCCATTCTTTTTTAAATTAGGTTTTGTTGTAGGATTTTAATGACCTGGTCGCTTGGACCTATAAGTCACGTCTTATTTTATTGTTTGACTAACATTTAATTGTTTTTAAACTTTTGCGATGTTTACATATATTAGAATATTATCGGGACTTAATCGCGTGAAATATTTAAAGGTCCTTTTATTCACCTGACGGTTCGATCATTGCACCGACGTGGTCACGGGTCGACTGATGGCAGCTTAGCGATGTCTCCGTGAGGCGCGGGGTTTTTCAAGTACCCTCGCCTGGTCTTGATAATTTTGATAAATTTGACGACTGGTACAATTCGATCGAAACGTCGGGTAAATCACCTTTAAATATTTCAGGCGATTAATTCTCGATAATATTCTAATATGACTGACATTAGCACTCGTAGAGTATATTTCTTCGGTCATTTTACACGTTAAACGCGGAGCTGTAAAAATGGCGACATGTTAGCTTGCCGCCATTTTAACAGCTCTTTTTAAATTAGGTAAAGTAATAAAGATCTAAGTAAGAAGGTACGTAACTCTATGTAAATAATTTATAATAAAATTGTAATGTTGCCGCAATAAACACTACATAATACTGCCACAGTAGATAAATGAAGTTAATTAAGACAATTGCAAGTTAAATAACAGTTAGTTGATGTAACCGCTTCGTAATCTATGTGCAGAATATTAAACGAAACGTATCAATTTACTAATTAAAATTCTAAACATTAACGTCGACAGTAAAACTGGCAACAAACTACAGTTGGATCAACGTAACTAGGCCGGACTGAAGTAGGCGACAAGTGGTTGCGCAGATGCGTTTTTTGGAAGTAAATGGTGACAGGAAGCGGGGGCGGGGGCGGTAACTAAACCAAGAGAATTAGAGATGCGATTACGCATCACATTGTCATAATTAGTATTACTACAGTCCGTCAAATCTAAGAAGTACCGTTTGACAGTTCTGACAATTGAATGATAGGGATGGGATGAAAAAATCGATTACTATAATATCCGAACTTTAAGAGATCGATTACTATAATATCCGAATTTTAAGAAATCAATTGTTATAATTAAATAAAAGAAATGTTTAGGATATTTTTTTATTCACTACTAGTACTAGTATCGTCGTCTTCGTCATCATCGTCATTTAAATTAATGACCAGTTGATTGTCCATTACATTATCAAAGTGTACGTCTCTTTCGAAGTCGTCCATTATTATTTTCTTTGTTTTTTGTACTACTTTACTCCAATCTTCCTGTGTAACTTGGGCACATGCTTCCTTTAATAAACCTTCCATTTTCTTGACACTGAAGGGTGGTTTTGTGTTGTGTCTTGCTGCATAACCTGTAAAACAATAATGTAACTATTTGATAGCAGACGAAAACCATTGTTTAAATTATAAATGTTAGAAGTACTCGTGTTATTATTATAATATTATAAAATATTACCTTTAACTTGGGCCCAAATCAGTTCAATGGCATTATATTGGCAATGGTACGGAGGAAGTCGTATGACTTTGTGCCCGTGCTCTTCGGCCAATTGGTCAATTACATATGTCGGTTTTGGTGGTTTATGCAATTTCACTAACTGTAATAATTCAGCTTTTAATAGTGACATGTCGGCATCCACTCCTTTTCTTTGCAGCCATGCCACCAAATCTGCTTTCTTATTGGCTGACGTAGGTGCTTTATCAATTTGCACAGAGTGGTATGGGGCATTATCCATTATAATTGTGCTGTTAGGAGGGATATTCTGTAATAAATTTAAGAACCACTCTCGGAACCTTACAGCGTCCATTTCTTCATGATACTCTTTAGTGCTTTTGGATTGGAAAGCTAATAAAGAGTTTTCCACGAAGCCTGTAGACGCTGACCCAGCATGGCATATTATGAGGCGTCCACCTTTTCCTATCGGCACCTTCGAGCACGAAGCTTCAGAATCATCAGTCCATGTTTTCGGCACAGAATGGTTGGAATTTAGCCAGGTTTCGTCCAAAAATATTACATTATCCCAGTTTATAATTTGTTTAACTTCGCGCAGGAATGTTAGTCGCTGCATAATTATGTCATGTCGCTCCATAACAATTTTTCGTTTGTCAACTTTTTTGTATCTGAAGCCAATTCCTGTTATTACCGTTCTCAACGACTCTATGCTTCCCTTATACAGCCCGGCATCTTTTAAAGTTGCACATAACTTTGCCAATGTTGGAAATTCGCCTCTTGTAAAATACCCGTATATATGGTTTCTAATAGCATGACTATCGAATTCATCGATGCCTGTCACAGGTTTATTTCTTTTTCGTTTTTTCGGTGTGTGAAGTACGTTACTGTCACTCCCCGAAGGCCCATATTTTTCACTTAATATTTTGCCAACGGTGCGGCTACCAATACCGAGAGCTTCACCGACGCGATCCCGAACTTGTGTAACTGGCAGTAAAAGTCCACCATTTTGAGATTCACGCTCAAAATACTCGTGTAATTTCACCACCAATTCACGAGCCTGGCTGTTCAAAGTACGTCCTCTTTTCGACATTATTAATAAACACTTGCTTAGTTCGGAGTCCAGTATAAATATTGCCAAGGTAAACGGATAAAGAATGATCAGTCCAGAAAAGTAATAGCCAAGTCACAAATTGTAAAACACAAACGAGAAAGCAAGTACGCGCACAGTCAGCTTCCAAGATGGCGAGAGACTGCTGACGCCGAACCGACCGAGCGGACCGCGTGCGCTTGTAGTTGGCAGTGTTGCCAGAAAAAAAAAATTGTAGAGACTTGGACACCTGCGATTTTGCCTATTGACCTAAAAATAATTAAATTAATTTATTTTAGGGTATCTGTGTATTCAGTGCATTATGCGGTCGCGCAGTAACGTCGTTAATTTATAACATCAGGCAACAACATTTTTGTGAATGGGTTCTACATACCTTATTTTTATTAGTTTTAGACGTAGAAATAAGACTTAGAAGAAAAAATTGTAATTGTAAAATCAATGGATGTGCTTGTTAAAAATTTGTTTATTTCTCTGTAATATGCAAACCCATACTATCATACACAAAAATAAATGTAAAAAACACTATCCCTGACTCCATTTACTATTTCGACAGCGTTAGCGCGAGAAACCCCGACTTATTTGGGCGCGAAAATCAAAAATCGACAAATCGCTTTCGACAACTTTTTAAAGAAGCAAATATATTTGATTTATAAATACGTATTTTTGGTGAATGGGTTTTATCTCATATTTTACGATTACATAACTATTTAGTTATGTAATCGTAATATGTGAGATAAATCCCATTCACATGAAAAAATATTTGTTTGGTTGTCAAGTGTAATTTGTAAATAATACATTCGATTTTTCGTATATGTAAACGATTTTTTTGCATACAAGTATATCCGAAGAGTCGCAACACTACGTGCAGTGACCTAACTACGTAACTTTGTAATGAGGTCAAGAATATAACTATTAGAAATTATTTACTGTGTAAATATGTGTTATTTTGCTTTGTTTGAAAGTTTTCAATTACATTTAGATATTAAGAATTGTACATTTTTAGATACAATAATGAAATCTTTCTAAATTCATGGTTTTATGAAAAAGGTTATCGAAACTGAATAATGTACGTATGAACAAAGTTGTTTCGGTTTGAAAAATATGAAACGTCAAACGGTACCTCTTAGATTTGATGGACTGTAACTCATATGTTTTTGTGATTATTTTCGTAAAGAAATTGTTTTTCGAAGTTTCTTTAGTATTTACTGTAACTGTTCTAAATTTAAACTTTTATGAACTCATTTAAATAGTGTTTTTATATTGTTGAATTAAAATGTTGTTAGTATTTTTAATCGATTAAACATAATTAATCGTTTTCGTAAGTAATTTTAGGGTCGCATCTCTATGACATGCGCGAAAGTGTTAAAAACCTAACTTCAATCCGGTCAAGTTACGTTGATCATACTGTAGGTACCAATATAACGTCGTATTGTCCAAGTATTGTCCAAAAAATAGAATCAACCAGTAATTTTCGCGTACCTATTGTGATGGAGTTATCATTTGAGAATTAAATCATGGGCGCTATTGGTCGGTTCCTTAACGTTCCGTTTTCTGTTGAACAATAGCAACTGTCCTATCCTATGAATACCTTTGATTATATAATGTCTAGATAGAGCAAGACTTCTTCTTCTTCTTTGAGTTTCAAATGGCAATCTAGCCGTTTTAACGGCTAATTTCTGCCAGTGTCAAGTATTTATGCGCTTATTACATGCACAAAGTCTCGTTCTAAGTCAACTATCACGTATTCAAATCATTTTTTACAAGTTAAACTCGGAGCTGTAAAAATAATGGCCGGTTAGTTTGCCGCCATTTTTTAAATAAGCCTTAAAATGAAGCTACTATTTTTGACGTTTGACACTGATTATAATAATAATAATAATCATAATAAAAATCATTTATTCTTGCGATACATGGGTCTTAAATATAGTTGTTACATTGTTATTGTGTTTCACCATGCTCCACCGTCTCGATATGCAGGATTGGTTTAACATAATCATTTAATAAAAAATTACAAAAATAAAATATAAAATATTACATGCAATTTACACTCACATTTTCAAAATAATATCAAGACTACTATTACAGACTATGAATGAATGTCAAATTGATAACAATAAAATAATAACATTAATAGTAAATAATTGATTATATTTTGTCAGATAAATATTCATTAATTGAGTAATAACATTTTTGCATTAATAGTATTTTGATTTCATTCTTAAACACATTAATATTAAAAGTACTCAAAATATGTTTTGGCAAATGGTTATAAATACGTGGAGCCATGCAAAATATGCTTTTGTTGAATAGTGCGGTCCTGTTCTTAGGTAAACAAATGCTGAAATTATTTCTTTTGCTTCTTAGTGTCTCATACAAATGCATATTTTTCCTTACAAACAGTGCGACTTCTAATACATATACATATATGTATATACACGGAAGCGTGAGGATATTTAAAGTAACGAAATGCGGTTTACAGCTGTCAGTTGGTTTTAAATTACATATAGCCCGTACGCACCTTTTTTGTGCTATAAATACGTAATATTTATCTGTAGAGTTGCCCCAGAATATAACACCGAATTAATGAACCTACCCCTTAACCGATTGAATGAAATGTTTTTTTTTTAAGACTTGTAGTGTTGCCTAATACAATTTTTCCCCGTTTATGTGGGAAAAAACATACGAATACAGGTAAAAGTACTGTTTATAAT
Organism: Herminia tarsipennalis; assembly: GCA_945859575.2. Classification (NCBI taxonomy): domain Eukaryota; kingdom Metazoa; phylum Arthropoda; class Insecta; order Lepidoptera; family Erebidae; genus Herminia; species Herminia tarsipennalis. The sequence goes on along the minus strand of OX243834.2, from coordinate 1,696,981 downwards.
AAAGTAGGAATTAAATGAAGTACTTTTTTATTCCTATGATTAACAAGATATAAAACCTTTAAATTGTTTACATAAAAGCTCGTCTTAACTTTTTTAACAGATTGTTTTTATAATCGTTGTCAAAAAGTGGATGTGTAAATCTCGAGGAAACCCTCAAAGATATGTATATTTATAAGATGGAAACATTTCGAAAAACAATACCTTAGTTCATGTAGTTATATTATCCATGTTTATGATATATTCTTAATACCTATTATTAAATGAAACACATGACTAAATAAAATATAAAATTTAATATAAACTAAGATACCTAGATAAATTTAATATAAACTAAGATTTCTTTATCGTTTTTTAAATAAATTAGACTACAATACACTTAATATAATGTAATTCAATAATCTGGCGGAGTACCTACCAACTTAAACCTTAAGAAAATTCAATTTCCTAGCTTTAATATCAGATTCATTTCACGAAATAGTAGGATATTTATTATTCATTATTTTATTATAATGGCACCACTAAGCAAAATGGCGCGCTAGAAAAACTTTGGCTAGAACATCTGGCTATTTACCTGTAAAAAAGTACGTCCACTTGACTGTACTTTTTGACAGTACTTTGCTTTAATTTTAGATGCCGGATTAGGAATCTAGACATTAAATAATCAAATATATACTCGTATTGTTGTAGGTAAGGTATATGTAGAGAAAAATGTACCACTCTCTAGAAAGAGACAACGCTACTTTGTGGACAATACCTGTCAAAGGCCGCACGAGTTTTCCTCTCTTTCACGCCTTGCAGTCAATTTTACTTTTAAGTTAAAAGGGATGACACGATCCAGGTCTATACGTTTATACTACTTAAACCTAACAGTATTTTTCTTTTATATATTTTTTAATAATATGGGCACAATAGTAAGGTCTTACATAGTTATGGTGAGCTGTCATATTTCACCTGCTGGCATGCAAAAAAATTTAACATGTTACACCTAAACGTGGAGCTTTGAAAATGGTAAAGCTTTTGGCGCCATTTTTAAAAAAAAAACAATGTATTAACTAATCACACTATCACACTAATATTATAAAAGCGAAAGTTTGTGAGTATGTGAGTGTGTATGTTTGTTACTTCTTCACGTTTAAACGGCTGGTGCGATTTTTATAAAATTTGGTATGGAGTTTGCTGACACCCTGGATTAACACATAGGCTAATAAAACGCGGGTAAGACCGCGGGGCACAGCTAGTAAATAATACAAATTATTCAAAATTTAAGGTAGTATTTACAGAAATTCACGGTTGACCTTGGTTTACCGTAAACGCCCTATATTGCAAAAACGGCTAAGCGTATAAAAAAAATATTAGCTTTATTATTGACTGCCTCTGTGGCGCGGTGGGAGTGTATCCGACTGCTACGAAAGAGGTCGTGGGTTCGATAAGCCCAGGATAATACTTTGTGTGATGAGCACGATAGTTTTCTGTGTCTGGGTATTATTTATCTATAGTATGTATGTAGGTATTTAGAAATATATATAAGTATGTTTATCAGTTGTCTGGCTTTCATATTACATACATGCGCTGTTTAGTTTGGAATCAGAAAGCGGTGTGTGAGTTGTCCCAAGATATTATTATTATTCTTATTATATTATTACTTATGACGCAGACACGACATTTTATGAGGCTTTTTGAGACAACTTTTAGGATGCCAAAAATAAGGTAGGTATAATACGAAAATTCAGCTTAATATCTCTCATTCCAAAATCAATCTAAAATGACTGAGCCATACGGGCTACCGTCTTACAAAGTAAACAATTTCAAATTTCGAATCGACTGAGCGACCTTGATACTCACACAATTGCCGGTGTTGCTATCCTTGTTACACAAGTTTTTTTTTTAAAAAGACGATTCCCGCAGTAGGGTACAAGCCCTGTGTCGCGGGAAACTTTACAAACATACAAGTCACGAAGACACAAAGTACACCCAGACTCGAAACAATAATTTGTGGATCACACAAAGTGGTGTCCCGTGTGGGAATCGAACCCACGACCTCTTGCGTAGCAGTCGGACACACTCCCACCGCGCCACAGAAGCTGTTTAAACTTCCATTAGTTTAATTTCGTCAAATGACTGTCCAAATGCATGGAGAGAGAGTAAATAATCTATCTCTATGGTCCAAATGTCAAAACCAAATGGAAGGCTTTGTGGGCGGTAGCCTGTTCATCGTACTCACTATTATTACTTTACCTAGACGGGACACCACTTTGTGTGATCCACAAATTATATTTCCGAGTCTGGGTGTACTTTGTGTCCGTGACTTGTATGTTTGTAAAGTTTCCCGCGACACAGAGCTTGTACCCTATTGCGGGAGCCGTCTTTTAAAAAAAAAAACTTGTTTCACAAGGATAGCAACACCGGCAATTAGTCATAAGTGTCAAGGACGCTCAGTCGATTCGGAGTTGGAAATTGTTTACTTTGTAAGACGATAGCCCGTATGGCCCAGTCATTTTAGCATCGCACCAGCATCAAGCACAGAATGAGAGATACATATTAAGCTGAATTTTCGTATTATACCTTATTTTTGGCATTCTAAAAGTTGTCTCAAAAGTCTTATAAAATCTCGTGTCTGCGTCATAAGTAATAATATAATAAGAATAATATCTTGGGACAACTCACATCGCTATCTGATCCCAATCTAAGCAGAGCATGTATGTACTATGAAAGCCAGACTACTGATAAACATACTTAAATATATTTCTAAATACATACATACTATAGATAAATAATACTCAGACACAGAAAACCATCGTGCTCATCACACAAAGTTTTATCCTGGGCTTATCAAACCCACGACCTCTTTCGTAGCACCAGTGAGTTATGGCAATCTGGTCGATAATTCAACCAATTTCTACCAGAGTTAAATGTCTCATGGATTGTTGCACCATTTCATGTATTTTCACACAACAGCTGAGTTTGCCTCGAAAAAAATGTAGAAATTGGCGCCAAAAAGAGCGAATCCAATGACACATGTCAAACAAACAATCCAAGGCAAGGGACGCATTGGTTATTCTGCCAGTAGAATGTTACGATAACGCAGTTACATTCCGAAACCGAAACGAATAACTTTGCCGCGGGCCGCATCATAAATGAAACATTACAAAGTTACAATTGCCTCCGTACAAATTGATTTTAAACTTTATTCTTTTGTCATAAAGACGGTTTTACGGCAATTTAAGTTTGTATAGAGACTGTACACACTAGCCGACGCATGCAGGTTGCCTCAGCGAATGACTTGTTCTAGATATGTCAAGGACCATTGTTTTGTAAAAATACTTTCTTTCAATACTTATCTTTGCGAACTGTGCCGATAAAATCTCCGATGTACTTCGGTTTTTTCCATTACATCGTAATGTTTACGAGATGCTTTTATACTGTATATAAAGCACTACCCACTTACTTATCTATGATTTGATACCTACATACTCGTAGATAACTACAATAACAATTTTTTTTTTATACACTAGCTGTCTGCGTAAATTTTCCCTGTTTTTGAAACATTTCTTATTGCTGCTCCGCTCCTATTGGTCGTAGCGTGATATTATATAGCCTATAGCCTTCTTCGATAAATGGGCTATCGAAGAGAGTGAAATAATTTTTGAATTCGGACCACTAGTTCTTGAGATTACGGCGTTCAAACAAACAAACTCTTTAGCTTTATAATATTAGTATAGATAGATTAATTAAGCAATACCACAGAATAAGTAATAGTACTACGTAGCCATACCACTTCTTAAAATGTTCTGAAAAGCAATGATTTTTAATTAAACAATACATAGTTCTTATTAAAAACATCAAAACAAATACATGAAATGATTAAATCATTTACATCTAAATAAATGATGAAATCATAGAAATTATGAGATCACTCTCACAAAGTCACTCTTCATTAAAACCGAGAAAGAAGACGATCTACACATATAATTAATTAAATACTCTAAGGTCAAACATACGTACCACTCCAACGACAAAACCTGAAATTAAAAAAACATCAAACACGACAAGATCCAATGACATTGAAACAACATGCCAAATCCATCATTTATTAAAATACCTAAATATGTAGAACAACATTTTCCAAAATTAGCAGTCGAAAGTGAACAAATAAACAAATAATCTAAAATGAACAGAGCACAAGATGAAGGGGCGACTACGATGTTGTAGCAGAAGGACATATCTTAAAGTAGATTACGAACTATTATGTAATCTCCTAGCTTGGACCGGGGTAGTAGCTATAGCTATCCTGATTGCGAAGGCAATATACAATTCTGTCATCGGGACTGGAAGAGCATGAGGTACAGTAGAACAATAAACATTTCTGTAATCTATGAGTTACTATACACATACGCGGCCAACATCAACGAACACAGCCGGAGTGTAAAATCGAATATAATTGATTTAAAATGAATGTTCGGGGAAAAAAGCCGATCGGTTAAAATCCGCACACAGCCGGACAACAGCAGTAATTTGCTTCTGGGCGGTTTTATAGTTAACAATAATGCTGAATCAAATGATGTACCGACCCGAATGAAATACCCGATTTAATTAAAGGGCTCTGTTGTTCAACAAATCTCGGAACGGAATTCCGTTTTTGTGCTTTTATGTATAACAAGAATAGCAACTCCAGAGGCGAAGGTTAAAGAGCCCGAGGACTAGAATTTGAAAGGAAACCTTAAAGAATTGTGTTCGTACAAAGGGCCCTCTGCAACTCTGATCTAATTAATGCCAATCTTAAAGTAATAGAGACTCATTAATGTTTTGGGAAAAGTTTGTACTCCCAAACCCCTCCGTTAGGGCTTCTTATTATAGACGATTTTGGAATCGACTTCAGTCGTCACAACTTTCAAAACTTTGGATGGGTGCTTTTCATGCTTGTGCCATGCAACGTAGTGCCAGTGAGCACTTGGTCAGTACTCCATCAGAAGCGCTCTGGAAATGGTCATTAAACTCTCTGTCGATTTCATTACGGTATTGGAATATTCTATACCCACCTAGCAAGGGTCCCTTCTGAGCTGTTAGTCATAATTCTTCCTCAGCCACAAGAAGATATTTTACTAAAGGAGTGGAGCTATAGCTTGACCACAACCGCTGTGCCGCTCCTAGGTATGCGCGGGGAGGCGGGGTGCGGGCAGGAAAGATCACGGACACACAAGAGTCTGTCGTCGTGTCGGATAGATCTGAAGATACCGAAGTACAATATTTTTGGCTCTGTATAGGTACATACTTATTATTTATACGCCGCTCGCATACCTAAGGAGCGGCACAGCGCAGCGGTTGTGGTCAAGCTATAGTGTGGCAATAAACATCCCCTTAACGTAACTTAACAATAACATGAAAGTGATACCCGTAGTGTTGTGACAATGGTTGGCTTTGCAGCAGTATATGGTACTGCTGCAAAGCCAACCATTGTCAAACATTTAGACGAAAACTCGTAGACTACATTTTGCGAGCAAAGGGGTGATACTATATGCGACGTGATACAAATGTACCAATCAATTTACTGTTCGCCATCGCTGCTCTCCCGCCAAAAGCATCTCAGTGACTGAAAGTCAACTGCGTTGATGTTAGTCGCCTTAAGTTTCGGCCGTAACTTGGTTGAAAGGGACAGTACCTACGCCGGCCAACCGTATTATTCCTCTATATTATCTCTGGGATGTGGTAACCGCATTGTCGTATAGACCAGGACTGCGCCATCCCTTTCAAATAAAAAGTAAATTTTGACCGCAAAGCGTGAGAGAGAGAAAAAACTCGTGCGGCCTTTGACAGGTATTGTCCACAAAGGAGCATTGTCTCTTTCTAGAGGTGGTCAATTTTGTGAGGTTATGACGCAGTCCTGATCTCTACGTCAATGGGTAACCGGTTATCAGTCGGCTGCTTCTTATTTATATTCTACAAGCTGACCCGTGCCCACTTCGTTGGGTAGTAAACATTTTTCCCTTGCGATGGAAGTCTTTTTTTCGGGTATATATATATAACCTATGACACTCACAACTAACGTGGTTTTCTATTGGAAAAAGAATTTTCAAAATCGGTTAAGTAGATCCGGAGTTACACATACAACCTCACAAACTTTACCTGTTTATTATATTAGTATCTATAGAAATTCAAACATAGATATTGACTAGCTGTTACCCGCGACTTCGACTTTGAATTTAAAAAAAAAAAATCACTCACAGGAACATTTTTCCGGGATAAAAAGTAGCCTATAATCTATTTCCGTTCTAAATTTCCTGCAGATCCGTTTACCGTAACATGACTAAGTAACAAACATCATCCATACATTCAAATTTTCGCCTTTATAATATTAGTAGGTAAAAATACTAGCGACCCGTCCAACTATTGGTTGGGCGTGTGGGGTAATGGCCATAGCTAAGGGGGGGGGGGGCAGTTTCCAACCCTCAGGGCTACAGCCCCTTCGAAATGACCTACTTTACCATAATTTTGGTTTTCTTTTCATACAAACCTAGTCCTGTTTTTAAATTTCAATACTTAGGTTTTGATTCACGTGTAAAAAAATCTTGAAGTTCGAAGTTTCCCGTGGTGTTAAAACCATATCTCTCATGTCAAAACATCATCATCTTCATCAGCCTATCGCAGTCCACAGCTGGACATAGGCCTCTCCAATTACATGCAACTTTGTTCTATCTTCGGCTTCTCGCATCCAGCTAATAGCAACAAAACAACTCCGACTGAATCTAAGTTCAGTCACTCCGCAAATAAACAATTGAGTATTGACACAGATAATATAATACTATACTAGTAGTATTGACTGGCCTGTTGGTCTAGTGGTTAGTGACCCTGACTGCTAAGCCGGAGGTCGTGGGTTCGATCCCCACCCAGGATAAAACTTTGTGTAATGTGCATGATTTTTTATTGTGTCTGGTTGTAATTTATCTATAATGTATTTAGAAATATATACCTAAGTATGTTTATCAGTTGTCTGGTCTCCATAGTACAAGCTGTGCTTAGTTTGGGATCAGATGATGTTGTGTGAGTTGTCCTAAGATATATTATAGATATATTAGATACTAGCTGTCCCGTGCAACTTCGTCTGAGTAATTTTTCCCTGTTTTTTGCAACATTTCTCATTGCTGCCCCGCTTCTATTAGTCGTACCGTGATATTATATAGCCTATAGCCTTCCTCGATAAATGGGCTATCCAACAGTATAAGAATTTTTCAATTCAGATGAGTTGTTTCTGAGATTACCGCGTTCAAACAAACAATCGCTTTAACTTTATAATATTAGTATAGATGAGAGAACAAAAGCGGCGATAGCCTAATGGCTAAGACATCGGTCACGCAATCGTGAGGTCGCGGGTTTGAATCCTACCGACTTGAGCCCACTCCTAACACAAGCCTTTGAGCTTAGCTGGAGGGGTTAACAAGATTGTTAGTTAGTTATCTTTTTTAAAAAATAAAAAACATATATTATTGAGTACTCCAGTTTATCTTGAACAGATTTAACAATCTTAAACTTCTTTCAGAATAACAATGAAGTTTTCCAAAACTGGTAAAAAATTATGGAGACTATCGCGTCGTATAGTAAAAACATCGTTTCGGAATTCACTCTGGCGATCAGATCAACGCGTGATATTGTGGACTGCGGGTATCTTTGTCTTGCTGTTTCTTCTATGGTCTCTGTACTTAAAATATTTAACTCCTTGGTCCCCAAATGCCTGAGTTTGTTAATGTAGGAAACTACAATTAGGATATAAAGTTAAAAGTATAAAGTTTTGAGTTTTATTTCTTCTCTCTAGTTTTCCTTGTGCCTTTGTCATTACGAAAATATATATATTACGGGACTTAATCGCGTGAATAGTATAAGGTAAAATACCTTGTTTATTGCCCGACGTTTCGACCGTATTGCAACGGCCGTGGTCACGGGTAGACTGTTTACAAACTCCGGTCCGTATCGGTTTGCTATAAATGTTGATAAATATTCGCGATTTGTACACATTATGAAAATATACATATTACGGGTCTTAATCGCGTGAATAATTTAAGGTAAAATACCTTGTTTATTGCCCGACGTTTCGACCGTATTGCAACGGCCGTGGTCACGGGTAGCCTTTGTCATTAATTTATGTCTGTAGTTTATTGTCTATTTTCTATTCATACGAGAAGTTTAATAAAAATCCGTTAAGTTTGATAAAATGCTTTAGTCGTTTTTGCGTAAATGTTCATCCTCACATGATAATCGATAATTTGAACGAAGAAACCCAACGCGCCTTACTCTTTGCGGAATCTATTCAATGTCCTATGCAAAAGAGGGGTGCAAGTTTAACTGGTGTGTCTATGGCAATGTAGCTTCTAAATGAATGGATGAATTTAGATACGGTTTTGTTATTAGAAAGCTAGTGTAATTAGGATGGATGTTTGATGAAAATCTGTTCAGTAACTCTGAAGATAACAGTTGCTTTTAGCGGAAGACCAGCTATGGCAAACCGCGTCGATTGGTTCATTTGTATCATTTGTGTTAGTTCACTAGCTAACTCGTGCAACTTCGTCTGCGTAAATTTTCCCCGTTTTTGCAATATTTTTCATTTCTGCTCTGCTTCTATTGCTCGTAGCGTGCTATTGTATATCCTATAGCCTTCCTCAATAAATTGGCTATCTAACAGTAAAATATTTTTTCAATTCGGACTAATAGTTACTGAGATTATCCCGTTTAAAACAAACTCTTCAGCTTTGTAATATTAGTATAGATTTGCTGTCGCTGTGTGTTGTTGAACAGCCTGTAGGACCTACTTTTACCCTGCAAAACGTAGTCGACAAAGTTGCCATAGTAAATATTTCTTAATGGCTATTATCCCCTACCTTGAGGGGTCCGTGACTCAATGGTGATCAGCGAGGTTAAGTAATACTACCACTATGATTCATAGATGGGTAAAAGTTTCCAAAAAATGTCCCACTCCTTCGTGGCTCAGAGAGCACATTAAACCGATAGTCCTGCATCTATTTTCTCTTCGATTTCATCAGATTCCCTTCCAATCAGACTACAAGAGTTAGGGGATTGAGAGAACACTTTGTCTGCCGACATGCTCTCCTGCATCATTGCTTGGTGTCCTGATACACAGGCCTCGAGCTTAACTTAGGCACCAGTCTCCCGCAATAAATTACTGAAATGTACAATACCTAAAAGATTAAAGGCAGAAACATACTACTGTGTCGTGGAGTGTCGCAACGTATCAGAAGCCTATCGGTTCCATACGTTTTGTATGGCTAGAGACACATTAAAGCATAGTGGTGTGTCGCAGCGTGGTCTGTCGTGGTGCGGACCGCTTGCAGGCGATCGCGCCAGAACGGTGGTGGGGGGTACTGGCGCGCCACGACACTCTTGTTTAGTGTGTTTCTAGCATTGGGAGTCACGATTAGCGAGCGGACTCTCGTAGTTCGTCCGCGCTACATTTTAAAATAGATAGGTAGGTACTCCTATCTACCTATTTTGTTTATTTAAAATGTCTGATGAATTAATTGACCTCATGCGTCAAAAATAAAAATTACAAGAACCAATTAATAAGAAATACACCTTGTAATAATAAATATATCTATTATATTAAAACAATATTTTGCGTAGACATTTTTTTTTTATTTTTCAGCTTAGGTAGGTAGGACAAATAGTTTTATTTTCAATTTACGCAACGCACATGTAAGCGTTTTGTAAGAAATATCTAAAATCTTATAAAGGTAGGTAATGCTAAAAATAACAAAAAAGCGTCATCCAGATTTCAAAATTGAAGGTCCTCATAGAAACGTGCAATCGGTGCCTTATTGCGATTGACACTATACAGAAAAAAATTCAGAAGGCATGGTACCACGCGTTATTAGTGTGCACACTTGCCCATACGCTTTAACGCATGCGACATGCGACACCCCACGACACAGTAGTATGTTTCCGCCTTAAGATTAGTTAAAATGAGACTAAAATGTAATTGTAGTGGTGAGGAAATAAAAGATTATATTATTATTATTAGCTAGGCTCCTACCGTATCTTTGATCAATTTTATTTCTGCTTTTACAATATAAATAAAAATACCTGGTATTTTCTTGAAGGATTGCTCGGCATCTTGGATACTCAGAGCCACTTTGGAAATACCATATCTCTAACTTCTTCTACAACCTGATTGTTAATGGGAGGAAGTGGAACCACCAGTTGGAGACCAGACCCTTCCCAGGGTGTGAAGATTGAGTCTTTGAACATGACCGTAGAAACCTATTCAGATTATAGCAACAGTTCCTAAGCTGGCTACGGACCTCACTGCAGGGAATAAGTAAGTTATTAACCACTAACGGGTCGTTCATTAACCACGTGAAGCTCGGGGTCGAAAGCGGGGGTCGGAAAAAATCACGAAAGACCACCAGGGGGTATGTGTTCAGAAATCAGGTGTTGTAGACTACAGGGTGATAATATGCAGACAAGTACTGGATTAAAACAAGTTTTTCTATTTACAAATACGTCACAACCGAGCGTGCGTCCAGCCGATGCCGTCTTACCTGAGTGTTTCCGCGCGCGGCTCTCGCCTCCCGCGCGATGTTTCACCCCCTGTTCTGGACTCAAGCGACGATCCATTTATTTAAATAAAGTGCCAATATTATTCTAATTATATTTACAATTCCTTAATACTTAATAAAATTATTTACATCAAATGCACATATTTACTCAAATGTTTTAATTAAATGTTCGCGTCGCCAACACGTGTATTTTATTGGATCGTGATTCCTTAGACTCGACCGGTGTTGGTTTAATTGTACCCCCGTTATTGGAGACTCACATTCGTGTGAAAATGGTTTTGTTGTGTAATTTTGTGTACTTATCTAAGGGGGGGGGGAGTAGTCTAAAATCTGACTCAGTATCCCCAAGGGAAAGGGTGGGGTCAAAAAGTGGCCTCAAAAGCCATGTGAATTTATGAACGACCCCCTACTGATTTATTTCTTTATCCACGGCTCTATTAAGCACTAGCAGTTCTTTATTCTTGTAGAAATGTTGAAAAGCATCTATCCCATTGAATTATCTCTCATATTTTGGGGAATAAAGGGGCTATGTGCTATTCCAAACTTCTATCTTTATCTGTGTCAAATTTCGTTCAGCCGTTTTTGCGTGAAAAAGTAACAAACATTCATACATCCATCTTCACAAACTTTTACACTAGTACCTAGTTAGTAACGACTAGTCTTTATTTAAGATAAAGGAAGTATACCTATATATCCTTCGTAAGGCTCAAGCTATCTCCATACCATATAAATCGTCTCAGTATTTTTAATTTTCTTGTCAGCGAAAATAAACTTAATAAATACTTCAAATGAAACCTGGAGCATTTGGGCCTTTTCAACTTCTACACAGTAGGCCAGTGTTTGGGGAGGCTGGTCACAATTCCCCGACACCTCATGTACCTATATCATGTACAAGGTTATTTTTAGTACAGTGCAAAGCTAGACACCCCAACAATATTTTTACTTCAAAAAATCATATAAAAAAAGAAAATGAAAATATTGACAACGTGCTCATAGCGTCGCGTAGTACGTAATCCTTGATTATTATTGAAAATAAGTGATGATTACTTTCACATCACATTGTGAACAGGATTTGAACTGCTAGAATGATTTAATTAATGATCGATTAATTAATTGAAAAATATGACATGGTTCAAAAACTATCCTATTGAACTGTGTTACTGATTCTGAGAAAACTACTTTCAGGTTTGCACTATACCATTTTTTTTTTTTTCTTTTAAAGATAACTAGCAATGTGGGATTGAGTTTAGAAATCTTGTTAACCCCTCCAGCTAAACTCAAAGGCTTGTGTTAGGAGTGGGTTTACGTCAGTACTATAATGGGTAGGATTCGAAACCGCGACCTTACGTTTGCGAGACCGATGCCTTAGCCATTAGGCTACCGCCGCTTCGTGTTGTATACAACATTTCATCATCTTTCTATAGCTTAAATTATCACGATTATTATGTCGACCTGTCACGGAACACCTACAAGCATTATATTCAACTGACACTAAAAATATTTAACGCTTTTCCAGAACAATCCACGTAGTCAAAACTCCAAGAAAATGTCGCAAAATCCGCAAAGCTCACCACAGGATAACTCCCATATTATACCAACTACTGTACTACGGGCTTGGGTTAAGAAACATTCTCGGAAGCCCATTGTTCGCGTCTCGAGGAGAAATCTTAGTAAAGGGTTCTATGTCCAACCTATCATCTTGGTTGGTCTGCTTATCACCCTTCTGCTGATACTGGCACGAACTTTTGTCCAAAAATACAAGGGTCGAAGACGAGCGGCGCGGCCTTCGGAGAGCTGTAGTAAGTACCTAACTCATAAGGATGAGATTTGTTACTAGTATAGTATTATATTATCTGTGCTAATTCCAATCTTAGCAAAGGTAAAACTTGACATGACCTGATTGAGCTAGGCGTGGATCTACCGTTGTGGGCAGTGTCGACATGCCCTTAACCCTAATTGGTCGTTTATATCTAAAATATCATTTTGTCTATTCTTTCTTTCAAATTGTATCAGTGGCGAATTCAGGCGTTTTTTTTAAATGGTGGAGTGAGTTTAATATTCTTTGGGATTATAATAGTACTGAAGTAATTTTTATAGGCATTTCTTGCCAAAGACTTTACAAATACAATAATTCCTGATTTCCTGGGTTCGATTCCTGAGTCTGGATTCAAATTTTTCTATCTTTCAAAAATGCAATTATTGTATTTATAATAGTACTGTGCATAGAATCCATTAATTGCGTCTCACGAGCTCACACGAGCGACTCACACTTGGTGCACACTAAACGCAATTTTAAAAAAGTTGAAGGAAAATTCACATGATCATAAACGCAATTTTAAAAAAGTTGAAGGAAAATTCACATGATCATAAACGCAATTTTAAAAAAGTTGAAGGAAAATTCACATGGGCATAAACGCAATTTTAAAAAGATGAAAGAAAATTGTGTGGTGCCGGCTTAAGAATAGTACCACCCCATCTCTTCCCGTGGGTGTTGTCAAGGCGACTAAGGGATTTCACACCGGAGGACGGGCAGCAGCGTCCTCTGCGTACTTAAAGCCTTACTGCGATCACCAACCCGCTCGCCAAGCGTGGTGATTATGGCAATTACCCCCAGGATCTACATACTAGTAGGTTCTACTGGGGAGACCCGTGCCCAGCAGTGGGCCATCATATGGGTTGATATGTATGTATGTATGTATGAAAGAAAATTCACGTGATCATAAACGCAATTTTTAAAAAGTTGAAGGAAAATTCACATGATCATCTGGCGACACTGCACGAATGTCACTTAACCTATTTTTTTTTTCATGTTTTAGGTTTCAGATCATCAATATCAAATATACTACAACAACAAGATTCAAACCAAGGCATGCAGACTTACGCTTCACTTCTTGAAAATTAATCAGCGACCTTCCAGCTTGAAAATATGGGGCGAAGACTGTGTTCCCACCATTACTCGCAAGAGAGTGACTTGAGTGCCTTTGGCAGCATTTTATTCATAATTTTGGTTGTTATGCGATACTTAGTTACAAGATATCGGGTACAAATTATAAACCGTAATCGGCGATTTGAATAAATTAATCAGTTACGCAATTTTGTTAGTTTTATTTTCAGAGTAAGATGATATACATAGATATACTGGTAAGTAGGTGTCGTGTACCTACTGAAAGATTATCTTATACCTTTGAACGAGCAATTCTTTTATATATGTATATATAATGCTAAGGAATCCAGCTGACTGATGGAAGGGTAAAAGCGGCGGTAGCTTAATGGCTAAGGCAATTGTGAGGTCGCGGGTTCGAATCCTACCCATTATAGTACCGACGTGAACCCACTCCTAACACAAGTCTTTGAGCTTAGCTGGAGAGGTTAGCAAGATTGCTAGTAATGTGGGACTCAATCCCACAAAGTGTATTTATTTACTGCACTAATGTGACGTAATATAAAAATATCAGCCTAAGGCACCTGTCCCACCAACGGCGAGAAAGCGAGTAGCGATTTTATCGCTCAAGAAACGTACCTACATAGGTACTTATATAGATCCCGTGTAAACAAAAGAGATACAGATATTAATAGTTTGATCGCTGAGTGTTCCCACTGCTGGCGAGTACTCGCTCTATACTGCATCTCTTTTGTTTACACGGACGGGATCTACAAAATACATCTATTGAACGTTTCTTGAGCGATAAATCGTTACTCGCATCCGCTCATCGTTGTTGGCGGGACAGGGGCCTTATAGATACCTAAAGTTCTTGCATTTTTGACACTCTCCTCCCGGTCAATTAGTCTTTGCATTCGCAATTGAATCTTCAGTGTATATCGTTAGCACAGGGTTACAATAGCTAACGGACGTTCGTGGTCCCTGTAACCTGGGGGGGCCATAAAGTTAATATACGAGTATCTGTCTGAGTGTCTCTGCGGCGCGGTGGGAGTGTATCCGACTGATACGCAAGAGGTCATGGGTTCGATCTCCACCCAGGATAATACTTTGTGTGATGAGCACGATGATTTATTCTGTTTCTGGGTGTTATTTATCTATAATAATAACAGAATTCATAACGTCAGTTGTATTCTAAATGCTTGTAATTCATGCCTACATGCCATAAAAACATTCAAAACTTGACTAGCAGTTCCGACATGTATGTGTTTAGAAATATATAAGTATGTTTATCGGTTGTCTGGTTTCCTTAATACAAGCTCTGATTAGTTTGGGATCAGATAGCGTTGTGTTAAGATATTATTAATATTTATTCGCAATAGAGTAATTTTCAAATCTGTAAGTAGATATACAAGATTAGATCACACACCTTGAACTTTAAAAAGCTTAATGCAACCTTATACCTACTAAAAATAATGAACTATAATAATAATTACTAAAAAATAATAAACTATTATACCCATAATAATTTAGATGCTTCCTATAAAACATTGCAGTTTTGGTCATAATTGCCAAAGCTTAAGCCAAAGTTATGGATTTTTGGGAGTGTTTCAGCACGAATAAGGTGTTGGTGCAAAAAATACTTATAATTTTGTTAGGTTTTAATTTGTTATTGCTAAAAAAAGGTTCGTGCGAATTTATTTGAAGCTGCACAATCATATACATACTAGGTAAGGAAACTCCACCAGTATATATAAAATAAGTAGGTATAAAATATTGATGTAGGTAGAAAAGCGCACTCAGGCTGACAATACAATCAGGCTGTGGAATGAGCTACCTGCCGAGGTTTTACCAAAATACTACAGAATAGGGTTCTTCAAAAAAGGAGTAAAAAAGTTTTTACAGGGTCGGCAACGCGCGAGTGACGCCTACGGTGTTGGAAATGTACATAGGCTACTGTAACTACTTACCATCAGACGTGCCGTAAGCTTGTTTGCCACCTCACTAGTATAAAAAAAGTATTTAAAAAATTTATTTAAACCTTAGTCAAAATTATTGACATATAGACCTGGACTGCGCCATGCCTTTCAATTAAAAAGTAAAACTTTACAGCGTGAAAGAGAGAAAAAGGTTGTGCGGCCTTTGACAGGTATTGTCCACAAAGTAGCGCTGTTTCTTACTAGAAGAGGTGGTCAATTTTGTGAGGTTGTGGCGCAGTCCTGTTCTCTATGTCAATCGTCAAAATCATGTCAAAATATAAGAGGAGTTGTAAAAATGGCGGCAAACTGAAAGTTTTAAAAATGGCGGACCAGTCATTATTTTTACAGCTCCGAGTTTAACAAGTTAAACTTGCATAAAATGAATTTGAATACTTGTTATTTGGATAAGAACGATACTTTGTGTAACTATAGCGTACAATAAATACTTGACACTGGCAGAAGTTAGCCGTTAAAACGGCTTGATTGCCATAATTTCAAAGAAGAAGAAGGCGGAAAACTGACATGTCGCTATTTTTACACCTCCGCATTATCTGTAAAACAGTGCAAAATAAAAGTACTTCAAATACGTGATAACTGGACAAGAATGAGACTTTGTTATTCAAAGAAGAAAGCTAGAAAGAAAATAAATGTGCGAGATAATCCCCACCGAATAATATCGGAAGGCAGAGGGGAAAAAACAATTAGACCAGGCATGTCTAACGTGCGGCTAGCGACCCACTGGGCTCCTAGACAAATGGCACTCTTTTCGACTAGAGTTTACGCTAATCGAATAGAATGACGTCGTTGCGAGCGCCCAAATGCCAATCTCTTTCTCGCGCCCAAATTAGCGTAAAGTCCAATCGAATAGAATGCCATTTGTCTAGGGATCCTGAGCATTTTGTTGTGGGCCGTATCAATTTTAAAAACTCCTAGATAATTCCTCCCGCGTGTTAAAAACGTAAAACAGATGCAGGGTTGGACGCAGTTTTAAAAGTTATGTCCGCCGATAAATTCACGCCACAAATAAACAACTTAAATTGAAGACAAAAGATAAAATATTTAAAGCAAAATAAGTTAGTGTTTGTACTTTTTTGTAATGATCTTTAAGATTTTCAGCAGTGATTATATTAGATTTCGCGGCCGACTTAGCGTACGGTCTTTATGCTTTTGGCCCACCTGTGACTTGGTGTATAACATGGCTGTATTAAAGCTAATAAGTACTTCTCGATAAAAATATAAGTACATTACTGTTGACTAGCCTAAGTAGGAACATAACATAAGAAGAGAGTTTAGGCAATTTCACCCCTATACCCCCGATATTCCACTGGTTGGCGTTTTACGAGCGTTGGCATTACTCCCACGTCTACACAGCGACAACGCTACTCCACATTACTCTCTTTCCTTATTTTGTGCCAACGCAGACACGATGTTACGTTAATGTTGCGCATCAAACGTTAAAGCAGCAACCATGCAATGGCCGCCCGGCGCCTCCCGGACAGAACGGGGCGGCGCGGCGCGCGGGGCGATTATACCTGTTGTTAAAAACGCACCATTAACGCCAGCGCTTGTAAAATGCCAGTGGGATAGAGGCCTAATAGGAGCCAAAAAGAGGTTTAAAATTTGTATGTTAAATATACATGCAGGCCCGCGGGAAAACAATAAAATTTGGTATGAATATAGATGGACTCCCGGGGTAGGATATAGCGATAACCGTCATCCATGCGGGCAGAGCCGTGATCAAAAACTAGTCTCTAAATATTGACGAATAAGTTTAAAACAAGTTCTTTTATTTCTTTCACACCACCAAGGCGTCATAAGACTCACCAGATAGCAATCACCTCGATGTATTTAAGCCACAATTCCCAAACTGGTAATTATGAACCCACTCAGTGTGAATCGCCCTTCATACCATATCGCACGATCTAACAAAATGGTCAGTCAGCAGTCGTTCATCTAGTAATTGTTTTACAAAGGTTACGGGTCAAGGCGTGCCATTGTTCTGATAATCTGATCAGCTAAGCCACTTCCCTAACAAGATTGGATTGAATTTGGCGACGTATTGTGAAATTGGCAGCGAGTGGTATACCACTATACGTTTTTAAGCAAATGGCTGTGTCCCACGGCTTCGTCCACATAACTTTTATAAGCAACATGAAACGACTACAAATAAAAAAAATCTATCAAGAGCATGTGGAACCTTGCTCAGTGTAGAGTTCTGCAGCCTTGAATAATTGCATCAGCAGAAGAGCGTATGTTTATGGCACTTACGCCCTTTTATTGAGAAACGCAGTTTTTCGGCAATAGCTCAATGACGGTATATTCGATAATGTCCGAAATAATTTAAGCTTAAAGTATTTAATAAGCGCTACCTATGTGATTAATTTCCCGCGACACAGAGCTTGTGCCTTACTGCGGGAGTTGGCTTTAATAAAAAGAATAATAATAAAAAAAAAATACTTGTGACCACATCCTATTTCATTATTATATTCAGTCACAAGTCATACATCAATCATATCCGGAGATAATCGTGCGTTAATAGTTACATTCCTTGGTATTAATAAATCAACCTGTATCCTATTGTCTACAACTAAACTTAATGAACGACCTACGCCAATCAAACTGGTTCTCAAATTATCTGTAGCTTCACATGCCTACCTACTTAATAATACTATTATCTTCGGCCAGCGACACACGGCCATCTGGTCCCACACTAGAGCCTGTAAGTACTATGGCAAGCAGACAACTGATAAACATACCTATATATTTCTGAATACCTACATGTTATAGATAAGTTACACTTAAACTCAGAATAAACAATCACGCTCATCACACTAAGAAACCTGGGTGGAAATTGAACTGACGACCTCAGGCTTAGCAGTAAGACAGTGTCACTAACGACTAAAGTTAAGTACGAGTAGTTACTATGCTTTTCAAATGAGAAGATAATCGCGATCGCGTCAACTTCACTCTGTACTTGTTAAAATTGTACCGCTAGCAACAAAAACTCCCAAGTCGGGTAAAATACGTATGTGTATGGTAATGGAACGGATATAATATTTATTTGCTTTGAACTATACACCTAATGTTTTTCTTATTATAATACTAGCTGTCCCGCGCAACTTCGTATGCGTAAATTTTCCCCGTTTTTGCAACATTTCACGTCGCTACTCCGCTCCTATTAGTCGTAGCGCGATGTTTTATAGCCTATAGCCTTCCTCGATAAATGGGCTATCCAACAAAAATAATTTTTCAAATCGGACCAGTAGTTCCTGAGATTAGCGCGTTTAAACAAACAAACAAACAAACAAACAAAGCAAACAAACAAACTCCTCCGCTTTATAATATTAGTATAGATTAATAATATTCTTTATTTTTTAATAAACACCAAACAAAAATAAGTAAATAGGCAAAATATAAGTATTTCAGTCAGTCGTGATATTTTTTTAAACTAAAACTTAAATAAATTAGTAAATAGTATAGTAAATAGTAAAATACAGTGCTTATATATAGTTCATTAGAATAGGTAATTACTTCTGTGTAGTACTAATGACATCTTTTTACGAACCATTTTATTGCTGACCTTACGTTACACAATGAAGTTGCAGTCGTATTGCGAAACAAAATATCATCATGACAGTTATCAACTCATTTGAAACGCATAGTAGCAAGTTAAGTTTGATTAGCCTGTTGGTCTGGTCTCTAGCGACTAGACCAGCCATACTCAACCTTATTTTTATAGGGGCTGCAAATATGTGTTACTCATGGTGTCGCGGGCCGCAAAAGTTGAGGGGGGGGGACACCCTCCTCCGATCTACATACTTAACCGATGTTCAGCGCAGTTAAATGCTCTAATACAAGTACAATAGACGTTCACTGTATAATATTACCATGACTGTATAAATAAATAAATGAATAGGGTAGTATTAGTAGTATTTGACTGAAGTCAAATCAGCCTCTTTTTAAGAAATGTCAAAAATGACCCGCTCCTTGCAAATTTGTATGAAATGCTAGCATATGACGTCACGTGGTCTATGGTCAAATCATTTACTTTTTGTTTCTTTTTATGATTAAAAATTAATAAAAACGTTAAATTAATAAATGAACATGATTTTTCAGAACACTTTTTGACATATTTTTACTGGGTCAATATTTTAGTTTGATAATAGTCAAATACCCAATTGCCGTATATATTACGGCAAATTACCGTAGTGTTATATAGTACCTCTCAGCGCGGTCAGTCTTTCAGATGGGCGCAAAAAAATCAAAATGTTTGTAAATAAAATAACACCATGTGGGCCAACCACAGCAACCCGACGGGCTACATGCGGCCCGTGAGCCGCTGGTTGTGTATGGCTGTACTACACCAACAGGCCTTATCCATAATATCTGTCCATATTTTAATCAGTAGTGAGTGTTGTGACATTGCAATGAACAGTAAATTTACTCTCTATGAACGCCCACAAGAAGACTTATCACCCTAACAACCACGCCGCCGCTCTCTAAGTCCCAGCATTTTTAGACTCGTGGTTTCACTATGAATTGTTCGTCCGCTCCTATTGGTCAAAGCGTGATGATATAGTCTATAGCCTTCCTTAATAAATGGGCTATTCAACAGTGAAAGAATTTTTCAATTTGGATCAGTAGTTCCTGAGATTACCGCGTTCAATCAAACAAACAAACTCTTCAGCTTTATAACATTAGTATAGATAGATAGGCACGAGTAAACGACCATTGAACTTTTAACTAATTGTCTCTTTCTCAGAACTAATCAAAACTAATATTATTATTTATGTAAACTAATACTTTTTAATAATATAATTTGCATCAGTCCTTTATCAAGGTGTATAGTACCTATACCAGTGGCAGCACCTTCAAACATTCAAACATTGTAAAACTGGCATTTTGAAAAGAGTGGCCGCGAGTTTTTATTGCCAAAAGAACAAGTTCGCAAGCAATAGGTATGGCCGGAGAAAAGAACATCTTTTCTCCGGCTTTACCTATTGTTTGCGAACTTGGCATTACATGTACATGTAGAATCCCGACGTATCAAAAGTGTTGCTTTTCTTTCTAAGTGAAAAAAGATTTTTTTATTTTGTAAAGGTCAACTCTGTCTGTCTGTTACGTTCTAACGTTTAAACCGCTGACTGATTTAGATGAAATTTGGTATTGCGATAATTTCAGTCCCAAGCAAGGACATTTTTTTTTTCTTTTTTTTCTCTTTATTTTAAGGAACTTTTTGTCCATGGACATGTCAGTTTCCTGAAGGCAAAGAAAGTACATGCTCTCAAAATAATACCATAAAACAATCATATCCTTAGATTTAAATGTGTTATTAAAATTAGGTTAAGTGTACTAACTAAATATTAAATCAACACAATATCTATACTTTAAGTAATTAAAATTAGGTTACCTATACTAAATTAACTACTTCTCTTGCTATTTCTTTTGTTGGTTCAGCTAATATACTTAAACAAATTCCTACATCTAGTTTATTAACATTAAAAAGCTCCATTAAAACTTTCCTCTTCTGTTCATTTCGGACACAATCCATCAATAGATGTTGGACATCCTCTATAACACCACATGAAGCAAGGACATAGTATAGTTTTTATCGCGATAACCGATATCCACACGGGCGGAGCCGCAAGCGAATGCTAGGAACACAATATAATAAGATAATCTAACCAGTTTGCTAAATATAATAACCTTCAGAACTTACACTAAACCGTGAGTTGTCAAGACATGATAGATACCAACACCGGACACAAAGGCTCGCCGGTAACACGTTGCCTTGATCTTACACGTTTAAATTAAATGATTGTAATGGACACTTGATCCGTAAATTGTTCTAATGAGATTAAAGTCTTAGATACATAAAGCTAGCCATTAAAATTTTATGGACAGAGCATATACTTTTTTATCGTTTAACATATTTTCCATAATTTTATCAGGGCACAGTTTTAGATTGTAGGAAGATAGGAAATTGTTTCAAGATTGTTTAGGTAGTTAAAGGAAAACACTGAAAACCACTTCTACACAGGAGCGTTGGATTAACCATATAGCAGGAGTTACAGGCTCCGCGCAAAAGGCATATAATTGCCTCAACCTTATCGTAATTGTTAGAGCATAGCATACCCATAGAAAATCAAGGGCTGCATAATAGAATTTGTTACGGGCCCGGTGCTTCCTTAATCCGGCACTGCACAGGAGAACCAGTGGCACAGTGACAGTGTTCTCGACTGCTTCGTGATTTGTAGATATGGTTCAAGTCCTCAGAGAATGCACTTGAGCTTTGGCTCATGGCTTCATGGTGTAATGGTTGCAGCACCTTACTGGCTTAACTGTTTATCTATACTAGTATTATAAAGCTGAAGAATTTGTTTGTTTAAACGTGGTAATCTCAGGAGCTACTGATTCGAATTGAAAAAATATTTTACTGTTTGATAGAATATATTTATTTAACGAGGAAGGCTATAGGCTATTTAATATCACACTACCACCAATAGGAGCGGAGCAGCAATGAAAAATGTTGCAAAAACGGGGAAAATTTACGCAGACGAAGTTGCGCGGGACAGCTAGTATACAGATATATTGTAAAAAAATGGCATTTAAAAAAAGTGGCCATGAGTTTTTTCTGCTAAGTTCTTTTCCCACGGCTTTACTCTTGCGAACTTACCCTCTAGAGTCAGCGCCCTGTGCCCCTGGCCACCGCTGGCACCACCCTAGTTATGGAGTTATGGCACTGTTTATAAGTAGATTATGTAGGTACTTACCTATTAAGTCTGCACGTAATATGAAAACGCGGTTTATAGAGCACACCTTTCTTAAGTAGATAGGTACCTACGTAAACTCTCGTTAAATTTCTCAATGAATTACAAAACGTAATAAACTTGGTTCGTCGACCTTGCAGCTGTACCTACCTACTTAACATATCTTTTAACAGGTAGCACCTGTTGTACTTTCTTAAAAATATTTTATAAAAATATAGCTTAAACTTAATGTTACGAATCATTACAATGAGTTTTTTGACACTGCAATTTATTCAAATTGGATTTATGCAATTTATGCAAACATTCATGAATTTCAAAAAGTTCCGTCCTCTGTGGAAATTGGACCCAGTGCCGGCCCGAAACCAGATTTTGGTTTGTGCAAGATCAAACTTTGCCCCCCCCCCCATTTTGGTCAAGAGTGAGTCGCACGTACCTCTCGTGTGGAGGGGTGCAAATAATTTCATTCGACATATCAATTCAGCGCACATTAATAGCATTTAGCGCCTATAGAAAAGGCTAAGGAACCTATAGTTCCATAGCCGGAAGACGCTTTTCCAAATTTAGTCTGACGTTCTTAAGCGTTGCATTTGTAACCTAAATGAATAAAGTATTTAGACTTTTTGTTTTTTTTTTGCGTCTTGAGCGGCTGTTTAGTTCGCCTTATAGACTCCGGCCCTGATCGAACCCATAACCTTTTGCATAGCAGTCGTATGGAATCCACTCTTATTACACCAACGAGACATAAACTACATTTAATAGGTAAGTTTGAAGCCAATACATTTTTAGTCTTCTATGTTCATGTCTTCATGTTAAAAAAACGCAACATCATCTAAGTAGGTAGATATTATTAAACGAAGTCATAATTTGTTAAAATGCTCTCTGTAACGAAGCAATTTTAATGGCGTAAGCTGTTGAGCTTACGCCATACTTTCCGGCACAAGAGTTGTCTTGTGCCGGAAAGTATGGAAAAAAATTAGGTCTAGTAACATAGTCCCTAGATGGTTCGATTCCGGCCCCGATTTGGCATACTGAAGTTTCAGGTTCGATTCCTGGGGCTTCAAATTTTTCTATCTTTCAACATTACAATTATTGTACTAAACGAAGTGTTAAATTCTCTTTGGGTAAGGGAAGTTACGGAGCTTCGACTCCGACTCCGAAAGGTCGGAACTTCCGATTGATTTTACACTTTCGACTCCGACTTCGGTCCGATACTTTTAAATCGGAGGTACCTAGCGTGCGGCGGCCGCTCCTATAAGCTAATCTATACTTCTATACTCATATTATAAAGAGCAAACGATTTGATTGTTTGTTTGTATTAAATAGGCCCCGAAACTACTCGACGGATTTGAAAAATTCTTTAATCGTTGTGAAGCTACACTAACCCCGGGTGACATAGGCTATTTTTTAATCCCTGTATTCCCACGGGAACGGGAACTATGTGGGTTCAATCGCGAGGCGTCCGTTAGTTTATAATATAGGTATATTAAAAGTATTAAGGCAAAACTGTCACGGATTCTTTATAATCGCGGGTACGAGTCCCGACCAAGCGAATTGTTCTTCACACATTTAATATGAATATCTGAATAACGTTGCTTTTATTATCTTATTATCTTAAGACTTATCTTAACATATTTGTCTTAGCCCACCACCTCCGACTCCGATTCCGACTACGACAAACCAAATTTAAAAACGCTGACTCCGACTTCGGTTCCGATAAAACCACCTCCATAGCATCCCTAGTAGGTACTACTTAGATCAAATTTAATAGTGACTAAATAGGTACATTTACCTAGAAAACAATGTTGCACATTGTATATTAAACGGCCAGTAGTAGAATATTGCACAACAAATTATTTCACTAGTCCCTGCGCGTTTGTTGACGTAAGAAAGAAAGTGATGTCCTTAACCGGAGCTGTGCGCGTGCGCAATGAATTAATAAGGTCGGTTTTGTTTTTAGGTTGCCAGCTAAATGTTAAAATTACCCGTAAACTTCGCTACCCCGTTTTAATTAGGATTCTGTGGCCAAAATGGCAAACACGGAACCCTAATAGTTTCTGTTTGTTTGTGCGTCCGTATGTCACAGGTCTTTTGCTCAAAAACTATACAATATATGTGGACGAAATTTTGAGTAATTATAGGTGTCTTGCATATGCCGTTACTTAGTTTAATAGTTAAGTAACAAAAACAACATTCTAGGAGGAACGCTCCATACATGTAACAGAAAAAAAACATAGGGACTACAAAAAAAACGACTTACTTATATCTAAAAATAAAAAGCGGCGGTAGCCTATAGCCAAGGCATCGGTCTTGCAATCGTTAGGTCGCGGTTTCGAATCCTTCCCATTATACTACCGACGTGAACCCACTCATAACACAAGCCGTTAAGCTTAACTGGAGGGGTTAACAGGATTGCTAGTAATGTAGGACCACAATTTCACATTGCTAGTTAACTTTATTTAAAAAAAAAAAATACGAACGCTTAGGTGACGCTTAATAAATACTTTCAACTAAATTTATTTTCAACATGATCGGTTATACCGTCAATGAGTTATTGCCGAAAAACTACGCTTCTCAACAAAAGGACGTAAGTGTTATGAAGATACGCTCTTTTGCTGGTGTACTTATTCAGATCGTCTACTTGTAAATCATTATTTTAGAACTAGCTGTCCCGCGCAACTTCGTCTGTATAAATTTTCCCGGTTTTGCAACATTTCTCACTGCTGCTCCGCTCCTATTGCTCGTAACTTGATGTTATATAGCCTATAGCCTTCCTCGATAAATGGTCTATCCAACATTTTTCAATTCGGATCAGTAGTTCCTGAGATAACCGCGTTCAAACAAACAAACAAACTCTTGAGCTTTGTAATATTAGAATAGATAACCTGATGTTTTACCCGTCATCTTCACCCAGTATTCACGATTGCTTCAGTACAGTACAGTACTCCAAAAGTAATAATGCGCATAGAAATCTTCGGAAATCTTCGTCATTGTTCGGCAACGGTCGTATTACCCGAGCGTCGAAAGACGATATTTATATAGAGTGGTTAAGAGCAATTTCTCTATGCCTAATTTTATATATTATGTGTTTTGTGCTAAAACAGATTTGATTTACCTGTAACGAAATTTGATTCGATAATTCCATGTAAGTAAATAGCGAAAACGCTACAATCATTGTTGGAGTGATTAGTTTTCAAGTGTCTTACCGAAGTTGGTGTAATTATGGAGGAAAAGGTTTAAATAACATAAGGTTTTATTAGAAGGAGAAAAAAACGTTTTCAAATAGAGGTTTACATAAAATATAATCAAAATCTCAGTTCAAATTTGTTTACAGCACTAATCATTCCAGAAAAATAATACAATTATAAAAAAATTAATCAGAATCGAGGAAGACCTCTATTCCCGACATCGCAGATTCATCAGAAGTTTCATTATGCTCTTGTTCATTTACACTTTCCTCACTGCTATCACCTGTGTAAATAATCAGTTTATCGGAATAACTATCGATTCTTGGCTCAAATTTTCTATATTCATCTTCGCATTGAACCGCATGATCAGAAACTTTTTTCCATTCTTCTGGTCCTATTTTATTGATTTTTTCTAATATAGCATCTTTAACTGACGTCACAGTCATTGCAATATTTCTCTTGGCCACGTGTTGCTTTATTTGGG
Organism: Herminia tarsipennalis; assembly: GCA_945859575.2. Lineage (NCBI taxonomy): Eukaryota > Metazoa > Arthropoda > Insecta > Lepidoptera > Erebidae > Herminia > Herminia tarsipennalis. Next base: position 1,671,126 of record OX243834.2, on the reverse strand, counting down.
ACCAAATATTTTCAATAGGGTTAAAATCGGGATGATATGGTGGCAATCGTATAATTTTATGCCCATGTTCCTCCATTATACGGTCAATGGCAAATTCTGTGTAATTTTCTTTGTATCTTTGTATAATTTTATACAAATCGGGTTTCAGTTTCTTTGGGTCATGCGGAATGTTGTGTTGTTGTAACCAAGCTGTCATTTGTGGTTTAGATGTGTTTGAGTTTGGTGGTTTCACAGACAGCTTATTATGATATGGGGCGTTGTCTATTACCAACACACTATTAGGAGGCAAGTTGGGAATCAATTGATTGCGTAGCCAAGTTTGATAACGTTCCGCGTTTATTTCTTTATGATAGTCACCTTCTGAGTCGACACATTTATGTAACATTAGAGCCCCTGGGACGAAGCCTTTTTCATTGCCTGCGTGTACAATAATTATTCGCTCTCCTTTGGAAATGGGTTGTTTGATACCTTTTTTGTTGCTATCTTGCCAAGTTTTACCCTTAGTATGTGATGTGTGCACATACGACTCGTCCATAAATACTATGTTTCTACCAGAACTCCTCAGCTGTTGTATTTCTCTGAGATATTTGATCCTTTTTAGGCGTATATCATGTTTTTCCATAAGTAATTGTCTGTTATTATCAGTTTTCAGAAACCTAAACCCCATGTCTTTCAAGATCAACCTTAAAGTCTCGGCACAGCCTTTGAAATTAATAGCTTCGATCAACTTTATTCTTAAATTATTTACAGTTGGGAGTTCTTTCAGCGTCAATTGAAAATTGTATATCATATTACGAATAACACAGTAGTCGAAATCATCAAGTACCAGCCGAAATCTACTTTTAGGTCTTCCTTTTTTCGGTGTAGAAAATTTCTTTGATTGATTATGTTTTTTTTCGTTTAAGATATTACTCAAAGTTCGTCGCGAAATTCCTGTAGCTTTTGTAACACGGTCTTGAATTTTTTTAAAATAACCATCATGGTCTCTGTTGAAAACATTGGCTTCATTTAAGAAATAAAGGTACACATTAAATACCATTTGCCGTGCTTGTGAATTAAGCGGTTTTCCACGTTTAAATTTATCCATTTTGGAAGAATTCGTCTGAAAGAAAATGGCATGGGCAGAGTTAGGTATATATTTTTTATGCATGTTTATCTATTTATTTAATTTAAATAAATCTCATTTTTTAAATGTTTTTCTAGTACTTAATATGTATTTAATGTAGGTATTTTATTTTTTTAATATTAAAAAAACGTGAAATATGTTATTTATTTTCCTTTTTTCAAAATATACTATTTAAATCTGAATAAGCTAATTAATGTTGAAATTATATTTACCAAGAAGGGTGTGTAATAGCAGCTCTATATATTTCCACAAATAGAGAACACGTGCAGTCACTACCAATATATAAAGACGACTGACAGACATTTCGCTGACCGGCGACAGCTGCCGAACGCCCGATTTGTTTTCGATTGTGCACACATGATATTGACTCCTATCTCTTTTAAACAAGGTGCAAAATGCAAATGCCTTGTTTAGGGCTCTTACGATTCCATGATTCGAGTGTTTCCGGGAATACGACAATTAGCGAAGATCTGCATGTGCATTATTAATTTGGGAGTACTGTACAGTAACAACTATTTCTACTACTACTATATACTATATATACTACTTTCTCTGTGCTAGCTGGGTCATTAAGTTTAATTTTTACGGCAATTTGTGGCGGCACTATTGGCAACTAATTGCTCGACCAATACTGGCAATATGTCTGCTATTGTATGGCGCATGATCCAGTCTCCTTGACGGGTTGGGATGAAACAATAACAAAATTGACCGGACAACTTGCGGTCGAAATCGATCGCTCAGCGATCGTCCGGCAACCATGAAATCAATATTGGAGAGTAAGTATTGCCATGTTGCCGGCCACAGCATTGCCGCCACAAATTGAAGTTAAAAATGGCCCGTTTAGACGCCCCTTAAAATCATCTATGCCAAATAGTAAACTAATACTACGGAAAAACTATGCTTACGATATTGATTTTCGAAGGTTTAGACCTAAGTGTATTTTCTTTTTTATATCTGCACATCAAGTTTATTAAGTGCCATGATACCTCTCTCTAAAAATAGGGAATCTATACCATATACTTCCCTAGTTTCAGAAAGAAGTAGGTATAACATTTTTTGAATTTTTGAATTTTGATCGCCACGAACATTTTTGACGAACACACTTCTTTGATATCCGTTAGTAGTACCTACGCAAGTGCGAAAAAAGTGTTAGATGTTCTTGTTCACGATGTTTTTGTTCGTTCGTGCGTGCAATACGATGGACAATCGCCATAATGATTTAAATTACCATTACTTTGTATTAAAGTGTCTAGTCTGGCAACACTGTTCATGCGTGCGCGCACCAAAAGGAATGCAAGGCGCACGTCTGAAATATTTCAATGTAGGTCAAAATTCAGATTAATGGGTAAGGTGACTAATATAACAGCAATTTGATTGGTATTCAAATCGTGAACATAATGGATATGAAATGATTGTATAATTTGCACAAAAGGTAATGTTGAATAATGTTTGACATGACATGTCGGCATGTTTTAATAACAAATCTATTATTTTGGCCTAGACTTTTAAATTATTGTCTTTATGGTAGTGAAACTCGGGGTTAGTAGAGCTTTGATACGAAACAGAATATATTTGAAACAGAAGATAGAATTAAATAATAATTCGTTTCACAACGATCCTAGCAAGCGTTTCATCGAACGACGACAACAATATTATCCTAGGTAAAACACAATAAACTGTGCAATAAAATAGATTAATATGGAGTAAGGAACTGCATCCATTTATCTTTATCTAACTAATATTACAAAGCTAAAGAGTTCGTTTGTTTGCTTGTTTGAACGCGGTAATCTCAGGAACTACTAATACGAATTGAAAAATTATTTCACTGTTGGATAGCCCATTTATCGAGGAAGGCTATATAATATCACGCTACGACCAATAGGAGCGGAGCAGCAATGAGAAATGTTGCAAAAACGGGGAAAATTTACGCAGACGAAGATGCGCTGGACAGCTAATCAGCTAATCTGCCATCAGTCGACCCGTGACCACGATCGGTGCAATTTGATCGAAACGTCAGGTAAATAAAAGGTTCGTACCTTTAAATAATTCACGCGATTAAGTCCCGAAATATATCTAATACCATGAATGAGTTGAAAATTTTATGAAGCCTATGATATTGACCTACTAATTTGTGCTTATTTCTTGTATTCACAGAGTGTATTTTACTATTATTGCTAAATAAATGTAAGTTTTATTTTATGAATATAACGTTTGCATATATTTATTGTGATGCAACTGTCATAATGCCTATCTTTTAAAACTTTTCTCTAAGGGAAGCTCATGCGCATAGTTAGTTTTGAATAATAAAAATAGTTTGAATATCAGCCGCCTTGCCCCAAAGCAAGTAACTGAACATGTAACTTGTTCCGCTGATGGGGTAGGTAGAAGAATTATTATTTTGACAGTTCAATATATAGGTAACCTTGAATTATCAACGTATTTTAAATTATTCTAGAACTGAAGACTGAATATAGGTAATTTCGTCAATTCCTAGTAGGTTTGTTAATCAAATGAATTGAGCACGAGGTGGTAACGCAACGTTATGTAAAGCGTTAAACGCAGCTGTGGCTATAGAATAATAAATAATAGTATGTACTCAACAGGAGGTCTGCCTTCTCATTCTAAAACTATTTATTCTTATCATACCCCAAATTACAATCTAAAGGATCTAATGGTGGAGCAGTCTTTACCTTAACTATAGGCATAGGCGTACCCAGCTTTTAAGAAGTAGGGGGGACCAGATTTTTACGCTCACAGCATATCAAATCACTATGCGAGTCGAACTGGCGAATGCAGCCAATAGAAGCTAATGAACAAGGTAGAAACCGCAGCGCAATCTTAAAACTTACTGCACGATAGGGAACTCAGAGCGATGTCATAAATTTTAATCACTGTGCACACAGAGGGGCGCAGCGCGAAGGCAAAAGTCACTGCGCGAGCTGATGAATGCACGTGTACTTAGAAGCTATTGAGAGAGCTTTGGATGTACAAGAAAAGGGAACAGAGTGTATTTTACTGTGCAGGCAGGGGGGCAGCGCTCTTAAATGTCACTGCGCGAGCAAAGTAACCAATAGCGAGTTAAGAAGTCGCCGCGGATGAGCTGACGAGGCGGGACACCAATGGAACCTACGGCCCAGAGCCGGTGTTGGTGCTTCAAATTAAAGCATGACTGCTCGAAAAACGGAGAAATGGAGAAACAGTGGTTACAGACAAAAAAAGAAGCGATTCCAGAAGCATCAAGGCGATTGTCACGTAGCCTCATTAGACTTGAAAAGGACAAGCTATGCAAGGTTGTCAGTAACTTTACGGGCCACAGTCCCCTAAACGACCAAACCCACCATTGGGTTGACGGGCTGCTAACGAAAAAAGAAAACTGGAAAAATGGCACGCAATTCTGGAGTGTGACCGAATACCGGGCGCAATTCCTGACATCCTACATCATCCCTCCCGGAGGCGTGCAGCGGTCTGAGCGGACTGCTGAGCTTCTGAGAGTGCCTTTGGTGGCTGGAGTGACGGAACTGACAGGAAGGTCGTTCCATGTCAAAACACCTAAAGAGGGCGCGCGCTGATTTTTGATTTTGATGAAACTCGGTACAAATGTTCATCTAGGTGCCGAAGGGTTTTATATTTTAGTTTTATATCTAGCGAGCTATAAATGTAAAAAATGGTCTATTTTCGTGGCTTCCTATCGTAATTTTTCATTATTTTGACTTTCCCATAAATGTATTCTTACATAAAAAAAAATCCCATAGTTGCCGTTACCTATTATGAATATATAGCAAATATCAACATTAAGAGCTAAATATTAACTTAAGAGCTAAGAGTGGCTTTAAAGTACAAAAATCAGAAAAATAATATCTAGAACATTTTAAAGCCATTTCTATGTGGTTTGATGAGTACATATACATTTTTTATGTATACTTTTATGGTATATAGTTTTACAATTTTAGCTTATAACTGTTCAAATTGCATTTGTAGATTTAAAATGAAAAATTACAATAAAAAGCGACGATGTGTGCCACTAGAAAAAAAAACAAAATTTAAACAAATTAGGGTGGTACCTAATTGTCTTTCGACGACTAGAGTAATGTATGACATTCTCAACAAACATACCTACCTAGAAGCGGTTCTAATAATATAACTAGGTATATGTTACTTTTAGATGCGAACTTATTCAACGTCGAACGAGCTATGGACCGCAGCCCAATCTCACTTTGCGGGCGCAGTGTGGAAGAGAATTCACTGAGCGAGTTGATAAGCACAGAGAGAAGTTAGCAACCGTACGATCTGAATGCGCAATCTTAAGTCACCGCCAGCAAAGTGCCACTACGTGACTTGGTGGCCGTAGCTACATTTTAAAAGTCAAATTCAACTACGCAAACAGAGCGCAATCCGAACCTAAAAGTAGCTGCGCGCGCGAACTTTTAAAGCATTGATCAAGCCAGGGGCTGCAAAGTTATTTTAAGTGTCACAAAGGGGCAGAGCGTAATCACCACATAATATTGATACCTACTAGAGGTAGTCACTGTGCGTCTGTGCCCCGAAAAACCATTGAGTGAGCTGAAACCGCAGCACTGTTTCTAGCGGCACAGTATTGACGGGCACAGTGTGCGCATAGAAGCCACCACTCAACCCTTAGAAACACTACGCAGTCAGAGAGACGCAACGTAAAACAAAAGCCTCTGAGTGATCAGGTGCAGGGAGCGAGCCTTAGAGCTGGTGAAATGACTTATTCAGAGTTGGAGCACATATTTATTACAGCTTTGTTGAATGAACACGAACGGGCGAAACAGAGGAAATTGCCCGAGTGGAGGTCGCCAAAACGCCATTGCAAGGTTGGGTGGGTTTAACGCTCTGCACTATGCGAATGGGTAGCACAATAGGTACTCAAATAGACAAGACAAATAAACTAACTTCAAAAAGCCCTGCTGCGACCGAGGTACCTAGACTTGTCAAATGTTTAAAAAATCGTCTTGTAGCGCGTTGACGCCTACAGTCATTGTCTCAAAGACTGGTGCCCTACCTTGCCTCCCCCCCCCCCCCCCCCAAATCTTAACCTGCTTAGCAATCGCACAATGTCGCCAAAGTCGCTTCCTTTGCTTGCGCAGATACCTGTTTCTACTCTTCTCACAAAGTGGATTTTTAAGAGTAAGGCAAATTTATGGGCCTATTATAAAAAAAACTAAAATTTGGTCTACATTGCATTTCCTTTTCTGTATTTCAAACCCGCATTTTTGGAGCACAGGGTTGAATTTTGGATTTTTCCCTGTCCTCCGATCCAATTGGTAGGAGAAGCGGGAATATTTTTTGCCACATCTCATCTTGACGCGGTGTATTAGTTTACCTTCTGTACTCTCCGTGTTAATAACAATATTTTACCTGACTTTATCTAAGTTGTTGCAGGACTCTGTGGTGTCACTTGTTACAGTACAATATCTTTGTGCTGTATCTACAATCTACATCACAATCTTATGTTCCTTATCGCACGTTCAGTATCTATTAAATGTTTCTACTATCTGTTATCAACACGAAGTCGTTAGTATATAAGATGCACCTTTGGATAATTATAACCAGACTATACTACATCTTTTGTCTCATTTATACCTAATCATATACTGCCAAGAAGTTTGGCAAATTGGTGACCCCGACGAACGAATACGCAGCAAGAAACATGGCACAATCACCGTGCAAGGCGAACATAAATCAGCAAGGAACACTTGAAGTAGCTGCTGGCACCTCGGTTTTATCCCGCATTCCGGAATTTTGGAAAGACCAACCAAGATTATGGTTCACGCAACTAGAAGCCATATTAGCACCACAGAAGCAAGGAGACGAATACAAATACTGTACAGTAATAGCAAAGTTATCCAAGGAAGAAATACTACAAGTTAGTGACCTAATAACTTCACCACCGACTACAGATAAATACAAAAACATCAAGGAACGTTTAATTGATTGTTACGAAGAAACAGAACAGCGACAGTTTCAAAAATTAATATCAGAGACAGAACTCGGTGATCAAAAACCTTCGCAGTTATTACGTCAAATGCGAGTCCTCGGGAGAGGAAAAATCAGTGACGAAACAATTAAACTACTATGGTTCAGGCTTTTACCAACATCAGTTACTACGGTTCTAGCAGTTACGGAAGACATGGAAATTGACAAACTGAGCCAAATTGCAGACAAAATAATAATGAATTCAAAAGTAACCGAAATATCAGCTGTTAGCAACGACACTTCAAACGACAACAATACAGCATGCATTTTAGCCCAGCTAGCAAAATTACAGATAGATATTGACGCAATTCAGCAAGGTCAATATGGCTATCGACCCAACACGCACAATCATTTCAAGAAACGTCAACAATTCCCGATTATGAGGCCGAGAACAAACTATAGAGGAGCAAATCGATTTTGTTACTACCACGAAAGATTCGGAAAATATGCAAAGAACTGCATTAAACCATGCGGTTGGAAACCAATGACTTACGTACGGAACCAGGGAAACGAATAAGAGCACAGACAACGGCGAAACTCTGTGCAATCCACCCATCCAATCGCCTCACCATTACCGACCGAAAAAGTGGTATGAAGTTTTTGATTGACACGGGCGCAAATATTTCAGTCATTAGCAAGCAACAGAGACATTCAATTTTACAAAATGAACAATACACACTATACGCTGCAAATGGGACTAAAATTAGGACTTACGGCGAGAAGACGCTTACCTTGAATTTAGGACTACAACGATGTTATAAATGGAATTTTGTAATCGCCGATGTTACACAACCAATAATTGGAGCAGATTTTCTAGAGCACTATAAACTATTAGTCGACATAGCAGGTCGCAAACTTATCGACAAAGTTACAGAGCTGACAACGCATGTAACTTCGGAAAAAGCGACACAACAAACAATTCGTACTATCGCAGTGGGAACGAATCCACGTATTACGCAACTTTTAAACAAATACGAAGACATCACGAAAGGGTCCTCTCTCCGCAATGCGCCCAAACGTAAGATTGAACATCACATTATCACTACAGGACCACCCGTCGCTGCTCGGGCAAGACCATTACCTCCAGAAAAATACGACATAGCCAAAAAGGAATTTCAAAATATGATAGAACTCGGAATTTGCCGACCGTCAGATAGCCCATGGGCAAGCCCATTACATATGGTAAAAAAGAAAAATGGCGAATGGAGACCGTGTAGAGACTATCGAATGCTCAATAGCACGACAGTACCGGACAAATACCCACTACCAAGATTAACTGACTTTACATACATATTAGAAAATAAGAAGATACTAAGCAAGGTAGATATACGTAAAGCATACCATTGTATTCCTGTTAAAGATATAGAAAAAACAGCCATCATCACACCTTTTGGACTTTTTGAGTACTTAAGAATGCCTTTCGGATTACGCAATGCGGCACAAACATTTCAACGATTCATGGATTCCTTATTTAGAGATTTAAACTTCGTATTTATATTTGTAGACGACTGTCTCATCGCATCGGACAACGAAGATTTGCATTATCAGCATTTAGAAACGGTTTTCAAACGTTTACACGAGAATGGAATAACCATTAATCTCGAAAAATGCGAATTTCTCAGAAGGGAAATAGATTTCTTAGGTTATCATATAACGAGCCAAGGAATACACCCTACCGAAGAAAATTACAAAGCAATCATGGAATTTCCCAAACCGAAAACAATTCAAGAATTAAGAAGATTTTTGGGCATGGTCAATTTCTACAGAAGTAATATTCCACGCGCAGCGGAAAATCAAAGAATTTTAAACGAATATCTACATGGTTCAAAAAAGAACGATAATTCACCTGTTCCTTGGACAACGGAAGCAGACAAAGCTTACGAAAAATGCAAGGAAAGCATGAAAAACGCAGTGTTAACAGCGCATCCTTCCCGCAACGCATCACTAGCGCTCATGACCGACGCTAGTGCTACTTGCGTTGGTGGAGTTTTACAACAAAAATCCGGACGCAATTGGGAACCATTAGGATTTTTTTCACAAAAATTGAGCGAAACTCAACAAAAATATTCTACGTTTGACAGAGAGCTGTTAGGAATATACATGGCCGTCAAACATTTTCACAGATTAATTGAGGGAAGAGAATTTACAATATTTACGGATCACCGACCTTTGACATACGCATTCTCCCAAAAACCATCATCAAACGATACACCGCGACGGGTCCGGCAGTTAGATTTCATTTCACAATACAGTACCAACATTCAACACATAAGCGGACGTGACAATATTACCGCCGATGCCTTATCTCGAATAGAGGAAATATACGTGCCATCACCTATCGATTACGCTGAATTGGAAAAATGTCAATCAACAGATAATGAACTAAGTAAATTACATGACAATAAAAGATTAAAATTCAAAAACATTACGCTTCCGGGTTCCACAATAAACATCACCTGCGACACGTCTACTGGAAAAAGCCGCCCCTACTTACCAAAGCATTTTCGCAAACAAATTTTCGATACCATTCATGGTATGAGCCATCCAGGAAAAAGAACTACGAGAAAAATGATAACCCAAAGGTATTTATGGCCGTATATGAACAAAGATATCAATAATTGGTGTAGATCATGTATAGCCTGCCAAAAATCAAAAATACAACGACATACGATATCACCTCCTGGTACATTTATGACAGCGCAACGTTTTGAACATTTACATATTGACATCGTCGGACCACTTCCGATTTCACAAGGGAAGAGATATTTAATCACAATCATAGATCGTTGTACGTCATGGCCCGAAATATTTCCGGTAGAAGATATAACTGCAGAAACAGTAGCCAAGACACTTTTCGAAGGATGGATTACTCGTTTTGGATGTCCATTGCGCATTACTACGGATCAAGGCCGACAGTTTGAATCAAGAATATTTGAGTCACTCTCACAATTTTTGGGAATACATAAAATTAGGACAACACCTTATCATCCACAATCCAATGGAATGATAGAGAGATTTCATAGAACTTTAAAGGCGGCGTTAATGACAAGAGAATCCAACGAAAATTGGTTAAAAGAAATTCCAACAGTTTTACTCGGGTTGCGGAGTAGCTTGCGAGAAGACACAGGTTATAGTTCAGCAGAGATGACATATGGAACGCCAATACGACTCCCTGGAGGATTTTTTGAGTCATCAGCAGCACAGTTATCAACGTACGAAGAGTTTGTAAAACAAATTCAAAAGGACATCACACAAATGACATCAATTCCGAAAAGAAAAAAACACAATCAAGCTATATTTGTGCATCCCGAACTCAAAGAATGCTCACACGTATTTGTTCGGTGTGATAGAATTAAGAAAGCCCTGACACCGCCGTATGAAGGACCCTACCCAGTAATTAGTAAAACAGATAAAACATTTTGCATTAGAATTAGGGATAAAGAGACAGTGATATCAATTGATAGATTGAAACCAGCTTTCATGATCAATGACGAATCAAACTACGTGCCAGATTCAAAGGATTGCGACAGGCATTCACACACGTACACTACACGATCGGGACGTAAAGTAAAGCCAGTAGTACGTCTATAAAAAATCGCTGATATAAGCAAGCTATTCGTATATATATTAACATAGATCTTAACATATACCATTAATTCACAACTACTCGTAACAACAAGACATCTAAAATGGGAAATCAAAGTTCTAAGGACCAGATAACATACAATACGGACAATTGCCTCAATCAAAACGAAGCGGACCAACTCCGTAACCTGATCCAGGAGGACTTACGGTGGACAAGAAATGTTGCAATGGGACAGATTATTTTAACAATCGGCGTGATCCTAATTTACGGCATAATGAAAACACTGGACAGAAGAATGAAGAGTTTAACGGAAAAAAATAATAAACACTCGTGCAACAGCTAAGTCAAAATTACAGACGTCAGCAAATCACACCACAACAGGCGTCATCAAATTCCACCGCGTACAATAGCATTATTATTTATATACATCAGCAAATAACTAGTAAGGTCTAGGTCAAATTTATATTGTAAACACTATTACCATAATTTTTTTTAAAGGGGGGTGTACTGTTACAGTACAATATCTTTGTGCTGTATCTACAATCTACATCACAATCTTATGTTCCTTATCGCACGTTCAGTATCTATTAAATGTTTCTACTATCTGTTATCAACACGAAGTCATTAGTATATAAGATGCACCTTTGGATAATTATAACCAGACTATACTACATCTTTTGTCTCATTTATACCTAATCATATACTGCCAAGAAGTTTGGCAAATCACTCAATGACTCATCTTCAAGAAAAATATACAAACACATACTGCTGTTGGGTTAAATAATGTTTAAACAAGCTAAAAAAATACAGTATTGACCACCTAATGTTCATCGCTTGTTGTTCGCTTTCAAACAAGACTTAAGCGGCTATTCGGTCAAAAAAAACTTACATACGTCCGACTTTACTACTTTTTAACCGACTTCAAAAAAGGATCGAAGGACGATCCTCCGATCGTGGTCACGGGTCGACTCTCGACCCATGACCACGATCGGTGCAATTCGATCGAAACCTCGGGTAAATAAAAGGTTCGTACCTTTAAATATTTTACGCGATTAAGTCCGGATAATATTCTAATACACTTTAAGCTCGTCAGACTACTATTACACCATGTAGTAAATAATCACGTGAACTCCTCAACAATTAATTGTTGAGGAGTTCTGCCCTACATCGGGAAAACTAAAATTTTGTATAAGTAAATAAGCAGTTGACAATATGCTAATGTTACTTATATATTATTACAAACCAAGTCACTAATAAGTGAGATATAAAAACGCCGAACAAACATTACACGCCAGTGTGCAGATGTCCTTAGTGTTGTGTGTCGAAGTACCGACAGTTCTGTAATAGTGAGTGATAAAATTCAAGCTAGGGTAGTTTCCGAAACCCACTCTTCACAGAGGCGACACTGAGCTAAACCAGTCTACCCGTGCCACGGCTGTTGCAATACGATCGAAACGTCGGGCAATAAACAAGGTATTTTACCTTAAATTATTCACGCGATTAAGACCCGTAATATATATATATATACTAGCTGTGCCCGCGACTTCGTTCGCGTGAAAGTCGGGTTTAAATTAAGGTAGTTCAGGTAACGAAATAACTTCTGTGTAAATATGTTGAAAACAGTCCTGTTGACTAAATACTTACTAAATAAAAATCGATCTGTTCTATTCTTTTAGATAGTTAGTTTGGTGTGCGGCTTAAAAAGTGGGTTTTCTGTTGTTTTTGTTTCATTCTTTCAACGTTATACCTACTTATTACCTAATATTTTTTAATAGAATTTGTACGAAAATGTTGTTACTTCTCATGTGATCGTAAACTTGTAAAGCCTAAGTACTTAACTGTGATAGTTTTCCTTATAATTTTAGTATTTATACTACTACCCTGAATTTTTTCACATACCCAACATCAACCATTTGACACCTAATATTATACACAAAGGAATCCTTAAATCTAAAAATAGTCTTCACAAACCCTAAACGCTTTTTAAAAGACCTATCTAATGATACCACACACGATGGGGTAGGTAGGTGAGAAAAAAATGACATCCCCACTTTACATATAAGAGAGGTACCCTTAAAAAAAATAATGATTTTCAAGATTTTGTTCTTTCACTTTATCGGCGTTAGTAATTTATTCATGCAAAAGTTGCAACCTCCTAGCACTAACAGTCTCTGAGCTAAGCTGCGGACGGACGGACATAAGGGAACTATAAGGGTTCTGTTATGCCATTTTGGCTAAAAATGGGGTGTATTTCATATAGTGTTACAACGCAATACTAATAATAAAACTGCTGTAACACTTTAGTAAGCAAACACAGAGCGTGTCATGTGTGTCATGCCCGCGAAAATGTCAGATATCCCTAAAGGTACGGTTGACAGACAACGACCCCCCTCCTCCCGTCACCCGAACTACTCACACTTGACCGATGTTGAGCCATTCATTATCGTTGAATTGATGAACACGTGATATCCAACCATAACCCCAAAACATGATCCTCGATGCACCTGTGTGATGCGTGGTCAAACAAACGGACAGACAGACAAACATTTCTAAAAATCATAGCAATGTGTTTCTTTTTAAAACTTGTTTTACTAAGTATAGAACGTTATTGAATACAACGCCATCTACTTTCAAGAATGTTGCCACTCAGCAAGAAACAAATCCTTCATCTCGAGCACCACAGGAATTATTTGATCACGGTGAACAATTTGATTTCATAGATGGCGCTACATGTTTTTTTTTACGTGTGTAATGTCTTTTTTTTAGACGTACACATCATTTCTGGAAAATGTCGAATACTTTTTAATTATAATGTAATATTGTTTTTCATTTCTACTACGATTAATTCATTACTCTCAGCAGTGCATGCTATACCTATAATTAACTTACCTAGGTGCATAATTTACTTGATTTTTAATATAAAAAAATAATAACCAAAGTAAATAAGTTACTTACGGTCGAAAAAATAACTAAAACATTGAGAAAAATATTAAAAAAGGATAAAGGCAATTTAAAAAAATACAAAAAGAACATAATCAGACGTCGGATTCGAGCCCGGGACTTCGTCGTCAAAGTCCGCTAACATAGCTTCAAGGCTATACTGTTCGCTACGTATCACGTTAAAATAACTGTTCTTATGAAACTTAAAAATGTTGTGTTTAGCTCCTTATAGTTTTAGCGTGAAGTTATGTATTCCATGAGTTACAATTATAGATAATGTCTAATTGTGGAAAATTTTGTGATAAACCATTATGGTGCAACAAAAAATACGTTGCTACTCGTTCCCTATAGACGTTAGCGTAATGATTCAAAATGTAAATAATGTCCTATAGTATTTACTATAAAACTGCAAATTTTCATAAAGATCCGTCTAGTGGTTACTGTTTTATAACGAAAAATTGCTACAGACATTATCCCTTACTGCTTAGCTCCTATGGGAAAAAGCGTGATAATTTATAGCCTAAATGTTAATCTGCATCTATTAGATTGCACGTGCAAAATTTCAACCGAATCTGTACGGTAGTTTTTGCGTGATGCGTGTTCAAACAAACAGACAGACAGACAGACAGACAGACATTTCTAAAAATGCAGCAAAGTCTTTGAATACTCTTTTCGAACATTTCCTAATTTTTTTTTTCACTAAGTTCGGCCATGTACAGACACGTGAAATTTACAGTTTTATTATATGTATAGATATATATATATATAAAATATATATGAATATTATATTATATATTCATAATGTGTGCAAATCGCGAAAGTTTATCAACATTTATTGCTTTTAACTTTCGATGGGGGACACCACCAACTTCCACACCGCGTGCCACGCAAGGTAGCTACGCCACTGGCGGGACTTGTGTATAAATTATAAGCATCTTCCAGACGGTTGAAATCAAGTGCTCCTCCTCCTCCTCCTGTTGTTACTTGATACTTGGTTTGCAACAGCCGTCTACACTGTTGAAAACAAGCAAAGTCACCTTGATTTGTACGTTTGTTTCTAACTGTCTGGCAGACGCTTTATCGACAACAGTTGGTATGTATTTAGGCATTCGGGTTCCAGCTGCATCGACTTGAATATGTATGTTTCCCTAAAATACACACATCAAAAGTGTCTAGGGATCAACATATATTTTTGCAATAACTTTTCTCCTGATTGTTTTTTTTTTTTTTATTTCTTTAAGGATTCATCAAATAAAGTGTTTTCGTTTGTCACAGTAACGATAAACCAAGTCACCTTTGCATTAATAAAGAAATTTGCTATTTTCCTAATAAAGGGATTTTTGACATTTGAACCACTAACATTAAAGTTCGAAAAAAAGACTGAAATAACAGTTTTCTTTAAAATTTTATTGGGTAACTTAAACAATTAATAATCCGTGTTTCTACCGCGAACACTAACAACACAAGAACATCGGTTTGGCATACTCAAAATGAGTTCATCCAAATCACGCTGTGGAATGGCCGCCCATGTTCGTTGCAGCAACAAAAAAAGGTCTTCTTGCGACTGGATACCCTCCATATTCGGCAGAGCTCTTCTCTGTAGCATATCCCATGCATGCTCAATCGGGTTCAAGTCTGGCGACTGAGCAGGCCAGGGCAGGACATTGATGTTAGCTGCGGCGAGAGTCTGTCTTACAACTCTTGCGGTGTGCGGTCGTGCATTATCATGCATTAACTGAAATAAGGGACCGATTTGCACTTGTAGAGGAACGATGACGTCTGATACAATCGTCTCAGCATAAATTTGAGCGTTGAGGTTGCCTCTGATCCAAATCAACTCAGTTCTTCCGCCGATCCAAATACCCGCCCATACCATGATGGTTCCACCACTATAAGGATGGACTTCCTGGCAGGATTTTAATCGCTGTTGGCGTCCAGGGGTTCTCCAGTGTCGTATACGTCTTGTATCCGGTCTCATACCAAAACGAGACTCATCAGAAAAGCACACGAAACGCCATTGTTCTTCTGCCCAATTTCTGTGTTCAAGAGCCCATTGATATCGAATCCTACGATTGTGCATTGCTATAGGTGGTACCCGTAGCGGTCTTCGGGAATGAAGGTTCACTTCATGCAAGCGGTTTCTGACTGTTTGGTCGCTAATTAAGTTCCCTGAAGAGTGATGAAGCCTCACGGCTAACATCATGGCGGTTATTGTTGGACCTCTTCGAGTTAAGATTTGAATGTATCGGTCTTGTCTCCGTGTGGTGCAGCGATACCGTCCTCCATGGCGCTCAGCCACGGTACCAGTGCTTCGGTAACGTGTCCAAAGTCGACTGATAACACTCTGACTTGTATTCAGAGCTAAAGCCACAGTACGTTGCCGGGAACCAGCTTCTATCATTCCCACGGCTCTGAGCATTTCTTCCCTGCTTAAATGACGTCGCCGCTCCATAATAACGTTGGTTTTAATCAGTAGTAGGGAAACAGTAGCACTAATAATGTCTTCAATGCGTTGTATGTTTTTATAGGGAAAATATTGACAGCTGATTTTCATCTTTTACTCGAATTTGATTCACAGTTCCTGATTCAAATTATGAAATGCACCAAATAGGATCCATATAAATTTATAAAATCATAAATTTATTACAAAGCCACATCTCAATCTCAAGAAATCCGCATAAAAATGCTTGATCCCTAGACACTTTTGATGTGTGTATTATACAGCTATTTGTCTAAAAAACCTAAGTTTCAAACGCATTTGTTTTTTTTTAAGATTGGCAACACCAGCTAATGTCATTATCATTATAAGCTGTCAATTGCATGAAAATAATGCTTTTTCGCTAAATACGGAAAAAAGTTTATTTAAAAAGTGTTTTAACAAGTTTCCTGCTTGTTAAACACTTATCTTGCGATCTAACAATTCAAGAGTTTGGTTAAAACCTTGTCGGAAGACGTATTCACCCATTGTGAGAAGAGGTATGCTTTCAACATTAACATGGTCTATTTTAGATTATTTTTCAGCGTCGTTATACAATAATAACTTCATATGAGCTGTATTTAGTCTATAAACCTTCCATAAATATGATATAACATCCAGATAAAGCATAATCTACTATATACAGAGTGATAACATTTGTAATTTTTTTTAGGTTTACAAACTGATTAACACTATGTCTATGCCACATAGCAGCTCCAGCACCACGAGTTCAAGCACGAAACGCAAAGAAATTTATAAGTAGGTGTACTTTGAATCATTATTTTTATATTTATTGTAAAACAACATAATATATGGAACAACATAATACAAACAAGTGCATACACAAAATAAACATTGATTACGATTGGCCTGTTGATCTAGTGTTTTGTGACCCTGACTGCGAAGCCAGGGGGTTTGATTCATACCCAGGATAAATCTTTGTATAATCAAACTGACCTATTTTGTTGTAAACTGAGTGAATTCACATAAGTAGCAATGTTTGTACATATTGTGATATAGATAGTATTTTAGTAGATAATAGTCTGTTTCACACAGTGAAATAGTGGTTTAGGCAGTAAGGATGTACTAAACCTACACCCTAGTGGCCCAATAAACTCTGGTTGTAAGCTATTGAAGTATATATAGTGCAGCATTCTGCATATGTTGATGTCACCCCCAATCTTCAGTGCATAGACTTGATTGGCACATAGAAGACAGTAGTAATGCCAAATTAATTGTGGTACATACCCAAGGCAATTAAAAACCTGTAAAGATTTAATGAGTAACAAATAAATAATCAGCATATATAACAAATAATTTCTACTAGACCCAGAGTAAATAATCATTATTCACACTGGGTCTTGTTGAAAATATATTAGATATCTGGGTCTTTATTCTTTATCTTTTTTTTTCGTTTTCGCGCAAGCCCACTCTTCTTACTGTCAAAATCTTGCCATAATGGTATAGGTAAAACTAACTAACTAATGGTATATAGAGAACTGCCCTTAGAAATGCATAGCACATGAGCGCAGACATATTTGAGCACATGTGCCAGTTTGTGCAGGATTGCCGCACAAACGATAAAAAAAACATAGTTTATAAGGACCCTGAATTCCAAAGTGCAGGCTCTGCTTAGATTGTTATGTGTAAAATGTTCCAAGATATAATGTTTTTTGCTATATTAATAATATTTTCAACAGGTACCAAGCACCATGGCCATTATATTCCATGAACTGGTCTGTAAGACCTGACAAGCGCTTCCGCCTGGCCCTCGGGAGCTTTGTTGAGGAGTATAACAACAAGGTATTGTTTGAAAACATTGATTTTAATATATTTTATAGAGCAATGCTAAACAAGCAAATTACTACAATAAAAGTACTACCACTACTAATCAGTAGTAGATCTTAAAATCTCTGAAAATAAGTGTCTTTTTTCTATTTGACATGTTTTTGAATTTAAAAGCATGAAAACGAATACTAAAAGTAATGATTTGACGATAGAAACTTATGACGTCAGGTTGTTATTCCATACACATTTCTATGGAGCTTGTCGGTTTGACATTTCATAAAGAGACTGATTTGACTTGACAGTCAACATCCCCATTGCAGACTTGATGCAGCCCAGTCTAGTTCTGGGAGTGTTTAGGCTGGCTGAAGTAATAGAACATAAGAATCTCCAGAATTATTTTTCAGAGGTAATACTAATAAGGAATATGCATGTATTCTTTTTAGTTCTTATACAAATTGCCATATCATTGAAGAAAATATGCATAGCCAAACTACTCATATTAGAAATAAAAATCATTTAAAATTACAAACTGATAAAAGCATTTTCAAAAGCACGCTATCTTGGCGCGTAAAATGTCATGGACTTTGACGTCATGGTAATAGTGACAACCAATGAGGGCACAGCATGTCTTAACATGATGTCTTAATTTGATCTGACCAATAACATTTGTTTCAACTACCTTGAATCTAATGCCTGTCCAATATTTGCATATTTTAATAATTATTTAAAAAATCATAAATTAAATATATTAAAAAATATTGATGTCATGACAAATCTGATGTGATAAAGTGTAAAAAAATATTCCATACAAGTTTGCATCTCATGCATATTCCATATCGTTAGAAGGGGCATTCTTGACTCACAAGTAAACTCAACAACAGTACAACAAACTCTTTAGCGAAGGAGGACTTGTGCCACAATAGATCTATAGTTCGTAAAATATAGCTTGATACCTGTGACGTTTGTCAGAATGACATGTAATAGGTATGGGACGTTTTCAAAACAGTTTTTTTTGTTCTTTTCGGCATTGTGGTGCAAAAAAAAACAAATAACTAGAAATAACAACAAAACTTAACAAAGCAACAGTAATAACGACAAAACAATATTAATCACGTAGCGGTAGCGTATACAAGGCGTGGGCACTCGTACTGACTCAAAAAAGATGGCGCCCGCTTGATCGCTGCATGCGAAAGCAGTAGGTATTGCAAGACTAAAAAAATACGAATTCGTTGTGAAAAAACGATTAGATATAATCATTTATACAATTTATATTAATGAAATTGTCATACATTTATTTTATCGATATTCGCTGGCCAGTCGATTACACATCCCTACCAGGCTGCGAAAAGAGTTTACGAAGTAAGCTAACAAAAAAATATAAATAATAAAATATAATAAATATTTTAAATTACCTTTGTTTATACTAGTATCTCCTTGATAACAAGTTCTATTTGAAAAAAGTGTTCTAGATTTCTATACAAATGTCTTATTAATATTTAAAAAATTAAAACTTTTCCAACAACAAATTTATTGTAGCAGTCTTTTAAACGTAGTCTCTAAAGTCACAGGTATCAAGCTATATTTTACGAACTATAGGTTGTAGCAACTTCTGGGCAGAATCTCTATCCAGAATATCAGTTCCAACTCCCCTGTGTATGCCCTTGTAATAGATAGACATACAAGTAGCCAAAGAGGCTAAGTATGGAAACTAACTCACATAACTGCCTACTATGTTGGCCAGAGAGTTTCAAAACATAATAATCACGAAGTAGACACAGACTAAAACTGTAACATTTTTGTTTCCGAGGGGAATTCACGTAAATATTTTATTTTAAGGCCAAATACCTTTGTTTATTGCCCGACGTTTACCCGTCTACCCGTGACAACGGCCGGTGCAATACGGTCGAAAAGTCGGGCAATAAACAAAGGGATTTAGCCTTAAAATAAAATATTTACGCGATTAAGACCCGTAGCTTATAAAAAATCTATAATGTGTACAAATCGTGAAAGTTTACGAACATATATTGCAAACTAATTATTTATTTTGGACTCTTTAGTAAGTCTTATTCATATAGTTCTTTAATTTTAAATCTTTTATTTGATCATTCAGAAACAAGTGACTGTGCAGTCTTAGTTTCATTGTGGAACAATCATACATATTTTAATTTAGATTGTAGACATGTATTTTGTTGTACAGGTTCAAATCATATCGCTGGATGAAGATACAAGCGAGTTTAGCGCCAAAAGCACCTTTGACCATCCTTACCCAACAACTAAGATTATGTGGATTCCTGACAGCAAGGGAGTGTACCCCGACTTGTTGGCTACTAGTGGTATGTTTCTTGAGTTACACTACTACTTTACTTTTGTTAATATTTTCAAAACTAGAGATCCTCGAGTCCCTTTGAATCCCCTCTAACTGCCAATGAAAATAAATATCTTCAATTTATTGGTAACCTATATTTTTGTAAAAAAAATTGATGATTTTAAAAGAGTGGCCCATAAGTTTCTTGGCAGCTTCTTCTCATGAGCTTTACACTTGGAACTGCCGCCTAACCTTATTTTGTTTTTTTTTTTTTTTTTAAATAATCTTATAATTTGTATCATAATTTTATTTTAGTATGTATTAATTTGACGTTTTCAAATAATCATTAACCTGATTTTGAGTTTGATTAATAACTTTTAATCCCCCCCCCCTCCCGATTTTAAGACCTATGCTGAACTACTAGTTATCCCTCAACTAGTAGATATAAATAGATGTAGATTGTAGTGTTTTAATATTCAGTTATTTTTTTACACAAATAATACAAGTGTGGTACCGGCTTAAGAATAGGACCACCCCATCTCTTTCCGTGGGTGTCGTCAAGGTGACTAAGGGATGTCACACCGGAGGACGGCAGCAGCGTCCTTGGAGTACTTTAAAGCCTACTGCGATCGCTAACCCGCTCGCCTATCGTGGCGATTATGGCAAATACCCCCAGGATCTATAATAAGTAGACTCTACTGGGGAGACCTGTGCCCAGCAGTGGGACATCATATAGGTTCATATAAAATACAATAATAATAACTTGGGACAACTCACACAACATCATCTGATCCCAAACTAAGCAGAGCTTGTACTGTGGCAACCAGACAACTGATAAACATACTTATATATTTCTAAATACATACATATCTATTTATATAAAAATGTCTGTATGTCCTCTATGCGTTCCGAAACCATTGATCAGATTGTGATGAAACTTTAGCAGAATGTTCTGGGAAGGCCGGCGAGTGTACCTGACTTTAGCCACAGCAAAGTGTGGCCGAGTTCAGCTAGTTATAGATAAACGTAAAGAAATAAATGTCTTATATTTTGTACCATAAAGTAGTTCAAAATAAAGGTTTTTATTATTGCCTGGTTAGTAATAATAATAATTATATAATATCTTGGGATAACTCACACAAAGCTATCTGATCCCAAAATAAGCAGAGGAAACCAGACAACTAAACAAAACAGATACATAAATAACACCCAGACACAGAATAAACCATCGTGCTCATCACACAAAGTTTTATCCTGGGTGGGGATCGAACCCACGACCTCTTGCGTAACATTCGGATACGCTCCCACCGCGCCACAGAGGCAGTCAATAATTAATAAGAGAATTTTACACAAAGGCAGAAAAGTTTAGAGGGGAGACGGGTCTAGCCGAATCTCACCAAATCTCAAACAGGGGAGGGGGGGGATTCTGGGCAAAACTCACGTAATAATTTTAGGTAGGCTCCCGATATCTCACTAGATAGGGGGAGGTCATAAATCCCTGTTATGATACCCTCCTAACATCATGAAACTGATTAAAACGTTTTCTTTCTTCACTTTCAGGTGACTACCTCCGCATATGGAGAGCAGGTGAACCGTACACCCTCTTCGAGTGCGTACTCAACAACAATAAGAACTCCGACTTCTGCGCTCCATTAACTTCGTTTGATTGGAACGAAGTAGATCCTAACCTCATCGGGACATCGAGCATTGATACAACTTGCACTATCTGGGGGCTTGAAACTGGACAAGTGTTGGGGAGAGTCAATGAGGTGTCAGGACATGTGAAGACACAGTTAATTGCTCATGATAAGGTGGGTACAAGTACTTAGCCTCATATTTATAACTAGCTGCCCCAAGCAACTTCCTATGCGTAAATTGTTTTTCCCGTTTTTGCAACATTTTTTATTGCTGCTTCGCTCCTATTGGTAGTAGTGTGATGTTATATAGCCTTCCTCGATAAATGTGCTATCCTAAAGTGAAAGAATTTTTCAATTTGGATCATTATTTCCTGAGATTGCCGCGTTCAAACAAACAAACTCTTCAGCTTGATAATATTAGTAAGTATAGATATATAGAGTAACAGCATTTTTCGTCATCGTATTGTCTTCTACGAAGAAAACCCCACAAGCTAAATAAGGAAGTGTGAAGGTTGGACTCTCAATAAATGCAGACAAGACAAAACTATAAAATTCAGATCCCGATTAAATAAAAATTGATAATCTAAAACTTGAGTATTTAGAAGACTACATATACCTGGGGGAAAGAATATCTCACTTTGATCTAACTACCAAAGAAATTGAAACTAGAATAACAAATGGCTGGAAAAGATATTGGCCACTGAAAGAGATCATGAAATTAACTGATGTCAGCATTGGAATAAAAAGTCTTCCAACACCTGTATCCTCCGGTCCTATTTAAGGAACCGGTTCTTTCGGTTCCAAGCTCAAGCCAAAACCGGGTTACCCGGTTTTTTCGGTTCTTAAGACAAATCAGTTAAAACGTATATACATACCTATTGATTGATTGTATTGTTTTTTATTTGTAGTCTATAATTATTGAAGCCTTCATCTTATTTAGAAAGGTAAAGGATTTTTTTGGAATACTTATAGTAAACTAGCTTATGTCTGCGCTTCATAAACTAGTTTGCTCTTTTATGGGAACATTTGAATTGCTCTATAACATGGCGCTTAAAATTTAAAAAAAAAATGTTTCGTACATATCTTTTTTAAAGATCAATTGTTGGTCCCACATTACTAGGAATTCTGTTAAAATATTTAGATAGCTAAAATAAATAATAAAAGTTTCAAAAACAAGATTGCCCGGATAAAAGCAAAAAGGCCAAAGTTTTTTTGCCATCTTGTTCCAGCCTGATCTTCATTTTACTAGCCATGCCATAGATTATATAATGATAATATATCTTGGGACAACTCCCACAACGCTTTCTGATCCCAAACTAAGCAGTAGCATAGTTTTTCTATAAATACTCAAAAGGTTAATTACCTAAGTAATCTAAATACTTTTCAAGACTTCAAAAATTATAGAATAAACGGATAAATACAAGGAAAATCAACGGGCACATATTTTTTGCCGTGCCGTGTGGTGCCGGCTTAAGAATAGTACCACCCCATCTCTTCCCGTGGGTGTCGTCATGGCGACTAAGGGATTTCACCCCGGAGGACGGGCAGCAGCGTCCTTTGCGAACTTAAAGTCTTACTGCGATCGCCAACCCGCTCGCCAAGCGTGGCGATTATGGCAATTACCCCCAGGATCTACATACCAGTAGGTTCTACTGGGGAGACCCGTGCCCAGCAGTGAGCCATCATATGGGTTGATATGTGTGTATGTGTACTAATTTTTTAATAAATTTGTCTTCAGAACCGAAAGAACCAAAAGCTCGGGTTTTTCAATTTTAGAACCGGTTCTTTTTCAGACTCTCAGAACCGGGTATTCCCGGTTTTTTTGAAATCGGAAAATGTAGACTGGACATAAACCTACAGCAATATTGTGTAATTTGTAGGAGGTGTACGACATAGCCTTCAGCCGCGCGGGCGGCGGCCGCGACATGTTCGCGTCCGTCGGCGCCGACGGCTCCGTGCGGATGTTTGACCTCCGCCATCTCGAACACTCCACCATCATATATGAGGTATGTATTACATTAGCTGTGCCGCGCAACTTCGTTTGCGTCAATTTTCCCCGTTTCTGACAACATTTTTCATGGCTAGTCCGCTCCTATTGGCCGTGGCGTGATGTTATATAGCCTTCCTCGATAAATGGGCTATCCAACAGTAGAAGAATTTTGGACCCGTAGATCCTGAGATTATCGCGGTCAATGAAACAACTTCAACTTTATAATATTAGTATAGATGAAGCTGTTGTACCTTGTGAAGCTGGTGAGTTTTGGAATGTATTCCTTATCGCGCGTTATTATTTGTTTGCGGGTTGATAGGCTAGGTTTAAAAAAGTGTAACAATGGAAAACGTTACCTTTTTACAGTGATTTTTGAAGCGCTTCCCGATCATCTAGAAAACTAAAACTTTTTTCAATCGATTCAGCTTAAAAAAATAACCTTGGTCGGTAGTGCACCAGTGCTGAATCAAATTTTCCTCCCTCCGTCATGCGAGCGACTCACACTTGGCCGATGGAGTCAAATGTTGCACCCCCCCTCCCCCCTTAAAACAAAGTTCTGAATCCAATGATACGATTTAGATAACAATACATATTTAAACATAGCGGACTCTCTTCAACCGACTTCAAAAAGGTCCCATTGTCATCAAAGTTAGGATCTGATGATGAGATCTTGATGAAATCGAGGAAACTCTTCAAATATTAAGGGCACACCTATTGAGTGAAGTGGAACTGATGATGAAGACCACAGATGACCAGCGGAACTATTCAATAATAAATATTGCTGATTGCGATCTGAATACAGTGTTCGATACCAGATACTTCGCCTCCATCAAATCGTGTAATGGAGCTGATAGTCTAGTATAAAGTGAACTCCTCAAAAATCAACTGCCTTGTATTGCAAAAGTCAATATCTTGTAAAATAAAATGAGCACTTTAGATTATGTTTTTGTAACTTATATCAATTAAAAACCAATAAACTAAAAAGTGAGAAATAATATAGGTACAAAAGAAAACTAATGAAACAATTTGAAGTTGGTGCCTTAAAAATAAAACTACATTTCCTGGCATCAACTTCATAATGTTTAATTGTACCAATACCGTTTTCGTCACCCACCTATTCCGGGACTTGGCCTGGCCTGTTGGTCTAGTGGTTAATGACCCTGACTGTTACCCTGGTTGTGGGTTCAATTCTCACATGTTCCTTGTCTGGGTGCAGTTTCGGATACCAGGAGAGGGCTACAGGTGACATGCCCCCCCCCCCCCCAAATTTTTCAACATTCATGCATTCTATTCGAGTGGTGCAACAACGTCCCTATCTGGTTCAAGCCCCCCCAACGACAATTCACCACACATCTCAGGGTGTACTTTGTATGTTTGTAAAGTCCCCCGCGACAAAGCTTGTACCCTGCTTGTCTTTTATCAAAAAAATAATTCCAGGACCCCCAACACACCCCCCTCCTCCGCCTGGCGTGGAACAAGCAAGACCCCAACTACCTCGCGACAGTAGCCATGGACGCGTGCGAGGTGATCATCCTGGACGTCAGGGTACCTTGCACGCCCGTCGCCAGGCTGAACAACCACAGGGCTTGTGTCAATGGCATCGCTTGGGCACCACACAGGTTAGTCATTTTGTCTTACCATCTATAAACCATAAATGTTGATAATATATTATATTACGGGTCTTAATCGCGTGAATAATTTAAGATGAAATACCTTGTTTATTGATCGACGTTTCGACCGTATTGCAACGGCCGTGGTCACGGTTAGACAGACTAGAGTAGAGAGTCTACCCGTGACCACGTAATCTATAAACCAATTATACTCCAAGGAATAAAAATAAATAAAGGTGTAACTTCGGAAAACGGGGAAAGATGGATTTATACATGATTTTTTTTGGGTTCCAAGCCAAAATGGCAAATGAAAAGCCCACCAACGAAGCTGTTTTAAAGCACCTTAAAGCCTGGTTAATAGACAATAGTGTCTACGAGTATATTGTAATTGACATTTTTAATAATCGCAATTAATAAATAATAATATACCTAGAAGGAATCTTTTATAATAAAATTTTAATAATAATATTTATAGATGTAAATTTAATTGGACGGAAAATATATAACTTAATTTAATATAAACGCTGCATGTTATATTATAGGTAGTAAGAAGTAATAATTCTACATTTGTGTGTTTTTACACTATTAATGACTAGATGCTGTAGATCGGAATGTACTTATAATAATATAACACCTATAAATTGTACCACATTTAAAGCAAATAAATTATTTATATATAACGGAACCCTTATAAGTATTTTGTAATTCTAAACAAAATTTCAAAAATCTCTGCTAATAAGTTATTTGGGGCCAAAATTCACACAAAAACGGGTATTCGCAAATATCTCATTAATAACACTTAAAAAAATTTGATTTATGGCTTCTTAAATTGCCAACAAAACATATTTAAATTTCCAAAATACTTCTTTAATAGTTTTTAAACTTTCCCGATTTTTTGTTAGATTATTTCGAGACTTAATCGCGTAAATTATTTAAAGGTACGAACCTTTTATTTACCTTAATATTTTACATTTAAACATGTTTTTGAATTTAAAAGCATGAAAATGAATACTAAAAGTAATAATTTGACTATAGGAACTTATGACGTCACAGGTTGTTTTTCTATAGACATTTTTATAGAGCTTGTCGTTTTGATATTTCATAAAAAGAGACTGATTTGACTTGACAGTCAACATCCCTATTGCATTAGCTTATCTCTCATAACATTACAATATATTGATAGATACATTATTATTTAATATTCATAATATTGAAGTATTTTTTATAGGCATTTCTTGCCAATTACTTTACAAATACAATTTTTGCATTTTTGAAAGATAGAAAAATTTGAAGTTGAAACCGGGGCCGAAATCAAACCACCAACAACTATCTGGAATGCAGTCCAGATAGGTGGTTTGATTCCGGCCTCGGTTTGGCTACGGAAGTTATGGTTCGATTCCTGGGTCTGAACTTCAAAAATTTCTATCTTTCTAAAATGCAATTATTGTATTCATAATATTGTTCAAAAAATAAAAAATATAAATAATTTGTTCATTATTATTAAGTTTTTTAACCTTTGGTAGGACATAGACAACAACATAAAACAAATATATTTATCTCTTCCAGCTCGTGCCACATCTGCACGGCGGGCGACGACCACCAAGCTCTGATATGGGACATCCAGCAGATGCCCCGCGCCATAGAAGACCCGATACTTGCGTACACGGCCGCCGAGGGAGAAGTCAACCAGATACAGTGGGGGGCAACCCAGCCAGACTGGATCGCTATCTGCTACAACAGACATACGGAGATACTGCGCGTCTAATAATTATGGTATTATTTTTTCAAGTGTAATAGATTAGTGTCGGCCTTTACTAAGTATTTCAGAAAATTTTCACTTGAAGAGTACTTTGGTGAGGTATATTGAGTAATGATCTTTGGACAGCATTTTTTTGGCGCGGATCTAAGGGGGGGGGGGCAACAGATGCAATTCCCCCCCAGACTCGACTGTAAGACTTTTTTTTGGAGAATTTTGACATTACCGGTATGTTTTGACGGGCAATTCGTTCCCCCCTCGGCAGTAGTAGCTGGTGTATTGGTGTTGAATCAAATGCACTCCTTCCCCGCTCATGCAAGCGACTCACACTTGACCGTTTGGGTCACATGTCGCTAGAGGGGGGGGGGGGGGGCTGAACAAAGGTCTGGATTCGCGCCTGCTTTGGGAAGCCATAGAAACTTACCCCTGAACAATATCTGTTAACAGCTTTTCTTTGGTAGTATTCGAGATCTTCTTACTTCGCTTCAGGGCTTCGAAAGTTAATGTTATTTTAATATACAGTAGGATCAACGTAACTTGACCGGATTGAAGTTGGCGAAAAGTGGTTGCGCTGATGCATTTTTTTAGTAGTAAATGGTGACAGGAAGCAGGGGGGGTAACTAAACCAAGAGAATTAGAGATGCGTTTGCGCATTACATTGTCTTAATTAGTATTACTAACTCATGTTTTTCAAACTTTCTTTTAGTTTACTATAACTGTTCTAAATTTAAACTTTTATGAACTCATATAAATAGTATTTTTATAATGTTGAATTCAATTTTTTTTGTATTTTTAGTCGATTAAACATAATTAATCGTTTCGTAAGTAATTTTAAGGTCGCATCTCTATGACATGCGCGAAAGTGATAAGAACCTAACTTCAATCCGGTCAAGTTACCTTGATCCAATTGTAATTGTTTTTTGCTTCAAATATTCGTTTTTGAAGGTTAGAAACCGCTAATCTAAGTAAAGTTCACTCTATTGAATACTTCTATCAAAATATTTGTCGTCTATCTCTTTTCTTTATTTGAAAACGTCTCGACATAAGTCCAAACGAGGTTTATATTAATACTGTAGACACCATTTAGGTATGCCCACAATTCTTTCACGAAGGCCGACACTAGAATACAATCAACATTATCGATAAAAATACTTTATCGATAACACCCCATCCCTTTATTTAGTATCGAATCTGTAATAGGTAGCTGTTTGTCATCAAACTTTGTAGAAAGTTTGACTATCATTGCATTAAAATGTATCATAATCGGTTAGACTATCTCATATTTAGGAGTATCATGTAGTATTCATTTGTATTTCGGAAATAACCGAATATTATGTAGATTTGATTACAATTTACATAAATTGTGTTGTGTATAGCTGAATTTAAATTGATGGGGAATCGAAACGATTTTTTTTAAATTACATAGCATATTACGATAATATAGTAACGTCTATATATTCAAAATTTATAATTGCTAATTCGTGGGATGCTTACAAATGTTGACTTACGAATTTTAACACTATGTGCTAGAAAATAAAAGTCAATATTCCAAGCACCTCTAAAATAAATCCTTTCGATTTCGCTATCAAAGTAAATTGAGTCTGAATTGTTATAAATTGGGACCTAAGTAAGACGCGGCAGATCTCCCCTATTTCGGGGAGATATAGGACGAAATAACTATGTATATAAATTACATATATTTAGTAGGAAATATATTTTATAAGACGCGTGTTTCGAAGATGGTTTTCGATCTGTTTTGAGTATAATAATGTCTAAGCCTCACACGAAGTGAAATGTTTATTAACAAACCAAATTGTAGAGTTTTCACATCACTGTTATAGCTGTACCAAAATCTCATGACTTTTTTTTATACTAAGACGACTCCCGCAGTAGGGTACAAGCCCTGTGTCGCGGGGGACTTTACAAACATACAAGTCACGGACACAAAGTACACCCAGATTCGGAACAACAATTTGTGGATCGCACAAAGTAGTGTCCCGTGTGGGAATCGAACCCACGATCTCTTGCGGACACACTCCCACCGTGCCACAGAGGTAGTCAATGGCGCAATTATAATTTAGAGATGGCAATACAAGGTAGGTCCTAAACCTACTAAGACGAGCAAGTCTTGATCGTTGTATTTATTCATAAAATTAACGGTTCAATATCATTTATCAATTTCTGCTTCATTAAACTAAATATCATCACTGAACAAAATAAATATTTTGTACAGTAGGTCTAGCTGCGTGTCTGTCACTTTAGCAGTGAATAACACTACTTCAAACACAACAAACTTTCTTCTTCTTCCCTTTCCTACACATTTTTTGTAAATTTAGGAATACATGTTTTAAACGAAAAAGTATCAAAGGTTAACATTGCCATATAAAGTCCACAGGTTTTAAAAAAAAAATTAACAACGATATTTCACTCTTCCCTAATATTTATGTGAAATGTGAAAAACCTTTTTATTACATAAACAGTTAGTAATGTACTAACTGTTTATGTAGTAAAAAGTAACTAAGAACATATAAGAACAAATAGATTACCTCAGTGGCGCGGTTGGAGTGTGTTCAACTGGTACGCAAGAGGTAAATTCGTGCGTTCGATTCCCACACGGGATAACACTGTTCGATCCACAAATTGTTGTTTCGAGTCTGGGTGTACTTTGTATCCATGACTTGTATGCTTGTAAAGTCCCCTGCGACACAGGGCTTGTGCGCGAGTCATTTATTTTAAAAAAATGCCCAAAATTAAATCTTTTTTTTTTACCAATTACAACAATAACTTTGTTAATAGTACCATGCATCAATAACTGTTAACTAAGTAAGCGGCGGTAGCCTAATGGTTAATGGTTAAGGCATCGGTCTCGCAATCGTGAGGTCGCGGGTTCGAACCCTAGTGATTATACTACCGACGTGAACCCACTCCTTACACAAGCCGTTGAGCTTAGCTGAAGGGGTTAACAAGATTGCTAGTAATGTGGGACTCAATCCCACATTGCTAGTTATCATTAAAAAAATATATAGGAAAGCTCTGTAACGGCCATGAGTCTAGGGTAGGGTGGTGTAAGATTGCGCAGTTTTTAATTATCAGGTCATAAAAATAAAAATACAACAATTATTAGGATAAAACTTTTTAATTATAACCTTTACTTATCGGGCAACAAATTAGTAGTAGTTAATAATTATTATAATATAATAATTATTTAATATATTATATTAAAAAACATAACAATCTTAGTAATTAAATCAAAACGACTAATTGGGAAACGCGCAGTTTTACACATCCTAGCGTGTAAAATTGCGCGTTGAGATCGATAAAATTGCGCAACTGCACTATTTGCATATATCGCATTTGAAAGGCCCAGACCCTATGTAATCTGTACATTCCTCATGCCACCAGTCATGGCATGAACTACATTCAATCCAGTCCTCTTCTATTGGCTCCCTGTATTCTTCTCTACACCCTCCACACGCCCCCACTTTGCCTTTGGTAGTCGATTTTGGTTTGTAATTTTTCTTAACCTTTTTTGGCTTTGGTTCCTGTTTTTGTTTCCTTTTCTGCTCGTTTTCTTTATCTAATTCTCTTTTGTATGGTGAACTGCTTATAACTTCTGACTTCTTATGTTTTCGGTTGTGACTTCTTCTTTCTGTAGATTTTGGAAATGGAATCAATTCGGATAATGGCATGGAACTTATCTTAAGACTCTTTCTACTTTCTACTATTGAGGATGACTTCTCAGGTGAAGACTTCTCTGCAGGACGGACAAAAATTGTTTTTGAGCATGATGGACCGGGCAGTACGGAATCAATTTGAATGGTCTTATTAGGTTCACCAGTTGATGGTACTGAATAGTTGACAAACTCACTAATGTCTTCAGAACACCTTGCTACTGATTCAAGTAACTGTGCTGGCACCTG
This sequence comes from Herminia tarsipennalis, assembly GCA_945859575.2. Lineage (NCBI taxonomy): Eukaryota > Metazoa > Arthropoda > Insecta > Lepidoptera > Erebidae > Herminia > Herminia tarsipennalis. Next base: position 1,639,995 of record OX243834.2, on the reverse strand, counting down.
TGACACATTGGCAGCTGCAACTGATATATATTGAGAATCAAGGTGGTGATCTTGACGGTCTACTGGGTCTTTATCTGTTACGCTGCTCGCTAAAAAGTCAGCGTCATCAAAAATATCTGGATTCCATGGCATAATGCCAGTGCACTTAAAAAGTTCTACTCCGCGGCCAGTCGTTGCAGCCTGATAAAATGCTGGTGTAAAAATCGAAGCCACCTGATAGACTGTAATCGGTCTTCCAGGATGATTACGAAGCCATTTTTTGCACTCACTAGAGTAAAACTTCTTCAAAGCTCCATGAAAACCTCTATCAAGAGGCTGCATCTTATGACTGCTATGTGGAGGCAAAGTCAGAGCAACTATATTATTCTCGCGATAGAAGTCTACAGCCTTCAGAGAGCAGTGTGAAACGTGGTTGTCTAAAATTAATAAAACCGGTTGGTCTTTAGTAGGCTTCGCGTGGTATTTAAAATGATTTAGCCATTCGAGGAAAAGGTCTGAATTAATAAAACTGGAATCAGAGACCATACCAATAGATCCAGGTGGAGCTGCATCAATTAGTTCTGCCTTCATCCTCTTCCTTCCAAATATAAACGCAGGTGGAAGAAATTGGCCAGTAGCAGACACTGTATTGACAACAGTCACGTTGGTGCCCCGTTCTCCACTGGATATTTTGTTCACGGAGCGCTTACCCTTTAAGCTCAGTACTTTCGGCTGTTTGTTAGGTACGGTGGACATGCCAGTTTCATCCATATTATAAATAGATTGAGGTGAAAAATTATATTTGTCCATTATAGCTGACAGATTTATATAAAATCGTTCCACCTGCGGTCTGTTAAATCCTATTGCTCGTGCAATGCTTGTGGAAGTCGGCTGTCGAAGACCAATATTAGGATGACGTTTCAGAAAGCCACGTAACCACTCTTTGCCCGCGATTTTAGTTTCTTTATTGAATCTGTGATTAATTTTGTTTTTTTCTGCATATTCGTATGCTGCACTCCTCAGACCTTTTGCTGTCATTCCATAAAACATTTCATCTAATGTCTGCAAATGGCTGCAAAAATCTTTTTCAACTTCGTTTGAAAAAGTAGTATCAAATCTTCCAAGCTTTTTAGAACATCCTGTTTGTGTTAAACGAAAACGCAATGTAGATTCGGCCATTCCTAAAGACCGAGCAACTGCTCTTTTACTTAGGCCATCACTAATCAGTCTACGAGCCTCTGCCATGACCTCCTCAGAACAAACTTGGCGTTCTGTTTTTCTTTTTCTTCGTGACGACATTCTGAATAATAAAACATTATTTATTGAACATTTTATAATAGTTATAAACTTAAAAGTACCATTTTATCCTATAATTATTTGTAAAATTTATATTTTTTAGTATAAGTGTGTAAAATTGCGCGCGCAACATTACACGCGTCTAATGTGCGCAGTTTTACACAATGCAGTGCCAGTCGAAACGTGGCAGTACTACTGCCATCTCTTAGAAATTTGTTGAATTATTTGGTACGCGGCGGCGACAGAAGTCACACCTTTGTTTGAAAAAGTTTGAAAACTAGCAAAATATCACATTGCTTTTTGACAATAACATATTTAATTTCTTAAAAAATAACATCAAAACTGTGTAAAAACATTAAACTTACATAAAAGCTGCTTTTTTCACTGAAATCCAATTATTTTCCGGGAGCACGGACCGGTTCGAACTTGAACTAAAATACGACTGAAGTTAGTTACGAACTTCACTCCGTTGTCCTGTTATGACGTGTGCGCAAGCTTATCGACCGCGCAATCTTACACCACCCTACCATACGTTCCGGACGCATCCCATCTAGAACATTTACTTACCTGATGAGCATATCTGCAACACTTAACTGCGAAGTATGTGGCGTAGTGGAAGACACTCAACATGTTCTGAAGGAATGTGTTCGAAGCTAGCTATTTAATAATAAACAGTACTACAAAAACCAATAGTTTTTGTAACAATGTACTGGCAAGCTCTTTGTCCGACTTAGCAATGTCTTTTTTTAAATTATACAATCGGCCCAAATCATTGTAATAGCACGTAATGCGACAGTCATATTTGTGAGAAAGCTCCTTAAATAAAAAAAACCCTGACTTTCACAGTCGTTGCTAGGCAACTTTGTTATTAAACATTTCACATCCATTTCGGCTTTAGTATAAATATTTCGCGGTGGCTAATCCCAGCATAGTTGGCTGTAAACATTAGTGCAATACCTGTTCTCACATTTCGATGAGACGGAATATACAGCTGTAGAGAATAGGCGCATTATCGATAACGTAACGTGCTCTCCAAGGCATGAAGTTGAGACATTAAAAAAAGCGCTCACACATCTGTGAGGTTACAGTGCTGTCTTAATGTTGCTTAACCTCATTGCTTGCTCGCATTTGAGTTATATAGACTCTTTCAATTAATTAATATTAAAACCCGTGACTTTAACATTAACCTTTTGACCGCCACGGACGTCTATTGACTTCAAATTTAAAACATGCTTACGACGCCTTCGACGGCATGGCACGTCAAAAAAAAAACTTTTTGAGCACTTTCAATTCGACGTCCACAGACGTCCGTGGCGGTCATAGGTTAAATATGTCATTTCATTTAATAGTTACTTCATTTATTAAATCGAAACCTTCGCGAAAAATCATCTCTTTTTTAAAAGACTGATTAAAAATGCAATTCTCCTAAAGTTTTATAATAATCTTGACCCATGTAACTGGGCATTAAAAGATTTTTTATTGACCGCGAGATTGTGTAGAAAATATATCGGATTTTTTATGATCCCTACCCCGACTGGCCCCGACACAAAAATAAATGACAATTTAAATGAGTTTATAGCGCGGGACACGGGTCTTGGGGTATGAACAATATTGGTTCCTTGATGAATCTATACAAATATTATAAAGCTGAAGAGTGTTTGTTTGTTTGAACACGATAATCTCAGAAAATACTGGTTCGGATTAAAAATTATTTCACTGTTGGATAGCACATTTATCGAGGGTGTCAGTAGGCTATATAACATCACGCTACGTCCAATAGGAGCGGATCAGCAATGAAAAATGTTGCAGAAACGGGGAAAATTGATCAGCTAGTATTATCATAAAAGTACTTGCACTTAATCTAAAATTGGTATAGCCTCATCATAAAATGTATCTCATAATTCTTTCACAATGTTTAGAAATGTAAAATTAAAAATTACCTTTACTAGAAAAAGCAATATTTAACTTATTAACAGTTAAGATTTCTTTATTATTAAGACGATTTTTGGATATATATTATCATCCTCAAAGTACTTTAATTGGAGTTTCAAACAAATTTTCACCATTTCTTATAGTGTTTTGATAATTGTACGCTGCCATCTATTAACCACTAAGGGTGCATTTCCTCTGACGCGGAATGGAGTGGAGTGGACCGTCAATTGACCATCACAATGCTTGAAATCGTACCCAGGATTATTTCAAGCACTGTCATTTTGTCAATTCACAGTCCACTCCGTCCCGCTCTGTACCAGTAGAAACGCACTACTAGGCTGCTCGATACATGGCGTTGTATTGCATTTTGGAAACTTCACGGATGTTTATATTTTAGTTCATATTGCACAAAAGCTTATTTAAAGAATGTTTGTGTTTTTATTTATGCGTTTCTCAGTATTTTGTGTCGGGGGTGTGGGATTTTTATGAAATATAGACTAAACGTGAAATAATATCAAAACTGTTTACTTATGTGCAGTGCATTTAAAAATGTGATTTTTTATTGCTATATTGGCGTAATTTTACTACGAAATTATATGCTGAGTTTTGTATGGTCAGAAAATAGCTGAACAAAGCTTCATTTTAATAATATTGAAAGTTGGATTTCCATTTCTACTGAAAAAATGTTGCCAGATGGAAAAAAGTAATAAGCAGCACAGAATAAAAATGGGTTTAATCTTTGACTAAGAGTTTGACCTTGATAGTAAAACGGACTCCTTTTGTCCATACATACTCTAGTTTATTCGGTCAGGCTAGCCGGTAATGAAGAATTCCCCGAAATATATTAATTACGCCAATGTGAGCAAACGAAAAAACTGACTAATTTTGTTTTGTGTTGTCTGTGGGACTGTTTATGTATTTATATATATTCTGACTTTATTATACATAGAGTTATTGGTTTCTGGTGTTACATATTACATGAAAATTCAGTTTTTACCCAAAAGTGGGGGCCGAAAATCTATATATATGTGTATTGAATGAAAGCATGAAGATAATTATATCGCAGGAGAATATTGACCACGGAGCGAGAGCTTGGGGGTTCAAATGGGATACTGTTTAAACTTGATCTAAAGTAGGGAAACGCACCCATACTACGTGACCAGTTGTAAGGGGGAGGGGGGGGGGGTGGAATGTCTACAAAATACCACTCTTGGTCATAGGGAGGCTTTTGTCACGTAGTCAATATCCTCTAGGGAAATGTCGTGCTATTTCGAGTTATATATTCAAATATGGCGCGCAGAGTTTAGCGTTTTTTAAACTCACAGCTAGCAAATGAGCCATTTTTTTAACGTTCTCTCTGCATAAATTACGTGAAAACTAGAAGAGGGAGGGGTGTCTTGGCATATTTGTATTCATGTAGTATGGGTACGTTCCGTAATCTGTAATTACGTGTCCGTAAACGTTGTCTATTTAAGCGATGTTGGAGCAAAGTACTTATGGATTATGTTTACATGCAATAAAACAAAAAAGTTGTCATCAACACCAGAAATCAGCAATTTTACTGTCAGGATAGTTATAGGTTGAACATGTACTGTAGTAATCAAACATTGTGATTAAATAAGGATTAGATTAGTTATTAACTTATGTTCAATGTAGTATTAAGGAATCTTATTCAATAAATTTTGACTTAAAAATTAAAACATTTTCTTTTTTATAACGACATAAATTCTCTACAGTGTTTATATAGTTTTATATTATAATGGGGTTTGCTTAGAAACCATGGATTAACATTTGGCACAACATCAAAACCCTATGGGCTTAAATATATCGTTGGCATTCAAGCACCAAAGGTCCTATAAACCTTATTAATATCTGATTATTTTATAATCAAAACATGTAAGTACTTAATAGTAAATGCATAGAAAATAAAAAACAAAGATCATTTTAGTAAAAGCCATAGAAAATAACACTATCATTAGACTTATATACAGCAGACACAAAGATAAAACTAATAACAATTTGTACTTAGCAGTAAATAAATTAAAAATAACTTAGATGTTTGAGTATAATGACAACAAATCATTTTATACACTAATCAGGCCCCATTTTGGCAATATTTGTCTAGAAATATTCTGAAAAAATATCCGTTCAAATATCAACGAGTTTGACAATTTTTAATTATCAAAACAAATATTAAAAATAAGAATTGACCATAGATAATTGTTACATCATAATTGTTACATCACAAACCTGTTTTACATACAAAATCAACATATTACATTTCAACAAAAGATTGATTCAATTTGACACAGTGCCGGATCTTAGCTTATTTAGAGGTGGGACAAAAATAGCGTTCTTCACCTTCGGAGAACTGACTTACGTGCTTAGGAAGTGAGGGGGGGGGGTGGAGGAGGCAATCATTTCACCCAATTTGTAGCGCCCCTTAAAGGAGGGGTCCGGGGAGTGCCCCGACTTGCTCCCCCCTAGATCCGCCACTGATTGAAAGTCAAATACTTTCGACGTTTCGACCAAATTGCACTAAAATGGTCATGGAACTGTTATCGTCAAACAAATTCACAAACGACGGGACTCTTGGTGTTTCAATGCCTACATCTTAAAAATATATTGAACATTCAGATTTTAAAAACATTTAGTTACACTTACTATTTACTAACCTAACGATCAGATATTGTAACACTTAAGCTCATTCTCAAGCTCTAATATATTGAATATGGATAGGATCAATACACGACAGGTCATGGCAACGACCATATAGCCACTAGACACCGCATAACAGGCGCTGTAATTCGGCCAACACATCAGTTTGTTTTCACTGATGTAGTTCGCCGCATCAAATGTTCTCATCAGTGTCGACCACATCTGTGATCCGTAAACACTACCGCATAATTATGCTTTAAATCGTGAAATTAAGTATTTATATGGCCAGTTGCACGATAAAATGGTGTGGAAAAAACCAGCAGTACCTCAAATCTCCGGAAAGACGGCATAACATTTCATCGGTAAGTTATTAAAACATATATTATAATTAAACTATTTTTTTTCAAATAATTCTTCGGAGTTCATCTTATACTGGACATTTTACATTAGTGAAATAAAACAACCTTACGAAAGCGAACGCGTTGATGTCTTTCATAGATGCCATCTCTTTCTTTCCTACTTAAATTCTACACTATCTCTTTCCTGCACAAATGTGTATCGACCGTCTGTTAAAAATCATAACCGCGTAATTAAAAACTCGCACTATCAGTGAAAAAGGTTGTTTGTTTTTATAATGTAAAGTTAAACCTAAAAATTCTGATCGACAACTGACAACTATTTTTTATTAACGACATAATTATATTCATTTAAATACACAAATATTAATGACTATGAATGCAATATTGTTACGGCTAGATTATTTAATTAATTTAATTAATTCTAGGTACCCAAAAGATCCTACCATAAAATATATTTGGATCAAGGAAACTAGACGAGAGAATTGGTTTGCATCAAGATTGTTAACAGAATACCTGCTACACGCCTTTTTCCAGTCGGACAGGGATTTAATTACCACGTTGTATATAAACTATAGTTCATGTAAGATTATATTTATTTAAGACATTAACAAATATGTAATCGTTAAAACCAATAAATTATCATTATTATTTTATATTCTTTCTTTTATTGTGTGAAATTTCAAAGTATTGTTTAATTCTTAATTCTTTAATGTAAAAAATAAAAATTATATAAGGTACAATATGTTTGTAGTTCATTAATACCTATCCCGTCCTTACCATATGTATCTACGTCCTAATACATATTATGGTATGGATATAGCCATTTTAAAATATAAGATACTAATATCAACTATGGAAAAATATTAAGTACATATTTAAAAAATGTCACTTACTAATTATTTATTTAGTTCAATCATGATGTACTAGTGATGCGTGACCTTGTCTAAACCAATCAGATTGCAGCGTCCCGCTTCCTCATACCTCGGCTAGTTGCCCGAAATGATTTGATGCAAAATATCGAACAATAGGCGTCTAGGGGCTGTATGGTCGTTGGGTCATGGCAATTGTGATATGAGGTCAGACGGTGAAGACATACGCCCTTATTATTAATAAATTAGAAGAGGTTTTAGTTACAAAACATTGGCTAGTTAAACACATTTTAACTAGGAATGTTTTGCCTTCTATTCGATTTCGAAAATGGAATTAAAAACAAAGACATAACATATTAGATATATTTCGGGACTTAATCGCGTGAATTATTAAATAACGGGTCGACCCGTGACCACGATCGGTGTAATTCGATCGAAACGTCGGGTAAATAAAAGGTTCGTAGCTTTAAATAATTCACGCGATTAAGTCCCGAAATATATCTAACAAAAAATCGCGAAAGTTTAAAAACAATTACAGACATAACATTCGCTAGTTAAAATGTGTTTGGAACCACTTTTAAGTTATTTTTAATAACGGGGTAAGAAACGAAAGAACAAGCTAGGGTTGCCGGCACTTAAGGGAGAGAAATTCATATTGAAACCCCTGTTGTTAAAACAAATTCCGTCCTAAAAACACCCCCGGAGAATGATCCTACGTACGCCCATGTCGTCCTACCTCTAACAATAGATACGCCCTACCCTAAACTTGTCTCGCTGCGGCCCTGGAACACCCGGTCACCCGCGCAGCGCCCGTCACATCTTAGTCAGCACCACTTACCCTCGAATGCATTTATTCATTTTGATCTCCTATACCTACCTACTAAAAATGAATTTGAAAATTGCATTGGCATTTCATGTCGATCTGTAGCCGATTATAGATAAAAAATGATAGATGCTTTGAACATCGGTCTACTAATTAACAATTAAATCCTCAAACCTGTATCAACCGGATTTTACAGTATTGTCACAGATGTCAGCCTTACAATAGCCGCACTCCATTGTAGTTCTAAAATACTCACATATCAAAATACATACTTATACGGATAATGAAATAACCCTTCCCCTGTAACTTCGCCGCAGTCTAGTAAAAAATAATTGAAATCCTATAATGACTTTTATATCTATAATAACTGGTATTTTTATCCTGATCTTTATTAAATTAATGATATGCAAAATGGATTGTCAAGATTTTAGAAATGAAACTCCGAGGAAACTAAAGAAGGCTGCCTATCTAGATTAACAGAAACGTGAGTAATTTATTTTATATGTTTTTAAACTATTAACTGACACCATGATAATTATAGCACATTCAGATTTAAAAGCATTGCTAACAATTAGATTTCAAAAACATTTAAGATCTTTACGACATGTAGTATAGACATTTATAAAAGTGAAATACTACGCAACCATGCATTAGGTATTAACCTACATTGTTGTTTTGTGCCGCTGCTGTTAAAAAAAGGTCCTTAATCCCTTTCCAAGCGGCAATCTTTCTAAAAGTAGGTAATACTTCTTCTATGGTTGGTGATGATTTGATGATTATTATTTGATGGACCGTAAATGGACCTAAGATCCCAAAAAAAGATATCCGTTGTCAAAAATGCGCTTTATAGAACCACCTTTTATAACCTGGTTGAAATGCCCAAATACTTTGATAACCCAGAGCCGATGCTATCGTGAAAATATGACCAGACAAGGCCTAGAGCAGAAAAAATATCAACTAGTAACATAGGATGCGCAAAAAGAAATCTGGTTGATATTTTAATTAACCAGGTAGGCAGACATGTTCACAAGCTGATTAGTTATAAAAGGGATAGACGGAAGAATCAGACGGATGATTAGTGTTCATCGAGGATCAATTCAAAATTTAAGCTCGCTGCCCCAAAGCGAAGCCCTCATAAATCTTCAGCAGGTGTTGAGGAGTTCTCGGTTTAAAATCTTTGATAATTAGCTCGAAATGTTCCATTGTTACTTCTGCACAATCTAAATCTATCTCCAACGCCTTTAAAGCAGCCTCGTGGCACAAAGCCTCCAATTCCGCGCCTGAAAACCCTTCAGTTCTAACCCCAAGACTATGAGTGTTAACATCTTCATTTGTACTCATTTTCGACAATTTCAACTCTAAGATCTGCAGTCTAGTCTCAAAATTGGGTAACGGAACATAAATGAGTCTGTCGATACGCCCAGGCCTCAGCAACGCCCTATCCATCATGTCAGGGCGGTTAGTAGCTGCTAATATCGTGACAGCGTTCAATGGAACGACTCCATCTAATTCTGTCAAAAGTTGAGCTAAAACTCTTTGGTGAACTCCGCTGTCACCAGATGATCCTCCCCTCTCCGAGCCAATAGCGTCCATCTCATCAAAGAAAACAATAGAGGGAGCCACTTGGCGAGCCTTCGTGAAAAGGTCTCGCACTGCTCGCTCTGAATCTCCAATCCATTTTGATAATAGTTCTGGACCTTTGATTGACAGGAAGTTTAGGCCACTTTCAGTAGCTAAAGCTTTGGCTATCATTGTTTTTGAGCAGCCTGGCGGTCCGTACAGTAAAACCCCACTTGGAGGCTTGACGCCAAGCCTACGGAAACTCTCAGCATGTTTCAGAGGCCATTCAACAGCTTGCCGCAACTTTAGTTTCAAATCGTCTTGTCCACCAATATCACTCCATCTTACGTTAGGTATCTCAATTAGCAGCTCTCTCATAGCACTTGGCCTGACTACAGTCAGTGCTGACAACAAGTCCTCACTTTCAATATACTCACTGCCGCGTTTAACGCACCTCATAGTCGCTTGTGAGCACAGGTTTACTAAGTCCGCAGCCACATACCCGTGAGCCAAATCCGCAATACCATCCAGCTTGTTTACTTTATTTGGTAATTTTTGAAGCTGGCTGTACAAGATTCCTTTCCTTTTCAATCTGTCCGGAATAGGAATTTCAATCTCTTTGTCAAGACGGCCAAATCTACGTAACATTGGATGTATAGCATCTGGCTTCCGTGTTGTAGCCAGAACAAAGACTTTACGCTCATTCTCGTGTAATCCATCCAGTGCAGCTGCAAATGCTGACGTAACTCGTCTCTCTTGTTCTGTACTATTTGATGATGGTTTTGGACATATGTTGTCTATTTCATCCACAATAATTATGCTAGGTTGGTTATGGACAGCTTTAGCAAACAAACTAATAGTGGTACTCTCAGTTTCTCCAAAATATTTGCTGAATATTGCAGCTCCATTTACTTCTACGGTGTGGCAATCAAAGCTATCCATGATATATTTGCAAATTGCCGTCTTTCCTATTCCAGAGTGTCCATGTATTAAAAGTCCTCTGGTAGGTTGAAAGTTTGCAATTGATCTTTCAGAACTAAAAGCAATTTTTATATAAGTTTGTATTTCTTCTACAATGTTGTCATATCCCCCAAGAGCCTGCGTTCTTCTCGCAACAGCTACATTGTGTTGTTCCATATTCCAAACCGTTTTAGCGCTTAAAAGATACCATTCCTTATAATCTGAAGAATCTGATTTAAGATCTACAATCTCTATTTCTATTTTTCTACCAAAGTAATAATAAACTAAAATACAACGGACACAAACAAAATTATTATAAAAAGTGTTTTTCAAAATTTCACAAATATCATTATCCAATTTTAAATTGTTAACTTTAAATACGATCCGAGTTGCCTGTGGTATCTCCTCTTCTACAAGGGAGACTGTAACTGTCTTGTCGTCATTGCTCCAAGCGTCAGATAATTCTGAAAAAAAAATGCACCTTATAAATCTCCTATTGAAATATACACACAAAACCGATGCTATCAGCATTTCTTTATTTTGGTTATCAAGCAAGATGAGTGCATACTCTTCCTCAAGCTTTAATAACAAATTTCATGAAAATCAGCCCAGTAATCTCACGAGATTACGTTACATTATAATCATAGCAGTCATAGGTGAATCTACTATGCGTTTCAAATGAGAAGATAATCGCGAACGCGACAACTTCACTCTGTACTTGTCAAAATTGTACTGTTAGCAACAAAAACTCCCAAGTTGGGTAAAGTATGTATGTGTATAGTAATGGAACGGACGTAATATTTATTTTCTTTGAACTATGTTCAAAGAAAATAAATATTAGTAGTACTACACTATTAGTAGTAGTTACACATATGATAATACTTGATAATACAATATTATTTTATATTTAAAAACTTCCTGCAACTACATTGCAAAAGGCGGACTTATTAGCAAAGGCATTCTCTACCAGTCAATCTTTGGATGGAGTAGAGGAAAGGAGGGCAGGTGATTATTCTTATACTTAATACAAAAGGATATAAATATATATGTCTATAAAACAAATACTAAAAATAAATAACAAATATTATAATAAATATAATATTGACTGCCACTGTGGCCCGGTGGGAGTGTGTACGACTGCTGAGGTCATGGGTTCGATTCCCACACTGGACATCACTTGTGTGATCCACAAATTGTTGATCCAGGTCTGGGTGTACTTTGTGTCCGTGACTTGTATGTTTTTAAAGTCTCTCGCGACACAGGGCTTGTACCCTAATGCAGGAGCCGTTTTTTTTTATTAAAAAAATATATATGTATACCCTAAATCATACTTGCAAATATATAACTACTATTATAAACATATAAAAATAATAAAACATATAAACTATATAATACATAACAAAGCCAAATGATTACTCTGCTGAATCTTCCAGAAAACTTCTATATAGTTTACATACTCTACTTTTAAAAACCGAAACAACTTGTGGATACACATAAATATTATCAGTATACTACAAACGCGAAAATAATTTACTTACGAGGGTGGATTGAAAAGTTCGCGGCCTCAGCAAGAAAACAATATAAAATATAAACAAAAGTAATTTTATTTTTCCACGTAATCTCCACTTAACTCAATGCACTTCTTCCATCTGGTTTCCAACGCCTGTATGCCGGTCATAAAAAAAGTTTCTTCAAGGCCTTCAAAAAAGTCACCCACCGCGGTTTCAACCTCCTCATTTGATGAAAATTTTTGACCTCCAAGGTGTTTTTTAAGGTTTGGGAATAAATGAAAGTCCGAAGGTGCCAAATCAGGGGAATAGGCGGGATGGGGCAGTAATTCAAAGCCACAATCACGAATTTGAGCCATTGATTCAACAGACGTGTGAACGCGTGCATTATCCTGATGGAACAACACTTTCTTGCTGAGTAGTCCTGGCCTTTTCTCTTTGATCGTTTCACGCAAATGACGTAAAAGGGTGCAGTAATAAGCAGAGTTTATAGTCTCACCTTTTGCAAGGTAGTCCACCATGATGACACCCTTAGCATCCCAAAAAACTGACGCCATCACCTTGCCAGCTGACAAAATTGTTTTGGCTTTTTTTGGAGTCGGTTCATCAGGTTTTTTCCACTGCTTGGATTGCTGTTTTGACTCTGGGGTGTAGTGGTGTACCCAGGTTTCATCCATTGTAACAAATCTGTCCAAAAAATCTTGTGGATCAGTCTCAAACATTTCCAAACTGTCGCGAGAAATCGTGAGCCGTATTCGTTTTTGTTCAACTGAAAGCAATCTGGGGACCCACCGCGCAGAAACCTTAGAAAATCCAAGTTCATTGACTATGATGTTTTGTGTTCGTTCATATGAGATGCCAATAGTGTCAGCAATCTCCCTGATGGTCAATCTCCGATCTGCCAATATCAGATCACAGATTTTCCCAATGTTTTCTTCAGTCGTAGACGTCGTAGGCCGGCCGGAGCGAGGGTCATCTTCAATACTCTCTCGTCCGCGTTTAAATTCTGCAACCCACTTTTTCACAGTCGTATACGATGGAGCAGATTCCCCCAATGTTGTTGACATATCTTCGTGAATCTCTTTTGGAGTCAGTTTTTTTTTAAACAGGTATTTGATGACCGCACGTTGCTCAATTTTCTCCATTCTTTAAAAACGCTGCACTTAGGCTCACAAAATTCAGTCTAATTTAAAAACAGATAATGCTATTGTGACAGAATTTTACAATGTGACAACCAGAGAGTAAACAAATCGAATGAGGTCAGTTACATTAAAATAAGTCAAGTATTTATGTGGTAGGCCGCGAATATTTCGATCCACCCTCGTAGTATCAATAACATAATTCATTGTAAAACACAATCTTCCATTATTATTATTTAATTTATTCGGACCATTAAAGAAGTCCTAATAAGAATGACGCTTATAGTGACTCTTTCACAAAAGGCACTTTCGCAAAATGTATCTTTCTCATAATTACTCTTTAACACAAAATATCACTTTCGCAAAATGTTGCTTTTGCAACATGTCTTAATTTTACACACACATCTTTTGCAAAATGTCTCTCTCACAACCGGTATAATAACTTAGAATAAATTTATTATAATACTAGCTTTCGCCCGCGGCTCCGCCCGCGCGGATGTCAGTTATCGCGATAAAAACTATCCTAATTCTTTATTTAGCTGTTTGAGTGTAAAAGCGTAACAGACAGACAGAAAGAGTTACTTTCACATTTATAATATTAGTATGGATAAAAACTCATAAAGTTATTAAGTCCTTCGAAGTTGCAAAAGAAAACATAACATTTTTCCAAAAGCAGTGGTAGCTAAGGCATCGGTCTTGCAATTGTGAGGTCGCGGGTTCGAATCCTACCCATTAAACTACCAATGTGAACCTAACACTAGCCATTAAGCTTAGCTGGAGGGGTTAACAGGATTGCTAGTAATATGGGACTACAATCCCTCATTGCAAGTTGTCTTTCAAAAAAAAATGTTTTTATTAAAATGTTATATTTTATTTTAATCTACAATATTGTTGTTAGTAACAGCATTTTGTGAAAGAGTTTTTCTAAATAAGGCATTTTATTTATAACAAAGTCAAATAATAAACTCACTCTGTACTATGCGTTTCAAATAAGAAGATAATCGTGATCGCTAGAACTTCACTCTGTACTTGTCAAAATTGTAGCGCTAGCAACAAAAACTCCCAAGTCGGGTAAAGTATGTATGTGTATGGTAATAGAACGGACATAATATTTATTTTCTTTGAACTATGTACCTAACATTTTTCTTTAATAAAATATTATTAGTATTCTTTATTATTTAATAAACACCAAACAAAAATAAGTACATAGGCAAAATATAAGAAAATTCTACACTTTTGTGTTAATTCAGTCAGATGTGATTTTTTTTTTTAACTAAAACATATCTATAATAATAAATAGTAAAATACAGTGCATTCGTAAAAAGGTGTCATTAGTATTACACTTCTGTGTAATACTAATGACACCTTTTCACGAATCATTTTATTGCTGACCTTATGTCATACAATGAAGTTGCAGTCGTAATGCAGATCAAAATGTCATCATGACAGTTATCAACTCATTTGAAACACATAGTATGAAAGGGCACTTGATACAGGTTGCAAAATTAATAAAAAATATCTCTGAAAAAATGAAAAAAAAAACATTTTATTTTATAATTATGTCATTTTCAATCCATATTATCCAGTAAACTTTTTTCTATTTTTTTTTAATCAAGACGAAGATTTCATTCATTTTTCAATCAAAAGATTTTTCAGAAAACTTTTAAAAGTTGGTACTTAATATTTAAATATTTTTTAAAATATTTGGGAATACTAGAAACCATACACATATTACCTTGTCATTTGTTAATAAATTATTTCCAATTAAAATGTCACATACTTTTTCCTTTATAAACATCATTGTTATGTTATAAGGTCATTCCTTGCAGTTCAAAAATCATTTGTCAGTAGGCTACTGCCATCATCCCTGGTGCGGCATAATTATCAATTTTTACAGATCTATACTAAAATAATAACGCTGAAGAGTTTGTTTGTTTGTTTGAAAGCAGTAATCTCAGGAACTACTGATCCAAATCGCAAAATTCTTTCACTGTTGGATAGCCCATTTATCGAGGAAGGCTATAGGCTATATAACATCACGCTACAACCAATAGAAGCAGAGCAGCAATGAGAAATGTTGCAAAAACAGGGAAAATGTATGCAGACAAAGTTGCGTGGGACAGCTAGTAGAATATAAACACCTTTGCCGGGAACATTATATAGTAAAAAGAATCAATTATAATAAGTTTATCGAACAAGACAAATTTTGTATGAGAGTACAATCTCGGCAAGTAGATCCATCGCAAATTAAAAAATTTAGTAAGTATAGATAAAATATATATATATATTTTAATGCTGTTAAATAAAAAATATAAAAAAATGTGTTCACCTGCTGCTGGTAATATAATAGCTGCCGGAGCGGAGGACTTCGACGGCCACATCCGTTTCACCATTGTAGGAGCGCCTTCGCGGCTCAGTAACAAGGGACCACCAATCACTGCACCTATCAACGCCGCCGCAGACGGGTGCATCATCACAGCATCCTTAGGAGCACCGTCAGGGGCCGCTACAGCTCTCTCCAACCACGTATACAGCTTTCCATCCTCCACATAAGGACATTTCACTTGATCTTTTTTGCAGCTCAATTCCAGATGAACATTTTTATCGTTTGAAGTTATATTGCAGTGGCAACGCTCACAATCTACCCAAAGAGTTTTCTTTGCTTGTTTCGGCGCCATGTTAATTGATAACAAGCTCTCAATGGATTTTAAATTAATTTAATATAGCCAAAAGTTAGGTTAAGTGCGTCTTTTCCTGCTAATGGAAGGAAGCCGATCAATAAAATTGGGAGTGGGACATTGACATTTCTGAACTTTAGGAAAAACGAAACGTAGGTATTCATTTTTAGTGGAAACACGAAACGTAGGTATTTTTACTACACTTATTTTCTAATAATTCCGTAAAATTATATTCAAACATTTTGATTTATAAAATTAAATTTTATATGACAGTTGGAAATAACACACTGTGGCATAGGTATAAACTGAAAGTACTTCAGTTTATACGAGAGCGTAGTAAGCAACGGCTGGGGCGGTCCTCACCGGGTGTCACCCCAGTCCCCCTTTTTGGGGTGAAACCCGGTGCCAACTTCAAGAACAAAATACAAATATTGAGAAAAAAAAATCGCTAGCTCAGCTGTGGGTAGGTTATGCTGTGGGGTTTTGAATGAAATACGACTTTGTCAAGAAAGAACTGAGAAACGATCAATAATACTGAAAATCTATTCATCCAAATTTATTTTATCGCCTAATAAACATGCTTCTTCAGAAACGATACACTTACCCAAGTGAAAAATCCAATCATCAAAACATTTATAAAACACTTTTTCCGGAATTGAGTTTAGTTCTCGCCGCGAATTTCCTTTATTTTTCAACCGATGATGAAAATGGGTGCCATGAAGTGGAAATTTGAGCTTACTAAAAAGACAAAAAGTTTGTGACCCAGAAAGAATCTAATCTAATTCCATCCCAGCGACCTTCTTTAGATCGTCGGTCCAACTGGCTGGGGGCCGTCCTTAAATTTGTAGACAAGCCCACCCGTAAATGACCACGTCTCGGCGCCGTAGGTCAAACAGGTAGAATGCGTCTTCAAGTGTTGCGGTAGAGGCGAAGTGAAAACTCGACGAACTTTGCCAAATGCTGCCCATGCCAATTGGATCTTTTTGTCGACTTCTTTCTCGAAGTTGTTTCTACTTTCCCAAGGTAGATATATTTTGGACAACTTCGAGTATCGACCCTTCGACATAAGTTGGTATCGGCATGACATGTTCATTTAACATGACTTTGGTTTTTTCCAAATTTATGCGAAGAGGTCTAGAGGCTCCGTTTAGACTATGCAGCATCTCGCTAAGCTGCTCCAGCGACTCCGCTACTATGACTATATCGTCGGCAAACCGAAAGTGCGAGATGTACTCACCGTTTATGTTTATGTATTGTTCAGTCCAATCAATTGTCTTGAATACGTATTTGAGAGCGGAGGTGAACAGTTTCGGGGATATGACGTCCTTCTGTCCTACACCTTGACCCAGTTCTTTCGAATTCATCTTGTAGTCCACTAGTCCACCCACGACAGATTCAGATTCACATCTGAATCTGTCGCGGGTCATGGTGGCGGTGTCATACAAGCATCTCAGCATTTCGATGTATCGCCAGTCAATACAACATCGTTGTAGAGCATCCAGAGCAGCCCAAGTTTTGATGGACTACTACATACGAAGGTTTTCTCGTAGTCCCCAAATACCACACATAGTGGCTGATTATTCTCTTCGGTTTTTTAGTGTATTAATTTCTGACATTCTTAGATAAATGTAAATCAGCTAATTTTGTAAACTATATCGGTAGAACATAGTGCACTACACCATGTAACTAATACCATCTGTAACTTACCTCTGGTATACAAATAAATAAATGAATGAATAACTATTGCACATAAATTCATTAAAAAAACAACGAAAACTTGCTTGATTTTAACTTTCGATGGGGTGAAACCACCAACTTCCACACCGGTTGTCACCAAAGTAGTTACGCCACTGTTTCCGATGGTTATTTCAGACTACTTCAGAGATATTAATTTTTTCAATTTTGAGTTATGCTTGTCCCGTTGTTGTCCGTCAAGTCTTTGATTTGACTTTTGTTGCGGCCATCATATTTTTTTTTATGATTTAGGAATGATGAATGAAACTGGCCCGTTCGTTTGTTTTACTTTAAATACATATTATGTGACATATTAATAATATCTTGAGACAACTCACACAACGTCATCTGATCCCAAACTGAGCAGAGCTTGTACTATGGCAACCAGACAACTGATAAACATTATGTTTTTCATACTTAATTTGAGGAAGACTCGACTTCTTCAAACATAACTTACTTCCATAGGGTATAAATAAACAAAAGTACTACAAAATGCATATAAGCTGAAGACAAGTTTCCTTTGCTCATTTCTGTCAATGTCAACTGTCAAACAAAAAGTCAAGATAAAATGTCAAATGCATTTACTGTGAATTTATTTGTGATGTGATTCATTTCATTTTTTTACCAAAACATCCCACTATTCGTTTGCCAAATCCGTAATTAGTTTCGCTTAATAAGTGTAACTGTAATTTTGTTAAGACTGTCACTAGTTTAAGATAGGTTCTGTTGTAAATATAGAGGAAACAAAAGTGTAAGATGACTCTCGCAGAATTTTTCAGTTGTTCCCTGCTAGCTTTTGGGGCTCCGTTGGTGATGTTCGCACTGACTGTGGCTAACGATCCGGTGCGGATCATCATCATGATAGCAGCAGCGTTTGGGTGGCTGTTATCATTTTTACTATCATCACTTGTATGGTATGCCGTAGTCCCTTTACGGTCGTATTTAGCTTTCGGAATGCTGTTCGCTATCATATTCCAGGTCAGTAAACTTGGTTTTGTTAACAGTATGATGACAATCTGGTGTAAGAGATTATTTAACACAGTTATACACTGAATCAAAGACTGCAATACACTCAATGTTGCCCCTTTTGATGTTTGTATTAGTGACTTATTTACACATACCAATAATGGTGTAGAAATGTTCTCCATAAGGTTTCAGTTTTCTTAGAGCTGTCATGACACAGAAAAGTAGTAGGTATGGTATTAATTATTTAAATGCTAGCATAACCAGCTTTAGCTATGAAGAGGTGATGAAAGCATTGACTGGCCTGTTGGTGTAGTGGTTAGTGACCCTGACTGCTAAGCTGGAGGTCCTGGGTTCGATCCCCAGGATAAAACTTTGTGTGATGAGAGCAATGGTTTATTCTGTGTGTGTATTTACCTATAATATGTATGTTTAACAGTCCTCTGGTTTCCATAGTACGAGCTCTGCTTAGTTTGGGATCAGATAGCGTTATGTGAATTGTCCCAAGATATATAAAATCTTGGGACAACTCAACTAATAGTCATATCAACTCATATATTGGGGCGCAACAAATCACACTTTCTATTCGACACATGTCACAGAACCAGAAAGAGACCAGGAGTGAGAATGCAAAACATAGAAGCATAGTAAAATTACTATGCTTCTATCCTACACCAAATCAAACATGCGATTTGGTGTGGTCCAATGTAGTTGGACTCACAATGAAGAGGTCATGGATCCCACCCTGGCACATAGCTGAAGGGGTTAACAATATTGCTAGTAATTTGTGACCTACAGTGCTAGTTATTATTTAAAAAAATATATATTTGATAGTTTGAAAATGTAACCAAAAAATTAAACAAAATCAGCCTAACAGGTTAGTCACAACTTAAAAATTAAGCCATGAGTCTTAAACTACTTTCACCTTGTAACATTCCAGGAAGCATTTCGTTATGGCATGTATCTACTTCTGAGGAGGACCGAGGCAGGTCTGAAGGAGATCTCGGAGAACCATGACATTGGCAGCAACAAGTTGGAGATGGCGTATGTGTCTGGACTGGGTTTTGGCACAATGAGTGGAGCCTTTGCACTTGTAAATGTGCTGGCTGACTCTGTAAGTATTGTAAAGAAGTGCTTTGTACCAGACCCAGAAGGGAAGGCCCAAGGCCTCCCAAAGGCCTTGGGCTTTTGCTTCAGGGTCTGCTTCTAAAGTGTCTGATTCCTCATGTGTTTCTGTGCTTTTAATGTTTGCCTCGACAAAAATTACCCTCAGCCAAAGATGTTGTACATATAGACACACCTTATAGCACTCTATTTTGGCAATATTAAAGCTAGGATTACTGAGACCGCAGTTAGTCTAATTAAACTTTCAACCTTTCTTCTTCTTCTTCCCGTTCCTATACACTTTTGGCTGTTAGAAATCAACTCGACATACTACCGCATTTTTATTATGTAAATTTAAGAAAACATGTTTCAACGAAAAGTGTCTACAGTCATAATCGCAGTAGGAGCCACTGTCAGTCAACATTGCCATTTTTTAAATTTCGTCTCGTGACATTCTGGTACATCTAGTACTTTTATCGACAACATGATCTAAAAAGAACTCCCAAATCCTTAACCACACTGTTTCAGGTTAGATTGTGGCCTTGTAGATTATAGTTGTTTAAGATTTTTTGGGTTTTATTGCTAAAAGATATGATACAGCATTTAAAGACATACAATTTTAGATACACCATAAATCATTTTTTTTTAATCTGACTGGAGATAAAGAATATTATTTACAGTAGAATAAATTTTGACGTCATCAGCAATACCTAAGCACGGATTAACAAGTTTGTCTATTAGATCATTAATAAAAACAATGAAAAATAGAGGTCCCAAATTTGATCCTTGGGGAACACCCGATGTACTAGCAATTGGAACTGATATATATCCCTTAATAGCCACCAACTGACTTCTATGTAAGAAAGACACGACCCAGCATAGTAATCTGCCATATCCCGATAGCTTACTACAGTGGTTCTCAAACTTTTTAAATGACGGAACCCTTTTGGGAAGCAAAATACTTGATGGAACCCTACAATAAAACAATTATTTTTATAAGTGTATTCTTTATTAATCAGCATAATAAAAGTACAATGTATCAGTTACTAATTATTATTTACTTCACCACTTGGTAAGGACAATAATAGAAAACATTAAAAAAGAAAAAATCTAACTAGTGGGAGGTATGAAACTGTTTTTTATTTTTCATCAATTGCTTGATATCAGGTTTGATGGAAGAAAGTTGGAGTCTCATATCAGCTTCGGCGTCCAGTCTATTGCGATATTTTGTTTTCGTGGCTGCGTAGGTAGAGAATCCTGTTTCGCACAAATATGTAGTTGGGAACGGGAGAAGAATATCCAGAGCCATTTGGCCAAGCATTGCATATTCATCTTGGATTCTGCACCAAAAATCATTAAGAGGCGTCGTTTTGAACAATGACTCCATACTTGTGTCTGATGACATTTCTAAAAGAGATTCATATATCTCATTTGACATGTTTTCAGGCTTTTCCAAGTTGGGTAAAAAAGGATTATGAATCCAGGAGTTCACTTTAATTTTTGTATTGTGTTCTTCGGGAAAATACTTTTCAAAAGATGCGCGCATCGAACTGAGATATTGGACCAATTCTTCAAACACATTATCTTCAAACATTTCTGAGTCGTTTTCGCTAACAAACTCACTGAGTAACGTAAAACTTTCTATTTCTTTCTTACCAATGCAAATGATCCAAAAATCTAATTTTCTTTTAAAAGCAGTTATTTTATTATAGGCCTGAAACACTGTTGTCTGTTTACCTTGCAACGATAAATTTAATTCGTTAAGTTTTTGAAAGATATCCGCCATAAAAGACAATCGGAACAACCAAGTTTTATCATACAAACGGTCCTTCAAATTAAAAGAAGTATCTGCTGAAAGAAACATTTGTAACTCGGCTCTAAGTTCAAATAGCCTTGTTAAAGTTTTTCCCCGAGACAGCCATCGCACTTCTGTATGGAGCAGCAGTGTTTTATGTTTGCTGCCATAATCTTCACACAATAATGAGAACAATCGGGATTGTAGTGGTCGTGATTTGATAAAATTAATTATTTTTACCGCTTCATCCATAACTAATTTTAGATTAGACGGCATTTGCTTCATCGCAAGTGCTTGTCTATGCAGAATACAATGACTGGAACTACAATTAGGCGCTTTATTTTTCATTCGTGACACTGCTCCTGCTGTTTTACCTGTCATCGCCTTGGCCCCATCTGTACAAATGTCAATGCAATTGTTCCAACTGAGATTATGTTCTTCAAAAAATATATTTATTTTATTAAAAATTTCTTCCCCGGTAGTGTTTGTAAGCAGCGATGAACACATAAGCATGTCTTCTTCAAAAGAACTTTTATATGGATATCTCACAATAACCAGCAGGATAGCCAAACCAGCGACATCAGTCGACTCGTCCATTTTCAAAGCGAATCGTGTATTTTGTAGACGTGTAACTAGTTCTTGTTTGACGTAGCTTGCCAGATCATGGATTCGTCGTGAAACAGTATCGTTTGATAGCGGAACAGTAGAAAGATGCTTTGCAGATTTTTCATCAAGCATACATTTTGTTATGTCTAATACACATGGTTTTATTAATTTCTCAGCGATAGTGTGCGCTTCACCTGCTTGTGCAATGCGATAGCTAACTAAATATGATGCCTCCGTGGCCTTTTCGTTGGTAGTTTGTGTTACATGCATCATATTTTTTTGACTTTCTAATAACTGATCTTTTTTGCGAACAAAAAATTCTTTATTCTTGTCTTTAGTCTCGGGGTGTACGGTTTCTAAATGTCGACGCAATTTGGCAGGTGCCATGGAACTATTAGGAAGCAGTTTACTACAGAGCATGCAGAGAGGTGAGCCGTTGGAATCAACAAATCCGAAACTGATATAAGATTCATCATACTTCCTTTTTTTCGTCTTTGAAACCGTCGAGCTTGACGTCGTGGCACTCGTGGCATCATCTTCTGGATCGGTGATTGCTAAATTCTCCGCGCGCATTGCTTTTGAACATTCAGCGTCATTAGAAGATGTTGTTGGAACACGTTTAACACCTTTAAGCCAACGTTCCATTCTTCTTTATTTATAATGTTACAAGTCAGGATAGTGGGGTTTAAATAATGCACAATCGTTACTGCGTATAAGAGACTAAATTTAGAACCTACAGGGAAGAAATGTATAAAACTGAGACAACAGAATACAGCAGGCAGTAAAACAATGAACACTAGTTTCTCGCTAGCGAGCTTGTAAGTAGGTATAGGCCGACCGCTTAACTCGTATATCGCCTGCGCGGTGAGAAGGGAGCGCGGGGTGATGTTAACGGGTGGGTGAGCGGTGTGCGCGGGCGATATACGAGTTAAGCGGTCGGCCTATAGTAACTTATCGCTCCGAACGCTAATCATCAACTGACGACGCCAACGCGCGATCGCCGCTTTTATACTTAGTCCTAGACTCGATCTCAAATATTCTCGAAAATACTCGAGTCGGCACCTTTGATAAACAAAAAGCAAAAATAAAAACAGAAATTTAAAAATAGCGTTGTAAACAATATCGACTTTATCCTTTGAAGTTAGAGACGAAAGTCGCTTGTTGACAACTATAGCGTCTAATTCAGAGGCGGCTTTTATCAAAGAGACTGAGCGCTTACAAGTATACTACCCGCTCGTTTTAAGTTTGCCGCTGGCGATAGGTATGAGTGTATGACGTTCGAAATTTTTTATTTAATTGTAACAATAAAAATTGTGTACGGTAGATATTTGGGTAAAACTATGACACATTATAAGTTTTGTTGTCACGTGGGGGAGGGTACGCGCATTCCACAGACCGGCAAACTTAGAGCGAACGCGTTGTACAAGTATAAAATTGTTGAGACCAAACTTATAAGATATTGTACCAGCTAATGTAACACAAGCTTATACAAATACAAATAAATAAATAAATAACATTCATAGCGTTTTGTCTCCGCGCGGCCGCGGAGTCCGCACAGCCGCGGAGCGACCAGAGAGAGGTGTTTTGATTTTTTTATTTCTAAATTCTTGCGGAACCCCGACAGAGGTATCACGGAACCCTAGGGTTCCGCGGAACACACTTAGAGTATAGCTGGCTTACTACATAATAGTGTGATTCACTTTGTCAAATGCTTTGGAAAAGTCTGTGTTGACTGAGTAAACCTGGGATCTCGGTAGTTTTTTTATTATAATAGGTTTTGATAAAGTTTAGCGATTCTTAACAGATAACATGGGTCTGTTAAGTAGTGTTAAGAATCGCTCAACTTTATCAAACTTAGATATATTAACGTCTTTGCGAGATATATTAACGAGTCATAGACAACTGATTCGAAAAGTTTGGTAGTTTTCGCACCCGATTTGTATATTGGTACAATATACAAATCGGTATACCTACTGTTATTCACACAGTAAACACGAATAGAGAGATTTGTAAAACAAGATAAATAAAGGTCGACACAATTCTTCGCTGTATTTTTTTTTATTAAATAGGCCCCTCCTATTTAATAAAAAAAAAATACAGCGAAGAATTGTGTCGACCTTTATTTATCTTGTTTTACAAATCTCTCTATCCCGTCAAGAGCTATTTTACGGGTAATGTTAAAATAATCTATACTAATATTATAAAGCTGAAGAGTTGTTTGTTTGTTTGTCACGGGGTAATCTCAGGAACTACTGATCCGAATTGATAAATTCTTTTACTGTTGGATAGCCCATTAATCGAGGAAAGCTATAGGCTATATAACATCACGCTACGACTAATAGGAGCGGAGCAATGAGAGATGTTGCAAAAACATGGATATTTACGCAGACGGAAGTTGCGCGGGACAGCTAGTAATATATATATATATATATATATAATATATACAAATCCCCCTGATCATGTCGGCATTCCGAAAATTACTAACGATTCTGGCTAAGGCTGAGTGAGATCTATAGAGAGTATTATAGAATTTTATAAGCTACGGGTCAACCGTATTGCAACGGCCGTGGTAGACCGAGAGTCTACCCGTGACCACGGCCGTTGCAATACGGTCGAAACGTCGGGCAATAAACAAAGGTATTTAGGTAATTTTAATAGGCATTTCTTGCCAATTACTTTACAAATACAATAAATGCCTTTTTGAAAGATAGAAAAAATTGAAATCCAGACTCAGGAATCGAACCCGAGACTTCCGTAGCCAAACCGGGGCCAGAAGCGAACCACCTATCTGGACTATGTTACTAGACCTAAAATATTTCTATCCCTTGATGCTCGCGAGTTTGGGCCCTCGCATGCGCCATCTAGTCTGTAGTTAAAGAACTATCACGGCTTTTGTTATTGCTTCGTTGCAGAGAGCATTTTAACAAATTATGATGTCGCAGGCCGAATATTGAAGTATTTTTTTATAGGCATTTCTTGCCAATTACTTTACAAATACAATAAATGCATTTTTGAAATATAGAAAAAATTTAAATCCACACTCAGGAATCGAACCCGAGACTTCCGTAGACAAACCGGGGCCAGAAGCGAACCAAGCAAGAAATTTGTTACTTCTCATTTGATCAGCTGTTACTCGTTAACTTGTAAAGCCTACTTAGCCGTGATAGTTTTCCTTTTAATTTCACAATATATACTACTACCATGAATATTTTCACATACCCAACATAAACCATTTAGTTGACAGGGGGGACACTTGACTCTAACAAAAATTTGCACTTTAAAGCTTATTTTTTTACAAACGGATCCCTAAATTTAAAAATCGTCTTCCCAACCCCTAAACGTTTTTAAAAGACCTATCTAATGATACCCCACACGATGGGGTAGGTAAGAAAAAAATCGCATAATGTTGACGCCCTCGTGGATGTCTGTTATAGCAATAAAAACTGCTATACCCTTTCCCGGGGCGAATATCTCTATACCAAATTTCATCTAAATCGGTTTAGCGGTTTTTAAACTTAAAACGATAACAGACAGACTAATTTTAGTTTTATTTAAAAATAAAACTTGAATTAGTATTAAGTTTTGTTTTTTTATTCTAATGCTATAATTCTGTTATTTCCATTTAAATTTGTTCAGTGTGGTTATCGAAAATCGATGTCGGCCACTAGTAATCTAATTAGACATCAGTCAAAAAGCACTTGTTAGGTATTTGAAACACAGTAGTTGCTTCGGGCCAGCTTTGTTTTTGGCAAGTACTGCCGACCCGCGTATGTGTGTAGCCTCCAAGAACTCCCAAACAAATAGAGTAATGTTCGAAACATCCCAATGTTCATGTTTAATGTTTTAATTTTCTTACAGGTGGGGCCAGGCACATTAGGTCTGAGAAATGGTACAGAATACTTCTTCGTAACAAGCGCAGCCATGACACTCTGCATGATCCTGCTCAACACATTTTGGAGCGTCATATTCTTCAGTGGATTCGATGACAAGAACTACATCAAGGTTGGATGGGTTATTTTGTCACATTTCTTCGTTTCAGCACTGAGTTTGTTGAATAGCAGGGAGTACTACGCAGCCACGATCTTACCGTCATACGTAATCTTAGTAATTACTGCATATATTGCATTCAGATCAGCGGGGGGATCAAGCAAGACTTTTATCGAGAGCTTCACTGTGAGGTCATAGGATAAAATTACTAAAATGAATACTGTTAATTGAATTTGCGCTCAGAGATTATCAATTTATTTATTAGATCCTATTTTCATAGTCAAATGCATTTAGAAGGTACTACAATTTGGCTCTTGAGCGCAATTAACTGATGATTATAAATTTAGAGTCTGCTGATATGATCTCAGTTTACACGTTTGACAAAGACCTTAATGGTTTGGCGATGTTATTGAGATTGGCAATTGATAACATAGTTTGAGAAACAATAAACCCATGATAGGTGTAGCGCATAAATAATTTCATTAAATCCAGCATGCCCATAGATGGGAAACTTTTTTCACAGTGTGATGTTCGTTTTCTGTCAATAAGTTGTTGGTACCTAAGCCATTAAGACCTTTGTGGCAGTCGCATCATTGCAATAGTAACCTTATATCTCATAGTATAAAATTATTTTTAGTGATTCAGATTTATGCAAACTTTGCTTGCTCAACCTTATTTGGGACCACAGCCCACACGACACTTTTTGGTGCTTACACATCTTGCGAATGCGCGGCTCGCGTGCCACGGGCGGGTCGCACGCGCGGTCACCTCTTGTAACTTTTTGTATGCCTCTTGTATGAGAGGTGACGCGCGTGCGACCCGCCCGTGGCACGCGAGCCGCGCGTCACCTCTCATACAAGAGGCATACAAAAAGTTACAAGAGGTGACCGCGCGCGGTCGCGAGCCGCACATTCGTCAGATGTGTACGTGCCATTTACTATCGGGGATTTGAGATAATGGAGTTGCATCTAAGTCAATTTGTTCAGAGCTCATTAGAGCGTAATTTTATAGACAGATAAAAACTTTATTTTACCTTAAAATATTCACGCGATTAATTCCCTTAAAGTGTATAAAATAGTTCAATGAGAGAAGCTTGTCAAGATATCATTAAAAAACACAATGTGGCGTTTCAGAACATTGTGACGTTTTCTTCTGATACTTGTCCTTTAAAACGTACAAAGACTTAAATATTTGTGAAATCAGCAGAGTCAACTAAGCTATCTCACTAATCGCTAACGGTAAAAGTATCCAGTGTGCTGTCCCTATTGTCATTTGTTGTAATATTATTTTTTTGACACAATGCAATCAATATTGTTACTTCATCAAATGATGACCACTTTCTAACAATTCGTCAAGATATTATTGTAAATTATCTTGATTGAAATGACGATAATAACGAATTTATGCCGAGCTCAGTTTATGTTATGTATATATGTGATGAATTATACTGTATTGTTAGTGTATCTTCATTAATTATTTTTCCATTAATTTTGGAACCGATGGTAGATCCCCCCGGAGGGAGGGAAAAAGGCTGAAGACTGTCCCACCCTCCCTCCTATCTTTGCCCTCTGGTTTATTTGTGTTATCTATACTAATATTATAAAGCTGAAGAGTTGGTTTGAACGCGATAATCTTAGGAAGTACTGGTCCGAATTGAAAAATTATTTTACTGTTGAATAGCCCATTTATCGAGGAAGACAAGTGGAGCAGCAATGAAAAATGTTGCAAAAACGGGGAAGGGAAAATTAGCGCGGGTCAGCTGTTCTTTGATAAAAACAAGCACCCCCCAAAAAAATCTTAGATTCCTCACCAATGTCAAGCCTCAATCCCGGATCTCCCACTATTTAGTAGCTCTAAATCTTGTTGAATTTATAGCTCATAGCTACGGCCACATTAGACTGGAATAAATTAAAAGAATACTTACGTAAAAGCTGGCGTTGTTATCGGCTCGTCATGAGCACAAACAAAGAGTAGCGCTGCATGTTGATGCGTTAAGTGATTTACGGCTCATTTGACTACAACTATACTGTATGATTGGTTAGGTTATTCCCTGTCAGCTGTGCTCTATTCACGACTTGTGCCGGGAAGTATATTAAAAGTACAGAAGAGTCATTCCATTTCAAAATATCAGGAGGCCTCTTATGAAATTTAAGCAAATCATAATTCATGAATTTCGTTTTAAAGAAGGTGTAGGCTTACGGATTAGGGCGCGCGATGATTTATGCTTTTGGTGAAACTCAGTATAAATGTTTCTCTAAGTTTAGTACCGAAAGACAAAAACTACCCTAATTTGAATTTGAAGCGGCGGTAGTCTAATGGCTGAGGCATCGGTCTCGCAATCGTGAGGTTGGGGGTTCGAATCCTTCCCATTATACTACCGACGTGAACCCACTCCTAACACAAGCTATTGAGCTTAGCTGGAGGGGTTAACAGGATTACTAGTAATGTGGGACCACAATCCCACATTGAAACAGCAATACAAAAAAAAATAGTTTTTTTTTAGCGATTTAAAATTAAAAATGATGGTAAGAAGCTCCCAATGTCAAGAATGACCCATTTACGTAGATTTAAAATTAAAAATCACGATAGGAAGCTACGAAAATGGGCCATTTTTTATATACAAATGGAGCTCGCTAGAAAAAAAACAAAATTTAAAAGAAAAATTAGGGTCGTTTTATCTTTCGGCACCGAGAGGAACATTTATACCCAGTTTCATTAAAATCGAAAATCATCGCGCGCCATCGATAAAATTAAAAAATCCTTTTTATTAAATTACAAAATTATAGAGAGATTTATGTATAGGCCCCCAACCTACTCACAATTTTAGTAATTTAGTGATTCAAAAATAATGGACTGACAAGTTTAAAATTTCAATTAATATAATTTAATAAAAAATAAACTAGAATAATAACTGATACTAATAACTTGTTAACAACTTAAAGAAATAATGTACAATAATATCAATGATTAAAAATTATATTTATTTATTTATTTGTAAGCGAGAACAATCATTCCTTAGTCTATTTGTATAATGTAATTGGACGGAACTTGTTGATGTAATGGTTATCACAGTATTTAATAGTAAAATAAACGTTTTTTACTAAATAAAATTGAGAACAAAAGCTTGTTTTTTATTTTTCTTATCCTAAACAGTTGTAATAAATAAATTCGCAAACTAATACACTAATACGACCGTATTGCAACAGCCGTAGTCACGGGTAGACTGTGACGCGTGACACGGGTGACCACGGCCGTTGCAATACGGTCGAAACGTCGGGCAATAAACAAGGTATTTTACTTTAAATTATACACGCGATCATTTATAATAGACTCATCTTTGTTCATACTTCATGCATACACAATGTAAAATATTGCTTCAGATTTTTAACTAGCCTGTTATTTGGTCTAGTGCAGTGGTTCCCAACCTTTTTGATATCGTTACCCTTTTTGAGTACTTTAAAGGCTCTCACACATTACCAGTCCGCCTGCAGTCTGTCACCCTAACGGGCCGTCTGTCGTCTTAGCGATTATTGCCTGTAAGCAATGGTTGAAAACCAGCTCTTGGGCTACACTACACACTAGCAGTCGACTGCCGGCAGTTTCAGACTGCAGGATCACCCGCCGGCAGTGGCCTATGACGTTTTAATACTAGCTGAACGGTTGCCGGCCGGCTACTTGCTAGTGTGTTCGACTGTCGCGGATTACCTAACGCGCCGATACCTGACGACGCAGATCACAATGTGTATTGTATTGGCCATAAGTCCTACCTTACCTTTAATAGAAAACTAAGTCTGTGGTCTGTTGCAACTAACTGTCAGGCTGATACCGCCGACGGCCTGTAAGTGTGTGGAAAACAGTGGCCTTAAGGGGGCATTACACTGAGGAAATTATTTATTTAGCGTTACGTACACAGCGAAACGATCGCCGGCCTCGCTCTTCCGCACACAACCATTATTTCACAGTGCGCAGGAGCGCAGGTCAAAATAAAGTAGAATATTCGTTCGTACAACGAACGCCATGACAATGACAATACGAAAATGCTCGTTTTTGCATTTTTCGGCAACTTCAAGATTTATTTGCGGAATCATATTACGACATATCCCTAATTTCTTTAATTCATCTACTAGAAAAACTCTTCGACTAGTGACACAATTTTTTTCGTGTCCTAATATTTAGGTTTTCTATATAAATTTTTGAAAGAGCCGAACCCTGTTTTGCGGAATCTACCCTTAAAAGCCATTTCCAATTACATCGGCCAAGTGTGAGTCGATCGCGATCGAAATACGGGGGGCGATTTATACCACCTTTATTACCCCCAGAGAATAACTGTTGTTGCGGGTAAATACTCACAGGTTGAGGACCCTGGGCCTAGTGGTTACCCTGATTGCTGAGACAGAGGTTGTGAGTTTGATTCCTACCAAGGATAAATTTGTATGTGATACTGATTAGCACAATTGTTTATTCTGTGTTTGGGTGTAAGTTATATGTATGTATTTATATATTATGTACTTTTGGGATCAGATAGTTATTAATAAGTTGTCTCATGATAATTTTATATGCAGTAGTTTAACCAATGAGTAAAATTGGGCCCACATTGTTACACAACTTCCCCAAAAAAAAATGTTTATACAACCCAAAGCAGAGTAGTTAAAATAATATCGGATATAATAATATATTCTAGGGACGACTCACACAGCGCTATCTGATTCCAAACTAGGCAGTCTACTATGGCAACCAGGCAACTTATGAACACATATATATATATATATATATATATATATATATATATATATATATATATATATATATATATATATATATATTTAAATGCATAAATTATACAAGACACGCACCATTTATCCTGGCTGGGGATCTAACCCACGACCTCTGGTTTATCAGTCACTGTCACTAACCACAGTTACATACTTATTCACAAGGAAGTTACGATATATGTGTCGTATACCATAACTTCCTTGTGAATAAGTATGTAACTAATAATATCTTGGGACAACTCACACAACGCCATCTGATCCCAAACTAAGCAGAGCTTGTACTATGGAAACCAGACAACTGATAAACATACTTATATATTTTTAAATACATACACATTATAGATAAATAACACCCAGACACAGAATAAACCATCGTGCTCATCACACTAAGTTTTATCCTGGGTGGGGATCGAACCCACGACCTCTTGCGTAGCAATCGGATACATTCCCACCGCGCCACGGAGCCAGTCAACTGTTTATTATACGGGAATTAACGGTAAATAACCTTAAAATTGCTTGACGTTTCAGCGAACACACACATTTAACAAAACAGTTATAATCATGCAACGCAAAAGCTTAAACAAGTATGTAGGTAGTAAAATGCTATGCATTTTAACTAGAGAATATTTAAATGCTATAAGTATGTACTACTTTTACAAACTTTGTATAATCCGGCTTGTAAGTTGTCGCCTCAAAGTTTCAAACTTATTTTCGACGACTTCCTAATATTTCAAATAGAAGGAAAAACAAACACAAAACTTTTACTAGGTACCTACTCAAAATGCTGTTACTAACGTCTTACTTATGGCTTAACTACAAATCAGGTTCCTGTGTTTCCTCTGCCAGCTCCTGCAGTAGAGAGTCCACAGTCCACACGGTGTCTGCCGAGTCCATCTCGTCCTGAGGTATGTAAGAGTTCAGCACTTCTACCACGGCCTCCACACTGTCTGCTGTACCAGATATACCGCCGCCCACTTCTGATAAAGCGCTCACTGTTTCCCTGTCTTTTTGGTCATTGCTGAAATATGAAAAGGGATTAAGATAAAACTCCAGTAGCTAAACTAAACATTTGTGCCGGCAATAGATGGGATTTTGGGATGCTTGGTTTGTCGTTTTGGGGAGATCTTGAACCAGATAAGGCACATTGTTGCACCACTTACCCGAATCTATTGGGTGAATAGTGAATGATTAGGGGGGGGGGGGGGAGAAGAGCATCTGCTCTTCTCCCCCCCCCCCTTTTTTTCAATTTTTTGAGAATTTGTGCCAGTGGCGGATCCATGGCGGGCGCCAGGGGATCGGCGCCCGCCATGGATCCGCCACTGGCACAAATTCTCAAAAAATTGAGGAAAGATTTTTGTTATTCTTTCAAGCAAATACTAAATGAATTATATTAAAACTTTACAGAAATAAAGCTTATACATCACTAGCGGCCTCGGCAAACTTAATCCGCCCCGTTATTTTTTTTTTTTCGTCCTAATCTTTGTTACGTAAGAACCTTCTACGGTATATTAGAAAACAAAAAAAAGAAATCGGTAGATATAGTCGGTTCTATAATTAACTCGTGACCAAGGGAAATAGGGTTAATTTTTATTTACATAGATGTTAACATATTTGACATTCAAGCGATATCTACTTGTGTAGGTAGGTACTATATTTGTATTCTTTGTATGGTTTTACCAAAAACATATAAAAGCATGGTTTTACTCAAATGTATTGCTCACAGGAAATAGCTATTCCGAGGGAAATAGCATAGTAAATAGATTTACCTACTCTAACAAACAAATGTAAATACTTGTAAGAAATGTAAATTAGTTAAAAAAAACAAACCGACATATCTTGTACAGAGGCGGTTCCCAATCTTTTTGAGTGTCATAAGGGCTATTTAACTCTTACCGTCGTTCGAGTGAGTCGCTCCAACGATGTAGTAGGGTAGTATACCACCTGCAGGCCTACTCTAATTTAATGAAAACGAAGTTTCGATCAAAAATGAGGTGGTATAATACAAAGCCAAGAACATCTATTTAATCTACCCGCTGTAGTAAATCGCCCATGGGTTCAAACTTCTTGTGCTTATCCGAAAATTAATAAGAATAGTCCCAGTAAACTTAAGAAATTAAAGTATATTAATTAAATTAAGTAAATAAAAAATCATAAATTTCGTTTTAAAGAAAGTATAGGCTACTATAATACGCTACTATACTAGGCCTACAGCTGTTATACCCTCGCGTGAGTAAATACCTGGGCACCCAGGCCCTATAAGGTAGAGGTAGGTAACCAATAAAGATTAAATTTTAAGAATTACATAAGAAAAATGAAAAGATTTTTTTATAAACACCTAAAAATATTAAAAAAAACCTAATGGTACAGTTTTACATTTTTATTGAACCACCACATCATTATTCATATTACCAATAGTTTTAGATAGAGGGGTCCCTGACTCAGTGGCGAGCAGATCGAGATATCAGCGAGGTTAAGCGATGTTACCACTGTCGGTCCATAGATGGGTGACCGTTTTTAAATTTGTCACACCCCTCAGTGCCTTGAAGAGCATATTAAGCCGTCGGTCCTGAGCCTAATCTCTCTCCGGCCGTGTGGGATTTCCGTCCCATCGGACTATGAGAGTGAAGAAAGAGAGTGCACTTGTGTCTGCGCATACACTTGTGCACTATAACATCTACTGCGTAGTTGGCTAGCATCTGATAAGATGGACTGCCGTAAATGACATCGGTTAGGATTAAATTAGCTTTGGATTTGGGCATTCCCAGAAAATTCATGTGTAATGTATGTATGCTGCCTAACACAGTATCTGTTTCATAATCACTTGTGTTCATAGTAATCTACTAGGCAAGGTAAATGTGTTGGGAAAACCCTGTCCCAGTGTACAACAAAATTCCCAATAGTAAGGGTTATCAGCATTGGGGTTTTTTGTTAATGAGAAATTCTTATTTGTTGATCAGTTAGCGAGTTTAGTAGTGTAACTGGAGCTTAGTAGCTACAATACAAATGTGAGTTTTAATATT
Source organism: Herminia tarsipennalis (assembly GCA_945859575.2). Lineage (NCBI taxonomy): Eukaryota > Metazoa > Arthropoda > Insecta > Lepidoptera > Erebidae > Herminia > Herminia tarsipennalis. Next base: position 1,606,253 of record OX243834.2, on the reverse strand, counting down.
TGTATCTATAGTGAATGTTATAAGTGTTCTGTAATATTTTATTTAGTGTTTGAGTAACACATAAAGTGCTAAAAGAAATAGAAATTATAAAAATAAAAAATACAGTTCTAACAATATGTTCCATGGTCAGTATTATTCTTATAACTTTGAGATAAGATAGTAATTTGGTATCCATGTTCATTTAATTTGATTTTTTACCCAACTGCTTATATTTAATGTTTTTTGTTTGTATGGCTTATTGTAGTAGTATAATAAGCTAGAGACAAAAACTTAAAATTGCAATAACTTTCCTTTGTGATTTTCCTTGTGTTTTATTTTTATCAGAATAAAAAGTGGACTTAAAACCGACTGCGCTGAGTTAATAGGGAGGTACTAGATAATACTACCACGCCGCGGTGTGCCGTGTTAATTAATCTATTACTCGTATTAATACATAACATTTTATATATCTATACTAATATTATAAAGCGGAAGAGTTTGTTTGTTTGAACGCGATAATCTCAGGCACTACTGGTCCGATTTGAAAAAAATAATTTACTGTTGTATAGCCCATTTATCGAGAAAGGCTATATAACATCATGCTACGAGCAATAGGAGGCGGAGCAGCAATGAAAAATGTTGCAAAAACGGGAAAAATTGACGCATACGAAGTTGCGCGGGACAGCTAGTTTTTTATTAAACAGCAGAGGTTTGATCGTATTTCAATCAAAATTTATTAAAATTCTTTGAGTATGCTAGCGAATCGGCATAGCTCGGGAAGGGGGTCCATTAGTGAAACGTATTTGCGGCCCCTATAAAAATAAAGTTGAGTATGCCTGCTTTATACCTTGATCATGGACGTAACCAGGGGGAATTTGGGGTTGAACTCCCCCCCGGGTTAAACCCCAAATTCCCCCTGGTTACGTCCCCCCCTCCACCCGAAATTGCAAAAGGCAGGTACCTACACTGTATACAGTCAATTGGACCACCTAAACCCCCGAATGTTGTTCCCATGGTTTTGCCTGTATAAAATAAGATTCTGATTTAAATATAGTAACCTCTTTTTTTGGCTTTGAATTTAATAAATCCATTCTTAGCAGGGCTCCTAGACAAATGGCATTCTATTCGATTTGAGTTTACGCTAATCGAATAGAATGACGTCATTGCGCACGCACAACTACTAATCTCATAATAACAATTTTCTTATTTACAGTGTTATGCGCACAACAACGTCATTCTATTCGATTTTCTCTAGGGGCCCAGATGTCTATCTGTGTCTATTTCAACTCAATCCATTCAGTGATTAGATCTGTGTGACTCAATCCATTCAGTGATTAGATATATCAGTCAGTCTAAGCACCCACTGCACAGTGCCTATTGCTTTTCGCAGTTTGTCCCTGTTTAGTCTGATTAGATTCCGAGCGTACTTTCTGGGCGCTGTTGGAATCGCCTCTTTCGTTTGTTTTTCTCTATTTTCTCACGCAGCCAGATTCGTACCTGGGCTTGGGGTATGGGCATTATCGGTTCACGACTGTGGATGTTAATTTTAGAGCCCCGTCTCGCTAGCTCGTCCGCCGCGTCATTTCCAGTTGCTGTGACCCTTTATCCATTGCAGGGTCACTTCATTATATTGGGTAATGGCCTGAAGTGATTCATGGCATTCTTGATTAAAGGTCGAGTTTATGCTGGTGTTTGACAGCGCTTGTAGCACTGAAGCGCTGTCGGTTCTGGCTGCTACTGCTTGAGCCGCTTTGGTTATGCCAATGCATTCTGCTTGGATAATCGTGTTTTTTCTGTTCAAAACAGTAAATATCATAATATTGAGGTCATCTGAATAGACTCCTGCTCCCGTGCTTATCGCGGTTTTTGGAGTTAGAATATACACAGATGACTGTGTATATTCTAACTTCAGATGATCAGGAGCTGTCTATCCCTTCATCTTTTTTCCAAAGGCAGTTTGCTTTTAACCTGAGTGCAGTGGCTGAAACATGAGACAACGCCCAAGCACATATTCATGGATAGTACTAGTGCGGCCGAACACTGGGCACAGTTCCTAAAAACACCGTCATCCCTCCCTGAAGCCTGCAGCAACCTGCGGGGAATACTGGGTTTCTAAGAGTGATTGGGCTGGCTGGAGTGAAAAGACCTGACACAATACAATGTACGCACAATGACCCTATCAAGAGACTAAGTGCAACATTGCAGCCCCATTAAACAAAATATCAGTCAATCATAGTTTCCTTTTATACATCAGACTATTAATTACTTTGTGACTTACACTGGAAGAATAGATATTTCTTTCTCTAATATATCCTGCAGGTCATCCAGGTCTGGTATTGTAGGTATATCATCACCAGAGTCAGGGGACTTCTTGGGTATCATGAATTCTCTGAAATAAAAATATAAGGGACTAGTACTTCATACATATCAAAATTAATAATAATATTTTGGGACTACTTACACAAAGCTATCTGATCCCAAACTAAGCAGAGTTTGTACTATGGACAACCAATAAACATACTTATATATTTCTAAATACATACATATTATAGATAAATAACACCCAGACACAGAATACACCATCATGCTAATCACACAGAGTTTTATCCTGGGTGGGGATCGAACCCACAGCCTCTTGCGTAATAATTACATGATTGATTGACTAATGATTTTATAGTAAAATAAGTAAAAACTCAAGATAAATAATATTAAAAATGTACTTAATTAATTACCTAGCTTCAATATGTGTCCCTTCAGCCCAAACACCAACCTTCTTTGGCTCCGGTATGCTTGAGGTCATTTCATTCATTTTAAATCACCAACTCTTTGGTTCACTATTTGTATACATTTGGAAAAAAGAAAAAACAATATTATTCTACTATTATAATATATTTACTAAGAGATACAAAGATTCTTCTCTAACCCATTCACAGAAACTTAATGAGCAACTAAGAATAGGTGATAAAAATAACTGGGGAGACTTGTGCCCAGCAGTGGGACATCATATTGGTTGATATGTAAGACAAAGTGATAAGTTATCACCTCTCATAAATAGAAGCAGGAGCTTTAGAAAAATGCATTAGTTGGGCCAAGCATAGTGATTAATTAAACAAATTGTATTTTGTTAAATGTAACATTTCATAGCCTTCCCTTTATTTATGATGCTTATCTTTATATATATATTTCTTGTGTGCATGTGTATGTCACTGAACTCCTCCTAGACGGCTGGACCGATTTTGATGATTTTTTTTGTGTGAGTTCAAGGGGATTCGAGGATGGTTTAGATTCACAATGGAACCCGATTTAAAAAAAAAAAGAATCGAGACGAAGTTCTCCGGGACAGCTAGTGTACTATATTATTTAGAAAAATAATCCCTCTGACTGACCCTTTAGATTGGTGTTATAATAATACAGGTAGGACAATCATAACAAATAGATTAGCGATTTTTTTTAGAAGGTATGTATGATGGAATGAACAGTAGAGGTAAAAATGTTCTAAACAATAAAGCACCAAAAGAAAGTACTAACCCAGCTGCAGTTTTATTAATTTCAGCTGCCTAAAAAAAATTGTTTATTTTAAAATAACGACGTATTTTCGTCGTTATTTAGAGAGTGCGTGTGTGTGTGATGGTTTAGAAGAGTGTATGATTGTATGGATAACAATGCAAACCAACCTAAGTGAGTAATTTCGACGTTTTAGCAAGTGTGTCGTTAAATCGAGTATCAATAAATGGAGTTTACACTGTATTTATTTCAGCTAAGTTGAAATTCAATTTATTTTATTTGTTTGTTTACACTTTTTGTTTCGGTGTCAAAATCTTGTTCCGTTAAATCATTTAGCCCCTTATTTGACAACGGAATGTTGTTTCTCTTTTTAACAAAATTAATTTATAATTTCCTTTCTCTTTCTACAACGTAGTTAAAGCTAAAAATACAACATTGAGATTATAATTTTGGTTGTTCAAATTTGACAGTGTCAAGTCAAGGTGTCAACACTGTCAACATAAGGTGTCAACAGTGACAAAGTCAACGCAACCAGTGTTGTCAGTTCAATAATTGCTAAAAAAAGTACCATCTACCACAAAATAAACAATTTTGCTAATCATACAAATAAAATTATTCCAAATTGGGAATCGAACCTTCAACCTGCTGTCAGTGTCTTTTACCATTAAAATAATAGACCATTAGAAATAATCAGTTTACCTCTGCTCGTGAGCTCGTCGAAGACATAACAATTTTCCCGAAAATTCATACTTTATCAGTTAAATAGATGTATACAGAGTGTCTCAAAACTACACGGAGCCACACGGCGGGAAGTATGAAGATAGAACATTTTACTGACAGTAGACTTAATTTTGATTTTAAAAATAATTCTTTTATAGATTTTTAAATCATTGCTTGTTCTGGTTGCAATTATTCGGGAATAGAACCCACAAGATGCAATAGTTGAGCCACAGATATTATAATACTATACTAGTACAGATACCTCATCCCATACAAAGAAATGCGATCGTCCTAACTCGGGCTCGTTTTCGGGCTCGTTTACGGAGACGTTAGATGGCATTAGCAGTGGTGCATAGCAAGCGACATCTAGTGATTCAGGCTACAGCTGATTGATTTTAATGGCCCTCCTTACTAAAGTCGCCAAAAGATGGCGGTAAAAACATCGAGGGATGAAAATTGAGGCCTCCGCTTGGTTTGTTTCTAGGTCGTGCGTTTACTTGGAAATAAAGTTGGTTGCTATTTGCTACTACGCGGTCATCGGCCGTGCTTAGGTCCGTATTAATAGATGAAGCTCAGATTCGTTCTAAAGAACGATATCATCTGAGTTCCCTTCTAAGTGCGGTTAGCGTCTTACTAAACGGCACTAATTAATAAACATGTATTGATAGCTTACATCGCGCCCGTACAAATAACGCAGAAAATCGCTTTAAATGACGTCATTCGAGTGCAGACCTCAAAAATATTGTAATTTGACCTTAATAGGCGACGACACTACATAATTACATTAAACGAATTTGTTATTGCTAAAGTAACTCGTCGGTGTACACCTCAAAGTTGAACCTACTTCTATTATGATAGAATGTTTGCGTAAGTTAAGTAACTTTACCACAGTCGGTGCATAGATGGGTGACCCTTGTATAAAATGTTATACTTACATCAATCATCTTTTTGGTCTTGGTTTAATGTCAGAGAACATTTTTTTATACTTATTTAAATGTAATCGTGAAAAGATTATGCATAATTTCACAAAATCCACAATTTAGGATTAAAATTGACTTAATCAACGACGATATTATAGTATTATATTATCTGTGACGATATCAATGGCAAAAATATTATTTTTTTGCCTTAATTTTTCGGTATTATGATTATGACATAACTATTGAATACAACGGAGTCTCGAACTCGTGTTCAAGGTCGATCTTACGTTTGAGATCGTTTTAATAATACGGGCCTTGAGAGTGTAACTGTCAGAGTCCTTAAATAATTTTATTGTAAATATTCATTAATGACCACATCGGGAGTAGGTATTTAACTCTTTTTTTAACCCTCGACAAAAATGACGAGTGTTATAAATTTAACGCGTATCTGCTTAATGATGTATCTGTGTGCCTGTCTGTAGCAACGTAGCTTCCAAACGGATGAACCGATTTTGATTTAGTTTTTTTGATTGAAAGTTGACTTGATCGAGTGTTCTTAGCTAAAATTTATGAAAATCGGGATTTTCTACTTCATTTCAATTACTTACTTACCTAAGGACGAGGAACCCTTCTTAAGATTTCCTCGTCGTTCCGGTTTGTTAAATTATCTGTGGTTAAGATCTTTGTGTCAAAACTTTACCGCCTATATATTACGAACTATAAGGCGCAGACCCATCTTGTTTCTACTTAAACTTCTTGTTTTGACGAGATCTACGTGACCACGGGGTCAAAACTTTAAACGGCTATATTTTACGAACTATGGGGCGCAGACCCATCTTGTTTCTACTTAAACGTCTTGTTTTGACAAGATCTACGTGATCGCGGGGTCAAAACTTTGAACGCCTATATCTCACGAACTATAAGTCGTAGACCCACCATGTTTGTACTCAAACTTGATGTTTTGATGAGATCTATGTGATCACGGGGTCAAAACTTTAAACGCTTATATCTTACGAACTATGGGGCGCAGACCCATCTTGTGTCGACTGAAACTTCTTGTTTTGACGTGATCTACGTGATGGCGGGGTCAAAACTTTGAACGCCTATATCTCACGAACTATAGGTTGTAGACCCACCATGTTTGTACTCAAACTTGATGTTTTGATGAGATCTATGTGATCACGGGGTCGAAACTTTAAACGCTTATATCTTACGAACTATGGGGCGCAGACCCATCTTGTGTCGACTTAAACTTCTTGTTTTGACGAGATCTACGTGATCGCTGGGTCAAAACTTTGAACGCCTATACCTCACGAACTATAAGTCGTAGACCCACCATGTTTGTATTCAAACTTGATGTTTTGATAAGATCTATGTGATCACGGGGTCAAAACTTTAAACGGCTATATTTTACGAACTATAGGGCCCAGACCCATCTTGTTTCTTCTTAAACCTCTTGTTTTGACGAGATCTACGTGATCGCTGGGTCAAAACTTTGAACGCTTATACCTCACGAACTATAAGTCGTAGACCCACCATGTTTGTACTCAAACTTGATGTTTTGATGAGATCTATGTGATCACGGAGTCAAAACTTTAAACGAACAAAACCTACATCTTATGAACTAATAAAGACAGACAGACTGCGCCTAGTAAGGCGCAGTCTGTCTGTCTTTTAGATGCACATACTTGCACTTGCACCAATACTAGATAATGTATGGGACAAAGTATAAAATCGCTGTTTGAGCGAATTTATAAAAAAGGGACACTGTATTTTTATAAATTTGCTCATATCTCGAAAACAGTGCTTTCAATCAAAAAAATTATAAAAGTTAATACATTGTTCAGCTTTGATGCAAGTATTTTTCGATTTTTCGCATTATGTCCTTTTTTTTATAAATTTGCGCATAACTCGGAAACGAACCACACTGTTGGACCGAAAATGGCATAAACTCGTAGGTTGGGTAGATTGCTATCAACTCAAATATAAAAAACAATATAGTCTAGTACCATTTTATTTAGCATATTTACGTATTTACTATTTGTAAGATAACCTTGACCGATCCGAAAGTTAGTTCCTCGGGTAAACAATACGAAAAATAATAAAAAAATAATGTCTATTAAAACAACATTATTACTTAACAATCACGTTTTTAGTAGGCTCATTCAAAAAGAAACAAATTTTAAGTTGTGTCGTATAACCGTTAGGGTAGTGTAGCAATGCGTCGGCATTACCAGGTTTAAGCGCCCGACCGCCCGACCGCCCGACTGGCCCTACCGACATAAAATAACGACACTACAGAAGGCATGCTTCATACAATGCATGCTTTACGTACTTTAGACTGCACAGACATCGTTCACAGACATTGCTTTTTTTTGGAATATTATTATATAATTGGCTAACCGTGCATTCGTCTAAGTTATTTTCGGTTACTTTGTAATATAGGTATGGTATTCAATATAAATTAATTCATTATTAGCTTTAGCAACCATATCTAAAACAAACTACAAAAAGGTGTGTTTTACTTATCGTATAACCCAAAGTTTATTGACTTAGCGCGGGCGGTCGCGCTAACTGTGCGCGTCTACTGTAGGTATAAATAATGAAATACATTATTATGAGCTAACTTTCTCTATTATCGTACATTTGATCGGAAGCCGGCGTCTTTGAAAACACCGCTGGCACGTGTAAGTACGTACCTATTTATAACCTGACCTTGATTATTATTTTTAAAATGCATTTTTATTTGAAATATTTTTTTTCGTTCGCAAAAACATGGACTTCGGCTGTCCGGTTGGTTTTGGTAATTTGAAGAAGGATTTGACGCAGGATCAATGTGTCATAAATGTGTCAATAAATCATAAAATTTGAGTGGGACAAGGCACAGGATCGACGAGCAGTCTTGTCCCTAGTTATAGCCCAATATATAGTTAATGGAGTCATAGGGCAGAAACCCATCAAAACCGACACCACCGACGAGCAACTAGGCGCAAGACCAACGAGTCAGTCTTGAGTCTTTGTTTAGTAGTTGGTTGACTTTATTTTTTTTCTTTATCACAATATGGCGTCTGGCTGTCACCATTTTGAATTTAGATTGCTGTCATGTCTTTACAAGATTAATACGAATCGATCGACGTATGAATCATCAAAATTGATCAAAATCACATACATACATACATACACGTCAAACACATTACCCTCCGTAGTCGGGTAAAAATACACATTCAATAGCGGGTCCTGCCTAAGGCGTTGTTCGGAAGTGTATGATTATGTACTTATTAACCCCCTCCCTCCCCCCTCGCCACATCGCGTGAACTAACTCACTCTTGGCCGGTGTTACCCCCTCCCCCAGAACATGATGGGCAATGGAACAGGAGTCTAGTTCTTTTATGGGGTTTAAAAGCCTCCAATTCTTTTATCTCTAGTTGTAATTTACTACAACTTCATATCACTCTTACTTCTCGTCGAAAAATAAGTTAAATATATCAACAAAATGTAGGTATGGTCAGAATCGGAATTCCCAAATAGTGCCATCTATTGTTAGATTGAACCAGTTTAATGTTTAAGTTGTGCCTATCATAACGTAGTACAAATAAATTGCCGCTAGAGTTATGACTTTGCCAGAAACTTTGTAAAGTTATGAAAATTTGATTTAGGAACCTATTATTTTACAACCCCTTGTATAGCTTAATAATAAAAAATAATAATACACATTTTTAGTACCTATCTTCTGATATTCCAAGTTTTAAAAAACTTCAATATCAAATCGATACTTATAACGCCATCTGTTGATATTTATTTGACCTACATTTCTGTTTCTTCGTGATGAGACCCCGTGGTTGAGCCTAACACCGTGATTATCCAAATAAATTGTATTTTAGTAAATGTAACATTTCATAGCCTTCTTTTATTAATGATTCTATGTTAATTAGAAAAAAATATCCCTGTGACTGACCCTTTGGTTTGGTGTTATAATATTACAGGTGGTGCTTTTTTACATTAGGCGGATTTATTTATTTATTTATTTAGATGCACAAAACACATTACAATCGTAAAATAAAACTAAGTTACAAAGTTTCTTAAATCTGATCTAGATCATAACGTAACATATGTACATACTGCAAAAGTAAAATTTTTTAACAATAAAACAAGCTCATAACATTGAGGTCAGTGATTAGCACATCTTAGGTACCTTCACTGTGGTCTAAAGCATAACAGTTCGAACTGTTATGGAGGATGTCTTTCATATTTTTAACAAATTTGTTTAAGCTGTCAAATATGTCTATGAATTTGTTAGTTTTTGCAATGTCGTTATATTGCCGGGCCATTCTCGTTAATGGGTTGAAATACGATATATTGTTTTTGTAAATTTGTAGGGCAAATAAATTAGTATCATTGGACCTGCGAGCACTAAATTTAACATTAAAACTTACATGAGAGAGTAAAATTGTGGAATTTATTATAGAATGTATAATTTTATAGAAATAAATTAAGTCAAAATAAATTCGTCTTGATTCAAGGGTTAGAATTTTAAATTTATTTAGTCTGTCTTCATAGCCTAAATTAGAGCGACCAGGATTTTGGCGATAGCAAATTATTCTAAGCATTTTTTTTTTGAATGCGTTCGATTTCATTGATATGAACCCTGTAGTTTGGTGACCATATAGGACTAGCATATTCCAATATACTCCTGACCAGGGCAAAGTATAGGTACAGTGTACTGTGGGGTATCCTAAAATCTTTTGTAGTTCTCAAGACAAAGCCTAGGAGTTGGTTAGCTTTAGATATTATGTGACTATAGTGATCACGAAATGAAAGCTTTTCATCAAACAGAACACCTAAGTCTTTGACAACTTGTAGTCGTTTCACTACTTGCCCTTCAATATTATAGTCACATACTATTTTATTACGTTTGTTAGTGAACGATATTATAGAGCACTTATTGATGTTTAAGTACATACTATTATTATTACACCACTTTGACACACTGTTTATATCTTCCTGTAAAGACAAACAGTCTTCTGGAGTTACAATTATTTTGAAAATTTTTAAATCGTCGGCATACAAAAGACAGTTACAAGACAGATGTTGTATTAGGTCATTGATAAATACTACAAACAATAAGGGTCCTAAATGGGATCCTTGAGGAACACCTGATGTAATAACTGTAGGAGAAGAAAAGTAGCCCTTTAGTGCAACCAATTGTGTTCTGCTGTCTAAGTATGAGCAAACCCATCGATACAAGTTCCCATGGATACCGTATGCCAGCAATTTTCGACAAAGCAATTCATGATTGACTTTGTCGAAGGCTTTCGAAAAATCAGTGTACACTGAGTCTACCTGGCCACCCACTGCAAAAGCCTGACATAGATAATTTTTGTATTCAAGAAGATTGGTGACTGTTGACCGGCTCTTAACAAACCCGTGTTGTTTGTCAGAAATAATTGGTTTGAAGTGACTGTACAAATTACTATATACTACAGATTCAAACAATTTGGCAAAACAAGATAGAATGCTAATCGGCCTATAATTTTCACATTTTGATTTATCACCGTTTTTGTGTATAGGTATTATATGTGCAGTTTTCCATCGCATGGGAAAAGTGCCACTAGTTAGCGATTTATTAAAAATTATATAAAGGGGAAGTGATAGTTCATCAGCACAACACCTAATAAATGAAGGCGGTATAAGGTCTGGCCCAGCTCCCTTTGTAATATCTAGTTTTTTTATTTTAATTAAAATATCCCTCTCTTCAATTGAGATATTAGATAAAGAGCTCAGACAGTTCCCATAAACAGTATCTGATTCCATATTATTACTGCTACAGGTCTTAGAATTATGATCAAATACTGACCCAAAGTAGCAAGAAAAAAGATTACAGATCTCTTGACCACTAGACGATGAAGTTTTATCATAAGTCATAGTAGATGGGATCGAAACATGACTTTTTCGATTATTTACAAATCGCCAAAAAGATTTAATGTTATTTTTTAGAGAAATTTCAGTGGCTAAAACATATTTATCATAACATACCTTAGTAAGAGTTTTACACCTACTCCTAAGTAAGTTAAAAACATCATAGTCGCGGGGATTTCCGTATTTTTTAAACAATTTGTGGTATTTATTTTTTTCTGCGTTGCACTTAATTAGGGACTTGCTGAACCAAATAGGATAAGAAGACGATTTAATACATGTAGTTGGTGTGTTCCTTTTAATTATATCAAATACTATATTATAAAAAGCGTCCGTACAATCGTCAATGTCATTAGAGGAAAAACTATGATGCCAATTTATGGATTTCAATTCATCTTTAATTTTTTCAAGGTTACATTTATTAAAATTTATTAACTCAGTGTTGCGCCGTTGAAGTCCCTTTGAGATATGAAATGAGATATCTATGACAATAGCAGGATGGTGTTTATCTAATAGACTCAGTTCGAGAGTTCTATCGACAGTAACAGAATCAGAGTTTGAGAGAACTAAGTCTAACAAGCGACCATTCGTGTTCGTAATGGTATTGAATTGCTTTAGATTGCATACATCACTCGATTCAAGTAAACAGCATATGAATGACACGAAGCAACGCTACAGCATCGCATTATTATTATATCCATCGTTAAATAGTTTAATTACAATTTTAGGTATAACTATGCAGGTAAACAAAACCCATATCTCATGTTGTATCTGTATTAAAGGCAATAAATTCCTTAAAATGGTTTAGTAACGATATATACTATTATGGTGATCATCTTGCCCTAGTCACAGATAATATAATACTATACTAGTCCCTAGTTAAAAATTATATTTACAACAAACATAACGTGACATGTATTTTTTTTTCACTCTTACCCTTCGATATATATGTACAAAAATATATTATGTCAATGCTCTTACCGGTGTAATCTGATGTGTAACAATGACAAAAAGTATATTTATATAAACATATGTAATATTCTGCTGTATATGAACACTATATATATTTTGAGACACTATAAAATCAATTCCCATGTGTGGGCGTTAAATGTTATCAACGTATTAATAATAGGCAGTCAGATAAGACTAATAACATCTATATATTTTAATAAACAACGGCAATGCCTTTATTTTGTAATGTGTGTGTTTATTCAACATTATGTGGCCTGTATCTATCTTGACTCTAAACGTAAACATCTGTGCTTAAAACATTTTTATTATTATAATCTAAAAATTCAATAACAACACTCTATCTGTATACTATCAAAACTGCCGTGGACTAAGAACTAAATTAAATACTATATACATGAACATGTTATCGCACAATTATGACGTTATAATACTAACTGAGACTTGGTTGCATGAGGGCATAACTGATAACGAATTTGTGGATTCTCGCTACAATGTGTTCCGATGCGATCGAAATCGAGCTGCAACCGGGCGTCGCGATGGCGGCGGAGTGCTTGTGGCCGTGCTGCGCTCGCTATGCGCCGCGCGCTGCGCACCCGCACCCCGCCTCATACCCTTTGATATTGTACCACCCATAATAGATTATATTTTATTGGAAATCCGCATTGGTAAATCTCATTATTTGATTAGCACCGTCTATATACCACCGGGCACTGATTCTGATGCGTATCTTACCTTTTTAAATACAATACAAGAGATAATACAGATAAATAGTTATAACAGGTTTTATTTAATCGGTGATTTCAACCTACCACATCTTGATTGGTTTTTTGACGGAACACAAATGAAATTAACAAATATGAACAATCTAGCGCCGCCATATTCTTACCTACTAAACTTTATGTCCGCCGTGGACTGCATACAAATAAATACTTTTAAAAATAACTTAAATAGATTGCTCGATTTATGCCTTACAAACATATACAATAGCAAAACATTTTCAGCGCCTATCACCTTAGTTCCACCCGACTTACACCATCCTACCTATTATGTCTTAGTACCAATTGATAGCGACCTTTGCAAGCCTATGGCCACTAAATCACATATAAGATTTTGTTTTAAAAGTGCTAATTATGAGCTGATCAATAATGATGTCCTGAAAATTGATTGGTGTGAGCTGTATCATAATAAATCCGCCGAAGAAAGTGTTGTCGTTTTCTACGAAAATATTTTTGACATTATACGTAAACATGTTCCAACTAAACGTATCTCAAATACTAGTTTTCCCATCTGGTTTACCCCATCATTGATACATATTTTTAAAAATAAAAACAAGGCTTGGACCAAATGGAAAGTATACAAAAATAAATCAGATTACTCTTTATTTTCTTTGTTTCGTTAACAATTATATTAATTCAGTAGAGGATGGCATACTTAAAAACGCGAAGTTTTTTTGGTCGTACATAAAAAATCGTCAAAACCAATCTGACATTCCAATTAGCGTTCACCATGGTAGCACAGTGGCGAATAACCCTGAAAGCATCTGTAATCTATTCTCCTCTTTCTTCCACTCCGTTTTCCAGCCCTCGGATGTGCCGGACTCCTTTTGTATTGACAACATAGCTGACGTAGATACTCAATTTCCGAATAGTAGTATTATTAGTGATATACATTTGTTAGAGGCAGACGTCCTTAAAGAACTAAAGGCTCTAGATACTACTAAAGGGTCAGGACTGGATAATATCCCCCCGATCTTCCTCAAAAACATCGCCGTAACCATACACAAGCCCTTAGCCATATTATATAACAAATGTTTAAAGGAGGGCACATTTCCTGCCGTATGGAAGTCTGCCAGAATAACACCAATACATAAAGGAGGTCCAAAAGATGACATTGCTAACTATCGCCCAATATCAATTCTACCCACATTATCTAAACTTATGGAGAGGCTGGTGCATAATACCATATATCCTCTATTGCATAACTTTGTCATTCCGGAACAACATGGTTTTGTCTGTAAACGGACCACTATTACTAATCTTACAGTATATACTTCGGAATTATTTGATAATCTAGACCATAACAAGCAAACAGACAGCGTTTATACAGACTTTCGAAAGGCTTTTGATCGGGTGGATCACAGGATATTACTGGAAAAACTTGCCTTTAATGGTATAAAGGGTAATCTTTGGAGGTGGTTCAAATCTTATGTTACAAATAGAACGCAAAAGGTCGTTGTCAATGGGTACGTGTCTGATATGGTACTCATAACGTCCGGGGTACCACAGGGCTCTATTTTAGGCCCCTTGCTGTTTATTCTTTTTATTAACGACGTAAATGTCTGTTTTAAACATTGTAAATTCTTATTATACGCAGATGACCTGAAGATTTACCAAACTATAAATGATTTTAATGATCATAATAAATTTCAGGAAGACCTGCATAGATTTAACAACTACTGTGTTAATAATAAATTGCAACTCAGTCTCAACAAATGTAAAGTAATCACATTTACTAGGAAGCGATCTATTAGTACATTCACTTATTCCATAGGCGGCCATTGCCTTGATAGAGTACAGACCATACGCGATCTTGGAGTCACGCTAGATACAAAGCTAACACTAGATGCACATATTGATAGTATTTGTAGTAGGGCTTATAAAATGTATGGTTTTGTCTTACGAAGTAGTAATGATTTTAAACGTCCGCATACATATTTGCATCTTTACAAGACTTTAATTCGCTCACAACTTGAATATGCTGTATCCATTTGGGACCCAATGTATACGAAATACTCTGATAGCCTTGAAAGAGTGCAAAAAAAGTTCCTTCGCTGCGTACACTACAAACTATGCTGTCACAGCTACCGATCTTATCCTAAATTGTTACTCAAATATAAGCTCCTAGACCTAAAATCTAGGAGACTACAATTACAGGCGATGTTTTTGTATGACGTCTGCCATAATAAATATGACTGCATTGATGTTATCAATCATATTAACTACAAAGTACCTACCAGAATAAATACACGAGCTTGTCGTACAATTCCATCATTCGCGATACGTACATCGCGTACTAATGCTGGCAAACGCTCACCTATCTGTCGCATACTTGACTGTTATAACATCAACTTCAGTCATATAGACATTCATGGAAATTCGGTGGGCGCATACAAACAATTATTACTTAAGAAACTTAATAGACAAGTACCTGGCTTAAGTTGACCTGTGCTCATATTTTACTTTTACTTTATTTAGTATGTATTATAAAACTGTATAAAAATGCACTACATTTGTATGTAGTGTAGATGTTGATATATAAAAATACTACCTACTCTCAATGTATTATGTATACCTATCCGTGGTAAACGGTGTGGATATCACAATTATTAACTTGTTGGATAATACTACTTAAGCATTTGTTATTGTGATATTGTTAGTTTACCCAATAAAGAGAAAAAAAAAAAAAAAAAAAACATGTAATAGTTCGTTCAACATATGAAGCTTTCTATTCTGTGTAGACGAAATCATCGATACCTGGCAAAAATCATTTGAGGCATTGCAAAAGTCAGGGGTATTAAAATCTCCCACTAGTAAGAAATTATCAGATGCTCGAGCAGTAAGCATTATATTTTGACAGTGTGAGTAAAAATATTCCAAGTTAACATTGCTAAGATCAGGTGGCAAATAACAAGCACAGACATTAAGATGAGGTGCGTCATTAGAGTTAGGAATAATAGTAATCCAGACATCCTCCAATTTACTGTCCCATGATACTTGGCGGATTACACGAAATTTCTTTTGCACAGCTATTAAGACTCCCCCTCCCTCTGTTTTGGCTGAGAAAGTATCCTCACGATCCCGTCTAAAAACGTTGTAGCGAGCATCAACAATCTCACCATCATATACACTATTGTTCAAATTTGTCTCAGTTAAGCACATGATATCAAAATTAGAATTTAACAAGTTTAAACTAAATTGCGATAATTTACTTCGTATTCTGTTTACATTTTGATAATAAATGTTGAGCATTTTAAAAAGTAAACTGAACTTATAATTTAAATACAATGTTTATTTGACAGATATAGTAAAGGCTAATGTAAGTTTTTAAGCATATCAACATTTTTTACCAAAATGGCAGGATTCGTTTCGTCCTTACGGATATAGATTTGTCCTTAACGCACCCAGACAAATTTAAAGTTCATTTCTTTGCAAAACTTTCGCGCAGCACTATGTATTTCCTTAGCTTCAGGAGACAAATGTTCAGACAAAAATATTCTGTTGTTTGAGCCGCTTACACCAATGTGGGTTGTAGACAATTTATCCTCAGAATGAGATTTATTGAAGCGCGTTACCGCTGACAATAGAACATCACGGAGGCGCTGCGATGAAAGTGTCACAAGGATATTTCGAGGTCTTTTAGAGGCAGTGTTCATTTTTGCAACTCGACGACAAGCCCTAATATCACTGTCGGAGATCGAAACATGCAGACACTCGCAAAGCTTCTTAAATAATGCCATTAGGTTCTCATTTTTACTTTCTGGTATTTCATGTATCTCAAGATTTAAGTCGCGTGATAGTTTTTCCATGGTTGATATACGACTTTGTATTTTCGTTAATGTATTACGAGAATGAGAAAGCTGGGACTCGAGTTGTTTTATCCTGTCACTTTGATCAGTAATATTGGTCCTGATATCCCTCTGTTCTAAAGTAATGAAGTCAGTCGTTGCCGTGAAGTCAGTCTTCAAAGATTCAATAGCGCGTCCAATTTCTGTGGCAACCATATCCTCCATGTCTTTTCTGAGCGCAGCACGTAGATTCGACATAAATGTGGAGTTTAAGGCAAGTTTTTGATCCATGAGTTTGCTAATGCTTTCAAGAGAGACAGGGTCGTTGATTTGGCCGGCGCCTGCAGGAGTATTCATAGCAACATGTGTCTCCCCAGTTACTTGGGTGAATGAAGAATTCAAAGAGGCGTTTGGCGATTGATATTTGCGAGTCGTACGGGTATCGTCTAAATTTTTTCGCCTAGTTACATTTAAACAAGAAGGACAATTGAGCGAAGCCAATTGATGAGCACTTAGTTGTTTACTCGACTCAGCAGTAATATTGAGGCAATTGTAGCAGTACTTGGAGCCGCAATTATTGCATTTCAAATAGTTGTTTTCGATAAGTACATTCGTACATCCGTGACAATTCATTGCAGGCTTTGTTGTCTAAGATTCAAGCAACCAAGGCAAATAAAAGCAAAAATAAAATATATTATTCAATGTTGATATCGAACTCTTAATGTAGTCAGTAAATTCGCAACGCCGGCACGAGTCACGGTGGCGCAGCTGAACCAACCGCGGCTCCGCACGCAGCGGGTCTCGGGATCGAGCCCACGGCACCGATTCACTTTGTGTAAATGTTCTAAAGCAATTTTTCAAGTTTGATTTAAAGTCACTTGGCGCCACTGCAAACACACTTCACAAACAGTTGAGAGGTCCGACACTTGCCAAGATGGCCACTGGGTTATACGGCAATTACCCCAAGCAGAAACGAGAGGGGCCGATAATAACAACAAGAAATCACAAATACAAATACTAAAACTGACACAGCGCAATGCAACACGTCCGCACCGCACGAGAGTCGACGAGCGAAAAAGGATTCGATAAATGTAAAAGAAGCTGGATTCGATAAATCCAGACAGACATTCACATTCTTTCAGACAATGAAGTCTTCTTTCAGTAAAATGTTCTATCTACAATATTTACAGTATTATCCCTCGTGTGCTATTTTGTTTTGGGACACCGTGTAAACTGTACACTTTGTACGAAGACTTGCAACCTGGTTAGGGCCAAAGTGTCCTATCTAGGGTTCGTTAATTATGTTCCTATTTCCCGCATATTTTGCGCAGGGGTGTTGGGAGCCCTGAAATTGCTAAAAGGTAGGTACACCAGTATATGTGTTTAGTCGATTATTAAATTACTAGCTATTGCCTTCGGCTCCGCCCGCGTGGATGTCGGTTATCGCGATAAAAACTATCCTATGTCCTTCCCCGGGACTCAAACTATCTCCATACCAAATCTCATCTAAATAGCAGTGAAAGCGTATCAGACCGAGTTACTTTCACATTTATAATATTAGTATGGATTTAGGCGGTATCGGGTGAAATGATTTGCCAGCGGTACAGCGTACATCCCTCCCCGCCTCCAAACATGGTCCTGATCTAAAAAAGCGCCGGAAATATAGCCAATGGAGGCAGAAGTTAAAAAACAATTTACAATTTTATTAATATACTTTATTTTTTTCACAAAAATATAACAAAACTCACACATTTAGATGCATGTTCTTAAAGTAGATTGTTCACATCATTGCACATTTGACCCAACATTGTGATGAATACTTACAACATAAAATACTTACTTGAAACTGAAACAATATGAAATATCATGAACATTTTTGTCTAATTAATTTGTTTGCCAGATTAACGCCGCCTCAAACGTGTGGAGTATAAGGGCGCGTTTCCAATGACGTGGAGCGGACCGTGGACTGACCAATGAGAGTAGCGTCAGTGAAAACGCTCCCTAAGAACTAAAGAGCAAACGTAGATGGTCAGTTCAGTCTTGATATTAAACATTTCACTTAGGACTTGGCATTAGCATAGTCAATAAAATAACCAACATCAAAAAGGTTAGGTATACCTACCATTGTCGTATAGACCTGGACTGCACCATAGCCTCACAAAATTGACCCCTATCTAGAAAGAGACAATGCTACTTTCTGGACAATACCTGCCAAAGAGACAGGACCGCACAAGTTTTTCTCTCTTTTACGCTTGGCAGTTAAAATTTACTTTTTAATTAAAAGGGATGGCGCACGCGGTCCAGGTCTAAATGTCAATGGCCTACCTACGTTTTTTTTCTGAATATTTTTTTTTAATGTAAATATTTGAATAAAGACCGATCTCGATCTCTTTGTTGGTTCTAAATTAAATGATTTATTAATCCTGGCATATAATAAAGTCCAGTGCGTCTGCTCAAAATAATATGATCATCTTTTTATCGGACTCATATTACGTGGTCTAATATTGAGAACTACAGTTGGATCAACGTAACTAGGCCGGACTGAAGTAGGCGACAAGTGGTTGCGCAAATGCATTGTTTGGAAGTAAATGGTGACAGGAAGCGGGGGGCGGGGGCGGTAACTAAACCAAGAGGATTAGAGATGCGATTACGCATTACATTGTCATATTTAGTATTACTAATTCATGTTTTTTTGTGATTATTTTGGTAAAGAAATTGTTTTTCAAAGTTTCTTTATTATTTACTGTAACTGTTCTAAATTTAAACTTTTATGAACTCATTTAAATAGTGTTTTTATATTGTTGAATTAAAATGTTGTTAGTATTTTTAATCGATTAATCGTTTTCGTAAGTAATTTTAGGGTCGCATCTCTATGACATGCGCGAAAGTGATAAAAACCTAACTTCAATCCGGTCAGGATACGTTGATCGTACTGTATAAGCATTGTTATTGGAAATTTGATAATTGTACATCAAAGGTATCTTAAGACGTAAGCTATTACTGGCATACATACTTACCTCAAAAACAAACATGATAAATCATTGAATTATTATAACTAGAGTGGGGGAAATATCAAACTAGTTATCTTTTGACTAGAAAAGGAAAACCGCAGTTCCATTTTTTTTATGACGACTCCCGCATTAGAGTACCTGTGTCGCGGGGGACTTTACAAACATACAAGTCACGAACACAAAGTACACCAAGATTCGGAACAACAATTTGTGGATCACACAAAGTGGTGTCCCGTGTGGGAATCGAACCGACGACCTCTTGCGTAGCAGTCGGACACACTCCCACCGCGCCACAGAGGCAATAAGTGCAGAAGTTATGACCTTGTTTTAATTGACAGATCATTTGATTACTGTGACATTTTATAACTTATGTCTATGCTTATTGCGCATGCGTCAAGATAGAGATAGATAGGGTACTACAGTTTTCACTCTCCTATTCGTAAGAGATTTCCACTTACAGGCAGTCGAATGTCTCCCTCACTCTAGCTGTAATAACTATGCAATAAATAGGCATTACATGATGCAAGTCTTATTTGATCCAATTACATTGAAGCTATAGTAAACAACAAGTTAGTATCCTTCGATTTAAAAATAGCATTAAAGTATTGCTCTTGAAGGCATCATGTAAAGCCTTAATAAACTCCAAGCAATATTAATCCATCAAATTTTGCACTAAAACATTTAAAGTAATTTCAACAATTTATTCATTTTAGAAATTATTTACAAACTATTTGGTAACGAAATATAATCAAAATAAGCATTTCAATAACAAACTTTTGTAAGAAGCAAATATTAAATATAACTACAGTCATTAAAATTAAGATTTATAAAATCTCATTGCTTTTTTTAATATTACGAGATATTAATAAATTCATTAAGAGGTTCTATATGGTTTAAAAATGAGGGATAATGGTTATAGAGATACACGTAACATTTTGCTTTTTAAAAAGCCTTTTTACTATTTGACTATGTCCTAATCTCACTCTCTTTCTCTGTTCAATCTCTTTTTCACATCACTAACGCCAGGTTTCTAAAATACTTGACAAAACTACTGTAAACCCATACCTGTCCATCAAAAGTTAAAAAAATGTAATACGGTAAACAAAAATATAATTTATGTCTATTTTAGTATTAACAAAGTGAATTCATACCGACTATATTGAATAATTACTATATTTATTTAGATACAACCATATTGCATTAAGTTCTGTAATTAAAGCTGTAGATATGAAGACTTTTTTTCTTTGACGATCCTTACAATAATTTAGAAACCAGGCATAAAACTCTGAATATAATACTTGGTTAGTTTATATCTATAACCTATCCCAAATTTTGATTAGATATCCCCTAAACTCTTTTACATTTAAACAGCAATCTCTTAAAGAAATTACATATAGCAAAATTAATCTTAGAATGTTTTTTTAAAACAATCCTAATTTGGTAATTATTTATTATCGATGCATTATGACTTTAATCTCGAAAATCTATTTTTAGACATAATTCTACTCACATAAGTTTATCCATATAGTCATTTCTATCTTGTAGAAATGGTATTGGGCTTAACCAAAATTAATATCAAATTAAAAGTCTCCTATACGTTAAATTTTTAACGTAGATAATAAGATCTTAATGTAATACCTACATTCAATTCTATATTTACATATATTGCTTACAAAATTCATGTAACAACTGAATTTATTTAAAGTTCAACCTGTAATGGTTTGTGATTTTGATTTTATGTAACAATATTAAAGTATTATCTATACTGCCACTGTTTATCATCATCTTTTGAAAAAGTTACCAAAAAGCACCAATTTTAAAATCAATTTTCAAATTCTTTGGAGAAAAAAATAGAGATCCTCTTGGTATGAAAGACTTAACTCTTTCTTTGACATATAAAACTGAATGAATCATTGAATCGCGGTCAACTAAAATTACAAAATAGAGATTTTCGGAAAACTTAAAAAGTTGTGTGTAAAAGATGTTGCTTATTATAGGGAAGATTTTGATACAATAAAACCTTAACACAATCGTTATAAAAGCTAAGATCAGTAAGATAAACTTCAAAACTAAATCACACAAGAAAGAAATATAAAAAATATATAGTTATAGAACTTAGTTAACCGCAGTATTTCGGGTGCATTTAACATCTGAATTCTTCATTTTACATTAAGTTACGCCTTTCATAATTAGGTACTAAATAAAATATAAAATACAACATTCTAAAGCAATAATTACTAAGACTTTCTGAAATTATTTTTTTATTGCTACTACTCACTTAGGCACCTGTCCGATCAACGGCAAGAAAAAGAGTAGCGAGTAGCGATTTTATCGCTCAAGACACGTACATACTTATGTAGATCCCGTGTAAACAAAAGAGATGCAGATATTAATAGTTGATCGCTGAGTGTTCCAAAATACATCTGTTGTACGTTTCTTGAGCGATAAATCGCTACTCGCTCATCGTCGTTGATGGGACATGTGCCTTAGTGTCAGTGACAACATGATACTTACTAATTCATAAGAGTTATATAAAGCAGCTTGGAGTACAAATAACGTGAAAGCAGGGGAGTTTGGGAATTCAAGCTCCCCCCACTTCCCCTCCAAACCCATAATAGTATGACTTTAAAAAAAATCGCACATCCCACTCGTCGAACGAGTCCTTTTACACCTGAACTGACTTACTCCCTAAGAGTAATCCTGGGTACACCTATGATCTTCACAACTATAATCAGCTGCATAAGTCGTATAACATTTGCAAATACTGACTCCGTACAAATATCATCAGCAGAGTAACTATTAAACAATTCGAAAAAAAAAAAAATACGGGCCTCACGAGGTTCGCTGGGTAATATAATCAGTAAATGTAATCGGTTTTATCGTTTTTTTTTATCAATTATTTCGGTTTATTTTAAAATTTACAATTATTGTGTTCATGTTAGTGTTTAATTTGATTATTTTGAGTTATTCTAATTTTGTGCTATTATAATTTGCATGCCATAATTTGGTAATTGTGCTGAACTCATTTATAAATAATATCATGTACTCGTTATATTTGAGTAAATAAAATAAACTGAAATAAAAACGAGATAGTCAAATTTAAAAAAAAGATTAAAACTATAATTTGCCCCAAGGATTTAGGACCATTGATGATTTAAAATATTGCAAGCATTAAGCGACTTATAAAACTGACTGTACAATTTTATATTCTGTTCTATTATATTTCGAAAATAGAATGAATAACAAAGACAAAACATTCATTGTTTAAATGCTGTTATTATGAAAAAGGAGGTTTGCGTCTTGTTCTAGCTTAGCTCCAGTAGATGGCGTCGTAACCATAGACAACCGGAAAACGCGGGAAAAATTGGAATTCAATTGGGTAGTTGATTAGATACATCAAAAACCGTTTATTTTACTTATCAAGCAATAGTATGCTTGAAAATTCAATATGTTCGTAATTAAATGTTTTTCAATTTATAATCATCAAAACTAATACTAAAAGTAAATTATTTGACGATAGCAACTTATGACGTCATAAGTGCAGTTTCTAAGTTTTGACATTTCATAAAAAGACACTGATTTGACTTGACAGTGAAATAACCTTATTTCAAATTTTTCCTCTTATATTATTATGTGATATTTTTCTTTTATTTTTAATAATTAAACCATATTCACTAGGCAATAGGTTCGTCTCCTAATAAGGAAGATAGTCCTGATAGTTCAGTGGAATTGAAGTGATATTCGCCGCGATCCATCAATAAGTGTGATAGAGACGGATTGCTTTGGTTGTCTGTATCCATCATACCTTGGTTTGCCTGAAACAAAAAAAAAATATATGCAGATTAAAGACCTGTCGAATGATGTGCCACGAGTTGATGTTTGCTGAAAAAAAATATATATATCAGCTTCTGTTACATTTATGGAGTGCTCACCCTAAAAATTAAAATTTTTTGAGGGATATTTTTTTTATAAAAAGTAATCAGATATGTAGATGTCTTAGATTATATTACAGATTTTACCAAATTTGCCTGTACCATTTACTACAAGAGGAAGAAAACCTAAGGCGAGTGGACGTGCAGACGTTTCAAGTTCGTCTCAATTCCTGGTATAAGGTAATTTATTTATTTAATTTTACTATAATTAAAAAAGGGTCATTACTATTTTAGGAATCAGATACAGATCGATTCAGATCTAGATTGATATTTGTTTCCTTTTTTTTTAAAACGCGCATAGTTACCATTCGTAAACGTCAAAAAGGCGTTTGTAATTCGAATAGAGTATAGTACAGTGGCGAATCTGCCGGGTAGATGTGGATAAAAAAAATCGCTAATCTTATCAAAAATAAAAAAAATGCGAGTGGTACTCGGGCAACGATGGTTCCGTACACCCTCGGTGCGCGAGTACTACTCGCACTTGGCCGAGTTTTGTTATTATGAGTGTTTTTTTTGTCCAGGCCTCCACCCGCCAGGGTCCTTATTCACTATGTTTTTTTTCGATTCCGCGGTAAACCCGCGCGAAATGCATGTCTAAACGCAGGTCTCTATTAATCATTATGACAAGATTATGACAGTTAAAAGCGCGGGCTTGCCGCGAAAACAAAAAAAAGATAGTGAATACGGACCCTGGTTCGCCATTGGTTGAGTAGGTACTACTACTTCAGTATAATATATAAAGAAACCAACCTGAGCATAAGTAGCTTGCTGCCCTTGTTGCACCAAATTGGGGGAAATATGCCCCAAATTAGATTGGGGATGTTGCATAACTTGTGGTGACACTCGCCCCATATGTTGCGGCGACATTACTTGCAAGTTATGGGGTGACATCACTTGCCCATGAGGTGACATCACTTGCCCGTGAGGTGACATCACCTGTCCATGAGGTGACATCACCTGACCGTGAGGTGACATAACTTGCCCATGGGGTGACATTACTTGGCCGTGGGGCGACATCACTTGGCCATGAGGCGACATTGGTTGCCCATGAGGTGACATGACCTGTCCGTGCGGTGACATGACCTGCCCGTGGGGTGACATTGGCTGCCCGTGGGGTGACATGGATGATCCCACTGCGGTGAGTACTTGCAAGTTCTGTGCCATCTGCATGGGAGGAGAGAGTGGTTGCAAGGCGGGGGAGGGATGCTGTACGTATTGACCTCCCCACATCTCTTGTTGGACTTGTACGAATGGGTTTGTGCTGGAACCGGCCATCGGTAGTCCTGATTGGATCGGTTCCAATCCCCACTGCTAAAAGAAAGAAAACATAAACATTTACTTCGGCAAAACAATAAAAAAAAAAGTCCGATGGTACGCACATATGATAAGACCGGGGAGATATTATACGTAGGGCAGGATCGATGGAGGATTGATCTTTATGTGCTCTAATTTGGAGAAAATTCTAAATGACTGATCACTTTACTTATTGAAAGTGAATGAATGAATGAACCCACCTATGTTTACAAATGAAGAATTCGTTCATTCATTAATTCCTATAAAATATTACAATTGAAACCTATAGATGTAAAATATTGAAGTGAAGTAAGTTACTATTAAAACAAAGAGAAATATTTTGAAATTTCATCCGTTTAGTTTTAATTTGAAAGATAAAAAAATGTATAGGGGAAACCACCTAATTATTGGCACTTACACTTTAACAATAAATTTTGGCTTATCTATAAACTCCTATATTGGTCATCGGTATAGTGTTGCTAAGGCATCGGTCTCGCAATCGTGAGGTCGCGGGTTCGAATCCTACCCATTATCATACCGACGTGAACCCACTCCTAACACAAGCTTTTGAGTTTAGCTGGAGGGATTAACAAGATTGCTTGTAATGTGGGACTCAATCTCGCATTGCTAGTTATTTTTTTTGAAAAAAAAAATGGAAATTTGGAAAAGAATACTATTTTACTTTTGCATAACGAATTTGAAAAATCAATGGTTTTATTGCTCTTTCAAACTAAAATCTAAAGTGGCAATAATCGGACGAGTGCCAATGATAGGTGGTTTGTTCTATATTTTATTTACCTGATCTCCATATTGTGGGGTACTGTATGGCGACGTTTTATCAACTGCAACAAAATATATATTATTTTTATACATGTATATACAATGTAATTAATATAACTAACTAAGGTAAAGTGCCGGAGGGTCTCAGGAACTCATTTTTGGTTCAACACTCTCACCTCTTTTTTACACTTGACCAGTGTTGAGTCAAATGTAAAATTTCGTGAGTTTAGGAGGGGGGGGGGGTCAAATTACCTCATGTAATTTATGGACGCCCCCTTATCGCTATAAAAACTATCCTACATCCTTCCCCGAGGTCTTAAACTATCTCCATTCCAATTTTCAACTAATTCGGTTCAGTGGTTTAAGCGTTAAAAGGTAACAGACAGACAGACAGCGTTACTTCCACATTTATAATCAACTAGCTGACTCGCGCAATTCCGTATGCGTAAATTTTCCCCGTTTTTAGGACATTTTCATTGCTGCTCCGCTACTATAAGATTTTATAATTAGGACCATTAGTTCCCGAGATAATCGCGTTCAAACAAACAAACTCTTCAGCTTTATAATATTAGTATAGATGTATTGTTTTGGTAATATATTCCAATTCGATTTACGATCTTTTTTTTTTTAATTTAATGACAATTTTTATACATTTTTTCTTCTTGAGGGCAGTTGGGTGTCAAGGGAGTCACATGGCAAGATGCGGTGGAAGCGGAAAATATTGTTTTGATTGTAGACAAACAATGTTGTAAACAATTCATGAAAATTTACTAATCGTGAATTCTAATAAGTACTCAATAAAAAAAATCGTTTTGACATATTTTTTTTTTATCATAACGATTGCACGTCGATCGCTTACAAAGAATTCTTTACTCAGAATGCGGCTTAAAGCTTTCGGATTTGATTGCATTGTAGTCATAAGAAAATGTTTAAGAAAGATGACTCACCTTTTTCCGATTTGATCTTCTGCTCCATTTGGTAGACGACCCCTGTAACACATAATAGTATATAAATATAATGTGTATATTTAATTAAATATATTAAATTCAATATTTATTTTAAGTATTAACAACACAAAACGCCACAACATAAAACATGCACAATTTAAACCCGTAATAAAAAAAAACATAACGAATTTAATTTGAAATAACTGATTAGAGATTTTTTAGGAATAGTCAGAATCTGTTGTGAGTTATTTAGCAATGTAAAATATTTTCATTTTGGTATTTAAAAAAAAACTCCTGACATAAGCAATGACGAGTAATCACTTAAATATGGACAAATTAAAAAACACAAACCCATGCAATATTTATGAAGATATAATTCAGTCAGATTTAAAAAAATGCTTTAAAATAACATGTAATATTATTTAAATTAAAATATTTTGCACTGCAAATAGACAGAATTTGAATATTCCATAATCAATTACTATTTTTTTTATTACAGGCTACACTTATTATTAAAAAGTTAAGATTGTACCCAATGTTTTATAAAAATCACCCTTTAACAATCTTACAACAATAACAACAGGTAAAACAATAAAAAAATTGCAAAATAATAATAAAATAAACATGCATTTAAATAAACGTGCTTATAAGTAAATTAAAATAAATCTTAACGCTAACATGAATATGTGTGGAAAACCAAAATAATAACAACAAAGAAACAAGCTCAAAATTGACTAAATCTAAAAAAAAATACAAAAAATAATAAAACACAACCATGCCAAAACTATTCGTATTCGTACCTCTGACGTCATAAGGATTTAGGGCTCGGCTAACAAAAAAAAAAAAAAAAACCCATAGATATTTATTAGCATTATTAATATAGAACTTCGCATCACTAAGCTCTGCTATTCAATCTTACAGTTACACCATTTATGACAAAAAATCTGTTAAAAACATGTTTACAACAACTGTTTTAGAAAAACACTACAAAAATGCAAAGTCGTCGAAAATTATACTATTAGACTCATATTTTGTTACTCTACAGCTTGGCTGTATATTAAAATGAAAATAAGCCGTCGTATATATGGCATTGTATTGCACATTATTACAGGATTTTGTTAAAGCGACTACAGTGATAATCCGCTAATTACGTCACAAGAATTTCTTATTTTTTTTTTTGTACAATAAATAATTGGCTGTGACAGAAATTAGCTGAAAATTGGAAAAAAATACGTAGCGTCAAACAATGGCAGGTACTCGACGGCTCAAGAATGAAGGCTGCTGAAAACCTAAACAATTTATGATATTACTATTATTTTGTTTCATAAATTCTTTTCAAACTCTACCTAATATTTGAAATACAAATCCAAAGATATGTTCGAATCTTATTTACTACATGCATTCAATATATAAATTACCTACATATTTTTTTACTGAACAAATAAATTTTACTCTATAAAAATTGTTAAACTTGTATTTTTTTTTGTTAAGTAAACATTTTTTAAATTTGAAAAAAATGCCTTATATTTTTCTAAATCATATTTTTAATTTTAATGCCAAAACTCGCTTATATTTCTACATTAAAAACGCAATTGAAAATTAATAATATTTTTTAAATACAATAGTGACTGATTTCCTAAAAAAAGACCTCACAGTTTAATTAATTTATCATTGAATTTTATAGCACAAAATAGCAGCGTGCTTTTGGCTTTAAAACATAAAAGTTATAGTTATATTTTAACCCTATCAACAGTTCATAGGTACCTAATATAATTTCGTATTGTTTATATAATGCTATGGTCGTAATACTAACAGATTTTAAACACACATATCCACATTAGCTCTATAAAGACTCAAAACGACTTGAAAGTTGATCGCTATTGCCAATAGTGATACTTTCTAATCAGTAGATTATTATAATACAGGCTTATTTAATACTGCACTGTCCTCTTCGTGTGTAAAAAATATGTGTTTTATTTTGGACTTGTGCCATTTTTGCACAAAAACTTCGGCCAATCGTACGACTTAGTTCGTTATTTAAAACGCACTAACTTACATGTAGCTGCCTTCTTTACACTTATGATTAATATATATGTTTATTTTAAATTTCTATGAAGCAAAACAAAAGTACAAACTCTAATACGTGTCTTTGGTATAATATTAAAATATATTTTTATATGTCAATCATATAAATCTCGAAAATTTTGCAAAAACAACTCATTTGTGAGCTTAGCCCTTTTAAAAATAAACTTTTCAAATTCAACACCCATATATATTCAAGATCTTTCTCGCTCCTAACCAATTTTTTCTTAACATTACCAAAAAAGCATGTTTTAAATGAATAAATTATGAATTAACAATGAAATAAATTAATATAAATAACAAATTGAACAGGTCAACGATTGTAAACAGACTAGATTTCATTTTAGCTTTATATTTTAAGCTGGAAACTTAAAATATAAAGTTGAATAAATAAATAAATAAAAAATAAATAAACGATAAAATTAGAACGTAATCCTGCAGCATTATAACCATAAAACATCTAAACTAATATGTTTCATAAAATATCGGTACTACCTCAAATGCATTGCCAAATGCCATGCATTATTTATGTTTTTAACATTTTATTATTTTTATTCAATTGAAGTCAGTTTAAAGAAATTTTAAATATTTCGTCTCTCAAAAAGTATTAATTTACAAGAACCATATAGATAGGTAAAATCTATATGGTTCTTGTAAATAATATATCTCAAACAGAATTCCCACGCAACGAGCGTGGAATCTATAAAGATATCATCTACATGGTTCAAAATTGAATGTGCTGGGTTTGCTGCTAGTGAAAAAGCGACCTATTTCTTGTACAGTCATAGTTAATATAATATTTAATAACATATACATCGTACAAAACGCTGGGGCAACTGTAACTCAAGTTACTATGTTTTCAATAATACCTAACGACCGAATACGCAAGCTCTACTACATTTTAAAACGTCGATGCCTCTTATTCTGTCACTGACCCTTGACTGACCAAGACTGCTCCCGCAGAAGCCCTGTCTTGACTTTAGCCGCAATAACAAATTGTGAATCACACAAAGCGGAGTCCCGTGTGGGATCGAACCCACGAGTGGGGCACTAACCATTAAACCAACAGTTAAGTTGGACAGATATACTTTTGAGCACGACTCAAAATAAAGTACTGTTTGAATAAATGTTGATAAACTTTCACGATTTGACACACCTTGAATATTTTAAGGTAAATATATGTTTGATTGCCCGAAGTTTCGACCGTACTGCAGGGTATTTACCTAAAAATATTCACGTGATTAAGACCAGTAATATGTATAATTTTATAATATCCTTTGAATATTCGGGAGTAAGTGAAACTTGAAAACATGTAAGTAGCACATTACATATAAGATAATATTAATTTTAATTACTTTAACTACTTAAATCTAATATTTGTTAGTAAAACCGTTATAAAACCAGACCTATGCTAATACAATATAAAAACCAATACTTATAATTAATTATATGTAATTCTAATTATTTATAGTGAAACACAGACATAATTTAAAATTATGATTATCCATAGACATTGACAACAGTCATTATTTTTATCGATATCAAAAAAATATTTTGCATTTAGAACTTATTAAGTTATATATACCGTCAAACTTATATGATTAGCGAACTATATTAGTCAATTCATAAAAAGCATTCATGTATAAAGATTTGTACATATGTCTGTTTAACATCAAACTCATAATGCCATTAGTATTTTTAAGATATCGATAATTAATAGTACATTTTCCCATCACCATATTATATATATACCAAAATCGAAGATGCCATATCAAATACATATATGTAATAAACAAATGTATATAAGAATATACACTTACTGTCGTTATCGTAGCATTGCAATAAACTGTTAACCTTCTTCCTTTTATATTGCACATCTAGAACATTTAAGTTGACACATTAGATATATATAGTTTTAAGTCAAAATGTATACAACATTTCATTTATTTTGGTCGCCTGACCAATTTCTTTAGACATTATACTCTATTTCAATTTGAAAATCTTTTTTGATATGTGTCAAATAGTAGAGCACTAGTAGGTACTATACTATTTATATTACAACTTAATATATTTTTCAGCAATGCTGTTACAGTATCAGAAATATCAGAAAACACTTTGTAATTGAAATAGGGTATTAGAAATATCCAAAAACATTGTAAATACGCATATAACACACCAATTAAGATTTTTATTATACCGCATCTTTAGAATAGACACAAATCAAATTGTACGAAATAGTAAACGATTACGAGTGTTTAGCACACACATAATAGTTTTATACAAAGATGTCTACATTTATGAGCGTAGATCGAATAATGTCAATGTTTAACTGCTAATGCTGACTTTCACTTAGTGCCTTAGTAATCACCCTCTGCCCACATTGTTGAGAAATTTGGGGCAAATTAGGACATTATATTTTTTATTATATACTCATAGAAAAATTGTAAAAAGTATAAGAAAATTTGGCATAAGGGGCAGACTATATAGTAGAAAATACATCTTACAGAGTTACGTAGCTGCCTTATTTCCAATATCTAGTGAAACATTTATTAAAAGACAAAGAATTGTATACCATTAGTTCTAAAAACTACCAAATTCGAACTAATCGACTAAATTACTTCCATCTCGATTTAACCGATGTTCATATATCATGTAGATATTATTTAAAACGAACCCACGTTACAAATACAAACTTGAAGTCAAAATATTTGACGTTGATTTACTTTTAGGTCTATCTATCTTTTTCTCCGATGTTTGTATCCATCCAGATGAAAGAGATAAGTAGATAACAACATCTAATATTTAGACTTCAAGTACCATTATATTCATAGTGTGATTTTCATTTAAATAAAACCTCCATGCTTTATATTTGGAAGTAATAAAATAACGGCACATTTCAAAAATCATATTTAAATATTTTCTAAGTTCAAAATTTAAAAGTTACTGGTTATTATGAAACTTATTGCCATCTATCGGCGAGTAGTAGCAACTAGTTTCATCGAACTCTGACACAGTGGCATGTGGGGCGACTGCCATGTATAAAGCATAATGTTCTGCATCAGTTAATTCTAGATCATCTTGTAGTTTTTTGAAAGCATTTGCGTCTAGAGCTAGAACGCTTTCTGCCACAAGGATAGTACCGCCATCTGTCGGCGGGAGGGGAGCTAAACTAGCAGGACGACGAAGCGAAGTTTGAGAAGCCGATTTCTCATTATCATCACCATGTAAGGAGATATGAGTGATACTATCGGCGTAACTAAGCCCGGTTGTTGAAGCATTGTCCTTCAATGAAGTGTGAGATACGGACGACTTGAATTTCGATGGACGTTGACCAGAAACACTGCTGACAGATCGACCAACAGGTTTACTCTTTTTCGAGTCTTTTTTCCCTTCAGATTTCACGCTTGGAGCAGGAGATTTGTCCTTTCGTCTGAATAGACGGGAGAAGAATGAACGCTTTTTAACTGGAGGAAGCGCAGGCTCGCTTCTAGCTACCGATAGTGGCTTCTCGGTAACTTTGATGATGTCAGGGTTTCTAGTAACTGGTAATTGACGACCAGGCTTTAAGATACTATCGACTGAAGTTTGACTTGTTTTGAAAGGTTCTGTTGAAGTCGCTTTGCGGACCCTTTTGGGGGGTAAAGGTGGAGCTCGTTCGTCGTCTGTGTCTCTTTTCAAAGGACTGAATTCTATAATAGGACCGCGGTAAGTTTGAACTTGGACGTCTTCGTAAGACATGGGATCCGGTTCAGAAATTGCAACAGGGTTTTTGAAAGCTAACTGCAGACTGGTATAAGTGCCTGCGTCATTAAAATCTTCAATATCAACGCTGTCACTATTCAAAGATGTAATATTTTCTAAACGCGTACGATTTTCAGAGTATATTTCATCTAATTCTGCGACTTGGTCTAAAAGCTCGTTGAGACTTTTCTCGTTGGTGTCAATTTCGTCTGAGACTTGGACGTTTCCGTTTACGTCTGTGATTGTTGCAGAACCGCTTTCTTCGGAAACGTTAACGCTTAGGGTATCGGTTGTGGATGAGACAGCTTCGGTTTTGTCGTGTTTGTTGTTGTTTGTGTCTGTTCGTTTGTCACTAAGTAGGAGGGAGAATAGGGAGAGGTCTGGGAGTGGTTTGCGAGCGGTACCTGTGAACTCGGGGGTGTATTCGAAGGGGAATGAGTTGCTTCGAGCGTTGTCTGTAGTTCTCTTCAGTTGGAAGCGAACCTGGAAGATACAAATACCTAGTTATAATCAAAATTTAGTTTTTTGCGAGTTTATAACTATCATCACTGTCACATTTACAATATCACTGCGTCACACAGTTCGTCATTATTTTTTTTTTTTTCATTTTCTTTAAAAAGACGACTCCCGCAGTAGGGTACAAGCCCTGTGTCGCGGGGGACTTTACAAACATACAATTCACGGACACAAAGTACACCCAGACTCGGAACACACAAAGGGGTGTCCTGTGTGGGAATCGAACCCATGACCTCTTGCGTAGCAGTCGGAAACACTCCTACCGCGCTACAGACTAATTAATAAATAACGATTAACTGTTTAATATTTAGGGACGAGCTCGGATTGTTAGTTAGTCCGACCAAGCGGCCTGGAACTTCAGATGCCTAATATCTTCAACTTCCAAAGTTTCAAGATGAGTGTAATTTTATTTTATTTTTCTTTCCAAGAAATGATTTAAAATATTATTTCCAAACTTTATAAATTTTCATTTAAACAAAGAAGTTACATTGATTTAAGTACTTTGTGGTTTAAATCACCACACAATGACTACGGAGTTTATGGACCAAGTGACCGCGGAATGAATAGATCAAATAGTGTATAATAATAACAACATATTTTTTTTAGAATTCATATTCACAAAAATCAATTAAATCTCGCCAAAATAGTAAATCGGCATTTTATAACGTACTTATATTATATGTATTTTTGTAAACTGACGACTTGTGTACAGGCGTATTATAGAAATTGCCTGCGACATGTAGAGTACCTAAAAATAAATACTTAAAAATAATGACTTAAAGAATAACCTTTTATTTAAATGCTCTAAAACGAAATAATATCTAAATTAAAACAAACCTATCAATTTATTACATTATACCATTTATAAGACATAACAGGTTACTTTTAAAAAATATTTTGAAACTATTTATATATATATTTTTACTTTTTACTGGATATGTTTTTGAGTCTTATCATTTGTATTTTAATAATTTTTTTCAACTGCATTGAATCATACAGACAGACATGACTGCTGAGTACCAGTGACTATCTTCCGGCCCCATCATCAGGCCCTGAACACTGTTCAAGTGTAAAAGCACTTGTCAAAACGAATCTAAGAAGCTTACACAGTCACAGGTACAATACATGACTGTTGAGTCTACCGTTCCACCTCCGGCTACATCATCAGACCGCGGTAATCGTCTAGGATCGGAGTACTCGTCAAGACGAATCAAATGAGCCCAAACTTGCACGGTTTCTGTATTTTAGTTTAGGAGTTCCTATGGCTACCTTCGAATTCCATCATCAGATCATGTAATAGTAAGATCGTAGTATAGATAGTAAGATCAAATAATATTAAAGTGTAACAAATTTGGGCCCAATAGAACGTCTGGAAATGGTACTAATTTAGCTGCCATGATTTGACCCACACAAACTAACTAACATACACACAGGGGAACTTAAATAAAAGCTTGTAAAAAAGAAATATATCAAGTAATGTTACCGAGACATGATTGCCAGTGTTGGTATCCCTGAAGGGCGGCGTCTCGAAGGCGATGGCGACCTGCTTGTGCACGAGGATGGTGTTGGCGGTCTCCTCCCATATCACCGTGTTGTTCTCCTCTTGGAAGAACACTACTGCTGTGTCTTCTCGAGTCACCTGGAGGTACGATAGTTTGGGGATGATAAAGTGCTAAAGATACCCTCAACAAAAAATGGTTGTCTGTAAAGTCGGTTTACGGACGATAATTTTACGTGACAACGTCATAAGAAAACATTGATGACATTGTAGTAAACCACCATGCCTGTGAAACATTACTTTCAATTGTATCCCATGTCACTTCAATCATTGGCTGATAGGCTGATAGCTTTAGTTCCAATCGCCATTCGCTTTCGCTGATATGAAGTATTAGTCTATCAGCGAAAGCGTAAAGTGACACTTTTTCGTGCGTGCAGTCGGTCATCGATTTATAAGACGTTATTACGTCAAAGAAATCTGGAAGGATTTCATTGAATGTATGAAAATTGGCTCTACGTTTTCAGTTGATGTGACAAAGCTCAGTGACACTCAGTTGAATCTTTATGTTTCTGAAGTTATAGTGAAATATATACTTGACACTGAGATTTCTATCAACACCAAAACATAAAGAAGAAGTGGACAATGGTCAATGTTCACAGCTGGTAAGATGTCCTAATATCGTAAATTAAAGTTAAGTTCTATCCTTGTATACTTTAACTGGACAAAGATAGATTCAATTTTAGATGTACTACTTAGCATTTCCACTCGTTAAAAAGGGAACTGTGAAAATTACCACAACTCGGAATCAATTAGTCTATACAAGGTTATTTTTGGTATAGTGCCAAGTTCAGACACCCCAACAAAATTTTTCTTCAAGAAAATATATTAAAAAAGTAAAAGCCATTATGGTAATCTTGTGTTCTTCGCGCTCGTAGTACGTTATCCATGGTTATTATTGAAAAATAAGTGATGATTACATTTCATATAACATTGTGAACAGGATTTGGACTGTTAGAATGATTATTTAATTGAAAAATATAACATGGTTCAAAAACTACTAATTGAATTGCGTTACTGATTCAGCGCAAACTACATTCAGGTTTGCACTATACCAAGAATAACATTGTATATTCGGAATTTATCTAAAAGCCGATCCAAGAAAAGTCATGAGCTCGATATTGATCCATAAATATAACAGACATTTCGAAGTACAGACAGTAATTTCGACAATGTGAGGCCTTTCCCTCGTCTTTTTCTAATATTACAAAAATTGGGTCCACCTTTATCTCTAGACTGCTGACCAATCTCTTCTTCCTTCTAAAAATAAGCCTAGAAGAAATGTTTGACATACCTTCTCACACAGCAGGATGACCTGCGTGCCCCCTCGAGCCGGCCCAGAACAGTGACTGGCCCTCATGATGAGCAGGTCGCTCATGGCCTTCTTGTCGTAGATGATCTCGGAGACGACGGGCGGCAGGGGGCGCCTGCAGCGGCCCGTCGCGTCCGGGAGGAATACTTGGAAGCATAGCCGCACTGCGTTCAGGTCTATGCTCTGTGGACTGTCTATGTGGCCAAAACCAGCTGAAAAGGAAATGTTTGATGTTAAAAATGGCAAAGGCTGGATTGATGTAATTTTTTAACAATAAAAACAGAAGTGTTATGAGTTTAACATGGGTTATGACTTCATCTGTGTCTGTCTGTGCCGTTGTAGATCCCAAACGAATGGACCGATTATGATGATTTAGTTTAATTCAGATTGAACATTAGAGAAAACATGATTTTTTTTATATATCATGGACTTATATATTTTTCTTATATTTGCTGTCAACTAAATATAATCAATAAGTGCACATTATAAAGCTCGACTCGAGAGCCAGACAATTGATTGTCTTCTAAATTAGTTAACATTAACTTTTAATTTTAAAATTTCATGGTGTAATGGTTGCAGCACCTTACTGGCTTTAGAGAAATACACAAAATATTGTAAAAAATGGCATTTAAAAAAAGTGCCCATGAGTTCTTTTCTCACGGTTTTATTCTTGCGAACTTGGCATTAAATGTAGAATCATTCTATTCAAAACTTTGCCTGACGTTCATAAGCGTTGCATTTGTAACCTAAATAAATAAAGTATTTTGACTTTTGAACAAACTGAACAAAATCTAAGAACTAACTTTTGTTCAGTTTAAACTACTTCACTTTTAATTAGCGAATGTTTTGTCTTTGTTTTTTATTCTCTTTTAAATATACAATACGGATAAAATGAAATAGATTGATTTTGTGCCGTTTATCATCGGTTAGACAATAACAAGTCAGATCATCTGGTTGGTATGATCACTTTTGTCTTAAGCAAAACAAAGGGGAAAATCACAGGTGACAACTTTACTGATGATGATATAAATAAATAATACATATTAATAGCACTTCATTAGATACTATTTAAGACTGATATTTCCACATTCGTAATACCTTTATATATCCATAATTACTCAGTTAAATTTACCTTACGTTTAAACTACATCAAAGGAGAAATAACTTGGAACAAATACAAGGAAAATGTTCATGTACCATAAGATACGGAAAATATACCATAATATCTATATTATTAGATGTCCATATATGTATGTATTATATTGTTAATAGTAATAATTTTGGGAAAGACCGATGGGATTTACTATATAAGTCACTGACTTTTAACCTTGATTTTGCAATGTTATGTCTGCAATATTGTAATTAAATTCCAGACACATCCAGAAGCTTCTATCTATACTAATATTATAAAGTTGAAGAGTTTGTTTGTTTGAACGCGGTAATTTTAGGAACTAATGATCCGAATTGAAAAATTCTTTCACTGTTGGATAGCCCATTTATCGAGGAAGGCTATAGGCTATATAACATCACGCTACGACCAATAGGAGCGGAGCAGCAATGTTGCAAAAACAGGAAAAAATTGCGCAGACGAAGTTGCGCGGAACGGCTAGCATTTTTATATAGCTTAAAGTTGGTAGGTATAAATAAAAAAGAATCACGAAATGTATGTATGCGCATTACTTGAGAACGGATGATTCTTTTTTTGTTGTCAGGACAGGGATGGAGACTTTAAATCGTTTTAGAAACGAGAAATTACACCCGTGCGAAAATATAAACTTAGTGTAAATGTTTTTCAGCATAATTAATGGAACATGAATTTCAAGGGTTTTCCACATTAAAAAAAAAATCCATCCAACAGTAACAGGTGCAGCCTAAGTTATCACAGGCGCTGAATGTATAAAACGTAAAACTCCCAAGACGTTACGTGTTATACACCCGCGCAAGATTAGATGGAGGACACCAATAGTCTCCCTTTAATCTCATATCACGATTGCCTGGTGACCTGTCGCGGGCTACACATATAGGAACCTAGCCTACGGTAGTCATGTCCACCCAGTGGCAGATCCATGAGGGGGCTAGGAGGCACAAGCCCGTTCCAAAATCTTTCACCATTCAGCTTAACGACAATCCTGAATCCGTGAATGTGTCCACCTATCCCCATGACCTCTGATTCTCAATTTGAACATCGATTGCAATGCAACTATTATTACACACTCACAATAATTAAGATATGAAGGTATATTCGCACGGACGTCATAAACTTGCGGCCGGGGTTTCCCCAAACTAGATGCATGTACTTTCACTTGCCGCAACCGAACTATTCCGTAACAGTACATGGTTTAATATGTGACAGGTGATGTAGACGACTGTTTACAAACGGTATATTTTAGCAAAAAATAGATAGGGTCTGTGACTTCCACGGAAGCCTAATATTTTCGGAATGACAGTATAAAAAGTCATCAAATCGGCTGCCAAAAAAGTCAAAATAGCATTTAATTTTTCTATTTGCTCGAAACACTTAAGTAACTAACTATTTTAGGACTGGTACATACTTTTATGAATTAGGTATTATAGATATTAACGAAACATTAGTTAATGTAATTATTATTATAATTTTCTTCGAGAGCCAGATTACGCCAACACATGAAACATAGTTTTCTATGACTCACATACTTTTAATATATTTTCGAGAGTCATTGGACTATAATTTAGATACAACGTAACCATCACGGGAGAATCCGCGAACGTCAACGTAGTAATATTAAATTAATCACTACGATCACTGACTAAGGAAAACATAACAGGTATATAATACACATAAATTATACATATTATTGTAATATCACAATATACCGAGAGTATAGAAGGTACAACGCGCGCTCTATAAACGCGCACGGCGAGAATTGAGTAGCGATTTTATCGCTTAAGAAACGTACAATAGATGTGCTTTGTAAATCCCGTCCGTGTAAACAAAAGAGATGCAGTATAGAGCGAGTACTCGCCAGCAGTGGGAACACTCAGCGATCAACTATTAATATCTGTATATCTTATAGAATTTTATAAGCTACGGGTCTTAATCGCGAAAGTTTACGAACATATATCTGTATATCTATCGTTTACACGGTATCTACATACATATATATTATGTAGGTACGTATCTTGACCGATAAAATCGCTTCTTGCTTTATCGTGGATCGTTGAAGGGACAAGTGCCTTAATAAGTGGACTGAATTGGTCTGTAACTCAGTGTCAATAAACGATGTCTTTTTGTGTTTTGCTTGAGCGAGGTAATTACAAACGTTACTTTCTGTTTTCTAGATATTTTGTTGTAATATCATGCGGGCAAAGTAAAACCGGTTCTTAACGACTGATACGGTGGCGGCACACGCGCCGAAAACGACCATATCTGTTGATTGTTACTTGATCATTTTTCCTCTTTGTTAGAAAATATCGATATACCTATCATGATTGTTACTAAACTTAATGTGTTTTTCCTCTTTGATACGAAATATGTTATAGTGGAGTCCCCAAATTTAATAGTGCTTTCAGATGCGATTTGGTGAACGTAAGGTAGAAGTAGGAAGAGGATGACCTCCAGTCAGATGGACCGATGACTTATAGAAGGTCACTGGAATGGAGCTGGATGCGGAAGGTGGAGGACTGTCAATGAATAAAGGACTAAAGTCCAGCAGTGGACCGAAACGGGCTGATGATGATGATATTATAGTGGATGCCGGTTTTTGCGAACTACTCTTCTTAAGCTCTCTAATAA
This sequence comes from Herminia tarsipennalis, assembly GCA_945859575.2. Classification (NCBI taxonomy): domain Eukaryota; kingdom Metazoa; phylum Arthropoda; class Insecta; order Lepidoptera; family Erebidae; genus Herminia; species Herminia tarsipennalis. Next base: position 1,566,740 of record OX243834.2, on the reverse strand, counting down.
AACGAAGATCAAGCTGTATGTACTATGAATGAATCTATTTCGATACAGAGTATTTTTGTTTTAATTATAATAATATCTTGGGACAACTCACACAACGCTATCTGATCCCAAACTAAGCAGAACTTGTAGTATGGAAACCAGACAACTGATAAACATACTTAAAAACTTGAGACGTACCTATTACGATAAAGCTTGACCTTAATATATTATGGAGTTACAAGATGCGCTATTACACGTAAGCTGACATAATTGACTCATGTAACCAATTGTACGGTGATTGAACCGTATTTATATGCGATGGGTACCATTTGCCTAATGTATGTAGCTATATCTTATTACTTCAGACGGCTGCCTATTTGGTTAAATCTTTTTTGTTGATTTGTAATTGTCAGCACAAGTATTTATTATATGGGAATTAACGCGCATTGCTTACCTTAAAATTGCTTGACGTTTCGACCAGGTTGCACCGGCCGTGGTCACAAGCGGACTATGCAACGGCCGGTAAACAATGCGCGTTAATTCCCGTATAATAAATAGTTATAAACATGCAACGCGAAAATTTAAATATAAGTGTCAGTACAAGGTTTGTATGAAAGAAAATGTTAGATAAATCGTATGGAAATGATATGTTAGAAAAATCAGTAGGGAGATCTTTAAAAGTATTGTCAGAATGAATAGATTGACGTTAGCAGGCAGCTAAATACATTTGTTAATATTAAAAGCAACAGATTCGTTAAAACAGCAAATTAATAAAAATATATTGTAAAAGCTTTACCTGCTATCATTCTCAGAAAGTAATAAATAGGTTGAAACATTTTAAACTGTCTATATTACACTGAAAACTATATAAACAAAATAAAACGACGATATATCCGAATACTTTGTTGAAATCTTTTAGCTAAATCCAGATATAGATTGTATAATGAGACGGTTTACAAATTGTGTGGAGATCTGCCATTCGTCGCTGTATCTATAGGTGTGGTTCACATTTGAGGGACAAAATACAGAGAGTATGGAAAAAATAACATTCATAATATATATTTAAATAAATAAATATTATGTACGTCGCTCGAGAGTAGTTATATTTTCCACGTTATCCTTGTATTGTTATGGACTTTTACCAAACACATCGGTTCGATCAACAAAATTATTAGGTATTGTAATAACTTAATGATTTTAAAAGAGTGGTCCATGAGTTTCTGCAGCAGCAGCTTCTTCTGATGAGCTTTACACGAAAATGCCGCCTTTTCAAACATGACATTTACAAACAATTTATTGGTTTTTTAAGTTCGAGTTTGCGTTCAAACAATATCACGCACACATTCAGATCACAGACCACTTTGTTTGGAAGACGTTCTGAGATTCTGTATCTATGATCAATTAAATGTGTTTTTCCGGTCCGCCAGGTCAGATATGTGTGAGTTTGCAACACTATTAACGCTGCAAATTGGTAGTACCTAATTGGTAATAGCATCCGTTGCAGTCGTACATCTGAATGGAATTTAACTTATATGATGATAGGTCAAATCCGGGGCAAAGATATCATTCTCCTATGCAATGGTGATGGACTCTAACCATATATGGACCAATAAGAGCGGAGCAGCAAAATTTACGCAGACGAAGTTGCGCGGGTCAGCTATCATAAATATATAATAATTCCAGTTAGTTATAATTTGTTAAGAAATTGACCGAACTAAAACCACATTTAGGTCGTGAGTCTCCAGTGTGTATGTAGACTAAACGGTTTGTAGGTTGTCGGGCCGGCCGCGGTTTATGGGTATTTCTGGTCGCTCAGCTATTTCTGGCTCCAACTCAGTTATAATGCTTAAACGATTTCCAGACTTAACAGAAAGTCGTAAGGTTTAGTTTTTGTTGGATCATAGACGTAGCTAGGCGTTTAGATCTGTATTTTTGTATTGCTAAGGTGGCAAGCAACGATCTGGCTGGTCTCACGATACACTCGTATATTATATCGACTTTTAACATTAGTAACATCAGGTCGCAGGGGTATCTCTTACGCTTTGCTAAAAGCCTAAATTCCAGAGTACATAAAGAAACCATCTTAAGTAGGTCATCGTTCATGGGTTTGGACAGGGGATTTGGTTCTGGGGGAGGGGGGGCACGATGGGCAAATTGTAGTGCCGGATCTAACATGCTACATGCACGACGGAGTGTAGATAAGGGCACAAGAGGCAAATGACCAAACAAATTCAATACAATACAAGAAAATCAATACACAAAACAACCGTTTGGGGAGGGGGGGGGGGCACGTGGCCCTGTGCGTCCTCCCCCCTGCATCCGTCTATGGATATGGAATTACAGACCACTTCGGAGAAAGGCTTTGTTCGAAAGGCGTCCAAAGATTCTCCGTGGCCGCGAGCGATGGCGTACGGTACGATATATGAAGTTTACCTTCACTTCTCAGTTTTAATATTTTGTGCAATATTTTTTTCATGATCTCTCTCTCCCCCCCCCCCCTCTCTCCTCTCCCCTCCTCTCTCTCTCCTCTCCTCTCTCTATCTCTATCTCAATTATTTATCGGGCATGATAGTGGAGACGGCTGTCTCCACTATCATGTTCATATCATGTTCTACCTCCACTGACGAGCACTATGGAACTTATTTAGATGCATAAAGACAATTTACGCGTCTAGAACCCCAGTGTTATACCAATAAATATTTTGTACCTACCTAATGTATACCGCGTAATAGACGTTCAATACTTTGGAGATAATTATTTTTTCTTGAGGAAAATGCGTTCTGTTTACAAATTTTATTGAATAACAAAAGGATTTATTTATAAACTCGAGCTTCTTGTCCAGGCGAATAGGAGTTACTTACTATCTAGCTGTATATGTAACACACATATAGAAGAGGGTAAAGGCAGCATGCGATTCGATTATTATAAGAAAAACTACTTATAAAAAGTAGTTTTTCTTATAATAATATTTATGAACCACTATTTAAAAAATAATAAACCTATAAAATGATAATGACAAGATACAGATGGTTTATATGTATAAGACATGCATATTCTGTATATAGAAAGTGGAGAAAAGTCCGTGTGAAGTCAGAGTATGCTGCTAGTCCACTGATTAATTGAACAAGAACTCCGCCCGCGTCGAGACATTGGTGATTGGGAAAGCGGTTAGGTAAGGCAAACCTACTCTACTCTACAGTTCCGGCTCAAACGATCGCTGCACCAAATACAGACGGATTTTCCAACAAACTCCGTATAGAAATAATTGAGATTTGCACAACCATGTGTATTTTCGGATGTAGTTTGCAGTTCAGTGTCGTCTGATGCAATGAGTTGCCATAAAATGGGTGAACGTCATTGTACAATTTTGTAAACATGTTATTATGATAGTTTGTGGCCATGTTTAAAAAATGAGGAGACTCCCAATTTAGGTGTATTGTTGTATTTTAGCCGGTGTTTTTGTATTTAACTTTTTTTTTAACCTTCATGCGTACCCAGAGGGGGAGGGGGGATTTGAAGTTAACCCTCACTTCTCCTGTTCTCTCATGTGTGAGTCTGCACACATGCGGACTTGTTTGGTACGGTGGAATGCGCAGCTGGAGCAATGGACAATAGAGGTTGACGATTGGTACCTATAGTAATATAATATATCTTGGGACAACTCACACAACGCTATCTGATCCCAAATTAAGCAGAGCTTGTACTATGGAAACCAGACAACTGATAAACATACTTATATATATCTAAATACATACATATTATAGATAAATAACACCCAGACACAGAATAAACCATCGTGCTCATCACACAAAGTTTTATCCCGAGTGGGGATCGAAACCACGACCTCTTGCGTAGCAGTCGGATACACTCCCACCGCGACACAGAGGCAGACCTATAAATACTATTAATCTATTCCATTGTTAAAAAAAACACGTCTTTAATTATTGATCTTTAAATAACGATTTCTCAAATAAACCTCAAGATTTCTTAAAATCTCGATGATCTGATGTATAGCATAGAGAAAAATAAGTGAACAATCGCGTAGACAAAACAATTTAAATGGACATTTCGAACTTTGACCGCTTAATCATAATACGTAAATAATAGCATTTCAATCAGTGAATGTTTGTCGTAAAGTTTGTGGTAAGGTTATCATTTGGCGTCATAAGGGGACAGACAATGTGAGGAAAACCTATTTTTTACACAGACGTCTTCTAAGTCATTCATAAAGAGTATGGAAAAACCCAAGCTATTTGCGGTTACTATAATACGTCTCACTCAATAACATTCTATTAAAAATATTTGGATGACATTTAATACTGGCGAAAAACAAATATTGCAAAATAACATTTATTGCTTTGATCGTAATTGAATAAACGATATTTTAACACTGTATTGACTGGCTCAGTGGCGCAGAGGGAGTGCGTACGATTGTGACAAAAGAAATAGTGGGTTCAATGCCCACACGTGTAATTCACAAATTGTTTTCCGAGTTGGAGTGCATTGTGTCCGTCAACTGAGTTTTTGATGTGACAACGTCAAATAAATCGGTGACGTAGTGCACGCACGAAAAAGTATCACGTAGCAACGGTCACGTTATTGATTGGTTGCTAAGCAAGGCGAATGGTGATATTCTTATGACGTTATCACGTAAAATATCGTCTGTAAACCGACTTTACAGACAATTAGATGTCCAAGATGTAGACAGTATGCAGGAAGCTTGTTCAAAACTTGTGACTTGTGTGCCAGACCCTGTCAAATGCTTTTATAATATTAAGAGATACAACGAGGTCTTCGCCACGCCTCTCGATAGCCTGTGATGTTTGTTAAATCTCATGTGAGGTTTTTCAAAATGTGGGTTTCTTACGTAAACGCGTTGTATTGTTATTGTAAAAAGAAAAAAAAATGCTTCGTGCTTTTATTTACGACTAGTTAACAATATTGCTGAGAGTTGACTTATAAGTGTAATAAAAATTTAACAATAGAATACTTAAATCGGACTAAACGGACTAGTAGAATAGTTTTTTTTTGTTTCAATCAGAAAAAAAATTGCGTGATATTTAGCGTAAATAAATTTACGTAAGATTAGATGAGTTTTGCTCAACCCCCTCCCCCCTTAAACATCTCACGTATTTTATGAACGCCCCCTAATCTATACTAATATTATAAAGCGGAAGAGTTTGTTTGTTTGCTTTGTTTACGACTAATAGGAGCGGAGTAGCGACGTGAAATGTTGCAAAAACGGGGGAAATTTACGCATACGAAGTTGCGCGGGACAGCTAGTTAAATTATATTCACAAAAAGTGTAGCAAAGTTAATGCAAATGCGTCATTGGTTATCTTACTAAATTTTTCCAGAACATTCTGGTACTTTCGCATAGTTCTACAAGGATACCATCTGCCATCTGTTCTGGTTTATTTATATGCAATAAAATAAACTGAAGCCATAAAACCGGAAGCTATTGTTGTACCTATTTACTACAAATACCAATCGGTTCGGTTCGGATGCCATCACATCACGAATGTGCTATTTTTAAACATCAGAGGAGGTTACTGTTTAAAAAGGGACGTTACGTTATGTTACTTTTGCACTGTCTGCAAAAAGGCGGTTATAGGTAGGTATATATAATAGGTATTAGGTATATATTAATTCCCTAGAACACATTTTAAAATGATACATATCAAGCTGGAATTGCCATGGTAGCTTCGTTTTGACGAGACGCCCAATTTTATGTATACGACAACTTTAGTACGTTAGTGAAAAAAACAGGTGTTAAATATGACAAACTTAACTTTGCCGTAGGAAAACTATTATCCCCATAAATCAACATAGGCCGCGATTAATTTACCAACCGCAAATAAAATTGTTAATTAAAAATTACTTTTATAGTACAACGATTATGGCTTTTACTTAGCCATAATCGCTGCATTATAAGTCATTTTTCAATAATAATTTCAAACAACGGGGAACGTTTACGCAGACGAAGTTTCGCGGAACAGCTAGTGGAGTTATAGTTAAAGGTTTTTTTTTCCAGAAATTCAAATAAAAATAGTCCGTCACCCTTTGGCAAACAAAAACCTTGTCTTTATAAATGTAATCGTGAATCAGCACGTGGACGTTTAGCCGCCTAGGTAAATGTCCTTAGTTCCTGACCGTGCATAACTAAAAACAAATAGTATATAGTAAAAACCCCGTTCGTATGTTCTTAAACAGGAAACTGATAACAATGTTACCGATTGCAACTCTAATTGACCCTACGATTGAGTCAGTACACTATCCTACTCCATACTTAGGGTTACCACGAGATTTTACCCATCTTATCTTCAATCTTCAAATTGTTGATTGAGAAATTTCAAAAATCCAATCGAATAATTTACGATTTGTTTCCAATCCTACTAATATAAATTATAAATCTATACTAATATTATAAAGTTGAAGAGTTTGTTTGTTTGTTTAAACGCGAAAATCTCAGGAACTACGGGTCCGAATTGAAATATTATTTTTTTGTTGGGTAGCCCATTTATCGAGGAAGGATATAGTAGCAATGAAAAAGTTGCAAAAACGGGGAAAATTGACGCATACGAAGTTGCGCGGGACAGCTAGTACAATAATATTATTATTTACACTACCTATGTACTTTACTACATATACTTATATTATAAATCTGAAAGTATGTGAGGATGTGTGGAAGCATTCTATTGATCAGAATACTTTTTATGTTATTATCAGAACTCTTCAGAGAGGACTTGTCATAGATACGGCCCGCGTCTCTAGAGTGGAAACGTAGTACAAAATATAAAGAGTACAGAAGGTAGTCATCATCATCGGACATCGTTTCTAGACAAGGTCAGACCACTTCGGACCACATTGTTTCAAAAGGCATTCCCCGAAGAGTGCGTCGAGCGCAAGGTATTTTTCCTCGGTATTTTATGCTATAAGGGTGATTATAACAGAGCTTTTAAAATAGCATGTGATAGCCCTATTGAATCTGAGTTTACAAGACGTTGAATACAGATATACCGTCGTCGTGAATAGAGATGTGATGTGACAAAGTCATCGTCCGGCCTTGAACACAGACTGGTTTAACGAGGTCTCGATTATGCGCTACAGCTCACCAAGTAACTCAGACATCAATGAGTATTCATTGTGTGTAAGTAGAAAGTGTTCGATTTTTTCCTGTTCAAAGGTGGGTGTTATATAACTTGGGAGACTATGTGCGTCTGAATTATTGTGATTGATACAGATTTTGGAAATTCTGGGTACGGATTCACCGAATGGTTACCATTTGGAGTTGACATTAAACTCCCAAGCTACGTGGTTAAGTGTCTAGAACCGGCTACCGACATTTGAATCGAGTTGCTTCGAGCGTTCACCCTGAGCAATCAACTTGCGAGGGCTGACTTATACAAATGTTATTGCAAACGGAGAATTCGCTTTACAGCATTCACACCTGATGCAACAACGATAGTAGAAGAAGTATAGAAGTTCCCAATTTCTTCTCGTGAGTATCATCAAGGCGACTAAGGATTTTTTACTGGAAGACGGAGAACACCGTCTTCTGCGATCACCAAATCCACTTGCCAAGCGTGACGATTATAACAATTACCTCTAGGCTCTATAATAAGTAGATTGTACTGGGGAGACCCGTGCCCAGCAGTGGGACTGGGGCAACATATGAGTTGATACATATAAGAACCACTTACTTCTAAAAGGATCAACTCTAAGTCCTTGTCTGACACGCAGAGCTTCAGCTATGTCGCGTCTCTTCACACATTGGATGCCGAGGTTCTTGAACTGGTAGTCGTTGGACTCCTCCGTGATGCGGTAGGGGGTGGTGCAGACGCCTCGGTCGCATCGCTCGCGCCCCACTAAGTTGTGGGGGTGCGGCCTGTGGAAATAAACCACGTCTTTACCTTTATTGTACCAAAACTGTGTGTCTTGTAGTAATATCATTATAAATTAGAAAGATTGTAAGGATAGATGCATGGATAAATGTTGATAAACTTTCGCGATTTGTACACATTATAAAATGATATATACTACGGGTCTTAATCGCGTCAGTCTGCCCGTGACCACGGCGGTCGCAATACGGTCGAAACGTCGGGCAATATACAAGGTATTTTACTTTAAATTATTCACGCGATTAAGACCCGTATGCATAATTTTATAAGATGCATGGATGTTTATTAATCTTTAACGCAAAATCATTTAATTATAGCTCAATATGAATGACTTTGAAGTATTTGTTTGCGGTCGGACTTATTTGCGGTCGAGTCTATTGTGTATCGAAGGGCCAAATAACATTTATTTATTTTATTTAACATATATTTTTTAAATTTTTAATAAGTATAGTTTTCAAATAAAAACACATTTGAAAACGAATCTGTAGCTAGTTACTAAGGTCTATAACTAATAACATAAACAAAACCATTACTATAGTAATTTTTATAGGCATTTCTTGTCAATTACTTTATAAATACAATAATTGCATTTTTGAAATAAAGAAAAATTTGAAGTCCAGACCCAGGAATCAAACCCGAGACTTCCGTAAGCCAAACCGGGCCGGAATCGAACCACCTATCTGGACTATGTTACTAGACCTCAAATTTCTCTAACCTTTCATGCTCGCGAGTTGGGCCCTTGCATGCGCCATCTAGCCGGTAGTTAAAGAACTATAACGGCTTTTGTTATTGCTTAGTTACAGAGAGCATTTTAACAAATGATGATGTCGCAAGCCGAATATTATAGTAATTTTTCTAGGCATTTCTTGCCAATTACTTTATTAATACATGAAGATAGAAAAAATTTAAGTTCAGAACCAGGAATCGAACTCGAGACTTCCGGAAGGCAATCCGGTGCCGGAATCGAACCACCTATCTGGACTATGTTACTAGACATCAAATTGCATGAAAGTATAGAGACATTTTCTATCTTTCAAAAATGCAATTATTGTAATTATAAAACCATTAACCACTGACATAATATAATAGCTGTTAGGCACATTAATTTTATTCTAATGCTAATTACAATTACTTAGAACACTTATTAAGTACTGACACAGAATAAGTAATAGTACTACAGTAGTACTGTTATGATAATTAAGATTTCTAAGACTACCCATAATAAATATTATGGTACAAGCATTGATATAGGTACAAGACGTTTAAGCATGATCTGAATACTGATTAACTTATTAAATCAACTATACTGTTAACAGTATAGTTGATATTTATAAGTAATGTATTAGGGTGCGTTTCCATAATGTTCGGGGCGGAGTGGACCGTCAACATAGCCTTCTACATAGACAACTTGAACGAGTGGACTGCACTATATCCGTCAACATAGACTACTTGAACAAGTGGACTGCACATAGCAAACGTTTTTGAAATTCTTACGATGAGCCCTTTAATTTGATACCTTTATTTTGTCATCTCACAGCCATATATTTAAGAATACTTGGGCGGTCAAGAATCTGACGACGTCTTAATTATATAAATCCGTCTTGTGGTTTGAAAGGTATGAGTTAATAAAGATATTACATACATACATACATACAAGATACATAACCCTTTCTTGCAGTCGGGTAAAAAAATATCGCTTCCAAAATATTGGGGTTCATGTTTTAAATTAATTTTAATCGGCTTATTTATTTTACTATTTTAAATTACAGAATATGGTCATGTAGGCCATTAGTCAAGCAGTGCAGTGGCAGACAGAACTGAACTGCTTTAAATAGGTACGTGAATTGGCCCGCAGATCCAATTTAAACTATTCTATCCGTTTATTCTACCCGTGACGACGGCCGTTGCAACACGGTCGAAACGTCGGGCAATAAACAAGGTATTTTACCTTAAATTATTCACGCGATTAAGACCCATAATATATATATTTTCATAATGTGTACAAATCGCGAAATTTTATCAACATCAATTAAAACAGTTTGTGAAGCGTGATTGGTTATTACCTGTGAGGATCATCTTTGGTGACACATGACACTACGATGACAACTTGTCCAATGTAGTTGTGTATTTTAATAGTAGGGTATGTCTTGTTCTCTGATGTGCTGGAGACGCCCGGGATTGAACCCGCTGACCGTCCCTCGCACTCGTAGCGAAACCTGTGGACAATGTAGAAACTATGAGAAATATGTTTCGTAAAAGTTATAAAGGTCGGTAACAGATAACCCTGATGTTGATAATGTCCGCAGAGTATGATAAAGTAATGAATAGGTAGCTTACTTTTTTTACTATATTTTAACACATCTTTAAAATTTACTATACGATAATGACTTTAAACCATTACGAGACTTTTCATTGGACCTAGAGACCTAAAACTTTACGCGAGTGAAGTCACAGGCAAAAGCTAGTAGCTCGGATAAACATCTTTGTGAAAGTTAGTGTTATTGGTGCCATAATCTTGAAGCCGCGGTAGGTTCGAATCCTGCTCATTATACTACCACCGTGAACCCACTCCTAACACAAGCCATAGAGCTTAGCTGGAGGGGTTTACAGGATTGCTAGTAATGTGGGACCACAATCCCACATTGCTAGTTATCTTCTTACATAAAAAAACCGACTTATTTTGTTCCATGCTCAACCACTTTGTTAGTTCAATTGTTGCCAGATATATTTCCAAATCGATATGACTTTCTAAGACTGTCTAGAGGAGATAGATCAGTGGTTTCCAAGGGTTTTTATCTATTTACCCCTTGTGACTACTTTAAAACCCATTTTACTCCTAAACGGGCAGTGGTTGTCGGAAACAGAATTTCAACATTGCCCAGTATAGTCAGTACCTCGCACCACAGAGGGTTGATTAAGTCGACACCGACGGGGTTTGGGAGTGGGGGTTTATACCATTAAGTACGTAAGGCATTTAGGGTGGGGGGGAGAGTCAAGCTGAATCTCCAAATCATGGTATATTTTTCAAATATTGACAGTCATAGCTATTCCCCTCCTCATGCGAGCCACGCATCTCAAGTGAGATTTTGATCAAGCCAATCTCGCAATAGATATCGTTAGATTTATATATGAGATAGATAGGGACCTTCAAAAGTGGGCCTGTTCTTTATTAAAAGGCCGGAAACATCTGCTACCCCTTTAGTATTGCATATGTTTATGGGCAGCGGTAATATTATCATCAGGTGAGTCCCTTGATCGTTTGACCTATCCCATCATTAATGAACATGAAATGGATGCTTTCATTAGTGGGTATACTTCAGAAATAACACACATAGTAAATAGGAACGTAGTACGAAGTTCTTCAACAAGGCATTCCAGGCCAAAAATCCGGAATGCGGAACCATAAAATTTGTTCTTAAAAACAACATAAAATGTAATTATGGCTGGAAATGCTGAGAAGAGAAATACTGTCTCAAAAATAGCTTTGAAGTGTAGTGACCTAGTTAATAATGCATTCCTGGACTGTTATTCCAGCCGCTGCTGTCTTTAAGTTGAAAGTATTTGAGGTTTTTAGGTTTTTAGTTTTTCTGCGAGTTCATTTTGTACTGCCAAAAGGACTTTCTAGCACCGGCACTCCAGCATTAAGCCGTTTTGGGGTAATATATTTTTGGTAATTTTTGTAACCCCCTAAATAAATGGGTGTTTTTTGTATGACAGTAAAACTAGGCAGAGCCTGTACTATGGCAACCAGACAACTGATAAATACGCTTATATATTTTTAAATACATACATATTGTAGATAAATTACACCCAGACACAAAATAATCGTGGTCATCACATCAACCTGGGTGGGAATCAAACCCACCTCCGACCTCTCGAAAATAATATACTTATTAATTTAATAATTTAGGGTGTATATTTAGCTATTCGACGACGATTCCACGATTCACGTGCCAGAAGTATTTTAATGAGAAAACACATTAGCTCGTTGTTAATGTCATTAAGGCGGTAAAAATCAAACATCCGTCTGATGTTAAGTAATTATCGTAAACTATAAACGTTACAAACACCAGGAGTATGTGTAAAGTAATTATATATAATTTTAATGTTGAAACACGCTTTAAAAAATAAACTATTATATTTTTTCTTAACACAGGCTATCTTGTAGCCTATCTGGGAGAACAGTACTCAACCATACCATTATTGTTGTGGTTTTTAAAAATAGTACCTTAAGCTAATTAAAATCATTGTGTAAACCTGTAATCTCATTTAAGTAAATAAATAATAAATATAATTAAAAAAAATCACCCTTTCAGGTTTATAGTTCTCTTAAATACGCCGGAAATATTATAGTGCACAAATGAAAGCGCAAACGAGACAAGCCCGGAAGTGATGGGACGGAAATCTGACCCGACCTGAGATATATTAAGCGGTAGACATAAACAAGTTAACAATTAAATTCCTTTTAGAACAACCAAGCTAAATTAAATTGCATCATTGACAACAAAAACACATTACAGAAGTGAGCCATCCAAGATGATTGCGCAACATACATAACACTATCGTACAATGACAACAATAATAAACCTATTACAACTAGGTACAGAAAGCCGGCTTCTAACAACTAGCGAAAGTAAGCTCACGTACAGATATATGTACACGTACACATATCTTGGTCGAATGACAACCGAGATTGCTCACGTTGTAGAGCTTCGTACGTTCGCATCTATGTGTGTGTGGACCTGTAAGCCGGCTGCTATTTGCTGTCTCTATAACAGGAAAACAAAGGAAGTATCCACAGATAAATGTATATAAAAAATGCAGCGCCGATACTTAGATGCAATTATCGCTATGAAATTGTATGCAAGCACGACAACTCAGTTTGCTTGTTAATATTTATAAACATAGTGTTGGAGATATAATCATTGATAGAATAATAAGTTAGTGTGATTCGCTTACATGTGCTGCGAAAATCATGTGATGGCAACACTAATCTCTATTATAGTACTAGTATGCGGGATACGCGACCACCGACAACAATAATAATAATAAAAACGATTTATTCACTTAGGAAGCAAAATAATAATAATATAAATTAATTATAATATCTTGGGACAACTCACACAACGCTATCTGATCCCAAACTAAGCAGAGCTTGTACTATGGAAACCAGACAACTGATAAACATACTTATATATTTCTAAATACATACATATTATAGATAAATAACACCCAGACACAGAAAAAACCATCGTGCTCATCACACAAAGTTTTATCCTGGGTGGGGATCGAACCCACGACCTCTTGCGTAGCAGTCGGATAGACTCCCACCGCGCCACAGAGGCAGTCAAATAAATAAAATACTACATTTGTGAAAAGTCGATTCTACATTTAAGATCGTACTTGTAATGCCTGTTCGCAAACAATAGGTAAAGCCCGAGAAAAGAACAGCCAATAAAAACTCGTGGCCACTCTTTTCAAATTGTCAATGTTTACAAGGTTCCTTGTTTTTGTAACATTTTTCATAGCTGCTCCGCTCCTATTGATCGTAACGTGATGTTATATAGCCTTCCTCGAAAAAATTTGGCTACCCAAAAAAAAAAAAAAAACAATTCGGACCCGAACGGAACGTGGCAATCGTAGTTCCTGAGATTGCCGCGTTCCGTTCGCGTGCCGAGGAAGGTTATAAGCTGTATAACATCACGCTACGAGCAATAGGAGCGGAGCAGCAATGAGAAATGTTGCAAAAAGGGGGAAAATGTACGCAGACGAAGTTGCGCGGGACAGATAGTGTAAGATAATTTGGTGTTATTGGACTTTACTTTGAAAGTGGTGGAATGACTCAATATGTGCAAGTAGAAAAACTGGTTGCACTGGTTCTTATACACGCGTTGGTTTCGACGGTCATTTGGTACTTCTCTAGTTGGCAGAAAAATACATATTCATATTATTGAGATAAAGTAGGAATAAAATAATGTACATTATATTAATTAATATAAAAGTCGTTTAAAATATACCTAAAGTTACTTATATTATATATGAAACGAATGACCCGGACGAAACGAAGTTCCTTTCGATTAATTTAGTGAAGGAATTGTAATAATTTATTTTTTCTAAGTTATAATATTTTTTTTTTATTATTGTCAAATATAATATAAACTTAATCATATAGTAATAATTATTATGAAAGAGAGAGAGAGACAGACAGAGAAACATGCGCACGCCGCACGGCTTACAATAGCAAAAAGTGTCGTTACAACTTTTCGTATGATTTTTTTCCGTCTAGCCCCCTTTCACAACGCGCGATAAGGAACTTCGTTCCAATTTCTTGCAGTTCAGCATACTTTTTAGTAGTTGTAGGATGTAACCGATGTAACAACTAACCTTTGTCACAGCTATTGTCAAGTACTGAAAATTGAAAAAGAATGGTTGCTAACTAACTTTTCTAGTATTACAGTCATAATCACCTTTTTGAAATGCTTAAGATGAGCCCTTTAATTTGATACCCATATTGCAGTAATCAACAAAATATATTTTTTTTCACACCTCTTTATTTTGACATCTCACAGTGCCCCCATGTGTGTTTTTTTCAAACGTCACATATCTAAGAACACTTGGGCGATCAAGACGAATCTAACAACGTCTTAGTTGTATAAATCCGTTCAGAGGATTCTGAGACATCAGGTAATAAAGAATATTACATACAAGATAAGCGCGAAAAACATAACCCTTCCCTTATAGTCGGGTAAAAATACGCTATAGCGAACGCCCTCAGAGAGACTGTTAGATCATAATTAACAATTTGGTACATGAAAATGAGCGTGAATCACAAAGATATGTAGACTGTGGTATCATTTACTAAAATACCACTAGTTATTTTGATCAATGGCAATATTAACCTTGAGTCATGAGGAAATAAATCTGTGCCTCTAGAGAAAAGGGGTATAACTCCAAAAATGTAGCTTTATAGGAGGCGCAAATACCTGCAGCGTGCTTAAAATTTAGACTGTATAAAAAGATAGGTACAGCTGTTTATGCCGCAAAACACGTACATTTCGATATCCTCAAGGAATCAACATTTACTGGGTACTTTCCGTTGACCTAGAACTATGAAATTTGTAATTTTAATAATACCTAATAGAATATTATCGGGACTTAATCCCGTGAAATATTTAAAGGTACGAACCATTCAACCCGTGACCACGATCGAGGCAATTCGATCGAAACGTCGGGTAAATAAAAGGTTCCTTCCTACCTTTAAATATTTCACGCGATTAAGTCGCGATATTATAATATGTGTAAACATCGCGAAAATTTAAAAACCACTCATTGTGGCTTAGGATATTGGTCTAGTCAAGTGGTTAGTGACCCTTGACTGCTAAACCAGAGGTCTTAGAAAGAATCTTTGTATGATTAGCGCGATTGTTAATTCTTTGACTCAGTCACCTTTAGAAATGTATAAGTATGTTTATCAGTTGGCTACCATAGTGTCTGCCGGTTCTACTTAATTCAGGATTGGATGGCCGTATGTGTCTGTCCCCCAAAATATTGACTATTTTTGTCGAAAGTTGGCTTACAACCCTTCTCCCTAGAGGCATACAATATTACTCAACAACTTGTTACTGTTTTTACACATTTCTAGAGGGGAATTACCTGCTAGGTGTTTGACCAGATGACCTTGGCGATATTGTCATGACGTAGACATCTTTTGGACGTAGATCGTAATGCACCCACACTGCTGGAGGGAACGGGAGAAGGAGGGAGCGCGGATGCCATAAAGTTGTCAATTGAGTGCAATTTTGTTATCGTCTGACTCATGAGTAATGTCTTGGTTTGGTTAACTTTAACGACAGAGTTGTGTTTTGTAAAATGTAGGTAAAAAAATATTATAATTAATTCAAGCAGATGCATAGCTTGCCTTAGACGGGTCTTGTATCAAAATTTGTTGGGGGGCCAATAAGCCTAGTGTGACGCGGTGGGGGTGTGTGGGGGGGGGGGGGGCTGGAGGCGTCTTATAATATACGACGGTAGCTTACGACGAGTCAATAGTACCCTTGGTCACAAAATATCGAGAGCACCTACATGAAGGTTACCAGCAAACAATGTGTGCTCAAGCAATGCGCACACACAGACATGCTCACGGACACAGAATTTAGGATCACTTTGTTAAAATTGCAAATTTACCATATATTGAGACAACTCACACAGCCATCTGATCCCATACTAGCACTACTGTAGCAACCAGACAACTGATAAACATACTTGTTTACATCAAAATGCATATTATAGATGAATTACCTACATCCATACACATAATAAATAATCGTGCTCATCACACAAAGATTAATGGTGGGGATAGCCACTAGACCAACAGGCCAGTACATCTTTGTAAACAACAAACAGGTCTAAAAGCAAACATCCTTTGAAGCGTTTATATACAGGGGGATTTTAATATACTGTAATATATTTTTTGAAAAAAAAAATATACAAATTAACCCTTCACCGGTAGGTGGTGAAGGGTTAATTTGTATATTTTGCAATCGTGAGGTCGTGGGTTCGAATCCTGACCATTATACTACCGACGTGAACCCATTCCTAACAAAAGCCTTTGAGCTTAGCTGGAGGGGTTAACAAGATTGCTAGTAATGTGGGACTCAATCCCACATTGCTAGTTATCTTTTTTTTTTTTAAATATATATATATATTTTACCTACTCTTGTCACACAACCATTAACCACACATCTGAGAGACCCCGGAGTAAAATCGATGTTTCTTTGTCAGGTTTAGTGCCTAAAACTCACAATAAACAACGATTTTACTCCAGTAAAATAGTCATATCTCCAAAAACAAGTGGTAGGTGATTAAAGGTTAACATATTAAATATTTGTCTGCCTCTGTGGCGCGGTGGGAGTGTATCCGACTGCTACGCAAGTGGTCGTGGGTTAGATCCCCACCCAAGATAAAACTTTGTGATAAGCACGATGGTTTATTCTGTCTGGGTGTTATTTATCTATAATATGTATGTATTTAGAAATATATAAGTATGAATATCAGTTGTCTGGTTTCCATAGTACAAGCTCTGCTTAGTTTGGGATCAGATAGCGTTGTGTGACTTGTCCCAAGATATTATTATTTTGATAAACTGATATCTCGAAGTTATTTAGTGTAATGTAAAGAAGCCACAAGCGGGAGGTTACTAGTATATTACAAATCACCCTGTATATTATGATCAGTTAGGTAGCTCCGATATTCCATTATCCATAACGAATGAGCCCAGAACAACAACATAATGCAACTAAAACATGGCAGACGTCCAAATAGATTTGTTGTTACTACACACCAATTAAACTGGTTCCAAATACAAACCACGCATATAAAATGGACGGAAGTACTAATGTAGATATTATGTTTGTTTATAATACGAGTAAGTACCTGGATGACCGTGCTTAGCTCGGTTTTTTTTTTAACGACGTTTTCTAAAAATGAAACCTAGCTAGATCGATTTGTCGCCCCCGAAACCCCTTGCATAATAAATTTCGTGAAAATCGCTGGAGCCGTTGAAAAATTCTTTTCACTGTTGGATAGCCCATTTATCGAGGAAGGCTATAGGTTATATAACATCACGCTACGACTTATAGGAGCGGAGCAGCAATTTAAAAATGTTGCAAAAACGTAGAAAATTTACGACGACAAAGTTGCGCGGGACAGCTAGTAGGTATATATATACGAGAATTCCTCGTTTAAAGGTATAAGATACTAACAACGCCCTTGATTACTAATGAGAAACTGTAAACATGAATTGAGACTTTCATACAAAAATACTATTGTAATTCCTGGCTTTATGGTGAATTCTACGAACACAGCAAAAAATACTATAAAAACTGATTATCTATTCTATTTAGATAATTAAAATTCAAAGTTCTGACTGACTGACTGATGGATCAACGCACAGCCTAAGCCGCTGATCGTAGAGACTTGAAATTTCGAGGACGCATTCCTTATATAATCTAGACATCCATTAAGAAGGGATTTTTGAAAATTCCACCCCTAAGGGATTGAAAAGGGGTGTCAAAGTTTGTATGAAACTCCGTCAGTTTTGAAGATAGATCTGCGAAATTTCATAGTTTGCTTTTTCGTTTAAAATAAAAAAAACTACCTGTTTCGTTATTTTTGGAAAATCAACGCCTAAAGGGGTAACAGGGGTTGAAAGTTTATATAAAACTCCGTCAGTTTTTAAGTTAAATCTGTGAAATATATTTAAGATAGGATCTTTTTTACGCAAACGAAGTTGTGCTGGTCAGTTAGAGGGCTATAAAAATCAAACTTAGCGCGGGAGAAGCTGCGGAAAACTAGTAAGCTATAACATAGTAAACTCTAGCACGCATAGTTCGATACATTTACATGTGTATTTATTAATTGTATATTATTGTTATATTTCGACAAAAAGTTGTTGTTTTCGATTGAATTTCCCCATTTATGTATTTGTTAGTACAGCTCAATATGAATCATTGTGTTTGCATACATGACATGTATGTGATGATTAATATCATCTCGAAAGGTTAAACTAACCGAAAACCACAATATTCCCCATGTTTGAAGTTATTATGAAGCACCTTTAATATATTACTAAGTACCTTTTTAATATTTCTGAGAATGTAACTCAGCAAAGTTTCACTTAAACTGAAAAAGTAAACAATCCTAATTTATGGAAGGGAAACACCGTATGAAAATATCGAAATCAATGCAAAGCATTAAAAAAAAATCATTCCTAAACTCAACCAACGCTTTTTTAAAGTTATCGTACCCAAAGATAATGAAGAGTTACAATGATCACTTTGCTGATATTGACCTATTTCTTCTGTCACTCAGTGAATTTAAAAAATGTATTTCTGAAAAACTTTCTGACATTTGCCTGTAATTTACACAATAACTGTCTCCATATCGCATGTTTAGACGTAGAGTATATAAACTTTATTTGTTAAACTTTGCTTGTTTTTATTTTTTTCTGTAATGTATTATTTTGTGGATAACGGTGCTGGTTGCGTAATTACCTAATTGTTTTATAAGAAATATTGTTAGCCTTCAGCATTATTGCACAATTGTTTGTTATCCTAAAGAAATAAAGTTAAAATAAAATAATGACAAATGAACAAATCATACCTAGTCAAAATCAATTTGAAGGACAGAGTATAATATTTAAGTTATTTTGTTACCTACCGCAAAAATCCCAGAGTACCTATAGAAACTTCTGTGCGCGTTTCGAACAAAATACCTACGTCTAATAACTGCTAGCTAGTAACTGCTTATTTCATTTGCTAACATAAAACCAAGATAACCGACTGAATCAGGCGTCACATGGCAGAAATCCATCTTAAGTAGATTATAAGGGAGGATTCCCACCACCCACCCTCGATCTGTGAATCACCACGATCACGACGAGGCTGTGAATCACGACGAGATACATGAAATAGTAAGGAAATTCCCTTAATAAAATAATCGAAATAGATTGACGCACCGCACTCGATTTAGTAGAGAGTTGTGTGCTGCATAGCAAGTTAGTTAGTAGTAGTAGTAGTTAGTAGAAAGTGTATAGCAAGTCAAGGGCCGGACCCTTGACTTGCTATATTCCGCTGGTGGCTTCCTAGGTGCCTACCACTCGACTACCAAGTCGAGTGGTAGGCACCTAGAGTATCTGTCACTAATTTTCTTTGTTGCAGATCTCTCTTTTTGAGTGCGGTCTGTCAATCTATTTCTATTGTTGTATTTAGGGCATTTCCTTACTACATCAATCGTGGTGATTCACAGATCAAGGGTTGGTGGTGGGATCCCTCCCTTATAATCTACATAAACGCAAGATCTAAGTACACTTTCTTCCCTTAATCACATAATTTTCAGAATTTGTTTAGTACCTAAGCCACAGAATAAGTAATAGTACTACGGAACCTAAGCATTGAAGAAATATTTTATTTTTTCATTACTTTAGTTTTTTGTAATTTTGTGATTACACGATTTCATTTGTATACAATGATATCATTAGCAGTTAAATGAACGATGCGATATTATTGGCGAACCAATTCAGAAGCGATTTGGCACCCTCAGTCTCTATGTGACGCTATACCTACATCTGTTCAGCTGGTGCCAAAGTAATAGTTATAAAAACTGACGTTACTAATCCACACAAGAAATTAATCTTAGTAAAATTACGTGATGAAGCTCGTCATATGACGTCATTAATATTTGGGGTATAACAGAATTAAAATATTAGCTGCTCATAGGCTATCTGCCGTCTATCTTCCGAAGGACTCCAGGATGGCTGCTGGAGTAAACGACTCCTAGAGTGGAGACCGCTACTTGGTAAGCATAAGGTAGGACGAACCCCAGCCTGACGGACCGACTTCTCCAGACCAGTTCACAAATTTCTTTTTTTTTTTTAAGATAACTAGCAATGTGGGATTGTGGTGCCACATTACTAGCAATCCTGTTAACCCCTCCAGTTAAGCTCTATGGCTTGTGTTAGGAGTGGATTCACGTCGGTAGTATAATGGTCAGGATTCGAACCCACGTCTCACGATTGCGAGACCGATTACAAACTGGGCTTTCGAAGGTCTCTGGGACGGACTTAATGCCGAAAGCGGAGGACGTAAATATGTCTATGTCCAGCAGTGTGTTGATTGTATCGAACGGTTGAGGATGATCTAAACTGCAGATAAATTGTAAAGTAGTATCTATCTATTTATTTGAATCGTATATTATCGGGTTCAGCCGACCTTGGTTACAAGTAACTATCAGCTAAGAACAAGATTTTATTTATTCATCCAGGGAACTCACGCAAATTAAATTTCATCTAAATCAGCCCAACCGTTTAGGAGGTAGGTGACAAATACACGTACAGGAGAATTATTATCTATACTAATATTATAAAGCTGAAGAGTTTGTTTTGCAAAAACGGGGAAAATTTACGCAGACGAAGTTGCGCAGGACAGCTAGTTAGAGATGTGCTATTCTGATATAAGCTACATTACTGTAAACTGTAATTAATATATCTGTATTAATATACCTGTAGTTTTTGGGTGTCAGACCAACAAACATCGAGCCATCTTCACAAACACTTTCGGATTTATAATAGTAGAATTCATAATATCGCTGGCTATTTATAAACAATATTCTAGGTAGCTGACCTCATTAAATATACCGAGTGACTGATGATCCCAAATATTTGCCAACTTGTGTACGAGTTTGAAAGTTGTAGGCATGATGTATATGCAAACACTACGATATAACGACATATACGTAATATTATAAAGCTGAAGAGTTTGTTTGGTTGGGCTGAACGCGCTAATCTCAGGACTGGTTCGATTGGTTTCGATGGTGATGGAGTTCTTTAACATGGTGTATAGTATATTAGTCGCAACACCTTACCCCCATATCAAGTTTATAAACATTCAAACATTGTAAAATTGTCAATGAGTGGCCGCGAGTTTTATTACCAGGTTCTTTTCTCCGGCTTTACCTATTGTTTGCGAACTTGGCATTACATGTACATGTAGAATACCGACGTATCACAAGAGTTGTTTTGCATACTACGTGAATAAAGAATTTTGAATTTTGATTCATCGAGAAAGGATGTATGATACGAACAAAAGAAGCGAAGCATCAATGAAAAGCTTTGCAAAAACGGGGAAAATTGACGCAGACGATGTTGCGCGGGTCAGCTAGTACAATATTTTCCTCATTTTCTCGCATGTGGGTATTTAAACAATTTAAGCAGTATAGGAAAACATTGTGATTAAAACCAACATATCGTAGATATAAACTTTTGAAGACATGTAACATCCAGGATAGTAACAGATTGGGACATTATATTTATAAGCACCTTATTTTTTTTTTAAACAGCGGTAGCATAATGGCTAAGGCATCGGTCTCGCAATCGTGGGGTCGCAAGTTCGAATCCTTCCCATTACCGACGTGAACCCACTACCTAACACAACCCTTTGAGCTAAGCTGGAGGGCTTAACAAGATTGCTTTTTCAGAATAGGTACTATTGCAAGTTTAGTATAATATAGCTTATTGTCATTGTAGTTAACTACGCAATTGGAAAAGGTAGGAATACCAACCCGTTTAATCAAGTTTAAAGAACTTTATTTACAGATCTATCTACCTACAGGTTGACTCATAGCCTGCACTAAGATGTACCATTTTTCTATAACAACGTAATAATATTTCAAGAATTAGTTGTACATCGGACTGTAGGTATGCGGTCAGCACTCGCAAGGCCAGGGCAATACGTAGTAAGGAAAGTTTAAAGTAAACTCATAACTTTTAAATAACGGTACATATTCTTCATATTGTAGAACTTTCCATACTGTTTTAATTTTTTTCCGCAGACAACTCTTTATGCAGAGGACGCATGCAGGCGGAGGAAATACCAAATCATTTGCTCACGGAATGTATCAATGTAGAGGTCTAACGGGCTTAGCTCCTAGAATCTCACAGCTCTTAGCTTATGTTTATCAGTTTTCTGGTTACCATAGTACAAGCTCAGCCTAATTTGGGTTCAAATGGCTGTGTCAGGCAGTGTGTGAATTATCCAAATATATATATATTTTTTAAATAGTGATTATTCCCTTAAAGAGAAGCGGTAGCCAGAGTTTTAAAGAAAAATATGGCAATGTTAGAAACAAGTATACCTAAATAGAAATAAGAAACCAAAGTGACCCTAATTAAACAATCAGACAAGTTCATTTAAATATGATAAACCTCGACTCTTGAGATGATAAAGCACCTAATTAATTACTATGAAGAATTTAATGGTAAAATACTATTACTGATGTAAACATTTTTTGCAAACTGCTTAGAAACAAAACGCTGTGCTGTGCTGTACCTATTCATCTTATCTTTATGAAACACTTTTTACCCGATTGTAAGGAAGGGTTTATTCATCTTATCTTTATGAAACACTTTTTACCCGATTGTAAGGAAGGGTTATGTTTTTCGGGCGTACCTATCTTGTATGTATGTATTCTTATTACCTGATATCTCACAATCCACTGAACGGATTTATATAATTAAGACGTCGTTAGATTCGTCTTGATCGCCTAAGTGTTCTTATATATGTAACGTTTGAAAAAATCAAACATGGCGGCTGTGGGATGTCAAAATAAAGAGATGTGTAAAAAAAGTTGTTTTGAATACAGCAATATGGGTACCAAATTAAAGGGCTCGTCTTAAGCATTTCAAAAAGGTGTTGATTATGTCTGTAATACTAAAAAAAATTGTTAGCAACCATTGTTACATCCTACAACCACTAAAAAGTATTGAATAAAAAATATTAAATATTGTTATAAGAATAAAGTGATCTTCTAGCCGATTTAGAACACGGCGGCAGATCTTATCAGGGACTAGCCGACTATGCATAATTATAATATATACATTGTACAAAAGCGTGCAAGTGATCACTGAAGAAAGAAATCATTTTCATAGTCTGATGGAACGAAAATCCGCCACGACCAAAATTACATTAGGCGCAGAACCGGCATCTTAAAGTGGTCTCGACGGAGAGCTGTTCAATTTTGGAAAACGGGAATAGCCAACTACGCTTATTAGCAAATTAACAGCAAACAATTTTCGAAATCGCCTAGGAAAACTGTTTTAATAAAAAACTTAACTTTATTTTTTGCTATCGTTTGGTCATTTACCTTGTAAACGGTTTCATAAGAGCTGTTGTTTGATGAAAGATATTTACGGGATGTGGGACATTTTTCAAGGGTCTTGGAAGCCAGCCAAGGTCTTTGATATAACAATATTTCATATGCGGATACTCGGTTCACATGTGCTCGTGTAATTATATTGCAGAGCTATGAACTGGAGTGGACTTAGTGCTTTCATAGATGATCTGACACAGTAGGCCAATTGACCTGACGATTGCCTTAATTCCTAATATGTGAAGAACATCGAGTGTTTAGGTGCCGGAGAGGTCCCTATGAGCGCGGATTCGAGTCCCGACCGACTGCTTTTTATTCATACATTTCATCATAATTATAGAAGACCAATAGAGTTTTCGAAGTATCTTTGTATGTAGATGGAAACCATCGGAAATGAAATATTTGATGAATGTTGAATCGATTTTGATAATTCTTAGTTTTCAAAATCGATCCACACGTTAGGTCTCTAGAGATGAGTTCTAAAAAGAGCAGTAAGTTCCTTGTAGTGAATGACGGTACTACTACTAACCTGAGCGCTTTACTAGCAGGCTGTTCGATGATCTCCACGAAGGGCTGCGCCATTGCGCCGAATGACGGGTCCGCCAAGGTGATCGCGTCAACTGGAACAAATTACATTATTATATAGGGGTCCATGACTACTGAATGGCAACCGAGCAGAGGAGAGGAAGTCCATAGTCACGTCAGCGTTGGTTTCCTAAAAAAATCACACCTACGTGCTTCGAAAAACACGTAAAGCCCAGGAGGCCTCCTCTAATTTAGTGAAAATGAATATTCGATCAATATACATACACAGGGCTAACAACATCACTTGAACCAACTCGTTACTGCAAGTTGTCTGTGTATTCGGACTTCTTGTATGTATATAAAAATAATTAGAATACCTAGTCCCCGCAAACTTAAGAAACTTATGACTGTAAAAGTTTATGAATTTCATAGTAATTTTTAAAGGCGTTTCTTACCAATTACTTTATTAATACAATTATTGCATTTTTGAAAGATTTTGAAGTCCAGACCCAGGAATCGAACCCGAGACTTCCGTATGCCAAACCGGGGCCGGAATCGAACCCCCTATCTGGACTATGTTACTAGACCTCAAAAAAGATAGAAAAAATTGAGTCTCGGGTTCAATTCCTGGGTCTGGACTTCAAATTTTTCTATCTTTCAAAACTGCATTTATGAATTTCGTTTTAAAGAAAGAGTATGCCTCCTGATGCCAAAATCTCTCCGATCATGTCGATTTAGTTACCTAGTTTACTACAATAAAAGTAAATTATTTTATACTAATCAGGTAATTGTAGATCTTAAAATAATCTGAAAGTAAGTGTTATTTTACAATTTAACATGTTTTTGAATTTAAAAGCTTAAAAACGAATACTAAAAGTAATGATTTGACGATAAGAACTTATGACGACATAGGTTGTTATTCCATACACATTTCTTTAGAGCTTGTCGTTTTGACATTTCGTAAAAAGAGACTGATTTGACTTGACAGTCAACATCCCTATTTCCGTACCATCGGATTACGAGAGTGAGGCAATGTAGTGCACTTGTCTGCGCTTGTCTGAGATCACACTTGTGCACTGTAATATATTCAGTATATTTTGCTAGGTTTTGATGACATTAGTTCGCTATGACAAGAATCGGATAAGAAAACGAGAAAAGAAAGAATTCACATAATACGTTAATGTCTACCTTTCCTACAATTTAAATTTTCGAACTATTTTATTGAATACTCTAGCTGTCCCGCGCAACTTCGTCTGCGTAAATTTTCCCTGCTTTTGCAACATTTCTCATTGCTACTCCGCTTCTATTGGTCGTAGCGTGATGTTATATAGCTTATAGCCTTCCTCGATAAATGGGCTATCCGACAGTAAAAGAATTTTCCAATTCGGATCAGTAGTATGCACAACAATATAAATAACATGAAGGAACTAAAATTACTCCAACAAAAAATTAAAATTAAATTTAAAATTAATTTATTTAAAATAAAAAATTAAAACGTAACCTGCTACACTAATACAATTACACATATTACGTTTAAAGAATGTTTCAATTCGGACCAGTAGTTCCTGAGATTACCGCGGTCAAACAAAGAAACCCTTCATCTTTATAATATTAGTATAGATATATTGTCAACCCATTCTAAATACAAGTATCCCAATTTCCAACGAATGAGAGCAGATCTCCAAAACTATCGAAAAATAACCCAAGTAAACATAATAATATTTAAAACAAACTTAGTGCCGTAGGTATAAACAATGCACAAGCTTCGCATGTAATGATCTAGTTGACATTTTATACACATAAATTTAAAGAACCAACAAACCAGTTTAAACAAAGATAATTTATCATATTATATCTTTTATTACTACAACTAGAACATGTATTTTTAATGTGGGCGTATCAAGACAGTTCTGATTTTTAGACACTGTAGCAAACACCACACGGATCTAGTGGAATCAATCGCTGTCTTAATAAAAAGTAAATATAACCAAACCTCTTAGTTCGAGGAGAAAAAAAAAATACTGCATAAATAAATAATTATAATTGCATAAGTTGATAAATAATGCTATGCAATAGCTTTACCGCGGCAGTCCCCGAGTGCCACACATTTTACTTTTCATAACATTTCGGAGCAGCTCGTCTCGATCGGTGCGAGCTTCGTACAGTCGTACCGTAGGTATACATATACGTTAAGCGAACGCTCGGCCGAGCTACATGGTAGGCGAGTGGGGGGTGTTAGGTTTTATTTTCGTTACGGAATTTCTTGATTCGGTTTTGGATCCTAGGACAACTCACACAACACCGTCTGATTCCAAACTAAGCAGAGCTTGTACTATGGAAACCAGACAACTGATAAACATGCTTATATATTTCTAAATACATACATATTATAGATAAATAACACCCAGACAAAGAATAAACCATCGTGCTCCATCGTGATCATCACATAAAGTTTTATCCTGGGTGGGGATCGAACCCACGACCTCCGGCTTAGCAGTCAGGGTCACTAACCACTAGACCAACAGGATTTTAGTAAAGTGACAAGTTTATGCCGATACTTAGTTTGGTAGAAGCGCGTCCTAGTCGATGATTCTACCATACAAACGCGTATAAGTGATTACTCCTTTGTTTAATGTCGTTAGTCAAAGCTTAAAAATAATATCAATTCGTTTTATTATAAACTAGGCTTGCTGCAAAAAAAATTAGAAGACTTAAACACAATTTTAATTTATTTTTAATTATAGCTGTCTACTTTCACTATTCCCTCTATAGCATAAGCTGAAAAAATATTCAGCCAACATCAACGTACACACATATTGCGACAGTTCTTTTAAAAACATTCGAAGTTTCCTAAGCACTTTTTTATTGAGTGTTATTTTCGGATATTATAGCTTCGAAAGCAGCATAAATTGTACACCTCCCCGTTATCCCTCCTTCTATCCCTACCTTTTCGTTTTTAAGATTTGAAAAAAATACTAAGATTCTGCTTAAAAATACTTTGAACGGAAACTATTATCAACATAATCAGATGTTGCGTTTTTAAGCTATTAACAAAAAACTGCGCTTCTCAACAAGAGGACGTAAGTGCCATAAAAATACTTTACGCTCTTTTGCTGGTGCACTTTTCACACCATATTTTTTCATGAAATAGTGCATTTATTTGTAGTAACGGCTACGGAACCCTACATGATATTTACCGGTTTTTAAAGATAATTATTACGAGCTTTTGCTCTTGTGTCAATTTTACATACCTAACATAAAAAATAGACAAGAGAACGGCGAAAATATACACGGACGGAGGCGTCGTTTATTATTCATAAAAATAAAATAAATAATGTCTACTCCACGTGTAATAGCCGGTCGTCATTATTGTGGCTATGTAACACTTCCTCTATTATATCAGGCATTTTTTCTATGAATACATATTAGGACCCAGGGATTTTTTGATTTGATATGCGACTAGCTGTCCCGCGCAACTTCGTCTGCGTAATTTTTGCCTGTTTTGGCAACATTTCTCATTGCTGCTCCACTCCTATTGGTCGTAGCGTGATGTTATATAGCCTATAGCCTTCCTCGATAAATGGGCTATCCAACAGTGAAAGAATTTTTCAATTCGGATCAAAAGTTCCTGAGATTACCGCGTGCAAACAAACAAACAAACTCTTCAGCTTTATAATGTTGGTTTAGATATTTATTTCTTTATTAAAAAAACACGTCATTCGTCATTACATTAAATATTAAATAGGCTAGGGATATATTTTTCTTTATGATGGAATATTTATCACTTTGCATTGTTCTGCACGTTTTGTTTGCTGAAATATGTAATACACCATGAGTGTACCCATAGATGTGGAGGCCGAATCCCCTCAACACTGCAATAATGTAGATACATATGGCATTGGACTCGCAATCGCGAGGTCGCAGTTTTGAATCCTACCCATTATACCACCGACGTGAACCCACTATTAACAGAAGCCATTAAGCTTAGCTGGAGAGGTTAACAGGGTTGCTAGTAAATCCCACATTGCTAGTTATCTTTTCTAGCAAATAAACATGTGCACATTTGGCTGGGGTTTCGGTCGGTTATACCACTTAATTCTCCCGAAATTATTATAATCCCTACCGAAAAATAATCCTGGGTACTCCCGTGACATATATACATAGATATATTATCAGTTGTCCTGACTAAATGACTGACTGATTCATCAACACAGTGCCTAAACTGCTAGGGTCACAAACCTGAAAAGTTGTAGGCATCCGTTAAGGAAGGATATTTAAAAATTCGTTCGTCGTGTTTACATAGGGGTTGCCAGTTTGTATGAAACTACGTTAAAGTTAGATTTATGAAATTTCGTATTTGGATTTTCGTTTAAAATAAAGAAACCAAGTTACAGCGTTTTTGGAAAATCAACTCCTAAGAGGGTAAAATAGGAGTAGCAAGTTTGGATGGAATATGGAACTGCGTTAGTTTGAAGTTAGATCTGTGAAGTTTTAAGAATGTTTTCGGGGTATACGGGTTTCAACGTTTTTGGAATCAAACTCTGTCGGGGTAATAATATTGCAACAGTCGTGCTCACGGGTAGACTCTACTACTCTCTAGTAGGTCTACCCATGACCACGGCCGTTGCAATACGGTCGAAACGTCGGGCAATAAACAAGGCATTTTATCTTAAATTATTCACGCGATTAAGACCCGTAATATATATATTTTCATAATGTGTACAAATCGTGAAAGTTTATCAACATTGAGTGTTAACTTTTTTTTTAATGCCGAATCACAAAAATGTATTAAGTTTTAAATTTTTTTTTTCTGTGTGCTGCGACAAATAAAAAATATTTACTTTCTTTCTTTCTTTATTTCGACCTGCTTGGTCGGCATTGAGTCAGGGACCCTTATTAGTCTAATAATGATAATATAGTGATAATAAATGATGATTATACTTACACACATCACTAATATTTAACGCTCCATTATGGCCATCGTCTATAGGAGGTAGGGCGTTTTCTGAAATCAAAGAAAATGTTAAATAAAAAATATGTTTATTATTTCGTTTATATCATGATTCTTTCATACTCAGTATGTT
This sequence comes from Herminia tarsipennalis, assembly GCA_945859575.2. NCBI lineage: Eukaryota > Metazoa > Arthropoda > Insecta > Lepidoptera > Erebidae > Herminia > Herminia tarsipennalis. The sequence continues at coordinate 1,537,549 of OX243834.2, read as the reverse complement.
GATTTAAATAAATGTTGCATTTTGAGTAAAGTATCGTTAAATTGCGATCATCGTGTCAGTTATGCGATCATCGGTAAAATCAACTGAAAGATGATCGCGCAATAGTAACTTTTGATTCATTATTAAGTTATAATAAGTGATAAAGGATTGCATGCATGATAAAGTTTGTTTATTGATTTATTTATTTTTTAATATTTACAGCGTGTAATAAAAATATTTACATATAGACGTTCAAAAGTGCTACATAAATTACAAGTATGCAAAACAATACAAATAACATATAGGAACTAAAGTTACTGCAACAAAAAATTAAAATACAATTAAATATGAAAAAAAAACGTAACATGCTACACTAATACAATTACACATATTAAGTTTAAGGCGAGGCGTAAATATAGAATGATAAACAATAACGATGATGAAGATGATCGCACTTATTCAGCGATACGTATTAATTGTAACAAACTTAAAAAAAAATGGTCATGACATGATAATAGCAATTATCAGTATTAAATGTATTTTAATATTAATGTATTCCATATAATCAAACTTAAATAATTTATAGACTAATACACTACATAACACTAAACAACTATGAATGTGAGAACAATATTTTTTTACAGACAACTACGAGAATATCCCACTAACACAAATACAACTACTAACTAACTAAAACACCCATATGACAAAACATAAGTTTTGATTTGATGTTAGAAGAAGAGAAGATAGACGTATAGTACAGAAGGCAAGCCTTGACACGAAATCTCGGAACATCTTCAGAATAAAGTGGTCCTAGATTCCGCGTCTGTGCGTTATTATGTGTTGATCGCGCGTGCGTTGAATGAAATTGTGCTTGCTTTTATGCTATATGGACCATATGAAGATGACAGTATGGATGGCACAGATGATGTTTCTAAAAATGAATAAGTCTTATAGTCCAAGATGAGAGCGCCAAAAAATGCAAGCATTTTATTAAAGCTGATTTTTTGATATTATGTAACATAAGTCCAGTAAAGATATTCTGCACGCCAAACGGTAAGGAATCCAGCTGAACGATGGAAGGGTATTTCTTTACTCCATTAATTTGACGTAATATTAATAAAATCAGCCTTTAATAAATGCTTGCATATTTAGGACTATTACACCAACATTTATTTTTAGAAAAATTATCTACAATTGATGTTGCTTCTGTCTAGTCATCAAATATAGATAATAGTGAGTCAGAGAGTGTTATGCAGATTATGGTATCATTGCGACCCACTTATAACAGATTGATATACCGACAGTTGCCAACCATCTTGATTACCTATCACCGGCAATCATCTTTCTTAAAAGAATATAAAAGTGTTTCGTTGATTGTATATTTACATGTTACTATGAAGTTGAATAATTTTTTTTTTTGCATACCACTCATATGTCTAAATATTTTTTTTTTTTTTTTTGGTGATAGATGTTGGGCTCAGTATGTACTCGAAACTTATTCAGTTTTACTATACTTTTAAACATAAGTCAACCTTAAATAACATTTGACAATGTATTAATTTCGAAAATTATAATCTAATATGCCTCTGTGGCGCGGTGGGAGTGTAGGTATCCGACTTACGCAAGAGGTCGTGAGTTCGATCCCCACCAGGATAAAACTTTGTGTGATGAGCACGACGGTTTATTCTGTGTCTGGGTGTTATTTATCTATAATATGTATGTATGTATTTAGAAATATATAAGTAAGTTTATCAGTTGCCTGGTTTCCATAGTACAAGCTATGCTTAGTTTGGGGATCAGATAGCGTTGTGAGTTGTCCCAAGTTATTATTATTATTAATATCCTTATAATAAAATAAATGCAACGCTATTAGTATTAGTTTATTTTAAATTGTTAAAAATACTTAAAGAATCAGTTGTACAACTATATTTTATTATTTTTCCACAGCGGTTCAACGTTATTACTCGTTTAAATTCGATTACAGGCTAATGGTAGCAGAACGATAAGAAATAAAATTGATAATGTATCTCAGCATATTTAAAAATAAAATTTGTAAACTTGGATGGACTAGGTCAACTTGGATGTACTGAGTCAACTTTGATGAAATTCGCTGTAGAAATGGCTTGAAGCTTACGAATTATATTGTTTACATAGGTGACATAGTGATAACAAGTGACAAGTGAAGGTGACAAAATGAAACAATTTTATAAAATAAATTTTATAAAAATAAATCTTACGGCGAAGTTGTTCCATAATCCTTCTATGAGAAACTTCTGGAGGTTCTGAACTGCTGCTTTTATAAAAACGAACTACTCGTAACGTCATATTCGGATCCATAATAACTACAATATCTTAAACTTGTACACACACTGATTCGATACGAAAGAAAAAAATATATATATCAGACGGGGTACCACAAGGCACACACATGGGACCATTTTTGACCCTCCCACCTATAATATTAATGATTCCACATTTTTGCACTATGATAACAGTTAAGTAATCTAGGTATAGTGTTCTCTCCAAGAACGATGAATATAAACTGAATATTATGTGCCAATCAACAATGACTTACTAAATTTAATATGTAAAGAGATAAGGTGGGTAGGTAATTTAAAACTAATTAAAAATAAACTTTATACCTATAATATGATAGAGCTCAATTTAGTCAAGCAGATACATTTCATTTTTTTTAGTAGCAAGGAAATACATATTTTACCTACTTAGCTGGTATTTTTGCACATGTTTACATTTCGGGTTAGATTAAATTATAGGATTTTCTCAACACTTGGTCAATGAGAATGACAGTACCTTTTTTCATTAATGTTAAATAAAAAAAAATAGTAAAAGAAAAATATGTTAATTTTGAATAGTGACGGCGAGTGTTGATTTCCTTGTTGTTGTTTTGTTCGGGTTATTTTTTTTGCTTCGCGAACTTAGCATTAAATCAAAATAATAACGAATTAGTGCAGTTTAAGCAAACGGCACCACTGGTAGGTTCATATATAGATAGATGAAGGTTTGCATAAAATATCGTGCCGAAAAGTCAGATTTTATGCAAGTAAAGTCAGAGGAATGGGATGCGATACCACAAGACTTGTGGAAAACTTGATCGAACTAAGCACGAGCGTTGCTAAGTTGTTGTTGGACGATGGGAGAAAACACTTCGTTGTTAATTTTAAAAGATTTTTTAAAATGATATTACATATTTTTTTCAATTTTATCCATAATTTCATTTAGTTAATGATTTTAATAATCTGGATAAATTAATGACCTCTAAAGTCATCTTGTATATCCCTATAATCACATGTGGTAAAGTCTTTCATACCACATTTAAAAAAAAAAAAATATTTAAATTCAAAAATAAAATCAGTTTTTGCAAAAAAATGTTTACATGTGCGATTTCATTGCATCAGAGTGTAGTTTGAAATTAATCACCATGACCAAAATAGGTTAACAGTAACAGAATTGAACTACACAGAATAATATTTATTACATTGAAACACAGGGAGTGAGCACAAAAGAAAGGAACCGATTGACGTCACTGTTAATTTATGACGTCGGTTTGTTGATAGCAAGACTGTAAGTACAATTCGTTTTCCCTATAAAATGGATTTAACAAAAGCTTTTGACTGATTGGTAAATTTGTTTTGGTACGTGTTGCAGTCCCATTAGAGAAGTAGTTACCTACTTACAGAAGACTGTAGTGTATTTACTTGTTTTGTCGAATGGTTCTACCATTATTGCAGAGGTACATTATAAAAACTCCATAACTATAACTACAGAACACTTAAATAATATAATATTATAAAAACTTATTTTTGTAAAATATAAATCAACTTGTCTAGTAATACGCACTTAATAATTGCACCCGCAGAAGAGCGTATGTTCATGGCACTTCGCCCTTTTGTTGATAGAAGCAGTTTTTCGGCTATAACTTAATGACGGTATATCCGATTATGTCCGAAATAATTTTAATTTAAAGTATTTATTGAGGGCTACCTTTGTGTTTTTTTTTTTATATTTTTTGGTCACACGGTTTAAAAGTTAAGGGGGGGGCGGGGGACACAATTTATGCAACTTTCGGAGCGATTATTTCCAAAATTATTCACTTAATCAAAAAGGGTTATTAGGAACCCTATAATGTTTTTAAAAGACCTGTCGAATGATGTGCCAATAGTGTGTTAGCAGAAAAAATAAAATTACAGCTTCTGTTACATGTATGGAGTGCCCCGCCCCTAAAAATATTTTTATTATTTAGCTATCAAACTAAGTAGCGGCCACTAGAACACACCTATTTACCTAATTGCATCAATATTTATTCAGTAGTCTCTTGAGTAAAATGCCTGACATACGGACGGACAGACAGACGGACGGACATGACAAAACTGTAAAGGTTCCGTTTTTTGCCATTTTGGCTACGGAACCCTAACAATAAAAAAAACTAACATTGATATACCACAGACACAAAGATTCAAAGAGGCATACCTCTATTTTGATTTCGACAGCATTTAAAAAAAAACTCACCAAATTCAGGAATATTAAATAGCTTGTATAGTATCGCCAGAGACATTATTCACAAAACACATACGTAATTAAACATTCACTAAACCGCATTTGCACAAAAACACCTTAAATTCACAAAACAACAAGTTTTCCTTCTTTTTTTTTCTAAATATCTACCAACGTCCAAGACTCTATTACACTTTTAAACTATTTCACAATAAGAAGTAATAAAGAATAAAATAAAATAAAAAACGATAACTGTCTATGTGCTAGTCCACAGTATGAAACGACACCAATCATGATGACACATAAGCACAAACTAAATAACACGACCGAGGAAAACATTGCCAGTGTTGAATGCTCATTATATAGATCAGTTCTAGGAAAAACCTACGTTTAATACCAACCTGCATCTTTGCTTGTCAATCAAGTGTATATTATATACGTATAGAGTATATAACAAAAATGTACAACATGGTAGAAATTGTGTAACCCATGCATAACAGGTAAACAATTTTCCGAGATAACTCGATACAAAAATATTAAATATTTTTGTATCGAGTTATCTCGGAAAATTGTTTGTTGTTGAATTTTACTCAATGTAATATAAGAACAATAAATCATGGCGAGCAAGAAATTTTCTTGCTCGCCATGATTTTTTGTTCTTATATTACATTGAGTAAAATTCAAAAGGCAACCGATAAGAATTATGCTCTAACTAAGAAACCCTTATGATAGCTTGTTCGAATCCCACTTAAGTCATTTTTTCTTCATACATATAATATGTTTAAATTAGCATAAAACAAATTGTTTTTAAACTTTCGCGATTTTTATACTTAATCGCGTGAATTATTTAAAGGTACGATTTACCCGACGTTTCGATCGAATTGCACCGATCGTGGTCACGGGTGCAATTCGATCGAAACTTCGGGTAAATAAAAGGTTCGTACCTTTCAATAATTCACGCGATTAAGTCCCGAAATATATAGCATAAAAATGATTAAATATCACAAAAAGCAACACTAAATTATTTAATGAGTATTTATTTTATATACTCTATCTAGTTATTTTTATTTGTGTGTTACGTAAAAATAATATGAAGTTTTTAATTTACAATTAGGTTACTGCACCTACACATTCCATTTCTACATCACCCTAAGGTAGACTGGCAGAGAATGCTTTTAGCATTAAGTCCACCTTTGTACAACTTTGTGCATAAAGTTTTAAATATATAAATAAATTGTCAGCTGCCTGCCTATGAAAGTCACAATAAAATCAGTCAGTATAGCCTTTGCCGGGATTACCCATACTGAATAAAGATAAATTACTGAAAATGTTCGGTATGCTGGTGATAACTTTATGCCCCAGAATTATCTTAACGATATTTACTACCCGAACGAAGTTGTAACTTATGACAACATATTTTACAACAAATAAATAAATATAATAAGTTAAATTAATTTTTCTCACCTCGATAGTAAAAATAACGCCAATCGCATGATTCAATTGCCTTGTTATGTATAGCCACCATAGTTTAATAAAAATAATATATCGAATACTGGATATCTTTTAAAATTATACCAAATAGTTAGATTTAAAAAAAAAAAGAAAAGCACTTAGAACATTTTCAAAAAATGGAATGATCTCTATAGAACAAAAAGATGGAGCGAAATAATTGGCATACAAAACCATACTAACATGATTTATATTTATACTGTAGTAGGTAAACTCGAACGATGCGTAAAATAATTACCTATAAATCATCAACATGTGGTAAAAACCCATTTCATCGGATTGCAGCAGGTACCTACAGACCTACCTAAAATGACTGATACAGGGTTGACACATTGTAGGTAACTAACAAGTACAACGCTTTAAAGAGCAACAAGCTTTCACTCATACTAATATTATAAAGAGGAAAGTTTAATTGTTTGTTTGTATTGAATAGGCTCCGAAACTACTGGACGGATTTGAATAATTCTTTTATCGTTGTGAAGCTACACTAACCCCGGGTGACATAGGCTATTTTATCCCTGTAGTCCCACGGGAACGGGAACTACGCAGGTAGTCACTACATAGTATAAAACAAAGTCGCTTTCTCTGTCCCTATATCCCTATGTATGCTTAAATCTTTAAAACTATGCAACGGATTTTGATGCGGTTTTTTTAATAGATAGAGTGATTGAAGAGGAAGGTTTATATGTATAATAACATCCATTAAATAGTGGAGAAATAAGGAGCGGAACAGCAATAAGAAATGTTGCAAAAACGGGGAAAATTTACGCAGAAGAAGTTGCGCGGGTCAGCTAGTCTATACTAATATTATAAAGCTGAAGAATTTGTTTGAACGCGGTAATTTCAGGAACTACTGATCCGAATTGAAAAATTATTACTGTTGGATAGCCCTTGTATCGAGGAAGGCTATAGGCTATATAACATCACGTTACGACCAATTGGAGCGGAGCAGCAATGAGAAATGTTGCAAAAATAAGGGAAACATTTAATCATTTTTCATAGATGCACCGCTCCTATTGGTCGTAGCGTGATGTTATTATAGCCTATGGCAGTCACAAATAACATTGCTTTCTATCGGTAAAAGAATTTTCAAAATCGGATCCAGAGATTACCCCCAACACAACCTTTTTATAATATTAGATGCGGTTAAATATTTTGACTAATATGTTACATCTTAGAAAAAAACGAGTTTTAATTTTTTTCATACTCCTAATATTATAATTGATCTTGATGGACCGTTCCCTCAGTAGCCTATAAAAATTAAAGACTACGAATGTTTACGAAGCTCCATTTCTGAAAAAGATTAGACCTACTGAATACGACCCGACAAACGAGTAGCAAGTCTGAAATGGCAGTGGGCAGGACACATTTGAATCCAAATATCGATGTGTATGGAGTAAAGCTTGACTTGAATACTTGGGGGCTTGGCTAACTGAAGACTGGGGAAGCGATCTGGAAATAAGAACACGAATAGAAATCTCCCACAGTGAGGAGAGTATTGACCATATTTGACTACATAGTCAAATATGGTCAATACTCTCCAACAGCAATTTCAAAATCAGAACGCCCCTGAGCACTCGTCTGCTACATTTGGGCGTCTTCAATGCTACATTTGGCCCATAGTCCTCTACGGTTGCGAGGCCTGGACTTTGAAAGAAGACCTTCGTAAACGTATAGAGGCTTTCGAAATGTGGTGTTACTGGCGCATGCTCTCAATTAGCTGGACTCATGGATAGACTCATGGATCACGAACGCTAAAGTTTTAAGACGTTTCGGACAAGATCAGAAGAAAGTTGATGCAGGCTATCAAAGAAAAGCTGTCTACCGTTACCGGCCATGCCTTCAGGCACGTGAGATACCGAGTTACTACAACTGATTGTGATGGGCAAGATTGTGGGCAAACGTTGAGTAGGCCGTCGTAAAGTCATAGCTTCGAAATATTCGCGAGTGGATCTGAATCAAGAGCGCCGCGGAACTGTTCCACCTAGCTAGAGACAAGGAGAGTTTTTCAAAAAATCCTATTAGAAAGAATGAAAGCCGTCATGATCATGCTTACGTTACCACACTGTATCAACATCCTATTATGTTTTACCACAAGTACTGTTTATTCATGTTAACATAAGGTAATGTCTTCCAAATTGCGGTGAATTATTAAATTTATAGTGAAAAATATGATTAGGTAGTTACAACTACAATGACAATACATTATTTTACATTAATCAGGAAATATTACCCACAATTTAACGGTTAAAGAATATTCCACCACAATTTAATAGATGTTGTCCGCGACTACGTTCGCACGGAAAACTTGATATAATTTTGAATACGCTTATATTATGAAAATATATATATTACGGGTCTTAATCGCGTGAATAATTTAAGGTAAGAGTCTACCCGTGACCACGGTCATTGCAATACGGTCGAAACGTCGGGCAATAAACAAGGTATTTACTTTAAATTTTTCACGCGATTAAGACCCGTAATATATACATTTTCATAATGTGTACAAATCGCGAAAGTTTATCAACATTTACGCTTATATTAGCTTCACTTGTAACTAAGAAACTAACAATATCGAAATGAAATATTGCATGTGATATAGTACGGATGACAACACAATAACTTGGTAACTTGCGAGCTGATCTGATGATGTAGTGGCACTAGTTAAGGATGTATAGGTTTTGACGATTAACTTTAACCTAAGTACTCCTTATTAAACATATCGCAATGAAATTTTGCATGTGAATGTAGTTCCAAAGACAACACAATAAATTAGTAACTTGGAGCTGATCTGATGATGGAGCGGAATTTCGACAATATCGTTACCTACTGGTAAAATAATATCATGTGTTATGTTGCGCTTTGATAAAGATTGTAAATGTCATTATTATAATTACATTCCACCAAAAACATTTTCATGTAAATTGGCGCCAAGACGAGTTAAGTTGGTAAAAAAACGTTATCAGATCTTATGGAAAGCCAAGCTCCTAACTCTACCCGCCCTAACCTAATACTCTCTAATTCTCATCAAAACGTATATAGCGTATATTGGCGCCCCCCTAACATATATTGGCGCCAAAATTACGCCATATTGTTTTTTTATTTGAAAGTACCCAGTGTCACTCTCACAAATAAGACGAATCTAATGACACCTCTCAAGCTAAAACCATCAAACCGTTTAGCCTTCTCAGGACCGGATCCTGCTTTTCTAGTAGATGTTACAAAGAATCGGTCAGTGAAGAAAGAAGTGTACTAGAGCAATGTGAATCTGTTAAATAGTAGAAAGTAGGAAATATAGCAAATCCTGGATTTCGACATCAACCAATCAGAGTGTATATTTGTTTAAATTCTTTGAAATAAATAATTAAATATAAAATGCTAACGATTTATACTGCTTCAGTCCTTTTTTTACGTACTCTGCGTTTCAATGAGAAGATAATCGCGATAACTTCACTCTGTACCTACTTGTCAAAATTGTACCGCTAGCAACAAAAACTCATAAGTTGGGTAAAGTACGGTAATGGAACGGACGTAATATTTATTTTCTTTGAACTATGTAGGTATCTACCTGACATTTTTCTTTATCATAATAAATATAATATTATTAGTATTCTTTATTATTTAATAAACACGAAACATAAATAAGTAAATAGGCAAAATATAAGAATATTCTACACTTTAGTGGGCTTTCAGCCAGACGTAATTTTTTTTTTTACCTAAAACATAATAAATAGTAAAATACAGTTCATTAGAGTAGGTAGGTACTTCTGTGTAATACTAATGACACCGTTTTACAAATTTTATTGCTGACCTTACGTCATACAATGAAGTTGCAGTCGTAATGCGAAACAAAATGTCATCATGACAGTTATCAACTCATTTGAAACGCATAGTAACTCCCGATATTTGACAAAATGGATCTAGTAACTCTAGTGGAGAAGGAGATGCATTATACTCGTATCATTATGATTTCACACTAAACACCTGACATGAGTAATCGACGCATGTCATGTTTTACAACTGCCCCCCCAATTCAGAAAGCACAAGTTTACAACTATAACGGTTCCGTTTTGCCATTTTGGCTACGGAACTAAAAAACCCTCAAATTGATAATAGTGTACTATGTAAACTCTTGCGCACATAATGCGGTTACAGGACCAAGTTGGTGATATCATTTCATTGTGTGTTCATATTAAGGGTTACGACTAATAATATCTAACTGAGATTTCTTCGAAAGTCATTCTTCAACAAAGTACAATAGTTGTAAGCTGTAATACGTTAATTTGTCTTCATTTTGTACAACCACGATGACGTAAGTGATGATCTGATTTAAACGAAATTTCCTGGTATGACATTTAATATGGTTTGTGTATAATTAGTGGCAGCACCTTAACAAAACAAACAAACATTGGCAATTTGGCTAACTGAAAGCTAACGTACATGACTATACATTTCCGCCGGATACCCGGAACATTTGAAACGTCCTTACTATAAACGGTTGCCAGGCATCTGGTGTCGGTTAACCGGCTACTCGGCAGCCGAGACGTGTGAAAAGGAAGAAAACAAAAAACTCTTTTTGATAAGTTCCTTTTAACAAGCTAATAGAACAGTAAAACTTTCATAATTTTGTGCAAGAGTAAAAACTATCACAGTTTATAAAAAGGTTTGAATGAATCAGTTTCATCTCGATACTTACCGAATCTATTTAAGCATGCGAGACGATACGATGACGTAAAAAAAATAAGAAAAGGTACAAAGTGACGCCAGTCATGCGCACACGCAGTCTAGACGTGCTCTGAGTCTGTCGCCTCTCTATCTAATATTAGTGCAGCTGTCGACTGCTATGAGAGCATGGAACATTGTATAAATTATAAATATATACAGAAAGGCCAGATTTCGCAACAGTAAAAGTATTATGAAAGTATATATATTACGGGTCTTAATCGCGTAAATAATTTAATGTAAAATACCTTGTTTATAGTAAAAGTATTAAAGAAGAGTAAAGTATAACCAGCAATAACATCGTCCCGGCATCCTTCCACCAGTGTGTGACGCTGGCGGAGAAGGGGGGGGGGAGTGGCTGTTCGGGGTCCCTGTTGGCTAGGGGCTACGACCTTAAGGTTAACTTTTCTGTTGTAGTAAATAAAAAGTAGGTCATCGTGCTGTTACTGTGGCCTAAATCGGGTTATGTTTAATGTGTTTATCTGTGTCTTTCTTTGGTATTGTAGCTACTCTAAGACGATGGATATATTTGGACGCGGTTTAAGCTAAGAGCAAACCAGCCCGTATAATAGGCTTCATATCATAATAAACATTAACAAAAAAAAACTCAAACATTAACGCTGTGCATTTTTGAATATTTTGGAATGGTTTGGTTTACAAACGTGTAAATTTTCAAAATGACAATGACAACGACATGACAATTAAAAAGTTTGTCTCAGAAAAAGATACATACTGATGAAATTTGAATAATATTTCTCGATCTTACTGACATAATAATAAAAAACAATCGTTACCCGGACTAGAACTAGAGTCTTCTGGTTTCTGGACCGCCCGATTTCCCCCATCTGAGCTATAATAACATAGTAGATGGTGGCGAAATTTACCTTCGTTCTCTCTCCCTCAGTCTTACGAATTTTCGATCAGGGTCACGTGACCTACGAATTTTCGAACAGGATCACGTGATCCTGACGCGAGTTTAAAATCTCTCAACGCCGCTAAAGAAGTTTTCACTGCAAAAATCCGTATCAAAATTGTTCCATTCGTTTGGAAGCTAATATGCCCCAGACAAAAACATGGATCTTTTGTGTACTGGATATAAAAAAGATTAGTTTCGCTTAAACTTTAAGCGCTTGATATACTCGTAGCAAGCAACTAACTAAAATATGTAGACCCGCACCCGTCACCACCACTTGTACAGTGCCTACACCGCTAAGCAGTGACAAAGCACATAGCGTCACAGAGTCAACAAACGAAGGTTATTCTCGTTTGCTTGTTGAACTTGATCCGCCAATAAATTATTTAAACTGTGAGCCCAAACAAAGGAAACCGCTACTGATTTGACCACATTATGACCGCATTAGAAAACAACGCGAGTAAAGCATGGCAACTCGACTTTTTTTAGTGTTTCGTACCAAAATAGGCAAAATTAGAATTCTTGTGGCATTGACCTTGGTGTTTGTATGTTATATTGAGCTAAAAATTGGCGCAGGATCGACGGCTTTGGTCGCCGATTATATAGCAAGTTTCGGCGGCCTATTCGTAAAGGAGTCGAGTTGATACACGGATGATTTTTAGTGGGGGCAGGAGGCCTACTCTATTTCAATTAAAACGAAGTTTCGATCAAAAATTAAGTGGTGATATAGAGAGCCAGCAACATTAATTTAATCCACTCGTTCCAGAAAATCGTCCATTGGTTCGATCTTGTTGTGCTTATCGAAAAATTAATAAGACTGCCTCCAGCGTCTCACCCGGGTGCTGGAGGTGTACCTAGGCATTTTCTACTGCCATAAAAAAATATATCGACTGATTTAAGTGCTACGAGCCGAAATTTGGCGCAGGATGAACGGGCTAGGACTCTAGGAGGCACAGATGGGAGTGACATTTTCAAAAAACGGTAACCAATCTATGCGCCGATAGTGGTAACGTCAGAAATCATTATATCACGCTGTCTAATACAAATTTAGTACTTATGTACTAATTTTGATTAGGTATAAATAAATTAACTATTTTATCATATCACCAGATGGCAGTGAACCTGTCATAATATAAAATGTTTTTACAAATAAAGAATTTCTGATTATATGTATTCTAAATCGCGATAGGGTTCGTTGACATTATCTCCATATCCACACGTGGAGCAAGACTGGATCTTAGTGGAAGGATTTTCTGTTTATAGTTATCTCTATTTTTATTACCCGACTGTAAGGAAGGGTTACATTTTGAATAAATGAGTTGTACAAAGAGTGCGTTATCAAGTGAAGTGGACACGCGATCACTAAAAGGTTATGTAATACAATAATAATCTATACTAATATTATAAAACTGAAGAGTTTGTTTGAACGCGATAATCGCAGGAACTACTAGTTCGAATTGAAAATTTATCGAGGAAGGCTATAGGCTATATAACATCACGATCCGACTAATATGAGCGGAGCAGCAATGAAAAATGTTGCAAAAACGGGGAAAATTTACGCAGACGAAGTTGCGCGGGTCAGCTAGTTAATGTTACTAGCTGTTAGATAATGTTACAAGCTGTTCCGCACAATTTCGTATGCGTCAATTTTGCTATATTTATGCGTCGTCATAAGATTATCGCGTTCAAACAAACAAACTCTTCAACTTTATAACATTAGTATAGATATAACAAACATGAACATACCATAAACACCAGTGACCTTCATAGTGTTAATAATATTAAACAATTAACGTTAATAGCTTCAAGTCATTTGATATATTTTTAATTATTATTTGAAATGTGATTATATAATCTATGTGTAATTAGGTAATCGCAGTTGAGGTTTATTACTGCCCGTGCCTAACGAATAATCGGTTTGACTAAACACTCAACACCAAAAAAGATACGATACTTCATTTTGAGTCGTGCTTAAAAGTATTTTTGTCTCCACTATTCACATTTATGTTACAGTGACAGCGTGAGAGTTTACGGCGTCTTAAATGTAAGTAGCATTTCATTTTATTACACGTTAAAGTTTATAAGGCTTGTTGTCTGTTACTATTTCGCGTGAAACTACTGAACAGATTTTGGTGAAACTTTATTCATACATTAGAATTAGACGCGAATGGAGCGAATCCAAATTCATAATTCATGTATAACAGAGGGTTACAATTTCCCTGAGGTAACTCGGTAAAGGAATATATCAGTTGTTTTTAGTATCTTTTTTTTTCCTAAAATAGGCGACTCCCGCAGTAGGGTACAAGCCCTGTGTCGCGGGGGACTTTACAAACGTACAATTCACGGACACACATTACACTCAGAGTTGGAATAACAATTTGTGGATCACACAAAATGGCGTGCCGTGTGGGAATCGAACCCACGACCTCTTGCGTAGCAGTCGGACACACTCCCACCGCGCCACAGAGGCAGTCATCTGTATCATTAACTAAGTACAATTGAAAGGAAAGCCGAAAAGAGCAGTGTTCTAAGGACTCTTTGCCAAGTCTTTTATAATGCCAAGTTCTTAAAGCAATAGGTAAAGCCTGAGAAATAGTAATTTGGTGCTGAAAAATGAGGATATCTGAAAAGTTTTCTGAAAGTTGTGAAAATTGGTGAACAGTATGTTAGTGTAGGATTTGCGATGAGCGTACGCCAAAACGATTGAGTTAAGAAAAAAAATCATAACATAAATTATAGATAATGTTCTCTAGATTAATTTTGTAATTCATGTTTTTGTCGTAAAATGAGTCGGAAAAGAGATATTGTCCAAAAACTGATTTTAGGGGCAATTTTTCCAATATGGCGGCGCGAGCGGGAAAGTTACGGTGGCAAATTCGAAATTCGGAAAGAGCTAACTAAAATCACCAATTTTTAAAACTACTTAAAGGTGTATAGGTAAGATAGCAAAAAAAAGGAAAAGAATTCAAAATGAGATTTTTTACATTCTGAAAAGACCTCTTTGCTTAAAGCCAAATTGAGGTTCATGGAAAAATACAAAAAAAAATATCAAACTAACATTATTCCACAGAACAAAGTAAATAAAGCGCCATTAAAAAAGCAAAAAGTAACGAAGACGCGTGTAAAGTATACCTACTCGACTTCTTGGAAGTAATGTTTGCAAACAAGCAATTACGGTCTATGAATATGATTAAATACAATACTATCGAAATGCCCCGACTCCCGAACAACTGTTCTCATACAAAATACTCAGGGTAACTGATTTAAAAGGTAAGTAACCATCTCGTTGCCCCGCCCGACAATCAGGGTAAGAATGTCTAAATCTCATAATGTTCAATTACCACAATGTCCTATTCCCGAAATGTCCAATTACCACTACGTCAGAACATCAATCAAATCAAATCATTTATTACAAAATTTCATGAGTTCGCCTTGTTATGCCTTGTGGCGTACAAAAGCAGTAGGATATATACTGAGGATAGCAACATAAGATTGAAATAAAATCAATAAAATAAGACTACAATTACATTACAATCTATACCAATAATATAAAGCGGAAGAGTTTGTTTGTTTGTTTATACGCGCTAATCTCAGGAACTACTGGTCCGATTTGAAAAAATCTTTTTTTGTTGGATAACCCATTTATCGAGGAAGGCTATAGGCTATATAATATCGCGCTACGACTAATACGAGCGGAGTAGCGACGTGAAATGTTGCAAAAACGGGGAAAATTTACGCATACGAAGTTGCGCGGGACAGCTAGTAATTAATAAAATTACAAATTGCAGTTAAGCCCGAATCGAAATTTATATCAATAAAAATATTATTAAAAAGGGTCCCACCACATCTTTAATTTGGTCATTGTGGGAATCGGGCATAGCAGTAATTGGACATTGTAACAATTGAACATTTCAGGAATTGGACATTCTAATAATTGGATATTTTTATTTCTGAACTTGTATTTCGCCCGAGCCATGGAATCTAGTAATCCCACCCCTTTATTTGGAAGGCATTACTAGATTCCATGCCCTTGAACGTATGTGTGCGTTGCTTGAGCGCGTTGTACGGAGGTTCCTTTCCGTACTTTCGGTAGATACTTTGTACTTCTCTATGTATTTATATAAAAGTTCTGGTGAATAACTTACTATTTCAACCCCAATTATTGGAATTAGATAGTGGAAATGTGAAAATACTTACGATGAGCCCTTTAATTCAATACCCACATTGCGGTATTCGCATTTTTTTACACCTCTTGTTTTTGACATTTCACAGCGTTCATGTTTGTTTTTTCAAACGTTCACTTATCTAAGCATACTTAGGCGGTCAAGACAAAATTAACGACCTCTCAATTTTTTAATTCGCGTTGTGGTTTAAAAGATATGGGGTAATAAAAAATATTATATACATCTATACTAATATTATAAAGCTGAAGAATTTGTTTAAACGTGGTAATCTCAGGAACTACTGATCCGAATTGAAAAGTTCACTGTTGGATAGCCCTAATGGGCTATCCAACAGTGAACTTTTCAATTCGTTGTGCGTGATGTTATATAGCCTATAGCCTTCCTCGATTAATATCGAGGAAGGCCATAGGCTATATAACATCACGCTACGACCAATGGGAGCGGAGCAGCAATGAAAAATGTTGCAAAAACGGGGAAAGTTGACGCATACCTAGTTGGTTTGTGAAATATTACCTTTTTAGCCGACTGTGGAGGGTATTTGACGTGTATGTATGTATGTGTGTTCCTTTGTGGCACTATATAGACCAAACGCGTGGGCCGATTCTGATGATTGCGATCGTCACTAAAGACATGACAGCAATCAAAATTCAAAATGGCGACCGCCAGGTGCCATTATTGTGATAGAGAAAAAAAATAAAGTCAACAAATTATGTCATGTGGAGTATCATCGTGTAGGTATTTTGAAATCCTGATGGGGTTTTTTATATCATTTTTCATTTAAAATAACCGTTTAGGATATATAGCTATTTAAAGTTTGTTACCAACTATTTTCACTCAAGTTCGGTAGTTACAGTTTATTACGTTACATTACGTCTTAAAAAGTATTAAATAAAAAAATATATTGTAAAAAGTCAGCGATCTACCCGTTACCACGGTCGTTGCAATAGGGTCGAAACGTCGGGCAGTAAACAAGGTATTTTACCTTAAATTATTCATGCTATTAAGATCCGTAGTATATATAACATTATAATGTGTACAAATAGCGGAAGTTTATCAACATTTCTATTTAAAAAATCAAGAAATCCGCCTGCTTAAAAAGGATTGAAATAAGATAACCTTAAAACATTGCAGTGGGAGGCAATTTAGTAAGTTCACTGGGATTCATGAATGCCTCTGACTGCATAATTTAAGTTTATCTTGTTTTAATCTTTTTTAAGCAGGCGGGTTCTTGATTTTTTTAAATATATATTTATTATTAAATAATGAACTTAACATCAGAGTATGGAAAATTTATCATTGAACAGATGTGTCAATACACGTGTAGAAAAAAAACGAGACAAAAACAAGAATTAGTAAAAAAAAATAACCAAACAACAGTTCTTATTAGCGATGCAAAAAAACAACTGGCCTGTGCGCGTGCGCGCGCGCAGCTTTCAATTTGATCAATAAGTCATTTTTAAGTAGGTTGGTGGAAGTTACATTGTTTCGTGTTTTCCTTATGTATTTAACTAAGTATACAATAGCGTAGATCGTTAATAATACTGTAATATTATCATTATTTGGTTTTGTACTTACTGCTTCGATACATCTTAATCTATACTAATATTATAAAGCTGAAGAGTGTGTTTGTTTGAACGCGGTAATCTCAGGAACTACTGAACCGAATTGAAAAAATATTTTTCTGTTGGGTAGCCCATTTATCGAGGAAGGCAATAGGCTATATAACATTACGCTACGAGCAATAGGAGCGGAGCAACAATGAGAAATGTTGCAAAAATGGGGAAAATTTACGCAGACGAAGTTACGCGGGACTAATAGTATACTTATTATACAATTGTTGTGAGTCTCAATCGAGTTTGATGTATATCTTAATTCTTGTTTTCTTAATTAAAATATAATAATAAAATAGTGGAACAATTCACACAACGCCATCTAATAAACATACTAATATATTTCTAAATATATACATATCTATGTATTTAAAAAACCGGGCAAGAGCATGTCGGACCATGCTCAGTGTAGGGTTCCGCAGTCTTGAATAATTGCTTCAGCAGAAGAGCGTATGTTCATGGCACTTACGCCCTTTTGTTGAGAAACAGTTTTACGGCAATAACTCAATGACGGTTTATCCGATCATTTCTGTGCTCCCCCCCCCCTAAAATTAATTATTTTTATTATTTAGCTATCAAATTCAGTAGCGGCTACTACAATACACCTTTTCACCAAATTTCATCAATATTCAATGAGTAAAAGGCCACATGACATACGGACGGACAGACAGCAACTCAACATCTAACGGAGATGTTTGAAATCATCATAATGTGCATTTTATTTTGATGACAAATACGCCCACGGAGGTCAAGTTTCTAAGCCATTTTGAGTTAACTAATAAATTATGTACGTACTATATATTTGATAGTATGCCACCTCGATCGCCTATTTATAATTTTTACCCGATTGTAAAGAAGGTTGTATTTTTGTATGTATGTATGTAATATTCTTTATTACCTGATATCTCACAATCCACTGAATGGATTTATACAATTCAGACGTCGTTAGATTCGTCTTGATCGCCCGAGTGTTCTTATATATGTGACGTTTGAAAAAATACACAGTACAAATATGGCAGCTGTGACATGTCAAATTAAAGAGGTGTGAAAAAAAAAGTTGTTTTGAATACTGCAATATGGGTATCAAATTAAAGGGCTCATCTTAAGCATTTCAAAAATGTATAACATGATTATGACTGTAATACTAAAAAAGTTAGTTAGCAACCATTCTTTTTTCAATTTTCAATACTTGACAATAGCTGTGATAAAAGTTAGTTGTTACATCGGTTACATCCTACAACTACTAAAAAGTATGAAATAAAAAAATAAATTATAAAAATAAAAAAACCCGCCTGCACAAAAAAGATGGAAATAAGATCCCCAACAGAATTAAATAATTTATATTTTTTATTGTTGTCATAGTATTTACATATTAGATATATTTCGGGACTTAATCGCGTGAATTATTTAAAGATACGAACGTTTTATTTACCGGGTTACACCGACCGTGGTATCTGATACCAAACTAAGCAGAGCTTGTACTATGGAAACCAGACAACTGACAAACATACTTATATATTTTTAAATACATATATATTATAGATAAATAACACCCAGACAGAGAATAAACCATCTTGCTCATCACAGAAAGTTTTATCCTGGGTGGGGATCGAACCCACGACCTCTTGCGTAGCAGTCGGATACATTAATCTCAAAACACTGTTTGCAGGTTATGTGAATTTTGAGATAAATCGCTTAAAACGCGCACTTGAGTCGATTCGCTTGCGAGTTTGTATCTGACCGGTTAGTTGTATTACCTACTAACGATTATTCTTATCATGTCCTAGAGTGGAGACCGCGACTCGGTAAACGAAAGGTAGGACGACCAGTCCATCTGGCTTTAAGAAAGTAGCTGGAATGAGTTAGATTCGGAAGGCGAAGGACCGGATGTTGTGGCGTAAGTTAGGAGAGGCCTATGTCCAGCAGTGGACCGATACAGGCTGATTAATTGATTGATTCTTATCATGACCTTCGTTTTTTGTTTACTACATAATTATTAACAACGTTTGTTCCACTTATTAAATGAATTATCTATATTTTTACCATTGAGAATAAATATCAGTTATTTTATGAAAAGTAGCTTTTATATTCTACTAGCTGTGCCCCGCGGTGTTACCCGCGGTTTATTAGCCTATGTGTTAATCCAGGGTGTCAGCTAACCCCATACCAAATTTTATTAAAATCGCTCCAGTCGTCAAGACGTGAAGAAGTAACAAACATACACACTCACATACTCACAAACTTTCGCCTTTATAATATTAGTGTGAAGTGTGATTCCTTTAACTCCAAATTCCCATAACAATAAATTAAATGAAAGACGACAGTGTTACCAGGAGAAAATAAACGCGTCTTTTCTAATAATAACAGATATATTTTCGTACAAAACAGTACGTAATAGGTACCTGATTCCAGGAGGAGAATTCTTCGAGAATGGTTCTATTTACGTCACAGGGCGCTGACGTCAAACCTTTGAAAGAGCCTCCCTCCCCCGCCCCTACGGCGGGTTGCGAATCTTTTGTTTGTAATGCCTTTACGTAGACGAATATTTTAAGTTCGAATAAAACGAAGTTACAACGGTATTTGGTACATTATGTGTCCTACAAAATTAGTCTGGATTTTTAGATATTTCGATGTTAAGTTTCAATGATGCCTAAAATATTGTCACAACGAAAGAACAATGAGCCGACTTATCACGAAAATCTAAATGAAGAAATTTCACTATTTAGGTGCTTCTATGTTCCAGGCTATAGTTCTGGTGTCTTATAAATAATCTAGGACTTTTTATACATTAAAACATTCCTAGAAAAATAGTCAGTCGAATAACGTAATCGCCATTCAAATCAGATCAGTAGTTTTTTGCGAAAATCGCGAATATTACAGACAGTAGCAGCGCAGTACAGATTAAACACAGAATCACTTTTTTGAGGCTGATTAAAAAAGTCATCTACCTAAAACAGAAGTAGTAATGTCTACGCGGTAGAAGCCTCAAAGACTAGAAAAAGATAGTGTCAAATATTATTTTAAGGAAAATGGTTTACGTTTAATCTTTCCGAATTACAACGTATCAACTGAACTCTAAAGTTTTAGTGGTAAGTAAACATTGGACTATTGTTTAATCCAATATTAGATCATGGATATATGGCTGAGGATATTTTGTTGGGGAACAACAAAATATCTTCATACACGTGGCCCGAACGTATCCAAATAACTTTAGCTAAAATTTAGTATAACGTAAACATAATCCCAAACATTTAGGTACAGTATTAGCTAAATTAAAACTAGCACATTGTAGCTGCAGACTGGGCAGTCTATTTTCATAATAGGCTACAAGTACGTCGCCCGTCAGGGGCCGCCTACATCAAATTACCTTTAGAACAAGTAAACACAAAGTTTCTTTGTACATTCAGAAAATATTGAAAGTACAGAATACAGAAGGTAAGCTTGCAATTGCAATGGATTTGTAGATAGTCTTCGTACAATGAACAAATAATTAATCCTTTTACTATTACTTTCTTCGTTCT
Source organism: Herminia tarsipennalis (assembly GCA_945859575.2). Lineage (NCBI taxonomy): Eukaryota > Metazoa > Arthropoda > Insecta > Lepidoptera > Erebidae > Herminia > Herminia tarsipennalis. The sequence goes on along the minus strand of OX243834.2, from coordinate 1,516,596 downwards.
TTCCATGTACACAGACATCGATCAGGGACACGGAATCTTAGAACATCTTCGACTTAGTGTTTCGAGATTTCGTATACTGGAACGATGTATGCGAAGTACATGTATGGAGCTTAAATTGTGACAGGAAGAGGGGGGCGGGGGCGGCAACTAAATCAACAGAATTAGAGATGCCATTACGCATTACTTTAGTTATAATTAGTATTACTAAATCATGTTTTGTGATTATTTTCGTTAAAAAAATGTTTTTTTTTTAAAACAAACGAAGTACGTTTAAAGTTACCTTTTGTAATTTATGTATTTTGTGTTACATCCAAGGCATCTGAGTTAACACCCACGCTATATCGTTCGGTATATTGTAACGTATTTCTCGATAACTAATCTTTATTCATAACAATATAAACACGAAATTATATTTTCCCGTGTCTTGTTTTCATGTTAAAGTGTGTCACTGTGTAATTGATGGTATCTAAGATGTAAGAGTGTGGTACCTAAATGGTTCTTATGTTGCTCGAATCTTTTCCCCTTATCCAAAGTAATATTATAAACTAGCTGACCCGCGCAACTTCGTCTGCGTGATTTTTTCCCGTTTTTGCAACATTTTTCATTGCTGATCCGCGCCTATTGGTCGTAGTGTGATGTTATATAGCCTTGCTCGATAAATGGGCTACCCAATAGAAATAGATTTCTTAATTCGGACCAGTAGTTACTGAGATTACCGCGTTCAAACAAACAAACTCTTCAGCTTTATAATATTAGAATAGATGTGAAAGTAACTCTGACTCACTGAACCGATTTAGATGAATTATAGAATTTTATAAGCTACGGGTCTTAATCAGCTAAATACCTTTGTTTTATTGCTCGAAGTTGAGTTGATGATATTAAAACATTCAACAGCTAGTTGTGCAGTCGTAGGCATTAATGAATCTCGATGAACTAAGTAAAGTGCCTCCGACTGCATGAAATTATATAATTACTAGCTTTGGCCCGCGGCTCCGCCCGCGTGGATGTCGGTTATCGCGATAAAAACTATCCTATGTCCTTCCCCGGGACTCATACTATCTCCATACCAAATGTCATCTAAATCGGTTCAGCGGTTTGAGCGTGAAAGCGTAACAGACAGACAGACAGACAGACAGACAGAGTTACTTTCACATTTATAATATTAGTAAGGATGTAGGGGATCTTGTTTCCATCTTTTTGTGAAGGCGGCTTTTTCTATTTTTTACATATATTGTTTTAACTTGATAAAAATGCACCATGGTATCCATTTCCTTTATTCATAATACGCAGTATTTCAACTAGCGATTTAATGTTTTAATATTTTTAATGTTTGAATGTTTTATTTAATGCTTTTAAGTAGCTGTAGGATGTAACAACTAACTGTTATCACAGCTCTTACTAAGTATTAAAAATTGAACAAAAAATGGTTGCTAACTAACTTTTTTAGTATTACAGTCATACCATATTAATCATGTCATACCTTTTTGAAATGTTTAAGATGACCCCTTTAATTTGATACCCATATTGCAGTATTCAAAACTACTTTTTTTTCACACCTCTTTATTTTGACAACTCACAGCCGCCATGTTTGTTTTTTTAAACGTCACATATCTAAGAACACTTGGGCGATCAAGACGATTGTTTAAATCTGTTCACTGTATTGTGAGATATCAAGTAATTTGTGGGGGAAATATAATATAATAATATCTTGGGACAACTCACACAACGCTATCTGATCCCAAACTAAGCAGAGCTTGTACAAATGGAAACCAGACAACTGATAAACATACTTATATATTTCTAAATACATACATATTATAGATAAATAACACCCAGACACAGAATAAACCATCGTGCTCATCACACAAAGTTTTATCCTGGGTGGGGATCGAACCCACGACCTCTTGCGTAGCAGTCGGAAACACTCCCACCGCGCCACAGAGGCAGTCCTCAAATGGAGGGCTAGGGTCCCTTTTTTGAACAAAACAATTCTAATCTTAGCCAAAACAACATTTAATTTCGCGAAATGAGGAAACAGGTAAATGTACAACTTCTGAACGTCAATTGTTATACAAGAGGAAAAGGGAGAAAACGTGACTGCTAATAATATTCTGTTACTATGGTAAAGTCAGTTCAATAACTGAGGAGTTTTTGATTACACTACTTGCAGACTTGGTCGACTGATGTCAGTTTGTATGTAATTAGGTAATTTTTAGGGTTCTGTACCTCAAAAGGAAAAAATCCTTACAGGATCACCTCGGTGTCCGTCCGTCCGTCTGTCTGTCAAGACCCTTTATCTCGCGTAGAGGTATTGAGTTGAAATTAAAACCGTATAGGTATTTACTCAGGTCTACAGTCCCTTCAAGCTGTAAAAAGATCAAATTTCTAAGGTAACGTAAAAAAAGATACGGCTGTATATTCCTGAACGATTTATAATAGTAAAACCCCGACACGCACACGCAAAGGTAAAATATGTCTGTTTAACATGGTGTATAGTATATTAGTCGCAGCACCTTACCCCATATCAAGTTTATAAACATTCAAACATTGTAAAATTGTCAATGAGTGGCCGCGAGTTTTTATTGCCAGGTTCTTTTCTCCGGTTTTACCTATTACCTATTGTTTGCGAACTTGGCATTACATGTACATGTAGAATCCCGACGTATCACAAGAGTTATTTTTGCATCCTAAGTGAATAAAGAATTTTGATTTTGATTTACCAGGGTTCTGCGAAATATATATTTTAGAAATGTTGAAAAAAAAAGAACGTAATTGCCTGCGTAGAAATGACAACATGAAGAAACCACGTTGGATAGTGGACATTTGGTAACTATGCCGAGATCTGTCAGATTAATTCCCCCCCCCCCCTTCCTCATCTCCATAAAATAAAAGGCATTTGGTAGGTGTTCCGTTATGTTAAAAGTTTGGGTGTAAGTGAATAGCAGTGGGCTATAGAGGTCGGTATTTTGAGCACAGAGTCGATAAACTTGCGTCAACCCTCCCTTAACGTATAAGGGGTTAAAAATGTTTTACATTTTTTCCACACGCACGGAAAGACTAGATGCTAATAAATTGCAATCCAACTAAACTACGAAGTCAGTTTCACTGCCAAGATCTCGTATCTATGGCGCTTAGATGTGTTTATGACTTCGGTAAATAGAAAACTGCTAAGAATGCAATGACTATATCACTTTTTATGTGGGTTTGCAACGAGCCAATGAACTTAGTCGCGTTTTTATACGTCAGTTACTGCTGGTAAATATAGAATGGGCTACATTTTTTATCCGACTGTGCAAGTAGGAGGGTTATGTTTTCGAGTTTATGTATATGTGTATATTTCTTTGGCACGCTCTAGAGCATAAATGGCTTGAATTTAGTTGCAGAGATATCGTTAGATTCGTCTCAGTTGTGAGAGTGACACTTGGTACATCAAAATTACAAAAAAAAAAAAAAAAACAATATGGCGGATTGTTGGCGACAAAATATATGTATTTTAATATTATAAAGTTGAAGTTTGTTTTTTTGTTTGAACGCGGTAATCTCAGAAACTACTGATCCGAATCGACAACTTATTTCACTGTTGGATAGCCCATTTATCGAGGAAGGCTATATGCTATACATATAACATTACGCTACGAGCAATAGGAGCAGAGCAGCAATGAGAAATGTGGCAAAAACGGGGAAAATTTACGCAGACGAAGTTGCGTGGGACAGTTAGTCAGTTATAAATTTTAAGCAGTTGGATTTTTTGTTTTGTAATTTACTATGTGTACTTGCCGACATTTTCTTTTTAACTAAGTATAAATCTATCTTTAAAATGTATTATTTACATGTAATGAATTGGTGCTGAACCTTTATAAATAACAATTTTTTTTTTGGCTCTTTGCCTAGCAGTGTACATGTATCTTTAATATAATGAAACAAAAACTTATTTAAATATTCTTTTTTTTTTTGCTTAATTAGGTCTAGATAAAGAGTGGTTGTAGATATTATTTTTAAATAGTGATAATTTTCTGTTATTATTATTTTGACCAGAAAATTGTAATCAATATTACAATCCATCATAAATAGCCTACATACATTTGTCTAGTCTACACAAATAATTATGACAGGTAATAAAGAATTGATAAGTTTCATTCATGGAAAAACCAAAAAAATCTTATGTCATACAATTTTTCAAATTCCCCAGTACAAATACCCACGAGATTTGAGATTAGAACAATATTATTGTCATTGACTTATGTTATTGACCATACAAAAATAATTTTTAATCTGATAATTACAATAATCAGATTAGGGATAACTTCAATGAGAATTATCACATCCTGGCTTATTTGACATAATAATGTAAAGTACATATAATATTATTGCCACAATAAAAGCTAGGGTTCCCATGATTAGGCCAATCTGATTTAATCAAAAAGTTACAAACTTAAACAACTTTTCATACTGCAAAAATAAGGTTATGTTTTTAAAATTAAATCTCAAGTTAAATAACATCTAATGGTCACTAAAACATAATATAATAACTTTATTTTTATTCATATAATTATATTTAATATACCATTTGGTTTGTCACGCAACTATTTCACTTTCCAAAACTCTTGTTATATAAAATTAATAAATGTTTAATGGACTTTTTATAGTTTTTTCTAATAAATCTGACTATTTATGACTTTATGACTTTCTTCCATCTGGCAATTCGCAATATGATGCCTAATGTGACACTTGCATCATTTGCATGAGTCATGCATGTGAATGGAATGCTATTTGTAAAATGACTGATCAACAGGTCAACTATGTATGTGATAGTTTATTTCCTTTCTTTCCATTTTATTGTTCTCATTATGCTTGTTGAATTTATTCTTAGCCACTGACCTTTAAAGGCATACTCATACCATAGAGGTCAGTGCCCTTAACAAGTTAAAATTCCCATCATAGCATAAGAAATATAATATAACTAGCTGTCCCGCGCAACTTCGTATGCGTAATTTCTCCCCGTTTTTGCAACATTTCTCGTCGCTTCTCCGCTTCTATTAGTCGTAGCGCGATGTTATATAGCCTATAGCCTTCCTCGATAAATGAGCTATCCAACAAAAAAAGAATTTTTCAAATCGGGCCAGTAGATCCTGAGATTAGCGCGTTTAAACAAACAAACAAACAAACTCTTCCGCTTTATAATATTAGTATAGATTATAAAATATTTATTTTGTAACAGATAAATGTCTATGCATAGAAGTCAATTTGCATCGTATGAGAACTGCACCTCCCATGGTGAAAAATCAGACTGCATTGTTATGCTACAGATCTATTAATTTGATGATTTTTTAAAGTTACTTTTTATTAACTCATAATTAAATGAGTGATTAATTTTTTGGCTTATCATTATATTTATCATTATCGTATTTGTACTTAGTAACAAGACAGAAAAAATGTTCAGCTTTATTTGGAATAATACTTAATACAAAAACTTGGATTAATACTTGAAGAAAAAATAATAAATTAATGAAAATGTAGCAAGTAGTAATTATTTTTATATTAAATAAGAACATAATGGTATTATTGAATTACACAACATAAAATTTAAAGGAAATCCCATAGAATTCTAGTAAAAAATGATAAAAGATTAGATGTTGTTCCATAACCGTGTATGAAGCAGGGTTGCCATAAATTAGTTTTGAATAAATACAAATGATGTTTTTATTAAATAAATATTTAATAAAAAAAAAATTGCTTGTAAATGAATGTTCAGAAAAACGTAAAAATGCTTGTTTTTTTTGTGTATTCTATCCAACACCAATAAGAAGCTCATTCAGTGATATCCAATGAAAAAATGAGAAGGTAACCATGCTTAGAAGAGAAAATGCTTTAATATGATATTGTTTCTAAACATAATGGCACTGCACATATCATGCTGCTGCAATATCGAGATTGTTTTACTTATAAATAAGTCTCTTTTGATCTCATAACTTTAAAAATAAGTTTAGACAAGGCCAAAATACTCAATAAATAAAATACACACTCAATATTATTACACAGATAAACCTCAACCTCTAACCAGTAACCTCTATAGTGCTAATACGCTGGACTCCATGCAAAGTAACAGCATTTTAAATGTCAAATTGAATCACCATCCAGTGAACTTTTTGACACTTTTAACATTTGGCCATTGTTGTTATCCTTGTTACTTACACATGTGTTGAATGACTGTCCAAATATATGTTTCGTACATTCTTAACTTTCGCAATTTGTATAACAACATTATAGAATAAAAAAATAAAAATAAAAAATTACTAGCAATGTGGGATATCTATAGCAATCTTGTTAACCCCTCCAGCTAAGCTCAAAGAATTGTGTTAGGAGTGGGTTCACGTCGGTAGTTTAATGGATAGGATTCGAACCCGCGACCTCACGATTGCTAGACCGATGCCTTAGCCACTAGGCTACCGCCACTTCAAGAATTTTATAAGCTATTAGTCTTAGTCGCGTAAATATTTTATACTAAGGCTAAATACCTTTGTTTATTGCCCGACGTTTCGACCGTATTGCAACGGCCGTGGTCACGCGTACCATATTTAGTTAAAAATAAAATATTTATCGATTAAGACCCGTAGCTTATAAAATTCTAGACCTGTTGTTGTTAGCAGTAGAGTGTCCAACATACTAGTTCTATAGATATTAGATATATTTCGGGACTTAATCGCGAGAATTATTTAAAGGTTTGAACCGTTTATTTACTCGACGTTTCGATCGAATTGCAGTCGTGACCACGATCGGTGCAATTCGATCGAAACGTCGGGTAAATAAAAGGTTCGTACCTTTAAATAATATGTATAAAAATCGCGAAAGTTTAAAAACAATAGTTCTAGAGGTCACTGCCTCCAACCTAAAAGAAGAGGTTGCTAATTTGTGTTTGTATTATGTCTGTGTTAACATGGAGGAGGGACAGACTTAGGTACGGTTGTTTTTATTAGAAAACTAGTTTAATTGGCATGGTTCATAGCTTTGTTCGACCGTTTTAGTTTTACTTGAGTGTCAAGGGTTTTTAATGTAAACTAATATGGCCTGTTGGTCTAATGGTTAGTGAGCCTTACTGCAAAGCCAGTGGTCCTGGGTTTAACTTTGAGTGATGAGCATGATCATTTATTTTGTGTCTGAGTGTAATTTATCTATAATTTGTATGTATTTAGAAATATCTAAGTATGTTTATCAGTTTTCTGGTTGCCATAATACAAGCTTTGCTTAGTTTGGGATCAAATGATATTGTGTGAATTCTACCAAAATATTATTTTCTTGCCAGAGTAAGCACATTAACAATATTAAATGGCATTTTTAGTAACTTGAATGACTGCCTTTTACCTAGTAATATACTAGGGCCATACCTTTGTAGAAAGGTATGTGATATACAATACTTTGTAACTTATTTACAGCTGAAGACTTAAATACAACTTAATTTTGAGATGTATATCAGCCTCTATTGTCATTTTCTAAGTTGAATAGTAGCAACAGAAATAGTTTTGAGTATGTCTTAACATTAACAGCCAGTCTCAATAAACTCTCTATCAATGGATTTGGCTATTGGGGCTATATACATATATTTGACATAAGGTCCATCTATACTAATATTATAAAGCTGAAGACTTTGTTTGTTTGTTTGAACGCGGTGATCTCGGAAACTACAGATCTGAATTCAAAAATTGTTTCAATGTTGGATAGCCCATTTATCGAGAAAGGGCTTATAAGCCATAAAGGCCAGAAAGGGCTTATAGACTATATAACATCATGCTACAACCAATAGAAGCGGAACAGCAATGAGATATGTTGCAAAATAGGGAATATTTACGCAGACAAAGTTGCATGTGACAACTAATACAAAATATGTCAAAATACAACCTCTAGTAGCCAAATCCATCAATAATAGATAGATTATTGAAACCAGACGTAAGTAGGTATCATTTGTATATTTGAGGGGTTAGTGTAGGGAAGTGTAAAGAGTATAATATAATATACTTTGTGTGTTGAATACAGCAAATAAATATTCCAACTAAATCTCAGACATTTAGTTTTGAACTACACTTAGCCGCATAATTCAACCATTATAAATAAGTCACAGTGGCCCATTTTAACTGAATTTAGACATAATATATTGGTTTAGAAATAAATTAATAAGTTCACAGTAAATGGTGCTTTTAGTGGTTACACACTAATTACAATATTCAGTACCTATTATTGTAATTTGTGTGTAACCATTCAATTAGATATTTGTATAAATATATTAAGTGTCCAAATTTGTATTTAATATATGTGCATGTTCAAACAAATTTCAAAAACTAGGAGCCTGTAGAGTTAGTTTGTGGTTTAAATCTGTTTAGTAAGTCCCAGGATATTAGAGTCTGATACAATAGGAACACTGTGTTCATGTGTTATATTTAAAGCACATACAATTTTTGTTTGTTCACTAATAACTACACTAACGGTTAGGAGGTGCAAAGTGTGAAAGTTCTTAAATAGTATTTAAGAATAAGGAAAATGACTATGAATAATACGTTGCAAATTTGAGTTTAGGTATAAGAATTTTGAAGTTTGTTGCGGACTACAATAGAAGATGTATGTACCTGTCATGCTTTACAAATAATCTTTAGAATGTGTGTGTGTGTGTGTGTGTGTGTTTGTGCATGTGTGTGTATGTATATATAATGAATGATAATGAATGTATTACATGATAAACTGTCCTACACTTTTTATATTTTGGTTTGAACAATGTGCAACATATTATTATGCATGAAATGAAAAGTGAATAACATCTAAGTATCTGTTTATGTCCATAGATAACAGATATGCAAATAAATAAGTTGTTAGCATGAATCTACTGGCTAAAAATAGTACTACAAGTAAAGTGAACCATAAAAAGAGACATAAAAAGCAGTGCAATGCGAAATTATGTAAATAAGAATGAGGTACGGGTTCATAGCAGTAACTAAACGTACATTGAAAGCGTATTTTATGTTTCCACAATGTGCCGCCAGCTTTTAGGATATAAATAGAACATTTACGCTCAACCACCCAGCAAACTAGAGCATTGAAAAGCTTCACAGTACTGGCTGAATATGCACCGAAATTAAACAGTTGGCTCTATGATCCGTTTCCTTTGCTTACAACTGATTAAAAGTGCAAACAGCTATGGTATGTGCAGTGCCTATTCGCCAAAAACAACAATGTATGGCATATTACATGCATGTTGTCCACACAGTTACCTCCGCCGTTGTCCATGGCACTGTACGAGTTAGCCGCGGCCGCGGACACCTCACAGCGGTCCTTCCGCACGCGACAATATCAAAACGCACATTTATAATAACTTCGTCATAACTCGTTTCGTTTTATAATAAAACACTTCCCACTTTCAGAGTCTACTTTTGTTAACTTTATACGCACAAAACCTCACTTTTTAACTTATTATTGGTAAACTAACTCGGCAACACACACGATGTACTTCACAAATTGTAAACTATACACGTACCTCCAGCATGAATGATCCTATAATAATAACTGTGAACTGTTTCTTCGCTCTCGCTCGTCCGAGGAACTAGTTATCAAGGTCTCTCGTCTGGTCTGTGCCGTTCCAAGAATTGTCACAGATAATATCGACAACTTTGACACTGAAGCGGCACTATTCGACACAAAAGAAAACTTTGGGTATTTTATCACGAAACAATTTAAATAAATACACGGCTATCCTAATGAAGACACTACTCCGGTGAGTGAACGTCAAAAACTCTAATGTCTAATGATAAATCATAATAGTGTGCGTGAAAACCCAACGTCACACCAACAACGACTGAGCGCGGATTGGCTGCGAAATGTCACATGGCGGCCGTGTGACGTATGCGGACATAGAGCATGCGTATGGTGAATTTAAAACTTTTTTCGCAGGGGTGAGCGGGACGGAGCTATTCGCCGTTCGTATTGCGCGCGCTATGTCAGTGGCTAATATTTCCCGCCAAAGTTAAACCTATACAATCATATTTTCCTGTGCTACCTAATTTTATAAATTACTAGCTGTTGCTCGCGGCGTTCGCCCTCGTGGATTATTTTACTCCCTTATGAGTCGATTTACTTCGTACTATAATTTAAACCACGAAGCCAAATACGAATTTATTAAAAAAATCACAGATGTAACTTTAAAACTGACGAGGTTTCATACAATCTTGCAAGTCCTATTTAATTTACTCCGTTAGGGGACGAATTTCCAAAAATGCTTTCTTAATGGATGCCTACAACATAAAGGCATCAACTGCCAAAATTTGAGGCTCAGCGGTTTAGGCTCAGCGTTGATTAATCAGTCAGAACAAGTGATTACATATTATGTATAGATTGTTGTAAACTAATACCTACTTACAATAGGTATATATGTCATTAAAATGGCCAAGAACTGCATTTAATTCACATTTTAAAGGCGCCCTGGTCGATGATTCTACCCCACAAACGCTCATAAGTGATTACTCCTCTGTATGAGGTCGTAAGTCAAAGCTTAAAATTAATATCAATTCGTTTTATCATAAACTAGGTCTGTAGAGAGCCATAATTAAAAATAATTTAATATTTTGAAAGTTATAAGCTTTAAAACATTGGAATTTCGACAAAATCATTTTTCAAATTGTTAACATTCTTAGGCTTACAACTTTCAAAATATGAATTTATCTTCAATATGGCTGCCTACAGGCCTAGCTTATGATAAAACGAACTGATATTAATTTTAAACTTTGAGTTACGACCTTAAACTGAGTAGTGATCACTTATGGGCGTTTGTATGGTAGAATCATCGACTAGGACGCCCTTAAGTTCAACAAACATTATAAAAACTTAGTATAATATTACCATGACTTGACCGAAAAGCGGCTAGTCTTAATAGATGAGAAGACGAAAAAAGACATAGTTGGTAAACAGCCTAGGCAGAAAAGCATCATCGTTTTATAGTTTTACCGTACCTAATACATTGTGTTTTTAGTGTAATGCATACAAATATAGGAAAACGTAAATCCCTATTCAATTATAAATGTTGATAAAATCGCGAAGATTTGTACACATTATAAAATTATTATATTAATACGGCTCTTAATCGCGTGAATAATATAAGGTAAAATACCTGGTTTATTGTCCGACGTTTCGACCGTATTGCAACGGCCGTGGTCATGGGTACACTGCGTACTTAAGTCTACCCGTGACCATGACCTTACCTACTTACCTAACGAAGAGCAGTTGATGATGACTTTTGTATAAGTACAGGTATACCTAATTATCTAGATAAAGGTACATTAAAAATCTATTTTCTTTAAAGAGAAATATTGAAATTGAATGTATTTTATTCCTACATCAAAGACAACAGTAGGCTCATATAATATTTACGAGGCGAATTTTCCTCTGAATATCGGCGTGAGTCATAAGGTCTGAATAACGAAGCGTAGGCGTCTCAATTTCAGAACGTTTCAGTAAATTCGGCTAGTGAGTCATCGAATTACGCACCCTGTAATAAAAAGACGTAGAACCATCTCAGAATTCTATTTGGATATAATGAGATTCTTCGTACAAATTATACAGCATCTTAGGTCTACAAATTTTAATAAAGACAGTAGGTGAATGAAACAAGAATAACGTTTATGTGGATTGAGATAAAGGGATGTCTAAACGGGCCATTTTTGACGGCAATGCTGTGGCTGGCAACATGGCAATACTCTCCAATATTGATTTGATGGTGGTCGGACACTGAGCGATCTATTTTCCGCAAGGTTGCCCGGCCAATTTTGTTGTTATTTCAGTCGCCCTCTATTTTATTGTTGCCAGGTTGTGTAGCGCTTTTAGGAGACTGGATCATGCGCCATATTGGCCGAGCAATTAGTCGCCAATAGTGCTGCCACCAATTGCAGTAAAATATGGTCCGTTTAGACGCTCCATAAGGAAGACCATTCACACACCTAACTCCAAAACTGACGGAGTTTCATACAAATGTAACCCCTATATTACCGGGGAGGAATTTAAAAAAATCCTTTCTTAGTGGATGCCTACTACCTAAAAGGCATCAACTGTCAAAGTTTCAGGTTTGTAACTCTAGCAGTTTAGGCTCTGCGCTGATGAATCAGTCAGTCAATTATTATTGGTCAGTCAGTCAGACAGGACAAGTGATTATATTATACTCGTATATATAGATAGGGAACTTTTTAAAACTTGTCTCCCAAATAAGATGTTACCCCTCTTCCCTACTCTCCATATCATTTACGCAAGTGAAGTGGCTGTACCTTTACATCTACCTAGTGCCAAGTTGGATTAAATACTTGTAGACATTATATACAGACAAATTCATTTCCAAAACGACCAAAAAAAAATCACGATGGATGCATACAGGCACTTTAGTTTCACGAAAACTAGTAAGTAGGTATGTAGTAGTTGGTCTAGTGGTGACCCTGACTACTAAGCCGGAGGTCATGTGTTCGATCCCCATGATAAAACTTTGTGTGAGGATCATGATGGTTTATTCTGTCTTGGTGTTATTTATCTATATTATGTATGTATTTAGAAATATAAGTAGGTATGTGTATCAGTTGTCTGTAACAGGCTCTGCCTAGTTTGGGCTCAGATGGCGTTGTGTGTCCCAAGATATTAAATAGCAATTTTGTCAAAAACTTTCGACAATAATGATCAAAAGACCATCGGAGGTTTAGGCAGATATTAGAAAAGTAGACGAAGTTAACCCCCGATGGTCTATCTTAGGCGGTAGTCAGTCAGTATTCATTTTACAATAACCACTTACTATAGTATAATAGGCACATTCGGAGTTTCAGTTACGTAGACATTGGGTACATTTCATTTTCAACTTCAATCCAATGGAACTGGCAGAAGACTGGAAGGTATACATAATACTGACAGACACTAACACAATTTTAAAAGGTAATTTTATAAAGTAAACCACTACTTTTACCTAACTTATTCGACAAACAAACTGTCTGCCATAAGTATGAGTCAGCCTGGTTTGGCGGCAAAATGACGCGACCACGTTCGTTGCGTGAGGCGCCGACCGCACCACCATACAGCCTTATATCCAAACGTTAATTTTAGACGCCATCCCTTCGCATATTTTCAACCCCTTGTTACTGGGCGATATTATATAATATTTACGCAATGCAATCGCACGATATGTTAGTGTAGTAGGTGCAGGTGCTTTTGAATTTTAGGGTGATAAATCGATAATTCATTCGTTTTGCAAAAATTATTATGATAATTAATGCCGTTGCTTTTTTATAAACGCTGCCTGCTAAATATGTATATTGGTTGGGACCACTCACACAGCTATCTGGCAAACGACAAGCAGAGGCTTTATTATATACTTATATCTATACTAATATTATAAAGCTGAAGAGTTTGTTTGTTTATTTGTTTGAACGCGGTAATCTCAGGAACTACTAATCCGAATTAAAAAATGTTCACTCTTGGATAGGCCATTTATCGAGGAAGACTATAGGCTATATAACATCACGCTACGACCAATAGGAGCGGAGCAGCAATGAGAAATATTACAAAAACGGGGAAAATTTCTGCAGCCGAAGTTGCGCGGGACAGCTAGTATATAATAAACATAGGTAGGTAGGTATTATACGTACCTACCTACATTACTAAAAACTATATTATAGATAAATTACATGCAGACACAGAATAAACCATCGTGCTTATCACAAAAAGATTTTTCTTGAGTCGGAATCGAACCCATGACCTCTGAGTTAGCTTGACTACTTTGAGTTCCATTTTGAGTGACTTTTAATTGTTTTGTCCAATATGTTTTTTTTCTGAAACGTAGATATACCGACTTCTAAACAATATTATATAGACTGTACCTATGTAGGTAACAAACAGAAGCTATTTCAGTACCTATACCATAAATTAACACAACAAATCATATCAAAATTAAACAAATTTCAGACAGGCACACTAATACACGCGTTAAACTTATAGGTACTACCGTCCTTTACGCCAGCACTTAAAAATAAACTCAAACAAACATTGGAAAAAAATAATTAAAGAAGATGAAAACAAGATCCCCTACAAACAAGCCTCTGATTGTAACATAATCTTATCGAATCCTTACTCAGATGATACAAAATTATTAAATAAACTTTATAACTTGTGGATTTTTTTACCTAAACGTTGCTAAATAGAGCGACATAATCATTTTGTGATAAAAAAAAAGATCCCTTACGTATATATCATGCAGTCGAAACTCGGAACCATTTATGAGACGTGAATCTCGATAAACATAGTTATGTGCCTCCGACTTAAATTTAAAGCTTTTTATTTAATCCTTTTTAGTGGTTGTAGATAAAGTAAGTATAAAATAATGGTTGCTAACTAACTTATTTGTTATTAGCTACAGTCATAATCATTATTGATCATCCGTTTTGAAATCCTTACGATGAGCCCTTTAATTTGATACTCATATTGCAGTATTTAAAACAACTTTTTTTTCACATCTCTTTATTTTGATATTTCATAGCCGCATGTTTGTTTTTTCCTAACTTCTCATACGGCTCATACCCATTGACTTAGAATATACATAGTATATCCCATGTATATCCTAAGTCTATGCTCATACCTATCTAAGAACACTCAAACGTCGATCAAAACGAATCTAACGACGTCTTATTTGTATAAATCCGTCTAGTGGTTTGAAATATATACGCACGAAAAACACAAATTATATAATTTGCAATTGGGTAATAAAAATAGGCACTTGTTTTAAGTTTTTTTTTTAAAGACGACATTCGCATAAGGTTAGAAGCCCTGTGTCGCGGGGGACTTTACAAACATACAAGTCACGAACACAAAGTACACCTAGACTCGGAACAACAATTTGGGGATCACACAAAGTGGTGTCCCGTGTCGGAATTGAACCCACGACCTCTTGCGTAGCAGTTGGACACACTCCCACCGCGCCACAGAGGCAGTCGTATACCTACATAAGTACCACACATTTAGACAGTATCACCTGTACCGTGTACCTATAACTAGAGGGTTCAAGCCGTATGCGTCACGCAGTCGTCGGGCCGCCGAGCGCCGCGAGGGTGGCGCCGCACCGGCCGGCTCCGGTAACGGCGCGGCCTCGTGTCGCCGCACGACAGTATGTCTGAGACACCCCTGTAATGCTACCAACACTTTTAACTACCTAACTTGACGATTTCCTGTAATGTAATTAATTAGCACGATTTGTTAGTAGCGACTAAGTTCAGAAATAAACGTGTGAACATAAAAAACTTCATCAAACTAAGTTTAGATTTTTTAAATTCTTTCTTTCATTTATTATTTCTTAAAAATTAAACTCTTCTTTCGGGCTCTTCTTGGACAGACAGGGCAAGACAGGCAGATTGGTACACAATACCTAGAGGGCCATATGGGTACGTACTACGTACCTAGGTACGTGCTTAGGTACAGCACGTACCTAGGTACGTAGTACGTACCCATATGGCCCTCTAAAGTATTGCTACGTAGTCATAGGTAGGTTGTGTAGGTACCAGCTATACAGCTGCATCAGTAGATATACCTATTCCAACTTCCAATAGGATAATCCATACTTAATATTATAAATGTGAAAGTAACTCTATCTGTTACGTTTTCACGCTCAAACAGCTAAACCGATTTAGATGAAATTTGGTATGGAGATAGTTTGAGTCCCGGGGAAGGTTATAGGATAGTTTTTATCGCGATAACCGACCTCCACGCAGAATTATAATATTGTGAATGTTTATAGGTAAAATGGGGTGGGCCTTAATCTTTTTCCAAATTAGAACTAATAGTAGGTACTTGTATAATACCTTTTTACTTAAATAGGTAGGTAGCGGACCTACAGGCCGCTACCTTAAAAAAAACAAACCCAAATTCAAAATCATTGTCGAATTCATGTCATCGAGATTTTATCTATCTGTCAACAACCGAAACTCAAACATAGCCTTTTTGAAAACGTTAATAATTTTCATTGAATATAAAGTTACAAAATAAACAAGAATGCCTGAGCAAATGTTGAAAATGCCTCGAAGTGCCTCGCCCGTCGCCGCAGCGGGCGCAGGGGACATATCGGAACGGGAGTTGTCACGGGAAAGGCATAACTTGCAAACTACGCCTCCTGCGTGAGTCATGTTTGCTATGATTTTAAAAAACTACTCGCGGGTCCCTGTGATCGCAAAACACCGAGAGTACAGAAGGTATACATACTTCGTACTTGAACAACGCACACATATAATTCATGTCTATCTTCTAATGTAGTCTCGGTATTTTGTGCTGGGACTGTGATAACTGATATGCCAGATTGCCAGCCATATATATGTACCTATAGTTAAGTTCAGCTATTTTTGGTTCTGTTTGAAAATGACAATAACAAATAGCACCCAAACTGTCCATCTGTGCGGCATACACTTTATCAACAACCTGTTTTATTTTCTTGCCATATCGCGTACAGCTACGCCGTAGGCTCGTAGACTATCGATCTACATTGCTTTGGAAAGAGCTTCAAAGGTTTTAAGAAAAACGTATTTTGATTGTCATTCAGTAAATTTTGTCTAAAATAATCGCAATTTCACAGTAGGGGAGACCAGTGATGGTTGGCTATAGGGGCAGGTAGAGTAAATATAATAAAGCCGCCATATTTAAAAGTATTGCAACATTAAGTACCCACGAGAAAGCGTTTCCGCACCCCCCGCTATTTGTTGAGAATGCAGCGGTACACTCCCTTTGAGAGTCGTGATTTTCTTGGTTTTTTTTAATAATGGTACTTGAGTTGAGATGATAGTTACTTTTTCTATAAGTTATGGTTTAGTTTGATTTCCACAAAGTTGTAAGTTACACCGTATGCCTAAATATTAAAAAGCGACAAGGGGTTTGTAGACCAAAATATTTCGAGGCTAGTTGGCCAGGCGCAGGTCCAGATCTTCGTTCTGAGTTCATTTGATAGATTTCAATAAAGAAAAATGATTTTTGTAAGTACTTACAGTATTATTTTTGTCTTAATTACCTATTCAACTTACCCCAGGCGATAACTCAACCAACATCAGGCATGGGGTAGGTTGACTCAAATCTCTTGGTTTATAAACTCGATTATATAAACTTTTATATTATTTTTTGCTGGGTATACCTACTTCTTTTTACGACGATATACTTAAAAACAATAAAAACATAAGCCGCCAATCAGCTGAAACTTAGTCAACCATCCCCGGTCTCCCCTTTTACTATGATTTATCCTTTAAGCTTTAATTAGGAGTTGTGTAAGTTATATTATGTTTATTATTGAAGTTTCTAATTTTGCTAATATATGAGTCAGTGACGGAGGGTGGCTTAGGGGGTGGGACCACAAATACCTATAAAAATCATATGTCATTGTTTGTGTCTGTTTTCCTTGACAAAACGAACCATCGTCCAGTTAATTCTATCTCCAAAACCAAGATCTTTGGTGCCTCAGCCGTAGCAAGCACTAAAAACAACTAAATCTTGGATCACCTGCTGTGATGAGTATTAGATTAGTCATTTTAATAATTACTTTAATCAAAGTATAGGGCCTATTACTTTGATAAAGTACCAGTGGCGGAGAGTCCTTAGAACACCATTACTTTCGGTTTCCCTTTGGCCTTTAGTTATTTAGTATTATAGGTACAAAGAACCATGTCACGCATGATATATTTTTGTATCGAATTACCTCAGAAAAAAAACATTCTTCGCTTAGGTAAAGTAATGACCAGTGGTTTTAAAATAGGTAGGACCCGTTATATAATGTGCTTGGCAATACAATGGGGCTGTGCAACACTGTTCATTTTGCCGAATGCAAATGAATGTTACCCCATTGTTGCTTACCAAATGTACTGTAGCTATACTTTTATGACTGCATATGTACATACATGGGTGAAAACATGTCAATATCGTTCACACGCAGGCAAATAAATTAGTTTGTAGTGTAAACCAATATTAATTAGGATTGAAATCCACGAGGGGTGGTTAGTGCTTAAGGGGGCATTACACTGAGAATTATTTATTTAGCGCTACGTACACAGCGACACGATCGCCGGCCTCGCTCTTCCGCACACAACCATTACTTTACAATGCGCAGGAGCGCAGGTTAAAATAAAGTAGAATATACGTTCGTACATATGTAAGATTACGAACGCCATGACTACGACAATACGAAAATGCTCGTTTTTGCACTTTTCCGCAACTTCAAGATTTATTTGCGGGATCATATTTAAAACATATCCTTAAATTTCTTTATTTCATCTACTAGAAAAACTCTTTGACTAGCGACACAATTTTTTTCGTGTTCTAATATTTAGGTTTTCTATATACATTTTTGAGAGAGCCGAACCCTGTTTCGCGTTATCTACCCTTAAGCAAGATCCTTCAGGCCCGTAAGTGAATTTAACAAAATGTTGTACCTACCACCAAAAGATTTTCATGTAAATTAACGCCAAGACGACCAATCTAAAAAATGTTATCAGATCTTATAGTACCTAATATTTAAAGGATTTTCTTGCTAATTACTTTATAAATACAATAATTGCACTTTTGAAAGATAGATTTTCTATCTTTATATTCGGCCTGCAACATTATAATTTGTTAAAATGCTCTCTGTAACAAAGCAATAACAAAAGCCGTGATAGTTCTTTTAACTACCGGCTAGATGGCGCATGCGAGGGCCCACGGAAGAGATAAATATAGTATACTACTACTATACTTATCTCTTCCGTGCGAGGGCCCAACTCGCGAGCATAAAAAGATAGAGAAATTTGAGGTCTAGTAACATAGTCCAGATAGGTGGTTTGATTCCGGCCCCGGTTTGGCATACGGAAGTCTCGGGTTCGATTCCTCCTCGAAAGATAGAAAAATTGAAGTTCAAGTTTTTCTATCTTTCAAAAATGCAATTATTGTAGTTATCATATCTTATGGAAAGCCAAGCCCCTAACTCTACACGCCCTAACATAATAATAATCTTTCTCTAATTCTCATCATAACGTTTAGCGTTCGGCCTAGTCTTAATACTTACACTGTAATCAAAAGGTGTGGTTTGGCGGTTACTCATGGACCTAAGGGACAAAATTAACGTCCATTTAGTCAATACTTTCTGTATCTAAGCCCATATGAGTGTCTGTCACTCTTTCGAACGGCCAAGGCACGCATTTTGACTACGGGTGTCGGTGTAGGGTTTGTAGAGAACAGACAAGTATTCACGCAGAGCGCTATACGTTATGATGAGAATTGGAGAGTATTTGGTTAGGGCGGGTAGAGTTAAAAGCTTGGCTTTCCATAAGATCTGATAACTTTTTTTAGGGTGGCGTCAATTTACATGAAATTTGGTGGTATAGAATTTGTCTGCGACATAGGTATACGTAATGTAAATATACTCACTTCGTTTGTACCTCGACATCCTGCAATACGTGTTCAATCTCAGCTGCGAGGCTCGATTTTTGAACTATTTATAACTAGCGGCCAGTCCCGGCTTAGCACGGGTGGACATGGGGGGTCTATAATCTTTTCTAGTAATAGGTAAATATAGCCTATGTTGTTCAGGAATAATGTAGCATTTTAATGGAAAAAGAATTATTAAAATCGGTATAGTTTACAAATTTGTCCATATCTTTCGTTTTCCGGTTAGAAGACTATTCTCTCCAGATATTCATAATTATATTTTTGTTGCTATACTCGTATGTCTTGGTGTTTGTTTTAATAACATCAGTTTCAGAATTTAGGGATAAAACTTTTTTACATATAATCGCGTAAAATATTTAAAGATACTTGTTTAATAGGAGCTACAACGACCGTGAGCAAGAAGTATCTACATTTCTCAAATCTTTGAACATGGTTAACATTGATGTGTTGACTACCAGACCATATTACTTTCTTAACTCGTCGCTTTCTACAGCCGTCTCCAGCCAGCACATCCAAAGAAGCAATTATTCCTGACTCCAGTGAACAAGTTCACAGCACAATGGGGCACTCCGAGCCCCAATTTAGCCAGGATCCGCAGCTGCCTGGACGAGTACAAACGTCGGGATACCCCCATCAGGCCTGTGAATAAGGCCAAAGCTCTGTCCATGGAGGATTTGACGCCAACCAAGCGAATTAAAATCGACAAGTAAGTATTTGTTTTATTTAGTTAGTATTATTGTATTAATATAAGCGTAACTGTACAGGAACTTCTGAAACTTCAGAGTAATCAAAAGTGACTTACGCTTACAGCTGGTCCCAATAACTTATCTACCGTTAACTGTCTGTTTAAATAGCTAACTCTAGTAGCGAAAAATGTAATTTGTGTCGTTTGAAAACCCGAAAGGTTTTCTATCTAATGAAGGTAGATACTTATGTCACCGGCTATTTTGTTCACAGGAAGAATGACAACCTGCCAGTGTTAAATTCACCGGCGGTGAACGGTGCTGCTGAACAGATGGCAGCCACCAAGATCTGTAGGTTTATGGTGATGGCCGCGTGGAGGCGGCGCCGGGAGGATGTTAGATGTCTTAGGAGGACTTTGGAGACTCAGGTACGTATTAACAATTGAAGATGATCAGCGAGAGGATTCACCTTTCGTCTTCAGAGGGGTGGGGATTACATAGTCCAGATTAAAACCAGCCAGGCTTCAAAATTTGGGTCTAGCCCAGGACTCTTTTGCCGTAAGATTCAAGGCGAAAGGGTGGCTTGCCCACTGAATTTGACTACACATTGGTAATGCGATATTTTAATTTAATAACTACAGTGACGGGGGGAACACACGAAACTGTTACTTACTACGACATGTCTGGATCCTTCGCACGACTTAAGTCTAACCGGAAAAACGCGAAAAAGTGTCTAACACATTAAACATGTCCAATCATAAAAATGACCACATATTTCGTCGGACATATTTCGAACTGGTGACTGGACATATTTCTAACTGGTCATAATACTAATTGGTCATTTTTTAAATTAGACATTAGTCGTGTAAACCGTCTGGATTAAATTCTCTTCAGTCAGCTTTGGAGAAGTAGGTTTTTAACATGCTATTAAACTTGTCTCATTATTGTGAGACGGGTCTCTTTTTTTCCTTAAGTCGCCAATAAGTATTTAGACCTTTCTTCCGGAGGGTTTCATAACAAAAATCTAAAATATCGAGTCCTTCATGGAATGGATGCGATGCAACAATAGTAACCTTTCTCTCATTACGCCAGGTCTCGTATTCTGATCGTCTACGCATGCAAATATCAGCATTGAAGTCCCTTTTGGACTCCGACAACGCTAAAGTTCGTATGGCGATGAGAGAACTAGAACGTCTCAAGCAGTTGCTCAAAGATAAGGAGATGGAGAAATCCGTTTTGGAACGGGTAAGTAAGTTTTCTATAACAATATAGGGATTAGGACGGTTTGGGCCCTTTCGCGATTGGGCCCGCTAGAAAAAGCCTCGACGATTAGCGATATGTCCCGTTCGCGATATGGCCCTTTCGCAGTACGTCCCGTTCGCGTTTTGGCCCTTTCGCTGTACGTCCCGTTCGCGATATGTCTCTTTTGTGACATGTCCCTTGTGTAATTTGTCTCGTTTGCGATATAATAATAATAATAATATCTTGGGACAACTCACACAAAGCAGGGCTTGTACTATGGAAACCAGAGAACCGATAAACAAACTTATATATTTTTAAACACATACATATATTAGATAAATTACACCCAGACGCAGAATAAACCATCGTGCTCATTACACAAAGTTTTATCCAGGGTGGGGATCGATACCACGACCTCTTGCGTAGCAGTCGGATACACTCCCACCGCGCCACAGACTGCCTCTGTGGCGCGTGTGTTATATTTATTTACTGTCTTTTGCTCGTGGATTTGATCTCTGTTTTTAGGTTTCCGTAGTAAACAATGAACCCTTATTGCTTCGCTGCGTCCGTCTGTCTTTCCTCAGGTTAGCTCAGTGACCCTTAGTACTAGAAAGCTGTTATTTGGTGTGGATATACATATTAATTACGCCGACAAAGTGGTAAAATCTTGAGAAAAAAAATTGAGGTTCCTCCCCCACACATAGTGAGGGAATGTGATTTTTTAAGTATTGCTTTTCTTTCTCTTTTATTTCTTATAACATATTATATTTTCTTTTGGCTTAATTAAATGCGATCAGGAAACATACGTTCTTCAAAATAATAAATTGAAGACGTTATATTGCGAAAGTTAATAAATCTGTTTGCTTGTTTGACACGCTTTTACGTACCTACCACAAAAGGACATAGACTTTTCAGCAAGTACTTATACAAACTATATATTTATTAAAAATAATGAAAAATGTAGACGAGGCCACGGTCAAAAGACAGTAGAATAATATATCTATCGATAAATTGCGGACGGGACATAATGCAAAAGGGACATAACGCAAACGGGCCATAACACGAACGGGACATAGGGAAGGTTTTTTTTGGCGGGCCTAAATGCGAAAGGGCCCAAACCGTCCTAATCCCAATATAGGATTAGGACTTACAAAAATAGATCAACGGGACTAACTGTGAATGGGAATAACAGCGGAAAGGATGAACCGCGAGCGCGAAATGGAAGTGCGAATAGGACGAATGGCGAGCATTTCCTCTCACTGCAAATTGGTGACACCAACTTAGCGCTTTAGTTATGTTTTGGCGACTGTACTTAGGATTGAACGCATGTTATGTTTCAGGAGAAATTAGCCTTAGAAGATGACGTATGTGCCGCTGAAGATCGTGCATCGGAGATGAGTATTGGTAATTATATTCGAATTTATTTAGTTTTTCTTGGCTCTAGTTATTTTAGTTTATCTCTTTTATTTTTATCTTACTTCATACTGAATGATGAGTATATTATGCATATATTTTTCATGAAGAAGGAGTCTACATTCATAAGGTTAAGTTTTTAATTGCTTAGACGAGAGTTGAATCTGACGAGATTGAATCGGGAAGGATGGTTACGGATTTCTCATGTGGCTAGTGTATACCTTTACGCGGGAAGATTTGAATTTCTATTTGGGGAGAGTATAAATTCACGGAAGAAGGTCCAGCTTCAAGATGAGCTTCAGATTCGTGCGTCCTTGATGCTTAGGCTAAAGAAGTGGTAGTTGAGGGTATTCATTTTATTCAAAGCGGGGTTTTTATTCATGGAGGAAGGTCTAGTTTCCACTTGAGTCCCACCTCATTACAGAAATAAATTAATTTGGCTGCCTGGGTGGCTCACTGGGAGTGCGTGTGACTTCTGTGCAAGAGCTTGGGGATTCATTCCCGCATGGGATTTTGTGTGATTCCGCCTGAGTGCGTGGGCGTACCCAGGGGTGAGGGATTTAGGGCTTTCTGGTTCAATTCAGACGTATGTTCCTACGAGGCGAAAATCCTCCATGAACTTCAAAGAATGGGAGCGGGTTCCTCCCATTGGGTATATCATTCATGCATTAATCACGACATGTTGACCCAGGTTGGCGCAACTGCCGCAACGAACTAGACAGTGTGCGTGCGGCGGCCGCGGCGTGCGAGCGCGCGCACGCGCTGGAGCGCTCCGCCGTCGCCGACCTGAGGCAGCAGCGCGACCACGCGCTCGATAAGGTAGGTTTACAAAGTGCGAGTATGATGTGGTAAATGGGGAGGGCGAATAGTAGCAAATTGAGTTTAATTATTACAGGATTGCAAAATACAATCATTTAAAAGAATAGAACTTTAAAATCCCACATTGCTAGTTATCTTTAAAAAAAACCGTAAAAATAATAGTTTAAAAAAATTTTTTTTTTTTATTTGATTTAAAACTGAAGTTTTATAAAAACTTGCAACCCCTATTTTACCCCTCGGGGGTTGATTTTCAAAAACGCTGAAACACGTTTTCTTTATTTTGACCTAATAAGCCAAATACGAAATTCCACACATCTAATTTCAAAACTGGAGGAGTTTGATATAAACTTACAACATCACGCTAGGACCAATAGTAGCGGAGCAGCAATGAAAATTTAGGCAGACATAGTTGCGCAGGTCAGCTAGTGAGATTTAATAGGAAAAAAAATGTATGTCCCACTATTTCCATTGGAATGGAAAATGGAAATAGTCTGGGGTACACCTCAAAGACTACGTTCCCATTTGTTAAATGGGTCCTTGTGCTTTAAACCACCATAAGGGCCACAATTTTTTTTGCTTCTATAACATGATTGGTTTATACACGATGTTTTTCTTCGTCGAACAAACCTTTGTATTGTGTCTATACTTAATTAAAATAGTCACACTATTGGTAAACATTTGGATATTATTATTTAGGTTAAATACCTCTATATAACTCCGCGATGTTTCACCGAATTGCGTCTGCAGTAGCGACCAGTAGACGAACTCCTTTCTTGAAATATTGGTCTTGGCATCTACCCTCATTTAATTATCCGCAGTTATTAGAAAATCTTTTTTGGTGTGAACGCACACGAACGATAGATCTTCTAATTTAAACTACATCGCATCACTGTATCATGGCATCGTTTTGTAGACTGCTTTTTTAACCAAATTCTATGTTTCAATTTAGCTTGCAATCATGGAAGAAGACCTAGCACAGCACGAGGAGTTGCTCGCAGCTGCGGAAACAGAAGTGGCAGAGCTCAGGCGAGAAGCCAACGAGAAACAACAAGAATTGGAGGAGACCAGCGAACGACTCCTGAATGAACAAGAGTAAGATCAGAGGTTGTTTTACACTCACCCTGCTTGTTGGTACGCAGTTATCAAAGTGACAGAACCAGAACGATATTTTTGAAGCGAGGATGGAATTCTCTTCTGAATGATATATGGATGAGCAAATTTTTTTGCAGATACATTGTAGCTATTCACGGGCTGCTTTCTGACACAAGCATATTACTACTACGAGACCCGTAACCTCTCTCAAAGAAACAAAAGGGTTCCTTCTATGGTTATCACTGTATTAGCTCAGTCCCACATAACATTTAATTAGGTAATAGTAAACAGTTACTATGGAATTGCTTGTTATCGCCAATTGAATACTGAGGAGTTGGGTCTGTCCCAGAGCGCGCGAACGATGCGGCTACGAGGTCGCACGCTAAGCTTGCTGGCTGCGTATTTAGCTAGTTTCTGAGGAGATTAGCCACTGTGACCTAAATCACACCCATTTTTTAAGGACCCTGCAATAACAGTATTGTTTGTATTTTAAGGAGTTCATTAATTATTGCCTTAAAGGAGGATTCCCTGCGTATTTAGTTTTTAGGGGTAAATTCGTAGGGGGGTAAGATAAACTTGGAGGAAAATTTATATAAAATTTATACACTATTTGGGGTTTTTTTTCCAAGATATTATTTTTTAAATTAATTTGTTTTTTAAAAGGTTGGTTGTAAAAACAGTGACGTTGTGTCTCAGAGCGCGTGAGCGTTGCGGCCGCGAATGCCGCGCCTTAGGCCTGCGGGTAGCGACCGCGACGCTGGAGACGGCTGCTCTGCGCGGCGAGCTGGACGCGCTGCGCGGGGAGCTGGCGAGGCTGCGGGGGGACCTCGCCGTGACCAGGGAGCAGCTCGACTGGTGGCCGCGCCCGCTCACCAAGTTAGTACATATACTTGCTTGTTATAGCTGTGTCCTCGTGGGCCAGAATTTGATGGCAAATGTCGAACAACTACTTCCTTGTATGCCTGTTTCCCTGAACGTTCATTTCCCCTGAATGAAACAACAATTCCTGGATCGTCTACTCCTTATGACCCTGGAACGTCTACTCCTTAAATGACCATTTCCCTTATGGTCTACTCTTGAAATACTCGTTTTTTTTATAAAATGAATGATAAAACATTTAATCTTTCGCGTTGCATGATTATGACTATTTATTATACGGGAATTAACGCGCATTGTTTACCTTAAAATTGCGAACAATGCGCGTTAATTCCCGTTTAATAAATAGTTATGAATGATAATATTAAAATTTGTAATTAATTTTTATTTTATACAAAAACCATTGTGAAATGGCGAAACTTTTCGCAAAAATTGACGGCAGTTTTTATTTATTTACAATTTAATAAATTTTAAAAGTGGTACATTAAGGTCAACAAATTTATATATATCTGATGTTGGGGCATTTTTTTTTCAATATATTTAAAGATGTTTAATGAAAGAATTAGCAATTTGCAACAAGTTATATCTTTTTTCTGTAGTATGTATTTTCCTTAAAACGGGGTGTGGGAAATTGATCACTATAAAAGAAACAAAACAGTATTTGTAAATGTAGTACATTAACTTACTGTCAATATTAAAGATTGGTTTATTCTAAAGTGTAAAAGTATTTCATAGCCGGGTAAATTAAGCGCTTGAAAATGCAGATAATTGACTAGTAAATGCGAAATTCCCCTTAAACTAATCGATTGAACTACAGAAAAAAGATATAGTCAGAAATCTGCGGAAATATTTTAGGATGATATGGTATGGACGTCCATCATAATTGTATTTTATTGTATTGTTTTGCAGAATGTTGGGTGCGGCACGATCTTGGTTCACTTATCCAAAAGCGGTGCCAGAAGCTTTATTATGGACGCTCACACCCGCCAGGCACGGATGCTAGACCACAATAATTGTTGGGAATTCTCTCATTCATTATTGTCACTAATTAAGCTTGCAGTTATTCGATCGAGGTATTGGTTGCAAAGTCGATTTAAATCGTCGTCTGTGAAATTGACAATTTCCGTGACTTGCATTTATATTTTTTAAAATTAGCGCGTTGGCGTTCGTTTTGCTAATGCGCGTTTTAACGTAGGTTTAGTCGTACTAAACATGATTTTTTCTCTTGGCAGTGCCTATTGCGTTACAACCCCTTTAATTGGCTATGAGGCCAATGTTGCCATATTTTAATACTAACTACACGTGGGCTGGCAATATTGTCGTAGAAATTTAAAAAATGTTTGTTGTACCTATCTCATGTAAGTAGCTTGCCTCGATCCCATAACTAAAATATTAACAATATTTGACTAGAATCAATAAGACAGGTGCTTCTTAAAAATAGTTTTACAAATTATACAAGGTAAGTTTGGTAAGTATTTATATTTTTATATAAGTTAACAATTTATTTCAGTACGTTTTAAATGTTAATTTGTAGGTGTTTTGTTAATTTTTAGATTTATAAGAATTATTGGTGTTTGATAAATAAATTGAAAAAAATATTTGCCTTTTAATTTTTACAATTTACAAGTCTGTGCAATGATTTAAGTACAACTCATCGGCTCTATTCTTATTCTTGTCATTGTCATTTTCATCGCCACCATTTGTCATTGTCAAACAATGGCGACGAAAATGTCATGAGTTGTAAAAATGGCGATCAACTGCCATTATTTTTACAGCTCGGTTTAACTTTTAAAAAAGGAATCACGTGTTAATTGGATAAGAACGAGACTTTGTAGTCTTCTATTCTTATTATTTGAAGACTGGTATCGAAGATAGACTGACTGACTACCTACTCCATTGTAATCTTCAATTCAAATTGTCATTTTGTTATGGACATCTTCATTTTTGTTGCCCAATTTTCAGTGTCATTGACATTTTCTACATCGATGCTGTCATTTTCGATGCCATCGTCAGCGTCTCCAATCATTGTAGTTTCCATTGTCATCTTCGATGCCATTATCGTCTTTATTGAAATCTTCGTTGTCATCGTCATAATCGTCGTCTTCACTGTTAGTGTCTAAACACATTATACTGAAGTTAAGCGACCGAAGTTTGGCGTGATAAACATGCAATTTCTAATAACTTATTTGCCGAAATTGCGTCGCGTTACAGCAGAACTTCGGTTGGGCATAAGTTCAAATGTAACTACAGCGCTCCAGGCACCGCTTATGGTCTCATATCAGCCGAATATGTAGGAACGTAAAATCAGGCGCGGTAGGTAGTTCGGTCACGTATCTTCGACATGTGTTTACACACTTATTCTTAGAAGTGGATTTTAGGATAGAGTAGGTTCATATCCTTTCGGACCGTTAGGTTGAAATCTCAAAATGTTGAATTCCCAAATTGTTAAATTCTCTGTTAGTTGAATCCCAAAATGTTGAATTCCTGTAATGTTGAATTCTCGTGGAGTTGAATGTATGAATCACATTCTTACGATGTTGATTTTCCGTAATGTTGAACCTCTTTACTGAAACCTACTCGTATTGATTGGCCACTAATGATAAAATCTGATCTGACTCTGACTGATCAATAAAACTGCCTATTATGATCGGAAATTTACAAGGTCACTTTTCTTTCCTTTTAAGAAACAGAAAATTAGCTGATGTTTTATTTGATCAACATTACAGAAACATTTCGGCTATTCCTAGTAGTACTACCATATAGTCCTACCAGTAGTACTACTGGGAATATTCATCCCCTTAGTCTTACTTTAAAAACGCAGTAGTGCTACTGGGACTATTCATCCCATTAGACTTACTTTAAAAATGCAGTAGTACTACTGGGAATATTCATCCCATTAGACTTACCGAACTGTAGACCTAATATTAAACTAGACTAACCTTCTTATTGAACTTGAATCTATGACCTAAGATAAAACATTAGCGTGATTGACAGCTCATTACATAGTTTGAAATTGTATCAAAGAGTAAAATATTGCATTATAATAAAGTCACGATTAAAAATTATTAACATAAATATGTGTGATATTACAAATATAATAAAAAGACGGAAGAGGTGAAATATTACTTCTGAATGGTTACCTGTATTACAAATTAAAAACTTATAGTGACGGAGGAATAATTTGGCGATGTGCTCTGTACCGTAAGAGTAAATGTATTGGATCGGTAACTATTAATCATAATAACGTAATAAAGTCAAAACCACATTTAATTACTTGCGCTCCAGATCATGGGAAAAATTAAATAGATCTGAAGATACACGAGTGTAAAAAAAGAGTCAGTGAATCAGACACTATATCAGTGCCCAGTGTCTATAAGAAAACAGTGGCTTCATTAGAAAATACAGGTATTATTAACAAGTTGCCCAAATTTTCGGCTATGAAGTCAACTTTATACCGGCATCGCAATATAACCCTAGAAGTTGAAAAGCTATACTACAAAAGCTTTTCAGACATTAAGATACCATCTAAATTTGATTCTTTTATCTTAGCTGACTACTATCGAGATGACGGTGCACGAATTTTGGTGTTTGCTTCCAGTGACGCTAGAACAATAATGACTGAAAGTAATGACTTTTTCGGTGATGGCACATTTGGAGCTTGGCCAGTATCCTTTCTTCAGCTGTATAGTATACACTGTGATCTAGGTAGCTCTCAAGAAACTACTAATATAATACCAGTTATCTATTCCTTTCTCCCAGACAAGACTACACAAACATACGTTACATTATTGCAATTAATAAAAAGTCAAATACCGCAATGGAACCCTACGCAATTTAAAACGGACTATGAAGATGCTATGATGATGGCTATAAAGTTAGTTTTTCCACAAATAGTATCAAGCGGTTGTTATTATCATTATTGTGAAAGTCTGAAGAGAAAATCGAAAAGTTTAAAATTAAAAGAGTACAGAATAGTATCCCTTTGCAAAATGTTTTACCCAAGGAAATGATTCTAGAGGGTTGGGATTATGTACGTGACGAAATGGAATGCACCGGTATAGAAGAAAATATGAACACATTTAAGAGTTACATGATCAGGAATTGGCTAAAACCTAATAGTATTGAGAGAATGTGTGTATTTGGCCAACGACACCGCACCAATTTTACTTTAAACCGTGAAGTTGGTAAGAAAAAAGCTAATTTACACCAGCTGAATATTTTACAAAGAGATGCATCATATCAAAAAATGCGTAAAATCCAAATACAAAATAATGGAAAAATTAAAAGAGATAAAGCTGAAACTAAAAGAGATCGACTTATTCAGGATGCTCAAATGCAATTGATTAATGGAACAAAACGTAGGTGAATAGGTGATACCTACTAGTTCTGCTAAAATTGTTTTTTTTTTTTAATTGATTTATCTATGACACTACTAGGTCTATATTTTATAACAGTAGGACTATTGGGAAAAGAATATAATAGGCAAGTCTTACTATCGGTAAGTCTAATGGGATAAATATTTCCAGTAGTACTACTGGTAGGACTACATGGTAGTACTACTGGGAATAGCCGAAACATTTATGGCAAACTTGACATCATAGAAATTACAGATATGCAACTTCTTAAAAAAAAGTCGTCTATTTGATACTAAAATTCGGGTTATAAGCCACTGTGAAACTTTAAAAGTTGAAATTATTATTAAATTTATAATATTATGTAGTAGGATTATGAGGTTGTATGTTATGGATAATAACATTGACTTTTCTTTGATTGTGTTTTTTTAGTAAGACATGTCACGAATTACAATAAAAATTAAATTCAATAGAAGTTCTTTGTTGAAAGTTTTATCAACATTGTGCGATTCAACGAATCAAGAATTCAACATATTATTAAACAAAATTCCACATTGTAGCACTCAAAAATTCAACATTACAGGAATTCAACATTTAGGGATTCAACTAACAGAGAATTCAACATTATGGGAATTCAACATTTTGAGATTTCAACCTAACGGTCCGAAAGGGTTTATTTCAACATTTAACATGTGTTTATACTAGTGCACGAATTGTTTAAAAAAAAAAGTGGATTTTAGGATAGATAGGTTCATTTCAACATTCAAATAAAACTCAGATATTTCTCGTCTTCAATTTATTTCAGTCTTACATTTCTAATCAACAATGTTTCAACTACAAAATATCAACATTTGGAATGGTTCTATCACTGGGAGCGGGTCGCTACACTATAGTAATAAGTAAAACACATTTTTGCATTACTCTGCTCATTAAGCGACAGACATTATTCATATAGCCCGGGTAATATATTAATCGCTTGGTCCATGAATAAACTATACGAATACCAACTTAACTACATCTGGCCGCATCGAATCTCACTCCTATGCTTCTATCCTTTTCTGTCACTTGACAAATTACGTGCTGACGTTGACTTTGCTTCGTCAAGTTTTACTTAAGCTAAGCCAAAGTACGATTTATAGATGCAAAATCTATAAATCGTACAGAATCGTCATTTACTACGACGAGAAAGACAGCGGGAGTGCAACCGCACGCGGCGGAACCGACGAGGCGCTCGGCAATCGCTCTAGTTAATGACGGTTGTATGCGAAGTAAAACCCTCGCCACGTAGCGGAAATCTAATTTATTCAACTGGCGACTGTAACGCCCAAATGTCACTTCAGTAGTCATTTGAGGTGTCTAGATCCATAGAGTTAGGGGAGATATATTTAAAAAAGTGGAATCTTACGAATAAGAGAGAAAACCGCAGTTTGTAAAGACAAACTTGTAGTCGTACCCCAACAGCATACCTTTGTATGCTGTTGGGGTACAAGTACAAGTGTTGCAAGTAAAATTACAAATGTAGCGCCCCCAAACCAGTTTTTTTTTTATTCTGGTCAGGGTATAAAATATAGCAATTAGAAAAAATCAGAAGTAAAAAGAAAGATGTCGTATGACATCGGTCTCCGCACATAGTTAGGCCTACTGCACGCCCGCCCCCGCACTACGTAAACATTGAGATGTAGCTCGGGCTTCGTCACGGACAACAGTGCTCACATGAAGAAATGGCTTAAGAACTGCTTTTGTTGACTCATCGTTAATGATGAGTGTCTTTTCTGTGTGTCTGTTCACAAATTTAGACATTTTTTTTTTCAGAAGAATTACAATGTACATTTTATTTCATAGATTTTTTTGAAATATTCGCTAGATTCGATTATTTAGGTTAATATTTAGGCTGAGCTATGCAAGTATTTATCGCTTCAATTTACTTTAATGCAACAGACAATACGATACAATACAATAAATAATACGATTGTTTTAAAAAGCATCTTACAGCTTGTTGTAACGAATAACAAAAACAATCCTTTCACACTGCTAACCGTGACAAACCGAAATCGTAATTATAATTTGAAATAAATATTTACAAGAGGTACGCTATTGATAAATTACATAAATTACTGATCTATAATTTCAATTGGACTAATTGGTACTATTGTAACGCCATATTTATAAAAAAAAATAGAATATCTAATGAAATTAAAATTGGTAACGAGTTAAAATTGGTAAACATGGTCTAAAGTTATTTTATTACGCTTTATTTCTACTCCTTTCAACCAGCAACCTGTACCCTTAGGTGCGTTAGGTCTTATTCCCTG
Source organism: Herminia tarsipennalis (assembly GCA_945859575.2). NCBI lineage: Eukaryota > Metazoa > Arthropoda > Insecta > Lepidoptera > Erebidae > Herminia > Herminia tarsipennalis. The sequence continues at coordinate 1,484,364 of OX243834.2, read as the reverse complement.
AACGTCCATCCGGTTTGTTACTGTTTTTTATCAATACTCTATTTCCCTAAACGTCTACTTCTCTGAATGTTTATTCCTGGAACGTCTACTCCTTGAATGACCACTTTGGTCTACTTTTAAATAATGTTTTTTTTTAAATGAATGATAATATTAAATTAATTAAAAGCCGTAAAAGCTGTTGGTTGTTTTGTTCCCCCAGAGTCCATTTAATTTTATTTCCACATCCTAACTTAGTAAGAAATTAGAGAATTTTGAACGTGGACATTCCCAAAAGTAGAAATTTGGGGCAATAGACATTCAGGGTTGTTGACATTTCGGTAAAAAGACCTAACAGACCGAGTGGACGTTCAGGGAATAAGACATAACGGACATAATGGAACCTGTTGCCTGCAAGCTGTTTAAAATATACAGTAATGCATTGATAGTAAAATAATTATGTCATGATATAAATATGGCGCTACATAAAAATAAATACTTAAGAATATAAATTAGTTTTTCAATAGACTCTTAAAACTGAACTGGTCAAAACCAGAGATAGGCCTCTCTATTACTATCTAGTACTTAAGTAAATGTTTCTTTTTCTAAAAAAAGAGGTTGGCCATATCCCGGTGTAAGGAATTGCGATCAACTTGCAATATCTTAGAGTATTATCTGACTAGAACAATAAAAGATGTAACTTAGCCGCTAGTGTAAAACATTACAAATTGAAATTATACCATAATTTTATATTGATTGAACACTAACATTGCTTTATCCTATATTATTATATAGAACTGACATCATTTACGGTACATTTTTGAGTCGCATTATTTACGTTAATATAAAATTATAAATAACATTTTTTTCAAACGTAATATAATTAATTAGTCTTATAAATCAAACAAATGCAGTTACAATACTTTTTGTGGTAAACAAAGCCTAAACAAATAAAATAATAAATTAAGTAATACAATTATTAATAATATTTTAGTTTTCAATTATGCGACTCATTTTATAGTAAAATCTGTTAACATTCAAATACAATCTCTCATAGAAGTATACGTTCACTGATTTAATTAATTAATGTTATATTACAATTATATATTAACATTAACAAGAGTTGAGGTTTATATTATTTCTTTTTTTAAATGCACCACGGAGATCCGAGTGGAGTTATAGATTAGGCCAAAGTATATTTGTACTAAAATTAAGACATTTTTTTAATGTGTTCCCTAATAATCATTTACAGACACGTATCTGAACGTTTTACTATATTTTATCGCAGATATGTATGGAAGAATTATAAGCAATTTTACGTATTTAGCATGTTCACGACTTTTTTTTTAATTTAAGTCAAATAATGTAAAAATAATATAATGAAAGTACGTCTTAAAAACAGACCTACAAATTACTAATATTTTAGCCTGAATTATCGCAATACAGAATAAAGGCCGCTTTTCATAAATCTATATTTATAATATAAATAGGTGCTTAAATATACAAAATAAATGCAATGCTAAATAATACTACAATTTTAATTATTTCTATTTTTCCAAATGTGTCATACATTATAATAATATAAATCAGATCTACTTTGTAGACTACGTATAGTGATTTAAAATAAATTATCTTGACTCGATTTAAGGACTGGTAATGCCTTGCATATTTTACACATAAAAGGCAGTTTCATTGTTTTTTTTTTTAATTTGATGACCCCGGTCTCTTTTAAAAATTATATATTTTTAGAAATAAACATAGGTTTCGAAACATTATAAATACAACTGAGAGCCCCGCGAGAATGAAAACATTTGTCTTGTGAATACAACCGGGTGAATTAACAAATTTTGCTCAGATAGCATATTTAATTAAAGCACACATGCGTACTTAGATATCATTTATTTAAAAATATTTTTCGTGGTTTTATTTGAAGTTTACTTTTTATATCATAAAAAAATATTAAATGTATTTATCATTTTTTTACTTAAACAGGTTCTTTTGCCATAAACGGATGTTTTAACATAAATGGGTAACTTTTTACACAAAAAGACATTATTTTTATACATTAAGGTCTTTTTTTTCATAAACGGATATTTTTTTACACAAACGGGTTCCGAGTTAAAGATTAACTTCCAAATTTTAATTTTTTAGAAAATTTTACATTCTTATTTTTTATATTTTTTACTTTTCAAATTTTAATTTTGTCATTTTATCCTTAACAATAAGACTGACAATAAACATCGATGTCCGTTAACATTCGTTATTGTCATACGTTTATCAATTCCATGAGATGGCATCTCTTTGGCAGGATTCCGTTTATATTTTTATCGAAACGATATTTCGTATGATATAACAACATGACGTAGTTATGACTAGTTAAGTGGCGATTGTAGTTTGCTCCAATTTAAAATTAAATAAATATATTCCTGATGCAGTAAATCGGGTTTATAGATATAATTTGAGACAATTGTGGCCCCAAATTATGACTTTTTTCATTTACAAAATTAAGTCAAAGAACTTAGATTAATAGTTATTCTTCTGTGAATTCTTATTAACTTTAAAACGCGTTAAAAATATTTTTGTCGCTACTATTCACGTTTAAGTAAGTAGTAGCATCATCGCCTTAAGTTGTATAAGGAGAATCTTCTCAGCGTTATTAAGTAACTCGATTTTAATTATTATCACAACACTGTGATTTCAATTAAACTATAAAGTATGATAAATGCAGATAAATGCACATAGATTTTCTCCAAGAACTTTTTTTAAAATTATGTTTTTAACATCAATAAAAAATACAAGTATAGGATAAAAATTTCAATTTCAAGATTTAGGTTCTGGTTACTATTGTTTTATCTGATGTTAACAATAGTTGCTCTTTCATTACACTTTATAATAGTAGACAAAAATAAATTTCTAGCGATACAAAAAAAAACACGGTGACTCGATTTGTGCCTCTCTAAATTTTATCCATTATTTTTACATAATAAAAAACGTCCAATCATTTTTATTGACCATCGCATCGTACAAAATATGATCAACAAAAATTAAAATATTTGTTCAAATTGATGCACTAAATTTTACAACATATTCTCAACTTAGGCATACTTGTGCATAGTAGTACATTTTTTAAATGAACTTATATGTATTAAACAAGTCAAATAGTTTTAAAAGGAAGCATACCTTTAGAAAGGAGTAAGTATTCTACTGTTTGGTCTTGTGGTGTGTTTAGATCATGCCGAAGCCTTCCCCGCCCTCGTTAATGGCCCACAGTAGTGCGTGCACGAGCAACTCGTACGAGTCGTAGTCCGGCAGGCACAGCTGGTTGAAGCACGTGTGTGCTGTGGGCAGCGCGCCGAACGTCGGCGCTGCCGTGATTTGGAAGCGAGGGTTCAGCTCCTGCGGATCATTATCGAAAGATTACATCGAAAAGCTCAACTACAGTACTTAAGGCTTTTGATAAGGTCAACCACAATACTCAATAATGATAATTTGTAAATACTACATAAATGCGCCGGCCGATTAATTAAATTAGCTGCAAGTCTAGTTTCCAACTGAAATAAATAAAGAGTACCTAACACGATTCGAAATCATTAATCATTTCTATTTTATGAACTTCGAGGATACCTCAGGGCACCCATCTCGGACCTTTACACAAATAAGTTAAAACGTTAAGACCGGCGTGCACCGTACACGCTACGTACCTGGAACCCGCCCGAGGGCAGCTGCGAGCAGCCGGTGGTGAACTGCAGCAGGCGCGCGCGCTCCTCGGTGCTGAAGTTGGCGAGCGCGGCCCAGAACCAGGACAGCAGGCGCTCCCAGTCGCGGCCCGAGCCCGACACCAGCGCGTGCGCGCGCCAGTCCGCCACCGACACCTCGCCCGTGCCGCACACTAGCAACTGGACGCACTTGGGGATATTAGTATTAAAGGCTCTATACCAGGCGTTACCATACTTTTAACATACCGGAACAACCACCGAATAAGTTTTTTATTCATTTGGTAATCCAAATGAAATGAGAACTATCATAATTGGACAAATTGGAATTATCCAACGTGTTTTTGTTCTTCCTACGCAGGCAATCTTGGCTAGATTGCCTGCGTAGCAAGAACAAAAAACACGGTGATAAAAAATCAGATTGCCTAGAAATTTTACCGGGCGTTAAAAACTTTGTGAATATATAGATTTTGGGGTGCTCTTTTCGAATTTCATCTTTGCCACCTCGTAACATTGCCGCTTGCGCCACCATATCGAAAAAATGACCACTAATATCAAGTTTTGGCCAATATCTCTTTATTGACTCATTTCACGATAATAACATGTATTACAAAATTAGACTAGAGAACATTGTCTACAATTTATGTTACAACATATTTTTTGTAAACTCAACAGTTTTGGCGTACGAGCGCCGCAAAGTCTACACGAATATGGCGTTTTGGTCAAAAACCACTACCGTTTTTATTTTATCGTGATATCTTCAGTAGGACTAATCCAAATGCAAGAATGACAACAAAACTGATAATGAAAATTTCTATTTGTGATATTTTTAATGGGTACTGAAGACGATGTAACTAACGCAACACAGGGTCTATCAAAAAAAAAAATGAAATGAAGGAGAATACACATTTTTTTTTCAAATTATGCATTGCATGTAGATTAAACCCACTCGATTTAATCTATATTATAAAGAGGAAAGATTTGTGTTTTTGTATTGAATAAACTTAAAAAGTACTGGACCGATTTCAAAAGTTCTTTCACCGGCGGGTATTTTACACTATCCCCGGGTGACATAGGCTACTTTTTATCATTGTATTCCTACGGGGACGGGAACTACGCGGGTGAAACCGCGAGGCATACGCTAGTGAAAAATAAAACAAACACTTATTCTACCTCATGGTGGCGTGGAAATTTACTTGGCAAAGTTTAAATTCGGAAAAAACACGCCAATTATATAAAATCATCAATTTTCAAAACTCCCGAAAAAGTTTCCAGGTAAAAAAAGCTACCAAATGATTGGACAAATCACTAACTTTTTTTTAGCAATTCATCTAATATTATATTTCGCAGAACCCTGGTAACTGTTTTACGAAACCTCTAGGCTCCGTGGCACCTACTTTAGTAAACGTTGCTCTATACTTAAACCCGATTGGTTAGTTTGGCGGGGATGACAAGATAGTGGTAAAATAATCTGATCAAAATAATTTTAAGCAAGAACTTGTGATTTTTTTTATAACATTTATTTAAATAGTATTGTTATACTATATCGTAAAAAAACATTAAAGCAGTTTGCTGAACACAACCGTTCCACGGTAGCTCTGCGAGGCAAGCGTCTTGCCTCGCAGAGCTACCGTGCCGGACTTGCTACCATGTACCACATAAACGCAATTGCAGTGAGTCCACTGATTTACACAATGTTACACTTCACAAGTTCATTTACAAGTATCATCAATAAAAACATTTAAATAAACCCACCTCGCACATCATTCCGAAAAGGCCTATTCAAACCTAAGCGGCATTCATTACTGTCTGCGTGTAAAGAAAACCGAGTGGGTAGGTACGCGGTAATACTTCTAACCTACTAACTATTTCGCTCTACCGCCACGGAACTTCATAATAAATATATATAAATATATTACCTCTACCCATACCCACGGCAGCGAATACCGCTCAGGTTTGAATAGGCCTTTCAATTACGCGCGCGGTACTTGACTCGCCTCCCAGCAGATTCGATTGATGATATTTTTTATACTGGACTGTTTTGACAGGCATACTACAACGCTAAATCCATTGAATCATAAACTGAAATATTTATAGAAAAATATTACTGCACATATTCCGTGTTTATTTACTCAATTTTTTAGCATTGTATCGCATTAAACTACAACAGAAACTAATACTTCAACATATTTCTTCGAACGGCATGCTTTCTGTCGCAAATTAAATCGAAACGTACATTACTGGAAAAAAAATCAGAAAAGAAGTAGTAGCACTGAAAATAAATCCACAGAGTTTAAAACCTGGAAGAGATATGTTGTATAGACAAGACGTAGAATGTAAAAGAAATACCTCAAGCTCGTTCTCGTCGAAGATGGCGAGCAGGTTGTCGGGCACGAGCAGCGTGAGGCCGCGCAGGAAGGCGTCGGTCTCGGGCCGCACGCGCGCCGCCAGCCGCCACTGCGCCAGCGCGTCCAGGTACGACACCTTGCTGCTGTTGCGCACCTGCACCACACGTATATGTCGTCTTACATTCACTTGTCACACTCATTTTTGACGCCCAAATATTTCAGTTATTCATTTTAAACAGCCGGATTTTTGTCTAATACGACGAAATGAAAAACTGATTTATTTATTTAACATTACTCAAATAACCGATACAAACTTCAAAAAGAATACAAAAAGTCAAGCGATGAAACACTTTATTAACTAGACGTTATGTTACTGGGTACTATATCTTTGTAGGTTAGGTAAATAGATAACTATTACGACGAAGAGCTAGATGCTTTAGCTCGTCAGTCTTCCGAAAATTTACTTGCGACTTAGAAAAACAAAACGCTGATGTCCCCAAGAACTAAGATTTATTTAACAAATTTCACACATCACTTCTAACAATAATATTAAACACACAATATATCAACTACAAAATAACTCACACTTGGCCGATGTTGGTTAAGGTAATGATATCAAAAAGGGTAATGATATCAAAAAGGTTGAGACCACTGAATTGGTCAGAACATAGCACGAAGAAGTGACCTTAGGGGTGGGGGGAATTTTGAAGGAACATCAACAAAGCAGGTTACGAGTGACCCGTACTTGACCAGAATGCCCGTCGTGTACGTGTGCGACTTAGCAGAAACTTCATAGTCTACTCTTTATTTAAGGGGATTTTAAAAATATTTGGGGGAAATTCACAGGGTCATTCAGCAACACTGAAAATTTAAAAACTGCTATTACTGCTATTGGCGTGTACTGCAACCTTTCCAAGGCGTTTGAATGCGTCTGCCATGACACATTTATCCATAAATTAAATATCATATCTTATAGTGTTCATAGCAATGCACTAGCCTTTATTACATCTTAGTTGAGAAACAGACTTCAATGTGTTGATGTAAATGGCAAGAAGTCCACTAAGTTACCGGTGCCGCAGGGTTCTATATTAGGTCCATTATTATTTTCAGTATATACTTATTAATGACTAGCGGACGCCACGCGGTTTCACCCGCATAGTTCCCGTTCCCGTGGGAAAACAGGGATAAAAAATAGCCTGTCACCCGGGATTGGTGTAGCTTCACAACGATGAAAGAATTTAGCAAATATGTCCAATAGTTTCGGAGCCTATTCAATACAAACAAACAATCAAATCTTTTATCTTTATAATATTAGTATAAATTTGCCATAATCGCCGCTTGGCGAGCTTGACGATTGTAGTAAGGTTTAAAGTACTCTGAGGACGCTGCTACCTCCTCCAGTGTAACATCTCTTAATCGCCTTACCACGGGAAGCCAAACCCACGGGAAGAAATGGGGTGGAAAAACTATGGTATTTTTTAAGCCCGTCGGTCACTAGTACGTATTTGATCTTGGACAGGTATTATTTGAGGTCCCGTTGCTCTAAATACAGTCATACTATAAATGAACTTACCCGTATAGTGCTCCCATTAGGTATAAGATCGTGCGTCTCCCGCAGCCGCCCCCCCGCGTCGTACACATCCTCGCAGAAGTACAACTCGGGCACGCCCTCGCCACTGTCCAGGTCCGTCTCCAGCACGTACTTGATCTTCGATAGGTATAGCTCGGGGTCGTCTTGCTCGAAGTACTGGGGATGAAGGTGATAATACAAATGTGGGTGCGCCTTTACTGCCGTATACAATGACGTTCTTTGTTTCATACAAAGTTTATACAAATCAATGAGATTTTTACTTTAAAAATCAAAATATGAAATTAAATATATTCTAAAAACTGAACAGTTACAAGTCAACTGAACAGTCAATGTTATTCACGAATTTATTTACACTCAAAAAGGTGTGGTCAAATTTATGAGTCTTAACTTTTCAATGTGTCACAAAAGTATATGGTCAAATTTGTGAGTTTTAACTTTTTAACATGTATTTTGTTCAATAATCCCTGTTTTATGTTAGTAATAACGTTTAAGCCTAAGAACGGTAAGCATTCTGGGAAAACGACATTTTGGGAAAGAAGCATTGTGGGAAAGAGACGTTTTTGGAAAGAGGCATTTTGGAACCAGGGGGACATTTTGGGAAGTTGACATTTTGGTACCAGGGGACATTTTGAGAAGTTGACATTCTGAGCCTCAACGAATATTAATACCTACATAACATTAACCATAGAAAATAAAATAAATAATGTCGGAAACATGACATTGTTTATTTTATACAAGACAACTTGAATGGCATATTTATAACTCTGCAAGTTTTCAATGTATCAATTTTCTTTTTTTCTGTGATTTCTTAAAGTAAAAATCAGGGGTTATAAGTAGGTATGAAACTCCGTCAGTGTTAAAGTTTGATCTGTGATTTTTTTGTGAAAACTTCTTTAGCGGCGTTGTGCACTTTTTTTGGTGTGATTTGTTTGATTTTGTTTAGAACCAAAAATAACTTAGTATATTGTAGATCCCGTCCGTGTAAACAAAAGAGATGCAGTATAGAGTGAGTGCTCGCCAGCAGTGTGAACGGTTTAAGATCAACTATTAGTATCTGTATCTGTTTTGTTTACACGGGATCTACATAAGCATGTAATGTACGTTTCTCGCCGTTGCAGTTGGTGTTGAAGGCATCTGGCCCTTACCTTGTAATGCACCCGGAGGCCGATGATCTGCGCGAGGAAGGACCTGGTGAGGCGCGCGCGCACGAGCTGGCGGTACGAGCCGCCCAGCGCGCTCTCGTACAGGCACTTGCCCACCAGCTTGCCGGCCAGCTCGAAGTGCTTCAGCTGCGCCCGCCCACAACGGTCACCGTTACTTTACTTATACCAATAGGCGACATAAAGCATCTAATAAGTTTCTACTAGTCCGCCACAGGAACGGAGAAAACTTAAACTGCCTCTGTGGCGCGGTGGAAGTGTATCCAACTGCTACGCAAGAGATCGTGAGTTCGATTCCCACACGGGCACCACTTTGTGTGATCCACAAATTGTTATTCCGAGTCTTGGTATACTTTGTGTCCGTGACTTGTATGTTTGTAAAGTCCCCCGCCACACAGGGTGTACAATATCGCGGGAGTCGCCTTTCAAAAAAAAATAGTAAAGTGTAGTGACTAATAATAACGTAACAAAAATATTACACAAATATTATGTTCTAGTCGAAAATCTGACACATACGGAGAGAGATAACAGAAATACCCCAAAGTAAAAAGTTAAAAAAAAAACGAATACATAAATCTTTAATATTTTTAATATTTTTTCAAATCCCGGCATCGCCCCTGTTGGTCGAATTTATAAAAAAGTAGTAAAATATAACCTTCCACTAGTTTCCAAATAAAATGAAAGACAATTAATTAAAATATAATTTGAATACACTACAGCAAAATAATCTATGCAAGTCTCTCACCTTTAAATGTGGTGGTCTATCAGGATTGGGATGCACAAGGCCGGTGGGCGAGTCATGGAACGACACAAACAGACCGAACTTGGAGTCGAACAGCTGACCGCACAGTAGAGAGAACCACTCGCGACGTACTCCACCCCAGTCCACTCCTGACGATAATTATAAAAAAACTCCTGTTAACTCTCATGCTGTTTCTTACTGTCATTTAAATCCAAGATGAATAGTGGTGACAGAAATACTTTTGAAAACGACTCAGAGTTAAGTATAAGGCTGTATCAGAGTTAAGTGTAGGTTGGAGTATTCAATAAACCAATTATTCACTACGTTAGATAGGCATGGTTTATTTAAAGTCATTGATATGCCTTGACCTTAATAATATAGCCTTTTAGGAATAAAATAATACCTGGATGGACAAATTACATCATAGTAAGTACCTACCTTTGAGCATGCGCGAATTTGTTTAAGACCTTTAATTGAATAAACGTTTTCTTTGAATGTAATGTAATGTTTTAATTCCATATACCTATTGTTATGGTCACCCGCTGAGCTTTAAATGCCTATTTTGTGAAAGAATGCTCAAAGTTTATGGAATCGTATATGATAAAGAGTAATTTTTGATTCCAAAATATTAGGGTTCTGCAGGGACCAAATTTTGGTCCATCATAGAAAATTGTATGTCAGATTTGTAGGTGCTCTACTATGGTATACTTTATTATGTCAAATTTTTAGGTTCTCTACAATGGTATACTTTATTTCTTAAAATAAACACATGGCTTCTATGTAATAGCACAGTGCTGGGCTAAGAACATTTTTTTTATCCCTCATTCACTTTGGGCGGGATATTGTCATGACTCATGCTGTTTCTGTTTTCATTGCTAAGTTTTTTTTACTGGCTTTATTTTTGCAAACTTGGTATTAAATGTAGAAATATACTATTTCAATTTTCGTCTGACGTTCATAAGAGTTTCATTCTGCAACCTAAGTGAATAAAGTATTTTGACTTTTGTCACTCTAAGGTGAATAATAGTGACAAAAATACTTTGTAAAACATAAAGTTCAGAATCTACACTGCAAGAAAATAAAATTACTAATATTTTTCGTCATACCCTGTTCCCCCTGAAAGGTGACGTCGAAGTTCTTGCACCAGTCCTGCACGGTGAAGTGCCTGGTGGCCTTGAGGCTGGTCCGCAGTAACTCAGACCTCAGCACTCTGATGGCGAGCTTCTCGTGCGGGTGGCGGGAGTGGGCCTTACGGATCTCGCTGTAGAAGAAGTCTTGTTTGTTCTGGGGAAACATGTTAGAAGTTTAAATTACATGTTGGGCTACGTTTGACGTTGAGGCTATAAGCATGTTAAGCGGCTCAAGCTTAATTCATCCCATTCAAAAGTACATATACGATTCCTCCCTTGATTGTATTTATTCTTGATAATAATAATAAAAAATAATAAAAAATGATTTATTCACTTAGGAAGCAAAATACTACACTTGTGAAAAGTCGATTCTACATTTACTGGTAATGCCTGTTCGCAAACAATAGGTAAAGCCCGAGAAAAGAACAGGCAATAAAAACTCGTGGCCACTCTTTCTCTTTCAAATTGCCAATGTTTACAATGTTTCTCTGTTTATAAACTGTATATGTATATTATATTATACATATATTATACACCATATTAGAGTACTGATGCAAAAAAAGAGGTCAATAATATTAGAAGAGTACACGAGATCGGATACATCAGCCTCAACGGGCACAACATAGTAGGAGCATCCACTCACTTATAAAAACTATATGTGCTTAAATATTGGCCAATTTACTGCTACTTAATGAATAAGTATACATGTTTTACAAAGGAAAGAAAAGAATGGCCGTAATTTATTACGCAGTATCTTTACTTACAAAAGTAAATCGTTTTCTTAACTAGTACCTAAGTAACATTATCAAACTGTGACAACAATATTCACCTAGTAAAATGCAATAAACTATACAACACAATACATTAATAGGGAGCAATGAACTACATCCATTTATCTTGATCAGTTAAATAATCATCGATTGAATAGTAAGCTCTTTGTATAAGATGTCTCTTGACTACATTCTTAAATTTATTTACTGGTAGACTCGATATGCTGACTGGGATTTTATTGAAAATTTTTACACCTAGTCCCATGAATGAGTTATGAGTTTTATGAAGCCTATGATATTGTCCTACCAATTTGTGCTTATTTCTTGTATTCACAGAGTGAATATCACTATTTTTGTTATATAAATGTAAGTTTTGTTTTACAAACATAACGTTCGCATATATATATTGTGATGCAACTGTCATAATGCCTATCTCTTTAAACTCTTCTTTAAGGGAAACTCGTGCTCCTAGTTGATATATCGCACGCACTGCACGTTTTTGAAGAATAAAAATAGTTTGTATATCAGCCGCCTTGCCCCAAAGCAATATGCCGTAGGACATGACGCTGTGAAAATAACCAAAATATACTAGTCGAGCTGTTTCTACGTTCGTAAGCTGCCTGACTTTGCTGACAGCATATGCTGCAGAACTGAGTTTCCCTGCGAGACATGATATTTGGGCGCCCCACTGTAACCTACTATCTAAAGTAATTCCCAAAAAAAACCGTTGAATCAACAAAATGAATAACTTCATTGTTTAAAACAAGATTTGGACTGATATTTCTTACATTTGGTAAGCTAAATTTAATACATTTGGTTTTTTTAGAATTTAAAAGCAAGTTATTTGATGTAAACCAGTCAAGAACTAATGCGAGGGACCTGTTTACTTCGTCAGAGTAATCATTTTTACGATTGGTTTTGAATATAAGAGAAGTGTCATCAGCAAATAGAACAATATCGCATAAGTTACTGGTAAAAAATGGCAGATCGTTTATATACACCAAAAATAGAAAAGGACCCAGAATTGATCCTTGTGGCACGCCCATACTCACTGTTGATCCGGACGACCTTATTCCGTTAATGTCTACATACTGCATTCGCTCACTAAGATAAGAAGCAACAAGATTAAGCGCTGTACCCGTAATGCCGTAATGCCTAAGTTTCAGCAGAAGTGTACTATGCACCACACAATCAAATGCTTTTGAGAGGTCGCAGAAAACACCAATGGCGTCTTGCGAGTTTTCCCAGGCACTATATATGTGTTTTAATAGTTTAGAGCCTGCATCTACTGTCGAACGACCCTTTGTGAATCAATATTGTTCGCTATGCAGTAGATTATTAGATTTAAAATGTGTTTCTAACTGCATTAGTATGGCCTTTTCAAAGATTTTACTAATAGCTGGTAAGGTAGAAATAGGTCTAAAATTACTAGGGTCGCTTTTTGAACCGGCTTTAAACAAAGGGATTACTTTACTGTGTTTCATTAAATCAGGAAACACGCCGGTATCAACACATCGATTAAATATTGTAGCTAAATGTGGTGCTATTTTAATTATAATGCAATTAATTAATTTAACAGAAATACCCCATAAGTCTGCTGTCTTTTTGCAATTAATTGACTTAAATATTTTTATTATGTCATGGGGGTTTATCAAATTGAAACTAAATGGTACAGTACACTCTTTCACACTGCTTCTCACAAGTGATTGGGCTTTAGCCGGACATGAATTTAAGGAGCTGGTTGTATTTATAGGTATTTCAGCAAAGAAATTATTAAATGTTTGCGCTAGATCTAAATTGTTTGTTACAATTTTATTACCAACACATAATTCAAAATTATGATCGCGTGGCTTGGCCCGCCCAGCTTCAGCATTGATTATGTTCCAAGTGGCTTTAATTGTATTCTCTGCTTGTTTAATATTTCTACCTAAATGTAAAGACTTGGCAGCAGCACAAGTCTTTTTAAATATTTTGGAATAATTTTTAACATATTGAACAAACTTAGGGTCAAAATTATATTGCTTCATACCATACAATTCATACAACTTAGCTCTACTTATTTGTAGTGCAGTTGTGTGAAGAAGGCTGCGATCAGATCCTGCTCGGCTGACACCAGCTGCACTGCAGGTGTAGTGCAGGTGCACCTAGAAGGTGTCCCTACCCCCGCAGTCAGCGATAAGCAGCTGCGTGAAGGTGGCTGCGATCAGGTCCCGCTCGGTTGACACCAGCTGTACTGCAGGTGTACCTTAAAGGTGTCCTCCCCCCCGCAGTTGGCGATGAGCAGCTGCGTGAAGGTGGCTGCGATCAGGTCCCGCTCGGCTGACACCAGTTCCAACTGCGGCTGTACTCCGTCCTCCAGGGTGAACTCGCCACCAGGGCCCGAGCCTGCAGGTCGGGGCTTCAGGATCAACTGAAAACAGGATAAAATAGACTTGCTAAAATTGAAGACCTAATATAACCACTTGAGAACTGATGACATAATTTTTCTTTGAAACACAACTCACCACAGCAGGCCGGGAAACGAAGGGATATTAGCGATTCTGATTGGCTAATTGAAAAACGTCATCGAATTTGCAACACCTCATGGCTGCAGAAGGGTTATGCAACTCAAGTGTGCCGAAATATATCGATATCGACAAAGTCAACTTTATGGTATTTTTTCTAATAACGTATGCAAGAAACCAATAGCATTACAATGCATTTGCCACAACAAACAAGTCAGATTGAGGCACGTTGAACAGAAATTGCCAACGTAGGAAACTTACTCGTAGCTGCGACAGTCCATCCATCCATCGGTGGAGGTGGTACAACGGTTCCTTCGTTATCAATGTAGTAACCACCTGATGAGCTTGGTACGGTCTTATTCCCCGCCAAATTACTACGTTTTTAAGATAATGTTAAAAGAAAACTTACTTAAATGGGCATAATAAACGTCAGCGATTATTTTTTCAGTCATGAAAACTACCTAATTTGAAACATTTGGAACAAACAACTGATGTTCAAACACTACGCCAGTGACGCGTGTGAACAAAACGAGGATAAGTTATCATTGGCCTCGAAAACAGAATCCTTAACGTCGCTTTAACAATCCGATTTGTAACAGCTGGTGTACCATAATCAAAACATAAAAAAAATAAAGGCAAATAATACGTCATCCCGTCAATTCGTGTATTTCGTAATTCTGTTATCATCAGTCAGTGTCTTCATCCATCATCGAATGCAACCTACAAATAGAAACATATCAGCTACTTGTTATCAGACTTACCTTAGTAGAAGGGCACAGTCGAAAACTAGTTATCCTCTTAGGTATAAACTTGAAGAGATAATCCTTAAGGGTGAGTTGCTTGGGGCTGATGCAGCACAGCACGCGGCGAGGCTTGCCTGATAGGAGGCGAGCTTCGTAGCAGATGTTGTGCCGCTTGGATGATATGTTGCGTTGGACTGTTGCTGTGTCACTCGCTGGAGGAAAAAAAAGGGGGGAATGGTTAAGGATGAAAGTACCAATGGGAACATTGAGATAATTTATAGTGACGTACTAGAGAAACCATATGGGACTAAAATCTTCATCCTTTTTTCGGTAAATGAAAGCTATAATCAGCTGTGGCACTCTATTGTAACCTGTCAAAAGCGTTTTATTGGCTTTTCTATATTTTAATAAGAACGACTGGGCCAAGACGAAGACAAGCCCCATTAGCCGTCAGTACCCTCTAGTCTTTAGTATTCAACAACACTTAGTTAGACCTGTAAGCACGATTATGATTATTCAATATTATATATTATGAACTATTTCTTGATTTCTTTAAAATTTTAAGCTCACTAGTTTCAGTTTTCCGTTATAAGGCGAAAGGTATGGTCAATTTGATCAATTTTCTTAAATAAGTATAAACTATTATAAAATTTAAACTTTTATAAGGTTTTAACAAGCCATTAGTTTCTCACCTGTAAGCACGATGCAATCAAACTCCCCATTGTGCAGCAGCACATCATCATAGAAGACAGCGGCGCGGTACACTCCGGCGCGCTCGAAGCACAGAGCCAGTATAACGCGCTGGTTTACACTGTCGTATGAGAATGTGGCTGATGATGATAAAGCTTCATCTACTTCACCTCCCAGAGGGTTTATTTTGATGGAAAAACCCTGTCGGAAGAACGAGTTGAATTGAGATTTTGACACAAATTACTATGATAAGAATCTTGTCAAAAAAATCGAATTGATTTAAAATAACAAACGCCAAACGAAATAAAATCAAAGAAAATTACCTGTACAAAAACGATATTTCGTTTATTTTCTTTTACGTTTACAATTTACTATTGTAATTTAATTTCGGATAAAGCCAATACTTTCCATAGATATTTTGTGAACAAATCATTTATTCCAAATCTCAATTATTTAAAACTTCATTTTTTGTTGAATTAGATGTGGTTTTTCAGCATTTATAGGCTTTCGATGACCCTACAGGAAATGCAATTAAGCAAAATTAAAAGCAGACTTTCTAACAGAATTTTAACTAGCGAATGTTTTGTCTTCATCTATTCTATTTTGAAAATGGAATGAGAAATATACACAAAACATAAAATGTAACATTAAAATCTTGTTAGAATGTAGGTATACTAATTTATTATGAGTAGGGGTATGTGTAGCACACATACCCCATGTATGTGTGTTGTCATGAAAATCTTGCCGCTATCACTCACCCTGGGCGGGTCCTGGTCGGTGTTATTCAGAGGAGCGGGGTTGTCGTACTGGTCGCGCGGGTGTATGTGCAACTGTCGCGCGTGCTGCGCTGCCCACACAAGCGCGTGGTGCGCGCGCCCCACGCGCGACCGCCGCGCCTCCACGCGCCCCGCGCTGAACCACTTGCGGTATGGAGACCCGCATATTGAGACCCCGCCTGTCACCATAGTACCGTCATATCAGATAAGTGAAAAGAAAAATAGATGGTGATGGGGAAATGACAGTAAACTGATGTGTAATCATTTTACAGCCCAGCGTTGAACGTGTAAAATTCAAAAAACTCTTTGTGTTAAAGTAAAATCAACTCGGTCAGAAATTGGCTAACAAAGTGACTACTTGCGTTTTTGAAAGGTAGAAAAATGTGAAGTTCAGACCCAGGAATCGAACCCGAGACTTGCGAGCGCCCAACTCGAGAGCATGAAAGGATAGAAAAAAATGAGGTCTAGTAACATAGTCCAGATAGTTGGTTAGATTGTGGCGCCGGTTTGGCATACGGAAGTCTCTGGTTCGATCATCAGATTTCAAAAAAAAAATTATATCTTTCAAAAATGCAATGATTGTATTAATAAAGTAATTGGCAAGAAATGCCTATAAAATTACTATAAAGTGACCACTTTATCATCAAACTACTCAAAAATGAAAAGGAAAAGTAACAAATTGAAGTGATCAACTCTTTAATCTTAGCCTATCCACAATCAATACATGATAAAATTAAACCAATAATCTTAAAAGGATTAAAAAGGAACAGTTATAACATAAATTTCGTCTGAATCTTACACAATGAATCTGAAATCTTTTGTAGTTTCAGTATAAACTTCACAATAATCTAACTGTGTACCTTTTGATTTAAAAAAATATATCTCTATCACTAAATCTCACCAATCATTATAGATACAATGTAGACACCGGCGGTTCTGACAGTGAATTTAACCCGTGCGGTGTTCGCCTGAGCCGGGTCACCGGATCCCAATTCTATAACAGCGGTCACCTGGAAAATAAGTACCAAAAACATAGAACTCAACCGCCCTTGACATTAAACATTTAGCATATCTTTTTATTTAAAATGTTCTTGCAAATACATAGCAAAAGGTGCATTTAATGCCATAGGCATTCTATAATATCGATACCAAAAGGTTATCAATCGATTTTATATCATAATGCGAAGCTAGAGTCTTCAGTAATTCAAATCCAAAAAAAAAAAATTCAGATACAGAGAGAACCTTTTCCACAGTTCAAGAAATACCCTAAAAGTTTATAAAATAAAGGACCTCACCTTTCTGGTGCCATGTGATATAGAAACAGTAAGCTCGTCAGTGTCACATATTGGGTAAGGTTGTCCGTTGCGCTGGAAGCAGTGGACGGTGAAGCACATTGTCTCACCTACAGCCTGCGGCTCTTGCCACCCCCATTCCACCTAGAGATGGTAGAACTTTGACTAAATCATTGTATTGTACGTTGTGACGGCTATTTAGTAAAGACCCATGTTGGGCGCCATTAAGTATGATGGCGCCCTAACATGGGACTTTTTGATTATACTCAAGTAAAACATACTGATTTATTATACGGTTACATAAGGTTTATTTTCAAATGCTTAAAACACTTCTTTCAATTATCCATGCAGTTGACTTCCTTATAAGATGAGTTTAGATATAGTAGGATTTCCAAAACTAAATACAAAAAACAACTAGCGAATTTACACTATACCTTACAGCTGGGTGGGTGGAGGTACTTTCCGGTTACGTACTGTAGCAGCGAGTGCTTAGCTTCCGGCGCTAAGGATGGCTGCGTCATAGCTGCAAGCGTCACAAGTCCACAGACCGATACTGACACGACCAGCATGCCACCTAAGTATCAAGAAAATAGAAATAACCTCGTGCCAAGCGTTGGAAAAGACCACATTTTAACAACTTAGTTATACACTTACCCCAGGTCCAAGCATCTTGATGCTTGCTATTCTTCACGACGGCGCTCCATAGATCTGCCTTAAGGGTCTGCAGCGCCTCCTTGCCAGTGGGAAGGCTCTGGCGCGCAGCCGACCAAGCGCCGAAGTCTTTGGGGTCCAGCACGTGCCGCGCCGTCGTGTCCTCCAGCCAGTATACGTCCTCAAGTGATGAAACATCGAGACTGAGTAGTCTGAAACAAAAGATATTAGACTTTTAGAAATAAACGCACAAACTGTGATATGCACTCAAGTTACAATTTTAACTATTATGATAATAATAAAATCTTTATTTGCTTGAAAAATGGTATGATACTCAGTGTTGTGTTTTTTTATAAAGTACAGCATATTCCACCACAAGTGGCGTGCAAAAATTAGGATAGAGTATTGTATTGTAATGATGTTAAACTAAGTGCAACTTTCCTTTAAATTAATGGAACTAAACGTAACTAATATGTACATGTGGTCTATTCGTTCAACAGATTTACTTTTGCATGGATAGCATTATTTATGACAATACATTACACAAAAAAGACTAGAGGAAAATTTATTCTAAAACAACTCATGACACATTATCCAAACCTTTGGAAAATCACAATCAATTTACAAATGACCCTTTACGATCTACGCTCCATTACATGACCCTACCCGGATCCTTAGGAACAAGACGAAGGATGCATTGATGCTGGTAAATGAAGCCAGGGGCACAAGGGTTTGATAAACGAGCCGCGAACGCCATGGGATTACGGAAGGTTAATGATGCGCTCAAAAGCAGGGATCCGGTGCAAAATATAACACCGAAACTACACAAGTGAGGGCAGAATAATAATATAATAAAATATTATATTAATGTTGAAATCCTGTATTAACATAACATATGCTTAGGCAGTTCCGCCTAAGGCTGCCTACGTCAATCGTACTCACATAATCACGTACAATATAGCCATTTTCAATTCACTCAACAATATGTTACCGAATTACCATAATCTCACAACATAAATTTCAAATCCATCAGTTGTCACGTAACATTTGAGCAGTGGAGAACACCAATGCTGTCAGACAACGTGATCGCATTACCGGATTATCCCGACGAGAATGTCGGCTTTAATTCAATCATACCCGTGCATGTCCCGACGATTTTGTTGGCCCAATTCGGCATGTTTCAGCTTCAAATGTTATTTTTGGCGGGAACGTATTTTTGATGGCGGCGTTACATGTGCCAATTTGGGGAATGGTGGATATTGCTTTTGTTTTGGTATAACGGATGGGTTTGTTATTAAATGTATGTTTATGCCGGGGATCCACTGCACTGAAGCGATAGGCGGGAAAAAGTAACATAAGAAGTAGCAAAACAGTTTAATAGCCGAATACTGTAACGTCACTCAAATGTGATAATCAGCTGAAAGCAACTCAAATATAAACATCCCCCAAATGTATATAGCATACACAAAGCCCACTCAAACTATTTGAGACCATGATCAGCTAAGCAGCCCTCAAATGTTTACGCCATGGCAACATCTTCCGAAAAAAAACAATATTCTCAGTTACAAAAATAATTTATGTTACGTCATGTACCTATTCGTTTTACGAAGACTTGTTTGAATAAATATTTTCTATGCTTAAATATTAGAATTCGAATTTTAAAAACACTAGCTAATACCCGCGACTTCGTTCGCATAAAAATGTTAAAGAACAAATTTATCCCACGGTAACATTTAATTTTAATCAAATAAATTTGACCGAGAGCTGGTGCACATTTTAGTGTAGGTACGAGGCACGCTGAAAACATGTCCAATACTTCATCCATAATACCCAAACACCGAACCATAGACCTGCCTGGGGAGATAGCAGTGCTAAATAAGCTGTGTTTGGGTAATATAGAAGTAGTAGTATTGGACAAGTTTTTCAAAAACCTACCAAAAAAAAATCCAACAGCTCTCGGGCTATGTAAAAATTTCAAATCTATAATAATACTAGCTGTTCCCCGCGGTGTTACCCGCGGTTTATTAGCCTATGTGTTAATCCAGGGTGTCAGCTAACTCTATACCAAATTTTATTAAAATCAAAAGGCTATAGGCTATATAACATTACGCTACGAGCAATAGGAGCGGAGCATCAATGAAAAATGTTGCAAAAACGGAGAAAATTTACGCAGACGAAGTTGCGCGGGTCAGCTAGTCAGTTATAAATGGAATAAAAAGGTGACTGTCGCGTAAAAAATATAAATAGTTATATTTCGGGATGTATAAAAATAGCGAAAGCTTAAAAATATAAAAAAAACTTGAGAGGTGTCAAGGGACACCCGGATGGAACGAAGTTCTTATCTTAATTTTTTTTCACACTGTTCAATGCGAAATAGAAAGACGAAACGAAAATAACTTACAAAAAGACGATTGTATACCGAAGGCTCGAACCCACTACTACACAATTGTCACCAATACTGTGTACCGAATTTATGCCTCTAGACCAAATCGACAGGTGACTTCTTTGTCAAATTAGATGTTCATATCTTACGCGCACGCCGCACGGCGTGTGTGTGTCAAAAAGTGTCGTTACAACTTTTCGTGAGAATTTTTTCCGTCTAGCCCCCTTTCACAACGCGCGATAAGGAACTTCGTTCCAATTATAAATGAGGAGGTATAAGTTTTTGGGCTATCATTATTTGGTCTACTGGTTGAATGGCTCGGTTTCAATTTGTCAGGATTTTCATGATGCTACCGAACAAAGTCCAAATATGATACTGTCTCTCTTGTGAGACACGTGACCGTGAAACAACTTCTTGTCACACAGGGGCCGAGAGGGTCAATAAAGTGAAGATAATGACCGTCTCTGTGGCGCGGTGGGAGTGTATCCGACTGCTACGCAAGAGGTCGTAGGTTCGATCCCCACCTAGGATAAAACTTTGTGTGATGAGCACGATGGTTTATTCTGTGTCTGGGTGTTATTTATCTACAATATGTTTGTATTTAGAAAATATATAAGCATGTTTATTAGATGTCTGGTTTCCATAGTACAAGCTCTGCTTAGTTTGGGATCAGATAGCGTTGTGTGAGTTGTCCCAAGATATTATATTATTATATAGACCTTGAAGTAATTTTTTCACTATTTATACACTGGAACTTAAAGTTTCAATAGGTTGAGTGTTAAGTAGCATTTCTGTATACGAATTTTTCACAGTTGAGCACAACTTAATTTAAGTTACACTTAAATTTAGGAGGTGCTCAGATTTCAAGAGTTTGAATTTGAAAGTTCTCGATAAGGAGTTTGCTTGAGGAACGTACTGAGCTCGGTTTCAATAATTTTAAAACTTGTTCTGAGTGAATGCGCTACTATAAATTATACCAAGTTTCGCTATAGTATTCTGTAAGTGAAGTTTGTCGGAGAGCTTATTTGAGCGAGAGAGATTTCTCGCTGGACCTCGACTTTAAAGGTTACCAGCAAGCTGATATCAACAAAGTTTAATAAGAATGTATATCATGATCACAGGTCAGCGGGGCGGTGTATTGCGGTGTTGCAATATTCATGTAACACTGCATTAATGACCAGTCGCTAGGCAACGAAGGCACAAACACCCATAAATATTTTCACCTTGTACGATATTACCACCATAATAAGAAAGAAGATTTCAGACTACAGAATGAATAAAATTTATTTTTATAGCGAAAACCAATATTTTTTTTATATTGAACTAGGTTTTGTTCAGGGATTCGGGTATGAAGAGACGTTGAAATATTTTTTTAGTCTCACTTACGTTATAATAAACCGGGTAAGAGCATGTCGGACCATGCTCAGTGCAGGGTTCCGCAGTCTCAAATAAATGCATCAGCAGAAGAGCGTATGTTCATGACACTTACGCCCTTTTGTTGAGAAACGCAGTTTTTTCAGCATTAACTCAATGACGGAATATCCGATCATGTATGAAATAATTTTAGTTTAAAGTATTTATTAAGCGCTATCTTTGTGATTTTTTCCATATTTTTTGGTCACACGGTTCAAAAGTTTTTTTTGAAAGACCTGTCGAATGATGTGCCACGTTGATGTTTGCTGAAAATATATTTTTTTTTAGCTTCTGTTACTATTTAGCTATCAAACTAAGTAGCGGCTACTACAAGACACCTTTTCATTAAATTTCATCGAGATTCATCGAGTAGTCTTTGAGGAAAATGCCTGTGACATACGGACGGACGGACAGACAGACAGACAGACGGACATGACGAAAAAGGGTTCCGTTTTTGCCACATTGGTTACGGAACCCTAAAAATGATGTCACCGTATTCTGTACACGCCAATAAAATTAAACGTGTACCTAGTCAAAAATGTTTTTTTGAGAAGTTACAAGTAAAAGTACACAGGCACCACGGTCGATGATTGGATGACCAACAAATTCTTGCTGATCATCAACAATTTCTAGTTGAATCATGACGAACACACTCGCTGAAATGCTTTAATATGGCGATTCTGTGGAGGTCGTTCTCCAGTCAGGCTTTCCAAATTTATTGTTTTTAATCGCTTACTTTGCCTTACGGATCGTAATGGATCGAATCGTCTCGATCGCCATACTTTCGATGCGATAGTCAAAATATCGATTGAAAGTAAGATTTTTTAAAATTTGACGTACCTACAATTCAATCATGCGGTTTCTTATATCTACGTGTATCAGTATAGTTACTTACTATTATAGGTACAAAGATCCATGTCCAGCAAGATATATTTTTGTATCGGGTTACTTACTTAGTAAAATTATATACAGTAGACCCAGTTTTGCCCAAGACTTCGATCGTATGGCAAGTTTAAAACACACAGATTTAAGTTATAAGTTTAAAACGCGAATTATACATTTTTCGGGATGAAGCAGTTGTTTCCACTAAGTAACCACTAGGTTAGTGACCCTGACTGCTAAGTTGGAGGTCGTGGGTTTGTGTGATTCACAAACTGTTGTTCCAAGTCTAGGTGTACTTTGTTTGTGAAAATGTGTGAAACATCCAGATCCGTTCAGATGAACGGATCTGGATGTTTCACACATTTTACTTAATCAAGCCAGAACAGATGTTCTGGCTTGATTAAGTAGGAAACATCTATTCATTACAAACTTATAATAATAATAAACCCCTCGGGGCTAGTCGTTGTCTCCCTATATGAGATTAATGCAACACTCTGAGGGCATAGTAGCAGCTCTTGAAATCCTTATGACACCAATAAAAAATGTCTCATGAGGGTGAAATAAGAGAACACAAACCGCAGGGCAGCTTTGTGGCGAGCTGAATGTGCGTGGCGACACTGCGGTCCCGATGCCTCAGAGAGTCGGTCAGGGCCTCGTCTCCCGCTTGCCTTTACTGGCCGGCGGAAGTGGAACACCAAGAGCGCCCGCAGGACTCTCAACTCTGTCTTGCCTTAATCGGCCGGTCAGAGGGAGGTCGCCAGAGCTTATATGCTCGGGGGTTGAAGTGTCATTTTCAAGGGCATAACTACGGTGAAACCCGCTCACGGGTCTTCTTTGTGATGGTGAAACCCTCGCCGCACCGCTCGACACCCCAAGCTGCTCACACCCATGTTGCTCCCTGTCGCCTGTTTGGCTCGTATGCCTGTGGCGGCCAGAAGGGGGCCCATCTAGTGAGTGGCGAGTCACCGCCTGCCCATTTGTCCGTGTGTTTTTACCAGATGTTTGCAGGGCAGGCGCCATAGTCCTTCAATAGTACCAGCTAACCATTCCACTAACACATCACCTCCATAACCCAGTTTCTTAGCTACCACTTTTTGACAATAGTTTTTACACTAACCGGGGAATGTCGTTGGGTACATTTATATAGTGTATACAACGATATTCGCCGGTTTGTGTCACATAGCCTTTAGATAAAAGTGTCTAACGGGCCTCTACGTGTTGGCTTCAGCCCCACGCACGCCTCCCAAATGACCGGGACTCCATAGTCCCGTGATATGGAAACGGCATACATAATAATAATAATAATCTTTATCTTTTCTAAAACATAGTACAAGTTTGTTTAATTCAGTAAGGCTCATTATAATTATGTGACAATTGTAAAAAATCCTCTGACCACAGAAAAGTGATTACACTATAAAAAAGTACATGTAAGTTTGAGTGAGTATGTGTGTGTGTGTGTGTGTGTGTGTGTGTGTGTGTGTGTGTGTGTGTGTGTGTGTGTGTGTGTGTGTGTGTGTGTGTGCGCGCGTGCGAGCGCGCGTGCGAGCGTGCGTGCGAGCTTGCGTGCGTGCGTGCGTGCGTGCGTTTCGTTTGGCGAAAGAGGTGTTGTGTATTACTAGAGAAAATATGATATGTTTACGTCTCTTAGCAGGCAAAGTCAAAGGTATGTCTATGAGTGTTTACAAAGGACAGTAGGTTGCACATAAAGTTTCCTGACCGCGAGAAGTTTGCATTCCGAATAGAGTTGTTGAATATGATCGTGGTCGACTGAGCATTACCTTCAGCACTGCTCTAGACGAATTAACATGTTGGCGGTAGCTCCTCCCCATACTGGTATACAGTAACACAACATTGATTGGCATATAGCTTGATACACTAACTTTAATGTGTTGCTATCAGCGGAATTTCTTAGCTTTTTGATAGAACATGTTTATGTTTGTGCCAGTTTAGGTGTTGGTTAATGTGTATGCCACTTCATTACGCATTTAAGCGCTGCTTCCGCGTTGCTAAAGCATTGTTGCCAGTTCAAGCCATCTATTTAAAGAGCCGTGTCGTCTGCATACGTGAGAATTTTGCAGTGTTTTATACGGAGATTGCACAGCTCATTTATATAGATGAGAAAAAGAGGAGGCCCCAAAATACTGCCCTGGGGCACTCCGTAAGTAATAGAGTGCTCATTCGCTTTAATTCAATCAATTTCACCAATTTTAACGATTTGCGGACGATTACAGTCTGTGAAAATATTTAAGACCAAACCCCTAATTCGCTTGGGCACAGAGACGGTGTCAAATGCCTTCGACAGGTCAAGGAAAATGCCTAGACATTTGTGTTTCTTATCCAAGGTTCTAACTACATGTTCAGAAAGGGCCATTACAACGTCTTCAGTACTCATATTTGCCTTAATGCCATACTGATTATTGGCAAGGATATTGTTGGCGGTGAGAAAGCTGATGAGGATTTTATTTATGATTCTCTCCAAGATCTTAGACAGCGCAGTTAAAATTAAAATAGGTCTGAAGTTATTGACATCGTTTCCGCAACCCGCCTTAAGAATTCAAATTACAATCGCTCTCTTAAAGACTTGTGGGAAGGTGCCAGATGATATTGATAGATTACACACATGTGTAATGACGGGAACTAATACATATATCGATGGAAGTTTTAATTATTTTCATCTGAATACTGTCCCAACCCGTAGCACCTTTGTCAGTGGTTTTGAGCAAAACCATTGAACCGCATGGGTTATTTGAAGATGTGATATGTCTGTAGAGTAGGTGAGATTTTAGTTGCAAGTTCTTTTCCAATGTTAGCGAAAAAAGTATTGACCAGGTTTAGTGAGGATCTTCGCGTATTAGAAATATGTAGTAAATCAATTAGGGGGTTGGTATTTTGTTTATAGTGGGTTCCATATAAATATTGTATTGTTTTTTGTCCTAGAAAATTCGTCTCTTTCATATTTGTGTTTTAGTTTTTTTAGAAGTGTGTTGCAGTAATTCCAGTATCGCTTATACGTAATCTGTAAAATGTCATTATTAACATCTTGTTTTATTTTTAGCATGCAAGCGATCTCGATGCCGGATACAACTCAATAAACCTGAAGTAATCCATGGCTTAAGGTATCGCTGCCTTCTAGATATGGTGTAAGTCTGTGTGTGGTATACGATCAGTAAGGAAAGGTTGCCAACTAGTGTTTCGGCGGCTTTATTAGCATCCATTATTGTAAGAAGAGGAGACCAATTAAAGTAGTTTATAGATGCGGCAACAGAGGTGTAATAAACTTTTCTAATTGCTCTGGGCAGGTTTGAGTTCGTATTATTCGCTTCCAGAACCAATAAGACTGGCTCGTTATCAATTATAGCGGCTTCAATAACTATTGTCGTGGCGTTTTTATTAATTTTTTGGAGGACGTGGCCGATGCAGTTGGGAATGAAAGAGCTGGTAAAAGAGCATGAGCGGCCGCGCAGGATAGATATTCATCAGAGTTCACATCATTGTTGTCGATTTTATTATCGCCAATCAATACAACAGTATGACTTGCTGCCTTACGCTATCTAAGCTGTCAATAAAGTTAGAAATATTTTTGAAGCTTGGCGGACGGTATTTTCCAACTATAGTGACGTCGCCTATACGGAAAATGAGACAGCTAGCTTCAGCAAACGGAGGTTCTGTCACGACTGATCTCAAAGAAGATTTGATGTATATGGCACAACCATCATTTTGATTAAAGATACTTTTGGTTTTAAAAGAAATGTAGCCTTCTAGTGTTGGTAAATTCGATGCTTTACTAATCCAGCATTCAGTCAACATTGTCGCATTGAAACTAGTTTCAGTAGGATGTAAATTTGATTAAAATTCTTAGATATACTGCGAATATCCAGATGTAATATTTTCAAGCGTTTAGTGTGATTAGGTATGTGTAGCCGACAATCATTAGCGGAACACTTAAACGAATTTGAAACACTAAGTGACACTAACTTCATAATTTATAGAATTTATATTGGCCATTTATAACAACTTTCATAACATAATAAAAGCATTGGGTTGTGCCGGACTAGTCGAAATTGTTCGAACTTGAACTGCGATATATTTAAGCATTCATAATATTAGTATAGAATTTATACTATTATTATAAAGCGAAAGTTTATACTATGTATAATGAGACGCGATAATTAAACACAACAGATCCGTTACATTTTCTGTCAACTTACAAAAGGCTAGTTGATTAAGCAAAAGTGCCGAGATAAAATATGTGTTTGTTAATGTAACTAGTATTACAGTAGGTAAGTCCCACTGTAATAAAAGTGATGAAATGAAAAGGTTTCGATACGATCCGAAATATCGCTGGATCGTATGCTCTCGATCCGATACTGTGAAATATCGGATCGGATCGGCGGCGCGTACCGACTTACCAAAATGAAATCAGAATGTCATTAGGGTGCATACCTTCATCGATATTACCACTTCACGTAACTCATCATATCCTACGAAAATGATATGAATACGAAACTTAAATGAAACAATCATTAGGTTGCAGTATTTTATCATTAGCGACCCCAATGGTATCGATTTCACAACATTCTTAGTAATATAATGTTTATACTTTTACATACAAGAACATCGGAATAGTTTGAATTCGTGACTTGATTTTTTTTTTAATGCCTTATGACGGTTAAGCTTAGATTTGAATTAAAAACTAAGTACTACTAAAGAAAAATATAACCTTAAAATACAAAGTCGATACAGAATATACCACCAAATATGTAAATACATTATAATTCACAGATATATCATCCCCTATCGCTGCTTAATCTGTGCTGTCTGGTGCATTACCGTCGGCAGATGCTTTAACGTGTATAAATGAACCAGGGAATAATTCATGCTAGCGAACGCCTTCCGGCTGTGTTGCACAGCCTCACTGAGATACCGATATTACGTTACGATAAAAGTAAAAAATATATTTAAGGTAAAGTATACGGGAAAAAATTGCTTAAAACTAGTGAGTGTATTGTGTTTTATGTAATCTTGTGTTACAAAGGTATAGAGTCAGTTATGAGGCTGAAGCAGTCAGGCATGACTACGTTGATATACGACATTCTGCCCGTTTAGACCGACCGTTATGAACGTTGCCAACACATGCACGGGCCAACCTAGTTTTTGAGGAGAAATTATTGTATGAACGTGAACAGCGATTAATATTCGCCAAATTGCTGCAGTTTTTTCAGATGGGTCAAGTATAGAATAACACAGCACAACCTACATTGTCAATCCTAGCTCTGTATCAATCAGGTATCGCGCTGTCCTGTCCCAGACTTTTATCTTAACTCAGGGTAATATATTATTTTCTTCCATTCATTTCTTTCAATCCGTCGTCCTCGGCCTTTACCAATCATTAACTTTAATTCTCAATGTTTTTACGTTTTTGTAGCTAGATTATCAGTAGGTTAGCACACCCGTTAGCATAAGCAACCATCATCTCCAATGTCTATCTGACAATAAACCGGCTTTAGATTACGAAACGATGCATCTATCCGACCATAAATACGGCCTACACTTTACGACCAAATATAAATATCAGAACTGGGATGGGATTGACGAAGGCAGTGCTACAGTGTACAGTCCTGACGCAACTTTTACTACAGCTGTAAAAGGGCACAAGCCCACGGTTACTAGGGCATTTAATGTAGGATGTAAAGGGATCATCCGGAGTCATTTATATTGCATGAAATCTTTATTTATTGATGCGGTTTAAGATTATGATGACGGTAACGAGATTTGGCTCAGGCATACCTTAATTAAGGGAGTATATCATACAGAAGATCACATTTGATAAAGCTCCGAGCCTCAGTAGGTCAGTAGATTACTCGAACTAACATCGTGCTGACCGAACAGTGACTACATAGTCATAGTAGTAGAGATTCTTACATGTCACAAAATTATAATACAATGAATTAAAAAATAGAAATAGAATGAAAAAGGCATTTATTTCAGCCTGGCCCAGGTCATAATAATACAAAAATGTAAAAAATGTATATACAAAAAACAGAACTAATAGTATAATAATAATATAATTGAACAGCAAGTTATATAGAATTCTTGAATCAATTTAATTTGTTTTTTTTCATTGTTATTACATACAGCAGGCATCTTGCAAGTAATATACCGTACTTACTATACATCGTTCAAGGTCTGGGTGTTCCTACCTGCCATATTGTTCATATTAAAATTACCCAATTTCCCGTTATATAAAAGCAGCAATCAAGCAAGTCAGCTTGATTGCTAAATGTTGCGATGATTATAATAGCCCATAAACGTCCCCCTCTGATCCTCATAGCTTCCAATGTATGATCCCATTGTCATAACCATAACGCCAGTACATGTCAATTGGTTTTATCCAATGAAAGCCTCTGCCAAGTTAACAAAGAGCATTTATCTGGGCTCACTCGTTGCCGAACTGTCCTGAGGATACCTCTCGTGTATAGGCGAAACATGTATCAAACTTTCATTTCGTGGTAGCGGAATGTTGCAAATACGGGTTCGAAAATGCCTGCCACTTGGTTTGGTGATTGTCACTATTTTCCTTTGTTGCAGGTTTCTCCTTTCTAGAATTATAATATCTAAATTTATAGTCTTCGGTGACTAATTATCGTCGAATACCACGAGACATCAGAGAGTTAAGTGACGTTATGTCCGTTTTCTGAAAGTCTCACTATTCTGTGTTTTCGATTGCACGTTAATGCCGTGTGGTACCGGCTTAAGAATAGTACCACCCCATCTCTTCCCGTGGGTGTCGTCAAGGCGACTAAGGGATTTCACACCGGAGGACGGGCAGCAGCGTCCTCTGCGTACTTAAAGCCTTACTGCGATCGCCAACCCGCTCGCCAAGCGTGGCGATTATGGCAATTACCTCCAGGATCTACATACTAGTAGGTTCTAATGGGGAGACCCGTGCCCAGCAGTGGGCCATCATATGGGTTGGTATGTTAATCCGTGCAGCAAATCTGGAACAGGTTCTACAATACCGCAAATCTCAGGTCTCGAAATTGCGAAGCTGAAAGTTTCAGCAGTCTATGGAAATATTCCAAACTTAATATCTCTTCAGTTTTATGCAAGCCATGTCATGATTAAAGTTATCGCATATGTAAATATCACTTTGTCTGGTATGATAGTCAGCAGCAATGCCAACGGTTACAACAGATGCACGAGATATTAATTAAATTTGTTGGAGCGAGGGTAGCCAGTAACACAATCATCCTATGACGCAAGATACTTTTATTTTCAGGAATTGGCGAACTCGTTACGTTAATTTTCGAAAATAAATGAAGGTGATTCGTCTGAGACGCGGTAGGGGCGAAATAAACAAGTCACATTTCAAAATTTCTGTTAAGTACAAATATCCTGGACCAAGGCAAAACTCAAGGCCAGGATGTGATTAGCCACATGACTGGCATGACCACATGGATACGTTATTGCATTGAGCGCACGGCAAAACGTTTAAATCCTTTTCACTTTTTAGGGTTCCGTGGGCAAAATGGAATGGAATGGCCCTTATAGTTTCGCCATGCCCATGTGCTCAGAGACTGTTAGTGCTAGAATTCTGCAATTTTGCATGGATACACATATTACTTACGCCGACAAAGTGAAAGAATATTTTTTATATCTAATATATAAAATTCTCGTGTCACAGTTTTCGTTGCCATACTCCTCCGAAACGGCTTGACCGATTTTAATGAAATTTTTTGTGCTTATCCGGTATCTATGAGAATCGGCCAACATCTATTTTTCATACCCCTAAAAGTTTGTTTGTTTGTTTGAGCGCGATAATCTCAGGAACTACTGGGCCGCATTGAAAAAATATTTTATTGTTGGATAGCTCATTTATCGAGGAAGGTTATAGGTTATAACATCACGCTACGATTAATAGGAGCGGAGCAGCAATGAAAAATGTTGTAAAAAAAAAAAGGAAGAAAAAAAAGAAAATTTACGCAGACGAAGTTGCGCGGGTCAGCTAGTTATTATATATTATTAAGTAGATATTAACGTTGAAAAACAACAGAAAACCCGATTCTTAAGTCCGTGGTCCGCACAGGGGGGGGGGGGGGGGACTTCAGAACCCTACATTGTGCGTGGTCCGACATGCACTTGCCTGGTTTTTCCCAGGAAACACCGATACATAGAGTAAATACATAGCCATATCAATTCAGTTCACGTTTAGTTGTATTGAACTAATAGTTATTAGTTATTAGCTATCGAATTATATTTCAGTTAAAGACTCAATCTAAACTCATTATGCAATACAGTGTCTCACGATACCAACGTCACGTCTACAATTACCGAACCTCAATCCCTGTCCGACAGACACAATTAATTAGCGTTAGCAATTTATGAAATTACCATTAGAAGCTAATCCTCTCTAATATACTTTAATGCTAACTAGCTTTTGCTTGGGAGGTTCCCTGGGTAGACCCATATCGTCATCAATATATGCTTATCTCCATGCTTTGCTAATAATCTATACTAATATTACAAAGCTGAAGAGTTTGTTTGTTTGAACGCAGTAATCTCAGGAACTACTGGTCCGAATTGAAAAATTATTTCACTGTTGGATAGCCCATTTATCAAGGAAGGCTATATAACATCACGCTACGACCAATAGGAGCGGAACAGCAATGAGAAATGTTGCAAAAAACGGGGAAAATTATTAAAATAACTGTCCATCGCAACTTCGTCTGTTTAATATTAAAATATTAAACAGACGAAGTTGCGATGGACAGCTAGTTATTTATAGTTGAGTGCGTTACTTGAGTAATTCATAGACTAAATGTCATACTTTTAAACCTATCATCTTCGACTATGGTGTGATCAGTCAATCCGTCTGTCAGTTTGGCCTTTGCTACTGAACTGCCAGTTCCCCCATCGATTCAACGGGTGTGTGTACGACTGCCATGCAAGATTAACAAGCTATCTATCTTGTTCGAACTGAAATCTATAAATGACAGTTTTAAGTTTAGGTCAACTCTGTGGCCGTTAATTGTGTGTTTGCTATGACTACGCGACATAAGCCTTGTACTGCAAGAGTTGTCATTTACAAGAAAAAATAACTTAGCAGTTCAAGAATGTTTGATAATTCCCCAAAAGCAATATCTGTTCAAAAGTTTAAGAGAAGAATTTCAAGTATTCTTAATACCTACCTGGTTCTGATAGAATTAAATAAACTAGACGCGAATGCTGGCATTCCACAGGCACCTCAGGAAGGTATCTAGGTCGAGCCGTCATTTCTTTCCTATCTAACTTATTTAACTTAAATTTAAATCCTATTCTTC
Organism: Herminia tarsipennalis; assembly: GCA_945859575.2. Classification (NCBI taxonomy): domain Eukaryota; kingdom Metazoa; phylum Arthropoda; class Insecta; order Lepidoptera; family Erebidae; genus Herminia; species Herminia tarsipennalis. The sequence goes on along the minus strand of OX243834.2, from coordinate 1,452,280 downwards.
AAGACGAAAGAATTTCAATCTTCAACGTAGTTAATCTTATTCTTTCAAATTGTCTGAAGTCTCCAGAATGCCATTTTAAAGTGAAAGTTTGCACCAAAAAGTTCATCTTGCAGCAGATCTAATCGAAATGGTTTTTCCGGCTACAAAGAGAAGTGTTAGAAATATGACGCCTAAGCTATGTTTCTGGTCTAGTTTGCTAACACTTTTTAAAAGAATGGCTGTTTGGTAAAAACATACGAGTGGAAAATCTGTTTACCCGCATTGAAGATTATTTTTGAACAGAATAGGATAACATCTTGGTTATATTCCGACTTGATTAACCATTATCCTTACTACTTATTGGTTAGAAATAAAACCTACCTATTCAATTAAATTTACATGACAAAGACAAAGACATTTATTCGCTTAAAATATGGTACAGAGGGTGTCATAATGTAGCAGTTCATCATATTCACCTTTTTTTCAGGCATGCGAATATTTAACAATTTTATGTTATTACACATTTATGAATTACTTTTAACTAGATTGTTAGGTACATAATACAATTTAAAAAAGTATAAAGTATTGGTATCTTATATATTGGTAACTTATATGTAACTAGCTGTCCCGCGCAACTTTGTTTGCGTAAATTTTCCCCGTTTTTGCAACATTTCTCATTGCTGCTCCGCTCCTATTGGTCTTAGCGTGATGTTATATAGCCTTCCTCGATAAATGGACTATTAGAATTTTAGAATTTTTCAATTCGGATAAGTAGTTCCTAAGATTACCGCGTTCAAACAAACAAACTCTTCCGCTTTATAATATTAGTATAGATTTTTACATGGACTCCCAAGAAAAGAACACAAACGGACAAATAAAAAAAGATAAATCGAGTTTTTTAATATGTATAAATATGAAAGAAATGTCATAATCACGAAAGCTATCATAGGACCTTTTAAGTTCAACAATATGTTGTAGTATTTGAGAAACCGATCTTGGACCGATTCCAAGTTTATCTTCAAAGGCTGGCGTCTGAAGTTCAATAGCTATAAAATGTGGAACCATATTGCTTACTGTTATCAGATCTTGGTCACGGGAACTGTTAGAGAGAGGCCAAGAGCTTTAACTTAAATATTATTATTTGTTTTATAGTGGTTCCCAAGACTGTGATCTGCAGCTTAACTTAGTAGCTTGTAGTTAGCGCGAATATTTCTTTATAGTTAAACCTATACGCAAAATGGCGTAGGACCTAGTGCTAATGTCTTTATCTACGAGTATATCTATGATAATATAATGAAGTTAAAGGGATGGCTTCAAGGTTGAGAATTATTTTTACTACGACTCACGAATCCACAAGACCGTAGCCGAAGCGAAAGCTAGCCAACCAGCGCAACTTTGTAAGAGTAAATTTTCCCCGTTTTTGCAACATTTTTCATTGCTGCTCCGCTCCTATTAGTCGTAGCGTGATGTTATATAGCCTTTAGCCTTCCTCGATAAATGGGCTACCCAACAGAAAAATATTTTTTCAATTCGGACCAGTAGTTCCTAAGATTATAGCGTTCAAACAAACAAACTCTTCAGCTTTATAGTAATAAGTAGGTATAGATTAAAAATATTTGATTAGATCATAACCAACTACACAATATTTGATTTTCACACATCTGACTATAAACATAAACCTTAACACTTTTCTCCGCAGAAAGGCCCCACCGATAATATCTATAAGTAAATCAAAACACCCTCATATGTGCGAACGTTTGCAGTTGCCAGATATTCAATGGAGCGCAAAAGATCGCCATTAATCATACGTAGTCCACACAGGGGCGTACGCTAAGAGAGATAGCAGAAAGTATTTATGATGGTTTTTTGCTCACAATTCATGCGAACCACGAGTTGGATGGCGAAGAAGCACACATTCATTTTTATTCAAATGTTACGACAGTCTCTACACGTCAATTTATTTTAAGTTATTCTCGTAGAAAATCAGTTGATGAAATTATTTTCGTTTAAGACATTTTCTAGATGTTGATTTCATAGATATCGTACTGTTGTTTCCCCTGCTTTCCCCCTTGGGGAGACATTTACGTTTCAATTATTGTCGTAGAGAGACAAATTACCTACAACTCTAGTTTGTTCAAGGCGTTTTCGTAGAAACAATTTTTGTAGAACTTTTCGAAGAATTGTTGTAGCATACATGTTCGCAGAAATCAAATCAGGTAGTTTTCGTAGAGGCCGTTTTCGTAGAAGTAATAAATTCTTACAAAGTAATTTAAGTACATTTCAATAAAGTCATTATCTTAAAGGCCACTTTTGTAAATTGTCGTAGAGGTTATTTTGTGTTATAATATTATTGACGTTTATACCCTGAGGTTATTATAGTAGAAATCAATTTATGAATGTTAAGCTCGTTGAGATCAATTTTGTACAAAACTTGGGCTTATTACACCCGCGCAACTTCGTCTGCGTAAATTTTCCCGGTTTTTGCAACATTTTTCATTGCTTCTCCGCTCCTATTAGTACGGAGAAAGATGTAAGTACTTTATGGAGTCAAATTCACCTAGCCATCTCAGTCCCACTCTGAAACTGGATGAAACAATAAACGATGGCACGTACACGTCAACACAAAGAGGCTTCGCAGTTCATTCTCGGATAACACCACTTGTCCATTAAACACAGACAGTACTGACATGGAGGTACGAAATAGACGAACCAATTATAGTTGTTTGATAATTCATAAATCCAAGTCAATGTTGGAAAGAGTTTGTAAAACAGACCGTATGGGATTTACTTTAAATAGCCTAACCTTTGATAATTTTTGATCTCTGCAAAAGGTGTCACAAGATTGACATGTGTGCGTCTGTCTTTGCACTCGTAATGCGGGTTTTTTGTACTACTGAGGTGGCAAACAAGCTTACGGCCCGCCTGATGGTAAGCAGTTACCATAGCCTATGTACGTTTACAACCCCATAGGTGTCACTCGCTGTTATTAAGGTATTATTAGAAGAAAACAAATCAAAGAAACAAGTTCTTACATAAATGTTTGATGCAAATCAACTTTTTGTAACGTGTCTGGGTTTTTCAAATGTTAACTAATGTTATCTTCATACTTACACTCGAATAATAAAACTTAACAAATGATTCGAAAGGTCCTTAGGTCCTTAAAAAATAAAACATATTTCATGAAAAGAGCTAAAATTAACTCAGAAAAAGTCTTTGAAATTTCAAAGAGACGAATTCGCATCAAGTCCTTACGCAAACGAGCTCTATTCATGATACGAGAAATGACTGGTGCGGATGAAGCCGTTTTGTTTCGCACAAAAATATCCATACACAGACTTGTTAGTGTATACAGAAAAGACTATAAGTGGACTTACGAAGGTTGCTGTTGACCTAGTTGCAGCGAACAATGGTCGGTCAGAGCAGGTGGGAATTTATTGATAGTTGCTATCGTGTTCAACTTTCACTCGCATGCAGTATCGAAGCCTGACATCGAATATCCAAAAGTGCACTCGTGCCATTTTGGCATACACCAACTTATTGTATTATATCTATTGAGCAGAAACACAAACATAGAGAATTTTGTTTCAATATTAACTGAATCCCAGATATAAAAATTTCAATACCCTTTTGTAGTTGGACGGGGATGGGCGGCAATGAATAGCAAAACGTGTCGGATCGTTAAAGAGCATCGAGCCGGGATTAGGTTTTTGGGGTAAATTTTAAATGTAACAATCCAAAGCGCCAATCAGGATTTTGGACGATTGCCATGTTTATTTTCATAAAAACGTCCTTTTTCCCGCTCTCAGTGTCGTTCATAAGGATAATTCAACGTCCTAATAAAGCAGTCATGATCCGTAGCTCGGTGAAGCGCATTTTATAGGCGTAAAGTATTCAGAGAGGTCTCTACACAATTTCACAGAGGTCACAATACAAGATCTGATTTTAATTTAAGTTTTCCTTGTTCAAACTTTGTAATGCAAGTTTAGAGAAGACTCACCGCATTTCCCGTGAGATCGATACGCAGATGCAGATATAAAAGTTGGTCTAAAAACACCGATTGGAATTTGTATAAAACGCAAAGAAGAGTAAAGAAAATATTCCAGTTACAGCTACATTATCCACGTTCCTTCTCTACATATAAATTTAGTTGAGAGCTGCGGCTTATTCGCGCGCATTTCGTAGGGTTATGCAAAATCTTCAAGATTATCATTTTTATGTTTATCGAGCACTGTGCGGGGAACTTCGACTACAATTTCGATCTTTCTCTCAATTGTAGCGTAGTTTTCTAAATTTCGTTTAGAAATACTTTAGTCTATTCTTTTTACTGCTGCTAGGAGAGTAAGATTCTTCATCGGTAATTGCCTTATGGTGACCCAGTGGCGACCGAGAAGATCGAGATTTCTATGAGATTAAGCAACGTTACCACTGGCGGTCATAGCTTGGTGACCATTCACGAAAAATATCACACATACTGTGCCTCGGAAAGGAGGTTAAATCGTCGGTCTTGCACATTAATCTATTTACGGTCGCATCGGACTTCCATCCCATAGGACTACAATAGAAAATAGAGACTATACTCGTGTTAGCGCATACACTTGTGCACTATAATGTTTCCTGCAGTTAAGTAGTCTTTTATGAGATTGGAACCCGTAACCAATTCCGGTTAACATACCCCTATTACCCGACTGCAAGGTTTGTTTCTCGAATGTATGTGTGTATGTAATATTCTTTATTAGGTACCTCATAACATTCAAACAATCAAGACGTCGTTAGATTTGTCTTGACCGCTAAGTGTTCTTAGCTAAAGACACTTGGGCGTGAGATATCAAAAATGTTTTTTTCGGATACCGCAATATGGGTATCAAATTAAAGGGCTCATTGTAAGCATTTAATTTGAAAGGTATGATTTGACATAATTATGACTGTAATACTAAAAATTCTATTAGCAACCATTCTTTTTTTAGCTTTCAATACTTAGCAATCTGTGATAAAAGTTAGTTGTTGGTTACATCCTATAAACACTACAATTTAAAATAAAAAATAATTTATAAAAATTAAAAAAAAAGATGCAAACAAGAAGATCCTCTATATATGTAATATCATGCTGTCGGAGGCACAAAACTAAGTTCATCGAGATTCATTAATGCCCCTTCGACTGCATGATATTACATATGTAGGGGATCTTGTATGCGTCTTTTTTGCGCAGGCGGGTTTATTTATTTGTTATACAAAGCTATATAAGCTCTTCTAAAAACTATTTTTATCTAACTTTAAATACAAATAGCTTTGAGGGCGGGTTCAATTCAGAATATTCAAAGTGTCGTCAGTGTCTCTGGGCTCGGTTGAATGAGTCGCCACCGCCGCTGGTTGTCGTTAACGCTGACGACGAACAAAGGCCAACGCTTGTATCAAAATTGACATACTTTCAACAAAAGGTAAAACTACTCTGCGGGTTTTGAATCGTATAGCAAACTAAAGTTGGTGAGTATAGCTATTCTGCTGATGTTTAAATATAGGGCATGGTATTCAAAAAAACTTTTTTACCTAATCGCAGGAAAGTTAAAAGGGTGGTATCATTTTGTGTTAAATAACTCATCGCAAAGATATATCATTTTTAAATAGACATTCGATGTGAAATCCAATGCTAAAATTTGGTATGCGGGATGTTTGTGTTCATCATGTCTCAAATTACAAGACTCCACAAGACTGCTGTGTGTAAAACGTGGTTAGGTACTACAGTATAATTATAGCTATTTTCACATCGTAGGTACTGCAAAAAACTAATTTCCTTTTGCAAAATTTGCACCTCAAGGCAGTCCTTTACTTAAACGTGCAGTAAATTACAGTGTGAACCCAATAGTAAAGTTATACGCTGTCCTACACAGTAACAATAATAATAAGACCTAAGAAATTGAGACTAATTTATCTGTCAAAAAACTTCTGACTTGTCAAACGAATAATGAAAAATGACTTGCTTAATTTAGACACTGTTTTACGGAGTGATAACATCAAGCAAAGCGTTGGCACCAAAATGACTGCTTAAATATAAGTCACTCACAAAGGGGTTCGCAGTTTCGTACAAGCACGCAACACGGTTATAACTTCCCTCCCCTTGTTTAACATCGTGTCAAGGTCATGGTTGTAACACTTGGCATGTAGCTTAACATTTATAAGGATAATCCTAGATAGAGATTTATGGTCTCCTTTGGTGTACTCACCATATCATTTTTAGGCCGTAAACCTCGCAAAATTGTACAGCAAGTGTTTCTTCATAAGGAGGTTGTGCGACGGTATATTAACACGGGCGACCGGTGCCGGCATTCTTAATTTCCCAATAAGACATCTAAACCATTACTTAAAAAATATGCTTATGTTTATTGTATACTGAAATCAGATAGGCCAATACTCATACCAACTTTAACTCATTATCTAATCTCTTACTTGGTATATGTGTGCTGCAGCCTATGTGTAGCCAGCCATTGGCGCAGCACGAGGCGCTGCTGAAGTACCTGGGCAGCTCGTCGCAGACGCTTCTCCTCGGCCGCTGGCAGCTCCGGCAGCCGGTCCAATTGGTCCGGAGACCCGCATCCAGATAACGTCGAGATTCCTGAAAACAAACGATATCATGAAAGTCTCACGAACAAAACCCTACTGTTATAGAACCGCCACATTACCGTAAGCATGATCTGAAATGGATAAAAAAAGAACCTAAATCAATGCAAAAATGTTGAATAATTCATTGAAACATTTCCAGAAATAACAAACACTTGAAAGGTTAATGGCACCCACCAAGGGACTGTTAACAACTCCCAGTTCAGGTAGGTAATATTAAATGATACGAAAAATTTGATCAACAACAACGTTTATCACGTTACGTTATAAAACATTCAATTTCCAAACTCATAAATATTAAATACCGAAACACAAACTATGAGGGTAGTATATTGGCGCCCAACATGGGACCAGTACAAACTTCCACTTTTAACATTTATTTATATTAAATGCCCGATTATTACAGCTAATAACATTTTAATGCAAAATCCGTGTTCAAGGATCATTAATAATATTGAATTACATGTAGAAAAGCTTTGTTGTCAGCTGGTTGCCTGGTAACAGATCGGCGGCGACCTTGAGACTAATGGTAGCGAGTACGACAAGAAAGTTGTGGCAGTTACGTCAGCAATATTCGCGTAACATTTATACTACAATATAATACACAATATTTTATATAGAACACTAGAAACGGAGCTAAAAGCCGGCAATAAGACCATTATAATATACAGTATTTCTAAATAATAAAGGAATGAAATCCCAACGGTACTAGCTTTCAATAAAGTAGATTGATGGTTATTGTAAGGTATAAGTCGGTATTAAAGCTCCTTATAAATTATTCGGACGCGATGGATATTTCTAACGTACTTTATATTATGTAATTTCCAAAAGTCTATTCATCTACACAGCACAGAAAACGTTATTATCTATACTAATATTATAAAGAAGAAAAATTTGATTGTTTGTTTGATGGTATTGAAGAGGCTCCGAAAATACTAGACGGATTTGAAAAAATCTTTCATCGTTGTGAAGCTACACTAACCCCGGGTGACATAAGCTATTTTTTATCCCTATATTCCCACGGGAACGGGAACTACGCGGGTGCAACCGCGAGGCTTCCGCTAGTATGAACTATTATAGTAAGAAATATAAATTTCTATACTTTGTTTCATAAATTAATTAGTACTAAACTGTGCATTAATATCTGCGTTCTTCTGAAGATTATCTAGACATTTCATATACAGTTTTTGACTGCCAAGGCGGCACACTAGGAATGTGTACAACTGCTGCTTTTTAAAGATCCCCTTCTGTGTTAACCCCTTTAGCTAAGCTGCATTGCTTGTGGGTTGGTGCTCACGTCGGTAGTATAATGGGTAGTAATTGAACCCGCAACCTCACGTTTGCGAGTCCGATGAATTCCCCATTAGGCTACCGCCGCTTCTTCGATGCTCAAACAGTCACCATAATAAAGAAGGACATTTAGCTACTTTTTTACCTCGGTAACCAACATCCACGTGCACGGAGACGGAGATAAACTTTATTTAACAAATTTTCAAGATTTTTAGCGGAGGTGGAATCTACCTACGTATTTAAAAATTCAAGTCTCTAGTCGGCCCTTATAACACCCACGTAACAAGACGCCAACGCACTAATGGAATGCCAACGCAAACATTTTATTTTTGTCTTATTGAATATTTACATCTATAATTTACTTAGTACCAGTTAGGTTCTCGTAGTTTTCTTTTGTAAAAAACATCATTAATCATGGTTTATATTACGTTTCGTATTCAGTACAGTTACGAAATGTTAAAGGACGTCAGTAGCTGTTCGCATTGCTTTCCTCCCCACTCCGTAACCCATTAACCAAAGGGGGGTGAAACCACAAGCAAAGATAAAGGCTCATGGCCTTTATCTTTGCTTGTGGTTTCACCCGCATAAAAATGGAGAACTGGATTAGAAGTTATGTTTCCAAATATATTTAGTTTTGTGCTTACTTATTACCATTTGAGATATAACACAAAAAAACACCCAAAATTCCTTTGTTTTTGTTATTGTCACGATCGAAACTAGAACAGTCCCCGTGCAACACCGACCTCGACACATTGAATCTGAAGGAAGCCTGTGCAAGCGCATACCCGGTGTGGAAGTGAGACAGAGTGTTAACATGCACGTAGTACGCCACGACGACGATGCACGATGGAACAATTTCAGCAGGAGCTGGATGCGAGAAGCCGTAGATAGAACAAAGTGGCGTGCAATTGGAGAGGCCTATGTCCAGCAGTGGACTGCGATAGGCTGATGATAGTATGGTTTAATGTTCAACACTGTATCTGAGGCAATTAAATGATTCCACCACTTTCTTTCTTCTTACTATCAATATTCCTACGCAAAACTCAAACAGCCCAGCTATTCTACAGTGGCTTTATCAGTTACTATCAAACTAAATTAGTAACTTTGGAAATTTATTTTGTAAAAGGCAAACCACTAAATCTATACTAATATTATAAAAGTCAATATTTTTGTATTTACACATTTGTTTTATTAGACATACACTGGTTTGTGTATGTTTGTTAGTAAATTACTTAGTCTTAAAATTTAATTTCATCCATAATGAATGGATATAAAATACATGACTCTGATCGCTCAATACTTTAACAAATTGAAGTACAAAACTACATTACTAACAGTGACACAGATGTTATAAAGCTAAAGAGTTTGTTTGTTTGTACGCAATAATCTCAGGAACTACTGTTCCGAATTGAAAAGTAAAATATTTAATATTTTGGATAGTCCATTTATCGAGGAAGGCTATAGGCTATATAATATCACGCTACGACCAATAGAAGCGGAGCAACAATGAAAAATGTTGCAAAAATGAAAATTTACTCAGACGAATTTGCGCGGGTCAGCTAGAACATAACATGGATGCTTAAATCGTCTTCACAATACGAATATTGCCTTGAATCACGGAAAAATACAAGGCAAAAATTAATTTTCTAAATTTATTATTCAGTATAAAAGCCGATATAAAAGCAACCTTCTACATGAATAGTACAATAACCCTTTGTCAACAGCAACTCCTCATATTTAGATAATGACGGTAGCCGTGACCTGAAGTGCGTGTCACATGCCAACCGACTCTGAACACAAGACACAAATATGACATTGTGCCATACTCAAATATTTAGAGTGACAGCTATATTTATGACACTCATTTCTTTTTACACGAGTGGTCCAAAAAAGGTGTGTATTGTTTTCAAGGTTCATTTTCATCACCATAACTTATAAAAAATGTATTTTCTAAATATTTTCACCGATAGTAGGTCTAAGCCTATTTTGGTGGGTAGGTCACTGACCACTATCTCTCTCTGCAGTCACTGTTCTTTGATCTTCAAGCGATACTGTAGTGTAATGTTCTGATTTGCCGAAAAAAGAAGCAACCACTGTTTTAACAATGCTTCCACTTTTCTTAACTTTCGTCGGCAATTGTTTAAAAGGAAAGACCCACTCTTCCGACTGGCTTTTTCTTTCGGGTTCAAAGCAGTACACCCAGGTTTCGTCACCTGTCACGATATTTTAGACAGCCAATGACTGTCCTCTGTTAAAATTGTTTTGACAATAAACATCGTAAATAACAACGTGCCTCACGCCATCTACCCATAAAACTATTAAACTCAAAACAAAGCTAAATGAAGAAATATGAAAGCCACAAAACTAAAACGAAGAGCATTAACTAAAGATCACTTTGGAACCTATTACATAAAACCTTTTTAAACGAACCCTTTACAATGACGTCAGAAAACGGAGTGAACAAAACAGATGTTGATGTCCCTCAATCTAAAACCGCCCACACGCGAAACTCTGCTTAAATATAAACGAGGAAGCCCATTCAGAGTTAGAGAATCCTGGAAGTAAATTCTATTTTGGTAAAAAAAAGTGTAGTTCTTCTTCAAAAACTTGATTATCGGTACGGAAAAGTTTAAAATTACGAGCTTACATGTCTCACGCGATGTTTTAATCTTAGTTGTAAAGTAGCTAAGAATACAACAACCTATCTAGATAGGTATCTACAGATTAAACATGAACAGGTAACATAACACGCTACGCTGAAGTTAGCCGAGGTTCGCGATAACACAAAATTGCTTCATGTCCGCTAGGATTTTTCTGTGAACCAAGGTGTCAACGTGACAAGGTGCAAGTTTAATTGGATTTTTACTTAACCTCAACCTGAACCTTTGAACGATTTTGGATGAAGTGCTCGTATATTCTATTATAGGCTAAATTACCTTTAACATAATTTACGCAGCATAGTTAATATTATAAATGTAAAACTGTGTCTGTCAGTCGGTCTGTTCCTTTGTTAGGTATCTGAGCACACTGCTAGTTGTGTAGACTTCTACGGTCAGAGTTCTGACTTCCGCGGAGACCGACGCGACTGACTCTGATGACCACTACGGTCTGCTTTTGTGCTTATAATTTAATTGACTGCCTCTGTGGCGCGGTGGTAGTGTGTCCGACTGCTACGCAAGAGGTCGTGGGTTCGATTCCCACACGAGACACCACTTTGTGTGATCCATTAATTGTTGTTCCGAGTCTGGGTGTACTTTGTGTCCGTGATTTGTATGTTTGTAAAGTCCCCCGCGACACAGGGCTTGTACCCTAATGCGGGAGTTGTCTTTTTTTTAAGAAAAAAGAAAGGAAAAAAATAACCGTGGAATGCAAAACTCTGACCCTCCAACTCTAGACCGCTGGTGTGCTCGGCGCCTTAGCTTTTCACGACTAAGCGGTTGAACGAGTTTTTATGAAATTTTGCTAGTAGAGGAATGGTATTCTGGAAAAGAACATAGGATTCTTTTATAGAACCGAAAACAAAGGACGAAAGCAAATGCACGTAAAGTGATACGAATACAATCACATATTTATGTGATTGAATTGATGAAAGTTGAAATATCAGATATTTAACATCTATACTTATATTATAAAGCTGAAGAATTTGTTTGTTTGAAATCGGTAATCTCAAGAACTACTGATCCAAATTGAAAAATTCTTTCACTGTTGAATAGCCCATTTATCGAGAAAGGCTATAGGCTAAACAACATCACGCTACGACCAATAGGAGCGGAGCAGCAATGAGAAATATTGCAAAAACGGGAAAATTTACGCAAACGAAGTTGCGCGAAGAAAGACTAGGTACCTCAAGACATTACATGATTACCTAAGTACTTTTTTATGATTGGCACATAAACATCAGTCTGAGTGTAAAATAGCGTTCCTCTGCATTAAACTACTGCATGTAGCAGCAAGTTGTAAACGAAAGCTTATTCTATAGAAACTTGGAATAATAAAACATGAAAGCAATATATTATAAACAGCTACTCTCTACTAGTACAATTGTAGTTAAAGACTATGAAAAGATAAATTCTTTTAGAATTCAAAACAAATACATTGAAATCATTGCTACCAACAATGAATAATGCAAATTCTAAATAAGAAGTGGAAACAGCCTCTGGCTTCAAATATTCAAAGGTTGAACACGTAACAAAAGCTTGGAAGTTTCCTCGTGATTGCTTCGTTTGATCGAAACTCAGGACTACCCGACTGTTTCCAAGTATTTCTTGTAACTTTTAATTTAAATCACTTAGTGGAATTGACTTCAATATTTACCTTACACGGGGATTATTCCGCGAGTTCTCAAAATCAACCTTGAACTTATCTGAAGCAGAATAGCTGACAGGTTTTAAAATATCGTCTGGGAAACGATATATCAAAAAATTTAGGTAAGATCAGTACCCGCAGCGTCGGTCAAGGTTAAACAATACCTGGAAGCTGCCAAAACTTCAACGGTACAATGTGATATATCTACAAAGTTTATATTTTTAAAGTGGGTGAAAATTTCTTCTGAAACAAAGATTCTTTTACATAATTTCAGTTCTTTAGTCTTCTTTGAACCACCAACGCAACGCAGTGATGTTATAAGTTTAAGGTGTATCTGTGGCGTAATGGATGGACGTATTTAGATGTAATTTTTTTAAAAGTCATTTTTGTGTTGTTGATGAAAATCCGGTCGTTTGAATTTTAACTTTTTATCTCACGTGCCGAAGATTTTTTGAAGTAGTATTAAAAGTATAAACAAGTTGTTCTTTTTTTAAAAAAAATACTTAAACTAGCAATGTGGGATTTTGGTCCCACATTACTAGCAATCCTGTTAAACCCCCCCCCCCCCCCCCAGCTAAGCTCAACAGCTTGTGTAAGGTCTGGGTTCACGTCGGTAGGATTCGAACCCACGATTGCGAGACCGATGCCTTAGCCATTACGCTACCGCCGCTTCTTAAGTTGGCTATGTGTCTTCATTAGTCAATCTGATTTTCTTGACAGATTCATAACAGACATCGATAAAGCTTTACTATCCATCAGCACCATTCATAATATAGGCATATCTTTGAAACAAGCAGAACAGCTATGTCAAACTCACATGAAACCATACCTAATTAACGAATACATCAATATTCTAGACACGACATGCGAAGACCGCTGAATCCTTGAAAATTATGCAAACGTGTTACCTCAGGAATAACGTGAGCTTGAAACATGTCTATCTGAACCTAAACCTGAACTCAGAATGCTCCGAAATCGACATTCTTTTAATTTACGATGACAAAGTTTTTTACGAGCCCCGCAGTTTTATTGCCACTTACTGAACTTGGGCTCCCAAGGTCACTGAAATTACATTGGTAGAACAAAAAACAACTGCGGAGTGTTGTTTTGAGTGCGGCAGCCGTTGAGGTTTTCCTTATGGCTTTTAATGGTAGGCGCTAACCAACGGGACGGTATTCCACCGCAATGAAAAATACATTTTATTTCATTGGACATAGAATTTTTTATCGTACTAAAAATATAAACCCGGAATTTATGCGTATAGATGGATGGATGTTTGTTGTTCTTTCACGCAGAAACTACTAAAACTTTTGATCAGAATAGTACATAGGCTATAAAACTCATGTAGTAGACTGTGCCTTCGATATTTTGAACATATCAAGGGCCATAATTTGTCATCAGCATTGTCATTGCTGTATGCTTCGATCGTGAGAACAAACTAACGCATTTAATAAAATTGTACAGCAGACGTAAGTCGTGTGATCGCTAGGCCTGCTCCTTTGTTGTTATCATCCCATGATATTACATTTAATACTATGTTGTACTATACCACACAGCCACCTTTAAAAGAACTGAATCTATACTAATATTAGAAAAGCTGAAGAATTTGTTTCTTTGTTTGAAGCGGAACTACTGGTCCTAATTAAAAATTATTTCACGGTTGGATAGTCCATTTATCGAGGAAGGCTATAGGCTATATAACATCACGCTACGACCAATAGGAGCGGAGCAGCAATGAGAAATGTTGCAAAAACGGGGTAAATTCGATTACGAGTACAATCCCGAACGTTTTCAAATAAAATGGTTTGACTTACAGTCTATCATTACAGGTATATATAAACTAATGCGATAGATAGTGTGACAGAACTACATTAACATAAACATAAAGCCATATATAAGTAGCCCTTGTGAATTCGTCCAACGAACATAAAAACAAATCGACATCCTCTGATACCGCATTGAGTACGCGCAGCGCCCAGTGTCCACAGCGCATGTTGATATTATTATACTGCAATATTTATCACTGAAACACGTAAAGTGCAATTCGCGAGCGCTTTTATCCGTTTTTTTTATTGCCTATGGTTGGCAGACGAGCCAGCGGCCCACCTGGTGGTAAGCGGTAACCGCCGCTCATGGACTACAGGAATGTCAGGGACACACCCAAGCCGCTGCCTACCATGAAGTAAAAACTCTCTTTAAACCTGGTTTGAAGAAAGACATGTCGTAGCGCTCGGGAAACACCGCAGCAGGTAATTCATTTCAGAGTCTACACGTGCCGTTTGCACACATACCCGTAACACATACCCATAAAGTTTTAACAATTGTAATCTAGCCTTAAAATTGTCTTAAATTTAGCTGAACATTCACTTTTCAGGGTTCCGTACCTAAAGGGTAAAACAGGACCCTATTACAAGACCTCGCTGTCCGTCTATCCGCCTGTCACCAGGCTGTATCTCATGAACCATGATAGTTAGACAGTTGAAATTCACACACACACACACACACACACACACACACACACACACACACACACACACACACACACACACACACAGATGATGTATTTCTGATCCTAAAAATAACAACAAATACTAAAAAACAGAATAAAATAGATATTTAAGGGGGTCAGCCATTTTTTGCTCTATATTATAATATAGGTTGTATCTCATGAAACAAATAGCTAGACAGTTGAAATTTTCACTGATGATGTATTTCTGTTGCCGCTATAACAACAAATACTAATAACAGAATAAAATGTATATTTAAGGGGGCTCCCATACAGCAAACGTGAGTTTTTTTTGCTCGTTTCTGCGCGATATTGATAATGGTAACAAATAGAAGCTTGAAATATTTACAGAATATTGAGTTATATTATTCACTTAAAAAATAAATAATTAAATTAAAATAAAATTATTATTTAAGGGGGGTTCCTCCCTCCCACACAAGACATGATTTTCTTGCTGTTTTTATAGATAACGGAACCCTTCGCGTGCGACACCGACTCGCAATTTGCCTGTTTTTTATTTGGAATTAACGATTGACTAGTTACAATCTTGAAATTGCTTTGATTTATAACATTCCTGAAATTAGCACGGACCAGTGTATAGCGTATGTTCATGGCACTTACGCCCTTTATTTGAGAAACGCAGTTTTTCAGCAATAACTCAATGACGGTATAACAGCTCATGTCCGAAATAATTTTAGTTTAAAGTATTTCCACGGTTCAAAATTTAAGGGGCAAAACTTTCGGAGTGATTATTTCCAAAAATATTCTATCAAACAAAAAAGTTTATTAGAAAACTTAAAATGTTTTTTGAAAGAACTATCGAATAATGTACCACATGTTGATGTTTGTTGAAAACATTTTTTTCAGCTTCTGTTACATGTATTGCGTGAACCTAAAAATATTATATTTTTATTATTTAGCTATAGGTAGCGGCTACTACAAGACACCTTTTTTTTACCTTTTCACTAAATTTCATCAATATTCATTGAATAGTCTTTGAGTAAAATGCCTGTAACATACGGACGGACAAACAGACAGACGGACATGACGAAACTATAAGGGTTCCATTTCTGCCATTTTGGCTACGGAACCCAAAAAAGGCTTCAATAAGGCTATTTGACTTGCGGTAACCCCGCAGGCTCGATAACTTAACACCTACTCTATTTTAAGCAAATATCAAACGCGTCGAATCTTCCAATCTCGCTGAACAAATATTGGTTCACATCCGACGCCCTTTAAATTGTTTCAGGCCCGCCTCCATCTCTGTTCGGTAAGGAGGGTAACTTTTTATAGCATTGGTTATCATGGCTAAACGATTCGACCTTGGCCTTCAGGTCGTTAGTTCAATTCGCTGACTCACGTGTGGAATAATTTCCTCGTATCTGAATGGAAGTCAAATTATTCGCTTTAACCTGAAACCTTTAAACACAAAATGTTGTGTCGGTATCATCGCAGCGGTTTTACCTTTGTTGATATTTTTTGCTAGAAATGTTTTTATTTAATAACATTATTTCTAATATTATTATAGGACATTTTAATACAACTTACAGTTGTAAGTTGTATTAAATTAAAATATATATTATAGTACCTATGCCAAATAGTTATTAGGCATTCTATAGTAGGTATATATTTTAATTTACAGATTAAGTATGAATACTGCTTATTATTTAATTACATGATTCGTAATGTTGTATATATAAAACCCCCCGTGCACAAAAAAGTTGAAAACACGATCCCCTAGATAATTATATAATTTTATTAATGAATCTCGATGAACTAAGTAAATTGCCTCCAACTGCATGAAATTATATAATTAGGGGATAGGTTTTTTTTAATTTATTTTTATTTAATACTTTTAAGTAGTTGTAGGATGTAACAATTAACTTTTATCATAGCTATTGTCAAGTATTGAAAATTAAAAAAAAGAATGGTTGCTAACTTTTTTAGTATTACAATCATAATCATGTTATATATTGTACCTTTTTGTAATGCTTAAGATGCGCCCTTTAATGTGATACCCATATTGTATACAACTTTTTTTCAGACCTCTTTATTTTGACATGTCACAGCATCTATATTTGTTTTTAGTTTTAGTACTTTGTGAGATATCAGGTAATAAAGAATATTACATACATTCATACATACAAGATACGGGCGAAAAACAGAACCCTTCGTTACAGTCGGGTAAAAAAGTGACATTAGTTATAGAAGTAAATGGTAATTAGAATGATATGTATTATTTTTAACCATTTTGCAAAAATAGCCATAAGTTTAGCAAGCAGAATAAAATTAAATAGTACCTAAGAATGGAATAATACAAAACATCTTTTCTAGTCTTTTCCTCTTCTTCACTCACGCAAGTGTCGGTTCCCAAGTGCCTATTTTTAAAATGATTATTCAGATACGTTCAGCGAGTCGGAGGGCGTGATTGACTAAACTTTTCCATGTACAATATTCGAAAACCTTAAAATATGTAGATTTATTACACTTTTACTTTATTTTCTCTTCAGAAAAGACAACTCGGCTCTAGGGAATTAAATAATAAGCTCGTGTAGTCGTTCGGGAGACTTTACAAATTACAGGCGTGGAACAATCAGTGGCGGAGGGTCCTTAGAAAACCATTACTTTCGGCTTCCCTCTGATTCTAGTTACTTACTCCCGTATTTATAAAGGAGTAATAGCAGTTACTTAAGTAAAAGTAATTACTTAAGCAACAGTTTCTATTTTATAGTCAAGAAAATGAGTGAAGTAAGAAACGTCAAACGTTAGAATATTTAGCCAAGCAATAGTCACCGATATCGTTACTTGAGTAATAGCTTTAATTAAGAATTTTATGGAGAGGTTATTTTTCTTAACAGATATTTTAAAAATATATACCTAAGGTTTGGAAAATAAAAACAATTTATTTGGCGCTATGCCAGCCAGTGGGTAAATAATACAATAATAATAATAATAATATAACATTTATTTTAGTCATCTTTGGCCCACAGAAATCTATACCTGGCCGACTAACATACTTGTCAGTATAATACAATAAAGTGCTAGTAAAATTAAATACAATAAAACCACTATATATTAAAACTATATCAGTAGGTACGCTTTATAAGTACTATGCGTCGCGACTCCAGAATCTGCACCCTCGTCTTGTAGCGGAACTTCTGGTACGTGCCGGCGCGAGATGTACACCGGCGTGTTCGGCGCCGCGGCGCGCAGAGTGCCCGTACGCTTAGCTTTGCCGCAGCGGTTCTTGATGGTTGGCTGTCGGCGCTTCTTTCCTTGCACCGTCACAAAACCATCTTTTGTATCTTCTTTATCTCTGTTCGTTGTACTATCCGGGTAATGCTTGACAGGGGCTTCTAGCTACACTGACAAAACTTATTGATTGTGGTACTTGAGATTTCACCGGGACAACAAGCAATGCAGTCACACAACGGGATGGCTGACCCCGGCCTTAGGCTTGCGGGCTTTCAACCATTATGAAATACACCCTTGCTACTTAAATTATAGTGCCCGTATTTAACCAACAAAACTTCCTTTAAATAAAACAGTAAAACACAGGTGATGTCTTCAGTGATTAACATTTCATTTCAAATAAATTATTTAAAATATTGTTATAACACAATAACTTTTATAATTAATTATCTCTCCTAAATTCAAGAATCTCTAAATCAATAAATAATAATTAATATTAGTGACATTTCTAGGGCGACGTCAAGCGAGTTTTATGACGCTAAATTAAAAATAAGTTCTTCAAAAATACTCGTGTGACGGACTATTTCATTTGGTAGCCTTACTATTCAATTATGTTGCATTTCGTTACATTCAGAAAACTAAAATTGAAGAATATCGATAAAATCAAAATTTGGTCTGATTAATTTCTGTATTATTAATTATTAAAGTTTTAAAATTTTTAGCTATTTTAGCTTGTCGTAATATATTTTTGGCTCTCTATTTTGCAACTTTCGACTGCCTCTGTGGCGCGGTGGGAATGTATCCGACTGCTACGCAAGAGGTCGTGGGTTCGATCCCCACCCAGGATAAACTTTGTGTGATGAGCACGATGGTTTATTCTGTGTCTGGGTGTTATAATATGTATGTATTTAGAAATATATAAGTATGTTTATCACTTGTCTGGTTGCCATAGTACAAGCTCTGCTTAGTTTGGGACCAGATAGCGTTGGGTGAGTTGTCCCAAGATATTATTATTATATTATTATTATTACTTTATTAAACCGGTGAGCCGCGAAAAACGTTCCTTTACATAAGTAAAGGAACGTTTTTCGCGGCTCACCGGTTGCTAAACATTAAGTAATACTTGGTTAGTTTGCTCAAGGAAGTAAGGAATATTACTCGTCTATAAAATAGGTTTTTCTAAGTAATTACTTTAAGAACTAGCCGTGTCTCAATAAGGTAATGGCTAAGTAATAAGTAATGACTCGTTTATAAATACGGGGGTTAGTATTGTAGGTACAAAGAACCAACAAGCAAGATACATTTTTGTATCGGGTTACCTCAGAAAAATCGCAACCCTTCGCCTCTGCCGTGTTGTCAATAAGGCAATACTTTGTTTCGCATTTCGCTGCTGCATCTCTGCAGTCAACTACTACACACCGTCAACTACTACACACCCCAAATAATTTTCATTTATTTTTATGGCCTTCACGGTAGTAAATATTACTACTTGGCTACTTATGAAACCTAGAATAAGATAAATATGAAAAATGAGACCTAAGTAACAAAAGATACATAATTCAGTGCCCTAAAACGTACATTAAGCATGTAAATAAAGTACATAATCCTTGCCATTACCATTTATTTATGCTAATTATCTTTCAAAAGATCGCGCCTCGCTCTGTGACCCACGTCACGTGGACAAAGAACTCCCAGCGTGTGAAAATTAAAGCCTCTTTATGAAATTGCGCGTTGAATAACAAATGTGCTTATAGCTTTATTATGTTAATCTTTAATATTTTACATAATGTGCATTCCAAAGATTACGAATTTTATGACTCGATTACTGAAATATATAAGTTTCTACGTAAAAAGGTTTTTTACAGCGTCAACAACGCGGGGTTACACTTCGGCGGTGTCCATAGGCACGTACTAGGGTAACAAGCTACTACCAAGTATAAACATCAAAAATGGATCCTCGAATAATATAATGAGTATCCACACATCACATACAATGAAACTACGCTCCACCTGTCTTCAATTTAACTTTCAAAACAGTTCTAAGTCAAGATCGGACATATTGACCTAGTCAATGCGCTTACAAGTCAATCAGAATACAATAACGTCATCCAAATACATCGGCATCAACATTACATAATGATACGTCACTTGTTGCTCGCGGCCGGGGAAGTAGGCCGCGTAACTGGGCCGGCGACCTGCGACCGGGCCATCCCGGGCTACAGGTGGACTTGTAAATACCGATGCATCTCAAATACACAATTTGTGCATGCATTACTATCTGGTGAAAGACTAGGATATAGTCTTGTCGACGAATATTCTAAAATTTCAACGTTATGGATTCGGTTCATCTAATAAATAGTTTAGTATGTCTACTTACATAATTAGAACTGTAAATGAAGCGTTACTAAAAGCATACTAAATTATGATAATGCGAGCTACTTAGAGGGATGTATATCTTCGTTTCCGTCAGAGAGTTTTATCCTCGGTGGGGAAACTTTTGTTATATTGTGTCTGGGTCTAATTTATCTATAATATGTATTTAGAAATATATAAACATGTTTATCAGTTGTCTCATTGCCATAGTACAGGCTCTACCTAGTTTGGGATCAGCTGACGTTGTGTAAGTTGTCCCAAATAGAGATTATTATAATTTTCAACAGACTTCAAAAAGGAAGAGGTTCTCAATTCGACTGTATGTTGTTTTTTTTTGTGTTTGTTACCCGATTACGCGAAGACGACTGAACCGACCGTTTTTAGTTTGCCAGGGTAGGCTTCTGAGTTGGTCCCATTGTCATCAGATCAGGATCTGATGATGGGATCTTGGAGAAATAGAGGGAACTTCAAATATTAAAGGCACACCTATAGTAATATAGATGAGGAACTGATGACCAGTGGAACTATTTCTATTTCACGGTTTGCGATTAGTTACTTTAATATAGTATTGCGCAGCACTTTATGCTCGTCATACCACTATTACGCTACGTAGTAAAGCTGATGCTGAATTATCATGTGAACTCCTCAAAAATTAACGGAGCACGGCCGTTAATTTTTGAGGAGTTCATGCAATGTTTTCTAAAAGAATTTGAACTTTTTATTTCTCACTTTTTGTGGGTTGGTTTGTAATTTAATTAAGTTACAATAGTCTAATGTTAAAGACTATTGTAACTTAATTAAATTACAAACCAACCCACAAAAAGTGAGAAATAAAAACTATTTTACGAAAAAAAATTAAAAACATTTTGAAGTTGGTGCCAAATAAAACATAAAAACTACTATTTCATGGCACCATCTACAAAATGTTTATTATTGTTGTTAAATATATTTTTTTCCTTTTTAGTTGCATTTAATTTAGAAATCGGTAAGTAATATTTTATTGTAAAAAAAGTTTTCTTAATAAGTGCAAAATACACCAGTAAATAAACAGTAGACAAAGACAAAGATAAATGTAAATGTATCTATATAAATGTAGTATTTACTACAAATACTGTTTATGTTCCAAGATGAGCGCAAAAAGATTATTTCAACTTATCTTGCTTCATCTAATTAAACTGAATCTGTTTGATTAGTTAAAGAAGTATAACGTGCTCGATTAGTAACAGACTCACAGTATACCCCAATTATAGCGGCAGATCTGCCAATTCGATTTACACAAAGCAAGATACAGGCGAATTATGTTTTATAATCTCATCTGAACATTTTACTACACACCGTCGTTGGACGACAGGACGCGCTTGGCGCGTGTCCAACGCTCTATTGCAGATGGACGTATTAAGTAAGCTTGCACCACCCAAAGTTGGGTGGGAACGTTAATTAGATCCCGAGAGTGTTTATGTTGAATAATTACATCGTTATGTCGTGAATTGACTTGAATACAAAATTAAGGCTATCGTGCTTCATACAGACCTTTGATTATATAATGTCTAGATGGAGCATTCCCTCAATAAGACTATAAAAAAAATGAAGCTACTATTTTTGACGTTTGACACTTGTTGAAAATGGCGCGCTAGAATAACTATGGCTAGAACATCTGATAGGAGTCTTCTTACCTCTCAAAAAGTACGTCCATTTGACCGTACTTTTTGACAGTTCTTTGCTTCAATTTTAGATGCCGGATTAGGAATATAGATATTATATAATGAAAAATACAGACATGACAGGCTTCACTCGAGGTTACTAAATATTAAAGAACAAAATCCAAATGTCTAATTTATAAAGTTTAATTATTTTTTGGACATAAATATTAGAAACTAAGACAAGTTAATATTTGGGGTATCAAATAGACAGGAAGGTGGTACGAAGTTAGATTATAATAAAAGTTTCGAGTTTTTCATTAAACTTCTAGAGGTAAGGATTATAACTAAGATATAATCCGTGACATTGAGATAGCTGTCATAATCTATAGATAAAATATGTGAATAAATTTAAAAAATAAAAAACCCGCCTGCTTAAAATAGATAATATTAATATTTAACATAGATTTTTTTAGATATATTGTGTATTGTTACTCTTACAATATCTAAAGCGCCTTGCCACTTAAACTAGATAAAAACCTGTAACATAAGATAAGCAGCAATTTTCAAACATTTTATGTTATAAATACGGTATATATGGTACGTACCATATCAACAGCAGGTAGATTGAAACAAATTATCCTTAACTCATGCATTCGGAGGCATTCATGAATCCCAGTGAACTCACTAAAATGCCTCCGACTGCATGATTTAAGGTATCTTGTTTCAATCTACTATAGGCAAGCGGTTTTTGATTTTTTAAACAGCAGGTAGATTGAAACAAATTATCCTTAACTCATGCATTCGGAGGCATTCATGAATCCCAGTGAACTCACTAAAATGCCTCCGACTGCATGATTTAAGGTATCTTGTTTCAATCTACTATAGGCAAGCGGTTTTTGATTTTTTAAATTTAGTTTTTTATTGAATACTTTTTAGTGCTTAGTTGTAAGACGTAACGTAACTGTACTTAACCATAGAAAATTTGAGTGAAAATAGTTGGTGACAAACTTTAAATCGCTTTATATCCTAAACGGTTATTTTAAATGAAAAATGATTTAAGAAACCTCATCATGATTTTAAAATACCTACACGATGATACCCCACATGACAGAGTTTGTTGACTTTATTTTTTTTCTTTATCACAAAACAAAAAAAAAGTCAAAATACTTTATTCGTTTAGGTTACAAATGCAACGCTTAAGAAACATCAGACAAAAATTGGAATATAATGATTCTACATTTAATGCCAAGTTCGCAAGAGTAAAGCTGTGAGAAAAGAACTTGGCAATAAAAACTCATGGCCACTTTTTTTAAATGCCATTTTTACTACATATCTGTATAAGTAAAGCCAGTAAGGTGCTGCAACCATTACACCATGAAACTCACGCAAACAATAACCACAGTACGTAAACTGGTATAATCAAGTTTTAAATGAATTAGCCTCCTGTGTGGATGGGAGCATCAACTTACAAAAATACAGAAGAGGGTAAAGGCAACATGCGATTCGATTATTATGAGAAAATCTACTTATTTATGAACAAAAATAAAAAACGATAAACCTATAAAATGATAATGACAAGGCCGACCAGTCACCCCAAGTAGCACCCGTTCACGAGTATGACGCATGGGTCAGCCATCATCCCCTTCGCCATATTGGAGGGAAGGAAGACGACCCGACCCACACCGCCACCACAAGCATAAGTAGTAAATAGAACTATATATAAATCACTTCCCAAAATCTAAGCCGGCCTAAATGCCAGCAGTCCCATATCGGCAATGATTGAAAAGTTGCGGTTACTTTGGTCAAACTACACATAAGCTTATACAGTAGCTTTGAACCGAAACCGGACGACCACGGAATATTTATCAGAAGGGATAAAGCCAAATATGGCGGAATACTTTGTACTTTACGAAATGTTGAACGAATTATGTTGGGAGTAAGACGACGGAGCGTAGATATAACATTGATTAATTAATATACTCTTAACAAGCTAATGTGTGCACAGTAAGCTCCTCTCTGCTTTCTTTTGTAAGTATACTAGCTTATGCCCGCGGCTTCGCCCGCGTGGATGGCAGCAAGTTTCATACTAACTTTGCACCCCCGTTTTACCCCCTTAGGGGGTAAATTTTCAAAAATCCTTCCATAATGCTCCCCTACGTTATTTAAGGCACGCCTGTGCGTAATTTTAAGTTTCTAACCCTTATAGTTTAGGCCCTCCGTTGATATATCAGTCAGTCTGTCAGATTCTCCTTTTAAAGAGCTACTAGCTGACCCGCGCAACTTCGTCTGCGTAAATTTTCCTCGTTTTTGAAACATTTCTCATTGGTGCTCCGCTCCTATTGGTCGTTGCGTAATGTTATATAGCCTATAACCTTCCTAAATGGTCTATCAAACAGTAAAATATTTTTTCAACTCTGACCATTAGGTCCTGAGATTATCGCGTTCAAACAAACAAACTCTTCAGCTTTATAATATACTAGCTGACTTCGAAACCTTCCTCTTCAATCACTCTATCTATTAAAAAAAAACGCATCAAATCCGTGCGTAGTTTTAAAGATTTAAGCAGGCATATAGGGACAGAGAAAGGGACTTTGTTTTATACTATGTAGTGAAGTACAGATGATGTATATGAAATAAATAAAATTGAAGTCTGTTTGTAACTAGACGTTACAAATGTACCATCATAACCAATCATAACAAATACACAGTTTTATTTTTTGTGTCTGTTTGTTGAGGCTAATCTCTGAAACTTTCACTATCAGACAGGAGAAACTTAGGCTTAGGTACTTATCATCATGCTAACGTCTATATGGATACAGCTAGTTTAAAATAACGGTCTTCAATGGGGCTGAAATGATTAACATCAAACATATCTCATATCTTAATTAAACAATCCTTTGTAAAAAAAATGCAATAAAACAAACAAACACAGCATTTTCCAACCTATGGCCAATGGCACAGCAGAGACACAAATTATACTTAAAAATCATTTAGCGTCAGAATACAAAATAATAATGTAGGACCCACATTGCTAGTTATCTTTTAAAAATAAAAAATATCCAACTAAAGATTCTAGTCTCCTATTTTAACCGGCACAATTTGGAAGTACTTTAAAAGCAACATGAAAATGGAACTTGAATGACATATTTTAATTGGTTTCGTTGGCCGATGGCGCAGCTTTTATCTCTGTCCGTAAAACAATTTATGTATCGACTATGCATAAATTTTATTTATTCGCCTGTTCAACTGAAAATGAAAAGCAGGGAGAAAATTGTTACTGCACCACTACTGGTATATGTTTGCAATTGCCTACTATCCCCCCGGTCCGGTTTCATTCGGTTAATTAATTTATGTATTGTGTTTGTATCCGATAACATTGAAATTCGATTATGTTACGTATTTTCGTAGAGTAGCTTGATGATTTCAGAGTTTTGGTGCCACATCTGAGGCTGAGATCTATAGAGTATATTTTGACTTAGCTCAAGATTAGTTTAAGTAAAACATTACAAATAATGCGGCTTAAGAAGTGGGTTTTCTGTTGTTTTTGTTCCATACTACTTTACGTTATATAAGTATTTTTCTATGGAATCTGTACGACTTCTCACTTGGTCTGCTGTTACTCGTTAAGTAACCCACTTCATAAGCCGCGTTATTCGGATGGAGGGGGGGTGACTACGGAACATTACATTGTGCGTGGCCCGTCATGTACTCGCCCGTTTTTTTTATATTGCAACTGTACCGGTGCCGACAATACTGCCAATGTCAGATGTGCGATGGAGGAACTCGTAGCCCGGTTTTTATTAATCGGAACAATCATAGGTGACAGCTGTCAAATTTCAGAGCTGCCATATGCAGGAAAAAAAATTATACCAAATTAAAAAATTGCACTGCTACTTGGACACCCTATACATAGTACCTAAGCGCAACCTAAGGATAGCGTATCACAAGAAATATCATGTGAGTTGTTACTCAACATAATATAACTCGACAGCATGCACAAGCATTTAAGCAGTAGAGGTATAAAATATCATATATTAAGGCAGAAATCAAAGCCCTAAGCTTGTGGTAACCGCTCTAGCCCAGTGCGATCCCAATGCGACCGTTAAACCACACACGCCCAACTTGAATATAGGTCATACAAATGATTTATAACTTAGCGCTTAAACAAAGGCAGCTAACTCTGAACTTGCGGTTCCTCCTGGTACTAAATCCTTGTGCTGAAGTAATTAGTCAAAGTACCAACTGGCACCAACAGACCAAACAAAAACGCGGGCCAAAACAAGGCAAGGTTAACATAAGTTGCGGTCCAGTGACGGTGGCCTTTTTGAATTAGTTCCAAGTGATGCTCGCAACGAGTAGTGCATTTGTGCATATCAAGTTACAAGTGACAGGGACATTTTTTCCTAAACTTACTTTGTTGTGAGCGAGTATGACAGAGACGGTCTCTAGGTACATGACCCACGGCCAGTGAAAATTTATTACGAAAAAAATTTTAAATTAAAAAAAAATGTTAGATATGATTCGTAAACTTTTGCGATTTGTACACATTATAGAATTTTATAAGCTACGGGTCTTAATCGCGTAAATATTTTATTTTAAGGCGAAATACCTTTGTTTTATTGCCTGGCGTTTCAACCCTATTGCAACGGCCGTGGTCACGGGTAGACTACCCGTATAAAATTCTATAAGTTTAGATATGACTCTCGTTCTGGTCGAAATCTTGTAACTGTGATTAGATATTTGGGAAATGGGGACAACACGATGTAATCTCGACCTCTGCCGGCAACCCTGTTATTAATACAATAATTCCTGCTGAAATTAAGTAGCTCAGACGGCAGAAACACTATCAAACGTAATCGTAGAAGATAGTTCCCGAATAGCCTGCTTCATTTTTCGGCGAAGACAATCGCTCTACTTCAAATTTTTTTATCTGCTAATTGCTGTAAAAAATTCGCACCAAACAGCTTGTGACTTGCGCCAACCACTATGTTACTTATACACAACAAGTGCAGTTGGCAATTAGTTGCAGTGCCGTTCTACATTTTTCGCCATAAGTTTTAATTACACTGAATGTTAAAGTTAATGTTCTACAATAATACCTCCTACTATTACTTTGATTAATAAATTACTCCTGATCAAACCATGGCATTCTTATCGCATTTAGAATCAAGACAGATTCCGAACTGAGGCCGTACCATGAACTCTTAAAGCCAGTCAATTATAGACTGCTGCTAATTTCGTACCTCCTGCCTTCCTCCTGCCAAAGAGAAGAGAGTCAGTCGCCGTCAAGCGAGATCGTCTATTTCTCAATTCTTTGCACTTGAGAGCAGTTCAACGACTGACATGCGTCAGGTTCAAACATGAAGTTGAACTTCCCTGCACTGGGGAAATAATTTAGATGTTCATGATACAGCACCTCGACAGACAGTTTCGCAACAGGACAGTCCTTTTTTTAAGTAACCAAATAAAGAGACGAGCTTATATAACAATTGTTGTTGTTGATTCATCGGTAGGTAATTTGAATTTGTAGACAACGAAATAATGTATATTGTTGGTCCGAGATACGATGGAGCCAAAGTTTGCTTAGAAGCTTCTTATGTAATGTAAATACCTGCTAAGCTACGAAATTATTCCTAAGGAGAGAGATTTTTGAGGCACCTACAAGTCTACATGCAAAAACATACATGTCAACCCATATGATGTCCCACTGTTGGGCACGGAAAAAACAATTGAGTAAAAATTTGTAGAAACAATTAAAGGTTTTTCAGACCAAAATCGGTCTTGATAGCCAAACTATCAAATTATGAGTTTGAGAGATCCTAA
This sequence comes from Herminia tarsipennalis, assembly GCA_945859575.2. Classification (NCBI taxonomy): domain Eukaryota; kingdom Metazoa; phylum Arthropoda; class Insecta; order Lepidoptera; family Erebidae; genus Herminia; species Herminia tarsipennalis. The sequence continues at coordinate 1,424,560 of OX243834.2, read as the reverse complement.
CAGCTAAGCAAGAGGTCGTATAAGTTCAATTCCCACCAAGTATAAATCTTTGTGGATGAGTTTAATTGTTTATTCTGTCTGAGTGTAATTTATCTACAATAGGAATCTATACTACTGTTTGTTTGTTTGAACGCGATAATCTCAGGAACTACTGGTCCGAATTAAAAAAATATTTTACTGTTAGGTAGCATGTATTGAGGAAGGCTATAGGTTATATAACATCACGCTACGACCAATAGAAGCGGAGTAGCAATGAAAAATGTTGCAAAAACGGGAAAATTTACGCAGGCGAAGTTGCGCTGGTCATCTAGTGTATGTATACGTAGGACTAGGAATACGTAAATATGTTTATAAGTACATATTATGATTGCCATACTACAGACTGCCTAGTTTGGTATCTGATGACCGTAGATGAGTCCATTGAAATTAACTGCCATGGCCAAAATTAATTTAAAAGTACAAACATAGGTATTATAAAATCAATCCACGCAATGTCATAAAGATCGCAGCATCAATTTTGATCACGTTCAAAACGGAATCGAACTAATAAATATTTTCCAATTGGCACTTCCCAAATTGTCTACTGTTTGTCGTAGCATTTTTATGTGAAATCAATAAAACAAATTGGCTGTTTCTCTTTTTAGATTTATAAACATGTAAATACGTACATTACTTGTGATATATAATCAGTTTTGGATGGATGGCTTTTGCTTTGTAGAAATTAATTAAATAAATAATATCCGTTGTGGATTTAGAAGTAAGAGAAGGGGGGACCCTTTGCAATGTCCACTTCCCAAAATGATTAGCTCAAAAAAAAACAAGTTCTTGTAGCGCCAGAATGTCCTGTTTCCATAATGTCTACATTTTGAAATTAAGACTTTATATGGAAGGCAGTTGGGAGCGTAGGTGTATAGATACCACGGAAGGTATAGATCTCTGTCTACCCATTCGGGGAGAACATCCATGAGTTTATAAATATATGTGATTTTATGACTTTTCATGATTGGCTGATTTTATACATGGACGTTATTAGATGAAGACATGAGAAGCGAACATTGTGAGAAACATTTTTTTTAGGAAATAGACATTCGGAAGTGTGCGTATAATGGAACAAAACGTTTTGGGAAGTGTAAGCGCCTTTTTGGAGGAGTTTAAGGACCTGTGGCAATCAAAATACTATTGTTATTCGAAAGTTTGAGAGGATGGATGTTTGTTGCTCTTTCACGCAAAAGTTACTGAACGGATTTTGATGAAACTGTATAGAAACGTAGTTTATACAATAAAAAAGCACATAGACTATAAAAATCATACATGCCGCGAGGAACAGCTAAAAATTACCAGCTATAATCGGGTAATAGGGTGGGGATCGAACCCACGACCTCTTGCGTAGCAGTCGGATACACTCCCACCGCGCCACAGAGGCAGTCAATATAATAGTCTACCCGTGACCACGGCCGTTGCAATACAGTTGAAACGTCGGGCAATAAACAAGGTATTTTACTTTAAATTATTCACGCGATTAAGACCCGTAATATATATATTTCCATAATACACCACTCTATTACACTTTGTAGATAGATAGATTAACACAACTTGTTTGCAATCAAGATGTCCCGGTTTCGAATCCAGCCCATTACCATTACACAGATTAGGTACATTACAGACGTGAGCCCATTCCAAACTAACAGAAACTTGGTTGGTGACTTCAACTATAAGTGTTAGAAGTACGAATGTGACCTAATTCTAAAGTTACCCACTTTTCTGTTACTTTAAGTAATTCCTACTTTGGACACACTTCTTTCTTTTTTCTATAGTTATAATATGCATGTCTTATACACATAAACTTTCCGGAAGGAATTCAAGTTAGGTCATGTAAGTCATACAAAGTATTGCATTAGGTTTAATTCAGCAACGGATGTGCAGCTCCTGTTATGCAGAATCGTCTTTTTTTTAATTATATTGTTATTCATAAAAAAAAATTGATGATGGGTTTAGCTCAACCCGTCCTTTGGATCCGCCAGTGACTATTCACTGAATACCGGGAAAAAACCGAAACTGGCCTCTTCCTAAAATATTATGTGCACTGTGGATCCCTAGCAAGTCTACAGGATCGGTTGATATAATGGAAACTGGCATTGTGGAACAGGATGGTACCTACTTATAACACTAATTAGTATCTCCTTTCTAATAAATACAGGACTAAACGTCCACAAGCCACAGATAACACAATGCACACTACGATCGAAGGGATTAACCAGACAATGGGACTACGAAACCTTATTAAACAACACCAGCTACCCAATCTTCAACCTTAATCCATTATAATACGGTCCATTACGCTTAACAACAAAGTTTGTTTGCTACAAGCTATTAATGTAACTGCTGTGGACCTCGTTATTAACATAGAAGCTCAGAATATTGTCACAAAAAGAATTTGCAAACGATTTATTCTGAAACTAGTTTTAGCCCGTGGTTCGTATGTATTTCCAAAAGGAAGTTTTTTTTGTTATAAAGTCAAAGTATCTACCAACTTTATTCACTGAGTGTCTGACTAAATTTAAAATAGAATTGTTCTACTTTAGATGCCAAGCTCGCAAAAGGCTTCACCTTTGTGGCACTGAGAAACTTGGCAATAAACTCATAACCACTCTCTTTAAATACCAATTATAACAATACAATTTGTTTATATACAATTATGTACAACAAGTAACGAGCTGCAACCATCACACCATGAAACTCAACAAGCAAAATATTTTTTAATAGGTAAATGGTCGACAAGACAATGCACTAGTGAAAAACACTGAAAGAAATCCATGTAGCAGTGATTAGCTTGAGGTAATGTTTATAAATCGTTCATTTTGATAGGCAGCTTAGGAGATTTCGAATGAATTACCCGAAAAGCTTTATTTAAAAACTTGGCTAATCCAAATCTCTATTTAAGGGACGATTAAGCATTATCGTAGTCTGCGGGTGCAAGAAAAAATATTATATTGCCTGGATATGGGGTCATTAGCCGCCGGATCCTCAGCTGTCCGAGCTAGCGCGAATTGAACTTTTTTAAGTCTTAAGATAAACACCGTACCTGAGAACTGCGACACCCCAGACAGCATGGACAGCCCCGAGTGCCGACTGTGCGAGGGATGTATCATCCCTATGGAATATATCTCAGAATCCTCGAACTGCCACATGGTGGACTAAGTACTGAGCCTCAAGATCCAACCAACATCAATTATCTAAACCGTATTATGCCGCCTCCACCACAACCAGTCCTCCGAACAAAGCCAACTCACTGACTCAAAATAATACGAAGGGCTTTAAAATCGAAGCAAAAATAAAGTTTTAATTTATAATGACCATGTAATTTATCACGATTTTGATTAAAACGATCATATTAAGATGTGTGGTGATATGCATGAGTGGAGCGACGTCCGCACGGCGCGGGTGGTGCGTCGCGACTGACGGTCTTTGTATTTGTTTGGCGGCGGAGAGGGGGTGGCGGTCGGGGTGGGGGCGGCGCTACGTCACGACCGCCCCGCAGCCTGGGCCCGCGGGATCGCTACTACGGATACTGATATCATTTTTCTGCCGCCGCATTCCCGCTTTCATCATGTTAATTGGATTATGATTAGAATCTCACTACCCACGAGACATCGTGTTGTTTAAAAAAAAAAGTATTTACTTTGTAACTGTATTACATCGCAGGGGCGGAGTAAAGATTAGTGCAGGTCATTGTACTGCAGTGACATACTACTACAGTGTCCACAATATGTAGACACCTACCTAAAGTGAACATCACACATGCACATGTAATTAAAACAGATATCCTATTAAATAAACACTGTACGATCTATCGTCCTCGGCTTCTCTCGAGGTCAAAAAACTGCCCGTTGTTTTTATTTTTAAAAGATAACTAGCAATATTGTTGACCCCTCCAGCTAAGCTAGTCTTACAAGTGGGATCAAGCCAGTAGAAAAATATAAAAGGTTTCGAAATGACGCCTGATGCCTTAGCAATTAGGCTACTGCCACTTTTTCAAAATTCATAATTTAGTCCTTAGGTACTTACATCACATTACTTACTTACATATCAACCCATATGATGGCCCACTGCTGGGCACGGGTCTCCCCAATAGAACTTACAAGTATGTAGATCCTGGGGGTAATTGCCATAATCGCCACGCTTGGCGAGCGGGTTGGCGATCGCAGTAAGGCTTTAAATACGCAGAGGACGCTGCTGCCCGTCCTCCGGGGTGAAATCCCTTAGTCGCCTTGACGACACCCACGGGTAGAGATGGGGTGGTACTATTCTTAAGCCGGCACCACACGGCCAACATTACTTACTTATAGAATTGATTTTAAGCTGGTCTGTATCTATTTTTATTGATGATCCCTTGATCAGTTAAACATTTAAATGTTGGGTCTTTTTCTATCTATGTATAGTACCTGTACTAAGCTAGCAAACACAGGAGCTCTTTGATTAGAAGTCAAGTTGTTCACTCTTCCACTTTTTTTCTATAGATCTTTTGGTACTTACTTCTAAAATCATTTCCTCAAATATGCCTTTAAATATAAAATTGGTAATATTTCCATATAGGGATGACATCTTGATGTTCAATTGGTCTAACAACCAAATTGGAAGGAAAATCAAAATAATTATGTGTTTTTCTTTGAAACTATTAACGATAAAATAACAAATTAAATTATTAAAAACATATGTCTATTTAATAGGTGTATTAAATTAGCAATACCAAAAGGTAACATAACTTAATGAAATAAATAATAAATAGGAATTTATTTTCGTTTTTGGTGACCTGAAACTGAAACCGTTATTGATACTCAACTTAATTTTTTTCTCATAAACAAACAATACTGACCACACGGATGTGTTTTACTATAGTACTTAAATAGAAGATCCTATATATCCGTGAAATAAAAAGGGCATGTCCGATTTTAGGGCTTTATAAAACACTGGGCATAGCATCTAACACATCAAATAATACCTTATTATTCAGTTTATGTTGTTGTTATTGTTTATGCTTATGATGGTTTAGTTTAGGAGTTACTGTTTTGCGAAATGCCTCCAGAGTCTTTAATTGTCCAATTCTTGGAATATACAAATCTACAAATGATCGATTCTGAAACTGACTGACTTTATAATTTACTGATTTTACAATTGACTGATTAAATTAATTTTATAAATAGTAGTAAGTAGGTACTTTAAATAAAATGCAATGTAAGAAATAGCAAATAATTTATTTCAATGGCTTTCATTTTAATCAAAGATATATACTTAGTTTAATGAAAAGCTTCCAGCCTACACATTTTCATGGCAGCACAGCATTGATTTAGTTTTAAGTTATTTTATTATACCCTAACACTAAAACTGTCTTTGTCCATATGAAACTTAAAATCTAAATTGATAGGACACTACGATACCACAATACCTGCTTAAAATATCATAAACATAAAGAAAGAAGTATGCACAACAGGTTTAAATCCTTTTAGGTCAAAAATAATTTTGAAAATGCCGCGCTCAAAGAAGAGAACACACAAATCTATACATTTTACGCTAGTAATGGTCACAATGTTTACACCTGGAACGCGCTCGAACAATTTCATCAATAACATTGAACATGGTGAGATTTGACTTTCAAATTAATTATGATTATTTTTTTTAAACATGCACATATGCTTACCATATTCCCTGAACAGCTTCTTATATTCGCCAAGGTCGTTTTGTTCCAGCCATTCGTCGACAAGTGCAGATTCATCTTCAAATATTTCAGTAAACACAACTCTGACTAAATATATAAGAGAACACAGAAACAATATTGTGCCAAAGTAATGCACTCGTTTATACATCTTTACAGTCCTTAGTCATAATGACATATTTAGATTTTCTGTTTTACAAATATAAAATAATATTGAGGACGGCCCCACAATTTTGTTTTGTTTGACAAAATTTGACGTTGACAATTTACTTTACCGCATTCCAGCGTCCGAAAAATACAGTGTTACGATTTTATGCATGAATGTTGTTAGTCTCAGAGATTTACTAAAATTAATTTCATAAAAAGATTTATGATTATTAATTAAAGTTGATTTGTATTTTAATTATAGTAGATCTAATAAAGCACTATTAAGTATTCCGTCACTGCTAAAAGCAAACGCGAACGCAAAGCGTTTGCACGTTTTGACTGACCTCTCTACCACAGTAAAAAATTATAAATGTTTACTGTGATACTACAACAAAACAACTTGTAGTAGGTCAGTGGACATTCAAGCTGTTCAATTTCAATATCTTGAACTACTAGTATAGTATTAATGTAACTGTGCTTAAAGAAACTTTTTATATTTTAGACATTTTGGCCGTATCGCCGGTCGAGCGAGCCCCCTGTTAGCGACCATTTGACAGACTAAGTTTCTTTAAATCAAGATAATAGCATTTCCAGATATAACATACTTAAAAAATAAATCCTACGCGTTTTTAAATAGTTTTTAACAAGAATTTAAACCGTTTTGAATCAAATGGTTAATCCCAGTGCCGAAGAAAAGTAGCTCAGTGCGCGTGTAGATTTATTTCATGTCGCACACACAAGTTGCTTGTTTAATTTGTACAATAGTTAAGTTTTCGTTATTATTTATATGTATTTTGCTATTTTCAAGCTTTTGACGCGCTGTGTGCGGAACAAGGGAAAGGGCCTTTCCCTGGTGCGGCCACGCTATGCACTCTAAAGCTCAATTCACTCGATTGTTTTAATTAATATATTTTGTAAAAAGAGTCAATATAATTCAAGTCAAGAAGAATCAATTATAATTGTTTTATTGGCATATCTTTAATATTATTATTTTAATAATGGTCACTAATTCAATGGTCGTTATTTGATAAAATTTGGCTACATTTTCAAAATTGTTGGATACAATATTATATTTTTATCCAAACTAGACTACATTTAGGACCAATTTACATCTGTGTTAAGTGTAGATAGGTAACATTTGCTTTTACACATCTGAAGTGAGCAACTCAGCTACCTGGTCGCGAACTGGCATATCGGCCCTACCATCGATTAACAGAAGCTTAATTCACAGTACAAGAAAAGAAAAGCTGTGAATATGATAAATAGCTAATGTGATAAATATCGACGTATCATATAAAGATAAAAAACAAATAAAAAAAACGATAAGGTACTTACTTTCCTATTGCAAATTTTTCTCCTGCAAATCCCTAATCATTAGGTAGTCAGAACCCTTTACTTTTTTACTAAATCCTCAGTTGCTCCTCCCCCCTCCCTCCGGACTGGACTGAAATAACTTTTTTTTAGGAAATTTGAGAAATAGGTATAAAGGAAATCAGTCAGTTACATAAGCCGAACAAATTTTCATTTTTTTTTTAATAATGAACAAACGATAGGATACATAAACTATCTTGTTTTGTTCTATTGTGATCTTTTGTGACTATGCGGTAAGAAATATTTGTGCAGAGTAGGTTTGAATATTTGCAAATGATATGACGTAATTACCTAGACTCTAGGTAATTACGTGGACTCTAGGTAATTCATTTAGCCTCAAGCATTCGGCGTTAAGGCATCTATACCTCTAGGTCATAGCGGTATAGACGCCTCCTAATGAGGGTAAGAATAAAGAATAGGGACACTACATTTTTTGGCTATAACTGAAATTGATTCCAGTTAGCCTCCTCTGTAAAACAGCAAAAATAAATTAAATGGAAAGGAAAGGAGAATGAAAGGAAATGTGTAGGAAGGTATTTAGGTATTTATTTTTACAATTTCACGACGCACTTTATAGATATTGAAACAAACTAGAATAAAAAGTAATGGTCGTAACGTACCTACACGTAAAGGGGCGTCTAAACGGGCCATTTTTTACGGCAATTTGTGGCGGCGCTATTGGCAACTAATTGCTCGGCCAATAATGGCAATATGTCTGCAATAGTATAGCGCATGATTCAGTCTTCTAAACAGGCTACACAACCCGGCAACAATAAAATAGAGAGCGACCGAAACAACAACAAAATTGTCCGGGCAACATTGCGGAAAATTGATCGTTCAGCGATTGTCTGGCAACCATCATATCAATATTGGAGAGGACTGCCATGTTGCCGGGCATAGAATTGCCGCCACAAATTGCCGTGAAAAATGGCCCGTTTAGACGCCCCATTAAACAAATAACTAACCACGTAGTAGATAAGTACTAAGTTAAAACAAAGCACAAATTAAAATAATATGTAGGTACACGACTGCGCAAAAATGTTGCTTGAAAAACAGATGAAAACAGGATACTTAACCTTAAATCATGCAGTCGGGGGCATTTTAGTAAGTTCACTGGGATTCATGAATGCCTCCGACTGCATGATTTAAGGTTAGGTATCTTGTTTTCATATTTTTTCAAGCAGGCGGGCTTTTTTACTTTTAATTTTTTTTTCGAAATCACACAATACACAATGTGTAATAAAAAATACATTATTTTATAAAAAAAATAACATAAATACTTATAAATTCAATCGTGCATCGCACCGTTAGAATATTCAGACGTATTCTTTCTCGATATCAACACTGTAAACGAGATAATATCAAATAAAACACTGTACAAATAATTAAATGCTATTTATAAATTGATTTGTTTTTCGATATCACAAGGAGTGCTCATAGACCTTGAGCTATAGAGCTAAGTGAGTAGATCACATTTTAAAAGGGGAGTATAATTTCTAAAGTGCAAGGCTTGTTTACTTTTTAATTTTGAGTTTATCGGCGAGCGAGCATGAGAGGCCAGTGCCGTCAGGTTCTACATTCAGCTCCACAACTTTGCTGTCTTCTATGACCATGGAGAACCGTTTGGAACGGAATCCACCGAGGGGTGGGAGATTCACGCCGAGATCCAGAGCCTTGATGAAGCTTCCACTGGGGTCTGCCAGCATTCGGATCTGAGAACAATATTGTTATTTTGGGTTAAAATGTGTCACCGTGCCTGTTTATAATCAATAGGTTATAGATGGATATCTATATAGTTTAGGTAATCAGTGGGAAACTAGTGAATCGTGAAAATGATACGCTTAAAAATATAATTCACTAGCTGTCCCGCGCAACTTCTTCTGCGTAAATTTTACCCGTTTTTGCAACATTTTTTTATTGCTGCTCCGCTCCTATTGGTCGTAGCGTGATATTATATAGCCTATAGCCTTCCTCGATAAATAGCTATCCAACAGTAAAATAAGAAGACAGAACAGTAAATTCTAAGATTATCGCGTTCAAACAAACAAACTCTTCAGCTTTATAATATAAGGATAGATAACAGGAGAAATTGTTAGACCTTTTAATAAAAGCATAGCGCACGACCAAACTTAAACTGAAATAGGTCAAATTATTGAGTCAGATTGGAGCCCGATCTAAGACTTCCGTTGAAGTTTCCACCGCTTATTAAAACTTTGAAGCACTTCGTTTTACCAGACATGATCACCACGTGTCATTTAACCGCTGTGAGTTCACACAAACGCCTATCAGCTCATCTAAACTTTCTGATCACAAATTCATGTCAAAACCACTACTTTAATATAATTACTTTTCACAGCGTTACCTACTAACAAAGCTAAAAGCCTATTTAAGTTAAAGTATAATGTATCTTTCTCGTTTTCACGGCCAACTAAGCCATTGTAAGGGATATTGTTGGTCCTTTGGGATGCTTACACGTGTAAGTACACGGAGACACCGGAGGCGTAAAATCTAAAATGGAATGGAACACATTATATATGCTAAAAAGCACCGAAAAGACGATTCATCAGTTCATCAACATGTTCATTTAGTTACGATTACGAATAATAAATGATTATGAATTGGCTGTAGGATTGGCTTAAGCTAACAATTATTGACGATGTACCTATTTACAAATCAGGCGCGAATCAAGAACTTTGTTCTGCACACTGGTCTAGTGTGCAGAACCCCCCCCCCCCCCCATCTTGCCTTAATATAATTATGGAGCTCTGAAGTAACAGTTGCTATCTTACAAAAGCCGCAGTTAAAGAACTTTGTCATGTTTCTGCGATTAAGTTGCTAAAAAATCTCGTGTCTATAATGCCCTTATGCTAAGCTACAGCAGTAACCTATCTTTTTAATAAAATGAAATGAAGTGACATATTATAAATAGTAACATACGTCTATATGTCTTATTTATTACTCATAAGTGTATAACGTTCCCTAAGCAGGGATACAGGCCTCTTCTAAAGTACGAGAGGTAATCCATCATGCGTACATTTTGATTGGTGGATGTTACATGCATGGCTTCGAATTTTTAGTACCAGAATATAGCCGGCACCTCCAACTGGGTCTCGTCATAAGATTATTGGTAACTAACTGGCTGGGTGCTAGTGCAAGTGTCGTAGTGTGTGCCGTATGAGTGTAATTTTCTGTACCATTAAAAAAAACTATGCAACCTTGTCTTGGCAATAAAAGCATGACAAAAAATAATTATCCAATTTGGCGTAAGCCAAACTTAAGTTCAATTGCACGGAGTAATGATATAAATGATAACGTCTGAGGTCAAGAGCCGTCCTCCAACACAATTCAATAATATGATAAACAAACCACTTAGCGGTACTCCTTGACCGCAGAAAAAACCTGTCGGTTGTTATTTGATTGTATTACCGTTATTGGAAAACTTTTACTTATTCCTTATTTGGCGAATAAGTATACAGTTAGGGACATGTATTTATAGTTATAGCGTAATATGTATTATTATACAAACCCTATTAATTCATTTTTAGGATTCCGTAGCCAAAATGGCAAAAAAACGGTACCATTATACTTATAATAACGGAATTTCAATATCAATTTGTGTACCTACTTATTTAATTTTGCCTACTGAGGGTAAGTTGTGTCTAAGCCCTGTGTTCAATCTTAATTTGTGTATCAACTCATTTAATTTTCGCGTGTTAATAACAGTGAGGTGAGTCAAAGCCAAGTAATTATAAAACACCTTTTGTAAAACCACATCTCTTGCCAATAAAAAATCATTTCATTAAAAAGAAAGGTCACTGCTGTAGCTTATGGGCACACGAGACCAACGCAGAAACATGACAAAGTTCTTTAACTGCGGACTTTTATTTATGCTAGCAACTGATACCCCAGAGCTCCACAACTCTATTGAATACATCGGCAGTAATTGTTAGTTTAAGCCAACCCTTAGGCAAGTATATTCCTACAGCCAATTCATAATCATTTATTCATTCGTGGCCAAAATAAACTTGATATTGATTCCTCACGGACTTCGGTACCACTTTTTGTGTCTCGGAAATAACGAAGCGAACCATTACAATTAAATCTAATAAGCCCAATAAAGTTAAAATACCAGAAGTATCAAATAAATCAATAATACGCCATAACTACAATCACGAGGTAAAGCGAATTTCCGCCTTTCAAGGCACGTAGGTAGACTTACATAATACTTTTGTTAGGTACTGAATATAGCTTATGTGAGCGAACGACATTGAGGTCGAGCTGTCTCTGGCATTCTCAGCTTTATCAGAATGTTGAATCTTTTACTGATTTTACGTATTTTATCTATACACTTATATGCCATAAAAGAAGGCTTTGGAAATGTGACTGAATCTTTTATAGTGAAGGAATCAAGCCGAAGTAAGGTGAAATGTTTCGGTTTATGTAATGGTTTCAAGTTTCGTGAGGAACATGTTCCATAATCTTGGAAATAACCTCGGGTTATCTAGCTGATCTGGAACCTTAAAAGTTAAAAGTCGTGTTGTGTCCGTGAACCACGTCTGTGTGCGTTTATTCGTATTTTGTGCCACTACGTTTAAATAGGTTATAACTCAGAGCGTCCTAAGGACTCACGTTCAAGAATTCCGCCTTTAGTAGGACTTTATTTCTCCTATGATTATAAGCTTTTGGTGTTCACTCACAAAATTTGCGTAGCCATTGTCACATACTGTACGCTTACCACTACTAATTAAGAAAATGTGAAGCCAGCATTTCGTAAACATTATCATTAAAAAAGGGTCTTGGCAAAACTGACATTGAAATTCCAGAGGTAAGCTTTTTGTAAACCAAAAAGCATCCGCTCGGATACCCTTCGAATATTTAAAAGGCACCCTTTGATCTCGTGTGCAAATTACCGTAGGACCTCATGTGCCCTTTGTGCCACTTTTTGAGCGAATGTAATCTGATTTTACGCTCTTTGTTCGTTGATAAAGGCCATATTAAGTTTTATCGTCGCTCCAAATTTAATTAACATGAAAAACGAAAATTGAATTTTGGTATTTTTTTATACGGGGCTAGTGATTTTGGACATCTTAAGAACCGGTGGCGAGTCCAGGATACCAGCGGTAATTTATAATGTACTTAGATTTAATTCCCCAATTCGCTATGATTGTGAAAAAGGTAACAAAATCTATTAATATGGTCAAGATAAGTTTAGCGACACGGTCAACGACAAAGAAAAAAAGGGACATTAATAATGTAGGTAAGTCACACGATATTGTGAAGTGAACAAATAACACAATGAGTTTATTAACTTAGAAGTGCTCGAAAGATATCGCGTTGCAATGCAACAGAGCAGTTATACCTACATATAAAAACTTTATACATTACTTAGTAAAAGATAATGAAACTGTACAACGTCAAAATGACCAATAATATATTAATAAAAAAATCGTTTTTAGCCCAATTTACAATAATAACTATCTGTTTGCCAAATTTCAACCGTTAAAATAAATAAATATATATTCGTTAAGACCTTTAATAAGGACTTTCTGTCTTAAAGGCTAAGAAACACGTAGGTATTCGTAGGCAAATTGAACAGAAAGAGCACTCAATAACCTGTCCAATGCCAAAACTCGCTAAAAATAAACGTCCCAAAAACAAAGGTTCCTTTGTAAAAGTTTACGTCCAATACCTAAGGTGAATTTCCAATTCTGAGTAGGGCAAATATCACACAAATTTAGGATATTGGCATCGAAAAGGTTATTGCAAAGATGGGATTCGGAATATTGTTTTTTACCGCTTCATCACTTTTTTGTAATTTGTATTACATTTGTGACTATTAATATTCAGACTGTTTTGAATATCCTGATCAAAGACTTTCCAATATAAGACGAAACACATAGTATGGTAACCGTTTAGCCTAATTTTGGGGGTAAGGAAGTGAGGCTAAATTTCACATGATGCAAATAAACCAATCGCGTCATCCCTTTTCACCATCGCTGTTATCCCGTTAAAGACATCTCAGTGCACGATCGGTTGTTCAATGTCTACTGAATTGATATTGCTGGCCTGATATTTTCCCCCGATTTATGGTGTAAGGGGAACTTCTAGAGTCTAAATACATGACTGGTCTACTTATATTGTCTTTGATCTTGATATTATGAGATTTCTGTAAAGGAACGACTAACCTATAAACAAAATCAATATATTTATCCAAAAGACCCTGTTTTATGAGAGATAGGGCAAAGTGAATTCTTCGCCCAAATTGAGAAGACTGATTGAAGACACTTCTTACAAAAGACTGCATAGGTCTTCCAGATATTCTCAGCGCAGGGAGTCGAAAAAACCGCGTGTTTGGCAAAATCAGTTACCAATTTAAATGAAAATTGTTGCTATCTTCATTTGAAACATCTAACTACATATGAGGATACAACGTTACTGCCGACAAACCAAATAAATGTTTATTTATTATTTTTATTAAATTATTACTTTAAAAATGGAATTATATTATAATTGTATTTTATTTTTAGAAGAAGACTTTTTAGATCTTTTACATTAGATAAATATTAATCTTCCTAACCGATTTCGGTCACGCTCGATGCCGTCAATCTCACTTTAGTGCACATCTACCTATATATCCAAGTATAACTGCACTATGTTCAATCTTGTACTCTCATATCTTTGAGCTTAAATTATGAAATAATGTCGTTAGACATGAGCGATACGATAACGCGAGGAGCGCGTTGAGCAATCCATCATTCTATCGCTTACATTTTATATTATTTCCCTACAAAGAAAGCACCTGTGATAATAAAATTCTTGAACGTTAGGTTCGAGAAATAAACTGTAATACGTAGTATGAATGAATAATTTATCGCACTAAGGCCAGAGGTCGTCGCAAGTGGAGCGTATTGATTTCATTATGAAGTCGACGCGTTCCCATAGACTTAGTATTTTTATTCTCAACTAATAGAGGTAGCAGGTAATAGTAGCGAGCTATGTTTAGTTACTTTGAAGAATCAAATTTTCATAAAATTTTCAATCACAAAGACTCCGAAAAGGCTGGCCATGTCTGCCGAAGTACCGATGACCGCTGGCTGGACCAAACGAGTCCTAGCGGCTGTCGTGGCGTAAATTAAGAGAAGCTATGTCCAGCAGTGGACCGATACCATCGATATGGGCGAAGGCAGAGAAGAAAAAAAGTTAAGATAGAGAAGTTCCAGCTGTTGCTGCTTGATTTTATTATGATCAAGCGCCATTATGTTAACCACCATTGCGCGAAGGGTAAGAATGCGTCTTAAGAAACATATAGCGCAAAGTGCGCTTCCCTAAAGAAATTCGGCGGCGGTAGTCCATGTCTGACGAAAGAATGCCAAAGGTATCTCAAGCACGTGCTGTACCCAATATTTACTGCCGTCATTACGCAATTTACCCTCGAAAAACACAAACGATACTTAACTTTGAAGCGTGCTCAAAAGTATTTCTGTAAAGGAACAACACAAGGTCACTTTCAACTGTCAGTTTTAACTGAACAGTTTTATCTGACAGTGAAAACTGACGCCCCTTGTTCACTGAACTGACAGTTTTCATTGTACACACACTCAGTTTTCACTTTAAGTTAAAACTAACAGTTATAAGTGATCGTGTGTAGCCACTATAAGAGACAACGAAAAAAGTACGCGGGATGTCTCGAAACTCGAAACTTTAGCATTTTCACATTTTCCGGTTGCCGGGTAGCCGGCGTAGAGCCGGCGACGAAGTGTATGGCAATGTACGTTAGCTATTACACGTCCCGACGGACTTTGTCCGGCAAACCGGTCGCAGGACGATGTCCCGATTGGGAACGTACAAAAAAGCGCTTAGGTAGTCTAAGCGCTTTTTTGTACGTTCCCAATCGGGACATCGTCCTGCGACCGGACCTCCAGACATTTCTTTCAAATTAATTTGTGAATTGTTATCAACATCGTTTTTGAGTTTTAATGTTAATAAATGCAGTGGGTTTTTAATTAATTTTGCTACATCATTAGGCAGGTTGATGATCTATGAACAATGAACGTTGCCTTGACTGTTTCATTACCCTCATTGCGTTTTTTGTTAGGATTTACATTTCAAGGTAGGCTAGTAACTGCACACCGTTGGACACAGAATTAATAAACACTTTTGTTTGTTTGATTAAAAATATTGTCATGAGATGTTATCTGATAACATTATCTTAGTCAACTAGGGATAAATTATAGAGGAATCTTTTCGCATCTTTTAGGCTTTTCTATAAGTATTACTAATTGTCTGTACAGGGATTTTCTGAGACTAAACAACACAAGTGTCGCGAAAAAAGTAGTCTGAAAGGGAATGTGATCATCTAACACCCATTCCTTTGATTAAAATTTGGTCAAAACTGTTAGGCCATGAGAATTGAACCAGCAGTAAGGTTATTTAGCACAATTGTAAAATTAGTCATCATCAATAGCTTGATCCTAGTCCTTTAGAATCAACTTTTCATTCTTGCACAGATAAGATTTTTATCTATCTTTAAAAAAAAGTTGACATAACATCAAATACTTTGGAATACATTTACTTAATTAAAAATATATTGAGATTGTTTTGCATGCACCTACTTATTATTTTATACAAAGACAATAAAAAGTGATAATTCAATTGACCTTGTGTACAAACTAAGTGGTTTGTAGTCATGTGAACTTTGCCATTACAGCAGATAATGTATGGGGACTTGTTTCTTATTATTCTAGACATTGTATAATTTGTTAATTATAAAAATTGGGTACTTTTATTACATATATGCCCTATAAAAATCAAAAATAATGCAGTTATTTCCATGATAATGTTAAAAATATAGGTACTTATTAATTTAAATTGTTTGTAGTAGTTAGTAATTTTATCAAAACATCTAGTAGAACTATATTGTTTCTAATATACATAAACAATCTTCCTAATGTAACTGCAAGTCCATGTACCTTATTTGCTGACGATTTTTCCTTAATTTTGACATGTAATAAATCAAGTAACTTTAAGGAATATAACAATCACATAAATAAAACCATTGATTCGGTAATAACATGGCTTAATGACAACAATCTAAAAGTTAATATGACTAAGACTAATTACATACAATTTAGGACAAGCACTGGACCAAGCAAAGAACTAATAATCAGCCACAATAATGAACAAATTCATGAGGTGAACTCAACAATATTTTTAGGAATTACCTTGGACAAACAACTTAATTGGAAGAGTCACGTTGATAAAGTATGTAATAGGATCAATGGCTTCGTATATGTGCTCTATAAACTACGCAAGACTTCTACATTTAAAACCGTACTTTCGGCTTACCATGGTTATGTTTCCTCCGTTCTAAACTATGGTCTAATATTATGGGGAAACTCGACTGACGTTCCAAAAGCATTTTTAGCACAAAAGAAATGTGTCAGGGCCATCGCTGGGATACCACCTTGGGAGTCATGTAGGCCTCTATTTAAAGAATATAGAATCCTTACCCTAGCATGTATGTATATCCTAGAGGCTGCTAAATTTGTCAAACGCAACCCTAATTTATTTAAAACTGCTAAGGATTTATTCCCTAGAAATACACGAAACCCAAATAGAATAGTTTTGACAAATGTACCGAAGACAACAATGTATCTAAAAAACTGTAATGTTATGTGTGGACGTGTATATAACGCTATTCCTGATACTATCAAAGAATTACCATTTATTAGATTTAGCAGAAAACTTAAAATGTGGCTTATGGAGAAATCCTTTTATTCAGTATCAGAACTATTTATTAGGTGAAATTGTTAATTGTGAGATTTATTTTGTTATAATGTTATATAATTGATATTTTGTTGTTATGATTTTGAGAAATTTTGGTTTAATAAAATTGTGGTATAATTAATATTTGCATGTCTTAAAATGACAAAATGTATATGGCACTCTAATACTTACAATATCTTTAATGTACCTGCATTTTTAGCAAATAAATTATTATTATTATTATTATTATTATTATTATAGTTTGGGATGAATTGAAAATAGATATTTTTTTAAATTCAAAATTCAAATTAGCTTTGTTTTTGCTGAATCATATTTGTCAGCCATAATATTCTAGATATTTTTAAGAATATAGGTATCAATACAATATGTAAATAATAAAATAAAAACTAACCTTCCCCTTAGTTTCATGTTGGGCTCCCCATGCAGCCATCACATATGGATCATTAACTGCAACACACACGATTTCGTGGACCCCCTCAGACTTCAGCTTGTCGGCATTCTGAACATACCCCGGCAAGTGCGTCTTAGAACAACCAGGCGTGAAGGCTCCAGGCACAGCAAATAAGATGACCTTCTTGCCGGCAGTCAAGTCACAAACATTCACTTTATTCGCTGGAGAATCTTCGAAAAGATCACCCACTGGGATATTATCGCCAACCTAAAAACATCAATCATAATTCAGACCGGCTGTTATGTAATTTTAAAAGTAAGATCGCAAAAATTACCTTTATTGGAGCCATGGTTAATTGTGATGTATGGAGCGCCCGACCGCACGCTTGTCTAGTCAGTGCAGTTATACCACGAATAATAGACGGTGACCCTGTGAAAAACATACCCGGTTATGTATTTTTTATTATCTTTGTTTTATCGATCCACCAGTCAAGTCAACAGATGATAAAATCAAAGGCCTACGTCTGTGTTTGTTAAATCTTTGACAGATGTGTTCAGTATACCTGATTTTTTCGATATGTTATATAAACTATACTTTTCTATGAGCAGGACGGAATATATTTTTATTTCATTGATGATCAGTTAAATAAATATTATAAAAGGATTAATTTTATTTTAATTTGAAATTGCGATCTTGTTTATTTCTTAGTAAACAAAGTGTGATGGAATCAGACACTATAACAGGTTTCAGAATGCATTCTTGCCTGTTTGACGTAAACATTTAAATAATGTTGTCAGATTACAAAAAAAGGAATGAATAAAAGGTAAAAAGAATAGATTAAGCAAAACAAATTAATAATTTAAAAAACATGCAGGGGTTTAATTTGCATTTCAAATTGGTATTGAATAAATGTTAATCAGAAAAGGTAACTTTTATGTGATATAGCTCAAGTCATGTCTTATTATCGCGTCGCTCATTAATACCACGCACAATTTGATTGTAGACATAGCAACATTAATTGTTTATGGTTCGCTTTCAATCAAGCATTCCTTCGACTTTGCTTATTTGTTAAATATTTCAGTTTTTAGGTCATTTTCCACGTTTTTAGTTATGATAGTGTATGATTTAAGTGATATAGTTGTGTGGCGCTGATATTAGTTAGTGTATCACCGTTCTATCAATATGGATACCCCAACAATGGACACTATTTACCAGGCCATAAGCGCCTTGTACGATAACCCTAATGCCACCGAAAAAGAAAAAGCTTCGCGATGGCTAGGCGACGTACAAAAATCCGTGAGTATGCTTTATTACCACCAAAATATTGATACTTATCTTATGAAAATATGACCAGATTGTCATTGAGACAACTTATTTTTCAGATACATTCGTGGAAGATTGCCGATGAGCTTTTACAGCAGAAAAAAGACATAAACTCGTGTTATTTCGCCGCTCAGACGATGAGATCGAAGGTGCAACATAACTTGTCTGAATTGCCTCCTGAAGCCCTTGTATCTCTAAGAGATTCTCTAGTCTCACACTTAGAGCATACCTCGCCAGAAACGAGTGCTTCGGTCCTCACACAGTTGTCCCTAGCACTGGCTGACCTAGCTCTACAAATGCCTGCTTGGCAGAACTGTACTAGCGATCTAATCAAGTCATTTTCAAATAAAAATGACTTTGCCCTAATAGAAATATTGACTGTGCTACCGCAAGAAATAGACTCTTCTAGCTTAAAACTCGGCCAAAATAGGAGAGAAGACATTAAGTCAGAATTACGATCCAACGCTCAGCTAGTTACGTTATTTCTAAAAGAAAGTATCACTAATTCACAGAACACTCATATTGCATTGAAGATAATAAAGTGTATGACTTCTTGGATACAAGTGAGGGCTATAAATATACAGGAGGTGCCTCAGAATGCTGTTATAGGGTTTAGTTTACAAGTTTTACGTGATCATAATTCGATAAATAATTTGCACGATGCTGCATCTGACTGTATTTGTGCATTATTGCATTGCTTTGAAGAAAATAACAATAATGACAACATAGAGAGACTGCTTTTTGATAGTGTGTCGGCTCTCGAAGAGAGCTATCATTTGGCTGTTGCTCATGAAGAGGATGAAAAAGCTACTAATTATGCAAGAGTGTTTACGGAGTTAGCGGAGACATTCTTAGAGAAAGTTGTTGTGTCTATGTCTGGTGGGACCTCACACTTTGCTCTGAGGTCCTTGGAGTTGGCATTGGTGTGCGTCGGGCATCATGATTACGAGGTAAGCATTCAAAAAAAATTTAATTGATGCAATGCAAATACTTTTTTACTAATGTACAAGATGTGATTGGCTCATATGGCAAAAGCCAATATTAGTTTTCCTATAGAATTTCTATCTGGTTTATATTATAATTACCATTGTGAAAATTGTATGCAATTAGTAATTTAAGATTTCATTAGTATAAATTACTGATTACACAAAAAATATAATATAATTAAAATGTACTTGTACCTATTATGTTAATTGGTTATTAATGACTTCTAGGGCAATAATGGGGCAAAATTATGTCTTAAAGAGAAAATGATCTAATATTAAACTTATTTAAGAATTTATAATCATCAAAACTTATAAAAAAAAGCAGATGATTTAATGACCTTTAGAAATTGTTATTATAAATGCACATACAGTGGAATCCGTTTATAATGACATAGAAGGGACTTGACAAACACATCATATTATATGGACGTCATACAAAGCATTTTTGTAAAAAAAAAACAACCTTGTTTTTTTTAGGTAAATACTTATTTTAATAGAGAAACATAGCATATGTATTCATTGTTCAACATTGTTCAATTATTCACTGAGATTCACAACAAAAATAAGCTGCATGCCGAACATTCGTCGTTGGGAGTCAACGAACATTGCCGAAGGTGTAAAGAATCATGTTGGTCACTATAAACTGCTATAAACGGACAAATTGTATCAAAAATGGGTCATAATAAGCAACATGTCACTGTAAGCGAAGTCATTATATCCGACTTTGTTACAAAGAAATTTATATGAAAACCAGACTTTGTTGTGTAATTACGTCATAATAGGCGGTTGGTCAATATAGGCGGAGTCATAATAAACGGATTCTACTGTATTTTTTTTAAAACTCTCTGATTTGACATGACAGTCATCTTACTTATTTTTAGTACATAGTGTAAAGTGCAAGTAACATTTATAATAAAAACAAAAACTTATATGATAGCAATGTAGAGGTACTTATTCACTGCAATTCTAAAGTATTTGTTACATCTAACCACAGTGACAATGTTGTTTATTGAAAATGTTATACCTACAAGGTTAATATATAAATAGATAACATTGTGTGCACAAATTAAATCATTTGTTTACAATTTCTAACTCAAATTCTACTCAGTAATATGCAACACTTTTGATTAGTCATTGACAAAATGGATATAACTCCACATAGGCACATAGGTCAGATTACAGATACCCATACACCTATGTAGAGTTATATCCATTAAAAGTAGTATGTGTATGCCTATGCCTATGTGGAGTTCAGTTGAGCTGTAAGAATAAAACTGTTAAACCGTTTCAGGAGGGGTTTAAACTCTCATATCTTTATGCAACCCTAACATAAATTTACATTTATGCCAAGCTTAAAAACCAATCACACTAATATTATAAAGGCGAAAGTATGTGAGTGTGTATGTTCGTTACTTCTTCACGTCTAAACGGCTAGAGGATTTTAATAAAATTTGGTATGGAGTTAGCTGACACCCTGGATTAACACATAGGCTAGGCATAAACTGCGGGTACCACCGCGGGGCACAGCTAGTAGGCAATAAAAAAAACAACCTAAACAAAAAAATTTATACATCACCCTGAATCTTCTCGAATCGTTTCTCTGTCTTATTAATATATTACGAAAATTATACAGTAACGTCAATTTTTTTAATTTGTAGTGTGATAGGATGTAACTACATATCTTCAAATTTTTTTAGTCATCCATCATGTTTTGATGTTAAATGAAAAATATAGACAGTATACATACACAAACAAGCGTAATAATAATTATGGGTTTTTATATATCACACATCTTATCAGATTATACAAATAACAAGTCCAAAATATATATGAATAAAATTATAATTAAGTTGATTCACCGTTTCGCAAACCGTGTTTGAATAATTAATTGTTTGCTACCAAAATCCTGCTGAGAAATGAATAAACCTCCATACATTTCTTAACAGGTTTCCATCAATGTCCAAGATTGGCAGCCTATCCTACTACCTACCTTCTGAAGCGCAGCTTTACGTCACAAAACAATCTCCAAATCTTCATTCATCCTCATCTTAGCCGAATGGATATTTTCTCGCACAAACAACCAGCTTTATAACCCTGCTGAAGGTTGGCGTGTCCACCTCGTAAAGTGGAAAGCCTGCCGGGTGTCTGTGGCACTCTTCGCACCAAAATTCCAGGGACTCTTCATTGCCATGTTGAGTACTAGATTTGTAGGCCCCGCTCCTTCGTTTACGCGGCCGATTGCTGGTCAATGTCAATCGTGATTAGTGATCAAGTTGATCATCATTAATTTAAGTCTGGCTTCACACATTGATCTTGCTGTTATTTGTCCTAGATCTGTATTTATAAAACGATTCGCTTCAATGTTGGGGCCAATATGTGAAGCCGCACTCATTGTAACTGGTACTTTATATACTACATATTTATTTTCTCACGGCTCACACTTGCGTCCCATTTACCATAATTATACTAATGGGTGTCCCAAAACTCACTATAAGTAATTTTCATAGAAATCACAGGTTTTCAAAAACTCGATCAGATAATACCATATTTTTTTTAAATATTTTATTGACACAGTTAAGGATTATTATAAGTATAGATCATAAAAATAGGATATCTAATAATGCCTCCACAGCTTCGCCTTATACGCTCTTTTGTCTGTGTTTTATCGAAAATTTAGAAGCAGTATGACGAATTAGAATACAATTATTCGTAAGTAAATACATTTGCTCAATAATTCAAACAAATACTTCATGCACTCGTGAAAAATAAATACTTCAAACCTGTTTTTATCAAAATTACTTATTGACTGAATTTTGAAACACTCATTTTATTAAGACAAAATCTTCTCACAAAGCTTACCTTAATAAAATGTCCTTAGAATAAACCTTTTAAAACTGGAACACATCGTCATTTTGATCACAAATCTCGATCGACGTTGGTTGTCCATCGCCCGCTGGCTACTAACTTCTAAACACAATTTTCTTTGTCGTCAGGTAGCAGAAATTACCTTCAACGTATGGTACCGGTTATCAGAAGAAGTTTACCAGAGGGACTATCAGCCACTAACAGATTCCTTTAAACCTCATATAGAGAGGCTCATTGAAGCTTTAGCGAGGCACTGTCAGTGTGAACCTGATCATACGAAACTACCGGAGGAGGGTGATGAGTTCTATGTAAGTAGACTGTTTGGATATGTATATTTTTTAATCAAGGGCTACAGAGTCTGGTCAGGACTGCATTTATCGGTTTATAAATTGCGCAGCTGGCTTTTATTTCAGACAGCCAATCTGATTTTGACTGCCTCGGTGATACAATGGGAGTGTGTACAACTGCTACACGGGATACCAGTTTGTATGAAGCACAGATTGTTGTTTCACTCATTTGAATTCATTGTTCTTAATTTGTATGTTTATGAAAGTTCTGAAGACTTAAGGGCTTGGAACACTGCCAGTAAATAGTAAAAGATGAGATATGTGGCACCTGCTGTCGTTTTTCATAGATAATTGCTTACCTGTTTTTGTATTGGTTATAAATAAATTCTTATTAAGTCTTACAAAGTAAATGATAATAATAAACACATTCAAATTCACCTGCTGACTATTTAACCTATAGCCGGCTATATAGCAATAACGCAAGTGAGACCATGAGGCACAGTTAGTACAGTAATGTAAAGTTTGTTGAGGAACACATTCAAATTCATCTGAGAGCGATAATGTTATTTGAATGGGTTCCTCAACAAACGGGCTATATAATACTAGCTGACCCGCGCAACTTCGTCTGCGTCAATTTTCCTTCGTCTGCGTCAAAAGCCGTGATAGTTCTTTAACTAACGACTAGATGTCGCTGCGAAGGCCTAAATTTCGCGTGCAACAAGAGATAGAAAAATTCGAAATCTAATAACATAGTCCAGATAGGTGGTTCGCTTCTGGCCCCGGTTTGGCTACGGAAGTCTCGGGTTCGATTCCTGAGTCTGGATTTAAATTTTTCTATCTTTCAAAAATGCATTTATTGTGTTTGTAAAGTTATTGGCAAGAAATGCCTATAAAAATTACTTCAAAACTCTGTCTCTTTGTAATATTAGCATAGAAGTTAAGTTTTGAAATGAAATTGGTATTTATTAAGGTGCTTAATGTGTTACCGATAGTCAGTTCTGAACATTTTGGTGCAGACATGATGGCGATACCATCTTCTCATTCAGGAATTCCGCAGCAAAGTGATGGGTCTGATCAAAGACGTGGTGTTTATCGTCGGTAGCAGCTCGGTCTTCCGGCAGATGTTCGCTGCTCTCCAGGCAGACATATCCTGGGAGCAGACGGAGGCTGCACTCTTCGTGATGCAGTCCGTCGGCAAGAATATATTACCGTAAGTATGTGTGTGCGTGTGTTGGTAAGTGCAAGACAGTGCCGGGTGAAGTATTATACCCCCCACCCCCCCCGTGCAAACAATTTCATTTGACATAGAAAATTGAGTTTAGCGCCCTTCGAATTTATTTATTTATGTTTAATGTGTATTAGGACATATTTTTTTTAAACGACTCACTTAAAGACGTCTTCCACAGTAGGGTACAAGCCCTGTGTCACGGGGGACTTTACAAACATACAAGTCACGGACATCACATTGGATTGCCAATCGTGAAGCGGCTGGTTCGAATCCCACCTATTTGACTGCAGACGACGTAGATAATCCTAAGGGTGCGTTTTGTGTTTCCACTGACGCAGAGGGGGATAGAGTGCACCGTACGGCAATTTGACCAGTCATAGGAAACGCGTATACAAAGGGGGCAATGTAGCAATTCCCCAGGCTCATGAATTTTCAAGTGATCGCCATACATCTGGTCCGCGTTGACGAGCAAAGTTACTCACACCTGGCCGGTGTGGGGTCAAAGTGCCCCCCCTCTCCCTCAGAACATTATCCTGGATCCGCGCAGAAATCATAGTGCTCGAAATTGTACCCAGGGTGTTTTCAAGCTCTGTGATTGGTCAATTCACGGGCCCCTCCGCCCCGCTCGGCGTCTGTGGTTCCGCACCCTACCATAAGCAAATTAACTTAGCTGGAGGGGTTAACAGGCGTTAACCAAAACTCCGAGGGATGACATTGCAAAAAAAAATTTTTCAGGCGATGCCATTAAAATTCCTTATTTCTACAATTAATTTTCTATTCACAGTGAAGAATACACATATGTGCCTATGGTAGTGGAAGCTATCCTGTCTATGCCAGAAGGTACGCACATCGCCGTGCGCAAGACCTGCATATCTTTACTTGGGGAGCTGTGTGAGTGGATTGAACGGCACGGGGAGTGCCTAGAGCCCTGCCTTCAGTTCCTCATCAGAGCGCTGCATGATAAACAGCTGGCTTATGCAGCTGCTACTGCGTTACAGGTCAGTGGAATCTTGTTCATGTTTATAATATACTAGCTGACCCGCGCAACTTCGTCTGCGTAAATTTTCCCCGTTTTTGCAGCATTTTTCATTGCTGCTCCTCTCCTATTGGTCGTAGCGTGATGTTATATAGCCTATAGTCTTTCTTGATAAGTGGGCTATCCAACAGTGAAATATTTTTTCAATTTGGACTAGTAGTTCCTGAGATTATCGCGTGTAAACAAACAATCTCTTCAGCTTTATAATATTAGTATAGATTATCAATCATCTTCAAGTTTATATATTGTCATTTGTATGTAAAAACATCTGTTGCTGCCTTTGTTTACAATATTCTATTCTTTTAGCTAGTTGTCCTGGTGAATTTCTTGCTAAAACTTGCCTACTGTAATTTGAAATCAAACATCCTTACAAAATGATTTGATATTTTTGCTGTTTCATTCTATTTTTCCTAAATTAGATTCCAGAGGTGAATAATAGAGTAGATGTCTGTCAAGTCAAATCAGTATCTTTTTATGAAGCGTCATGCGCCCCGTACTAATTTAAATGAAAAACAAATCAATGACGTCATTCTTGCGTATTATGAAATCATTTAATTTTAATAATTGTTTTAATGTTTGTTTTTGTTGTTTTCAAATTCAAGGCCACGTAAAATTGTGGAGAAACATTGTTTTAAACAACAGTTTTGCAAGTGCTATTTCTTTTATAGTGAAATAATTTATTGTTATTGTAGTCATCTACCCAATTGTTTTATTCTCCTCTCTTTTTAAGCAACAAGCAACTATTAACTATTATCTCGCTCTATAAACGTAAATGAACGTGCAATACCTAGATGTAGATCCTGTGTAAACAAAAGAGATACTGTATAGAGTGAGATCTCCGGCATGCGGCATTGTGAACAATCACCGATCAACTATTAACATAAGTATAGTTCGTGAGAATCTTTATGACCGTTCTGAACATGGCGCACGGGCGGTAAGAATGCCCGCGATCGTCTTAAATACGTTACTGCGCAGCGACTAGCGTAACGCGAAAAATGCAATTCATTTTTGCGCAATAAATGGTCATGAAGATTCTCACGAACTATACCTATCTCTTTTATTTACATGGGATCTACTATTGTATGTTTTAGGAGAGAGAAAATCGTTTATAGTTGCTCGTTTTCTCGTTTTTTGCGAGAGTGACGCGAAAAATGCAATTCATTTTTGTATTTATTGTAGTTTTTGTAGACTCTTAACCGAAATAAACCTACTTTTATTACATAGACTGCCTCTGTGGCGCGGTGGGAGTGTGACAGACTGCTACGCAACAGGTCGTGGGTTCGATTCTCACACACTTGTTTCTCACAAATTGTGTTTATTGCCCGACGTTTCGATCGTATTGCAACGGCCGTGGTCACGGGTAGACTGTTATGTATGTGTTATGGTAGAGTCTACCCGTGACCACGGCCGTTGCAATACGGTCGAAACGTCGGGCAATAAACAGAAGTATTTAGCCTTAAAATAAAGTAACCAACCATTTGTGTTTTTGAAGTACCGCATACCTAAGTATTCGTATATCGTTCCCAGAGTATCTGCAAGGCCTGCCGCATGCAGGCGTCCAGCCACGTGCACATCCTGATGCGCGCGGCCGCCGCGACCGACGACCTGTCTCTCTCTCCGCTGGCGGCCTCCGCGCTCATGCGAGCACTCGCTTCTGCCATAGGACAGTTGCCTCATGATCAGGTGACCAAACACGACTCTTCTAATTCTAGACAAAAAAGTTTCTGACATCTCTTTGTAAGATTTATAACCATAAGTAACCTAACTGAATAAAACATTATTTAACATTTTTTTCAAGTGAAAACTTCTTAGCGGGTTGTGCAGTTTTTGGGGTGGGTAAAAAATGTTAAACTCGCGTCAGGTCACGTGACCTGATCGAAAATTCGTAAGACGGTGGGAGAGCGAAAAAAAAAACTGCTTCAGAATACTTAAAATATTCTAAGGTAAATTTCGCCACCATCTACAATGTTATTATAGCTCAGGTGAGAAATCGGGCGGTCCAAAAACCAGAAGATCCCAGTTCGAGTCCGAGTAACGATTATTTTTTTCTCTTTTTTGTTTTGTTTTTTTTTTAAATTTATTATTTCATATTCTTTTATTATTATTTAAAATAGAAAAATATTATTCAAATTTCATCAGTATGTAATATAATGTTCATGTTTTGACTTCCCGGAGTGCAACCCATTGTTTTTTTATTACACAACTGCCATAAAAGAGTGTTATGTTTCAGGTTTCATGTATGTATGAGTTACTTTATTGCACCGTAACATCTTATCTTTGTTTTGATACCCCATTCGATAGGTTTTGATTTTTTTTTCAAACATAAGTATATATTGGCGCCAAAAATACCCTTTTTTTATTTTAAAGTACGCAATGTCACTCTTACAAATGAGCCTAATTTAACATATTTCAAGCTAAAATCCATCAACGCGTTTAGGCTCTAAAGAAATATATATACATACATACACTCGAAAAACATAACCCTCCTTCTTGCGCAGTCGGGTAAAAAAAGTTACAAGGCTGCTATCAGACGTGATTTATTTTTCTTCTGATCAGATCAATATGGGTATCAAAATAAAGGTCACATTATTTCAAATACGTTTAACACTTAGCATATGTTAGTTACAATGGTATGTTAATTAATGTTTTAATTATTTTATCTTATTTCCAGCTAGCAGTAGCTATGCGCGAAGCCGTAGCCCTCCAAATCACAGGGCTCTCTGCAGTCGTCAAGTCCGGGGGCGAAGTCCGCAAGGGCACAGCGACAGACCCTTGCGTGTGGTTAGGTTAGTACCACTGCGAGAATATCAGTATTGTAGTTTTCACAGACTGCAATAATATCTGACGTCTTTATTTGTCCAGTGCCTAATTAAATCAAAAGGTCTCGCAATCGTGAGGTCGTGGGTTCGAATCCTGGCGATTATACTACAGACGTGAACCCACTCCTAACACAAGCCATAGAGCTTTGCTGCCCTCCAGCTGGCTTGTGTTAGGAGTTAACAGGATTGCTAGTAATGTGGGTAGTTATCTTAAAAAAAAAACCTATTTTGTGTGTTGTGACTAGTGACCATTGACGTATAGACCAGTGTTTTGTTGACAATACCTGTCAAAGAAACAGGACCGCACAAGTTTTTTCTCTCTTTCACTTTTTGCAGTCAATATTTACTTTTTAATTGAACGGGATGCTACGGTTCTGGTCTATACGTCAATGATTGTGACAAATACATTGACGTAGAGACCAGGACTGCGCTATAACCTCACAAAATTGAGCGCTCTCTAGAAAGAGAACGCTACTTTGTGGACAATACATGTCAAAGGCCGCACGAGTTTTTTCTCTCTTTCACGCTTTGCAGTAAATATTTACTTTTTAATTGAAAGGGATGACACGGTCTTGCGTATTTAAAGCAGTGCAGTTGGAGTTAAGTTGCAGTTAAGTTTAGTTTAAAACGGCCATTTTCGTATTCTTGTAACTTTGGAATCGATCTTAAAGTCGTTATTGCGCTCTCGAGACACATACTTGATGTTTTTGAGATCGATCCCAAAGTTACAAGAATACAAAAATGGCCATTTTAATCGAAATTTAACTGCAACTGAACTGTTTTAAATACGTTCTTCTTCTTCTTCTTTGATTTTTTGGCAATCTAGCTGTTTTAACGGCTAATATCTGCCAGTGTCAAGTATTCATGCGCTTATTACATGCACAAAGTCTCGTTCTTATTCAATTATCACGTATTCAAATATTTTTTTACAAGTTAAACATGGAGCTGTAAAAATAATGGCCGGTCAGTTTGCCGCCATTTTTACAACTCCTTTTAAATACGTTAATTGACGCCCTGGTCTATACATCAATAGACAAATAAAGTTTTTTTTTAATGGCTAATCTGCCAATGTGATTAGTGCGATGGAACAAGACAAATAAAGTGTTTGTGTGTGTGTGTGGCAGACCGTATCGCGGCGCTGTTCCGCGACGTGGACGTGACCATCACGGTGTCGCAGGACGAGCACCCGTGCGTGCCCGCGCTCGCCGACGCGTGGCCGGTGCTGCAGGAAGTCTTGGACAAGTTCGTTCTTTATTTATTCGTTCATATTAAGCAGTACTAACTTACAGTAGTATAAATCGCTTGCATGCTTTGATGTTTATAAACATTTTTTTTAGACTATCTTTAAATTACAATATTAGGCACATAATCTATACCAATATTATACAGCTGAAAAGTTTTTTTGTTTGAATGCGATAATCTCAGGAATTACTGTTCCGAATTGAAAAATTCTTTCAGTATTGGATAGCCTATTTATCGAGGAAGGCTATAGGCTATATAATATCACGCTACGACCAATAGGAACAGAGCAGCAATAAGAAATGTCGCAAATACGGGACGAAATTTACGAAGACGAAGTTGCGTGGGACAGCTAGTATCATATAAAATGAAAATGTCAAAATAAAAAAATAAAATGTCAATAATACAAACTTAATTAATACAGAATTAAAATGCCAAGTTAAAAAAAATGACAAAAATTACAAAATAAAATGTCTAATTACAAAATTAAAATACAATTAACAAAAATAAGTAGGTTTAATGTTATAGTGTGTTTATGATTAATGTCGAAGAAATAATACAAAGATAGCAATAACTTTGTCAAAAAATATGTTTATGGATTATTGCGCAGGAAAGTGTTTAAATAAATTATTGCTTTATCTGTTGGACCATTGCGAGCTTGAGCAGAGCGCCAAGTTACCGGACAGGTGAACAGTGTATGTTGGCGCCGTCCGCGTAAATACTTATTATGCATCTATTATGCTTACAAACTACAGTCGGATCAACGTAACTAGGCCGGACTGAAGTAGGCGACAAGTGGTTGCGCAGATGCATTTTTGGAAGTAAATGGTGACAGGAAGCGGGGAGCGGGGGCGGTAATTAAACCAAGAGAATTAGAGATGCGATTACGCGTTACTTTGTCATAATTAGTATTACCAACTCATGTTTTTTTGTGATTATTTTCGTAAAGAAATTGTTTTTCAAAGTTTCTTCAGTATTTACTGTAACTGTTCTAAATTTAAACTTTTATGAACTCATTTAAATAGGGTTTTTATATTGTTGAATTAAAATGTTGTTAGTATTTTTAATCGATTAAACATAATTAATCGTTTTCGTAAGTAGTTTTAGGGTCGCATCTCTATGACATGCGCGAAAGTGATAAGAACTTAACTTCAATCCGGTCAAGTTACGTTGATCGTACTGTATCTGCGACACATTTGAATGATAGCGAATCGCATCAAAATTTGTTGCAAATGTGTTTTAGAAGATGTAAGTGTATACATAGCGGGACGCAACTTTGTTTTACATTATGTAAGATGGAGAAGTCATGTGCCTTCTTCTCATCTTTTTACTAATGAACTGCCCTCCCTTCCATTGTTTTTAAAGTTTCGCTATTTTTATAAATATCTTTACATATTATACAGGGTGTAACAAAAAGGTGTGGTCATATTCAAGGGTTGATATGTGCCCATGATACTGAGTGCACATACCTAATTTTATCAAATTATTTATTATTTTTTTATTCGTTTATTTATGAATGAAAAAGGTATTAATTAAAAAAAGTATGACTTAAAAAGTTCTATGCCATAATAATCCTATGTACCAGGGGAGGTATAAATCATATACCATACGCCTTTCACTACTGAATTTTGACAAAAAGAATATGCTATAACTATGTAATAATAATGCAACCAGCTATTGCATCCTGGTAGGTCCAACACTGATAACATACCCTATCCGCTGCTGAAATTTGACCACACCTTTCTGTTACACCTGGTATAATACTTGTCCTGACTAACTGATTCATCAACACAGAACCTAAATTGATAGGGTTACATATCTGAAATTTTGGCAGTTGATTTTCTTTTATTCTGTAGGTATCCACTAAGAAAAGGTTTTTAGAAATTCGTCCCCTAAGGGAATAAAATAGGGATTGTATGTTTGGTTTCACGTTAGGTGTTATAAATCGAATACATTTAGTCTTGCCCTCGTTTAAGAGTAAATTGTTAACATCAAACCAGTTAGCCATATTTACATCTTCAATATCTTTTAGCTGGCGTTTTAATCTAAATAAGAGTGATGTATCATCTGCAAACAGGACTATCTCATGATTATTATTTATTAAATATGGTAAGTCGTTTATGTAAATTAAAAATAATAACGGCCCGAGAATAGAACCCTGTGGGACTCCCATTTTGACCACAGACCCCGGGGAGCGTTTACCATTAACATCAACTTTCTGAATCCTGTTACTCATATAGGACGTAAGAAGATTCAGAGCTGTGTTTTTAATACCATAATGTTGCAATTTCCTGATTAATGTTTCATGCAGAACACAATCAAATGCCTTAGATAAATCACAGAAGACGCACCCTAAAGCATCCTGCGATTCCTCCCAGGCGTCAAATATATGTTTTATAAGCTCCACACCAGCATCGGTTGTAGAGCGACTCCTAGTAAAACCAAATTGTTTAAAGTGTAATAATTTATTTTTGTAAAAGAAGTTCTCTTCATTCTGCATCTGATCATATATTATTTTTTCAAAGATTTTACTAAATGTTGATAGTACTGATATGGGTCTAAAATTAGTGGGGTCAGACATACTACCTGATTTATACAGAGGTATTACTTTAATATATTTCATTAAATCAGGAAATACACCACAATCTATACACTTATTAAATATAAAAGCCAAGTCCTGCGCAATAAAATAAATTATAGACTTAGTGATCACAACTGAGTTACTCCAGAGGTCGGTAGTCTTCTTAACATTAATAGAATTAAAAGCTTTTATGACATCTATATGTGTAACATAATCAAATTGAAAAGTGATGTCACATTTATTTACATTTTTAATCAAGATAGACTCAGCTGCAATAGGTGAGGAATTCAATGACTTTGTAGTAGAGACTGGAATGTCAGTAAAGAATTTTTCAAAAGCAGTGGCTACTTCTATGTCCGATGTGATGGTTTTACTATGTATATTAAGACAGTAATCATTATTGTGACCTCTGACTCTTCCGGTCTCACTATTTATAATATCCAAGTCAACAGTACAATATCTTTGTGCTGTATCTACAATCTACATCACAATCTTATGTTCCTTATCGCACGTTCAGTATCTATTAAATGTTTCCACTATCTGTTATCAACACGAAGTCGTTAGTATATAAGATGCACCTTTAGATAATTATAACCAGACTATACTACATCTTTTGTCTCATTTATACCTAATCATATATTGCCAAGTAGTTTGGCAAATTGGTGACCCCGACGAACGAATACGCAGCAAGAAACATGGCACAATCACCGTGCAAGGCGAACATAAATCAGCAAGGAACACTTGAAGTAGCTGCTGGCACCTCGGTTTTATCCCGCATTCCGGAATTTTGGAAAGACCAACCAAGATTATGGTTCACGCAACTAGAAGCCATATTAGCACCACAGAAGCAAGGAGACGAATACAAATACTGTACAGTAATAGCAAAGTTATCCAAGGAAGAAATACTACAGGTTAGTGACCTAATCACTTCACCACCGACTACAGATAAATACAAAAACATCAAGGAACGTTTAATTGATTGTTACGAAGAAACAGAACAGCGACAGTTTCAAAAATTAATATCAGAGACAGAACTCGGTGATCAAAAACCTTCGCAGTTATTACGTCAAATGCGAGTCCTCGGGAGAGGAAAAATCAGTGACGAAACAATTAAACTACTATGGTTCAGGCTTTTACCAACATCAGTTACTACGGTTCTAGCAGTTACGGAAGACATGGAAATTGACAAACTGAGCCAAATTGCAGACAAAATAATAATGAATTCAAAAGTAACCGAAATATCAGCTGTTAGCAACGACACTTCAAACGACAACAATACAGCATGCATTTTAGCCCAGCTAGCAAAATTACAGATAGATATTGACGCAATTCAGCAAGGTCAATATGGCTATCGACCCAACACGCACAATCATTTCAAGAAACGTCAACAATTCCCGATTATGAGGCCGAGAACAAACTATAGAGGAGCAAATCGATTTTGTTACTACCACGAAAGATTCGGAAAATATGCAAAGAACTGCATTAAACCATGCAGTTGGAAACCAATGACTTACGTACGGAACCAGGGAAACGAATAAGAGCACAGACAACGGCGAAACTCTGTGCAATCCACCCATCCAATCGCCTCACCATTACCGACCGAAAAAGTGGTATGAAGTTTTTGATTGACACGGGCGCAAATATTTCAGTCATTAGCAAGCAACAGAGACATTCAGTTTTACAAAATGAACAATACACACTATACGCTGCAAATGGGACTAAAATTAGGACTTACGGCGAGAAGACGCTTACCTTGAATTTAGGACTACAACGATGTTATAAATGGAATTTTGTAATCGCCGATGTTACACAACCAATAATTGGAGCAGATTTTCTAGAGCACTATAAACTATTAGTCGACATAGCAGGTCGCAAACTTATCGACAAAGTTACAGAGCTGACAACGCATGTAACTTCGGAAAAAGCGACACAACAAACAATTCGTAATATCGCAGTGGGAACGAATCCACGTATTACGCAACTTTTAAACAAATACGAAGACATCACGAAAGGGTCCTCTCTCCGCAATGCGCCCAAACATAAGATTGAACATCACATTATCACTACAGGACCACCCGTCGCAGCTCGGGCAAGACCATTACCTCCAGAAAAATACGACATAGCCAAAAAGGAATTTCAAAATATGATAGAACTCGGAATTTGCCGACCGTCAGATAGCCCATGGGCAAGCCCATTACATATGGTAAAAAAGAAAAATGGCGAATGGAGACCATGCGGAGACTATCGAATGCTCAATAGCACGACAGTACCGGACAAATACCCACTACCAAGATTAACTGACTTTACATACATATTAGAAAATAAGAAGATACTAAGCAAGATAGATATACGTAAAGCATACCATTGTATTCCTGTTAAAGATATAGAAAAAACAGCCATCATCACACCTTTTGGACTTTTTGAGTACTTAAGAATGCCTTTCGGATTACGCAATGCGGCACAAACATTTCAACGATTCATGGATTCCTTATTTAGAGATTTAAACTACGTATTTATATTTGTAGACGACTGTCTCATTGCATCGGACAACGAAGATTTGCATTATCAGCATTTAGAAACGGTTTTCAAACGTTTACACGAGAATGGAATAACCATTAATCTCGAAAAATGCGAATTTCTCAGAAGGGAAATAGATTTCTTAGGTTATCATATAACGAGCCAAGGAATACTCCCTACCGAAGAAAATTACAAAGCAATCATGGAATTTCCCAAACCGAAAACAATTCAAGAATTAAGAAGATTTTTGGGCATGGTCAATTTCTACAGAAGTAATATTCCATGCGCAGCGGAAAATCAAAGAATTTTAAACGAATATCTACATGGTTCAAAAAAGAACGATAATTCACCTGTTCCTTGGACAACGGAAGCAGACAAAGCTTACGAAAAATGCAAGGAAAGCATGAAAAACGCAGTGTTAACAGCGCATCCTTCCCGCAACGCATCACTAGCGCTCATGACCGACGCTAGTGCTACTTGCGTTGGTGGAGTTTTACAACAAAAATCCGGACGCAATTGGGAACCATTAGGATTTTTTTCACAAAAATTGAGCGAAACTCAACAAAAATATTCTACGTTTGACAGAGAGCTGTTAGGAATATACATGGCCGTCAAACATTTTCACAGATTAATCGAGGGAAGAGAATTTACAATATTTACGGATCACCGACCTTTGACATACGCATTCTCCCAAAAACCATCATCAAACGATACACCGCGACGGGTCCGGCAGTTAGATTTCATTTCACAATACAGTACCAACATTCAACACATAAGCGGACGTGACAATATTACCGCCGATGCCTTATCTCGAATAGAGGAAATATACGTGCCATCACCTATCGATTACGCTGAATTGGAAAAATGTCAATCAACAGATAATGAACTAAGTAAATTACATGACAATAAAAGATTAAAATTCAAAAACATTACGCTTCCGGGTTCCACAATAAACATCACCTGCGACACCTCTACTGGAAAAAGCCGCCCCTACTTACCAAAGCATTTTCGCAAACAAATTTTCGATACCATTCATGGTATGAGCCATCCAGGAAAAAGAACTACGAGAAAAATGATAACCCAAAGGTATTTATGGCCGTATATGAACAAAGATATCAATAACTGGTGTAGATCATGTATAGCCTGCCAAAAATCAAAAATACAACGACATACGATATCACCTCCTGGTACATTTATGACAGCGCAACGTTTTGAACATTTACATATTGACATCGTCGGACCACTTCCGATTTCACAAGGGAAGAGATATTTAATCACAATCATAGATCGTTGTACGTCATGGCCCGAAATATTTCCGGTAGAAGATATAACTGCAGAAACAGTAGCCAAGACACTTTTCGAGGGATGGATTACTCGTTTTGGATGTCCATTGCGCATTACTACGGATCAAGGCCGACAGTTTGAATCAAGAATATTTGAGTCACTCTCACAATTTTTGGGAATACATAAAATTAGGACAACACCTTATCATCCACAATCCAATGGAATGATAGAGAGATTTCATAGAACTTTAAAGGCGGCGTTAATGACAAGAGAATCCAACGAAAATTGGTTAAAAGAAATTCCAACAGTTTTACTCGGGTTGCGGAGTAGCTTGCGAGAAGACACAGGTTATAGTTCAGCAGAGATGACATATGGAACGCCAATACGACTCCCTGGAGGATTTTTTGAGTCATCAGCAGCACAGTTATCAACGTACGAAGAGTTTGTAAAACAAATTCAAAAGGACATCACACAAATGACATCAATTCCGAAAAGAAAAAAACACAATCAAGCTATATTTGTGCATCCCGAACTCAAAGAATGCTCACACGTATTTGTTCGGTGTGATAGAATTAAGAAAGCCCTGACACCGCCGTATGAAGGACCCTACCCAGTAATTAGTAAAACAGATAAAACATTTTGCATTAGAATTAGGGATAAAGAGACAGTGATATCAATTGATAGATTGAAACCAGCTTTCATGATCAATGACGAATCAAACTACGTGCCAGATTCAAAGGATTGCGACAGGCATTCACACACGTACACTACACGATCGGGACGTAAAGTAAAGCCAGTAGTACGTCTATAAAAAATCGCTGATATAAGCAAGCTATTCGTATATATATTAACATAGATCTTAACATATACCATTAATTCACAACTACTCGTAACAACAAGACATCTAAAATGGGAAATCAAAGTTCTAAGGACCAGATAACATACAATACGGACAATTGCCTCAATCAAAACGAAGCCACGGGGTCTCATCACGAAGAAACAGAAATGTAGGTCAAATAAATATCAACAGATGGCGTTATAAGTATCGATTTGATATTGAAGTTTTTTAAAACTTGGAATATCAGAAGATAGGTACTAAAAATGTGTATTATTATTTTTTTATTATTAAGCTATACAAGGGGTTGTAAAATAATAGGTTCCTAATTAAATTTCCATAACTTTACAAAGTTTCTGATAAAGTAACTCTGATAAAATAACTCTAGCGGCAATTTATTTGTACTACGTTCTGATAGGCACAACTTAAACATTAAACTGGTTCAATCTAACAATAGATGGCACTATTTGGGAATTCTGATTCTGACCATACCTATATTTTGTTGATATATTTTACTTATTTTTCGACGAGAAGTAAGAGTGACATGAAGTTGTAGTAAATTATAACTAGAGATAAAAGAATTGAAGGCTTTTAAACCCCATAATAGAACTAGACTCCTGTTCCATTGCCCATCATGTTCTGGGGGGAGGGGGTAACACCGGCCAAGAGTGAGTTAGTTCACGCGATGTGGCGAGGGGGGAGGGAGGGGGTTAATAAGTACATAATCATACACTTCCCCTCAACGTCTTAGGCAGGACCCGCTATTGAATGTGTCTTTTTACCCGACTACGGAGGGTAATGTGTTTGACGTGTATGTATGTATGTATGTGATTTTGATCAATTTTGATGATTCATACGTCGATCGATTCGTATTAATCTTGTAAAGACATGACAGCAATCGAAATTCAAAATGGCGACAGCCAGACGCCATATTGTGATAAAGAAAAAAATTAAAGTCAACCAACTACTAAACAAAGACTCAAGACTGACTCGTTGGTCTTGCGCCTAGTCGCTCGTCGGTGGTGTCGGTTTTGATGGGTTTCTGCCCTATGACTCCATTAACTTCTATTGGGCTATAACTAGGGACAAGACTACTCGTCGATCCTGCGCCTTGTCCCACTCAAATTTTATGATTTATTGACACATTTATGACACATTGATCCTGCGTCAAATCCTTCTTCAAATTACCAAATCCAACCGGACAGCCGAAGTCCATGTTTTTGCGAACGAAAAAAATTATTTGAAATAAAAATGCATTTTAAAAATAATAATCAAGGTCAGGTTATAAATAGGTACGTACCAGCGGTGTTTTCAAAGAGGCCGGCTTCCGATCAAATGTACCGACCGATGTCACAAAATGCCGAGAATAGAGAAAGTTAGCTCATAATAATGTATTTCATTATTTATACCTACAGTAGACGCGCGGGCGGTCGCGCTAAGTCAATAAACTTTGGGTTATACAATAAGTAAAACACACCTTTTTGTAGTTTGTTTTAGATATGGTTGCTAAAGCTAATATTAATTTATATTGAATGCCATACCTATATTACAAAGTAACCGAAAATAACTTAGACGAATGCACGGTTAGCCAATTATATAATAATATTCCAAAAAAGCAATGCCCGTGAACGATGTCTATGCAGTCTAAAGTACGTAAAGCATGCATTGTATGAAGCATGCCTTCTGTAGAGTCGTTATTTTATGTCGGTAGGGCCAGTCGGGCGGTCGGGCGCTTAAACCTGCTAATGCCGACGCATTGCTACACTACCCTAACGGTTATACGACACAACTTAAAATTTGTTTCTTTTTGAATGAGGCTACTAAAAACGGGGTTGTTAAGTAATAATGTTGTTTTAATAGACATTATTTTTTTATTATTTTTCGTATTGTTTACCCGAGGAACTAACTTTCGGATCGGTCAAGGTTATATTACAAATAGTGAATACGTAAATATACTAAATAAAATGGGACAAGACTATATTGTTTTTTATATTTGAGTTGATAGCAATCTACCCAACCTACGAGTTTATGCCATCTTCGGTCCAACAGTGTGGTTCGTTTCCAAGTTATGCGCAAATTTATAAAAAAAGGACATTAATGCGAAAAATCGAAAAATACTTGCATCAAAGCTGAACAATGTATTAACTTTTATTATTTTTTTATATTTGATATTTACAAATCAATGCATCAAAGAGGCCCCGCGAGACGTGCAGTACGGTGCTTCGACAC
This sequence comes from Herminia tarsipennalis, assembly GCA_945859575.2. Classification (NCBI taxonomy): domain Eukaryota; kingdom Metazoa; phylum Arthropoda; class Insecta; order Lepidoptera; family Erebidae; genus Herminia; species Herminia tarsipennalis. Next base: position 1,385,926 of record OX243834.2, on the reverse strand, counting down.
GGGATCACGGGGACAAATTAATGTTGAGTTGTGTCATTTTTACCCGACTGTAAAGAAGGGTTATGTTTTTCGCGCGTATCTTGTATGTATGTATGTAATATTCTTTATTACCTGATATCTCACAATCCACTGAACGGATTTATACAATTCACACGTCGTTAGATTCGTAATAATTGCCCAAGTGTTCTTAGATAGATGACGTTTTTAAAAAACAAACATGGCGGCTATGAGATGTCAAAATAAAGAGGTGTGAAAAAAAAAATTGTTTCGAATACTGTAATATGGGTATCAAATTAAAGAGCTCATCTTAAGCATTTCAAAAAGGTATAAAATGATTATGACTGTAATACTAAAAAAGTTAGTTAGCAACCATTGTTTTTTCAACTTTCAATACTTGACAATAGCTGTGATAAAAGTAAGTTGCTACATCGGTTACATCCTACAACAACTAAAAAGTATTAAATAAAAAATAAATTATAAAAATAAAAAAACCCACCTGCACAAAAAAGATGGAAACAAAATCCCCTACATAATTATACAATTTCATGCAGTCGGAGGCATTAATGAATCTCGACAAACTTAGTAAAGTGCCTCCGACTTTATTTTTTTATTTATTAAACGTGTATATCTTACGTAGTATGGGGCGCAGACCTACCTACCTTTTTGTTCTCAAATTTCTGGTTTCTACAAGATCAATGTGATCTCGTCAAAACAAGAAGTTTCAGTACAAACAAGATGGGTCTGCGCCCCATAGTTCGTAAGATATAAGCGTTTAAAGTTTTGACCCCGTGATCACATATGTAGATCTCATCAAAACATCAAGTTTGAGTACAAACATGGTGGGTCTACGACTTATAGTTCGTGAGATATAGGCGTTCAAAGTTTTGACCCCGCCATCACGTAGATCTCGTCAAAACAAGAAGTTTCAGTACAAACAAGATGGGTCTGCGCCCCATAGTTCGTAAGATATAAGCGTTTAAAGTTTTGACCCCGTGATCACATAGATCTCATCAAAACATCAAGTTTGAGTACAAACATGGTGGGTCTACGACTTATAGTTCGTGAGGTATAGGCGTTCAAAGTTTTGACCCAGCGATCACGTAGATCTCGTCAAAACAAGAAGTTTAAGTAGACACAAGATGGGTCTGCGCCCCATAGTTCGTGAGATATAAGCGTTTAAAGTTTTGACCCCGTGATCACATAGATCTCATCAAAACATCAAGTTTGAGTACAAACATGGTGGGTCTACGACTTATAGGTCGTGAGATATAGGCGTTCAAAGTTTTGACCCCGTCATCACGTAGATCTCGTCAAAACAAGAAGTTTCAGTACAAACAAGATGGGTCTGCGCCCCATAGTTCGTAAGATATAAGCATTTAAAGTTTTGACACCGTAATCACATAGATCTCATCAAAACATCAAGTTCGAGTACAAACATGGTGGGTCTACGACAATAGTTCGTGAGATATAGGCGTTCAAAGTTGTGACCCCGCGATCACGTAGAACTCGTCAAAACAAGACGTTTAAGTAGAAACAAGATGGGTCTGCGCCCCATAGTTTGTAAAATATAGCCGTTTAAAGTTTTGACCCCGTGGTCACGTAGATCTCGTCAAAACAAGAAGTTTAAGTAGAAACAAGATGGGTCTGCGCCTTATAGTTCGTAATATATAAGCGGTAAAGTTTTGACACAAAGATCTTAACAAACCGGAACGACGAGGAAATCTTAAGAAGGGTTCCTCGTCCTTAGGTAAGTAAGTAATTGAAATGAAGTAGAAAATCCCGATTTTCATAAATTTTAGCTAAGAACACTCGATCAAGTCAACTTTCAATCAAAAAAACTAAATCAAAATCGGTTCATCCGTTTGGAAGCTACGTTGCTACCGACAGGCACACAGATACATCATTAAGCAGATACGCGTTAAATTTATAACACTCGTAATTTTTGTCGAGGGTTAAAAAAAGAGTTAAATACCTACTCCCGATGTGGTCGTTAATGAATATTTACAATAAAATTATTTAAGGACTCTGACAGTTACACTCTCAAGGCCCGTATTATTAAAACGATCTCAAACGTAAGATCGACCTTGAACACGAGTTCGAGACTCCGTTCTATTCAATAGATAAGTCATAATACAGAAAAATTAAGGCAAAAAAATAATATTTTTGCCATTGATATCGTCACAGTTAATATAATACTATAATATCGTCGTTGATTATGTTAATTTTAATCCTAAATTGTGGATTTTGTGAAATTATGCATAATCTTTTCACGATTACATTTAAATAAGTATAAAAAATGTTCTCTGACAATAAACCAAGACCAAAAAGATGATTGATGTAAGTATAACATTTTAGACAAGGGTCACCCATCTATGCACCGACTGTGGTAAAGTTACTTAACTTACGCAAACATTCTATCATAATAGAAGTAGGTTCAACTTTGAGGTGTACACCGACGAGTTACTTTAGCAATAACAAATTCGTTTAATGTAGTGTCGTCGCCTATTAGGGTCAAATTACAATATTTTTGAGGTCTGCACTCGAATGACGTCATTTAAGGCGATTTTTTGTTGTTTCTGCGTTATTTGTACGGGCGCGATATAAGCTATCAATACATGTTTATTAATTAGTGCCGATCCCAAGACGCTAACCGCACTTAGAAGGGAACTCAGATGATATCGTTCTTTAGAACGAATCTGAGCTTCATCTATGAATACGGACCTAAGCACGGCCGATGACCGCGTAGTAGCAAATAGCAACCAACTTTATTTCCAAGTAAACGCACGACCTAGAACAAACCAAGCGGAGGCCTCAATTTTCATCCCTCGATGTTTTTACCGCCATCTTTTGGCGACTTTAGTAAGGAGGGCCATTAAAATCAATCAGCTGTAGCCTGAATCACTAGATGTCGCTTGCTATGCACCACTAATGCCATCTAACGTCTCCGTAAACGAGCCCGAAAACGAGCCCGAGTTAGGACGATCGCATTTCTTTGTATGGGATGAGGTATCTGTACTAGTATAGTATTATATTATCTGTGACGAAGCGGACCAACTCCGTAACCTGATCCAGGAGGACTTACGGTGGACAATAAATGTTGCAATGGGACAGATTATTTTAACAATCGGCGTGATCCTAATTTACGGCATAATGAAAACACTGGACAGAAGAATGAAGAGTTTAACGGAAAAAAATAATAAACACTCGTGCAACAGCTAAGTCAAAATTACAGACGTCAGCAAATCACACCACAACAGGCGTCATCAAATTCCACCGCGTACAATAGCATTATTATTTATATACATCAGCAAATAACTAGTAAGGTCTAGGTCAAATTTATATTGTAAACACTATTACCATATTTTTTTTTTTTTAAAGGGGGGTGTACTGTTACAGTACAATATCTTTGTGCTGTATCTACAATCTACATCACAATCTTATGTTCCTTATCGCACGTTCAGTATCTATTAAATGTTTCCACTATCTGTTATCAACACGAAGTCGTTAGTATATAAGATGCACCTTTAGATAATTATAACCAGACTATACTACATCTTTTGTCTCATTTATACCTAATCATATATTGCCAAGTAGTTTGGCAAACCCTCGTTTAAGAGTAAATTGTTAACATCAAACCAGTTAGCCATATTTACATCTTCAATATCTTTTAGCTGGCGTTTTAATCTAAATAAGAGTGATGTATCATCTGCAAACAGGACTATCTCATGATTATTATTTATTAAATATGGTAAGTCGTTTATGTAAATTAAAAATAATAACGGCCCGAGAATAGAACCCTGTACTCCCATTTTGACCACAGACCCCGGGGAGCGTTTACCATTAACATCAACTTTCTGAATCCTGTTACTCATATAGGACGTAAGAAGATTCAGAGCTGTGTTTTTAATACCATAATGTTGCAATTTCCTGATTAATGTTTCATGCAGAACACAATCAAATGCCTTAGATAAATCACAGAAGACGCACCCTAAAGCATCCTGCGATTCCTCCCAGGCGTCAAATATATGTTTTATAAGCTCCACACCAGCATCGGTTGTAGAGCGACTCCTAGTAAAACCAAATTGTTTAAAGTGTAATAATTTATTTTTGTAAAAGAAGTTCTCTTCATTCTGCATCTGATCATATATTATTTTTTCAAAGATTTTACTAAATGTTGATAGTACTGATATGGGTCTAAAATTAGTGGGGTCAGACATACTACCTGATTTATACAGAGGTATTACTTTAATATATTTCATTAAATCAGGAAATACACCACAATCTATACACTTATTAAATATAAAAGCCAAGTCCTGCGCAATAAAATAAATTATAGACTTAGTGATCACAACTGAGTTACTCCAGAGGTCGGTAGTCTTCTTAACATTAATAGAATTAAAAGCTTTTATGACATCTATATGTGTAACATAATCAAATTGAAAAGTGATGTCACATTTATTTACATTTTTAATCAAGATAGACTCAGCTGCAATAGGTGAGGAATTCAATGACTTTGTAGTAGAGACTGGAATGTCAGTAAAGAATTTTTCAAAAGCAGTGGCTACTTCTATGTCCGATGTGATGGTTTTACTATGTATATTAAGACAGTAATCATTATTGTGACCTCTGACTCTTCCGGTCTCACTATTTATAATATCCAAGTCCAAAGTCATTTTAATCCTATTATCACTGTTTTTAATTTGTGAAGTAAGATAGCAGGCTTTTGTTGTTCTGCAAGCCTGTCTAAATGTTTTAGCATAATTTCTTACATAAGCTTGAAATCTTTCTCAACTGTTATAATTTCGTTCATCATACAGCTCATATAATCGTTTTCTACTTTTATGTAGGCCGACATTAGCCCACTCACTAAAAGTTGCATTCCCCTTAACCGTAATCGTTTTGGTAGTGAATACCAAATCTAAATTATATCAAATTTATTAAAGAATGTTTTATATAAAATGTTAGGATCACTGTCCTCATTCAACAGTGGAGGGTTACAAATGAGGCGGCTTTTGAAACTCTCAAATCGACTTACAGTTTTAGGGATAACAGTTATATATTTTTTAGTTACTTTTTTACTTTTAGTATCATAAGAAATAAGTTGACCACAGTGGTCGGAATTTATTTGATTAATGATTCTCTTAATTCATTATTCTCAATGTCTGTGAATATATTTTCTAAACATATGGCTGTAGTGGAGATATACGGGTAGGCTCTAAGAATAAATTACACAGATTAAATTATTTGTAGAGCTAAAATTCTCATACTTGAAGTAGTATTCTCTAATAAATTAACATTAAAGTCACCACATATTATTACATTTTCATTAAGGTTTCTTACTTTACGCAAGACTTTTCAGTTCTTTTGTTCAATTTTGTGTATAAAGTTTAAAAAAAAACCTTTGTGCTTAAAGTGTGGCACTCGGGGATTGCCGCGGTAAAGCTATTGCATAGCATCTTTTATCAATTAAAAAAAAAAACTAAACATTGTTTTATTTTTTAATTTTCATTACATTTCGGAGCAGCTCGTCTCGATCCGTGCTTCGCTTCGTACAGTCGTACCATATACATATACGTTAAGCGAACGCTCGGCCGAGCTACATGGTAGGCGGAGTGGGGGGTGTTAGGTTTTATTTTCGTTACGGAATTACTTGATTCGGTCGCCGCGCTCGTAGCCCGCGATAAAAGATATGCAATAGCTTAATAAATAAATAAAAACGGGGATATTGACGCAGACGAAGTCGGTCGGGACAGCTAGTGTATAAATAAGCGTTTGTGCTTACTCAGACACGCGTGCGACGGGCGCGTGATGGAGCGCTGGTGCCGCTGCGTGCGCTTCGGCGTGCGCTGCGCGGGCCGGCGCGCGGCCGCCCTCGCGCCCGCGCTGTGCGCGCGCCTGCAGGCCGTGTACGCGGCGCGCCCGCACTCGTGCGTGCTGTACCTGGCGTCCGTGCTGCTGGACGAGCTGCACGCGCGCGCCGCGCCCGCGCTGCTGGACCTGCTGCGCGACGTGCTGCCGCGCGCCTTCGCGCTGCTGCAGCAGCCGCAGGGGCTCACCGACAACCCCGACACTGTCGATGATCTCTTCCGGCTCTGTATCAGGTTGGTTCCTTGCTTTGTTTCTTTGCTAACTTATATGTCTCATTCTGTGGTGTTTGTATACTATCTAAATAGGATAGATATAATAAGTAAGTTGGGTTATGATAAAAATTGATGTTTCGCAATCATTTTTCTATTATAGTATCAAAGAATAACAATGGGAACCATATTCACCCTTTTAAAAAAAGTGTAAATAAACAAAACTTAAAAAGGCCATAAACTCTAGTAGCGAATTTGATAGCTGACAGATTTTGTGTTGAACTACACTCGCGAGCAAAAGTATGGAATCACTTGATTGAATTTGATTCCGCGCGATCTTGAGTACTTAATAACTAAATAATAATAATAAAAATGATATCATTTTAAAGGTTAAAATGTAGTCTTAAAATTGATACCAAATTCATTCAAATCGCTTCATTATTTGTGGAGCTATCTTGGATTAAGTGAAGGAGGTAGGAATAGGCAAGGATAATGGAAAAATAATGAATGAAGAAAACAACAAAAATTAATTAATAAAAGTTTAATTTCGCTTAAAAACTTAATGTCAATACTTAGTGTTCCCCCCCCTCGCCCTAATGACAGCTCGGAGACGGTTCTTCATGGACTTGATGAACTTCTGTATGGTATCTTGTGGGATACCTTCCCACTCTTCAATCAAAGCCGTTTTGAGCTCATGTGTGTTTGAAGGAGTAGGATTTCTGGATCGAACCCTCCTCTTTAGTTCATCCCACACGTGCTCTATTGGATTCATGTCCGGGCTAAGCGCTGGCCAGTCCAATGTGGCGATACCGACTTCCTCTAGGTATTCGGTTGTGGCACGAGAAGTGTGACAACGAGCGTTATCGTGCATGAGGACGAAGTCATCACCGATATATCCCGCATAGGGAACGACATGTTCCAGCAGAATATCGGTAATGTACCGGTCTGAAGTTAGACCGCCTCCTCGTCCCCCGCCAGGCACGAAAACAAGCTCCGTTTTACCGTCGAAAGAAATGCCGGCCCACATCATACAAGAACCGCCTCCATAAGCCACTGTCTCAGCGAAACAGCACTGCGCAAATCGCTCCCCAGGCCTCCTGTAGACCCGACCTCTTCGATCGTTGCCGTGCAAACACATTCTGGACTCGTCCGAGAACAGTACACGGCTCCATTCCTCAACCTCCCAATCAAGGTGGGAACGAGCGAATCGAAGGCGGGCTTGTCGATGAGCTGCCGTCAGTTTAGGGCCTGTGGCAGGCCTTCTTGGGGTTAAATTAGCTTGCTTGAGTCTCCGACGAACTGTCCACTCGCTAACAGCGACCCCGCGAACATTTCGGAGCTCCTGTTGGACGTCAACACCAGTCAAATGCCGATTTCGGAGAGAAGTTGACACGATAAAGCGGTCATCCCTCTCCGATGTGCACCGGCGTCGTCCAGATCTTGGTCTCGGGACAAAGCCACCAGTCTCCAGAAAGCGTTTGTAGACTTTCGAAACACAAGACTGACTTATGTGGAGCTGACGTCCGACAGCCCGCTGGCTAAGCCCTTCTTGCAATAGGGCGACGATTTGGGCGGCTTCTGTAGGTGTTGTATCCATTGTCTTCGAAGTTCAAGGGTCCAAAGTTGCGGAGATGTGTACCGGTCAACGTGTGAAAGCTAACTGATAAAAAAAACCGATAACACGTGCTTTTATAGGGGATGAAGGGCGCGCAACTCGCGACGGGTCAAACAATTGAAACGTATCTTTTTTCGTACTTCTTCACGTAGCCCGGGATAACTTCTTAAGTACTGGCGTTATTTGAATGATTTTGGTATCAATTTAAAGTTAATTAATGAACCTTTAAAATGGCATCATTTTTATTATTATTATTTAGTTATTAAGTACTCAAGATCGCGCGGAATCAAATTCAAGCAAGTGATTCCATACTTTTGCTCGCGAGTGTACATCTAGCCACACCAAATCGCACCTTCCTATACTTATATCCTTTTCTATCACATATAGCAATAATTTACTAAAGCTAGTAAGAGAATGAGTTGCCAACACCATGTCGATTCCACCGCATGCAGTCCCACTCTCACTCTCTTTTTCGCTTTAATAAATGATAGCTCTAATTGGTGTGTGACCAGATGTGATCCAACCTCAAAAAACCTTTTTTTACTATCTATTTACCACAAAGGACGTGAAGTCTACAAAGAAATACTGGTCAAGAAAACACGGAAACAAACCTACTTAGGTAGGGGAATATTACTAGACCTCAATTTTTTCTGTTATTTATTATTAACTACCGGCAAATAGCGCATGCCAGGGCCCAACTCGCGAGCATCAAAGGATAGAAAAATTTGAGGTCTAGTAACATAGTCCAAATAGGTGGTTCGATTCCGGCCCCGGTTTGGCTACGGAAGTCTCGGGTTCGATTTCTGGGTCTGGACTTCAATTTTTATTTTTCTTTGGTGATGAATAAAGATTATTATTATTATTAGTAAAGTAATTGGCAAGAAATGCCTATAAAAATTACTTCAGAAATTGCCATTTCAATATGTCGTCAGCATATTGTCCCCCAAAGCACAGAACAGAGGAACAGTTCACTGCATACAACAAAAGTCTAGAACCTCGTTTCATAGCTTGGGGAGACTGGAACTGTGAGCATCTGCATTGGGGCTCGAAAGTTATCACAACCCGAGACAGGGAACTTAAAAATTGAACTAGAGCTACTTCTGATCCTATCCACTGGCCAACTGACCCAAGAAAACTGCCTGATGTATTGAACTTCTTCTTGATAAAGGGACTTTAGACTCTTTTACTAAATTGACTCTCCTCTAGATAGAACCTCAAACCATATCCCTGTTATTCTAACAATCTGTGCCAATGTCTTGAATAACCAGAGTGAACCTAGGCTGTTTAATAATTAGACTAACTGGGAACTTTATCGATCCCTGGTTGAGGCTGATGAAATTGATGATGCAGTCTTAGCGTTCTCAGTTGCGGTCCAGAAGGCTTATTGCAAAAGCACAGAAGAGGTAAATAGTAAGAATGTAAGACAGGCTTATGTACCACTAGAAATTAAAGAAATATATCTGGGGAACCGAGACTACGCAGAGTGTGGCACTCTAGTAGGCACCCCTATGATAAAAGGACGTTTGACAATTATAGTAAAGAAGTAAAGAAAAGAAACAGATGCCGCAATTGAGTCAAACCTCTTGTCTCTAACTGCTACTACTAACTGCAAACACTGACTACTCTCTCTTGGAAGGCTTATAAAAGTTTGAACCAGCCAATAAAGCCAAAGCCAGAACTAAACATGAAAAGTCAAATGCTTTTGCTGATCATCTGGCCAAACTATTTGTTCCTAACGAAGCTGCCCCTGGCTCCAATGAAGCTGACATATACGACGTTCTCCAAGGAGACTTCCAACTTGATTTGCCTCTAAAAGTAGTGACACCAGAAGAAGTGACAAGAAACATCAGCCAATTAGACAAAAATAAAACCCCTGGATTTGACCTCATAGACAAAAAGGTCCTGTCAGAATTCCCGCGCAAAATTCAATTGCATTATCAGATGATCTTTCTTTCCTGCACTATAGAAGGTTTCAGAAGTTGTTATGGTCCATAAACCTGGAAAGCCAAAGCCAACACATGAATTATCATCTTATAGGCCGATTAGCTTACTGCACATTATATCCAAGGTTCTAGAAAAAATACTCCTCGGAAGAGGAGTACTACGAAAACTCTGTAACCCCAGACCACCAATTTGGGTTAAGACCTGAGGATGGTACCATTACACAAATAGACAGTGTGTCGACATATCAGTGATAGTCTTGAGATGAAAGAATATTGCTCTTCGGCGTTTCTTAATGATCAACAGGCCTTTGACCAGGTATGGCACAAGGGATTATTGTGTAAAATTAAGTTACCTAACCTCACAGTTTTTATAAAATACTAGATTCATATCTCAACAATCAAATATTCCAAATTTAAGCAGTCGACTGCTGATGCTGGTCAGGTTTTTACGAGATACTTACATATACATACATATTACACTGCTGGTGTGCCACAAGGCTCTGTTCTCGGCCCGGTTATGGGACCGAGTTATGGGGAGCCTGCTGCAATTGGGTATTTGACTACTATCAAAATAAAATATATTATATTAACCATGTAGAAATATGTAATTAAGTGTTTTAAAATAATATGTTCATCTATAATATTACGTATTTATTATTTTTTAATCATAAAATAAACACTAAAAGTAAATTATTTGAACATAGAAAACGTGACGTCACATGCTAGCAGTTCATGCAAATTTGTTTAGAGTGGGTCGTTTTTAACGTTTCTTAAAAAGAGGCGGATTTGACTTCAGTCAAATACTCTATTCTAACCATAATTCAAAGAGCTTAGAATTTAACTGCAATGCACCCTGGTTCATGAGAAACAGTGAAGTACATGAATACTTGAGCGTGCCAACAGCAAAGGATGAAATAAAGGCAAAATTGCAAGTGGATAATCATTCTAACCAGCTTGTTGTGCCACTTACATTGCCTGATTTTTTAAATCGGCGCAGAACGTTGGCTTGCTTAATATGGATGATGTTCCTATTAGGGAATATCTCCTCGTTCATAGTCAGAAGGATTGATTGCATGATATACACATAAAAAAAAACATCAGTAAATAATATTATGTATCGGCCGTTAGTTATATACAATAACACTTCATCCACAGGTTTCTCCAGCGCATCCCTCTAGACTTCCTATCGTCCGGCGCTCTCCCCACAGTGATCCAGTGCGCCACGCTTGCGTGCTCACTTGACCACCGGGAGGCTAACTCGTCCGTTATGAAGTTCCTGTACGATTTCACCAAGATGGCCAACAAACCTAGGACGCAGGATAAACAACAAATTAAGGGTAAGTTTGGGAAGTTCTGTAGTAACCAAAGAAGGGAACCTCTCTAGTTTCGCTACGTCTGTCCTTCCGTCCTTACTGCTTACTCTTACTGAAAAGTTGGATGGATATAAGTATATATTTTATTTGATGTAATTTTTTGAACAATAATATTCTAAAGCCATTAAAACAAATTCAACAATAGCAACTTATGAAATTTTTACAAAGTATATCTTCGACCTTCCAGCCCTAGCAGACGCGGCGCTAACGACCCACGGGGAAGAAATAACGTACGCGTTAATATCGGCGAGCGTGCTGCACCTGCACTCGTACATGCTGGGCGAGGTGGCCGAGGTGCTGCTGGAGCTGCTGCAGTGGCAGCGCGCGCAGCAGCGCGAGTGGCTGCTGGGCGCGCTGCGCGCCCTCCCGCGCGAGCGCGCCGCCGCCGCCACCGAGCAGCAGTGCTGGCAGTTCCACCAGTACGCCATGAGGTACGTACGCAAGCTACGAAGCGACAGATACACTTCTCCTTTTACATATCTGATTGCTCCACGTCAGAGACTTATGTCAACACATTACAGAAAAGAGACGTATTGACCGCACAGTCGCTTTTTTTTTTTCTAGAGAGGGGTTAATTTTGTGAGGTTATGGCGCATATTTTTTATGTATATGCTATGTATCCAGTTAAAACCCTGCTGACCAGCTTCTATCTCACACTTGGCCGATATTAAGTCATTGCACCCCTCCGTACGTGGGAGCGACTCAAACTGACAGTTGAAAGAAAGAAAACTTCCCAAAATAACTGGCAATGTGAAATCGTGAATCCTACATTTCTAGAAATCCTGTTAACCACACCAACTAAGCTCAATGGTTTTTGTGTAAGGAGTCGGTTCACATCGGTAATACCATGGATAAGATTCAAACCGGAGACCTCACTATTGCGAGACCGATGCCTAAGCCATCAGGCTACCGCCGCTATATGGGTGCGATCAAACGGGCTGACTTGTGGTTGCCTTTCGACACTGTAAATCACATATTTACTTTAAACAAATGTGACTAAACGGTAAAATTAACTAATTGATACAAAACCTATGGCTCCACATCTTTGATATGCCTCGAAAAGTCATCATCATCAACTCATTATTTTAATTTCTAAAGTCTCCTTAGTCGGAGTTCCGCAAGGATCCAATCTTGACCCTTTACTGTAGCTATTACAGCAACGCATTTTGTACTCAATAATTGGTTTTCTATGTTACAGGGCAGAAAAAAACAAAGAAATGAGTAGACTACTACGCGACTTCGCTAGATTGTACCGATAAACCCCACAGATTATACAATATAATATAAAATAAATAAGATTATATTACAAAAGACCTTTAATGACGCTCCTACAAGACTTGAAGACTGAGCGAAGCTTCCGATCAAGTGTCAATCTTAAAATTATATCAATAAAGTTGATTGTAATTTGATTTGATCAAAAAATATAAGAGACTAATTCTGAATCGTAATCGAATGATGGATAAACGATTAAAATGTTGTATTTGCAGCAATGTGTGTGGATCCCTTGCACTCGTGGCGTCGACTTAAAATGATATTATTGTATCATGAGTTGACATAGTAAAAATATAATATAGGTAAGTATGCTGAATTATCAATTGTCACTTACATCAAATTTTAAAATGTTCACATATATCTTGTCAAATTTATCTCATAGTTTATGGTACACATTGTTATTCTATAAATATATATTTATATAAAAAATAAACTTAAACAGAACACAATTGTAATAAAAATCCAAAGACTACAAAAAAAGACAACCAATAAGAAACATTGCAACAATTTTTTGAGAAGTATAATATATGACCAAATGTCGCGTGATATAAAGTAAACCAAACACGTCTCTTTTCAACCTTAAAATGTTAACTGAATTGACATAACTGGCAGAGGCGAAGGGTTAAACATTTTCTGAGGTAACCGATACAAAAATGTATCTCGCTGAACATGGTTGTTTGTACCTATAATACTAAGTAACTACAATCTAAAAGGAAACCGAGAGTAATGGTGTTCTAAGGGCCCTTCGCCACTGATAACTGGCCTAATATTTTCAGAAATTCTATAGCTCAAACCAAGTGTGTGACTTTGTCTACTTCTCTTATGGTCTTTGTAAAAAATTACATGTCCATTGTTATGTTGACAACACTGTTAACTATTATATGTATACGTATTTTTTTTCGTGAAAGCCAAAGTACAGAGCCACGGTCAAGGGTCACTTATCAACATTGTGATATATAGTAGTTAGTGACTATGAGCAATAACGTCATACATTTGTATACGTAGATGTGTTTACTTGTTTGTTTCATCTGATTTCACTTAGCAATACGTCGTGTTTTCTTGTAGTTGCAAAGTAAGTATGAATATTTGTATTTTTTATTGGTAGTTAGGTTTTTTAAATAAGCTGTTTACATGAAGACAGATCAATCAATGGATAGCTATTGATTTTAAGCTCGTTTTGGTGTAAACGCACCGTTATAGTAAGCGCAGGTCGACAGAGAAATATTTTAGCATTTTTAAGATTATAATAATTTAGTGTTATTGTTACAAATCTGTTGAGTTTGCCCGATGGCATAATAACAATACAAATTATTTATATTTATAATATTATAAAACAGAAAAGTTACTTTTAAGGAAACGGCTTGATTTTTTTTAAGGATTGAATAACCCATTAATCGAGGAGGACAATATGATATATAATATCACGCTACGACCAATAGGAGCGGAGTTGTGCAGGATAACTTATATGTAATAAAGACGTCGTAAATTTACAACTTAAAAAAAATCTTTAGTCACTGTAACTTGCCTTCATTTTATTTTGATTTTATATTTTCTTTGTAATGTTTTTGAGTGTACATAATTATACGATTTAAGCAGTATAACCTACTTTTCTTTGCTTATTAAATTTCATATAAAATTATATGAAGAAAGCTGTTAAAAATCGTCTAATTTCGCTGTAGATCTACGCTTACCTTAAAAATTAAAGTTTAGTAGTTATTTCCGTGGTTGCATTTATAATAGGAGTGTTTTATTTGCGTTGTTTTACGTAACATTCAATATGGGAGGTCCCATTTTAAGGTGTATATTTTTAAATCTTCTAACAAGAGACCACAAGAAAATACGACGTATATATTTTTCTCTTTTCTCTGATCAAATGATGTATCACAGGTATGAGTTAGGTAAGTAGTACTTTCAATTGACGGAAATATATTTTGTTATATACTCACACTTATTTAAAATGTGATAATGCATTGAATTGTAAATATTTATTATAAATGTTTACTTTTATTGGTTTGTTTTATTTAAAGATCCGTTTTTCCTCTAAGCCACTGAAAAATCCAAATGGACTTGTTTCCACTTTCTGTAGTTTTTAGCCACTCTAAACGTGCGTTTCCACCACTGACGCCGAGCGAGGCGAAGTGAAGCGGACTGTGAATTGGCCAATGGCTGCTCGAAATCGTACCCAGGATTATTTCGAGCACTATCATTTGTCAATCCACGGTCCACTCAGAGTCAGTGGAATCACACCTTTCTCCATTGATAGATTTATTAAGAAGAAAAATATTTATTTGCTGTACCATAAGTCACAACATCAGAACATGTTACAGTTTTGATAACAAACATAATATACGAATTAAAACAATTACAAAGCAAATAGTAAACATAATTTATGAATAATGTTCCTACGTCACATCGCCGCGCGCCGAGCGAGTCTTCATCGGACCGGTTCTACAGCCACGGTGGCCGCCCGCTCCCCGCTCTCGCCTCACCGCAGACACTCGCTACCCTACTACTACTCCTACCACGCGCGCACGCATCTGCTATGTACCAGCTACCAAAATATAATCTTCCAATTCAAGAAGCAGTTTTATTATTCTAGTCAAGACCACCAGAAAAGCACCGCTGGAACTTGGCATTCAACTTTAGTTTACTTTTAAATTATATATTATTATTACAATTCATAATTTACTAATTATAATTACATAATTGATGAATGTTATGCTTCGTGGATGCAACAAAAGGGTATCCAGTATGCCACGCTGTTAGAGCCGGGCGCTGGTTTTACAACTGGAACCCTTTACTCTGACAATGTGTGTTTGTGTTTGCGTGCAGCATGCGTGCTTAGATGTAATACGATTGTATGATGTTATGATTTTATATAATTGAGATGTTAGCGTTCGCATTGGCCAGCTCTCGCTGCGCGTCCAAAAGTAAGAAACGTAAACGATTTTTAAAAATTCCCACGGAGATTCCTTTTTTCTTATTCCACTCATTCCTTTCATCCACGCTCGTAACTAGCTACCAACTTGAATTCAGCCACAAATATTTTCAGACTTGCGTGTTGCGTGTATTCAGGAGGTATTAGAACGGGAGCGGTTAAACAATGCAAAATATACATCACACCGTGAACGGATCAACTAATTACGCGATCTCTTTTGTGCGTTGGCTGTTGTATTTTCACGTTCTTGTAACACGCATTTGTGCAGTTAAAATAAATTTGCTAAAACCGGAACGATGTCGGACCATGCTTAGTGTAGGGTTCCGCAGCAAACTTTTTTAATATAATTACAGACATATTTATGTTTTACATTTTTTAAATGCTTATGATGAGCCCTTTAATTTGATACCCATATTGCAATATTCGACACAACTTTTTATCCGTTCAGTGGATTGTGAGATATGAGGTACATACATACATACAAGATACGCGCGAAAAACGTAACCCTTCCTTACAGTCGGATAAATAGGACCTATCAAAGTTATGTGAAGGAATTTTGCTCACTTTTGAGTGAGACCAGATCTGCAGTCAGACAATTAATCAAGCTCGAAGGTAGCAGTTTTTGGTTTAAGGTACGAGGGGAGGTCCAAAAGTTCGTGGAATGGAGGGGATGGAGTGGGGATAGGGATGCTTGCTTAGTGTCATACTAATTGTGGACTCATCATTAGTATATAAGCTGAGTTTCAGCCTAATTGCGTCATTCGTTTACGAATACTCGCCTGATAAACAAGTCAATCCGGAAGAACATTAAAACTATGGAGAAAATTGAACACCGTGCTGTAATAAAATTCCTTACCAAGCAAGGAAAGACCGCTCAAACCATTTTGAATGAAATGGGAACCGTTTATGGGGACCAGTGCCCTAGTAAATCAATGATTTACAAGTGGCATGGTCTTTTTAAACATGGTCGGGAGTCGATTGAAGACGACCCTCGCTCAGGAAGGCCAGTTGAGGCCACCACATCAAACATCATCGAAAAAGTGGAGAAAATTGTACTGGAAGATACCCGTTTAAAGAAAAAACAGATATCTGCATTAGTTGGAGTATCAGATACCACCATTTTGCGAATCCTACATGACCATCTGGGTATGACAAAAGTCAGTGCAAGATGGGTACCGAGAATGCTCACACCGATTCAGAAGCAGCAACGCGTCGATGCTTCAAAACAATTTTTGGAGTTGTGTGGAGACGAGCCTGCACAGATTTTGGAGCGAATTGTTACCGGAGATGAAACATGGGTTCATCACTTTGAGCCTGAGTCCAAACAAGAGTCCATGCAATGGCACAAAAAGGGGACACCACCGCCAAAGAAGTTCAAAGTGTCGGAGTCGGCTGGAAAGTTGATGGCTACTGTTTTTTGGGATTGTGAAGGGATTCTACTAATTGATTATAAAGAAAAGGGAAGGACCATAACAGGAGAATACTACGCAACGATTCTAGAAAAATTAAAGGAGTCCCTCAAGGAAAAACGTCGAGGAAAACTGACCAAAGGTGTTTTGCTTTTGCAAGACAACGCACCGGTTCACAAGAGCAGAGTTGCAATGGCTGCTCTGCACACACATGGCTTCGAATCGCTAGTCCACCCACCCTACAGTCCAGATCTGGCCCCAAGTGATTTTTATTTGTTCCCTAATTTAAAAAAAGACCTAAGGGGAAGGAAATTTTCCGACGACAATGAAGTAAAGGAGGCAATTTTGGCTCATTTTGCGGCAAAAGATAAAAAATATTTTTACGACGGTTTAGAAAAATTAATTCATAGATCTAATAAATGTATTCAACTTCAGGGTGATTATATTGAAAAGGAAAAATAGTTTTGTTGTTTCATTTTATTTCAAACCCTTCCATTCCACGAACTTTTGGACCTCCCCTCGTAATTAGCTCGCTAGAAAAAACTTCTAAATGAAACTGATAATGAAATCTCCAAAATTTATATAAAACTTATTTATTACATAAACATTCGTCTTAAAATAACTGATCAAGTTAAAATATCTTACACAGGAACTATACTAACATAAATACATAATATTATTTTTTCTTTGCGTTTTTAGGACTTGAAAGAGTAACGAAGCTGACTCGTCGAGGTGCCTTGGGGCTAGGAGCGGCTTGAACTGCAACAGGCTCTTTCACATCTGTCACTTTAGCTTGCTTCAAGAAATTACTACATTCCAAAGTACTTTGAGTACTTTTCGGAGTACTCGGTTGACTTTTACTCGTATTCGACGCACTTTTCGGCGTACTCGGCTGATTTTTACTCGCATTTGACGCACTTTTCGGACTAATTCGTCGTATTTTTCCGGAATTTTGAGTGCTTTTCTTATCTTCTGTGGAAGTTTTCGGAGCGCCTTCTTCTTTAGCGTCTTGTGAAGTTTTTAAGTTAGCTTTAGGAGAATCTGGTGACTGACTAGCAGATTTTGTGCCCTGTGTTTCTTCGTAAACCAACTTCATGTCTTCGCTATCATCAATAATCATTACATCAGAATCTTTATTGGTATCCATTGGCTTTATAATTTCATTGCTACTATTATCCGACCAGGAAGGCATAGCTACTTCTTCTAGAACATCGAATTTTACTGGAGTTTTCTGTTGCGGTACAATCTTTTGCTTTTTATTAGGTGACTTTTCTCCGGGAGCTTTGAATTTAATGAACGAGTCTATTTTGTTGACTTGTTTTTCTTTCTCTTTAGTATTCATTGGTTTTGCGTCTTTCGGTTCTGGTTTTGTTTCCAGTTTCTTCTCTTCTTTGGGAGTGGTTGCTGGCTGTTCTTCGACCTCCATTGGTTCTGTAAGATTGGAATAAGATTAATTGAAGACATAAGCAAATCCAGGGAGACACATACTCCCCTCCCCACTTTTTCCAATCCCCTAAATATTCAGGATTATTTTTCAGGGGATTGAATATAGAATTTAATTAATGTTTCTATTGAAATTAAGTAGTGTTGTGCTGGTCCAAAAACCTGGCACACTTTGTAATGTTTTATCGCGAGAAAAACTGGCATCTGCTCTAAATCAGCGAAGGAAAAAACTATGTGACAGTACATTCTTGAATCGAAAAATTCCAATGGATACAGTGCGTAAATTCATAGATTCGTGGCCAGACAGATTAAAGGCCTGTATGAAAGCCAAAGGTGGCCATTTTGAATGGAATATTGTTTTTATTTTTTCCTGAGACTTCAATAAATATGTACATATAAGTTTTAGTAATATTACATTACTTCATTAAAAAAAATTGCATTTTCATTTGTAACAGAACTTATGGCCGGTCTAGGTATATAGATTCATTGGAATGATAGTGGCGCCATCTGTCGAAGATTGGTCGTATCAACTTAGAAATATTTGTGGGCTCATGCACAACACTTTGCTTAAGATCACCACATGGCCAAATGCATAGTTTACGATACTATAAAGAACAGACAAACATTAATTTTTATATTTAAAGATTGGAACCATAAATAAACCATTATTATTATTTTGTAGTTTATATATCAGAATACTCTACATCTACAGGCTATAAAATCCAACTTAACATACCAGGCGCTTGTGTGGCTGTCACATCTTCAGGCATAACTTCTCCAAGCTCTCCAGGCGCGAAGGTAATGACAGAGCAGTACCCGTCAGTGCTTGATGCTACTAGAGTGTTACCGTCCGGCGACCATGTTAAATCTGTCAGTCTGTAACAAGTTATATGACAATTAGTCAATAAATGTAATGCTAATCCTATTAGAGATTAGCCGACTACACAGGAAATAATGATACAATCTATTTCTTCACTCTCACGCAAAGAGCAGAGCAGAGAGCGTATGAGATAAGGCACAGATGGCTTAACATGCTCTCCGAGGTACATGTTTTTAGAAAACAGTCGCCCGTCTTTGAATGGACAATAGTAACATTTCTTAGTGATTCTTAAAGCATTTTTATGCTAATATTATACATATTGACTGGCCTGTTGGTCTAGTGGTTAATGACCCTCACTGCTAAACTGGAGGTTGTGGGTTCGATCCCCACCCAGGATAAAACTTTATGTGATGAGCACGATAGTTTATTCTGTCTGGTTGTTATCTATCTAAATATGTGTGTATTTAGAAATATATAAGTATGTTTATCAGTTGTCTGGTTTCCATAGTACAAGCTCAGCTTAGTTTGAGATCAGATAGCGTGGTAAGAGTTGTCCCAAGAAATTATTATATTTAAATCTATGGAGGAAAAATTCGTCTCAGGCGGGGCTTGAATCCGGGAGCTTAGGGGTACCTACTCCGGCACCGAGACATGTCCACCAAGGTTGCAGGGTCAAGCCCCGATTGAGACGAATTTTCCCTCCATACATTTAAATATGTTCGCTATCTTCTCATATCTCTCAATTGGCTCGGACGTCACTGTATCATGGACATGGACCTGTCAAAAAACATTGACAAGAAGTTTTTTTTATCAAAAAGTAGAGTTTACAGTATGAATGAACTCTTACCTAGTATAATGTATGTTAGATATAAGCGCTATGGGCGTCTTCTGCTGCGTGTCGTATACGAGCACGGAGCGCTTGGTGCCGATGGCCAGCAGCATGCGCGCGCCCGGCACGGCGGGCGCCGGGCCGCCGGGCCGCGCGCGGAACACGCGCGGGCTCCAGCGGGACACCAGCGCCGGCTCGCCGCACGGCAGGATGCACGCGGGACTGGGAAACATTTCTTATCTATACTAATATTATAAAGCTGGAGAGTTTTGTACGCGATAATCTTAGGAATATTGGTTTGAATTAAAAATCTCTTTTACTGTTGGATAGCTCTTTTATCGAGGAAGGCTATATAACGGCACTCTACGACAATTAGGAGCGGGGCAGCAATGAAAAATGTAGCGAAAACGGGGAAAATTGACGCAGACGAAGTTGTGCAGGTCAGCTAGTTGATTAATATGATTTATAAGGTGGTATTCAGAGAATAATTAATAAAGTGGCGGCAGCCTAATGGTTAAGGCATCGGACTCGCAATCGTGAGGTCGCGGACGGACGTTAAGAATACAAGGGTCACCACCCCATCTCCTCCTGTGAATGTCGTAAGAAGCGACATAGTGAGTCCAGAAAAGTCAAGCAGATGCAACCAATGCCTAGAGAAGGAAAACTCGAAATCAAATACTATATCAAGTCGGAGAAACTGGCACATATTGAGGCTATCTGAAGTCCGCAGACAAGAGGACACTATAACCCTTGAGTCAGTTGACCTGTTCTAAGGCGATCGCACCTCTCAGAGTGGTGTCAGTTTCCTGGTCAACAAAAGTCTCACTAACAACATTTAGACTAGGGAGATCTTTATTTTTTACGTTGCTAAGGTGAGAGTATAAGAATGGGGCGAAATCAAATGGTGGGTGTGCAGAAATCACATGGGCCAAAAGCTCTAGAACTTTCTGGAGTCGTAGGGGCTTTTTTCGATTAATTATTTCTTTAAGAAAAGAGCCATAGAATATGGTAATGGCAAAGCCCCAATGGTGTGACAAGGAACGACATAGACTTTATTATTACGGACAAGCTGCACATATTTAGAGATGTCAACAGATTTAATACCGGCAGCAATCACAGACTGGTCAGAGGCTCTCTAAATATCAAAACACCGAAAGACTGCGGATGATGAAGCCTCTTCTCCGACCTACGTTGCCCCGGATAGCCTTAGACTCTGAGAAGTTCCAGTTGGAACTTCACAATCGTTTTGCATCGCTGGAAACCAATGGCACAGTTGATGAGAAAACCGACACAGTGGTTAGAATGCTACAAAATGTATTTCAAAGGTTGTTCACTGATAAACGTAAAAATGTCGAAATTGTCACTTGAGACTTTCGAACTTATGAGGAAAAGATCAGACATCACCTTAAGGTTCGAGATACTCGAGGCAATCGAGAGCTTTTATGGACACCTGTGTGCATCTCGGATGGCCTACAGGACTCAGCGTCGACGACCACAGAGCCCACTTACGCGCCACTACACCGAGGACATTCCGGATGTCGGCCTGAGCGAGGTCGAAGTATCTCTCGAGCAACTTAAGAACAATAAAGCGCCCGGTGATGACGGAATTACTACAGAGCTGCAAAAGAGGCGGGATCCCAGTCCTAAAAGAGCTCACGAGTCTTTTTTAATTTCGAAGTAATTTTTATAGGTATTTCTTGCCAAAGACTTTACAAATACAATAATTGCATTTTGAAAGATAGAAAAATTTGAAATCCAGACCCAGGGATCGACAGGATCGGAATAGTACTACGTACAGAAGGTTCACTCTCAAATAAAAGTCAGGTTTAGGTATAAAATATACCTAGACTCGCCAGAGCTACCTCAAGCCTCGAGCAAGGCCTGCGAGCTAAATTGAAACTTATAACCGCGCGCGAACCGTGAATTTTCGTTGCGCGCCACAGTTTTATGACCGAGCTGCGAAGTCCGCACGGGGTTGACACTTGGGAAGTTTTTGTACCTAGGTAATTTATTAGTTCTTAGACAAATAGGTAAGCATTACAAACGTACATTTAGCATTATAAACATAAATTCCAATTGTCGCGTGTTCAATTCCCAAGGGTGTAGATATTCCTTTGTAAACATTATCCTATCCTGTTTCTAATATTACTTCTAGGCAACTAATTAAGGATGGATTTTTATTTTAACTATTACTAAGTACTTAAGGACCTAAGGAATTAAAAAAAGAACGACCGGCTGCCGCTTTTGCTTTTACACGTACTTCGATGACGCAGTGGAATTGTAAAAAATGTTAGTTCTGATTCACTATTCGTTTTATTAAGTCTTAATAAAACGAATAGTGTTTACGGATGTCTTAATAATTAAGACATCCGTAAACACAGCAATACATCCGTAAATACAGCTTTTATACGGATTAAATTGACGTTTAGGCTTAAGAAATTGCGGGTGTCGAAAAGAAAAAAAATATTTTAAAGTATGCGCGAGCACGGGTCTGTTGTGCGAGCCGAGAGACAGCCCACTGCCATACGCCCCTTCGAGGGGCGCGCTACCCGAATATACCTAAACTGCGGAGTGACACCCCCTGTTAATGCTAAGAAATTTAAAAGATTTTGATATCCTATTTCTATAAAATATAAAATATGGATTTGTTATTATACTCACACTTTCAAAGAATATCTAGTATAAATATACACAGCGTTCATGGGCTTCACATCCACCTTTCCCTGTTCGGGCTCGATCTTCCCCGCAGGGACAGCTATTAGCACCCCATCAGGACTAAACTGCAGTCTCCTGTAGTACGTCTGCAGTGTGTCGTCGTGATACAGTCTAACTTTGACGTCGTGGAGTGGGTGGTCTGTAGGGAATGGTAGGATAGCCTTGCTGCTACGGGATGTTACTTTCTTTGTTGATACATCGAATGTACGGAAGACTCTGGAAATAAGTGTTTTGAATAGTTTTTTCTTAAATTCTCAATTAAAAAAAAAAGCATTTGGTGACAAAAGCAATCAAATCTACATGATAACCTGCCGAAATACTCCACATAAGATACTAGCAATTGGGTAGATGACTACAACAACAATAAATTATTTTACAATATACAGGAAATAGCATTTGCAAAAATAATGTGGAAATCAATGTTTCTCTACAATTCTATGTTGTCATGAATTTATGAAAATTCATGACAACGTTGAATTGAAAAGAATGACGTCACTGTACTTCTGTCTTCACACAAGCTTTCATATAATGTAAACCTTCCAGAAGATGTTGCATGTTAAATCAAAATTAATGTGTGATTCTGATTATGCCTACAAAAATTAAGCAAACAAACAAATGAAAAAGGTGAATCAATCATATCATTATTATTAAGTGCATTATACTTTTTTTAGGTAAAACCAAATAAAGAGCACTAAGTATATGTATTTATAATACCTGTCAGTACTAGCAGAAGCAATCAACTGTCCCTTAGGGTCCCACGACACTCCCTGCACAAACCCCTTGTGATCACTCAATATGCTGCTGTATTTGCCTCTTGTTAAGTCCCAGATCAACAGCTTATTGTCAACTGAGCCAGATGCCAAGTGCAAGGAGTTGGCACTCCAGGATATGTCTAAGACATCTTCCATGTGACCACGGAGAGTCTGAAAGATATCCATTCACTTTCAATATTGACAGACACCCCAAATCATCCTGTTCCTGGTGTATTAAAGATAAGTGTCAGTTTGAAAGATTTATATAATAATAGCTGTCCCGATCAACTTCGTCTGCATACATTTTCCTGATTTTTGCAACATTTTTCATTGCTGCTCCTCTCCTATAGGTTGTAGTGCTATGTATATATAGCCTGTAGCTTTCCTTGAAAAATGAGCTAGCCAATAGTAAAATAATTTTTCAATTCAGACCACTAGTTCCCGAGATTATTGTGTTCAAACAAACAAACTACTGCTTTTAGATTAGATTTCCATGACTGAGTTCTGATTATTTATCTAACAATAACATGCAATTTTTAACTGTCTTTATGCAGTAGTTAAACTGACAACTTCAAACTTCTTCAAAGTATGTATTACATGCATGCTTAAGCAGATTGTTATTCAATCACTTGCTGTTCTTTGTGTCTGTGTTTTTTATCTTAGTAAAATTACTGTGGCACTGAATAAACCAGGGTATAAGGTGCTGAAGTTGTTTTTATAGTAATCAAAATTTATTAAGGCATTCAAGACTAGGTCGTAGGAGTATCACTTGAAAAGAATCCTACATTACATAGATTTATTTAGTTAAAAGCCTAAAAAATAAGTCTGGAAGTAAAAAACAAGACACTAAGGATTTAAAAACAAAACTTAACCTTATGAATGACCCAAGACTCCTTATATTGATCCTCAATCTGGTCAAGTGTCGGCACAGGTTCTTTATCAGTTTTTTTCCAAATGAAGATTATAGATTCATCATCTCCTGAAGCAAGATACTGGCCGTTAGGAGACCATCTGACGACATTGACAGCCTTCTGGTGCCGCGTCAGGTCTGCGGCTACTTCTAGGTTCACAGAACCTGTGTCTGTTGTTGAAATGTGCCAGATCTACAATAAAAAAATCGTAGGTCAAAGTATGATGCTATTTTACTTCAGTAATTTCACATTATTAAGTACAAGCAAATTCGTTTTTTTAGGATTTTATACACAACGTTTAAAATATAAAAATTTAGGAAATAAATGCTATATTCTCACCAAAACATGAGAATCCGTTCCTCCGGTAGCAAGTCGCAACGGTTCGCTTGCCTCGGCTTTGGGTTGAAAATCTACACTTAAAACAGGATCCCGGTTATGCCAAGATATTTCTGGGATAGCGAATTTCATTTTTATGATGATGAAAGTCTCGAAAACAAATAAATAGAATTTAAAACAAAATAAACACCGGACAAGAGCTTTTAGGTCAAAATGTCACTTTTGGCGCCTATTTTAATTTGAAGTTTTGGATAGAATTGCTAGTTTTAAAAAAGATTTTAATAAGTACTCATGTTTCCCATTTCCAATTTCATCTTAATCTATCGTTTCTCCGATAAAAATAAGACTTTATTATTGAAGCGTCGGTAGCCGAATGGCATAGGCATCGGACTCGCAATCGTGAGGTCGTAGGTTCGAATCCTGGCCAATATACTACCGACGTGAACCCACTCCTAACACAAGCCATAGACCTTGGCTGGAGGGGTTAACAGGATTGCTAGTAAGGGGCGTCTAAACGGGCCATTTTTTACGGCAATTTGTGGCGGCAATGCTGTGGCCGGCAACATGGCAGTACTCTCCAATATTGATATGGTTGCCAGACGAACACTGAGCGATCCATTTTCCGCAATGTTGCCCGGACAATGTTGTTGTTGTTTCAGTCGCTCTTTATTTTATTGTTGCCGGGTTGTGTAGCCTGTTTAGGAGACTGAATCATGCGCTTTACAATTGCAGACGTATTGCCATTATTGGCCGAGCAATTAGTCGCCAATAGTGCCGCCACAAATTGCCGTAAAAAATGGCCCGTTTAGACGCCCCTGTAATGAGAGACCACAATCCCGCATTGCTAGTTATCTTTAAAAAAAAAAAAAAAAAAAACACACAAATTGACTTAGTTCAAAATGTTAATTGGTGTGGTGTGTGGTTCGTATTATTTTTTTAACATTTTCAGAGCACGGAAGAAATCATTTGTGCAAAATACCTTTTTTATGAGAACAGCACAATAACTTCAGCATCTCTTAAACAGTATTTTATGCTCAGAGGTATATGTTACTACACCAGCAGAATGTTGTCTCTTTACAGATTTTTAGTGATCCATGCCGTTGAAATGTTAAATTTGTGCATCTAGCCGTTTTTGAATTATTCACGAAGACAGATTTTTTTTCTCAATTGACCTATCAGGATATGAAATAACTAGAAAGGTAGCTTTTAATAATTTAGAACCGTACAACATACTTTAAGCAAAGTTGTAGGTCTATTTTACTATGTGTGTACTGATTAGATCCACGAATAAAGAGATCTTTAGCCGCGAATATACATTAGGATCAACGTAACTTGAGCGGATTGAACTTGGCAAAAAGTGGTTGCGCAGATGCATTTTTAGTAGTTAAATGGTGACAGGAAGTGGGGGGCGGGGGTGGTAACTACACCAAGAGAATTAGCGATGCGATTACGCATTGCATTGTCTTAATTAGTATTACTAATGCCTAGTTTACACGTATTGTATTAAGTGGTTAAGTAATTAACTAAATTGTAGCGTGTAAACAGCCACTTAATACCTCTTAAGTCTTAAGTGTTAAGTTACGATTTAGTGGTTAAGTGACCAAGTGGAATAGAATTGATTCTATTTTTGGTTAAGTAACCCACCAAAAAGTTTAACATTTAAAATTTTGAAATTTTGACATTTAGTTTTTGTTTGGACGGGAACCTATAAACGAGAAATTCTTGTTTATATATATTTAAATATACTTATATATATAATCTGAATCTCGGAAACGGCACCAGCGATTTTCATAAAATTTAGTACTCAGGGGGTTTCGGGGGCGATAAATCGATCTAGCTAGGTTTTATTTTAAGAAAACGTCGTTTAATAAAACCTAGGTCATCAACGTACTAGATATTAATGGCAATTTCATATTAAATTTTACTTTATCAATAATTTATTTAACCGTGCGAAGCCTGCCCCGGCTTCACACGGGTGTCAAATCGTAATTTTTATACCTTGAGTTACATACAAAACGACATTGTTTTCGTAGGGATCTCTACTTTCTTTAACAATAATGTATAGTTCCCCTGATAATGTAGCTTTCTAATGGTCAAAGAATTTTCAAAATCGGTCCAATAGTTTTTAAGTTTATTCGATACATACAAAAATACAAATCTTTCCACTTTTTAATATTAATGTAGATTACAGAATTTAGAACTTCAACACTCTCTTGATCGTCCATTACGATTTTATGAACTAAACGGTTAAGCTTTACACGTGTAAACAGCTACTTAACAGTAAGTTATTTAAAATTTAGTTGACGACTTAACCACTTAATACGTGTAAACTAGGCATTACTCATGTTTTTTGTGTTTTTTCGCAAAGACATTGTTTTTCAAACTTTCTTTATTATTTACTGCAACTGTTCTAAATTTAAACTTTTATAAAGTAATTTTTAGAGTATTTTTATAATGTTTAATAATTTTTTTTTAATATTTTTAATCGATCTAGCACAATTCATTGTCTTCCTTAGATCATTTAATCATTAATTATTTAAATTCTTTAAGATTGTCTTCGTAAGTAATTTTAGAGTCGCATCTATATCAAATGCGCGAAAGTGGTAGGAACCAAAGAGCATGTAAAATATTAGTAACCTAACTTCAATCCGGTCACAGACATATAATCCGGTCGAGTTACGTTGATCCAAGTGTAGGAATAAGGTCGCATTTTTTTAATCCGCGAATAGTGAAAACGCGAATTATGTAAGCGCGATTATGGAGCTTTTATCTATACTAATATTATAAAGCGGAAGAGTTTGTTTGTTTGTTTGTTTGTTTGTTTAAACGCGCTAATCTCAGTAACTACTGGTCCGATTTAAAAAAATCTTTTTTTGTTGGATAGCCCATTTATCGAGGAAGGCTATAGGCTATATAACATCACGCTACGACTAATAGGAGCGGAGTAGCGACGAGAAATGTTGCAAAAACGGGGAAAATTTACGCATACGAAGTTGCGCGGGACAGCTAGTTAACTATAAACAACGACGGGGACTCAACGGTTAACTCATTTAATAATACTTTTTTGTACTGGCAACGCTCTTTCTATTATGTCAGTCAATATCAAATTTTGACAACTCTCTTTCTTTGACGTTTGTTATTACCGTGCAAAGCGAACGCCAAAATGGTTAGTGTTTTTATCAAAATTTATCTGTTTTAATCATGAAAACTATTCATGAAAACCAAATAAATAATAGAACAAACGTTAGGCTGTGCATTAGTGGTCACAACGAGGAATATATTTCATGTCTTGTCAACTTTGAAACTTTCAGGTGAACGTACCTAAACAGCGCAGGACTTACTGCAAAAAATGCAAGTGCCACAAAACTCACAAGGTGTCACAGTACAAAAAGTCCAAGGAAAGGCACGCTGCTCAGGGCAGAAGACGTTACGATCGTAAACAGCAAGGTTATGGTGGTCAATCCAAGCCTATCTTCAAAAAGAAGGTAAGTTAACATCATAACCTCTCAATCCGGTTGTTATCGGTGTTAGTGCGGTCAATATCAGCATGTTATCATTATTGGACCGTCTTAAATTGTTAAATTTATCTTTGTTTTTACTAAGCATCGGCATTAAAATTTAAAAAAAACTCTAATTTGCTATCGTTAGTAAAAGCTGCGTTGTTATTATGTTGTGGTATTTGATTGAAATCTTTTCGTAAAGTGGTGCCAGATCCACCATACTATTTTGGTGGGAAACAAATTATCCATTGGCAAAGAAATACAAATATATGTTTATTGGTTTGCTGTTGTTTCACGGACAATGGAAGAGCTTATAAAATTATTTGAGTCTATGTGTTTGTATTTATTCAATAAGTTTATTTAAGATCATAAGAATGTAAACTTAAGCTAAGAAGAAAAGCCTTAATCGCAGCATTAAAAAGTCTAGCAAGCAAAGCATTAGAAGTTGAATTAAGTAGAAAAACAGTCTTTTTCAAAAATAAACAATCGCCCAGCTTAATAAATATTCTCATTTCAGGCTAAAACTACAAAGAAAATTGTGCTCCGTCTTGAATGTGCTGACTGCAAGGTGAGGTCACAAGTAGCGCTCAAGCGCTGCAAGCACTTTGAACTGGGTGGAGACAAGAAGAGGAAGGGACAGATGATTCAGTTCTAGGCTGGATAATAAATAAGGATCACTAAATTGGGTGTTTTATTTATAAAACTGTAATTAGTTGAATGAGAATGAGTCTCACAATCCTTTGTCAGCATCAGAATGGCTTGTTGCCTTTGGCAAGTAGCTCCAAAAGTATATTCAATGATTGTTACAAGATACTTGCAACTAGTAAGCAATTAATGCTGGCTGGTCAAATAAATATTTTAATTTCTCGCAATTCCTCTCTTTCAATTGGATAGCAATTCTTGACTATAGCACAGATAATATAATGCTATACTAGTATATAGGTACTTTTGGAGCCACTTATCACAGGCGATGAGCCATTCTGACGCTGACAATCCTTTCCTGCTCACACTGCCTTTGTTTTGTTTAGTTATTATAAAAACTATTTCCTATATACTTCTATAATAAGCAAAAGATTTAGTGTTTCTGAACAGTAGTAGAATGTTATAAAAACAAGCAAAGCAGCTGTAGCAAATTTTTTCAAACATATAACTAGCTGACCCGCGCAACTTCGTCTGCGTAAATTTTCCCCGTTTTTACGTTTCTCATTGCTGCTCCGCTCCTATCGGTCGTAGCCTATAGCCTTCCTCGATAAATGGGCTATCCAACTGAAATCATTTTTCAATTCGGATCAATAGTTCATGAGATTACCGGGTTCAAACAAACAAACTCTTCAGATTTATAATATTATAGATTTCATAAAACCAAATTTAATGATTGAAAAGATTTCCATCTCAATCGGCACGATAGACCACTATCAGCCCAGCCAGTAGTTTCATTGGATTTAGACGGTTTGGGCCCGCTAATAAGACTCAATTAGCGATAAGTCCCGTTCGCGATATGCCCCTTTCGGCGACATGTCTTTTGAGTAATTTGTCTCGTTAGCGATCATGTCTTGCTAGCGGACCTGATCTCTATTTTAGAGTGCCGTAGTAAACAAGGACCCTTATAGCTTCGCTGTGTGCGTCTATCTGTCCCCAGGTATAGCTCGGAGACCCTCAGTAATAGAAAGCTGTAATTTGGCATGGGTATACATATTAGTTACGCCGACAAAGTGGTAACTTAAATATTGAAAAAATATTTTGTTGGGGTGGGAATGTGATTTTTTTTTCTTAACACATTCAATGCCACCACTATTTTCTAGTAGATCACAGCGATGCCGCCATATAAAAAGTCGAGAACACGCTAGGCGTGCTCACGGCACTGCAAGATGAATTACATGGACACGCTAGGCGTGTTCACTGGCACTGTTTAAAGGTAAAATCATAAAAAGCGATATTTCGGCTTCAGCGGTGCTTATTGATTAGTCTTTCTTGCATTACCGAAGATACATTCTGTTTTTAGTCGTGTTTGTGTTTGTGAAAGTTGTATTATGGCACGAAATAGATTTCAAGGTAAATAATTATCGTAATTTGTTCAGTGAATGTCAACTTTTTGTTACATATTTATGATTTTTATAGGAATAGCAAAATATGTGCCAGAAACAGAGCAATATGATGATGATGCAACGCAAATGGATAGCCCCCCATCAAATAAACTCCCAACGGTCTTAAAGAAGCCGGTAATGATATTGATTACCGATAAATTAGTCGTGAGAGCAATCACAAAAGTCCAATAACAGTAGCCGGGGTCGTCGTGAGAGCAATCACAAATGTCCAATAACAGTAGCCGGGGTCGTCGTGAGAGCAATCACAAATGTCCAATAACACTAGCCGGGGTCACAAAATTCCAATAACACAAGCCGAAGTCGCAGAGAGAACGATCAACGAAATCCAACGAAAGGAAGCAAGTAAATGAAACATGCGATGTCGAATACTTCGAACACTGCACTGATGGGTGTTATGCAAATTTATGTGATCCAACCGAAATATGTCTCTATCTCTATTTAAGAACAAAATGAGTACCAATGAAATACCTCTAAAAACAATGCTTTTGTTTAGCAGTCATAAATAACAGCGAGAGCTTTAACCATTTGCACAAAGCAACGAATTAAATGGCAGGTGAAACCACCGGACACACTCAGATAATTTTATAATTTAAGGTGACGGGGGCAAAGTGCGCCATAATTTTTGCATAGTTGACTTTGCTGCAACATAACTCGTATTTATGTTCACGAATGACACTTGTTGTGGAATGTTACGCTTTTGTGATATTTCGCAATTACAACTTATGCCGTGTCATAAGAATCTGCACTTTAAAAGAATGACTTTTAGTACAAAATCAAAAAGCACGCTACCGGGCGCACTTGGCCGCCAAATCGGGGAAGTGCGCCTGGTATTAATAAAACGCGATTAAGAAGTATTATAACAAAAATAGCCACATAATATGATGTAAAAATAAACAATTAATCGCATAACATTATTTTTTTATTCGTAGCCACCTTCTAGAAGAATCTATGTATTCCAAACCAATCTTCGGCCAAGTGCGCCATACTATTTTGTATCAGGGGCTGTAAACCTTTTTCCTAAATATTGGTAATCAAGTGTCAAGTATATTTTTTATTTTATTACGAGAAAATACCATGGTATGGAACAACTTAATGGCTGTTATGATGATTAAAAAGGGACTAAAACAAAAGTTAGTCATTCAAACTTAGTTTAAGTATAATATTTATCATAATTATACACAAAACAGGGTAATAGAAAATAAATCAATAAAAAAACAACTTCTAAATATTTGGTATAAGTTTTTATTCAAAAATTTTACCAAGTAAGGCTTGTTACCCTTACAACGACTTAACAAAATCTGAAAAAAAAGAACTAGTGAAATAATAAAAGTAAAAGTAAAAACAAACAATAGGCGAACATTTTAAAAATTACACTTGAGGTTTCAAAATCAAAATTCTGTACTTCTATATAACTAATTCAGTCAGATTTTTTAATTTAATCAACTAATTAATATGAGATATCAAATTACTTATAAACTATTAAAATATTTGTTAGTAAGTATTAAAAATAAGTAACAGCATTTGCTTCATCCAAAACATCATTAATTAAAATTATATTAAATTAAACTCGGGTGACTAATGGTCTTGTTGTACTGGAAGTAGTGTTGATTCCAACAGGAGCACACGCGACTTGTTTTATCAAGAATTGGTTAATTTCCTACAATAACTAATAAACGTGTACTTATGCTAAATTACATTTCAATCGTTGACCCGAACATACAAGCAAACATTGCATGTTAAATAAAAGCTTATAAAAATACACGTTTTAAAAGGTTTGTAATCTCTGGAATGCGGGGAAGTGCGCCATATAAAAAGTTACTACGGCGCGCTTCTCCGACTATACAAATTTGAGGTTAGAATATTTAACTTTCAAAAAATATAATAATTTTACTAGATATGAGCGATATAATATCAGAATTTTAAAGCAAAATATTTAAATTATGCACTTACCTCACTCGTTCGTTGGTAAAAGCTCAATTTTTGGATATTTTTGACGATGACTACCCTATAGTCATCTCTTCTCACCACTTTAAATACGAATGAAAATAAAATGCGAGTGTCTCAAACTCACATGGTCAGAGCCATCTGTGACTATAATGTAAAACTTTGATTTAGTTTGTAGCGTCGATGTAAGGTGTCACTACTGGTATACGATTGGTAGTTTTCGGGATATTTGTGGTAGGCGCACTTGCTCGCTAGGCGCACTTTGCCACATTCACCTTAATAATAATAATATAAAACGTTTAATAATTTAATAATTTATTGACTTGTTTTATATTTAATATAAAAGGTTGAGAACTCTTGTAGATGAACACGCCTGGCGTGTTCGCGGCATTACCTACATAGTTATCTTTTTTTGATAATATAAAAAAAATGATCAATCATGAAACCACTTCAAAATTCTTTAGCTTACAGCATCAGGTTTATGCCCTGAGTGTTTCGAAGGAAAATATAGTCTAATCTTTGAAATATTGATGATTGATCGGAGAGCACGCCTGGCGTGTTCTCGGCATTGCGCTAGAGATTAGTGAGAACATGCTAGGCGTGTCAGTGGCATTTAATGTGTTAACCTACCTCTTCGTGGGGTGTTGTTAAATATCTATTTAACAACACCCCACACGATGAGGTAGGTAAATAAAAAAAAATGGTCTTTATAAGATCTCTTTTAAAGACCATTTTTCGATTTAATGGAAAATAAGGTAGGCAAAAAGTACTTCTGTTCTTTCGCTTTTATTTCTCATAGCATTACATTGATTTTCTTTTTGTTTAGGTATGCAAAGATGTCTTAAATAAATGCGATCAGTATGTAGGGTTCCTCAAAATAAACGCGAAAGGGCCCAAACAGTCACTTTCATTGCATCAAAAATTGTTACAAAATTAAAATCAAAGTCTTAGATGTATATATATTTAATATAGCTGTTTAATATATGAATTTATATTGATTACACAAAGATAAATAGGAGTGAAATATAATTTCAATAACATAACATTTTTTAAGTTTATCCTACATTCAGAGGCAAGTTAACAAATTCAAACTTGCCTAATACATTAAAAAATTATAAGTTTGTCAGTTGGACTTAGGCTTAAAGTAATTCTTTTCTGATACATTTTTGGTACCCTGATGCTGTCCATTGAGGTATAGGCCTTAGGAATTTTTCTCTATTCCTACTAGTTCTGTTGACATAACTAGGAAGATATTGAGTCCTTTTTTTATCAAACCTCTTTTTAGCCAATTTGCGAGTCCCTGTTTTACTGTGATCAGATCACCTACAATTTTCACATAATATTCATAACATACTGTTACTCCTATTTACTAAGAATTTCATCTAAAACATTAGGATCTAGACCTTCTAAGGATACTTTTAGCTTGACAGCCTGTACGGGCACACCAACTTGCACCATTTTTACAAATCGGTCGTACTCTGGCCTTATTTGTTTAGTTTCTACCACCGTTTCAGTTGTTTCAGTAGGAGTATCGTCCAGGGGTGATGTGGCTGCGGCTGGTTCAGGGTTTTCTGAAGGAGGGCTTGTATCAACTACATCTGAATTTGTAGTGGCTGTTGGTGTGTTTAGTTCTGGTATGGATGATAACTGTAAAACAGAATTTTATGAACATTAAACACAGTTATTAAGAGATTTTTTAGAAACAAAATCTGCTAATAAAGTTTTTATTAATGGAGTTTTAAATGGTAGTAGCAGGATTTATATATGTTTTATTATTGGTTTAAATAAAACAGCCTCACCCTAGCTTCCAGTAAAACCATAGCAGCATTAATTTTTTCCAGTTTCCTCTCAAAGTTCATAAGCTTTTGTTCACATTTCTTCATAAAATTGTTTAAAAACTGTACATTTGTCAACACAAAGTGGTTTACAAAGGCTAATGTGCGTTTTTGTTGAAGTGCTGTAATCTGAAAACAGGAAAAAGAAGATGTAGACTCCACAGTGACAGTAATAATGGTATTAATATATGAAAAAGATTTGAAGATTCCAGTATAGATTTCAAGTTGCCATCAGTGGCGAGCGCGATAAACTGTACAGTTTCATATTTATTCTTAGGTACTAAGTATATAAAGCCGAAAAGATTGTTTTTACTAAGCGAATAGAAACGAAATTCCACCTACTTTTGATAAGTCCACATTCCCAAGCTCTTGGTTTATCATAGTTTCTTCCAAAGTCATTTTAAGATGATAAATCTTATTCAAAAATTGATGATTGACTGTTGATTAAAAATATAATATTGTTTATTTATATGGGTTTTCAAAAAATCTAGAAATAGTTTGTGAATTTTTGCTATCAGTCATGTAAATAACAAAAATAATAGAAGTCAAACTGTCAAATTTGACAATGATTTTGACACTATTTTTTTCCGTTTTTTATGCCAGCTGCCTTCAAATATTCATTCAAGCCAGCTGCCATGAATAAACTAGTACAGCTAAAAATCCCATAAGACTAGTATCCAAATATTAATTTTCTTTCAAATATCACAAATAAGTACTTGCTTTATAGAATAATAATTTTAAACAATATTAGTGTAATGTATTTTGTAATTTTATCTGGAAATAAACATATTACTTATTACTTACTTACTTTCTCTCTGTGAGTCTGTTTGTTCATTGTTGTCGTATGTCGTTGTACTTGTTGTCAAACTTGTCAAGTTGTGTCAACAAAATATCGGATTCACTAAAGCCGATAATTTATTGAGAATTATTAGTTTTTACGTTATTTAATACTCAAAAATGTCAGGAGAAGTTGTAGTGGATGCTTTACCATACATTGACCAGGGTTACGATGACCCGGGAGTTAGAGAAGCCGTGAGTACATTCATAACCTTACATGTCGCTTCTATGTCCAATTTTAGTTAAATATTTCCTCCATTTCTTGCTAAAACCTGATTTAATGGGGTTCAATTTGTATTTATGGAACATACAATGGCATGGAGTCGTAAAACTATGTTTTTAAATACAGATTTTTCAAATGTATGTCATAATATGTTACTATCTTTTTAGGCTTTGGCTATGGTAGAAGAAGAATGTAGGAGATATAGACCAACAAAGAACTATTTAGAGAATGCAGGCCCAGAACCAAGCACAGCATTTGAAACTGCAGCATTACAGAGAGAAATGGAGAGAGTCCAACAAAGATTACCTATGGAACCTTTGTCAATGAAACGGTAAGTTTAATTGAAAGTAGAAACTATGAAAGATAAAGATATATTTTTTTGCTCACTGTGTACATAGGGTGTTATTATAAAACTTTAAGATACAATTATATTTACAAGTTTCAAAGATTATACATAATAAGCAAATCTTACCTCATAATGATATTAACATAGTATATTGTTCATTGTAACATTTCAGTTATGAGCTCCCCCCTCCACCAGCCGGTCGTGCCAGTGAGCCGACAGCCTGGGCGGAGTCAGTAGACAACTCACACGCACAGCTGTCACACCAAGCTATAAGAGTGTTGAACTTGGAGCTGCAACTGCAGTATGGTTCTGAAGCTTGGAGGTCTTACCTTAACACCTTGCAGGCATTGGTCACAAGGAGTCAAAATATACATAGTCAGTTAAGGTTAGTTTATGTGTATGTTGCTGATTTTAATGGAAATTTTATGTGGGTATTGTTTATTTGAGTTATGGCATTAGGTAAAAGAAATGTAGGTAGACTAAAGAAACATCAAGACAATATAGTCTCAGTGGCAGGTGCAATCTGGACCAGCACTGCAAAAAACAGGAACATGAAAGAGATGGAGGAGGCTTACAACCAGATGGGGTCCAAACCTTAGAACAAGTTAACTAACAATAAGATAACTTTCAACTAACAATAAACTAAGTACTAGAGTAACTGTTATCATTTAGACATGTAATGTATGCACAAATAAGTTTGGAAATAAAAAATAATAAAATTATTCATTAATAGGGAATGTAGAGTACTGATCACCCAGGTTTAATATGTGAGTATAGGTGAATGTGTTAAAAATTTGATGAGCAGAAAAATGCGATTTTCTAGTCTAATACCCTTTCAGCATAATGGCCTCTCAAATCTTGCACTCTGGGCTAATTTATTCCCAAAGGTGGATCAGGCCCTGGCCATTGGTCAACACAATAAAATTAAAAACCTGTCTTAGATTCTTTATACATTGACAAAGCCCCTTCATAGTAAAGAAAATTTGATGAAAGATGCATAACAACTCTTGTGATATTCCACATGTAATGCCAAGTTCACAAACAATAGGTAAATCCGGAGAAAAGAACATGGCAATAAAAACTCGCGGCCACTTTTCAAATTGCCAATTTTACAACGTTTGAATGTTTATAAATTTGATATGGGGGTAAGGTGCTGCAACTAATATACTATACATCATGTTAAAGGACTGATGCAAATTGTATTATCAAAAAGTTAAAACATGAGATAAACTAAAATCAGTCTTAGTGGGTACAATGTAGTAAGCGCATCTACTTACAACAAA
Organism: Herminia tarsipennalis; assembly: GCA_945859575.2. Taxonomy (NCBI): domain Eukaryota; kingdom Metazoa; phylum Arthropoda; class Insecta; order Lepidoptera; family Erebidae; genus Herminia; species Herminia tarsipennalis. Next base: position 1,349,420 of record OX243834.2, on the reverse strand, counting down.
GGTAAAAACTATATGTGCTTAAATAATGGCCAAAAAAAAGATGCTTCACCCCTGGTCTTTGAACCAACTGTTGTGTTATAGTATTATGTACTTTTTTTTTAGTTTGCTGTGTATTCTCCTAATGCTTGATGATTTTTAACTTTAGAGGTGTCATTAAATTTTGTATAGTTACAGCCCTACTAAGATTACTGTCTGTCAGTTGGGAAATACTGTCTATTACATTTTCATTCATAAACCAATAGACCAAATCTGATGACATTTTGTTTAGAGGTAGTTTGAAACCTGAGGAACTTTAGCTTTCAAAATTTAATTAAGTAAAAGAAATTAATATTCAAATATGGAGTCTGTAAATAAAATAGCAGTTGGGCTTTTTTAAGTATGTCATTGTCTAGTTATTTATACCTGTGCTAAAATAACTCCTGTGTCATTTACCTGTTGATTATGAAATCCAGAAAACAAATAGCTTCAGTGAACTGGGAGCGCAAACGTTCACAAACAGCGAGCGGCGCGCGGCTGCGAGCGCTGCGCCGGCGCTGGGCGCAGCTCGTGTCAGACAACTACCGGCTGGAGAGGGCCATCATGCAGATTGAGATACAGATGCAGAAGGTCATTACTTAATACATACTCTTTATCTATACTAATATTATAAAACTGAAGAGTTTATTTGTTTGAATGTGGTAATCTCAGGAATGACTGGTCCGAATTTAAAAAATCTTTAACCTGTTGGATAGCCCATTTATCGAGGAGGGCTATATAACACCACGCTACGACCAATAGGAGCGGAGCAGCAATGAAAAATGTTGCAAAAAGCGGGGAAAATTGACGCAGACGAAGTTGCGCGGGACAGCTACTTAATAATAAACGCCTCCTAACCGATTTTGGTCACGTCCCTCAATCTCATGAGAGATTAGATAAATATGCAGGAAATAATATGCACTATATTATTTCATACATATGTGGGCACTCGTTTTACCTCACACATAGTTCGATGGAACAAAAATCTGACCAGCGAAGGATATGAGATGAGATATTATACTAAAGCCGAAATGGATGTTAAATGTTTATTAACAAAGTTGCTGCTACAAAACTTTTGTCGATGGTTGCTAAGCAACTTTGTTAATAACCGCTACACCAATAACGAAAATCTGTGTTCCCCACGCCACGTTATTTAAAAATGTAGTATTTTCGACGCGTCATACCGTCTGTGGCGTCAAGCACGTTTTCATTTGACGTCTATACACGTCCCTGTGACAGTGATAATGATGCATAACCTTGCTCCAATCTCCAATCTCTCCTTTTGATCGGTCGCAACTGAGTTACAAATGTGTTCATTTTCTGGCTGTGTAGGGGTCCCATAGTTTTTAGGACGCTAGGATATTTTTGCTGGAGTGCAATATTTTATTAGTTATTGTATTTTCAGGCGAGAGGTGAAGCTCCTGCCAATGACGGTGAAGCTGCCGATTTGGAATCCGTTAAAAACTTACCTGACAAACTTAACTCTGAAACCGAAAAAGAAGTACAAAAGAAAATTGAAGACATGTTTGCTGATTAGGTTTATGTAAATAGAATTAAGATTAACGATGATGAGACTACATATTTGTAAAATAAATTACGAATAACTATTTTTGTTGTTTATTATGTCTTAGAGATCTCTTCCTTTTGCTTAGGACTCTCGAGATTTTGTTCTTCACGAAAACTGAAATACAAGAATGAAGCTAGCCCCTACGAGGCTTAGAGTTTCTAAAGTTTCATACTTTAATAATATTCTAAACCTAGAACAGGCGTAAAGCATAAAGCGTTATTACGGATACAAATTTGCATTTTATTATTTTTCTGAAGTAAAATTCTGCGGTGCATAAAGAAGTAGAATTAGTTCAGAAGTTGAAGTTAGTTCTATACAGTACTCTGTTAGTTTCTGAACGCAAATATTTGTCGATTGTCATTTGTCGTCATCTGTCAATCGGTTTTTATTTTATTTTAAAAATGGCGGACGATGCTTCGAGCAGTAGCGCTTGCACCGGCAATTTAATAGATAACTCAATAAATCAGGATGAGTTGATTATGAAGCAGCAGCGGGAGATCGAGAAAGAGGTGAGCTATTCAATGCTACTGATACCGACTGCGAGATAACTTGTATTAAGCGTAAATTTGCGTTGTAACTTTGACATTGGGTTGTGTTTGTTTTGCAGATATCGGATGCGATACCGCTCGTAGGTGATCTTGAGCCATTGTCGTCATTAGAAAAGGAATATAACGAAGATCCAGTGTACCTTTTAAAAGTAAAAGACCTGTCCTCTAAGTATAAGAATATTAGGCGAACTCGTCCGGATGGGAACTGTTTCTTTCGTGCGTTTTCGTACGCGTATTTAGAACATCTACTGACGGACAAAAGTGAATACGACAAGTTTTATGAAATAGCAAAGAATTCGAAGGAGATTCTCGTCGCTTTAGGGTTCTCACAGTTCACAGTGGAAGACTTTTATGAAACGGTAAGTTGTTGTGAAAATTTTAGGTTAGGCCTGTTTATGTTGTTGTTTTTCTGGTCACACTGTATATAACGACATAATCTTCAGATTTCTTGTTCAACTAACTTTTACCCGTGGCTTCGGCCGCATTATGTCTGATTTTTATAGCCTATATGCTATTCTGATGTAAAAACTATGTAACTGCAATGTTTCATTAATTAAAAAAAAAAACAAAGTTTTTGGATAAAAGGGACTCATTTATTCTTACCAAATTTCAGACTAATAGTAATAAATAATAACATATTTATTAGTAATTTGGCCAATTGAAATGCACATATAATTTTTTATTGTAAAACTATGTTGTACCCATTGAGGTTGATATATCCAAACTCAAGTAAGTATTCTTGTATCTCTTGTTTTTGCATCAGTCCTATAATATGGTACATAATATAATGGTGGCAGCACCTTACCTGCATATACAGTTATTAAACAAAGAAACATTGGCAAGAGTGACTGGTTTTCATTGCCTGTTCTTTTCTCTGGATGTACATATTGTTTGCCAATCAACTTTTCACAAGTGTAGTATTTTGCTTCCTAAGTGATTTAAGATTTCCTAAGTGTTTCATAGTATGTTTAGACATTCAGAAGTACTCATAGAATTATAATTACGTTATTTTAAATGTTTATGAAGTTTTTTGTTAAAATACATAATTGTTATGATTATCAGGTACCTACCTAATGATAATCAACAAAGTTGATTAACCTACAAATCAGTTAGTATGCACACAGCCACTTCAGTTTAGCTGTACAATATTGATTTTATCTAGATAGTAATAACATTGATTTGAACCCGTTAATCTCAGGAACTACTGGTCCGGTTTGAAAAAATATTTTTTTGTTGGATAGCCCATTTATCGAGGAAGGCTATAGGCTATATAACATCGCGCTACGACTAATAGGAGCAGAGCAGCAACAATAAATGTTGCAAAAACGGGGAAAATTTATGCAGACGAAGTTGAAGGGACAGCTAGTATAAAATAAAATGAAACCATTCACTTAGATCAGAAATGGGACAATATGGTAGAAATGTCAAAATGCAGATTTTAAATAGATATCTTATACAAATGGCCTATGATTTCCCTATTTTTTATTGTCGAATCACTTTTTGTATTAAGATATACATCATTACTCTTGATATGGTGCAAACCTGAAAGTAGTTTGATCAGAATCAGTAACACAATCCATTGGGGTAGTTTTTGAACAATGTTATACATACTTGGGACCTGATCAGGGACTTAATCATTATTTTTATTTTCTTTTTTTGTTTACCTACAAAACTAGGCTATTTAAGAAAGTTAATTCTCTTCACCCTAATTTCATTTTGAACCCTTAGGAGAACAACCTAGAAGGAATGGTGTTGTGTGTAATGGCTGGCTTCCCAACCTATGGGTTTATACCCCTGTGGTGGTAAAAGAGGTAATGAAGTCAAAAAGGTTGAGAACCACTGCTCTAATGTATGTCTGTATGTCTGTGGCACTGACCTCTATAGTATGCAATATGCCAAAGCAGATGAGCATCCAAAAAATTATTGTGCCACATAAGACAACTGTTGTCGTTAACATTGTTACATAAGTACAAACTTAAATTTCATTCTGTCAAATGACCATCCAAATATCAAAATGAAATGCTTATTGTTGTTGGTGCGGTAGTAGTTTCATAACTAATACAGTTGTTCATCGTAGTAGTCATCGGGAAATTGTGCGGGGTTTGCGGGACGTGATGCAGTGGGTGGAGGGACCAGACTCGTGGTTACTAAGTCGGGTCTGTCCATACGCTGCCAACCCGCTGTGTCACAACCATCTCATCATTATATAGTGTAAGGTCATTGGCACGCTGGGTAGACAACATTGTTGAAATAGCAGGGCCTAACTGGGTTTGAAGGGTCCAAGATAGAAACACATGGCAGTGTCTGGAAGAAGCCTTTACCTCATAGAGGGTTCTGGTGTGAATTTGAATTACTTATACTATTACTTAACATATACTAAACCCAGAAATAAAAGCCTTTTTAGGATTTATTTATTCCCAACAAAAACATAACAATGTCACTTACTTGAGAACAGTAACTTAATTAGTTACTTATGTAAGTTTAAGCAATTAAATAGTTTCGTTGTTACGTTGACTTTGATAAAAATACTCTATTATATAGAGTAATATAGAGGTCAGTAGTCTGGGGTGTCAATTTGTAGTTTAATTGGGATGATAACTACAGTAAAAATAAATTAAATTTCAGTAATCAGGCGTATGTCATACATAACGAGATCTGAATAAATGTGTTATTCCAAAATTTTATGTGTGTAAGAATTTATAATAATCAAAACAAATACTAAAAGTAATGATTTGACAATCCTCAGTATTCCATACAAATTTCTAAATACTCTGTGTTTTTGACATTTTATAAAAAGATACTGATTAGACTTGACAGTCCACATCCCCATTGTGGTTCTTAATTTTATTTGATGAAGGCTTTTGACTTGTTTATTGGATTTAGTTTTTTGTGCTAATCACTACTTTTTAACTTCTATAATAATTATAACACTATAGTTTCTTCACTCATATATTATACTGTTTCAGTATGAGAGAAACATAGTTTCACACATTTGGTTCATGGAATACAAATTGTCTTTTGAAAACCATATCCAATGTTTTCATAATACTCATAATGTGTGCTTACATTAACTGGTTCAATAGGAAAACCAATTTAAAAATCTTTAGTGACTTCTATTACATATTCTTCGTATTTCATATCTTAATTATTGTGACTGGCCTGTTGGTCTAGTGGTTAGTGACCTTCTGAATGAATGTGAATCTAAAACTAGCTGACCTGTGCAACTTCATATGCGTCTATTTTCCCCGTTTTTACAACATTTTTCATTGCTGCTCTGTTTCTATTGGTCATAGCGTGATGTTATATAGCCCATAGCCTTCCTTGATATATGGGCTTACCCAACAGAAAAATATTTTTTTCAATTGGCCATAGTTAAACGGAAAGGATCCAACCCACACTATGGCCGAAAATGAGTTATGTATACCAAAAAACTCCTTGAAGTTAAAATTTTATATTACGAAAACAATCCAAGTAAAATTTAAACCCACCATGAAGTTATAGCCCTGAGTTACCAACCCACATGTATAGCAGGTCGTAATTTTTTTTATTAACATCGCTCCATGCTACTTATATCGTTATTGAGAAAATTATATTCGCGAAAATAATCCAAATCACATATTACTAAAATGATCCAAGTAACTAGGATAATTTTTATTCTAAAGATTTAATTAAGCTTAAACAATTCATGTGACATGGATTCTTTTCGTTTTATTATTTAAAGTGACCGATTAAAACATCGATAACGATCCAACTTACATGGATCGTTATCGCTAATTCAATAGCTTTATTAAAAAATAACGGAACTAAATATCAAAAACGATCCATGTGACGTGGATCCTTTTCGTTTTATTATTTAAAGTGACCGATTAAAACATTGATAACGATCCAACTTACATGGATCGTTATCGCTAATTCAATAGCTTTATTAAAAAATAACGGAACTAAACATCAAAAGCGATCCATGTGACGTGGAACCTCTTATTGTAGTTTGGCCATAGTTAAACGGAAACGATCCAACCCACACAGATGTAGTTTTGAGATATTTAATTTTTAAGTTCAGATCGTATTTCGTCATTGATTCTCCACTTTTACTTTGGGGGGGTTGGTTTTAACTAAAGGATAAACATATGAATTTTAAATTTATTAATCTCTAGTCCAACATGATGACATATTTTTCTAGATATTATCAAATATATGACGATGGATCGTTTTCGTTAAAATACTATTTCAAAAGGCCAGGGTAATCAACATATTTAGCCATAAGGATCCAAGCTTTAAAATATAATTAAAAGACTAAATATTAAAAAGAGATGGCGGATTTGTATGTTTTAGAAAATAAAACATATAGTGTACATACTATATCTTTAATCTTAAATCACTACTATCATAATTACTAGCTTAGTAAGTAGTACAAACAGAAATGAACATTTTGAACAAACACATAAAAAAAGAATAAACAATACTAAATATTAATGTAACAATCAGTCTTCAAAATAAAGCATAGACTATATCTTTTATATAAAATTAATCATCATTCTCATAATCAACAGAAAAATCAACACTATCTCCAAAACCATCAACATCGTCCATAATATTTTCATTTCCTCTAAGCGATTTATAAAAAGGTAAGCAATCCTTTGGTATTAAATCAAACATTGATTTGAGATCATCCAATTTAGCCTGCGGAATCTCTTTGCCATTTGGCCATAACAAAGTTAAATCTTCTTCCAAAATTTCTAAAGATTGTCCTTTAATTTTCTTTTCTAAATTTATGGTTAAAGACATTTATTTCCTCATAAGAACACAATATTCGTTTATCTGAGAAAATACAGTACAACTTAAAAGTATAACATTACATAACAAGTGCCCGAGCGACATTTTAGTACAATGAATTAAAAGGTAGGTAACTTATTTCTATATGCAAAGTATTTATTATTGAGGGTAAATAACAAACGAAACCAGTTCTGTAGATTAACTCATTAGTTTAAAGTTGTAAACAACTATAGCCCTATTACATATTTGGTTGCACTTGCTATCGTTTAATATCCGTAATGTCTATTTATATACCATGCAATGATTCTATTTTTATATTATTAAGAACTTAGCACTTTTTTACTTAATACTTTACTTACTTATTTTTTTTTTTTTTTTTTTTTTTTTATCTGATTATTATAGTTATCCGATTGTAACTTAAATTACGCACATTTACGTTTTTATTATTTAGCCGTTAGTTTGCATGATGTAATGCTTTAGCTTTTTTTTGAATAATGGCATAGATTGAATGGCCTTTAAATCGCTTGGTAGTTTATTGTACAATTGTGCGCCCTGGTATGTGATATTTCTTATGCCGTAGTTGGTACGCGGCCTAGATAGACATATATTATTAGCGTTTCTCATAATTCGGTGTTGTATTTGTGACTTTTTTGTGAAAGTTATTCGAGAACGTATGTTTTTTTGTAATATTTTCCTAATTAAGATGCACGTTTGATATTTAAATAGTTGCGTAATATTCATTAATTTAGTGATGTCATATACTGTAGTTGTTCGGGTTAGGTATTTCATATGGAATAGTAGTTTAACTAGTTTATTTTGGGTGATTTGAAGATCTTTTAAGTTTGCAGTAGCGTAAATTTAGCTCATGAAACTCTTCACTTTCTGTTGTTTTCATAAATATAGAGTATGGTTTTTCTTTTTTGATCAGTATTTCTTTCGTTTTTAGCCAGTTTATTTTATTCTTAGTAACATAATTTTTTCTATTAACTATCTTCTTTTCTATTTTCTTGGTGCTTAGAAAATCGTTTGTCTTCATTCTATAAACTTCTAATGGTTTCTTTTTCTTGCAGCTTTTGATAACATTTAAATACTTTTCAGCAGTATAAATTCTATCATGATATTTGAGTTGACTTTCGATTTTAGAAAAATCAGTATCGTTCGGAAGAAACGTATGGCCTGATTCCAGATACTTCAGTGTTATAGTTTTGAGAGTGGCGTGGGAGTTCAGCATCGATTTCATCATTAAAACCATTTTTATATTTCGGTTTTGTCCCCCACAGCAATCGCTCCACAATACTAGGTTTTCTTTGGGACCCATTTTGTGTTTTATGTAATTGATGAGGCATGACCCAACTTCTTGTGCCCCACGGCCAGCTTCGCCTTCGAGCCACACATAGCAGAAGCCATTATCGCTAGATCCTGCATGTATTCCGCAGTTATAGAGCCATAACTGGCGTTTGTAAAAAACTATACTTGTGGGAATCCGGGGGAGTGGAAGAGTCTTTTCCATGTCATAAGTAAGACATTCAAACTTGTCGTCTGTGGTCGCTTTTTTCAAATCATGATTCATATTTTTTCTTAAAGTTTCAGCTCGTTCAAGATGCTCCTGCTTTTCCCTTTGAAACTTGGCGGCTTCAGTTTCCGTGGCATTGGATAATTCTGAAGCCGCCAAGTTTCAAAGGGAAAAGCAGGAGCATCTTGAACGAGCTGAAACTTTTCGAAGGCGAAGCTGGCCGTGGGGCACAAGAAGTTGGGTCATGCCTCATCAATTACATAAAACACAAAATGGGTCCCAAAGAAAACCTAGTATTGTGGAGCGATTGCTGTGGGGGACAAAACCGAAATATAAAAATGGTTTTAATGATGAAATCGATGCTGAACTCCCACGCCACTCTCAAAACTATAACACTGAAGTATCTGGAATCAGGCCATACGTTTCTTCCGAACGATACTGATTTTTCTAAAATCGAAAGTCAACTCAAATATCATGATAGAATTTATACTGCTGAAGAGTATTTAAATGTTATCAAAAGCTGCAAGAAAAAGAAACCATTAGAAGTTTATAGAATGAACACAAACGATTTTCTAAGCACCAAGAAAATAGAAAAGAAGATAGTTAATAGAAAAAAATATGTTACTAAGAATAAAGTAAACTGGCTAAAAACGAAAGAAATACTGATCAAAAAAGAAAAACCATACTCTATATTTATGAAAACAACAGAAAGTGAAGAGTTTCATGAGCTAAATTTAGAAAAGAAAATTAAAGGACAATCTTTAGAAATTTTGGAAGAAGATTTAACTTTGTTATGGCCAAATGGCAAAGAGATTCCGCAGGCTAAATTGGATGATCTCAAATCAATGTTTGATTTAATACCAAAGGATTGCTTACCTTTTTATAAATCGCTTAGAGGAAATGAAAATATTATGGACGATGTTGATGGTTTTGGAGATAGTGTTGATTTTTCTGTTGATTATGAGAATGATGATTAATTTTATATAAAAGATATAGTCTATGCTTTATTTTGAAGACTGATTGTTACATTAATATTTAGTATTGTTTATTCTTTTTTTATGTGTTTGTTCAAAATGTTCATTTCTGTTTGTACTACTTACTAAGCTAGTAATTATGATAGTAGTGATTTAAGATTAAAGATATAGTATGTACACTATATGTTTTATTTTCTAAAACATACAAATCCGCCATCTCTTTTTAATATTTAGACTTTTAATTATATTTTAAAGCTTGGATCCTTATGGCTAAATATGTTGATTACCCTGGCCTTTTGAAATAGTATTTTAACGAAAACGATCAATCAATCAATCAATCAATCTTTATTTGCGAACAAAGGTATACATACATTGTTGTTCATATTATAATTTTAAGTTTCTCTTTGTTCTACCTTTTAGGCATGCAAACATGTTTATAGAAGCTAAATAAAAAAAAAAAAAAAAAACAAATACGGTAGGAACAAAATACTATTCATATAACTAGGTTTTAAGGAAATGTCTAAATAAAATCCATAGAAAAATAATAATAATAATTAATATAATAAAAATGATGTCATGAAATTAAAATTGAAAAATAAAATAATATTAATAGCAAGCATGTCTTTACGCATAATGTCCAAATTATATTTAAATACACATCTCTATAGATTTGTCATTTAGATATTCACTTAGTGAGTAGTAACACTTATTAGACAGCATTTCTTGTAACATTATTTTAAATTGTCTCACATCATAATTGATCCATCGTCATATATTTGATAATATCTAGAAAAATATGTCATCATGTTGGACTAGAGATTAATAAATTTAAAATTCATATGTTTATCCTTTAGTTAAAACCAACCCCCCCAAAGTAAAAGTGGAGAATCAATGACGAAATACGATCTGAACTTAAAAATTAAATATCTCAAAACTACATCTGTGTGGGTTGGATCGTTTCCGTTTAACTATGGCCAATTCAGGTCAGTAGTTCTTGAGATTACCACGTTCAAACAAACCCTTCAGCTTTATAATATTAGTATAGATATGTATGTTATTATATACATATTTATACTACTACTACTAGTATGTCTATCAGTTGTCTGGTTCCCATAGTACAAGCTCTTCTTAGTTTACGATCAGATGACATTATGTGAGTTGTCACAAGGTATTATTAATTATATAATTTATTTTCTTATTTATTTCCAGTTTATGGAAGTAGTGCAGAGAGTAGGGGAGCAAGCAGGCGGAGTGACTGACTCTCTAGAATCCATTAGATCAGAGCTTCACGACAAGTTCAACAAGCAAGGCTACTCCGACTACATTGTGGTGTACCTTCGTCTGGTCACATCTGGCCAGCTGCAAACCGAGCAAGACTTCTATCAGAACTTTATTGAGGGCCCACGCACCGTAACCGAATTCTGCAGACAGGTAATTTAAAAAAAATACTGCCCCTTTTTACAAAATTCATTGTATGTTTATAATCATTATAAATGTCTGCTTTATGCTAAAATCGGCACTGTAGATTCATAGATTACTCATATCAAAGTAACAAGCCTCTTTTCTTTATAATTTTGGTAAATATGACTGTACTATACAAATAGTTGACCATTGCAAATATTTCTTTTGAGTAAGTGAACCATACTCCTCAGTCTTAAAGACTCAGTTGTATTACATTCCTACTGTAATATTTGTAATATTTTTCAGGAAGTGGAGCCTATGTACAAGGAATCCGACCACATTCACATCATAGCCCTGAGCAACGCCCTCAATGTAGGCGTTAGAGTCAAATATATGGATCGTGGAGAAGGCAGTCAGGTTTGTAGTAGAATAGTGATACATGTGATTTGTGTAGACATTATTTTTTGTTATCATAAATGGTGATAGGATTAGGGCAGTCTTCAGGAGTTCTGCAATCAAAACACAATAGTGTAAAAATGAATTTAGCATCATAATAGAGGACAGTGACTTGGTTTCAACTCGACCAAGCGCATTGAGAGATCTGCTATGTAAAGCAATATTATTACGTGTCAGGATGGTAGGTTCGAATAAAATGCCAAATTCCGCAATCACGTCTTATTATCACTATTCCACAAAGAACACTACTACAATGTTCACTGATCAACACTAATAATAACACTAATCACTGCACAAATCACTAAACTATCGCCTCGAAGTTAACTCTTTGAGATCGTATTTCAAACTGAATTGATTGCGAGGGACCGCCCTTATGTACAAAAATTGCATTATCTAGAAAAGTCGACCACACACAGTACGATCAACGTAACTTGACCGGATTGAAGTTAGGTTTTTATCACTTTCGCGCATGTCATAGAGATGCTACCCTAAAATTACTTACGAAATCAAATCGATTAAAAATACTAACAACATTTTAATTCAACAATATAAAAACACTATTTAAATGAGTTCATAAAAGTTAAAATTTAGAACAGTTACAGTAAATACTAAAGAAACTTTGAAAAACAATTTCTTTACGAAAATAATCACAAAAAAACATGAGTTAGTGATAGTTCATATTCTATTCTATTCTACTAATTATGACAATGTAACGCGTAATCGCATATCTTATTCTCTTGGTTTAGTTACCGCCCCCGCCCCCCGCTTCCTGTCACCATTTACTTCCAAAAAATGCATCTGCGCAACCACTTGTCGCCTACTTCAGTCCGGCCTAGTTACGTTGATCCAACTGTATTAGTAGCCAGTTTCGGGAACGTCACGCACACAAACAAGTTGTTTACATTTCGCGGGGAGTAGGCACGCGCGTACATAGTTGTTTTTGTTTATTGATGCACTCGCGTGTGTTCTACGTGCTTCTCGAACATTCGAGTCGTTCGTTCGTAACAATATTAACGTTGGTTCATGGATCGACGGTTTTCTATAAATGTTACACACTTCTGCGTGTTAAGCATCTCCCGGTCCTGTCAGATTTCGATCTAGAGTGAGAGAATGAAGATTGCACTTGTATCTGCCCCCACATTTGTTGTGAACAACATTTCCGACACAATTGAGTAATTTTTGATGAGATTGCACGCCGTGACTGTAATTATAAAGTATAATCCATTTGATAGTTCTTATCTCCTCTTGGACCCTGGACTGAACAAAGTTTTGTTTGCAGGTGATAGCTCACGACTTCCCCGAGGGTTCCAAGCCGCTGGTCCACCTGCTGTACCGGCCCGGCCACTACGACATTCTGTACGCGTGATCCGCAACAACATAACCTCTTACCATAATAAACGTTAATTATCTTACGTATTATATGACTTTTATTTTATTCTGCTTTATAAAGGTTTGAAATACATTAGGGTTCATTCACTTTTTTTTTCGGGTTCGCGGCAAGTCCGTGTAAAGTGTCAAAATCTTGACGTATTTGTAAATAGAGAGCTGCGCTGAGAAATGCTGCATCAACGCGTATGCGCGGCGGACATCTTTGAGCGCACCGCGCATGCGCTAGTTCGCACGGGCTTGTCATGACAACGAAATAGACCCCGGCCGCACCGAATCGCACTTTCCCATGCTTCTATTCTTTTGTTAAATAAGTGCTTATTACACTACACTGAATGAAGACAGTCTGGCTCTACTAATTCGATATACCTATACTTCTGGTTGAAGTAGGATATGGATACATTCAGTGTAGCGCATTTGAACCATCATTTACTAGAGCGAGTAGAGGGGGTTGCAAAGCGGTATATAATCTATGGCCGAGCGCCTTGTACATTCGTGAGCGTCGTTAAGATGGCGGAACCAAGCCTTGGCTCAGTCGCACTTCCCCTTTAGTAAATGACAGTTCTAACTCACATAAAAAACACTTAGAACAGTCATTTACAAGGCGCGAGTAGACGTAGGAAAGTGCGATTCGGTGCGGCCAGATGAATTCTGCTGGTCCGAGGCCAGATATAGGCTAGAACGAGATCAAATTTTGATGAAGCACCCGCCGTATAAGTACCTCGCGGGGGGTGGAGGTGGGGAGCAAATCATTTCACCAGGGTCCATATTCACTATCTTTTTTTTCGTTTTCGCGTCAAACCCGTATATAACTGTCAAAATCTTGTCATAATGGTCTAACTAAAGAGAGCTGCACTTAGAAACGCACCGCGCATGCGCAAATACGCGTGTGCTTGCCGCGAAAACGAAAAAAAAAACGTAGTGAATAAGGACCCAGACATCGCCTAATAAGGGGCGGTGCAAATGATGGTTCCTTAGCCGGAGGACGCTTTCGGCGTCCCCTGACCTATGGCGGCTGTAGCGGTCGCTCCGTTCGGCCTATGGACATCCTTGGATGTAGTTCAACCATAAGGTCCTTTTTACACGTTCCGGTTTTAATCCGACGCCGGTTAGACGGCGCCCGGCTACCCGGCGCGAAGTATGGCTACCGGAACATGTGCAAGCTACAGTAGGTACATAGCCATACACTTCACACCCGAGTGTGCTCAAAGATTAGGTAGTTCCTAGTAATGTAAAGAATTAGTCTTGCCTACTAGGATGTCGTTATTGTTGGTTATTCCAGAACCTGTATCACTGATACGCGGAAGAGTGATGGAATTATGCTTTCCATCCTCCTCCCAAAGTGTCCCAAGTCCTCTAGATGTGTTTTGCCTTGATAAAACTTATCGTCAATGCGGCCGAGCCCCACACCAAAATCTTAGTTGTTCAGAGAGAACAGTTAAAAATTTCGGATCTGTCACTGATATTGATGTCTGATAAGGTTTTATTTGTATAACAAAATTAGTCGTGATTTTTGCGTAAAGGTGTAATCCAGGAAAAAAAATCTTCAAGCTTTCACATAAATACAGGGTGTAACAGGTGTGGTCAAATTTTAGCAGCGGATAGAGTGTGTTATCAGTATTGCACCTACCATGTTGCCATAGCTGGTTGTATTAATATTACATAGTTATAACCAGTTATGTTTACTCTTTGGTTATAGCATATTATTTTTGTCAAAATCCAGTAGTGAAACAGGTATGGCATAAGAATTATACCTCCCCCTGGTACAAAATTCGATTGGATTATTATGGCATAGAACTTTTTAAGTCATACTTTTTTTTATTATTAACGCCGGTTTTGATAAAATTAGATATGTGTACATACCAACCCTCCATATGACCACACCTTTCTGTTACATTTTGTATATGTAGTCCTTCCTCAAGTTTGAAGCTACCCTTCTACAACAAATTTATTAAAAAACGGCCCAGTATTTCCAGACATTCATTACACATGACAAACAAATCTTTCCTCTTCAGAACAAAGATTAACAACTTCATTACAGCCATCCATCAAGAAATAAAACAAAACATTATCAGAAATTGAATATATTGAAAAGTCAATAACCAATCTGCTTACGGAATGCGACCAAACAGAATCACTTATAAAACGACAAATTAAAAAATTGTCCTTACAAAACTAACACTTAGCAATTATCTGCAGAAATAAACACCATCTGACTCCCGTTTTGGCTTCATACCGGCGAAGAATGCCTTGATATCTTCCTCTTTGACAATCTCCTTCCTATCTTTGAAACTCTTTAAGAAGTCAAGTAATTTATCTCTCATTTTGTTATACTCTGTTAAAGCGTTAATCTGTTGTATTCTGTCTAAAGAAGATAGTGCCTGAAGACCTTTTTCGTACTGCGACGCACCAGCATCAACATTTTCTTTGCCCAAACTTTCATAAGCTGAAACTGTGTCATCGGAATCAATTAAGAAAAGCACACTCAAGTCCTTGTACATAGATATGCATTCACCACAAGTGCATAACTTCTGTCGAAAATTGGAAGGCCAAAATGTTGCTCCTTTGTGCAACCTCTTAACGTTTTTAGGTTTTGCACATTTAGAATCCAGTTTAAGTTTCTTGGGAGAATTCTGATCCATTACTTCAGTGCTAAGTTTCCTTTTATTCTCATTGGTGACTTCCGTTGCATTATCTACTTTGTTCTCATTACTAGAAGGTTCTATTTTACTTGTATCGTCATCATTTGGTTCACTTTTATTGTCTGTTTCATTTAAAGCATCATTATCACCATTTAATACTTTTTCTGATGGAGATTCGGTTTCTAGTTTGTTATCATCAGCTGATTCTATTTTAGATGTATCCGTTTCAATATCATTAGATTCTTTCGTTTCAGAACTTACTTGCGTCTCATCGCCTTTATTTTCGTTATTTTGATTATTTTCGTCCATTTCTACATCAGATTTCTCTATCCCTACATTTTCAGACACATCTTCTTGTTTATTCTCACTTTCAGGCATATTTACATCATCTGACTTTGGAGTTTCAGCATTATCTTCAGCTTCCTTGCTTGCAGACTCTGTTTGGTCACTGGATTTCTCATTATCATTACATTCAACATCTTTAGCTTCTGTTGTAGTCTCTAATAAAGCATCAATAGCATCCATTACTGCATCAGTTTTAGCGTCGTCTTCCTTTTTAGACGTATCTTGCGATGTATCAGGTACTACAATATCACTAGATTCAGGAACTGGGTTAGCATCTTTACTTTCTGGTTTGTTTTGTTCTACAGGCGATTCTTCAGTATTGTTACTATCGTCTTTGCTGTCGGAAATATCTGTTTTGGATTCCTCGGCTGTAGTCTCTTCAACAGTCGTTGATTTTTCCTCTTCCTCAAGGTTATCTGATGTCAACGCTCTAATGTCATCCATCAGTTGATCTTCAGTTTTGTTGCTGTCAGTTTTATCAGAATCAGCTTTAGTATCAGTTGTGGATTGATCTTCTTTTTGGTCTTGTGTATCATCTGAATTTTCAACTTTATCAGTTTCCATGTTTTGCTCATCTTTAGTAACATCACTGTGTACTTCCTGATTTTCACTTTCAGTATCTTTTTGTTCTATAGCATCAGAGCTTGCCTTTGGTTCTTCATCAATTTCTTTAGTTGACTCTAAAATTTGTTCTGGTTGATTGTTAGCATCTGAATCAATTTGTTCATCAGAATTATTTGTACTGTCTTTAGGTTTTTCTTCTGTAGAATTATCTTCAGCATTTTTTATTTCCTCATCACTTGTGGCATCATTCTTAGCTTTATCTTCTAACATATCAACATCAGCTCCTTTAGCATCTGCTTCTATTTCTAAATTACTTTCTACTATACCATTTGACACATTCTCTTTCGCTACATCTCCATTACAATGAGAATCATCAGAAACACTACCATTAACAGTTAGAATATCAACATCAACAGACTCAACATTAACAGCAAACTTGCTATAATCATGCAAAAACTCATTTTTCTCCATACATGCCTTGCAAACCATTTCTGAATACTGTTCATTGACTGGGACAACAGCATCTAAATGAGAAGCATGAAGCCAGTCTTCACAGATAATACACTGGATCATATCATCCTCAACAGTTGATTCAGGATCAGGATAAGGCCTTTGACAAATACAATATAATCCACTGAAGTTTTGATTGTAAATATTATCATTGTTTAGGTCTGTCTTATTAGGGGTGAATTGACATGGGTGAGAATTGAACTTAGGGTTGCCACAGTCACATCGGAAGTTTCTTTTTGTGTATAATTCAACAAGTTCATGGTTTTCATGGCAGTTTAAGCTGCAGGCAAGGCAGACTCCGGCTCTCTTGGTGGGGTCTGATTTGACATCAGGGCAGCAAGTCAGACAAGCATAGATGGCCTGCCTCTTGATGTAACCCTGTAAAGAAATTATTGCATTGTAGTTGTAATGTTATAAATTGAATACTGGAAAGGCATATTAGAGGAGGATTTGAGCCTTCAAGTCTTTATTCAGGCTTTCTTGCTGTCCTTTACAGAGTCAAACATGGGGGATATTTTACAACATCTGTTATGACAATGAAAACATACTTGTCTTTTAGTCTGGCAAGTTGGCCCAGCTTTCAAACTTTTAAACTGAACTGTTACTGAGATGTTCAATTTTTTTTACCACCCCAATTTCCTGCTAAGTGGAATTTTCAAAATATACATAACTGTATCATGTATCAATATATTTCCTTCTGTATGTGTGTTTGTCACCTAACTCCTCCTAAATGGCTGGACTGATTGGAATGAAATTTGGTATGTATATTTGAATAGGTCGCAGATTTGTACGAAAAAGTTCACCGGGACAGCTACATGACATGAGAGTGAGTTGAAATTTGGGCCGTAGAGAGAGTTGTGATGTGTGAGTGATAAGGACAAATGTTTGAAAATTCAATTTAAATGGCTGTACATGAGATTGAACAAAGATGAGGACAAAAGCTAGTACTACAATAAAATAATTTATGAAAGTTCTTGCTATGTTAAAATGTATTTGAGTTGGCATCCAGTGTAAACTGGTTAGACAGAACAAAAATCCCCAATACATAATTTAATATAAATTTTGATGCAAATTTTATGTTCATAAATTACCTTGAAGCATTGAGATATGGTTTCAAGACAAATATTTAAACAAGATAAGTCTTATAGATATCACAGGACAACTTTCTCAGTCAATCACAGTATCTGATTCCAAACTAGGTAGAGCCTGTACTATAACCACCACACAACTGATAATCATACTTATTTTCAAAATAATATGATAAGATTTATCCTGGGTGGAAATTGAACTCATATCCTGACTTTAGCTTAGCAGTCAGGGTCACAAACGATAGACAAACGGGCCTGACGGATGGGATATAGGCCAACAATAACAATCCAACCTCAAAACCTTGTCTTGAAATTGCCATTAGTAAGGAAACACCTGGGATTCTGAAGCATTTGTATTTCACTTTTATATAGACTACTTATAATACAGCAGTACTGGGAACAAGATACAGCATATTAAACAAGGTCAAGTAACAACGAATAAATTTTATAGACAGACATCTCTCATTTTAAACGCCATTGGTACTTTGAAGACATTTTGTGTCTTGTACGAAGAATGAAATTGTAAATAAGGGCTATTAAATCGTCTCATAATTATAAGACCTGGGTTTAGAAGTAAAATTATAGGCTGGAAGAGTAATTTTATAGAGAAAATGAATGGACAATAGCCGAATTTGGATGCAACGTCAGTTTGCGATCGCCATGTTTGTAAAAAACAAGGTTTTGTAAATTATAGATGATGCCGTTACCTTAGCATAGGTACAGTTCTTGTCGTCAGAAGCACCTAGAACAGCATTAGCATCTTCTTCGAAATCCTGTTGTTCTTGTAAGACATCCATCATAGTAACAACTTTGTCTCCGTCGTACTCCGCCATTTCGGCATCTTCTGAGATATTTACGGCGTCTGTAGCCATTATAAAACTAAAAATCTTAACTCAAGCACAATATTAAGAACTTGGTAGAATATTACACATTAATTATTAGAAAAGCCGGTTATATTGGGCGCGAACGAAGTTAATTTTTGTTACGTACGACAGGTGAAATTACGACGAAGTTCTAGTGTTGCCACTTAAATTTATAGAAATGTCGCCATTTTCGCTTAAATTTACCATTTGTACCATCGACAGCCTGTTTTTTCTGTTCCGTGTTGACAGCAACAAATTCTAAATATTTGTTCAAGTCCAGGAACAACAGGAAAATTTGTATGGCTTAATTTTGCCGCAAAATTGTTGTTCAAATTGTTAACATTGTTAATTGTTTTAAGGCATATAACTTTCAAAATATTAATTTATTTTCAAATAAGGCTCCCTACAGGCCTAGTTTATGATAAAACGAAATGTTATTTTTGTATTTAAACTTTCGCGATTTTTAATAAAAGGTAATTATAAGGTTCGTGCCTTTATTTACCTTTTATTAATCAAAGAATTGATATTAATTTTAAGCTTTGACTTAAACAAAGATAGTTTTGTTAACAGAGCTCAGACACCCCAACGATGACGGTTCGTTTTACGAAGAAATCCTTCACCGATTCACTGCAGAACGAAATAATTCTTGGTCGATGGTTGGTATTACGAAAAGCTTTTTCAGAATTATCCCAAAATCCAACAGGCTAGTTTTTTATTTAGCATACCTAGCCGTGCATTTAAAGCCTTATTAATTTACAGATGTGTTATGTGTTTACAAAGATAACGAAGTAAGCAAAACAATGTAATTAAAATCGATATTTAAAAAAAACTATATCAATATCAATTATTTTGTTTTAATATTATCAGTTTTCCAATTAGTATATTTCGTTACAGCCCTGGTATGTGTATCATCTACTATCTGTCCCGGTGATCTTCGTACCGCCACGTATTTTTTTTTTTATTTTTCCGATATTTTAATAGTTATTCTGCTAATTGGGACGAAGACAAACCCGACAAATCAAAGATCATGAAAATCAGCCCACGCATTGTTGAGGTCTTATATGGTATAACTAATGCGACATTATTGTATAAACTTCATAGATTTGATGAAGCTGCGCATTTTGTAATAACATTATTGGTATTGGTTATTGGTTCTAAATTCGGATGTTTTTTATGTATGTTCGCGCATAACTCCTTAATATATGGACGGATTTCACACAATATTATTTTTTTTGTTTCAAAGAGGTCTATTCCAAAATGGTTCCTTATAAATATGATGAGTTTCGGAGACAGACAACGAAACTCCTCAATAAAAGCCCGCAAATCAACCGTGGTTGAAGTCAGTTAGATGTTATTTGGCAAAAAGAAGAAATGTCTACTTATTTATTTATTTAAAAGGTACATTTACAATATACATACACAGCGTTCATATTCTAGCATGCGTTCGTAGTTGTACTTATATGTATATCAATAACAAATGTACACAGCATTCGTTTTAGATATGACAAATGTTATATGTAGGTACTACATATGTCTAAATAGTGCAGAAAATATAAAATTAAATGTGATGTGAAAAAATAGTATTTACAATTATATTACATTTGAAATTATATTAAATATTTACAACTTAAATATTAACAAAATTAAATTAGAATAAATATTAACAACTTAAGTAAAATCAAATTTAAAAATAAGATAAAATAAATTGAGTAAAATTTTGATCAGGCAACTATTGTCGGTGTTGTACAATTTTTGTTTTGAAAGTTGTGAGTTTGTCCTGAAAAATGTCGAGATTGGCTGTGCTGCTGCAAAAGGTATTGTACTCGGTACATATCGCACCAATGGTGCCTGCTTGCTGCCATTTTAATCGATATTTTAGTTTTGCTTACTTGGTTAAATTTGTTAAGACCTTAGACATGCTTCATCTTAAATGTACGAGTAAGCAAAAAACAAGCTTTTTGGGTTTTTAGGATAAATTCGTAAAACCAACCAACGACCAAGTATTATTTCGTCCCGCAGTGAAACGAAACGCAGTTTTCGGCGAAACGTTCAGTCGGTACATATAGCATTTTCAACCGACTTCAAAAAGGAGGAGGAGTTTGTTCACCGATTACGCAAAGACGGCTGGACCGATTTAATTTTTTTTTGCCGAATAAAACATAAAGACTACTAAGTATTTCATGGCACCAGCTTCAAAATGTTTAATTTGTTTTTGTTATTCTAGATAAATTATTTTTTGCTTTTTAGTTGCCTTGTAGGTATTTATTTCTGAAGTCGGTTATATTTTCTTGTAAAAGTTTTTATTTGATTAAAGCGATCAAGGGTGATTTCTGCGAAACGTTCTATTGACGAAGTGTGCTTCAACATACGTACTGAGCTCATTTTCTGCGGTATTTTCTTCCTCGCAATCGATCTCGACTTTAAGGTCTGAGTTTGAATCGAACATGGTTCATCGATAGCGTTTGCACCACTAGAACACACACTATTTGATGTTTTTCTATATAATTTTCAACACGTCGCGCCGATGCCACTTGATTCTACTTTGTTAAAAAGGTCCCGTTAAATGTAGGTACTACTTAAAACTTAATAATTTAAGAAATAAATTAATGGTAACTTGGTATTACAATTAATATAAGTTTAACAACAAAATCAATGTTTACTTTGCAAGACTAACGGCTGGTCTTAGTAATCTACCGAATGATAAATTTACCTAGAGGTAAAATGGAGCTAAAGTCAAATATATACCTCTAGTAACCAAATTCATCGACAGTTAGATTATTGAGACCAGACGTAAGCCGATTATACTGTACTACCTAACCCCATCCCCCGTGTACCCTCCCTAAAATTAATTCTGGGTACGCCTATGATATCAACCTCAATGGTTACAACATAGTGGGATATATTTGTTAGGACAAATATATAGGAACCGAATTCACAATCTCTAGCTTAGCAGCCAGGGTTTAGACCAATAGGTCAATTGATTTACCACGTTATTTTCACACCATAGAATTTCTTTCAAAATTGTAGACTCAGTAATTTCACATAAAATAATTCATTACTTAAGGGTAGATTAAGAGAATCAGGGTTCGGCTCTTTCAAAAAATTATATAGAAAACCTAAATATTGGGACACGAAAAAAAAAGTGTCACTAGTCGAAAAGTTTTTCTAGTAGATGAAATAAATAAATTTATATTAATATGATCCAGCAAATAAATCTTGAAGTTGCCTAAAAATGCAAAAACGAGCATTTTCGTATTGTCATGGCGTTCGTAATCTAACATATGTACAGTCAGCTTCAAATAGTTAGTTACACTCAAAGTGCTCAAATAAATAGATGCAACCAAAAAGTCAATAACTTCGTTACAAACAGAGTGTCCATAAAGTTCGAGACGTTCAAATCGCCATATAGATAGTTTCAGTCAAAGCGCCATATATATAGTTACAGTCATCGACGCATTACAAAAATAAACTTTACTGCTATATGTTTTAAATATAATTTCATCTGTCAGGTTCAATGATAGTTAAAATGTCATCCGAACTATAAGAAGTAGTTCTGTCCTTTTCATTTCGTGCGTGACGTCATTGATATGTCATTTGTTTGTTAAGAATTTTGTGCAAAGCTGTATACAATATTTATATTACGAGCAATAAACAGCTGGCTGAAAATAGATCTCAACCTAATAAACCTCATTGCTAAAATGAATGAGTATAAGTTAAAAGCTCCTAGTATGAGATATGAATGCTAATTTATGATTAAATAATTATGATTTTTACATCACTTTATTTAAGAAATTTATACGTATTTATTTCTACGTATTTACTATTTAAAATATACACATATTAATTAGTAAATAAGTATAAATACACACAACGAACGTCCGGAACAATAAAAATTCTCATCGGATATAAAATTTAAAAAAAAGACATAGTTGTAAAAAGTAGTAATATATTGTAAAAAATATCTTTATTTATTAAAAACGTGTATATCCACCGTCTGCGAGAATCACATCAGAAAGACGTCTGCGCATAGATTGGACAGCATTGTAGTAAAATTGCTCTCCTCTCATGGACTCCCAGATTTCATCGACATGAGTCCTTAAGGCGGCGGTGGTTCGTGCTCGAGTATTGTCCCAAACCTGAACCATTTTGCCCCACAAATTCTCAATTGGGTTTAGGTCGGGACTATGAGGCGGCATCTTAATCAATTCCAGGTCCGTGTTATCTGCCAAGTAATGCTGTACAACTCGGGAGTTGTGCACGGAACTGTTGTCTTGCACAAACCTAATTCTTCCATGAGGAAAAAATATCCTGGCTGTCGGAAGTAAAACACTTTCGAGGATCTCTTTATATCGGGCGCCATTCATTCTGCCTCCTACCTCAACGAGCTCTCCTGGTCCACTTTGACTCATCCATCCCCAAAACCCTAAGGTGATTCGACCACTACGATTGTTAGGGAGGACATTCCTTTCGTCGTATCTGGTGTTTAATGTGCGATATAATGATAGGCGTCCCTGGGCAGATGAACAAAATACTTTTTCGTCTACAAAGATTACATTCTCAAAATTGTAATTTATATAATTTTGTGCAAACTGTAGACGCTGTGCTTTAAGCCTCGGTGTTAAAATGGGTTTTTTCGCTGGAATACTATGGCGTAACCCGTGTTCTTGCAGTCGTCGCCTTATCGTGTTCTGCGATGTGCCAAATTCCATAGCGATACTCCTGGAGTTTATGAATCGGTTGGTAATAGCTCGCTGTACTATATTTCTATCACATGTTGCACTTGTTTGACGTGGACGACCAACCGAAACATGGTTATGTAATGCGCCTTCGGTTTCAAATCTCTCAATCCAACGGTATACGGTGGTTCTCTAAAAAAAATACAGAATAAGTTATTAATAAAATTTTGATTTAGATTCTACAAGATAGGTAACTCATATAAAGCGATACTTACGGATATTCCCAATTCATTTGATATTTCAGTTACTGATAGGCCTTCATTCCTCAAGAATATAATGTGATGCTTTATGTTGTCATTCACGCGATATGTATATGTAGCCATACTTAAACTTTAAATATTATTATTGCTGTAATAGATATCCGCTTGACTTACTATTGCATTTGACATTGGATATGACTGATAGACAATAACAAACAACACTAGATTGAGTGAGAAGAGGTTTTATGCGGGATGACTGTAACTATATTTATGGCGCTTTGATTGCAACTATCTATATGGCGATTTCAATGTCTCGAACTTTAAGGACACTCTGTTTGTAACGAAGTTATTGACTTTTTGGTTGCACCTATTTATTTGAGCACTTTGAGTGTAACTAACTATTTGAAGCTGACTGTACGAACGAATATTCTACTTTATTTTGACCTGCACTCCTGCGCACTGTAAAGTAATGGCTAAATATAAAATATATATAAAATAGTTTTGAGGACTAGAGTCCTCAAAACTATTTTGTATTAATACATTAACTGCATTTTTAAAAGATAGAAAAATTTGAAGTCCAGACCCAGGAATCGAACCCGAGACTTCCGTAAGCCAAACCGGGGCCAGAGTAGAACCTGGACTATGTTACTAGACCTCAAATTTCTCTATCCTTTCATGCTCGCTAGTTGGGCCCTCGCGAATTTTTCTATCTTTCAAAAATGCAATTATTGTATTTTTATAGTAATTGGCAAGAAATGCCTATAAAAATTACTATATTTTGTATTAAATATTTTCCAATTCTTAGTTTGCTAAAGTAACGGTAGGCAAAACTGTTTTGTTTTAATGCAAATAATTACTTAAATAAAACATTTTTGATTATCAATAACCGACCTAAGATAGAGATTAATCACTATTTCTATTTGCTAATGAAATGCTTAGTAAAAACCTTAAAATACTAACGGAGAGTACAGACCTAAATAAATATTATATGACATGACTTCTCGTCTCTATCTCACCTCAGAAAAAAATATATTAATTTATACAGGGGTTTTTTCTGTTTATATAAAAAAATCTACCTACTTGGCTATTGCGACTTCAACACTACAGGGCAACAACAAAAACAGACATAGTAAACACAGTAACTTATAGTGCGTTCGTCATCTATACTAATATGTTTGTTTGGTCAGCTAGTGTGTGAAATTCACGATAAAAAAAAATATAGCCGCGGATTATGATCTATCCCCTAAGTGCCTCAGTTTGATTGCTTTTTCATTCCTTGATTTTTCATATTTATGTAATGTGTTTAAATAATAGTTTTTGTGGCCGTTGCTTGCGCCATTCAAATATTGTTTTTTTGCCATATTTTTACTACTTCGAAAATTATGAATATTGGTCTTACAGTTTCAAAGGACAAGCTTTTTTTAAGGAAATTTCCTTGTATTTTTGAATCTTTTTTGAAGTTTGAAAAATCTCAAGTAGTTATTGAGACATTTGCAAAAAAGCAAACATCACTTTTATTTTTTCTCTCTTTATGTAGGCAGTTCATTCATTTTCATTTATTCATGTTCATCAGTAGGGTAGGTAGGTACCTACCTACGATTAGATCTAAATAATAAGATTTCGATGGGGTGTTCACTAAAATTTAAATAAATGATTTATTCTGGGTGGTTTATAGTAATAGTGGCCATGGTTGACACGCGTGAAACACACGCGCAAGGTGGGCGAAGGTACTTAAAACCACCGAAAGATAACGTCCATGAAGCATGTTGCGGGAGCAACAAAATTAGTATTTAAGTAACTGACTAATTATAGCAACAAAAAAATCATCAATTTTCTTTGACGGCATGTCGGATACGTCACATTTTTATTATTTAAAAAATTGGCACGTACAGCAAAAAAGGTTCGCCATCCCTGGTTTATAGGTTCCTTTCAGACTGACGTCTCCCCAAGCTGGGTCCATCTGAAGCCGGAGCTGGTTGCCAATATTTACTAATATTATAAAGCTGAAGAGTTTGTTTGTTTGTTTGAACGCAAGAATTTCAGGATCTAGTGGTTCGAATTGAAAAATTCTTTTACTGTTGGATAGCCCATTTATCGAGAAAGGCTATAGGCTATATAATATCACGCTACAATCAAAAGGAGCATAGCAGCAAAATGAAAATTGTTGCAAAAAGGAGGAAAATTTACGCAGACGAAGTTGCGCGGGTCAGCTAGTTAAATATAAGAGACCAGATCTAGAAAATAGATTATATTTAGCGGAAAACATTAAAATGAACATAAAATTATCCTCTGGATATATTAAATCATATATACTAAACACCGCAACAAAAAAACTAAAGAAGAAAAGGTACATCCAAATTTTTACGGCCGTTGCCAACATAAAGAAAACCCGCATCGGGGGATTGTAGTCTATGAAAATATATCATACCAGGCCAATAAAGACTTTTTAAATATGCCACAGTTCCTCCATTCTCAAAGGAAAGATTCCAACAACCATTTGGAATGTCCTGGTCCACAGAATCAAGGAAGTCCATGCTGTAGTTATAATCTGGTCTAGTGAGGAGGTTTGTGTTCCAACGATGCTGAGCAGGCCTTATGTGAAGGTACGACTTAAGTTGTTTTGCTTCTGGAGGGGCCAGGCCGTAAAAATGAGGATTTATGATGGTATTACCACCAGGATCTTTAAGCAGTTGTCCACGAGCACATATCTCCGCTTCATCGCATATATTACTGATAGTACCAGCTAAACGGTTTTCTTCCGAAATAATATGACATCTGTCCGGATTATTTTCCTCTAATTGTTCATCTAGAATTTTAAGTTTAAGCGCAGGTTCTCCACGGAAGGGAAATGTAGCCAGAAGTGAAAGTTGTTTGTACTTCTTTTTCGCGTGTGGCAACAGTCCCCAAAATTTAAAATCTGTTGTGTATAGATACTTTCTGTCGCGGATAGCGTCATCATTAATCCCACAAGCGATGTGATAGTCCACATCCACTGCATACAACTGCCCCCAGTACTGCATCTCTTTGAAATGGTTCTCTACTTGCAACAAAGTCAATGAATTTTGTATTATTGTTAATAATTCGTTCGTGAACATCATACCGTTTACGTTGATGTATTCCTTGTATTCCCACAGCTTGTGAACGTTCATCTTTCCAAATTAATTCTTAAGCTTGATAATAAATGAATATGACATATTAGAATGACATTTATAGCACAATAATCTATGACGCAATGAAAACCTAATACATCCTCTTTACCTCATTGACGTACGTATAGACCTGAACCGTGCCATCCACGGACCTGTATACTTGTATTAAAGAAGTCAGTGATGCCATCCTTTTCAGTTATAAAGTTAATATTGTCTGCAAAGCGTGAAAGAGAGAAAAATCTCGTAAAGCCTTTGACACAAAGTACCGTTGTCTCTTTCTAGAGAGTGCAATGGTCAATGCTCTACCCTTGCTTTACCCAAACCTAAAACAGATTTTAAATAGCTCTACTGTTTATTATGTTTAAACTGTTGCGGTTTCGATTTCCACACGGAACAATAAATTGTTGTTCAGAGTCTACATAAATTTTGTACGTTTGTAGAGTCCTCTGTGACAGTACCTATGTATATTATGTACCTAATGCGGGGGTTGCAATTTTTTAACCATTTTTTTACTCTTCCGTACTATTTTTCAAACATTTTCTCATAAACAAACCTTTTTCAAATAACAAAAAAGAATTAACCAAATAGGTGTAGCTATTCTGTAGTGATTGATGCACGTACCGTCACACATACTTTAGGTTTTTTTTATATAAGTGGGTAGGTATTTATATTTACCTAAGATTCATTAGGTATACGGCTAATTACAGATAACATTTTAAGTTAAAATGTGAAGGTAGGTAGTGAAATGAAGTGTTCTATTATCTAGGGTGTAAATGGTAAGCTAATTTTGATAAGTAAAAAAGTTGGCAATTATACGAATATAGCATGTTAATATAAAGCTTCTAAAAAATATCTACTAAGGTACAGGGCACATAGTGTTCAATTTCGGCATGAAATAATAATCTGGGCAATACAAAACAATAAAAAGCTCCTCCAACTTACTACATAGAAACACCTAAGTAACAAAAATTGTGATCATGAAAACAAAACCAAAGATATCTTTTTTCATCGCCAGTAAACTTTAACACGCAAGGGAGGCAGTAAAAGGATATATTCATCTCGTATGACAATTACCCGACATCAAATATTTGCTGGCCCTCTGTCGGTCGTAATATGTAACTTGACCGCACGAGGAACCAATATAAAAAGATCCTTCCCCTCGTAAAGATTTAAAATAAGAAGAGGCCAAGTTGTATTTTTGTGTGCAATTTACTTATTTGCCCAGATTATGGGTGATCGTGTTGCTTGTTTGCAGACTCGCGGGTGACATTTCCAAGAAAATATTGCGAAAAGTAAGTAAGTGCCTAAGAAATGATTTATGTTGCTATCCGCTTTTTTATGTTTTAAAAAAGTACACGTATTCTCCATCAAAGAAAGAATTATTTCGGTGGTATACAATTTAAGCGTTAAATTAATGATTGACATTTGGCATAATACAATACAATAATATGTAGTTATGACACAGATAATATAATACTATACTAGTAGTTATGATAATAGTGGTGAACATTTATTTTAAAGCGACGCTAGATGGCGCTATTTTCATCAATTTAAATGTTATAATTTAGCTTTCAGTTATAATGAAAAGAAATTTTCATTAATTCATATACAAATAATAAATTTATTTCCAATCACGCAATAACATTAATGTTGATTTCAAAAACAGTCCAAAACATGACATGTTTTGGACACAAAATGTACACACATTGTGTGTACATTTTGTGTTTGCTACTCCCCGCTAGATGGCATTAGTAGTTCTGCAAACGATTAACTTGAAATTGATTATTAACGTTTTTATTGCTACCCGCATATTTATTCTTTGAAAATATTTTTGTATTACAACCATTTTTCTTAAAGACTAAATACTATATGTATATATCTGCAATATATGCTAATTAATTAATGAGTGTTTTATAGGAATAAAAGAGGATTATAGAGTGTTAAGGGTACCTACCTACTACTATTGTTGTATCTGTACAGTGGTAATTTATAAATTAGGTGCGAAACAAAAACGAAATATATACATTGTTTTACAAGAAAAGGTTTTTCGTTTTACAATCATTGTTATCGAATTGTGAAACTACCTAACACTTACAGCGTCAATAAAAAATGATAATCAATCTGTAGAGGGTAACCTACCTCTTCATAACCCTACAAGAAAAGACAACCCTCTCAATTAAAACCACTAAACATTATCAACTTAAGACAACAGCCCTCAACTATGAGCCGATTTACAAGTTTACAACTGTCGAGCCGGATCGCGCGTATCGCACGTTCAGACGGTATAAGTGGGCAAGCGCGTGCCGAATCGCGCCCGCGCGACACTCGACCATTCCTGAACGAATAGAGTGGGTAATTGACGCACGTGTTGGTGCTCCCTGTTGTTTCATAGATAAAATAGTTAAATAATGGCGCTTCTATAAAGCTTTTGATGTCACGGATTTATCTGTTTTTTGTGCTATCTAAACGTCATCGCAAGTATTGTTCGGCAACATAGTTTGAAGTGCATGTTTGGGTTACTGACCGCGGTTACCGAAACGTGCATCGGCACAACCCATAACGATTGAAATACTTAACGCGATATACTATGTTCCTTATGAATAAACTTTGACTTCTCGATCGAATTCCATTCTCTGTTGTTTTTTAAATTTAATTACTTACCTACTTATTAAACCACCGTGCGCCAAGTTTCATCTTCATAAGTCTAAAGAATGATTTAAAGGTACGAACCTTTCATTTATTTACCCGATGTTTCGATCGAATTGTACCGATCGTGGTTACAGGTCGACTGATGGCAGCTTAGCGATGTCTCCGTACGGCGCGGGGTTTTTTCAACTACCCTCGCCTGGTCTTGATATTTTTTACTGTCGTTGCTTCTACACACTACACTTACTACGTCTTTACAGAGAAGATGGATACCGGCTCTCACCATATTGGAACCCTGTTGTGTCTAAGTCCTGACGTCTTAGTGCTGTCTAGGAGTGCCTAGCGGGCGTCATTTCAGAAAACCCTCATTGGAATTATTTCACAGTAAGGAAGGACTTTTCTTTTTTAAGACGACATCCGCATTAGGGTACAAGCCCTGTGTCGCGGGGGACTTTATAAACATACAAGTCACGAACACACAGTACACCCGGACTTGGAACAACAATTTGTGGATCACACAAAATGGTATCCCGTGTGGAACACGAACCCACGACCTCTTGCCTAGCAGTCGTACACTCCCATTGCGCCACATAGGCAGTCATAGGACTTGGTATGACTGACTACTTTGATTTGAGTGATAGGTACCTATACATATTTAGACTATCAGTCTCTTATTAATTTTGATTAGGCGATATGCCAAAGTAGTATACCTACTAGTAGACCCAGAATTTTATTTTGGATAGGGACTCAATCAATTCAATGGAAGGCCCATTGAGTCCGCTGAACAATCCAGGATTTCGGTTTAAGAAGAAGGTGTTTGACCGCGTGAATTTATATCAAGGTAACGGACTCAGATCATTTTCTTGGACTTCTGAGCGTCCGTCGCCTACTGGATGCGTCACTGCCACGCAAAGATGCAATGACAACGTGCCACACAACGCATGTGATAGCAATTACTGGTGGAATTTCAAATTTTCCAGTTTTCATAGTAAAATTGTAACAGAATTGTTGTCATGTGCCCAGTAGCACTAAAACTATCCAGGAGTATCAATCGGGAATCGTGTTCGGTTGTCATCATTGGACACAGCGTGGTTGGTGTCCTGTGTCCAGTATACAAAAGCAAGCCTGCTTATGTATACTCTAAGCCTGTGTCGGTCTCAAAAGTGCCTTTATAGCTAACATTTTTGATAAATTTTGCAGCAAGTTAAATACTTCAACTTCTGCGAGCTTACCGTAGGTAGTTTTACCACAATCTGACTAGAGCTTTAATTTCATCAGTATTTGTTTTATTATTTTCCGCTAAAAATCACAAGCATAGTTGCTCTGAGGTGGAAAAATTCTCAGATCAATGAACATGTATAAACGAGCCAACAAAACCGCCATATGTGCGGTCCGATTGAGTCGCGAATTAACATCTCATTGTTTTCAATCGATACCGGCTGTCTACAGTCGTGTGAACATCAATGAAATCAGAAACAATACAACCGTTCCCACAACCGCGCCCCGGGCTGCCGCGACCCGCCATTTTTCTTTCAAATTTTTAATTGTTTTCGGCGAGAGGTTGGCAGCACTGCCCCCGGGCGGTTCGTTCAGTAACTGATACCGTTGCACAAACAAGGTTAATTTCAAAGTATTCAAAAGCAATGTTTTTATATTTTGCGTTAGTTTATTTTTGTATTATGCAGGGATTAGTGATTTTGGTAACAATAGGTGGTTTGTTTAGGATTTGATGTTAATGCTTGATGCTTGTGTTGTTGACTCTGTTATAAAGTGTAGGGAGATTACATAATAAAGAAGTCTTGGGTTAAGTTTGAACTCATTACCTATCAAAATACTAACTTATTCAGTTTAGTCCATTGTTTATTTGAAGTATAGAGATAGGTTTGAAGTTTCATAGCATTCAAAGTAGGTAGGTAAAAGATCTATGCCCTAGGTAGATACAATCAGATGTACAAGATAGAATCTAATATTCACCAAGCTTTACTGTAAAAATTTGGTAACAAGGCACGAACAATTAGCAACAGAAATACTTAGGTGTATACTAGCTTAGAATCAATTTTCTTAGATGAATTGTATTATTCAGACTTAATTGTTACATAGACAAGCGTTTAAATTCATAATAATAGCTTAGAAATAATAAAAGCGAAAGTTGTGTAATAAATAATTGCAACAGACCGAACCAGCACAATGGCTTCCGAACGCAATATCAATTAACACAAGAATTAAATTCAATCTGTCGAAAACCAATTACGAGCAAGAAATACGTTCTCACAATAAGTAAAGTACAGAAATCCGATAATTCCCACAATTTTATTGTGATTGAGTGACGAATCTTGAAGTACAATAGGGTATTAGGTGCTTAATCGGCTGGACCGCGTAAACAGGGTGCGACAATGGCGCGAAATTCAGATTAAGGTTATTTATTAAACATGGCGGCTATTGTACTTGTTCGCGCGCTTCGGTGATCAGTTGCGAATTAATTGCTCAAGTTTTTGTAAGTTCAGTGATTTTAAAGTGTACTGCTAATAAGTATGAGAAAGAAAGATTTGAGATTACAGTGGGAATATATTTTAGAACGTATGTTCGGCGATTTCAAGTGAAATTTATGCACTGGAATTTTTGGCTTTCGATTTATAAGGACTTCGTCAATAAATTGTATGAATGTAGTATTAGAAAGCTCTTGTATGGCTAAGTAAGCGTAAATATAAAGTGTAATTTCTTAAAGAATATTTTAATGTAAAAGCTTTTATTGAAAGTATTTTGTGATAAGTATAGCTATTATTTAACGATTTCTTTTTTATTGAAGTTCCTATGTGATTTTAATATGCAACATTTGGAAAGATACATTCACATTAGGTATGGCTTTCGTTTTAAAGATAATCTTGCATTGAAATGTTGCAGTATTGTCTATAACTCAGTAAAGACTATCTTATCCTAGGAATAATAAAATGATAGTGTAGATAGTGATTTGATTGAGGATATGCAAAGAATGAACATAAAGAGCATATTGTATGGACCAATTAAGTACTCGATACAGCAACAAAAGTACAAAAAAACAATAACAAAATACGCAATGTTTAAAAAAATAAACTCCCAGGAGGTCGCGTGCCTCGCCATGGTCCACACGCGACTGACCCATGATGAACGAGTGTAAGTGTTACCAAGTAATCACTTGGTGATGGGGTTGCAAACTAAAATAATTGGCGTCCCGCTGCCAGACATGCGTTAATGTTTTTGTAATGATGAGTCCCTTTATCCAAGTGCGGATTATGTTATTGTTTTCAGATTTGTATTTTTGAACGACGTCCGCTTTGTAAATAGTATGTAACAAATAAACAGTACGAATTGTTGTTGCAGTGGTTTGGAGATGTGGTGGAGTAGAGAATATAATTGTTTTGTATTTGAAAAAGTGTATAAGCAAATCTCACGACACTTTTTTTTGCAAGAAACCATCTAAAACTGGATTAAATTGAGTAAAAATTTGTTTTGATAATTTTTTACCGATTTTGACATTCATTGCTACCCCCCGCCCTCCCGCCTCCACCATGCGAGCAACACACAGTTGACCAATGAGATTATTATTAATCTATCCTATGTCCTTCTTACGATATCTCACCAGAGGAAGGGAAGGATCCAAACTTTTCCAAAATCACCTCACGTAATTTATTGATGCTCCCTTATCGAGATAAAAACTATCCTATGTCGTTCCCTGGGTCTTAAACTATCTCCATGACAAATTTGATCTAGTTAAGTCTAGTGGTTTAAGCGTGAAAAAGTAAGAGACAGTCAGAGTTACTTTCACATTTGTAATTAGTACGCAAGTATGGATTTAGAAAAAAATGTCTTAGAACAATTCATACATCGGCCATCTGAACCTGTGTTATGGCAGCCAGACAACTGACAAACATCTTATAGGTATTTCTCAAGAAATTGGTAGGTATTACATACTATAAAAAATCGACAAAGACAGAACCAATAATACCGTTCATCAGAGATAAAAATTTATCCTGGATGGGATCCGAACCCACGTCCTTCGGTCTAGCTTTTAGGGTCACTAACCACTAGATCCGCCGTCAGCTAGTTTTCATACATATATATCTACATATTTTTAGATAATTTTGCTGTTGGTATTCCTAATAGGTACCTTCTTGTAATTCTTTTAAATACTAACAGACAATATTCAAAGGCCAATACCTAATTTGAAATAGGTGTTAAAGATTGTGAGTTCGATTCCCATACGGTACAAAACATTGTACGAACCATAAACTGTTTATTTATATCTAACTAGCTTTCGCCCGCGGCTTCGCCCGCGTGGATGTCGGTTTTATAAAAAAATATATTTTTTATTCTTAATAAAAAGTATCCTATGTTACTTCTAATACCTCCAAGAATATGTGTAAAAAGTTTCATGATGATCGGTTAAGTAGATTTCGCGTGAAAGCGTAACAAACAAACTTACATTCACATTTATATATTAGTAGGAATAATTAGGTATTCTCCCTAACTACTATAATCACAGGGAAACTCAATTCGATAATGAAGTACATTATTTCTTCCTTTATGTACAGAGTATGATAATCTAATTAACACAGTCACAGACGCATTTATCTAATGATAAAAAAAATACCAACAAGTTATATTTGTTACCTAACATTTTACAACGGACAACACTGAATAGAAATGTCAAATACAAACGTTATGGATTTAAAAATATTTTCGATCAATCTTATTATATTCTTTTCTTAGAGCAGTACCTACCTAGTGACACATAAATCGAATAAAGATCGATAATTTTAGCCAAATTTCTATCCCAATGTAGGTATGCTTTTCTTATTCAATATTGCTCATGTTAAACACAAAAAGCATAACGGTAGCGGTCTATCAGTTTCAACAGAGGCAGTGACAGACATACATTCATTTTGATGGATGGTTTGTGGCACATTCTTACAAAGTGGCGATGTTTTCTGTAGATGGAGACATGGCTGGGCTTATTTTGGTTTTATTTTCATGTAAATAATAGTAAACGTTGAGAAAAGCAAGAAAGCTTTGAAGTAATTGTTTTCTCGGACCGTACTTATATAATAAACTAGCTGACCCGCGCAACTTCGTCTGCGTAAATTTTCCCCATTTTTGCAAACATTTTTACTTGCTGCTCCGCTCCCATTAGTTGTAGCGCGATGTTTTATAGCCTATAGCATTCCTCGATAAATGGGCTATCTAAAAGTGAAATATTTTTTTCAATTTGGACCCGGAGTTTCTGAGATTATCGCGTTCAAACAAACAAACAAACTCTTCTCTCTCTTCTAATATTATAGTATAGTTATAAATGTTAGGGGTGGATAACCCTTATCACTTAGGGGCATGAATAATAGATTGTAATTTTCCCTTTTTTCTTCCTTTTTTTTTATAACATTTTTCATTGCTGCTCCGCTCCTATTGGTCGTAGCGTGATGTTATAACCTATAGTCTTCCTCGATAAATGGGCTATCCAACAATAAAATATTTTTTTCAGTGCAGCCCAGTAGTTCTTGAGATTATCGCATTCAAACAAACAAACAAACTCTTAGGGGTATGAAAAATAGATGTTGGCCGATTCTCATAGATACCGGATAAGCACAAAAAATTTCATCAAAATCGGTCAAGCCGTTTCGGAGGAGTATGGCAACGAAAACTGTGACACGAGAATTTTATATATTAGATTAAATGATATTCTCAACATATACCCTCAACTAAAATTAAATTGTAAAGCATCGGTAACAACATTCCGCAAATCTCTTAATTATATCGAAACTAAAAAGCTATTATCACCTTAGCAATTCATCTGTCTATGAATCAACACAAACATATGAAATTCTTCTCTATTACACACTCCACACACCAACACACACTTCCTATGAAAGCCTAAGTAAAAGGTAAACTATTATTATTTTTTATTTAATTGTTTTAGCGAGCCTACTCTCATACTGTCATAATAATAATATTTAAGATGTTTTGTAAAATTATTGTTTGTATTTTTATACAGGTTTTGTAAAAAACCTACAACAGGCATCAGTCTCTCACAAAGACTTGATTCCTTAGCTCAAACAAAATGTATACCTACTAGCTCTAAGTCATAACTTGTGAGATAGAATAATAAACGTTTATTATTATATTAATTTACCAATTTTTAGCATTTACCAATAGGTTCGACTTTCACATGGGACAGAGTAACGGGGTTAGGCCGTCACTCGTTGTTTTCTTTAATTTATTTACCAATATAGTCAGCTTTCGTATTCGCCAGTTTTTAAAGTTTGTTTACTTAGATTTAGAAAAAAAATAATGCGGAAGGCGGAGGACCGGATGTTGTGGCGTAAGTTAAGAGAGGCCTATGTCCAGCAGTGGACTGATACAGGCTGATTGATTGATACTTAGTTGGTCTTTTTATTAAATATATGACCAGCGCAAATTCGTATGCGTTAATTTTCCCTGTTTTCGAGATTTTGTCAGATTTTTCATTGCTGCTCCGCTCCTATTGGTCTTAGCGTGATTTTACATAGTCTTTCTCTATAAATGGGCTATCCAAGAGTAAAATATTTTTTTCAATTCGACCCAGTAGTTCTTGAGATTATCGCTTTTAAACAAAC
The DNA here is from genome assembly GCA_945859575.2 of Herminia tarsipennalis. Lineage (NCBI taxonomy): Eukaryota > Metazoa > Arthropoda > Insecta > Lepidoptera > Erebidae > Herminia > Herminia tarsipennalis. Next base: position 1,313,421 of record OX243834.2, on the reverse strand, counting down.
AAACAAACTCTTATAGATTGACACTTACATATTTATTATTATAGAGGACTACCTATTGGGCGTATTGTCATTTACGTATACAAAACGGCACAACAGACACCACCTACTGTTTTGCAGTTACAAGTTCCGAAGCCTTAAATATCGCCCTCGCATCTGCCCTAAAATAAATTTAATTACAAATTCATCTCATTCTAAGAAATTTCCGAACGTACAACAAAACGTCAAAAGATTGACACTCCTTATTTGAAAATTCGAACTTGGAAGTGATTAAATTCGGTTTAAACAGTTTTGTAAGCCATAATAACAAAATTGTCTGTATGTGTAGCAAATAGGGTTGCCAACTACAACTAATATTTCCCCCTAAATCTTACACCTTTAAACGAGCCATTGATATACATATATATAATCTTAATCTCGGCAACGGCTCAACTCAAGCGATTTCTATGAAATTTAGTATTCGGGGGGTTTTGGGGACGATAAATCGAGCTAGCTAGTCTCATTTTTAGAACACATCGTTTTTAAAAAAACCGAGCTAAGTTCGGTCATCCAGGTACTTAAAATTAAAAAAACAAATAGGTACCTACCGATGAAAAAACATCCCCCTAAAAGAAAACCAGTCAAGTATGAGACTGTGGGTCGCTTGCTCGCTCGGCGGAGTGCAATTGACTGACTCAACACTGGTCAAGTGTAAGTGTGAGATTTCTGTTATAACTCCCTAAAAAATCCCCATCCCCATTTCCCCCTAAATCCGAGGAGAAAACCTCTAAGTTGGCAACCCAGCTAGCAAATAAAGGGTGCGCCGACATCTGCATGAGACACGATCAATTATCACTATTGTTACAAATCTACAATAAGGTAACACGTCGTCGCGCCATATTGAGATGTTGAGTCATCTTTAGCTTACGTTATGTTGAGTGACGTATTGTAAACTAACCAATATAATCTGGTTAAATACGAATAGCTGCTTCGGGCATTCGCTACACTAAGTACCTACACAAATTATTTCGATTGATGCCAAGTTCTGCTCTCATTGGCTCTATCTATTTCATTGCCAACCTGGCCCAAATGTACCTAGATGTGAAACTATATCTACAATTTCCAAAATTAAATTATTTGACGATAATCTATTTTGCTGTTTTCTTTACATTAGTACTTTAGTACTTTTGACTTTGACTTAAAGCAGTTTTGAATTATCGTCCCACAGCGAGTGCTACATATATTTATTTACTCCAAGACCCACGCCACAAAAATATCCTCTACACCAATTCGAACTCTAACATTCTAATTTTAAAATTTAAATTTGAATCCTTTGTGACGTTGACAGGTGCGTTCAGAAACCGGGCCAACCTCCCACTGGTTGGCAACAATGCGACACTAGTCGTTCACAATGCAAAGGCGCGCTTCCATTCAGGCTCACGTGTCGAACGACTTAATTAAATCGGATACACGTAAGAATGTGGGCAGATGATTTATTTAACAATTGATGTTGTGCTCTCTAGAGGCTTGTTTTGCTACAATATCTTGAGAAAGCTTTCGGCTGATATTCTCACGATTTTTCGGATAAAGATATTTATACATATTGGTTGACTTAGAAAATGGTTTTAAACATTATATCACATGATAAATTGACACATCGCAGTATGATTTTACTAACAATTAAGTTGTTACAGGTGGATAAAGTTACCTATCATCTGTTCTATTTTTATCATCATGAACAGAAATACACACTAATATACACACATAGAATAACAATAATATACACACACATCTTATGTGTGTGTATATTATTGTTATTTTAAAATAAATTCATTAGCTGTCGGACAAACTCAAAGGGGACACCCAGCAGAGTAGATTATTATGACAAACTAATACTAACTGTCAAATTTTCTCTTAAGATTTATCCTAAGCAGCATAGCGAACCATCCATAACATCCTAATAATATTTGTTCACAAGTTTGTAATCTACACCGACTATTGTCGGCTGGTCCTTTCTAATCCTCTTTGCTCAAATGCCATTTCCTGAATAGCGTTAAAATCGCAAATCCGTCACATTCGGACAATCAAAGAGCGAAAACGTGCGACAGCCTCAAAGAGACTCGTAAGCAATCGTTAGTGGGTACAAAATCGACCCCCCGCCGACAAATCCGATCGAAACTGCAAAAGGAGCGCGGTAAAAAAAAATAAAAAAAAACATTGGCAGAATGGACTCGAGACCGCGACAAATGACAGATGTTTAAAAAAAGTTTGGTAGAAATCTCGTTTATGGTGGACGGAGGGTTTGTTTGCAAATTGGGAGAAATCGAGCGAAGGGGTGCAATTATTGTCATTAAGTGACTATAAGAGGGTTAATAGTTTATCCCTATTAGTGCGGTGTCCTGTTTGGTGAATTTTGTCGTGTGTCGTTGGTAGTTTTGCTGGGAAGCCGTTAGCAGTATTCATTTTATCTGATCCATACTTTTTACTATGTTTGCTAAGTTTATAAACGCCTATAAACATATAGGTACACTATTGTAGAAATAAATAGAACAAATTGAATTGCTAGATGTAAAATCAAAAGTACCCTCTGTTTCCAATGATTTTCATTTTCTTATTTTTATCCTTTGATTATATAATGTCTAGATTCCTAATCCGTCATTTAAAATTGAAGCAATGAACTGTCAAAAAGTACAGTCAAACGGACGTACTTTTTGAGAGGTAAGGAGACTCCTATCAGATGTTCTAGCTATAGTTATTCTAGCGCGCCATTATCAACGAGTGTCAAACGACAAAAATAGTATTTTTATAGGCTTACTGAGGGAATGCTCAATCTAGACATTATCTATTCAAAGTTTTTATCTTATTTTGATTCACTTAAAAGTATGTTTAAACGAGATGTTTACTGAAAATAAATGAAGAATTTAATTATACACTAAGGTATCAGGAGACAATCAATGATAATAATATGATCCTGTCGCCCCTATAATCTACATTATTTTTAATTCCAAAATGACTTTTCTTTACGTAAAACACAAATTCGTGAAACTTATAACTTTATAAGTCCTATAAGTTTTAGGAATTAGTCTTATTTATAACGAGTTATTGCCCAAGCTCCTAAACTAATACCTACCTAATAGGTATTATAATAATATCTTGGGACAACTAATACAATGTGATCTGATCCCAGACTAAGCAGAGCTTGTATTATAGCTAATACCAACTGATAAACATACTTATATATTTATAAATACATACATAATATAGATAAAATACACCCAGTCACAGAATAAACCATCGTGCTCATCACACAAAGTTTTATCCTGGGTGGGGATCAAACGCATGACCTGCGGTTTATCAGTCAGCGTCACTAACCACTAGACCAACAGGCCCATATACTTGACTATTAATACGACGAGTTTTTATTGCCTGTTCTTTTCTCGGGCTTTACCTATTGTTTGCGAACAGGCATTACAAGTAAATGTAGAATCGACTTTTCACAAGTCTAGTATTTTGCTTCCGAAGTGAATAAAACATTTTTATTATATTATTATTTTATTAAATATTACCTACCTATGATATTGTTTTATGGACATACTTATTTATATCAATTGCAACAGTTTTTTAAATTCATTTTTTTTCAATTTTAATGCACAGAGTCGAGCTTGGGCACATGTTAACAAAGAATCGTTAAAATTAATAACTGTTGTCTGTTCGTGTTTTGTACAAATGAAAGCAATTATAAGTCGACAGCGTGTTTACCAACACAGCGATATCAAATATTTTTAAATAAATAGATATAAACCTATATCTTAGGTTTTCACGATAGAGGTGCTAATGGTACATTGATGTAGGCACGGACTACGCCATCCCTTTCAATAAAAAAATAAATATTGACTGCAAAGCGTGAAAGAGAGAAAAAGTCTTTATAGGTATAGGTATTGTTTAAAAAATATTTTTTTTTGGGTTCCTGATATTTCTATTCTACAACATAAAGCTCAGTTTGCACCTACCAAGCAGAAGCTTAAGTATTTACCATAGACCATTATGATTTTTATACGAAACAGGATCGTCTGGCGTTAAAAAAAAAATTGGTGAGAATTGTTGTTTTTTTTTCTAACTGTTTTGTGCAACTTTTTATGATGAAGTAGGTCTGTTTTAGATATAACCAGTTTAAAATCCTGTAAAATAATAGTTTTACATTACCAGATCTGAGATATAGGTATATACCTACTTATTAGGTAAGTAAATGATAAAATCAAACAGCACAATTACACATTTATCCATCGAAACTTAAACTGAAATATTTACAGAATAATATCACTACATATAATTAGTAGGTTTTTTTCGTTATTCATCAAAGATAAATCATTTCTATTCAAGCACTTTGAACCATTACAATCCCTGGCCTAATATGTATACCTACTTATCTATAACTAACATTATAAAGCTGAAGAGTTTGTTTGTTTGTTTGAACGCGGTAATCTCAGGAACTCCTGGTCAGAATTGAAAAATTCTTGTACTGTTGGATAGCCCATTTATCGAGGATACCTATATATTACGCAGACCAAGTTGTGCAGCAAATTATTCATATTATGTGAGTAGCAGTAGTTATAAAAACTGCTTTTTGGCGTCAGTCTCCGTTAATATTCTTTCAGGAGGATACAACTACAATAGTGATATAAAAATCATATCTACATCGTTACATGAAGTTAATTTTCATATTACAATCATTGTTTAGCACCTTGCCATTTAAATGAAGTCAAAATGATTTCTTTACTAAAACGTTTCTAAAGTTACCTAAATTGAATATTTCTCAGAAAACTTTCACAAACAGCAGTTAACAACTCATTGTAGGCAATAATCGGTAGGCTTTTACAAAACTTGACACTTTAAGGACTATATAATAATGAAATATCTCGCAGCCATCAGCTGCGCTGTCCATAATAGCAACTTTTTTTTATCTGTTAACAGTTGCTTTTGGCGCCTTGTGGTCAAAATGTCACCGCCATTTTGAACGCACCTGTGCACGTGCTACTAAAAAAAAACAACTACAGAGGTTTTATAAAGTTCTTTTTTATAGTTAGTTGAAGGCTGATTAGTAGGTATGGCTTTGCTTTTAGGTTCGTGATACAGTGGCGACGAAGCAGAGTAACGTTATGTAGTACATACCACTGTCAGTTTTTAAAAGAGGTTGCTTTCATCGGTGTCGAAGAGCGCGAGCCGTTTATCATCTGCATCAAGCCAAAAGTGTTTTTCCTACTCTATTTTAGATGTAGGTAAGTATTATGTTGTTATTATGTAGCTATAGCTGTGTTAGTACCTAACTCTTAAATTAATAACATTAATAGGTAGTTACTATTTTTATGTGACCAGCCCCTTTTAAATAACGATTTATAAATTGTTTATTCTAAGTGTATATTGTATGCATTCGTGGCAGTGTGTACCTACTCAAGAGCCAGGTGTACAGTTATTTTAAAAACCACTTGTATGGAACCATTTATATACTGAGTCGATTCAATAATCATATCGAAACAAGCAATACAAATCAGTAAAACATGGCAATAAGGTATAAAACTGCTTACTTTTATTTTTTAAATTGTTCGCACTTTCAATCGTCAACCCAAAACACTCGTTTAAAAATCGAACAACATAAAGTTTAAAAAAAGCCACCATTGTTTTATAGCTGCTCAATTGAGTTCTAAAATTAAACAACCTCTATGGTCTTTGATTTAAAAAATAAAAGGAATAAATATATCTTTTATTTTTTAAGGGTGCTCATGTTAACAAAGGGCGGGAAAGTATCTATTGGAGACCGGAACGTTTCGGAGAGCTTCCGGGCGCTCTTGTCGCGTAGCGCGCGCTCGAGTGCCGGGCGAAGCCAACATGGCGACAATATTAATCAATATTTCAACAACATTACCCGCGCCTAGAGAGCAGCTCTCAAGATGGAGACAGCTACTTGCTGACTTTCATTTCGTGTCTCAAGATATTTAAGTAGGTATGTTTGTAACATTCTGTTTGAAGGGAAATTAGGGAGAAGTTTAAGAATAAGGATCAAACAACGTTTTGTAGGAGGATCTCTTCATACTTTATCTTAAGGCAATTTCATTCATAGACCTACATATTAAGTTGTAGGCTTTGATTATATAATGTCTAGATGGAGCATTCGCTCAATAAGCCTATAAAAAAATAAAGCATTCATTTAATAGAAGCTTTGACGTTTGACACTCGTTGATGAGAATAACTATGGCTAAAACATCGGATGGCAGCTTTTTTACCTCTCAAAAAGTACGTCCATTTGACCGTACTTTTTGACAGTTCTTTGCTTCAATTTTAGATACCGGATTAGGAATCTAGACATTATATAATCAAAGGTTGTAGGCAGTATTTCTAACCAGCTAAAGAAAGTGGTTCTGTGCTGTGTTGTTCGCTATTCGACTTCCAAAACATAGAGGTAAAAGTCTGTGAAATTTTAATTAAGCGATATTCTTTCCTCTGTTTTTTACAACACTTAACACTTTATTTGATTTTCATTTAAAGTCCATTTATTTAAGTGTGATCAGACGATCGAACTTAGGTAGACACTTAGTGTTGTCTAATTGATGAAATACAGTGAGTGAATCTTTTATGTCGTAATCACCTGGTTTATGCGTGACCAATGGCCGATGATCCCAGTTTGCCAGACAAAATCACATTGTTTTATTGAAGCTATAACCAGGGCCCCCCTAGGGTTGAGCAAGTGGAACGGTCGCTCTAGGCGCAAGGTGGCAAGGGACGCCAAAAAGTCCAGCAGATAATATTAACAGTAGAAAATGGTGAGCGTCGACCATAGAGAGAGCTGAAAAATCGCTCTACCTTGATCTCGGGCTGGGCCTGGCGCAGCGCTGGCTATATACAGCTACTGCTAAGTATTTACAGCCGTACAAATCGTAACATATATATCAAGTTGTTAACCAATAAGAAAATAATCTAACAATAAAATTACATTTAACTAAATCCTTTGTGCTAAGCACTTGAACTCCAAAAGCTGATTCCATTCCGGTAGGTTTAATTTAAATAAAAAAACAAAACAACAATAGGTTTTCAAACAAACGGTTGAGCAAATTGTGTTCGAATGCGCACGCGCACCCGTGGAGTTGCCGCCAGAGGGCGCCTCTGGGCGGGTGCAAAGTTTCGCCTACCCTCACTCGTGTTACAAAACACCGAGAGTTTACAGAAGGTAAACTTAATTCATAGCTACTCACTCGAGCAACACAGTCGTATGCCGAGTCCACACGCTTGTCATACCTCGTCAAGCATCAACACATTCAAATATGTAGGTACTTAGATAGGAAGTTTGGCTTGAGTTGAAAGGATTTCCAAGCGTTTGTCCCCGACCCGTTTGGTGTCAGATTTTAATACGCAAATCAAAGAAATTTTGCAGCAAGCGTTTGTGACGCGTCTACACGTTTTGTGTTTGTACAGAGGTTTGGAGTTTGCGATAAGTGGGAAACGTGTGAATCCGGTATTTCCTTTAAGAACAGAGATATCATCGCCCATCGCGCTAATAATTTGGAACCATTTCAGGGGGTTTAGACAAGGTACATTCGTTGCGTGGCGAATTCGTTCGCAAAAAATAAAAAAATGTCTATGGTCTCCATAGCAAACGTCTAATTCTATACTTTATTTCTTTTACATTATCGACTTCGCTTTTCGAATGTGACTTTGTCTAGACCCCCTGATCACCTTGCTTGTAAGGTGTTCAGAGATTCCGTGTCTGTGAATGATGTACTTATTTGTTTAAACTTACCTTCTGTACCCTCAGTATTTAGTGCTTTTGTCTATAGTTCAGTGTTGAATTGTGGAAATAATAGGGTTTTTAGATTTGGTGCCTGAGCAGTGCGAGCCATGGGGTATGTGTGCACAATTTGCTTCAAATGCCTCGGGCTAATGAGGCAAGACAGTGGTGACGGTTTTGACTTTCGACTCACGTGGTTTTGGATATTTATCGTGTTTCTTTTTACCCGACTGCGGCTTGCCCGGCTGCGGAGGGTTATGTGTTCGACGTGTAGGGTAAAAGCCAGAGAGGTGCCCCCTTTTTCAAAAAAGCTCTACAATTAAACAAAATGAACACTTCAAGAATAATACTATGTATATATATAGGTATAGGTTGTAACAGAAAGATGTGGTCATATTCAAGGGTTGGTATGTGCCCATGATACTGAGTGCACATACCTACCTAATTTTATCAAAATCGGAGTACCCTAATACGCTTGAAACAAAAAAAATTAAACTAAAAAACCCGCCTGTAAAAAGACAGAAACAAGACAGCCTCCATATTTAATGTCATGCAGTCGCAAGCATTAATGAATTCAGTTAAACTTAATATCGTAGGTACCTCCGGCCGCTTAAAACTTTGTGTGATGAGCACGATGGTTTATTCTGTGTCTGGGTTGTGATTTATCTATATTATGTATGTAGTTAGAAATATATAAGTATGTTAATTAGTTGTATGATTGTCATGGTACAGGCTCTACCTAGTTTGGGATCAGATGGCGCTGTGTTATTTGCCCTAAGACATTAATATAGGGGTGATTACCTACTAGCTGACACTTGGAACTTCGTCTGCGTACATTTTGACATTCATAAAAAAATACAAAAAAAATGTTTACAACCTATTCTCATATTTACCAAATATACCTACAAAAAACTCATTAAAATCGGTCATGCCGTTTTGGAAGAGTTCGACGGTGTCGAAATCCTCCAAACGGTTTCCGTGACACGAGATTTTTATACATTAGATTATTATTATTATTGAAGTGTTATCATAACATTGGACTGAGGTAAAGCTGTTACACCCTTTCGGGGTCTAATAACCAGCCTAGGTACAGTCATAATCCCCATAAGCCCCATAGCCTTTCATAGAATCGAACTCGTAACAGACCAGCATTAAATAATACCTACAAGCTAAATTATTACAAAACAAAAAACTCGACTGCTTAAAATTAATAACTAAATATTTTGGCGCCGTTAATATTACAATAAAAAAACCGCCATTTTTTTTTTGTAATTTTGATGTACCCAGTGTCACTCTCACAACTGAGACGAATGATACTTCTCAAGTAAAAAACTTGGCAAGTACATGTCGGGCCACGCACAATGTAGGGTTCCGTATTCCCTCCCCCTCCGTCCGAATAATGTGGCTTGATAAGTGGGTTTTCTGTTGTTTTTGTTTCATACTTACAACGTTATATCTACTTAATAATACTTTTCAATGGAATTTGTACGAGAATTTTGTTACTTCTTATTTGATCAGCTTTTCCTCGTAAACTTGTAAAGCCTACTGAGCTGCGATAGTTTTCCTTTTAATTTCAATATATATACTACTACCGTGATTTTTTTCACATACCCAACAGCAAACATTTAGCTGGTAGGGGGGAGGGGGGGGACACTTGACTCTAACAAAAGTTTGCATATTTTACAAACGGATCCCTAAATCTAAAAATCGTCTTCTCAACCCCAAAACGTTTTTGAAAGACCTATCTAATTATACCCCACACGATGGGGTAGGTGAGAAAAAAATCACCCCCCAATTTACATATAGGAGATTTTATTCTTTCACTTTGTCGGCGTAAGTAATATGCGTATTCATGCAAAATTACAGCCTCCTAGCACTAACAGTCTCTAAGCAATAGTGCATTCGGACGGACGGACATGGCGAAACCTTAAGAGTTCTGTTTTGCCATTTTGGCTACGGAACCCTAAAAAATCCATCAAGCCATCTAGGCTCACTCGAAAAACATAACCGTCCTTACACAGTCAAATTTTAACCCAGTCTTTATAAAGTACGGTATCACAAAGTTGATTCGAAGCCGTACGATACATCAATATCAACACAGAGGAAGCCATGGGAACGTTGCAATCAATGGAAGCTGGACAAATAACAAATAAACAAGGCAACCCTGTAGAAAAACAAGCGTGTTTGTCTAACAGAAGAGTATTTGATTTCTATTTAAAGACAACTATAAACATGACTGTCACATTTATAATTAAACTTTCGCGATTTATAAGTACCTATAATAAACAGGGTGATTTTTAACTACTACTAATATTATAAATGTGAAAGTAACTCTGTCTGTTTGTTACGCTTTCACGCTCAAACAGCTAAACCGATTTAGATGAAATTTGGTATGGAGATAGTTTGAGTCCCTGGGAAGGACATAGAATAGTTTTTATCGCGATAACCGACATCTACACGGTCGGAGGTATACCAATAACCTCCCGCTCGTAGCTTCTTTACATTACACTAAATAACTTTGTAAAATCAGTCTTGAAAAATATTTAATAAATTAACCCTTAATCACCTACCACTTGTTTTTGGAGTTATGACCTTAATCACCTACAGAATATTTTACTGGAGTAAAATAATTGTTTATTGTGAGGTTTAGGCCCTCAACCTGACAAAGAAACATCGATTTTACTCCGGGGTGTGTTGTGTGACAAAGTGGAAGTAATAATATTAAAATTATATTACAGTAGGATCAACGTAACTTGACCGGATTGAAGTTGGCGAAAAGTGGTTGCACAGATAAATTTTTAGTAGTAAATGGTGACAAGAAGCGGGGTTCGGGGCGGTAACTAAACCAAGAGAATTAGAGACGCATTACATTGTCATAATTAATATTACTAACTCATGTTTTTTGTAATTTTTTTCGTAAAGAAATTGTTTTTCAAACTTTCTTTAATATTTACTGTAACTATTCTAAATTTAAACTTAAATAGAATTTATATTGTTGAACTTAAATTTTTGTTAGTATGAAACATAATTAATCGTTTTCGTAAGTAATTTTACGGTCGCATCTCTATGACATGCGCGAAAGTGATAAGAACCTAACTTCAATCCAGTTTAGTTGTCGTTGATCCAACTGTACGTTTTTTTTTCTTAATTTGATGTAATGTAAAAAAGCCAAGATCGGAAGGTCAAAAATGAATATATATTAAAAATCAACATGTATATTTTTTATTTTCAACCAGTTATTGAAATGATGTACCTACGAATACGGACTTCTGACCATTATGCTAGTATCGGACACCATCAAATAAGTACGTAATCATACTTCTTACAAACTAGTTAAGTACGTATTTTGTTTAAATGATCTCTAGATTCATATAAGGTGGTAATCAAACTCACGGCCTTTTGCTGCAATCGTATAAATTCTAGTCTTAAACCACTGACTGGCTTTTATTAATAAAATTAAAAAAATAAAGAAAAATTCTTTATTCACTTAGGATGCAAAACAACTCTTGTGATACGTCGGGATTCTACATGTACATGTAATGCCAAGTTCGCAAACAATAGGTAAAGCCGGAGAAAAGAACCTGGCAATAAAAACTCGCAGCCACTCCTTTCAAATTGCCAATTTTACAATGTTTGAATGTTTATAAACTTGATATGGGGGTAAGGTGCTGCGACTAATATACTATACACCATGTTAAAGGACTGATGCAAACTGTATTATCAAAAAGTTGAAACATGAGATAACCCAAAATTTGCCTTAGTGGGTACAATATAGTAGGATCTACTTACAACAAAGGGTTTTTTTTATTTTTATTTTTTTAAAAAGATGTGGAAAGGAGTTCTACATTACTAGCAATCCTGCTAACCGCTCCAACTAAACTCGAAAGCATGTGTTAGGAGTGGGTTCACGTCGTTAGTATAATTGGGTAGGATTCGAAACCGCGACCTCACGATTACGAGCCCAATCCTCGAGCCTTAGCCATTAGGCTACCGCCGCTTAAAAGGTAAAAACTATATGTTCTTGGTCAAAGTACTTATAACGAATGATTAAATATAATAGAGTTGACTCACCCCGCTTTAAACCTCCTCAAAATTATAATCCTAGGGGGGGAGGGAGACCAAAAGTCAACGGCTACCATAAAAACTTATATTTTAACAACCACACCAAGTAACTTTCTAAAAATCCCATTATTCTAAAGCATTTCCCTCAAAAAACATTCACAAACGATTTTGACTCGGCGACCAACAATCTGAAACATTGTTCTGCACGTCACCGTCGTACAGTGGGCCGGTAATTGCTCCAATCTGAACAAAAACACGCGCCAGTGTCGTATTTATTTATTTACTTAGTATTTACAGTAACGAGTGCTGTTGCCCGAGGCTCGAAACAATGTGAAACAGTTTTTTGGCAGCGTTTGTCGGTTTTCATGTACCCCTGTGCTGTATTTTGTAATGAGTTGACGTGATGTTGGTGGGAAATACTTTTAAAGATTTTTTTTATTGTTTTTTTAATCTATTTCGTTGATGTAGGTCTAACGGAGGATTAGTAACGCTTTCGATATATTTCTGTGCTAGTTTATTAAGCAGGTAACTAAAATAATATTTTTATGTCTAAAAATCTTAAATTATTCCGAACTAGCTTTCGATGTCGGTTATCGCGATAACCGACATATGTATGAATCTTAGTAATATAAGTATAAAAGCGAAAGTTTGGATAGATGGATGTTTAAAATTTAAATACGCCAGAACGGCATAATCAATTTTAATGAAATTAGGTACAGAGATAGATTACATAAATGACAAAACTTAAATGGATGGATGTATGAATGGATGAATGTTTGTAATTCAAACACGCCGGAACGACTTAACGGATCCGAATGTAGTTTGGAAATAGCACATAGGCTACTTTTACGATTCCCGTATGTTATACACGCAATTTTTTTTTCTTTGCAACCAAAGTAATCTCTAGGTATTAAATAATCATAGATATAAGTATTAACATTAGTTTTTTTAAAATCAGGTATATAAACAAAATGGACTGTGCCTGAAATTAAAGTTATTATTACACTGACGGACTCATAAACTGCATCAAAGTTCAGGTTTACTCTAAAAGGATTTTTTTATAATAAGTATGCAAACTTTTTAGATTAAATTATATAAATATGGAAAGACTGGCTCTTAATCTTAAAAAAAAATTAAATTTAAAAATAGAACTGCGGTAAAACAAATGAATATAGCCGGGAAAAGAAAATTTACTCGTAGTATCAGATTTGCGTGTTATTTATAGCAAAGTTTTAAATTAATTCTCATTGATTTTTTTTGTTTGGTCAATTGAATTATTGTTACCAGCATAATTGTTGGGTTAGTTTTTTAACACATCGAGAGTTTTTGAACCATAATATGGATACTTCGTCCGAACAAGCGGCACAAATTGTAGCATTGGTGCGGGAGGGCTTGGATCAACGAACGATTGGTAGAAATTTAAATTTAAACCAGTCTACGGTTTGTAGAATATACAGAAGGTTTGTAGAGACAGGTTCTTACAGGAGGAGACGTGGTACAGGCAGAACTCGAGCAACCACAGGTCGTGATGACCGATTTATTGTTACAACTTCCCTGCGAAATCGTTTCCTCACGTCAGTTAACATCAAAACCGAGCTTAATGAAGTGCGTGGAAAAAACGTGTGTGCACGAACAATAAGAAGAAGGTTAAAGGAAGCGGCTATCACCCCTTTTAGACCAGCAAATGGTCCAAAGTTGTCTGCAGCTCACAGACAAGCTCGCTTAAGATTTGCGCGTCATCACCTGAATTGGACAGAAGAGCAGTGGGCCTCTGTATTGTTCACGGACGAGTGTAGGACATGTTTATATGGTGCAGATGGTCGCAGAAGAGTCTATCGTCGACGTGGGGAGCGATATGCTCAAAGTTGCATTGAGGAGCGTGTTCCTTTTGGAGGCGGTTCATGTATGGTCTGGGGTGGCATATCGATGAACGGGCGAACAGAACTTGTGTTCATAGACATGGTCCGTCAAAACGGTAATAGAGGGGGTTTGACAGCACATCGCTACATAACAGAGATATTAGAAGATCACGTGGTGCCTTACATGGGATTCATAGGCGAAAATTTTACTTTAATGCAGGATAATGCCCGGCCGCATGCAGCTGCACAAGTTCAACATTATTGCGAAGAGGTTGGGATACGTACAATGAATTGGCCAGCACGCAGCCCGGATCTTAATCCCATCGAGCATGTTTGGGACAATTTAAAAAGAGCTGTATATGCGAGAAACCCTTCGCCTACGACAGTGGCAGCACTAAGAAACAGCACTTTCAGAAGAATGGGACAATATTCCGCAAGATCTTTTAAAAACCCTTATAAAATCTATGCGGAACCGATTAGAATCCGTAATAAGGGCACGTGGGGGTAATACACCTTATTAAAACACAAATAAACCCTTGCATAAAGTTTGTGTCTATTGTTAAAACCAATTTTTTAATTAAACAATTTTTCCTTAAACTTCTGTTTTTTCTTCAAAAAAGGTCTTAAGGTCCTTTCCAGTACATAAACTTAAACTTAAAGATATGATCCTACGCTGTTTTAAAGTTCACGAACCAATCTAGAGGTTTCAATTTAAATCTGTATAGAAAGTTTGCATACTTGGTTAAAATATTTATTTCAAAGTCGTCTATTACTTTGATGCAGTTTATAAGTCCGTCAGTGTATTATTAAATACAGGCGAAGTGGCAGTGGGCTGGCCATATTAGCCGAAGAACCGACAATCGTTGGGGTAAACGAGTTCTTGAGTGGAGACCGCGTCTCGGCAAACGTAGTGTAGGACGCCCTCAGGCCAGGTGAAGTGGTGATCTAGGCAAAACGGCTGGCAGGAGCTGGATGCGAGAAGCCGAGGATAGAACAAAGCGACTGCGATAGGTTGATGATGAAGTCACAGTTAAAAGTAAGTTATATTGTTATAAAGTAGGTAGGTACTTAGGATACAGACAAGATTTTCTGGCTAGGTTTCCTTTTAATCTACTTCAATACCTATGGTGAGAAAGTAATCTATACTAAATATTAAAAAGCTGAAGAGTTTGTTTGTTTGAACGGTAATCCCAGGAACTACTGATCCGAATTGAAACATTCTTTTACTGTTGGATAGCCCATTTATCGAGGAAGGCTAAAGGTTATATAACATCACGCTACGACCAAAAGGAGCGGAGCAGCAATGACAAATGTTGCAAAAACGGGGAAAAATTACGCAGACGAAGTGCGGGACAGCTAGTCTTTAATATTATCGTAAAAATGAGTTGCATTTTTTATCTACACGAATTTTAATACAAGTAAATATATAAAGGTATCTAAACATCTATGTACAACAAGAATAAGTGTATAAAGCTGTCCGTTACAATACGTTGTTAAATATTTGTCAGCCAGTACTAAACACGACTGTGGACGACTTGTTTCATAATGTAGGGTGAACAACGATCTTGTGAAATTGGGCACTGTCCTGTTTCAAATTATTAATAACATGGGACAACTAACAAACGGTTATCTGATCTCAAATTAGGCAAAACCTATCGCAACTAGATAAGTGATAAATACCCAAATATCGGGCAAACATTCATGCTCATTAAACAAAACATTATCTTTTGTAGGATTCAAACTCACGATCTAAGGCTTATCAGTCAGTGTCACTAACCACTACACGAACATTTCTCTGAATCATCTATATTTAAGCTACTAATTTATGTTTGCAATACAAACTTCATTTTCAGTATTAAAATAGTATAAGTACTAGTTTATACTCAAGGAATTTGCTGAAAGGGTTTGAATGAAATTGAATGCGCAGATAAACCTCGAAGAATATCCCTTATTCATAATAGAACTGTTAATAATATAATTTGATCTAGCTAATGTTTTGTCTTCGTTACTCACTGTATTTTCAAATAAATTAGAAGAAAGCAAAGCATTCCTTACAAGATGTTCGCTATAATAATCGATTGTATCGAGATTGCGTGTTACGGAACGCACCTGTCAAATAAGATATAGCTGTCATCTGGTTGTCTTTGGTCTATTCGCGCCTCTTGGTTTTGGTTCGCGCTTATGCTTATTGAAAATTGTTAAAACTATTAGAATTATTGAAAACTAGCCTTTGTTCGGCGCATATGGGAAAGGTCGACCTAGTGATCCAACAATATTGTGGTGTGACCTGGACTTGACCTCGAAGTCACACACACGGTGACTTTATTAATTTGTGAAATAGACTAATAATTTGTGCATTGTGTGAACAATACGTGAATATAGATTGGTGATTCACTGTAGGCAACTATTTACCAAGCTATTTTTTTTTTATTGTTTTCAAATATATGTATACAAATATGTTCTACATATTTAAGTACTAGTATTATTGAACATATCTATAGTTTTACTTCTTTAATCTTGCTTATTGTACTTCAGACTACTCTCATTAATTACATTCTCCTCTACCAAAGGTTTACTGTCAAAAACTCAATGTTGAGTTAAGTTCGTCTTTGTACATAGGTAATTACTATGTATTTTGTAATATTGTTTGTTATTTTTTTGTGTACAATAAAAAAAATGAATTTAAAATATATCTTTTACTGTGTTTTAAGACTGTCCCGTCTGTTTTCTAAAGCGTGGTCGCCATCCTCGTTCCGTATCAATTGCCTCAATCGTGGTATAAACACGCGCCGCGGTTGCGCCCGTCAGCGCGGATCGCTCTACAACTACGCTCTGATGTACAGTTCGTTTTGGAAAATAAAGAAATGTTTTGAGCATTTTATACACAGCTCTATGGATGTTTAAGAATTGATGTAGCTGTTATAGTGAGTTTTGGTTGTAGGTTTATGTAGAGTTCCGCACTTCTTGCCATTTATGCTTGAAATTTGTACACATTGCGGCCATTGCGATACGGTCGAAACGTTGGGCAATAAACAAGGTAGGTATCTTACCTTAAATTATTTACGCGATTAAGACCCGTAGTAGATACATATAACTTTATAACATTTATGCTTGGTAGGTATTTATATACATAGGTGGATCTAGGGGGACCCCCCCACTAGATCCGCCGTGGGACTCCTGGAGACGGTTGTTTCGTGCCCCCCCTCCAAGGTTTTCTTAGAGCACCCTTCTCCCCGTCTATTTCTATCGCAACTGTTTTTCTTATAGTCACAGTGATAGGACTTTTAAAAATGTTATACTTACTTAATTAGTTAAAAGTTAAAAATTTAACTAAATGTACTTATGTAGTATTATCTATATGTATTATAGTTGGTACCTAAGTACATAGTTGTAAATCTCTGTGGTAAAATAAGATATGAAATTGCATTAAATATAAAAACAATTAATTCCTACAACTTTTTACTTGTAGCTATTAACTAAATCACTGCGTCGATTTTAGTGAATTTTACGTATATAGCCCTTGATATATCTCGAAAATGAAGTAACGCAATCGAAGCCAAAACCTAGTATTAAAACTGTTATGCCTACATACTATTAGGTAGGCAATACTGTAATCTCAGTAGGTATACCTACCTACCATTGTATATGGAGATACGATGTTATGAAACAGTATAAAACAAACACACACACACATATACAAGGAGTTGTGGGCGTGTCGTGTGGGCGGGTCCGACACTTACCGGAGTGATCCGATTTTCCGATTTCTTCCCAGAAATGAGATTCTTCGGTGAAAATCGGTTTGTTATCGTTGTAGTTGATTTACATGTGGTGTTGTTAATTATATACTGAATTGATCAATGAACATATCCTTTTAATTATCTAGGTTCAATTAAAAACTATGGTTTTGAAACTACATACCTACAAGGTTATTTTTGGTATACCTAGTGCAAAGCTCAGACACCAGAACAAGATTTTTACTTCAAGAATTCATATAAAAAAAAATGAAAATATTGAAAATTTGCAAAGTTATAAGCCACTAGCTGTCCCGCGCAACTTCGTATGCGTACATTCCCCATTTTTGCAATATTTTTCATTACTGCTCCGCTCCTATTGGTCTTAGCGTGATGTTATATAGCCTATAGCCTTCCTCGATAAATGGACTATCTAACAGTGAAAGATTTTTTCAATTCGGACTAGTAGTTCCTGAGATTGCCGCGTTCAAACAAACAAACTCTTTAGCTTTATAATATTACACTTGTTACAGACCCTTCAACCAAAACACAGTGATGTGTTAACATCACTATTTCACGGAAGAATAACTGACATTGTTGTGGTACCAACGAGACGGCCTATGACTTAGACCTACTTCACCCCCTTAGAGTTCAAGTTTCCTGAAATTTCAATTTTTTAGGTAGGTAGGTACTAAGGTTTTAGCTAGGTGTGGATGAATAAATGAATTGAGTCAGGACTAACATAGGAAGATTACTTGATGAAAATAAAATTATAGTAGGTAATTTTTATAGACATTTCTTGCCAATTACTTTATTAATACAATAATTTCATGTTTAAAAGATAGGTGGTTCGATTCCGGCCTCGGTTTGGCATACGTAAGTCTTGGGTTCGATTCCTGGGTCTGAACTTCAAATATTTTTCTATCTTTCAAAAATGCAATTAATGTATGTATTTAAAATAAAAATTCTCTAATCTACCTACAACTAGGTAGGTACTATAAATTCGAAAGTTTTGATGGATGAATGTTTGTTACTTAATTACGCAAGAATGGATTAACGGATCTGGATGAAATATGAGTAAAACCGGAACAGAGATAGATTACAGTTTTTAATCTCGAATAAAATGTAAAATATCCAGTCAGTTGTGGACAGAACTGATATGACTCTACATTCTATATTTATGTCAAGTTTGTAACACAACAGTTAGGTATAAGCTGTTGTTGTTCTGTGATTAATAAAAATAGGTCATTAACATGACATAGGTGCCTAAATACTTAGATAATATTTACACACATTGCTAGTTTTGTTTAAAAAATAAATAGTACCTTTTAAGTATTATTATTTGTTTTTTATTATTTTTCCTACCTTACCTACTAAAAACTTAAAGAAGAGAATGAAGAGTTTAAAGAAAAACCTTGAAAATGGTTTATTAATGGAGTATCTAATTAATATTTAGATTGGGTATATCTTTAAGCGGCGGTAACCATGACTAAGGCATCGGTCTCGCTATCTTGAGGTCGCGGGTTCGAATCCGACTTACCCATTATTCTACCGACGTGAACCCACTCCTAACATGTCAAGCCATTGAGTTTAGCTGGAGAGGTTAACAAGATTGGGAGTAATGTGGGACTCAATCCCACATTGATAGTTATCTTTTATTAAACAAAAAAAAAACCTATCTAAATATTAGTTAGATACTATACCTAGTTATGATAATACGCGCTAAATAAAAACGAACTAAGTGGTAGGTATTCTAATTGTCTATGTTTTTATTATTATTAACTTATTCTTTGTCTAGTTACCTAATATGTAGCTAACATACTAACAATGAGTATTATTCAATTAAAGCTTATTTTCCTGAGGTTTTGCCCGCCTTAAGGTTGATTTTGATTGAAATTTGAAATCCATCTCACCCTTAGGTAGTGAATTTATAAAAACCCGGATTATAGCGGATGATAACTACCGGGGTGCCAAATTTCAATCAAATACGGTCAGTAGTTTAAGCTGTGTGATCGGTAGGAATCAGTCATGTTTCCTTTTATAATATACCTAGATACTCGTAGGTACAGATATTTAATAAGCTACTAACAATATATAAATACGTACTTTTAAAAACCCGTTTCAAAACCAGAGCATTGTTCAACGAACAAAAAAACCATAATTAATTAATCTACCAACTTTTTACTACAATAAATAAAATTAATAGCATCATTGTCACAAGACACAAATGCTGACGTACCAACTAATTTGTCAACCATATTAAACGATGAAATAAAAAAACAACATCTGCCATAAACTATTAACAATTACAAACACTAAATAAACTTTTAAACAACGCGTGAAATATTAAAAAAAAATGTTTACAAACCATGACTGATCATTTTAATTTCAACGTATAAATACAACCCTATGAAAAATTCCCTTGCAACTAGAAACAAGATATACAAAAAAAAGAAACCATATCTTTTGTGCAATAAGGTTGAAATTTGATTGTAACATGCGATATACCACCCCATTTGTGATGGTAGGAGGTCCTATAGTAAAGGAGGTGTGTAGAGGCGGAGCTTCAAACATGTTCTGTTCGCCAGTCGAGTGCCAGCGGCCCGCCATGCCGCACGACCATGACACCTCCGCACAGTTTCACCATCAGAAACTTACTTCCCGAAGCCACATCACGTTCACCATCCCCATCAGATACTGAACTTGACGTCACTGGCACGGAGACACCGCCCCCAGGCTCCTCAACATCAACACCAGAAAAGAAAAACGAAAAACCAGCTTACAGCTACAATGCCCTAATAATGATGGCAATCAGAAGTAGTCCAGAGAAAAGACTCACTTTGAACGGAATCTATGAATACATAATGAAGAATTTTCCATATTACAAAGAAAATAAACAAGGATGGCAGAATTCTATACGACATAACTTGAGTTTGAACAAATGTTTCGTCAAAGTTCCAAGACATTACGATGACCCTGGAAAAGGGAATTACTGGATGCTGGATCCGTCTTCTGATGACGTATTCATTGGTGGTACGACGGGCAAACTGAGAAGACGGTCGACCGCTGCTTCTAGATCGAGATTAGCTGCTTTTAAAAGAGGAGCGTTGCTGCATCCAATGTTCGGGAATCCGTATGCGTCTCTAGTTGGATTGTATCCACCTTTGCTGTCTGTTTATGGAAGGTATGCTTTGCCTAGTCCTTTGTTGAGGCTTCCACCGCCCCCTCCGAGTCCATACCATCAGTTGTATAGGAGGATTCATGGTATAGCGCCTCCTGGAAGCCCGCCTTCTCAAGAGGACTCGCAGTATATGAAACACAGTTGATAAGTGATGATAAAGATTGTATGTCTGAAAAAGTGACTGTGATAATGTGGATAATGTAAAAAGTGCTACTTTATTTATTATTAATGTAAGATTAATATTTAAATTTAACTTAATGAGGCTTAATTATAAGTTACGAAGCAATAAACGATGTTTTCGAAACGATTTTTGAGTGTTTATTGTTGGTTTTTGGGGTGTAAGTCTCTGAAAGAGATTGGGTTTAGGCCTAATTATTTTTGCAGCTGAAGCATAGAGTTCTCTTTTTTTACAAAGACAATAGGTTTACTTAGGGTTATTCATATCAAGATCTTTAGCTTTTTTTAGTAAATAGATAGGTACGAAGTCTTTTCAGAAATCATTTTACTTTCTTATAGGTACCTAAAGATTTTTATCGAAAGATTATTGGTTAATCAGATTTGTTACAAGTATTTTTTTTTTGTTTATGATGTTATGCACTTATTGATTGTTCTGTTATTTAACGAATTAAATAACCTTTATTCAAATGTTATTGTAGTTTATGATCTATGGAAAAATTAATTGCTGTTCGTGAGTGTCGTAAAGATTCGCAGATCTAATCGTTTTTGTTTGTTTGTTTTGTTCGTCTTATTATTGGGATGTTTTAGAAAAAAGAAAAATTGCAAAGGAACAAGAAAAAATCGAAATTGGAAGTTTTGTATAGGAATAACTACTTTTTTGGTCAAATAGATTAGATATTTAGGTACGAAGTTCACCCAGAAATTCTTAGATGAAATTTAGAACTTGTCTGTAAACCGTTTTTTTGTCTTTGGCATCGAAAGTCTTATACGAATGAACCAATTTGAATGCGTTTTTTTCTTAATTGAAAACTGTTTTTTTTTGCGGAGGTTGACAATAAGATAAGTTTTAACATAAAAAAAAAAAACCGCTCCCGTTAAGCGTGCATGCACTTTTACAAATATTCATTATGGGACGTGTGGAAATTGAACCCTTCTTGCACAGCAGTCGTATACACTTCAATTGCGCCACCGAGGCACACGATATGAAATAAAAAACCGATTAGTGTTATCAGCAGCTGCTTTTGAGTGAATGTTGTCGCTCGCGTGTCGCCTCCTTCAAGCTGCAACCTACCTCTAAACCAATTTTTATCAAAATTGGTTTGGTAGTTCCAAAGATTACCTCCTTACAAATAAAATCTTTACAGTATTGGCTTTAGATAATAAAAAACTTATCCAAACAATGTCTCTGATTGTAAAGCTAGGTCGTAATTTATCTATAATTTGTATGTATTTAGAAATATGTTTTTCAGTTGAAGAGATGAGATGAGATGGCGTTGTGTGAGTTGTCCCACGATATTTTTTATTATAATTCGAACTTGAACTCTTAGAAATCACAAAAGTATGAGTATTTAATCTTACAGTGCCAGTATGAGAGTTAAGGACATATGTTATTGAATTCTATACTTTGGTACAAGCTGTTGGCTGCAACTTCGTTCGGATGGAAGTTTTAAAAATCTATTTCATCCCACGGGTACCGTTACTTTTTTCCGGGCTGAAAGTAGCCTATGGGGTGTTCCAAACTATAATCTTTGTGTCACATTTTATTTTATTTTATCTAGATCCGGTTAGCTGATCTGGTGTGATTGGAAACATCCATTCTTCGAAAAAAACATTCGGATATTTAGGGCTCCGTAGCCAAAATGGCGTATTTTGCTATGGAGGACAGAGGAGGACGCCGTCCGTCTGACCGTCTGTCTGTCCCCAGGTCCTTAGTACTTGAAAGCTGTAATTTGGCATGGATATACCTACATATTGCATAGATCGATAATGCGGTAAAATAAAATCTTAAAACACATTTACTTAGGGTTTCCGTATCCAAACTAACTAACTAACTAACATAACTCTAATTTTTTTCACATCTCCAAACACAACCAAGTAGCTGGCAGGAGGGGACACTTGACTAGAGTTAGGTAGGTAGATATAATGAAATTAAAGGGCAAACTATCACAGCTTAGTAGGCTTTACAAGTTACAGCCGACCAAGTGAGAAGTTTGACTACCTCTGTGGCGCAGTGGGAGTGTATCCGACTGCTACGCAAGAGGTCTAGAGGGAGGAGGAGGGTTCGATCCCTACCCAGGATAAAACTTTGTGTGATGAGCACGATGGTTTATTCTGTGTCTGGGTGTTATTTATCTATAATATGTATATATTTAAAAATATATATGTATGTTTATCAGTTGTCTGGTTTCCATAGTACCATCTATGCTTAGTTTGGGATCAGATAGCGTTGTGTGAGTTGTCCCAAGATATTATATTAGATATTATTAAGTAACTAGTTAAATTTTACGAATATTGTAAGTAGTAAGTATGAAACAAAAACAACAAAAACCCCACTTCTTATAGGGACCTATAAGAAGTGGGGTTTTTGTTGTTTTTGCATTATTGTGCTAGACAGCTACGGAACCCTACATTGTACGTGACCCAACATACACTTGCCAGGTTTTATTTATAATCTGCTTTAAATAGCTTATAGCAATGTGGGACCACAATCCCACATTGCTAGTTATCTTTTTTATAAAAAAAAATATAGTATAACTTAAAGTTGCTCTCGATGTCTGCGCTTAGATCCTTTGAACTACGCAACGGATTTGAAGCAGTTTTTAGCAATAGATAGAGTGATTCAATAGGAAGGTTTATATGTATAAAACTTCATTCCGCGGTAACGGGATCCACGCGTACGAAGTCGTGGGTATCCGCTAGTAATATACAACGTTATTCTTAGTATAGTGCAAACCTGAAAGTAGTTTGCTCAGAATCAGTAACACAATCCATTGGGGTACAATCCATTGGTTTTTTGTCCATGTTATATTTTCCAATTAAATAATGAATCAATAATTAAATAATTCATTAATCATTCTAATAGTCTAAATCAACAATATGATGTGAAATGTGATCACCACTTATTTTTCAATAATAACCATGGATTACGTACTACGAGACGCAATGAGCACGATAGCGCGAACAACACAAGACAACTTGAATGGCTAATAACTCTGCAAGTTTCAATATTTTAAGCGATTTTTTGAAGTAAAAATCTTGTTGGAGTGTCTGAGCTTTGCACTGTAACATAAATAACCTTGAATAAAACAAAAAAAGTTTCTATACCTGGTACAGACTTTGAAACCAACCAACTGATGTGTCCCATATCGGTTTCATGAGAAAAGCGAAGATAGTTTTAAACCATTAAAACAATAAATAGTTAATAAACAAACAGGCCAAATGCCTACTCATGTATACTGATATGATGACATGAGTAGGCATTTGGCCTTTGCTGTGCCATTTTTGATACAGAATGACTCTGTTCAATCATGTCTTGCAGTTGTAACTTCACCCTTTTAATCATTCATATCACAGGCTGTTCACACGTTGACTGACAAACCACGCCCCTTTTCCAAAGCAGTGCACAGTAGGGTTGCCTATATTTAAAGTTTGGGCTAACATTGTTTTGTTTGTACAGTAACTTCATTAAAAATAGGGTTGGCAGTGACATCCCGGTATTGTTATCTGTTCTTATGCAGTTAGCTTGCTTTTAGATGACATTAAGCGCTCAACATATGTTGATGCGTTTACAACTTCTTTCATATTGTTCTAGGCATTCATAAAACATAGTAATACGCGGATCCAGAACTTTGTTTTTGGGGAGGGTTTGGACTTGTGAAAATTTAATGTACCTCCCGTATAGTATCTAAAGTATCTAAATTGGTAATGTATTTTTTTTATTACCTATCCCATCGTGTGGCGTATCATTAGATAGATCTTTTAAAAATATTTTGGGGTAGTGAATATCATTTTACGATTTAGGGATCCGTTTGTGAAATATTAAGCCTTATGCGGCCTCTGTGGCGCCGTGGCAGTGTGTCCGACTGTTAAGCAAGAGGTCGTGGGTTCGATTCCCACACGGTACACCACTTTGTGTGATCCACAAAATGTTGTTCCAGGTCTGGGTGTACTTTGTGTCCGTGATTTGTAAAGTCTCCCGCAGTAAAAGATTTTTTCAATTCGGACCTGTAGTATTTTTTCAAAACAAACTCTTCAGCTTTATAATATTAGTATAGATATTTCAAATTATCATCAGATCAATTTAAAATATTAAAGGCACACTTGTAGTGATTTCATAGTGATTCACATTTACTCTTAAAAACACTAGTTGGTGGTGAAGTGGAACTGATAATGAAGATGAAACCATTCAATATTTCAAAGTTTGCGATTCAATTACTTTAATATGGCATTGAGTAGCATTTTATTCTCGTCATACTACTATTACACAATGTAATAGAGCTGATGGTGAATTAACATGTGAACTCCTCAACAAATAACAATATTTTGCAAAAGAATTAGCCTTCAACGACTACAATCAGCGTTTGGAGAGTCTGCCCCACCTCTAACAACAGTTTTTAGATGGTTAAAGGGATAAAACTAACCTCGAAGATGACCATAGCTGAAGTGGTCGCCTACAAACGGCAGTAACTGTAGAAAATGTGTGGACTACTTAAATGATGATGCGAGAAGACCCACAAATAACTTACTCGGACATTGAGAAGATTCTTGGCGTTAGTTCGCAGAGTGTTAACATTATTTTGCATCAGCATCTTGGGATGAGGAAGCTTTGTTGTCGATGAATCCCGCGTTTGCTCTCAGATACTGAAAAAAAGGGCCGTGTGTATTGGTGGATTTAGAAGCCGAACGTCGTGTTTCTGAAATCATCACCATCATCATTCTGAAATCATCACAGGCGACGAAACGTGGGTTTATCAATATGATCCAGAAAGTAAGATACAGTCGTCAGTATGGGTTTTTTCAGAAGGAAACTTGCCGACAAACTGCAAAGACCTCAAAAATATAGTAATATATGAATAGTAAAAAATGGTGGCTAGTTTTTTTTTCGCAGCAGGCATGTAAACAACAATGTTGGTAAATCATAGATCTGTTAACTTGGTATGGTATACAATATTAGGAGTGCGGATGGTTTTCCAAAGAGACCAAAGACTGGGCTTCGGGGAATCATGCTGCATCACGACAACGCTTCATCATATAGGTACGTCCCTCAGAACAAAGGCGTTTCTAGAGGAATCCATTGTGGAAACCTTGCCCCATCCACCGTACAGTCCTGATTTAGCTCCCTGTGATTTCTTTTTGTTCCCGATAACCAAGGAAAAAGTAAAAGGGTTTTTTTTTCGTGTGTCGAAGAGGCCGTGGCCGCCTACAGCAGGTTTTTAAGATTATCGCGAACATACATATGATTATTTATAGATTTTAAAAATTACGGCATTATTTAAAAGTTAAAATTTTAACGTAAAAATGTATTCGCCTTTATTTTATGACGATTCCCGCATCAGGGCCCAAGCCCCGTGTCGCGGGGGACTTCACAAACACACAAGTCACGGACACAAAGTACACCCAGACTCGGAACAACAACTTGTGGATCACATAAAGCGGCGTCCCGTGTGGGAATCGAACCCACGACTAGCTGCGCAGCAGTCGGACACACTCCCACCGCGCCAGAGAGGCAGTCACCTTGTTTCACCTGACCCAAAAAAACCTGAAGTTCTATTTATTGTTCAACTTTAAATTTCGAGTTGACAAGTTGGTTAACATTAATGGAATCCCGAAATACCAGAACGACTTTCCGGAAAAATGGCTTATCCATGTTCTTCCTTCTAAGAGCATTTATGATGAAAGTATCAAATGTCATTATCTACTCCGATCTCTCTCTAGGCACAGATAATATAATACTATACTAACTCTAGGTATACCTAGGTACTTTTGTGAAATTTCAACCCTCTCCCTACGGTCGTTTGAGCTGTGCTGATCGATCAGATGTTGACTTTCATGTTTATATCACACTTACAATCAAAACATAATATTTTATGAATGTACATTTAGCTATACATCATTACTCTTGGTATAGTGCAAACTTGAAAGTAGTTTGTTCAGAATCAGTAACGTAATCCATTGGGGTAGTTTTTGGACCATGTTATATTTTTCAATTAATTAATGAATCAATCATTAATTCATTCTAACAGTCCAAATCCTGTTTATAATGTGATGTGAAATGTGATCATCAGTTATTTTTCAATAATAACTATGGATTACGTTCTACGGGATGCAATAAGCATAATAGCGCGAAGAACATAAGACAATTTGAATGGCTTATAAATCTGCAAGTTTTTAATATTATCGATTTCTTTTTTTTTAATGATAGACCCTATTTTTAGGTTTTTACTTAACTTAAACTGCTAGGGGAACATTTTATAATATTAAGAGTTTCTTCATAGTCACTTTTCTTATTGTCTCTAGTAAAGGTTAGGCACTTGTTCTTGTGTTCTTTACGAGTAACATTCACTATACCACTAAACACTAACTTCACTAAGTTAATTCAAAAGGTTTAGTCCTCCTAAGGCTTTGCACTATACAAAAAATAACCTTGTATAACTCGTTTAACAAAAGCATTCATACAAAATGTCGCACATATAGCACTCGTAGCCCCAAAATAAATAGGAAAACCATAATTAAACATTTTATTCTAGAGCGAGTATCTTGTGGTATATTTTTTTACACTTACAACTCAATAAAGAGACGAACAGCTCGTGTGCCTGATGGTAAGCGTCCCGCTTGCCAAACCATTAGTTTTGCGTAAATCTAGCCCAGTAATTACACAAGCTATAGTGTCCTTCAACCAAAACACAGTGTTGCTCTAACATTATTATTTTACGGAATAATTACTTACACTGTTGTGGTACCGAACAAGATGGCTTATTTGTGACTATAATAATAATATCTTGGGACAACTCACACAACGCTATCTGATCCCAAACTAAACAGAGCTTGTACTATGGAAACCAGACAACTGATAAACATACTTATATATTTCTAAATACATACATATTATAGATAAATAACACCTAGACACAGAATAAACCATCATGCTCATCACACAAAGTTTTATCCTATGTGGGGATCGAACCCCCGACCTCTTTCGTAGCAGTCGGATACACTGACTGGCAACCTTTTTTTTAATTCGGAGAGGCTCTTGAAGAAGAAGATAATAGCAATATTGCTTTAAAAACCCTAGCCTATGTAACACTTATAACTCCCGACTCATTATACGATTCTATCGATACCAGAGGCGAAGGGTTAGAATTTTCCTGAGGTAAACCGATACGAAAATGTATCTAGTTAGAGACGATTTTTGTACGTACAATATTTACTAAATAGAATTTTAAGGGAAAAGAATGGCAGGTATTCTAAGGGTCCTCCGCCACTGATCGATACCTTAATCATCTAAATCCGTTTAGGTGTTTAGATGCTATGGTATCATGAAACTCACAGACATGAACATGAATCCGGAAAACAGCACTCTCCTTTTTGAGGCAGCCGTGTAAAAAAGTGTGGAAAATCCAAAGTTACATGATTCTGGATAATGATATTTATTTCACAGATAACAGAGTACAATAAGATGTTATACATTAGCTGCTCAGTAGCATGTGAAATATTACAATAAATTTATTAAATAAGTAGATATGGGTATTACACAATATATTACATCAACAATTAAATTGGAAATACATAAAAAACATTATTACAATTTAATTAAAAAACATTAATCTTATTTATAGCTTTAATAATTTAGGAACTCTTTCAGAGAATAGTATGACTTATTAAACAGCCATTCTCATGGTTGTTTTTTGAAGCTAAATAATGGTATTTTTTTAAAATTATCTAGTATTTTGTTATAAATGGTTATGTACATAGAATAACAGTTGAAGTAATTTTTATAGGCATTTCTTGCCAAAGACTTTACAAATACAATAATTGCATTTTTGAAAGATAGAAAAATTTGAATCCAGACTCAGGAATCGAACCCGAGACTTCCGTAGCCAAACCGGGGCCAGAAGCGAACCACCTATCTGGACTATGTTACTAGATATCAAATTCTTCTATCTCTTAATGCTTTTACGGGTTAGGCCCCCGTAGCGCATACTTCCGACTAGATGGCGCTACGGGGGCCTAACCCGTAAAAGCATTAAGAGATAGAAGAATTTGATATCTAGTAACATAGTCCAGATAGGTGGTTCGCTTCTGGCCCCGGTTTGGCTACGGAAGTCTCGGGTTCGATTCCTGAGTCTGGATTCAAATTTTTCTATCTTTCAAAAATGCAATTATTGTATTTGTAAAGAATAACAGTTATTTTTGAACATAGTAGTCTTTGGAGTGATATACGATATACCTATTAGTAGTAGTAGTAATACCAGGTTACTTTTTACACCGAAAAATGTACGCTATAGGCTCAGACTATAGGAAAATAATCCCTTGGGCTGTTAATGATCCCTAAAATTAAAATCAAATTCCCTAGCAACATCGTGATATCACTTATCACCTTCGCACCTATAAAACAAATAGACGAATAAATTCGCAACATTTCAACAAAATAATCAAAAGAAAGTCTCATTACAAAGAATAACACTTAATTTTATACTCTATCTCGAATTAAAACCACCATTATTATCTAAAATCTAATTATTTAGAGGATAATGTCTTTTGTCACTAAAATATTGGACAGTTAAATAGTCATGTGGCTTGTTTTTTTTACTTTATATTTATAGTAATGCGAATTGGCTAAGACATGTTAAATATTTAATAGTTTTGCTAATGATTGTTGCTACTTCGTCTACCTAAACAAAATGTGTAAAATCGCTCGATGTCAAACTAGGAATATAATGGTGTAAATGTTAGTGTTTGTTTGTATTTAGTTTTATTGGTTCTGTGGTGGGTATGTTATATTTTAATATGTTTATGAGCGTCAAATGCTTCCAGAGTAATAAAAAAACTAACTTCAATAAAATAAGACATTTTATGGAGAGCAATTTTCCGGAAAAAATATATAGACAAATGTATCTGAATATAATAATAATATCTTACGACAACTCACACAACGCTATCTGATCCCAAACTAAGCAGAGCTTGTACTATGGAAACCAGACAACTGATAAACATACTTATATATTTCTAAATACATACATATTATAACACCCAGACACAGAATAAACCATCGTGCTCATCACACAAAGTTTTATCCTGGGTGGGGATCGACCTCTATCGTAGCAGTCGGATACACTCCCACCGCGCCACAGAGGCAATATGATGGCAAAGTATATAAGTATCATCACCATCATCAGCCAATATTGGTCCACTGCTGAACATTGGTATCTCCTAATATACGACGCCGTAACACCCAGTCCTTCGCCTTCTGCATCCAGCTAGATCTGCTTATCGATCTTCTTTAGGACGATGTCGGTCCATCTGGCTGGGGGCTGTTCTGCCTTACGTTTACCAAGTTATGTAAGTATAACCAATTAATCATATACTAATCTACCTTTAAATTTTCCTTTTTTATAATTACTAACTAGATTTTTTTTTAAGTTGGTAATAAATTTCATTAACTGAAGATTCATAACAATGTTATCAATGTTCTACTCACCGATTTCTGTTAACATACCTTTGTGTTTATGTAAGGGAGCTATCTTTTCCGTCACCTTCATCACAAAACACCGAGAATATGGAGAAGAATAGCTTCATCTAAAACGCATTTGAGAAGTGGCACGGAGTGATGTCCAAATTTTGGAAATGTCATCCATCTACGGATCTCATGGTGGTAACTATACTTAACCTCCCTCCTCCCTAAGTAGGTATATTTCCCTTATATCATTCTACCGCTTACCTACTTAACTAAAACTTATCTAATGTGTTGGTATTTAGTAGTTTAAATGCGTTCTTATATCAATATTCTTCTAGTCTAGAGCCATTCGATTCCACCGACAAAACTTGTAGTTTATACGTCATAAAAATTACCCCGCTTGCCAAATTGAGACAACTAATGATCTCTCAGTTCCGTTCGTCACAGAAAACATAGTTTAATGATGTCATTTCCAGTTCCGTCTGTCACAGTTCAATGCCGCCAAATCCGCCATCTTGAAAACGCGCTTTGAAGTGATCAAAAATTATAAAACGCCGGATAACTTCATTTTTACTAGGAATTGTGATATGTTGATTAAAAATATGTGGCTAATGATGTTAGTTTATTATTTATTATAATGTTTAGTATCTATTTGAAGTTTATAAATACGTATTGAATACTATGCGTAGCTTTGAACGACAGGTTTTTGAATAGGGAATGGTTTTATTAAGAGTGACACGGTTGGTTTCTTAGCACAAATTGGGCAGCCTAGCTGTGAAAAAAATATTTTCAGAAGAAACTGGGTAGATAATAAAAATATGTTACTTTTCAATGGTGCTGAATAAACGTTCATCTACAGTGTAACGTGTTTAATAATTTAAAGTCATCAAAACGAACAAACGAACTTAAATGAGTGGTCCACCCTCAGTTTTAGGATCATAATTATGTATACTATTTGTACGGAACTTTCTGTTTCTTAAATATCCCTTCCTTCCTTTAGCCGTCGTTAAAAGACACTTATTTGACTGAATACATCCTGCCTATTTCAGACTACAGCCAAAGTAAACGCAGTGAAATTGTAATTTGACGACATCTTAATCCTTGGTTGCCTGTAGTTCTGTTGCGTAGTTTGACTTGTTCTATACTAAACAGTGCCAGTCGTTAACCATCCGTAGGTGCAAGCTGTAGTTAATTCGATGTTTCATACGTTTTGTATGAACTTACAAATAGTTGCGTTTTTGCCCTAGCTAATAATCCTGTGTAACTTTAATATGGCCATTTTGCAGGGGAGTCAAAAAACGGTCATTTGCTTGAATATTATTTAGGCATTTGGCGTTAAGGCAATTTGCGTTGTAGAAAGACATTCAGGAGGCCATTCGCGGCATGTTTTTTATGGCTGTCGGTGTCTGGTTTGTTCGTAGGTTAACATCGTTTATGTTCATCGAAGATGTGATATGGAAGGATGATTGGTACTCCAGGGGAACGATGTAGTGCTTGAAATGTCATATGGTACTGTGCAATATTTTACTTTAATAAGTGTAATAACAGTCATTCGTATTCAATTCCAAAGTTTACGAGTATTTTAATAGATGCCTGGTTTAATATATTACAGACTTATTGCTGTTAAAAGTAATGGCAGAGTAAACACAGCGAACGGCAATAGTATTTCAATTTTACTTCACAACATAATATGTTGTTGACATTTTTATTTTTGTGCAAATACTTCGGCGTTTGTAAATCTAAAATAACATATGATTCGTGCTCCGAATGAGACAATGACAAATATATTGTGTAGATGTACCGCAGACGGAATGACAGTACTGAGACATATCGTCTCGACTACAAATCGAAAGTTTTTGAAGCTGAAACTCGGCATGCACCAGCATCTGCCAACAAAAACAAGTAACTCGATACAGATAATAATCCAACCACACGGACCATCTCTCATTCGACACAAAACATCTTGCTCTAGAAATATTGTGAAAACCACCAACCTAATATAAATCACAGTCGCCATTTTGTCCCAACGTTCCCGGGCTTTTTCACGACCACAGACAATTAGGCGAGTGACAGCCGACCATAAACAAGAGGCGAGTTAATCCGCGGATTATGGTGAGCGCACACAACCGGCGTGCAGTAAGCATTTCTTGTAAATAATTGTAAATCTACGTCAAAACGCAACGACAGATACATATGTTAGAGGATTACTGGGCGGAGATTAACCCGTTTTATGCTGTTTTATGTGAAGCGTTAGGTTCGACTGTGTTCTGTAACTGACGACTTCCCGCCAAAATGGTGGTGTTAATCTTTGGTTAAATATGGTATCGCAGGGATACCATATTTATCTATACAGTTTCGGGAAACGAGCTCTAAATACGGATTGTTTTTGTAAGCTACAAAAAATATTAAGTTGCAAATGACATTTTCCATATTGAGGGAGGTGACATTTTGCAATACTTACGGGTTATTATTTTTAAAAACCTCTGCGTAAATGCAATGTAAAGTATGTAACACCATTCAAGTAGCAACTTAAACGCTTTTACGGCATTACCAATTAACTGGATGAGATTTTAAAGGCAATTACGATGAAAAATTGACGTTTAAAGTCCGAAAAACGCTTGCAAAAGTAAAAATATTATCCATGTTTTTTTACATCTTAATTTTCCACCTGTATTTGAATTGGCAATGAATGCCATCGTCAAATAACTTTCATACGGTATTTAAACATAAGAGACAGTTTATGACAAAATCGTCAAGACATAATTGCTATGAATTTTATTATAAAATTGGTTCGTCCGTCTAGTTCAGTCCTTTTATAACTTGGCATTGTCGTAAGCTAATCTTAGAAAGGTCTTTCTACTCTAACAATCGGCATACTGTCCGGATATATTCATATTCTTTTGTAAATTTGTTTATACACATTATATTTATTCACAACTATGAATATTTGCACACATTGCTTCTAAATCCGTCTTACCCTTTCAAAACGGATGTTTTTCTTCCAAATTATGTCCCCAAAATAGGATTTGTGCATTATGGATTTGAAAAAAACTTATAATGATATAAATTGTCGTTGGTTATATTCATATGTCCGAGTATTTTGAAATGTGAATTGATTCTTTTGATCGGTTGCTCTTTTGAATTCGTAATAATCTTTTCTCTATGGTTTGGATTGACGAATGGATGAATGAAATATGCTGCCCTAATATTTATTTTGTACATTTTGTAAATGTTTATTAAAAATACTTTTAGTTTGCTTTTCGATGATCCTTTCACATTCATCCGATACAACAGTGATGCTTGGTTGGCTATTTGTTGCTGTAATTCACTAATCTAAAAGTATCATTTTTTCATTAAAAAGTAAAAAAAAAAAATACTGAATTCAAGGAAAGTGTAAGTCTTGTAAAAACACATGACCGATTAATGGAAACACTCATTTAGTTCTACGTTTAGTCTGTAAGTCTGCTGTCTTTAAGCCAACGATAAAAAATTTGAATCATAATAAACCTTTTAAAGTTTTGAGATAATCACGAACATACTTAGATATGTAATTACTAGTCAAACTGTTCTTAGTCGGCTCTACTTTTTGTAGTCGGTTTAAATCGTTCATTTCGATTTTTAACTACTTTTTAGGTATTTGTACCTACTGGTATTAACTCAGGATATTGTAAAATTTAAAAAATTGTGACGTTTTGACATGCACCGTTAATTATTTACACTGGTCTACAATTTTTTTGTGCCACTTATACTTTTTACTTGGATTTGTGACTGTTAGTAAAAATAAGTACCTACCTAATCCTACTAATATTATAAAGCTGAATGTTTGTGAGTGTGGATGTGTAGATGTGTGGATGTTTGTTCCTCTTTCACGCATAAACTACTGAATGGATTTTAATGAAACTTGACAATAGTTTAGCTTATACATCAGAATAACACATAGGCTATAATTTATAAAGATATTGTGTAAATTGTCCAAAATATAACGATAAGTGTCAAGTAAGTAGGAAAAAAATCTACATACATTATATATGTGTGTAACTTCAACGATATTTACGGCGCACGCCAAAAATGTCGCTGATTGTTGAATTTTTTGCAATGTGGGAAAACAATGTGGGATTGTGGTCCCACATTACTAGCAATCCTGTTAACCCCTCAAGCTCTATGGCTTGTGTTAGGAGTGGGTTCACGTCGGTAGTATAATGGGCAGGATTCAAACCCACGACCTCACCATTGCGAGACCGATGCCTTAACCATTAGGCTACCCTTGTTTCAATGAGGCATTAATGTTTGAATTGGCTAGGGTTTTTAATGGTAAACCATTGTTTAAAAAATATACAAAATACACGATTTTTACAAATCTACCCTTATTAATGCGATTTTTTCGCAATATTATTTATTGTTGTACAATATTTTATGGAATAGCACTTTGTTTATAATAAGTGACTATTAAATAAGCCTAGTTCATAGTACCTATTATTTATTTTATGAGACATTATTGTTATAAAAAGTAAGAGTACTTCGTGCAAGTCGTGTCTTAATAACCCCGAATATATATGCTACATTATAGTAACTTTTGGCACTATAACAATATGGTAATATCAACATAATTTTGTAAAAAAATTATCATATTTTGAAAGCAACTCGGGCAAGAAGACAATAGTTGAGTCCCACAGAAGGTTGTAAAATTAATAAACTACCATGGCTGGGTCCTTATTCACTATCTTTATTTCGCTGTCGTGAAAAAGCCGTGCGAACTGGCGCATGCGCGGTGCGCTCAAATATGTCCACAGCACATGCGCGGTGTAGAGCTGCGCTCAAATATGTCCACAGCACATGCGCGGTGTAGAGCTGCGCTCAAATATGTCCACAGCACATGCGCGGTGTAGAGCTGCGCTCAAATATGTCCACAGCACATGCGCGGTGTAGAGCTGCGCTCAATTATGTCTACAGCGCATGCGCGGTGTAGAGTAGCGCTCAAATATGTCTACAGCGCATGCGCGGTGTAGAGTAGCGCTCAAATATGTCTACAGCGCATGCGCGGTGTAGAGTAGCGCTCAAATATGTCCACAGCGCATGCGCGGTGTAGAGCTGCGCTCAAATATGTCCACAGCGCATGCGCGGTGTAGAGTAGCGCTCAAATATGTCTACAGCGCATGCGCGGTGTAGAGTAGCGCTCAAATATGTCTACAGCGCATGCGCGTGTAGAGTAGCGCTCAAATATGTCTACAGCGCATGCGCGGTGTAGAGTAGCGCTCAAATATGTCCACAGCGCATGCGCGGTGTAGAGCTGCGCTTAAAAATGCATCAACGCGCATGCGCGGTGGACATCTTTGAGCGCACCGCGCATGCGCCATTTCGCACGGCCTTTTCACGACAACGAAATAAAGATAATGAATAAGGACCGAGATATTGAAGTTTCTTTGATAATTTCAAAATTAACTTTTAAAAAATATACTCTTCCTTAATTTAATGATTGCATTTTTGCTTGCACATATCTAAGTTGTGTGTTTGTTTGCGACTTTAGAGTTATAGATAGCTCGCCCACAATTTTCTAGGCAGCTAATTTACTAATTACTCTTCCCATTTGCGATTGTTTACCGATGTCGTCATAATTACCTTTTGAACTGAACTTCTAACGCTTTGATTGTAGATCAAGAGCTTTTCATTAAACATTAAACTAATGTATGTTGGTAGGGTTGTAACAAATAAAAAACTAAGTGGATTTTAATTAAATTTTTTAGTGTTCACAATTTATATTTTTTCTTATTTTGTATTCTTGAATTTGCCAGAAATAAAAGGCTTTTCAGTTTTTTATTTTATTATTTATTATATTTTGGTAATTTATGAGTTTCATAATTTTTTTGAGATAAAATTACAAACAAAGTGGGTCGCACATTACCAATAATTTTGTCAATTGTTAATTTTGGCACGCTCTACAACCCTAAAGGTATGACATAAGTTCATAATGTGAAGTCTTGATTGTGGAAGTGAAGTGGGCCTTATTATTTTCATAGGCTTATTATTATTATTTTTTAGTTACCTAATTAATTTTCATTAGCCGGGATTTTTGTTATTATAATATTTTTTGTTATTATGTAGAACCTGGCCGCTATTTATAACAAAATTATTATAGTTTGCTTCTTTTTTGAATCTGTAGTAGAAATGTTTTTTCAAAATCTTCTTAAGTTACCCATCCTTCGTTCTTCTTCCTTCCTTAAAGATTTATCGGCTTATTATACAAACTGCCAACCCTAACGTAGTACATACGCGTTGTTTATAAAACAATTCCCGAAGTTATGAACTCTTCTTACTATTTCATAACAATTTACACAAGGTTTTGTTCTTAGAAAACTTCCAAATGTTTTTGTTAGTAAGGGTAAATTAGACGTACCTACTCTATAAATTTTTAAAACCTGCGGTAATTTACGTGTGGTTTTACTGAAATTGATGGCAAGTGTTATAGCTTTGTAAACATGTAGGTATGCAATACTTTTGAGGCATTCTAAGTCTGATAGAATTGAAATAACTCTACATCTCAAGAAGAAATATTGTGTCAGTGTAGCCCAGCGTTCTTATCAATTAGTAGACTAGTGTTTCGCCGGCGACATGTTTGATTTTTAAGCCTATGTACTAATCTGATGTATAATCACACTAATATTATAAAGGCGGAAGTTTGTGAGTATGTGAGTGTGTATGTTTGTTACTTCTTCACGTCTAAACGGCCGGACGATTTTAATAAAATTTGGTATGGAGTTAGCTGACACCCTGGATTAACATATAGGCTAGTAAAACGCGGGTAACACCGCGGACAAAGCTAATATTATGAAAGCGGGAGTATGTGAGTGCGTATGTTTGTTACTTCTTCACGTCTAAACGGCTGGAGCGATTTTAATAAAATTTGGTATGGAGTTAGCTGACACCCTGGATTAACACATAGGCTAATAAAGGCACAGCTAGTAATAATTTAATAACATCAATCTTTATTTGCAAGAACATTGTTACAAAGATGGAAGGTCGTCTTAAAATTAGATGTGTACAATGTTCTGCCTAAATCGGGCATGCAAATGTCAAGAGAAAATATACGTTATAGAAGTTAATGTTTTGATATAGCATTTACCTAATCTGATCTGTCTATTTATTATTTAAGAACTCTTTCACAGTCTAAACTACGTTACTGTATAGTTTCAGTCTACCCGTGACCACGGCCGTTGCAATACGGTCGAAACGTCAATATACAAGGTATTTTATCTTAAATTATTCATGCGATTAAGACTCGTAGTATATATAATTTCATAATGTACAGTTTTGTCAAAATTATTGGTTTTAGAGCAAAAAAAAATATAGACGGGGAGTGAAGCGCAAAAAAATGCAAGCATTTTGTAAAGGCTGATTTTTTTCTATTATGTCACAATAATGGAGTCAAGAAATACCCTTTCGTCAGTTAGCTGGATTCCTTAGCGTTTGGCATACTGGATTCTAATCAGCTACTGCATGGCACGGCATCTGTTACAGAGTTATGCTGACTGACTGATGGTGTCATTCTGATAATATTCTTCACCGGTGAGGTATACTAAACTAGCTGTCCTGCGCAACTACGTCTGCGTTAAATTTCCCTGTTTTTGCAACATTTATCATTGCTGCTCCGCACCTATTGGTCGTAGCGTGATGTTATATAGCCTATAACCTTCCTCGATAAATGGGCTATCCAACAGTGAAAGATTTTTTCAGTTCGGATTAGTAGTTTCAGAGATTAACGCGTTCAAACAAACAAACAAACTCTTCAGCTTTATAATATCAGTATAGATTTCAAATCACGCATTCGAAAGCACGCGCAGTTCGAGCACCATTAAATAACACAACTTTCACGTGTGACTGACGCGCCTGGTTACAAGATTTTACATGACTGACAAACGTAAAACTCATTCTGAATTTTTTTTTGGAAAGCAATTTCACGATATATTAAGGTCATTATAAAAAAAATCAATCTGTCTCTGCGCTAAACGCTAAGGAATCTAGCTGACTGACAAAAGGGTATTTCTTTTCTCCACTAATATAAAAAAAATCAGCCTTTATAAAGTACTTGCATTTTTTGGCGCTCCCCTCCTAGACTAATACGTATCCATCCATCTTCACAATCTTTTCAGAGATATATAATATACTAGACTTTTTCAGCATTGGTAATGGGGCTATGGATAGGTAATTGTTTAAAATAAATAAAGAATGTATAATACTTTTATAAATTGATGAACTTTTCAACAGGTTTGTTTGTGATCCGACCGGTCATTTGGGCCAACTATGATTATGCACTGTTGGAGAACAGCGTCTTCCTATTTACAAAATGCTACCAGTCTACAGTCAATCCCAGCGCCTTATTTAAGTTCATTCATGCATTTACCGTTTGTTTTTCTTTATAAAAAACTAGCTGTCCCACGCAATTTCGTCTCCGTAAATTTTCCCCATTTTTACAACATTTCTCATTACTGCTGCGCTCCTATTGGTCGTAGCGTGATGTTATATAGCCTTATAGTCTCCCTTGATAAATTTGCTATCCAACAGTGAAAGAATTTTTAAATTCGTACCAGTAGTTCCTGAGATTACCCCGTTCAAACAAACAAACAAACAAACTCTTCAGCTCTATAATATTAGTATAGATGACTATAGCACGTAGCCATGCAGGTAGGTATTAGAAGTAAGTTCATGTCGGTAGTAAAATGGGTGGGATTTGAACTCTCTCGATTGCTAGTCCGATGCCTTAAGCACTAACTATCCATCACCTACATTTAAAAAAACTCCTTGCCAAGCTGAATAAGCTTGCCATAAAAGCAGGCGTTTAAAAAATTTGCATTGTAAATATGTATGTGTATGTGTAGACATCCTAAGAACTATTTACGAAAAAAGTTTTCCAACTATTCAAAGAAAAGTTAAGTTTAACAAAAACATATCAAATGCAGACTTTTCAATGATTTCCAGCTAGTCTTTCAACATGGCTTCGTTTACTGCAATATTTGTAACAGTTAACACGAAACAGCGACGTCGGCAACATCAAACGAAACAATCGCTAGATCAAAGACGCCGCTGTAAAGGTGGGTAGCCACTGTAACTATTTGTATTGTGTCGGTATCGATGATCAATTTGTAGATACGTTTTATTGCTAGTTATTGTTATAGATTCGTATTAGTTATTGTGAATTTAGATTTTGTAGATGTTAGCGGTATATTTAATAGCTGTGTCTACAGTTATATTACACTTATTTCTGTTATTGGTTGCGCTTATGTAAAGGTCGAAAACCAACCTTAGGGGTTAAATTTTGATATATCCTTTTATAGTGCTCTCTTACAATATACATTTAAAGTTTTTAGACGCAGCAGTTTCGGCTATAGCTTGATTAGTGTACAATCAATTAGGTTTGACTTAAATGTGCTAATGAAGACCCAGGAATTTAAGCCAATCGAGAAAATAGTGAGGTTTAACTACCTCAATAATTGTGACAGATCCAATATTTCGTTTTGGGGAAGGGAGTAATTGGAAGGGGTTGAACTCGCTGAGGAACTCAAGGTTTTGGGTCAAGGGTCTTGACCTCGCTATCTTCAAGAAAAAAGCACTTGAGATTATCAAAAGGCTTGAGGTCACCCATAAATTCATCCTGGTTGGGAATCAAACCTACTTAGTAGTCAATAATCACAAGACTAAGAGCCTGTCTACCAATGCACGAATGCTGTTAATAATTTTATAGTTTGTAGATC
Source organism: Herminia tarsipennalis (assembly GCA_945859575.2). Taxonomy (NCBI): domain Eukaryota; kingdom Metazoa; phylum Arthropoda; class Insecta; order Lepidoptera; family Erebidae; genus Herminia; species Herminia tarsipennalis. Next base: position 1,273,461 of record OX243834.2, on the reverse strand, counting down.
ACAAAGTTGGATCACCTGTTAACACCTTAATAAGTAACCAGTGATGCACATGAGCACTCCGCCTTACATCTGGGCACCTGCGCCCGCGCACGGAATGAAGACGTCATTCAAACAACGAGCGAGTTTTAATAGTTTCACAGAATTGTTGTACTGATGTTTAAAACTAAAGAAAATAAACTTTAAGTTTGCTAACAAGATCATCAGGTGAGGAAGAATACATTTTCTTATACAAGGCCCCTGTCAGATCCAGGGAGGGAAGGAGCTGGGGGGGTGGGGGTTTAAAGCATTCAATCTAATCGAACCCCTTAAACTACCAATAAAGGACCCTAATTTATCTAACGTCATCATCTAAATGACGACATAGTAGAGATAAATTAGGGTCGCAATTGATGCATTTGCAAGAAAAATTTGAAGTGCAAACCAAGGAATCTAACCCGAGACTTTTGATGCTGTGGCCAAAGATGAATCATGTTTCCTGGACTATGTTGGTTAACCTCAGATTTCTCTTCCTGATTTGTTTATACAACACTTAACACCATCCCATAACGTATGCTCTTTTGTGGTATCATTTGCTGAAAAACTATTACACTTTCAGGTTTGGGCTTTGCTATGTGTTATCTATTAAAGATATATTGTTTTGTACACATGAATAAAAATTAAGACAGTTGTTTAAACAGAATTAGCTCTTTAAACAACTGTCTTAAAAATTTTGACTTGGTAGAAAACTTCGCAAGTCGTCTTTATCTTTTTTTTTATAAAGGCGACTCCTGCAGTATGGTACAAGTCCTGTGTCGCGGGGGACTTGACAGACATACAAGTCACGGACACAAAGTACACCCAGACTCGGAACAACAATTTGTGGATCACACAAAGTAGTGTCCCGTATGGTTATCGAACCCATGACCTCTTGCGTAGCAGTTGGACACACTCTCACCGCGCCACTGAGTTCCTAGTTGTATATTTATTTCATTGTTATACAGGGCAAATGATTAAAAAAATGTATTATTAATAATGTAATTGGCAAGAAATGCTTATAAAAATTATTATCGCCTACTCTTTCCCGGTCAGGTTCGTCCGATTGGAGTCAGGAATCCTTCACTTTTATAGTCGATACAACCGAATATGTAAGGCACCGGATCTATGCATAGACATTTTTCGAAAACGGTCACCCATCTTTGGAGCCACACTGGTAACGTTACTTGACTTCTATCTGTCGCTAAACGCCATTAAGTAACAGATTTTAATAGTAGGTTCCTAAATGCAATAGTTACTTCTAAACATCAGACGGTTCGTAAGTATCGATCCATTTGAGTGCTACATTCGATATCGATTATAGAAAGAGTGTCCTAATGACTCGCGACGATGCTGACGTACGTAATCGATTTCACTCGGAGTTGATAACAATCGAATGGTCTCATTGAAGTTGTTATTTGATTGCCGGGTTTAGTTCCGGTTATTTTGTCTTTTCTATGTAACTGTTTTTATGTGGGGTTATCCTGTTAATATATAAGCTATAGGTATAACTGTACAGTTTCTGTGGAGACCTGTAATTGACTTTTTGTTACAAAATATCTTGTGGTATTAATGTTTTTAATGCTGTTAGTCCTTCAATAAATAGAACATATAAACCGGTTCAATAGATACTTTTAAAGTGAAAAAACTACGCGTCATTTTATTAGGGTTTCGTAATAAATGTGGAACCCTTTATAGTTTCGCTATGTCCGTCTGTCTGTCCCCAGGTTAGCTCAGAAGCCCTTAGTACTCGAAAGCTGTAATTTTGCATGGATATACGTACTAGTAACTAGAAAATTGGAATCGTTAAATTGCGGCGGTAGCCTAATGGTTTAGGCATCGGACTCGCAAACTTGAAGTCACGAGTTCAATCCTACCAATTATATTACCGACGTGAACACACTCCTTTTTTTTTTTTATTTTTTTTTTTTTGGCGGGAAAAATTCCTGACGAACACCCCCACCGTCCGGGGAAGACGGTGGAGGTAGTGTGGGGTTTGCACCCACTAAAAAACCCGCCGTGTATCGTTCGCCACCTTCGCGAACGGGCCGCCGGAATACGTGAACACACTCCTTTTTTTTTTTTTTTTTTTTTTTACGGCCTCCTCCTTTTTACCTCCAGCACCCGGGGCAGACGCTGGAGGTAGTGTGGGACCTGCCCCCACTAAAAAATCGGCCGTGTACCTACTCGCCGCCATCACGGATAGGCCGCCAGGACTTGTTATATCTTCGGCGACCCACCCAGCGGCATAGCCCCATCGGGCATTCCTGCTCCTGCGGCGTCCTGGGTACACAGAGAACGCCGCCATCGCGAAAGGCCGCGAGCGTTGGAAACTTCCCCGTCCATCACGCTCACAGCCCCACCAAGCGACGTCACGCGCGACTGCGCCTCGACGTCGCTCGGTTCGCCGGCGACGGGGCAGACTATCCCCGCCGCCTCCCCCCGCGAGATGAAGTTCCCGCAGGAAGGTGCGACCGCGTCCTGGACCCCCTACCGCGCAACGCATCCGGTACCCCTATCACTGACGACAGGGGCGAGGAGCGAGCATGGCTAAGGAGTCCATTAGGTGGAGGGTGTAGAGGCATGGGAAGGCGCCTCGTCCCCACCCTCTTCCATCCGCACCGGAGCCTGGGTGCGAGGAGCTCGGCTAGTCCCCGCAGGCGGCTTTGCGGCCTTGGGAGCCCTCCCTCCCCATCATGTGGTTGGCGGGCAGATTGCCCGCCGCACACACGGGGCAGTGGGGAGCGGCAGAACACGCCGCTGCCGCATGCCCCGGTTGACCGCAGCGGAAACAAAGTCCGCTGCAGTCAAAACTACTGGTGCATTGCGGGCGCAAGTGCCCCGCGCCCATGGCCCGGTAGCACCTCGCGGGCCTCGCCTCGAGGATGGTGATCCTCGCGGCAGAGAAACCCACGAGGAGCCGGCCTGCTTCTGCCAAAATTTTGGCCGCAGCGACGGGGCAACGCGCCCACACCGCACCAACTCCACCGGGGCCAGGGCGGATCGCGCCGACCTTCACGGTTCCGGGAGAGCACTGAGCCTTCTGCTCTATCGCCTCCCGGACCTCCTCAGATGACACGGAGTCGTCCAGGCCAGAAATGCACAACTCGGCGCACTTCATTGGCCTGACGACCCTTACGCCCTCTTCTCCTTCCACGAGACGCCTCAGCGTCTCCGCCACGAAGTCGGCCTTCTTCGCGCCCTCTGTCCCCGGAACTTCGAGGAGCCGGGCCCCGGTCTGTGAGCGGCGGAAGCTCACCTGCACGCCCCTAGCTGCTAAAAGAGCAGCCTTCGCCCCGCTGAAGAGGCTGGCGTATGTTATGCCCCTACTCTCCGCCTCCGGCGACACCGTCACAAGGACGGCGGCCGTTTTCGGCGGAGACAGTTTCGGCTTTCGCTTAACTGTTTTTTTTGCCAGGGCAACCTCCTGCACGGTAACGGCGGGAGTGGCCTTCCTCTTCTGCCGGCGCCGCGATTTCCTGCTCTCCGCTGTTCGCCATTCCTCACCAGAGTAGGCAGTGGCTGGGGCAGACGCTGGCTCCGGGGGACAGACCTGGGCCGTTGGAGCCCGGGGTGCTCCTCTCGACGTTCGCTGCGGCGGGGGATCTTCACCCTGCGGCCGCGCACCTTGCCCTGAGGCAGCCACTGTAGCAAAAGACCCGGCGCGGCCATCTTTACGGGGTGGCGCCGGGCGTGGCATCTTTAACCCCTGAGGGGGCTTATGCGCCGCGAGGGGCGGCCGGCAGCTCGGTTCCGGGGGCAGGCGCGCCTTGATTCCCTCAAAGCGCGCATCGAAGAGGCCCCCGAAAAGAAGTGCGAGCTGCTTCATCTGCGCCTCCGTAAAGGAGTCGTCAGATGACTGCTCTCCCCTATGAGCCGGGACAGAACCGGTCGGCACAGCGCTAACTAAGGCCGGGGCAAAGCTGGCTCTAGCAGATCCAACATCGGCTCGCAGTTGCAATAACTCGGCCCGGAGCGCCTTCAGTTCCTCCTTCAGTCGGGTGTTGTCGGCCCGCATCTTCTCCATCTCCACCTCGGTGGCAGCAGAACGTTTGGAGAACGTACTTACCACCTCCTTTAGGACGGAGGCTGCCTCATTCAAACCTTTTGCGAATGTGCCCTTCAAGTTCTTGCTTTTGGTGGCCACATTCGCAATAACCGCCACGGATTTGGTCGCCGACTGTACGAGTTCCTCGATAGATTTCGGGACGCCAACCCCTCCCGACGGGCAGAGCCCACCCAACAACTGCTGGACCCGCTCCACGTGAACACACTCCTAACACAAGCTATTTAGCTTAGCTAGAGGGGTTAACAGGATTGCTAGTAATGTGGAACTCAATCCCACATTGCTAGTTCTCCTTTTAACAATAATAAATAATATAAATACTAACAACTAACTACGAGTATAAATAATATAAATATTTATTGTTTTTAAACTTAAAGTTACAAGAATATAAAAATGGCCGTTTTAATGGAAACTTAACTGCAAATGCACCGCTTTAAATACGTGAATTGACCGACGTGATCTTCCTAATGTGATGGTTCGTACTTCGTTTTTATTTAAAAAAATATTGCATTTTTCCCTTAGTCTGTCCTACAGCGCCAATCCCTTTTACCTCCAAAACTGCTCAACCGTTATTAATCGAACTTCACTGTCGAGTAGACGATCAGATAATGACATTGTTGAGTGTAATTATCGTATCGTTCTGTTTTGGTGTCATATTACTAGTAATACGAGTAAATACTCAAATATTTGTACTTACAACAAATGCTGTAATACGATACTTTACTAGTAATTACTGTTGGGCGGGTAATACTACAGGTAATTTGGTATTACTTGTATTTTGAAGAGAACGAAAGTTGAGTAAAAAATGATGAATAGAAAAACAAGAAAGTGAAATATTCGCTAATACCTTGTGATGATAGCAGGTATTTCTGATAAATGCAATGTATGTATGTGTATGTGTGTATTTATGTATTTTTAAAAAAATGTATACTATTGTATAGTTATATTGTTTTTCAGTATTTATTTTATATTCTCTTCTAGCTATTTTCATTTGTGTATTATGAAGAATAATGAGAGGTTATTCGTTTCCATTTAGGATACTGCACCTACAGATTCCTATTCTATATCGCCCTAAGGTAGACTGGCAGAGAATGCTTTTAGCATTAAGTCCGCCTTTGTACACCTTTGTACATAAAGTTTTAAATAAATAAGTAAATAATATTTTGACTTAACTCTCACGATACAAACAGGAGAGAGTAAGTTCATCACCGACAACTCGACAAAAACAGTTATTTTTGAAAACATCGCTTTACAGAAAATGGACAGTTGTGACATTGCTTACACACTTAGGTATTTCTAAATATTTAAAAACCGGGCAAGAGCATGTCGGACTATGCTCAGTGTAGGGTTCCGGAGCCGTTGCCGTATGAAGAAATCCGATTTGAATAATTGCACCAGCAGAAGAGCGTATGTTGATGGCACTTACGCCCTTTTGTTGAGAAACGCAGTTTTTCGGTAATGATGGTATATCCGACCATGTTCGAAATAATTTTAGTTTAAAGTAGGTATTCGTTAAGCGCTACCTTTTAGATGTTTTACATATTTTTTGGTCACACAACTTTCGGAGCAAATATTTCCAAAAATATTAACTAAATAATAAAGGTTACCTAATAGAAGCCTTAAAATATTTTTTGAAAGACCTGTCGAATGATGTGCAACATGTTGATGTTTGCTGAATAAAAAAAAATCTGCTTCTATTACATGTATGGAGCGCCCCCCTAAAAATATTTAGCTATCAAACTAAGTAGCGGCTACTATAATACTCCTTTCCAGTAAACATTAATATTCTCTGAGTAAAATCCCTATGACATACGGACGGACAGACAGACAGATAGACATTATGAAACTATAAGGTTTCCGTTCCCTAAAAAGAGTCTTTATTCAGTTAGTGCGCAAAAAATACACATAGTCATATGGACAAGATTCTACATTTCTGACAGACTGCTTTTGTGACGCGGTAGGAGTGTGTCCAACTGTTACACAAGAGGTCGTGGGTTCGATCGCCACCCAGGATAAAAGTTTGTGTGATGAGCACGATGGTTTATACTGTGTTTGGGTGTTATTTGTCTATAATATGTATGTATATAGAAATATGTAAGTATGTTTATCAGTTGTCTGGTTTCCATAGTAGAAGCTCTGCTTAGTTTGGGATCAGATAGCGTTGTGTTAGTTGTCCCAAGATATTATTATTATTAATACAATAATTGCATTTTGAAAGGTAGAAAAATTTGAAATCCAGACTCAGGAATCGAACCCGAGACTTCCGTAGCCAGAAATGCCTATAAAAAATACTTCAATATTATTATTATATTATTATTTATAGATATTTAATGTCAAGTTCGTAAAGCCGAAGAAAAGAACACGGCAAATCCGCTGCAACAGTTATCTATTACCAATGTTTACAATGTTTGTTTGTTTATAAACTGTAGATACATACAAATATGGACAATATAAAAAATAACATTTACCTACATTTAAAGCAACCACTGGCCATCTTAATCATCATTTCAGACTAGACAACACACACGAACACCCATCCATATCTACGCCGCGCTCACCCACACAGCCAGACGTTATTAAATTACAATGTGACCCTCTCTGAGAGGTTAACTCGGGTAATTGGAGCTCTAGCCAGTTGCCCGGTCTGATTGTTATTGGCCCTGCCCTTATGCTGTAAGTCTACCGGACATTTATCTTGACAGATTCTACGAGTAATATTATAGAGGTCTACTGCATTATGATAAGATTTGTACGAGTAATTATACTAATAATCTTCCGCTCCTGAATTCTATTAATTACACCCAATAACTTTGTAATATCACTTTTGCAAATCACACTACTAGCAAAAAGCGGTGTTTTAACATTTATTAGGGTATAGGTGCTTACGATAACGGATTCGTTTCTTGCTGAGTGGCAACATTCTCCTATTTATTTAATTAAATTGCTTAAATTAATAAAAAAACATTAAGTATTAGAAGAAACTTCACTGGTTTTGAAAGTAGATGGTTCCCGAAGTTTTCTACCAAGTAATAATTCCTATTTTAAAGTAAAATTTAAAAAAATCAAAAATACAACATTATTTATTCACTTAGGATGCAAAATAACTCTTGTGATACGTCGGAATTTTTCATGTACATGTAATGCCAAGTTCGCAAACAATAGGTAAAGCCGGAGAAAAGAACAGGCAATAAAAACTCGCGGCCACTCTTTTCAAATTGCCAATTTTACAATGTTTGAATGTTTATAAACTTGATATAGGGGTAAGGTGCTGCGACTAATATACCTACTATACATCATGTTAAAGGACTGATGCAAATTGTGTTATCAAAAAGTTGAAACATGAGATAAACCAAAATCAGCCTTAGTGGGTACAATATAGGAGCATCTACTTACAACAAAGGTAAAAACTATATGTGCTTAAATACTGGCCAAAGTACTTGTAACGAATGATTAAATATAAAATATAGTAAGTATAACAATAAGCAACTGCCACCCTTTTCTCAACCACCACCCATAGGTTGACTGGTAATGAATGCCTATGGAATTAAGTCCGCCTTTAGCAATGTATTTGCAGGAACTTTTAAATAAATCTATACTAACATTATAAAGCTGAAGAGTTTGTTTGTTTCAACGCAGTAATCTCGGGAACTACTGATACGAATAAAACAATTCTTTCACTGTTGGATAGCCCATTTATCGAGGAAGGCTATAGGCTATATAAAATCACGCTACGATTAATAGGAGCGGAGCAGCAATGAGAAATGATGCAAAAACGGGATAATTTACGCAGACGAAGTTGCGCGGGACAGCTAGTAAATAATATTTTTTAAGATAGTTGTTTAAAGATTTAAAGATCTTTTAAACCATTATTATTTCTTTAATATCATAAAATATTATTTCTTTAATAGATAACACATCTAGATATAAACTTATATGACTATATCAAAGCCCAAACCTGCAAGTGTGATAGTTTCACAAAACTGCATTCGTTGTAGGATGAGGTTAGAGCTCGCATCGCTCGCCATGATTATAGCAGTGGTCCACTTCGACTTCGCACAGAGTTTTCTCTATTATCTATCGCACAGAGGTTTCACAAAATGTTGAACCTATAAATCATCTGGAAGAATTTTTTTGAATGAGACCGAAAATTGCTTCAAAATCCGTTGCGTAGTTTAGAAGATGGAAGAGTTACACGGCTTTGTTTTTAACCTACTTCTAAAAGGAGGAAATTTTCAATTCCTATGTTTGTATTTTTTTAATGTATGGGACATGATGTTTTTTTTTTTTTTTTGCCTTGTAGCTTTTCCATAACTCCTGCGGGTTCAAGCCCTGTGTCGAGGGGGACTTTACAAACATTCATATCACGGACACAAATTACACCCACACTCGGAACAACAATTTGTGGATCCCACGACCTCTTGCGTAGCAGTTGGACACACTCCCGCCACAGAGGCAGTCATTAGTCATTTTCAATTCTTTTTTGGTTTGAAAGAGGTTTATTGTCCCATATAAATTTTGTAAGAATCTGATGATGAGTTTCGCAGACAGACAACCAAACTCCTCAATAAATGCCAGCAAATCAACCGTGATTGAAGTCGGTTAGATGTTTTTTGTAAAAAAAGTTTTTATAACTAAGATATTTTTTTTTGCTTAATATTATAGATGAGTATTTAGTCGTGATTGTAGTGATATGGCGATTAGCTAGTGACAATTTGGTCTTTCACATTTGTATTAAAATACTCGAAGCCGAACGAAGAAACGAAACTTCGTTTTGTAAGTTTTACACACCTTAGAGCTTCGGAATTTCTTGAAATCCTTTCTTTTAGGTATTTGGTATGATCAACATTACAAAAAGAACCTCACACCTGCAAAGTATCAGATCTCTAGATCCAAGAGGCGTTACATCTTGCGAATCTAAATGTAGGCTTAAATCTTCACCACAAAACCAACACCTGCACATTTCATATTTAATCAAAAACTTCAAACGTTAACTAAAACACAGTCGGTTTCCCCACAAATGCGATCTCCCCACACCAAACAAGTTTAAACGAGAAATTCTTTGTTGGTCAATATTCATAATTGAATGGTTTCAAAAAGCACTCGGAGCGATTAGTTGTCACCCTCCGCTCTTCATTCTCCATGCAGAAACTTGGCGACATCAGGGATCCTCAACGATTTTATAGTTTAAATTTTATCCCTATGGGATAAAATTTAAACTTAAAAGTATGAAGAACTAGAGTATCTACTTAAGAAGTACAAGACTTATGTAAGTGTTGATAAACTTTCGCGATTTGTACAATTGTGTTTGTAATTGTGCTTGCAACATCAGCATAACGTGGCCTGCTTGGCGGTGTTCTACAGATTATACCACGGAGAGTGTTCACAATAACTGCATGGACTGATCTCGCCATCTCCTTTCCATCATTGGGCATCTAGGCACACTGCAGGCTACCATCGTTATCTACCACTCGTTCTGGTTTCCAAAGTACAAGCTCTGCTTAATTTGGGATCAGATGGCGTTGTGTGAGTTGTCCCAAGCTAGAAAGCAAGCAAGAAAAAGAAAGCTTTGCCAAATTGGCCGTAGTGTCACTATGAATGCAAGGACTTACTCATGTGCTAGTTTTGCCATGGATGTATTGTTAATTTTTATTCTTCAAATATTAAAATAACAAATTATTTCTCTCTAGACTTCAGTTACACAATTTCCATAAAAATCTCGTTTTATCTTAATATCATTAAGGTAGTAAACAACATACTGCCTGCGACTAAGAGCGGATCTATTCTACGTTTATCGAGATACCAAGTCAGCTTAATACCAGCCATCGTAACATAACTTATGGACTAACTCCAGGGGTATCCCTCGCGAGTTATTTCCTTAAAAATTAGACATTAACAAATTGTTATTAGTCCCTTCACTGACCGACAGTCGCCCGCATATACAGCATAACACCGCAATTATAATAACTCGCCACGCCATCCGTTTGGAAGCCATTACTGTCCGCACTCACAGCCTACCCTCAGGATACTCTACTAAATGATTTAATAAATCGCATCCAGCATCAGGGTTAAGGTATCAGCGACCCATGCGAATCAATTTTCGTGTTTTTTTGTAGTCGGTGATTTTTTTCTAAAATAGTAGGTATTTATTCCACATATGCTCTATTTCCGTGGGTGTCCTCAAGGCGACTAAGGAAAGCGGCTAAATTTATATCGGAGGACAGGCAGCAGCGTCCTCTGCGTGCTTTTACGATCGCCAACCCGCTCGCCAAGCGTGATTACGGCAATTACCTCCAGAATCTATTATAAGTAGGTCCTATTGGGGAGACCTGTGCGCATTAGTAAGTAGGACATCATATATAGTTATATAGTACCAGAAAAAGCATGACCCATGCGTATCAATTCTAGTGTATTTCAAATGACAGGTACTTAGTATTAAAAAACAAAATTGCGAATACCTTCTGCAAGTTTAACGTTGGGCGCGATTGGGAATTTATATCAAACTGTCTTTGTTTAGGTACGTTGGTAGTTGAAAACCAAAACAATGCTAAATTAGTAACTCTTGAGTTATAATGTTGGTCTAGTGGTTAGTGACCCTGACTGCTAAGCCAGAGGTCGTGGGTTCGATTCCTACACGGGACACCACTTTTGTAATCAACAAATTGTAGTTACAAGTGTGGGTGTACTTTGTGTTCGTGACTCGTATGTTTGTAAAGTCCCCCGTAGCACAGGGCTTTTACCTAAAGCCTCCCGCTTTAGGGTACAAATTGCTTCAAAAAGAAAAGAAATTCTGACTAGTTGATGCGACTTCGAGTGGAACTTAGAAAAACAAATCTATGCCATGAACTATGCTACTGCTCTATCTCTGTGCCAGATTTGATGAATTTTAGCACAAATAGTTTATAGTCAGAAGGTCAGATCCGTTTAACCGTTTTGGTGTGATTAAATAACAAACATCCATCCATAAATCTTAACTTTCCCATTTATGATATTGGTATAGATATATTCAGATCTGGGTTTCAAGATAGATTTCATGGCTCCCCTAACTAGAAACCTACAAAACTATATGAAGGGTGATAACTACAAAGACAATTACTGTAAAAGTTATGGTTAATTTGGTCGCAACCCTATCGTCAGACACGGTCTGTCACGGTGGTCACCGGCACCGGAACGGATCGGTTTGAGCGCACTTTGCTGCCTAACAAACCACTGAATGGTTTCCTTAACGGTGCAAGAAATAAGTTGAAAGCGGAATTCGTAAAATGGAAAAAAGGGTTTAATAAAGCTGCTGTTCGCTCGTCTATGTGGATATGTTTACCATTTACCAAGGCATTAGGTATTCCTTTAACAACTGCGTTAAAAAACTATGAAAAAAAAAAGGAATTTGACAGCAGGCGTCCATCGTCTGGGACTCGCATTGTCGAGCATGTTCACACCTCGTCTTTGATTACCGATTTCAGTTTTAAAGTATACTATTATGAAAATATATTTATTACGGGTCTTAATCGCGTGAAAATTTAAGGTAAAATACCTTGTTTATTGCCCGACATTTCAGTCTACCCGTGACCACGGCCTTTGCAATACGGTCGAAACGTCGGGCAATAAACAAGGTATTTTAACTTAAATTATTCACGCGATTAAGACCCGTAATATATATATTTTCATTATGTGTACAAATCGCGAAAGTTTATCAACACTATACTTTTTATTGTACAGGGAATATTCACACGCAATGATACAACATCTATCCTTGTTTCACTACTATTTTTTCTTCAAAAAGAGTAGAAAGTAACTAGTTTGTAAACAAACCCTCATTTTAAAGCTGTTTAGGTTTAAAATTTAAAAAGAGGATCCATGAGTTTCTATTGCCTTTTACTTTTTTCATTGGTCTACCTCATTGACGTATAGACCTGAACCGTGCCACCCCCTTCAATCAATAAGTAAATATTGACTGCAAAGCGTGAAAGAGAGAAAAACTCGCGCGTTGTCTCTTTCTAGAGAGTGGTCAATTTTTGTGAGGTTATGGCGTAGTCCTGGTCTCTACGTCAATGGTCTATTTAATGCATTGAGACTTGACACAAATGTAGAGTCATGTCAATTCTGTTAACGACTTATTACTAATGTTGCTTAACGACGGCTCCACACGTTGGATCCAATGTCAGTCCCAACGCAACTCGCCCAACATATGGATCTAGAATAACGCTCGTACCAACTCGCAGCGTTGGCGCCAATGCTATTTTCTAGATCCACTCGTAGGACGAGTGGGGTTGGGACTTTGGGGTGAATATAGAAATTTCACAGGTTCGTCTGCGACGACCAATAAGATCGATAGATCAACGAGGTAAAGCAACCTTACCACTGTTAGTTCATGATCATTTTCGAAGAATAACACATACCGCCGTGCCTTGGAGAGCCATCAGTATTAATTAATGTCGGATTACCAACTATTCGATTGAGGGAATACAGAATCCTCTTGAGTCTGCGCATATATTTGTGCATTATAATATTTCCTTCGTAGTTTTCTAGTCTCTAAAGAAGTTGATTAGGAGACCAATATAGAGCCCATAACTTGCAGTTTTTGCAAACAAGTTATCTTTTTCATTGTTTGCAATATATGTTCGTAAACTTTGGCAATTTGTACACATTATAGAATTTTATAAGCTACGGGTCTTAATCGCGTAAATATTTTATTTTAAGCTAAATACCTTTGTTTTATTGCCCAACGTTTCGACGGTTTTGCAACGGCCGTGGTCACGAGTAGAGTCTACCCGTGACCACGGCCGTTGCAATACGATAGTAGTCGTTTTTATCTGATGACTCGATATTATTTTTTAAACAATTCGAATCGCTCTCGCTAATTATTTAAACCACACTCCATCGCTACCCCTTTACAATTGAGGGTCATTGGTCACAGCGTCTTCAGTTAAATAGTTTATAGAGATCGGGTCACAGCTCGCTCTGGCTCAACACAATTAATAACAATCACGTCCTATACAACATAAATCAACATTAGATTAATTAGTTTTAATTCTTGTATGATCTATGGTTTAATATAAAATAATATTTATTGATATGATACAATAAATACTAGTATAGAGAGAATCTAAAAGTGTTCACTAGTCTGCGTTTATCGTACGTCTCCTGTGTTGTTGGCTACTTAAACTATATAATAATTTATTTCTGTATAATATACATTAATACAGTGGTTGCATTGCATATCATTGTTTACCAAGAAATACTTACGTTCTAAAAAATGCAATGTCACTGAACCTCACACTAGGATTCCCTGTGTCGTAAGATTCAGTTTCTTCCCTATCTATACTAATATTATAAAGCGGAAGAGTTTGTTTGTTTGTTTGTTCAAACGCATTAATCTCAGGAACTACTGATTCGAATTGAAAAAAATCTTTCACGGTTAGATAGCCCATTTATCGAGGAAGGCTATAGGCTATACAACATCACGCTACGATCAATAGGAGCGGAGTAGCAATGAAAAATGTTGCAAAAACGGGGAAAATTCACGCATTCGAAGTTGCGCGGGACAGCTACGAGTAGTTTTAGATATAAATTGCTTAGAAATTTAGGAGCAACTACAGCTACGCTACTAAGCTACTTGATACGACACGCAAAACAGTATTGCAAGGGTAAATAGAGGGTAAGAGAAGACGAGGAAGGTCTAGAAGAAGCTTCATGTAAGTCTAGACGTATCAAGAAGCTAAAAAGACAGCAGAAGATAGATAGAAGTGAAAGCTGCTTCACCGACAAGAACATAGCTGTGACGGAAATATTAACATCACCAGAAGAAAAAGAGAATAGCTGTTAAATATAATGATGATGACATCTTACAGTTTATAAGTAGCTAGTTTACGCCCGCGGCTCCAAACTCTAACTCAGACTCAAATATCTTTATTTCGTAAAATCTGGTTAATGATTATTTGAAAACGTCCGCCCGCGTGGATGCCGGTTATCGTGATAAAAACTATGCTATGTCCTTCCCCGGACTCAAACTGTCCCCATACCAAATTTCATGTAAATCGGTTTAGCTGTTTGAGCGTCAAAGCGTAACAGACAGACAGACAGAGTTACTTTCACATTTATAATTTAACAACTCGCACAAATTCTGCAACTCGCGTGTTAAGCCAGGTGCTACCCTGCTATCTCCTTCTTCCAGCTCTCATCTTTAACCGACTTATGTATCAAAATTAATAAAGTAATAATCCTAAACTTTTAAAAAAAAAAGATAACTAACAATGTGGAATTGAGTCCCACATTACTAGCAATCTTGTTCGCTTAATCGCATAATACCAGAATCGCTAAATATCAGATTCGCAATATACCAGACTCTCAAAACACCAGATTCGCAAAATACCAGTTATGCAAAATACCAGATACGCAAAATAGCCGAAGTACAGACGTAATTAGTTGAATTCAGACTATACTGTAATAATATTATAACTTCATCAGAGTGAAAATTTCAAAGCATTTGCTACGATAGATAAAATGAGATCGTTATACAGAAAAGGTCGTAACCTTATTTATTATAAACTGCACTGGCCACTTTTGCTTTAGAAAATAAGATGATAATCAGATGACACTTATCTTTCTAACATTGTCGTTGGTGTACTATTGCAAATATTTTGTTACAATATTTATATTAAAATGAACAGTGGTCAGAAATTAAAGTTCATAAAAAGTAATAAGGGAAAACCAGCACTCCTCTGTGATGGTTACCGCTATAATTTTGTTTTAAAAAATAAATCTGGGTCTACAAATTGGCGCTGTTATAATCAAAAGACTTGCAATACATCGGTTACTCTAAATAAAGACAATGAGATTGTAAAAAAACCTTCCCATATTTGTAGTGCTGATTATGTGCGTAACTTAATTGATGAAACCATTGATGCATGTAAAATAGAGGTATGCTCTGATTTTCAATCTGTCCAAAAAATATATGAAAAGAACTTTTTTAATGCGCTACCTAAATTTGAAATGATAAAAGCAGAACATGAAATACCGAACTTTGCTAGTAAAAGAGATACCCTTTATAGAACCCGCAGTAAATTTCTTAAATTAAAAAGCACTTCTTTCAAAACACCTGCACAAGTTAAGTTGCCAGACCATATTGTTGATAACTTCTTTTTATACAGTGATGGGCATGAAGACCAAATTATAATATTTGGGACTTCTAGCGCCAGAGAGTTGATTATGAGAAATTATGTGTACTACGGAGACGGGACTTTCAGAATAACGCCAAAACCATTTTATCAAGTATATACACTCCATGTTGACTTATCTCCCAACGCGAACATTTTTTAGGAAGCAGTACGTAAATTATTCGTACAAATGATACGTACCAATAATTTACGTACTGCTTCCTAAAAAATGTCAAAACACATACAAACGTCTATTCTACATTTTAAAAGAACAGTTCAAGATGAACATAGCGGTGTATAAATGTGATTATGAAATAGCTGTAATACAAGCTGTCACTGAAATATTTCCAAACGCTTAAATCAAAGGTTGTTACTATCACTACATGCAAGCTATATATCGCATGAGTAAAAAGCTAAATTTCGGAAAAAGGACTGAAGAACGGCGTGTCGTCACACTTTGCACAATTTTAGCTTTATTGCCCAAACATTTGATACCAGAGTCATATTTACATATATGCGAAATAGCACCAAAAACTGACATATTTTATAAATTCAAAGAATATTTTGAAAGTCAGTGGTTACAAAAAATAACTGCAGATATTTTTTCTTGCTTTGGAGAAAAAAATCGTACAACAAATGCTATAGAGGGATGGCACAGACGCATAAATACTAAGATTCCGCCTAAACCGACACTATTTCAGTTTATTATATTATTGAAGAAAGAGGCACTTTTACAGGATGTAAAAATAAAGAAGAATGCTGTTTTTTCTCCAGGCCAGAAGCGAAACTTAAAATTTATCGAGAAAGATGACAAAATTAATAAAATTATTACAGCTTGCGTCACTAATGAAATCGCGGTAGAAGTGTGCCTACAAAGATTGGAATTACTAATTAGGAATGATTATTATTAATAGCCTATTTGTCTTCAGTCTTAAGGTAATGTCAATTGTTTCAATTAAATTTCGTTTTGACTGTACAAAATCTGCTATTTTGCGTGTCTTGTATTTTGCATAACTAGTATATAGCGATTCTGGTGTTTTGAGAGTCTGGTATATTGCGAATCTGATATTTAGCGATTCTGGTATTATGCGATTAAGGGATCTTGTTCGCTCTAGCTAAGCTCAAAGGCTTGTGTTAGGAGTGGGTTTACTTCAGTAGTATAATATATACTTCTATACCTACTAATATTAAAAGCTAAAGAGTTTGTTGGGTTGACCGCGATAATCGTAGGCATTACTGGTTGAAATCGAAAAATTCTTAGTGTTGGATAGCCCCTTTATCGTGGTAGGCAATTTTACAAACAAGTCACAAAACAGGACATGCAGACTCGAAACAACGATTTGCGGATTATGTAGGTACACCTAATGCACTTTCGAAATCAATGCTATACCTAGTGGGATAATATATATTACTAGCTGTCCCGCGCAACTTCGTCTGCGTAAACGTTCCCCGTTTTTGCAACATTTCTCATTGCTGCTCCGCTCCTATTGGTCGTAGTGTGATGTTATATAGCCTGCAGCCTTCCTCGATAAATGGGCTATCCAACAGTGAAAGATTTTTTTAAATTAGAACCACTAGTTCCTGAGATTACCGCGTTTAAACAAACAAACAAACTCTTCAGCTTATGTACAAACATATCTTTGGTTGTTTGAGGATAACGATTTAAAGAATATTAAGACCAATCTTTATGGTCATAAATCTTTGATTCACCCGCAAAATAGCTCAATTATATCTAAACGACATCCACAATAAGTTTAAACGGGATGTTATTACTAAATATATACAAATATGATGCACTTTACACACAATAGGTTAATCTGTTTAATACAATTTGTACACAAAGCAACATACATGAGACATTGTATGAACAAGAATGGACTCATTGTGAATGCCGGCAATTGAGGAGCAATGAGCCCGTATAACTGAGGATCTGAGAAATACTGTCATGATTCCTTTCTTGTAGAATTGTTTTTTAAATCAAGATTTGTTTTCAGCTATCAGTATGGCATTGTTGATACGATAATACTAGCAATCCTGTTAACATCCCCAGCTAAGCTGGCTTGTGGTAGCAGTTGGTTCACGTCGGTAGTATAATAGGTTAGTTAGAAAATCCTGCGCTTCAGGAAGACTTCTTTATGCTGCTATCAGTCGACCCGTGACCACGACCGGTGCAATTCGATCGAAACGTCGTCGGATAAATCGCGATTAGGTCGCGATAATCTATACTAATGTATTAAAGCTGAAGAGTTTGTTTGTTTGAACGCGGTAATCTCAGAAACTACTGGTCCGAATTGAAAAATTGTTTCACTGTGGGATAGCCCATCTATCGAGGAAGGCTATTGGCTATATAACATCACTCTACGACCAATAGGAGTGGAGCAGCAATGAGAAATGTTGCAAAAACGGGGAAAATTTACGTAAACGAAGTTGCGCGGGCAGCTAGTATTAAAGACTAGCTATACTAGCTATTTATTGTAAAATACTACATCCCACCACGCGCTGTCGTGTATGTTAAATATTATATATATATTTAAATAACGAGAGGTATATAATAGGACCATTCCTTTAGGCCTCTTATACCTACACCAACCGAACATTTCTAAGCGTAGCTCTCTATTTACTACTAAGACAAGATTTTGACAGTTCGCACGGGATTGCCGCGAAAATGGAAAAAAAGAATGTGAATAAGGACCCAGGTTAACATAATACGGGAAAAAGTTTCAACAAAGTGGCTCTGATCAACAATTAGTAGCTACAAGCTCATGTTACTTCATACAATATAATAATTTGTATTGATGTCCCTCCGTCCGTCGGCCGCTGCCCTCCGACCTCCCGCATGCCTCTCTATGACGACACTTTACCGGAATCTACTGTAATTTTATTGTTACTTATTATTAGTTATCTTGTAAAGCTTGGTATACATGAGAGTCAACCTCAAAGTTACTAATCTCTAACTCAAAGTAACTTTGAGTTTACTAATCTAATTTGTTTAGAGTAGATGTGTAATTTACGGGTTCATGTGGCTTTATTTGCGTGGATATCGATTGCGTCATCTTGTGTGTGTGTGTGTATGCTGAATGTCAAATCTTGTGATTCTAGCGTAATTGAGTAATAAATACCAAAAACTACAAATATCTGCAAATACATATATGAAAAAATAGTGCAAACGACATCTAAATCCATTGCATATTTTAAATAAACTTTTTTTATTTTTGGAATACCTACATACTAACTCTTCACCCGAGCACAGATAATATAATGTTATACTAGTAACCCGAGTCTATCGCCATACCGTAGACTCGGGTGAAGAATTAGTACATAATTCTATGGAATAAATAAGGGAAAAAATCGGTTGTTTTGTGCTACGACGTCATGTTCCATAGAACAAATGGAAACTACCCAATTATTACGTTCTAAGTAGGATCACCTCAATTTACAGTAGGTAAGTAAAAAAAATCTGTCTCAAAATGACGTCAAATGAATCGTAAGAACTTTATTACTAGAAAAAAGTACTTTAGTAAGACTAAATCAGTGTACACCACCCCTAATACAATAAAATCTATTGACGCAAAATAATAATTCAAGAAAATTGACAGAATTGTTACAAATGGTGGCGGCTCGATTCCCAGTTTGTAACATTTCTAAACAATTAACATTGGGCCATTTGATTTTATTATGCGGGATGTTTGTGTACGATTTACTTGATTTTGTCTCATTTTGTTAAGTGTGAGTGATTTTGTGTCAATACATATTTCGATGATTCCCACAGGCAAAAGGTTATTTTGGAAAAGGACAATGACTTATTATGAGTTATCAAACGTATCTTAACCGATTTGAAAACAGCGTATGACGTTTTGTTTTTTTGATATCTCTGTACTCCTATTTATAGAAAAAAACAAGAGTTTATTATAAGTTTATGTATTCAACTATTTTGAAACAAAAGATTTAGTATCTACTGAAGAAATGTTATATTGCTAAAACGGACTTTTAATGGATATATGAAGTTTAAAAACAATATAAGTAATTCATTAAAACTAAAAACTAACACTAAATAAGACTAAAATATGACTAAAAATTGGGCCCCCTGGGCATGGTTCCACAGATGCTGGCAGCATTTCCTCGCTGTACCTATAGCAATGCTGATGTGTTGTGCGAGGAAGCTGCCAGCTCTACGGTCACCAGTGGAGTCATCAATTTTTTGGAAATTTCTTTGAAGAATTTGATCGCCCTGGGACCCATGGGCCAAGGGTCTCGACGCCGAATGGTATCTACTTAGTTTACCTATTTACTAACTTACCTAAAGTAATATTTTAAAAAACATACTTAACGTTGAAATTATTTAAAGATCTAGAAACTTTAGCGCTATTATGAAAAAAGCTTGACAAAGTAGGTAGGTACATGCTGAACGATAAGCTTAGTGCAAGTTTCGCTGACGCCAGGCCTATTGGGTTAGTGGTTAGTGACCCTGATTGCTAGACCGGAGGTCGTGGGTTCGATCCCCACCCAGGATAAAACATTGTGTGATGAGCACGATGGTTTATTCTGTGTTTGCGTGTTATTTATCTATAATATTTTTAATATTTTCCTTTTTTAAAATACGACTTCCACAGTAGGGTACAAGCCCTGTGTCGCGGGGGACTTTACAAACAAATAAATCACGGACACAAAGTACACCCAGACTCGGAACAATAATTTGTGGATCACACAAAGTGGTGTCCCTTGTGGGAATCGAACAGACGACCTCTTGCGTAGCAGTCGGACACACTCCCACCGCGCCACAGAGGCAGTAGTAAAGTAATATTTCTTTTTGGATAAAGAGCAGATAGCTCCAGCAAAAGTGCACGAAAAACGGCCAGCGCTGGGTCTTGCTCGGGGAAGCGCCTTAAGAACGAGTTAATAGTAGCCAGGAAGTGATCTGGTGGTCCATAATGTTAAGAGTGGTACCCACAACTGTTACCGTTTCCTTACAAGTTAACAAGGAAATTAGATATTGTATAATTGTACTAATTATGTTAAATGGGTCGTTGGCAACAAGTCGGTATCGCGGTGGGCGGCGCGGCGCCGCCGGTTCGGTCCTGGACGAAGCTTAATTAGAGGTTTTTGAACTTTAATGTTTAAGATGGATTAGATGTGTGATTTGACAAGTTTGTGTCAGTTTACATTTAAAAAAATGGATGTCTGTAAAGTCGGTTTACCGACGATAATTTTACGTGAAAACGTCGTATGAAAATATTGATGACTTTGTAATAAACAACCAATGCCTGGGAAAGCTTTTTTTTTAATTTCCATATGAATCGCATCTCTGCAATCGCCATTGTAATAAACAACCATGCCTGTTATGAAGTCAGAAACATTTTATAGAGGAATCAATATCTAATCGAGATATCAGTGTGGTTAAGTAACGTTACCATTGTCCATAGATGGGTGACCGTTTTCGCAAACCAAACCCATTCGTGCCTCGGGGAACAGGTTAAGTCGTCGGTCCTATGCCTAGCTCTCAGTCGTGACGGGTTTCCTTCCCAGATGATTTTGAGAGTGAGAGAATAGAGTGCACACTATTATTAATTCAAATTTTAACTTTTAATTTTATCAAATTTCATAATTTTTTGTTCACTACCAAGAGCGCCCTTTTATGTGTGGTTTAAAAGGTTAATTACTTACCAGTACTTTGGCCAATATTTAAGCACATATAGATTTACATTGTAAGTGGATCCTACTACATTGTACCCATTGAGATAGCCTTTCCATCAATCCTCATATCATCATTCTTTTTTTAATGACTCCCGCAGTAGGGTACAAGCCCTGTGTTGCAAAGAACACCCAGACGCGGAACAACAATTTGTGGATCACACAAAGTGGTGTCCTGTGTAGGAATTGAACCCACGACCTCATGCGTAGCAGTCGGACACACTCCTACCGCGCCACAGAGGCAGTCATATATTCGTTTGTTAGGCTGTCACGCCTCAAATTAACAGAAACAGAACTAGAATTATCAGAAACATTATTATGCGTATAAAAATGACGACAAACAGTAAAATTTGTAAACGCACCGTATGTTTAACCGCGTCCTGTAACCCAATACTCCTGAGTCACAAATCGATTGATTCTAAATAGCTTTTCACGTCAATTCTTGTTTCTAGGTAATTGAGTCGAGAGGACCACCACGTGTAAGTGTTTATATCTAGCGCCTGCTACTCATCAACGTTTTGACAGATCACACAATCTTTTATCACATATCAATAGGCTTATATCACGAGAACAGTACATGCAAAATTGATCCTAAGGTTGGTACAAATTGGATTGAAATTTAAATGTGCACAATTTGTGACATGTGATGTTAAGTTTATAGGTTCATTGTAAACGATCACATGTCAGAATGGCTTAATGAGTTTTTGTTGTGAATGGTTTTCAACTTTATGTTAAAAGGTTTAGGTTGATAATAGCTTGGTGAGAATGGTTTTCTTATGCATGTACGTTAGTAAAAATGTAAGTAATATAAGTAAAGGGCGCGTGATTTGAAAGATCAAAGAGGTTTTGATCAATCCGCCGATGTATATAGGATTGCGATCGAATAGTCTTGATCGTTTCGCCCTCTAACTTAACTTATTTCTACGAGCTTGTTTAGGAATTAGTTTACTTTACCCCCATATCCTTCCCTGGGCTGGGTCTATCATTTCTGGATTCGTAAATAGGTACATTCCAAAATGGTTCTCTCTGGCTGGATATTTTACGTAATGTTATCTGTTACATTGATAAGTTAAACAGAGAACCTACCACTTACCATCGATCTTGGAATCCGGACGATTGAAGTGGTCAGGGAATACTCTCAATACAACAATCGAAATATGAGCAGATTGACAGAAATTAATGACAGGTACTCTCTTAAGCTCGAGTGGCGAACACCTTGATATGCAATATGACGCTTCTACGAAGTGAAACTTCGTCTAGTGTTTTACCTCTAAGAACATGAGCACGAGGGATCCCCATGACTGTTCGGCAGCGACTTAGCCTATTTGTAATGTCCACGATTACTAGTCCTTAGCTTTTGGGAATTGCTTCCATAATTTTAAAAAGAACATTTAATTTCCAACGCAGCTTCCAAAAATCCTTCAAGATCAAAACGATCAAGTAGTAGCGCGTGCGCAGGCCGCGGATACGCTTTGATGTGGCCGATGTTTACGCTCCCGGCCCGCCTGTGTTTGCTATTAAACAAACCCACTCGTGTGGACCAATAACCAATGTTGGAGCCAGTTTGGTTTCATGGCAATTCTGAGAAATGTTGGTTATTGGGAAAATTGGGAGTTGGTTGGTTTTGAAGATTTGTAGTCTTTGGAGAATAACCTAATCTTAGCCTAAGATCAGTCGCTGCCAAACCGTCTTAAGGATACCACAAAACACCCAGACTCACCATAATCTTAAATCATATAAAGTTTTGTCCCGTGTGAGAATCAAACCCACAACTTTATGTACAGCAGTTGCTAGCACTCGTGAGGTTCACCTTCGCCTTCAAGTCAGGTGAGATCTCATGTTGAAGTTTCACTAAGTGGAAGCGGAATATAGCACCTATTATTGCATCCGGAGGCGCTTGCTACTTGCGTTGATCTCTCATCAATACCTGTCACAAATTTCCTTTGTTGCAGATTTCTCTTTTATCAGCTGACGGTGTTCGCTCTGCCAATTTAATCCGATACTGATATTGAAGGTATTATCCGACTACTGGTAGAAGGTCGTCTAACCTTACGTTTACCAATTCGCGATCTCCACTCTAGGACTCGCTGTTCCAAGTGGCCTTGGCTGCGAGCTATGTCGAATGAACTCATTGCCAATTTTATCTTGCAAAAAACTTCTTCCTCATGTCCTTCTTCGTGTCCTCATCTCGGTTATAATAGACAGGACACACTGGATCACATTACAGCTTTTACTTTTTTTTTAGAAAAATAACTAAAAATGTGTCTCACAATACTTGCAAGCCTGTTAACCCTTCCAGCTAAGCATAATTACTAGCATTATAAGTATTAGGTACCACGATCATCTCAATTTTACTTATCTATACCACAATCATTACTCACTCGTTTTGGGCCAACATTGGCGTTGGTGTTGGCACATGCTGGTGTATGAAGCTCGTGTTTATTACAGCATTCGTTCGGTTTGGCCCAATGAGCGATATTGTATGTAAACAAAACGGTTCTGCTTCCATTTTAGATGTAGTACAAAGCAGGGGAGATGGCGGACGACCATTTACAAACTGGTTAATAACTTTTTTTACAAAACAAATATCCGTAGTTCAAGGACACGGAATCTCGGAAAATATTTGAGCAGATAGATACATACAATTATACATTATCGGTCGTAGGTGTTAACCATAGACCTTCTTTTTGGGTACCACAGTGTCAGTTATTCTTCCGTGAAATTGTGATGTTAACACATCGCCGTTTCGGTTGAAGGGCACAAGTTTAGGAAGTTACTAACTAATGTCTCAGAATGAGGAGCGCGATATAGTGACACTCAAATCTTTGGCCTAAATCAGGGCCCAAAATCGAGGTGGCCTTGAAAATTTCTTAGAGAATTATCGCCCTAACTCTTATTACACCTCTCTTTTTAAGGGTTTAGGCAAGGGTTTTCCCTATTACGCTACACTAAATGTGTAGTGTAATAAGCACTTAAGGATTTAAGTGGCACTGATACTGCTATTGGTTGTCAGAATGCTTACCATCAAGCTCGCGACCGGCTTGTGTCTTCACACTTATGATTATGAACCAAGATGTGGTAAAATCGCCTTCGCTCGTGCCTCACATCTCGTCGGCTCGGTGTACTTCGTTTGAAGTGGTCTCACGTTATTTACGTACTAGTTGTATATTTTGATATTCGCGGCCAGACGATCCACTCATCGAGTCCACTGCGGTATGAACTAACACTGTTGCACAACATTCGTCATTACATATAGATAAACATCACTATTTTGATTTTAAATCATTTTTGTGGTGTTTGTATGAGTTTTGTTACTCGCATTTGTATTAGGTACTACTGTCGTAAGTATTTTCATGAAATTAATAAAGGGCATAGAGTTTGAGAGATTGAGAACGCCTGTGGTACTGTCTCAATGCAACGGACATAGAACGCCACCTTGCGGTATACCAACCGCAATATTACACCAGGAAGAAAAGGATTCTTCAATTCGTACACATTGTTAGCCACCAGATATAACCACTGTGTTCTATTAACATGACCAGAGATTATGTTGATAGAGCGTGGTATACCAAGTAGAATATGGAAGTCTACAGAATT
Source organism: Herminia tarsipennalis (assembly GCA_945859575.2). Classification (NCBI taxonomy): domain Eukaryota; kingdom Metazoa; phylum Arthropoda; class Insecta; order Lepidoptera; family Erebidae; genus Herminia; species Herminia tarsipennalis. The sequence goes on along the minus strand of OX243834.2, from coordinate 1,248,948 downwards.
AAACGCATTAATGTAGTCCAGGGTCTTTATTCACGTTCTTTTTTTCCGTTTCCGTGGCAAGCCCGTGCGAACTAGCGCATGCGCATTTCTAAACGCAGCTCTCTATTTACCAGTTATTAGACAGTTCACACGGGCTTGCCGCGAAAACGGAAATAAAAGAACGTGAATAAGGACCCGGCAAGGACAATCCCGTCAGATTTCCTTCTTCCTTTTAAATAGTTAGAGATTTTAGTGTAAGTACATTAAGACATTATCAATTCACGACAGAGGGGTGGATTTACTTATATCAACCCATATGATGTCCAGGCACGTTTTTCCTTAGTAGAACCTATTTATTATAGATCCTGGGGGTATTTGCCACAGTCACCACGCTTGGCAAGCGGGTTGGCAATCACAGTTAGGCTTTAAAGTACGCAAAGGACGCTGATGCGGATTTCACACAGGAGGAGTCCTGTGTGAAATCCTTTAGTCGCCTTGACGACACCCAGCCACGGGAAAAGATGGTGATATAATTAATAAAAGTTAAATTGCATTCGCAGTTTCGTAATAGGGTAAGCTTATCAAAAGTGTTAAAATATTACTGAAATATTCCTCATTCTTCGTCACAAATTATCATATTCACATTAATAATATTAGTATTAATATCCTACAAGTGCAATTTAAATTAATAACGTAGTCAAGTTGGCACTAATCCTCTTAGTCTTGCAATATTCCTTGTATGGTTTTATTAAAAGTATAAATGGCATTAACTCAATATTTGTCAGTAGAGCACTACGATGGCATCGGAAACCTTGAAAGACTTATTAACATAATCCGAGAATATAATTATATAACCTTTTGATTAAATTAAAATAGTACTATAACGAAACATTTTCATCACTTTTAAGGTACATTAAAGGGTAAGATAGACTGTCAAGTCAAATTGTGTCATTTTATGAAATTATAGTTTTTTTTTACAACGTAATGAAGAGTCGAGCGGCTTGTGCACCTGATGGCAAGCACCATAGATAGCCCATAACCGTATCAGTCCCACCCAGATCCTTGTTTGGCAAAGATCTGACTGCCTCTGTGGCGCGGTGGGAGTGTATCCGACTGCTATGCAAGAGGACGTGGGTTCGATCCCCACCCAGGATAAAACCGTCTGGGTGTTATTTATCTATAATATGTATGAATTTAGAAATATATAAGTATGTTTATTAGTTGTCTGATTTCCATAGTACAAGCTCTACTTAGTTTGGGATCAGAAGCTTTGTGTGAGTTGTCCCAAGATATTATTATTATTATTAAAAGACCTTAATGTCACCGCACCGCGCTCCTCATTTGAGACATTAGTTTGTAACTCGTTAAAAGATATTTTTAAGAATTCCTACGTGTGATGTCATTCCCAGGTAATGTGAAATCTTTTCTTTTTAGTGATTTGATGACTGTATGTTGAACATATTTTTTAAAGACTTTAAAAGACGCACTGTAAGTTGTGTCGATGGTCAATCTATCGATTTTTCAGCTAACTTCTGCCGTTTTAGGAGTTTATCAAATGTACAAAGACCTAGTCTTATCAAGTATTTCAAAATACTAAGAGCCAGTTTGCCGTCATTCATTACAAAGTTATTAAACCTAAGACTTATGAACCAAATATACTCTACAAGTCAACTATTAAGTTCCTGAACGGCTGTAGGTAAAGCATCTATAAAAACAAGCCAAAGTAATACGCCACGATCAAAAGGAGACCGTCAAAGGCGAGCACACAGACTTGTAAACAAAACTCAATGTACCCACATCACTTCCTCTAACGATTTCATTACACCTGATACACGTAAACAATCGTTTCCGCTCCGTTCTACATTATTTTTATATCAAAATGTCGGATTTATTTATGATTTAATTGCTTTAAAGTTTTTGATTAATGGCCTATGATGTTTGTTATAAAATCGTATGTTTTTTTACATACCAGCTACTAAGGTTATGAATGAGCATACAGTATGCATCTGTTTTTATTTATCGTATTAATTTCAGATAATTTCTGACAGTGCTGTAGGTTTTTGTACTCATGAAGACAGTACCTACATGGAGTCCAAGAAATTTCTATGAAATAGCTTTCTCAACCTCGTAGGCCGTAATGCACCAGGGCACGTATATTTGATAAAATCAAATAGTAGTCAAAAATTCAAAAAACATCAATATATTTATTCACTTAGGATGCAAAACAACTCTTGTGATACGTCGGGATGCTACATGTACATGTAATGCCAAGTTCGCAAACAATAGGTAAAGCCGGAGAAAAGAAAAGAAGATTTAATAATGGAGGTCGGTACATAATTCTGTGGTCTTCACACTAGACAAGCTTCGTATCATGACGACCAAAATATGTGTATAAGTATATTCGTGATTTTTATCTAAAACTACTGATCGATTTGATTGGTTTTGTTATCAGACTTTATGCTTCTAACAAAATCGTGGACCAGATCTAATTGCAATTATTATGTGGTTCTTCTTACTTGCTGCTCAATTTGAGCATAAACCTTGCTGTAGGCCTACTCTGTTTCTTTAAAACGAAATTACTGAATTTTCGTTTCTTTAAATTTCTTAAGTTTACGGGGATTATTCTAATTATTTTTTGGATAAGCACAATAAGTTCGAACTCATGGAAGATTTTCTGGAACGAGTGGACTAATTAGATGTTCCTGGTTCTGTACATTACCACCTAATTTGTGATCGAAATTTCTTTTTCATTGAATCAGAGTAGGTCTGTTCTGTTGGATCTCAAAAATGTCTTAAAAGTAATATAGATCTCATCAAACCTTGTAATTACGAAACCACAGGAACTGGTCGTATTGCAGAACTATGAATCAAATACGGTATAAGAAATAACATCCCAGTTCTGACCGTTAACATCGGTGACCACAAATCATACATCTGGTGATTCAACAGCGTTAGCTTACGTCACGCCAGCATGCTACGTCAGACAAGGCGCTATTGAAATTACGATTTTAAAATACATAGTTGCAAATCGTTGTCACATATATTTTAGTTTCCTTTATACAGTATGAAAATACTTGAAATATGTGTAGTGTGTAAGTGTCCAGTTTATGGGAGAGATCACACAGCACGTTACGTTAAAGTCAACAACAAACAGACATGACACTGGCACGCACAGGTTACAATAGTGGTCTTCCAACATATTTCGATGATTGTGAAACCCTGTCTATTTATGAATGTTGGTGTGGTATTCTATTTGTTTTAACCCATTATAATTTATCTATATTATATTACATATTTATTTACTTAAATCTTTGTTTGTTACAGTTTACTAACAACACAAACAGTTAAACGTCAAAAAGAACAAAATTACATGTTTCTCTATGGCACATCTGACATTGGCAGAATTGTCGACATCGACACAGTTGCCATTTAATTATAAAATAAAAAACAGATTTCGATTATGGCGGCCTGGTTGAGATTGGCCGATCGAAATCGGTAGATAAATAATCGGTAGGTATGCTATAATTACGCACGAGATATTATAGTGCACAAATATGTGATATCAGCCCCATAATTTGGAGCCCAAATGGACTCGCACTGTGCTGAGGACCGATAAAAATGAAAAATATATAAATAAAATATTTCAGCAGCGTAAACTAAGTCGAACATTCAGCGATCATTTGATTGGCGATAGAGCGCAGCGCGCGCGCATCCGGCTCACCCTTTGATCCATGGAAACATTCATCATTGCGCGCATGCGCGCTGAAAATCACTCTTGTATTGACAGATTTACGACACAGAAACGTGTGCATTTGGAAAAATATTCATTAAACGGAGCGTTATTATGTTTTTCATTTTTATAAACATTTTTTTTTCGTTTATGATTTATTCGGATTTGAAGATTTCTTTGATGGCTTGCGCAGTGGTTAGGCGTACCTTTGAGTTGCTTATTTCATATAAATATTGGTCATTCTGGTGTAGATCAATTCTTCATTGATTTAGGATGTTGTGTAAGAGTAGTGACGTCGATGTGTTTCAGTTGTATCATCTTTAAATGGTATGAATGGATAGGTTTTATCTTTTTATGGTATTGCATAGCTTTTATCGCGGGCCCGGGTATAGAGCGCAGCAACCGAATCAAGAAATTCCGTAACGAAAATAATTACGTAACGAAAATAAAGCCTAACGCCCCCCACTCCGCCTACCATGTAGCACGGCGACGTACAACTTGTACGACTGTGCGAAGCTCACACGGATCGAGACGAGCTGCTCCGAAATGTAATGAAAAAAAACATAAAAAAAATCATTCTTCTTAATTTTTTTTTTTAATTGCATAAGTTAATAAAAAATGCTATGATAGCTTTACCGCGGCAGTCCCCGAGTGCCACATTTCTTTTAGGTTCTTCGTTTTCGAGTTTAAGCTAAACGCTACGGAGCCTTTCGACAGCTAATGTAACCAATAAATATTACATGATTGAGGTCCAGAAAGGACCCTTGTGTATTTTAATATCTCCTGCGTAGCTGATTAGTCCCTGATGAGATTCGCTGCCTTACCGAAATAGGCTGTGAGAGATAATGTTAAAGAAAAACTTTTAAAATAATATAAACAAATAAAAAAACTGTTCATATCACCTTGGTCCGTCATATTTCCGCGCGAGTGCGTCGGCGCATGTCACCCGTTACGTGACGAGGGTAGCCAGAGACAGTTGATCAATCTACACAATTTTATAACATATGGATGATTTTAGAATTTTAAAGTTAGAGATTTAAAAAAATACGACATTTGAAAGTGGAACACAAATATGGCGAATTAGTTTGTCCAAGGGGTGAGACGGTATTAAGAATAGAATAGGAACGCAAAGTTGTTGAGAACTTGGCGTTTTCCAAGTAGTCTTAAGAGGCGTCTAAACGGGCCATTATTTACGGCAATTTGTGGCGGCACTATTGGCAACTAATTGCTCGGCCGCTAATGGCAATATGTCTACAATTGTATGGCGCATGATCCAGCCCCGAAACGGGCTACACAACCTGGCAACAATAAAATAGAGGGCGACTGAAACAACAACAAAATTGGCCGAGCAAAATTGCGAAAAATTAAAATCATCATCAGTCATTAAAATGCGCAGAACTTGAACCTCCGTGTAGTCAAAATACTTTATTCATTTAGGTTACAAATGCAACGCTTATGAACGTCAGACAAAATTTGGAATAGAATGATTCTACATATAATGCCAAGTTCGCAAGAGTAAAGCCGTGAGAATAGATAAAAGAACTTGGCAATAAAAACTCATGACCACTTTTTTAAATGCCATTTTTTACAATATATTTGTAAATATATATATACAGTAAAGCCAGTAAGGTGCAACCTTTACACCATGAAACTCACGCAAGCAATAACCATAGTACGTAAACTGGTATAATCAAGTTTTAAATGAATTAGCCTCCTACGGTGTGGATGGGAGCATCAACTTACAAAAATATAGAAGAGGGTAAAGGCAACAGTCTCCCAATATTCGTCAATCTCAAAATCGTCGAAACGGAATTTATAAAAATTAGCTGCGAGACGCATCTTGGAAGGGTTAAAAAACGGGACATGTCGCCCAAAGCGGGACATCTGGTAATCTATACTAATATTATAAAGCTGAAGAGTTTGTTTGTTTGTTTGAACGCGGTAATCTCAGGAATTACTGATCCGAATTGAAAAAATCTTTCACTTTTGGATAGCCCATTTATCGAGGAAGGCTATAAGTAGGCTATAGGCATCACGCTACGACCAATAGGAGTGAATTAGCAATGAGAAATGTTGCAAAAACGGAGGAAATTTACGCAAACGAAGTTGCGCGGGTCAGCTAGTTCTACTTATAGTTAGGAGTTAACCTTATTCTTTCTCGTTAACTAGTAGTTAACTCCTAGTGTGCGCGTACCTTTAGGTGATTATGCTACAGACCTCTTACGTACCTATAGGTCTTTCAGCGGAAAATTCTTTAAGTTTATGCAATGGCAAGAATTTAACCTGAATTCTTGATACAATAGCATGTTATTAGTAAAGCTATTTAGTAGATGCGAAGCGATAAACGGTGGAAACGGCCGTCCGTTATTTCGCTACATAAATATTTTAGTGGCGGGTTGATGGATCGGTCGTCGGTTCGGTTCCCGGGCGCTGCTAATCTCGCTGTTTATCAATATTATTGTGTTTTTTATACAATTTTATTTTTGTGGTATTATGATAATGTGTTTTTTTTAATGGTGTGGGAAGTTTTAGTTTGATTAAGTGTGTTTTTAATATGAATTAGTGTTGCGAGGTAATTTGGCATATTAAATTGTTGGGTATTTTTTGTTTTTAACGATTCTAACAATAGCTCAATTAACGAAATCATTACAGGAGTTTAGAAGTTATGTTTAAATAAAGGTATTACATACATGAAGCCTGAAAATATTATACTCCTTTTTTTGAAGGTGGCGGGGAAGTTTTTCCCCACGTCTTTTTTTTTTCAATTATACTATGTTTTTTTCGTATAAGTGTTGAGTCTAATAACATAGATGTATATAAATAAAATCAAAGTTAGTATGTTTGTACTCTATGTGTTCCGAAATATGTAGATCAAAATCCGTATCAGTACAAAGTTTCGAAGCGGCGGTAGCCAAATGGCTAAGGCATCGGTCTCGCAATAGTCGCAATCATGAGGTCGCGGGTTCGAATTCTACCCATTAAACTACCGATGTGAGCCCACTCCTAACACAAGCCTTTGAGCTTACCTGGACGGGTTAACAAGATTGCGGCTTTCACTTTCATTGAGATAATTTCTTTAGGATGGTGTATAAGCATTAAACATGGTAAAGGTCGTTAAAATTCGGGGTGTATGGGGTGTACTGTGTAATATGTATTATATTATAAAACTGAAGAGTATGTTTGTTTGAACGCGATAATCTTAGGAATTACTGGGTCGAATTGAAGAATTATTTTACTGTAGCAGAGCATCATTGAAAAATGTTGCGAAAACGGGGAAGATTTACGCAGACGAAGTTGGGCGAGCGAGCTAGTCTATACGAGTATCTATACCTATATGACAAAACGGAAAGAAGTCTTCCCGTGACCACGGCCGTTGCAATACGGTCGAAACGTCGGGCAATAAACAAGGTATTTCACCTTAAATTATTCACGCGATTAATACCCGTAATATATATATATATATATTAATAATGTGTACAAATCGCGAAAGTTTATCAACATTTAAAAAGGAAAGATTAGATTGTTTCATTGATTGTTTGTTTGCATTGAATAAGCTATAAAACTACTGGACCGATTTTAAACATTCTTGACCATTAGAAAGCTACATTATGGGGGAGTAAAATAGGCTATATTTTATTGTCAAAAAATTAGAGATACCTACGAAAATTACAATAACGTAACTCAAGGTATAAAAAGCTACGATATGACACCCGTGCGAAGCATTAATATCTATACTAATATTATAAAGCGGAAGAGTTGTTTGTTTGTTTGTTTGTTTGTTTGTTTAAACGCGATAATCTCAGTAACTATTGGACCGATTTAAAAAAATCTTTTTTTGTTGGATAGCCCATTTATCGAGGAAAGCTATAGGCAATATAACATCGCGCTACGACTAATAGGAACGGAGTAGCGACGAGAAATGTTGCAAAAACGGGGAAAATTTACGCATACGAAGTTGCGCGGGACAGCTAGTCTAGTATAAAATTATAAAACTAAAGAGTTTGTTTGTTTGAACGCTATAATTTCAGGAACTACCAGTTAGAATTTTAAAACATATTTTATTGGTTGATAGCCCATTTATCGGGGAACGCTATAGGCTATATAGCATCACGCTACGAACAATAGGAGCGGAGCAGCAATGAAAAATGTCGCAAAAACCGGAAAAATTTACGCATACGAAGTTGCACGGTTCGTCTAAGTAGTCTAGTATAAAATATCTTAAAAGTCTATTAATTGAAAACAAACTAAAAAATACAAAAACCATTGCTTCGGTTGAAGATACGGTATCGACCGTGACAGGACTCGAACCTGCAATCTTCGGATCCGAAGTCCGACGCCTTATCCATTAGGCCACACGGTCTTGGTGGTGGTGGTTGAATTTGAGCCTCTTTTCTAACAATAAGTAGGTAGTTGTTTTATATAGGCTGTGTTATTAATAATAATCACACTATCATCACACTTCACGCTAATATTATAAAGGCGAAAGTTTATGAGTATGTGAGTGTGTATGTTTGTTACTTTTTCACGTGTAAACGGCTGGAGCGATTTTATTAAAATTTGGTATGGAGTTAGCTGACACCCTGGATTAACACATAGGATCATAGGACACGATCTGGATTGAGTTTGTACCTAATTATTAGGTACAAACTCAATCCAGATCGTTTCCTATGATCCTAGCCCCATACCTATCACATCTGTTGATATCATTGGGTATGGGTCTTTTTAAAAGTATCTATTAATAAAATCACTAGGTGAAGGTGTAAAAAAAAATGTTGAAATAATATTGCATTAATTAATCTATTTAGAGTTCCATAGCCAAGATGGCAAAACTGTACCCTTATAAGTAGTTTCGCCATGTTCGTCCGTCCGTCAGCAATTAGCTCAGAGACTGCTAGTGCTAGAAGTCTGTAATTTTGAAAAATAAATTAGATGTGTTTTTTTTTCTCATCTACAAACAGGGGTTGTAAAGACTATTTTTCGATTTAGGGATCTGTTTGTGAAAAATAAGCTTTAAAGTGTAAAATTTTGTTAGAGTCAAGGCCCCCCCCCCTGCCAGCGTTGTTAGTAGTATGAACAAAAAGAACAGAAAACCCACTTCTTCAGCCGCATTATTTACATTGTGCGACATGCGTTTGCCCGGTTTTTTAATGTAATCTATACTTCTATAGTATTATTAGAAAGGGGTCAAATTTGTGAGTTTGTGAGGTTGAGGGTAATCTCTGGATCTACTAAACCAATTTGGAAAATTCTTTTACCAATAGAAAGCCACATTATTTGTGAGTCTCATAGGCTATATAACATCACGCTACGACTAATAGGAGTGGAGCATCATTGAAAAATGTTGCAAAAATGAGGAAAATGACACCAACGAAGTTGCGCGGGTCAGTTACTTTTAATTAAATAGGTTACTAGTTATGATATGTATATGATCAAGGTACGATGAGGCTTGCATATCGAATAGGACAAAAGCTTCCAAACAAAATGAAGAAAAATAATGAAGAATGTAGAGGTTTAAATGGAAATGGCAATTTATGATACAAATTGCGGCCTGCCCCGATTTCATTCAATTTATACCAGGAACATAAATATACATTGTGTAGAACTACCATGTATTAAATATACCTAGCTAGTAATATGAGACTTCAATAAAAATCCTTCCAGTAATGTTTTTGCTAGAAAAGGCAACAAACATCTATACCTACCTACATCCTCACAATCTTTCGGGTATACTAGCTGTCTCGCGCAACTTTGTTTGCTTTATTTTTCCTCATTTTTGCAACATTTTTCATTGATGCCCCGTTTCTCGTACCCGTAAACCTACGTGGGTTCATGCATAACACTTTGCTGAAGATCATCACATGATCATGAAATGCATAGTTTACGATTCTATAAAGGACATACAGACAAACATTCATTTTTATTATATATACCTATAGAAGATAATAGTAAGTGTAGTTTTAACTTGCGGCTCTGCTCACTCTTTTAGGCACATGTCTCCTAAAGTTTTATTCCTTGTCTATATCTAAAACGAATCCTCTCCGGAAAACGTCCGCTTATTGAGTGCAAGTACTAATTCATTCACTCTTCAAATCCCAACCCAAACGGTTGGGTTCTTTAATGAGTGAATGAATTAGTCAGGACTGGCACTTTTATAAGTACAGTACGATCAACGTATATTGACCGGATTGAAGTTAGGTTTTTATCACTTTCGCGCATGTCATAGAGATGTGATCCTAAAATTACGACTAAATATGTTTAATCGATTAAAAATACTAACAACATTTTTATTCAACAATATAACAATATAAAAACACTATTTAAATCAGTTCATAAAAGTTTAAAATTAGAACAGTTACAGTATATACTAAAGAAACTTTGAAAAACAATTTCTTTACGAAAATAATCACAAAAAAACATGAGTTAGTAATACTAATTATGACAATGTGATGCGTGATCGCATCTCTAATCCTCTTGGTTTAGTTACCGCCCCCGACCCCCGCTTCCTGTCACCATTTACTTCCAAAAAATGCATCTGCGCAACCACTTGTCGCCTACTTCAGTCCAGCCTAGTTACGTTGATACTGTAACTTGCAGCTCTGCACACTCTTTTAGGCACATGTTTCCTAAATTTTTATTCCTTGTCTATATCTAAAACGAATCCTCTCCGGAAAACGTCCGCTTAATGAGTGCAAGTACTAATTCATTCACTCTTCAAAACCCAACCCAAACGGTTGGGTTCTTTGATGAGTGAATGAATTAGTCAGGACTGTCACTTTTATAAGTATTCTAGCTGACCCGCAAAACGTCGTCTGTCTGGGGGGGGGGGGGGGGCTCACGCACAGGACATTGATATGTTCTCCGGTCCTGTTTACTGTTTACCTAGTCGCAGTCTCCCCTGTAGGACTTATTTAGGTCGTTCGTCAGATATGCACAGTTTCGTCCCCGTTTGAGAATTGATCCCGCATTTTTATGAATTGCGGTCGTTTTAACCGTATGTTAATTTAAATTAACGTTAACATTTCTTCAAAAATAAACGAAAGCAGACACATTACAAACTGTTATTCGCTTGTCAATTTTCACATCAATAACACAAACATAACTAAGACACAAACTATAAACAACACTAGTGGCACTTTGACTTAAAGTTCAAATTCTTTTAACAGACTATTTATGAACAGCAAAAGGACGTGGTTCCAAAAAAATGTTAGTTTTGATGAATCGACGGGCGTCGTTGGTCAGATAGTTATCTGTAAGATAGATAGATGTCGCTAGTAATGAACACTTTATAGTTTATGGTTTGATAAACATATTTAGGGTAGCTGCACATTTGATTGATTCGTTGTGGACTTTTGAGCTTTTTTGTTGTCCTAATCGAAGTTGGATTTTCGCAATTATTCTAAATAATAATGGACGATAGCGAAATTTTATGCTAGTTTCTTATTAGACATGTATGTCTAGATCGTAGTGTAATCTCAAAATGAAGCCGTTCAACTCACAAGTTCACACATTATGCCTTTATCCGACGTCAAATTCATCTATCTTTTAGAACGCTCTATCTCTAGATTTATCTAATTTGATTTTTATAATATAATTTTCTACAATTGGATAGCGTCTCGAAAACGCGAGCGATTGTTTTGTATCCCTTATTTACTGAAACAAAAAGTGCGTACTGTTAGCCATAGTCAATTTTTACTTGTTTTGGAGTTTTCAGCTAACTTAAAACGGTTTGCGATTAATGGCGCATGCTAGACCTAAATTGTTTTACTGCGTTCTCTCTGCAAGGTAGAGCTACTTTAAGTCATCATTATTATCTTCTATCGGCACACTGCTGGATATAGTGCTCTTCATTTGCACCACACCACCCGGTCCACCTTCCTTATCCAGCTGATATAGCGACGTCCTTCAGGTTGTCTGTCTATCTGACTAGGAGTCGTCTCACCTTACGTTTTCTGAATCGCGGTCTCCACTCTAGGACTCGTTTGCTCCATGCTCCATGAGCTTCAGTAGCCATCGGTCCACTTTAGGTGTCTCTTCTCAATTTGAGAATCAAAATTTACTATAGGTATATTTGTCTTGATATATCTTAGACAACATAATAATAACAAATTACATGATTGTATTTAACATTTATTTTACACATAACAATAGTCAATTGTTTAAAATAAAGAACAGACTGTATCGCTCTTTGTTCTCTATGACTTAAAAATATTGCCTCTCGATGTCAACTTCGGAACGGCAGCCAATGACAAAACTGACCGATGTTCACGTCGGGAGCATACATCAAACAATGTGTTAAATTCTCTTTGGTACACATGTTATTGTTTTTTTCTTAATTTAAATTTTGTATTTAGAACAAAGGCTATTGTGAAAAATAAACTGATTTAGGAACGTTATGGTTGATGTATTTTGTTAAATATTTCATGTTATTTTGTTAATGTGCTCCATTGTTTGAGTCTCTCTTATTTCGTAATATGTAGGCTGATTTCATGCTAGTCTAAGCTAGAGCATTAGACCGTTAGTTTGTTTCCTATTTCACGACGTAACCCATCAATATTTGCAACTGCCTTTTCACTTTTTAAAATAGTGCTAATGACTATTGAAAATTATACCGTTTATTAATCTCGTTATTATGCTTATAAATTTGCCTAATGAATAATAACTGCAGGTGGCTATCAATGCGTAAAGAAATTGTACCCAAATGATTATCAAATTACGAAGATGTCTGGCTAGCTACCATTTTCAAATTATGTAACTTTTAAAACGTAGCTCAATAGCTACCAACTCTTTACAAATGCACTTTCACGAGAATAAAAAATACTCTAATTCCATATTCAAACTGTCGCGCCACATATTGTCTCTGCCTAATAAATATGGCGACTAATTTTGACAGATACGCGCGCGCTTCCACGGCGCCACTGTTGACTAGATTTACTGTTGCTCCAACCCATATTGTTCTTCGTTTGTCTTTAACACGTTTGGAATTCAAAATAAATGAGCAGAGCTACTGATTTGAATGTCAATAGTAAGTTAATACGGTTAGGTGTTTTTGTTTCTGACCAAATATGTAGTAGAAAGACGAGACGAGAGCAGTTCGAAACGTTTCGTTTCACACATTGTGTGAGGACGTATACATATTACAAGTAACTATGATTCATGAAGATGTTACACAAGTTTTTGTATGTTTTATGACCTTTTTATTTGTATGTAATTTAAATAATAATGTTCTTTAATTTATTTTAACGCATCCGCATATATTTCGTTTCGGTCTATTGTTATTTAGGTTACTTTTACAATTATTATTTTGTTATGATTTTAGTTGTAATTCAAAATTTCTTGTAAGGAGTATGTGTGTATGAGTAGGTATGTATTGAATTGCGATGTTGGCGCGAAATGTAATTGCTCATTCGCGGCAATTTCTTTTTTTTTTGGTAGGTTAGTTAATTGTCATTGATATGCAATTTGTAGTTATACCTATATTTATACGTAATATTATTTTTTATTAATATTTGTTATTTTAGGACAGGAAGTTAAAACATTAAATAATTATTCTGCTACTAATGTTATACTAAGTAAATGTGATTTAGTTACCTAGTACTAAATGATATATTTTGAAAGTAGAATTTAATCATGAAAAAAAATGTCTAGCATCTAAGTACAAGTTTCTAATATTTCTAATTTTATTAAAGTACAACACCTCTTTGTGACATCAAAGGTAACAGACTCACGTGCAAATTATTTACATTGTAACATCGCGCCACCAACCTATCAAAGTACAGGTGTTTTTAAATCAAACCAGAATAATTTTCCAATTAAAGCGTGACAACAAAAATATAGACATCACATGCATTTTAATAAAACATTAAAGTAATCAATTCATTCAATAGAATATCTAAAGGCTATTACATTTTGCAAAAATAATTTACTTACAATCCTTGCACTTGCAACCGTATCGTCCTACGAATAAGGTTAATAGTCGTTGAAGTAGGTGTAATAAGGTAAAGGCAAGTTCACACTTGTCGGGTGTCGTGCTCGCGCGCAACAAATCGCGCGACAAATAAGTGCGCGGACGCACGCGGCGACGCTCATTACCTATTTGATTTATAACGATAGCAGATTGCGAATAACTTGTAATCGGCTGTGATGTTTTCGGTAACAAATGTTTTGTTTCTTTGTTTTTTGTTTTGTGATATTTTAATAAGGTGTTTTGGTTGCAGAGGGGCAACACTTTTTTTTTTAAAACTATAATTAAAAAATGCAACTTCGCGCTTAGGAATAATCCCATTGCCGTGTCATGAGACTTTTTATAATTATATTACGAAGAACTCACAGTTTGAGTTAAATTGAAAGTACTTATTTTTTGAAGCGTGTCAATGAAGTAACCTTTGCGCCATCAATATAAAAAAACACGGTCAGCAAACAAGAATGCTTTTTAATAATTCAATCTTTCTTGTATATCACTACATACAAGAAAGATTGAATTATTAAAAAGCATTCTTGTTTGCTTACCCATTTTAAGTTTAGGTATGAATTTTACGCGTAGTTGATGCATTTCCTCATGTTAAACTAAGCTATCATAATTTTTATATGGGGTTTTTTTTGGTCTTATGATAATAATGACAGCTTAGTTTATTTATTACCTTTACAACAAAAGCATAATCTAATTGAGTATTTCGTAACTTTTTGATGTCGTTATTGTTAAATTTTAAAGTTTCATCTTTTTTTTGCTATTTAACCTGCTTTTAGAAGACAAACAGCGTTAGATACGCTGTTTGTCTTCTAAACACATTGAACTTCATGATGTCTAAGTACCAATTGTCGAAAGACCGCCCGTAGTATGTATAGAAACTAGCAGATCCATTCTAGAAGCACACAGGAGCTACCACTCTTGTAAATGGCGCGTTTCGAATGCAACTGATTTAGTACTGATGATTTTTTTCCGAGCGCTTCTTTTGTTGATAGACGTGCAGCGTCTTTGTCTATGGAAGCATAGATTTGTTTGAATATCGAATGCAAGTGAAGAAGGTTGGTAGGCATGTGTTGTGTGTTTGTGAAATAATAATTTTCTTTTTTTATCATTTTTTTTATGATTGCGTGTTTTACTTGACAAAATAGTTCCAAATCGAATATTTGGAACTTAGGGTATTTTTTTTTAATGGAATAATTATAAATATTGACTCCAAAGCGTGAAACAGAAAAAACACGCGCAGCCTTTGACAGGTATTGACCACAAAGCAGCGTTGTCTTTTTCTAGAGAGTGGTCAATAAGGTTATGGCGCAGTCCTGGTCGCTACGTCAATGGATTATACTCAATTGCTAATTAACTAAAAAACATTTTTTTAAACGGACGGTTTTTTTTATCTAATTCTCATTGCCGTTCAGAAACGCATTCTCAATTAGTCGCGCTTCCGCTACTTGGGTGTCTAACTTAATGAATTTCACGCATCTAATACTCACACTGTATACTTTTTGTCCTATAATCGTCACAGGCCATTGTGCGATTTTTATGACATTTTCTTTGACTAGGCTGAATAATTTGCCGTAGCAATGTGCATTAGGCAGAATGATCAGTAGCCTTTGTCCACTTGTATGGTAGCTGATGGCAACAGTGGGTGGTAGCTCTATGGACAATTCCAAATTTGAAACTTGACTGCCGTTTTTCTTTTGTTTCTTGATATTGTTTTTTTTCTGAAGCAATGTGTGCAAAGCAATTTTAATAGATACTCAGTAGTTTTTTTTTATATTATTTCGCTATGCTATCTTAGGAAATTATTATGGATATTGGAGGAAATAGAGTTTATTTGTCTTGAATTTTTTCATGATAATCATTGTATAAAGTTATAAGGCTTAAAGCATTTAAAATTTTTAACAATCCTAACAACATTTGGCGAAATTCCAATGTTTTAAGGCCTTTCAAAATATTATTTTTTTCAATGATGGCTGCCTACAGGCGTAGCTTAAGATAAGACGAATTTATATTACTTTTAAGCTTTGACTTACGATTTTAAGCAGAGGAGTAATCACTTATGCGCGTTTGTATAGTAGAATCATCGACTAGGACGTTAAGTAACATTAATACTGTAGGTCTATAGATGGGTAGAAATACGTCAAAATTCTGGTTGTGTTGTCGTCTAAGTAAATCTCTCCTGCACCTAATCTCTGGTATGTCAGATCTCCAACTACGAGCATAAGGGAATAGAGTGTGCTTGTGTCTGCTCATACACTTGTGTAGACAGGTAGCCTCTGATAAGATTTTCCACCGAGACCTGAATTCGTTGAAAGAACTTTATAACTAGCACAACATATTTATAATTAGAAAATGATAATACAAAGAATAATAATATATTTATTTCAGATAATATCCATATTTTTAAATTATTCCATACTTTTATAATTTCTATATTTTAATTTTTAACAAAAAAAGATATAGAAAAAAAACATTTTTAGTAGGTAAATTTATTTAAAATTGAACATACATTTTTATTTAAAACTAAAATTACAGAAGGTACTAATTGCCCATTATAACATGCATCCACTTTTGCTGGATTGGACAATCAAATAGATCAGCAATCATATTTAGCATACTATTGCTACAATTTCTGATTCGTTGCCAAATAGAGGCAACTTTCTTCCGCATGACGGCATGAAAGCCGTCTGTGTGTGCCTCTGCAAACATTAGTGATGCGCTGCACTCTCTTTGTAGTCGCAATAGCGTTCTAAATATGTATAAATAAGCAGAAATATATATACAGAAAATAAACATACAGACACACCACCTCTCATACAGGTTTCATACAACCGTTAGTAAAGTAAACGCTATTATTCAAGTGGACACATTAGCAGCAGACATATTCATAGCGGAATTATTGATTCATACTCGTAGACACACGGTCACACCTCGGGCGAGACTTAACACCAGTTTAGACTTGTCTTGTTGTTTATAGTTCAACTAAGTATCAAAGATAGTGGCTAACTTAAAGCTATATACGCACTATAATTTCAGTGAAAACTCATAATTGGCCTTCATCATGATACTCAAATTTTGTACTGTATTTTACCTAGCTGTAAGTTTCCCTAAAATTGTAAAATAAATAAAATAATAATAATAATATCTTGGGACAACTCACACAACGCTATCTGATCCCAAACTAAGCAGAGCTTTTACTATGGAAACCAGACAACTGATAAACATACTTGTATATTTCTAAATACATACATATTATAGATAAACGACACTCAGATAGAATAAACCATCGTGCTCATCACACAAAGTTTTATCCTGGGTGGGGATCGAACTCTTGCGCAGCAGTCGGATACACTCCCACCACGCCACAGAGGCAGTTAAATGTACATTAACAAGGTATAAAGTTATAAATAATAAATATCTTGGTTCAAGTCACTCTCGGCCATCTGATCCCAAACAGACTACAGATAAACTTATTTTTTGAAATCCTTATAGATAAAAATATCGAATGAATGAATTTAGGGGTAAATTTTGGGTTTAATTTATTTTAGAGACTTCGTTGAGACTGACAAAATGAATTGAGTCGGACCAAGCCCAGTTCCTACATGGTGGTGACTGACTTTACACCTAGAGTCATTGGCACCTCCTGTCTGGGAGCGACTGGCGCTCTTTTAGGGGGATAGTCAATTAATTAGGTATTTCAAATAATATATCTGGTCATCTTAGCACTACGAAATTTGCGTGGTGTAATGGTGTGGTCATATTTCATTAGCTAACAGTATAGACAGCACAATTATTTCACCAATTTTGGCGCCATATTCGATTGAATTATCAAGGCAACGTTGTAGCGTTTTCTTTTTATCAATTTTCACGGTGTTTAGCATAATTATGTTTTGGACTTATCCTAGGGTAGTAAGCCTTCTTGTCGGATTGTATTTAAAAATCTTAATTAATACGAACAATTATTATTGATTTTCATATAAACACACAACTTCAAAACTCGCCAAGTTCAATAATTACTTCAATGCCTCATAAGACCTTTTTATTTTTATATAAAACATGATAATTTCCAATTTGCGTATGCAAAAGGGACCAAAGATGGACCGGTTTTGCCCATTTGATTTACGCTACCCCCCCTAGCGTGGTATAATGACAACTAAATTGTACAAGCAATACTTTACTGTACTTTCTGAATCAGTATGCGACAGTTTCCTACTGTTTCCTGTAGTTTTGTCTGTAGATTTCGAAGAATGACAGCTGTTGTTCCCAGTTGATGGATGGGCAGGACGCTTGAAGCAACGGGAGCAGTTTAGATTCAAAGGCTTGGCGTGCCTGTTAATGTAAAAGGTGTTTTCAAAGTACGAGTAGGTAAAATTGGTTTGTAATTATTTGTTTTGTATTTTAAAAGAATTTTGGGGTAATGTTAGTCGAGATTGCCAGTTGCTATTTTACTTCTAAGAATTGTTTGACTGTGTTTGCTCTTAATTATTTGCAGTGGGCTTTAGCAACATAATGTAAGACTATGTAGAGTCACTCGGACAGTCCCTAGTTGTTAGTAAGATATTTTGTATTAGGTACGTAGATCATCTTGTAAAATTGCGTTCAAGATATTTTTCCAAACCGCCGCTCTAAGCTGTTACCGCAGTAAGAAAACAGTCAAAAGACAAAGTATTTTGTTCACTTAGGTAACAGAATGCAACGCTTATGAACGTTAGATGAAATTTTGATTATAATTAATAAAGCCATGAGAAAAGAACTTGGCAATAAAAAGTCAAGGCAACTTTCTTAAAATGCTAATTATTACAATATATTTGTATAAATACTGTTATGCTAGTAAGGTGCTGCAACCATTTCACCATGAAACTCACGTAAGCAGAAACCATAGTACAATCAAGTTTTAAATGAATTAGCCTCCTATGGTGTGGATGACAAAAATTACAGAAGAGGGTAAAGGCAACATGCGATTCGATGATTGTAAGAAAAACTACTTATTATACAAATATTTATGAAAAATTAATTAAAAATAAATATAATAGCAGCAATAATTTACTATATATAATAGATGTTATCCTTTAAAGGTGAAGCATGTTACTGAGTTTATTTCCGTAGATTAGGTACTGCGCATATAATGCTATTTGCACTATATTCTTTGCTTTCATATTTTGCGAATAGGTAATTAGGCATTTCACTAGCAGTAACATCTAGGTGTTGAATTGTCAGTGATCTGTATACCTATTCGGAGGATTCAGAAAAGTTTTCTCAGGCGGATGCTTAATTACGTGCAACTCGTAGCAATCGCTTTACCCACTAAAGTAAAAAGGAGTTGATACATACTTCTATTATATTTTGTCTTTACCTTTCCCAAAAAAAAGTTCAATCAATATCACCAGACTCATCTATTTTAAAACAAACGATTAAAATATATGCCCAAAAGTCTGTCTTCATTCTTCTATCTTAACGAGTAATTCCAAATGGCGACCACTTACACAACCATTGTCTACACATTTAAATGCCCCGTTTTATCTTTGATTAATGGCGAAACCCCATGAACGGAAGCACAAATACTCGAAAAAGTCAACATTGCAACCATTATATAATTACTGGCAACATTTTGTCGGCTTTTCTAGGAAATGTATCACATGCACCGACTCCTGCGTCGACCATAGTCTATATATCAGACCTTGCGCAGACGCCGACTTTATAAAAAAATCCGCCGATAGTTAGCCATGCACGGTGAACGCCATCACGAACAAAAATAATAAAAACATCAGTCAAAATATATGTTGGCGTTATATAAAAAAATTGTAAAAGAGATGTTGACTTTGTCTACTTTGTAATGCACCGCGGACCACTGGCCAGTTCACCAAATTTAAAATCACAACTTTATTGCCTATGTTTAAGGTTCATATTTCTTTGAAAGAATCGGGCGTCAAAATGTTTTTTTTTAGTTAGATTTGAGAAAGGGCGTGGCTCGTCCCGAATGGAAACATTTGCCAATATTATCGTGAAAGGTCTGAACAGATGAAATAATTTATTTCCCTATGTCGCATTGTGTCCAAAACTTTGTCCTTTTGTGATATTTTTTGCGTTCGGCTTTGCTCAGTGTGGTACCGACATCTCATTTATCCCTTTACGAAAAAGGAGACCGACTCTTTCAAGTTCAAAAACGAAATCGATCTTATTAGTATTGGGAGAAGATATTTTTTTGATTTTTGTATTTTTATTGAGTTGTTTCGTTTTTTTGTTGTTGGGCAGTTGACGTGCGAGGTATATTCGTGTTGATGACAAAGGCATTAAGTGTTGGTAAGTGATCCGTCGGTTTTGTGCAAGCCGCCGACGCGATGTCCGTTGAATCTAATGATTTGACTTAAATAAATCTTTTGGTTTTGAATAGATTGTTATTGTTCGTGTATTAAATGTGCTGGTTTTATGTTTTGTCGGTATGTTATTCTTTAAAACTTAAAGGGGACATCAATCAAGATTTAATTATATGAATTGATTTAAATTAAGTAATTTATGACTATACTAGAGGGTAATACTTATTTAGCAAGTGAAGGAAGTATTTATATAAATATCTAAAAAAAGCTGTTAGTACGTTTTGAAGAGTTTACCTTTACGTATCGAGATTTTAAGTATCTTTTTGAGATTTCTAGTTCATAATCTAACTTTTTTACTAAAATAATTTGAATGCTATCAAACCTACCTGTATGTCTTACGTAGGTAAATAACATTTTATTAATTGATACTTAGTGTGTTATAGTAATTTTTATAGGCATGTATTGCCAATTACTTTATTAATATACTAATTGCATTTTTTATATTATATTAAAAAAATATAAAAATTATCAAAAGTCCAGACCCACTAATCAAACCCGAGACTTTCGTATGCCAACTTGTGTGCAGGAAAGGATAGAAAAAAAATTAAGTCTAGTAACATAGTCTAGTTAGGTAGTTCGATTCCGGTTTGGTATACTGAAGTCTCGGGTTCGATTCCTGGGTCTGGACTTCAAATTTTTCTATCTTTCAAAAATGCAATTATTGTATTAATACTTATAAACTTATTATAAGTAGGCATATGGATGCGTACAGTAAAGTCCATGACCAGCCAAAATATAATAGGTACATACCTACCTTTATTATCTCTAACGAAAACAAACCCCCCGAGTATCAATTTTGACAACAAACAATAAATTCTACAAACAAAGCCTTTACAATATCCCGCTCAGCTAAACCCCAGAAGCCGATAATAAAATGCAAACTAATGAACTAAACATTAACTAAAACGAACTAAAATAGTCAACTAACCCTCAGGGATTAAAACTCGGTCAACTACAAAGATGGTGGTATATTCTCTGGAGGTTTTGCTATTTGTCAACATGTTAGAAACAAATTTTGCAACTCATTTTGTTTTATCCTAGTGATGACAGTAAACAAGTTTTTTTGTTCAGGAATTTTGGTGTTCGTAGCACTGGGGGTTTTTGTGTTTTGTCTTAGAATTGGACGTAGGTAAATTTATGAAAGTATTTATTAATATGAACTTAGGTAATTGTTTTGTTTTCTAATTAATAAAGAATTTTGAATTGTAAAAGTGAAGGTACTTTCTATTTTACTTTATCATTGTATTAATAAAAAGTCACTTTTTGAGTCGGTCCGTTTGCGCGATTAATTTATCTTAAATATGCAATGAACTTTTAAACGCAACAGGGTGATTTTTAATACACTAATAATTTTTCGCTCGTGGCTTCTTTACCTTACACAAAATAACTTCGTAATAAAAATTTTGAAAGTATAATTAAAAATTAACCCTTTACTACTTACTACCTACTTTTGTCACACAACCATTTACCACACATCAGGTTTAGGGCCTAAACGTCACAATAAACAATTATTTTACTCTAGTTAAATAGTCTGTAGATGATTAAGGTCATAATTCAAAAATAAGTGGACGGTGATTAAGTATTAATATATTAAATATTTTCCAAAACTGATATTACAAAGTTATTTAGTGTAAGCATGGCTTCTAAGACCACGACTGGGAAATTATTAGTATTTTTAAAATCACCGTGTATAATTCCACTGGAGGAAGCTCTTTTGAACACATTCTTCTACGTTATCTTTTGAGTTCTCGTAAATATTAGTAGCTATGCCTTCCCCTCCACTATCACTTAGATATTCCTCCATAAGGTCTGTTTGTAGGTAGACGTAACTATCTCCAGTCAAAATGCGCGCGTAGATGTTTACTTTTTTATTTCCAGTGATCCCCAGGGTCTCGTGGATTTTAGTTATTATGGAAATATTTCTTTGTATTACCTCATTTCGTCTCACTTTGACTAATATATTCTTTAATTCACTGGTTGGTACTTTTGGGTGATATTTAGGACTCGTATGAAACTAGACTTTGTTTGTGTGTTAATTTGTAGCTATTTGTGAAAACTTATTAACAGTTATCTGGTTTTACTTCATTGTTATTATTATATAATTATGTAGTTGATTGTATTCTTAAAATCCATACTATCCATACTTTAATATTATAAATGTGAAAGTAACTCTGTCTGTCTGTCTGTTACGCTTTCACGCTCAAACTACTGAACTGATTTAGATGAAATTTGGTATGGACATAGTTTGAGTCCCAGGGAAAAAACATAGAATAGTTTTTATTGCGATAACCGACATCCACGCGGGCGTAGCCGCGGGCTGAAGCTAGTATAATATTATAAATGTGAAAGTAACTGTCTGTTACGCTTTCACGCTCAAACAGCAAAACCGATTTAGATGAAAATTGGTATGAAGATAGTTGGAGTCCCGGGGAAGGACATAGAGTAGTTTTTATTGCCATAACCGACATCCACGTGGGTGGAGCCGCGGGGGAAAGCTAGTGAAAAAAATGAAATTAATTTCTAGTTTGATATTCACTATGTAATTGTGCCTTGCCTTAAATATGTGTATAAGACTAGCTTATCCACTGTCTAAAAATTTGAAGAGTTCAGATTTTTAAATGTACTAATGTTATAAATGTACCTAAGATAGCCAGGTATCATAAAAAGTAATGTACCTACATAGTTCTTGAAGGTAAATGAGTAGGTATATATAGATGTCGTCAGTCATTGATATACCTACCTCTGAATTTATAAAACTTACTTTACAGAATCGTTAACATAATAGAAGAAAATACTAGCACACAGGAGATAACTATAGAAAGTGAAGAAATGTCTGGCCGGAGTCCTGGTGTCTCCAATAATTGTGATAGTAAGTGTCAATTTCATGGCAGATTTCATGCAGTTGTGAATTGAATCCTAGGCAGCGACTCATACATAAAGAAAGAGGAAAGTAAGTAACGTTATTTTAACGCATAATTGATATATGACTCATAAAAGTTTCGAAGACCCCAACATTATGGTTTTACGGTTCAACAATACAACAACATTAGTGGTCAAATCTATTGTTTAAAAACCACAAAGAAATCACAAATGCGATATGCATACAGCCACAAGTTACGCCAATAATGAGCTTTTACCAATTTCTTAAGCCACTGATCACACCACAAACGCCCCACTGTGCACCACAAAGTCCTACGCGGACGAAAACCGGACCACCATTCATTTGTTTAAAAAGAAACTCTCATAATTAACAATGTCGTCATCGTATCCAAGCCAAATTTCAATGACATTTAATACAACATTATGGGTTTACGACACCAATATCGAAGTGTGACAAAACGCTTCACATGGGGTCTTAACAAAACACGAAAACCACGAAAACTGTAAACAATCAACTTATTTATTGTTTTACGGCAGCCATATAACTTCGTCGCCGAAGAATGAGAGGCCAATAATTTGTGAAATGCACCCGTAATAAAACCATCATGGACACTGGTGTGAATTGTTAAGAGTTGGACAAAAAAGCGCAATGTGGGTTTTGAATAGATTTGGCACGCTCGGAGCGTAGCGGTTGATTCAATCGGCTTTAGCTCGCTTGATGGATGTGCGGAAGTCACATTTAAATCCCTTACAACTTAATAATAACGATAAACATGAGTCCCCTGTTTAAATAAATGTTTCGCAACATTAGCGCGGCCATTTCGCGAAAGCTGTGCATACGTAGTTGATTGTACAAATATTGGGATTAAGCTTTGGCAAGTTATTGTTCACTTTGATAGATTGGTTGGATTTTAAAGCGTTAAATTGTAAATCTCATGTTAAATAACATTATAGTTGTAATATTTTATATTTTTTTTAAGTCAAGCTGTCCGAATATAAGATTACAATATACCTATTAAAAAATTCATGGTTCTAGTATTTTAATTAAACGAATATCATTTGTAAAATTAGAATGATCAAAATAAAGATAACTTCAGTTTATTTTTAACTGTTTCTATTCGAAAAGTGTTTGATAAAGGTCTTCTAATCGACTTCAGTTACGGCGGAACCTCATCGGAGACTAGCTAACTGCGAAGAGATATTGTAGTGCACGAGTGTATGTGCAGACATAAGTGCACTCTCGGAAAAAAATACGGAAATCCGATATGACAGGAGAGAGATTAGATGCAGGTCCGAAGGCTTAACATGCTCTCCGAGGCACGGAGAAGTGTGACAATGTTGGAAAACGGTCACCCGTTTATCGTGGTAATGTTGTTTAACCTCGCAGATATATCGATCTGCTCTAATGCCACTGAGTCAAGGACAGAAAGTGTTTATTATGTATTCCTATATTATATTAATAAATTTGTTTTTTTTTTAGATATCTGATATCGACTTATAAACATATTCTAACTAAGGTATCCATAATTGCATGTACAAAGGAATCTAACATCCAATACCCCCTTATCAAGTTTATAAACATTCAAACATTGTAAAATTAGCAATTTGAAAAGAGTGGCCGCGAGTTTTTATTGCCAGGTTGTTTTCTCCGGCTTTACCTATTGTTTGCGAACTTGGCATTACATGTACATGTAAAATTCCGACGACAAGAGTGGTTTTGCGTCCTAAGTGAATAAAGAATTTTCAATTTTCAATTTTTTTTTCAATTAAATCTAATTTCTGCTCCACTTATTAGTTTGTTTTCTTCTTAAAGACATTCTTGTCCATCCAAAGGCATGCCTGAAAGAGATCGCTCTCAGCGATAAGGCCTCCCATTCTGCATGCGCTTATTCTATACACATGTTACATAAGCGCATAATTTTGTTATGTGTGGTGTATTAAAATTAAACAGTGAGAATTTTTATTGCATTTATTTTCTAGAGTGTAACATAGCCAAAGGATGACAATATGTAGTAGATGATTATTTTTTTTAAATAAAAACAATATTAAAGAACATACTAGAGTCGCCTTGCGCATCAGTTTGTTTGTGGGCTTAGTTCCTAAACCAAATACGAAATGTTAACGTTACGCAAATTTATTGTTTCCTACTATTACCTACAATTAAGATGATACATATAATAGCATTAGTAGGAATGTAGTAATATTGTCAGTCAAATCAGTCCCTTTTTAAGAACCATCGAAAGGACACGCTTATTATAAGTTTGTATGAAATAGACGCTTGTGACGTCATATTTTTCTATCGTCAAATACTTATATACCTACTAAGTGCCTATTTCTTTTCATAAAAAAATACACACGTTAAGTTTTTCACATTACAGAACATTACTTCACAGTAGGTACTTCATGAAATGTTACTGGTTAATATAAAATAAGTTGTTAATATAAAGTAAATCTACCCGATACAGATTGCGATAAAATTTAATTTTATAATATGTAGGATAATAACTATAAATAACTTTATTTATATTTAGGGTAGTATTTATTATTTTGTTTTTGTTGAAAATAAAAGAAATTACGCGCTGTCGTGTAGGCTCTCTGATATTCAATATAGTCTATACACATACAAATGTGACTGTCGACTAAACCGTTGACATATTGTGATTATTTCTACACATAAGTACGTCTACGTGACAAAGTTTTATGTACAGTTACATACTTTCTTACTCGACTTATTTCACGCACATGCCCTATTTTTTTCCTAAAAGATTTACGATGCATGCAAACAATAACTGCAGCAGATGTCTCCATACATTATTAATAATGGTAACGCCGACGTTTACCACAATAACCGCTATTGCAATAACAAACACATCTATGTGATAAATGATTATATTTTATGGCATTCGCCCTTGATGTGACTCTTGTGTCTTTATTTTACCGTATAAATAACAATACAAGCAAAATTCAACTGTAATACCAACAAAAATGGTTGAATTTGGCACGCTTTTGTGTAATAGTTAGAATGAGAGCTTGGGGTGTACAAATCGCATTGATGTTGCTCAATCGCACGTAGCAAATTGTCGATATTCGCTCAAGTCATTAGCGGCGCGTTTTGTCCGCACTCGGGATCATTCGGCGCACTGTGCGGCCTGCGCGCACGCACATTTACGTGCTTTTACAAAACTCACTCGAGTGAAAACGCCGTCGGTTTTAGTAAAGAATAGATTAGATATTGTTGGTATTTAATATGGGAATTTATTTTTGTGTATTGAAATATTTTGAGTAAAAAACTGTTAAGTTTAATTTATAAAAACCCGGAGCTTTACCTGAATATTTTAATAATAAAATAACAGTTAGGTTTTTGTTTGGGTAAAAATTACCGAGGCATATGATTTATTTTATCAAAAACATTTTTTTATAAGTATTTGCCTTTACATTTGAAACGTAAGTAGGTATGTATTTACATCAAAACGTTATCCATTTATGTATCTCAAAATAGGGTTGTATCTTCAAAATCTGTGCCATAAATACGCCATCTAACATTTACAAACATAAATCTCGATTGAATTGTAAAACCCTGTTCCCACATGTCCTGTGAATTGTAAACATGATCACGCTGTTTTATACGTCAACGCATTCACTACAAAAATAATACAAACCTATAAAAAAATATGCACCTTAAACCTTTTGCACTAAAGTTCAAGTTCCAATGACAAACGGTATTGTATATGATGGTGTCGGAACCGCACAGTGGGTCGAACAAAGCACCCTATTGAACACAATCGTGCCTAATATTTGTAGATAATATTGTTACTAAGGGTAGGTTCTGCTCATTTTATATAGGGCGGTGTCAATAAACATCTGCACATATGGATGTAAGGGATGTGATTATTGAATTTCGTTTGCAAACTGATCATTGTATGCGGAGAAAACTAGCCTTGAAGTTGTGATTTTTTCTTTACGACTGAATAAAATAAAATTAAACCAGTGCAAACTGAATATAAAGTCATTTTCGGGGTCAGTGTCTTAATAAATAAAATAAAATTATTCCATCTAAAATATTTAGCCCATTTAGATAAAGTTTTCACTGTCATTTAGAAAATCCTATGTGGACCTACTATTGACAAGTTGATAGTTTATTTATGATAACTAACAATGTCGAATTGGGTCCTAGTGCCCCACTTTACTAACGATCCTGTTAAGGTCACCAGCTAAAGAAAAAAAAGATGCTAAATTGCTTGTGTTAGAAGTAGGTTCACGTCGGTGATGTAATCGGTAGAACGAAGTTAGAACGAGTATTGCTATTATTTCATAGAGTTATATATAATAATATAATGGGAACAAGCAGAGAGCTATATGCATCATTCAAATCCCCCCAAATCACCCCTGAGTGCGCCCCAGGGGGAATTTGGGGGATGAAACTCGTTCTAAATTGTAAAAAACTCCCAGAAAAATCTTGGATTCGCCCTTGATAGGTATAACTGTAACATTGTCGTCTCTTTTTTTTGGAAAAGTAGATAAATAAACAACAAAACATTTTGGGCTACTAGTTACAGTAATATATTCTAAGCAGGATACAACCGTTTCAAACACACCGACATAAACATTTAATAAAGCAAAATATTGTCAATTTTGTAACAATTTGCCTTCAACTTCAAACCCAGGCCACCCCGGAGTATACTTAGATTATCTTTACGTAAAACATCACATTTTGTTCATCTCCGCTCAACTTGAAACACTCGGAGCTTTCAAAATATCGGCGCCCGCGCATCAAAGCGGTACTTTGATGCGCCGACGCAAAAAATAGCGATTTGTTTATGATTTAGATTATTTTGTGTAATGGTTTTTGTTTGTAGACGCAATGAAGTGTGTACTGAAGTTTTTACTGTTATTGTAAGGAGAAAACAGTCTTAAAAACATGTTGTTGCAGTGCAATGGTATGAAAAGATAAGAGTTTTAGGTTATTTTTTTTAATTTGGGATGTTTTGTAATTCAATATTTTAATTAGTTTGTGTTATTTTATTATAGCTTGTGAAAATCGGGCATGCAATGCGGGTGGAGAACTTTTTGTTACTTTATATTTTATTTTTAAGCCTATACCTTTGATTATATAATGTCTAGATGGAGCATTCCCTTAGTAAGTCTATAACAAAAATAAAGCTTCTATTTTTGACGTTTGACACTCGTTGAAAATGGCGCGCTACAATAACTATGGCTAGAACATCTGATAGGAGTCTTCTTACCTCTCAAAAAGTACGTCCATTTGACCGTACTTTTTGACAGTTCTTTGCTTCAATTTTAGATACCGGACTAGGAATCTAGACATTATATAATCAAAGGCCTATACTCTAACTTTTCGCCTTTAAAGAATGTTGTAGTAGGTACAGGTAAGGATTAAGTAAAAGATAATTCTATTCTAGGGGTAAAAGCTTAGTGTCACGGGGAACTTTACAAACATTATAATTAACTGACATTAAGTCTGAAGGCCACTGGCGCTAACGAGTCCTGGAGTGAAGACGCGACCTGATAAACATAAGGTAGGACAGCCCCTAGCCAGGGTGACATACGAACTAAAGAAGGTGGCTGGGATGAACTGGATGCGGAAGGCAGAGGACTGGATGTTATAGCGAATATTAGGGGAGACCTATTACAGCAGCATATTGGCTGATGATGACACTAAACTACACAGTAGGTACAAATTTGCTTTCTGTTCTTTCTCAGAACAATTTTTCGGAGTTAACACAAAGATTTTTTCTGAGTCAAAAACTTCCATCAGTCAAAAAAGCTGGGTAAATTAAAATGTTGCTTAAAATAGGTTCCTAATTTTCTATATTCAAACAAATTAAAGAGGTTTGCTGTTAGAATGCTATCAACTTTCTTACTGATTGAAATATTAGGTTACTAAACCCTTTCATTTCACCATACCTAATCATGATAAATACATCTTGAGTTGCCCCTGAGCAAGTGGTACAAAAAAACGTGGCATTTTTTTCTAAAATTCGTCCCAAATATACCCATTGGCTACCATCTTACGCGAATCTTGAGTTTTTAGTACCTACAAAAAATAGACCCATTTAGGTAAAAACACCAATTAACTGCCATAGATAAGGTAAACATGGTGATGTTGGCGCCAAATATTGCCAAGATGGCGGTTGCTAAAAAATGGGACCGCCACCCACGAGAGCACCTATGGGTAAAAAACGAAACCTTTTTGGGTTCTGTGGTTTGGTTCCGTATAATTATGTTATGATTTAGATTGTGTTGTTTTGGTTTCGTGTTTTGTTTAACTTTTGACAGATTGATTATGGTAATGAAGGTATATCCTACATAATACTATCTATAAATCATAAAATTTGTAAGGATGAATAGATGGATGAATGTTTGTTGCTTTTTCATGCAAAAAGTACAGACTGGATTTTGATGAAACTTTACAGTAGTGTAGTTTCTACATATGACTCGGGAGTAGCTCCGGAGATCGACTAGCAATATCAGCAACCTGCATTGCCTTTTTTAAAGCTGATTGTTGTTTACTGCCATTGCACCATAGTGGTTCTAGAATATTACATTGAAATAACTTAAAGTTATGTTTTAAAAGTAATGTTCTCTTACACTTGTCAACTATGGTGATATTCGATGTATTGGATCTTAAAAATTGCAAAATGAATTCATAAAAATTACTGGCTTCAACATTCACGCTGTTGGTTATCGGTCTCTTAAAAAGTAGCTTATGTCCCTCCTCAGCCTTCCCATTATATCCTTCAGTAGCGAGGGAAAGAACTCCTAAGAACACCATTACTTTCGGTTTCCCTTTAGATTGTAGTTATTTAATACAATGGGTACAAAGAACCATGTCCAGTAAGATATATTTTCGCGATTTGTACACATTATGAAAATATATATATTACAGGTCTTAATCGCGTGAATAATTTAAGGTAAAATACCTTGTTTATTGCCCGACGTTTCGACCGTATTGCAACGGCCATGGCCGTGATCGTAGCCGTAGTCTACCCGTGACCACGGCCGTTGCAATATTTTCATAAGATTTTGTATCAGTTTACTACTGAAAAATGTTAACCCTTCGCCTCTGATCTTCTTATCAAATTTTATCTAAATAGTGGCTTAGCCTTTAATTATTTAATATCTAGAGAGAGCGTTCTCTCAATAAGACTATAAAAAAATAAAGCATTCCCTCTTTGACGTTTGACACTCGTTGATGAGAACAACTATGGCTAAACATCGGATGGCGGCTTTTTACCTGTCAAAAAGTATGTCCATTTG
Organism: Herminia tarsipennalis; assembly: GCA_945859575.2. NCBI lineage: Eukaryota > Metazoa > Arthropoda > Insecta > Lepidoptera > Erebidae > Herminia > Herminia tarsipennalis. The sequence goes on along the minus strand of OX243834.2, from coordinate 1,218,743 downwards.
ACCGTACTTTTTGACAGTTCTTTGCTTCAATTTTAGATGCCGGAATAGGAATCTAGACATTATATAAACGTAACATTCAGACAGATCTACTTTCGCGTTTATGATAAATGCCTATAATAAAAAATAAAAAAATGATAATGATTGGTTTAAAGTGAAGGAAATAAAGAAATTAGGTACATTTATTTTGGCCTACAGCCTTAAGTAAGTGAAGTTAAATTTTGAAAGGATTATCCACCCTTTAAATGAACCCCAAATGAGGTCAACAAGCCGTGTCTACCCCACGACACGGCGACACTTAGCAAAAGATCGTGTTATCTGCCGACCTTTCGTCTTGGGTGGCGTGATGATACTCAAGTGTACCCAAGCCATGTCTCGTAAATCTTCCCATCGTTATAGATACGCGATTTTAATTGGCTGGAAGAAAAATTGGTGAATGGTTAAAAATATGTCCTCTTTCAAATGGTAAACATCAGTCCCACAGTTAATGTATTTTATTGTATTATTGCGGCATTATATAAACGTAACATACTAACTTTGATTAAATAATCTATATCTCTGGCCTATAAAAAAAATGAAGCATTCCCTCTCTGACGTTTGACACTTGTTGGTGAGAACAAATAAAGCTAAAACATCTGATGGCGGCTTTTTACCTGTCAAAAAGTACGTTCATTTGACCGTACTTTTTGACAGTTCTTTGCTTCAATTTTAAATGCCGGATTAGGAATCTAGACAATATATAATCAAAGCATACTAATAAAGATAACAATATAAAAAAAATCAAGATAAAATAGTTTAAAGCTATCTCTATACCAAAATCAAACTTTTGCTGCCAACGCCAAGGGGGTCGACAGAATTATTTTTATTTTTTAAACAAGCACTCGTATTACCACTACATAACAGTAGCTTTTGTCCGAGACTTCGTCCGCGTGGAATTAGGAGAAAGAACAGTGTAAGTAAAATTTGATTGCAAGACTAGAGTTGATCGCTGTTCCTAATGACTTCGCTTGTATGCTTTTTAGGGTTCCGTAGCCTAAATGGCTAAACAGAACCCTTATAGCTTCGCCATGACCGTCATCCGTCCGCAGCTTAGTTCAGAGACTGTTACTTTCTCACCTCCCCATCGTGCAGGGTATCGTTAGATAGGTCTTTTAAAAACACTTAGGGATTGTAAAGACCATTTTTCGATTTAGGTATCCGTTTGTGAAATATTACCCAAGCTTAAAAGTGTAAATTTTTGTTCAAGTCAAGTGTCCCCCCCTGACAGCTAAATGGTTGAAGTAGGGTATGTTAAAAATCACGGTAGTAGTATATATAGGGCAATTAAAAGCTATCACAGCTAAGAAGACTTTACAACTTAACGAGTAACAGCAGACCATGTGAGATGTAACAAAATTTTGTACAGATTCCATTAAAAATGAATTATATGACGTTTGTTAGTAGTATGAAACAAGACCAACAGAAAACCCACTTCTTAAGCCGCATTATTCGGATGGGGGACTACGGAACCCTACATTGTACGTGGAACGACATACACTTACCCGGTTTTGCTGTTTATCGTAAGAGTATAGGTATATAACTACGTTTACTGAGTTTTCATTCAAACTACTATACTCTATAGAGTGTCTACGAGTATGCTTATCCACTATCAGTGGCTAAATACGTTATAGGCTTTCTCTCTGTAATGTTTGCAATCCACCCAGCAGGTCTGCAGCGGTTTTTTTTTTGTTCTAGGTCATGTTCTTCCTTATGATCCATTGAACAAGTCGAAACTGTCAACGGTGAATGCACCCTTCATTTTTCAGCTCCCAATTTGTCACTACCATTTACGGAAACACCAGATGTATACAAATGATAATAAGCAGAGACACGTGTTAATATTTTCACTTAATTTGTCATATTTCTTTGAAGTCAGGACCTCCCAACATCAGAAATATTTGGCTCCATCAATCCCTGATGCCTGATGCCGCCTCTGATCCCGCAAAGTGCTAATGAGTGTATCAGAAGTAATGAAACTGTATATCATTTTAATGATTTCGTTTGACATATCAGTTTGAAGTTGATTTTAATCGTTTTTGGTGTTAATTAGGGTTGAAAGTAAGTTAGTTGTTCTTTTATATGGAAATTAGTAGTTATAGATGATATATTTATTGTTTACCACTAGGGTTTACAGTTGTTAGTTATCAAAGTTTTGTATCAGGAAGTGCATTCTCATCCCCTTTCAGTCTCAGATTTTCATATATTCCGCAACTCCTAAATAGTTCTGATTTTGAGTCAATTGAGGCAGTTACACTACCTCCAAGATATATCTAGAGAACCAATGCTTACATACTGTAACAGGAATATTATTGTCATTAGTCATTGCCTCCAGATAAAATTTAGATTTCAAGAAAGAGAAACGGTAATCATTTAATTTTGGGAACAAAATTAAATTGATTGTTAACCCTTCCAGCTCAGCTCAGTGGCTTGTGTTAGAAGTGGGTTCATGTCGGTAGTATAATGGACAGGATTCGAACCCGGCCTCACGATTGTGAAATTAGTTTACTGCTGCTTTAAGTCCATGTCCCCTTCAGTAAGTTCACGGGTAGTTCAAACTAATTGGCCTGCTCGTCGCACGCGCATCCCAAGGACTCTCTACTACGCATGCGCGAGCTCATTAGTTCATAACTGTGAAGAGTATATCGCAAGAATGTTGATTGTTTCAATGGATAAGATATTTTGAGTTATTTCCATACGTCCTGTGGTTTTTGATTATTTAAATTTATGTATTTTTTTAAGGTATTTTCTTAAAGTTATAAACGGTATTATAAATTATCACTTTACTTGTACTCAAGCGGCTTCGCACACGCATCTATTCTAGTCACTTACTTTGTACTAATCATGCAAGTTTAAATTTTCTAGATCCAGAGGTTTCAGGGCTTAATCAGACTTACTTTTAACCTACTAAATGCTGGGCGGGGTTTTCATCATGTGACTAGCTGTGAGTTGCATGATGGGGCCCTATCCCCTAGCATCTATCCAGTGCTAGGGGATGGCGAAGGACCTAGGGAGTAGCGCAAGTCGCCAAGATCCCCCAGGTAAGGCCAGTAGGACTACCCTTCAAGAGGTTGCCGCCTGTTCTTGGCCGGTTTCCTTCTGAACCTGGTATAACAGAAACCACTGGCCGCACTCCCTCCCGACTATCTATTTTAGTACAGGTATATGTATTTAGAATAACAACGTATACATGTATCCATCACACACACACACAACATATGTATTCACCCCAGCCTTTCCTTCCCATCTCCCAACCCTACCTGCTTATGTATATCTTCATATATATGGTTTTATATACCCACCGACACACATATACCCACATATTTCTATCTTACTATCCATCTCTATATATATTTTTTATACCTCAACCTCGCCTTATCATATACATAATATACAGAGTATATATACACACACTCACAGGAACACAACATCTTTCTTAAACCACACTGTACTAGGCACACAGTGTGCGGACTTATTTAGTATTATGTCAGTTCTTATCGGACCGCCTTTTAAAATTATTTATAAAAATAAAAAAACTTTCTACAAATATGACAGACGCACAACTAAAAACTAATTTACCCCAGGAGGGTACCACCGCTCCACGCGGTGGAGAATCCCTCACCGAGGACCCCTCGGTCAGCCCCTCGTATTCTGGGGGGGGCAAGCTGTGCAACGACGGGAAGAAGAGTAGCCTAGATTTATCAGGCCTTGCCGAGGCCATTAAAAACACGGCGACGCCGAGCTCCACCACGCGCACCGCGTATAACCCTGCGCTGGAATGGAATGTGGTCGCAAGAAAACGCGACCGCACAAAGAACCCGGCCAAGAGAAAACGGGGAATCCGGAACCCGCAGATGAAAAATATGGATCCGCGGGAAAGGGCAAAAGCCAAGGAGGAGATGGAGCGAGCCCGAGCGACAAATGCTCCCGCCCCCAAAATCTGTGAAAAGGTAGAGGTGCCCGCAACTGCGAATGCGCCGTGCGAACCGATGCCAATTGTAAAGGTGCCCGCAGTAGCATCCACGCAACGCGAACCCGAACCATTGGCAAAGGTGACCGCAACGGTGCACAAGCACAGCGAACCTCTACAAATGACAAACAAGCCAGAGACGAAGCAGATGATCGCAGCAGCGGCCTCGCAGCGCGAACCTGTGACGTCTACCCCTAGTACGTCAAAAACCACACATGGGGAACTGGCCAAAAAACCAAAAGACACAACACCGTACAAACGGAGAGAAAGATGGCGCGACAGACCGCGACGGTTTTATGACCGGAAGCACGCTGTGGATGGACCCACCGCACCCGCAAGGGAGCGGCCCGACACGGAAAGACGCGAGGACATGCGAGGCTCATACAAGCGCCAACGCATGGATGATACGCAGTCACCCAGGGGAGAGTCCAAACGCGCGAAACCGGAAAGGAAACCGAAGCGGGAGGAGAGCTACGCAGATGCAGCGCAGCTGCACCTAAGAGTAGCGATCTGCACAGTCCCATCGGTAAATCTCTCCACGGAAAAAGCCGAGCAGCTCAGGAAGGACATAATGCACAAAATTGTCGAATACTCGTTAGCAGCTCCCGACAATGCTGTGATACCACAATTCCGCGGTCGACCCTTCCATATGGACGGAGTTTTAGCGATGTGGTGCGAGGATGAAGATACCCTGAGCTGGCTAAAAAACACCGTGCCAACGATGACTTCGCCAGCACCATCAACTACTCTGACTGTCATCCGGCAGTCAGACATAACAAAGAGATTAAGAGCGAGTCTCCTACTACATAGCATCATCACCGAGTCGGGCAAGTTGTTTAAGCTTATGCGGATCCAAAACCCAAGCTATAACATCGATGCCTGGCACCTGTACAACTTCACGGTGGATGATATAAAAGAGGACCCAACATCAGCAGAAAAGCTCGTCTACCTGACCTTGGGTATACCAGAAGACCAAAAGCCAATCATCCTGGCGCGTGGACGACGCGTAGCTCACATTGCGGGCAGCAGCTACATCCGGTTCCTCGATGACGAACCGGAATCAAAGACCGCAAAGCCAGGAGAGGAAACCAAACCAACTGACAAAACACCGGAGACTGCCACATCAGCTCCCCCTAGGGGTCAGAGCAAGATGGAGCAGAAGCCGGCGCTACAGGACCAGGGAGCAACGAGTGATGAGGATGGCCTCCTCGGAACTCCCTAGTACTGTAGCAATCATACAAACAAACCTCCAGCACAAGCAGATAGCGGCGGCCTCACTGCGAAGAGTGCTGGAGGTAAATAAAACGACCGTCGCCCTAATCTAGGAACCCTGGATTAGAAACAATAAAATCTGCGGTCTCAATAACATCGGCGGTAAGATATTTCTAGACATTTCAATAGAAAAACCCAGAACTTGTATCTACATGCCAAAAACCATAGGGTCGACCCTACTAAACCAATTCTGTTCCAGAGACCTCACAACAGTGAGAATAAACACAGAAGGAAAATCACCTTTAATCCTCGCATCAGTGTACATGCCTGGAGACGGCGAGATCCCTCCAAGGGAACTTGCTGACCTGGTACAACACTGCGAGGCAAACAACTGGAATCTGATCATCTCCGCAGACTGCAATGCACATCATCCTCTGTGGGGAAGTAAGGACACAAACAATAGGGGTGAGTTACTTGCCGAATTCCTCTTCAAAACAAACCTATGTATCGCCAACAAAGGTACGGAACCAACCTTCGTTAGCTCTAGGTACCAAACTATCATTGACATTACCCTATCATCATATGCTATAGGTGACCACATCAAAGGGTGGCACGTGTCCAATGAACCATCCCTAGCGGACCACCGTCGCATATGCTTTAAGCTCAAACTCAAATTACCCGACCCCATCCCATACCGCAACCCGCGCAAAACGGACGTGGCCAGGTACATTAGCTTAACCAACACAAACTTAGGAGACACATACATGACGGACACAACCTTAAATACAGACAACATCGAAAAAAACATACAAGCTCTAACAACCGCTTTAGTTAGCAGCTATGAAACAGCGTGTCCAGAAGTAACAGTGACATCTGAAGGCCAACGACAATGGTGGGGACCAGAACTCGAACGCCTTCGACACAAACTTAGAGTACTATTTAACAGAGCAAAAAACACCCGGGAAAAAACTGACTGGGATAAATATAAGCTCGCACAAAATAAATACAAAAAACGGACCAGGTTCCGAAAAACCGAGTCTTGGAGAAATTTTTGCAACAGCATAAAATCTACCAATCAAGCGGCCAGACTTACAAAAATACTATCAACAAGTGGACCTGAAAACCCAGGCTCACTTAAAAAAGACGATGGCACCTTCACATCCACAGACGAAGAAATCTGTGCCGTCCTCCTGAAAACACATTTTCCCGACTGCCAAATAGAACAATCACCAGTTTGGCCAGCCCATCACCATCCAAGCAATCCCAGCACGGAGGAGTGGGCGGTTGCAGGTGTGGTTGTAACTGCGGAAAAGCTCAAATGGGCGCTGTTAAGCTTCAAACCCTACAAATCCGCAGGGCCGGATGGTATTTTTCCGGCCTTACTACACTGGCAACTGCTCAAGGTAATAGAGTACCTACTACCAATCCTGAGAGCGTGCATTGCTTTTAAATACATACCAAAAACATGGAGAGAGGCTAAAGTAGTCTTCTTACCCAAACCAGGGAAAGAAGACTACACTGATGCCAAATCATATAGACCCATCAGCCTCACCTCCTTTCTACTAAAAACTCTAGAAAGACTAGTAGACAAACACCTAAGGGAAGGAGCACTTACAAAGCAACCACTTCACCCTCAACAACACGCATACAGGAAAGGGAGATCAACAGACTCTGCCCTTCACCTAGTAGTACACAAAATAGAAACAGCTTTAAAGAACAAAGCATCAACCCTGGCAGCGTTCATAGATATTGAAGGAGCCTTCGATAAAACCATGCACAACAGCATAAGCCACGCCCTACAAAAATTCAAGGTGGAGCCAGTCCTGAGAAGCTGGATCACAGAGCTAGTTAGCAAAAGGGCCGTACAGGTCACTGTGAATACCACCACAAGGGCCAGAGTGGCGAGGGGATGCCCTCAAGGAGGGGTCCTATCGCCACTTCTGTGGAACATTGTGGTGGATAGCCTCATAAGGAAACTAAATAATCGAGGGTACACCACTATTGGCTATGCAGATGACCTCACAATACTTATAAATGGTACTGCAGAGAACGTACTATGTAAAGTACTGCGCTCAGCATTCGAACTCGTAGAAGAATGGTGCGACGAACACAAACTGTCAGTAAATCCCAAAAAGACAGAACTTGTCCTCTTCACGAAGAAAAGGAAATTACCAGAACTACAATTACCAAGGTTATTTAAAACCCAATTAACGCTAACAACCCAAGTAAAGTACCTAGGCATAACCCTGGACAGCAAATTGACTTGGGCGGCACACATCGAAATGAAACTAAAAAAAGCCTGCATAATTTTCTGGCAGTGCAAAAGGCTAATAGGCAAAAAGTGGGGACTGACCCCGCAAATAACGCTGTGGCTCTACACCGCAATAATACGGCCAATTATCACCTACGGTTCCGTGGTGTGGTGGCCTAGAACACAACTGATCACTATGAAGACCAAACTCCAGAGTCTTCAACGCCTAGCATGCGTAGCCACGACAAGCTGTATGAGAACTACCCCTTCGGCTGCGCTAGAACACATCCTTAACCTGAGACCGCTTCACCTTGAAATCAAGGAGACAGCAACAGCCACTGCACTCAGGTTAAAAGCGAACGGCCTCTGGAAAAACGATGAGGGGATAGTACACTCTGGAATTCTATCAGAAATTACAAGGGAATATCCATTCCTGGAAGCCCCAACAGATAGAATCCCCCAAAAACATAACTTTGACCAACGATACAAAATCAGACTTAAACCCGAATCAAAAGACAGCTCCGGACCATCTGAAGTAAGAATATACACAGATGGATCCAAAACCGCGGTAGGCACGGGAGCAGGAGTCTTTTCGGATGACCTGAACATTAAGATATCTACTGCTTTGGACAGAAGAAACACGATTTTCCAAGCAGAATGCATTGGCATAACCAAAGCGGCTCAAGCAGTCGCAGCCAGGAATGTAAAAGAACTTAAAATAAAAATCATAACCGATAGTGCTTCAGTGCTACAAGCGCTGTCAAACACTAGCATAAACTCGACCTTTATTCAAGAATGCCATGAATCACTTCAAGCCATTACCCTGGATAATGAAGTGACCCTGCAATGGATAAAGGGACACAGCAACTCAATTGGAAATGACGCGGCAGATGAGCTAGCTAGACGGGGATCCAAAATGAACATCCACGGCCCCGAACCACTAATGCCCCTACCCCAAGCCCAGGTACGAATCTGGCTGCGCGAGAAAACAGAGGAAAACCACAAACTGGAATGGGGAAAAAACACCGGTTGCAGACAAACAAAAGAGGCGATTCCAACAGTGCCCAGAAAGTACGCTCGGAATCTAATCAGATTAAAAAGGGACAAACTGCGAAAAGCAATAGCCATCCTGACAGGCCATTGTCCCCTAAACAAGCACCTGTACACCATCGGGATCACAGATAGCCCACTGTGCAGAGGGTGCATGGAGCATGAGGAGACGCCCAAGCACGTAATCATGGAATGCACTAGTGTGGCCGAGCACCGGGCGCAGTTCCTAAAAACACCGTCATCCCTCCCTGAAGCCTGCAGCAACCTGCGGGGAATGCTGGGCTTCTGGGAGTGTTTGGGCTGGCTGGAGTGAGAAGAACTGACACATTACAACGTACGCACAATGGCCCATTTAAGAGGCTAAGTGCGACATTGCGGCCCCGTTAAAACAAACAAACAAACAAACAAACCTACTAAATACGTAGGTATATAGTAGGTTAAAAGTAAGTCCTATCAAAATTTTAAACGTTATGTTTAAATTTCAGAAAAAATATTTTTTTCCTGTTCCTTTGATTGCCGTCTATCATATGAGATGGACCGTCGGGTCCTACATACAACTAGACCAAACATATAACTAATTAGTACCCTATAAACACAAAAATAAACTGAGGAAGACAATACAGGAGATGGGAATATGAAACATAGCAGGAAAGATATGACCACGAGTGGCACAGGACAGAATGGAGTGGAAAATATTGGAGGAGGCCTTTTCCGAGTCTGGGCAAACACACTTCACTGCCGATATCAAAACATCATTGTAAAATGTTGTCGGAATAAAGGCTATTTTTTTTAAAGATAACTAGCAATGTAGGATTGTGGTCCCACATTACTAGCAATCCTGTTAACCTCTCCAGCTAAGCACAGTGGCTTGTGTTAGGAGTGGATTTTCATCGGTATCCTCACGATTGCGAGGCCGATGCCTAGCCATTAGGCTACCGCCTTAGAATTATTATTTTATGTTTGTGATTTCCATATCACAGGAATATTCAGACCCGGTCATTTGTGAGGCGTGAGGATTTATTCTTATTTGAGCTATTTAGTTTAGCAATTGTTGTGTATGTGCATATGTCTAGTACAGATTTTATTTATCAACTCATCCATTTATGAAGTCTTCAGGAAGCCATTCATTCATTCTTAAGAAAAAGTACTTGAGAACCCAAATATATATAGGTATTTTTACTTCAGATAGGTAATAACTTTTTTATAGAATAACAATTTACTCGTGAAATGTATAGCGGAATCATAGTAACTTGCCCTTGGTCTGCTTAACAAATTTGAAAAAAAAGTACAAAGGAATATTGATTTTGGTACACTTTAGTTAGAACAAAGTGTAAAAAATATTGTAAATAGGTATATTTAATAATGCCTAAGCAACACGTGGTTGAAGTAAGAAAAACACAACTGTTTCAAAAGCAAGAAACAATTCAGGTGGTCCCATTTAAATCAGTAATAAATTGTATACGATGCCTCTCGTTCACCAGAGCGTTACCCGACTCATTATAAAGTGTTAACTATGTCAAGAATGTGTGCGTGATATTGTCGCCCTGGTGCACTCCTGCGCATATGGAGACGAGGAGGAATGTGGAAGCGATAATTAGCTTTGAAAGAAATGAGGAATAGCGGTCGAACTAACGGCAAAGACCCTTTACCCATCAACTAAGTATACTATAGCGCGAGTATGAAACTAAAACTCGAAGGACTATTTTTAAATAGTAATCGAATAGTTATCGTAATATGGTATAGAAGTACTAGTGCTCCGTATGCATAAACTTACGACCGGTCTCAGCTTATCTACCGCCTAACAAGCTGAATAAAGCTGCCAAGATAGCTTTAAGACTCACTTAAAAGCAACTTCAAGTATGCTATAAGATTTTAAGTCAGTCTTGTAGCAAACTATAAGACTGAGATAACAAAAACGAATGCTCTTGACATAGACATAGACATTTATTTATTGCAAAACTGTGCCTACTTATGGGTGTTATAAAATATATTAAATAGAATCAACAGTTACCCGATTCGGGTATTTCAATTTTTATTCTACTTAAAACTAAGAAACAAACAGTTATAGAAACAAGACAAAACATAAAAAACACTAAAAATGGTACATGCTACTCTACAACTACTTACATTAATTTGGTTTCAAAAAAAATCCTGAATGTGTAAAACGCATTATCTATTAGCCATCTTTATAAATAGTATTTTTAAAGATGTTACCATTATTTTATTTCTTTGATTAAGGTTAAATACACGTATAGCAGTAATATCTGCTTTTATAGTATATTGTGTTATTAATAATTGAGTATGTTATGAGTTGTCAAAATATAATACAATTATAAGAATGTTATTTGGACAAAAACCTATGCTTATTTATTTTACTTTATATCATCAAAGGTTATCTTATAATTTTTGCTTATATAGTTATAGACAGTTAACGCCTAACAAGCAAAGTAGTCCTACTTTGCTAGTTGGGCTTTAACTGTCTGTTATAAATGCTAACTCTGGTAGCGTAACTAACATTTGTGAGATTCGAAAACCGTCGATAGGTATATAGAAAACCATTAGGATTTTCTATCTTTTCGATGACACTAATGTCAGTTTTGCGAGTTAGCTATTTTAACACACGGTTAACGGTAGATAAGTTACTGAGACCAGTCATAAGACTAATTGTTGAATTGAGTGAATTAGTTAAAGGTACGAACCTTTAACTTACCCGATGTTTTGATCTAAGTTGTGTGAGTTGTCCCAAGATATTATTATATTGTTATTAATAACGTTGTACAGCCTATGTCACTACCACAATTATGACGAAATCAATGACACCTCACATAATAAAATCGTTGTAGAACATGTCAAGGAAATGATCATACATATCCACATACCTACGTTCAACTCAGACGGCTAAATATCTCCCAAAATCTTTGACTAAATCGCCAAATATCTTCTTCTGGGTTTAATTACCTAGTAATTATTGTCTTTGGGTGGTTCTGTCGCATTCCTTTCGTGTCTGTGATTAATAAATATTAGTGATGTGAAGGCCCGCCTCGAATGGGAGGACATAAGAATGTGTTTCACACCGCGCCGGCATAACGTCGGCGACATGAAGGTTGGTTTTTGTGTAAATTTGTGCTAATGAGAGCTTCTGTTTGATCGACCGGGGTGTGATGTGGCTCTGCCTAGTTTGATGAACATATCCATAGAACAGGAACAAATGAGCATACCACACACAGATACAGCTGACAACTATCTAGTTTTTGTTTTCTTTTTTTATGAAAATCCGTTGAGGTTTTGATGATAATTAGCAGCTTTGCTTGCGATCCCTTGCAAAGTTACAACTTTTGAAGTCGGTTACTTTGTGGTTTGCGCTAGACTTTGAGTGAATGAGTGTATAGTTATATTGTATTTCAGTATTTATTTAATATTCTCTATTCAGCTATTTTTATTTGTGTATTATGTAAGATTAATATAAAGTTTTTCAATAACAATTAGGTTACTGTACCTACACATTCCATTTCTACATCACCCCAAGGTAGACTGGCAGATAATAAAGTTTTAAATAAATAAATAAATATTGAATAGCATTATTTAAATATATTTTAATTTAATAAGTATATTTAAAAAATAAATTTTATATTTTATTTCTTCGTGTTTCATTTTATTAATATTATATTAAAAACCTAAGCATAGTTTAATATGTCTATATTAACTGAGGTTATTTTTTTCCACTTTTGTATTATAAATAATCGGGACGAAACCCACATCCACTTTTATGTAAATATTTAATTATAACTTTATTACTTGTTAATCATAGAAATAAAAAAACTATCTTGGTTTAATCTCTACTTTATTATAAACAGTAGCTAATTTTTTTTCGTATTCATAATAATTTTCCCACATAAACGGGGAAAAATATAGTACTTGGCAACACTACGTCTTAAAAAAAAACCCTACGTCAAATACCGTAGCTTCATTTTTTTTATGCTTATTGAGGGAATGCTCCATCTAGACATTATATAATCAAAGGTTTTAGTATACAATCATTAACTTACTATGAAAACGTACTTATTTGCACTAAAGTATCAGATAACTACTGGTAAAAATAACATCTATTTAGATCAAACTTCTGGACTTAAAAATCCGAATTTGTATCTCAAAAACCCGTGATTATGTTACACGAATACGTTACTACAAAAATAAAACGCAAGATTTGTAAAAAGATATGAAAATAAAGACTGTTTAATGTACCGTAATGTCCATTGCTAAAGCTTTGTGTAGTTTTGTGTATCTACTGTTGTGTATTATTGTGTACAAAGAGGGAGAGTGTCCGTTTTCACCCCCGATTGGAACTCAAAAGGATGTCAAGATTTATTTACGCTATCTCAAGTTGGAAGATGACCGCGATACGGTAAGATGTGCAATTTTAATCGTACTCAGTGTAGTTTATTCTTAAATTATGTTTTTCTCTATGCAATGGTTTGTTCGAATTATTTGAATGTATATAAATCATTAGATAGTTTTATGAATTGTGATATTATGAGGGCGTACAGTAGCGTCAGTACTTTAGAAATATATTATCTCATTACTGAGTAGGGATTATTAATAACCTTTAAGGTATGAACCTCAGTAAGTGTGTCTAGATTTTCGAATAATATCCATACTAATATTAAAAAAAGGAAATATTTGTTTTTTGTATGTAACGACTGGACAGATTTCAAAAATTATTTTTCTTATAGATAGTTGCATTATGTCACTAAAATTAGAGATCCTTACGAAAACTGCGTTTAAGTATAGTGGAGAAAAATCCGTGCAAAACTGGAGCTGGCTGCTACTCTATTATAAAGTTTAATATTGAGACATAAAGCAACAAATTACGCTTTAGAGAAATAATGGGCCCTTTTTTTTAGATCGAGTTTTGATGATTCGTGTCTAGATATGAAATTATAAAATTAATTTTGGGCAAATTGCAATTGGGCATTACACTGAGAGAATTATTTATTTAGCGCTACGTACACAGCTCGCTCTTCCGCACACAACCATTACTTCACAGTTTATTATTATTATTATTATTATGAACGCCATGACTATGACAATACAAAAATGCTAGTTTTTGCATTTTTCCGCAACTTCAAGATTTATTTGCGGGATCATATTAAGACATATCCCTAAATGTCTTTATATCATCTACTAGAAAAACTCTTTGATTAGTGACACAATTTTTAAGTTTTCTATATTAATTTTTGAGAGAGCCGAACCCTGTTTCTCTTAACTACCCTTAAGCTGGATTTTTATAACAAAAGAAAAGAAAGTTCTATATCTTAAAGAAATAATTAACATCTAAGTACCTATAATTGCTGTATATTTATATACGCTTAATATAATCCTTCACTGCATAAAAACCATATATTTTCGCTAATTGGTACCACCCACGGTGTTTTAATTACGCCGTCATTAACCCGCCTGTCATCAACCGAGATATCTCGTCCCTTAAGACGTCTTTGTCGGGATCTTGGGACGATTTGAACCACTTGTCGTCTAGTTGAGATAACTTTACTTTTTGCAAGATATTTATTTTATTTGGTAAATTTTTGCTCGTAAAATTGAACTAAAATTAGGTGTGATTGAGATTTCTTTTTTGTCAGGTTTGGATAAGGATACATATATATCTCCCATACGTAGTGGTTTTTAGGGTTCCGTAGCCAAAATGGCAAAAACGGATGAAGTTTGGTGAAAAGATGTCTTGTAGTAGCCGCTACTGAGTTTGATAGCTAAATCATAAAAATAAATATTTTTAGGGGGGCACTCCATATATGTAACAGACATAGTAACAAAAAAAGTTTAGTCTTTGAAAGGTCTTTCAAAAACATTTTAAGGTTTCTAATAAACTTTTTTGACTGAGTGTTAATTTTTGGAAATAATCGCTCTGAAAGTTGCATAAATCGTGAACTTTTGAACCGTGTGACCAAAAAAATATGGAAAAAATCACAAAGATAACGCTTAATACTTACTTGAAACTAATTTTAGTTTCAAGTAAGTATTTATAATTACTTTGTGATTTTTTTCATAGTTGGTGGTATTTCGGATAAGATCGGATATAGGTACTGTCATTGAGTTATTGGCAAAAAAAAATAAAGATTCTCAACAAAAGGGCGTAAGTGCCATGAACATGCGCTCTTCTGCTGATGCAATTATTCAAGGCTACGGAACCCTACACTGAGCATGGTCCGACATGCTCTTGTCCGATTTTTATTAGTTTGTGCATAATTTGGCAGCAGCATTCTAAACCTTATCCATTTTTAATTAAACTTTAGCTTTGCTATATAGTTCTAGTCTTTTTGACTTGACTGACATGAATATGGTTATGTTGTTTAGTGACTTGTACCCAATCTGGGAATCGAATCCACAACACGCACTTTCACTGTGCTACAGATACAAAGCCCTTTTCAAATCTCTTAAACGAAAACATATACATGCAGAGTGTATGTTTTTAGTACCCTCTGAATCCATTACTCCCTTTCCAATCGATTAAAGGGGATCCCTCTCGTAATTGAGAGTGCCCTTATAAACGAGTGAATAGATCTCAGGTGTTATACCAGCTTATTTGTATACAAGATCTCGGCACAATCGTCTTATAATATTGTGCCAATTTGGACAATTATTTTGATGTACGTGGGTGTATTCTTATTTAGATTGTAGGGGAATGGTTCTTTAAAACGATATCTCGATTTTGTTATAGGTAATCGAGACACTCGTTAGGTTGAGTATCTATCGGTATCTGCGATTTTGATCTATTTTAATGAGTTTTTAGGACAGATTTTAAGGACTGGCTATTGCTTTGAGAACTTGACATTAAATGTAAATCATGACATTACTTTTTAGTCTTACTTTTGCTTATTAAGTAAAGAAATAATGTTGATTTCAAATTATATAACGTATTCTTTGTTTAGTGCAAACTTAACAGTAGTTTGATCAGAATCAGTAACACAATCCGTTGGGGTAGTTTTTGGACCATGTTATATTTTTCACAATGTGACGTACTATGGGACACAATGAGGACGATAGCGCGAAGAACACAAGACAACTTGAATAGCTTTTATCTATGCAAGTTTTCAATATTTTCATTTTCTTTTTTTTTTATGTGATTTCTTGAAGTAGCTTTGCACTATACCAAAAACCTTGTACATATATCCTAAAAATTGCTAGGTCAATAAAGACAATCCTATCTTATTTTTATACTAGCTTTCGCCCGCGGCTCCGCCCGCGTGAATATCGGTTATCGCGATAAAAACTTTCTTCTCTGCCTTACCCAGGACTCAAACTATGTATTTCCATACCAAATTTCATCTAAATCGATTTAGCTGTTTGAGCGTGAAAGTGTAATAGACAGACATACAGAGTTACTTTCACATTTATAATATTAGTATGAATAGTATGGATTATTCCTTAGGTTGCAATCGTTTTAAGAATTTCGCAATGATCATGTATCTATTTATCCTATGACATAAAATTTAAAGAAGTAGGTGCACTTACCTAACCGTCACACTACCTAGTTAGTTACTATGCTAACATGCATCTCCTAAACTATTTCCTAACAAATTTCAACCCACCAATTTGATCAATCACTCAAAACTAACAAGAATAATCCCCATAAAATACAAACGACATATTTAACAATAAAATTCACAAAATACGTGGTTAAAGACCAATATTTTGTTACAAAATTGTTCCGCTATGAAAATGAAGTGTTACCATATGCGGGTGGAGTCACGGTGCGAGGCATGTATGCGTGATGCACAGACAACATGTGGGTTATATTAGTTTTGACATTTGTTACTCAATTGACAGGTCTTTATGATAGTAAAGCTATAAAGTTTATGGTTTTGTCTATGGAGTGGCATGGTGTATGGTGTGAAATACTGCGACGCTTGAATCTAAGATGACAATCAACAAAACGATCTCCAAAATATTTGACTGCGATAAAATAAAAGTGTGACGAGTTTACACATACTTTACTGTGGCAAATCAACAATGTGGCAAGTGTACAATAACCCATTCAAATTACTTTTTTTAAAATGAACTGACTTCAAGGGTTATAACTTTTAAACTTACGCGTTGCATTATAAATACAATTTGACACGGGAATAAACGCGTTTAATCTAGGTAAAGTATTTGCCTTATGCTTGACGTTTCGACCGGGTTACACCGACCGTGGTTACAAGCTGACTTCAGTCAGCAGTGTAACCCGGTTGAAACGTCAAGCATAAGGTAAATACTTTACCTAGATTAAACGCGTTTATTCCCGTGTCAAATTGTATTTATGACTTCAAGGGTGTTGTTAAATCAAGGAAAAAAATTGAGCAAGCACTGATCCAGTTAATGGAAATTTCACTCACAATCCTACTTTAAAACTCCTATACAAAAATCCTATGTTTAGTCCATTTCTCTTGTGGACTACTTTTACTAGGTTTTAAAGGGTCTTCCTACAAAAATATGCAGTCGAATTGTGAAAACCTCATTCAAATCCTATCAGTAGTTTTTGAGGAAATGTTTGGACAATGGTTGTAGCAACCATTGAGTCAGTAATTCTGTCGTGAAATGTGTTGCTGTTGAAGGGCACTGTAGCAAGTGTAATTACTGGGCAAATGAGACTTACGAACTAATGTCTCAAATGAGGAGCGCGGTGCGGTGACATTCATATCTTTGTCAAATACAGATGTTGGTGACACTCATACAGATGTTGGTCTGATGGTCTTCGTCACGCTAGCCCATAACAGTATCTGTTATGGGCTAGTGTGACGAAGACCATCAGACGAACGACCTGCGGGTCAATTCACGTCTTAAAAGCAGTGCAGTTGCAGTTAAGTTTCGATTAAAAAGGCCTTTTTCGTATTCTTGTAACTTTGGGATCGATCCTAAAAACGCTTGCGCACCGTAGGTAGGTACTAGAATGACGCATACTTGACGCAAGCGTATTTGAGATCGATCCCAAAGCATTAAGAAAACAAAAATGGCCGTTTTACTCGAAACTTAACTGCAACTGCACTGCTTTAAATACGAGAATTGACACCCTGCTCATCTCTTCATTTACTAATATAAAAAAAGTCAAAATATCTTGATTTGGTACTTTGATAATATTACAAATTAAATAACAATATTTTCAAAAGAAACAGTCTTACATATTCACAATTAAACCATGATATCCACTAAAGCACTTACAATCATACACTTTCCTTATAATCAGGTCCACATCATCTTAAATAAAATATTTTTATTGCAGATGACTTCATAAGGGCCGTGAACAAAATAAAAATGCGTCAATCGCCAATGAGTAACCCTCAAGATCCCGAAATTATATACAATTTTTGGTCTTATTTTGATCAATCAATCGGCCTGTATCGGTTCACTGTTGGACATACGCCACTCCTAATTTACGTTGCAACACCCTTCCCCTGCCTTCTTTAGGTCTGTCCGTCCACCTGTGGGGGTTGTTCAACCTTACATTTGTCTCATCGCGATCTCCACTCTAGGGCTCGTTTGCTCCAGCGGCCATCCATCCTACGGCAAATGTGGCCAGCCTATAGCCACTTTAGCGTGCTTAACCACGGCTATATCGGTAACTTTGATTCTTTGTCGTATGACCTCGTTACGAATTTTATCCTTCAAAGAGACGGCAAGCATATTTTCATATCTAGGAACAATTCACACATGGCTAACCGTTCCCCAACTGACACTATGGCAATCAGACAACTAATAAACATACTTAGATATTTCAAAATGCATTCTTAAAAAATAAATGTTATTATCGTCTCTTGCTTGGTGAGGCTACCGCCTGATGGTAAACAGCTACTTACTATTTTGGTTTTCAGAAATCGTATAAATACTCGTAGTATCAATACTCACAAATTCAGAATATCGCTATTCAGGATTTTGATGTGCCCAAGGCAGCGATTGGGCACGCCAATCGCGGCGCGATAATCCGCCGGTGTGGACGCACCTTAATTAACATATTGCCACGCTTGCATCGTTTTATTTTATAACGATAAATATTATATTTGATGGGTTTATTTGTTTGTACATATTGGGTGTTAATGTCGCCAATTAAAGTGGGATTTTTTGAGAATAGGGATTGGAATTCGTTGAGTTGAGGCTTCGATTCTCGGGTCTGGCAAAGAGCATGAAAGCGTTTTTTTGTGTTTCACTTTAGAGCCAAATGCAGCAATGTTTATGATTTTTTGTCGGTATTGGTCTCAAATTCATATTTTTTATTATTCATAACCTAGATAAGTATTTCTTTAGTCATCTGACCGACAGCCAAATAAAATAAAGAAAATAGATAAGAGTTAAACATTTGGGTATTTTAAATTATCTACGACTAGCTGACCCGCGCAACTGTGTATGCCTAAATTTTCCCCGTTTTTGCAACATTTTTCATTGCTGCTCTTTGGCAACGTGATGTTATATAGTTTATAGCCTTTCTCGATAAATGACTACCCAACAGAAAAATATTTTTTTCTGTTGGGTAGCCCTGTTAAATTACTGTTAAACTGTTAAATTCAATTCGGACCAGCAGTTCCTGAGATTACCGCGTTCAAACAAACAAACTCTTCAGCTTTATAATATTAGTATAGATTTAATAGAGAAACATGTATAGTACAAGTGTAAAGGTTTGGCTACGGAAGTCTCGGGTTCGATTCCTGAGTCTGGATTCAAATTTTTCTATCTTTCAAAAATGCAATTATTGTATATGTAAAGTACAACAAAATAGAAGCTTTGTGTAAAATATTTAACGACTTTGAGTGTATTGTTAATATACTATGACATATTTAAATAAATAAATTAATAATTTATACAAATAATGAACGCGTTAAAATATGTAGGTAGTCTGTCACCCTTAAAATTGAGAATCCAAAGAGCAGATTCAGCTGTCTATGCCAAAGAAATAGACGTAGATACGCTTAAAAACAAATCCTCCTTGGAAAGGAATAGGGCAAATATCAATAAAAAAACATAATTACGTTAAAACATTACCTGCTACAAATGCACATAATATAATTTACCAACGGCAGCCCACACTCCATTTATCAAACAAATCCGAACAGAAAGCAAATTTACATAGAAAACTATATCAAAAGACCGTAAAAAGTGCCAGTAACACTAAAAATTACTTCGAAAGCGGCATAACAAAGAAAGTACATTTATTACACACCATTATTGTGTAGAAATAATACATTATTATAACACTATATCTGGTAGCAACGCCTCCTGTTATTATCTTGTCCGACAGTGTGTGTGCTGCTTATTAATTCTAACAAAGGAGTTCACTGTATCAATGTTTCCAAATTATTTACTCTATGTTGTACTGTTGGGGTGTAAAGTGTTAGGTTTGTCGAAAAAACTAATATATTATAGAATTTTATAAGCTACGGGTCTTAATCGCGTAAATATTTTATTTTAAGGCTAAATACCTTTGTTTATTGCTCGACGTTTCGACCGTCACGGGCGTCTACTCGTGACCACGGCCGTTGCAATACGGTCGAAAGGTATTTAGCCTTAAAATAAAATATTTACGCGATTAAGACCCGTAGCATATAAAATTCTATACCTAATGTGTATAAATCGCGAAAGTTTACGAACATATAAAACTAATATACATATATATATATATATTTTAATTCTGGTAATCAATCAATCTTCCTCCATGCCCTGTGTTTTTAGGATTGGTCTTTTGCTGTTTTAAAAGATGGCCTGTTGATCTAGTGGTTGTTAACCCTGACTGCTAAGCCGGAGAAGGTTCGATCCTCACCCAGGATAAAACTTTGTGTGATGAGCACGATGGTTAATCTTTGTCTGGGTGTTATTTGTCTATATTAAGTACTAGTTGCCCCGTGCAACTTCGACTGCGTAAATTTTCCACGTTTTTGCTACATTTCTCATTGCTGCTACGCTCCTATTGGTCGTAGCGTGATGTTGTACCTATAGCCTATAGCCTTCCTCGATAAATGGGCTACCCAACAGATAAATATTTTTTCAATTCGGACCACTAGTTCCTGAGATTACCTATTACAACAACTCTTCAGCTTTATAATATTAGTATAGATTACTTAATTCGAAAATGCACATGCCCGGTAAAGCCAACATAGTGACGTTTTAGAAATGTGACTTGCAAGTATCATAAGGAGGAAAAACCGAGTGTTGTCCTATTAGGTACCTACATCTCTTTTGAGACAAAAGTGCCCTTTGGTCATCAGGCGTGTTACTACATAGTATTAATCCGTCCTTTAAGATCTTTATGTCATCTATGATCGTCGTGATATAATGCCGTTTCTGTGTTTAATGTAGTCCTGATCTGACTATGTTTATCAAGTTTATATAGCTATTAGCATTCGCCCGCGGCTCCGCCCGCGTTGATGTCGGTTATCGAAAAAACTATCCTATTAAAAACTATCCTATGTCCTTCCCCGGGACTTAAACTATCTCCATACCAAATTTCATCTAAATAGATTTAGCCGTTTGAACGTGAAAGCGTAACAGACAGACAGAGTTACTTTCACATTTATAATATTAGTATGGATTCAAGCAATTATTGTTTTTAAACTTTCGCGATTTTCATACATATTAGATTTATTTCGGGACTAAATCGAGTGAATTACTTAAAGGTACGAACCTTTTATTTACCCGACGTTTCGATCGAATTGCACCGATCGTGGTCACGGATCGACTAACTGCATTTAAATAATTCACAAATATATCTAATATTGATTCAAGCAACTTTAACTATCGTTTTAGGCTTAAAAACGTAACACGAACACAGATAGAATTACATTTTTATATATGTAGCGTAAGTATACACTTGTCTGCTCAAGTACCCTAGATACGGAACTCACAGGTGCGCGGGCGCACAATAAAGCCGCGCGAATAACACCGCTTGGCTTGCGGGCGGTAGGCGGACGGCTCGCAATTACACCGGGATCACACGGCCCGCTACCGGCTTATTAGAGCCGATGACGGTGTAACACCGATTTTTTTACCGTGTGTTACAATACAAGCTACAGAATAGAGAATAGACTAGCATTAGAAAGGTCATCGAGTCACTTTTACATGACTATGTCGCCAGTGCAGTGTAATAATAATAATAATATCTTGGGACAACTCACACTACGCTATCTGATCCCAAACTAAGCAGAGCATGTACTATGGAAACCAAACAACTGATAAACATATTTATATATTTCTAAATAAATACATACTATAGATAAATAACACCCAGACACAGAATAAACCATCGTGCTCATCACTCAAAGTCTTATCTTGGGTGGGGATCGAACCCACGACCTCTTGCGTAGCAGTCGGATACACTCCCACCGCGCCACAGAGGCAGTCGTCAGAGTTGTCAATATTCGAGATGAATATTTTTGATTCAAGCTTCCTACGGTATGGGTGTCACAATATAGAATTCCTGCCAAAGCAGGCCATTCATTTATTACTATTATTACTTTTTGTTGGATAGCCCATTTATCGAGGAAGGCTATAGGCTATATAACATCGCGCTACGACTAATAGGAGCGGAGAAGCGACGAGAAATGTTTCAAAAACGGGGAGAAATTACGCATACGAAGTTGCGCGGGACAGCTAGTACAATATAAGACACTATCTATATACTTATAATAAATCTGTAGAGAGGTCAATTCTGTACATGAAATATATTTCCAAAATAACTATCAAGGGGTGATTAGGGATCGATACTGATGCCAAAAATGCAATCAGTAAAATTTTTGTCTGTCTGTCTGTCTGTCTGTATAACCGTTATAGAAACAAAAACTACTCGACGGATTTTAACGAAACTTGGCACAATTATTTTTCATACTCCTGAGTAGGTCATAGTATACTTTTCATCACGCTACAATCAATAGGAGCAGAGCAGTAAAGGAAAACGGGAGAAGTTACTCCATTTTTTAAGCTTTCGTCGCGTGTGCAACCGTAATGGTTAAAGCTACACAGAAATCATGTATGACGGAAATGTTCTCCTTAAAATTATATAAAAAATATCCCACGACAGCATATGTCTATCTTTTATGGTTGACTCACAATATCACGTGTAACTCCCGATAGCTTAGTAGTTCGAAGCTTTCTGATTATATTTGTCTACTCTTACGTTTATAACACTCTCAGTCATCCCTAATTAAAAAAGTTAACATAATTAACTATTCCATAAAAAATACTAATAGAAATCGGTATAGAAACACCAAAGTTATACATGAAATACGCTAATAATAAGCCATCGCGCGTGAATACTGAATCATGCTATCTATCTATATCTATACACTAGCTTTCCCGCGCAACTTCGTATGCGTAAATTTTCCCCGTTTTTGAAACATTTCACGTCGCTACTTCGCTGCTATTAGTCGTAACGCGATGTTATATAGCCTATAGCCTTCCTCGATAAAAGGGCTATCCAACAAATAAAGAATTTTTTAAATCGGACCAGTGGTTCCTGAGAATAGTGCGTTTAAACAAACAAACAAAGCAAACAAACAAACTCTTCCGCTTTATAATATTAGTATAGATATAATAAAATTGTAAATTTCACGTGTCTGTACATGGCCGAACATAGTGAAAAAAAAATTGGGAAATGTTCGAAAAGAGTATTTAAACACATTCCTACATTTTTAGAAATGTCTGTCTGTCTGTCTGTTTGTTTGAACACGCATCACGCAATAACTATTGGACAGATTCGGTTGAAATTTTGTATGTGTAGTCTGGAATTACATATAGGCTATAATTTATCACGCTATTTCCCATAGGAGCTAAGCAATGACGGATAATGTCTGTAGCTATTTATCGTTATAAAACAATAACTACTTGACGGATCTTCATGAAAATTTGCAGTTTTATTGTAAATACTATAGGTCATTACTTGCACTATAAATCATTATGCTATCGTCTATGGGGAGTGAGCAGCAACGTATGTTTTGTCGAACCATTATGGTTTTTCACAATTTTTTCCACAATAAGACATTATTTACAATTGTAACCCATGGAAACAATAACTTCACGCTAAAACTATAAGGAGCTAAACACAACATTTTCAATTTTCTTAAGATCAGCTACTTTAACCGTGTTTTCATCAGCTTAGGTGGTCTATTGGCACAAGTAGCGGTATTAAACGAGCGAGGTCGGAGGATCGACTCCCTAATTGCGAGTCTCTTTTTGTGTTGTGTTAAAATTATTTTTACTCTTTTTTAAGTATTTTTCTAAATGTATACTTATTTATACAAGCTTTAATTTTCGACTTTAACATGTTTACTTTGTTTAACAAATTTTCATATTAATAATCACTTCCAATAGGCACCGTTATCATTGTTTTGCATGAATAGTGATTATGTTATAAATGTAGAAATGAAAAACAATATTACATTACAAATAAACAGTAATTACTTGATATTTTCTAGAATTTATAAATGTTAATTGCTTAAAAAAAATGAAAGATGAAGTCCGCGTTACATCAAAATAAAACACGTGGCGCTATCTGTGATTCGATTTCTTCTGAGTGCCAAAATTGCTTACCTACAAATGTTAATAAACTTTCGCGATTTGTACACATTATGAAAATATATGTATTACGGGTCTTGATCGCGTGAATAATTTAAGGTTAAATACCTTGCTTACCTACGTTTAATATGCATGATAGTTTAATATAAAATCATCAAGTATAAAAATAAACTTATCCAGTTTTGAAAATAGATGGCGTTTAAATACAAATTAAAAAGAATCAGGAAAATTGAAATAAAAAAAAAACCGAAATTCTTACGTAGAGGGATATGAATATGATGATCTTAATTTGCGACAGGTTGACACACCTATTTTTAAATTCACCAATGTAGACATTATAAAATAATATTTTAATCTTCTTAAGTGAGTGAAAAAAAATATTGAAATAAGTTTAGAAATAGTATTTAAACACAAAAAAAGATATCTGAGTATATCTTTTAGAAACGTTTGAATGTTGTTTGTTTGTTTAAACATTGCATTCCCGCGGTACAAACACGGACACAAAGTAGGTATACTTTAGACTCTGAAAAGATCGCTCGGGCAGGACATAACCTGCGATCATAGGGAATCTGTGGGAGTTTTTTCCATCATACCTTTATTACCTATGTATAAATTATCTTGAAGGAGCGGCTAGGTACCTCCGATTAAAAGGTCCGATTTAAAAGTGTCGGAGCCGAAGTTGGAGTCGGAGGTTTAAAATCAATCGGAATTTTCGACCTATCGGAGTCAGAATCGAAGCTCCTTAACTCAAAATTTCGCACGAGTACCTAATTGGGCGGTTTCGAGCTTCATTTAACTCGAAACCGCCCCAGTACTCGCGTGGTGGGGGAATTTTTCAATATTAATAGTATTTGATGTGATGCAAATCACTTTTTTGTTGAGGTGTGGTCGTGGGAATTTTAATAATTTGTCTTCTAACCGTCTGGCGCCATAAACTTTGTCGCCCTCCATTTTGCTGCACTGGGCATTTGCTTGGCTTGCCCTGCCATATGTTGGGCCCTGATTAAAGCTAGGCCCAAATATCCATAGATGCCACAGAGCATTGTGGAGCATGTTTACAATATGTTTTACACAGAAGTTGAATTGTAATATAAACTACCTTAATATAAACCCAACTTCCACGCGAACGAAGTCGCGGGCACAGCTAGTATATAATATCGAACAAAAATGGCAAAAAAATCACGTTTGTTGTAAATATAAAAAAAAAATATTTTATTCTGCTTTCAGTATTTGTTGTTATGGCGGCAATAGAAATACCTACATCATCTTTGAAAATGTCAACTGTCTAACTATCACGGTTCATGAAATTTGGGTCTCACGGGTTCGATTCTTGGGTACGGACTTAAAATTTTTCTATTTAAAAAAAAATTGAATTATTGTACTAATAAAGTAATTGGCAAGAAATGCCTTTAAAAATTTACTCTTTTTCTCCGTTCTATGGCGTTTACCTACATTCAAGCTACCTATGTAGGTACAGTTGATGTTTGGCTTTATCATAACCATTAACGGTGTACATGAGTCATTTAATCGCTCTAATTTTGTGGTACTTTATATACCTAGCAGTTATTATATTTTGTTTCTTGAGACCGGAGTTTTTTGTACCAACCAACACACAAACACTTGGAAATAAATGAAAATTCTACCTTTTCCCCACGGCTTTGGCTTTATTTTCACTTCTTTATGAGTTGATTTTTCAAAAATCCGTTCTTGGTGTATACTCGTACCTACGTCATAATATTTATATGATTCAAACTTTGATTATATAATGTCTAGATTCCTAATCCGGGTCCTAATTCACTAGTTTTTTTTTCGTTTTCGCGGCAAGGCCGCGCGATCTCAAATATGTCCGCGAGCATGCGCGATGCATTTCTAAGCTCAGCTCTTTATTGACCGTTATGACAAGATTTGGACAGTTAGAAGCACGACCTTGTCGCGAAAACGAAAAAAAAGATAGTGAATAAGGACCCAGGCATCTAAAATTGAAGCAAAGAACTGTCAAAAAGTACGGTCAAGTGGACGTACATTTTGACAGGTAAAAAGCCGCCATCAGATGTTTTAGCCATAGTTGTTCTCATCAACGAGTATCAAACGTCAAAGATTGCTTAATTTTTTATAGGCTTCTAAGAGAATGCTCCATCTAGACATTATATAATCAAAGGATTCAAATTATTTCAGGCCTATCTGCTCAGTGCTTTAAACTGTGCTATGATACATAACAAAAAAAAAGTAATTGAATCTTTTTCTTGAATGACATTTCATTCCTCGTAAACTAACTTACACCAAAAGTATGTTTTAGTTTATCTTAACCCAACTTACGATAATTGACTTTCGCTCAACAGAACAAAAACGAAAATACTTTCTTTGAAAAACAACAAATCCCCTTTCTGTCATCATACCTTTCAAACATATACATGTCTGTTTACGTATTAAAGGATTAAATGAAAGTGAAAACAACATTGACAATGACAACAATAGTTTACAATAGTTTAACTATTACTTGTAATAATGGATAATTCGGTTGCGACGACCACAGGGATGGGCCACCCACAAGATCTCTTAATAACAAAGCCATCTGTCCAAAACCTGAAAAAACTCTTGAAACTTCAAAACTAATCGCCGACGGATTATACGACACGGATTTGCAACTGCAATCAAATTTGAAACATAAATAATTAAAAATAGAGTTGAATTTCTAGAAACAAGCATAGATTCATCAGCAAAATTGATTTGCGTGGCTTTGAAATGTTGTGTTCCGTATTTTGAAAGCTTTAAAGTTTAATTTCGTTTGAAATTGATTTTTGAAATATGTTGTCTTGTCAATATACGTCACAGATGACAAAACTAATGGCAGATATTTATTCATAGCAGATTATTCGGTGAGGATTATTGCAGGCATGGAAAGGACAAAGTCGGCAAACATTAGCTAGTCTTAAGTCATTATTTTGGGTACATTTTGGACTTGGGATGATCTCGTTTCGATAAACTTGAATAATCGTAAATGGTTCAAGCTGATTGAGTAAGTAATGAATAGAATTGTTGTAAATAGCACTCGAGATTTGGGACCACCATGAAAATGGATTTTTAAAGACGTTATGAGTTTTCAGCTGTCGTTTGACAATGGTATGAATGTTTGAAATGGGACGTGCTTGCTTAATGGTGTGAGCATAGATTGAGCTGGTGAATACATCTGCTGTAAAAATACTGTTATAATAAGTAAAAGATAGGTACTTTTAGGGTTGAATTTCCGCATGGGAAATAGACCATTTTCAGCCCAAATATATGAAGAGAAAATATGAATTAAAGTGGGAAAAAGGCACAATAATTTAAGGATTCCATTTTCCATTTGTTTTACCAACTATGCTACGGAATATCCTACTCAGATTTTAGAGTAATGACTTTATAGAACCATATTCGATGTAACTCCGATTAATAAAAGGGATTATTTGTTTTTCTGTGTCTATGCAGTATATAAAAGGATAGACAATCTTATTTCAATAATGTTTACCCTTTTTGAGGAAAATCCGATCAAAGATTTTACTGTCAAAGGTTTTTAATGTGTTACCTATTTTCAAATTATCTAATTACTAGCTGTCCCGCGCAACTTCGTCTGCGTAAATTTTCCCCGTTTTTGCAACATTTCTCATTGCTGCTCCGCTCCTATTAGTCGTAGCGTGATGTTATATAGCCTATATAGCATTTCTCGATAAATGGGCTATCCAACAGTGAAAGATTTTTTAATTAGGGCCAGTAGTTCCTGAAATTACCGCGTTCAAACAAACAAACTCTTCAGCTTTATAATATTAGTATAGATAAGCACACAAATAAACTAAATCACCTGTAACTACAACTAGTGGATTCTTTATCGAGTTAGCTTACAACAAAAATCGTATGACTTTTAAACTTAGTCCAATCATAATTTTCTAAGTTACAGATTTAAAAATAGACATATTACCTACTGAACCAATCATCTCTTAGAACTTAATGCGACATAAAAATTAAAATGCTACCATATCAAAATGGATACGTAACACATAATTTAGATACGTTATAAATAAGTTTAAAATGTTCCAAGTAATTGGAAATGGTAGTGGGGTTTAAATTTTAATAATAAATACAATAACATATTAATTTTTCTTGTCATATGCAACACGAGATTGTAATCTCTGAACGGACCGTGGGTGGACTATGTGGTCCATGATTGTGGACCATTATGGGACTAATTGAGGAAGCATTACGAAAAGATGACAAACCCTGATTATCTTCAAAATGGCTAAATGAATGTTTATTTATATTATTTATTAAAACTTTATGCAAAGAATTGTACAGAGGCGGACTTAATGCTAAAAGCATTTTCTGCCAGTCTACTTTAGGGCGAGGTAGAAATGAAGTATGTAGGTGCAGCAAACAAACAAATAAAACTAAAAACAGAATAGTATAACTAATCCTTATTAAACATACTTACATAAATACACAATATACCTTCATAAATTACATATAAGTTACTAATGTTGTGGTGATTTAGTTGAAACACCACAATATTTGTTTATCAAGGAACAGAGTACGTACTTTTCATTTAGAATTAAGACGATTAGGTGCTAATCTAATTCCGGGCAGCGCATTCCAGAGGGAAACAGACTGAATAAGAAAAGAGGTACCGACGAATCCAGAAGAGTGAGAGAGACATAGAAGAAGCAGATTGTTGGTAGATTGCAGATCTCTACTGTGAGAGGAGTGCAAGTATTGGAAGTTGGAAGTCAAGTATAAGGGTGCAGAAGGAGAATTAAGAACATTCCTAATTTAACTTCAGATTACATAACCTAACTGTCCAATATCCATCCATATCTAGGTACTTTTGGGTGCTACGATGTTACAATATGGACAGACATACGCATATTAAAGCACTCCAAAATTTAATTGGGGGTTGAAACTTCCTTAAAATAAGTAAGGCATATGAGCTCTTTACTCAGTGACTAGTAACAAGTAATAATAGCTTATACATCCAGCCAACACCAAGGGAATCATTTATACTTTACTGTCTTTAAGATCAAGAGTAATGAGGGATTACGTTTCGTAGCCAAAATGGCAAAATGGAACCCTTATAGTTTCGCTATGTACCCAGGTCAGCTCTGCAGCCTTAGTACTAGAAAGCTGAAAGATAAAAGCTCCTGCTTGGTTGGGAAACAGTAGGTACCAAACTATACATTTGTAACTAGCTGTGCCGCGCAACTTCGTATGCGTAAATTTTCCCCGTTTTTGCAACATTTCTCCTCGCTACTCCGCTCCTATTCGTTGTAGCGTGATGTTATATAGCCTTCCTCGATAAATGGGCTATCCAACAAAATTTTTTTTTTTTTAAATCGGACCAGTAGTTTCTGAGATTAGCGCGTTTAAACAAACAAACAAACAAACTCTTCATGGCAATTACCCCCAGCACCTATACGCAAGTTCTACTGGGGAGACCCGTGCCCAGCAGTGGGACATCAAATGGATTGATATGTGATATATATTAAGTCGGCTTTTCGTAATGTATTTGAAGGAAGTTTCAAATACATAAATAAAATCGTTCAATCTAATATTCCGAAAGTTGTACTCCAATATTTTAACTTTAAATATCTTTTTATCGTAAAACCAATGCAATGGTTGTTTGAAAGCGTCAAATTTGTCTATACTAATATTATAAAGCTAAAGAGTCTGTTTGTTTGAACGCGGTAATCTCAGAAACTACTGGTACGAATTTAAAAAATCTTTCACTGTTGTATAGCCCATTTATCGAGGAAAGCTATAGGCTAATAATATCACGCCACGACTAATAGGAGCGGAGCAGCAATGAGATATATTGCAAAAACGGGGGAAATTTATGCAGACGAAGTTGCGCGGGACAGTTAGTACATAACAAAATTATGATTAGTTTAAAAAAAGCAATCTCTGAGCTAAGCTGCGGACGGACGGACGCACATAGCGAAACTATAAGGGTTCCGTTTTGCTATTTTGGCTACGGAGTCCTGAAAATGAAGTTAGGCAGTTCCAAGGGTAAATCTCATGAGAAGAAGCTGCCAAGAAGATCAAGGACCCTTTTAAAATCATCAAGTTAATCACAAAATTATTTTATTCCCCAGTATGTTCCAGTGCGATTGGTCGCGATGTCCCGATGAGATGGTCACCGTGGTCGGCACATCAAAGGCGCGCCGGTGTCGCCTGCGACACAACATGATTACGATAATCGCGCCGCCTGTCGACGCGTCGCGGCCCTTTATAAATTGTGATAAGGGTGGACATTCATGGACAGGCTAGTACGTTCTAGGTAGATTGCTCATTTGGGACTTACTATACTAATAGACAGAAAGGAGATTCTTTTTTTGCACGCCTGTACAAACACAGAGAGTTGGGGGTTGGGAGTTGCTACACATATTTGTTCGATTCGGCACAGGCCAGCAATTAATGAACGTTTGGGAAAAAAAGCTATTCGGTTTGGTCGAACGGCTTTTTGCAACTACCCGATCGGCACTTGTTAATAAAGCCGAACATGGGTGATAGTAGTTTTAGTTTGGCAAATACTGCCGAATCGAACGTGCCGAATTAAACATGTGTAGCGTTCTTAACAATGCTCTCAATTTTATTTCTGACTACAATTAGCGTAAGAAACAGTTTACACACACAACTGAAGTTTGTTTGCTTTTTGGGCAATGTTAACTTTGCAGAAGTGGACGGAAGATAATTTGTTTAACTCATCATAGCACTTTTTAAGAAGAATATTTTTTGTATTCTATCTGCGATCAGTTTGTTTCTATCAAGTATTTCTTACCTCGTGGTTTTGCACTGCAGTATTTAAAAATACCGAATAGTTTTGAAAAAATAAATGTACCTATACCTATTTGTATTCGTATAGGTAAATAGGTATATTTATAAAACTAGTAATATGTAACACCGTGGTGTATGCTGTAAAATAACTTACACTCTACAAGATACAGTAAACATAAATAGCAAGCGACTAGTCGTCCCGTGAACAGCCCGCCTCACACCAACGATCGCTTTTATAAAACTGTTCTTTATGCGTTTTATCGAGATTGAAATTAAGATGTTCTAATGTGCGACACATCGCGGTCGGATTATTACGTAGTATTAATGCTCTGCCTTACTGTGCATCTTAATTGTTATACTACGGTGGGGGAAAGAGATAGATAATGTGATTTATATTGGATAGGAGTGGGACATAATAGTGATGTTCAATTTGCAGAGAGTTCAACTGGCGGTGCGCTCCGGCTTCGCACGGATTTTTCTCCACTATACAGGGTGTAACAGAAAGGTGTGGTCAAATTTCAGCAGCGAATAGGGTATGTTTTCAGTATTGCACCTACCAAGGTGCCATAACTGGTTGCATTATTATTACATAGTTAAAGCATATTCTTTTTGTCAAAATTCAGTAGTGAAAGGCGTATGGCATAAGAATTATACCTCCCCTAGTACAAAATTCGATTGTATTATTATGGCATAGAACTTTTTAAGTCATACTTTTCTTAATTAATAACTTTTTCATTCATAGATAAACGAATGAAAAAATAATAAATATTTTTTTAGGGTACTCCGATTTTGATAAAATTAGGTATGTGCACTCAGTATCATGGGCACATACCAACCCTTGATTATGACCACACCTTTCTGTTACATCCTGTATATAAACGCAGTTTTCGTAAGGATTACTAACTTTTTTGAGTATATAATATAGCCTATATTACTTCCCGATAATGCAGCTATAAGTGAAAGAATCGATTTTTTTTTAAATCGGTCCAGTAGTTTTTGAGTTTGTTCGTTCAACTAAGCTTTGGCTTGTGTTAGGAGTGGGTTCACGTCGGTAGTATAACGAGACCGATGCCTTAGCCATTAGGCTACCGCCGCAGAATAACGCTCAGTATTGCACCTACTATATCCGATTGCATTATTATTACATAGTTATAGCATATTCTTTTTGTTAAATTTCGGTAGTGAAAAGCGTATGGCATAAGTATAATGCCTCTCTTGGCGCAAAATTCGATTGAATTATTATGGCTTAGAACTTTTTAAGTCATACTTTTTTAATGATGATTAATGCTCCTTTGCAAATATATCTCACATAGATGGGTGCGACTACCGAGTCTAAGCTTTATATTTTCTTTTAAATGGAACTATTGTATAGATTTCAAATTGCATTTTAACATTTCTATACATTACATATCTACGTAATTGATTGTCAGGATGGAAGGTGTATATATTTTTATGCCGTACACCTTTCACCCTGTGCAATAGTTACAATTAAAAAGAAAATATAGAGTTCCTAAAGGAGTTACAATACCTCCTTGTGACACTCCGACCAAAATCAGTTTTAACCAACTCTCCTAGACTTAATGTACCGTTGATATAATCTCATAATCATAAACGGATGAAAAAAACATGTAAATAAAATTTTAGAGTGCTCCAATTTTGATAAAATTAGGTAACCAATCCTTGAATAAGACCATACCTTTCTGTTACATAATGTATATACGGAGCGGCAGATTAGCTGGTAACTCTACGTACCTATTTCTTGCAGGACGTTATAATAGTAGGATTAAAATGTAACAAATTAAGCCACTGAATCTTCAACCGAAATAAATTGAACATAGAATCTTGGATCGCCAAACAAAATTGACCGAAATTGTCTAAAATTCCGTGGAACGCGATGTTCATGTGTTTGCACTCACTATTTTATGTTCATAAGACTATTAAAATATTTCTTTATTATTTTGATAGCGTCTAGTAAAGAAATTCTAAAAACATCAGATATGAATGATTCATAGCAACATGCAAATTTTTATGTTATACTAGCTGTGCCCCGCGGTGTTACCCGCGTTTTATATGTGTTAATCCAGGGTGTCAGCTAACTCCATACCAAAATTTATTGAAATCACTCCAGCCGTTTAGACGTGAAGAAGTAACAAACATACACACTCACATACTCACAAACTTTCGGCTTTATAATATTAGTGTGATTTCAAGAAACGTATTATATAGTGTATCGTTTTGATGAGACAGTCATTTGTAACGTTGTTTATGAGATTAATATTAATGTGTAGGTTGAGAGTCGGTATCTTAAATATTTCTTATTGTGTAATTATATAGTGGGAGGATTTATTTAGGTTATGTAAGTGTATAACTCTATTTTAGTATATTGGAAGTTGAGTCCACGACTGCTAGTGTGAATTTCTTTGTGGTGTAATGGAAGAATGTGGTATAATAAAATTATGATAGTGGATGAGCCTACCATGATGTACCCATTTAGGTTGATATATCCAATCTCATTTACTCTTCTTTTAATATATTTTTCTCTTGTTTTGGCATCAGTCCTCTAATATGGTGTATTTGCTGCCCCGCGCAACTTCGTCTGCGTAAATAATAATAATTATTTCCTCGTTTTTGCAACATTTCTCAGTGTTGTTTCGCTCCTATTGGTCATAGCATGTTATATAATATATAGCTTCCTCAATAAATGGGCTATCCAACAGTGAAATAATTTTTCAATTCGGATCAGTAGTTCCTGAGATTACTGCGTTCAAACAAACAAACTCTTAAGCTTTATAATATTAGTATAGATAACACACCAGCAGCTTACCTACATATACAGTTTATAAACAATGAAACATTGTAAACATTGGCAATTTGAAAAGAATGACCGCGAGTTTTTGAAGTGAAAATCTTCTTTAGTGGTGTGCACTTATTGGGATGGGAAAAAAATGTTAAACTCGCGTCAGGAAACGTGTCCAGATCGAAAATTCGTAAGTCGGAGGGAGAGCAATGAAAAACTGCTACAATATCATTCGCAAATTTCGCTATCATCTGCTTTCTTATTTTACCTCAGGTGGAAAATTCGGCAGGTTTTTTGAATTGTGATTTACTATTTGATATTTTTTTATTATTATGCCAGTAAGATCGAATAATATTATTCAAATTGCATCAGTATGTAATATAATGTTCAAGTTTTCCCTCCTACCGGCACTCCCAGAGTGCAACCCGTTATGTTATGTTGTATGAGAACAGGCATTATATATATGGAAGTGTCTGTCCGTTTATTACCTTTTCGAGACTAAACGGCAGAATAGATCGTAATGAAATTTGGGAAGGAGATTGACAGTCCCAGATCCTGGGGATGTACATAGGATACTTTTGCTTGAAAGTGTATTTATCACAAACTTATTACGTCCTTACAACTTTGATAGAAAGAATATGTTTTTAATTAAAAATAGTAGGCACTAGGCAATATATTGACAGGAAATATAATTTCAAAAATATTTAAGGTTTCATACAAAATGTATCTTTTTTTCTAAATTCCACATGGCCAAAAACGTTAGTTACAGTTAGTGCTTCAATAAATTTCAACAAAATTCTCATAGCTAATATACAATTGTCCCAATTACTATTACAAATTCTTTTTTATCAATTCATACTCGTAGACACTCGACACAAAAATATCCGTCACATCACAATACATGATGCGTACGCGCAACGCGCAGTGACACGTCATCCTGACACATCTACCGACAATAGAGACACATCAATGCCAACTAATTTCTTACGGCGCATTGCTTTTATTCAAAAGCACAACTTTATATCACACCAAAAAAAACATCCTGTACAATCCAATAATAAAAATAATTTCAATCTTTTGTTGCAGATAATAAGGTTTAAATTTCACTGCTCTGTGAGATTGTATAGTGTGAAAATTAATATGAACCTTTTGCTACAAGTAATAAGGTTGAAATTGCATTGCTGTAGGAGATATAGGGTGACAATAATGTTGACTTCCGCACGGACAGATTTACCCACACATTAGCGGTGTAGCGAATATTCTGAATGTGTTTAAGTACATTATGTTGAAGTTATGGCCGGTTTGATAAGGGTCGACTTGATTCTAAATGTTAATTTTTGTTTGGAAATAAATTTTATTAAGAACTGGTATGAGTGGGTGTTTTGAAAGACAATAGGGTTATGGGTTAAGATTTAATGCACAGTACTGATTAAAGGAGGATCGGCATGCATCAAGGTCACATTGTTTTGTCTGTAAGTATTTTATACTATCTGCCCCGCGCAACTTCGTCTGCGTCAATTTTACCCGTTTTTGCAACATTTCTCATTGCTGCTCCGCTCCTATTAGTCGTAGAGATAGTGCTGTTATATAGCCTAGCCTTCATCGATAAGTGGGCTATCCTGAGATTACCGCGTTCAAACAAACAAACTCTTCAGCTTTATAATATTAGTATAGATTAACGGCAATCTAAAATGTGCTGGTGTGGTTAGCGTTGTTAGGCTTATATTATACTACCAACGCAACTTTGTTTGCTGCTCCGTTCCTATAGTTCGTAGCGTGAAGTTATATAACCTTTCTCCATAAATAAGCTATCTAACAGTAAAATATTTTTTCAATTCCAAACAGTTGTTCCTGAGATTATTGCGTTTAAACAAACAAACTCTGTAGCTTTATAATATTAGTATAGATATAGATTTAGAGCTTAATGGCTAGCATTTAAGTATAAAAAACATACTTTAAAATCTTGAAAAATAAACAGTAAGTACCTATCGTATGTATTTTGAATTTTTCACTTTATTCTAGAATAATAAATACTATTAATGCATAGTTCTTTGTGGTGGTGATTCACAAATATCAAATCACTTATGTCACTACCTTCACCTTATTTGTAAAAAATGTGGATATATAGCATTACTTTGTGTGTCTTGTTTGGAAATCGAACCTCTTCATCAGTCGTACACATTCCCATTGCGTCACTAAGGTCAACCGTCTTACATTATAATTCCTCGGTATTAAAACTATAGTACCGTGACATACAAGTTATTGCAATATCAAGAAATCGATATAAAGTTCAAGGTGTACCATTATTGTGTCTATTCCGATTGAGCTCTAAATTATATGCCATACTGCAATATATCATAAAGGATTTATATGACAGTGCATTTGTTATATTTGTGTCGCTAATTTAATATTTCATCTGTTGATATTAAAAGGGAATGCAAAAATTTTTACATAATGATATCGAAGGCTCAAAAGATATTTTAATGATTAAGTTATTTGATTGTTGTGATAAAAAATAGATTAATGAACTAGTACTAATTATAATGAACTAGCCGTAGCAAGGGTTTTCTTCAGAATAAAAAAAAAGTTATAAATATTAGCGGCTATTATATTGTCACTAAACAATGGATCTGTATCGCGAATACCTACTTTATATTACGGTGACCAGAATCGTATACAGTCAATTCGGATCGCGATCTCTGATTTTGATTGCGAATCTACGGGTGTCTTATGCGTAGTAGCCTCGTCCACAGTAAATAATTTTAATGAAAATATATATATGGTTTTGCTATGAAAACCAAGCAGAAAGACATTAATATTTTCGTTTAGTGTACCTCCGAATATTTTTTTTCTCTCTCCTTTATGCAATGTGTTTCGTAGCGAACATTTAGCATAGGGTAAGGAATATACTTTGTCTTGAAAGGCAACAAGTCCAGTAACTTGCGCCCTTTATGTGTAGTTAGTCCCTACAGGTCTCTAGGAGACTTTCTTTTTAGTCTTTTAAATGTCAAATTATTCATCAAGTGAGTAGCCAGTTTGTTTGGATGTTTGTCTAATCTATTCCTTCTTGGACTGTTCTAATTTCAAGGTCGTGGTGTAGTTGTTGGTTTGTTATAAACCTTATTTAAACGATACTTTCTTCAATGTCAGTGACAGCGTAAGAGTTAGTGATGTGATATTTTATAATTGAATGTCATTTGAGTATTAAGCCGCTATTTATGGAAATTAAAACAACTGATTTTATATAGCTATTTTATGCAAAATTTAAATTTATTCAGCTATATGTACAACAATGAATTAAAAACGTTTTCAAAATGTGTTCCGTGACATTAAATCCGTTTAATGCCCTACATTTTGTGAACACCGTGTATATTATTATATAAGCATGTGTGCAAACATAATTCGATGTACATTCTGACAAACTAGCTTTGTAACGTGGCGTTGGTTGATGTAGGGCGAGTACAATAGGGCTAATTTTTTTAGATGTATAAGTTATGAGCGATAGCGGTAGTGATATGCAAATAATTGCAGAAACACTTATAGAATTTCTAAGTAACTATTTCAGATCCACGTTCTTTTTTCCGCTTTCGCGGCAAGCCCGTGCGATGAGTAAGTATCTACAGCAAGAACTTCAGCCGTATTACGAATAATTTGGTCAAAAAATGGTCAGATGGTCGATTGGGAGGTTATTGAATCCGGTTTCGCTATAGGTAGGTAAGTTACCATTGGCCCATTCTGACAATTACATTTTATTTATTTTATCTTTTTACTGAAGTCCAAAGTAGTAATATTTAAGCACATAAAGTTTTTACATCGAAACATCCACGCTTCTACTATGTTGTGCCCATTGAGGCTGATATATCCAATCTCGTGTACTCTTCTAATATATTATTGACCTCTTTTTTTGCATCAGTCCTCTAATATGATGTATAATATAATGGTGGCAGCACCTTACCTGATACAGTTTATAAACAGAGAAACATTGTAAACATTGGCAATTTGAAAAGAGTGGCCACGAGTTTTTATTGCCTGGTCTTTTTTCGGGCTTTACCTATTGTTTGCCAACAGGCACTACAAGTAAATGTAGAATCGACTTTTCACAAGTGTAGTATTTTGTTTCCTAAGTGAATAAATCATTTATATTATTATTAGTGTCAGTATTGTAGCAGGTTTCTATATATCTTACTGTTTAAGTTTTATACGAGAACATCAAAACGTTACCAATACAGGTAGGTTCTCTATTTTTATAAACATCACCCGCTATATCTTATGACTTAGGAATCGTCAAAAATCGGCCACATGATCCCTCGCGGCTCAAATAAAACATTTATAAATATTTGGCGCATTATTATTCGCGGGCTGAATGACGTGTAACATCTCAGTTAGCGGGGTGCGCCGGCGCAGCCCGCGCTACCCGCACTAATGTAGTAATTTATGTCCCCTTTACTGTGATATAATTTTTTTACTTTTGTATTACTTCAATACAATGAATGTAGTTTATAAATATTGGCGTTCTCATTTTTTTGGATGGTTCTAAATTGAATGTAGCGGTTTTGAAAATTACAAGTTTTACTCAAGTAAGGATTTAGACGGGTCAAAATAATTTGAGTGATTATTGCTTTGACATATTTACAGGTATTGGTAGACAAAAACATTCTGACTGCTTATCTCAAACATATTTAGGTACTTGATATTCTTAATCATTTGCAATAGTTACATTTATTTTTAGCCATTGCTTGGGATTATCGATGTGCTTAAATATAATTGAATAGACATAGTGTAAAGGTTTTTTATTAAATAGCGTAGTTATGTTTTACCCAACATAGATGTAAGCATTTATTTTTAAATACAATAAAGATAATGGTTGACCTAAGCAAAGTCTAATTTAAGTAGGTAAGGCTGAAAATAGTCCTAAAAGTATTTTTATTTTTATGTTTTATTCATAAAATTCAAAATTCAATATTCTTTATTCACTTTGGATGCAAAACAACTCTGGGATACGTCGGGATTCTACATGTACATGTAATGCCTCGTTCACAAACAAAAGGTAAAGCCGGAGAAAAGAACCTGGCAATAAAAACTCGCGGCCACTCTTTTCAAATTGCCAATTTTACAATGTTGGAATGTTTGTAAACTTGATATGGGGGTAAGGTGCTGCGATTAATATACTATACACCATGTTAAAGGACTCATGCAAATTGTATTATCAAAAAGTTGAAACATGAGATAAACTAAAATCAGCCTTAGTGGGTACAATACAGTACTAATTTTAAACTCGCTATTGTATAATTATCAAGTTGCTTAGCTACTGAATCCATCACACAATCTTGTTATAACATCTCAATAAAAATTGTTTTGATCATAATTAGTGACGAAAGGCAATCAACATAGAATCTATCAAAAGATCCGTTTTTATGTTTTACCAAACCATTTTGACAGTTTTTATCTTTCATTTTAATTGAATTAATTAAAATAACGAGCTTAGTTAGTTAGTCAGTGGCTTAAGCGTTTTATAGTTGGTAGCTAAATGGATATATCTCCGAAATCATAATTAGTGGTCACTCTACTGTGTTGCCTACCAGTTTTTAAATGGAGATTAGATTTTTAGAATTTATTATAAAATAAATACTTTTTGAATAGGTACCGTTATAATGGATGACCTAAGTTGTTTAAAGTAGACATACTATCAAATGTTTTTAATAATGTTAATTACAATGTATATTGATTTTTAGGGGTTATATTTTCAAAAATCCGTTTACGTCCGTAAAAATTTTAGCGATGCGTAATAATAACTATCTATGTACCAAAATTCAATCTAAAAAGTTTCATGGTATGACCTCTGCGTTAACGTAAGTAGGTAGGGATAAGTCAGTCAACTATTACCTACTTTATTTACCAACTATATACTTATAAAATCATAGACCATTTTAACAAAACTAAATTCAGACATATTATAACATGTCAAAACATATTTATAAAAAACTGTTCATACACATTAGACACGGCCACATTGGCTTAATAAAACCTAACCTATAAAATCGTGGACCATATCAACCATATTTGTAACGTTAGCTATGGTTATTGTTAAAAAAGATTTATAAAAAAAATACTTTACTTGTGTGCGTATTCAATTTCAAAAAAATGGAACATAACTGTCATAGTGTGCGTACAACCCCTTAAATGTTTGCGTAAACAATTTCAATAAATGGAACGTAACTGTCATAGTGTGTGTAAAAACCCGCGCTCATAACAAAATGGCGGATGAATTCATATTTCGAAAACGGGTGAAATCTTTTGTTATTAATGAAATAAAAATAATTCAAATTGTAACTAGGGGTGGGTCGCGGGTCCCTCGATGATATTGTAGTTGCCATGTTGCCTAACATTGCCAGCGTGACGAATGCGAGAAGGAATGGTTCAGGTCAATATTTAAGCTTAATTTATAGAAACCATGGTGTTTTGTTATGTTAATTTTGAGCGTTATTGTGTAACTAGTTATTATTTTTAATAACTATGAACAAATATGGCGTTTTGAATTAAGTTGCTGAGCGCTACTGTAAGTGTAAGTAAGTAACTCGGCTTTAGAGAATGCCATATTTAAATAATTAGATTTAGTGTTTCACTGTGAGTTAATAACGGGCGAACAGCCAATATAATATTTATGCGTATTTTTTATAATAATAAAAAACCAGCATAAATAATATCGCTTGCATAGAAGAGAAGGAAACAAGGGCTTTAATGAATCTCGAGTTCCTCCGATTGCATGAAATTATTTAAGTACGGGATCTTGTTTCCATCTTTTCCATTTTTATTTAATACTTTTGAGTGGTTGTAGGATGTAACAATTAACTTTTATCACAGCTATTGCCAAGAACCGAAACTGAAAAAAAATGGTTGCTAACTAACTTTTTAAGTATTAAGTCATAATCATGTTCTACCTTTTTTAAATGCTTACGATAAGCTCTTTAATTTGATACCCATATATGAGACAACTTTTTTCACACCTCTTTATTAAGACATCTCACAGCTGCCGTGTTTGCAAGACGAATGTAACGACGTATTAATTGTATAAATCTGTCCAGTGGTTTAGAAGATATGAGGTAATAAAGAAATATTCATAAATACATGCAAGATACGCGCGAAAACCAAAACCCTTCCTTGCAGTCGCGAAAAAAACTACAGCCGGTACAGAAAAACTGAAAGACATTTAAAATCAGCGTAAACCCATCGACATATAGACCAGGACTGCGCCATCTCTTTCAATTAACAAGAAAAAATTGACTGCAAAGCGTGAAAGAGAGAAAAATATCG
Source organism: Herminia tarsipennalis (assembly GCA_945859575.2). NCBI lineage: Eukaryota > Metazoa > Arthropoda > Insecta > Lepidoptera > Erebidae > Herminia > Herminia tarsipennalis. The sequence continues at coordinate 1,177,778 of OX243834.2, read as the reverse complement.
TGCGGCCTTTGGAAGGTATTGTCCACAAAGTAGCTTTGTCTCTTTCTAGAGGTGGTGCCGCAGTCCTGTTCTTTACGTCAATGCGTAAACCTGAGCAACATTACCACTATCGATTCTTGATGGTTTACGCAAAATGTCTATGTACGATAAGCCGTCGGTTTTACGTCTAATCGTCTAATCTCCCGTCTTGTTGGCTTTCCTCCAAGACGGGAGAGTAGGTAGGTACTTGGTTTACGTACACACTTATGTACTATAACAATTAAAAAAAAAAACTAATTTCCTTATTCACTTAGGTTGCAAAACCACTCTTGTGATACGTCAGGATTCTACATGTACATGTAATGCCAAGTTCGCAAACAATAGGTAAAGCCGGAGAAAAGAACCTAGCAATAAAAACTCGCGGCCACTCTTTTCAAATTGCCAATTTTACAATGTTTGAATGTTTATAAACTTGATATGGGGGTAAGCTGCGACTAATATACTATACACCATGTTAAAGGACTGATGCAAATTGTATCATCAAAAAGTTGAAACATGAGATAAACTAAAATCAGCCTTAGTGGGTACAATATAGTACTACTACTATCTCCTGCGTAATAGGCTAGTCCTCTGATGAGATTGGTCACCGTTACCAAAGTGTTTGTAACCTTTAGTTAAACAGGATCGCATAGTAAATTCAAGTTCTAAATTCTTTATTTACTTAGGAAGCCAGATCCTTACTTGTTGTTGTTACAGTGCCAAGTGAGCCAAACAATGGACCCAAAGTACCTTTTAGTCTAATCCAATCATTATTTTCATATATTTCCACTTCCCCGTTCCTAGATTAAAAACACAAATATTTCCAACCTCATTAAGTCAATAGTTTCCGTAAATAGCCCGTTTTATTCCAAAGCATACCAGAGACAAATCCTTGGTGTTGCCAGTTTGTTAATTTAGTCTATTTAAAACAAACTTGAAAGTGTAAAACCATAGATTATGAAGGATTAGAGGTGATTAGTGCCTTTCGTTGCGGCGATCAGATGCGTGTAAATTGTTGGAATGCTATGAACGTGTTATAAACAAGAGCTTTTATTAGATATTGTTTAGTTTTGAAGTCGCACAATGCTATTATTCTGTTTTTTTTTTGCATATCCTTGCTCGGCAGACAATATGTCGCTGGTGTAGTTGCAAATGTATAAAATCGGAGATTAATGTTACTCCGTTTTTTGTGTTCTGCTTTCCCAATTTAGCAATTACCGAAGTTTTTGGTTATGGTGGTTTGGGATGGGATTGGCCATTTGAGCAATCTAGAATTTTAAATTGAGGGCGACTTGATGCCTCTGATTTACCACTGATTTTGATGCTTACCTGCTTACTGTAGATTTCAGTCAGATACTGTGAAGAGAGGAGAGGGTGAAGGATTAAGTCTTTTAGCCTTTGTCCTGGATTTGTCACCGATTCTTGGATTAGTATCCAAATTATAAGGATATACCATATCGATATGACTCGATTGCATCAGTAAGACAATACTGAGTTGGATAATCAATTTAAGAATTTTGTACCTAGGTAGTTTCTTCATGGCTTTTGGGTAGATTTTCAGAGGATTCTTAGAGCTTCATACATTGATATGTATCCATAATAATTATATGTGTGCCATATAAGAACGAAGAAGAAGAAAGAACTGAGAAGTGGTTTGAGCTGTGCGTTAATTGTATGTCAATTAGTTCTGGTTGTTGTTATATAAAGATTTATTTAACCACGTAATTTCTCAAACGAGTATAACTAAATTTTGGCCCCTTGTTGCACTCTACAATACACATATTTTTTATCATATGGAATGTAGACCCACATTAAAGTGTTTTATTACTTACTATTTTAATAAGCCCATCAATTTTGACATAAAAATCAAAAAGATTAAGACGTTACTGTCAGAAAGGCACCCTTTGTAACGGTTATCAAAATGAAATAAAAATAACATTCCATAATGCAAAATAAAAACTTGCAACATTACCCCTGCTTTCATGCACACCGCGGCAAAAGCGGCATTTCGAACAAACAAATAAAAACCTCTAATATATTTTCATGTTTTTATAAAATATAAAACTTAATTTATTATACGCGGTCAGGTATTGTCGGCTACCCTTAACGAAAAGCGCGAATGATTTACGACGTGTGTGTGCAACTTTACCCCACACTTTAGAAAATGTATGGAGCTTTTATGAGAGTGGGGTAAGGTTGGAAATTCATTTTCTCGTCGTAGTATTTTATTTTGTCAGTGGTATTTGACTTTATTTATCTATTATGATGGGCTTTGTCGCCGGGCGCAGACTTTGCGGCAGATTGCAGCGGACTAGCGTATCGAATGTGAGGTCTCAATTTGGCGTTATTGTGTGTGTACAAAGGTTCTATGTTGTCGGCTTCCTGTATGGTAGAATTAATGGTTTTATTTATATGTTCACGGTTGTTCTTCTTGTATTGCAGCCGGCGGTAAATGTGTTGATTTATATCTATGTAGTTTGTATTATAATTTGGTATTTAATGTCGATTTTTGGGGTATTGATGTTAAAGATAACTTTTGTTTTTAGACTAGCGACCGCCAGTGATTTCGTCTGCGCTTAACCTTATATTTACGTGATATGTAATAATAAACATTCAATAGTTTATAAATAAGTACACAATATGAGAATTACACAGATTATCTTGCTATTACAATAATGAATCATGAAACCCAAAAGTTTTTACACGAAAGAGTAATTTATAAATATTTATATTTCCTTCCATATTTATAAAGTTTCACATTTAAAATACTAATATGATTTTTTATAGATAGCATTTCCCCGTGGCGTTGTCCACGTTGTGTTTAATCTTATAGCCCATATGCTATTCTGATATTTATATTAAATTACTGTAAAGTTCTATCCAAATCCGTTTAGTGGTTTTTGCGTCCATCGACATTTTTATCCCATAATTTTCGATAATCAAAAATTTTGGGGTAGAGTGGTCCTCAGCAATCCATATTATAAGTTATAGTAATATCAAGTGGGAAGGATTGCTGAGGAGTTGTCTCTACCCCAAAATTTTCACACGCCTGTACATTACTCCCATTACCCCATGTACTGATGGGGCAGAGACAACATAAAGCATTGTCATCAAAACTTCGTTACTGTTATGGCTATCGGAAGTAGTATGATGGCGACGTACCCTCAAATACATTACGTTACAATACACATAAATGACTTACAATTTATTGCTTGGAGTTTTGTCAGAATGTCTTGTATGAGGGGTAGAATGAGTAAATTATATTTAAGAAGTGTGTATGTAAATATTGACCAATGTTTTATACATAACTGCGTCTGTTTTATACACTTTTATACACTGTGAATTTGTAATCGAATTAAAACCGAAAATTTTGAACTCTTTATCAATAAAATGGTCTATAAAAATATCAGTTTAATAAAATATCAACTTGTTTTATAAACTGTAACCCTAAAGTGCCTGTACTTTTGGGTTTTGTAAAACTATGAATGACATTTATCTTATGAATGTGGTACCTAATACGTGTAATTGAGTAGCGTTTATTGTTTCAGTCGACCCGTGACCACGATCAGTGCAATTCGATTGAAACGTCGGGTAAATAAAAGGTTCGTACCTTTAAATAATTCACGCGATCAAGTCCCGAAATATATCTAATAATTTGAGTAGCGTTTCCACAAGTAAGTACTCATTTATTTTCCGCAAACGACATTAATTTTAATATTTATATATTTTTTTACACTGTGTTATTGACATGGAGTTCAAAACATTCGACTGTGTATTGCTACTGGTGACAAAGGATTTTCACGTTGACCAATGAAATCTCACTCTTTCTTTTTGAAAAGATAACTTGCAATGTGGGATTGAGTCCCTTATCTTAGCAATCTTGCTAACCCCTCCAGCTAAGCTCAAAGGCTTGTGTTAGTAGTGGGTTCACGTCGGTAGTTTAATGGGTAGGATTCGAACCCGCGACCATACGATTGCGAGACGGATACCTTAGCCATTATGCTATTGCCGCTTTAAAAGGATCAGACTTACCTAAATGAATAAAATTAAATTCACAACACAAATTGCAAGCGAAATAATAAGCATACGATAAGACTGTATGTATGTATTTTGTCATTTTAGTAGCAAAAAAATACACCTTTAATCTTAAATATGATACTTACTAAAAAACCTAACTACATTAATAGGTATGACCGAAGAAAAGAACCAAATGAATCTAAAATAAAAACATGGCACCACATTATCGAACACTTATAGGCTATTTGTACCCAAACAAGCGTGGTGACCAAGTGGTGACCCAATAAAAATATTTGTGTCTCAATTTCGTGGCGCTGGTGCTGAGGTGCGGTACTTTGGTACCACTCTGGTGCCATTAGTAGTGTAATGAAGCGGTCGGTGCCGCTACCAAATGTGGATCGTACATTACTGTGAGAGATAAGAATGTTAGCGTTGTCGTACGACACGGGAATGACGGATACGACCATAGAGTAATTTAGATAGATTGCATCTGCCAAAACACAGAACTGACTATGGAAAGAAGAGTTTACTTACTACTTATATTTATAGCCTAGCTAGGAGAGCAGTATGCAACCTACTTTTTCTATTTCTATTTTGACTTTAAGAACAAACTACTACAATATTACTTACATAATTTGTGTTAATTGTAAGGTATTTTAAAGTCAATAAATAAACTATTATATTATATGAAGGTGCATAGCAAATTGCCAGATGAGGTAACAAATAGTAAAACCTTACTAATGTATAAAAAGCGTTTACTAGAAGATGTCACCAAGAACTGTTAATATATTTTTATACGGTAACATTGCAAACTCAAATTAATTTATAAAGAACACATATTTTTTTATTTTATTTTTGTAAATCTCAATATAAGTGAACTCTATCTATTCTTTTTGAGAATAAATAATCTTTAACCCGAGATAGTGAAGGGGAGACATATGTGAATGTCTTAAGCATAGAAAGAGAGTTCTGTTGGCACATGGCGCATAATTATTTGTAACAGTAATCAAACAATCTCTCAATCAAAAGAAACTCACTCTTAGGAGTTGTAAAAATGGCGGCAAACTAGCTTGTCGCCATTTTTACAGCTACAGCTACAGCAGAATATATTTAAAATAGATAACTGGATAACAATGAGACTTTGTGATTTAAAGTAGAAAACTTGAAAGATAATTCAAGCTGCGGAGCCTAATGGCTACGGCATCAATCTCGCAATCGTGAGGTCGTGGTTTAGAATCCTACCCATTATACTACCGACGTGAACCCACTCCTAACACAAGCCTAGCTGAAGGGCTTAACAAGTTCAAGTTCTAAACAGAGAAGAGATTAGTTTCTGTCCGAAATATCATTATTTTATTTTTTGTTGTATTTCTTAAAAATATTTAGGGTACAATGGAAACGCGCGCCCAGCGGTGACAGTGAGCAGCGTCAGATAGTGCGCTCCTGTGCCGACCTCACCACTCTACACGACAATTAATATTCAAATTAATATGTGTTTGAGATGATACACTAAATACTGGTGTTCTCCACTTCACATACCGTGTCGGAAGTTGATTTGAAAAGGATAGGATATTTTTTTCAACTTTTTTGTTTTTATATATGTATTTGGCATTGTGATTTACGAATGGATGAACGCAATTAAAAGAGTTTATTTATTGGAACATGATTCCTAAATTCTTGAGTAAATCCTGAATTCTTACTCACCTATGTTTGAAATTCAACTTTTTTCCAGATCATCAGCCGTTACACTTTGACTCGTAACAATATTAAATTACACATATGGTAGTGCCTTCGTGTAATAACAATAATGTAAACTAGATTTTAATTTTGACGGTGGATTTTTTAGTGCATTATTAAAAAAAAAATCACAATTTCTCTGCTACCCATCTTAATTTTGAAACCATTGGACAACAACAAAACGACACGAGATAACCGAAGTTGCCCAACAGCAAAATATTTACGATACAGTTTGTTAACGAACTGTTAGTATCGGTTAATATGTGATTCATGCAAATCACACCGCGTTTGTTTTCAAATAGAAACCACCAGATAAGCTAACTGCACACCTTTTGTGGTGCAAGGTATAGGAGTACCATCAGCTTTAAAATAACTGTTAATTTATTTTAAAGAGAATAGAATCTAAACATTGAAGGAAAAAGCGAAAGAAGTCATATTTTTAGTATTTTATTGTTTTTATATTGCAACGGCCGTGGTCACAGGTAGACTGGTCTACCCGTGACTATTAAGACCCGTAACTGGATTAAGATCCGTAATATATATATTTTCATACAGCCGTATCGAGCTTTACCCTTTTCTAATCTTGTTCATAAAAATAATATAATATCTTGGGACAACTCACACTACGTCATCTGATCTCAAAGTAAGCATAGCTTGTACTATGGAACCAACTGATAAACATACTTACATATTTCTAAATACATACATATTATAGATAAATTACACCCAGACACAGAATAAACCATCGTGCTCATCACGCAAAGTTTTATACTGGTTGGGGATCGAATTCACGACCTCCGGTTTAGCAGTCAAGGTCACTAACCACAAGACCAACAGGCCAGACTATTAAATTAAATGTATTGTGTTACCAAAATTAAGTTTTTTTATGTTTATTGTGTTCATGTATGTACAATTCAATAAATACAAATATCGTTTATTTTCTCCAAACACATTAATTTCTTAGCACTAAGGTTACATTAGGTTGATTAAAAAAACCCACATCAAATTAACTTAACACTTTTGTGGACAGTACGTGATTTTACTTAATAATTTGAGATTTTCATACGGCAGAGCGTCCAATCACGTTCAAATTCAAAATATTATTTAGGTACGGCAGAAAAGGCGAAAATTCGTTTCAATATACCTTGTCTCACAACACATTGAAAACTTTGAGTTTTCAATGTGTTGTGAGACAAGGTCCTACTGTCATATTTTACGATTTAAAAAATTTGTTCAATTATTAGTGACAAAACGTATGAACACGATGACGTGATAAGACGTTCAAGTCATAATATCTTTTAAACAATATGATCATGCAACACAACGTCTCGAAACGGGAAATCCTTTTTGTCATTCTAGAACAGAATATAAATTCTGGGCCCTTATTCTCTATGTTTTCGTTTTCGCGGCAAGCCGGAGCAAACTGGCGCATGCGCGGTTCGCTCAAAGATGTACGCGCGCATGCTAATAATCATTATGCAAAGATTTTGACAGTTAAAAGCGCGGGATTGCATGTGAAAACGAAAAAAAAGATAGTGAAATTAGGTCAAAAATGTCGATTAACGGTAGCAACACAAAATCGCTGTCGCCTGTGGCTGGTCCCCCATCAAGCCGACACTGTCAATCGAACTCATTACCTCGCCCGATTAAGATACAAGCCCTACTGACGAACCATCAGCTACTCGCTCATCACGTCATTACCGTGCCATGTCATTACCATGGAAATTAAATTACTGCCGGAATTTCGGGTGTCGATGAACGGTTATGGCGTAAACAGAGGAAGAATTTGATTAGAGACACATTTGGGACTTTCGATATTAGAAGCATTTCTGATTAGGTACCATCGTTCACACGATACTACGGTCAAACATTAGCATCAATAAAAAACCATACCCTGAGGAACTACAGGAACCGAAAATTTTGTTTTAGTGATAATATATAAGTCCCTAAGTCGTTTTTTAGGGTTCCATATCTCAGTTCAGTTGCAGTTAAGTTTCGATTAATACTGCAATACTGCCATTTTTGTATGTTTATAACTTTGGGATTGAACTCAAATACGCCTGCGTCAAGTATGCGTCACAAGAGCGCAATAACAACATTCTAGTACGGTGCGCAAGCGTTTTTGAGATCGATCCCAGAGTTACAAGAATACGAAAATGGCCGTTTTAATCAAGACTAAACTTCAACTGCACTGCTTTAAATACGTTAATTGGATAAGGAATTTGACCAATAGTACGCTAATTCATACTCATGCAACCAAAGATTTAGGACATCTGGCTTAGCAGTCACGCTCACCAATCTTAACATCATCTTAAATTTAAGTCACTCTTGACAATTCAGCCATAAGACTAATAAAAACTCTAAAATTACCTTGACAATCTCACATTTAACAACATAATTCAACAAAAAATCAATCCATTGTTGGTTCAAACGATCAAATAACGAAACCAAATACCGAAGACTTTCTTTGATACCACCGCGATCAAATTCACACCCCTCAAAATGGTGCGAACACTATAATACACGTATATAATTTGTAACCAAATAATTACAATAGAAAACTGCTAATTAATCAAACAATAGTGTGAAATATAAAATGGCTGTCTCATCGCGGCTAACTGTGCGCCGTGTTGGTAATGACAGGGCGGTAAGGAAAGCAGCGCAGGCGCAAGTCATGGCGATTACGTCATTATGCGGTTATTAACACGCCCCAATTATAGAGAACAGGTGTGTGATAGTTATTGTTTGTTGAAGGGATTGTATGTAATGGAAATACACAAAGAATTTTTCAAGTAGATCTATTGCTGGCTCTGTTTTTCTTATTGAAATAAAAAGGGATAGATTTGTCCACGGTCTATTTTTCTCACGATGATAACGGTTGTAGTTTTAATTATAAGTTTGTCTTGTTGGGATTATGCCAAGTTCACGAATCCGTGTTGCTACTTCCAGGGAGTAAAATCTCTAGTCTTCGCCAAAAATGTTCCCTTCCCTTGTGTGCTTTCTGCATGTGTAGTTTTTTAGTTTCCCTTAATAAAAGTTACCTTCACCGGCATCATCACTCAGCAGGATGAAAAAGATGTAGGTAGATGTAATATCTACTACCAAAAACCTACCTACAAACCAAAAACCTCAACCTGAGTCTTTATTTACGATCTTTTTTTCCGTGTCCGTGGCAAGCCCGTGCGACTGTCAAAATCATATCATAATTGTAAATGGAGAGCTGCGCTTAGAAATGCTTGAATGCGCATGCTCTCGTACATTTTCGAGCCCACCGCGCATGCACCAGTTTGCACGGGCTTGACACGGACGCAGAATAAAGATCGTGAATAAAGACCCTGAACCTAATCCACAAATTACATCCACAGTTTGCATCCATGATATGTTACAACGGGAGTTGTTTTCCTAAAGAAAAATATAAATGTGTTTTCGTTTCCTACTTTTGCTGATTTTGTTATACAAATAACTAGTTTTCTGTACAAAACGCTTATAAAATATATCAGTACTAAGAATACAAAGTGTCATCACCCTATCTCATCCTAAAGGTGTCGTAAGAGGCGAGTAAAACAAAACCCGGTTTGACCTCCCGTAAGACACGAGTCAGGTCCTGCAACCGATACAGGCTCCTCACGTTCGTTTCTGTGGGTTCTGTCAGTTAGGTCGGGAGGGTGACGCAAGTTCTGGGCATTCTTGCGCATCTAAATCGCGTCCTAACCGATACAGCATCCGTGAAGGGGGTAGTCACGCTGTTTTAATCAACTGATCAAGATGGTATAGGTATGGTATGATAATGATGATGGCGTACCTACTGGAATATGGCGACAAAAAAACAAAATGACTGCCTCTGTGGCGCGGTGCGAGTGTATCCGAATGCTACGCGAGAGGTCGTGGGTTCGATCCCCACCCTGGATAAAACTTTATGTGATGAGCACGATGGTTTATTCTGTGTCTGGGTGTTATTTATTTATCTATAATATGCATGTATTTAGAAATATATAGACAAGTATGTTTATCGGTTGTCTGGTTTCCACAGTACAAGCTCTGCTTACAACAACACTAGTTTGAGATCAGATAGCTTTGTGTAAGTTGTTCCAAGATATTATTATTATAAACTTCTCCAAACTTAACGGTAGCTTCCAAAATAAAAATACCTACATACGTATATTGTACGTTAGAACAAATATAATTAAAATAATTGTACCAAAAATACATAGTCACCATTATGTAAAGGTATATTCACACTTCAACGAACGTACCGCCATATCATTGCATAACGAGAAAATTCAGTTTAAACCCATTTGAACGGTGTAATATAAAATATAGACTGAAGTGGTATATTATTGTTTTTAACCAAAGGCGACCCTTGACCACGATCGGTGCAATTCGATCGAAACGTCGGGTAAATAAAAGGTTCGTACCTTTAAATAATTCACGCGATTAAGTCCCGAAATATATTTAATGTGAAGTCGTATAGTTTCTACAAAATATCAAAACATATAAAACATCATGCCACATGCGAGAGAGATTAGGCGCAAGACCGTCAACTTAAAGTGCTTTTTGAGGCACAGGACACTTATCAAAAACGGTCATCCTTCTATGGACCAACAGTTGTAATATTGCCTAACCTCGGTTTATTTTATCGCTCGATATCTTCGGTCGTGAAAATTGAATAGTTCTGCTCGTGATTTGTAGTCTTCATCATCATTTCCGCTTCGCCATTTAGTACTTTTTGAGAGTAAATGCACGAATAACTATGAAATATACCTAAATCACTATAGGTGTGCTTTTAATATTTGAAGAGTTTCGTCGATTTCTCCAGAATCTCTTAATGAAGTCCTGATCTGATGACAGCGAGACCAACTTAGAAGTATACTCTATAAAAGACTAAAAGTTTTTTTTCAATTCGGTCCAACCATCTTTGAGTAATGGGTGAACATACAAAGAAAAACATACAGTCGAATTGAGAAACCCTTTTTTTAGAAGTTGGTGGAAAATGAATCACTGTTAGCGATCACCTCAGTGTCTCAATGTCGACTTAGTTGAAGGGGAAAGTAAAGCCTGCAAAACGTTCGTATTTTCTGTCTATTCTCCTGTAATATCTGACTGCCTCTGTGGCGCGGTGGGAGTGTGTCCGACTGCTACGCAAGAGGTCGTGGGTTCGATCCCACCCAGGATAAAACTTTGTGTGATGAACATGATGGTTAATTGTGTCTGGGTGTTATTTAGAAAATATTTAAGTATGTTTATCACTTGTATGGTTGCCATAGTACAAGCTCTGCTTAGTTTGGTATCAGACAGCGTTGTATGAGTTGTCCCAAGATATTATTATTATATTGTTATTATCTAACACTTTGAAAGTCTCGGATGAATATAGCTGGTCCTTAACAAATACGTCACAGTACTGCCCCACTTCGTCACATTACCCACCATATTTGCATACACACAATGCCTTTTACTTACGTATAATATGCAAGTCATGTTCATATTTTCATTCAATAAATGATATCGCACTTTGTATGTTTGTTAGCTCAATAGGATTATTTGGATTAAAAGCTGAAGAGTTTACGAGAAGTCTGCTATGATAACGTGTATTTCCGTGTGCTAGGGATTTTGGATAAGAAATAATATAAAGATTGAGGTTAGAAATTTGTTAAAAAGGTATAATCGTGCGGTTGCTGTCGAAGAACCGATGGTCGCTGGAGCAAAGGAGTCCTGGAGTAGAGACCACGACTTAGTCAGATGGACTGACGACATAAAGAAAGTCACTAGGATGGAGCTGGATGTGGAAGGTGGAGAATCTGGTAATGTGGCGAGAAGACGCTGGAGAGAGGACCGATACAAGCTGACGGCATAGCTTGGTATAATTCTGCATAACCAGATTAATTCCTGGTTTTATAGTAACTCGTTTAAACAACGTGGTGGTGTAGATATGTGTAACAGTTATTTACTCGACACGAACATTTATCGATCACAACATTTTTTTTACGACTCCCACTGTGCGTACAAGCCCTGTGTCGCGGGGAACTATACGAACATACAATTCACGAACACAAAATACACCCAGACTAGGAACAACATTTTGTGGATCACCCAAAGTCGTCCCGTGTGGGAATCGAACTCCACGACCTCTTGCGTAGCAGTCGAACACATTCCCACCGCGCCTGTCATAATAATTTACGTTTGTGAATTATTATGACAAGCGGATCTCAAGCTCTTTGCAGTCGGTCGCGCGACTTCGATGAAACAGGAATCACTATGCCGCTTAATCGAAATGAGTTCTCACTTTTTGGACTCTTATATTGTGTTTTATATTGTAAATGTACCTAATATATTGTATTGTAGTACCTACATGTATGTATGTATGTTATCTGTTATCAGTGTAATACCTCAATGTTTGTAGATGTTGTGCCGCAATAATAGATTAGCAGCACGTGATAATAAAATGTGATAATGATAAAGATGATTATCTCGCAGATTGTCACTAGTCGTAACTGGTTAATGTACTCTTTAATGCAAATGGAAAACACAACTACTACTAATAATAACAATACCGTTCCGTTAAAAACTACAGTGGGTAATTCACGTATTTAAAGCAGTGCAGTTGCAGTTCAGTTGCAGTGTTTCGATTAAAACGGCCATTTTCGTATTCTTGTAACTTTGGGATCGATCTTAAAAACGCTTGTGCACCGTACTAGAAGTCGTTATTGCGCTCTCGAGACGCATACTTGACGCAAGTGTATGAGATCGATCCCAAATTTACAAGAATACTAAAATGGCCGTTTTAATCGAAACATAACTGTAACTGCACTACTTTAAATACGTGAATTACGCGAAACCTCCAGATCATGGTCGACTTTGCTGATCTTTCTATAATAAAAGCTTGACATTTCATGTGTTTTGCATTCAATTAACAGCTCGATGATGACTCATTTATTTGACGGACTGCTGACGCCCTGTATATAAGAAGAAAACCAATCTAGCGCATCGTCACAAATCAAAAGGTCATAACTGACAGTGTTGAAAGCCTTAGAAAAATCGACCAGTTTTGACCCTCAATACGAAGGGTATTGAGGATCATCATCGTCACAAATCAAATGGTCATAACTGACAGTGTTGAAAGCCTTAGAAAAATCGACCAGTTTTGATCCTCAATACGAAGGGTATTAAAATTGCCAGTCGGGTTGGTACAGTTACTGCAATGTTCAACTGCGCTGTTCAGGTCTAACCGCTGATTGCAATGAACTAAGAATGAATTCAGATAGATATATAGTTAATTGTGATAACAAGTTTCAAGGAAATGAAGAGAAGGATTGGTCACCTTGAGCAGAAGACGTTAAAAGCTTTCTTTCACAGCTATGAGAAATGTCAGCATTCAGGAGAAAAGTTAAATAGCACATAACCCGAGAGCAAAAGCTGATTGAGCATAAAATCATGAGTCATGCCCCAGCGCAAATAAACTTGCATATTTCAATATCTCTGACGTTGATTACTTTTAATACTCCCAAGTGCAGGCAAATTAGCGTCACAGAGCAATGTTCAAAAATCCAAAGAACAAGCTAAATTGCATATCAGTCAAATCGATCATTATAATACCGTAGCTAAATGTAATCGATTATAAAGATAAAGGTTCGTATCAAAATAATAACAAACTGCAGGAATCGATACGTCAAACGTTGATATACAGACACTCCCTCCCAGAAATTCAAAATATTGCACTCACATATGAAGCAAAATGCAACACTTGTAATTTGTGGTTGACAGAATTGATTGCGCTCTACATTTTGTACTCATCATACTCCTTCCCATGGTGTACGCAGGATCATATTCCTGGAGAGGGGAGGGGAGGACAATTGTATAAACAACGGCCAAATGTGTTTTTTTTTAAGAAAGACGTCTCTCACAGTAAGGTACAAGCCCTGCGTCGCGGGGGACCTTACAAACATACAAGTCACGGACACAAAGTACACTCAGACTCGGAACAACAATTTGTGGATCACACAAAGTGGTGTCCCGTGAGGGAATCGAACCCACGACCTCTTGCGTAGCAGTAGGACACACTCCCACCGCGCCACAGAGGCAGTCAATGTACCTATATGTACTTACTTTTTACGATATCAGGGGGGGGGGGGGGGGTTCAGGTATCTCCTGGATAATAATAGTAATAATAATAATGATTTATTCACTTAGGAAGCAAAATACTACACTTGTGAAAAGTCGATTCTACATTTACTTGTAATGCCTGTTCGCAAACAATAGGTAAAGCCCGAGAAAAGAACAGTCAATAAAAACTCGTGGCCACTCTTTTCAAATTGCCAATGTTTACAATGTTTCTCTGTTTATAAACTGTATATATATGCAGGTAAGGTGCTGCCATCATTGTTATTGGTACACCATATTAGGGGACTGATGCAAAAAAAAGAGGATACGCTCATGCTGCATGCTCATGATGCCATCGCCAAATGACAAAATTCCAAAAACACAGTCCTTTCACAAGCACTACATCATGATACTTAAGGAAGAATCATGTGATTACTCTAGCTCAAAAGAATTAAGAATATACACTGACGGATCGAAAAAGGACTCTGGTAAAATATCCTGGCCTCTCGGTTCGCTAAACACCGTCTATCAGGCGGAAACCGCCATAGAGGCCAGGAAGGTCACCGACGAAAGCATACGTATACTCTCAGATAGTGCCTCGGTGCTCCTATCTCTAATAAAAATTACTTTACTTCGGGACTGATACTGGAGTGCCACAATGCATTGGAACGTGTCGGTGTCGCGGTACTTAGCCGCAACACAATCATACTACAATGGATAAAGGGACATAGCGGATCGCTAGGTAATAATGCGGCGGATAAACTGGCAAAGAGCAAGCAACAAAAATTTTCGCTCTAGAGCCCATGATGCCTATTCCCTTTACTCAACTTCGCAGATGGTTACAGGACCTTACACACACACAAGACGAGAATTGGTGGAGCTCAACACCAGGCTGCAGACAATCCAAAGAGACAAGGCGACTGCTGCGTCTGAACAGAGAAAGTCTACGCCGGGTGGTGGGGACTGTCACCGGACACTGCTCGCTAAACAAACACTTCCACACAATAGGAATCACGGACAGTCCCTTATGCAGAGCTTGCATGGAGACTGAGGATACAGCTGCGCACGTGCTCCTTGAGTGCCCCGGCGTCGCGCAGATCCGGAAAGAGATCCTGGGGTCACCAAGGTCGCTAACGGATACCCTGAGAAGTTTAGGGAAGCTGATCTGCTTTTGAAGGGAGGTGGGCTGGCTGGAGTAACGGCCACCACAGCTCACACACCCGGGACTAAGTGCGGAAACCACACCCACCATGGTAGTGGGTGACCTTAATGATGATGATGATGATACGCTCAGGCCCCTGCTCTTATCCCAGCTTATTTGGCGTCATAGTCACTATCTAATGATGATTGATTTATAGTATTGCATGTTTTTGGGATAATTATTTGGGATATTGTGTTTTGTGATTGAGTACCACACGCTATCTAAACTATAAGTGTGATCAATGTTAAGGACTGGTTGTGTACGAGCACACAAAATAAAAATCATTTTGTTAGTAGGTAGGTACTCATATTAATAGGTACTAATATCTGACATGATTATTATAAACGCTTGTTTATTATTAAAGGTACGTACGTATTTAAACCTAATCAGGATGACAAACCAACGATATTTGCAATCCAGGTGTATTTACGATATACTTTATCTGATATTATACTCATAATAAATAGGATTTTGTTGTGACGTGTGTGCACTTGAGCTGTAATGTGTTTGTCATCGTTGCGTCGTAAAATTAAGTCGTTTGGATACCTACGCTAATTGCAGCTGACGTATCATGTCTCCGGTTCAATGTATAGTCGATATCACAGATCATAGGGACCCAGGAGGGGGTGGCCTTCCCCTTCCCCCTTGCAACGGTTTGTTCTCCGTTTTTTTGATAGAGGCAAAACATTTGGACTAAACCCCGCAACTAAAAAGACATCTATTTCACTGTTTATATTGCTCTTCTAACCGATTTCGGCCAATCCCATCAAAGACTGACTAATTACACAGGAGATAACAATTGAAAATTCATAATTCGAAATTCTGTATTCACTTGGGATGCAAAACAACACTTGTGATACGTCGGGATTCTACATGTACATGTAATGCCAAGTTGGCAAACAATAGGTAAAACCTGGCAATAAAAACTCGCGGCAACTCTTTTCAAATTGCCAATTTTACAATGTTTGAACGTTTATAAACTTGATATGGAGGTGGTGCCAGTAATCTACTATACACCATATTAAAGGACTGATGCAAATTATATTATTTAAAAGTTAGAACATGAGATAAACTAAAATCAGCCTTAGTGGGTATAACATAGTCGGTACAACAAAGGCAAAAACTAAATGTCCTTAAATATTGGCCAAAGTACTGGTAACGAATGATTATATAAAAAAATACTAGCTGTCCCACGCAACTTCGTTTGCGTAAATTTTCCAGTTTTCGCAACATTTCTCATTACTGCTCCGCTCCTATTGGTAGTAGCGTGATGTTATATAGCCTATAGCCTTCCTCGATAATTGGACTATCAACACTGAAAGAATTTTTCAATTCGGATTCGTAGTTCCTGAGATTGCCGCGTTCAAACAAACAAAGAAACTCTTCAGCTTTATAATATTAGTATGGATATGATTTCTGTTATCCAAAGAAAGAAAATAATATTGTATGTGCAGACACAGGTGCGCTTTCTATTTACCAACTCACTCTAATGATATGACTGTGCTCTCATAGGCTGATGGGGTGAAAATACGGCACTACTGGAGAGATGATTAGAAGATGATGAGATGATTAGAAGTAGAGGATGGACTAATGGCTCAACGTACTCTCTATGGCATGGGGTGATGCAGAGGCGAAAGGTTGAAAAAAATCTGAGGTAACCCAATACAAAAATATATCTTGCTGGACATAGTTCTTTGTACCTATAATACTAAGTAACTACAATCCAAAGGGAAACCGAAAGAAATGGTGTTCTAAGGTCCCTTCCACTGGAGGAGTGTGATTTTTCGACAACGTTCACCCAATCACTATACTGTAGATCAATAGTGGTATCATTGCTTAACATTGCAGATTTCTTGTTCTGCTTGGTGGCTTCGTAAAATTTGCATGCAATTTAATCTAAAAATTGTTAAATAGAGCTCTTTGTGAGCAAATAGTCGTAGTAATAGGTTAGTGGACTAGTTTGTTGAAGTCATAGTCGGCACATCTCTAACATGTATTTATTTTAATATTATTTTCTAGATTAAGAATAAATACAACGATAAGGAAACCGGCTACAAATGAATACAACAATAAAATTTGAATAAAATGACAGTTAGATATCTGCAATCGAAAACAAACTAGCCGTAACTTAATATTGTAGATCAACAATGGTGCCCTTATCGCCCTGATCAACTGTTTGTGCCAACAAAAGCCGAAAACTAGCAAATATAGTTATAATAAGCTGATCATATTTCGGTGAAAACCGATAACATCTATAGGGTGACCAAATAATTGATAATCTTATTCCGTGTTCGAGAAAATAACAATAACAGTTTTTTCATTTGAAATTTCGAATGTTTGATGTCATTTTGTCTTCCTATTTGCGGTTATGTCCGGTTTAAATCAGTTCATGCCGGTTTTGTGCGGTTTTGTAAATCGAAACTTTGGATTTTTGTTGTTGAAATTACGCAAAATTAGAGGATTTTCTGTCGGATTATGTTTTTGTTAAAATTTGACACTTTTGGATATATATAATTGGAATAATAGTTCTGTTTTCTGAAGAAATTTGATATCTTGTTTTTCTTATCGTTTTTCAAATGTATTGAGACATTGTGAATAATAATAACATGAATTATAACTAAATTACATGTTGCCATATAATTTGCATACAGTAGCCATTTTAGCTAAGTGTTTTGGTAAAAAAAAACAATGTTCTGAATGCATATTCACCTAATTTATTAAAATTTACATGCAGATGTGTTTAAAATGTATTAACATTATGACATAAAATACATTATCTGTCATTTTATTGCCTTTGCTACTTAAAACACGAAAGATAAGGATTATAATATATGTTTAAATATTAAAAATTGACTTCCTTACACTGATAAATATGTATTATTCATACACCAAGTATATATATTTTTATACCTAATTAGGTATAAAAAAACTATACTAATATTATAAAGCTAAAGAGTTTGTTTGTTTGTTTGAACGCAGTAATCTCAAGAACTACTGATCCAAATTGAATTTTTTTTTCACTGATGAATAGCCCATTTATCGAGGAAGGCTATAAGATCAATAGGAGCGGAGCAGCAATGAGAAATGTTGAAAAGACGGGGAATATTTACGCAAACGAAGTTGCGCGGAACAGCTAGTATACAATAAAAATACCTACCTCTTGCTTGAAAGTCGTACATTTTCTAGGTCGTATTATTAAGTATAGTTAATATTTCGAGAAATAGCAATTAAAATAAAAATTAAAATAAAACTATAGGTATGATGTCCTACTGCTGGGCACGGGTCTCCCCAGTAGGACCTACATATTATAGATCATATTAATATAGATTGATATCATAATCGCCACGCATAGCGAGCGGTTTGGCGATCGCAGTAGGCTTTAAAGTACGCAGAGGACGCTGCTGCATGTCCTCCGGTGGTAAATCCCTTAATCGCTTTGACGACACTCACGGAAAGTGATGGGGTGGTTTTATTCTTAAACCGGTACCACACAGCTAGAAAAAAATTAAGTACAAAAACAAAAATAGCTTAAAATACGTACTTACCTAAGTACATTTTCAGTCGATTTGATGACAGGCTTTTAAGCCCAATTTGTTAAATAATAAAAGTCACATACAGAATTACCTACATACAATTCAATTCATAGATTTAATACAATATAATCGTCCGTACAAAACACACCATTAGTTGTAATTCGACACTCAGTACAGTAGCGACAATAGATAGAAATCTAAAAACATATTATTTTTCACTCAACTAAGCAAAGCCCTGCTTGGAGCATTGTATTTTGATAAAGTTTGATGTTTATCTACGTTTTGTGCAAGTTATTGCCGTGTGATGGTACATTACGATGTTTTAAATGTCTCTTTTATAATAATAAGTCAAAAGGGGCCGGGATAGGATAGGGAATTTTCGGTGACATAAGGACTAGGTAACTCACTTCGCTTAATTTGAGAAGCAAGCCTAGGAAAGATACGGAAACCATAGAGAAACGACAAGGGAAAGTCGATAAAATATACAAAGATCACGTGATAACAAGAAAAACGGGGTCAGCCTTTTTATAATGAAACCTAATATTTAAAGCAATAATTATTTGTTGAGAAACCAGCAATGCTCATTGATGACGGCTCCGATTTACAAGCCACATGATCGCAGGTTCCTAACTCAGGAAGGGGCGATCGCGTACATTGTGTGATTAGTTTTAGGCCCACTGCTCAAAAATAAGCGAAATCGATACGATCTAGACACAAAAAATATACAGGATGATTTATGATTTGTAAAATACTAATAACCTCCCGGCTTCTTTATATAACACTAAATAATTTTGTACCTAATATCTGTTTTAGAAAATATTTAATATAGGTACCACTTATTTTTGGAGTTATGACCTAAACCACCTACAGACTATTTTACTGGAGTAAAATAATAATTAGTTTATTTATCTCTTCACAAATTACATAAGGTTAAATCTATGTTGACATATATTTTCACTTAGTTTGTAGTTTGCGGGAGATTTAGAGTCCAAACTAAGCCTTGGCCTGTATTTAGAAGTTCCAGAACCCCCAAAAAACGTTGTTTATTGTGAGGTTTAGGTCCTAAACCTAAACCTCACAATAAACATCGGTTTTACTCGGGGGTCTCTCAGATGTGTGGTAAATCATTATGTGATAAAAGTAGGTGGTAGGTAGGTGGTGAAGGGTTAATTAGTATTTTTTTAATGACATTACGAAGTTATTTGGTGTAATGTAAAGAAGCCGAAGGCGTCGGGTTATTAGTATATAAAAAAACACCCTGTGTAAGTTCCTCTCGGTTAACTTATTAGTCAAGTATACCTAAATCATTCTTTATTATTCTTGTTTTGTACTAAAAATATGAAAGGCTTGTCCTGACTTATTCATTCACCTATCAACGCAACGCCCAGACCGAACACTAGATCGAGAAAGCCAAAATTTTGCAAAAATATTTCTTTTATGATTTAGAAAGTGAAGTAAAGAATTCAGAAAACTCGAACTTTAGGTGACCCACTTAGAAAGCTTAATTCCAGCTAATATTCCAGATGTTTCCAGTGTCTTATTAGCTACAGAACTACCCACAATTTTCGCAAGGAGGTACTTCCCCAAACAGGATTATTGTAATCCTCAACGATTCAATCCATTTATCAAACGATATAACTGTACTAAAACAATGTAATGCATTTATGAGTGGTGATTATGATAACAATGTATTTACTATATTATATACTTATTTTTATTTGTTTATTTTTTTATTATTATGTTTTGTTGACATTAAATATCAACTTCATTCTAAATTGCGCCCCTTATTTGTATGTTTGTTAAATCTACCGCAACACAGTTATAGTTTTCTAATGCGCATGACGAAACTATAAGGATCCCGTCATTGCCATTTTGGGTAAGGAACTGAAGTCCTGTTAAAGATATAGTATTTTAACTCAGAGGTTACAAAAAGTATTTTGGGAATACTAGTTTTGTTTCCTATTTTGTATGAAGCAAAATACTACACTTGTGAAAAGTCGATTCTACATTTACTTGTGATGCCTGTTCCCAAACAATAGGTAAAGCCCGAAAAAAGACTAGGCAATAAATTTTTTCGAGCCACTTTTCAAATTGCCAATGTTTGGAATGTTTCTTTGTTTATAAACTGTATATGCAGGTAAAGTGCTGCCACCATTATATTATACACCATAATAGAGGACGGTTGCAATAAAAGAGGTCAATAATATTAGAAGAGTAGGTACACGAGATTGGATATATCAGCCTCAATGGGCACAACATAGTAGGAGCAATCTTAGGATTTTAACTCAGGACTTAGACCTAAATTTCAATAACATAGCTACCCTATTATTGATACAAAAAACACATTACGTAAATACGATATTATTATTGAAATAAAATATGTCCTAGACGTGTTTGTGTATTGTTACTATAAATATTATAAATTGTCTTCTACAAAACAGTTTATTTGTTGTATTTTGTATGCACCTGTGCATATATCTATTGTCAGTTATAAATTATTGTGTGAAGTAGGTAAATATATATTGTGTAGCTATGTCTATATGTAACTGCAAACAATGTTAAATAATTAATGTATATCGATTCAATGAATATGATCATATATTGTTTTAAAAAAACCTTTTTTGTAAAGCTGTTTATTTATTTATAACTAACTTTCGTCTTCGGCTTTGCTCGTTATAAGGTAGGTAACTACACTATATGTTATGCTAGGTTGTAAACTTTGAACATGCAATTTTCAGCTGTTTTTGAGTGACTGAGTAGCATACGCCCTTTTGTTGAGAAACGCAGTTTTTCGGCAATAACTCAATGACTCAATGAAATAATTTTAGTTTAAAGTATTTTATTAATTTATTAAGCGCTACCTTTGTGGTTTTTTTTATATTTTTTGGTCACACCGCATAGGGGAGACACAATTTATGCAACTTTCGTAGCGATTATTTCCAAAAATATCCACTCAAGTTTATCAGAAACCTTAAAATATTATTGAAAGATGTCGAATAATGTGACACACGGTGATGTGTGCTAAAAAAAAATCAGGTTCTGTTACATGTATGGAGTGCCCCCCTTGAAATATTTTAGCTATCAAACTAAGTAGCGGCTACTACAAGACACCTCTTCCCTAAATTTCATAAATATTCATTAAGTAGTCTTTGAGTAAAATGCCTGTGACATACGGACGAACAGACAGACGTACGGACATAACGAAACTATATGGGTTCCGCTTTTGCCATTTTGGCTACGGAACCCTAAAAAGAATTGTAGAATGTATGTACCTAAGCCAATACTACTAGCACAGTTTATAAACTCGTATACAGTCAGGCCGTCTAGATGATTGTAGAGGGTAGTTGTGCGAGGGTAGTTTTTGAGGGGGGCATTAGAGCATATGAAAGTAAGTAGTATCAAAGTTCTGTGACCGCGACGCAGGGTCTGGGCAGACCAGCCTCGCGGTCCCTAGGTCGGGTATTAAGTGCTAGCTGTCGCGCAACTTCGTATGCGTCAATTTCCCTCGTTTTTGCAACATTATTCATTGCTGCTCCGCTCCTATTGGTCGTAGCGTGATGTTATATAGCCTATAGCCTTCCTCGATTAATGGGGTACCCAACAGAATTTCAATTTTGTTTTTCAATTCGGACCAGTAATTCCTGAGATTACCGCATTCAAACAAACAAACTCTTCAGCTTTATAATATTAGTTTATATTAGGTGAACGTTACATAGTGATTTTTTTTGTTAATAACTAGCAATGTGGGAGTTTGGTCCCACATTACTAGCAATCCTGTTAACCACTTCAGCTAAACTCAGTGGCTTGTGTATAATGGGTAGGATTCGAACCTTAGCCATTAGGCTACCGCCGCTTTGTGGTGATTAGATTATAATGTTTTTAAGCGCATTCCTCTGGAATGGCTGAGTTTATGTGACTATTTTTTATTCAACGCGGACAAGAGACAGATCATACAATTTGCATCAGTCCTTTAACATGGTGTATAGTATATTAGTCGCCCCATATCAAGTTTATAAACATTCAAACATTGTAAAATTGGCAATTTGTGAGGCCGCGAGTTTTTATTGCCAGGTTCTTTTCTCCGGCTTTACCTATTGTTTGCGAACTTTGGCATTACATGTACTTACATGTAGAATCCCGACGTATCACAAGAGTTGTTTTGCATCCTAGGTAAATAAAGAATTTTGTTTTTTTTTTTGCAAGTATCGATTTCGAGTTTGAAACAAAATAGAACATACAAGATTACACAATAATTAAAAAATACAGTACATATTTGGTGTGTTTTTACTGCGTAAATTACAAATGTTTACGTCATTCAGTTATCAGGGGAAATACAAACTGTTATCAAAACTATGAGATTCGACATATTGTTATATCTACATGAGTTTATGTCATGTTGTCAAAATAAATCCAACTATATCTAAAAGATTTTATACAGGGTGTTGGTATTTTAGAGCGATAACTATTTAAGAAGTTTTTTAAGTTCAAGTTGTTTTACTTACTTCATCTCATAGTAAGGATTTGTACAAATAACGGAGAGGGGACTACACTTTGAAGGATTCATTAATTGTGTTATTTTGATTTCTGGGTGTGAAACTGTAGACAAATAGCAACAATTTGTGGATCATAGTTTTGTTCCGTGTAGGAATCGAAGCTGTGATCATTGCAGCAGTCGTCCACACTCCCAGATTTTGAGAGAGAGGCAGTTTGGCAGTTGTCGGTCTGGTGGTTAGTGACTTGACTGTTAAGCTTGAGGTCGTGGGTTTGATTTCCATTCAGGATAAATGTTTGTGTAATTTTATAAGCTACGGGTCTTAATCGCGTAAATATTTTATTTTAAGACTATAGTGAGTGATAAAAATCAAGCGAGGGTAGTTACGGAAACCCGCGCGGAGGCGACACTGAGCTGAACCAGTCTACCCGTACCACGGCCGTTGAAATACGGTCAAAAACAAAGGTATTAAGCCTTAAAATAAAATATTTACGCGATTAAGACCTGTAGCTTATAAAATTCTATAATGTGTACAAATCGCGAAAGTTAACGAACATATAAATCTTTGTGTGATGAGCACGATTGTTCATTCTGTGTTTAGGTGTTATTTATCTATGATACTTATATGTGTAGTGATTTAGAAATATAGGTACAAGTATGACTTGTTGGGTTGCCATAATACTTACCTATAACTCTGCCTCTCTTGACATCAGATGACCCGTGTGTGTTGTTTCAAGATAAAAAAAGATACCAACCTGTATACATCAGCGAAGTATGAATGAACTATCTATGGATCATCTCAAGTTATTTTTGTTATCAAGCTTATCTCTCATTCTAGGATTTCCCATAAACTTTTATAGTTTACACCGTTGTATGTACACATAAGATTAAATACAAGGTCGCTTACACCAGACAGTCTATAATTGACTTGTAATAAACCAATTTAAAGTTTATGACGCTGTTAAGAAGATTTAAGAGTTTCCTAATACCTTATTTACTAGACAGTTTGATGAATCCTCATGATTCGACAGTTACTTTTATGATAAAGACGTTCAAGGGAAATTATCAAAATATTAAAAAAAAAAAAAGTAGCCTAAGTTACGTATTATAGTGATTAAACGGCTATTACACTACCCTAAATCAGGGCCCTAAATCTAGGTGGCCTTGAAAATTTGTTAGAGAATTAGGGCCCTAAATCTTATTACACCTCTCTTTTTAAGGGTTTAGGGTCCCTGCTGATTTAGTGTAGTGTTATAAGCGCATTAGCTATTTACCAGTTAGAGTCCCATTAAAATCAATTCATCCAGACTGAAAACAAAAGAAAAAGTAACTGTTTATTGGGAAACCTGGTTTTAAAATGTTTTCTATTTGTAAAGATTTTACAAATTTGTCCCTTTTAAATAAGAATACGAAAGTATTTTAAGTTTCAGTTCTTCACAGCCGAGTTCAACTTTAGCCAGAAATTTCTCTGCATCTATCAGTGGCTTATCGTCCTTATAACACCATCACTTTGGGCTTCCCTTTGGATAATAATATCTTGGGACAACTCACACAAAGCTATCTGATCCCAAACTAAGCAGAGCTTGTACTATGGAAACCAGACAACTGATAAACATACTTATATATTTCTAAATACACACATATTGTAGATAAATAACACCCAGATACAATAAACCATCGTGCTCATCACACAACGTTTTTTCCTGGGTGGGGATCGAACCCACGACCTCTTGCGTAGCAGTCGGACACACTCCCACCGCGCCACAGAGGCTGAAGTTACTTAGTATTATGGGTTTAAAGAACTATGTACAGCAAAATATTTTTTTATTTACATCCATTGCCTCTGGCACCTATCTCAATTATGACTCAATTTTAATATCTTATTTCTAACACACTTCAGATTTATCTCAGCACGATCTAAGTCGGGGCGTCAAACCTTGGACTAACACCAAACAAAACGATCACATACCACCACAAACTATGATTGACACCTGCGCCCGCGCAACGTGAGCGCGCAGTGCGTCGGTAGCGCGAACCAACTGTCAAAATGATCTACAAATCTTGACACTTGATATACATACTTAATTTAAATAATACACACAAAAACCAATCTTATTTTATTCACAAATAAGTTTTAAATTGCAATGTTCTGTATTTTTTTTTAATTTTGACATTTGACATAGATTAAATTAAATATTGTTATAGGAATTTGAGTGTTATCCTTTTTAAAATTAAGGTTATATTTGTTTGTAGGTATATTTGCGGTGAAGCGTGAGTTTGCTTTGATATGCCGAGGCGGTAGGAGGTCAGGTCTTAGAGGGACAATATGGTTTCTTAGAATAAGGGACAACATAATACTTTCATATTTTATAAAACATTTTCCGATACAAATTCCAACACAGTTAGTAAAATTTAAGAATAACAAGAATGGCTAAGGCATCGGTCTCGCAATCGTGAGGTTCGAATCCTACCCATTATAATACCGACGAGAACCCACTCCTAACACAAGCCTTTGAGCTTAGCTGGAGGGGTTAACAAGATTGCTAGTAATGTGGGACTCAATTCCACATTGCTAGTTATCTTTTTATAAAAGAAAAAAAAAATGTCGCTTTCATACAACGCTCGCCCTGTTTACAAATAGATCGACTAATGGTTGACTGACCTGTTGGTCTAGTCGTTAGTGGTCCTGATTTTTACTGTTTTTTTTAAAGACCTCTCCAGTATTTGAGTACAAGCCTTGTGTTGCGGGGGACTTTACAAACATTCAATTCACGGACACAAAGTACACCCAGACTCGAAACAACAATTTGTGGATCAAGTGGTGTCCCGTGTGAAAATCGATTCATGTGTCTGCGGACTTCAAATTTTTTTATCTTTCAAAAATGCAATTATTGTAATAATGGTACAAAGTAATTTTAACAAGTACTTTAAATTTCACACAAATAGCAAGTTAATATTTAAAAAGATATATTAAAAACAAATGAATGTCCTATGGTGTACAAAACCCATGGTCACCGTAGGTCAAGTGTCAGTTGCGCTTCTACTCTGACATCATAATAGTGCGCGCGCGCACCCGGTACGTGTATATCTACAAACATCGACTCACGCGCACGCTACGGTGACCTACGCACTGCCCTCTACGAGATACTTCACGTTATAAAAAATGTATTATAAAAACAGATTACTAAAATTATGCAATAGGTAGTCTCCGTTCTGGCTTCGTTCATATTTTTCTCGCCTTATTTTTCTACTAGCTGTGCCCCGCGGTGTTACCCGCGTTTTATTAGCCTATGTGTTAATTCAGCGTGTCAGCTAACTCCATATCAAATTTTATTAAAATCGCTCCAGCCGTTTAGACGGGAGGAAGTAACAAACATACACTCTCACAAACTTTCGCTTTTATAATATTAGTGTGATAATACAAATGGACAAGGGATTTTATCCCCAGAGAGGGTAACCACTCCCAAGGTTCAAAACCCAAGTGTTAGGCCCTTGGTTCTAAACCCATATGATGTTCCATTGCTGGGTCAGGTCTCCCCAATAGAACCTACTGATAATAGGTCCTGGGGGTAATTGCTATAATCGCCATGCTTGGCGAGCGTGTTAGCGATCGCATTAAGGCATTAAAGTACGCAGAGGACGCTGCTGCCCGTCCTCCGGTGGAAAATCCCTTAGTCGCCTTCACGACACCCACGAGAAGAGATGGAGTGGTACTATTCTTAAGCAGTAGGTACCATGCGGCGGCTGAGACGGTGGACACGCGGCTTTAGTAATCTATGCATCGCTACTGTCATGCATCGATGGCTCAACGTGCTCTTCGAAGCACGGACTGTCACACAGCCGCATAGCCTATAGTCTTCCTCGACAAATGGGCTATCCAAGAGTAAAATATTTTTTCAATTCAGGTCTGTAGTTCCTGAGATTATTGCGTTCAAACAAACAAACAAACTCTTCAGCTTTATAATACTAGTATAGACTATAGCTGTCCCGCGCAACTTCGTCTGTTTAATTTTTCTTCGTTTTTACAACATTTTTCATTGCTACTCTGCTCCTATTGGTCGTAGCGTGATGTTAAATAGCCTATAGTCTTCCTCGATAAATGGGCTATCCAATATTTTATTCAATTCGGATCAGTAGTTCCTGAGAATGTCGCGTTCAAACAAACTGTTCAGCTTTATAATATTAGTTTTAATAACAGATAATTATTGACCAATAGTGGTAATGTCGCCTCGCTTAACCTCACACGAGTCATAGACACGGAAAATATAGATTGCTGCATCTAAATCTACTGATATAAATTTTCAAAATGATAATAAACACTTGCATAGATTAAATATAAGCTTACAAGCAGACAGACGAGGAAGGCGACTTCTCTTTGAATGATGTAATGATATAATGTGATAGTAAGGATGATGAATTGATGATAATGACGATTATGACATTACTTGCAATTTTCGCGGCTACGTTAAAGATTTACTCGCACTAGCGCCACTCTATTAATGAAAAACTGCCTTGTTTTGTTGCTTGCGTAGCCTTCTTTCCTCGTTGGCAATCAGGATAGGAGGCAAGTCTCAGGAATGGAATCAAGAGGTACATTACAAGTAAGAATAACTATGGGACTGACTATGAGGAGGGAGTGAGAAAAGGAATGAACCTTTGATTGTACATTTACTGTAGGCACTAAGATAGAGAAAGCCTACAAGGTAGGGCACAGACAATAAGACAGGAATAAAGGGACAGAAAACTTAGAGGCTAATTTTCTTTATGATTGGTAACTATTGATAGGTACTCGCTATTGGAGAACTAGTTTCTTATAGCCAAACATTAACAAACGCAATGTGAAACAAATGGTTGTCTGTAAAGTCGGTTTACGGACGATAATTTTACGTGATAACATAATATAATATCTAGGGACAACTCACACAACGTTATCTGATCCCAAACTAAGCAGAGCTTGTACTATGGAAACCAGACAACTGAAAAACATACTTATATATTTCTATATACATACATATTATAGATAAATTACACCCAGACACAGAATAAACCATCGTGCTCATCACACAAAGTTTTATCCTGGGTGGGGATCGAACCCACGACTTCTTGCGTAGCAGTCGGATACACTCCCACCGCGCTATAGAGGCAGTCAGTCATCATTTATTTTTTATTTTATTATGTTTGGGGAGCTTACGGCCACTTTTACAAAATCTTAAATTAATACATGCTAATTACAAGCTTCCAAATATAGATAATCATAAGAAAACATGGATGACATATCGCCATTCGCGTTGCTTAGCAACCAATCAATAACGTTAGTTACAATTTTATCGCATGTCACTGCAATCGCCATTCGCTGTTGCTTTGCAACGTAACGTGACCGTTGCTAAGTGACACCTTTTTCTCCATGCACCAGGTCATCGATTAATAAGACGTTATCACGTCCAAAAAATAAAGCATATGATTGCCTCGATTGCGCAATGCCCAAGCGCGGCAGTTATTCGCAGTGTGCGTTGTAAACGAAGTATCTTTTGCCCGTGACTCCGCCCGTGTGTATGTTGGTAATCGCGATAAAAACTATGTACCTATATCTAGTATCCATGTAAGTTTATAAACGAATTATTCTCCAGTCCTTTTGTACAAAAAAACAAATGATTCTGTCACGCGATTTCACTCACATGTCTCGTGTTTTGCTAGGTAGTTTATCTATACTAATATTATAAAGCTGAAGAGTTTGTTTATTTGAACGCAATAATCTCAGGAACTACTCGCCCGAGTTGAAAAAATAAATAATGTAAAGGAGCGGAGCAGCGATGAAAAATGTTGCAAAAACGGGGAAAAATTACGCAGACGAAGTTGAGCGGGCAGCTAGTATCCTATATAATATCAGGGATTTGTAATTATGTGCGTCAATATGTAAGTATAAAGACAACGCATCACAAACAGATAAACAGATAGCGTATGTATCTATATAAACGGATTAAATCCTTAACTCCAACGTTTTCAAAACACAACTTATTGATGACCGTTGTGATAAGATTGTGTCAGTTATCATAGATACCTAGGTACATATTTACCTAATAATATAGAAGGTGTATAATGAGGGTTTAATGTTGCCATAATCATTTTATAAGATTTCAGATAATTGAAATTACGGAAATAATGTAAACGGACTTATACTTTTAAAAAAATACAAAGTCCGCGCAAAAGAAACTGGTGTTTCGTAGATACCTAACAATTCCAGTCAATTATTATTACCCGACTGTAAAGATGGGTTATGTTTTTCGCGCGTATCTTGTATGTATGTATGTATGTATGTAATATTCTTTATTACCTGATATCTCACAATCCACTGAACGGATTTATACAATTGAGACGTCGTTAGATTTGTCTTGATTGCCCAAGTGTTCTTAGATATGTGACGTTTGAAAAAAACAAACATGGCGGCTGTAAGATGTCAAAATAAGGAGGTGTGAAAAAAAAGTTCTTTTGGATACTGCAATATGGGTATCAAAATAAAGGGCTTATCTTAAACATTTCAAAAAGGTATAACTTGATTATGATTGTAATACTAAAAAAGTTAGTTAGCAACCATTCTTTTTTCAATCTGCAATACTTGACAATAGCTGTGATAAAAGTTAGTTGTTATATCGGTTAGATCCTATAACCACTAAAAAGTATTAAATAAAAAAATAAATTATCAAAATAAAAAAAACCGCCTGCACAAAACATATGGAAACAAGATCCCCTTCATAATTTCATGCAGTCGGAGGCACTTTACTAAGTTCATCGAGATTCATTAATGCCTCCGACTGCATGAATTATATAATTATGTAGGGGATCTTGTTTCCATCTTTTTTGTGCAGGCGGGTTTTTTTATTTTAATAATTTTGTTTTAGCAATATAGACCTCCGTCTTCGTGGGTAGGTACTAGGTAGGCCAGCTCTTGAGCAGGTACTAGGGGGTGTTCCTCAGAACTGTTATCGGGCTATTAAATAAAACGTGTGGATTTCCCCAAAGATAATATAATATTTATTCCTGAAATCGTACTAAATACATTATTACTTATCAACATCAATTCACTTTATATATATATATATATATCACATTTATTAACAACTTAGAATTAACGACCTCAAGGGTGTCGGCCATGAAACTCGCAATCCTAGAATGACATCTTTCTTTTTATTCTATTAATGAGTTTCATCTACTACAATGAGGTCTAACGAGGGAGAGGTGGATCATCTTTGCCCCACCTGTCTCACGCCGGGGGCCTCTGTGCCCCTGCTACCGAAGAAAGTAGCCTTAATGAACAAAGTAACTTTAGAATTGAGGGAAGCGTCAAGACGAACGGTCAGAAAAGTCTTGGAATTTTATGAATTGTTGTAATAAACCAAATAGTAACGGGGAAATAAGTCTTTTGATTCCTCACCACCGTGGAGAAATAGATCCTGCTACGCACCCCAGCACCAGCAACCTCACGTCTCAGTACCATCGCAATGTCAGCGAATCTTCAGTGAAATAGTGATTGAAACACGTTATTGTGTTTCGGTTAAAGGTTTTCAATGTAGCAAATGTTATTACTGGACGAATGGGACTTACAAACAAATGTTTCAGAATGAGAATCTTTGCAAAACACAGATTTGAGAGGCAATGACGCTGCTTCGGGCTACCGTGCTACTTACCAACATCTTCGTCGAATTAGAAATGTATCGTCCACCGCTATACCTAATCATTATGTCGCTATCGAGGAAAATTCCGAACATACTCACTTCAAATACTCGTATGTTATTTAATCGCCGACATTACATTCAGTCCAGACTAGAAGCCGTTGGTGCGGGGAACATACCCACAACTTTTTGGCTCTATTGCTTTAAATCAGAAGACGGGTCCACATTTTCTCAGCTCTCATAATTCGCGGCGAGGCTTACAAATTCTTACACGGCTCAAGAAGCCTTTACAACTTGATCATCTTCATAGTATGGTAAAAAGAGGTCCGTGACTCGCTGGTGATCGAGCAAATCTAGAAATAAGCGAGGATAAGCAACGTTACCACGGTCCGTAGATGGGGGACTGTGTACTAAATGTCACATTCATCGTGCTTTGGAGAGCATGGTAAGCCATTGAACGTTGAGAGTCAAGGCAAAGAATCAAGAGGTCGTGGTTTCGAATCACTGGAGGGATTAACAAGTTTGCTCATATGCACATTGCAAGTTAAAGAAAATCTAGTTTATAAGAGAAGCAAAACAAATACAACAGCCTACGAGAAAATCTGAAAAATATGAAATGAAATTGTTCTTATATATAACTTTCGCGATTTGTACACATTATAGAATTTTATAAGCTACGGGTCTCAATCGCGTAAATATTTTATTTTAAATGCCTTTGTTTATTATCTACCCGTGATCACGGCCGATAAAATACGGTCGAATCGTCGGGCAATAAACAAAGGTATTTAGCCTTAGAATAAAATATTTACGCGATTAAGACCCGTAGCTTATAAATTTTTTTTAATGAAATTGTTCTTGTCTTGTATCTCGCTGTCCAGAGGATAACCGTGATCATATGCCACCTTGCCCTATTCAAATTAATATCCTAACAAATGCGAGAGTGAGTTTGCTTGTTTCGCTGTCTCGCTTAAACCACTGATACGATTTAGATCAAATTTATATAGTAGTATTATTAATAGTATTTTTTTCGCGATAACCGTCTTCTACGAGGGCGCAGCCGCGGGCCGAAGCTAGTCAATATTAAAAATGAGGAAATAACTCTGTCTGTCTGTACTTACATCTGTTACAGTTACGCTACGTTTCACGCTTAAACCGTTCAACTTAAATAAATCTAGCACTCGGTGGCGCGGCGTGAGTGGGTCCGACGGCTACGCAAGAGGTCCACAAATTAAATGTTTGTCTGTCTGTATGTCCTCTATGCGTTTCGAAACCATTAATCAGATTGTGATGAAACTTTGGTAGGGTGTTCTGGGGACGCCCGCGAATGTTTCTGACTAAAAAAACAAAAAAAAAGTCACAGCGAAGCGTAGCCAGGGTTACTAGAACATAACCCACCTTCTCTTTTCTTAGTCGGGTAGAAAAAGCACTATGTCACGCCTCTCTCAACGAATAAAAAGTTGACAAAACGTCACGTTTTGAATTAATAACTTATTGATTAGTATAAGCAATCGTATTAAGGGTAAATACCACGATAAAACGAAACACTATCAATCACTAAGATATGGAATGTCCACGCACGATTAAATAATTACGCACTGCAGTTACTTATTTGGTAGAATTCTATGAATTAGCAATAGTTCTAGGAAATCCGATATTTCACAAATCATAGGTACATATGAATGACCTAAATACACATGATTTGGCACGTGTATTGCCGATCAATATGTCCGATGATTGTTTGTAGTGTTCATAATAGTCAGGCAAATGTTTGTATGAAAAGGAATAGTTGGAAAATTCACCAGATAATATGGATATAGTCATCGTATCAGATGTCTCGACCGATTTTGCCGAGTCTTCTACGGCAATGCTTGCAGACTTTTTAGTTAAAATGTCAGTATTTTTTTTAGTTAGAATGTTTAAAACAGCTATTCTAAAATACCTACCTATAAAAAACAAAGTCCTGTCTCATTAATTCATTACCAATCTACTAAGACCTATCCAGTCCAAATTCAAGGTTTTGGACTGGGCATTGATGAGCCATACAGAGGAATTTGATGAGAGATTCCATTGTGATGCTGTAGACACTAGTCTGCATGATATAGAAAGGATTTTAGGAAATTCGAGCTCTAAAGATCTGGTAGGCTTAATCCACACAAATAATTCACCTGGGTGAATTAAGTATACCATTTGGCAGACTTACCCTACCGTACCCTACCCTAGGTGAATAGTGTTTACCCCCAAATAAAGCAATCTAAAAGTACTGCAAATCGTGGCCAAAGTTTGGATGTTTTTTAAATAACACCCGAACGGTTTAACGGATCTGGATGCAACTCGGAACAGTTTATTTTTGTAAAGATAACTAGCAATGTGGAAATGTGCTCCCGCATTACTAGCAATCCTGTAAACCCCTCCAACTAAGCTCAATGGCTTGTGTTAGGAGTGGCTTCCCGTCGGTAATATAATGGGTAGGAGAAATAGACCTGTGGCGCGGTGGAAGTGTGTCCAACTGCTACGCAAGAGGTCGTGGGTTCGATTCCCACACGGGACACCACTTTGTGTGATCCACAAATTGTTGTTCCGAGTCTGGGTGTACTTTGTGTCCGTGACTTGTATGTTTGTAAAGTCCCCCGCGACACAAGGGTTGTACCTTAATGCGTGAGTCGTCTTTTGAAAAGAATAAAAGAATTTCGGTAAAAATACGAATCCAGTAAGATAGATTTCTTTTTCAAAATTTCGACGAACGAAGAACAGTTTAACATGTATACTCGTAAATATCAATTCAAATACACGCAGTACATAATACCAAACAAACAAAGAGACAATACAAGAACCAGTAATCCATGAATATTGTAAAACGTCGGGACATTTACCGTCCGTTATCGGCCATTATAGGTTATTATATCGTGAATATAACATAGAGTAATGGGAGTCTTGTGCTCTGTTACATACGAATACATCACAATATTTCCCTTGGAATACAGGCAATTTTACTTTATTTGAAACACTAGGTAGAGAGTTAAGGGTATGATTGTTACTAAATATTAGAGGAGAGTTTCATATCTTTACCAGTATATCATTTATTACAATTTTGTTTTAAGTAAATAGGTGTAGATAGGTTACATACAACATTCAATCTTTAAAAACGGGTCTTGCAAACGTGAGGTCGCGAGTTAGAATCCTACCTAATAAACTACCGACTTGAACCCACTCCAAACACAAGTATTTGAGCTTAGTTGGAAGGGTTAACAAGATTGCTAGTAATGTGGGACCCAATTCCAAATTGCTTGTTATCTTTTCTAAAAACTAAAAAAAATGTGTAGCTCTCGGGGACTGCCGCGGTAAAGCTATTGCATAGCATTTTTTATCAACTAAAATTTCAAACATTTTATCAATTAAAAAAAGAAAAAATATTTTATATTGCAAATTCTTTTTGAGCGCTATACCATTATCTTTAATATGTTTTCGGTCTCGTCATATGTCCAGTTCAGCTTTAGCATCACGGAAAGTAAAAATTCAAAGTTCTTTAATGCAAAACAACTCTTGTGATACGCCGGGATTCTACATGTACATGTAATGCCAAGTTCGCAAACAATAGGTAAAGCCGGAGAAAAGAACCTGGCAATAAACAATCTGGCAATGTAGTTTCAGAGTTTTATTTATTTGGTTGTATACATACAACTTTAGGTAGGAGCTGAATCTTTTCGCGAAAACTGTTTTGACCGGAGAGAGAGAGAGTGCGCTTTTGTCTGCGCATACACTTGTGCAGTATAATATTTACTGCGTTATTGGCTTGTCTCTGATGAGATTGACCGTCATAACTACTACTACTACTTGGGGGGGGGGCAATTACCCCTGTTGCTCCCCCTCCCCCTTGGATCCGCACCTGGTACAACTGCTGTGCAAGAATAGAGTATATGTGTTCGACAGCCACAATACACTGTACCTATAGTCTGGGTGTACTATGAGCTCGTGATTTTTATGTCCAGTAAGTCCCCTCGACACAGGGATTAACAATCCTTGTAGTGAAGGAAATGATTAATAAGCATGAAAAAGATCCCCACCTTAACATAATCGTGAATATTTCAGTGGCGCTATATAAGCTGGGGTGGTTACGTGCGATGGAATATTGAACACATAAACATGGCTCGGACGGAATCCGCCATGACACCACGGCTCCTTTCTACTCCTACTTATAGTTAATAGATAAACGTTTTGATATTGATTTTTCAATGTATTTTATGGTGCTTTGTTTTATTATTATAAAGGGAAAAGTCAAGTTACGCTACAATCATTAAGGAAGTCATCACATTTAATTATGATAATTACATTTTTCATTGCTACTCTCCTCCTATTCGTCGTAGCGTAATGTTATATAAACTAAAGCCTTCCTCGATAAATGGTCTATCCAACAGTAAAAGATTTTTTCAATTCTAAAGAGTAGTATACTAGATTATTGCGTTCAAACAAACAAAAACTCTTCGGCTTTATAATATTAGTACAGATGTAGTATCATGACGTAGGTTAATAAAGTATTCTGAATAAGAGTCACATAATGTAACCTTAGATAATAAAGCGGCAGTAGCCTAATGGCTAAGGCATCGGTCTCGCAATTGTGCACCTAACACAAGTCTTTGAGCTTAGTTGGAGGGGTTAACAAGATTGCTAGTAATGTGGGACCCAATCCCACATTGCTACTCATCACAAAAGTATTTTGTCTTGAAATTATTTTGATGGTCGGCAAATTTTACCTAAATTAAGCCCAAGTACATAAA
Organism: Herminia tarsipennalis; assembly: GCA_945859575.2. NCBI lineage: Eukaryota > Metazoa > Arthropoda > Insecta > Lepidoptera > Erebidae > Herminia > Herminia tarsipennalis. Next base: position 1,142,247 of record OX243834.2, on the reverse strand, counting down.
TTCAAAATTCTTTATTCACTTAGGATGCAAAACAACTCTTGTGATACGTCGGGATTCTACATATACCTACATGTAATGCCAAGTTCGCAAACAACAGGTAAAGCCGGAGTAAAGAACCTGGCAATAAAAACTCGCGGCCACTCTTTTCAAATTGCCAATTTTACATACTAGGTACTCTTCATAAATCTCAGACTAAACCTAAAAAGTATGAATATACTTCAAAATTCTACCCTACCTCTTTTCTAAACTTTCATCGATGGAAACAAAAAGCAAAATAACTTTAACAATTAAATACCCAACTGGAACCATTTAAAAACTACCAACGATTAAAATCCAAAACTTAACTACTATTTAGTACACATAAAGTACACTTGGTCACAAAAATGGCTGCTCAAACTGCTTGTTAAGCGGTAATGACGCTTAATTGCGGTCCCTACGCGAACATAACTTAATATTATAATAAGGGAAACTATGATCGGTACAAAACACAGTTTTTTCCAGTCAGTCGTGACCATCTTGCACCTGACTTGGTTCTCAGGGACGATCAGGCGAGGGTGGACAATGTGTGTGGTGTACATTGCTGGGTGACAAACATTTATTTATCTATACTAATATTATCGCAACTTCGTATGCGTCAACTTTCCCCGTTTTTGCAACATTGATGCTCCGCTCCTATTGGTCTTAGCGTGATATTATATAACCTATAGTCTTCCTCGATAAATGAGCTACCCAACAAAAAGATTTTTTTCATTTCGGACCAGTAGTTCCTGAGATTACCGCGTTCAAACAAACAAACGAACTCTTCAGCTTTATAATATTAGTGTAGATTACATACGGAGATTGATATCCTGGAAGGCGATAGCGTATAAATAAACATTATTGAACACAATCTATATTAATATTAGCTGTGTAGACTTTCTGGCGGAAATAAGAAGTCTGCTAAGTTTGATTGGTCATGTGTTCAAGATAATACATTCTAATTTTGCATGAAAGAGCGTTTTCGGATTTATAATATTAGTAAAATGAATTTTGCTTGACGTTTCAACCTACACGTTGTGATCATAATCGCACAATTCGCTTGATCACACGATCGCATTAAAGTTATGATAGCGTATTTTATTAAAAATACTGATAGACAGATATATCCCCAGTTATCAATAAACATCTTTAAATTCCATTCAAATATTAATTTACCACGCAATGTACATCACACAAACCCATCCCATTCCACACAACACAATTGTTTCCATAATAAAATGATTCAATACAATATGCAAACGATTAAACGGTGGCTCGTTTCGTTCGGTAATTTCGTGGCTGACTGTACAAAACTGTTATTTAGGCTCGCCGGCCACTCCTGCGCACATTAAATATTTATAACGTCGTCGTGTACTGGGGACATGTTTTTAATTTTGTTTGGTATATGAAGGTATGTTTAGAAATTGTTTCAAAATGTATAGGTAACTTGTCGAAGTGTTTTTTAAAGCTAGGAAAGCTTTAGGTTTTTTTGGCTTGAATTATATTTTCTTCGGAACTCAAGTTTCATCTCTATTCATTCACTCTCTTCTCATATAGTGCTTGTTTTGTCTTAACTTTCTTTTTGGATTGGATTCGGAATATAGTGTAGATTGTTTTTGAAGTTTAATCAAATTCTGTTCGCGAAAATTTGCAGAAGTAACAGACAAATAAAAAAGGGGTTTGGTTTTTTTGCAAATTTCTCAATAACTACTTCAGATACTTCAAATTTGAAAGGAGATTCATAAAAAAGCGGAAATTTTCTATAAAATTTTCATCTCCCATAACTGTAGGACCAATATTCATCATTTTCTCAGAGGAGTGGAAATAAGGCTGAAAACGGGATATCTGCCTTAATCTTCTTCAATTATTTAAACACATTAGATATGAAAATTAAGAAATAAAAAAAATATACACTTAGGGGATACATTAGTTCATCCGCGTTCAAATTTTCTTATTTTGCTAGTTTTTAAATAGTTAATTAACATTTTTTGTTATAGTTAATTAACTTTTAATAATCGAATATTTAAAAATTGATATAAAAAATGCGCTGTTCATATTAAAATCGATAAATAAATTAATTAAAACTATCTCTACCTCGTTCATAGTTTTCGGAGACTGCTGACGAAAGTAGAGCAAAACAGCCCTAAATGTTGATAAACTTTCGCGATTTGTACACATTATAAAATAATATATACTATGGGTCTTAATCGCGTGAATAATTTAAGGTAAAATACTTTGTTTATTGCCCGACGTTTCGACCGTATTGCAACGGCCGTGGTCACGGGTAGACTATAAATTATTCACACAATTAAGACCCGTAGTATACATAATTTTATAAAACAGCCCTTTGCAATATATGTTCGTAAACTTTGCGATTTGTACACATTATAGAATTTTATAAGCTATGGGTCTTAATCGCGTAAATATTTTATTTTAAGGCGACGTTTCGACCGTATTGCAACGGCCGTGGTCACGAGTAGACTGAGTAGTCGGGCAAAAAACAACCCTTGTTAACCATACTACATAGTCCAATGAGAGAACCTATAAGTATTTTGTATGTATGTATGTAAAAATATCTCACGAAAATAATTCGATACTTCAATTTTTATTCTCACACACTCCCTGACTCAAAAAATCGAAAACATCTTGAAAAATCATCTATTTGATATTATAATACTATAGGAATCCCCAGGCGCCACTCGCAAGTGTATCCACGCGCGTCAAGTGTCCTGGGATTTTACTCGTACATTCCCATCACCCCCCGCAACGCGTGGTTACTACTTGAGAAGTTAATATTCCGTGAAATCTTACGATTATTCAATAAAAATAACGTTATTTTATGGATTGTATGTCTTAAAACTAAATAGCGTTTGAATGTAATGGCCTGTGTGTGAGTGACCCTGACTGCTAAGCCGGAGGTCGTGGGTTCGATTCCCACCCAGGCTAAAACTTTGTGTGATGAGCACGATAGTTTATTCTGTGTCTGGGTGTTATTTGTCTATAATATGTATGTATTTAGAAATATATAACTAAGTATGTTTATCAGTTGTCTGGTATCCATATTACAAGCTCTGCTTAGTTTGGGATCAGATAGCGTTGTGTGAGTTGTCCTAAGAAATTATTATTATTATTAAATTATAATATTAAACTGTAAGTAAATAAAATATTTAGATTTAATACTTTTAAATTGTAGTTCTAGATTTTGCAAAGACTGCCTCGCAGAGTTTGAAAGCCCTATTTTTTTATAACTTCTTATTGTTTACTGCAGTTATAGAAAGCAATATCTATTCAAAGTGGTTGGAAATATTCTGTAGAAAATAAACTTTAAAACACCTTCTAAAAACCTTCTAGACACAATTATAAAAAAACTTTCAAGCTAGAGCCAGCCATTTTGTCTCTGGTTTGATCGATGATCAGTGTTTCTGCTTTCAATATAATATATTAGACTATTTGTAAAACATTACAAAATAGAAGACAACAAATCAAAGCTTACATAGAAGCGTACAAACCATCTAATTACCTATTTATAATGGTTCGTTATTATCGTACGTTTAACGTAGTACGGTGCTCCTCCATGAATTATGAAGTGGTGGCCGTGGGAGTCCACAGCTGGGCGACGATCGCCTTTGATCATTGAAAGGTATTAGGGGAAAGGAAAATTGCAAAATATTGTTACATTTCAACTCGATTATAATGTATCTAATGGAATTGTTGATTAGCTTTGTTGAAATTGGATTGTTAATTAATAGATTTCAAGGTTTGATAGACGTTTTCACCAATGTTTTTTGACAGGCCCGCGCTTTAAAATCTCACAATGCTGTTTTTATTTTTGCGCTTTATTTTCAGTAAACAGTAAGCACAAAATATATCCATTTGATTACAACTGTTATAAATTTGCGAAAATAAAATCGATAGGTGAGAAGAATATTTTTTGTAGAGCTGTCTTAAGTTTGGGGTTCGTTCCAAATGTAGTCCTAATTACTACGGAACCTTAATAAGGAAGTAAGATCTACTAATAGAAAACTTAATAAGTTCTTTTCAGGGTATGTCACAGGCATTGTACTCAAAGACTACTCAATGAATATTGATTAAATGTGTTGAAAAGGTGTCTTGTAGTAGTCGCTACTTAGTTTGATAGCTAAATAATAAAATTAAATATTTTCAGGGGGAGGCACACACATATATATAACAGAAACTGAAAACAAAAAAAAATTGAGCATATATCAACGTGTGGCACATCATTCGACAAGTCTATTAAAAACATTTTAAGGTTTCCAATAAACATTTTTGATTAAGTGAATATATATACGAAAGTTACATAAATTGTGCCCCCCCTCCCCTTTTTGACCCTGTGATAAAAAATATGAAAAAAATCAAAAAGGTAGCGCTTAACAAATACTTTAAATTAAAAAATAATCGAATATACCGCCACTGACTTATTGCCAAAAAACTGTGTTTCTCAACAAAAAGGCGTAAGTGTCATGAACATAATTATTCAAATCGGATTTTTTATACGACAAAAGCTCTGGAACCCTACACTGAGCATAATCCGACATGCTCTTGGCCGTTTTTTTCGTAGTTTAATTCAAATTATTCACACGCAGCGCTAGTTTACTTACCTATATGTATATATCACACTAATATTATAAAAGCGAAAGTTTGTGAGTATGTGAGTGTGTATGTTTGTTACTTGTTCACGTCTAAACGGCTATAGCGATTTTAATAACATTTGGTGTGGAGTTAGCCGACACCTTGGATTAACACATAGGCTAATAAACCGCGGGTAACACCGCGGGGCACAGCTAGTATATATATATTTTTAGATTGTGCTAAAGCTACTGTGCTCTCGTTGTCTTGTAACCAAACAACAGCTGCCACAACTATGTATTTATAAACCACATACTTTGTCGTGCGGGAACCAAACCCTGTTATATTCACCGATAATAACTGAACATTGAACTTGAAACTATTCATATTTCAATTTACAATACTGTAGTAATCTGAAGTGACCATCGCGTGACTTATCTGTCTGTCCGTCTTGTGACTCCTATCACATCACAAACATTACACCAACTTAACTACAACACTCACACAACTTATCTTGCACTCTAATACTATTTAAATAAAGCTTATTTTTAAATGATTTTGGTTTTAACCACAGAATTAATAGTTGTGTAACAGATGTGTCCAGTAATACGTTTAGTTTTTTAGTATTATTTGTGATAGTTTACTAAACATATTTGATATTTGATTAGCGTAATTCGTGACTGAAGATTTAACATGGTTACTTATTTTTTTTTTAATGTTTCTTATCAGGAGCTCATCATTTTATGACACTAGCTGTTGCCTTAGGCTCTGGCCGTATGGTTATCGGTTACTCTGAAATATCACAGTAACTAATCAATGTAATCGTGAAAACTAAAAACCCAAACAACAAACAGACATTATTTCTGTAATATAGGTAGTAATTTTTATAGGCATTTCTTGCCAATTACTTTCATAAAAAAATACCAACTCGCGTGCATGAAAGGATAGAAAAAATTGAGGTACAGTAACATAGTCCAGATAGGTGGTTCGGTTCTCTATAAAGATATTATAGTGCACAAGAGGGAGAAGGAATAGAGAGTGAACTTGTGTATGCGCAGACACAAGTGCACTCTCTATTCCTTCACTCTCATAGTCCGATGGGACGGAAATCCGACACGACCGGAGAAAGATTGCATTGGGGCATCTTGTTTTTATTTAAATTGCTATTAATGTGGGATTGTGGTCCGACATTACTAGTAATCCTGTTAACATCTCTAGCTAAGCTCAATGGCTTGTGTTAGGAGTGGGTTCACGTTGGTAGTAAATGGGTAGAATTCGAACCCGCGACCACACGATTGCGAGTCCGCCGCTTCACCTATGGACAGACAGTGGTAACATTGTTTAACCTCGCAGATATGTAGATTTCGCTCGGTCGTCAATGAGTCAGGGATCGCTCTATATATTCTGCACTAGCTGTCCAGCGCAACTTCGTCTGCGTACATTTTCCCTGTTTTTGCAATATTTCTCATTGCTGCTCCGCTCCTATTGGTCGTAGCGTGATGTTATATAAAGCCTTCCTCGATACATGGGCTACCCAACAAAAAAAAAATTACAATTGGGACCAGTAGTTCCTGAGATTGCTGCGTTCAAACAAACAAACTCTTCAGCTTTATAATATTAGTACAGATATAGATTACATCTGTTAGCAATATCAAGATTCAAGTTTCGTATAAGAAGATTCTACATGTACGTGTAATGCCAAGTTCGCCAACAATAGGTAAAGCCAGAAAAAGGGACATGGCAATAAAAACTCGCAGTCATGAGTTTCAGTTCCTAGGTTGATAACTAACGGCCGGTCTCAATAATCTACCTATCGATGGATTTGGCTACTAGAAGTAGAATTTTGACATATTTTGTATGGAACTTATGTCAAATATATACCTCTAGTAGCCAAATCCATCGATAGTTAGATTATTGAGACCGGCCCTAAATACCTAATGGCACTGACCTCTAGATATACCTATAGTAAGCCACTAAAACGTGCTAAAACGGCTATTACACCACCCTGAATCAGGGCCCTAATTCTAGGTGGCCTTGAAAATTTGTTAGAGAATTAGGGCCCTAACTGTTATTTCACCTCTCTTTTTAAGGGTTTAGGGTCCCTGATTCAGTGTAGTGTATATCAACGGAAGAAAAACTCGCGTTTGGATGCTTGTGCATAATAAATTGGTAACCCATCACTTTACAAGGTCGTTGCTACCGACGCATGCTGCGTGATCGTAATGACGGTGCCTGGCCCCCGTAGTGAATATTTTCTGTAACGAGTAGCTTTAATTTTACAATTGAATTTGAACCTTAAGTCACGGTGTTAAGGTATATTATAGTAGAGGATTATTTTTGCACAGTGTGTCCGTTTAAAAAATATGTGGAAAATAGTTGAGGGTTCAAGACAATTTAAAAATATCCAATTTTAAGTAATAATTAAAAGAAAACCTAAATGATTCTTAAATTATAACCAAAATGTAAATTTTCGTAACTAAGTACCTACATATTAATAATAGAAGATTTTGCCAAATAATGTTTTATTTCACGTCGCATTTAAGTATTTAAACTAGGTCCAATATAAAAGTGTCCTATATTTTAATCTAGGTATTTTTTTCTCTTCGGAAAGCTTATAACTTAATATAATTTTAATATTTATACAACCACTTGATAAAGATGTTGCTAATAACTAAACTAATAAAAATGCTTTCACAGATGCATTTTAAATATTACACAATTCAACATAAAAACGGATCTGTTTTTGGTATATAGGTAACACAGAAAAATAGGAATACAGAAAAATCAAAAAAGGAAACCTTACCGTTACCATATGTACAGTATATAACTCTACAGTAGCTCTATGTTTCATTCACTGGGTAATTGGTTAAATTCCCTCATACCACATACCATGATAGCACAGGTAACTCGTTAAAATTTTTTACGAGTTACCTGTGCGAGCGCCGGCAGTATGTGGAGTATGCTGGTCATCAATCTGCTCCGTACTTCACACTATCCGGTATAAGTCAAGGCTCAAATCTGGGTCCGTTAGAGTTCCTCTTAATGATTAATGACCTTCCAGTAGTCGTTCGGCATGCCAGGTGTTTGCTGTTCGCAGATGACCTGAAGGTCTATTTGCCAATAGCGGGCATTTCGGGTGCGGGGCTATTGCAGGAAGACATTAATAGAGTAGTCCAGTGGAGCCATAATAACAAATTATTTTTTAACGTTAATAAGTGTGGAGTGATTACCTATGGCCGGGTCAGGAAACCATTATAATATCCGTACCAGATGGAAGCAAACATAATTCCGAGACTTAGTTCTACACGGGACTTAGGTGTTGAAATGGTTCCTGAATTAACGTTTCGTAAACACATTGTTGACATATGTAACAAATCATTTAGAAATTTAGGCTTCATACTACGAAATAGCAGTAATTTTGATGGCATGTCATCTGTAAAAATTTTGTATAACGCATTGGTTCGAAGCCATTTAGAGTCAACGGCTATTATTTGGAATCCCCATGAGGATAAATATAACCTCATGGTGGAAAGAATACAAAATAAATTCACTCGATTTTTATACTTAAAGGAATACGGAGTATATCCCCTATACCCGTTAATGTACCCCAGCCTGTTCGTTCTCGGCATGGTGGGGTACGTGCGGCTGAGCGTCCGGCGTGACGTGGCCTTGGCAGTGTATGTATGGCGTGTACTGCGCGGTTACGTGCACCACCCCGACGTGCTGGCGCAGCTGCGGCTGTGCGCTCCGGACAGGTACTTGGAGAAGCGTAGGCAGCCGCTGACGCTTTGTCCCCCCGTGCCGAGAACGAACTTGCTTAAATTCGCTCCTATAACACGAGCCATACGGCTAATAAATGAGATTGCGGTACATATTGATATTTATCAGTGTAGCCTGCCGAAATTCAAGGAGGTGGCACAAAGGTGCATTGAATTGGGGTAGGTACATAGATTATTTTAATTGTTATTGTTGTTTGTGTCTGTTGTTTTTATTGTAAATTTTTTAGGTTAGGATAAGTTGCCAAATTATTTTTAAGTTTTATTACCCGCTTACAGTGTCGACTTGGGAATCCTGTAATGAAACTGTAATGTTTTTAAAATAAATAAATAAAATAAATAAATAAATAAATGATGGAAGAAAGCATTGCGTCTATAGTTTGTACTTGTTGAAGGTACGTCTAGGATTGGACGCTGCCGAAGGCCAATTTGATGAGTCCGTAATCCTTTGTACTATATATGTGTACAATTTTATTAAAATCCGTTTAGCCATTCTTGCATAATTAAGGAATAAACATCCCACAATTAATACAATTAGTAGAATTACTATAATTTCACGAAATATTTCAATCAAAAACATTTTAACCTGTTTTAATTTCGCACGGTGGTTCACTTCATAATGATTTCTGGACAAAATAATATTATGCATGAATATTTGTGCGCGCGCGGAGCCGTCACCGCACGCGATATACTGCGCGAGCGCTTATTAACTTTATATGAGAAAATATCATAAAGAGGTGTGAAGTTGGGCGCTAAAACATTATATTCATTTTGTGAAAGCTCGAAGATTATTTTCTAAGGCTTGTGGGATACTTGGCTATCGAATTAAAGGTAAAATATATGTATTATTTGACTCAGCATAAAAAAGAGTAAAATCTTCTTCAGGAAACCTTTGCTTAAAAAGAGGTTCCAATTATGACCAGTTACTGTATTATATACTTGTGGAAAACCAAAGTCAAAGATATATAATGTGACACGGGAATGAACGCGTTTAAACTAGGTAAAATATTTACCTTATGCTTGATCCTTATGTTTAAACAAGGTAAAGTATTTACCATATGCCGTGGTCACAAGCTGACCTAGTCAGCTTGAGACTACGGTCGGTTTAACCCGGTCGAAACGTCAAGTATAAGGTAAATACTTTAACTAGTTTAAACGCGTTTATTCCCATGTCAAATTGTACATATAATGCAACGCGTAAGTTTAAAAGTTATAAAAATCAAATATCTTACAGTTTTGGATTTTTTTTTTGCCTGTGTGATTTTTGTAGTGCCTCGGTGGAGCAGGTAGTGTATACGACTGCTAGGCAAGGGGTTCCAAGTTTCCGTGTCTAGTTGTAGATACTTTGTATATGTGATTTGTATTTTTGTGCAGTCCTCCACGACACAGAACTACCTTGAGCGGTTAATGTATCTTCTAAAAATGCTTAAATTATTTTCTCTTGATAAATTGTATGTTAAAAGTATCAGATAATGTATTTCATATTAGATTAGTTAAATGTACCCTTGACCTTTTACCCGACGTTTCAATCGAATTACACCGATCGTGGTTACAGGTCGACTTTTACTTTTAAAAATTTTGACTTTTAAAACAATATGGTTTAATTTATATAAAAACTCCTCTTTATAATCATCCTTTTAATTAGACATGTTTTTTTTTCCAAAAATTCGTCGATTTAATTTTATTAAATTTATTTTACTAACATTTAAACCATGGATAGAAAGTACATACACTGCTGAGAAAAATCGATGTATATCAGGACATGAAAGAGGGACGGAAGTTTATAAGACGTAATTCACCCAACTAAATTAACCTGGGTGAATTAAATCCGTGATAAAATGATGTTTATAAAGTTCTCCAAGATACAGGGATTATACCAGGAAGTCTTTTAAACTTGTGACGGCAGGCTTCACGAATACGGGCCGCCGGCATTTGTTGAGAAGTTAAAAAACATAATAATCTCAGTGTGCCACCGTCCTAAACCCTTTTGCAATGTTTTACAAAACTGTGACATTTAATTTTAAACACACTGTGCGTAGAAATTAAAATTGTCAAACGGAGTCGTTACAATGTGTGAAACTACAGGTTTATAACCTAACAACAACTTGGTATTTTAAACTCTATTTAACTGGCATACGGTTCATTTTAGGGTAACTTTATATTTGGATAATTTGCAATAATACTTAGCACAGTGTTGTTTGAATCAAATGCTTTTTTTAAATTTACCTACATTTTTAAACGTTTCTTAATTCTTAAATAGTTTGAAAACCAAAGTTCACCGACATTGACGCTTTTTAAATCCGTTTTGATGAAAGGTAATCAATTTTTCTTGTCTTGCGTTTCGGGGTTTTTAATAACTCTTACTCATATCAACCCATATGATATTCCACTGCTGGGCACTGGTATTTATTATAGACCTTGGGGGTAATTGCTATAAGTAATCAATGGCGTTCGTCAAGTTTGCCAAGCATAGCCTTGGCGAACGTTGGCAGTCGCAGTAAGGTTTTTAAGTACTTCGAGGACGCTGCTGCCCGTCCTCCGGAGTGACATCCCTTAGTCGCCTTGACGACACCCACGGGAAGAGATGGGGTGGCACTATTGTTAAGCCTGTAACACTCTGCTTTTTAGGGTTCCGTAGGCAAAAACGGAACCCACAGTGACAAAATGTCACGGGCATTTTGCTCAAACTACTCAATGAATATTTATGAAATTTGGTGGAAAGGTGTCTTGTAGTAGTCGCTACTTAGTTTGATAGCTTAATGATAAAAATAAATATTTTTAGGGGGGGCACTCCATACACGTAACAGAAGCTGATTTTTTTTTTCAGCAAACCTCAACGTCTTGTACCTACATCATTTGACAGGTCTTTCAAAAACATTTTAAGGTTTTTAATAAACTTTTTAGATTGAATGAATATTTTTGGAAATTTACGGTCCGAAAGTTGCATAAATTGTGTGATCCCCCCCCCTTATCTTTTGAAGGGTATGTGAAAAATTACAACATTTGTAAAGTATTTATTATGTGAAAAAACACTATAATAGATACTTTAAAAAAATATATCTTGGATAAGATCAGATATACCGTCATTGAGTTATTGCCGAAAAACTGCGTTTCTCCACAAAAGGGCGTAAGGGCCATGGACATACTTCTGCTTATAAGGGTTATGTTTTTCGCGCGTATCTTGTATGTATGTATGTAATATTCTTTATTACCTGATATCTCACAATCCACTGAACGGATTTATACAATTCACACGTCGTTAGATTCGTCTCAATTGCCCAAGTGTTCTTAGATAGGTGACGTTTTTAAAAAACAAACATGGCGGCTATGAGATGTCAAATCAAAGAGGTGTGAAAAAAAAAGTTGTTTCGAGTATTGCAATATGGGTATCTAATTAAAGAGCTCATCTTAAGCATTTCAAAAAGGTATAACATGAATATGACTGTTATACAAAAAAAGTTAGTTAGCAAACATTGTTTTTTCAATTTTCAATATTTGACAATAGCTGTGATAAAAGTAAGTTGCTACATCGGTTATATCCTATAACTACTAAAAAGTATTAAATAAAAAAAATATATATAAAAATAAAAAAACCCGCCTGCACAAAAAAGATGGAAACAAGATCCCCTACATAATTATACAATTTCATGCATTCGGAGGCACTATACTAAGTTCATCGAGATTCATTAATGCCTCCGACTGCATGAAATTGTATAATTATGTAGGGGATCTTGTTTCCATCTTTTTTGTGCAGGCGGGTTTTTTATTTTTATATATATTTTTTTCATAATAAGTGACACTATATCTTGTTTATATTTACTTAACGTAAGCGTGACAAACAGTTTCTAACAAACCTTTGGTTCATTCATATTTTAAGAAAGATCGTCTGAGATGAAGTCGTTTCGCTCGCTTCAGCTCAAAATTCGCCACCTATGTACAGCTCATAAAGATATACCGTTAAAACTTCTGAAAGTTTTGGAAAAGCAATTGCTAACTAAAATATACTATTGGGTACATATAGGTTTAGGTGTTTTAACTACTATTATTTACCTAAGTAAAAAAATATATAAATTAAAAACTCCTCCGTAATTCTAGTAAATATTAACATTACAAAATCATTTACTACATAAATAGGTCATCCATTTCAACATATCCGTTCAAAAATATCAATATTATTAATAAAGCAAAAAAAACTCCCACAAATTGGCGATTATTTCTCAAGAATACCCCAAAAACATCATATTTGCGCAATAACTTCTCAAAAATAATAATCATAATTTGAAAAAAGTAAGAAAATAGATAGTTTATGCTTCTGTTGCTGTATTTTCTGAGAATTGTTGTTGAAACAGACAATTATGTTCGGGATAAGGAAATGAATAATGTGCCACAACTTCTTGAGCTGGCCGTCCGGTAGTCATGATCTAATTAGTTCAAAATTGTCACTACGGAAACTCGAATGTCGAAGTGATTCACTCTCGAGATCAATTTGATGTGGACTTATGGAAATTTACATTTTTGTAGCGATTGGTGACCTAGGTAATCCTCCTAAGTACTTAATACATATTATTATCCGAAAGTTTACTAGAATAAATAGATTTACTTTTTTTTTTTTTTTATAAAAGACGAATCCCGCAATAGGGTACAAGCCCTGTGTCGCGGGGTACAATACAAACATACAAGTCACGGACACAAAGTACACCCAGACTCGAAACAACACTTTGTGTATAAAACCAAGTGCTCGTAGAGGGTACCCACGACCTCTTGCGTAGCAGTCGGACACACTCCCACCGCGCGGACTAGGCCCCGGGGAAAGGCAGGTGGCGGATCCTGCCTTTAAAACAATTCGTGGTCATCCAAACATCGGAAAATTATGAATCAGACCACGAACTAATCTGAGGAATGTTTAGTTTAAATTGGACACGAAAATGAGAAAAATTATGTAAATGCTATTTCACTGCAATTCAATCCAATTTTTATGAAATCTGTCTTTAAAAAAACATAGTGTAATTTGTCACGAACAGTTATTTTTTTTTAAATTTTAATAAGGAATTGAATTGGACATCCAACATACGCACAATGGTGGATTCACGCTTGGGGAAACAAGCTAAAATAGATTTGATTTTTACTCAAAAACGCATATCGGATGGATTCTTATCCGTTCGATTTTTTTAACACCTCAGTTATAATACGTATGTAGATGATATTCCATGGTATCTATTATCTTAACGACGTGTAAGTATGAGCAGAGAGCGCCCACGCCCGACCCGCCACTTATAATTTAATTTCAACCACTTATACATACGCATAGCTCACAATTCTCATTTTAGGGATGGGTTCAAATATCAGTATGTTGGAACTATTACTGGTATATTTTAGTAATCTAATATTAATAATAATCTGTGTAAAACGTACAAAACAATTTTCGGAGGAAGTATAAACAGGTGTCATTCTTATTGTGAGTAATCGGCTTGTACCAGATTGTTTTAAATCTATACTAATATTATAAAGCTGAAGAGTTTGTTTCTTTGAACGTAACGGTAATCTTTGAAACTAATGGCCCGAATTAAAAAAACTTTCACTGTTGGATAGCCCATTTATCGAGGAAGACTATAGGCTATATAACATCACGTTACAACCAACAGAAGCGGAGCAGCAATAGCAAAAAGAAATGTTGTAAAAACGGGGAAAATTTACGCAGACGAAGTTGCGCGGGACAGATACGAGTAGTAACCAATATTTATGGTAAAAACGCAAGATCGATTTATGACCTACAAAGCTTTACCAAACATTCAAGACATTGAAACTACGCAATAAAAGCTACAACAGCATACAATGCGGGCAATCAAAAAATCTCGGAACACCTTAGCAATACGTTAGTACGTTGCAATGCCTCGCAGTAGTGTCCAAGCCACAGCGGACTTTACAATCATTCAATATAAGGACGCAAAGTACACCTAGACTCGGAACAACAATTTGTGTCCCTTGTGGGAATGCCACATGCGGATTCCATACCGGAGGACGGGCAGCAGCTCCTCTTCGTACTTTAAAGCCTTACTGCTGGCCAAGCATGGCGATTATAGCAATTACCCCAGGGATCTAATAAGAAGGTTCTACTAGGGAAAGCCGTGCCCATTAGTGGGACATCATATGGATTAACATATGCTATATGGGAATAGAACCTTTAGCGCAGTAGACGTACACAATCCCACGCCGCAACCAAGGCAGTAAATATAAAACAAATAGGTAACAGTTACTCAGGTACTTAGTATCAGGGTACAACACTACGAGTCCTCCCGGTGAAGTGTATGTCGGCATCAATTATTTAACCTTAGTTAAGGTGCGGGTCACAAACATTACGCTCGGGCAATTGGAGGCACGGCAGCGACCGTGGTGTCGTGATCTCATTGTGTGAGTCAGGAGTTTGGAGATGAGTTCTTATTTGCTTAGGTACATAGGCTCTTATTTATATACCTACTTAATATATGCGTTGTTTTAGTAGGTATATGGGTGTAGCCTTTAAATCTGTCGTTTGGGCATTGGATTGGATAACGCGGTGCCTCTGTGGCGTGAGTTTGTCCGACTGCTACGCAAGAGGTTGTGGGTTCGATTCCCACACGGGACACCACTTTGTGTGATCCACAAATTGTTGTTTGGAGTCTGGGTGTACTATGTGTCTGTGACTTGTATGTTTCGAAAGTCCCCCGCGATACAGGGCTGGCACTGCGGGAGGCGTCTTATGAAATATATATATATTTTTTTAATTGTAGAATTATTTTGCAAGCAAAAACTCTATCTGGTACAGAGTAGAGTTTTCATTCAATTTTTTTTTAGTGTCTAATGACTTTGTAGCAAGAAGGTACCTTAGCAGTTAAAAAATTGCAAGCAGAGGCACAAATACACATAACGATTTATATACTTTTAGTTGAATTCATTGAAAAATTAAAAATCACTACAAGTAAATAATAATAATATCTTGGGACAACTCACACAACGCTATCTGATCCCAAACTAAGCAGAGCTTGTACCTACTATGGAAACCATACAACTGATAAACATACTTATATATTTCTAAATACATACATATTATAGATAAATAACACCCAGAGACAGGATAAACCATCGTGCTCATCACACAAAGTTTTATTCTAGGTGGGGATCGAACCCACGACCTCTCGCCTAGCAGTCGGATACACTCCCACCACGCCACAGAAGCAGCCCCAGAAAAACTAAGTTTTCAATAAATAAAACCATTAATCACGGTTTATTTGTTTCTAAGTTAAGATGCTAAAGACATACCTACATTTAAACTTCTAACACCCCTTAAAAACCGATCGACTTTTATAAATAAATAACTTTGAAACATACCGATTTGAATAACAAAACCCCAAAAAGTCCATATCGTCGTCACATCAAAGTGTGAGCCGACGTCAGATGACGTCACGCGTCGCTGACCATGTCACTATCAAACAGATAACGCGCCGCATTAGACTAACCACAAAATGCCAACAGTACAGAAGGTAAAGGCGCTAATATTTCAAAGTACTCTCTATCTGTATATATGTAACATCTGTATGTACCTACCTACAATTAGTTGCATGTAATATATGATTTATTTTGAACTTAGAACCCTCACACAATGACGCAACGCGCGTTCGAGCAATGCATAGTGTTTTATAAGGCCTATTTCTTGGACAACGCATTTTAATTGTAAAATCGGATAGATCTCATCATCTAAATTCAGGTTGGATTTTGCGTCATCAATACTAATAATAATATTATAAAGCTAAAGAGTTTGTTTGTTTGAAGGCGATTATATCAGGATCTACTGGTTCAAATTTAAAAATTATTTTATTGTTGGATAGCCCATTTATCCAGGAAGGCTATAGACTATATTATATCACGCTACGACAAATAGGAGCTGAGCAGCAATGAAAACTGTTTCAAAAATGGGGAAAAATTATGCAGACGAAGTTGCGCGGGATAGCTAGTTTATTTATATGTTTCTAACATCATTTTCCCCGTTTTTGCGACATTTTTCATTGCTGCTCCGCTCCTATTGATCGAACGGTGATGTTATATAGCCTTCCTCGATAAATGGGTTACCCAACAAACAATATTTTTTCCATTCGGACCCGTAATTCCTGAGATTGCTGCGTTCAAACAAACAAACTCTTCAGCTTTATAATATTAGTATAGATATGCAAATAAATTTCAACTGTAGGGTATAGACATACATACATATGTAGGTAACTTCTGCTCTCTCGGTATTGTGTGGACTAAGTGAGTCCGCGTGTAATTCTTATGTTAGTGACACATGGGTAGATAGCGAGATGATTTTGTTTATTTGGGCCCAGATTTGAGATCAATTTAAATATAATAGGTTATAATTTGAGAAGAATGGAAGTGGCGGGTAAAGGTTAGTTTATAACTAGCGTTCGCTCCTGGCTTTGTTCGCGTAGTGGTCAAATAACCTCCTTGGCGTAGATTCTGTACTAATATACTAGGTAATTTGTAATATAATAATAATATCTTGGGACAACTCACACAACGCTATCTGATATCAAACTTAGCAGAGTTTGTGCGATGGCAACCAGACAACTGATAAACATACTTATATATTTCTAAATACATACAAATCTATACTAATATTATAAAACTGAAGAGTTTGTTTGTTTGTTTATATTTTTAGATTTTTACATATATATTATAAATAAATTACACCCAGCCACAGAATAAACTATCGTGCTCATCACACAAAGTTTTATCCTGGGTGGGGATCGTACCCACGACCTCCGGCTTAGCAGTCAGGGTCACTAGCCACTAGACCAACAGGCCAGTCACCTCACGCTCGTGGCTTCTTTACATATCTAACACTAAATAACTTTGTTATATCAGTTTTGGAAAATATTTAAATATATTAACCCTTAATCACCTAGGTACCACTTGTTTTTAGAGTTACGATATTCACCTACAGAATATCTTACTGGAGTAAAATCGTTGTTTATTTTGAGGTTTAAGCCCTAAACCTGACAAAGAAACGTTGATTTTGCTCTCAGATGTGTGGTAAATGGTTGTGTGACAAAAGTAGGTGGTTGGTGGTGAAGGATTCATTTGTATTTTTTATTCTAAAATTATAATTATTACAAAGTTATTTGGTGTAATTTAAAGAAGACAAGACCGGGAGTTTATTAGTATAAATATAGTAATATTATAAATGCGAAAGTTTGGATGGTTGTTTGTTATTTTTTTTATTCAATATGCCACAACGGGGAAACGGAACTTGATGTTTGACACAGAAATATGTCATAGTCTGTAATAGCAAAGGCTACTATATCCCGGAAAAAATGTTCCCGTGAGATAAATTTGTTTTTTTTTTTAATTTACACGCGAGTCGCATTAACAGCTAGTATCAAATAATCTTTATTTAGTATGTGCCTGTAGGTAGGTCACAAGAGTAACCGAATGCCTTAATTTCATGTTTCTTGCGAGACATGTAGTTTTGATTTTTCTATCATCAATTCATTTCTCTGTATTTGTACTCTTCTTAGGGCTTGGTTTTTAAAAATACTGATTGTCAGTAAGTAGGTCTAGCTTAAAGTAAATTTTGAGATTCATAGCTTACCCGATTTTTATTTTACGTACAACGTTTCAATGGTCACTCAGGGGTTGAATTTTGGAAAAACCCTGTGTCCATATTCACTACGTTTTTTTTTCGTTTTCGCGGCAAGCCCGCGTGAATCGGCGCATGCGCAGTGCGCTCAAAGATGTCCGCACGCATGCGCGATGCATTACTAAGTGCAGCCTCTATATCATTATGTCAAGATTTTGACAGCTAAAAGCGCGGGCTTGACGCGAAAACGAAAAAAAAGATAGTGAATAGAGGGACCCTGATGCACACGTGTTAAATGAATTATGCTGAAAGTTTCAATAAAGTCTGAGCAGAAAATTTGGCGCACGGGCTTGCCGCGGACATGGAAAAAAAGAACGTGAATTAGGACCCAGGATTAGTCATATAGATACCTACTTACTAATTAAAAATATCTAAACGACAACATAATCCCCATACAAAGATCACGCTAACCGTGATCTGATCACTGATCAGTTGGTCAGATCATCAGTTACCGAATGTGAACGTGACGTACTGTGACACTAATCTGACATCAATATGTGACTTACTAATTGAACAAGATGAAATAATTATTGGATTGGATGTGGTATCTAGGTATTGTAAGATCAAAACAGTCATATATACAAGGTGTAACAGAATGGTGTGGTCATATTCAAGGGTTGGTATGTGCTCATGATACTGAGTGCACATACCTAATTTTATCAAAATTGGAGTACCTACCCTAAAAAATTATTTAATATTTTTTCATTCGATTATTTATGATTGCAAAAGTTATTAATTAAAAAAGCCATAATAATCCAATCGAATTTTGTACCAAGGGAGGTATTAGGTAGGATTTATTTTTAAGCTATTGCATAGCTTTTATCGCGGGCTTTGAGCGCGGTGACCGAATCAAGAAATTCCGTAACGAAAAAAACCTAACACCCACCACTCCGCCTACCATGTAGCTCGGCTGAGCGTTCGCTTAACGTACATGTATGGTACGATTGTACGAAGCTCGCACGGATCGAGACGAGCTGCTCCGAAATGTAATGAAAAAAAAATACGGCATAAATAAAAAATAAATAAATAATTATAATTGCTGTTGATATAAATAGCTTTACCGCGACAGTCCCCGAGTGCCACAGATTTTTTTTATTATATTCTCTTACTTCTTTTTTAAAACCTACTATATCATTTTCTTTTGAAGCTGTGACTCATGTGGTTCAACAAATAAATGTTTCTTTTCTTTCCATTTCTTTTCATTGTGCGTGGCCCGACATACATTTGCCCGGTTTTTTGATATTACGTCACATTTTTGGAGTAAAGAAATAATTCCTTGGTCAGTCAGTTAGATTCCATAACGTTTGCCGTAGAGGCAAGTTAATTTTTTTGGAATTAACTAAATATATAGGTAATGAAACTGCTTTCTAAAACTAAAAAAAATGGTTTTAGTAGAATATTAATTTAAAATAAGTTTGAACCTTGTCAGACATGCAACATTTTGTAACCAGGCTCGTCAGTCTTGCGTTGAAATTGTATTCATTAATAGTGCGCGATCTGCGCGTGCTATCGAATGCGTGATCTGAGGTTTAGTAAATATATCCGGTGAAGAATATTATTGGAATCACATAACAAGTAGTCAATAAGTTTTACTCTGTAATAGATGCTGTCAGTGGCCGATTAAAGTTCAGGGTCCTTATTCACTATCTTTTTTTTCGTTGTCGCGGCAAGCCCGCGCGTTTAACTGTCAAAGTCTTGTCATAATGGTAAATAGAGAGCTGCGCTTAGAAATACATCGCGCATGCGTGCGGACATCTTTGAGCGCACCGCGCATGCGCCAGTGCGCGCGGGCTTGCCGCGAAAACAAAAACAATAGTGAATAAGGACCCAAGTACCCCAAACGCTATGAAATCTAGCTGACTGGATATTTCTTTATTCTACTTGTGTGACGTAGTTTCAAAAAAATAACAGCGTTTTTAAAATGCTTGCATTTTTTGGCGCTGTAAACCTTTGTCAAACAAATTCGATCATACCAAATACTACCGAATAAAACTGGTAACGAGGATTTGTCGATTGATTACGATTCATATACGTCCGTTTGATAAGATCAATTAACAGTTGCAGATTGTTGATAAATACAATTTAATTATGTATTTTTTTATCATTAATCATAATCAGTTTTCGTACATGTTGACTTTTCAATATTAATAATAGTAATATCCGTGACCACGGCCGTTGCAATACGGTCGAAACGTCAGGCAATAAACAAGGTATTTTTACCTTAAATTATTTACGCGATTAAGACCAGTAATAAATATTTTTTTATAATGTGTACAAATCGCGAAAATTTATCAACATTTATAATATTAATATCTTGGAACAACTCGCACAACGCTATCTGATCCCAAACTAAGCTGAGCTTGTAGGTACTATGGAAACCAGATAACTGATATACATACTTATATATTTCTAAAAATCTAAAAAGATGAATAGTTTGTTTGTTTGTTTGAACACGATAATCTCAGAAACTACTGGTCAGAATTGAAAAATTGTTTTATTGTTAGAAAGGCTATTTATCGAGGAAGGCTATAGGCTATAAAACATCACGCTACGATTAATAGGAGTGGAGCAGCAGACGAAGTTGCGCGGGTCAGCTAGTTATAGATAAATTACATCCAGACACAGAAAACCATCGTGCTCATTACACAAAGTTGTATCCTGGGTGGGGATCAAACCCACGACTACCAGCTTAGTAGTCAGAGTCACTAACCACTAGATACTGATCTAGTGGTTAGGTTGGCGAACTAATGGCACGCATACCACGGATGGTACGCGTTAACATAATTCGGGCACGTAATGTCGGCTATGAAGTGGGCGAAGATACTTCGACACAACCGAAAGATAGAATAGAGCATTTAAATAAAAGGTAGTTTTTGAAAATGATTTTTCAATTATTTATTTATTTGTCTAGTAATACTTAAATGTATTATATCTAGCACTGGCGGAAACAGATAGCATTCTCGTTTCGCTCGCTCGTTTGAGCACAGGGGGTGACAGTCCTAACGTTTAGTAACCTAATAAACCTACATTATTTTTTCTTTTATGTAGGTACCAGTATGTGAATGATGATATCAGTTATCTATCACACAGGTTACATCATCAAACTAACGTAAATCGAAATTATCAGACGCAAAATGATAAAATGATTATAAAAATATCATTGGTATAATCATAGATAAGTGATAAGATTTATCTGTTTATATTATTTATTATAGGTAAACTTACTCATTGTAAATATTATTATTTGTTTTGTTTTTATCGTGTTATATAAACGTGACAATGGCATTGGATAGATTACTGATATCTAGTATATTGTATAAATGTAAGTAGATAATCTGTGTGTATGTTGGTTTTTATGACCCTGAAAACAAAAAATCAATGGCGGCATGAGTCATGAACATCAACTAAAAACGGTTAAACCGATTTGTTTGTTCGTTTTCATACGATTTGCATTTTCTGAGAACATTTAAGTACTATAGTAATGTATTTTTTTTTACACCATCAGAAAGTAAAGATTTCAACGAACAAAAAGTTTTGGAAAAAGCAGATATTTTGACGCGAGAATTTTCGATTGAAAATTAGGCTGCTTTTTTATATTAAGTTAAAAATAAGGCGAAAAAATAAATATTTTAAATCAAATAAATTACAGTATATTTGGGACATAATAAGGTAAAATTTCACCAAATTTCGTGTAAAAAAAAAATTGAAAAAGATAAAAATAAAAAACCAAAAACTTGGTTATTTTAATTTTTTACCTAAATTTTGAGGTTATGTAAAAAAATTGTAAATCCAAAAGTTGTAGATTTTTTTAATTACCTACAACTTTACCATTTATTTTTTTTCCATAGGACTTGTAGTTTTGCCGGAAATCGAGATAAACCATTTTTTACCCTTAAAAACTCACCCCCTCCGACTTCCCGAACTCGGAACGACCGTAATTTATTTTTCCTATCATTTTTATCATATCCTCCTCCTTTTCTAATAGGTTTCATTCTACTGTATTTTTTTTTTGTTTCAAAAATTATCGACACTGGTCTATCACAAACGAACTAAGTCATACATTTATGACAACTTCTCTTTGACAACTGACTTGAAGTAAAAAAACCTACCAAAAATTCGAGTATTTTTAAATGAAATAATATGGAGTCATTTCTAAGTCACGGGCAGATAATGTAGTTTCAACAACATAAACAAGTTAAAATCTTACCAAAAATAGTAGATCATCATTATAATTTTGGAAAAATACAAGAATTACTATGGCAACAAATTGTACATACGGAACAACTTAAAACTGGTTACGTACTGAACCAAAGAAAAGAAATCTAACATTAAATAATCGAAAAGCTTCAATTTTTGTAAAATACACGCGAAAAATAGATTGTTGAGTTATAATTTTGTATGATTATATTTACTTTATTCTTTAAATAAAGAGATTAATTTTGAAATTACAAAATTTAAAATCGTACCTAATTGGTATAAACCTCTACATCAAAAAGACTTTTAAACACACAAAATAATTTACAATTTAAAAGGCAAAACACAACGTACTTACACCCAGTCTCAGAATCCGTTTTGTATAGAAAAAATAAATCTGTTTTTTTCGAGATTATGCTTTAACTTTACTTTTATTATGAATGATGACAAAGTCTACGTGGTAAATGTGATAAATTAGTCACTTTAACTAGTTATTATTCATAATAGCTATTATAAACTTACCAACTTCACCAAATTGAATCAATATAAGTTATGTCTCTTTTATAATACATCTGACCAATTAAACAAGATATTTACAGAATTAAAATAAAATAAAAAAGGAGGGCAGAACCGTTTAGGCGTCAAAGAATTCCTCCCCATCGATGACAACAGGTAACGTTCCCAGAAGGCTGGCAGCATTGCCACGTTGGATGGCAATGCTAATTCTTTGTGCAAAGAAAAGGCCAGCCTTCTGGTCACGGGAGGCACTGATAAGACGTCGGGAAATTTCCTTATATAATAGGCGCGCACTTGGGCCCCACGGCCCTAGAGTCTCAACCCCAAACGGCTCAAATACATAATCCCCAACCAGATTACTGTATTTACGCTGTTTGAGGTTCTCAGCGGATGCAGCAGCAGCGCAGGCGTAATTCGCCGTGCTTGGGAGATGGGTAGGCGCCAAGGTATCGACGCAAGTTGCATCCCATACCAAGGGCCGACCCATCCTCCAAGGCAACAAAGACATACCGTCCGGCCTCTTACCATCACTGCGCGTCAAACCATTTGGTTCGATCACAGCTGGCACGCCAGCGGTCACCAGCGCCCGTCGGATTATGTCGTTGATGCTTGCGTGGCGGGACATACGACCTGCGCTCCTGCTGCACGACAGGCCATGGTATCCGAGGCCGCACACGTCTGCTCCACAGTGACATCGATGAGGAGAAACACATTGGACACCCAAACGAAGGCATGCAGCGATGCGAAATGTCGTATCGTCCAACTTTGTGCCTAAGTTGGACGATGGAAGAGCCTGCAACCAGATGCCCGATTCCCATTCACCCACAGCCAGTAGGCGGGCTCGCTCTGTAGGACTGGAAAAAGTATTTATTAGATGCTGCCTTATTGAACTGCAGAGCGGCCAATCCCACTGCCTCTGGGAGGACAGGTTGGAGGGAAAATCAACATTTGGGCAAGCCATTTTCCAAGCGTTCAAGGCTTCAGACTTACACCTCACTTCGGAATCAACCAGTGTAGGAGTTAAAATTTTCCTGGTTCAATATAAGTAGGTACATTGTGAAGACTTCGAGTAAAATGCCTGTTACATACGGACGGACAGACAGACAGACAGCCAGACAGATGGACATGACGAAACTATAAGGGTTCCATTTTTTGCCATTTTGGCTACGGAACCCTAAAAACCTGTACCTACTAGGAAACCATTGGACAAACCACCAAAACTTCCAAATGTTGTATTACCACCTAATTTGGGACGACATTTATAATGCAGCCAACTCGCGGTAGGTAAGGGTTTGTCAGAGTTTTGTTACTTATAGTGGCTAGTAGTACGTACACATCTTTACCTTGCCCGAAAGGTAAAGATAAAACCACATCTCAGAAAATCATCCAAATTCAATAAATATGAGAAAACTTTTTTAGGGCTAGTACCTAATAATATAATATATAATATAATAATATCTTGGGACAACTCACACAACGCTATCTGATCCCAAACTAAGCAGAGCTTGTACTATGGAAACCAGACAACTGATAAACATACTTATAATGTACGACCCTTAAAAAATATTTGGAATTGCTAAAGCGAAAATAATATCATTACGATATATTTTTTTTTAAATCTTGGGACATATCACACAACGCTATCTGATCCCGAACTAAGCAGACCTTGTAGGTACTATGGAACTGATAAACATACTTATATATTTCTAAATACATAGGTACATATCATAGATAAATAACACCCAGACACAGAATAAACCTTCGTGCTCATCACACAAAGATTAATCCTGGGTGGGGATCGAACCCACGACCTCTTGCGTACCTAGCACTCGGATACACTCCCACCGCGCCACAGAGGCAGTATAACAACCCCTATTGTTTTGACATCTAGATTTTAAAAAAATCGGAGTTCTTTATTCACATAGGATGATAATGGCAAGTTCGCAAACAATAGGTAAAGCCGGAGAAAAGAACATGGCAATAAAAACTCGCGGCCACTCTTTTAAAATTACCAATTTTACATTGTTTGAATGTTTATAAACTTGATATGGGGGTAAGGTACTGCGACTAATATACTATACACCATGATAAAGGACTGATGCAAATTATATGTATTATTAAAAATTTGGAACATGAGATAAACCAAAATCAGCCTTAGTGCGTACAACATAGTAGGAGCAACTACTTACAACAAGGGTATAAACTACATGTGCATAAATATTTGTCAAAAGTACCTACTGGTAATGAATGATCTATACTACCACCGCACCACTCGACATCGTAGTAGGGTTCATCCATTCCTCCTGGAAACAATACGGTCCTGTACGGATCGATTCCGGCGTTCTTTTCTTTCACTTGTAGATTCTGGAATGAACTACCTGCTGCGGTGTTGTGTGCATGTCTTTCTTCAAACGAGGTTTAAAGAGAGTTTTCACTTCACGGTAGGCAGCGGCTTGGGTGTGTCCCTGACATTCCTGTAGTCCATGAGCAGCGGTTACCGCTTACCATTAGGTGGGCCACTGGCTCGTCTGCCAACCATAGGCAAAAAAAAAAAATACTAATATTATCTACAAATTGAAGAGTAGGTTTGTTTGTTTGTTTGAACTCGACGACCTCTCTCTCTAACTGTTGGATAGCTCATTTATCGAGGAAGGCTATACGCTATATAATATCACGCTACGACCAATAGCAGCGGTGCAGCAATAAGAGATGTTGCAAAAACGGGAAAAATTAACGCATACGAAGTTGCTCGAGTCAGCTAGTTAAATATAAAATATTAATTCTGATATCAAAAGAAGGAAAAAATCTTTAATTTTTTAATTTGGCAACTCGTTCCATGATTAAGTTTAGTACAGTTCACTACCGAGAAAGGTTTACAACAGCTCGTAATAACCCGAAACAAAATACAAATTATATTCAATATTGAAAATATTCATAGATAATATTATTATCTATAGTTAATCCTTTGTTTCATGTACGTAAGTAGACCTGACTTACTGATGGTAATCGCTTAGTCGTCCATTTTATAAAAGTATTATATAGTTAAGTATCTAATTGACTATTGGAAAAATACCATTATTTTGATTGATAAGTAGGTAGGTATATACTTGTTTATTTAATACTCGTCTGTAGTTTATTGTTTATGGGAACGAGTGCGGTACCTACTAAAGTTCATCAGTCAAAAAACTGTTAACAATTGAGGTAATTAGGTACGGCAACTAATCTTATCAGAAACTACCCAATTATGCAAGATATTATACTACCTATATACCTACCTACCTATACCTAGTGGTACACACATGCGTGAGGAGACACAGGTGCACTCTCAATTCCTTCCACTCTTTATCTCCTATCTCTCCTCTTTATATCCTTTCACTCTTTAGGGGGGGGGGGGTAAATAAGGAAAATTAATAAGAATATATGACACTGGACCGATGTGTTTTGACAGGCTATTCCCCCTTACACTTGGCCGGTTGAGCCGGGCAAGAGCATGTCGGACCATGTTCAGTGTAGGGTTCCGCAGCCGTAGTATATCCGATTATATTCGAAATAATGTTAGTTTAGAGTAGGTATTTATTAAGCGTTATCTTTGTTTTTTTCTATATTTTTTGGTCACACGGTTTAAAGTTAAAGGGGACACGCGATTTATTTAACTTTCGGAGCGATTATTAGAAACCTTAAAATGTTTTTAAAAGCCCTGTCGAATGATGTGCCACAAGTTGATGTTTGCTAAAAAAAAAAAAAATTATCTTCTGTTACATTTAGGTACGGTGTGCCCCCTAATAATACTTTTTATTTAACTATTAGGTATACTAAATAGCGGCTACTACAAGACACCTTTTCACGAAATGTCATCAAGATTCATTGAGTAGCCTTTGAGTAAAAAGCCTGTGACATACGGACGGACAGACAGATAGACAGACGGACATGACGATATAAGGGTTTCATTTTTGGGAACCCTAAAAACCGGACAAGTGCCAGTCATACTCGCCCCCGAGGGTGCCGTACAAATTTGTAGGTAGGTAGGTACCTACCTACATATTATAAATAGTTCAGGAATAGAGTCTAGCAGTTTTGAAAATAAGTCCCTTGAAGATTTTTTTACCGTTTCAAGGGACTGTAGGTTTCTGATTACCTAAGTATATCAATTAATTTTCAACTCGATACCACAATCCTTCCCCGAGATAAAGGTTCTCCTCAAAAGACAGACGGACGGACAGATAATAAAGTGATCCTATACCTAAGAGTTCCGATTTTTCCTTTTGAGGTACGGAACCCAAAAAGTATTGAAAATATCACATACCACACTCATTTGTCACATGTTGCTCATTCATACTCAGTGATGATAATACCTACTTACGTACATTTAAAAAAAAAATAGACAATATTATGTAGGTACATAGTTCTTAAGTAATAGACAATAGGCATATTGTGCTCAACTTACCTACTTATTTAAAACCTACCTATCTAGTTATTACTTAAGTCCTGAAACACAAGCCTCGAGCTTAGCTTCGACACCAGTCTCCCACAATTACTGAAATGTACAAAACCTATTAAAAGATTAAGATTGTTAAAATGATACTAAATGTAATTATTGTGGTGAGGAAATAAAGATTATTATTATTATTATCGAAGTTATTAAAATATCGGACACTTAGTTAGGTAGGTACAGTTCTCTCAATGTAACTCGGCCGGATTTAAGTTAGGTTCATAATACTTTCGCGCATGTCATAGAGATGCGACCCTAAAATCACTTACGAAAACGATTAATTATGTTTAATCGATTAAAATACTAACAACATTTTAATTCAACAATATAAAAAATACTAGGTACTTAAACGAGTTCTTAAAAGTTTAAATTTATAACAGTTACCTACAGTAAATACTAAAGAAAAAGTCCGCTTGTGACCACGGCCGGTGCAACCTGGTCGAAACGTCAAGCAATTTTAAGGTAAATAATGCACGTTAATTCCCGTAGGTATAATAAATAGTTATAATAGGTACTAAAGATAGCTTGAAAAAAACATGAGTTAGTAATACTAATTATGACAATGTAATGCGTAATCGTCATCTCTAATTGTTTTGGTTTAGTTACCGACCTTGCTTCCTATCGCCATTTACTTCCAAAAAATGCACCTGCGCTATCCGGCCAACTTACCTACGTTGAAACAATTGTAGGCAGGTACTAAGCATCCGATAATATAACTCCTACCTATGTTTTCACAACATGTTAACAACCCGAAACCACCTACTTGGGTACATCTAGGTACTTAGGTAGAGCTAATGAAAACATGTCCATCAATATTATAGAAACTCCAAATTAATTTTCACAACACTCCTTTCAGCTGAATAATTAATAATAATAAGTGAAACCAACTATACTTACTCCTAATTACGTTTACTTAAAAGCAAATAAACTACATTAACGTAATTGCGTACGTCAAAGAATGACTGTGGTCTTTTTTTATCACAATTATCTACGTAATCCGTTAGAATACAAACTGTTGCAAACAAACGTTTATCAACATAAATATTATTAAAATGAGGTAACGCAAAACGTGTTTCGAATTACCCATGCAATACAAAGTCAATTGGACGTTATTTTGAGTCAAAAACAGGGTAGGCAATAAGTCTATTGTAACTGCTGACCATCAGGCCATTTCTTTACTCGTTTGTAATATTAAACGCGTTTAAAAAAATATCTAGGGACCTACCTACCCACCATTAATATTGACCTCAACCAAACAATTTCAAACAAATCTTACAACATCAACATGATAAAATTTCTATCAAATATCAATCAACTCAAATTGAATGATTTAAAACAGTACTACACATTTTTTACAATACCCATTAATCAAATAACCGACCACAATCGATTTATAATCGCCGCTTCAACAATAAAACAGCAGATAATAAATAAACTGTACGCCAGTGCATGCGCAGCGCAAATAAAACTACTCTGTATAGAGCTTAAGGAGGAGGGATAGAGGGGTGAGGTGCGGTGAGGAGAGGGGAGCTTACGGCCACGGAGGCGTGACTCTATGTAACAAAAAGCCCAGTCCCCCATTGGCCGCGGTGCCAACACAAAGCTGTATAGGCGGGGCTTACAAAACGTGGTATAAAAACGGCCGACCGCCTCCGCGCCCGCCAGTTCGCTCCTCGCTCGCAGTGCGCACACATATCGCGTCTAACTAGTGTAATACAAGTGTCTCAAAATGGTGAAGTTCGAAGGAGATTTCAGTATAAATTCCATACTGATGAACAAGCCGGCGCCACCGCCGTCGCCTACCGCCTCGTCGACGGGCGCTTCGCACTCCGAGGCGGACCTTAGTGACTCGGAACTTGACGTGACGGGAACTGAACCCGTCGATTGCACCAAACCTAAAGATGACGACGACAAAAAGGACAAGAAACATGAAAAACCAGCATACAGCTACAACGCGTTAATCATGATGGCTATTCGCAATAGTCCTGAGAAACGCCTCACGCTCAACGGGATCTACGAATATATCATGACAAACTTCCCTTACTACAGGGAGAACCGTCAGGGATGGCAGAACTCTATCCGCCACAACCTGAGTTTGAACAAGTGCTTTGTGAAAGTGCCGCGGCATTACGACGACCCTGGCAAGGGTAACTACTGGATGTTGGATGCTTCAGCTGAAGATGTGTTCATCGGAGGCACAACTGGAAAGCTTCGCCGTCGGTCGGCGCTCAACGGCCGATCCAGACTCGCTTGCTTCAAAAGACCTTTATTCCCTGGAGCAGCGTTACCTGGAGCGTACCCACCAGCTACTTATTCCCAACTTGTTGGCCTATACTCCCAACTGTTATACCAAAGATACGCGCCAATGCAAATGAAGACACCTCCTGTAGCTCCTAGTGCAGTGCATCCAGCCTTCCGAAGTGCCGAATCTATAGGATACGGCAGCTTGCCATACTCGCCAATGTATGAAAGAATGCCGTCAGGTCATTTCCTGGGGCAATCACCGTTGCTGCAGACCTCACCTTTGGCTCAAACATCAGCGATGTTGGCCCAAACGTCGCCACTACTGCCGCCTTCACCTCCAATGATGCATTCGCCAACAAACTCTGGAACATCGAGCCCTGAACTGCCTTCGCCGTCGCATCATCCGTTGACGCCGCATATCTACAAGCCCGTTACGGTATTAACTCGACAGTGAAAGACCAATTAGACTCAAAGACATTTAATTTATCTGTGATTTAGTTTTAGTGTAGCTAATGGACCAGTGGAGGGGAGGTAATCTCAGCAGCTTGCAATATTTGTAACCTCTATGAAGCATTCCGCAATGTCGTTATTGTAAATAGTTCCAAAGTTGTATATTTATTGATTAGATTATAGGATTATGATAAAAGAGTTATTATAATAAACTAAAATATTGTTCACATTTAAAACCTCATTTTATTTCACCTCCTTTCTAAAAAATCGCATCATCCGATACTATTGACAGAGACAATTATTTTTTAAGTTTAATCCTGTCTGTTTTTAAACTGGGGATTAGAAAGATAATCTTGCAACGGTATTTTCTTGGATACTTTTTAAGGGATTCTTAGTTAAATCTTGAGTTTTTAATCTTGACTTATTAGTTAGTAGTTTGTTGAGTTAAAGTTTGAAGATTAAGACTACGGTCTTAAGTAAAATCGATTTGTAATCGTGAGCGACGGCTGGTGAACCGCCAAACAAACTACAATGAACCAGTTCCAGAAAACTATTCTTAGAATAAACATTACATTAAATTTTCAAGACAGACATAGTATTTCTGGATTACAGAATTTATTTATGTATAATATCCATTTCTACTTAAGTACCTATTTGATATCGTAAATTTCTACCGTTTTACTTAGGTAAGTTTAATAGCTTATAAACCAAAGCTTACATTCAACGACTAAAATTAACTTATATGATATTGTTTAAAAGTAGTCTTGTCTCATTTTGCGACAACTATGATAATTCAACAGATGTTTCAAATAAAAATACTAAGACATATACCTACCTATAAAATTTCGATTTCAAAGCCATTTATAAATATGCCAGTTAATAATAGACGTAGCAGTTAAAGATCGCTTTATAGAAATAGAATTTTAAACTAATTAGGTATCCGATATTTTTGAAATATCAGACAGGAGTTAGGAATTTATATTTAAATTGGTTATTTGATTAACTTGTTTCACAGTGGTTTATATGCGTTATAGTTAGAGGTGCAGTTACCTAGCACGTTTCTACCTGCTCCCGCATGCCTAGCACATCTATAATAATTTATTGAATTATAGTAAAGTAATTGTACTACTTCTACTAGTATTAATAACGTGAGTGTTAGAATATTCTGACATTTGTTATTTAGTGTTCTTGGGCTATAAGTCACTCATCCGTAAAATATCAATATGTATAGGTATAGGTAGCTAAATATACCTACAAATAATGACCACATAGGAATTTATTTGCTTTTTTTTTGAGAATAAGGCGATTCCAAAGGACATAACTTTATAAACCAATTAGGTAGTTAATAGAATCTTGAATTAGGTTTAAAAACCGAACTAAATAGTTAAACGGTTTTTTTTTATAAAAAAAGATAACTAGCATTGGTGTGCCGTCCATGCCATTTTTCGTAGATAAAACATTGTCTAATTTATCAATTTAATTATAGCACGTTCTTAATTTTAGTTCTTAGTACATTACAACTTTGATTGGAATCTTGTCTATGTTATTATCAGCAAGGTTAATCTAACCTATTATTAAGACTTTTGTAATAAGCCAAAAAAATATCCAAAAATCCAGACTAATCCAGACGGGCAGTAACCTTAATCGATATAAAACTAATAATAGATACGTAGGTAAGTTTGTTTATTACTCATGGAGATTGTGTAGTTGTATACCTAACTTACCTACCTAGATATTTGTGGAATTTTAGGTAAGTATATTTAGGCTAAACTCCCGTGATTCAAGCTACTTCCTTCGTCATATTTATAAATTACTATCTTTGAAGAATAGCGCTTTGAAATTATCATTTTTTTTATAAGGTGTTTTAAAGACAAAAAAAATGTAGGGGTATTAGCAGCATTAGATAAAATCTAGTACATAGTCGCTTATCATTTGCAAATATTCAAACTCAGCAAACATATCTTTTACATAGTAAAAAAAACTCATTGTTTAGTCTTAAGCGTCTTCTAGACGGTTGAAAACAAGCGTTCAAACCAAAGTGACCTTACTGGTTTCCAACAGTGTAGACGGCTGTTGCAAACCAAGTCGCCAAGTAATTTTATTTACAACAGCCGTCTACACTGTTGGAAACAAGCTAGATCACCTTGGTGGGAACGCTTGTTTCCAACCGTCATAATTTTGGAGTTTTAATGGTTTGAAATACCTATTGCAATTGTTAAGGTAGCTGCCTGAACCATACAGGTTATAGGTACTTATATTCGGAGATCTTTCTACAATTTTTCAACCTAAAAAGCCATTAACCTAATCCGACCTTTATTTTTTATAAAGTTTGCTAACAAGCCTCTGTTTTCACAAGAATAGACATTAATTTCCGTAATGTAACTTTACTGTACGATCTATAAGGCTTTCTCAACCGTAAGGGCAATTGCTTGTCAATCACAACTACGAAACATTTAACCTTTTGCACCCAAACTCACCAAAAGTCTAACAATACAGTGAAAATAAACATTATATTACAACACTAGGCAGTAGACAGTAGTGTTGTGCCACAAGAAAACAAATTATCTTACAAAAGATACGGTCAAAACGTTGCGTTATTCGTCAGAGTCAATCAGCGGGTTTTGTCGACCGACGAACCGTTTTAACCACAGAACTTGAAAATAGGTTAGAATGAGCAGGACCATGGGCGGATCCAGGATTTCACTCTGAGGGGGGAGGGGAGGACACCGGCCAAGTGTATGTAGTTTGCCCCATAAAAATTGTTCTTGAGGCGGATTTCAAGAGGCAAAGAAATTCAGTACAAAATACCACAGTCTGGGGGGGCCACGTGCCCCCGTGATTGATCCACCTATGAGCAGAACAAACGTAAATAATCATCACTCATGTTATAAGTTCAGGTACTAGCCTTATCCCGCGGCTTACTCCTTAAATGAAATTGCGACAAAATTTAGCCTATTATTAACCTTTCGCAAGCTCAGCACGTCCTCACCAAAATTCTTTTATATAATAACATCTTGCGACAACTCACACAACGTCACCTGATCCCAAACTAAGCAGAGCAGAAGCGGCGGTAGTCTAATAGCTTAGGCTGAAAAAGCTTGTACCATGCCAACCAGACAACTGATAAAAATACTTATTTATTTCTAAATACATACATATTATAGATAAATTACACCCAGACACAGAATAACCCATCGTGCTCATCACACAAAGTTTTATCTTGGGTGAGGATAGAACCCACGACCTCCGGCTTCAGGTAGCACTCAGGGTCACTAACCACTAGACCAACATGCCAGTCATATCAATCCAGTGTATTTAGAGATTACCCTTAACATTCAAACCCATAAACTGTACCACTTTACAATATTAGCATAGATAACAGAAATTGACTTTAGTAGTTTAACGCCGCTCGTTTTGTTCTGGAATCTTGAATCGAATCGAGAAAATATCGATTTCGAACCTTAACGAATTAATGCCTTCTATGTATTGTAAATGTACCTGTACATACGAGTAAGTGTGTGTATTGACCACAGCCATTTGAATAGAAAAGTGACTTACCCTTTCTAATACTAGGCTATCCTCTGTGGTTTTATCAATAGATACAGCTGTAACAAGCTGTCGATACAACTGTAGACATATTTTAATATAAAGAAAGTATATTTTGGAACACGAAAATAACTTTTTGTGAAGTATTTAGGCAGCTATTGTTAAAATATATTTTTAAATGTTAACTTTTATGAATTAAAAATGAAAGTTTAATTGGGTATATTGGTTTTACAGATATTTATTTTGTTCATTATTGTCTATAGAATTACAATATTGTGTAGCGAATAATAACTAATAACTAAGGAAGTGTTAACTTCCTTATCGATTGGAACCTTATCCTTATAAATTATTTAGGTACCTGCCTATAAAATGCTTCACAAATTCAATAAAACAGTTTTATTTTTAAATACTACAAAAATAGTATACAGTTCATTATTCATTTTGACATCACCGTGATGACGCTCTGAATAATAAACCTAAAGTAGAATAAAATTATCGGATATAGGTACGATATACTTGTACATGCAACGATATAATGCACAGGTATATTACAACTCACCCAGTTGTAATATACCTAATATATTATTAGGTATATTACAACTGGGTGAGTTTATATAAAAAAGCCAAGAGCGGTTATTACCGCTCTTGGCTTTTTTATATAACACTAAATAACTTTGTAATATTAGTCTTGGAAAATATTTCATTTATTATCTCTTATTCACCTACCACTTATTTTTGGAGATATGACCTTAAAAATCATTGTTTATTGGGAGGTTTAGGCCCTAAACCTGACAAAGAGACATCAATTTACTCCGGGGTCTCTAAGATGTGTGGTAAATGGTTGTGTGACAAAAGTTTTTTTTCAAGTTTATCTTACGAAGTTATTGTATGTATGTATTTATGTATATAATATTTATACACATATATATTATATTGGTATAACACATTTTATATACATAACTATCTAAGTATATATTATTACTTTTAATATCTACTGTAGGTACTTACACTTCATTCTACTCATAATTACTGCCTCCTCTATAACTCAAAGGTTTATTGGGAGAAAACTCAGTATTGAGTTAAGCTCGCCTTTGTATACATAGTTATTAAGCATTTTTGCAATATTTATGTCATCTTCTTAGTGTGTACAATAAAGAATTAATTAATTAATTAAGTTAATTGGTGTAATGTAAAGAAGCCAAAAGAGGGAGTTATTAGTACCTATATTAAAAATCATCCTGTATATTTCTTTTTATTTAAAAACATATAATTATAGCAATGTGTAATTGTTTGTCCCACATTAGCAATCCTATTAACACACCCAGCTAAGCTAAATATTGCTTGTTTTAAAAGTTTAGGTATTATTGTCGGAACTACCTATAATGGGTTTATTCGAACCCGCAACCTCTCTATTGCGAATGCGATGCCCTAACGCCTAAAAGCCTTAATATTCAAACTAAAAACCTTTTAGACAGACAACACTATGCTAACTTACGTGTACAGTAACAGTTGGTCCGTTGGTCACGATAACACTACTTACCTAATAAACAAAAAGTGAAGTGTTTCTTTGAAATGTGAGCGAAGTCGGGCTGCGGCATGATGGATGATTAACGATGGCTTCCTACTGACAACGTGTCTGTTTATCTGTTTGTGACACAGACACAGGTACACAACTGTTTAGTTGGAGTGTGGTGTAAGTTATAAACGGATGAACAAGATTTTATATCATTTTTTTTAGATTAGATTCAGCTTCATAAAGTTAATTAAACATACTTTAATGCTTTCCTTACCTACTTGTTTATTTAATCTATACTAATATTATAAAGCTGAAGAGTTTGTTTGTTTGTTTGAACCCGATAATCTCAGGAACTACTGGTCTAAATTAAAAAATATTTTACTGTTGGATAGCCCATTTATCGAGGAAGGCTAAGAGGCTATATAACATCACATTTATCGAGAAAGGCTATAGGCTATATAACATCACGCTACGACCAATAGAAGCGGAGCAGCAATGAAAAATGTTGCAAAAACGGGGAAAATGTATGTAGACGAAGTTGCGCGGGACAGCTAATTTTAGATAACCGTGACTCAGTATTAGCCATCAAGGGGATCAAGAGATCTGCGAAAATATACGTAACGTGTGACACTTCAAGCGTAAAATAGATTCTTATTCGTTCATTATTTTCGCAAACTTCGCTTTACCAATTTATTTATTTATCGGAAAAATTGGTTAAAACAATAAGCGACATATAGCAATTAATAGGTCCTTGATAGAACAAATTTAACTGTATCATATTTTAACAAACATTGATTAACAATGACTCATCAAGGGAAGTAAGTTAACAATGCTGTTAACTCAGGAAAAAACCACGACTTGGCTCCCTTGTCAATGACGCCAAATTTGGATGACGCCAAATGATGCAAAAGCGTCGCGTTGGGACTGACATTCACCTCAAAATACCGAGAGTAAAGACGATAACTATCATATGTACCTCGCTCGACAAAGCACGGATCCAGGAGGCACGGGGCGCGTTCCGGTTATATTGTGTACAAAATGCATTGCCTCCCCCTGGACGATTTTTTTTCGGTCACCCACCCATCTGTCGTGCGTACAGCTCACACTTAGCCGGTGTCGGGCGAAACTACATGCACCCCCCTCCCTCCTCCCACGACGTAATTTGCCTCTCGTGCAAACATGGACACAGAATTACAGAATTTTGATCGGAAGGCGTCTCGACATTCCGTAACCTTGAACAATGTCTATGTGTGTGTCTCTCGAGCAAGCGTTTAATATAGGTTACATTCTGCTCTGTACTAAAGCCGCGCAGGATATAAAATGTTTACTAACAAGCCAAATTGTAGAGTTTTCACGTCACTGCAACTTTTGTAAATTAAAAATAACAACGACATTTCGCTCTACCATGTTATGTTTTACAACTGTTTATCTACACTAATACTATAAAGAGAAAAGATTTGATTTATGTATGACGAATAAACTTAAAAACTACTGAATCGATTTCAAAAGTTCTTTTGCCGTTAGTAAGCTACGTTATCGGGGAGTACTATAGGCTATATATGATTGTCATAAAAATTGAGATCCTTACAAAAATTGCAATAATGTAACCCGTGCGAAGTCGGGGCAGGCGGCTAGTGTAACATAAAGTAACTACGGAACATTTAAAGTTCATTTGGCAATTTTCATTTAATTTGATTATACAAATGACAACCCTAACTTGACACTATTGACAGTTGTTGCTAGGCAACTTTGTTATTAAACATTTCACATCCATTTCTGCTTTTCTATAGAGTATTATGTGCAAACACATGAAGGAGTTAATAAATCGCTAACGCTTATCGCTATCTCTTTTCTCTTAGCCCACAACCCTCCAAATGATAGATGCCCGGACGTCCAAAGTTAGCAGATTGCAAATTCTATTGTCGCCAGTTGCCGTTGTGCCGTTTTTGTCTTGTTGCTGTTTGTTGCCGTTCGTTGCCGTGTTGTCGCAACCCGCTGACATGTGGACAGACAACTTTGTTGCTTTTAAACTACTTCTGTCATTTCATTTCGTGGGGTATCTATTGCAGAATTTAGAGACTAATTGTTGCGTATGATTTTTTGTTTTTTTTAGGGTAAGTATTTAACTTATAGATTACTTGGCTTCTCAACTAGGTTGCGCTGACTATAGTCACAAGTTAGTCAATTTCTCACCAATAGTAGGTGCAACGAAACATCATGGAATTCATACTTACTTACTTACATAGTAGGTAAACAAGTAAATAAGTAAATCATATGAATAAAAGCCACTCCAAGCATGGCATGATTACAATTTAAATAACGAATGATTCCTAAGAATCATTATCTACTTGTCCCGTGTGAGAATCGAACCCACGACCTCTTGCGTAGATGTCGGACAAACTACCATCGTGCCACAGTCAGATACCTACTATTAGAGTATAATTACCCATTACTTTTTTTTTTCGAAATAAGGAAAATTTACGGAAAATGTGATTAAAAGGAATAGGTATGTGATTGTGGCACATTACTAGAAATCCTGTTGACACCTCCAGCTAAACAAACTCGATGGTTGGCTAGGCTTGTGAGTGAGTTGACGTCGATAGTAGGTATAATGGGTAGTGACGAGCTCATGATAGCGAGACCGATGCCTCAACCATTAGGCTACCTCATCTTATAACTCTACCCAATGGTAGAGTTACGTCGACTATAAATATGTTCCATTATTAGATATTGACTAGGTAGATGTTGACTGGCCTGTTGGGCTAGTGGTTAGTGACCCTGGCTGCTAAGCCAGAGGTCGTGGGTTCGTTCCCCAACCAGGATAAGACTTTGTGTGATGAGCACGATGGTTTATTCTGTGTCTGGGTGTAATTTATCTTTAATATGTATGTATTTGGAAATATATAAGTATGTTTATCAGTTGTCTGATTTCCATAGTACAAGCTCTGCTTAGTTTGAGGTTAGATAGCGTTGTGGAGTTGTCCCAAGATATTTTTATTATTTGTTTGTTTCTTATTTTTCTCAGCTTGTTAGCCGGTTTTTAATGACAGATGCGGGTCGCAACCAAGTAACTGTCATTTTGGTTGGCTAATTTGATACTTTTTGTTGAATTATATCTGGTGATGATTCGTCGTTCTTCATGAATTTCCTAACTATTCGTCATGTGTTTATATATATATATATATATAGCTTAGCATAGCTGCTTTTTGTATGGGGCGTCTAAACGGGCCATTTTTTTACGGGAATTGGTAGCGACACTATTGGCAACTAATTGCTCGGCAAATGGCAATATGTCTACAATTGTATGGTGCATGATCCAGTCTCCTAAACGGGCTACACAACCCGGCAACAATAAAATAGAGAGCGACTGAAACAACAACAAAATTGGTCGGGCATATCGGAAAATAGATCGCTCAGCGATCGTCCCGCAACCATAAAATCAATATTAGAGAGTATTGCCATGTTGCCGGCCACAGCATTGCCGCCACAAATTGCCATAAAAAGTGGCCCGTTTAGACGCCCCTATAATGTATTTGGTGGAAGATTAAGTAATTTCAGGCTATGGTGTAAGTGTTTTGGGGAAACTCCTGTTGTAGATATTACTGTTGATTATTATTATTATGTAATTGTTCTTAATTTAATATCCATCATCCAGTCTGCTGTAGACATGCTTGATTACTATCCTTTACCACCTCAGTAGCAGTTTAAAAATGTCTTACAAAACCAATTCGTTCTGTCTATTCAACTCCAACACACATAGAAATCCCATAAGCTATCAATACAACATTAATCTTACAATAGCGTCTTCAAGACAACCGTTACTAAGATGGCATTGTGCTACCAACACTGCCCACCCAGTGATAGTGATGTCGTGAAGATAGACTGATCGGTCTCAAGGGATTGCACACTGTTTAGATGAAACTGAATGAGTGGTTTTGATTGCAATCAATCATAGAAGTGCAAAGTGTGAGATTTTACTTCCACATAGTTTTGGTTTTATTTACTGACTGCCTCTGTGGCGCAGTAGGAGTGCACCCAACTGCTACGCAAGAGGTCGTGGGTTCGATCCCCACCCAGGATAAAACTTTGTGTGACGAGCACGATGGTTTATTCTGTGTCTGGGTGTTATTTATCTATATTATGTATATATTTAAAAATATATAAGTATGTATCAGTTGTCTGGTTGCCATAGTACAAGCTCTGCTTAGTTTGGGATCAGATAGCGTTGTGTGAGTTGTCCCAAGATATTATTATTATTACTAGCCTTTAAAACTTTTTTGATTGAGTGAATATATTTGGAAATAATCACTCCAAAAGTTGCATAAATTGTTCCCCCCCCCCCCCCAACTTTTAAACCGTGTGACCAAAAATTATTTCGAACATGATCAACCTAAAGCACTGACTGAACACGAGTGCCTAACTCGCGGTGGATTAATTAAAATCTAAGATTTGAATAGAATACAATACGAAATTACTTTTGTAACTAGCACTAACTTACTAAACGCCTATCTATGGACTGGACTCAATGTTTTGTGGACTGGATTCATATAATATTTTGGGACAACTCACACAACGTCATCTGATCCCAAACTAAGCAAACATTGTAAACATCGCCAATTTAAACAGAGTGGCCGTGAGTCTTTATTGCCTTGTTCCTTTCGTTGGCTTTACCTATTGCTTGCGAAAAGACTTGTAGGATGTACATGTAGAATCATGGCCTATCACAATTGTAGTATTTTGCTTGCGAAGTGAATAAAGAATTTTTGAAAGAATTTTTGGTTGGTATAGTAGGCTCTCTTCAGTTTGGGATCAGATGGTCTTGTGTGAGTTGTCTGATATAAGTCAAATCTTTCAATATTGTTTCGTTACAGAAATCCCGTCAAAAACAAAAATTAAAATATCCCAAGGTTTCGCTAATAACAGAGATCTTGAAAACTCTGAAATACGTATGATTGAACCTATATATAATTTTTAGAATTTCAAAAGAATACTTTTAAAATTATTTTTTGAAATAAAGAATACTTTTGAAAATCATACATAGGTCAAATCATACGTAATTCATTATTTTTTTTTAATTTGCTATTTGGCAACTAAGTTTTTAATTACAATATCACATTATCGTGATCCAAAATGCTTCATGTAACGGTCGGTGAGTCGCCCTTTTGCTACTTAGTTGATACATCGTTTTAAAAAAAAAAAAAACTAAGTAAAATACCGCAAATTCCTATCATCAAATTAAGGTTTACCATAACAATGACGTATTAATTGTATTACTAATCACATTATTAATCACTTAAATCATTACATAACTGTTGTGTACGTGACATCGTCTAACGACTGCTTCGGCCTGCGGTCATATCTAGGTAATGTTTGCTTGATAATGTTTGTAAGTATTGGTAAATAGCCTGTAATTAAGACATAAGAAGTTCATCACTTACTCATTGTTGCGAACTATTGGAATGTAAGCCTGTTGGCTATGAAAGACATTCTTTAACTCTAAGAACATATAACTTTTTGACTGCCTCTGTGCCGTGGTGGGAGTGTATCCGATTGCTACGCAAGAGGTCGTGGGTTCGATCCCCACCCAGGATAAAACTTTGTGTGAAGCACGATGGTTTATTCTGTGTCTGGGTGTTATTTATCTATACTAATATTATAAAGCTGAAGAGTTTGTTTGTTTGTTTGACCGCGGTAATCTCAGGAACTACGGGTCCGAATTGAAAAAATATTTTTCTGTTGGGTAGCCCATTTATCGAGGAAGGCTATATAACATCACGCTACGACCAATAGGAGCGGAGCAGCAATGACGCATACGAATTTGTGCGGGACAGCTAGTCTATTATATGTATATATTTAGAAATATATAAGTCTGTTTATCAGTTGTCTGGATTCCATAGTACAAGCTCTGCTTACTATGGAATTATTATAAAGAAAGTAGTCATCGATGTTCTGTGCTTTAACTCATAGTTACTGCTAACAGCACCCCTCCCTCGGCCTTTGCATGTAGTTACCTCTACTAGGTATCTATTATATATACACCAGCCAGAAGAAATTATCTAAACGACAGTGGAAACTGCATCAAAAATCAAATCTATACTAATATTATAAAGCGGAAGAGTTTGTTTGTTTGATTGTTTGTTTGTTTGTTTAAACGCGCTAATCTCAGGATCTACTGGTCCGATTTGAAAAAATCTTTTTTTGTTGGATAGCCCATTTATCGAGGAAGGCTATAGGCTATATAACATCGCGCTACGACTAATAGAAGCGGAGAAGCGACGAGAAATGTTTTAAAAACGGGGAAAAATTACGCATACGGAGTTGCGCGGGACAGCTAGTAAGATATATAAGCGTACATACTCGTAGAAACAGACAGCGGGATTCGGGGGGATTCGGCGATTTTTTGGAATGTGGCACACAACACTGGGATATATGGAATGAACCATTTAATGCTATGTAAAGACACATACAGGGGCTAATCCAGGATTGGATTCTGACGAGAGAGGCAAATGGCAGTGCCAGATCTAACATGCTGACGTAGGTGGAGTTTCGCCCGACATCGTGTGAGTTGAGTTGCACGCACGACGGAGGGGTTGCCCCAAAAAAAATCGTTTTGTGGCGGGCACGAGAAGCAAATGAGCAAATAAATTTCATACAATACAAGAATTTTAGTACACAAAACCACTATCGGGGGAGGAGGTGCACGAAGGCACGTGCCCCTCCCCCCCCCCAATGGTTGTTTGCTGGACCTATGGACACATAACCTTTTATCTTTTAAAATAAATCCTCTGGACGATAATGAGTAGTTCATGACGCAGTAACGGATCCCTTAAGATCATGGGTTCGAACACCGTCCAAACCAAATTTTCCTTTAGACATCCTATATTCTTATCCTTTCGAGTATACAGTACAAAACAATCGCTATACGCGTCTCTCTGTATTTCCGCGAACTACTCCTAAAGAACGCAACATATTTTGATGTGGTTTTTACCATTACTTGTATCATTTCTTCCGAATGGTTTATATGTAAGCGTATAGGAGGAAACTCTGCTCGGAGCCAGGGCGGGCAGCTAATTCAATTATCTATACTTTAACTGTTCACTAGCGAAATGGAGGGTTCTCCATCTAATATAGGTCTTAAAATAGCCTCAACAAACTTAGTACCGAAACGATTAGTGAACGAGTCATTAATGGTTAATTAAAAGGTACTTGTAAAAACAAATCGTTTGTTTTGATCGAACCTCGACGATGTGATGGGAGTCACGTACGCTTTTCTGTCTGTCACAGAAAATAAATGTGATACAGAAGGTCAAACAGAAGTATTTTACGCGGGATGCTATGTGATATTCATTGAAAGTTTAACAACGACAAACAAATACGATTGCCATTGTAACACAATTCTGTTAAG
This sequence comes from Herminia tarsipennalis, assembly GCA_945859575.2. NCBI lineage: Eukaryota > Metazoa > Arthropoda > Insecta > Lepidoptera > Erebidae > Herminia > Herminia tarsipennalis. Next base: position 1,099,836 of record OX243834.2, on the reverse strand, counting down.
AGTTATAAGTAAGTACATATTTGAGATCATCGTAATATGGCCTATATTATAATACCCTTACTGATGTCACTCAGTCTTTATCGGACTACTGCTGCACATAGGCCTCTCCTAGTTTACGCCACAACACACGATCTTCCACCTTCCGCATCCAATTCATTCCGGCGACCACCCCCATCCATCGGACGTCGGTAAACTCTAGGACTCGTTTGCTCCAGCTGCCACCGGTCCTTCGACAAATACAGATACAATTAGAAGAAAAAAAAAATACAAGTATGCATTTAATCTAGTCCATTGACGTAGAGAACAGGACTGCGCCACAACGGTATTGTCCCCAAAGTTATGCGACTAGCTTTTTTTCTCTTTCACGCTTTGCAGTCAATCTTTACTTTTTAATTGGGTATTTGACTACTATCAAAATAAAATATTTTTTATTAACCATGTAAAAATATGTCATAAAGTGTTCTAAAAAAAATTGTTCATTTATTAATTTAACGTGTTTATTAATTTATAATCATAAAGAGAAACACTAAAAGTAAATGATATGATCATAGAAAGCGTGACGTCATATGCTAGTATTCCATACAAATTTGTACGAAGCGGATCGTTTTTGACGTTTCTTAAAAAGAGAATATATATGAAAGGGGTGGGGCAGTCCTGGTCTATACGTCAATGATCTAGTCTTACGAAGTTACGGCAGCCATATTTAAAAAATATAACCTAGCCTTCGATACTCTGGTGTTCAGTAACTTATGGTGTAGCAAATAAATGTTTCTTTCTTTTTTTTTTATTTTACCATAAGACTTATTTTCTACACGAATGTCTTTGGGAAGTTGTATAAAAACTCAAGGACCTAAAAAACTTATTCTTCTGCATTTACTTTTACAATGACATCTAAACGACTGGTATTCCTAATAGATAATTAACGATATTTTAATTACAAATTATATGTTGACATCGGGCAGGAAAATACATATCTAATAAACCTTGTAGGTACTATTTAAAGTTAAAGTAATATTTCCCATAGTTATATACTGTGGTTATGATTGATACTGGTGGTTCACATGCAATGAGGGACAGAAAGAAGTGGCAACCTTTCATAAAAAATAGTATAATATGGTATCTATAAGTTTTGCACCTTTTGTGATGTCAAACCCTATTGCATTACTAGGTTAGGTATGGCATAAATGTGACATTTTCTTTTTTAGGGTTCCGTAGCCAAAATGACAAAATGGAACCCTTATAGTTTCATCATGTCCGTCCATCCGCAGCTTAGCTCAGAGACTATTAGTGCTAGAAGGCCGCATTTTTGCATAGATAGACATATTACTTATGCCGACGAAGTGCAAATTTTTATTAGAGTCAAGTCCCCCCCCCCTGCCAGCTTAATGGTTGATGTTGATGAAAAAAATTACGGTAGTAGTATATATAGTCAAATTAAAAGGAAAACTATCACAGTTAAGTAGCCTTTACAAGTTTACGTCGTACAAATTCCATTGAAAAATATTATTAAGTAGATAAAACGTTGTAAGTATGAATCAAAAACAATAGAAAACCCACTTCTTAAGCCACATTATTCGGATGGGAGAGGGGGACTACGGAACCCTACATTGTGCATGGCCCGACATGCACTTGCCCGGTTTAAAGATACATAACACCAGAGGCATAGCTTGCCTTAACTGTAACAATCGAAATAGTGATGCGAAAACATTACTGTGTTTCGGCTGATGGGCAATGTAACAAGTAGTTACTGGGCAAATAAGACTTACGAACTAATTGCCCAGAATGAGGAGCACAACGAAGTGATTGAAAAAAGATAACTAGTAATGTGGGATTGAGTTCCACATTACTAGCAACCCTATTAACCCCTCCAGCTAAGCTCAAAGGCTTGTGTTATGAGTGGGTTCACGCCGGTAGTATAATGGGTAGGATTCGAACCCGCGATCACGATTGCGAGACTGATGCCTTAGTCATTAAGTTGCCGCCGCTTCAAATAAAGATTTGATGATAAGGATTTTGAATACCACTAATGGCGCTACGGACTGGAGTAGCTAATTATTATCAGGCTTGCAACCTGCTTGTACCTTCATTTAGGTATTAAAAAATTCTTAAACAAATATTTACCAAAGGAACAACTGTCAATGAAATTCTACCATTTTACTAAAGCATGGAAAACGCGTTGGTATTTCATCTGATATTAGGTAAGTCGTAAATCGGCGTGACAAACGAACATAACAATATTGTGAAAGAGGAAGCGATGTATTCTATCGCGTGAGGCGCAGCAGTTCTCAGCTGTGATGAGGATGTGTTCACTTGTGTCTCAATTGTTGGCTGGCACTCCTTGTACGACATCCTTTGAGCTAGTTTAGGGGACGGTGCTCAAACTTTTATAATAGACTAACTGTCCCGCGCAACTTCGTATGCGTAAATTTTCCCTTTTTTTGCAACATTTCTCGTCGCTACTCCGCTCCAGTCGTAGCGTGATGTTATATCGCCTTCCTCGATAAATGGGCTATCCAACAAAAAAAGATTTTTTCAAATCGGACCAGTAGTTCCTGAGATTAGCGCGTTTAAACAAACAAACAAACAAAACTCTTCCGCTTTATAATATTAGTATAGATTGCTTAGAAAACTGCTTTGCAAAAAAAAATCGGACAATTCACACCACGCTATCTGATCCCAAACTAAGCAGAGCTTGTACTATGGAAACCCGACAACTGATAAACATACTTATATATTTCTAAATACATACATATAATAGATAAATAACACCCAGGTACAGAATAAACCATGGTGCTTATCACACAAAGGTTTATTCTGGGTGGGGATTAGGGTTGCCACCTTTTTTTGGGTCAAATAAAGTACGTACATTGGTTATTAAAAGTAAAAAAAGTACGTTGTGTCAAAATAAAGTACAATTTAATCTAATTTATTTTCTAAAAATATATTTAATTATTTTTAGCAAATTTTAATTAATATCTAATCATAATCAAGCATCTTTACAGTATATATTTAAGTTATGTATATATATTTTTTAAATATGTAGATTTAATTCCAGAGAATTCAATCATATAAAATAAAGTATTTTTGCGTACTCTATACTTCTCATAAAGAACATTATAATATAGTACAATTACCCGAAATAAAGTATAATACTTTGTTATAAAGTACGGGTGGCATCCCTAGTGCGGATCGAACCCACGACCTACGGCTTAGGAATCGCCAATTAACAATGCTGTCTCGAATTGAACCAACTTGGGTGTTTTATTGTCAAATATCCCTAAAAAGTTTGAATAATTACCCGAAAAAAAAACGTAGAAACTAGATTTTTATTTCCCCCATCTTAACTAATCTTCTATCTTCTGTTAGTTTTCCTGGCGACCAAATACATAAGAACAAGCATCGCAGGTAGAGTCGTGGGCAAACCTAGACAAAACAATAAAACAATTGTTGACATTTGTTTCAGTTCTAAGTCGCTTCACACGTGTAGTAACATTAGCGGAACTAATAAACATTAAATAATTAGTACATTACTATACCAACATTATCGGCTTGTTGACAAAACTACCACTCAGAGTGTATTGACTCTAAATACACGTGTAACTACTATTTAATTTGTAATGACAAATTCTTTAATTCTGTCTGTTACCTAATATTATCAAACAGGGTGAATTAGCCTGTGTTTAGATGACGAGTGCTCAATGCAATGAGATTTTACATATAGAGACGTTATAGGGTAACAAAACTTCCCGAAAAAATGATTACGTAAAATAACATGTCAATAACTAGTTACCTATGTGTACATACTATTATATACTACGAAATGAAAGGGAAGGAATATCAACGCAATATAGGCTGTACCTATTGTAAAAAATAGATAAATAGAGGTTTTGAGGTAAAGCGAGAGAAGAAGAGACAAACTGAGGAGGCCATCATCATCATTACGGGTCACTGTCTCTTAAACAAGCACCTTCACATCATTGGGCTGACGGACAGCCGACTCCGCAGAGGATGCTTAGAAGCTGAAGAAACGGCCAGGGACGTAATTTTGGGGTTGTGACCGAACACCGCACCACGCAGTTCTTGACGTCATCGTCCCTCCTGAAGGGGTGTAGCGGTCTGAACAGATTGCTGAGTATTCAAAATTCTTGATTCATTTATGATGCAAAACAACTCTTGCGATACGTCGGGATTCTACATGTGCATGCAATGCCAAGTTCGCAAACAATAGGTAAAGCCGGAGAAAAGAACCTGGCAATAAAAACTCGCGGCCACTCTTTTCAAACTGCCAATTTTACAATATTTGAATGTTTATAAACTTGATATGGGGGTAAGGTGTGGATAAAGAATATTTTTAGTGTGTCTGAACGTTTGCTATAAGTATGACGACTATTGAACACATTGATGTATGGCACTGTCTCTCTTTATGCCCAAATCCGAGAGGTTCAATAGTGTACTGTAGAGTTAGGTACACTTCAAACCCCGTCTTCATTTGCTAACTCTCCTTAACATGAGGAAATAAAGCATAGTTTTGGATGCAGAAACCCTTATTTAGTTGATTTAGTTAGCTTTTCTTACATACATCAAATCCACAGATATATCTACTTTTTCAATTATGTAATAGGTAGTAGAAAAGGATAAACAAGATTATAGGTCATCTCTCTCGTTGTAAAGAAGCTCGTCAGTCCTTCGCAGTCCAATATGCCGAAACCATAGACCTACCCAGGATCATTTTTCGAGAAAGAGGTGCGGAGGGGTCGGCATTTTGCAGGAAGATCAACGTGGTCAAAGACTCCAACTACATATTTTATAACCTAAAATAAAATGGATCGTAAAAACCTTTGGTAATATAGAAAAGATTGGATACATAGCTAACAATAAGTAGTCATTAAAAAATAAACAACACCTGTAACTACAGGTATAATTGTACAATTTTTGTTCGGTAACATATTTTAGCAATATTTGTGTAAACTTGGAATCATTGACGCAAATAAGTGTCAACACTCACATGTGGCCTATTGTGTTTGCGATATATTTTGATTCTACACGTGGATTCGTTAGCCTTCGGTCACAACAAGACAAATTAACGATCCTTGAAGGTGCAGACATGTTTAATTTAGTGTAAGTACCTATTTTACTACCTACTGCATGGTCGTACTCAGAATCATTTTTCTGGGGGTTTTCCTTATTTCGGGGGTAATGTGTACCATTTTGCAATTCGGGAGGGGTGTCAGTCCCCAACTCACCCCTCCCCCTCCCTTGTAAGTCGTCTCAAGATCATGCTTGAGACGACTCAAACATTTTCATCTGTCCGTACTGTGACAACCGGATAAATAACTAAGTACATATAGGTATGTATATATGTACTATGCCTACCAATATTATAAAGCTGAAGAGTTTGTTTGCTTGTTTGAACGCAATAATCTCTGTAACTATTGGCCCGAATTTAAAAATTATTATACTGTCGAGTAGCCCATTTACCGAGGAGGGCTATATGCTATATAATATCACGCTATGACTTATAGGAGCTGAGCAGCAATCAAAAATGTTGCAAAAACAGGAAAAATTGCTGCGGACGAAATTGCGCGGGTCAGCTAGTACCATGTATTTACAAATAATACAAACATTATATAGGTAGAGATAGAGAATAATCAAGCGTGCTCATCAAAAAGTGATTTATATCGGGTGGTAATCGAACCCACGGTAACGTAACTTAGCAGTCAGGTCTCTAACCGCTAGACCAACGGGCCTGTCCAATCATATCGAAGAAAGACAAGAAAAGGTATCATTAGCACAAAACATCGTACAAAAGCGTTTCATACAACGCGCGATCGAGCAACGCTCACGGATTTGGACAGATTTGAATACTTTTTCAAGTATACATCACAATAAAATCCACACATTACAGTTTAAAAAGATCTAATTTCTTTAAAATATGGTTGTTTTGTTGACGAGGAAAAATGGCAGTTTATTTTTCGCGTTTTAAGTACAAAAGATTGTGACTATTTAGTTTTTAGAACATATAATTAGAATCTTCTTGTTTCTACCTACATTTGGGTATTTTTTATTTTGATATAGGCATTATACTTATGTAGTAATGTAGGTTTTTTCTAACGGTGTTGTGAAAGCCGCACCCGTACACATCGAGTTCGCGGGGAGGCCGAAGGTACAAGTATCATGTCTCTAGTATTAGCGGACGGTCAAGTGGCTTCGTAGTTTAACAGAGATACCAATTTTGATACAAATTCCTAATTATTATTTTAGTTAAGTAGTTTGAATAGTTTTTATTTCAGATGTTAGGTAATTATAATATACCTGTTTTGGCTTTTTATTTTATTTATATTAATTGTGACCTATCTGTTAAACTTAGGTAATTTTAACAAAAATAAAAAGGTAAGAACATAATGTTGATACTAAAAGAATTAAGTTTACTTAATTATTTAAATTAGTGTAATATTTTTAAACAGTAGATAGTTAAATAAATACCGGTTTAAAGTAAAGTAAGTGTACGTCAGAAAACTTGAAACATAGACCACTACAATTTTATCAAATAAGTCTACCATTTTTAGGGTTCTTTAAACTATTTCTGTTCTTACTTTAAACTATAATTATTTTGGATATGATCGGATATACCATCATTATGTTATTTCCATGAACATACGCTCTTCTGCTGATGCAATTATTCAAGACTGTTGAACCCAATACTGAGCATAGTCTGGCATGCTTTTAGAATCGACAACTGCTATTGATAAGGATAGCAATAATAACTAGTGGTTGTCGATTCGCTATATTTTGAAGTCTTATGAACTGTCTTTGATGTGTCATTCATTTATTCTTGAGGATTCAAAGAAACTCATTAATTTTATTTATAGTACACGTCATAAAAATCACATTACTACCTATTAGGAATGTACCTAATAGGTAATTTACTATATTACCTACACAAAGTAACTTAAATCTATTTAAATTACTTAATTCTACAGAGTTACTCTACACATGTATTTTAAGACATCTTGACATCTCAACATAAGTATGAACCTCAAACTAAAGTGCCTATCCATACTAATATTATAAATGTGAAAGTAACTCTGTCTGTCTGTCTGTCTGTCTGTCTGTCTGTCTGTCTGTCTGTTACGCTTTCACGCTCAAACAGCTAAACCGATTTAGATGAAATTTGGTATGGAGATAGTTTGAGTCCCGGGGAAGGACATAGGATAGTTTTTATCGCGATAACCGACATCCACGCGGGCGGAGCCGCGGGCGAAAGCTAGTATTTCATAATCAAAATTTAATTATTGTTTGAAGATGCCGAAATGGAGCAGTGTCAAAGATATACAAAATAATTTATATTAATAAAGTCTGAAGAATACTTTGTACATTTAAGAGTACGGTATCAGATACAGTGGCCTATGATTCAATTTGGCAAGCCATACGTTGATTATACACGTGCTGTTAGCAAAAGTAATCTATTTATTCTGTAGTTTATCTAAATATATTAACCTAATTTCCATTCTTAATGTTGATATAAATAAATTAGTTCTATCGTTTCTTTTATTTACATGAATTAGAATTGTAAGACAGAACAATATTACAACGAGGCGGATAAAGGCAAAAAACGTCCAGAATAAGTACAGAAGAGAACCTTCACCATGGTCGTACCCAGGTTCAATTCAATTCAATTCAAAATTCTTTATTCACTTAGGATGCAAAACAACTCTTGTGATACGTCGGGATTCTACGTGTACATTTAATGCCAAGTTCGCAAACAATAAGTAAAGCCGGAGAAAAGAAACTGGCAATAAAAACTCGCGGCCACTCTTTTCAAATTGCCAATTTTACAATGTTTGAATGTTTGTAAACTTGATATGGGGGTAAGGTAGGTATCGCGACTAATATACTATGTTACAGTTACACCATGTTAAAGGACTGACGCAAATTATATTATCAAAAAGTTAAGTTAAGCTTTAAAGGTGTTAAAGTCAAAAGTCAAAGTACTTTATTCACTTAGGTTACAAAATGGAACGCTTATGAACGTCAGACAAAATTTGGAATAAGTAGGATGATTTAACATTTAATGCCTAGTTCACAAGAGTAAAGCCGTGAGAAAAGAACTTGGCAATGAAACAATTAGGTTGTACAATTGACAACACCTGCTAAATGTGTACTGTGGACCCTACCTTTTTGCAATTTTCGGGGGGGGGTCAACCCCCCCACCCCCCCACCCCCCTCGGTACACCTGACCTTTATACAACGCACATTCATAGACATCGCTCACTGACATAGACGTGACGAACACCTTCTGAACAAAGTGGTGACTGATGTAGGTACGCCCGCTGCGCAAGAGTAATCCATAAATATTTGTTGTCCATTCATATAATTGTGAAGTCTCCAGCGACTCAAAGCTTGTACCCTAGTACGAGATGCATTTTTTTTAAAGATAACTATCAATGTGGGTCCCACATTACTAGCAATCCTGTTGGCCCTCCAGCTAAGCTCAATGACTTGTATTATTAGTGGGAGAACCGGCGACCTCACGATTGCGAGTACGACGCCTTAGCCTGTTGGCTAGGCATTGGACTCGCAATCATAATCATTAAAGGGGTAGCCTCATGGCTACCGCCGCTTGATTATGAAATACATATTAATTCAAACTAACTCAAATATCTTTATTTCGTAAAATCAGGTTCAAAAAATTATTAAATTATGATTGTTTGAAAAAAAAATGAGGTTAGGAGGCAGTTCCAAGTGTAATTAGATTAGATTATGAAAAATATTGGCAAACGTAGTGTTGGACGCCCTCAGGCCAGGTGGAGTGATGATCTACGCAAAACGGCTGGCAGGAGCTGGATGCGAGAAGCCGAGGATAGAACAAAGTGGCGTGCAATTGGAGAGACCTATGTCCAGCAGTGGATTGCGATAGGCTGATGATGAATGATGATGATGAATGAAAAATATTTCTTTACAAAAATGTTGAATAGGTACTTAGTCATTTTTAATATCGACTAAAAATTCTTATATTCCAAGCATGCCAAATGGTTACCAAAACTTTGACAATCGCTGTACAATAAATATGAAGGTATGTAACAACAATTGTGTTCACGTCGATCTGCGCCCGCGCACCGCGACGCACTACTGCCTTAGGGACTACACACATTTGTACAGAACACAGAAACTTGAGGTAAAGGCCCGTTTGACCGACTTCAAATGAAAACATGGGAAGTTTTAGGTGTTGTAAAAAAACTATACCCAGTTCATCCTTTAATGCCTCCGACTGCATGATATTATATTATGTAGGAGATCTTGTGTCCATCTTTTTTGTACAGGCACATTGATTTTTTAATATATTTTATATTTAATACCTTTTAGTGGTTGTAGGATGTAACAACTAAATTTTACCACAGAGATTGCCAAGAATTGAAAAAAGACGTAACGCAGACAGCGATACGTGGCAAAAAAAATGCCATTTAAGTCATGTTTATAACATTATATCGGCATCGCCATTTATGCTGGCTTATTTGCTTGCCATCTATAAGGCAAATTCCCAGAACGCTAGGTATGCACATTATTACGCTGACAGTTTCAGAGACAGGTCACAGGAGTGACAGAGGGCAGGGAATTGAGTTTTGCCTATAGGCAAAATAAGCCGCCATCGTGCGACGTTATATATTACATCTCACGATGGCAGCTCAATAAAACAATCATACTAAATTATGACTCGAAATCAGAATAATAATTTTATAATTTATTGTTCACTGCCTAAAGTACCCTATTGGCTTTAAATATTTATTTAAACTAATATTATAAATGTGAATGTAAATCTGTCTGTCTGTTTCACGCTTAAATAAAATTAAGTATGGAAATAGTTTGAGTCCCTGGAAAGAACATAGCAGTGTATTTATCGCGATAATCGATATCCAGGCGGGCTATAAAAATCAAACATACACATTTCTTGTCTCTGACGGTATTTTTACCTTCAGTATGATGGAATCCATAGCCCGATGATGTGTGACAGTGCCCTAAACGTTACATCAGTGTCTATTGTCAATTGTGGTGGCCAACACAATTGTCAGCGCACACAAACTGCCCACGTCTATCCTACGCTAATTCGTATCAACGATTCTACAACGTAACATGTCGCCTTAATATTGATAAAAACATTACTTTAATATTCTCCAAATTAGTGTCATCGAGTTACTTTATCTTTATTTTATCTTATTTATATAATAATACGTTAAGCAAAAAGGTTGTACCCCTTTTAACGAGAATTGCGCAGACGGAGGAATATGAAATTTCACACACTTATAGTTTAATAGAGGAGTGCGGAATGCTAAGATTAAAAAAAAGTACATATTAAAAAATATCTAAAAAAATTACGGTCGAATTTATCACCACGGGCAACCACTAGTTTTATATAATAGACTAGCTGTCCCGCGCAACTTCGTATGCGTAAATTTTCCCCGTTTTTGCAACATTTCTCGTCGCTACTCCGCTCCTATTAGTCGTAGCGCGAATAACATAGCCTATAGCCTTCCTCAATAAATGGGCTATCTAACAAAAAAAGATTTTTTTAAATCGGACCAGTAGTTCCTGAGATTAGCGCGTTTAAACAAACAAACAAACTCTTCCGCTTTATAATATTATAGTATAGATACAGACGAAATAATACACAGTAGGTCATATACCTTCTAGCAAATAAAACGTGTGACGGGTCAAACCCAAGTTTCGTTGGTCCGCAATGTAACCTGTTAACATTAAATCTGAAGCCCAATTAAGACCGTAGGCACACATAATTTAGCGAAAAAACAATACAAACTGTAACCTCTCGATTGTGAGTCTGATGCCTTAATTACTGGACTACCGCCACTTATTTTTACCCGACTGCGGAGGAAAGTTATTATTTGTTGTTTTGTCATAAAAACAGGTAAGGAGGCTATGAATCAGTGATAATCGAGAATATCAAAAAATGACTTTACCACCGTCAGCTTATTATTTTATTATCCAAAAAAAGTGTACGCAATTTCAATTATACACCGTAAATTTGAAGTCGTTTTGGAGCCCAAAAAAACTAAATAAAATAAATAATCTGTTTCAGTTTTTTTTTATATTGAAATTAACATCGTTGGCGGAAAATAATTGAGCACCACAATGTGCTCATTTATGTAGCGCTACTTGATTTAACGTAATAAGAATAGGTACTACGAACATAAGATAGATGTCATTTATAATTTTCCACCACTGCTTTAGGCAATTTAAGAAGGTAAACTATTATTTGGACTAGGTTATTAATATGGAGTTCAACATTTACGGCTCCAAAACGACTACAAAATCACGGTTGATAGTTAAATAAACTCGTATTCATACAAAAAGAAACAATTACTAGCAACTAAGCGCGATGGTTGCTGGTCGCTGATTAACTTTGAAGCCTGTAGGTTGCGGGCAGAGTTGCGCACGTGCCGCCCAATCTAATTACCGCTGCCTTGCGCGCGCGCAACGACTTGATTAACGCAGTTAGTGATGTGTTAGTGTCGACACTTTGTATCGATCGATATGTACCTTAAATAGTTTATTGATGTTATTTTATTATTTTTGAACTTACGGGATTTTTACACATATTTGATATATTATATAACGGTTGTTACCTTTACATATGAAATATTTAAAGGTAAGAACCGTTTATTTACCTAACGTTTCGATCTAATTGCACCGATTGTGGTCACGGGTCGATTGATGGCACCTTAGCGAGGTTTTTCAACTATCCTCGCCTGGTCTTCATTATTTTTATCATTCGTACCGTCGGTATTTCTACACACTACACTTACGACATCTTTACATGGGTCAGTAGTTCCTGCGATAATCGCGTTCAAACAAAAATAAACAAACAAACTCTTCAGCTTTGTTTTATAAATAGCTGACCCGCGCAACTTCGTCTGCGTAATTTTTTCACGTTTTTTTTCAATTTGGACCAGTATTATCGCGTTCAAACAAACAAACAAACACACAAACACTTCAGACAGTCTTATATTATTATTCCGCCAGATGTTCATAAGATTTTATAGCTTAAGTGAGTAAAGTACCTATTTAAGATTTCATTGACACTACCGTGTACCAAGTATGAACACCATTAGGGGCCGAAAGGTGTCTATACCTATATACGTATTTATTTCTATTTATGTATTACTACTATTCTGTTAATAAAAGAATGTGGAATTTTTTAATAATGTGTAATTTGTTTTTTTTTGTATCCTCCTAATTCTTATGAAAACTAAAACGTGGGCAACCGCATGCATTTAAAAATAATAATTAAGCTTGTTTTTAAGCCGTCTTTATGAAATAATTTTTAGAGAGCATAATTGAAATGATGAAATAATTATTTTAAATAATTATCAAATTCAGGTAAACACTGGAGCAAACATTGCTTTCCGCTAAAAAATAATTGTCCCCGGCATGCTATTTAGATCTCTATTTGAATTGGCTAACAACACTACAAAAATATTTTTTTAATTCGAACTAGTAGTTCCTGAGATTATCGCGTTCAAACAAACAAACAACCTGTTCAGCTTAATAATATTAGTATAGATAAACAAAGTGGTACCTAAGTTTCTCACTTAAAACCTTGTACATTTAATGGCTATCGAATTAAAAATCTATTTTGTAAATATTTTTCGACATATCCCTACATCACTAACCATGATTGAGCTTCACACATACCCAGTCTTGGTTTAACAATGCGAGTAATTCTCACTCGAGAAACGCTTACATACATAATGTATTACATTACTTATTGCAATCAACAACCTACTATTTGTAAATCATACATGTACCTTTATATTTATAGTATGTAATATTCGTGCGTAAGTCTCAACTCTTCATGAATAGAGTATAACAATCAAACTCTACGATTCAAACGCAAACGCAATTTCATTTCGTAAACTAAATTAATGATTGTTCCAAAACGTCAAATTAATACATACTAAAAGATTAATCAAATTATGATACGTTTGACAAAAAAATGAAGTTAGGCGGCAGTTCCAAATGTAAAGCTCATGAGAAGAAGGATTCGGAATAGATCCAGGCGGATCCATTCCATAACGGCATAACGTCACTTTTCTATAGATTCTTTGTTCTACAGATTGTACTACTGAGAGTATTTAAATTTAATCTGTACAAGAACTATTTAAATTTAGATAAAATTTGACCAGTCGTAATAGACCAGGGTCTTTATTCACTATCTTTTTTTTTCGTTTTCGCGTCCCGCGCTTTTGACTGTCAAAATCTTGACATAATGATACATAGAGAGCTGCGCTTATAAATGCATCGCGCATGCCGCGGACATCTTTGAGCCGCGCCGCGCATGCGCCAATTCGAGGGCTTGCCGCGAAATTGAAAAAGAACATCATCCGCCTGCTGAAAGGCTGAAGTATTGTAGCCGTTGTGCGTCCGAATCCACAAAATCTGTCACAGGCATGGTTGTTTATTACAATGTCATCAATGTTTTGGCGATTACAGCGACATGCGATACAATTGTAAATTATAAAAAAAAATCAAAAAGGTCTCACAGGCTTATAATGGTTGTTTATTACAATGTCATCAATGTTTTCATATGACGTTATCACGTAAAATAATCGTCCGTACACCGATTTTATAAACAACCATTTTTTTACCTTGACGAAATCACGTGTACATTTTCAATAACTCCAAATCAACTCAAAACACAACTACAAAATTAATTTACCCAATTAACAAAACAAACCCTTTAAAATTTCCCCACTTACCAATAAAGCGGAAGTTCTTATAATTGCACTACTGCTATACTCGTGGGAGATTCACCACATTGTGAAAACATTTACCAACAGGCCCTAGGCGACCAGCCTACCCTCTAATTATGGAGTAGCATGAACACTTGTGCTGATCACAGCACGTAAATATTAGGGAATCGGTAAAAGACCATGGGATGGGGTGGTCTGCGGTTAGAAGTACCTCAATTTTACACTTTAAAAAGGTCCCTGTAATTATTGACAGTATTGTTTTTAAAAAGCTAGAAAACAAGCAATTACTATACTGAATTAGGAATAAAAGTGTTTATGTCTTTGCATAGAAGCATAGTTAAAATCATGTTTCACAAAAGAATGCAACACCAAATCAGTGATTTCAAAACTTCGCTAAATGTAATTTAAGAGTCGCAAAACCTACAAATATTGAAGATAATTGTAACAATAACAATTCAACACAGAGTTTAATCCATCCCATCTGTTCTTACGACGCGTCGTAAATCGTAAGAAGACGACGTCTCGACGTCTGAACATCCGTCCAAATTGAAGATATACTTAGATGGATCTACTTTTTAATATACCTAAGTACTAATGCATGGAACCACATTCGTCTGACTCATTTAGGCATAACTTCTAGCTTTATACAATGGATAAGGTGTAAGGTGTAAGGTAATGGTTAAGCACTACAGGGACACAAACCTCCTCCCTGAGAGGATACGGGAGTAATAGTAATCAGTAATCCGCCACACAGGTCCAATTTTTAATTACCAAAACACTTAGATAGTAGACTTTTGATAAAATATAATGAAATTAAGTAGCTACTGTAACTTCAGACACTTTAGAGAATTCCCAAAACGCTACATTATCCTTTAATAGCCAATTTAAACTTTTAAATAACATTCTCAACTAAAAGGGTTCTATCTGCCCCAAGATGCGAGATAAACACTTTTTATTCATATGACAATCTAAAAGATACAATAGTTAACACATAATGCCTGTATCGGATAGCCACATTAGCACCGAAGATCCGATATCGTTCTAATGTACCAACAATGCACAGAAAAGATGTCCTGCACATCACACAACTGACAAATTTCAGACAACAATGAATGATATAAGGGTTAAATGGATAAAGACTTACAACCTTTCATCATAACTCAATTATAAATCATAAATTCAAAATTGAACTTTATGCTCGTATAAATAAAGGTGTGTGTTTTACAATGACGTGTTTTATAGGGTGAAAATACCAGTTGTCGATAGCAGGACGGCTATAGAAAGGCGGCTCGTTTGATACCGTGTCGGATGTCTCAATCGAAGGCTTTGCTGCGCCCGCGCCGGTCCACGTACGGACCTATTCTGTTTGTCAGCTTTTGTTTTCTGTTTTGATGTGTTGTGTTTTAGCTATGGAAATTATTTGATAAAGTATGAATGGGATTGACGGGGATTTTTTGATGGCGTTGAATATAGATAATAGAGGAATTATTTCATAAATTCAATTGTGATATAATATGTAAAATAAAATAAAAATTCTTGATAAAAATGAGCTTATTAATTTCTGTTGGTTTTTTTGTTAATCATTGTTGTGTTACTTACTATTATGTACCTTAAGTCTGCTAATAAAACAATGAAAGCTGACGTGATTAATTAAGGTACCAGCTTGTTTGTCAAAAAAGTATTGTTTTTTGTTTTTTTTTTTAAAGTTATAACACGCCAACGACTTTTATTAAAAAGTCGTTGGCAAAAAAATACTATTAATACCTGTAAAAGTACAAAGGCTGAACTTTGAAGATAACTAATACCTATATATTTCACAAACTAAGCATCCAGAATAACACCTCTACCTGTGAACCATGTTTGTATAAACATAACACATGTTAAACCCGGCTTTTTAAATATCCTTGAAGAATAATTACTTACGATAAATCAGGGATGAGCGTTGACAGGGTTAATGCCGAGGCGACAATTATTGTACCCTTTACCCTACTCATATGCTTTCATTCAAATTTAAACTCTATTTTACAATAATTAAGATTCCACTCCGTTTGTCATTTCGTTTCGTTTTAAGTCCTTATTGCACTAAGCCAAAAATGAGTATATTGTTCTCATAATGCGGATGCCTTTTTTATTGCGTCCTAATATGTACTAAGCCTTTGTACGATTGTATGGGCTATACCTTAAATAATGTATTTAGATGTGTTTGTTGTCGCGGCGAGATTCAAACAACACACAACAAAAAATGAAAATGTGTCATTATTATTGTCATAGAAATATTTTGAAGGTTTTGTGCCTTATTGCTCTAAATATATTTTTATGTAAGTAAATAAGTACAAATTATCTTTTACAATGTTTGTAATAAATAAACTAATCGTCTATCATTAAATAAATTATGTTGTAAAATAACATTGAAGGCTGTTTTGGTAGTATACTAAGAACAGAAATTTAGTATCTAATTTCGTCGCAATATTGCTTAAACAGTGTAGTCAAAAATACTTGTAATACAATGTTGTCTTATTATGACATTTATTACAGTAGTCACAGTGATTGAATTCAAATTATACAACGTGTAACAGAAAGGTGTGGTCAAACTTCACCAGCGAATAGTATATGTTATCAGTATTGCACCTACTAAGGTGCCATAGTCGATTGCATTATTATTACATAGTTAGAGCATATTCTTTTTGTCTAGCGAAAGGCATATGGCATCAGTATTAGGTACATATACGAGTCTGACGTCTACCCGTGACCGCGGCCGTTGCAATACGGTCGAAACGTCGGACCATAAAACAAAGGTAATTTTTACATTACAAAACATCCTCTCATCACATACCAACCCTTAAATTCGACCACACCTTTCTGTTACACGTTGTATAACCGCAATCAATACTATAACTTTGTCCGCAAACTGATACAGGTACACTGTCAATAATCTTATAGGATAGATTAGTAGTCGTAAATAGAATACAA
This sequence comes from Herminia tarsipennalis, assembly GCA_945859575.2. Taxonomy (NCBI): domain Eukaryota; kingdom Metazoa; phylum Arthropoda; class Insecta; order Lepidoptera; family Erebidae; genus Herminia; species Herminia tarsipennalis. Next base: position 1,083,103 of record OX243834.2, on the reverse strand, counting down.
TCAAAGAAAGATTAGACGCAGAATTGATGCCTTAATAACCACACATCTCTACAAGACAAGTATAAAGACTTTATATCTCTATGTTTTTCATTAGATAAACTAACTGTATTAAATAAATTAAAATCTATTCAAATTCAACTGGCTCAACTACCGAAAATAATTTCTTCACCACAATAACAATTTCAGGGGTATATAATACCCCACTTAATATATCCGAGATACCGCACTTAACCCTTTCACGGCGTCTACATTATTGTAAGTAACATTTAACCCTGCAAATAATCCCACTCGACGCGACCATTAAACCGGAAAACGCAAATTATACAACAAAGACATAACACATCTGCGCCCGCGCAGACCATGTCGATATTCAAAGATGTTCAGAAAAAACTGCTCAAATTTAAATCTTATTACCTTGTAATAAAAGTGTGAAGAAATTACTTTTGTTATTAATGAGATCCTTGAAGATTATTTATATATTGCTTTGCGAATTTGAACCTTGGTGGGTTGGGGTAAAGATGGTAGGTTAAAAGTAGATTTATTATTGATATAAGATATGTTTAATAAGTGCAAAAGGATGCAACGGTGCGGACAAATCCCGGTTGAGTTACGTAGGGTGACTATGAAATATAAAGACATAATACATATCTTTAGGCACTTTGAAATGATGAGTACTAATGTACAGTATATACACTAAATTTAACACCACCCCACCCCCGGTCAGTTAAAATCTCCGGCACACAAGTAGGTACGATACCTTTTTATGCGTAACTAGCTGATACGCGGTACTTCGTCTGCGTAAATTTCCCCCGTTTTTGCAACATTTTTGGGCAACAAATGGGCTACTACGTGGGCCGATACTGATAAGGAACCGGTCTAATTCCTTGTCATCAGATATGTTGAAGCGTAACCAATCATATAATGGTAAAATATAATGTCAAATATGTCAAGAAAACAGTATTTTTTAAATTCGGACCAGTAGTTCCTGAGATTACCGCGTTCAAACAAACAAAAAAACTCTTCAGCTTTATAGTAGAATAGATTTATAAAACGCGTTTGTTTTATACATTTTGTCGAAAGCGTACAAGCTGTTTCATGACTTTATTCACTTACTTAAGTCGAAATAAAAACTAATTATTTACAACTAGGGCAGCCACGATAGACGTTTACCTAGAGCTATGCAGCTAACATATTTATGAACAAACATGATAGAAATCCTTCATATTACTGTCAACTGGTACCGTACCCAAAAGACTCAGATGAGGCAACGTTAATCGTTGCACGTTGATAAGGTTTTTAATTATGTAAAATCAGTTTAGATCAGGAAATCCCAATAAAATAAGCCTTCAGGTCACCCTACAATAATCGCAACAGTGATAGTCAAGACGCAGACTCTTTCAAAGAGAGATGAGAAACATATTCTATTCACGCGCTATTAAACTGAACCTCTTTGCAACAAAAAAGTATTGAAAAATCATAAAAAGAGACTATTTTATACAAAAAAAATCATAAAAAGCCTCTTCTAAGTACTATGAATATTAGGATTAAATATTACATTGTTAGTTTCAAATATTATATTTTATACAATAGGGACGTATTTCGCTACATTAGCTTTGTAGGGTTAAAAGTAAATGTTTGTGCTAATCGGATTTTTTGAAGTGCCACTTTTGTCTAAAAAAAGGGTTTTGTGGTATAACGACCTTTTTTAAAAAATGAATTTAAAAGATAATGGGGATAGTATTACTTTAAAAGTAATCTTAGGGTTGTGAGGATTTGTTAACTGAATCAAACTGACTTATTTTTTGTTTCAGAAACCTAGGACTAGGTGGGAGATATTATAGTGCAGAATTATGTGCACTGTCTATTTCAACACTCTCATAGACTGATAGGACGAACATTAGATACGAGAGATTACAAAGAGAAATCTACGGATTAATTGCTTTTAAATATATGGTGACATTTTTTTTTTTATATCCGCGGCTCAACTATGAACCCGACAGTATGATCGTTGCTGAACCTCATTGATGTCTCGATCGCTTCAGTCTGAAATATGTCTAACTGTCTTGTTCGTTGCCTTTTCACGCCGAAATTAGATGGGGAGATATTTTGAGTCCCGGGGAAATAAATACGATAGTTTTTATCGCGATAACTGACATCTACGGGGAAATGTAAGTCTGAAAGGAATGGACCGAGATTTTGATGTAGACTCTTTATATGAAGGCTAGGGTTGTTCTTAATCTTTTTTTCGTTACTAGTAATCGTTATTATAACATATACCATAATTGTTACTAGTCTAGAACCAGCGATACAAAAATTAGTTTTTCTTCTAAACAGCTAACGGCCGGTCTCAATAATCTAACTGATGAGACCGGCCGTAAATCGATTTTCATTAAAGACGTTTAAGAACAACCCCAGCCTTCATATAAAGAGTCTACATCAAAATCTCGGTCCATTCGTTTCAGACTTACATTTGAAACTTAAAACATTTTTACGTCTCGCGCATAAGCAGCAAAAATAATGATTATTAATCTCATAAAACAATTTAAAAACCACAAATATCCAACCCAACAGCAATACCTATAAGTTATATTATAACTCATAAAAGAAAGTCGTCCCCATTTAATCGATAAAAACAATAACTCATAATGTGTTATTAGTTAAATCGTACCGTATCGGTATAAGTAAAAGCTCTCTATCTGAAATATTACATCGGCTCGATGACGGCCCTGTGTTTGTATATCGATTAATTAATAAATCGAATACCGAATCGAGATCTGGAGATGCATCGGTACACGCCGCCTCTAATTGAGTCAAGCCGGCACAAGAGATAATAAAATATTACCAACTTAATTTTAAATTTCGAACACTACTCAACATTCGAAAATAAACCCTAACTTCATATAAATAAGGTTTGTATTAATTTTGGTTGGCAGCAAGCAAGTAATGTCAATTTAGTACAAAAAAATAAAAAAGCGTTGACTAAATGCCGAGCATTTACCTGTCATATTATAAAAAAACGTCGATAGTGTATGGGAATCGATACGATTTTGATTAATGGCCGCTAAACTAGATTACGTTGTTGAAAAACATTATGGTTGATGGATCGTGTTGTGGGAAGTTTTTTTGCGATGCGGTTTTGAATAAAATGCAGCTGGTAAAAGCATTTTTCTTTTTTAAATATGGCAATACATATATTTTTTATTAATGATTGAAAGTGTAAAAAAAATATTACATTTTAAATTTCACTTCAAAATTTGAATACCAGAAATTCAGAATACCATTGAGATATAAAATGGGAACTCCGTTTTGCGGGGTAGGGAGTAAACCAATACTACTAAATGTCACGTGATAAAAATGAACCAATCACGTACATTATCTGCCTATCGAAAGTACTGCCCAACATACCCAAGATGTCGGTCAGCAAATGTCAACTGGATTAACTTGCTACAATTTTGGCCCGTTGTTTAGTGGGAGAAGAAAGTACAGCGTCAGAGTCTATTACCTTTTTTTAAAAAATAATAACAACACTAATTATAATTTTCTTTTTACACAAAGTTATTTTTGGTATAATGCACAGCTTAGACACTCCAACAAGATTTTTACTTCAAGAAATCATATAGAAAAAAGAAAATGAAAATATTGAAAACTTGCATAGTTCTAAGCCATTCAAGTTGCCCTTGTGTTCTTCGCGCTATCGTGCTCATTGCGTCCCGTAGTACCTACGTAATCCATTGATATTATTGAAAAATAAGAGTAGTGATTAAATTTCACATCACATTGTGAACAGGATTTGGACTATTAGAATGATTAATGAATTATTATTTTATAATTGAAGTATTTTTTATAGGCATTTCTTGCTAATTACTTTACAAATACAATAATTGTATTTTTGAAAGATAGAAATATTTGGAGTCCAGACTCATGAATCGAACCCGAGACTTCCGTAGCCAAACCGGGGCCAAAAGCGAACCACCTATCTGGACTATGTTGTGTATGTATTTTATAATTAATGTATTTTATATAATATTTGATAATTGATAAATATAATTTGGTCTCACAACCCTATTGGATTCCGTTACTCTTTCTGAGCAAAGAACTTTCAAGTTTGCACTATACCAAGAATAACGTTGTATAATTTTGCATTGCAGTTTCTTCAAAAACACACGACGCTCGCGCTGGAGGAAAGGATCAAGATTGCTTAACGCCACAAGAAAAATAAAGTATTTTATAACACATAAAACTACGAACATCTGTTTTCAATTAACCAAGTAATCCTGGACATTTCCTTCTCAAAAAATCTCCAAGTATTAGCCTTAACCCTGCAGTGCTCGCCGACGCAAATAACCCCATATACAGTTACCGCAGTTAACACCTCCGCTGCAATATTTAATCCTTTCGCTTGTATCGCGAAACTGTAGACGTTGGTAACCCGACGCCTGCTACACACAAAGCCAGCTTTAAAATGAGCCCGGGTCTTTAAGACCGAGTAGTGTATTCTGTGTATTAGCTTTCGGCTCGCACGCCTTTTAGTGTTGGTTTGTGAATGGAATTATGTACGGTCTGTTGTAATTGCAGGTTAACATTCTTTATTTTGGTTAATTGATTCTTTAAAAGGCTTTTTACGCGGTAGGTTTGTGGTTAAAATTGGATTCGTAATCAAAAGGTCGTAGTTTCGGATCTCACGTCATTACACTAGCAGCTATTTCTTGCATGCATCGAATACTAGCTGAAACACGCAACTTTGTTTGCAAAATTTTTCCCCCGTTTTTAGAACATTTTGATTGCTGATCTGCTCCTTTTGGTCATAGCGTGTAGTAGTGTAGCATGATATAGCCTACAGCCATCCTCAATATTTTTTTTCAATTCGGACCAGTAGTTCCTGAGATTATCGCGTTCAAACAAACAAATAAACTTTTCAGCTTTATAAGTATAGACTTATCTACAACTTGAATCTTTTAAAATATGTTTATCAGATCAGTTTAGTAGTCAGTACAGACTCTGCCTAGTTTAGAATCAGATGACCGTATTTAAGTTGTGTTTCTCAATATACTTAATTTAATAATTTAATCGTCAATTTATGAAAGTAATGCATCCTATACCTGTAAAAAGTTCCTTAAGCTTGCTTCTGGAACTTTTTACTGTGTTGGTTTTACGCAAACGCGTACCATGCTGTGGGAATAGGTGCCCACTTGCCACGTGGCGGTTCCGACACGCGATAATTTAAACATAATTCAACAACACAACATCAGTTAAACATCACACCCTTTCACCAAAATCGGGTGCTTAAGTGGCAGAACATTCACTAGAGCACCCGATTTGTATTTATAGGTATATCCAATACTAAGTGTACTAATCCTTGTCTGTGCCATCTTACAAATTTTAAGATGGAAAATGACAAAATTGTTCAGTGGCGGCAAAATCTTTCATCCCCCCAAACGAACATCTTGGATCCGCCATAATTGATATTTTTTTTTATGAAAGATAACTAGCAATGTGAGATTGAGTAGTCCCACATTACTAGCAATCTTGTTAACCCCTCCAGCTAAGCCCTAAGGTTTGTGTTAGGAGTAAGTTCACGTTAGTAGTATAATGGGTAGGATTCAAACCCGCGACCTCACGATTGCAAGACCGGTGCCTTAGCAATTACGCGAATTAAAACCCTTAAAAAAACTGGCTACTTAAAAAGAGTGGCATGTTTATTGAATGGTGAAGTAAATGACTCAACATTTACTTTGATGTCAACGAGTTATCACTAGTATTGCTTATGGCTATTTAAGATATTGAAGTAATATTTTGAATTCGAATTTGACTTGGCCTGGTGATCTAGTCGGTCTAGTCGTTAGTGACCCTAACTGCTAAGCCAAAGGTCATGCGTTCAATCCCCACCCATGATAAATCTTTGTGAAAATACAAACATTTATCCTGGGTATAATATTATGTGTATATGTGGTATAATTCATCTGTAATACGAGTATGTATGTATATAAAAATGCACAAGTACATTTTCCCGTTGTCTAGGTGCTAAAGTATAAGTTCTGCCTAGTTTGGGATCAGATGACTGTGTTAGTTGTCCCAAAATATTATATTATTAATAAAGTTACAGTCGATAATGCAAACCTTTTGTTAAATAGAACCTACATTGAGATCCGTGCGAACTGAGAATACTGGCAAAAACACCTGTTTTCATTTATTATTGTTACAATTATGCGGGGTACAGCTGATAACAGTTTTAAATAAATTCCCATACCCATATAAAAATGAAACCAAATACTGTTAAATAAAGGTAGAAAATCGGCTTTTTCGCGAATCAAAGCCTTGTTCTAAGTCTATTCAAAGTATTCATAACGTTAAAGGTTTGTGGATTACGTCCTTTGTGCAAAATATATCGCGTTTCGAAGATCGCGTGTCAAAAATGCCGAAGACGTCTAGTAGGCGTTTTAGTGGGAAAAGTTCACAGGTGGGAACGGGGTTAATCCTTGAGTGTAACAATGTATGGGTCTGATAGACCGAGGTAGGCGGTGTAGGGTTGCGTTTGCATTATTAGCTGTTTAGCGAATTGTTGGCGCTAATAGTTTTTAATGTATTTTTCTTTGTTACATTATTTTTTGTAGAAATTCGCGGGTATTGATGTGTAGTCTTTTGAAGATTTTATAAAATTTTGTAGACTTTTTGCAGTTTCTGTAATGCTATCAATATAAAGACTAGTGACTAATAGAAAGGCATACTCTGATCAGAAGGTAAGGGAACGTTGAACATTTTTTGACCCCTCCCTCCCCTCGGTGACCACTCATAGTAGATGCCAAGACCCCCCTCCCCCCTTTAGTTTTCACCTAGTAATTCATAATTATGATTTTTAATCATTTCAAAGGCAAAAACTGTGAGTTTGAAAAGCGCTAAAAACTGCGCGCTGTATTTGAATACTGAGCCACCCCCCCCCCCGCTCCTGTGACTGGCCGTAGTATTTTAAAGACTCCGCTCCCCCCCTCCCCAAAACGCCCAAAACGGGTCACGTAGTATGGGTACGTACCCTAAGCTTTCTCTCGACTAACACACACATAGAAATTTCTCGCGGACACAGAATCTCGAACTACTTTGTTTCAAAGCTGTTCCAAGGGGTCCATAAACAAGCGAAGTAGGTATATATAAAGCTTGCTTACTATACTCTCGGTATTTTGTGACTGGGTAAAAGCTTTCATATAGAATGTCTGTCTGTCCATGTCTGTCTATCTGTCCGGCACACATAAGCTACTTGAGGGACCCAAGTAGCTTATGTGCATTCACTATCTTTATTTCGTTGTCGTGAATAGCCTGCGAGAACTGACGCATGCGCGGTGCGCTCAAAGATGTTCACCGCGCATGCGCGTTAATGCATTTCTAAACGCAGCACTCTACCGCTCATGCGCGATGGATATATTAGAGCGCACCGCGCATGCGTCAATTCGCACGGGCTAGTCACGACAACGACATTAAGATAGTGAATAAGGACCCTGCTCTTATATATTAGTATCTATAGATAGATTTGCAGTAAATGCAACAAGCCATGAGTCTTTTTACTTGACAAGACAAACGTAAGTGTTCTCAATCAGACTGATACCACTGTTCCAGACTACGCTTCCCTTGTGCCCCGCCAATTTCTGCGTTACGTGTATTTTCGCTAATTCCCGCGGCGCAGTATCATAAGCCGGTTCTAAAAGTGCTTATATCTTGCATAAGGCATCGGACTCACAATCGTGAGGTCGCAGTTTCGAATCCTACCCATTATACCGACGTGAATCCACTTCTAACACAAGCAATTGAGCTTAGCTGGAGGGGTTAACAGGATTGCTAGTAATGTGGGACCCACAATTCCACATCTCTTTGTTTAAAAAAAAAGAAGTCACACTTTATACGTGTGAGCATAGATAACTAACCTTTACCAAGTACATGAGTGCGCAATATTCGGAGTCACCGCGACGATCACGCGCAGCCGCCTATGCGCAAGCGCAGGTCTGCAGGACTATCGATGTGTCACACACTTGACATTAATGACTGGAGTTTCTTTTTTCTCAGGAAGGTTATTCATTCTATTTTAAAAAATGAATGAAAAGGAAGACAAAATGTTTGCTAGTTAAAATACTGTTATACGGTGCACTTGTAGTCGTTTGCAGTCGAAACTTCATATCAATAACATAGTTAATAAAAAAATATATGTATTTCTATTATATTTTTTATTATAAAATATTTTTTTGTAAACATCACCCTGGGCGCAGGGCATTCTTGGGCCACAAGTGCTTAATTATTTTCCGCAAACGACATTAATAATATTTTTTACTAGCTGTCTCGTGCAACTTCGAATGCGTCAATTGCTGCTCCGCCCCTATTGGGTCGTAGCGTGATGTTATATAGCCTATAGCCTTCCTCGATAAATGGGCTAACCAATATTTTTTCAATTCGGACCAGTAGTTTCTGAGATTAGCGCGTTCAAACAAACAAACTCTTTAGCTTTATAATATAATTATGTAGATACAGATAAAAAATATAATCAATATTTTATTAAACTGGTATTATTTATAGACTAGGTTATTGATATTTACGAGTTCATAGTTTTCGGATTCAAAATGTTTACAAATTAAGGTTGTTTTTTTAAGGGGTTGGGACATTAGGCCCTCATTAGAAATTAGGTACTTATAGGTAAATAACTAACACAATCTTATCACGATGGTCATCAATATGTCGAGTTTTGAAAACGTTGGAGTTAAGGACTTAATCCGTTTATATAGATACATACGCTATCTGTTTATCTGTTTGTGATGCGTTGTCTCTAAACATATTGACGCACATAATTACAAATCCCTGATAGTACAAATAAGTACCTATAGGTTAAATTAAACGTTCTAGCAAAACATGAAAAATAAACGAGAATAACATAAAAAGTTAACGAAAACTAAAACTTTTTTTAATCGCTTTAAAAAACGGTGTTTCTCTGTTTGATCAGTATGTATGCTCAGAAGCTACTGAACCGATTTTGATGCAGGTTTCACTATTCGATTGCATATTTTTTTGGGAAGAACTTTTTTTTCCTTAAAAGCCGTTCATTTAAGTTTTACAATTCGTAGTTCTTAACAAAAAAAAAAAAAAAAGTTATTAAGAAAAATGAAGCGCCTTCAAGGAATAAAAAAATTCAAACTAGCTTATCACCGAATGCAAATATCGATGACTCACTCCTATGTTTTAGTCTATATCTCTGGTGTTTTATAAGTTTATACAACGTTTTATACACTAAAACCTTTCCAGAAAAATATTCAATCGAATAGTGGAAACTGTATCAAAATCGAGTTGGTAAAACTACCTCTTTTGAAGGGGTTAAAAATATAATGTCTAATAATTTTCTTAAAACAAAACGCCCGCTGCTCCGCCCCTATTGGGTCGTAGCGTGATGTTATATAGCATATAGCCTTCCTCGATAAATGGGCTATCCAACACTGAAATATTTTTCAATTCGGATCACTAGTTCCTGAGAATACCGCGTTCAAACAAACAAACTCTTCAGCTTTATAATATTAGTATAGATTACGTTATTTACTTCAATCCGTGCCTTCAAAATGATCGCACTGCAATCCTGCTAACGTCCATTTATAAATAAGAGTAAGTATTGTAGCGCTTTAGTGGAACACGAAAATTGTTTTATCGTCAGAAGGAGCCGACAGTACCGCGGGTTAATCTCGCCTCACACCTCACTGAACACACATCAAAATTAGATTAAATGGACCCTTCGCAGCATCTTAATACTAAAGTCACAAAGTCTGTAGATTAATCTCTAAGTTTAATACAAAAATGGATGCCTTGAAGTCGCCGATCGCCGGATGCTGGGCTATCGATGAGGTAAATAATCTGCACTGTGTAGGAGGCGACTAATATATTCGTCGTAGGTATTTGTACCTGAGATAATAATAATAATAAGTAGTTTATTTCATCTCCACAAATGTCATAGTTCTCAATAGATACACAGTTGACATAATGGACATAAGTTTACAATTTATGAGAGATCTGGAGTCTAAACTTGAAGCGGCTGTAGCCTAATGGCTAAGGAGTCGGTCTCGCAATCGTGAGGTCGCGGTTTCGAATCCTACCCATAACACTACCGACGTGAACCCACTCCTAACACAAGCCTTTGAACTTAGCTGGAGAGGTTAACAAGATCGCTAGTAATGTGGGACTCAGTCCCACATTGCTAGCTTACCTTGTAAAAAAAAAAAAAAAACTAAGCCTAAGTCATATTCTAGAACTTCAAGCCCATTTCCATTACTTGAATTTATTTTTGACATTGTCAGCATAGTGAGTAACAAAAGCGTGAAGATACTTAACTATAAATAGAAACGCAACTATTATTGTGTTATTGTGTGGTGTGGTGTGGTATGTGTGTGTGCATGTGTAAATAGCGCACAGAGATATTTAGATATATTTATGTTTATTAATATTTACTGGGTGTAACAGAAAAGTGTGGCCAAATTTCAGCAGCGGATAGAGTATGTTATCAGTATTGCACCTACCATGGCGCCATAGCTGCTTGCATTATTATTACATAGTTATAGCATATTATTTTTGTCAAAATTCAGTAGTGAAAGGCGTATGGCATAAGAATTATACCTCCCCTGGTACAAAATTCAATTAGATTCATCAGAAAATCAAGTCATACTTATTTCATTCATAAATTAACGAATAAAAAAATAATATTATTTTTTTAGTGTATTTTTATGGGCACACACCAACCCTTGAATATGACCACACCCTTCTGTTACACCTTGTATGTGAATGTGTGTTTTACGGTCTTTGTGGCGCGGTGGGAGTGTGTCCGACTGCTACGCAAGAGGTCGTGGCTTCGATTTCCACACGGGACACCATTTTGTGTGATCAACAAATTGTTGTTCCGAGTCTGTGTGTACTTTGTGTCCGTGACTTGTATGTTTGTAAGTCCCCCGAGACACAGGGTTTGTACCCTACTGTGGGAGTCGTCTTTTACAAAAAAAAATTTAAATAATATAGGTATACCTTACTACTTATTAAATAAGAATTATTATAACTTAAAGGATTATTTAGAGGATAAGACATTTATAAATAAAATCTGATATGGATAATAATTGTAATTTAAATATAATTGTTATGTAAACATAATATAAATTTTCAATAATTGTAATTGTATAATGTTAGTTTAAATTTGAAGGTTAGCTCTACTCGCAGTGTACACGTAGATTTGCACGCCATAGCCATGACAGAATATGTGAACTAAATAATTGTAACAACTAATGTATCATATTTTGGCAAATAAATAATATTTATCTATCTACTTTTATATTAACTATCTTTAGAACTGTTTCAGTTTGTATATAATTTAGATTAGTCAGTAACTTTTTTAGAATATATTTGCATTCTCTTCTACTGCAGTTTTCTATGTACAATGATTTTATTGTGTTTAGGTAATGAAATTGATTAAACACCGGTCAAATGTGTAGGTACTGTGTATTGTGGGGGGGGGGGGGCACAATACACAGTACCTACACATTTGACCGGTGTTTAATCAATATTGTGCCCCCCCCCCCACAATACACAGTACCTACCATACTATTAACTTCCAAATCCCCTCCCCCCATGGGTAAGCCCATACACTTGCTCCTATTAGGCTGGTCTTTAATTATGTGGCCGCCGTCACCGAAATCGGTTAAAAAACCATTATTAATGGTCTATTCAGTGCTTAGACAACAAAAATGACGAATATTTTAAATGGTAACAACAATAATTATGTATTTTAATCAAATTAATTTCGTTTATTATTCAGGTTAAGATTAAGAAATATTGCATGTTGGAAATATTGCCGGCGAAATATGTGAGACCACTATCTGACTAACATCTTAATTATGTATACCATGTTTTAGGGAATAAAAACTCATTTCATTTCATAGACTAGCCGCTATGACCGAACTAGGATAATATAAAGTCATATATTTTTATCTAACGCGTTCAATTAAAATTATAATCCCAAATCTCTATCAACAAAAAAAGCGTAAAAACAAATAACAATAGTGAAATATGATGAGTATCTCTATGTAGAGATGATCACAAAACTAACAAAGCTAATTCCATTAGCAAGAAACTGATAGAGTGGTATTGTGCGCCCGCGCAGACTCTACGTAGAGTTAGACAAATACGCACTTGATAATATCATATACAGGGTTATGAAAATTTAGAGGCTTGATTAAACTAATGAAGGAAATATCAAGGCGTTTTATGTATAAGTACAAGGGGTTAAAACTACCTACATGGGTATTTCAACATACAATGCAATAGCCATAGAATACGTTAATAGCAAATAAGAAACTCAGGAACGTGATGTTTTACACTTCCTGATTAGTTATTAAAATATATATATTAGGGTTCTTAATCGCGTGAATTATGACCCGTAATATATATATTTTCATAATGTGTACAAATCGCGAAAGTTTATCAACATTTAGTTATTAAAATCTTTAAAATAATGCAAAGTTACCACAAATGCCTAAGCACGTGTATGTAAGAATTCTGAATTTTTTGTTTTGCATCTTATGTGAATAAAGAATTTTGAATTGAATTGAATTTTAAATATAAATTTATTTGTTTACAATTTAGTATAAATAGCTTAGTTTTAACCACAATAAACTAGTACATAACTAACATAGGATCTCGTCTCTTATTTGCATCTCGCTATAATACCTATTGCATTTGCAAACAAAATCACCAAATTTCAATCATAAGTTTCTTATTTTCTTGAATTTAATAATTATTTAGGTATTTAAATGTCAAGTCAAATTAGTAAGTATATTTTATTGAAATGTCAAAACGATTAGCTTTGTAGAGATTTTTATGCCATTAAACATTATGACGTCATATGTTCTGGTGTCGAATCATTTAATTTTAAGGCGCTATTCCATTATTTAAGTCTTACATACAAGAATGACGTCACATGTGCGTACCTACAAGTTGCTTACATTGGAGACATGTTCATACCATCAACAACATAACATCTTGATTTCGATTGTTATACAAGTCTACCCGTGACCACGGCCGTTGCAATACGGTCGAAACGTCGGGAAATAAACAATTATTTACGCGATTAAGACCCGTAGCTTATAAAATTCTATAAAGTTCAAATACGTCATAATATTTTTTTTTATAAAAAGACGACTCCCGCAATAAGGTGTAGTCGGTTCAATTTTGAATATACCTCACCCTTATTGTTTTATGTATGAGCCAACTATGTCCGTTATTTTAAAACTCATAAAATATGCCCTAACATAGGATTACAGCAGCAGTAGGTACCTACTTAATCATATTCTACGAAAAATCTGATTAAGTAGCTTCTACAATAGATTATTTTATTTTCAAGAAATCTTTAGAAGTAAGTATTAAAACATGTCTGTTGTCTACATTGTATTTGAACAAAAGCATATTGTGACTTAAATTTAAACATCATATTATTTAGTAAAACATTGCTTTTGTCATTTTTTACATACTTATTGTCAAAAATGTATTAAAATAATTTAAAAATAACAACAAAACCATTCTAATCTCTTCTTAACTCTTCTCCAGGTAACAATTTCATCGATAACTAAATACAATAACTGGCGATAATCTTTCGCTAATCAACACCCTTCAAAAGCCAACTTTAATCCCATAACTCAGAGTTTAAATTTGCTTACAAAAAACATATCTCTCGTCGCACGGACCTCGAAATGTTTCTAATAATTAGTTATCGTTGATCATCGGAGCTAAACCACATTAATAAAGATATTAAATGCCTTCTTCATAACATTGATAAGATATTTCCAACCTTACTTTTATAGCCATAAAGTTTAAATTTCTTCAGGTGTGTTAGAAGAAGGCGGTGAGTTCAAAGTCAACGGCATCTGTCGTGTAGCGCGTACAAAACCAATCAAGTGACAGAGACATCGGCCACAGAGTAAAAAATATTGTTTGGCTACTTTTTGATTTTTTATTTTGGAGTGACCGCGGGTAAAAATAACTGAGCGTGGGTTGGACGCTGTGTCTGAGTTTGAGGATATCCTTCGCATTGTTGATAACTGCTTTCGATGGAAATCGGTATATCCGTTTAAGAACTACAGATGCTACAATTATATGAGACGATTAGCTGTCCCGCGCAACTTCGTCTGCGTAAATTTTTCCTGTTTTGCAACATTTCTAATTGATGCTCCGCTCCTATTGGTCGCAGCGTGATGATATAGCATATAGCCTTCCTCGATAAATGGGCTATCCAACAGTGAAAGAATTTTTAATATTCACATCATATTAACAAACAAACTCTTCAGCTTTATAAATATTAGTATAGATTAAAACAAGTGGGCATGTAACTTGGGCGCGCTTTTTAAAGTCTCGAGTTGCAACTACTGATACAATTACTAACTTCTGAAAATTACAGGGTATTTCTTTAACAAATGCTTAAACTTATTTACTTCTGAAAAATACAGCTCTCTCTATTTACAAATCCTGAATTAATTCACTTTCTAAAACTCTAAAAAAGAATTAAAAACGGTTTGTCAATTTGACACATTCTTAAAATGCTCGAGTCTTAACTTAAACATAGTAAAAGTTTGAATAAAACCAATCCTAAAATTTTAAATCTGCAATATTATCGAATCCTGAATTGTAACAATAATTTCATTTTTGAAATTTTGAAGTTCAGACCCATGAATCGAACCCGAAACTTCCGTATGCCAAAACGGGGCCGGAATCGAACCATCTATCGGGACTATGTTACTGATTTTTTTTTTTTCTATTCTTTCCTGCACGCCTGTTGGGCTCTCGCTTGCGCCATCTAGCCGCTAGTTTAAAACTATCACGGCCTTTGTTATTGCTTCATCACAGAGAGCATTTTAACAAATTAAGTCCAGACTCAAGTCCGAGACTTCCGTTAAGCCAAACCGGAACCGGGATCAAACCATCCATCAGAACTATATGTCATATTTTTCTATAATTAATCTACATCACCTAAAAAAAAAGAATCCAGAAAATTAGCAAGTCAAGTAAAAGCTACCACTGAAGCTAAGTATAAATTTGATAGAAGCTTTCAATTCTACCCGAGGTTAAATCAGACGTAGGTATTTATGCCGATTGGCAACTCATTCAATATATTGATACATCTCAATCAAACACTGAATAAGTGTTAATTAAGTATCATACTACACAGTAAGCACGCAACGATTATAACACTTTTAAGATTATGCTACAATTATATATTTGAAATTCTGAGGTTTGAATTGAAAATTTACAAACATTAGGCGACTACATACTGATTGTAATAATGGTCTCTTAACGTCACAACGACGTGCACGATCTATTCTCTCACTCTCCCAATCTGTTTTAAAAGCTATTAAATGTTAAGAAAATCCCAATACGTGCACAATATGCAAATCAACTTTGTACCTTAAAATGTAAAACTGCATTAATGACAAAAAGCTTCTTTGGCATGGCTCCCGTAATTTATAATAAAATACCAGAAGTAATAAAATGTGTTGGACATTTTCAAAATAAAGCTTCAGGAGCTATTAGTTAAAAAATGTTATTATGCAGTAAGCGAGTTTTGGATGACCACAGTCACGCTTAAATCTGTATTAATCTTATAAGTGCGCTATATTTCTATGTAATAAATATTTTTAAGATTTGTAATTTTTGTAATATTTTCTATGTTTGTAAACGTGTATGTTTAAGTTTTATTATTATGTCCGCTTTTTACATTTGTTTGCCTTAATGGCATTTATTACAAACCTATGTCTACAAACAAATAATTCTGATTCTGACTCTTATAATCCAATTGAATGGAAATTGGACACGACCGGAGATTAGGCACAGGACCGACAATTAACGTGCTCTGCGAGGCACGAAGGAGTGCGACATTTTTCTGAAATGACCATTCATTGGACAGTGGTAACATTTTTAAACCTCGTAGAAATTTCGATCTCCTCAGAGGTACGATACACTCTGACTGTATAAGTGTAGTTCCAGCTTTAAGTAGTAGATAATCTAATTGCGAATCGTTACTCGGCTGATTATCTCTATTTTTTTAGCATTAACACAATATGTGTGATTAATTGCAATATCATAAATCGTGATGATTACAATTATCAGTTTGCAATATGTTACGTTTTTATGCAACTAAGTTATCAAACATAGACAGTGGAGTAGTGCGAATCCGTATGACTTCTATTACGACATTCGGGCTCAATTCCTATAAAAAGCTTACTGAAATTTAATAATTAAAGACTAGCGGACGCCTCGCGGTTTAAACTGCATAGTTCCCGTTCACGTGGGAATACAGGGATAAAAAATAGCCTATTTCACCCGGGGTTAGTGTAGCTTCACAACGATGAAAGAATTTGTTCAAATCCGTCCCATAGTTTCGGAGCCTTTTCAATACAAAACAATACAACTTTATAATATTAGTATAGAAGTATAGATATAGATTAGTATAGATATAGATATAGAAGTATAGATATAGATTATCGTGCACTCGGACGTTTCGACTCCAAACTGCTCAAAAATACAATCACCCACAAGATTATTGTATTGGCGCCGTTTGGCAGCCTCCGCCGATGCGGCAGCAGCGCCGGCGCATCCCTATGTGCCTCTAAGTTGTGACAGCGCAAGGGTGTCGACGTAAATTAGTCCCACACCAAGATCATCCACCAAGGTGACAACGATATACCATACTTCCTAAGTGAATAAAGAATTTTTAGTTGTACCACTGTACACTATTATGCAAAATTAATAAACAAATTGACCAAAATTCAATATAAAAACTCCTACAAAAAACTCTAAACAGAAACAATTAGGTTATTTTATTATTGGTAACATCAATAAGATGAAACAAGCCGTAGTTTTTGCCGCGGCGGCGCTCGCAATTCGTCTCGTTTGTTTATCGAGTGCGGTTATTAGTCGGGAACTCGTTTCTACGGCTGATGACGCGAGTGATTGATTGGGATTGGGGAAAGGGATCGCCAACCGTTGGACAGTACTTTCACTTGCTATTAGTGATTGTTGTGGCCTGAAAATGCCTGAAAGATAGATAAGATATATAAGAGATCTTCCCCAAAATGGAACAAAGTTGTAGCAAACGGCAAAACATACTTTTATATAAATGTATTAATACAATTACAAATTTAAAATAAATTAGACATTACAGTTATGTAAATAGATAGGTCCTACCTATTTATATTATAAATAATAAAAATAATAATTTAAAAATATAACCGACTTAAAAAATATACTGAACTAACTAATATTTATTTATTTATTTATTTATTTATTTTGTTTATTTGCATAAAACAGGTAAGTACAAGCTGGTAAACAAAACATAGGTAGCGCTGTATTATTACCCTTTAAGGGCGTGCAAATTTTTCATATACAATAATAATAATTATAGTTTAAGATTACATACATTAAATGAAAAAAATAAAAAAATAAAAAATAAAAATTAATTAATAATCGAATAATGATGTCCCAAATTAAATGTCAAACAATTTTAAATTATGTCAAAGGAGTAGGTAAAAATAAATGCAGATTAGTAAAGAAATTAAATTATGAATTTATAAAAAAGTTAAATATGTAGGATGTCAAAAGAAAAAGATTTCTAAATAAATGTCAATGATTTAAATAATTTATAATTTATCTGTCAAATAGTCTGAGACTTCATAATAACATTTTTCATGTAATAAATTTCTTAATTTTAATTTAAATATATTTACATTACATTCCTTTAAATTAATTGGTAATTTATTAAATATTTTTGGAGCCATTGCAAACACACTGTTGTGCATTAGGGTCGTATTTGTCCTACGCATGCATAATCGGGTTCTGTCTCTTTGTGTTCGACTGTTCGTGTCAGATGCCAGGACAAACAGGTTTGGATTCATTTTTACAAACACCGCCACTTCATATATGTATAAAGATGGCAGTGTAAGAATCCTATATTTTCTGAAATACGGTTTGCAGCTATCGGTCGTTCTAAGAGAGAACATTGCCCTTATGCAGCGTTTTTGTGCTTTAAATACACTGTCCTTAGCAACTGAGTTGCCCCAGAATATTACCCCATATCTAAGGACCGACGCTACTAATCCATGGTATGCAGTTAGTAGCGCATTGACGTCTATTATTTGTGAAAGTTCATGTAGAGCATAAACTGATTTACTAACCCTTTTGCACAATTGCTCCGAATGTAGTTTCCATGTTATTTTCTTATCTATTACAACACCTAAGAATTTAGTGGAATCTACTTCTTTTAAAGTTTGGCCATTTGCACATATATTTAGATTTTTTATTGTTTGAATACGTTGGCTGAAATGCATTACAATTGTTTTTCCCATATTAGCTTTTAAGTTATTTGCAGTCAGCCAATCGATAACAGAGCACAGAGCGTTATTGATGTCAGATTCATATGTTCTCTTATCTTTACATTTAATGGAGATCGTACTATCGTCCGCAAATAGGGCTATTGGATTCTTAGTCACATTAGGTAGGTCATTGATGTAGATTATAAATAACAACGGTCCTAACACACTACCTTGTGGTACGCCGAATTGTATTTTGCGTGATTCTGATTGATAAATCTCCTCGATTTTTGTTACACTGTTAATTCTAGTGACTTCAGTGTATTGCGTTCTGTTTTTAATATAGGATTCTAAAAGTTTCAACACATTGCCTCTTATACCGTATGCATTCAGTTTATCAAGCAAAATAGCGTGGTCTACATAATCAAATGCTTGGGTCATATCCAGATATATAGAGCAGACAGGTGTTCTATTGTCTACACTTTCCATAACAAACTCTAGGAAGTCGTAAATGGCCATATTTATTGACTTATTGCATCTAAAACCCTTTTGCTCTTTAACTAAAATGCAGTTTTTTTCTAAATAATCATTTAGTTCCTTATGTATATATTTCTCAAATACTTTTGAGAAAATAGGTACCAGGGCTATAGGTCTGTAATTATCTATATTTTCTTTACTTTCCTTTTTAAACATAGGTTTTATGATAACTGTTTTTAATTTATCTGACAAACAAGTCCTCTAAGTCTTTATTTTGAGGTATGGGGGCGTGTGATGACAATAACTTGGGTGCTCCATCTAAACTTTTTTCAATGCATATTGTAGATGAGATATTTTTTTTACATATTGGGATGTTTTTAGTTATTTCAGGACATTGTACCAAAGGTTGGTGTGAGGGACTTAATGTTAGGTCAACATCTGTTTGAACTTGTTTGTGGTTTGATGAACCACTTACAAGGTCCTTTTTTCTTCGGTGTCCCAGGAGCTGATTTCCCTGGACTGCTTGCAATTTTTTTGTAAAGTGTATTTTTACGCCGTAAAGAATCTAGTTCATTTTTCATTCCAGTATTTTCTAAAGAGAGCTTGTCTATTTCTTCATTAGCGCTAAGCAAATTCATGGTAAGATGTTCAACTTGTTCTTTCAACTTATTAATTAAATCAGTGTCTTCATCATCTGATTCGTCCGGAACGCTATTACTAGTGACATCTATTTTTGAGTGGTCAAGACTTTCATTAGTGTCCGACTGTGATGAGCTCTTGCGAGCCTTCCTAAAGGTGATGTTTTCGAAGAAATTCATTTTTTAACACAAAGATGGCGTGGTTGTTTATTATTTTAAACTAAAGTTTCTAAGAAAACATTAGTTCCTGGAACACTTGAAATAATCACAAAAAGTGTACACGTGATGACTAGGGTTTGAACCGACGACTATATTCTTGCCAGTCCAATGCACTCCCAGACTAGCTACGACTGGTATGAATTTTACTGTCGAAATGTAGTACTACTATGTAAAGGTCTTAAGTTTTTTGAATTTATCAGATCGGTTATGATGAATCACTCCTAAGGAATTTTTTTTCGCATTCCAAACACTTAGTGAGCAGATGATGTACACTTTAACTTTGTTTTTTATCACAGTTTCTTTAGTTTTGTCCTGATTTATTGTTTGATAATTAACGTAGTTTAATTAGTATTGTCTTCTTATTTTTGTCGTCTTTTAATATAATCTGAATTAAAGTTTTGAGGTCCACTTTTACACTTTTTATTATTTTAGTATTTAAACATGATTTGCACCACCATAGGACTTGATAGTATTCACGCACTCTACACTATGTATTAGTCACAGTTTTATAGCATATAATATTATAAAGCTGAAGAGTTTGTTTGCTTGTTTGAACGCGATAATCTCAGGAACTACTGATCCGAATATTTTACTGTTGGATAGTCCATTTATCGATGGCTATAGGCTGTATAACATTACGCTACGACTAATAGAAGCGGAGCATCAATGAAAAATGGTGCAAAAACGAGAAAAATTTACGCAGACGAAGTTGCGCGGGTCAGCTTGCACTTTTATACACACAGAATTAACCTACGTTGTTTGAGGTCGGTGCTAGAATATATCCTTATCAAATTGTCTCTAATAAACTGCTCTGGAGCAAAAAAACAAAAACCCATTTATTTTCGCATTCATATTACTAGAATTAAATTAAATTATACGAGTTCATTAACTCCTACTTACGAAACCCACCATACAACGAAACAGCGCAACAAACATCATGGTGCATTATGTAAAATAAAACATATACTTACCATAACAAATAAACAAAAAAACTAATTAAAAACAGAACATAACAACACCAAATATAACTCAAACTAATTAAAACATATTATGAATTAATCAGACTTATTACCATGTAAATATCTATCCATTCTCCCTGCCTGGTTACCTGTGGTCACGCCGTGAGCATATCACAATTAACATGTCAACTAGAATAATAACATTTATTTAAATGTAAATTCGACCGAATGTTGCGCGCCCCTGCCGCGGCAACTACAAACGCGATCTGATCCGTCAGCGTTTTGACATCTTTGATGTCTACCGACAAATAATAACAGAATTATTATATACTAGCTTTTGACTGCGGCTCTGTCCACGGGAATGACGATTATAGCGATAAAAGTAGCCTATATAACTTCAAAGTGTCATTATCTCTATATCAAAATTGGTCCAGCAATTTAGTAGTAAAAATGCAACAGACAAACATATTATTATAATAAGCTAAGGCACCTGTCCCACCATCGGCGAGAAAGCGAGTGACAGTAGCGATTGTATCGCTCAAGAAACGTATATATAGTTACGTAGAGCCCGTAATAGTTGATTCGCACTACCGGTGAGTACTCGCTCTATACTGCATCTCTTTGTTTACACGGACTGGATCTACAATATACATCTATTGTACGTTTCTTGAGCGACAAAATCGCTACTCGCTTCTCGCTCATCGCCGTTGGTAGGACAGGTGCCTTAGACACCCCTAGGTGCTTGGCAGGCTCAGAAATTCAAGCTGCCTCGGAACTAATTTCCATTAAAGTTGTCAATAATTTATGCATCACACAAAGTGGTGTCCCGTGTGAGAATCGAACCCACGACCTCGTGCGTAGCAGTCGAACACACTCCTACCGCGCCGAGCTGAATGACGGCTTAACGTGGTTTCCGAGGCACGGAGAAGTGTGTCATTTTTAAAAACATCACCCATCCATAGACTGAAAGAGGTGACGTTGCTTAACCTCAATTATCGCCCGATCTGAATACATGTAGGTATTGGTATTTGTACATCAAACAAATCGAAAACTCTGACATGGCTAACTAAGAAACAAAATAATATAACAAAAATAACAATAAGTATTTAATAATTGGGTTATAGTAACATGTAACGGTAGGGTATGCGGTTCGGTTCCCGGCCCGTGGACAAAGGAAATAAACGCCAATCAGATGTGTCCATACCTTTCAACTTTGTGATATTCGCTTAGTCACTCTCTTTGACTGATAGATACCTCAAATATTTTTTATACCTTAGTTCAGTAAGGTCATCTGTTACTACTGATTTATTTATTGTATTTATACTTTCTACTAGATTTTGCTCGTGACTTCGCTCGTGTTATTGAGGATATTTCCAAAATGCCAACGAGATTATTAAAGTTTTAGTTTAGTAGTAGTAAATGTCTAATATTCGTTATTAATATTCGGTATTAAATGTCTAATTAGTTTAGTTGAATTTAAATGTCTTCTAAGTTAATTTTAGTTACTAGAATTAGATACTAACATAGTCTTTAAGTCAATGTATTTACTAATAAAATATGGACCACAGTCTGAAATAAATGTATTTTATTTTATTTTATTTTATTATACAATATGTATATATAATCCCTGTCAGACTCGTTAATTTAAATCCCATTCGATTTATGTCATGCCGTAGTACCCCCCCCCCCCCATCCGTATATTTTGTGGCTTAAGTAATTTTTCTGTGATTTTTGTTTCATACTTACAACGTTATATCTACTTAATAATTTTTTTGCAATTTGTACGAAAATTTTGTTACTTCTCATTTGATCAGCTGTTACTCGTAAACTTGTAAAGCCTACTTAGCTGTGATAGTTTTCCTTATAATTTCACTATATATACTACTTACTACCTTTAATTTTTTTAACATGCCCAACATCAACCATTTAGGTTGATGTTGGCAGGCAGGTATTGCACACATTATTTTACAAACGGATAAAAAACTAAAAATCGTCTTCCCAACCCCTAAACGTTTATAAAAGACCTATCTACTGATACTCCAAACGATGGGGTAGGTAAAAAGGTCAAAGGTCTTTCACTTTGTCGGCGTAAGTAATATGTGTATCCATTGTTTTTAAACTTTCGCGATCGAATTGCACCGATCGTGGTCACGGGTCGACCCGTGACCACGATCGGTGCAATTCGATCGAAACGTCGGGTAAATAAAAGGGTACGAACCTTTTATTTACCCGACGTTTAAATAATTCACGCGATTAAGTCCCGAAATATAACTAATATGTGTATACATGCAAAATTACAGCATACTAGCACTAACAGTCTTTCAGCAAAGATGCGGACGGACGGACGAACGATAAGAATTAACCATTAAAATAATAGTGGAATTAAAACCCGCAACCTCTCGATAGTGTCCCGATGCTTTAACCACTATACTACCGCTGCTTCAATTAGTAAAGTACGACGGCAAAGTGACAATAATTGTCTCAACGATTATTGTTTCAACAATTTTAGTGTAACCCCTACAAAACTCTCGTTATAACAGAAACTAAGCAATTTATTCAAATTGACGCTACGTCCAGCTTGCGGGGCGTGTCCTAATGCAATTATAACAATAATTATTTAACTGCGGCCCGCAGCCGCCTGACCGGCAAGTGTGCACGGCGCTTAATAAATATGACGTGATGGCATAGCCTTTGAGAGATACCTTATGATAATTTTTGAAAAATAAGGATGAACCAAGTCAAATCTTACAATACAAACAATTCAGCAAGGGAATACTAATATTATAAAGCTGAAGAGTTTGTTAGTTTGTTTGTTAGAATGCGGTAATCTCAGGAACTACTGATCCGAATTGAAAAATTATTTTACTGTTGGATAGCCCATTTATCAAGAAAGACTATAGGCTATATAACATCACGCTACGACCAATAGGAGCGGAGCAGCAACGAGAAATGTTGCAAAAACGGGGAAAATTTACGGATACGATGTTGCGCGGGACAGCTAGACATGCTATAAACTGCCTCTGTGACTGCTAATACTAGTAACAAGCCCGAGATGGTGTTGCGACACGTTCACCTTCTGTCACGAAGTGGGAGTGAAAGCACCCATATCAGTAGTCGTAAAAAATTGTCGTTGTAACCAACGACCAAGCCTGCTAATGGTGGAGGCACCAATTCTGCAAGGGACACTCACCGTTGGCCATAGGCTTAAGCGCCGGAACACCGTGTGATTTTTAGTCGGTTCGACTTCGACATACCCCCTCCTGCGTGGCCTCGTAGGAGTGGGATCCGTGGGGATTTTTGAACGCGATAAGAAAAACTGTGTTTTACAATAAATGTACTTTTGGTTATACGACTAGGTGATATAACGAAGAGACAAGTTTTTTCATGTCATTCACAAGGATAACCGAAACCGAACCGAACCTAACTGCGACAAATTACTTTGTTTTTTTTAGTTGTATGGTACAAGCCCTGTGTCACGGGGGACTTTACAAACAAACAAGTCACACAAAGTACACCCAAACTCGGAAGAACAATTTGTGGATCACACAAAGTGGTGTTCCGTGTGGAAATCGAACCCACGACCTCTTGCGTAGCAGTCGAATATATTCCCACCGCGCCACAGTGGTAGTTAAAAACTTTAAGTTGCTGCTAATCACATCCTGCATACTGCAACACTATGTGCCTCTAATGGTCCACTGCTGAGCATTGACCTCTTCCACCACACCTGGTCTTCCACCTTCCGCATCCAGCTCCATCCCAGCGACCTTCTTTAGGTCGTCTAGAAATTAGTAGCTTATTAATAAAAATCACACTAGCGTCTCATACCTTGGCATTCTCATCTATTGAGAAATACAAAATTTTTTTTTATTTTTTTATTTCTCTGTTTCTGTGGCGCGGTGGGAGTGTATCCGACTGCTACGCAAGAGGTCGTGGGTTCGATTCCCACACGGTACACCACTTTGTGTACACAAATTGGTGTTCCGAGTCTGGGTGTACTTTATGACCGTGACTTGTATGTTTGTAAAGTCCCCCGCGACTTGTACCCTAGTGCGGGAGTCGTCTTTTAAAAAAAATATTTTTGTATCCCACCCCCCTTCGTCATCGACTCTTCGACACTTGTAGTGTAATTAAATATCCCCTCCCTTTCTCCCGACAAAATACTGTCAATTAGTTCAGCATTAAAGCTCAAGTCTAGCTACTGCCTTGACTATAGGCCGACCGCTTAACTCGTATATCGCCTGCGCGGTGAGAAGGGAGCGCGGGGTGATGTTAACGGGTGGGTGAGCGGGGTGCGCGGGAAGTTCTCTGTCCCGCGCACCCCGCTCACCCACCCGTTAACATCACCCCGCGCTCCCTTCTCACCCCGCAGGCGATATACGAGTTAAGCGGTCGGCCTATAGGAGCCGTCCTATGTCATCCATAACTTCCAAAAAATTAAATCCACTACAGAAGCTAATAAAGCAAGCCGACAATTAGATAATTAAAAACGATAAGCAAATTATAATTACAGAGTGGGAGACAATTGTGGAGCCCATCAAAGCGCACGCGCAGGCGTGAACCTTGTCTTATCTGATCTACAATTGACATGAATTTTAGAGGGGAACAAGTGAGATGGATTTTAATGATTCAATAGGCCAATGGATAACATTGTTTCAAGAGTTTTGAGTTTCCAGTTCTCATGGATTTTTTAATCTTATATTTTTAACAAATTGCGTGTATAGCCTCTGTATCGCGGTGGGCTTTACAAACATACAAACAGAAACAAAATGCACCCAGATTTAGAACCAACTCCAACCCAATTACCATTTATGCGTAAAACCAAATCAATGATTGTTTGAAAGTGTCAAATTTGGTAAAAAATAAAGTCAACCGGAGATTCCAGGTGTGAAGCTCATGAGAAGAAGTTACCAAGAAATTTGTGGGCCTCTCTTTTAAAATCATCAAGTTGTACTACAATTTCTCGACATTGGTTTATTTGTTAAACATTATTAAACAAAAATTTGATCAAGAATTACATAATGTCGAGAGATAAAGTAATCGCACGATTAGAGTAGTTTTAACGATAATGTTTAAATATTTTTTTCGGTCTAGTATAGAAGGATTTTTATACATATTCACCTTTTAGTTACCCGACGTTTCGATCGAATTGCACCGATCGTTGTCACGGGTCGACTATTACAATTCGATTGAAACGTCGGGTAAATAAAAGGTTCGTACCTTTAAATAATTCACGCGATTAAGTCTCGAAATATATCTAACTAGCTGTCCCGCGCAACTTCGTCTGCATAAATTTTCCCGTTTTTGCAACATTTCTCATTGCTGCTCCGCTCCTATTGGTCGTAGCGTGATGTTATATAGCTTATAACCTCCCTCAATAAATGGGCTATACAACAGTGAAAGAATTTTTCGATTCGGGCCAGTAGTTCCTGAGATTACCGCGTTCAAACAAAAAAACAAACAAACTCTTCAGCTTTATAATAATAGTATAGATATGTATAGAAGGATGTTGATGCATCTACATCATACGAAAAGTCTTGCACCGAGAAAGTGTACACAGTACACCGTCCTACAAGAAATCCTGATGGTGCCTATGACTACAGTTATGATTTTCTTACTCAAAGCAGTCGATGGAGACAGTTAGATCACAAAGTCATAAGCAGTCACCATACACAACAGTAAATGATCGAACCACGTATTTGATCGACAAATAGTCTTAACAGTAATATTTATGAATCTCACTAAACTCTTCCCCGTGTAAAAATCGAACTCACATCCTGTTACACAGCAGTCGTACACTCTCCTACTGGGCCATCATTGCCGTTTATTTTAAGCTACTTAGTCAGTTCGCCATATATTTGGTCCGTCGCACGACGCCCAATGACCCCACACTTGGCCACTGTTGGGTCAAATTTCCCCCTCCAGAACATGATCTTGGATCCGCGCCTGTACCTGATACTTACTAACTGATTTACACGTGTCTAGAAGTCAAAATACTTAACTCACTTAGGTTACAATATGCAACTCTTATGAACGCCAAACATTAGGACTACTTAAAATGTAATAAAACATTTAATGCAAAGTTTCAATAGGAAAAGTAAATAATAAATAAATAATAAATAAATTTATTAAGAAAATATTTTTTACAAAAACATATAAGTACATTAAATTAGGCAGCAGATACTTAATAACGTCTATTAATAATATCTTAGACCAACACACACCGACATCTGATCCCAAACTAGGGATAGCCTGTACTATGGCAACTAAAAATGTATATAGTTCATAAAAAATAACTAATATATGGATAACAACAGGGTGCCTGTATTAGGGTAAACCTGTGCCACAGGCGTTAAGGGCACTTGTAGTAAACTATTAGAACCTATTTTATATTTTTTTACAATAATAATCAAAATAAAACATGTAGCTACATACTTATAGGTAACAAATAAAATATGATTTAAAGCAAATAACAATGTTTATATCATATTATGACAGTTTTAGGTGTCCTCATTATATTCTATGCTATTTATATAGTTAGATTCACCAATCTTTTTCGCCGGACATTTTGAGTCAATTAGATATGAACTTATCATTAAAACACATGCCCACTTTGTTGAAATGCCAGATGATCGACTGAAGACAGATCATCTGATCAATGAAACTAGCTTTTAAAAATGTCTTCCAAAACAGTAATAAATGGACACCATAACATAATAAAAATATTATAGCAGCAATTAAATTTGGGTGTAACATCGCGATCTGGTCAACTGATAAAGTTAAGGGTACCCCACACTAACTTGTATGTCTGTGTCATTCGTTACGTCTGTTGCACCCCGTATATTAACGTTATACTAATTTTATTGCCCATTTAAATAGTCGAGACTACATTTCTTAGTAATAAATATAAGTAGCAAGATTAGGAAATCAGTGAGTAGGCTAATGTGTTCTTGGGCTTACATTAAAAAGTATAATCTAAAATAGTAGTATAGTTGTCTATTTTCAAAATGGATGAATAGATTTTCATCAGTAAGTACCTACTATGGTACCAACCGGACGGGTCATCATAGTCCACCTGAAGACGTACACTGATGAACATAACCATCCCCAAAAGGCTTCTAGTATACCTAGACAGGTATAGATCAGAAGAAACTTCAATTACACCCTAGCCTATGTTATTTTGATTCATTTATCAATTCTACCAGTACTCCATACTCAAATCATCTGAATTCATTCAGCGTTTAGAAGTATGGTGAAATAAAGACACTCACAATCATACGTGAGCCCTGAAACATTACACTGCTTTTTTGGAGTTGTATAAAAACAAAGTAAGTGCCTTTATAGCGTTTTATAAGTAGTATAGTTCATTCTAACTACTACAAATAAAGCAATAACAAGATCGGGCCTGATGCTGCGCCGGCGCAGGCAGGCGGCGGCGCGAGGGAGATGATCTAAATAAACAAAGTATCCGTCTGCAGATTGCGATGCGCGGGCGACGCGTGCCGAACCGCCGACCCCGTCTGCAGGGGTCAACAACAGTTGCTTAAGAACATTATTTTAATCACGAGGCTTGGCAGGTTAACATTGTGAGCTGGATAATGAAATATAGAAAGAAAAACCATTGATTTTTAAGTGAAAGACATGATGATCATGATTGTTTATTTTGCATGGGTGTCATTTACAAATACAAGGAAAATAATTTGGAAATGAAATAATTTTGCCGTCTTTAAACAAGGACTAAATTGCTTAATCACTGATCAATCCACTGCTGAAAACTCTGAAAGAAGTAACTTATTTTTTTTCTTAAGACTTCCTCAAAATGTTGTCAAATAGGTATCGAATGCTGTCCAATTAATAAAATTAAACAAACTTCGTTTGTACTTTGGTGACAATACGGTTAAAGAGGCTATTTTACTGTTTAGCAGTTGCTTTTTGCTTGTAAAATAAAGAGATTACACGATCGAATTAAATTAATTATTTCTAATAAAAGATCACTTCATATGCTTCGGAATTTCATCCCCACCTAACGAAGAAACGAAGCTGGGAGCAAAACCCATCCTAAGATTAATACTGAAGCTTTTAAGCTCACCACAAAATGTTGGTAACCTCGCATTTGGTATCGGCGTCCGCGCAACAATTGTGCCAGATTATTCAATCAAGTGCTTTCTCCAGCTGGTGACCCGCGCCCCCATCCTCTCTCTGACCCGAGCAGCTGTACTTACCAACATATAAGTATTTATAATGGATCAGTTACTGACGCCTGTACTGTAGAAACTGAGCAGACATGCTTTAAAGCAGATTGTAAATAAAAAAGTAAAGCATATCGCATAGATGAAGTAAATTAGTGCCTTGATGGCGGAATGGGAGTGCATACGTACACATCTTTCCACTAGGATTACTAGCCAGGGGATCTTAGTGTATTATATAGTAGGTAGTATACCTACCAATCCGTATACATTCCGGTGAATTGGTTATCATGAAATCGCACATGTCGCAAATCGTCATTTTTTTTAAATTTCAAGTATTTAATATTTTTTGAAATTTAGGATTAAAGATTATTTCAATATCTATCTAATGATACCACATAAATGATTATAGGGTGATTACAAGTTGACTTCAGGGTCCTTATTCACTATCTTTTGTATTGTTTTCGCGGCAAGCCAGCGCGAACTGTCAAAATCTTGTTATCATCTTATTGGTAAATAGAGAGCTGGGCTCAGAAATGCATCAACGCGCATGCAATAGTTTTTATTGCCAAGTTCTTTTCTCACGGCTTTACTCTTGCAAACTTGGCATTAAATGTAGAATCATTCTATTCCAAATTTTGTCTGACGTTCATAAGCGTTGCATTTGTAACCTAAACGAATAAAGTATTCTGACTTCGACTTTGATACCTTTTATCCCGGAAAAAAATACAATTTCTGAGAGATATATTCTGAAAGGCCTGTTGCGACTTGCCCGTGACTTCGTCCTTCCCTCGTTTTCTTAGTAACTTAATAAAATTTACTGGCATATGCTACAAACACAAAAAATGAAAAATAAATACTTGTAGATACAGTTTCTATTTATTTATTTACATTGTTATTTGAACAGATTCAAATCACTTTCAAATTACATCGATCAGATCTCACCCTCCCATTTTCTCTTAAACAAAGCAAAAACAAAACTGATCAAGAATTTAAATATATAGCCCTTGATATCATTTTATAAGTTACAAATATTGTTAGCTACCAAAACAATATTTTGCCTGACATGCCACCTTTGATCATAAAAAATACAAAGTCGGTGTGGCTTTAGCGAGGTATGAAGGTTACCATTCTGTACTCTTAAAGGTACTTAACATTAAAACATACACTCATACCTACAATCCTTTAACATAACTTCTGTTATATTTCACTCACTAAGTGAAAGTTCTACCAGTCTAATCTCCATTTTACAATTGCACGATTTTTGAAGATTCCTGATCAGTAATGTGATTGATAGTTTGTTCACCGGAGCTTCACATCTCTTCGAAAACAGGGAGTCAGTTTCCCTGACAATGAAAGAAGTACTTATGCTATGTTCTTGCACATCGTCTTGCGTCGCTTTTCATCTACGTACTCATCAATATTTCTATTAGAAGTGAGAACCCTTCGAGGAAGGCGACCACATGGAGTAGGCTGGTATAAAGGGCAGAGTGACTGCTCTAGAGGTCTGCGTAAGCATTTAGAAGAAGTAGGACGAATATCGTCAAAATATCTTGGCTGTCTTGTAGGGTCCATACAACTTCCATGGTATTTAGATTGCCGTTTATGCGAGTACGGAATTCGAGGCGAAGTATTGCCACATGGTCTATCTGAACACGGCCTTGCCGAACACGGTCTATCGGGACAAGGTTTATTGGGACATGGTCTATTGGGACATGGTCTATTTGGACACGGTCTATCGGAACATGGTCTATTTGGACACGGTCTATCAGAACATGTTCTATTTGGACACGGTCTATCAGAACACGGTCTATTGGGGCATGGTCTATCGTGACACGGTTCGTTAAATGGTCTGTCGAAACAGGGTTTTGGTTTCTTCCATCGGCACCTAGGTACAGGTACGTTGTCTATAGGACTCAATGAAATCTGGTTGGCAATTTCATCAGATATTCCTTCATCGTAAATCTTTTTCTGAGATGAGATACAACACCAAGGGGGTTCCGGAGTACTTGTGTCTTCCACCATATCTGTCGGTAGTTCATAAGGGCTGTCATAGGCCGGCAGAAATTGAGAATTCTCTAAACCCGTTACAGTTGAAAGATCGACTTTGACAGTGACTAAATCTGTATTAACGGCGGAATTGACCTTCGTACCTGCAGGACTACAACCACAGTCAGTCATCCTGGAAGTCATTGTGTGACCGTCACTGTATGTTACTACATTGCCATTGAAGGACAGTTTCTTCTTGGTCTGAATTTTGGACGGGCACCCTTGGTTTTTACAATTTGTACATCTGCATGTAAATGATGATGGATATACACTCCTTTTAATGACTGAATTGGAACTTCCTGATGAAATTTTAGATAACAGCAGACAATTTTGTACTTGAGAGACAGATGTTGATGTCCTTGGGTTAGAAAAGAGATTGTTTGGGCTAGGTCTTCTGTCAGCTTGTGACGTGACAGATTTAGATGAGTTGCATTTGGTCGCCGCTCGGTAATACGAACCAAACTCGTTTGATATAGCTGCAGGAGACAAATACCCAGGACTATGACTGCTTGACCTCAGTCTTGAACTCTGAGAGTATAACTTCAATTCTACCAAGTCATCAGAGCTAGACAATACTGGACGGTGTAGTCCTCCAACTTTCTTTTTCTTACTTGTAATATTTTCGTCTTTCCCAAATGGTAATAGTTTCTGAGGCACGAACCCCTCATCAAATAAACCTAGCCATGGAGGCATTTCGGCTTTTTTGTTTTGACTTACTAATTTTTACGTAACCATGTTGATGTCAACCGTGACAGTTTCAAAAAGAGTTTGTGAAACAATAAGTTTGATCACTTGTAGCGGCTCAAGTAGATGTCCAAACAGAATGTCGTCTTAAAACACTCGAGAAACAGCTGAGGCGGAAGCATCTAGTTGAGCGCGAACCACTTCAATTCATATCCTTGTGACAATAAAGGATTGAGTAACATATTTCCTTACAAACTTACATACACTCTCGCAGTTCAAAAACCAACCTTACTCAACAGAAACAAGAAATATTTTAGCTGAATCAGCAGCAAAGATAACTTTGTAATTTAATAAATCCAGACCAACGTAAATAGATCTGCTTATTCCCCCTTGCGTCTGTGACTTGGTGGTCGTAGAGGGGAAATATCGGTCTAATTTAAAGATCTTATATCATAGAGGGGAGGAGAGTTAAGGAGGCAGATGCGTGCAATTGTCCGAGTCAAAGATCAGAGGAAGTGACCGGGCAGCGCACGCGCCAGTCAGCTGCGCTGCGGACTCGCGCGTCTTGGGCCGTTAATTGTTTGGTATTTGTCACGTAGCTGACTTGACAGATGAGATCATGATAATTGGACTTATTAAAATCAGGCAGATGAACAAAAGATGGCTTAAATTATGTTGATTTAAATTGTGCAGCTTGCAGGATACCTTCACCTTCCAGACTGCAATGAATCAACTTTATTTTGAGTTTCTCCGAGTAAGTAAGTTAGCAAAATAATATAGGTTATATAAACAATTTCCGTAGAATAACAAATGTAGCACACGGGAATGTACCTACATTTCCAGTATAAAAAGTAGCATTTCTGAATTACTAGAGTATAATCTATAATTGTGTCAAATTTCATCTGAATCTATTCAACCATTTTGACGTGATTGCATCGCGATGCAAACTTTAGCATTTATAAAATTACACTAGTTTTGACCTACGGGTTTTTTTGGTTAAATTTCGGCATATATTTTCTTAGTAATAATGATAACATACGTTGTATACTTGTATAAACACGAATTTCTTTTTCTCAAAGCACTTGTGGACCTGGGCGTAGCCAGGGGGTATTTGGGGGTTGATTATAAATTGTATAAGAAGCATCAGTCAATTTCTCCCTTTAATATAATATTATAGAGTTGAATACTTTGTGTGTTTTAACGCTTAGCTTTGGACGAACGTCCAAAGCTAAGCTAAGCTCTGAAAGTATTTGGAAAGAAATCGGCTACTTTGTTGCAATATCCAACATCCACGAAGAAAGGCGGAGCCGCGAAGAATGACTTGTCCAATTACTAAGAGTATAGAATACCAGCTATCCTTGTTACATCCTCAAAGAGTCAATAAAACAAAGATGCAGTAACAAAAAAATGGAGAAAGTAATAAAATAGTTATAAAACTCGCGGTGGGCCGCAATTAAAATTACTCCGCGATAAACATATAGGCGATATAAAAATTTTATTGACTATAAAATAATGTTATGTGTCCATTCTAGATAGTGGGACAGCTTCTAAAACAATTAGGTTTATGTTATAGAGCGATATTGATATGGTATACCACATAGGCCTAAAGGTATTGACGGTAAGACAGTTTACTTTTCACCTGTGGAGAAAAGAGGTGGTGAAAATTACGAGGAAACGGTAACACATGCTTTGATTTGACTTACACCGGCTCTGAACGTTGGCTCAACGCCACTCGTCCAACGTAAGCGGCGGTAGCCTAATGGCTAAGGCATCGGTCTCGCAATCGTGAGGTTGCGGGTTCGAATCCTACCCATTATACTACCGACGTAAACCCACTCCTAACACAGCCTCCTACATCCCTCCAACTAAGCTCAAAGCTTAGTTGGAGGGAAGATTGCTAGTAATGTGGGACTCAATACGTAAAAAAAAAATACGTGCACTGTGGGTCTAGAAAATAGCATTGGTGCCAACGTTGGGACGAGCGTTCTTCTAGATTCAAATGTTGGACGAGTGGCGTTGGAGCCAAGGTTGAGCAGTCGGTCTAATCTGTTAAAACCTAACATAATAGTAGATGACAAACATTGACAATTTGAAAAGATTGGCTGCGAGTTTTTATATGGGGTTTTTGTCTATTGCTTTTCAAACTT
This sequence comes from Herminia tarsipennalis, assembly GCA_945859575.2. NCBI lineage: Eukaryota > Metazoa > Arthropoda > Insecta > Lepidoptera > Erebidae > Herminia > Herminia tarsipennalis. Next base: position 1,049,397 of record OX243834.2, on the reverse strand, counting down.
GGCATTACATATTGATGTACTCGTAGAATCACAACTTATCTTGTGTAGTATTCTGCTTCCTAAGTGAATAAAGATTTTCGAATTCAATGATTATTTCTATAAGGAAACGGTCACTATATTTTTGTTTGACGGTCATCATTGGTGGTGTCACCTGTCAAAGGTTTGTTATGAGACAAGTGACATTGACCGCGCTAGGAAATAAATCCAGTGCCCAAGGGACTTTACAAAAATGTTCAATTATGAAAACAGAGCAGGGACACACAAACCAGTACCTATTTAATATGAAACTGATCAACTGACTGATTGACAGATTGATCATCGTAGTGCCTAATCTACTGAAGCTAAAATCATAAAAACTAATTAAGAATTCAAACTAATATTATAAATCTGAAAGTAGCTATTTCTCTGTTATGTTTTCACACTAAAAACCGCTGAACCCATTTTGATGAAATTTTGTTTGGAGATAGTTTAAGTCCCGGGAAAGGACATAGAATAGTTTTTATTGCGATAACCGACATCCACGCGGGCCGAGACGCAGGCGAAAGCTAGTTTTTAATATTATTATAATCCTAAAACCCTAAAGGAGGTTGAAATATGATATTTCGCCCCGCTAAGTGGATCAAATAGAGGTTGTTTGGAAATCCGAGAAATTTTGAAACAAATTCAAACACAAATACTCGTATCTATATTTCGTTAAATCAATGATTATTTTAAAATGTCAAATTAAAGCATACTAAAAAAATATGAAATTATGATTTATTTGTAAAAAAAAACATAATGAGGTTAGGCGGCAGTTCCAAGTGTAAAGCTCATGAGAAGAAGCTGCCAAGAAACTCATGTGCCACTCTTTTAAAATCATCAAGTTTTTCTTTAAAAAAATAAATTTTATTGAACATACAGTTTGGTGAGTATAATCGTTTATAAATCAAGAATAACTAAATAATAATGAATACGACAAACAAACAACGAAGCCAGGTATTTAGGTTTTAGTCAGAAATAGGTACTACCTAGGGTACCTATATAAAAACGTCATTGTCTCCCTCTCTCTCGGCTCCCGCAATAAGTTACAAGCCCTGTGTCGCGGGGGACTTTACAAACATACAAGTCACGGACACAAAGTACACCCAGACTTGAAAGAACAATATGTGGCTCACACAAAGTGATTCCCGTGTGGGAACCGAACCCACGACCTCTTGCGTAGCAGTTGGACACACCCCCACAGCACCACAGAATAAGGGGTGAAATTTTGTTTGAAAACGGACTAACATGCGAGCAGCAGCTAGTCTACATAAACTTTTTTCCTGGGGAAAGGATCAAATTCGCAACACTTCAGTATGCAGACATTGACTTAACCGTTGCACGTTGTTCACAGCCACCTCATTAATAAATACTTCGTCAACGGAAATTCTACATAAAATATAGGTATATTTTATTTCACGCGCATCACCATAAAATAATTAATTAACGAACACGTTATTTACGGCGACATTACATTTCTACAACACCACTACACAACACACAGAGAAAACAGAAGGAAAAATTGATATAACGCGCGTTCGAGAAACGTTACATACGATAGACATCACTCGACTTAAAAGGCACGGAATTCCGAACCACACACGGACATTTTTTTTTTTTTAAAGAATACTCTTTCAGCTGTTTATCGCGGGGAACTTTACAAAAGTACAAATCATGGACACGAAGTGCACCCAGACTCGGAACAACAATTTTTCGATCACATAAAATGGTATCCCGTGTGAGAAATCGTGACTGGCTGCATAGAAAGAACCACAAGGACAAAATGAGAACTCGTTGCATAATTCCATTTTGTCCAGTTATAGTTCTGATTTGAATGAAATGAGGAGTATCGAGGATTTAAGAATATAGGACTTTAGAGGAAATACGAACTATCATAACGGGACATTTGGAATCACCCTCCCCCTTTGTACAAACTTGGGGTTCCATAAAATAAAAGGTATTTGAAGTTTAGTAACCCCTGTTCTGTAGTACGTCGTACGCTGGCTACTCCGTACAAAGTGACAGAAATTTCAAATGCCGAATCCATTCGATTCGGCATTTGACATTGCTGTCCATCTTGTGGAGTTGTAAAAATGGCGGCAAACTGACCTGCCATTAGTTTTAAAGCTCCGAGTTTAACGAGTATAACTTGTAAAAAAATAATTGAATAGGCGATAATTGGAAAGAAACGAGACTTTGTGCAACTAAAGTGTACAATAAATACTTGACACTGGTAGAAATTAGCCGTTAATACTTATGACAAATGGCCGTTGTTGTTATTCTTGTTAAACAAGTATAGACTTCCATTTTATTTTGTCAAATGACGGTCTAAATTTACAATCAAATGGAAATCTTGTTGATGTCCGCGGTAGCCTGCCCACGTACTAGGTCAGTGAAAGTTACCTTCTGTGCTTTCTATGTTTTGTGACAACTGGCATTTAGAAAAAAAATAAACAACAAAATTGCAATATAATTTATGTCACGATACACACCTCTGATAAAAGACATTAAAAAACATTTTATTACTTTTAAAAACACAATAAAAACATTGGACAAACAAAGCTTTCTAGTGTAAATAAACTTTTTGAAAACAGTGGGAACGGAATGGTTTTGAAACTAGTGTATTGCCATTAAAAATATTATGGTGGTCATCAATTCTAACTGTCGCCGTAGTTTTAGTACAAAGTTTTAATTTTTGACGTTTATGGGTTACTTTTTAAGTGCCATGGAGCCTATGTCGTTGGGAAAGGGAACTATGGTCGGTAGATGTGAATTTTGTTACGAATTTGATTTGTTTTTGCTTGTTGATGTTAGCGTCAATATGAGGCCGGTCCGCTTGTAAAGTCCAAATAGAACGCTTGAACATTTATGATGAAATGTTATTAAAATTCTTTCCTTCACATTAAGCAAAAAAATAATTTAAAATATGCATTTACGATTATCCTATAATCATTATATTTAATCCCAGAGCAAAAAAATACATACAGTTCTGTTTTTGTGGCATCATAGTTTCTAAACAGATGATGCGATTTTTTATAAGAAAGATGATTTAATCGGCACGATTCTCCTCTTTATCTGAATCAGGGTCCATAATCACTATCTTTTTTATCGTTTTCGCGTCAAGCCCGCGCTTCTAACTGTCAAAATCTTGTAATAATAGTTTAGAGAGAAATGCATCGTGGATGCGCGCGGACATCTTTGAGCGCTTCGCGCATGCGCCAATTCGCGCGGGCTTAAAAAAACATAGTGAATAGGACTCCGCATTTTTGTGACTAAGAAACAAATAATTCCAACTAAAATTATTCTCTTTTAACTAGCCTGCAGATGCCTTGTGTTATTAAATAGCAAAAATTACAGTAGGCATACATCATTGTCCTAACCATTAAAACCAAAAAGCGAAACCATAGAGCAACCTGACCTTGCTAACGTCCGGCGGGCGCATACCTACTACACTACCATGTTCCTTGTAAAACATAATTGTACGCAGTAATGATAATACTTAAACATATTTGCCAAACTTCTTGGCAGTATATGATTAGGTATAAATGAGACAAAAGATGTAGTATAGTCTGGTTATAATTATCTAAAGGTGCATCTTATATACTAACGACTTCGTGTTGATAACAGATAGTGGAAACATTTAATAGATACTGAACGTGCGATAAGGAACATAAGATTGTGATGTAGATTGTAGATACAGCACAAAGATATTGTACTGTAACAGTACACCCCCCTTTAAAAAAAAAAAAAAAAATATGGTAATAGTGTTTACAATATAAATTTGACCTAGACCTTACTAGTTATTTGCTGATGTATATAAATAATAATGCTATTGTACGCGGTGGAATTTGATGACGCCTGTTGTGGTGTGATTTGCTGACGTCTGTAATTTTGACTTAGCTGTTGCACGAGTGTTTATTATTTTTTTCCGTTAAACTCTTCATTCTTCTGTCCAGTGTTTTCATTATGCCGTAAATTAGGATCACGCCGATTGTTAAAATAATCTGTCCCATTGCAACATTTCTTGTCCACCGTAAGTCCTCCTGGATCAGGTTACGGAGTTGGTCCGCTTCGTTTTGATTGAGGCAATTGTCCGTATTGTATGTTATCTGGTCCTTAGAACTTTGATTTCCCATTTTAGATGTCTTGTTGTTACGAGTAGTTGTGAATTAATGGTATATGTTAAGATCTATGTTAATATATATACGAATAGCTTGCTTATATCAGCGATTTTTTATAGACGTACTACTGGCTTTACTTTACGTCCCGATCGTGTAGTGTACGTGTGTGAATGCCTGTCGCAATCCTTTGAATCTGGCACGTAGTTTGATTCGTCATTGATCATGAAAGCTGGTTTCAATCTATCAATTGATATCACTGTCTCTTTATCCCTAATTCTAATGCAAAATGTTTTATCTGTTTTACTAATTACTGGGTAGGGTCCTTCATACGGCGGTGTCAGGGCTTTCTTAATTCTATCACACCGAACAAATACGTGTGAGCATTCTTTGAGTTCGGGATGCACAAATATAGCTTGATTGTGTTTTTTTCTTTTCGGAATTGATGTCATTTGTGTGATGTCCTTTTGAATTTGTTTTACAAACTCTTCGTACGTTGATAACTGTGCTGCTGATGACTCAAAAAATCCTCCAGGGAGTCGTATTGGCGTTCCATATGTCATCTCTGCTGAACTATAACCTGTGTCTTCTCGCAAGCTACTCCGCAACCCGAGTAAAACTGTTGGAATTTCTTTTAACCAATTTTCGTTGGATTCTCTTGTCATTAACGCCGCCTTTAAAGTTCTATGAAATCTCTCTATCATTCCATTGGATTGTGGATGATAAGGTGTTGTCCTAATTTTATGTATTCCCAAAAATTGTGAGAGTGACTCAAATATTCTTGATTCAAACTGTCGGCCTTGATCCGTAGTAATGCGCAATGGACATCCAAAACGAGTAATCCATCCCTCGAAAAGTGTCTTGGCTACTGTTTCTGCAGTTATATCTTCTACCGGAAATATTTCGGGCCATGACGTACAACGATCTATGATTGTGATTAAATATCTCTTCCCTTGTGAAATCGGAAGTGGTCCAACGATGTCAATATGTAAATGTTCAAAACGTTGCGCTGTCATAAATGTACCAGGAGGTGATATCGTATGTCGTTGTATTTTTGATTTTTGGCAGGCTATACATGATCTACACCAGTTATTGATATCTTTGTTCATATACGGCCATAAATACCTTTGGGTTATCATTTTTCTCGTAGTTCTTTTTCCTGGATGGCTCATACCATGAATGGTATCGAAAATTTGTTTGCGAAAATGCTTTGGTAAGTAGGGGCGGCTTTTTCCAGTAGAGGTGTCGCAGGTGATGTTTATTGTGGAACCCGGAAGCGTAATGTTTTTGAATTTTAATCTTTTATTGTCATGTAATTTACTTAGTTCATTATCTGTTGATTGACATTTTTCCAATTCAGCGTAATCGATAGGTGATGGCACGTATATTTCCTCTATTCGAGATAAGGCATCGGCGGTAATATTGTCACGTCCGCTTATGTGTTGAATGTTGGTACTGTATTGTGAAATGAAATCTAACTGCCGGACCCGTCGCGGTGTATCGTTTGATGATGGTTTTTGGGAGAATGCGTATGTCAAAGGTCGGTGATCCGTAAATATTGTAAATTCTCTTCCCTCGATTAATCTGTGAAAATGTTTGACGGCCATGTATATTCCTAACAGCTCTCTGTCAAACGTAGAATATTTTTGTTGAGTTTCGCTCAATTTTTGTGAAAAAAATCCTAATGGTTCCCAATTGCGTCCGGATTTTTGTTGTAAAACTCCACCAACGCAAGTAGCACTAGCGTCGGTCATGAGCGCTAGTGATGCGTTGCGGGAAGGATGCGCTGTTAACACTGCGTTTTTCATGCTTTCCTTGCATTTTTCGTAAGCTTTGTCTGCTTCCGTTGTCCAAGGAACAGGTGAATTATCGTTCTTTTTTGAACCATGTAGATATTCGTTTAAAATTCTTTGATTTTCCGCTGCGCATGGAATATTACTTCTGTAGAAATTGACCATGCCCAAAAATCTTCTTAATTCTTGAATTGTTTTCGGTTTGGGAAATTCCATGATTGCTTTGTAATTTTCTTCGGTAGGGAGTATTCCTTGGCTCGTTATATGATAACCTAAGAAATCTATTTCCCTTCTGAGAAATTCGCATTTTTCGAGATTAATGGTTATTCCATTCTCGTGTAAACGTTTGAAAACCGTTTCTAAATGCTGATAATGCAAATCTTCGTTGTCCGATGCAATGAGACAGTCGTCTACAAATATAAATACGTAGTTTAAATCTCTAAATAAGGAATCCATGAATCGTTGAAATGTTTGTGCCGCATTGCGTAATCCGAAAGGCATTCTTAAGTACTCAAAAAGTCCAAAAGGTGTGATGATGGCTGTTTTTTCTATATCTTTAACAGGAATACAATGGTATGCTTTACGTATATCTATCTTGCTTAGTATCTTCTTATTTTCTAATATGTATGTAAAGTCAGTTAATCTTGGTAGTGGGTATTTGTCCGGTACTGTCGTGCTATTGAGCATTCGATAGTCTCCGCATGGTCTCCATTCGCCATTTTTCTTTTTTACCATATGTAATGGGCTTGCCCATGGGCTATCTGACGGTCGGCAAATTCCGAGTTCTATCATATTTTGAAATTCCTTTTTGGCTATGTCGTATTTTTCTGGAGGTAATGGTCTTGCCCGAGCTGCGACGGGTGGTCCTGTAGTGATAATGTGATGTTCAATCTTATGTTTGGGCGCATTGCGGAGAGAGGACCCTTTCGTGATGTCTTCGTATTTGTTTAAAAGTTGCGTAATACGTGGATTCGTTCCCACTGCGATATTACGAATTGTTTGTTGTGTCGCTTTTTCCGAAGTTACATGCGTTGTCAGCTCTGTAACTTTGTCGATAAGTTTGCGACCTGCTATGTCGACTAATAGTTTATAGTGCTCTAGAAAATCTGCTCCAATTATTGGTTGTGTAACATCGGCGATTACAAAATTCCATTTATAACATCGTTGTAGTCCTAAATTCAAGGTAAGCGTCTTCTCGCCGTAAGTCCTAATTTTAGTCCCATTTGCAGCGTATAGTGTGTATTGTTCATTTTGTAAAACTGAATGTCTCTGTTGCTTGCTAATGACTGAAATATTTGCGCCCGTGTCAATCAAAAACTTCATACCACTTTTTCGGTCGGTAATGGTGAGGCGATTGGATGGGTGGATTGCACAGAGTTTCGCCGTTGTCTGTGCTCTTATTCGTTTCCCTGGTTCCGTACGTAAGTCATTGGTTTCCAACTGCATGGTTTAATGCAGTTCTTTGCATATTTTCCGAATCTTTCGTGGTAGTAACAAAATCGATTTGCTCCTCTATAGTTTGTTCTCGGCCTCATAATCGGGAATTGTTGACGTTTCTTGAAATGGTTGTGCGTGTTGGGTCGATAGCCATATTGACCTTGCTGAATTGCGTCAATATCTATCTGTAATTTTGCTAGCTGGGCTAAAATGCATGCTGTATTGTTGTCGTTTGAAGTGTCGTTGCTAACAGCTGATATTTCGGTTACTTTTGAATTCATTATTATTTTGTCTGCAATTTGGCTCAGTTTGTCAATTTCCATGTCTTCCGTAACTGCTAGAACCGTAGTAACTGATGTTGGTAAAAGCCTGAACCATAGTAGTTTAATTGTTTCGTCACTGATTTTTCCTCTCCCGAGGACTCGCATTTGACGTAATAACTGCGAAGGTTTTTGATCACCGAGTTCTGTCTCTGATATTAATTTTTGAAACTGTCGCTGTTCTGTTTCTTCGTAACAATCAATTAAACGTTCCTTGATGTTTTTGTATTTATCTGTAGTCGGTGGTGAAGTGATTAGGTCACTAACCTGTAGTATTTCTTCCTTGGATAACTTTGCTATTACTGTACAGTATTTGTATTCGTCTCCTTGCTTCTGTGGTGCTAATATGGCTTCTAGTTGCGTGAACCATAATCTTGGTTGGTCTATCCAAAATTCCGGAATGCGGGATAAAACCGAGGTGCCAGCAGCTACTTCAAGTGTTCCTTGCTGATTTATGTTCGCCTTGCACGGTGATTGTGCCATGTTTCTTGCTGCGTATTCGTTCGTCGGGGTCACCAATTTGCCAAACTTCTTGGCAGTATATGATTAGGTATAAATGAGACAAAAGATGTAGTATAGTCTGGTTATAATTATCTAAAGGTGCATCTTATATACTAACGACTTCGTGTTGATAACAGATAGTGGAAACATTTAATAGATACTGAACGTGCGATAAGGAACATAAGATTGTGATGTAGATTGTAGATACAGCACAAAGATATTGTACTGTAACACATACATATAACATAATTTAAGGCCAATTAAAAGACTATCTACCTGTTTAAAACAGTCTACGCATTATAAAAATCATAAAATCATTGATCCTTTGGCTCTAGCTTGCTATTTCAATGGTATTTCATCAGGCGCGGATACATGGGGGGGAGGGGCAACAATGGCAATGGTCCCCCGCCTCCCCAAGACTCGACTAAATGACCTTTTTTTGGGGAATTTGACCCTGGATCGGAGAGTTTAGGCAGGCAATTGCCTCGGCCTTCGGTGGTGTAGTGCATATAGTGTTGAATCAAATGCACCCCCCAGCTATGCGAGAGACTCATACTTGACCGGTTGAGTCAAATGTTGCCTCCCCCCCCCCCCCCCCAGAACGTTTTTTAATCATAAGGATCAAAAAGCAATATTGGTCCTTTGTTGTTTCAATGGTAAAAATATTGTGTCACAATGACGTCAAAATTGTAACATAATTGTTGCACATTGACTTCGTCATTGTGACAATACTGCTGACACGACTTTGATACGAAACTTTTGGGCAAATCAAAATGAGAAAAGAAATGCTGTCCCAAAATGTGGAGTGCGGTCTGGTGATGCTTGGGTCTGGAACAGGATAAAAAAATAGTCTGTGTTCTAATCCAGACTATAATCTTTCTTTGTGTCAAATTTCATCTAGATCAGTTCAGCTGTTCTGGAGCCAATTCGCGTATTTAAAGCAGTGCAGTTGCAATTCACTTGCAGTTAAGTTTCGATTATAAACGGCCATTTTTGTATTCTTCTAACTTTGGGATCGATCTCAAATACGCCTGCATCAAGTATGCTTCTCGAGAACGCAATAACGACATTCTAGTACGGTGTGCAAGAGTTTTTAAGATCGATCCCAGAGTTACAAGAATAAGAAAATGACCATTTTAATCGAAACATAACTGCAACTGCACTGCTTTAAATACGTGAATTAACCCCCAGGTGTCATTGTGTAACAAACATCCATCCATCCTAATTCCGAGATAGGATAACCGAATGCTAACATTACACCAGGGGTATAAAATACCTATAGGTACCCTATACATCACAATTCACAACATCAAACCATGACAAATCTCAAACCAAAACACGACTCGAGTTAACGTGAACGAAACAAACCCTCCAATGCTACGGGGGTCAAAATGACCCCGATAACATCTGAGCACTAACAAACGCGTTACAATTGTTAACGAATGTATATTTTTGTAATAAAGACTTCATATAATACGCCCAAACTTTTAAAACACATATTATAACCTTTATAACTGTTGAATAAAGTTGAAAATTGATCGTTTTTGGTATTTTTAAAGTGTGTGTCGATAACAGGCGCCCCGTGGCGAGGCTCGCGAGTCTTTTGTACCGGTAATTTCCGACCCCTACCTACCAAGTAAGTCATTAGACATTGTACTCGTTAGTTCGGATGACGATAATTGGTTTCTTTTTGTGTGTACATGTATATTTTATTGTTAGCGCTCAATGGTTTGTGTATAAAGTATAAAGAATATGCTAAACATGTTTAGAGATTACTAGATAAGGTTATTAGCGTGAAGTTGGTCTATTTTTGTAAAATTTACGTAAAAATATTTGATGCTATAATTTAAAGAAAATGAACATTGTGATCAATAATCTAATTACTCGGCATTAATTCAATTTAAAAAATGACAGAATCCAAACTGTTCACTTAAAAATGTCTTATGTAGAATATAAAATAAACAAAACATTCTAAAGTTAATGAAGATTAATTTTAGGCAAAGAAAGAAGCACAGCTGACTTTTGCCCGTAAACATTTTACAAACCTAATCAAACAAATATAATTAAAACCCATTATTGTTTATATCCGTATTTGGCAACCTAAATTATCTAAAACTGATTTAAAACCAAAACAAAACACGCCTCTAATCAATATGATAATCTATTCATAAATATGTAATATTAATAAAATAATTTCGATTCCTCTAGTCCACGAACGATATAATTTAACCCGCGGCTGCAGCTTTGGGGTCTAATGTAACAGGCCGTTAATATTTTAATATAAAATATTGGCAAGCGGCTTGATTGAGCCATAATCGTAAAGTATGAGCGGTGTGTCAGCTAGGCGAGGTGTTTACATCAATAATAATAAAATAAACGTCTACCATAAACTATTAATTTATGAGTGAACATCTTATTGACACATCGTTATTGTTTTTTTTTATTATTTCATAGCTTTGTTGTCAATGCTGGCGGTTATGACTAATCTCGTCATGATCTTGTTGGATTGCCATACTATCAGACATCATCTTCAAATATAAGAAATACGAAATAGAAAGCAAAGGCTGTGCACTATTATAGATTGGTTCAGGGAATGCTTATTGTAAACGTCGATCTTTAGTAGCATCATTGTCTTTTAAAATTGTATAAATGTCGGAAAACTGGACAGTGCAATTATAATTTCGGATTGTATCGCCGACTCCGTGAAAAATATATATTGACTTGCTAGTGACCCTGACTGCTAAGCCGGAGGTCGTGGGTTCGATCCCCAACAAGGATAAAACTTTGTGTGATGAGCACGATGGTTTATTATGTGTCTGGGTGTTATTTATCTATAATATGTATGAAAAAGAAAACATATAAGTAATAAAGAAACATATAAGTATGTTTAGCAGTTTTCTGGTTTCCATAGTACAAGCTCTGCTAAGTTTGGGATCAGATGACGCTGCGTGAGTTATTCCAAGATATATTATTATATAGAAATTGACACAGCCAAACCCCCAAACCAATTTCCTGAAATATTTTCATATCATAAAAGACTTGCAGCTTTCTTTTACCACTATTTCGTAATACCAGTATTTCGACATTTCATCCCTAAAGTGAATTTGATGAACTAATTAATTTGGAAGTCATGAGCAAAAGCTAGCCTTATTTAGATTCTAATTTATCTGAAATTATCATGCCAATGTACATTATAATAAATGTAAAATATTAGATACGGTAATCTAACAGCCCTCGACGAAACGGTCACGATACAAACATCAAAGTTTTTGTTATTGTTTTAATTATAAATATTTTTTGTATAAAGGGCAGGTGTAACTTGTATATTAGTATGTTATAATATTAATGTTTTATTTTGGCAAGCTAAGACGCGCCCCGCTCTATGTGGGTCCACTTCTGTGGTTTAAGTCATACGCGATTCGAGGGAATGTTTTTGTTTGGTATTCACAGCTCAACCTATAGGACCTCTTTTGGTAAAATTGAAATGAATGTAGCCTAGATTGCGTATGTATATACAGGGACAGAACTTTTGAAACAAAAAGCTAGCGAATCCATGGTTATTAGAAACGTTGTGGAGTTGGTCTATAGGTACCTATTTCATAAAATTATAAACGTTATTATGACATTTGAAGAAAAAAGGTGCATAAAAAACACAGAACCTATCAATTTAAAAATAATACATAAGTATTATTTTTAAATTGATTGGTTCTTTTGAATAATAACAGAATATAAATTCTGTTATTATTTTTCAACATATTTACAACAAAAAATGAGAAGAATGATGATAACGAGGTAAATACTTCCACTCCTTAAAACTACTGCCAACATTTAAACAAAATATATGGAGACTTGTAATTGGCTAGCCGATTATAGGTACCTATCTCTTTAACCGATTTTATTATGGCTTTTTAAGCCGCGAGTGTACCTATTTAATACAATGTTTAATAGTCACCAATTTCCAAAACTTGTAATATTTGCCTCAAAGTCTATATTGTAATATCTCCGCTTTACTCTTGATTCTTAACCCTCCTGTCAGCCATGACCCCTCGCTGCCGGCGGGGGTCCGAAAGACCCGCGCTCATCAATTATCGCGAGAGGCCCTCACTCGCCGTAGGATACGTCAACAGGTGCCACGAGACGAAGGTAACTTAATTTAAGAAAATATTCACAGTAGCGGAGACCCCGGGCTATGTATAGTGGAATTTGAGGGTTAAAAATTAAAATGTTATTATTTTTATTGAGATGTAAGCAAAATGCATTCGCTTAGGACGACTTCGGTATAATTATGAGGTATATAGCATATTTCATATATTAAGTACCTGTTTCTGCTGCACAAGAGGTAAATAGTTCGATTCACAGTCTGTACAGAGCTTCATTGTACACTCTTGTCAAGAGCGCATTCAGATTTCGGGGTACTAGAATGAAAAAAATAAACGTATATTCGTTGTGATTTGGACATAAACAAGAATTACATATGTTGATATACTCCTGTAACCATATTGAAGCTCATATGAGGAGTCCAACTCACACTTGGTCTGGAGAGTCCAACTAGCTCTCTTGGAGTTGGAGAGTCTTGGCCAGTGCCAATGATATTTCCAGGAATCAATATTGTAATATATTTAGAGCGAAAGACTTTTCACAAATCTATACTAATAATATAAAGCTTAGTCCGAATTGAAAAATTATTTCATTGTTGGATAGCCCATTTATCAAAGAAGTCTATAGGCTATATAACATCACGATACGACCAATAGAAGCGGAGCAGCAATGAGAAATGTTGCAAAAACGGGGAAAATTTACGCAGACGAAGTTGCGCGTGACAGCTAGTGGTTATATAATCTGCCTACTACTCCAGAGGTCGTGGTAGTCATGGGTTCCATCCCCAATCAGGATAAATCTTTTTATGATATGGTTGCCATACATAATACAGGCTGTGCCTAGTTTAGGATCAGATGACCGCGTGTGAATTGTCCCAAGATATTTATTCACCGTGTCTCTCACGATAGGTATTACTAGGAAATTGCTTATTAATAAACATAAACAAAAATCTCCACAATTATCACAAAATAACATAAATATGACAGATAAAATAAATGATAATAGTGTCTCTAATTTGGTCCAGCGCCATAAATATAGTGTTACCATTATTTTTATTTAAGCCGATCATTACATTCGCGTATACCGTGATTTATGTTGCCGAAGCGAGCCGAAAAGTCCCGATCCGTCGCGGCAATAGATCGTTATTAGGCGCGCGCGCAGCTTGATCACATACCAGCTAAATAGGGTTGCCAACAATAACTTTGTTAGAAACAAATTACTGGTTATGTTAACTAGCTTATCCAAATCCAAAGGTTTTTTTTAAGACGACTCCCACATTATGGTACAAGCCCTGTGTCGCGGGGGACTTTACAAACATACAAGTCACGGACACAAAGTACACCCAGACTCGGAACAACAATTTGTGGATCACACAAAGTGGTGTCCCGTGTGGGAATCGAACCAACGACCTCTTGCGTAGCTGTCGGACACACTCCCACCGCGCCACAGAGGCAGGTTTGTGCTGCAAGTTGATGAGTATAACGAACGAGTTACTTATAGATACCTAACTTTTTTATATTTATCTATGTTTCTATATAAAAATGAAAGTCCTGACTCATTCGTTTTACTCGCTAACGTCAAGCCCAGTCCTTTGGTTCAAGAGATTTCAGGCAAGTCGAGTACTTAACTACGAATGTGAGATGAGTTATTATTAGTTACGGTAATGCGAAATTTTTAAAAGCCATTTATTTTGAGTAGAAATGGCAAATAAATATGTATCGGTACTAATATTATAAAGCGGAAGAGTTTGTTTGTTTGTTTGCTTTGTTTGTTCGTTTGTTTGTTTAAACGCGCTAATCTCAGGAACTACTAGTCCGATTTGAAAAAATATTTTTTTTGTTGGATAGCCCATTTATCGAGGAAGGCTATAGGCTATATAACATCGCGCTACGACTAATAGGAGCAGAGTAGCGACGAGAAATGTTGCAAAAACGGGGAAAATTTACGCATACGAAGTTGCGCGGGACAGCTAGTATACTTACATATATTGTAATAGATGACCCGCGCAACTTCATCTGCGTAAATTTTCCCTGTTTTTGTAACATTTTTCATTGCTGTTCCGCTCCTATGGGTCGTAGTGTGATGTTATATAACCTATAGCCTTTCTCGATAAATGAGCTATCCAACAGTAAAATAATTTCTCAATTCGGACTCATAGTTTCTGAGATTATCTCGTTCAAACAAACAAACAAACTCTTCAGCTTTATAATATTAGTATAGACTAGCTGTCCCGCGCAACTTCGTATGCGTAATTTTTCCCCGTTTTTGAAACATTTCTCGTCGCTTCTCCGCTCCTATTAGTCGTAGCGCGATGTTATATAGCCTATAGCCTTCCTCGATAAATGGGCTATCCAACAAAAAAATATTTTTTCAAATCGGATTAGTAGATCCTGAGATTAGCGCGTTTAAACAAACAAACAAACTCTTCCGCTTTATAATATTAGTATAGACTAGCTGTCCCGCGCAACTTCGTATGCGTAATTTTTCCCCGTTTTTGAAACATTTCTCGTCGCTTCTCAGCTCCTATTAGTCGTAGCGCGATGTTATAGCCTATAGCCTTCCTCGATAAATGGGCTATCCAACAATAAAAGAATTTTTCAAATCGGACCAGTAGATCCTGAGATTAGCGCGTTTAAACAAACAAACAAACAAACTCTTCCGCTTTATAATATTAAGTATAGATTTGTGAAAAGTCTTTCGCCATAGAGGTTTTGCAGTAACCTTGCATACCTAGCCTCTAAAAGAAAACTTATTTTTTTTAATGACAACCCTAACTCCACCAACAAATTGAGACGTCTGTAATTATTTATCCGGACATCATTAGCCGCAATAACGGATATAATTCTTCCATCGGTTATTGATTTATATCCTATACCAGGCAATATATCGCGCCATAGACATAACTCTATATTCATAACAATATCATATTTTTTTAAATGGGATTAGGTAAGAAACTTGAGGTTTATCTGTGGTATATATTTTGGAGTTTGGGTTATTATGATGATAAGCTGTGTAGGTTGTTTCTCATAGTACGTGTTATTAAAATAGAAATGTAAGTTAATTTTATATTTAGTCGGTTAATAGAGAATATGAAAGTGGATGACAGTTGTAGTTTGCTCTATGAAGTAGGTGATTGTCAGTAACGTAGAGATCAAGACTGCGCCATAACGTCACAAAATTGACTACCTCAAGAAAGGGACAACGCTACTTTGTGGACAATACCTGTCAAAGGCCGCACGAGATTTTTCTCTCTTTTACGCTTTGCAGTCCATTTTTACTTTTTAATTGATAGGGATGGAGCAGTTCTGGTCTATACGTCAATGGTGATTATGGTGTGTTTAGAATGAACTCCAGTTCACATTATTCCAGTCCAGTAACCCAGCAAATCAATCCAGTCTAGCGCTGTACTGGACCTCAATGACTACTTTATTTTAGTCTTAAAGCTGTAGGTACACTTTAGAGACAATGAGTTAAAAATGCAATTAAAAAATTGTTATAAAACTGTTCGATTGCTACTTAGGTAGAGGAAGTGACTAATGGAGTGGAAGAAGATCTTGGACTTGATTTAGAAATTGGATGTCAATCCCATCCTTTTTTGTCCACATCTACTTCTATTTGTATCTCTGCACATTTCTTTTGCAGAGCAGATATTACATCTGAATTTTGTAATAACAAAATTCAGAAGCGGTATCCCACAAACGGATATGTTCTCTGTATAAAGAAACAAACTGAAACGTAGACCGGCAATCCAATCACAGGACTGTATTACTCACTGGAATGGAAATATTCCAGTGCCGGTTTAATCCAGTACCTACTATCATCCGCCGTGTGGTGCCGGCTATGCCGTGTGGTGCCGGCTTAAGAATAGTACCACCCCATCTCTACCCGTGGGTGTCGTCAAGGCGACTAAGGGATTTCACCCCGGAGGACGGGCAGCAGCGTCCTCTGCGTACTCAAAGCCTTACTGCGATCGCCAACCCGCTTGCCAAGCGTGGCGATTATGGCAATTACCCCCCAGGATCTACATACTAGTAGGTTCTACTGGGGAGACCCGTGCCCAGCAGTGGGCCATCATATGGGTTGATATGTACTATCATCCAGCGCTAGATTCAAACGCTCGACTGGAATGCTACTGGAATAAATGTGAACCGGACATTTCTACTACAAAAGCGGCAATCAAGCGGCACCAAGAATAAAATTGAAACGACCTTTCCTAGGTAATTAATCTGTCAAAATATCTACCAGTTGGCTTGAATTTTAGATTTAAGAGTTTTTCAACAAATGTTTGACCTTGGGATGTGTTAATTAGGAACTTATGCGAGACTATAATTTCTTAAAAAATTCTGTGGTGGAAATGTCCTGTCAAAATAAAACTTTCTATTAAATAACTTATTAACGCCCGGATACCTCACCTCTTGCCTCCGCTTTGAACCACGAGATACTACCGTAATTTTATCCTGCGCGAGTTTTTATTTTGCTATAACTCATAATATAATAATTTCAATTATTTACTTATTGAACAAAAGGCGGACTTAATGCCATAGGCATTCTCTACCAGTCCACCTTTGGGTGGTGGCGAGAAGAGGGTGGCGGGTGCATATTATTTCAATTATTACATACCGAGATTGAACGATTACCTACTCTGCTGCAGCTTCCAGATAACTTCTTTAAAGCTGACGTACTTGATTTTTAAATACGAAACAATCTGATTTTCACAGGAAACTATTCCAAAGACGAGAAGCCTGCACTGGGAATGAATGTATAATGCCGGAGCTGTGAGACGGACAGCGAAGTAAAAGGGTATCAGAATAACGAAGATTTCATAAATGATTAGAGCATAGATATTGAATGTGAGAGGAAAGATAAGTAGGAGCATTTGGAGAATGAAGAAGTGAGTAAAGCTTAGTCAGCGTCCTAAGGCAACAGCGTTGCCGAATAGGCAACCATGTCAGTTGGGAGCAATAATTTGAAACATGGTCGTACTTACGAAGGTTAGATACGAATAGAAGCAGATCTGTATTCAGTTCGAGATAGCACACAACACTATAGTCAATTATTAGAAAAAATAGCGTCTGAACAATCATTGTCTTGGTTTTAATTGGGAGAATATTATTAAGCCGATAAAGAGCCCGTAATGTTCCAGTAACCTTTTGACTGATATTTGAGACCTGACATAACCAGCTGAGCGTAGCGTCGATGTGCAAGCCGAAATCTTTAACCGTCGTCGGGCTAAAAGGAATGACCATTCTATTAAAGATCATAGGTGTGAGAGATGGTATGTTGATTCTGCTGATCATTCTAGAGCTCCCTATAATGATGGCTTAACATTTAGTGGGATTTACATTTAAACAAAATCTATCAGACCAACTAAATCCTGGTTAACCTTATCAACTGCCCCACTTAAGTCTTCTATTGCTGCTACGTTTGAGGGTCATCGGCATACGTTAGAAGATTAATAAAAAGTGAGAACAGAAGAGGAGAGAAGATACTGCCTTGAGGGACGCCAGCATCGACATCAAGCCGGCTCGATGAAGATTCGTCCGTTCGGATGAATCGTCAGAAACCAATCCAGCGGATCGTCAGAAATCATCAGGTAAGAGAAAATGGACAGCGAGACTGTAGTTTTGGTATCCTTAATACCCGTCTTAACATCGCTAGTCACTTTCAACAATGCAATTAACTGTGCTGCATGTGGATTGAATCGAATATTGTTTTGATAAACAAATCTGGACAATTGACTATGAACAGAAGCTTCAAGGACTTTTGAAGAAAAGGGAAGAATACTTATATGCCTGAAATGAGAAAGAAGAGAAGGATTGGCTACTATAGGTAGCGGACGTAGGGAAGACTTCCCTCACAACTTTGGGAACTGTCCGGACTCTAGCAAAAAGTTCAGCAGATGAGTGATTGCCGGTAACAGATGGTCTAGAATAGAAGTAATCATAAAACGGCTAATCTCGTCGCAACCACAGCAGCTCCAGACTTTCACACGCAACAGCTCCAGACTTTATGGGCATGATATGTTTTTTGATTTCTGACACTGCTACTGAAGAAAAGGAAAACGAATTTGCTGTGTGGCGCGGTAAACCAGCAATGTAATCCACCGTTCGACTACTACTAACACAATCCAGTGTGCGAGAAGTTGAAAAATGACGATTGAAATCTTCTAAAGTAATAGTCGTCGGTAGATCACATTGCCGCACTTTACCTACCTAGTTAGCTAGAAAGTTCTGTTACAAAAGAAAATGCATTTTTTTTTTTAAATGAAGTAATGTAATATTACTAAAACTTATATGTACATATGTTTTAAAGTCTCAGCAAAAAATAAAAACAATTAACTATTCCAAATGGCCACCTTTGGCTTTCATACAGGCCTTTAATCTGTCTGGCCACGTATCTATAGATTTACGCACTGTTTCTATGGGAAATTTCGCCGCTGCTTGCTCCAGAGACCTAATGTCGGCGTGTCGTTTAGAGCAAGCCATGTCCTCTAAAACTGACCATAATTTGTAGTCTAATGGGTTAAGGTCTGAGCTAGATGAGGGCCAGTCTTCAGCTCTTATAAAGACCGGAACGTAGTTCATGCCTTGTGACCAAGTGCAGAGACCTGCTGGAAAGTCCATGGTAGATTTTTAAAAAGGTTTCACAACACGATCCAAGACCGCCTCTTGAAACACTTTGGCTGAAGTTTTCACTCCATTTTTACAAAAATGTAGCTTTGTGACGCCTTGATAAAGAACGCCCCACCAAACCATTACTGACTGATGAACTGTGAGCGTACACTTTATCATTTTGCTTATTATAGTGCTCTTTAATCGTTACATTTTTTTTTATCGGTAAAGAGGAAATTTAGAAAATTTCAAAATTCAAATTTTTTTATTCACTTAGGATGCAAAACAACTCTTGTGATACGTCGGGATTCTACATGTACATGTAATGCCAAGTTCGCAAACAATAGGAAAAGCCGGAGAAAAGAACCTGGCAATAAAATCTCGAGGCCACTCTTTTCAAATTGCCAATTTTACAATGTTTGAATATTTATAAACTTGATATGGGGGTAAGGTGCTGCGACTAATATACTATACACCATGTTAAAGGACTGATGCAAATTGTATTAACAAAAAGTTGAAACATTTTGTGCCATTCACCTGCGATCGCGGCAGAAGGCGTCTTCATGGATCCACTCTCTTATTGTAAAAATTGATTTAGGGCATGACCTGTATATCGACGATAAGCACCGATCTTTAGGTCTTGTTTTATAATACGCGACAGAGTCCTAGCGGGAACCTTCATTTCTCGCGATAAGATTTTTTGCTTCCTAATGGGATTTCGACGAATTCCGGCTTTAACAGCATTAACAGCCTTTGTAGTTCTAACAGCACGCGGCCGCCCCGATCTTTTATGGTCTTCGACAGAGGAAGTGTTGTTGTATCTGTTGATAGTACGATATACGAACATACGGCTGACACCAAGCTTTTGAAGTGTCTGGAATATGGCGATCACAGCAATCCTATTTTCTTTAACACCCCAATCCATATCGTAATTTGATAATGAACACGAAAAAATATGTAAATGGTGCGAAATCGAAAGAACTTTTAAAAATAATAAACGCGTTCCAAATTCAAAGTAATTAAGAAGTTTAAAAAAAAAAGGAAAGTTTTTATGTAACAGTATTTATGGCCAGACTAGTTATACATATTTATGTGGATTAAAGGGCAAAAATATTCTAAATTAAATACTTATTTAATAAGATATATAATAAAACCATCATTGGTTAAAACGTATAATAATATTTTATATTCATTTTTTTTAAGATAAAAATGGTTACCTACTGTGAATTTTGTTTAATAGATAGGTATATGCTGTTGCAGACTTTTTATAGAACTTTTTGAGAAGATCATTAATTATACGGACGACACACATTTTCACCTCACAAAATGCGAATTACGACATTATTAAAATACGAAAGCACGCAAACGTTTTCTTCACTACATAAAACTGCTAACAATATGTCAGAAAGCAACTTTTATACCAGAAAATATTTACAAACATTAAATTTCATTCAACTCTTTAAAGTTTAGTGCGCCATAAATATTCTGAAAACGTTAATAAATTATATTTTACAATTGTTTACATTGCATTTTGTGACGAACACAGCTCGCATTGTTCTGAAATAAGCCAAACAAAGAACGATTATAAAACTTTACTGCACTTTCTGGCCCAAAACTAGGCCACTCATTGCCACTAGGTACTTAAAAAAAAGAAGGTACATTTCATTATTTTCTTTGGTCTTTGTTGTTTTTTTTTAAAGGATCGTGTTTGAAACCATTACAGGTTAAATTAAGGTAAAATAAACACCTATATTTAATCTACAGTTAGCACCGTTAGCAGTTATTTAATTTTTTATTTGAATTTTGGTATGAGTTGTTATTTGTGAAAATAGCGGCTGAGTTAGTTAAAAAAATAATTTCATCATTTTCACAGCTCCGCATTTAACATGGTGATATCGAGAAGCTAAACAGCTTCTTGGTGGATATACACTAATTAGTGCAAAAAATAACGATAAATACTTAACACTAGCAGACATTGCCTGCAATATCGACTAGATTGCCACCGCCATTTAAAGACATTTATTTTCTCAAAAGACATAAATTTAACAAATAGTTTTTAATACCATATTATACTTATAATATAGAGTAGAGTAGTAAAAATGGTGGCAAACTGACATGTCGCTATTTCCACAGCTCCGCGTTTAACGTGTAAAACAGTGTAAAATATACTTAAAATACGTGATACTGGACAAGATCAAGACTTTGTGATTCAGAGAAGAAAACTAGAAAGAATATAAACTTGAAACTGGCGTATGCACAGAATGTGCAAGCCAAAATCTCTACTGAATAATATCGGAGAGACAAGGAAAAAAAATACAGAGTATTAGTAATAACCTAAATACAACTAATAAATGAAGTAAAAAAGAAAAATAATAATAATAAAGTAATTAATTAGTATAATAATGCACAGTAGGTGTAAGGCCTAGGACACTAGGGCTGTTTTCAAATATTAGTTGTAATATAATATATCTAGCGCATAGAACTAGTTTGTTATTTAGGTAGGTAAACTACTAGACTAGGACTGTAACTCAGCTCATGTCGTTACAATACCTAAGTACCTAGATGACCGAGCTTCGCTTGGTTATTTTTTTTAACGACGTTTTCTAAAAATGAAGCTAAAGATCTAGCTAGATCAATTTATCCCTAATTTATCCTGCATACTAAATTTTATAAAAATCGCAGGAGCCGTTGCCGAGATTCAGATTAAAGAAAGAAAGAAAGAAGAAAGATATACAAAAATTGCTCGTTTAAAGATACAAGATATTGTCAATGACTTAACTTTATAACAGTGTCAAAATACAGAAATTCATACTGAGTTTCACTACACTTCGTCAATTGTTTTTTTTATTTATACACTTCCTAACAACAACATGTACGAATAAGAAACAATGTCCATTAGAATTAGAGACTTTGTTTGTCCATATTTTACAGCCATCATATATTCGTCTTGTTCCTCCACCCTGTAGTTTTATGGGGCCTCTGAATGGTGACAATATACAAAGAACCATAGTTGTTCTAAGTTATATTACTCAGAACAATATATTTCCTAATTTGTTTTGGTTGTGCAGTAAAGTCACATTGTTTCAATGATTTGTTACTTTGATTCGACATTTTTTTGTTTAAAACTACAGGAGATTTGTCAGTGAAATTGTTTAGAAATGTTTTGAATATTATTTTGTTTAAACGAAGCATTTTTAGAGTATTATGAAAGGTGTTACTGAATATGTTTATTTATTTGCTGGCCCTAATGCTATATGCAAAATTCACAATGTAATTAAACAAAAGCTAAAAAAATGGCAATATCTTAAATTATCTTTCTATCCTATAGTTATATATTTAATAGAAGACATTTATAGTTATTTAATAACAGCTTCTAAGGTATAAACTTCCACGTACGAATAACAATTTTAGTGCATTCCATAGTTTTAAAAAAAGGTCACCTACCAAAGAAATGTTTATGGTCTTTAAAAATAGTTTTCTATTAAATGAAATAAACAATAGATAGATTTATATATTTTTTAAATCTTCTCACGTCGTCACCGATTTACGCGGTTTAAAACCGTAAACTTGCTGAATACAATCATAAAAGTTAACCGTAAACCTTGACTTTTACACCCATTATAAATCAAAGAGTGACAGAACTTTGTTTTTATGAGTAACTAAAGTTTATCCGTAAATTTTAAGACGTGAAAATAAAAAATGTTGAACACTATTTAATTGAAACAATGACATTGTAAACAATTTTCGCAAACTACAATATTGTAAAAGATAATAACGCTTTTTAACTATAGTGGTATTAAATTAAATACTGGGCACAGTCACATGAGTGGAGTTGAGAAAATGGTGGCAAACTGAACTGTCGTTATTTTCACATCTACACATTTTTTATTTAAAGATACATAAAGTTTAAGTACGTACAACACCCGATAATAAAAATCGGCTAAATTGAAATGGACTCAAAAATAAGAATACTTGGCATATTAGAATTAGTAAATTAAGTATGTATTTCATTATTTCAGAAATCAAGTAATAGCTTTTTACCTACGAGTTGTAAAACTGGCGGCAAATCACGTGTCGTTATTTTTAACGCGTTTATCGTGTAAAATATACTTAAAATACGTCATAACTGAACAAGATCGAGACTTTGTGATTGAAAGAAGAAAACTAGAAAGAAAATATACTTTGAAACTGACATAATGCACTTAATGTGCGAGCCAAAACCCCTACCGAACAATATCGGAGGGAAGAGGGAAAAAAAAAGTTTTTACATATTCAGCCTTTCATTATTATTTCTGTGCCTACCTATAAATAAACTAAAAACAAAAGATGTCAATCCATAGATAAAATTTTAAAAAAAAAACTCGCGTACGTTTTTTGCAACCAATCAGCCAATCAATCTCGTGCCAAGAAACAGTTCCAAAATCAATCTGTCAACTTTCGTTCGTGGAACGCAAAGGCAACAACACCCATTGAGCCTTGTCCGCACAGTTGGCGTTTTGTTCATGCACTAAACAATGATAAACAAGCATTAGGAGAGCATTCAGAGCCACTGTGC
Organism: Herminia tarsipennalis; assembly: GCA_945859575.2. Taxonomy (NCBI): domain Eukaryota; kingdom Metazoa; phylum Arthropoda; class Insecta; order Lepidoptera; family Erebidae; genus Herminia; species Herminia tarsipennalis. Next base: position 1,025,946 of record OX243834.2, on the reverse strand, counting down.
GGACAATACGACCGCGTCGTACAATTGAGTTGAAATAATGACAAAATCTTTTATACAGGGGGGTGGACGCGTGTTTTGTTTTGTTTTTCTGTATAGTTTACTTAAGATATTCTTATTTTAGATGCAATGTTTTATGGCAAATGAATTTACTGTATTATGCAGTTACAGCTTTAAATTGCGAGAAATGAACATACGAATGAGTTTTGTTAATAAATAGCGATAATAACTTTCAAACTAGGTTATCCAAAATTAAAAAATCCAATCGTATTTAGTAAGATAAAGAGTTTTAAATTTTAATAGATTTCAATGAATAAAATAAATAATATTTTGCCTATATTTTACGAATAGGTAGGTACCTATCTATGTCATTATTTTCAAACAGGAACTATCTTAAAGCATGTTGTTTATTAAAATAAAGTTTTGGTGGTATGCGTATCATATAGGTAAATTTCATAGTAGAAGAAGTCACCTATATCACACGTTACTACTTCTCTAGGTACAAAACCGCAGACCCCAATATTTTTTTGCCTACAATCTAGGCAATTTATAGCTATTAACAAAAATAAAAACATACTAAACAAAAAAAACATCTACTCAAAACACCAAATAATAAGAATTCCAACGAAATCCGCACAGTAAGTACTCCAACCCCGCATTTTACACCCTTATAGGTACCCGTATAACGGCTCCCAAACTCCCAAGGCCAGACGAGCTGACCGCGCAGTAGCACCCACGAGGAGTGATGGATTGCTTCACCGTTCTACTACTTAAACAAATACCAGAGCCACAATGGCGACCAGCGGGCGACTAAAGACAATGGCCGATGTGACAAAACACCCCAGGGTAACGACACTGTGTCAAAATTCAGAGAAACTGACGAGTTCCAAAATGTTTAGAGTAATTTATGGAACTGCGCAACAACTGTTTTGTTTTATGTTATTAGATATTGAATTAATGAGGTGAAATACGGTTTGAACGGCAAAATTAACATCGATTTCCGTTTTTAATGTAATACTGAAACATTTTGTTTAAGTATCCGTATAGCAGTAGAGATACTATTAATGCCTGCATTTAAAAAACAGTTCAGAAATGATGTGTTCCTTCGCTAGCTATTACACGATATTTAAAAATATCTTCTATTAAGATTTATTTTGTAATAAATCAATTACTGAGATGAGTTGGAAAAATGGCTGCAACCTGTCATGTCTCTATTTTTACAGCTCTGCGTTTAACGTGTAAAACAGTGTAAAATATACTTGAAATACGTGTTATCTGGACAAGAACGAGATTTTGTGATTCAAAGAAAAAAATAGAAAGAAAATAAACTTAAAACTGGCGTATGCACACCGAATAATATCGGAGGGAAGAGGAAAAAAAAACTGAGAAATGAGAATGAATTTAAGAGCAACAAGAGAGCAGGTAATTCGTGTGTAATACGAGACTCATATATTGTATCTACTAAATCTTAAAAACCTAGCAAATAATTCGTTCAATCTCACTCACAAAGCAAACTATTATTTCAAACGCTCAGCAACTACGCCAATTATTAAACCAATAACTTGACATTAATATGATAACCCTTAAATAGTTTCTTTCCTAAAAATGCTAGCATCAAATAACTAAAATTTTGATACATACAACATTCATCAGTGAATCTGATCAATATTGCTAGCTATGAATTATTATTACAAAACTCCTGCCAATATAGTAATACCCGGCAGCTATCTGTCACTCCTACGCAGCAAAAACTTGTTAATATTTTGAAAAGGCATCATTTCATTAATTATATTTAGGCCGTACGTTATTTCTAACGTCTCAATATGCAACAAAAAAGCTCTTGATTATCTATTAATGATATTTAATAGCCCAAACTAATATAAAACCGTGTGATTTATAACGCACTCTGTATATCGAATGTTCGAATTTGCATAATCTGTTCATTACTACAGAAATATATTTTTTTAATTTGCAACATTTTAGAAAAATATTTGATGAATGGCGTTGACATGTAATCATTTATTTTGAGATTTATAGATCTTTATTTCGAGACATAATAGACATGTTATTATTAAATACTAGGTCTTTCAATTACTTTTTTAACAAAGCTTAGATTCAATTTTGCTTTCTTTAATTTTAAATGAAGATATAAATATTAATCATCTTTTACGACGCATTTTTGCAATATCTTCAAGATAAAGTGAAATCAAATCTCGAAGCAATCAATATTGTAACCCAATTGATGTGTGTGATAATAGATAAGCTGGCTGTACTCTCTGTTTCTTAAGCTGAGAATTTGTCCAGTTATGACGAAGGGGAATTCATTTCATATTTCTATAATATACCATCAATGTTATTGCATAGCCTACGCCCGTGGCTTCGCTCGCTAAAAGTTTGTTTACTCCTTAGAGGTCAAAATTCCAAAAATACTTTCTTATACTTGGTCTATATGAGTCTGGATGATAGTTCATCAAAAATGAAAAAAATAATGTAAGAAACCGCACAACTCAATTAAAATACTATTTCTGACTTGTCTGGGTATAAATTAAACTCGAAGCCTTTATTTATATCGATTGTCTCTGTCCGCCATCGAAGTATGTTTCCTTTTTTATGTCATAAAAAGAAGACAATAGGTTTATTAGTGATATGGCAATCACGTGTGCAACAAAGACACACAAATATGTGACAGGAAGAAAGATTACAGCACTCTATCAAGCGATCTGACAACAGAGTTGAATTCCTACGGTTTGTCCCGTCATTGTCCCTCTCATAAAACTCGGGACAAAGCGGGAAGAAGCGTGTAATGCTGCTCATAAAACAATAAACCACCCACTGGAGCTAAAGTTACACGTTTTGAACGCGCCCAGCATGAACATAACGCGCCCATTGTCAGCTGTCAAATGGATCTTAAAATGGCGCGAGCTGAAATGCGCGCCAATCCTGACATTTCGAGAAAAATACTATGCGTCTACAGAGCGTAAGCTATTTTTAACGAAATTGATTGCAGGCTGTCAAATGTCAATATTTTGCAGAATTCAAAATGGACAAGTGAGGAAAATAATGATACCTACATTGAAACTTTCAAAACCCAACCTCAATCAGATATCAAAATAAATCTAAATGAAACAACAAAACTGAAATATTACCAAACAGTTCTACTTTCGATCAATACACTCATATAATATGTCAACATTTACCCAACGGTGATGATAACGATCTTTATAAGTTACTAATGAAGCGATAAACATCTGCAGACCGAGCTAAAAGTTGCATAATCACATATGGAGTTCGCCGTACTAAATATAATCGGAGTTATTGATCCAGACTTTGATTAAACACACAATATTGTAAAAGAAGTTACAGATACCTATAGCGGTTTTTTCTCAAGAATGGTCCGAGATTCAGTATTAATCTTTTTGGGAATCGTGTTAAGGCTACTACCAGTATATAACTGAATAGTTTTTATATGAAAAAGCCTTATAAAAAACAAATAGCAAAATTACAGCATTAGCCATGAAATCTTTACAGAATTATATAATTAAAATTATTTCTATTTTTACTGTGTCTGCTAGGTTTTTTGAATAAAGGTAGTACATGTTGAATATGGTCCTTTTATCACAGCTAGACACAACGGCACAAAAACATCGTCATCGTCAAAAACCAGTTCTTCTATAAAAAGTAAGGTTATTTTTACAACAACCTTATTTATGATACATCAAATGGTCTCAAACTTAATTTAGTCATTCCCAAACATCATAACTAGTAATGAACTCATCACTTTGATGTCATTACCATCTCTCCCAACTTCTACAAATTGATGTATAGCGGCAAATAAATCTATTAAGGTGGAGATGATTATTATTATTTTAATGTTATTATATATTGTTATACAAATTATTATAATCTCGGAGGCTATATTTATAGGCGTGGTAATCCTTTTTGATACGCCGCTTATGAGGTAAGGGCAATCTTGTACTGAGACGAAAATCATCTATATGTTTAGCTACTGATTAAATATAATTGCTAATTTAATACTATCTTTCTGTCCATTTCTTAAAAAAGTTTCTACATTATCCTTTCAAAATAACTTCTTACTAAATTACAATTTAAAAATAGTTACATAAACTTAGTTGTTGTTTGCGGCGTCACCATACAAAGTAACTGACTGCAGATATCTTCTACTTTTGAATTATCTACCCGACTGCAAGTCTCAGAGTCTTCCCGTGACCACGGCCGTTGCAATACGGTCGAAACGTCGGGCAATAAACAAGGTATTTTACCTTAAATTATTCACGCGATTAAGACCCGTAATATATATATTTTAATAATGCAAGTCTCAGCCTCTTAGGTTAACAATCAGGGAATGAATGATCTTTTATAAGTAAGTATAGATAGATTAATACATCTACTTTACCCACCATAAAACCACTTCTCAAATCCCCTTAATAAAGACAATCTAAACGAACAAAACCGTCTTGTACCTCACCTCAGTATCCGTTCACCCTTCAAAGGTGTAAGCACCACGATGAACGCGGGGATATATCGGCGACAATTTATTTATACGAGAAACTCTTGCTTCCTCACATCACACTCCTCAATCCAAATTCACCTTTATCTTAAAGCAACAAGGTTTGAAATCCATTTATTTTAAAGTTTAGTATATCAACGACGATGTCTACAAGTCAAATTTTAAGCTTGCGGAATTGTGTTAGAGTTGATTTCAGATTGAGATTTTTCAAAGGCTTTTGAGTTCATTGCAGGCACCGTGCTGAGCGGAGATGATTGCAAAACGAATAAATAATTCTCATATGAAGGTGCGCGCGCATATTACATGTCACCTGAACGGAGTATGTTTATTTTTAAACACAGTTAACTTATTAAAATTGCAATTTAAGGCAAATTTTCCACTTTATCTATGTTAGGCAGGATAATTATTGAGTGACGTGTTTATAAATTATAGTTGCAAAGGTATTTTGTGTTTAGAAATATTATAATAGCTTGTTAATGAAGGACACTTTTGGTGCTCCGCATTGCTTAAAAGGATAATGATATTTCTTGTGCTTTACTTAGGTTTTGCCGCAGTCTAAGATCTACTACGGACAAACGAAAAACTGCCTCGGTGGCGCCGTGTGGGTTCGATTCCCTCGCGGGATACCACTTTGTGTGGTACACAAGCTGTTTTTTCGAGTCTGGGTGTACTTTATTTCCGTGAATCGAGTGTTTAGAAAGTCCCCCATGACAAAGAGGTTAAAAAATATCACAATAAAAAGCCTATGTTTTATCCCAAACTTTTAACTGCTTCCAAACCAATTTTCAATCATGTCGGAGACTCATCTAAGTACTAGCTGACCCGCGCAACTTCGTCTGCGCAAGTTTTTGCTACATTTTTCATTGCTGCTCCGCTCCTATTGGTCATAGCGTGATGTTATATAGCCTATAGCCTTCTTCGAGAAATGGACTACCCAACAGAAAAATATTTTTTCAAATCGGACCAGTAGGTAGTTCCTAAGATTACCGCGTTCAAACAAACAAACAAACAAAATCTTCAGCTTTATAATATTAATATAGATAAGTGAAAGCTATAATGTAAGAAGTAATATTACAAACAACTCCTAAATCTAACTTGTACTTAAAGGTAAAGCCTACTTTATTTTAGGGAATCCTAGTGAATAAGGCATTGGAATTGCAATCGAGAGGTTACGGGTTCGAATCTCAACATTTATACTACCGACGTAGGTTAAATGTTTATTTTCTCTTCGTTTCTAGGTAAACCTTTGCATAAAATCATCCCAGCACAATTCCACAATGTGCAACCTTGCCTACTAGTTATATTTTTAACCAAAAAACCTCACAGATAAATTAATAGATAGGTCTAATTCAGAAAACATTATTTCACATATACACCTGAATTACAAAACAAACATTTTACTAACAATAATAGCATTCCTTATATAATTAAGATTGACGTACAGTGCGTCTGTGAGTCCCTTCAAAACTCAAAACCCGTTCTAAAGGAAGTTGTAACCGGAGTCGTATCCGATGCATGTCGTAGGCGGGTGGGGGGTTAGGTAAGGCATCAAACGCGCCGCCGCGAGGCCACGCCCCCCGCGCTTTGTGCACACACACCGCCAACCCTTCACTGCCGATGTTGTTAACAAATAATATGTTTCTTTTGTTTATTTTACTTTATTCAGGTTTCGTTTGGTATGTGTTGAATTGTACGTAGGTATGTTTTTAACACAGAAGCAGAAGAATCAAAATCGATTAAATTATGACTGGCCTGTTGGTCTAGTTTAGTGGTTAGTGACCCTGACTGATCATTAGACTCGTGTCAGATGTTCATGTGTGTGAGTTGGCCCAAGATATTCTTTATTATTTACAAGCTGTCACGTGCCACTTCGTCTGCGTAAATTTTCCCCGTTTTTGCAACATTTCTCTTTGCTGCTCCGCTCATATTAGTCGTAGCGTGATGTTATCTAGCTTATAGCCTTCCTCGATAAATGGGCTATCCAAAATTCTAAGAATTTTTCAATTCGGTTCAGTAGTTCCTGAGATTAACGCGTTCAAACAAACAAACTCTTCAGCTTTATAATATTAGTATAGACTAGCTGTCCCGCGCAACTTCGTATGCGTAAATTTTCCTTGCTTTTGCAACATTTCTCGTCGCTGCTCCACTTCTATTAGTCGTAGCGCGATGTTATATAGCCTATAGCCTTCCTCGATTAATGGGCTATCCAACAAAAAAATGTTTTTCAAATCGGACCAGTGGTTTCTGAGATTAGCGCGTTTAAACAAACAAACAAACTCGTCCGCTTTATAATATTAGTATTCATTAAACACCCAACAACTGGGATTGATAGTATTTAAGAAAATCACAAACTTCGCAGTTACCTACATGGCTACATACGATTTAAACAGACAAATACTTCTTAAGTCGGTTATTAGGTAGTTAAGATGCTCTTGGCGTCTATATCTATGAAAGTATTCACAAAATGGTGGCACAATAGCCACGGCAATGTTTTAAAAGTCAATTACTTGACCCTACAATAGAGGCAAATGTGATTATAACACAATTACACATTAGTGTGTTGAATCCTTATTGACCCCGGGACAATTAAGGCCTGCGCTCGCGTATGTCCTGTTTCTTTTCATTTGTTGCATGTTTGTCTGCATAACTTCAAAAACAAAGGTAAAAGTTAAAACTAGATTAAACTAGTTGGATTTGTAAATCAAAGAATAGATAGTAAACAACCAGTGGCGAACCTGGCCGGGTAAAGCCGGGTAAAGAAATTCACTGATATCTAATAATAAAAGTCGGCCAAGTGCGAGTGGTACTTACTCTCGCACCGAGAGTTCCGTACATATGCAACTATCCGTATTGCACATGTACCTACGGAACACTCGGTGCGCGAGTGCTGCCACTCGGATTTTTTGTTTTTTTTATCATCAGTGAATTACAAAAAAAAACACTAACTTTTTTGTCAGGACTTACCCGCCAGGTTCGCCACTGTAAACAACTAACTTGAAGTGGTAGTAGCCTAGTGGTCAAGGGCATCAGACTCGCAATCGAGAGGTCTCAGATTCGAATTGCACCTTCTATACTACTTGTGAACCCACTCCTAACACAAGAAATTTGTTTTAGCTGGAGAGCTGAACAAGACTACTATTAACTATTATTTAAATTTAATTCTTAACAAATAAATTTATAATAAGAGGTATATGCGTGCTTGGGATTTGTGTTAATTTTACATTATTTAAAAGAATTTAATAACTACTCAGAAAGTGTAAAACATAACGTTCCTGAGTTTCTTATTTGCTATAGGTATAGGTACGTACAGGTACTTATTCTATGGCTATCGCCATAGGATATAAAAATAAAAGATCAGAAAGAAAGAAGCCAGGCGACTCCGCGGGAAATAGGTAGTACCTACTCAGGTACTATAGGCCGACCGCTTAACTCGTATATCGCCTGCGCGGTGAGGTACTTATTAAAATGTTGTTGGTGCGCGGGACAGAGAACTCACGTTCTCTGTCCCGCGCACCCCGCTCACCCACCCGTTAACATCACCCCGCGCTCCCTTCTCACCGCGCAGGCGATATACGAGTTAAGCGGTCGGCCTTTAGTATAGTATTATTTTATCTGTGACTTAGGTAATATATTCATGATTCTTCGACATTATGCCACTGAATAGTCATACAACAATAGCAGAAGTAATTCTACACTTATCATCACATACGGTCGGCGGTTTTATCTATCAAAGAGGTTATTGTTCGAGTTTTTGTGAAAGTTAGGATTGTTAGGTTGTTCGTTGTGATCAATGTGATAATAGCTCTATCACATAGGTAGTCAAAATCACTATGTTTATGTTAGACAACATTTTAATAAGTACCTACTTATTTGGCTAGCATTTGAACAAGATAATGTTTTACCTTTCTCTACTATATTTTGAAAATGGAATTAAATAACAAAGACAAAATATTCATTTGTTAAAATGCTGTTACAAAAGGATTGCTACTAATGAGATTTATTTGTCAATTTATTAAAACTGTACTGTAGTAGGTTAACCTAAAGCAAAATGTAAAGATGAAAAAATGAACCATTGATTAGATACCTACCCATAACGTCAGAAATCGTTTAAATTAAACAGCCCAACTAAGTTAAATGAATAAGTATGTAACTATTAAGAAAATATATATATTACGGGACCGTCTACCCGTGACCACGGCCGTTGCAATACGGTCTAAACGTCGGGCAATAAACAAGGTATTTTACCTTATATTATTCACGCGATTAAGACCCGTAATTTATATATATTTTCATAATGTGTACAAATCGCGAAGGTTTATTAACATTTAAAGTATGTAACTAATTACTAAAACAGAATTTTTGATATTTGTCAAAATATTTGTCGTCAGCCTATCTTTTGTTTTGTTTGAGTTTTTTAGAGCAGATAATAGACAAATACCTAACAGAAGGGTTGAGACCGATTCTAACAACCCCTATTCTTCAAATGCTCTTAACAAAACAAGATGTTTCGTATCGTTATTTATATGAACGCTTGTTACACAGTACAGCGCTGTCTCGTTTCATATAAATATGGATATCACGTTACCGAGCATGAGGGAACACTTCCAACTATAAATATTTTAAATAGCTACTTAGAGCTGTGAAACATGAACGCTTTTTAAACGTATTCCAACTGTTATTATTATTGAAAGGTTTCTTCTAGTTTTTGCTCTTGACTTTGTCCCCGTGAATAAAGTACCTACCTACTGGAGGTAGGTACTTGCCGAGAGTTGCACGTTCAAACAAACAAAATTTCAACTTTATAGTATTTTACATATAAACCCATATGATGGCCCACTGCTGGGCACGGGTCTCCCCAGTAGATCCTGGGGGTAATTGCCATAATCGCCACGCTTGGCGAGCGGGTTGGCGATCGCAGTAAGGCTTTAAGTACGCAGAGGACGCTGCTGCCCGTCCTCTGGAGTGAAATCCCTTAGTCGCCTTGACGACACCCACGGGAAGAGATGGGGTGGTACTATTCTTAAGCCGGCACCACACGGCATATAGTATTTTAGTTGAGGCCTATTAATATTATAACAAAAAAATGTCTGTCTATAAAGTCGTTTTACGATAATTTTATGTGTTATCGTAAGAAAATATTGATGACATAGCGTTTTGCCATTCGCGTTGCTTAGCAACCAATCAATAACGTTAGTTCCAATTGTATCGAACGTCATGTCACTGCAATCGCCATTCGCTAGTGCTTAGCAACTAATCAATAACCTGACCGTTGCTTAGCAACCAGTCAATAACGTGATACTTTTTCGTGAGTGCAGCCGGTCGTCGATTTGTATGACGTTATCACGTCAAAAATTAAAGTACCTCCCTATCTCTTAGTCCATCTGTGTGTGTATGTACTTTTCACGCTACAACGTAAAATATATTTGCAAAGTGAAATTATATTATTATATAAGTAATTATAGTAACGACTAAGTTGGCTGGACAAGACTTAGGCTACTTTTCAATAAGAAAAACTCTACTTCCTTACATTACAATTGGATATTTTTTGAATTTCAGGAGTAGTATAAAAGGCAGACGCGCACCATAAAATAAATATGTAACCCAAGATTCAACCGGTCAAGCTATTTCTAAACGGCTTCAAAAATGCTGATTCTCTGCTCGGCCCGTATGTATGTAGATATGTATGTACAAAATTTTCTCAAAACCTATTGATACGTTGAAAAACATCAAACACCTATCCTCAAAAACTTTCGAATTTATAATATTACAAAGATTAAGGCTTATTTTCTGGTTATGAGTGAGTCACTTCTGTTCACAGTTTTTTAACAACTTTTTACAAGTATTAGTAACAGATACAAGCTAATATTTGTTCAGTAACACGACCAATGTTACAATAACAAAACAAAACAGTTAGAAAACAGTCGCTCGTTTCCAATCTGTAGCAATATCATGTTACACACGTCTTCGCGCTTCTCACTGTCAGTGTGATGTGGGACATGCCACGGGAATGTTGTTTCAGTTTGTTTCAGATAAATAAAAAATAGTAAAGTATAAATAAATAAGTATAAAAGAAAAAAATGGAAACATATTGAACTTGATACTTGTAGCGCCATCTAGTAGTGAGTAGGCAGATGTTGGTTTAAGTAAATTTTACACAGTTGAGTAGATTGTTTATAAAATCAATTTTAATGCACTGATTATATATTATTTTGAATTAAATTGGATATAAAAAAATATGCGGGCTTGTGCACTAGTTAAGTTGAAAATACAACTAGGTATTACAGCATCTAGGAATATTTTAAGTCTCGGGGGACTTTGTTGTTCATACAAAGTGGTGTCCCGTGGAGAATTAAACCCATAACCTCTCAGTCTGGCAGTCGAATACACTCCGATAATGTTATCAAAACGATATTTAAAATAAAACAAACGACACGAATTAACTATTCTTAAAAGAATATGAACATGCAGCCGCGGCTGCATTCATGAATCCCGGTGAACTTAGTAAAATGCCTTGATTTTTTTTTTAAAGTAGATACTTTTGAAAAATGATTTAAGAATCCTCATCATGATTTTAAAATACCTACATAATGATACCCCACATCACATAGTTTGTTGATTTTATTTTTTTCTCTATCACAATATGGCATCTCTGTTGCTATTTTGAATGTTGATTTCTGTAATGTATTTAGTGACACTCGCAAGATTAAGACGAATCGATTGATGTATGATTGTATGTCTATATAGTGCCACAAAGGAACTTACATAGACTGATAAACACATTACCTTTATAGTAATTAGTTTGTACTTTCGATAAACGAAGATTGTTAAATAACTTTTTACTTGTAACGTGAGTATTAAATAAAATAGACTATTTATAATTTCAGAACACAAGTTTGACATCTTGTTTTCCGAAATGACTGCTTCTATTGTATCTCCAAACCTTTCATATGTCATTCGTCACAATCCTAATATTGCAAGTTATACTTTTCATATTAATATCGCTCGACCAAACATTTTGGACACGTTTAGAAGAACACTTGACACATTCATACCGAATCTTAACAATAATTCGATTCCCACGCGTAAGAAACAGATTTTTATTTAGAAATGCATCGATGTGGAATAATCCGTATGACTTGTTGACATGTTTCTTTGTGCGCATTGTTAAAATTTGAAGTTTGGCACTTATTGATAATATTCATAGTTCAGCAAAGCGTACATTTATTGTATTAAAGTGGGTGTGCAAGGTGTTTTCTACAAAGATATTACTTTTTTATGAGTGAAAAAAAATTACTTCAAGACCTATGGTAAGTAAATGTTAATTGTTCGTTACAATCTATTAAAATCTTAGTAGTAGGTACTATACAACCAAAACCAAATCTATGAACCAAATCTATGCCCTGTGGAGGGAAAGTACCCTAAATATTTGAGTTAGCGAATTTTGCTGAAAGGAAACATTCTTTTATTTTTATAAATCAAAGTGAACTGCATTCAAAGATTTTTTTAAAGTTACTTGGCAGAACCGGGAATCAAACTCACTAAATGTAGAAATAAAAACATTGTGTTTTTATAATGCAGATTAAAAGGCTAAATCATAAGGAAGAATCTCTCTGATAAGCATTGCATCTTAAATCTGAAGAAGATAAGGTAATAGTCAAATAAAGTCAATTTAAAAACAAGTTAGCATAGTTTTTCAATAACAGGTACCAACCTAAGTATAATTTTGCTATCTACAATTTAAATTATTTAGTTTAATATCATTGACTTGCATAAAGTAATAGGTGTAGTTCACAGCTCATCTCGGTCTATTTGACTATTTCTAATAGTTAATGTTTCTGCTTCGTCTTTCTCTTGTAGTACAGTACAGTACATTTTTTAATTCCCAAAATACTATGAGCTGCCATCTGGTATCGACAAGTCACATGTTATAATAACGACATCTCGCGTCAAATGGCGCACCCTCTAAATTACTGAATCAGTAACTTATCAACTTGCACAAATAGTTCACTGCACTATCAGCAGATGGCGTTATATTAATTATTGTTGAATCCAAATTTTAACCAACTACATTTTGCATTTTATTTATCATCGTAATTTGTTAAGAGGATAATGTAATTGTTAGGTATATGTATAATTTACACGAGTACTACATGAAATAACGAGTATAGTATCAAAGGATATTTAATATAATACGTAGGTATGTTCGTAATTGAAGTTCAAAGTCCCAGTAACTTGTAACTGTTTTTAGGTTCAAGCACACGCGATCACAAACTCAACCGGTAGTTATGCAGTTTAATTTTAGCTGTGTTGAAGTGTGCTGTATTTACTAGAAACAAAGTTTGGATTTTTTTTCTCTTGATACAGACATTACCTACCCGTCGTCGGTTTTATTCAAGTCGGCCGTATATTCTGTTTATAACAGTTCTGTGGCCGGCGAACTAAGTGTTTACTAAAAATAGAGTGACATAGACGTGATTACGATAAGTAGATAATCAGTTGTTCGAGCATTTGACAGCCCAGTAGCGTACAAACATCTGACCGCATTACACGCAACACAGGGTTAACAAAAATGGATGTAAACTTTACTAACAAAGTTGTGTTAGTTACGGGAGCCAGCGCTGGCATTGGGGAAGCCACAGCGCTTTTATTTGCGAAACTTGGAGCCAAGTTAGCGCTGGGAGGAAGGAATGAGGCAAATCTGAAGAGTGTAGCAGATAGGTGCCGGAAGGAAAAAGGTCTGAAGCCGTTGGCCATAGTCGCTGATCTTGGAACTGATGAGGGAGTTGAGAGAACTGCTAAAGAAGTTATTGACCATTTTGGAAGGTACGTTTAGGTACTTTTAAATTTTAATTAGGTACTTCGGTATCTACTTGAAGATTGATACTTCATGCTTGATTAGGTATAAAAATATGACCCATCTCATAAGAAACTAGCCAGCACACAGAAGTGCACTCTCTATTCCCTCACACTCGATGGAACTGAAATACGACACGAACGGAGAGGGATTAGGCGCAAGACCGACGGCTTAACATTTTCTCCGAGACATATCTCGGAGAAAATGTTAAGCCGTCGGTCTTGAAATGCCCTTTATGGAGGGGTGGGGCATTTCTTCAAAATGGTCATCCGTCTATGTACTGACAGTAGTACCTAACGTTGCGTGACCTCTCTGATATTTACATCTGATCGGTCACTCATCATCAGTCATTGATCGCTCAAATAATGTAATTTAAAAAATAATTAAGCTTAATAATTAATTAAGTATTTGATGTAATATTTAATAGACTGGTCGATTACGTAAAACAATTAAAAAATTATATTAAAATATTATCAAATTATCAAATTAATTAGAAAGGAAATCTATATCTATACTAATATTATAAAGCTGAAGAGTTTGTTTGTTTGAACGCGGTAATCTCAGGAACTACTAATTCAAATTGAAAAATAACTGTTTAAAAAAAAAAAATCACATAGCCCATTTATCGAGGAAGGTTATAGGCTATATAACATCACGCTACGACCAATAGGAGCGGAGCAGCAATGAAAAATGTTGCAAAAACGGGGATTTACGCAGACGAAGTTGCGCGGGACAGATAGTTTTTCTATAACATGTAGTTGCCTGAATAAACTAGGTCTAGGTATCTACCTAATAAAGAGGCAATTTACAACTAGGTACATTAAAATTGAACCAATAGTTACTATTGAAGTGGGTAATCTCGTATGTTACTTAAGTACCTAATAATACTTCTACTTACCTATTTATAGTAGGTACTTAAAATACTATTAGATACCTACCTATTAACATGGAATAGGTATCTATCTACATATTAAGTGTCAATAGGTAGGCAATAGTAATTTATCTGATAAAACAATCAGTATCTAAATAAATATATTAAACTACTTAAATGCACCCAGTACCTAATCATATTATACCTACCATAATAATGTTTAATTCGCAACTGCGTGCGCAAAAACACAACAAATCTTGGTGTCCGTCGGTTAATAGAATTATAATGATAATAAGGAATGCAAAAAATAATGTTAACCCTTCCAGCTATACTGAATAAGTTAGGTGTGGGTTCATGCCATTAGTAGTACCTATAAAGAATGGAATTCAAACCGGCGACCTCTCGATACCTTAGCTACTAGACTGCCGCTGCTTCTATCTTATTGTCTTATTAGATAAAACTAATTGATTTCATTCAAGAAAAGCCTTTATGCGGTAATTTATGTAAACGTACATACATATCTACATCTTTACTTTCAAGTGGAACATGTTCATATTTACATTGAAAGATGAATTAATTTTCGCGACTATTGTCTTTTAGCGAAACATGTTTTATGAAATATTGTATATCTGTAGCTAAGTAGGTGCTTCAATAACCGGCAATTTGTTGACAAAAGTGCCTATCTGTTTATATTACACCTAGTACCTGGATGACCGAGCTTCACTCGTTTTTTTTTAAACGACATTTTCTAAAAATGAAACCTAGCCAGATCGATTGATCGCCCCTGAAATCCCCTGGATACTAAATTTCATGAAAATCGCTGGAGCCGTTGTCGAGATTCAGATTATGTATACAAGAACTGCTCGTTTAAAGGTATAAGATTTATAAAATAAATAGTATTTTCTTCAAAACTACTGACCTGATTTTGATAAGACGAACCTACAATACACACGATTAAATTAGCTTTTTAATAAAAAAATACGCATCAAAATAACGAGACATTGTAAGCGCACCTTGGTATATCCGCAATAACGATCTCCACCGGGACCTACAAGTGGAATTCGTAGAACAAATTATTCGAAAATTCGCAGAAGCTCACGACAAAAGACTTCATCGCCATGTAAATCTAGAGGCTATCCAACTTCTCGATTGTACGGACTTGAAACGAAGACTCAAAAGAACTAAGTCGTTTGAGTTAGTGTAGTGTTAAGTGAGAAAAAAAAAGTGATAGTGACAGTGCTTTATATTAAAAACACAAGAACAAAGTGTTATCAATTTATCAGACACTAAGAAAAATCAATGAATAATTTCTTAGATTATGTATCTTAGCAATTTATGTCAACTTAAAATTACTTATTAGCTTCAATGTTAGATTGTAATATTTTAAAGAGTAAATTTAAAAAAAAACACTCCATTCTATTGAAAGTTGCCTCCTCCCCGTATTCAAAGTTATCCATTTTTATTCCAGATTGGATGTCCTGGTGAATAACGCCGGTATAACAGCCCGTACGTGTCTCTTGCGCACAGACATGGAGACCTTCGACGAGGTGTTCAGGACCAACGTGCGAGCCGTGTACAACCTGACGAGGCTGCTAGCTCCGAAGCTCGTGGAGACCAAGGGCAACATAGTGAATGTGTCCAGCATCTCGGGAACTGTCGTCGTTGTAGGCAGCTTGCCTTACGGAATGTCTAAGGTATGGAAAACGAATATTATATAAATTCAAATTCATTCTTAGTCCGAGCCACAGAAAGGTGGTTTGAACCCATAGACGATTTTCGGGAAAGAGTGGATTGAATTGTTGTTGCTAGCTCTGTAGGTATATTACCACCTCATTTCATACCTGACTGTGGTGGAGGGTTATGTATATGTATATGTTTGTACTCGTATGTATCCTTTTAATATTCCTATGTCCGCTCGTAACAATGGATCAACCGATTTTAATAAATGATACATCATTAGATTCACCAGAGAAACAAGTGCCAATAAATTTCTAAAAAAAGTTAATGGAGGATTTTATGCGCTTTAATTTGCGGTTTTTTTCGTAGAACCTCGATATCAAATTAAAGGCTATTAAAAAGTGAGTTCGAAAATACAGAATATCCTTACGTTTAAAAATGTGTTGGAGAAAATCATTAAAAAACAACGTTAATAATGAAACAAATAGTTCTTATTAAATCGCCTTGTCTTACAACGACTAAAAAGTAGATACTAAATAAACAAATAAATTTAACAACTAAAAAAACCCGCTTGCTAAATGGCAGAAACAAGATATCCACCCTTCAAATTTAATATCACGCAGTCGGAGGCGTTCATGAATTCTGTTGAACTTAATATCGTGCCTCCGACTGCATGATATTTGAAGGGTATCTTGTTTCTGTCAAAAAAAATGATCCAGCATAGGTATCTATCAAAACTAATATTATAAATACAATTATAAGTTTGTTTGATACGTTTTCACGCTTAAACCTCTGAACCGATTTAGATGAAACTTGGTATGGAGATAGTTTGAGTCCCGGAGAACGAAATTTTTATTTCGCCTGGGTTTACAACACTTACCTAACGCTTGCCTTGATTTTCATTTGAAGTTGGATGTTTTTTATTAAGTATATCGCTACCATATTAAGTAGGCATTATTAAATAGTAGGTAAGTATGTATTTTGTAATTATTATTTATGTGTTATCACTCTGCCACTCAAACATTATGTAACAACAGTTTATATATAGGTAATATCAACAATGAACATAATAAAACACTCGACTAAATGATAAGTAACATAAATATTATTTCTCTGATAGATAACTTCAAACACTTGAAAATTTTATGCATTCAATTATTGCATTCAACGCCATCTGTTGGTATTTTTGCCAAACTACTTGGCAATATATGATTAGGTATAAATGAGACAAAAGATGTAGTATAGTCTGGTTATAATTATCTAAAGGTGCATCTTATATACTAACGACTTCGTGTTGATAACAGATAGTGGAAACATTTAATAGATACTGAACGTGCGATAAGGAACATAAGATTGTGATGTAGATTGTAGATACAGCACAAAGATATTGTACTGTAACAGTACACCCCCCTTTAAAAAAAAAAAAATATGGTAATAGTGTTTACAATATAAATTTGACCTAGACCTTACTAGTTATTTGCTGATGTATATAAATAATAATGCTATTGTACGCGGTGGAATTTGATGACGCCTGTTGTGGTGTGATTTGCTGACGTCTGTAATTTTGACTTAGCTGTTGCACGAGTGTTTATTATTTTTTTCCGTTAAACTCTTCATTCTTCTGTCCAGTGTTTTCATTATGCCGTAAATTAGGATCACGCCGATTGTTAAAATAATCTGTCCCATTGCAACATTTCTTGTCCACCGTAAGTCCTCCTGGATCAGGTTACGGAGTTGGTCCGCTTCGTTTTGATTGAGGCAATTGTCCGTATTGTATGTTATCTGGTCCTTAGAACTTTGATTTCCCATTTTAGATGTCTTGTTGTTACGAGTAGTTGTGAATTAATGGTATATGTTAAGATCTATGTTAATATATATACGAATAGCTTGCTTATATCAGCGATTTTTTATAGACGTACTACTGGCTTTACTTTACGTCCCGATCGTGTAGTGTACGTGTGTGAATGCCTGTCGCAATCCTTTGAATCTGGCACGTAGTTTGATTCGTCATTGATCATGAAAGCTGGTTTCAATCTATCAATTGATATCACTGTCTCTTTATCCCTAATTCTAATGCAAAATGTTTTATCTGTTTTACTAATTACTGGGTAGGGTCCTTCATACGGCGGTGTCAGGGCTTTCTTAATTCTATCACACCGAACAAATACGTGTGAGCATTCTTTGAGTTCGGGATGCACAAATATAGCTTGATTGTGTTTTTTTCTTTTCGGAATTGATGTCATTTGTGTGATGTCCTTTTGAATTTGTTTTACAAACTCTTCGTACGTTGATAACTGTGCTGCTGATGACTCAAAAAATCCTCCAGGGAGTCGTATTGGCGTTCCATATGTCATCTCTGCTGAACTATAACCTGTGTCTTCTCGCAAGCTACTCCGCAACCCGAGTAAAACTGTTGGAATTTCTTTTAACCAATTTTCGTTGGATTCTCTTGTCATTAACGCCGCCTTTAAAGTTCTATGAAATCTCTCTATCATTCCATTGGATTGTGGATGATAAGGTGTTGTCCTAATTTTATGTATTCCCAAAAATTGTGAGAGTGACTCAAATATTCTTGATTCAAACTGTCGGCCTTGATCCGTAGTAATGCGCAATGGACATCCAAAACGAGTAATCCATCCCTCGAAAAGTGTCTTGGCTACTGTTTCTGCAGTTATATCTTCTACCGGAAATATTTCGGGCCATGACGTACAACGATCTATGATTGTGATTAAATATCTCTTCCCTTGTGAAATCGGAAGTGGTCCGACGATGTCAATATGTAAATGTTCAAAACGTTGCGCTGTCATAAATGTACCAAGAGGTGATATCGTATGTCGTTGTATTTTTGATTTTTGGCAGGCTATACATGATCTACACCAGTTATTGATATCTTTGTTCATATACGGCCATAAATACCTTTGGGTTATCATTTTTCTCGTAGTTCTTTTTCCTGGATGGCTCATACCATGAATGGTATCGAAAATTTGTTTGCGAAAATGCTTTGGTAAGTAGGGGCGGCTTTTTCCAGTAGAGGTGTCGCAGGTGATGTTTATTGTGGAACCCGGAAGCGTAATGTTTTTGAATTTTAATCTTTTATTGTCATGTAATTTACTTAGTTCATTATCTGTTGATTGACATTTTTCCAATTCAGCGTAATCGATAGGTGATGGCACGTATATTTCCTCTATTCGAGATAAGGCATCGGCGGTAATATTGTCACGTCCGCTTATGTGTTGAATGTTGGTACTGTATTGTGAAATGAAATCTAACTGCCGGACCCGTCGCGGTGTATCGTTTGATGATGGTTTTTGGGAGAATGCGTATGTCAAAGGTCGGTGATCCGTAAATATTGTAAATTCTCTTCCCTCGATTAATCTGTGAAAATGTTTGACGGCCATGTATATTCCTAACAGCTCTCTGTCAAACGTAGAATATTTTTGTTGAGTTTCGCTCAATTTTTGTGAAAAAAATCCTAATGGTTCCCAATTGCGTCCGGATTTTTGTTGTAAAACTCCACCAACGCAAGTAGCACTAGCGTCGGTCATGAGCGCTAGTGATGCGTTGCGGGAAGGATGCGCTGTTAACACTGCGTTTTTCATGCTTTCCTTGCATTTTTCGTAAGCTTTGTCTGCTTCCGTTGTCCAAGGAACAGGTGAATTATCGTTCTTTTTTGAACCATGTAGATATTCGTTTAAAATTCTTTGATTTTCCGCTGCGCATGGAATATTACTTCTGTAGAAATTGACCATGCCCAAAAATCTTCTTAATTCTTGAATTGTTTTCGGTTTGGGAAATTCCATGATTGCTTTGTAATTTTCTTCGGTAGGGAGTATTCCTTGGCTCGTTATATGATAACCTAAGAAATCTATTTCCCTTCTGAGAAATTCGCATTTTTCGAGATTAATGGTTATTCCATTCTCGTGTAAACGTTTGAAAACCGTTTCTAAATGCTGATAATGCAAATCTTCGTTGTCCGATGCAATGAGACAGTCGTCTACAAATATAAATACGTAGTTTAAATCTCTAAATAAGGAATCCATGAATCGTTGAAATGTTTGTGCCGCATTGCGTAATCCGAAAGGCATTCTTAAGTACTCAAAAAGTCCAAAAGGTGTGATGATGGCTGTTTTTTCTATATCTTTAACAGGAATACAATGGTATGCTTTACGTATATCTATCTTGCTTAGTATCTTCTTATTTTCTAATATGTATGTAAAGTCAGTTAATCTTGGTAGTGGGTATTTGTCCGGTACTGTCGTGCTATTGAGCATTCGATAGTCTCCGCATGGTCTCCATTCGCCATTTTTCTTTTTTACCATATGTAATGGGCTTGCCCATGGGCTATCTGACGGTCGGCAAATTCCGAGTTCTATCATATTTTGAAATTCCTTTTTGGCTATGTCGTATTTTTCTGGAGGTAATGGTCTTGCCCGAGCTGCGACGGGTGGTCCTGTAGTGATAATGTGATGTTCAATCTTATGTTTGGGCGCATTGCGGAGAGAGGACCCTTTCGTGATGTCTTCGTATTTGTTTAAAAGTTGCGTAATACGTGGATTCGTTCCCACTGCGATATTACGAATTGTTTGTTGTGTCGCTTTTTCCGAAGTTACATGCGTTGTCAGCTCTGTAACTTTGTCGATAAGTTTGCGACCTGCTATGTCGACTAATAGTTTATAGTGCTCTAGAAAATCTGCTCCAATTATTGGTTGTGTAACATCGGCGATTACAAAATTCCATTTATAACATCGTTGTAGTCCTAAATTCAAGGTAAGCGTCTTCTCGCCGTAAGTCCTAATTTTAGTCCCATTTGCAGCGTATAGTGTGTATTGTTCATTTTGTAAAACTGAATGTCTCTGTTGCTTGCTAATGACTGAAATATTTGCGCCCGTGTCAATCAAAAACTTCATACCACTTTTTCGGTCGGTAATGGTGAGGCGATTGGATGGGTGGATTGCACAGAGTTTCGCCGTTGTCTGTGCTCTTATTCGTTTCCCTGGTTCCGTACGTAAGTCATTGGTTTCCAACTGCATGGTTTAATGCAGTTCTTTGCATATTTTCCGAATCTTTCGTGGTAGTAACAAAATCGATTTGCTCCTCTATAGTTTGTTCTCGGCCTCATAATCGGGAATTGTTGACGTTTCTTGAAATGATTGTGCGTGTTGGGTCGATAGCCATATTGACCTTGCTGAATTGCGTCAATATCTATCTGTAATTTTGCTAGCTGGGCTAAAATGCATGCTGTATTGTTGTCGTTTGAAGTGTCGTTGCTAACAGCTGATATTTCGGTTACTTTTGAATTCATTATTATTTTGTCTGCAATTTGGCTCAGTTTGTCAATTTCCATGTCTTCCGTAACTGCTAGAACCGTAGTAACTGATGTTGGTAAAAGCCTGAACCATAGTAGTTTAATTGTTTCGTCACTGATTTTTCCTCTCCCGAGGACTCGCATTTGACGTAATAACTGCGAAGGTTTTTGATCACCGAGTTCTGTCTCTGATATTAATTTTTGAAACTGTCGCTGTTCTGTTTCTTCGTAACAATCAATTAAACGTTCCTTGATGTTTTTGTATTTATCTGTAGTCGGTGGTGAAGTGATTAGGTCACTAACCTGTAGTATTTCTTCCTTGGATAACTTTGCTATTACTGTACAGTATTTGTATTCGTCTCCTTGCTTCTGTGGTGCTAATATGGCTTCTAGTTGCGTGAACCATAATCTTGGTTGGTCTTTCCAAAATTCCGGAATGCGGGATAAAACCGAGGTGCCAGCAGCTACTTCAAGTGTTCCTTGCTGATTTATGTTCGCCTTGCACGGTGATTGTGCCATGTTTCTTGCTGCGTATTCGTTCGTCGGGGTCACCAATTTGCCAAACTACTTGGCAATATATGATTAGGTATAAATGAGACAAAAGATGTAGTATAGTCTGGTTATAATTATCTAAAGGTGCATCTTATATACTAACGACTTCGTGTTGATAACAGATAGTGGAAACATTTAATAGATACTGAACGTGCGATAAGGAACATAAGATTGTGATGTAGATTGTAGATACAGCACAAAGATATTGTACTGTAACAGTATTCTAGTAAAAATCTTACGCGATTCAACTGCCATACTACTAGTATATAATATTATCCCTTAATATGCCATATATTATCTGTGGCCATACCAAGAAAATGATATAAGTACTTACATAGGTAAAAATACGTAAAAAAAAAAGTTGTCATCATTGATTCTGTTCCTCGAATAACATTAAATTGTGCATTATACAAAACCGAACATTTAATTTAATTGGGAACTTAACACCTTAGATGGATTGAAGTGTGCCGATTAGAGAGTAGGTAATTAATTTTATTTACCTTGCTGCTATTGTCAGGCGCGAATCCAAGGGGGGGGGGGCTAGAAGAGCTATTGCCCTCTCTCCCCTGTCATGCAAGCGACTCACACTTGGCCGGTTAAATCAAAGTGTGCCACCCAGAACGAGTTCTGGATCCGCCGCTGGCTATTGTAGCACGTGCACTCTTGTGTTATGCATCTTTACTAAACTGGCTTTAAATATATTTTTCTACACACACACATGGCTGGACCGTCCTCTGGATAATTAATCTAAGGCGTCAAATGCTATCAAAAGGGCTAAATTGATTCCTCTCCGTTCCTCGATGTATTTAGGCGGGTTGTACTATCCTCGCACACTTGAACAATATTGGGGGGCCAAAATTTGAACTCGCTTTAATCAAAAACAGGCCTCGAGCCTGCACTACACACACAGCATCTCCTTACCTTTACCCTCCATAAACTCCGTACCCTATAAAAAAATATTTGTAACACCATTATCAATAGTATTACTAGGTACAATATTATTAGCAACATATAGCCAATTACATGTCCTAATTATTCTATACTTATTCACATGTCATGACTGACTGATTCATCAATTCATCTCCTTTCACGCTCTGCAGTCAATATTTAGATTTTACCCAACTGTAAGGAAGGATTTTGTTTTTCGCGCGTATCTTGTATGTATGAATGTATGTTTATAATATTCTTTATTACCTCATATCTCACAAACCACTGAACGGATTTATGCAAATAAAATGTCCTTAGATTCATCTTGACGGCCCAAGTGTTCTTAGGTGACGTTTAAAAAAAACAAACATGGCGGCTGTGAGAAGTCAAAATAAAGACGTGTGAAAAAAAAGTTGTTTCTAATACTGCAATGTGGGTATCAAATTAAAGGGCTCATCTTAAGCATTTCAAAAAGATGATTATGACTGTAATATGTACTAAAAAAGTTAGTCAGCAATTTTTTTTTTCAATACTTGACAATTGCTATAATAAAAGTTAGTTGTTACATCTGACCACTACTCAAAAGTATTAAATAAAAAAAATAAAAAAACCCGCCTGCACAAAAAAGAAGGAAACAAGACCCCTTACATCACACTTCACACAGTTTGTGAGTATGTGAGTGTGTATGCTTGTTACTTCTTCACGTCTAAACGGCTGGAGCGATTTTAATAAAATTTGGTATGGAGTTAGCTGACACCCTGGATTAACACATAGGCCCATAGGCAACAATAAACCGGGGCACAGCTAGTAATTATATAATTTCATGCAGTCGGAGGCAATTTACTTAGTTCATCAAAATTCATTACGAGTTCATAAAGGTTTAAATTTAGAACAGTTACAGTAAATACTAAAGAAAGTTTGAAAAACAATTTCTTTACGAAAATAATAACAAAATACATGAGTTAATAATTAAGACAATACGTAACCGCATTTCTAATTCTCTTGATTTAGTTACCGCCCCGGACCCCGCTTTCTGTCACCTTTTACTTCCAAAAAATAGATATGCGCAACCACTTGTCGCTAACTTCAATCCGGCCGAGTTAGGTTGATCTAACTGTACTAAACGCATTTGGTGAAACTTTACCTATGCAACTAAATATTTAAAAAAATATCATATACCTAAAAATCAAATCTAACGCGGGCAAAACCGCTAGGAAAAGTAATTACCTTGATATTAAAAGATTCTTATTTTAATTTGCAGGCAGCACTAGATCACTTCACGCGACTGACAGCTCTGGAGCTGGCGCCCAAAGGAGTGAGGGTCAACACAGTCAGTCCTGGCCTTACAGTGAGTATAGACACTCATTAATAATATATACGAGTACAACCTTTATAATAAAGAAAAATATCTAAAAGTGCATAATCTATCCATCGGAGGTGAAGGAAACTATTGGCCATCATTCACCTCTAGACATCCCAGAGAACAAAAATGTTATATCAAGATATTAAATTAGTTATTATGTTTTATAAGAGTTCCTTTTTTAACCTTTTAAGGTACTAAAAGGTTAAAAAAGGAACCCTTATAAGAACAATCTTATTCGTCTGTCCGTGATAGGTCCACCAATTCCTGAGAAAATCTGTGGTGTCACCACAGATTTTCTCAGGAATTGGTAGACCTACCAAGTTGAAATTTATACCAGATGAGGTCTATAGTTCCTATTAGGTGTATTGAAATCAAGCTCCTGATTCTACACGATAAAAAAATGTGGGCAAATTTTCGCAAAAACTTGCAAGTAAGTAATTACCAAAATTTATCTTAATTTTCAACTTTTTTATTTTTTGGAATTTTCCCTTTATTTGTGCTCTAAGACCTTGTTTTTAACCAAAATTGACAATTCTAGGTCAACGGAAGTACCTTAAAGGTTTTGGGTTGAAAACCTATAAGGTAAGGACCTAGGATTACGAAATTTGGCAAAAAGCAAGGCCATACAGCACAAATAAAGAAAAAATTCCAAAAAATAATAAAGTTGAAAATTCCTGAACAAAATATTTATAATTTGTTCGTAACCCATGGGTGGGCGAGGTAGACTCGCGCTTGTCCGGTTTTGTCACATTGTTATCACATTTACGTAAATTTACGTTATGTTTTCGTTGGGATGGACTAATAGGTACTACGGTAATTGGTATGATTGAGCCGGTTCGAGTGCTATATACTCTCAATTAGGTGGGATGGCACTCGCGACGATTTTGACACACGCAAAAAATAGACGGGTAAACTATTGTAAGCTTAGTTATAAAGCTTTACTTGTAATAAAACTGTACAGATATATCTTGTTGCTGTTAAATAAAACATAAGAAGATTTGCTTTAGGTAAAGAATGAGAATTTCTAAAACCGTTAATTTGAAATTTTAAAAGTAACCGTCAGTAAAAACAAACACAAAGAAAAGCTATAGCCATCTCTTTTTTCGAAACAAGTTTGACAAGTCTTTTAAAATATTAAGTTTGCCAGACAAGAGAAACTCCTATTATGTACCTACTAACGGCCGGTCTCAATAATCTACCAAGTCCTAACACATTGTTCTAAAGTGTGACTACCGGCCGATCTCACTACATTAGTAGTCACTAGAGGTAGAATTTTGAATGTGGAGCTTATTTTAAATATATACCTGTAGTAGCCAAATCCATCGATAGATAGATTATTGAGACCGGCCGATAGTCACACTTTAGAACTATCTGGTAGGACTACGAAAATTAGGTAGGTATGCAATAGTTTTTTCATTATTATTTTAGAAATATCTAAGTTTCATTTTATCTTTGTTTCCAGGAATCAAGTATAGTGAAACGCGTAACAGGATATACCGAGGAAGAGTACCAGACGTGGCTCCACAAGGGCCACTCCGCCATCCCCATGGGGGAACACTGCGTAGGACTGGACATCGCCAAGATGATCGTGCACCTGGCGAGCGACAACAGTCGCCTCGTGACAGGCACCGTCGTGCAAGTCGATGGCTGCATGCAGTATGGGACCCAAGGCAATCTGCTGAGTCAGCAGATTAAGTAGTTCAATTGTAGATCGAAGAAATTACATATAAAGATACCTAACTGTATCTGTGGTCAACGATGTTGGCTTGTACTTGATACTAGCTTTAGGTCTGTGTTGTGTCACTGTTTGTTAACAAAAATAAACTTAAAAAAACTTTAAAAAAATGTACTGCTATCATTTGGCCTTTTTCATCATCATCATCATCAGCCTATCGCAGTCCACTGCTGGACATAGGCCTCTCCAATTGCACGCCACTTTGTTCTATCTTCGGCTTCTCGCATCCAGCTCCTGCCAGCCGTTTTGCGTATATCATCACTCCACCTGGCTTGAGGGCGTCCTACACTACGTTTGCCAAGCCGCGGTCTCCACTCAAGAACTCGTTTACCCCAACGGTTGTCGGTTCTTCGGCTAATATGTCCAGCCCACTGCCACTTCAACTTGCTAATCCGGTGGGCTATGTCGATAACTTTGGTTCTCTGCCGGATCACCTCATTTCTGATTTTGTCCCTAAGAGAAACTCCGAGCATAGCCCGTTCCATAGCCCGCTGAGCGACTTTGAACTTGTGGACCAGCCGTACCGTCAGTGTCCACGTTTCGGCTCCGTATGTCATGACCGGTAGGACGCACTGATTAAAGACTTTAGTCTTTAGACATTGTGGGATCGACGATGAGAAGACTTGACGTAGCTTACCAAACGCTGCCCAACCCAACCGAATTCTCCTGTTCACCTCGTCCTCGAAGTTGTTTCTACCTAACTGCAATGACTGCCCGAGGTACACATATTTTTGAACAACTTCGAGAACGGCGCCGTGCACCGCTGTCGGTTCCGGTAGTACATGTTCATTGAACATGACCTTGGTTTTATCCAAGTTCATCCGTAGGCCGATGCGTACAGAGGAGTCAGCCAGGTCATTCAGCATCCGTTGCAGGTCCTGCAGCGTTTCCGCCATGATGACAATGTCATCTGCAAATCGCAAGTGAGAAATGTATTCACCATTGATGTTGATGCCCCGCCCTTTCCAGTGCAGCGTCTTGAACATATCCTCCATTGCATTTGTGAACAATTTCGGGGAAATAACGTCCCCTTGCCTCACTCCTCGATGCAATGGTATAGGTTTTGTTTGCTGATTCTGTACTTGGACGGACATGGTGGCGGCTTCGTAGAGACATCTCATCACTTGGATATATCGCCAATCTACTTGGCATCGCTGCAGAGACTCCAGAACGGACCAGATTTCAATCGAGTCAAAGGCCTTCTCATAGTCCACGAATGCTAGACACAGGGGCTGATTATACTCCTGGGTCTTTTGTATAATCTGCCGCACTGTGTGGATGTGGTCTATGGTGCCATATCCGCTCCGAAATCCAGCCTGTTCCGGTGGTTGGAATTCGTCAAGTCTTCGCGCAAGACGGTTCGTGATGACTCTTGAAAACAGCTTATAGACGTGGCTTAGAAGAGAAATAGGTCGGTAGTTCTTCAGCCGGGTCTTATCTCCTTTTTTGAAGAACAAGACGACTACACTTCTACTCCACGCCTCCGGAGTTCTCCCTTCAAACAGGACAGCATTAAAAAGCTTTTGGAGCTCCCTCAGTACGGGTTTACCTCCAGCTTTTAACAGCTCTGTTGTAACGCCATCCTCTCCAGGGGCTTTTCCATTTTTCAGCTGTTTGAGAGCCAGCACGATTTCGTCAATGTTGACTTCTGGCAGGTCTTCGGTGTAGTGGCGTGTTAGAGTGGCTCTAGGACCCTCATTTTCAGGATCAGGTCGAGATGCATGCGAAGCGTATAACCGGCCATAGAAGCCTTCCACTTCGGAGAGGACTGCCGGCTTCGAAGAAACGACTTCGAAGCCGGCAGTCCTCTCCGAAGTGGAAGGCTTTTGGATTAAATAATAATTAGGTACCCCTTTAAATATGGAAGATTAAGAATACGAGTAAGGCTAAGGTAACATATTTCATAAAATATGTTACCATAGTAGAGAAATACAAAAGTAGTAAGTAACAACAAGTATTTAGTAGTAACATTAGTAACTTCACTTGGGAACACTGACTGTTGTTACCTCAGAACACACACATTATCTTTGGTTGTTACTCTGATACTCGTTGTTACGATATTACGAGTAAATTATACATAGCACACGTCACTTAGCAAACTTTACTGGTAATACAAAAAATGTATATCTAGAGTAGAGAGCTAACTTAATAAAATTAAAATCTATACTAATATTATAAAGCGGAAGAGTTTGTTTGTTTGCTTTGTTTGTTTGTTTGTTTGTTTGTTTAAACGCGCTAATCTCAGGAACTACTGGTCCGATTTGAGAAATTCTTTTTTTGTTGGATAGCCCATTTATCGAGGAAGGCTTTAGGCTATATAACATTGCGCTACGACTAATAGGAGCGGAGTAGCGACGTGAAATGTTGCAAAAACGGGAAAAATTTACGCATACGAAGTTGCGCGGGACAGCTAGTGTAATAATATGTGGCGACTTTAATGTTAATTTATTAGAGAATACTACTTCAAGTATGAGGATTTTAGCTCTATTCAAATCATTTAATCTGTGTAATTTATTTTTAGAGCCTACCCGCATAACTGCCACTACAGCCACATGTTTAGATAATATATTCACAGATATTATTGTAGATAACAAGAGAATAATTAATCAAATAGATTCTGACCACTGTGGTCAACTTATTTCTTTTGATATTAAAAGTAGAAAAGTAACTAAAAAATGTATAACTGTTATCCCTAAAAATGTCACGTCGATTTAAGAGTTTCAAAAGCCGCCTCATTTGTAACCCTCCACTGTTGAATGAGGACAGTGATCCTAACATTTTATATAAAACATTCTTTAATAAATTTTGTCATAATTTCGATTCGGTTTTCACTCCCAAAACGATTATGGTTAAGGGGAATGCAACTTTTAGTGAGTGGGCTACTGTCTACTACATAAAAGTAGAAAAAGATTATATGAGCTGTATGATGAACGAAATTATAACTGTTGTGAAAGATTTCAAGCTTAAGTAAGAAATTATGCTAAAATATTTAGGCAGGCTTGCAAAACAGCAAAAGCTTGCTACCTTAGTTCACAAATTAAAAACAGTGATAACAGAATTAAAATGACTTGGGATATTATAAATAGTGAGACCGGAAGAGTCAAAGGTCACAATAATGATTACTGTCTTAAAATAGATAGTAAAACCATCACATCGGACATAGAAGTGGCCACTGCTTTTGAAAAATTATTTACTGACATACCAGTCTCTACTACAAAGTCATTAAATTCCTCACATATTGCAGCTGAGTCTATCTTGATTAAAAATGTAAATAAATGTGACATCACTTTTCAATTTGATTATGTTACACATATAGATGTCATAAAAGCTTTTAATTCTATTAATGTTAAGAAGACTACCGACCTCTGGAGTAACTCAGTTGTGATTACTAAGTCTATAATTTCTTTTATTGCGCAGGACTTGGCTTTTATATTTAATAAATGTATAGATTATGGTGTATGTTGATGTTAATGGTAAACGCTCCCCGGGGTCTGTGGTCAAAATGGGAGTCCCACAGGGTTCTATTCTCGGGCCGTTATTGTTATTAATTTACATAAACGACTTACCATATTTATAATCCTGTTTGCAGATGATACATCACTCTTATTTAAATTAAAACGCCAGCAAAAAGACTTTGAAGATGTAAATATGGCTATCTCAAAAGTGGTTAACTGGTTTGATGTTAACAATTTACTCTTAAACGAGGGCAAGAATAAATGTATTCGATTTATAACACGTAACGTGAAACCAGTAAAAACCACTGTAAAAATAAAAGAAGATGAGTTGAACCCTGTAGAGACCACAAAGTTTTTAGGAATTACTCTAGATTCTAAGCTTCAGTGGGGCCCACATTTAAGTGAATTGTCTAATAGACTCAGTTCTGCAGCGTACGC
Source organism: Herminia tarsipennalis (assembly GCA_945859575.2). Lineage (NCBI taxonomy): Eukaryota > Metazoa > Arthropoda > Insecta > Lepidoptera > Erebidae > Herminia > Herminia tarsipennalis. The sequence goes on along the minus strand of OX243834.2, from coordinate 996,244 downwards.
AGTTAGAAAAATTCGTCAGCTAACAGACGTTGAAACAGCGCGATTAGTTTATTTTAGTTACTTTCATAGTTTAATGTCGTACGGTACGTTCTACTGTGGGGGAATGCTGCCGACATTCAAACCATTTTTGTTCTGCAGAAGAGGGCTATTCGATCAATTTACGATCTTAGTAGTAGACACTCACTAATAGAAAAATTTAAGGAAATCAATATCATGACTGTTGCATGTCAGTATATCTATGTAAACCTTATATATGTTCACAAAAATATTGATAGTTACTGTAAGAAATGTGATATACATAATATTAACACGCGGAACAAACATAAACTTGTTGTACCAGAGCGTCAAGGTTACAAAAAGTAAACAAATCATTTCGGGGCCAATGTATACAATAAAATCCCTAGCGATATTCAAAAATTGAGTCGTAATAAATTTAAGTGTACCATTAAGAAAAAATTGTGTATGAAAAGTTACTACTCAATTATTGATTATATGGAAGACAAAAACGCTTGGGATTGAACTGCTTTCTCTCACAGGCTATTAAAATGTACTCTAAGATTATATGTATATATACATATTTGTGGTACCAGCTTAAGAATAGTACCACCCCATCACTTCCCGTGGGTGTCGTCAAGGCGACTAAGAGATTTACCACCGGAGGGCGGGCAGCAGCGTCCTCTGTATATTTTTAAAGCCTTACTGCGATCGCCAACCCGCTCGCCAAGCGTGGCGATTATGGCAATTACCCCCAGGGTACTGGGGAGACCCGTGCCCAGCAGTGGGACATCATATGGGTTGATATGTATGTATGTATATGTATACATATTTACTTTGTAAGAAGTGAAGTATTGTGTTTGCTCAATACGTTTATATATACTCATTTTAGAGTTACTAATAGTATTATTCTTTAGTTATCCTTATTTTATAAACGATTACACTCACCAAACACACTGGTTCATTTAGTAAAATTTATTTTTGTAAAGTAAAACTTGATGATTTTAAAAGAGTGGCACATGAGTTTCTTGGCAGCTTCTTCTCATGAGCTTTACACTTGGAACGGCCACCTAACCTCATTTTGTTTTTTTTTTCAAACAATCATAATTTTATACAATCTTTAGTATGTATTAATTTGACGTTTTCAAATAATCATTAACCTGATTTTACGAAATAAATATATTTGAGTTTGAGTTTAAAAGAAATAACAGGTTATACTCTGACCCTGTCTCCAAAATCAGCGTAACATACCTTTGACAGTTCTAGGAGTAGTACTTGTCACTAATAGGGTCCTACGACTAGGCCCTGCGGTGTGGTTTTTCACCCAGGAAAGGGATGAGCTCAGATGACACCTTCGTAACGGCCCGGGCGGGAAATGTGTGGAGGCGGCGTGCCTGGCCAAACTAGGGATTGCCCGAATGTTTGGGCGCATTTAGGTGCTGGGATCTAGGGTGGCCTTTTCCAAGACTGAGGCCTTGTCATTTCATGGGCCCCGTCGCGTTTTACCTGCTGACGCCTCGATTGCCATCGGCCCGGTCCTCATACAGATCCGGGCCAATATAAAGTACCTGGGCCTCGTGGTAGACGGGCACCGGCTCTCTCTGTCAACAAACCGGGCTGCGTCTTTACCTGATGCCGCCATACCTGGGGCTGCGGGTGGGCGAAACGGGTAATCGTCCCCATGAATCTTCCGTAACGCGGCGTCAGGAATTCATGAGTAAAACTCAAAAAAGGGCAGTACCAATCATAAAGTTAAAAGACACATAGTAACTCTCACTATCTCCATAATTCCTAATCGGAGTGAGAGCTCCCATTTTGAAATAATAATAATAAAAAAAATAAAAACATGGTGCTTGCCGCCGCCGCCCATTACATTGTACCTACAGTAAGTAAGCGTAAAGATCTAAAATCGATTCTCCAAATCCGAAGAAAAAGTAGTAAAAAGCGTTCAAGTCTCCCCCCCCCCCCCCCTACTTGACACTTGACACTGCACGGAAGAAACTGTCTGGCGAATCGGACAGATTGCCTCATAGTAAACAGATGACGTAAATTAACGTACTTAATGTAATATCAATGTGCCATAAAACCCTAATTTTAACTAATTTTATATCATACTAGCTGACCCGCGCAAATGCCCGCGTAGCGTGATGTTATATAGCCTATAGCCTTCCTCGATAAATGGGCTAGCAAACAGAAAAATAATTTTTTGATTCGTTTTTTCAATTTTTCAGTTCCTGAGATTACCGTGTTCAAACAAACAAACTCTTCAGCTTTATAATATTAGTATAGATGATATGGATATTGATGGTGTCTTATATTTAAAGGAGTACACCATACAAATGTACTCTGTGGAGTACACGCAACGATTTTTCGTATAAGCTGATCATGCCTTAAAGTGTTTTAAATCTTAAATATGAGATCCATAACAATAAATAAATAAATATCAAAATTTATGTAATTTTTTTTTTTTTTTCTCTTTATTTATTTGGAGGCTTGGGGTCACATAAACGACCATGTCAGCCCCATCGTAACCTAAACATGAATATCTACACTTATAATAGAATAAGTGTTTTTTTTTTTTATAAACTAAAACGGCAGCTACCGATAAGGGTGTAGACAGTATGCTTTGAAAGATGCCAACATCTATCAAATTTATTTTTAACTTATACAATAAAGATTGCCTTTTAGCCCTAGTCTTGACACATTCCACTAACAAGTGATAGACATCGTCCACAATATCGCATTCTTCACAATTTGGGGTGGTACTTATTCCCATGAGATGTCGAAACTTATTGAGCGGAACATGTCCAGCTCGAAGTCTATGAGCTATTACAATTAGTTTTCTACTGAGACCACTATTGGCTATGTAAATTTACTTCATGTGTTCACAGGGCTTTATTAGAAAAACATTTAAAAAAAAACCACATATCTACAGCGCGGTAACCGCAGAAAAATGCTTGAAATTTCCTTTTAGCATTTTTCACTACCGCCTTTAGTCACAGAATTAGTAATATAAGGTACTACGGTACTTTAGTTTCCGATTTCAAACTTCAATTATCTTTATTTCGTAAAACCAAGTCTTAGCCTAAGAGACGCTGAACATTGACCTTCATTTTAAATTCCCAACAAAAATTATCATAAATATGTAAGTAGGTATTTATTTTGTCTGTAGACTGTATCTAATTAATTGTTGTCAAACCAAGGAGTTGCCTTGAACTTTGTGAGTTGAAATACTTCTATGTACGTAAATAGGTAGTAGAGAAAAACAAGTATTTATTTTGAATTTTCATTCTTGTTCATTGTAGTATTCCGTACCAAAATAAGTAACTAGCATCACTTCGATGTCTGTCCGTCCGTCCGTCCGTTCACAACAGCGCTACAAATACACACACACACACACACACACACACACACACACACACACACACACACACACACACACACACACACACACACACACACACACACACACACACACACACACACACACACACACACACACCATATACACACACACATCATTTTAAGTAGCTTGTGGCTCCTAAACTTTTCCCGTTTTTTTTTAGATTTTATATTTGATTCTTTATACTTTACAGTTTTGTTTAATTTTACATATTATGTTTATAAATTTGTTAACTTTCTCCTATAGTAAGTACAATATAAGATTTTTAATTAAATTGTCTACACATAGATTATATGTATAAAGTATGTAATAATTTGCGAGGAGAAATAAAATAAATAAATAAATACACAATCATACACATACCTATGTACACTCGTGTGCGAAGCGAAGCAGTAGGTACGAACCTGCGTAAACTGCTTCGTTATCTGTTTGCAAGGCGGCAATAATGCTGGGACGAGATTATAGAGCTATGAACCGTAGAATAATAAAAAAAATACATGTGATTATGGCGGCCCATCTCATCAGAAGCTCATCAACTACGCAAAAGGTCCTATAGTGCACAAGTGTATGCGGAGACACAAGTGCACTCTCTATTCCTTCACTCTCATCGACCAGATAAAGATTAGGCGCAGGACCGGCGGCGGCTTCTTCGACGCACGAAGGGTTGTGTTATGACATCGCCATTTCGAAAACGGTCGGGTGACAGAGTTACCGTTTTGTTCTGGTGATGGGTATCAATGGACCGACAGCGGTAATGCTGAACTGCAAGAATAAGCTTACCATCGCAGATCTGTCGGTCTACTCTGTCACCAGCAAATCATGGACAGAGGTAACGGCCTCTGTGGCGCGGTGGGAGTGTGTCCGACTGCTACGCAAGAGGTCGTTGGTTCGATTCCTACACGGGACACCACTTTGTGTAATCCACAAATTGTTGTTCCGAGTATGGGTGTCCTTTGTGTGTGTGTGACTTGTATGTTTGTAAAATGCCCTGCGACACAGGACTGGCATCTTACTGCGGGAGTCGTCTTTTTTAAATAAATAATGAGGTCTATGACTTAGGTACTGGGGACAAAGCAGACCTATATAAAGAGCCATATACCTAGTTATAACTCAGCTACATTTAGGTAGGTTCTAAAAGTACGGAACCATGTACCTATTACACTACATAATTATATAAAATATTCCGTATAACCAGTTCACGCATTTTGAATTAATTAAACTTGAATTATAAGCTCATTATTAGACATATTCCAATCAGTTATTAAGAGGCAAGGCTACAAGATGGATTTCACAGACAAAGTGGTGCTAATTACAGGGGCCAGTGCGGGCATAGGGGAGCATACAGCACTCCTGTTTGCCCAGTATGGTGCGAAATTGGCCCTTGTGGGCAGAAACGAGAAGAACCTCCAGGATGTAGCTGACAGATGTGAGAAGTTTAAGGGGGTGAAGCCTTTGCCTATTGTCGCCGATCTTGGAACTGATGAGGGGGTTGAAAAGACTGCGAAGGATACATTAGACCATTTTGGCCGGTAAGTAAAATAATCAAGAGGAAATAAGCATGCCTAACGCCATTTGCATGTGACATTCTCCAATCAGCAGTGTGCGTCGTAGATTACGTTACATGCCCTCTCTCTGAGATAAGGCCTTTTGTTTAAACAGTCACCTTCCGCATAAAGCAGAAAATAAAAAAACATTCAATTAAAAATAATGTTGTAAACGAAATAGTGGTTACCTTCTGCTTAGTTACTTTCTTCTGTGATTCTAACCTATAAGGGATTAGAAAAAACTTAAACGGCAGAGCATGCACTAAAAATAAAATAAAGAAAACTTCAAATTGCCTACTTTATGCTATGAAGATAATAACATTGTGTTGTTAATTATTATCTATATTAATACGACGAAACTACCAAGTGACTCCAACTCAATACCTACATACAAAGATTTCACCCTAGTCTATCTAATAGAACAATGACATCACCGCCTTCAATTAACACATCCAACAGACCAGTTACTTCAACTCAATCCATCCATTAGACCAAGCAACTTGAACTCAATCCATCATTCTACCCTCAGTCTAGACGTGCTAGTAAACAACGCAGCTGTGGGCGCGCGCACAACCATCGAGCTGACCGACATGGCGACCTTCGATCGCGTCTTCAATGTGAACATCCGCGGCGTTTACAACCTGACGCGCCTACTGGTGCCAGCCCTCATCAGCTCTAAGGGTAACATCATCAACGTCTCCAGCATCATGGCTACTATGGTCACAAAAGGGAACCTGCCCTACAGTCTTTCTAAAGTAAGTTGATGTTTCTCTCTGAGATGAAGCCTTTTGTTACTTAAAGTCACCAAAATGAGTATTGGTATTTCCGGTAAGGTTCGCAATTTGCATATTATACTACTTAACAATATACATACCTACAAGAATTACTCATTTAAATATTTATATTACTTAGTTAAAAATAAGTATACGCAATAACTGGTTGTCACTGTTTTTAAATGACTATAGACCTATATATCTCGCCAAAACCGGCTGAGCAGCAACTACGCAAATCGGGATTGTTATTTAAGTAATTTTACATAATAATATTATAAAAATAAAAACATGCTCTACAGTACTATTATCTATAGCACAGATAATATAATACTATAATCTATATTAAGGAAGATATTTACTTTCAATAAATAATTAAGTGAATCCAAACATTGCGGTAGACATTATTAGTTTAGTATACCTAGGTACCTGATAGAGCATCAAGAAACGGTCCTATTTGAGGAACCGGGTCTTCTAGATAGGTCTAGAGTATTATTAGATAGGTCTAGAGTATTATTAGATAGGTCTTTTAAAAACGTTTAGGGGTTAGACAGACCATTTTTAGATTTAGGGATCCGTTTGTAAAATTTTAAAATTTAAAGTACAATTTTTTAATTAATTTTTTACAAGTTGGAGAAGAGATCAAATGAGAAGTAACAAAATTTTCGTACAAATTCCTTTGAAAAATATTATTAAGTAGATATAACGTCAAAAAAGAAAACCCACTTCTTAATCCACATTATTCGGATGGGTGGGGGGGGGGGACTACGAAATACTACATTGTGCGTGGCCCGACATGCACTTGCCCGGTTCTTATAATTATTGAAACCATTAAAGTAGTTTATGGTAGGTTACTACCTACTTTTTGAAGTATTTTTAGTAAGTTATACCCGCACTTTATAGACTTGTTTTAGATTTTGTTGAGCTCAATAGCTGTTGTACTCAAGTTACTGATCTGTGTAAAAATCTTAATGATAAACTTATAATAATAACAATATAAATTAAAAAAATATTTACAAACAAATACTTATACAAACAATTGGGCAGTAAATACATAATAAGAATAATAACATTGTTAAAACATAAAAATAGGTATTACAATTTTAGTAATTTTGATAGTCTTACTTTATTAAATGGCAAAAAATGCCTAAAAAATTGAAGTTCAGACACAAGAATTGAACCCGAGACTTCCGATCGCTTTACCGCAGCGCAAAAGCCGAATCGGCATACGAAGTAGGCATAAATATCGTTTAGTTAGGCTACTCGCATAAAGTTAAAAGTATAACGCATTTTTTTTACTACACAACATCTGTTAGGTTTAAACTACGAAAAATAAATTAAAAAACCGGAAAAAACTCAAAAAATAATATGTATTAATATGTAGGAATATATGTAGTAAAATATATAAGTATTTATGTAGACGTAGTATTAGTTATTTGGAATGCAGCGTCCCTAGCGAGTTGTCACGGCAACATCTGTCACAAAACTTTCGTTGATGAATCGGTCGTACCGTTCTGCATATATGGTAGGTACCTACATAAACCTTATATGTTCCGTCGTGGGTAAAAGTTATACTTAAGTATGAATTTTACTATTTTATTTCAATACATGATGTATGTATTTCATTTTTAAATTAAAATGATTTGTTAATTGCTACTCAATAGAACAATTTGGCAACTAAGTTTTTTTATTTACTAGCAGTGTGTGTCATACACTCAAAAAAAAAAAAAAGAGACCACGGTCAGTAAGTCGCCATTTTACAACTTAGTTGATATAGTGCCGTGTCTTGAATTCTAGATAAATTCCCCATAATGATCGATCTATTTACCTACTTTTATGTTAGTAGGTACGGAACCCTCAGTGCGCGAGTCCCACTCGCACTTGGTCGGATTTTTCTAAACTAAATGACAATACCTGCTTAGATTTTTCGTATCCATTTTAATACCAATTCACGGTTTTGGCTATAAGTTATTTCGGGATTATGTTTATGTAAAAAATTACATTTATAATCCGCATCGCATTGTTGTTATGCCGTGTAGCCATAAGCACAAATAACGCTATGGAAATATGCTGTAAAATAGTATGCTTTTCAATAATTATACTTACCAGTAGTAGGTACCTAGTTATGCTCAACATAATTAAGGGTTCTGCAATTTATGCGAAATATTATTATGCGTAACACCTATTAGTCAAAATGAATTATGCCGTATCAAATTATGACACAAAAAAATATGTGACCTAATAGGGAACCATTAAAAATATTAGCCTTTATAAAACGCTACCATTTTTGGTGGCATTTTTCTCTCGGACTACAATTTGTAAATGTTAAGCAGAGTTAAGCGTATTTATGTAGCTGACTGAAAAGTACAGAGCAAAAAAAAAATCTCTGCAAGCAAATTAAAATGATCTCATATTATTTTGTCCCCAGGCAGCTTTGGACCACTTCAGCCGACTCATCGCGTACGAGTTAGCTCCGAAGGGTGTTAGAGTCAATGTTGTCAGTCCTGGCATCACTGTAAGTACCTACTTCTTATATATATTTTATGGGTTAGGGGTCAGTGGATAAGGGTAAAGGAACACGCGGCTCCCCTGATGGTAAGTGATTACCCCCTAACCATGGATATCTGCGACACCATTAGAGGTAGATTACCGGCCTTTTAGAATACAGTAGGCTCTTTTATTGAAGGTCTCTAAGTTATATCCGTCCGAAAATACAGCTAGCGAGAGCTTTTTTAAAGTTTAGAGTGTGTTATTTGATACACAGTCAAACACTGTAGGTGTTAGAATGTCAAGGCCAAGTGTCGAGATGGCGAGAATGATATTTGAATGTTGTACTTATATAGTATGTAAACAGAAAATATTTTTTTTTTTAAACTTGAACTTGTCGGAAATGCAGTTGTAGCAATTTCTATATTGTCAAGAGCTCATCGTCGCTTTATGTGCTTTTGACTAACCACAACATACCTATTCTCACGTATTATTTTTATTTCATCCCCATGGGCGTACCCAGGGGGGTGGCTGCCCTCCCCGGAACGATAAAATTTATACGTAGATAAGTCCCGCAGTAAAGGTCAGATAAAACATTGCAAGGTAGGGCATCAACTCATAAGGCGTCAAACGCGCTGCAAGATGATTTTTCTAAACCTAGGAAATCTTTGATTTTAATGTCCCCGCGTAGGTACCTCGGCTGCAGCAGGACTCATAAAGTTAGTTTCTCTGTCTGTTTTTGTACCTTTTGTGGTTACAGTTGCACGCCACCAGCCTCTGAAATGGCGTTTTGGCGTGTGGATTTACCCTGTGTCGCCCGTTCGTGTACATTCGTCAAACTTTTCTCATAGACTTCCAAGTTCACGCTGTGTTCAGGGTGGGGGTGAGATGTAGTAGGATTAAGATAAACTAGGATAAAAGGTAAAAAGATAACTATATTTCAGTAGACTTTAAATGAGGTGAAAATAATATGAAGATGAGTATGAAACGCGCCCGGTAAGATGTGGGTCGATTTATATACTAAAATAATAAAGTTAACAATTAATAATGAGGCGTACGAAATGCTGACATCTAAGATATCTTCGCCTCGTGTGACCTACTGACTATTGTACGGTTGTTAACCCGTACACGCTGTGTTCCTCAACTCGCGCGGCGATTTCTTAGTTTACGTTGTGGTTCTCCTGAATTTTTAAATTGCGCTGCTGCCCTCTGCTCGCGCAGTGGCTTCTATGTTGGGACTGGAAATCGTTGTCTACACAGTGACTTAATAATTATTTTTTTAGTCAGAATTGTGGCTTTTAAATTACGCTGTCCCTCTCCTCACGCAGTGAATTTTAAGACTGCGTGGCGCCTGCTCGTGCTATCTGTTTCTAAGTTGACGCTGCATTCACCACGAAGACTCATCCCCTGTTTCTGATCGCTCAAGGGCTTTTACTTTAAAGGTTGAGTTGGGCCCCCTACTCCCGCAGTGGCTTCTAAGTCACATTGTGCCGCCGGAAACTGTGCCCTTTTCACACTCACAATGGCTTCTTTGTTTATAGAGAGAGAGGCATAATGCAACTCTCCTTAAGTGCAAGTCACACCGCCAGCTGGCGAGCAAGCAGCGTTTCACCTCTTTTCATGTTTTGGTGCACACCGCGAACTCCAGAGATGTGACCGAAATATCCGACGATTTCAGCGAACCTGTTCGTTGACCTCGTTAGCATAGCTCTACATATACGTCACGATGTGAACCAAAGTATGAAAAGAGGTGAAACGACATTAGCGCTGCGCACCCGTTCTCTATCTCTCCCGCGCGTTTTCGTTGTGAACCAACATACTTAGTTTAGCTCACCAAAGTTTCGCTTAGTTTGTATAGTTTCCTATGCTCAAGGCTTCGCCTACCAGCTCGCTCGCTCTCTAGCTGGCGGTGTGGCCTGCGCTTCACGTTGTGACACTTAAAATCGCTCTGCAGCCCCAAGCATGCTCAATGGTTCAAAAATTTTCGCTGCGCTATCCCTATGACTTTCGCAATGCGCCACTCTGTTTGCGTAGTGATTTGTGAAAACACGCCGAGTCACCCATCGCGTAGTAACTTTTGAGAATGTGCTGCGGCCCCTAGCTCGCTATTTCGAAAGTTTGCGCTGCGCTCGCCAGCGCAGCAGTGACTTGCAGCGTAGTGACTTCTAAATTGCATCTCTTTGCTTGTAGAGTGGCTTTGAAGATTAACCCAGGGCACCAACTTGTGCAGTTATTTTTAAATTCACTTATTAATACACAGTAGATCTTTGTGACCGCGCTGCGGCAACAACTCACATGAACGCTGCGCTTGTCAGTTTTTGTAATAACGTTTACCTACGGTTGCGCAGTGACTTCTAAGTTCATGTAGTACTCTTGCTTGCGCAGTAACTTTGAGGATTGCGGCCTTATTCGTGCAGTGACATATAAGATTACGCTGGAGCTGATCTCGCTCAAATTCATGTGGCGCTCGCCAGCTCGAGTTTCTCTGACACTTGTCAGCTCGCTCAATAGCTTCTAAGTTCACGCTCATTCACAGCTCGCGCAGTGGCTTCTGCCTTTGCGCTGCGCCTCTTTGTTTGCGCAGTGATTTGTGAGACCATGCTGAGTCCCTCTTCGCGCAGTAACTTTTAAAATTGCGCTGCGCTCGCCAGCTCGACTCACACAGTGGCTTGATATATTGCAGGCTGGCGACCGTAAATGTCACTTTGAAAATCTTTTTCTCCTCCGGACCGGACTCAGCTCCTTCGGAGAGATTCTCTCCTCACTCCCTTCAACTTCTTGACGAGCTGTGGCTGGTGTAATTTACGTAAAAATACAGTTCTAAAAATTGTACCTCTAGTCCTAAATATGGTGAGCCAGTTTAAAAAAATTCTGGTTGCCCCCTCTGGGTCAAGAGCTGGGTACGCCCATGATCATCCCTATTCTCACCCTGGGCCATCGGCCGAAAATGTCATCGGTAACATTTACATCCTCCCGGCGCATAATGTCACTTTCTCAATGATTCTGTAAATTTATTAAAATGGTTATTGCAATTCATCAATAATTGTCAAAATTAATACAAGTATGTCAGTCAATAAAATTAATTAATTAGTTACTTACTACAGTTTAGATTTTGATAAAAATAAAATAGTGATAATACCTAGTGCCTAGGTACTATTATCACTATTTTATTTTTATCAAAATCTAATACCTAATTAGTGTTAAATTTTAACATTTTAATAATAAATAAGATTATGCCGTATGTGCCATTTCGCAAACGTAACGTTTAGCGAAAGTGACATTGAGCGAACGTGACATTTTGCGAAAGTGTCATTGTGCGAACATGACTGCGCCGTTTTCTAACGTGACAAGCGAACGTGACATTATGCGCCGGGAGGTTAACATTACATTTACAACAAATTTTAATCCCAGGTGAGCACCTTCGTGCAACGCATGACAGGCTTCACAGACGAGGAGTACCGCGCGTGGCTGAAGGTAGCTGAAAGGACAATACCCTTCGGATCAGCCACCACGGGGGAGGACTGCGCCCACGCTATCGTCCACCTTGCCTGCGACCGAGTCAGCAGAGTTACTACCGGAATAGTCATGCCCGTCGACGGAGGTCTACAGTTCCTTGGGTCGGGCAACAGTGAAGCCTTTAAAGACCAGATCAAATAATACTGGATGATGTGCCAAAACTATCTTTTATTTTAGTAGGTACCTATCTACGAAACAAGTAAAAATACGGGATTCTAAATTAATTGAAAGTAAAATCAAACTTTCATGCGCAAACACCTAAATAACTCAGAATAAAGACTTTGAGAACACACAATTATGCGCATAAAATAAAAAACAATCCCCTACATCACCTCGAAAGTACCTACTTACCCGTACACATTAAAGAAAAAAAAAACAATAACTTGTCTTTTTGGAGTCAGTTACTTTTTGTAAAGACGAAATGTACTTACCTTCGTTTTATGAGCACCAGAATTACTGCCATTAAACAGTTTAATAAATATGTAAACTATAGATTTTTTATTTGGTTGATTTATATTATACCTACCTGATCTACCCCACCTCTCTAATAAAGCTAACAGGGTTCGTGACTCTGGCCACCGAGCAGATGGAGAGATCAACGAGGTTAATAAAAATTAAAATGGAAAATGGGTGACAGTTTTCAACCGACTTCAAAAAGGAGGAGGTTCTCAATTCGTCTGTATGTATTTTTTTTTTTTTTGTATGTTTGTTCACCGATTACGCAAAGACGGCTGGACCGATTTGAAAAATTGTTTTTGTGTTTGAAAGGGTATACTTCCGAGTTGGTCCCATTGTCATCAGATCAAGATCTAATGATGGGATCTTGGAGAAATCAGCACCTACAGTGATTTAGGTATATTTCATAGTGATTCGTGCATTTACTCTTAAAAAATACCAATTGGTGAAGTGGAACTGATGATGAAGACCACAAATGACGAGCAGACCTATTCAATATTTCACAGTTTGCGATTCAGTTACTTTAATATGGTATTGAGTAGCACTTTATTTTTGTTATACTACTATTCCACAATGTAATAGAGCTGATAGTGAACTCCTCAACAATTAACGGCCCTGCATCGGGGTAAGCAATATTTTGTAAAAGGATTTCAGCAGTTGACATAAGCCTATTGTAACTTAAGTGAATTACAAACCAACCCAATAAAAAGTGAGAAATAAAAACTTTTTTACAAAAAAATATCACCGACTTCTAAAATAAATACAAGGCAACTAAAAATCAAATAAATAATATACCTAGAATAACAAAAACAAATTAAACATTTTGAAGTTGGTGCCGAATAAAACATAAAGTCTACTATTTCATGGCACCAACTTCAAAATGTTTAATTTGTTTTTGTTATTCTAGGTATATTATTTATAGTTGCCTTGTATTTATTTTAGAAGTCGGTGATATTTTTTTGTAAAAAAGTTTTTACGGAAAAATGCGACTCCCCTCTTCACATCAGAAAGCACATTAAGACGTCGGGTCAGCCCCCGGTCTCTCTCCAGGCTTGTCGGATTTCTGTTTCATCGAACTGGAAAGTGTGAACCGCACGTTTCGGTTACGGCGGCTAATCTCAATGGAGACAAACCACCAAGTGCAACAGCCACCAAAAGCTGAACAGTTTGTTTGTTTGTTTGAACGCGGTAATCTCAGGTACTAGGTACTGGTCCGAATTGAAAAAATCTTTTTCTGTTGGGTAGCCCATTTACGGCCGGTCTCAATAATCTAACTATCGATGGATTTGACTACTAGAGGTAGGTATATATTTGACATAAGCTCCATACAAAATATGTCAAAATTCTACCTCTAGTAGCCAAATCCATCGATAGGTAGATTATTGAGACCGGCCGTTAACGAGGAAGGCTATAAGCTATATAAAATCACGCTACGACCAATAGGAGTGAAGCAGCAATGAAAAATGTTGCAAAAACGGAGAAAATTCACGCATACGAAGTTGCACGGGACAGCTAGTCAGAAATATATGGCAACACGTCACAACCAGAGCAAAATTATGGCCGTTGGCATAACGTTCATCTTTTTGGAAACGCTCATCCAACCTAAATAGTAGTAGGTAACATTCTAGAGAACTCCTCGCTCTAAGCAGCTGTTTGGACACGACTGATCACGGAGGTCTCTAAAATATTGTTATAACAGCCTCTGAGGCGCGGTGGGAGTGTGTCCGACTTTTAAGAGGTCGTGGGTTCGATTCCCACACGGGACACCACTTTGTGTCATCCACAAATTGTTGTTCCGAGTTAGGGTTGTGTAGCGTAACTTGTAAGTTTGTAAAGTACCCCGCGACACAGGGCGTGTACAATACTGCGGGAGTCTTCTTTTTGAAAAAAAAAACTACAGTTCTACCTGTGGAAGGAACCATAACCAAATTCGTCTATTTTGTTTGACATAGCTATTAAATTGTGCCTTGACATGGTTCATTGGTTTACATTTTTTGTTTGGACGTACCTACGTCTTTATGAGAAAGCACTCAAAAAAAACATTTTAAATCACATATCTTTACTAAGTACATAAATTAAAACCGTTAAGGTTTAAATGGCTCTAATATTAAATCTTATTTTTTTGCGAAAATTTGCACGGGGATTAAAAAAAGCCCAAGTCTTTAAAAATATGTCCTGTCTGCTTTGTCGGATTTCGACGAAATTTGATATTAGGTTGGTAGGTATCTGACACCTCCATTGCATGAAGGCGCTTACATGTTTTAAATGTTTATCGTAATACATATAAGTACGAAATAAGTCGATAAAAAGAAATCATGTTTGTGCCTTATACACAGATATGACGAAAGCGTTCGATTTCGTTAATCATAAAATTTTGCTACAAAAATTACACGGTTAAGGCATTAGAAGAAATATTTATAACCTTATAAAATCATACCTGAATGATAGATCCCAATGCACAGAAATATCCTGAATATGTGCTATAAGCAAATTAGAAAAAAACGTATACTTCTGAAGTTATGCCTATTAAATCTGGTGTACCTCAGAGTAGCGTACTAGGGCCACTATTTTTTATAATATATGTCTCTGCAGATAACAGCATAGCTATTATAAAATGCAATAATCCACTAAACTATCAAAATTATATAAACAATTCTTTAAATAAAATAATAAACTAGCTTAAAATCAATAATCTCGTCATTAATTTAAACAAAACTAAAGTAATACATTTTCACCAACGACTGGAGAACCCGATAGTTCATATCATGTATAACGACGTAACAATAGACGAAGTTAGTAACGTAAAATTTTTGGGTATAACGTTTCCCTGGAAACCTCATTTAGAGGAAATCTGTAAGAAGATAAGTAAATCTGCACATGTTCTGTTTCAGCTATAAAAAAAAGTTAATATTGATACACTATTAATGGCATATCATGGAATTGTTAACTCAATCCTAAGATATGGTGTTGTTTTTTGGGGCTCCCTGTACGTCGACTTATAGGGAGCTTATGTTTAAGATGCAAAAATGGTGTAGCCGGTCAATGTGTGGTTTAAAAACTGAAAACAGTTGCATTCCAAAAAATATAACATACTACCTTTACCATCATTTTACATCTTGGAAACTGCCTTTTTCGTAAAATCTAATCCACATTTGTTTGAAAAGCTATCAAGTGTTAAGAGATCCCAATACGTGCACAATGCGCAAATCAACTTTGTACCTTAAAATGTAAAACTGCATTAATGTCAAAAAGGTTCTTTGGCATGGCTCCAGTAATCTATAATAATATTATAAAGCTGAAAAGTTTGTTTGTTTGAACGCGGTAATCTCAGGAACTACTGGTCCGAATTGAAAAATTCTGTTGGGTAGCCCATTTATCGAGGAAGGCTATAGGCTATATAACATCACGCTACGACCAATAGGAGCGGAGCAGCAATGAAAAATGTTGCAAAAACGGGAAAAGTTGACGCATACGAAATTAGCTTTTTTATGATAAAATACCAGAAGTAATAAAATGTATGCCCCAACACATTTTCAAAATATAGTTTCAGGAGGTATTAGTCAAAAAATGTTATTATGCAGTGAGTTTTTGGATGACCAGTCACTCTAAAATCTATAATTATCTTTTATGTGCGCTATATTTTTATGTAATAAATATTTTAAGTTTTTATTTTTAAGATTAGTAATTTTCGTAATATTTTTGTGTTTATATTCGTTTACGTATTCTAGTTCGTTACGAGTTCTTGTTTTATTTAATAAGTTTTATATATATATATATATAATGGCAAAATAGCGAACTAATATTATTTAAGATCTTTTATAACCAACCTATGTTTAACAAATAATTCTGATTCTGATTCTTAAAGTAAACGTGTGTTAGATATTTACAATTGAACTTGTGGCGTCCTACATGCCAAGCCGCCGATAGCGCCCGACATCGCGACGCCGACACCGTAGCGCGCGTGCTGAAAAAGACGACATCCCAACGCAATAACTATTTATGCACTAAGCCGCGCGCTGTGCCACACGTTTATATATGGCGCCGAGAATGCACCGCAGTCGTCGTGATTGGTCGGTCGCGATGCACTGACTTGCTACATGCAATACAACTTGCGAACCTTATTTTGTAAATATAACGTGCCACTTTTATTTAATATACCTCTTTCACCTTTTACTTATACATCACACGTGAGTTTTATTTTGCAACCTCAAGACTGAACACCCTATCAGTAAATTGGTGACCCCGACGTGATCAAGGAGCAACTCCAAGATGTCTACAGAGGAAACCAGCCCACAAGAAGTAGAAGACGTGAAAGAACAGGTAACGACCGTTACGTGTGACGTCGCCACAATCTCGCTGCCTGCGCGTCTGCCGCCATTTTGGCGCCAAAACCCACGCCTATGGTTCGCGCAGTTTGAAGCCGCCGTTGCGGCTAGCAGAATTGGAGAAGATCAGAAGTTCAATCTCGTCGTCCCGTTGCTCGGCTGCAACGACCTGGAGCAGATCGCCGACATCGTGCTGAGCCCGCCCGCGAGCAACAAATACGCTACACTGAAAAATAGGCTGATTTCCACGTTTCAAGAGTCCGACCATCGCCAGTTGCAGAAGCTGCTCAGCGGCTTAGAACTCGGCGACATGAAGCCTAGCCAGTTACTGCGCAAGATGACTGATTTAGGCGGGAAATTGCTGACCCAAGAGGCGTTAAAGGTAATGTGGCTCAATCAATTACCTACGCAAGTGCGCGCCGTGCTCGCCGTGAACACCGAATCGTCGCTCGAAGGCCTAGCTGCGATGGCTGACAAAATGGTGGAACACTTCGAACCTGCGACGGTTGCCGCGGTCGCCGTGCGTCCCACGTGTCCGTCGCCATCAACATCGTTAAACTCCGCGCATACGCTCGAAAGAAAACACGTACCAAACGAAAACCTGCAGTTTGACCTACTATCTAAACAGATCGAGAAATTATCGCTAGAAATCGCCGAACTTCGCACGAGACAACAAAATTCGACGCATCATTCCCGTTACCGCCAAAATCGATCGCGGTCGAACTCGCGAGTACGTGCCTACACGAACCGTAAGCCCGGAGATCCAGATTGGGTATGTTATTATCATTTTCAATTTGGTGACGAAGCCCGAAAATGTGAACCGCCGTGTGCTAAACAGAAGCAGAAGTCGGAAAACTAGAACGTTCATCCACGTTGGCGGGCGTCGATGTTAACAAACCAAGTTACCGCCTATGTGTCGTCGATGTTAACAGCAGAGAGAAGTTTCTCGTCGATACCGGAGCCGACATATCTGTGTTAGCCGCTAGAAATAAGAAACCCACGAAGCCGACAGAAAATACCTACAGATTGTTCGCCGCAAACGGAACGGAGATACGTACCTACGGAGAGCGTACACTCGAGCTCAACCTGGGTTTACGTAGAGCCTACAAGTGGACGTTCACGGTCGCTGAGGTGAAAACATCAATTCTAGGCGCAGATTTTCTAGCGAGGCACGAATTGCTAGTCGATTTACATCACCGCAAACTCATCGACCGCATCACCGACCTCAGTGTAAACACCATCACAGTGCAAAGTACCGAAGCCGTTTACGTCATCAACCGCAACCACGCCTATCACGACCTGCTGAAACAATACCCAGACGTTCTGCGACCCATGTCACTCAAAGTACCGACGAAACACGAAGTAACACATCGCATCGAGACAACAGGACAACCGATCTACTCGAGGCCACGCCCCCTGCCACCAGATAAGTACAAAGCAGCGAAGTTAGAGTTCGAGAAGATGATGGAGATGGGTATCTGCAAGCCGTCGAATAGTCCATGGGCTAGTCCACTACACGTCGTTAAGAAGAAGGACGGTTCACTTCGCGTATGCGGCGACTATCGCCGTCTCAACGCCGTGACAACCCCCGATCGGTAACCCATTCCGCGAATTCAAGATTTCACGTACCAACTGCACGGAAAGAAAATATTTTCAAAAATCGATTTAAAAATGGCGTACTTTTGGATACCAATGGAGAAAGAAGATGCTGCGAAGACGGCCATAATAACCCCATTTGGCCTCTTTCAGTTTAACTGCATGACATTCGGTCTGCGTAACTCAGGTCAGACATTTCAACGTTTTATGCATGAAGTACTGCGAGGACTCGACGACAATGTATTCTGTTTCGTCGACGACGTGTTGGTCCACTCGAAAACAGAAGAGGAACACGAGCGTCACTTACATCAGGTACTCGAACGACTGAACAACTACGGTGTCTCACTTAACGTCGACAAGTGTGAGTTCGGCAAGGACAAGATACAATTCCTCGGCTACGAAGTTTCATCGGCCGGTATCAAACCCACTGAAGATCGCATACAAGCCATACTCAAGTTTCCAAAACCAAGCACAGTTCAAGAATTAAGAAGATTCCTAGGTATGATAAACTTCTACCGTAGCTGCCTACCCCACCAAGCCGAACATCAACATCTGTTAAACAAATACCTACACAATAGTAAGAAAAACGATAAATCACCAATATTATGGACACCCGAAGCCGAACAAGCCTTTGAGCAATGCCGACAAAGCATACTCGAGGCCACCGTCTTATCGCATCCCATACCTAACGCTCCACTATGTCTTCTCACCGACGCATCTGACAGCAGTATTGGTGCCGTTCTACAACAGAAGATCGACAATACGTGGAAACCACTCGCTTTCTACTCCAAAACGATGAGCGAGACGCAACGTAAGTACAGTGTATACGATCGCGAATTATTAGCAATGTATACAGCTGTTAAGAGCTTACGCCGACTCGTAGAGGGCAATGACCTCACAATATGTACCGACCACAAGCCACTGACGTACGCGCTAACAAGAACGCCGAGTAGCAGCGACACACCAAGACGAGAGCGACAACTACACTTCATCAGTCAATTTTGCACTAACATCAAGTACATTCACGGTGATAAGAACGAAGCAGCTGACGCGTTGTCACGTATCGCTGAAGTCGAAGTACTCAACGCAACCGTCGACTATAATAGACTCGCGGAGGTACAAGAGGACTCCGAACTACGCGAATCTATGAAAAATCCGAATCTCAAGTTTACGCGCGTCAACCTACCGGGAGTTCAACGACCGATATGGTGCGAAACATCAACAGCGAACGCTCGTCCATACCTACCACCGCCGTATCGCGTCCCAGCTTTCAAAGCGCAGCACGAACTTAGTCACCCGGGAGTACGACTATCGCGAAGAATTATGACTACAAAGTTCTTCTGGCCGTCGATCAACAAGGACGTAGGTACTTGGGCGAAATCATGTATCAGCTGTCAACGCGCTAAAGTTCAACGACACGTCGTGAGTCCACTCGGCGAGTTTCAACGGTCGTCGCGTTTCGAACATGTGCACGTCGATATAGTCGGGCCCTTACCTCCATCGGAAGATTATAGATACCTCGTGACGATGATAGATCGCTGTACCAAATGGCCTGAAGCAATTCCCACACGTGACGTCACAGCTGAGACCGTCGCGAAGGCTGTGTACGACGGGTGGATAGCACGATTCGGCTGTCCTCTGCAGATTACTACGGACCAAGGGAGACAATTCGAGTCGTCACTGTTTACCTCACTCATGAAGAAACTCGGCGTAACTCGAATACGGACTACGGCTTTTCATCCCCAAGCGAACGGACAAATCGAGCGATGGCATCGTTCCCTCAAAGCGGCACTGATGGCGAGAACGAACGACGGGAGGTGGGTCAACGAACTTCCTACGGTACTACTAGGGCTTAGAAATGCACTACGTGACGACTCATCTGTCAGCCCGGCATTAATGACATACGGCTCGACTCTTCGCATTCCGTCTGATTTCTTCGTACCTACAACGTCGAACATTGAAGACGCGGATTTCGTCCGTCAGCTGACCGAAACGATGACGTCACTAACACCTTCTCCGAGAGCTCGAGCATCAACGATGAACACTTTCGTCTACAAGGATCTCGCAACCTGCTCACATGTGTTTGTGCGCAACGATACCGTACGCAAACCTCTCACACCTCCATATGATGGCCCGTACGAAGTTTTACAGCGCAGCCCAGACGGGAAACACTTTACACTGCGGTTACCGCTTCGCACCGCTGTTATTTCTGTCGACAGATTAAAGCCGGCCTATATCTGCAACACAGCACCGAGCGGCGCAGCGCTACCGATCCACGCACCGAGCGACACGGCTTCACCCACTAGATCATCGAGCACAGCATCATGCGGCGCAGTGCCACGGATCCACGCATCGAGCGACACTGCATCTTCGATCATGACCCCTAGCGACAACGCAACGTCATCGTCTTCACCGAGCAGCGCCTACGTCACAAGATCCGGCCGCACGGTGAAACACAACGTACGCTTCGCTTGAGGGGGAGTGATGTGGCGTCCTACATGCCAAGCCGCCGATAGCGCCCGACATCGCGACGCCGACACCGTAGCGCGCGTGCTGAAAAAGACGACATCCCAACGCAATAACTATTTATGCACTAAGCCGCGCGCTGTGCCACACGTTTATATATGGCGCCGAGAATGCACCGCAGTCGTCGTGATTGGTCGGTCGCGATGCACTGACTTGCTACATGCAATACAACTTGCGAACCTTATTTTGTAAATATAACGTGCCACTTTTATTTAATATACCTCTTTCACCTTTTACTTATACATCACACGTGAGTTTTATTTTGCAACCTCAAGACTGAACACCCTATCAGTAAAAACTGTTAAACCGATTTTGGAGAAACAATCCATGGTAACTCAAAATGAACCCTCAAAACGTCGGGAATGACAGAGACAATTTTGATATTTCATCGTCATTCAACATAACAGCGGGTTAAGCCCCTGGGAATAACTATTACAAGATAAAAAAAAAAAGTTTACAGTAAGATTAACTTTACTATGTAATTTTAAATACATAAAAGCTACAAAATATAATACACAAAAATTTGATAAAAACTAAATAAAAAGTTTTACCTTATAGTCAAAAAATCGATACATATAATAAATTATGCCAAACAGAGATAGTTCAGTGCTTTCAATAATAAATGGCGGTTTAAAAAACAGATAAAATACGAAATATTCCACAATATTCTATGGCAAGTTCAATAATTATTATAATAATAAATACATAAAATTACAAATACTTAGCCTAAATATCGGCTGTATAGAGCATTATATTAAAAATTGTGTATAATATACCCGCGAACATGCGCGTGTATTTTCCGACATGCCTCGACATGAACTATCTCTAATATGCTGCAGTCATGGATAAACTTAGAGATTTAACATACAATACATTATAATATACAATGGCACTTTACAAAACAAATATTTCACATATAAATCTCACGACCAATCCGAACTGGCGCTGATTTACAGGTTAACATACGTATTAAGATAATAAAAAAAAACAATTTCTAAACGCTGGAGCATAAAAAGGCATGTTTACCGCCGCAAACTTGGCATGCCATAATATTACCTATATTCTAAGTAGGCATATCGTAGTGTATCTTTTGTCGGCATACCGTTCATACAAAACTATGCGTAAAACAATGCCAGTCGAATCTGTTATTATGCTGTATGCATTCTAGCATCACCATTTTAAAATTAACAAAAAATTATATTAATATCACTATCAGCGCCAGGCTTCATTTCGTTCCATCTTTCAAAGATGGCGCCTTTTACAATCACTTCTTAGCGCCAAAACCTCACTTACAATTTATACATAACTAATCTAAAATAAACATTCGTCAAGAATGATAGTTATTGCGAAATTTATGTAAGACTGTCTTGCTACTAGTATCGCCGATATAATTTAACGAATATGTATTACACTACAGCTTTATGGTCTTTAACTATTACACTAGGAATCATAGGATAGATCATCACAAAACATAGGACAGTAACCATTACAGCCTGATGTCTATATGGGCTCCTAGGTTCATAAGCAGAGTACAAACATTTTGGTCTTCGCCTCACCAGTTTCATGATATAAGGATCACATAGAACTTGCAAAAACATTAAATTTTAGTACAAAGACAATGTTTTCTCCATAGTTTTTAAGATAACAGAGATCCCAATCGTTGCAATTCGATCGAAACATCAGGTTAATAAAAGGTCCGTCCGTCCTTTCAATATTCTCAACGAATATTCGAATAAAAAGTATTATGATCCTGAGCGCAGGTGCCAATAGTTTTCGCAAATGTAGGTATTTCAAACGTATTTTCGTGCAAATGGATTCGCACATGTATGATACACCGAAAAAAAAAAATTGTACCTAAATATTGTGATGTAGTTCATAGATACATTTTAGGGCGGTGATAGCGGTGCCCAGGCACAGGGCGCAGACCCTGGAGAGGCGCAGAAAGGACCATTAGAACCAATAACAAGGGCGCAGTTATGAAGCGGCGGTCTAATGACTAAAGCATCGGACTCGCAATCGTGAGGTCGCGGGTTCGAATCCTTCCTATTAAACTACTGACGTGAACCCATTCCTAACACAAGTCTTTGAGCTTAGCTGGGTTAAAAAGATGGGTAATAATGTGGGGCCTAAAACCCGCATCGCTGGTTATTTTTTTTAACTAAAAAAAAGTTTTGAAAGCTCGCACCGGGCCCTTAACAGGCTAGTTACGGCACAGGTTCTGGTCTTGTCTGGTGTAATGGGCGAAGACCATTATAGGTTAAATACAGTTATCTAGTAGCTAACATGGACATTATATGCAGATATAATACAGTGTGCGATTACTTGATACAGGCACTGAGCAATACAATCTCTAGTCTCCTGAAGCATTGGAAGTTGCAGAGGCGGAGGACATATAATTAACAACTTAATGATTAAATTAGAACAATTTGGTTGACTAATTAATAATAATAAAAAAGCGAGGGACTTTACAAACATTCAATTCATGGCCACAAAGTACACCCGTCAAAAAACGAAGTGGTGTCCCGTGTGGGAATCGAACCCACAACCTCATGCACAGCATTTGTACACATTCCCATTGCACTGGTGGCAGAACATACATATGCGCAGACTCGGGCAGTCCTCACGAACGCAAATCTTGGAACACCTTTGGAACAAAGTGGTTCAAGATTCTATAAATGATATTATTGTGTGCTGCTTGAGCGCTTTTGTTTGAAGTTTA
Source organism: Herminia tarsipennalis (assembly GCA_945859575.2). NCBI lineage: Eukaryota > Metazoa > Arthropoda > Insecta > Lepidoptera > Erebidae > Herminia > Herminia tarsipennalis. The sequence goes on along the minus strand of OX243834.2, from coordinate 972,908 downwards.
CCTACCATACTCTTGGTGTTTTGTAACATAAATTCTATTGATGTCTCAAACTATTTGATTAATTAAAGAATGAAATTCATTTTTAATATATGTACATAACAATAATTTCAAATCAATCTATTAAGTCCAGATATCTAAATCTAATTTAATCAGTAAGCATGTGTATATTTTTTGAGTATTTTATACAGATTTATATTTAATCTCTACCCCTGACAAATGACTTGGTTTATGTTGAAGCCAAAATATTCAATCTTTAAGAACTTAATGTCTTTTTGAAACAGTCACCTTCTTCACAAAAGATTTTTGTGCTATGACCACAACATATTAGAGAATTAATAATGTTTAGTGAATCTCTCTACAGTAAATAAATTACGTATTACAATATTTAGACAATATGGTCACAAAATATTGAGAGCACATAAGGTAACCATTATACAATGTGCGTTTGATCGATACATGCTTAGACATTGGTCACGGTCTGTACTCTCTGTAATTTGTTCTAATGTTCTGTTGAAAATTCTTAAAATTTCATTTAACACCACAAACAATGTATTTTTGTGACTATGATATCTGGTGTAATAAGGCAAATTAAACAATAATTTGGCTTCAATATAAAACATAAACGTCCAACAATATTACATTAATTATATACTATAACAGAAGTAATAGTCTTTTTAAGCACAGAAAAACTTCCGCTGCCTTAACGGTTCACTGTCATCGTCACTATCAGAGAAGCAAGCTGAAAAACCACTCTTGTCTCTTAGCGAGTCTCTCTGCAAGCTTGCATGCTTATCATTCACTTTCTTTGACCGTAAATACCTAGTGATACGTTTCTTCTTACGTTCCCCAGTTTCTGGCCCTGGACTAGCAACATTCAATGAGGCCATAGCACTGGCCTGCTCTGTAGAATTGCTTAGAACCAGCACCGAATTCTCAGGCTGACGTAAAGTCAACCCAATGTTCCTACCACTACGCGTTCTAGATGCAGTTGTAGCTTCAGGATTTTCTTTCCTGTCAGAATTATTAAAATCACTTGAATTTTTACTGATTTTTCGTCTTTTGTCTGTTTGATTCACTTCTAAAGTACTCTCATCATGGTTCGAAGACTTATTTCTATACCTCTTAGGGTACCTTGACGTGCTCTGTGATTGAAACGAAACATTTAAGTTAGATTTTCCTCTTGTCCTTGTGCCATCCAATTCAATATTGCTTACTCCTTCCTTACTGGGCTTTGAATCTGAACACTTCATTTCCGAAATATCCTTATTAATATTAGCAGATCTTTCAGCTTTTTTAGATACTAAATTGATGACATTCTCAGATTCCATGCTACAATTGTGAGCACCAGCATTCACAGACTCATTTATACATGCAACCATCGCACAGTCCTTCTGCAGACTGGACTGTGGTTCCTTCATCAGATTTCTGTTACTTTTGCATCTCAATTTTCTTGGAGTTTTAGTTGCCTGCAATTTAGTAGATCTTATGTAGTTAGCAGTAAACCCAGACACATCACTTAAATCTTCAAACTGTCCATTTAGTACTTCATTTTTAGACTTGCTGATGGCAGTGTTTTTGTTATTGTCAGGACTCTGATCCCCACCAGCTAGTAACTCTGTCGATTTTTTAGTTTTATCTTGTGATTTCTGCTCTATACCACTATGATTCTCATTATGACCATTAATACCACTATCATTAATTAACCCAAAGGAACTATTCAATGCGGCACTGGTGTTGTGAGTCTGTTGTGCTTGGCGCAAACTTCTTCTAAGTTGAGAGACTTTTGGAGTGGATGTTACAAGCTTATTCTTTTTGTGCATAGTTGTCCTGTTAGCTTTTTGGAGTTTAGACTGTTTTGACTTTCTTTGTACTAAATAATTTTTTATATTGAAATCAATATCAGACCCCATGGTATCAGATTTACAGCTACTCATCACTGTCTGTTTCTTGTTTTGTGACATGTTAAAGTAAACATTCTGCTGCTTCTCTGCTGAGACCGAGTCATCGTCGAGCAGAGACAATTTTCTCTTTTTCTTCTTTTTAGGCGTAGGCACCTCGGCGTTGCTGGGAACACTTTGCGGTTTAGTCTTGGAGCAGTGGGCCTCCTCATTCTGCTTGCTGTTAGCTCTGTCATAGGTCATCAGGCAGGGGGCCCGCTTGGTGTGCACCCAGTAGGATATCTCGTCCATGGTGCTCATAAAGGGAGCGTGTGCGAGGGGGGGACGGGGCGCGCCGGGCCGCTGGCCGCCCAGCGCCGCGCCAGCGCGCACACGAGCCCCAGGGGCGCCAAGCAGCCGCAACGAGCCAGCTCCGAGCTCGTGCCCGAAGCGACCGCCCCGAAAAATAACCGCCGTGCTATCGTGTCCATTTTTCACGTAATCGTCACATTCCATGCACCTGAAAATTAAAAAAAAATCATATGTATTAACTTCAATTTTGAATCGCTTTAAATACATACAAATCGATTTACTCACTTTAGGGCCTTTTACAATATATTCCTATCACTCTAAATACCGTTTAGCATGTATCTTTATCTTAAAAATAGTATAAATTTAACGAGTCACAACGATTTATACGCCGACTATACCGACAATATTATATTCAACTTTCGATGTATATTTTACATGCTACCGCGATCGGATACTTTTAAAATCAAAATAGATTAACACAATAGTTAGGTAACGGGTATAGTAATTGACTTAATGATGGTTATGAACTTTAATTTTTATTTCTCATCTCCAATCATCACAACAAAATAGTAAAGCAAAGCAAGGAAGCAAACTTCTTGCAAACGCGAAACGCGAACGCGCTTGGAATCGCATAGACAATAGTATCATGTCGGATAACCAATTAGAGATCGTTACTCAAAAACCATGTAAAGTTCACCGCACACGATTGGTTAAAAAGTTTGAAATCGTACGAAAATTGAGAACACACTTTACGTTTATGTTGTTAATTGTCTATGCCACAGAGTATTTCGGAAAGTCTATGCCAGTCTATGCACCGGATATAATTTTTCTAAAAATTAACTTTATTTATTTACAACATTTGAAACATTGAAATGCACGGTATTTTTATAGAAATTTAATCAAATATATTTGATTAGGCTGCAAATATGTTATTTTGGTCAACTATTTTTTAACTAGTACGTAAATAACAAAACGCTTTGTTTTGCATTGGACAGAACGTTTCGTTTCTGAAGGTTCCCGATTTTTCGCGCCTTCAGCCATAAAAACCAAGTTGCGACTTGACTTGTCTCGTCTTGTTTTTGTGTCAGGAATAAATTTTATTAACGTGACACATGTGATATGGTGATAATGTTTGAAGATGAATGACGTCCAGTGTTTAATTGATCGTCAGCTGGGCATTTGTAAGTATTGGCTATGAAATTTTCTGTTGAATCCCTTTTGCAAATTATGGACGAACTGTCACAGATGAAATTATTGCAGACTGTCGGCTAAACTACGACAACATTCTAAAGCGTTTGGTGGTGGACAGCGAGGAATCATTCTACGGGCTGCAGAATGCTAACATTGCGGCCAGTTTTGACCAGGATCCACCGATATTTGCCTGTCGATTCGCGGAGGCTCCCGGCTATGAACACATTCTTGCTCTGGCGAATGAGGATGGCAGGGTCGCTATACAGGTATATTTAGTTGCAATTAACTCATAGACTGAGTTTCGTTGATTTTATTGTATGTGGGTGTAATTTTTTATGCTGCATGTTTTTCTTTCAAGGATACAACCAATTTGACTACTGCTAGCACGTTAGAAGGATTCCAATGCCATAACAACGCTGTTTTTGACCTAGCATGGATGCCACAGCACATGAACTTTGTTACTGTGTCAGGTAAGTGTTATTACAAAAATAGTTTACTTATACTAACAGCAATTCTAGAAATGTAGTTAAAAATTGCCTAATTTGTATTTATTCTTGTTCTGTAACAAGTTATTTTATATTAATATCAAGTTATATATTGAAATATGCCCATAAAATTAATATAAAACTGTGGTTTGTATATGTCACCATAAAATTGTAAATATCTTGCGAGATTGTAAACTGTCTAAACTTGGACTTGGAGATTGGGGTTTGTAATAATTTATTATACCTATCTAATATTGGTAGTTGATTTCCCAGCAGCACATTCTTGTCATGTGCCTAGCAGGTTCAGATGATTGAAAACTGAAGTCTGCTTTAATGATACCTTTGATGTCTGATATTTTCAGTGGTCTGTTCATATTATGTAGGTTGAAAATCAAGCAATCCATATTTGACCTTACCATCAACCCATATTTTGTTTATGACTCCTGGTTTTTTAATATTGTAGATTGTGCAACAATTGAAAATACGTTTCAGCAAGTTTATTCTTACAATGCACTCACTTTTTATAATTATTTTGCACAATATTTTTCAGAAACTCTAAAATCGAACATGCCCTTTTTATTCACCGGATCTTTAAGATCTTTTATTTCAAGTACTAGAGTAAAAAGAGTAAAACACCTGCGTGGTCATTATTGTTAAATAATGACCACGCAGGTACGCAGAAAAGAAAAAATAAAGTTGTAAGTATTTTCAGGTCATAACTTTATTAATAATAATAATAAAGCTCTTTAGCCCGAAATGAAATAAAGGGTCTTTCAAATAGAGCGGGTCGATATTAATAATCTGTGGCGGCCATTTTGATTTGGCGGCATCTGTCAAATCTGTTTTTTCTTATTCAGTCACTGATGCCAAATCACCATGGCAAGTTACACGGTTGAGCAGCATGTGCAAATGATAAAACTTTATTATCAAAATGAGTGTTCGTTAGTGAAAACGTTGCGCGCATTGCGCCCATTTTACGGCAGACGCGGTGGCCCTTCAAAGTCTACTCTCCAACGATTGGTGACTAAATTCGAGACGACCGGTTCGGTAAACAACCAACCAACACCTTTACGTCAAAGGAACGCCAGATCGGCCGAGAACATCGCCGCTGTACGTGAGAGTGTTCAGGAGACTCCGAAGCAGTCGATTTCTCGCCGTGCACAAGAACTCGGCCTTTCGCAGACTTCAACTTGGAGAATTTTGCGTCGGGACTTGGGTCTGCATCCATACAAGATCCAACTGACCCAGGAGCTCAAAGTTAATGACCATAGACAACGCCGTGTGTTCGCTGAATGGGCGTCGGAACGCTTGGAAGAGGACCCCGATTTTGGCCAAAAAATAATCTTTAGCGACGAGGCACATTTTTGGATGAATGGTTTTGTTAATAAGCAAAATTGCCGTATATGGGATGACCACAACCCACATGAGGTTCACCAGATAGCAATGCATCCAACATAACGCAGGCCATCGCTCAGATTCAGCCGGATCTATGCAGCAGAGTCATTAAAAATTGGACCTCTCGGATTTGTGCCACCATGCGAAGCCGCGGCGGACATTTGAACGATGTCATATTTCATGCATAATGGCATAAACGGGCCTTTCAAATAAAAAATAAATTTCGTTAATATCTCACACACATCTAGTTTTATTCAATTTTAACATCGACCCGTCTTTGTTGAAAGACCCTTTAGTTACAATAATAGTGCACACCAAAATCAGAGACATTTTGTAGTTTTTGATTACCAAATCAAAAACTACAATGTCTCTGTCAAGTCTCAGATTTTGGTGTGCCTCTTGGCATAGGGCTCCTCCAACAACTTCCACTGGCAATCCTCCTCCAGTTAAGACCCCCTGTCAGCTTGATTTCCTCCTATCTATTAAAAGGCCTTCCTCGATTTCTTTTTCCATCTCTTGGATACCATTCTGTCATAGCCTTACTCCACTTTCTCGTCTTTGTGTCTCGCATCATATGACCTGTCCACCTCCATTTTTTTTGATCTATTTTTGTTAAGATTTCTAATAGTTTTGTTTTGGAGCGGAGATTTACCACCTTAATTCTGTTCTGTCTTTTCGAGCCTGTCATACTTCTTTCCATTGCTCTTTGGCATTTGGCTAGTTTTTCTCTGAGCGATTTGGTAAGTGCCCATGTCTCACACCCATATGTCAAACATGGGAGTATACACATAACTATATATTTTATTGTTGCCGGGTTGTGTAGCCAACAGTGCCGCCACAAATTGTCGTAAAAATTGGCCCGTTAGACACCCCTTTATGGGCACCATTAAGGGGCGTCTAAAGGGGCCAATTCTTACGGCAATTTGTGGCGGCACTATTGGCAACTAATTGCTCGGCGAATAATGGCAATATGTCTGCAACTGTATTGCGCATGATTCAATCTCCTAAACGGACTACACAACGCAGCAACAATAAAAGAGAAATAAAAGATATTATTATTATTAATATTGGAGAGTACTGCCATGTTGCCGGCCACAGCATTGCCGCCACAAATTGCCGTAAAAAATGGCCCGTTTAGACGTCCCTTTATAAAATACTAGCTGTCCCGCGCAACTTCGTCTGCGTAAATTTTCCCCCTTTTTTTTATATAATCTTATGTTACTTCTAATACCTCCAAGAATATGTGTACAAAGTTTCATGATGATCGGTTGAGTAGTTTTCGCGTGAAAGCGTAACAAACAAACTTACATTCACATTTTTATTAGTAAGGGATATCTAAGAACTATTGCGGATAAATTACGCCAGGGGCGCTGCTGTGCCATTTGTCTCCATTCGAGTGCGGTTTACTGCTAAAGGCTTAAAATTTATCAGAGATATTTTTTTTTTAGATAAATGTTACCGTGGTAACTCGCTAGGGGGGATTCTAAGTAACTAATGTTACCATCTATTTCCAGAACGGTACGACCGATTCAGAAGCGATTTACCGCAAAGGATTTGCATTTTATCAACGATTGTGATAGATGTTACCGTGGCTATAGCTTGACCACAACCGCTGTGCCGCTCCTTAGGTATGCGCGGGGAGGCGGGGTGCGGGCAGGAAAGATCACGGACACACAAGAGTCTGTCGTCGTGTCGGATAGATCTGAAGATACCGAAGTACAATATTTTTGGCTCTGTATAGGTACATACTTATTATTTATACGCCGCTCGCATACCTAAGGAGCGGCACAGCGGTTGTGGTCAAGCTATACTCGCTATGGGGCGCTGCATTCTAAATTACTAATCTCGAAACATTCGGTTTTTCCGATTCTCATATGTTTTTCTGTAAAGGTTTTTAACTTCTCAGTCTTCTCTTTTTCTATAAATGCTACGATGGTCAGTCGCCAGAGGGCACTGCATTGAAAAAAAAAAGCCATGTTTATTGCTATCTATTTCGAAAGCTATTCCACCTATTCAGATGCGCTTTTATATAAATGGTTTACATTTATCAGCGTTGGTACTTAAATATTTATTTATTTATTGACTTTATTTATTGACTTTATGCACAAAAATATCGTACAAAGGCGGACTTAATGCTACAAGCATTCTCTACCAGCCAACCTTTGGGTGATGTGACATAAAATTATATAGGTGCAGATTGTTGACAGCCAATGCTAGATAAATAAGATAATTACAATCGATTATAAAATATATATATATATATATATATATATATATATATATACACACACATACGTATACTTAAAAACATAACATACATACAAATATACATAACTAAACTCAAATACATTACGTACATACAAAATACATATACCAACTTAAATACATTACATACATACAAATAAACATATACATAACATACAGACATACGTTACAATCATTTATGTGGCTAACGTTGAGATTCAGCTAATCCATCGAGTAACAGTGTACGAACTCTCAGCTTGAAATTGAAGCGATTAGAAGCCATTCTTATTTCGGGGGGCAATGCATTCCAGAGTAAAACAGACTGTACAAGGAAGGAGGATCCGACGAATCCAGAAGAATGAGCAGGACATAAAAGAAGCATATTGTTGGAAGAACGAAGGTCTCTACCATGGCTGGAGCACAAGTATTGAAAATTAGAAGATAAGTAAGAGGGGCTAGTAGGAGAATTAAGAATAGAATACAGAGTAGTGAGAACGCGCAAACTACGGCGCTGACGAATAGGAAGCCATTTCAGTTCAGAACGATAAGATGACACATGGTCAAACTTACGGAGATTGAAAATAAATCGAATGCAATTATTTAGAAGTCGATCGTATTTATTGAGGAGGTCTGCATTCAGGTCAATATAGCATACATCACCATAATCAATCAGTGGAAATATCAACGTCTGGATGAGCATTAATTTGGTTTTGAAAGGTAGAAAGTTCTTCAGGCGGTATAGACTCCGCAGGGTACCAACCACCCTTTGACTCACGCTAGTAACCTGAGCTTGCCAGTTGAAATTAGAGTCAATTAAAATACCGAGGTCCCTGACCGAAGAATCAAAAGGAATAGTAGACCCGTTAAAAATAATTGGTGGCAATGTGTCGAGGTTAAATCGGCTTAATATCCGTTGACTCCCTACCACGATAGCCTGACACTTAGATGGGTTTACTGTCAAGCCAAATCTGTCAGACCAGGTCTTGATAGCATCAAGATCAGCATTTATCTTAGTGATGGCCTCAGATAAATTATTCACACTAGCTTGGGCATACAACTGCAAGTCATCGGCGTAAAGATGGAACGCGCACTGAAGAACCTTAGTGATAAGATCAATAAAGATAGAAAATAGTAATGGAGAAAGGATGCCGCCTTGAGGAACACCAGCGTCGAGATCACGCCACCTTGACGTAGAGTCATTCACGCGCACGGACTGCTGGCGCCCCCGAAGATAGGACGAGAACCAGGCTAGAACATTAGACGAGAACATCAAATGCGAAAGAATAGAGAGTAAGATATCGTGGCAAACGGTATTGAAGGCATTCGAGAAATCGACCAAAGCCATAACTGTAACTTTGGTCTGTTCCATGCCTGCCCTGATATCCCCAGTCACTTTAAGAAGAGCAGAACTGGTGCTGTGTCCAGGTCTGAAGCCGGATTGAAAATGGCTCAACAAGTTGTTACGATACACAAATTGTGTAATTTGCCTATAAATACTGGACTCTAATACTTTAGATAGAAAAGGAAGAATAGAGATAGGTCGGAAGTGGTTAGGAAGAGTCGGATTTGAAATTTTTGGCAGAGGAATCACAAAGGCAAGGCGCCAAGAAGATGGGTAAGTCCCAGAATCAAGAGAGAAGTTAATGATATGAGATAGGGCAGGGAGAAGAAAGTCAAGAATAGGCATTAACATGCGACGGCTAATACCATCATGCCCAACAGCATTGGATTTTAAAGAAGAAATGATCTTTTTGATCTCGCCCGGTGAGATTGGAGAGAAATTAAAGAAATCGATGTTGGGGTGTGGAAGATCGGCTAGGTACTCGCAAGTACGACGCTTGGTTAGATGATCAATAGGTGCAGTGGAGGTGAAATGAGCATTGATGTCATCTATACCAACCGTCATCTGAGGATCTGTACGCCCCTGTTTACCGATTCCTAGAGTCCCTAAGAACCGCCAGATATTTTTGGGGGAAGAAGAATCCAAATTGTTAAGAACATGTCGGCGTTTAGCGTTGCGAATCATCTGGTTACACCGATTCCTTGCAGTTTTATAAAGGGCCCAATTGACATCATCACGATCTTTTCTAAATTTACGAAATGCCCGATCTCTGCGCCGCATAGCCATCCTTACGCCATTGGTCATCCAAGGAGCTGGAGGACGTTTAATTTTAATTTTTCTGAATGGAGCGTGAATGTCGTACAGCCCCACTACAATTCTGCTAAAAACATTGACCTTCATATCAATCGTAGGAGCGTCGAATACAGGATCCCAATCCAAATTTGAGGCATCCTCCTCAAGATTACCCTTATTTATCCGGCCAAAGCAACGAACGTTTAAAATCTTAGGACAAAGTTTAGGTGGTTTAAGCGAGTATGAAAGAAAAATTAAATCATGGTGAGAGAAACCAGGGGCTAAACTTTGTCCATGACGACGGACTAGAGAAGGAGCCGAAGTAATAATTAAATCTAACCAGGTATCCGTACCATCCAAGTTGTGATGAGTGGCTTGCAGTGGCAAGACATGAAAGCTGGTAGACTCGATGATCTGGAGTAACTTGAGGGAACGAAACGAATTATGTGACAGGAGATCAGTATTAAAATCGCCCATGATGATATGGTGAGTATACTCGGACCCTATAGATTCCAGAATTGATTCAAGACTGGAGAAGTAATCTACAGCGGGGGGACAGTAAACCACCCCTAGAATGACTTTAGCCCCATTGAAACAAACCTCAAGGAAAAGAAATTCCGCCAAAGTAAAATTGCTGGAATTAGGGAAAGACAATATTTTATAGGAAAAATTGCTACGCAGGTAAATAGCTACTCCACCCCCTCTCCTATCTATTCGATCATTTCTGATGAGAATAAAGCCAGGGAGAGCGTAAGAGGTAGAAGGAAGGTGAGGCTTGAACCATGTCTCCGAAATCAAAATGGCATGTATGTTAGAATCAGCGAACGCCTCAACTAAGTCGCTGTAATGGCTAGGAATACTTTGCGCGTTAATGTGACAGACATTAAATAAACATTTCTGTTGTTCATTAAACGTTTCCCGCAAATGGTCGCCAAGTGTACTTGTGATAGAGCTGAAGCTATACTCACTTGATGAATCGTTAGCTGATTGAAACGATTCATTATCGGACATAATTATGATTAATATACACTATAATATATACTAAATAAAAATAAATAAAATATAAAATAATGATAAATAAATATTAATAAAGAATATGCACGTACTTGTGGCAAGGCGTTTACCCTTAAGCACCACCCGCCAGCTGACACCTACACTTAAACTTACACAATTATAAAAAATTAAATTATCATAGACAACAATTATAATAAAATAAAAATGCAGATTTCGGAACGCAACCGGTTGGACTGACATTAGAATGACAAGTGTCAAATTAATCTATTGTCAAACATTCATTTACAAAATATAAATCAAAATGTGGGTGTTGCAATTAAATAAGTTATAAATAAATATACGTGATAAATGCAGGAATAAAAACAAAGAAAACAAGGTAGTCACCAAGTCATAAGAAGGTACCAACCGTATGCACTCGAAACTCGTTACTATGCGAAGAAAAAACAAAGATAAACAACACATTAACACGGCACAGTTCACACAAACGAGTTATTTACGAGATGAAGTCTGCTTCAACCCTGCATCACCGGCGCCAGCCCGCGTTGCAGGCTTCGCTGCAGTCAGAGGATGCTTCTCCATCAGAAGATTCAGCTCATCCATCGATGACAACTTGTGACGGCTGTTGTCGGGCGCTTTGATGGTGATAGTGGCGTCAAGTGACCAAACGGCCCTCATCCCAAAGTGTTGACGAGCCCGACTGAAGACAGCCTGTCGGGCTTTAGTTAGAAATTCGCGAACCGAAATTGACGAGCCCTTCAACGCAGACTTAGCTCTCCAAACAGCGGATCTCAGAGCTGTACTGGCAAATCGCACGAGTATAGGCCGTGGCCGATCTCGACTCTGTGCACCAATACGATGACAAATCTTTAGATCACACTGTGTAAAATCTTTCACACTCATTTTGTGCTGAATAAGGTCTAGGATAGTAGCGGCGCAATCTTCTTTTTCTGGCTCAGCAACTCCAATGAACAGCAGTGCTTTGCGTCGCGATCTGGTCTCCATGTCATCAACAATTCTGAGACATTCATTTACTTGAGTGCGTAGCAAAGCAAGCATGTCAAACATTAGTTCTCGAAAAGTGCGGAACTCCTCAGCAACTTTAGCAACGGTATCCCGGGAAGATGCTCCACTGTTCAGCTGCGCTTCAAGTTCCGTCATCCGCCGATTGAAGGTCTCTTCAAGTGTTTTTTGTGTTGTCCTGATTTCATTCAGTTGTGACATGTTGTGATAAGTGGTGTGCTGGTAGGTGGTATAGGGCGTGTCTAGTGAAACTGCATAAAAGGCTCTGCCAACGTAAGTACTGGGTTATTGAGTTAAACTAAGTATGGAAATTATGCAAAAGCAAGAAAAAATGTAATAGTTTAATTTAAATTAAATATTTAAATAGCACTAATGTGTCTACTCTTTCTACACCTACCCACTGTATATATATTTTACGATGGTAACTCGTTAGAGAGCGCTGCTGCAACGACTGTGGCCTAGTATCTCCTAAAGGTTGACATATTCGAATGCAGTTTTCTGTAATGGGTTGGCGATTAATCAGTGATGGTATCTACTAGAGTTGGGCGTAATCATTTACATCGAGTAATCTAACTACATGTAGTAAGATTACTTGTAATTTAACTAAATGGAGTTATGTTTACTTTTGATTGAATGTAGTTATGATTACTTGTAATCTAACTACATAAAGTAATCTGATTACTGTCTTGGAGAGGCAGCCAGGCAGGCAGGACCGGGCCATGGTCATAGCGTGAACGGAATGGCCGTCCCAGGCACCAAAGGTCAGGGCCGGAGGCCTCCTTCTGGCGAAGGTACCAAGACGACCGCGGCGCCCTTTACGGCAAAGTCGCCCCGTTTCGGCTGCACTTTTACTTTATAGTGTAATCACTTTTCTTACCTACTATGTTTTTCTTGAACATACAATTTGCCGTAGGCTTGTTGTACCACATGTAAGATACGGACTGAGCACTGACCTCTAAGATACAGGTTTTCACCTAGTTTAGTGGTCAGAGGATTTTTTTTTTCTTGTCACATAATTATAATGAGCCTAACAAAATTAAACAAACTTGTACTATGTTTTAGAGAAATGAAGATTATTATTATTATTATTTTAAGAAAATAAGGGATACCATCGCTTTTTTATTTCTTAAAGATAAAAAAATATCTAAAAGACATTCCCGTTTCCTTTATTTTTACGCGGCGCAAAATCCCAGATCGGCCTAAAGTAGGGCAATTTTGCCGTTAATTTTGTGATCGTCTAGACATGTGTTAGAAGGGCGCCGCCTTTGGCGCCTAAAACGGCCGTTCCGTTCGCGCTATGTCCACGGTCCGGTCCTGCCTACCTGACTGCCTCTTCAAGCTCAAATTTAAAATCGAATAATAAAGAGATAAGGGCAAAGCCATTTCATTAAATACATTAATCTATCAACTAAAGGGTCATATTTACGCGTAAGGATTTAATTCGACATATTTTAGTTAAGCACAATAAATTAAATATATATTTTTTACATCTTTACTATCTTAAGACCATTATGTACCCTAAATCACACAAATAAATATGATTTGATTTGATTTGATTTTTAGTCAATTTGCGCCCCCTAGACGTTACGCCGTGCAGTACCAGCCTTGCACGCCCGCTTACGGCGGGTTTATCTATTGTACGTTTCTTGAGCAATAAAACAGCTACTCGCTTCTCGCTCATCGCTGTTGGTGGGACAGGTGCCTATACAGATCAATCACAATAACATAATATACGAATCACAGTGTTTTATAAAGCCTATTTTTCAAACTTTTACTTTTTTTTAAATGATCTCATCATTTACATAATTTGTAGTTTTCGATAAATATTTTTTTTAAATATCGTTAGTAATTTCTACTGTATCTCAGCTGCAGTTGTAGAGGCTCTCACATATAATTTTGGTAACTATGAAACTAAGCAAAGCATTTTTATTACTTTTTCCAGGTGACCATACAGCTTGCCTCTGGGACGTCGCCGAAGGCTCACCGAAGCGCGTTCTCGTATTCTCGAGCCACACCCGATCTGTGAAGACAGCAGTGTTCCGCCCCACGGAGCCCTCGGTCTTCGCCACCGGCGCCCGAGACGGACACATACTAATATGGGACATACGCGCTAATAACCAACCAGTAGTACTCAAACCCGACAATTGCCTTATGAATTGTCATTCAAGCTTCAACCCAAAGACGCCTGGCTCTCACGGCAAAAGACCTCGCATCGACAACCACCGTGCAATCAGCATCACTGGACTTGTGTTCCAAGATGACATGACCTTGATATCTTGCGGGGAATGCGATGGAAATATCAAAGTATGGGATCTGCGCAAAAACTACAACATTTACAAAAGGGAACCACTCCCTAAACACTCCATACCTTACTGCGGAAGTTCTACCAAAAACGGCTATACAAATCTAATCATTGATGATGCCAGAATGAGGTTGTACGCTAGTTGTATGGATAACGTTATTTATTGCTTCAACATCTCAACATACAACTCTCTACCTGAACAAAGATATGTTGGTCATGAGAACAGCACTTTCTACATCAAAACATGTCTAAGCCCAGACAGCATGTACTTGGTGAGTGGCAGTAGTGATAAAAACGCTTACATCTGGAACGTGAAATACTCAGAACCGATTGTAAAGTTAACTGGGCACTGGGCCGAGGTGACCTGCGCAGCTTGGTGCCAGAAAGGAGATATGAAAGTTGTTACATGTAGCGATGATGCTCGGCATAAGATCTGGAGAATTGGCCAAGAATTTCCTCCCTCTGATTTAGAAGTGAAAGGACGCGCTGAACTTGTACCGCGCACAGACATAGCCAGCTTGCCACAATGGGGCTCATTAGACAAAACTCCCAATTCCCTAAAACGCAAGTTGATTACCACTCCAGGGTCATACAGTGCAAAACGCTTACGTTATCATGGAAGTGCCTCTGCACGAAAGACGAAACGATGCCTCACAGATCTGATGAATGCTTCTAAGGATGCCGACGAAGCAGAGATGTCTATAAAAAGACTAAAACTGGAGACTGTTGAGGAGGAGCCTAAGTTATTGCCATCTGGAATCAAGCGTTCAGGGGATGTCCTTGATGACAGTCCAGCTAAGAGGTGCCATATAGAGAGTTCAAACGACTGGTGTTACATGCCAAAAGCTGGGTCATCTTTCATGACTCCTACCAAAAATTACGAGGCCAGAAACTGTAAGATGTTGTCACCTAAAGGTGTCAAACCTCTTTCCCCGAGCACTGTACATAACAGGTCACCTGTTCACGTGTCTCCAAGCAAAGTTAGAGTAATATCTTTTACAACACCAACAAAAAATCTCCCAGACTTCGTGGCAGATGGCCAGGCTCCACACTTGAGGCTAATGTCGCCTGTGAAAAAGAAAGATACGCCAACAGATTGGTTGACACTGATGGTCCGCGAACGAAAAGGGAAATTCACTGAATTAGTAGACAAATGTAATTTACCACCTCCATTAAGTCCAAAAGAGAATATGCCGACTCGGAGAAACTCTGTAACAGAGAAAACTCCTAAATCTGGTAAGAAAAGTAGGACATTATTCAAATATTTTAGTGTAACTGTCAAAGAACAGCAGTAGTCACAGTCACATAGGTAAACAATAAAATGGACTGATTTGTTTTATGTATTTTAAGTGTAAGTGATGTTATGGTCGATTTTGCTTTTATGTGAGATTTTAATGAAATGTTTGAGTGAGTTTTGTTTACATGAGATGGTATTATTATATGCTGTTAATCTTAGATAAATAATATGTTCCTAAAGAAATAATATTTCGTCAAAAATAAAGCTCGAGTCCTTTGCAAGCAATTAATGTTCAAATTTTATTTTTGGAAAGTATTTTTGATAGTACAAATGGATGTTTTATTATTGACTACAATATGGTTCATTCCGATCACAATTGTTTGTAAATTCAATACTTTTGCATGCAGTTCTAAGATTGGAGTAAATAAATAAAAATAAGAATTTCTCTACAACTATCAACAATTATAATTAACTCGAATTAGGTTACTTATAATTAATTTATTGCATTTATAGTCTTATTTATGTCAATTAAGTACATAATAAATCAATAATAAAATCAAGGTATACTATCTTTTATTTCTGTATTTTTATTAAACTATACTCATTATTCATATACATATATGTAATTTTACAATAATTGCATTTTTGAAAGATAGAAAATTTGAAGTCCAGACCCAGTAATCGAACCCGAGACGTAAGCCAAACCGGGGCCGGAATCGAACCACCCAATCTGGATTATGTTACTAGACCTAAAAATTTCTATGCTCTCATGCATGCGAGTTGGGCCTTCGCCATCTAGCCGCTAGTTAAAAAACTATCACGGCTTTTGTTATTGCTTCGTTACAGAGAGCATTTTAACAAATTATGATGTCGCAGGCCTAATATTATAGTATTTTTTTATAGGTAGGATTTCTTGCCAATTTATTAATACAATAACTGCATCTTTGAAAGATAGAAAAAATTTAAGTCCAGGAATCGACCCCGAGACTTCCGTAAGTAGAAATTGGCAAGAAATGCCTATAAAAGTAACTATAATTTGCCGTATTCAATTTTTAGGAACTACCCACTGTTTTGAAAATTTCAATTTTCAAGTGGATCTAGAATTATGTTCCGAGTGGAGAAGGGAGCTTGCTGACCCCTTGTATTTTATTTATCAAAGTAATAAAGCGCACACGCACTGAAATACACAGATACTGCAGGAAACAGGTAGGGTGATTCTGAGCCTTGAGTAGCCATTCAAGCATTTAGGTACGTAAACACCAAAGGGGGAGGCATTCGTTTGCTTATTTTTCATGACATGAAGATGGAGGGGTGGATGGGGCGTTAGCAATATTTCTGTAAAAATAGTAGTGCGGGCGCGTGGTTGAGACCAAGTGAAATGCAGTCCCAATATAATCAAGTAACAGGCAAACTAAAACGACTTTATTTCAGCCTGCAGCACACCAGACCATTTAGTATTTTATAACACTTTCACCATAGTCTATTTCAACCATTAAATCAACTTCAGGCGTCATCATCGGGTAGGTTTGTACTACATTGTAACAGTCTTGCTTATCGTGTATTTCTTCCGCGCCGTAGCAAGTTACTATAGACTCGTTTGATACTTGCTTGATTGGTGTATTGAAGTGCAAACCATGTGAAGCTTGGCATTTGTCTCGTTTAGCGTATAGTAAGCACTCTTCGTACAGTTTGACGAAGTTAACTTTGGGTTTTTGGTGTGCAGTGGTGTTTGCAGCGCGTTTCGCAGATGGAGGCTTGCTGTAAACATGTTTGTTCGCAACGAGCGGTGTGGGGGTCATTCCGGGAGTTGAGGGGGCGGGTCGTGATTTTCTTTTTACGGGTTTATTTAGAACTATTAGACTGTCCATTTTTTATTTGATGGTAAGGACTTTTAGTTAAAATCTTTTTTTGTTTTTGAATATTAGAGTAACGTAAAGTATTCTGTCAAGTAGGTGACGTAGATATCATAGATTAGTATGTATATCTATTAATCTTTAAAGAATAGTATTGTTGTATTGTCAATGGTTCGTATTCAGAGAGCTTTCGCTTTAGGGTTCTTGACCTCACTGAGGAATAATTTTTAATTAAATTAATATTTTATCAATAAATACTTTTTCTCAATTTGTGTATATACTTGTACTTATGATTTTAAATAACACCCCCCCCCCCACCCCGGAGGGGGTCGAAAAAAGTTGATTGTAGCGTGACGTATTTTATGAACGGCCCCTAACTAAGGAATATTCAGAATATTAACTACCCGCAACAAGTAGGTAAGCTTACCTATTTTAAAAGGCAAAGCTGACTAATACAGACTCGATAAATTAGTTAAAATTATCCTTTGATTAAGAGTTAAATAATTAAATATTGAAATATTCAAAATTGTATTTTAACCCGCAATTTCGCGTTGTCCGACATGCACATGCCCGGTGGAAAAACCGGGCATGTGCATGTCAGGCAACGCACAATGTAGGGTTTCATAGTCCCCCCCCCCCATCTGAATAATGCGGGTTTTCTGTTGCTTTTGTTTCATACTCACGTTACCTAATTATAATAATAAATTTCAATAGAATATGTATGAACATGTTATAACTTATCATTTCATCAGCTGGTACTCGTTAAATTCTAATTTAGGGTTCCATTTTGCCATTTTGGCTACGGAACCCTAAAAAGGGAGGAAACATGAATGTAACCCAACATATTTCATTTTCAAAATCATAAAAGGTCATGCCTCCACCTTGTCATGTTCGTACATAAATACTTATAGGTAGACGTCACAAACACATGGGAATAATGAAACATCGATGTAAGATGTGCTTTTGCTCACTCTTTATTACGCTTGTTAATATATAAAAACATAATATAAATTATTTTGTAAAATATCACCACTGATTTTTGCAAACAACTCTACCGCGAGCTCCGATTCGTCACACGTAAATAACCTGCGCACAAGCACTTTACCTGATTCAGATATATATTTAAAAAAAAACATGAAATTCTCAGATTTTTCATAGTCAACCATTTTTAATAATGGGAAACTAAAATATATAAAGATTGCAAGGAAAAATGTACTAAAAATGTATCTGCTAATATTCATGTTTGCTTGCATTTAAAACTAGCCGTTACTCCTGACCAGCCATACACTATGTTCCCCTACAAAACCCCATACAAAAGTGTCCACTATTCACAAATCCCATGATCACTGGTCAGGACGTAATACAGCTTAGAATCAGATATCGTGTCACAAAAATTAGGCATTTTAGTACAACAGGAGCTACGTGTGACGTGGGATAGATTTAATACAAATACCCTACAAAGAAACATTGACAATAATCATGTAAAAATATTTTAAATTGATTTTTGGCGACTGACGTTTTGAGTGCATAAAATATTATCGACATTCGGCGAAATGTTCGCCGAACGGGAGATCGACACTCGCTGGCGTCAGTCGCCGTAGAGTTCGTGCGGAACTTTCTAGTTCGTGTGGAACTGTCTGTACTCTGACCATTATTAATTAGCTAAAATTTGACAGGTGTTATCAACTTTAGATGAATTTGCTACAATACTCGTAGTTATTGAATCATGTTAAACTGAAACTTATGAAATAGGTAAAATCAATAATTCAGCGTTGAGTTCTCTAATTTTAGTAATATTAAATGGCCAGGGTATAAGTTCGCGCAGAGCCGTCTATTCCGTGCGGAAGTGTTTATTCCGTGCGGGACAGTTGGTCCGTGCGGATCGAAGTTCCGCCGAAGTGAAACTCGCGGCGATGGCAGCTGGGATCGATAACAATGAAAATGTCAGTAACGAAACTATAGCAGAAATAAAAAATAACACAATTAAAAAAAAGACTTGTCGTTAACAATAGATCGGGCGCCGAGCGCCTCCGCCATACAATTTGTTATACCTACTACATCTAAGTCTGCACTTATACTACCACTTAACTCTATGTACATACAATATCTTTATCCAAGCGATTTTTAAAAAAGTCTTAGTACTTTTTATCATATTAATTTGAAAATTTGTTAAATGTCTTTATCGTTATATTTCACTGTCCACTCTCGCACCACGTATCATTATTATGTTTCATTTTTTTGTCGTTTTCGTTTTATAACACAATACAAGTAACAGAATGTTTCAGCCCCGCTAAACACTACAACATAAGTTTACAACTAGAGTACAACCGACAACTTGTACGACCGACGAGTCGCTCCTGCACTCGTCCTCATATCAATTGACATTTTAAAACTGGTAAAATATAAACGTTAATCTATGAAGGAATCACGTTTAGTGGGGGCCGACGCCGAGCTGAGTCCGGCTCGGCCTCGGCCTGTAGGCCTCAGCTCGGCCTCGGCTTCCGTGTTCAGTCGCAATTCGAGATCAAAAACTCGAGGCGATTATCGAATGTAACACCTCTAATACGGAGCGACCCGCGCCGGGGCCGCTCGCTTCAGTCCATTGAAATATCATAACAATACCATTTTATCACAATAGACATATTAAAGTAATTCTGGGCTCATCGGCCCGGCCATGGCCTCGTATAAACTTGTAGTTTCGTTGACGTCATTAACTAAAATATTCATTTAATCATAGGCGTTCCCAGGGATTTGGGGGTATAATTCCCCCTCCCTTCCGATATCCTAATGTACAGACTTTTAAAGTACATGATACATTTGGCCGGTGTTATATAAATTGGATATTTGAATGTCAAGTCAAATATCATTATATTTTTATGAAATGTGAAACATTTCGCTCTGTACCTACAGATTTGCTTGCAATTTAACATTCTACGTTTAACGTAAGTTTTGAAAATGGCTGCAAACTGACCTATCATTATTTTCACAGCTGCGTGTTTAACTTGTAAAAAACACTACAAAAACGTGATAAATAGATAACAATTCGACTTTGTGGAGTTAAAGTGTACAATAAATACTTGAGCCTGGCAGAAATTACCCGGTAAACGGGCTAGATTGGCAAAAATTAAAAAAGAAAACATTATAACTTCTGGTACTTTGATTCGGTGTTAAATTTTGTGGACGTTTTTATTTTCAAATCATTTAGACTTAATATTACCAAAAAAAAAAAAGATATGAACATCATTAAAATTATCATTGATTAAACATTCAAATACCCGGTGGTGTGATTTATTCTGGACTAACCCCCTCCCCCCCCCTCCAACTACCCCTGGGTACGCCCACGTTAAATAACCCGCTCTCATTCGTATTCTACTTACAAAGTATCAAACTGTCGAAATGATGGAATAAAAACACAGTATTCAAAACGAGTAAATTCTTCGAAAAATGTTAGTGTGTCGGTCGGGGGCCGGGTTCGACTCCCGGGCCGGTACTACATAGTAAGTTTGTACTTTGATCATTATTAGAGTGCAATTTTAGAAAGGAACGATGGGTCCCGGGGCCATGTCGAGGGAAACTGACCATTTGTCGTTATTTAAACATACAATCGGCCAACAATGTGGTCTATCACATTAAGGTCGAAATTCCTTTGCACATCATTAAACAACAAGGTTTAGGTTACTGCACTAAAGCCACGCAAAAATGTTTAATAACAAATCATATTGAAGAATATCGCGTCACTGCCTATTATAGTAAATTAAATATAAAATAACAATGGTATTTCGCTTTTGTTTATGAATTTGCCCAGAACACAACATAGGGTTCAAATCAACTTCATTCATGGAACATAGGTTACAATAAGTTGTTATTATACAGTGTAAGTTTCGCTATGCCCTGCCATGCATTAGGTGTACAAATTTATTATTTCGGTACATTACAATATAGGTTAACAATTTGAATAACATGTGTTGTCAATGATAACCCTATGTTTCATATTTTTGACAGTAGTTGCTAAGCAACTTTGTTAATAAACATTTTATACCGATCTCGGCTTTAGCATAGGTTACACAGGAAGTTTTATCAAAACGGGTAGACCACCTTCTGTGCTGATTGTACAACTATATGCCGACGTCCTTCCTATACTCTGTAACTATCTACAAGTACCCACTATATTCAAACCAAATTAGACAAATTAGGAAAGTAAATATTAAGTAATCATACCCCCAAATATTCAAACGATATTTTGAGTTGTGCTCAAAAGTATTTCGTATTTTGAACTCAGATGCTTTCACTTCAAAGTGACAGTATCAGAGTTCAAACGTCACATTTGAGTATTCGGTTTAGTCAATAACTAAAATCAATTACTACCTTCAATATGATTTTTTTTTGTAACGGTCAAATTAGAAATTCTAATTAATTTTAATGTATTATACGGATGTTACAGTACAATATCTTTGTGCTGTATCTACAATCTACATCACAATCTTATGTTCCTTATCGCACGTTCAGTATCTATTAAATGTTTCCACTATCTGTTATCAACACGAAGTCGTTAGTATATAAGATGCACCTTTAGATAATTATAACCAGACTATACTACATCTTTTGTCTCATTTATACCTAATCATATATTGCCAAGTAGTTTGGCAAATTGGTGACCCCGACGTGATGTAGATTGTAGATACAGCACAAAGATATTGTACTGTAACACGGACAATAAACCTTAAAATATTCACTCGAGTAAGAATCGTCGTTTATTACAATTATAATTTGAAGGTAGTTATATTTTTGCAGTGTGGTATGCGGGTACTTTTAAATTAGGAATAATTTGAAGGTAGTTTTAGTTAGTTTGCCGTGTGGGTACTCGCGAGCTGTCCTCGGAGCTACGTGAGGTGCGCCGGGACTCTGCGGATACAAACAGATCATATTAAACATTTAGAACATACATTTTTTGGAAAGGATATTATTCGGTTTAGTCGCATAATGTTTCTTTCGCAAAATGTATTTTTCACTGATGGTTTCTTGCGGTAAATATCGCTCTGTAATTTAGAATAAAATGCAACACTAAAGAAAAAAATATTAAAGTTACAATCGAAATTTTAAAACGAAAATATTATTTTCATGGTTAGTTTTTTAATTAATATTATCAATTAGATATAATAATACTATTCTCTAATTTAATGATTTTTATTCTGCGAAAGCGAGATTTTGCGAAAAACACATTTTGCGAAAGATACATTTTGGGACCAAGCTACCATCTGCTAAAAAAAACATCCTAATAATAATAATATCTTGGGACAATTCACACAACGTCATCCGATTCCAAACTAAGCAGAATAAATTAATAAATAACATCCAGACACAGAATTAACCATCGTGCTCATCACAAAGTTTAATCATGGGTGGGGATCGAGACCTTCGGCTTAGCTGTCAGGGTCACTAACCAGTAGACCAACAAGTCTAAAGATTATGCGACTAAAGACCGGTCTCAATAATCTAACTATCGATGGATTTGGCTACTAGAGGTATATATTTGACATAAGTTCCATACAAAATATGTCGAAATTCTACCCCTAGTAGCCAAATCCATCGATAGGTAGGTTATTGAGTCCGGCCGTAAGCCGTGTGTATGTGTATGCTTGTACCTGTGGGTGCGCGCGCGCGTGCGACATCACCAGCAGAAGACGGACAGCTCGCCGCCGTGCGCGCCGCCCACCGCGCGCCACGAGCGCACGCCGCCGTGTGTGTGTGTGCGTGCGTGTTACCTGTGGGTGCGACATCACCAGCAGAAGACGGACAGCTCGCCGCCGTGCGCGCCGCCCACCGCGCGCCACGAGCGCACGCCGCCGTGTGTGTGTGTGCGTGCGTGTTACCTGTGGGTGCGACATCACCAGCAGAAGACGGACAGCTCGCCGCCGTGCGCGCCGCCCACCGCGCGCCACGAGCGCACGCCGCCGTGTGTGTGTGTGCGTGCGTGTTACCTGTGGGTGCGACATCACCAGCAGAAGACGGACAGCTCGCCGCCGTGCGCGCCGCCCACCGCGCGCCACGAGCGCACGCCGCCGTGTGTGTGTGTGCGTGCGTGTTACCTGTGGGTGCGACATCACCAGCAGAAGACGGACAGCTCGCCGCCGTGCGCGCCGCCCACCGCGCGCCACGAGCGCACGCCGCCGTGTGTGTGTGTGCGTGCGTGTTACCTGTGGGTGCGACATCACCAGCAGAAGACGGACAGCTCGCCGCCGTGCGCGCCGCCCACCGCGCGCCACGAGCGCACGCCGCCGTGTGTGTGTGTGCGTGCGTGTTACCTGTGGGTGCGACATCACCAGCAGAAGACGGACAGCTCGCCGCCGTGCGCGCCGCCCACCGCGCGCCACGAGCGCACGCCGCCGTGTGTGTGTGTGCGTGCGTGTTACCTGTGGGTGCGACATCACCAGCAGAAGACGGACAGCTCGCCGCCGTGCGCGCCGCCCACCGCGCGCCACGAGCGCACGCCGCCGTGTGTGTGTGTGCGTGCGTGTTACCTGTGGGTGCGACATCACCAGCAGAAGACGGACAGCTCGCCGCCGTGCGCGCCGCCCACCGCGCGCCACGAGCGCACGCCGCCGTGTGTGTGTGTGCGTGCGTGTTACCTGTGGGTGCGACATCACCAGCAGAAGACGGACAGCTCGCCGCCGTGCGCGCCGCCCACCGCGCGCCACGAGCGCACGCCGCCGTGTGTGTGTGTGCGTGCGTGTTACCTGTGGGTGCGACATCACCAGCAGAAGACGGACAGCTCGCCGCCGTGCGCGCCGCCCACCGCGCGCCACGAGCGCACGCCGCCGTGTGTGTGTGTGCGTGCGTGTTACCTGTGGGTGCGACATCACCAGCAGAAGACGGACAGCTCGCCGCCGTGCGCGCCGCCCACCGCGCGCCACGAGCGCACGCCGCCGTGTGTGTGTGTGCGTGCGTGTTACCTGTGGGTGCGACATCACCAGCAGAAGACGGACAGCTCGCCGCCGTGCGCGCCGCCCACCGCGCGCCACGAGCGCACGCCGCCGTGTGTGTGTGTGCGTGCGTGTTACCTGTGGGTGCGACATCACCAGCAGAAGACGGACAGCTCGCCGCCGTGCGCGCCGCCCACCGCGCGCCACGAGCGCACGCCGCCGTGTGTGTGTGTGCGTGCGTGTTACCTGTGGGTGCGACATCACCAGCAGAAGACGGACAGCTCGCCGCCGTGCGCGCCGCCCACCGCGCGCCACGAGCGCACGCCGCCGTGTGTGTGTGTGCGTGCGTGTTACCTGTGGGTGCGACATCACCAGCAGAAGACGGACAGCTCGCCGCCGTGCGCGCCGCCCACCGCGCGCCACGAGCGCACGCCGCCGTGTGTGTGTGTGCGTGCGTGTTACCTGTGGGTGCGACATCACCAGCAGAAGACGGACAGCTCGCCGCCGTGCGCGCCGCCCACCGCGCGCCACGAGCGCACGCCGCCGTGTGTGTGTGTGCGTGCGTGTTACCTGTGGGTGCGACATCACCAGCAGAAGACGGACAGCTCGCCGCCGTGCGCGCCGCCCACCGCGCGCCACGAGCGCACGCCGCCGTGTGTGTGTGTGCGTGCGTGTTACCTGTGGGTGCGACATCACCAGCAGAAGACGGACAGCTCGCCGCCGTGCGCGCCGCCCACCGCGCGCCACGAGCGCACGCCGCCGTGTGTGTGTGTGCGTGCGTGTTACCTGTGGGTGCGACATCACCAGCAGAAGACGGACAGCTCGCCGCCGTGCGCGCCGCCCACCGCGCGCCACGAGCGCACGCCGCCGTGTGTGTGTGTGCGTGCGTGTTACCTGTGGGTGCGACATCACCAGCAGAAGACGGACAGCTCGCCGCCGTGCGCGCCGCCCACCGCGCGCCACGAGCGCACGCCGCCGTGTGTGTGTGTGCGTGCGTGTTACCTGTGGGTGCGACATCACCAGCAGAAGACGGACAGCTCGCCGCCGTGCGCGCCGCCCACCGCGCGCCACGAGCGCACGCCGCCGTGTGTGTGTGTGCGTGCGTGTTACCTGTGGGTGCGACATCACCAGCAGAAGACGGACAGCTCGCCGCCGTGCGCGCCGCCCACCGCGCGCCACGAGCGCACGCCGCCGTGTGTGTGTGTGCGTGCGTGTTACCTGTGGGTGCGACATCACCAGCAGAAGACGGACAGCTCGCCGCCGTGCGCGCCGCCCACCGCGCGCCACGAGCGCACGCCGCCGTGTGTGTGTGTGCGTGCGTGTTACCTGTGGGTGCGACATCACCAGCAGAAGACGGACAGCTCGCCGCCGTGCGCGCCGCCCACCGCGCGCCACGAGCGCACGCCGCCGTGTGTGTGTGTGCGTGCGTGTTACCTGTGGGTGCGACATCACCAGCAGAAGACGGACAGCTCGCCGCCGTGCGCGCCGCCCACCGCGCGCCACGAGCGCACGCCGCCGTGTGTGTGTGTGCGTGCGTGTTACCTGTGGGTGCGACATCACCAGCAGAAGACGGACAGCTCGCCGCCGTGCGCGCCGCCCACCGCGCGCCACGAGCGCACGCCGCCGTGTGTGTGTGTGCGTGCGTGTTACCTGTGGGTGCGACATCACCAGCAGAAGACGGACAGCTCGCCGCCGTGCGCGCCGCCCACCGCGCGCCACGAGCGCACGCCGCCGTGTGTGTGTGTGCGTGCGTGTTACCTGTGGGTGCGACATCACCAGCAGAAGACGGACAGCTCGCCGCCGTGCGCGCCGCCCACCGCGCGCCACGAGCGCACGCCGCCGTGTGTGTGTGTGCGTGCGTGTTACCTGTGGGTGCGACATCACCAGCAGAAGACGGACAGCTCGCCGCCGTGCGCGCCGCCCACCGCGCGCCACGAGCGCACGCCGCCGTGTGTGTGTGTGCGTGCGTGTTACCTGTGGGTGCGACATCACCAGCAGAAGACGGACAGCTCGCCGCCGTGCGCGCCGCCCACCGCGCGCCACGAGCGCACGCCGCCGTGTGTGTGTGTGCGTGCGTGTTACCTGTGGGTGCGACATCACCAGCAGAAGACGGACAGCTCGCCGCCGTGCGCGCCGCCCACCGCGCGCCACGAGCGCACGCCGCCGTGTGTGTGTGTGCGTGCGTGTTACCTGTGGGTGCGACATCACCAGCAGAAGACGGACAGCTCGCCGCCGTGCGCGCCGCCCACCGCGCGCCACGAGCGCACGCCGCCGTGTGTGTGTGTGCGTGCGTGTTACCTGTGGGTGCGACATCACCAGCAGAAGACGGACAGCTCGCCGCCGTGCGCGCCGCCCACCGCGCGCCACGAGCGCACGCCGCCGTGTGTGTGTGTGCGTGCGTGTTACCTGTGGGTGCGACATCACCAGCAGAAGACGGACAGCTCGCCGCCGTGCGCGCCGCCCACCGCGCGCCACGAGCGCACGCCGCCGTGTGTGTGTGTGCGTGCGTGTTACCTGTGGGTGCGACATCACCAGCAGAAGACGGACAGCTCGCCGCCGTGCGCGCCGCCCACCGCGCGCCACGAGCGCACGCCGCCGTGTGTGTGTGTGCGTGCGTGTTACCTGTGGGTGCGACATCACCAGCAGAAGACGGACAGCTCGCCGCCGTGCGCGCCGCCCACCGCGCGCCACGAGCGCACGCCGCCGTGTGTGTGTGTGCGTGCGTGTTACCTGTGGGTGCGACATCACCAGCAGAAGACGGACAGCTCGCCGCCGTGCGCGCCGCCCACCGCGCGCCACGAGCGCACGCCGCCGTGTGTGTGTGTGCGTGCGTGTTACCTGTGGGTGCGACATCACCAGCAGAAGACGGACAGCTCGCCGCCGTGCGCGCCGCCCACCGCGCGCCACGAGCGCACGCCGCCGTGTGTGTGTGTGCGTGCGTGTTACCTGTGGGTGCGACATCACCAGCAGAAGACGGACAGCTCGCCGCCGTGCGCGCCGCCCACCGCGCGCCACGAGCGCACGCCGCCGTGTGTGTGTGTGCGTGCGTGTTACCTGTGGGTGCGACATCACCAGCAGAAGACGGACAGCTCGCCGCCGTGCGCGCCGCCCACCGCGCGCCACGAGCGCACGCCGCCGTGTGTGTGTGTGCGTGCGTGTTACCTGTGGGTGCGACATCACCAGCAGAAGACGGACAGCTCGCCGCCGTGCGCGCCGCCCACCGCGCGCCACGAGCGCACGCCGCCGTGTGTGTGTGTGCGTGCGTGTTACCTGTGGGTGCGACATCACCAGCAGAAGACGGACAGCTCGCCGCCGTGCGCGCCGCCCACCGCGCGCCACGAGCGCACGCCGCCGTGTGTGTGTGTGCGTGCGTGTTACCTGTGGGTGCGACATCACCAGCAGAAGACGGACAGCTCGCCGCCGTGCGCGCCGCCCACCGCGCGCCACGAGCGCACGCCGCCGTGTGTGTGTGTGCGTGCGTGTTACCTGTGGGTGCGACATCACCAGCAGAAGACGGACAGCTCGCCGCCGTGCGCGCCGCCCACCGCGCGCCACGAGCGCACGCCGCCGTGTGTGTGTGTGCGTGCGTGTTACCTGTGGGTGCGACATCACCAGCAGAAGACGGACAGCTCGCCGCCGTGCGCGCCGCCCACCGCGCGCCACGAGCGCACGCCGCCGTGTGTGTGTGTGCGTGCGTGTTACCTGTGGGTGCGACATCACCAGCAGAAGACGGACAGCTCGCCGCCGTGCGCGCCGCCCACCGCGCGCCACGAGCGCACGCCGCCGTGTGTGTGTGTGCGTGCGTGTTACCTGTGGGTGCGACATCACCAGCAGAAGACGGACAGCTCGCCGCCGTGCGCGCCGCCCACCGCGCGCCACGAGCGCACGCCGCCGTGTGTGTGTGTGCGTGCGTGTTACCTGTGGGTGCGACATCACCAGCAGAAGACGGACAGCTCGCCGCCGTGCGCGCCGCCCACCGCGCGCCACGAGCGCACGCCGCCGTGTGTGTGTGTGCGTGCGTGTTACCTGTGGGTGCGACATCACCAGCAGAAGACGGACAGCTCGCCGCCGTGCGCGCCGCCCACCGCGCGCCACGAGCGCACGCCGCCGTGTGTGTGTGTGCGTGCGTGTTACCTGTGGGTGCGACATCACCAGCAGAAGACGGACAGCTCGCCGCCGTGCGCGCCGCCCACCGCGCGCCACGAGCGCACGCCGCCGTGTGTGTGTGTGCGTGCGTGTTACCTGTGGGTGCGACATCACCAGCAGAAGACGGACAGCTCGCCGCCGTGCGCGCCGCCCACCGCGCGCCACGAGCGCACGCCGCCGTGTGTGTGTGTGCGTGCGTGTTACCTGTGGGTGCGACATCACCAGCAGAAGACGGACAGCTCGCCGCCGTGCGCGCCGCCCACCGCGCGCCACGAGCGCACGCCGCCGTGTGTGTGTGTGCGTGCGTGTTACCTGTGGGTGCGACATCACCAGCAGAAGACGGACAGCTCGCCGCCGTGCGCGCCGCCCACCGCGCGCCACGAGCGCACGCCGCCGTGTGTGTGTGTGCGTGCGTGTTACCTGTGGGTGCGACATCACCAGCAGAAGACGGACAGCTCGCCGCCGTGCGCGCCGCCCACCGCGCGCCACGAGCGCACGCCGCCGTGTGTGTGTGTGCGTGCGTGTTACCTGTGGGTGCGACATCACCAGCAGAAGACGGACAGCTCGCCGCCGTGCGCGCCGCCCACCGCGCGCCACGAGCGCACGCCGCCGTGTGTGTGTGTGCGTGCGTGTTACCTGTGGGTGCGACATCACCAGCAGAAGACGGACAGCTCGCCGCCGTGCGCGCCGCCCACCGCGCGCCACGAGCGCACGCCGCCGTGTGTGTGTGTGCGTGCGTGTTACCTGTGGGTGCGACATCACCAGCAGAAGACGGACAGCTCGCCGCCGTGCGCGCCGCCCACCGCGCGCCACGAGCGCACGCCGCCGTGTGTGTGTGTGCGTGCGTGTTACCTGTGGGTGCGACATCACCAGCAGAAGACGGACAGCTCGCCGCCGTGCGCGCCGCCCACCGCGCGCCACGAGCGCACGCCGCCGTGTGTGTGTGTGCGTGCGTGTTACCTGTGGGTGCGACATCACCAGCAGAAGACGGACAGCTCGCCGCCGTGCGCGCCGCCCACCGCGCGCCACGAGCGCACGCCGCCGTGTGTGTGTGTGCGTGCGTGTTACCTGTGGGTGCGACATCACCAGCAGAAGACGGACAGCTCGCCGCCGTGCGCGCCGCCCACCGCGCGCCACGAGCGCACGCCGCCGTGTGTGTGTGTGCGTGCGTGTTACCTGTGGGTGCGACATCACCAGCAGAAGACGGACAGCTCGCCGCCGTGCGCGCCGCCCACCGCGCGCCACGAGCGCACGCCGCCGTGTGTGTGTGTGCGTGCGTGTTACCTGTGGGTGCGACATCACCAGCAGAAGACGGACAGCTCGCCGCCGTGCGCGCCGCCCACCGCGCGCCACGAGCGCACGCCGCCGTGTGTGTGTGTGCGTGCGTGTTACCTGTGGGTGCGACATCACCAGCAGAAGACGGACAGCTCGCCGCCGTGCGCGCCGCCCACCGCGCGCCACGAGCGCACGCCGCCGTGTGTGTGTGTGCGTGCGTGTTACCTGTGGGTGCGACATCACCAGCAGAAGACGGACAGCTCGCCGCCGTGCGCGCCGCCCACCGCGCGCCACGAGCGCACGCCGCCGTGTGTGTGTGTGCGTGCGTGTTACCTGTGGGTGCGACATCACCAGCAGAAGACGGACAGCTCGCCGCCGTGCGCGCCGCCCACCGCGCGCCACGAGCGCACGCCGCCGTGTGTGTGTGTGCGTGCGTGTTACCTGTGGGTGCGACATCACCAGCAGAAGACGGACAGCTCGCCGCCGTGCGCGCCGCCCACCGCGCGCCACGAGCGCACGCCGCCGTGTGTGTGTGTGCGTGCGTGTTACCTGTGGGTGCGACATCACCAGCAGAAGACGGACAGCTCGCCGCCGTGCGCGCCGCCCACCGCGCGCCACGAGCGCACGCCGCCGTGTGTGTGTGTGCGTGCGTGTTACCTGTGGGTGCGACATCACCAGCAGAAGACGGACAGCTCGCCGCCGTGCGCGCCGCCCACCGCGCGCCACGAGCGCACGCCGCCGTGTGTGTGTGTGCGTGCGTGTTACCTGTGGGTGCGACATCACCAGCAGAAGACGGACAGCTCGCCGCCGTGCGCGCCGCCCACCGCGCGCCACGAGCGCACGCCGCCGTGTGTGTGTGTGCGTGCGTGTTACCTGTGGGTGCGACATCACCAGCAGAAGACGGACAGCTCGCCGCCGTGCGCGCCGCCCACCGCGCGCCACGAGCGCACGCCGCCGTGTGTGTGTGTGCGTGCGTGTTACCTGTGGGTGCGACATCACCAGCAGAAGACGGACAGCTCGCCGCCGTGCGCGCCGCCCACCGCGCGCCACGAGCGCACGCCGCCGTGTGTGTGTGTGCGTGCGTGTTACCTGTGGGTGCGACATCACCAGCAGAAGACGGACAGCTCGCCGCCGTGCGCGCCGCCCACCGCGCGCCACGAGCGCACGCCGCCGTGTGTGTGTGTGCGTGCGTGTTACCTGTGGGTGCGACATCACCAGCAGAAGACGGACAGCTCGCCGCCGTGCGCGCCGCCCACCGCGCGCCACGAGCGCACGCCGCCGTGTGTGTGTGTGCGTGCGTGTTACCTGTGGGTGCGACATCACCAGCAGAAGACGGACAGCTCGCCGCCGTGCGCGCCGCCCACCGCGCGCCACGAGCGCACGCCGCCGCCGCCCACCTTCAGCTGCGGGGGGGGGGGGAGTATCAACTGGGGGGATCAACACAAAGTCTGCTGCCGACCTCCCTTCGGATCGGTGCAGAAAGACGTCTCGTAGGGAAACCGGCATGCTCTATAATCAAAAATATTATAAGACAGTCACCAGTCTTATAATATTTTCACTAGCGGGGCTCAGAACTCTTTTAGATAGAATGCCATCGTTAATCACGCAGACTCACTGCGTGTTCACTTTGATTTTAACTTGTTTAAGTCCAATTTAGAAGGACCCGACTTGTCGATATCGACTATTTAAATTCAAATTATTTAATTTCATATAACCGAAATCCCAAACTCATTCCTTTCATTGCATAAAAGTACACGGTAACAATCATTCTTCCGGACAAAGTTCGAATGGTGTGAAGTTACGAGTGGATGCTACCTCTACCACTACTTCGCAATCGCAACTCGACAAATATAAAACAAGAAACTACAGAAGTCCAGAGGTATTGATGTGATTTAGCCTTACTCCCGTCACCACAAAAACCCGTTAAAAAATTACTCACATAATATTACAAATAACGTAACATTCGAAAATGTATTTTTGAAATTTCATACGAATTCTTCGGCACAAGTAATGTTTGGAATCTTTAAACCATTATAAATTCCAAAATTATTTTACATCTAATTAAATTACAGCAAAAACACGGTTTCCGCAAAGAAAACAACTCGCGAGTCGCGACGTGAAAGCATTCGCGCGACTCGTTTGCTCCATATATAGTCACACTGGTTCTCTGGATGTACGATCTCATACAAGTGATTGTAAAAAACTGCAGCTATGTATTCCAGACGGCTGACGTTAGTATTTAGTTGACAGGACAACCAAGCGGTTAGATATGTTCGGATTTCTTTGTACCATTTTCTAATAACGAAATTCGAAATCCTACTGCAGATTTTTGAAATAGAAACAATGGATATAAAAAGTCATAAACTATTTATGATTTATAAAAAGTATTCCTGGTAAAGGAAGAAATGAATACTTCAGCCAGCAGTCACCACTGTTCCAAAACTATTGTTTTAAGGAATATTAATGCTTGAAGAGCATCAAACCACTAGCACCAAATATCCTTAAAGTTTTACCAATATTCAATTATAAAATCGTAAATTACAACTTTACACCAGAATTGACCATTGACGATTATCATTAGTTACCTACACAAGAGATATTGTAATGCACGAGTGCACTCTCATAATCCGATAGGATGAAAATTTAACATCCAACTGGAGAAATATTAGCCGTAGGATGGACGTCTTAACGTACTTTCTGAGGCACGGATAAGTATATTTTTTTTTCGAAAAAGGATGGAAACGTTGCCTAACCTCGCAGAACGCACCGAGTCACGAATACCAAATTTGAAGATGTTGGAATCAAAGGCCACAGATTACTCTAGCGTTATGTTGTCCCGACTATACAGCAACAAATCATGGCGATGCACCGTCGAGTGCCAACAAAAAGCGCAAACGCTCGGAGCGTCCATTCCGCGCGTGTCCATATAGGGCGCGGCGGCGGCGGCCTGCGCGCGCCAGCCATGCGCCCATTGATGATGGCGACCACAGCGTGGCCTCAATGAGACTAACTACTCTCATTCACCACCACCTATGTCGTATTTTATACGAGAAATCCACGATAAGAGAGATTTGAAAGCTCCAGACCAGGAATCGAATTGCGACACAAATTATGAACAGCTATCTGTGATCAATGCTTCATCATCACCTACATAACCTAGAGCACCAAATATTAGGTATTGTTTTGTTTAGATTTCATAATGTCAAATGCAGGGAAAGACAGGCCTTTAAAAGAAGTCCGGGACCTGTATGATGTAGGTACATAAACCTGGGATGTTAGATTCTAGGACCTGGGTGCTTAACTTGTGGTTTTACCCCCGCGGTAAAAGTAATAAAAGCAACTCTAATATCCCCCCCACTCCTCCCCGAGGAAAGGGGTACGTCCGTCAATTGCGAGGTACTCACACCGTGCAATGTTAAAATATCCCTTGTCTATCTTGCGAATCACAATTAACCGATCAAAAAGGGTATCGAGATCAAAAAGGATGGACTGTTCTAGGACATGCTGGTTTTCACGATCCCCTGCCTGTCTACCGATTATGTACATCTTCATACAAATCAGTGCTTAGCTAGGTCACATAGCGATTCATTTTGATTTCATATCAATCTTTGGACTGCAATGTGTATGAATATTTGGCCCGCGTCCGATTCAATAAGCAATTACGGAACGGATGTGCTAACGCGGAACCATTGACGGTCGAGGACCGGACCGTACACTGTACTAATAATATACTAATCATTACGACATATGACACATTAATTACGTTTGTTTGGACCGGTAGAATATTTTATGTATTAGGTGCCAACATTTTATTTATGTAGTAAGTATCTACTACATGATGCGCGAGGCCGAAAAAAATTATTAACATCTTTAAAACAGTTAAACGAGAGAAAGATATTCATCTAATCAAATAAATCTAAGAATTATTGAGATTAGACTACCTTCTGAAAATTCTGCATCAAAATTGATCCGAGGAGCTACGATGCCACGCATACAAACAGACAAAACGCAAGTAGACGTGAAATATGACTGGTCTGTTGGTCTAACGACTAACACTAATAAAATTTTGCTTTGAAGTTAGGTAGCTAAATATTTTGAGTTAATTCACGGAATCTAGCATTAAATTCTCAGAACCACGTGTTTAGATTTCTTAGAAAATCTATTTATATTGGCTATGACATTGGCATTGCAAACACTTGGCCAATATCTGCTCTTTACCTTGCACGGGTACAAGGCCAACGGTTTTTTACCTCGTACAACCAACATTTGATCAAATATTTATTCAAGATTATCTTATTGGTTTAATAGATTAGGTATCATCATTCCTGCTTCCTATATGCTTAGTTATCGTAGGTATATAAGCTGTGTACATGCATTCGTGGTTGCACCTTTAATGATAAGCTATCAGCCCTTATCGGCCACTGTGTCAATGACCTTATGTATGCGGGTACACGCACTGCATCTGGCATTGTAATCATTATACAAGGTGTAAATTAATCCCTATCCGATGTGTAAGTATTCTGTTAACAATCCTAAAAAATATATATCCGTTAAAACGTACGATTTAGGTACCCAATATCGTCCAAATGTGTAAATTTTTAAGATTTTTTATCAACATTGTTGGCATAAAGCCTCTTTACAATCAAAACCATCTTTTCCGCCTCCACATGTTTTCCCATATGAATTTGTTTTTCGTCATAACATTGAAAAAAAAAAACAATCAAATGGGAACTTGGAACCTATCAATACATTAACGAGTCGGAAAGGTATTAAATATACATAGGGATTATTAGGCAGATGTTTCATAATTTAGATAGGTATTAT
Organism: Herminia tarsipennalis; assembly: GCA_945859575.2. Taxonomy (NCBI): domain Eukaryota; kingdom Metazoa; phylum Arthropoda; class Insecta; order Lepidoptera; family Erebidae; genus Herminia; species Herminia tarsipennalis. Next base: position 938,679 of record OX243834.2, on the reverse strand, counting down.
CTATCTTTGAAGAAATCATACCTTATATTAAACGTCTTGACCCAATCCCAAATTGCTAGTTATCTTTATAATAAACTCACATACGGTCATCTGATCTCAAACTAGGCACAACTAGGTATTATAGCAACCACACAACTGATACAAAATACTAAATACATTATACCTAGATAAATTACACTTAGCAAATTAAAGAATCGTGCTCATCACACAAAGATTTATCCTAGTTGGGAATCGACTCCACGGCCTCTGGCTCAGCAGTCAGGGTCACTAACCATTAGACCAACATGCGAGTTATAAAGTTATCCGCCTATACTCTCAGTTCGTATGTTGGCCCCGTGAGAACGTCTGCATCCTACATGTGCGCGACGCGATTATGCGCAGACATGTGCGCGCACCACAGGGACGAACCATACGCGTTAGTTTCACCACAAGCAGGACTTTATTTTATATCAGTAAGGTAACAGACAAGCATATGGTCTGATGTTTATTTTTATAATCTTTTTAACAGAATACGGTGATGCCGATCTCATTGTAAACTAACCAACAGCGGGAATCTCCCGTTAAACCCGACTGTGCAGTACAAAGATAGATACTTTGAGACGTGGTCAAAAGTTATTTTCATGCGCAACGTATGCGTCAATTTTACCCGTTTTTGCAACATTTTTCATTGCTGCTCCGCTCCTATTGGTCATAGTGTGATGTTATATAGCCTATAGCCTTCTTCGATACATGGGCTACTCAACAGTAAAATATTTTTTTCATTCGGACCATTATACAGAAGGCACCACAATTTATGCACCTAGAAAATGTGTCAATATATCAGTACTCTACTAATTTCAATTATATTCTGTGCATTATTAGTATTATTATATATTTTGTAGGTGTTCTTTGAAGTACGGAACCTCTAATATTATAATTGTGAGTCGACGCTGTAAGACGTTACAACTTTATGCGTATTTTAAAGACAGGACGGGAATGAGAATGCATCTGAACGAAGGATTATTGAATTGAAATGGAAATCTATACATCTTTACAAACACAACGACGTTTGTTTGACGACATACGAGTAAGTGCATAAATAACATAACGCTTACCTTTTCAATAGTTAATATAATGAAAAAACCTTTTGAAATGTACAGACAGCCAAGACTAGGTACCTACAACATAGCTCGTTAAACACAGGAATGAAAGAAATAAAAAGCATTTATATTCGTAAACCAAATTATGAAGAAGGATCACCAAGAGAGGATCCAGGCCACAATCAACATCATGCGTTCAATCACAAACACAACCTACATGATGGTTTCCTCAATATGGTTAACTTTACCGGCATTGAGTACCGGTGATGAAGAAAAATCGCCTGCCTAATTTATTGTTAGAAAGACAGCGACCTACGGCTCGTAAGATGAGTTTAAAATAATATAATAAATCACAAGACATATAAATCAGCACCCACCGAGGTACCAAATCACGCAGTAACCATGAAAATAAAAACAATCTGCAACTACTGTTAGACACCAGCAGTTTTTCGAGCAGAACCAAACATCGACGATCTGTGACTAAACGTTAACTGTCGGTAACATCTGGCATCACACTTGCCTATCGAATTTTGGTTCAAAATAGACAATAACATTTATTTAATAAAATAGTGTTTTATAGGAATAAACGGTTGGCCACTAAAATCACGATAATTAAAAAAAATTAGAAGAAAAGTAGAGAAAAAGAAAAAAAGGAAGGCCTAAAAGAAAAGTCTGCTTTCATCATGGGATTAGGAAAGAGGGAATAGAGAATGCTTTTGTATTTGCGCATTTTATATCATAACCATTTTGAGTCCTGGAGACCGAAAATATCGTATGGTTTATGCATTGACGTATAGACCAGGACTGCGCCATCCTTTTCAATTAAAAAGTAAAAATTGACTGCAAAGCGTGAATGAGAGAAACAAACTCGTGCGGCCTTTGGACAGGTATTAATTATAATAATATCTTGGGACAACTCACACAACGACATCTGATCTCAAACTAAGCAGAGCTTGTGCCATGGCAACCAGACAACTGATAAACAAAGTTATATATTTCCAAATACATATCATAGATATTACACCAACACAGAGAATAAACCATCGTGCTCATCACACAAAGTTTTATCCTGGGTGGGGATCGAACGCACGACTTCCGGCTTAGCAGTCAGTCACTAACTATTGTCCACAAAGTAGCGTTGTCTCTTTCTAGAGGTGGTCAATTTTGGCAGATTATGGCGCAGTCCAGGTCTATACGACAATGTAGACTATCATCAACAATTTAATGAGAAATATTAACTGGTATCACAGCCAGATTTTAGCTTGGCAGAATGACAATACGACAAAAAGTAGATACAACTCTTATGCCTGCAGTAGGAAGTTATTATTATAACATTCCACTAGTTGTTCTAGGAAAGAACACATATTTCTACAATGACCTATCAATATTGACGTCAAAAGAGAAGTTGAACTTTTGAAAGACGAATATCTGTACCTACTGCCTATACCACAAGAGAAAAATATTGTACCAAAAAGGAAAACAAAATATATCGAAAGGAGAAATATTCTATTCGAGACTTCGTGGAAATTATTCATAGCAGAACTGCAGAATATATAAAACACGGTTTCCATATTGAAACTAAGTTTCGTCGGACTAGAATTAGATTGGCAGCCCGCTGCAAAACTAATCAATTCGTTAGTTGTGGCAGAAATATGCCGTGAACTTTATCATTCCTTTTTATATTCCCTTGGAAATGCCATTTCAAACAGGTAACTATCTGTTAAAATTTTTTTTTGGCACGGCTACGGCCCGACTGATTAAAGAGACAAAAAGACCACAGATACATAGTCATATTTATAGTTCCACAGAAATCTGACACTTTGATTAAAAAAGTGAATCGATTCTTGTACAAAATTAAAAGGGCTGTACCGATTAGATATGTTTAGTTTTCAGAGTTCACTCAAATCAGTTTTCATTTTAACTCGTAAAGTACAATTTAGTGTCCTATTAAGTGACTATTAAGTCACATATAAAATCCATTTTTTCGGAAAAAAAACAGCAAACGCTGTCAGCATGTCCTTGAACATTAGAAGTAGTTATATCTACAGGATAAAGCCGCCGGTGTTGGGTGCTGGCGACCGGGCGGCGACGGGAGGTCGCTTATTAGTATGCTTCGCGAGTAACTCGTGACCTAGTCGCCGCCGAGGTAACCCCGAATTATGCGCCTCTTTACTACCAATACTATACTCTGTTTTGGTTTTCTATGCGTATATATATACTAGTAAGGTTATGGCAGTTTTATATAGTATGGGTTAGGAATAGGCACATATTGAGCCACATATTAAGATCGGTAGCCACTTGTGGTAACCACGGGTGGTTGTTTGTGGTCTCCGCGAATAGCCGCCCAGTTCGGGATTTTTAAGAGGTAGGTATAGGTACCATTATTCCACCATTCATCTTTCTCATCACTCGCCATTATATAAATGAATAAGTTGACAAGGCATGAAAGATATTTACAAGACAGCAGGCCAGTGCCTTTATGCCTACTGCAAGGATGTGGTATCTTTTCTAGCTTCCCAAATAAAATAAGTTGGAGCCAGCGTCCATACCTGCTGCATTTTATCAAAGTCAAGCGCAGGTCGGTGTCGGCGCGGCGGCGGCAGCGGCAGGCGGCGGCGGCGCGGCGACAGCGGCGCGCGCTCGCCCGCCGCGCGCTCGCCGCCCGCCGCGCCCGCGCCGCTCGGTACAGGCGCGCCGCCGCCGGCGCACGCGCACGCGCCCGCGCGCCGCGGCTTCAGCGCCTCTAGCGGGGGCGAAGTTCGGAACCTCACGGGAGTCTCTACCTGGAATTTAATATCACCCGATAAATGGAAGTCCCTTATTGAACAACGAATAGGACTTTGAAGAGCAAACGAAATCAGCTTTTCGAAAGTAGAGAAAATAACATTTTCGGTTTCAAACTGGTCGAGAGTCAAGTAGAAGTTGAGAGTTAAGATTTTCATAAAAAAAAACATGAACGCTTGTGACATGTTAGCGACGCACACACTCGGGAATGTCTACGAATGTCGATGACGGTTAGTATGGGTGTACCTTTGTGTCGTCGTCGTCCGAGGAAGGGGCGCGCGCGGCGTGCTCGTCGTGGTCCGCGTCTAGGTAGGGCTGGGCCGGCCACTTGCGCTTCTCCGGCGCGACTGGAGGAGGGGAGGACGCCCCTCGTCGCCGGGACTCCGCCGCAGCCGCCGACCCCGGAGTCCCGCTGCCCGCGCCCGAACTCCCCACGGGCGCGCCGTTGATCACCTGCCGCGACCATCGGGTCAGGACATGCCACTCCCAAACAGCCTCGCGTGATCGTGATGGTTATTTGGCGAGTGATACTCTATGGTTTTGAATATTTTAAGGGATTGTGAGGCTGCGTGGAGGTGTCATTACTGAACAAGTTCGAGTCAAGGTTATGATGTTCATATTCAATCGTACGACAGGAGTATTCTAAAAGGTTGTTGTGAAGAAACGTGTTGACAAAAAGCGTGTTGTGAAGAACGTTGAGGGCCGAGTAGCGGGACGAAATGAGCCACGATTATGGACACGTCTATCGGTCGGTAGTTCCGGTGTCGCAGAAGTGGTACGGACCACTTGACCGCTCCGATCGCACCTTTATGCGGCGGCTGCAAGATTATTTTTTTTAGATTTTTTCGCGTCGTCAAAACGCAGTCCAGTAGTGAAAATGTATCTTTTTATATTTTACTGCAGAACAGTGTCGTTGCTTGTTTTACAGTTTTCCGGAAAATAAATGATTAATAGTTTGAAGTTTTTTGATTTTGTAGAATTTAAAACGATCTAGACCTTATAATTTCAAGTTTCTATAGTGTAGTAATTTCGCATATGAATATGGATATTATCCAGAAGTGTGCGACACGTGGAAGCGCCGAGGACGTCCTCATGTCCGACGGAGCGTCACCGCGTCGTCTCGGCTTCACACCTCGCCTCACCACAAAGAGCGCGCTCGACTACGATAATTTTATTGTTAGGTACCTAAACTTACACCCGTTACCCGTGTGCGCTCGGCTGAACTATCACCAGCCACAAGGCGCAGACACTGTCAGACAGACGCCGCTACATTCATTAACACCTGAACGTGATTGCTTTAGCAACATCACAAGTTAGAACAATTGTGTGTGTGTGTGTCAGCGAGTTCCAACAACAAGCAAACTTGTGCAATAACTTAAACATCAGCTTGGCAGCGTGCAGCGACGCTAATACGCCGCACCTCCGCACTTGCAACTCTACGTCTCGTCGTCTGCGAGAGCAAACAATGCAGGAATGGCGTTACGCATTTAATATTATCACACGATGTTTTTCTTTCTTTAGAAAGCCATTTCCGTTTCCTTTTTGCAATTAAAAAAGTGCGGAGACAAAAGAATTTCTAATTTCAAGCCAAGCGCAAGATAAACAAATGTTATGCAGCCGGCAGACGGGAAAAAATGAATAAAACTCTCTGATTGTTTTGTCTCGTTGGAGCAAAAAGCGGGCGACAACCGAAGACGGGACGCGTGGACGAGCGATGCTCTATCGATTCACGATTTGCGCGCTCCACATACTCGCGTGTTATAATTGAAAATAATTATATTGACTTGATAACCTAATTTGTTTAGCAACCACCGAAGCGGTAAATCTGGCTTGCAATCTAATTAGAGGCCGGCCACCTCGCCGTCGCCGTCGCCCTGTGGATAATTGTGCACGCACGGTACACTAACACTTTACATTCTTGCTGAAATACAAAACAGCATTGTGTTATTACCCTAGGAGATAATGCGAGAACGATGTTTCGGTCGAGGTCTGCAAGTGAACAGACGCTGTATAGAAATGCGATGTAGAAGTTGTCGACAAGTTGATGGGTCCATTATGCTCGCGGCAGATAAACGGCGCAGACAGAGACGCCTCTTCACCGACAATGGAAGACGGCTGACGTAGTGCACTGCACACCACGCACATATTTATGTACACTACCTTATTACTGTACATGGAAATGAACACAAAGTAACTACGATTCACGTACATTTTACGTTGAGCAGTACTTAGCATTATTCCTTCCGGATCTGGAAATATCTACTGTCATCTTTAGACGTCTGCAAAGCAGTTTTAGCTGGTAAGCCTACTAATGTCATAAATGTAAAAGTTTTAATGGATTGGTTTTTATTACTGAATTCTGCCAGAAAAATAAGGCTGAAAGGGTTTTGAAGAAATTGATACAGAGATAGATTAACTTTTTTTTCCTGGAAATGTTTACGATTCCCAAATTCAATTTTCACGTGAACAAAGTCTTGGGCTCCAGCTTAGTAAATAGCATACCTATACTAAAACGAATAATTAAAAAATATTTACAGACAGCTCCTAATTAATCATCAAAACACCAGAGCAGCTCATCTCAGCAACGTTACATAATTGGTTGGTGCAGAAAAAGTGCAGCAAAAACGTCAAAACGCCTGGAGGTCGTTTTTTCTCGTGAAAATTCGCTCGCTGCAGGGCGTTCACCTGCACTTCTCATATCGTCACTTTTTAATCTGTTCGCTGTGTAACTGCATCGTGGGATGAACCTGTCGTATACTAACATAGATCTTTTATACACGCTGTACCATTTTCAAACAAAATTGTAATATGTTTTTAATTATTTTTTATAAGGTTTAAATTTGTTGCAAATAAGAAATTCTAACTTTGATATGACTACTTGTGGAAATAATGTCACAAGTAGTCATATCAAAGTTTTTTGGACGAGCTTTAGTAAGATTAGATTTTAATTCAAACCCTAATCTCTATAATCTAATTTCCCCATGTATTTCACATGTCTCATTGAAGTTTCTAATTTATTATTAGTTATTCATGACTGAATAGCTCTTTTCTTTCAAACTTCTATCCCGAATCTAATATATTTACACCAAAACCATAAATGACTCTCTAAAAACTCCTCCTGTGCCTTTAAGACGAAACCTACACTATTTTCGCCTTAATAGAACGTGGTTAAAAATATTGAGGTATACGTCAAGTGTCTGCCTAATAGCCCCCGTGACGGCCACTGAGGGGATGAAGGGTAGGGGGATGGGGGGTAGGAGGACTGACAAGAGGTGAAGGAGGGTTGTCTACGGCTGTAATTTAGTTGCGGCGTGTCGTGGCGAATTAATGCGGCATGCGAAGCTGGACATCGTCGGGAGAAACGACCCAGGAACGAGGATGTAACCGAGCGATCTTTATTCGCTAATTGTGCGGAGAAAACATATTAATTTAGAAGGGGATTGGATATATACATTAAAGTTAGTGATAGTGCCTTATTTAGAAGTACATATTTTTTGCTGTTGCCAAATAGAAAAAATGTTATGCTTAATCTATACTAATATTATAAAGCTGAAGAGTTTTTATGTTTGCATGAACGCGGCAATCTCAGGAACTACTGGTCCGAATTGAAAAAAAAATACATTTTCTGTTGGGTGGCCCATTTATCGAGGAAGGCTCTAGGCTATATAACAACACGCTACGACCAATAGGAGCGGAGCAGCAATGAAAAATGTTGCATACGAAGTTGCGCGGGACAGCTAGTATATAAATATACGCCATGTTTAATAATATGCCATGTTTGTCATTTCAATAAGCCATGTTTGTCGTTTCTCCTGGTTACATATCATCTTCATCATCGTCATCGTCATCTTCTATCATATGATCATACTTTTCTGCAGATACTAAAGTCTGAATATCCTACACTTTCAGGCGCGGATTAAATCTTTGTTCAGTGGGGAGCAACATTTGGCTTAACCAGCCAAGTTTGTTGCCACCCGCCCCGGATCCGTGCCTATACAGTTAGATCTTTGCATGAGAGTTAAGGGATATTTCAAATAAGGCTGCAATGCCAACAAATTAGTTATAAGATTACAAGTCACAAAAGTAGCTTTTAGTAAAAATGCGCCATTTTGGTCTGAACAAAACGTATTCGGCTCAAACAATCCAAGCGAAAGTGTTACATCGTACGGTGAGATGACAAAATAGATGCGCGTTTAAGAGTACAGTCAGCTCAACAATGGCTCTGAAACGAGGGCCATCAGCAAAAAGTCGCAGCATTTAGCTGGACCAATTACGTCACTTGATACTATTGTGTGCAACTACCCTCTTTTGAGACATATAACGTTTCTGTTACATTTGCTTGGATGAATAGTTTTATAGCCAACGTGTAATGTTTTGGGGCCTAGAAGGGAAGGAAAACCCCGTGTACTGAAACTAGGTACAATTTAGAGGAAGCAAGAATATTAAGCACAAATAATATCTTGGGATATATGTAGGGACAATTCAGACACTCTTCTGATTCCTAACTAGAAAAGTAAGAGCCTATACTATGGCAACCATTCAAATGATAAACGTACTTATATATTAATATTACAAAGAGGTAAAATTTGTGAGTTTGTGAGGTTGTAGGGGCTAAAATTCTTTTACCAATCGGAAACCAAAGTTTTATGAGTGAGTGTCATGAGCCCAACGAAGTGGGCACTGGTCAGCTATTATCGTTAAATTACACCCACTCACTCACTCTTAGACAGAATTAACAAGGTTGCTTATCACACAAAGATTTATTCTGAATGTGAAGAGAACTCACGACCATGACCTCTGGCCGAGACAGTCAGAATCACTTATTGACCTAGACCAACAGGCCAGTCAAAAAATTAGATTAGCTCATAAAAAGGTCTGGTAGAGCAGGTTAGCTTCCTGGTGCACACTCACGTAACTTTTGATTGACATCCTCCCTAAGGGAGTTCTTCACCTCAAACTAAACAACTATAATTCCTGGCACAGTGAAGACTCAGATATGTAATTATTTTATATACTTGGGTAAAACTTTAATCGTAACGCTGCCTGTGCTGAGGTGGTGACGATTGATTAAATATGTAGGTATTGTAATTGATACTTTCCAACAGGACGTTTCTACAACAGCAAGTTTACTTACGAAGGAAAGTAACTTTAATTTGTACGTATAAGCACCAAACCATAGATTTATGGTTCCACTTCATAAACAATAATTAGGTAGCTACTTGGTGAGCGATTTATTTATTAGCTTATATATTTCTCAAATAATACAAAAACGTCTTCCTTGAGTGTGTTATTCTTATAGCTTTTCTTTAGTCCCTTTCTGTCCTTAAGATGTCTGATTTAAATGTTAGCTTGCTATTGCCCGCGACTTCGATCGCGTATATATTTACATTTGTCCGGGAAACTAGGCTATGTGTATAATCTATCTCTGTGTTAAGTTTTATTTAAATCCGTCAACATGCGTCTATCCAAAACTTTCACATTTATAATGGTAGTAAGATTGAAATACCGTCTGCCTTGTACTATCGTAAAGAAACAAATTATTCATAATGATCCATTACTGAGTGCTCTTAAGTTTTACAAGGAAACATATTGCACGAGCTAGCAGCGTTTATTGACAACATAATATTCTCAGCTTCCCGTTGTTCCCCAGTACCCCTCCACTGATAACGTGTATAAACTGCAATCAAGTGCAATATCCCGCGCCTCGCGACGTAAACTTACATCCTTATTATGTCATATCGTAAAACAAGCCAAATGGTCTCGCGTGTCAAATGGTCGGATGGAACTTTCCGAGAAGTTAGCAAGCTCTAGTTTTAGGCCAAAATAACATTGTATTATTTAATATCTTTATATAGTACAAAGTCGCTTCCCGTTGTCTGTCTGTCTTCCCTACGCAACGAATGTTGATGCCGTTTTCACACTATCATTAATTAAATTTGGCAAGGCGATCGTTGGTAAACTAGGGAAGAATTAGTGTGTTTTTTATTGTGAAACCGATATCTACGCGGGCGAAAGCTAATTCTAAATAGATATTCGATTAGGACGTAATAATTTCAAAGAAGTATGCGATACGCATATATTTTTGAAAGGTAAAAATATCTTAGTGTTGTCATTTCATCGTTTATTTAATTCAACTAGTATAACAACAAAATCTAATTGAATTTAAGTTCCAGTTTCAGAATTGTTATTTAAATAGAATTTCCTTTGTAATAATTATGAACTTTTAAAGACATTGCGTGCTGATATATATTACATACCTATGTAAAAAACCCATCCAGGGCTTGAACCAATTTTACACTGGCACTTCTATAATAAATTAATATTAGTAATATAGATATTTTCGTAAATGTAGAGTAGAAGAGATAATGACATGTGTACACTCAAGAAGAAATGTTTATCTTGAAAAAGCGATGAAAATCGCATTTAGCAAAAAACCTCACGTCCAAATCCAAAGTTATTTTTATCTATTTGTAAAGTAATAGTGGCGCGGTGGGAGTGTGTCCGACTGCAACGCAAGAGGTCGTGGGTTCGAATTCTGTGTCTGGGTGTTATATTTCTATAATATGTATGTATTTAGAAATATATTAGTAAGTTTATCAGTTGTCTGGTTTCCATAGTACAAGCTATGCTTAGTTTGGGATCAAATAGCGTTGTGTAAGTTGTTCCAAGATATTATTATATTATACATTAATCCGTTTAGACATTGCGATGCCACACTGCAATCACATTTAAGTACAGTTATATAGAAACCCCTCCGTTGCATCAGAGGTTAAAAAACACACAAATCTTCAAGAAATCGTCAGTAAAAACTCAAAGAACCAAATAAAAGTTATAAAAATGTCTACAAAATCCAGCCAATTTAATTATTGACATTGGCAGTAGAAGGAGATGTTCTAAGACCGCTCCAGACGGTATAATTGATCTCATCAGGCTGCAGCTTCAGAAGGGCTTCTAAGCATCCGGCCTTCTGATATTGAAGGCTATAATTATATCCTATCAAATTAAAATATGGTTTTGTAACTGTAGTTAATTTTACCTAGATCTTTATAACATTTTGGAAACGCGGTTTTTACAGAAAATGTTTTTGTAAAGTAATGATAAGTATTTTATTAGTTTTTTAGGGTTCCGTAGTAAAAAAGGCAAAATGGAACCCTTATAGTTTTACCATGTCCGCCCGACCGTCCGTCTGCAGCTTAAAGTGCAAATGAAATTAAAAGGAAAACTATAAAACTATCAAAGCTAAGTAGGCTTTACAAGTTTATTGGCTAAGGCATCGGTCTCGCAATCGTGAGGTCGCGGGTTCGAATCCTACCCATTATACTACCGACGTGAACCTACTCCTAACACAAGCCTTTGAGCTTAGCTGGAGGGATTAACAAGATTGCTAGTAATGTGGGACTCAATCCCACATTGCTAGTTAACTTAAAAAAAAAACAGCTGATCAAATGAGAAGTAACAACATTTTAGTACAAATTCCATTAACAATATTATTAAGCAGGTATAACGTTGTAAGTATGAAACAAAAACAATGCATTATTCGAATGGAGGGGGGCGGGGGAATACGGAACCCCACATTGTGCGTGGCCCGACAGGCACTAGCCCGGTTATTTTATTCTTCAATATTTCGTATTAGATATCAAATGGACGGGCTGAACTAGCACTAGAAAGATTATTCGCTGATCTCTTGATCGCCACTAAGTAACAGACCTTGCAAATAGTAAATATCTACATAGAGAATATCTAGACTCAGTTGTTAGGTAGGTACTGTTTATACGTAGTGCGTGAGACCTAGATCCGCTCTTAATTACATCGTTGAGGCTAAACGCCTAAATTAAAATGTATAGAGCTTAGCTGGTTGGCGGGCGAGTGTACCTAACATAACTTTACTTACTACGTGTTTATGGATTCATAAACTTCATGAAAATGAGAGCTTATGTTGTAATATTTCTACCCGTTCGTCGCCGCAAGGGTGACAATGAACTATTTAATTTGTATGATGTTAGAAATTATTGCTTTAAAAGTTCGTGGTGCTTTCGGGGATTAGACCGCGGTCCTAAACGTCCTTGGTACCGTGGGACCACAAATAAATATAAGGTCACTTAGAATACCTACAGCATATTATTTGTATTTACAGTGTACATCTTCTTTTTTTATGGCAACTATGTCGATGCCGACAATTCTGCCAATGTCAGATGTGCGATTGAGGAACTCGTAATTTTGGTTTTTTTTTGTCGTTGAACTAGTGTACAGCTTATTACGATCAACGCGAAAGCTGTCAAAGTATCAAATCTGTCATATTGTCTAATGTCAATATATACAACAATGACAGCTTTTAGTTGTTTTTTTTTTATTTGGGACGCCTTTGAAAAACTGGACGTAAATTAATACTAGTTACTGTCACTAGCAGCAGATAATACTGAAGATCATCTTCGAATGTTTCTTTAAGAGTTTAAACCTACACTAGATTAGGATTTTTAGAATTTTTGTGACACAAATGTCAAAATACATAGTTATTTATCGTGCTACCCGCAGTTAATACGGAGCCGTGCTACAAATCACAATGGAGCATTGTACAATGAGCTGATCATGCAACAGTGTGGTCATTTGGAGTAATTTATGTGGTACCTTACCTCCAGTTCCTCTTCGGAGGAGTGGTGGTCGTACAGGTGGTCGGGCTCGGGGTCGGGCAGCAGCCGCGGCGGCGTCGGTGCGCACGCGCAAGCCTCACCTCCCATACCTGCGATACAATACAAATTGACCTATAAATATCAGATCAAGTCTATTAATATTATGTCAAAAACGGCATGTCTTTTTAGTTGTTTAGGTGTTTATTTTAAAGAATGTTGTTCTTTTAGTTCTTTACAATATTTCTATTACGTAGGTATTTACCTATTTAATTAAAATAAATAAAGAAGAAGAAAGAAAAACTAATTATTTTCGACGAGCAATGAATAAAAAAAACAAGAATAAACTTAAACAAAAAAAAATCACCAACCTACTTTTGTCACATAACTATTTGCCACACATCTGAGAGACCCAAAAGTAAAATGAATGTTTCTTTGTCAGGTTTAGTGCCTAAACCTCACAATAAACAATTATTTTAAGATTTCCAGTAAAATAGACTGTAGGTGATTTATGGTTAATATATTAAATATTTTCTAAAACTGATATTACAAAGTTTATAAGTATATTACAAATCCCCCTGTATAGTAAATGACTATAATTTCCAATAATACAACTACATACCTACTAGTAACTAAAAAATAATAACTTACAACAAAACGACAATTATCACTTTGTTAACGCACCAATTAGATAATTATACATTACTGTACAAATAATATAGAGTATCTATTATTACAAGATCCTTTGTACCCGGAAAATGTACATTAACGATTACACACAAATTACTAACTAGGTACATAATTATTTATGTTTCCTACGTTATAAACAAGAAGAAAATAATTAAAAAAACACTTGCCATAATTAACAATAAAGTTTGTTTTAGTAATTAATACCAATTTGTACACCTGCTCAGGTATTATAACGTTTAATGGACAATGTATATATTAATATTTAAGGTTTCGTGTATAGCTATAGGTACCCTTATTTTATGTCAAAGGGTTAACCTTAAGTAATAAAATAAATACCCCTTTTAATGACGTTATTTTAACTAGGGCATGTTTTGTCTTCTTCTATTCTATTTTGAAAATAGAAAGTAGTTTAAATGCTGATTAATTAACGTGGGTAAACGTATTCCATTGCGTGAATATATGTGTGGGCAGAAGAGATATTTTGGCCTTATGTCCAACTGGTCTCCATTTTGTATTTAAATTGTTTTAATTTCTTGGAATTTCAGTCAATAATAAAATCGGAAACTGCTTTTATAGTACCAAAGTTAACAAGATATTCCGCAGACGAACATTCAAAGTGAAGTTAAATAAAAGGGTAAAGGCGAATGGACAGGTATTGATACCTGAAGCATTGTTCCTGACAGTACAATATTGAGAGTCGAGAATTTCTACTTATAATTTATGTAGACGACCGATAATTGAATTGAATTATAAACTACGACAGGCGTCACTGATTTTCCTAAAATATGAAATGTAGACCACCCGGGGTGTGCGTTTGACAGACGCGGGTTACGAAATGATAAGGGTTTGTTTGTGCCAGACAAACAAATTTGTATAATTATTAATGGTCAAAAAAAGGTTTGTTCATTTCTTTAAATTAAAAATACAACTTCAGCACTATATGTTTGTAAATTTCCAGTCCGCGACGCAAACTCTGAAAAACTATTTGTGGTACAAAGTGATGTCCCGTGTGGAATCGAAACCGAAATATCTTGTAGGTACAGCAGTACGCTCTCCCACTGTACCACTGAACCAGTCAATGATTACAGTAGGTACAAATGAAGTATTTATAGTATGTAGACAACAAATACTAGGCAGATTTAAAAGAAGTAAAATTGGCAAAAATATCAATGCTACATAAAATAATGACAGCATTCTGTCGTCAGATGTTATAGTTAAAAATATTATTATATTATAATAAGCCATAAGTCTAAATCATAAATTTTTGGGATGATTGATTAATTTAAGTTGGAAAGTTGTTTAAAACCTATGTACTTAGATAAATAACGACTAGGTATTCAAATTTTACTAAGCTTTAAATAATATTAGATACTTAGTAAGTACTTGCCTGGAGACTAATTTCCTCTTACATTGAAATGGGAAAGACTGAAGAATGTAAGCAATAAATATTTTATTATAATCTGTTTGAAGCTAATACTACTGTGAGACATCCGGTACGACAGGCTATAACCACAAAACACAGAGAGCTAGAAGGAAAGCTTCATATAAATACGCTTAAGCGACGCACACGCGGCATTATTTATAGACTTGGAATCTCCGACTACTTTGTTCCAAAGTTGTTCAAAGTTTTCGTGAATAATGTTCATGGGCTTACCTTCTGTACTTTTAGTGTTTCTTGCTATAGCTTTGATAAGATTCCAAGCTTGTTTGAACATGTCCAGACCAGTACGTACGTGTATATTGGGTATTCCTACACGGGCTTTACCAGGCCATTGAGCCGTGAGTATTGGCACAAATGATTCATTTATTATCTGTACACTGTACGTAGATAAGGTCGTTCGTAGGCCCTACCTACGGGCAGGGCCTACGAATTTCTAGTACATGTTTTATCGAACAACGCAAGTCTAGAATTAAATAGCAGGACGGACGGAATTCCTAACTATATAATACTAGTTTGAGAAGCACGCAACTGTATTCATTCAAATTATGTGTATTCGGATGCTATATAAGAGTAAGGCAGGCTCATTAAGATTCAGACTTAGAATGAGGCAACGAATTAAACTGACACAGTCCGTATGATGTTTACATGTTGTTAGGAAAAGCGTTGTTAAAAGTACAAGTTCCATAGACGGACAGGCATTTATAAAATTTTAGCCTGTTGGTCTAGCGAGCCTGACTGCTAAGCCGGAGGTCGTGGGTTCGATCCCCACCCAGAATAAAACTTTGTGTAATGAGCACGATGGTTTATTTTGTTTCTGGGTGTTATTTATTTATAATATGTATGTATTTAGAAATATATAAGTATGTTTATCAGCTGTCTGGTTTCCAAAGTACAAGCTCTGCGCAGTTTGGGATCAAGATGCGTTGTGTGAGTTGTCCCAAGATATTATTATTATTAGTTTAGTGAAAATTTATTCCTGTGACTGTCCTGTGTTCCTGTTTTAGACTGTGAAATGTCGTGGTCAAAGATGACATCACTCTACATTTACGTTGGTGCTCAGAATAATAATTTCTTTAGTATGTGAGCATTGGAGACAGTTGAGCCAGGAAAAATGAAATATGAAGAAATGCTCAAAGAGGATAGTTTGTTTGCACTTCAACCTCAGCTCCTTCTTTATAATTATTCACAAAAAGAAATTTAACTAAATGAGTTCCAGCAATTTTGTCGAAAAATAAACAACTCTAAACTTACCTTCCCATTTCTAATAGTGTATGTGTTGAATGCACATGACTATAAGACATAGGATAAACGTACGTACATATTTGCAACTCTAATACGGCGCTATGGGGCTTATTACAAGATATCTAAGAAGAGGTCGGAAGCTGGATGCACAGACACAGGAAGGGGGTGGACAGCCCGCTCCCCCTCCGGAGGAGTGGGTGGGATGGGAAGGGGACTGTTCTTGAACTTGCGTCGGCGTCGGGCAGGACGCGCGGCGCCGCGTGTCGTGTTTTATGCTAGAACTATTGCTGTTTTGTTTTGCGCCTATTATAATAATGTTGCTAGTATTGTGAGATATTGCATTTGTTATATCGTACATTGTAGGAATACGTAGCGCAGTCCTCCTCATCATAGATATAACTTCTGTAATGAGGATGAATGCGTTTCTGCCTTTTGGCTGCCTCTGTGGCGTGGTGGGTGTGTGTCCGACTGCTACGCAAGAAGTCGAGGGTTCGATTCCCACACGGGACACCACTTTGTGTGATCCACAAATTGTTGTTCCGAGTCTGGGTGTATTTTGTGTTCGTGACTTGTATGTTTGTAAAGTACCCCGCGACACGGGGCTTGTACTTATTGAAAGTCGTCTTTATTAAAAAAAAAAAAAAAAAAAAATCCTCTTGGTACAACCATCACTGAAATCAAGATGTGAATCTGACTTAGATTTCAGAGTATTTTTGCTTCAAGTTAGGTATATATAGCAAACAAATACCTTTACCTAACAGATGTAGACGTGCGTCTAAACTGTGGTAGTTTTACCCAAAGCAGAGTTGTGAGTTGCAAGCGTGACTGCTACAGGCAGTCATGTTCCGTGTTTGACAACTGACGTAATCTTAGGTTACTCTTGACTATAGTTACAGGCTTGTAATGTATGTTATCAGTCTATCTGTCTTTGGCGTGGTAGCGCAAGCAGATGAACGGATTTTTGTTATTGTAAAGCTAGTTTAATTGGGATAGTTCATGGCTTTGTTTTGATACAAATCCGTTCCGTTTTTAAGATAATCACCTTTTTGTTTTACCCAGCAGGGTTTTTTTTTATTATTAGATATGTAAAATTATCTCTTTTTTTTTCTTGAAAAACTATGCAATGGGAATTATGGAATGGGAACTAGCAATGGGAAATTGTAGATTCCACAATTCTGTTAACCCCTCCAGCTAAACTCAATGGCTTATGTTAGAAGGTACTCGTCGGTAGTATAACGGCTAAGATTAGAACTCGCGGCCTAACGATTGCGAATCCGATGCCTTAACCATTAGGCTACCGCCGCATAAATTATGATTATTATATACCTACTTGTAGTTAAGAGTAAAATGTGCCACCGGTAACTAATAGCTACGTCTTCTTGAAAATGAATCTCTACAATAGTTATCATCTACCAAAGAGAGAATGTATTATGTTAAAAACTCCACAAATTAAAAATTTTGATTACTGCTAAAGTTTTCGTTGTCGCTTAGTTCATCTAAACTACTTATTCATTGGATTAAAGGTCATGTTTAAAGGTTATTTATAGGAGGATAAAGTTTATCTCTTCTAGAAATGAACAAAACAACATAAATCTAGGTACTTATAGACACTATATAACAGAAAAACAGTTACTTATTGCTTTGTTATACTTGCAAGTATGTATTATCTCACTAGGCCATCAGTTAACATAAGATAACATAGGTATATTATGTATTAAACAGATAATATTTTATTATTATTTCGGCAGATACCTAATACAAATTATGATACCACCTACCAAATATACCTATCACCTCCTATTTTCATAACACCGCTAGATACGTTGGGGAGCAAGCAGGAGGTCAAAAATATTGATAACTCTTATCATACATTTGTAAATTAACTTATTATTTATAAATAATATTACGTGAAGGCACCCCGTGACCGTAACTCGTTAACTTTTGTTTGTTTATGATTCATTGCACATATTAAATTAAAAAACCACGAGTCAGAAGGCAAGTTTGATACATACTTCTAGAACACGGGGGTCCATTGAACCCTCTGTGCTCTCGGTGTTTTGTGGTAATTATACAGATAATTGTTTTTTTTAATCAGTCATGTTGATCACGTATTTGCTTTAATTAGGTACTTATTTATATTTTGTAAAAAGTTGCTCTCATTATAATATAATTAATATAAATTGCTTGTTTCAACATTATTAATAAATATTATTAAATTAATATTAAAATTGTGCATTCTGCCACATGTCATTAAAGGAATTCTAGAGTGAAGACTGGGATTAGTTAAACAAACGGTAAGATAACCCCAGTCACATGAACCCACGACATGAAGAAGATCGTTGGGATGGAGCTGGATGCGGAAGAATGGGTTCCGTGACGTAAATTAGGAGAGACCGATGTCCAGCAATGGACTGATATACAGGCTGAAATTTCATATTTCTAGCTTTATTGGTTTAGGCTGCGATGATTATAATACGAGTAAGTGTGTGTGTCTGAACACGATAATATTTGAACATATCTATTACAGGGCCGATTTAGATGACAATTTGTATGAATTTTGGTTAAAACTTGCGAAAGTTCGTAGGCTATATATGATTGACTCAGATCTGTGAATCACCACGAAGCTGGATTTCCGCAGTGTGACGCCGGATTCAACAGTTATCGATTTCATTGGATACAGAAAATCAACTCTACTATATGTTATGTTTTTTTTAAAATAAGTCAAATAACAGTTGAAAGGATTAAAGTAAGTAGATGATTGAAGGCAAACCACAATGTTATACAAATGATCAAATCCAGTAAGTTTTTTACTTGCCAAACCAGTTGGTAATAAGTCGATTGGACGGCACTATTGTTGCCGTTGTGGAGTTGCCAGAACGTTCAAATGTATATACATACAACACAAAAAATCTATTCTAATATTATAAAGCTGAAGAGTTTGTTTGTTTCAACGCGGTAATCTTAGGAACTACTGACGCGAATTGAAAAATTCTTCTACTGTTGGATAGGCCATTTATCGAGGAAGTCTATAAGCTATATTACATCACGCTACGACCAATAGGAGCGGAGCAGCATTGAGAAATGTTGCAAAAACGGGAAAAATTTACGCATACGAAGTTGCGCGGGATAGTCATAGATATAGTAGGTACGTTATGAATATGTAGTTTCGAGCATGTTTTGATTTTATCTGCGCGTTCTAGATCTACGCGACAATAGTTTTGTTGGTGTGGATCACGAAACTAAATGTGGATTCACAATATAATCACAAAATAGTGAGTGCAGAAGGAGAGGTTCATACAACATGTGCTCGTGGACATCGCTCAAGGACATGGAATCTCTGATCACTTTTACTGGTGGTAGGACTAAACCACAGGCAGTATATAGGGGTACCACCGCAGCGTCAGTTATTACTTCAAGAAAAAACACTACTAATTATTATGTTTCGCTTGAGGGCACTGTAACTGTAACAAGTGTAATGAGTATTAAAGTACCTAATGTCTTAAAATGAGGAGCGCAATGCAGTGGCGTCCGAATCATTGCGGAACAAGTATTTGAGCGGCGCCCGCCGTTGCTGCTATGGGCTACTGTAACGCGCGATCTTCAGGCTCGCACCCCACCTCTTAGTACGTTTTTTTTTTAAAAGATAACTAGCAATGTGAGATTGAGTCCCACATTACTAGCAATCTTGTTAACCCCTCCAGCTAAGCTCAAAGGCTTGTGTTAGGAGTAAGTTCACGTCGGTAGTATAATGGGTAGGATTCGAACCCGATTGCGAGACCGATGCCTTATAAATTAGGCTACCGCCGCTTCAACTACAGTTACGGTTTTAAACTTTGGTCCGAAGGTGTTCCGTTCCGAATACGAGTCCGTGTGCGATGTCTATACGCGTATTACTAGAGTGAAAATTGCCTACTGTACCCTCGATGTTTTGTAATGACAGACTATAAAGTCTTTAGTTCGGGGGCACATGCTTCCTGTTACACACCGGATGATATTTGCAGTAGGGGTCACTCGGGAAATGAGCCCACTGTGCACTGTCTGTCCTGTCTATAGGCACTACTATATTCGATGCTACTAGATTGCCTGTTTTATTGGGTGCGTCTATAGATTTTGTTAGACTACCATACCATAGGTATTTACTATGTACCAATTATTGCGGGTTTTAGCGTTAAGAAAAATTCCCAAAAATGTAATAATATAAACTAGTTACATATTTAACTGCCTGCTTTATTTAACAGTACCTGGATAACCGTTTTATTTAAACGACGGTTTTTTAAATTGAAACCTAGCTAGATCGATTTATCGACCCTAAAACTACCTGCATACTAAATTTCATGAAAATCGTTGGAGCCGTTCAACAAATTTAAATAAGTCTGAAGATTCGAACATAACAAAAAAAAATCTGACCAAAATGCTAGTATAAAATATGGAGTCACTGAGAATTTCACTTATACAATTTATATTTATATATCAAAATATCATTAGCGAGATTAAAACAAGACCGGATTTGAATCACTAGAATCGAGTCAGACATAAAAATAAACAATTTTAAATAACAAAACTATGTAACAATAACAAAGCAGCCAGTAGTCGTATTACAACCATTACAAACCAAATCACGTCTACGTAACGAATATTATGGCTTCGGTATTAAACGCCAAATTGTGCTCAAACCGGTCTGACTGGCTTCGTATAGACTAAATAAATAGCATATGGACTGTTCCGACACAAAACAATAAGAGTACAGAAGGAATGCTTCATACGAAGCGGGCTCGAGGAACGCACACAGACCTTTGAGATAATTATATCTTGATAACTCACACATTGTCATCTGACCCCAAACTAAACAGAGCTGGTACTATGATAATCACACAGACTGATAAACATACTTATTTATTTCTAAATACATACATATCCATAACCATACTAGTATTATAAATGTGAAAGTAACTGTCTGTCTGTCTGTTACGCTTTCACGCTCGAACAGCTAAACCGATTTAGATGAAATTTGGTATGGAGATAGTTTGAGTCCTGGCGAAGGACATGGGATTTTTTATCGCGATAACCGACATCCACGCGGGCGGAGCCGCGGGCGAAAGCTAATTATAGATAAATTACACCCAGACACAGAATAAACCATCGTGCTCATCACACAAAGTTTTATCCTGGGCGGGTATCGAATCCACTGGTCACTAACCACGAGACCAACTGAACGTAATAGTATATCTTGATGTCACGGACACGGATTCTCATGCCATTTGAAGGAAAAAATACACATACATAACTGGCACACTTGCAACAGCTCCTTGCACGTGCTACCTAATTGTCATGTGTATACGCGTATTCCATTTTGATTTACTGGCATGCAACTAGCATCTTCGCTACAGTTCTGTGTACCGTCGCCCTTATTCTTACGAGATTCCGGGTCCCTAAACGATGTCAATCTGCATTGCTCGAGCAAAGCACGTTTGAAGCTTTCCTTCTGTACTTACGTTGTCTTGTGGTTCGCAGTTGTATTCGTAAACACACACATACAACGACGGACTTACAACTTAGCCGAGACGTGTTCTGTTAGAATAATAGGTACATACCTACAACATGTTGGTTCACGTTGGCAAATGTCAAAACGTGTTGTTATTTTATGTTAATGTTGTTGAGTGTTTTGTGGGTGTGCTTGGGAATATGCGCAGGAGTGCTCAACTTGGTATTTAGTTGGTTGGAAGTAAATTATATGTTCCGCTTCGATGTTACATGAGATGCTGCTTGAATTTATCACGATTAGTTGCCAAAACTATTAATATCCAAGACTATCAAAGATTTTATAGACAAGCTTAATAGATAAGTTTCTCTCCTAGATTTGAGGAGCTTAATGGATTACCAGAAATAGTCACACTATCGGTTTTGCATATGCTTTAGAAAAAAAAAATGCAACGGCTGTGATCACGGTCGAAACGTCGGGCAATAAACAAACAAGACCCGTAATATATATAATGTGTACAAATCGCGAAAGTTTATCAAAATTTATCAAATTTGCAGGAAGGTGTACAACTTACATTAGGTCTACAACTCGTTTTCATTTCTGGTTTGAAACATTACTGCAGAAATTAACTTATTTCCAGATGTAGGTACACAAATTCCCTACATTCATGTTGTTACCGTGTATACTTTCAAATGCATATATATAACTAATGTCCGGCAGAAAAGCGGTTAGAAACATGCAATGGAGACGGGGTGATTTAAAAATAACCATAAAAATCGTTAGCACGGGATTATTTCCAGCGCAGTAGAACAAATTAAAATAGACGTTGGAATCAGGGGCGGAATTAGGCGAGCCAGGGGAGGAACATGTCAAGGGATGTTTGGGCTAATCTGGCTAATGAACTGATAGAAGGGGAATTACAACAAATATGTTTGTTAATTAGTCTCTTAAAACTGAGAATAGCTTATTGAATGCACTGTTCCGTTCTAACATCACGCCCTCGCTGGCAAAGAGTTTACCCCTATACTTGAAACCAATTACCACACCCAAAAGAACTTCTTTCCATGCACGATGAACTTATGGAATGAGGACCTTGGAGAAGTTTTTACATTGAAGTAATTTTTATAGGCATTTCTTGACAATTACTTTACAAATACAATAATTGCATTTTTGAAAGATAGAAAAATTTGAAGTCCAGACCCAGGAATCGAACCCGAGACTTCCGTAGCCAAACCGGGGCCAGAAGCGAACCACCTATCTAGACTATGTTACTAGACCTCAAATTTTTCTATCTTTCAAAAATGCAATTATTGTATTTGTAAAGTTTTTACATATCAGAAGGTGTGTAGCCAGGAGGTATAAGTTAGCAATCAATATCTGCCAGAAGTAAAAGAGAGTCTTTTCCAAAGACAGATTATTAATGTCGAATATTACGATGGAATACAAATAGAACATTTGAATTACAAGTTCTCCTGAAAGCAACCACGCAAGTCAACGTCCGTCAGCGGGGCATACAAAGTGAAGTTCACATCGGAGGGCAACAGCATACACAATACTGCCGTGAATAATTGAAAGGGCCCGACGCACCGCGGCTGGTCCTGCATCCGTCATAGTGCCAAATGTGCCGCTGCTTACGGTTCAAAGTGGGCAAGACGGAGGCAAACTTATCGCGGTCCGCGGGATCAAATGCTTAGGGTTGGCGAAAACAAAAATAGAAAACACATCAGCGCTGATTACACTTGAGCGTACACACACACGTTTAGTAGTGACCGGTTTTATTTAACACCTGAGATTGTTAACCTCTTTGATTATTGAAATAAATGTTAAAAAATGACCAGACTTGTCAAGTAAATATTTAACTAGGGAAAGCTGTGAAAATCCAAATATTGTAGACTCAACACGGATTTGTGTAATCAGTAGAGTGGTCCGTCTCTCACTTACTAATAAAATGGGACAAAACCTGGTCCAAAGCTACGACAGACCTTTCTCGAAATTTGATCATCATATTAGTGAGATGTAGTTTTGACAACCCTAAAAGCGTCTAAGTCACGAAACGTCACAGCCCTGTCGTGTGTCCATACGTTTGCTTCTCTCCGAACTCTGTTTAACCAGTCTTCTGTGTGACACTTTGCCCACAATCTGGTATTCCGGTCACACGCACGTATCTTATTAGACGCGGTCATCAAATTGATTGGTTTATTGTTCAGCCATTGAGATTAAATTCACCAACTTGTTTTTTTGTTCCGTTGTAAGACAAAAAATGTAGTGTCCTGTTCAAATATTGGCAATGACAAAAATAAAGATAGTATTACTGACAGTAGTACTTACAAAATAATGATGGTATGATAACCTGGTGTTCTTGAAAAAAAATGCATCGGAAGCCAGTCTAAATAAAGTGGGGAACAAAAAACAATTACCTACTGATCTTGAACCTAGTGGAAGTGTTCAATGTCAAAGCTGTTAAGCTAAACAGTTAGTTCAGCCTTGTTAGCGGTCATGAACCAACATCCAACTAGTATTTTAGTCAAATATTACACAGTCTTCAACTTAGATGGGCGACGTTTCTTATATATTTTAGGTACAGCTATACGTTTAGTAACAAAATGAATCTTGAAACGTTGCTGAATAAATTATTTATTTATTTAAAAGTAATGGATACTTAAGACAGTTTTAATTTGTAATAATGTGTAGTAAAGCTGAAGAGTTTGTTTGTTTAGTTTGTTTGAAATGTTGCAAAAACGGGGAAAATTTACGCAGACGAAGTTGCGCGGGACAGCTAGTGTCATTATACAATTCGATATGTAACGTATGAAACATGTAACATCTTTGCCAAACTAAAGACAATCATATTATGCTCAAACTCAAAACATTTTATTCAGATTTCAGTAAAGTGAGCATATAATATTACTTATAACATTTGCGATAATTCAATGACAGAACTCAAATAAATATCAGACGATATATTAAACTTACCTATCCCAACTAAATCTACCGATACAGATATCGTATCAGATAATGCTTTTACAATACGAGAAATAAATAGGTACAATCCATAAAACAATAATACTTAATACTTATAAATAGCCTAAGCCACAGGGGCAACAATTCAAAGGCTTATTCGCAACAAAACGTAGTTACTCTTCCTACTCTTCTAGTCACACACCGGCCACCAGAAGCAATAGCTTAGATGCAAAAATCAAATAGTTTATTATTGTACTCTCACAGTATTTTCATTATACATCCTATAACAAAAAATGATACGTAGTATTCTTAGAGAGTTATTTTAGTCTGTGTGAGAGACTGGTATCTGTACTAGGAGACCAATATTACAGACTAGCTGACCCGCGCAACTTCGTCGGCGTCTATTTTTTTTTGCTGCTCCGCTCCTATTACAACATCACGCTACGTACTAGCGTGATGTTATATGTATAGACTTTCCTTATAAATGGGCTATCGTTAACTAAAAGACGTTTTCCCTTCGAACCAGTAGGTAGTTCTTGAGATTATCGCATTCAACCAAACAAATAAACTTTTCAGTTTTTTAATATTAGTATAGATTACTAGCCTTCCAGACTCTGGATAAAGATTCATTTACAATCATAAAGTAGCTACGGGTAGATGCAGGTGGAATCGAACAGAGTGGCACGTTTATTAAATATGGCTATTATTTATTTATTTTAAAGACGGCTTACAGAGTAATAACAAATTAAATTACATATTTACATTTAAAACATGCTTGTAATAAGCTCATAATTAAAAATGATATTCATAGTCCGACAAGTTAATGAATGATGCTCACTGTACAAGATGCAAATGCATGGTGCGTTGAGCGAGTCGTGACTCCTGCGTGACAGAGCTCTGCGCATCAGCAGCCACAACGCACTGCATGCACAACTATCTGCACGTAGACCATCTCTACACGATATCTAGCTTCCTAGAACCGCACACACACTTGCTCTCGTCTTAGGTACACATTGCTGTAACATTCGTAATTTATACACATGTACCATGAGTAGTCGTAATCAAATGACCTACAGGGATATTGGCAAACGACCACGACAATCACACTCCTATAATGTATTGAAAATAATAATTATTAACTTCAGCGGACAGTAGGGTGTAGGTATCAGATAGTTTAAGCATGTACCAATACCTTAATGTAAATAATTAACTATAATAATACAATAATTGCATTTTTTTGAAAGATAGAAAAATTTGCAGTCCATACCCAGGAATCGAACCCGAGACCTCGCACGTCAAAGCTTGGCCGGAATCGAACCATCTATCTGGACCTTACTAAAACTCTTTTTTTTTTCATTTTTTCCTGCACGGTATTCGAACCCTCGCTTTGCGCCATCCAGCCGCTAGTTTGAGAACTATTACGGCCTTTGTTATTGCTTCGTTACAGAGAGCATTGCAAACGTGAAGGTCTCGGGTTCGTTTCTTAACTCTGGACGTAAAATTTATCTTTCTTTAAAAAATGCATTATTGTATTAATAAAGTAATTGACAAGAAATGCCTATAAAAATTAGTAGTAGTAGCTATAACTACAATAAATTTAGGAGAATAGTAGTAGCTATAACTACAATAAATTTAGGAGAAATCTGTAACTTTAAGATTTAGAATTATTTATATCTGATTGATTAATACTTTTGGAACATGCAACCAATGCTGTCGTGAAAATATTAGATCATTATAAAAATAACAAACAATAGTAAGTAGATGCTTAATTATAAATACAATCACTGATCAATAAATAAGTCTCAGACGTATCCCCGGTACACGAACATCAATCAATTTATAATTAAGGAAAAATAATTAGTCTAAAGTGAACTACAGACATTATTTAATAATTGTCATCCCCGCCTCATTGCCTCAAAGACATTGACAAACAGATAAAATTTGGCCACACATCAATATTGAATATTTGGCGAAGACTTGAAGTCTCATCCGAACACCAAACACAAGACTAGTTCCAAAAGTTTCGATGTCTTAATATAAGAGAGTAAACAATGAAGCAATTACTCAAATTGAAAAATCTGAAATTTCTGTCTATTTTCTAAGCTTTGGAAATGAATTCTTGCCCATCTATAATCTATATCTATAATCTATACTAATATTATTATTTTTTCACTGTTAGATAGCCCATTTATCGAGGGAGGCTATAGGCTATATAACATTACGCTACGACTAATAGGAGCGGAGCAGCAGTGAGAAATGTTGCAAAAATGGAGCAAATTTACGCAGACGAAGTTGCGCGGGACAGCTAGTTAGATATATATGTTTAGATTATGATCGATCACTAATAAAATTAATGTAGAGCTATAAACACCTACACAATAAATTATGTACCTACGTAATTAGTTGACAGAAAAATCAAAGTAACAGTTAAACTTTGTATTTTATAGCTACATAAAATGAAATGTAGGTACGACTTACGAAGACACAGCTGGTAGCATTAAAGCCAGGGTCATGTCATGTGACATTTCATATTTTCTTTCAAATACACAATTAAATACGTTGTGTTTTTAATAACAATCGTTCACATACTTGTTCGGTCAAGTTCAAGGCACAAAACAACGTAGCCGGCAACGGCAATAGCCGGCGGCTATTAGTGAAACAAAATGGCGGCGATTAATCATCGCGCGAATCATTACGTCGCCGGCCATTAGAAATGTAAATGAAAGGTCACGAAAATTGAATAAAGTTTATTTATTTATATGGAATTTAAATGTTGTTATTCGTCTACAAACTTACAATACACCTATCTATACAATATTATAAAGAGGTAAAGTTTGTGAAGTTGTAAGGGGTAATCTCGGGATCTACTGAACCGACTTTGAAAATACATTTACCAATAGAAAGACACGTTATTTGTGAGTATCATAGGCTATATACTCGTAACATCAATCTAATACCAATAGGAGCGGAGCATCAATGTAAAATATTGCAAAAACGGGAGAAAATGATGCAAATGAAGTTGCGCGGCTCAGCTTGTCCATAATAACTTAATAAGTTAATTAAAAAGGAAAAACAGGTCTGAATATCTGTGTGTGAAATACAATGAAGTAAGTGTGTTAATGTGTATGGATACTAAAGCGTTTCTGTTTAATTAATTAGTTTTACTTCATTAGAGATACAAGGTTTCACCATATTTAAATATATCACAGTTTACTCGTCAATAATGACATCGATATATATATCGTAAAGAAGTACGTGCCGTCAGTTTGTCCATATGTGGTGTATGCTAATGTGGTAGTGGTATGCGATGCCACCACAATGAGACGGACGTGACCTGCATCTAACCATTTCGTCTATGTAGACGATGTCGTAGTGTGTGTTTGAAAATTTAGAGAAGAGTTATGAAGAGTTTTACCAAATTGTGGACAACTTATTAAAACTTTTGTATACTACTAATACATATTAAAAAGGCAAAAGTTTGTCAACCCAAAAACTACTAGATGGATTTCATGAAACTTTACAATGTTATAAAAAGAAAATCTAACTTAATGTGGGCGTAGCCTCAGAGAAATAGGCATGCGGTGTAATATGTTAAACCAGTCTTACAACCACATATCTACTATAGGTGTAGTAGGTACTAGAATCTGATGAAAAATGGGGAAAGTTATAATTTAGAGATGGTAACATAGGATTTAGGTAAGTAGGTCCACAAAATAGTCTTGGTCGTTCTCGAACTTTCCTCGAACCAAAGAAAAATTTTTTACAGCAGCTCCAGCCGCGGGAATGTCAATTTTCGCATTAAATAGGTTTTAACTTTATTTTTCTTCCCATTAAACTCCACGACTGGCGGTTAGAAATCAGCTCGACATATCTACTGCCGCATTTTTAACAAGAAGTGTTAAAGAAAAAGTATCAAAGATCAAACTCGCAGTAGGAATCAGTCGCACTCTTATTTTTATAGGTGTTAGTTAAAAACACAAAAATTAAAAAAAAAAACTTCTAACTCTTCTTGATCTTTTTTACAAATTTATTTTACCAACAAGACCTTGACTGCCAAGAGTTCAAAACGCAAAGGCTTTTGGAGATAATATTGCGATGGATTTTAACAAACCAACAATGCTAAGGTCTGTACGATACAAGACCTGGTCACTACCACATGGGCCAGGCTGTCCTAGTGATTTGATATTCTTTAAATATTCTAAGTATTACAGTTTTCGTTCTTTGCTATGAGAATTCATAATGTGACATACGCTGACAAGATACCTCAGTCAACATAAATCGCGTGAACTCATCGTGATTCCTGTCGTGTTGATACATTGTCGGAAACATTCGCACTGTTTGCTATTCAATGGAGCAGTGGGCAAGCTCCCAATGCCCAACATTGGACTAACGCCAACACAACGCACGAGGGAACAATAAAACGCAGCGTTATTATAATTATTATGTCAGTGAAGAAATCATTTTAGTAATTATTGATTAATTAATCATGTAGGAATGTACTATAACTGCGATTGTGATGATTTAGTCTATTGGTATTTTATATTAAAGCACAAAACATTGAGAGTACAAAAGGAAAGCCTTAAACGTATTTCGTTCGAGCAATGAAATCAGTGTCATAGTGTCAGTGCACAGATGCAATCAGTAAAATCGCTTACGGAGTGATAGTTAGCAAGACTAGATCTAGGAAGTTCCTAGATCTACTCTTGACATGCCAGATATCAAAATTCTAAAGACTCAAAATTCTTTATTCACTTAGGATGCGAAATAACATTTGTGATACGTCAGGATTCTACATGTACCTACATGTAAAGTTCGCAAACAATAGGTAAAGCCGGAGAAGAGAATCAAGCAATAAAAACTCACGGCCACTCTTTTCAAATTACCAATTTTGTAATGTTTGAATGTTTATAGATCCTAATGCTTATAACGCAGGGGCATGAGAAATAACTAATAACATATTCTAAACCAATTCACACAAAGTAGGTCTATCTACTTACCAACATATAGAAACTATTTGTATAAGATTAGATAACATTGTTTGCGACTAAAGAAAGAGTTATCAATTATCACGTTCGATAGCACAAAGAAGGGCCTATTAGTGACCCCCTGTATCGGCTCATAGAACAGCTTAATAGTGGCCATTGAAAGAAAGTTCAAATAGGTAACTGCCATATAAGGGAAGTTGTTCCAACTTAGAACTTCATTATGGAACCTGTTTGTGTGTACCGAACTAATGGACCGAGATGTGTCAAACCTTGTTGTTTGTTCACCCACGCAGCGAACAAGCGTGAAGTTCTAACACTGGTTTACACTGGTTACATGTTACTAGTGTACCGAGTACATTACAGCTCTCATAGGTAATTTAAATCGATAACATGTGACAAACCGCAACAGATACTGCAGTAAACATCGCCTAGGTTTCCTTCCAGATTTGGCGTTACACCATAATTACATGAGTGGGCATCGCTGCGGTTATGGGCAGCATCGTATTGTGGCACAATAATGAGTGTGTGTGCCGGCAGACTGGTGGGCGCATGTATAATTACGGTATAAAGTTGAACGCTCACCTTGGCCGCGGCCCGAGCAAGGCCAAGGTCGTTAAAGCGTACCGCACCTCCTGCACACCTCGCCACACCCCCTCTCTACACCTCACCGCACCTCCTTTCCTCCCCCGCCCTCCCCTCTCACGCTGTGCGCTCCTCCGCTTACTGCACGCGCACGCGATTTTTTTGCGCAGTGATGTAATCTGCAATTCGGCGCGCGCGCAACATGGCCGCCCGTCACGCTCAGATAAACATTTCTTTACGAACACCCAATTCTGTTATTTATACACAAACCGTATTTAAGATTGTTTCACAAATATTCGGCTTGTATTGAATCATTCAGTACAAACAGTTCAGTATAGCACTAGCGAGGTTGTACACTGAAGGAATGTACCCCAGTATCGCCTACAAGTAATATACTTGCACCAGAATTAGTGCGAGCGGAAACTGTACGTGTATCTGCTTAATGAAACTAATGAAACGCTTCTTCATCTCAAACAACTTGCTAGAAAACAGATACAAAATAAATCCACGATAGCTTTTGCTATTTGTTTTTACATTCTTACCTACTTATGCAAATAAGTTTCTTGTCTGGAAAAATATTTTTAGTTTTATTGAAGCATCTCTAGGCTACGGAAAACTGAAAGGAAAATGGAGTAGCTCTGGTTAATATTCAGCAACGAAAAGTGATTTTTATCCTGTCTTCAACAGGATGATTTTTTGGTCTTAACACTAATATTTACATCGTCATAAGTCAGTTCTCGCCTAACACATAACTTTCCGACGGATTTAATTTTAGACACATCTATAAACAGCTTTACCTACTTACTTTACGCTGGTTCCATTCTACGACAACTTACTTCATCTATTTTTTGCTAACTCCACGCTCTTGTAACGTGGGTTTTTTCTGTCGTATCTGGGAGAGGTATACAGCAATGAATAGATACAAAAAACAACTTGATTGATTGAATCTGTTTAAATATTTATTGTATCCGTGGCTCCAAACTCTGTTTTAAAACAAGCAGGTTTAGACCCAGCAGTTGAATTTATTTCTGGATTAATACTGTTTAACTTCTTTGATTTACAACATCGGCAACATAGTAATCGTATTACGATGTTCATTGTCGCGCATGCTCACACCACTTGCGCAGTTCGAGCTACCACAAGCCGCGGGCGCAACCGCACGACTAAGTGTACATTACACGAACGATTACACCGGAATGTAGTGTCTGAATACTAAAATTCTTATTCAACACGTCGCGTCGGCAATACGTTGTAGAAGAAATTGCTTTAAATGTTATGTTAACAATTCTCATATTGAAATATAATGGATTATTTTCTGGACAGCCATACTAAAAGCAGATTATAAAAGATGGTCCACTGAAATGGTTGGTATTTTGGGGCCAGAGCTCGTACAGATTTCGCCGTTCCGCTTTCTTGCAGTTTGGTTCGTCCAAATTGCTACTGGAAGTTGGAGCATAACAATCTATCAGGTTCTATAGACTTTGCACACAGCTAATAGATTGTATTTTTATAACATTTTTATTGTATAACTTTAAACTTAGTAACGTTAAATGAAAATACAATTGGCCATTTTCTTATCTTTTTGGCACCTAATCCCCAAAAATGTTATTGGTGCGATATTTCCATCAGTGTAAGGAAGAAGGTTTCTTATATGTCGATGATGTAATCAACTAAAGTTTCAGACGAAAATGGTTTCGTGTGGCCATAATGTTACTGAAACAATTCTGAGAACTATCGTAATGCAGACGAACAACGTCCGTTGGAACACATCGCTCATACAAGATGTACATAGGGAACATAGAAGACGGCTGATTCAAAACATCTGTATAAAATTGATTTCGGCTATGATTAGCCTAGGCAGGTGTCACGGTGTGTTCGGATGTCATATGGACTTGATGGTTGAGCTGGCAGTTGTCTCCTATCATGATTGTTAACGTCATATGGACTGGACTCGTTTTGAGTTTTGACGTTAAAGACGAGCCCGCGACACAGGGCCTGTACCCTTGTACACAGGACTTCACAAACATATAAATCACGGACAAAGTACACTCAGACTCGGAACAACAATTAGTGGATCTCACAAAGTAGTGTCCCGTGTGTGAATCGAACCCACGACCTCTTGCGTAGCAGTCGGACGCACTCCCACCTTATCGATTACCACGATTATCGCGTTATCGTATTTTGTTTTCGTAATCAATCGGGAAAGTCTTAATGTTAGTAATCTGAATGATGATTGTATCTGGATAGGGGCCGCGATGAAATACCCAAAGGTCTCTGAGACATAAAGATCTACTGTAACACTAGAGAGGTTTGTAGCGATTTGTTCCTATTTAGAAAGATTTGTAGATGACTCTTGATTAACATCAAACACAAAATACGGAGAGAACAAACGCGCTCGAGCAAGACATCGTTCACAAACACGGAATCCCAGACCACTTTGTTCGAAAGGCGTCCCTAGATTCCGTACGTTACTCGAACTGGTTTGTATGAAACTTGTACGGCCTCAGTATATTGTCCATCAGATCAGTTTAACATCCAATGCGCGTATTTTGTTTGTACGAGCAGAGTGCGGCACCCATACGCATAGCGTCGATGTAATGAAGCATGAAATGCCACTATTTACCATAATAACAGACCATAAATATTCTACACATGCGCTGTCATGTAACAAGAGTCCGGCGCACACTTTCATATTTATTTTGTCCCGTTTTGAGGATATCGGACCTGAACGTCGAATATACATACATCTAGAATTTTCTAAAGATTTGGCTAGCTGCGATGTTATCTTTATGTACACCAACACATTACATCGAAACGATACGGCTGTCCAAACAATTCTTATCGCTATTGACGATCTCTAGTACCTACTTAATATTCCTAGTGGCCTATTTTATTTAGACTATAGTTACCTCAACCATGTTTTAAAACAAATAATGATTTAACTTGACTCAAAGGAGTTACACCGATTGAACTTTAGTATTGTATAAAACGGTCGACTGCTACGTTTAAACAATTTGTGAAAAATCGGAGTATGAGCTGCCCGGTGCTAAACAGTGACCTAGTAGCAACAAAAGACACAAACAATTTAATAATCTTTTAAGAATCCTGCGGATTTTAGAAACTTAAGCACGTAACTCATTTTATAGATTACTAGCTGACCCACGCAATTTCGTATGCTTTAATTTTTCCGTTTTTGCAACATTTTTCATTGCTGCTTCGCTCCTATTCGTCATAGTGTGATATTATATAGCCTCCAGTCCAGCAGTAAATTAGTATTTTATATATATTTTGTAATTTGTGATTGGTAGTTTCTGAGATTACCGCGTTTAAACAAACAAACTCTTCTGACAAACGCTTTATAATATTAGTATAGAAGTGCGGGATGAAATAAGTGTCCCTGAAACCGTAAAATATTGGGTCTTAGGTGAGAAAATGATTAGAATTTTAAGAACCACTTTAAAATTTAGATAAAGCCCAAAATTCAATGAATTTGAAACCTTACCTAGTACTAGCTGAGACATAAGTTTAGGGCAAATAAACTATTTCCCAACCTCGCTTTACAAGCCGAAGGGAAAGTGGTGCATTGTAAATATCGATCGTAACGCGATCACGTACCCCTCACATCGTCCAGAGCTTTGCACAAAGCGAACGTGACATTGGTCCAATTTGAGCTGTGATGGAAAAGACAGGAGGTAATGTAACGTCCATTTCCATTGCGCATTGTTTGAGCAGTGCAGGCGAGTGGGTGCCGGCCCCCCGCAGTCCCGGTAAGCTGGGCTAAGCGCTTCTGAAGTATTGGATGTGACAACAGGTAGACCCTGTTAACGTATTAGTGTCTGTCGCGATCTTGGCCGAGGGGCTAAAACGAGATTATTGACACTGTTGTTTGTATTGCTAATGTCGAAAGTTAATGCATTGGAACTGAGGATGAAAAATTAATGGCAAAGGCATCGGTCTCGCAATCGTGAGGTCGCGAGTTCGAATCCTACCTATTATACTACTGACCTATTACCGTGAACCCACTCCTAACAAAAGCCTTTGAGCTGCTAGCTGGAGGGGTTAACAAGATTGCTATTTTTTTTTCAATAAAAAAAAAATCTTAAAAGGTAAAGGTTATAGTTTTATTCCCCATACCTATGGGGAAGAATGTTTTGTTCTATTGATTGATCTTCATAAAAATATAAAGTACCTCGTTTTACAGAGTGATTCACATGGCCAAAACTTGTCATGAAGAGTGACTACGATTTGCCAGAATGAGACTCCGTATTAAAATCTGTAAAACAATTGAAACTTGCTGCAAAAGTAAAGCTAAACAGGAACTCTTAACACTGTACGATTACAGACGACACAATTGTTCTTAGGTTCCATATAAGGTAAGGTTGCGTCACTGACATTTTCCTTAAGATCTAATTGTACGTAGGTTTAGTTACCTGTGTTATGACTACACGTATAACTTGAAACCGGCTCTATAGCCGTTTCCAAGTTATCATTCATTAAGGGCTATAAAAGTTAAGGGCAAAAACTATTTTTTGCCCTTAACTTTTTGAAGAGAATAGTAACTTTTGCCGTTTTTATCAGAACATAGTGGGCTTTTATGATGGTAACAAGAACACTGTACTTTCTCGCCTCGCCCATTAGGTACACAACCATAGTAGAACAAATTTAACGAAAAGGCTTAATCAACTAATAGCAATTAGAAAATTCAAGACTGACTTACAAATTGTACACTGAAGGGCGTAATGCCAAATTATCTGATAACAAAATGAGAGCCAATTCTCTTAATCAAATTCCGATCTAATTTCAACAGTACACAGAAAATAAATTGTGACGAAGTTTATCGAACCCAACACTACTAGCATTTCCCTTGATACAATCAATGGGGAAAGATTATGATTTAGAACAGGTACAACAGATATAGGTTGTCTGGTTTGATTAACCTCTGCTCATTCCAAGACAGAAAAGTGTGTTTAGGAAAATGGTTTCCCTTTTTGTATTATACCCCAATCCGAAATTGCAAAAAGGTAGGTCCACAGTTGGCAGGTGTTTAGTAGACAATTGTAACACCTAAAAAACCCTGAAAATTGATCCTGGGTATCGCCCATGCATGAGAACCTTGCTTAACATCACAGATTTGTCGATCTAGTGACCAATGAGTCAGTGACTAATATTTCATTGCACCACCAGTCACTTAACCGTGATAGGGACCTTAAATTTGTATAAGGTACTTGAATGCATCAGGAATCTATTTAAAATCTTTTATTGCATCACTGTGATGATCAAAACTTCGCTTATCCTTCAATATCCGTCATGCATGCAATAATACTTTGACTGACACTTCCGTAGTGACGTCTTCGATCAAATAAATCGTTACAGTCATGGCGCGATGCAGCATTCGGGGCCCTGGGCCAAATTGTTATAATTATAAGACACATTATGATATCGGCGGCTGACACTTGAAAACAATCATAAATATAAAGTGACGGTGCGTTACATAAATAACGCAACATTAGGGTTGCCACATACCACACACTTCTCAAATGTTCTAATTTTATTCAAATTCAATAGGTACACAAAAATATATGAAAACAAATCTTGAAGAAAATGATAGATGATGAATGGAAGTAAGTCTAGTGTCCTCTACATCTCAAATCTTAGTCTTTGAAACACAAATATTCCAAACTTTACACAATATGTTTATTATCGGAAATATGAGCTGGAGGCGTCCTCTAATTCAATGAAAACGAAGTTGTATACAAAACCAGGAACATCTATTTAATCAACTTGTTCCAGAAAATGGTCCATGACTTGCTAATCCAAAAATTAATTAGAATAGTCCCCGTAAACTTAAGAAATTTAAGGAAACGAAAATACATTAATTTCTTTTTAAAGAAACAGAGTAGGCCGGCAGAGAAGTACTGTATTGTCAGATTTGTCAGTCCGTTACAAACAGGTCAACTTTACGCTTTATTTTATAAAGATAAATGTTTAGCAAATAGTTGTTCAATAATAAACAGGATATACTATGCAAGTATTGATTTATTAGTATATCTGGATGACCTCATAACAAGTTTTTAATTGTTTTGACGCCCTTGATTTGTCGCGGAATTTTATATACATAGATTGTTTATTTGGCAGCCCTACATGTGCCGGTTGTGTAGACACTCCACGCTACTACGCTCGTACGCCGCGGCGAGTACGCTTGCACGTACGACAGCGCGTAGGCTGCGCCCACGCTCACACTGAACAGCTCTTGACTTTTTACTTATTTGTTGTTAGATCATCACATTGTTTGGAGCAGGAAACGTGACCTTATAGTGTTTAAGGAGTTAAGTACTTATGGGTTTGGTCACTGTTTGTTTTGTTTAATGGCGTCTACGCCTACTTTTGTAGGTTGGTCTTTTAATTACATGATCATTTAAATTTTTATGCCTACTGTAAGGTCATATTTTTGCCTAGACATTACTAAGGTTAACGCAAATTAGGCCATCGTATACTTTTCTGTCGACGTGCGTTCTAATTGTACCTACATTGTGAAGTCAGACTAGTTGCTACTGCCTATCACCCATGACTTCATCCACATGGAAATTGCCATTCACTAGTAAGGATAATTTTGGTCATGTTGACCTCCCCTACCCCCAAAAAAACTACATATTTGGCATCCGAAATGGAACTGCATTTCTAGTATTAAATTATACTACTAATATTACGTAAGAATCGATTTTACCCCTCTTCCCACCTACATAAGATTATTTTGATATTAACCCAGTTCATCTCCATTGGGACACTTGCGTAATTAATGAATGGCCCCTAAGTTACTTCTTGCAAGTGACACCGATTCACCTAAATCGTTC
This sequence comes from Herminia tarsipennalis, assembly GCA_945859575.2. Lineage (NCBI taxonomy): Eukaryota > Metazoa > Arthropoda > Insecta > Lepidoptera > Erebidae > Herminia > Herminia tarsipennalis. The sequence goes on along the minus strand of OX243834.2, from coordinate 901,961 downwards.
CAACCGTTTTGGAAATGAACAGACAGACAGAAATATTTTTTTTTAATGAAATACAGTCGTTTACGAATTTGATAAATAGTTGTGATATCGACGCTAGAAACAGATACTTCGGACAATTTTATTTACTTATTATTTTTTATTCAATCAACCATCTAACCAACAACCATAGTTATTTTGACAAAAAGTGGGAGTGAAATTTGTACCCAATAATAGGAATTACAGAGTTGACAATTACCTGCACATGTACAAGAGTATTTTCTAGTAAAATATTGTTAGATAATTCATATCTATAAATATTTAAAATAGTAATGGCTTCCAAAGTAAACGTTGGCACCGAATCGTTGCGCAAACACGTAAAAAAAAAACACGGGAATGTATTTAGTAGCAGTATTTGCTAAATGATAATATTATGTAGTTGTTAAAAACATTATAATACAGGTTTTCGCTAATCTTGGCGACCGGTTCTCTAGAAAATCTACTAGAAGCGGGTCAATCGTGCTTCTGACTTGCGAGTTGTGCTCGATTATATTCTAACAACTGTTTTAAAAGGATACTTGTGCAATTTATATCAATTGCCTACATTCTTCGAAATTCCTATTTGTGGACTATCTGTTCAAACAATTTTTAACAGCTAAATAGCTGTTTTACCAACTCGAAAAAAGATGTTTCATTTAATTCAATTAACCATTATTTCTGTTCATTCAAATTTATATTTTAAAGATCTACAAATTTCTGTCTGCAATCTATACTAATATTATAAAGCTGAAGAGTTTGTTTGTTTCAACGCGGCAATCTCAGGAACTACTAGATCGAAATGAAAAAATATTGGACAGCTCATTTATCGAGGAAGGCTATAGGCTGTATAACATCACGCTACGACCAATAGGAGCGGAGCAGCAATGAATAATGTTGCAAAAACAGGAAAAAATTACGCAGACGAAGTTGCGCGGGACAGCTAGTTTAATGATATATGTACGTGAGAGCCCTGGTGCCCTTAACACAAGTTCAATCTTACTTAGGGTACCAGTGTTCAACGAATATGTACTCCTAGTATAACTTTATATAAATTGTAACAACTAGATTGTAAATTATGTCAATAAACATTATTATTATTTACAAGCTGTCACGCGCAATTTCGTCTGCGTAAATTTTCTCCGTTTTTGCAACATTTCACATTGCTGCTCCGCTCCTATATAGCGTGATGTTATATAGCCTATAGCCTTCCTCGAGAAATGGCCTATTCAACAGTGAAAACATTTTTCAATTCGGATCACTAGAGCCTGAGATTACAGTGTTCAAACAAACAAACAAACTCTTCAGCTTTATAATATTAAGTATAGATTTAAGTATGTGATGTTTGTAAGTGTGTTTAGAATTAAAGGTTAAACTTTACAAAGGAAATGTTACAGGTGACTTTATGAACATAATAATTATCGCCGAATATGCTAAGCTTGCGCTAAGACCAACAATTTCAAGTCACCGCGCTTTGTCAATTTTTTCTCAATAAGCACCCTAAAAATATCTAAGAAACCTTCAGATTATTTCGTGGAAGAATCCAATTTTAAGTGTTTCGACGTAACAACGTAACAATTCAACGTACTTATATCTTAATACCTAGTGGAATATTCAAATGTCGCTTAGTCTAGAGACACCGTTAACTCTCATGCTGTCACTGTCACATAAAGGAGAATATAGCGACAGAAATACTTAAGAGCGCGACTCAAAGTTATGTATAATTCGTGTATTCGGAAGCAAGTGCACTTGTACTGATAATATAAAATAAAACAAACACGTAATATTAAACTCACTGATATCGGTGACATCGTTCCACTTCATGATGACGTCAGTGCAGAAGTCACCTGAAACAACACAAAATAATATTTAGAAAAGAAAACCAACATAAGTAGTCAACGCTGCAAAACACACAAGCCAGTATTTAAAGTATTAAACGCTTTCTTCATTGATGTTACAATCGGCAATGGTCCTAAAGTTTAAAACTTAACGAAGTAGCTTTGCATACAGTGCCAGTACATAAGCCTTACAATACATAAATATTCATTTACAAACAGCCGCTTTCAATAATCTATCTATCGATGGATTTGGCTACAAGATATATATATTTGACTTAGTCAAATGTATATCTCTAGTAGGTAGGTAGGTACAGTGGCTTCTAACCTTTCTTAGAACAGGGACCACTTTTAGTTATTTGTTGTTTGCAGGAACCACCTTTATTATTTTCAGAGTTCTTTACACTAAATTAATCCGAAATAAAACTTTAACAAAAAAAATATAAATTATTTTAATAGAAAACATACTCATTTTCTGGGATGAGATTTTTGAGCTAGTGCACTTGAAATTTGAAATCGTCGCGGACCATTTTTTGATCCCTGTGCAACATTAGTGGTCCGCTGACCACTACATGGGAACCATTGCTGCTCGTGAGTTGACAAATCAATCCTAGAAGAGACCTTGACTTCTCTAGAAACTCGAGATTTTGGTTGAAGGAGGCGGGCGGGCTGTAGTCATTTGTTACGGCGTCTTCTTTTATCTGGGTCATCCGGTTTTAGTCAATGAACTCCACTCCACCTGGCAGTCCAGGTGGAGACTGATCTGCCCCCGACGCCCCCCAAATATAATCTTCAGTACGTATAGTAATGAACCATCAATAAAATATGTTAAACAGTGCTACAGACATTTCCGCTAAATCATAGAAATACCGTTAAACTATCTCTACCAATTGAATCTAGAATAACGAAATTAACATATAATGTTATTTTTTTATCTGTGAGAGTGGGAATTTTCACAATGGCTGCTCCTTTAATTATAATGAAACATAATAGTAGAATTGGTTGAAAAAAATGTGTTATGCTGCATACAATGAGTTGTGGTCCGTTCACGTTTAGTTTAACTGTGTGTACGCACGCGAATCTCTCGACTCTTGACGCATAGGCGCACAGGCGCACACAACGCCTAGAGTGCAGTAGGAAAGAATTTTACAAGCTCGCTCGAACAGAGCACATATAGACATACCACGGACAAGGAATCTCTGCACTTTCAAAATAACATTTAAAAAAAACAGACCAATTAATATAAATTTTATTGGCTTGCTAGTAGTAGTAGTAGTTCTAGTCTCTAGTTACTCTAATCAAATAGAATGACGTCATTGCGCGCGTACAACTGCTAATTTCATATTAACAATTTTATTCGTATAGTATTTACAGTGTTGCGCGTGCAATGACTTCATTCTATTCGATTAGCGTAAAATTGAATCGAATATAATGCCATTTGTCTTGGGGCCCTGGTGTCTTATACTTTAGAAGTAGGATTAAAAAATAACACGCAGTCGCACAGCGAAACCCCATTCAAATTAGGTTAGTGGTATTTGATAAAACCGCTAACATTCTTTCTCACATACAGTGAAACACCCTTTTTTAAAGCCGGTTACCAAAATGCTCGTAGATTCCTCGTCTCTGACGTTGCTCGAGCGCGCTTGTGTTCATGCAGTATGAAGTGTAGTGTTTGTAGGTACTCACGGAACCGCGGCCGGGGCGGGACGGGCACGGCTAAATAACTGTTTACGCACGGTCGCCGGCTGCTCGCAAACCATTTCCCTAACATTATGTGAACTTGTGGACACGTAGACTATGTTGCAGAACGTCAAACACGCTTATTTTCAGCGCTAGTGCTCACAGACGAGACTGTCGTGATTTTAATCTAAATGGTTTTCCTTTCATATTATGCCATCTGTTTCGTAAATGGGATACCTACAGGGTAATTATGAATACATAATTCAATAGAAAAACACGCGTGGAAAATAAAATTAAAGGATAAAGACGACATCCGACAGGCGATCTATGATGGAGAAGATCATATCCCACTTATGTATTCACATTTACTAGCAGATTAGAAGAAAAAAAAAGCTTTAAAAATGCAGAAAATATATAAAATATTCTTATAACGAGATTCCATCTATTAACATTTCCACAATTAACAATAATGACGAATGAATTCTTAATGCATCTTTCTCAAGAATTCGTAGATAACATCTGGTATAAAATGAACAGTAAGTAGACATCGCAAGTTATATTTTATCTCATAGTTTAGCAACACGATGAGAACCGACGGACCCATAAGACACCAAGAGTACAGAAAGTAAGCTTCATACGTATTTTTCTCGAGCAACGCAACGCACACATACTTAGATATCACAAAATACCAAAAGTTGTATATCTGATACAACGCGCGCTCGATAACGCACATATGATATTGCTTCTGAACAATAATCTGAAGTGGTCTGTAATTCCAGGTCCGCGAAACAATGTCTATGTGTGCGTTACCCGATCGAATTACCTACTAGGAGGTTATCTATACTTTTGGTATTTTGTGAAGACGTCGGTCACAGACATTGAATTCCGAAACACCTTCGGAACAAAGTAATCAGAAGTGGTTCGTGTGGTTCATCGTTCACTTCTGATGATGATCCGAGAACGATGAGCGCGTTGCTCGATCCTGTTTGTATGTAGCTTACCTTCTGTAGGTACTCTTGATATTTCGTGACCGTTCTTAGAAATCTTGGAAGCGATGAAGGCGATTGGGTACACTAAGTAGTTTTAATTAAAATATCCATCAGTATTCAATGGGCGGGCCGGCACGTAATGGCTTGCCCTATGTTTTCGCAGTCTGTTGCGAGTTGCGAACTTGCGACACGCAATAATAATGATGATTGAATCGATTAATGTAATAAGATGCAATGCCATTTAGCGCATAATCTAATTATTCTCATATTTATTATACCTAATCCTGAAATTGACATTTCTTAAGATTTTTATAATGATGATAATTAATTTATATTTAACTAGCTGACCCACACCACTTCGTATGCGTTAATTTTTCCTGTTTTTGCAACATTTTTAATTGCTGCTCCGCTCTTATATACAGCCTATAGCCTTCCTCGATAAATGGGCTATCCAACATTCGGACCCGTAGGTAGTTCCTGAGATTATCGCGTTCAAACAAACAAACTCTTCAGCTTTATAATATTAGTATAGATAATAAAATTCTACTAGGTATACTTATTTATTCTTGACTAATTTGTCATTTTAGACTAATACTTGTATACTAGTTTATAGAAAAAACTAGTTGTGCCGCGCAGTATAACCCATAGCCTTTCTCAATAAAAGGACTATTTGATGCAAAAAAAAAAAAAAATACAAATCGTATTAGATTGAAATTAGCGCTTTCAAACCAACAAAGTCTGTCTCTTTATACTATTAGTATAGACACAGCTAGTTCATTACACATAGGTATGTGACGGCAACATAGTACACCAATATTTGGTAAAATAAATACTCCTCTCTTTCTTTCAAACACGAATAAAGAGTAACAAAATAACACACAACATTAAGCCTTAAAAACCAGTAGTAATGTCGGTCGTGCGATTTGTAGCGAGCGTACCGTCATCCTTAGCGAGATCACGGCATGCACTCCATGACCTCAGCCCATTCTATTTGAACACTTTGCTATCCACAACTAAGCGCTCTATTGTACAGCGTAGACCTATAGTGTGGCCATTAGTGCTGTGCACTCCCTGAGGTATGCACGGCGAGGTGGGGGGCGAAGAAAAAAGTGCATGAGTTCACATGAGGTCGATACATGTCGGACAGATCTTACGATATCAGTTTGCATTTCTAAGGCAAGACTTGTGGCGGGACGTTGCGTTGGTCGGAGGCTATCTATCTGTAATATATACTTACTTTGTTGATTAAAATGTAACCCAAATATACTCATATTTTATTAAAAATATGCAGGTGATAAATAAGAATTGAAAGTTATAATTCACAACAGGACTTGTTTTATTAAACATTTTTTATATTTACAAACAATTATATATTCTAACGAAAGTTATTCTGACATAGATTCTGTTTCAACTTCATCTTCCATTTCGTCATCATCTTCATCTTCCTCTTCGCCACCGGAACTTGAATCAGAGTCTTGCAAATTTATTATGAATGAATCGATAACATTATCGAACCTACTATCGCGACTCCAGTAATCATTTTCATTTTTCTGGACATGATCGTCGCATTTCTGCCATTTTTCCGCCGTGAATTCCGAAAACAATTTATCCAATAAGATTATCTTTTCGTCTAGAGAAGAATTAATATAGTTTTGGGCTATGTTGTTTTTAATATCAGCCCAGACCAACTCGATTGGATTTAAATCTGGATGGTACGGAGGTAAACGCAGAACAGTGTGTCCACTGGCTTTCAGGAGTTCGTCAATTCTATACACGGGTTCTTTTTGTGTATTTTTGATAAGAAGTAGCAGTTGAGCCTTTGACATGGTTCCTGAAAATTCTACATTATGGCGTAGCAACCAGTTCTGCATTTCACTTTTGAGGCTTGATATAGTTGGTTTCTTCTCAATCTGAACGCTGTGGTAAGACGCGTTGTCCATTACAACCACAGAATTCGGCAGCAACTTATCTTTTAACTTTTCATCTACCCACTTATAAAAAGTAGGTCCGCTCATATCTCCATGATAGTCACCGGTTCTAGCATCGGATTTGAATATAGTCAATGTATCATCCACTAAGCCATTTCGACACCCAGCGTGGAGTATTACTAGTCGCCGTCCTTTCCCAATATCAGCATGAATACCGGGTTCTGACGATGATTGCCAACATTTGCTGGCATGGTGACTGGCGTTGATGTATGTTTCATCAAGAAAATATATGTTTCGGTTTTCCGTTCTGTAATTTCTGATTTGTGTAAGATATTTTTTCCGCCACACTGTAATATTAGGCTGCTCTATAAGGAGATGTCTCTTTGATTTGCATTTTTTGTAACGGTAGCCCATTTTGTGTAAAAGCTGTCTTAAATATTCCCGTCCACAATTCAATATGCCATCCTGTCTCAAACTTGATAGTAACTTACGGACACTTGGTATTTTTTTTTCAACTTCGTAAAACTGATGAATTTTTCTTCTGATAACTCCAAGGTCAAAATCATCCACAACGTGTTTTTTCTTTAGAACTTTTGGTTTTTTTGGCGATTGAAATTTTAATTGGCTTGAATTTTCAATTGATAAATAGCCCGCAGAAATCACATTATGTACGGTTCTTTTGCTGTATCCCGTAGCCTCCGCAACGATTTTAGCAATATTCACGTCATTTTTAAATTCAAAGCTTTCTTTGTCTGCTTTTCTTTTCTTAAAATATTCAGCCACCTTAAAAATGACAGTCTTCATATCACGAGATAACGCACGACCCATCTTTGAATATTTATCTCGTGTGCGTCTGACATAGACAGTCCGATACAAATAACACTACCTGCCGTCACAAGCGTTGACGGCGCACTGACAGCGCAGCAGCCGATTCTAACCCCCCCGTCTCACCGCGCGCATACCTCAGGGAGTGCACAGCACTAATGGTCATACTATAGTAAGATCTATGTGGGCGTATATCTGATCACAAAATACATGAGTACAGAAGGTAACCTGTACAAGAAGCCCTCGACTCGACTCATGCACACATAAACATCGCTAACGGATATGGAAACTTCAGACCAGTCTCACATGTAAATGTATATATACAAACTTATGTGAAAAGTATGAAAGTTAATTATACATCAAACTAAAATTCCGGTAGTGTAGAAATCGTCGATAGTTATTTTCGGTATCATATTAGTTGTAATATATAAATGACAATAAAATTATATTATTTTATTATTGGCTTATTACAGTTATTACGAACAGACTTAATCGAACAACAAGATACTAGTACTATCAACATAAACGGTTAGAGAATCACGCGTTTTGCATAGGCCAGAGTTGACAGCCCTAGCCCGCCGAGCGTACCTACTGTATAAAAATCGAAAACATACATGAGGTTACCTTCTGTACTCTTAGCATTTAGTCATCAGATCTATAAGCCTATACTAAAGATACATAATAACCGATTACAGCTATCTAATCTCGCAATTTGATTATTTCCTTTGTAAAAATATGGATAAACAATGATGCAACATATTTGTATTATTGACAATATTTTATCTTTTTAATGATAAGGATGTTTTAAAAATAACCATCTGACGTAACACAAAAAAATATATTTGCCATAATGATCTTAGCCATAAAAGTCAAGGCCAGGTAACTAATTAGATAAATTGGAATGAATATAATTATGTTTTTGATGAACAGATTTTCATCATACCTACTTATCTAAACTAATATTACAAAGAGAAAGATGTATTTATTTGTAAAAACTAAATTACGATTTTAAAAATCTTTCCTGATTTGAGATTCTGTACTCTCGATATCATGTGGTACGAAATAGTTGGAGCATCCACATAAAACAAACACAATGTAAGTTTCTAAAATACATAAAACAGTGACATATCATAAACAATGATAAATGATTGAAAACAAGTATCTATTATTTACTTAAAAGATGACATACATATTTAAATGATTATTTGAACAGAGATAATTTGGACAGTGGGGGCTAAGATAAGTGATATAAGCCCTCATTCGCACGAGCGATTTTTTTACGCGGGTTTTCAAAAATACGGCGACCGGCCGCTCGATGTGATTATGTGACCAAACGACGCGTCGCGTCGCCAAGTACGCGAACGTGTACTTGGCAATGATTTTTTTCTTATTTGAGAGTTATTTTACGCGCGTTAAAAATACGCTCGTGCGTATGAGGCCTAACGAGATAAAATCTGTTGTAGATGCAAATATAATATATTTACCACAATCTGTGTTGTATCATCGTACGATTTTTATATTCTTTAGGGTTCCGTAGTAAACAAGGAGTTCGTCCGTTCATCAAGGACGTTCATGCGTCCGTCTGTCCCCAGTTTATTTAAATAAACAATTCGTTATTTGATTCTAACTTTTTTTCGAGGTTTCACCCATTTGAGAGAGCGAGAGAGCAACAAAGTTTGTGAAGATGGGATGGGATAGATGGATGCTATCCATCCCCACAAACTGCCCTGATAATATTTATAGAATATGAGAAAGATAAACAATACATCTTTTTGAAATATACATATACTAGCTGAGCCGCGCAACTTCCCATGCGTCAATTTTCCCCGTTTTTGCAACATTTTTCATTGCCGCTCCGCTCCTATTGGTCCTAGCGTGATAGTCTTCCTCGATAAATAGGCTTACCCAAAAGAAAATTATTTTTTCATTCGGACTAGTAGTTCCTGCGATTACCGCGTTCAAACAAACAAACTCTTCAGCTTTATAACATTAGTATAGACTGGACTCGCATCAACTTAAATAATTCAATTTCCGAAAATGAATGTTAATGGTCTTCGTAAACTAACGAAATTTTTAAATTCACAAGGGCGGCGTATTTGAGACTCGTATTTTACGAGGTAAAGGCTAGCGGTGGCATAAAGAAATGTGCCATTCTTGTATATTAAATGAATGATTCAGCTCCGTATTCTGTATCTGTTCTGTAACGCGCTGCGTTGTCGGTCGACGGTCGCTGGTCGCGAGCGGCGACCCACTTGCACGAATTACACCGAGCGGACATCGAACCCGTCGTATTTCGCACTGTTTGGCTAATTCATTGGCTGCTTTAATGACTACATTCATTATATGTATTATCAGTGTTTAAAGTGATAATTTTTAAAACAAATGTAGGCTGATAATCTATCTCTGATGAAACAGACGGCAGATAAGTACGTTAACGTATACTAAAAATAATAAGTATACTAAAAGGTACCTACATAAGTATACGTATGAATATCGTAATAAAAGTATGAACAATATTATCACTAAACCTAACTAGTTTAACTATAAATACTTATATATTCAATAAATCGTTCGATAATTAATAATTTACTATCGATATTACAGTTATTAACAGTTGCTGTATTTTTGTATTTTGAATCGTTACACGTATACTGCGAAGCCAAAGGATAGGTTGTGAGTACAGACAGACAGGACGGGGCTAACCCTAGGTGCTTTAAGTCACCCTAATTACTCATTTCATCAAGTCATCTTACTTACTTACAATAACAAGCATTTAATAATTAAGCAACTTCACAGAATAAAAAATTTAGACATATAAGAGTTCAAAATAAAAAGACTTAACGAACACTTCAAAATTCATAAGTGGGGGGGGGGGGGGGGCAAACCTATTGCCATTTACCACCTATTAGACCCGTGCCTGAGCGCACTGTTTGTGCTAGCAAGAGGTTGGGAGTTCTATTTCCAAAAGGGACAGTGATTTGTCAGATCTACATATAAATGTTGGTTTAAAAAATTCAAACTAAGTATATCTGAGTATTCCTGTAGAGAGAGTACTTCCTGACCGTTAATTGCATATTTGTAAAGTCCTAGTCTCCTGCACAAAGGACTATACTGAATTAAAAAATAATTGGTCCAGACAGCACAAAAAATTAGAAAAGCTCTAACTGGCGAAATTAGATATTTTATAACTGTACGAGTTTTTCTTGTTCGATATAATTAGTGCGACATGTTGCAACGTGCATCGGTTAGAGCGGGCTTTGTCACAATCAAACGTAAAAACAGAGAATCAACTAGTTGAGACCAAACCAATGTAGGTCTGTCATTTGGCTTGCCCTATTATTATACTGACAGGAATTATATGTGCTAGTAAGACACCTTTCCATTAAACAAGTTTTACCTATTTGATAGCTGTCAAATAGTACATTAATTTAGTACTATAAAATACACCATAGTAAACGAACAAAATTATTTTTTTTATACTATAATTCTGTAAACAATATCTTAAACAGTTGAATGTAATTAATTTCGGATCGATTGTGAATTGTTATAATATCTTCAAATGATGATTAACTGGCATTTTAATAATACTGTTTATTTTTCAATTTAAGAGTTACGTCACTAAAAGTGTTAAATGAGTCTTCGTAATTGGAATAGAGTATACACATAGATATAGACAGATATACATGGGACGCACCATGTTGTAGTACTATGATGGGTCAAATTCGTTCCAGTATTTCCATGGGAATGAGACATCGTTCTGTGTATGTTTGTTAATGAAACTAAGTGAAGGGCTTTGCGTAAATATCCTGGGGCCGATGTTTTAAAATTTATAAACAATATAGGATGTATACACGTCATCCTAATGGCTAAGGCATCGGTCTCGCAGTCGTGAAGTCGCAGGTTCGAATCCCACTATTATACTACCCACGTGAAACCATTCCTAACACAAGCTTACTAGTAATGAGAACAAGAACAAGATTGCTAGTAATGTGGGACCGAAACCCATATTGCTAGTTATCTTTTTAAAAAAAAAGTTAACTATCAAATGTCCCAAAGCTATAAATTGAGTTGCTGTTTAAAACAACTAGCTGTCCCGCGCAACTTCGTAAGCGTAAATTTTCCCCGTTTTTGCAACATTTATCGTCGCTGCTCCGCTCCTATTAGTCGTAGCGCGATGTTATATAGCCTTCCTCGATAAATGGGCTATCCAACAAAAAAAGTATTTTTAAAATCGGTCCAGTACTTTTTGAGTTTATTCGTTACATACAAAAATACAAATCTTTCCTCTTTATAATATTATTATAGTGTAGATACATAATATATATTTTATTTTATTGTTAATGTTATTATTTTTATTACAGATCATTTTAAAACGTATTTACTCAATCACAAAACTGCGTATTATTATATGTAGAGCCGATAATTCTCGAAAGTAACTTCCCTACTGATATTTTCACCAAATTACTCTCTATAACTTGGCCAATAAGACTTCATTACTTAGATAGTTGTAGACAAAGTCGACAACAAAACTAGCAACATTAAATATAAAGACAAGATCATTCCTAAACGTATTCACAATTCAAAGGGCACATCCGAGTAGTGTTTCTGCACGGTTGCAGTGGCGTGGCGCACGGTAACCTCCTCGACCCGGTTTGGTTCAGAGTTCAACGGCCGCGGCACTACCTACTGTTGCTGTTTGCACCTAGGCTCGCGGCTCGAGCGCGAGACTAGCGCACAGTACCGCCCCGCCTCTCGCGACCTGCGATTGATGCACAGATTCTGAATCCCATTGTCTGTTTTTGAAATTATCTTACTAATACTATTATTGATCATTTTTATTGTTACTTAATCACACCAGAACGGATCTGGATGTAAGGCACAGAGATGGATTATAGTCTGGAATTATAACATGGGTTACTTTTTATTCCGGAATCATGTACCTATAATAATAGTTTATAATACATATCGATATAGGTGGGGAGAGTTTAAAGATAAAAGTAAACAAAATAAAATAAATGTTGACAAATTTTCCATTAAAAATTTAACTAGCCTCTCGACGATGGTTTTTTAATGATATAACTAAATATTGTTCTATTGCTGTAGGTTGGATAGACGGCGTTACAGATATGAGTGTATTATTTGTAATACTAATGGTAAATGTGCTAATGACTACTATCGATATAATGTACTGAGAGAAACTAACGATATTTGTCTTCATAGTGCCTACGTCTACAAACGGTTTGGTATCCTGATAAAAATGAGCAGAGAATCCTTTCAGAATTTTCACTGATGATCAATGTTCACTGAGTTCAACCCACGATGCAAAAGGAGGGGTGTTTGATATTTGACATGTTTAACGTTTTTTACACTGGCAGATTCAAAGGGTACAGTTTGATAAAACGTATCTACCCTCAGCGAGGGTCAAGTGCCCCACAAATCAAAATCTTGGTGTTTGGTAAACTCAAGTTCGTGGATCGATTTGGTGGTGGTTTTTTTAATTAACAAGCATCAAACATCGCAATCGAAATGATTTTTAGATTTTGGTACTTATTTGATAAACATCCATTCAGCTGTTTCAAAGATAAATTTACTTTAGATTTTGATATCACGGTTCTTAATGTTAAATAACATTAACTTATTTAAAGAATTAATATTTGAGTTTCCGTAATTAATCAATGTTATTAATATTAGTTTAATTACCTAAACACTTCTATAGCTTCCGGTGTGGTGAACGTAATATAACGTTAGATATAGTTTTATTTGTTCTGTGGTTTAGCTACCGCGTGTTCAGAGCCGTGCTTTGCGTTCAAGTAATCAAGTTAAGCAATGGGTATATATCACATCTATCTAATAAAGACTTTAGAGTTTAATGAGACCAGGCAATAGGTATACCACTGAAGTCTACCTATTTTGTATTAAACAAGCTAATTTGAGCACATTAAAAAAACAAAATGTATTGAGTTTTACCTATCTTTAAAGGTTCATTTCCGTGCATCGCGACAGATCGCGCGCCGCGCACTGCTTACGACAAGCGGCTGACGCGCGCGATCACTCGTGATCACGGCCGTTGCAATATGGTCGAAACGTCGGGCAATAAGCAAGAAATTTTAGGTTTTTTTATAATACGACTCCCGCAGTAGTGTACAAGCCCCATGTCGCGGGGGACTTTCCAAACATACAAGTCACAGACACAATGTACACCCAGACTCAGAACAACAATTTGTGAACCACACAAAGCGGTGTCCTGTGTGGGAATCGAACCCATGACCTCTTGCGTAGCAGTTGGACACACTCCCACCGCGCCACAGAGGCATTTACAGCACCTTAAATTATTCACGCGATTAAAACCCGTAATATACAGGGTGTTTGGAGGGTGAGTAGCCATAGGAAAATGGTTGATAGGTAACGCTGTTGGTTACTTGTTGCGCCTAATTAAATAACATTTTGCCCTACGTTAGGCGAGTTATAATTTTTTTTCTATTTTTTCAAGAAAATCCCCATTTTTTTTATAAATGGCTTAATTTTTTTAAAATTAATGATCAAGGTGTCAATTAAATGATTTATTTTTATTGTTTAGTGATGTCTTATTCAGATTTAATCATAATTTCATACAAACAATGAAACAAAAACATAACATACCCTCTCAAACATCCATAACCCAAGAAGAAAAAATGTGATGTCCACTTTACAAGGTAAATTAAAAAAAAAATTATAAAGTGTGGGATTTTAAAATGCTTTTAAAAACTACCCTAGTTAATACTCTTTGTAACGGTATGTAACATGTACCATAAATACTCGGATAACTCAACAAAAAACCGATTTGTCTGAAAGAATGCCTTAAAAGGGTGACGACCAAACTAGTCAATTGAGCAGGTAAAATCCTTTTGTTACAGATAACATAACGAAAAAGTGCAATAGGTTTAGCTATGGCTATGTGTTAGATAAGTTAATGAATAAATTACATTAATTTATCTACATTAAATTAATGTAGATAAATTAATTTACATTAAATGTATTGCAATTTTTCTACTTTATGACGGGCTGATAAAAAAAAAGCAATTCAATTTTTAAATAATTTATTGTAAATCTTGTTCAAATTGTTGTCCATTATTTCTAATACATGCGTAACATCTCTTTCTTATTTCCGTTGTGGTATGGCTTAGCCTAATTTCTTGCTTCATTATCAGAAATGCATTATTTATTTTTTCTATTAACTGTTCTCTTGTGTCAATGGTTTCCGTATACACAAGATCTTTAGCACGGCCCCAGACATAAAAATCCAGAGGTGTCAAGTCCGGCGATCTTGCAGGCCATGGGATAGGGCCATTTCTGCCAATCCAAGCGTTGGGAAATGTATCGTCTAAGTATTCCCGGACTGCTAATGTCCAGTGCGCCGGGCAGCCATCTTGTTGATAAACAATTGGCTCTTGATTCTCGACATTTGGAACTCCATCCATGAGCTCGGGTAAATCATTTATCAAAAAATTTTGATAAATAACGCCATTCAAATTGTCTGGTAGATAATGTGGGCCAATTAGTGTATTACCAATTAGCCCTGCCCAAACGTTTACCGCAAACTTCCTTTGAAAGGCCACCGCTCTTTTCTTTTTTGGGTTTTGATCCTTTGGGGCCCAATGATGCAAATTATGAAAATTTGTAATGCCTTCCCTTGTAAATTTTGATTCATCCGTCCACAGGATACTTTTTAAGAAGTCGTGGTTATCAAGATCCATGTGTAGCAAGAGGCGACAAAACTGAACCCGTCTTTGGTAGTCATTTTCTTCGAGACCTTGCACGGGGGTGAAATGAAAAGGATACTTTCCATTCGCACGAAGAACAGACCACACTTTCCATGCGCTGAGATTTAGCGTTGCAGCTACAGTGCGGATACTTGTTGTGGGGTCTTCTTCAAAAGCATCCAGAATACGTTCTTCATCAGCAACATTACGTTGTCTGGCAACTCCAGGTTCACGGCGATTTAAATTGCCAGTTTCCCTTAAGCGTCTAAAGGTCGTCTCAAAAGTATGACGATTAGGTTGACGTCTATTGGGAAAACGCTCTTCGTAAATTCTTTTTGCTTCTCGTCCATTTCCATCAGCTTTCCCGTATGCCATCAGCATATCGGCGTATTCTTCGTTAGTAAAAGCAGCCATTAAAAACAGCAGCAATAACAAAATAACAAAACTTAACAGAAGAAAACGCAAACAATGCGCGGAGCGGAGTTAAAAACACGTGAGGTAGCAGAGAACGACAAGTCTCGACTGGTCTCGACACATGCACGACAGGGACACAGAGCGCGGGGGGGCCGATGGGTGTATTGTTAACCGATGAAAGAGATAGCACGCTATTTTAGCTTTGTTAGAATGAGACAAAAGTATTTTACCTGCTCAATTGACTAGTTTGGTCGTCACCCTTTTAAGGCATTCTTTCAGACAAACCGGGTTTTTTGGTAGGTTATTCGAGTATTTATGGTACATGTTACATACCGTTACAAAGAGTATTAACTAGGGTAGTTTTTAAAAGCATTTTAAAATCTCACACTTTATAATTTTTTTTTTAATTTACCTTGTAAAGTGGACATAACACTTTTTCTTTTTGGGTTATGGATGTTTGAGAGGGTATGTTATGTTTTTGTTTCATTGTTTGTATGAAATTATGATTAAATCTGAATAAGACATCACTAAACAATAAAAATAAATCATTTAATTGACACCTTGATCATTAATTTTAAAAAAATTAAGCCATTTATAAAAAAAATGGGGATTTTCTTGAAAAAATAGAAAAAAAATTATAACTCGCCTAACGTAGGGCAAAATGTTATTTAATTAGGCGCAACAAGTAACCAACAGCGTTACCTATCAACCATTTTCCTATGGCTACTCACCCTCCAAACACCCTGTATATATGTATATTTTCATAATATGTACAAATAGCGAAATTTTATCAAAATTTATTAGCGGTTGATACCTTTACCTACTCGTAGTAGCATTTTAAAAAGTAAAACATAAAGCCCTTTAAAGATCTTTGCTCTTTACTTAAAAATACAGCAGACAGTGATTGACTTTCACGAACAATAAAATATATTACTCACAATAATAAGGTAGCAATTACCAGCCGGTTCATAAGTCAACCCTTCAAGAGTGGTTGTACGGCCAGGTACAAGTAAATTACTGCACAAATAATTTACTGAACAAGTAACAACATCACAAATCCTACGTCAATTGGCAGAACGTGATAGTTCATTCACTCGAGCAAATGTCTTCAAATGCGAGTCCGTTTAGATTTAATATACTGCCTTCGGGCGGCTCGCTTTGTGCTTTAAACGTAACGTAGCATTAGTTAGTTTACTGTCTCGTTGGCTTCACAATACGTGGTATGTCACTGAATTACAGAACATAACACCGAGAGTAGGTTTAAAGTAGCCTTCATATGTACCTCACTTGAGCCACAGGGACATGGAATTTCGGGATGCCTTATGAATAAAATGGTCTGTCTGAAGTGCCCTGAACGATGTATATGTGTACGTTGCTCGAGCAATGTAGGTACAGTCAGGAACATACTTCGCTCAAGCACCGAGATATATCTCTCACATAAATATCTCATAGTTGCGAAACTGAATTTAGAACAAGATAGTCACTACGACACATTGCAAAAAACAGAACCCTTATAGTTTCGTCATGTCCGACTGTCTGTCTGTCCGTCCGTATGTCACAGGCATTTTACTTAAAGACTACTCATTGAATATTGATTGAATTTGCTGAAAAGCTGTCTTGTAGTAGCCGCTACTTAGTTTGATAGCTATATAATAAAAAAAGATATTTTTAGGAGGGGGGCACTCCATTCATCTAACAGAAGCTGTTTTTTTTAGCAAACATCAACTTGTGGCACATCATACGACAGGTCTTTCAAAAATATTTTAAGGTTTCTAAAAAACTTTTTTGTTTGAGTGAATATTTTTGGAAATAATCGCTCAGAAAGTTGCATAAATTGTTCCCCCCCCCCCCTTATCTTTGAACCGTGTGCCCAAAAATTTAAAAATAGGTACTAGATACTTTAAACTAAAATTATTTCGGACATGATCGTATGTACTGTAATTGAGTTATTGCCGAAAAACTGCGTTTCTCAACAAAAGGGCGTAGGTGCTATGAACATACGCTCTTCTGCAGACGCAATTATTTAAGGCTGCGAAACCTTACCCAGTTTTTTATAGATTTGAAATGTTGCGTTTCTTTAGCTACTTATGTAGGTAGATGACTCCACGTATGAATGGAACCTTCTGTACTCTTAGTAGATATTTTATGGTTACAGCAAATAAAGATAGCAAAGCAGCATTATGTGCAATGTACACTTGATAATGCAGGATCGCGACCTACGACAAGCTACATACTTCAATATTATAACTACTCATTGCTTATATAATATTCTTGTGCATTTATGTTGTTATTAATGTGCTGTTATTACCTGCATATAGGTATCTATATGCAGGTAATAACAGCACAAAACACAGAGAGCACAGAAGGCAAGCTTCACGCAGACACACTCGAGAAACACACACATAGACACTGTTCACGGACACGGAATCTTCGAATATTTTCGCAACAACGTCTTCGATTTTCCGTGTCTGTGTGAAGTCTAGCTTCTGTTCTCCCAGAGTTTTGTGTGACAGGCCAATAGAATTGTAATTAAACTGTGAAACATCGCGTATCTAACACTAACGCTACGAGTAGCAAACAGGTTTTATTATATGGGAGGTAATTATTATCATTGCACACACACAAATTGCAGTTATTCATTTTATATCTAGCAAGTAAAGTTGCACCATAGCAGCGCCAATTACGCTAGGTGGTATAATTAAGGGAACAGACGAAACGAGATTCAAGCCGATCAATTTAAATAGGTTTCAAATTTTATGGTTCCGCCACTTAAAAAGTAACGATTTAAATCCTTGGGTTGGCGTAGGGTTGCCTTATTACTAGAGAGTCGCGCGCAGGAAGAGTCTCATAAAAAAAAAGATATTCGAGCGAGAACCGGCCCCGGGGACCGGCCTGGCCGGACCGGTGTTGTCACATAACTTATAGTAATAACAGCCTCGCCAAGATATGTTGACGGAAACCACGTATCACGTCAAGTACCGCCGGAGACAACAACGTTTCTTATTGACTCGCGAATTCTCATTCAGGTAAGGAAATTGTACTCGTTACAGTCCCACTGTGAAACTAATGACATATACAACAGCCTAGTATATACAACTAGTATGTCAGTCGCCTAAAACGCAAAGCTTTTTTTTACAAAAATATTGCCTTACACAAAAAAAAAACCTATTCTAACAGTACCTTAATCATCTAGATCGGTTCTGGCGTTTAGAAGTTATTATGGAATAATGAAACTTACAGACATACATACATGAACTCAACATTAGGTACCCTCCTTTTTAGGGGCAATCATGTAAAAAAAAGTTTTTGTAAATATATCTGTTATGGTAAGTGTGAATCGAAAATTATTAATAGTTGTCTATTATCATTAATAATTACCGGTATTCGTGGTAAAAGTAAGAAATTAACCACCTTTAGGTACTGATGATTATTAATAATTTAACCTTAGTACGGACAAATACAATAAATTAGTTAAATTTAACTACCGTATATGTATGTATGTATGGTATTTAACGCGTTTTTGTATGTGTTATAGTCTTTTTGTTACGAATTAATGATGATGATTAATTATTGAGAATGATGGTTGATGATGATTGGTAATGAAGATGTTGATTAAATTGTCAAGTTCGCGTTAGTAAAAATTGTTATCGCCCAGATCTTAGAATCGCATCTTCTCCGGCGCTATGGGAAGTGTAGACTCTTAGCTCTTGCGAAATAAAACATGGGTGTTTTAAAAAAACACCCTCAAGGTGTCTCAAACAAGGACCACGTGAAGTTGGAGTGGACTAACTTGGTTCTGTATTTAATTGACTCTGGTTTATGTGAGGTACAAAAACCAAGGCCTACTGGACAAATAAATTAGAGTCTTATTTTAATTTATTACTTTTACCAACCAAAGTAGATAATTATTAATAAAAACCCAAAAGGTGATAAATTTCAATTTTATTGTCACATTTACCAAATCATGAGATAATTATTCATAATGACACATAATTATTAATAATTTTCAAATAATCACTCTTTCCGTAATATAGTATTAGTTTGATAGCTCTATCACAGACAAAATCCACTCTAAAAATGTAATCTTGGAAGTACTTAGTTGGTGCTTATTGCGCCAACATATCAAATCTGTTGGAAGAGATAGCGATGTAAAGTTGCGAGATATTATCGCAAGGTTGACATCTTCTAATTTTCCCACCGTAAATTAAAAAAAAAGCACCCCTAAATTGTTCATAAGAAATTTGAAAATATCTAGTTAAAGAATACTAGTGTGAGCCGAGAGAAGATTCTAATAAAGTCCCTGAAAATAAAAACCATCCATCCTAGTTTTCCATACCCAGCACATTTTCCCAATATTTAGGGGGGGGGGGGGGGGACCCTATGTTGGCAACCGTGCATGCAATGTGCGCCGTCCATCTTGCGAGTAGGCCGGGAGTATAACTGATCAGTAATCACATCACTAATCTGTCTATGCCTTCATGAAGCGGACAGCTAAGTTGGGAATATGACAGTTAACATGTGTAATGTTAAGTTTTTTAGGGAAATTTCCCTACTAGCTAAAAATACTACTCTACCTACTCACCTTGACCAATATTATGTGTAATTATTGGGTATCTCTTTTCTACTATTATAAAATTGTGAGTAAACTATATCAACTAACTAAGGGTTTTGGTATAAGCTAGTAGTATCATATAATAGGCATAGTAGCGTGTGTTTGTGAGATTTTGGTTATCGGACTACCCACTTTGTTCCGAAGATGTTTAGAGATTCTAGACGTCTTTGTGTGCGAGAGTACGTTGCTCGAGCGAAGTAGATTATTGAAGCTTTCCTATTTTGTATCGCTGGTCAGCAGTCATCGATCATTGTGACCTACAAAAAAGCCCTAACTAAAAACCCAGACTCACAGCATTATTATGATATAACGAAGCATCAAAACAGATGTTCTGTTACTATAAGTTACATAACGTTTCTCATCACTACAGCTATGAAAGTTAGCTAACGTTCAAAATTGGGATCAAATAAAAATAATCAGTGAATAGATAATTATATACCTACGTTGAATGATAGTCAGAAGCTTCCTAATAAATGGCTTGCCTGGCAAAATATTCAGATAATACAAACAAAAAAAAAATCCGTCGGGATCTACCATTTACTTTAAAATTTTTATTACAAACTAGTAACAGATTTAAAAAAAAATCGAGATAGTTCTCTCTACTCGTGTAGTGAGAAAATTTCATTGTAATGGAACTAATATACCTATATAGGCTTAACCTTTTTTTAGAAACAAACGTGTGTAGATACTGTAGCTGGGACCTGGCGGTCTGAATGAGACTTACATAAAACAAAAAAAACCGTTTCTAAATCGTATTAGCCAAGCCACCTCCGAGAATAGAAAATAACGTTTTGGGGAAACATGAGCACTGTAGCGCCCCCTGGCGGTCTAGAACATTGAAACTTATTTAAGAACACGCTCGGGAATTAGACTTATACAACGCAAAAAAACCGTATTTAAATCGGCGCAGCCGTTTTCCAAATAAAATGATAACAGAACCTTACCCCAACCGCATATACAGTCTTCGTGGCCGTCGCGGGTAAAAATTAATACATCCCGTCCTTAATTAATATCTTTGATTCTCACGACATCTTTAAATTGACCCACATCACATAATACAAATTTAAATATTTTTTTCTCAGAAGGCGTCCCGAGATTCCGTGTTCGTGAGAAATGTATATGAGTGCGTTCCTCGAGTTAACTTCTGTACTCTCGGTATATTGTGCACAGTGCCATGTCCTTTACAGAAACACGTTTGAAGCAAACGAATAAGCTGAGCAGCTAAAAAACACCACGACTATGGTACAAAATGTTCACGCAAATGACGAATGGAAGCCGGTCAATTGAAACGTGTCACAGTGAGGCATTTCTCTCAGCTGTTCACGGCGATTTGTTGGTGATAACGAAAAAATCTTTGCGACGTGTTACTCGATAAAATTCTAAAACATTGTAGAATGCATAAGTCTACTAACGGAAATACAAATAACAAGTATTTGGACTTACCTCGGAACTCTAAAACTATATCCAGAAGACCGAACAAAGCAGTTTAAAAGATGTTGGAAGCAGAATTTCTCTGAGTGCACCGGCTGCCGGTCACCACGCAATGTGGTTATCAGTCGTATAAGTTTTGATTATGCGTCGATTACGGGCCCAGCTGATTCGGTGCGCGGGCGCAGACGGGCGCGGGGGGGGGGCGTCCGTCGACACCGAGCTCGCCTATTGGCTGAACAGCTCATAATCTTGCGCGAATGGGCTGCCCACTGCGCACGCGACTCTTATTATTCCTCGTACTATTTGCTTCTTGGGACTTGAAATGTCCATTTTATGCGTCGTCGGTTAGTAAGTATCCGAGACGCGTAATGTGCCTCCTAGCTTAATGCCACCGGATACTTTATAAACGATACCAGTTTCTGCTGATCGCTGCAGATTTGCAACTAGATTTGAAATCAGGTTGTAATTTCTTATAAATTATAGGATCTGATATCCATATTATATAGTCTAATGACCAAGTAGAGGTTGGGCATTTAGGATTCCAGTTCAAGTTGAGAAACTTTAAAGTGGCGAGTGTAAGCACTTGTCTTGCCAAGCTCGAATGGTGAATTCAAAATAACTAAGCAGCAGATAGTAATCTGTGAGCCGTGTTGGAGCCGAGGTCATACACTAAGCATTAAGATAACAAAGTGGACCTAATTTCGAGTTTCAATGGTGCTGATTGTCAGTTAGCCGTGTACGGGATAACGACGACCGAGATAATCCTAATAGCAACTAAAAATTCCGATCTTGTATTTCAAACACACACTAACCCTGAATTTTAGCATTGGTATATTTCGTAAAACGACAGTCCAAGTTTTAATTATTTCGAAATAGGTACGTTGTTTGCATAACGGGCATCAAATTCCAGCGCTTTAAACTGTTTTAAGCGTAACACGTTTCTACAATATTGCTTATGTGGTCTTGAAAATGCAAAATGTGTAGGATATTTGATACCAAAACTAAGAAGCGCAGCGTCGGAGCAAGGAACTCTGAGTAGTGTTCACGTGATTGGCCAAAATGTCGTTGGAACAGAATATGTGCACTTTTTAATATTGTTGTTAACGAGGTACGACGGGTCGTGGTCGCCCGTCCGGTCAACAACTAAACAAGATCGTATAAATATTTTGTAATACATTTACGAGTTACAATGGAGCAAAACATAAGCAACAAGCCAGTTGGGTCACCGGCCACCGCATTGTTTGTCAGAATTAGTTATCGGCGCTATTGTGTCGACCTCGAACCCAGGAATCATCAGCATGCTAATGACACAGCGATGGATCCAGAACGAACCGAGCTGTGTTATGCGGTTAGCAAGCGCGAGTTGCGAAACAACCAGCCTTCTAAACTTTACTAAACGGGCGAAAACTGCCGATCTTATAGAATGTAGCCAATTATAAACTAAATATTACGCACTGTATAATGCCTACAATCACCAGCGGCGGACATTCCCCCGATTATCTGCACTAATAGCGACTTTGATGAATTTACGAAGCAATTTTAGTAATCATACGGCCGACTGTAATTTTCGCAAATAGAAACAGTGAACACCAAGTCGTGATTTTGTACGTTCGCTGAGTAATTACTAATACAATGTACGATCCTACCATCGAGAAATTATTGCGACAAAAAAGTTACATCGAGAAAATATCCGGCTCCATTGACATGGACTAAGTAATGGCCACCAAGATTTTCCATGGGCGTACGAGGTACAGTTACTCGGGTAGGTTTTTCTCTGACAGTCGTGGCAGGAGGCAAGTGTACGTCGAGGCAGCATGCTTTTTGTACGCCACGACGCGACGCGCGCGCCATCTTGGGAACAGCGCGCGCGCAGGGGGCCCATTCACTGCACAATTGTCAATTGATGGGACGAAACACGATTCACGAGCTGTACGTTAGGGCTACCAGGAAAAATGTTAAAAATATTTATAAAAAAAAAAAGTTATACTCAACGGGAATAACTTTCATGAATTCAGATTTGCGTCCTAGGGAATACTATGTATGTAAAATATATATTTTGCTAACTTTTATTGATTGTGCAAACAAATCAAAATCTCATTTATTCTAGCTTAGGCGGGTTAGTATTTTTATACGACATTTGATTTGCTGTTTTGAGCGTTCTGCTAAGTTTTTTTCGAATTTGGATAATACAATCACGCTGATCAAATGCCCTTATGATAATATCTCTCGTGGCTGGTGAGACAACCCTGGGTGCTCGCATCCGGTAGCCATCTCCTAAGTACCGTGAGTCTTCGGAGAAATGCCCACCAATTAATTTATCCACTTTTGGACATATGTTTTATTCATAATATTAATGACGCACGACTCACGACACACACACGGTTCGGTGCGCCAGGAATTTTAGGATCGGTCACTTCTACCCTTTTTGGATTTTGGCTCTGCGATTTATAATGTTCAAGAAATGTTTTGAATGGTTGGTTGTTTTGTCTAGCTTTTAGTGATGGGAACCGAGTGTCTTCGCTGGAAGTATGTGCAAGTGAATCTAAAATATGAGATGGTTGGTACAATAAACAGACCGCTGTGTTAAACACACATTTAAAATCTGGACTAAAATACATTTGTAAATGGAGATTTATACTTTATACTATTTATTTTATTGGAGAAGTGACTCGTTTGGAGTTTCGATCATGCTCATGATGCAAAGCCTGGTTTCTAATGAAACAGTAACTTCGAATAAAACACATTTCATTGTCTTTCACAAAAAGTACTTAATCTGCTAATCAGCAGAAGCCTCTCTTGACAAAGATCTTTGTACGAGACCGGCATGGAATTGTGAAGAAATTGACACTACCTACTAAATTTTCTAAACCAAGGGTTACGGAACGTTGCTATCTAGAGAAAAAGCGCATATCAAAAATATGTCTAGTTAGATTCACGTCGTATATTACAAAGCGCATCAAAGGCGAAGGGTTCATATCTTTCTGAGGTAGCTCGATACAAAAATGTATATTGATGGACCCGGATTTTTTTCGCCTATAGGTACTTATCAGAATTCCAAAGTAACCGTATATAATTGTATTTAATAAAACCCCTTCGCTAAAGAGCGTAGCACTACGTTTCATCCAAAACAGTTGACTAGCAAATACATTTAACAAACCATTTAAAAACAAGTTGGCAGCTTAACCAGCCGTATAATTCGACGCATTTATCGAATAAAGAACTCTCCAAATACGTGTGTAGAGTATAATACAAGCACATAATTACAATAATGAGGCTATTCGTGGTGATGATGTCACAGTCAGTGTACAAGACAACATTCGAGAGGCTTGCGTTTGCGCATGGGTACGTGGGCGCGCCTGTCGTACGCGCATCGGCCACCTGAACAACAGTGATGTTTGCGTGAAAGACCAATCAACATCCATCCATCCTTACAAAAGTGAGGAGAAGATTAGGCTTAGCTCAAACTTAGCTTATATGTATAGTTTTTTTAGTATCTAGTATTCCCGCAGGAGAGTCTGTTCCATTAAAATCCGTTCAGTGGTCTTTGCGCGAAAGACCAATCCTCACGAAAGTGAGGAAAAGATTAAGCTTAGCTCAAACTTAGCTTATATGTAGTTTTTTTTTAGAAGATATCCCGCAGTTGGGTACAAGCCCTGTGTCGCGGGGGACTTTACAAACATACAAGTCACGGAAACAAAGTAGGATGGACTTTGTCTTAGACTCGAAACAACAATTTCTGGATCACACAAAGTGGTGTCAGTTATAGCTTCACAACGCATGCTAATCGATGAAATTATAGACATCATTTATAGGTACTGATCTAAAATTGTGTCAAGATTTCGCTAAAGGTCCAAAAATGTCAAGGGTCAGCGTACACTGTATCAAGTTTTTGGTAGTTTGACGTAAGCCTAAGCACGCTAAAACCATTAGATTTTTGTAAACACACAGAAGTTCAGACAGACATTTCGACCCAGCCAGTAAAACTAAACTATCTAAACTGTTATTGTATTAAATCAGACGTAAAACTGGAAAAATTAGAAAACTGTAAAGCAGTTCGGTCCTAAGCCCAATCTCCCTTAGTAAGTTAAGGGAACAGTGATTGCACCTTTTAGAATGTTAAAGCCAGACAGAAAACACTGCAAAAGCATACTCAACCTAGCCCGCACTGTGAGAAAAACCTTCTGATTTTATTGTCACAATTCTATAACACATTAAGTATATTATATGGATGCACACGGTCTTGTGGTTAAAGTACATGTGCAACAGACTGTGCATCCATAATATCCGGTAATATCTTTTCTGTGATACAAATTTGACGGGGTGCGGTGTAAATTTACGAATCGTTAAAACCGCAGTGCCGGCTTAGGCCTTAAATATGTGAGTTATTGGTTAATCTCTGTGCTGATATTACTACTACCGTGACAGAAATTCGTTAAGATTAAACATTATTGTAATTATAGTTTGGTACGTACAACAATTCCTACTTTACAATTGATGTAAACATCCATATACATTTAGTAAAATTCCTACGATTTGTAGCAGACATTTTTGTATTTTTTAGATTGTTTAATGTTTACGACGAAGATGGCGTGACGCCAAAATACCAGGCACTTAAAAATCTGTAAACACCACATTGATCTTCCTAGCAATCAAGCTAGCAAGCTACATACATATATATACCTACTCTTACTAAACAATTTTAATAGAGACTACCCGGTCAGTAGTCGGTGTGATTAGTGATTAGTCCACAAAAATCACTAACTAGTCACTATTTGTACTTTATTCAAATTTAACACACACAGTAGAGTGTACTGTGTGTGTTAAATTTGAATAAAGTATTATATTATTAACATTTAATTTAAGAATCAGACTAATAACTTTTTTTTTGTAAAATGGTTTACTTGACGTTTCGACTGATTTGTACCGACCGTGATCTCAAGATGACCTAACTTGTGACCAAAATCAGTGCAATCCGGTCGAAACATCAAGTAATCCATAAGATTATTAAACTCACCAGGCATATTATTACAGTTTTACCAAAAATTAAATGTTTAAGAAAGCTAGTCAGCGAAAGTCATATTTGGTCCATCTCTAAATCTTACCTATTATAGATATCAATCCACAATCTATAAAACCGTGTATTATTTATTATAAGCACTTATTAAACGTATCATAAATATAATAACACATAAACAATAATATAATATATGTACATGACCGAGCCGCGACACATCGGCTACTGAATATGGTGCGATAAACAGCAGTTCGGGGTTATCATCGTGTGATAACAATTAGTATCAAAACATATGATAACACTTGTTTACCAGCCTGCTTGTTCTACCTGAACTGCTCGCTTGTTATTTAAATATATGTATATATATAGGAGTGTTGGATCCATGTCCTTATGCTTAGGCCTACTCTCGGAGATGGATAATGGTAGCAAAAATGTCATATTTTTCCCCAAATTTCTGTCTGAATTGAAATTTTAGTTTTGAAAATGATGGCAGCTTAGATTGCCGTCAACTTCGTAAATTAATCAATGATTTAGTAGGTAAACGAAATAAAGATTTCCATTCACTCTGAATTCGGTCGGTTCGTATAGAATGGAATGTATTTCCCTGTGTTATTTATTTTAGCTTTCATTGATTGCCAACCAATTGATTTGTAAGGGAAAATAAATACTGTACCTAATGTAGATGACGTGTGATGTGACGGGTTCTAATTTCAATAGGCCATAACTATACATACATACATTACATTGAAGCTTATAATTATAGTGTTACTAAGTTTGGTCGCAAAAGTTTGATTTTCATTGAAATTAACGGACCCCCATTTCACTCATATATCGTTTGAATTTTTAAAAATCCGTTCTTATCAGATCCCTACGTCATTTTAACAATCTGTTTGTAATTCCATTAGTGGTTTGAGCTGTGTGTTATTATCAGTCAGTCACGAATCACGATTTCATTTTATAGTAGGCTTAACTAATGTGAAATTTACTGAATTACAAAATTGTAATGATATCAGAATAAGGCCAGAAATGTAATGTTGTATTGTTGACTAGTACCTAATAATAATATGACAGGGAAGTTTTCCAGTTGATGATGACGTTTATTTTGTGGTGATACGAGTTAGGCATTTGTAGACTATTTTTAATGATCTCACTGCTGGAAGTCAGACCAATCTAAGTGGGCACAAAATGTCACCTGTCATGCGGAATCTTGAACACTAAGCATTATTAGGTAAATCAAATAGTCTTGCCCCGAGTTTTTTTCAATTACTTGCTCCGTTTACCTTTTTCCAAAAAAAAACCTGCATTATTTGAACATCGTAGATTTAGGGTTTGGACTGGGCAACTGAATAAATAAGACAAGATTTCCAGTTCTAAATATCAGATGACATGTTAAACAATGTTTGTCATTTTCACTCCTGAATTTCCATCAGCAAAACAACCAATGGAATGTTGCCTTGGTACTCCTATGTCCACAGACAAGGACATCTGCTTACACCACCTAGGCCGTATGCTTGTTTACTACCTTAGTCATACAAAAAAGAACTACCATTATTGTTTCCAAACATTATACGTAAAAAATATCTGGTTGTAATCAGCAATTGGTTCCACCAATTTAAGCTCAGGTTAGACCGGTCTAGTTTGGTCAAGGCAATCCTGGTCTTAATTGTTTACAATAACAGGTAATTTAAATACATAAACTGTTAGTGCAAGATGATAAAGCTGGCTACTATCGGTTTAAAGTGGATAAGCTGTGTATAGGTTACTGTTATCATGGTTATATCATGTCTACGAGATCACCTTTAGCCTTTAGTGCCATTAGTAAGTGTTGTTTCTTTGATCATAACTCGGACATTTTCAAAATATGTAAACAAATGCGTCCTAATAACCTATTATGCACACCAGTCATAAGTTCCAGGAGGCCTACTCTAATTCAATGAAAACTAAGTTGAGAGAAGAGAAGCCAGGAACATCTATTTAATCCACTCGTTCCAGAAAATCGCCCATGGGTTCGAACTTCTTGTGCTAATCCAAAAAATAATTAGAATATTAATTTTCTTAAGTTTACGGGGACAGGGCAGGACAGGATAAACGAAGATTCATAAAGGGGTATGCCCACCAGCAGTATCGCTAGTATTTACGTTGTGCCACAAGTTGATTAAATGTATAATTCTTGTTTCTAATTATAACGTTATTATATAATGATATGGAGTCTCACATTTGCCGGAATATTGAGATGCAATTATTAGTCTTTCAGTTTATTTATTTCCTTTTTTTCGTATGAAGTTATTTTTAACGGTGGTAACACTATTACAAAAATAAAATCGTAATATCGATTAGGGTTATTATCGATTTTTATTAAATAATTAATTTAAATACTCTATTTAATTGTTGCACCGTTTGAATGTAAAGAACGATAATATTTTTACACATACTTTTTAATAAGCATATTCTTTGATACCTTTAGATTAGGACCCGGCTCGATTAAAAATAAGAACATAGTAATGAATTATAATAAAAAAATCGATTTGTATAGGATATGACAAAAGTTATGGCAACACTGAAATGTAATGTCATGTCACTTGTTTATCTGTGCTTATAGCTTGTTTGGCGGCGGCCCAATATGAAAACAGTTTAAAGTATTAATAACAATTAGCTTTTGTTATTTCTCGTGTTGTGTATGATATTGTGGTTACATTACGTGAGTTTGAGATAGAGACTCCATATACATAGTAACAATCAGAAATATTTTGTGAGACAGAGACTCGTACCAATATTGTGACAATTGTGAAGTGTTTGTGAGATAGAGATTCGGATTATATATCACTGCAAAGCCGAATTCATAGCCATAAACTAGTGTTACAAATCATGTGTAATACATAATTAATACGCAATATCATAGTTATGTCCTATTTTCAAAAAAAAAGTGTATATAAATATTTCGATTTTCGAAGTTCATCTACCCATATCAATTAAACCCGGCAAATTAGGTAAAACACTGTTGGTTTTTCTGAAAGTATATATTAATGTCTACGTAAATCAGTAGTTTTCATCTTGGCACAACAAAATTTGTAGCAATACTAAATTCCATAGTCACTTGAACAATCGCCTTTAGTTTTGAAGAAAGAGAGTAAGCCTTACATGGGAGTCACTATACTAATGGATAAGTCAAGTCAATTGGACGTGGCAACTCCATAATCGTTTTTGACCAACTATATCCAAGAAAGAAAGAGCTCATGGGGCTTGCGACTTGCCTCTGGTTAAATCCACCTACTTAATAGAGTTTTGATAAGGCAAGGGATTTACCATTTGCATCCTTCCTAAAACTGAACCAGTTCTTGAGCTTAACTGCACCATAAAGTTTGGCAATTGTCCACACTTGCATAAACAAGACATAGTTTAGCTTGGTCTTCTGGCAGGTGAAGAGAGATGGTCCTCACCGAAAGAAGACTTACAGAAGATGTTTAGGCGTAGACTGGATCTGTCCTTGAGCACAACTCCACGATGAGCCTTGAAAAACATAACATCATGTAATTCAACTGCGGTTCTCTGGAATGGCTTTCCCCGGTCTGACAGTGAGAAGAATTCTGATATGTTATGCTCTCAATAATTCTCAAATAAATATAAATTTTAATGTAATGTTTTATATCCTTTCTTCCTGTTTACGTCCGGTAATAAATAATAAAGGATAACGGAAACTGTGCATACAAAACAATAGTATTTACAAACCGCACAGTTTAGAGTAAACATTCCTGTGTTTAATTGATATTTAAATTACTAATAATAGTTGTTTGTGAAGGACCAAATTCATTCGATAAGACAGACTAGGTCAGCAGACCTCTTGCGTGGCGCTCAGAAACGTAAATTTGGATTTATAAATTATCTTTGAATGGAACATTACTACATATTACATTGTCTAAAAATCTATACTAATATTATAAAGCTGAAGATTTGTTTGATTAATTGAACGCTTTAATCTCAGAAAGTACTGGTTCGGGAAAAAAATAGTGTTGGATAGCTCATTTATCGAGGAAGGTTCTATAACATCACGCTACGCCCAATAGGAGCGGAGTTTCAATAGAAAATGTTCCAAAAATAGGAACAAAATTTACTAGTTATTGCTCTTAACTGAGCACAATATAATCAAGACTTAAGTTTCGATGAGCTTTGAACACTGAATCACAAAATTATCGAGTGTACTCGCATCGTCCAAGATCAAATGTCAAAGCAAAACATTACCGAACACGTCCCACCTTATCAGAATGATGCAGCTGATAACGATGTTATCAGACAATCGATCACGTCGATAAATATATTATGCTTTTTGCATCAGCATCGTTTAAAAAAACAAAAGCAGATAAATTTATCAAAATGTAAGTGCGACCACACTTCAAATAAAAGAACAGTATGACGTCAACTAAGCAATTAAGTGCAGTCTATAACATTATTTTCATAATTATTCAAAGTATAGGTACTGTGTATATGGCTCAAATGTATTGCCTAAGACGTTTATTAATACGACCAATGACGTAGAAATACAAAATACCTATATACCAAGAGTATAAAACTTAGCTAAAGTTAGCTGTTGTAGTTACCTTTAGCTAAGTTTCTTGACAACTTCAGGCCACATTGTTTGGTAGGCGTTATAAAATTTCCTGTCTATAAGCAATGTATGTAAGCGATGTGTTCGTTGTTCTAGCATGCGTTTAGGTTACCTTTTGTACATTCAGTACATCGTAGCAAATAGTAATACATGTATTAGAGGAAACAATGGAAAAGTACCACAAGAATATTTAGGCCTAGCAGGCGGATATCACCTGTTTGTAGAGCACTTTAAACCCCAATAAAGTGCCGTTATCAATGTCGTGGAAAACTTTAATAAAGTGATAGCACGTGGTCTCTGAAATCTAATTATGTTATTAGTGTTATTAGTTTGCGTGCGCGCATGACGATGGCATGGCCGGCTTGATAACGACCTGCAGCGGACGAGCAGACTGCGCGGGCGCACGTAATAATATACTTGATAAATAAATATCGGTTCCGACTGTTACGGTCGTTGGACAGTCATTTATACCGATTTTAAAGAAATTTGATAAACAAAATTACCTATTAGTTTTGTCTTTGTTCCATGATTTTATTTGTGAACTCCTCGGTGACACACGAATTATTCACATACAGGAGTAGATTCCTAGGGAGTTCATTTGCAGGGAAAACGATTATGACGGAAATGTATCACGAGTATTACCATCAGGTCTTACTCATTTTCATTGATAATATCTGAGACACTTTGATTTCCATTAAGATGGGCACAATCCATAATCAAGATCTAAAATAGTCATGTCATGTTTCCGTATTGGAGCCTGAATATTTTGTACCATTTTGATTTGACAATACAGGCAAGTACTTAGCACTCTTACTATAAGTTCCTGAGGTTTTTGCTAATTTCTGATTCCTTGAAATATTCAAGGCATAATATGAACAGAATATGGACTAGGGGACAGGATATGGATGTCATTGTCATCCTCTGTATTCCTTTTGGCAGGGGACTGCTATAGATTCTGGCTTATAAGAGTTAGGTACGTACGAATAGGTCGGTGTTGGTGTTATAAGACCAGAATATAAATAAAAAAGAGATCCTATAATTTCGTTTTGAAAAAGACCCCTAAAGAGCCACAGAAATAACACTCAAGCAAAAACCGATATAGAGCCTAACAAAGCGAGCAAATTGCAAATGCAACAAGTTATTAAAATGCAAGTGGAAATGACCATCACGACCATGTAACAGTTAGGTGATAAACTATCTTTGAGCTCTGTTCAACGCACATGTAAATGTCCCTGGAGCTAATGCCGTGACGACATCACTGATGTCACCACATTCAAGATTGCTGATAGCGTGAATGGCACTTGTTTTGGTATCTGCAGATGACACAAACACTGGTGACAAGTTATCAAGTGTTTCTAAGTACTAGAAGGCATATAGTGCGAGAATTATATTATGGTTTAATGATTTTTAGAACCTATCTCAAAACTATGACATGCAGACAGCTTTACATAGATGCCAATCACCTACTTACTATACATTTTTATTACTATAACTTTTTATAGATAATTACTACAAGTTTACTATTTTTACCATGTATGTAACTTAGTGTAGCTACTCCCAATCAATAACTATTTATTATTAAAATTGCTCGACGTTTCGACCAGGTTGCACCGGCCGTGGTCACAAGCGGACTGTCGCAGCGATGTTAAGACTCGGTAAGGCCGATGAATCCACACCCTCACTTTTCTGTTTCTCGAAATGTTATCCCAATCAATAACCCAAAGAACTAAATGTTCTGAAAAATCGATTAAAAGTTATGATCATTAAGTATCTAATTGTTAAGAATATTTAATTCTAAGACATTTAAGGAAATTTGGAAGAACAGCACCTAACACTTTCATAGGAAAGAAGATATAAATAATTATTCTTTAAATTAATATTTACTTTCAATAACAAAAGGTTATAATCAATTGTTATATTATTATTTTATATTATAACAATTTGATGTGCAACTGTGTAATTCTATAAGTACTTACCTACCTACAAGTCCAAAATCTATTAGACATAATACTTAATTATCATTTTTACAAAATAGTGTATGTATGTATGTGTTTATATTTGGATTTCAAGCCGTCCTGTATTTATCAGACGTGACAATGGTGACTCTAGTACTTATTTATTACAAAATTATTATGAAGTTTGTTTCAGTATTAAGTAATTGCTTTATAAAAAGATTATAACTAATATTCCGGGATGCCATATTAGTTAAATAAAAAATACTCGAATTCCCAATGGCGTGTTTCCTAATTGTCAAAAGGGAATTCTTAAGTTTGTGTCATAAGATAGTTTAGTGACTTGCCACTAGAATATTTATTTATTGTTAAAACTTTAGATATAGCAGTAAGTATTTATCTACTTCAGGTTTCGATCGGGTTTACCGTCTCGTTCAAAAGTCGAGCCACTACCAACGGAAGAGAAAGAAGAGTAAAGAGATCTCAAACAAAAAATTTTAGGTAGACACTACGGTTAAAGGTTAGGACTTCGTTTTTAGAAATTGCCTTATAGTCCAGATAAAATGGCACCCACAAATGTCAAACTACGGAATAATTAGGGGAAAGCTGGATTTTTGCATAAACCTTCCTTTTCTAGTTCTAAACAAAATCCCAAAAGTCCCAATCGATCCGAGTGCCGTTTAGTAAGTTACTACGGGTCCAAAAAAACGGGAATATCTTGCTAACCGTCAGTGTTATCAAAAGCGGTGTTGTTAGAATTTGTAGCTTAGAAAATTGTCTACACAAATATGAAATGATGAGTTTCTTTGTTCCACCATAACTACTAAATACCTGAACGGGTTTTGATGATAGGACTATACTTAGAATCGTTAAATTAGTCCGGGTTAGGTTATTTTTTTTTTACTCAAAATGGCTGCTGTTAAACGCGATTAAAGTCACACATAATTCTTTTTTCTTCTGATCGTGTCAATAATGATATTAAAGTAAAATCATATAAACACGATTTCAAATATGTATAAAACTTGACGGTTTTTGTTACAAGGGCAGCGTTAAATTTAAATTTTCGAATTACATATATTCTTTTATAATCTGAATATTTCAAAGATTTTTAAAGCTAGAAATTCGATTGAGACTATTTTTTGAAAACACTGACCGTTACAAGACATTTACGAAACGTTTTTATAAACTTTTACCCTTAATTACTTTATTAGCGGCACTCGAATCAATAGGGATTTTGTTTAGAACTACAAAAGGAAGGTTCATGCAAAAATCAAGCTTTCCCATTCCTGAGTAAGTCTTTATTTCCTGGGGTATTATTTTAAGCAAAGAAGTATGAATATAATAAAATACCAATTAGTCGGTGATTTATGTCGACCAGTCGCCGAATGTCGGCTTTTCAGACTAGTCCGTACCTCTATAAAGTAAGTTTCTGACTTTTGACTGCCTCTGTGGCGCAGTGGGAGTGCATCTGACTGCTACGCAAGAGGTCGTGGGTTCGATCCCCACCCAGGATAAAACTTTGTGTGACGAGCACGATGGTTTATTCTGTGTCTGGGTGTTATTGACCTATAATATGTATGTATTTAAAAATATATAAGTATGTATCAGTTGTCTGGTTGCCATAGTACAACCTCTGCTTAGTTTGGGATCAGATAGCGTTGTGTGAGTTGTCCCAAGATATTATAAGATATTATATTATAGTTTCGTCTTTTAGAATCGGCTCCAATTGGCGAGACCACGTGTAGTGCCACGAGAACAGATAACATCCATGACACTTTCATAAACAAACAGTTTTATCACCCACTGTGGGTGCTCCGTGGGTATACAAATACACCACTATCATACCAGATTGGCGTTGTGTAATGTTAATAAATATCACTATCACTATCTGTAGAAAGATAGTAGCTATCTCACTATCATACTATCAGGATCAACATGACCGGTGCGACTAATATGCCAAAGTCTTTTAAACAATAGATTATAGAAATTGAAGGATTGGTGATACTAATACCAACGACTACCACAATCAAATCGTTTGTGTAGCGATCACACCTCACACTATATTAGATGTTAATCCATCAAATGCATATAAGCACCAGGCGCTAGCGCAGCATTAATGATTTTAGTTAACGATACAGATTTTCTTTTCTATTTTGTTTTGTTGGAAATTTCAACTTCTGCACACAAGCATCTAAATTTGGAACAACTATATATGAAACAAACAAAATGAAGAGGAAATGAAAACCTAAACCACAAAAGCAGTCAGTCAGATAATTCTAAAAATTAACCCCTTAAGAAGAGCTCTGCTCTACAGTACGATCAACGTAACTTGACCGGATTGAAGTTAGGTTTTTATCACTTTCGCGCATGTCATAGAGATGCGACCCTAAAATTACTTACGAAAACGTTTAATTATGTTTAATCGATTAAAAATACTAACAACATTTTATATTCAACAGTATAAAAACACTATTTAAATGAGTTCATAAAAGTTTAAATTTAGAACAGTTACAGTAAATACTAAAGAAACTTCGAAAAACAATTTCTTTACGAAAATAATTACAAAAAAACATGAGTTAGTAATACTAATTAAGACAATGTAATGCGTAGTCGCATCTCTAATTCTCTTGGTTCAGTTACCGCCCCCGCCCCCCGCTTCCTGTCACCATTTACTTCCAAAAAATGCATCTGCGCAACCACTTGTCGCCTACTTCAGTCCGGCCTAGTTACGTTGATCCAACTGTAAACTGAAGCTTACCGTTTTTTTATTTGACAGATAACGACTTTGAGGGTAGAATCGCGTAAGCCCATAATAGGAACAGTGCCTCTTAAATGTTTATTGCATAGAACTGAGTGTCAGTCACTCACTGTGCTTTTCATTCTGAGACATTATAGTTCGTAAGTCTCTTGTACCCAGTAATTACACTTGCTGCAGTGTCCTTCACCCGAAACACAGTAACATCACATTTAATGGAAAAATAACTGACTCTGCTGCGGCTTTAACTTACCACAGTATAACAATCAAGTGCCTTCATGAAGTAAGAAGAAATGAAATGAGATTATGTTCAGTCCATTCCACGTGTACCATAGTTTCAAACAGTCAAGATTAAAGATTCACGCATTATAAAAGTGTTAAACTTTATAACAGCATAACAATAACAAACATTACTGTATCCAAACATTGTAAAGTGAATTATGATTACGTTGGTTATGTAATCGACCAACTTACGTATGTAACGAGACGAGCTGTCAATCAAATGTGTCAATATCACGCTAACATAATATAAGTAACGTGGTTTTAAGTGATAAACACACGATACACAATCCAACTAATATTATAAATCATATAGTTTGTGAGGATGTTTATTTCGCTTTCACGCAAAAACTACGTAATGTAGTTTATATGTCAGAATAGCACATAAAAATCAAACATAGCGCTAACACATAGAGCAAAGCCGCGGGAATATTAGTATATTTTTTTAACAAGACAAAGCAATTTCCCTATGTAACTTTTTGAACTGACGAACCGGGAATAATTCAACTTGTTCTACTGATAGATCAGGTTGTAGCACGACCTCCTTTGCTCGGGATTTTTAACAATTGAGTAGGATTTTTTTTAAGCGAAACAAGAGAATACGTATGACGTCTGCAGTTGCTAAAGTAAATAAACCATAGTAAATATCTGATATAATAAATAATATCATTGGACAACTCACACAACGCTATCTGATCCCAAACTAAGCAGAGCTTGTACTATGGAAACCAGACAACTGATAAACATACTTATATATTTCTAAATACATTCATATTATAGATAAATAACACCCAGACACAGAATAAACCATCGTGCTCATCACACAAAGTTTTATCCTGGGTGGGGATCGAACCCACGACCTCTTGCGTAGCAGTCGGATACACTCCCACCGCGCCACAGAGGTAGTCAAATAAGGCAGAACGTACTCGTATGTTATGTATGTGTATTTATGTCTATTTCTGGTTAGTAGCTCTTCAAAGAGACATAAATGGTCCCATTTATTTATCAAACAGATCTTTCAAGTAGCCGCTCAAAACTTGATCATTTACGCTACAGTATTCGTGAACCTTAGGATTATCTCGGGATCAAGGCGACGACCCTTATTCTCTTCCCAGTACTAAGGAATTACTTCAAGAGTTCAACATTATTGAAACTGTAGCCACTTTGTATTATTAATCTTTGGAATTCAATTTCGTGGAATTTAATATTGCTGGCGTATTGTTTGATCTGTCTTGTGCCGTAATTGAACAATCCAGAGAAATGAAATCTAACACAAAATACCAAGAATACAAAAGGTAACCTTGTTATGTACTGCGCTCGAGCAACGCACTCATACACTCGTACGTCACTGTCAGATAACTTATATGACTGAGATTCTTGTTTTTGGAAAGCATTCTGAAATTCCGTGTCTGTTGGCAATGTCTATGCAAATCTTTGTAAATCCTATGAAGGTTATCTTAATCTATACTCTCTGTATTTTGTGATGCTGGTGTCTGTAGGTTTGTTTTTCTTTCACGAAAAAAAACGTATCAACATAATTTCTTATTATACTCGTAATTTATAAGCAGATTGACTCATTTTAATGCCGGAAATATGCTGTAGAACAATACTTTCCATTCGAACAGTTGCGTATTCAATTATTCTATTTTCCCACATTTATAACAGTCGTAATCGTAAGTTAGAAAATTGACAATAATTGTGATTTA
Source organism: Herminia tarsipennalis (assembly GCA_945859575.2). NCBI lineage: Eukaryota > Metazoa > Arthropoda > Insecta > Lepidoptera > Erebidae > Herminia > Herminia tarsipennalis. The sequence goes on along the minus strand of OX243834.2, from coordinate 864,190 downwards.
ATTTACCCTTATTTACGACTGCTAGGCATTACTGGTTATTAAATTATATTATTATCTGCAATTTACCTTGCTTTCTAACCTGAAATCGATAGCAATCGAGGGAGGCATATTCTGGTGAGTTATGCGCATTTCAGATTACGCTATAATATTACTGCATATAGTACGAGGGTGGATCGAAATATTCGCGGCCTACCACATAAATACTTGACTTATTTTAATGTAACTGACCTCATTCGATTTGTTTACTCTCTGGTTGTCACATTGTAAAATTCTGTCACAATAGCATTATCTGTTTTTAAATTAGACTGAATTTTGTGAGCCTAAGTGCAGCGTTTTTAAAGAATGGAGAAAATTGAGCAACGTGCGGTCATCAAATACCTGTTTAAAAAAAAACTGACTCCAAAAGAGATTCACGAAGATATGTCAACAACATTGGGGGAATCTGCTCCATCGTATACGACTGTGAAAAAGTGGGTTGCAGAATTTAAACGCGGACGAGAGAGTATTGAAGATGACCCTCGCTCCGGCCGGCCTACGACGTCTACGACTGAAGAAAACATTGGGAAAATCTGTGATCTGATATTGGCAGATCGGAGATTGACCATCAGGGAGATTGCTGACACTATTGGCATCTCATATGAACGAACACAAAACATCATAGTCAATGAACTTGGATTTTCTAAGGTTTCTGCGCGGTGGGTCCCCAGATTGCTTTCAGTTGAACAAAAACGAATACGGCTCACGATTTCTCGCGACAGTTTGGAAATGTTTGAGACTGATCCACAAGATTTTTTGGACAGATTTGTTACAATGGATGAAACCTGGGTACACCACTACACCCCAGAGTCAAAACAGCAATCCAAGCAGTGGAAAAAACCTGATGAACCGACTCCAAAAAAAGCCAAAACAATTTTGTCAGCTGGCAAGGTGATGGCGTCAGTTTTTTGGGATGCTAAGGGTGTCATCATGGTGGACTACCTTGCAAAAGGTGAGACTATAAACTCTGCTTATTACTGCACCCTTTTACGTCATTTGCGTGAAACGATCAAAGAGAAAAGGCCAGGACTACTCAGCAAGAAAGTGTTGTTCCATCAGGATAATGCACGCGTTCACACGTATGTTGAATCAATGGCTCAAATTCGTGATTGTGGCTTTGAATTACTGCCCCATCCCGCCTATTCCCCTGATTTGGCACCTTCGGACTTTCATTTATTCCCAAACCTTAAAAAACACCTTGGAGGTCAAAAATTTTCATCAAATGAGGAGGTTGAAACCGCGGTGGGTGACTTTTTTGAAGGCCTTTTTTTTATGACCGGCATACAGGCGTTGGAAACCAGATGGAAGAAGTGCATTGAGTTAAGTGGAGATTACGTGGAAAAATAAAATTACTTTTGTTTATATTTTATATTGTTTTCTTGCTGAGGCCGCGAACTTTTCAATCCACCCTCGTATATACCATAACATGTTCACACTTAGCTATACTGTGTACTGCTATAGCTTGCTATACGCTATGAAATTAAGCGATATGTTGCGTTCTGCTATGCTCTAAGGTTGCCATGTGCCCGAGTTTCCTCGGATTGATCCTAGTTTAAAGGATGTCCGGGGAGCGTCCGGGCCGTCTGTCAGTGCTAATAATGGCATCATATTATAGCGTAGTCTGAAATGCGATTTACTGTCCAGTCATCAAAATCAAATCAGGTTCAAAATAAATGGGACAAAACCACCATCTTTTTCAGCACAGTTTAGCCCACCGTTGGGCATATGCCTCTTCAATAGACTTCCAATCGACACCGTCTAAGGCCTGCCCGTGACAGCGATTATCAGCGGTTACTCTTGCATCGTCGGCACATCTAGCTGGTGGTCAGCCTGCACTTCGTTTGGCCTCACGGGGTCTCCACTCTAGGACATTTTTACTCCACCTGCCATCATTCGGCGACACAGATGTCCGGCCTTTGACCACTTCAGTTTTGCATTAAATACTCGAGTTATACTTCTGATGATTGTCAATATGATTGACAAAACTATAGATGATGTTAACTTTTTTGATATCTGCGATAAATATTTTAGTTTTTTTTTTTCTTGTACCTCTTGTATTCTGCGATCCGTCTTCTCGACATTTAGCTTGAAGGTTGTGTTAGACGATGGTCTTGTGTGGTATGTATTCAGTGACACAGCCATTGTTTCTATTTCTTGATTTTTACTCTTTCAGAATAGCCAGTGGTGGTGTTCTTTTAAGTTTCTAGGAGTTTCAAGATGTTAGGATGGATGGATAACCTTTTCTTAGAAGTTTTGAGTTTGACTTGGATTTCCTGCTTAATTGTTGGCACTTTCAGGTCTTTGTGAAGTTGGTTTTTTGTAACATATCTTGGTGTACTTACGCAAGACTTTTGACTGGAACCGTTGCAAAATCTCATGATTAGAATTGGATGCTGTTCCCTAAAATTGAAGCCCGTGAGACCATGTTGGTTGAGAATGCACTTGTAAAGTAGCAATTTATTCACAGTAGACAGTTTAGATCTGCGGCATAAAGCCACGACATGTTTCTAAATTAGATGGCCAAAGGCCTTTCTCTTGGTAAAATTTTGTAGTAGGAGATAGCAAGGTAGAGGATAAGCAAATGATGAGCGATTTATCTAGCTGACTGTCTCTTGGCTCTTTCGTTTGATTTTAGACAAGTGTGAGTTCGAGTTGACAACTCCGAGGGCCATGCCACGCCAAGATTGTGAAAACAAATAACGAAATGAAGATTAGGTAGGTATGTGGCATTTACATATTACATATAAAATAAAAAATAAATGGTCTCTAAAGCCAAGAACCGGAACGTAACCCAATAAATGTAATTTGATGTACAAAAAGATCTGAATAATAATATGACGTCCTTGTAAGCGTATTGTAATATTAGTTCATCCTCCTCGTAGGTAATAGGCGTATGGCATGACAGCTAATGTCACAAATAAATACCACAATTGATACCCAAATGGTAAGCATTCTGACGTCAGAAGTGTACGCAGATCCATTACAATGAAGACCACAGCCAGATTCATATCAATTTCATGGGTGAACAACAAAGTAGTCGCTCCCTGACTGTCCTATTGCTCTCTGTAATTCCCCATAAAACGGTTTAATATATTTTGCTACCGATCCGCCTTTTAACAGATAACACGTAATATTTCAATTTGTGTCGGATAATGTCGATAAAAGTTCAAGGTCGCCCGCCAAGGTCATTATTATAGAGTAACAAAGAAATGGGCCTTTATCACAGTGCACAGCCGGCCGCGTGCCGCCATTCGCCCTATGCGTACGACCAAGGGGCACAGGGCACAGGGCACAGGTGGACTGCCAGGAAGTCCACACAAAAGACGTTTCTGGCAAATTCAATAGAAAATAAACAATACGAATGCCGCACCTGGGTGGGTCAGTATGCTAATAAGATTCTAATAATACTACCGATTAACATATACCCAAGGTAACTAGGTACCTGCGATGTGTATTGTTTTTATTCCATGACATTATCACCTAAGCGTTATCAAACTCGGTTTCCTACGTTTCGTGTGACGGATTGCAAAATCGATTTTCAATTATTCTGGACTAAAGCCGGCAGTTTCTTGACGCAAAACTGGGTGTTATTATAGAGAAATTGTGAAAAGCGAGAGCCGGCCGGCTCGCGAGACCGACTGCTCCACATCGAGCGAGCGGCAGCCGGCCGGCTCCGCCCGGGCTGGTGGACTCACCCGGGTCGACGCGCTCAGCCTCGTCGTCCGACTCGGTGCCGGAGTCGCGCTCCTCCACCTGCAAAAAACAAACACCGCCTCAAACATCCGATCAATCGCAAACGTCGGCCATCATACACCCGGCACTCACACCGCCACTTTGGCCGTCGAATTCGCCGGCTTCCGTACAAAATATACGCCCGAAATCGAGTCAGACGGGGCCGGTAGTTAACCAGGCACAGCCCGGCACAGTATTTAGACTAGGCTAGGTCGCGTCGCGCGCTCGGGAAGCCGGCGATCGTTCCGCTCCTTTGTTCTCTCGGTCGGCGGCCATTTTCTGGTGGCGGTGTGTGACCTTCACGTCGCTTGCCGGCTCGCGTCGACACCCACCTTCTCGGAAACGCTCTCCTCATTCAACGAATGCGTTCGCAGCTTGTGAGTCAGGAATTTGAGCATTATTGAGCCTCGGCTCGCTCCGATCGTCCGCCGGCACTCACTGGCGCTGCCCAGCAGCCACTCGCACTCGGTACTGAGATATCTGTCGAGATACTGAACAACCCGGACGCGATCTACTCGCCCTCGCGCCTATGGGAAACGTTCCAAAAACATTTTAAACCTCAATAACATATCCGCATATCACTTCCGCGCGCCCGCAACCGACCGTCGTCTCTGAACGCCGGACTACTACTAGTTTAGTTAGAGTAGCCTTGCGTACGACGCAGTCAGCTGAAGTGGGCTCGGCTCATTAATGCCGAAAGGGCGTAAGAGCGATTGCGCTAAATACTGCATCCCGCTACCGAAATTACAAACGAAACGATAGATTTAATGGTCCAATGAATTCTAAAACTTTCCGTGGCTCAAAAACTCGTTTAAATATAGCATAAAATATTATCGAGTGGCACTTGAAATGGACTCGCCCGGCAACCCATTGATGACAAAGAACCGGAACACGCAGAGATCGGACGCGATTGGACAAAACATTACAGAATAGGATCGAAATTTAATGCAACATGTTGCTTCTCGCTCTGACACAGGCGGTGTTTGCATGTTCCTAACAGTGAGTGCGAGCGAGACATAGTATATACACACCGACAGTTATATAATACTGGGCTGATAATAAATCGCTGATAAAAAAGTTGCGCATGTTAGCTTAGTATGGACATTCTGATCCTCGCACCGGCAAATATTTACGTTATGCAAATATTTATTATATTCTTAAGCTTTCTACTGATAGGCTATTTTACCTACTCAACTAACGTGTGGTTAATATCAATGTAAGAATTAAATAAATATTATGAAATAGGTTGTCGCTGTTAAAGAATATCGAATACCTACATTTAATCTAAAATATAAGACTAATATGTATTATATTAGTCTTATATCGGTTCGGTAATATAAGACTAATTATCACGTTTGACTGTAAATACTCCCTTATTCTTATGTGTATGAACAGAATTTTAACTCACAATGTTTTCCTTTGTTTTACATTATATTTTCAAAATAAAATAAAAGCAGACAAAACAATCGTTAATTAAAATATTGTTATTACCGTATTATAGGGGGTATTGTATTATTTAAATAAGTAAACATACAATTACAATGTACTTACAGAGATGTAACTTGTCGGTCGCATCCATGAAAAGCTATCCCCGTGCAATTTACATCGGTTGCCATAATGAATAGCGCGACGCCATGTCTGTTACCTGTGCGCGGTCGCCCCGCGCATGCGCTGTCTCGCTCGTACTCCATCGGCGGGAATGTTCAAATTTTGAAGAAATTGCTAGAATTTTCATGCAGAAGGCAAGGCGGGTTCGAAATATATTGATGGATTTTTACTTAGAGGGTAAAGGGTTTTTTGGTCTTGTTTCGCTAGAATGGCATAGTTAAACAGGCTGACACCAAACCGACATAATATTAAACAATTTAAGGGAATATTGTAATAATAATAAAATTAGAGGAGTATTCCCAGTAGTTCCATGAAGCCAGTTCCACGTGGAACTTATGCAACTCATTAGTTCCATACATGGAACTAATGGGAATAGGTACTTGTAGCGGAAATATAAACCCAGAAGTTCCATGAACAATTTATAACCTGGTTGCTTAATATTAAGTAGGTACATGAAACCTTTTCCTTGTTTTCTTGTGCTATTAAAAATATATGTACACGAATGCGTCATTTGTCTCATTAGCTAGTTGTCATTGTTGTTTATTGCATTCAAATGGATATAAAAATTGTGCCAATAATTGCATAAAATGAGTGAGATGACAAAAAATTTCACTGAGGATGATTCTATAAAAATCATCACTCGTGGACGTGGTTTTGTTTTATGTCACGGAGGATTTGAATATTATTGCCACACTACATATAAACTGGGCAAATCTCTATGGAGATGTGCGAAATATAAATCCAAAAAATGCATTGGGAGTGTAACCCTTTCACAGGTGAGTAAAAGTAAAGGATAAAATCATACAAACTGTAGCTCTTGTGGGTGTTTTTACTAAGTTCTATTATTTTATGTTTTATTGTAGGACAAAAAAAAAATATTGAAAATAAATAACCATAATGAAAATTGTACTCCTGATTTTAATCAATCTATAATGAATGAAGTAATTAATGATTGTGTGGAAAACGCTATTTTAGCTCGAGAAACTGTACCAGCTGCTTATTGTAAAATCGTAACAACTATGAAGGACAAGGGTTTGGATTTGGTCAAAAAGTTACCGAACTTTAATAACATTAAATCATCTATTTATAGGAGGAGAAATAAAACAGCAGGAGTAAAAAAGATGGCTTTTAAAATTTTGACAGAAGTGGAAGTGTCGTCAAAATTTTCAGATTTTTTGTTAGCCGACTATAAATTTCAGGGTGGTTGTATATTATTATTTTGCTCGAGAGAGTCAAGACAACGCTTGGGAGAATTAAAAACGTATTTATGTGATGGTACTTTCAAGGTATGCCCGAAACCCTTCGAGCAGTTGTACACGATACACGGCGACATAGGTAGTAACTCAGAGCATACTAATGTTATTCCATTAATTTACGCTCTCTTGCCGAGAAAAAACAAAGAAACCTATATCACAATGTTTAATTTAATAAAAAGCCAGGTGCCAAATTGGGAACCTAAAAAGATTATAACTGATTTTGAATTCGCCGTTATAAAAGCTTTCAACTATGTCTTTCCTAAAGCTGAACATCATGGTTGTTTTTTTCATTATACTAACGCTATTTGGAGAGAAGCTAAATCTTTAAATTTAATGAAACAATATGATTTAAGAAAAATTGTTAGTCTATGTAGTGTGTTACCCTTACTTCCGGAAGAGAAAATAAGAGAAGGTTTTACATATACAAAAAATAAAATTGTAGATATGGGGATAGCAAACAAAAGTTTAGAAAAATTCATCTCCTATATGGAAAAATATTGGATGAAAGATAATTTTATTAAATCATGGTGTTCTTTTGGAGAGCAACACAGGACAACCAACACGTTAGAGGGTTGGCATAATAAATTAAATAGTAACTTTAAAAGGAGACCACAAACAATTCATCAATTAATTTTAATTTTAAAAGAAGATTCAAAATTCTATGATGTGCGTGCTATACAGTTGCAAAATAATATGACCCCAAGCAAAAGAAAGGAGAATACGATTAATAAAGATATTTACATTCACAATTTGCAGATGAAGTTAGTAACAGGAGAAATATGTGTTGGTTATTTTTTAGAACAGTTACGTTAGACATTTGGAGGTTAAATAAATTGCGTAGTTTAAAAATTAAGATAATTTTGTTTTTACAAATATAAATATTTAAAATTAAATAATTTTTATTACAATAATGTCAGAGGTAAAAGTAGTATAAAATTGCATGGAACAGATGGGACAAAATTCATATATTGCAAGGTTACAAAAGTTCAATGTGGAACTGGCTTCATGGAACTACTGGGAATAATCCAAATTAGAGCCATAAATGGTGACAGCGAAATAAATTAACGGTATCTCGAGCTGGTAAAGATTTATTATATCGATTGTTAGTGACCGAACAAAAATAAAAATGTACGGTGCTTTTTACGAACAATTTTAATCGGTGTCAGGCAAGTATCTCGAATAAAAGTAAGTATGCGGCCATACTTACTTTTATTCTAAATTAAATATATTTATGAAACAATGTACAAACAAAGAATTAAAAAATGTAGTAGGTACGAGTTAGCTACTGTAATCTGCTAAGAATCTTATTAGACCGATTTCATACTTTGCCCGAGCATTCATATACCTAGTTTACGGACACTGAATCTCGGAACAAAGCGGTCCGGGCTTCCGTGTCCGTAAGATATTTCCATGTGTGCGTTGGTCAATCGCGTTTGTATGAATCTTACCTTCTGTGCTAAAGAATAAGCTTAGTAAAATAAATGCTATTATTGGGTCTCAATTATTGTAGTTTAACTATGTCCGTCTGTATGTGTGTATGAATGGTTTGTATGACAGTTAAAAATAAAATATAGGTTTTTTTTAAACTTTAATAGAGTCGAGAGAGCATACTGCCCGCGGGTTTGCAATGTTATAAAAACTATTTTAAATAATTGATACCTATTAGTTAAATATATCGATATCTGTTAGTTAAATATTTCAAAAATAATTCATTGATAAAAAAAAGACGACACAGAAATAATAAAAAAGAATGTAAAAAAACAACGTTTATTGCGTTTGGTGTCCATTTTTAACAAACCATATAACACATGTACGTGTACGAAAATGGTCAATCTTATAATCTTATACATAACTATTGTCTACATTACTAAATACATTGTTGATATTGTAGATCTCTTGTATAATTACACTGATATATAATAATGTATCTTCTATCTTAACGAATTAATCAGGCTTACTATTAAGGCCGTTTATCAAGAAAAACTTCCATTCAAAATATATGTAAGAAGTAACAATCATAAATCTCGGTACTACTACGGTAAGTACCGGTGTCTATTGCAGGGATGTTACGGAGCTTCGACTCGGACTTCGACATTTCATGCTAGCAACACGTAGTATAAATCGCGTGTTGCCAATTTATTTTTTATTTAATTACAATTTTACTTGATTAGCAGGCTTAAGTGTTGTTTATCTAAGGGTCTTAGAACAATATAAATTTAATTTGACTAATATGTTTATATAAAAATATATACTTTTAAAATTTGATAAATTGTTCGAAAATTCGTACAAAATATACTTATAATTATTGTTATTATTGTTCACAATATAAAGCTCAGAAAGTATACTTAAACCTATATTTCAATATAATTTTAATAAGACTGATTTTACGCCATATTTCCGATATCAATTCACTCACCGCGTATATTTTCACGATTTAATTTTCAGTAAACGGAACATGTTCACATCACAAAATGGCTAATTTTAAATTGCAAGTGGGATATACACCTTGATAATTTTATATGTAACAGAATTGTGAAAATAAAATACGTAGGATTCTTTTCCGCAGTGAGGTCTAGCGTCAAATGTCACAACCAATGTTACCAATAACTAAATAGATACATAACTACAATATATAACAACATATATACAACAACAACAAACAAACAATCTATGTTTAAACTAATCTACGACTAAACCATTCTTATAAAATGTAAAAAATGGGTTTGTGATTTCTTTAAGGGTAGTTAGTAAAAATATACTAGCAATACTAACATTACTTTATTTTTATTACATAATATAAATGTATTCGCACTTAAGATCTATTAGTAATGTTAATGTGTATTTGTAATATAAAATACCTTGTTTATTGCCCAACGTTTCGACCGTATTGCAACGACCGTGGTCACGGGTAGACCCATCAGTCTACCCAACAAATTTTGAGTATAAATTTAATAATTCAACTAATCGGTTTTACTTTCATGAATTAATTAACAACTACCCTACCTATTTGCATATACAAATTTGGACCCAAGTACAAGAGTTTTTACAATATATATTTAACAAGTGTTTGATTTGAATATAAGATTTCATAATTTTCATCAATGTTTTATTTACTATTATAAAAAAAAGTGTGTACTAAAATCTAAGAACACGTTTTTGTACATTATATTCCGCGAATTTGAAACAGTTTTGGAGCCGGAAATTTTAAACTGCATATCAATAACATAGTCTATAAAAATTTCAGTTTAGTAAAATATATTTATTTCTTATAACAATTAAAATTAAGAAAATATATATATTACAAGTCTTAATCGCGTGAATAATTTAAGGTAAAATACCTTGTTTATTGCCCGATATAAAATAATATATAGTAAGTATAGTAATAATGTGTACCAATCGCGAAAATTTATCAACATTTATAATTAAAATTAATGTCGTTTGAGGAAAATAAATGAGCACTTGTGGAAACTCTACTCGATTTGACGTAATAAGAATAGGTTCTATGATCTTAAGATAGATGTCATTCATAAGTTTTACACTACCCATAATGTGCGTGCCGCGCCGTTAATAAAAAAAAATATATTTATTTAACTGATATTTTTATAGACTAGACATTTTCGATATACTTATACTTTTATTTATTAACCTGATATTTTTATATTATTGGTATGGAGTTCAAAATTTTCGGTTCGAATCGACTACAAATCCACAGTGTATATTAAATATTTAAGCTCGAAAATTTCACAAAGGCAAGATTAAGATCCTTACACATACATTATTTAAAAAATAATGACATATGAATTATTATCACACATCATCATTTTGAAACTCAAAACTACTGATTGGATTTGGATGCATCTTTTTTGGCAAAGTTTTAATGTATAAAACATTGTTTTAAATGATAAGACACCAGAGCTTTCAACTAAAGCATTGTGTGTTTTTGATCAAATTTTCCTTTGACTTTACAACTATTAATACTTCCCTTGAAGTAGGCATAAATTTCTTGAAAAAAGTTATAGTTTATGATATAGATCAGTAAGACAAAGGTACGCCTATAATTACTATTACAGTCAAAAATATATAATTGTGTAAGTACATCATTACAGTTAGTAATTATATGAGGTCTAGGAGAATTGAGTTTTTGGGAAATAGCCTATTCTTAACTAAAACTGGACTAAAACTAATCTTGGTGATAGAATTTGTGTATGTAGATTACCATTTAGTTTTGTGTGTGTGTATTCAGTTCAGTTAGTATTCCATTCAGTTCAGTTTTAGTTAAATAAATGTTAGTGTTACAAACACGCAAGTTCTCCAGGTAATATTATTGTAAATCCTATTTTTGAATTATGTTTTGTGTTATATTTTTTTTATAGAAAAGTAGTTGTTTGCATGTGACTGTAGAACCGAACTAATAGCCGCCTATTGCGAAAATATTAAGTAGCGAAGACCTATTTACATTTTGATTCAATAATTACAGTTTAGTACTACTATTATGTAGACTGGCCTGTTGGTCTGGATCCTGGACAGTGACCCTGACTGCTAAGCTGCAGGTCGTGAGTTCGATCCCCACACAGGATAAAACTTTGTGTGATGAGAACGGTGGTTTATTCTCTGTCTGGTGGTCAGTATGTATAACAGTTGTCTGGTTGCCATAGTACAAGCTCTGTTTAGTTTGTGATCAGATGACGTAGTGTGATTTGTCCCAAGATATTATTATTATAATAATTATATTATATCCCAATTATAGATGGTTATTTGGGGTTACAGATCGTATCAATGCAGATAACGTTTAATCTCTTATTTAATCCGTTAAAAATAACGAACGTTTAGCCTTCGTCTTAAGCATTTTGAAAATAAAAATTTGTCAAATGAAAAACAAAACATTCGTTATTATGGTATTCATTGTCACTAATACGAATTAAAATTATAAAATAAAAACACTGGGTAGCGTGATATAAGAAGACACGTCTTCTTATTTCTGAATTGATGGCTCGATTGAGATCAATTCACAAATTTGTGCACATAACGCAAAATGTTATTAACATTTAAAACAAACATGTTGGTGAGGCAATATTAAACTGCAAGTACATAATAACCCTCCTTCTTGCGCAGTCGGGTAAAAATTACAAAACTGTATTGTATTGTTTGGCACAAGCGACAGTTTTTACAATATAAGCCTATTCTTATAATATAGATATACTAAATTAAACATAACAAGATATATAGACAATTTGTTTGTCAGTACATCGTCTTAATGCGAAGAAAGCTTTACAAAAAGAGATTCGACGCAGTCTTGACTCTTTTTGATCTATTTGCACGTTTTTTGTGCGAATGACAAGTACTTGAAGAGACTCCTCTACAACCGGGATTTCCAAACTATTTTGGGCAAGAGTTTGGGCCCCTTATCCAAAATTAACTGCTACCTCAGACCCCCAAAGCCCCCAATAGCCAAAGTTTTTAAAAGTACAACAATGATACTTCCTACAAAAATATGTCTCATTCTCAACATGACTGAAGTATGCAATACCGCATTACTACGCCTTGAAAAAAAAAAACAGATTTCTGTTGTAAGATATAGGCAAAACCTTAAAATAGAGTAGAAATTTTCGTTAGTTTTTAATGCAGATTCCGGGTCCATTATGTCACCGGAACCTTGGAGTGTAGTTTAACACCAAAAATCCCACTTCTGATCATGAGATTAAAAGTGTTCAAATGGCTTCAAGGGCCACCACTATAAAAGAGAAAGCTCACCTGGGCACTTGAATAACTAAGGCCAGTCCAACACAACCCACTACTATCATACTTCAGCACTACAGATCTAAAATATCTCATCAGATTATCATGAGATCTTCCATCAGATAATTCTGATTCTCCTTAACATGCATCACGAAGTCATCGACAGCACTCTCCAAATGATTTATAAGTGTCACATCCACCTCAGTATCGTGTGCCTCGTGTGGTTCGTGTGCTTCGTGTGATTCATGTGCAGCTGACAAGTCGCGTAGGAGCGCGTGTGTGGCGAGCGGGAGCACGTAGCGACGGAATGGTACTACGGCCGGTAGGACGTCTGTTTCCAATAAACCGTAGCTGTGGAAGAAACATGATCATAATATAAATGTATGAAAGAAACATCTATATTTATATTAAAAGCTGAAGAGTTTGTTTGAACGTGATCTAAGGAACTACTGGTTCGAATTGAAAAAATATTTTTGTATAGCCCATTTATCGAGGAAGGATATAGGCTATAAAACATCTGCTATGTTACATAGTAGCGGAGCAGCAATGAAAAATGTTGCAAAAACGGGGAAAAAATATTCCTTTTGAGATCTTCCATTGCGTAAACGGTTAAGTTACACAACAATAATGTATGACGGATTTATTCCCCTTAAAAAGGTCTAAAAACCTTTAAAGATAGACATTTGGTGTCGCAGACTCTCCGCGACACCAAATGTCAATCTTTTTTAAGGTTGGCCCATTATTTCCTATTTTATAGTAATCAAATTTGTTTTAAAATAATGGATATATTTGCGAAAGTGTTCTAATAAACATGGTATTAAAGGGGCGTCTAAACGGGCCATTTTTTACTCCAATTTGTGGCGATATAACCGAATATTGATTTGATGGTTGCCGGACGGTCGCTGAGCGATCTGTTTTCCGCAATGTTGCCCGGACAATTTTGTTGTTGTTTCATTCGCCCTCTATTTTATTGTCGCCGGGTTGTGTAGCCCGTTTAGGAGACTGGATCATGCGCCGTACAATTGTAGACATATTGGCATTATTGGCCGAGCAATTAGTTGCCAATAGGGCCGCCATAAACTGCCGTAAAAAATGGCCCGTTTAGACGCCCCTAAATTTTTATCTAAATAAATACGTTATTCGTCACAATATTTAGGTAATTTTGAAAAAAAAAACTGTTCTAACTTCATTTCATTTCAATGAATATTAGGAGATGTGATAGTTTTAAAATATTGCGCAACAAAACCAGGCGCGGATCCAGAACTTTGTACAGGGGGGACAACTATTGGCTCAACTGGCCAAGTGCAAGTGTTCTCACTCTTTGTCATCACTGAAGAGGGGGGGGATAGATTCAACACCGCTATATATTGTTATAATGCAGCCGTCCACTACAAAGCCTAAAGCAAATCTTTAAAGGGGTGAAATGGCAGTTCAACAACGCGGGCGAAGCCACGGTCGGAAGCTAGTTCAATATAAGATAACTAGACAGAGTTTCTACTGACGCGGTGCAGACAGAGAGTTAACTAATGACAGAAGAGAGACAGTTAGAGATTATGCATATGGCATTAAGTCCGCCTTTTGCAATATAATTGTAGGAAGTTTTAAATAATAAAAATAAAATCTTGGGACAACTCGCACAACGTCACCTGATCCCAAACTAAGCAGAGCTTGTACTATGGTAACCAGACAACTGATAAACATACTTATATAATTAAATACGTACATATTATAGATAAATTACACCCAGACACAGCACAACCATCGTGCTCATCACGCAGTTTTATCCTGGGTGGGAATCGAACCCACGACCTTCAGCTTAGCAGTCAGGGTCACTAACCACAAGACCAACAGGCCAGTCATAAATATTTCCAGCACTGTGATTAGTCGACTGACGGTTCGGTCTGTTCCACTCCGCCCCGCCCCGACCTAGTGGAAACGCAGTTACGATGGGGTTAAAATGTCCATTTGGATAAAACCCCCAAAATAATAAAAGTATTAAAAAAATAACTAGATCTATAGAACTATCTTTAGAAATTAGAATTTTCCCAACCATTATATTGGGCGTGACCGTTAGGCTAGACAATCAAAATCACTATCCACAACATTAAGACGCACAAGACAAAAGGGAGGATGCCTAAGAGTACGGGTGTGACCAAAACATCAATGGAGGAGGGAGGTGTGCCCAAAATAGCCCAAATAAGTGCAAAGGGAGGGAGGGACAAGACATAGATAACTGCGTAGCTGTGGCCAAGTGCCGGGGAGTACCCAAGGGTGGGGTCAGGGGGAGAAGTTGGGAAGCGGTTAAGGGAAGATGAGTGGTGCAAGGGGGTAGGGGGTCAAGTGGCGAGGTGGGAAGGAACCTTGCCCAATGACACCCCGTCATTGGCGAAAGGCGGGAGGTGTGTAAGATGGATGTGTGAGGTTAAGCAACGTTACAACTGCCAGTCCATAGATGGGTGACCGTTTTCGAAATTTGTCACACACCTGGCTTGGATGGCTTAACGTGCCTCGGAGAGCACGTTAAGCCATCAGTCTTGCGCCTAATTTCTCTCCGGTCGTGTCGGATTTCCATCCTATCGGGCTATGAGAGCAAGGGGAGACAGAGTGTATTTGTGTCTTTGCACACACTTGTGCACTATAATATCTCCTGCGTAACTGGCTAGAATCTAAAGAGATCGGCCGCCGTAACCGAAATCGTTCAGGAGACTATTAATTGTTTTTTTCGCTTAGGTACTTATTAAAGACTACTTTACCAAAAAGTCTGCTGCCCTTAAGGTCTACATTCCCATAATGACCACTTTCCATGAAAAGTCTATAACCTAAGTCTACTTTACAAAAGGTCTATAATCCCATAATGACCACTTTTGTCAACAACCACCACTCCGAAGGGATCAATCGATTAGAATTGATATGCAATCACTTTGTAGATAATGAATCCTTTCTAATATTTCTAGACCACTTAAAGACTTCTTTAATAAAATCTATTGACGGTGTCACACAATATTGACACTTGTCTTTTTTGTCACTCGGAATTGAGCAAAATTTATCTTTTCTGTATGGGTTTTATTATTATAAAACCTATACAGAAAAGATAAATTTTGCTAAAAAATGGTATTTATAAAAAACCAAAAAGGACAAGATAGTTTGATTGTAGGGAGTAACAGGTATAATTTGAGTAAAGTGAATAACTATACAACAGTATGGCGGTGTGTGGACTTGACTAAAACTAACATTCTGCGACGACAACGACACTCATGTGAAAGTGATCATATCAGAAATGAAGTTTTTTTTAATTATCGCGAAATGCAAAAGAGACGTATGTACAGATTTTGAACCAATATCACCTATTTATGAACGGAACTTTGAAGTTTTGAAACAAAAAGGACAGATATATGAATCTGAAATAATGTCATTTTGCACCATTAAAAACACGCTTTAGAGAGAACGGGAAAGTATTTTAAGTCTAAAAAATTAGTCTTCGAAGAATTGAAAGATGTTGTAGTTCCTGAAGTATATTAAATATTTTTAATTTGTCAAGATGGTGAAGGTGACGATAAAATTTTAATTTTCTCAAATTCCCTTGGTAAAAAAATAATAAGGTCTTAGGCAAAAAAAGTACCATGTACTTTGGTGATGGCACATTCAGGTGTGTCAAAAAGCCATTTTTTTAATTATTCACCATTCATGTCGATCTAGGTTCGACTGTAAAAACAACATTTGTTGTACCTTTAGGGTATGGATTATTACCGAATAAGAACGAAGAAACATCTGGTCGTTTCTTGAAACTTTGTCGGGATTTACTTTTACTAAAACAAACAAACAAGCCCAGATGAACGGCGTCATAGAAGTTTTTCCTGAAGGAAAAATCAGAGGTTGCTTCTATCACTTCAATAAGGCTGTTTGGAAGAAGTCCAAGGATTTGAAAGTAACGTCTGAAAAAGAAGAACGGAAAATAACCTTATTGTGTGCTCTTTTTCCTCTACTTCCTTCAAATCAGATACCCGAGGCATGGAGACGCATTCTGGAAGAAGCTCCGATTACACCAGCACGTGGCATTGCAAACTTTCCTAAAATATTTTAAGCGGCAATGGAAACATCTGATATTTCCAGAAGTCCTCAGCTGTTCAAGTGACAGACACACACAGAACTACAAACCCATTAGAGGGTTGGCATCGACGGCTAAATGCCAATATACCTAAAATGCCGAACTTTTTTTACTTTTTATATAAATTGCAAAAAGAAGCAAAGCAAGCAGATTTCAAAATAAATAACGGTTCATTTAATAAATTGAATAAAAATATAGACATTATTTTTGATCGAAAATTAAATGAATTAATTGGTTTCGGAGCTAAATAAAAACAATATTTCAAGCATCAAATTCTTAAAAAAGTTGTTTATTTGAAACTGAGGATGAGAGTGAACTTTCGTAAATAAAAAGACATGTTTTTTTTGTGATACAATTGGACTTCATTCGCGACAGACGTGTCTTTGTTAGCAATGCAATATTTTTAAATAATTAAGTTTACGTGTTAAATTGAAACTATACCGCGGCGTCAGTGAAATTAAGTGTGTCGCCAATGATTATCTATATTTACATATACAGCAATTATGAAACATCGTAACCATTATAGCTAAAATTGTGTTTTTGTGTTAGTGATGTCTGTTAGAGGAGGCCTTTGCCAAGAGGCACACTGAACTCAGAGATATTTTATAACTAAAAAGACAACCACAATACAAAGAAAGAAGAAAGCAGTTCAGGATAAGAGGCTTATTATTATTATGTTAGTGATGTCTAACCAGGAATTTAGCCCGTTTGGACGTAATCAAACAGCAATGAGCAGCCACCCGCCGACGCCAACTCGGCAAGGTCACTCTCGAGACGAAAAGCAAACTCTGCCCACGGAAGTAGTACCTACTTCGGAGATCCAGAGATGGATGGGGTCTATTGACACCCTTTTGAATGAAGTGTGTTCTATAGTCTCCGAGGGAAAAATGAACTCGGACCAGAAGCTCTGAGTCACTAATCTTTGTCGCAAAGTCACGAGTGGGACATCCCAGATGGCTGTTCTATATCAAGCGCTAAAATAAAAGACTATGCAAGCGCATGCGACCATTCAGCACCTAGAGGAACAGCTCGAAGTAGAAAATTCTCTTCGGCAGTTTAAAGAAGTCATTGAAAATAAGATAAATCTAGTACAAAACAATTCTTTTGCTGACATGGTAAAAAAAGGTGCCGATAGCTTTATTCGTCCTAATAATTGGAGCTCTGTGGCCATATATCCCAACGATAAGACGAAAACGAGTGATGACAATAAATCTCTCGTGCAAAAAATTATTTCACCCGAGGAACTGAAACTACGCATTCGTGGCCTGAAGAAAGTAAGGAATGGAGGCGTTCCTATTAGTACCCAGTGTAAAGGAGATATTGAAAAGTTAAAGAAGTCAGAGAAATTAGCTTGTTCCGGCCTGACTGTAGAAGAACCAACGAAATGCCGCCCTAGGATCGCTATCATAGGTGTCCCTGTAGCCCTCAGTGAAAAAGATGTTTATGATTGTTTATACGACCAAAACATTGCTGAGAAGTTTCCAACTGAAACACGCGAGTCCTTTTTGAAGACTATCAGATTGAGTCACAAATCTGGCAAGAAAAACTTCTTGACCTGTAACTATATATTAGAAGTTCCTGCCAATATTCGAAAAGCGCTCATCAAGCAAGGACATATGTTTATAAATTGGACGTCATGCCCTGTTAGAGACTTCACATTAGTCACCAGGTGTTTTAATTGCCAGCAGTTTGGACACGCAGCCAAGTTCTGCCGAGAATCCAGCCCGACTTGTAACCACTGCGGAAATCTGGGTCATTCCTCTAAGGAATGTAGTAATAGAGACTCTCCTCCGAATTGTGCGACGTGCAAACGTTTCAAACGAAAATGTGACCATCAAACTGGGGATGCAAACTGTCCAGCACGTAAACACGCAGAGGATAATTATATTAACTCAATTAACTATGAAACTGCATAACGCTTCATTAACATTTGTTTTAAATATCTTTATGTTTTGCTAGTATGTAAATTATTGTAGTTAGTATTCACTAGTCTATATTATATTCATTAAAATTATCTATTTTTGACATAAATGTTGTAAGCGCAGCAATATCAAAATAAATATGACTAACCTTGCAAGTGACATACTTATTCGTAACGTAAATTTTTGCCTATTCAAACGATGTGAAATATTTCTTATGTTATTTTATAAACGCTACATTAAGCAATAAATTGTACATAATAATAATATCACATATCAAGAGCAACTATAGTGAGCATACACAGACAATAAACTGCTAATTTTAAAATTATATTGAACTTTTTTGTAATATAATAGATTAGGTATAGTATAGTACGTATATGTGTAAATATGACATTTTATTTTGTTCATTTTCTTTTCTGTTTGTGAAAATAGATAGATATTTGTATTAAGTGTTATAATAGACACACAGGTTTATATTTAATCTACTCGAGATATGGCTATCTTGTAATTGATTAGGCTCACCTACTATTTGTAACTTAAAATATAGCTCAATATATTTTCTAATTTTCTTTTAAGGCTTAATACTTTTATTATATCATTAGGTTGTGGGTTCGATTCCCACTCAGGACAAACCTTTGTGTGAGCAACACAATAGTTTATTCTGTGTCTGGGTGTAATTTATTTATAATAAATATATATTTATAAATATATAATATACATATTAAGTATGTTTATCAGTTGTCTGGTTGCCATAGTACAGGCTCTGCCTAGTTTGGGATCAGATGACCGAGTGTGGGTTATCGTAAGATGTTATTAGTTAGATGTTATTATATATTTACTGCCATTGTATGCTTTTTTGTGTGTTAAAGTTTTTCTTAATAAATATTATTATTATTATTAATTCTTCAATTCATTCATTAGGTTTGTTTTAATCAGTTGGGCTTGGGTAATGTTAATGTGTTGAATGCTGTTATTTTTATTTTATCACTTTAAGAAATAATGGGAATTGTTTTATGTTATGAATATGAATTAAAAATTCGCAAACATTACTTTGTTTTCCCTGAGTCCCAACATAAAATACATAAGTAATACATAAAAGTCCCGTAGTTATATAGCGTCTGAGTTATCGGCTAAAATTCCAAGAGTGGTCGTTGTGACTAAAGTGGTCATTTTTGGTATAGTAGTTATTGTGAATAAGAATAAGAATATTTTATTTGTACAGAATGTAGGTAACAATAAGATGTAACAACAGTTCATGAATCCTTGTACATTCTACCTTTCGGCATACAAACATAAAAAGTCTTAAATACATTTTTATAAGTAATATAAGCATCATAGTACATCATTTAAAAAATAATTTATAGAGTAGTTACATTTTTTAACAATAAATCGGTTAACTGTTTTTTAAATATTTTTAATGACTGTTGCTTTAGATTGTTGGGTAATTTATTGTATATCATTGGTGCCATACAGATGGTATTTTTTTTTAATAGTGTGGTGTAGTAGCCACCTGTGTGCAATAAATGTTGATACTGAGATCTAATACAATTCGTTTCCTTTCGTGTCGCGTTTAACGATGGAAACAGATGCGCGTTCGATTTTACAAAAATGGTTATTTCTAGAATGTACAAACATGGAAAAGTTAACAATTTATTTAATTTAAACAAAGGAACACAACTATAAAAATTTATCTAATGCATCGTTTTTGGGCTTTGAAAATGCTTTCTCTTTCACTGCTGTTGCCCCAGAATATAATGCCTAATCTTAAAGTGGAAATCACAAGGCCACGGTAAGCAATAAGGACTGCTTTAATATTCCCTTTTTTTGTTAGGTTGTAGGTAAACAATATGACTTGATGTTCTACTTGGAGTGGTAGGTCGTTGATGTAAAGTAAAAATAAAAGCGGACCGAGGACGCTTCCTTGTGGGACGCCAAATTTATTATTTCTGTGAGAAGATCTGAGTTCTATTTCACGTTTCGTAATCGAGCATACATGGGAAATTTCGGTATATTGTATACGGTCACTAAGATAGGAAATAATTAAATTTAAAGCGTTTCCTCGAATCCCGTAAGTTAAGTTTGTGTATAAGTGTCTATGATCTACATAGTCAAACGCCTTTGTCATATCCGTGAAAATGGCGCGTTTTTTTATTTACATTTACCATTATAGTTTTATATAGTGGTCTAGTCGTTGTGAAAAAGTGGTCATTTCTGGTGAAATAGTCATTTTGAAAAATATAGTAGTCATTGCGAAAAAGTGGTCATTTTAGTAAAGTAGTTATTTTGGTACAGTAGACTTACGTACTTACGACGTACCTAATTGATTAATTATTTTGTGTAAAACATAAAACCATTTAATGTGAATTTAAAAGACCGCCGACAGCCTATGTTACAGCGGAGTGGAGCGCCGCCTTTTAGCTGAAGTCTCGGGCGAATTCACGTGCGTAGAGCTACACTGAAATGATCGTCATGGCCAAGTACAAGTAGGTAGTGGATACTCACGTAGCGAAGTAGTACTTGTGGTAGTCATGGTGCGCGCCGAGCGTCTCGGCCATGAGGCGCAGCGCGAGCTGCAGCAGCTGGTCGCCGAAGTACAAGTACAAGTACAAGTAGTGGATACTCACGTAGCGAAGTAGTACTTGTGGTAGTCATGGTGCGCGCCGAGCGTCTCGGCCATGAGGCGCAGCGCGAGCTGCAGCAGCTGGTCGCCGAAGTACAAGTACAAGTACAAGTAGTGGATACTCACGTAGCGAAGTAGTACTTGTGGTAGTCATGGTGCGCGCCGAGCGTCTCGGCCATGAGGCGCAGCGCGAGCTGCAGCAGCTGGTCGCCGAAGTACAAGTACAAGTACAAGTAGTGGATACTCACGTAGCGAAGTAGTACTTGTGGTAGTCATGGTGCGCGCCGAGCGTCTCGGCCATGAGGCGCAGCGCGAGCTGCAGCAGCTGGTCGCCGAAGTACAAGTACAAGTACAAGTAGTGGATACTCACGTAGCGAAGTAGTACTTGTGGTAGTCATGGTGCGCGCCGAGCGTCTCGGCCATGAGGCGCAGCGCGAGCTGCAGCAGCTGGTCGCCGAAGTACAAGTACAAGTACAAGTAGTGGATACTCACGTAGCGAAGTAGTACTTGTGGTAGTCATGGTGCGCGCCGAGCGTCTCGGCCATGAGGCGCAGCGCGAGCTGCAGCAGCTGGTCGCCGAAGGCGGGCGCGCGGTACATGGCGCGGCGGCCCAGCAGCGGCTCCACCACTGCAACGTGCCACACGATACTTTGTACTATAGCTCCGCGTACAGCGAGTGCCACACCGGAATTGGGCTTGTGGAAGTGGCTGCCAACTAACATGACTTTATTTTGTTCTTTAAACACGTTCTAGCTGGATAGGAACGAGACTTTGTAATTCAAAACAAAGAAGAAAGCTAGAAAGGGAATAAACTATGCACAGAATGTGCGAGACATAATCCTTCGGAATATACGAACAGAGGAATAGTAATGTCGCCGTTACACGCCCACATTACTAGTAAAAATCAGTAGCGGGAGAAAACCGCGGTGCGGCCGCTTGTACGCGTTTTCTTGTTTTACCAGTAATGTGGGTGAGTTTTGAGGGTTAACCGTAAAAAAAAATGTAGTGGAGCCGGTACATAAACGCATAAAGGCGTTATTCCGGTAAATTATTATTTGTAATTTTTGACTGATAATAATTATTTTGAGTACAATAATTCTAAAAAATGTTGACTGTATTTATTAATGAATCGTATAAATCCACAAATAAATATTTACTAAAGTAACTACAATATTTTTCATTCTGAGAGTTAAAAAATGTTAAAATTTCATAAATGAAATTGAGTACCTACATTAAGAACTTTATTACACTAAAACGGTAAGATGTCACTTAAATAAGTCAGTTTTTAAATGGTTGGAGTAATAAAAGTTAAAGGGGTTTAGCACATATCCCTGTGGCATACCCAGTGACAGATAATCTGCAAAATCTTATACCGTTGATAAAAATATAATTGAACCGTAACCAAAAGATACGTAGCCACTATTGTTGTAAAAATATCCCATATGCCACGTACATATAATTCGATCAGGTTTTGACAGTTGATGACAGAATCAAACCCTCTAGTGTAAACTGAAAATACTCAAAGACGCCTGAGGAACCGAACTGACTAACACGCCATCATACTCATAAACACGTGACGTGACATTGAAGTACCGGTACAGGTGACGTTACACAATGTGTGGCTACTCACAGTTGAGGCTGGCGCCGTCCACGTGCGTGGTGTAGAGCGCGGCCAGCGCGGGCGTCTGCAGCAGCAGCACGCGCGTGGCGCCGCTCGCCAGCGCCGCGCGCAGCCACGCGCCCGGCGCCGCGCCCGCCGCCGCCAGCACCTCGGGGGAGTACAGGTCTAGCACCTGCAAGCGATCCGTACATGCGGTTCACTTAACCGAACACACGCCCGAGCTACTATATTTTACACAAATATTGCTGACGTCATTTATAGCGAGGCCCACTATCACCGAGTGACCGATATCGGCGCTGGTATAAGTCATCACTCATTAAACTAATAAAAGAAAAATTTAAATATTTAAGAAATTTATGGTAATTTGTTGGACGATTACTTCGAGACAGGATTAAAAGGAGGAAAGTAAATGCTATAAAGACTATATATTTAGTATGTTGAAGTCTCTATATCAAAAAACCCGAAACTGTTTTAGTCCTATGTAAAAAATAAGCGAAGCAGGAGTTCTTACCCAGGAAATATGAGCTATTCTTCGGTTACTTAAGACACAAATGGAGACTATTATTCAATTATTATTATTATTCTCATCCTACTTTAGTCCGACATAATACAAACTCGTGATCTTATCAACCGTAGAAGTAGGTGACAAAAAGGTTCTAAAATTATTACTATCGTTAAATCCTAAATAGTATCGTTAAATCTGCTGGTTCTGACACACTTCCAACATTTTTTTTAGTAAAATGTAATCCATAAGAAAGATTCTAGAAATGACGTAACAAATTACAGGCCCATTTCGAAGCATTGTCGTCTTACGAAAATTCTTGAGCGTCTAGTACATGATCAAATCTACGAATGCCTTAAAGGTGTTATTATCCCTCAACAGCATGGTTTTGTCAAAGCTAGGTCAACCACTTCACTAATCTAGTAGTCTCCGATGAATACATATCAAATAATATGGACAAAGGCGATCAAATAGATGCCATATACACCGATTACAGCAAACCCTTTAATAGAATTAATCATTATTTGCTGATTAATACTCTGTCAAATTTAAGTATACATAAATTTAAGTATAAATGGATTAATTACATCTTATTTAACAAACAGAAGTCATCAACTGTGATTCTGAATGGTAGCACTTCTAATTGGATTATTATTCCGTCTGGGGTTCCCCAAGGTTCCTTATTGGGTCCTTTTCTGTTTGTTTTATTTATAAATTATATACTTATGTTTGTTATTATGTTCTGCTTTCTAATTTTTTTACTTTACGCAGACGATATGAAATTATTTCGTATTGTTAATTCTAGTACCATTGGGCGATCCTCCAAGAAGACTTAAATAGGTATGCGACTGCAAAAATAACAAGCTGGATCTAAATGAATTCCATGGTCACTATTAGTTTTTCAAGAAAGCGCTACACATTCTGCTTTACCTATGATCTCAATGGTTCCTTGGGTTTATACTAACAAAGTCAAACAAAAAAAAACTGGTCGTACTCTGGGAGTGCCAGCAGAAGTGAAAACTTGAACATTAACGTTGTGTACTTTTGAATATTTTGGGTTTTCCTTTTATTATTTACTAGCTGTGCCCGCGACTTCGTTCGCGTGGAAGTTGGGTTTATATTAAGGTAGTTTATTTTACAATTTAACTTCTGTGTAAAACATATTGGAAACATGCGCCACAATGCTCTGTGGCAGGTGGCAGGGCCCGACCTATGGCCGGGCAAGCCAAGCAAATGCCTAGTGCAGCATAATGAAGGGCGACAAAGTATATGCCGCCAGACGGTTAGAAGACAAATTATAAAAATAACCATGCTTAGCACCTCGACAAAAAGTATTTTACCAAAATGATTTGCATCAGATCAAATATTATTGATATTGAAAAATTCCCCCCCTCCCCCGTCACGCGAATACTTGGGCGGTTTCGGGTTAAATGAAGCCCGAAACCGCCCAAGTACCTACTCGCGCGAAATTTTATGTTAAGGAGCTTCGATTCTGACTCCGAAAGGTCGAAAATTCCGATTGATTTTAAACCTCCGACTCCAACTTCGGCTCCAACACTTTTAAATCGGACGTTTTAATCGGAGGTACCTAGCCGCTCCTTCAAGTTAATTTATACATAGTTAATAAAGGTTTGATGGAAAAAACTGTCACTGATTCCCTATGATCGCGGGTTCGAATCCTGCCCGAGCGATCTTTTCCGAGTCTAAAGTACACCCACTTTGTATCCGTGTTTGTAAAGTCCCCCGCGAAATAGGGCTAGTGTGAGTTATATTTTTAAAAAATATCCTGTTTTTAAAACATTGCTTTCCCGCGGTACTGTGATGCGTGTTCAAACAAACAGACAACATTCAAACGTTTCTGAAAGATATAGGTACTCAGATATATTTTTTTGTGTTTAAACTTATTTAAAAAATTTTTTTCGCTCACTTTAGAAGATTTAAACATTATTTTATAATGCCTACGTCGCGCGTCGGTGAATTAAAAATAGGTGTGTCAACCTGTCGCAAATTAAGATCATCATATATTCATATCCCTCTACGTAAGACTTTCAGATTTTTTTTAAATCAATTTTCCTGATTCTTTTTAATTCGTATTTAAACGCCATCTATTTTCAAAACTGGATAAGTTTCTTTTAATACTTTATGATTTTATATTAAATTAAACTATCATGCATATTAAACGTAGGTAAGCAAGGTATTTAACCTTAAATTATTCACGCGATTAAGACCCGTTATATATATTTTCTTAATGTGTACAAATCGCGAAAGTTTATTAACATTTGTAGGTAAGCAATTTTGGCACTCAGAAGAAATCGAATCACAGATGGCACCACGTGTTTTATTTTGATATAACACGGACTTAATCTTTCATTTTTTTTAAGCAACTAACATACATAAATTCTAGAAAATATCAAGTAGTTTATTTGTAATGTAATATTGTTTTTCATTTCTACATTCATAACATAATCACGATTCATGCAAATCAATGATAAAGATGCTTATTGAAAGTGATTGATTTATATGAAAATTTGTTAAACAAAGTAAACATGTTAACGTCGAAAATAAAAGCTTGTTTTATACATTTAGAAAAAACTTTAAAAAGAATAAAAAGAAACACAAAAAGAGATTCGCATACTTGAGACTCGATCCTCCGACCTCGCTCGTTGAAGACCGCTACCGGTGCCATTAGACCACGTTAACCGATACAAAAGTGGTTAAAATAGCTGATCTTAAGAAAATAAAAATGTTGTGTTTAGCTCCTTATAGTTTTAGCGTGAAGTTATTGTTTCCATGGGTTACAATTGTAAATAATGTCTCATTGTGGGAAAAATTGTGAAAAACCATAATGGTTCGGCAAAACATACGTTGCTGCTCGCTCCCCATAGACGATAGGGTAATGATTTATAGTGTAAATAATTACCTATAGTATTTACAATAAAACTGCAAATTTTCATGAAGATCCGTCAAGTAGTTATTGTTTTATAACGATAAATAGCTACAGACATTATCCGTTATTGCTTAGCTCCTATGGGAAATAACGTGATAAATTATAGCCTATATGTTAATCCAGACTTATTAGAATACACATACAAAATTTCAACCGAATCTGTCTGGTAGTTTTTGCGTGATGCGTGTTCAAACAAACAGACAGACAGACAGACAGACAGACAGACATTTCTAAAAATGTAGGAATGTGTTTAAATACTCATTTCGAATATTTCCCAATATTTTTTTTCACTATGTTCGGCCATGTACAGACACGTGAAATTTACAATTTTATTATATGTATATAGATGTGGTTAAATACAATAGATATGACAATTAAAGCTGACAGTTAAAGTTTATCTCTCAGGAAAAATTACATAGTGATGAAATCTTTCGATCTTACTGTTATAATAATAAGAAAAATATGAAATAATAAATCACAAATCAAAAAACCAAGATATAAAGGAAGAATAAGAAGGGAAAAAAATAATCGTAACTCGGACTTGAACTGGGTTCTTCTGGTTTCTAGACCGCCCGATTTCCCACCTGACCTATAAAACATTGTAGATGGTGGCGAAATATACCTTCATTTTCGTTGCTTACGTCTTACGAATTTTCGAACAGGGTCGTGATCCTGACTCCTGACGCAAGTTTAACATTTTTTACCGTACCAAAAAAAAAGCACAAACGCCGCTAAAGCAGTTTTCACTTCAAAAATTAAATATAGGCAAACAGCTATGGAAAGGAGCATGTTGAAGCTCAGGAAAATAGACAAAGTAAAGATTAAACGTATGAAGCAAAAAACAAAAATAATTGACGCACACATGCACTTAATCTTAAATACACAGGAAAAGAGGAATGTTGGTAGACATCTAAGACGGTTGGCTGGTGATATTATCCAAGTGTTAAGAAACGACTGGACAAATACAGGCAATGACAGGGATTTGTGGAAAAAGCTGGAGGTGGCCTTTACCCAAAAAGGGGTCCATATTTCAACAAGTAAATTTAATAATAACCTTTGAAATGTAACTTAGAAATATGGAATAAAACGCCCTTTTTATTTTTATTTATTGACGTGATAACGTCTTATAAATCATGACCGAGTGCAATCACGACAAGCAACGCGAATGGCGATATGTCATCAATGTTTTCCTTTGACGTTATCACGTAAAATTATCGTCCGTAAACCGGTAACTAATTGATTATACTAAATGTATAAGTATAATTATACATGTTTGAAACACATACTTAACGCAGGCGTATTTGAGATCGATCCTAAAGTTAAAAGAGTACGAAAATGGCCGTTTTAATCGAAACTTAACTGCAACTGCACTGCTTAAATACGTAAATTGGTCCACAGTACTTGGTGATTCCGTCGGTGAACAATATTTATGTGTGGGTTCGTCGAGAGCGTTTACTATGAAGCTTGCTTTGCTTTATGTCTATAATCTCATTATTCGATACTTGGTATTTTAATCGTTTATTTGCATACCACAATGTATGCTTAGGTGGTAGGCTTAAAATTAGACCATCGTGGACCCCGTTGGGCACAGCAAAATAATATAATTAATAATATTTAAATCTAATTAGGAGGAGGATATTATCTATGTAGCTTAATTAGATAACTGTATGTCATTTAGATAATCATTTACGGTGTAATAGCATTTTTGTAGTAAAAGTAATTTTATTTTATTTATATAGCTATTTAATTTAGATTCGTTTCTATTTTTTTCGGGTAATTTATTATATATTTTTATGGACATTACGTAAGGGCTATTTGAGTTATCCTTGAATACTGAAAGACGTCGATACGGCGTCTAAACCCGTCCAAAACCTCAGAGGACACGTACAGTACTCATCTTATGAGCTTTTTCGCAAAAGAGAATGGACGGTATCGTCCCCAATGATATATCATGTTGTGACATATGTCATTTTGAAGGTCAAAACAATACCATCATTTTATAGTATGACACCAACAAAGAAACTCGTGCAGGGAATTTACTATGGATTATTTTTTTATATTTTTAATCATGTATAATTTTAGAATAAACAGTTCTATTTATGTTCATTATTACTTCACTCCACACTCATGGCCGCAAAAAAGGGGAAAAAAAATCGCAGACGAAGTTGCCCGGGACAGCTAGTACTAATATTATAAGGCTGAAGAGTTTGTTTGTTTGAACGCGATAATCTCAGAAACTACTGGTCCGAATAGATAGATGAGAAATATTTTACTGTGGGATAGTCCATTTATCGAGGAAGGCTAGTGGCTATATAACATCACGCTTCGAAAAATAGCAGCGGAGCAGCAATGAAAAATGTTGAAAAAACGGGGAAAATTCACGCAGACGAAGTTGCGCGGGTCAGCTAGTTGTTATATACAAGAACAACGGGAAGTAAGTCTGACAGTAATTATTACTGCTCGTGTCTAACAAGATGAAGAACTATTGGCACATGTGCCCATATAATGAGGTTAATAATAATGAGGGAAAAATTAGGTTATGCTAGACACCTACGAGTAAATAACATTTTGTTATCGGAAACTTTTCTTGACGAAATAATAGTAGATTTCAATTATTAGTTTATATATAACTAGCTGCCTCGCGCAACTTCCTGGTTAAATTTTGTTTTGCAAGATATTTCATTTATTCTCTGCTCCTACTGGTCGTAGTATGATGTTATATAGCCTTCCTCGATGAATGAGCTATCCAACACAAAAATATTTTTCGATTCGAATCAGTAGTTTCTACAAGTACAGAGAGAGTATCACGTTCAAAAGTTCAATTAAAGATTGGTCCATTTTTAACGTGTATTCGATAGTGTAAAAGTATTTCATAACACGGTATATTAAGCGCTTGAAAATGCAGATCACTGACATGTAAATACGAAATGGCTCTTAACGAAAGAGAATATACTAGTTGCCACTAATTTGGACCTTCCTGTATAAATATAACATAAATAAAACAAAAACCACACAGTAATTCAGTTTATATTAATCCATACTAATATTATAAATGTGAAAGTAACTCTGTCTGTCTGTCTGTTACGCTTTCACGCTCAAACAGCTAAACCGATTTAGATGAAATTTGGTATGGAGATAGTTTGAGTCCCGAGGAAGGACATAGGATAGTTTTTATCGCGATAACCGACATCCACGCGGGCGGAGCCGCGGGCGAAAGCTAGTAATATTATAAAGCTGAATAGTTTGTTTGTTTGAACGCGATAATCTCAGGAACTACTGGTTGAAATTGAAAAAATCTTTTACTGTTGGATAGCTCATTTGTCGAGGAACGCTATAGGCTATATAACATCACGCTACGACCAACAGGAGCCGAGCAGCAATGAAAAATGTTACTAAAACGGAGAAATTGACGCAGATGAAGTTGCACGGGTCAGGGTGTGGTGCCGGCTTAAGAATAGCACCACCCCATCTCTCCCCGTGGGTGTCGTCAAGGCGACTCAGGGATTTCACCCCGGAGGACGGGCAGCAGCGTCTTCTGCGTACTTAAAGCCTTACTGCGATCGCCAACCCGCTCGCCAAGCGTGGCGATTATGGCAATTACCCTCAGGATCTACATACCAGTAGGTTCTACTGGGGAGACCCGTGCCCAGCAGTGGGCCATCATATGGGTTGATATGGGTCAGGTAGTTTAATATATATGGCTTGATTACCTGATCGTTCAAGGCCCTAAAAATACCTGATTTGGATGTGACCCTACAACAGGAAAACCAATGATCTTAAAAATATTGACGCATTCAACATTAAATCTTTGTGTTACCCGAGCAGTACAATTACAAGAAAACTTATAAAAAAACCATTAATAAATTATCTAACGAATACCTATAGTCATAAAAACTTATCTTAAAATTCTTAAAACTATCGTTGTAAACTGATAGTAATTATTATTGTTTATAACCAAAACACTGTGATCTGTTTTAAATAATAAATGCGTTAATATTTTATTTTTACATGAATAACTAGATTACTAGTTCTTAAACGGTATTTTTACAGAGGCTTCCTGGGGCCCCAGGGTTCCATATTTTGATTAAGACTAACTATCAGAAGATGTATGAAGACAGTTATAAGGTATATTTGTAAAATGAAAAATGGAACCGATCCGAAGGATGCGCCATAGTAAAATATTACCTATACGATACGAGTTAAACGTACTTTATACGGAAAGCGTTCCGCAATTCCGTTGGCAGTATATAATGAAAATGCGGAGTATTCCACTTATCTATACTAATATTATAAAGCTGAAGAGTTTGTTTGAACGCAGTATTCTCATTCCGTGTCTGTGAGCGATGCCTGCTAAAGTACTTTTTGATCACAAACCTGTGGAATCGTCAATTATTTGGGTAAAAGTAGATACTTTTACCCAAATAATTGACGATTGTATCATGTATCACCCAGCGCCCGCTGGGAGATCCCAGCGGGCGCTGGGTGATACATTTGTGCTAGATATCGTTTGCTACGGGAGGTGCAATTGTCTCCTTATAGTGCTTCCGTTGTGCGAATCCGACAAGCATTTAAATTTGCACCCCCCCCCCCCGTTCGAGCGACTAACACTTACTGAATTACTCAAAAACCATAAACAAGATCAAAAAAGGTTGGAAAAACTATGTAACCAATCAATGTACAATATTTTTAATGATCAATAAACTTATTATTATTATTATAACTTTCTACAAATGTACGTCAAAGTCACGTATCTACTACGTGAGCGGACTTCTTTAAGACACGTTTTCAAAGAGTCATGACCTCCTCGGTCTGCGAACGAATCCTTCAACTTTGCACTTTTTCAAATGTAGGAACAAGCTTTTTAAAGTCTCTTATCAGGTTTTTTTTTTAATTTTATTTTGTAAGTTACCAAGTTTGATGCTGGGGAGAGAAGAGTACGTGAGTCCGATTCCCGGATTCAGAGCTTTTGTTCAGAGTCTGGGCGTACTTTGTGTTCGTCAATTGTAAATTTTTTTGTAAAGACAAAAGACCCCTGCGACCCAGGGCTTGTACCCAGTAGGGTACGAACCCTGTAACTCGTACGCCCACCGCGGCACTAAGTTTTACTTTATGTCATTGACCGTATGCACACAACGTACTGAACGTGTAACCGATGGGCGTCGAACCCGCAGCCCGCATGAGGTACATAACTCGTTAAACTAGATCTATCAT
This sequence comes from Herminia tarsipennalis, assembly GCA_945859575.2. Taxonomy (NCBI): domain Eukaryota; kingdom Metazoa; phylum Arthropoda; class Insecta; order Lepidoptera; family Erebidae; genus Herminia; species Herminia tarsipennalis. The sequence continues at coordinate 832,894 of OX243834.2, read as the reverse complement.
TAACATGCCTGTTTGACGCTTTCACTACTATAGCAGCTGGTAAAGGTTCAAATTTGCATAATTTGCCATTTGTTCCTATTTGGAAATTCTTAGCTACTACCAAAACTAGTTTCTTTTTTAAAGTTCCATACGCAAAGAAAAACAAAAAAACATTTTTTTTTTTTTATAAAAGACGGCTCCTGCATTAGGGTACAAGTCCTGTGTCGCAGGAGACTTTACAAACATACAAGTCACGAACATAAAGTACACCCAGATTCGGAACAACAATTTGTGGATCACACAAAGTGGAGTCCCGTGTGGGAATCGAACCCACGACCTCTTGCGTAGCAGTCGGACACACTCCCACCGCGTCACAGAGGATTCTATTACTAAGACTCCGCTGTCTGTCGATCTGACACAGGGCTGTTATTTTTTTAACCAACCTACCAGATACTTTACTTGTAGGGGAGGTACCCTAACCCTAACTACCACTTTGTCGACGTAGGTAAGTAATACGTCTCTGAGGTAAGCTGCGGACGGACGGACATCGCGAAACTATGAGGTTTCCGTTTTGGCATTTTGGCTACGGAACCCTAAAGATGTTATTATCTTATAAGAGGTTGTATTCTATACTTTTTTTAAATATATAAAAGCTTTTTTGTGCAACATTGAAGGATATTAGATACGTCCGCAGACTAAAAAGGTCTTGGCTTTATAAAAACCTGACTAGGGGCCCGTTCGTATGACGTAAGTTCACACGTAATACGTGACTTTGACTACTAACTAAAAGGTGATATTAAATTTTCCGAAAATTCTATAAAATTCTAAAGAAGACACTTTCTTGCCTTTTTAACTGCGTTATTAAAGATGACGCTTTCGAATTTAGGACATTCCGTTAGAGAATTTTGACAGTTTAAAAAAATTTAAAACACCAAGTTACAGTATGAGAGCTTTATTAGGACTTCGTTCTCCACGTTCGAACAAGAAAGTTAAGCCAATCACGGGCGCATTAGGGAGAGGATTTGGAGGTGGAGTGCATATCTTCGATATTATTTTGTAAGGAATCAATTACTCCCGTCGTGTGAGACCGGCTGCCATTTGCCTAGTGCACCTCTCAAAGCTAGAATATTGGGAGTTTTTCTGCAAAAAGTTCCCGACGTTAACCGTTGGGAAGCGGCACGATCACCTGCCTGCGAGGCACAGTTTTCTGTCTTTGTGTTGGAAGGATGTAACACTTTGCTCATGGCAGTACCTAGGATTTTTTTAGGTTAGGTTTTCGTAATTTTGACTAATCACTAGACTAATGTGTACTGTATACCAGTGGCGGAGAGTCCTTAGAACACCATTACTTTCGGCTTCCTTTTAGATTGTAGTTATTTAATTTTATAGGTCTAGGATACATATCCAACAAAATAGATTTTTGTTACCTCAGAAAAAAATTAACACTTCGTCTCTGTTGTGTACCTACCTACATACTTACGGGGGGGGGGGGGGTATGTAGGCTTATCTCCCCCTGGGTACACATGGCCAAGCGTGAAGCTGCTTTCAGACGGCACGCGCCCGCTAAGCGCACGCCAGGCGTGTCAGCACCCGTGTCTAACACGCATTGATTTTTTTTAAAATATAATTTGAGTCTTATGACGCCTCAATATATCTTAAATTGCATTTATCGAAGTCCCACCGCACGTACCACGCGTCCGTCTCGCGCCCGTTTCGCGCCCACGCCGCCCGTGCCACACACCTCGTGCGAGGCGTGTGGGATGCATACGTTGATTTAGCGCCAGCCGAGCGCGGGTGTTAGGCGGGTGTAATGCGGGTGCGTGGTCGGTGCGGGTCGTCTAAACGAGGCCTAAAAAAATCTTTTACTGTTGGATAGCTCATTTGTCGAGGAACGCTATAGGCTATATAACATCACGCTACGACCAACAGGAGCCGAGCAGCAATGAAAAATGTTACTAAAACGGAGAAATTGACGCAGATGAAGTTGCACGGGTCAGGGTGTGGTGCCGGCTTAAGAATAGCACCACCCCATCTCTCCCCGTGGGTGTCGTCAAGGCGACTCAGGGATTTCACCCCGGAGGACGGGCAGCAGCGTCTTCTGCGTACTTAAAGCCTTACTGCGATCGCCAACCCGCTCGCCAAGCGTGGCGATTATGGCAATTACCCTCAGGATCTACATACCAGTAGGTTCTACTGGGGAGACCCGTGCCCAGCAGTGGGCCATCATATGGGTTGATATGGGTCAGGTAGTTTAATATATATGGCTTGATTACCTGATCGTTCAAGGCCCTAAAAATACCTGATTTGGATGTGACCCTACAACAGGAAAACCAATGATCTTAAAAATATTGACGCATTCAACATTAAATCTTTGTGTTACCCGAGCAGTACAATTACAAGAAAACTTATAAAAAAACCATTAATAAATTATCTAACGAATACCTATAGTCATAAAAACTTATCTTAAAATTCTTAAAACTATCGTTGTAAACTGATAGTAATTATTATTGTTTATAACCAAAACACTGTGATCTGTTTTAAATAATAAATGCGTTAATATTTTATTTTTACATGAATAACTAGATTACTAGTTCTTAAACGGTATTTTTACAGAGGCTTCCTGGGGCCCCAGGGTTCCATATTTTGATTAAGACTAACTATCAGAAGATGTATGAAGACAGTTATAAGGTATATTTGTAAAATGAAAAATGGAACCGATCCGAAGGATGCGCCATAGTAAAATATTACCTATACGATACGAGTTAAACGTACTTTATACGGAAAGCGTTCCGCAATTCCGTTGGCAGTATATAATGAAAATGCGGAGTATTCCACTTATCTATACTAATATTATAAAGCTGAAGAGTTTGTTTGAACGCAGTATTCTCATTCCGTGTCTGTGAGCGATGCCTGCTAAAGTACTTTTTGATCACAAACCTGTGGAATCGTCAATTATTTGGGTAAAAGTAGATACTTTTACCCAAATAATTGACGATTGTATCATGTATCACCCAGCGCCCGCTGGGAGATCCCAGCGGGCGCTGGGTGATACATTTGTGCTAGATATCGTTTGCTACGGGAGGTGCAATTGTCTCCTTATAGTGCTTCCGTTGTGCGAATCCGACAAGCATTTAAATTTGCACCCCCCCCCCCGTTCGAGCGACTAACACTTACTGAATTACTCAAAAACCATAAACAAGATCAAAAAAGGTTGGAAAAACTATGTAACCAATCAATGTACAATATTTTTAATGATCAATAAACTTATTATTATTATTATAACTTTCTACAAATGTACGTCAAAGTCACGTATCTACTACGTGAGCGGACTTCTTTAAGACACGTTTTCAAAGAGTCATGACCTCCTCGGTCTGCGAACGAATCCTTCAACTTTGCACTTTTTCAAATGTAGGAACAAGCTTTTTAAAGTCTCTTATCAGGTTTTTTTTTTAATTTTATTTTGTAAGTTACCAAGTTTGATGCTGGGGAGAGAAGAGTACGTGAGTCCGATTCCCGGATTCAGAGCTTTTGTTCAGAGTCTGGGCGTACTTTGTGTTCGTCAATTGTAAATTTTTTTGTAAAGACAAAAGACCCCTGCGACCCAGGGCTTGTACCCAGTAGGGTACGAACCCTGTAACTCGTACGCCCACCGCGGCACTAAGTTTTACTTTATGTCATTGACCGTATGCACACAACGTACTGAACGTGTAACCGATGGGCGTCGAACCCGCAGCCCGCATGAGGTACATAACTCGTTAAACTAGATCTATCATTAACATGCCTGTTTGACGCTTTCACTACTATAGCAGCTGGTAAAGGTTCAAATTTGCATAATTTGCCATTTGTTCCTATTTGGAAATTCTTAGCTACTACCAAAACTAGTTTCTTTTTTAAAGTTCCATACGCAAAGAAAAACAAAAAAACATTTTTTTTTTTTTTATAAAAGACGGCTCCTGCATTAGGGTACAAGTCCTGTGTCGCAGGAGACTTTACAAACATACAAGTCACGAACATAAAGTACACCCAGATTCGGAACAACAATTTGTGGATCACACAAAGTGGAGTCCCGTGTGGGAATCGAACCCACGACCTCTTGCGTAGCAGTCGGACACACTCCCACCGCGTCACAGAGGATTCTATTACTAAGACTCCGCTGTCTGTCGATCTGACACAGGGCTGTTATTTTTTTAACCAACCTACCAGATACTTTACTTGTAGGGGAGGTACCCTAACCCTAACTACCACTTTGTCGACGTAGGTAAGTAATACGTCTCTGAGGTAAGCTGCGGACGGACGGACATCGCGAAACTATGAGGTTTCCGTTTTGGCATTTTGGCTACGGAACCCTAAAGATGTTATTATCTTATAAGAGGTTGTATTCTATACTTTTTTTAAATATATAAAAGCTTTTTTGTGCAACATTGAAGGATATTAGATACGTCCGCAGACTAAAAAGGTCTTGGCTTTATAAAAACCTGACTAGGGGCCCGTTCGTATGACGTAAGTTCACACGTAATACGTGACTTTGACTACTAACTAAAAGGTGATATTAAATTTTCCGAAAATTCTATAAAATTCTAAAGAAGACACTTTCTTGCCTTTTTAACTGCGTTATTAAAGATGACGCTTTCGAATTTAGGACATTCCGTTAGAGAATTTTGACAGTTTAAAAAAATTTAAAACACCAAGTTACAGTATGAGAGCTTTATTAGGACTTCGTTCTCCACGTTCGAACAAGAAAGTTAAGCCAATCACGGGCGCATTAGGGAGAGGATTTGGAGGTGGAGTGCATATCTTCGATATTATTTTGTAAGGAATCAATTACTCCCGTCGTGTGAGACCGGCTGCCATTTGCCTAGTGCACCTCTCAAAGCTAGAATATTGGGAGTTTTTCTGCAAAAAGTTCCCGACGTTAACCGTTGGGAAGCGGCACGATCACCTGCCTGCGAGGCACAGTTTTCTGTCTTTGTGTTGGAAGGATGTAACACTTTGCTCATGGCAGTACCTAGGATTTTTTTAGGTTAGGTTTTCGTAATTTTGACTAATCACTAGACTAATGTGTACTGTATACCAGTGGCGGAGAGTCCTTAGAACACCATTACTTTCGGCTTCCTTTTAGATTGTAGTTATTTAATTTTATAGGTCTAGGATACATATCCAACAAAATAGATTTTTGTTACCTCAGAAAAAAATTAACACTTCGTCTCTGTTGTGTACCTACCTACATACTTACGGGGGGGGGGGGGGTATGTAGGCTTATCTCCCCCTGGGTACACATGGCCAAGCGTGAAGCTGCTTTCAGACGGCACGCGCCCGCTAAGCGCACGCCAGGCGTGTCAGCACCCGTGTCTAACACGCATTGATTTTTTTTAAAATATAATTTGAGTCTTATGACGCCTCAATATATCTTAAATTGCATTTATCGAAGTCCCACCGCACGTACCACGCGTCCGTCTCGCGCCCGTTTCGCGCCCACGCCGCCCGTGCCACACACCTCGTGCGAGGCGTGTGGGATGCATACGTTGATTTAGCGCCAGCCGAGCGCGGGTGTTAGGCGGGTGTAATGCGGGTGCGTGGTCGGTGCGGGTCGTCTAAACGAGGCCTGGGGGTCTAGACAAAGTCACGTTCGAAAAGCGATGTCGTTAATTAAAGTAGGGGGAGTTCCCCCAGTAGCGGACACTTAAGGTTTATTCTACATAAATAAAAACAAAATTAAAAAAATGTATGTTTAATCAGGTACAAATCAACTTAGTTATATTAGACATTAAAATAAAGCAACAAAATACCCAACTTCTAGGAAAATCTAACAAAAATTTTAATTTAACTTTGGCATATAATTTTGCACGAACGTAATTGTGGCACCTAGTACCGGACATAGTGATTGTCGAATCCCTAACACCGGACAATATTAAAATAATAAGCATCGATCGCAAACATAACCTTCGGAGCATTCGGGTACGTCAGCACAAGCTTCGTGAACCCATCCTGAACAACTTCCACATTTGATCCAACTTTCGTCATGGTCCTCCAAACAGACCTCGCAAGTGGTCTGAGGGTTTGCGATCTGCGATAATGGCTCACTTTTATCGGACTTATTTTGATTCTTAGGTTGCTTTTTGTTTCCGTCTTTAAGTGTTTTCAAATTCTTTGTAATCTCTTTCTTGACTTCCTTAATTTTCCTGTCATTCTCTTTTTCTTCTACTGCGTTTTTATATGGGGACGAAGTGAGAATTGCGCTTTTTTCACATTTCCTTTTTCTAGCAGCCGAGCGTTTTTTAGCAGCGTCTGGTATAGGAGATAGCTTGTGAATTGTTTCAACGATAGTCATGGTTGAACTAGTGGACGGCTGGACTTCAAAATTGGCGGGCAATTCGACAATGGCGCTAGTGGTTGGCTCTGAAACTTCATCATTTTCAGGAACAATGGGTTGCAAACATTCAGATTCTTCGAGTGGAATATTAGTCAAATCAGCAGGTAAGAAATCGAGGTCTGAAAAGACATTTTTATCAAACGGGTAGATACCCGTGCATTTAAAACCTGATACCGCAATCTCTAGTCGAGCTACTTTTCTAAATGCATTATTAACCAAACCGGCAATATCGTAATCGGTTATTCTTGCTCCTGCATTTGCTCTCATCCACATATCGCATTGTTCATGATATGCATTTTTAAACGGTTTCATAAACGTCCTATCCAGGGGTTGAAGTTTATGAGTTGTATGAGGCGGTGAACTCATTAAATGAATATGATGCTCACGACAAAAATTTATGACACCCAATGTCTTATGACTGCAATGGCCATCCAGCAGAACTAGCACTGGGTTTTCCTTTGTAGGGCGTGAGAATTTTGAAAAATGATTCATCCACTGTAAAAAGAAGTCACTATTCATCCAACCCTTCGGTTGTGCTACTCCTACGCTTTGAGCCGGAGCGTTAATCATAAGCCTGTCATTCATCCTTTGTCTTGGGAATATAAAAAATGGAGGTATAAAATAGCCATTCGCACTCATACAAAACATTATGGTAATATTTTTGCCTCTCTCTGCTGAAGTGAGTTTTCCAACTTGTCTAACAGCTTTGGGAGCTATGACTTTTGAATGTTTTTGCACACAACTCACACCTGTCTCATCACAATTGTAGATATTAGAAGGTAGAAAATTATGAAGAGTCATCAAATGTTCCAGATTTGAGAAGAAAAGGTCAACTTGTGGTTTGTTAAATCCAACTGTGCGCATCAGGCTGGTAGACTCTGGCCTTCTCAAAGACAATTCAGGATATCGGGCCATAAAATCAAAATAAAAATGCTTACCAGCAGTTTTTTTCTCGTTATTGAAGCGATGTGGAATCTTTAACGCAATTGCCAAGTCATAAGCCAACTTCAGGAATTCTTTTTTTGTCAGCGGTAGACATCTGTTAGAATTTATCTACGTGTTGTACCTTTACGTGTTTGACTAATAACTGTTCATATTCGGGTAAAAACGTTTTTTCGTATCTACCTATCTTTGGTGTGAATTTTACTTCTTGTCCAGACTTAATAGCAGCTATTTTATCATGTAGTGTACTTCTGGGGATGCCATATTTTACTGAAGCTTGTCGCAAACTTAACTTTTTCGATATAACCATATCAACACCAGTTTTCAAATTTTGTTGACACCAGCTTCCTTTTTTCTTTGGCCCTTCTTCACCGTTTCCCTCCATGATTGTTTGGTGTGCTTTGTTTTATCCTATAAACACAAAAATGTTACATATTAGTAAAGAAAACGTAAATAAAATAGACATGTTTATTGTCCGGTACTAAGGGACAAAATCCTGTCCGGTACTAGGGGACTACCTATTTTTAAAATTGTTGGAATATTTTCTGAGTTTAGGTAATATAGTAACAGATTGTTACATATTTTGTGAGATAACAGTCACAACTACTTATTCAAAGTAACATTAAATAAGTAAATACGAAAATATTCTGGTAATACTCACTCGAATGTTATCCGATGCCGCGTTTTCCCGCCAATCGCTACGATCGACCGCTCTCACTGCCGTCTTGCGGGGGACTGAGAAGCCGCGTCCCGTGTGTTCACTACGATACCCGCCCCGCACCCTTTTCATTCTATACCCGAGTCGATCGTGCTGTTACTTGTTCAGATAATACATGTGTCCGGCGGTAGGTGCCGTCCGGCGCTAGGGGTATTCCCCCTATAGAATTTGACGTTCGCGGTGGTTATCGAATTCGCCCCGGTACAAATGTACCTTGTCTGACCCCCCTAAATGTGTTGATGAATGTAGCGAATGTGTGTGTGTGCGTGTGTATATTACCTCAGCGCCGGCGGCGCGGCGCAGCAGGTCGGCGAGCGCCCGCGCGGCGCGCGCGCCGCACTCGCCCTCGCGCGCGTACAGCAGCAGCACGCGCGGCGCGCCCGGCGCCGCCGCCGCGCCGGACCGACTTGACTCGCGCTCACTGGAATATACATTACAAACTGCTGTCACTAAACATACAACATTTTACTTCACAAATGATTTCAACCCGCCGAGGGTAGGTATAAAACCTTCCCTCGGCGGGTTCAAGATAAACACTAAAATGCGTCGGTACCAGTGGCGGAGAGTCCTTAGAACACCGTTACTTTCGGTTTCCCTTTGGCTTTTAGTTATTTAATATTATAGGTACAAATAACCATGTTCAACGAGGTATATTTTTATATCGGGTTACCTCAGAAAAAAATTAACCCTTCGCCTCTGGTAGGTATCCACGCAATACAGGGCCTGTAGTGCTTGTACCGATAATGCTAATTTAAACATAACATATATAAAGAAAAACAAACTAAAAATAAAAAAAACTGCTTAAAAAATTGGAAAACAAGATAACCTTAAATCACACAATCGAAGACATTTTAATAAGTTCACTGGGATTCATGAATGCCTTCGACTGCATAATTTAAATTTATTCTTTTTTTAGGCAGACGGGTTTTTGATTTTTATTTTTAGCGCTTAGTTATAAGACGTAATTAAATACAACTACCAAAAAGTTGAGCGAAAATGGTTGGTAACTAACTTTAAATCGCTAAGTATATATATTATAAACGGTCATTTTAATTAAAAAATAATTCAAAAATAATGTTAAAATATCTACTTAATAATACAGCACATGACATAATATGTTGACTTATTTTTTTTCTATCACAATATGACGAGTTTTAAATTTTGATTGCTTTAATGACACTCGCAAGTGCTAACTAATACGAACAGATTGACGTATGAATCATCAAAACCGGCCACCGCGTTTGGTCTGTATAGTGCCACAAAAGAACACACACACATAAACGATAAACACATAACCCTCCATTGCGTCGCGCAGTCGGGTAAAAAATTGCTCTGGCGGGATTCTAACCGTTGATCGGCACCGAGTCCGGTTAGGGCTACCATCTATACGCCGTTAACCTGACTCGGTGCCGGAGTGGTTACGAGATATATAGTTCGTTGAGCCAGTTAAAGATATAAAATTGACGCTATTTTGTTAGACGATACAAAAACGAAAATACCGTATGAAGTGTCCGACTCGGCACGATTTCAAATTTATCCAGCATTTTTGGTTAAAAAATATTGAATACTTGTCCTAAACTCAAACATAAAACCAATGCTTGGCTAGTCGCAGGAAAACTATACGTAAATCATATTTTCCTGCTTCTGATAAACAAATTAATAAGATTGTATGTAACAACTTCCCTGTCGAAAGATTCAAACAAACACCTAACCTGGATGATGGCTACAGTTCATCATAGCGCTAGTAACACCAGTGTTGTGTCCCAACAAGAAAGATCAAAGCGGCAATAGCCTAATGGCTAAGGCATCGGATTTGTAATCGTGAGGTCGCGGGTTCGAATCCTACCCATTATACTACCGACGTGAACCCATTCCTAACACAAGCCATTGAGCTTAGATGTAGGAGTTAGCAGGATTGCTAGTAATGTGGGACCACAATGCCACATTGCATAACAAGGAATTTACACCTAATAACAATAAATGATTTAAAACAAAAACTAGCGACCACTCTTTATTATTTAAGTACTAGCTGTCCCGTGCTCCGTAACTCCGTATGCGTAAATTTCCCCCGTTTTTGCAACATTTTTCATTGCTGCTCCGCTCTATTGGTCATGGCGTGGTGTTATATAGCCTATAGCCTTCCTCGATAAATGGGCTATCCAACAGTAATAGTACATTATGATATATGTGCGGTAAGTTGAAAATTACAGCCAAGGCGATACTGCTAGGCGAGGCGAGGGCTACATGAAAGCAGAGGCTGTAATTATCAAAGCGCACGTATGTCGTACGTTTTATAACATACTAGCTGACCCGTGCCCACTTCGTTGGGCATAATGTTAATAATCCTTTTTTAATACAGAGTGTTATGTTTTAATTTCTAACTGCCAAAAGGAGGGTTATACGTAGGTATAGTTTGTATTTGCATGCTAATACAAAATTCGAAAGTAACTCTGTCCGAAAGAAAAAACATTTTCTGCGGGATTTGCGATAAACGAATTCCATGAGGACCAAGTCGCGGGAAAAGTTAGTTTGGTTATGGTAATTTTAATTGTTCAAAACTTCTCTGTAAACTATATTGGATGTAATCATTTGGTAGCAAAATATATTGTCTATTAGGAGTTCCAACCCGAGATAAGCCAACATATAACTGCCCACCAGAGAGAATGTTTGACCTTGGGACTGGTTAATAGTGAGGGCAAAAGAGATCTTCACTGGAAACTGTAGCCTTTTAAACGGTATGGGTAAATCAGTGGGAATCATGGGTATCCGCGGAATATAAGCTAGTTGTTCCACTGCTGGCCCTGTGAGAATGGTCGCCACGATTATATTGTCCCGTAACTCTTTTGTAAGCAGCCTTGTCCCATTACACATGTTGGGGGGGCTCAAGTTTCTTAATAGCATGATAGGAATGCCAACTTTTAACACAAGGTCGTGAGGAGGTAAGCCAGAAGGGTTCAAAGAATTTAAAAATTCTTGGGGATAGTGCACTGTATCCTCAATATTACACACCGTATCAATAGACTTATAGTGTTTGACCTGACCGGGAATTTTCTCTAAAATGAGTTTATTTATTTCATTTACTGTATACCCTAGAACAAAGCCAATGATAATCTCTCTCCAATTAATTTTTTCAAGACCGGGATATATTGCGTCAATAAGATGTTCCAACCTGTGCAATATGTGTCCTAATGTCTCGTCAAGTTTAATGTCATTGCTGTTGGTGTTAGGAGAGACAATTTTTCCTTCACCAAGATTGAGTAGTTGACACGGAAAGTCGTCATCGTCGTTGTCGCTCAAATGCTCTCATGTTTGTTCGTAAATTGAGAGATGCAACCGAAATCCATAAGTGAGATGATTTTAAGCAAGCTCTGATGACACCGGCGCGTGTTCCTTTTGTTACTACAGGCAGTGTTCGCCTAAAATCGCCCGCGAATACAAAAGTAACGCCACCCATTACAGCATCAGAGTTTCTGAGGTCTTTGAGCATTAGGTTTACTGCTTCAACATGTTTTCATAAAGATTCATATTTTTTGGTAATATGACTAATAAATATGACCTAACGATTTAAATTTTATTAATATTAAAAATTAAATTATCCATACTAATATTAAAAAAACTACTTTTTGTAACCTAAATATAAAAGTTAGACATATGCTGTGGTTGAATTTTTTGTAGGCATTTTTAAGCTCCACATCTTTTCTCTAGAACTCAAAAATATATCTTTCATAGTTAAGTAAAGAAACGCTTTCATTCGACCGTTTTTTCTCCGATTGACTTTGCAAAACGGACTACCACGTGAAAGCCTTTTTATTTTTCGGCTTTTTATGTATCCTATGACACTCAGCAATAATGTGGCTTTCTATTGGTGAAAGAATTTTTAAAATCGGTTCAGTAGATCCCGAGATTACCCCTTACAATTTAACAAATATACAAACACACAAACTTTACTTCTTTATAATATTAGTATAGATTTGCGAGGAAATCAATAAAAATATAATACTGCAAAAAGAATAAGCGCGCGAAATTATTTTTACTTGTTCACAAATTAGAGATGCGCGCGCATCAGAGCTTTTTTTTAAGGCAAAGGCACAGAAACAGCCTGTATCCATACTAATATTATAAATGTGAAAGTAACTCTGTCTGTCTGTCTGTCTGTCTGTTACGCTTTCCCGCTCAAACAGCTAAACCGATTTAGATGAAATTTGGTATGGAGATAGTTTAAGTCCCGGGGAAGGACATAGGATAGTTTTTATCGCGATAACCGACAACCACGCGGGCGGAGCCGCGGGCGAAAGCTAGTTACTAATAAAGTAAATTAATATTTTTGTGTTTTGTTACAGATAAATTGTTGTAATTTATGGTCAAAATTCATTAAATTAAAGAATTAAATGTTTATTTATTTTATTTTATCTCCCAAAGTTTATTTTATTTATAAAATGTTGATCACTTTTCATACTTATAAACTCTTTGCTATGATTAAAAAAAGTACCGTTCGTTTTAGACGGAGCATCTTGATAAATCGTGTGTTTAACATTACAATAACGCACAAGTACGTAATGAGATACATTACAATACTGAAATTGGTGAAATAAGAGACCCTTTACGAGCAAAGGTGTTATAAAATATTTTTTCAATTCGGAGCAGTAGTTTTTTTCAGTTTTTCAGTTCGGAGAGTCAAAGCTGAAGAGTTTGTTTGTTTGAACGCGATGATCTTAGGAACTCCTAAGATCATCAGCTTTTTATTATTAGTATAGATAACCTGTTCAGGTAAGATGCTGCCACTTAACAGTAAAAGCTGTTAAATATATATAGGTACTACAAATGTGTTTAAACAATATAGTGTGCAAACGCAGCCAAAACTGCACTTCAGTTATATTTAAACATTGAAGATGTTAAGTAAAAATATCTGCGCTCGCGTGTTTAAAAGTGAAGATCTCAAATGGCTTTAGGTAGTTATATGTACTTTATCTGATGTAGGTAGTTTTAAATCTAAATGAAGTCACACAGGTTGTAAAATTAAACTACTATCGCTTGTGGTCGACATTTTTATAGTTTAACTTATAATCTGACCATATTTGCAATGTGGTCGAAATTCTCGTGGTCGTGGCTCAACCATATTACAAATATTAGCGCATTTATAAACTCATGTTACCTAGTACTAATTATAAATGAGAAAATGTAGATGGATAGATGTTTGTTAACACAAACACGCCACTGCTGGAAGGATCTGGGCGAAATTTGGTACAGAGGTAGATTATAGTCCGAAATAGCACATACCTAGGCAGCAATTTAAGCCGAAAAAAAATCCACGCAAACAAAGTCGCAGGCAAGAGCTAGTTTTGTATATATAAGTACATACAACCTAAAGAGCATAATATAATAATATCATGGGACAACTCACACAAAGTTATCTGATTCCAAACTAAGCAGATCCTGCACTATGGCAACCAGACAACTGATATACCTACATACTTATATATTTCTAAATACTACCATACTATATTAAAGATAAATGACACCCAGACACAGAATATACCATCGTGCTCATCACACAAAGTTTTATCCTGGGTGGAGATCGAACCCACGACCTCCGGCTTAGCAGTCAGGGTCACTAACCACTAGACCAACAGGCCAGACTTTGTGCAACTTTTTAAATTTAAAAAGAATAATAAATCAAAATCAGGTCCGAGACTAGGTGGTTTTACATATTTTCGTTGTTCCCTTCATTTCAGAATCGGACGTAAAATCAGCTTGTAAAGATAAATTTAGGTTATATTGTTGTCAATCATTCAGTAAATAAGTAATAAAACATACGCTTCTTGAGATGACGCATGTGTGACGCGCTAAACAAGACTACTTGCTGATAGCAAAATGTCTCATCCGTTGTAACTACTTTGATTATATTTTATTGTTATACTTTATGACATATTATTAGCATTACAATGACAATGCACCTGCCTACTTATATAGCATACCTACATAAGATAATTTAAATACTATTTATATGTATTTGTGGTAATATTTTGGTATGGAAATCCCGATTACATTTTGCTGGAATGCAATAGGGATCGCTGGTTTTTCTCAAAAAGCACTTCAGTGGCTGTTTGTATCAGTGACAGTTATCGGCCGTTGTTTGGTTTATAAAGTCTTTGGATATATAGGTAAGTATGACGAACGATATAATAATGTATAATTAGGGTACTGGATATACTTCCATGACTGTCTAAACATATAAGGAAAAGGTCATATATAAATAAGTGCTCAAAACCCGATAAAATCAAATACAGTGACGCGCAATGCCGTACGTAGCCCATAACAGGTTATTTAGGGCCAAGTGCGAGTTTCTATAGGTACTGCAACTTGGGAAATGTTTATGACAAATTGGATTTTTGACTCGTAATCCCATTAACCATGTCTCACTGGCCTGGAATTTACTCTATTATAAAAGTTACTGACTGTGATGTATTGTGTTTTTATTCTGAAACACTCCGCGGGAGGTTGCTAGGATTTTTATAAATAGGCCTGCGCCAGAAGCAGGATAATATTTTTAGTTGTTGGATAATTCCGCCGTAATGCTATAAGATATTGTATAGTAGTGAACCTACTTGTAGTGACGTAGTCGCTAGTAGTGTAGGTAATTCAGAACAGAAATGGTAATATCTTTTTTTGACAGAAAGTACGCGTTATTTTCAAATTTTAAAGTAAAATGTGTATATAATAATATTCAGAAACAACAACACCAGCACAAGGCACGCATTCATTATGTTAACAGTTTTGAATACACACAGACAATGGCAAATAAAAACCCAAATATGTACACATATGAGGGAATGTGAAAAAGTGTTCGCCCTAACAAAGAAAATAAATATTTTTCGATATAGTCTCCCTCCATTTCAATTCACTTTTCAGAATAAGCATTTCTGTCCCCTTGTTAAAATACTCAGAGATTTTGTCCTCAAAATGGGCATAAACCGCACAGGTAATTTCAAAGTCTGCCTTAAATTTTGAAAATAAATAATAGTCACTAAGGGCCAGGTCGGGATTATAAGGTGGGTGGCGAATTTCCTCGAAGCCACATTTTGCAACAGTAACCTTAGCAATTGAAGCATTATGAATGGGATCACCGTCATATACCCTTTTAAACACAAAAAAAATATTTATTTATTATTTTCTAATCGGTATAGCCATCAGCGACCAATCAATCGGGTAACTGACATTAAAAAAAAACAGACGAAATGAGAACCTCCTCCTTTTTAAAATCGGTTGATAATTAATATATTTCAATGACACGTCCATAGTATTATGATGATACAAGTATAAAACTAATTCAAATGCACACATAACTTCTACGGTCGCTGAGTCAAGGACACATCCATTGTGCTCCCAAAACAGATAACTAGAGGTCGTTTAAACATGTCCTGAGGAAGTGCATTCAAATGTAAGTGAACAACTTCTTTTGTGACACATGCTGGGAATATCTAAATCCACATAGTTAGTGAGTACGATCGGCAATGAAATACAATACAAGAAGTTCGGTCCGCAAAACAACCATTTAGGGAGCAAGTGCCCCCGAAAAATCCGCCTATGGTCACGTATTTTGCGTCGATGGTTAAAATGTTACTTCTATATAATTTATAATCTTTATAATGACAACAGGTGGTTGGATATAGTTACTTAACCGTAAAGTTCTCACTTTGTATTATTATGTTTTTTTATTTTTATTTATTGTGATTACTTTTTATTGTGTGTGTTTTTTAATTATTAGGATTGAATCATTTATTTTATTTCATTTTAATTATTGTATTTTTTGTTATGGATTTTGTATTATGTATTATTATTATTGTGTTATTAACGTGTGTGTATGTGAAATGGACTAGATGTCTGAATAAAAATATTATTAAATATAACTTAGGAAGCAAAATATAGGTAACAATAGGTAAAACCGGAGTGAAGAACGAGGCAATAAAAACTCGCGGCCACTCTTTTCAAATTGCCAATGTTTAAACTGTATGTGCAGGTAGGTGCTGCCCCACCATTATATTATACACCATACTAGAGGAGTGATGCAAAAACAAGAGATCAAAAATATTAAAAAAAGAGTACATGAAATTGGATATATCAACCTCAATGGGTACAACATAGTAGGAGTTTCCACTTACGATGTAAAAACTATATGTGCTTAAATATTGGCTAAATTACTGCAAATTAATGAATAAGTACAAATGTTTTACAAAACAAAGAAAAGAATGGCCTTAATTTATCACGCAGAATCTTCACATATAAAAGTAGATTGTTTAACTAATACCTAGATAACATTATTAAACGGTGACAACAATATTATCTGGGATTTTATTGAAAAATGTAACACCTAGTCCCATGAATGAGTTATGAGTTTTATGAAGCCTATGATATTGACCTACTAATTTTTGTTATACAAACCAAATTTTAATAGTAAACGTTCCAAAAATCTTAATAATGACCTTTTCTTAACAAAATAAGATTTATCGTCTTCATATGACCACGAACTAAATATTATTAGTTTTTAAGGATAATATTATAAACAAGTTTAATATATTATGACCGAATACAAATATAGAACCACATGTTTTATTATAAGGAAATCTTTACGGAAATATACCATATCGACACACATGTAGGTATTAATATCATTCTAATTAAACCGGGTACTCACCGCCAAATTGGTTATTTTTTAGTGTGGACAGACTTACATAATATTTTAAAACACGTCATAAGATATTAGATATTCTTTTATTGGGACGTAATAGCGTCATTATTTTTATTACTTTAAAGGAATTATGAATGCGGTAATTCGTGATAAAATACAATATTTCATTTCAATCATCTTATTTTAAACATAGAAATATGAATAAAGCAACGATGCAATGCTTTTTTCATCAAATCGCCGACTACAAATATGGCCCAATAGCACGATTGTGGACAAGTTAGTAAATATCTAATATGTTCCTTTTTACAGCCCAAGAAGGGCTATTCTGTTCTGAGCGACCTTTACATGCTCCTATTATTATAATTAATTACCTGGATGACTGAGCTGCGCTGTTTTTTTAACGACGTTTTTTAAAAATGAAACCTAGCTAGATCAATTTATCGCCCCCCAAAGCCCCTGCATACTAATTTTCATGAAGATCGCTGGAGCCGATGCTGAGATTCAGGTTATATAAATACAAGAATTGCTCGTTTAAAGGTATAAGATATAAGATAACTAATGATGTCAAATATTAAGAAGTTATCTATATAAATATAAAAGCTGACTGACTGACTAATATATCAACGCAGGGCCTAAACTTTAAGGGTTAGAAACTAGACATTTTGCAGGGGAGCACTAAAAAATATTTTTTGCAAATTAACCCCTAAGGGGGTAAAACGGGTTCCAAAGTTAGTATGAAACTGCGCCGTTAAAATATTTTGGTAACAAACTGGCATCCACGCGGGCAAAGCCGCGGGCATAAGATAGTTTATCTATATACTAAGCAAAAAGGTTGTACCCCTTTTAACGAGGATTGCGCGGACGGAGTATGAAATTTCGCACACTTATAGTATACAGGGTGTATTTTTGAAACGGGTCAGTAAGGGCAAGTACCTTAACCGTTGCAGTTACAGCAAAACGTTCTTAGAAGACCTTCCCTAACTTTTTGACATACTTTGAACTGCATTCACAGATTTTGTAAAAAACTTACAGTTGGCAAAAAAAATGCAAAAAGTCCAAAAAATTTTTTTTTATGCCAATCGATTCTATTTTATGTGGGGATCAAAAAACTCTATGAAACCATTTTAGCTTTCAGTACTAGAAAAGACAGAAATCTCCAAAAACGTTTCCCATACATTTCCTACGGAAATATGATAAATCAACTCGAAACTCATAGGACAGGTAAAATTTTAAACTTTTTTAAATAAAAAAAATCATTTAAACATTTTAGAAATTGGTTTATGAAATAAATTGCTCAAAATGATTTCCATTTTCACGAATACATAAGTCTATCCTTTTTTGCACTGAACGAATGGCGGCTAATAATGTTCTGGGATGAATATTACGTAAAATGGTCATTAATGCATCCTTGAGCTCTTGAACACTGGCGTACGTCGTCTTATACACCTCGTTTTTCACGAAGCCCCATAAAAAAAAATCAAGTGGTGTTAGATCGGGGCTACGAGGTGGCCACTGTGTTGGACCATGTGTACCTATCCACTGTGTACCGAATAGGCGGCTCAAATTGGAACGTGAAAGGTGACTGTTATGTGGCGGAGCACCATCTTGTTGAAAATGAACTTTTCGCAATTCCGACAGGGGCCATTCGTCCATCTCGTTTT
Source organism: Herminia tarsipennalis (assembly GCA_945859575.2). NCBI lineage: Eukaryota > Metazoa > Arthropoda > Insecta > Lepidoptera > Erebidae > Herminia > Herminia tarsipennalis. Next base: position 814,538 of record OX243834.2, on the reverse strand, counting down.
CAAGATGGTGTAAAATGACTTCATTATACATGGCAGAATTCAGTTTCCCTTCATAAAATTCCACCATTATAACTCGATTGGACATTATACCACACCAACAGTTGAATGAGAAGCGAACCTGATTATGACTTGCCGTAACTCTTAGTGGATTTTCTTTGGACCAATAGTGGTGATTTTTTCTGTTGTACATACCGTTATTGGAAAAATTCGTTTCGTCTGACCACAGTATGTAATTTAAAAATTCATGATCTCTGCTTATTTTTCCTCTTAGCCACCTGCAAAAAGTAAGCCTTCGAACATCATCACCCGGATGTAACACTTGAACTATGCGCCCATATCGATAGCACTTGTAGCCGTATTTCTTCCATATCTTTATCACAAGGGAGTGGGATACACCTACTTCAAAGGCGACATGCCTGGACGATACCTCTGGATATGCTTCGACATAAGTCAGAACCGCAATCTCCGTGTCCATGTCCACACGAGGCTGCCGCTTTCTTTTGAAAGAACCCTGCAATTCCAGGTTTTTCAAAAGATTTCTAATAACCTTTCTTGTTGGCACATGTCGCAACGGATACTTATTGCGGTACCACACTAATGCAGCTCCCGCATTTCGATTATTGACAAAATACGCTTCTAATAAGTCAATTTTTTCACGATTAGAAGACATTTTAGCGAAAATCCTTAATTAATAATAACTCATACGAAGTTTCTCAGCTGACACACAGATTTTCGAATGAAATTCGAAATTTGAAGGTAAAAATTATTTTTATTTACTTTACAGTCAATTCTACCCACTTCCTGGCCATAACAAAAAGTTCGACCATCGTAGAAATTTGTTTCTGTTGCCGAAATGTATGGGAAACGTTTTTGGCGATTTCTGTCTTTTCTAGTACTGAAAGCTAAAATGGTTTCATAGAGTTTTTTGATCCCCACATGAAATAGAATCGATTGGCATAAAAAAAAATTTTTTGGACTTTTTGCATTTTTTTTGCCAACTGTAAGTTTTTTACAAAATCTGTGAATGCAGTTCAAAGTATGTCAAAAAGTTAGGGAAGGTCTTCTAAGAACGTTTTGCTGTAACTGCAACGGTTAAGGTACTTGCCCTTACTGACCCGTTTCAAAAATACACCCTGTATAGTGAAGAATGCTAATATTTAAAAATAAAATTCTAATTAATTATGGGCGACTTTCGACCACTGAGCGACCACTAGTACAAATAATTGTATCTCTGTAAAACCCCAGCGCTATATTTTCCTTATATGGGTTAAATTAGGTTATCAGAAGAAAATCAATCACTCGGTTTGTTATTGTAAGTTCTGTTACTTGATCTATTGTCATTGAACAAACAAGATGTCATCAGCAATATCAAGTAGGTATATGTTGTAGGACAACCATGAAAACAGCATTATGTACTATGTACCTACTGACATATGTCTTTGTTTAACGGTCGTAGACGACGCTGTAACGTTCGGCTGAATCGCCGTATGGTTTAGTTTTTCTTCATTTGCTGTCTTTTTCTGTAACTAGAGTGGTTGAGTGTTTCATTTTAAAGACTATCTGGTATTTGTTCAGCTAGGATAGTGGCAAAAGATTAAGGCAATATTGCTACAACCAAGTAATTTTAAGGATAGTTGCGAATATCCTAATTTTCTGTAATCCGTTCTTTTGAAAACGTCCTAGGACGACAATCCTGTTTCATAATCATCTCACTGCTGGCCACAGGTCTCCTCAGTAGAGCCTACTTATTATAGATCCTGGCATTTGCCATAATTGACGAGCGGGTTGGCGATCGCACGCCTTAAAGTACGCAGAGGACGCTGTTGCTATTCCTCAGGTGTGAAATCCCTTAGTCGCCTTAACGACACCCACGGGAAGAGATGGAGTGGTACTATTCTTAAACCAGTACCACACGGCATCGACATAGATTTTATTGTACATTTTGGACAAAGTTCTAAGAACCAATGTGGCTGACTACTTTGTATTTATAACATTAAAACATTTAATTCAATGAAACGACGATTTCAAATTCATTTAGAACGTTACTAGCAGAAGTGCCATAGAATTATCTAGATCAGATCTAACGAACCAATTACAGCCTCGACTAATTCTATATAATATGTCTAACTTAACTGAACAATGAGTGGCAAGTCTATTTTTAGACTCTATTTATATTGTTTAATTTATTGAGCCAACTAGCTTTTGCCCCCGGCTTCGCCTCCAAGGATGAGCGTCTCTCTAAGTTAGTATTTTTTTAGGTAAATGTCAAAATAGTGGGACGAAATTTAGAGATAAGAAAATGTGAGTCAATGAAAGAATTAAATGCACCAACCAAAATGGGTTTCCGGTTACAATTCGGTTAAGACCTAGTAACAAAATATGATGTCAATAATTGTAGGCCGAAATCTGTACTAGAAAAAATCTTAAATTCAAAATTAAGGAACTTAACAAGTGAGAATATTCTAACAAGTAACCAGGCCCTCTAGACAAGAGGCATAAATAACCAGAAATGTTCTCTGTAACGAAGCAATAACTACAGCCGTGATAGTTCTTTAACTACCGGCTAGATGGCGCATGCGAGGGCCCAACTCAAAAATTTGAGGTCTAGTAACATAGTCCAGATAGGTGGTTCGATTCCGGCCCCGGTTTGGCTATGGAAGTCTTGGGTTCGATTCCTGGATCTGGACTTCCATTTTTTCTATATTTCAAAAATGCAATTATTGTATTTGTAAGAGGAATAAACTCTAATCGAATAGAATGACGTCGTTGCTAGCGAACAACTGTTTATGTAAATATGAAAATTGTTAATATTAGATAAGCAGTTGTGCGCTCACTACGACGTCATTCTATTCGATTAGAGTTTATGCCACTTGTCTAGAGACCCAGTTCGAAATGGGAAATCTGCACAAGTTGCAGTATAATTGACAGTATGTGTATTTAAAGGATGTATTGGTCAATACCAATGACCAATACATCCTTCAAATTCAAGACGGTGTCGAATGCCTTGGCAAGGTTTAGGACCATTCCTAAACCTTGCCAAGGCATTCGACACCGTCTCTATTTCTGTAAGGTGCTGCAACCATTACACCATGAAACTCACGCAAGCAATAACCATAGTACGTAAAGTGGGTATAATCAAGTTTTAAATAAATTAGCCTCTATGTGGTGTGGATAGGAGCATCAACTTACAAAAATTACATAAGAGGGTAAAGGCGATTCGATTATTATAAGAAAAACTACTTATTATACAAATATATATGAACCACTAATTAAAAAAAACATGATAATGACAAGGTCGACCAGTCACCTCACCATCCTCCCCTTCGCCATATTGGAGCGAAGGAAAACGACCCGAAAGATTTGATTGACACTACAGTCGTACATAATTTCACTGCACCACTAAGTAACTGTCACTGTGTAATAACAATTAGGTATTTAATGTTTATTTGTCGTCTAGTGATGCTAAAATGCAGCAATGGTAACTGCACGCTATCAGTCATACCATTAACTTGTTTGCTAAAGAAAACCGCTAAGTAAAGCCTTTCTCTATAATATGTTCCAGATGAATAGTTCTCTATAGGCACGATGTTATGCCAAGTTTGCTTCATAACAGTAGTTTCAAATTGTTTACGAAAACAATTAACTTTGTTTTGTACAAGTACCATCTCGTGACTTTGTTATCAGAGAGTGTCAGCGAATTAACCTCTCATATGAGATTAAATTATCTACGACAATACTTGTGTAAACGCAAATTAACTTCACAATAAATAATATTATTACGATACGAAATAGCATTCTCCGAATCGGATGATAAGCTCTCATGAAAATGCGCATGTGGTTATTTTTTTGTATATATAAATAAGCGTTAAAATAAGATTAAAGAACATTGGTGTAGTTAGATATAATTTTTCGGGGACACAACTTTAGGCTATCATTAATCTTTGAGTCAGTAGGAATAGGGAGCTAACTCAGAATTTCTGGGCTAGCTGGAATGGCGGTACAGATGGGGCTGACTTACCTGCTCCTCGTTCTTACGACTATATCAAAAAAGTAAATAAATTAAGGAAAAAAGCACACAAACAACTCCCCCTTTTAAAAGTATCTCAGACCTCTGCAGTCTCAGACTCTTTTAAAAGGGGGGAGAAAAAGCTGGAGCCCTCTAGCATTCCCCCGGATCTGAGCCTTTCTTGGTCCTTGGACACTCCAGTACTTTCTGGAAGTAATTCTCATTGTTCGCACCCTCTTATGAAAGTTTCTGACTATGTCTCCTCGTCTCACCAGTGCCACCGCTAGAAGCCTGCGACTTACAGCGCGGCGCAAGCATTGACTCAGCTGAAGGTACGCGGAAGGATTTTGGTACTTTTAGGGCTACCCTTCAAGCACTCGATTGTGAAAGCGAGTATAACCTATACATGTTTGGAGGAAAGACCTATAGCATCCCCATTCCCAGCATGGAACACAGCGCTACTCACCGTCCCCGCTGCGTGGCTATTCGCCACCCCTCCAGCACCCTCTTGTGGAAGTTCCTTGTGAGCAGGCCGCGGCGGGCGAGCGCGGCGGCCAGCAGCGCGGCGGCCGCCAGCAGCGCCGCGCCGCAGCCCGCCGCCACGCCGCGCCCCCAGCCCCACGGGGACGCCGAGCCGGCCGACGTCACCACCACGCGGGACGGGTGCTCCAGACCTACACCACGACGTCACATTTAAACCCATTCTCCTCGTACTGGCACAGTATAAAAATCATACGAATCAGTTGTGATAAATGCCGACACGAGCGTCTAGGAGCTAAGGTTGTCGCAACAATATGTATTGATTTCAATTTACCAGACGTCTAAAAACACGGCAGCCCTGGATATCTCAGTATCCAGGGCTGCCGTGTTTTCAGATGCTGAGCGCGTGTCGGTGCGTGGTCTGCGCCTGCGTCGTGCCTCGCGACCTCCGTACTATTACCCCGTTTAGGCACCTGTCCCACCGACCGCGACGGCGATGAGTGAGAAGCGAGTAGCGATTCAGCTTTCGCGCTTCGCTAAGGCGATCGAAAGTCTCGAGTTCGATTCCTGGGTCTGAACTTAATTTTTTTCTTACAGTGAAATTATTGTACTAATAAAGTAATTGGCAAGAAATGACTATAATTTGGTATCCTGTCTATACAGGTGATACAATGGCCATAAGTGTCAAAAGAGTCCACCACTTTGTACGGGGCAGCCACTGAGGTCAGTGTTCAAATCGTATTAAATATAGCAAAAAAAAAACCGGACATGCTCTATGTCGGACCATGCTCAGTGTAGGTTTCTGCAGCCTTGAACAATTGCATCAGCAGAAAAGCGTATGCTCATGGCACTTACACCCTTTTGTTGAGAAACGCACTTTTTCGGCAATAACTCAACGACGGTATCTTATCCAAAATAATTTTAGTTTAAAGTATTTGTTAAACGTTATCTTTTCACCAAATTACATCAATATTTATAAAGTAGGTAAACTGCCTGTTACATACGGACGTACAGACGGACATGACAAACATTTGTATATAAGGAGCCTTGACTTTGACTACATTTTTCTGTTAAACATTGTATAGCTATCCAATAACACGTTACGATAAGCACGTTTGAATTTGAGTTTTGCATTAAAAAGATAAAAAAAGAAGTCTTAAAAAAATAGGTATGTTAAATGTACTTTTGATAATATTTATAGGTAACGGTCGTTTTTTTTTAAATTATTAATTTAGAAGTAAAAAGCAGACTTACAAAAGGGATATGTGATCTCTGTCTTCGTGTTGAGTACTGATGACCACAGCGGGTTGTGCTGCAATTTAGCGGTGTAGCAGCCCTGAGGCACGACGAGCTTGCACACTACCTCGTACGTAGACTCGCTCAGTGTACAGTTATCCGATATGTTAGGAATATTCTGCACACAACAAAGGCAAACCGTTACGAGTTTCCTAGCACATTTCCTCTGAATTTCCACCCCTTCACTTCTAAAATGGCATTTGGCCGCCCTTGAATTTTACACCGTACGAGTACGGTCCTCGGCCATCATGCAAATGGCGGTACCGCTTTTTATCGGACTAGAAATCGTGAGGTCCAGTTTTCAAATTCTACTCATTATAATACCGACGTGAAGCCACTCCTAACACAAGCCTTTGAGTTTAGCTGGAGGGGTTAACAAGATTGCTAGTCATGTGGGACCCAATCCTACACTGCTAGTAATCTTTAATTTAAAAAAAAAAACCGCTATCAGGGAAACCGTGCTATTGTATCTAGACAACGTTTTAGAGACGTCATCCACCACCGTATTAACACAGATTATATGTTACGGCCGCTATTGGTCAGCAACGCTAACCTAGGAAATTAGAGCCTATCTATATAGGCTGATAGGGGTTGCAATTTGGTATGAAACTCCGTCATATTCAAAGTTAAATATGGAAAAAAATGTTTTAAAAAAATAAACACGTGTTTCAGCGATTTTGGAAAATCAGCCCTTAAATAGTATAATCAGCCGCTGTGTATGGCTTTTGTGGATTACGAGAAAGCCTTCGACTCCATCGAAACGGAACGAAAGCGGTTCTGGGCGCTCTGCAACTATGTCGCATTGACTGGCATTACATCGAGGTACTGAGATGCTTGTATGACACCGCCACCATGACCGTCCAGATTCAAGACTACGAATTCGATAGAGCTGCGTCGAGGTGTAAGACAGGGGGATGTCATATCCCCGAAACTGTTCACCAACGTTCTCGAAGACGTCTTCAAGACACTTGATTGGACGGACAGGGCATAAACATAAACGTTGAGTACATCTCGCAACTTCGGTTTGCCGACGATGTATGATATAGAAGCGGAGTCGCTGGAGCAGCTTAGCGAGATTCTGCACAGTCTAAATGGAGCCTCTAGACGTGTGGGTCTCGTGAATTTGGAAAAAACCAAAGTCATCTTTAATGAAAATGTCATGCATCAATTTATGTCGAAGGGTCGATAGGTACTGGAAGTTGACCAAAAATATAACTACTTTGGGCTTATCCAGCTTGGTAAAAATAACTTCGAGGAAGGAGTCGACAGAAGGATCCAATTAGGTTGGGCAGCGTTTAGCAAACTTCGTCGAGTTTTCACGTCGCGTCTACCGCAATGCCTAAAGACTAAATAAAGGTATTTAACCAATGCGTCCTACCTGTTATGATCTACGGTGCCGAGACGTGGACATTTACGGTTGGACTAGTCCACAAATTTAAAGTTGCACAGCGGGCTATGCTTGGGTTTCCTTGAAGGATAAAATTCGCAATGAAGTCATCCGATAAAGAACTAAAGTACCGACATAACTCGCAGGTTAAGCACGCTCAATTGGCAATAGCTCGCCATATTTGCCGAAGGACCGATGGCCGATGGAGCAAATGACTCCTAGAGTGGAGACCGCGACTCGGTAAATGGAAGGTAGGATGGCCCCCAGCCAGATGGACCGATGACCTTAAAGAATGTCGCTGAGATGGACTGGATGCGGAAGGCAGAGGACCGGAAGTTGTCGTGGAAATGAGGAGTGGCCTGTGTCCAGCAGTGGACCGATATGGGCTGATGAACCCATAAATTATAGTGGTATAGTTTGCATTAAAATCTGTCAGTTTTGAAGTTTTAGTATTAAGGATAGAAAACACATTCCAAACTGCTTTACAAAAATCCATTCAGTAGATCTAGGTCTTAAGATAGGTATAAATCACACAAAAAAGTAGACTCTAGGTCTTAAGATAGGTATAAATCACACAAAAAAGTAGACTTACCTCTTTTTCTTGTTTATCACTCCTCCACAAATCCAATATAAATGGCTTTGAGACTGGTATACCCACAATCCAACGAAGTAGAATATATTCACTGTAAAATATACACAAAAATAGTATTTTCTTATGTGATTGGGCCAACATAGTATAATGATTCCAAGGTCCATGTATGTATGGTGTATGTCTGTGAATTTCTTTATTCCACTATCACTTCCAAACACCTGTCACTGTCATCATCAATCAATCAATCATCTAAATATGATTGAGATGTTGTTAGCCAACCAATTAATGAGCCCATACAACAAAGGATAGGTTATTTTTATAAAAGTAACATGGCTGCCATCAGATGTGATTAAAGCATTGACATATAGACTTGGACTAAGCCATCCCTTTTCCAAAAAAATAAGCTGTTGAAAAATATAATTTCGAAGGTTTTAGGTATTAAATACCTAGACAATCCTCCTCTTATTTTTTTTATCAAAATCAGAAGCCATGCAGTGCGCTTTTTAATTTCAATTTGGTCATTGTTATGGTCACACACTGCTATGGTGGGTGTGGTTTCCACACTTAGTCATGGGTGTGGACCATTGTGCAAGAGCTGTGGTGGTTGTTAATCCAACTAGCCCATCTTGCTCCAAAAGGAGATCAATTTTCCCAAATTTGTCAGTGTATCCGTGACCTTGGTGTCCCCAGGGTCTCTGTGTGGATATGTGCGATGCCAGTGCACTCAAGGAGCATGTGCACGACTGTCTCATTAGTCTCCATGCAAGCTCTGCATAGGGGACTGTTTGTGTTTCTTTATGGTATTTTCATATGGAATAGCCCAACATTAAGATTTTTTTTATGATATATTGATTGACAACATAATAATTATTATTAAACTATTAATATAATAAATAATATTGTTGTTTTTCACCTTAGTTTTTAATGTATTGTTAGTGTAAACAATTGTTGGTGAACCTAATAAATAAAATAAAAAATGTCAAAACATTTTACAGTTTTATTGTTATAAGCGACATAACGCGGGCTAAAACTAGTATAAAATACAATTCTGAAAAGTTTCATTCTAATCTGTCTGTTAAGTTCAGTAGTTTTAAACATAAAAGAGCAAAGCATCCATTCGTGCTTAACAAACTTTCACACTTATTATTTTAGTAAGTTGTGACAGTTTGGGCATTTGTAACTCAACTATCTAACAATTGAGATAAGTTATATTTATGAAAATATATATATATATATATATATATATATATTACAGGTCTTAATCATGTGAATAATTTAGGTAAAATACCTTGTTCATTGCCCAATATTTGGACGGTATTGCAATGGCTGTGGTTATATTTATATATACAGATATGATAAGTTACTTTGCATTGGTGTATTACTTTTTGTAATTTTTAAAACATCTATGTTTAAATGGCTTTTGCAACTAAGCTCACAGAGCCGTATAGGTTCCTTGGGAATACAGTGGATAAAATCATGATTTCCATAAAATCGTATCATATAGAGGCTAAATTTCACTTTGGCGGACTAGTCCAGAGATTGTAATGGCTTAGGGGCTTTTTTTTATGAATGACATAATATATTTGACTTACTTATTTGGGATATAAATAATCAGTGGTTTGTTGTTTGCAAAACCCTCCAACGTCATATTGTTTTTTATAGTGAACTTGTTATTATTGGTTGTTAGCAAGGTTCTGCTGCCATTTTTGAACACACTGTAGATGTTGTAGCAACCAGCAAATACCAAGTCAAAGTCTGTCGAGAAGCATGTTATCTGAAATATTAAAAACAGTTAAGAGAGGTTCAGCTATTCATGGAATTTTCTAATAAATGTGAATTAGTGTACCTACTTATATTCCCCCATCAAAAGTGCTTTAAATCAGTTTTATCGTTAGACTCAAGCATAAGCCTCCATTTTAAACTTGGATTGAAGAACAATTATAGCTGGCTGTTTCTGATGTTAGAGGTAAAAAAAACGATATTTGAATACTCACATTACTACAACTGATGTTATGTAGTGTTAAATCTTCCTTGCTTGTAGAATGGATAAGGGGTAAACGACGCTTGACCATGTCATTACAATTCGTCACATTCTTGTAATACCATAGATCTACTTCCCACTCTGTTGCATTAGGGTTCCTGAAGGTACACAACTCTACAGTGTACCTGCCCTGTACTCTGCTTGCAGCAGGTTCTATTTTCACCGTAGCTTTCTCGCTTTCCCTGCATTCGTACTCTAAATCACCTTTCACTTGACAAAGTAAAACAAACAACACTACACATACAAACATTGCAAACACTTGTAGCTAAATTATGTAAATAACTTCATGACGACTTCATCACTTCATTTTAAGGAAAACAGCTACGACCCTCGAACACAAACCCACGCGAGATTTAATGCTTTGCAAATGTATTATGCGTATAAGAAAAGTAAATTATTAAAACTTGATATAATAGCACATTCCTCGATTATAAAAACGTCCACAAATAACGGTAAATAAAGTAAAAAATATTATTAGAATCACAATCACTCGAAAACTACAACATTGACAATTGACAGCAGCAAACTGGTTTGACAAGCGACCAGTGTTTCCACTTTTATGATTCCCTTTCCCCACACCTCAATTGAGATTTCCCCTTCTCAGGACTTTTTTCCCCTCAAGAATAATTCTGCTATAGCCTATAATTTTGGCACTAGTGGTAGAATCTGCTACTACTACGACTGCGGATTCCGTAGTCGTGGTTCGTTCATCGTTCCCAGATCGTTCCTTTGTTTGTTACAGTGCGACCAATTTAACTGTAGAATGACGATGTCGCTGGTTTGAACTGCTCAGACAACAAAATAACCGTTTTCAAAATGTCGTCAGTAGTACATGTTGTAGTTCCACTTTTGGCCGTTCTACAGATAAGTTGGTCGCACTGTATGGTTTGTTTGCTGTTTGTTGATTGATCATTAATATTTTTATGTACAATTAAGAGTACAATGTAAAATATGATTTTGCATTTATAGTGTTTAATGTCTCCAATTAACAAAAACCTACAGCTAAAAATATTACTGTGACGGTGTAATGTAATAGATATTTCCATTAGAGTTAGAGTTTTAGACCAAGCATATTAAAGTATAATTCAAAATTCATATTCTTATAAACACACGGACCAGAAATATATAAAACCTGCATTGGTGAGACCACTGTACATTTTATACTGGGTAATACACTGTATAGTCCATACAGAAATTAGTTCAGAAATTTTCCTCAATAAGAAGAAGTTTTGTTTAGGCTTTACCCATGATTTCCCCTTTTCATCTCTTTTTCTTCCCCTTTGGACCCTTTTTGAAATTTCCCCTTAAAAGGGAAATTTGCCCTTATCCATTTTATAGTCTATATTGTCCAAGTTATAGTCATACTGCAGTGTTTCCACAACACTGCAGTATGACTATAACTTGGACACGAAAAAAGTATCGATACTTTGTGGTATCGAGTACTTTGCCTTTCGGTACCGATACTTTTGTACTCGATACTTTGCAATCAATAATTTTACCATTGACGTATATACTTGAACCGTGCCATCCCTTTCAAATAAAAGGTAAATATTGACTGCAAAGCAAAGAGATAGAATAACTATGGATTTGAATCGAATTTCGGGGAGAAACGTTGGAATCTTCGTCTTCGTCGAAGTGTCCAACAAATGTTACCCACAAGATAAAAAGTTCCATAAAAACTACTTTGTATAATGATTGTACGCGAAACTAAGTGTAATCAATATTTAGTATTAAAATGAATTAAGATTTAAAATATATTTGTCATTTGACTATAATAATAATAATAATAAACCCCTCGGGGCTAGTCGTTGTCTCCCTATATGAGATTAACGCAACACTCTGAGGGCATAGTAGCAGCTCTTGAAATCCTTATGACACCAATAAAAAATGTCTCATGAGGGTGAAGTAAGAGTACACAAACCGCAGGGCAGCTTTGTGGCGAGCTGAATGTGCGTGGCGACACTGCGGTCTCGATGCCTCAGAGAGTCGGTCAGGGCCTCGTCTCCCGCTTGCCTTCACTGGCCGGCGGGAGTGGAACACCAAGAGCGCCCGCAGGACTCTCAACTCTGACTTGCCTTAATCGGCCGGCCAGAGGGAGGTCGCCAGAGCTTGTACGCTCGGGGGTGGAAGTGTCATTTTCAAGGGCATAACTACGGGGAAACCCGCTCACGGGCCTTTTTCGTGATGGTGAAACCGGCGCCGCACCGCTCGACACCCCAAGCTGCTCACACCCATGTTGCTCCCTGTCGCCTGTTTGGCTGTATGCCTGTGGCGGCCAGAAGGGGGCCCATCTAGTGAGTGGCGAGTCACCGCCTGCCCATTTGTCCGTGTGTTTTTACCATGTGTTTGCAGGGCAGGCGCCATAGTCCTTCAATAGTACCAGCTAACAATTCCACTAACACATCACCTCCATAACCCGGTTTCTTAGCTACCACTTTTTGACAATAGTTTTTACACTAACCGGGGAATGTCGTTGGGTACATTTATATAGTGTATACAACGATATTCGCCGGTTTGTGTCACATAGCCTTTAGATTAAAGTGTCTAACGGGCCTCTACGTGTTGGCTTCGGCCCCACGCACGCCTCCCAAATGACCGGGACTCCATAGTCCCGTGATATGGAAACGACATACATAATAATAATAATGTTTATTAACTAAAGTAAATACAGCGTGTAGTACATCAGTATGAGAAACAACAGGATTTTACATATATTAAAATTGAGTTTCTGTATTTCATAACTAGGCTAAGTAATTAGCCTGTGCTTAGGAGTACAGTCCCTTCCCGCATTTAGTCACCTGTTATGGGTGTTCAGTCTCGTTTGTAGGGGTACCACACTTTAATTCAACTTCTTTTTTATGTGTGTGTGTGTGTGTGTGTGTGTGTGTGTGTGTGTGTGTGTGTGTGTGTGTGTGTGTGTGTGTGTGTGTGTGTGTGTGTGTGTGTGTGTGTGTGTGTGTGTATGTGCGCGCGCGCGTGCGCGGGCCATGTGTGTTTGAATCTTATGTGTACGAGCTACTTATGTATTCTTCAGTGTCGTTATATGACTTTGAGAGTAAAAAACTTTTAACAGCCAGTTTACACGCACTTGTTGGTAATTTATAAAACGGAATATCTTTGTTGATTTTGTTGTAGAAGGGCCCATGTAGTAAAAAAATCTACGAGTAAAAGAAAAGTTGGGCTTCGGTACTGTACAGACCTTATCTTTACGCCTCTTGGTAATTACAACAAACGGTGTGTTATGGTGTTGGAATAAAATAGATTGGTGTATGTACAGCTGTCTGATATTCAACACATTGCACTTATTGTATAACTCAGCGGTCGGACACATTACTGGGCGAAAGGTAGCTATTTTCAGGACAGCTCTATGTGCAACTTCTAACGGCTTGAGAGTTGTTTTATGAGTTCCACCCCAGCACGAAATGCAATACGTTAAAATCGATTGGCATAAGGCAAAGTAAACATTGCGGATAATGCCTTGATTTGCGACGTAACGTAAGGACCTAAATATAAAAATTAATTTACGGACTCTATTCGTTAGTTGTTCTACTTGTAGTTTGAAATTCAACGTTTTGTCTAGGACTATCCCAAGGTATTTAATAGTTTCAACAGAGTTTATCTGTGGGCATTGACACGTTGCCGATGGATTAGTACATAAGTGTGCTGTAATAGAAATAGGGCTGGTGGGTTGTGTTATAGAATTGATGGAGAAAGTAATACATTTTGTTTTAGAGGTATTGAGGGTAAGAGTGTGAGACAAAAGCCAAGAAAAGATTGTATTAAAGCCAGTTTGAGCGTAGGTGTAAAGTTCGGAGTATGAGTTGGCAGTAAAAGTGATTGCCGTGTCGTCTGCATAAGATATTATTTTAGAATGAGGAAGATCGAGGTTGCAGAGATCATTAATGAATATTAAAAATAAAGTTGGTCCAAGAATGCTCCCTTGAGGCACCCCATAAGATATTGAGAGCTCGTCACTAACACAATTCTCTATTTTTACTACTTGTGTTCGACCTGTGAGATAGCTTTTAAAAAAATCGAGCTGACATCCTCTAATGCCCGTTTGTTCGAGTTTGAGCAGTAGTGTATTAATTGGAACCGTGTCGAAGGCCTTAGTGAGATCAAGGAATATGGTTAGTACCTTTTTCCTATCGTTGAGGTTCTTGACAATGTGAGTGGTTAACTCTTGGACAGCGTCCATCGTTGAACGGTTTTTGCGAAATCCAAATTGTTGAGGTGACAGGATATTGAACTTGTTTAGATATGCAACCAATCTTTTGTTAACAAGGCGTTCCAAAAGCTTAGACAGGGCGGTGAGTACTGCAATTGGACGATAATTGTCGATAATTCTCTCATCTCCATTTTTATAAATTGGATGAATTATGGCTTTTTTTAACGCAGTTGGAAAAATGGAGGTCTCAAGACATAAATTAAACAAATAGCTTAGGGTTGGTGCAAGAAGACTGGCATATCTTTTTAACACTATCGGAGGTATCTCGTCCCAACCTGTCGCCGCATTTGGTCTAAGTGAGTTTATCATACACACTATTTCAGCAGGATCCGTTTTTTCCAGTACGAACGAATTTAGACTGGTAGATACAGGAGCGTAAGGTTGTGAAACTTCATTTTTGTGTTTAATTTTTTCGGCAAGATCTTTACCAACATTCACAAAGAAACCGTTAACCTGATTGCAAGAGTGTTTTGGTGAATATGTAGAGGTCAGGAGCTTAGAAGAGGTTTGTTTAGGTTTAGTGGTGTATGTAATGTTTCTGATAGTGTCCCATATGGCTTTAGAATTGTTACCGGCCTTTATTATTTCTTTGGCGTCGAATAATCTTTTTGCTTTTCTCAAAATTTTAGTGCAGTAATTCCGATATCTTTTGTAAGTGAGGCAAAGTGTAGCGTTGTTTGGTGAGAGTTTTGCTTGTTTATGTAGGACATCTCTGTTTCTAATGCACCTGAGCAGACCTGGCGTGATCCAGGGTTTAATGATCCTTTTTTTGATGAAATATTAATTTTTATGGTGTTATCTCGTACAGCTGTTGACATCAATGATGTAAATAAATCAAAGGCTAAATTCGGATCTTCAATTTGCAGTAGTGTCGTGAGATTAATTTGTTCTATTGCTTTGTCAAGTGTTTCAAAATTAATTTTAGTGAAAGCTTTAGCAGCCAAAGTTTTTATTTTTATGGTATTTATGCAAAGGAGAGTTGAATAATGGTCGGTGATAGTGGTTTCCAGAACATATGTGTTAGCAGGCAGTTTGGTTTTTAAAAGGATGTGATCAAGACAAGTTGTGCCTCTTGTTGGTAAGTTATGAGCCGGCAAATATCCATGACTGGCCAAAGTAGTGAGGTAATCGTGTGAACGGCTATCCGACATACATTTGATATCAATGTTAAGGTCCCCAGTTATAATAACGGATTTGAAGTTAGAAAGTGTAGGCAAAATATGGTTTAAACTAGTAAGAAATTCATTGATATTATCATTAGACGGTGATCTATATATACACAAAAGTGCAGTATCGCAGTCAATTTTAATAATTAAGCCAGATGCTGATTTATTAAAGTCCGGTTCTTCTATGGTAGGTGATATGTTTGTTTTAACATACACAACGACGCCGTCACTTTGATTGGTGTGTTTGGTTGTTTTGTAAGTGGAGTAGTTCTGTATACAAGGTATATATCTATTTCTGGAGCAATTTAGCCAGCATTCCGTCAAGACCACTATGTTACAATCAAAAGTTATACGAGCAAGGCATGATTGCAGACTTAAAAAATTACAATTGATAGACCGAATGTTTTGTGTAAATATTTTAAGATTGTTACTTGACTTATTTATGACCGCGTTACACTCTTCAGGTGTACATGTATATGACTCAGATATTGTCATCTGGTCAACGTAATTTAATAGATTATTAATATTATGAGTCATTTTTATAAAATAAATGGATCACAGTAGCTTGCTCCGGAGTCACTACCGATAATGATCTGTAGTAGGCGTTTTTAATGTCATAGTTTGTGTAAGTCTGGAATGGTATTAGGTATGACTGCATTGTAGCTGATGGTGTGCAGATTATTTGTGTGTGATAAATTGATAATGTGTGATTGTTTCTGTACATTTTTGGAGTGTTTATTTGTTTATAAGGAAGCATGTATGAATGTGGTATGTAGAGTGTGAATGATTGATTACATAATAAAACTAATCTATAAATATAGTGGAGTAGCATGCAATATACTCGTAAAATTAAGTAATAAGAGAATGAGAACTGAAAACTGCAATGAAAAACTAGTCATTCATTCTTGAGATGTTCTAATTGGTTTTCGTTCCTTATTATTATGGCTGGTTGTCCCTCCATTTTTCTTACCAAAACCTTGCCGTTTGAAGTCCAGCAGAATTTGATAGCCTTGTTTTTGGAGATTTCTCTTGCCAGGTAGAAGAGCCTCTTGGTGTTGTTGGTAAGATATTCGCGTATGTAGATAGGTGTGGATTCTGTTCTGCCAAGGTGGCTGCTATCAAGTTTTTTGTTTGGATTTAACTTGTTATAGGATTTAACTGAGTTGAGGATTGCCTGTTTAGTCGAAGAGCTTGCAAACTCAATGACAATTGCTCTGTTAGTTCCTTATTTACCAGGGACACGAGAAATATCCCTAATATCGTTTATATTCAGTTCTAGGCTTAAAATCTTAGAGAGTTTAATACTAACATTTAAACTTTCGCGTTACATGATTATTACTATTTATTATACAGGAATTAACGCGCATTATTTACCTTAACATTGCTTGACGTTCCGACTAGGTTGCAACGGCCGTGGTCACAAGCGAACTGTCGCAGCGATGTTAAGACTTCGTAAGGCCGATGAATCTTCACCTTTTTTGTTTCCCGAAAAGTTAGGGTCACTGCACCCTACACTGATTGTGTACATGTTAACCGATTGCGAACTAATACGACATTATGTTTTACGAATCACTGGATTCCACGTCACGGATAGTTTCAAGCTCTCTTCCCGATTTCAAGTTTTATGTTTTTTAATTTCAATCGCTTCACGCACAATTCTTGAATAAAAATGGCGGTCTGTGGAGAGGGTTTGTGAACAATGTAACTCAATCCAGTGATTGGTGTTTGATTGCAGTAGGTATGTGTTCTGCAATTGCCGATTTGTTCATTTGCCGGTTTATTACTGCTGCGATGTGTTCTTTTAGCTTTTCCGCTATAGTTTGCTTTGTTTGTCCAATGTACGAACTACCGCAGCTGCAATCAATTTTGTAGACACCTGGCGTCTGCAGAGGTATATTAACTTAATAGCTTTCGAGAAACAAAAAGTAAGGGTAGGTGAGGGATTCATCGGCATTACGGAGTCTTAAGTTCGCATGTGACCACGGCCGGTGCAACCTTGTCGAAACGTCAAGCAATTTTAAGGTAAATAATGCGCCATTATAATATATAGTTATAGTTTATTATTCAATTATCTATTACTTAATTTAATGAAACAAATTTTTGTCAAGGAGTTTTATATAGGTAGATGATGACAATACTGGCTAATGTCTCACAGAGACATTTAAGGTTGGAGATCATTTTTATTTTTATTTTTTTTCAATTTAAAATCTAAGAATAATTGTATAATATTTATGCAGGAATGTTTGCTCAGAGCAAGATTGCAAAAGTGAGTGGTACCCAGAATGTGGATTCTCTTTTCACTCGTAAGTATATAAATTTTTGTTTAATTCCAAGTTTTAAATTTGGGCCATTTTATGTATTATTATGTGTATAACGACGATTTTAAATTTGATATGACTGCTAATGACTGTAATAAACCTAAACTGTGTAATATTATTTGTTGCTATTTGTTTATATTTTTTTTAGTCATAGTCATAGTCATTTATTCATTAACAAATTACATTGTATTTGAATGTTACAAAATTATAAAATAGGAATAATAATTGACATTAAATAATAGGAAAATATAAAATTAACTAACAAATTACAATTCTCGTACGTCGTACAGACATCTATTTAGCAGATTTTTTAAGTTTAAATTTGAATGAACTTGTGTAGACCATACATTTAAGCTCTTCTGGCAACTTATTAAATAAGACCACTGCTTGGTGACGCGTACAATGTTTTATTATCTCGAAATGAGGGTGTGTTAGTGATAGGAGGTCCTTTCGTCGAGTTTCTTCCCGCTTTTGTTTTTCGTCAGGTGTTTCAAACTCTGACGAGTACTTTGAAAAATTACTTAACACTACTAGGTTATAGAGACTATAGTTCGTAAAATATAGCTTGATACCTGTGACTTTAGAGACTACGTTTAAAAGACTGCTACAATAAATTTGTTGTTGGAAAAGTTTTAATTTTTTAAATATTAATAAGACATTTGTATAGAAATCTAGAACACTTTTTTCAAATAGAACTTGTTATCAAGGAGATACTAGTATAAACAAAGGTAATTTAAAATATTTATTATATTTTATTATTTATATTTTTTTGTTAGCTTACTTCGTAAACTCTTTTCGCAGCCTGGTAGGGATGTGTAATCGACTGGCCAGCGAATATCGATAAAATAAATGTATGACAATTTCATTAATATAAATTGTATAAATGATTATATCTAATCGTTTTTTCACAACGAATTCGTATTTTTTTAGTCTTGCAATACCTACTGCTTTCGCATGCAGCGATCAAGCGGGCGCCATCTTTTTTGAGTCAGTACGAGTGCCCACGCCTTGTATACGCTACCGCTACGTGATTAATATTGTTTTGTCGTTATTACTGTTGCTTTGTTAAGTTTTGTTGTTATTTCTAGTTATTTGTTTTTTTTTGCACCACAATGCCGAAAAGAACAAAAAAACTGTTTTGAATAGCGAAAGTCGCGAGTTTGTGATTCGTTTGCGTGAGTATTTTGAGCGCGAGAATCAAAATGGCGGACCGCTACTACCGTTGGAGCAAGTGTGCAATAGAGTTGCTGACGCTCTTGGTATCGGACGAGCTACAGTTTCTCGAATTAGCAAAGAAAAGTATGGAGAATCGTCAAAGGAGATGGTGGCCGAAGATGAGGGAGGTAAAATATTATCGACTCCTAATAAAAAAAGGAAGAGAGTTTCGCCAGTCACCGAAATTGACGACTTTGATGCTGCCGCAATTCGAAATCATATATATGCGTATTACGCACGTGGTGAATTTCCCACGTTAAAAAAAGTATCCGTTTCGCTTAAAGACGCGGATTTATTTAAAGGAAGTCCACCATCGTTGTCCAAAATATTGAAAAAAATCGGCTTTGCTTATAAGAAAAGCGATAAAAGAAAAATTTTAATGGAGCGAACAGACATTGCTTTGACCCGAATTGACTTTTTGCGCAAAGTCAAAAATATAACAGATTGGAATAAAGTAGTTTTTCTTGATGAAACATGGCTCAACGCAAACCACACTGTTTCAAGATCGTGGACAGACGATAAAGCGGAGTCTACCACCAAGGTGCCCGAAGGCAAAGGACAAAGATTAATAATTACTCATGCGGGGACATCGTCTGGTTTTGTGCCCAATTGTTTACTGGCGTTTAAATCAGTAAAAACAACAGAGTACCATGAAGAAATGGATTTTACAAAATTTAAGGAGTGGTTTCTAACTCTTCTAAATAATTTGAGTGAACCACATTTTATTCTGATGGACAACGCTCCGTATCATTCAGTACAAAAAGATAAGGCGCCTACGACAAGCAATCGTAAAATTGAAATTATTACTTGGCTGCAAAACAAAGGAGTAAAAGCCGACAACAGCATGCTCAAGAAAGAATTGCTAAGATTAGTAAGCATTCATAAGCCCCCCACTCCAAGATATATTATAGACGAAATTGCAAAGGAAATGGGCCACACCGTCATCCGTTTACCACCATATCATTGCCATTACAATGCAATAGAACTAATCTGGGCTCAAGTCAAAGGTTCGTATAATCTAAAAAAACATATATAAAAAGCTTACAAAGAATGTAGTAGGTTTTTTGTTTGATCGAATACCTTTTTTTTCTAGGTTACGCTGCCAGACATAATGTAGCACCGCCTTTCACAGCGAACAAAATGTTGACATTACTACATGAAGCTTGTGTACATGTAAATGCTGATGATTGGAAAAAGGTAGTTGAGAAGACAAAAAATGTGATTCAAAAAGATTGGGAGCGCGATATTCAATTTGACAACATATGCGATCAAGAATTAATTATTAATCTACAGGACTGCTCCAGTGATGAATCAGAATTCGACTTGGAAGTTGATCTCGGCTGTACACCATTTGACAATTAAACTTTTAAATACCTTCAAATTCATCTTTCATTTCCTTTTTTCTTTCTTTCAATATCGTTAAAATGTATTTTTTTTAATAAACTCATTCCATATAAATATCGATAAAATACGAAAGACGTCCCATACCTATTACATGTCATTCTGACAAACGTCACAGGTATCAAGCTATATTTTACGAACTATAGGCACCGATAATATGTTCAAATTTCTGAAGTGTTCTTTACAGCTTTCTGTTTGCGGTATGCGCATAATGGTTCTTATGGCTCGCTTCTGCAAAACAAATGCTCTTTGTTTATTGTACATATAACTATGACCCCAGAATTGTATACTGTACCTTAATTTGGACTCAACTAGCGCATAGTACACTATTTTCTGTATCTAATTCATCTCTTAAGGTCCTTAAAGCATAACATGCTGAGGAAATAGCTGCATCCATAGCGTTTAGTTCTGGTTTCCAATTTAAAAATTCGTCTATATGTATACCTAGGAACTTAACTTCTTTAACTAGTGCAATTTTTTTTCTTTAATACTTGCTATTTAAACATAATCTTAACCCGCTTTATCTTTTCTAACCAAAGGAAAATAAATCCAAACATAAGTAAAGAAAAAAACGTATTGATACCTTCTGAACTGTAATTTATCGAAATTGGATTTCTGTACTTTTAAATAAATACAGTGCAGTAGATATTGAAATAAATAGATAAATTCCATATTAGTAAGTAACTCGATATTTAACATTCTTCTATATAGTAGTCGGCTCCGTTGCTCTAAATTTATTTACATGGCATTTAAGAATGAGAACCCCTATTTAGAAAGAGATTGAGAGGACAACAGTATTTTCAAGGTCATATCGTTTCACTGTTATTATTCGGCCAGCATGTGGCCTCCATTGCTTACTCTACCTCCATGCTGCAAAGCGTGAAAGAGAGAAAAAACTCGTGCGGCCATTGACAGTTACTGTCCACAAAGTAGCGTTGTCTATTTCTAAATAGTGGTCAATTTTGAGAAGATACGGCGCAGTGCTGGTCTCTACGTCAATGACTTTTACGCAATGAGTACTTTTAGGCTGGTATCGCATCGAATAAATGTTAGAAATTACCTACATAAAACTTAGCTTTACAGGGTCTAGTTCAATTATGTTTAAGGGAACTCGGGGACTGCCGCGGTAAAGCTATCGCATAACAGTTTTATCAACTTATGCAATTATAATTATTTATTTATTTTTTATTTATGCAGTTTTTTTTCTTTTCATTACATTTCGGAGCAGCTTGTCTCGATCCGTGCGAGCTTCGTATAGTCGTACCATATACATATACGTTAAGCGAACTGTTCTCAAATGCAATGGAGGATATGTTCAAGACGCTGCACTGGAAAGGGCAGGGCATCAACATCAATGGTGAATACATTTCTCACTTGCGATTTGCAGATGACATTGTCATCATGGCGGAAACGCTGCAGGACCTGCAACGGAAGCTGAATGACCTGGCTGACTCCTCTGTACGCATCGGCCTACGGATGAACTTGGATAAAACCAAGGTCATGTTCAATGAACATGTACTACCGGAACCGACAGCGGTGCACGGCGCCGTTCTCGAAGTTGTTCAAAAATATGTGTACCTCGGGCAGTCATTGCAGTTAGGTAGAAACAACTTCGAGGACGAGGTGAACAGGAGAATTCGGTTGGGTTGGGCAGCGTTTGGTAAGCTACGTCAAGTCTTCTCATCGTCGATCCCACAATGTCTAAAGACTAAAGTCTTTAATCAGTGCGTCCTACCCGTCATGACATACGGAGCCGAAACGTGGACACTGACGGTACGGCTGGTCCACAAGTTCAAAGTCGCTCAGCGGGCTATGGAACGGGCTATGCTCGGAGTTTCTCTTAGGGACAAAATCAGAAATGAGGTGATCCGGCAGAGAACCAAAGTTATCGACATAGCCCACCGGATTAGCAAGTTAAAGTGGCAGTGGGCTGGCCATATTAGCCGAAGACCCGACAACCGTTGGGGTAAACGAGTTCTTGAGTGGAGACCGCGGCTTGGCAAACGTAGTGTAGGACGCCCTCAAGCCAGGTGGAGTGATGATATACGCAAAACGGCTGGCAGGAGCTGGATGCGAGAAGCCGAAGATAGAACAAAGTGGCGTGCAATTGGAGAGGCCTATGTCCAGCAGTGGACTGCGATAGGCTGATGATGATAAGCGAACGCTCGTTCGAGCTACATGTTAGGCGGAGTGGGGCGGTGTTAGGTTTTATTTTCGTAACGGAATTTCTTGATTCGGTCGCCGCGCTCAAAGCCCACGATAAAAGCTATGCAATAGCTTAATATCGTTCTTGTAAAAGTATCGATACCTCAAGGTATCGAGTACTTTTCTATGACCTAATCGCGTGCAGACTATATGCATTAAGTACTAAGAAAAGTACTCGTGTTACGTTTAGTGTAGATGCTATAATATGTAAAAATCAATTTGGCTTCCAACCAAAAAAAAACGCAATGTCTCTTCTATCTCAATTTACTGACGACATAAACTCATTCCTGAACAGTAAAAAACATGTCCTAGCCCTCTTCATTGACTTGTCACGCGCGTTCGATACGTTAAATCATACCAGACTTGTTAAAAATCTAGACAACTCTGGTGTTCGAGGCCCTCTGTTGAAATGGTGTGAAAATTATCTTCAGAAAAGAACATACTGTGTTAATATTAATAATACATTTAGCAAGACCGTGACGGCTAATGTAGGTACGGCCCAAGGATCAGTACTTGGCCCGCTTCACTTCATTGCATATGTTAACGATATGAACAATATCCTAAGCCATTGTGCTTCCTATCAATACGCGGATGACACCTGTCTACTTATTGCTGATTATGACGCTTCTAACGCCCTAAATAAAATGCAGCAAGACTTTGACAACCTAAATAAATGGTGCAATGACAATGGATTGATCCTAAATGCTGCCAAAACTAAACTGTCGATTAATACAAATATTTAGGTTTGGTTATTGACAGAAAATTCAACTAGCTACCTCAAGTTAATCGAATATGTGAAAAGCTGAAAGCTTTTTTAGCCACTCTGTTCATTATTAAAGACCGGATACCTTTTAAGGTTAAGATCATGTTATATAATGCGCTAGCGGACTCAATTATTGGATATGGCATATCTAGCTATGGCAGGACTTTTAAGTCCTATCTAGATCTGATCCAAAAGCTACAAATCAGAATCCTGAAAAAAATTGTACCACTAGCCATTAAAGAAAAATATAAGGAAAATGATATGCAACTATTTAAACATTGTAAGGTTCTTCCCGCAAATAGCAAAGCTATGTATAGTCTTTTAAAAGAACAGTTTTTTAACACGAGCCTAAAAAATGAAATTACCCAAAACATACAAACACGGCGAATGACAAATAAAAATCTACTTACGGTTAATGCTGTGAATGCCTACGGTGAGAGAACAACCCAGTACATTATACCTCGGCTCATAAATATCTTAAGTCCGTCTCTAAGACAAAGCTTAACTAAAATCAATTTCAAAACCAAATTAAAAGTACATTTTTTAAACAGCCTGTAGATGCCTTGCACAAAACCGGTCTTATACCGGTGAGCTCGGACTGGGAGCAATGATGCATTGGTCGCCCGTTGTAGTAAACATTGTACCTACCTACCTTATTATAGTATTAATGTATCTCAATACCCAACTAATTTGTATTATGTACATAGATATAAGTCTCGTATTTTATGTTGCTTAGCGTATTGTAACTGCAGATTGTAAAGCATTCCGGACAAACCCTTTAAAACAATCCAAGTCCATCTTAACCTACTGCATCTCCTGTTGGGGAGGTGCCGCAAAAACCATCTTCAAACCACTAGAAATCGCTCATAAAGCTGTTCTAAAAGTGGCAACCTATCGCCCGATTCTATATCCTACAATAGAACTATATAGGCACTGCGATGTTTTGAATGTTAGGCAACTTTTCATTTTTAACACAGTTTTACTACAACATCGTAACACGCCTTATATAAAAGTAACAAAACGTAGGTCTGACAAAATCTGTAGTATACCGAAACCAAATTTCACTTTTACCAAGAGGTTCTCTTACTACCTGGGCCCTTTTCTATATAACCTAATCAACAAAAGCATCGCCATCTATGGAATACCATCTAACAATTGCAAATCCATGCTCCTAAATTTTTTAATAAATAAGACTTATGAAGAAACTGAGACGATGATTTCATCACTAATCTAAGTTAATTATCACATTAAAATACACACACGCACGCACACGCACACACACACACACACACACACACACACACACACACACACACACACACACACACACACACACACAGATTTTCTTTTTAATTTATTATTATCTTTATTTACTGTACTGTAAGTAGTTTTAAGAAACTCTTTTACCTTTAAGGGGGGCCGCAACCTGTTCTTCCTTAACACAGGCTATTTCATAGCCTAGTTAGGAGAGCAGTATGCAACCCACTTTTTCTATTTCCATTTAGACTTTAAGAGCGAACTACTACAATATTACTTACATGATTTGTTTTAAATAGTAAGGTATTTTAAAGTCAATAAACTATTATTATTAGCTCAATTGTAGTCAAATTGCCATTATTGGCCGAGCAATTAGTTGCCATAAAGTGCCGCCACCAATTGCCGTAAAAAATGGCCCGTTTAGATGCCCCTTAACGTCAATGTACAATACTTACATGTCAGAAATGAAATCAGAGAGACTCGCGAATACAATCACAGATAACGAACAAAGACATAAATCGATGTTTTTTTTTATTATGTAAACCAACTTTATTTTAAACTAGCTGACCAGCGCAACTTCATCTGTGTCAATTTTCGCTGTTTTTGCAACATTTTTTATTGCTATTCCGCTCCTATCGGTCGTAGTCGTAGTGTGATTTTATATGCATTATTTTATGTGCCTTCCTCGACAAATGGGCTATCCAACACTAAAATATTTTTAAGCTATTGCATAGCTTCTATCGCGGGCCTTGAGCGCGGGGACCGAATCCAGAAATTCCGTAACGAAAAAACCTCACGCTGCGGGCACAGCGGTGATACTTTTTACTTTTGCCATCTATCAATGAATAGCAGACCTTTTAATGTTTTTTTTTTTAATTTAAAAAAAAAACTTTTTTAAAAACTAAAAAAAATATAATTTTTTAATTGCTTTTTTTAAATTAAAAAAAAACCATTTTTTTTTAAGAAAAAAAAAATTCAAACATTGTTTTTTTATAATTAAAAAAAAACACTTAAAAATATATATATATTTTTTACCGCGGCAGTCCCCGAGCGCCACACATTTTTTTTTTAAATTCAAAACAGTGGTTCCTGAGATTATCGCGTTCAATCAAACAAACTAGCTTTTCATCTTTATAATATTACTAGCTGACCCGCGCAACTTCGTATATGGGTAAATTTTTCCCGTTTTTGCAACATTTTTTATTGCTGCTCCGCTCCTAGTGGTCGTAGCGTAATGTTATATAGCCTATAGCCTTCCTCGATAAATGGGCTACCCAACAAAAAAATATTTTTTCATTTCGGGCAATATGGTTTAAAGGGAAAAGCCTACTAACGTATTTAGAATGATAGGGATAATACAGTTTTTGTATAAATAGCTTGCCCATTTTAGGGTTCCGTAGTCAAAATGGCAAACCGGAACCCTTAAGTTTCGCTATGTCCGTCCGTCCGTTCACGGCTTAGCTCAGAGACTGTTAGTGCTAGAAGGCTGTGATTTTGCATGGATATAAATATTATTTATGTCGACTAAGTGAAATAATAAAATCTTAAAAAACATTGTTTTTGAGGGTACCTGCCCTATAAGTAAAGTGAGGGTGTGATTACTTTTCTCACCTACTACATCGTGTGGGGTACCTACTTCTAGATAGGTCTGTTAAAAACGTTTTGGGGTTGCAAAGTCCATTTTTAGATTTAGGGATTCGTTTGTGAAATATTAAGCTTTAAACTGCAAATTTTTGGAGTCAAGTGCCCCCCCCCCGCCTGCTCAGCTCAATGGTTGATGTTAAGTATGTGAAAAAATAGTGAAATTAAAGGAAAACTATTACAGCTAAGTAGGCTTTACAACTTAACGAGTAACAGCAGACCAATTGAGAAGTAACAAAATTTTGTACAGATTCCATTGAAAAATAACGTTAGTAGTATGAAACAAAAACAACAGAAAAACCCACTTCTTAAACCGCATTATTCGGATGGGGTACTACAGAACCCTACATGCACTTGCCCGGTTTTTTATGGTATTAAAATCGATATAGTAGGTATGTTATTCTTATGAGATAGACATTTGCCATCGCGGACTTTTTTGTAGACTTAAATAAGGTTAACAATTCTACCATACATTATGTTGTTATATCTCAGTTTTATTACTCACTAGCTGTGCCCGCGACTTCGTTCGCGTGGAAGTTGAGTTTATATTAAGGTAGTTTATGTTACAATTTAACTTCTGTGTAAAACATATTGGAAACATGCTCCACAATGCTCTGTGGCATCTATGGATATTAGGGCCTAGCGCCCGACCTATGGCAAGGCAAGCCAAGCAAATGCCCAGTGCAGCAAAATGAAGGGCGACAAAGTTTATGGCGCCAGACGGTTAGAAGACAAATTATAATAGTATTTTACCAAAAAAGGTTTGCATCACATCAAATATTACTATTATCGGTTTCGGGTTAAATGAAGCCCGAAACCGCCCAAGTACTCGCGCGAAATAGGGCTAGTGTGAGATAAGTTTTTAAAAAAATATCCTGGTTTTAAAATATTGCATTCCCGCGGTACTGTGATGCGTGTTCAAACAAACAGACAACATTCAAACGTTTCTAAAAGATATACTGAATTAGTATATCTTTTAGAAACGTTTAGTTTAAATACTAAACTACTGTCGTAGCCGAGGATAGAACAAAGTGGCGTGCAATTAGAGAGGCCTATGTCCAGCAGTGGACTGCGATAGGCTGATGATGATGATGATGAACCTGTCGTTAATTAAGATCATCATAAATTCATATCCGTAAATAATATATATATAATACATAATCGTAAAAATTTCAGATTTATTTTTTAAATCAATTTACCTGATTCTGTTTAATTTGTATTTAAACGCCATCTATTTTAAAAACTGGATAAGTTTATTTTAATACTTGATGACTTTAAATTAAATTATACTTAAACTATCATGCATGTTAAACGTAGGTAAGCAAGGTATTTAACCTAAACTCGATTAAGACCCGTAATATATATATATATTCATAATAGTTGTGCTCGCGACTTCGTTCGCGTGAAAGTCGGGTTTAAATTAAGGTAGTTTAGGTAACGAAATAACTTCTGTGTAAATATGTTGGAAACAGTCCTGTTGACTAAATACTTACTAAATAAAAATCGATCTGTTCTATTCTTTTAGATAGTTAGTTTGGTGTGCGGCTTAAGAAGTGGGTTTTCTGTTTTTTTTTGTTTCATTCTTTCAACGTTATACCTACTTATTACCTAATAATTTTTAATAGAATTTGTACGAAAATGTTGTTACTTCTCATGTGATCGTAAACTTGTAAAGCCTAAGTACTTAACTGTGATAGTTTTCCTTATAATTTTAGTATTTATACTACTACCCTGAATTTTCTCACATACCCAACATCAACCATTTAGCTGGCAGGGGGACACTTGACTCTAACAAAAATGTTCACTATAATACACAAAGGAATCCTTAAATCTAAAAATAGTCTTCACAAACCCTAAACGCTTTTTAAAATACCTATCTAATGATACCACACACGATGGGGTAGGTAGGTGAGAAAAAAATCACATCCCCACTTTACATATAAGAGAGGTACCCTTAAAAAAATAATGATTTTCAAGATTTTGTTCTTTCACTTTATCGGCGTTAGTAATTTATTCATGCAAAAGTTGCAACCTTCTAGCACTAACAGTCTCTGAGCTAAGCTGCGGACGGACGGCCATAAGGGAACTATAAGGGTTCTGTTTTGTCATTTTGGCTAAAAATGGGGTGTATTTCATATAGTGTTACAACGCAATACTAATAATAAAACTGCTGTAACACTTTAGTAAGCAAACACAGAGCGTGTCAAGTGTGTCATGCCCGTGAAAATGTCAGATATCCCTAAAGGTACGGTTGACAAACAACGACCCCCCTCCTCCCGTCACCCGAACTACTCACTTGAACGATGTTGAGCCATTCATTATCGTTGAATTGATGAACACGTAATCTCCAACCATAACCCCAAAACATGATCCTCGATGCACCTGTGTGATGCGTGGTCAAACAAACGGACAGACAGACAAACATTTCTAAAAATCATAGCAATGTGTTTCTTTTTAAAACTTCTTTACTAAGTATAGAACATTATTGAATACAACGCCATCTACTTTCAAGAATGTTGCCGTTGTTTTGTTGTTCACAATTTGATTTCATAGATGGCGCTACATGTACTTTTTTTACGTGTGTAATGTCGTTTTTTTTAGACGAACATCTCATTTCTGGAAAATGTCGAATACTTTTTAATTATAATGTAATATTGTTTTTCATTTCTACTACGATTAATTCATTACTCTCAGCAGTGCATGCAATACCTATAATTAATTGCATAAATTGATATACATAATGTCCGACAGTTTGTCGGTCTGGCTAGTTTTTTTCGACGTTTCATTAAAGGTTTTGGAGAAATAGCTCGTCCTCTTACAAAATTATTAAAGACAAATTCTCCTTGGGCTTGGTCAAAAGCTCAAGAAGAAGCGTTTGAAAAATTAAAAACCTCCCTTATTTTGAGGCCGGTACTCGCATTATATAACCCTAAACTCGAAACGCAAATACATACGGACGCTAGCAAACACGGTATAGGGAGCATTCTACTGCAAAAACAAGTCGATGGAATTTTTAAGCCTGTAGCCTATTACAGTAGACAAACTTCTCCTGAGGAATCTCATTTCTCGTCGTATGAGCTAGAAACTCTCGCGGTTATTGCTGCACTAGTTAAATTCAGAACCTACGTACTTGGGTTAAGCTTCACTATTGTAACAGATTGTAACTCGCTTAGAGCAACTTTTTGAAACGAGACATGATACCGAGAGTTGCGCGGTGGTGGAGCTTGATCCAGGAGTATGATTGTAACATAATATATAAATCAGGCAAAGGTATGATTCACGTTGACGCGTTAAGTAGAAACCCAACTAATGAAAATGCGGGAATAATTAATGCTATTGATACTTGCGTGATTATGACAATAACAGACGACTGGTTAACGACGGTGCAGTTACAGGATTCTGAGATACAACGGATTAAGAAAATCCTTTCCGATAAAGAAACCGATGACGTGGTAGAGATACGCAAAAATTTTGTACTTAAGCGCGAGAGGGTCTATAGATTAACTGAAGATGGGTTAAAATGGGTGGTGCCCAAAGGTTGTAGATGGCAGGTACTTCAGAAAAACCATGATGATATAGGTCATTTTGCGTTTGATAAGACCTTGGATAAAATAAAACAACATTATTGGTTTCCTCGTATGCGAAAGTTTATCAAAAAGTATGTAAGTTCTTGTTTAGAATGCGCTCATAATAAATTGCCAGCGGGCAAAAAAAACAGGTTTCTTACACCCAATACCTAAACAAACTACCCCTTTTGACACCATTCATGTGAACCATTTGGATCCTTTTGTAAAGTCAAAAGGAAAGAACTGTTATATTTTAGTTATTGTAGAGTCGTTTACAAAATTTATTGTTTTGAAGGCTGATAAGAATACAAAAACCTCTTCCACCATCACAGTGCTTAGAGACTACTTTGGGATGTTTGGTTTACCAAAAAGACTAATTAGCGATAGGGGTACGTCATTTACAAGTTCTAAATTCAAAAGTTTTCTTAATGAAGTAAGCGTTCACCATATAAAAAACACCGTTGCTTCGCCTCGGGCAAATGGCCAGGTAGAGCGCTATAATCGAACAATTTTGGATTCTTTAGTCTCTCAAAATCATGGTAAAGATGAAAGACTTTCCGCCTTATTACAAAGAGAAGACTAAATCAAGGTTTAGGCCAAGACTTTCAAGTCCAGGATTTAGTACTGTACTATTGGTCTTATTACAAAGCTTAGATAATCCGTGGACCAACTGATACCAAAGGATCTTGCAATCAGCCACAGATTATAATCAATTTAGTTCATTCATTTTTCTTATCATTCAAAAATAACGTTCCGTTTTAAGCCAATATAATTTGAAAGTATAGTTATCATTGAGAAAAAAATATTTAGACGTTCTATTAGCTAAATTATTCGCCAGGACTACGTAATTTTCAAAATATAAACCTGACATAAAAGTCCTCGGCCTGCAATTTACGAATAATAAAATAGATTCTGTCAGGATCGGAACGTTACATATATAGCTGTCAGTAGTACTAAAAATGTAAACAAATGATGATAACCTATAAATGTAATTAACTCACGACATTATTATGGATGTTATAAGTTTAATCTGAGTAATTATAGCGCCCAAACACTTAGAGGAACTTGGATGCGAGTTTTTATTACAAAGCTAGTTTCATTGGAACAGTTCTTAGCATGGTTGGATGAAAATTCGTTCAATAGTTTAAGGATACTTACTCAATAAGATAATGCATTTTTAATATACTTACTGTTTTCTTTGTTGCACTCGTTGTTCTGAATGTATTGGGGGAAAGTATGCCTAGATTCAACATAGGTACTGAAGCTTCGGCTGAAGCACAACAAACAATTGAAACAAATTTTATGAATAAGTATATTTATTATTTAATATCAGTGAGCTTGCTATGAAATGAAATTCTCAAATAACTACATAGAATCATTATTTATTAGATACCATTTATTCTTCCTAAGAACAGAGTACATTTTCATGAGAATCATAAATATTATTATCTAAACTGTTAGGTAGCACTTATTAGTTATTCCATTTGACAACAAAATGGATGTTAACAATTTCAATAATCTGTAACCAATCTGTACTCTCTGTTCAAACTATGTTTGAAAAGGAATATTGAGTTGATATCCCTATTTCTTTATACATAACTAGCTTTCCCGCACATCTTAGTCTGCATAAATTTTCCCTGTTTTTGCAACATTTCTCATTGCTGCTCCGTTCCTATTGGTTGTAGAGTGATATTATATAGACTTCCTCGACAAATGGGCTATCCAACAGTAAAAAGTTCAAAAGAATTAGTCGTTCATGAGATTACCGCGTTCAAACAAACTCTTCAGCTTTATAATATTAGTATAGTTATTTATTTTACAATAAATTTTAAATTGTATGCATTTTTTGATTATTATATAAACAGTGTTAGTTCATTTTCATGAGAATCTTAAATATATTTATCTAAACTGTTAAGTAGTGCATAATAGTTATTACATCACAATTTCAATAACCTGTAACCAATCTGTACTCTCTGTCTATGTTTAAAGGAACATTGTAGCAAAGTATTAACTAGCTGAGCTCCTATAAACATAATATTCAGTTCTTGGTACCTACTTATAACCTAGTTTACATCTGTTTCTAGTGACAGGTATACCCATGGTTACACTTTACCAACTAAATTTTAAATTGATCAATGTTTATTTAGTTCCACTATATAGTTCACTAGTAAGTTTTGGGTAAGATGATGTTTCTATTACTTTGTTTTGTGCATTTTGAGTATATTCAACATTGGTTTTTGCCGCACTACTCCAGACCACCTATTAGACATTCCAAATGTGATTTTCCAACTTCAATCTAATAATGTGACATATAAGTGGAATGCATCAGTTTGTTTTACATAGAGCACCAGTTAATGATACTATTGTCGAACAAAAATAATCTGTGTGGACCTTCAACTTTCCACACTGCGTAGGTACACTTCACGCCGAGTCTGGTTGACCCAAACATTGCACAGACCACTTTAATTTTAGGACATCTCTGAGTTCTGTATGTTAAATCTTCTCTCTCAATTCCAAGCTGTGATAAATGTTTTGAAAAACAATATTATGCATGTATTATTAAATCTTTTGTCACACATTGCATTTCACTCGATTTTTGCGTTTATTTTGTTGCCACACCATATTTAGTTAGTTAATAATTTAAAGTCACTAAACACGCATTATTCGTCATTAATATTTGAAACTAAAATACGCAAAATTGTAAATGGTCTAACTTTCAAATTGTTAAGTTTTTGACATTTTAAGGTTATTACCATAGTTAAACTAGGGTGATTGAAAGACTAAGCTATGGACCAAAGATGATCATCGATTAAGCGATGAACCTCGTTTTGTAATAAAGATTTTCGTAGATCCATGGTTTAAACTAGGATTTTCGTCAAACCAGGTTTAGTCCAGCTTCTGGAATAAGGCGGTTTGGGATTATAAGTTATTACAAGTACAGTGGGGTTTGAACAATACCATTAACAAAGGTACAGGCAAAACCCCTTCTGAGGTTTTGTTTGGTTTAAGACTTACTGGGATTAGCGAAGGTAATTTAGTAGCAGAAATAGATAATGATAAAATAGAAAATATCTCTGATGAAAATGAAGTAGCCACCGACTATAATAAAATACGTACGATTAGAGATGAAGTAGATGAACGTACAAAAAGGTCCCAAGAAAAACAAAAGGATAGGTATAATAAAAAAAGAAAAAAGCCAGTAGAGTTTAAAGTTGGGGATTTAGTGAGGGTTGAAAGAGCAACTCATACTGCAGGTAAAAGAAAAAAAATTGTTACCGAAATGTTCAAGGCCGTACAGAATAACTAAGGTCTTAGATCACGACAGGTATGAGGTAGCAGATACTCCCATTACAAAAAAGGGGGCTTCAAAGTACAAGGGGGTATTCTCTATCGACAAAATACATCCGTGGCTTTGCTTTAATAAGGGTACCGATTCGTCCACTAGTGAGAGTTTAGATGATTAACGTAATACAATGAAATTAACGTAATACAATGAAATTTAATAATCTTGTAATATGTCATTGTGCCTGATTGTAATTATAATGACTGAATGAATGATTTGGATATAGATGAAAATAAAGAAATACAGGTTAAATAAATGAATTCTGTTAAGAATTAATAAATGCCCCATCTGTAATTGCGATACATTTTGTATAAGTAAATCAAATTGTGATGAAAGTTGTATATGGAGCATTTTGATTTGTATTTTTGTTTTATATCAGAATTTGTTTAAAACATTCACGGTTATGACCGAGAGTGTAGAAAAATACTTGAAGTGCAATGTGCACACACTATGAGCGTACATTATTATTAAAGTGCAAGGTGCACAATATAATAGAAATCGCTATGAGCGTACCCTATTATTGTAGTGCAAGGTGCACAGCATAATATGGGTCGGATTATTGAAGTGCAAGGTGCACAATATAATAGAAATCGCTATGAGCGTACCCTATTATTGTAGTGCAAGGTGCACAGCATAATATGGGTTGGATTATTGAAGTGCAAGGTGCACAATATAATATAAAGCGCTATGAGCGTATACTATTTTTGCAGTGCAAGGTGCACAATATAATGAAAAGCGCTATGAGCGTATCCTATTATTGTAGTGCAATGTGCACAGCATAATATGGATTGACTATGGAAGTGCAAGGTGCACAATATGATATAAAGCGCTATGAGCGTATATTATAATTGTAGTGCAAGGTGCACAGTATAATATAAATCGCTATGAGCGTACCCTATTAGTGTGGTGCAAGGTGCACAGCATAATATGGGTCGGATTATTGAAGTGCAAAGTGCACAACGTTAAGTCGCTATGAGCATACATTATTATGGTACAACGTGTACATGCTAAATAAACACCTGTGAGTGAACTTTTTTGTTTGTAGTGAAATGTGCATTATATATACCTAAAACAAAAAAAATACTGAAAATGATGTAACTTATATAACGAAATGCAGTTATGTAATAAAAAAATTTAATAATGCAATAATTTTATACTCGTGAGGTCGCGAGCGTTATCAGGATGGACGATTGTTAGCTTTCCAAAAAATAGTGTTTTGATTTTAAACAAATATTACGCATTATTAAATATTTTACAATAATCATTAAGTAAGTAGCAATTATATTCAAAAATAAACAATGTTAACTGACGTTTTAGTTTAAGTTTGTTTAAAGTAAATTATTAATAGTTATTCGATGTACCATAAAAAGTCTAGATTTATGATAATATTTTTAGAATATTATGTTTAGTTTTAAATTTATTTTATTGAATAATATTCGTCGTGGCTCAATTTTGACTTCCGCTTGGAGAGTTGTTTAGTGACGTTTAAAAATGGCTTGTCAACGGTCGTTTACCTTTTGCGTGTGCAAAGAAATAAAGTCAGTCTTTATTGAGCTACGGTACGAATCGGTTGTGCAAGACTGATGTGATCGCGAGTACTTTAATGTAATAAAGTAAACTTGATAAAGAACAGTGTTTTAATTCGTCTGCATACTAAGTGTTTCACCAGTTCGAGTGAATCTAGTTGTGTGTATCTAACACGAGTGTGTTGCCAGTAGTGCCGGTTCTCGCCCGGATCAGGGTAGCGCTAGATCGTCTTTCAGCGACTTTTGATTGTAATTTACTTTTTACTTTATTTTTTCGCATTTTACTTTTTACCCGCATTCAGTCGTTTCTCAGGACCTTTAAAAGGTAGTCGGTCCATCTCATGGGAGTTTTACCCACGCTTCATCTTCTAGTTTATGTCGCCACATAAAAACGCTTCTACTCTCCCTTGGAGAACTACATCGCTTCGAGAGCCGAAGGACGATGGCCATTGGTTCTTCAAGCGATGTGTCCGCAGTCACCTTAGTCTGGAAATTTTTAGCGCTAAATCGGTGATCTTGACTCTGGTGCGGATCGCCTCGTCCTTTGTTTTTTCTTACAAACCAAACTTTACAAACATACAAGTCATGGACACAAAGTACAAACAGACTCGGAACAACGATTTGTGGATCACACAAAGTGGTATCCCGTGTGGCAATCAAACCCACGACCTCTTGCATAGTAGTCGGACACACTCCCACCGCACCCCCGAGGCAGTCAAGAAAAGTGGGTCGTCCTTGATTTGATCTTGCAAGGAAACCCTTAGCGTAGCCCTACCTATTGCATTTGAGTGAACTTCAGCTTTATTAGGGCCACGTTTTAGTGCCGTAAGTCACTGGCAACACACTGTAGTGTAATGAGAAGGTAGGTTTAAGATAGGACTACATATATTTACAAGAGCTTAAAAGTTACTTAAAATTAAAGGTAAATTTAGAACCAATGCTGGCGGAGATGCAGTGCTGGTAGGTAGAGGTACGGCGTCCAGGCGGAGATGCGGCACTCGTAGGTAGAGGCGCGGCACCGATAGGTAGAGGCGCGGCGCCGGTATGTAGGGGTGCGCCGCCGGTAGGTAGAGGCGCGGCGCCAGTAGGTAGAGGCACGGCGCTGGTAGGTAGTAGTGGCGCGACGTCGGCAGGTAGAGGTGCGACGCGTCGTAGAGGTGCGGCCCGGTATATAAGAGAGGCGGCCCGGTAGGTAGAGAGGCGACGCCGGTAAGTAGAGAGGCGACGCCGGTAGGTAGAGAGGCGACGCCGGTAGGTAGAGAGGCGACGCCGGTAGGTAGAAAGGCGACGCCGGTAGGTAGAAAGGCGACGCCGGTAGGTAGAGAGGCGGCCCGGTAGGTAGAGAGGCGACGCCGGTAAGTAGAGAGGCGGCCCGGTATGTAGAGAGGCGACGCCGGTAAGTAGAGAGGCGACGCCGGTAGGTAGAGAGGCGACGCCGGTAGGTAGAGAGGCGACGCCGGTAGGTAGAAAGGCGACGCCGGTAGGTAGAAAGGCGACGCCGGTAGGTAGAAAGGCGACGCCGGTAGGTAGAAAGGCGGCGCCGGTAGGAATGGTCTCTTTCTCTTAATTTCCCACTCCTTCTCTTTTAGAGAGCTGGTTATTCACTGCTTCTCTTTTAGAGAGCTGGTTATTCACTCCGGGTTTTTGGGGTAATGTAGTGATAATTCTTACCTCGTATATATATATATGTCCTTGTAGTGTTATTTCGTGGCATTTCTGTATATATACGAGGTAAGAATTATCACTACAACACATTAGTCAAATACTTGCGTTTTGACGCACTGCGGTTTATGGGACGCGAAGATTTTTCGTAGATTCCGCTTTAACGCCTAGATAAGTTTAATTTGTCGGCTGATCTGTTTCTCGAAATTAGACATACCTAGTAGGATTATTTGTCCCAGGTACATACAACTTCGAGTGTAGGGTCTCCGACTTGTACGGAAGTGGATGGAACACGAATATTTGGGATGATCTTCATCTTATTCATGTTCATTTTAAGACCCACTCGTTTGGAGGCTCTATTGAGGCCGTCGGACATTGCGCTTAGGTCTTTCAAAGTCTATATCATCGGCAAATCGAAGTGATTTATTCGCTGTTAATGTTTACAACATTTAGGCACATCTCTAGCGAGATGGGCACTTTTCTAGCGACGTCTGTCGATTCCTTCCTGCTTGGACACGGCTCAGCTCGGTTCCGATACGTTTGCCTATGCGATAATCCTCAGAATTATTTTTAAATTACGTAGGTAGGTATATTTCAGTGGATAAATCTTGTAAATTTGTCCAAAAAAGTACAAAATGGCTATTGGAAAAATAACACCTTTTGAAATTTCGAATGACAGTTGGGATTTTTATGTCGACCGATTAGATCAATATTTTGTAGTTAATGCGGTAAAAGCGGAATTGCAAGTATGTACCCACTTTGATAACGGTAATCGGGAGTGAGGCGTACGAATTGATGCTGAATTTGTGTACGCTGGACAAACAATCGGCAAAAAACATGACCATGTCACGTGACTTATGAAAAACTATCTCAATCCCAAATCGAGTCAGTTGGTTTAAATTCCGGCAGTGGATACAAAATAAGAACGAAAAGGTGTCTGTATACGTGACTGAATTAAAAAAAAAATATTAAAAATGGTGGGTTTAAGGATTCGTTGGTACTGTTGGTAGAGAATTTATGGGATTAGTTTATATGTGGGTTGAGGAATGATATCCATATAGGCGGCGGAGACGAGCGCTGCATTGTAGAAGATTGTACCAGAGGCAGAAGCAGTGGTGACAGTAGTCAAGTCTACGTCAAGTGCAGGAGGCCTACTCTAATTTAACGAAAAACAAAGTATCTATAGAATATTCGTGGCTTTCCTACTACAATTCTATTAATTTACGAATTTAATTGAAACGAAAATTGTTTGACATATAAATTCTCTAAACCTACTATGACTGCACCGTACGAAATTTAGAATTTGACAGGTGATTATTTGGAATTTTAACCTTAAATTGACGAAACCAAAAGTCTTATCGTTTGATTTCGTCGTGGTACATTATTATTATGAACATTAGCGTATCTAGGGTTATTTTCTGACAAGCCATACTGCGACGGGGGGGGGGGGGGGTACTATTGTGTGTAATTTGTAGTTTTTAACCGCCTTCAAAAAAGGTGGTTCTCTATTATTTCCAAAAATAAAAAAACAATCTGCTTCTGTTACACGTATCGAGCGCCCCCTCTAGAAATTAGGTTGGGGGGCACTCGGTATTTTGTGTTTTTAAAAGTACCAAACTAAATAGTATGTACTGAATAGTATGTAATAATAAGTAGGTATATCGATTTCTTGACTGTAGACAATATTATTTCTTAGGTGTCTATTTCAACATCCTAGGGTGGGCACTGGACCATTCTGGGGTGGGCCCGGCCAACCCGCCCCCCCCCCCCTTAAAAAATAAAGTTAAAAACAACTAGTACGCCTGCAAGATTATTTTTATTTGAAGCTACTCTGTCTGAAGAACGCTTATTTTGTAGGAGAAACCGGCGCCGCCTGGGGAGTTAATTAATATATATAATTTCCTGCTTAGAGTTTGTAGGGAATTACAGTCTAATTCCCGACTTAGAGTTTGTAAAGAATTACGGACTAATAGTTGCGGATCCCATGAAAGTAGCCTTCAAAATGATAACATTTTGAAGTTAACTGTCCAACAACCGACCTAATTCTGTAACACAACTCATTGGTTGGTACTTCTTAGGTACGTGCTCCCTACCTGTAAATTGGTAGAATATAAGTGATATTTTGTAGATATCTATTAGTCATATATGCATTACCCACACGGATCTATCTAGTAGGTAACCCTAAAAGTAGACTAGACATGTCTCTGACACGACGATTGGGAAAATGGGAACTATCAATGATTGTAATACTAGTATTTAAAGCAGGTTCAGTGTTAAATTTTCAGCTAGGCGCTTTAAATAGTAGGTACATACATAATTATGTTTTACATACTAATAAGATAGTACACAGAATAGGAAAAAAAGAGGTAACGATTTTATTTTACAATCAAATTGCTATTTTAGCAGAATATTTTTAATGCAGTTTAATTGATTTCAACATTTAGCTCAACAATGGCTCCTTGTCTAGCGTTGGCAAGTTGAATAGCATCAATTTGTAATTCGATATCAGCACCCGGCTCTTGTGATTCAGCATCAGCAAGAATATTTCTAAATTGTCCGGTTATAAATAACATGTCTTCTAAGATGCGTAAGCAAGCAGGCATGAGATAAACAATCAGTCAGTGTCAATCATCTGTAAAACAACAACTTTAAAAATGGATTACTAAACTTATCTAGTTTATTTCTAAAGACCCTAAAAATAAATAAAAAAGTTATCTTCATCGAAACATACCTACCGATCCTGCCAAGGTGACTGGATTAGAAATAAGTAAGACTTCAGCACAACAATCCACATAGCACACAGACTTGTATACATATGACTTAGATCATTTAACCACGGGATATAGCATCTACCTACCGAGCGCGAACCAATTTGACTGCCGTTATCGGAGGGAGGCGAGGTAGACACATACAGCACACAACAACATAATTACGCACATTATTGACATAAAACTTTGTGTACTGTCAAATGCACACTAAACCAAAATCGTTTAACAAACATAAATCACTCACATTACTATAAAAGTTTCTGTTATTACACGGTTGACTTTACGTAAACTAATGTATAACGCTAGAGACGGGACACAATACTACTGTGATAAAGAATGAATGAATAAGTAAAGAAGGAATAAGTTTTAAAGTAGAAATATTACTTCATATTTTATATTGGAGATTAAATAAATACCAGCTTGTTTCGTTTCTTCTTAAGTTATTTTATATTATAATTTTAGATTATAATTTGCATGAAGGGAACACTGTCGTGTTGACATGTTCTTAATTTGAAGCACATTTTTCGAGACTTGACCATCTTAAAATAATAATTACAGTTATGATATTAGTATTATTTGTTTAGTATATTAATAGATAATTAACTGTATTTTTACCTAATCTTGATATTGATTTGACTGGCCTGTTGGCTTATTGGTTAGTGACCCTGACTTCTAAGCCAGAGGTGGTTGGTTCTATCCCATCCAGGATAAAATTACCTAATTACCTACTTTATCTATAATATGTATGTATGTACTTAGAACTGTATATATATCTATGTACCTATCAACTGTCTGGATGCCATTGTACAGACCCTGCCTAGTTTGGGATCAGATGGCGTTGTTTGAGTTGCAAATATATTAATATCGAAAACAATGGGTGAGCTGATCTCATTTTTATTTGGAACTCATCGCACAACGGTCTTACAGCTATTTAATTGGTGGAATGAGGGGAATATAAAAACGTCTTTTTTATTTTTTATAAGTTTTATTAATCATAATCATCAATAATTCACTGGTTTTTAAAATGTATAAGTTTGTTAAATATATGCCGTACATTTTTTAGGGTCAGCCTTTTTCATCAAAATAGATATCCTAGTATCCGTATATTACATGTCTTTTTATTTCTGGGAATATTGATTTCCCTATATAGTTCTCTAAAACGGTTGCACAATATTTTTTTCAGAAATTGATGGCTTCAGTATTTTCGCGATTTGTACACATTACTAAAATATATATATTACGGGTCTTAATCGCGTGAATAATTTAAGGTCTTTTAAGTGACACTTCTATATACAAGTCAGTGTCATACAACCCTACAGCCAGAGTCACGAAACGTATACGAGCACTGATTAGGGACCACGAAGATCTGTTCGCGAATGATGTCTATGACCGACTCTTTCGACCCAAGAGCGTACAGCCGCCCAAGTTATATGGGTTGCCAAAGGTTCATAAAGGTAACGTCCCACTACGCCCGATCGTAAGCCAAATTAACTCGCCTACTTACGATCTAGCGAAATACCTTTCTTCAATACTGCAACCTTTAGTGGGTAAAACGACATCGTTCGTAAAGGATTCTCGCCATTTCGTGGACATCATCAAGAGCATGAAAGTGGAACCAGACGAGGTGATGGTGAGTTTTGATGTGGAGTCACTATTCACCAACGTTCCCATTCAGGACTGCCTTGAGGTCATCGAGAGAAAGCTGAGAGCAAACGATCTGTCCAATGAGTACATTGTTTTACTTAAAAACTGTCTGGAAGGCAACTTCTTCATCTACCAGGGACAACACTACCTCCAGATCGACGGAGTGGCCATGGGCAGCCCAGTGGCGCCGGTGATGGCCAACATCTGGATGGAACATTTTGAGGAAACAATTGAGCTACAATTGTCCCAGGTCAAACTGTGGAAGAGGTACGTCGATGACGTGTTCTGCATTATGAAGGGCGGTAGGCAGGAAGTAGAACAATTTGCTAAAGACTTGAACTCCATACACCCTAAGATCAGGTTCACTTTTGAAATGGAGATAAACAGATCGCTAGCTTTTCTCGATGTTAAAATAATGGTTAGAGACAATGGTACCCTAGCACACACTGTGTACAGAAAAC
This sequence comes from Herminia tarsipennalis, assembly GCA_945859575.2. Classification (NCBI taxonomy): domain Eukaryota; kingdom Metazoa; phylum Arthropoda; class Insecta; order Lepidoptera; family Erebidae; genus Herminia; species Herminia tarsipennalis. Next base: position 773,572 of record OX243834.2, on the reverse strand, counting down.
CGACCCACACAGACAGATACTTACATGCTGACTCGCATCACCATCCAAGACATCTGCAATCCGTGGTATCATCGCTGACAAATAGAGCATATGACATTTGTGACCCTGAACACTTAGATAGTGAGCTCACACATGTTCAGGAGGTACTAAAGCGAAACGGATACAGAGGAAGCACACGACGTACGAAGAGGAGAGACTCCCGACCGGGGGTTGACAGGGCTCCAGCTTTTCTACCGTATGTGAAAGGAGTGACGGACAAAATTGGAACAGTACTGCAGAAATACTCCATTAAGACTGTATATAGTCCGCACTCCAAGGTAGCTAAGCACCTACGTACTCCTAAGGATGTAATTCCTCTACAGACACCTGGCGTCTACAAAGTGGATTGCAGCTGTGGCAGTTCCTACATCGGACAAACCAAGCGAACAATAGCGGAAAGGGTTAAGGAACACATCGCGGCTGTAAAAAACCGACAGACAAACAAGTCAGCAATAGCGGAACACTTGCTGGATGCGGGAACCAATCACTGGATTGAACTACACAAACCACAGGTCCTCTCCACTGACCGTCACTATTACTCCAGGATGGCGAGGGAAGCGGTTGAAATCAAAAAACATGTCAATTTCAACCGAGAAGACGGATACCGTTTGTCAACATCGTGGAATCGCGTGATCGGCAAGTGTATACACCGCCGAACAAACATTACACGCCAGTGTGCAGATGTCCTTAGTGTTGTGTGTCGAAGTACCGACAGTTCCGTAATAGTGAGTGATAAAAATCAAGCGAGGGTAGTTTCCGAAACCCGCGCTTCACGGAGGCGACGCTGAGCTCAACTAGTCTTCCCGTGACCACGGCCGTTGCAATACGGTCGAAACGTCGGGCAATAAACAAGGTATTTTACCTTAAATTATTCACGCGATTAAGACCCGTAATATATATATTTTAGTAAGGCTTCAGTATTTTTTGAACAATTACCAATATGTAGCGTTGGCACAGCAGTCTCATTCAACTTCCTTCGATTGTTAGGAAGTATACGATAGCTACCTGGTTCAAAATGTTTAGAGCAAATCACACTCGTTCGAGCCGACTGCTCGGGCGATTAATATTGCAGGACCAAGCGGAAGCATCGCGGTAAGGCCACCTAGCCGGGCTAATAACCCACCTAGGGGGGCCAGGACAGGACGCGGATCAAGAGGCGGGCTGACGAGGAAGCCAACACACCCGCAGCCCGGAGGAGGCCCACGTCAGAACCTACCAAATCCGCCCCGTACCTAGTAGGAAGAAAAAAAAAAAAAAAAAAAAAAAACTGCCGTCCTCAACAGACGCTTCCTAGAAGAAAAACTTGACATGGGTCTAAATTCCGCTGGTAATCTACTATACAATACCGACGGGAGAAGACCCAGGGCATGCATGCTTTTCAAGAAGAGCGTGAAATTCTTACCGATTCCATCGCTGCGTGCGGACGACTACGTTGTTGCATATGTGGAACTATCCGGAGGAGGCACGAAGATACTAGCCTGCTCAGCCTACTTGCCTGGAGAAGGATCAAATCCTACAGAATCCCTAGCAAATATCGTAACTTACAGTCAGGAGCAAAGAAAACAACTATTAGTGGGCTGTGACTGCAACGCCCCCCACACAAGTTGGGGAAGCACTGACACAAACACCCGAGGTGAGATACTTTTTGATTTCTTAATCTCTAATAACCTTTCTGTTCTTAACCGGGGTAACGCCCCAACATTTGTCAACAGCTTGCGCCAAGAGGTATTAGATATAACTTTTTGCACGGATAGCTTCCAACACCGCCACCGTGTAAATAATTGGCACGTTTCTAGTGAGGCGTCCATGTCTGACCACAGACACATAAATATGAATGTGAATATTGCCAACAAGGGCGAGACACTTACCTATAGGGATCGGAAAGCTACTGACTGGAATGGCTACAGGGAATCTCTTAAGGAAGTTATCAAAACAACTGATGGAAGCATCAAAACCCTGGATCAGATAGAGTTGTCAGTGGGACGGTTGGAGGAAGGCATACAGACGGCATTTCACCGAAACTGTCCACTGAAGACTTCGGTGACCAAAAGGGATGTTCCATGGTGGAACAAAAGTCTGGAGCGTCTCAGGCGTCAGACTCGGACCCTGTTTAACAGAGCAATGAGAGACAAAAACTGGGACGCTTACAGACAGGCACTTACAAAGTTCAACAAAGAACTAAGGAAGGCCAAGAGGAAATCCTGGAACAAATTCTGCGAGGAAATAAAAAACACCTCACAGGCATCCAGAATTCACAAAATCATTTCCAAGTCTCCTCACACACATGTGGGGTTACTCAAGAGACCAGGGGCCGTACCATGAGCTCTTATAACAGGTCAATTTTAGACGAAAATTGAACTGTCCTGCTAATTTCGAACAATAATCTTCCAAAAAGCAGGCGAGTCAGCGATGACGTCACTAAAGCCGGCGAGCGACCTATTGTTTAATTGTCAATTCTTTGAATTTGACAGCAGGTTAGAAACTGACTTGCGCCTATTTTAGACCTTTTGACACTTGAAACTCGATAATTGAACTGCCGTGCTATCAAATTTTGCAGCTATTGTAAACTAACTATAATTGAAATGTTTATCGTATTATCAATACAATACGTAATATAAAAGTAATTATTGACATATTTTTACGATAGCAGTGTTAATGGAGATGTATATTCCATGTAAAAAGTGTTGTGTTTCTGTGAACAAAACTCATAAGACTTACGTTTATGTGCGATGAAGATAAGTTCATGTTTCTTGGACAGAATTCAGTGAAATAAGTAACTTTATTACTACGTGTATCAACGACCTACTTAAAGCTATCGAACAAAAGATGTTTTATTTGCTCATGATACCACCTATTATAGTAGTAAATCATGCCTAGTTAGAAAATGCAAGAAATGTGACAATAAATACATTAATTTGAATGCCTAACATGATTTACTAGTATATGTACTTACATGAAATTTGTTGAATGTACAAACTGTGATAAAATGTAGAAATAGAAAAAAAATACTTAAATCTTAATATTGAAATAACAACCTCTTGAATTTTCTGATAATCAAGTGAAAGAGACTATAAAATTCTTAGGTATTAATTTTGACTATTACTTTAACTGGAAAATACACTTATAGATGAGTTTTAGAAAGCAAATTGAAACAATATTCCTATGCATTTTAAATGCACCAAGAGTGGATAACCAATTTAGTGTAATCACTATATACCATACATTGTGTCCTTTTTAAGATATGATGTCACCTTTTAGAGCAACTCAATAGAAATTGGCTTTAAAGCTCTAAAGAAATGTATCTATGCAAACTGTAGAATTAAGTTTACCTACTGATTCATGTAAGCAATTTATTTTGCTATTAAGTGCATACATACACATTCCTACCAACTAATAAAACTTTATTGAATAGGCAGTGTAAAAGTAAAAAAATATTATAATAGTGAAATATGTAGTCTGACTAAATGAAACATCACAAATGAAAAAAAGTAGGTACCTAAATAGTAATAACTTTTTTCTTTGTATACTGTCAAATACACAATCATTTATTAAACAAGTAAGTGTAGTAGGTTGTAATACATAAGTGATACACAGTGATAAATAGCTCAAAATCCAATTCAATGTTATTTACTATTATTTTACTTTGCAATATATTGTTGTTCTAATTTAATATGTAGGTAAATAAAAAAGGAGCATTACTTACAATATTTTGACTGATGACAAAAAGACTTATAGTATTATGTAGCTCCCATATAAAAATGTACAGAGGTTCCTAGTCATATTCGCAAAAATAAATTGATTTGATTTGTTTTCAAATTTACTTTAGTTAAGCAAAACTTTGTCTTTCTCAGATAAATTTGTTAAGTGTTATCAACTCAGTAAAGAAATTGTAGCCATTGTAATAAACTTTGTAGTAAACTCCAAATTTGGCAGGAATGTTTAGTCTACAAAATAATTATGTTAATGCCCATACTTAATAAAAGCTTCAACAAACTTAAGTACCTTGTGTGTTTTATTACTATCAATAGGAATACTGTCTATGCAATTGAATTTCAAAACGGTCTCTTAATATCCTTATCTTTGCCAAGCTATGTATAAGCATGCAGTTGATGTATAAATAGTTGACCTACTAGCAAAGAGTATTTTAATTTAGAGATATTATAGTGCACAAGTATTTGGTATGCGAAGATACAAGTGCATTCTTTATTCTCTCACTCTCAGTCAGATTGGATATAAATCCGACACGACCGGACTGAGATTAGGCACAGGACCGAGGGGTGTGACCATAGATTAGGGTGTGACAATCTACGGTCACCAATGTCCTAGCTAAACATACTACCTATAGGGTTGTCCATACTAATGGATTTTTATAATGGTCTCGTTATTTGTGCTAGTTACGATTTTGTTTTTAAAATTTTAATATTGTAGCAATGGAATAGGTACCTACATGTAGTATTGAGATACCATGTATAAAATCACCTAAGTAGTAGGTAAGTAAGTACAACTATTGATAATTTTGCTTATCATCATTATGTATTACTTCGAAGAAAAAAATGCAATAGTATCAAGACAAAATGCATTTTGATTGAGAGAGATAAAATTTAAATATTTTCCGAGATCACGATAGTCTTAGCACCCTACATAGAATAAAAACATATGCTGACAGCACTATCTTTGACATGTAGCTAACCTCGTTCGAAAACGTATCCTCCCTAAGGGAATTTATAACTTCATTCTAGTGTCTTATTTAAAGTAGATATTATGATTTTTAAAAGACGCACAGAAGTTTAATCGTTTATTTTGATTAATCAAGCTTTTATTGAGTTTGTTTTTGTTATTCAGCTTTATAAAATTAGTAAAATTAAAACGTGTTTTAGAACGTTGCTGCAGGACAGCATTTTTTAAAGTTCATGGTACAAATTAAAAACCTGCCAGGTTCAAACACGATGTTGAACTGCCCTGTACTTGGCAAATAATCTAAATGTTCATGGTACGGCCCCAGATGGGACATATACTGGCTCGGTAGAAGAAACACTCAGGCTATTAGCTCAAGTACACTTCCCGAACAGTATCCCAATAGACGGAGGGGAGGATAACACAGGTCATGCTTGCGGTTACTGCAGACCCAGAGTGGAAGACTGGCGAATGGCCTCCCTTCTATTCAGACCCGACAGGATCGCATGGGCAATCAACAGTTTTAAGCCCTATAAAACCGGCGGGAAGGATAACCTTTTTCCAGCCCTGCTCCAGCAAGGGTTAGCAGTTATCCTACCAACGCTAATTAAAATCTTCAGGGCTAGCTTTGCCTGGGGATACATACCAAGAGCGTGGACTAATGTCAAAGTCACGTTCATACCCAAAGGGGGAGACAGAGACAAGTCCCAACCAAAATCATACAGACCGATAAGTCTTACTTCCTTCATGTTGAAGACCATGGAGAAGGTAATCAATCTGCACATCAGGGAAAACTACCTGATTAACAGACCCTTGCATATAAGGCAGCATGCATATCAGAAAGGTAAATCAACAGAATCCGCTCTAATGGATCTGGTGGACCTTATCGCACATGCAGTTGAAGAGAAGGAAATAGCCCTCTGTGCATTTCTTGACATAGAGGGCGCCTTTGACAACACAAATACACAAACTATACTCAACAGTTTGGAAAATAGATGCATTGATAAAACAACCACAAGTTGGGTAAACGCAATGCTTTGCAACAGAATTGCGTCAACCTCCCTACTAGATACGACCATAAAAGTAAAACTCAAGACAGGTTGCCCTCAAGGAGGCGTCCTATCACCTTTACTCTGGTCACTGGTGGCTGACAACCTGCTGACCGTGCTAAATGATGCCGGCTTCTACACACAAGGCTACGCTGATGATTTGGTAATAGGCATCATTGGTAAATGCCAAACAACCATCTCCAATCTTATGCAACAAGCCTTTAGTATAATTGAAAATTGGTGCCTTACAACCCAATTATCGGTTAATGCGTCCAAGACGGTTGTCATTCCTTTTACTAAAAAAAGGTTACTCGACAACTTAATACCGCCAACACTTTTTAGTGAAAAAGTCGAATTCTCCAAGGAAGTCAAGTATCTGGGCATAATACTTGACCAAAAACTTACTTGGAACCCTCAGATTAAACATATAATCAGGAAAGCTAAAATAGCTATGGGTACCTCCTGCAGATTAGTCGGTACAAAATGGGGCTTAAAACCTAAGGTAACTCTATGGTTATACACGACCATTGTAAGACCTATGGTGACGTATGCATGCGTCGTATGGCACAGGAAGACCGACCAAGTCACATACAAGGAGGCACTCACCAGCCTTCAAAGGATTGCCACCACGATGACCACAGGAGCACTTTCCTCTACTTCAACTGCGGCCCTCGAAGCACTGCTCAGCCTGAATCCTATGCACGTGCAGGTGCAAATGGAAGCCAGGGCAGCGATGGTTAGAGCTAAAAATGCAGGTAGGACAAAGTGGAGATCACTGGTAATGAATACTCTGCACAACGACATCATAGAAGACGGAATGATGGCAATGCCATCTGATGTCATGCTATATGAATACAGCTTTGACAAGCTATTTAAAACCACCATTCCGGATCGATCGGAATGGGAAAAGAAAATACCTGGTAAGTACAATTTCCACGATATCATCTGGTTCACAGATGGTTCGAAAAAGGATGGACTTGCAGGGGCCGGATTCCACGGTGGACAACCGAAGGTAAAGAGATCCTGCAACCTCGGTCAGCATGCCACCGTTTTCCAAGCAGAGCTCTACGCAATCCTGGGCTGCGCCCAGGAGAGCCTGCAAAAAGACTATAAAAATAAAGCAATATCCATCTTTACTGATAGCCAAGCGGCTATTCTAGCTCTAGGCTCACAAAAGATGGATTCTAAACTCGTAAAAGAGTGTGTCCAAACCTTAAACAAACTAGGTGAAACCAATAAAGTAACGCTAAGTTGGGTACCTGGACACCGTGGCATCGCAGGAAATGAGTTAGCCGACGAGCTAGCCAGAATGGGGGCAGAGGGGATGGCGTGGGGACCTGAACACTTTTGCGGTATACCCAAATGCTCCATTACTAACACGCTCAAAGGATGGGGGCTAACCCAAAGCATCAAGCTCTGGTCAAAGTCACCAGGCCAAGAGCACTCAAAAGCACTCCTAGTGGGCTTCAACGTAAAGTTCACTAAAGAGGCGCTCTCTATGAGTAAGAATCAAATCAGAATTCTTACTAGAACCCTAACTGGGCACTGCAGACTAAACAAACACATGCACAAGATGAGTCTCACCGATACTAATGTTTGCAGATTCTGCCATAAGGATGAAGAAACACCTATACACATTCTCTGTGGCTGCGAGGCAACTCATTACACCAGAAGCCAGCACCTTGGAGGGCACTTAATCACACCTGACGACGTTAAGGCCACTCCACCGAGACACATAGTCGACTATATGGTCAGACTAAATCTTGGAGATGTCCTTTAAGGAAGAAAGAGGCGTCACAATAGATCTTTTAGGTCGCAGCGACTTCCGGGCTATATATCCCGGCCTCTATCCAGATACAATACAAAATACTCGTTCGAGTTGGTGTCCAAGTGCTATCTCTTTGGCAAAATTCTATCCACTTCTTTCTTATAAATACTATTTTAGGAAAGTTTTTTATTATTTATACATAACACATGAACGGTGGCTGTCGAGCATGCGCCCCACCTGATGTTAAATGGTAATCGCCGCTCTCTCTTAGCATTGTCTAAACCAAGCTACTGCCTACCGAAAGTAAAAGGAAAAATAGGGAAAAAATAAGGGGGGCGTCGAGTGGGGGAATAGTGCCCCTGATGCTCCACACTCACCGAAGGAAACGCAACAGTATGAAACTGTTGTTTGTTGACTTGACGTCGACATTCTGTGGAGCTACATAACATTTATTTAATTTTGAAAATGACATGTTTTTTAGCATTTTTACGTTGAATAATAATGTCATTAATACTTATAACGTTTTAGTCCTTACTAGATTAAAATTAGTGACAATAAATTATTTCTATATTTACTAATTTCACTATTTTAACTCGATAAATACTTAAGTAAAGTAAGTCATTCAATCATTCGTTCGCACCTTGTACACATCTCTAGTCGAGTCACGGTAATCTGCCTCGGTACCACGAAACTCTTATATCGTCAAACTGTCGCTAACATGGTTATGAAAATTATTGTTTTAAAGCAAAAAATTACTTACATGTGAAAAGAAATACCATCTTTGATATAATTTGAGGTGTTTGAGCACCTTTTACACGTTAAAACTGCTTAACATACCATTTTATCATATTTACGGGAGCTCGTTTTAGCGATAGGCGCACGGATGGACTGAGCGAACGATCACGCGAACTGGTTTTTATAAACTGACAAGACAAAATGTGTCAAGAATACGCTCCGGGTCTTCTCATGATCCCCCTAGAGGGACCTGGGGTAACTCTTCCAGGCGACGGCCTGTCTGAGTGGTGTCACTCGCCGCCTGCGAATACAGGCGGGTCCCTAGGTGGTGGCCTTGGCCACCGAGGTCTATAGTTCGGGCGTCATGCCCGGGTGTGGGTTTCGCACTGCTAGCGAGTCCGGGCCCCACCGGCGGTATCCCCTCGGGAAGGGAAGTCCGGTGAGCGGTCTGCTGGGAATACGCGGCAAGGCATCTCCCTATTTAAATTCTCTGAGACTTATGACCACAACGGACAAAGACTTGCAGACCGCAACACACTTATCGTAGTCTCAACTCCGATCACAGTTCACAGCTTGCATGGCTAAGTTAAATCAAATCTCACAAAAGTAGTATTTATCAGTCATCTGAAAATTAATTAAATAAATGTAATATACATAATAATAGCTTTCGGTGAGAAAGTTCTGTCATCGGAATGCACAAATATACAATCGACTAGCTAGCATTGTCTAGCTAGTCGAAGAAGTGAACGAAAATCACAATACTTACTGTGTATGGAGATATCTAATTGCTGATCATAGATGCAACTCTTGTATTTTGTACTAGGTCGTGATATCGATTTATCTTATATGTTATCAACAGCAAAAGCTGCAGCACCTACAACATAGTAGGAGTAAATAGACAACAAAGGTACAAACTATATCTGCTTAAATATTGGCCAAATTAGGTACTTAACAGGTAACGAATGATAAAATATAAAATATTAATTACGTTATCAAAAGAAAGAAAATAATGGCCTTTATTCGAAACGTAGAATTTTTACTTATAAAAGTCAAATTATGTTCACAATCAACGTGATAATTATAACATAGTGACAACAAAATTTACACAAGCATAATACAGTAACAAGAAGCAAGCAACTAGATCCATTTATCTTTATCATTTAAATATTCATCAACTGTATAATAACTTGATTAATTTCTTTAGATATTAATCATTCTAACAGTCTAAAACCTGTTCACAGTGTGATTATCACTTATTTTTCAGTAATAACCATGGATTACGTACTACGGGACGCAATGAGCACGACATCGCTAAGAACACAAGAAAACTTGAATAGCATAAAATTCTGCAAGTTTTCAATATTTTCATTTTCTTTTTCTTATGTGATTTTTTAAAGTAAAAATCTTGTAGGGGTGTAAGATAATTTTTGAAGTATTAATAGACTCCATTGTAGAAGACCAAATTCACGATGTATTACTGTTTTAGATGTTTCAATAGTTCTTGCCCGTGGCTCCGTCCGCGTGATATCGATTATTTCCATCGTATGTCCTTCTCCATTATAAAATGTAATAGCTGTCCCTCGCGTGATGACTTTACCCCGTTAAGGGTTGATTTTCGCTTTCAATCAAAATGTAGAAACACGTGTATCTTTATTTACAACCACAAAGCCAAATTCACAGAGGTAACTTTGAAACTGACGGAGTTTCATATCTACTTATAACCCCTGTTTTAGCCTCTTAGGGGTTGATTTAAAACCGCTGAAACACATGTTTCTCCATTTGGCTTGTTGTTTCGTATTTACGAAATTTCACAGTTTTAAGTTTCAAATTAACTGAGTTTCATATAAACTTGCAACTCTATTTTATCCCTATAAAGGTTGATTTTCCAAAAACACTAAAACCTGTATTTCATTATTTAAAACCACAAAACCAAATACAAAATTTCAGGGATCTAACTTTAAAACTGACGGAGTTTCATACAAATTTACAACCACTATTTTACCCACTTAGGGGATATTTTTTCAAAAAACCCTTTTTATCGGATGCCTACATTAGGAATACGTAATATATATAATACTGTGCGTTGATTCATCAGTCAGTTAAGACAAAGATTTTTAGATAATTAGCGGATTGATTCCCTGAGAGGCGTGGCTTTACGGTGATGTCATCGTGTGATGACATAAGAAGGGATTGACAAGCGCCAGAGGGGGGCAATGGCGACGACGGCAAGGCAGAGCCGCTGTTCATTCAGTTGCGGCGCGGTTCGGACGGACGTTCACCTTAGCCTATAGCTTACCTAGTTATAATTTTTATTTGATGTAATTTAAATATAACGGTCTTTCAGTTGTTCGAATATTTGAATTAGTGTAAATTTTTTTTGATTTAAACATAAGGTTTGAATTTCGTTTGTGCTGATTGTTTTTTTTAATAAATTTATACTAATATTATAAAGCTGTAATATCATAAAGCTGAAGAGTTTGTTTGTTTAAACGCGGTAATCTCAGGACCTACTGATCCGAATTGAAAAATTCTTTCACTGTTGATTAGCCCATTTATCGAGGAAGTAGTAGTAGTTCCTGAGATTACCGCATTCAAACAAACAAACAAACAAACTCTTCAGCTTTATAATATAAGTCTAGATAAAAATGAATCCCTATTACCCTATTTATTCCTTGGTTACGAGATAACTAAAGAACGACTTTACCGATTTCATTAATTTGTTGTTTTTAGTTTTGTGATACTCTGAAAAAAGTTCTTACGTAAAAAAAATAACGGGGCGGTACGAAGTTCGCCGGGACAGCTGGTATATGTATATATCAATTATATATTTATATATATATATATATATATGTATATATATTTTATAGATTAATAAATAGTGGTATTATCATACAATAATCTAAGTTTGCGAATTCGCGTATTACAGAGTAGGTCATGCTTTGAGTAATTTGAAGCGGCGGTAGCCTAATGGCAAAGGCATCGGTCGCGCAACTGTGAGGGCGCGTGTTCGAATCCTATCCATTATGTTACCGACGTGAACCCACTCCTAACACAAGCCAATGAGCCTAGATGGAGGGGTTAACAGGATTGCTAGTAATGTGCGACCGAAATACCACGTTATCTTTAAAAAAAAAGTTGTAAGTTCGGTGTAAATAATTTAGTTAAATTTATGATTTTCTTTCAAAATAAAAATAAAAAATAAAAATCATTTATTCACTTAGGAAGCAAAATACTACACTTGTGAAAAGTCGATTCTACATTTACTGGTAATGCCTGTTCGCAAACAATAGGTAAAGCCCGAGAAAAGAACAGGCAATAAAAACTCGTGGCCACTCTTTTCAAATTGCCAATGTTTACAATGTTTCTCTGTTTATAAACTGTATATGCAGGTAAGGTGCTGCCACCATTATATTATACACCATATATTAGAGGACTGATGCAAAAAAAGAGGTCACTAATATTAGAAGAGTACACGAGATCGGATACATCAGCCTCAATGGGCACAACATAGTAGGAGCATCCACTTACGATGTAAAAACTTTATGTGCTTAAATATTGGCCAATTTACTGCTACTTAATGAATAAGTATACATGTTTTTCAAAGGAAAGAAAAGAATGGCCGTAATTTATCACGCAGAATCTTTACTTACAAAAGTAAATCGTTTTCTTAACTAGTACCTAAGTAACATTATCAAACTGTGACAACAATATTCACCTAGTAAAATGCAATAAACTATACAACCCAATACATTAATAGGGAGCAACGAACTACATCCATTTATCTTTATCAGTTAAATAATCATCGATTGAATAGTAAGCTCTTTGTATAAGATGTCTCTTGACTACATTCTTAAATTTATTTACTGGTAGACTCGATATGCTGACTGGGATTTTATTGAAAAATTTAACACCTAGTCCCATGAATGAGTTATGAGTTTTATGAAGCCTATGATATCGACCTACCAATTTGTGCTTATTTCTTGTATTCACAGAGTGAATATCACTATTTTTGTTATATAAATGTAAGTTTTGCTTTACAAACATAACGTTTGCATATATATATTGTGATGCAACTGTCAAAATGCCTATCTCTTTAAACTTTTCTCTAAGGGAAACTCGTGCTCCTAGTTGATATATCGCACGCACTGCACGTTTTTGAAGAATAAAAATAGTTTGTATATCAGCCGCCTTGCCCCAAAGCAATATGCCGTAGGACATGACGCTGTGAAAATAACCAAAATATACTAGTCGAGCTGTTTCTACGTTCGTAAGCTGTGTGTGTGTGTTTTCCATTTAAGATACTAAATAGAAAAAAATTATCCTCATGATTGACTCTTTCGATTGGTATAGTAAAAATATAGAGTGCCTCCTTTTTCTTTTTTGTGGGTTCCATTCCCAGTTCAGACAATATTTTTGTTGTTAGGTATATCTATTTCCCCTATTAGTAGGTAGGTACTGTGACAGGTGGGTCGAAGATAATCCACCTCTCACGTTAGACCTCATTGTAGTAGATGAAACGCAATAACAGAATAAAAAGAAAGATGCCATTCTAGAATTGCGAGTTTCATGGTCGACCGATTCGGGTCGTTTAAATGTGATTAGAATTATATAAAATATTAATAATATGTTGACTAAGAAATGTGTTTTATAGAATATGTTAATTGATTTTGATAATGTAATAGATGATAATTGAATTAATAAACAGTGTATTCGCTTTGGGGAAATCCAGTAGTTTAATTTAAAAGCCCGATAAAAGTTCTGAGGAACACCCCCGGTACCTGCTCAAGAGCTGGCCTGATTGTTACATGGTGGAGGCGCCGTCTTCGGCACAAAAATAATAAGATTTAAAAAAAATGGATAAATGATGATTTCGTGGATCAATTCCGGATAATCAGTATAAGAAAAAAAAAAAAATGTGGCGGCGTATCTAGCTGGACCAGCGCTATATTTTTACTAGCTGACCCGCGCAACTTCGTCTGCGTAAATTTTCCCCATTTTCGCAACATATTTCCTTGCTGCTCCGCTCCTATTAGTTGTAGCGCGATGTTTTATAGCCTATAGCATTCCTCGATAAATGGGCTATCTAAAAGATATTTTTTTTTTAATTTTGACCCTTAGTTTCTGAGATTATCGCGTTCAAACAAACAAACAAACAAACTCTTCTCTCTCTTCTAATATTATAGTATAGTTATAAATGTTAGGGGTGGACAACCCTTATCACTTAGGGGCATGAATAATAGATAGTAATTTTCCCTTTTTTCTTTTTTCTTGCTTTTTTTTTAAAAACATTTTTCATTGCTGCTCCGCTCCTATTGGTCGTAGCGTGATGTTATAACCTATAGCCTTATATTTTGCCTCTATAAATGGGCTATCCAACAATAAAATATATTTTCAATGCGGCCCAGTAGTTCCTGAGATTATCGCGTTCAAACAAACAAACAAACTCTTAGGGGTATGAAAAATAGATGTTGGCCGATTCTCATAGATACCGGATAAGCACAAAAAATTTCATCAAAATCGGTCAAGCCGTTTCGGAGGAGTATGGCAACGAAAACTATGACACGAGAATTTTATATATTAGAAGAAGATAAAACAGTGATCAAAGATTGCAAAAGCTTCGAGGATTTTGTTACTGCATTAAAGGCCGAATTCCCAAACCGTACAGATTATACGGAGAAATTTTATGAAAGGATGCAAGGGACAGAAGAGAATATTATGTCATTTTATTATGAGCCACGAAAGGAAAAAAATTCCTTTATGCGCAAAATACCAGATTCACAAAATACCAGATTCTCAAAATACCAGATTCTCAATATACCAAATTCTCAATATACCAGAAGTACACTTAAATGCATAACTACAGGCAAGAAAAGAGAAGGAACAAAATTGAATGTATTTTATTTAATTGTACCTAAAAGCAAAAACAAAATAAAACTACCTATACAGAACAACTAAAAGTATCTTTTATACTCGTAAATATACTCCGGGACACACAACTACAAGTGAGAAACGGTTTCTTCAAAATCGCGTTATTGTGGCTAAAAGATTTATACAACCGGTAACTGTAATTTTGTTACTCATACAATCAGAAATAATGTTCTGAATTTTTTTGTCTTTTGCCATGTCTTTTGCCCTTCTTTTTTTATCTGGACAGTAGAGAGCATTTCTTCTTATTTTAATTCTATTCTTTTGTGCTTCAGATTTCATTTTCTGTATAAACTGAAATAGCGAAGGATTGGGTGGAATTAAGGCGTTAATTCTTCGGTGCCAACCTTCTACAGCATTAGTTGTTCTATTTTTTTCTCCGTAACAACTAAACACTTCATTCGTGATTTTCTGTATCCATTGGCTATTAAAATAGCCTAGAAATTTCGTTGTTATCTCATTTTTTGGCGCAATTTCACTTATAGCGAGGTAGGTACGCTTCGGGAATAATAACTGGAGGAAGCAATGCTAATTGTGAGCAAAGATGTGTTATCTCGCGACCTTCTTGGGATTCACTGAAATTCAATTTATCGCTCATCCTTTCGACGGCTTTCCAGAAATGATAATAGCAACCTTTGATTTTTACATTCGGATACACTTCCTTCATTGCCTGTATGACGGCAACTTCATAGTCACATTTATATACTGACAACTCCATCCCAAATTGTATTTTTAGTATAGAAAATAGTCGTTCGTACGTGCGTTGACTTTTATTAGGGAGCAACGCGTAAATTAATGGTACAAAACTAATTGTATCGTCACTGCGTGCTAAGTCCACATGAAAGGTGTACAGTTGATAGAATGGTTTTGGCGACACTTTAAATGTGCCGTCACCGAAAATAGTATCAACAGACATTAAAAACTCACGAAGTTCTTTCGTCATTAAAGTCCCAAAAATCAAAATTCTGTCATCTGTATCAATGTCATAATCATCATACAAAAAAAAATCATTGACAATGTGTTGAGGTAATCTCACGTCCTTTGAATTTGCACTAGATGATCGGACTACATTTAAATATTTGTTTCGAGCCCTGTATAATGTGTCCTTTTTAGGTCTGAATTCGGGTATTACATGCTCCAAATTTTTGAATTTGTTACCGTCCAAAAATCGGTGTTCAAAAACGTTTTGCACCGATTTAAAATTTACACGTAGGTCTTTTTTACAATCGTCCATGCAGCCGTCTATTAGGTTCCGAATATTGTCCGGTGAACATCTGTGATTCGCGTCTCTTAAAATTTGTTTATGGGAATCTAAAAGGATCGAGGCGTTGCATTCCCTTTGTCTGAAACAGCGCCAATTCGTTGTTCCAGATTTATTTTTAACAGATAAATTGTACCTGTATCCTGCATGTAGTAATGCTGGTTTTCCTTTCTGGCTTAATATAAATTTCATTTTGTTTTATTTTTATAAAATTATAACACTCGCTTTTATGCAGCAATGACTGTGTCAATGACAGTGTCAATAATATATAGAGACAATCCTAAAGGAAAACCAGACAGTAGTTTATTGCAAAAAGCGCATGCAATCTATTTGCAGTAAAAGTAATAATAACCTTATTGGTATAACTTTTGTCTATTCCTACTAATATTATAAAGAGGAAAGATTTGATTGTTTGTGTGTTTGTTTGAATCGAATACGCTCTGAAACTACTATTGATTTGTAAAATTAAAAACAATTACATTTATTTATTATTTTTCTTTATTGTTATAATTATGTTTACCGTTAGTATAACCGCGCGGAGGTGCTAGTAAGTGAATAAAATAATAACAATTTTGTTTTCGAATATGCGAAATATGCTATATTGAGAATCTGGTATATTGAGAATCTGGTATTTTGAGAATCTGGTATTTTGCGAATCTGGTATTTTGCGCATAAAGGAAAAATTTCACCTTTTTTCGTTAAACGGCAGATTCTGGAAACGGCAGATTCTGTAAATGGCAGATTCTTTGAAGACAGATTCTTTAAACGACGGATTTTGTACAGTCGCCAGCTAAAAACAAAATTATTTATTAAACATGATCTTTGTAGTTTTTCTTGACTACCTTTCTAACAAATATTTTAAACAATAGATGCTTATTTATAAAATTGTCATTTTCTAAATGCAACCTTTTTGTTTACTTATTTTTTTGTCTATTATTAGATCATGTGTCATTTATTACTCATAATTTTCGCTGTCATTTTCCTTTAGGTTTGTTTTTCTTGGTCTAATTATGTGCAAGAATTAATACTTATTAAGACTTAAAAAATAAAGTGTTAAGTTAAAATATTCATAATATTATATAATATGGATTCTCAGACGGCGGCAGGACCGAGTAGTGGTGTTTCTGGAATAAAATTTATAACAAGTCAAAAAGGTAGGGTTTCAGTTATACACGCAGGTTATAGATACAATTTTGTAAAAAAAAACAAGTCTGGAACATCCAACTTCCGGTGTAACCAAAAAAATGAATGTAATTCGTCAATTACTTTGGACATGAAATACAATATTGTTAAAGAAACTAAGCACACATGTACGCCAAATATAGTAAGAAACTGCATAGACGAAGTAATGGAGGAGTGCAAAAAAGAAGTGTGCTTAAATCTCGGACCTGTTCAGAAAATATTTGAAAGTTATTTGGATAAATTTTCTAAAAAAATATCAGCAGATGACCTACCAACTTTTACAAATAAAAAAGATGGATTATATAATGCACGTTATAAATTTTTAAAAGTAGACAAAACAAGATGTAATGAGTTCAAAGACATAAACTTACCTGATCATATTGTCAAGGATTTCATTTTATATGATGATGGTATCGATCACAAGATTATAGTATTTGGCACTACAGAAGCAAAAAAAATTTTTAAGACCGTTGACACATTTTACGGTGATGGTACATTTAGAGTTGTGCCAAGCCCATTCTATCAACTTTATTCCTTGCACATTGATTTGTCAAATGAACATGATACTGTCAACTTTGTGCCGATCTTGTATGTACTTTTGCCAAATAAAAGCGAAACTACATACGTACGCCTATTCAAAATTATGAAAGATCAACTATATATAAAAATGAAAGTTTATCACTGCGATTATGAAATTGCGGCTATAAATGCTGTAAAACAAGTGTATCCCGATATACAAGTCAGTGGTTAATTTTACCACTACACAAATGCTATTTGGAAAAATAGTAAGAAAATTGGACTTTATGATTCTCCAAAAGGTGTACACTTGACGAAACTTTTTTCAAATTTGGCTCTTCTTCCTACAATCATAATTCCAGAGGCATTTCTTGCGATTTGTGAAATGGCGCCAAATACTACCGAATTTCATAATTTTAAAAATTATTTTGTGAAACAATGGATGGAGCTAGTAACATACCCCATTTTCTGCTGCTATGGTAATAAATTTCGTACAACAAATTCCATTGAAGGGTGGCACCATCGTATTAATGGATTGATTCCAAAGAAACCATCCCTTTATTATTTTTTACAATTATTAAAAAAGGAGGCAAATTTTCAAGATGTAAAATTGAAGAAAAATGAGTTGTATGTAAAAGGGAAAAAACGTAGGAAATTCGACTTGGAAAAAGATCAAATGATAGAAAAAATTATCCAATCGACGTTGAATAATGAAGTATCTACTTTAGACTGCTTAGAACGGTTATGTCGTGTGAAAAAGAGTTAATTTATTAATGTTCAAAAATAATAAAGGATGGACTTGCACTGAAGAAGTTGCAGTTGAAGAAGTTCATTAATTTAAGGATTCTTTGCTTTTAAGTTGTTTTTATTTTTTATTATAAATATTTCATATAATACATAAAGTATAGAATTACGACGTTGTTTGGTACTGTACTTCTGCCGTTTAAAGAATCTGCCGTTTCCAGAATCTGCCGTTTCCAGAATCTGCCGTTTAACGAAAAAAGGAAATTTCATATGAAATGCAATGAATTTTATAAAGATAAAATAGTGGCGATAGTTTTCTCGAACAGAGATAATTTAAAGAATACTGTAGTACATAGAATTTATGGTGCAATGAATGACGAAGAACAGATAAACTTGATGGAAAATGTCATGTCATCAAAATCTTCTCATTTATCATGGCGGGTTAGACCTAGCCAACATAATAATATATATAACTGTTCAAGGTACAACAAGCACAAATTTGAAGCCTTCCGAACGAGACGTCGCGAGGAAAAAAGTCATCCTCAGCTTGATGTACTGAAGGGTGAACAAAACAAAGCTGCCGAGATTGCAGAAATGAATGAAAACAATATTAAAGGTCGGTTGAGTCCATTTATTGATATAAATATAAATAACTTTTATATTCCGGCGTTAGTGGACACAGGTGCGGAAGTTTCGGTTGTATCGCACGAGTTTGCTAAGAATAACAATATGTCGATTGAATTGTCTGATATTTCCTTGAAAGCAGCGGACGGCACGATGTTGGTGGTGACTGGCAAGAGTCACATAGTTTTTTCTTGCGGGGACATGCAGTATGAAATAGACGTTCTCGTGGTGGACAACCTACGTCGAGATATTGAATTAGGGTGTGATTTTCTTTGTAAATATAATGTCTTAGTTGATTTTGGTAGATGTACGTTTTGGCTTCCAAATGGGGAGATGGCTTTTATTACAGAGAATTATTTAAAGTTTCACATCGATAATTTAGATGCAGAGAACACTGTTAAGGATGTTAGCAAGATTTCACAAAATAATAACTGTGAATATATTTTTTCTGTAGATACGTGTAAATCACAGAACACACATGTGTAAATCAAAAGAGATTGACATTGAGAATACTGACAAGTGTCAAAATATTTTTTCAGAGGAAAAGGGTTCTATGGTAGACTCGATTGAATTGAAAAAGGCTATAATACGAAATGTAATATAAAAAAAAGAAAGTCGGTTCTCTTTGATAATTTCATGTTTAATAATATTTATGTTACAGATAATAGAGTAAATTCTTCTTCATGTAAGAAACGTGGCCTTATGGCTGATAATTTTAATAGTTTCAATAATCTTTGTAAGTCCAAGTATTTTGTAATAAAGAAGGTCCCTAATAGATCAATTCAAAGGACGAAAAAGTCCTATAGTATTACGGATTATAAGCGACGTGAATATATTTCATGACAGTTTTTTTTTAATATTAATAAAAAAAAAAAAAAGAATTACGAGGCCCCCGGCGTGTGACAGGTGGGTCGAAGATAATCCACCTCTCACGTTAGACCTCATTGTAGTAGATGAAACGCAATAACAGAATAAAAAGAAAGATGTCATTCTAGAATTGCGAGTTTCATGGTCGACCGATTCGGGTCGTTTAAATGTGATTAGAATTATATAAAATATTAATAATATGTTGATTAAGAAATGTGTTTTATAGAATATGTTAATTGATTTTGATAATGTAATAGATGATAATTGAATTAATAAACAGTGTATTCGCTTTGGGGAAATCCAGAAGTTTAATTTAAAAGCCCTATAAAAGTTCTGAGGAACACCCCCGGTACCTGCTCAAGAGCTGGCCTGATTGTTACAGTACCTACTAATAGGGGAAATAGATATACTTCAGAGACCGGGTAAAAAAGGAAACGCTGATGCCAAAATCAGACCAATCATGCTAGCTACCACAACCCTTGAAAAAAAAAATCCAGATTTTAGAAAAGAAAAAGAAAATGATATCGGGCACCTAAATTACACACGATCTACCAAAAGCCGGTCTACAAGCAAAAACTGGAAATAAAAACCTCAATAAAAATACAGAAAGTGAAAAAAGAAAAATATCCGAAACTCCTAGCCCTAACAAGCAGAATACAAACACCTCTAAGATGCAGAAGAAAGATGCATTTCAGTACCTGCGGGATAGATCACATTCTGTTTCAGGGAACATCACATACAAAAACTAACACACCACCAATCGGAACCGAAGAACTGCAACTAACTAAACTAAGTCAACCACAACAAATTATTATACAACTAAAACAACACCAAAACAAAAATCAACAACCAATGCTCCCACCACGGCTGGTCACCGCAGGAGAAAGAGACCAATACCCTCTAACAAAAAGCAACAAACTGTACATTGCAACATTAAATACCAGGACTTTAAGAACAAATGAATCTCTATTACAACTTGAAGAAGCGTTAAAAGAACTGAACTGGGACATACTTGGGAATAAGTGAAATGCGAAGAGTTGGCGAACCAATAGAAGAACATACGGAATATATTATGTTTAACAAGGGAGAAACTGAGGGACAAAGAGGAGTGGGATTTATGATAAAAACACATCTAAGAAACAATATACTGAACTTCATCGGAGTTACGGATCGAATTGCAATTTTACTTATTAAAATTAAAATACCCAGTCATGAAAAAACATGGGCAATAATACAAGCCTATGCACCAACCGAACAAGCTGTCAAAACAGAACACATTACCTTCTACAACAACCTATCCCAAGTTATATATAAATATTCAAAAAATATAATGGTTCTTATGGGGGATTTTAATGCTCAAGTAGGGACCAAGCAAAACAAAGATGAATATGTACTGGGGAACTTTGGCCAAGGCAAAAGAAGCACAAACGGGCAAAGACTAATAGAATTCTTACTGGAGCACAATTTAACTCTTATGAACAGTATCTTCAAAAAAAAAACAGAAAAATAAGTGGACATGGATTTCCCCAGATGGTAAATACAAAAACGAGATAGATTATATTATGTGCAGTCACCCAAAATTATTCACAAACACTTCAGTGATATCAAAGCTATTTTAATACAAACCATCGTATGATATCCATCCCTCGAACTAACACCACCCAAAAAACCTAGAAAGCACTTTACAACATCCAGCACGGTCCATTATCCAGAAAGCAACAAAGAAACAGCCCGTTCCTTGGTAATACTTGGCATGGAATCACTGGGAGATGATAAAAAAAGATGTAAAGAAAACTACAGAACCAACTTACGGGTACCAACACCGGCAAACCATCAAAGCATAAGTACATTGAATTAATTCAGGAAAGAAAATGTCTATTAGACAGCAAAATTAAAAAACAGAATATTCAAATGATTACCAAGCTAAGTAAGAAAATCAAGGAAGGCATCAGAAAATATAGAAAAACCACGGGGCTACAAAAATTAGAAAAACATATTCTAGCTATTAGAGGAACAAGAAAAGCTTTTAAAGAACTACGGGAGTCAAATCCATGGATACCAAACCTGAAAAATGACCACTGTAATATCACAAACCGAAAAGAAATAAATAAAACAGCTATAAAATTTTACCATAATCTATACTCCAATCATGATAACACCAATCAGGGAAATTATGAAATCCGTAGACCTAACCCATGCACTTCAGACTCAGAACCTGAAATTTTACCCAGTGAAGTCAGGAAAGCAGTATTAAGCCAAAAATCAGACAAAGCACCATGCTAGTTATATTTCGGGACTTAATCGCGTGAATTATTTAAAGGTACGAACCTTTTATTTACCTTTACCTTTACCTTTAATTTTGATAATTTATACTGTCGGTACTTAAGTACCGACAGTATAAATTATCAAAATTATCAAGACCAGGCGAGGGTAGTTGAAAAACCCCGCGCCTCACGGAGACATCGCTAAGCTGCCATCAGTCGACCCGTGACCACGATCGGTGCAATTCGATCGAAACGTCGGGTAAATAAAAGGTTCGTACCTTTAAATAATTCACGCGATTAAGTCCCGAAATATAACTAATAAAGCACCATGCCCTGATAAAATCACAAATGAGTTGCTAAAAGGAACACTAGAAGAGCTGGCTCCTACTCTGACTAAAATCTTCAACAATGTTATAACTTCAGGACTCATTCCCTATCTTCGTAAGTATGTACTTACGAAGATAGACCAACTAAAGTGGAGGTGGACAGGCCACATGTTAAGGAGTACTCAAGAAAAGTGGAGTAAAATTATGACAGACTGGTATCCCAGAGATGGAAAAAGGAAGCGGGGAAGACAACTTATGAGATGGGAAGATGAGTGGAAGCTTACAGCGAGCCCTTACTGGAGAAGGGTTGCCAGAGATAGAACACAATGGAAAATGTTAGAGGAGGCCTTTGCCAAAAGGCACACTGAACTTAGAGATATCCTCTAAAAGAGGAAAACAAACAATTCAAAACAGACGGAAGTTCAGGATGGAGGGCTTATTGATTGATTGATTGGCCTACCTACTTAAACTGTCTCCAGTAATATACACTGTGAACATTTTAAACGTCTAACTAACATGGGCGTACCTATTGAAAATATTTTTTTGGAATGGGTTTTCGTTATTTTGGGGGAAAAGGGTTGGATTGCAATTTCAAGAGGTTTCCGCCGCAAACCCCCAGCTTGGGAACGCATATGCTAGCTATTGATTATTGCAACTATGAAGAACCAGAGAATACGCGGTGTGAAGTGAGACTGTGGAGTCATAGACTCCACTTTCTTGTGAACAGGCATATTACCCGTTCTCGTACATTATAGGTAAAATAAACCTAACTAATAAAAATAAGTTCAAAAACCCCAAAAAATTGTTATAAAAAATATTTTTGTCCAAAATTCTTATCTACCAACTGTGCCGATAGTCGGGGTCTCATGACCTCTTAACATCACTATTTAACCTAATAGATAAAAAAACTTTTTAAGCTACGTTACAAACAAAAATAAACCCATCCTTACCGTGCTCATTGAAAGTACGATGAGGATGGGTTTATTTTTGTTCTCTCTCGGAACACCTTCGGAAAAGGCAAAACGTCTTATTAGCAAAATGTCTCTCCGTAACTTAGAAGAGACAATTTGCGATCGAGCGACATTTTGCAGGATAAACATTTTTCGGATAAGCCAAACAAAGTGCAAGATTCCATGTGGTACCTAACCTCTCTACACTTTTTCCTAAAACCCACCGAAAAGGGTAAATGTTTGCGTGTTTTATGCAACTGTTGTTATTGTGATTCTCTAACTACAATATGTACCTGCAACCAACCATATGATGTCCCACTACTGGGCACGGGTCTTCCCAGTAGAATCTACTTATTAGATTTCGGAGGTAATTGCCATAATCACTACGTTTGGCGAGCAGGTTGGCGATCGCAGTAAGGCTTTAAAGTATGCAAAGGTCGCTGATGTCCGTCCTCTGGTGTGAAATCCCTTAGTCACCTTGACGATACCCACGGGAAGAGTTGGGCTGGTAACATTCTCAGGCCGGTACCACCTACTTTTAGGCCCATTTTTGTTTTTAATTTTTATTAACGATTTACAATCCTATTTAGAAAATGTTTGTAAAGTTGTACTGTTTGCAAAACGAGAAAAGAAAGTGAAACAGAGAACATTTTGACGGAGTGAACTGTGAACAGAATTTCTCAGGTAACGGAATGATTTACGCATAATAACTTAGTTTTAAATGCAAGGAAACTAAATGTATAAAATTTGCACTTCCTAATGTGAAGAATCTTGGACCAAACATTGCATTGAATCAGGAAATCTTGGAATCTGCTACGGACACTGTATTTTTGGGGATCATGATCTGAATTCATGATCGTAAATACAGAAATGCAGAATAATGTAGGTATTTGTGTTAAATATTAAAATGTTGTTTGCATTGCATATTCACAGAGTATCTAGATAATTGAAATCGTTAGTAACGGTAACTAGCGATTGCGATTGTACTTAGGCCTCCGGGTGTCAGAGGGGAGCAGCTGCCCATGCCTTTAGAAAATTGGAAATAAAATAAAATCAGCCTCAGTGGGTACAACATAGGAGCATCTAATTAAAACAAAGGTAAAAACTACAGAAAGAAAATAATTTTATTTGTCACAGCAGTGTACAAGAGAAGATCAAACCTAAACATAATTATAATTTTGCGCCGTACAAATAGGACCTACGTCAGCTATTGTTGCCAGTTCGTAAACTGCAACGCTGGTGTTCTCGTAGGTCCTTCTTTTGTTTTTGCTGCCGCTGCCACATACATGCAGGGGGGCGATTCGCTAACTGTTCAACATCCTTACATCCAAGAGTTCAACGATGAAACATCCGATGTAAAGCGTTTCGTAGTCTGTTATAATGAAATTACAGCGAAGCGAAGCGATCATAGCGCTATCTCGTCCGCGCGACAGAATTTAGTAATAAGGCTTAGATAAATGTATGGATTTGGTATTCGCGATGCCAAAACATCCTCGCTTTCGCCGACATCCTCGCCCTCGCGCTCGCTTTTGGCTGTCAAATGGTAAAGCTATAAAATAGTAGCTTTCTCTCGGATGTGCTGTAAGATGCAGACCAAATGTGGTCTTTATTTCACATAATGGTTCAATATATTATACGTGGGTGTTATTATTATAATTAAGTATATAGTCGTTGAATTTGTGGTTTGTTAAATAATAAAGTATTATTTTCAGACTAGCTGTCCCGCGCAACTTTGTCTGCGTAAATTTTCCCCGTTTTTGCAACATTTTTCATTGCTGTTCCGCTCCCTATGGTCGCAGCGTGATGTTATATAGCCTATAGCCTTCCTCGATAAATGGGCTATCCATCAGTAAAAAAAATCAGTAGTAGTTCCTGAGATTATCGCGTTCAAACAAACAAACAAACTCTTCAGCTTTATAATATACTAGCTGCGCCCCGCGGTTTCACCCGCGTCAGTCTACATTTTGTGGGAATATCGGGTTAAAAGTAGGCTATGTGTTGAGAGATATCTTGTCTCTAGCTGGAATTATGTACGTGTATAGCCATTAATAATCACACCAATAATTTTTCGATTTTACATTCACATTTAATCCGCATACCTACTCCGCAATAATAGTATCGCACACTCGATTTATCATTGTTGTAACTTTTAAAGTATTTGTCCAAATGATGTAGTATGAAAAACAAAGTTTATCTATTATTTATATCAGAGGCAATAAAAATATTTATTTTGATATAGATCAATTTGTTACTAAGAAATATGTATTAGAAATAAATAATGAATTTCTATTGTAATTATGGTTCACTATTTTGACGATAATTGTGCTTCCACATAAGAGAAAGACATATACTGTCGCGGACTTTTTTGTATGACTATTTATAATAAACATATCGTTGATACATTATATATGTGAAACTTCAACGATATTTGCGGCGCACGCCATAACATGTCTACGATTGTAGAATTTTTTCCTACTTACTTGACACTTATCGTTATATTTTGGACAATTTACACAATATCTTTATAAATTATAGCCTATGTATTATTTTGATGTATAAGCTAAATTATTGTAAAGTTTCATTAAAATCCATTCATTAGTTTTTGCGTGAAAGAGGAACAAACATTCACCCATCCACACTCACAAACATTCGGCTTTATAATATTAGTAGGAAGTATAGATGAGTTATGTAACTATGTATGTGACATATATAAAGACTAGCTGTCGCCCGCGGCTTCTTCCGCTTTTACACGGTTTACCCCGTTATGGGTTAATTTTCGCTTTCGATCAAAACGCTAAAATACGTGTTTCTTTATTTATAACCAAAAACCAATTTTCTATATAGACGAACACCAATTTTCACAGATCTTATTTCAAACTGACGGAGTTTCATACAATCTTGCAATCCCTATTTTACCCCCTTAGGGGTTGATTTTCCAAAAACGCTGAATTTGATATTTTTTTATAATAATGTAAAAGCTAAAAAGAAAATTTTACACATCTGAATTTAAAACTGACGGAGTTTCATACAATCCTGCTACCCCTATTTTACCCCTTTAGGAATTGATTTTCCAAAAACGTTGAAACACGTCTCACTTTATTTTAAATGAAAAAGCCATCTACGAAATTTAATAGATCTTACTTCAATCCTGACGGAGTTTCATACTTGTAACCACTATTTTACCCCCTTAAGGGTTGCTTTTTCAAAAACGCTGAAATACGTTTTTCTTTATTTTAAACCCAAAATCCAAGTGCGAAATTTCACAGACCACACCTTAGTTAGTTAGTTTTACCTGGGCGAATAAAAAAACCGCACTTAGCCTCCGCACAGACCACACCTTAAACTTAAAAACTGACGGAGGTTCACACATACTTGCAACCCCTAGTTGAAGAAAAACGCTGAAACACGTGTACATTATTTTAAACGGAAAAGCTAAATACGAAATTTCACCGATCTAACACAAACCTGTAATCCCTATTTTACTAATATACCCTATTTGATTTTTTCATTATAAGATTTCTAAAAATTTGTCCCTTAAGGGGACAGAGCCAACAAGACAAAAGGCATCAACTGCCAAAGTTTCACGTTTGTAACCCTAGCGGTTTAGGCTCTGCGTTGATGAAATCAGGCAGTCAGGACAAGTGAAATGAATTATATCCATACTAATATTATAAATAGTAATAATAATATCTTGGGACAACTCACACAACGTCATCTGATCCCTAACTAAGCAGAGCTTGTACTATGGCAACCAGACAACTGATAAACATACTTATATATTTCTAAATACATACATATCATAGATAAATTACACCCAGACACAGAATAAACCAACGTGCTCATCACACAAAGTTTTATCCTGGGTGGGGATCGAACCCTTGCGACAGTCGACCTCTTGCGTAGCAGTCGGAGACATTCCCACCGCGCCACAGATGTGAAAGTAACTCCGTCGATGTGTGTGTTACGCTTACACGCTCGAACAGCTAAATCGATTTAGATAAAATTTGGTATGGAGATGGTTTGAGTCCCGGGGAAGGACATAGGAAATATATTTTTATCGCTAAAACCGACATCCACGCGGGCGGAGCCGCGGGCGAAATCTAGTGATATATATAATTTCTTGTATGAGTAGAATCTATACATATTATGTATAAATACTCTATACAAGAAATTAACACAGAAGAAACAATGGGATTATTCACATCACAGCTTAGATTTTCGAACATTAAACGAGAAAAATAACATAAAGTAGGAATCTAGGCGTCTACCTTATAGTAGGTTATCTGAAAAAAGATTTATTACAGCTATATATATATATATATATATATATATATATATATATATATAGCGAAAGAGAAATTATATAGAGAATGTATTAACTAAAACACTATACTGAACATCACAAAATCATAGGTAAACCATTAAGTAAATATAACTGGTACTCAATACAACTTAACATAAGTAGGTACTTAACCTACCTAATGATTTAGCTAGAATACCCTAATCAAGCTGAAACTAAACAAAAAGTCATGAAATACAATAACAACAAAACACGAAATATAATAATTCATGACATTTAATTATGTTGGTTTATATATATATTGCTTTTATAATATATAACAATATTTCACAAATAAAAAGTTACTTGTACGAACATTAAATAAATAAAGAAATTAATTTATATTATTACAGAGTAAAAACTAGCAACAGAAACCAGGGAAAGCTAGTTAGACTTAAAACAGTTGCTCTCAGTCAAGATATTGCCTATTCAAACAATAATGGTGTTCATGAATTACTTAGTTCTTACAAATTCTAGCAAAATTCCAACCCATGTCCAACAACACTTGGCTGTAGTACACCTTTGTACCTGAGTGATATTAGTAGTTATAACTAATAAAACAAGTCAATAAAAAAAATGATTTATTTAAATACAAATACAATTAATATATTTTTTTATGAAGACAAAGTATTTCTTTGAGCCGTCTACCACCGAATTAATACTCACAGCTTAAATAGTAATTTAATAAGATCACTGTACCACTCACAAAACGTAGTAAAACTTAACACCGGTAATAGATACATAACAATTTCACAGTGCATATTTGTTTATTTCAATGGGGCCTCAATATCACACTTAGCCTCTTGATTGTGCACTGTTAACAATGGTTCACAGTTTATATTAAATGCAACATGTTATTTAATTTTTTGATGCATAAGTATAAATACCGATATCATTGAGGACTTTTTTGTTCTGGCTTTGATTTTAAGTAGGTCACTGCATTCACAATATCTTCTATAACACTGTGTTATCTTTTTATATCCATCACTGCAAGTAAAAAAACATGTTATTATTACCACCATTACAACTCATCACAATGTAAGAATTACACCTATACATAGACAACATATAAATTCCTAAGACAAACTTAGTGAGTTCAAGTTTCTATATTTCTTTCAATTCTTTTATAAAGTAAACATGACTGCCCGTTGCGCATGAGCATTAGTCATGCTCTGCAAATTGATTATTCTGTTTGTCAATTTCTTAATAGCATAGTTATAGGGTTGGCTACTATAACATCTTAACTTATCATAATAATAAACGTCTTCTAATAATTGAAATCAACTTACCTTCGACAGAATTAGGCCATTATTATTTGGTACAAGAATTTTATCCATTTATAGGTTAGGTTATTATTCTAACTCTCCTTAACAGCGTAGCGTAGGTACTATGGAGTTAATCTTATTCGAAGAATTATTTGATCATTTAGATTTAAAAAAGTATAAACTTTAAACAAACAAAACAAAGGAAAGTAAAATAAAATTGTAAGTAGTTGACATATTTATATAATAAATGCTGACAAGCAGTGTGGCCCAGTGTTACCAACTCCTAAAAACAAATTGCCCTAAGATCAAGATGAAATACCCCTAAATAACCCTAAATCAATATTCAAAAGCCCCAAAAAAATCCCTATATTGTATACCTATACAAGGGTATTGCTTATGTTCCCCTTCTATTAAGGTAAATAAAATATAACTTACTTTCACCTTTTTATTAATTAAATATCTACAATGTCAATAATCGTTAATAAGTCGTTTAAGTCTCGACTTGGCGTTTCAATTGAACAATTTGAAGTTGTTGCCGAATAAAACACAAAGACTACTATTTCATGGCACCAACTTCAAAATGTTTAATTTGTTTTTGTTATTCTAGGTATATTATTTATTGCTTTTTAGTTGCCTTGTATTTATTTTAGAAGTCGGTGATATTTTTTTTTTAAAAAGTTTTTTATTTCTCACTTTTTAGTGGGTTTGTTTGTAATTCACTTAAGTTACAATAGGCCAGGCTTCCCAACTTAGGGCTTTGTTAACATGTATGACTTCCGGAATTCCGGAAGTCATACATGTTAACATTATATAACTGTAACTGATATAATGTTTTCTGCCTAAAATATTTTAATTTACCGGCAATGATGGTGTACGTCAAAGAGATTTTTTATCTTGTGTACCACAGAGTAAGTAATCACTTCGTTTTATTGCGTACAATATTGTGTACTAAAACTTGAGCCATTACACTCGTAGTCGTTCGAACCTTCTCCCTCATACCTTCTATACAGTTCCATTAGGTTTATAAGTGCGAGCGAGAGTTCCGAGAAAAATGTTAGCACGTTTTTTATGGTAATGTCTGTGGCTTGAGCTATAGCACAGACATTTAGCTCTTTTACTCATTTTGGTCAGTCAAATTTGCGATGCATGGATTATTATTACAAAAAATTTAGGGCTATTCTTAGAGGCATAGATGCCTCTAAAAATAGCCCTAAATTTTTTTGAACCCTAAAAACAGCCCTATTAGCATTTTTCCGCCCTAAATTTAGGGCTAAAAGCCCTAAGTTGGGAAGCCTGGTGTGGCCAAACGACTATTAGAATTTTCCCCCAAAATTTATCAAAATTCCCCCCAAAAAATAGTTTCTTGTGAAAAATATCATCAAGCAACACTAGTCAAGTGTGGATCGCTCGTGCGATGGCGTGGGTGCATTTTAATGGTTTCTAAGCTAAAATATGCTACTAAAACAGCTTAATAAAGATTATTACGATTCGATTTTCGCCCCCATGGCCGAAAAACCTGCCCAAATTTGCAGGGAATTTATCCAATCTGGCAACAGTACTAATAAGTGACCAATTGTCATTTGCTCAGTGTTCACGTCAAAAAATATAACTTTATTATTTTCACATGTCCTAAACAATTAAAATAATAAATTGTGCACTATCTATTAAATACCCCACACTTTATAGTTAACCATTGTGTATTTAAATTCAATGAAAATCTAATAAAAACTCTAAAATTCGTCAGTCGAGATTCTCGATTATAAATAAAATTATATGAAATTTGAAATATTGCAACACCGTAACATCCTAGACAACATCCGTGCGTTATCACAACCGAGACATCGTCGACGAGCATTTGGTTAATTACGAATTTGGTTTCTGACATCGATGCTTACATCCGTGATGTCTAGGTTGCAGCATCGGTGAGCTCGTCGTTGTAGACATCTTTGATGTGACGCTTAGCGAATCGACTAGCAGCAATGCATAAAATACCAACTAAAGTGTACAAAATCTTATTTATAATAATAATAATAATAATATATCTTTATTTCGAACAAACAGTCCATAGCGTACAAAAAATAAAAGAGACAAAAAAGGTAAATAAAAAACAAAATTAAATAGCAGCATCATCGCACGTGGGCACGCAGGTAGGTCTTCAGTATATCTGAGTCGTACCTGTCGGCAATGATCTGCAGGATGCTATTAGAGCTGCCCCGTAATCTGCTTATAGATGATGTTAGCCTCTTGCGTATAATAGCATGAAATCCATCTGTTCTTTCTTTGGTAAACATACCCGAGGCACTACAGAATCGAGGCAGCCCCAACAACATCCTGAAGCCATTATTGTATTGGACACGCAGAGCATTAAACGATCTTTGAGTATAATTGAACCACAGGCTGCACGTGTAGAATGTCTGGCAATAAGCTTTAAATAAAGTGATTTTGACTTTAGAGCTACAACGTGCAAACCTGCGGGTCAACATATTACTCTTGATCGCCAACGCCCTGCGTTCCCTCTCTATGTCTACTTGGTCATCGAGTCCCTCGGTAACATAGTGACCTAAGTATTTAAACTGTTTTACCCGTTTCAGTTCAATACCATTTAGCTTTATGGCGGGCACTATTGACGGATATTTACCCGCGGCCCCGAAAACCAAGTATTCACTTTTCATACAATTATACAGCAGTCCATGATTGTGACTGTATGTTTCACATATAGTAAGCAGTTGTCTCATTGCGCTAACAGATGGGGTCAGCAGTACCATGTCGTCAGCGTAACTAAAATTGTTCATGCAAATGTCATCAATTCTGCATCCAACACTAGTACTGCTGAGCCCAACTATCAGCGCATTGACATACAGGTTGAAGAGCGTTGGAGAGGTCAGCCCACCTTGCCTTACCCCGCACTCCAGCTCGTATGAGTCGGAACAACTGTCCGCCCATCTAACACAATTTTTCTGGTTACGGTACCAGTACTGAAACAGGTTTTGCACCTGTGTATGCACCCCTGTCTTCGCCAGTTTATTCCATAAGACATCATATGATACTAGATCAAATGCTTTGGAGAGGTCGAGGAAGCAGGCGTAGACAGGTGTACTTCTCTTCGTGTAGTATCGTACAGTGTGCTTTACACTCAAAATAGCGCTTTCAGCCGAGAGTCCAGCTCGGAAGCCAAACTGCGCATCGTGTATATTAAGATGCTTATCCAGCTCCGTGTCAAGCACACTGTCCAACACCTTCGCCACCACCGTAGCTAAGGATATCGGCCTATAATTATTTTTATCGGACAAATCACCCGTTTTGTTTTTAACAATCGGTACTGTAATCGATTTTATAAGATCATCCGGCAAGTACGAGTGACTCAAACATATGTTAAAGAACATAGCCAACACACGCGGTAGATGCACTCCCGCGTATTTTAAATGTTCAATACTGAGCCCGTCATGCCCCGGTGACTTACCCCTGGATATTTTACTAACTATTCTATGAATTTGTTTACCTGTAACAAGATACAAGTCACCGGTCATGACGGCCTCAGAATTATTAGTCGAGGGACCGCGCGGCGATTTCACAGTGAAATGCTCCATAAACAATTCTGCAATATGTTTGCTGTCACTTACACCTCCTACGCTCACAGGGAGGCCCGCCTTTTGGTTTAATTTACCCGTAGCTTTCCAAAAATCCGAGAACCTATTAGAGGCATGATGTTCCGTAATTAAATCTTTTTCTATCTGTTCTTTATTATTTTGACACCACTTTAATTTGTTCTTAAATACTTTACGACTTTCACGCATCTCATCATATATGATACCAGATTGTGGTTTATCATGGGAAACCCAACATAAAAATTTAAGCCTTGCCTCCCTGTGCGCATCATATACATATTTATTCCAACCACTCACATGTTTGTTATTTTTGCTACGACGGCGGCGCTCATTAATTGTACTCGACTTGATAGCCGAATCAGTTAACACTAATATAATCTTTTTATATAATTTATCTATTACATAACTATGGTTATTATATTTACAACAATTATAGCTACATTGCCTAAGTTCAGTCGGAAAATCTATTACTTTAAGTTTAGAGTTACACATTTTATTATAACTTTTTATTTGTTCTTTAGTTCTATAGCCCCAAATGGCTTTGTTTTGCTTATTATTTATCCTTACACTAGCTTTCTCGGTAATCATATTAAGTTGGCATTCAATAACTAAGGGTAAGTGGTCAGACCAATATGTGTCGTATTTTATATAGACATTGGTAACAGTTTGTCTTGCAGAGTAGCTAACAACACAGTGATCAAGCCACCTTGTACATCCATGCGCGTCACTAATAAACGTATAATTCTTAGAATTTATTCCCAATACATCCATATCAACACAAGACCATTGTTGGTCCGCACACAAGTTTGACAGCTCATTATAGAAAAATTCTCCCGGATGCGCATTAAAATCTCCTAAGGTATAGACGGCCTCAACAGAATTATTATTAACTATGGCACATACCTCACCAAAGCACGCTGTAAAATCCTCTAAATTATCCAATGCATCAGTAGGCATATATACACTAAACACTAGAAGAGAACGGTTATTTGTTGACACTTTTATTGCACTTAACCGCGGATTATTGCACTTTATCACAGACACATTTTTGAATACGCTTTTACGCCACAATAAAGCTACGCCGCCATACGGTCGCCCTCGGAATATACCAGTCGAAGTGTCGACTGCTGACGTCCCTGTATACGCGAACTCCTCGTCGATGGTTCCTAATACCGGTATATCATGGGGAAAAAGCCAGGTCTCTTGTAATGCAACGATATCCGCCATGCTGCACAGTTTTCTAACACAGTCAATTGATCTCTTGATGGATTTACAGTTAAAGCTTATAAAATTTGACTTTGTGTTATTATTATTATTCACTTGGATAACCATTATTTTCCTGGGTCAATTCACCTTTCCTATTGTTATCATACTTATCAGGTCGATGTGCATCTTTATTTATGTAAATAAAGCGCCTAAACGATATTCCTTCGGGCCATAAATTATTGTTTAAGAATAAAGCGATTTTTTGGTGTGGTACAAATATTTTAAAAGCATTGTAGTTTCTATCTTTTTTCATTATTATTTTTTTTACGGTAACTGATATCTGCGTCTTGGACAGTATATAATTAAAGATATCACTCTCCATCACTTCTTTATCGACTCCAGAAATAAATAATGGCGTCTTAATTTCTGCCGCTTTAAATTTAGCATCCGCCTCCAAGGCTGCCTTTCCTTGGCTCCCAGCAAATCTATAATTTATTTTCCGTTTTTTTACAATGGTCCATTCGTTCTCCTCTTGTTTGTTTTTTAGCTCCGATCCGCTACCGCTGATCGCCTGCGGCTTAGACCGCTCAGAGATAACGACGCGTTCCTGACGCAGCTGTTGTGTCGAAACCGCGGTGTCGGCCTCCACGCGCGCACCCGCGCAAGCAGGTTGTGTGATGACGCGTTCTTCACAGTGTCGTTGCGTCGAAACCGAGGTGGTGGCCTCCACGCGCGTGTCCATGGTCGCTTGAGTTGGAGTGAGCGAGATAGACTCATTGAAATCCGCTACGTCAGATAAGGACGGCATCTTATCGCATATCATCGATTCCTTTGTCACACTTGTTGCCGTACGATTGTATTTTGCAATGTTCTGCGGTAGGTCAGGAATCTTATTTCTCGGGGTACCTCCTGTTTGACACTTATCATATAGTAACTTTAATTCCTCAAATTGTTTGTTAGTTACATAGCTTTCCTTGATTATTTTCAACTCATTTTGTAGAACCAACATGTCCTTTAGCAGTTTACTTGCATCCAAATGGTCGAACGTTATCGGCGGCAATTTATGCAATTCCCGCGCAACGAATACCGGTACTTCTTCTGGATCGGTTTCTTTAAGCAGCGTTATTATATCGGATAGATCTCTCTGCGACTTCCCTTCTCTTTTTCTAGAGATTTTACGCCTATTTGTCGTAATCGACTCAAATAATAATCCTTTCGCCGCTTCAATATCCTCTTCTGAGAAGCTAGTCACACACAATCTCACTAGACTCTCTTCATCCATTACATCTATCTTATTTTGAACGTACGCCAACAATTCACATATTACAATATTACAACTATTACATTTAATAACTTTCGAATTCGACGCCATTTTCAAACGATGACGCGACCGCTCACTAAGCGCACGCGCGGCTGTCTGTTATATTTATAATCTAACTGAAAACACTTATATATAAAACCTTTACACAACTGACATATATATATATATATATATATATATATATATATATATATATATATATATATATATATATATACATAATATTAGTATCAGTAATATCGTTTTCATATTATTCTGAACACTTTTTATTTCTACCTTATCCGAGTCTAAAATAAGCATACCAGGGACGTAAATTCGAAAAAGTTATAAATGAATACCTACGTACAATCGGCCTACTCGGCGGTCGTACACCTCTAAGGCTATAATGGCTTGCGAGAAACGTCCGCTCTCTACGTAAGCGCACTCACACAGGAACATCTGCGCCTTATCGGATGCAAGGGGGCGGTGTCCTTGTTTTTTTTAGTGCGTTGCGTTGTTGTTGGGCATATTTCGAACCGATTAGAAGATTGTAAATACTATTATAGGATTGTGACTTTTGTTGTAAGCGCGCTTTTTGCAGTTGCGCGAAATAGCAATGAATTATTTTATTGTAATACATACAAATCTACATTAATGTTATAAATAGTTTATATTGTATATTTATTCGTTTGTGTTGTTGAAATAGTAAAGAAGTAGTTTAAAGCTTAGAGAGGCATATAGTATATTTTGCCTCGATACCATTATACATGTGAAATTGTGGACGGAGGTGCGGGAAACCGTTAGATTTTAATATTTTTTTAAATTACTTTTTGATCTGTAATCTTTTCTATAAATATGAGTAAGTAGAGGAGTTTAAAACTAGTGCCTGTAATTTATGACCTATTTTAGTTGTTTTATATTGTGCGTATGTTTTAGTATGATTCGGTTAAGTAGGTTCATCGAAAATATTTAATTTAATTTTTGTAAAATTATTTTGCATTTTTGAAACATATCTATACTAATATTATACGTGTGAAAGTAACTCTGTCTGTCTGTCTGTTACGCTTTAACGCTCAAACAGCTAAACCGATTTAGATGAAATTTGGTATGGAGATAGTTTGAAACCGGGGAAAGGACATAGGATAGTTTTTATCGCGATAACCTTTACCCACGCGGGCGGAGCCGCGGGCTAAAGCTAGTAATATATGTTGCGAAATTATCGTTTTGTAACATATAATGTTACAAAACGATCATAAATATTTTTCAAATATTTAAGTTATTAAGTCTTTATTTTGGCTTGCCCTCCGTAGGTATTTAAGAGGTAGTTCAACTCACAAGCAACTATGAGTTCAATGATTAATCTACACTTAAATATAGTATTAAAATATAGTATATAGTTTGTTTGTTTCAACGCGATAATCTCAGGAAGTACTGGGTCAAATTAAAAATATCTATTACTGTTGGATAGCCTATTTATCGAGGAAGGCTATAACATCACGCTACAACCAATAGGAGCAGAGCAGCAATGAAAAATGTTGCAAAAACGAGGATAATTGAAGCAGACGAAGTTTACGGGTCTTCGTCTGCTTCAGTCAGCTATGTAGTATGCTATATATAGTTGTTCCCAGTGACTCCGCTTGCGTATATCTTGATTCGAGTGATAAGAATCCTACGTCCTTTACCTATGCTTTAAAACCTATATCATTTTGTAAGTTCTTTGTTTTAGGTGTTTTATCTAAATTTAATTTCAAATACCCATTGGATTGATTTAACGAAATAAAGATATTTGAAATTTAAAATTTAAATCGTGCTAGTAGCTTCAGGGTAAACCTCTACATACAACTTTAACTCTTTAATAATAATAGTATAAGTATGGTTTTAATTCAGCAAGTTATATTTAATTTTTAAACCACAGATTATTTTAATAGAAATAAATGTATTACCTGGAATGAGGGGCAAGAAATAAAGAAAAGAGTCAATTGTTTTATTAATTTTATGGATCAGTCAAACAATTTCATAACACATTTGTGCATATATAAATCATTTAATACTTAATTATCCTTAAAATTGTGGATGAGGTATACAAACTAAAACAATAGGCCAAAATCATATTAGTTAACAATAATGATATATTTTTAATATTATTAAATTATTATTTTATCATGCTATATAGTCATCAAAATGCTTAATTACCAATTACTTCATCAACAAATATTATATTAATAACGTCTTAGTTAATGAAAATAGTCAGTTTCATTAAACTAAGTAACAATGTATAAATTATTAATTATCTCAGATGCTAGTTCATATTTATAACAGTAAAATAACCAATAAGTTTAATTTAGGTTACAATTTAAAATAATTACAAACATTTAATTTCAATACAATCCATTGGCTATACCGTCAATATATATTAACTGTGCTGTTAACAATAATTCGTCCTCACATTCAGACTTCCGGCTTCACATTTCTAGCATTATTAGCTTGTATCTAGTACTATTTACAAGCCATAAGTTCTGACGAATGTGTGCACATGATTTAAAAAACATTGACTGAAAATTTAGCGTGTGATAAATCAAAACCTCTGTACTCGCGAGCGAAACGCACTCTTGCTTCTTGTAGTTCTTGTCCTAATTTCTGTAGCGGAATAATGCACACATTTCTTATAGCCTGCATGCCGCAGTCAAATAGTCTAGCGAACGTCGACGTCTTGGTAAATGGCTGCACTTCGTATATGCTGACCATTTGCGTTACGTGATCCGAAGTTAAGACAGTCCTCCTCAGCATCCCACTACAGCCAACGGCATGCTGTAGCTCTCTGAAAAAAATACGAAGTTAAAATAAATGTATAAAAGATCTTCGATACCCACTCATTAAAAGTTTGAATGAATAGAACAGTAAGACAAGCACATTTTTAAAAAAGGTGTTGTTTTATAATACCTAATACTATTTCTTTACAAATCAACAGACAATGAACGAGTTGTTACTGATAAAATTAGATAATAGTTCTTAAGCAGTTGAAATATGATTAAAAATAGAATAAGCGTTAATATGAGAAGTTGCCGACTACGAAAACAAATTCGCATGCAAACTATTTTCAATTCTATTCAATTGATTTTAAAGATGATAATTGCCTTAATCGTTTCCAGTTTTAGGACATTTATTGTGCGTAGGTATCATGAACCTATTTTTTCGGCAAACATATTTATGGCACCTGGAATTACCGAACCGTGGGAAAGCAAAAACTTATTGTGTGCAAACTATTATCAGTTCTTGTATAACGATTTAAAGACGATAATTGATTAAAGGATTCTCAGTTTTACAACTTTTACTATAGGGATCATTTAACTATTGTTTTATCAACACAATATACGCTTTATGATTTCTAAAATTTACTAAAGCGTGTGAAAGAAAACAATTTATTTTGTCAAAAGTAGTTTAAATGAATTAGGATTTTCAATACTTCAAAAAATTTTAATTATTTTATTTTGTTTAAACATAAATATTTTAAAAAGAGTTATGCATAACATCTTTAATGTGAGAAAAATAAAAATGAAACACCATGATTTAATAAGGGTGGATTTAAGTATGAATCATAGAAAAAGAATATAAGTGTATAAAAGCACGAAATTCCTACTCTTCACATTTCAGTAGTTCCAAGAAGTTCACCTTTAAAAAATATACGAATTACCAAGTGACTCAGAACACCATGTTTTAAGTAAACTAAATGTAAATATTATTGGACATCAAAAAATGTAAATGAACTTTCACTTTACATTGATTTATGGAAAAGACATTAACAGCATATGAATTTATAATAAATCATTTATAATATTATTTATTTGTTGAAAATCATAAGTAGTCCTATATTAATTATTTAAATATTTATTTATAAAATTACTTATTTTCTTATTATTTCAGTAGTAAATTAGTAGAATTCTTTTTCGATAATCATCGTCATATTTAAATATATTTCATAAAATTTTAATAAACTAAGCACTTAAATTTTTCTCACCCATTGCACCGTCTATTAACAAAAACCATTTAGTAGTTATTATTTTTTTTAATTATATACGAAATAAATACATTTCACTTCACTACATAGTAAAATTAAAATAATAAGTTTATTTAAAATATTAGGAATAAGTAACTGCGAATGATAAAACAACTAATCCTAATGTCTGCCATCATCATTAAGAATATTATTATATTATAACAACGAAACAAACCTTAGCTATGAAATTAACCATAGTCTTCAGAAATATTGATTATATTATTCCTCCTGTCAAAACTCTTTCTACGAAGCAGACGCGTTTGTGTACATCTTGTGTTTAGAAAATAAAAAAGACAGTAAAACCTTAACTACTTGGACAGTGCTATGTACCATACTGTGCGTTGAAACAACAGTTTTTATCAGTGAAAAAACTACAACAGTGTACATAATAAGTGAAGTACAATTGTGAAATAACTAAAGATATATATTGTGAGCAAACTATTGTTGTGGGTAAATGTGATTATCGTTCAGTTGTTTTGTCAATCTACTTATGAGTTTACCCTCCTATGCAACATTCGCTAACTATACCATACTGAACTGTTTATTAAGCCAAAAGTTCGTAGACGCCGTGGCTTGGGTGCTATAGTGTGGGCCTCTTGTTCAAGCGACTCGAGTTCGATTCCTGGTCTCGACTATTTGTTTTTGAGCTTTTCAATCGAGCCTACAATAACGTCAACTAAAGACGTACACAAAATTCACCAAAAAATCGTAAATTTTTTGGCAAATTTTTTATTCCTTCTTTTTTTATTTTTTATTTGGAAATATTTGCTTTTACTACCACACCCAAGATGCGTTGCCAGGGATGCACAAAAGATACAAATGGGTCTAAATTCCTGAAATGTAATACTTGCTCCTCGAAGTACTGTTATGAATGCTTAAATTTAACAGCCGAAGACTGCAGCAACTTAACTACTAAACAGGCAGCTTCTTTAAGATGCCCTTATTGCCAATATGTGACAGAAAGAAAATCCAGCGATAGCACACAGCGTCGACAACACCGAGATGTTGATCTATCGGACGAATCGATGAACATGTCGCCGCCGTCTCAAACCATTGAGCCCGCAGTTCTTAACGCAAGCGTTGCTAATACTATTTCATCAGGCGCTGACTTAGCAAATGAACCGGTCACTATGGAGAGTATTAGTAAACTTTTTGACATTAAACTGGCCCCCGACTCTGCAATCATGGTTAACCTTAGATCTGCGCTCAAGAAGGATGTGGAGAAAATGGTATCGGTGGAGGTCAACAGAGCGGTGGAGAAACTCAAAAGTGAATTTACCGCTACAACTGATTTTATCTCTGCGGAACATTTGGATTTAAAATCTGATTTTAATAAACGGGACACTCAAATTAAACACCTGGAAGAGGAAGTTTCCAAGTCTAAACGTACCATACAAAAGTTAGAGGCCAAATTGTCTAATATGGAAAGAATTTCCCGAAATCTAAACTTGGAGATACACGAAGTTCCCGAAAATAGAAATGAAAATTTGATGGTTATGTTTAAAAAGCTTTGTGAAAGTCTGCAAGTTGATGTTCCCGACAGCGATGTGAGATCCTGTCGCCGCGTTGCCAAAATGGATCCGTCATCAAAGCGCCCACGCAATATTTTGATTAATCTTTCCTCACAAAGACTTCGTGATCTCATATTGTCGTCTGCAACGCGCTTTAATAAAGCTCATCCTAACGAAAAACTTGCAACAATACATATTGGGTCAACAGGCGATACTCAGCGAATCTACTTGTCGGAACATCTATCTCCCGAAATCAAAGAATTACATAGCAGCGCTCGCAAGTTTTGCAAGGATATGAAATTCATGTTTGTCTGGGTACGCTTTGGGCAAATTTATATACGTAAAGATGAGAAAAGCTCTGCAATACTTGTAAAAAACATTGATGATTTGAATAAACTAAAGTAATCCACCTCATTATACAAATTTTATGTTTTGTTTACTTTTAAACTAAAAATGATTAGCTTCTATTACCAAAACGTTAATAGAATACGTAGTAAACTTACACAGTTCTATATAAATGTATTAAACAGTAACTATGATATTATTTGTCTAACGGAAACTAATCTTAATTCGGGTGTTTTCGACGGAGAGGTTATTGATGGTCGCTATAACGTTTTTAGACGAGATCGCGAGAGCACAACTTCATCCAAATGTGAGGGGGGCGGCGTGCTCATCGCTACCCTAAAAAGTTTTAAAATTATTCACCAATTGTCGTGGCAATCTGGTATGGAGGATATCTGGCTCACAATAGTGTCAGATGAGAGCGGTGTACCGAATACGAATGTTTGTGTCTGCTACTTGCCTCCTAATATTGATGTTGCTAAGATTGATGAATTCTATTCTAATTGTCAAAAAATTATGTTACACGATCATCCCGATGACAGCTTCTTACTTATAGGCGATTTTAATACCCCTGAACTACTTACAGACTCTTCGGTTGACTCAAGCGCGGTTAAAAATTCTAAAAAGCTACAGTTACTGAAGGAGTTAATTGCACTTTGCAGTTTTAAACAATACAATAGTGTCATAAACGAGAACGGGCGAATCTTAGACTTAGTTCTATCAAATTTGGACTCCGTCTCTGTAAGCGATACGTTTCCCCTGAGTTTAGTTGATAAGCACCACCCGGCTCTAGCAATTGAGGTAACATTTCCCCATAAAACAAAAGGTCTCGCTAAATGCCCACGTGAAGTGCTGTTATTTTCAAAATGTAATTTGGAGTGCATTAAGACGGAGTTAGATTCGACTCCTTGGCACGAACTTTTATGTGCCGTGGATGTTGACATATGTACAGATGTTTTTTATAAAGTTTTGTTTGATATTATATATAAACACACACCGTTGAGGAAGCTTAAACATCAAACGTTCCCAAGTTGGTACAGTAAAAGTTTAATCAAATGTCACCAGGAGAAGAAAAAATATCACAAGCTTTTTAAAAGATACAATAATCCTCGTGACTATGATACTTTCTCATTACTTCGCTCAAGGTGTCATAAATTAGCTAATGAGTGTTATAAACAATATTTAGCCTCCACGGAAGACTCTATCAATAAGAACATTAAATTGTTTTGGAAATATGTAAACAATAGGAAGGGCAACCATACCTCAATGCCTCGAGTAATGTCTATGGGTGAGTCATCTTCAACAGGTGGTCAGGGAATTTGCGAACTCTTTTCTGCGTACTTTGGATCTGTCTTCGAGACACCGAACTGTAATGATTCTTCTTCTTCCTCAGTAAATGGTTCGGATTTTAATGTCACCAACACATGCCTGGACACTGTGTTGTCCTGTATCTCATTTACTGACAATGATATCCTACACAAAATTCAGCAATTGGATATAAGCAAGGGTGCGGGCCCCGACATGCTGCCGCCTTCTTTTATTAAGTTATGTGCCAAACAACTCTCGATTCCTCTCTGTATTATATTTAATAAGTCAGTTTGTCGCGGTATCTTCCCACAACGATGGAAAACTGCGTATATAACCCCTATCTTCAAAAATGGTGACAAGTCGCGTTGCGAAAACTACAGACCTATAAGTATATTGTCTTGTTTTGCCAAATTATTTGAGTCCTTAGTATACCACTCTCTGTACAGTCACGTTAAGCCCATTCTCTCGGAGCAACAACACGGCTTCGTAAAAAACAGATCTACAGTCACGAATCTTTTGGAATACAAGAATTATCTTTGCAGGAATTTTGCGGTGGGCGGTCAGGTGGACGCCATCTACACTGACTTTTCAAAAGCTTTTGACAAAGTGAATCATAATTTGCTTTGCAAGAAACTTGTGTCTTACGGCATTCAGGGTAATTTACTTCGTTGGCTGTCCTCATATCTCAGTAACCGAAGTCAATTAGTTGCGTTAAAAGGATATTTTTCTCAACCTGTGATAGTATCCTCTGGGGTGCCACAAGGGTCACATTTAGGTCCTTTATTTTTCGTTCTATTTATTAATGACCTAATCGAGCGTCTGTCCTGCCAATGTCTCTTGTACGCCGACGACCTCAAAATATTTACCAGAATCATATCACTCAATGACTGCTTGTGTTTGCAGAAAGACTTGCACACTGTCTCTGAGTGGTGTAAATCAAATAAAATGTATCTTAATGTGAGTAAATGTTTCACTATATCTTTCTCAAATAAACGTAACAAAATTGTTAACAATTACATCATCGATGGACAGATTCTTCAGAGGGCCACAGTCGTCAAAGACCTGGGCATTCTATTTGACGATAAGCTCTCTTTCAGACCTCATTACCAGTATATTATAACGAAAGCTAACAAACTGCTTGGCTTTGTTCTACGTTCAACTAAGGACTTTAAGAAACCTCGTAGCGTACTTTATCCCTATTTTGCTCTGGTGCGGAGTGTTTTAGAATATGGTTCTCCAATTTGGTCTCCGTTTTACAAGGTCCACACTGGCGATATAGAACGGATTCAAAGAAAGTGCTTAAGGGTTTTATGTTATCGTCAGCAAGAAGTTCGCTCGTGCCCTAGTTATGATTTAAGACTGTTAAAATTTGGAGTAAACTCGCTAGATACGCGTCGTAAATACTTTGACTTTGTTTACTTGTATAAAATAATTCATTCCATAATTGACTCCCCTACACTGCTTTCAAATATTTCCTTGAATATTAAATATAGTGCACGTAGATCTAACCATATTAATCTTTTCGCTTTACAAATTTTCAAAAACAACATATCATATTTTAACCCACTAGTAAGGATGGCGCGACAATACAATGAACTGGCAACAGGCAATCTAAATCTGGATATTTTTAATCCCAGATTTATTTCGTACATGAAAATTGTCAAAGATATCCTCTATCCCAAGCCACAACTTTCTGCGTCGGACTGAACTCCCTAAATAGCACCCACCAATACCCACTTGTAAGCTTGTATTTAATTTACTTTTCTTGTTATCATCATGTATGTACACATAATTTCATACTCAATCTAATTTAAGTTACCTATATTATAATGTATAGTAGATATATTTGTGTTTACTGTATGCACATATGTTGAGTTTCAATTTAGACTTAAGATAGCGATTTATATATTTGATACCTACAAAATTGTAACTTGTTTTGTGCAATAAATAAATAAAATAAATAAATAAAATAAAAATTATTTGGTCTCCCCCAATTACTTTTTAACCAATAGCCAATTATATTGTTAAACATAGTTAATAATTATTGTAATAAAATATAACTTGAATTTGACTTACCGTAACATTTAACTCCCGCGATATTTGGTAAAAGTTTGTCCTGTATCCTTGGCCATGAAGATCCATAATTTGATTCGCGGTTTAAATTTCGGTTAATTGTGAAGACTCGCAGAGGTCAGCAAGAAATCACCCAACAGTCCAATAAAACACAGCCACCATAGGTAAACAGATGAAGAAGAAACGGTCCACGCCACAAGTCAACGAGAGTTCAATCAGTAGTTAACAAAATGGCAAGATATCGGAATCCGTAAACAGAACAAGTCGTGAGCAAAATACAGTAAACACGCGCGCGTCATCATACAAGGAAGTGCAAATTGCAACTAAGTTAACAAAAATGTTTTATGTTCCCGTTCCCACACCTTAGCCCCGTCCTAATTGGTTGGAAGTAAAATGTAGGAGTGGTTTTTGCGTTTGTGTATGTGACCGAACCGTTGTGAACCGTTCACAGTAAAATATTTTCAGGTGGTCGAGCATCAAGTGGGCCGATTGTACATTGTAATAGGTACTTTTGCGACTCACATTTATTCGGAGGTATTAACATTGAGCGTGTACCACCCCCAGGGGATGTCATCTCCTAAACGATTGGGTTGAACGAGCGGGGGTCACAAAGGTGTGGCCACATGCACTATAGTCTAATTAGTGGATTAAAATACGCTTTAAATTAAAAAAAAAATCACAATGACAACGTCATAAGAAAATATTGATGGAATGGTTTCATTGTTCAAAAGAAAATTTTAATTTTGTTTGTTAAATATTTTGTATGGATAAAGAGAAGGAGGTAAATGGAAATCACAATTGAATTGATCAAGTTACATTTATTTGTACGCATAAATACAATTATATCAATTTTTATTTATTTATTTTTACAATGAAACGCCACAGAGTGAGGTAATGCCTCATTTTTATCGTGCGTTCAGCCGGCTCCATCGAATTATAAGATGTTGTCACGTCAAAAACTTACTTAACTGGTAACAAATGATTAAATTTAAAATATTAATTCTAGAAATAATGGCCGTTAGTTGTCACGCAGAAGAGCCAGCCGCCGTGA
This sequence comes from Herminia tarsipennalis, assembly GCA_945859575.2. Taxonomy (NCBI): domain Eukaryota; kingdom Metazoa; phylum Arthropoda; class Insecta; order Lepidoptera; family Erebidae; genus Herminia; species Herminia tarsipennalis. Next base: position 728,594 of record OX243834.2, on the reverse strand, counting down.
CGCCGCCACGCCGCGCCCCGTCTCTGGCAGACTCCTCGCCGTTAGACGGGTGCTCCAGACCTACACCACAACGTCACATTTATATCTGCTCACCTCTATCTGCCCCCGTTGTTTTAATTACAGTAAGTCCTGTGTGTAAGTAACACGGCTTACTGTTATTATAACAACAACAGTACAGTACAAGCACAGTACAAAATTGAAGCGGCGGTAGCCTAATAGCTAAGGCATCGGACTCCCAATCGTGAAGTTGCAGCTTCGAATACTGCCCATTATACCTACTACCGACGTCAACCCACTCCTGACAGAAGCCGTTGAGCTTAGCTGGAGGTATTAACAGGATTGCTAGTAACGTGGGACCTGAGCTGCAGTGCCACATTGCTAATTATCTTTAAAAAAATCATACAATACGACTGTTTTGAAGTTTGAGTATTGTCGCAAAAATATATATTGATGTTAATTTACCTAATGTCTTAAGGTCTAAAATACGACAGCCCTGGATACAGAGACCACGCTGAGCGTCTGTAGCGTGGTCAGCCCTTCCCCTGCGTCGCGCCTCTCAACCCCGGTACGATTACCGCGTCTAGATGGCTTCTTTGTACTTCAAAAACATCGTTGTATGAGTTATTAGACTGTGGTACAAATACGGGGAACAGGCTACCGTCGACAACAAGACGTCCATCTGATTTTGACATTTGGTGGGTATGCCGTCTATACTCGTGGTACAACGGACGTTTGTTGAAAGTGTCAAAAAAGTTAACAGGACACAGCGTGATGTTATATAACCTATAGCCTTCCTCGATAAATGGGCTACCCAACAGAAAAATATTTCGGACCCGTAGTTCCTGAGATTACCGCGTTCAAACTAACAAACAAACTCTTCAGCTTTATAATATTAGTATAGATTATAGACCTATTTCACTATTACCTTCCATTTCCAAAGTTTTAGAAAAATAGTAAATAACAGGCTTACGTATTTTCTTGAAAAAAACTCTCTCTTTTTCCCAATGCAATACGGTTTCAGACCAAAATTGTCAACAGCTGACGAGGTATAACTTAACAGATTACATTACACAGGAACTTAGTACAAAATATACGTCACGGGAATCTTCCTAGATTTGGCAAAGGCTTTTGATACGGTGTCCGTTCCTACTCTTCTAAATAAAGTAGAGGCACTAGGAATCAGAAGCACTCAGCTTAAATTTATTACTGACTATCTAAAAAATAGGTATCAGTGTGTCAAAATTGATAATTTAGCACATATTTGGAAATCCCCCCTTTTGGTATTCCTCAAGGAAGTATTTTAGGACCACAACTTTTTTTGGTCTATATTAACTATCTATGTGATTTGTTAGATCATGGCAAAATGATCTCTTATGCAGACGCACAAATTTTTCCGCTAATTTGTTCGACGACGTTTATGATATACATGTTATGCACAACGTGGATTTAATACTATACATTTTTATTGGTTTAAATGCAATCTACTAACATTAAACGCTGACAATACCGTAAGAATGTTTTTTTCTATGCGAAATTCTCTGCCCTATCAAACACAAACCACATAATTGTGCATGACTGTAGTAATCTACCACTAATCGCCTGCACTTGTCCTATAATAAATAAAACTAAAAGCTTCAAATATCTAGGAGTATTATTTGATGGACACCGTATTATTTAAAGAATACATCATCAATTTAACTAATAGAGTACGTAAGCTGATATTTGTTTTTAAAAAGCTACGACACATTGCAGACACCTTTTTGATTAAACGGATATATCAGACATTGGGGCAATCAGTTATTCAATACTGTATTACCTCTTGGGGTGGTACTCGCAAAACCGTCTTGATAACCATCGAACAAACACAGAGTGAGATTTTAAGAGTAGCAACTTCGCGGCCATTTCTCTTGCCCACTAGGCTATTATATGAAAGTTGCAAGGTTCTTTCTGTCCGTGAACTTTTCATATAATGCACACTGTATTAAAACAACACACCACACTTGCTTACAACCTTTCTATCCGAATATAATTCATAACCGATTCTATTAATTTCTGGGTCCTTTCTCTATAACAAAATAAATTAGCATTTAATATTATATCACCTAAAATGTTCTATTGTTAAAATAAAATTGTAGAACTACTTGCAAAACCTGTCCTATGACACAGATAATATAATACTATACTAGTACCTATGATCAGACAGAAGAATTGTTAGCTATATCTAGTTAAATAAAATTTGACTAATTTAAATAAGAACACAGCATTATACATTAACATTACACACTTTATATTAGTTACTGTATGTTTCTGTATTTATCTTAACTCGTAAATATCTTCGTACTTTTCCCGCTTGTGGCGCAGGTTTTTACTTAGTACAGGCACCCGTGTATCTGGAGCAGTCTTCTTGTATATTTTTTTGAATTGATTGATAATCTACTTATAATAATATATTTCATTATGATTATGATAACTAATTATAATAAAATAACAATTTTTTGAAGTTTGAAGTTTGAAGGTTTTTATTTGTTACGTTATTTATTTGTTAGCTTAAAATAAATGTTTGTCTGTATGTCCTTTATAGAATCGTAAACTATGCATTCGATCATGTGATGATCTTCAGCAAAGTGTTGTGCATGAGCCCACAGAGGTTTCTGAGTTGGTACGACCAATCTTCGACAGGTGGCGCCATTATTATTCCAATGTATCTATTTATATAAAAATGGCGTAGCAACGCGCGCAGGGTAAGAGTACAGCTAGTACAAAATAAAAAGACTTTAGTTTAAATTTGTGGCTTGACAGATGCTTAAACAATTTAGAAGTAAAAGGCAGACTTACAAAAGTTAAATATGATAAATGTCTTCCTGTAGAGTACTGATGACCACAGCGGGTTGTGCTGCAATTTGGCGGTGTAGCAGCCCTGAGGCACGACGAGCTTGCACACTACCTCGTACGTAGACTCGCTCAGTGTACAGTTATCCGATATGTTAGGAATATTCTGCAAACAACAGAGGCAGAGTTACAATTTTCCTAAGACAATTCCTCTGAATTTAGTGCCGCCCTTGAATGAGGCCTTTTATATTGTGTAAAGCTCTGGTTATCACGGTAATATCACAAACTTGAAAAGACAGCTTTCTTTACGTCGTATTCGCGTCGTTCGCGTTGACCTTTTTAAATAGATAAAACTAATTAGTTAGATTTATTACGTAAGTACGTAATACAAAATCTATTAATTTTGTCGTCCTTGGTGGTCCAGTTGGACTTGGAACTTATTCCGAACGTTGTCCGGTCAAAACAAAATAATACCTATTTGGAAAAAACCGGGCAAGAGCATGTCGGACCATTCTCAGTGTAGGGTTCCGCAGCTGTTACTACAAAGAAATGCACTACATTTGAAAAAATACAATCCGAAAATGTGCACCAGTAACTCTAAGAGGCTCGTAACGTATCTTCATGGCACTTACGTCCTTTTGTTGAGAAAGACAGTGTTTCGGCAATAACTCAAAGATGGTATATCCGATCATGTTGAAAATAATTTTAATAATAATATCTATAATAATATCTTGGGACCACTCACACAACATACTTATATATACTATACTATTTTAAAATATTTACTAAATTAGATAAAAACGTATAAACCTTAAAATGTTTGGCTTCACCGCTATCAATTAAAACGTTCACGAATCATCCGATACCGCAAAGATGGCTATCATGTAAATGGCGGTACCGCTTTTTGACATTTCGGCGGCGGTGACATTAAGGCATCGGACATACAATCGTGAGGTCGCGTGATCGAATCCTACCCGTTATACTACCGACGTGAACCCACTCTTAACACAAGCCTTAGAGCTTAGCTGGAGGGGTTAACAAAGTTGCTAGTAATGTGGGACCCAATCCTACATTGCTAGTTATCTCCAACTACCTGCGCAACTTTGTATGCGTTAATTTTCCCCGTTTTAGCAATATTTTTCATTGCAGCAATGAAAAATACCAATTTATATCGAAGGGTTTAACTCGAAACTGTGCAAAAAATATATCTATTTCTTCGAAGAAGTCGACAGAAGGATCCAATTGGGTTGGGCAGCGTTTAGCAAAACTTCGCCGAGTTTTTATTTCGACTCTACCGCAATGCCTGAAGACCAGAAGACCAAGGTGTTTAACCAGTGCGTTCTACCTGTTATGACCTACAGTGCCGAGACGTGGACACTTACGGTTGGGCTAGTTTACAAATTTAAAGTTGCACAGCGGGCTATGGAGCTGGCTAAGCTTGGGGTTTCTTTGAAGGATTAAAATCGCAATGAGCTCAAGTAACTGAAGTACAAATAGCGCGCAGATTAAGCAAGCTGAAGTGGCAATGGATCAATCATATTTGCCGAAGGACCGATGGCCGATGGAGACCGCGACTCGGTAAACGAAAGGTAAGTCCCCAGTCAGATGGACTGATGACTTAAAGAAGGTCAGTGGGATGGACTGGATGCGGAAGGCAAAGTACGGAAAGTTGTGGCCGAAATTAGGAGAGGCCTATTACCAACAGTGGACCGATATGGGCTGATAATGTTGATGAGCCCATAAAAGGATAAATTATAGTGTTAAAGTTTATATTAAAATCTGTCAGTATTGCGGTTTAGGTATTAAGGAATAAAAACACATTTTAAATGGCTTTAAAAAAACCATTCAGTGGATCCAGGTTTCAAGGTATAAACCACACAGCACTCCACTAAAAAGTAAACTTACCTCATTTTCTTGTTTTTTCCTATTCCACAAATCCAATTGAAATGGCTTTGAGACCGGTACACCCATAAACCAATGAAGTAGAATATATTCACTGCAAAACATACACAAAAAAAGTATTTTTTTATATGATTGGCCCCAAAATAGGAGTATAATGATTATAGGGTCATGGGTCCATGTATTTCATTTCATTTCATTTATTCAAGAACAATTTTTTAATTGTGTTTGAATTTTGTACATGCATACATAATAGTTATAAATAAAAAATACATCTTACACTATTAAAAATTATAACTCTAACATTTCTATAGACAAAAATTGATTAAAATAAGTTAAAAAGTAACTAAATACATTATTACACAAAAATAGAACATCTAATTAAATAAGTAATGAAATAAAATTAAAACATTAATTGAATAATTTGAACGATTTAATTGAAATTTTTAAATTCGTCTACTGAATAGAAACATTTTTTTAATAGGAAGTTTTAGTCTTTTTCTAAAAATTTGTGTGTTGTAAATATCAATTTTTAAGGCAATAGGTAAAGAATTAAATAATTTCAGGGCTTGAAATTGTGCACTGTGTCTGACAATATCCAGTTTAGAATTTATTTTGTTTTTTAAGAGTTTTGTCCGTGAGCTTTCTCTTAGCTGTTTTTCAATTTCAGTCTCATAGTTGCTAATGTATTTAGCCAAATCACTCAAGACTGTCAATATATATAGACTCGGTACCGTCAGAACTGAAAGATTTTTGAAATGTTCCATTGAGGAATGCGTACAATTATCCTGATTGCCCTCTTATGTAAAACAAAAGCTCTGTATGTATTATATCTGAAACTATTACCCCAGAGTTGGATGCTGTATCATAATCTCGACTCCACCAAGGCGTAATAAACTATTTTTAAATTGTCAACACTAACTTCGTCACGTAAACTCCTAAGTGCATAGCAAGCAGATGATATTGATGCGTCGATAGCTTTTAGTTCAGTTTTCCAATTAAGCAAGGAGTCTATGTGAACACCCAGAAACTTAACCGAATTAACTAATTCTATTTTATCTCGATTTGATACTATGTCTAGATTAAATTTATTCCTGGAAGTAGATTTAAATAAGATTTCGTTTGTTTTTTTTTTGTATTTACTTTAAGTTCATTAGTCTGAAACCAATATTGAAAAAGCTTAAGTGTTGTATTTATTTTAGTATTTACCACTTGCATACTATTTGCGCTTAATACAGCGTTTGTGTCATCAGCAAAAACAATAACATTAATATCGGGCTGCGATTCACTTATATAATTTATTAAGTCGTTAGTAAAAATTATAAATAAGATAGGGCCTAATATTAATCCTTGCAGGACACCTCTAGTAACTGTCATAATTTCTGATTTTATTACTTGTAGACAGTTATTTTCGTCCTTATGTCTTACTTCTACGTAAATCTTTCTGTTGTTTAAATATGATCGAAACAGCTCCAGAGGCTTTCCTCGTATCCCGTAATGTTCCAATTTCATTAAAAGTATATCATGATTAACAGTATCAAACGCGGAGCTGAGATCAAGAAAGACACCAGCTACTTTCATTTTATTATTAATACCTTGAACTACACACATCAAAAGTGTCTAGGGATCAACATATATTTTTGCAATAACTTTTCTCCTGATTGATTTTTTTTTTTTTATTTCTTTAAGGATTCATCAAATAAAGTGTTTTCGTTTGTCACAGTAACGATAAACCAAGTCACCTTTGCATTAATAAAGAAATTTGCCATTTTCCTAATAAAGGGATTTTTGACATTTGAACCACTAACATTAAAGTTCGAAAAAAAGACTGAAATAACAGTTTTCTTTAAAATTTTATTGGGTAACTTAAACAATTAATAATCCGTGTTTCTACCGCGAACACTAACAACACAAGAACATCGGTTTGGCATACTCAAAATGAGTTCATCCAAATCACGCTGTGGAATGGCCGCCCATGTTCGTTGCAACAACAAAAAAAGGTCTTCTTGCGACTGGATACCCTCCATATTCGGCAGAGCTCTTCTCTGTAGCATATCCCATGCATGCTCAATCGGGTTCAAGTCTGGCGACTGAGCAGGCCAGGGCAGGACATTGATGTTAGCTGCGGCGAGAGTCTGTCTTACAACTCTTGCGGTGTGCGGTCGTGCATTATCATGCATTAACTGAAATAAGGGACCGATTTGCACTTGTAGAGGAACGATGACGTCTGATACAATCGTCTCAGCATAAATTTGAGCGTTGAGGTTGCCTCTGATCCAAATCAACTCAGTTCTTCCGCCGATCCAAATACCCGCCCATACCATGATGGTTCCACCACTATAAGGATGGACTTCCTGGCAGGATTTTAATCGCTGTTGGCGTCCAGGGGTTCTCCAGTGTCGTATACGTCTTGTATCCGGTCTCATACCAAAACGAGACTCATCAGAAAAGCACACGAAACGCCATTGTTCTTCTGCCCAATTTCTGTGTTCAAGAGCCCATTGATATCGAATCCTACGATTGTGCATTGCTATAGGTGGTACCCGTAGCGGTCTTCGGGAATGAAGGTTCACTTCATGCAAGCGGTTTCTGACTGTTTGGTCGCTAATTAAGTTCCCTGAAGAGTGATGAAGCCTCACGGCTAACATCATGGCGGTTATTGTTGGACCTCTTCGAGTTAAGATTTGAATGTATCGGTCTTGTCTCCGTGTGGTGCAGCGATACCGTCCTCCATTGCGCTCAGCCACGGTACCAGTGCTTCGGTAACGTGTCCAAAGTCGACTGATAACACTCTGACTTGTATTCAGAGCTAAAGCCACAGTACGTTGCCGGGAACCAGCTTCTATCATTCCCACGGCTCTGAGCATTTCTTCCCTGCTTAAATGACGTCGCCGCTCCATAATAACGTTGGTTTTAATCAGTAGTAGGGAAACAGTAGCACTAATAATGTCTTCAATGCGTTGTATGTTTTTATAGGGAAAATATTGACAGCTGATTTTCATCTTTTACTCGAATTTGATTCACAGTTCCTGATTCAAATTATGAAATGCACCAAAAAGGATCCATATAAATTTATAAAATCATAAATTTATTACAAAGCCACATCTCAATCTCAAGAAATCCGCATAAAAATGCTTGATCCCTAGACACTTTTGATGTGTGTACATCATTAACCAAAGTATTTATTGCATCTACAGCACCTATTCTTTTTTGGTAACCAAATTGTCTGTTATTTATGATTCGGTTTGCGTTTAGATGACTAACAAGACGGATCTTTATAAGCTTTTCAAAAATTTTGGAAAGCACAGGCAGCACTGAAATTGGTCTGTAATAATTTGCATCTGTTAGCGAACCTTTTTTATGTAACGGAACGACTTTCCCTATCTTGAGTTGTTCAGGAAAAATACACGCCTCTATACAGTTGTTATAGAAACACGAAAGAGGTTCAGCTAATATTTTGACATGCTCTTTTACCACTGATATTTGAATTTCATCGTATCCACTAGAACTTTTACATGCCATTGCTTTAACAACTTTTGTTATTTCATCGGATGTTATTTGTGAAAAATATAAAATGTTTTGAACTTTTTCAGTAGTCTGCTGTAAGTTTATCTGTGCCTGCGTTATTTTGTGACATAAATCTGAAAGCTGTTCATTACTTTTGAAGTTAAAATTATTTGCAAACGCATTAGCCACATCCCTCGGCTCGCTTATGAACTTTCCGTTACACGACAGAACTACTTTACTCATATTTTTTTCTTTAGTCTTATTTCTGTGGCGATTCACAACCTGCCAAATTTCTTTGCTAACATTTTTAGCTTTACTTAACTGTCTTGAAACGTCATTTCTTTTAGCGTTTTTAATTATTCGCCTGTAAAGTCTGATATAATTATTTTTATAACATATAATACTACCATGACAAGAACTTCTATTAATACTACATAAAAATCGTTTCATTTTACTTGCAACCTTTATACCTTTAGTAGTCCATTTTATTCCAGTATTATTTCTATTAAGATTAATTCTAAGGTTCCGTTTATTGAAACTGCGTTGAAATACGTCAGTAAACTTACGCAGAAAGGTGTTTATACCCATAGTAGTCCAATTATTTTCTAATATAAGTTGTTTAAAAATGTCATGATTTTTTTTTGTCAACATTCGTTTCTCAATTATTATGAACGCGTTATCATTTCTTGATGGTTTATTTTTGACATATTGAAGAGATAAATTACAAAAAAGACCTCCATGTCCATCTCCTAAGCCATTATGATCTACGCTTATATTCTCTATATATTGATCATCTAAATTCGTTAAAAAATTGTCAATGCAAGATTGTGAATTATTACGAACAAAAGTAACATTCTTCACAAGAGCTCTAAAGTTATAACAGCGCAATAGACTTAAGAATTCTGTGCACTTTTTATTATCCGAGAGTAAGTCAATATTAAAATCGCCGCATATTAAAGACGTCCTATTAAAAAGATATTCTAACATCGTTTCCATATTTTCTAAAAAAGTATTGAAATTTTTATCACAGGGGCTTCTATAACAACAACCTAAATAGAGTCCAGTCCAGTGTATGTATGTATGGTGCATGTCTGTGAATTTATTTATTCCACTATCACTTCCAAACACCTGAACTGATTTAGATGATTGAGGTGTTGTTAAAACCATTCAATGAGTCCGTACAACACAGGCCAGGTTATTTTTTTGATGGCTGCCTGCTGGTCAGATGTGATTAAAGTCTACTATAAATATATATATATATATATATTTATCTGATTGGTTCAAAATAAAGACAACACGGTCAATGCATGGTTTCAGATTTATATTTTGGTATCCACGCGGGCGAAGCCGTGGGCATAAGCTATTACTTTTATAGAACTCTGCACAAAATTAAAAAAATCTGCAAATATGGAAATGTGTAAAGCCGGTCTAATAAAGCGGGTGTTTTCTTTATGAATTACACATTTGACTTACTTATTTGGGATAAAACTAATTTGTGATTGATTTGCAAAACCTTCCAACGTCATATTATTTTTTATTGTTAACTTGTTATTAATAATTGTTAGCAATGTTCTACTGCCATTTTTGAACACACTGTAGATGTTGTAGCAACCAGCAAATACCAAGTCAAAGTCTGTTGAGAAGCATGTTATCTGAAAAATTATGTAAAAACAGTTAAGGGGGGTATTCATAGAATTCTCTAATCAATGTGAATTGGTGTGCCTACCTATCCAGGGCGTCAGGGGGGGGGGGGGGCAGTAGCCCCCTCGAAATGAGAATGCCTAAGTACATACATACCAATTGTTGTCGATATTTTTTTTTACATAAGTCCCGCTCAACTCATACTCGACCTTAGGGTCAGGTTGTAGCTATTTCGTTGGTTCAAATTTTTTTTTTTAATTAGCCCAAATATTTGCCCCCTCTTAAAAATCCACTGCGAGAGTGGGAAATAAGAGTTTAAGTGAAGTGAAAAGGTATCTGCGCTAATTTTGACAACATTTGCGCGATTGCTAGGCAGGTTCGGTTCTAGGCGGGCTGGTTAGGCCGGTTCTGACTAGAAGTGTCAAACGCACTGCAACATAATTTTTTTAAACATGAAATGTCTTGGTCTCAGCACGGTTCTTAAATTTAGTTTCTGTCTGTTTTTGTATCTTTCGTGCTGCCCATTCGCGCAGAGCAACACTCAATTTCCTCTATGTCGTACATTCGTCAAGGTTTTCTCAATGCCTACTCAGTTCCTGCTGTGTCCCTCAGCTCGCGCATTGACTTCAAAGTTCACGTTGCGGTGCTTTGCTCGTGCAGTCAATTTTAAGATCGCTCTGCTACCCTCTGCTCAGTAGCTTCTATTTTTGGGCCGCAACTCGTTGTTCACGCAAAGCAGTGACTTCAATTCTTCGTCAGAGTTGTGATTTTCGCTCCGGCCGGGTGGCCCCTGCTTTGCATTGCCCCAGTCCGTTAGGTGGAAGGTGGAGAGCCAGCCTCCACATAACGGACTAGTTTGGTTTGGTCGTGCTTGCTCCCCGCCTCTGTCGTCAGTGATAGGGTGACCGGATGTGTGGCGCGGTAGCGGATTCAGAACGGGGTTACGGGGGGGGGGGGGGGGCAGTCTGCCCCGTCGCCGGCGAACCGAGCGACGTTGAGGTGCACTCGCGTACGACGTCGCTGTGGGCGTGTTGGACGAGAAAGTTTTCCACGCTAACGGCTCTCCAAGATGGCGGCGTTCTCTGTGTACCCAGGACACCGCAGCAGCAGGGATGCCCGATGGGATTTTTCCGCTGGGTGGGTCGATTTTTTTGAGCGGGCAGGTCTCACACTAGCGTCTGCCTCAGGTGCTGGAGGTGTGCGTTAAGGCATTTTTTATTACTCGCGCAGTTGCCTTTAAATCCGCACTGTGCCACCAAAAACCGTGCCCTTTTCGTCTACGTTACTACGTGACTACACTGTACCCTTCTCCTCCTGCGGCCCCCAGCTCAACAAAAGCCATTATAGACCAAGCCCTCGAGTCCCTTTAGGGGGATTCTAAGAAGATGCTGGGCTTCTCTCCGACTTAAGATCGCGTAGCGACATCCAGTCGTTCATTTGCTCATAAGTTCACGCTGTGCTCGTTAGCTCACTCAATTCAACCAATGACGCTACGCCCTTCTGCGTGCAAAGTGACTATTTAGGTCGCGCTGCGGTCCACAGTTCATTTGATTTTGGATAAGTTCAGCGCGACCTACGACGACGACGCAGTGACTTCAAAATTCGCGTTGCATCTCTTTGCTGATGGAGTGGCTTTTAAGATTGACCTGGAGATCACACGCAGTCACTTTTAAATACGCTATACTCACGCTACACTATACCAGCACTACCTCCCCCCTGCCTTCACAGTTAAATACACGTTGTACCCTCTTCTTGTGCAGTGAATTTTAGATCACGCTGCGGCCCACAGTTTGCTCAATACCTAGCCTTCTAAGCTCACGCATAATCGTCAGCTCGCGCAGTAAGTTCTCCTTTCGCGCTGCGCCCCTCTGTTTGTGCAGTAACTTGATATACTGCGAGCTGGCGAGCCTAAATGTCACTTTTAAAATCCTCTTCTCCTTCGGACTAGACTTAGTTGATCTGGAAGGGGTCTCTTCCCCTCCCCCTCCTAATCTTGTCAAGCTGTGGCTGGTGCACGTATCACAAAAAGTTACATATGTAACAAAAACTATTCTAAAAATCGTAACTCTAGTCCTAACGCTTGGGTCGCAAACTGAAAATGGGGACCCAGCTCAAAAAAATCTGGTAGCCCATCTGGGTCAAAAGCTAGGTACACTCATGTCCCTATCAAAAATGTTTTAAATCAGTTTTATCGTTAGACTCAAGCGAAAGCCTCTATTTCAAACTTGGATAGAAGAACAATCCTAGGTATCATATGCATAAGTACCTAAATCATAGCTAACACCCTTCTGATGTTAGTGGTAAAAAAAAACATATATTTGAATACTCACATTATTACAACTGAAGTTATGTGGTGTTAAATCTTCATTGCTCATAGAATGGATGAAGGGTGGCCGACGTTTGACCATATCATTACAATCCGTCACGTTCTCGTAATACCATAATTGTACTTCCAACTCTGTTGCGTGAGGGTTCCTCAAGGTACACAACTCTACCGTGTACCTGCCCTGTACCGCGCCCGCAGTCGGCTCGATTTTCACCGTAGCTTTCTCGCTTTCTCTGCATTCGTACTCTAAATCACCTTTTACTTGACATATTAAAACAAACAATACTACCACTACAAACATTATTTCTTCTTCTTTGAAAGCTATTTTAGGCTAATTTCTGCCAGTGTAGATATTTAACAATTGCCTCAAAGGAACTATGGAAATCTGAAAAAAATACCAACTTTATTTATGGGAATATGGGAAAGAATTAATGTGCATGGCTCGAGAACAACAATGCATTCTCCAGTGAACACTGATGTCTCGAGGGAGCACTGAAACCTCAGGTAAATGTTGGTGTTGGAATAGTAGACAGCAATACCAGTATTACAGCAATACCTGTAAAGTATCCTTATTAAGGCCGGTGTTTGGGATATAATTTATGCTAAAATTTAGACTTTTGTAGGGTGAGCTGTATAATCGAAATTGGGAACATTGGCGAATCGGGTTATTCTCTACAACCGCAAGGATTTTTCCAAAGAAGTTTAAAACTAAAATATGGATCCAGTAATCACTCTTGTTGTACAAGGTGTTCAGCTGGGTAAGTTTAGGTAATCATTTGTGGTTATCGATAAATATATCTTAAAAAGAAACCAATCTGCAAGGATATTGCCTGCGAAGAAGGGCAGGAGGTTCACCACTTTCCACCTATAATGCATTGATCGGAGTGAATCTCATGCAACCTAATATAATGCACAGATACTTGGGCTGAATGGACTCTAGCTTCGATAAAGCAACTTTTCTGCATGGCTCAAGTAGAAAACTACCATATTCCATCAAACTTCTGACTGTGGCATTGTACACAAGTTTGGAAGTGCTTGGATGATCCCAGTAAACTCCAGCAAGGGCCCGCATCATGTTAACATTTTTCTCGCATTTACTAACTATTAAATTATGATGAGAAGTACCAGTTAGTTTAAAATCTAAGGTGATGCCTAGAAATTTCGCCTGCTTTTCGACTTTGATGGGAGACCCTTCAATCTCGAATGGGAGAAATTACGGGCGAACTTTTGGCCGCTGAAAGATGGAGACCGTGGGAAGTAGTTTAAGGAATCAGGGGAAATCTGTATGGATTCCACAGCCAATTCTACAGTGTGAGTCTGACACATACAAACACAAATCGTCCGCATACTGGAAAATTTGGCAGTTGCTGTTAAGCGACTGATGAAGGTCTGAAGTATAGATGCTGTAGAGTAAGGGACTAAAACAGAATCCTGGAAGTCCACGCCAAACTGTTTTACTTTCTCACCTGGGATATTAAGATTAATAGTGCGGGCAGATAACAGATTGCATATACAATACAATATCTTAGCCGGAAGAAGACACTAGATTGGATACATCAGCCTCAATGGGCACAACATAGTAGGAACATCCACTTATGATGTAAAAACTTTATGTGCTTAAATATTGGCTAATTTACTGCTACTGCTACTGAATAAGTATACATGTTTTGCAAAAAAAAGAAAAGAATGGCCGTAATTTATTACGCAGAATCTTTACTTACAAAAGTAAATCGTTTTCTTAACTAATACCTAAGTAACATTATCAAACTGTGACAACAATATTCACCTAGTAAAATGCAATAAACTATATAACAAAATACATTAATAGGGAGCACCCAACCACATCCATTTATCTTTATCAGTTGAATAATCATCGATTGAATAGTAAGCTCTTTGTATAAGATGTCTCTTGACTACATTATTTTTTGGGATTTTATTGAAAAATGTAACACCTAGTCCCATAGATGAGTTATGAGTTTTATGAAGCCTATGATATTAACCTACCAATTTGAGCTTATTTCTTGTATTCACATAATGAATATCAGTATTTTTGTTATATAAATGTAAGTTTTGTTTTACAAGCATAACGTTTGATATTGTGATGCAACTGTCATAATGCCTATCTCTTTAAACTTTTCTCTAAGGGAAACTCGTGCTCCTAGTTGATATATCGCACGCACTGCACGTTTTTGAATAATAAAAATAGTTTGTATATCAGCCGCCTTGCCCCAAAGCAATATGCCGTAGGACATGACACTGTGAAAATAACCAAAATATACTAGTTGAGCTGTTTCTACATTTGTAAGCTGTCTAACTTTGCTGACAGCATATGCTGCAGAACTGAGTTTTCCTGCGAGAATTTAAAAAAAAAAATATTTGGATGCCCTACTGTAACCAACTGTCTAATGTAATTCCCAAAATAACTGTTGAATGTTGATTTTTTTCTAATGTTTTTGCGTTCCCTTTGCAACACTAAGTGAGAGTAAAAAGTGAAAAATATTTCAAATTCCAATCCCCTACTAAACTGCACTCAAATTTTATTTAACTTCTTACAAAATCGATCGATTTTTTTCCAAGTGTTTTTGCAAGTGTTTTCACCTAGTGTAAGGTGAGAATAAAAAGTTAAAAATTTTAAAGTTTATCTTTTTAAAATGCTCTCAAAATTTGGACTTGTAACATTTTTCATTTTTTACTTTCACGTAAAAAAATTAAAATGTTACAAGTCCCAATTGCTTTTACTGCAATCAAATTTTATTGTAAGCTGAAGCTCCACACAAGCTGTCGAAATAATTCTAGGTGTTTTTTTGCGCCCCCTTTGCAAACTAGGTGTGAGTAAAAAGTGAAAAATTTTTCAAGGTCCAATCCCCTACTAAAATGCACTCAAAATTTATTCTAAATTAAAGTTTCATACAAAACCGATCGATTTTTTTACATTTTTTTGCGCTACCTTAGCTACACCTAGTATAGTATTATATTATCTGTGGCTACACTAGGTGAGAGTAAAAAGTGAAAAATTTTACAAGTCCCAATCCCTTTTAACCGCACTCAAAATTTATTCTAAATTAAAGCTCCATACAAAATCGATCGAATTTTTTTAAGTGTTTTTGTGCCCCCTTTGCTACACTAGGTGAGAGTAAAAGTGAAAATATTTCAAATTCCAATCCCCTACTAAACTGCACTCAAATTTTATTCTAAGTTAAGCTAAGCTCCATACAAAATCGATCGAAATTTTTCCGAGCGTTTTTGCAAGTGTTTTCACATAGTTTAAGGTGAGAGAAAAAAGTGAAAAATTTTACAAATCCCAATCTTTTTAAAATGCATTCAAAATTTATTCGAAGTTAAAGCTCCATACAAAATCGATTGGAATTTTTCCAAGTGTTTTTGGGCTTCCTTTGCTACATTAGGTGAGAGTAAAAAATGAAAAATGTTACAAGTCCCAATTCCTTTAAACTGCACTCAAATTTTATTCTAAGTTAAAGCTGCGCTTCGCCCCTTTGCTAGTCCCGTCTCCGTACAAATTCCAAAAAGTTAAAAAAAATACTGTTTTTTCTTTTTTTTTCCGTTTCTCTATTTTGAGAAAAAAGTGCATCTCCTTTGGTACACCTTGACCCGCCACGCCACACCAAAAAGGAATATAGCATACTTACCAAGTAAATATTACACAAATACAAACAGAAACAGTTCCCCAATATTAATTAAACCAAGATTTGTTTATAAAACGCCCTAAGAAAATGCTCCACATGTGCTTGTCACAAACACTTACTGGAGAATCCGTGAATCACAATCAGTACAACAGCGATAGCACTTGACAAGTTGACAGCAGCAAACTGATTTGACAACAGTAGGGATGTCGATTTGAGATCGATTAATCGAAGAATCGGTTTTTGGGGCAAAAAAAAACGATTTTTAAAATCGCTACAAAAGACTAAATCAATCTAGCGAATCGATATTTAACCTAAGATTATTGAGTTTCGATTTTTCTGTTTTGCTGAGTATTAGGTACTTATTAAATATTTTACTAATAATAATAATATTATTATTAGTAAAAGATTTACGGATCGTTGAATAGTATGGTTTTATTTTTATTTTGTTAATACAAAATCCGAAAATGAATCGAAAATATTCGATTTCTCAGAAATCCATTTATTTTTCTTAAATTTAATGTGAATCGATTTATCAACATAATCATAATACAATAATTACAGTTTTGAAAGATAGAAAAAAATTAAGGTTCTATCCTTTCCTGCACCGCGAGTTGGGCCCACGCATGCGACATCTAGCCGCTAGTAAACAACTATCACGGCTTTTGTTATTGTTTCGTTACAGAGAGCATTTTATCAAATTTTATATTAATATAGTAATTTGTATAGGCATTTCTTACCAATTACTTTATTAGTACAATAATTGCATTTTTGAATACGGGCTTAGCCGGTTTGGCATACGGAAGTCTCGGGTTCAATTCCTGGGTTTTGGACTTAAAACTTTTCTATCTTTCAAAAATGCAATTATTGTGTTAATGACAATACTATTATATGTATTTTGTTAAGAAAACTAGGTGTGGTAAGAATCCGAATTTTATAATATTTCATTAAAAATAAAATTAAGAGTATTCAATATTATTTTATTAAATAAATTATTAAAATGACTAAATTCTGAAAATTACGTTGTTTTATAAAATATATCTTTTTTAATGTTTTTACCTGACTGTAATTATCCGACTGTAAAGAAGGGTGTTCTTTTTCGCGCGTATCTTGTATGTATGTATGTAATATTTTTTATTACCTGATATCTCACAATCCACTGAACGGATTTACACAATTAGGACGTCGTTAGATTCGTCTTGATCGCCCAAGTGTTCTTAGATATGTGACGTTTGAAAAAATAAAACATGGCGGCTGTGAGATGTCAAAATAAAGAGATGTGAAAAAAGAAGTTGTTTTGAATACTGCAATGATCAAATTAAAGGGCTTATCTTAAGCATTTCAAAAAGGTTATAACATGATTATGACTGTAATACTAAAAAAGTTAGTTAGCAACAATTATTTTTCAATTTTCAATACTTGACAATAGCTGTGTTAAAAGTTTGTTGTTACATCGGTTACATCCTATAACCACTAAAAAGTATTAAATATAAAAATTTATAAAAAAAAAAAATAACCCGCCTGCACATATAATTTCATGCAGTCGTAGGCACTTTACTAAGTTCATCAAGATTCATTAATGCCTCCGACTGCATGAAATTATATAATTATGAAGGGCATCTTGTTTCCATCTCTTTTGTGGCGGCGGGTTTTTTATATTTATATAAATATTTTTTATTATTAGTGGTCTGACCTAGATGTTGAGTTGCCTCCTTGCGTTGTTTTGTAGATATCGGTCTTGCCGAGAGGCGGTAACACGATTCATTGTGCCGCTCTGCGACATTCACAGTTACAGAAACGTGATAACGTGACCTGGAAATCACGTTTTGGCTGGTGCTCAGGGCAGCGGCGCTTCAGGCGAAAGATATAGGCATCCCCCATAGATTGCCACCATTACCGCTCCTGCGCTACTCGCATTCAGTCACGACCTTTAAAAGGTTGTCGGTCCATCAATGGGATTTTTACCTACGCTTCATCTTCTGGTTTGTGGTCGCCACTTAAAAACGTTTCTACTCTCTCTTGGAGAAGTAAATCCCTTGGAGAGCCGATGGACGATGGCTATTGGTTCTTCAAGTGATGTGTACGCCCGCAGCCACCTAAGTCAGGAAATTTTTAGGCCTTATCGTTGATCTTAGTTCTGATGCGGATCGACATCTGCAAGATCGACAAGGACGAGGGTCCTTGATTCGATCTTGCAGGAAAACTAAGCTTTCTTAAGGAGGCCCACTGTAAAGGGCCACGTCTTAGTGACGTAAGTCACTGGCATTCGCAATACAGATCGGTCAAATACTTGGGATTTGAATTTTTGTTTTGTTTTTGAAAGGGTATATTTCCAAGTTGGTCCCATTGTCATCAGATTACAATCTGATGATGGGATCCTGGAGAAATCGAGGGAACTCTTCAAATATTAAAGGCACACCTACAGTGATTTAGGTATATTTCATAGCGATTCGTGCATTTACTCTTAAAAAGAACCAATTGGTGAATTGGAACTGATGAGGAAGACCATCAATGACGACCTATTCAATATTTCACAGTTTGCGATTCAGTTACTTTAATATGGTATTGACTAGCACTTTATTCTCGTTATACTACCATTACACAATGTAATAGAGCTAACAGTGAACTCCTCAACAATTAACGGCCCTGCATCGGGGCAAGCAATATTTTGTAAAAGGATTTGAGCAGTTGTCATAAGCCTATTGTAACTTATGTGAATTACATACCAACCCACTAAAAAGTGAGAAATAAAAAACTTTTTTACAAAAAAATATTACTGACTTTAAAATTAAATACAAGGCAACTAAAACGCAAAAATCATACCTAGAATAACAAAAACAAATTAAAGATTTTGAAGTTGGTGCCGAATAAAACATAAAGACTACTATTTCATAGCACCGACTTCAAAATCTTAAATTTGTTTTTGTTATTCTAGGTATGTTATTTTTTGCTTTTTAGTCGGTAATATTTTTTTGTAAAAAAGTTTTTTTATCAAAGAGTAAACTAATACTAATTTTGATGAAACCAATCGAAAAGGTCAGTCATAGGTATTATTTTAATAAAACAACTAAACACAAATTTGACATAATTCTAGGGAATGGCGTTTGTGCATCATAATTTATTGAAATGCGGATTACTAATATTTATGTTTTTAGGTCTGAATAAATGAATTTAATAATGAATAAAATGGCATATTTTAATTACTTGAAGGTCAGAGCGTATTTTGTCATTTAATTTTGTTTGTAAATTTGTTGTTTTATTTACATATTTACAACAAAAAACATTGTAAAATGGCGTAATTTTCCGCAAAAATTAAGGGCAATTTTTATTTTACAATATAATTTATTGATTTTTTTTAAATATGGTACATTGTGTCAACAAATTTATGTAACTGACAGACTTATGATTAGTGTATCCTAAGTCTAAAATACCATAACATCAGTTATATGAATAACTGATGTTTTGGCATTTTTGAGGTTTAATGTTAGAAATAGCCATTTGAAAATAGCTATACACGTACTTTTCTTAAAACGAAACAAAAGAAAAAAAAGCAATATTTGTAAATGTGATACAATAACGGTCAATACTAAGGATTAGCCTTTTTCTAACACGTATTCGATAGTGAGTGTAAAAATATTTAAGAAGAGGGTAAATTAAGCGCTTGAAAATGCAGATTACTCACATGTAATTGCGTAATGTCTCTTATGTATTATTATACAATTTTTATATGTAATTATGTCGACGACGCTAGGTCATTTTTTTACCGTATTCTTGCTTCTTTAAATGATCTACTAGCTGTGCCCGCAGTGTTACCCGCGGTTTATTAGCCTATGTGTTAATTCCGGGTGTCAGCTAACTCCATAACTCCATGTCAGCTAACTGCCTCTGTGGCGCAGTGGGAGTGTATCCGACTGCTACGCAAGAGGTCGTGGGTTCGATCCCCACCCAGGATTAAAACTTTGTGTGATGAGCACGATGGTTTATTCTGTGTCTGGGTGTTATTTATCTATAATATGTATGTATTTAGAAATATATAAGTATGTTTATCAGTTGTCTGGTTTCCATAATACAAGCTCTGCTTAGTTTGGGATCAGATAGCGTTGTGTAAGTTGTCCTAAGATATTATTATTATTATTAAAATCGCTCCAGCCGTTAAGACGTGAAGAAGTAACAAACATACACACTCACATACTCACAAACTTTCACCTTTATAATATTAGTGTGATGTGATATAAAATGATTTTAAGATACAAAACGAACTTAAACATTCATTACGCAAATATTAATAAACTATCAAAATTAAAGAGTTTTGGGTTATTAGGATCTGCGCACTGTACCTAGTCCGGCCATAAGTTGGGTTACAAATGAAACTGCATTTTTTTTTAAATGAAGTAATATTACTAAAACCTAAATGTACACATTTATTTATTAAAGTCTCAGCAAAAAATAAAAACAATATTCTATTCTAAATGGCCACCTTTGGCTTTTATACAGGCCTTTAATCTGTCTGGCCACGAATCTATGGATTTACGTGACAGGCCTTTAATCTGTCTGGCCACGAATGTATAAAAGCCAAAGGAGTTTCCAATTGGAAATTTCGCCACTGCTTGCTCCAGAGGTTTTTTAAGAGACTTAATGTCGCCGTGTTGTTTCGAGCAAGCCATGTGCTGTGAAACTGACCATAATTTGTAGTCTAAAGAGTTGAGGTCTGGGCTAGGCGGGGGCCAGTCTTCAGCTCTTATAAAGTCCGGAACGTTGGTTTCAAGCCAGGCTTGGGTAGTTCGTGCCTTGTGACCAGGTGCAGAGTCCTGCTGGAAAGTCCACGGTACATTTTTAAAAAGTGTATTGCTGAGAGGTTTAACAACACGATCCAAGACTGTCTCTTGATACACTTTGGCTGAAGTTTTCACTCCTTTTCCACAAAAATGTAGCTTTGCGACGCTTTAATAAGGCACGCCCCACCAAACCATTACTGATGCAGGATGATAACCACGATGTACCTTTCCGACCACTTGAGCAGCTTCTTTAGAACTGTGAGCGTACACTTCATCATTTTGCTGATTGTAGTACACTTCAATCGTGAAAACTTTTTCATCGGTAAAGATGATATTTTTGTGCCCTTCACCTGTGTAGCGCGACAGAAGGCGTTTTGATGGATCCACTCTCTTTAATTGTAAAGATTGATTTAGGGCATGTCCTGTATATCAACGATAAGCACTGAGCTTTAGGTCTTGTTTTATAATACGCGACAGAGTTCTAGCGGGAATCTTCATTTCTCGCAATATAATTTTTTGCTTCCTAATGTGATTTTGACGAATTCGGGCTTTAACAGCATTAACAGCCTTTGTAGTTCTAACAGCACGCGGCCGCCCCGGTCTTTTATGGTCTTCGACAGAGGAAGTGTTGTTGTATAATAATAATAATAATAATTCGTATATCGTAGTATCTGTTAGTTAGCTAGTTTTGTAAGTTTATTTCAATTTGCACACCTATTCAGGTAGTATAAGGTTAAATGGACATTATTATATTTAAGAACCCTTGTAAACCCTTATTTCAAGCAAATAAATGAATTTGTATTTGTATTTGTATCTGTTGATAGTACGATATACGAACATACAGCTGATACCAAGTTTAAAAATCGAAAAAGCGCGAAATCAAAAGAACTTTTAAAAATAATAAACGCGTCCCAAATTCAAATGCCTTAAAAAAGGTTAAAAATATTACATCCAGGCATACTTCTTTAACAGTTTATCACGCATACGTCTGCTCATTAATCCGTTACGGCATAGTCGTGTGGGGTAACTCTTCTGAAATAGAGAGAATCTTTCTTGCACAAAAGAAGTGTATTCGTGCTATGTTTGATATGCAGTGGTCCGATTCATACAGGCCTATCTTCAAAGTGCATAATCTTCTCACAGTCCCCTGTATTTATATTTACGAAGTAGCCAGGTTTTTAAGAACTAATCCTACACTATTTGAGCGTAAGGATAATCAAAATAAGAGAATAGTTACACATCTAGATTACGAAATGCCTATTCCTAGGTTAGAAGTCTTTCGACGGAGCTGCGTTTATATGGCTCCCTTAATTTATAATTCTTTGCCTAAAGTTATTACCCAACTACCATTTAAAAAGTTTTCTCTAGAATTAAAGAAATGGTTGCTAAAAGAATGCTTTTATTCTATTGAAGAATTTTTAAAAAAATATCCTTGTAAGTTTTACAGGCATAGATGAATGAAATAAAAGTGTATAGATTACGTAAGTGTATAAAGATGTTTAATGTTGGAATGCAGATTTTGTTCTATTGCATGCTTATACTGCCAAATATGTGAAACTTCTATTTTTTATAAGACCTCTGTACCTACCATATTTGATGCAATAAAGAAATTATTATTATTATTATTCAAATTAAAAAGTTGAAAAAAAGAAAAGTTTTCATGTAACAGTATTTATGGCCAGACTAGTTATATTATTTGAATCACACAAGTACACGTTGTTATTTTTGATATAGGTAGTACATAAGTTACCAACATAATTAACATTAACCTAATTTTTTTGTTGTTTGCGAGATCTTCGATCAGTTCCAATACTTTTAGCAGGTTTGTTGGTTCGGATTCGTTGGAAAGGTGAGCATTGCTCGAGTGAGTATATGTCTCATCATCATGCTCGTTTAGCTATATAGTGCCTTTTAGAGTAGCTTCTTGTTCTGAATGCAGTTCTCCATACCTCTCGTGCTGTGATTGGGCGCAGGGGTGGCGACATCTGATAGTCTTCAAGCAGTATTTTCTCAACATAGTCCTCATGCACTGTGTTAATAGCTGTGTTTGGGGTGAAGATATTGTCTAGGTGCTGGGCAAATGCATTTGTCTTCTCTTTGTATGTTCGAACCCAAACTCTTTCGGTTCTAAGAGGGGCCTTGACTCTTTGAGGTCGGTTGTAGCTTTTTGAGAATTTCTACAGTGAGTAGTTGGTAAATGCAGTACCTGTTAAGGACTCCAGTTGATCCTCCAAGTTTTCATTATGCCAATTATGCAAGGTTTGTTACAAATCGCGAGCAGACTTGTTGTAGCTTATTTTATCTACATCTAGTGTACTTTGGTGCTAGATTCTTCGCATCCTACGTTAATTATGCAATGCGTTTTTTCGGAATTTGGGTTGTTTATATGCCCGTCATTTTATTTGGGAGCAGGAGTACGCATCCAACACGCTTTCTGATAATTCAGAAAGCGTGTTGGATGCGTAAAGTTAATACTCAGTGATATATTTTGTTCTTTCTTCAATGTCGTCGGGGTTTCTAAGCGGTACATTCAACATAATGTTGGTGTATGTTGAATGTATTCTCTGAATGATGCCCAATCTGTACAATGGTGAGCATTTCTGCTATATCAGTTTTTTTTTGTTGTCAGTATAAAAGTACTATTATATTATATTATTTATGTGGTTATATACAATATTCATCTATTTTGTGCTATCGTACACACATGCCAATTTAAAAAATGACAATGATAACGACACGTCAATTAAAAACTTTAACTCTCAGAAAAAAATACATACTGTACAATACATATTTTTCGATCTTACTGACATAATAATAAAAAAATATTGTATAATAAATCAGAAATCAAAAAACCCAAAGCAAAAATTAAAGTATAAAAGCGGAAAAAAAATAGTAACTCGGACTAACTGGGGTCTTATGGTTTCTGGTGTATAACATTGTAGATAGTGGCGAAATTTACCTTCGTATTCTAATGATATTGTATAAGTTTTAATTGCTCTCCCTCCGTGTTACGAATTTTCGAACAGGGTCACGTGATCCTGACGCGAGCTTATTTTTTTTAAATCATACCAAAAAAAGTAAACAACGCCGCTAAAGAAGTTTTCACAAAAAAATCACAGATGAAACTTTAACATCATCATCAGCCTATCGCAGTCCACTGCTGGACATAGGCCTCTCAAATTGCACGCCACTTTGTTCTATCTTCGGCTTCTCGCATCCAGCTCCTGCCAGCCGTTTTGCGTATATCATCACTCCACCTGGCTTGAGGGCGTCCTACACTACGTTTGCCAAGCCGCGGACTTCACTCAAGAACTCGTTTACCCCAACGGTTGTCGGTTCTTCGGCTGATATGGCCAGCCCACTGCCACTTCAACTTGCTAATCCAGTGGGCTATGTCGATAACTTTGGTTCTCTGCCGGATCACCTCATTTCTGATTTTGTCCCTAAGAGAAACTCCGAGCATAGCCCGTTCCATAGCCCGCTGAGCGCTTTGAACTTGTGGACCAGCCGTACCGTCAGTGTCCACGTTTCGGCTCCGTATGTCATGACGGGTAGGACGCACTGATTAAAGACTTTAGTCTTTAGACATTGTGGGATCGACGATGAGAAGACTTGACGTAGCTTACCAAACGCTGCCCAACCCAACCGAATTCTCCTGTTCACCTCGTCCTCGAAGTTGTTTCTATCTAACTGCAATGACTGCCCGTGGTACACATATTTTTGAACAACTTCGAGGGGCGCCGTGCACCGCTGTCGGTTCCGGTAGTACATGTTCATTGAACATGATCTTGGTTTTATCCAAGTTTATCCGTAGGCCGATGCGTACAGAGGAGTCGGCCAGGTCATTCATCATCCGTTGCAGGTCCTGCAGCGTTTCCGCCATGATGACAATGTCATATGCAAATCGCAAGTGAGAAATGTATTCACCTTTGACGTTGAAGCCCCCCCCTTTCCAGTGCAGCGTCTTGAACATATCCTCCATTGCATTTGTGAACAGTTTCGGGGAAATAACGTCCCCTTGCCTCACTCCTCGATGCAATGGTATAGGTTTTGTTTGCTGATTCTGTACTTGGACGGACATGGTGGCGGCTTCGTAGAGACATCTCATCACTTGGATATATCGCCAATCTACTTGGCATCGCTGCAGAGACTTCAGAACGGATCAGATTTCAATCGAGTCAAAGGCCTTCTCATAGTCCACGAATGCTAGACACAGGGGCTGATTATACTCCTAGGTCTTTTGTATAATCTGCCGCACTGTGTGGATGTGGTCTATGGTGCCATATCCGCTCCGAAATCCTTCCTGTTTCGGTGGTTGGAATTCGTCAAGTCTTCGCGCAAGGCGGTTCGTGATGACTCTTGAAAACAGCTTATAGACGTGGCTTAGAAGAGAAATAGGTCGGTAGTTCTTCAGCCGGGTCTTATCTCCTTTTTTGAAGAACAAGACGACTACACTTCTACTCCACGCCTCCGGAGTTTTCCCTTCAAACAGGGCAGCATTAAAAAGCTTTTGGAGCTCCCCCAGTACGAATTTACCTCCAGCTTTTAACAGCTCTGTTGTAACGCCATCCTCTCCAGGGGCTTTTCCATTTTTCAGCTGTGTAAGAGCCAGCACGATTTCGTCAATGTTAACTTCTGGCAGGTCTTCGGTGTAGTGGCGTGTTAGAGTGGCTCTAGGACTCTCATTTTCAGGATCAGGTCGAGATGCATGCGAAGCGTATAACCGGCCATAGAAGCCTTCCACTTCTGGGAGGACTGCCGGCTTCGAAGAAATGACTTTTCCACTTGCTGTGGTCAACTTCGTCAGGTGGCTTCTTCCAAGAGATTGTACGAACACTTTTGACCCCCGGTTCTGCTCGATCGCTCTTCTAATCAAAAGAGTGTTGGAGCACCGAAGGTCGTGTCGTATAAGCCTGTTGATCTCTTGGTTTCGAGCGCGCTTTTCCGACGAAGTGATGGGTGGGTTTTCACGTCGTTCCTTCATTAGCCCTAAAGTCTTTTCCGAAAGCTTTGACTTCTTGCCCTTACGCTGCATTTCACAAAATCTTGTACCTTCTTCCCTGAGTATCCGAACCACATTTACGAGCTTCTGGTTTACGTCTGTTGTGGTTTCCATGGCAGCAAATCGGTTATCCAGGTTTGACTGGAACGCTTCGGATCCTATCATGGTTTGGAGCAAAGTAGGTCGGAGCCTGGACCTCATCAGACGGGCACGTTCCGCATTGAAGTCGATATTCAGAGAGCCTCGGACAAGTCGGTGATCACTACCGGTATTAAACCTGTTGATCACGGTGACGTCTCTGAATATTTGCTTTTTGTCCGTCATGATGAAGTCGATCTCGTTTTTCGTCATAGTGTCGGGGCTTTGCCACGTCCACTTCCTTTGGGGCCGTTTCTTGAAAAAGAAGTTCATCAAGAAGAGCCTCTCCCGTTCGAGGAAGTTGACTAGCATTTGCCTTCTATGATTTCTGCTTCCAAATCCATGGGATCCTACTACCAATTCGCTGCAATTTTGTACTCCCACTTTAGCGTTGAAGTCCCCCATAACAACGTTGTAGTGGGTCTTAGTGGTGGAGTGGAGGGCCCTCGATATGTCATCGAACATATCCTCCACTTCGTCGTCTGGATGTGCCGAGGTCGGTGCGTACCTTGAGGCTATACCTCTCGGTGAGCTTGATAATGAGGTACGCTACCCTGTTCGACACGCTAGACATTTCCACAACGTTGTCAGAAAGGGACTTATTTACCAGAAACCCAACACCACCTTGGGATTTTTAGTCTCCCTCGCGGAAGTACATAAGGTGGCCTGACTCGAGGGTTATGGTGTCCTCTCCCTCTCTTCGGACTTTACTTAACCCGAGGATATGCCACCTAATCTTCCCAAGTTCCACCTCAAGTTGTGCCAGATGCGAGTCTAGCCGTAGCGTGCGTCCGTTATACGTCGCCAGGGTCAGTCGGTTGTGGTGGCCTTCCGTAGCCCGGAGATTCTTAGCACCCCCAGCCACGCCGTTACCGTGGACGCCACCATGTCCAGGAATAGCGTGACTGCCCGGGGCCGTGGCCTTAGTGCTTTGTGCATGTGGGGTAATGCCCATAATCGCCATGCTGGGCAGGCGGATTGGCGATCGCAGGGCGTAGCTCTCGCATCAGTGACGCTGCTGCCCGTCACTGACCTATTACTTTAGCTACGCCTTAAATTGGGATGGTTATACCGCCACCAGCCGGTCGCCAGAGCCTCGTTCGTTGTACAGCAGGATGTACCGCGTGCAGGTGAGGTTGGCTTGGAGCGAAAGATGGTGATGCGCCCCCTTACATCCCCTTTAACACTGACGGAGTTTCAAATAAACTTACGTCTCTACGATCAGCGGTTTAGGCTGTGAATTTACCCATCAGTAATTCAGTCAATCACGACAAACAATTTTATATATATATGCATATATACAGATCAATAAAAAATAATGATATTACCTCTAGGTTTGCGAATTTGCTTATTACAGAGTAGGCCATGCTTTGAGTATTTTTTTTAACTTAAATGTTAAATTTTATGGTTTTCATAAGGATTTCTTTCCATTTAAGTAACTACGAAAAATTAATTCTAATTATCGACTCTTTCGATTGGTATCTTAAAAATATAGGGTGCCTCCTTTTTCATTTTTGTGGGTTCGATTCCCAGTCCAGACTGGAGATTATTTAAAAATCTTTAAATGCAGTTCGAATTATTATTAAAATCAAAATGACGTCTTTTTCAGTAAAATCTTCTATCTACAATATTTGAGGTCCTTTTTTCCCTCCGTGTGGCATGACTGTGGGACAGTCTTGCCGCACAAAAAATTAACATGTTTACTTATTAAAGTAAACTGTGTAAGTGCGAATCGTACTTCCACACGAAGGGTTCCGTACCGTACCTACTAGCTATAGCTACCTATTTAACGAACTTTAAAAACTTTAATAGGCAACGATAACTGCTTACCATCAGATGGGCCGTATGCCTGTTTGCCACCGTCGTAGTATAAAAAAAATACATTCGTTTCCTTTATAAGAATATTGTACGTTTTGCACTTCTTTAGTAGTTGATAGTTAGTTATAGTTAAAGTAACTGATTTATTTCACTGAAACTTGATCTATTGATATTTGATGGATAATGATGTGAGTCGAACGCGGGTAGAATGTGGACTGGTGGTTAGATGCGTTTACTTAATGCATGAAAATATGAATGCTGAGCACGCACAACGTGAGTGCAGAAATGTGCGGTGTTGCACCGTACATGCTCCGGGGGCGGAGATGAAAGATGTAAGATGCTGATGATGTGATGAGTAACAAGGTGATTACAATTTTGCTTAAAGTTAAATGATTTATCAAGTGATCCCGACAATTACTCTGTATCGATTTTGCGGAAACTACACCTAGTAAAAATAGGCGAGCTAGCTGTGTTATTAAAATCTGGTATTGATACACTTTTGAATCTGAATCTGAACACTTCACTTCACTATGCTCTGCTTTAACACTTGTAAACTGATCATTGAGTTCCATAGTGGCACTTGCCACCTGAACACTGGGCCCTACGGGCGGCAGCGTGGACGAGGGCGCGGCGCAACGGCGAGCGCGCTACCCGGCGAGGCCGCCTAGCGTCAGCCCTACTGTTGCCACCACGAAAATAGCTAATAGATGTCATGGAATGAAAGCTCATCGTCCTTGTCAAACTGTTCTGATGCTGTCTTCAACTGCTTGATATATTCACCTATACTCTTATGTTCTCCGACGTAACTGCTCTCATTGAAACTGATTATTGGAATTGATAGGTTGATAATTCTTGATATTTCTACTGCTATTATATCTGGTTTTATATTAATTTGATTACTGTGCAGTTTGTGCGAAATGATTGTGATTGTCTCGCTCTTGATGACGCAATCACCTCCCAGTGCGATAAGATTGACTCCTTTTAATAGTTCGCATGAAACCTGATCTCACAAGATTCTCAGAGTGCATTGACCGCAGAAAGTAAACATGAACGTATTTACTGGAAATAATGTGTCCAAGTATCCTGGAACACGCTGATAACAGTCTGACACTTGTTTATTTGCTCATCTTTGACGTAAAGACTGAGGTCTGGCTGTCTTTGATAAACTGGTTCTTGTAACTCGCATCATTTTGTGAACGAGTCAAGCTGTATACTAGTTATAATTCGCTTTCAGTGATTGCTATGAAAGTGTCTTTCCTGATGTTCATAGCTAAATATTTTTGTTTAGGGATGACGTTGAACATATTTTGGCCGACGTAGTGCGGAATGGGAATTGTTTTATATATATCATAACAGTCTCTGTTAGTTAAAGGGATTTGAAGTTCAAAAATAAAGTACACCGTTGTCATACGTGCCTTTGCTATCAGCAATGTATAAATCTGAGAAAGGTCTGTTTGGATGTTGTATAAAGGCAACGATAATTCCTTTGTCAACTGACTTTAAATTATGCTGAGCTCGTCCTCTAGTTAAATGGGTGTCAAAATGTGTATGTTGTAATATTGAACATTTGTTATGGAATCTAGCAGGGTATCTTGAATGTTTACTAGATTCGTGAGCATACTGTTAGCCATTATACTCGTATATAATATAAATTCGTTTACTGACTCCACAAGAGTTTTTTTTTAAATTTGAGTATTTATCAAAGAGCTGACTCTGTAACATGCTGTCGTAGTACTCGTGCTCGTTGATACCGTGTTGTAATTGAAGTAGTATGACGTCACAATGTGATTGTTTCTGTATGTTTGGACATATATTTGTTAAGTGATCGTAATAACTTTTTAAAACTTTAGTTCCTTGCCAGTATGGTTCCATGTTATAGTACACAATCATTTTCCATTTATCTTAAATTAGATACATATCTGAAATTTTGTCGAAATAAATGCTGTTGTTATTTTGTAATGGTATAATGTTTATTATAAGCACCATGAACCGCTGACGACGCATTAAAGATAAGAAGTTTATGTAATGTAGCTTGAATGTGGTTTTGTTTTTCTGTTAATTGATAACTGGTTTGGATTTTTGTTGCTGCTCGTCATGTTGATCTGATTTTTCGTGTACTGGTAATATTGATAATATTATGATAGGACTAGGTTTTAGTTTTGACGCTTACTACGCGCATGTGACCTTCTCTTCCTGGATGCAGTTCAACAATGCGTCCCTACGCCCACTTGCCTGCAGGTAAGTGTGCATCATGAATGATAACAATATCATTTAGCTGAAGGTTAGAATACGATCTCCGCCATTTGTTTCTTTCTGGTATTCCAGTTAGATATTCTGCACGCCAGCTAACCATATGTCGTTGAATATTTTCTGAGTTAGCTGCCACCTGGTTCTTTCATCACTCTCTGTTTCTATTATGGTCAAGATTGGACCACTCGTCAAAAAATGTGAAGGAGTTAAGTAATCTAAGTCATTTGGCACTTCATTTCGCACATAAAGGTCGAGTATTGAGACATGCTTCTAGCTGAGATAGTAATGTAGCGTACTCCTCGTACGTGAGCTTTTGATACCCCACTACTCTTCTCAGGTCATGTTTAAGACTCTTTACTGCCGCTTCCCACAATCCTCCGCTAGGCCAAGAGGGGGCAATAAATACCACGTAATTTGCATTTGACTTATATACATATATGATTTCAAGTTTATATACTCTTTTTCTAAAATTTTGTTTGCTCCGATAAAATTGGATTGCCCTTCCTTGCGGCTAGTCTTCTAACGGCTGATAAAAATGCTGCTGATGACAAATCTGATCCTAATTCGAGATGCGCAGCTTTGGTTACCATGCACATGAATACTGTCACATAACCCTTTGCGGTATTGGTTCCTTGGCCTCGGTGTTATAGAACGGGCGAGTAGGATTCGTGCTAGACTCGGGTAGATCGCCTATAATTTGCTGTTGTTTGTTAGGAGTGTGTCGCTTACATATTACACATTGATGTAATAGTTTTTTGACGGCTCTGTTTCCTCCTAATATCCAGTATTTCTGTCTGAGCCATGATAAAGTAATACGCGCTCCTCCGTGAAACGTCTGTTTGATGAGTAAATCTGTTAAGTGGCAAGTGGAATCATTAGTGCATGTTTCATGTCACTGCTGGTGTTGGCGTTCCTTAGTCGAAATCGAAGAAAGCCGCTGTTATCCAAAAAAGGATTCAAACTAAATACCTTGGTGTTGGATTTGATTTGTTTATTTTGTACGAATCTATCAATTTCTTAAAAGTAAATTCGATTTTGTTTGATTCTAACTTTGTGTTAAATACTTCCTGTTGTCCAGCTGTTTGATAATTGTATGTTGACAACCAAGAAGGTGATTGCCACTAGAGCAAATGCTTTAGTAATTGCGTGGCAGTCAATCCACGACTCGCACAATCGGCCGGGTTATCAGTGGACTTGACGTACTGCCAACTGTCTGATTTGATTACTTCGGTAATTTTCTTAACTCAGTTAGCAACAAAGGGTTTCCACCGATTAGGCTCGCCTTGTATCCAAGCTAATACTGCTTTTTGTGATCTTTACCTTGTGAACAATAACGCTTCACATAGCTCTAATCTGGGTAAAGATATTTTGCTGGTCGTCTTGCTTATTGGAACTACTCTTGTTTTCGCTGCGAGAATTACGACTGACGCTGTGCATATATCACGCTAGCATAGGCTTTCAGTGAGGCATCACAGAAGCCGTGAAGTTGAATGATGTTGATACCGTTTCTGCCGATCCATCTTGGAATTTCAAACTGATTAATGTTATCTATATCGGAACGTAATTTTAACCACTCTTCAAATATATTATCCGGTCTTTCTTCATCCCATTTCAGGTCTGCAATCCAAGCATTTTGGAATAGTAACTTAAGCTTTATAATTATAGGTTGCTAGCGATTGCTACAGAGACAGTATATTGTTCTGGTGACCTCGGGATTTAGGCCCCACGTCACTTTTGCCGCACATGCAATTGTTTGTACACGTCTGCTGCTTTTTTGCAGATTGCAGCGACGTGTGTGTTAAATGTGAGGCTTTTGTTTATGGTGAGGTCCAGTATTTTTATTTCATCAACTAACGTTATTTATTTTCCGGCCATGTAAATTCGGGGTTTTACGAGCTTCAGCTTCTTCGTTAGCAGCATTGGTGGACCCCGAAACATAAGGTCATTTAAACTGAGTCCAGATGACGTTGATTGTGACGCATTTAATACAACTCGAAGTGACGTTGTTGTCGAGTCAGCTCGATGTCTACAATGGTGTGGCAAATAATAAATCGGTGTCTCGTTACTTTTTGTAATGCGCATTTGACCTAGACTTATATATTTTTGTATAAACGATGTGTAACTCGTAGCGACGCTATCCTGCCTTATGATTTTTTCTCTAATTTAATAATTTGGGCAAATGCTCTTTGTCTTGACTGTCCCAATTTTTCATCTGCATCTGGATGCATAAGGAAGACGAACTACATATCTACCATCTTCCCGACGTTCTGTTGTTGATTGGAAGAACTGTAAACACTGATTGTCTTCTAACGTCATGTCAATGTCATGAACAAAACCTTTGCATTTCGTCGTCATTGAATAAAGCAACGTTACAATTTAATGTTCATATTTGCTGCGTTCCCGCATAGTATCCATCCGAAGTGCGTCTGCTAAACGATTGGGTGCGTGTCGGAAGATTTGATAATATACCTAGTCTGGCCATAAATACTGTTACAATTAAAAATAAGAAAGATATTACATTTGAATTTGGAATCTGTCATTTTTATACGATTGTTCATTGTATTTTCTAATTTTGGCGCCAATACATTGTACAATATTTTGCTATATTAAAATGGAGTGGGGTGATAAAGAAAACCGAATCGCTGTGATTGCATTACACAAAGTTGGTATGGAGCCGAATGTAATTTTTAAAACTCTCCATACGCTTGGTATTAGTCAAATGTTTGTGTACCGGGCTATTAATAGGTACAATGAGACCTTCTCTGTTTGTGACAGAAAAAGATCTGGCCGTCCACGTAGTGTTCGTACGAAAATGGTGGTCAAAGCAGTAAGGGAAAGAATTCGAAGAAATCCTGTCCGAAAGCAAAAGATTTTATCTCGGGAGATGAAGATAGCACCCAGAACCATGTCACGCATTTTAAAAGATGACTTAGGACTTGCAGCCTATAAGAGACGCACTGGTCATTTTTTAACTGATAATTTAAAAAAGAATAGGGTGGTAAAATCGAAGCAACTACTGAAGCTGTACGCAAAGGGAGGTCACAGAAAAATTTTGTTTACGGATGAGAAAATCTTTACAGTTGAGCAACATTTTAACAAACAAAATGACCGTATTTATGCTCAAAGCTCTAAGGAAGCTTCCCAATTAGTCGACAGAGTGCAACGTGGGCATTATCCGACTTCAGTGATGGTTTGGTGGGGTGTTAGCTATGAAGGAGTGACTGAGCCATATTTTTGTGAAAAAGGTATCAAAACATCGGCACAAGTGTATCAAGATACCATTCTTGAGAAGGTAGTTAAACCCCTTAACAACACCATGTTCAATAACCAAGTATGGTCCTTCCAACAAGACTCAGCGCCGGGTCATAAAGCTCGGTCCACGCAGTCTTGGTTGGAAGTGAACGTTTCGGACTTCATCAGAGCTGAAGACTGGCCGTCGTCTAGTCCCGATCTTAATCCGCTGGATTATGATTTATGGTCAGTTTTAGAGAGTATGGCTTGCTCTAAACGCCATGATAATTTGGAGTCCCTAAAACAATCCATACGATTGGCAGTGAAGAATTTTCCCATGGAAAGAGTGCGTGCTTCTATTGATAACTGGCCTCAACGTTTAAAGGACTGTGTTGCAGCCAATGGAGACCACTTCGAATAAGCTTTTTATATTTTGAATTGTTTTTTATTTATGTATTAAACTAACACACTGTAAAAGTAATAAATATTATTTGCAATAAAAAAAAATGTTTTTTCTTCGTAACAATATTTATGGCTAGACTAGGTAGGTATGATGATGATGGCATAGATATCTGCTCCTAACAGGAGGTCTACGGGACGACTTTCGTAGTACTCTGGGCCTGTTAACTGAATGTTTTCTATGTGTTCCCATATTGGTTTCTCAAAGGACCTGTTGGGCAGATTGTTAATTACGTTTGTCACGATGATAACGTCTGTGCTGATGGTGTGCTTGCTGTAAATTGACAACAGTTTGATGGTCATCATTCCTTTGCAAGCATTTGCTTTAGCCCCTACTCCAAATACAACGCCCTTGCAACGCTGACGTTGCAAACCTAGTAATTGAGCCGGGTTTTGTGTTATGAGAGAGGCTCAGGACCCTTGACCAATAAGAGCCCGCATTTCCTGTATCTTGTTTGCGCCTAGAGGACTCTAAAGAAGTGGATTTACTCTCTAGGTATCTTAATAGCTCTTGAAGGGTAGGTAGCTCCTTAGGACTATTCAAAGAGTCAACGTAGTCATCGTGCGTGTCTGAGTCCAACTTACTGTCGATAATGTACACCACCAATGAGTCCCAGGTACTGATGTCGACTCCTAGAGCTTTGATGGCATCAGACACTCATTCGCAATTTCGGGGGGTTTCAGCCAAATACCTCGCTTGGGAACGCATATGCTTCCTATTGAGTATTGCAACTATGAAGGCCCAGCGAATACGCAGTGTAAAGTGAGACTATGGAGTCGTAGACTCCACTTTCTTGTGAATAGACATTTTACCCGTTCTCGTACATTAAACCTAGTAAAATAAGTTAAAAAAAACCTAAAACGTCATAAGTATTTTGTTCAAAATTCTTATCTATCAACCGTGCCCATAGCCGGGGTCACAACCCTTCACAAACATCACTATCTAATAGTAGGTGTGGTAAGTACCTAATATATAAAATAATAATAATAAAAAAGTTGAAATGTACAGACAAAAATAAACCCAACCCATCCTTATCGTACTCCCAACCTCGGAACACCGTCGGAAAGGGCTTATGCGCAAAACGTCTCATTCGCAAAATGGCTCTCCGTAACTTAGAAGAGGCAATTTGGGATCGAGCGACATTTTGCAGGAGAAACATTTTGCTGATAAGGCAAACAAAGTGCAAGATTCCATGTGGTACCTAACCTCTCTACACTTTTTTTTTAAATCCACCCAAATAAGTAAATGTTTGTGTGTTTTACGCGACTTTTGTTACTGTGATTCTCTATCTACAATAGGTACCTCACATAGCAAGCCATATGATGTCCCCACTGCCGGGCACGGGTCTCCCTAGTAGAACCTACTTATTAGATCCTGGGGGTAATTGCCATAATCGCCATGCTTGGTGAGCGGGTTGGCTATTGCAGTAAGGCTTTAAAGTACGCAGTGGTCGCTGCTGCCCGTCCTCAGTCGAAAATCCCTTAGTCACCTTGACGACACCCACGGGAAGAGATAGGCTGGTATTATTCTTCGACCTAATCATCAATAAATAAGGTGATCGACGGGGTTCTGGACAGTTCTACGGCAGAGTTGTGAACCTTGAGGAACCCCAACGCAACTGAGGAAAAGGGGAAATAGGTATTATGGTATTAGAAGAATGTGACGGATTGTAATGCCATGGTCAAGTGGCAGTTGCCGTCGATACATTCTGTGTGTAATAGATCTGACACCTATCAGAGACATAAGCTGTAACAATGTAAATACCGACCGGCTACATACAGTTATCTGTATCTATGTGGGTACCCAAATACCTACTTATGTAAAGATACCTATTTCAAACATAGGTACTTGCTCATCTCTCAGCTCAGGTGTACCTAATGACAATTATCTACCAACTGCACTTATGCCTTTTACTCTACTACTACTAGATTCATTTCATCATAAAACCCTCCGAAAAATACCTTTCGTGTACTTATGGAAATACTTTTATTTATCAAATGCAAGACTCCACTTACCTATTTATGAATAGGTAATAGGTGCATTACTCGTATTATGGTCATTGGGGGAACCCACCCAATAGGCGTCTTGGGCACCTACCCCCTTCGTCGTGCGTGCAACAATCAAAATAAGCACATCACTTTGTGTCACAGCTCGAGGTTCGTGTCTTTACGTATAACATTAAGTTCAAAAACCTAAAACGTGGTAACAAAACATCGTTATCTCAAACGAAAAAACAAAATATTTTTGCTTGAAGCTCTTATCTACCAACAGTTCTAGTGATAGCAGAGGTGACCTTACTCACAACATCACTATCTAACAGTTGGTTTGGTACCTATAACTTAAAAAAATATTAATCATTATTTATTAAGTTGACAAAAAAAAAATAAACGTACCTAATTTGTGTGTTTTATGAATAAAAATAATGAAATACCCATTCATTAACAAATAATATAATATGGTATAATTATGGAACAAAATGACCTCTCCTAAACATTTTTTAAATTTCCAGTTATGTATCTCTATGGACTTTGACTTGATATTTGGTGGTTGTTACTATATCAACAGTGTGTTAACTAAGGAGTACACAACCTTGCAAAATATTAGTAACAAGGTCACAATAAAAACAATTTGACCTTGAACCAACTTGAACACAGCCAAAAACAGGTTGAATACAGCCTAAAGGAGTAAGTTTGTTTTCTTAAATCAATTAAACTAAATCTACAGCTTTTTAAAGTTTAATATTCTTAAAAAAATGGAAGAAAGACTAACACTACCTACGCCGATTGCTGGTCATTGGGTAGGT
The DNA here is from genome assembly GCA_945859575.2 of Herminia tarsipennalis. NCBI lineage: Eukaryota > Metazoa > Arthropoda > Insecta > Lepidoptera > Erebidae > Herminia > Herminia tarsipennalis. The sequence goes on along the minus strand of OX243834.2, from coordinate 692,274 downwards.
CACTAGGTGCCTAATGAGTTTAAGTTTTATTGAAATCATTTAATGATATCTTAAAACAATATTCTTCCCTTTTATTTATTTATTTAACACTTCCTGCAAATATTTTGCAAGAGACGGACCAGTCAACCTTTGGTTGGTAGCGAGAAGCGGGTGGGAGGTGCATATTATTTATATTATTACATTAAAACAAAAGATCAACTAAATAAACACAAAACATATACATACTAAGGAATAAATTTACAATATAATAAACAATATAATATATACATACAAAATAGCACAAACAAATATATAATTACCTGTACATACATTATATATAAAACCAACTGAGGTCGAATGATTACTCTTCTGCAGCTTCCAGATATAATAACTTCTATTGTTTTTAAACTTTTGCGATTTTTATACATATTAGATATATTTCGGGACTTAATCGCGTGAATTATATATAGGTAAGAACCTTTTATTTACCCGACGTTTCGATCGAATTGCACCGATTGTGGTCACGGGTCGACTCGACCGACTCGAAAGTCGAAAATCGACGAATATATCTAAAACAACTTCTATATAGCTGACGTACTTTATTTTTAAATACGAAACGGCTGGTGGACAATCTGATTTCCACAGGAAGCGCATTTCAAAGACGAAAACTGGGAAAGAAGAATGTATAATGCCTGAGCTGTGAGACGGACAGAGAAGTAAAAGGATATCAGAAGATCGAAGATTTCTTACATGGTTAAGAGCACAGATATTGAAAGTGAGAGGAAAGATAAATAGGAGCATTTCGAGAATAAAGAAGTGAGTAAAACAGGGTCAGCGCCCTAAGGCCACAGCTCTGCCAAATAGGCAACCATGTCAGTTGGGGGCGATAATTTAAAACATGGTCGTACTTACGAAGGTTAAAATACGAATCGAATGCAATTGTTGAGAAGACGATCGAGTTTGTTGAGCAGATCTGCATTCAGGTCGAGATAGCACATGACCATAGTCAATTGCCTCTGTGGCGCGGTGGGAGTGTATTCGACTGCTACGCAAGAGGTTGTGGGTTCGGTTACCACACGGGACACCAGTTTGTGTGATCCACAAATTGTTGTTCCGATTCTGGATGTACTTTGTGTCCGTGACTTGTATGTTTGTAAAGTCCCCCGCGACACAGGGCCAGTACAATGCGGGTGTCGTCTTTAAAAAAAAATGGAAAAATTTGCGTCTGAACAATCATAGTCTTGGTTTTAATTGGAAGAAAATTCTTAAGCCGATAAAGAGCCCGTAATGTTCCAGTAACATTTTGACTGACATTTGAGACTTAACATTGTGAGCTGAGCGTAGCTTCGATTTGCAAGCCGAGATCTTAACCCTCGAGCTAAAAGGAATGACCGTTCCATTGAAGGTATCAATATTATCACAGGTGTGAGAGATGGCATGTCGATTCTGCTGATCATTCTATAATGATGTCTTGACATTTCGTAGGATTTACATTTCTCTAAATCCCGGTTAACCTTATCAACTGCCTCAGTCTTCTATTTTGCCCTGTGAGTAGATTTGGAGGTCATCGGCATACAGGTGATACCTGCAAATACAAAAATTGCATTTTTGAAAGATAGAAAAATTTGAAGTCCAGACTCAGGAATCGAACCCGAGACTTCCGTAGCCAAACCGGGGCCAGAAGCGAACCACTTATCTGGACTATGTCACTAGACCTCAATTTTTTCTATCCCTTGTTGCTCGCGAGTTGGGCCCTCCTTGGGTGATACCTGCATTGAAGTCCGGAGGTAAAAAATGAGAACAGAAGAGGAGCGAGTATACCTTCTTGAGGGACGCCAGCATCGACATCAAGCCAGCTCGATGACGATTCGGAACTGAAGATAAGAAGAAAACCAATCCAGCGCAACATCACAAATCATCAGGTACGAGAGAATGGATAGCAATATCTCATGACTGGCGGTGTTAAAAGCATTAGAAAAGTCGACTAGAATTAGGACTGTAGTTTTGGTACCCTCGATAGCAGTCTTTACATCGCCAGTTACCTTCAACATTGCAATAACTCTGCAGAGCCCAGGTCTAAAACCGGATTAAAACGAACTTTTTTTTTTTAATCTAATTGTAATTTTTAATTAATGACTGCTCCGTTTATTCTTGTGCCTCTCAGAGAAGGTCTTGAGGAATCTTTCTTTTTAGTCTACGAGCAACTGCTTGGGTGTTCACAAGATTGACTGCCAACATATTTGGATGATTGGAGATCCGCTTCTTGTACGCATTTGTTCTATCTGAGATTTCTTCTATAACACTTTTGACGCAGAGGTCGTGATGGAGTCTATTGTTTGAGACATACCAAGGTGCGTTTGTTATCATTCTTAGTATCTTTGACTGGAGTCTCTGTATTATTTCAATGTTTGACTTTGCTGCCGTTCCCCAGAGTTGTAGGCCATATGTCCAAATGGGTTTTATTATGCATTTATATATAGCAATAGTTTGTTCTGAAGTAAGTCGTGATTTTTTATTTAATAGCCTGTACATAGTGCGCAACTGTTAGCCCATAGCTAACCGCTTTGTGAAAATATGCTTCTTCCAGGTAAGGTGTCTGTCCAAGTATATTTCAAGATACTTGGCTTGTTTCTTTTGCGGTAAAGGTATGCCGTTGAGAGTGACGGGTGGACATGTTTCTTTTCTGTTTGTAAAAGTAACCTAGACAGATTTGGTTTTGTTGGCTTTGATTCGCCAATCTTTGAGCCATTTTGATAAGTGATCGAGACTGTTTTGAAGCTTTTGTGCTGCAATATCTGCTGAATTGTCCACTGATAGGATTGCTGTGTCATCAGCAAATGTTCCAGTAACTACTCCATCGGTCGTAGGGAGATTAGCTGTAAAAAGCAGATACAATCCCATGACGCTGCCTTGCGGAACTCCAGCTTTGATAGCACATAATGACGTTAATTCTTCTCCCTGTTTTACAAAAAAGTGTCTGTCGCTTAGGTATGACTTTATTAGGTTGTAAAAGTTAATAGGTAAGTCCTTTTATATTTTGAAAAGAAGTCCGTCATGCCACACTCGATCAAATGCCTGAGATACCTATATATCCAGGAACGCTGCAACACTGTATTGTTTTGTTGTCTATGTACCTGTTCAAAAGTACCATACTTCCGACGAAAACCAAACTGATGGTCGGGTAGTAATTTGTTTGCGGTAATTATCGGGGATAATCTAAGCAAAATAACTATCTCCATGATTTTTGAGGGTATGGGTAACAGGCTAATAGGTCTGTATGATTGCACCTCAAACTAGATTTTTTCCAGGCTTAGGAACCATTATAACTTGGGCTATTTTGCATTGTGGAGGGACCATTCCTCTTCGTAGGATAGCGTTATACAGGAAAGTGAGAAATTTAATACCTTCCTTTAGCAGTTCCCTTAGGATTTTTCCTGTTATAAGGTCGTACCCAGGAGCTTTATTTGGATGTAAAGCCTTAATTGTTTTTTTTATTTCTTTATAAGTGAGCCTATTAATGGGAGGATCGAGTTGGTCAGTTTGGCCCAATAATTCTGTGACTTCTTGGATTTTGGAGGAGCCTGTATCTGGATTTGGTATAAAGACCTGTTTGAGATGTTCAGCAAATGTAGTAGCTTTATCCGCATTGCTAGAAGCCCATTCTGAGTTACTTTTACGGATAGGAGGTTGATTACTTGCTGGGTGTTTAAGTTCTTTAGTGACTTTCCACAAAAAGTAGTTTGTCTCTGCTGTAACATCAAGGTTTTCTAGAAATGTTTGTATGCCTCGGTTTTCATTGTCTTTTAATAGAAGTTTTAGTTTTCTTTGAAGATAATTTAGATGTTTTTTATCAGTAGGATGACCTGTTATTTGCCACTTTTTCCGAGCTTTTCGTTTATTAGCTAATATTTCTCTTACAGATGTTGGGTAATCCCTAGATTTTTGATTTTCGGTGTAGCTTCCTGTTCTTTGCTGCGAGCGTAGGTGTTTCTGCGTTCTGGTATCTTTGGGAATTTAAGGTTTTGAGGCTCTCTGTACATTTTACAACCTTTATAATTGGCCGGGTGATTTCCGTCACAGAGGACGCATTTTACACTGTCTGATCTGGTTTTCCTTGAACATTCGATCGAGAGATGGTCACCAGCACATTTAATACATTAAGGGCTCCGGCGACAGTACTTTTTAGTGTGCCCATACTGCTGGCATTTGGCACACTGTGGTAATTCACGTTTAGGTCGAGGAGGTTCAAAAGTTATGATGCAGTTCATGAGATTTTTAACCTCATATATGCTCTTATTGTTTGGGCTTGTTTATAATTCAACTATAAACAGTGGCAGTGGCTTTTTTGTTACTCTTTGTTTGATGTTCCATATATTGCTACTGTAATGCCCTATTTCTTCTAACGCCGCTTTGATTTCCTCAGGTTCGGTTGAGGGGTGTGTTAGAAGCTTGTAGGGAACGTAGAGGTTGTGGAAGGTGTAAGCTGATAATTATAAGAAAAGCTTTGATAGAATTGCTACGAGTATATCGTAGCAATTGTATGTATGTAAAGCTTGTATAGATATATAACTACAATATACTATCTCACGTCAGGAATATTGACTACTTGTGTGTCATTTGAGAATGTAACCTAATGAGTCATAACCAGTACTTACTGGGGGATAATGGTTCTACGGAACAGTATCTTAATTAGAAGACTATTTTCTGTTTAAGAAATGTCAGGATGTAATGTGTGTGTATGTATATTGTTTAAGGTTCCTATCACAGTTCAGTATTATCTATTCAGGGTAGTATAGAATAATACAAAGTAACAAATGGCAATCAGCATTATATTGTCAAAATACAATTCACTCTGGTTATATCAAGGAATTAGAGTAGGGAGGTATGCTAGTGTCACTTCCAAGAGGACCTATTGCCTAGGAAAAGAAGTGATAAGAAAACTAGGCCGTCTCCTAATAAAACATTTGCCATATACATTTGCTAATATGATATTTACATAAGCAATCTGCAATGTATCTATTTGACTGAGACTTAGATATACCATTGCAATGTCTTACTATATTACTACAAGGCAGATGATTCACAACTTACAGGGCAATAGATAATTAGACACATTGCAATATCTTTTCATCAGTCAATCAGCTAGTATACACAAACATTATACATAGTATAGAAAAACACTATTTATACAATACAATAGAAATAATATAAAGTAACTTTGAATAAGGATCGTACCTTCGCCGTCGAATGACACCAGAGAAAAGAGGCTAGGTCAGAATGTTACACTGCCCATAAAGGCTCCTCTCATATTTTTATCATGTGGGTAGAATCCCACAGTTAGAACTATTTAGGTACATTATTGATATTAGCAGCGTTTTCTAACATAATTCAACATTTAGATCGTTATACAACAATTTATATAAAACAGGTAGACACTAGATTACATTATCCAATCAATACAAATATTAACTGTAATAACAATATTGTTCCATCAAATACCTACATATGTGGGCAGGATCCCACACTAGAGCCTGTTTAACAAGTACATCTGTGATAAAAGAGTCTAGTCTAATTCGTTATTGACATTATCAGTTGCAGTCACATTGAGTATATTCACACATATCTAATATCATAAGCATCATAAACAACTGACACAGTATTAATCACAATACAAACATCATCCTAAAATATCTGTGGGTACATCCATAATATAAATAATTGGTTTATTAGATCTTTGAACTGTTCTGTGCCACAAGTAGGTATTTCATACAGTATAATACAACCACCAAACATAATTTTGCAGACACGGATGATCTTATAATCATCGCTATGATAACCAGTCAATACATTGTGATGGTTACACCGTCATCAGACTCCAGACCACCTCTCAAACCTATAAAACAGTTCCATCAAACCTTCGTTCGGTTTTATACAACATCACATAAACTGGAACAATCAATATTCCAAAACACATCTACATAGTAGATCAATATCCAACACATGGATTGATTATATATATGGCTATTTACATAGCCATATAGCCCCATATCTAACAGGTGCATGTTTTTAAGGACCACTTTAAAACTCCGTTCATGCTTGGGTTTGTACGTGTAAAACTCTGTGTTTCTAAGTTCTAGTTGGTGTACAATAGACCGGTATGTCTCTGGATCTTTTGGGTGTATTTTAACTTGATCGTTGTTAATAACTTTAAGGGTAAACATATCAAGGACGTGTTCATTAAGAATCTTGAGAAGGGGTTGGATATTTCCCACTTTGTCAACAAATATTGGTGGGGGCTTATTTATCTTTTCAATAGCAGAAATTTTCTCTCCCTTAGAGTTATCAGTATCTAAGCCAGCAAATCTGTTTGTTGTAGGTATTGGTGGATTCTGGGATAGCCAGTAAGTATCCAGTTTTGTTTGTTATTGGTGCCCATTCTTTTCTGGACTTGGATTAGGCCTCTTTTTTCCAGAGACTTGTGACCAATTAGCATCGTTGTTTGCACTGGGTCCAGCAGCTATATCTTGCGTTATGAGATTAGCATTTGGGTAATCACCAAGTGATAGTGTTCTAGGTCTAGACTCAAACATTCCTTTGTGGAAGATTTGTTGTGTTAGAGTTTTATTGCTAGTAATCTTGGTTTTTTGGTTGTTTGTTGTAGAGTTAAATTGTTCATTCAATTCAATTCCCACTGATATTCCCAGGAGAAGGCAGATACAACAGTGGTTGCCCGTTCCATTGACGTTGGCGCTAGAAACTGGTTTCCCACCAATCATACATCCTCTCGGCACGTTGCCCACCTTAGGATTGGGGTTATTTATTTAATGATGTGTGGCGAGGTTTTCTTCCTCAAGGGCCAGACAATTAAGCCAAGCCCCGTAGATGTTCGTGAGTTCAGAGGCCATTTCCTGCCTTTGATTAGTCGAGTCGAGTTTATTAACCGCCGCTCGATACTCGGCGTTTTTACTCGTTTAGCACCACCCAGGGGACACGTAGGGTGGGTTAGGAAAGATGGTAAATCCTACGGACGCGAGCAATTTCATCCCCAAAACCGGATTAAAACGAACTGAGAATATTGTTTTCATAGACAAACTATGACTATGAACAGAAGCTTCAAGGACTTTTGAAATAAAGGGAAGAATACATATAAGCCTGAAATGAGAAAGAACAGAAGGATTGGACGTATGAAAACCTTCCCCCATAACTTTGGGAACTGTCTGGACTCTAGCGAAAAGTTCACTAGATGAGTGACTGCCGGTAAAAGATGGTCTAGAATAGAAGTAATCATAAAACGATTAATCTTGTCGCAACCAATGGCCCCACACTTTACGGACATGACTTGTTTTTTTTTATTTCTGACGCTGCTACTGGAGAAAAGGAAAACGATTTTGCATCTACAAACTCTCCATTTTTTTTACATACATGGAGGTTTGGGTAAACTACCTACAGCTGACACTTAATAATAATAATAAAATAATAATGACTTACTGGGCAAATGAGACTTATGAACTAATGTTTCAAATGAAAACTGCAACTATCATCTGTATGCTGATGATCTTCAGCTATATACTTCCTGTCATCCAAAGGACTGCTCCGAATCTGTAATAAAGATGAATGAAGATTTACTTAGGATCTCCGACTGGGCATTTAGGAATTCATTAGTTCTCAATCCCAATAAATCAAAGTTCTTAATCATGGGGTCTAGGGATATAATAAGAAAGATCCAGAGCAGTATCCCCGTTTTGAGGCTTAGTGATTGCCCTATAGAGCAAGTGTTGGAAGCTCGCAACCTTGGAATAGTCTTTGACGGGTTACTACAATTTGAAACCCACATCCTTGAATGTGTCCGTAACTGCTTTTACCGCTTAAGGCTGCTTTATAGGGTGCGGCCATATGTTGACATGGAGACTCGTATTATGCCCTGTGAGTCTTTAATTTTGTCAAAACTAAATTATGCTGACACAGTATATGATAGCTGTTTACTTAGTAAAACCGAGAGGCTTATACAACGGGTGCAAAATGCTTGTGCTTGGTTCTGCTTTAATGTGCCACTACGTTCTCATATTACCCCGTTTCTTAATGATGGAAGCATGATGAAAATGTCTACCCGCAGGAAGTTTCATCTAGCTACGTTACTCTTTGGTGTAATATTAACCAAGAAGCCTGATTATCTATACAACAAATTAAGCTAGTCCAGTGATATAAACAAGCATAATACACGAGCTTCAACATACCTTCTCGTTACACCAAGACATCGTACTGCAGCCTTTCGTGGGAGTTTTAAGCTTGCCGCTACTCGTTGTTGGAACGATCTTCCGCCGCCTGTACGTACGCTGAAATCTGTTCATTTCTTTTAGCAAAAAGTATAAACAACAATTGCTAGACTTACAGACACAACAGACCTAATAATTCTTGAAATTATGCCGTTTATTCAATGAGCGCTCCTCGCTATCATTCCAATGATAAATCATGTAAATTTTATAAATTTTATTGCTCATCTGCAGTTTTCATAGGTACGCACTATTTAATACAGTTTAGGTATTTTAATGGGTAAAATAAATAAAATAAAATAAAATAAGCCTTTATTGCTGTAACTTGCAGTATACAATATGAGTAATATAGTCTAGATACTCGTATTACATATTTCAGTTTTTAAGGATGCATTTTGTTTAGTTTCAATTGTTACATTGAAATTAATACTTATTATTAAATACTTATATCGGGAACCGGTTTTTCTTTTACAGCTTGTCCTTCGACAAAGGCCTCCTCTAAGGATTTCCATTTCATTCTGTCCTTTGCAGTACGTGTCCATCCTGAACCAGCTATCTTTTTTATGTCATCCTCCCATCGTTTGCTTTGTCTACCTTTGCTTCTTTTACTATCTCGCGGGTACCATTCTGTTACTATTCTCGTCCACTTCTCTTTTTCTTCCCTTAGCATATGTCCTGCCCATCTCCATTTCAGGCGCTTATAGGTGGTATGTATGTTTTTAAATTTAGTTTTGTTTTTTATATTTTGTAATTTCACTTTAACTTTTATTTTTACTCCGCTCCTTTCTATACTATTTTGTCATACTTGAATTTTTTTAGCTTGTTGTCTGTTAGTGCCCATGTTTGACATCCATATGATAGACAGGGAAGGATGCACGTGTCATATATTTTCCTTTTATCTTTGATAGGCATGTATCTGTCCTTCATGACTTCGCTCAGAGACCAAAATCGTCTCCAAGTGCTTGCTATCCTTCTGTCTATTTCTTTTTTCATTGTATCTTCTGTTGATATTAGTTGACCTAAATATATGTACTCTTTTAATGGGTGTGGGCCGTGTGGTGCCGGCTTAAGAATAGTACCACCCCATCTCTTCCCGTGGGTGTCGTCAAGGCGACTAAGGGATTTCACTCCGGAGGACGGGCAGCAGCGTCCTCTGCGTACTTAAAGCCTTACTGCGATCGCCAACCCGCTCGCCAAGCGTGGCGATTATGGCAATTACCCCCAGGATCTACATACCAGTAGGTTCTACTGGGGAGACCCGTGCCCAGCAGTGGGCCATCATATGGGTTGATATGTATGATATGTTTTAATGGGTACTTGGTAAAAACTTTAAATTCAGTCAAAACCGAAAAACTCTAAGTTCTAACGTCAAATGCAAGTTTAAAATCTATGGTCAAATCTGTCAAACGTTTCCCGCGTGATTTGGCTGCGTTCAATACTAATTACACTTTACAAAATAATAACTAACCTTAACAAAATAATATTACAAAATTAAATTACCCATAAAATATGCTTTTTATTATTATTATTATTTTTATTTTTTTTACTATTTTTAAATATATACTTATATAAACTTTATTTTTTCTGTTTATATTTATTGTATACTTTCCTATTATATATTGACGGTTAATGTTCGTGTCGTCACTTTGGTCTTAGCAGAATACCAGCGCAGCTCCTCATTAAGCGGAGTTGCAATCTAGCTGAGCTAGGACCATTTTTGTCTCTCGATACTACTATTAATTGAATTTGTACTACTTACTGTATTTATTCTTTTCTTTTGAGGACAAAATAAATTTATTTCTTTCTTTCTTTCTTTCTTTCCATAACCTGAAAATCAGGAAGCTGTCCGACGTTACAACACTCGCACCATCGAGAGTGCGTTTGAGCGAAATAGAGGCACCAGAGTTTTCGCATAGTAGCTAGGCAGACCCTGTCTGGCGAAACAGCGGATGGCAAAACTGTTACTTCAAAGTTCGAGACACTCGAGGAAATTGAGAGTATTTCGATAAGACAAAAGGGCGTAAGTGCCATCAACATACGCTCTTCTGCTCATGCAGAAGAGCGTATGTTGTCCATGCTCAGTGTAACCCTACACTGAGCATGGTCCGACATGCTCCTGTCCGGTTTTATTTGTATTTTATAACCACATTAAGTTAATAACAATATTTTACCTGACCTTAACTAAGTTGTAGCAGGACTTATGTTTAAATTGTATCTATAACATTTGGTATGTACGTAGGCCTCCGGGTGTCAGAGGGGAGCAGCTGCCCATGCCTTTAGAAAATTGGAAATAAAATAAAATCAGCCTCAGTGGGCACAACATTATCATCATCAACATCTACTTACAACAAAGGTAAAAACTACAGAAAAAAGAAGAAAATGAAAGAAAATAATTTTATTTGTCACAGCAGTGTACAAGAGAAGATCAAACTTAAACTTAATGGTAATTTTGCGCCGGACAAATAGGATCTACATCAGCTATTTTTGCCAGTCCGTAAACTGCAATGCTGGTATTCTCGTAGGCCCTACATTTGTTTTTGCTGCCGCTGGTATTTTATGCATTGCTGCATGTATGTGACATGCAGCAATGAAAATACCAACTAAAGTGTACAAAATCTTATTTATAATATAACTTAAAACACTTAAATATAAAACCTTTACACAACTGACACTTAAATGTATACATATATTTTCATACTAGCTGTGCCCCGCGGTGTTACCCGCGGTTTATTAGCCTATGTTTTAATCCAGGGTGTCAGCTAACTCCATACCAAATTTTATTAAACTCGCTCCAGCCGTTTAGCCGTGAAGAAGTAACAAACATACACACTCACATACTCACAAACTTTCGCCTTTATAATATTAGTGTCATTATTCGGAACACTTTTTATTTCTACCTTAACCGAGTCTAAAGACATAAATTCGAAATTCTCATAAATGAATACCTACGTACATTGTAATAGGTACTTTTGCGACCCATATTTATTCGTAGGTATTAACATTGAGGGTGTACGGGTGGCCACCCCCAGGGGGTGTCATCTCCTAAACGATTGGGTTGAACGAGCGGGGGTCACAAAGGTCACGTTTTAAATTAAAAAAAAAAAAAATCGGTTGTCTGTAAAGTCGGTTTACTGACGATAGTTGAACGTGACAACGTCATAAGAAAATACTGATGGAATAGTTTCATTGTTCAAAAGAAAATTTTAATTTTGTTTGATAGATATTTTGTATGGATATAGAGAAGGAGGTAAATGGAAATCACAATTGTATTGATCAAGTAACATTTAATTTTATTTGTACGCATAAATACAATTAAGTCAATTTTTATTTATTTATTTTTACAATGAAACGCCACAAAGCGAGGTAATGCCTCATTTTTATCGTGCGTTCAGCCGGCACCATCGAATTATAAGATGTTGTCACGTCCAAAACTTACTTAACTGGTAACAAATGATAAAATTTAAAATATTAATTCTAAAAAAGAATGGCCGTTAGTCGTCACGCAGAAAGAGAATAGAGAGCCAGCCGCCGCGACGTCGCTACGCCGCGCCCCCAGTCTCTCGCAGACTCCTCGCCGTTAGACGGGTGCTCCAGACCTACATCACAACGTCACATTTATATCTGCTCACCTCTATTACTGCCCCCGTTGTTTTAATTACAGTAAGTCCTGTGTGTAAGTAACACGGCTTACTGTTATTATAACAACAACAGTACAGTACAAGCACAGTACAAAATTGAAGCGGCGGCGGTAGCCTAATAGCTAAGGCATCGGACTCCCAATCGTGAGGTTGCAGCTTCGAATACTGCCCATTATACCTACTACCGACGTCAACCCACTCCTGACAGAAGCCGTTGAGCTTAGCTGGAGGTATTAACAGGATTGCTAGTAACGTGGGACCTGAGCTGCACTGCCACTTTGCTAATTTTTTTTTTTTTTTTTTTTTTTTTTTCTCCGAAACTGCAACCTGGCAATCTGTGTTTAACACAATGAGCCACTCTTGTGTTGTACTATCGTACTGGTTATTTATGTAGTAACTTAAAGAAGGCTCCAGTGAACATTCCTCTATAGTATAACTATATAATGTTATTCATATCTGCTTATCAGAGAGCAGATACTGTGTCTTCTAAGTCTCGTATGTCTCACACTTCCTTCGCCTTCGAGTCTTGATGCCAGCTCATTGGTATGTGTCGATAACCTTTTTTGGTAATTTCTACTGAAGTTTGCTATTTCTTGCTTAATAGTTTTCATTTCCAGATCCATATATATGTATTTATTACTTATGTAATACGGGATATTTAACATGTTTCGTATGGCCTTACTTTGGAACCTTTCCAGGATTTCAATGTTGCTGTGGCTCGCTGTACCCCAAAGCTGTATGCCATAGGTCCATACGGGTTTTAAGATTGCTTTATATATTGCTAGTTTACTAGTGCTAGAGAGTCTTGAATTTCGTCCAATTAACCAATACATGGATCGCATACGGGCGTCAAGTTGTTTACGTTTGCTCCAGATGTGCTTTTTCCACGAAAGGCGTCGATCCTGATGCATGCCTAGGTATTTAGCTTCATTGGATTGTGGTATTTGTGTATTATGCAAACTAACAGGCGGGCAAGTCTCTTTTCGTAAAGTAAACGTGACGTGCACAGACTTGCTCTGATTTACTTTAATTCGCCATAGGTCAAATTTCCATGTCTGATAGATGATGTTGTAGATTATTAGTCGCTGTTATATGGTTATCGCTCACCGATAGGAGAGCTGTGTCATCGGCATATGTAGCAATAGTGGTATCAACATGAATTGGCAGGTCAGCGGTAAATAAAAGATATAGTACAGGACCCAGTATACTGCCTTGAGGGACTTCTGATAGTATACTGCACAAATCGGATGTTTCGCTCTTGTATTTGATTTCGAAGCTGCGGTTACTTAAATAAGATTTCATTATGAATAAAAAGCTGTGTGGGAGCGCTTTTTTAATTTTATACAACAGCCCTTCGTGCCAAACTTTGTCGAACGCCTGTCCTATATCCAAAAACACAGCTGAGCAATATTGCTTGTTTTCAAATGTCAGTCCTATGGTGTTTACAAGTCTATGTACTTGTTCTATGGTGCCGTGTCCTTCGCGAAAACCGAACTGGTGCATAGGTATTATCTCGGTTAAGTGGGGACGCATCCTATTTAGTATTATTCTTTCCAGTAGTTTTCCTAGTCATAGTCATAGTAGTCATAGTAATTTATTGGTAAGGAATTCTTACATGTCACAAAATTATAATTTAATAAATTAAGGTACAAAAATAAAAATAGTCATAAACAACAAAAATTAATAATAATAATGTCAACAAATGAATAGCATAGCATAGCATGTCAATAAAATAGAAAAAAATAAAAGTAAAAAAGGCAATAGTCGAATAGAGTGCATAATGTCAATAAAATATAAATAAGTCATACAATAAAATAAAAACAGCAAAATATCAGTTACAATGAAATTATAAAATAAAAATAGTAGGTAATGTCAATGAAAAATAATTATAATAAAAATAATATATCATCAAGTTAGTAATTCGTCAAATGAGTAAAATGCTTGCTCGATAAGCCACGTCTTTAACCTGTGCTTGAAACTACATGCACTGGTCGCACTAGTGATGAATGCTGGGAGGCGGTTATAAACATCTGGGCCCATCACATGAGTTGTCTTGGAAGACTTAGTAAGCGTCCTCGAGACAGTAGCTAGCAATCCTCTGCTTCTAGTATAGTACGAGTGACCATCGCCGATCTTAGGGTATTTATTCTCGTTCATTCTTACGTACACTGCAACCTGATATACCACTATCGAAGGTAACGTAAGAATGCCTAGGTCTTTAAAATTCGGCCTAACAGATGTTTCGCGTGAAACTCGAACGATGGCTCGTAGAGCACGTTTCTGCATTCGAAAGGCGCGTTGCCAGTCAGCAGCGCGACCCCACAACTCTGCTCCGTACTGTAGCACGGAGTGCACCGTAGCGAAGTAACAGGACCGTACTTCTCTTGTAGTCAGTACACGAGAAATTCTACCAAGCGCAAAACACGCACTGCCTATTCTACCGCAGATTTTATCTATGTGGATTTCCCACTTTAGGCACGCATCCAACTCAAATCCAAGAAAAGTAGTGGTGTTTACTTGAGATAGGCTAGCTCCATTCGAAGTCACATTCATCTGTCTTGTTGACCTTCCTGATAGGACGAAATGGATGAAGTGTGTCTTCTTTAAGTTTAGTGCTAGACCGTTTGTGTCGAACCACAGCGCTAGCTGATTCGCGGTCTGATTTAATTTCAGCTCTAGTTGATCTACTGACCCTGCCGTCACCACAGCTGCAACATCATCGGCATACATTAGGACTTGTGCTTCAGTCACGGCTTCAGGCAAGTCGTTCAACAGCAGGGAAAACAGTATATTTGAGATCGACGAACCTTGAGCAACTCCCATCTCTGTTTTTACGGGATCTGACCTCTCCTTTCCTTTGTTTCCTACCACTATTTGCATTCTATCGCGCAACATATCTGTCAATAAAGTATGCGATGTGCTATTTATGCCGTAATGCCGCAGTTTTACAGCAAGCACGCTACGGTCCGCTACATCGAATGCTTTCGACAAGTCGCAGCAAATAACAGCGACTTGCTTGTTGCACTCTCGTGCAGACATAATCTGTCTAATTAGCTCACGAGCTAAAGAGGTGGTCGAGCGCCCTTCACGGTACGCATACTGGCAGTCTGAAAGGGCTTTGGTCTCAGATAGGAAGTTTGTTAACCGCGAACTTAATCCGTTCTCGAATACTTTTGCCACCGCCGGGATAATCGAGACTGGCCTGTAGTTGTCAATGCAGTCTCTTTTACCTTTTCCTTTAAATAAGGGGGACACCTTACTTAACTTCAAAGTTGCAGGAAATGTTCCAGTTCTTATACAAGTGTTAAATAAGTGAGCGAGAACGGGGGCCAGAGGGGCTGCAACTAATTTAAGAACTTTTATTGAGATACCATATGCATCTTTTGATGGTTTCGGAGGAACGCGTGTTGTAATTATGCGGTACACTTCATGCGCGCTAAAAGATGTAAATCTCAACGAACGGTCTGCTTGCGGTCTCGCTTTATGCAGAACATTCCGCACAAGCTGAACATTGGCACTCGGTGCACCAGACGTCATCGCTGCGTCTACAAAGCGTTTGTTCATAGCATCAACCAATGCTTTTTTTGTGATGAACTGTGTTCCGTCTAATTGTAGAACAATGTCTGTGAGATCGATCCGTGGACAATTATTTTTACCACGCTCTTTGTTTACTACTTCCCACATAGCCTTGGATGAATTATCTGAAGATTGTATTTTCTTAGAGTAAAAGGCAGCTTTTTTATTTAATATTAAGTTTTCGTAATGCGTTTTCATGTCAATGATTAAATTGTCAGTTTCGTTCGTAGAATTATATTTACAAATGTCAAGGATTTCAAATAATAATAATTTATAATCTTCTATGTCAGTGGTTACCCAGGATATTTTAGATTTATTTGTCATACACGCCTTTTTTAAAGGAAAACAGATGTCAATCTTATTAACTAATATATTGATAACTGCAAACGCTATTTCACAGGGCCTTCTATATAGTATTCTTATTTCATCCCAGTCGATGCTATCAATAGACGCCGCAAAGTTATCTTTATTCGTTTTTGAAAAAGATCTAACATAGCGTGAACCTCGGTCTACAACACAGTCACTGATTAATACCTCGCACCTGACCGCCAAGTGATCACTTAAATGCGTCACAACAGGCGCCGTAGTCACCGAACCCGGTAGGAGATTTGTATAAACATGATCCAGGCATGTAGCTGTTGACGAACATATTCGTGTGGCAAAATCTACGTGACTCGTCATGCCATGGGCCGACAGCATGTCTACCAGCCTTTTTACGCTGTTTGATACATGATTTAATATATTAATGTTAAAATCGCCCACAATTATAATCTCAAGCCCAAGACCGATAATAGTATCGAGCAAGCATTCGAAATTGTCTAAAAAATCGTTATCATTAATTAAGTTGGTCCTATAAATACAAATAATAGTAATTTCGTAGTCAAGTAAATCTATAGCCGATACTTCGCAGTATTGTTCTATAGATAACGATACTAAGTCAACATTTTCGACACACTTCAACCCATCACGAACGAATATACAAGTACCGCCGTGCGATATTTGTTTCCTACAATAACTAGACGACAACTTATACCCGTTCACATTTATGCATTTTAGTTTTTCTGCCGACAGCCAATGCTCTGATAATCCAATGACATCACACTTCAACTCACTGCGTAATAAAACTTCCATTTTATTTGCTTTTTTATCTATCGATGCAATATTTTGATGGCATATAATTAAATTCTTTTTTGTGCATCCGACGTTGACATCATACAGCACAGGCGTGGTCGTGTTTTCGCTACTGAGCTGTCGCGGTGATGTGGGGACCGGTTTTGTCGGTGCCAGCGCCGGTGCCGCCCGCGCCTCCCGCGCTGACGCCCCGCTCTCCGCGGGGCCGTATGCGAAACCAGTCTGACACCTTTACTCGCGGTGGCCACGACGTTGGCGAACAAAAAAGTGCATACAGGCTTTCCGGTACGCCAATAACGAATGCAGAATGTTTGTCGGTTTTTATATCGCGCTTTTCAACAAAATATTCTTCACTTTTTTGAATTTTATTCATGTAGTTTATCACGTTTATCGCAGATGTATCCGGCTTAAATGACCACGCTTGGATATATTTTGTACGCTCAACTGTTTGCAGGTGTTCGTCAACTTTTCCTGCACCAACAACAACTTGACGCGATTTGCGTTTTCGGTCAACTGTTTGCCAAGACTCATTACTATTTTTTTTTTTAGATATGGTCTCTTCAATTACAGGTGGGTTTGTCGGGCACTTCGTTGATTTAGTGGCCACAGGAGTTGTGTTTGCCGTTAACTTGCTTGTGGTAGTCTCGTTGTCTGCTCGGCTTACCTCGGGAGTCTTCGGTGTATCGATCGTGATCGAGTTAGCTACTGCAGCGCTTGATTTTTTAGTATCCGCTGTAGATCCGTTGCCTCGCTTTTTTCCTGCAGCGGCATTTGAAGCGTATGTGTTTAGCCGCGCTTGACGGATAGGTCGCTGCACCGCTGAGTTGGCTTGAACACACGGGGATGTAGGTGTGATCAGCTGTTTTTGTTTACCCTCAACAGCTGATTTCAATTTCTCCATAATGTCACTTTGGTTTTTAATAACGTTGTTTTGTTCGTTCACTTTTACTTCCAGCGCACTGATTTTACACGACAGGTCCACTATAACCTTATGTAATTCGCGAACAGCACTTTCAATTGATATTTGCGCCATTTCAATTATTGCCGAATTATAATCTAGGAGCACTATGTTCACCGCATTAGAGCGAGACAGATACTTCTCCTACCACTGGAAGAAGACTGATGGGTCGATAGGAACTCGTATCGTGGGGGGGCTTTCCGGGTTTCGGTATCATTATTATTTGCGCGATCTTCCACTGAGCGGGGTAGGTAGTCAGTCTCAGGCATGCATTGAAAATTATTGTCAGCAAGATGATGCCTTTCTTAGGTAGGTGTTTCAGCAATGTAGCGTCTATCTGGTCATAGCCCGGCGCTTTACCTTCATGTAGTCTATTTATTTCCCTTTTCATTTCCTTTGGAGTTACGCTCTTGTGTGGCAAACACATCTGTGTGGGTGATTCTAAATACTTACAGATCTTCTCATCGTTATCCGGGTAAGTGCTCTTATTTGGGTGAAAGACTTTTTGCAGATGGTCGGCGAAAAGTTCAGCCTTTTCAGCGTCAGATCGGGCCCAAGATCCAGCAGGCGTCTTTAGTGCTAGTATTTGCGTTTTTGGACGTTTCAAGTTTTTAGTCACTTTCCAAAGAGAGTAATTCGTATCTTTAGTCGGAGAGAGTCTGCTCAAGCAAGTTTGGAGGCGCTCATTGTTGTTAAGGTCTATCATATTTTTTAGGTCCTCTGACGCTTTGTTAAATTTCTTTTAATCGCTAGGATAGCCAGTGTTGTGCCAAATTTTCCTTAGTCGTCGTCTTTCGTTCACTTTGTCTTTAATCTGTTTTGGGTGATTATTTAATTTTGGGTACTTATTTTCAAAGATCGGTGTAGAGATTTTTGCCGCCAAATGGCTTATTGAAGGATTACCCAATTCTATTTCCTCTGGTGTTTTTAAAGATATACTAAGATTTACCTTAGAGCTTATTATTCTATTAAAAACATTCCAGTTCGTATTCCTATTATATAATTGAGGCGCAGTTTCAACCATCTGTACCTTACCACTAAAGTTCAAAATGACAGGCGTATGGTCTGATGAGAGGTCAGTGCTTTCCTCAATGCAAATGTAGCATTGCGGAATGTTCTTGAGAATGTAAAAGTCCAGAAGATCAGGCAGTCTGTTGCAGTCAGTAGGCCAGTATGTAGGACTCCCGTGGCTAGAACAGTGGAGATTTAGGTCATTTAATGTAGCATATAACTGCCTTCCTCTTGGTAGTGTTAGCCGGGATCCCCAGTAGAAATGTTTCGCATTCCAATCACCGCCGCATATAAACCGATTACCGAGTTTTTCAAAGTAAGTAGTGAAATCACTTTTAGTTATTATGTGTCTGGGTGGACAATAAACTGCTGACAATATGATATCTGAATGTCCATCTTTCACTTTTACAGATGTCGCTTGTATTTTTTCTGTGCGGTATTCTTCCAGTAGATAATGATTTATGTTTTTCCTGATTATAACTGCTGTACCACCATGGGAGTTACCTGACGGGTGATTTGTGAGGTATGTGTTAAAATTTTCAATATTTATGTAAGATTTCAAAGTCAGTCTTGTTTCTGAAATTAAAGCTACGTCGATCCTTTCAACGTTCAGGAAAAGCTTGAGTTCAGGTATTCGTTCAGTCAATCCGTTGGCGTTCCAATTTACGACCCGAAGGTTTACGGACATTTTTGTAAGCATTTGGAGATAAGTTGGATCATACGATCCATCATGTTGTCGAGCATATTGCTCATGATGTTCTGGAATCGGTCGAACATTGTATCTAGGATATTTACAAAGTTGATCTGGTCTCCAGTATCCATATTTTTATTTGTTATAGGATAAGTCCTATTCTTGACGGTGTATGCATAAGTGTGTTTGTCGGTTGGCCGAGGCTGGTTTTTGTTTAAAGTGTTTGCTGTGTTTGTATTTTCAGATGTTTCTTGCGTGCTTTCAGTCTGTTTTTTGTTGTGATTGTTGGTTGACCTGGATGGTGTTTTTAATATAAGTTCTTTGTACTGTTTGTATTTTTTACAGCCTTTATAGCTAGATGGGTGTTTTTCCTGGCAATTGGCGCATGTAGCCTCAGTATTTGGTGATTTAGTGGATTCACTTGAAGGATGTGCCTGTCCACATTTCACACATCGGAAAGGTCTACAGCATTGGTTTTTGGAATGTCCAAACCTTTGACACCTTTTACATTGTAATATCTCTTTTTTCTTGTATGGCGCTTCAAAGGTAACTTTCATGTAGCCAAGTTTGTCGACTTTAAATATGTCTTTGTTGTTTTGTTTAGGTTCTAAGTCCACATAGAAAAGAGGGAGTGGGTCTTTAGTTTGTCTGTGTTTTACATTGACCACTTGCCTTACTTCATGTCCCAGCTCTTTGAGGTTATTTTTTATATCTTCAGTATCTTCAGAGGAATGGAGCCCACGAAGAACCACCCTGTAGGATCGTTCACTTTTCAATTTGTATGTGTAGTGACTTATGGCATTAGAAATGAAGTTTTCACGAATTATTTTATACGTATCAATGTCACTAGGCATAATTTTAACTATGTGTCCTGATTTTAGTGTAGTCATGGTATACATGTTGGTTTCTACTAGGTTGTTAAGAACGTGTTTAAGGGATGTTACATTAATCACCCCAGTTACAAATATGGGTTCAGGTTTTGATGGTTTAGGTGCATGCATACATTGGGGGTGTTGATTCAGTTGTATCTAGGATCTCGAACCGATTTTGTGTTGATACAGAGTATCTGGTTTTTGGTAGCTTTTTCGAGTTTTGATTTATGTCTGGACTCTTCTCTGACCTTTTTCTTTTAACTGCTGGCACTTGGTCTTTCTGCCAGATTTGTGTGTTTTCAGTGTCTTTGGGTAATTTGGTCAAATTTTCACTTGCCATAGTTGAAAATTTGTTCATACTTCCAACTGAGTGGCTTCTTGATCTTTTTTTTTTTTTTTTAAAAGACGACTCCCGCAGTAGGGTACAAGCCCTGTGTCGCGGGGGACTTTACAAACATACAAGTCACGGACACAAAGTACACCCAGACTCGGGACAACAATTTGTGGATCACACAAAGTGGTGTCCCGTGTGGGAATCGAACCCACGACCTCTTGCGTAGCAGTCGGACACACTCCCACCGCGCCACAGAGGCAGTCCATCTGTTAGTGAACAAGCTTGGATGAAGTGCCTGTTGCACCAATCTCTTCTGACCAGTTGTATTTACTGACAAAGAAGCCTGGGTACCCACTTCTACGCAGTCTTCAACACCTTGTTGGGCTTTCTTTTTCGGACCAGTAATATTTATTGCAGAGGCAGCCTGGGTTCCTACCACCTCACAGTCTTCGGTAACTAATTTCTCACTCACAGGCCCGGATACCTGTGAGCGCCGGGGGCTAGCCGGAGGGCATGGCAAAACACTTTCCTTATTTGTACTCATCATGATTGAAATATTTGGGAGATTAGATACAGTTGCTTCCCACACAACTGCACACAGTATTTTTTGAGGTGATTTAGTTCCTCAAGGCCTCTGTTTACCACCACAAGCAAGCTTGTGACATCGGGTTAATTACCGCCGCCCGGAACTCGGCGTTGTTGCTCGTTTAGCACCACCCGGGGGAGACGTGTAGGGTGGGCCTAAGAAAGGTGGTAATTCCTACGGACGTGAGCAACTCCCTCCTTGGATCCCTAATGTCAAAGTTGAGTACGGGACAAACTAGAATCATCAATAATTGCACGCCTGCTTTGTCCTATAGTAATATCATGGAAAATATTTTAAGATCTAATTTTAGTCAGGACAGCACTATAATTATTTTTGTCGGTGATAGGGGAAATGTAAACAAAAATAGGTTTTTAAATTATTTTGAGGAGTTGTCCAATTTAAATGTAAAAAAAATTGTTATGTTTTCATTTCCCCTGAGTAATGGATTATCATAGGAAGAAAACTCTATTAGATATAATTTGAATAACCTTATGCATCAACTGACATGCCAAATTAATGGACCTTTTTATAATAAATTTCATTTTATTGACACTAACAAACTTGTTAGTAAATATTTTTATTTGACAAAAGATAGATATTATCTTAAAAATAGTTGTAAAAGACAGATAGCTGTTTCGCTATCTTTTTATATTAATACTTCAGCCAAGAATTTGGCTACTCAAGTTGCTTCTATTGAGCAACAAAATTATGACATTCATTTTAACTTAGCCAACAATTTGGCTAAAGCACCTGACATTAATAATGATAATTTATGTATTAATAATAATTATAATATTGACATACCGAATAATTTAAATTAAATTTTAAGACAATAGAGAGTACCTCTTGCACACATACTTGTGCACTACCACTTGAAAATTATTCTGTTATGTCAAAACAGAACAATAATTATATTAATAAAATTAACCTGGTGCATCAGAATATCAGAGGAATGACAGGAAAAGACTTGGAATTGGAATTGTTCATGAATGCTGAAGCTATTGATATTTTATGTATTACTGAACACTGGCTAAAGAGCGATCAGTTCATGTTTAATTTCAACAATCACCAGGTAGGCAGCTCGTTCAGCAGGGAACTGGCTATACATGGTGGTTCACTAATATTAATAAATAAAAATCTTAAATTCAAAGAACGCCGTGATATTGTTAACTTCTCTGTTGAACGTAGCATAGAAATAGCCTGTGTAGAGTTGAAGCGGTTTATTGTATTGACTGTGTACAGACCACCTTCAGCACAATATCATATTTTTGAAGATGTTATGGATGAAGTCTTGCATAAGGTAACAAACCTTAATAAAAATGTAATAATATGTGGCGACTTTAATGTTAATTTATTAGAGAATACTACTTCAAGTATGAGGATTTTAGCTCTATTCAAATCATTTAATCTGTGTAATTTATTTTTAGAGCCTACCCGCATAACTGCCACTACAGCCACATGTTTAGATAATATATTCACAGATATTATTGTAGATAACAAGAGAGTAATTAATCAAATGGATTCTGACCACTGTGGTCAACTTATTTCTTTTGATATTAAAAGTAGAAAAGTAACTAAAAAATGTATAACTGTTATCCCTAAAACTGTCAGTCGATTTGAGAGTTTCAAAAGCCGCCTCATTTGTAACCCTCCACTGTTGAATGAGGACAGTGATCCTAACATTTTATATAAAACATTCTTTAATAAATTTTGTCATAATTTCGATTCGGTTTTCACTCCCAAAACGATTATGGTTAAGGGGAATGCAACTTTTAGTGAGTGGGCTACTGTCGGCCTACATAAAAGTAGAAAAAGATTATATGAGCTGTATGATGAACGAAAGTATAACTGTTGTGAAAGATTTCAAGCTTATGTAAGAAATTATGCTAAAACATTTAGGCAGACTTGCAAAACAGCAAAAGCTTGCTACCTTAGTTCACAAATTAAAAACAGTGATAATAGAATTAAAATGACTTGGGATATTATAAATAGTGAGACCGGAAGAGTCAGAAGTCAGAATAATGATTACTGTCTTAAAATAGATAGTAAAACCATCACATCGGACATAGAAGTAGCCACTGCATTTGAAAAATTCTTTACTGACATTCCAGTCTCCACTACAAAGTCATTGAATTCCTCACCTATTGTTGCTGAGTCTATCTTGATTAAAAATGTTAATAAATGTGACATCACTTTTCAATTTGATTATGTTACACATATAGATGTCATAAAAGCTTTTAATTCTATTAATGTTAAGAAGACTACCGACCTCTGGAGTAACTCAGTTGTGATTACTAAGTCTATAATTTCTTTTATCGCGCAGGACTTGGCTTTTATATTTAATAAATGTATAGATTGTGGTGTATTTCCTGATTTAATGAAATATAGTAAAGTAATACCATTGTATAAATCGGGTAGTATGTCTGACCCCACTAATTTTAGACCCATATCAGTACTACCAACATTTAGTAAAATCTTTGAAAAAATAATATATGATCAGATGCAGAACTTCTTTTACAAAAATAAATTATTACACTTTAAACAATTTGGTTTCACTAGGGGTCGCTCTACAACCGATGCTGGTGTGGAGCTCTTAAAACATATTTTTGACGCCTGGGAGGAATCGCAAGATGCTTTAGGCGTCTTCTGTGATTTATCTAAGGCATTTGACTGTGTTCTGCATGAAACATTAATCAGGAAATTGCAACATTATGGTATTAAAAACACAGCTCTGAATCTTCTTACGTCCTATCTGAGTAACAGGATTCAGAAAGTTGATGTTAATGGTAAACGCTCCCCGGGGTCTGTGGTCAAAATGGGAGTCCCACAGGGTTCTATTCTCGGGCCGTTGTTGTTTTTAATTTACATAAACGACTTACCATATTTAGTAAATAATAATCATGAGATAGTCCTGTTTGCAGATGATACATCACTCTTATTTAAATTAAAACGCCAGCAAAAAGACTTTGAAGATGTAAATATGGCTATCTCAAAAGTGGTTAACTGGTTTGATGTTAACAATTTACTCTTAAACGAGGGCAAGACTAAATGTATTCGATTTATAACACCTAACGTGAAACCAGTAAAAACCACTATAAAAATAAAAGAAGATGAGTTGAACCCTGTAGAGACCACAAAGTTTTTAGGAATTACTCTAGATTCTAAGCTTCAGTGGGGCCCACATATAAGTGAATTGTCTAATAGACTCAGTTCTGCAGCGTACGCAGTTAGAAAAATTCGTCAGCTAACAGACGTTGAAACAGCGCGATTAGTTTATTTTAGTTACTTTCATAGTTTAATGTCGTACGGTATTCTACTGTGGGGGAATGCTGCCGACATTCAAACCATTTTTGTTCTGCAGAAGAGGGCTATTCGATCAATTTACGATCTTAGTAGTAGACACTCACTTAGAGAAAAATTTAAGGAAATCAATATCATGACTGTTGCATGTCAGTATATCTATGAAAACCTTATATATGTTCACAAAAATATTGATAGTTTCTGTAAGAAATGTGATATACATAATATTAACACGCGGAACAAACATAAACTTGTTGTACCAGCGTCAAGGTTACAAAAAGTAAACAAATCATTTCGGGGCCAATGTATACGTTTCTACAATAAAATCCCTAGCGATATTCAAAAATTAAGTCGTAATAAATTTAAGTGTACCATTAAGAAAAAATTGTGTATGAAAAGTTACTACTCAATAATTGATTATATGGAAGACAAAAACGCTTGGGATTGAACTGCTTTCTCTCACAGGCTATTAAAATGTACTTTAAGATTATATGTATATATACATATTTACTTTGTAAGAAGTGAAGTATTGTGTTTGCTGAATACGTTTATATATATTCATTTTAGAGTTACAAATAGTATTATTATTTAGTTATCCTTATTTTATAAACGATTACACTCACCAAACACAATGGTTCATTCAGTAAAATTTATTTTTGTAAAGAAAAACTTGATGATTTTAAAAGAGTGGCACATGAGTTTCTTGGCAGCTTCTTCTCATGAGCTTTACACTTGGAACTGCCACCTAACCTCATTTTGTTTTTTTTTTTTCAAACAATCATAATTTTATAAAATTTTTAGTATGTTTTAATTTGACGTTTTCAAATAATCATTAACCTGATTTTACGAAATAAAGATATTTGACTTTGACTTTGACTTTGACTCCCCCTTTGCTAATTATCTTTAAAAAAAATCATACAATACGACTCTTTTGAAGTTTGAGTACGAGTGCCTGGAAGCTAAGGTTGTCGCAAAAATATATATTGATGTTAATTTACCTAATGTCTTAAGGTCTAAAATACGACAGCCCTGGATACAGAGACCACGCTGAGCGTCTGTAGCGTGGTCTGCCCTTCCCCTGCGTCGCACCTCTCAACCCCGGTACGATTACCGCGTCTAGATGGCTTCGTTGTACTTCAAAAACGTCGTTGTATGAGTTATTAGACTATGGTACAAATACGGTGAACAGGCTACCGTCGACAACAAGACGTCCATTTGATTTTGACATTTGGTGGGTATGCCGTCTATACTCGTGGTACAACGGACGTTTGTTGTAAGTGTCAAAAAAGTTAACAGGACACAGCGTGATGTTATATAACCTATAGCCTTCCTCGATTAATGGGCTACCCAACAAAAAAATATTTCGGACCCGTAGTTCCTGAGATTACCGCGTTCAAACTAACAAACGACCTCTTCAGCTTTATAATATTAGTATAGATTATATTCCTATTTCACTATTACCTTCCATTTCCAAAGTTTTAGAAAAATAGTAAATAACAGGCTTACGTATTTTCTTACTTAAGGAACATATCATCAATTTAACTAATAGAGTACGTAAGCTGACATTTGTTTTTAAAAAGCTACGACACATTGCAGACTCCTTAAGTCAGACTCAACGGATATATCAGACATTGGGGCAATCAGTTATTCAATACTGTATTACCTCTTGGGTTGGTACTCGCAAAACCGTCTCGATAACCATCAAACGAACACAGAGTGAGATTTTAAGAGTAGCAACTTCGCGCCCATTTCTCTTGCCCACTAGGCTATTATATGAAAGTTGAAAGGTTCTTTCTGTCCGTGAACTTTTCATATAATTGCACAATGTATTAAAACAAACACACCACACTTGCTTACAACCTTTCTATCCGAATATAATCCATAACCGATTCTATTAATTTCTGGGTTCTTTCTCTATAACAAAATAAATTAGCATTTAATATTATATCACCTAAAATGTTCTATTGTTAAAATAAAATTGTAGAACTACTTGCAAAACCTGTCCTATGACACAGATAATATAATACTATACTAGTACCTATGATCAGACAGAAGAATTGTTAGCTATATCTAGTTAAATAAAATTTGACTAATTTAAATAAGAACACAGCATTATACATTAACATTACACACTTAATATTAGTTACTGTATGTTTCTGTATTTCTCTTAACTCGTAAATCTCTTCGTACTTGTCCCGCCTGTGGCGCAGGTTTTTACTTAGGCACCCGTGTATCTGAGCAGTCTTCTTGTATATTTTTTTGAATTAATTGATAATCTACTTATAATAATATATTTCATTATGATTATGATACCTAAGTATAATAAAATAACTATTTTATGAAGTTGGTTTTTATTTGTTACGTTATTTATTTGTTCGCTTAAAATAAATGTTTGTCTGTATCTCCTTTATGGAATCGTAAACTATGCATTCGATCATGTGATGATCTTCAGCAAAGTGTTGTGCATGAGCCCACAGAGGTTTCTGAGTTGGGACAACCAATCTTCGACAGATGGCGCCATTATTATTCCAATGTATCTATTTATATAAAAATGGCGTAGCAACGCGCGCAGGGTAAGAGTACAGCTAGTACAAAATAAAAAGACTAGTTTGAATTTGTGTCTTGACAGATGCTTAAACAATTTAGAAGCAAAAGGCAGACTTACAAAAGTGAAATATGATCAATGTCTTCATGTTGAGTACTGACGACCACAGCGGGTTGTGTTGTAATTTGGTGGTGTAGCAGCCCTGAGGCACGACGAGCTTGCACACTACTAGTACCTATGATCAGACAGAAGAATTGTTAGCTATATCTAGTTAAATAAAATTTGACTAATTTAAATAAGAACATAACATTATACATTAACATTACACACATATTATTAGTTACTGTATGTTTCTGTATTTCTCTTAACTCGTAAATATCTTCGTACTTTTCCCGCTTGTGGTACAGATTTTTACTTAGTACAGGCACCCGTGTATCTGAGCAGTCTCCTTGTATATTTTTTTGAATTAATTGATAATCTATATAAAACAATATATGAATAAATGATGATGATTATGATTATGATTATGATACCTAATTTTAATAAAATAACTATTTTTTGAAGTCGGTTTTTATTTGGTACGTTATTTATTTGTTTGCTTAAAATAAATGTTTGTCTGTATGTCCTTTATAGAATCGTAAACTATGCATTCGATCATGTGATGATCTTCAGCAAAGTGTTGTGCATGAGCCCACAGAGGTTTCTGAGTTGGTACGACCAATCTTCGACAGATGGCGCCATTATTATTCCAATATATCTATTTATATAAAAATGGCGTAGCAACGCGCGCAGGGTAAGAGTACAGCTAGTACAAAATAAAAAGACTTTAGTTTAAATTTGTGTCTTGACAGATGCTTAAACAATTTAGAAGCAAAAGGCAGACTTACAAAAGTTAAATATGATCTCTGTCTTCCTGTTGAGTACTGATGACCACAGCGGGTTGTGCTGCAATTTGGCGGTGTAGCAGCCCTGAGGCACGACGAGCTTGCACACTACTTCGTACGTAGACTCGCTCAGTGTACAGTTATCCGATAAGTTAGGAATATTCTGCAAACAACAGAGGCAGAGTTACAATTTTCCTAAGACAATTCCTCTGAATTTAGGGCCACCCTTGAATGTGGCCTTTTATATTGTACCAAATATTAATGATTTTTGGAAATTTGTCAAGTAAAGCTCTGGTTATCAGTAATATCACAAACTTGAAAAGACAGCTTTCTTTACGTCGTACTCGCGTCGTTCGCGTTGACCTTTTTAAATAGATAAAACTATTTAGTTAGATTTATTACGTAAGTACGTAATACAAAATTATTAATTTTGTCGTCCTTGGTGGTCCAGTTGGACTTGGAACTTATTCCGAACGTTGTCCGGTCAAAACAAAATAATACCTATTTGGAAAAAACCGGCCAAGAGCATGTCGGACCATTCTCAGTGTAGGGTTCCGCAGCTGTTACTACAAAGAAATGCACTACATTTGAAAAAATACAATCCGAAAATGTGCACCAGTAAAAGAGGCTCGTAACGTATCTTTATGGCACTTACGTCCTTTTGTTGAGAAAGACAGTGTTTCGGCAATAACTCAAAGATGGTATATCCGATCATGTTGAAAATAATTTTAATAATAATATCTATAATAATATCTTGGGACCACTCACACAACGTCATCTGATCCCAAACTAAGCAGAGCTGGTACTATGGCAACCAGACAACTGATAAACATACTTATATATTTCTAAATACATACATATTATAGATAAATTACACTTTTGTTTAATAGTATTTATTAGGCGATATTTTTGTATTTTTTCATTGTTTTTCGCCGTATTGCTTAAAAGTTAAAGAGGGGGGGACACCAGTTTTGCAACTTTCGGAGCGATTATTTCCGAAAATGTTTACTAAATTAGATAAAAACGTATAAACCTTAAAATGTTTGGCTTCACCGCTATCAATTAAAACGTTCACGAATCATCCGATACCGCAAAGATGGCTATCATGTAAATGGCGGTACCGCTTTTTGACATTTCGGCGGCGGTGACATTAAGGCATCGGACATACAATCGTGAGGTCGCGTGATCGAATCCTACCCGTTATACTAACCGACGTGAACCCACTCTTAACACAAGCCTTAGAGCTTAGCTGGAGGGGTTAACAAGGTTGCTAGTAATGTGGGACCCAATCCTACAATGCTAGTTATCTCCAACTACCTGCGCAACTTTGTATGCGTTAATTTTCCCAGTTTTAGCAATATTTTTCATTGCAGCAATGAAAAATACCAATTTATATCGAAGGGTTTAACTCGAAACTGTGCAAAAAATATATCTATTTCTTCGAAGAAGTCGACAGAAGGATCCAATTGGGTTGGGCAGCGTTTAGCAAAACTTCGCCGAGTTTTTATTTCGGCTCTACCGCAATGTCTGAAGACCAGAAGACCAAGGTGTTTAACCAGTGCGTTCTACCTGTTATGACCTACAGTGCCGAGACGTGGACACTTACGGTTGGGCTAGTTCACAAATTTAAAGTTGCACAGCGGGCTATGGAGCTGGCTAAGCTTGGGGTTTCTTTGAAGGATTAAAATCGCAATGAGCTCATCCGACAAAAAACTGAAGTACAAATAGCGCGCAGATTAGGCAAGCTGAAGTAGCAATGGATCAACCATATTTGCCGAAGGACCGATGGCCGATGGATACCGCGACTCGGTAAACGAAAGGTAAGTCCCCAGTCAGATGGACTGATGACCTAAAGAAGGTCAGTGGGATGGACTGGATGCGGAAGGCAAAGGACGGAAAGTTGTGGCCGAAATTAGGAGAGGCCTATTACCAACAGTGGACCGATATGGGCTGATAATGTTGATGAACCCATAAAATGATAAATTATAGTGTTAAAGTTTATATTAAAATCTGTCAGTATTGCTGTTTAGGTATTAAGAAATAAAAACACATTTTAAATGGCTTTAAAAAAAACCATTCAGTGGATCCAGGTTTCAAGGTATAAACCACACAGCACTCCACTAAAAAGTAAACTTACCTCATTTTCTTGTTTTTTCCTATTCCACAAATCCAATTGAAATGGCTTTGAGACCGGTACACCCATAAACCAATGAAGTAGAATATATTCACTGCAAAACATACACAAAAAAAGTATTTTTTTATATGATTGGCCCCAAAATAGGAGTATAATGATTATAGGGTCATGGGTCCATGTATTTCATTTCATTTCATTTATTCAAGAACAATTTTTTAATTGTGTTTGAATTGCAGAATTGAATAAAAAATACATCTTACACTATTAAAAATTATAACTCTAACATTTCTATAGACAAAAATTGATTAAAATAAGTTAAAAAGTAACTAAATACATTATTACACAAAAATAGAACATCTAATTAAATAAGTAATGAAATAAAATTAAAACATTAATTGAATAATTTGAACGATTTAATTGAAATTTTTAAATTCGTCTACTGAATAGAAACATTTTTTTAATAGGAAGTCTTTTAGTCTTTTTCTAAAAATTTGTGTGTTGTAAATATCAATTTTTAAGGCAATAGGTAAAGAATTAAATAATTTCAGGGCTTGAAATTGTGCACTGTGTCTGACAATATCCAGTTTAGAATTTATTTTGTTTTTTAAGAGTTTTGTCCGTGAGCTTTCTCTTAGCTGTTTTTCAATTTCAGTCTCATAGTTGCTAATGTATTTAGCCAAATCACTCAAGACTGTCAATATATATAGACTCGGTACCGTCAGAACTAAAAGATTTTTGAAATGTTCCCGGCATGACTTCCATTGAGGAATGCGTACAATTGTCCTGATTGCCCTCTTCTGTAAAACAAAAGCTCTGTGTGTATTATATCTGAAACTATTACCCCAGAGTTGGATGCTGTCTATCTTAATCTCGACTCCACCAAGGCGTAATAAACTATTTTCAAATTGTCAACACTAACTTCGTCACGTAAACTCCTAAGTGCATAGCAAGCAGATGATATTGATGCGTCGATAGCTTTTAGTTCAGTTTTCCAATTAAGCAAGGAGTCTATGTGAACACCCAGAAACTTAACCGAATTAACTAATTCTATTTTATCTCGATTTGATACTATGTCTAGATTAAAATTATTCCTGGAAGTAGATTTAAATAAGATTACGTTTGTTTTTTTTGTATTTACTTTAAGTTCATTAGTCTGAAACCAATTTTGAAAAAGCTTAAGTGTTGTATTTATTTTAGTATTTAACACTTGCATACTATTTGCGCTTAATACAGCGTTTGTGTCATCAGCAAAAACAATAACATTAATATCGGGCTGCGATTCACTTATATAATTTATTAAGTCGTTAGTAAAAATTATAAATAAGATAGGGCCTAATATTGATCCTTGCGGGACACCTCTAGTAACTGTCATAATTTCTGATTTTATTACTTGTAGACAGTTATTTTCGTCCTTATGTCTTACTTCTACGTAAATCTTTCTGTTGTTTAAATATGATCGAAACAGCTCCAGAGGCTTTCCTCGTATCCCGTAATGTTCCAATTTCATTAAAAGTATATTATGATTAACAGTATCAAACGCGGAGCTGAGATCAAGAAAGACACCAGCTACTTTCATTTTATTATTAATACCTTGAACTACATCATTAACCAAAGTATTTATTGCATCTACAGCACCTTTTCTTTTTTGGTAACCAAATTGTCTGTTATTTATGATTCGGTTTGCGTTTAGATGACTAACAAGACGGATCTTTATAAGCTTCTCAAAAATTTTGGAAAGCACAGGCAGCACTGAAATTGGTCTGTAATTATTTGCATCTGTTAGCGAACCTTTTTTATGTAACGGAACGGCTTTCCCTATCGTAAGTTGTTCAGGAAAAATACACGCCTCTATACAGTTGTTATAGAAACACGAAAGAGGTTCAGCTAATATTTTGACATGCTCTTTTACCACTGATATTTGAATTTCATCGTATCCACTAGAACTTTTACATGCCATTGCTTTAACAACTTTTGTTATTTCATCGGATGTTATTTGTGAAAAATATAAAATGTTTTGAACTTTTTCAGTAGTCTGCTGTAAGTTTATCTGTGCCTGCGTTATTTTGTGACATAAATCTGAAAGCTGTTCATTACTTTTGAAGTTAAAATTATCTGCAAACGCATTAGCCACATCCCTCGGCTCGCTTATGAACTTTCCGTTACACGACAGAACTACTTTACTCATATTTTTTTCTTTAGTCTTATTTCTGTGGCGATTCACAACCTGCCAAATTTCTTTGCTAACATTTTTAGCTTTACTTAACTGTCTTGAAACGTCATTTCTTTTAGCGTTTTTAATTATTCGCCTGTAAAGTCTGATATAATTATTTTTATAACATATAATACTACCATGACAAGAACTTCTATTAATACTACATAAAAATCGTTTCATTTTACTTGCAACCTTTATACCTTTAGTAGTCCATTTTATTCCAGTATTATTTCTATTAAGATTAATTCTAAGGTTCCGTTTATTGAAACTGCGCTGAAATACGTCAGTAAACTTACGAAGAAAGGTATTTATACCCATAGTAGTCCAATTATTTTCTAATATAAGTTGTTTAAAAATGTCATGATTTTTTTTTGTCAACATTCGTTTCTCAATTATTATGAACGCGTTATCATTAGATAAATTACAAAAAAGACCTCCATGTCCATCTCCTAAGCCATTATGATCTACGCTTATATTCTCTATATATTGATCATCTAAATTCGTTAAAAAATTGTCAATGCAAGATTGTGAATTATTACGAACAAAAGTAACATTCTACACATACTCAAATGAAAATATTGATACTCAAATGAAAATATTGATACATTTAAAAAATATCTACCTAGCCTGTCATACCTAAACTGGCAAAGCCAGACTGACCTTAACTCTGCATTTGACGAGTTTTATGATTATTTTTGTCTTCTTTATCAATTGTGTTTCCCAGTGATTAAAATAAAAACTAGTATTTTTAAAAATAATAACTGGTTAACAGGCGGTCTCAAGCAAAGTTGCAAGAGAAAAAGAGAACTTCGTTTTAAATATTATGCTACCAGGACTGAACATAACAAAAATAGGTATCTACAATATAGCAAATTGTTTCAAAAGCGTTTAAATGCTGCTAAGAGATATAATAACAGAAAATATATTATAAACAGTAAGAATGTTTGTAAAGCAACATGGACAGTAATAAAAAGAGAAACTGATGGTACCAACGGCACAAACTACATTAAAAAAATTGCAACAAATAATATTTATACGACAGACCCATTAGAGATAGCTACGACATTTAACGACCATTTTATTACTACATCAAATAGAATTAACCACATATTATGTAACACAAATACAAACAAAGTACTAAATTCTATCTTCTTAACTCCTGTAGATGAAAATCATGTTAATGGAATAATTATGTCTCTTGCAAACACTACTTCAGAAGGATATGACTCCATTTGCACTAAGGTACTAAAATCATGCAAAGACCAGCTTACGCCCATATTAACTTGCCTAATTAATCATTCATTTGAAACAGGTACTTTTCCAAATAAACTCAAATTTTCTGTGGTTAAGCCTCTATACAAACGCGGGGATAAGACGGACGTTCTTAACTATAGGCCGTCACGATACTACCAGTTCTATCAAAAGTTTTTGAAAAGATAATGCATGAGAAACTGACATCTTTTTTTAATGAGTGTAATGTCATAATTGAAACTCAATATGGTTTTCAAAAAAAGAAATCAACGAGATATGCAGTTTTTTCCCTTGTCGATAATGTATTGCAGAGTACAAATGACAAACATTTTACAACAGCTCTATTCCTAGATATGACCAGGGCATTTGACTTTGTCTCACATAGTCAACTTTTGAATAAATTGGACAATTATGGAATTAGAGGACCAGCCCTAAGCTGGCTTAAATCTTACTTACAAAATAGACAGCAATGTGTGGATATAGCCCAACTAAACTCAGAAGACTCCATCGAAGTACATAGATCTAGATATACATTTAATAAATCTGGCGTGCCCCAAGGTAGCGTATTGTTCCTCGTTTATATTAATGACTTACCTAAGGTCACTCACCATAAAACTATCCTTTTTGCAGACGACGTGTCGATTATAATAACAACCCAAAAAAATATGACACTACAACAACATGAGTTGGACGTTAACAATACACTGACATCAATTAATCAATGGCTAAATAATAACAATTTACAAATAAATTTACTAAAGACTAATTTTATTAACTTCAATAATTTCAAACATAATAATCTAAATATTAATTATAAAGGACAAACACTACTAAATGCTAAAACGGTGACATTTCTAGGAATAATCTTAAATAGTACATTAAACTGGAAGGAACACATAGAAAAAGTGAGTAACAAAATTAGTGGGTTTTCGTATGCACTGTACAAATTGGGAAAATTTGCAACTCGAGACACAGCATTTACAGCATATTTTGCGTATGTTGAGTCTGTACTTCGATATGGATTACTCATATGGGGAAATGGCACAGACATATATAAAGCTTTTATTGCCCAAAAACGTTGTATACGGTCGATTTGTAATATTTCCCCTGATACTTCGTGTCGTTCCTATTTTAAAAGCTTAAAAATTCTTTCTCTACCTTGCCTATATGTGTTAGAAGTTGGAACGTTTGTTAAACAACATCCTGAAATATTTAAACAGGCTAAAGATAAATCAAATAGGACTAATATAAGAAACCCAAATAGACTGGTCTTAAATATGATTCCTAAAAGTAGCAGGATACAAAAAAATTGTTATTCAATGTGTGTTACAATATTTAACAAATTACCAGTGCATATTAAGGAATTACCTATCAATAAATTTATAAACGCACTTAGTTGCTGGTTATTAGACAAAACATTTTATTCGCTTAAAGAGTTCTTAGAACATTGTGAGCAGGTCTAATAAAAATTAAAATTATATGATATGTTGATGATGTTGTTGTTGTTGCTGAATGTTGTGATAAATTTATTAAGTGATAATTTAATTTAAAATAATGTACCTAATGATAAATTTATAATATTACTGAAATAATTGCATGCTATTTGTGATGGCTAAATGGGATAGATCAAATTATCATTAATTGTATTATGTAACACCATTATGTACCCCGTTTATTGCAATAAAGATAATTGAATTGAATTGAATTGAACAAGAGCTCTAAAGTTATAACAGCGCAATAGACTTAAGAATTCTGTGCACTTTTTATTATCCGAGAGTAAATCAATATTAAAATCGCCGCATATTAAAGACGTCCTATTAAAAAGATATTCTAACATCGTTTCCAGATTTTCTAAAAAGGTATTGAAATTTTTATCACAGAGGCTTCTATAACAACAACCTAAATAGAGTCCAGTCCAGTGTATGTATGTATGGTGCATATCTGTAAATTTATTTATTCCACTATCACTTCCAAACACATGAACTGATTTAGATGATTGAGGTGTTGTTAAAACCATTCAATGAGTCCGTACAACACAGGCCAGGTTATTTTTTTGATGGCTGCCGTCAGATGTGATTAAAGTCTACTATAAATATATATATATTTATCTGATTGGTTCAAAATAAAGACAACACGGTCAATGCATGGTTTCAGATTAATATTTTGGTATCCACGCAGGCGATGCCGCGGGCATAAGCTATTACTTTTATAGAACTCTGCACAAAATTTAAAAAATCTGCAAATATGGAAATGTGTAAAGCCGGTCTAATAAAGCGGGTGTTTTCTTTATGAATTTGACTTACTTATTTGGGATAAAAATAATTTGTGGTTGTTTTGCAAAACCTTCCAACGTCATATTATTTTTTATTGTTAACTTGCTATTAATAATTGTTAGCAATATTCTACTGCCATTTTTGAACACACTGTAGATGTTGTAGCAACCAGCAAATACCAAGTCAAAGTCTGTTGAGAAGCATGTTATCTGAAAAATTATGTAAAAACAGTTAAGAGGGGTTTTCATAGAATTCCCTAATCAATGTGAATTGGTGTGCCTACCTATATTGCCATCTATGGGCGTACCCAGGGCGTCAGGGGGGGGGGGGGGGGCAGATGCCCCCTCGAAATGAGAATGCCTAAGTACACCCATACCAATTGTTGTCGATATTTTTTTTTCTTTTTTTGTCGTGCTTGCTCCCCGCCTCTGTCGTCAGTGATAGGGTGACCGGATGTGTGGCGCGGTAGCGGATTCAGAACGGGGTTACGGGGGGCGGGGGGGCAGCCTGCCCCGTCGCCGGCGAACCGAGCGACGTTGAGGTGCACTCGCGTACGACGTCGCTGTGGGCGTGTTGGACGAGAAAGTTTTCCACGCTAACGGCTCTCCAAGATGGCGGCGTTCTTTGTGTACCCAGGACACCGCAGCAGCAGGGATGCCCGATGGGATTTTTCCGCTGGGTGGGTCGATTTTTCTGAGCGGGCAGGTCTCACACTAGCGTCTGCCCCAGGTGCTGTAGGTGTGCGTTAAGGCATTTTTTATTACTCGCGCAGTTGCCTTCAAACCCGCACTGTGCCACCAAAAACCGTGCCCTTTTCGTCTACGTTACTACGTGACTACACTGTGTACCCTTCTCCTCCTGCGGCCCCCAGCTCAACAAAAGCCATTATAGACCAAGCCCTCGAGTCCCTTTCGGGGGATTCTGAGAAGATGCTGGGCTTCTCTCCGACTTAAGATCGCGTAGCGACATCTAGTCATTCATTTGCTGATAAGTTCACGTTGTGCTCGTTAGCTCACTCAATTCAACCAATGACGCTACGCCCTTCTGCGTGCAAAGTGACTATTTAGGTCGCGCTGCGGTCCACAGTTCATTTGATTTTGGATAAGTTCAGCGCGACCTACGACGACGACGCAGTGACTTCAAAATTCGCGTTGCATCTCTTTGATGAGTGGCTTTTAAGATTGACCTGGAGATCACACGCAGTCACTTTTAAATACGCTATACTCACGCTACACTGTACCAGCACTACCTCCCCCCTGCCTTCACAGTTAAATACACGTAATACGCTCTTCTTGTGCAGTGAATTTTAGATCACGCTGCGGCCCACAGCTTGCTCAATACCTAGCTTTCTAAGCTCACGCATAATCGTAAGCTCGCGCAGTAAGTTCTCCTTTCGCGCTGCGCCCCTCTGTTTGTGCAGTAACTTGATATACTGCGAGCTGGCGAGCCTAAATGTCACTTTTAAAATTTCACTTCTCCTCCGGACTAGACTTAGTTGATCCGGAAGGGGTATCTTCCCCTCCCCCTCCTAATCTTGTCAAGCTGTGGCTGGTGCACGTATCACAAAAAGTTACATATGTAACAAAAACTATTCTAAAAATCGTAACTCTAGTCCTAACGCTTGGGTCGCAAACTGAAAATGGGGACCCAGCTCAAAAAAATCTGGTTGCCCATCTGGGTCAAAAGCTAGGTACACTCATGTCTCTATCAAAAATGTTTTAAATCAGTTTTATCGTTAGACTTAAGCGCAACCCTCTATTTCAAACTTGGATAGAAGAACAATCCTAGGTATCATATGCATAAGTACCTAAATCATAGCTAACACCCTTCTGATGTTAGAGGTAAAAAAAAAACATTTATTTGAATACTCACATTATTACAACTGATGTTATGTGGTCTTAAATCTTCATTGCTCGCAGAATGGATGTAGGGTGTCCGACGTTTGTCCATATAATTACAATCCGTCACGTTCTTGTAATACCATAATTGTACTTCCAACTCTGTTGCGTGAGGGTTCCTCAAGGTACACAACTCTACCGTGTACCTGCCCTGTACCGCGCCCGCAGTCGGCTCGATTTTCACCGTAGCTTTTCTGCATTCATACTTTAAATCACCTTTTACTTGACATATTAAAACAAACAATACTACCACTACAAACATTATTTCTTCTTCTTTGAAAGCTATTTTAGGCTAATTTCTGCCAGTGTCAAGTATTTAACAATTGCCTCAAAGGAACTATGGGAATCTGAAAAAAATACCAACTTTATTTATGGGAATATGGGAAAGAATTAATGTGCATGGCTCGAGAACAACAATGCATTCTCCAGTGAACACTGATGTCTCGAGGGAGCACTGAAACCTCAGGTAAATGTTGGTATTGGAATAGTAGACAGCAATACCAGTATTACAGCAATACCTGTAAAGTATCCTTATTAAGGCCGGTGTTTGGGATATAATTTATGCTAAAATTTAGACTTTTGTAGGTTGAGCTGTATAATGTTGTACAAGGTGTTCAGCTGGGTAAGTTTAGGTAATCATTTGTGGTTATCGATAAATATATCTTAAAAAGAAACCAATCTGCAAGGATATTGCCTGCGAAGAAGGGTAGGAGGTTCACCACTTTCCACCTGTAATGCATTGATCGGAGTGAATCTCATGCAACCTAATATAATGCGCAAATACTTGGGCTGAATGGACTCTAGCTTCGATAAAGCAACTTTTCTGCATGGCTCAAGTAGAAAACTAAAATAGTCCATCAAACTTCTGACCGTGGCATTGTACACAAGTTTCAAAGTGCTTGGATGAACATCCCAGTAACCTCCAGCAAGGGCCCGCATCATGTTAACAATTTTCTCGCATTTACTAACTATTAAATTATGATGAGAAGTACCAGTTAGTTTAAAATCTAAGGTGATGCCTAGAAATTTCGCCTGGTTTTCGACTTTGATGGGAGACCCTTCAATCTCGAATGGGAGAAATTACGGGCGAACTTTTGGCCGCTGAAAGATGGAGACCGTGGGAAGTAAGCCAGTGGTTTAAGGAATCAGGGGAAATCTGTATGGATTCCACAGCCAATTCTACAGTGTGAGTCTGACACATACAAACACAAATCGTCCGCATACTGGAAAATTTGGCAGTTGCTGTTAAGCGACTGATGAAGGTCTGAAGTATAGATGCTGTAGAGTAAGGGACTAAAAACAGAATCCTGGAAGTCCACGCCAAACTGTTTTACTTTGTCACCTGGGATAATAAAATTAATAGTGCGGACAGATAACAGATTGCATATACAATTCAGTATCTTAGCCGGAAGAAGACACTAGATTGGATACATCAGCCTCAATGGGCACAACATAGCAGGAGCATCCACTTATGATGTAAAAACTTTATGTGCTTAAATATTGGCTAATTTACTGCTACTGCTACTGAATAAGTATACATGTTTTGCAAAAGAAAGAAAATAATGGCCTCGTCGTTTTCTTAACTAATACCTAAGTAACATTATCAAACTGTGACAACAATATTCACCTAGTAAAATGCAATAAACTATATAACAAAATACATTAATAGGGAGCACCCAACTACATCCATTTATCTTTATCAGTTGAATAATCATCGATTGAATAGTAAGCTCTTTGTATAAGATGTCTCTTGACTACATTATTTATTAAATGTAACACCTTGTATAAATGAGTCATGAGTTTTATGAAGCCTATGATATTAACCTACCAATTTGAGCTTATTTCTTGTATTCACAGAATGAATATCAGTATTTTTGTTATTTAAATGTAAGTTTTGTTTTACAAGCATAACGTTTGATATTGTGATGCAACTGTCATAATGCCTATCTCTTTAAACTTTTCTCTAAGGGAAACTCGTGCTCCTAGTTGATATATCGCACGCACTGCACGTTTTTGAATAATAAAAATAGTTTGTATATCAGCCTCCTTGCCCCAAAACAATACGCTGTAGGACATGACACTGTGAAAATAACCAAAATATACTAGTTGAGCTGTTTCTACATTTGTAAGCTGTGTAACTTTGCTGACAGCATACGCTGCAGAACTGAGTTTTCCTGCGAGACATGATATTTGGGTGCCCTACTGTAACCAACTGTCTAATTGTAATTCCCAAAATAACTGTTGAATGTTGATTTTTTTCTAATGTTTTTGCGTTCCCTTTGCAACACTAGGTGAGAGTAAAAAGTGAAAAATATTTCAAATTCCAATCCCCTACTAAACTGCACTCAAATTTTATTTTAAGTTAAAACTCCTTATAAAATCGATCGATTTTTACCAAGTGTTTTTGCAAGTGTTTTCACCTAGTGTAAGGTGAGAATAAAAAGTTAAAAATTTAAAAGTATATTTTTTTAAAATGCTCTCAAAATTTGGACTTGTAACATTTTTCATTTTTTACTTTCACGTAAAAAATGAAAAATCTAATATCATCTAATATCTGTGGCTACACTAGGTGAGAGTAAAAAGTGAAAAATTTTACAAGTCCCAATCCCTTTTAACCGCACTCAAATTTTATTCTAAGTTGAAGTTCCATACAAAGCGATCAAAACTTTTCTAAGCGTTTTTTGCGCCCCCTTTGTTACATTAGATGAGAGAAAAAGTGAAAATATTTCAAATTCAAATCTCCTATTAAACTGCACTCAAATTTTATTCTAAATTAAAGCTCCATACAAAATCGATCGAAATTTTTCCGAGCGTTTTTGCAAGTGTTTTCACATAGTTTAAGGTGAGAGTAAAAAGTGAAAAATTTTACAAATCCCAATCTTTTTAAAATGCATTCAAAATTGATTCGAAGTTAAAGCTCCATACAAAATCGATTTGAATTTTTTCAAGTGTTTTTGGGCTCCCTTTGCTACATTAGGTGGGAGTAAAAAATGAAATATGTTACAAGTCCCAATTCCTTTAAACTGCACTCAAATTTTATTCTAAGTTAAAGCTGCGCTTGTAAATTTCAAAAAGTCAAAAATGAGGTTAAAAAAAATACTGTTTTTTCTTTTTTTTCCGTTTCTCTATTTTGAGAAAAAAGTGCATCTCCTTTGGTACACCTTGACCCGCCACGCCACACAAAAAAGGAATATAGCATACTTACCAAGTAAATATTACACAAATACAAACAGAAACAGTTCCCCAATATTAATTAAACCAAGATTTGTTTATAAAACGCCCTAAGAAAATGCTCCACATGTGCTTGTCACAAACACTTACTGGAGAATCCGTGAATCACAATCAGTACAACAGCGATAGCACTTGACAAGTTGACAGCAGCAAACTGATTTGACAACAGTAGGGATGTCGATTTGAGATCGATTAATCGAAGAATCGGTTTTTGGGGCAAAAAAAAACGATTTTTAAAATCGTTACAAAAGACTAAATCGATCTAGCGAATCGATATTTGACCTAAGATTATTGAGTTTCGATTTTTCTGTTTTGCTGAGTATTAGGTATTTATTAAATATTTTACTAATAATAATAATATTATTATTAGTAAAAGATTTACGGATCGTTGAATAGTATGGTTTTATTTTTATTTTGTTAATACAAAATCCGAAAATGAATCGAAAATGTTCGATTTCTCAGAAATCCATTTATTTTTCTTAAATTTAATGTGAATCGATTTATCAACATATCATAATACAATAATTACATTTTTGAAAGATAGAAAAAAATTAAGTCCAGACTTCCGTATGCCAAACCGTGGCCGCAATCGAACCACCTATCTCAAATTGTTCTATCCTTTCCTGCACCGCGAGTTGGGCCCACGCATGCGACATCTAGCCGCTAGTTAAACAACTATCACGGCTTTTGTTATTGTTTCTTTACAGAGAGCATTTTATCAAATTTTATATTAATATATTAATTTGTATAGGCATTTCTTACCAATTACTTTATTAATACAATAATTGCATTTTTGAATACGGGCTTAGCCGGTTTGGCATACGGAAGTCTCGGGTTCAATTCCTGGGTTTTAGACT
This sequence comes from Herminia tarsipennalis, assembly GCA_945859575.2. NCBI lineage: Eukaryota > Metazoa > Arthropoda > Insecta > Lepidoptera > Erebidae > Herminia > Herminia tarsipennalis. Next base: position 650,643 of record OX243834.2, on the reverse strand, counting down.
TCAAACTTTTCTATCTTTCAAAAATGCAATTATTGTGTTAAGAAAACTAGGTGTGGTAAGAATCCGAATTTTACAATATTTCATTAAAAATAAAATTAAGAGTATTCAAAATTATTTTATTAAATAAATTATTAAATTTGCTATATTCTGAAAATTACGTTGTTTTATAAAATATATCTTTTTTAAATGTTTTCACCCGACTGTAATTTTCCGACTGTTAAGAAGGGTGTTGTTTTTCGTGCGTATCTTATATGTATGTAATATTTTTTATTACCTGATATCTCACAATCCACTGAACGGATTTACACAATTAAGACGTCGTTAGATTCGTCTTGATCGCCCAAGTGTTCTTAGATATGTGAAGTTTGAAAAAATCAAACATGGCGGCTGTGACATGTCAAAATAAAGAGATGTGATAAAAGAAGTTGTTTTGAATACTGCAATATGGGTATCAAATTAAAGGGCTTATCTTAAGCATTTCAAAAACGTATAACATGATTATGACTGTAATTCTAAAAAAGTTAGTTAGCAACAATTATTTTTCAATTTTCAATACTTGACAATAGCTGTGTTAAAAGTTTGTTGTTACATCGGTTACATCCTATAACGACTAAAATGTATTAAATAAAAAAAATAAATAACCCGCCTGCACATATAATTTCAAGCAGTCGGAGGCACTTTACTAAGTTCATCAAGATTCATTAATGCCTCCAACTGTGTGAAATTATATAATTACTAGCTGACCCGCGCAACTTCGTCTGCGTAAATTTTCCCCATTTTTGCAACATTTTTCCTTGCTGCTGTAGCGCGATGTTTTATTTTATAGGGGTGGTATCTGGAGTCAAAATTATGTAGAAATTTAATGTATTATCTAATAGAAATTTATTAGTTGATATTTTATTTGGATAAAGAGCAAATAGCTCTTCAAAAGTGCACAAAAAACGACTAACGCTGGGTTTTGCACTGAAGCGCTGAAGCGCCTTAATTTGTATATTTTACTAGCTGAACCAGAAACAGTCACTCATCAGAACACTACCAAAGTTTCATCACAATCTGATCAATGGATTCGTAATGCATAGAGGACAAACATTGATTTTTATTTATATACCTAGATAGATTAGAAACGTGATTACTGATTACATACATATTAGTCACATAGGTTTCAAATTCATTTTTGTTTTATGTAGGTAGGTAACCTATCCTAGTTGTACCTTAAAAAGGTGATTTCAATGTTTTATGTAGGTAGGTAACCTATCCTAGTTGTACCTTAAAAAGGTGATTTCAAACAAACAAACAAACTCTTAGGGGTATGAAAAATAGATGTTGGCCGATAGAATCATATATTCAATCTCTAAATTTACAGCTCAAATACAGAATTCCATGTAATGAATATATAAACACAATTGAATTTTTAAAATAATATTTTATTCATATTTCATTAAGTTGTTTTTCCAATTTGTCCGGTCGTTGTGAGAATCCTTGGGAGAGGCCTTTATTCAGCAGTGGACGTCTTTAAGCTAAAACGAATGAACTAAAGTTGTTTTTGTGTCGCTTAACACAGCCACTATTACACATGTTTGTTGTGATAAGTAGTCACCCTATACGTCTTCAAAACCCTATTCATGCTTTTGCATTTTCCAAACGCTCGCTTCTTCTCAACAGGTCGCGATAGGTATTTAAGCTGGGAAAGACTCGCATCCAACTTTGTTTCGCCTATAAAATTAGCTTCTGCAAGCTGCTACCGCCGCGCGCCGGCGAGACAGAACCGTTCTGGAGAGAACTTCTTGACGATCGCGATACATACAATATTTGTTATTTAAATGAACGCAAGGAATAAAACAAATATGATAAATCTTATTACAATACTCGGCCTCTAGTGTTATCTATTTATATGACTTTTTAATTGTCAAAAATTGACATTCGGTTTTTTTATTTTTCTCCATTTACTTTTACTTTAAAAGAGGTTTTGCCTTTCAAATTGGATAATTAAATGTTTTTTTTTATTAAATTTATTGACAATAAGTTTACAATTTTACTTTCTTCTTTGAAATAAGTAATTGTAGACTTTAAATATATTTTTAAAACCTTTAAAACTCATAATCTAGATTAATAGATAATGTTGTGAAAAAATTGTGTCAATCCCTAGCTCGTCTACGAAACAGCGACGAAAGGACGATCATCGTCGAGTACATGGCTACTTGGGAATACCATTTTTGACAGCGCTGCGCGGAAGGTTGTTAGCAACGCGGTTTCGTCGACGACTCGACGTAGCGTACAGCTTAGAAATTTAGGTTATGGGCATAGTGTAGCTGATAAACGTTGATAGTTGATTCTCTGCCCGTGCTGCGGCTTCATTATTCCCAATTATGTACTTATAATGTAGGCACAGTACCTACAACAGTTGTAGTTTTCTCATATTTCCGCGCTAAATATAGTAGCTTTGAATTTGATAGTTAAAATCGAGGCTGTAAGCTAACTCGACGCTGTAATTTTGATCGGAATACCAAAATCTATAGAAAAATGACAAGAAGCTCAATTTTGCGTAGTTCTGCTTCCTCCCGTCCTGCCTTGAGCGCTAGTTTAACTTACGGGAATACCTAATGGGTGTTCGTCGCTGTGACAGCGCTGTGGTCGAGGCTGTATGTTTTGGGAATAGCACTGCTGATGAGTAACAAGGTGATTACAATTTTGCTTAAAGTTAAATGATTTATCAAGTGATCCCGACAATTACTCTGTATCGATTTTGCGGAAACTACACCTAGTAAATATAGGAGAGCTAGCTGTGTTAGTCAAATCTGGTATTGATACACTTTTAATGGAATTTGAACATTTCACTTCACTATGCTCTGCTTTAACACTTGTACACTGATCATTGAGTTCCATAGTGGCACTTGCCACCTGAACACTGGGCCCTGCGGGCGGCAGCGTGGACGAGGGCGCGGCGCAACGGCGAGCGCGCTACCCGGCGAGGCCGCCTAGCGTCAGCCCTACTGCTGCCACCACGAAAATAGCGGCGTAATGATGTCATGGAATGAAAGCTCATCGTCCTTGTCAAACTGTTCTGATGCTGTCTTCAACTATGTTATACTCTTATGTTCTCCGACGTAACTGCTCTCATTGAAACTGATTATTGGAATTGATAGGTTGATAATTCTTGATATTTCTACTGCTATTATATCTGGTTTTATATTAATTTGATTACTGTGCAGTTTGTGTGAAATGATTGTGATTGTCTCGCTCTTGATGACGCAATCACCTCCCAGTGCAATAAGATTGACTCCTTTTAATAGTTCGCATGAAACCTGATCTCACAAGATTCTCAGAGTGCATTGACCGCAGAAAGTAAACATGAACGTATTTACTGGAAATAATGTGTCCAAGTATCCTGGAACACGCTGATAACAGTCTGACACTTGTTTATTTGCTCATCTTTGACGTAAAGACTGAGGTCTGGCTGTCTTTGATAAACTGGTTCTTGTAACTCGCATCATTTTGTGAACGAGTCAAGCTGTATACTAGTTATAATTCGCTTTCAGTGATTGCTATGAAAGTGTCTTTCCTGATGTTCATAGCTAAATATTTTTGTTTAGGGATGACGTTGAACATATTTTGGCCGACGTAGTGCGGAATGGGAATTGTTTTATATATATCATAACAGTCTCTGTTAGTTAAAGGGATTTGAAGTTCAAAAATAAAGTACACCGTTGTCATACGTGCCTTTGCTATCAGCAATGTATAAATCTGAGAAAGGTCTGTTTGGATGTTGTATAAAGGCAACGATAATTCCTTTGTCAACTGACTTTAAATTATGCTGAGCTCGTCCTCTAGTTAAATGGGTGTCAAAATGTGTATGTTGTAATATTGAACATTTGTTATGGAATCTAGCAGGGTATCTTGAATGTTTACTAGATTCGTGAGCATACTGTTAGCCATTATACTCGTATATAATATAAATTCGTTTACTGACTCCACAAGAGTTTTTTTTTAAATTTGAGTATTTATCAAAGAGCTGACTCTGTAACATGCTGTCGTAGTACTCGTGCTCGTTGATACCGTGTTGTAATTGAAGTAGTATGACGTCACAATGTGATTGTTTCTGTATGTTTGGACATATATTTGTTAAGTGATCGTAATAACTTTTTAAAACTTTAGTTCCTTGCCAGTATGGTTCCATGTTATAGTACACAATCATTTTCCATTTATCTTAAATTAGATACATATCTGAAATTTTGTCGAAATAAATGCTGTTGTTATTTTGTAATGGTATAATGTTTATTATAAGCACCATGAACCGCTGACGACGCATTAAAGATAAGAAGTTTATGTAATGTAGCTTGAATGTGGTTTTGTTTTTCTGTTAATTGATAACTGGTTTGGATTTTTGTTGCTGCTCGTCATGTTGATCTGATTTTTCGTGTACTGGTAATATTGATAATATTATGATAGGACTAGGTTTTAGTTTTGACGCTTACTACGCGCATGTGACCTTCTCTTCCTGGATGCAGTTCAACAATGCGTCCCTACGCCCACTTGCCTGCAGGTAAGTGTACATCATGAATGATAACAATATCATTTAGCTGAAGGTTAGAATACGATCTCCGCCATTTGTTTCTTTCTGGTATTCCAGTTAGATATTCTGCACGCCAGCTAACCATATGTCGTTGAATATTTTCTGAGTTAGCTGCCACCTGGTTCTTTCATCACTCTCTGTTTCTATTATGGTCAAGATTGGACCACTCGTCAAAAAATGTGAAGGAGTTAAGTAATCTAAGTCATTTGGCACTTCATTTCGCACATAAAGGTCGAGTATTGAGACATGCTTCTAGCTGAGATAGTAATGTAGCGTACTCCTCGTACGTGAGCTTTTGATACCCCACTACTCTTCTCAGGTCATGTTTAAGACTCTTTACTGCCGCTTCCCACAATCCTCCGCTAGGCCAAGAGGGGGCAATAAATACCACGTAATTTGCATTTGACTTATATACATATATGATTTCAAGTTTATATACTCTTTTTCTAAAATTTTTTTTGCTCCGATAAAATTGGTACCATTATCGCAGGACATGTGCCTTGGATTGCCCTTCCTTGCGGCTAGTCTTCTAACGGCTGATAAAAATGCTGCTGATGACAAATCTGATACTAATTCGAGATGCGCAGCTTTGGTTACCATGCACACGAATACTGTCACATAACCCTTTGCAGTTTTGGTTCCTTGGCCTCGGTGTTTTAGAACGGGCGAGTAGGATTCGTGCTAGACTCGGGTAGATCGCCTATAATTTGCTGTTGTTTTGTGTGTCGCTTACATATTACACATTGATGTAATCGTTTTTTGACGGCTCTGTTTCCTCCTAATATCCAGTATTTCTGTCTGAGCCATGATAAAGTAAGACGCGCTCCTCCGTGAAACGTCTGTTTCTGTGCATAACCTATGAGTAAATCTGTTAAGTGACAAGTGGAATCATTAGTGCATGTTTCATGTCACTTCTGGTGTTGGCGTTCCTTAGTCGAAATCGAAGAAAGCCGCTGTTATCCAAAAAGGGATTCAAACTAAATACCTTGCTGTTGGATTTGATTTGTTTATTTTGTACGAATCTATCAATTTCTTGAAAGTAAATTCGATTTTGTTTGATTCTAACTTTGTGTTAAATACTTCCTGTTGTCCAGCTGTTTGATAATTGTATGTTGACAACCAAGAAGGTGATTGCCACTAGAGCAAATGCTTTAGTAATTGCGTGGCAGTCAATCCACGACTCGCACAATCGGCCGGGTTATCAGTGGACTTGACGTACTGCCAACTGTCTGATTTGATTACTTCGGTAATTTTCTTAACTCAGTTAGCAACAAAGGGTTTCCACCGATTAGGCTCGCCTTGTATCCAAGCTAATACTGCTTTTGAGTCACACCACCCGTATACCTGTAGACTGTGACTGTGATCGGGCTTTTTGTGATCTTTACCTTGTGAACAATAACGCTTCACATAGCTCTAATCTGGGTAAAGATGTTTTGCTGGTCGTCTTGCTTATTGGAACTACTCTTGTTTTCGCTGCGAGAATTACGACTGATGCTGTGCATATATCACGCTAGCATAGGCTTTTAGTGAGGCATCACAGAAGCCGTGAAGTTGAATGATGTTGATACCGTTTCTGCCGATCCATCTTGGAATTTCAAACTGATTAATGTTATCTATATCGGAACGTAATTTTAACCACTCTTCAAATATATTATCCGGTCTTTCTTCATCCCATTTCAGGTCTGCAATCCAAGCATTTTGGAATAGTAACTTAAGCTTTATAATTATAGGTTGCTAGCGATTGCTACAGAGACGTATATTGTTCTGGTGACCTCGGGATTTAGGCCCCACGTCACTTTTGCCGCACATGCAATTGTTTGTACACGTCTGCTGCTTTTTTGCAGGTTGCAGCGACGTGTGTGTTAAATGTGAGGCTTTTGTTTATGGTGAGGTCCAGTATTTTTATTTCATCAACTAACGTTATTTATTTTCCGGCCATGTAAATTCGGGGTTTTACGAGCTTCAGCTTCTTCGTTAGCAGCATTGGTGGACCCCGAAACATAAGGTCATTTAAACTGAGTCCAGATGACGTTGATTGTGACGCATTTAATACAACTCGAAGTGACGTTGTTGTCGAGTCAGCTCGATGTCCACAATGGTGTGGCAAATAATAAATCGGTCTCGTTACTTTTTGTAATGCGCATTTGACCTAGACTTATATATTTTTGTATAAACGATGTGTAACTCGTAGCGACGCTATCGTGCCTTATGATTTTTTCTCTAATTTAATAAATTGGGCAAATGCTCTTTGTCTTGACTGTCCCAATTTTTCATCTGCATCTGGATGCATAAGGAAGACGAACTACATATCTACCATCTTCCCGACGTTCTGTTGTTGATTGGAAGAACTGTAAACACTGATTGTCTTCTAACGTCATGTCAATGTCATGAACAAAACCTTTGCATTTCGTCGTCATTGAATAAAGCAACGTTACAATTTAATGTTCATATTTGCTGCGTTCCCGCATAGTATCCATCCGAAGTGCGTCTGCTAAACGATTGGGTGCGTGTCGGAAGATTTGATAATATAGGTATGATGATGATGGCATAGATATCTGCTCCTAACAGGAGGTCTACGGGACAACTTTCGTAGTACTCTGGGCCTGTTAACTGAATGTTTTCTATGTGTTCCCATATTGGTTTCTCAAAGGACCTGTTGGGCAGATTGTTAATTACGTTTGTCACGATGATAACGTCTGTGCTGATGGTGTACTTGCTGTAAATTGACAACAGTTTGATGGTCATCATTCCTTTGCAAGCATTTGCTTTAGCCCCTACTCCAAATACAACGCCCTTGCAACGCTGACGTTGCAAACCTAGTAATTGAGCCGGGTTTTGTGTTATGAGAGAGGCTTAGGACCCTTGATCAATAAGAGCCCGCATTTCCTGTATCTTGTTTGCGCCTAGAGGACTCTAAAGAATTGGATTTACTCTCTAGGTATCTTAATAGCTCTTGAAGGGTAGGTAGCTCCTTAGGACTATTCAAAGAGTCAACGTAGTCATCGTGCGTGTCTGAGTCCAACTTACTGTCGATAATGTACACCACCAATGAGTCCCAGGTACTGATGTCGACTCCTAGAGCTTTGATGGCATCAGACACTCATTCGCAATTTCGGGGGGTTTCAGCCAAATACCTCGCTTGGGAACGCATATGCTTCCTATTGAGTATTGCCACTATGAAGGCCCAGCGAATACGCAGTGTAAAGTGAGACTGTAGAGTCGTAGACTCCACTTTCTTGTGAATAGACATTTTACCCGTTCTCGTACATTAAACCTAGTAAAATAAGTTAAAAAAAAACCTAAAACGTGATAAGTATTTTTGTTCAAAATTCTTATCTATCAACCGTGCCCATAGCCGGGGTCACAACCTTTTAACATCACTATCTAATAGTTGGTGTGGTAAGTATCTAATATAAAATAATAATAATAAAAACGTTGAAATGTACAGACAAAAATAAACCCATCCTTATCGTACTCCCAACCTCGGAACACCGTCGGAAAGGGCTTATGCGCAAAACGTCTCATTCGCAAAATGGCTCTCCGTAACTTAGAAGAGGCAATTTGGGATCGAGCGACATTTTGCAGGAGAAACATTTTGCTGATAAGGCAAACAAAGTGCAAGATTCCATGTGGTACCTAACCTCTCTACACTTTTTTTTTAAATCCACCCAAATAAGTAAATGTTTGTGTGTTTTACGCGACTTTTGTTACTGTGATTCTCTATCTACAATAGGTACCTCACATAGCAAGCCATATGATGTCCCCACTGCCGGGCACGGGTCTCCCTAGTAGAACCTACTTATTAGATCCTGGGGGTAATTGCCATAATCGCCATGCTTGGTGAGCGGGTTGGCTATTGCAGTAAGGCTTTAAAGTACGCAGTAGTCGCGGCTGCCCGTCCTTAGTCGAAAATCCCTTAGTCACCTTGACGACACCCACGGGAAGAGATAGGCTGGTATTATTCTTCGACCTAATCATCAATAAATAAGGTGATCGACGGGGTTCTGGATAGTTCTACGGCAGAGTTGTGAACCTTGAGGAACCCCAACGCAACTGAGGAAAAGGGGAAATAGGTATTATGGTATTAGAAGAATGTGACGGATTGTAATGCCATGGTCAAGTGGCAGTTGCCGTCGATACATTCTGTGTGTAATAGATCTTGACACCTATCAGAGACATAAGCTGTAACAATGTAAATACCGACCGGCTACATACAGTTATCTGTATCTATGTGGGTACCCAAATACCTACTTATGTAAAGATACCTATTTCAAACATAGGTACTTGCTCATCTCTCAGCTCAGGTGTACCTAATGACAATTATCTACCAACTGCACTTATGCCTTTTACTCTACTACTACTAGATTCATTTCATCATAAAACCCTCCGAAAAATACCTTTCGTGTACTTATGGAAATACTTTTATTTATCAAATGCAAGACTCCACTTACCTATTTATGAATAGGTAACTAGGTGCATTACTCGTATTGTGGTCATTGGGGGAACCCCACTAATAGGCGTCTTGGGCCCCTACCCCCTTCGTCGTGCGTGCAGCAATCAAAATAAGCACATCACATTGTGCCACAGCTCGAGGTTCGTGTCTTTACGTTTAACATTAAGTTCAAAAACCTAAAACGTGGTGACAAAACATCGTTATCTCAAACGAAAAACAAAATATTTTTGCTTGAAGCTCTTATCAACCAACAGTTCTAGTGATAGCAGAGGTGACCTTACTCACAACATCACTATCTAACAGTTGGTTTGGTACCTACAACTTAAAAAAATATTAATCATTATTTATTAAGTTGACAAAAAAAAATAAACGTACCTAGTTTGTGTGTTTTATGAATAAAAATAATGAAATACCCATTCATTAACAAATAAGGTGATCAGTTTGCAACAAATTTTCACAATGTTTGAACGTTTGTTATTGTTATTTTTACTATGTCAAGCGAAAGGTGATTTAGTGTACAAATGTAACAATGGGGAAAACGAGCAAGATTCGTTGAAGTTCACGCCTGCTGCAGACGGCGTACTGGGCAGATATACGACAGAGTTGTGTACCTTGAGGAACTCCAACGCAACAGGGTGGGGAGTATATCTATCGTATTACCGCGGTATGGCGGATTGTAAAGAGTTGCTCATGAACCCAGTTACGCACGTCTATTCACATTCTACAAACTACTAAACATTTGAGAGACATCAGCTGTAGCAATGTAAGTACTCATTTAGGTACCTAATCAATGCCGAATTGCTTCTTTACTACTACATTATGGTACAAAATTACCTCTCCTAAACATTTTTAAATTTCCAGTTACGTATCTCTATGGACTTTGACTTGATATTTGGTGGTTGTTACTATATCAACAGTGTGTTAACTAAGGAGTACACAACCTTGCAAAATATTAGTAACAAGGTCACAATAAAAAACAATTTGACCTTGAACCAACTTGAACACAGCCAAAAACAGGTTGAATACAGCCTAAAGGAGTAAGTTTGTTTTCTTAAATCAATTAAACTAAATCTACAGCTTTTTAAAGTTTAATACTCTTAAAAAAATGGAATAAAGACTAACACTACCTACGCCGATTGCTGGTCATTGGGTAGGTCACTAGGTGCCTAATGAGTTTAAGTTTTATTGAAATCATTTAATGATATCTTAAAACAATATTCTTCCCTTTTATTTATATATTTAACACTTCCTGCAAATATTTTGCAAGAGACGGACCAGTCAACCTTTGGTTGGTGCGTCTCTTGCAAAATATTTGCAGCGAGAAGCGGGTGGGAGGTGCATATTATTTAAATTATTACATTAAAACAAAAGATAAACTAAATAAACACAAAACATATACATACTAAGGAATAAATTTACAATATAATAAACAATATAATATATACATACAAAATAGCACAAACAAATATATAATTACCTGTATATACATTATATATAAAACCAACTGAGGTCGAATGATTACTCTTCTGCAGCTTCCAGATATAATAACTTCTATTGTTTTTAAACTTTTGCGATTTTTATACATATTAGATATATTTCGGGACTTAATCGCGTGAATTATATATAGGTAAGAACCTTTTATTTACCCGACGTTTCGATCGAATTGGACCGATTGTGGTCACGGGTCGACTCGACCGACTCGAAAGTCGAAAATCGAAGAATATATCTAAAACAACTTCTATATAGCTGATGTACTTTATTTTTAAATACGAAACTACTCGGCTGGTGGACAATCTGATTTCCACAGGAAGCGCATTTCAAAGACGAAAAGCCTGCACTGGGAAAGAAGAATGTAAAATGCCTGAGCTGTGAGACGGACAGAGAAGTAAAAGGGTATCAGAAGATCGAAGATTTCTTGCATGGTTAAGAGCACAGATATTGAAAGTGAGAGGAAAGCATTTCGAGAATAAAGAAGTGAATAAAACAGGGTCAGCGCCCTAAGGCCACAGCTCTGCCAAATAGGCAACCATGTCAGTTGGGGGCGATAATTTAAAACATGTTTGTACTTACGAAGGTTAAAATACGAATCGAATGCAATTGTTGAGAAGACGATCGAGCTTGTTGAGCAGATCTGCATTCAGGTCGAGATAGCACATGACCATAGTCAATTGCCTCTGTGGCGCGGTGGGAGTGTATCCGACTGCTACGCAAGAGGTTGTGGGTTCGGTTACCACACTGGACACCACTTTGTGTGATCCACAAATTGTTGTTCTGATTCTGGATGTACTTTGTGTCCGTGACTTGTATGTTTGTAAAGTCCCCCGCGACACAGGGCCAGTACAATGCGGGAGTCGTCTTTAAGAAAAAAAATGGAAAAATTAGCATCTGAACAATCATAGTCTTGGTTTTAATTGGAAGAAAATTCTTAAGCCGATAACGAGCCCGTAATGTTCCAGTAACATTTTGACTGACATTTGAGACTTAACATTGTGAGCTGAGCGTAGCGTCGATTTGCAAGCCGAGATCTTTAACCTTCGAGCTAAAAGGAATGACCGTTCCATTAAAGGTATCAATATTATCACAGGTGTGAGAGATGGCATGTCGATTCTGCTGATCATTCTATAATGATGTCTTGACATTTCTTAGGATTTAAGATGCTTATCATCTTAAATCCTACGAAATGTCAAGACATAAAATACTATAATTGCATTTTTGAAAGATAGAAAAAATTGAAGTCCAGACTCAGGAATCGAACCCGAGACTTCCGTAGCCAAACCGGGGCCAGAAGCGAACCACCTATCTGGACTATGTCACTAGACCTCAAATTTTTCTATCCCTTGTTGCTCGCGAGTTGGGACTGGACTTCAATGCAGGTATCACCCAAGGAGGGCCCTTGGGTGATACCTGCATTGAAGTCCGGAGGTAAAAAATGAGAACAGAAGAGGAGCGAGTATACCTTCTTAAGGGACGCCAGCATCGACATCAAGCCAGGTCGATGACGATTCGGAACTGAAGATAAAAAATAAAGGGAAGAATACATATATGCCTAAAATGAGAAAGAAGAGAAGGATTGGACGTATGAAAACCTTTCCCCATAACTTTGGGAACTGTCTCGACTCTAGCGAAAAGTTCACTAGATGAGTGACTGCCGGTAAAAGATGGTCTAGAATAGAAGTAATCATAAAACGACTAATCTCGCCGCAACCAATGGCCCCACACTTTACGGACATGACTTGTTTTTTTTATTTCTGACGCCGCTACTGGAGAAAAGGAAAACGATTTTGCATCTACAAACTCTCCATTTTTTTTACATACATGGATGTTTGGGTAAACTACCTACAGCTGACACTTAAATAGCCATAGGCCGTCTTGGAAATAGTTTCAGTTATTCTTTCGTGAAATAGTAATGTTTCTGTTTCGATTGAAGGGCACCGTAGCAAGTTTAATTACTGGGCAAATGAGACTTATGAATTAATATTTCAAATGAAAACTGCAACTATCATCTGTATGCTGATGATCTTCAGCTATATATTACCTGTCATCCAAATGATTGCTCCGAATCTGTAATAAAGATGAATGAAGATTTAGTTAGGATCTCGGACTGGGCATTTAGAAATTCATTAGTTCTCAATCTTAATAAATCAAATTTGTTAATTATGGGGTCTAGGGATATAATAAGAAAGATCCAGGGCAGTATCCCCGTTTTGAGGCTTAGTGATTCCCCTATAGAGCAAGTGTTGGAAGCTCGCAACCTCGGAGTAGTCTTTGACGGGTTACTACAATTTGAAAGCCCATCTTGAATGTGTCCGTAACTGCTTTTACCGCTTAAGGCTGCTTTATAGGGTGCGGCCATATGTTGACATGGAGACTCGTATTATGCCCTGTGAGTCTTTAATTTTGTCAAAACTAAATTATGCTGACGCAGTATATGATAGCTGTTTACTTAGTAAAACCGAGAGGCTTATACAACGGGTGCAAAATGCTTGTGCTTGGTTCTGCTTTAATGTGCCACTACGTTCTCATATTACCCTGTTTCTTAATGATGGAAGCATGATGAAAATGTCTACCCGCAGGAAGTTTCATCTAGCTACGTTACTCTTTGGTGTAATATTAACCAAGAAGCCTGATTATCTATACAACAAATTAAGCTAGTCCAGTGATATAAACAAGCATAATACACGAGCTTCAACATACCTTCTCGTTACACCAAGACATCGTACTGCAGCCTTTCGTGGGAATTTCAAGCTTGCCGCTACTCGTTGTTGGAACGATCTTCCGACGCCTGTACGTACACTGAAATCTGTTCATATAAATAAACAACAATTGCTAAACTTACAGAAATAACCTAATACTTGAGATTATGCCGTTTATTCAATGAGCGTTCCTTGCTATCATTCCAATGATAAATCATGTACATTTTATACATTTTAATGCTCATCAGCAGTTTGCATAGGTACGCACTATTTAATATAGTTTAGGCTTTTTCAAGGATTTTGCCTAATAATTAAGAGTAAAATGGGTACTTGGTAAAAACTTAAATTCAGTCGAAACCGAAAAACTCTAAGCTCTAACGTCAAATCTGTCAAGCGTTTCCCGCGCGATTTGGCTGCGCTCAAATAATTACACTTTACAACTTATTACATTAGTTAAATTACCTTTAAAATCATGCTTTTTTTTTCTTTATTATTTTATTTTATTTATATTTAAATATTTTAACTAATATTTTATTTACTATATTTAAATATAGTCTTGCTTTATTTTTCAAACGACTTCAAAAAGGAGGTTCTCAATTCGTCTGTATGTTTTTTTTTTTTTTGTATGTTTGCGTAATCGGTGAGATTACGCAAAGACTTTTGTGTTTGAAAGGGTATACTTCCAAGTTGGTCCCATTGTCATCAGATCACGATCTGATGATGGGATCTTGGAGAAATCGAGGGAACTCTTAAAATATTAAAGGCACACCTACAGTGATTTAGGTATATTTCATAGTGATTCGTGCATTTACTCTTAAAAATTACCAATTGGTGAAGTGCAACTGATGATGAAGACCACAAATGACGAGCAGACCTATTCAATATTTCACAGTTTGCGATTCAGTTACTTTAATATGGTATTCAGTAGCACTTTATTCTCGTCATACTACTATTCCACAATGTAATTGAGCTGAAGTCGAAACTAGATGGCGCTGCCGTCTCGTAAATACTGTGTTCATGTCAGAGCGTATATAAAATTTGTTTAAAAATACAATAAGAGCTATTTTGTCAATTCTAAATGTTGAAATAGTGAAAAAACTATACAAATGCTATGAAAAAGTGTTATCTCCAATAACTGTGTACTAAAATAACTAAAAATTTGAGTGAAAATAACTAACTATTTAGAAGTGCTAAAACCAAAAACAATTGTGAAATGACCACTGGCGGAGTATGAACATTGAATATAAAAGGTACCCAGTGCTTCTATTCAACTTTATACTAATACTCGCAATTTTTATTCAAAATTGACAAAATAAACAACAACTGTGACCGTTAAGAAAAATATATTTAAAGTTAAGGCATACAAACTAGCGCAACCAGTGGTGGATAGACAAAACATGTTGTTATTTGAACACACTGCCATCTAGCGTTGAATAGCAATATTAACTACTTAACACCAATACGTCGCGACTTTGATACTTGAATAGTGTATAAGGACACTGATAGGTGGCGCTTTTACCAAATAAACATGGACGAACATGTAACTTTTCGAAAGGCTCGCAAGACTGGCTCACTTAGGGATGTATCAACGGATCAAACGACGCTTTTTGACACATCAATAATGAGTCTACGGAATTCGCCAATAAATACCAGCCAAACAGTAATAGATCTGCAAGAAAAACTTCATGATATGGAAAATAACATTGAAAGTGCGCATACAGAAATTGAAAACCTTAATTTAGAAAATCAAAAACTAAAATTAGAATTACAAAAATGCAAAAAAACTATAGAAGCCTATAAGAAAATTAACTCAAGTGACATTTTAAAACTAACACCACTTTCTAGAAGTAAGCGGAAATCGAAACAGGAAAATAACCAAACGCCTACAAAAACTAAAGAGCAATCTTGCTCGAATACGAAGCAAACTATGTCTAAAGGAAAAGGATCGATAAATATGGCAATAAAAAGACTGTATGCGACCCCTGTAGCAAAAAATAATCAAAGTATTTCGGATGTACCAAAAAAACAGAGTAACACAGAGAAGCTAGATAGTATACAAAAAAATAAGAACCACGACTTTCTTAAAAGTACTCAGCAATCAACTTCAACACAAGAGCTAACATTTTCACAAACGGAAGAGAATTCAAAACATGCTTTGAAAACCCATTCAACACATGCGGCTATTGGTGCATTACCTAAAAACAGAATAATTATATTAGCAGACGAACAAGGACGCTATATACAAAAATATCTACAAAAACTTTTGGGCCATAACTTCACAGTCAGCTGTTTTTGGAGGGATACCTTTTTTACTCATAATGATTTTTGTCCTATTTAAAATTGTCATAATAAATTAGGCATAATTTTCTTTGTCATAAAAATAGTGTGCCATAACTGGTTTTTAGCATACTGTGTTATTAAGCATAAATATTATATATCCTATTATATTTATTCATAACTTTGATATGCATAAAGTTGTAAAGCATAATCGACTCTTGACATAATCAAAATTTGATATAATTATGAAAATAATACATAATATTGTTAGGTCGAAATTAATTATCTTTAACACCCCGACTCAGAGCAATCCGACTCGGATAGGTTAGGTTAGAAGACTAAGGCGGGAGCGAAGCGAAGCGGAGCTCCCGCCTTAGTCTTCGTGTTAGGTTTTTTTTTTTAAACCACCCAAAAGTAGGAGCCCCGCGAAGCGGGGCTCCGTCGAAGATAGTACAATTTTATGCGCCTACATGTTTGACGATAGCAATGTATAAAATAGTGTAATATTGTTATTAAAACTTTTGTAGTTAATTTTTCGGCATATAGTTTGTATGCTTACAATAGTTATGGTTATGCGTCGTTATGCGTAAGTAAAGTTATGCTTTGGCATAGTATGCGTTTTAAATATTATGCTTATAGTGATTAGGATTAAAAAATTATGATTAAAAAAGTTATGACGCATGAGAATTATGCGTAACTAATATTAGGAGTATAAACATTATGCAATGTTAAATTATGACATAAAATCGTAGGAATAAAAATAGAGAACCGTTTTTGGAAACCGGGCGCAGATGTAAGTGAAGTTCTACGTAGCGAAAAAGCATTATTACGCAAATTAAATAAAAATGACGTTGTAATTATTTTAGGCGGTACAAATGACAAAAACCCAACATTATTTCAGCGTAGCTTGGACTGTTTCCTGTTTGCAACGACAAACCCAAAAGTAATTGTATCTGAAGCACCTTATAATAGAAACTTAAATGAAAAAATGTTAAACTACTCAATAAAGTTTATATGTTCCCGTTACAAAAACGTATGTTATCTAAACATGGGGTATTCCACTTATGTACCTAGTTATAATTTTCTACCAGTGCATATATCTCAACGACTACTAAAAGAGATTCTTCAATATACCTATAGAATAAACTACGAAACTTATTACAAACAAAAAGCAAACCCTTTATGCACAAATAATATGATTAGTGTAAGTACACAAACCGATTTCGCAGATAACTATATGTATCAAACTAACAGCACTATAACACCAACAAAACCGCACAATAATTCCCAGTTTTTTCTTTAAGTACCTAACTATTCTTCATCAAAATATTGCAGGTTTAATTAATAAAGTTGATCTGTTAACGGTAAAAGTAGAGGAACTTCAGCAACAAAATAAGGTTATCGACATTCTTTGCATCACAGAACATTTTATACAACAGGGCAATGAAGAGTTACTATACATACCAAATTTCCATCCAGCCACATTCTATTCTAGAAACATAAAACGAGGAGGAACATGTATATTTGTTAGAGAGGGCATACGATTTAAAGAATTAATAGAGGTGTCAAAACAATCGATCTCAGGAATTATCGAATGTTGCGCAGTGGAACTCCTGGATCACCATATAGTTATAATTTGTATTTACAGAGTACCTAGGCATAATTATGAAACATTTTATGAGAGACTAGAAAACATTCTTAGTAAAATTAATTTTACCAACAAAAAAGTGATATTGTGCGGAGACTTTAATATTGATATATTAAAATTGAATAAAATTACGTTAGAATTTGAATGTTTTTTGCTAAACTATAACTTAAAATTAGCAATTCGAGCTCCTACTCGATTATCAAGTAAAACATGTATCGACAATTTTGCTCATAATTATCACAAGGATTGTGACTATGAAATTGTTGATCTGTGCTTATCAGATCACACATCACAGTTGCTGAAGGTGCCAATTAAAAACATATGCCGACTAAAATACTGGAAAACTACACGCCAAGATATAACTAGAGATAATCTAAGCAAATTTAAAAATCATTTGCAATGTCTCTCTTTCCAGGATGTATACACAACAAATAGCACTAATGACGCATATGATAAGTTTATGGAGGATTTTACTCTATTATACAAGTTGTGTTTTCCGGAAAAAACTGTTTGTATAAAATCAAATATTAAAACTAAATGGATATCAAGGGGTATAAAAATCTGCAGCAAAAGACAACGTAAATTACTATGGAATTATAGGTTAAATCCTAATCCCATAAATAGAAGTGCTTTTAAAAACTATACATATTTATACAAAAAGATTATGAAATTGACCCAAAGAGCTCAGAATAATTACTATATAAATAACTCAATTAATAAAGGTAAAGCAACCTGGCAAATCATTAATAAAACAAAAATGAATAAACCACAAGAACAAATAATGCTTATTAAAAATAATAACATTGACATTACAAATCCAAAAGACATTGCAAATGAATTTAATAACTATTTTATTGATGACATCGTTAAAAATATTAAGCCTGACATTAATAATAATAACTATAATAATTTGACATTACATTCCTTATTTTTATTACCAGTATTAATAAATGACATTGTACGAATAATTAATAACCTAAAAAATACAAATACTTATGGTTATGATGGTGTGTGCACTATAGTCATCAAATTTGTTAAAGAGATAATAGCGCCACCACTAACACACATAATAAATTTAGGTATAATTGAAGGCGTATATCCACGTGGTTTAAAAAGGGTCGTGGTGAAACCACTTTACAAAAAGGGTGAAAGAAATAATATGCAAAATTACCGGCCTATCTCTAAAATACCCATATTTTCAAAAATTTTTGAAAAAGTTATATATAACTCCATTTACGACTTTTTTAATAAATATAATCTTTTTTGCAATGAACAAAAAGGTTTTCGCAAAAACACAACCATAAATATGGCTATATATGATTTATTATCTAATGTTATGAAATGTGTTGACGAAAGAACTCCTATTTGCGCGATATACACGGATATGACGAAGGCATTTGATTACGTGGATCATAAAATCTTGCTCGATAAATTATATGGCTATGGTATACGAGGAACTGCACACAAACTTCTTAAATCATATATTAGTAACAGAACGCAATGTACTGAAATTAATAGAATTTGCCTCAGAACAAAAATAGAAAAAAAATATATTTCGAAGTCACAGCACGTGCACTATGGCGTCCCTCAGGGAAGCGTATTGGGACCCTTACTGTTCCTAATCTATATTAACGATTTACCAAAATGTACTGAACAACAAATGGTTCTCTTCGCTGATGATAGCACATGTGTCATCAAATGCACTAACTTAAATACATATAGAATGGACATTAATAATACATTACATAACATAATAAATTGGCTTAATAATAATAACTTAATAATAAACCTTAACAAAACAAAAATCATGCACTTTCATCAAAGGTGTAAAATACCTGATATTAATTTGGTCTATAAACTTTGTGAAATCGAAAGAGTAAATCAGGCTAATTTCTTAGGTATAACTATTGATCACCAACTCAATTGGAAGGCACATGTAGAACAGGTGTGTAAACGTCTTAGTAAATCTGCCTATGCTTTGAGACAACTTTCGAAGAAAGTTAGTAATGAAGCGCTGTTAACTGCGTATCATGGAATGATAGCTTCAATTTTAAGGTTTGGTGTAATATTTTGGGGCCATTCAACAGAGCGAGAACTTGTATTCAAAATGCAAAAAAAGTGTATAAGAGCTATGTGTGGTTTAAAATCAACGGACAGTTGTACACCATATTTTAAATCTTTAAAAATATTGACATTTCCTTCCTTGTTTATACTAGAAACTATTGTGTTTGTTAAAACTAATACTCATCTATTTCAACATATATCAAACGTTCGAAGAGGTCCTGTACGCGCTCAGTATGCTAATAAATTGTGCCAAGTAAAATGTAGGACAACACTTATGCAAAAAAGTTTTTATGGTATGGCCCCAATAATTTTCAATAAATTACCTGACAGTTTGAAAACCTTACAATTGGCCCAATTAAAAAAAGCATTACATAAACTACTCGTTGACAAATGCTATTATAATATAAATGACTTTTTAAGTGACATAATATTGTAATTTTTTATTTATTCTCATGACTTGTTTTTATCTGTAATACAATTTAATTCACTAATGACATTTTTTTTTTTTTTTTTTTTTTATTTCTTTATTTTATAAAAAGGATTTTTGTACATAGTAATGACGATGACAATCCTATAGTACTAAAATCTAAAACTACTACTACATTAAGTATCTATCTAATGACTATTGCTAGTATACGATTTAAAGTTAAAGGAGTAAAGCATTCTAGCTGCGCTCGAATTGGGTTCAGATAGAATGCTTTGGAAAACTCCAATGTCAAACATATTTAACTTAAATAAATTCTGAAGTTGCGCTCTTTTGTCAGCATATCGAACGCACTCCATTAAAAGATGGTATACATCTTCTCGTTTGTTGCATATTTCACAGTTAGGAGAGTCAACTAATTTCATTAAATGTGCAAAACTTCTACTAGGAGTGTGGCCGGATCGCAGTCTGCACGCCATGACAATTTGTTTTCTATTTAACTTAGTAGAGTAGAACCAGGGGACACGAAGAGGCTCACATTGGATACTTTTGTACCATATGCCTTTGCATTTTGATCGTTCATCAAAATATTCCTTAAATCTCTTATAACATATTGATTTATACTTGGGTAAAATTTCAGACCAGTTTGGTAGTACATTTACCTGCTCTCCCTCTAATACAGCCCTTTTTGCTAGTCTGTCAGCCTCTTCATTTCCCGCTAGTCCGATATGAGATGGAACCCATTGCAGTACAATAGTTATTCCCTTGTCGTAAGCTTGGTTAATTTTATCCAAAATGCGATAGGCAACTGATATGCCTCTATTACCAGCGGTACAACGAGCTATATGAAGAAGAGCGCTTTGACTATCTGTGAAGATAACAATTTTACGGGTGTTTAAGTTAGAAACGTAGTTTAAAGCTTGTGAAACTGCAATGAGCTCAGCACTCATAATAGAAATAAAGTTATGAATCTTAATTAGTTTATAATTATTTCTTGTAGGATCGTAAAACGCAGCACCAAGACCATTTAGCGTTTTAGAACCATCGGTATAAATAGCATAGTACTCGTTATACTTTTGGTGTAACTCTTGTACTACTTCCTGTCTTAAAACATAGTCCAAGTACTGCGACTTTGACCCGTTTACACTGTCTAATCTACTAAATATTACATTTTTCAAATTGTATCTAATGTAAACATTTCAAGAGGGTACGTAGAAGAGATAACATCCTGTGTTACTTCATTATGACATATTGCCAAAAGCGGCTTCTTTTTGTTGACCCAAAAACTATTGCCAGTCAGATTATTAAGCTCTGTCAACAGTTGAAAATTAATGTTGTTGGAAAATGAATTTGTTTTTAAACTAAATTTGTATGACAAGTAAAGTCTTCTAGTCGTCAAAGGAGCAACACCGACTTCGCTCTCCATGGCATGGATGGGAGTCGATTTAATAAATCCACCAATAATTCGGAGAGCTTGGTTTTGTAATCTATCAAGCTTTAGTGTATGACAGTTAGCTGCATTGTCATATAGATAGCTACCATAATCTAACCGACTTCTTATTAGAGCAAAGTAAATTCTGCGGAGATGCAAGGGGTGAATACCCCAACTAGACCCGGCTAAAACCTTTAGCAGATTTAAGAATTTGTAAGATTTTTCATAAATTTCGTTAATATGTTTCGACCATCTTAGGGATCTATCTAGCCACATTCCTAGGTATTTGATGCAATCAACAGAGTTCAATAGTGAATCTTTGACAAATAATTGTGTTTGTTGACTTCTTCGTGCCCTACTGAACACACAGTATTTAGATTTAAATGTCGACAGTTTTAGGCCAAGCTGTTCCAATAATTCAACCATGATATTAAGGGATTCCTGTAACATTAAGACACTATGTTCAAATCTATTGCACTTGACAAATAATAAAAAATCATCTGCATACTGACATATGAACACTTGGTTGATTTTTTGGCAGATCTCAATAGTGGCTATGTTAAATAGCAAAGGTGAAATGGGATCCCCTTGAGCTAGACCTTTATTTGTCCACCTACTCAAAACACTATTTTCTTTCTCGTCACACTTAATATGGAGGTGTCTCTCTTTTAAAAATTCCCATAGGTACGAACACATTCTAGTTCCGACATGTAATTCGTTTAAAATGCTTACTAATTTATTGACTAAGACGTTATTATAGGCTCCTTCTATGTCTAAAAAACAAGCGATAGTAGGAACTTTTTGTGAAAAGCCAAGCTGAATAGTAGTAACAAGTCGTGTCAAACAATCCATACAGGACTGACCGCGTCTAAATCCCACCGTATTCGGCAATAAAATTGCATTGTGTTCGACAAACCATTCTAGACGCCTTGCAAGCATCAAGTGAAAAACTTTACATAAACAAGAGACTAACGCTATGGGTCGAAGCTTAGAATTTAGATTACTATTATGTTTAGGAATTGGGACAATCTGTATTTTTCTCCATTGAATCGGTACATATCCAGAATCAAATATAGCGTTGTATAGTTGAAGGAGAACCTGTTTACCAACATCTGGCAGATTAAAAATCATGGAGTAGTATATACCATCTTGTCCTGGTGAAGTGTCCTTCCGCTTAAAACAGTTTTCCATTTCATGTTGTGTAAAGCAAGCTTCGAGTTTAGGGTTGACAGAGGTAAATGTCATAGGAGGATCGGTTACATAGTCCGGGGCCAATGAAGATAGTAGTTCCTGTTTAGCGAGGTCAGAAGTGCACGATCTTGTTGGATTGAAACCCTTCATCCATCTCATTTTGCGCCACATATCTGATAGAGTGGTAGACTCATCGATGTTATCACAGAAGTTCTGAAAGCTTTGAGATTTAGCACGCCTTATCATACGTTGAGCCTCTGAAATTTTAAGATTTAAAAGAGACAGATTTTGTGGAGTGGGGTTTCGTCTAAATTGTTTTAGTGCGAGACGACGTTGGGCTACTACTCTTGACAGTTCTTGGTTCCAATAAACTTTAGGGATAAATTTGCGGTTAGGATTAGTGCAAATTTTCTTATAAGGAATAGTTTGATCTGCAGCTTTATTAATCTTGCTCATGAAAGTGTCATACATATGCTGAACGTTACCCGAATTTATGTCATTATTTTGTAAAAGTAAATTTTCAACCACATTTGAATATTTTGACCAATTAGCTAATTTTAAATTTCTTTTAGTAGAATATTGTAAATAATCTTGATATTTGATGCGCATTCTAATGATTAAATGGTCACTGCCTAAACTTTCATTGGAAACATTCCATTCTGTATTAACAGCAATGTCAACAGAACAGAAGGAGATATCGGGTGACGTTTCTTGGAGCATACCGTTTACTAGTTTTACTCTTGTGGCTCCGCCATTGTTGAGTGAGATGAAGCCATTATCCAAAGAACTGTCTAATAGTTGGCTACCTCGTGACTCAGTTCTGTTCGACCAGTTACTGTGGTGTGCGTTAAAGTCTCCTGCTACTAGGGTATTTGTAGAGAAATGTGAGAATATGCTATGCCAGTCTATTTGAGAAGTGTGAACTGACGAGGGGCAGTATATAGATATAATATTATGTAATAGTTTACAGTTAAGAACTTTAATACTTAGAATTTCAATACCAGAGTTGCTAACATTTACTAAGGACCTAATTGTTTTTAATGATTTGTGACATATAATAGCCACGCCCCCATAGTTGTCTGACCTATCTTGACGATAAATATTGTAACCGGCTAGATTTATATGAGAGTCTGGATCAAGCCAGGTCTCACTTAGTATTGCCACATGAATGTTTTCTCTATTAAGTAATCCTTCAAAGTTGGCTAGCTTTGGCTTAAGGCTTTGTGAATTCCATTGAAGTATGTTTAAATTGAAATCGTGACTTCTAGCCATTGTTACAGTTTTTAAATAATAAATTAAAAATTGTCTCACCCATACATATTTCACATAAAATTGCTGTTATTTCTTTAACAATGTACTGTATACCTAAACAAATTTTGTCTTCAAATGATCCCTTTGATAGCGCAATGTCTTTAATTTTACAAAATATATATTTAATTCTTGCATATATCCCTCTGCCTGATTCCTTCGATGCTCCTTCCGGTGCGCAGATTCTCGGCTGATCATTTGTTAGCATTTTTTCTTTTTCGCTCCAATCTTCTCTAATATCTTGATTAATAGTTTTAATCTTTGATTTTTTGTTTATCTTCGCAGGTTGCTTGTTACTCTTGTTCGTATCAATATTTTCATCTGTCTGATTTACTTCATCTTCCATCTCATCTGAAACTCCGCGCCCACTATCTAAGAGAATATCTCTATACGAAACATTGTAAGGCTTTTGATTTTGTTGTGTTGTTGACGCCGAGTCCAATGGAGCTGTGTTTGTAAATTTTTGCCGGTTGTTACAATTATTGTAGGCAGCTAAAGCTTTTTTGTATGTGCAGTTATTCTGACTCATTAACCTTTTAATACTCTTTTCTTTAATAAATACCGGGCACGTTTTGTCCAGCGCCATATGTGCGCCTTTGCAATTAATGCAAACGAACGACTTTGTTTCACAATTCTCATGATTGTTGCCACACTTAGGACACCTAATACTCTTGGCGGGACATACTTTTTTAACATGCCCGAACCTCCAACACGCTGAGCATTGCGTGACAGGAAATATGTAGGGTTCTACCTTGAACCGGCACCCGTATCCATATATATGCGAAGGTAAGGAGGAACTTTTAAAAGCTAGACGAATTACAGTGCTATTTACCCATTGCCCATCGTAAGCTAAACGTCTGAGTCTTCTCATGCCGACTATGTCATATTCGCACTTAAACTGTTCAATTACCTCTTTTTCTTCAATATCTAGGTCTACATTTTTGACTACACCATAAGACAGGTTAACTTCATTTGTACTCTGACACATATATTCTAATTCATTGAACTTCTGGCAATTTAGCAATTTGTTTGCATCTTCTTTACTTTTAAATATGATAATAACTTTAAAAGGGGTTTTATATTTTATCATTAATATATTATCTATACATTCCGCTTTCAGAAGTTTTGCCAACCCAAACTGTTTAGGGAGTACCTGTTTAGACGACAGTCTTATCTCAAAACCTTCTGATTCCTCAGCGTCTTCAGTTTTTCTATTTTCATCGATGTAATTGGAATAACTGCGTAATAACCGCTTTGGTCTTCTATTCACCAAAGTATATCCGTCTTCGTTGTCATCAGCACCATTTCCTTCACTATCTTCCCTCATTCTCTTCTCCGGACCCTTTGACTCCGGACTAATGACATGTACTAATTTATGATTCAATTGACTACTGTAATACAATTTAATTATCCAATGACATCTACTAATTTGTAAGTCAATGTTTTAATAATCTAATTTAATATAATGCTCAATATTTGTATGTCTGGATGACAAAACGTAGCGCAACAATATTTATTTATAAGACCACATTGTATGTATTTACCTATGTTTTTACAAATAAATTATTTGATTGATTGATTGATTGATTGACTGATAGTGAACTCCTCAACAATTAACAGCCCTGCATCGAGGTAAGCAATATTTTGTAAAAGGATTTCAGCAGTTGACATAAGCCTATTGTAACTTAAGTGAATTACAAACCAACCCACTAAAAAGTTAGAAATAAAAACTTTTTTACAAAATATATCACCGACTTGATATTTTTTCAATAACAAAAACAAATTAAACATTTTGAAGTTGGTGCCAGGAAATAGTAGTCTTTATGTTTTATTCGGCACCAACTTCAAAATGTTTAATTTGTTTTTACACAAGTTTGTTTTTACACAACAACACTTATTAGTGTCCGACAAAAGGTGGCCACTTTTTTTAATTGCCGGTCAAAACACACCAGTCTTGTGTCAAATTTCTCAAAAACAGGTATTTCGATCGAGTCTGTTGACTCAACCCTCAAAGAACGGACGGAGTGGCAACACTGGTGACGTAAGCATTGGCTCCTTATTTAAAAATAATAGAAAATAACAATAAATAGTTTATTTGACATACTGTATAATTCAATTGAGTGTAAACATTGTAGTATACAAGTGACATTGTTAGTGTGGTTCTAAAGTTAATAAAACAACAATATAATGGTGTGTGTAAAACAGTGACTAAAACCTACAAAATACTTAAATAATTACATAATATACTATTTTGTGAACAATATAATAAACTCCTAATCTTAAACTAAGTTCTGAACACAAGTTTGGTTGAAAATATTCGTATTCTACAGTGATAAAATATTTTTTCTTTCGTAAACCGTTATTTTATGGGAACTAATTCGAAAACTTCGTGTTTACCCTACTACTAACGCTGCGAGCGGTGAGTAGCGAAACAAATATTGACGTTGATTGACATTAATACTTGGGTTGCTGTTGCAAAAAAATAATAAATACTGCTTTCAACGCCATCTATTATCGAGAAGAGGAACGAAATTTGCTATTAATCTGACATTCGATACAGTGTTGCTACACCTAAAATACCTTTAAGGTGAACTTAGGGAGACCAGATTAATTATTTATTTCTAAATTGTGGGAAATAATATTATAATGGAGCATGAAAATGTTACACTTAGAAAAAAATCAAATGCGCTGACAAATAACTCGGACTCATCAATGTTTGAGACTACAGTAAAAAGCTTACCAAATGACTCAATAGAAGATGAACGAATCACTATACTAACAGAACAAATTGATAAGTTGACCTCCAAGTTACAAAGTGCAGACCAAGAAATCGACAATCTGATGTGCGAAAATACGAGCTTAAGATCAAATTTAGATAAAACAAAGAGAGTTATAGAACTTTATAAAAAAATCGAAAACGAAGGTATTAAAAATTCTACTTCAAAATCGAGGCGCAAATCTACACTATATGGTCAAACATCAACACCCATAAAGTTAAAATGTCTAAAAAATAGATCTGTACCTAACTCTCCCATTGAGTCAGGGTTGGGAAAACCATACTTGGCCACAATGTTGCACGAAAATCGGCCAACTACATCATTAGGTGATATTAAGTATAATTGTTTCTTACCAATGACGAACGAAAAGCGTATCAATACGTCGACAAACCTCGATATGGGAACACTGGTTGACTGTGCTCCTATTAAACCGCTGATACCAGATTACAAATCGGATACAACGTCAAAGACTGACAAAGATACTGGCACACAAACGAAGACAAAACATCGAGTGTTTATTTTTTCTGACCAAACGGGATTTGGCATTAGACGGATACTACAAAACCTTCTAGGGAACAGCTTTATTGTTACGTCAATTATTAAACCCTACGCTCCAATTAATGAAATATTGTGCTCATGTGCTTCGATGTGTAAGGACTTTACCTACTCTGACTACGTGTTAATAATGGGAGGCTCTCAAGACAATAACCCTTTAGACTTACAGTCAAATTTATATTATGTTTTAAGCCAAATGAAACACACAAACGTTTTAGTGGGTAAAGTCTACTCTAATAAATACCTTAATAGGCATATGGTTAATAATCTCATAAGGCAAATATGTCTTAGGTATGGAAATTCAGTTTTTTTGTCTCTTGATTTAGTTTTACATGATAGTTGGAATCCTAAGCATATTAATAAACTCCATGCTAGTCGTATAATCCATAAAGAAATTTTACGCTTGAAATACGCTGCTAACTATAATAACTATATAAACGGCATGGTAACACATACAGGTTTCAACACAACAATTACAACTAAGAATGTTTATGTGCAAACTGATAGTATAACTTTAGGTAATAATGACATAAATAATATACAAATTAATTTATCTGGGACTAATCTAGACAAGGCTGGCAAAGATAATTCTGAAACTTTTTTTCGCTCCTAAATCTTTAGCAATATTACATCAAAACATAAATGGTCTTATTAGTAAATCGGAAATGTTATGTGTTCATCTAAACGAAATGAAAAAGTATATTGATGTAATGTGTATCACCGAACATAACATTAAAATGGGCGACGAACAATATTTAAATATACCAAATATGAATTTAGCGGCATCGTATATGAGAAAGTCGAGACATGGGGGATCATGTATTATTGTAAACAACGGTATTAGGTACCGAACTGTTCATGAAATGAACAAACTTTCAACTGAAAACAAGTTTGAGTGCTCTGTGATAGAACTGATCAGTTTTGGTATCTATGTTGCCTGTATTTACAGACCGCCTAAACTCGACTCATCTTCTCTTGAATGTTTTTATGATAAAATGTACATTCTCTTGTCGTATCTGTGTAAAAATAAAAATAAGAAAGTTATATTATGTGGGGACTTCAACATAGATCTACGTCAAAAAAATAGAAATTCTTTAGAGTTTCAAAACATTATTTGGTCATTCAAATTGAAAGCAGAATTTCAGCATGCCACTCGATATATTAGTAACACATGCATTGACAATATACTACATAACTTACGGCAGTGTAAGAGTGAATCACTAGAACTCGCTATATCTGATCATTCTGCACAAATCATACGATGTCCTGTTAGCTCAAGCTCTCTGCTTGAACATTGGTTTTTACTTAAAAGGGATTTTTCGTCAGTAAATAGATGTAAATTCAAAAATTATATAAAACAATTGAGTTTCTCGCAAGTGTACGTGGAGACTGAAGCAAATGAGGCATTCAACTGTTTTCTTAACTTATTTAAGCTGCTGTATGACTTATGCTTTCCCGTAATTAAAATTAAAATGTCACTCAAAGCTAAGCCAAAATGGATATCTAAGGGTATAAAGGTATGCAGCCAAAAGAAACGTGAATTGCTTTGGAAGTATAGGAAAAACCCAACCACGTGTAATAAAATACAGTTTAAAACCTATACTACCAGGCTCAAGAAGGTAGTCAAACTAACCCAGAAGTCACAGAATGATCATTATATAAAAAATTATGAAAACAAATCAAAAGCGACTTGGAGGATTATAAATGGAGTAAAAAACAAACAGCCTAATCTAAATTTTACTGAAATTAAATTTAATGACAAATTGATAAATAATCCCAAATTAATATGTAATGCTTTTAATGACTACTATGTTGACATTGTAAATAATGAGAGTAATCTGAAGTTTATGAAAACTTCACCTGGTCAAGTATGTAATTCAATTTTTATGAGTCCTATATCATCCTTTGACATTCTTAATATAATCATGGATTTGAAAAATACAAAAAGCGCCGGTATTGATGGAATAACAACGTCTATAGTCAAAGATGTCGGTAACTTGATAGCACCTGTTATATCCTATTTAATTAACTTAAGCCTTGAACAGGGTGTCTTCCCTCATGAACTAAAAAAATCCATAATTAAACCAATTCATAAGAAGGGCGACACTCTCAACATAGGTAATTACAGACCGGTAGCACTGTTGCCTATATTTGCTAAATTATACGAAAAAGTTATCTATAATTCTATATATACCTTTTTTGAAAAGGAATCTGTCCTGATACCTGAACAATATGGCTTTAGGAAAAATAAAAACATAAACATGGCTACCTATGATTTTCTACGATCTGTTACCTCTAATATGGACAGAAGACAGCCGGCAGTGGGTCTTTTTATGGATATGACGAAAGCTTTCGACTATGTTAGGCATGATACTTTACTAATTAAACTTTCTTCTTATGGAATAAGGGGTAATGCTCATAAATTGATCTCGTCTTACTTATCTGACAGGGAGCAGGTCACGCAAATAACTACAGTAAGCACAATAACAAAAATGGAGGAAACATGTCAATCTAGTGTCAGAAAGGTTAAATACGGTGTACCCCAGGGAAGTGTGCTGGGACCACTGCTTTTTATTATATATATAAATGACATTTCAATTAATATTAATGACAAAATTACATTATTTGCCGATGATTGTACAGTATTATTCTCCGACTCAAAATTGACAACACTACAATCTACTATTAATAACACACTGACATGTATTATCCATTGGTTGACATTAAATAATTTAAAAATTAATTTAGATAAAACTAAACTTATTAATTTCAAGCAAAGGCCAGTAGTAAATAGAAATGACGATAGAATTAATATTAGTTACCAGGGGACACAAATTAAAGAATGTTCAAGCACTAAATTTCTAGGGTTACATTTGGATCAGAAATTGAACTGGAAGACACACTTTGAACATGTATGCAAAAAGATCAGCCAGTTTACGTATGGGTTGTACCGGCTGAAATACATAACGAGTAGAGACGCGCTCATAACTGCCTACCATGGATACATTTCCTCGACATTGCGTTATGGTATCATTTTTTGGGGGAACTCTGCTGACTGGCTCCTTGTGTTTAGAGCGCAGAAACGCTGTATTAGAACAATGTTCAATTTAAAGCCAAGAGACTCGTGCCGCCCTTATTTTATTAAACATTGTCTACTAACTTTACCTTGCCTATACATTTACGAAAGCGCAATATTTGTGAAACAGAATATAAACCTATTCAGTAAAAGAGATCGACAACGTCACTTTGGTAAATTGTGTGTGGTACCGTGTAAAACAACGCTGATGCATAATAGCATATTTTGTAAAGCGCCACTAATATATAACAAACTTCCATCGTGCATTAAGAACATAGACAATAAGGTCAAATTTAAAAAGCAGCTTATTAATATGCTTACGGAAAAGTGTTACTACACCCTAAATGATTATTTTAATGATAGTATAGTTGACATGCCTTGATTTCGATAATTATATTGACTGTAAATCTGATTAATAATAATAATATTGTTTTGTAATTAATTTAAATAACTAACTATATACTAATTATTTGTGAACATTTGCACACCAAATAGGTTAAACATATATTGCACTAATTATTGTAATTACTAACACCTTTTTGTACCTGTGTTTTTGCAAAATAAATATATTGAATTGAATTGAAAAGAGATAATATAAAATCTCTTGCAAAACTTTCATGACATTACTACGAGTAGATACTCGTAGTAATGTCATGAAAGTTTTGCACAAGAAAAATCACATTGAACCTAACAATTTTATTGTAAAATATCACAGAGAATAGGTAAGTATAATCAGCTAAATGACTTATGAATAATTTCTTTAATTTTTCTGTATCTCAAAAGCATCATCAGTCCTTGCGTCCATCTGTCCATCTGTGAAGACTACGTAAGACGCAAAGAACGCGTAGAGGTATCCAGTTGAAATTAAAACCATATACCTACGCAGGTTTACAGTCCCTTGAAGTTGTGAAAAATCATTTTTTTTCGTTAATGTAAAAAAAGATACATTCGTTTATGCCGCAAAATTATACTTACTTCCACCCGCAGCTATCAACTATCTGTGTACCAAATTTCAACCCAATCCATTCAGGAGTGTGAGCTGTGTGTTGATATATCAGTCAATCACAGTTGCCTCTTATGCCTCTTAAATATACAGCTGATCTTCGCAACTTCGTCCGCGTCACACGAGAAGGCTAGAGAGAGTGGGTACCTACAATACAATCCTAAAGGAACTAAAACTTTCTTTGTTTTATCCACGAACCACTTGAGAACAAATTAAACAAAATTTGATAAAATTTGGTATCTACCTACAGAGCATAGTATTATATTATTTGTGCCACAGAGCTAATTTCTAATCACGTGAACGAAACCATTCGTCCAGAAACATTGTTTGTATGTCTTTAATGGGTAATATTTTTTTTAATTATTAACGTTATATGTTTATACAACGTTATTAATTAAACCCTACCCTAAAATAGGTGTACCCTAAAATGGCCTACGTTATCGTAGGCCATTTTAGGGTACACCAACGCTATGGTATATCGGTAAGTGAAACAGCAATAATAGAGGAACGCTGAGTGGCTACGATACGATACTGTGGCCTTTTAAAAACACAACGTAGGCAAATAATAATAAGTCGGTATTTGTGTGGCGCACTTTGTATTTTAATGTAACATATTATTACATTTCTTTTTTAATGAAATAATAAACCAAGTTATTTATTTAATAAGTATTATGACACTATATCGCAAAAAACAACTGTTCCATGGGGCGCATGCCGCGCGGCTTGCCTCGCAGAGCTACCGGCCGGTCTTGGTACAGTGCCCACATAACCGCGCACCTCATACATTAAATCATTAAGTTTTGCTTAAGCTATAGATATAAATGCTGTCGCAGACCTTTTTAAAGAACTTTTGAGAGGAACAATGGCCATACATGTATTTTATGTATCTTTTACCGTTTACGCAGCGTACACTCTAAAAACTGCCTTGACTTATTTGACTATTATAGGTAATTTGCACAATATACGGATATTATAAAATTATATATACGGGTCTTAATTGCGTGAATAATTTAAGGTATTGCCCAACGTTTCGAGTCTACCCGTGACCACGGCCGTTGCAATACGCGATTAAGACCCGTAGTAATAATTTTATAATGTGTACAAATCGCGAAAGTTTATCAACAATTATACGCATAATATATACCCTATAACCATCAGGAATAGTTTACCTTACAAATGGTATATTATATTTTTAAATACATAGAGTGGGTGCGAAGATTACCCAAGGCATATAAACAAAGTCATGAAATTTAGCCTCGCTCTTTATAATATTAGTATGGATAATATGCAAGGACAAATTACCTACCTACTTAAGAATCTATATTTATATTGCAGTGAATATGTTATGCTACGTTGGATTATGGCGGTACCAATAGCACAGCCATTTCAAATGAAATTATGGCAGGATGACCCAACTGACTACGAGGTAAGTACCTAAACCGAAATCTGTCACAGTTAAAGTATTTCTAGATAACTAGTATTATGGCTAGTGTAACATTTGCATTCAATCCATGCATTCAGTAGTAACATTTATTGTATGCTCTTTAGATAATATCGAAGAAGTTTACCTTGAGCGAGTCGGCGTACGAGGTATTGTGCAAATTCATCGTTTCGGAAGGCTGCTACCGCGCCAACCAGAAACACCACCCGTCGTGGGCATCACTCTTTATGTATTCAAAAACATACTTATCCTTCAAATATTCCTTTTGTAACTCTGGTTGATCCTACTTTTTTAAACGCTACTGGTATTAGTTTAATGGGTGCCTAATAATATATATTATCTTATATTTAAAAAAAGACAACTCCTGCAGAAGCTCTTTGTTGCAACAATTTAAAAAGATATAAATAGCGGGCACATACTACATCTATCAATGGGTATTTGCCGAAGGACCGATGGCCGCTGGAGGAAACGAGTCCTAGAGTGGAGACCGCAACTCGGTAAACGTAACGTAGGACGACTCCCAGCCATATTGACCGACGACCTAACGGTCGCTGGGATGAATTGGATGCGGAAGGCGGAGGACCGGGTGTTGTGGCGTAAATTAGGAGAGGCCTATGTCCAGCAGTGGACCTATACAGACTGATTGATACCTAAATAACGCAAAGATATCTAATACTTGAACCTTCTACTCGTGTCTAATATAATGTGGAACTATCTTATGTGGAGTTAAAGCTACATGTTGTTGTTTCGTGTTTGTGTGACTTTAAGTTCGAGACAATAACTAAATATCTAGGTACTGAAAACATATGTTTTTCTGGAAACGCATAAGCCTGTGGTGATTTTAATATTAACTTTATGATAAAAAAATCAACTCTGTGTGTTGGTTTTGTAGCGTATTTAATTAATTTAATTTAACATATTTAATTGTGTGGCGCATACTTCTGCTGTTTAGCTTTTAATTTAATATTTTTGTTTCTGTCTGCTCTCTCATCTCTTTTCTATTTTTGGTGTACTACAATTACACAAACAATAAGTACCTCTTTAATAACACAATTATTATTTTTAAAGTTTACTGTAAAACCGACTTTCTGACGAAATAAAAAATCCCACTCATTAGTTCTTGACTGGTTTACAACAAATAACTTAGGTACCTACTCTTAAATCCTAAAAAAATGTATTTAGTTTAGCGTGCCAAATGTAAGGAATATTAATATAAATCTAGTTTTAAACAAACGAGTTATTAATTTTATTTTTTTTGAATTACTTGAGATATTAAAACTTAAACGCTGCTTAACTAATTAATACTAATTGCAACGTCCCATGGACCCCCCTTCTCCTTTTTAACAGAAAGTTGGTCGGTGCCGACACAATTACGCCCCTACAACGTGCGAAAGACTCACACTTGGCCGATGTTAAACTTCGTCTCCTCTCCTTTAGAAAATGATTCAGTA
This sequence comes from Herminia tarsipennalis, assembly GCA_945859575.2. Lineage (NCBI taxonomy): Eukaryota > Metazoa > Arthropoda > Insecta > Lepidoptera > Erebidae > Herminia > Herminia tarsipennalis. The sequence continues at coordinate 616,780 of OX243834.2, read as the reverse complement.
GGCCTACAACCTACACTAAAACGAAATTCATACATTTTCGTATTCTTAAATACAACAAAAAGTCCAAACTTAGAGACGCTTTCGAGAATCAGTCGATCAAATCGATTTTGTTGGTTTATATTACCATCTTATTTCTAATCTAAATTTCGTTTTCATTGAAATAGAGTAGGCCTCTTAGGTACGCCCATGGACACGTTTGAATATTCGGTTGACAGTCATAGAAATATTAATAGAATCTAAATATTAAAATATTCATATAATCATAGAAAACGCTCTTAAAGCACGTACACATAGATATCGCTCACCCGCTTACGTACCGTGCCCGTGAACGTTCGTTGAGAGCGTTCACTATGTAGCTTATCATCTGTACGTTAGTAATCTTTGGTAGTGAATTACGATAACATGTGTTATTGGTCCAGGCGTAAAAGGCGAGCATGGCGAGCCCCACGGCGCCCGCGAGACCGGCCTGCAGTGCCAGCAGCCCACAGCCACCGGGCGGCAGGCCGGAGCGCGCCGGCAGCCACACGAGCGCCGGCAGCGCGCCCGCCTGCAGCAGCGCGCCCGCCTGCAGCAGCGCGGCGGCGGACGCCGGGCACAGCCGCACGTGGTGCCACGAAAATGCTGACCCACGCGTTTTACAAAAAGACGTTTATACGAGTAGATGCCGTAGCTAGTTACGAATTTTATAAAATAATAAAGTAAATAACTTTAATTCTAGAAGAATGTACAACTGCTACGACTACTTTTTAGACCTTATTAGACCTAATTTCCAGTAACTTACTATTCAATAATTATCATATATTGTTAGTGTCAATGAGACTGAAGTGAAACAAAAAATAAAAGGTTTAAAAGATTTTATCTTCAAGTGCAGTGTTTTCAAATAAAAGTGAATAAAAAAGTGAAACCAGGGAAAACTATTTTTCTAGTGATAATAACTCTACAAGTACAACACAAAAACAGTGACAAAAGTAAGTTAAATAACATTATATGTGTTAATACGAACAATGAAAAACATAGCCGTTATTTTTTTATTTTTTTTTAAAGTGGGTTCTTCTACAAAACTTTCGACTAATAATATAACTACAAAGTGTTTTGGATATTAGAACAAAACTACACATCTATTTAAACCTCCTTGTCAGTAGTTCGGATGGTACAGCGCGCTAACGTGTGCCCTGACAAACAGAGTAGCTCAGGTTCGAGCCTGAGAAAGATTGGCGTGTTCTTTTTGTTAATGAAATCAAATGTTTTTTACTTGGTGATGCTAATGATTCAATATCAAATAGAAGTTTTCATAAGAAAAGTCACAATTGCATTTAATTAGTGTTTTTCTGCCAAACAGAAATACGTTTGGATATTATATATTGATATTCAGTTATTATTTTACCAAAACTAAAATGGACTCCTGCGATAATGTTACCAAAAGAAAAATGCGAAGGCGATCTCTTCATTCATCTGTTGAATCTGTCGACAGCTTGGATTCATGTTCAGAATTAACTAATATAAATGCTCGAAGCATGATAGACTTATCTACACATTTAAAGAACGATGCAATTGTTCAGTTAAAAAATACAATAGAAGACCTTAAGCAACAAATTTTGAGTGCACATAAAGAGATAGAAATACTGTGCTTAGACAACACCACATTAGAACAAAAATTAACAGAAGAAAGACAAAAAACTGAGCAATGCAAACAAATGTATGTAACTAGTATGAGTACACTGAGTAAGAAAAAAGCAAATAGTACTGGAGTTCCAAGAAGACGTATTACAAATAAATCCCATCCACCTGTACGAAAGTTAGATTTAGATGTAGGCCCACAAACGCCTACAGTATCTCCCAAAAGTAGATACAATTTAAATAATCATGAGAATAAAAATGAAATAGTAAATACAAACAACACTAACATTACTGTGGATGTCTTTGGAAAGAAAAATTTGGAGACACGTGAGACAAAATCGGAATTTAAAAACCAAAACAAATATGAACAGAAATTGACACAAGAACAAGCAAAAATATTTTTACTAGCTGACGACCAAGGAAGAGGTGTACTTCAAGGTTTAATTAGAAACAAAGACAAACTTATAATTAACGAATACTCCATTAGAAGTGTAATAAAACCTGATGCTCCCACTGAAGAAGTGCTTTCAAGCTGTAACACTTTTTCTTGTTTAAGTAAAAAGGATAGTGTAATTATTATGACAGGTAGTAAAGATTCAAACCCTGTTATACATATGTCTATCAGAAATTGCTAGTGCACTTAAATATTTAAAAAATTGTAACGTTTACATAATGAACGTTCGGTACAATGCATTTCTAAATGAAAATAAACTTAACTACCACTTAAAGCTCCTGGCACTAAACCATGGTAACTGCAACTTTATTGAAGCTTATAACTACTATGACATAATACACAAAATTATTTTTAATATTAATCTAGTACAATATAAAAATAGGTATCTTTCGTTTTATAAGCTCACTTTAAAATCTCAGGATACACAGAAATGTACAGCACTGCCATATTTTGGGGAAATCATTAAAGATAATGTTATATTACAACCAAGGGTACTATTCCGTACTATTTCCAAAGGGTTGACCAAAAAGATACGAATATTCCTACCCTAGACACAAATGACAGGACGTTTTTTCGTGGTCAATAAAAATAACGAGATTTTTACAGTTTTGCATCAGAACATTGCAGGAGCTCTGAATAAAATTCAAGATATAGAGTTAACTATAAGTGAGATGCACGAATCTAATATAAATATTGATGTGATATGCTTTAGTGAACATTTTGTAATAAAGGGCGAAGAAAACTATCTAAAGCTTAATGATTACCATCTAGGTGCCATCTATTCGAGAGCCAACCAGAGACGGGGTGGTACATGCATTTTATGTAAAAATAATCTTCAATATACAGAATTAATATAAATAAATAAATCTGCCATAGAAAAGCATTTTGAAATCTTTGGAGTTATTATTAAAAATGTAAACATCACTATAATCTGTGTCTATAGAACCCCTTCTTCAAATATCAATATCTTCTTCGAAAACCTTGATAAAACTATTGAAATTGCAACATAAGAAATGTAAAATTTTAATAGCTGGAGATTTTAATATAGATATTTTGGGTAGTGACAAAAATTGTACAAAATTTAAGGAACTTATTTCAAACTATGGTATGCGATTTCACATACAAGAGGCGACTAGGATGAGAACCTGTATCGACAATATAATTAGTAATATTCCGAATGTTAAGGCTGAAAATTACAATGTGTGCTTATCAGATCACAACACAGCTCAAGTTGTAACATTTAAATACAATAAAAAAGCATCAGAATATCATTTTATGACAGTTAATGACATGAGTAATAAAAACATTAATAAGTTCATAGAATGTATTGGTAACTTAACTTTCTCTGATATCTACGAAATTTCTGATACAAATAGCGCATTTGACTCTTTCCACGACATGTTAACTCTTCTCTATAAATTATGTTTCCCATCAATTAAGAAATATTACAAATCTAACAAAATAAAATGGCTCACAAGAGGAATTAAGGTTAGTTGCAAAACAAAACGAAACTTAAGATATAATTATTATAAGAATAGAACAAATGAGAACAAGAAAAAATTTAAAATGTATTCTAAGAACCTAAAAAATTGTATGCAAAGATTTAAAACACATAGAATATTCAAGTAATAAAGGAAAAGCAACTTGGGATATAGTTAATCGTAGTATAGGGAAAGAACCATCACGCGAATATATAGATAGTTTGGTTGATAATAATATTAAGATTACAGAAGTAATTTTTATAGGCATTTCTTGCCAAAGACTTTACAAATACAATAATTGCATTTTTAAAGATAGAAAAATTTGAATCCAGACTCAGGAATCGAACCCGAGACTTCCGTAGCCAAACCGGGGCCAGAAGCGAACCACCTATCTGGACTATGTTAAAACCTAACCCGTAAAAGCATTAAGAGATAGAAGAATTTGATATCTAGTAACATAGTCCAGATAGGTGGTTCGCTTCTGGCCCCGGTTTGGCTACGGAAGTCTCGGGTTCGATTCCTGAGTCTGGATTCAAATTTTTCTATCTTTAAAAATGCAATTATTGTATTTGTAAAGTCTTTGGCAAGAAATGCCTATAAAAATTACTTCTATATTCGGCCTGCGTCATCATAATTTGTTAAAATGCTCTCTGTAACGAAGCAATAACAAAAGCCGTGATAGTTCTTTAACTTCCGACTAGATGGCGCTACGGGGGCCTAACCCGTAAAAGCATTAAGAGATAGAAGAATTTGATATCTAGTAACATAGTCCAGATAGGTGGTTCGCTTCTGGCCCCGGTTTGGCTACGGAAGTCTCGGGTTCGATTCCTGAGTCTGGATTCAAATTTTTCTATCTTTAAAAATGCAATTATTGTATATTAAGATTACGCCTGGATCTGACATAGCAAACACTTTTAATAATTTTTTTATTGACACCGTAAAAAATAACATTACATCAACCCATAGTGATATGACCAAAATTAACCTCAAAAGAATTGACAATAGTATATTTTTAGAACCCACCGACTCCATTGAAATTTATAACATCATCAAGGCATTGAAAAATACAAATTCATATGGTTATGACAATATAAGTACTAATCTTCTGAAACGGGTTTCCCAATTTATTGCACAACCCTTAGCGTATATCATCAATTTATCGTTTGAGCATGGTTGTTTTCCTGAGAAATTAAAACTGTTGGTTATTAAACCACTATTTAAAAACGGTTCAATAACAGACAAAAACAATTATAGACCAATTTCTTTAACTCCCATCCTATTTAAAGTATTTGAAAGAGTGATATACAATAGAGTACTCAGTTTTCTGGACAGGTTTGATGTATTTGCGGGTGAGCAATATGGGTTTAGAAAGAATAGATCTACTTCGATGGCAGCATTTAATCTAGTTAAATCTATTGTAAATAAAATAAATTCTAAAATTCAAACCACGGCAATATTTCTACACCTAAGCAAAGCATTCGACTTTGTTCATCATTCAATTCTCATAGTTAAATTAGAGAAATATGGTATCAGAGGTCCTGCTTTAAGATGGTTTCAATCATTTCTGTCCAACAGAACTCAAATGACTAGAATAGTTAAATTTGATAAAGAAACAAATAGCATTGCAAGTTATGACTCTGAACCAAAGCAAAATTACTTTGGTGTCCCTCAGGGTAGCATCCTGGGTCCAGTATTATTTATTTTGTACATCAATGACCTTCCAAAGGTAGTGAACCACGATTGTGTTTTATTTGCCGATGATACTACGGTTATTATGGGTTGTGAGAGTAAAGATTCTTTTCAGTATGATGTAAATAATATGTTGCATGATATTGTTAATTGGTTAGATCTCAACACCTTAAAAATAAATATTGATAAAATAAAATAATTAATTTTAAAACTTACAAGAGCAAGCCCTTAAAACTCAGCATTGCCTATAAGGACCGACAAATACATCAAATACATAGTACAAAGTTCCTTGGCATTACCATCGATGAACACTTAGTATGGAAGGAACACATTGATTCCAACTGCATCAAAATAAATAGATTTGTGTTTGCATTAAAAAAAATAAAAGAAGAAACATCAAGGCCTACTTCTATAATGGTTTACCACGCTTACGTGTGTTCTATAATTAGATATGGGATAATTGTTTGGGGCAATTCCTCAGAGATATCACGTGTTCTCTTAGCCCAAAAAAAATGCATTAGAGCAATCTTTGGTATGGACTGGACCGACTCTTGTAAGCCCGTATAAAAAGCAAATAGCTTACTTACTGTGCCATGTATCTACATATATGAAATCGCAAAATTTGTCAAAAATAATAAGTCACTTTTTACAATAAAAAATAATTTAAACAAGCGTAAAGTAAACCAATTTACATTAGAAATGCCGGTGCCTCGTTTGGAAAATTTTAGACGCAGCTGTGTGTACATGGCACCTTTAATATATAATGCATTACCTAAACCTATTATAGATCTGCCATATAAACAGTTTTGTACTGCTTTGCATAAATGGTTGGTGTCAAAGAGTTTTTACTCGATTGAAGAATATTTAAAAATAAATGTAAGTGGTTCGTATCATTACAGAAATGCACTGTTCTAAATAATAAAAAATGTGTATTTTAGATTTTATATTAAAATGAATGTTTTTAGATTATATATTAAAATGAATGTAATTAGTATTCCAAATATTGACATTATTTTTAGTTTTAACATTACTTTTATTCTTTATGTTTTACATTAAGTTTTACATTTGCATGCCAATTGCATGGCGTTATGTGTATGAACTATTATAAGTTATTTACCACCTCTGTACCACATAACATGCAAATAAATAAATATATTCTATTCTTATAGTTTTGCCATGTTCTTCCGTCCGTCCGTCCGTCAGAGACTGTTAGTGCTAGAATCAGCTGTTACTCGTAAACTTGTGAAGCTTACTTAGTGTGACAGTTTCCCTTTTAATTTCACTATTTATACTACTACCGTGACTTGTTTCACATACACTTTTTTTTTGCCAAATGCAAAAAAATGCCTGAACGCACACCTCCAGCACCCGGGGCAGACGCTGGAGGTAGTGTGGGACCTGCCCCCACTAAAACTCGCCGCCTTCACACGGATAGGCCGCCGGAATTTGCTATTTCTTCGGTGACCCACAAAGCGGCATAAAAGCGGCATTGGGCATTCCTGCTCCTGCGGCGTCCTGGGTACACAGAACGCCGCTATTGCGGAAAGCCGTGAGCGTGGGAAACTTCCCCGTCCATCAAGCCTACAGCCCCACCAAACGATGTCACGCGCACGGCAGATTAGCCCCGCCACCTTCCCCCCCCCCCCGAGATAAAGTCCTCGCAGGAGGGTGCGACCGCGTCCTAGACCCCCCACCGCGCAACACATCCGGTACCCCTATCACTGACGACAGGGGCGAGGAGCGAGCACGACTAAGGGAGTCCGTTAGGTGGAGGGTGGAGAGGCTTGAGAGGGCGCCTCGTCTTCACCCTCCTCCATCCGCACCGGAGCCTGGGTGCGAGGAGCTGGGCCCGTCTCCGCGGGCGGCTTTGCGACCTTGGGAGGCATACAGCCCGCCCTCCCCATAATGTGGTTGGCGGGCTGATTGCCTGCCGCACACACGGGGCAGTGGGGAGCGGCAGAACACGCCGCTGCCGCATGCCCCGGTTGACCACAGCGGAAACAAAGTCCACTGCAGTCAAAGCTACTGGTGCATTGCGGGCGTAAGTGCCCCGCGCCCATGCACCGGTAGCACCTCGTGGGCCTCGCCTCGAGGATGGTGATCCTCGCGGCAGAGAAGCCCACAAGGAGCCGGCCTGCCTCTGCCAAAATTTTGGCTGCAGCGACGGGGCAACGCGCCCACGCTGCACCAACTCCGCCGGGGCCAGGGCGAATCGCACCGACCCTCACGGTTCCGGGAGAGCACTGAGTTTTCAGCTCAATTGCCTCCCGGGCAGCCTCGGGCGTATCTGAGTCGTCCAGGCCGGAGACGCGCAATTCCGCGCACTTTGTCGGTCTGGCGACTCTTACGCCCTCTTCGCCCCCCGCAAGACGCCTCAACGTCTCCGCCACTAAGTCAGCCTTCCTCGGGCCCTCCGTCCCTGGAAGCTTGAGGAGCCGGGCCCGCCCCGGTCTGTGAACGGCGGAAGCTCACTTCCACGCCCCCAGCTGCCAGAAGAGCGGCCCTCGCCCCGCTGTAAAGGCTGGCGTACGTAACGCCTCGACTTTCCGCCTACGGCGACACCGTCACTAAGACGGCGGCCGTTTTCGGCGGAGACAGTTTCGGCTTTTGTCTAACTTCCTTTGCCGGGGCAACCTCTTGCACGGGAACGGCGGGAAGGGCCTTCTTCTTCAGCCGGCGCTGCGATTTCCTACTCCCGCCGTTCGCCATTCCTCATTAGAGGGGGCAGAGGCGGGGGCAGACGCTGACGCCGGGGTACAGACCTGGGCCGTTGGGGGGTGCTTGAAGCGCCTGCTACGGCAGCACGGGGTGCTCCTCTCGGCGCACGCTGTGAAAGTGCACCTCGGTCTAATGGTCCGTCGCGTCCCCCTGTACGGGGTGGTGGCGCCGGGGATGCTATTTGTGGCCCCTGAGAGGGCTTCGGCTTGGGCGCCGCGAGCGGTGGCCGACAGCTCGGTTCCGGGGGCAGGCGCACGTTGATGCCCTCAAGGCGGGCATCAATTAGACTCCCGAAGACCAGCGAGAGCTGTCTCAGCTGTACGTCAGAAAACGCAGCGGACCGCTCTTTACTCACGGCGCACTCTGTTGTGGCTCCGACCAGGACAGAACCGGCTGGAGGATCAACATCGGCCGGAGCAGAACCGGTCCTAGACGTCGTGTCTATCCGCAACTGAGCTCGGAGTTGTCTCAGTTCCTCCTCTCGGCAGAACGCCGGCGGCACGCTCATATACCTAGTGCAGTCACCACTTACCTCAAGATCTGTGCGGACTCCCGCAGGCCCTTTGCGAAAGAACCTTTCAGATTTTTGCTTTTATTAGCAGCATTCACGATGACCGACACGGAGTCGGTCGCCGCTCGGACTAGCTCCGAACCGGTTTTCGGGGTGCTATCCCCTCCCGTGGATCTTAGAACCTCCAAGAACCGGTCTGTTTGGTTCTCGGCGACTAGTGTTGCCCAAATGCAAGAACAAGACGAGACTTAGCCAGTCTTGGTCTTGGTCTTGCGCCAATACACCTGGTCTTGGTCTTGGTCTTGGTCTTGCGCTCCCAGTCTTGGTCTTGGTCTTGGTCTTGCAGCAAGAGTCTTGCAAGTCTTGCAATTACCTATTAGTCTATTACTATTTATTAAAGTTTACTTTAAATCTTAGAAAAACGTATTAGAATTGGAACATTGTGAGCTTGAATTAACATAGCCATAGTAAAGATCAAGCAGATTAATAAGTAACTGAAGATTTGATAAGAAATTCGAAAAATCAACTGACCTATATGTCGTTTTCCATGGAAGTAACTGTTTCTTAATAAACATTTATGATTTATAAGCTTACATTTGCTAAAACATGTAAAAAAACAAATTAATTACAATAACTTGACTGTATTTTAAAGAACAATACTTATCTGTCTAGAAAGAGATTGAACCCTCAACTTATAAGAAATTTAATAAAAGAGTTTACGATTTATCATTTATTTGAATAAAAAATAAAATACAACACAAATCAACAGCTTTATCATTAGGTTATGATACTTTATATAATTTTTTTTGACCAAGAATTAATACAAAGTAACCATCTGGCTGACTCATCACTTAACCTATTTCTATGTTTTCTAATTACTAATGATGCTTTAGAAAATAACCTCTCAGCAGGTACTGAAGTTGCAGGTATTGAGAGAAAATCACGGGCCATTTTCGATAAAATCGGATACTCTGTCTCATGCGTCCTCCACCAATCTAAAATGTCTTCCGAGCTGGCAGTTCTTGGTTTTCTCAGGTACTCCTCCAACTCGTCTATCACTAAGCCTTGAAGACAAGATCCAGATGACGTCGAGGGACATTCATAGAGTTTATCAAAGTCTATTACGTCTTCATCTTCATCACATACTTTATTTTCTTTTTCTGGTAATTCCAGAGATTTGTTCAGTGAGTGTAGACTTTTATATTCTTCATAAAGTTCATTGAACTTGCGCAGACTTTCTGTTTTAAGTTGCTTCCCCCACATTGTCAGGTCAAAAGTCTGAGCCTTATGCCTTGGGTCTAAAATTAAAGAAGTACAATAAATCCAGTTGCTCTTCTTGTAATGTTTAAGCATTTTGTCTCGAGCTGCTTGGAAAGCTAGAATGAGCCTTTCATCCACTTCAGATCGATTAGGTTTCTCATCTAACTGTTTTACCATGGATTCAATTTTATCTAGCAAGAGATTGAATGATACAATGACTAGCGGTAATGTAACATATTTGTCTCCACCAAGTTTTGTACTTAAAAGTTTAAAGTTTATTAGAAATTTATGTAATTTTTCGAGTACCTGCCATTCATTAGCTGGGATTTGAAAATCATTTAATTCGGTGACAGAACTGCACAATATGTCAATGCCCGCTCTCACTTTTAAACCAAATCCAATCATATCATGTGTGGAATTCCATCTCGTTGGACAGTCAAGAATGGCATTTAGATTTGATGGCACGCCAGCTGCTTCACAAGCAGACTGAAACTTCTTCTTCACTATCTCACTTCTTTTTATTTTACTGGAAATACTGCGTAACTTTGTTACAGATGTACGCGAGTCAGCAATATTTGGTGCAGATTCTTCATCTTCCTCATCCTCAGTTTCGTCTGCATAGTCTTCGTACTGCTGATCTTGCGCGTTAGTGTCAGACTCACAGTGTAATGCTAAGGTCTTTAATAAATCTTGTACACCAAGGTTTAAAATGTGAGCAAAGCACCGGAAATGTTGATTGTCTGAATCAAAGTGTGGCGGCAGCTGTTTGCCCAGTTCATACATGAATTTGGTATTTGCAGTTGCGTTGTCGACCGTGATACCTTGTATTTTATCAATTATGCCATATTCCAATAAACATTCATGGAAAATCGTTGCAATATCTTCCCCAGTATGTCGACCGCGTGATGGTATAAAATCAAGAACTACAGATTGATACTTCCATGCGTTGTCTATATAATGAATAGTAACCCCGTAGTAACTCCTACCAGCAATTGACGTCCACCCATCAATGGTAAAAGACATTTTAGATGATAATTGTTGAAGTCGTTCCTTGAGATTCAATTGGAGCTCTTCAAATCGCTCTTTGACTTTCCTTCTAAGTGTAGACCTTTTAGGAAACACCATATTAGGGCAAATACGTCGAAAATATACTTGTGTAGCTTCGTCATCGAAAAATGAGAAGGGAAGATATTTTTTCACCACCCAATCAACTGTAGCTGTCGTGATGTTGTCACTGCTGTTTTCCGACTGAAACAAAACAATAAATCTTGTGTTATTAGGTTTGAGCGTATAAGAGGAGGAGGTTTGTTGTTGTTAAATCGAGAAAATCGTTAAATTGATATTTGTTATATTAAGGTTGCACTGTACTGTAATTTACCAAAATAAAGTACTTAGTTGTTACTGGCCGATTAACTGAAAATATGGGTGTTTATAAAAAATATTTAAGACGATAATTACATACTTAATATGTCGCACCCCTAGATGAAAACTGTGAAAACACCACTAACTCAAAAATACTTACGTAAGTTAATGGCGTTTTTGAAAGTATCGCATGAATAGCTACGCGGAGTTAAAATTCTTTTAACTGTTAAAAAAATATTCTTACCTGTCCACTTCCAGCGGTTACTAAAAAGCTTGTGATATCTCCACTTAATTTTGGTTTAACAGGAAGAAATATTTCTGATTCCTTTTTGTGGAAAGATATTAGATGTTTCCTTAAGCCTGAAGTGTTTCTGTTTTTCATTTTTATTTCAATCTTTTTATGTTGGCACAATTTACAGAAGGCAGTTTGGGATGCATGAATTATTTCGAAAAACTCCTCAAATTTGCTTTTGGGTCTTTTAGATCTGTGACTCAAACTCTCGTTACTCGGACTAGAATAATTTGAATCTTCGTCACTCATATTAAATTGTACACGTGATACGTTTTTAGAAAACAACGAGAATTAGTAAAAACAATTATCAAGTTAGACTCGAAAGCACAGCTCAATTGGAAATGACTGGAATTAAAATAATTCCTTTATTTATAGTACGTTTCCTTGCTTTACCGCGCCGCCTCGCCACGTGCCGGCTCTATGAAAAGGATGCCGCCGCAAATCAAACAATGCCGCGTGCGGCGTACAAACACACACTAAATATTACCTACTTGTACAGACGCGACGCGTGAATAAAATAGAATTAGTGCCAATCACTATTCTTTACATATAAGTGAATGTTTTGGCGTACATCTATACTAATATTATAAAGCTGAAGAGTTCGTTTGTATGTTTGATGACAGAAGTTTTAAAATAAATAAATAAGTCCTGAACGTCACTATACCTCCAAAGTTACTATTCCTCGTGGACGAAGTCGCGGGCACAGCTAGTAAATACTTACTCTCATCATCTCTCTCAGAGATATTCGGGCTGGTAAGTAATACAAAACTCTTATCGCAGGCTTTTTATTTTATTAGTAGGTAAGTACCTACGCTTTTTATATTATTTTATTAGTTTTGTAGAATTTTTTTACACGTTTCAAGTATATTTAAAAGTGGCTACAATATTTATTAAACGGGTGATATTTGAACACTTTTTTGCTATTTTTTCTTGTAAAAACTTAAGAAATATAATGACTAAATGTACAATAATAGTACCTAAGTAATTAGTTTAAAACCATATAAGTAATCAATATTATAATATATACTTACTAGAATGAATTAATATGACATCTACTACCTATCCTTACCATTTTATCCTAATCATAATACTACTTGCGTGATCAGTATAATGTATTCATTTTCATTCTAAGCACTCTGAAACTTATTTATTCTTTGGAACACCTGTAGGTACTCTACTAGGAAATTATTTTGCATGAGTATACCTTCGCCCTATGGCGGCAATCAAATAGTGTCAAATGTTATGATTTCGGCGTGGCGGCAACGATTGTTTTAGATTTCAAAAGAAGCCGCCGGCGCGTGTATCATAACCATGTACTTCCGAAAAGCGGCAAATTTCTTTGAGAAGTAAGTACAAAACCTTTGATGCCGCATTATCAAAGTGCCGATGGTTAAAACATAACTATGCATGCACTCAGTTTGATTTTAATAGATATTTTTTTATTCGCTATGTTTATGGTATTAGTCGTAATGCGCATAGGTCCAGTTTTTCATATTCTTTGATACAGTTTTTTGCGTCTCATAGAATTCCTAAGCGTACCTACCTATACACCGAACTGTTACACCTAACTACTCAGTGAAATAGCGCTAAGTCCTAGCTGCAAGACGCAAGAGTCTTGCAGGCTATGTCTTGTTCTTGCTCAAGTCTTGCACGGTCAGTCTTGGTCTTGGTCTTGCTAAAAATACGCGGTCTTGTTCTTGGTCTTGGTCTTGCAAAAACGCAAGAACAAGACCAAGACTGCAAGACCAAGACTGAATTTGGGCAACACTATCGGCGACCAGTTCTCCCTCCGTACGGGTGCGAGTATACGCCTCCTGTCTACTGAATGGTGACGCTGGCGTAGACGTCAACGGAGTTTGTGGGCGGGACAACGGTGTCTTAGCACGCGTTCCCGCTGCTGATCTCTCCCTCTGACAGGAACGGACCTTCCTTGGGGCCTATATCCGACGGTTCTATTCTCTCTGCCACCGTCGGATATCCGGGGATATCAGACGTTGGCAGAGAGAAGATCTCCCCGCCTGCTCGACGGCAGTGTGAGTACACGTCCAGCCCGTCCTCCGGGCAACCCAGAATAGGCCACCCCCTACTCTGCCGGAACATTAGCCGTGTGAAAATTAATTCTGTAAATTACTAGGCGCGCATAAAGATATGAAGCCTCGTCGTACTAAGAAACAGGACAGCAATAGATGAGACGCATGGTTCTCGGCCTCGAGAGCTCATTTGCACTTAGCTCGCATCGCATTAGCATCGCAGCACTGCGCTGCGCACACTTTGAGAGACGTCGTCTTTACCACTTACCACAATCTAAAAGCGGCAGCAAGTGGCGAAACCATAACTAGAAACTTGAAATGTTTGAAACACCGCCTAAGACTCCTAAAATGGGAACAGAAACTGCACCTTCTTATTCAGATATCCGACTTTGTTTAGAGGATCTCAGGCAACCCAATACCACCAAACGGTCAAAACGCAAACACTTGTGAGATGACACTACAAACGATGTGCAGGGGAGCTTCAAGAATCTGGCTCTCTACACCTAATTTTATCAAAACCGGTTGAGTGCAGAGACTACCATCATCTTATTTACTTTACCTCTAACGTTTATATCTTTATTTATATATCTTGATATTATATATATTGTCTTATGTTGATGGCAAGAGTAAAGCTCTTAATAAATACGAGTTGCGACTAAAGCACTATAATATATCTACTTTAAGTAGTAGAAGAAAAGCTATTGATATTATGTACTTGTATAAAGTTGTTAATAGCTTCATAGAGTGCGAAGAGTTGCTAGAGAGAGTACAAATTGTTGTTCCGCGTCAGAATAGTCGTTTATGCAATAGACGAACATTTGCTACGTCTCATCGCACCCGGGGCAGACGCTGGAGGTAGTGTGGGACCTGCCCCCACTAAAAAATCAGCGGTGTACCTACTCGCCGCCATCACGGATAGGCCGCCAGGACTTGTTATCTCTTCGGCGACCCACCCAGCGGCATCGCCCCATCGGGCATTCCTGCTCCTGCAGCGTCCTGGGTACACACAGAACGCCGCCATCGCGAAAGGCCGCGAGCGTGGGAAACTTCCCCGTCCATCACGCCCACAGCCCCACCAAGCGACGTCACGCGCGACGCGCCTCGACGCCGCTCGGTTCGCCGGCGACGAGGTAGACTAGCTCCACTACACTTGCGCAAAGATACGCAAGTGTACAAAATTTGAGTCCAATCAAACGTCCGGATCATGATGCAGTAAATGCTGCCACCTTAATAGTCAATAAGATATCAGAAGTGTTCAGAAATAATTCTTGCTCAGCTGTTATTCGTAGTAAAAAACACATTATTAGACCTGGGTTATTCCTAGACTTTTAAGATGTATCCGGTTTCGAGATAAATTGTATCGTAAAACGAAAAGAGACCCCAACAACTGCATTCTTAAAGGATCTTGCTTACGTTACAAAAAATAATGTAACAATCTTTTAAAAAAACTAAAACATCAATATGAACGTACAGAGTGTTACAGACATCGCAATAACCCTAAAGCTACTTGAAAGCTTATAAAATCCATTTCAAACCTAAACATAAACAAATCAACCGCTAACGATCTGTTGACTCTAAAATCGGACCCTTCATTGTCAGTCGACACTGTAAACAGTTATTTCGCAAACGTTGGGAAAACCCTTGCGTCGAAATTTTTGTCTGTAAACACACATAGTATCCCTGATACTATTACACAAAATTCAAATCGCGATTCTACAGTCATTTTTAGTACAGATGCGCAAGAGACTGAGCAAATCATCCTGAGTCTAAAACTGAACAGTGCTGCGGGTTGGGACGGCATATCGTTATGGTTATTAAATCTGGTAGACATATACTTGTACCGATTATGTGTCATGTTTTCAACCTATCGAAATAGTGTCGATAACTACAGACCTATATCTGCTCTAATGTCATAATCTAAAAATTTGAAAAAATACATAACAAAAGACTTATAAGCTATCTAAATTCCCAAAATGTAATTGCTAAAAACGAACACGGCTTTATATCAGGCAAAAGAACAGAAGATGCTGTTCTAGAATTAACAGATACTGTTGCAAAGAGTTGAAATAATGATCTTAAAACTGTAACTGTCTTTCTTGATCTTTCAAAAGCCTTTGACACTGTTTCTGTCTCCCTCTTGCTTGTCAAGCTTCAACATATTGGAGTTAGGGGACTGCCTATTTAAATGTTTAAGAGTTACTTAAGCGGCCGATCTCAAATTGTAAAAATAGGTAATTATTCAAGTAAGGAAGTGAACCTCAGTTACGGAGTTTCACAAGGTAGCGTCCTCGGACCTACATTGTTCTTAATATACATAAATAATCTATGCAAATTCTTACTAATGAACTCCAAGCTGATAATGTAGCAGACGACATACATGGTACTACTTGTACAAGGTCAAAACTGGACTCAAACCCGCTCACACGCTTAATCTACCCTCCAAGTGGTTATGGAGTGGCTCAATAGAAACCTACTTACGCTGAACCTTGATAAAACTAAGTTTATTACGTTTGGGCCAAGGAAAACAACACAGCCAACTTCTTTATACCTTCTCACTACGCACAAATGCGGTGAGCGAGCCTTAAAACTAGCACCAGCTGTAACTGTACTGTTTTAGCATGAACAAATTGTATCAAATACCTTGGCGTAATTATCAACAGCACGATTTCATGGGATGAACAAATTGAAGCCCTGGTGTCACGGGTAAGAAAATTGATGTTTGTTTTAAAAAATTTTAGGACTTCTGCAGATTTTCCTACATTAAAGATTGTGTTCTCCGCACTGGTGCATTCTATACTAACATACTGTATCACTGCCTGGAGCGGTTCTGGAAAGACCCTACTGCTTAGACTAGAAAGAGCACAGAGAGCAGTACTTAAAGTTATGACACGTAAACCAATTATTTTTCCAACAAAAGATCTATATGCTCTATGTAAACTTTCCCTACTGTAAGACATGCTGTTATACTTAACACTTCTCCCCAATTACACATCACAAAAACGTGAAATGGACAGTCTGCCAAACAGTGTCGGCTCGACTGGTGGTGGTGAGACGAGAGTACCAATTCTTGAGCTCTGCTCTATATAACAAACTCAATAAAAAACTAAACTTCTGCCCACTTATCCCACGGGGGTGCAAAGCTCTTACGGACCTGATCAGTAGTATCATGTAAAACACACACACACACACACACACACACACACACACACACAAACACACACACACACACACACACACACACACACACACACACACACACAAACACACACACTCACACATACGCATACACATGGATACATACTCAAAATGTAATTAATGTAGTTATTTCAATATGGAACGCCAATGTATCTTCTCTAAGAGGTGGGCGCTAATGGCTTCGACACAGTTTTGAAACTAATGTAGCTGTTAACGTATACTTGTTCTTGTAAAATTGTGGTTTTTGGTCCAATAAACATTTATTATTTATTATTATACCAAATAAACATTGAATTTGACCACGCCTTTGTGTTGTACGTTGTATATAGGACTCTATCGGCCGATAAGGGTATTAGAAAATGATCGATAGAGAACTAAAGCGATAATAGGACTAAGCAGCGATCAATGTAATGCAACAGTCGTTCGATAGATAGGTATCTATAAAAGATAAAACATACATGATTTAGATATTTTAATAATAATAAATAAAGTTATTTGCTGGCCACAATGGAATTATTTTCCAACGTTTATGTAGGTATACAATACTTTTTTTTTTTAATATTGTGAAAGACGGGTGCCTAAACTAGGCTCGAAGCTTGTATTTCAGGACACCTCCTTAGGTGATTACATTTATCATATTATAAATTACAATCTGTGCTCTCATTTTATACAATATACAATAATAAATGGTTAAAAAATTTAAAATGTGTGTGTGTGTGTGTTTGAGAGGAGAGTATGTATTAGCACAAAATAAAAAGCTCACAGAAAGTGCACTCCCGCCGTTCTCGAAAATAACTACCTACCTAAACTGGGTTGACTCCCTAGGGCTGCTACTGTACCTACTAATTCTGAATTATGAAATAGGTTATGTGCTTTTTGTTTATGCCGATCGATCGATCCGTTTATACATTCATATTATCACAGGCGCATGCCTAAATGGGTACCCACAGTTATAATTATAATAGACTAACTGTCCCGCGCAACTTCGTATGCGTCATTTTCCCCCAATTTTGATAAATGAATTACACAAATTATCTTTCAATTTGAACCAGTAGTTCCAGAGATTATTGCGTTTAACCAAATAAACAAACTCTTCAGATAAATAATATTAGTATAGATAACGAAGGAATAAGTGACTCGTGACTTATTGGCAACGTTCAATAGATACATGAGTGACCGTTGTTTGTAAAAGTATCCCACCAATCTATGCCTCACGATAATGATAAAAATCGTCCCAACTAATCAATTCAATAAAATAATTTTAACTAATCTGAGTGTTATTCTACAGAAACTTTTTTTTTGTTATTGAACATCACCAAAGGAGGTCATGAACTTATTCAAACGCATGCTTAAATATTTGACCAATAAATATGTCAATCCCATTTTATTACTGACACTATTCTAAATTTTTAGAATGTAAAATATCTATGCGATTATCCAAATATTGTGGATATATCTTGTCGATTCAAAACCTTTATTTAAATATGTTCTTTAATTTGAGGGGAGAGTTTACCATATTGACGGAATAAACATTAAATGGTTGACAGGTACGAAACGCATAAACATTTTGTATGGGAATATTATTTTCTTTTAATTTGTTTTTCTGACAGTTTTCCAATGTTTTTAATACCTATTATCCTATTCCGGACGAAGACAAATCCAAAAACACGAAAATCATAAAAATTGGTCCAGCCGTTGTTGAGTTATAAGTGGTGTAACTAACATGACTTTGTTTTTTAGATTGTTTTATATATATAGATGTCGAGTAAATAATTGGAGATACTTTGTATACCTATGCATCTACCTACATGCTTTTGTCTAAAAGCATAAACATATGTATACAAAAGATCTCGACGTCTGATACGACGACGGTAACCACGCTATGGTAGCTTCCCGCCATTTTACGTGCATTGTACTAAGATGTCATACCTAGTGATCCCGCCAAAAACATAAAGACACGGTATACATTTCCAGTGTAAGCTGAAACACGACGCCCTAAGTAGCAGCAAGACCCGCATATACTGGTATGATGTAGCTCGACTTGAGGTCGACCGTACCAAGCCAGATTCACGCGTCTACCGGCGGCGGTGGCTGCGGGCCGACAGAAAATATATCTACCACATTACTTACCTAAAAGAGTGTTATACCAGTCAGAAAAATTAATAGCCCATTTCTGCTGAGTTTGAATGTGTAATGAAATAAATGATTGATCGTTATCAATACTTATCTAAACCAGGTTATCTCTTGTTAGTAGAACAAGAAAAAACCTAGTTTTACCCACCTTTCAATATTATTTGGAAATTTGAAGGACGTGTAATCACAATTTTGTGTTGTATTCAAACATCCAAACACACTGCAGCAGTAATAAAAACGCTTATTCATTTCTTGAGCACCTAGAAATAGATCATTGCGTAGTAAACACCTATTATAAAAATGTATTCTTTTGTAAACACTCGCGAGCGACAGTCCAACTGAACTTCTGTCCTAGACTGCCCGAGACGGCCTGTAAACGCACCATTCAATGAGTGCGTAACAATATGGCACTTAGTTCCGAGTGGACTATCTGTCGCCCGCTATATATTATTTGTAGTATTAGTTAATAAAATTTACACTAGTACAGCAAGTAGTTTCACTCCTGGGCGTCTTTCGGTGTCATCGTAATTTAACTCCTGGAGTCGTATGGAGAATAAAAACTTTGCTAGAATTGGATAGGTTAGCAACTAACGTATTGTTGCTAGAATTGGAAATCGCAAGCAAGCATTGTCCTTGGTTTTACGAGAATTGTATGGGTTTACAGGATCGGTGATTATACGTCTGATGTATGTAGGTATTAGGTACCCATTAAGATTTTATAATTATTTTTCTTTTTAAGCTATTGCATAGCTTTAATCGCGGGCTTTGAGCGCGGCGACCGAATCAAGAAATTCCGTAACGAAAATAAAACCTAACTCCGACCGCCATGTAGCTCGGCCGAGCGTTCCCTTAACGTATATGTATATGGTACGACTGTAGGAAGCTCGCACGGATCGAGACGAGCTGCTCCGAAATGTAATGAAAAAAATAAAAAAAATACTGCATAAATAAAAAATAAATATTTTTTTTTTTTTGCACAAGTTGATAAAAAATGCTATGCAATAGCTTTACCGCGGCAGTCTCCGAGTGCCACACATTTTTTTTTGTGTATTGTAAATGCCCTTGCTTGCCGAGTGTAATGTTAATGTTTCTGAATGTGCGTCCGCCTGGTGCCGTGTGTGGGGACGTACACGAGGTCAGGATGGACGGGTTTCTCTATATTATGTATCTCTGCTGCCCACCCTCTCAAAAATATTGGAAAGAGTAGTTAATAAACGGTTAGTAAAATATATAGAGGACAAAGGTATTCTGTCTGATAAACAATTTGGGTTTCGTAAAAGAGGGTCAGCTGAAGATGCGGAGAGTTTGCTTTCAAACGAAATTGTCTCTTACCTTGATAATAGCCTTGCCTGCATCGATGTTTTCCTGGACCTTGCCAAGGCATTTGATACCGTGGCGATTCCGATCCTGTTAAAGAGACTTGAGGGCATTGGTATAAGAGGCACTCCCCTAATTTGGTTCCAAAGCTATTTAACAAGGTGTCAGCCCGTGAGGGTGGATTCTTGGCTCAGCTCCTTCCAAGAAACATCTTTTGGGATACCTCAGGATAGTGTGCTTGACCCCACGCTTTTCCTACTATACATAAATCGTCTCGCAAATATACCATTACGAAATGCTAAAGTTATCTGTTACACCGACGATACTGCTGTAATCTTCCATGATAATACCTGGAGTAAGTGCCTCCAAACTACCGAACAAGGTGTGCAGAAAGTTTCCAATTGGTTAAGTAAAAATCTACTAACCTTAAATACCAGCAACACCAGGTTCCTCTCCTTTCATAAAACAGAGGCCTCATCGCCGGCTATGACAAACTTAGTTATACATAAGTGTGAGCGCGTCCAAACAAGCACAAAAGATGACTGTTGATGTGATAAAGTGGAGCGGGCGCGATGCGTGTAAAATATCTTGGGGTACTGATAGATGACAAATTATCTTTCAAAGATCACATTCATTCACTCGCGGCTAGAGTCAGAAAACTCATGTATGTTTTTGGACGACTGAGAGATGTTGCCAACTCAAACATCCTCAGAACGGTTTATGAATCTCTCTGTGAGTCTATTGGTTCTAACATATTGCATAGGCACATGGGGTGGTACAACAACATCTCACTTAATAATTTTGGAAAGAGCACAGAGATCTGTATTAAAAGTTATGCTTTAAAAACCTATAAGATTTTCAACTACAGATCTTTACAAGGAAGCTGAATTGTTAAGCATAAGACGATTAAACATCTTGCATGCAACCATCTCTATGCATAAAACTGTATTAAACTCACTTGACTACACTAACATGCTGAAACGAAGAGTTTTCAAAGTCCCTATTCCTAGAAGCAAAACTTCATTTGCTAAAAGATGTCAAAAACACATGTTTCCTTTTATATACAATAAGATTGTTAAAATATGCGACATAAAAAATTACACAATTCATAAAGCCAAATCTAATGTTGCATATCAGCTATCTAATTTTAACTATTATGAAACGGAGCAACTCCTTAGGACAATTTGACTGAAAAAGACATACACTCTCTCACACACACACCCACACACACACACAAACACACACAACGCGCAAGAGACAGTGACTGGTAAACAACTGACAAAGGAGGTATTTCTATTACAAATGTTATTTTTATTTGCTATATTATTTAAATTTGTTTTCTTTATTTAGTTAATTTTAGTACCATCAATTTTTTTTGTTGTCTGTTTTATTAGTTTTAAGGCTATTAATTTTAATTTAATTATTATGAATGTATTTCAATGTTTATATTATACATTATATAGGTACTTTATTGATTTCGATTATATAGACTTTGGTGTTATTGTTTTAAATTTTAATCTAACATTATCTTTTGATTTATTTAATATCTAATATTGTTCTACTTTTATATAACAATTAATTTAATGTTAAAGTAAAATAGTCCTAAGCTTAACTGATTGTAAACATGATAGCCTCGACACAGGCTCCGCCTAGTGAGGTTATCATAGGTATGACTTGCTTTGTAATTGGGACCTTAAATAAATATATATTATTATTATTATTATTATTACTCTCGTAATGATTTCAGCCATAACGAAAATCATAAAAAATCATTGAACGATAATTTTCACTAGTTAAATTCATTTTACTACTAACACACAATTTTCGAAAGGACGCCATAATGAAAAAACAAATGAGAGCCTCGCAAATGAAAAAGTACCTGCCTAACATGTTCTGCATAATTGGTTTATCATTCAGAATTTCAGCATGCCCCAAGTATACCTACCTATAAAATTATCCTAGGTATTATTATATTAAATACGAATTCTAAAACCCTTAAAAATACTTACCTATTTGTGAAAAGGTTGGTACATTTCCCGTATTGTGGTTTGTGGGCACGGGCAACAATCTCTCCCATTCCCCCCATACGTCATGCGAGCAACTTAGACGACGTGGCCACAGATCAAAGGTCGGGTTTTTACGAAAGTACATAATTATAGGTAATAAGTTCATAGTATCAGCTTGTGTTAACTATGATACGCTGTGGTCGGATCATTATCCTCTAGTTTTGCATTGTGAATTCGATGTTGTACGAGCTAAACACTGTAACATTTTAAATAAGTCTATTAATTATGGTGCCTGGGGAGAGAGAAGTCCGGAACAAATACAGAGTTTTACAAGTGCCTGTCATAAAAAGTTAAGACTTCTGGATTTCCCAGACACCTTTAAAAATTGTTGTGATAATGTTTGTAATGATCTCAGTCACCGCATAGTTATTGACAAATTATATGATGAAATTGTGTCCGTCCTCAGTGAGTCCGCCGCGGTGGGTCGGTTAAGCAATACGCGTAAAAGGAAGAAAGTGGTGGTAGGGTGGAATAGGCATGTTGGTGATGCATACAGGAAGGCGAGGCAGAAGTTCGGTCAATGGGTAGAATTAGGGAAGCCTAATGGACCTATATACTACGAAATGTGTGAGGCCCGGAGAGCCTTTAAGTCTCGTCTAAAGTGGTGCCAGCGCCATGAAGAGCAGATCAAAATGGATGTTCTGGCTTCACTCCACTCTAGTAACAACTTTCGTTCTTTCTGGAAACAGACAAATAAACTGAGCTACAAGCCTGGTCTCCCTGTATCCATTAACAATGAGAGTGATCCGGCGCATATTGCGGAGATGTTCAAAGACCATTTCCGAGTTACATCACCGCTAGGCCCTTCATTGCGGACACATGGGGTTGACGAGAACAGTGACCTGGGTACTAGATTTACTGCCAAAGACATTAAAAATGTAATTAATACCATGACCAGAGGCAAGTCCCCAGGTCACGATGGTCTTAGCATCGAGCATTTAAAATATGCGGGTCCTCACCTACCACGAATATTAACAATGCTTTTTAATTTGTGTGTTAGTCATGCGTACCTGCCTTGTAATATGACTAGGACAGTTGTGACACCTATTGTAAAAAACAAGACAGGTGACATTGCGGACATTCATAATTATAGGCCAATTTCTTTGGCTACAGTTATAGCAAAAGAACTTGACAGTCTACTTAATACACAGCTCGGTAAATATATTACACTACACCAAAATCAGTTCGGATTTCGCGCGGGTTTATCTACAGAGAGTGCCATACTGTCTCTTAAGTGGACTGTCAGGTATTACGCGGACAGGAAAACTCCTTTATGCGCCTGCTTCCTTGACCTCTACAGGGCCTTTGATCTGGTTTCCTACGATATTCTTTGGAGTAAGATGATAAAGTCAGGAGTCCCTCCCCATATTGTGAATATTTTTAAATATTGGTATGGAAGCCAGATCAATCAGGTGCGGTGGGCAGGTTCCATGTCCGAACCATACAAGTTGGAGTGCGGGGTGCGACAGGGGGGGCTAAGCTCGCCGACGCTCTTCAATTTGTATGTTAATGAACTGATAGACGCACTCAGCAGAGAACGTGTTGGCTGCTATGTTGATGGAGTGTGTCTGAATAACGTCAGTTACGCGGACGATATGGCTTTGCTGAGTGCATCGATCTGTGGTCTGAGACGATTGATAGCCATCTGTGAAGCTTATGCTAGAACACACGGGTTGGCGTACAACACTACGAAGAGTGTAGTCATGGTCTTTGAGGCCGGGGGTCGATGGCCTGAGAACATACCACAAGTCTTATTGAACGACGTAGCACTAATCAGGGTATATCGCTTCAAATACCTTGGCCACGTATTGACCTCCGACCTTAAGGACAACGAGGACATTGAACGGGAACGAAGGGCACTGTCGGTTAGGGCTAACATGATTGCTCGCAGGTTTGCACGCTGTTCTAGCCAAGTCAAGATAACTTTGTTTCGAGCATACTGCACAACTTTTTACACGTGTAACCTGTGGGCCAGTTATACCCAAAAATCGTACAGTGCTCTTCGTATTCAGTACAACAACGCGTTCCGGGTGCTGATGGGGCTGCCTCGGTACTGCGGCGCATCAGGGATGTTCGCCGAAGCTCGCGTTGACTGTTTCCACACGATAATGAGGAAACGGTGCGCATCCCTGGTGCGCCGTGTGCGGGCCAGCCCCAACAGCATTCTAGAGTGCCTAGCTAGCAGACTCGATTGTGGGTATGTGAACCGCTGCTGCAGTCTCTCAGCATCACTGTTGGGCGTGCAGTAGGGGGAGATTATTTTACCAATTAAATAGATTTACTAACATAGTTTTTA
The DNA here is from genome assembly GCA_945859575.2 of Herminia tarsipennalis. NCBI lineage: Eukaryota > Metazoa > Arthropoda > Insecta > Lepidoptera > Erebidae > Herminia > Herminia tarsipennalis. The sequence goes on along the minus strand of OX243834.2, from coordinate 592,359 downwards.
AGATATAATTGTTACTAACAAAATGAGTCATTGTCACTTGATCAATAAAGAAATTATTATTATTATTATAAAAGCTTAAACCGTGTGGACAAAACATCGTTATCAAAAAAGTAAAAACGCGAAATATTTTTGCACGAAGCTATTATCTACCAACATTTCTAGTGATAGCAGAGGTGGCCTCACTCACAACATCACTATCTAACAGTTGGTTTGGTACTTATAATTTAATAAATTAATTAATTGTTTATATATGTACCTATTCATTTACAAATAAGGTGATCCATTACGAAGTTAGTTACAAGTTTTCACAATGTTTATACCTTTAATGTTGTTACTTTTATTATGTCAAGCGAAAGGTCATTTAGTGTACAAATGTAACAATGCGGAAAACGAGCAAGATTCGTTGAAGTTCACGCCTGCTGCAGACGGGGTACTGGGCAGATATACGGCAGAGTTGTGTACCTTGAGGAACTCCAACGCAACAGAGTGGGAAGTAAATCTATGGTACTACCGGGGAATGGCGGATTGTAAAGAATTGCTTAACGGCATGCCTACGCATCTCTACTCACATTCTCGGCAGTGCGAAAATTTAAATCGTATCAGAGACATCAGCTGTAGCAATGTAAGTACCTACCTATTTATTCAATGCCGAACTGCTTACACTACCTACTTAGGTACCAGCTAAGTACATTACTGTACCAACTTAGGTATCTTGCTTGGCGCGCGCCGTATCTATTGTACCAACTTAGTTACCTTTCCTGACGCGCGCCGTATCTGTTGTACCAACTTAGGTACCTTTCTTAGCGCGCGCCGTATCTATTGTACCAACTTAGGCACCTTTCTTGGCGCGCGCTGTTTCTATAGTACCAACTTCGGTACCTACCTTTCTTGGCGCGCGGTGTATATATTGTACCAACTTAGGTACCTTTCATAGCGCGCGCCGTATCTATTGTACCAACTTAGGTACAATCGGCCTACTCGGCGGTCGTACACCCTTATGGTTATAATGGCTTGCGAGAAACGTTCGCTCTCTACGTAAGCGCACTCACACAGGCACATAAGCGCCTTATCGGATGCAAGGAGGCGGGGTCCTTGTTTTTTTTAGTGCATTGCGTTGGTGTTGTGCATATTTCGAGCCGATTAGACAGTTGTAAATACATACTAATAAAGGATTGTGACTTTTGTTGTAAGCGCGCTTTTTGCAGTTGCGCGAAATAGCAATGAATTATTTTATTGTAATACATACAAATCTACATTAATATTATAAATAGTTTATTTATTAACTATTAACGGCGCGCGCCAAGAAAGGTACCTTTCTTGGCGCGCGCCGTATCTATTGTACTTAGAGACCCAGGGTCCCTAGGCAGTTGACATTTGGACCTCCCCTCATCTCGAAGTCATTTTATCCGCAGAGATGGAGCACTTGGCATGTTTTATCTCAGTCACTATTGTAAGTATTTATAAAAAATGCTTACTTATCTGCCATGATAACAAGTGCAAAAGAAATGCTACCAACCTTTTAAACAAGTCAATTCTTATATTAATAAAAAACCGGCCAAGTGCGAGTGGAACTCGCGCACTGAAGGTTCCGTACAAACATATAGGTAAAGTTCGATCATCGCAGGGATAAATATAGTCACACACTGCATTGTGTCAACCATGTTATTTATCGCCCGACGTTTCGACCGTATTGCAACGGCCGTGGTCACGGGTAGACATATAGAAAGAAAGAAGAAGAAAGAAAAATAATTTATTAAATTCACATTTTTACAAAGCTGTGTAATCAAAAGATTCATTAAGTGAATTTAAAGGGCCGCAGCTCAGCTTATGCTACAGCGGACTGCAGCGCTGCTTTTCAGCTGTAGCCATTGGTGATTTCACGGGCGTCTGTACAGTTTTTCGGAAACATTACACAATACTTTCAACATTAAAAAAGTACTTAAAATAAATACATAAAAATTGATGAATAATATATATATATTATTCATCAATTTTTATATATTGTGTTTTGGTTTTATAATATATATTATTCAATGTATATTATAAAACAAAAACACAATATATAAAAAAGAAAAAACAAACAAAATAGTGCTATTGCATATTTAGAAAGGTTATTCCAACACTTGGTAGCACTATATTTAAATCCACCCCGGAAAGCAGTGGTTTTGTGTCGAGGAATATACAAGGCGCAGCATACTTTCCGTATGGGGTAATCTCTATTTTCATTCTTCCACTTTAGTTTAGAGAATTGTGTTGAAAAATGTTGGCTTTTCGGTTTTAATAACCCCAAACAAAAGAGTGGCAAGGTGTAACTCCCTTCTGCATCTCATTTTCAATATATTGCCATTATTAAGATAGGGAGTTATATGATGCCGCGCTGGTATATTGAAGCAAAACCGAGCGCACGCATTTTGTATTCTCTGCACAAGATTTGCAGTTCTAGCTAGAAACCTAGGTCCATATACTATGTCCATATAATTAAACTTGGATAAAACAAGCGAGTCAGTAATGGCAATACGTAGTTCAGTGCTCAAATGCTTACAAATTTTGTACAGAACTTTTAGTCTATAAAAGCAATTTTGAACTAGGGGAGAAGGAGGTAAGACGGGGTAGCGGGTAAGATGGGGTACCCAGCGAAATACACAGTTCAAATTGACCAATTACGCTCGTTCATTCATCGTTCGATGCACCGCCATGATACTTGTTAGTCGCCGGGTAGTTAATGGTTCAGAAGTGCGCAGGGTCAAAAAAAAAAAAAAAAAAAGTGTGTTATTGCAAATTGTTTATCATATTTTATTCTGGTTTGACACGTGACTGTAGTTTGTTATATGACGTTAGCTGGTGAGGTGTTGCTGTGATTGACGCTTAAACTAATCTATAATAAGGTTGGCATTGTGTTTCCTTAAGATTGTAGGAAAGTTTTTTGTTTTTTTTTTTTATAAAATGGCTCTGCAGGCGAGATGGGGTAGCGGGGTACCCCATCTTGCCCCCAATGAGAATAATTTTGTTCTTATTGGTTTTCTGTAAAAATGATTTGTTTTTTGAAAGTCTTAGTTTGCCTTTTTAGAATGGTTCGTGACTACAAACGCACAAATGACAGAGGGTCGTGGTCCGAAGAATCCATGCGGGAAGCAGTTCAAACGGTTTTGAATGGAAAAATGGGTTATTATAAAGCAGCTAAACATTAAGAATTTAATTTGAAGTGCCACAGACGACTTTAGAGAGAAAAGTTAAGGCTGCTCGCACAGAATTGAACGAAATATCTGAAGAAAACTTACCCATACTAATTAAAGTACCATTGGGTCCTAGGCTGCCTGTTTTTTCTGTGTCTGAAGAAAATGAGCTTTCTGCCTATTTATTAGAAATGGAAGAAAGGTTATATGGACTTACGGTTAAAGATCTAAAGGCATTAGTATACCAGTTAGCAATTAAAAATAATAAGCCTAATCCATTCAACGCTGAGAAAAAAGAAGCTGGTAGAGAGTGGATAAATGGCTTTCTAAAACGACACCCAGAACTTTCAGTTAGATTCATCTGAGTTCATCTGGTTTTAATAAAGTTGCAGTCGAAAAATTCTTTAATTTTCTCGGCAACTTGTACGATGAGCACCAACTAACTCCTGACCGTATATATAATTGTGACGAAACGGGGGTTTCTGTTGTTCCAAAGACAAATTCAAAGATAATCGCTAAAAGAGGACGGAAACAGGTTGGGGTCATAGTGTCAGCAGAACGAGGACAGACAGTAACGGTCGAGATATGCTTCAATGCAGCTAGAAACTACATGCCACCTATGCTTATATTTCCAAAAAAAGGATGAATCCAGAGCTGATGATTAATTCATAAGCTGGCGCTTGGGGCACATGTAGTGATTCGGGCTGTGTTACTTCCGAGCTGTTCCTCCAATGGTTTAAGAGATTTGTGATTTTCAGTGGAGCATCCAAAGAGAGACCCGTGTTTCTTTTACTGGATATTATGCTCATTATGTGGAAGATGGGCTCATAATGGCTGCGCAGGAATAGATGATGATGATGACGAAGCCACCCATGTCTGCGAGTTCTGCCAGCTCAAATAATCATCTTTCTCTGTGATCATTCTCATCACCCCATCCTACCTTAGGGGGGTACCCCATCTTACCAGCACCATGGGGCAAGACGGGGCAAAACAACTTTTTTTTACTTTATTTTTTTTCTTTTAAATGTGTTACCAAAAGTTCATAATGACACCAAATATTACAATAATAATAATTAGTTCATAATTAAAAAATAAATATGAATGTTTCACTATGTAATTTTTTATATTATTGACCTTTAAAGCTTAAGTAAGGGAGGGATAGGGTGGTAAGATGGGGTATCTTACCACCCTATCCCTACCGTCGCTATGTGACGCTAAAAACGTAACTCCTCATCCATTAGCAGACCAAGATTATTAACTTCGCTGACTCGTTTTATGTCCACACTATTTATTTCAATACGTGGATTTTTATCTCCTATGTGTTTAATTACATTTCTAGTACCTATTATCATATATTTCGTTTTATTAGCATTAAGAACGAGGGAATTATTTTCAGCCCAATTATTAATATTACATAAATCATCATTAATTCTATCCACCGCGAGTTGAGTTTCGTTTGTTTTAAATGATAAATATATTTGAATATCGTCAGCATATATATGAAATTTACAATGTTTAATAATCTTAACAATGTCAGAGCTATATAATATAAATAAATAGAAGCGGCCCCAAAACCGATCCTTGTGGAACTGCGCGCTCCACGGTAGCCAGCCTTGATCTCATGATAGATCCATCTGTATTGTGAATCTCAACCACTTGGGTACGATTGCTCAAGTACGAGTTAAACCATTTCACTGTATTATTGTCAAAAGCATAATATGACATCTTTGAAAGCAACAGTGGAATGTTCAAACAGTCAAAGGCTCTTGAAAAGTCTAACAAAACCAATATTGTACCCATACCCTCGTCCAGTGCAGTGAGTATATTGTCAGTAACATCAAGTAAAGCCGTCGCTGTGCCACGGCCTTTTCTGAACCTCGACTGCAGATCTGGCAAAATATTGTTTATTTCTAAATATCGGGCTAACTGTGCACTAACAACTTTCTCAAAAACCTTTGATGCGCAAGGTAGAAGGCTTATTGGTCGAAGATCACTCGGAGTTAACATCTCTGCATTTTTAGGTATAGGCCTTACGATAGCAGTTTTCCACGAAGTAGGGAACTTACTTGTCACTATAGACCCATTTATGATTGATGAGAGCACGTCTAGCGTGTAGGTGACCACCATATTTAACATATCCAGTGACATACCAACAATCCCTAAAGCATTAGACTTTAGCTCTTTGAGTATATTAAATACCTCTATTGACTCAACAGGTTTCAGAGAGAATTTGCAAGTGGAAGCCCTGTTATACTCAAAGAAAGTCAATTGCGATAAAATAGGCTCGAGGATTTTTTAGATTATTATTAATGTTTGGTTTAAAAAAGGCTTTTTTTTCACCGTCTAATGCTATTTCAACCTGTTTTTTTAAATCTCTATAATATTGCCTATGTGAATCTGTCCTAGTGTGGCGAGCTCTACGGAGAGCTGCATTTCTAAGTTCCATCATAAATCTGACATTATCCGTGATCCACGGAGCTGGTAATTCTCTTATCATCCTAGTTTTAATTGGTTCATGAAGCTCAAAAATAAACCTAATTGCATTAGTGTAATTGATCACAATTTCGTCAACATCTGCCGAAGTCCTAATACTTTCCTATGGCACACGACATACATCCAACTTAAACTGATCCTGTTGAATATCTGCTAGCTGTTTATAAAAAATAACTTTTGGTACGATTTTAGGCTTTCGTATTGAAAAGTCACAGGATATGAAAGCATGTCCATTAATAATACCAACGGAGTCCACGAACACCTTTCGAACTAAGGCGTTAGTACACACCACATCTATTAAAGTTGCACTAGTGGTTGTAAAGTGGGTTGGTTCCGTGACAATTTGTCGTAAACCTGTACACGATAAGAAAGTCTTAAACTGTTCAGTTCTAGTATCTGTTGAATTTAAAACATTAATATTAAGGTCACCAAGAAAGATAATGAAGTCATGCTCCTGTAGTGAGGCAATGGTATCCATAATAACATCCAAGAATACTCGTGTGTCAAGCCAAGAAGGACGATACGCAGTTCCTATGACAACCGTACTTTGATTATATTTTAGTTTGAACCACATTTGTTCTACTGATGGATGGTTCGGATGCGAACAAGAAATTAATTCAGGCCGCGTTGAATATAAAACCCTACACCTCCACCCCTCCTGTTTCGAATGGTTGAGGGTCTAGGAATATGCCTAAGTCTGTACTCAGGGACAGATGGAGCCAGATCCAACTGGTCTCGCCCTATCCAGGACTCATTTATAGCGACAATATCAGCCCCATTACGCCCCATTGTTACTATAAAGTTGTCATGGTTAGTTCTTAGGGAACCAGCATTTAACAATCCAACTTTTAAAAATCTTATAAAATACCACATAAATATGATATATAAATAATCAAATATGATATAAGTACATATTTATAGATTTCATTAAATGGAACACTTAGTACGACAAATGCCTGTACACCCTTACAATCATACATACAATGACTTCAGCTGAAAAGCACGCAAAAATTCCTTAATAATTTGGTAGCTTTCTCTAAATAAACATTTCTTTATCAAATGAAAAATAAGTTGACAGATTTTAAACAATAGCAATTGCGGGTGTACACAAATACTATGTATTTTAAAAATAAGTGAAAAAAAATAAAAAAAATAACCTGTTTCCTAGAATAGACAGTATTAGCAATACAGCCACAACTTTACTCTGACACTTAAACATAATCCGTGCCATAAAAATAAACTGTGACTTATTTAAAACACGCATAAAAGAAGAAAAAAGTAGAAACATCAAAAATAAACTAAGAAAATCGAATTCACAATAAATCAATATTAAATAAATAAAAAACGTTTTTTTTAATTTTAGGCACTAAACATTTTCTATCTGAAAAATTCGCCGAATGTCGGCATCAGTACGGATACGCTGAGCGGGCATACCCTCCTCCTTCTTAACATAGACGCGTCCTTCTTTGGTCCATACGTACTTGTAATTGTATCGTCTCCCAGCTTCCCTGGCATTGTAAAAGACATTCGCATTTATACGTGTTAAACGCTCATTTAGGTAAACCTTTCGCTGTTGTCCCGATAACCCAAGGTCAGAGGTAGTAAGACCACGCCGCACAAATCGTACGGCGATGCTCCGGGGTTTTGCAGCTTCCGCATCACTGCTGCGATTTCTGTGCACCGCACCCACTCGTTCCACGAACACAATATCACGCTCATCAACAATGACACCCAGTTTGACAGACAGCACATTTTTAATTTGAGATGGGTTTTCATCCCTTGACTCTGGTACGCCCGATATTATAAGATCATTTATTAAAAAATCCTGTTCCCGTTCATTCAATTATGTCTTTAACTCTGCAATTGTGTCTTCCAGTTGACCGTTGGACGATGGCTCCTTTTCGTCAATACGCTTTTCGAGCCCCTGTCCTCCAATTTATCTACACGATCTAGGCAGGCGCTGACAGAGGCTTTAAAGTCTACAATTTCCTTTCTTAGTTCTCGGAGTTCTAATCTCATTGCACTCACTTCCGCTCTAAAGACTCTGATCTCTTGAGCCACATCGAGGTCCGAGGGATTAAGGACAGGTTCTTGAGAGTTATCTTTTTTCCGTCGACAAATTCGCTTGATTTACATGTAGTACTTTCCCAGATGTCTTGTCCGTGCATAATGGGCACACCCAGGATTTCGACACATTAGCTGAGGGATTTAATCCAGCACAGGCGCAGTGATAAGCCGCCACGCATCTACAGCAACTAGCGCTGTCCAAAGTGGCCATAAATTTGCCACAGCCAGTACACTTTGCCATATTATTGTTTTGCAAGTTCACCAGCGCCACCTAGTGGTACGTCCGCAACACCAATATCGATCCGCGCTGTGTGATTGACTAGTTCTACGACCAAATAACAGATGAAGTTGTAGTCAAAAAAAGTAATAAGGCTTTATTGTAGGCTTTACGACTTCAGAATATCACTTAGTACTGAAAGATTAGTGTATGTATTGAGAACTATTGCTATCAGAATAATTGTTTCTTTGCCAACTTTGTATTTTATTTTCAATATTTCGGGTAGAATATACGCACTATTCAATATTGTTAATTTAATTTTAGTTTTATTTGTCTTACACTACACTTTAGCACTTGATAACACTGTGTCCTGTTTATGGTATCACAACGTAACATTTGCTATCGAAATCGTTCAAATAAAAAAAACTATAATTATTTTTAAAAACACGTAAACACTTGTAGCAATCAGCTGTTACTAATGTCCGTGACGTCACTCCTTATAATAAAATAATGTTATTAATATGAATAAAAATAAATATTTGACATGCCTAAGCTGCGTTTTTGGTTATTTTGACACCTTAGGGTAGTTAGATATATTTCAGGACTTAATAGCGTGGATTATTACGTTTCGATCGATTTGCACCTGGAATTGCACCGATCGTGGTCAGGGGTCGACCCATGAACACGATCGGTGCAATGCTATCGAAACGTCGAGTAAATAAAAGGTTCGTACCTTTAAATAATTCACGCGATAGAGTCCCAAAATATATCTAAGTAATATGTATAAAAATCGCGAAAGTTTAAAAACAATTACCATAAAAAGTCGGTTAGTTTAAAAGGTACCTTTAAAAGTTAGTGTTTAAAAAGTGGTTCTATTTTCGTTTTCGGTCTTTTTTAAGTTTTAGCAGTTCTAATCCAAAACTAGGGCATGTGGAACCAGTTCTTCGGTTCCAAACTCAAGCCAGAACCGAGTATCCCGGTTCAATATCAAATGAGGATATTATCTTCTATACATATAATAAAACTGTAAATTTCACGTGTCTGTACATGGCCGAACTTAGTGAAAAAAAATATTAGGAAATGTTCGAAAAGAGTATTTAAACACTTTGCTGCATTTTTAGAAATGTCTGTCTGTCTGTCTGTCTGTTTGTTTGAACACGCATCACGCAAAAACTACCGTACAGATTCGGTTGAAATTTTGCACGTGCAATCTAATAGATGCAGATTAACATTTAGGCTATAAATTATCACGCTTTTTCCCATAGGAGCTAAGCAGTAAGGGATAATGTCTGTAGCTATTTTTCGTTATAAATCAGTAACTACTAGACGGATCTTTATGAAAATTTGCAGTTTTATAGTAAATACTATAGGACATTATTTACACTATGAATCATTACGCTAACGTCTATGGGGAACGAGTAGCAACGTATTTTTTGTCGCACCATAATGGTTTATCACAAAATTTTCCAGAATTAGACATTATCTATAATTGTAACCCATGGAATACATAACTTCACGCTAAAACTAAAAGGAGCTAAACACAACATTGTTAAGTTTCATAAGAACAGTTATTTTGACGTGGCAAGTAGCGAACAGTATAGCCTCGAAGCTATGCTAGCGGACTTTGATGACGAAGTCCCGGGCTCGAATCCGTTATCTGGTTATGTTCTTTTTGTATTTTTGTAAATTGTCTTTATCCTTTTTTAATATTTTTCTCAATATTTTAGTTATTTTTTCGACCGTCAGTAACTTATTTACTTTGGTTATTATTTTTTTATATTAAAAATCAAGTAAATTATGCACGTAGGTTAGTTAATTATAGGTATTGCATGCACTGCTGAGAGTAATTAATTAATCGTAGTAGAAATGAAAAACAATATTACATTATAATTAAAAAGTATTCGACATTTTCCAGAAATTATGTGTTCGTCTAAAAAAAGACACACACGTAAAAAAAAAACATGTAGCGCCATCTATGAAATCAAATTGTTCACCGTGATCAAATAATTCCTTATTTGTGAAAACATTTATTAGGGTATAGGTGCCTGAGATGCTGAGTGGCAGCATTCTTGAATGTAGATGGCGTTGTATTCAATAACGTTCTATACTTAGTAAAAGAAGTTTTAAAAAGAAACACATTGCTATGATTTTTAGAAATGTTTGTCTGTCTGTCCGTTTGTTTGACCACGCATCACACAGGTGCATCGAGGATCATGTTTTGGGGTTATGGTTGGAGATTACGTGTTCATCAATTCAACCATAATGAATGGCTCAACATCGGTCAAGTGTGAGTAGTTCGGGTGACGGGAGGAGGGGGGTCGTTGTTTGTCAACCGTTCCTTTAGGGATATCTGACATTTTCGCGGGCATGACACACATGACACGCTCTGTGTTTGCTTACTAAAGTGTTACAGCAGTTTTATTATTAGTATTGCGTTGTAACACTATATGAAATACACCCCATTTTTAGCCAAAATGGCAAAACAGAACCCTTATAGTTCCCTTATGTCCGTCCGTCCGCAGCTTAGCTCAGAGACTGTTAGTGCTAGAAGGTTGCAACTTTTGCATGAATAAATTACTAACGCCGATAAAGTGAAAGAACAAAATCTTGAAAATCATTATTTTTTAAGGGTACCTCTCTTATATGTAAAGTGGGGATGTGATTTTTTCTCACCTACCTACCCCATCGTGTGTGGAATCAATACATAGGTCTTTTAAAAAGCGTTTAGGGTTTGTGGAGACTATTTTTAGATTTAAGGATTCCTTTGTGTATAATATTAGGCTTTATAGCGAACATTTTTGTTAGAGTCAAGTGTCCCCCTGCCAGCTAAATGGTTGATGTTGGGTATGTGAAAAAATTCAGGGTAGTAGTATAAATACTAAAATTATAAGGAAAACTATCACAGTTAAGTACTTAGGCTTTACAAGTTTACGATCACATGAGAAGTAACAACATTTTCGTACAAATTATATTAAAGATTATTAGGTATTAAGTAGGTATAACGTTGAAAGAATGAAACAAAAACAACAGAAAACCCACTTCTTAAGCCGCACACCAAACTAACTATCTAAAAGAATAGAACAGATCGATTTTTATTTAGTAAGTATTTAGTCAACAGGACTGTTTCCAACATATTTACACATAAGTTATTTCGTTACCTAAACTACCTTAATTTAAACCCGACTTTCACGCGAACGAAGTCGCGGGCACAGCTAGTGAAAAATAAAGCATTAAGCATGTATTTTTGAACCGATTTGTGTTACGAAACGAACAGAACGAAACAGAAGGAATCGAAAAGACCGGGTTGTGCTATTGTAGATCCGGTTTTTTTCCAGACGCTCAGAACCAAGAATTCCCTGTTCTTTTGTACCCGGTAAAAAACTGGTTCTATGCCTTATCCAAAATCATGTTTAACATAAAAGTGTTTGAAATTAAATGTGTCATTTAAAAAAAAAAAAATTGAGACAATTTAAGCTCAACCCCAGCTTCTTTTTTTATTATGACCATTGAACAATTTAATTTGAGTATTACTGTATCTAAATATTGAATTTTGACTTAACAGCTTTGAGGAGTAAATCTTTTGTAAGAAAGAAAATATTTTTTATTTGTTACAATACATAGATCACAAAATACAATACAAGTAAGTAGGTAAATATAGAGATACAGTTGATGAATATTTAAATGTTAAAGAAAAATGGATCAAGCAGCTTGCTCCTTGTCACTTTATTATGCTTGGGTGAATTTTGTTGTCACTTTGTTTTAAAGCATAATTTGACTTTTTTAAGTAAAGATTCTGCGTGACGAATAAAGGCCATTCTTGTCTTTTTTTGGATATCAGAATGAATATTTTATATTAAATAATTCGTTTGGCTAATATTTAGATGCTCTTACTATGTTTTACCCACCTGCCTTATTTGAATAGCTTGTAATAAGTTTCTAAACTTAAAGCACATATTTTTGACAAAGCTTTATGATGAGGCAAGCCAAGCTTTTGAGCGTAAAGGTTCCACCGGGCGCCCTAAGCTGGCTGAGCCCCTAGCCCCCCTAGGCCGGGGTCTTGTAGGCCTAGGCGAAAATCCGGCGGTGGCCATACCTCTACTAAACATTTTTAAATTTTCAGGTATGCATCTCAATGGACTTTGACTTGATATTTGCTGGTTGCTTTAACATCAACAGTGTGTTATCTAAGGAGTACACAACCTTGCAAAGAATTAGTAACAAGGTAACAATAAAAAACAATTTGACCTTGACCCAAATTGAACACAGCCAAAAACAGGTTGAATACAGCCAAAATGAGTAAGTTTGATTTGTTATCTAATAACCTAAATCTATAGCTTTTTACCCGACTGTGGAGAAGGGTTAGGTATATGTTTCATGCGTAACCACTTCTCAATGGTTCAATTGATTTTAATAAATTATACGTCATTAGATTCATCTTGGTCTCGGTATGACATGTTCATTAAACATGATTTTTGAACACAGCCAAAAACAGGTTAAATACAGCCAAAATGAGTAAGTTTGATTTGTTATCTAATAACCTAAATCTATAGCTTTTTACCCGACTGTGGAGAAGGGTTAGGTATATGTTTCATGCGTAACCACTTCTCAATGGTTCAATTGATTTTAATAAATTATACGTCATTAGATTCATCTTGGTCTCGGTATGACATGTTCATTAAACATGATTTTTGAACACAGCCAAAAACAGGTTAAATACAGCCAAAATGAGTAAGTTTGATTTGTTATCTAATAACCTAAATCTATAGCTTTTTACCCGACTGTGGAGAAGGGTTAGGTATATGTTTCATGCGTAACCACTTCTCAATGGTTCAATTGATTTTAATAAATTATACGTCATTAGATTCATCTTGGTCTCGGTATGACATGTTCATTAAACATGATTTTTGAACACAGCCAAAAACAGGTTAAATACAGCCAAAATGAGTAAGTTTGATTTGTTATCTAATAACCTAAATCTATAGCTTTTTACCCGACTGTGGAGAAGGGTTAGGTATATGTTTCATGCGTAACCACTTCTCAATGGTTCAATTGATTTTAATAAATTATACGTCATTAGATTCATCTTGGTCTCGGTATGACATGTTCATTAAACATGATTTTGTTCTTTTTCAAATTCATGCTGAGACCAACAAGTCTAGAGGCTCCACTTATGCTGTGCAGCACTACAACATAATAAAAAACATTTTGAAGTCACTGCCAGGTACCATTTAATAGTTTTTATATTTTATTTGCTTTGCCCGCAAATATCGTCACCGCTGGCGACAATAATAAAATTTCAGATCTCTAATGGTAGGTAATCTGTAAAAAATAATGGAAGCTATAAAAGGGATCTACAGACATAATACACTTTGTGTCATCGGCGTGCCTTCCCTCGAAATTTTAGGTACACCTTCCAAAAACACTCATATTGCACCACCCCTCCGGTGTACCCCCCCCCCCCCCGATATGGAGGTAGCTTGATGCTGCTCCGCTCCTATTGGTTGTAGCGTGATGTTATATAGCCTATAGCCTTTCTCGATAAATGGGCTACCCAACAGAAAAATATATTTTTAAATTCGGACCAGTAGTTCCTGAGATTACCGCCTTTAAACAAACAAACAAACTCTTCTGCTTTATAATATTAGTTGGTATAGATATGCAAGGACAATAATAATTGATTTACCTATTTAGTATGTATATTTTTATTGCAGTGCATATGTCACGCTACATTGGATCATGGAGGTACCAATAGCACAACCATTCACAATGAAATTATGGCGGGATGAGCGAACTGACCCAGATGAGTAAGTTTGAGTTTTTAACTACGTTATAATTTATAGTGACCCTAACTGCTAAGCCGAAGGTCGGGTTCGATTACCCAGGATAAAACTTTGTGTGATGAGCGGGATGGCTTATTTTGTCTGGGTGTAATTTATCTACTTATAATATGTATGTAAGTATTATAATAATATAATATCTTGGGACAATTCACACAGCGCCATCTGATCCCAAACTAGGCAGAGCATGTACCTACAACCAGACAACTGCTAAACATAATTATATATTCCTAAATTCATAGGTACATATTATTATACAACTAATTATTGTTGTATACGGACGTGTGCAGTTACAATATTTACCTATTTAAACAACAAAAAATTAAATGTCACCTAAGTACTTTTACTTTACAAATACAATAATTGCATTTGTAAAAAATAGAAAAATTTTAAATCCAGACTCAGGAATCGAACCCGAGACTTCCGTAGCCAAACCGGGGCCAGAAGCGAACCACCTATCTGGACTAAGCTACTAGATGTCAATTTTTTTCCATCTCTTAATGCTTGCGAGTTAGGCCCCCGTAGCGCCATCTAGTCGGTAGTTAAAGAACTATCACGGCTTGGCCCCGGTTTGGCTACGGAAGTCTCGGGTTCGATTCCTGAGTCTGGATTTCAAATTTTTCTATTTTTCAAAAATGCAATTATTGTATTTGTAAAGTACCTAATTGGCAAGAAATGCCTATAAAAATTACTTCAGTAGGTACTTTTACTAAGTACCTACTGAAGTAATAACTTGTTGCTAAGTGTGTAATATTGGAACTATGTTGGCTTAATAACAAGTGTTTTATTAGTGACTCAGTATGAGTAACAACTTAGATAATCCGACCGGGAGTGCCCAGTCCTCTCACTCATTGATGAAGCCGCAAAACCCAGCCTGAGAATCGGGTTTCTTATTTAAACTCATGTCTACGTCTGATATCCAGAAGTGGATGTTGGGCTACTGACCAGCAATTAAGCAAAGTATGCTTTATTTCTTCTGAGAGCAAACTAAATAGTGAGCCAAAATTGAAAATATCGAATCTGAGCCGAAAAGTTCAACACAACGTATCACATCATCAGCCTATCGCAGTCCACTGCTGAACATAGGCCTCTCCAATTGCACGCCACTTTGTTCTATCTTCGGCTTCTTCGCATCCAGCTCCTGCCAGCCGTTTTGCGCAAATCATCACTCCACTGGCCTGAGGGAACATGCGGACATGCAAAACTGTCACAACATTGTATAAACTCCGGCGGTTTTGAAATTAAATGTGTGATATTTCGTACCTACTTGGGTTTTTGGTTTAAAATTAAGGCATACGGTTTCAGCGTTTATCACTACATAGTATAAAACAAAGTCGCTTTCTCTGTCCCTATATCCCTATGTATGCTTAAATCTTTAAAACTACGCAACGGATTTTGATGCGGTTTTTTTAATAGATAGAGTGATTGAAGAGGAAGGTTTATATGCATAATAACATCCATATATTTTATACCCGTGCGAAGCCGGAGCGGGCCGCTAGTCAACTCTAAGAAGGTAATTTAGGGGTTGCAGCTATGTATGAAACTCCCTTAGTTAAGAAGTTAGATCTGCTTTGTTTTTGAAGTTAGATAAGTTTTGAGGTGAAATCTGTGGATTTTTTTATTTAGCTTTGTGGCTGTTAATAAGGAAACACGTGTTTCAGCGTTTTGATCGAAAGCGATAAATAAACCGTTTCGGGGGTAAAATTAATTACGCAGGCGAAGCCGCGGGCGACAGCTAGTATTTACTAGTGCTAGTATACTTGGACAGGTAGTGCGCTTTTATAATTTTTTAAATATATTGATTGACTGTGCCTGTCTTATGTCTGAAGGTAGTGCATTCCACAACCGAACAGCTATCACGGTAAATGATTTGTCCATACATTTTGTGAAATGCATTGGCATTTTCAAGCTCAAATCGTTTGATGACCTTAAGGACCTCATAGTGTGTCATGCAAGAGCTGAAAACGTTCTTTAAGATAAGACGGGGCATTGGTATTGAATAAAAATTGTAAAGTAGTATTAAAATACAACATTCCTGCGAAGGCGAATTCGAAGCCACTTGAGTTTTTTGCGAAATTCAGAAACGTGATGATGTTTGCGTAAACCAAATATAAATCTCAAACAAAAATTTCAGAGGCGCTCAAGTTTATTAAATTGTTCCTCGGTCAAATCTAGATAGCTGACATCGGCATAGTCAAGGATTGCAAGTAGTAAGGATTGCGCAAGCGTAATTTTAGTGGCGATTGGCAAAAAGTTACGCAACCTGCGTAAGAACCCCGCTGCTGCAGAGTTTGCGACTTGTTTCTTACATCTGCTTTGCCCAGGATAAGGTTATGTCTGTTGTGTCCCCAAGTTCTTGACACAATTTTCAGTGGGTGGGATTACATTGTTAAAACTAACTTGGGGCAATAGAGGCCAATCATTGATTTTTGAGAGCATTCCTGGGCTACCTACAATAGGTACCAAATGATTTGGGTTTTCGCTGGATTAACCGTGAGTCCATGTAATTATAATAATTTTCACTCCATTTAGAGATATGCGCAAAGTCCTTATTCATTCTTGAGATTGCTTCAGTGAGTTAATTTACTGCAGCCCGTGTGTAAATTTGCAAATCATTTGCGTAAAGATGGTAGGATGAAAATTGCGAAAAGTAACGGAGATTAAACGCCACCTTGCAGTACGCCAGCAGAAGTATATAAGGGTTGCTCCAAGACGAATACGCTTCTTGGAGACGTATACGCTGACGGCGACCATACAGGCAAGTATGAAACCAGCAAGAAGAACTTGAGTGATTCAGTATTTTACCTACATAAAATAGGAAGAATTTCATCAAGAATTGGGATAATCATTGCGACTTAAACAATCGTTACCAACAAGTCTGGTCTCTTGATCTACAAACAAAAACGTGCGATAAGGAACTGTTCTAAAATATATTATAAACTTAGATCTAGGGTTTAAGATATAGGGGGGAGCGGGTAGTACGGACCCAGTACAACTTCAACCCTACCGCCCCTTTCCCGGAACCTGCCGAACATAACATAACTCTTTATAAGGAGTCAATTACTGGTATTATTTGTCCTGGACTGACCTCTCCCCGCGAAATCTAATCCTGTGTACCTACTTGATATCAACCCAGAATTAATTGTCGCATATGTAAGACGTAGATAATTAAGTACTACTTATTAATATTGCAGTGAATATGTCGCGCTACGATGGATCACAGGGATACCAATAGCACAGCCATTCACAATTAACTTGAACACACAGCATTACAAGGTGAGTAAACATGTTACAGTCTGTAGTAAAGTAATTAATCTGTAGATCATAAGGCACCTGTCCGACCAACGGCGAAAAAAGGGTAGCGAATAGCGATTTTATCGCTCAAGACACGTACTTACATACTTATGTAGATCCCGTGTAAACAAAAGAGTTAGTTACAGATATTATCGCTGACCGTTCATACTGCCGGTGAGTACTCGCTCTATACTGCATCTATTTTGTTTACACGAACGGGATCTACAAAATACATCTGTTCTAGGTTTCTTGAGCGATAAATCGCAACTCACTCGGTGAGACAGGTGAATACGATTATGCATAATAGTTACCCAATTTAGCCAAATTATTAGGCCAGAATTAATTACATTGTCTAGATATTATTTAGGTATAGGTAATACCTGCGTACTTGTATTGTACTTATCTAGCAAGTCTAGGGTTAAATCATAACAGGTAGGTAAGGTACCTACCTACTAAGTAAATTAGGTTAAAAAAGTCACAGGAACTTGATTAAGTTTATCGGAATAATTTATTGCCTATTAGGTGGGTAGATATAGGTATCTATTCTTCGAAAAAATAACAAACACACAAACATCCAAACTTTCGTCGACTTCTCGTTTTTGGTCTCGCTCTCGGTAACTTGGTACCTATATAAGAACAAGCCCGCGACTTCGTTCGCGTGGAAATTTTAAAACATGATCGGCACAGATAATATTAAAATAATTCTATACTAGTACTAATGGGAACTTTTTGTTCTGGAATAAAAATGTAGCCTATATGCTATTCCAGACTAGGTATTATAATCAATTTCCAGATAAGTATGTTTTGGCGTGATTGAAAACAAACATCTATCCATTCAAACTTTTGAATTCATAATATTAATGAAGATAGATACCTACACGTTTCAACGAAAACCTAACAAAGGTCATAATCGCAGTAGGGGAGCTAGAGTCACTAGTACGTTAGTACTTATCTACTTGCAGGGGCGGACCCAGGATTTCATTCTGGTGGGGCACGCGAGGCAAATGGCAGTGCCGGATCTAACATGTTTACGATGGCATTTCGTTTTGGCCAAGTGTAAGTTGTACACACGATAGGCGGGGTACCCCAAAAACAACCATCTGGAGGGGCACTTCCCCTCCCCCTCCTGGATCCGCCTATGCCAACTGGTATTTTGAGAATTGTAGGTAGGTAACTGACATTGCCGTGTAAAAAAATAACTTTTTTAATTAATTTCTTAAATTTCGTTTAAGTCATCGGGCGCTGCCGTCTGCGGACTAAAACGACATATGATATATCCAATCAACTATTTATTTAGAATTCTAAAAGCTGAAAAATATTCTTTCAGTATGTAGGTTGGTAGGTGTAGTATGTAGGATGTAGGTACAATATAATTTACCTATTGATTTAAAGCAGGGCAAGGGTATACCTAAGTTCATTTAACATTCATTGTCATTAAATCCATGCATTAAGTAACAACATTATTGTGTGCCCTTCAGTTATTATCGGAGAACTGTACATTGAGCGAGTCTGCGTACGAGGTGTCGTGCAAGTTCGTCGTGTCGGAAGGCTGCTATCGCGCCGTTTTGCAACACGACCCGTCGTGGGGATCAGCCGTCATGTTCGAACCACACTATTTAGTCTTCGAATATTCCTTTTGTAAGTCTGGTTGATCCTACTTGTTACTGGTGTAATTATATAAATATAGTGAGTGCTTAATAATGTCTATTATCTTTTATTCCACTTACAAACATATAAGTTACGGGCATATAGTCCATCCACATGCTTACCACACAATGTACCATAACTGAATGGTACATACATAGTGTGGTAAGCATGTTCCTAAAACATAATGGTTCGATTTTTTTTGTAATAGTGTGAACAATAAGCAACGCAAAGAGCATTTTCTGTCAGTAAAGTTAGACACCTTACGGATGTGGAGACAGCAAGGTTACATTAACAAGGTATTCGACATTACCTACATTATTTAAATGTCATAGCGCCAGGGTGGCCGTATGAGCTATAAGCGGCTCAATATTCGAATTAACATTATGGTACAGGTAAATTAGCTTGAAGAAATTTTTGCGTTTGTAGTAGTGTATGGTCAGCAAATAAAAAAAACAACATTTTATTTTTAGTTTTTATTGTTTTAAAGGTAATATACGTTTGTGGCTGGAGCACACCAAATGCGTGCACGTCTACGCATACGCACTACGTACTAATACGGTCGTGAAAATGTGTATCCACCGCATTGTAATCTATGGAACTGTATGAGGCAGACAAGCCAGTTCCAAACATTACAAGCATTGAATGCCGGTTTTCACTTCAGTGAAGACGTGTATGAATTAGGTGTTCTCCGGCCATAAATGTTTTATTCTAATAATTCATCAACCCCAGGCATATCACAATCATCCCCATCCTCGCTTTCATCAGATGAATTATTTAAATTAATTATGATTCGTTCTGATATTGTGTCTAAAGCTGCGTCTCTACCCTGATATTTGCTTTCCTCCTCAATAGCATGCAAACAAACTTTTCTCCATTCCTCTACAGTTATGGCGTTCATTTTTTCTTCAGCTAATGACATTATAACCTTCATATTCATTGCGACATTCTTTTTTGCGACATATGTTTTCACTATCCCCCATATATTTTCTATAGGATTAAACTCCGGATGGTATGGTGGTAAACGCAGCACAGTATGACCGTGCTGTCGTAATATTTCGTCTATCTTGTACTCTATAAATCTCGCCTTGTTTTGCAGAATCAGTTCATATAATTGAGGCTTAAGCAACGTGGATGAATGCTCAATGTTTCGAAATGTCAGCCAGTCTATCATTTGCTGTTTTCTAGAATTACTATTCGGTGCAGGATTTTGTATTGAGTTATGATATGGTGCGTTGTCAACAACAACAACACTATTTGGTTGTAAGTTGGGTATTAATTGAGTTTGAATCCACCTTGAATAGTTGTCATAGTTCATATTGTTGTGGTAATCTCCACTTTTTTGGTCGGCTTTAAACATAAGCAATGCATTTGGTATAAAGCCATCGATACCACCGGCATGAACAATGATTAAGCGGTTGCCTTTCGATATATGTTGCTTCAAACCTGAAGTGCTTCCATCTGACCAAGATTTCGAGAGGGTATGTGATGTATGTATATATGTTTCGTCGGTGTAAACAATTGGTCGGCGTTGTTCACGATATTCAGCAATTTTCATCAAATAATTAATTCGCAAGTATCTAATTTCGTGTTTTTCCATAAGAAGTTTCCGGTTATCTTCTGTTTGCTTCCAATTAAAACCTAATGACATGACGTGTTTTCGTAACGTGCTGACACAACCTTTATAATCGATATCTTCTTTCAATTTTGAGTGCAAAGTTTTTAAAGTGGGAACTTCTTTATTTGTGATGTGGAAGTCATGAATTGTTCTTCTGATAACTTGCTGATCAAAGTTATCGATTACTATTGTAGGTTTACGATTCGGTTTCTTTTTAGGAGATTTAAATGTTACTTCCTGATCTGAAGGACGACATTTGCTTTCTGATACTACCTTTCTGACGGATGCTATTGAAATTCCTGTTGATTTAGCAACTAATTGAGTGGGGGTCATAATACTGCTCGGGTTGTTATTACACTCATTTTCGAAATATTTGTACAAACAGTACAAAACTTCCTTAGTTTGAGAAGTCAAAGGCTTGCCTCGACCATGTTTTAACACTGGAGCCATTTTGAATTATCAATATAAAGTTACAACACTTACACACTTGAAATTAAACACTTCAACAAATATTTTAACAATAATAACAAACAATAACAACAATCAACAAATACAAAATTTCACAATGAAACTACTACGTATCTAATAATTATAATTTTTTAATGAAATGCGTGCTTTATGTTCTAACGGTATCAAGCGACTGACGTCAGACTGCACGTGGCACCTGCGGACAGAGTAAACTGGTTTATTCTGGTTTTGTGCGTGTTTCCACTTTCCACTATCAAGTGACGATTTATTTATTTGTTTTGTTTCGTAATTATTATGGTCAAAACTTTTTACCTATAGCTAAACTACTATCATCTAAAGAACGACACGATATTTTATTGTTTCACGGTAGTCGCCTTGTCGTTTGCTCAAGGACGTGAAATTGAATGACATATTTTTTTTAATAAAGTCAAAACCTTTTTCTTTAAAATAAAAACTTGTTTTTATTGAAAACAAAAATCAGAGTGTTGCTAGGGATAAGTATTAAATTAAATAGTAATGTTAGGATATTGAAACATTTTTGTAAGGGCCAGAACGATATAGTGGAAACGCGCTCTAATATCTAAGTAACATACACACCACTACATATGCAAAAATTTCTCGAGACTAATTTCACTGTAAATGGTAATCGATCATATGAACGCGGATACCTCGAGTAGGTACTAGTAAGTATTATATTATCTGTGCCTTGAGCAAGGTAAAGTCCGCCAACTATTCTAATCATTTGCCACCCATCACCACCCTATAACCACACTAACACTTAGCACACGCAACTATATAAATAGAGACAAGTCAATCAACAAGGACAAGAAAATCAATATATCGATGGATTTGGCTACTGAAGCTACATATTTGACATAAGCTCCATACAAAATATGTCAAAATTCTACCTCTAGTAGCCAAATCCATCGATAGATAAATTATTCAGACCCACTGCCCCACTACTGGCACTTCATGTAAACGTCAAAATAAGTCACGCCATCTTGTGGCAGCCATGTTTAGATGAGTCAATAGACATACTTTTTAATCAAAACAGATACTAGGTCAACGAAAATCAATTAGCGTTTTAATAATTCTCCGACAAATATAAAAATGTTAAGTAGGTTCATGTACGCTTCGATACTCAAAAAGTTCTGCATCGATTGAGCTTACATTTTGACACAATATACAACCCACTTCAAAGATTGATTAATAGGGGAACCGCGGGCAAAAGCTAGTTATATTTTATAATATTACTATGAACTTGAATATTTCAGTTAAAAGCAAGAAAATTATAATCACACACCTTTATTTCAATTACACCACATACAAAACTGTATTAATTAACAATTAAATAAATATTAACATCCTTATTCATAAAACGTTAATTAAAATATTATAATTAGCGACTGTTTTGTCTTCTCCTATAATTGTTTTATATTAAAGAAAACTCCTACAAGTCCGAGCCGTGGAGGACTTCACAAACATACAAATAACGGGCACAAAGTACACTCAGAATCTGAAATTATGGATGACACAAAATAGTGTCCTGTGAGGAAATCGAACACACGACTGTTTGTGTAGCGGTCGTGTTCTCACTATGCCACCGATATATAGGCGGAAATTTTGCAAATATAATGAAGAAATAATCTTTCGCTAGTTAATCTTTTAATTAACTTTTTATGTATAACGACCTAACCCCCGAATACTCAAACGATAGGTACTTAGTTTTGAGTCGGGCTTAAAACTCTTCGTCTATAACTAATACTAATTGCAACGTCCCATGACCCCCCCCCCCCCCCCTTTTTACCCCCTTTCCATTTCCAACTTGTCAGATTTACAACTCGATATACTGTAATGATATTAACATAAAAGTACAGCGAAAAAGAGAACTTTATGAGAACTGGTGATAGCCTGGCCAGCGTACTTTGCGTAGGTACATCCATTCGGAAGCCTTTCAAATGGACGTTTCGTCGGTGGCCACATTAGAAAAATTTATATACTTTTTAAATTTAAACAAGGCTATAAGTTATTTTCAAGTAAGTTTTTATAACCCATAGGTATGCATGTAGGTTTCTTGTGGCGAGTTTAAATAATAATAAATCTTGTGTTAGGAAAATATGCTACTTATTCTGTATGAGGAAAATAATAAGTAAATGTATATTCAATTGTACATTTAAAGACAACCTGAAAAACTGACGATTTAAAAATCTGTCGAATTGCAAATCTAAACAAAGAGTTGAGAATCTGTCGAGTTGGAAATGAGATATTTACCCTAAAATTGGACGATGTTGATTCAATTGCACCGTCGTGTAACGTCGCGCGAATCACTCGCAATTGACCGATGTTCACTTCCTCCTCTCTCAGTTAATAACTTTTTGATCACAAAAACTTCGAACTCGGAACGAGTAGATCGACTTTCACGGAGGGCGTCCCTACAAGGCCTGCTCTATTAAATTTTGTTGGAGTATTCGGTCGAAAGCAAGGTAGGTATTAGGACGAGATGTGGTGGTGGTGCATGGCGTACATGGCGAGCGCGGCGAGCGCCACGGCGCCGGCGTGCGCGGCGCGCAGCGCCAGCAGCGCCCACGCGCCCGGCGCCAGCAGCGCGGCCGCCGCGTCCTCCAGCAGCGCGCGGTAGGGCGCCGCCAGCAGCAGCGCGCCCACGCCCGGCGCCAGGCGGCGCGGCAGGTCGGAGCGCGCCCACAGCCACACGAGCGCCGCCGCGCCGCCCGCCTGCAGCAGCGCCACGTTGGACGCCAGGCACAGGCGCACGTAGCGCCACGAGAACTCCGACCCGCGCGCGCCCACCCACAGCACCACGCTGCGCGTCACCAGCACCTGCAACCGACGGGTGTCGCTGTCAACCGTCGGCCCGTTGCTCCGACGGGCGACCCGCTCCACAGAGGATGCGTGAACGCCTGCGACGACGTGGCCGAACAGACGCCACAGTTCCCGGCATCACCGTCGTCCCTCCCGGAAGCATATAGCGGCTTTAGCGGACTGCTGAGCTTCTGGGAGTGTCCACGACACTCCTAGCTGGAGTGACAGGATTAGTATCGACGTACAACGACCCATTCTAGAGGCTAAGTGCAGTTCTAACTTTGATGACAATGGGATCAATCTTCGAGATTGTATACCCTTTCCAACACAAAAATATTTTTTCAAATTGGGCCAGCTGTCTGCGAGTAATCAGGTAACAAACATTATAAAAAAATACAGTTGAATAGAAAACCTCCTTTTTGAAGTCGGTTGAAAACTGACATTTAATAAGGGGGAGAGTTTGAATTAACAGAGTCATTTGACATATTTTTTTTGTAAACTAATTAGCACAAATCGTAAGTATAACCATTGTTAGTCCATTTGGAATTGTAAGGCACACACTGTTCGAACAACGACGAGAAAAAGAGTAGCTAGTAGCGATTTTATCGCTCAAGACACGTACAGGCTATGTTTTTCTGTTTTATTTATTTAGCTACTTAAAATCAGACAAATGAAATCAAAACATAAAATCTTAAACATCAAAAAATCAACTAAAAATATAAAACATTTTTATAAATTCTAATCAGTCAAAGGTCATACCTACACTTATGTAACAAAACAATAATTATAACTCTAGACTCTAGAATATAATCAAAGTCTAAGTTATCAAATCAGTCATCAGTCATTCGTAATGAACTGTTTATTATCAAATAAAATAATCAAAAAATGCCGTATTCATAATTGTGCTTGGTTTGACTGCAAGGAAGATGAATGTGGGTCATCTTTTGATTCTGAATCTGAACTGGATAGGACATCAACGACAGTAACAAACGCCAAAAATTACGGAATAATATACATTTTTGTATTGATATATATCATTAAAAAATCGTTTAATGTATATCAGATATATATCATGATATATATGCATTAATGTATTTCCTCGAACCCTGTTAAAAAGTTGATTAGCAATCATTCTTTTTTCTATTTTCAATCCTTGTCAATAGCTGCGATAAAAGTTAGTTGTTCACATCCTACAACCACTAAAAATATTAAATATAAAAATTAATTATGAAAATATAAAACCCACCAGCAATCGCATTAATGAATCTCTATGAACTTAGTATTGTGCCTTAGCATGATATTACATAATAAGTAGGGGATCTTGTTTGCATCTTTTTTGTGCAGGCTGGTTTTTTTATTTTATATGTTTTACTGTAGCCATCACAGGTTTTTCTTTAACCTAGTTCAGTCTATTGCCTGATATCTGATAATATTGATTGTAATTGACTAGATTTTACTTACCTTTTTGAACCTAAAAATATTTATACCTTTTCTAATATTTTAAAAATTAAGATTTTTATTATGTATTTACTGCATATTTGTCTGTATATTTCTTTGTAAAAGATGTTAAATTAAAATATATTTATTTATTATTATTAATTATGTGTAATAAAAAATATGAAACAAAGCGCAGCTTGATAGTACATGCAAGCATTAAACTCCTAAAACGTTTTCTGCAATCTGGTCCAAGCATTTGATTGTGTAGTGCAAAGTAAGTACATTTTTTCTGAATTACGACATAACAGGCACATCACTTAATTTTGTTGTTTGTTATTTCAGTGAGCCAATGTATATGTTACTAATAATTAAGGTCTCGTGGACTACCAGTGGGCGTTCCAGAGGGATCAATTCTCAGTCCTTTGTTAAGGTTCCATAGCCCAAATGGCAAAAACGTCCGTCAGTCTGTCTGTCCGTAATGTACTTTGTGACTGCCTTTTATCAAATAACTTATGCTTAAATGAAGAAACCTAAATGTATTCAGTTTAGCTTGCCAATTGTAAGAAACATGAATATGAATCAGTGTTGGGCAAAATGTGATCTAACTAATGATTACTACTTATCTACTATTACATTGTGTTATCCCACTCTCTGTTTTAGCCTAATAACGAGTGCTTCATACCTGATTGCAACTTATCTATATTCTTCTAACCTCTTTATGGTAAACATGCATTAAGTCCACATCATCTGAACATAGATTAAAGCAATGCTGACCAACATCACCTAACCATAGTGCATCCAAACTTTTGATATTGAAATGAATTCAGCCATTTGTTTTAAAATATTTACCTACTAAATAATAGCTTTATCCTAATAATACACTAGATAGATTGATTAAAATGAAACATGATTTAAAACAAAATATTGACTTAAGTAAATGTTATACAAAGATGTTTGTTTTCTGTTAGTCTGATAAAATCAAGGTCTTACCTCAGCACTAGCCCAGCCGATAGCAGCAGTAAGTATTTTAGCATGACCTTTACCAGGTATTGAGTTCATAGCAAAGTAGAGCCCAACCAGGTCTGCAAAGTCAACAGTCGCTTTCAGGATTTCCTGGAATTGTGTTTGAAGAGACAATGTAGTAACAATATTAGGTGTCAGATTCTAAATAAGTAGGCATGGAAAGGAAACCATTTTCTTGCCAATTACTTTATTAACATTATATTAATTGCATTTAAAAGAAAAATTTGAAGTTCAGACTCAGGAATCGAATCTGAGACTTCCGATCTCCATACTGGAGTCCAAAAGTGTACCAACTATCCTGATCTATGTGGCTAAACCTCAAAGTTTCCATTCATTTATAGTTGGGTTAGGCACCTGGCGCCATCTACCACTGTCCTTAAGTACTACTGGCAAACATTTTCAGCTTTCATTAAAATATTAGTAGGATACGGAAAACAAGAAGAATTGACAAATCAATTTAGTTACAGATTTCAGTGTTACTCCTCCTACTTTAAAATATATTTAATACAGAAAAGCTTTAAAATAGTTGTCTGTAGCTCTAGACTAATATAATAAAGCTGAAAGTTTGTTTGTTTGAATGTGGTAATCTCAGGAATGACTGGTCCAAATTATTTTACTGTTGGATAGCCCATTTATCGAGGAAGGCTATAGGCTGTATAACATCATGCTACAACAAATAGGAGCGGAGCAATGAGTAATGTTGAAAAATGGGGGAAATTTATGCAGACGAAGTTGCCCAGGACAGCTAGTCTGTCATAAAAATGTAAGCTTAAGTCAATTAGGCAGAAATGATAACACATACATACATTCATTATTTTGTTTGGATGCCAACATACAGGCTTTATGTGGCTGTGATAACAGATAATTGTGTAAATATCTATGACATGCACAGATATAGGTCAATGACATGACTTAAATGTGACATGGAGTTTGCCATTGGGAAGGCTTCTTAATCAAAAAGAGGGTTGCGAGCTATGAATCAAGTATGAAAATACGATATTCAGGATAGTTACCAAGAATATATTGTATTCTCCAGGTATATGGCTACTGTCGGTGTCAGGGAAGAATGTTGCTAGTAATAACATCTTGCACAGCTGTGTGAAGATATACAGCCCACCAGCATACACGCATTTCGAGAACGTAGCATATTCCGATCTAAAAAAATAAAATTGCAATGGTTAAACAAAAAAAAAACTTTACTTCGAATAATTGATAACCTATAAAATAATAAACAACTTACATTCCAGAAAACTTATACGCCATATGATACGGTGCGTACACCAGCGCAAGACAATTTCCAAAATGATATAACGTCATTTTAATTCAACTTAATCCTAGTTTAAATATAAAAAGATTTTAGTTTTGGTCGGACATCGAATGATCGAAATTTATCAAGGTACGTTCCAGCTCAGTTATAAAGCTTAAGTGCACGTATCATTCGTTTTCTTTTTCTCCGTCATACACTACAGTATTTTTGTCTCTGTCTTAGAATGCTTAAGATCGTCATTGTGTCAAAATAAAATGTCAAGATGACTGATTCTTCGATTCTTGTGCAACGTAACACTTTTACGTGTAATGGAACAAATTCAGCTTTTTGTAAATTTTCTAGTTAGAAGAAAAAAGTTAGAAAATTTTATTTTGCAGATAAATATTATGTTCGACCGTTCTCCTGATTACACTTTAAAATAAACTATGTAATAAAATGCTATTTTAAATTCCGCGTGTAACGGAATTCTGTAGTATCCAATCCGTTCCGTTCCTCAAAAAATGAAGCACGCTAAAATTTAATAATGAACCTGAATCGAGGTAGACCACCCTTTTTGTTTTTCTTCTTAAATAAATATTATCTACATAAACATTACAAATAAAAGTTAATTTTGTAAAAACATTTTATTTTGTGTAATAATCATTATTTTAGGGTAATTTATCTGCGAGGTACGGAGTATAAATTACGCGGGAACTGCAAGAAAAGATTGACGCATGTTTATTGAAAAATGTCAAGAAAACTAAAAATGTAATTAATAATGTGCGCCAAAGGTTCGTTCATTACAATAATATAATTGTAGGAAAACCAAATTACGCTTTGCCACTTAGCCACTTTATA
The DNA here is from genome assembly GCA_945859575.2 of Herminia tarsipennalis. Classification (NCBI taxonomy): domain Eukaryota; kingdom Metazoa; phylum Arthropoda; class Insecta; order Lepidoptera; family Erebidae; genus Herminia; species Herminia tarsipennalis. The sequence goes on along the minus strand of OX243834.2, from coordinate 564,164 downwards.
TTTATAGCTTAAGAACTAAACTGAAAATTGAATATTGAAGATTTATGAACTTTCATATTATAATTTAACTGTAACCGTATGCTAACAATAACGTTAAATATTTATTTACGTTATTGTCAGCAATCTTGCAATAAATCATAGCCTCAAAATATTACCCATAAAACTCTTACAAAAAAGGGGTGAGTGTTAGAAAGAGATGCAAAATGTTGGGAACACTTAAAAAAAGGGTTCTTTTTAACCCTTTCGTTTTTTAGCACACGCGCAAAAGGGTAAGGGGTACGTTATCCAATAGCAGGCTTGAGAGAGCTGAATTTTGAATTTTATTCGTCCGGAGAGATGTCAGGTTGATGCTCGGGGTGCTCCGGACAACATCTCAGCAGTCTCCTGTTGGATGTGTTTGTAACAACCTGTTTATTCAAATCAAGGGGATGATTTGCCCCTGTTGCCTATTAAAGGGTCTAGTTATGAGTGAATTTAAATATTTATTTTTTTATGAGCATTGTGAAGTTGGACGGTGATGTTGTTTTATATGTTAACTAATGTATTGGGTTCACGGTTTGTGAAATTTGTGGGTTTTATAACATTTTTAATATTGATGGATGAATAGTTTTCTATCTTTGAGCCTTGGTGAGTTGCTTTTCTTACTATTATTTATGAAATATATTTTTAAAGTTGTTATTTTATGTATTTTTTAGTTAGTTGCTTACCTAATATAGTTAATGCCTGGTTAGTTTTTTTTATAAATTGAATATGATTATTTATTGGTGTATGTTGTAGATAAGTATGTATGAAATTAAATAATGTTGTAGCATTTTTTTTATATTTAATTTGACATAAGTTTTTTTAATAAGTAAATTATCTAAAAAAAAAATACTAAAGAGATTTTTTTTGTCTTTGTTATTTAATTTTTGATAATTTATAATTTTGTGTGACAAACACTGTTTAAATATGTATTGTTAATATAGAGTAATTTCTATAGTGAAAATTAAAACAAAAACAAAACCTAGTTAAATTAACTGCAAATTAAAAATAAATAATGTGAGCATTGTTATATTGAATCTTCAATTCTCTCATCAACTCCTTACCTGCATAGAATGAAGTACCTACTACTAAAGACAAATCTCTGCATGTCACCCTAAGTGCGGATGGGATGATTATCTACAATTATACAAATTATAATTATAATTGCATCCAGTTCCATCCCAGCATCTCCTTTAGGTTCATTGGTTCATCTGGCTAGGAGTTGTCATACCGCGATGTTAACGCGAACCGCGGTTTGGACTTCATACAAATTAAGCTAATTCATTTTCGAGTGCTGGCAGTGGATTTTAAGGTCGTGCGTCGTCACAAAGTGCCTCCAAATAACTAGTCATATCCTCGCTCAGTGACTCAGAAGTTACACTACGACTAATCGTCAAGCTACAGCATGTTTAGTCAAAACCGGCCAGTACCCTAGATTAGGTCCTTATCATTGATGATGTTCATCTATTGCCTAACCTATATAACATCTTTAGACAAAAAGCTTTAGGTGTGTGTGTAATTTATAGGTACCTAACTAGGTTTCGCCCCGGCTCTGCCCGCGTGGGTCTTGTTTCGTCCTCTTAGGGGGTGAATTTTGGAAAATCCTTATTTAGTGGATGCCTACGTCATAATAACTACATTTATTTATTTTATTTATTTATTTATTTAAGGAACAAAAAAACAGTAATACATTATTATTTTGACAAACTATAGGTTCTTAGCAACATTGATCAATGTATCACCAACAACATTGTTCGCGTGTTACCGTGATATAATAAATCTTATAACTAGATATAGCTCATATATACTAGACTATAACCTAACAACTTTTAGTACCTGTATAAGCTAAAACATAATAGTGGCCAATACAGATGTTTTGAATTTTGGTGCTGTCAATGAAAATATGTCGATCTCCTCGCATTTAGTATTGCAAACATCAACAAGTCGCCACAGTGGCGATCTTTTGCCAGCATTTGTTCTACACTGATTAGTTAGGAAAAGGCGCCTTTTTCTTATTTCACGGACATGTACCGTTACATGCTTGTCATATTTGAGTTGTGTGGTGATAGATCAGTCAGTCAATAACGTTTGCCTTTTACCTACATATTTAGGTATATATGTACCTACAAAAATCTTTATAGCTCATTAATTTTCATACACAAACAAATACGTTAAAATTGGTTGCTCCAAATCCCAATTCAATTTTACGCGCGATCACAGCGCATAGGAAAACATTAGAATTTTTTAATTTTCCTTTGACCACAGTTTTTAAGAAAAGTGATGGTTATTCGTTTAATTCGTAACCGTCTATAATTAGTGCTAGAGGTCTGCTCTGTGAGGCCATATCTATATCAGGAGTCATCAGTCACATCACCGTCATACTTAAGTCCGCACCACACATTTACGCAAAAAAAATCTGTAATGCGTCATATTCACAAGTAGCGCACGAACATTTGAAATAAAATGAAAAGAGAATAAAAGCTCGTCTATGTCGTGAGGAGTCCACTCACGTCATCCCTCCATTACAGCATTGTCCGCGCGACAATGGCGATGGAGTATAAAGAATCGCGGCCATTAGGTAAATTTCCTCATACATTTTTTTGCGTGACACCCTCGCCGCGTAAAAAGTGGGGAAACGTACATTTGTCATGTGCTAGAGAGTAGTGATCGCGGCTCTCGCGAGATCTCAATCTTAGTACGGTGGTGCGAAGTTTTTGTCCACCTTAATCGACTGGGGTGGCTCAGGTACCGTTTTTATGTTTTGGACGTTTACTGATAAAAAAACATCAAGTTCCGCACTTGATTGTGGGTATTTAAGACTGAGTTAGGTGTTCTATTCTGCTAATATTGTAAATCTGAAAGTAAGTTTGTGAGGATGGATGTTTGTTGCTCTTTTACGCAAAAAATACTGAACGGATTTTGATAAATCGTTACAGTAATGTAAACATAGGCTACAAAAATCAAATAAATCACCGGCGTAACAGCGTGGAGAAGGTAGTACATCCACACGTAGTTAAATTATTGATTACTTAGGTACCTAAGTAAGTAAGTTTCGCGATAATTATTTTTAAAACGTTTAAACCATAGATTATATACTTATACTGATAGTACGGTAGATACGCCAAGTTAAACATGAATACATTAATATTTTTTGCAAATTCATGCAAATGAATACATTCAGTGAATATTTCGCTTCGAAGTCGTCAATCAACATCACGCTGCAACATAGCTGCCTAATAACTATGGACGTCGACCTAGACGCAATCAATAATGTATTATAGGAAAATAATTTCAATTTGGTGTGTGAGTGGTGGACAGACGAATGCATTATTCAGCTCACGTATATTGCAGGCGACTGTGGCACGCAGATAAGCGAGTATTGAGCCGAAAATGCCGAAAGTCCGTAACACACGGTCGCCAGGGGGCCTTATCGGAAACGGCTTACGGTGACCCCATGCAAACTCCCTAATGCGACATCGCTCACCGGTCCCTCCCGCTTAGCCCTCCGGCGATCGATCTCGATGCAAAATTGCCGATAGGGGATGCTAGTTTTGTTTCTTGTGCGTAATTTTTTTATTGCGATATTATCTTGATACGATCTTACTACTTACCGGACGGCAGGTGGTCTGGTCTATCCCGATCGACAACTGTCCTTTATCGGATCAAGATTGGACCCCTATTTAAAATTCTCCTGACTGATTATTTAGTATACTACGAGTATTTTGGACCTTATAATGATTATAATAGTCTTTATAGGATCTGAAGTAGCGTGACATGCGACACGTGAAATAAAATGAAAAAAGAAGATTATAAGCTGGTCTATGTAATTTTTAAATATTCATTTTTTATTATAATGAAATATCAACTAGGAATGGACTTCCTGATATTTCAATCATAAAGGGTAGAAAGGATGACAACCTTAAAAGGAAATCATCAATTAATCATTTGTTATTTTATTACGCATTATTTGCTTCTTTTACGGCCGGTCTCAATAATCTACCTATCGATGGATTTGGCTACTAGAGGTAAAATTTTGACATATTTTGTATGGAGCTTATGTCAAATTTAAACCTCTAGTAGTCAAATCCATCGATAGTTAGATTAACATTTATGTAGCTACTTTAAGTGTAACAAAGCTATTAATTTGCCTTTAATGGAATCTAATTCAATTTGGTAGATGACTATGAGTAGGTACAATAAGATAATTAAAAATAAATTATTTGACAACAGAACGCCGAAAGGAAAATGATGCTAACTAACTTGAATGAAGCATATAGATTTGACGTTTCTTAAAAAGATATTTAGTCAAATCAGTACGATTTGACTTGACAGTCGTCTATCCTATTTATTCACGGCCAGTTCAATAACCTATCTATCGTTGACTGTCTGTTAAAAAAGCTAACTCTAGTAGCGAAAGGGACATTAGTCCCATCGAAAGATAGAGAAAACCTGTTGGGTTTTCGATCTATCGACGGTCATCGAAACGAATAAATGTCTATGTTAACGGTAGATACCTATGTCATTTACGGCCGGTCTCAATAACTTATTAAGACCGGCCGTAAATGACATAGGTACGAATAATTTAAAATTGCTTCTTTCTATAAGTACTTATATCTATACATCGATATCTATACAACCCGACGTATCACAAGTATTGTTTTGCAACCAAAGTGAATATAGAATGATTTTTTTGAATATTTATTTAAATATACAAATCTATACTTATATTATAAATCTGAAGAGTTTGTTGGTTTGTTTGTTTGAACGCGGTAATCTCAGGAACTCCTGGTCCGAATTGAAAAATTATTTCACTGTTGGATAGCCCATTTATCGAGGAAGGCTATATAATAAAAATAAGCTGTATAACACCACGCTATGACTAATAGGAGCGAAGTAGCAATGATAAATGTTGCAAAAACGGGGAACAATTACGCAGACGAAGTTGCTCGGGACAGCTAGTATTTTATAAAAACAAGTACTTGCTAGTCTTAAGTAAATAATAATCAGGTAGGTTGATATAACAAAATATCGTAATTATTTCCGCTGCCGTTGGTTAGATGACATTGACTGTTATTAATAGTTTTCGCTACGCGGTTAAGTTTAACTTTTTCTTATTATTGTACAAAATCGTGTTCCTGCAGTTTTTTACATAAGTATAATTTATTAGAATTGTAGCTTAGCGTTGTATATAAGCATATATCATGCATTCATGCTCATATAAAGTCATATAAGTTTTCATATGCCACTGAATATTGAACGAGCGAGCCATATAGCTGGGTATTTTGCAATGAAATACACGCGATGTATCCCGGGGCTTGGGACGATAGATGGTACCGTTACTGAGGTGGAGGGCGGGGTACAACGAAATGAATAATTCGCACAGATTTGATAACATCACGAGAAACTTCGATTACCTATTCTACATTTTTTTTTGTGAAGTATGAGTGTATGATTTTTTTGTATATCTATTTAAACTACTTTGGAATAATATAGTTTTAATAAATAGTTCGGTTATTTAGATAATTGCAATACTGTCAATTATATTTAAACTCAAACTCAAATATCTTTATTACCTAGAATCAGGCTAAAGATTATTTGAAAACGTCAAATTAATACATAGGTAGGCGGCAGTTCCAAGTGTAATGCTCATGAGAAGAAGCTGCCAAGAAACTCATGGGCCACTCTTTTAAAATCATTAACTTTTTTTTAAATACTCGTAACGAACGATTACCTAGGTATTATTTTTATATTTAATCATTCGTTACCAGTATTTTAAATCTAGTGTTAAATCTAGTACTTTGCATAATAAAAAAACTATGTGTTAAAAACATATACCTAGTTTTCACCTTTGTTGTAAGTAGATGCTCCTACTATGTTGTACCCACAGAGGCTGATTTTGTTTTACCTATCTCTTGTTCCAATTATTTATTAATTTAATTTATATCAGTAATCGAACATGGTGTAAATATAGTATAGGTATTAGTGGCAGCACCTTAATCTCATATCAAGTATAAAAACATGCAAACATTGTAACCATTGGCGATTTGAAAAAAGTAGCCGCAAGTTTTTATTGCCTTGTTTTTTCGCCGGCTTTACCTATTGTTTGCGAACTTTGCATTACATGTAAGTACTTACATGTAGAATCCCGACGTATCACAAGCGTTGTTGTGTAGAATTGAATGTAATTCAATTGGAATTTATTTAGGTTTTAGGTTGATTTACTTAACCTCGTCTTAAAAAAGTATATTAAGATAACATTTAGATAGACTAATATTTAATCAATTCTTATCATATTAATAACGTTTTTGCAGGGCTACTACTGATCTACATTTACATTACATTATCCATGTTAAATTATTAATTACTACCTGTCCCGCGCAACTTCGTATGCGTTAATTTTCCCCGTATTTGCAACATTTTTCATTGCTGTTCCGCTCTTATTGGTCGTAGCGTGATGTTATATGGCCTCTAGCCTTTCTCGATAAATGGGCTATCCAACAGTATATTCCAAGAATTTCTCAATGCTGACCCGTAGTTCCTGAAATTATAACGTTCAGACAGACTCTTCAGCTTTTTAAGTATAGATAAAATTTTCAAAAAAGTCTAATTAAAATAAGTAAGTATCTAAGTAGCTACAGTAGTGATCCCAAAAAAAATCCTCGTACTTAGTAACCACGGCCGTATTTAACTATCTTTTTCGTATACTTGTTATTTAATGCTTGGGATATGGGAGGAAATGTAAATATATTGTAGTAGACAATAGTCCATATTCTGACAATATACATCTGTATTTACACCAACATATTCACACAAAAGATACCTACAGCAATTAAAGTTAAAGCATTTATAAAAGATTAAATTAGCGTCAGTGGTAGAGTGACCTGCAAGTAACTCGGACCTAATTACGAGTACAATAAAGAATTTGTGGCATAATGTAAAGACAACATTATCGAGTAAAAATATCACTAACATACACAAACTTTTTGACGCATTTGTAGAAGCTGGGAAAGATATTCTTGTGAAAATGTGTAAAAAAATTATAAAATCAATGCCATGTCGTTGTATATCTTTAATCGACAACAGAGGCTTTCCCGCCGAATATCAAATGTTATTTTATTTTTAATGTTGTACAATTTCACAATATTAATTATTGTTTCGTTAACTTTGTTACCATTTATGATAATATTTTTTGTGTTTCTTATAGTTGTCCAGTACAATAGTTGGTCTCGTTAATTATTTTTTTTTAATATACCTGTTTTAAGATAAACTGTTGTATGATTTCTGCAAAATCAACATAATGTGCTTCAAATTGATTGGTACGTAAAAGATAAAAAGGATTAGCCCTCTACGACATGTTATACCAAAATTCTATCGTTAATCTATACTATTAATAAAATCAATATCTACTAGGTGTTTCTAATTGTGTGTCCACCACTGTATATGCCGTTTACCTTTCGGTTTTTTCATATGAGTAGATATAATGAAGTACCAAAACATGATATTCAAATTTGTATTGTGTTTTCATCGGTAGGATCGGCGCTATCTTTAAGTTTGTTATAACAAACTTGAAGATAGAGCCAACCCTACCGATCGTATTAGCAATTACCTAACAGGTATAATTTTATAAATATCCGCGATAGACTCTTTTTGAAATGTTTTTTTTTTTTGCATTAAACGCAAATGAAATATAAAAAGATCGATTTATATGTACGCTCGGTACCTACATGCGCCAATCGGTTTTACTTCCTGAGTTATTTACGCACCCTCCGCGTCGAGCTCGCTTCTCGCCTACCACCGACACATCTCGCATATTTATTCATAGACCCGCGTATTTTTTACTTGATCATAAATATTAAAGACGGCTCGTGCCACCAGGATTTTCAATTCGACAGCGACGTCGGATCCCCTTAGATTTTAGGCTTTCTCTCTTTCCGCGGATTAGAGCGGTTTGATGTATGGCCGCGGGTGGCGGTAAATCAAATTTTGATTGCTATTTTCTTTGTGGAAAGTCGGAATCCTCCGCCGGGGACGAGCCTCGTGTAACGTGGGTTAACCGATCCCCAGGCGCGCCGCCGCCGGTCTTATGTGGATTGTATGTACAAGACGTATATTTCGTATTTCTTATTCTGGGATTGACGTAAAACCGATTCCATTTTTTATCAGTATCCTACTTTCAAGAACATTACATCCGACGTTCAGGATCATCATCTCGATAGATTTTTCAAAACAAACACTATTTAGAGTATTTTCTCATACTATATCATTACTTCTATACAACCGTTTAGTTAGGTTAGGTATAATTTGCTTTTCAATTCGAACTCGTTTTGTCATAAATAGTAATACGTATAAAGAAACAAGAACGCTAGTCAAAATTTATTGAACATTACTTTAGATAAATTTGTAAAGGGTACAAGGGCACTTACGACGAATTGATACAAATTTAAGTTTACTTAGGGCTATTGAAATCAAATTTGCTTGGATAAGTTGATTTTAGTGAAATAACTCGTAGCTCAGGGAGAAGGGCCGCCTAGTACCTAACCGCTTGTGTGATCCAATTGTGGACCGTTCTACAGGCGATCCAAACGGATGGAATCAAATTCAGCCGCCCTTTAAATATTTGAACTGATGCTGGAGGCGCAACGAGGGACGCGTCAAGGGTTGGGGCTACCAGGGGGACACACAAATCACAAATGACTTGTGTTCAATTTGTTGTCTTTGCTACATTTTCCAAAATATTTAACGAAGTTTATTGAAGGTATGTAGTATATATTTTTAAGTGCTATCTTCCGAAGTAAGCAGTAAAGGCAATCGTCGGCGGAGCACTGCATACGTAATAGTACCTATATTCGAGGTAGTTAGGTTGAACGAGCGGGCTCGCGGGCGGCGGCGGAGGGTGGGCGCCCACCTCCGGATAAAAAAAGGATCTCGAAAAATTCTCGACCCTTTTTATACTAAATAGATAGCTAACACGGCCTGAGTGGAGTTTCAATAGATGCTTTCTCGACGGAAGAAGCGACCTGTAAGGAATCGAGGGGCCCAGTGAAAAACCGTGTTATATATCTACCGTCGCGTGTAGTGCGTGTCACAGAGTTTTTCCTTTTATTTTTTACGCGTGCCCTCCTCAGAGGGATAAGAGGAATTCTTTTTAAATTGGAAATGTTTTCTAAGAGGATTACGATTTGCGGAGGTGTGCGCCGATGTCGGGCGTTGGGAATAAGGGATCGTGTTACTGTTTTGTGTTTAACATTCTTAAAATTTTCTCTATTATATGTACGCATCAAGTGGGATTAGCGGGGCCATTGAAAGAGCTTACTTTGGTCAACTTCTTTCTATATTTGTGTGTGATTTTATATTGTAGAACTAATCTCAATACTTAAACTTATTTCCTCCCACTTTATTTGACGAATTTGTTCCGCTTTATTCTGTAGGTACTTTCTTTAAGCCTATTCGACAAAAATCCCACGTTGGTATAAAAAATAACGCGTAAGTTAAACGAACAATGGGGCCGATATTCCAAGTGACCATTACTTGTGTGAAGTTGATGTAAGCACAAAGCTGGGAACGATTGCCGAATAAGGAATATTTTTTCTACAATGTTTTTAACAAGGAAGTTAAGGAAATCTTTATATCTATTGCAATAAAGACTAAAATTCTATATTCTGAAGGGAATGCTGGGAACGCAGGAGATTATCCTGTGCAGTTGCACCATTAGAAATGGGGATCTAGTTTAAATTTTCACATCGCCCCCGCCCTCCCTGCTTATAGTTTGCACAATTTGAAAGCTTTTGTTGTGAGCAAAAAAATACACTACGAGTAATAATATTTATTGGTCAATTTATATTAAAATAATATAAGCTTTTGCAAAGTTTATTTAGGGTGATATGAAATTTCGTGATAGAAAATGGGAGGGAAGTCGAGCATCTAAATTTAAAAGTATCATTTGGTGGATTTTGTATTTCAAATACTAGATAAGTTCGTTTTTGAATCCTAGTTCTTATTTATACTTAAGTATCTATATAATCGGTGAGCATGCTAAACAATTATATATAATAAATGTAAGTAGGAATTTACAGAATAAACAGTAAACGCCTCACCCTTGAATTCAAAACTGAACTTAAAACATACTAATCTTTGGCTAGCACCAATTTGGTTGTTTTTAAGCTGCACTGTATTATAACACGCGAGGGTGCGAGGCCGAAAAATATAAAATTCGTAACTATGAGGGTATTTCGCGCTTTATGCTGCGACCGCCTTCTATAATAATTGAGTTTTATACTCGTACAGTGTGCGGCGTGTAACTATTGTGCATCATGACAGGTGGTCGTACTTTATTCGCCTACTTAATATTTGGCAGTAGGTGTATTATGACGGTTAACGGGTCAGAAAATGTCACTAGCAATTGGCTGGACGAATGGTTATACTTACATTTTATCTTAAGCATTTATAATAACTGCAGCTGTTTGACTTCGTGAGTTGTTAAAAATATTGTTGAAAAAAACGGAACCCATAAAGGATCACTTGTGTTTCTGTCTGTCCGTCTGTCACAGCCAATTTGCACCGAATCTATTGGACCGATTTAGTTAAAATTTGGTACACTCGTTTTTGTATGACCCAAATACGCACGCATAACGTAATTAGAAGAATTCAGACAGGTTTTTCAAAAACATTATAAAGTGTCTAATATTTTTTTTTGATTGAGTCAATATTTTTGGAAATAATTGCTCCGAAAGTTGCACAATTTATGCAACTTAACTTTTGAACCGTATGACCAAAAAACATAAAAAAAAATAACAAAGGTAGCGCTTAATAAATATATTAAAATAAAATTAATTTGGACATGATTAGATATATCGTCATTGATTTATTGCTTAAAAACTGCATTTATTAACAAAAGGGCTTAAGTATATATTATATATATAGAAATTATATATATATATATATATATACAGGGTGTAACAGAAAGGTGTGGTCAAATTTCAGCAGCGGATAGGGTATGTTATCAGTATTACACCTACCATTGTGCCATAACTGGTTGCATTATTATTTCATAGTTATAGCATATTCTTTTTGTCAAAATGCAGTAGTGAAAGGCGTATGACATAAGAATTATACCTCCCCTAGTACAAAATTGGATTGGATTATTATGGCATAGAACTTTTTAAGTCACACTTTTCTTAATTAATAACTTTTTCATTCATAAATAAACGAATGAAAAAATAATAAATATTTTTTTAGGGTGCTCCGATTTTGATAAAATTAGGTATATGCACTCAGTATCATGGGCACATACCAACCCTTGAATATGACCACACCTTTCTGTTACACCCTGTATATATATATATATATATATATATATATAAATATTATATATAGAAATGCAGTTTTTCTTAACGAAAGGGCGTAAGTATACATATATATATATATTTTTTTGTTATATGTATATACTTACGCATATATATATTATTCATAAACAAAATGGCCAATGACATTTTTTTATCATAATTATAATGGATTATAAATTGCACAATTTAATAACATTACAACATATAATGTAAAGTTATTAAATTATGCAATTAAATGTTTATTCTCAGCACAGATAAATCGAATTTTCATATTTTGTAAAAATCTCAAAAAAGATTGGAATAAAAAAGACCTAAAAAAGAAACAAATAAAATTTTAAAACTCCCTGACTAACGGGAGGGGAGTAGGTAACTGAAGAAAATCCGTCGCTCAAAAATATTTTAGTTCAATTCAGGGCAATTCGGGGTTTTCAGGCAATTTTTTAATTTTGGTTTTTTATCTAAGGTAAGGTATTATAGTAGGAGAGGTGATATAAGCAAATAACCACAGACCTGGCTTGGGTTTTAACCCTTACATATTTTTTAAAGAAACCATATTTTTTGCAAAGAAAATGCTAGAGGCATTTTGATTTTTTTGTGACTTCAAAAATAATGTTTAGTTAGGTCTTAATCTAAGCCAGGCGCTTGCAAAATTATTTCGCCAAAAAATAAAAAAAATATATTTGAAAATGAAAAATACAAATAATTTCGGTTGGAAATAAATTGTGAAATCGTAGTAAAATATAAAAGTTTATTTTGCCCCGTTATCTCCCCGCCAAGTATACGTTTTTTCGTTTGGGTACTACAGAAGAAGAATTAGACAAGTTTTCAGAGTGCCTCAAATACCTACCCAAAAATTACCATCAGCTCTCGGACTATAAGTAATACATTGTCCTGCAAAACTGTACCATCCGTTTGACTGTGGATTCAGTTATATAATATACATTAACCAAACACAGTTGTTTTGAAGTGCCAACTTGCAGTTCCTGTTCACAACCTTGAACAGGAACTGCAAGCTATTACGTATTTATTTCATTTAGAGTTGCCTATTAAGTTGACAGTTAAATAAAGCAGCTATTATGTGTTTATTTTATACATTAATATACTATTAATTCACGCAAATGTACGCCATATCCATAACGTACCCTAGATTAGAAAATAATGGCAATTAAAATGTTTACTAAGTGCAATATCATGTCGAATTATCGTGGCTGGACGTTACTTACAGGAGTAATGTGCGGTTTATGCTGTATTAAGATCATTTTACTATTACGGCTACATCTTGGAGGCACATAAACTGGCTGTAACCAACGCCGGTCATTACGCGAAATGTCGCCAAACAAAGAAATATTAATGCGAAATGTAGGTAGCTCTCTACTCTGTTAAAAGAATACGAATTATTAAAACCATATAAAACCGAATACTTAAATCGATTAGATATTGTATTTAGATAGCTTCTAGTAAATAAATGAAGTAGATAAATGTAGTTATTTCGGTCATTAGGCCAGGTCACACACACTTAGCATACTTTATTACTGACATTACCTACATCGTTTATTTTGCCCTCCCGCTTGGCTAGTGCTAATTCGTTCATTCCTTTAGACCTTGAATTTCCCAAAATCCTTTCATAATCTTTATCCAAAGAAACCTCTGCAAAGTTTCAGCTGTTTAGGTCCAAGGGTGAGCGTTGTTGAGATGAATAAATCAGGATTTTCATTTCTATATATATCATTAAATTAAATTTAAGTAAGTACGTTAAATGTCTTCACTTAGGTGACCAGATTTAAAGAATCCATAGTAAGAGATTACAATTTTCAAACTGAAGAACCTAAAACATTTCCATGTAACAAGTATCCATTAATACAAGCTACAATATGGAATGAAATAAATAAAACAACCAACAAAAACAGACGACATAATATTAGTACGTACCTAAAGCAAAACAAAATAGCTTTCAAATAATAAAACATTTTCGACTGGTTGGATCACTCCGCCTCCGCCCTATGGTAATAAAAAGAGATACATTATAAATCGTATGGGATATTGTCCAGTGTTGTTATAGGTTATAGTCGTAGCGGCCGCGACGCGTGTCGTAGTTAAATATTTTATTGTTTTTTCACGGCGGCGTATAGCATTAGTACTGCGTTATAATATTTTGCTTAGTACACAATAACGCTAACTCATAAACGAAGTTATGTTGGACCGTGTCCCACGGAAATTAGGCTTCGTAAAAAGTTTATCATACATCTATTTTACACACCTATAAAAAGATTATAGTAAATTCAGAAATCTTTTCTTTGTAGCATTTGATATCTAAATAGCGCTTACTTCAAACGAAGGGTAGAAACAACCAAAGCGGACAGAATATCCAAGTGTTCCATAAATAGATATTAGCGATATACTCGTATGTGTTCTAAATTAAGAAAGTGACTTATAACATTATTGGTAATAGCGCAATATTCATCTTGGGTGATTATGTTTATAATTCCAAATCAAAACTTATGTTCAGTACCTATATTCTTTGTCAAATTCTACCTAAGCTAAGCCTAAGTAGGTACACGTTATAGATCACAACCTGTGTATCGTTCAAAGTTGTATCAGTTTACGCGAGATAAGCGCGTTTCTGTGCCAGCAATCAGATAATGATGAATGATTGATTTATGTATTGACACTAGAGTGATCTTCAGTAAAAGGGTTATGGAGTGTCTTCGGAGCATTAGCCGTAAATGATCGATGAACACTCTTTGTCTCCTCGGGACTTGATATCGCCATTAGTACGTTAATGCTTTATTTACTAATATCTTCTTTGTTCACTGCTTTGTACTTCAATTTCTGCAATAGATGTTATGAAATTAGAAAATACATTCGTGGTTATTATTAATTCTGTAAGACCTCTCTTGCACGTCGCGGTCCAGTATAATATAATTATCATCAATAATTATAGACGTGCCTGGTACTATGCCATGTTGAAAATTTCTCAAAACTGTGCTTAATCACCATTTATACGAAAAACATAAAGGGGAAATCACTGACACGAAAATTGCACAGTCAAACAAGCGATGATTTTAATAAACGAAACGCATTGAAAAATTAGATGTGCGTGTTTTGAGAATTAAACTTCTTCCTTCTTGGTAAATAATTGAAAAGCCGTCAATTACAGGTTCTAGATAATAAAATGCATAAAATAGAGTACCATAGGAACAAATAAACAGAACAATTTATAAGAAAATATTGTCATCAATTAGCATGGCGTACTTTCTTACAAATAATGGTACCGGTTAATCTTATTCCTGATTTATATGTTGTATATTTTAGCAACAAATTCAGAGCTCTTTTATTGGCACACAAACAGATACATTTTTTATCCCGCTTTTGACGTAAACCTACCGACTATCTGACTCAACATGACTGTGCACCAAGGGCAATCAATTTATTCCATTAACATATAGACTCTTTATGAAATTTTCCGGCTTCCCGGGGCCTGAAACGGCGTCCATGATTAATATTTCAACCGTGACTGGCCGCGGTTAACCGACCGGAATATATCGCTTATCTAATAAACGTATGTATATGTATACGCCATTTTGTATGTTTGCTCACGATACCCTACATACATAAAATATTTTTGAACACTGATTAATGGAAAATATTAACCGTTTGAAATGGAATTCGTGTCACCAACCAACTATGTTTTGGCAGCGAGAAATTATACTCGCTTCGTTACGACCAACTTGTATCACTAATGTGATTTGATTTGCTTTTTATGGATCTACCTACCAAGTTGATTTGCTAGTTTTTTACTTTGAAATTAAGTGTGGCAATCACATTAAGCTCCCGTAAGTCACGACGCGCGACGTCGTGATATTTGAACTGATTTAATGCTTGTTGAAGTTTGTTTTTGTTTTGTTCGCGTGGGATATTTAAGGTATCATTTTTTATGTGTCCATGTCCAGCTAGGGGTGGACGCACGCAATCCATTAAAGCTGAAAAAACACTTGAAATTCAGCGACTCATACAATAAACATCGCGGCAAGTCGCGGGTGATGTTTTTGTCGCTACGACACAGAGCCGAAGTTTTTTATCAGCACTTCTTGTGCACAGTTTTTGTGCACGAGTTGGGAGCCGATTGCGATAGCACGTTTCTTTGGAACTTAATTGTATTAATTTTTTGTGTTGTACATGTATGGTAATGGAAATTTCATTATAATGCTAACTTTTGTATTATTGAGTGAATTCTATTTAAGGTGGGTAGATCATCTAGGGATTATACGGTTCATAAAAAAAGAATAGGGGTGCGTAAGATTTATGCACACTTGTATTGATTAATATTGGATACTAGCCGTAACGACTTTATTTCCGTGAAAGAAAGATGCGATCTACGAATTTTCAAATTAGTATATACAAAAATCAATTGCTGTTCATTCGTTCTCGCAAAAACTCGATGGTTGGGCCAAATTTGTTTGGCCAATTTTATTTCGTTCGGCTTATTACTGACATGAACTTTTGTTTCCAATTTCTAATTTTCGTTTCTTTATGAGAAGAAAATTAGAAATTGGAAAAAAATTAATAAACGAAACAGGTAATTTGGAACTTTACATCCGTCCAGCCTATGAAATTAAATAACCTGGCACAAAAATATCAATTTATAGGTTACTTGGTTGTAGGTTTATCCGTTTACAATAATTAAAGAAACATAAAATATTTTCGAACACTGATCAACAGAAAATATTTCCTATTGTATTTCATACGGTAATATTTTGCGAGTGAAAGAAGTTGTGAACATAATACTTAGTTATTTTATTTGCTCGTTCCTCTGGTCAGATCTCGTAGTAAGAGCCTTATTATTCAGCGCATAAACTGGGGAATATTTTAGCGGCGGAGTGGACGACTCGACGACTGGAGGGGATTTTGAGCGGCGGCCGAAAAAATTGATGCGACTTATCTCACCCACCAACGGACACCGCGACATTCTGCGATAAGCGTATGAGATGTTTTATGTATGTTTGGATTTAAGTTTCTACTATTGACTATGAGAGCAGAAGGGGAGAATAACTGCAGTATTTTCGAATAAAAATTATAAGGAAGTGGCATTTTTGAGACAACACTACGACTGTTTCACCAGCAATTGAAATTGACGCTCAGAGATACTTTATTTATTTGAATCACTTAGTCAATATATAGCACTTGCTTTTGCCTGCCATTATCAAAATCTGACCTACTTAGCTCAGAGATTGAAGCCTATAGGGGTAACCATGTACAATAAGTGTCAATTTTATGTAGGTAACAGGTAGATAGAGCCAATTAGAACAGAAAACAATTACTTTAATAAATAAATTGAATTTGTGGCAGAATGTAAAAATATTGAAAAACAGTGTGTAGTCTGAATGTTGTGGTTTTCTATCAAAATCAAAGTACATACTTTAATTCGGTATTTAGGAAACATCTGACAGTTTGGAATATAATTATTCTACATTTAATGTAAAGTTCGCAAAAGCCGGTGAGAAAAGAACTTAAGAGCAATAAAAACTCATATCCTTAATTGTAGCGGCCATCTAGATATTTAGTTCAAGATTATTTTTGGGCATCAGCATACGCGTTACTGTTAAGATATTCAGCTAGAACATTTGACAAGGAGGGTGTTCCGAGGAGCACTCGCGTTCACCCTCGCCTCCGTCCGCTTGACCTCACGTCTCGCAGGGGTAACTTAACATTCACTGCATTGTTCTTTTATTGCACGTCCGATCAGCGCACTGTTTCTGTAGGGGAGCTGCTTTGATGACGGACGACAACGTTCTGTACGAATTTCTAATCAACATTATGTGTAAATACGAGAAATGTGCTTTAATTTGGAATCCTTATTTATATTGCCATTGTTTTGGTAGATTCATTTTAGCGGTTGTAGCGTCCGTATCTCAAAAATCCTAAAAACGTTTTTTTAGGAACACGTTGAGTTCAGTAGATCAAGTTGAAATTAATTGATAATAATTATTGCCATAGGTTACAAGAACATAGTGCCTTCAAGAATCAAGATCCTGCTGCCTTTACTAGAAACAATACGAATAGTATTAGAATTGACACCTAATACCTACTTTATTTATGTCAATTTTAAATTACTTATGTAGATAATTTCAATAGGTAGTGAACTTCTTAGGCCATCATGATGGTGGTGTTATACAATGTGTGACAGAAAGGTTGGTCAAATTTCAGCAACGGACAGTGTATGTTATAAGTAGGTATTGCATCTACCATGGTGCTATATCCGATTGCATAGTTATTACACAGTTACGGCGTTCTCTAATTACTAAATTTCAGTATCGAAAGGCGTATTACAGAAATATTATACCTGCCCTTCTGCATATTGCAATGGGACTATTATAGCACATAACTTTTAAGTCGTACTTTTTTCAATTGATATCTACACTTTTCATTGATACCTACATTATAGAATGGAAAAATAATAAATGAAATTTTGAGGTAAGGGGGGAGTCTGGGAGAGTATGAATATACTCTCCCAGACTCTACTTGGTTTTAAAAATAGGTAAAATACTAATTAAAAACCATAATTATATTTCATTAATCATGTATTTATGACAATGCATTTAGTATTACATAGTAAAATGAGGAATAGGTATAGGTAACTTTTTCTTTTAATTGTGAATAAGTATTTGAGATGTTTTAAGCTGGCTTCCTTGTCGTCTATTTTGTTTCTCTCCACGTGTTGTAGGTGTTACTATAATAGGTTTAATACAATTTCCATAGGTTTGAATCTACGGCTACAACACAACAGCAATGAAAAGTTTAAAATTGAAAAAAAAAATTGTTGTCTGTAAAGTCGGTTTACGGACAATAATTTTACGTGATAATGTCATATGAAAACATTGATGACACATCTCCGATCGCGTTGCTTAGCAACCATTCAATAACGTTAGTTCCAATTGTATCGCATGTCATATTGCTGCAATCGCCATTCGCTGTTGCTTAGCAACCAATCAATAACCTCATCGTTGCTTAGCAACCAGTCAATAACATTTCACGTTTTCGTGCGTGCACCCGGTCATCGATTTATAAGACTGTATCACGTCAAAAAATAAACACTTTATAAAGAAAAACACGTTATTACTTAGCAATTATAAACCTAACTGCCGAACGCAACGACGGCGACGTCGCGGGAGAGGGATAGGGTAAGCGAAGAAGAAGAAGCAACATCGCAATGCATAGTGACACTAAGATTATCTACTATACTTATACTACTCTATGACTAAGATTCTATGAGCAGTGGCTGTCACAGTCTCACTATAAAAATAGGAAGCTTCCGGGAGTTGTAAAAATGGCGGCAAACTGACTGGCCATTATTTTTACAGCTCCGAGTTTAACTTGTAAAAAATGATTTGAATAAGTGATAATTGACTTAGAACGAGACTATGTGCATGTAATAAGTGCTTAAATACTTGACACTGGCAGAAATTAGCCATTAAAACGGCTAGATTGCCATAAACTCAAAGAAGAAGGAAGCTTCCGTTTATGACGGAACGGAAAAAACAGTGCGCGAGTTTGAGTTTTCTTACTCATCCATTACTTTTTAACTCCGAATATAACTATGTTAAAACTTCTACTACCTACATAAACTTAATGTCGAAGCACATAGACAATTTACTGAATTCCGTATTTCTTTAAAGTTAGTAGAATCATGCTCAAGGTAGGTACTAATCCAAACGGTTTTGTTATTCAAAAAGTTTTTACCTTACCATGAACCTGATGTGTATACCTACCTAGTTGCAGATTGTCTTACTTATAAGTTAAATATTGGCCATATTTGTGTAATGCGTTTCGAGTGAAATATCAGCAGTTTTTATGAGGTAATTATTAGCATATTGTGTGCCGGTGGGGGTCCGCGGGCCGGCGGAGTGCCCGGGCGGTCCCTGCGGGTCCCCGCTGGGCTCATAGATAAACATGTCGGTGCTTCCGAATACTTGCGCCGACCACGATCATATTGATTTTGTTTTTGTAACAACAGAATATATGTAGTGTGAGACGCGATCATTTGTACATTGTCTGCTTACTTCTTGTACTTAATGGAGCTGGTTTTGTTCCCTTTTTAGATTTTGCAAGTGTCTGCAGTAATTTTAGTAGGTAAACCCTTTTTATATTACCGCTTGAGCAAATAGAATGTAACCCATCGGTGATGCGTGAAATGAAATAGTAGGCAGGTACTCATCAAAATGAAGGTTTGTCATGCATGTACAACCTACTGAGATTCATGGGTAGAGGTAAAAACCCTGGATAGGGCTACAGTTTTAAAGATTACCTTAGGTATAGCAAACATTTCATAGCTAACGGCCGATCTCCGAACTATCGATGGATTTGGCTGACAAAATATGTCAAAATTCTACCTCTAGTAGCCAAATCCATCGACAGGTAGATTATTGAGACCGGCCATAAGAGTTATTACCTATAAGTAGGTATGTATACCTACTTACCTATCTATCTTTAAATTTTTATGTTAGATATATATTATTATAAAATAGAACACAGCATAAGAAGGCAGATCAGAGAATACTTCACCGATCTGTGTTTCTATACTTGTATTGTGTAACAACGAATCCTTTAGGTAGGTAGGTACATAACTCATCGTGAGAACGAATATTTAAGTACTAAGAATTACCTTTATTCAGTTTAAGAATTCGGAGTAAAATATCTTTACGACTTTTCTAAGTGCCATAAAACGTTCGCGCACAATTGAGTAGTATTAATCGGTGCACATATGCATGCATGCATGCATGTATAGTTAGTTTACGTGCGTGCTCGTGTCTCGGCGGCGCTGTGCAGATAAACTATAGCTTTAATTAGGGGAAGTACGGACAAAATGACATACCCTCCGGTTTTTTCGCCATAAATATTTATTTATGGGCTATAGAAACAAAAATAGTATTTTAATAATTTCTTTGGCAAATCAGCTTACAAATTAAAATCAGTCTTTGCAAATAACGTCATACAAAAAAAAATATTCACTTCTAAAATAAAATCACTAAAAATCCATTTTGTCCACACGTATGGACAAAATGACATAACCTATATGGACAAAACGACATACAAAAATAAAAACATTCAAACACATAATTCACAAATAAATTGCTTTGTTTTCTTAGGAAGATCTGCACAGGCTGCATGCACCCAACGACAGCATAGCATGCATCTAAGCCAGCCTTCTCCTGGTTTGGATCTGGAGTATAAATCGTTGCAATAAATGCATGCACATTCGTTTTCATCTTCCTCAACATTCTCCTCTTCCGAATCGCTATCAAAAAGGACCTTGGACACTTGACGTTTTCTGGCACGCGAGGGCTTCTTTTCTTCTATTTTTGATCGCCGGCTTGGCCGCTGCTAATCAACCCATTTCACCTGATTCGACTGCCGCAATGGCTTTTGTCATCGCTTCCGGGCTCCAAGATTGCCGATTAGACTTCCGTACATAATTTCGGGGCATCGCAAATAATGTGCTAGAATATAAAACAATATAATAAATAATAAAATAAAACAAAAGAAGGTAATGGACAAAATGACATACCTATGTCGTTTTGTCCATATATGGTATATGTCGTTTTGTCCATAACTTAGTCTTTCAACTTTTTTTCTGGATATTCCCAAAAAAAGAGAAACAGACTAAAAATAATATATTCACACCACACACTATAACTTATGCAAACAACTGAAAACAATAAATTAGAAATATTTTGAAAAAAACTTACCAAAGTCATTAAAATTGTACGAGATCAAAACAAATTCGTTCGTTGGTGAAAATAAATATGGCGTTCTGCCGATTAGACGCGTACTTGGATTGGTCCATATTTTTTAGAGGTTTGTAGCATTGACAAAAGGATTGCGATTGGCTGGTTTTTGACAACCCAAGATGCGCCAATTTTCAAATAAACCCAGTATGTCATTTTGTACATCTATGTCATTTTGTCCTTACTTCCCCTACTATTAAACACAATTAAACTCCGTGGATGAGCTGCATGACTCGCGTGTAGACTTACGACGTAACTGGCAACGTTTCGACTGATTTTAAATTTCATTCAAGCGTCGTCCTGTGACAGAATAAGAACATTATTATAGAACAAAAAAACCTGATCGCTTAAAATTAATTAACCGAACAACTATACAGTCGTCACTTCTACAATCCATGTAGAGGGTATAAACATAGATACCTACATTCGAAAAATCTTGCCTTCCTTATAAATAGGTAGGGTAGGTACCTATTGTTATATGGAAAACTTAACCATCAGTGAGAGCATTGTATCGTTGAACGTCATAATGTGCTATTTTCGTAATTGATTATACCAATATCGTATAGGTATCGGTAGAGCTAATGAAAGAAAATAAGTAAAATAAGCTGTGTGGTACCGGCTAAGAGTACCTACCTAGTATCACCCCATCTCTTCCTGTGGGTGTCGTGAAGGCGACTAAGGGATGTCACACCAGAAAATGGGCAGCAGCGTCCTCTGCGTACTTTAAAGCCTTACTACGATCGCCAAGCGTGGCGATTATGGCAATTAGGTTCTACTGTTGAGACCCGTGTCTAGCAGTGGGATATTATATGGGTTGATATGTAAGTAAAATAAAATTTAGAATTGCCAATTTCGACTTTTTGCCTGTCCAGGACAGAACCAAAAAAAGAATCTTGACTGCCTCTGTGGCGCGGTGGGAGTGTGTCCGACTGCTACGCAAGAGGTCGTGGGTTCGATTCCCACACGGGACACCACTTTGTGTGATCCACAAAGTGTTGTTCTGAGTCTGGGTGTAATTTGTGTCCGTGAATTGTATGTTTGTAAAGTCAAAAAAAAAAAAAAAAAAAAAAAAAAATCTTTAAAATTAGCTGAACAGTTTTCGATTTTTAGACGACTTATCAACTGCTATTGATTTTTTAAAGATAAAAACAATAATAATATCACTACAATACTAAAAATACTTCATTTAAAATGCTTAGTAGGTACAATTAGGTTACATTCTCAGCCTCTCTATATCCAAATTCCTCTTTGCGATTTATGATCGTGGAGATGTGCACGCGCAATTTCTGAGAATATCCGCACCGCCGGCCCCCTCCTCCCCCCATGACGCGCCCGCGCCGGCCACACCGCAGCTACGCTAGTTTATTTCATGACCTTATGCGTTTTATTCCTTACTTTTTAATTATGGGCACATTACATGGTATTGGCGACTATAAAATCTCGCCTCAATCGATCAATCAATATATTATTCTTGTACCTTTGTTACTAGGTTAAATTTTGGGAAGAAGTGTTTTTAAGATTGAAAAACTTATATTGGTTGTTTTCATTTAAGTAAGGTAAACGAAATGAAGCGTAGGTACCTATCATAGATTTATAATAATTCTATTTATTACATAATGTTGTCAGAATTGGCCTATCAAAACGCTCTACATCGTGGGAAGGAGATCACAACACGAAACTCTACCGAAATCAATAAATACCTATTTGACTAACACAACAACAACAACAATCTGACTTTTTTGAACGTTTTTTTAAACAACTTGACCTTTCTTGAAAATTGTTAAAATTATGATTCGAATTCGTAGACAATAGAAGTCAGCGCACATAGGTTATTTACCTACAGTTAATCTACGGCAATTAACATTTTTATGAAAAAATAAAGTAAGTACCTATCCACTATTTTTTATTGATTTCGGTAGATTAACATGGTGTGATCGCCCTCCCATAGCGATTTGACCTACTAAATCGGCACCCAGTAAATATATTAAGTATAATGAAACGGGAATTGTAAAAAGATAGTAAGTATCTATCATGATTCTAATTATCTCTTTCATGTTTCTTTCTTTAAATGCTAAAAAAGTTGCATTTGAATGGTCGGTATCCAAGGAATACCAACCATTCAAAAGCATCTTTTTAGACACAATAGAACATAAAAAGTTGTGATAAATTAATGTGCGAAAATATAGGCACGTACATCATAGTTACATCTGGCGTCCCACAAGGCTCAATGTTGGGTCCATTTTGTTGTTTTTCTATAAATTGATGTACCTATATGTGACCACTAACGTGATCAATCAAGTTAGAGAGGTGTAGGAGTGAGATCTGGTCCTTTCGGTTACGAAACTGGTGCCTAAATTACTAGGAGACTGCCTCCATTACAGTCTTGACTCTTGAGTCTGATGAAAGTAGTAGGTTAGTACCCTACCTAGTATCTTGCACCTCCAATTCCTCGCCGTAGATACTAATACTTAGTTATAAATAATTGTAGCCATGTAATGGTTAGGATGTTAATGATTGATCATTTGGTAAGAATCGGCCGGGATTACGCTAAGTGTGTCGGTGTGTATGATGCGGCGAGCACTGCGCGGGAGCAGCGGGCGGCGAGCTTTGTGCTCCACCGCAGCGCGCTCGACCTCGACCGAACGATCCGCGAATGTCTAATGAGGTACCGATACCACAGGGCTACCTCACGCCTCTACGAACCTAAATAATATCCTAGGTTTATGTAACGAAACTCATAGGGCCGTACAAGTTTTTGAGGACGCGGTAGATGGCGGGAAGGTTGCCTTAAATCATTAGGTACATGAAGAATAAATTTGATAACTTCAGGTCAGGGGGGATCGATGCTGGTGTGGTTAACGGCGGTGTGTCGGGACGTTAAGGATGGATACCCTATAAGCGCAGGTACACGTTCCGCCCGAGCGATTTATTCCTTCATACATTTAATATTCTAGGTAATGGCTTCCGTGGCAATCACCAATCAATGTTAATGATAATGAATTCAGTGTAATGACTGATGTCGTTTGTCGATGTAATTAACTAGATATTAAAATCAATTGAGTGTTTCAACGGAGTGACACCGTTCGCAGTTACCGTACCCCCATAACATTCTATAGCTCCTCATACATAGGGCTCATTAGTCGTCGCAATCTTTGAAGTAGAGCTAATAACTAGTAACAGTTCAAAGAAGAATTACTTACAGATGAGTTTAATTACTAAAGTTAAGTAACATTCCCGGTCAGTTCTAGGTTAGGGATATATATTTCGCTGCAGCGCAGCAGCGGCCCTGGGCCTTTGCGGCGCCGCCGTCACCTGTCATCCATCAGTCGGCGACAACGCGCATGCGCATACCGGCCGGCGCAGATTGCCCCGCGCGCGCGCACTCCGCTCGATCGCAGATTCAAATTTAACGGTACAAAGCTTGCGGAACGCAACAAAACAGTAGCGAGCCGCATTCCGATTTATATCGAGTTAGACTAGTTCTGACGAGCGGAGTGACAAAAAAGGGATGCACCACTCAGGAATTATAATAATGGCCAGCTCGGATGTTTAGAATCATTTTTATCTTACAAATATGCTGATTCGTTAGCATAAGTAGGTACGATTCTAATTTTATAGTCCAGAATACATTTTATGCTGTTAGGTACCTTCTTTTCAAATAAAAACTGTCTCTCGATTAAATTGTTTACTAGTTTTTGAAAGTATAAAAGCCCTATAAGGAAACTGATTTATTTACTTATCTGGTTCTTTTAGACTTGATCATTTACACGATGAAGTGATTGAAGCTATTTGAAGAGGAAAAAAATTAGGTAAAACCGAGAACTGTTTCTGTAGATTAGACGAATTAGCCTCTTAGGAATGACTGAGACAAATCTTTTTGATATTTTGCATATCAATTAGTACCTACCTACCTACCTAGCAGATTAGTATAACATGTTGTATTCGTTACGCGAAAACAATTTCAAATGACTCTGCTGTCTCTGATTTTGTTCTTCGGGATCCTGGCTTTTGCGTTTAGTATTCGGTTAATCCTTGTTATAATTTTAGGGAAATTGTAATTGTCTGGGAGCATCCACGCCACGCGGCTTATATTAAGTAGTTAAGAATGATCTCGCTGATACAAATCTCGAACATAAAGTACGTAGGTATATTCATTGATAATAGAATCGAACAGTGGCAACGGTTCGGTTTGCAGTCGTTGGATGAAATCATCTAAAAATCAGCTCAGTGGTTTTGATAGACCTAGATAGTAATAGTGAGGCTTCAACTAAATATTGTACCTATTGATCTTAGCACGAAGTAACTACTTAGGACACTTAAGTACATGATAATCATAATCATCATTTATTTGTATCAAATAAGGGTGTAATGAGGTCTTAAATACTTATACATCGTCCATTATCCTTAAGCAGGTGTACAAATTATTATAAAGTTGAAGAAAAAATTAATAAATGTCAATATAATAAAATCAATGAAATCTAAAATCTATAATACCTATTACTAATAATCACATACCATTTGTTGTCCTATTAATAAATTACCATTATTATTTTAAATAATAAAATACCATTCATTAGTATTATAAATATTTTTATGTAACAATATTGCTCTTAATTTTCTTTTAAATATTGGCAATGGTTGACTCCTTAAAAGCAAACTGGTACTTTATTAAATATTTTGATGCACATGTAAAGACATTTTTTCTGAAGTATTGTAGTTCTGGGAACCCTTTCCAAAACTAGCCTTTCTCTAAATTTGATTATAAAGTGCGACAAGAATATGACATTGTATAGGTAGATAGATACCTACTGAATATTTCGCAAAGATTAACAAGACTATGGCACATAAATAGTTTCCGCACGCCATAAAATTGTCGCTAATACATCGCCTTCATCGTGTATGGTCAGGTTCATAAACGGACACAATTGAATCATGACATTGATCGCCCAAATCGTAGCGTGTGACCCTGGGACCGGCTAGAGTTATCCTCCATCAGTATGCCGAACTCCGCTCGCCATCCCAATTGCCTGAATTAGCATACATATACCAAGGCGCCGCCGAATTCGCCTTGTATCACTACTATCAAAGAAATCACCGACATCATACAAAACTCTACTTAATCTCTTCACAATACATTTCAAATTCATTCAGCACTTAAATGAGTTTATTGATGCGTCTTCTGAATAAGAAAACTCAAATTTGAATCTTATTATTCTCAAGCAAAGGTTAGTTTTAGTGTGGTGTGTGAAATTTAAAAGTGTATACATTAGTATCGTCAGGCGTCGAACTATGACCCTGTGGTAATGGGCACAAATTGATCGCAGAGGCAAATTTTTCTAGTGATTATGCGGCTGGTCTTGTAATGCCGCCCGTTGTTGTTTAACCCGTGTTCGAATGTTTCATTCAAATTGCTGCGGAATTGCTTCTTGTGCCAATAGCTTTGTTTTACAAAACTCGGGTATGAAAAAGATTTAATGCTATTTAAAAATTCCGTACACAAAGTCTGACTGCTTTTGTGTCTTCAAAAATTAAGATGTCTTTAACGAAATATGATACCAATTTATGATGGTATTTAATTTATGAACCGGTAAATAACCGGTCTCAAATATACCTAACTCACTAAAAAATGAGCTGGTAAACAAAGGCCTAATGCATTGCTTCCGATCATGCTTGATGGCAGTGCACTGAACATTGTACAACATTTTAAATATCTGGATCGTGTAAATTCAATCAGAATGCTGTTCAGATTTCCGCGATACTTCAGTGCGTTACAAATGTTCTTAAATGCGCACGTTTCGACGACTTTCAAGCCATTATAAAGTGGTGACCGATAACGCGGCAGCACGAACAGTATTTTGAAAATGATTGCATCCTGTAACTATTGTCCCATACAGGCGCACTGGGTGGAATTTTTATGGGAAATATGTAAATACTCATTATATCTACATAATTATTATTAACATACTTAGTTATTATGAATAAAGTTCTATAGATCTTGTCCGGAATAAAGTACCTATTATTATTTACTATTTTTTTTCATATGTCTCATCTTATACCAAACCTTAATGTCACAGTGATCAGTATCTTGTGTTTAGAAGCTGAAGGAATCGAACTAAGGATTAACTTAGTGCGATTTCTAGTCTCAGAAATAATTTGATTACATTAAGCTATTTCAATTTCTTAACAATAGGTACCTATTCGCCTAAGTTTAGGTAAAAATGCTTTTATAAGCTGCAGGTAGGTAAGTGGGTTCCTACCTACTACGAAAATGTTTTGACACATTACTAAGACATTTTGTGTTTCTTTGGACACCGACAGACTTCGCTACAAAAACACAGCACCCTTGAAAATACAGCACGAATAGTAGGTAATTACAAAATGGTTATTCCTTCATACCTACGATCTCATTAGCGAGTCATAAAAATGTTTAGCGATCGAAAGAAATGTTAATGACGCGCACAAAGCAAACTACCTAATCTAGAAAAACTAAAACATCCGTGAATAAGAAATGTTAATTAT
Organism: Herminia tarsipennalis; assembly: GCA_945859575.2. Taxonomy (NCBI): domain Eukaryota; kingdom Metazoa; phylum Arthropoda; class Insecta; order Lepidoptera; family Erebidae; genus Herminia; species Herminia tarsipennalis. The sequence continues at coordinate 536,500 of OX243834.2, read as the reverse complement.
AACGTCATTTAGAATTGAAACGACCTCAAGAAAGATAAACGTCACAGTATTATCTAATTAAACGTCCGATTGCGATGTTTCCCTTAATTACAAGTTAACTACCTGTAATTATGAATATAATGCGGCCCTGGCACGGATTTTATCTTTAATCTTTATTTTTATTCGCACGTTTTGTACTTATAACAATAGCAAACGAGTGAAGTTGTAAAAGACCAACTAATAATATATTGGCGACTGAATCGAACGCCTCAGTGAAGTCAAAAATAATATAGATGTCATGGCATCTACAAAGAGCTATTGTATAAATTTGTAGTATTGTTCTAACTGATTATGCAGTAGAATGAATAGTTGACGATATATGCGAGCTCATAAAACGTTATGTGTTAGTTAGTTATTGGTGTAAAATAGTTATAGGCGTCGGTGCAGGCGTGGCCTCGCGAGAAAGCTGCCAATATAACAGACGTTCCCACACGCGAACCGCGTACGGCCGGTGTATACTCAATATTTAGGAATGTTTTCATCATTTGCAATTTAAACATCACCCGTTAGCTCAGTCAATTAGATTTATATGAAATTAATTGACATCAACATCAGATTTAAAAAAAAAACGACAAGTTTGTTGCAACTGTCATGACAGTGTGACGGGTCAGTGACAGTGACAGCTCATCCTGTGCCCTTTACGTGCCTACAATGAACGCTCTTCACGATTACACTATTATTCTGCATCGTTACTACTTTCTCCTAATTAATGATAATTCACACAGTTAACTTTGTACAAGTTTTATAGTCGATTATGAGCTCTAAGGATGGGAGAGTGTGTCGGGAGGGCTGTGAACTGCAACCTTTAGCGATCAAGGTTAAAGAAAGGATGTAGGTAGCCTTTCACTGTATACTGTTACTACTGCTACTATAATTAATACTGTTTTTGCTCTAGCCAGTTTACTGTTTGACAAGAAAAAAAAATGCCGCCGGTATACCTTAACGTAGTCGCAGCTGAACTGAGTTATAGCGCAATTTTTTGTATCGCTTTGATAAAAAAATTAAAAATTAGCGCTCATGAATATGATCAATCTATAGTTATGTGATAGATAGGTAGGTAATATGTAATAAACTGCGATTGTCATACTTTAATGTCGACGTAGCGTGAAATACCCCTTGTATTGTATTGCGTGCGGCTAACATTAACCTTTAGGTACTTCACGCCACGATTAACGACCTCCAAAATCGGTGTAGTTTTTATTACACTCAATACTTTTATGGTTTATTTTATAATTAAAAAGGGTGTAATATTTTTCCTTATTCCGGGGGAATAAAATTTTCAAAGGATATGAAATACTTTCACTCAGCGTCTTGTTAAAAGTGGTAGTTGTAAAGTTACACGATGTTTATCTAGGTTTAGGTAGCTATAAATATATATTTAGCTATGTTACCTAATATTGATGATTAACACATAAAATATGTTTTACAAAAAATGTTTAGCTTCAGTTTAAGTTCTGCATTAATTATTTTAACTTGTACCTAAGTATTCAAAGACGACGTGCCAGACATTACTCTTGTGGCGCACAAAATTATAGTTAAACATCTACTTCCCCAGCTATTGTATGAATTGCAAAACTGTAGGCACGTTGGTATATTTGTGTATCGTGACAACAAAACCGGGCTGTCAGCCGTTTCCCCTGCCATTGTGCGACCCTCGGCTCGTCTCGTAATAACCAGGGCTCTGTTTACTCTAGAATAAAATTCAACTCGCTATTTCTATTAGAGACGACGACTTAACGTTCCCGTTTAGCTTCGTGTTATGAGTTTGTGTTTTATAATTTCAGTTGTAAAATTTTAGTTGACCAAGTTTTATCTTTGTTTTCCTTTATCTGTTCCTTTTATTGGGTTAATGATTTAAGTTTATGCATTGGATGTTATGACGCAAAGTAAGTTTTGATAGGCACATATAACTAAAATACAATATTAGGCTATGGTTTGGAAACGATGTCTACTGGATGACTTAAGTATAAACCAATTTTCTGAATTGTTTAATTATCTATACTCTAACAAAAAAATGAATAGTGAACGAAACTTTTTTTTGAACGAGAGGGTAGACTTACAGGTACTAGGTAAAGCATCTGATGTAATCACTTGCGCCAACTTAGTGCTAAGTACTTATAATGAAAAAATATTACCTATTTTATATGTAAGTTTATTATTGCCATATGCCAGTGGAAATGCAAACGACTGGTTTTCAGACCGGACAAATTAAATAAACAACTTTACAAAATATCCACTCTACAACAATAACTTTTAAATATCATACAAGATAATATAGCTTAATAGATAGTAATTGTAAGTACCATATCATCGTACATAGACATTACAACAATATCATTATTAGTGTAGCATCAGTATACGAGTACCTACAAACATTGGACGGAGGACAACCGAACCGACGACCAATTTGGTGAAGTAGCAACATTAAACGAGTGGTTCCAGAGCGATGTTTGCTCTTTAAGTTTGCAGTAGCCTCGGGCCACAATTTAATTACCAAATGGAGCGGTTTTTTGTGATCTGCGACGCGTGTAAACAAGAGCAGTAACGATGTGTGGACCTTGCTGGTATTCCTTTATGTTCCGATGAAATTCCGGGTGTTTCCTCAAGAACAGGTGGCTCGTTACGAACCACAGGGATTATTTAATTGCCATTGTGTGTTTTGTCAATCACGTTCCTTTGTGAAGCTCTGTGGATAATTGGGGTGGGCTTTTGATTTAATTTTTGTTTTGGATTTGAGGAAGGAATGTCTTTCTTGTTGAGGTTTATGCCAATTATTCTGGACTAAATGTTACGAAATTTAATTAAATATCTTTACATGAGGTTTACTATTAGGCAGGTATTTTTTTAGATTTTGTATAGTTTCTGGCTGATTCTAACGCAAAGGTAATATCTCAAAATCTGATTATACAGAATTTATGTAATTGTTGGCAAATATTATTCATAATACATATTCATTTTTATTAAAGTTTATTTTCAAGTCTTTTGAATTATGTTCAGGTAAAATGTTTATGAAGTTTTCATAATGTGGTGTACTTAGGTACTTACCTAAGTACCTATTTACATACAAAACTGCTTATCGTCAGTCACCGTCAATCGTGTTAGGAATTGTTACTGTACCTAAGTGGATAAAAGTGCCAGACTAGGTTGTTGGTCTAGTGGTTAGTGACCCTGACTGCTAAGCCGGATTTGATTCGATCCCACCCAGGATAAAACTTTGTGTGATGAGCACGATGGTATGTATGTATTTAGAAGTATATAAGTATGTTTATCAGTTATCTGGTTTCCATAGTACAAGCTCTCCTTAGTTTGGGATTAGATAGCGTTGTGTTAGTTCTCCCAAGATAAAATAAAAACCCAATTTTCGACAAAACTATCACGACATAATATACATAGGTAGAGCTACAGCACATGGAAACACAACTAACATCACAAACGAATAGTCCCTCGTTATTTTAAACAATTCGATAATGGCTCCCCTTGGCCTCTACTGATTGTGCTACAGTAGGTATCTACAGACTAAAGCACAAAGGGCGGTTGTCCCCCGGTCCTAATGAGCCGCGGTTCCTACAATACCAGCCGTGTGCGCCTCGGGCCAGGCCAACTACATCACGTACTTCAAATGAAAATTCTTTATTTTATTTTTACTAAAACTGTCTAAGTGTGGGTGGGATGAAAGTTCACTAATTGTTCAAGTTAAGGGACGAAGTTTTGATAGTTCGTTGACTTTATATCGTCTAAGTTATTCCATGGTACCTATAGTTTCAATTTTAACATTCGATTCTGTACAAATTGTCTAATGGTCTGACATTTTTAAGATGACTAGCTGAGCCGCGCAACTTCGTCTTATTCCATTTCCCGTTTTTGCAACATTTTTCATTGATGCTTAGCTCTTATTGGTCGTAGCGTGATGTTATATAGCCTTCATCGATAAATGAGCTATCCAGCACTTAAAGATTTTTTCAATTCGTAGGCCCTGAGAATATTGCGTTCAAACAAATAAACTCTTCAGCTTTATAATATTAGTATAGATGATTCACGCTTCTACTTAAGTATAACATTAGAAGTAGGAATCTGTTTACTATTCAATCACGCCTGAACTGCTGAGCTGATTATGATAAAACTTTTTCCGTGTCCTAGAGTAACAAATAAACACTGGAACATACTAATTTTTCACTGGAAGCCAAAGTCCACATAGACGAAAAGACAGACAGCTACAATTAGCTAGGTAACTAGTTGTAGCTATAGATATACTAACTAGGTACCTAATTGTTATAGGTACGTAGATATGTATAGGTACTCATAAAAACTTGAATCAGCTCTTTACGGCACCTACAGTATAAAATCAAGCGTAAGTAATAAAATTAAATTCAAATCCTTTACATAGATAACAATAAATTGGAGAGCTTAAAATGTATCCCTTTTCTGCAAGGGATATCTGTTACATCTAGGGACAAAGCTATCCGACCCTATGTGCCAACTAATCTACATACAACACTCTACATGCAAAATAAGCCGCATCATATCGAGACAGCGAATCAAACCGCTCGCTCATAAAGGTGACACTTTAAACAACCTGCGTGCGCAACACGCGCGGCGCGGCGACCAATCACGGCGCTCTATTTACGACATGTAAATGTTCTATATTCAAATCAGTTTAAAATCAAACAGCGCATGCACGCGCCGCTGCTTTTTATTGGAGCTTTGCATACAAAGGGCTCTTTTTAATGTCGCGATTTGGCGCACGCGTCTTAAAAAAAATGAAAATAAGGGTTAATTTTTTTAGGGTTGTAACCCTTCCGTATTTGCAACCCTTTTAGGTTGCAGCTGTTTTTTAGTTCAATGTTTAGTTGTGCCACGCGACGTTTGGATCTCACACGTTTTTTGTTCGTATTTTAAAGTGTCATAAACTGTAATTTTAAAAATCATGTGTCGTCGCACACCTGGTTTTAGTCTTTGTTAGTTGACGTGATTTATTGCGCGCGTGTTTATTGTTATTAGTGACTTGTGCGGCTCAAGTAGGTAACAATTTAGAGGTATAAAGGTAGTCTTGAATTAAATACTTTGTAGATATTATTTATAAATTTGTTTAACATTTCTTACCCTTATTCTTGTATAGGTAGATGGCAATCTGGACAATTTTACAGCCAATTTCAAGTATCTATTGTTCACTTTAAGTGTACAACAATCCAGTATTACTAATTTTTCGCGTATTACACGAGCTGTGGAATTGATGACAACTTAGTTTACCGCCACTTTTATAATTCCTCGATGACCTTTGGCACAAAAACAATGGCATGCCTTTAGAGGTGGTATGACTTCTGGTGATACTAGCGCAAGACAATAAGTCCTACTCGTAGCTTTCGTGATACTACACTTTTGTTCGTTATTATTTATAATAACGACTGCAATAAGAATTATTCATTCAGTGAAATTATTATTTTTAATTGAGGAAGTATCTAACTTTTTTGTGGCGAAGGCAAAAGTTAAAAAAAGTAGTTAACGAAAGAAAGTGACGGAAACAAATTAAAAAATACTTATATGGCACGAAGCTTATTGCAGAGAAACTAATTTAGCAAAAGCGATAGTGTTAAAAGCACGACATATAAAGGTGCGTCCACAAACAAGGCGGTGGTTGTGTCATCTATCAGCTAATGTGATGTCGCGCGGTGTCGAGTTGCCGTGACGCACGACGCGTGAACTGTGTACCTTACCTTTTACCTAGTGTGCATTACCTAGTAGCGATAAACACCAAACTTAAGGGAATTATAGGCATTTTATTGCTTATGGAGTTAGGTTTTATTGTAAAAGGATAAAAGCAAAAGGTAGAAAAGCGATTGGAGGTACCTATTTGTTATGTAACGTTTGAGAGGAGCTAAACGAACATTTGAAATGATTACATTTGTAGCTTCTCTGGTTTTAATTTCAATTTTGAAGTCACTGGCAATAGCTCTCTGCTGTTATTATTTTAATGTCATCAACTATGGCCATGATCACAAATGGAGATACTGCCTATAATAGGTTGTCCATATGATTGGTAGCCATTCTTTATTGACCTTTCAGAATAAACACAGAATTATTTGTTATCAAGCAATTGAATTTTGTAGCAAACATTATTTAATGAAATTAAAAAGGTAACCTATTAGTTTATTTTTATAAAAGCATATTTCATTCCGAACTCACAAAGGTCCTGGTGGCATTTAAGATCGAAATTACTGCCGTACGTGACATTTAGGTAATTAATAGGCTTTCTCTTCTTTGTAACAATACTTCGTAATTGGGCTATTCAACTTTCGTTTCTTAGAAAGCTATTTTAGCCTTTATTAAGTGAGATCTGATTAAAATTCTACCAAATAAGTAGTAATTTATTAACTTTTTGACATATTTCAAAAATGTTGCAAAAAATAAATGTAGTAGGTACCCTGTAGTTGCTGATCATGTACCTTTTTGAAAATAAGTTACTATATTTACCTACATTCACTTATTTCATCGTTTCGAATAATTGTTGGTATAATGACACTGTAAGAACTTTATAACAGACCTTTGAGAGAGCTGACAAGCGTAGGTAATCTTTTATGCGGGTCGATATGACACTTTGTTCGAATTTTGGCTTTTAGTTTGGTAAATATTGTTGAATTTCCACAAAATTTGATGTTATTTCTTCAGTGCGCTTACTACAATATGTTTGTACAAATCTTACTTTGAAGAAAAACCCGCCAAAAAAATGGGAACGGCATGTTTCCCATTAAAGATTTTGAGCATTGGTGATAAAACGAAACGCAATTGCCCGTTAACCTGCTAAAGTTTTGAAGTTGCGACTTTGATGTAATTTGTTGTTACCACAAGGTTCCTATGAATAAATTGGAAAATACACCGTAGGATTAATAACCATTAAACTTTACCTAAGTGAAAACATTCGTAACTATTACAAAAGGTTTCGGCGGGGGCAGGCTAAATATTTGCGGACGCGTATAGTTTACACATTCGATAATTGTGGCCATTAACGCCGTATCGGCGATATTGCTGATATGGACGATGTGGCCGCATTAACCGTGGTTAATGTAGGAAATGAAATATCCGGCGCGCCGGCTCCCGCACTACGTACCGCTGAGACCATTGTAATAGATAACGCAGCTTTTTTAGGCCAAAATATGAGTTGTTAATTTTAGTAGGCACCTAGGTCTGTGCAGTAATAATCATTATTTAATAACTATGGTTTTCATTTACGTAGTTGCTATGCTGGGTAAATAAGGAATCCTGCAGGCCTATTACGAGAACTCATGTACCTAGATACCTATTTAGGTTCTTCTAAAATAGTAGTCATTAAAAAGATAATATAGTATCCCCAGTAGTTTTCACATATGTATTCGCAGATACAAAGTACGCCCAGACTCTTAACAACAATGTATGGACTACACAGTAATTAATTGGTGTTCGTATTAGTTGATTCAACCTCTGTCGAATCAAAGATACTTATTAGCAATAAGTATTACTTAGTTAATTTTTGAGGCATACATTTAGCCCTATCATTGGGTCATTATTAATACCAACCTTATCTGTTCTGTCACTCCAGCCAAGACAAACATTTCCAGAAGTCCTGCAGTCTGTCCTATAGCAAATGTAATAGAAGAAACAGAGCGGTTAAACGCGTTTCAATGATCCAGTGCGTACAACATCGCGCGTACAACGTTTGTCAAACATCGGAAACGTCAGCCGGCGCCGTTTTTTCCCAAAACACGATACAAGGCAAATACCCCGTAGTCTCCTATTTGCCTTCACTTTGTTATATTTGTCTGAAATCATTTTAGTTTCGGAGACGTTTCTTGTTACTTCGGTGTTGATTTCAGGGAAAAGAAATGACATTTAGAGCGGTAAAAGTAAACTGGGAGCGTTTTGTTGCGATGTCGGATTTAACTTACGAGTTCTTCCTTATTGGGCCGCGGTCGTAATGTCGCATGCCGCATGTCGAATGTCGGGACGATACAATACGGATTTATTTACGACTTGTTCTATGGCCACGTTACGATGAATCGTTTAATTTGTGGCTTATTAAAGACATCAAGTATGATTTGCCATCTGTTTTGGTTTGCTTTCAAGTAGGTAACTATCTACACCAGAACAAGAAAAATAAATAGAGTATCAGGGCTATAAATGTAGATATAGACTTTTGGACGTCATTTTTATTTCTGTATCCAAATAGTTTCATCATGTCTGCCTACCTATTCGGTAGATAATGCTGTTACTAAAAGGAAATTAAAGATTTTGAGAACATTTCTTTATATTGTTACGTAGCACAGATATTGTACGACATTGGTACACTATATTATAAAGAGAATCTACTTACCAGTGGGATAACATTTATCTAGGTTGCAAAATATATATAGGAATCTATAAAATAACCTACCTCTTAAATATTCTACGCCATTAGCCCAACCCTCATTTGCCTGCAGACGATCAATAAAATTACTCATTCATATACGATGCTACCCCATCCAGAGAGCGGTGGGGAGGCTGGGGTAGATGGAGGCAAGATGGGGCAACCCTTTCCCTCTCCGGTCATCCATCACCGAAGACTAGCGAAATGTATTTTAATCCAGTGCCCCGCGCGGCGTCGCTTCATGAAACGTGAAAAATGATCCCGCAGCTCACTCACACATATACGCTGTGTAACTACACACAAGTTAACTACTTGGTGCGTATGTGTGGGTGAGAAGGATTGGGAAGCTGCCTTGAATGTTTACGTTGCTAAAGTATTTATAACGTTTAGTTTTTAATCCTATTTGAAGTCATCGCAATAAAAGTGTGAGAACTATAATTAGGCATCTTTATTCATGTCACTTATCTAGCTTCGTAGCAAAAAAATGAAAACTCTATCATAATTACTAGCAGAACGGGTAGGTAAATAGATTTGCCATTTTATAGACCCCAGATTTGAATCGGAGTATTTTTAGCGGTACCTACTTTTTTACCTGTTTTAGGGTTCCTTAGCCAAAATAGCAAAACGGAACCCTTATAGTTTCGCCATGTCCGTCCGTCCGCCCGTCCGCAGATAACCTCAGAGACTGTTAGTGCTAGAAGACTGTAATTTTGCATGGATACACTTATTACTTACGCAGACAAAGTGAAAGCATGTGATTTTTTTATCACCTACCCCATCGTACGGGATATCATTAGATAGGTCTTTTAAAAACGTTAGGGGTTGTGAAGATCATTTTTAGATTCAGGGATCCGTTTGTAAAATATTAAGCTTTAAAGTGCAAATTTTTGTTAGGGTATGTAAAAATAAATAATAAAAATAAAAATCTTTATTTTCAACTATTACATGTTTTTTATAAATATGGTTTGGGAGCTCTTCTGTTAAGTTTGAGAAAACCTGTGTTAGAATAGAACAGTCCCCTTTTGTCCGTGGCTTATGTTATGACATAGTAATAGTTAACAGTTATCTTATACATAGGTAATTAAGTACATTTGTGTGTGTGTGTGTGTGTGTATATGAGTGTGGGTGTATGTGTGTGTGTATGGGTGTGTGTGTGTGTGTGTGTGTGTGTGTGTGTGTATGATTGTGTGTGCGTGCGTGCGTGTGTGTGTGTGTGTATGAATGTATGTGAAAAAAAACACGGTAGTGGTATATGAAGTCCTTACAAGTTTACGAGTAACAGCTGATGAGAAGTAACAAAATTTTCGTACAAATTTCATTGAAAATTATTAAAGTAGGTATAACGTTATAAGTATGAAACAAAAACAACAGCACTTGCCCGGTTTTCGTGCTCTACATTTTGAGACTAGCTTCTGTCTGGGGTTTAGTTTGCGTTGAATTACTTCAGCATTGCCTTCGAGTTCGAGTTTTAACCCTTTATTTTGTCTAAATCACACAGTAACCTCTCTGTTGTATTAAATTTCTACTCTCTATGGCCCAAGGTTTGGTACAGGAGTTGATGGATGAATGAATGAGATAGGAATTTCATTTTTATATATCAATCAAAGAGGTATAATAAGTTTAGTGTTCTATACCTATATTGTTCTGTATCTATACCTTTGTGCAATGTGTAAACTCGAAGGTCAAAAATCTAGGTTTTCATACGTAAGTTTTAAGTTATATATCACATATTTTACTAAGTACCTATAGTATTTACAAAGACATAGGCTGTACTTAGATAATATTATGTCGAGGCATGTTATGACAAAGTAAATTTTAAGAATGTTTTTCAAAAAAATACCGTTGTATCCACGACTTTCTAAAACTATATGCGTAAAAGCTTGCCCACTAGGATCGGTCCCGCGGGTATTGCCAGATTCCTCCATGTTCTGCAGCTTCCATTAATCATACACAAATTGTAGCGTCCCTCCGCTCCCCGGTGATATGTAAGCTCCAATTGAGCCAGTCATCGCAGCCTCCTATAGCGAACTTGTTCATGTCCGCTATCGCCAGTCGAACCCACTGACTCGAAGCTGAGTGAACGATGAACGAACCATTGTAGCAGTTAAATGGTCGGCAATTTTCTCGTCACTGTGAAATGGCGTTTTTGGAAATGTGTTAAAAAAGCGTTAACTTATGTTCGAACAGTCAAGTCCTCTGTCACGATGAGGCGTAGTTCATAAGGTTCATAATTATATACCCACAGGGAAGTTGGTTTTTTGAATCCAATTTTCCTAGTGTTAATAACTGAAAATTAAAAAGGTATTTTATTTTATTGTTATAAGTAGATACCTACTTTCCGAGAACTTGGTAAAAAAACATCAATATATAAAATGGCTATTTGCATAATAAGTTTAGGCATCAAGTACTATTGTGATAAATATCGAACAAACATAAATCTAGTAAGTGAGTACAGAAGTCAAAGAAAATATTATTTATCAACAAATAGTCATTTCGATATGCACCAAAGTAGATATGTGTTCAGAGTACTCACTCAGTTAGTTCTTTTTCTTTTCTATATAACTTATCTTAAATAATAATAGTACACTAGAAGTCTGTACGACAGCTTTGCAGGAGGTTGTGGGTTTGATTTCCAGACGGGACAGAATCTTGTTGGGCTCACTGTAGTTATTCCACGTCCTAATTTTGAGTTTGTAACTTATACTTACTTCCGGAAACAACAAGTAACTCAATCAATCTTGCAATAGCTGTCTATATTCTATTAGCTTTTGATATCGATAAGTATAGCAATAAAATTAAGCTTAGGTAAGTGTTTTAATGACCTATAATGTACAACAGATTAAAATCTAAAAATAATTCGCTCAATACTTTATGTGTGAAAGTGTATCAATATTAAGCAGCCGATAAAAATATTAGTTATAAAAAAAGAAAGGAGAGAATTTAGAAAAGTCATTATAATATTTCTGTATTTTTATATCCATAAATGAAGAGAGACGAGCAGGTCGTGAGCGTGCTCCTCATGTCAGGCGTTAGTTATTAAGTCATAATTTACCCAGTAATTTCACTTGCTACAGTGCCCTTCAACCAAAACACAGTAATGGGTTAACATCCCTATTTCAGGGAAGAACAACTGACACTATGGTGGTACCCCTCAAGACGGCTTATGGCTTAGACCTGCCACCTTTGAAATGTAATGTAACTTACAACATTGCTAAATTATAGAATGAAAAAGAAGTTTAATTTTAAGCTAGGCATAATATATTGCTATAAGATCACATCAGTACCTATTCATAGTTCATTTTGATATGCCGTTTTAGATTTTATCGCTTAATAAAAGTGATCGCGATCGTGACCCTATCAGTGACGTCATACTCATAATAGTGAATGTTTTATTGCGACGTTATGCCTATCTCCTTGGATTACTAAAACATCTGTCCCGGAAAATTCACTCTCGAAGCGTTTATCGTCTTCGAGAGGGTAGATAGAGAAAAAACTGCAATAACGCGGTGTCATAACAAAGACGCCACCGTTGGCCGATAATACTATGATTAATACCCGGCGTTATCTTGAGAGTGCAGGCCTCGCCCGCCCCAAGGAAACCGCATGACACTCCGTCGACTAAACGCCGCAAATCGTACTCTCGCTGAGGAAAATTTCAACCCTGTTTTCAGTGACATAAAATTGAAAGTGGCTTGAAGTATTGCCTGTTTAAGGTATTCTCCGGACCCGACATAAGAGTTACGGATTTCGCATAATGCATATTATATTCGTGCGGGGGTGGCTGCGAGGGTGCGCACAGGCGAGGCCGGGGTGTGAGGCCGGGCCCAGCGCCGGGAGGAGCAGAGGAGGGGGGGGGGAGGACCGCGTGACCGCACGTCTTTTGCACGCGACAAGCTCTCGACATTTTTTTATTATTATTGCGCTTCGATGGAATTTATTCCACCAAGGGTCGGTAATAGAATAGCGGGCACGCTCGTTTTGGTCCTAATAGCGATTTTGAATATCATTTTTAAATCACATAATGGAGTGTGCTCGCCTTTTTAGAGTTATTTTTAAGGGGCGAGTGCGAGGGTCGCGATGTATGAATATTTGTGTTGTCAGTTCACGCAAACGTGCGAGCATTATACGGTTTAGTGAACATCATTAAATAGAACATTAGTTAGAGAAAGTATAAATGCCTGAAGCAGTTTCTACGTGACAATCCGGTGCGAGCTCAGACCCACAAATATAATTACTATAATTAATTTCGCGCGCCGCTGGTCGCAGATTAAACAAACGATTAATAGTGCGGCCATAAGCGATGTTAATCTTAGCCTTCACCGGCAGGTGGCGCTAGTCGCGCATTGTCAATAATCGCCGGGTATTATGAGAAATGTCTGGAGAGTGCAGCGGGAGGAGTAATTATACACGGAGGGGAGGTCGGGAGGAGGCCAGCCTCCCTGCCGACCTCCCCGTGCTGTCATATGCACTCATATTTATGTTAATTGCACGTGTTGTATGTCTGTGTGAGTTTATACCGTAATGACTTGTATAGTCTGGCAGTTAGTATCGTTCACGTAGCAGACAGCATATTAGAACTATTTCTCTACTGTCTCAATTGATATATTGAAGCAAGTTTGGTACATTTGAAGATCGTATATATAGGTACTAGCTAGCTGTTTCCTGCAACTTCATACATATGCGTGGAAATAATAATAATAAAAAACATTTTTTTTAAAATATGCTATCCAGCAGTAGGGTACAAGCGCAGTGTCGCGGGGGACTTAGCAAACATACAAGTCACGGACACAAAATACACTCAGACTTGTAACAAGAATTTGTGGATCGCACAAAGAGGTGTCCCGTGTGGGAATGGAACCCACGACCTCTTGCGTAGCAGTAGGGCTCACTCCCACCGCGTCACAGAGGCAAGCATTTATTCCTCCATCTATGCTATTTCAGACTATCATTTATCCCTATACTAATTTTCATCCAGATTCGATCAGCGTAGCGTAGCGTTATAGAGTAACAAACATGCATACAAAAAATAAAATTGTAAAGTAGCTGTGCCGGTACATTGAAGATATTAAAAAAAACAAACCTAGATCGATTAATTAAGGGTTTCTGAATCCAGAACCCTGCTTAGTTTTATTCGTGTTTGTTTATTTGGGCTTGGCGCCAAAACTTCGGAACAGATTCTATTTAAATTTTGGGAGCATAATCTCCTCTGTCCGGATATCACCACGCTACTTTCCTTAGGACCTGAGCAATAGCGTATATTGCCACGCGGATGGAGCCGCGAGCATAGGCTAGTTTATAATATTAGTATAGATTATGAAATGTTTTACACATTCAGATCTTTGCCAAACAAAAATGTAGGCTCACGTCACGAGCTGCTCGTCTTTTCGTTTAGTTGTACAGAAAAAGAACATCCTCGACACGCGAGACTTAAAGTTAATTATCTTTAAAAGGGCTAAATGGATTTTAATAAAAACATCCCGGTTAACCTAGCTTTCAAAATTAAATCCAACTGTTTGGGCGCTACGATATCATAGACAGATATACAGATACTCTTTGTAAACTAACAGGGCCTTTTTTTTTAACCGAGCTAGCTCTTACTTTGCGCATTACTACATATTTTTTTATTTTCAAGTATTTGCGTTTTCCTATTTTTCTTGTTTTACAAGAATATACAAGACTGCACATAACATATATGACTGCCCCTGTGGCACGGTGGGAGAGTGTCTGACTGACGGGTTCGATTCCCACACGGAACACCACTTTGTGTGATCCATAAATTGTGTTCCGAGTCTGGATGTACTTTGTGTTTGTAAAGTCCTCTGCGACACAGGGCTTGGACCCTACAGCGGAAGACGTCTTTAAAAAAAAAAGAATATCGGCAATTAGCCGATAATAAATTGTTATTCTTCCTTTCTTGTACCAGCAGTTAATAATGTCCCACGTTTGCTTAATTATTTATTAAATATGTTATTTTTTGTTACTTTTCATTATTGAAAAAAAAACCCTAAATGGCCTAGTTGAAAACCAGCGTCTGGCGTCTGCTTGACTTAAACTTACTGAAATAAGTCCAATTTTCGATATACTTATATTATTGTTTCGTTGTATATTGTGCGTTTATTTTTTTATACTTTATTCACTTAGGAAGCAAAATACTACACTTGAGAAATAAGCATTCAAGCGGTAGCTTAATGGCTAAGGTATCGGACTCGCAATCGTGAGGTAGCGGGTTCGAATTCCATTCATTATACTACCAACGTGAATCCACTCAAAACACAAGCCATAGAGATTAGCTGGAGGAGTTAATAGATCAGTCCCAAATTGCTAGTTATCTTTCTAATTAAAAAAAAAAAAGGTAATTTAAATATTACTGTGCTAAGTTTATAAAAAAATAGATTTCTTTGTGCTACTAACGTGATGTTTTTTGAACGATGCTTTTCCTTTGTTTACAGATGGTGCAGTCTGATGATGGAGCCAGGAGTTCGGCAAAGGAAGCATCGTTTTTCATTTAGACACATGTTGAACACATATTTAATTAAAAATATCGTACTAAAACAGATTTTAACTGTAGTTTATGATTGATAATAAATATTATAATTTAATTAACGTTTTTTAGCCTTACTATAACCCATATAAGGAATAATAAGTTAAGTTAAGTTTGTATATTCTTGTTTAGAAAATTAAAACGTAACTTTAAACTAATGTGGTTGTGGGTTTGATTCCCACTCGTAGCACAGCGTTGTGTGATACTTCAATTTTGATTTTAGTAAAAGGATTTAAAAAACTTGCTGTAATATTGTAGTCATAGCGGCCAATCTCATCAGAGGCAAGTCACAATAGACTGAGTAGGAGATAGAATGCCCAAGTGTCTGTGCTAACACAAGTGCACTATCTATTCCTTCACTCTTACATTCCGAAAGATCGGATCGGAGAGAGTTTCGATGCAGAGACACTGAGAATCTTGGATTTTTTTAGATTGAAGTATGAAAATTATATTATGCCGTGTGGTGCCGGCTTAAGAATAGTACCACCCCATCTCTTCCCGTGGGTGTCGTCAAGGCGACTAAGGGATTTCACTCCGGAGGACGGGCAGCAGCGTCCTCTGCGTACTTAAAGCCTTACTGCGATCGCCAACCCGCTCGCCAAGCGTGGCGATTATGGCAATTACCCCCAGGATCTACTGGGGAGACCCGTGCCCAGCAGTGGGCCATCATATGGGTTGATATGATGAAAATTAAAGCACTTTTTCTTCAGAAAAGTCGGTTCAGTATTATAGTCTGATCACCCCCGGCAACGATTCGACTTACTAAATCAGCACCCTGTGTAAGTATGTTTAACAGGACTGCTTAGTTTGAAACATCATTTTTCAAAAACAGTCATCCATCTATGGAGCAACAGTAGCAGCATCATGTTCTACTAAGCCTTGAAGGCTTAGTAGAACATGATGCTGCTACTGTTGGTCCAAACTAATTTTGACAATAACTGTTAAGCCAGAGATCGTGGGTTCCATTCCCACACGGGACATAACTTTGTGTGATCCACATACAGTTGTTCCGAGCCTGGGTGTACCTTGTGTCCATTATTTGTATGTTTGTATAGTCCCTGCGACACAGCGTTGTCGTGGGTTAAAGCGCGAATCTACGGATTCGAATTTTAATTAACATTTTTATGAAAAAAAATTAAGGTATTTTTTCTTCAAATCGGTGTGAGTATGTTTATCAGGACTTTGCTTAATTTTGATAATCATTTTAATGTCTATCTCATAAACCATAACGTAAATGTTTCAGGGCGGTGTGTACTACGGCGTAGCGCGGGTGTGTGCTACGTGCTATGGCTACGTGAAAGCTACGGGATCGACTCCTGCGCTTCTAATTCTGTTATGAAGTTAGTATTCACTCATGATAAATAATTTATTATTAATTTATATAGTTTTTACTTCTACAATAATAATCGATCTCAATTTTGAGTCCAAAGCCTTCGCATACTTGCAGTACCATCTTTTAATTCGTACGACATTTTCGGTTGGTTTGTTTGCGTATAACAAGTGATGTAGTGGCTGAAAATGTGTATTTTATCATAAAGACTTACTAGAAATAATTTTAAAAAGAATGACGCATTTCAAACATTAATTCTTGGGACAGTTATGAACTCAGACGTTATTGTAAAATAAGATTTAGCAACAAGTAGCAACGTATAGCCGCCATTAGCCACCACTAACGCTAGTTCACCTAACGTCTAGTTAAACCATAGTTAGATGTTCCACACGAGACGGCCGCGTCTATACATCTTTTCTTCACATCCAAGTGTGTGTAATGTCGCCTCGCATTCTCGTGTACAAAACGACCAATTTAACCAGATCCCTCTGTACACTTCTCCTACCTCAATGTTGAAACAGTTACAATGCGCATAGGGGGGTGAGGGAGGTCATCTTATGTTGGTAATGGATCGTACATATTTCTGCAATTGATTAGGCGGGGGCGGTTGCCATGGCGACGGACTGCACCGTCCACGTCCCCCGCTCGCCTCGTCCCCGTCTCACCCCCGCCTCTCCCCGCGACTCCGCTCATTGTGCAGACTAAGTTATGTTCAAATTGACACATTACTTACAACTTGGGACTTTATGAAGTGCTTCACAATTGAAGGGTTAACTTTATAAATGGGAGAAAATGTGTTTCTTTCTGACCACCTGGTTTTTTATTTCTTGAAAGGAGAAACTAATTGACGGATGGACGGTCTGGACCAAGAGTAGGTTGATTTCATCTCAGTGCCTGGGCACTGATGATATCAACCTACTCTAGAAGTTGCTTTACTTTGCATATGAGTTTTCATCCTATAACCCTCGAGTCTCTTTATCAGCCTGTATCGGTCCACTGCTGGACACAGGCCTCTACTATTTTTTGCCACAACAGTCGGTCCTCTGCCTTCCATCCAGGGTTGGTATTAACCAAATAGGGAAGAAAAAAAAACGTTAATTTGCATACTTTATGGCAGCAAATTAACGATTAATTTTCCTCATCGATTCAGGGTCCTAAAGTACTCTGTGAGCACGTGAGTTTTGAATTCTCTTTGATTTTTATTTTTTACATTTAACTAATTGTAAATGTTAATAAATCTAATGACGTAATTATTGTTAATATTTGAAAGTTATTTACTATTTAATGTTACAATTTAAATCCAAAAGGACCAATGTTCTCAATTTTAGATTAAATACGTTTATGTATGTATACGGTAAAAGAAAGAAAGACAGATTTTTTATTTCCACGAAAAAAAAACTGTGATGCAACACTGATTTTCAACGGGACCATGTATGTTATTCTTTACTTTCACTCAGGCGCGGATCCAGAACTTTGTTCTGGGGGTGGGGGCAAATTTGACTCAATCAGTCAAGTGTGAGTCGCTCGCATGAAGGGGGGGGGGGTGCATTTGATTCAACACAGGTACACCTACCACCACTGAGGGGGAGATCCAGTTTAAAAATTCTCAAATTCCCCCAAAAAAAGGTGATCCTGTTGAGTCGGAAGGGAGGGGGGGGGGGGTTTGGATTTGCCCCTGTTGCCCCACCCTTGTATACGCGCTTGCTTTCACTCATATAATAAATTGGCATCAATGCCTAACTGACATTTAACACATTCGTACAAATTCTTGTAATTTTACTGCGCTATTAGTTTTTAAAGGAAGCATGGCTGGTACCCTCGATGTGCCATCGTTTATTTATAGTTCTCACGGCCTCGATACTGTTTATAGCACGTTAAGGCAATCTCCTTGATTGATTTATTCACTAACGTTAATTGAAATATCAAATAATCACGAAACGATCAGATATTCATACCGGCGAGTGCAGGCTTCGCGGAAATCGATTAGTTATAAGAAGCGAGCGACTGGGCGCTCAGGCGGCCTTCGCATTAGTACCGCTTATATTGTGATTGGTTATGAATTGATAACTAGTGCTTCTATAGATAGTTGTAGATATTATCAAGGTAGACTTCAAAGTGCGCTAAAAGATTGACATAGATAGGAAATTAAAATAAATAAAAAAATAAAAAGTGTTTATTGTCGCTAGGTTACAATTTTTGTTTTTACCTTAAGTACGTATAATAATAATTGCTGATTATAGCGTTCTTTCGTTTCATCAAAGCACTGCTGTTTGTATTGCCACCCTTATAAAATGTATGACATAGGGATTCAGGTGAAAACGTATAATTGTAACCCTAACGGACTCATTTTCAACGCACAGCTCAAACCACTGAATGTATTTAGATGAAATTTGGCTCACAGATAGTTCTTATTAGAGACTAGCTATCCCGGCAAATTTCGTACCGCCCCGTTGTTTTTTTTTTTGCGTAGAACCTTCTACAGAGTATCAGAAAACTAAGGAAAAAATAATGTATGAAATCGGTTAGTCCTAAATCGGGAAAAAGCTAGAACCAGTGGTAGGTACCAAAACACGACAGTTACATTTAAACACAGTTACGAACCCCAACACTGCAAACCCTCAATCTAAGAATGCAATAAACGAGCACAAAATATTTTCAATCAGTGAGCGAGTGAACCAATCAGATACCTGCCTTTAATTGCCGCCTGTAATTGGGGGCCATATTGTCTGCGAGCCTCTAAAATAGAGCCAGAGCCATCGGGTTTCAAGTTAATTTGCTCACTGGAGGCTAATCTCACGCCTAATTATTGCCCCCCACCCTTAAGGGGAGGGGGCACCTGCCAATGGATAAATTGATTCGTTGATCTTTAGTGGTGCGGAAGTACGTTAACTTTTGTGAGGAAGGTAGGTGTTTATGTATGTTTGGGTGTTTAATGTTGTGATAAGAGTGTTTGTAATATTCTTAACAAAACCTGATGATTGAAAAGTAAACTGAAATGGTAAAGTTATAAAAGTTTAGACGATGGTTCTACTTGGTATGCAGATGTCCACGTTCGTAGCATCATATATTTTAGGACTCCTAAACCAAGTATCTTAAATACATGTGAAAACGTATCTTCTCACTCTTATATTTTCACATATGACTGCCTCTGTGACACGGTGGGAGTGTTTCCTACTGCTACGCATGAGGTAGTGGGTTCGATTCCCACACGGGACACCACTTTGTGTGATCCGAGTTTGGGTGTACTTTGTGTGTCCGTCACTTGTATGTTTTGTAAAGTCTCCCGCGATACAGGGCTTGTAACATACTGCGGGAGTCGTCTTTAAAAAATAACATATAATAAAGTTAAATAACTTTCAGAATAATAATTACTATTATTCTAGAAATTAAATAACATAAAAAGATGTGAAAATATGATGATGATGAATGAAGAAAAAAACATGATTATGAGCCACCATTGTCTTCAATTTCGGATTCAAGAAATTTGATAAAACTGAACATTTAGGCGATTTATACAAAAAAATAAAATGACTCGATTTGGGAGCGTGTGTCGACTTAATTTATTAGAAAATGCTAAGTTGAATTTTATTGATTGTAGTTAGTGGGTACTTTAAATAATATAAGAAAATTAAACTAATAATTAGGAAATTAATTAAATGAATAACAAGATTTTCATAGCTTTATAATTTTCATTAAAGTGTAATCAAACGCACAAAGAATAATTACAGTCATTGATAAATGTATCTAAGTTATAATATGAAGTTCACGGCAAGTGGAACAAAAAAATGATAGTATTAATAGATGACGGAACATGATACGCTTGTCACTTGTAATAATGAGGGGACAAACCTACAGACGATCTGAAAACGATGTTTATATGAATGCCGTAAAAGGTGAGATATTATCAATATTCAGTTAGGATTTTTGATGGATCTTTCATTGAAAGTATCTACTTTATAATGTAGGCTTCTTTGTATGAATGTGTAAATAAAGACGCTTAAAACAAAATTGCCAACTTTAATTTAACTAACATTATAAATGCGAAAGTTTGGATAGAAGGACGTTTGTTACTTAATTATGTCATTACGACCAACGACACAGAGATAGATTATTGTCTGATACAGCACTTGTGCTGTTTTTATTTCTAAAAAATACGGTTCCAGTGGGATACTTATATTTGATACTAGCTGTCCCGCGCAACTTCGTTTGCGTAAATTTTCCCCATTTTCGCAACATTTCTCATTGCTGCTCCGCTCCTATTAGTTGTAGCGTAATGTTATATAGCTTATAGCCGTCCTCGATAAATGGGCTATCCAACAGTGAAATAATTTTTCAATTCAGATCAGTACTTTCTGAGATTACCGCGTTCAAACAAACAAACAAACTCTTCAACTTTATAATATTAGTATAGATTCAAAAAATCCTCGCGAATGAAGTCCCGGCCAATAGCTAGTAGTAAATAAAACAATTAATTAAGAACTATAAATGAGTCAGTAATTTAAAATAAACACCTAATTGAATCAGTGCAATCGTTTATCGATAGTACTAGCGTGTCGATGGCAAGAATGGAGCGCCCTAAACACCGGACCTACCGTAACGAGCAGCCGAGTGTCGCGAGAGGCTTAATTACGCCGCCCGGACCACGCAGGGGGTGAGGTAACCCTCACTACGACGGGGAGGGGGGGTGCGGAGAGGTGCACGCAGAGGGGGGGGGGAATAAGTCTAGCGAGGGATCGTGCATAGAGGTGTTTGCTTATAAACGATGTTTGTTTTGCACGTACGAGTATGCTTATATTGAATCAAGGTATTGAGGTTATTATTAATTGTATTATTCATGAAAATACTTTGGTATTTATAAGAGAATGTTGAAGCTAATTACCATCTATCGATTGACCATTTTTTATCATAACTTTGTTAGTAGGAAAGTATAAGAAATCGGGATCTGGGTAGGTATGAACATAATATACCTTTCAAGGACTGTTTATCTTAGAGGTGGATGAAAGTAAAAGATGATTCACATTGAAACTATCAATAGAAATGCATAAAAAATACTCACATATTCAAACACCGTTCCTTTAAATACTCGTAGGTATAAATCACACCCTTTTCTCGTATGCAAAGGGGTTCGCTCTTATATTCAAATACATTATGTTGTTTTAATGTTTAAGGGTTAAAAAAGGCGTAACTTAAAAGAGGGTGAGTTAGCTATCTGATTGACACAGTTGTAGGTAATGTAAGCAGTGATAAATAATAGTTATGTACAATACAAATTGCTAAAGTGTTACATTTTAGCCATTTGTATTGTACTTAATGTTTTGACTGCCTTTGCTTTACTTATGTAAAGAGAATTGTAGCTCATGAGACAAACATCTACGAAATTCAAGTAAAAAAAGTATTAAGCGTTTTCTGACGTTCCTAGTACCTAAACCTTAGATAGTTCTAAACGATTAAGAAAATAAATTGGTTGACATCAAAAAAATATTGTGAGAATTATCACTTTTCGTCTGACCATAATTTATGAATGCAGTCATTATCTTTATATAAGGTAAATTTCCTAAGAAGTTAGGTTGGTTGGACTTAATTTTGTTAAAAATATAAATTCTTATGTAATCTGAGGAACGGACCACAGCTCGTACTCATCTCTTAGTTATTTGGTTTAATCGTGTTTATTCCCGCCTCAGATATAGTCAACACAAAAATACCATTCGCACAACATGAAACCGTTACAATGGCACGTTGCTACGCTCCCGGGTCCCAACCCTCTTTCTTTTATACAAATGCAGATATCGACCGTCTCTCCCTACATAATGAGTCGCACTCATCAGCTTATGCAAATAGTCCCAGCCTCCCTAGCTACATGCGACGCGCCGCAGGGGAGGGCGCATCGATCGGAGATGCAACGTTCCTGCATGCATAATATATGCAAGCACCCTCGGCTAAGTGAGAGCGCATAATGTTATGTCAAACAATAGCGATGGTTATCAATCATAATTTGGATGCAGATTATGTTAGTAACGTTTTTTGTAGAATTTATTTGCTCCAGACAACAGATTAAGGAAAAAAAGGGGATTTATTTTCTGCATGTTGGAATTTTACCTACTAGTCATTTTAAACTCTCGAATGAAATAAAGGTTTTAGTCTAACATTTTGCTCTTCTGTGGCGTAGTCGGTTTTGTACAAATTTATATTTCTTTAGAAAGCAAATGCAACACTTGCGATTTGTTTTTGAAAAATAGTGCTAAGTTCGAAGTCAAGTTTAATAAACATTAGTTATTGCTGTAATTAATGTTTTTATTTGTGACATTTTAATCTAAATAAGTATTTTCTTATAAGGTTTCGTGATATTAACATTGACCCTTCAGACCCACCAGTTTTTAATATTATTTGCACCTTGATTAAAACTGATATTTGCACTTTAAATAAAAGTGTTATTTCCACTTTTATTTAATATTAATCGCATCATAAATAAAATTGATAATTTTGCACTTTTGTGATCTTTAATTCTCATCGTCTGCTTAGTGATTTATTGTTCACTAGCTGTGCCCGCGACTTCGTTCGCGTGGAAGTTGGGTTTATATTAAGGTAGTTTATATTACAATTTAACTTCTGTGTAAAACATATTGGAAACATGCTCCACAATGCTCTGTGGCATCTATGGATATTAGGGCCTAGGTCTAATCAGGGACCTTTTTTTTTTTTTTTTTGGTCTGGCGGGAAAAATTCCTGACGAACACCCCCACCGTCCGGAGAAGACGGTGGAGGTAGTGTGAAAAACCCGCCGTGTATCGCTCGCCACCTTCGCGGACGGGCCGCCGGAATTTGTTATACCGTCGGCGGCCCGCCCAGTGGCAATGCCCGGACGCGATGTTGTAGCGTTCCGGGCATTTCACACCTACGCGGCTCCTGGATATACACAGGGCGCCGCGCCTCCACGGAAGGCCGCGGGCGGGGCAGATTACCCCGTACGCCCGCCCGCAGCCCCACCTAAGGCGGCATCAGGCGCAGATATGCGCGCCGACGCCGCCCGGTTCGCCGGCGACGGAGCGGATCCGCCAGGGAGCTCTCTTCCCTGACGCGCTCCGCCGCCTCCTTCTGCGAGATGATGTCCTCACAGAAGGATGCGACCGCATTCCACGACCCCTCGCTCCGGAGCATGGACAGAACCACGGCCGGCAGCGAGAGGTCACTTCAGACCACTGCGGTGAGAACTCGACGTTGCCCCTCCCAAGCTGGACAATGCTGGAGGGTATGCTGCGCCGAGTCCTCACCGCAGTACCAGTGATGGCAGGCGGGACTCGGTTCCCTCCTAGCGACCGCGTGCAGGTACTTCCCGAAGCACCCGTGCCCGAAAAGGACCTGCACCAGCCGGAAGGAAAGGGTCCCGTGCTGCCGCCCTGCCCACTCCTCCAGGACCGGCTGGAGCGCCTCCACGGTTCGAACACCTGCGCGTGGAGCCTCCAGCCGGCCCTGCCACCGGGCCATGATTGCCCGGTGGGCCTCACCGCGCCAAGCGTGTAGCTCCTCGGACAGGGGCACCGAACCCCCTGCCCGAACAGCCACCGCCCGCTAATCAGGGCCCGACCTATGGCAAGGCAAGCCAAGCAAATGCCCAGTGCAGCAAAATGAAGGGCGACAAAGTTTATGGCGCAGACGGTTAGAAGACAAATTATAATAGTATTTTACCAAAATGATTTGCATCACATCAAATATTACTATTATCGGTTTCGGGTTAAATGAAGCCCGAAACCGCCCAAGTACTCGCGCGAAATAGGGCTAGTGTGAGATAAGTTTTTAAAAAAATATCCTGTTTTTAAAACATTGCATTCCCGCGGTACTGTGATGCGTGTTCAAACAAACAGACAATATTCAAACGTTTCTAAAAGATATACTGAATTAGTATCTACCTATATCTTTTAGAAACGTTTAGTTTAAATACTAAACTTATTTCTTTATAATGTCTACATTGGTTACTACTACAGTTTCTCGGATGCGTACAGGTTGGAATGCGGGGTTAGGCAGGGTGGGTTAAGTTCTCCCAAGCTTTTCAACCTGTATGTAAATGAGCTGATACTTGAGCTCAGCGGTGCTCAGGTCGGATGCTCAGTTGATAATATTTGTGTGAATAACATTAGTTACGCTGACGACATGGCACTGCTCGCTCCAAGTGTTAGTGCATTGAGGAGACTGTTAGACATTTGTGAAAAATATGCAGACAATCATGGCCTCAAATATAACAGTGTGAAAAGTGAATACTTGGTTTTCAAGGCCTCCGGTAAGTGTCCATCTTGTGTGCCAACAATAACTTTAAATGGGGTTGAGTTGAGGCGAGTTCCGCAATTTAAATATCTTGGGCACTACCTTACTGAGGACCTTGACGACCAAGTGGACATTGAAAGAGAGCGCAGGGCAATGGCGATCAGGAGTAATATGCTGGCCCGTAGGTTTGCTCGCTGTAGTAACGATGTCAAAGTTACCTTGTTCAAAGCGTATTGTCAATCGTTCTACACGAGCAGCCTGTGGGTCAAGTATACCCAGAGTACGCTCAATAAGCTGCGCGTACAATATAACAATGGCTTTAGGATGCTATTAGGGCTGCCCCGCTTTTGTAGCGCATCTAGCATGTTTGCGGAAGCTAGAGTAGATGGCTTTCATGCCATTATTCGCAAACGGGTTGCCTCTCTCCTTAGCAGACTGCGGAGCAGCACTAATGGCATCCTGAGAGTCATTGCTGACAAGTACGACTCCTGTATTATGAAGGAGTTCGTAAAAGTAATTGTTAAGTAAGATGTTACTAACGTAGGTTAAGAATAATTGTTACTAACACTATGGATTTTCTTATCTGATAATAAATGATTATTATTATTATTATTATTATTATTATTATTATTGGTGAATTAAAAAATAGGTGTGTCAACCTGTCGTAGCCGAGGATAGAACAAAGTGGCGTGCAATTAGAGAGGCCTATGTCCAGCAGTGGACTGCGATAGGCTGATGATGATGATGATGATGAACCTGTCGTTAATTAAGATCATCATAAATTCATATCCCTCTACGTAAGAATTTCAGATTTATTTTTTAAATCAATTTACCTGATTCTGTTTCATTTGTATTTAAACGCCATCTATTTTCAAAACTGGATAAGTTTATTTTAATACTTGATGACTTTAAATTAAATTATACTTAAACTATCATGCATATTAAACGTAGGTAAGCAAGGTATTTAACCTAAAATTATTCACGCGATTAAGACCCGTAATATATATATATTCATAATAGCTGTGCCCGCGACTTCGTTCGCGTGAAAGTCGGGTTTAAATTAAGGTAGTTTAGGTAACGAAATAACTTCTGTGTAAATATGTTGGAAACAGTCCTGTTGACTAAATACTTACTAAATAAAAATCGATCTGTTCTATTCTTTTAGATAGTTAGTTTGGTGTGCGGCTTAAGAAGTGGGTTTTCTGTTGTTTTTGTTTTATTCTTTCAACGTTATACCTACTTATTACCTAATAATTTTTAATAGAATTTGTACGAAAATGTTGTTACTTCTCATGTGATCGTAAACTTGTAAAGCCTAAGTACTTAACTGTGTAATAGTTTTCTTTATAATTGTAGTGTTTATACTACTACCCTGAATTTTTTCACATACCCAACATCAACCATTTAGCTGGCAGGGGGACACTTGACTCTAACAAAAATGTTCACTATAAAGCCTAATATTATACACAAAGGAATCCTTAAATCTAAAAATAGTCTTCACAAACCCTAAACGCTTTTTAAAAGACCTATCTAATGATACCACACACGATGGGGTAGGTAGGTGAGAAAAAAATCACATCCCCACTTTACATATAAGAGAGGTACCCTTAAAAAAATAATGATTTTCAAGATTTTGTTCTTTCACTTTATCGGCGTTAGTAATTTATTCATGCAAAAGTTGCAACCTTCTAGCACTAACAGTCTCTGAGCTAAGCTGCGGACGGACGGTCTTAATGACGTATTAATGGTCTTATTACAAAGCTTAGATAGTCCGTGGACCAGCTGATACCAAAGGATCTAGCAATCAGCCACAGATTATAATCAATTTAGTTCATTCATTGTTCTTATCATTCAAATATAACGTTCCGTTTTATACCAATGTAATTTGAAAGTATAGTTTTCATTGAGAATAAAATATTTAGACGTTCTATGTAGCTAAATTATTCGCCAGCACTACGTAATTTTCAAAATAATAACCTGACATAAAAGCCCTCGGCCTGCAATTTACGAAAAATCAAATAGATTCTGTCAGGATCGGAACGTTACATAAGTAGTTGTCATCAGTACTAAAAATGTAAACAAATGATGTTAACCTAAATTTAATTAACTCAGACATTATTAAGGATGTTATAAGTTTAATCTGAGTAATTATAGCGCCCAAACACTTAGAGGAACTTTGATGCGAGTTTTTAATACAAAGCTAGTTTCATTGGAACAGGTCTTAGCATGGAAGGATACTTACTCAATAAGATATTCCACTTTTGATATACTTACTGTTTTCTTTGTTGCACTCGTAGTTCTGAATGTATTGGGGGAAAGTATGCCTAGATTCAACATAGGTACTGAAGCTTCGGCTGAAGCACAACAAACAATTGAAACAAATTTTATGAATATATTTATTATTTAATATCAGTGAGCTTGCTATGAAATTAAATTCTCAAATAACTACATAGAATCATTATTTATTAGATACCATTTATTCTCCCTAAGAACAGAGTTCATTTTCATGAGAATCATAAATATAATTATCTAAACTGTTAGGTAGCACTTAATAGTTATTCCATTTGACAACACAATGGATGTTAACAATTTCAATAACCTGTAACCATTCTGTCCTCCCTGTTCAAACTATGTTCGAAAAGGAATATTGAGTTGATATCCCTTATTTCTATTTAGATAACTAGCTTTCCCGCACAACTTAGTCTGCATAAATCTTCCCTGTTTTTGCAACATTTCTCAATGATGCTCCATTCATATTGGTTGTAGTGTGATATTATATAGCCTATAGCCTTCCTCAACAAATGGGCTATCCAACAGTAAAAAGTTCAAAAGAATTAGTAGTTCATGAGATTACCGCGTTCAAACAAACTTTTCCGCTTTATAATATTAGTATAGATATTTATTTTACAATAAATTTTAAATTGTATGCATTTTTTGTATAATATATAAACAGTGATCAATAATATATTTATTTAATAAAATTGATAATTCTATATTTAGATCCACCTTATAGTTCACTAGTGTATTTTTAATAAGGCATTTTATGTATAAATATATAAACAGTAATCAATCAATAATTGATCAATGTTTATTTAGATCCACTATATAGTTCACTAGTAAGTTTTAGGTACATTATACATAGAATCATTATTTATTAAATACCATTTATTCTCCCTAAGAACATAGTTCATTTTCATGAGAATCTTAAATATAATTATCTAAACTGTTAAGTAGTACATAATAGTTATTACATCACAATTTCAATAACTTGTAACCAATCTGTACTCTCTGTTTAGTGTTTAAACTATGTTTAAAGGAACATTGTAGCAATGTATTAACTAGCTGAGCTCTATTAAACATAATATTCAGTTCTTGGTACCTACCTATAACCTAAGTTTACATCTGTTTCTAGTGATAGGTATACCCATGGTTACACTTTACCAACTAAATTTTAAATTGATCAATGTTTATTTAGTTCCACTATATGTATAGTTCAGTAGTAAGTTTTAGGTAAGAAATTTTGTCTTAATGATGTTTTTATTACTTTGTTTTGTGCATTTTGAGTATATTCAACATTGGTTTTTGCCGCACTACTCCAGACCACCTATCAGACATTCCAAATGTTATTTTCCAACTTCAATATAAATAATGTGACATATTATAAGTGGAATGCATCAGATTGTTTTACATAGAGCACTAGTTAATGATACTATTGTCGAACAAAAATAATCTGTGTTGATCTTCAACTTTCCACACTGCGTAGGTACACTTCACGTCGAGTCTGGTTGACCCAAACATTCCACTTTAATTTTAGGACATCTCTGAGTTCTGTATATTAAATCTTCTCTCTCAATTCCAAGCTGTTATAAATGTTTTGAAAAACAATAATAAGCATGTATTATTAAATCTTTTGTCACACATCGCATTTCACTCGATTTTTGCGTTTATTTTGTTGCCACACCATATTTAGTTAGTTAATAATTTAAAGTCACTAAACACGCATTATTCGTCAATAATAATTGAAACTAAAATACGCAAAATTGTAAATGGTCTAACTCTCAAATTGTCAAGTTTTTGACATTTTAAGGTTATTACCATAGTTAAACTAGGGTGATCGAAAGACTAATCTATAGACCAAAGAAGATCATCGATTAAGCGATGAACCTCGTTTTGTAATAAAGATTTTCGTAGATCCATGGTTTAAACTAGAATTTTCGTCAAACCAGGTTTAGTCCAGCTTTTGGAATAAGGCGGTTTGGGTTCTGTTTTGCCATTTTGGCTAAAAATGGGGTGTATTTCATATAGTGTTACAACGCAATACTAATAATAAAACTGCTGTAACACTTTAGTAAGCAAACACAGAGCGTGTCATGTGTGTCATGCCCGCGAAAATGTCAGATATCCCTAAAGGTACGGTTGACAAACAACGACCCCCCTCCTCCCGTCACCCGAACTACTCACACTTGACCGATGTTGAGCCATTCATTAACGTTGAATTGATGAACACGTAATCTCCAACCATAACCCCAAAACATGATGCACCTGTGTGATGCGTGGTCAAACAAACGGACAGACAGACAAACATTTCTAAAAATCACAGCAATGTTTCTTTTAAAACTTCTTTTACTAAGTATAGAACGTTATTGAATACAACGCCATCTACTTTCAAGAATGTTGCCACTCAGCATCTCAAGCACCTATACCCTAATAAATGTTTTCACAAATAAGGAATTATTTGATCACGGTGAACAATTTGATTTCATAGATGGCGCTACATGTTTTTTTTTATGTGTGTAATGTCTTTTTTTTAGACGAACACATCATTTCTGGAAAATGTCGAATACTTTTTAATTATAATGTAATATTGTTTTTCATTTCTACTACGATTAATTAATTACTCTCAGCAGTGCATGCAATACCTATAAATAACTTACCTACGTGCATAATTTACTTGATTTTTAATATAAAAAAATAATAACCAAAGTAAATAAGTTACTTACGATCGAAAAAATAACTAAAACATTGAGAAAAATATTAAAAAAGGATAAAGACAATTTAAAAAAATACAAAAAGAACATAATCAGACAGCGGATTCGAGCCCGGGACTTCGTCGCCAAAGTCCGATAGCATAGCTTCGAGGCCATACTGTTCGCTACTTGCCACGTCAAAATAACTGTTCTTATGAAACTAAACAATGTTGTGTTTAGCTCCTTTTAGTTTTAGCGTGAAGTTATGTATTCCATGGGTTACAATTATAGATAATGTCTAATTGTGGAAAATTTTGTGATAAACCATTATGCTGCGACAAAAAATACGTTGCTACTCGTTCCCCATAGACGTTAGCGTAATGATTCATAGTGTAAATAATGTCCTATAGTATTTACTATAAAACTGCAAATTTTCATAAAGATCCGTTTAGTAGTTACTGTTTTATAACTAAAAATAGCTACAGACATTATCCCTTACTGCTTAGCTCCTATGGGAAAACGCGTGATAATTTATAGCCTAAATGTTAATCTGCATCTATTAGATTGCACGTGCAAAATTTCAACCGAATCTGTACGGTAGTTTTTGCGTGATGCGTGTTCAAACAAACAGACAGACAGACAGACAGACAGACAGACAGACAGACAGACATTTCTAAAAATGCAGCAAAGTGTTTGAATACTCTTTTCGAACATTTCCTAATATTTTTTTTCACTAAGTTCGGCCATGTACAGACACGTGAAATTTACAGTTTTATTATATGTATAGATGTACGAGTATTTACGAGTATTGCAAAACGTAAAAAAATATTTTAACTCGATATAAAATGTGTAATTACCTGTTCTAGTACTTGTAAATCTCTATTATTATTGTATGGTGATAGACCATGCTTAGAACTAGTCTTTGTATACTGGCCGTTCATTATTTAGTATTGTATTCTATTCCGATAGTTATTTTCCGAGCAATACCTATTTATTAAATATTCCTATTTCTTTTTCTACCTTCTTTTTTATTTTGAACGTTAATCGTTAATGTCATGGCGCGTGGGAGACCTAGCCTTAGGTGCCATAGCCATAAACTTAGGTGTTGTCAATCAAGCTTGCTCATTAAAGTTCATCGCAAACGGTTTGCTGTTAATATTAATAAATTCATATAATCCACTGTATCAAATACCTTAATATTCATATGAATTTTAAAACATACGTTTTGTAGAACGGTTTATATATTTATTAATGTAGTTATTTGTCATGGATGACACATTAACGTATAGGTTTTTATGTATTATAAATACTGTGTTCCACTTTGCTTCACACTGGGTTTCTACCACTTTCGTTTTTAAATGATGTATTTATGTTTTATTTTACATCATAAAAAATACAAGATTTACAGTTACTAAAAAAAAAACCGGGCAAGTAGGGTTCCGTAGTTGCTCATCGCAATAATGCGGACTAAGAAGTGGGTTTTCTGTTGTTTTTGTTTCACACTAGGTACTAACAACGTTATACCTATAAATATTTTTCAATGAAAGTTGTACGAAAATTATTGTTACTTTACAGCTTGCTGGTACTAAGGGGCTCTGAGCTAACCTGAGGACAGATAGACGAACTGAGCATAACTATAAGGGTTCCTTATTTACTACGGCACCCTAATGATATTTGTAATTTTAGGGTTCCGTAGTCAAACTGGTTAAATGGAACCCTTATAATAATAATAATATCTTGGGACAACTCACACAACGCTATCTGATCCCAAACTAAGCAGAGCTTGTACTATGGAAACCAGACAACTGATAAACATATTTATTTCTAAATACATACATATTATAGATAAATAATACCCAGACACAGAATCAACCATCGTGCTCATCACACAAAGTTTTATCCTGGGTGGGGATCGAACCCACGACCTCTTGCGTAGCTGTCGGATACACTTCCACCGCGCCACAGAGGCACTTATAATTTCGCCATGTCCGTCCGTCCGCAGCTTAACTTACAAACTGTCAGTGCTAGGAGGGCTGTAATTTTGCATGGACACCTACACATATTACTTACGCTGCCAAAATGAAAGAATAAAATCTTGAAAATCATTTTTTTTACGGTACCTATTTGTAAAGTAGGGATGTCATTTTATTTTAAAAACGTTTTTGAGTTGTAAAGACCAGTTTTAGATTGAGGAATCCGTTTGTAAAATATTAAGCTTTAAAGTGATATTTTTTGATAGATTCAAGTGTGTCCCCCTGCCAGCTCAATGGTTGGTGTTGGGTTTGTGAACTTACAAGTTTACGAGTAACAGCTGATCAAATGAGAAGTAACAACTGAAAATTATTATTAAGTAGGTATAACGTTGTTAATATAAAACAATAATAACAGAAACCCCACGTCATAAGCCGCATTACTCGGATGAGAGGGGGGGGGGGGGACTACGGAACCCTACATTGTGTGTGACATGCACTTGCCCGGTTTTTCAGAGTAGATTAAAGCCTAAATTAGGAAGGCTTGTACTTCAAGACGCTAAGATACTCGTCCTCTGTTGAGACCCATGTCCACAATAAATTTACGAAAATGATTTCCTATCCTAATTAAAATTATTTTACGAGGTTATTAAAGAAATTCATTCAGCAATCTAGTCTGCAAGTGTTATCAATAAAGTAATAAGCAGAGTAGGAACGCGACTTTGGCTGCACCGGACCAGCTCAATCTTTCATATAGCGATATAATAATAAATTGAAGTACATTTTACAGCGTCGTCGCCCGCTCCTCTCTGCTCCGCACCGCTCCGTTCTTTATTAAATGTACTTTATTAGTGTTTAACGCCGTTCCGATATTGGATTACAGTTTAGTGCCGCTTTACTGCGTTTTAAGGATTTCTTTCTTAATATTACGTAATTAAGCTTGATAGAGATGTTGGTACTGAAGGACGCTTCTTGTTGTTACTAGATCTTCCGCGGGCTCTACCCAGACAGTCTTCTTACCAACCGAAGCTTCAAGCTACTCATATATAGTTTTGTCAAAGTTGTTAGATTTAGATAACAGTAATAACTAAACGAAGAAATAGATAAATAATATTATTATTTTCATATTATATTAAGATTTTTGAAGCTGGTTAATTAATTAACAGCTATCAAATCTATTAGGTTTCATTTGACAGAAAACTATTATTTGATTTCAGTTTTTAGTTAAATGGTTTTTCGTTTTATTTTAGTAGATTATGCCCGATGATTCCCGCGCGTTATGTTTGTTTCCCCCTTAGAAATCTTTTTATGCGTCTTGTTTATATCACGAAAAAACAGAATAGTTTTAGCTATCTAGGTTCAAGGATTTAGGCTGGGCGTTGATAAGAGAATAAATGAGTTGGGACTTACATTTTTATCAATAAGACTAGCTGACCCTGTAAATTGCTTACCATTTAAAACTGAATGTTCTTAAGGAGGCATTAGCCGAATTTTTCATTTAGCACAGGAGCGCACTGCAAAATAAAGTCGAATATTAGTTCGTACATATGTTAAATTACGAGCGCCATAACAATGACAATAAGAAAATTCTCGTTTTTGGATTTTTTTAGAAACTTTAAGTATTTTTACTTGTTAATATTAAAACATATACTTAATTATTTTTTTCGAGTCCTTTTGTTTTTTTTCGTGTCCACGCACATTTATTTTCGTGTCCTTAAATTAAATTTTTCTATGTTATTTTTTGACAGAGCCGAGTCCTGCTTCGCCTAATCTACAATTAATCTGTAATGACGATTCCCTTTTAAATTGCTCATTTTATTGGCTGGTTGTTTGGCTTATACCTTATTTTCTTTTTTTATAGCAACAAATTATAAGGCGAATAAAAAAGAAATCCAGGGGCACCTTTTTTCGAGAGCGCACTACCTGAACTAATTTTCTTTTTGCTTTTATACAAAGACGACTTATGGTACAAGCCGTGTATCGCTGGGGAATTTACAAACATACAAGTCACGGACACAAAATACAGCCAGACTTAGAACAACAATTTGTGGATCACACAAAGTGGTGTCCCGTGTGGGAATCAAACCCACGACCTCTGGCATAGCAGTCGGACACACTCCTACCGCGCCTAAGTACTCTAAGTATAGGATAAAATACTTTTTGATCAGTGCTATTTTGTCATAAAGCACTTAGCACTGTTTAGCGATGTACCAGGGCGTTATAAGCCGCTGTTCCGCAATAATTCGGTGCGCGTGTGCCTCCAGCCTCTCTGCAGAACGGAACAAAGGCCCTAGTTGCCGGAATCCAATTTAAAAGTAGCGTTTACTTCACCGTGTAATCGTTAGTGGACGTTAGGCGGCCGGCATGCGGACGACTTTCGGCTCAAGTGGTGGCCGATCAAAGGTTTTCATTTATTTTCACTTGCTGTATAGCTTTTTATTTACGTTGAATACGTGGTTCTTGGTGAAGGAAACAGGCGTAAAGGAATCCAGGAGTTACCTGTGGTTGTATTTATTATGTCTATGTATTAAACAGAACATAGAAGGCATTTTAAAACTGTATATCATACATACCACATTTTGGAGTCGAACGAATACTTACTACTATAAAATGCTACTACACTATACTATTCTTCTTTAAGAATATCACATAGGCTATAATAAAAACTATTTAAAAAACACCGACTTCGACAATAAATACAAGGTAACTAAAAAGCATTAACTAAAATAAGTACAACAACAATTTTCATTTTATTTTTTGTTTGTAATTTATCTAAGTTACAATAGCATAATTGAAACTGCTCTAAAATTTTTAAATCGGTCCAGCCTTCTTCGAGTAATCGGGCAACAAACATAAAAACAGTCAATTTGAGAACGTCCTCTATCTTTAAGTAAGATGAAAAAAATAAATTTAAGGGGGGCTAAGTCGCGGGGAATATTGTTGTGCATTGGTATATTATTATATCGTTTATATTAAGTAGGATTACCCAAAGTCCGGCACAAAAAAGAGCCATTTTAAAATCTCTTAATATTTATGTTAATAATTCAGTGGATATTGGCACTTACAAGAAAATACTCACTTAAAAATGTGGCTATTATGCTTTAATTAAAAAAAAAAACCGTTAATAATTTCTATCTCTATAGAATGTAACGAAGTAGTGTCACAAATATTTTTATTAGAGACACATTGGGACTTACGCGCTTATTACACTACACTGAATCAGGTGTCCCTAAACCCTTAAAAAGAGAGGTGTAGTAAGAGTTAGGGCTCTAACAAATTTTTAAGGCCACCTCGATTTAGGGTCTTCATTCAGGGTAGTGTAATATCTACACGTTTAAATACTAGCAGTAAGACTGAATTGATTTCAAGATGAAATTTGAATGATTTCAGTTTGTATGCGATAATTTGTTAGTAGTGTCATGCAAGTTGCACCTCTGTACTGCGCCTTATAGTGCAGGCGGGTGTGTCGCGGGCGAGGCCGGGGGGCGGATGGGTGCCGTGACGCGGGAGCAGGGGGGCCGGCCGCCCAGCAGCCAATATTATACGGCCGTAGTTAGCGCGCACTGATATTAAGAATTCCACAGTGCACAGAGTAGTTTGTAGACTTTGTAGCTATGGGATGTCGGTTTTAAAACAAATGATATTTTTCTGAAAAATAAAACGCGAATTAAAATTTATTTATTGTTTATTTCATAGCATACATATGAACTCACTTTAGTTTTATTTGCTTTAGTTGAAATAACTTTGTCTCTTACTCGTCACCATCAAAGGCTGATTTATGAAATGACAACACTTCTATTACAACAGATATGTTAGCATGTCGAATACCCTCAATTTACTTTCAGTTTGAAGTTTTAAATTCTAAAATTAATTGTCATTTGGTCAGTAATATTAATGTGAAGAAGTTTGATGACGGTTAAGATCTTTATCTCAGTGGTCAAGAAAGAAATAGGGTGTAATTAAATTGTCCATAATAAAATGTCGATTTGTTATGCTTGTTGTTACACAGGACACAAATGCGTGTGCCTAAAACGCACCATCAAATAATATTTGAATACATACTTATTATTACATACTTCACCTATTTTGTTTTCTTAAACTTCACCTAAAATTACAATATTTTTAACAACAATCAGTACAACGTATTATTTATTTAGTCTTAATGTAATCTCCCATTGTCTTCCTAATGAACCAATCTCTGTTACCGCACATTGCTCTGCATTCTGAGATTGGAGCGAACGGCACAAAGTTGGTAATTGAAAAATCTTTCCGGTCCCCGTTACCCTCCCCCTCACATCCCCTCAGCCGTGCCTCACCCCCCCCCCCCCTCCTGTCAGAGGAGGAGCGCGTGGAATTAAACTGAAACTGTAATTACATGTGTTATGTTTAATTGGAAAATGGACGCTCTACGAGACTCGTAGACGTATGATAAAGGCTTCTTTGTTTAAAGATGGTTTTAAAACAACGAGAGTTTTCTAAGTATATTTTTTTGTACTTTATAAAATTTATAAATACAAGAATCTTTTTAATTGTTTTAGTTGTTCCTCCATTAAAATTAGCTTAGTAATTTATTATATTAAAACTTCAACCCGGCCGGAATTCTATTCCTATCTGTATTAATACTACGTACAGAAGTGAGTACAATAAATAATCTATAATAATATTATAAAGCTGAAGAGTTTGTTTGTTTGAACGCGGTAATCTCAGGAACTACTGATCCGAATTAAAAAACTTCACATAGCCTTAGCGCTTCGTTGGATAGCCCATTTATCGAGGAAGGCTATAGGCTATATAACATCACGCAAAAAGCAATGATAAATGTGGCAAAAACGGGGAAAATTTACGTAGACGAAGTTGCGCGGGACAGCTAGTAACTAATAATAATTGTCACGTTCATAATATTAGTCTGATAAAATAGATGTGCCGTCCTTCACATGTGGAACTGGATAAAAAATAACACAGTGAATGATGTTTCTACTGGTTTCCACTATTCATTGCCTGCAGTAACTGTAACAGCAGAGCTGGTTTGGCTACCATTAACGCAGGGTGGGGTATAGGAAGAAGTCCTATCGATCCGAAATTGCACTTATGCTTTATTGCAATAACACGTTTTTGTTGCCCTTCGTCGCAGGAGACTTTATATACAAACAATTGAGGAAAATAAGAATAATTAATCACGCAAAGTTTTTTCCCGTCCGGGAATCAAATATGCAATCTACTGCACAGTAGTCGAATGCGTTACCACTGAGCCACAGAGACAGTTGTGTTTTCAATCGACTTCAAAAAGGATGGAGGTTCTCAATTTGACTGTATGTTTTTTTTTGTATGTTTTTTCACCGATTACGCAAAGACTGACTAAAAAAAATCTTTTTGTGTTTGAAAGCGTATATTTCCAAGTTGGTCCCATTGTCATCAGATTACAATCTGATGATGGGATCCTGGAGAAATCGAGGGAACTCTTCAAATATTAAAGGCACACCTACAGTGATTTAGGTATATTTCATAGCGATTCGTGTATTTACTCTTAAAAAGAACCAATTGGTGAAGTGGAACTGATGATGAAGACCATCAATGACGACCTATTCAATATTTCACAGTTGGCGATTCAGTTACTTTAATATGGTATTGAGTAGCAACATTTTAAAGTTAGTGCCGAATAAAACATACAGACTACTATTTCCTGGCACCAACTTCAAAATGTTTAATATGTGTCGGTTAGTATATGTAAGTATATTATTTTTTGCTTTTTAGTTGCCTAGTATTTATTTTTGAAGTCTTCAATATTTTTTTGTAAAAAAGTTGTTTATATTTAAAAAATCCTTTTTAGGGTTCAGTAGGCAAAATGGCAAAATGGAACCCTTGTAGTTTCGTCATGTCCGTCGTTCTGTCCGTCCATCCGTATGTTACAGGCCTTTTACTCAAAGGCTACGCAATGAATATTATGAGCGCCCTAGTCGATGATTCTAACACACAAACGCGTGTATGAGATCGCAAGTCATATCTTAAAATTAATATCAATTCGCTTTATTATAAACTAGGCCTGTAGGTAGGTAGTCATAATTAAAAATAAATAAATATTTTGAAAGTTATAACTTTCAAAGTATTAATTTATTTTCAATTATGGTTAACAAAAAACTTATTTGCTAGAGTAAATATGTTTAGAAATAATTACTACAAAAGTTGCATGAATTGTTTCGCTCCCTTTATCTTTCGAACCATGTGACCAAAACCATGTGATCGGTCAACATACGCTCTTCTGCTAGTGCAATTATTCAAATGGTTTTTTTTTCATATGTTGTGCATTTATTTGAAATAATGGCTGTGGAACTAGACACTCTTGCCCGGTTTTATTTGCTACTTATTTGCGCTAACTAATATTTCAATGAAGTAATCTTTGTATAATAGACTAGCTTATTACCCGCGGCTTTAATCGCGTAGATGCCAGATTGTTATCAAAATATTTAAACGGCAAAGGTTCATACTAACTTTGCACCCCCGTTTTACCCCCTTAGGGGGTGAATTTAAAAAAAAAAACTTACTTAGTGCTCCCCTACATTATAAAAGGAACCCCTGATCAATATTTCAAGTTTCTAACCCTTGGAGAAATACTTTTTTATTATGATAACAACTATTCTGAAAAATAATTAAATCAATGGTCGATTATAATTGCTATTCACACCTAACAAACAGATATATTTACGCAACACCATAACAAACACATAGGTGATTCAAAAACCCGAGCTGTCATACGAGTCGGCCGGCGGTGGGTTAGTTATTCACCCACCCCCACTCCGCGGTGGACAGCGCCCCTGCCGAGGGTGGGGGGCCATTCGTCAGCTCTCTCAGAAATGTTTTCATTTTTATTTCATAAATAAAGAGTGGAATTCTGGCTGGCGTGTAATGAGGGTGCGGTGAACGATAGTTTGCTTTTTGAGCTTAAATTCAAATTTCATTATTTACTAAACAAAAAATTTCGTTATTTACTACACTTCTGATAAGTTCGGTTCCACATTCACTTGAACCTGCATAGAGGCCTAACCTATATTAAACCAGATTGCAAACAACTGCACTTGTAATTTAACTATGAGATTTTTTTTAAATATACAATAAAAATTGCAATTTAGGTAGATATTAGGTATTTTCGATATAATTTTCGCAGACGTCAAATTCGTAGATGCATTTTTAGAATTCTTTGTTTTATTTATTTATATATCTATATTTTATAAGTTGTCAAAAATTAGAGGTAAAATTGTTATTTTCGTAGAGACCTAGAGTAACGGTAATTTTAAATGATGTCATTTGTAGATGTTGTTTTCAAGGAGGTCATTTTCAAAACAGTTTTTGGTTTAGGATGTTATTTTCGTATTTGGATGTCATTTCAAAAACCTTACTTTCAACTAATATTAAACTCAAATTAGCTTAACGTGACTGATAAGTTATTAGAATATTGGCCTAAGTTGCATCGCCATAATGAATTGTATAGAGTAAGTTAAAGTATTATTTTCTTATTCAATTCCCGTTAACAAAAACTAAATAAAGAAAACGGTTGTCTGTGAAGTCGGTTTACGGACGATAATTTCACATAATAACGTCATATGAAAATATTTATGACAAATCGTCATTCACGTTGCTTAGCAACTAATCAATAACGTGACCGTTGCTACGTGACACTTTTTCATGCGTGATTGCTTCATCGATTTATACGTCATCATGTCAATAATATGATTGGACTTGAGAATTCATGGTGTTAGATATAGGCTCACATTACATTAAGTCTTATGAAGATGAGGTAAAAAGGAACGACTCACAATTTACATAATTATGTTTTTCCGGCAGATATTAACTTTTATTTATCACGAGCTGTCCCGCGCAACTTCGTTTGCGTAAGTTTTCCTCGTTTTTGCAACATTTTTCATTGCTGCTCCGCTCCTTTTGGTCGTAGCGTGATGTTATATTACCTATAGCCTTCCTCGAGAAATAGGCTATTAAACAGTAAAATACTTTTTTTAATTCGAACCAGTAGTTCCTGAGATCATCGCGTTTAAACAAACAAACTCTTCAGCTTTATAATTTTAGTATAGATATCTTTATATATACACTAGCTGACCCGCGCAACTTCGTCTGCGTAAATTTTCCCTTTTTTTACAACATTTTTCATTGCTGCTCCGCTCCTATTGGTCGTAACGTGATGTTATACCCTTCCCCGATAAATGGAATATCCAACAATAAATATGTTTTCTATTCGGCTCAGTAGTTCCTGAGATTATCGCGTTCAAACAAACAAACAAACTTTTAGGGGGATGAAAAATAGATGTTGTCCGATTCTCAGACCTACCCAATATGCACACAAAATTTCATCAAATTCGGTCAAGCCGTTTCAGAGGAGTATGGCAACGAAAACTGTGACACGAGAATTTTATATATTAGAAGATATTTTCGACCGGAGAGGAAAAATGATTAAATTACAAAATGGCTATTAAAAAATAAGGGTTGATCGTAGAAGGGTGAAAATTGAGGATTGTATGTATTTTTGTATGTTGTATCATAAAAAAATAGAAATTAAAAATTTTGTCTAAAAAATAAAAAAATAAAATTTAGGGGTGGACTACCCCTAACATTTAGGGGGATGAAAAATAGATGTTGTTCGATTCTCAGACCTACCCAATATGTACACAAAATTTCATCAAAATCGGTCAAGCCGTTTCGGAGGAGTATGGCAACGAAAACTGTGACACGAGAATTTTATATATTAGATAAGCTGTAGGAGCTAATTCATGTTTTATTCTGGAGGCTTGCATGTTAATATTACCCATACGCATATTATGTATATGGATAATAAATGAACTACTATGCAAAGTTTCAAGCATCCAGAAACAGCGGTAGACTGACCTCTTTTCACCTAAATTAGTGTTTTCGCATGCCAATACATATCTGAGTATGTTCTGTCGCGATGCACACATCAATATCGTTATACCTCGGGAATCAAACAGATGACCGTGAGTCCCCTGGGAGCACGGGCGGGGTTCACGCCGCTCGTAGCCGTAAACCTCCATGAATACATCTGCTACGACTAACGGCTACGTTTGCTACGGAGACAGTACCCTCGCTACTGTTGATATGTTTATTGTGTTGATGTATGACAATGTTTCTTAATTTACTTCTTCTTAGTTAAACACTTAATCTATTTAGTATATTGCTAGTAGTGTACCTAAATGTGTTAGTTTGGATAATAGACTGCCTTGGTGGCGCAGTGGAAGTACTGTGCTGTGCAAGAGGTTGTGGGTTCAATTCCGATACGGAACAAAGTTTTGTAAGATACATAAATGTTGGTCCAGAGTTTAAGTGAACTTTGTAACCGTTAAGTGAATGTGGAATTACCGTACACATTATTAAGACGACGCGATATCCTAATGAGTTGTCTTTTAAAGAGAAAAAACCGGACAAAGTGCTAGTCGGAGTCGCCCACCGATGGTTCCGTACAGAACACCGTACACCGTATTTGTAGGTACATATTATAAATGGTTCAGGAATCTAGTCTCGAAATATCTATACGTTTTTTGCGCCATAAATATCCGTATGTTGTTTTACATTAACCTAGAAGTTTGAACTTCAAGGGACTGTACACCCTTCTGTGTGACTGTACTGTTCAACTCGATACCTCGACGCGTTCCCGAGATAAAGGGTCTTGATAGATAGACGGACGGACGGACAACAAAGTGATCCTATAATGGTTCCGTTTTTTTTCTTTTTGAGTTACAGAATCCTAAAAATACAAAGAAATAAATTTATGTTGTCATAGCTCAGCTAGACAGAGATAAAGAACTTCAAGTCGAATTACATTCGACTTCTTTATTGTGAATAGCCCTTTAACAGCTATGGTACCTCCATTGTCTTAGATACCACTGTTTTTTTTACATTAGTGCCTCAAAAAAGGAGTGTAATGTTTTTGTTTGGTCTCCGTGATAGTCTATCACGAAGTCTAATCTCTGTTTTGTAACTTTTAAATACTCTAGTCATGTTGTGGATTTGTCATTATAAAATTAAATTTGTTTATATGTATGTAATGTTACTCTAGTACCTAGTAGTGAGATAATAAACATCGTAGCATGAATACCAAACTATGAATGTTTATTAATATGACAATAACTCAAACACGCCCATATCGAAACACATATTTTCCAAGTAAATCGTTCACACAGAAAATTGGATATTCACATTACAAGAACCCTATTCACATATCAAAGAAATGAATGGAAAATTCGTAGCTCCCCGCCGGTTTGCGGCCGGTCCCGTGGCGACACG
This sequence comes from Herminia tarsipennalis, assembly GCA_945859575.2. Classification (NCBI taxonomy): domain Eukaryota; kingdom Metazoa; phylum Arthropoda; class Insecta; order Lepidoptera; family Erebidae; genus Herminia; species Herminia tarsipennalis. The sequence goes on along the minus strand of OX243834.2, from coordinate 494,721 downwards.
ATTATGTTGTAAACAGCCCGCGGAACTTCGCATCAAGTGTTTAAAATTGTGTTCTCAACACGCGCCGTGTGCCGGCCGTGCCGCCGGACACCCGGCAGCCGGCGTCGAGAGGCTCCGAGGGTACAAGGGCAAAGTAATTGTTGTCGAGAGTCTCAGGGGCGGAGGCAGGCCCTCCGACATATTGCAAACATATTCTCCGCTTGAAATTTATTGTAAATCGCGGCGGGAGGGGATTTGAATTCGACCCCTCGCACTGTCAATAAACCGAATGGACTTTGGAAATTCGCTACATTCGCTCCGTGTTTGTGTTTGCTGCCTTCGCTTTTTCTGTTTTTGCGAAAAAACCTCCCGTTCAGCCGCGGCTCCCCCGCCCGCTCCCCGGCCGCGCTCCGCACTCGCCACGCAAGCACCCCGCCCGCGCCTCGCCACCCCGCCGCTTCCGATTTTATTTATCTAAGGTTTTCCATTCCGTCGTAATTGTGTGAGTTGCGAGCTCGATTGTTGCTAAAGCGAATATTTATTTGGGCTTCAGTTTGCTTTCCATTTGCGCGCTGTATCTACGTAGGTATGTGTGTATGTATGTGCGCGTGTCCGGCCGCGGGCTCCGGCTCTCCGCTCACTTTTAGCGGCATTGTGCTACAAATTGAATTTGCGGGGACTCAAATCAAATGTTGTCGTAAGAAATGACTTGTCGCCGCCGACTGACACTATCAAAAAATTGATCGACCGGCTCACGGGTAATAGAGGCCTCGCCGATGCGGCCACACGGCCGTACTGTCACAATACATACATTATACATAGACGGTCGGTAAATCACGGTAGGTACAATACGAGTGCGTGTCGGTATGATTTGTGCGCGTACAATTGAATGTATATAAACGCGACGGTACCGCGCGGGTGTCGTATAAATCTAAACGGCGCACACGCCAATAACATTAGTACAATGAAACGCCGCCGTGCAATCAGCATTAGCCGGAATATATTTCGCGTAAATCTTTCACGGCAGCTTTTATGTATATCGTAAAAAACGGGCAAGTGTCCGCCGAGTGAGCCATAAATATGCTCGTAAAGTGAGCACCGCTCGCCCTGCGCCGCCTCGCGCGCTCGTCATAGTCGCGAGCCGAGCGCACCACAAATTATAACATTTATGCGTTAGGGACTGTCTTCCTTGCTTCAACTTAAGTAACATATTGCACGTCTTCATTCATAGACGAACATATATTTTTAAGGCACACGGCCAGAGGCGGCAAACATTACCTTAGGGACCTTATTTGATATTTTAATTTTCTAGTCGTACACACTGCCAATATTTAAGGGACTCGTCCCTTAAACATTGGGAGTGTGTACGACTGTCCACAAGAGCTCATGGGTTCGATGTCCACACCTTGTGTCATCCATAAATCGTTGTTCCGAGTCTGAGTGTAGGTACTTTGTGTCCCCTGCGGTACATATACTCTAGTGTAGAGCTTTTTTTAAAAAAGAAAAACACCAGTAAAGCGTAGTTTAATTCATGAAATTGTTAATTTACAGACCAAGAGCTGCACGCCACACCTACTAATCCCCGGCTGCTCACTGACGTGACAATCAAGTGGCAGATTCGAACAAGAATGAAACTAGTAAACAGGTAAACAAGCAGTAAACTTTATATATCGTTGTATAATGGAGGTTATTTCGCAATAGCAGATCAGAGGCGGTTAGCGGCGATGGCGCCGGTTCAATCAGAGTAAGCAGGCTTCATCGGACATAACCGCGGGGCATCACATAACGATATCATATCGTAACACCGAACTTTACTCGACAACACGACACCAACTACTAAAGGAACACACAGCGCGATGCGGTACTTTGGGATTACTGCGATAGTTTTTATATTTTTATGAAATAGCAGACTCTGATTAACTGACTAGCCAACTACGCAATAATATTGTGCAAAAGTGTGTCCGCAAACACTAGAACACTCGGAGGATATTCGAAATGATACCAAGTTTAGGCGCAGGACTGACTGACGAGGCACGGACTGTTGTTACATTTTTAGAACGGTCACCCATCTAAGGACCGACAGTGGTAAGGTTACCTAGAAGATTTTTCTATCTGCTCGGTAGCCACGTACAGAAGCTACGGAACCCTTAATGGAGATTTAAAATAAAGTGCTCTGCAAGAACACTAGCCTCCTCACTAAGAAAATCCGACATGCGGATCACTCCGGATTGTTATAAGACATGAAGACTTCCTTACGATGTATTCTTTCATTCCTTCCTCAATACTCTTGTGTTTTGATCACGTGTCCTGTGGCTTTTAAGTCGAGGCCGCTAGTATTCGACCAGTAGTAGGTACTTTTGACTCTTATTTCCGGAGTCTACGCTGTAAAAAAGAATGAACGATTCTAATTAGATCTCTCGTGTGTTTCATCGCCTGTCATGTCTACATAAATTTAACTGACGTATTTTACACAACTTTTTGTTTGTAGAAAGTGGCAAAAGTCTAGTAATTGCAATATGTGTTTTCATAAAACTGCGAACGTACACGCGACGTACATTTATTTTATTTATTTAGATTTATTTATATCATACCTATACTTTAGTACCTACTTTTTTATTTCATATTATTAAGTAGTAAAAAAAATCTTGCGTGCTAAAAATGCAATGTTACACTAAAATTCCGTGTCGTGAGATTCAGTTTCTTCCCTAATTAAAAAAAATGGATTTAGTACCTTTATACCAAGGGCTATATAATAATAATATCTTCGGACAGTTTACACAACGCCATCTGATCCCAAACGGCAAACTGAGCAGAGCTTGCACTATGGAAACCAGACAACTGATAAACCTACTTATATATTTCTAAGTACATACATATTATAGATAAATAACACCCAGACACAGTATAAACCAATCCAAGAAGCTTATGTCAAATGCTCAAAATGCTTAGTTTAATATCTCAGAGCAATATTAGAAATTGATCTGAGCGTGATATGAAGCACAGAGTATCATTATTTTCCGTTTTACTTTATTACAACCATAGCTTATAGCATACATCAAATGTTTGAAGTAATGACATTTCTTGAAATGTTTTCAAAGCTGTAAAAATGACATAAATACCTTTGATTTACACAAAAAAATTAAATAATGTTGCGTCTGCAACCGAGAAAGGAATGATAATATCATAAGGTAATATCGCCAATGTAAGTGTTCCTTAGTTATTTAGTGACAGTTTGCCGTATCTACTCCGTTTGTATTCCGACATGGACGGTGCGATTGAACGCGATTCTCTCTAAGACAAAGTGTGTTATTTCTCGCGGGATCCCTCGTGGGGAGGTCCACCTTCGCGAAGGAGGAGGGGGGTTCCTACGTACTATTAATAGATATGCCATTTTTATTGCAGCAGGAGCAGTCCACATCACACCACTATCGTCGATGCAGTCATGTGCGGCCCATTCACGTCGCGGCCGCGACGCCGCGAACTCGAAGAAGATGACACTCCCGGTATAGGTGGAAGAGGTTTCACTATTGGGTTATTAGTTAGTTAGTGACAGTTTGCCGTATCTACTCCGTTTGTATTCCGACATGGACGGTGCGATTGAACGCGATTCTCTCTAAGACAAAGTGTGTTATTTCTCGCGGGATCCCTCGTGGGGAGGTCCACCTTCGCGAAGGAGGAGGGGGGTTCCTACGTACTATTAATAGATATGCCATTTTTATTGCAGCAGGAGCAGTCCACATCACACCACTATCGTCGATGCAGTCATGTGCGGCCCATTCACGTCGCGGCCGCGACGCCGCGAACTCGAAGAAGATGACACTCCCGGTATAGGTGGAAGAGGTTTCACTATTGGGTTCACTCCTCGAGCAGATGGAACTGAATTTCTTCCCCATGGATTTCCAGAGTCCAGAGGCAGCCGAACTGCACCAAGAGCTAGTACTTATAGAAGTGTCGCTACTTCAGCAGCCGTGGCCCAAAAAGAGGTTCATACAAATACAAACAGTTGGTCAGATTCAAATATTGCTTCGCAGAAATCTGCAGAGCAAGTAAGTGCACCAAAAACAGTTGCAACTGCGACACAAATGAAGGACTTTTCCTCAACCGAGTCTAATAAAAGTGACGCGTCTGTTTCTGATAGTAATGAGGCAAGTGAAGAGACAACAAAGGTTGCCACAGCATGTCAAACAATTCCCGAAGATGATAGGCTCTTTCTCGACGATGATGATGATGATAATGATGGCGCTGAACCTATTAACTGTCACAAGAAATAAATACCGCGGGACATTAAAAGGGGCAACAGCCTCCGTCCCTCCTAATCTGATGTATCTCATTCCAGCATTTTGACTAGTTTTGATAACGTAACTATTGAAATCGGCTCAATAGTGTATTTATTATATAAAGTGATATCTTATTAGTTCTGTAGTGAAACTATGTGTGAGTTAATTAGGAAGGACCTCTTGAAAATGTCCAAATGTATTTGAACATAAACAATTTGAAATGCTAATAACATTGATTTTAACAAGTACCTACATATTACTATTTTTTTTATTTTATCTTGGGACAACTTATATATTGTCATCTAATCCCAAACTTGAACCAAGCAGAGTTTGTACTATGGCAACCAGACAACTGATAAACTTACTTATATATTTCTAAATACATACAAAAATAAATTACACCCAGACACAATAGACCATCGACCTCATTACACAAAGTTTTATCCTGGGTGGGGATCGAACCCACGATCTCTGGTTTAAGTCCGGTTCCCTAACCACTAGGCCAACAGGCCAATCAAAAAATAGTGTATTTATTATATAAAGTGATATCTTATTAGTTCTGTAGTGAAACTATGTGTGAGTTAATTAGGAAGGACCTCTTGAAAATGTCCAAATGTATTTGAACATAAACAATTTGAAATGCTAATAACATTGATTTTAACAAGTACCTACATATTACTATTTTTTTTATTTTATCTTGGGACAACTTATATATTGTCATCTAATCCCAAACTTGAACCAAGCAGAGTTTGTACTATGGCAACCAGACAACTGATAAACTTACTTATATATTTCTAAATACATACAAAAATAAATTACACCCAGACACAATAGACCATCGACCTCATTACACAAAGTTTTATCCTGGGTGGGGATCGAACCCACGATCTCTGGTTTAAGTCCGGTTCCCTAACCACTAGGCCAACAGGCCAATCAAAAATTTGAAAATATTGGATATAAAATTTTGGAAATATATCCAATATTACTCCTAAAAAAAGCGGCGGTAGCTTAATGGCTAAGGCGTCGGACTCGCAAACGTGAGGTCGCGGGTTCGAATCCTGCCCATTATACTACCGATGTTTACCCACTCCTAACCCAGCTTAGCTGGAGGGGTTAACAAGATTGCTAGTAATTTGGGTCCAAATCCCACATTGTTGTTATCTTTTTTTATTAAAAAAAAATATTTCAATAAAAAAAGTTAAAAAAAGGAGAAAATGTTAAAAGAATATTTTAAAAGTTGAAGAGCTTGTTTGTTCGTTCGAACACGATAAACTCAGGATTTAGTGGTTCGAATTGAATAACTCTTTTTGTGTTGGTAAGGCCATTTATCGAGGAAGGCTAAAGACTATAAAACATCACGCTATAACTAAAAGGAGCAGAGCAGCAATGAATAATGTTGCAATTTTTTTCCTTATCAGAACTTTTGTTTTGTGCGCCGCGTAAACGGTTATAGTTACACAACAATAGTGGTGACGGATTTATTCCTCTTAAAAAGTTCTAAAAAATAGTCCACGACAGCCAATGCCTATCTTTTAAGGCTGACCCACAATTTATTTTGTATGGTAATCAAATTTGTTCTAAAATAATGCATTATTTGGGAAATAGTTTTAATAAACATGGTCTCTCATGTCTCCTATAACCAAATGAATTTGTCATTAATCACAAATATTTAATGAATTTATTAGTAGATGACATAGTTTTAAAATATTACGCAACAAAGTCAGGCGCGGGTCCTTAACTTTCTTCAGGGGAGACCACTATTGGCTTAACTAGCCAAGTGTGTGTTGTTCCCTGAGCGGTATTCGCTGTCGCTGTGGGTAGAGGTAATACGGCGCGGGTTTCGCTCAGGTATTTAATATGAAGTTCCGCGGCTAGAGCGGAGTAGATAGTAGGTTAGAAGTATTACTTTATGTAGGTACAGTGAAATTAGTCTCGAGAAATTTTTGCATATGTAGTGGTGTGTATGTTACTTAGATATTAGAGCGCGTTTCCACTATATCGTTCTGGCCCTTACAAAAATGTTTCAATATCCTAACATTACTATTTAATTTAATACTTATCCCTAGCAACACTCTGATTTTTGTTTTCAATAAAAACAAGTTTTTATTTTAAAGAAAAAGGTTTTGACTTTATTAAAAAAAATATGTCATTCAATTTCACGTCCTTGAGCAAACGACAAGGCGACTACCGTGAAACAATAAAATATCGTGTCGTTCTTTAGATGATAGTAGTTTAGCTATAGGTAAAAAGTTTTGACCATAATAATTACGAAACAAAACAAATAAATAAATCGTCACTTGATAGTGGAAAGTGGAAACACGCACAAAACCAGAATAAACCAGTTTACTCTGTCCGCAGGTGCCACGTGCAGTCTGACGTCAGTCGCTTGATACCGTTAGAACATAAAGCACGCATTTCATTAAAAAATTATAATTATTAGATACGTAGTAGTTTCATTGTGAAATTTTGTATTTGTTGATTGTTGTTATTGTTTGTTATTATTGTTAAAATATTTGTTGAAGTGTTTAATTTCAAGTGTGTAAGTGTTGTAACTTTATATTGATAATTCAAAATGGCTCCAGTGTTAAAACATGGTCGAGGCAAGCCTTTGACTTCTCAAACTAAGGAAGTTTTGTACTGTTTGTACAAATATTTCGAAAATGAGTGTAATAACAACCCGAGCAGTATTATGACCCCCACTCAATTAGTTGCTAAATCAACAGGAATTTCAATAGCATCCGTCAGAAAGGTAGTATCAGAAAGCAAATGTCGTCCTTCAGATCAGGAAGTAACATTTAAATCTCCTAAAAAGAAACCGAATCGTAAACCTACAATAGTAATCGATAACTTTGATCAGCAAGTTATCAGAAGAACAATTCATGACTTCCACATCACAAATAAAGAAGTTCCCACTTTAAAAACTTTGCACTCAAAATTGAAAGAAGATATCGATTATAAAGGTTGTGTCAGCACGTTACGAAAACACGTCATGTCATTAGGTTTTAATTGGAAGCAAACAGAAGATAACCGGAAACTTCTTATGGAAAAACACGAAATTAGATACTTGCGAATTAATTATTTGATGAAAATTGCTGAATATCGTGAACAACGCCGACCAATTGTTTACACCGACGAAACATATATACATACATCACATACCCTCTCGAAATCTTGGTCAGATGGAAGCACTTCAGGTTTGAAGCAACATATATCGAAAGGCAACCGCTTAATCATTGTTCATGCCGGTGGTATCGATGGCTTTATACCAAATGCATTGCTTATGTTTAAAGCCGACCAAAAAAGTGGAGATTACCACAACAATATGAACTATGACAACTATTCAAGGTGGATTCAAACTCAATTAATACCCAACTTACAACCAAATAGTGTTGTTGTTGTTGACAACGCACCATATCATAACTCAATACAAAATCCTGCACCGAATAGTAATTCTAGAAAACAGCAAATGATAGACTGGCTGACATTTCGAAACATTGAGCATTCATCCACGTTGCTTAAGCCTCAATTATATGAACTGATTCTGCAAAACAAGGCGAGATTTATAGAGTACAAGATAGACGAAATATTACGACAGCACGGTCATACTGTGCTGCGTTTACCACCATACCATCCGGAGTTTAATCCTATAGAAAATATATGGGGGATAGTGAAAACATATGTCGCAAAAAAGAATGTCGCAATGAATATGAAGGTTATAATGTCATTAGCTGAAGAAAAAATGAACGCCATAACTGTAGAGGAATGGAGAAAAGTTTGTTTGCATGCTATTGAGGAGGAAAGCAAATATCAGGGTAGAGACGCAGCTTTAGACACAATATCAGAACGAATCATAATTAATTTAAATAATTCATCTGATGAAAGCGAGGATGGGGATGATTGTGATATGCCTGGGGTTGATGAATTATTAGAATAAAACATTTATGGCCGGAGAACACCTAATTCATACACGTCTTCACTGAAGTGAAAACCGGCATTCAATGCTTGTAATGTTTGGAACTGGCTTGTCTGCCTCATACAGTTCCATAGATTACAATGCGGTGGATACACATTTTCACGACCGTATTAGTACGTAGTGCGTATGCGTAGACGTGCACGCATTTGGTGTGCTCCAGCCACAAACGTATATTACCTTTAAAACAATAAAAACTAAAAATAAAATGTTGTTTTTTTTATTTGCTGACCATACACTACTACAAACGCAAAAATTTCTTCAAGCTAATTTACCTACGCGGTTTTTCTTAAGACTATCGCTTAGGTTTGAATAAGCCTTTACACAATAATGTGCGATTTGGGCGGTTATGAGGGCGCGGACCAAGTTCGGCCGGTAGCTCTGCGAGGCAAGCCGTGAAATAAAACATTTTGAAGTTGGTGCCAGGAAATGTAGTTTGTATGTTTTAGGCACCAACTTCATATCATAGCGTTGGTGTACCCTAACATAGCATGTTATACTTTTAACGTTAATAATAAAAAATATTACCAATTACAGAAATGCAGACATACAAATAATGTTTCTCCTGGTTTTGTCCGCGTGATTTTAATTTTAAATTAGCACTAGGTAGGTACCAATTTTAATAAATTTTGTTCAACTTTTCTCAAGTGGTTCATGGATAAAACAAAGAAAGTTTCAGTTCCTTTAGGATTGTATTGTAGGTGCCCACTCTATCTAGCCTTCTCGTGGGACGCGGACGGAGTTGCGAGGATCAGCTAACTGTGTATTTAAGAGGCATAAAAGGAAACTGTGATTGACTGATATATCAACACACAGCTCACACTCCTGAATGGATTGGGTTGAAATTTGGTAAACGGGTTGAAATGGTTTGGGTTGTTATGATAAAGACATACACTACAAAGCCTAAAGCAAATCTTTGAAGAGGTGAAATAGCAGTCCAAACTTAACGCGGTTGAAGTCACGGGACGAAACTAGTGTATAGATAAAAAGCTGTGAGGATTACATCAAGGACACAGTTTGTGTTTTCTTCTTTTATCTTATTAAATTATTAAAAAATCCCAGAACAAATATTCTGCCGATATCTGGTAGTTTCTAGATACTTTCGGTTTACCGACGACCATTACTGTTGATGATCTTAATCGACATTTCTCCACTTCAAGCACATTGGATTGTGTTAGTATATGTCGTACTTCGTCGTACTAGTCCTGTTATCAATTCTTTTACATTTTCTCCAGTAGCATCGCTTGAGATCAGAAAACATAATTATGTGGCGACGAAATTAGTCGTTTTATGATCATTTCCATACTGGACCATCTTGTACCTGTAATCACTTACTTATTTATCTTTTCTCTTATGTCTAGAGAATTCCCTAAGCTGTGGGGGAAAGCTTTTATACATCCTCTACACAAAGTGCCCAATCCGTCTCTTCTTTCTCATTTTATGTCGTCTGTCCATTCTGTCCCACTTGATGATCTCTGACGATGGACTAGATTGGTTCTCCTTTCATCTACAGGGGCGTCAACAGTCTGTCCGAACAGATAAATCGTCATCAAGCTGGCTTGATGTCGATGCTGGAGTCCCTCAAGGTGTTCTGTTCTCACTTTTAATTAATCTTTTAACTTCTGACTTCAATGCACGTATCACTTGTATGCCGATGACCTCCAAACCCTCAGGTTAGAATTAAGCGTAGCAATTGACGAAGTTAATCGAGATCTTGAGAAAATCAAGATTTGGTCCGAGAGATTTGGTTTGAATGTAAATCCCGCGATATATCAAACCATCATCTTAGGTAGCTTCAGAATAATCAACAAAATTGCCATCCAACATGCAACATTTTCAATGGAATGGTCAATTCTTTTAGCCCGACGATCAAAGATCTTGGTTTGAACATCGATGCCACGCTCAACTGGCAATACAAAATCTCAAAGCATTACGGGCTCATTATCGGCTTAAGAATTTTCTACCAATTAAAACATAAACAATGCTTGTACAGACCCTATTTTTTCCAATTATCTACTATGGTGATGTGTGTTATCTCGATTTGAATGCAGATTTTCTCAATAAGTAATTGCATCAATCTCGCAAAGGCGCTGACCTTGTTGTATCTTCTATTTTTACGCTCTATTCTCCATTCTCGGAATGCTCCTATTTATCTTTCCTCTCACTTGCAGTATCTTTGCGCTAACCATGTCAGAAATATCCAGTCTTCTAATATTTTCCAACTTCTTTTCCCCACAGCTCTAGTATTATTATTTCTTCCTCCACAGTTGGGATGTGCTCCCTTTGGAAATCAGGATATTCACCAATCATTACGCATTTGAAAACAGAGTTCGTCAACAGTATAGAAATAGCGTAGCGTATTATATAAGGCTTACTAGTAGAGAATGCCTATGGCATGGCCGAGAGCTGAGATGTGTGTGTGGCCCTTGCGGAATGGTTTTCTTCATCACTTCCTCACAGAAAGCTGCAACGCGCTCTAGCTATGTACCATCGGTGATACTAATATTTTGAGCGAAAGATGACGTACTGTACAAACAGCCACAGTGTTGCTGTAACCACTGTCATTAAATCCTGGAGATGTATATCAGTAAGTCGAGTTCAACATTTATTTTTAATGAAGTTCATCTTCAAAAATGCTGTTTCACAAATATACGGTGACCCCACAACAGTGTAATTTCAAGGCATTTTTTTAATTTAGGGTGTTTATTATATACAATCTAGAACTCATCACAAGGAACTTCCCTATGTTTTCGTTTTAATACTGTGTTTTCTTGGAAATCGATCATTTCCATCTACAGAGTAACTTTATTACTCCCGTAAACATTTGCGTCTTTATTGCTCCATTTTCACTCCGCGAACTGCATCTCTCTCTCTCTCTCTCTCTCTCTTTCTCTCTCTCTCTCTCTCGTTCGTTACTTCGCTCATCCGCTGTCGAATTGACAGCAGTAAAGACAAAGCGCTAGATACATTTTATTATGTTACGTACTCAATAATACGGGTATAAGTAGTTACTACTATTTACATAAGATTCGCACAAAATAGATCGGCGCGGTGGTCCCGGACCGCGGTCATACCTTTGGTGACCCCTGGTGTAAGCCATAGGCCGTCTTGGGGGTACCACAACAGTGTGAGTTATTCTTGATATAGTGATGTTAATAGTAATGTGTTTCGGTTGAAGGTAACTTGGCAAATAAGACTTACAAACTAATGTCTCAAACGAGGAGCGCGGTGCTATGACAATCTTACTAAACATGGATGTGGTTGTGTGGCACATAATACTGTTATGGGCGACGCTTGACGCGCGACCATCAGGGTTTTCATTACTGCGACGCTTTTCATTTAGTGGTATAAGAAAATGATAACACAGTGGTCAACATAAGTCCGAAGACGCTATGTTTATTTTTGAATGTTTGACTGGCCTCCGATGAGAAACTTAGGAATTATTAAAAATATTTAATAATTCTACCGACAGGGAAGTTTTTTTAGCTTTTCAGGGGTGAAGCCGATATACAAAAATAACACTTTGCAACATCCCAAGTAATATCAAAATTGTATTAGGCACAAACGTGAAAATTCAGCTCTTATAATTGATTGCTAACGAGAGATATTGAAAAAAAGACTAACTTTTTTACTAAAGTAAAACAGACAATTATCTACTTTTAAACGCGTTTTTCGTGTTGCATGATATAAATAATTTGACACAGCAATAAGCGAATTATTTATTATATGTTTTTATACCAATTAGCAGGAAAACATACAGGATGGACCAACCAATGCCTCCTGGAGGGAAAGTACCCCAATTATTTAAGTTAGCGATTTCGCTGAAAGGAAACATTGTTTTATTTTTAGAAATATACCTCTTTAACATAATTGATTAAACCATGTCTAAGGATAGAAGATCAGTTCATTGGGTCTTTCCCTAAATAGTTTAGAGGTGATTAATTCAAAATAAAACTCGTTTCTTCGAAGACAATAAAACACTAAAGGTTTTTATTGGTTTTTATGCAATTCTTTATTTTTCATTTATTGGCATTGAAAGCAAAGAGTATTTATTTCTCGAACCATGGAGCGAAGTTTTAAATTCTCTTTGCCACACGGAGCGTACCTACATAAATTCATGATAAATTCTTTATTTATGGTTTAAATTATTTTTGATTATTTGTTCTGATCTGATTCTAACAATGTTTACAAAGTTACTATAAATTGAAATTTTCAAGTTCTTGACTTAAAATATGAAAGATAAATAAATAATGAGATAACGACACATTAGTCGAGCTGGGGCAGATTTACGCGTTGTTGTTGTCTCCGGAGGAGGAGGAGGCGGCTGTGAATGGTCAGTGAAACTTTTGTGTGTTAGGTTAGGTTTAGGTTTACAAGATCTTCCTGTAGATCTAAGCGGGAGATTCGAAAGAATTCGTTTTAGCATTTCTGATACATATATTCCTGAACTCATGTACGATATGGTAGGTACCAGGTGGTATCAACCATTCTATTGTTTCAAGATCTATTGTTTGCTATCTTGGCATTACATGTACATGTGGAATCTAATTTCTGTGACAGTTGATTTTCATATATATGGTGTAAAATACTATAAAAAAATATTATTCAGCATTGCCAGACGCTTCCCGCTGGCTATAACTTCCGCTTGACACTTTAAAAGGTAAAGTGGCCCAAAAAAGGTGACAACTTATCTCATTTTCTAATGCTTGATTCTTATTTAAGTTACTTATGAGATTATATGGAACATATATTTGTTCAGCCAGACAGATTGTATGGGACAAAGATTATCACAGACACCAAATGACATTTTAAAATGAATGTCCAGGTATTATAATACTTAACTTATTTTCTGACGCTTGATTTTTATATATCTTACTTAGGGGATTATTTGCAATCATATTAAAGGCTGAATCTATTTGATGTCTGGGAGAATCTTTGGCCAATACTGTCTGTCTGGCTGAGCAAATACTTATATGTTCCATGCAGGTGCGCACCTGCATGGAACATATACGCCGACGACCCCTCACGCTTAGCGTCCTAGTCACGAGAACTAATGTGCTGAAATATGCCCCATTGTCGCGAGCCATACGACTAATTAATTAAATGCTACCCACGTAGATATTTATCACTAACCTGTAACCTGTTGAAATTCACAGAAATTGCTCTAATATGTATTGAAGCAAATATAAATATATTAAACTAGATATAATTATTATGTACCTACTAAATCTATGTAAATCCTGTCTTCTCAATATCTTGGAAATCCCGTAATGGTATCGTAAATGTTTTTAAAAATAAATAAGTAAATAAAAATAAATGTAAATCCCTAAGTAACTTAAATAAGAATCAAGCACCAAAAATAAGATAAGTTGTCACTTTAAAGTGTCTAGCGGGAGTTTTGGCCGGTGGGAAATGTCTGGCAATGCTGAATAATATTTTTTTACACCATATATATGAAAATCAACGGTCAAAAATTAAATAACAATTAAAATTTCTTACCTTTCTCACCTGGTACCTGAAAATTGGCCCTCTATACAACTTAGCTGTATGTTAGCATTGAGTGTACATATAAACACTACCCGAAACCCCACATTTTATCTGTCAGAAAAAAAGATAGGTCTGGCACGCCAGGGATCTTGGAACATATTATCATTGGCCTATTTCTGTGATACCCCACTCTTACCTAAAAGGTCGGCAACGCATGTGCTATGCCTCTAATGGCGTAGATGTCCTTGGGCATTGATAATCACTTACTATCAGGTGAGGCATTTGTTCATCTGTTTGCATAAAAGGGATATAAATCAGTATTTCCACTTTTTTATTGATTTTAAATCTATCTAAACCGGTGATTTGAATTACAAATTTCTAAATGATATTTCGGAATTACAATTGGTAGTCAGCTGAATATGAAATTGTTTTGTGCTTTTGTCCTATTTCCAGGAAAGCTATAGCGAAGTACAAGTTGAATGCGTTTAATTGTTGCAGTTCCAGTCCACATAGACACCATGGCCGCCCATCCTAGCCGATGTTTCAGCATTGGCGATGACAGCTCGTATTACTATCGACCAGGTCTACACTACTCGCGCCATAAACTTGGTCGTTGCTGCGACCATGAAAATAACAGATCGCGTGAAAAAAGCTTATACATCCAATATATTATACACTCCCATCGACTGCCTCTGTGGCGCGGTGGGAGTGTATCCGACTGCTACGCAAGAGGTCGTGGGTTCGATCCCCACCCAGGATAAAACTTTGTGTGATGAGCACGATGGTTTATTCTGTGTCTGGGTGTTATTTATCTATAATATGTATGTATTTAGAAATATATAAGTATGTTTATCAGTTGTCTGGTTTCCATAGTACAAGCTCTGCTTAGTTTGGGATCAGATGGCGTTGTGTGAGTTGTCCCAAGATATTATTATTATTATTATTATTATTATTATTATTATATTAACAACGCAGGTGATGTTGATAGTAAATATCTCTACGCTGAATCCGGAGATGACATTCACACCAAAGTTAGTCAAATTCTAAGAGTACACAATTACACTGAATTTACAAAAGATGATAGCAACGTACCTTCGACAGTTAATTCTTACAAAGGTGATGATTGTGCGCCGATACAAGGATGGGTCTCATTCGATCACGTCACACTAGGACGAGACGATGCCGAATCCATTATATCAGGTATTTATAATGTCGCATCAAGGAAGTGCAGCGATGCATCTGGGATAATAAATGTAGCTGGGATAGATAAGTTTGCAAGAGCGATTGCAACCAAAGTTCGACTCGGCAATTGTGTCGGTGTTCAAGTAAATATTCGCGAAGACGAAGATGATAAGGAAAGTATTAAGAGCGAAAGTGTTAACGAGTTGCTAGACACACAGTCTGCGCGACTCGCCTGTCTTCGTTACAGGTGCTGGTGATATCACTGTTGTTAGTATCACGTCTCGAAATGTTTAGCTGTTTATAGAACATTGTGTATCTCTGTTTTTGAAAATTGACTGTTGAAAAATATATTTTTTTTTATTTATTTTTCGAAATACTCTCCTTCATTCTCCATGCAAATTTCTATTCGTCTAAACCAACTATTGTAACACTTTTGCCAGTCTTGATCCGATAGGTCCGAAATTGCAACTTCGCAGGCGGCCACGGCCTCTTCAGCACACAAAAAACCCTTTTATTTTCCATCTAAAAACTGTTGTACAAGATGGAGCAGACTCCATTAACGCTGATTGTAATCGTTGAAGGTTAACTTTTTCAGTTAAACCAAATTTAAAATAATAAAATATCATAGCACGCAAATGTTGACGGTTAAGCTCCATCGTTACAAAGAAAAACGCAAAAGTAAAATTACTACTTGGGTTCTATTTTTAAATAAATTTGCTTTTTAAAAATATACAGGGTGTTTGGAGGGTGAGTAGCCATAGGAAAATGGTTGATAGGTAACGCTGTTGGTTACTTGTTGCGCCTAATTAAATAACATTTTGCCCTACGTTAGGCGAGTTATAATTTTTTTTCTATTTTTTCAAGAAAATCCCCATTTTTTTTATAAATGGCTTAATTTTTTTTAAATTAATGATCAAGGTGTCAATTAAATGATTTATTTTTATTGTTTAGTGATGTCTTATTCAGATTTAATCATAATTTCATACAAACAATGAAACAAAAACATAACATACCCTCTCAAACATCCATAACCCAAAAAGAAAAAGTGTTATGTCCACTTTACAAGGTAAATTAAAAAAAAAATTATAAAGTGTGAGATTTTAAAATGCTTTTAAAAACTACCCTAGTTAATACTCTTTGTAACGGTATGTAACATGTACCATAAATACTCGAATAACCTACCAAAAAACCGGTTTGTCTGAAAGAATGCCTTAAAAGGGTGACGACCAAACTAGTCAATTGAGCAGGTAAAATCCTTTTGTCTCATTCTAACAAAGCTAAAATAGCGTGCTATCTCTTTCATCGGTTAACAATACACCCATCGGCCCCCCCGCGCTCTGTGTCCCTGTCGTGCATGTGTCGAGACCAGTCGAGACTTGTCGTTATCTGCTACCTCACGTGTTTTTAACTCCGCTCCGCGCATTGTTTGCGTTTTCTTCTGTTAAGTTTTGTTATTTTGTTATTGCTGCTGTTTTTAATGGCTGCTTTTACTAACGAAGAATACGCCGATATGCTGATGGCATACGGGAAAGCTGATGGAAATGGACGAGAAGCAAAAAGAATTTACGAAGAGCGTTTTCCCAATAGACGTCAACCTAATCGTCATACTTTTGAGACGACCTTTAGACGCTTAAGGGAAACTGGCAATTTAAATCGCCGTGAACCTGGAGTTGCCAGACAACGTAATGTTGCTGATGAAGAACGTATTCTGGATGCTTTTGAAGACCCACAACAAGTATCCGCACTGTAGCTGCAACGCTAAATCTCAGCGCATGGAAAGTGTGGTCTGTTCTTCGTGCGAATGGAAAGTATCCTTTTCATTTCACCCCCGTGCAAGGTCTCGAAGAAAATGACTACCAAAGACGGGTTCAGTTTTGTCGCCTCTTGCTACACATGGATCTTGATAACCACGACTTCTTAAAAAGTATCCTGTGGACGGATGAATCAAAATTTACAAGGGAAGGCATTACAAATTTTCATAATTTGTATCATTGGGCCCCAAAGGATCAAAACCCAAAAAAGAAAAGAGCGGTGGCCTTTCAAAGGAAGTTTGCGGTAAACGTTTGGGCAGGGCTAATTGGTAATACACTAATTGGCCCACATTATCTACCAGACAATTTGAATGGCGTTATTTATCTAGATTTTTTGATAAATGATTTGCCCGAGCTCATGGATGGAGTTCCAAATGTCGAGAATCAAGAGCCAATTGTTTATCAACAAGATGGCTGCCCGGCGCACTGGACATTAGCAGTCCGGGAATACTTAGACGATACATTTCCCAACGCTTGGATTGGCAGAAATGGCCCTATCCCATGGCCTGCAAGATCGCCGGACTTGACACCTCTGGATTTTTATGTCTGGGGCCGTGCTAAAGATCTTGTGTATACGGAAACCATTGACACAAGAGAACAGTTAATAGAAAAAATAAATAATGCATTTCTGATATTGAAGCAAGAAATTAGGTTAAGCCATACCACAACGGAAATAAGAAAGAGATGTTACGCATGTATTAGAAATAATGGACAACAATTTGAACAAGATTTACAATAAATTATTTAAAAATTGAATTGCTTTTTTTTTTTATCAGCCCGTCATAAAGTAGAAAAATTGCAATACATTTAATGTAAATTAATTTATCTACATTAATTTAATGTAGATAAATTAATGTAATTTATTCATTAACTTATCTAACACATAGCCATAGCTAAACCTATTGCACTTTTTCGTTATGTTATCTGTAACAAAAGGATTTTACCTGCTCAATTGACTAGTTTGGTCGTCACCCTTTTAAGGCATTCTTTCAGACAAACCGGTTTTTTGTTGAGTTATCCGAGTATTTATGGTACATGTTACATACCGTTACAAAGAGTATTAACTAGGGTAGTTTTTAAAAGCATTTTAAAATCCCACACTTTATAATTTTTTTTTTAATTTACCTTGTAAAGTGGACATCACATTTTTTCTTCTTGGGTTATGGATGTTTGAGAGGGTATGTTATGTTTTTGTTTCATTGTTTGTATGAAATTATGATTAAATCTGAATAAGACATCACTAAACAATAAAAATAAATCATTTAATTGACACCTTGATCATTAATTTTAAAAAAATTAAGCCATTTATAAAAAAAATGGGGATTTTCTTGAAAAAATAGAAAAAAAATTATAACTCGCCTAACGTAGGGCAAAATGTTATTTAATTAGGCGCAACAAGTAACCAACAGCGTTACCTATCAACCATTTTCCTATGGCTACTCACCCTCCAAACACCCTGTATAAAACAGATGCGTTCCATTTTTTAATTATAGGTTAAAAGACGCTGAACACCGACTTTCACCCATCTGTTCAAGTTCAACCAGTTATCGAAAAGTATTCATGGCTATTTTTGTCTTTTTCAAAGCTCTTTTGATTACCGAGGATTTAGTTCCAACTGATAGTTTTTATTACGGAGATTATGTTTTGGTAGTTTTGCCAACTATTTTATGTTCATGGCTGAACCTGACAAGGCATGAACAGGTGAGTCAATATAGGTAACTACACCGATCTGATAACCAATAAAAATTGGTATCGAAAGAAAGAAAATAATCGTATAGGCTTGGCTGCAAAAATCCGTCCATGGAATATTATTGCCTTGCATTGAAGTTTTAAAATCTAAAAAATAAATAGCTATATACACTTTTTGATTGGAAAACTTTGTCGTGTTTATAAATTAATATCATTTAATAAAAAATATGTCTCATCTGGTTATGAGATGGGTGAAAGGTCGACGTCTTCCCGATTATCACGAGAATCTCGAAATTTATCGACTAACCTACATATTTATTGTTATAATAATCTTTATTTGCAAGAACATTGTTACAAAGATGGAAGGTCGTCTTAAAATTAAATGTGTACATCATGTTTTGCCTAAATCGGGCATGCAAATTATGTCATCAAAATATACGTTAAAGAAGTTAGTGTTTTTAAACTTTCGCGATTTTTATACATATTAGATATATTTCGGGACTTAATTGCGTGAGTTATTCAAAGGTACGAACCTTTTATTTACCCGACGTTTCCTAAATAGCTAATATGACCTACGTATACCTAATATGTAGGTATTATCTTATTACCCTAGTACAGGGCTACAGGCTAGGCCTAGTTTGGTTTAGATGGATGTGTGAGTTGCCCCAAGATTATATAATTTAGATGGTCTCACTGTCAGTTCATCTTTCCTTCTCTTGGTTCTCAGGTAAGGTCTATCTGATAGCTGTCGAGTTTGTTATCTGCTTTCATTTGTTGTATACCTCGAGACTTCATAAACTTTAACCTTTATAACTTCCAGTTGCAATTTTATAATGTGTGCAAAGATCATACAATAAGCAAAAGTACGATTAAGGAACCGGGATATACTTAAGCATAATAATTTAGACTTATTTATACTACAAAATATTAATCACATTTATTGAACGGCGTAATAGGTACTCTCTTAGTACAAATAAATAGGTAAGCATAACCATATTAAGTATATTCAAACATTGGATTAAAATATCAATAGAATACTCAACGGAGGTGCAAATTACAGCTAATATCATATTAATATATCAATATTTGTGCAAGTTATCGGTTGTTGGCGTCGCTTTGCTATCGAGTCAGTGGCCAGCGGGCGCACCTCGCCGGATCAATCACGTGTGTACCTACTTACATAAACATTCGTTACTTATTGCCGTAGGTCTGTATTTGCAAAAGGTTTTAATTTAAATACACACATCAAAAGTGTCTAGGGATCAAGCATTTTTATGCGGATTTCTTGAGATTGAGATGTGGCTTTGTAATAAATTTATGATTTTATAAATTTATATGGATCCTTTTTGGTGCATTTCATAATTTGAATCAGGAACTGTGAATCAAATTCGAGTAAAAGATGAAAATCAGCTGTCAATATTTTCCCTATAAAAACATACAACGCATTGAAGACATTATTAGTGCTACTGTTTCCCTACTACTGATTAAAACCAACGTTATTATGGAGCGGCGACGTCATTTAAGCAGGGAAGAAATGCTCAGAGCCGTGGGAATGATAGAAGCTGGTTCCCGGCAACGTACTGTGGCTTTAGCTCTGAATACAAGTCAGAGTGTTATCAGTCGACTTTGGACACGTTACCGAAGCACTGGTACCGTGGCTGAGCGCCATGGAGGACGGTATCGCTGCACCACACGGAGACAAGACCGATACATTCAAATCTTAACTCGAAGAGGTCCAACAATAACCGCCATGATGTTAGCCGTGAGGCTTCATCACTCTTCAGGGAACTTAATTAGCGACCAAACAGTCAGAAACCGCTTGCATGAAGTGAACCTTCATTCCCGAAGACCGCTACGGGTACCACCTATAGCAATGCACAATCGTAGGATTCGATATCAATGGGCTCTTGAACACAGAAATTGGGCAGAAGAACAATGGCGTTTCGTGTGCTTTTCTGATGAGTCTCGTTTTGGTATGAGACCGGATACAAGACGTATACGACACTGGAGAACCCCTGGACGCCAACAGCGATTAAAATCCTGCCAGGAAGTCCATCCTTATAGTGGTGGAACCATCATGGTATGGGCGGGTATTTGGATCGGCGGAAGAACTGAGTTGATTTGGATCAGAGGCAACCTCAACGCTCAAATTTATGCTGAGACGATTGTATCAGACGTCATCGTTCCTCTACAAGTGCAAATCGGTCCCTTATTTCAGTTAATGCATGATAATGCACGACCGCACACCGCAAGAGTTGTAAGACAGACTCTCGCCGCAGCTAACATCAATGTCCTGCCCTGGCCTGCTCAGTCGCCAGACTTGAACCCGATTGAGCATGCATGGGATATGCTACAGAGAAGAGCTCTGCCGAATATGGAGGGTATCCAGTCGCAAGAAGACCTTTTTTTGTTGTTGCAACGAACATGGGCGGCCATTCCACAGCGTGATTTGGATGAACTCATTTTGAGTATGCCAAACCGATGTTCTTGTGTTGTTAGTGTTCGCGGTAGAAACACGGATTATTAATTGTTTAAGTTACCCAATAAAATTTTAAAGAAAACTGTTATTTCAGTCTTTTTTTCGAACTTTAATGTTAGTGGTTCAAATGTCAAAAATCCCTTTATTAGGAAAATGGCAAATTTCTTTATTAATGCAAAGGTGACTTGGTTTATCGTTACTGTGACAAACGAAAACACTTTATTTGATGAATCCTTAAAGAAATAAAAAAAAAAAATCAATCAGGAGAAAAGTTATTGCAAAAATATATGTTGATCCCTAGACACTTTTGATGTGTGTAATTACTTGACTAGTTTATGTTCGGAAAAAACACTTTGTAATTTGGTAGAAATTGATGTTTGTTTTACACCATTGAGCCAGTTGAAATACTGTTTTTATGCATCAAATTTATAGTCAAAACACGTTTAGTTCACTAGCATAATGACATGGAACATGCACATTGGGCTGACTTATTGCTAAATTACTGATATATCAGCCCAAGGTGCAATCTTGTGTTGAATTGTTGCCACTTTACCAATAAATCAACTTAAAGTTTACAGTTATATATTTATTTATAACAACAAGAATGTTTGTGAGCACATTGACTGATGTCATCGATTAAACATTGAATATTCTTAAATATGAAATATTGCCAAAGTTTATAGTTAGCACTTCTAATATCTTACTATCAGAAATAAAATCAGCATTCTATTTTTTCCACTTGAGGCACAAATGCTAGTTTAGTTAGGGCGAGGGACCAGACACTCTCGTCTCTGAGAGTGTCTGGTCCCTCGCCCTAACTAAACTAGCATGCGAGTCTGCCACGGATTCTACTTTTTGGTTCTAGGTTCCAGCTTCTTTACGACGTTATCGTTCAACTAGCTTTTCCCCGCGGCTTTGCCTGCGTTTTGTTTAACTTTACAAGCTTTTTTTTAACTAGCAATGTATGTATGTGTTTTCGGAACGAATCTTGGAAGCTAAATTAAAAACACTTTCCGGTGTCCGATTAGGCTAAAATTTGGTTTACATTTTTTTTTTACTTAATAAATATAACTTGCAATGTGGGATTGTGGACCCAGATTACTAGCAGTCCTGTTAATCGCTCCAGTTAAGCTCAGTGGCTTGTGTTAGGAGTGGGTTCACTTTATTCGAAAGGTGGTCATAGTAACTGCTAAACTTAAAAAGGGAAACCTTGTTAGTTGGAGCTAATTTTTTCGTGTTGGCAAGTACTCTTATCCTAGATGATTTTCACCTGTCGTCATAACAGAAGAAATGCCTAGACGGTGTCGCGACGTATTCTACGCGCGCCTTACACGAAGTGGTAGTAAGCCGCCAACGTAAGCAACACCGATGTCGTCGTTCAACGACGACCGAGCCTGCTGATGGTGGAGGCACTAAATCCGCAAGGGACACCCTCACCCTCGGCCATAGGCTGTTATGAAGGAACACCGTGTGATTTTTAGTCGGTTCCACTCCGACGTACCCTCTTCTACGTGCCCTCGTAGGAGTGGGATCCATAGGGATTTTTGCACACGTAAAAAAAATAGAGTCTGATGATAGAGCTCGAAGGAACGGCGGTGGTACTCAGCAGTCATATAATGTACCAGCACCTCTTCTCCCTCTGGCCCGGCTCGTGATTGGCTTTATTAGATTTGTTTTGACAAGTGCTCTCACACTTGTAGGTAGGTATAGTTTACAGAGTCGGATGATGGGGCTGGAAGGTGGTCACTAATACTTAGCATATTTGTTCATATTTTTTTCAGTCATGTGAATCAGACTGATTTACGTGGCTGAAGCGAGAGTTTTTTTGATCCTGTGCTGGATTATACACGAGTTGTAGTAAAGTTGTATTGTCGATAGAGGATTCGATCCCGGTCGATTTTTCTAGTCCCGGGATTCGGGATTATCAACAGTTAATACCGGGATCCCGGGATTGTATTGGTAATAGAAAGTGGTAGCAAAAAGATAGTAAAACATATCAAAATCAACCTTTTATTTTAAATCTTTACTTAATAATCTAATCTAATCTTCAAAAACAAAACAAAATTATAATTTCTTCTAATAACATTAATAAACTAGGCCCTTATAAAATAGTTTAATGAATTATTGCTTAGTTTGTTTACTTTATTTTACAATAAACTTAAAAAAATCAACTTCCTAAAATTTGTCAAAAGAGATCAATGTTAATAGGACTCATGTTTTAAATCAAATAGACTAAAAACTATAATTTACTTATTTAAGCCACGAAAATAAAATCTAAGAAATAACAATGAATCCAACGTCCCATCCGAAAGCATATTTATCTAATTTGTTGCACAAATATGAAGCAGCGGAAAACGCCCCAACCGATCCGTAGTCACACCAGTATGCCACACTGGTGTGACTATGGTTCATTTTATTTATCCGTAGTCACACTGGTGTGACAATGGTTCATTTTATTTATCCGTGGCCACACTAGTGTAACTATGGATAATTTTAATTTATCTATAGTCACACCACAATAACTTTATATATTTAGTTTTATTAGAATTAAGTAGGAGACTAATTATAGTAAATAGCTAGAGATAATTTTAACACCAACACACCATTGACTTGTGTCCTTAGTAGGTTGATTTACATTACATACATGCATCAATTACAGTACTTCTTTCAGTGAAGTATAATATTCATAAAAGAGGTTTTAATCTTGAGTACCTACTGGCTGGCTACTCAAGATTAAATCTCTCTCTGACATCACCTACCATTGAAATAAATATGAACTATGCATTTGTTTCCTTCTTGTCATTATAATAAGTATTATCTTGTCTCATAAAAATCGATATTGAGGCAGAATATTACAGCATTAAACGTATGTGTATTGAGCAAAATACCAATCCGAATAAAAGACGAAGAATAGAAATGGAAAAAGATAATTTTATTATAAAAAAGCAGTTAGAATTAATTCACAGTGAAATCACAATTGGTCAGTTCTTAGAAACGGTGCGTTAAAACTAAAATGGTGCACTCCTGCAGGTCCTTGATTGGTTTACTATAATTAATCTCTTACTTAATTCTAATAAAACTAAATATATAAAGTTATTGTGGTGTGACTATAGATAAATTAAAATTATCCATAGTCACACTAGTGCGGCCACGGATAAATAAAATGAACCATAGTCACACCAGTGTGACTACGGATAAATAAAATTATCCATAGTCACACTAGTGTGGCCACGGATAAATAAAATGAACCATAGTCACACCAGTGTGGCATACTGGTGTGACTACGGATCGGTTGGGGAAAACGCGCGTTCTATGCTCGATGGAAGTTGGAGAAATCGTCAATATTTTTTTATAAGCCTTCTCCAAATTATAACCTCGTATGGAACTAGCCTCAATCAAAGATTCATTCGAGATCAGTTTCTTTATATGCTTCAGGATTTATAGTTGTATACTGTTTTCTATTTCGTTCTGAAGCTTTTCTTTTAATGTTAAATCAGTTTTACTAGTTGTCTGCGTGGGTTCAATGTTCATGTAATTTTTTTCATTATCACTATTTTCAATTTTCCCAGTTAACAAAATAATCTGTTTCTTTATAGTCATCTTGCTTGGACTTGAAAATAAATCCATTACATCACAATCAGTCTCCAACTCAGTCATCTCAGTATGAGGATTTTGTAGATAGTTTAAGACTCCACTTAACTCACTCCGTCGACGATCTTTCAAGTGGTTCAATAAATGTGTCTTTAATTTAGAAGCCAAAATTGAGTTAAGTATTATCACGCAATTCTTGAAAAAGAAACTTGAGTGTCGCATCCGCCGTGCACAAATTGGCATCAGAACGACAAAGTGCTTCTACAGATAATTTAACTGGCGCCAATATATATAAGTCCCGAAAATCCCGGGATTCATTGAATTTAATCCCGAAAATTTCGGGACTAAAATATGATCGGGATCCCGGGATCCCAGTCTTCGGGATCCCGGGATCGAATCCTCTAATTGTCGACCATTGCCTTGAAGTAGAGTCGATCAGTCTCCGTATCGATCTCGCGACAAGCATTTATCTATACTAATACTATAAACCTTGAGAGTTTATTTGTTTGTTTGAACGCGGTAATCTCAGGAACTACTTATCCGAATTGAAAAAAATCTCTTATGTTGGGTAGCCCATATATCAATGAAGACTATAGGCTATATAACATCACGCTACGACCAATAGGAGCGGGGCAGCAATGAAAAATGTTGCAAAAACGGGGAAAATTGACGCATACGAAGTTGCGCGGATCAGCTAGTGTCTTATAAATGGTATAATGTAACAAATTGATGGGTTTGCTTTAATTTAAAAATTATTTTCTTTGTACCTATAAACTACATTACTGTTAGGTTTAAGAGCAACAAACATCCATCCATCATCGCAAACTTTCCAATTGATATAATAAAGTAGGATTCTAACTAGGTGTAATGTTTCAAGCTTTATTTTAGCTGCTCGAGTGAAACTGCAGGTAAGGTATAGTTAATAGAATATTATCACTAAATACTTAATGAGGAATATAGTGAGTGTGTCAGTCATTAGTGGCACGTAGGGTATGCACTTCGGGTGAGAACCGTCGCAATGAACGATTGTGCAGGTTGTTGACACTTTGCTACGAGTATGACTGATATCTAGTTTATCTAACATTATTATAATATTTGTGAGACAAAATCGGCAAAGTTTAGTGTTTACTCTTTTCAAAGTATAAAGGAAGTCTTTATACTTTGAAAAGAGTAAACACTAAACTTTGCCGGCATGATTGTATGCTTTTCTCAGATGGCTTCACATTTTTATCCATACAGATCTAACATTTATTGATATTAAATATTTTTAGTGTCAGGGTCAAACATAACGAACTCAGGTGGTAATGAATTCTAAAAAAAGCAAGAAAAATGAATCATGTTTTTTTTTAAATTCAGTTAAACTAGATAACAAACTTCTTAAATTAATGTACGTGATGTATTTTGATTTTGTTAAAGTTATTGTCAGACTTTGCATGGACTTTTCCCTCGATAATTCAATTAACTGTTAAATCTATATCTAAGAAGATTTCGTCTAAGCATTTAATTACGAGTCCTAATAATCAATATGGACTTGACAATGATCATACTGATGGTGGCCCATTATTACTGCGCCACCATTGCTTAAGCCATCAAATTATATAATCATTGCAAGTTCCAATCCCAACCGTTGTACTGCCGAAGTGAATCGACTGATAAAACACGCTATTTAGCTTAGCTGCAGGAATTAACAAGATTAGGAATATAATCAACACAAGTTATAATTTATTCATCTATAAAAAAAATAATAGTTGGTTCATTATATTTAATTTCTCATTAAAGACCACTGTTTAATCAAAAAAAGTTTTCAAAAAACTAAGACACGAAATGCCATTAAAAATTGTGAAAGTAATGAGGATAGAATCAAGACGAAAAATGAAACGGTTCGCGATTAATTATACGTAACATACGCTTTTCACCTGACTTACGAGTAGGGGGTTATTAAGTAGTATTGTGTGCGAAGTGACTCTGTTTTATATAAGTTTTTGAGAGCTGAATGATCAGTGGGAATAGTGACCTAGATAAATATATGGAGTTAGTGTCCTCCTGCATGATAATGATTGGCATGGTTCTGTATGTGTGTTTGTGTGTGTGTGCGCCCGCTTTCAAGCTGTTTGCTTACGATAACTTTCTCGATATCGGCTTATCGACCACCAAGCAAACATCGCCTATCTTCGCCATAACATAGAACGTAAAATATACGCCACACGTAAAATTAAATTCATACAAATTAGACAGTCTTGTCGTGTCGGATTTCACCAATATTATGAATATTGCGTTTTAATAAATATACTTATTACTATTTCAAAATTATCGAATTAATAATAATTGTCTAATAAAACATAATTTAAAAATATTTCAGAAAGTAACTAATGAAAGCTAATTTATTAAATTTTACTGTTTGTTCACCATCAGTATTTGTCCGTCCTTTTGTGTTTGCGTACAATTTCTATTGATATTTTAAAATTAAACAATAAAAGAAGAAAAAACACATTTCTTCTTGATAATGAAAAAATAAAATGACTCCTCATGATGACACAGGTCGCACTGTCGCACTATTGTTAGACAATTATAATTGTTTACTAAGGTTTGTCCTTGAAATTAATCATGTTTTTATTGATTAAACATCCGCCGATTAGTATAATTAGTAAGTATCAGTCTTAAAAAATCACACGTTTAAGACCCGTAGTATACCTATGTAGGTATTTCATTTTTATTGATAGTTTTATAATTCCACAATGAGGGAAAATATTTTAAAATTGGGCTGAAGATAATTTTATTGCATTGTTTGATCTAAATGTGACAGTTTACATCCTAGTTCAGTAATCACCGGATCGGATGCGCGCGCGCCGCGACTCACACGCACTTCATTTAACCGCGACCGCACCTGTGCGTGTGACTCAACTAGTCCTGTGACTCCTACTGACTCTTGTGTATCTCTTGGTGGGTGACTAACTAAGGATTGTATCCTGTGTGGCAGTGGTGGTAAAGGAGATCGGCGAGCTGTCGACGCGCCAATGGATTTAAGCCAGGTAGGAATTTATTTGTTTATCATATTTTAATTTTTAATTAAAATAATTCTTTTGTTGTATTTCTTTGACACACTACAGTCTTAAGGACTTGATGGATTTCATTCAGCGGGGTGTCGTTGGATTCGTTCCAATTGTGAGAGTGGAATGATTTTTCAGTTTTAAGCCGGGTCGGGTTTTTAGTTTCGTAATAAATAATATGCCGATCTTTTGAAGATATTAAGATGAGTTTTCAAACAACATATATTAATAATTAAACGGTGGTAGCCTAATGGCTAAGGTATCAGTCTCGCAATCGTAAGGTCGCGGGTTCGAATCCTACCCGCTGTACTACCTACGTGAACCCATTTCTAGCACAAACCATTGAGCTAGCTGTAGGGGTTAACAAGATTGTTAGTAATGTGGGAATCTCACATTGCTGGTTGTGGTTCAAAAAATAAAAAATAGGGAAAGGTCATTCGTTCATATAGCGATGCCGAGAATTAATGGAGTCAAGTAAAAAAGCTGAAGTTTGCAGGAAGGTAGTTAGTTTAGTGTAGGTAGGAGACGTCAACTAAGAACGGATTTTTGGAAAAATACTATCTTTACCTAAGTGGGGACTTTCCTTCTGTCAGGATAATAATAATATTTTTTTTATTTTGTTATAAGTTCATACTGTCATAGTAATTATGCTCGGTCCGGTATTTTGATTGGTTCATAAATAATTACAACATCCGTCAGTTAACAATAATGATCAAAAAACATGCAAATGTCAAATTGCTTTCATTATTATACTTCGTTTTAATGTTACCTCCGATGTAAATTAATCAAATTATTGGATTTCTATTATTATCTTATTTGCTGTTAAATCTGTTCTCAGTATTAAATGTATAGTTCCTCTTATTAGTTTAAATTACAAAGTACCCTATTCTGTGGTTTAATGGAGTTTTGCCTCACTAGATCATGAAAATCGTTCACAATGTATATATTTTTAAATTTGTATCTTCTAGCATTACTGGTTATCTAGTTAACCCCTCCAGTAACACTAAATTAATGTATTTAATATATATTATATGTATTGTATTTACGTGTATATTATTATGTATATGTGTTTATAATAGTATCTATTTGTGTTTATTTTACCTGATTTAATATGTATCTTATGAACTAGCATCCAAGTTATGTATTAATGTTAGGTTCATCCAAATGCTTTTAGCATTAAGTCCGCCTGTGTAGTGTACACAGGCGGACATTGAGTTTAAAAAAATAAAAAACCTTCTATTGTTATTGATTATGAAGACCTTTCTCACGTGTCTGAGACTAACTCTGCCCGTTTCCGTTGACTAAATCACCATATAAAGACCTGCGATCTCTCGATTGGGAATGCGATGCCTTAACCACTAGGTTACCGCTGCTTCAAAATACGACTACTGACATTCCTATGTAGGTACTACTGAACAAACAAACTCTACAAGCTTTAATTAGATACTAACATTTATTATTATAATAACTAGCTATTAGCGGCGACCTCGTTTTTGAAAAACGAATGTGTTTCAAGGGAACTATACATTTTTCAGTAATAAAAAGAAGCCTACTTTGTTATTCCAAATTATAATTTAATTTATCTCTGTGGCAAATATCATCTACATACGTTCAGCCATTCAGTTGTGACTGAGTAACGAACACCGATCCGTCCAAACTTTCACATTTATAATAATAGTAGAAAGTAGAATTCGCCCAAATAGCACTTTGCAAGTACCAGCAGACGATGCTCAGGTCTCGCACAATGAATTAATCTGGAAAATAAGTAGATCGATTACAATGAAGTTACCGATAGACTGTACAAACTTACTTTGTGTGTAAACATAAAAAAAAACGTGATTATTGAAGGCCTTATATGTTGCAGACATAACTGTATATTACTATTCTAGTCTTGATAATAATGCCTATTACATAATTTAATAGGCATTATTATCGCAACTCGCCTTCGATAACTAAATGCATACTCACCCCCCTTGTTCATAATAGTTTAATAACAGTATTTAACTTGAGAATATTTTGTTTTCTTTTATTTTGTTTTGAAAATATAATGAAAAACCGGAGAAGTGCGAGTTAGACTCGCCCACTGAGGGTTCCGTACAAATTAGGTACAAAATATAAATAGTTCAGGCATCGTGTCTCGCAGTTTTTTAAACACTATATTTTTTATGATTTATTTACAAATGTACCTATAGTTTTCAGACTTTTCCCTATACTTGTAGTATAAGAGGGTATTACTTCCCAAATTTCTTAGTTCTAGGTCAACGGAAAATACCTTATATGTTTTGATTCTTTTGAGGGTGTCGAAATGAACGTTTTTTGCGACATAAACGACCGTATACTTTATTTACGTAACCGTAGAGTCTTGATTTTTCTCACAGCTTCAAAAGACTGAAGACCTGAGTATATGGTTTTAAATTCAACTCGATACCTCCACGCATTCCCGTGTTTAAGGGTCTTGACAGACAGACGGATGGACGGACAACAAAGTGATCCTATAAGGGTTCCGTTTTTTCCCATTGAGGTACGGAACGTTGAAAATAAAGGCAACAAATGTACTTGTAGAAATGCCGTTATAAACGTAAGGGCATCATATAAGTCAACGTTATGGATTCAAGTGTTTTTTAGGTTCTCTTTATCATTAGCTTATATCGGAATACCTCAATTTACCCTCTTTCCCCGAAACGAAGCTGGCCAACTTTCGTGTTTTAAATTTACGGAGCTACAGCGGAAACTGCTCAAAACTCGCTGAGGGCAAAACATCGCGAGATAACCATGCGTTGGAGTATTACGGCCCGTTGGTGTACTCTCTTGTGTGGTCTCTCTCTCAGTGAGAAGACTATATATATATAAGACTAATCTTCTCAGGTTTTCTCAATAAGGCTGATCGATGCCTAGGGGTGGTGCAGTGGGAATGCGTGCGACTGCTGTGCAAGAAGAATTGAGTCTAGTCTCTCACGGGAAAAAAATTTGTAGGATCAATAAATGTAGGTCTCAAGTGTGGGTACTTAATGATGTTACTTAATAACTAGTTTGTATCCGTTAAGTGTATGTTGTACCTCCTTTAAAAATAGGTACTAACGAAATAAAGACATTTGAGTCTATATTGTGTTGTTTACCGGGTGTGCGCAGGAGTGCGGGTCGGTAGTCGCCGCCTGCGCCCGCGCAGGTGCGCCTCTGACCCACATTACACATTTTTCCATAGCACAAACAAACCTGACGTTATCGATATTTATTCAGTAGATAGCGAGTTAATATCACCGTGAATATTGATCGCTGAACATTCGCCAACTCGCGCAAATTCTTATGAAAGTGAATCTTTGTTTGTTTAATGATAGTGCTGTCTCCATCGAACGTTGCGAAATATAGGTCGGTTTGTTATTGTACCTATCTACTTGTTATTTAGAATGGTTTGTGTGAATGTGTTAACTTATTCTGATAATATGGAGCGAATAGAGTTTATCAATTGATTCGATTTGCTTGATTCCTAATGAGTCAGCTGTAGGTGTCTTGTTGCATAAAATGGTACCCTGTGCAAGGATGGAACCTGTAATACTAAGTTCACTGTCGTATAATGTGTACATTGTACATTTGTGCTCTTTATGTCAAGGAGATATTTTATACTGTCTTCTTAGAATGGTCACGAAAATTCTGAATACAATAATTAATATACCACCATGGTATATCCTAAAAAACTTACTGAAATGACGGAAAATCGAGCACAGCTGGAGAAAGTTTAGGCACTGGACCAACAGTTTAACCTGATCTCTTATGGCGCGATTCCTTGTATACAGGTTTGTCCAAGTTATATGCAACTTGCATACAAGTAACTTGCCTAATAGAATCGCGCCTTCACAGACATTTCCGAAAACATTCATCCATCTACGAGTGTAGACTGATAAAGGTCTAATTACTTAACCTTCTGAATTCTCTATCTACTAGTTTGCCATCCCGTATAACAAGAAGTAAGTATCTACATAAGTAAGTAATATCAAACAGTATCAGATTACCTAACCAAATCATTTTCTATCCGAGGTTACGGAAAAGATAGTTTTCTATCGACATACTTAATAATATATGATTATGGATCTGATAAGAGATGTGTTAGTTTATCTGTGTTATGAAGGTGGCAGATATCATAAGAAATAGGGAAATAGTTTGGCATATATTTGTAGATAAGTAGGTGTTATTATTGTTTGTTATAACGATCAGGGTGGGAGTATTACGGAGGTTGATCTCTTGATCTAGATCGCAGTTTTTAGAGCTCAAAGAGTGTAACTCAATTAATTTTACTGAGAAATATGAGTTCATCTGTACATTCATTATACAAATTTAAAATTTGAAACTAAAAAAATATATAAACTGAAGAAGTAGAACTGTAGCAGTAACCGATCATAATTGAATATCAGTTGCTATACTTCAGATAAATGTTATGGTTTACGATTAATTAACATTTATAGATTACTTATTTACCACCATATTTGTGTAAAATCTCTGTAGATATAATGAACGGGTAGATTACACCCTTCTTTCAGTAATACGAATGTAGAGGGCTAGTATGTTAAGCTAATAGGATAGGTTTTATAAAAAGGCAGGGTTTTGATACTGGGGGCTTAAGCCTTCAAATCCTCCCCCCCCCCCCCCTCCCCTAGGTCTGTCAGTAATCTTCACGTTCGAAACTCGTTGCAACCTGAAATAGGAAACGGGTAAATTAGGTTTCGGAGAGCAAGTGGAAAGTCCTATCGTTGACATTACGCCTATGTATCGTTAGGGCCTTTGTTCACCGTAGCACGTCAACAACCGTCACTGGGACGAGTTTTTATTTTTTCCCCGTATCAAGTTTATAAACATTCAAACATTGTAAAATTGGCAATTTTAAAAGAGTAGTCGCTAGTTTTAATTGCTAGGTTCTTTTCTCCTGCTTTAGCTATTAATTGCCAACTTGGCATTACATGTACCTACATGTAGAATCCCGACGTATCACAAGTGTTGTTTTGCATCCTAAGTAAATAAAGATTTTTTAATTTTGACGTCACAGTGTACCTACGAGATTATTTTACTTCGGCTCGCAGGACGATGACGTAAGTGCGTGGGACACGCGATTTTAGTAATTCTATGTATCGCTACTTCGGTGACGTCATGACCGTTGACGGGCTGCGATGGACAAACGCCCTTACTGTATCTTCTACGAGTATAATATCTCGAGGTCTTGTCAACGTGTCCTAATGTTGACCGATACGGGAAATATCTAAGTGTATTAGAGTGCCGTGTAGATATTATCAATTAATTAAGTTAATTACATACAAGGTACATAATCGTGTAGTACAAGTATTGCACTTTGTCATTACTCACACGTTTGACTACATAATAACTCGTATGATAATGTGCAGGACATGTCGTTCATACTTCCTATAGAGATATAGTGTGTACTAATTGTGTTTATTGCTCATATTTCTACGTATCCGTTAACAACATTGTTGTTGTTGAGATTCACAGTCAGATTAGATTCTTGTTATATTTTGTTTTGCATATGAACTCGAATTCTGGTATGTTTTCCTTAAAATAATTAAGGAGAGATACAATTTGAACTGACAGTGTTGCTTCGTATCGTTCGATGACCAATACAAGAACGTTAAATTCCGAATATTGGAGGTGGTTGAGCATTCGAGGAGCATAAATTGGTATCTACCTCCCTTGGGAATAATGTTTTGGCATCTTTGAATTTGTCTTACATCGTTCCTGCATTCGGATATAGGCCTAACATCGGACAAAGGGTTCGAGCCGTATGATGATAGTAATGAACCGCGTGGCCCCTTTGCGCATTGGGGAATATCACATGTCTTTAAGTATTAAATCCTAGGACCTGTCGCTTTACTTGTCACGTCCTTTTAGCCAATTAGAAGATTTTGAAACCAATCACACATAGTTAGCTCTCACCGGTCTGGTCACTGAGCTCAACATCTATCTACCTACGACTCGTATTTTAGAATTCTTCCTAGATTTTAAAATAGTAACAAAATTACTAAGTTTTATACAATAATCTATCAAACGGTCCCCTCTTGAGTATGATCATTAAACTGAATTATGAGTGCACAGTTTAAAACTTAAAGAGCGCAACATTAGGCCGCGTGCCAGCGCTGCGCCGCGTCACGTGGCCATACATCTAGAGTTATGGCCATAGGAGACTATAACGACTGCCCGCAGGACACAGCGTGGGTATGACGCGATATAGAGGTGCGAATTGTGGCGCTATATGCTGACATTGCCCTGTGCTTTTGAAACGTTTTTTTTTTTGTAAAAGCAGTTACAGTATTAGCTATTGATAGTATTGCTATTCTTCAAAGACTGCGTTATGATCTAATCCTTACAAAGACCAGGACTCATTGACATTATTGTCTCGGATATCTGGCATAATAGATAAGAATTAAATTGTATTTACATTATGCGGTAGGTACCTGCTTAGATAATATTGCGATGGGCTATCTTGACCTTACTTAGTGGTACAACATGTGGTCGTAAGTCTGCTGGTACTTTCAACTTAAAAGCTGTAAAAGAGGTAGGTGTATACAGTGCATGATTCTTATAGGTAAGGTACTTGTATATTACTACCTAGGTGGCGTAATGGGAGATTGTGGGGGACTGCTGCTAGAGGATTTTGGTTCGATTGTCACATGGGATACTTCGTGTGATTCACAAACTTTGTTCAGTCCATCGTGCTGAGTCTGCATGTACTTTGTTGCTGTCATTAAAGTCCTAATATACTTAATGAATAAAGTCCCCCGCGACATAAGTCTAATAGGTATCCTAGTCTGGAAAACCATTTTGTGAAGTAAAAGTTCGCATATTATTTGCTATTCAATTAAAGCAAAATAATTCGCTTCGTGCCCTCCTAATTAAAATTCCCTCACTCAATTCAAATGAGGCTGTTATCAAATTACAATAAAAACAGTTCGTGTGCGTTATCTACGATCCTTCACGTGTCATATTAGCGTACGTCGGCAGGTGTGGCCCAACAAATAGCCCACCGGTGGCCGAACAATTAGCGCCGCGCAATCGCGCGATCTCACAATTACCGCGCGATCGTGCGGTGATTGATCGCGGTGCATATTTAGAGGCCCCTGTATGACTTGGGGCTGCTAATTGCTCGATTTTACGATAAAATTCTTTTGTTAATTTAGTTGTTTGGTTTTTGTATGGTCTGACAGGGGTTTGAATTATTGTTTTTAATATCTTGTTTGTTGTATTAATATTATTAGGACAGTCACCTTTCGCACTTTCGCGTATATTGAATGAAACCTGTCAAAAAGATTTGGGTTTTGGGCTTTTTGGCTTTCATTTTCGATGCCGGATTATGCATCTTAAACGATATACCTATATACAATCGAAGATTGCTGAAACTGAAATCTCATTTTTTAAATGTACCTACATCTTTCTTTTATTTCAAAAAACATATTTAGTACCTAAGGCTTTACCTGAAAAAGTACGACATCGTAGGTTACCCCCGAGCCCATGGGTAACTTATACCTACCCAGTTATCCCTTTACTAAGATCTAAGATCTGATTGTGACGATTGACAAATGACAAAGCAAGTTTTATATTAATCATGTAAGACAACCATAAATGACTATGGTTGCACATGTTTCTCTTATATACAGTTTCTCAGTAAATAGTCTAGATTTTACTCTAGATTGTAACTACTTAGGCTAGAACTAGTAGGTCTGGTGCAGCCTAGCTAAGTAGTGGGGGGAGGCGGGCCGCGGGCGGCGCGCGCGCATCACGCCGCTTCCCATTGGCTCGCACACTGTTTCTAGTTCAAAATTCTCGTCAGCGATTGGTCAAAACTGTATGCTAGATCTTGGATTGCATTGATAGTTGATTAAATGTAAATTGCGCAGGTTTACCAACTCCATTGTTAGTTGTATAATTAGTATAATGATCTGCTGTAAATCGGATGTTCGCTATTTATTGTTGAGTTGCGAAACACTTATTAATGTTAATCAGTTGATGAAAATGCTTTGGCGTTGTGTTGCAAACCTGTACTATGGCGCTGTCGACATGATGGGCAGCGATAACGTCGAAACTTTAAGGAGTACCTACCAATTAATACATACCAAAAGATTATTATTGTTTGTGTAACTTTTAGATAACCTAAAGGCTTAGGGCAATGTTTTCAAACGTATTTATCTATGTCCATTATTTTAGCACGACCAAACGGCTTGACGGATTTCATTATGTGAGGTGTCGTTGGACTCGTCTCAATTGTGGTAATATATGATAGTAAACTTGTTAAGATGATGGTGACACTCTGCTATGTAGGCTCGTCCGGTCAATCAATAATTAGTTGTTCCCTGATGATACTACGCAGGAAATATTATAGTGCACAAGTGTGAGCGTAGACATAAAGTGTACTTTCCATTTCCTCACTCTCATAGACCAATGGGGTGAAAATCCGACATGGCTGGAGTGAGATTGGAGACAGGACTGACAGTTTAACGTAGTAGTAACGCGGAGGGGAGTGACATTGTTATAACCCATCTAGGTATGAACCGATAGTGGTAACAGTGCATTACCTCGCTGATATCACGGTCTGTTTAGTTGTTGTATCTAGGTACGAATTTAAAGAACGACGTTAAAACTACCAATCTCATTTCAGTTGTCTTTGTTAACTAATTTAATTGATAAATTACCCAAATAACGTAACAAGTTAGCGTCACTTTCATGGACGATCGTCATCCGTATTCATTCTGTGGACAGTAATGACCGCCGTCACTTCTGTCATCAATATGCTTATCTGATGTCGCCCAATTGCGGCGTGCGCGCGCGCATGCTACACACAATTAATTGGTAATCGATGCACAATTGATATGAATGTGAGGAGATAATTGAAAACCCTCGTCTCGTCGGTCAGCTTGTAGATGTTGCAGGCTGCGGGCAGTAAGTCCAACACGTCGACAAGCCGAACATGGACCATGAAATATGTAATTAAAATCTCTTTTCTCGATGGCTTCATCCATATTGTGTTTGATTGTTATTGCCTATGTGGTATTCTGATGTATTTTTTTACCTATAGGTAGGTATAATGAAATAAAGAGATGAGTAGCTCGTGCTCCTGACAGTAAACATCACGCTAGCCCATAGCAGTATCAGCGTCACCTAAATCCTTGTTTGGCAAAGATTTGAATGACATCGTACCGTTTAAGTAATTATACTACAGTTCCCTTTAACCGAAACACAGTGATGTGTTAACTTAATCACTACTTAACGGAAAATAACTGACACTGTTGCGATTCCCACTAAGATGGCCTATGGCTTAGACCTACCAAAATAGGTACTAGTAAAACTTCGTTACTGTAAAATGTCGTCAAAATTAGTTCACCTGCGCAGCGTCCTTGTCATGTTAGTCTGCACCCGTCCATGTCCAATTAATGTATTAATTATAATATGGCTTGCGTTTTTACTTTCCTTTGTGTACTTAAAATTAATTCGAAAAATTTTATGTCGACCCGTCGCAGACTACAGCTAAATATTTTGAAATGTCTCCTTTCACACGTTTGTTTACAAATACGTGGCATGGCAGATGTGTGTTGGGCAAGTTTGGGTGCGATGAAGACTGGTTTCGTCGTACGAACTGTCAGAATTAATTGTCCACAACTTCGTAATACGTTTTAAGGTAAACTTACATTATCTAATGATAAGTTCTATAGAGTTCGCTAACGATCAGATCAATATTACTGAGTTAAGAACTTGTTTCAAACAATCACTTTATACATTAGAATATTTTTCTCGTCCTGTGGGTGTCGTCAACGCGACTAAAGGATTTCACACCTAAGGCCAGGCAGCAGCGTCCTCTGCGTACTTTAAAGCCTACTGCGATCGCCTACCGAGCGGGTTGGCGATCGCAGTAGGCTTTAAAGTACGCAGCTAAGCATGGCGATAATGGCAAATATCCCCAGGATTTATAATAAGTAGGCCCTACTGAGGAGACCCGTGCCCAGCAGTGGGATATCATATGAGTTGATATAAAAGACGTATATTTATTGCACCAGTATACCAAGTGCAATGGTACGACAGCTAGCAACTTTGTCGAGAAAAATCTTTACAACTTTAATACTTTATCAACCGACTTCAAAATGGAGGAGGTTCTCAATTCGACTGTATTTTTTTTTGTGTGTTTGCTCACCGATTACGTAAAGACGGCTGGACCGATTTGAAAAAATATTTTTGTGTTTGAATGGGTATACTTCCAAGTTGGTCCCATTGTCATCCGATCACGATCTGATGATGAGATCCTGGAGAAATTGGGGGAACTCTTAAAATATTAAAGGCAAACCTACAGTGATTTCATAGCGGTTCGTGCATTTACTCTTAAGAGTAAATACACGAACCGCTATGAAATATAAAATAAAGCATATATATAAAGCACCAATTAGTGAAGTGGAACTGATGATGAAGACCACAAATGATGAGCGGACCTATTCAATATTTCACAGTTTGCGATTTAGTTACTTTAATATGGTATACACTTTATTCTTGTCATACTACACAATGTAATAGAGCTGACAGTGAACTCCTCAACAATTAACGGCCCTGCATCGGGGCAAGCAATATTTTGTGAAAGGATTTGAGCAGTTGACATAAGCCTATTGTAACTTAAGTGAATTACAAACAAAACCACTAAAAAGTGAGAAATAAAAACTTTTTAACAAAAAGATATTATCGACTTTAAAAGTAATACCTACTAGGCTAATAACAAAAAGAAATTAAACGTTTTGAAGTTGGTGCCGAATAAAACATAAAGACTACTAAGTACCTAGGTATTTCACGGCACCAACTTCAAAATGTTTAATTTGTTTTTGTTATTCTAGGTGTATTAATTTTTGCTTTTTAGTTGCCTTGTAGGTATTACTTTTGAAGTCGGTAATATTTTTTGTTAAAAAGTTTTTTACTTCATTTTCTCTATACAAAGTGTAACAGAAAGGTGTTGTCAAATTTCAGCAACATACAGTGTATGTTGTTAATACTGCGCCAACGATGGTGCCATAGCCGATTGCGTTATTATTACATAATAATAATAATATTCTTTATTGTACACCAATACAAAAAAAAAACAAAGTATTATTCTTTATCCTTATCGTTAAGAGCGATGTCTTCCAGGCAACCTTTGGATGGATTTGGATTCATAGTTAAAGCATATTCTTTTTCTCAAATTTCTATAGCGAAAAGTGTATGACATAATAATACTTATGTCATACGCCTTTCGCTACAGAATAGATGGTAATGATGCAAAATTCAATTGGATTATTATGACACAGAACTTTTGAAGTCATACTTTTTTTAATTAATATCATTTTTAATCACAAATAATCTAATGAAAAAATAATAAATTAAATTTAAGGGTACCTACTCCGAGTTTAAAATTAAGTATATCATGGGCACGTACTAACTCTTGAATATCATCACACCTTTCTGTTACCTCTGTGGCGCAGTGGAAGTGTGTCCGACTGCTACGCAAGAGGTCGTGGGTTCGATTCCCACACGGGACACTACTTTGTGTGATCCACAAATTATTGTTCCGGGTCTGGGTGTACTTTGTGTCCGTGACTTGTATGTTTGTAAAGTCCCCCGCGACACAGGGCTTGTACCCTACTGCGGGAGTCGTCTTTAAAAAAAAAAAAAAAGATTAATACGTCTATTAAAACTAGTCTTTGGGAGTGGTAGACCTGGTTGGATTAACCAGCACGTATCTCATTTAGACTATACTAACGCTTTGAAAATGTTATTAAGTTAATCACTTTTTTAAGTTCGTCACTTTTTTTGCAATCTATACTAATATTATAAAACGGAAGAGTTTGTTTGTTTGTTTGCTTTGTTTGTTTGTTTGTTTGTTTAAACGCGCTAATCTCAGGAACTACTGGTCCGATTTGAAAAATTCTCTTTTTGTTGGATAGCCCATTTATCGAGGAAGGCTATAGGCTATATAACATCGCGCTACGACTAATAGGAGCGGAGTAGCGACGTGAAATATTGCAAAAACGAGGAAAATTTACGCATACGAAGTAGCGCGGGACAGCTAGTACAATATAAAAACCTAGCACAATATTACCGAAAAACCATTTTATAAGAATCGCTCTTTATCAATTTTATAATAAAACGAATCTATAAAAGAGATATTATAACATACCCGTTCCATGACATCATTACACCCTAAATTAACAAAAAACCATCTGATAAATAAATTAGCCGCTGTCGATCAGCGGGAGTCTAACACAGTAATTGAAAACATAAACAAGGGACATTTTGTCCCGTCAGGGTCACGCTTCGTGTCCTGTCTTCCCCATAGGGGTCGGTAGCCACCACTTGATACAATTAAAAAGCCATAATGTTCCCATAGTCATCAGGTAGTTAAATAATGGGTTATGTGTTAGGGGACCTCGATTAGTTAAATGCCCATAATTTGGTTACTTGTGGAACGGTTGGTGATATACAATTAGTTTGTTTATACTGTTTAAAAAATAAGTGGGTACCATTTATTAATGATTTATGATAGGCCACCCCGTTCTTGAGAATAATGTGGGTTCCATTCCCGCCAATCCCCGGGTGTTATATTTCAATGATCATGTAACAAACATAACGTCAGATACAGTTACGATTATAGTTTATATAAGACAGAGTTCAATTTAACAATTGCAAACAAATATTATGAATGAAAAATTATCAAAACCTTGGCACTTAAGCTCGACAGATGGCGTTGTTAGCTCCGAAGCGAATGAATCATGATCGTTTTATTTATGTTTTTATTACGAATCTGCATTAAAGATACACTTAAAATTTTATAGTTAAAATTGCATTAGGTATGCTTTTTTGTTAAAAAGGTCGCATCATGCGAAATATAGGGTAAACCCGGATAGATGCCCCAGTGGGATAGTCCCCCTAGTTTTCAATACACTATGTTAGAGATGTTGGAGGTGAAAGATCATTACTATGGTTAGAAGTATCACCCTTGCAGACCTCATTGCCTGTAAACCATCAGAGTAAGGCTCTAGTGTTTTGTCGGTGTGAGAAAAATCTTCCGCGCCGATACTTTCACGGGCGTCGAAATTATATCGATGAGTAATTTCTTATTAATAGTTTTATTACTGAATGCGGTTTCAGACATTTTTTTGTTTCTTTGCATGCATTATTGGTTAAATTACACTGTTTATCACCTTTTATTGTTTAAAAGCGTCTTCACCTTGTATTGTTTTAAAGTTTTATATATTTCGCGAAATAAAAAATAAAAAAATCCGTATCAAATAAAGCGGATATTCGTCCTAAGGTTTTATGCTCTTTTCTCTAGGGTCAACAATATTTTTTTTTGACAAGCTAAGATAAAAATAATCTTTAGGTGTTTTTCTAACCTCTTGTGACTATAACTTGTTACCCGACTGACTTAGAAGGATGGGTAATGTTTTTCGTCAGTATATTTGAGTTTAAGCTAGTAAGTCACCTAAACTTATCTAACTTAAACTTTTTGTTGTTTTTATTGTTGAAATACTTAAAACGTTATACTATTTTAAAATTTCGATAAGCATTTGTTTCTCTTTAAAAAACTCATTGTGAAGAGTATCCCATGAGGCAAGTATCGATTTCATAGTCAGGCAACTATCCGCTACAGTAGGCACCGATCCCTTTTTGAGAGGTCTATTAAAACAGAATATACTTAAGACTAATATTAATTACATTTACAAAAAATAGGCTGATAGTAAAGATGAAAGACCAAGTTTTGATGTACATTCTTAAAGTTTTCATGTTTTTAAATTATAGAGCTTTTTTTGAAAAGTGGATTACCTCAGTGTCCGGCTTTTACCCGACTTGTTTTATTTTTGAGTTATTTTTCTCAAAAGACGATAAATAGGAAAAGGTCAAGGAAGGAATGCTTCGACGTCAACACACGGAGGCCCAAACATTGCACGCCGTACCGAAGATGAGATGGGAATGGAAACTCAACTTACACATATTTCAAGTATCTTTAGGTACACGTCAAACACGGAACTGTGATGTAGAGCATTGAAATCACAATATTTCACTAAAATCTTGAATATTTTAATACTTTTGACGTATGTACCTAACTTTTAGAATATCCCAATTAAGGTTTATACAAGTTTTCAGCTTCTTATCCTTCATTCTCATGTTTTAATCCTAAGATGACTGGACTATCTATTAATGTATAAGTTTATCTTGAATGTCAAAGCTGCGTTCTTTAACCAGTAACTAACTAAGTAGTAAGTAGATAGGTACTTACTTTATTAACGGTCTTAAATACATTCCATTAAAATAACCATCAGATATCGCACCAGCGCTAATGGTGTATTGAGTCACTTCTTACAACGACTAGTTTGCAAATAAACCCTAATGGAACCATCGATGGTGGTACCGCAGTGCAAAACGCGCATAACTCGAGTTTCGTGGTATTTGGTGAATGGCTGGACACCGGAGTTGCGTTTCTTGTGTCGTTCAAACGTGGCAGAGTTTTTGTAGGACGTTCGCGGAGGTCAGTCGTCACACAAAATATATACATCTTCTGAAGGTCGGCTCACAGGTCAACAATAATCCACGCACACATACGCGCACGTACAGAAGAATTTGACGTGCGAAGTCTCGGTTGGCATTCGACCTAGATCTGTGTATGTGAGCGTCAATATCTGCGTGGGCTTGTTTTCGCTCATTGTACGGAGCCGATCTTCTGTAGCTACGTACTTTGTGGTCGCCAGGTGGGTGGCACATGACCGGTATGTGCCGGTGACGGCTCATTGAAAATTGGGGATATGCGGTTTTTTCTGAGTGCTTATGTTTAAGTAACGTTTTAAATTTTTAAGGGAATAGTCCTGTTCAACATTGTATGGACTAGAATATTTCAATTCGTTTCAAGTCGTTTGAATACTTTTTGTCTATTTTATTAAAGTCAACTCTCTCAGGATATAAATCCTATGTCGCGGAGGACTTTACAAACACACAATACACGCAGACGCAAAGTACACCCAGACTTGCAACAACAATTTGTGGATCACACAAAGTGCTGTCCAATGTGAGAATAGAACCCACGACCTCTGCCTTAACAGTCAGGGCCACTAGACCATCAGGACTGTATTAATTGGGTAGCACATCATACCCTACACATGTATTAACAATCAATGTAATAAATATTCAGTTTATGATAAAATAATAATAATAATATCTTAATAATATCTTAGAACAACACACACAAAGCTGTCTGATCCCAAACTAAGCATAGCTTGTACTATGGACACCAGACAACCGATAAACATACTTATATATTTCTAAATACATACATATTATAGATAAGTAACACCCAGACACAGAATAAACCATCGTGCTCATCACACAAAGTTTTATCCTGGGTGGGAATCGAACCCACGACCTCTTGCGTAGCAGTCGGATACACTCCCACCGCGCCACAGAGGCAGTCAAAATGATCTTGATATTGTTAAGTAATGTCTTTTTTTTAAAGATTTCTAGCAATGTGGTATTTTAGATCTCACATTACTAGCAATTCTATTAACCCCCTCAGCTAAGCTCTATGATTATCCGATAGATGGCGTTATAGCACAAAGTTTAGATTGTTGTTGTGGTGGTTAGTGAACTTGGTTCGATTCCCACCCAGGGTACTTAAATCTTTGTGATGAACACTATTATTAATTCTATATATATGTAACTAGCTTTCGCGCGCGGCTCCGCCTGTTATTGATTATCTGGATAAAAACTATCTCCATACCAAACATCTAAATCGGTTCAGTAGATTAAGAGTGAAAAGGCAACAGACATACAGACAGACACATTTATAATATTAGATAAGTATGGATATGTACGGAAGTTGTTTGGTTGTCATAGTACAGGCTCGGCCGAGTGCGGGATCGCGACGACAGGTTTGCTTGCGTCGCGTTTGCGTTTATTAGCAATCATCTTTAAAAAACAATAACAGTTTTAACACTTAATTGTTTTACTTAGCCGACAAATTCGACAAAACTTCAAGCCGGATCTCCGCCCTTGCGCATTTTAAGCATTAAAGATTTTAAAAAAAAAACGTATTAGATGACTTATACGAGTATAATGTATACAGACCTATTACATTTGCTTAATTTACCCAATTCATTTTTATTTTTAGTCCATTGCTTGATAACTTAATGTTTCTAATATCAAGTAGGTAGGTAATATAGTGCCTAACTAACCTAGTGAAATAATATTACATATTATACCATTCTGTGACGCACCTATTTTAAAAATTGTTATTTATAACACTTATGTCTGTTTGTATTATTTAACAAACAAAATGTAGAAGTAATGGGACCCTCCGGCCGTTTATCGATCATTGATCATTGATCACGGCTGGACAGCGCTATTACGTGCGCAGTGCGTGCGCGTGCGCGGGCTCTCGCACGCAGCACAACGACAGGACAGAAAGTAAGTTTCATACAAACGCGGTCGAGTAACGCTCTCATAGACA
Source organism: Herminia tarsipennalis (assembly GCA_945859575.2). NCBI lineage: Eukaryota > Metazoa > Arthropoda > Insecta > Lepidoptera > Erebidae > Herminia > Herminia tarsipennalis. The sequence goes on along the minus strand of OX243834.2, from coordinate 450,711 downwards.
TCGTTTCGTGGACACGGAGTCTCAGAACACCATCGGAACCAAGTAGTCCGAGAGTGACGGGGCGAGCGAGTCTTTCTGTCTCTCTATTAAGTTTTGTGGTTGGGGGGTGAGGGGGGGCTCGGCCAACGCGTACATATAGAACGTTCACGGACACAAAATGTTGAACCAATTTGTTCCGAATCTGTTTCGCAATTTGGGCCGATGGTCAATGTGTGCGTTGCTAGATTGAAGTAAGACGCTTATCTTCTGTGCTCCCCATGTCTTGTGCTCCCGCAGAGCTGCGCGGGCGCACGACGCGGCGCCCCACTATTATCAATTAACTTATATTTTTATTGGCTCAAAACGATTAACCGCCTCTAGAAATGGATACAACGCGCTATAATTTTTATTCTTATTCATTGTTTTGAAGTCGACGAGTTTTTTTGTGAGCAGGCGCAAAGGGCCGCCGCCGGCTCGTACCCCCGCTAATTGCTAAGTTCTGCAACCAATGAAGGAGGCACTTAATTAATATGAAATAACATCATGTCCGCTGGTATTTGCCAATATCCTTATTATCACCTTTTAATTATAATTGAGGACGGCTAGTTAGCATTAGTAATTATAAATAACTAGTTACTTAAACAAAACCCTGATGTGTTAGATATCTAACAATTATAACAAAACAAAAAACCCGATTGCTTAAAATTAATAACTGAATATTTTGGCGCCAAATATCCCCGATTTTGTTTTTTTTTATAATTTTGATGTACATACGGTACATAGATCTACCTCTTACTTGCGCAGTCGGATTGAAAGATTCACAATACACTTGTACGGATATCAAATTTATGAACTATTCTGACTAAGCTAGCTTTCTCTTAAAAAAACGCAACTAAATCACTAAAACTACACAAAAACTAAATTCTACCAGTCTAACTCAATCCTTTGCGTAGCTTCAATGGCACAGACAGACTTACAAATATGTACGCTAATTCACAGAAACATTAATACACCCATTAAACTTATACTTTCAACATGAAACTTTTGCTTATAAATAGGTGCAATTCTAATGAAGGAAAGAAAGAAAAGAGATGTAGATTGTACTAGCGTTGGTACACGACTCATGATACGAGTATACGAGAGATGAGACGACAACAGGTCCCGGTGCAAGCTTATGTCAATAATCCCGGTCGTATGCGCAATGTACCTACTACTACAAGACTAGTCTTGTTTCTTAGTAATAGATTGAACGACAAAATAATGTTAGGTACATAGTAAGTATTAAAAAAACTCACAATTCGTGAGAGGAAACGTTAATTATTTTATCACCAAATCCACTGAAATGATTTTCATTAAACAAATTTCCCGATTCCCGATTAAACTAGCTTTATGATAAAGAAAACCATATGAAAATCTGGCCATTCGATTGAGAGTTTCGATGCAAACACATTAATACCGACGTTAAAATTAAAACACCTCTCGTTTTGCATCAATATGCTACTGGGTACCGATTTAGTCAGTCGAATCTTTGCGGAAGTAGAATCACACTATGCTGCTCTACAGAAATCTTAAACAATAGTTACATTTTATGAAAATATAAATATTACGGGTCTTAATCGCGTGAGTAATTTAAGGTAAAATACCTTGTTTATTGCCCGACGTTTAGACCGAGGTGTTTATTGCAACGGCCGTGGTCAGACTGGTCTACCTGGTATTTTACCTTAAATTAATAACGCGATTAAGACCCGTAGTATATATTTTCATGTGTACAAATTGCAAAAGTTTATCAATAGTTATTTTTTTATAAAAATTGTTACAATTATGATTCGAATCCGAAGACAACACGAGGAGTCAATGTACTAACAATAGGTATATAAAAAAAATAAGGAATTTACTATTTGTTTTATTGATTTCGGTAAAGTATCATGGTGCCCCTCCGGCGGGGATTCCACTGACTAAATTGGCGTCCAGTATACCTTCCTATATTAAATAATGAGTATAATAATAAGTTTTGTATTTAATTAAACGCGCGATTATACAAAAACTAGTCGAATTTACGTACGGACCTAGTCCATTGTGCGTGCGTGGTGGGCCGTTCCCGGGAAGCGCGGCGGGTCCCGGATGCCGCACCGCGTGCCCGGGATGTCCCGCGCGTTCCCGTGCTTATCGCAAATTCAGTCTTTTTGCCCATCCCTACGTTACTATTAATTGATTGGAATTACATAACTATGTCTGTTTTTGTCGCACATGCGCCCGCGCCGGCCTGGCGGGGTATTTAGACACATTTCTACGTATATATATAATGGATTGTGTGTTGGCATAATTAATTATTAAACTCTTAGGTAACAGGTAGGTAAGCAGTGCAAGTTAGATACGATATTTAATGAAGTGATAATAATGTAATTTAGTATAAACTAGGTACCAATCTCTTTCTTATTTTAAGAGCTTTTTTGGCACTACATATTTTTAGTAACAACAAGACAGAGAGACTTGTAATATTTTATCTAGAAAAAAATCGGACAAAAATCGGCGGTAGCCTAATGGCTAAAGCATCGGACTCGCAATCGTGGGGGTTGGAATTCAACCCATTTTTTTTATTTCTCATAATTTGACACAACGAAAGTTAACAAGAGTACCTAAATGAATATTTATTCGTACATAAAAAAATAATAGTTGAAATGATAAAATGTATTATTGAATGCCATATGGTATAGATTGCCATATGATATAAGATTAAATTTAGTTAAAAGAATAAATATAAAATTAGCTAAACATTTGAATAAGAATATATCACAAAAACATGTCACTACCAATGCATATAACACCGCATTACCTTATTAAATTTAGTTATGGGTAAATCTTACACACATAGAATGGCAGTTTTTAGGATTCCGTAGCCAAAAGAGCAAAAACGGATCCCTTATAGTTTCGACATGTCCGTCTGTCTTTTTGTCTGTCTGTCCGTATGTTACAGGCATTTTACTCAAAGACTACTCAATAAAAAGGTGTTTTATATTAGCCGCTACTTAGTTTGATAGCTCCATAATAATAACAAATATTTTTACGGAGGGCACTCCATGCATGTAACAGAAGCTGAAAAATAGCTTTTTTCAGCAAATATCAATGGGTGGCACATCATTCGACAGGTCATTCAAAAACATGTTAAGGTTTCTAACATTTTTTTTGATTGAGTGAATATTTTTTGAAATAATCGCTGTGAAAGTTACATAAATCGTGTCCCCCCCCCCCTTAACCGTGTGACCAAAAAGTATGGAAAAATTCACAAAGATAGCGAAAAACTGCGTTTTTCAACAAAAGGGCGTAAGTGCCATGAATATACGCTCTTCTGCTGATGCAATTGTTCAATGCTGCAGAATACACTGAGCATGGTGCGACTTGGCCTGTTTTTTTAAATAAAGTTGCTTTAGGTACTTGAACCTAGGTACAAGTTTAGCGGGATCCAAAGTAGTAATACTATACTTATAGAAGCGCTGCATGCGCGTAGGCAGCACTTCTCTTGCGCTTGGCCGTGCAGTCACAAAATCTCAGGAGTACAAAAGATAACTACATACATACGAGTACCAACGCACTTAAGCATAGCATCGCTCACGGACATGGAATCTTCGGACACCTTCTCAACAAAGCGCATAAGCGGCGGTAGCCTAATGGCTGAGCATCGGACTCGCAATCAATCGGGTTTGATCGAATCCTACCTATTATACTACCGACGTGAACCCACTCCTAATACAAGCCCTTGACTGCTTGGCTGGAGGGGTTAACAGGATTGCTAGTAATGTGGGACTCACAATCCTACATAACTAGTTATTTAAAAAAAAATAATAGTAGGTAATCTGTAGTTGTCTGAAATTTCGTGTCCGGAGCAATGAAATGTTTATGTGTGCACTGTTCACGCGATGTACGTACTAGTGTGAAGCTTACCTTCAGTACTCTCGGTATTTTATGATGCGGTTGTGAGGCTTTGCCCTGCGATTAAACAATCAAATAATCACATTAATCATAGGCTGCGCTGCGAACGAACGAACATTTCTATTTGTACTTCTCGTTTTGAATACCGAGCCGGAATTTGCGACTACGTACACCTGCAAGAAATTTCCAAAAATGACAAGTACGTCTGGGGTTGTACCTTCCTATCTGTAGCTCATACAAACTACCTATTTTTTTTGTCGGTGACTGACCCGTTCAGATCATAGCGTTATCCAGTGTACCTACTGGGCAGAAATCATTATTGCAAGGAATTTAAAGATAAGTCTTGATTGGTATCTTACGCTCGCTTTAATTTGCTTTCATTTGTATAGGAAGTTGGATATAAAACAATAGCTCTCATTACGCTAGGAGCGCGCGAGTGAGGCGCGAGGCGGGCCGCGCGCGCATTACCCGGCGCGCCATTACTGCGCGCGCGCCGCACTGTGGTTTATGCTTATTAAACTAAATCCAATCAACCGACGCTTTGCCAGGATTATACAAATTAGTGTATTCTCTGTATCGAAGCCCTTCGCTTCCGCTGCGCAGTAATGAGCATTGTTTCTGATCGTCTGATCGAATGATCGCTGCATGCGCAGGACGTAACGACAGGATAGCGCAGTGATTACAATAATAAGGTAACACCATGCGGTTACATTGACTTTCGAGTCATTAGAAACGAACTAGCTCCGGTATTTTATTTCTAGTTTATAATGCCCGTGGGCAAAGGCTTCGTTTTTTTGTACCGTATAAGTTTTTTAATCTATACTAATATTATAAAGCTGAAGAGTTTGTTTGTTTGTTTGAACGTGGTAATCTTAGGAACTACTGACCCGAATTTAAAAATTCTTTCACTGTTGGATAGCCCATTTATCGAGGAAGGCTATAGGCTACATAACATAATGCTACAACTAACAGGAGCGGAGTATCAATGAGAAATGTTGCAAAAAGTGGGAAAATTTGCGCAAACGAAGTTGCGCGGGACAGCTACCACAAAACAACCACAAACAGCAACCACATAAGCGTATGTTTGGTCCAGAACTTTGATCAAGCAGTCAAGGTGGGGCAACATTTGACTCAACCAGTCAAGTGTGAGTCGCTCGCATGGCTGAGGGGGGGTGGGGTGCAACACCACCGAGGGAGGACCATTGCCTGCCTGAACACATCCAGTGTCAAAACTCTCAAATTCCAAAATTTTACTTTAAGGACTGGTTGACATTTTACCCATATTATACCGACCGCGATCAAAAACTGCGAATCTTTTTTAAAGAAGTTATATATAGTTCCTTAGCTTCACCTTTACTGGTGGTAGTTTTATTCCTAAACCCATCTTGGTGGGCACCGCCGTAGTGTCAGTATTTTTTACGAACTGCCGCGATATCACTGTCTTGGTTGAAGATCAATAATGACTTTGAATGAGAGTGACACAAAGATTTGAGTGACACTTGATAGTGCTATGGGCTAGCGTGATGTTTACCATCAAGTTCTCACCTTCTCACCTGCTCACCTTTCCATCCAGTTGTGTAAAAAAAACACGTTTTAGATAACTTATAACTAAAATATCTGATTCAGCTAGGTAGGTATCAAGTTACAACTCTTGTATAAGTCATTGAAAGAGATACATTCTTTCTACGACTATGTAAATGTAGTATCCACCGTGAAAAAGTAAATCTATGTCAAAATATTTGACATAGATTAACTTTGGATTTTTTTTTCTAAATAAAGATAACTAGCAATGTGGGATTGTCTAGTCCCACATTACTAGCAATCTTGTTAACCCCTCCAGCTAAGCTTGACGAAGGCTTGTGTTAGGACTGGGTTCACGTCGGTAGTTTAATGGGTAGGATTTAAACCCGCGACCTCACGATTGCGAGACCGATGCCTTAGCCATTAGGCTACCGCCGCTTCAAATAATACCTATTATCTATTTTTATATTATGTGTCATTTTCATGTAAGAGTTATAAAATTGTAAAATGTCATCAATATCTGTCCAGTAGCTTTTGCGTGAAGGAGTTACAAACGACCACGCTGCGGGCAATAGCATAAGTTATGTAAATTTAATGTAAACATAGCATCCACTACTTAAACATAACATTGCAATTCGATCGTTAAGTAAACTCCCATTACAAACAGCCATGAAATAGCAATGTAATTTAGTTGGTGCCTGCGCGCGCGCAGCTCTCGTACGTTATAATAGAGATTGTGTAATGGCCGGTATCGCGTCTTTACATATTATCAAATTACATGACATGTAACATTACAATGTAAGTATTGTTTGCGGTACGTGATGTAATTGGGAACTTCCGTGGACTTTCGTGAACTTTCATGTTGTGAGACGTTCAATTGTTATGACACAAAACACAGAGAGTACAAAAAGTACATTCAGCCAAAAATGTGCTCAGCAAACAACAAGGTTGATTTTCACTTGCAATAAATTATGCTGACAGTTACTAATGTCAACCATAACGCTATTTTGGTTACACAGGAAGTTTTGTTAACATTGGTATATCTATTTTTTGGCCTTATATTCATATAGACATAGCTCATGGACACAAAGTCTCAAAACACATCGGAGCACTGAGAACAAAGAGGTCCGAGATTGCGTGTCTGTGAGCGATGACTGTGTGCGTTGTATGAAGTTTGCCTTCTGTACTTTCGGTGTTTAGTGGTTATGGTGTGGGACCATAACAGAAGAACCAGTCATATACCATTATAGAAAGGAGACTCTGTTACGTATTAGGATAGAAAGGGTCTATAGGAAAGGTATTCTTTCTAGGAACATCTTAGATAATCAATTGGTTACAACGTAGGTATTATGAACGTTGTGTGTCTTTCGACATAAAACACGAAGAGTATACTTACTGAAGGAAGGTGTATACAGCGCACGCTTGAGCAGCGTACACATAGACAGTGCTCAAGGACACGGAATCTAATCGGTCCAAAACACTCGGCCGGCTGGTCGGTCAGGCCAACTAGTGTTTTAGGTTTTATTTTACCTGACTACGGCGTAATCAAAAAGGAAGGGTAATGTTTTTAGCAGTATGCTTTACCTTAAAGCCTAAACTGCTCATCCGATTTCGATGAATTAGGTGTGAATCGATACGCGCGAGAAGATTTCACTCGCGCGTAATCGCTTGTCATTCGCCGGCATCTCGATTCGCCCGTAGTGAGTCGAGATACTCAGAGCTTCTTGTTGCGTTTAGTATACGCACGAAGCTAGCGCGAGTGGACCGACTCAATAATATATTATTCATAAAATTAATCGAAGAGTGATTTTCACAACCCCTCAATATTTTTAAAAGACCGATCCACGACCTATCCGACACCTCACACGATGGTGTAAATGAGAAAAAAAATCACATCACTTTACGTGCAGGGGTGGTATCTGAAAAAAAAAAATAACTTTTCATTTTACCACTTGGTCGGAGTAACTAATATGTAAATTCATGTCAAATTACAGCTTTCTCGTACTAAGGGTCTCTAAGCTAACCTGAGGACAGACGGACGGAAATAGTGAAACTATGTATATGGGTTCCTTGTTTACTACGGTACCCTAAAAAGAGAGAGATGTCTTATGGACACCCGGTTGGAACGTAGTTCTTTTTGCTTATTTTTTTGTTTGTATTAACTATCGGTTAAAAAAAACAATTCTGGGAGAAAATAAGTAGGTATATTTTAAAAGTTGTCGTATTTCAAATTAAAATTTTTCACACATAAATTACACACAGCCCGTTTAACATAGATAAAATTTAGCAAAAATACAAACAACATATTATATAACACAGCCTCGTTATTCTAGCTTCACATCATCAATAATAGATTTTGGATCGATGTCAAAATGTAACATTTTTTTTACAGCCCGCCGCGCCGTTACAAAGTTAAGTTGTAAAATTTTCATGAACTCTCAAAATGTGATATTATTAAATTGGCCCTACTTTAATATCAACTCTGACCAAAGACTTTGTTAGTATAATGTCAGAATATTAGGTTTTTATTTTATTTTTAAATTCTCTTTGACAGTCCATGTGAACGTAATAACAAATTTGTCTCGCGCGTATCACTAGAGCGCATTGGCCTCATCTGAACAGGCTCTTAAGTAAGTCTTGTATTTATGAATTGCTTGACGTTTCGATTTGTTTCATCGTTTTTAGATTTTTTGTCGTTTCTTTGGGTTCTTTCTTTTTTTTTTTGTCTTAATCATCTTGGTAGAAATTGAAGCAAACAGAAAAAAAAGAATGACTTGTTCCAATTGGTCTGTCCATTTTCGATTTTTTGTAAGAGAGAACAAACAGCAACTGAATTTTTTATCATACATACAGAAAAAGCAAGATTTCCTCACAAATAAACTTGAGTAATAAACTAGTATACTACGAGTACACAAATCAGATAAACATTGTACATTACCTGTATCTATTACAGATACATGCTTTTCCTTTTTAAAATATTAAGTAGGGCGATAACAGTAGGTATGTCTACAAGATAGACATCACCATATCTTGTATAGTCTTAATGTAGAACACTGCAAGGGATATCATTTACATATGTCTTGACTGGGCCTTTAGGGCCCTAGTGGATTTATAAATTTAGGGCCCTACAGGCCTGGGATAAGGGAAGGATAAGCCCGGCCCTAGCTGCTTGGTACCCTAGCTTACGTAGTAAATTAGGGCCCGACTGCCAACACCATCCCGACCTTACGGCCAGCTCGACCCTGTCTTACCAAGCAGAGCAAGACAGCAATGTTACCACTGTAAGTCATAAATATAGATGAGTGACAGTTTGAGAAAAATGTCTGTGCTTCAGAGAGCATTATACTGTGCAGTGCAGGACTCACCTAATCTTTAATCAAATCAATTATTTATTGACTCAATATTGTAGGTAATTAGGTACATATATTAGGTTGTTACAAACAGTCAGCATATTCTGCTACTGCAAGTACGTAGAAATTAAGATTTCCAAAAATAAAAATACTTTCGTTAGTCGTGTTGGATTTCCATGCCATTGGACTATGAGGGTAAGAAGTAATACGCACACACACACACACACACTTGTGTAAGTACTTATTATAATATATTATGTCCTGGGTAGTTAACTAGTCTGATGAGATCGGCGGTCATGACCGCCATCGGCTCGGAGACCGTTATTATATTTGTTGGTGGAATGACTTTATTATCTCTTACATGGTAGTTTTAAAGCCATTAGGTGTCCCCGTTCGTTCCCATCAAGTAATAAGTAGTTATGCAGATGTGGTATCAACAATGGCGTAATTTGGACGACAGCGCGGGCGCAGGTCGCGGACGTGTTATTATGCCGGCGCGCATAATGCCCGTACGCAAATCACGGCGCACTCCCGCCCCGGACGCGGGAGGACGCCGGATCAGAATAATTGCACCCGTGACCACCGACATTATCTCAAACTATACACAATTACTGACCGTTGCGGCTACATCGATAACACCTTTATACAGTATCGATACGGCTCTTACAATTTGTATCGTGTACATTGACGTTTAACACCACAAAGTTTATGTAAACTCGGGTTAAGATCCAGCAATGTATGCCTTTATGTAAAAATCGTCGATCTGTGGTAGCGAGGAAGTTATACGTCGTGCTCATTACAATATTAATCAATGCTTTCACATCCAAGGCTTGGGATAAATATAACCGATGCAGAATATTCTTTAATATCGGTTGCGCAATAGTAATGCGCGGTTGGGATGAAATGATAGCCTTTATGTACGACACGACCGCCGCGACCGACGACCGAGCCGTGCGATACTGCGGCCGCGCATAATGTGAGCATCCTTCACTTTTATGTTTAGCATGTTATTTGAAAATGATAAGGTTAGCTTATTATTAATTCTAACTAATAAAGTACTGAGAAAAGGTAGAGAAGGTAACTTTTACACCTCGCTCGAGCAGAGTACAAATGTATATCGTTGAGATACAGAATTACAGACCACTGTGTCCGGAAGGCATCTTGAGATTCTGTGTCTGTGAGCTATATCCGAGCATTGCTCGTGCGTTGTTTGTACCTTCTGTACTAGGTATTTTGTATGTACTCACTGTATGTGACCAAAGTTGTGCTGACTGCTTACTCGCAAATAATGCAGCAGCTAAATTCTGCGGTACTTTCTAGTAGAGTTGCTCAAATCAAGAGTTTATTTATTTATTAATTTAAAAACTTTGTGCACAGTGCGGTGATGTCCCTGTGTTCTTAATTTCAAACGAGTATTGCCATTTATATTATTGCTTAGTGAGAATGAGGTCCTCGTAACCTAACTGATTGAATAAAACACATAATTTGTTTTTTTATTGAATATTATTAAACATACTTACACACCACAAAACTATTTACACAGTTTGTCTGTGGGATCTAATGAGTCTCAAAATTTTTACATAATTAATTTTAAATGAGTAGGTACCATAGAAAAGTTTATATAACAAGAGTAAGTCCTTTTTAAGTTTATATTTATAGTTATTTTTTACTTTCTCGTTGAATGTTCTCAGGCAGGCTGTTTGGAAAATAGGGTAATCGTACAACATGAATAAATGAATGGATAGGTACTTATTTAAATGTGATTTATACGGCGTGTGTGGTACATAAATATAATACGTTATTCTTTAGTAACTAATTTCCTTAAATTTTAGCACGATTTTTACTGTATCTGTACTAAGCAATTTAAATGTAAATAGCGGGTAATAATCCCCGTGTTTTATATATTTTGTATTTTCGTGTAGATAGTTTATCGTCTAGTACACACAAATGGCGTAGAAACTAGCGAACATATTCGATATCTCTACTACTAACGTAATTATCTCGTTATATTTTGGATTAAAGTACGAGAGCTAATGTCTCTACCTATAAGTACTTATATTATAAAGCTGAATAGTTTGTTTGTTTATTTGCTTGAACGCGGTAATCTCAGGAACTACTGATCCGAATTGAAAAACCCACGGAGACTTGTATTGTTTTGTACCCACTGAGACACCGTAGGTACAAATCTCGACAACATGAGATTTTCGATTTCGATTGAGATATTCGATTCTTTAGAAGACATTTTAAGCTCATTAAACGATCATGTCTGAGAGTGACTGCCTCTGTGGCGCGGTGGGAGTGTATCCGACTGCTACGCAAGAGGGTTCGATTCCCACCCAAGATAAAACTTTGTGTGATGAGCACGATGGTTTATTCTGTGTCTGGGTATTATTTATAAAATGTATGTATTTAGAAATATATAAGTATGTTTATCAGTTGTCTGGTTTCGATAGAACAAGCTCTGTTTAGTTTGGGATCAGATAGCGTTGTGTTAGTGGTCCCAAGATATTATTATTATTATTGAATAAACTTATCAACTATCTCTGTATTAAGGCTTACTAAAGCTTTGCTGAGTTATTATGAAAAAGGCTGTTATAACCACCGATCTAAAAAATAGTCAGTAACTTTTGCGATTTTAAAAAAGTAATACTGAACGAAGCTCAGTTAGGTACCCAATTTGTGTACTTATATAAATTTAAATGCAAGATAAAATTAACCGATAACAAGTATTGCGCTCGTATAGGTGTATTAATAATTTATTATTATCTTTATAAATTGTTATTCTGATCAAAATGATGACATTACGTGTAAAATTTGCGCTCAGTTGAGAGCGCGAGTGCGCGCGAGTGGTTATTAGCATAATGCGCACGCGCATAACACTGATGAATATGTCAGAATATACTTGTATTAATAATATACATAATACATCATATTTAATACTGTAACTAGCGGCGGCGGCGGCGGCGGCCCGCTCCGGCTTCTCACGAAATTTTCACCACTATTTTTATACATCATATGCAGAATTATAGTAAAATTACAAAAAGTAAACCACATCAAAAGATGTACGAGCAAAATATAAATAACTTGCTTTTCCACGTTAAGTAAGATTTTGATTGTAATTTGTAACCTCTATTCATCATAGATCATAGAGGATGCCTGCGTCATAATTATTAGGTATACCTACATGTGCTATTGTACACAGTTGTGCGTTGTCTTATCAATCAATTTATGCAGATTTGTATTGTAACGTTCTTTTTATTTAAAGTTATGAGTTTATGTTTGCGATTTGGGATCAGATGACGTTATGTGAGTTGTCCTAAGATATTATTTTTCATTATTTAGATACGAAAATAGCGGTATTTTTTAAACCTGTTACAGTAAGCTCAAAGTAAGTAGGTATATTCTATTCAAAATTCTTTATTCACTTAGGATGCAACACTTGTGATACATCGAGATTTTACATGTATACATGTAATGCCAAGTTCGCAAAAAGTAAAGCCGGAGTGAAAGTCATATATATCATGACAATAAATACTCGCAGCCACTCTTTTCAAATTGCCAATTATACGATGTTTGAATGTTTATAAACTTGATATGGGGGTAAGGTGCTGCTACTAATAAACTATACACCATGTTAAAAGTTGGAACATTGAGATATAAAATAAAATCAGCCTTAGTGGGTACAGCATAGTAGGAGCATCTACTTACAACAAGGGTTTGACTATATGTGCTTAAATATTGGCCAAAGTACCTACCTACTGGTTACGAATTAAGGAAGAAAAAAATGGTCTCTATTTGTCCCGCAGAATCTTTATAATTTATCAATATTTGTAGGTATTTTATATTGCACTTGCATAAAAAGACCACTTCAATTATATAATATGACAATATTAACAAGTTGCAATGAAAACAATAATTTACTTAATAATATACGTACTTTTTTGCAACGCTGCGACGACAATGACGTAGAGTTTTGTCTGTAATATAGCTACGTATTAGTGGTGAAGGACCCTCAGAACACCATTCATTTCGGTTTCAGTTTTAATTTTAGATACTTAAATTTATTATAGACAGAAAGAACGGTATCCAGCTATATATATTTTTGAGCCGAGACAGGTACCTCAGGAAAATGTTTACTCTTGAACTCTTCGCCTCTGCTACGTAGTTACTGGCTGAAAGAGTATATGTTTCTCGGAAATGTGGACACGTTAATATAATCCTGACTCGAGGTATAGCTTAGCATAATTTCTATTGGCTAATTTCGTTCAAAGAAGACAACAAGTATTCCCTTTACAAACATCCCTCAAAAGCAACATTTATGTTCTTTACAAAGCTCAATACGTGTAGATCGAACTCGTAATATAATAAAACAGCAGTCGTACGCAGTCCTACTGTGCAGTTTAAAAAAAGTATGTTTGACACTTCGTAAATCTTCATCTATATTTGTAAAGTGAAGACGGAAGCTAATAATGTTGTGATCATGAACGAACGAAGCCCTTAGTTTGGCCAAGTTCCAGCTCCGGCCGATGTTATATCATTTCAACCCTTAAGAGACAATTACGTGGCGTGTGTGTATTACTTTAAGTCATCGCATAAAAGTGTTAACGATGGCTCTGTTTTGTGAATTCATTATATAAATCTATTTATTTAAGTAACGGAAAAAGGTGGAATTGTAAGTGTATATCGAAACTAACAGGAATATTTTGAAGAAATTTTAAATATAGGTAGGTTGTTTGGGATACACCCCAAATACATTTAGTTTACCTAATTAATAAATTAATTATCGTGTAGTACACATACAACTAAGTCATTTATTGGTAATATGTTATGGGTTTAATTATTGGCGCCATTGATTAGCCGGAAATGAATTTTTGGTGCATACAACATTGCAATGTGACATACATTGCAAATTACTTCCGTTTTGGTCTTATCGAAATTCACCATGCTATATTAAGTGTCTAAATTACATTACAAAAAATAATCACAGATTACAAGAATATGTCTGCATAGACAGAGGTAGCATTAGAGGGGACTTTACCAACATATACCACAAAATACACGCAAACTCTTAACAGATCACACAGAGTTGTGAATCGAACCCACATCTCTCACACTCACTACGCCACTGAGTCATTTGTTTCGGTCACTACATCGATTTTTTAGCTCTTGCACTTGCAACAGAAAAAAATAACATAGTACATGAAGAATTCGAAGCCATCACTTTCGGCTAGTAACATAGACGTACACTACCATTGTACGTGGAGGTAGACGCGATTATCTGCATACAAACATAAGTATGAGTTGGCACTCCTTAGCATATTCATCGAATCGATAATGTTATGTTTGTATATGAATTTAACTGATAGTAGATAATATGTAGTGTCATACACCTGCACTGTTAAAACATTGGAACAATCTTGGCACAACTGACGCAACTGACGCGACGTCTGATCCCAAACTATAGGTACTAAAGCCGAAATGGATGTGAAAAGTGTAATAACAAAGTTGTTTAGCAACTATTGACAAAAGTAAAAAAGTTGCTATGCAACTTTGTTAGCGTAGCCTTTTCTTTGGTTACCAGACAACTGATAAACATAAGCTAAAATACACCCAAATAAAGAATAAACAATCGTGGTCATCACACAAAGATTTATCCCGGGTGGGGATCGAACCCACGATCTCTTGCTTAGCAGTCAGGGTCACTAGGCCAACAGGCCAGTCTAACATAAGACATCAATTCTTACAGGGCGTTATTGAGTGATAAGTGATTGAGAAACAACCCAAACTTTCAAATTTCTAATTCAAATAACATTCACGATGTTAGTACGTGTTAAATTTCGCCAAAAAATAACAAATTTTCGGGCTACGTCACCATAATGCAGGACAGTACAAATTATCAAGACGAGTCGAGGGTAGTTGAAAAACCCAGCGCCTCACGGAGACATCACTAAGCTACCATCAGTCGACCCATGACCACGATTAGCGCAATTCGATCGATTTGAAACGTGTCGGGTAAATAAAATATGCAACTAAAAAGCAATAAATAATATACCTAGAATAACAAAAACAAATTAAACATTTTGAAGTTGGTGCCATGAAACAGTAGTCTTTATGTTTTATTCGGCACCAACTTCAAAATGTTTAATTTGTTTTTGTTATTCTAGGTATATTATTTATTGCTTTTTAGTTGCATATTTTAGAAGTCGGTGATATTTTTTTGTAAAAAAGTTTTTATTTCTCACTTTTTAGTGGGTTGGTTTGTAATTCACTTAAGTTACAATAGGCTTATGTCAACTGCTGAAATCCTTTTACAAAATATTGCTTACCCCGATGCAGGGCCGTTAATTGTTGAGGATTTCACTATCAGCTCTATTACATTGTGGAATAGTAGTATAACTAAAATAAAGTGCTACTCAATACCATATTAAAGTAACTGAATCGCAAACTGTGAAATATTGAATAGGTCTGCTCGTCATTTGTGGTCTTCATCATCAGTTCCACTTCACCAATTGGTATTTTTAAGAGTAAATGCACGAATCACTATGAAATATACTTAAATCACTGTAGGTGTGCCTTTAATATTTTAAGAGTTCCCTCAATTTTTCCAAGATTCCATCATCAGATCGTGATCTGATGACAATGGGACCAACTTGGAAGTATACTCTTTCAAACACAAAAACAATTTTTCAAATCGGTCCCGCCGTCTTTGCGTAATCGGTGAACAAACATACAAAAAAAAAAAAAAAAAAAAAAAAACATACAGACGAATTGAGAACCTCCTCCTTTTTGAAGTCGGTTGAAAAGATTCGTACCTTTAAATAATTCACGCGATTATGTCCTGAAATATATGTAATAAGTATGTATAAAAATCGCGAAAGTTTAAAATCAATAATTATCTATCATTATTATTAATTACCTCACGATTTGGTAAAAGTGGTAATAACATGGAAATTCATCAATTTTTCGATTGTTATTAATAATTCTCTACTATCGTCGTTAAAAGTAATAAATTGAAAACCCAGTAGAAACTTAAATTCGAAACAAGAGAAATCAAAGAAGAGCTCTAATGATACTGCTTTTATTTTAATAAATACAATCCTATGTAAGTATAGGCATTGCTTATATCTAAGTCACCCATAGAAACTATTTTAGAATAACACACATGTATGTTAGAAAGATAAGCTTTTAACTATGACTTGTACCTACCTTACAACTCAATTTGTGTCTAGCCAAACTACCTACTACAAAAATGATATTAATAAAAAAATGGTTATCTGTGACGTCGGTTTGCTGACGATAATTTTACGTACTAACGTCTTATGAAAACATTGAAATAAACAACCATGCCCGTGACAGCTTTTTTTACAAATGTATCGCATGTCGCTGCAATCGCCATTTACATTGATGACATTAGTGGACCGCATGCGCCCGAACGTCACTGGCCGTGACACGTTTTCGTGCGTGCACCCGGTCTTGGATTTAAAAGACATTATTACATCAATAATACTTAAAATGTGTATTTCTTTCTTTCAAATATAGTAACCAACTTATTTAAATGATGTATAGTTAAGTAGTAATAACTTGTAGGTATTTATGCATTATGAATGCAACAGATTCTCACAACTACACAAAGTTTAAATATGTACCACTTGTCAACACACACTATACTTCCTTGTATGTACATTTATTCTTGAGCCCAATAAGCTTTCTTGACTGTGATTGACCTAGCCGTCGCGCGTCTAGATGAAACAAAAGGGCAGCTCTTTTGGGTTTTATTCGCAGGTAGTTTTTTTGACATTCTTATTTTTTTTTTTTAAAGATAGTTATGTGCGATTGAGTCCCACATTATTAGCAATCTTGTTTTAACCCTTCCAGCTTGTGTTAGGAGTGGGTTCACGTCTGTAGTATAATGGGTAGGATTCGAAACTGCGACCTCACGATTGCGAGACCGATGCCTTAGCTGATGCTGATGTCTTGCACCTATAAATAATGATAAACTTTCGCGATTTGTACTTGTAGTATAAGACGGTATCACTTGCCAAATTTCATAGTTATGCTATAAATTATAATTCCCTTGAAAGTGTCGAAATGTACGTTTTTTGCGACATAATCGGCTGTATCTTTTTATGTTAACTTAGTACCTGCGTAATTTTTCCTATTTTACTAATGAAATTAGATCACCCACAATAACTTATAACACGTTAGTAGTAGTCACATGTGAATATCACATATTTTTCAGTTGCTCAAGGACCTCATGTTTGCACTTATGTTTTTATAAGTACGTGACATTTAAAAAATAATTATACGTATAATTATTCATTTTTCTCGTTATCTACTTACTAAAAATATGTATAAATTATTCATAGTATAATAAATTCTAGTGAACTGTCGGGTGACGCGTTAGCTTGTTCTGAGAACTTCAAGCGCACATTTGCATTGACATCATGATTCATGATACCTAATGATGAATCAATCAATCAATCAACATACCCTTTTACAAGCTACTAGCGTTCCACTTCGCACGGAGTTTTCTCTATTTCATATATAGACGTAGAGAAGTACGGAATAAATTACCTGAATGGTTGTGAAAAGCGCGTAAAAAGCAGTTGTGGAGATAAGAAGATCTAAGCGGGAAAGACAGATGGCGCTATGGAAGCTATGTAAAAAACTATGCAAAGATGAAATCCAAAACATAGTTCAATATATTGATGATAAAGTCCAGAGCAACATCAATTTAATTTATTTCTTCACGATAATTGCCTAGATTTAAACTTCTTGTGCTTATACAGTAATACATTATGTCATCAAATAAGTAAATTTCTAATTACGAAAGTTCCGTTTCGATGTATCGTATGTGTAAGAATTCGCAAATTAATTTTGTGATTTTTTGCTAATTACGCAAAATTATATTAATTTAACGAGTTGTTCCTTACAATCTAACTATTTTATTAGCTAATGTTCTGATTAAAGCAAGAACTGATTAGAAAATTTTATTTTTTTTGTTTTCTGTTAACTTTGTGTTTCGTTTTAACTAAACCACCTTACCCTAACGTGAACGTTACCGGCTGATTCCTTATTCACTATCTTTATTTCGTTGTCGTCACAAGCCGGTGCGAACTGGCCCATGCGCGGTGCTCTCAAATATGTCAACCGCGCATGGGCGGTAAAGAGCTGCGCGTAGAAATACATCAGCGCGCATGCGCGGTGGACATCTTTGAAATAAAGATAGTGAATAAGGACCCCGATGATGATGAAGAAAGTAAATTAAATTAGCCTATTGTTCTACTATTATAACTATTAGCTGTGTGGGGAAACATTAACACTGTCATGTACATAGATAGGCGATTCGTTTTAAATAAAGTTCTTCCCGGTGACTCGTAGAGCATATTGGCTATCTTATGTCACGAGTAAATTGCTTGTTTCTAAATGAATGCCAGCCTTCAGTTAAATCGGTTCTAAGAAATGTATAATACAATTATTAACGCATATGTTATACATCACGATTACAAAAATAAAACAAGTAAAACGAATTTTAACATATTAATTAACCATTCAATCGATTTGCGTGCTATCTATAGATAAGATCTCTGTGACTCACTCGAGGTATACAAAAAAAACGTTAGATAGGTACTTGTTATAAATATTACAGCGCTAAAATATAATATTACAAAGCAATTAATAATTTCATCATCTTATGAAATAGGCTAGATGGACTTAGTAGTTATTTAATCTATTTTTACCCGACTACGGTGAAGCCAAAAAGAAGGGGTATAGAACATGGTATAGACTCAATTAGGTGTAATTTAAAAAAAAACATCAAAACGTAACTTTTTAAAGAAAGTATGGCTAAGGGCTGTCAAATAATTTACTTGCAGTATTTTTATTTTAATGGCTACACATTCTTAAAAACAAACGTATTTACTATTTATACAGAGATATTATACCCAAACAACCCCATTGTTTAATAATCTAGAGTCTGTCAAAGTGGAGCATCTGGATCTGCAGCTTTCAGTCTCCGTACTCCATTACCACTTTCCTCTGCTTACGACGATATTTTTTTGGAAGGAGGTAATTGATGAGGTCTATAGTTATCTTATTATCCGATACCATTTTATGGGGTCCAATAGAATGGAAGTCACATGTTGTATTAAAATTTTCAGTATTAGAACATGCCGATTTCTTCACCAAGGCTCGTTTTGCGTTTAATAACACGATTCCTTCAATTGTATACCTAACTGACACTTCGTGTTCATAAAGCATTTACTATGAGGCCAACTCGCCTGCATAACTACTGACATAGCAGTAAGTAACAATTGACAGGCGGTAGATAACCGGAGCGTTGCGGAGCGGTGCTGTGCGGTAAATCACGTGGCGTTATGAGCGGCGCGGCGCGGCGTGCGGCGTGCACGCCACATCGCGATATGCCGACCCACAGCCCGCGGCGAGGCCGGCCAGGTCCTCCCTCGCAAATTACTGACACAGTACAGTGTACAAGTAGTAGTTTGGTTTATTATTGGTTTGCCTTTTTGTATATTTCTTAGGTTATGATTATTGTACCCCGTGATTGATGTTTTCAGTCTGCTAAGGTTTGATAGGGCACACTACAGTTCATAGGATTGTAAAAGTTTAACAGTTTTCACGAAAAATCTATTTTGACTGAAAAACACTGACCTACTTAGTATTCAATGGAGTAAAAAACAGATGTACGGGGAAATTTACCTCCTATGAGCTAACAGCTTAGTTTCTTAGTTTGTTCGTGTACCTAGTAGGTAAAGTCTCTTAACTTCTTTACCTAATTTTATGGGTAGATTCTAGTCGCAAGCCTCTACCAGTGCTAAAGATTGAAGTAAGCGTCTGTGGTCAAACTCTAAGTTAAACTTCTGCAGGCGTGTCTCCTGCGTGGGTGTCAAAGCTTCATAAGGCGCGCGGCGCCTTGTCCGATAACATGCGTTACATATTTTAACATATTTAGTTCTGTACTAGCCGCAGATCGGCGACCATTTATCTTTGATTAAACAGATAGACATCGCGTACGATATGTTTCCTCGCAATGGGCGCTATCTGCCGTGATAGAGTGGCGCCGGCTGATGTATTTATTCGAATCAAATGTATACCAGTTATCGCTTCGATATCTCGAGATACCACCCGAATGTTATAACTAATTATACTTATGTAAATTTCCTGTTTCCGAAATCAGTAATCGCGTTGTAAGTACGAGGTGTAGGCTCGACGCGAGCTTGTACTCCGCTTGTACTTCGCTGCACTTTGTCGACTTTTGTTTTTCTTTTTAATGTTGTAATGAACGGCGTGGGGCCGCGAGGATGCTGCGAGCTTCAATAAATAAATTTAACTAGATTATCAGCGAGCGACCGCCTGCGCGGGCGCGCTCGTGTAAGTAACTGCCTGCCCGCTCTCAACGGAATATCGCATTAAAGCTGGATGTAAGGTAAATATTTTTTGCATAATTTTGATGAAACTAAACATGCATGTATAACCCAATCGATTACTCAATAATGACTTTACAAACAATAATGAAAAAAGATCACGAACTTAATAAAATAGATAATTTTATAGAGTAGGTACAGTCGAAAGTTTCTAAAACCTTTACCGCAATGAGTTTTAAGAAAAAGTATTCAATAAACACAGCTTTAGGCAATGCTCACGATACATATACTTACATAGAATATTCAGTCCGCAATAGCAATATTCAGGTTCAAAACACATGGTTTATGGTTGTAGGGACCACAGACAATTACAATACTTTGTGCCTCCGACGCGCTCGCGCTGCGCCCGCGCCTCCGCGTGAGAATATCCACTCCTTTAGTGCTCAGATTAAACCAGCATTGGTGCAACCTACTCAGGCAAATTTAGACTCTGTCTAGCTGGCAATAAAGGGGTATGAATGGTACCAGTAACGTGGTAATGGCTGTGCTAAATTGATCAAACTTTACACAAATATTATTATTTATGAATGTAGATCCACAATCGCGCGGTCGCTCAGACCCCGGACGCTCTCCGGTCCTCGCCAGTTTGCCATGGACGTCCTGCCTCTGCCATCGCTCCGATCACGAAACAAACTCCAGTTTTTATGCTACACAATAACAATACATGTTTCAGAACAATAAAATATTTATCTTTGAACGTTTGAAATGGCGGGGCGGCACAATGTAAACATTCGTTTTTCCCCGCAAATGCTTGGTCAGATATAATTGTTGGTACTTTATCTTCGACGAAATCTCACGTTTCAATGAATGTGAATGGTTAATTTATTCAAGACAGGAGCGATTCCGACGAACCCATTGATGATCCGGCGGCATCAGTCAGCCGCACGCAAAAACTCGCCAGTTTAAATCACTCTGAGGCAAATGACAAGAGGTGATTACGGCAATTAAAACGCCGGCGATCGGAGCTCCCGAGGGGGGCAGAGAGGAGGGATCGAATAAAAACTTGCGTCTTTAGCCTCTCATGAATATGTGCACTCTGTAACTCTAAAAGCTAATTCTTCATCTATTTCGAGAAATTAAGTTAATGACTGAATAAGGATTAATGTCTTCTCGGATGTGGCACATTTTTAACTGTTTTTCAAAGTGATCTCAATTAATGTTTTAACACTTTTGGAAATTAAATTCTGTTGGGAAATGGGAAATTAAATGTCAGGGTTCAGTGTGATGGAATATTGGTTAATTGCGATGAGCTGCGAGTTTTTAGATACTTGTTCTCACATATTTTAAGATTCTGTCTATCTTGAGAATATAGATTATATTGGTATATAATCTGAGTCTGAATTCTAAGTGGCCTGGCGGCCACTCGGTTTGTTTTGAGGAAATAAGTTTTTATGTACTGGCCACTTGTAATTATTTTGATAAATTTGGTTATTTAAAAGATAAACGATTTTAAATGTGGCCTAAATCCTGATGAGTGATTGGATCGACTTCAAATGGCTTTTATGGATGAAGGACCTTCAAAAGCAACCATCTACCGTTGGCATAGCGAGTTAAAGCGCGGTCGACTCACTTTGTGTGATGAACAAAGGAGTGGTCGTTCTACGACGGCTATCACAGAAGAAAGTGTGTTGGCAGTAAAAAAAAAAAACAAGAAAACAGGCAAATTACATACAAAGAGATTCAGCGTAGGTACACTGCAGATTGGTTCGGGAAGCGTTCATAAGATTCTATACGAGCACCTTAGCATGAGAAGGATAGTTTCGCGCTGGGTGCCGCACAACCCATGATATGACTTAAAAATTTGAAGCGAGCTCGTCTCGGCACGTTCACGACGTTGTGACAGGTTATGAATTGGAATAGAAATTGTTCCTGGATTTTTCAATACGATCCAGAAACAAAGTGACAGTTGACAGTTTTTCTGTTTCAAAACGAATCAACGCCTACGAAAGTGAAACGCTCGTGAGGCGCAGGCAACGTTTTGATCGCTAGTTTCTTCACTTCTACGAAACCAAAGCAGCATCAACGCTAAATGGTATACCAAAAATGCCAGCCAGAAGTTTTGTCTGCAATGAGCAACAAGCGACCGAACACTGGGGTACTGCTTCACTATGACAACGCGCCCGCGCACTCAGCGCTCAAAACGAACACCGCACCGGTCACAGTCTTGGACCACCCTCCCCCTCGCCCTGTGATTTTGCAAAACATAGTGATGTGTCACTATTATTCTGCATCCTCTTACTCCTTTAATTCGATAGTTACGTCCTCCTTTTCACTCAAGGCTCTTCAGGACTTTATGATTTTTGGAACAGATCAGCTCTGCTAGGTTCTGTAATCACTTTTCATCAGTTGATTGTATCACAT
Source organism: Herminia tarsipennalis (assembly GCA_945859575.2). Lineage (NCBI taxonomy): Eukaryota > Metazoa > Arthropoda > Insecta > Lepidoptera > Erebidae > Herminia > Herminia tarsipennalis. The sequence goes on along the minus strand of OX243834.2, from coordinate 428,129 downwards.
TCACAGCTTTGTGTTTGATGCCTACATTGTATTAGATCCTGCCAAGTTTTAATCGTTAGCAAATTTTAAATTAAATCCGTGGGATTAACTTCTTTTTTCCGGAAACTTGTCGTCTTTTCGAACATCGATGCACAAATAGACCTAAACAATTTTTGTAACATTTTTATATAGTTTGAGCCTAAATTATTGACTTAGCCGTTATGTAAGCTACGTTTTTTTTATCTTTCATCACCAAGTAGAAACTTGTAATTGGCATGTGATTGACTCGGTAGGTATCTAATGTTTTTATAGCAGCCGTAAGCCGATTTAAGAAAAAGAAAGCTTACCATCGATCGATATCGATTACTACTATGTATTTGGTTATCTACGCGACGTACCTATAGTATCTTCACCCCAACCGAGTACGATCACAAAGTGAATAGAGCACATATCTCCCGGGGTGGTTGTCCGCACACAATCAGTGCCTGTCCGGCGCCGGTGGCAGGAGACCGGTGCGGCGTCCGGTTCAGGTGGCATTTCCTCGATTATCATGCGTTTAGTTTTTGTTCGTGACAATTACGTCGCATCAGTATGCACGCGGCAGACGCGCGAATAATCCCGCTGCCCCGCGCCGCTCGCGCTCGGCCAACACAGAGTCGCCGCAAAGTGCTTACCTACACAGTGGTACAATTGCGGTTCGTCCTTTAAACGTAGCTCATGTAATAAAGATGTTAACCAGCCAATAAATGGAATCGATCGATAGCATTTGTGTGTTAATCAGCGAACTATAACGGGAGCCGTCATTATTCGATTTTATAGGACAACATCAAGGTGAAGCGTTTTTAAACACTTTTACCACTGATAAGCCGAAAATATGAATGCTAATAAAACAAGCAATAGCGTGCATGCTAGTTGCGTGCCAGTGAATAACAATCAGATACAGGCATGCCTGTTACGTGACACTTCACATGACACATGACAATTAGGTACCAATGAGCTGATATGTCTGTCGGCTACAGGAATGTGTTTGTTTTTATTTCTGGAAATAATCATCAATTAATTGTCAACAAATCCTTCGGTCGTTTCTGCATTATTACTATAATACAAAATACCCAATGTACAAAAAAGTGGCCAAAAATATAAGTAGTTTATTTTCAATGTATACCTTTCCTGAATTTCAGCATTGAAATTTTTACCCTAAATTTACAAATATTAATCGAATTAATTATTGCTGAAAGCCTAACTTACTAACAATTAATAACTATCGACTTTGGATTTAACGGGGAATGGAAACGAAAGTCCCAGTAGCATGACATTAGTAAGACCTACTTCTGTAACAAGCCTGCGTTGTGCGAGTGCTCAGACGCAGTTTTTGCGTGTCGGCTGCGTGCCCGCGGCGTGGGAGCTGCGGCCGGCGCGCGCGCACACAGCCCGCGGGCGCTACTCCACCACGCATTTATGATTTCATTTCTTCGCGAACGAGCGCCAACGTCCGCAGAGACTTGTACGGCACATGACACATTCAAATGCATATAATTGTACCACTTGGCTTTCGGTATGCTAATGAGTTATCGTTTCTTACTGTTGCGTACATTGACGCTGTGTAACGGATTTGTTTAAAAGAATTTAGCGAAGGATGCACTATTACGATTTATCTAATTTATGTAGTAATGTGTAGAAGTCTGTTATAAACGCGAAAGTTTGGATGGATAGATGCTGGTTTTTACTATTACTTAGGTATTTCTAATTAACTTATAATTTATAATAGTTTATAAACTTTCGCGATTTGTACACATTATAAAAATATACCACGACCACGGCCGTTGTGTTCACGCGATTATATCATCATATTATCCCATATTATGTCCCGCTTCCTGGCACGGGTCTCCCCAGTAGAATCTACTTATTATATAGTCTGGGGTATAATCGCCAACCGTAATATATATATTTTTATAAAATTCACCTACACATTTTACTTCTACGTCACCTTACCTAAGGTATATTGGCATTGAATGCTTTTAGTGTTAAGTCTGCCTCTATACAACTTTGGGCATACCTAAAGTTAAAATAAATGTAAAAACACATTTTTTCTTCGTATATTCCCCTCATCGTAAGCTCATTAAATTAATACACGCACTTAATTTCAATACGTTTTCCCAAAACGCAAACTTGACCATGAAATATAAATGAATTATTTGAACCAAAAACTTCATACCTACGGCCCATTTATATGAATATATGCAGTCACAAAACTTGCATACAATGAATATTTCATTTATTTAAAGTGGAGAAAAAGTTCCTCTCCAAATATTCGCGGTTCGGGACCGAGGCGAGGTCGCAAAAACTCGCGCGTTCCGAGATCTGTCCTTGTTAGGAGCGAGCGACGTCCATTCACACGCCGATCGGTTCAAACGAAATGACTTCATGACACTAATACTTTGTTCGATCACTTTATTTGTTAGTAAGAGCTGATAACGTAGCCCTTTAGTTTCTAATTGAAGTATAAGCGGAGATCCTTCATTTAGTTCAAATTCAAAGTCTTTATTGTACACAAAATAAGTACAAAGGCGAGCTTAATTCAAAATACTACCAGCAAACCTCTGAGCTTTCAGTGTTCTTAATGGTCTCTTAACAGATAGTCGATCACGGCGGGTGATCTCATCAAAGACCACCCCCTCTGTCCACCATTTCGGCGAACTGTACTCGTTGCAAACTCTGCTGTTCCCCGTCTTTGTAAACTGGTAAATAGCTTCAGTGACCTTATTGACATACACGCTGACTCACTTAATAAGCTCCGTGAAGTCATAATGTCTCTGTTGAAAATTAATGAAAAATATTTATCATAGGAGAATACGTTATTCTATAGTTTTTTTTTTCTTTTGTTTTATTTTCCATATTTCAGAATTTATTTGTCTTAATTTAAAAATACATTATTGTTAGCTCATGTGGTGCTTACCTGTAAGAAATTGTAACACTCTAAGTTACTTCTAAGCTATCTATTTTTGTAATTCCTTCAGTGTTAACAAACGCTGGTGAGTTATAGAATTAAACTAAAATAAAACTGCTAAGAAGATTTTGTAGTGCATAAGTGCACTCTTTTCCCTCCTAAACGAAATCCTACACGAACGCAGAATAAGTAGGCACAGAACAACGTGCTCTCCCAGGCATCAAGGTGTCGAAGTGTGACGTTTTTAAAGTGATCATCTATTTATAGTCCTATAGCGGTAGCATTGCTTTATGAAAATTTTACGCTGATCTATTAAATTCAAAGTATAACTTGGATTACAAAATGCAACTATTATGAACGTCTGAAAGAATTTGGCATAAAATGGCTCTACATTTTATGCCAAATTCGGAAAAGGTAAAAACGCTTTGAGAAAAGAAAAACAATTATTATAATATATATTTAATTTGGCAACCATTGATGCTGCAACCGTTACACCATGAAACACGCTCAAATAAGGGTGTAAAAAGAGAAAGAAAAGTTGTTACCTATCTATATATATATAAATCAATGTTTGTCTGTAATGATGTCCTCTATGCATTTCAAAACTAATTGATTGTGATGAAACTTTAGCAGAATGTTCTGGAAAGGCCGACGAGTGTTCCTGGCTTTAAAAGCCACAGCGAAGCGTGACCGAGTTCAGCTAGTATGTTATAAATATAATTTGTGTCCTTAATATGTGATCAGATTAGTGTAATATAGCTAAAACTATGTGAACCGAATAATCCTATAGGTATCTTAAGATCTCATCTTACAAAATACGGAGAGTACAGAAGGTAGCCTTCACACGTGCCCACATCGTTCGAACTACGCATCATAGAGATAGTTCACACACATGGAATTAAAGATCACTCAAGACCACATTGTTCGGCGAGGCGGCGCGGTGGCGCGAGATTCCGCGTCTGTAACGAAATCTATGTGAGCGTTGCTATTGCATGCGATACTGTAGGTTACCTTCTGTACACTTCGTATTTTGTGGTTTGGTGTAGGATTGTTACAGGCGATGACGCTAAGTATAATATTATTGTTAATTTATCACGAGGTCGATTTCTAAACGTTATGCTGCTGCTACCACATATTAACCATTTAATTTTTTTTATATTATAATGGAGGGAAGTCCAAGTCGTTTCATATAATTGTAAAATAGCACGCGAAATATCATTGCATGGTTTATCTATAAAACATAGAGCTAACACTAGTTTAGTTTTCTGGGCTCGGAAAAATTCTTAAGGGTTGCAATTTTTCTTTACTTTGCTCGCAATCGAGAGGTCGCTGGTTCGAATCCCACCCATTTCACTACCAACGTGAACCTATTCTTAACACGAATATTTCAGCTTTATTCAAATCAAATCAAAGTAAAACAAGTCATGTGATACGTCGGCACTCTACATATACATGTAATGCCAAGTTCGCAAACAATAGGTAAAGCCGGAGAAAATAATAAGGCAATAAAAATCGTGACCACTCTTTTCAAATCGCCAATTATTACAATGTTTGTATGTTTATAAACTTGGCAGAAGGGTAAGGTGCTGCCACTAGTTTACTTACACCATTGTAGAAGACTACTACTAATATTACATAGGTACATATATTAAAATCGGACAAGTGCATGTCGGGCCACGCACAATGTAGGGTTCCGTAGATTATAATATTACCGTAATATTCCGTAGGTAATAATATGGCTTAAGAAGTGGGTTTTGTACTGTTTTTCTTTCATACTTACAACGTAATATTTGCTTAATAATATTATTAAATGGAATTTGTATTTAAATTTAGTTACTTCTCACTTGATCAGCTGTTACTCGTAAACTTGTAAAGCCTACTTAGTTGTGATAATTTTTCTTTTAATTTCACTACATATACTACTACCGTGAATGTTTCCTCATACCCAACATCAACCGTTTAGCTGGCTCACCTGGGTACCTCCCCTATATGTAAAGTGGGGCTGGCACAACCCCACTTTACTTAAAGGGGATGTACCCTAAAAAAAGAAGATTTTATTATTTCACTTTGTCGGCGTAAGTAATGTGTATCCCTGCAAAATGACAGCCTTCTAGCACTAACAGACTCTGAGCAAAAGTGCGGACAGACGGACGGACATGGCGAAACTATAAGGGTTCCGTTATGCCATTTTGGCTACGGAACCCTAAAAAGTGGAACATGACAAAATAAAATCAGCCTATATATGTATGACATAGTAGGAGCATCCACTTATAACAAAGGTAAAAACTGTAATGTGATTAAATATTGTCCAAAGAACTGGTAACGAATGATTAAATATAAAATATTAGAGGGGATAATAATATTAGGTACTAACAATGTGCGATCTACATTTGAAAAAAAATAAAACCCGCCAAGTGCGAAGTAGTGTTCCGTATCATTATCTATAAAAAAGGCAAAAAAACATCATGGGAGATAAAATAAAACAAAAGTATTTGTTTTATTTTAATTTAATTATTTATTTTTAAAGTGAATATATAACTTAATATACTGTGAATATTTCAAGTGCCGTTAACAATATCGAGCAAAAACAAACGTTTGTTGTACCCCCATTAAATATTTATTTTATTTCGTTTTTTAGTATTTGTTACCGTCTGATGACAGACGGACAGACGGACGGACAGCGGAGTCGAAAAGTACGAAACCCTAATTATGAAACTTTATAGATTTTGACTTGGAGGATTCGACTGTGACGTGAACAATCAATAAGTCAATATTATTTGTAAACTGTGGTGTTGTTAAAGTCATGCAAATTGTGTAAATGCAAAGTAAATCCAAAGTCATTTCAAATTCAAAATTGACCATTGCTAAATACCATCGATAGATCTCGCGGTCTCGTCAGCGATCAACGGCCGAAGGTCAACCCTGACGGACCGCAGGGCCGTAAAGTAACGAGAGTAGAGAAGGTAACCTCCATACAACTCGCGATAGAGCAACGTACGCGAAGACTCGGTTTTATACACGGAAACTTGGAACGCCTTTCGAATTGGGCGGTCTAAAGTGGTCCGCAATTTTGTGTATGATGATCGATGTCTATATTGCGTTGCTAGTTCAAGGTAGAAGATGTAATGGTTACCTTCTGTATGAGAGGTACTTTGTGGCAGGTCGTTCGGCGGGGCGCGGGAGGAATGCGCGCGCGGCGTGTCAAAGAGTGCGCGCGCGCAGCCGCCGCCGGTCATTTAAATATCATCGCTACTCATATTTGGGATGCCCGCGCTGCCGCTGCCGCGCTCGCCGCGACTCGATTAAGCGACAAAAATTGCTCCATTTTTTGTCACAAGCTATTAACTTTGACCTTGTGTCGCTCCCAACTGAGCGAGTTTTAAGCTTTTGTGTCTACTTGTTTGTTTATTCTAAACTTTCATTCTGTTTCAAGTTTTTTAGCTTGGCAATGTTAGTCACTTTCCTCCGTACCTACTGAAATAATACATATTTGCATGTTTTTTTTTATTGTTGCAAGTAGCAGACACTTAGGACTTGCCAAGATAGTGTCATACTTAATCATAATTTATGATGTTTATGAAAGTTATAAAAGCTAATAGATATGTGGATAGGTATCTTCTAATGCAATTTTAATTGTCGGATATTATCAATACAATTAAGCGGCGAAGGTCAAGCTGTCAGTCTGTCGTACGCGACGTTGTGTCAGTTGGTAAACAACGTTATTCTTCGTATCGAGTTGGCGTTGTGTTGTGATGTGACTCATGTCATGTCACATAATATGACGAGGAGACATTTGATATATTCTATGTCGATTTTAAATGTTGTTGCATTCACACTGAATGCATTTAATGATTATCATGTTAAACACACCTTTTATTATCTACCTATTCACCTAAGTATAACATTTTGAGTCATATACAAATGCTCTACATCTAGTTTTTTAAATAGTTTTAATACAGTCTTGGCAACAAGTGTTGCGCAGATGCATGTTTTGGAAGTAAATGGTGACAGGAAGTGGGGGCGGGGCTGGTGACTGAACTAAGACAATTTGAGTTGCGATTGATTTCAAATTAGGTATTATCTACTAGTTATGGTTGAATCTTAAAAAAAACACCATTGCTTCAAGTTCCAGTTTGCTTTTAAAGCTGTGTACTGTCATGTTTTTAGCTTAAAGTAAAACTTGGAGCCTTTGAACCGGCGCTATACAGGCCCTTAGGAGACGCTCTCCACTAGCTAACTGTTACGATGGCCTGATTGATTGTTTTATTGAAAGGTCTATAGAAATCTGGTTATTTCATTTATTAATAGAAATAATCTAATTCGTGTTTTATTCTTCGTAATTCCTGCAAATATTTGGCGAGACTATATATACTGGATCTATATTGAAACGTTTACGAAATCACAAGTTCTCGATACTGGGATCGGACATATTAAATTACCAAAGTGTGATATTTTTTATTTATGTTTTGGAATAACATGCTGCTACACGTAAGAAGTAGAACAAGTACCACACAACTGTGCAACACTTTAAGATGATTTTTAATACTACATACTGTACGGAGGTACGTATGTGAATGTGTGACAATAATAATGAAACAAATCGAAATAGAGTTGCATGAATAATATACACGAAATGTAACATGATTGTTATACGTAGTGGTTGTTATAAAGTTGATGAATATATAAATGATAAAAATGGATCTAGTCGCTTGCTCCTTGTTACTTTATTAAGTCTTGGTGAATTAAAAGAGTGGCCTCGCCTTTTTTGCCTTATACATAAACTTTAGGTAACCTTATTCTAAATACATATAAACAATGTTTATTAAATGTTCTGAATGTTGAAATTGCTATTGATCGAGAGTTCCTATTGAATGCAGGTCACCAAAATATGTTGGTACCTAACCTCTTCACAATATCTGAATTTGGATAAGCTAGGGTGGATTAGACAAGTTCTACATTCATCAATTTAGGTGGTAGTCATTCATGAGCAAATCTTGCTGATTTTTATTCTTGACACACTTCATCAGCAAATATTGAACATCTTCAAGTTTATTGCAAGCTGTACAATTTGGAGTACGTTCCTATCTGTTTTGTTCGCTGACATGTATTTGATATTATAATTATATTGTTGCAAAGAGAGGTGCTTAGATAAAAATATTTGCGTATATTCTCACTAGACAGTACGTTACTACAAGCAAAACGTACAAACACCTCGCTACCAGCACTACACGCCTCACTAGCAGCGCCGAGCCCGCGGCGGCGGCGGCGGCGGCGGCGTGTAACACGAGCGGGCGCCTAAACACTTTCGTCATCAATCATCGCGGGTGAGTCGCCGCGCTTAACATACTCCTCTATTATGATAAATATATGTGTGAGGGGACGGGGATGAGAAATGGAGCGGTGGACGTGCCCCGTGTCAACTTGATAGAGTCCTCGTGCCTTGTCTATTAAATAGTGTGTCGGTTAGCTATCCCTACTTACATTAGTTGGGTTGTGCCGACTACATTGTGAAGCATTTGAATCTGTAAGCACAAAATACTAAGATTACAAAAGGTAACTTTCATATGTACCTGTCTCGAGCAACGTAATTATAAATTACAGACCACTTTGAAACACTTTGTTTGCGAAGACAACCCGGAATTCCATGTCGGTGAGCGATGTGCGTTGTTACAGCGCTTATTTTATTTTATTACATCGTCAAATAGATATTTGACTGCTTTAAAGTAAGCGATTAGTTTGTGTTTATCATATCTCAAACAATTCTAAGTACGAAAACAAATTGTATTCCAACCATACGGTAAGCATAAAAAACATCTTGAACTAAGAACATCCATCATATTCAAACAAAACACATCCGTATAATTAAATGACGGGCGTCAGGCGCGCATCTAATACTATTTCTTAATGTTAATAGAGCCGCACGCACACACTCGCGCCTGCGGCCCGCGGCCCGCGGCCGGCGCCCGCGCAGCCGCACGGTGCGGTCCGGTGCGGCCCGCGGCAACGCGCGCGCTTCTATTAAACCTAATTCGTAACAATTATCGCTGCGGATAAACACAATAGTTAAATTTAGTAACACCTTCATTAATATAGTAATTCTTTTAATCTTGCCAAATAGATTTAAACGTAACGCATATCATAACAAGGTTTATATTAGATTGTGGTGCGGTAGAGGCGTTATTATAAAGGCATTAGTTGTTTGTAATGGGAGGTAAAGTGTATCCAAATGTACTCAACTAACGCTCCACTGTATTACACACGTTACTGTGTCCGATACTAGCTGTTGCACTCGGTTTCTTTCTCGTAAGATGTAAGAAAATTCATTAGGGGTTGAATTTTAAGATGTTCTTTCTTAGTGCTCAGCTATGTGTATTCTTAGTGATCAGTTTATCAGTTGACGACTTTGAAACGTTTGTTTAGCTCTATCTTTGTAGTCGAATTAAAGTCTAGCGTGTATCGAATGGCCGGATTGCCTAGAGCAAATAGTGTAGGCATAACATCACAATTTATTTTTTATTTTTAATAAGTATGTTAATATTATGATATATTATGCGTGCGGTCGAACTATTCCAAAATAGCTCGACCGATTTTTTTAATCTCGATTTTAGTATTGTTGTCTGTTTGTTCCAGGTAAATCACTGCAACACCTACCTGGATTTTCATAGGACTTCCACAAGCAGTTGACTGATTGCTTACAGGCTCGTATAGGTCACATACTATGTTCCTAAAGTTGAACATAATATTTATATATGCCAAATTACATTTTTCGTAGACTACACAAGTCCCTTAACAAAAGTTGTTATTATTAGGTACTAAAACCACTGTTTTTAAATATTTTTTTAAATTTCACTGTTTTGTTTTATTTACATTTTTTATGACTATATGATGTGAGATATTAATTTTGAAATTATTTGAATATTTGAAAAGATTAAAAATAAAGAACTTTTGTTAAAAAAATTACCACCCACGCAAGTAAGTTATTTAGGATCAAGGATACATAGTTAAAGTTCAATCTTCTTATTAGTAAATAACTTTTAATATTGACTTTTTTTAGCATTTTTACTCCATTTTACATTCAAACGTAGAGTTTTATATATATTTGTTATCACCTTTTAAAATTCTTTATTTCGATACCCCACTCGGTAGGTTTGAAAGATTTTTTGTTTAAAACATAACATATTAAATTGGCCCCAAAATTGAGCCATTTACTTTTTATTATGTGAACAAATAAATTATGAATTAATAAATTAATTATGAATTATTTTAAAGTACTAAGTGTCACTAAGACGAATTTAACGCCACCTCTCAAGCTAAGATCCATCAAGCCGCTTAGACTCTAGGGCGTGCCAAAGTAATAACATAAAACATAACCCTCCTTCTTGCGCTGTCGGAACAAAAATCTACATAAAAGAATTCGCAAGCTGCAGGTAACAAATATAGATCTAAGTAATAATAATAATAGCACCTCAATCATAGCCACCATGAAACGCTCCCATTATTAACCGATTTGCATGTTAATACGCCAGCGCCATTATCCAATTTAGTCCGGTTCGTATTCGGCAGATCTATGTAAATTTCAAGCGGTTAGATTTAAATAATGGTCAAAACACATAATTAGGCTGCGGTCACACATAGCGTACTGTCACAATCAATTAGCAGAGTCCTACTTTAGGTGGAATTAATTAAGGTCTGATGACTAAAAATTTGCATAGATATTTTCTTTTTGTAAACTTCGGTGAGACACCAATGTATTGTTATATCATTCAAGTACCCTGCGGTATAAGTGTTGTGGCCTGTGGGAGGCGTAAGCCATAGGTCGTCTTGGTCGGTGGACCACAACAGTGTCAGGTATTCTTCCGTGAAATAGTGATGTTAACACATCACTGTGTTTCGGTTAATTACTGGGCATATGTGACTTTTATGCTAATATCAAATCTGGAGCGCGGTGTGGTGACATTCAAATCTTTGCCAAACAGAGATTTGGGTGTCACAGAAACTGTTATGGGCTAACGTGACCCTCACCATCGTTAGGTGCACGACCTGTTTGTCTTTTCATTTCGTAGTACAAAAATTAAGGGTCCAAAAAATATTCAATTTTTTTGGTTAGTTTTGACCGATTGTATTTCAGTGAAAAATGATAGTATCGGAAAATAAAAAAAAACATTTTGAACTTCCAAGATTCTAGTTTTTAGAACTTTATGTTAAAAACTAAAGGTCTCAGTTTCAACGCTGAGCAAAAAAATAGCGCAAAAAAACTCCACGGGAATTGTACCTTTTTTCCGACTAAAGGAACTTAATAATAATAATAATAACCGTTTATTTCAAGCTACTAAGGAGTAGATAGCCTGTTTATTCAGGTTAGATTTTCTGTGCATCCTTTTCTTGAGGAGTTATCGAAGTTTGAATGAAAAAGGACCTTTTTGTCTTAAATTGCTGATACCTCAGCAACCAATTGTCGTACCGAAAATTGAAGGGCAGTTTTGAAAATTGCATAAAATTTTCTACAACTAACAGTCGCAACCTTTAAAAACTTTTAACCATTTGGCTTCAAAATGTTTTTTTTGGTTCCTGATACGACCTTTTTCAATGAAAATTACCAAAACAAAAAGTGAAATGCAGGCAAGAAAAAAGTGAAATGACTTTACGTTATTAAATTCTTGTATTGAGTTTTATATTTAATAGCAAAGCAATTAGTAAAGCTACTGAGTAAGGAAAAATAACACTCACTTTATAACGTACATAAACGATAGTACCTGGTTGACCGAGATGACTGAGCTGAACTATTTCGCTAGCTAGATCGTTTTATCGCCCCCGAAACCCATACTAAATTTAATGAAAATACAAGAATTGCTCGTTTAAAGGTATAAGGTATCAATTTATTCGGCTTCGCTCGTGTTCAGTTTTTTCACACCGTAGAACTCGTGTTTCTTGAAAATTAATGTTTCAGGGCTTTCATACAGTTAATATAATCTGTATACATATAGCTCCGAATACAATTACGGTATCAAAGAACGCAAATTACTGCAGTGTTTCCCGTGGGCATCACACTGATTTATAGCATCACGCTACGACCAATAGGAGCAGAGCAGCAATGAGAAATATTGCAAAAACGGGAAAAATGACGCAAACGAAGTTGCGCGCGACAGCTAGTTATTGATAAAATGCATCTCTTCGTAAAGTATTATTTCCTTTTATTTGCTATTTACACTAATGGATAGGGAATTTAATAAAACTGAGCGCATTCGCTACGGTGCGGCGAAGAGGGAACGAATCAAGGTTATTTGGTCAGGGTACGTACTTAAAGCGCTCTCCGGGGTACTTAGGAGTGTGACATTCTTAGAAAACGGTCGCTCATCTATCGAAACGTTGCTTAACCATAAATGTTACTGAGCCAAAAACTCCCTCGGCATTAGATCATTACAAACTGTCTGTAAAGTCAGAACAAGCCCTAAGACGATCATCTAACGTGCCCCCGACAGTTTGCTACTCGCTTCGACAGCTCGACTGGTGAAACATTTAGTTCTGACCGCCAATTCTGACAAATTATAGTTATTTGGATATAACGTTGATTAATGAGTCATGTTCACCGGCCAGGTCTAAGATCCCACGTTGTGCCTATAACAAGTTTAGTAATTTTGCAAATTGGGCAGAAATGATAGGGAGCCTGAATGATATGAATTGTGAAGGATAATGGTAGGAGATGTAATAGTCCTGTGGCGAGCGGTGGCTTCTTAAGTCTACAGTTGAGATATTGCGAGGTGGGAGGTTTTTGATTCCATTCTGTCTATTCTAAGTACTGTTTATTTATGGCCGCAATACATTAATTGACATCGAGAGTACAGAATGTGAGCATCATACGAATAACGCTTAATTTTTCGTAAACAGTCACCCCCAGTGAGGACGTTGCTTAAAGTCATTGATATCTTGATCTGTTCCGTCGCCACTGAGTCACACACTGAGTCTATATAATCTTAATAACTTGGAAAGCTACAAGTAAGTATAAAACCTATCTAAAAACTGGTCTTAGATACTTAATAAATTTCAAATAAATGTACAGGAAGCGTTCCAATATATTCTATAATCGTGACAAATGTCTCTCATACATACACATGCGCTTGCGCCGCGCGCCGCCGGTACCGCGCGGTAAAAACGCGGCGTCGCCCGCGCAACGCTCCTCGTCCAGTAATTGTGTCGGCTCCCAGCGCTGGGAACTTCCGTGAAACACTTCAATGACATACCTCCTGGTATTTAATGTGTGCCCAACATGCGTCCATTGAGCGGCGCCAACATAGACTGACGTAAAAGGAATAGAGCGATGGGAAAATATGACGATATATATTAAGATACATTATATATTATGAGTATATTATGCTATTTACTGTTTTTGTTTTAGTTTCGAGTATTTCAAGGTAATCAGTTCCTGCTTGTACCATAAAAATGTAGGTATAGATAGACTGCCTCGGTGGTGCTGTGGAAGTGCATGTGGCTGGTGTGCAAGAGGTTGTGGGTTTGATTCCCACGCGAGATTCCACTTGGTGTGATCAAGAAATTGTTGTTTCGAATCTAGGTTCGCTTGATTAGATCTAGACCGCAGACAGAGTGAATAGATCGTTTTGTTTTTTAAAGTTACTAGTACCACAAGTTTTCACATAGAACTGATTCCTGAATAGTGTAATAGTAGATTTGAACCTTGAGACGTAGTGAAAATTATTTCAGTTGTAACCATTCTCTTTAAAATTGGGGTGACAGCATAAGCCTTTACGACGCAATCAAACATAATGTAGTAGTTATTTAAGATAAACTATATTTAGATTATTAGGATTTTTTTAAGTACCTATAGAAAAGCAAGACGCTGCCGTCGTGTGTAAGCGATTGTAATTTTTCCCATTACAACCTATTAATATACAAACATACGTATCAGTCCCTACTCACTATGAATATAGAATTAGGCACAATAAAACACAAACATAAAGGCACCGGCCTGTGGGTACTACACAATTGAAATACCATCACGTTGCAAGTGTAACATCGTCAGTCAAAGATCTATCAAACCTCGATCGCTTAAGTAAAAGTGCTTCGTGTGTTTACGGTTTACGAGTGTGTGTGTTCCAGGATATCTGACGAATTGACGTACCTACTTGTGATAGGGAGTTAAAGTATATTAGGTGGAAGACCGAGATTCCTTCGGTGTTTTTAAGGTTAAAGAATAGGAAGATGCAAGACTATAAGTCGAAATGACTTTTGAGATTTCTCAACTCACAAGCATTGATGTTTTATAAAAAGCCGGGCAAGAGCTTGTCGGATCATGCTCAGTGTAGGGTTACGCAGCCTGGAATAATTGCATCAGCTGAATAGCGTATGTTCATGGCACTTACGGCCTTGTTGACAAACGCAGTTTTTCAGCAATAACTCAATGACAGAAATAATTTTAGTTTAAAGTGCTTATTAAGCGCTACCTTTGTGATTTTTTCATATTTTTTGGTCACACGATTCAAAAGTTAAGGGGTGGGGGACACAATTTACGCAACTTTCGTAAAAATTATTTTCAAAAGTGTTAACTCAAACAAAAAAGTTTATTAAATAGCTTGTTGTTTGCTGAAAAATCAGCTGCCCCCTAAAACCTTATTTTTTATATCAGATATATTTCGGAACTTAATCGCATGAAATTATTTAAAGGTACGAACCTTTTATTTACCCGACGTTTCGATCGAATTGCACCGATCGTGGTCACGGGTCGACTAATTTCACGCGATTAAATCCCGAAATGTATCTAATATGTATAAAAATCGCGAAAGTTTAAAAATAATAATATTTTTTTATTATTTAGCTATCAAACTAAGTAGTGGACTATACAAGACACCTTTTCACCAAATTTCATCAATATTCATTTAGTAGTCTTTGAGTAAATTATCTGTGACATACGTACAGATAGACAGACAGATTGACGAAACTATAAGGGTTCCGTTTTTGCCATTTTGGCTACGGAACCCTAAAAAATCCTTTTACATCGTAAGTGGATGCTCCTACTATGTTGTGCCCATTGAGGCTGATGTATCCGATCTCGTGTTCTCTTCTAATATTATTGACCTCTTTTTTTGCATCAGTACTCTAATAAGGTGTATAATATAATGGTGGCAGCACCTTACCTGCATATACAGTTTATAAACAGATAAACATTGTAAACGTTGGCAATTTGAAAAGAGTGGCCACGAGTTTTTATTGCCTGTTCTTTTCTCGGGCTTTACCTATTGTTTGCGAACAGGCATTACCAGTAAATGTAGAATCGACTTTTCACAAGTGTAGTATTTTGCTTCCTAAGTGAATAAATCATTTTTATTATTATTATTATTAAAAATGGTTGTCAGTAAAGTAGGTTTACGGACTGATCGTCCCTAAACCGACTTTACAGACAACCATTTTGTCGCTTTGTCGTGCCTTTGTCTTAATTTCATGGCCTTCAAATTTTAGATACAATATTTACAGAGATTTGTTCTTTATGATTAACCCCTTCGATTAGTATCATAAATAATTAAAATAATGATCATTTATTTTTGGACTGTTAGGTCCATAATGTTAGTAATTACATAATACTTATTGAACTATAATAATAATAATATCTTGGGACAACTCACACAACGTCATCTGATCCCAAACTAAGCTGAGCTTGTACTATGGCAACCAGACAACTGATTAACATACTTATATATTTCTAAATACATACATATTATAGATAAATTACACCCACACACAGAATAAACCATCATGCTCATCACACAAAGTTTTATTCTGGGTGGGGATCGAACCCACGACCTCTTGCGTAGCAATCGGAGACATTCCCACCACGCCACAAAGGCAGTCGAATTATTGTTAGTCTACATACACAATAATATCAATTGAAATTACAAAAATATAAATGTTATTAAGTAATAGTCAGGGTACGTAGTCTCACCCATCTGATAATCCCACCTGTCACTCAACACAGAATGTTTATTTTTGACAGCAGCTCTGGCAAGTCACTTTTAGTAAATATTTGAATGCAGTCCTTTTTATTTCCAAAAATAAAATAATGTTTCTTTTGAGTAAAATTAGCTAACTCATACATTTAGGGTGCTTTCCCTCCAGGGTACATTGGTTTGGTCCACCCTGTATACTTATAAACATTCATGTAAATCTAGCGTATAGATTGCTCGTTTAAATATAGGTATTTAATAGACGAATAGGTAGTAGGTGGGTACTGTCTCTCAAACAATTAGAGTGGACGTTGAGGTTGCGGCATAAATATTAATAGAGTTGTTAGATAATCATATTCTACGTTCGTCGCGGCATGCGGCGGACGGTTTTTGCCGCGCGACAAACGATCTCATTCCTAGTTGCGGCGACATTCTCCAACTTGGACACTACACTTGCTAAGCACTTGCTAATGAATAACATTTTTTATTCGTCTGTCAATCATATCTGTTAACTGGTACTGGGGAGCGGCGGCGCCGGCGCACTCACGCACACATTCCATACACACATACACACACACACACATACATGCTTAAATCCGCAGAGATAAGGATTAAAAAAGTGACATGACTGCCTCGCTGAAACTCTGAGAAAATTGCCTGTTTAGATGAATAAACTACAATAATACCGGCTGTACATGTAACTATACAAGTTTGTACACAGAAGACCGAGAGAACAGAAGGAAATGCTCAAGGAAAATTTGATTGACCTGTTAGTCTAGTGGTAGCCAGAAGTCGTGGGCACGATTTTCCATTTAGAATAATTGTTTGTGTGATGAGTATTACCATTTATTCTGTGTCTGGGTGTTATTTATCAAAAGGAAATGTGTGTGTATTTAAAAATATACAACTACCTATGTTTATCAGTCGTCTGGTTGGGATAGTACCTACACGCTCTGCCTAATAAGTATTGAATCATAGTGGTCTCAAGATATATTATATCGCGTTACCTATTAAAACCTCGCGCCCGAGCAATGTATGCCTACTTTGATCTTTGGTGTATAGAGATTTCGTATCTGTGAGCGATATTCATATTTATCTGCATTGTTGTATGAAGTTTTCTTTCTGTGATCTCGATAATTTGCAGTTTGTATGTTCAGAGAAGTAGCACAGAGAGACACAATGTTGCACTAATTGATAATGACACTCGCACACTTAATATTACCTCATACATGCAACGAGACACAGGTTCTTGTTGGAAAACACTAGACACAGTTTGTGATGAGAAGATTTGTGATCGTGGATAAATTTCCACTATGATATAAGATTGCTGATATTTCCTGCATTATTTTTTGTTTTAAAGTACTTATTACGGTTTTTATATGTTCAGTGTCTGAGTGTGTAAGCGGCGAATATGTCAAGCTGTCCGGTTCTAGAGATCTTGTTTCTAGATCAACCTAGTGTGATTTATAAAGAACATAATAGGGAAGTCCGATGTATTTATTAGTAGTTTTGTGAGATAGCTTCCTGTATTTATTGAAACTTGAAATTATCTAAGTTGTATCTCGTACGTGATAGTTGTAGAGTTATTGCAATTTAATCTAGTTGTTTTGTGATTTGTTTGGTTAAGTGGTACCTATACAGATTGCCACGTAGGTACCTTTTCGTAGGTATGTCTGGAAATGTGTCCATCTAGAGATAGGTACTATCTACTTACTAAATATCTTGACTTTGAAGCATTTGGCAGAAACATCTAGTACTTACATACTACACTTTTTTCTTGGTTTATTACGATTTTTAAACGAGAATATAGAGATAAATATGTAGTAAATAACATAAACGTATACTCAAAGTTCATTCTGTCCTCAGTCCTCCTTCAGTTTTGAAATGCCATTGACTTCCTTACTGTCCCCCAACTATGACTTCAGAGTAGCGACATAAACACTTTTGAGCAGAATTTAACATTATAAGTATATTATATAAAGCTAAGTACCTTAAATTATTCACGCCAATGAGACCTACAGTACATAATATAAGATTTTATAATTAGTACCGAAGCTTCGCTCAGTATTTTTTTAAAAAACGATGTTCTCTTTATATGAAACCTAGCTCGATCGATTTATCGCCCCCTATTAGTATATTTCATGAAAATCATTTGAGCCGATGCCGAGATTTAGATTATACATATATATACAAAAATTACGGGTTTTAATCGCGTGAATAATCTAAGGTAAAATACCTTGCTTATTGCCCGACTTTTCGACCGTACTGCAGCGGCCGTGGTCACGGGTAAACAAGGTATTTTACCTTAAATTATTCACGCGATTAAGACCCGCAACGTACGTGTGGTCTATACGATTGTAAAGCGCAGATGCCCCAAGGACATATAATTGCGCCGCCATGTGAGAGCTACGTAAATGTACCGTGAAACCGCTAATAAACAATTAAATATAATAAATCATATTAATATAAAACTTTTTCTTTACTGCATGATTTTTAATAAAAATAACAAGTATATCTGGTATGCAATTCTATAATAATGTTCCTCGTTCTGCGATTAATTGGCATAATTATTGCATCCACAGCGTTATCTTATTCTGTACAAAAACTATAAGTTTTGCGTGTTGCGTTGGTACTTGGCCGATAATTAGTTCAGTCACTTATGCGCAATTAATATTCTCGGCTCAAAGCCTTCGCTCGCCAGTTTAATTGTTAGACAAATGCGTAAAAAACTAATATGTAAATGCGCCCATTAATCTGACTAACTGATATGGTATATTATGAGTTTCAATATTTATGGTTCACGATACATATCACGGCGCTCAGCGCAACGTGAATGTTAAAAATGTGCAATGACATTCTGCTAATTACCTTCGAGCTGCGAGCAAATGATACACCACTGACTGATATACATTACTGACTAAGTGCTATAACGCAAGATTACTATTACTTTATAGCACGCGATGTATATAAAATATGGCGATGACACGTGTATGTGAGTGACAGCAGGCGGTATGTGCCGGTACGGTCTGGCGTCGGTTCCCACGGCACAGATGCCCTTAAGCGCGCGCTGCATGCGCTTGCGCCCTGCGCACACTGCTGACCGCCGAATCAATGTGCGTACACACACCTAGGATATGACGGTATCATGATATGGCGGTGGAATTTTCTAATTAATCAGTAATATTGTTATAACGAAGTGTTATAGGCAAAAAAGTTTGTACTTGAAACATTATATATTTGCCGTCAAACAAACGCCACACGCCAGTGTGCAGATATTCTTAGTACTGTGTGGCGCAGTACCGACAATTCCTTAGTAAGTATATACCTCAGCCAATAAAAAAGGTATTTACATATAAATAATAACGCGTTTAAGGCTCGTATATAGATACATAGTAAGAATATTAGCAGGATAACATGTTAGCTGTGAAACTCTATTTAAATGGTGGGTGCGGTTAGGTATGATGTATAGATATGTATAATTTTGTCTTAACTGATGTGGTATATAATGATTGAATGGATTATAAATTAAATGTGATGACTAGCTGTCGTCCACGTTTTTTCCCGCTTGGTATTTTTTCCGCCATAAGTGTTAATTGCTTTTGATCAAAACGCTGAAACACTTGTTTTTTAATTTACAATCACATAGCTAAAATACAAATTTAACTTCAAAACTGACGAAGTTTCATACAAAGCTGTAGCCAGCCCCTATTGTACCCACTTAAGGGTTGTGTTTACCAAAACGCTGCAACACGTTTTCTTTGTTTTAAACAAAAAAAGCAAAATACAAAAATTCACAGATCTAACTTTAAACTAACCGAGTTCCATTTAAACCTGCAACCCCTTTTTTCCCACCCTTGGGATTGATTTGCCAAAAACGCTGCTACAAATACGAAATCTTTAGAGATCTAACTTATGTAATTAAAAATAATTATCTAAGTAATCTTCTACTTAAAATTATTTCAAATACTACGACTAGATGGTGACAGCATTATTGTGATAATTTTATTTTTTATATTTATTAATAAGTCGTGGAGAAAATTTTCCTTAATTTTGAATAAATATAACCTTCAACGCTAAATAATTGTATTATTTCTAAACACATCTTCCTTATAACGTTGTCATCTCTGTAGTGTTAAGTGTCATTACTGGTAATATTATTTAATAATAATTAATTATGGTTATAATTATAAATAAAAGACACGGTCTAAGTTTGTTTTTTTTTAAATTAAAGTTATTGTTAATAAACACGTGAAAACTAAAAAAAACAGCCAAGTGTGTGTCGGGTCACGTACAATGTAAGGTTGCGTAGTTGGCCTGAAAGGGTGGCTTTCTGTTCTTTCATCTATATCTATATCTATACATATAATATAACATATAATAAAACTGTAAATTTCACGTGTCTGTAGGTACATGGCCGAACTTAGTGAAAAAAAAAATTAGGAAATGTTCGAAAAGAGTATTCAAACACTTTGCTGCATTTTTAGAAATGTCTGTCTGTCTGTCTGTCTGTCTGTCTGTCTGTCTGTCTGTTTGTTTGAATACGCATCACGCAAAAACTACCGTACAGATTCGGTTGAAATTTTGCACGTGCAATCTAATAGATGTAGATTAACATTTAGGCTATAAATTATCACGCTTTTTCCCATAGGAGCTAAGCAGTAAGGGATAATGTCTGTAGCTATTTTTCGTTATAAAACAGTAACTACTAGACGGATCTTTATGAAAATTTGCAGTTTTATAGTAAATACTATAGGACATTATTTACACTATGAATCATTACGCTAACGTCTATGGGGAACGAGTAGCAACGTATTTTTTGTCGCACCATAATGGTTTATCACAAAATTTTCCACAATTAGACATTACCTAATTGTAACCCATGGAACACATAACTTGACGCTAAAACTAAAAGGAGCTAAACACAACATTGTTAAGTTTCATAAGAACAGTTATTTTGACGTCGCAAGTAGCGAACAGTATAGCCTCGAAGCTATGCTAGCGGACTTTGGCGACGAAGTCCCGGGCTCGAATCCGATGTCTGATAATGTTCTTTTTGTATTTTTTTAAATTGTCTTTATCCTTTTTTAATATTTTTCTCAATGTTTTAGTTATTTTTTCGACCGTAAGTAACTTATTTACTTTGGTTATTATTTTTTTATATTAAAAATCAAGTAAATTATGCACGTAGGTAAGTTAATTATAGGTATTGCATGCACTGCTGAGAGTAATTAATTAATCGTAGTAGAAATGAAAAACAATATTACATTATTATTAAAAAGTATTCGACATTTTCCAGAAATGATGTGTTCGTCTAAAAAAAAGACATTACACACGTAAAAAAAAACATGTAGCGCCATCTATGAAATCAAATTGTGCACCGTGATCAAATAATTCCTTATTTGTGAAAACATTTATTAGGGTATAGGTGCTTGAGATGCTGAGTGGCAACATTCTTGAAAGTAGATGGCGTTGTATTCAATAACGTTCTATACTTAGTAAAAGAAGTTTTAAAAGAAACACATTGCTATGATTTTTAGAAATGTTTGTCTGTCTGTCCGTTTGTTTGACCACGCATCACACAGGTGCATCGAGGATCATGTTTTGGGGTATGGTTGGAGATTACGTGTTCATCAATTCAACGATAATGAATGGCTCAACATCGGTCAAGTGTGAGTAGTTCGGGTGACGGGAGGAGGGGGGTCGTTGTTTGTCAACCGTACCTTTAGGGATATCTGACATTTTCGCGGGCATGACACACATGACACGCTCTGTGTTTGCTTACTAAAGTGTTACAGCAGTTTTATTATTAGTATTGCGTTGTAACACTATATGAAATACACCCCATTTTTAGCCAAAATGGCAAAACAGAACCCTTATAGTTCCCTTATGTCCGTCCGTCCGCAGCTTAGCTCAGAGACTGTTAGTGCTAGAAGGTTGCAACTTTTGCATAAATAAATTACTAACGCCGATAAAGTGAAAGAACAAAATCTTGAAAATCATTATTTTTTTAAGGGTACCTCTCTTATATGTAAAGTGGGGATGTGATTTTTTTCTCACCTACCTACCCCATCGTGTGTGGTATCATTAGATAGGTCTTTTAAAAAGCGTTTAGGGTTTGTTAAGACTATTTTTAGATTTAAGGATTCCTTTGTGTATAATATTAGGCTTTATAGTGAACATTTTTGTTAGAGTCAAGTGTCCCCCTGCCAGCTAAATGGTTGATGTTGGGTATGTGAAAAAATTCAGGGTAGTAGTATAAACACTAAAATTATAAAGAAAACTATCACAGTTAAGTACTTAGGCTTTACAAGTTTACGATCACATGAGAAGTAACAACATTTTCGTACAAATTCTATTAAAAATTAATAGGTAATAAGTAGGTATAACGTTAAAAGAATGAAACAAAAACAACAGAAAACCCACTTCTTAAGCCGCACACCAAACTAACTATCTAAAAGAATAGAACAGATCGATTTTTATTTAGTAAGTATTTAGTCAACAGGACTGTTTCCAACATATTTACACAGAAGTAATTTCGTTACCTAAACTACCTTAATTTAAACCCGACTTTCACGCGAACGAAGTCGCGGGCACAGCTATTATGAATATATATATATTACGGGTCTTAATCGCGTGAATAATTTTAGGTAAAATACCTTGCTTACCTACGTTTAATATGCATGATAGTTTAAGTATAATTTAATTTAAAGTCATCAAGTATTAAAATAAACTTATCCAGTTTTGAAAATAGATGGCGTTTAAATACAAATGAAACAGAATCAGGTAAATTGATTTAAAAAATAAATCTGAAATTCTTACGTAGAGGGATATGAATTTATGATGATCTTAATTAACGACAGGTTCATCATCATCATCATCATCAGCCTATCGCAGTCCACTGCTGGACATAGGCCTCTCTAATTGCACGCCACTTTGTTCTATCCTCGGCTACGACAGGTTGACACACCTATTTTTTAATTCACCAATGTAGACATTATAAAGAAATAAGTTTAGTATTTAAACTAAACGTTTCTAAAAGATATACTAATTCAGTATATCTTTTAGAAACGTTTGAATATTGTCTGTTTGTTTGAACACGCATCACAATACCGCGGGAATGCAATGTTTTAAAAACAGGATATTTTTTTAAAAACTTATCTCACACTAGCCCTATTTCGCGCGAGTACTTGGGCGGTTTCGGGCTTCATTTAACCCGAAACCGATAATAGTAATATTTGATGTGATGCAAATCATTTTGGTAAAATACTATTATAATTTGTCTTCTAACCGTCTGGCGCCATAAACTTTGGCGCCCTTCATTTTGCTGCACTGGGCATTTGCTTGGCTTGCCTTGCCTTAGGTCGGGCTCTGATTAGAGCTAGGCCCTAATATCCACAGATGCCACAGAGCATTGTGGAGCATGTTTCCAATACGTTTTACACAGAAGTTAAATTGTAACATAAACTACCTTAATATAAACCCAACTTCCACGCGAACGAAGTCGCGGGCACAGCTAGTACATACTATAATTATAATTATTAGGAAGGAACGTCAATTATGTAATTTTCAATGGAATTAGTAAGAAACTGTTACTTCTCCAAATACATTTTATAAGTTGTTCGATTATTACTCGTAATCTTGTAAAGCCTAATTAGTTGTGATAGTTTTCCTTTTCAATTTGTCATTTATACGGCGGCAATGTTTTTTCACACATCCATAAACAACCATTTCGATGGTAGTCAGCAACACTCTAACAAAAGTTAGCATTATAAAGCCCCCGTGTCATCTCTAAATCAAAAAAATTGGTTTATAACCCGAAATATTTTTAAAAAAGCAATCAAGGACCTACCAACGCAATCCCTTACCATGGGATAGACGAAATAAGACAAATATAATATTAAAAATTAATATTATTAAATTTGTATTCATGCCAAATTACAGCTTTCTAGTATGTTCTGAATCTCTGAATGAATCTCTGAGCAAAACTGTGGCCGTACATAATGAAACTTTAAGGGTTGTTGACTAAGGAACCCTAAAACCATACAAAACAAAAAGCGACAGTTTACTTTTTTTTATGAAAAACACACGTTCTATAAGAAAAATGTGTAAATAATATATTATGTAGATGGTAGTTGGTCGTGCTTCGCTTCTGATCTTGCATGCTTTAGTGTCATATAACATGTTATTCATCACTTCAGACATGCATGTTAGGTACTTAAGAAAAAAAAAATGTCTTGAAAAAAATAAGTATCTTTTTGCATGCTTACCACCTAATGATTTCTTTTTAACTTTTCTATGACCGAAGGATGAGTAGTGTCGTAGCCAATATTAGGGTATTTAGGTAGGTACTTATGTAATGTCTAAAGCTTGGCGACCAATACGGTAGGTAACTGTCAAGTCAAATCATTATCGTTTTAAGAAACATGAATGCGCTTTGTACAAGTCTTTTTCAACCGACTTCAAAAAGGAGGAGGTTCTCAGTTCGACTGTATGTTTTTTTTTGTATGTTTGTTCACCGATTACGCAAAGGCGACTGGACCGATTTGAAAAATTATTTTTGTGTTTGAAAGGGTATACTTCCAAGTTGGTCCCATTGTCATCAGATCACGATCTGATGATGGGACCCTGGAGAAATCGAGGGAATTCTTTAAATATTTAGGCACACCTACAGTGATTTAGGTACATTTCATAGTGATTCGTGCATTTACTCTCAAAAAGCACCTATTGGTAAAGTAGAACTGATGATGAAGACCACAAATGACGAGCGATTCTATTCAATATTTCACGGTTTGCGATTCAATTACTTTAATATGATATTGGGTCGCATTTTACTCTCGTCATACTACTAGAGCTGTTCACTATCAGCTCTATTACATGTGCTGAACAATGTAATAGAGCTGATAGTGAACTTTCATGTGAACTCCTCAACAATTAATGGACCTGCATCGGGGCAAGCAATATTTTGTTAATAAGCCTAAAAACAAATTAACATTTTGAAGTTGGTGCCGAATTAAACAAAAACAACTATTTCATGGCACCAACTTCAAAATGTTAATTTGTTTTGTTATTCTAGGTAGATATTATTTATTGCTTTTTAGTTGCATTGTATTAATTTTTGAAGTCGGTAATATTTTTTTTTGTAAAGAAGTTTTATATTTTATGAATATTACAATAATAATGAATTGAAGACGTAATTATTTTCTAATTTTAAATAATTTACTTTGGAATTTGTTTTGGCACATATTATAACATTTACTACACTTAGTTAAATTGTGGATGTTTTTTTTTTTAGAATATTTTCAGCTATTTTGGTGTAACGTAATTTATTGTAATTCAATAGTTTTATATTTTTTAAACAGCATTATTAGCATGCGGACATATCTCTTATAATATTTTTTCTGCACTCTGTTTGGAGAAATTAGGTACACCTCGCAGTTAAGTAGAATGATATTACCTACGTACGGATAAAATTCTCTACTCAAATGAACAGTATACGTAATTTGTTCACAAAAGTGTCCGTAGTTTGGATGATCACTCTTTAATTTCTATATTTTCCATAAATGCGGGTACTTATCTCAGCATTATAGCACGTTAGATACCTAGCGGCGCGGTGCGCCTGCGCATTCAAATGCTATGTTTATGCAAACATAATTAATCTAAGCTATGTTTATGCAAACATAACTAATAATAGCAGTTCTTCACAGCGTAGGACGTCTGCATATTACATATCAGTATGTAGGTAGATGTAATTAATGCTGGTATTTATTGATTATAGTGATGGTCAATGTTTGAGCACACTTGTATCACAGAATGTAACATGTAAAGTTACTTGTGATGTTGTAATAGTATGTAACTAAGGTCTACTAATAAGGCCGGGGTAAAAGTATTTTCGTATTTTTCATATAAAGTAAATATTTATTTTTAGGTATAATTTTTAATTTATTTATTACTAGCTTATTGGTAGAAATATTTTCGTCTGCGTAAATTTTACCCGTTTGTGCAACATTTCTTATTGCTGCTGCGCTGCTTATTTCTCCACTATTTAATGGATGTTATTATACATATAAACCTTCCTCTTCAATCACTCTATCTATTAAACGAAAACCGCATCGAAGTCCGTTGGGTAGTTTTAAAGATTTAAGCATACATAGGGATACAGGGATAGAGAAAGCGACTTTGTTTTATACTATGTAGTGATATGTATGTGCCCTTTTGATCGATGACTTGTTGTCATCTTGTAGGTAGTGCCATAATCCCATTGCTGTGAAAATGTTGAGTATTTGATCAAAAAAATCTGACAGGTAGTTTTCACAGTGTTCCTTTAAGGTTAAGTTTATACTTCCTGAAGAGTTCTGAAGTGACTGAAACAGGTGAAAATCTGGTGGAGAGCAAGATCAGGGCTATACGGAGGTCGCATCAACACATCACAAACAAGCTCTCTCAATTTTTGCTGAGTGGCTATAGATGAGTGCGGTCTGGCGTTGTCATGATTTAACACCATGCCCTTCCTGTTCACCAGCCCCGGACGGTTTTTCCCAATGGCTTCTTTTAACCGTTACCCGAGTTTTACCTGGCGGTAAAAGCTCATAGTAGACGATTCCTTTCCAATCCCACCACACACAAGCACCACTTTGTTTCGAGTCAGGCCGGGCTTTGCGACGGTCTGTGGGGCTTGTCCATGCATCAGCCACGATCTTTTTCGGACATTCTTATCGTAAGTGACCCATTTTTCATCACCATTAATCATGACTAACTAAACTAACCCTTTAAGAAATGGGTCGGAATTGTTACATTTCAACAAAGAATGTAAACAAGTTGCATTAAGTTTCTCTCAGTGAGATCATGTACCAAAATATTATTTTTTTTGTACCCAAATTTTTGGATCTGACGTTAAACTGTTTTCAACATCCAGTTCTTCAGCAATATTTTAACTACTAATATGTCGATCTTGTTCCACTTTTTCAAAGATGGCACTGATTTTATCAGTGACAGTACGTCCAGAGCGAGGCGAGCCTCATCCTTCACACTAAAATGTGACTTGACTCGCAACTCTTGAACCACATTTGTGGTACTCATTGATACCGCATTAGGTCCGTAAACTGCACAAATTTTAATCGCGGCGTTCGTCGTATTTTTACCTTTTTGTAATAAAAAATTTAAATGAACTGCTTTTCTTCGTCACATATTTGCTTGAAAAACATTTGAAGAAGGGCGGGAACTAGTTTTTTTTTATTTATTGCATCTTCACAATGTCAATATTTGATAGTAATAAGTAACCAAAGAGGTTTACTAACAATACATTCAAAATAAGAAAATACTTTACCCCTACATATTATTTGCTTTTAGCATTAAGTCCGCTTCTGTACAATTCTGTGCATAAAGTTTTATTAAATAATAAATAAATATTTAAAACATATTGGCTTGAAACATTTTCACTTCATTGGCACCACTTTGCGTGAACTATAAATTGTAGTTCGGAATTATACATATTTGTACCGAGGGACTGTAAACCTATTGCGGTATAAATATGTTCCGCGTATGAAAATTTGTCAGTTTACAATATGACAAGCAATTGTTTTCCAGTATTTCAAGACAGGTTCTTAGAAAATTGGATTACTACTAATCGACTTTCCATTTTTGGAGATTATTCTTACGGACGACTGGTTAAAGAATGATTGGCTTTCAAAGCAGTTAAATTTGCAAATGACCTGCTTAGCCGACAAAGTCTTAAACCTTTGATAAGGAAATCCAATGCAGGACACCCCAATACTAAGCTAATATATAATTTCTTAAAGCAAACAGTATAATTAAAATCTCCACAAAAAAGAGTGTTTTTTTGTGGAGAATTTTCAAGCTATCGAACTTGTATTGAATCAAAAAGTTAGTGAACGAAATTCTTCATGTGTTCAACAAAGACAAACTCTAGACAGAAAATAGAAAATTTAAAACACGTAAGCCCGTATTCGCTAGTTAAATCCTATGTAAGATGTTATAATGTATGAGTGCGCGAGTGTGGAGTGTGGAGGCGTGCGCGCGTGTGAGTGCGGCGGGGTGCAGTGGGGCGGGCGGCGCCACCTGCCGTAATATCCTATTTATGAATAATGTTTTATTCTAACAGCGTGCGACCCCCACCCCGGGCCCCGGGCCCCTCGCCCCGACACCCCCGCGCTCAGGGCTGCGGCGATATCATGCAGCTCATTGTTATTATAATCATTTTAATTAGAATATTGAGAATTGTCAAACGAGTCTGATTTAGTCGTTGTTCAACGTTAACATTGTACCTACGCATGTTACTACTATTTTCGCTGGATGGAACTTTCTACCACCTCAGAACGACTGAACAGATTTAAATATTTAGCTTGGAGATGGATTATAGTCTGAAATAGTACATTGGTATTTTATCCCGAAAAATTGAAAAATTTCCACGCGAAAGACGAAGTCGTGGGCAACAGTTATTAGACTGAGGAAAGTTTTGAATGTTCTTTTAGATATATTTAGGATTATTTTAGGAACTTCTTAAATTTAATTTTTCTGTACGATTAGTTACATAAGTTGTGACTATATCTGTGGATCTGACAGTGCAGTGTAGTAAGACGTAACCTCACCCATTGTCATAACAATAACATTTAGCCGACCTCACAAACCGATCCATTCTCCAAGCCAGAACTATGATCGTTAACCAATAGTTAGCGATTATTATGATCTAACTTTAACTTGTAATTGTTAATAAAGAATGCGTCGTTTCGTGGTATGTGCTAACAGTTGTCATAAATCGCCATTGTTGCAGCCCTGCGCTCGTTATTGCTTGCTTTGTTTTTGCGCGAGGGGGAGAGGGCGGGGGCCGGGGCCCTGGGCGGCGTGTCGCGGGGCCCCGCGCCGTCTTTAATTAATGGAATAACTCCGCCGTTCGGCCCCACACCGCCGACACAAATCTTTAAAGTATCGCCTCTACTAACGTGTTTGTACGATTTATGGACGCACGAACTGTTCCTTATGATGCCAGGCTATCGAACCAGTGAACATCGACCACTATTTATCACATCAAACTTGGCTTCTAACCACCCCCTATTCGCACTTTATTAAACGATCGTCCACTTGTGTCAATTGATTTTTAATGTCGCAATGGACTTGTTGGTAGAGAAGAGGAGGTCTTGGAGTCTAATATGGTGACATGACTAGGATATAGCGACCTTTACGTCTTTATAGAACCCGCGGTGTTTTGAATGTGAGAGTTATCTATTTACACCCGTCACACTTGACAGATGGGAAGGTCAAACAAAATTTGAAGTGTTCATACCCTGTCGTGATGCAGGTTAGCCATACTTCACTACACCTGTTATATGCAACAAAGAGAAGGTACGTAACTCGGTAGTTATGTGCCGCGGGCGGAGGCGACGGAGGAGGCCCACCTCCTCTATATCACGTAAAAATAGTCGCAACTCCTTTCACGACCCGTATTCGCTCCGCACCTTACATTATTATGATTTAGTGGAGCACAGTTGCAGCGCTGCAGATGCCTCCCCCCAGGCCGGGGCGAGGGGGGACCACCCCGGGGAGGCGGCGAGTCAGCGATGTTAGTAATAAAGCCGGCAATATTTCACACTTAGCGCGTAATGAGCGCGCGCCCAAATAATTGGATCACGTACATAACTCATTATTACCTCGCGCCTCACTTCGGCGTGCGAATGTATCATTACTTGACCCACCCTCCCCCTTCCCCCCTCGGGCAGGTCGCCGCACCCCCAGCCTCCCCGGCGACTTCGCAGAACGCAAACACAATAGAAGTTTGTTAAAGGTGCAATACGTAGCCCCGCAGCACGTAGCGAACTAGCGACACTCGCCCAGAATCGTACGTCGCTTATTTGTTTGCCACTTGTTTGTGAACCTCGTCCGTCATACCGGCTACCTAGAAAATGTTATTCGAAAAATATTATGATGAAGAACAACTACTGCACCGGCCATACGTCGAGATCTAACTGCGGTTTTTATAAGGCACTTAAATAGCTCGCGCCTGTGAAGCGACCGCTCGACATGAAACGTAACGATTATTCAAACACGCAGAAACTCAGTTAATTATATCTTTTCTCGGTTTTTGTGATATCCGTCGGTATAATTAATATGTAGATTACTTTCTATAAGTAGCGGCGAATAGTTAATCCGGCGTTCGTCAGCGGCAGCGGCACGATAACGCGGGTCCGTCAGGCGTCCAGCATAAATCAGTCGCGCGCACGCAACCCCGGCCCGGCCCGGCCCCGGCGGACGGCGCCGGCCGGCTCGCGGCCCGGGCCCGTCCCCACGCAATGTTATTCAACTTTAACATTTACCACGCAGCCGTTAGCATATTCATGGCGAGTGAGTATAATTTCACCCTTTCTTTATAATGAATATGGAAATGGAAGAAAGTTCTCGCGACTTAAAAACTAGTTGCTACTGTAATTGGCGGTAGTTTGATAGTTTTTGTGTGGGCCCCGCGGCCCGCTCCTCCGCGCCGCCTGCGCGGAGGCAGTCATGCGCGTGCGCACGCCGCACGCTCGCCCGACATCATTGTTTACATGCACTGTGCTGCTGCAATAACTCATAACAAGGCTGATCCGATGCTAACCTAAACTTATTCAATATTTATGTTTCTTATAATGAAAAGAAATATTAACTTTCTTTTCATAGAATGACCCACTAACTAAGCATCAAAATCGTTTAACACGAACCTCTTGCAAACAAAACTTAGAACATGTTTCATAAATAAGTAAGAGCTTGATACATTGGAGGCTTCAGAGGGCAAAAACTTTTTTTGATAAAATTGGAGCGAAAATTATAAATACTATGTGTTACTGTTACTGGTGCTGTCAAGGCTTTTGATATAATTCTATGAAATGAAAATGTACATAAAGCATCGGAGTTAACACAGTCAATCAATAGGTCCTCCTTTGAAGAGTGAGTAAGTATATTTGTTAAACGTGGGTAATGTGACAGTCTGTGTCACCTAGACGTAGAAGAAACCATATTTAATTAACGACTATCATTATTTTGGATCATTTCACTAGAACACAATTTCAAACTATTACATACATGATACATGCATTAACCGGACTCTGTCGAAGGCCTCACCGATAACGATCAAACTCTAGATATATATCAGTCTCGTTTTCTGTTAGTGCAACATTATTATGAATAATCTAGATAATTTGAACATGAATTTTAGAAAAGTAATTGCGTTATCGGGACTGTGATCGTTAATGAGCGATACGATAGTCATAGTCTGATGTAAAACTTAACATATCGCGTCGTTATCGACAGTATCGTCGCCATCGACACTGTCGACAATGGTATATGGCGCTCAGTTATCTCTGCCACAGCCATCGTACGTTAGGTGTTAATACCTACTTCAAGAAATATTGCATAGCTATAATTTAGTATAGGTATCTTTTAAGGGTCTAAAAAGCGACTGTAGAATTTATATGGTACAGTATCTAAACTGGAGGTTAACTGTGCCTGACTTCATTTGCGAAAAATTATAGATTTTTTTTATTAGAATTAAAATAAATCAAATTATATTTAAATTTAATTTATTTTAATTATTTATATTTATGGGTTCGCGGCGTTAGCCGTGTAAATATTTTAAGAAAACATACACATAACATTTTTTTCTCTTTACTGCCCGACGATTCGACCGTATTACAACAGCCGTGGTCACTGGTAGACTGGCATCTTACTAACAGCTTACAGTATATCTGGTCATTATAATAATTCACAGAAATTTACAGAATTTCTTCGATATGGTGTTAAGTTAGGCAGATATTCCTCTGTAGTTGTCAATAAACAAATCACGTAGTAATTGGTACCTAATTGTCCATCTAAGACCATTATTTTCCAGTGTATCGTAGCTAAAGCGCCAGTAAGAATTAGAAGAACTAAGCATAACACATAATGTATACTGCCCACTTTCTCACGACAAGACATATTCGTCCCACGGTGAAGTTCCCTCACTTACATCGAAGGATAATTAATTTGTGCGCGCTCTGCCCCACTTTATTTTTTATCTGTCGACGTGTCAGTGTGTTAGCTCGCCTCGCGACTCCGCCCGGCGGGATACGGCCGACAATTTACCTCATACTGCTGCCATTATCTAATTAACGTTCGATCGGACGTACGATCGCGGAGGCGAACTGTCGCCGCAAACAATTAATATCAATGTTTTAATTTGTTTATTGGATCAATTTGACCGACTCTGTTATTGTGGCGTTTTGACTGTTACAGACTTTAATATGAAGTTATATGTCTTCTTCGATTTGTATCTAATTTTCAAACGTCGACAGTATTTTTTGTCAGATAATTGAATGACATTTGTAAAGTAGGCAGGAATATCTATCATAGTCTTTATTCACTTATGTCTGACAGCATTTGGAATACATATGACTCTACCTGCAATGGAATTAATAAAGCAAATGAGACAATAACTTGGCTATAAAAAGTCATGGCCACTTTTTTCAAGTGACAATTACAATAGTTCCCTAGTGCAGGTGAAGTACACTGAATTATCCACATACGACTTATACGTTGCATTGTTTTTATTTTAACATTTTTGTGGAAACTTATGAGACAGTAGTTAAGAACTTGTGAGAAAACTAGAGACCATAAAACCGGGCAAGAGCATGTCGGACCATGCACAGTGACGTGAATAACTCAATGACGGTATATCCGATCATGTTTTAACTAAATTTACTTTGGTGGAGGGGAGCAAAATTTTTGCAACTTTCAGGGCGATTATTTCCGAAAAAATTCACTTAATCAAAAAAGTTTCTTAAAAACCTTTAAATGTTTTCAAAAGACCTGTCGAATGATATTCCACACGTATATGTTTGTTGAATGAATTATTTCTTAGCTTCTGTTTCATGCTCCTGCCTTAGGAATATTTATTTTTGTTATTTAACAGCCGAACTAAGTAGCGGCATATACAAGACATCTATGCATCAAATTTTATCCATAAGCATGCATTGTGTGAGTAAAATGCCTGTGACATACAGATGGATAGACAGACAGACGGATGGACATGACGAAGCTATAAGGAACCCTAAAAAATTCTAGTACCTGCTGCCAGGCCAGACTGTATTGGTATTGTATCTGGATAGAGGCCGGTATATATAGCCCGGAAGTCGCTGCGACCTAAAAGATCTATTGTGACGCCTCTTTCTTCCTTAAAGGACATCTCCAAGATTTAGTCTGACCATGTAGTCGACTATTTGTCTTGGTGGAGTGGCCTTAACGTCGTCTAGGCCAGGCAGGCCAGTCTGTTCTTAGGTTCTCTGGTGATATAACTGTATACAGCAACTAAGTATAGTTCCATGCTTCAGAGAGCACGTTAAGCTGTCACGCCTGACCCTAATCTTCCCCGGACATGTCGGATTTCCATCTCCGACGATTATGAGAGTGCAGGAATGGAGAGTGCATGATTGATAAGACGTGAACTCCCACTCATACTTAGGCTCTATATTTTGTACGTGGTTAGCTAGCTTCCAGTCAAAAATAGTCGAAATCGGACAGGAGAAATGAGGAATACAAGTACAGGTACTCGTAATTTTCTCCTTCCAATCTGGGCCAGTTCGTAGTTCTAGCACAAAAACCGAGAGTACAAAAGAAGGATAGCTTCATACGTACTTCACTCGAGCAACGCAACACACAGACGTCATTTACGGACACGGAATCTCGGAATATCCTTGAAGACCAGGTGTCCGAGCTGGTCTGAAATCCCGCGCCCATGAACGATATCTGCGTGCTTGTTTTTGTTCTTCTTTCGGTTAAATTGAAGAGCACTTTAGCAAGTGTAAATACTGGGCAAATTAGACTTACGAACTAGTGTGTCTCAAGATGAGCAGGAGCACGGTGCAGCATCAGTGACTCCAGGATCTCTTGTAGAACAAATATTTTAGTGGCGCTGGCGCCTGGCATCACGCTCGTAATTCGGATTTGCTCATTTCTTCTTACAGTGTTACAATAAAATACCTACAACTATAATATGCAATTGTGATTAAATATAAACAAAATAGCTATCTATTATAAAACATGGGTGTGTCCTAATCCTAGGGGTTCATTCTTACGACGTCTGCGTTGTGTCGTGTGGTTATTTAAATGATAAACAACTAGGTGTAGATAACAAGTGATTATCACAAATTCGCTAAAGCGATAATAACGTAGTGTGAGTGTGTAGTGTGCGCTGGCGCATCGTGTCGCGCCTCGGTGAAAGTGTCCATCCCGCGCATGCGCACCGACCCGAACCTGACATAACCCGGCCGTTTTACAGAGGTCAAGATATATTACTGCGAGTTATCTATTAATAAGGGTGATTAATTTTATAAGGTTGTTAACGTTGTGAGTGCAAGTGTTTGAATGGGGACTTTGATTAATAAGGTAAGATTTGTGATTTGTATAAGTTAGCTATTTCAGCGGCGGGCTTCCACTCTGAGATATTTACGAATTGTATAATATGTTTACCTACTAATTTTGCTCAAGTTATGTTAATAACTAATTAGGTTTTACCTCATCATAATATATCGAATATTTAAATCTGTATCGAACACCTAAGTGTTATCATTTGTGACTGTAGAAAACTGTGTCCCTACATTTTTAATACATTGTGCACTTAATTTAAATATGCACCTAAATGTAGAATCACGCTTAATTTGTCACCGTTTCGATTTGTCACAAAAGGGATGTTGACTGTCAAGTCAAATAAGTCTCTTTTTATGAAATGTTAAAACGACATGCTCTGTAGAAATGTGTATGGAATAACAACCTGTGACGTCATATGTTCCTATCGTCAAATCATTACTTTTTCGTTTTCATGCTTTTAAATTCAAAAACATGTTAAATTGTGGAAAAAACACTTATTTTCAAAGCATTTTACGTCCTATTATTGCCAAATTTGTATAAAATATATATTTTTTTGTAGTCAAGTACCAATTGTAGAGTGTGCTAGTGAGGTAAGTGAATAATGAGGAACATACATTACTTAGGCACCTACATAATTATGTTTGTCAAAGTAGAGCTGCCTTATTAATTGAAATGTAATGAACCCCTGTAGCGATTCTATTGACATTTCAATATTTATCGTCACAAGTAGACTTAATAAAAATCATTCTTATTTTTGTAATAGTTTGTACCTATGCAATTGACGCGCAACAAAAAATATAAAGAAAGTCCTGTGCTAAATTGCCTTGATATTTACAATAACAACCATTTCACCAACAGTTACTTTCCAACATTTGCACTTCAAAGTTCAAGTTCAAGGAGAAGTTGTGTAAAAACTGTGTAGCGAGGAGCCGAGGTACCGTTGCCGCGCAGCGCCGCACCGTACTGCCACAGAATACATATTTACAGAAAGCCCGCTCCCTGCAACGAGCGCGAACAGGCCCACGAGCACATACGCAGACCTCGGTCGAACTCGGCCGATTGCCAACTGAGTCTGCGCACGTTGACCATTTAGGTCCGCACGTGCGCGGTTGTGTGCGTGGATTTGTTGCTGACCTGTGAGCCGACCGGTACCGCGCTGACATTTAGTGCGCGCGGCACCTGCGCGAGCGCACACTCGCTCACGGGCGCACTGTTTCGGCGCATCGCGATAAACGACGCGCTCACGATAACTCCATTAATGAACTATTAAACGCGAAGCTCGCCTGAATATTCACTATTATTTAGTGCTACTTTATAAAATATAACCGACGCTGTAATGCCGTGCGTGCGCGTTCCTACCCCGCACTCGTTAATTCTTAAACACGGCTCAGATAGCGATCGCACTTCTCTTGACTTATACTTTACTGCTAATACGGAACGTCTCGCTCCTTATCTACATTATGTTAAATGCTACCTCACTCTTTGTTCGTACGTCTGTCTCCCGCTCCGAACTGCGCGGCTGCAGAGCTAAGCCTGTAAACAACGTCTATACCGATCGCAGCTATCAGATAAGGCATTTGTTTAATATAAAAATCTTATCAGTAGTCGGAGGCACGCGCGTGCGGCGATGGCCAATACTTTATTTTTAATAAATAGTTAATTTTCTTTATTGCAATTTATTAGGGAGCCCTCGGATAGATAGAGCGGCCTCCCGCGCACCGGGGCTCTAATTGAAGCTGGAATCAATAAGTCAGTCGCGCTGTATCGCAATAATGATCGCGAGTGGTGCCGCGCCGCGCCGCGCCGCGATGCGCGATACCGGCCGGTCACGACGCCCGCGCCCGCGCCCGCGCCACCACGATACCTGAAAATTATGAAAATGTACACATATTTATCAAGATGTCTAAACCTGTTTGCTGCTATGAAATATCGTCCAATATAAACGATAGGGGATTGTGTCCCGTACGCCGTGTACGCCGTGGGAAGCGCTCCTCCTGACCCGCCACCGGCGAATGCCGAGCAACAAACAAAAATATGATGTAGGTACTTAGCTGTAATTAACAAACGACTGACTGCAAGTGCAAACGTTCTAGTGAGCCACACCAACCCTGCACTCTATGCACTTTGTGAAAGATTTTTGTCAGATACAGCTTTGTAAACAAACCCTGTTACCTATTAATAGCCTATTAAAAAAGACTGTCTATGAGTTTTTCCCTGGGTTGTTGTTCTCTCACTCATTACCTACTGCATCGAGAAATGGGCATAAAATTGGTTATGATTATGAGGGTGAATTACTAAATAGATAATAGATAATACATAAATATCTTGAGATAATGTAAACAGTAGTACAGACTCTGCCCAATTTGGAATCAGATGGACATCCATCTGATTCAAAATTGGGCAGAGTCTGTACTATGGCAACCAGACAACTGATAAACATACTTACTTACTACTTTTACACCTAAATACAGAATAAACAAACGTGCTTATCACACACAAAAAAAAATCTCGATAAGAATTGTACCCAACACCTTTGGCTTATAGGATTCGAGATCGCTAACCACTAGACTCCGGAGAAAGACGTAGTCTGATTCCCATCAGAAGAAGATAAGGGAAAAAATCAGTAAACATAACTGACGGTCGGATCATAGGTGCAACGTGCGACAATATGGTGATAAATAACGGTAGACATTATAGTTAAATATATTCTAAGCAAATGTTGTCAGTTGTTTGTTGCAATATTTCTTATATGGAAACTAAACTGGGACAACTGGCATACATCACAATGAGCTCAAGTTATGAGCGTTGCGTCGTCGCTGGTATCATTGGGTATACATTAGGGATATTATAAAGGGAGAAATGGAGTTTCAAAGGTTAGATGCTTAAGTTTGTTTGATATTAGTTGTTTATGTTTGTGATTAGAACTGCAGTAAGATTAATCGTAACTTGTGCCTTTATGAGTTTGAAGTTTTCAAAAGCAAATGCTGCTAATTTTCAAAATGTATGTAGGTATTGAGACTCATTATACCGTAGTTGCTCTTCAAAATAACGTAAATTTTTTTTACCCGACTGCAAGGAAGGGTTATGTTTTCGCGCGTATCTTGTATGTATGTGTGTATGTAATATTTTGAATTACTTCATATCTTTCAAACCACTGGACGGATTAATGCAATTAAGATGTCGCGCCATTAGACTCGTCTTAACGTCGTTCATGTGAATAAAAATGTTGTTTCGAATACTGCAATATGGGTATCAAATTAAACGGCTCATTTGGACTCATCGTAAGCATTTCAAACATTTCCAAATAGTTTTAACATAAATATGACTGTAATACTAAAAAAGTGAGTGAACAACAATATTTTTTTTAATTTTCAATACTTGGCATTAGCTGTGATAAAAGTTAGTTTTTACATACCACTCAAAGTATTAAATAAAAGGAATTAGGAAACAAGATCCCCACCCTTTATAATGTCATGCAGTCGGAGGCACTTTTCTAAGTTCTTGGAGATTCATTAATGACTTCGACTACATATATGTAGGGGATCTTGTTTCCATCTCTTTTGTGCAGGTGGGTTTTTTCGATTCGGCCTTGCATTACTCGCTACAGCGTTTGCTTTGACGTCGCGAGTAAGGCCACTTATACGAAGTTTTTAATAATGTAGCAAAAACGTGAGAACTGAAGTATTAGCATACTGCCATGTACGCCGCCATGTCGACACGCCCTTTGCAGTGTGACACTAATGTATGCACGATGCACATGTCTCGATTTATGTGACACTGCGCATAATTAAACTGTTTATTTATAATACGTAAGTAACCATGTTCGTAAACGTTTTGTCACGCTCTAGCGCTTTGGCCGGCTGAGTGTGTCAAAGGGTCTTAATTTATAAGGGTTGAATGTAGATCAGGTGACATGGCAGCTTCAAAATGTGGAACTTATAGGTATTATAGAGTATTAAATATTAAAAGTGTATAAAGTGGTAGATTGATTGATTTATGGACAGAAAACTCAGCGAAATAACCAATAATTAATATATTACCTATACATAAGCAAACAAATTATCTGGACGTGTTATTATATTAATCCTAGTAATTTTATAAATGCGAAAGTATTAAGGATAGGCTTGTCGTAGTGCTGATATATGGTGCTGCCACACAGCAGCAGTTAAAAAGTGTTAGATAACATTACTTAACATTTTTTCATACGATAACATTCTTTAACATACCTATGGTAACATGTTACCTATTGTTAGATGTTCTCAAAACTTCCACATTTTAAATAAAATTTTAACCACCACTTCAAACATTCATATTTATTGTACCTGAACCTACCTATACACAAAAAAAACAAAAAAAAATGTGTGGCACTCGGGGACTGCCGCGGTAAAGCTTATTGCATAGTATTTTTATCAACTTAAGCAGTTAGGCAGTTGAATTAAAAAAAAATATATATATTTTTAAGTGTTTTTTTTTTAATTATAAAAAAAAATGTTTGAATTTTTTTTTTCTTTAAAAAAAAATGTTTTTTTTTAATTTAAAAAAAGCAATTAATTTTTTTTTTTTTGTAGTTTTTAAAAAAGTTTTTTTTTTATATTAAAAAAAAAGTCATTAAAAGTTCTGCTATTCATTGATAGATGGCAAAAGTAAAAAGTATCACCGCTGTGCCCGTCGGAGTGGGGAGCGTGAGGTTTTTTCGTTACGGAATTTCTGGATTCGGTCCCCGCGCTCAAGGCCCGCGATAGAAGCTATGCAATAACTTAATAATACCTATATCTTAAATAAACAATAACATGTACAAAGGCAAGCTTGACTCAAAATTGAGTTCTCTCCCAGCAAACCTTTGAGTTGTAGAGCAGAATATTATTATACATACATTTACATCGTAGTAAAAAAAATATTATACATTAAAACCACCACTTGTTATATTATGCTGCAAACTTTTTGTAAACATTTAGGGTAATAACAAGAAATGTATTAGGTATATTTTTGATAAAATGTTCAATGGTAAGTATTCATAAACTGCTGTTTGGCAGCACCATTACTCAATCACGCCGGCTAAACAGATCCGAATGAAATTTGGCACGGAGATAGTAGTCCAGAATACCACTCGGGCTACATATGTAATATAATTTCTGACAACATTCGGAATAGAATGATTCTGCGGTGTCTATCTATTCCGAATTATCACATGATATTTGTAAAGAGTCAAGTGGAATTAATACATGTAATGGCAGTTGAAAAATTCAAAGGGTAAAATTCAA
Source organism: Herminia tarsipennalis (assembly GCA_945859575.2). Taxonomy (NCBI): domain Eukaryota; kingdom Metazoa; phylum Arthropoda; class Insecta; order Lepidoptera; family Erebidae; genus Herminia; species Herminia tarsipennalis. Next base: position 388,608 of record OX243834.2, on the reverse strand, counting down.
TTTGAAAAAAACTTAGCAATAACCACTCACTGTCACTTTTTCAAATGGCATCAATGTAATACAATTATATCAATAAATACTGTAAGTGTTACACCATAAAACATGATAAATAATAATTAATTAGCCATTTAAAATTGATTACTATAAAACAAATAATTTAAGACGTGATTAAGAATATATTTACGCTAGTTTGTGATAAAATATCTTAATTACATATTTCCATTATTGCGTGATAGATTTTCATTGTTTTTTTATAAAAGACTATTCGTTCATTAGTATTTTAGGAGGATAATGAGTCAATTTCTTTGACACGCTCTGAAGACCAACTGGCTTGATAGATCTCATTATGTGGATTCGTCTCAATTGGGAGAGTGACAGGCTATTTCATTTTTCAGTTAATTAATTTCAAGTAGCTTTTTATTATTAATAATTTAGCTTGCTTTAAGATATAAATAATTAGCGTCGAAGAAGGATTTATTTCTATAGTTATGGCCTACCCTCAATAAAATTGTCGACAATGTTTTTGTTTTGAACAATTTTTGCAATAATAACTTAATAATAACAGCTATGTCAGCTTTTGCTTTAGTGTTTTTAAATCATAATTAAATTATGAACTATCATGATCTACGTGTAGTAGATCTAATAATTATGTATAAAGTGAGCAGGATTCCTTCAATTGCGATGTATATCGAGCACGAGCGGTTGAAGTACGAGTTGCGCGGGCGCACATCATCACTGCTATGGTCACGAGATATCACTACGTAGGTAATTAATCATTATCGCTAATGATCTAATGCTTGACCACCGTCACCTCACGGACTTGACAAAGTAATCATTAGATACATACTCGTATATTCAAGTAACTATGAAATACCTACTGATCTTTTCAAGAACGAAGGAACGTCTGTATCAGTGGATACAGACGTAGAGCTGGTACTAAGTCTAAATATTAGGATCGTTACCTTTGTGAGAAATCAAACGACAACTTGCCCTTTTAGATTCATGTATTAACAATCAAACTAATTTCTATCTTTAATAAAATAATTTTATGTTAATTCGTTCAATACGGCTTTTTAGGGCATTGGCCATGACGTCTCCTCTTTCTAATTGTTACTTTCTACTTTTTCTTATATTCAAAATGACCTTTTAAAAGAACGTCAAACCAAACAGTTTTCAATTATCATTGAGGTTTCATGTGAAATGTTCGATTACTCGATATATTCACCACAGTACTTTGTGCATGAGTGTTGCACAAAGTAGCTAATATTTCCTGTGTCGTGGGGGATTTACATTACAATTAAACCTTTACCTCTTTATATAATTATCCTCTTGTTCTTTTTCTCACAAATTATCTAAAAGTAATGTAAAGTTGGCCAAATATGAATAATATAATAATAAAGTAGGTAATGTCTATTCTTTATGAAAATATATATTACGGGTCTTAATTGCGTGAATAATTTAAGGTAAAAATCTTGTTTATTGCCCGACGTTTCGACCGTATTGCAATGTCCGTGGTCACTAGATTGTCTATTCTATAAAGTCTTATCATGGTTTTCTTCCTAAGTAGGTTAAGATTTACATTTTAAAATATTTTGTGGATTTTAATTACAAAGAATGATGAAAGAATGAGAAAGATGTAAACAAAATAACTCAATACACAGCTATATTATTTGATTTTGTCTAAAGAAGTACGTTTTTAAACTTTCGCGATTTTTATACATCTTAATATATATAAATCTCCTGTCACGATGTTTGTCCGCGATGGACTCCTAAACCGCTTAACAGATTTCGTTCAAATTTGCACGCAATATGCAGTTTGGTCCAACTTGAGAGATAGGATAGCTTAGATCTTTAATTATAGTCGCAATTACTAAAAAAATGAGGGATCCCATGTCCACCCGTGCGAAACCGGGACGGGCCGCTAGTATAAGATATATTTTGGGACTTAATCGCGTGAATTATTTAAAGGTACGAACCTTTTATTTACCAGACGTTTCGATCGAATTGCACCGATCGTGGTCACGGGTCGACTGATGGCAGCTTGCAGCAGCGATGTCTCCGTGAGGCGCGGGGTTTTTCAACTACCTGGTCTTGATAATTTAGATAATTTGTACTGTCGGTACTTCTACACACTACTCTTATTTTTCGGTTCGTACCTTTAAATAATTCACGCGATTAAGTCCCGCAATATATCTAATATAAAGAAGTACGGCCAAGATAAGTATGGGTAGGAAAAAAGTCACACATTTGAAATCTGTTACTAACATAAATGTTCACTAATCTTCACTCAATTTATCTCAAGATATGACTCAGTTTTGTACTTAATTAGTTGTTAAAGTAGTACATAGAACATTGGAACAGGAGCAACATACCGGTAGGCTTACGTCACGGAACACGAGTCTTTTCCTCCTGATTGGATGGGTGTTCCCGCGGGACATCGACCAAATATTATTTTTGTTCGAAACATACTGAAACTTTATATTGTTATTATATTAAACACTAGTTACTTACTCGATCATATAACTTCTAAGTATAGGTATTGTAAGCTTTTACTGAGGCTTCAAGTCGTATGTATAAGCTAGAGTTATGTTTTTTATCTTAGGTGTCCACTTGTTATCTGCGAGAAAATACTGCGACTTACGAAATAACATGATTTGTTTTCATCGAGTAACAACAAAAGTGAACATAAGTGCCTAGGTATATACAGGAAACTGGACTCTACATAGATTAGGACTTCGATGCAGATTTAAAAGTTATATTCCATCCATAAAATACTATAGACACAAAGTTTACTAACAGTATTTGTCCTATGTTCAAAGTCAAATGTAGAAACAATGGATGATCAATAATCATTCTCTAATCGATTCATCAACGAATCCTTATAGGTATAAATTGTTCTCTGTAGTCGATGCAAGTCCCGCTCGAGTTCATTTTTTTCCATCATATATTCGGTTATTATAAATTAGCATAGAAAACATTAAAAATTATAAAAAGTACAATAAACTGTATAGGTTCTTCTTTGTATATACGATTCTCATGCGCTTTGGAGCGAGCGGCACAACTCATACGAGTCGACATGATGCGCTGAATTCATTTAGCTAATTGTATAGATCGTACGTACGATTATCGCGCAAAAACGCTTCTGTACGAGATGACATGTGAAATTAAACAATGCTGTATTATAAATTCACATGAAGTGAAGTAGGTAGTGAGGTACAGCGTACAGTAGGGAGGTAGATAATCTGTTGAATGTTCCATGCGCGTCCGCGTCGTGTGCGCATAAAAAAGCGGTCGTCGGTGAATCCGCGCTTGTTACATAATCAGACGATCTGATGTCGTCGCCAACCTCCGCGCCGATAATATGCCGCTCGGGACCAACGACTCACTGCACTACACCCTGCACTAACTTAGCTAAAAGGGGTTGGTGTATTAATATAGTACACTGTTTATCTATAGTACAGACTTATAGGAGTGTAATAATAAATAATAATAATAATAAAAAATATTTATTCACTTAGGAAGCAAAATACTACACTTGTGAAAAGTCGATTCTACATTTACTTGTAATGCCTGTTCGCAAACAATAGGTAAAGCCCGAGAAAAGAACAGGCAATAAAAACTCTGGCCACTTTTTTCAAATTGCTAATGTTTACAATGTTTCTCTGTTTATAAACTGTATATGCAGGTAAGGTGCTGCCACCATTATATTATACACCATATTAGAGGACTGATGCAAAAAAAAGAGGTCAATAATATTAGAAGAGTACACGAGATTGGATACATGTAGTGAGAGAGACTGAAAGAGACCCTAAATCTGTGTTATGCGTCTGTTTTATCGCGTGATAGCTAACAATGTGGACCAACAGCTATTACCAACCATATTATAACTAGCTTCAAAAAAGTTAAAAATATTGATCAACTTTCGCGATTTGTACACATTATAAAATTATATATACTACGGGTCTTAATCGCGTGAATAATTTACTTAAATTCAAAAAAAGTTAAGATTGAAAAATTGAGATGTAAGTTAGGGCCTATTCGCATTTTTTTTTCAAAAAACTGATTCGATTCAATTGAACTAAACATGGAACTAAGTCAGTATTTCCATTAATCAGAGACGTGCTAGATCATTTTGGCTCCCTTGATTTAAAACACCTATGACTTCATTTGATTTTAATTTAAAGTTGGTTTATTTAAAACAAAAGTTATTGCTTAAATACTTGTAATGCGTTTTGCACACAATATGCACAATTCCATTGCAAAATGAAACGGTGAAACTGCACATCGTGCTCATAATGCATACATAAGAATCTAAAGAAAGTTATGGTGTACAATACAAGTATTTTTATAACTTACTGGGGTGTCTTAATTACTGCTATGTAGATAGAATTATGAGACATAATAAATAAAATAAATTACTTGTTATTGTCAAATTACAGTAGTCGTAATAGTAGGGGAGACTTGGAACTGGACGTCTGGTAATCAGATGAGATATATTTTTTATCAAATTTTATTGATTTATAAACACAACTACGAAATAATTACGCCGACACAGCTAGCAACGGACAGCCGACAAGTGGGAACGGCAAGCGCGACACGATTTTTATTCAGGTCCGACACACGAAAAGTGGAATACGGAATCCTACATTGTGCGTATCCCGACATGCACTAGCCCGGTTTTTTAAATCTTCAATAGATACTTTACAATTTTATAATAAGTAGGTAGTAGAAGTATTAAATCTTAGTTTGGTGCAGTGATTGTTTCGCATGCGACAGATTATCGTCCCCTTCGAGGCGCAAAAAAGTGCGTCCATTCATATGCACGGGGAGGAGTGCGGTCAGTTTTTGCGCGGCCGGACGTTCCCCGCGTTTTATTTGTAAATTGGGCGAGTTGAGCGGAGCGGTGCGGCGCGGAGCGGTGCGGTAACGAGGCTGCGTCATTCAAATGCGCGACTAGTTTTTGTAGAGGCGCATAATTGAATACGAATGCGTACTCGGAACGAATCTAATGCGCGGGATGAGAAATAATGAGCGTTATTTATACAGGCGCGTCGCCTGCACAATGCGCAGGCACACCTCCCTGCGCAGTCCATAGTTGCGCGAGCGAACAACGCACACAGGTTTGATTTGGTTGGTGAAGCAAATTAGGTGTCGTGTTATAGCTCAGGGTAATTAATGCGCAATCGTCGCAGTTCTGTGGTAAGAAATGTCCATCGTTTGATTGTCGCCTTACTCGGCGTGGCCTCAGCGCTGCGCGGGCGCACTGCACCGGCGCACGATAACTGACCGTTTTTTAAAGCTTACACGAATGTTTACCATATGCTCATGGAGCGGTCATTATTGATATTGCGTTCATGGCTCAGCAATTATATTTTCTGCGTGAAATGTACGATTATTAATTCTTCTATGATCTCGTAGTATCAAGAAGTAGACCGAACTCGTTACCGTCGGTCGGCTCAAAAGTTATCAAATGATTTATTTATTAACACCTGATGCACAGGGAGCTCGATGTTTGTGTCAGTGTATTTGTATGTGTCATGCTAGCCGCAGTACGGATGTTGTGAGTTGATTTTTTGTAAATCTAGTTTTCGAGATAGTTCTTTCTTCTTAGCTTTGTTATAAAGCAAATCATCTTTTTGACTCAGGTTTCCGGGTCTTTTTGATTGCGCATACATTATCGTTTTAAAAATTGTTTAATTAAACATATTAAATGTACGAAATAAAAATCGTCTCAGGCGGGATTCGTACCTACTCACTATCATAGGGGCACCGTCCCTACGCCGTTAAAACCTCAGGCACCGAGACCACGCATGAAAATATCCAAATTATCCTCCGTATGTTACTTTTTATGGTAATCGCAAAAGGTTTTTTTTATTAATTACATAAAAACAGTACAGATTTCAAAATACCTACCAGTAATCAAATAATATAATTTAGATTATAAATAGGTATTTAGGTATTTAACATTAAGTAATTTCAAAAGTCCCACGCGCCCTACGGGGCTCGCTAATATAATATTGTTCAACCAAAAGTACTAATACAATATAACTGTACGTACCGCCTACTTGTGAACCAAACCTACGCAAATACAATCATAGCATATTGGAAATATTAAAGTTTGCTCGGTAATATTACATGGCGTCCCATAGGAACACGTCGCTCAACTTTACCTTGCACTAGCTTGTCAATAAATAATAGGGGTAAGGATGAATACTCGTTAGGTATACAGTTTGTGGAAGACTTGTTGTTCTTTATTTTTATTAGTCATTTAAACTGGTAGAGGAATGCTAGATATTAAATGCTAGATAATAAAAAAAAAAAATTATAAAAATTGTGACACCAAATCATTAAGAAAAAAAAAGAAAAATTCGTCGTCTATGATGATTCGAATTAAAAAAAATCTAATTTCTAGTTAGATCTCACTTCTGTTATTAGCTAAACCTAGGCGTGTTTTCACATTTTTGTTTTTAAACGGGTCTCTATATGGAAACAATATTGAAAGATTTAACTTATCATTCATCATAAGACAACTCACACAAGATCCAGATAAGTGATACTCGTAAACATAGGTATTATTGGTACTTAGAATAGGTAATAATAGTACAAACATATCACATCAAATCAATCAAAATTTGTTTATTCACTTAAGAAGCAAAATACTATACTTGTAAAAATCGTGATTCTACATGTATTGCATGCAATAGGTAAAGGAACAGGACAACAAAAACTCGCGGCCACTCTTTTCAAATTGTCAATGTTTACAATGTTATATATCTGCAACCGCTAGCTTAGGGTCACTATTAACCACTAAACCAACAGGTTAATTTACCACGTTATTATCCTAATTTAGACTTTTTTATCAAAATTTAAGTCTTAGTGATTTCATAGTTTAACAAAGTTTATGAAAATAGACCTACTCGGTCTATTTTCATGAAATTTGTTAAATAACTTAATACATATTGGAGACTCTTACATCAAGCCTTCGTTTCTTTTTATGTTACACTAAGTATAGCGTTTTTAAAACGGTTTTTCAATTTATTGCTTTGTCCTTAAAATGGCCATCATGTTCAAAATTCAGATTTGTAATAGACTGCGTGTAATCTGTAAATAAATAACTTTGAAATAGAAAATAATGACCCTCAATGATTTAGGTTTTCCTGTGATCTATAGGTTAAGAACTAATAAGCCTCCCCCTCTTTATCTCCGAAGCTACTCCCCACAACTACGAAACGGTTTATATTCATGATTTTTCCCAAATATATTTGACATCCTTACAACATGCTATTTAATTTGAAATATTACACGACACAACTTGCAATATCTTTTTAATTTTTTTCTAGTTTGCCCCTCAAAAATGGCTGTCAAGTTTAAAATTCTTCTATTTACGTTATACGTCCGTGTTTGGGTCACAAATATTCATACCAAATTTGTGTACCAAATTTGAACTCACTTGGTCCGGTAGACTCGGTGTAAATTGGCTGTGACAGACGGACAGACAGAAACACGAGTGATCCATTTCCATCAGTTTTAAAGTTAGATCTGTGAAATTTCGTATTTGTCTTTGTGGTTGTAAAAAATAATAGGTACTTAGTTAACTTAAAAAACAGAAAACTAAATAATAATTTAAATAATTTTAAAAACACGCTTTTGTAAATAGCTGAATTAAATAGTAGAAAATAATTTTTATAACTTTAAAAAAAATAGAGTTTTTTTTGCTTTAAAAAAAAATATAAATTAATCAGTTTAGCTTAAAAAGCGTGGAGTACCTACTTACTTACTTGTTTAGATACCTCTTGATTTATAATCACCCTACGCTTTTTGCGATAAACTGTTTTTTCAGCTGTTAACTAAAGCGTTTTAATTAAGTTTTTTTTTAATATTATTTATTAAACCTATGACCATTGTCATTGGTTGATGCCAACTGGTATACTAAATCTTAACATACATCATGAGCATACTGTAACAGGCAGATCTAAACGGAGAATGGATATAAGGCTTATTAGGTGCAGCTGAGCGACGAGCGGCAAGCGCCAACACGTTATTGTAATCCGCCACGATTTGTTTGAGCGGCGAGCATCACCGTAGATGATGCGTGCGCGCACTGCGATAATCGTACAAATGGCCGCCAGCGCTTGTTTCTGTTAATTTACTGCCGTATTTTAATTGAGCGTCGCGGCCCGACGACGCAGCATTCAATGTAAATGTGATTTAAAAGTAATGGCCCTGATGCCAATTGCCCGTGCTCGCAACCTCTTAGAGCGCGCAATTTAAACCCAGGCTCGGGGTTCAGTAGCCGGCTGAGGCGTTTTTGTGGCGAGCGTGAGTCCGGTGACGACAGGCTAAGCGATGTTAGGATAACTGAGCGAGGAGCAGGAGGCTGCGCGCACTCGCTCTCTCCCGCGGGAGGGCCGGGGGAGGGTGGAAGTACTCGCGGGGACATAAATCGCAAGTAAAAAGCGCCGCGTCGTCCGGCCTTTTTTGCAGTTTCTTGTTATGCGCATTCCACAGTTTTTGCGCGCGCATGTTCCCGACAAACGAGCTCGGAGCTTCGCCAGTTTTTTCACTGAAACAATGGTGGGTTCGCGATGGCAGCGGCCGTGATTGCGCGGGCGCAGGCGGCGCGCGCATTTGCATGCGGCGGCCAATCGCGAGACGAGGCCACGCCTCGCGCCGCCCCGCGCCGCGTGCGCACGCCCCGCGCAATGCGCGCTATCTAACGCTAACGCGCGCGTGTGCGCCGCTCGCCGCGACCGGCGACCCGCGGCCCGCGACGCGACGCTCGGCGAAGACTCCTGGACCGCTATTGTTGCAGGCACGTCGGTGCCGCACGCGATCTAATGCTAACGCTAATCTAATGCAACAAGTTGCATGCTATTAACACCTTCATGTATCATCATTCATCAAACATCAGATTGCAACACATCGCATGTGCACGATGCGAGACGCGCACGAAATGTTTAGCTTTACACCTACACCCATGTTTCTCATTATTTATAAAATATTTATTCTATAGGTAATTGCAATATATTAATATTATACTAATTGTCTACCTTTTAGAGACAAAAGTACCTACCTACCTACATGGGGATTATTTATTTCTTATTAGTATGTAGTAGGTACCTATTTTATTGTTTAGAATCTGTCAAATGATGGTAAGAGGTAGGTAGGTACCTATCTAATACTTGTAAGAACAATTAGGCAGCTGATTAGGTACATACCTACATGAAAAAAAAATCAAATAAGCCAATAATAGGTCTTAAAATACGTTGAAAATAAGTCTATTGTTCACAGTTTAACACATGTTTTTGAATGTAAAAGTATTAAAAGGAATACTAAAAGTAATTATTTGCCAATAGGAACTTTGACGTCACAGGTTGTTAATGCATACACATTTCTATAGAGCTTTTCGTTTTGACATTTCATAAAAAGAGACTGTTATGTTTACAGTCAACATCCGTATTACAGAAAATGGGTAAATAATCGCAGAAATTACCAATTAACAGAAAAAATAATAATTTAAATGTACCTAGATAGGTAGATATTATCAAATCAAATCAAATGTAAGTAGGTAGGTATGGTTGTTATCTATTATACGCACTTTAGCTCCACCTTAAAACATCACCAAAATATAGTCACATGGATCTATGCAAATTGCAATGGAGCGGCCGCCATTTGCCGCACTCGCTGTCGCCAGGTAGGCATGTATGTCAAACGGCAATCGCACACGATTGGCGCAAAGAGCATTGCACAAATTCACGACGAATGCTAATGCGCGCGCGACTGTCATGTTGCACGATTTATGACTTAAACGAGTGTAGAAACACTATGCTTGATATTCTGTGTGTGTAATCCCTGTAATTTATTAAATGTTACCTAATTATAATTTTACGCAACCAAATGCTAATTTATTGAAAGCCGCGTTCTACGATGTGCCGACTGACAGCAGATCGCTATCGGATACGTCACGGTCCGTCCGTCGACCGTCCGACTACGCGCCAAATTAATTCATTCGGACTTCTGTTATTAGATGTAGCTATTAGTTGGTAACCAGCAAAACTTGTAATGCTAAATATCAAAACTTTTGTGTTGCATAATTACTAATACATTAGATAAAGAAATACGGGGTTTAACAATATAGTGTATCATTTACTTTTAAATTAGTCGGTGTCTCGACCCGGTTGCACCAGTCGTGGTCAGTCCGTTTGCTTGCGATTACAGCCGACTGGCACAACCTGCACGAAACGTTAAACAATCTTAAAGTAAATAGCTAATAGTCACTAACTGTTAGACCAACAGCACATTCCTAATCCTAGCTTAAACTTACTTCAAAATGTAATTTTAATATTAACACTTTCGCTTGCCTTGATAATGGTTTAGCGATCATTTAGGTCGATTCCTGAGGTGTGTCCCTTTGTTCTGAACTGTAGTTACCAATAAGATAGTGACCAAAAAGACCTTATGATATCAAAACAATAATTATATTAAGTACCTAAATAATAATATTCCTATTAAAAGGGTCACCTCAACAAATGTATCTACATAAATGTAACACCTTATCACCTATCACAATATTCATGAATGTTAGGTTTTTAAATGACGTGTAATAGGTAGAAAGGTGTGGTCAATTCTCATTCCATTACTATGGCAAGCGAGTTTTGTCAAATTTTAGCATCGGAAAGTGGATGGCATGAGATTTGCTCCTCTTTGGTGAAATATTTTGAATCCTGAAAAATTTGTCTCAGTTTTTTTAACTCATATTTTTCAAATAAACTATCGATATAGACGAGTGATTTAAATATTCAGAAACTTAAGCTTAATAAAATTAGGTGTACGCACTAAAAAAATAGGTAGGTATCTATCATGTATATTTAGCGGCCCTTGAATTAAGTATTTCAATGCCAAGTCAATAATAATATAATCTTTCTATAAAGTATAATGATCAATGACAATAAATTATTTATGGTACCTACATAAAATGTGTATCGATTATCATCAAAATAAATATTACAAGCTAAATGATTACATAACAAAAAACCCAACCGCTAAAAATTTATACTTAGCTGAAATATTTAGGCGCCAAAATTCTACTATTTTGTTTATTTTTAATTTTGATGTGCGCAGTGTAATTAAACATTTTGAAGTTGGTGCCTAAAACATAAAATTCCTGGCACCAACCTTGTACCTATATTATTTTATGCTTTTTAGTTAGGTAGGTACCTTAAATTTATTTTTTAAGCCGGTTTTTAATACAAAATCAGCCTCCCCGTATTCCGTGGCTTGTTGATCATATGTATACACGTAGTATGTTAGTTACAGCTTTCAGGCTTCGTTCCGGACACATGCCACTGAGAAAATTTGCACACTTTATGAGGAAAGTAGATTCACCTCTTTGTGAGAGTTGCAATAATACAGAAGATGTGCAACATGTCTTAGTGGAGTGTGTGAGGAATGAACCTGCAAGAAATAGATTAGGTAATTAGTTTACTTAAGATAAACACTCTAGATTTGGGAATATTTTTGTTGATCCTAGCAAAGCCTCTGTCAGATGAAGCTCAGTTTATATATAAGTTAGTTTTAGATAGATAGAATTTTACATGCATTGTATTGTAGACATATGATTAGGTTACTATGGAACCGACGTAAATTGTATTTAAAGGTTCCTAAAAATAAAGAGAAAAAAAAAAAAAAAAAAGCCGGTTTTTATTTTCTTGTAAAAAAGTTTTTGTTTCTCACTTTTAAGTGTATTGGTTTGTATCTACGAGTAGTTGATATAAGTTACAATAGCATACTCCAAACAGTTCATTTCTTTTTACAAAATGTTTTGTTTTGCGATACAAGACCGTTGATTTTTGACGAGCTCACCTGATATTATACCATATTACTATAGGTGTGCCTTTAATATTTGAAGAGTTCCCTCGATTTCTCCAAGATCTCATGATCAGATCCAAACTTTGATGACAATGGGACCAATCTGTATACCCCTTCAAACACAAAACCGGCTTTTTTGTAATCGGTCCAGCCGCCTGCGAGTAAACAAATGTAAAAAAAATACAGTCAAATTGAGAACCTCCTCCTTTTTGATGTCGGTTGAAAAATAATGATTTGACTTGATATTGAAATACCCAATTTGATGATAACTCGCTACTTAAGGTAAATGAAAGAGATGTCCGAAATCGGGCAAGTACTCGTTTATTATAATATATTTAAGAAGTTAATAACACCTCATTAATGCTGATAGTTGATGATATCTAAGCAGATGCTACTTCATGCATCTGCCGGCAAAGCTTTGTTTTGCTTCATTCATAACTCGTCACATTAATTTATTTAGGTATGTACTTAATTTAACCTTATTATAGCTAATCATCTTAAACATGATCATCTTGAAAATAAGATGTAAGATGAATCGAAGGCTAATTGTAAACTATCAGTATAATGTAGGTAAAGTACCTAGGTACTTCATTTACACCTAATTATCGTAAATATTATAAAAAATAAATTGGTAATTATTTTTTTATAATATTTACTTAATTAACAACAATATATTTTCATGATGAATTATCGCGGATAAGAAACTTGACAGAAGTGACTGACTGATATCAACGCACACCAAAAACCACTGAACGAATTGAGTTGAAATTCGACACAAGGGTACTGATTATGACGTAGAGTTTACACTCTATCTACATCATAATAACTATCCGTATATCGAATTATATTGTGGACATTCGTTAAGAATGCATAATTGAAAGTTTAATTCCTGGGGCGCAACGGGTCACCCTGAGGTATGGTTGCTGGTTCAAAACGGTTATGTATTTTTTGTTAATATTTACTTTATCTGTTCAAAATAAAAGTGTCGGAAACATCATGAGAAATGATGAAAATGTACAATCCACAAAGCCTGTAACCTCATCTGTGTCCCATCTGTGGAAAACTGGAAAAGATTATCAGTCAGTACCTCGCTAATAAGAACCACAGTAGTAGTCGAATAGCCAAGGCATTGGACTCGCAATCGTAAATCGCGGTTTCGAATCCTACCCATTATACTAACGACGTGAACCCACTCCTAATACAAGCCATTGAGCTTAGCTGGAAGGGTTAACAGGATTGCTAGTAATGTCGGAACCCTAATCCCATATTGTTAGTTAAATGTATTAAAAAAAGACAAAATACAGTAGATAGATACGTAATAATTAAAATAATAACATCATAAGTATATTCAATATCTGCCTGTCTTATGTTAAATACACAAGACAGGCAACAACAACAATAATAATAAAATATAATAAACTAATTATAATTGTTAATAATACCTCAGAATTATTGATTTCGTGACTAATATTTATCAAATGTTTCCCACAATGTACTGTGCGTAGGGTTAGAGCATCCAAGATACCTTTTTCTTTGTCATTGGTGCTCGGCTTATTTTCATTTTGAAGATTTGTTGCTGACTATCGTGGTGTCAATAGCGAACAGCGTCGTTGGTGTAACATCACATTTGTTTTTAAATTCGTTTTTAAGTGCGTATCTGACTATATGACAACTCCCTTCCACTAGGCTATAAGCCCCATTTCACTAAAGACTCTACAGGGACATAAAATTCACAGATAGAAAGGTAACACAAAGCTCTCTTCCGTGTGGTAAATCAAATTTCGGTAAATTTAATATTTTCATACATTTGGAGAGGTACATTGAAAAGCTATAGGTCTACCTATATACCAGTTTTGTTGCCGTAGCTAAAGGGGAGGGGGGCGCTCAATGTATGGGTTAGGATCCTTAAAGAGCACGATTGTATATACAGGGTGTATGAGCAAACAAAGCGAGGTACCTTCTGTACTCTAGGTATTTTATGGCGTCAGCAGTCTAATGAGTATTCAAACAAGCCCTCTATTTGACGCCTCTATATCAATCAACATATTTCAGTGCAAGTTGTAAATAAACACACATCGTTGTTTATTACTGCAGTTATCGGTTACGACACAATCATAATTACCTACTGGTTGAATTGCTGTCAGCTTATATTTATGTCTAGTCGATAGTAGTAGTTAAAGTTATAACATTATATACTATAATGTTATAACTGGATAATATCAGGTATTCGAGAAATTATATATTTTAGATTAATCAGGTTATAATATCTATATATTTAATGAAATGCTGCGAAAAAGTATATTTATGTATTTACATTTTAATACTCTAGGATATGAATCATCATAAGTTATATTTCATACAAGTGTCTACGGAGTGTATCATTTGGTCGTTTCATAAAAGGAGCCTTGATTTGGCAGTCAAGTACCCATATGCTAGTTTACTGTCCAATGAGTCTCTTTTACATCCAAACGGTAGGTACGTTCCGATTGTTTCCAGTAAATACAGTTACATTACAGGTCAACAGCAAAATGTAGCGTGTGTTCCATGTGTGTTTGTTCTTGTTTCCAGTAAACGTGTCGCCACTGCATCCAATACCGTACGAAGTGTGGAATAGGTACACAGTTAGAGATTCTTTTGTTAGAGCTTACTTAATGTGTCGTAGCACATACCTATTGCAACAAATGAAGGGATAGATAGATATAGATATAGCGTAGGGAACATTTAACAACCTTATAGGTGACTAGCTGTACATCGAAGTCTCACTCGCATGTATGTTACCAACCAACCGATCGAAATTGATCGGTACCAACGTAGGTATTCCTACACTCTCACAGTTAAATGGAACAAATCCTTTGGATTGTTGCTAGATTCCCAGTTAGGGAAATGATTTTATCAACAAATGAATGCGAATGGTGGGCTTTTGCAGTGGGAGTGCAAACGACTGCTGTGTAATTCCTACACAAGAGAATGTTACGATAACTCAAACTGGTGTCCCGGACACCACTTTGTGTGATCTTGTTTCGAATTTGGGTGTTCGTCCTCGCGACACATTGGCTACTCTATAGAAAACCGGCCAAGTACGAGTGGGACTCGCGCACTGTGGGTTCGGAACAAACTTGTAGGTGCGTAAATAGTTCGATCATCCCAAATTCGGTAATCAATATAAACACACCGCACTATGTGAACCAGGTTACAAAATGGTGACTCACTAGCCGTGGTTACCTAAAGCATTTCAGGCCACGGTAATGTAGTAATGTAGGTACATTGCTAGTACAAATCGTTAAAAAAAATAGAACTGTGATGTTTATTATCTTCGAAAAAACTTGATTTCTAGTTAAATCTAACTTTAAATCTAACTGAGATAAGGGGGAGGGGGTGATTTTTCCTGAATAACTTAAAATGTAATAATAAAAAAATATATAATTAGACATCCTTACAACAACCCCTTTTATTTGATATGTTACACAGTTAGCCAAACTTTTGTTTTTTTATTTCTCATTTGGCTCCATAAATAACCCCGATTTTAGGCTCAGTAGCTTCGGAGATAAGGGAGGGAATGGTCTATTATATTTCCTTTTTTTATTAAAAGTAATATTTATTATTTAATTTTCTAGTTTGCCCCCAAAAGAGGCTCTTAGATTCAATATTTAATTTAAATGAGGTACGCGTCCATATTTGGGTAACAAAAATACATATGTGTACCAAATTTGAGCTTTATCGGTCAGTGGCTGGGGAGCAAATTAGCTGTGGCGGACAGAAACAGGAGTGATCCTATAATGGTTCCGTTTTTTTCCTTTTGAGGTACGGAACCTTGAAAATGACAACTCAAAGCTAGCTATATTTTTTAAAAAAGTATAAATATCTGATGTAGGTACGTAAACCACCTACAATAACGAGATTTCTCTAAGCATAGTTTTATACCTAGTGTGTTTTTAACGTAATATCAATCATTTCACCAACAGCTAATTATCTTAAAGATTATTAATTAACTATACTTAATTAATTCACAGAGAGTAGGTAGGGTAACCAGTATAGTTATTGCCCGGTTAAGGAATTGAAACACATTTTTAGTTTATAATATTTTTATATAAAAAGAAATCGACTAAAAAACTATTGTTTATGGAATTATAGTAAACTTTCTAAAGGAACATCAGTCATTTAGTTTTTAAATCTTTGGAGATATAATATTTAAAAATTAACAAAAATAAAACCTCTAAAATCACAGTAATTGGCCACTAGATTTAGTAATTGCCACTTCTCACATACAGTCATTGACCACCTTATAATAATCAAGTAATTTACCTTAATTTTAATGTAATGACTAAAAATTGAGATCTCTTCTTGCTTTTTGTACATTTAAATATAACTTTTCACAGTCAGAATAGGAATCATCGTCAGAATCATTAACTTTATAGCAAAAATGACATAAAAACAGCATCATGTCATCATCATCATCGGGAATGTTATTTTTGTGGCTATCTGGTACGCATCTTATATGAAAGGCTAGGTGACAGGAACTGCATTCAATTTTGTGTTTGATAATTAAGTGTTTGCACACTGCACAGGGATCGTTGGATTTAATATGTACTTCAGCTAAAACAGTGATCCTTTTCGATTCTGGAATGACACTAGCATTGCTTTCTGCTGAATTAGTAATTACTTCCAGTTCTCTATTTATTGATTTTACTTTAGTTTTACTCTTGCTTTCACCTTTTTTACACTTCTCAGTCTTCTTCACCTCTCTCTCCATTTTCTTCTTTTCCTTTTCTTTCAATTGTATTTCTTTATCGGACTGTTTTTTTTGTAAAGCTAATTTGAACTTGTTTGACGTAATAGCAAATGGTTGTCTTTCTAGTTGACGCTTTCCTTTTCTTACAGGTGTTTTTGGATAGGCTAAATATTCTCCAAAAGAAGTTTTTATTTTAACTAACTTCGGACTCTCAACAGCATTTACAATAGGGGTAATAGATTGTGACTGGCTAGATTGGTTTTCGATTTCAGAATTATCATATAAAATATTTGGGTCAGATTTAGATGTCCCAGGGAGGCTATTTAGGTAGTAGGGAGTTTTGTTACGGTTGGCTATAGTAGGAAGACTATTTTCTTTTATGGGAGAAACTTCTACTTGCTGCATAACTTGTACGTCATCTAAAATTTCAATCTGGTTATAATCTTCTGAACGTGCATTAGTATTCTCAATTAAATTTACGGATTGCGAAGATAATTGAGCTTGATTTGCTGTCGTCTCATCTTTAGTGACTGTACAGCTTTGAATTTGTGAATGAAATGCTTTCCAAAGGTTGTAGATGATGCCCAAGTGAGGGTCAGTAGTATTAAATGATTCATCTTGAAATCTATTAAAAAGAGAAGCTCCTGTTATTGTTTTGAACGTTTCGAAATTAATCGTCGCAGTATCTGGAACTTCCTTTGAAATATCTCTCGGCTTACTAACATTCTGGCCTAAGCACTTGGAATAATTGATGGAATCGGGGTTAAAAGGACAAAGACCGCAAGCTCTAAAACCATTAACCAATATCTCTGGCCTCAGACTTGCTTGGAGGACTTCATAGAGAATAGGTGCAAAATTAAGTTTTGTTATTCCCTTGTTTTCATTAGAAAGTTGCCATTTCTTCAAATATTTTCTCCAGCCAACTTTCAAGGGTCTAAATGCAGAGACGTCCGCTGGTTGAATTATTCTCGTGGCATTGGGATACAAAGCTATCAACTCAATTTGAAGATGCGTACATAACTGACTCAGATGATAATTTAAATGTGTTTTGTGACCATCGACATAAAGAATAACTGGGAATTCAACTGATTTGCTTACTAAATAAGGGTGAAAGACGTTGGCTATAAATTCATAAAACACTTCGGTAGTCATCCAACCATTGTCGGATTTTCCAATGCCCCATCCTTCTGGTAAAGACTCACATATTTTTTCAGGTAGTCTTTGATAGGGATACACAATAAATGGACAACATATATCACCAGCAGCCGAAAACGTGAATAAAGCTGTTATAGATTCTTTCGCGTTAGAGTGTTCGATGTTGTAAACATTTTTGGATCCTTTTTCAGCAACAACAAGTCCCGAACTTAGACAAATCTGAAAATTCGTCTCATCAGCATTGAAAACTCTACTGGGTTGGCTAAGAACCTCAATTAAGCCCTTTTCGTCAGCGTAAGCACGAACTTCATCAAACCATCCCCTAATATCTTTTTCAGACACGTTTGAGCTGGCTTTAGTCACTCCTTCAGAAGTTCGTATGCTTAATTTAGGGTGCCTTTTTAAAAACGCCTTCCACCACCCAATACCAGGCCTGTTATTAGTAAATGGGTTAGGTCTCGGATTCTCAACAAGAAACTTCTGCACACTATCTAAAATATTTTCTTTATTTTTTGGGAAACCTTTGCGAGCTGAAGTTATTATCCAGTCTTCAAGAAGAGCTTCTTCATTCGTGGTTAAGATAGGCGACGGCCCTAGGCTAGTTTTATGACCTGGGTTACGTTTATAGAGCCTTAATGTTGACCTCGGGACACCGTATTTCTGTGCTATTTGACGATCTGATAATTGCTGGTCATTATGCTGTACTTCAGCAATCGCTTTTTCGAGGTTTTCTTGCGTATATTTGAGTTTTGGTGCTTTTGGCATTCTGAAAGATATAATTTAGGTAGGTACCTATGTTCAGATCTAAAATTCTAACTCCTAATATATAATTATTGACCGGACAATAGCTGTACCAATTGCCATTGGCAATAAGTGAAACAATATATGGCAATTACTATATTTGGTAATTATGGAATACAGTGATTACCCACCCCCTTTTAAAACTTTACGAAAAGAGTAACGGTTAAATTGATACGTTGTATAGACACTGAAATCATTCTTGTGACCTATAAATCAATTAAAAACCTTTTATAAACCAGAAATCCTAGCAAGTATTATCAATTCAGATACGTTGTTCTTAAGAAAAATCACAAGAAACTTACTTTTTTGGCGGAACTGCACACCTGTTACACTAACTTCGGCCATGACACTTTAAAAAGGACAGTGTTGCCAGTATTTTAAATAAAAATGCTACCATAATACTAAAAGTGACCTCTATCGCGATAAATTTGAACTGGTTCCTTTAGAAATTCGCAAAAAATATGTCTTCATGCTTAATGTTGGCAATCACTGTATGCTGGGCAATGACTGTGTCGGTTTAGGTAGATTTTTTAAACATCTTATTTAGCTGTGCTTATTCATTAGTATTGATTTATGATTTCTGTAAGTAGGTGCTTACTGGATATTCTAAGTAGTAATTAAATAAATGTATATAATCCAACTAATACTATCCAAGATCCGCACGCCAAGATTCACGAGATTTTTCGACTAAGTAGGTACTTACCTACACAACTAAAAATCCATTTGGTAATATATGTTCGTAATTAAGTCATTTAAAATTCAGTGGTTATCAAGCGAAGGCGTTCATTAGTTGATATGCGTTATCGTCGACGTAATGGTAGCTGCGTGAGCGCTTATGAAGACGTTAACGATAGCATCGGGCGCACGTTCGGCGCGCCGCGCGCCGCCGCCGGCGCAGGTCACCGCGCGCCGCCGCGGGTCGTGTCTATTACGATAAGCGCCGCTCATCATATCCATCTATGAACTGACCACAAACAACCAGTCTTCCGAGTTTCCTTTATATCCTGCATCGACTGCGTGCAATTATGTTTGTAACAGCATCTCTTTGAACCACTTCTACATATTAAGTTACCTACCAGTACCTACAAAATATAGACTCAACAATCCATACTTAATATTATAAATGTGAAAGTAACTCTGTCTGTTACGCTTTCACGCTCAAACAGCTAAACCGATTTAGATGAAATTTTGTATGGAGATAGTTTGAGTCCCGAGGAAGGACATAGGATAGTTTTTATCGTGATAACCGACATCCACGCGGGCGGAGCCGCGGGCGAAAGCTAGTAACACATAAAACACAGTGAAGGAAACCTTCACACAATGCGTGCACGAACAACGTACGTTTAAACATCGCTTACGAACATCAATCTCGAACCACTTTGTTCGTAAAGTTTTGTATAAACCTGATGAAGAAGCCCACCGTCTGGTTCGAGCGACTCACTTGTCCGGCATGGAGTCAAATCCGCGCCTGATAATACATATATCGACCTGGCTGATACTCGTATGTTTATGAATTTCTCTAAAACATTGCCACCAGTAGATAGGTGCTAAGACTGAAAATTAGACCTTTGACTAAGACGTATTAGGACATTGCAATTTAAATAGATAGAGTGAATAAGAAAACAACAAGACGAGGATGTATAGTCGCTCTTTTCAATTGTCAATGTTAGCGATGTTAGATATATGATAAATAAAAATACTTGAGAAGAACTACTTCTGAAAGAACTGATACAGAAACGATAACATTTTTGTGTCCCAACATTGGTGAAGGTATGAAGGGAACAAAGTGTGGGGCGAAATTGATTATAGATATTATCTCGTTAGAATTTACACTTTATAAAGTTAGCGCATATCGCTGATGACAGGTGGGTTATGTATGAGTGACACTATATGTGACATTACTTATCATCGAGCTGATCCTATGCCTTACACCTCTACTGATTATAAAAATGTATTCATAAGGCCGTGTGGTGCCGGCTTAAGAATAGTACCACCCCATTTCTTTCTGTGGGTGTCGTGAAGGCGACTAAGGGATTTCACACCGGAGGTCGGGCAGCAGCGTCCTCTGCGTACTTAAAGCCTTACTGCGATCGCCAACTCGCTCGCCAAGAGTGGCGATTATGGCAATTACCCCCAGGATCTACATACCAGTAAGTTCTCCTGGGGAGACCCGTGCCCAGCAGTGGGACATCATATGGGTTGATATGTATGTATGTATGTATGTCTTCATAAGATCTTCTAATTGCTGTTTTTCTCAATGAAGGATGGTATTTAGAAGCTTCGGTAAGGCTTTTTAGCCAAATCGTTGGTGAAATTGTTCACATAATTATGGAGTTGTGGAACATTTCGGCATTTCATTCATAATGAGCTGGTCCGTCGGTCGGCGTTTTTGCGCCGCCTCCCACGACGACGCAGCGCGCGCGCATCATCGCGCGGCGGCGCAACTGAATACATGCGCACATACACCGACCACCGACCTGACCAGATCTTCTAATTCATTTCCAGCGTAATTAAGTAGTATCATTTTGGAGTGAACCAGTTTTGGGACACATGACAATCATTAACATATTATGATTTAATGACAATCAATCATATCAGTTCGCAAATATTGAACTCAACCCAGTCGGATATCTGCAATGGATTGCAGAGGTGACACGCGACGGTTTGAAATATTCTGGAGTTAACTTGATACAAAATATCTCACTAAACACGGTACTTTATAAATTAAGTAACTAGAATTCCAAAAAAAGCCCTGAGTAATGGTGTTCTAAGAGCCTTAAGATTAGATAGTATTGGATTGACAAGATTATACTTACCTCATCACGCTCCGTTGCATAAACCGGTTGGAATCTGGAATTTGACAAACTGAAATCCTTCCAATTAAAGCAAAAAAAAGTATTGCATTATAAAGCGATTATTAAAAAAACAACTACTCCTAATAAATATATAAAAATGCCGAAATCTGACCCCTCCAGTGATCGATCAGAACATGATCCAGTCAAATCGCCGACATGAGTTTGCCGTGTGGTGTCATCCATCACGGCTCCCATTACGATACTGAACATATTGCGATAAAAATAATAAAACATTAAAGAAAAGGGAAAGAAAGGGGTGCGCCCTCGACTAGCGATGCTACTGGGTGCTAAACGAGAGAGTACAGAAGGTAACCTACGCTCGTCAAGCCATACGTACGCTCGAACAGTGCTCTCGACATCGTTCACGGGCACATAATTACAAACTACCTACTTTGTTCGAAAGGTGTCTCGAGATTCCGTGTCAATGAGTGATAATTATGTGTGCGCTGCTCGAGCACACAATGCATGAAGGTTATCTTCTGTACTTACTGCGTTTTGTGAATTTAGGGAAGCGACACGCGACCACTTTTTAAACCTGTTTAGTAGCTACAAGGGCTCACGGGGGCTGTTGCCTGGCGCGGGACATGTTCTCATTTTATAGTACCAGTGAAATATTATTTTTGTTAGAAATTGGATCATGATTAGATTTTAAAATGTTCTTTTCTGTTTCAGGTAAAGCAGTGAATTGACTGGATTATGTGTCATAATGTGAGCTGTATAATTTACTCATCGAGGTAAGTAGGTAGACTTCAAGGTAATCATTAGCTACATATTCGAAACATATCGTATGGTTGCACTGCATAATTGGATCAACATAACAATAGACCCACCCTTTGTATAATGATTAAATAACAGTATTTTAACTAGCGAATAATTTATCTTTTATTATATTTTTAAACTAAAATGAAAACCAAAGACAAAATATTTGCTCGGTGGTGGCTAGGTGAACCATTCGATAGTTTGAAGTAGGTCTTAAGAACGAGGGGGTTTTATTGTAAAAAAAAGTCGCATTTCAATTGCAGCATATTATATGAGTTTTGAGTTCTGTCTGAGCTTACGGTGAGGGAACGCACGACGAGCGACGAGGACAGCGCCCCCGCGGTGATAATTAGCACTTACAGAAGTGTTAAGATTCACCACCTTCGGTTTTGTTAAGATTTTTTTACTGATTCCACGACTTGATACTTTTATTTTATAAGATAACATATGTGATGTAAGACCGGTTATTTACTTAAACCATGGAATATTGTTAACACCCTTAAATTGTTGGATGTCATGAGAACGAAACTCCTTTACTTATGTTAAGTATTTTAAATCACCACAATTGCTTTCTTGGCTTCTGGTTTACCACAAATAAGTAAAGTGTTCATTACTGTAAAGGTAATTGTCGACCCCAGTGAGAGCCCCCGTTCCGGCCTCTAAACGTGACCACTTACAAAAACACATCAATAAAAATCTGCTCGTCATATTGTGACGAGGGCGATGGGAACCCGAAAACCATGGAGGGTCTAATTACAAGCCAACTAGAAGCAATTTATTGTAAAGCCTCTCGGAGGCTGCGCGTGATTACGTGAGGTAGCGACGACGCCGCGACGTGTGAACCGCCGTCCGTCGTCATTACCGCGCTCCCACGGTCGCGGCTCGCGGGTCCACGTCAAAATTAAAATTAAATAAAACTCGCGCGCGCCGTAATAAAGTGTAAATGCGGTATAATGCGCGCGCAGATATCCGCATTAGTTCCGCGCACCGCATTCGTCGTGCGACGTGTGCGAGCGCGCGCGTCGCTCCGCTCCGCACCGCACCGCACCGCATCGCTCGTAAGCCACGGTACTTACACATTAACACCGCACAGTTTACGAGCCGTCACGGCCGGTGTTTATCGATTGACGCTTAATTCGCGATTCCTAGATGTCATTAACGAACGATTTATATTCTCATAAGATAAGTATAAAGTTCTTACTCGAATTCCATTCTCATAGCTCGAGAGAAACTCGTAAAAATGATTACGAGTGCATGCGGTCTCTAAGCACTGAATATAGTCGATGTTGACATACAAAGTCCACTGCCGCAATAGCGAAAGGTAATAAAGTGATTTGTTGACAACTGAACAATAAAACCACATCGAAGTATTCGAAGCGTTGCACTATATTCATTTTCGATTCGTTTCAATTTGCCACCGATCTGAGTGGTGTCGTCGCTGTAGGTGCGCATGCGCCGGCGGCGGGTGCTGCGCCCGCGCATCCAATCGGTAATAAGCCGCCACGCGCCCGCAACGCGCCGCCTACATTATAAACACATTAGCGAGTACCTACAAGCACAACACCGACAATTGTTTACGGACCATTTTTGCATTTGAATAATTTAGATGGATTACTGCGCAGACGCACGACGAGAATCACTTGAGGACTATCCGGCGCGGGCGCAGAATTATCTGCACGCACGCCTTTATTAACCCTCATTTCCTTATAACGAGCTATTAACGTAGATGGAAATAACAGCAAAGCGCACTCTCCCTCACTTCCCTCACTGAGAGTCCACTCACGACAAACTTGGCAAAGCGGATGATAGTTAAAAACAATAGTTTTCCGGAAATCAATATTAATTATGACGGTAGATGTGGGGTCGGGGCTGAGTCGTTGGGAGCCGCAAATGATAAAGTTAGTATTTGTGTAACAGGGTTACGCGGCGGGAAGTTCCGCTAATCGCATCCCGCGTGTTGTCATAACGCGAGAAAGTGCCGCAACTCGACTCGAACTCGCCTCCATTAGCCGCTGTCGTTCATCACTAGTTGCGCTTATTGGCGCACAATATTTATTGGAATTGTGTTTATTTGAATGTTACATTGGAATTTTAGGTAGATGCTATAAGTTAGTGTCGCGCTGAAATTTTAGAAGGTCGATTCTTATCAGGTCGAAACTATGTATTTCTGGGGAGATACTGTAGAAACGCTCAAAAAAATAGAGAATAATATTGCGTGCTTCACTTTCAAATACTCAACTAAAAAATAATTAGAATGCGGAAAATTAATTAGGTAATTGAAAAATAATGTAGCCTATGCCATCCTTACAATTGAGACAAGTTCAACGACGTCGACTACAGCTGTTTGTGCTGTAGAACGTGTCAAAGAAACGCTCGAAAGATATTGACTAAAGGTTTACCCTTTATACACACATAAAGTAGGTAGGTACCTACCAAAGGCGAAGGGTTAAAAATTTTCAGAGGTAAACAACGATACAAAATGATGTCTTGTTGGACATAGTTCTTTGCACCCATAATACTAAGTAAATAGAATCTAAAAGTAATGGTGTTCTAAGGACCCACCGCCACTGGTGCCTACACTCTGAAGACGGGTCCTTCTACTAGAGTACAGACGGTAAGCTTTATACAAACGCGCTCGAGCAACGCACCAGAGGCGAAAGGTTAAACATTTTCTGAGGTAACCCAATACAAAAATGTACCTCGCTGAACATGGTTGTTTGTACCTATAATACTAAGTTACTACAATCTAAAGGGAAACCGAAAGTAATGGTTATCTAAGGACCCTTCGCCACTGCAACGCAAACATAGACATTGTTCACAGACACGGAATCTTGAAACACTATTCGAACAAAGTAGTCTGAAATGGTCTGAACCCGTAAACTTTGAATTTGATGTCTAGTACTTAATAACTTATCTCGTACGTATGACGGTTCTGTAGTCTTAGAATTTGATGCCTCAGCTTCCCCAAATTCATACCTTAACAACATAGTTACTCAAGATTAGAGACAATACAATATATTCCGTCACCTTGTAACTTTGAACTACACAATGTTTAATTCATCACCTACTTTATAATCCCCATAACGTAAATATACCTAGAAGTAAGGTGCGTTAATATTCATAGCACGGATTGTTCAATGATTTAGAAAATCAACCGTTTAACGTTTAACTACCGGTGACTGCCACTGTGGGAGTGTATCCGACTGCTACGCAAGAGGTCGTGGGTTCCCGCCCAGGATAAGACTTTGTGTGATGACTTTGATGAGCACGATGGTTTATTTTGTATCTGGGTGTTATTTATCTATAATATGTATGTATTTAGAAGTATGTTTATCAGTTGTCTAATTGCCATAGTACAAGCTCTGCTTAGTTTGGGATCAGATAGCATTGTGTGAGTTGTCCCAAGAAGATATTATGATTATTACTTGCTTATATTATTTACAATTTACATCAGTAAGCACTATATGTTGTTGGATGATTACATGTGTAGGTACATTTTACTGACATTTAGAGATTTCAGTTGAAGTGAATAGCTAATCAAATAAGTGTAATGTATAATTTTATCCGGAATGAAAAAAATATGAGGCCTGTTGATCTAATGTATCGAACCCCCTGGCTTAGACTCTGTCTGCTAAGCCAAACGTCGTGGGTTCAATTCTCACAAAGGATAAATCTTTGTGTGATGAGCACGATTGTTTATTTCTTTAATATGTATATGTAGGTATTTATAAATAAATGAGTATGTTTATCAGTTGTCTGGTTGTCATAGTACTGGGCCTTCTAGTTTGAGATCATGAATTGTCCCAAGATATTTATTATATTATACGAGGGCAGCCCATCGTATCATTCATCTTTAACTATAAGATATACAGATGGTTACAATGCGCACACCCACCATCTTTTAAGATCGAACTAGAATTTTAAAACTATTTCGTCTAATAAGTATTCGTGAATCAGAAAACGCCGATAACCCAATTAGAATATGTACCAGCATAATTCCAGCTAGATCAGTTGCCGTACTTATATAAGAATATAATGCAATAGTTAATGGTCACGGCCCATGTCGAGCTGCTCCGCTGTACTTATGAATTTTCCAATTAAGTAAATGGTAACTGCGCTCTTATTGGAATAACAATTTTCAAGGAATATCGTGAGTATCGCCGGCGCGGGCGCAGCACAGCGGCGGAGATGCGCCAGTAATTCCAACTAAATTTATTAGAAAGCCGATCGCGCCCTTCTTCGCTCGCCAATTTACTAATCGTAACTCATCTGCGATAAGCGAAGCATTACGGAGAGGCGCGCGGGCGCTGAACCGCGCGGGGAGCGGCGCGCCGCCGCCGCTCTGCGCCCGCGCATTATCGATAGCGCATCGTAGTAATAAGGGCCGAGATTGGAGCGCTTTAAATAATATCGGTGGAGGCGATGACGGCCGTTCACCGCGCCGCCTCCGGTACACGAGCACACGATGACCATGCCCGTCGCTGTCAATATGCCACAATGTTGATTACATTGTTACCTATTACCTACGAATCTTACAGTCTGCACTTAGTGGGCCACGTACGACGGAGATAACTGCACTGGTAGTGAATTGGCAGCAACGGTATCAACCAAGTATCGGAGAATTTCAGCAAGTACCTACTCCTGGAGGACAAGATGTTACATCCTCCAACAAAAAGGGAGGATCTTTTCGATGAGGACAGATGATCATGCCTGGCGGACCGTGGTCCTTCGGGTAACGTTAGAAACTTGTGTATTTTTTATTATTATTTGAGGACTTGCCTTTCGCATTGCAGGATTTGAATCTATATTTTATTATTTATATACTTAGGTACCACAACAAATTAATGGTCCAGTGTGATGATATCACAAAGAAACGACACTTAAGTATCTACAAAATAAAGAATAAATGTAAAAATATGAATTCCTTATCTCGATTCGCCGATCGATACCTAAATCAAATCGATTTAGCCTTAGAACCTAGTTAGATCTGAGGACTAACTTTACATCCTAAGTTATAATTTAACGTATTAAAAACGTCAGATCAGATTGTTAACTCAACGAGACGCATGTATCTATGTATGGTCCGTTACCTCACCGTGGGATCATGAGCCAGGAGCTTCCTCGTCTACCGCCGGCCGATACATTGTACGTCTGCATCGCGCTGGCATCGAACCAATAATAAAAAGTTGTTAGTGCTTTCATTCTACGCTTAAAAGAGAGAATGTGGATGGTTCATTTATTACTATAGAGTGCCTAGCTTCCTGATAAGTTACGATCGTTTGTAAACACAAATGTTTATTACTATAGACAACATTTTCTCTTAAGATAATAGGCTAGATTTAAGATGTGGACACAAACTTGGGGTTATAAGATGTGGATTTAAAATTCTATAATTATTCCCTTAGAAATCGTACTTATAAAAATAAAGAAAAGTGCCAAACTTAAGTAGTTAGTTGTCACAATATTAGAGTAATTTCTGTGTAAGTAGGTATCTAATATAAGTATTTATGCCTAGGTTATTATACCTTGTGACAAATATACGAAACCTCTTATGATATTGGCTACTTTACAGCAGGTACATAACCTCACAAAACCTCGACCACGAAAGGGCTATCTTCTCACGATTAATAACTAAATTCATGACTCAAATTACACCACGTGAGAAAACATAGAACAAATAAGTATTAACGACTATGGTAGTTTCTTATTCAGCCAGTGACAGTTAAGTTATCAATTGTCGAGACGAGATTGGTCCCTGTAATCATGTCTGTCCGTAGCGCTTTATGTTAGCGAGTTACTGCGTGTAGTGCCGACTGCCTCGGAGCTCTGGTCTGGTGTAGATGTTTATTGGCACGTCTCTCACGATCATAGGTGAAAATCTTACAAGTTTATTTAAAGGTAATAAAGACCTAAGAGTTATGAATGACACCACCTAAGAGTTATCAATCACTGAGAGTACGGAATTAAAGCTTCATATAGGTACTCACACGAGCAACGTATAGACATCGTTCGATCGTCGACACATGATCTTGAAACACCCTCGAATCAAAGTACTTCGCGATTCTGTGCCCGTGAACGATATCTAAGTGTACATTGTACTCGAGCAAAGGTTATGAAGGTTTCGTTCTGTGCTCTGAGTGTTTTGTGGTTATGAAGTTACAAAGTGGTGACGTACTTAAGTACGGCGCTGAGTGTTCTCACGGCGCGCCGCCGCCGCCAATTGATCACCAAGCAATTATACAATTGATGGGTGTGCAGCGGCCTGCACCGCGCTTGCTGCCGCGGGCCATGGGAAGTGCCGGCTACATACACTTACGCACTAATTGTTGTGGGTTTTTGTCTGTCCGATGTTCCCACTTCGCACATCAGAACGTCGCTCGACGGCTGATGCGACTCTCCCACAATGTCTATTATCTTAATCGCTGATCAAAACGACAATTTAGCAGTTTCTTGCTGTTAGATTGCAAGTGAATGTGATCTCTGAGCGAACTACTTTCTAAATATTGAGAGATTGAGTATAAATATTACCTATACCTACCTATATACAGAGGCACTCGCTCTACGGGTACAACATTCTAGACCACGTAATCAACCCGCTCTTAAATCAATAACACGCTTCACGTTCATATTCCACTCTGTACTATGAAAGGCAGCTACTCCGGAGTTGGGCGAGTATCTACGCTCCGCGATGCATACTTAAAGCCAATTTAGTTCTAATCCCAACAATAAATAACGGCAGACAAAAACGTCGGCGCCACAGAGCGTTGTACAAAATTGCGGGTTCGATGTATCCGTGGTATTGTTGTTAGTCGCTGGAGTGATTAATAAACGGCGACTTAGAGCCACAAATCACAATGAGAGCGAGCGGCGCCTGCGCACAAGTGTGTGTGTGTGTGCGTGTGCGCCGGGCGGGTGTGTTTGTGCGAGTGTGCGTGCCCTCGTACGCAAATTATTTAATTGCCGCCGCCGCTCTATGGTTATACGCCATAAATCTAGCAGAATCATCCGCGAATTATTCAAAGGAGCCGCCTCCACGATGCAGCGGCGTGGCGGCACTAACTAGCTCTGCTCTAGGTACTGTATGATATCGCACCCCATTGTTACGCAATTCGAGAACAAAGCTCTAGTTATTTGCGGCGCTGTCGCACTTGATTCATAGCGTTCGTTTGTCCTTCCTGCTGTGTCAGGTGATAGCGCTATCGACGCGCGCGCGCACAATCGCGCTCTATCGTGCCATCTGCGTGAAATATTCCACCGTCGCCACAATGCTCTCCTCGGTGACAAACTCTACCTTTACCATTGAACGCGTCACTATTATGAGAGCAGTAGAGTTCACAAGATGTCGCTTTACCGGAGCGTGCAGCGCGGTATTGCAATAACGACCTGCGGCCGCGTAATTCACGCCACCGCGTTCATCATGCAAAGTGGCCCCACGTGTTCTCACACATAAAAATGTATTCTATGAGGACTCACGAGGGTTCAAATTACGTTTGTCGAGCAGAGATTTATGTCGCGGGGGAGTTTAGCGGAATTTGAATTTAGCTTGGTGTGGTCGTTGTGTTGTGTGTTGTGTGGTGCGCATGCGCGGGCGGTGCCGCGCGGCGACAGATACGCATCGTCTTGTTAGCGCTATCTGATGGCCGCGGCTGTAATTGGCACCGAGCTGCTAGCCGTGCGCGTGCGCACACTTAAACAAAATGAATTTTAAAAGCGTTTTATCAATATTTATTCACTAAAAGCGTCATAATGGGCGCTTGTAACGCGACAGATAGATAGCTGCGGGAACGGCAGCTGTCAGTTACACAATTTTCCCGTTTTATCATTTGAACAGTCGAGTTGTTTGACTGTAGTGAGAACTACAGAAAGGCGATGTGTTACTCTCCGTTGTTACATTGTGTTCCTCAAGCAATCTGAACGATTTGTCTCGCGTCATTGTGCTTGATTTGTCTAACGCAGGCGGCCTGGCGCAGGCGCAGCGCGGTGGGAGCGAGGTGTCATAGTATTTGCATACAATGCGCGCGCGCCGATGTTCCGCGATATTGTTGAGTTTCGCGCGTAATTGCACGCCGCTGTCGCTCTACTACGATAATAAGTACTCTGCAAAATGTAAACTAAACTGATTTATTGGTTCCTTCTAACAATGTGGTGCAGCGATGAATATCTAATTAATTGTTGCTAAAGTACTTAGGATTTTGAATCATTCAAGATTTTCCTCTATACTCACTGGTTGATTAACGACTTTTAGTACGAGATCTAGTTTTGTAATATTCTTTCTTATCTTCTGGATTATTTTGGGCATTGATGAGTAAATGAGTCAAGACTTTCATTATTTCCCCTTTGGTATATTAGTTAGTTTTTTCTTGGTACGAGTATATTAGGTACTTAGTTAGTTTAAGATTTTGTTCTGATCTTTCGTAATAGTAACTTACATTAGATAGGTACCCTTTCGCTTCTGGAATTCTGCGTTATTTGGCTCCGACTAGAGCAGTGATCAGTTAACCAGTTTTTCTGAACGTTAACAGACTGAAGCGTTTAGTTCTTCTAAAAATGGTTTAAATTTGCTCAAAAATGGCCCTCTTCCTGCTTATGTTATATATCGCACAGGCTCCATACATGAGATAGAAGATCTCTGTCACGTTAGCTTGGCCTTATCCTCCCATTTACAAAGACCATCGCTGTTGAATGACATTTGTGTAACGTAATGAGCGGACAGGACAGGTGTGTCGTGTGCCCTGTATCTTGTGTTTGACGCCGTCTCTCTTTGTGTAATATGGATACATAATAGGCCTTTTAATTTATAATAAACTGGGGTTCGATGTTCATTTATTTTTTCCTTAATCTTTAAATTTTGTTAAGTATTTAGTTCGCATTCATTGTTGTTATTTGCAGTCTCTGTTGTATAGTTACAGGTCCAGATAAATGTAAGATTTATGCAGTTCAATGTAAGTTTCAATATTAGGAACAGCTAACTGTTGCTCATTCATTACTTGACATCTGTAACAAAGATGAATATGTGGGCTGGGCACAAAATACATACTAGTAAGACAGAACTATCATCGTCCTACTTAGTACGGGATATTTAATTATAAATAATAAAATAATAAGCTAACTCCTAAGAACTACCGATTACAATACACATTTTACACGGTATGCTTACGAGATATTTGGTTGGCAACCAAACTAAATATCTTGTTGAGACTCCACACAAAATAATGTTTGTCACAATATTACACAAGCTACTATCACGCGCATATTCCTTTGACAAATATACGCGATGACGTCACAGTGTCAGCCACACGCTAATCTGAATTAATTCTGTCAAATAAAAAAAGAGCGCGGTGTCATCCATTGATGCGCAGGAGCATACAATTGTGAAAGATGCCGACAATTGGCGCCGGCGAGTGTCAGCCAAGATGTGGGTAATTAGAACACATCGCACGATACATATATCTGTTAATTTCTTTGTGAGGAAGGCAGGAAATTAAGATGGATATGATATGTTAGATAGGATTGAGCTAGACTTAGGGCATGTACACACTGTATTGAGGTTAAGTCTACGCGAACACGATAACGAGTTTTTTGAATAATGTAGAACTATTAATGTAGAGTTTTATTTAAATTTAGTGTTTATATTTTTAAATCAGGAATTAATAGGATTTGTTATGACGTTATGTCATTTCAGCTTAATGTAATCGTAGATTTAAGTTCGACAACTAACTTAACGTAGATATCTACTTTTATAACTATAGCGCGTTGCCTTTAGAGCCTCGAAAAACACCTGCGTCTAATCTATCTACAGTAGCGTCGGAATATTTTTTATACTATGAAATGAGCAGATCGTGCGCCTGATGGTTGTGCATCAGGCTAGCCCATATCCATATCAGTGCCACCCAAATCATTGTTGGGCAAAGACCTGAAAGTCATTTGAGATATAATAGTGCCCAGTAATCACTCTTGCTACAGTGCCCTTCAACTGTAACAGAGTGATGTGTTAATATCGCTATTTCATGGAACAATAACTGATACTGTTGCGATATTCACCAAGACGGCCTATGCCTTATACCTACCACGTGTGGATTTCCGTCTCATTACTACATTAATTGGACTATGCGATGGAGGGAATAGAGAATGCACTTGTGTCTACCCATAGGTACACTTGTGCACTTTGATACCACCTCCTTAGTTGGTTAGTCTCTGATATGACTGGACGCCGTAATCGCAATCAATTAGGAGACCATTAGGAATAATAACTAAATCAAGTTAATATTTTGAGGGTATTAATAACTATAGGGCTAACGAGAGGCAGCGTGGTAGTATCTCGTAGTTGTTTTAACTATTTAGTAATTAATTTATTAGATATTATTATAGAAAGACGAACCGTCGATCGCTGAGAGTTCTGTCGTGTCGTAATTATACCCATTGTGATGTCAAGTTAGTGTTTTGATTGATTATGATAAAACATTATCTATCGGTATTCATTGTTACCGATTAGCCCACATTCTACCGGCCTTGATCTCGTGACCTCGGCGTCAACACTACATGAACAACTTGATGTCTACGTAAACTATTTATATGTAGGTAAGTTCTACTGCCTAAATACCTACCTATCAAAAGTTACGTTACAAAATGCTTTTTAGGGTTCCGTAGCCAAAATGGCCAAACGCAACCCTTATAGCTTCGCCATGTCCGTCCGTCCGTCCGTCGGCAGCTTTGCTCAAAGACTGTTAGTGCTAGAAGGCTGTAATTTTGCATGGATGCACATATTACTTACGCCGACAAAGTGAAAGAGTAAAATCTTAAAACATCTTTTTTGAGTATACCTCACCTACATGTTAAATGGGGGAGTGTTTTTTTTTCTCACTGTAGTCCCACGATGGGGTTATCGTATGGGGTATCCTTAGATAGATCTTTTAAATACGTTTGAGGGTTGTCAATACCATTTTAAGATTTAGGGATCTGTTTGTGAAATATTAAGCTTTAAAGTACATTTATTTGTTAGAATCATGTGTATGAGCCAGCTAAATGGTTGATGTTGGGAAAACAAATTCACGGTACCTAGTAGTAATTCCGGTATTTTATTTCTTTAGAGACAAAAACGTCTTATATTTATTAGTAATTATTTTACACTAGCTCCACCCCACGGTTACACTTTCCAGGAGTAACCAATAATAAAGGTTGTCTATATCTATTTTTTATTTAGCTTCAAGTTTATGTTATCTTATTCCAAATTCCATGCAAATGTAGTTTCCAAGATCACTTCTAATATATTGAGGATTTAATTGATTGTGACAAGTAAGAAATATGTGTGAAACAGTTTTGTATATTAGCCTGTACTTGTTGTTTATATTGAAGTAGCGTTGAGAGCAAACCTCACGTCCGCAGACAATGAGAAGTGTCGGCTAAGTCTAACTCACCCCTGAGTGGTGACTTATTGGAGTAAGTGGTCACCGAGTGTGTCAAGTTCAATGTCAGCGTTGTTCTCATCAGTGCACTCTGTTTCGTCTAGAACAAGTTAGCTGGACAAAATTTCCACTTTTATTGATATCAAAAGTGTATATATCATTATTGATACCAAAAGTGTTCGGGTGCCTAATTTACTAACTCAAGTAGGCGGTACTTGAGTAAGTAAATTAGGCACCCGAACACTTTTGGTTTGTTTTGCTTCAGTTTGTGAAAATGCAGTGGTGAAGAAACAAAATATTTATCCTAAACAATATAAACAAAAACAGAAAATAATAGAAAATCATTTAATTTTAGAACTAGAAACTAAAATTTCTAAGTAGTTAGGGTATTTGTATATACAATACAATATACAATATTAACTAATTATGGCTAAAAACGAGAAAATAGAAATTTCATATAATAGTCTTACTTGAGACTATAAATAAATTAAGATAGAGCTAGAGATTATAACTTAATTTATTTATAATCTCTTTCATCCGCTGAAGAGTTTTCAATATTTGCCAACAACATTCAGTTGTTTTATAATGAACTAAACAGCCCAACGTTGTTTTTTCTTGGTGGTTAACTTGCCCTTGCTTGGCTTTTCGAAGACTACAAGAATACCTGATGACATGCAAACATACTCCACTTTTTCATCTTTTTGTATGCGTTACTTGTAGATTTGGAGTTCACAAAGTACGTCAGAGCCTCATCGCTTGTCAAGCAGCGTCTATGCTGCATCTGTTCCTTTTATCACTGCTTCGTTTTAACATGTTCTGAATTTTCACTTATCATATTCGATTGGCTAAGTTTCGTTAGCCTGAGAGTCTAGTAGATATATTAGCAGCAACCAAAAGTTTTTCTGTCCTCCAGGATCGAATTAAATTTTCAACGCATCTGCGCTTTATTCTGGTACTTGCACCTACTATGTCGATTGTTGGTTTTCCAGAGCTAGGTGAAGTTTTCTATGAAGTACTCACCTCCACATGGCCGTAAGATTTATTAAAGGTCACCTTACTTTTAAAATACTCCTTATTATTCGCTAAAAAGCGATGCCGAGTTCTTTAAAAACAACCCCAATCAATTTTTAAAAGTGCTGAAAAAAACCGAACTTAAAATCGCTTTATTCCGTCCTACCAATGCTCGGATGTTCTAGCCACTCTTCAAATAATTCCAATTTTAAGAAAGTGAAACTGCCATCTGTAAAAAAATAAGGAAAACTAGGCGGCCAGACTCGGGCAAAACAAATGCATTTTATGAACCTGAAATAAAAACAGCTTGGGTTCTCACAAGTATTTTTACAAACTGTCTGAAAATATGATTAGATTTTTTTTCAAAACTTTATGTTTGCCTCCTGCCTGGCTAAATTACAAAAGTCGTACCGTAATTTATTTATTCCATCACTGTAATCCACTAAAACTATTAAAAATCACTTGGGAGATTTTTAGACGCTAGAATACAACTAAATTTATGCATTTTTCTTGATCATCTTATAAACTTACCCTGATTCGATATAAATAGAACAACCTATTTAAAAGAAATATGTTGTTATGAAATCAGTAACTAATGGTACCTGCCCGCAATAACATTTTTTGGAACCGTTTATGTTGTTTTTGTCCACCTAGCTAGTTCTGGACGAAACAGAGTGCAGTGATGTGTGTGTGTTAGTGACGCACCAGTGTGTGTGCGTGATGTGTTTGTTGCGTGAGAGGTCAGCTGACACAGTTATCACACAAATTTAGGCGCAATACAAATGATGATGCTTCTATTGCAGTTTTTGCAATTTTACAGGAGAGCCATTTTAAATTATTTTTTTGCATCCAATTTGGTCATGGTTTGTTATTATTGCACTAAAGAAGTACTTTGCATGACATAAACTACATTCTTTTTAGATAAGTAGATAGCAAGAATTAAAAATTATTAGTTTTGTTATGTTTTTTTAAGGAACCAGTAGGTAATACTTTGTAGTTATGACCATATTTAAGATTTATTTAGGATGATATTGGAATAAAAAAAAACTCGTTTTTTTGCAAAAATATTGTATTTTCTTATTAATTTATTCGTGTATATATAACTTGGCATACCTATCTCATTTTGGCAACTCTTGATCTACCGAAGGTGCGATATATTAAAATGTTTCGTCCATCTACACCATAATATGTTTTGCACTGCAAGACTTCCTTAAATTTTGTTTAAAAGTCCATTTATGGGGACAAGCATCTGTTCCCTGTTTTTGCCTTAGCCGAAAACGATCATTGTTGTAATGCAAACCATATATTTTAGCGGAATATATAAATGAGTATATACGAGTCTCGCGTTAATATCACGATCAGCCTATTCGATACGTCATCACCAAATAAATGTGCACAACTATGTTGTATTTTGTACTTGATGGTATTTAGTATTGTACATCTAGTACTTATTTAGTGGTGGCCTGATGATGAGCACTACCGACGAACAGTACGTGGGTGATCTTATCAGGAGATAGAACACTATGATTTACACTACAATATACTAGAATTTTAATGGCTTGTCTAAGATAGTGTTTGTTATTTTGATGTCATATTGTCTACTAAAAGGACAATTACGGTTTTATTTAATTACTAGCTGATCCGCCTTCCAAGTTTGCAACATTTTTCATTGCTGCTCCGCTCCTTTTGGTCGTAGCGTGATGGTATATTGCCTATAGCCTTCCTCGATAAATGGGCTATCTAACAGAGAAAAAAAATTTCAATTCGGATCAGTGGTTCCTGAGATTACAGCGTTCAAACGAACAAACAAACAAACTCTTCAGCTTTATAATATTAATATAGATAGTATAGAAAAACGATATAGTTTTACGCTTTTTTTAAATTACGGTAACTAGCAATGTGGGATTGTGGGTTTCACATTTCTAGCAATCCTACAGCTAAGCTCAATGACTTATGTTAGGAGTGGGTTCTCGTCGGTAGTTTAATGACTAGGATTCGAACCCACAACCTCACGATTGCGAGTCCGATACCTTAGCCATTAAGCTACCGCCGCTTTTGGCGCTAGGAATAGCTACTAGATTCATAATACAGACGTACCTAATAGGTTAACTGTAGAAACGCTAGAAGATAGAATAAGACAGCATATGACATTTTTTGGGTGAGGGAAGAATAAATAAATTACATAGGTACAATGTGATTAAGTATACTAGATGTTCACATGCACGAGAGGAGGCGTTGGTACAGCCTACTTTAACTATATAGTATGCACAGTCATTGGAATATGTGGGAGTCAAATACATATTCAAACTCTTCTCAATTTCTCACTAAAAATATTGTTGTCGTTGTCGGGTATAAGTTTTGGTAAAACTTTTGCTTGTTACGTTATATCTCCAAGTATCGTATCACAACATTTGCGTAGTGACAGATGTGCGTGAAATCGCCGGTAATGGCTCCTGCCGCCCGCGCCTCGCCGCTGGAGCTGACACATCTGCCGCCCTCGCATAATTAACTAGCGGCTAATCTGCACAATAACTGTGCTTTTATCGTTCAATTAGTTTTATGTCAACGATAACTGTTATTTAAAGTCGTAAATTTTACGTAAATTATAGTTTCATAGGTCGTGAAAACGTAAATGATTTTTGTCTGTATGTAACTTTTATGGAAAATATCATTGGTGTAAGGTTAAGTGTACATTCTATGTTTTACAATTAAAGAAATGTCTTTAAAATCGCTAGCATTAAACGAAGGCTTGATTGGCATCAATTCAAAAATAAGAAATAGGTAGGTACTGTGGCAGGTGCGTCGGAAACTCGACCGGCCACTCGCATAAAGCCTCATTTAATTGTGAACTGTTTGTCTTGACGTTCCAAAACTATGAAATAATGACGAAGAAGAAGATCAAAAAACAATTGGGAGAATTGGACCAAGCGTCAAGACGAATGGTCAAGGAAAAGAATTAATATGTAAAGAAATCATAGTACAAGTTATTCAATATATAATATCGTTCTGGGCTTAAGAAGTTGTTTGATTCCTCATCCTCGAGAGCAATAATCCCGGCTGCGCACCCCAAAGCCAGCAAGAGGTTCACGTCACATGGTGGAGGCGCCGAACTCTTCAGAGGAAGTCATTTAAAGAGCTAAGTCGTATTTCTATGTAAAGTTAATTAAAAATGAGTGCATTCACGGGATTGTATGAGTCCGTAGATGATTTTGTCAACCAATTCCAGATCATCTGTGTGATTAATAAAATCACTTCGGATGAAGAAAAAAAATTATTTGTGGCGGCGTATCTGGCTGGACCAGCGCTACACCTATACAAAGCAATCATAGAAGATTGTGATATCTTCGAGAGCTTCATCACTGCATTAAAAGCAGAATTCCCAAACCGTACTAATTAT
Organism: Herminia tarsipennalis; assembly: GCA_945859575.2. Taxonomy (NCBI): domain Eukaryota; kingdom Metazoa; phylum Arthropoda; class Insecta; order Lepidoptera; family Erebidae; genus Herminia; species Herminia tarsipennalis. The sequence continues at coordinate 350,631 of OX243834.2, read as the reverse complement.
ACGGAAAAATTCTATGAAAGGATACAGGCGCCGGAGGAGAATATTGTTTCATTTTACTACGAGCTTTCAAATATAGCCAAAAAGGGAAAAATTTACGACAATACGTTCGTAAGGAGCTTTCCAAAGAAATGTAATAGTTTCTACAAATCAAAGCTCGCTGCAGTTGTATGTGCTGATAAAAATATTTTAAAGGCCACAGTTTTACAATTACATTCAGTATATGATAAAGAGGCTGAAAGGGAAGTCAATCTTAAGGTTAAGGTTGAGAATGCGGTAGCAGTGAGGTCTGGGCAGCAAGGAGACTCCAACAGACCGACCAATAGTCCATTTCGGAGCAATCAATCGACTCCGTATAGTAAATACCGATCCCCAGTATCTCGGGTTCCGCCCAATGATTCACCAAGCGGTTCGTTAACACCAAGGCGGGAGTCAAATCCCCGCCAGTACTTTTTAAGGAGCAGAGAACCTCTGCCAATGCCGGTTCAATCAGCTGGTGGTGCAGCGTCGTCGACAACGAGAGTAGGCGAGCATCACGTCGCAGCAATGAGTACGCAGCGGCGCTCAAACATAAAAGACGTCCAGAAGAATAATTATGGTCAGTCCGAACCAGTCATTTTAGTAGAATTAAGTTCGGGTGCTATTCCTGCTGTATTAGATAGTGGGGCTTCAGTGTCCTTGCTATCGAAGAAAGTAGCGTTAATGAACAAAGTAACCTTAGATATATGTGATAATATTAATTTAAAAACGGCCGATGGTAAGATTATACCAGTCGCAGGCAAAACATATATCAACGTTATAATTAATAATGTGGTGTATAACACACTTTTTTATGTGGTAATAGATGTCAGTTGGCCAGTGATTTTGGGTCAAGATTTCTTAATCAAAAATGGGGCATCCCTAGATTTTGTGAATAATAAAATAACATTGAGAAACTACAATGAAATATGTTTTGTTGCTAGACCAGGCAAAGTTTCTGTTATCGATACACAGGAAATAATGTCTGTTAATATTTTTAAACATAATCATTTATTTGTTAGTAATATTTGTGAGTCAAATAAGAATGACACTTGTATTCTTCCTGATTTAAATGTGTCAAAAGATAAAATGAATATTAATAAAAATCTGAGTACAGGTGATAATAATAAATTACATGACTTAGTGGAAGAATACAAGCCACAATTCTCATTTGGTAAGGTTAGGCCAGGTGGGTGCCGAAATAACCCAATTAAAATAAAAACTTCGAACGAGGTTCCTGTGAAAAAACCTTCATATCGGGTCTCACTTAAACAGAGTGAGATCAGTCGTCAACAAGTGAGTGAGTTAGTGAATGTTGGTAGCATTCGTCCTTCCTGTAATGATAGTTCCTCTTCAGTAGTTGTAGAACAGGATTCGGATTCGGATGCGGAGTTCGTGAGTCGAAATCCGTTAATAAGTCAAGATGATCACGTAGTCACTGACGGGTTACAAATATTTAGGATGAGATGTACAGAGAATAATGAGCAAATCTGCAAATTAGAAATAGACCCAGTAATAAGGGTTCAAATGAACGATAATTTTTGTTCATCTTTAAGAAATAAAATCATAGATGAAAACTTACAAAGATATAAAGGATTCTTTATACACAACGGCATGTTATATAAATTAAATACAAAAAATAATGTTATAAAAAGATTGCTGGTAGTTCCGGATGAACTGTTTCTAGTAATTATGCGTGAGATTCATGATGATCCATTATATGGAGGTCATTTAGGTTTGATGAAGACAGTAGAAAAATTTAATTCAAGATTCTGCTGTCCAAAGTCATATAAGAAAATAGAGAATTATATTAAAGCATGTAAAGTATGTCAAGAAGTGGAACGTCAAATAGGGTGGCGACGTTGTTAATAGTCTGACGTGTAAACAGTTGTATATTTAGGGATGGTTAATGGTTTTAGATCTGATTCTAAAATGTTGTTTGTTTTTGCATGTACAACCACACGGCGAAGAAATGTCCTACAATGTTGATGCCATAGAGCACTAGGCAAACAAAAACGGGTGTATTATTGTTTTGAATTATAAATATAACTCTGTGATTAAGCAGACAGTTTGGCATTTGGTTCAATCGAACTTGGGAAGTTCGTTTGTGATTATTTTATCTAAATAATCAATAGATGTGATCAGGTGGTCACCGATAGCTTGATTGACCAATTATTTAACTGATATAAGATTGATACTTAAAGATGAATTTTCTTCCAGTTACAACAAAGCAGGACTTTCACCCAATTTGTTGCCTGGGGTCAATTGGTGTTTAATGATTGATTTAATTTAGTTATACATAAGTTTAGCTAGGTAATGAATCTGATACTGGTGCTTCTTTTAATGGCGTTTTTTGCCCAGCATCATCGTATAACTGTTATGTAAAGTGTTTGTTGACATAAATTTTGTTAGATTAGGTATAACAGTTACACGTTGTCTTTTGCATAGAGACAGATTAAGGGGGGTATTAAAAAAAAAAAATCTATATCGCCAGCATAGGTAAATGCACAGCTAGGTTTATATTTGTTGTTTTATATTTAAAAAAAAAAAAATGACTTAATAGTCAAATGTAAAGATTTTTTTTTTTTTTCATAAGGCGGCGGCGTGTGGCAGGTGCGTCGGAAACTCGACCGGCCACTCGCATAAAGCCTCATTTAATTGTGAACTGTTTGTCTTGACGTTCCAAAACTATGAAATAATGACGAAGAAGAAGATCAAAAAACAATTGGGAGAATTGGACCAAGCGTCAAGACGAATGGTCAAGGAAAAGAATTAATATGTAAAGAAATCATAGTACAAGTTATTCAATATATAATATCGTTCTGGGCTTAAGAAGTTGTTTGATTCCTCATCCTCGAGAGCAATAATCCCGGCTGCGCACCCCAAAGCCAGCAAGAGGTTCACGTCACAGTACCTTAGGGTTCCTCATTGCGACTATTCTCCTGTAATGTTTTCGTTACAAATCCAAGTATTAAGTCTATCAGTGAAGGAGAGAAACCGAGCATTATTGAGCAATCACTAATCTAATAGATTCGAATTCTCTCGAAGAGGAGAATCAAGCATTACAGTCCGCAAACTGTAATGATACAATCTGTCATATTTTAATACAACTAGTAACATCAATGACAAAAATTAAACGATCGCTTCGAAAATCGAATCATACCTAAATGTTTTGTTACAGGCGAATGCTCGTCAATCAAGGAGGCTGTATTGTATTGTAATCCTCGACATTAGATATGTATATAATTATATAGAACTAGCTGTGCCCCGCGGTGTTACCCGCGGTTTATTAGCCTATGTGTTAATCCAGGGTGTCAGCTAACTCCATACCAAATTTTATTAAAATCGCTCCAGCCGTTTAGACGTGAAGAAGTAACAAACAAACACACTCACATACTCACAAACTTTCGCCTTTATAATATTAGTGTGATTAGTAACACTATATTACAGGCGAATGCTCGCGGTGAAGGACCACCTATGAATTTCAAATGTACCTACATCGTAGTGTCATTTCGCTTACACGAGATTTAGTATAAGTTATTATTTATCAGGTAGCTCGACGAAGGCTATCTTATGATCACAATCCGATCTTGGAAGGCGCAGCCGCAGGTAAAAGCTGGTAATATTTAGAATAAAGATATTAATTTTCATTTGCATTGAGTTCAAAGGGCTGCGGGCTAATGCCATTTGCGCCTGTGCAATGCTACCGATAGCCCTGATATCCTCGGTAGCCACCTACTTTTTATTTCTCACTCATCTTTGCCTGCAGCTTCGCCCTCATAGATGTTGGTGATTAAGACAAAAGTAAGTTATGTCAATCACGAGAGATATGTAGTTTTATACTTAAATATTGTTTTACATAAACGTGTCAAAAATCCCATGTTGTGTCGCCAAAGTAGACTAAGGCGAGGATGGTCCGTGTGGACATAGTGCCTCCACCAACACACCTACCTATCTAGTACCTGCTGACCTAATTAGTTCGTGATGAGTTAAAACATAGTTCTTCGCGCAGATTGAATAAGCTGAGTGGGGAAGTAATGAAAAACAAGTTGTTGTTATGAGGTATTAACTAGAAAGGTTTGTAATTACTAGAGAATGTCATTACACGTCAACTGCACTGACAGCGAGGGACGGGTGATACAGGGTCCACTGGTGTGCCTTGGCTCTATTCGCGTTGACCAATACGCCGCGTCGGCAAATATTTCCTTTCTGAAAGCGTCCTAGAAACATTAAGTGCTTGACTTATCTGTCTGTCAAAAGAATCGGAACGCAACTGTGTTTTTTTCATCATTAAGGAATTTCTTTCTGAGGGATAGTTTTTTAATTAAGTACCATATGGTCGGACTTTTTAATATGAATGAGGTCTTTATGGCTAGTGTACTGGCTATGGTGACAACTCACGGACAGATTCTTAAATTATGTAAGTATGTAAAACAGATGTCTGGTTACTATAGTACTGACTCTGCTTAGTTTGGAACCACCGTGTAGTCTGTAGACAGTTCAGTGTGTCACAGTGCAATATGCAGACGTGCGCGGTACAATCGCGACACAATCGCGCGCACGACGTGGTAGCAGTGCGATGCGCCGCGATAGCCGCGCGATAGCGACGTTCTCACGCGATGCGACACTTCATCTGCATCGGAACACATCGCACCGCGCCATACTTTGACGCGTCTTGAGGCCGTGAGAATGAATATTCATCTTTTGATATCATCGCGATGATGAAATTGTAACACTCGCTCTGCGCTCGTGGTAGGTTTGACAGCGAAATCCTAAATGTGATCACATACTACACATAAATAAAGCCGGTGAAATCATTTTGTTCTTATGGTTATTCGCTATTGACGATAATGACTCCTCCTAATAAAACTATTTTGATGATTGAGATTATAGGTCATTTGCACGCAACACAAGTGATTCCTTCAAAGTAATAAAATTACATTTTTACGGTGAACAATTACACATACACCAAATTAAAACATGTCCACATCAGTCGTCATTACATTGTCAAAAAGTGTTCACACGATTCTAAACGGTCTGACACCAGAAAAGATTGGTATAATTAGGCAAAAAATGTGGCTATCATGTCTCCAAGTTTTAAATGTGATTGTGTGAGGGTGTGTGCGTGATCTTGCGAGTACGTGTCACAGAACGCCGCGACAAAACGGGAGCGTTTGCATTCACTGCTCGGCAATATCCGCGAATACTTCTGTTTTTGTCAGCACACTGTTTGCTCTCGGACAGGGTTGCCTACGGTTTATATATTTAGGCTCTACCTGATTTCTTCTGTCTTTGTGTCTTCTGGACCATTTACCAAGATACAAATGAGTTCATTGGATGACATGTTATCTAGAAGACCTTAAACGTATTATGAAACAAGAATATATAAAGTTGTATCTCAGGATCGTTGTCTTCTCGTGCATGCATTTCTCTTTGCTTTCTGTGCTGTATGCCCGATCCTCATCGCATGCTCGTGAACCATGTAAGTAGTTCTCATCATCACCAACCCTGAGATAGGTACCTACGTCATGTAATCTGTGCCAGCATTAAAAGTGTTTCGATGTCCATCTGCTTTTTATCACGTCGTTAACAAATTATGAACAATCGTGGCACTCAACCCTCGGTGATTATGTAAACAATGATGGCTGTTATTTCGTACTCATGAATTTCATTTGCGTTCAAATTTGACTTTTTAATTCGTTTAATTTGCGTGGATGAAATTAATGATCGATGCGAAAGCACCTGCACGAGGATGCCAATTATGGTCTCCTCCCGCGAACATTACCCCTCAGACGGGACGGTATTCAAATCCGGAGCAATATGCGCGCTCGCAAGCGTCTCGGTGCTCGAGTGCGCACACGCAGCGCGCACACATGCGCGCGCGTCACACTCGCCGGCACTAAGTGGACGGATTACGCTGACGAGCACAAATTATGCGCAATGGTAATGAGTAACGCATGTATTCATAATGTACATTATCATTTTACTTGAAATTTTAGCAGTGAGAGCACTATCTCTGCTCTACATTATAAACACGCAGATTATAACGTAAAATATTTACATTGAATTCAAACAAGTCAATTAACAACAGAGTGAAATGATACGTAATTATCTGTGGTGACTTGCGCGTGCGGCGACAGGATAGCTTACCCTTTCACTTTGTTAATGTTAATGTATGTTTTAGGGAAAGGTCGCCGCAAACACACACTTGTACGTGAGTAACTGTACACATGTCACACTCTAGTAGGTACGTGTGAGGCAGCGGATAGACGTCGTGTTGCGCCTGCGACGGCTAATTGTGGCTTAATGTCGAATCCGTTATTGTATTTAATGAACGCGACACGTGCTTGAAGTCTTTACGAATAATTGGCGGCGCGACAAGAGAATCTCAATTCATATTTTCAATTTCGACTCATTTACGGACCCATTCACTAATCGTACTATATTGTTTGTAAATGACAATTTTGCTTACAATTTAACAAAATGCAGGTGCTGAAGATGATGAATAAATATCTATTCGTTCATAATCTTCAGCACCTGCATTCTTGTTTGATAAAAAACCGAATGTAGAACCGAACGAAAACCGTCGTGTAGTCCTATATACGTTTGGTTTTTTGATAGTGTTATAAACTGACACTGTGACTTGAAAATAAGCGTACGTGGTAAACAATTTACACATACATTATATTTACGAGTGTCGTTTTATATATAGACTAGCTTTCGCCCTCGGCTCCGCTCGGTTACCGCGGTAAAACTAATCTATGTCCTTTCCTTTCCCGGGACTTTAACTATATTTATACAAAACCCTGCCCTGGCTTCGTACGGGTGTCATATTGTAGTTTTTTTATACATTGAGTTACATTATTGTAATTTTCGAAGGCATCTCTATTTTTTTTTTGACAATAATTGTAGCCCATGTTACTCCCCGATAATGTAGATTTCTAATTGTAAAAGAATTTTTAAAATCACTTTAGTAGTTTTTAAGTTCATTTGTTTCATACAAAAATACAAATCTTTCCACTTTATAATATTAGTATGTATAGATGCATATTTCAACTAAATCGAGTGGAACGTAACAGACAGACAGACAGAATTAGTTTAACATTTATAATATTAGTTTTGATATATTGCTACGCCAACGATCCATAACTATTTTGATTCCTTTAAGAAATTACTTTCGAAATTTCCATACAACATTTCAACCCTTATTTCTTATGAGCACATGCTACTCTATCAGTGTTTCTTGTCAATACAGCTAATTCTATCTATAAGTCACTACCTGTACACAGTATTAAATAAGAGTATTTGTGATGGTGTGTTTCCGTCGAAATGGAAACTAAAAAAAAAATATAGTTTAAAGTATTTCTTGAGATTAATACCTTTGTGATTTTTTTATTTTTTTTTGGTCCTACGGTTCAAAAATTAAGGATAAAGGGACACATTTTATGCAAGTTTCGGAGCGGTTATTTACAAAATGTAATAGAAACCTTAAAATGTTGTTAAAATACCTGTCAAATGATGTGCCACAGGTTGATATTTTCTGAAAACAATATTTTTCAGCTTCTGTTACATGTATAGAGTGCTCCGCCTAAATATATTTATTTTTATTATTTAACTACTGAACTAAGTAGCGGCTACTACAAGACACCTTTTCCCCATATTTCATCAATATTAATTGAGTAAGTAAAAAAATAAAAAAAAATTTAGAATATAAACTTCGATTAAATGTTTTTGGCAACCAAAAACATATGCACCTATATAAAACTCTAATTCGCGTAATCTTAACGATATGGGAAATGCCAACATTAGAATCTAGAAGGCTTCTTTTAAAAACTATGACACTTTATATCTTACATTCTTACTATGAATGTGTATAAGGAATACTTATTTGAAACTTCACATCTCTACAATCACCAGTTAAGGCTGTGCGTTGATCTGCAATCAGTTAGGACAAATAATTGTATATTAGATTGGTGCGAATATGAAATAACTGGCAAAATCTTAGCTGTCTATATGATGAGTGCAGTGTAGCTGTTCGCCGAGGCCATGCCCGTCTTTAAATTGATTATCCCTACAAATTATGATCACACTCTTTTCCTAACGCTTAGCTTTCTAAAGAGAAAGCTAAGCGTTAGGAAAAGAGTGTGTCATACAGAAATATCCTTCAAATCGTAACTAGTAGTTAGCTCAGAGATATGTACATAGGAAATAAAAATCACTCCGTTGATGATATTATTATTATAGATATATCCATTTCCAGCGCGACCGGACGTAGTTGAAGGTTAGATCATTCACAAGAGCTATTATCACTTAACCTAAGCTACTCGACAAGTGGCGATATATCTTTAACCCAAGATTAGACCACGCGGCGGCATCTTTCATGTTCCTCGTGCTCCAACTACCACGAAATAAACCTATAATTCTATCTATAACAGTTTGTTTAAATTGTCTTTTCACATAAATTAAGGTTTCAATTGTGTAAATAAAGTTGCCTTTTAGCCAATCTTATTTACAAAAATTAAACCTTAATTTATAATATATTGTCTATCTTTTAGCTATGACAACAATGTTCTCTTCTTATCAATCTGTTGGTACTTAACGTGGGTTTCCTCCGCTATCTATTGCCTGAAAATAATTATAATAATAATATCTATAATAGTAATAATGTCTTGGGACAACTCATACAACGCTATCTGATTCCAAACTAAGCAGTCCTTGTAATATGGAAACCAGACAACTGATAAACATACGTATATTTTTCTAAATACATACATTTTATAGATAAATACCACCCAGACACAGGATAAACCATCGTGCTCATCACACAAAGTTTTATCCTGGGTGGGGATCGAACCCACGATCTCTTGCGTAGCAGTCGGATACACTCCTACCGCGCCACAGAGGCAGTCAGTGTTGCCATCAAAACAATTTTAATACTTAGCTTCAGTCTTCATCATCACGAAAAAGCTTTAAAAATCTTATCAGCCTTTAAAAATCTTAAAAAATCATTTTTTGGTAAACAGATAATCAGCTTACAGAAAGACTGAGCCTCATTTGTTAACAAACTGTGGCAGCAGTTTGAGGAATTAGGTATGTACCTTCAACAATTACATATTTTTTTATGAAAACCAGTAGTAAGAGACTCACTTCAAACATTGCCATCCGATAAAAATATTCTATAAGATATTTTTCAAGTTTGCGCGTATAAATAATAGAGTATTTATTTTAAAGGAAAATAAACAATATGAGGCATAGTTCGCGTGCGTCCGATAAATCTCACGTATAGTATAATGTGGGGTGAGGTATATGATAACGTTATCTAGCGCATGACTCACTTTTGGGAGTGCACTAAATTATGAAACGGCGTGTGATTTATCTGCGCGCGCGCCGATACCGCCCGCAACATCGCAACAACGACCATCGCGCAGAATACTAGCTTGGAGTTGTCCTTCTAAATATCACTATGAAATTAAGATTACTTACCAAGTTAAATATTTTGAACCGGACTTTGTTTAGGTAACTAATTGCTTTTCCTGTAGCTCTACCCACTCTACGTTAGTATTACTTATGATATTCTAAATGCGTCAGATTCTGAAGTAACTTTGCTATATGAATGAGACCAATATTAACTTTGATCTAAGTGGTAATATTTACCAGCACCAATTTCAAATAAATAAGTTGGCTATTACCTAGATAGACCTTTATTTCTTTAAAAAAAAATCTTCCACAGTAGAGAACAACCCCGTAAGAGACCCCCTCGAACCCCAACTGCCAACACTACTGTGCCACCGAGACAGTTGAAATCCTAATTAATGCTATCGAGTACAAATAGCTAGGTACTGTTATACTTCTGTGTCGCCTCCATTGCGTAGCAATTGTGTGTGGAGATCCTGTGGGTTCGATATGATATAATTAAAACGCTCGGCGGAGCACGAGCGCGCGAAATATTACCATACACCGGCAGTATCGGCGCGGGCGCATCGACCGTCGACCACCGCGCCCCGACATAATGCTCGCACAATATTTCCTAAATTACTTTTAATATTAATCTTACTTTGTAGCCAAGTTAACTTTAAGTTAATTCACGCTTTATTATAATGGTCTCCTAACCATTTTGATCACGGCGGCTAATCTCATCACAGATTAGGTCTTTGAGATTTTAGGATATTGAGATAGGAGTGCACGAGTGCACTTTCTATTTTTTCACACTTAAAGTCCGATGAAGGAGCCCAAAAGCGGGCGGCAGATTAAGCGCAGAACCGATGGCTTAACGTGCTCTCCAAGGCACGGAGCAGTGTGACATGGTGACTCACACATTTTGAAACCTGTCATCCATCTATGGATCGACAGTAGTAACGTTGCTTCACCTCAATCTGCTCGGTTATCACTGAGACCCAGTCGCTTTATAAAATTATATCTATACAGGTGCATACAAAAAAACATGTTACAAAATGACCTACTTACTATGACATGATTGTAGTAACATACATAAGAAGTTTTCTAAGTAGGTAGTTGTAAAAAACTTTTGATGATTGAACGATTTGATATAACGCTACCATACATGTTACGTACCCGTCGTCTATCATCCGCGACGTTAGATTGAGCTATCATAGTTTTTAGCTCCCCATTTGTGCTCGCGCTGTCTAATGAAAACGAATCTCACTTCCACAATGGCTGACTATCGCCGGTGTAATTTACACGGATTCGGTTGAACCGTGGCATTTATCGGCCGGTTTAATCGTAAGTTGCACGCTCGATTGGCAATCGTTAAGTTGGCGATGCGCCAGGCGGCCGCGGCCGGCGAGCGGCTCCGAGCCGCGCTCGTCTTGTCGTAGGTACTAAGATATTGTTTGCTGTTAATATTCGACACTTCGACCGTTGATGGGCCAGTTCCCAGTATCGCCCACGTATTCTAATAAACACAGTTTAATATACAGACTTGTGTAGGGCTGACAAAAATAAAAAAGAGAAGAGATTAATGTAAAATCCAACGAGTATTTTACCTGCAAGTTAAGTAGCTAGTTTCTATGTTTATTTGTTACAGTGACAGTTTTAAATTTAAAAAAAATACCATAATGCGTTTTATAATATCGTGGTGATTATATCTCTGAGATCGAAATTATCTCCTTAATTGTAGCCCCACGCATCACCAGCACACGCAAATACATTTATTAGAAAGTGCCAACCTTAATTTATAATAAACGCTATTATAAAATTGTAAATCGATTTCAAATGAAATCGTTTGTAAAAACAATTGCGATATCGTTTCATATTCATGTCTCGCGTTTGCATTTAATCTGCGCCTGCGACTGTCGAGAACGGTCCAACACCTGACGATACCAAAATGTTATATGTAAACTCACTACTCAACATTATCAATACTCATATTAACTAATATTATATTATATTGCGTACACACTGACTCTTAAGCGCACTCATTTAAAGTTGAATATCGTATGTTATGGGTGTATTTGTACCATGTGATGTAGGGGACAGCGTTTCACTTGTGTATGCAACGCGCGCGCGGCACAGGTGCGCGGGTCGTGACGCGCATGCGCGCCGACCACCGACCAACGCACTGATTCACTAAACTCACAACGGACATCAATATGCCCATTATAATAAATATGATCTGCCAGGAAGTGAACCAAAACCTTTATTGATCAGCTCCATACTTTATGTTACAAACAGCTCATTAATTACTAATTAGTCTTGAAGGGTTCGATTGTGACTCAGTGACGACTTCGTAGATTGTGAGATTAGGTGACCGTTTTCGAAAATTGACACATTCCGTCGTGCATGAGAAGAAGAGAATGTTATGCTGTGGGTCCTATGCCTAATGCTATTTTTAAGACACAAAGTACACCTAGACTTGGTACAACAATTTGTGGATCACACAAAATGATGTGACAAGGAAACTTTGAAATCTTACAACAATTGGTTAGTGTTTCTTATGGTTGGGTGTCAAAATACCAGAGAGATTGCAATCGAATTTAGCTGAGCTGTTTAATATTCGTAGCAGGAACATAGACATGCAAATATACAGCTAGTACTAACACCAATCGCCGCTCTCGTGTGCTATATGTAGATAGCTAGTTCATTATTCAAATGTGTGTAATTGCAGCGCCCTGACCAATCAGCGCCGAGTCGCAAACAATACTCGCGAACATCCTGCGCTGTACCTAATATAGAGTTCTTAGAATTTAGTTCGCATGTAGGAGACATACAACAGACGTGTGTAGAGAGTGTCTAGTTATTTAAATCTCACTAATATTATAAATCTGAAAGTTTATAAGAATGGATCTTTCACGCGAAAACCACTAGAAGAATTTTGATGAAACTTTACAGTAATGGCATCAGTAATGTTATCATCAGAATTATAAATCAAACATAACACAGGCGAAGCCGCGGGAAAGAAACTATAGATAAATAAAGATTATTTATCTTAAAAAGACATATAGCTTTATACTAAAAACGGTATTCAAATCGGTCCACACGTTTGTGCGTTGCCATGGCATAGACAGACATACCGATACTCCCTCTTTTTTGTCGTGGGTACATGATACAAAATAAAAAAAATAACAGGGCAGCGAAACAAAAAAAATAACAAAACAGCCAATAAACTCAAGAAGGGAGCTTTTGCATGCAACTGTGTAAGAATTATGTCATGTCGACCTTGACAAATAGGCATACATTATTCTTGTCTTGTTTGTAATTTGCTACTTTTTTGTAATATTAATGTTTAAGTTACAAAGTAACATTAATGGACATCAAATGTAAATACACACTCCATGGAAAAACACATTGAAACTGATACTGAATGACAAATGTTTGGCGCTTGAATAATGTATTCACACTCTACAGCGGATCGACGCTAGATTATATGGTTAGGGACCTATCATGAAACCACTGAATACGAATACAAAATAGACAAAGCGATGTTTCTGTGAAAAGTGACATCGTTCCGAGTAACATCATCCAATCTATACACTAGGTTACGAACCCTAAGTCTTGGGAGAATTTACAAACATAGAATTAAACGACTCGAAAGTACACACGGACTCGGAACTAGTATGTATTTACAGATCGCACAACAGTCAAGCCCACAAACACTTTACCACCGAATCCATGAATCTGCAACTCGGAGCAGGAAGACAGATCGAAGAACCGTAGAGAGTAGTAATTGTAAGAATATCGGCGCACTGCTTCCGATTTGAATACGGTAGAGTGGTGAGCTTTCTAATATTGTTTGACTTATTTGTAATTTTGGGCGTTTAATATGCTAACTTATGTTTAGTGATTAAAAACAGAGATCTAGCTAGCAATCTTTCTTTCACAGGAGTGTAAAGGAAAGTAAAATAATTTGGTATTTAACTAACATGTTCAGGTAACTTAGTGGTCTTCCACGGCCTAGATTGTCGCTGGAATGATTCGTATTCCTAGGTCCGAACTGTTTTGTAATTCAATGATTGTATTTGCCTAATTACTTAGGTAACGAAGTAGGCTAGAACAATAGACATAAAATGTTTAATTATCGAGATTTTTAATTATGTATCCTGATTAACTAACTTAATATTCCTTAAATAAATCACAACGACCGCTAATGTACTGAAATATAGAGACATGCGTTAAATAATGGATAATAACAAAATATGTATGTGAAGTGGTGATTAGCATCGCTACAACGAATTGTGCTTGTGCCACAAAACCGAGAGTGCAGAAGGTTAACTTCATACAACGTGTGCTCGAGCAATGCACACATAGACATCGCTCACGGACACTGAATCTCGGGATGGTTTTCGAACAAAGTGGTCTGATGTGGTTTGTAATTCTGTGTTCGTTAACGATGTCTATAGTGCGGTATTTGAGTGAGGCGCGTATGAAGGTCACTTTCTGTACTGTCGGTATTTTATGATAGTTCGGTGAGTGTGTGCGCACGCGCAGGTGGCCGGTGACCGCACGCAGTTCCGAGAGACGCTTCCTTCCCCGAAGCTCGATGCTTCTATTGTGTGTACCTGTACGAGTAATAGACTCACGCGACAAACATACGAATTAACCGATCATTACGTTCACATACATAGGGCACAGCACAATGCTATCGGACAGTAAATTATGACATTGTTATTTCGTTTTGCATTGTCGTTATGGTAGAATTTAGCAAATGATTCTCTTTTGTTTTTAATTTGAAAAGATAGTTCATTGAGTATTATACATTTATATACCCAACACCTCCCTTAAAAAATACTAGTAGAGCATAGAGAAGAGTTGTTATCATTTAAAATGAACAGCTCATTTAAGATTTCATGTTTTTTTTTCACTCAAGGTATCCTTAATCATGTACTATTGCAGTACCAACTTATTAACTTTAAAATCTGAAGTCGGCAGAAAGTGTACCCAGCACACAGTGTACGTTGCCCGCGCGCATCCTGTCGGTGGTGTGGTGTCTGCGCCGGCGCGGGTGCACGCACCGATGCTATCGGCACCGACCGCGCCGTATCTCACACACGTATCACCCCTACACCGCCAAATATCGAAAGTACAGAATGTTACTTTCACACGTACGTACCTTGCTCGAGCAACATGCTCACGAATACGAAATACACTGCAGACTGGGATTGACGTGATCTGTTGCCCTGACCGTGGTTGCAGCGGGCTTAATCCGCTTGTGGCCAGATCAACCAGGTTGGAAGTTGCACCAATCCCCGTGTTTTATTTATTTGGTAGGCTTTTCAATATATTATTAAAATATATATATTACGGGTGTTAATCGCGTGAATAATTTAAGGGTAAATACCTTGTTTATTGCCCGACGTTTCGACCGTATTGCAACGGCCGTGGTTTTCAATATATATTTGCATGCGTAACTCAATCGCCCCTTGTATTAAGGTAACCTTCTGTCCTCTCGGTATTTTATGTCCGGACACTGTCCGATGCGTCGATGCGAGGTGGGTGACAGCACTACCTAGCTCCTACAGTTATTAGTATGTGTCAAACGACGCTGTTTAGTGTGAGAGCCACACTCGATACCCATCACAGATTTAATGAATGACCAAACAAGAATTTAACAGGTGTTTACGTTTTATAAGTCCTTTGTCATTGTTGGTTGATGTCGGTTTTGTTGCGGTGAGCCTTTCCTGTCTCGTCTGCGTTCTGCAGCTAATCGATACTACTTGAGTTGAGTGCGACATGAGTATGAATTAATGAAGAAATACATTTTATCACTCATCAACAAAAGTTTTATGAAATAAATCTCAAGCTCTAAGGGAGTGAATAACTGAATATATTGAACGCAATGGAAAGCGCAGCATGATTTATTTACATAAGACTGATCGTGTTTAGTGGCCTACAAAGCCTGTTTAATCGGGATAGTTTTTGTTGAAAATCAGCTGTTTTAAAAATAAACCACTTTTTACCAACAAAAACTACAGAGGAAGTTCTCAAGTGGATTTGTATTTTTTTTATATTCATGCTTTAGCTTGGAAAGCGAGGGTACCTGAATCTTTACGAATTATAAAGATTTAGAATATTATTTTGATATAACCAAGGTTTAATAACCAAATTGTCGATCAACTTGTGGTTATTTAAGTGCGGTGCAGTTAACGAGCGCGGTTTATAGGCGCGCGCGCAGGCTGCGCCCGCGCACACGGAACGGCCGCAATTAAACACGATTAGTGGCGTCCGTGCCGTATCGCACCGCGCCGCCCCGCGCCGCAAAGGAAGCCTTGATTACCGTGCAGATACAGCCAGCGATAAACAGAAACATTTCGATGCATTATATGGTGATTAACACAAAAACCATTTTATATCCTCAGTGTTGATGTGAGCTATCTCAATTTCATTGTTATGCAAAACATTACAAATAAATTTTACGCTTTAAATTATGTTTTTTTTTACAATTGGAGGCGTTGTATTAATCTTACGTAATAATCTTCGTGTTAATCTATGGAATACTTTATACTTCTATCGCTCCGCACCGACTCGACTGTGATCACAATCTGATTTTCGTTCCGAATAGTATAGAAAAATTAAATGTTATACATTTTATATTAAATACATTGTTCAATAAAAGTAAAATTTCTGCCCCACTAACTTTGATTTAAGACTTTAGCTAGACTAACCATACACAAGACCTTTTTGGTCAACTTGGGTCTGATGTCCATGGTTTGCATATCGTCATCAATGATTACATTGATTAGTGTCAGCATTGATAACCTCATCATCAATCATCATCATCAACAATTCGTGATTGAAAGATTATTAAAGATATATAATTATTGAATACAACTAATAGAGTGAAAACAATAAAATACTCTTATTTTTACTAAGTTAAACTAGCTATTATGAATAATAGCTTGTTAAAGTGATTAATTATAGCGGCGGTACCCTATAATGGCTAAGGCATCGGTCTCGCAATGTTGAGGTCGCGGGTTCGAATCCTACCCATTATACTACCGACGTGAACCTACTCCTAAAACAAGCCATTGAGCTTAACAGGATTGCTAGTAATGTGGGATCAACAATCCACATTGCAAGTTATCTATTAAAAAAAATACACCAATTAGTCATTATTCAAAATAACTAGGTATTATGAGTAATCTCTAACTAATTTATAGGTATTAAATAATCTATGTTCTACAACTAACGCTACGGACCTACGTCTAAAGCTACGAACTAGCGCGATCATTATTTACCATTAGATTGCTACTATTCTATTAGCTCATTAGAACGTGCACACCGCACGTCACAGGACTATTCATAATAGAGTACACACATAGTTAGAACAGTTACCTAAAACTAAAGGTACTTGTTGCGTTTACTAACTACATTTTTTTAACGAACAAAAGAAGAGAGCTACACCTACAGCATTAGTACTTTAGACATTTTGTGAAGTACTTACAGTTAGAAAACTATACATTCTACACGCTGTCCTAAAAGTAACATACAAACTATAATCCTATTTTACTTAATAAAAGGCGAAAACATACTGTAGCCCCCGTCATCGCAGTAAAAAGTAGTTATGAAAAAGACAATTTGACAAACAATCCGCACACTTATACAATACATAGATTAACATTTACAATAAAAATTTCATGAATGTAAAGGCATTAATAATTTGGCTAAAAAGTAAAAGTTACAACGAGACAAATGCTCTCATGAAAACAACTACGTGAAGTTTATGAAATCTCTATCATCAAACACACACACACACATACTACTGCATAGTGCTATTATTGATAGATTGTAGACATACTTTTTTTTTGCCAAGAATGGAAGAGAAAGAAGGGCTCTGATGGAAACACTGAATTTTAACCAAACTGATGTAGGAATCTGTAAAAGAACTATGTGTTACAGCTTTAGTGTTCCCATAGTGATTTGGCAATTGTAGAGATTTTAATGGGATTGACATATCTTTACAGATAAAAATCCCTAATTAAAAAAAATAAAAAATACTGACCGACTATAAATGATTATTACGAGTATATCTATATACTACTAGATACTCTAATATGTACAGCAGTATTGCAGTACTAACTCTAGCCCCGGCAGATCTATTATAAAGTATACTAGTATACTGCTAGTATACTTTATAATATTTATTATTAAGAGACAGAGTTTGTTTGTTTGAATGTGCTAATTTCAAGAACGATTAAACTGATTTCGAAAAATCTTTTTGCATTATATAGAACATTAAGATATTGTCAAAAAAGTCCTTTACTTTAGGTAAAGTTATCCTACGCAATATGCATTTATTGAGGAAGGCTATAAGCTATTTAGTTAACGCAGGTGAAACCTAGTGTGTAATATTGGAACTGTGGAAAATAAAATAACATTATTTTGTAAACAAGCCGTGCCAGAAGTGTAGTGAGTTGCAGAGTGCCAGTTCCACTCGCGGTACGTGTAAGGCTCGCGTTCCCACGCCGATGTTCCCGCCGGCACAAAAACCTGAACACTTAGCCCCGGTCCGGCCAGTGCCGTGTATGGCTCGATATTTCGGCTATCGTATTGTCATTTGCTTGCATTTTAATTGCCTCTTAAAACGAATTCGCATCGCAGTAAAAAGCAACTAACACTTTGCGACCGATACATAACGCACGTATGTAGAACTTATCGTTCTCATTATGATATAGGTACCTACAATGCATGTTACATAATATTTAGTATAGCTTTCTAAATAAATACTTACTTCAGTCGATATCCTATTAAATGATAAAGAAATCATAATTAATTATAATTACCTACCCAGCTTTTCTCTAGTTATATCATTGTAGTCTATACTAATATTATAAAGCTAAAGATTTTGTGCTCTCTTGAGAATCTCAGGAACTACTGGCCCGAATTGAAAAAAAAAATGTTGGGTAGCCCATTTATCGAGAAACGCTACAAGCTATATAACATCACGCTACAACCAATAGGAGCGGAGCAGCAATGAAAAATGTGCAAAAACTGGGAAAATTTACGCATACGAAGTTGCGCACTCTCACATAAAATACAATTATCATAATTAATTTAAAATATGAAAAACGTATGGATTTATAAGTTTCGCTATGAAAGAATCATGCCTCATCAATCAAATCTTAATCATTTCATTTCCTCTTATATTGATGAAAGAAGACAATAGTACAAAACCAATAGTTACATTGAAGTAATTTTTATAGGCATTTATTGCCAAAGACTTTACAAATACAATAATTGCATTTGCCGATAGGTGGTTCGCTTCTGGCCCCGGTTTGGCTACGGAAGTCTCGGGTTCGATTCCTGAGTCTGGATTTCAAATTTTTCTATCTTTCAAAAATGCAATTATTGTATTTGCAATAGTTACATCATCAGCATTACATTGTACAGGAGTATGGTAGGATGGATGGATTTTTATTGCCCTTTATCGTAAAAACTACTGACAGGATTTCAATGAATGTTGCTGTAATAAAGTTTATATTTTAGAATATGAATAATAAGAATAGAAGTGAGTAGTACAAGTGTAAGAACATGTTAATAAAGGGTAATCTGCACCAGGATGATAGTAATAGTTCCATTGTCAAATGTTAGCATTGCGGGTAACAGTCGACAGGTTGACCTTATAAAGTGGCCAGGTTGCTCCACATAACTGTCACTGGTGGCGTGAATGAGCTGGGGCGGCGCGCGGCGCGGGGCGAGGGGCGGCGGTCCCGTTAGGTCGCGTGACCTTTGCGTCGGACACGGCGCTGCGCCCGCGCCGCTGTCCTTGACCTCCCCGCACACTGCACGTTGCACTCAATTATGCACGCATTAGCCCTTAAAAGGAAACACTTCCAATGATATTCACACTAAGTGCTGTTCTGTGGTAGCCTATTTGTTACCAGTTTTTTCCCATTACAAGTAATTGATGGTAGAGCTAAAAATATATTTACTAATTAAGTCTGAATGAACGTTACGTGTCATCAAATATCTTCAAATATGGTTATATACAGAATGAAGATGAAGATAATGTTGAAGTCGCTCGGTTGAGTGCTTCAACATTATCTCTGGCATCGTAGACATAACAATAGTTATTCTATTATTGATAACTTTACTTTGATTAAACATTTGAACAAGTATTATTTAAAGTAGGTCTTTGTTACCGTGTAGAAATATGAGATGACTTTGCTTATTAGTATTAGATTTTTATTAGCTAGGTACATATATGTTTCAAAATTTGAAATTCCTGATTTGTATGATTGTTTATTTAAATTCATGGTAAAAAATGGTTAGTTCTAACGTTAAGGTAGTGCTACATACACTAGCTAGTGTTTCATTGCTTTCAATTTTACTTTTGCTTGTCTACTTTCTATACTATAATAATATTATAAAGAGGTAAGATTGGATTGTTTGTTTGTATTGAATAGGCTCCAAAACTACTGGACGGATGTGAAAAATTCTCCCATCGTTGTGAAGCTACACTAACCCCGGGAGACATTAGGCTATTTTTTTATCCCTGTATTCCCACGGGAACTACGCGGGTGAAACCGCGAGGCGTCCGCTAGTCTAATATATAAAATTCTCGTGTCACAGTTTTCGTTGCCATACTCCTCCGAAACGGCTTGACCGATTTTGATGAAATTTTGTGTGCATATTCGGTAGGTCTGAGAATCGGACAACATCTATTTTTCATCCCCCTAAGAGTTTGTTTGTTTGTTTGAACGCGATAATCTCAGGAACTACTGGGCCGCATTGAAAAAATATTTTATTGTTGGATAGCCCATTTATCGAGGAAGGCTATAGGTTATAACATCACGCTACGACCAATAGGAGCGGAGCAGCAATGAAAAATGTTATAAAAAAAGGGAAGAAAAAAGGGAAAATTCATGCCCCTAAGTGATAAGGGTTGTCCACCCCTAACATTTATAACTATACTATAATATTAGAAGAGAGAGAAGAGTTTGTTTGTTTGTTTGAACGCGATAATCTCAGAAACTACGGGTTCAAATTGAAAAAATATTTTACTTTTAGATAGCCCATTTATCGAGGAATGCTATAGGCTATAAAACATCGTGCTACAACTAATGGGAGCGGAGCAGCAAGGAAAAATGTTGCAAAAATGGGGCAAATTTACGCAGACGAAGTTGCGCGGGTCAGCTAGTTATTATATAAAACTCGATTACAATTATAAACATGATAAAACTATAAGGGTTTCGTTTTCGCCATTTTGACTACAGAACCCTAAAAAGAGAATTTATACTAATATCATAAAGCTGAAGATTTTGTTTGTTTGTTTGAACGCGATAATCTCAGGACCTACTGGTACGAATAAAAAAATTAAAATGTTGCAAAAACAGGTAAAATTTAAGCAGACGAAGTTGCGCGGATCAGCTAGTTAGTAATATTCTGAAACACAAAAAGTTAAAATACATACGTTGAAATCAATATGCTTACGTTGATAGTGGTGAATAAAATGATTCCAGTTAGTTGTAGCTAATTATGAACTAGCCACTCACTGAAATATCCTCCCGCCTCATATACTACGTGAGACAATGATATACACAAGCAGTTGAAATAGTGTCCACCGTTCCAATTGTTGACTAAGTATGAACGATTAATATTCAGACGGAAGCTACACTATCATTGTTTTGATGCGCGCACAGCTGCGATCTATAACTTGTACATAATTATTAATAAGTACTTAATAAGCACCAAGTGTATCAATGAATTAGGAACGTTTTACCCACGGGAATGCCGCTCGGTGTTACAATTATATTCTATTATCCTGTCAAAGTATTTATACGAAGTAATAAAGTATCATCACAACGCCTCATTTCTCTTACAATAGTTTGTAAGAGAGAGATAGACTAGACTATGGCAGTCTAGTATAACTAACTTTTAGGTGGAGAAGTTCAAGTCAGTTTTTGAGAAATTTATTTTTGAAGTCGTTTCATTTTTTTTTATTAATTTTTAGTTTTTACGTAGGTATAAAATAAAAAAATATGTTACTATTTGACCAAGGTTTTCAGATGTTTTTTTCTTTTACACCACACTGGTAGCTCGTAGGGATGGAAGTAAATTTACACGTTTTCGTTCATATACTCCACACACTCATATACAGTGCCGATTTTAATAAAAGTTGTACTGTCCTCTAAGCTGGAGTAAATATATACTAAGGTAAAAGCATGGCCACAACTTGATTAATAGTTTTGAAGATACTAAGAAAAACGTTGTTTTTTTCATTTCATTAGAAAGCTTAATAGATCATTATAAGTGAAAATCACACAATTCCAATAATATTGCATACGTACTTACGTAACAAATTGATAGTATATACAATTTTTTTTTAAGTCTGTTAATAAAATATGATCATTGATCATTCAAGATAAGGCCTCCACGTAGCATCAAATACGTCATGTTTTCGTCATTCATTTAAAGTTAGCTTACGCGTTCATTACAGCTTGCGTGCAAACGTAAGCGTATATTGTGTAAGTACACCTACAACCTACTTATAGAGGCAATATGATGTCGCATGCGATGGTCTTGCAACATTGCCTCTCCTCGTTGCATCGTAGACAGTACGTTTTTAAAGATTATTTCTTTTCTTAATTATGCACATTGACGAAATCTAAAAATATGTCTTGCACTTTATTTTGTCTTGCATTATTATTCCTTGCACAGAATATATGTATAAGGGCTATAACAAGCATTCGGTCTTACAAGTATTGCAAACCCTGTTTTGAGAACCTCGAAATATTGAACTTCGCTCGCGTGTACAATTTTGAAGTTAATATGTTTGTGGAAATACATCCACAATTGTTTAGCAAAGCTAAAGATATTTGCCCTCGAAATACTAGAGATGGAGAAAGATTGGTTTTAAATTGCCAAATTAAAATAAAAGTTGTTATTCGATGTGCATCAAGGCTTATAATGCCTTACCACTGAATAATAAAGACCAACAGGTAACAAAATTTGGAAATAGTCTGAAATAATGGCTTCAATAAAATGGTTTAAATCAATAGATGACTTATTTTAACACTGAAGTCTTTTACGTTATTAAAATTATATAATGTTTTCATTGTTTTCTAATTTGTTAACTTCATTCATACGTACCTATTCTGATTATTATGCATGCTAATTATTCTGAATAATATGTTAAAATTTTATAAATCTTTATTTGACAATAATGTTCAACCAACAATTTTCACATGCTGTGCACAACAGCATGTGAAAATTTACAGAGAAGTGAAAACGTAACAGACAAACCTAGCTTATTAAGTATGTATCTGTTAAACCAAATGAAAATAAATAATAATAACAATAATTGCGATCAATAGCCCTCTTTTTATTCCCTTCATCTAAGCTATATTTTTTTTCCAATTACGTACTACTTGGTGACATATCTAAGATTTATGGAAGTTAATCACTATATTTAGTTTCACAATCAATCCATAATATTATACCATTCATTCATACATACAAAAATGCTTTTTTAGGTTTTGACTGGTGTCACAAAAGACTGAAATCTATCTACACTAATATCATAAACGCGAAAGTTTAAAAAAAAAACTAGCATATTGGGATTACTAGCCCTTCAATTCTAGAAATCCTGTTCCTGTTCCATCCAGCTAAGCTAAATGGATGTATGGATGGATGGATGATTATTATTTAATCACGCGAGAACGACTGAACGGATCTAGATGTAATTTGGCACAAAGCTAGATTATCATTTTGTACCGGAAAATGTGCAGTTCCCATGGGATTTGTTTTTCAAAGTTTCCAATATAACCAAGACGCGGATACAGTCTGGTGACAGACAGACGGACAGTGGAGTCTTAGTAATAGGGTCCCGATTTTACCCTTAACACGGAATTCTAAAAAGTAGAAGTAGATGAGATTTGAATTCGTGTTCGACTTCGGTATAGTGAACAGTTTATAGCTGACAAACAAAAGTCCTACAAAATCTATTGGTTAGGTAGTAACCATATTTATCGTCCATTAGATAATAAACATTGCTTACTGTACATACACTGAGACAGTTAGGAAGAGTTTTGTTATTCTCTATAGCGTCATCATTTAGCTGTTAGAAGTAGATATATACCTTCGCAATAATCTGAATTTACATTATAAAATTTAAAAAGCAGATTCGAGATCTAAGAGGCAAGATATTTTCAACAAATAAGTTATTTTCAAAAAATAAAAGACTGGCTCCGTTGGAAGCGGCGGGCGCCCTACACCCTACATCTCTGCTTATAGTCTACGATGTCTGATTACAAAATTTAAAAAAAATGTCTGTAAAGTCAGTTTACGGACGATAGTTTCACGTGATAATTTGATAAGAAAACATTGATGACATTGTAATAAACAACCATGCCGGTAACAGCTTTAGTGAATCCGGCCGGAATCGCACGCATGCGCCCGACGGACGGCCACAATGCTTCAGCCTATCATCAGGCAGAAGAGCCATTCGCGTTGCTTAGCAACGAGTCAATAACTTGACTGCTTAGCAACCAATCAACAACGTGACCGTTGCTACGTGAGTGCTTAGCAACCAATCAATAACATGACTACGTGACACTTTTTCGTGCGTGCACCCCGTTATCAATTTATAAGACGTTAACACGTCAAAAATATAAGAACTGAAGAACATGTCAGCTGATCAAGGAGATGGACAATGGCAATTGTACAATTATTTGACAATGACTGTTACTTCAAATTTGAGTTGTTGTTTTGTTTACGAGTATATAACATCATGAAAACCGAGGATCAGTGGAGACTGAACAGATAGAAAGATCTGCCAGTTTTAGTATTACCCCGTGCCTCGCGGAGCATTATTAAGTCGTCGGTACTGTGCCTAATTTCTCTCTGGTTGCGTCGGATTTTCGTCCTATCAGTCCATGGGAGTTAAGGAATAGAGAGTGCACTTGTGCACGAAAACATTGCTTGCGTCTCTGATGAGTTGGCCGCAGTGATTGGAATCAGACCAAATGATGGTGCCAGAAGCGTGAATCAGGGAAAGTGTATTTTTCTTTGAAAAATAAATAATAATAATAGCCTTTATTCAGACAAAAAAGCGATATTTACAATAATTCTTAAGTTAACGAGACTTCTGAGTCGATGACATCGACAACTTCATCTGCTTGTTCAACTTTGGCAAAGGGCTCCTCCATTTCTTTCTACTCTTATCTGTTTAGTGCTTTCCTTGTCCATAGTTTTCCTGCTATCGCCTTTATCTCGTTTTCCCACCTTCTAATCTGTCTGCCTCGTTTCCTTTTCCTATTTCTAGGGTGCCAAAATACTATTAACAGGAAATGAAGGTTCTACTTTTCGATGCCTCTTAATAGATGTTCTGTCCATTGCCATTTTAAGTTTCCATATTATAGTTGTAACATTTTGTATTTTATGGCGATTTCTGATGGTTTTATTTCGTACTTCGTCTATTTTATTTTTAATTCAGCATACTTCTCTCCATTGCTGTCTGGCAAGTTTCTAATTTTTTTTGGTGTACAGTTTCGATTTGACAGAAATCTTGACTTCTTTGTTCTTCATAATTTCTTTTAGCCGCCAGTAGCACTTCCGTGTATTTCCAATTCTAGTGTCTATTTCCTGCGACATTATATCAGTCGTTGAAATATGTTAGCCTGAATCTTTTACATACGCAATTAGTACGCCGTTTATGATGATGGGGATCTTCGAACGCATATGTTAGTGCTTAAGTTTTGGTTCATCGTTAGACCACTATGCGGCTTCCCTTTTCCAGGTCTATGAGCATGTTTTGTAGATGCTCTTTTATTCTGGCGAAAATTCTCAGCAAACCGTAAGTCGTTTCCCGTTTATGTTTGGCCCATAATTATCCCAATTTAATTTCAGGAAAAAATGTCTTATAAGATTTTTTCCTGAAATTAAAGTGAGAATAATTTAGGCAATAACGGGTCCCATTGTCTTACACCTATTTTTCCCTTCTTTTTCTAACTTGATTTGAGCTGCACTGTAAGTATACATGTTTTTTTTATTCTGATGTCCTTTTATTCGACTCCTTGGTTCTTGAGACAATACCAGATATTTTTATGCTTAATTGAGTCGAATGCCTTGTTGTAGTCGATAAAACAGCAACAGAATGACACATTAAACTCCTTGTTCTTCTCGATAATTAGTCCCACAGTATGTATATGATCTGATATCGAGAAATAAAATACCTAATAATAAATATAAATGTAATTTACAAAGATGTTATGAATAAATAAATATAAAGTAAGCGTTTATCCAGTCGAGTGAAAACTAAAGTTATTTCGCTGGATGCGTCGAACGCGGCTGCATGAGTGTTGAACATCGGTTACACACGCGATTAGGCGCCTACTATATAACGTATCGATGGAGCTCACTCATACTTGTATCGTGTTACTAGTACTTCACCGTCTTGCAAGTTACCTCGTTCTAGCTTCAGTAGTTATAGTAATTTGCAAGTGCCACTGTTATTAGCAGTAATTCAAGTGGATAAATATCTGTTTTAAAAGTATTATGAGTTAAACGATTGAATCAGGCGTTACATGGCGGAAATCCATCTTAAGTAGATTATAAGGGAAAATGGGATGGTGGGATCCCTCCCTTATAATCTACTTAGTATTATGAGTGTTTGGTTGTTTGGACATATTTTTATTGGTTATACTATTAGCAAATAGAACACCTATTCCTGCTCTAGTATACCTACAAGCCCTGTTTCACTGAGTAGTTGCTAAATATACAAATCACGAACACAAAGTATACCCATATAAGATCCGGAACAACGAAGTGGAGTCACGGATGGAAATCAAACTCTTGCGCAGCAGCCGAATTTGTCGAAATTAGCAATTTTAAAACTATTGTTTGTTATTTTTGCGCTGCTGCTATTGTGAAAATAAGAAACCTAGACTGTGACTCTGTATAGCGAAAGACTTACACGGACACGTAGCTAAGCTTAATTGTACGATCTAATTCTACTGCCCGAATGTGTCCTTCAAGTTGAAAATTTATAAGCTTGTTCAAATCTACTACTGCCCCCCAAGTCCGAATATTTTTTGGAAAAGTATAAAATACGCTATTAAAGGCATTCATTCATGTCTCAGAGAGATAGACAGTTTATTATCACTACGTAGCTCTAATAATCTTTGTAAAAACACGACTTAAACATAAGTTAGAGCCGTTTCACCGGCGAGCTATCTAAACTATCTAAATATTGTTATTATGAGTACGAGGCGAACAAACAAAATGTCCCGTTAAATAACATCTCAGAACATAAAGGGGTGGCGAGGGGAGGGGGGGCCCTGACCCCCTCAGGGTGTGGGCAGAGGGAGGAGGTAGGAATGCTTCAAGTTAGATCGGGCTGGTCTTTGTTTAATATCATACTAACTAATGCTGACATTTCTGTACTTTGCCTGCATTATTTGTAACTTTTATTGTTTTAAAAATAAATAAGTTTTGTTCGTTATTTTGTCTGCGTAAAGGTTGGGAAGAAGTCTGGCTTCTTTGTCACATAATTTGTATGCAAGAGTTAAAGTTTTAAGACAGTTACAGTTGTAATACCTATGTAACGTGTGCCTATGTATTGTCAGCGAGCAAATGATCGCTAGATGTTACAGTATACTTGACTTCCTTTCTTTTAAACAATGTAAGCATTCAGCCATTCCAGGTACTAAAATGTGAACATCTCTCCGTCTGTCTTTTGAAAAGGTATTTTATGACTAA
The DNA here is from genome assembly GCA_945859575.2 of Herminia tarsipennalis. Classification (NCBI taxonomy): domain Eukaryota; kingdom Metazoa; phylum Arthropoda; class Insecta; order Lepidoptera; family Erebidae; genus Herminia; species Herminia tarsipennalis. Next base: position 323,463 of record OX243834.2, on the reverse strand, counting down.
CCGACTGAACGGATGTTAATATAATAAGGAGATATATGGGTTTTTGGGAAAGACATAGGATAGTTTTATTTCAAAATTCGAAAGCTAGTTTGTGCATAAAATGAGTTTAGTACGAGTCATAATTTTGGTGCAAGTCTCGAATCTTTTATAGAACATGCGCCATTGACTCTTGTCATTCCAAGGAGAGAAACTGTCAAAGTGACAACTTAAATTAAATCCATAAAGTCAGAAAAAGACAAACGACTTATAATAAAATCGAAGAACAATAGATGTTATTATAAATCAGTGTCATAATTTACTTTGGTTTAAGTATTATTAATTTTATTTATTAAATTTGCTTTGCATGAGTCCTTAAATTATAACGAAACTAGCTGACGCCCGCGGCTTCGCGCGTGATGTTGATCGTTTTCAATCAAACGCTAAACTCGTGTTTCCTTATTTACAGCCACAAAGCCAAATACACAATTTCCCAGATCTAACTTCATAACTGACGGAGCTCTATACATTTGCAACCCCTATTACAGCCCCTTACGAGTTGATTTTCCTAAAACGATGAAACATCTATTATACAATCTTGTGATGGAGTTTTACTAAACCTGCAACCCCTATTTTACCCCGCTAGGGCTAGATTTTCTAAAAACGCAGAAACAGGTGTTTTTTATTTTATGTTAAAAAGCCGAGTAGGTACGAAATTTCACAGACCTAACTTCATAATAACGGAGCACCACACAAACTTGCAATCCCTATTTTACCCTCATAGGGATTGATTTTCCAAAAACCCAGAAAAATGTGTTTCTTTATTTTAAACAAAAAAGTTTTTTAAATTTCGTAGATCTAACTTCAATACTGATGGAGTTTCATACAAACTCGCAACCTCTAGTTACCCCTTAGGGGTTGATTTTCTAAAAACACTAAACTACATGTTTATATAATTTAAATGAAAAAGCTAAGTACGAAATTTCACCGATTTAACTTCAAAACTGGCGAAGTTTCATACAAACTTGTAACCCCTATTTTCCCCCTATTTACCTTATAGGACGAATTTTAAAAATCCTTTCTTACTGGATGTCTACAACATAAAAGGCAACAACTACCAAAATTTCAGGTTTGTAACCTTAGCGGTTTAGGCTCTGCGTTAAGAAATCAGTAAGGACAAGTGATTATAAATGTATTGAATACAGGAATTAAGGCGGTTTATACATCTTTAGATTACTTTATATTTCAATTAGAACGGTAACGTCAAGTAATTTATTAAATAAAATGTATGCATGCTTGATATTTTATTAACACAAGTTTATACGTATTCAGCAGTGGACTGTTTAATTTGTGATACCTCTCGTGAATTGATGCAGAATCCGATTGTACTGCATGACTGCATACAACTTTTTAATACATAGTTTCCTAAATTGATTAATCATCTTTTGACTTAATTCGAGACTTAAATAAAATTAAGTCCAAGTACTCATTAATTTGTAAATGTATATGACGACTCTTATATTGTGTAACAGAAAGGTCACACCTCTCTATTATATAGATAACCTTCGTTATCTTTGTAGACAATAAAACACCGTGTATATTCTGCTGCTTGGTATTCAATATGTCGCCGTTCCTAAAGTGAAGGTCTGAATGTGTTTATAAGTAGGAACGGGACGCAGACGCTTCCTTCGTTCATGTACCTGTTTAACTGCCAAATGTTTTTGTACACGAACAGGAACAGTTGGATTCTCTGTACTGAATACGTTTTAGGGGATGCTGGGTACTGCAGATGACTTTACAATGGTATATGTTTTTAAATGTTAATAGAAAGTAGGTATGATATCATTAAACTTCTCTTAAAATCTTACACCAATCTTAAAATAGACGCGTAGACCCAGACACACTGGGTACATGTACCTACCTATCTGCCTACACCTACTACTGTTCAAGTTTCTCAAAAACCATTTTTCACGGTTAATAATATTGTGGCAACAAAGCGTAGTGTATTTAGATAAGGTAAGTTTACGGTACGCGCTTATAAACTACATGCACGGTGAGTGCGGGCCGAGGCGGCCGAGTGTGTGCGTCTCGCGCCTGACCGCCGGAGATTGTGTATCGGGGAGACACAGTCGCAGCCACCGGAGCGCACGTGATTAGCCTGATAGCTGCACTCTGCATTCATTCAATGACCTTTGTACCTACACACAATACTGTGTCCATACTGTAAGGTTTTCCTTATCCTTGAATCTTGATCTTTATGAAGGGTATATTCGGCTTGTAATTATGAAAAGTGGTGTTACCTCGGTGTAGGCTCTGTAGCGTCATTGTCGGCGCTGGTGCTGCGCGGTGGCGCGGAAGACTCGGAGGAGCGCCTTATCGAGCCACACACGCGACCTTTCCCCCTGCCCCGCCGCACCGCGCACCCGCCTGCGTGCCTCCCGCGGCATTTCCCCGCGCGAATTTACAATGTAGCGAGCCCTCCTCCCCCTCCTTGTGAAGCGCCCGCCTCCCCCCGCACACACGCGAGCCCAGACGAGCGAATTCACACCCTTTACCAAACGCCGTAGAGTGAAAAGTTGTGTGAGTGAAAACTCGATCGCGGTGTGCGTGAGATTTTCTCGCCTGGAAATTCTAATGCGCCGCGCGACTGCGATAAAAAATGAGCGGCTCGGGAAACGTGAATACATTAGTGAGCGAGACGGAGCTCGCCCCGCCCGCTCCGCTCCGGGCCGCGGCCGCCGCGACGCCCCAAGCCTCCTTCGCTATGTATTTTACACCGCTTTATATTTTGATTCCGTCTGAAAAAGGGACGGAGGCTCGCGTTATGTACGGTGCGCTTTAAGCTGTTAAATTATGTATCTAGGTGAGGCCGGGGCCGGCCGTCCCGCGCCCCGGCCCGGCTCAATCGTTCCACTATAAATCCTCTTTAAGTCGAAAAGGGTTACTCTCGACGGATAGTTATAAAATGAGACGTCGACCGGAGCGGGTGCGGTACGATAAAATAGAGGAGCGTGGGAATCTAACAGCTAATTAGTTCCGGCGGTGGGGTCGGCGTTAGATAGCGGAGGATAATTGCAGCGAGCGTAAAAAACGCGCAATAGACGAGTGGCGACAAAGGGTTGGGACGTTTTTTGTGTCGGCACGCGCGGCCTTGCGTTTTTCTAAGGGTTTTTGCGCGAGTTCTAACGCCGAGCGCGCACCTGTGCGCAAGGGTTGCGCGCGCGCCGCCACGTGACACGGAATGTTTTGTCAGCTCGAGCACGCACTACTGTGACCTGGCCCTTCCCAACGAGTTGATTTATGACAAACGATTAGCTTAGAGAGGATGTATAACATTAAGTTTTTTCATTATTATTATGTAGGTATACAATTAACAAGCAGACGATGTTTTTCGTAATAATAAATATATTCAAAGGTCTTATGAAATAATATTAATATTTTAATTTCAGACAGTTTAAAAAAGTAACTAGTATAATTGCTGGGCACATTAATACTGTCATCTATCTATTTAAATAAAATTCTTTGTACTGACTGACTGATGGATCAACGCACAGCCTAAACCGCTGATTGTAGAGACATGAATATTATTATGATGTAGGCATCCAATAAGAGTGGATTTTAAAATTCATGATGAAAAGGGGTGCCATTCAGTTTTGAAGTTAGATCTGTGAAAATTTGTTTTTGGCTTTGTGATTGTAAATAAAGAAACACATGTTTCAGTGTTTTGATCGCAAATGAAAATCAACCTATAAGCGAGCAAAATAATACTACTGCTACAGCTATCCATACTAATACTAAAAATGTGAAAGTAACTCTGTCTGTCTATCTGTTACCTCGGTTGAACCGCTCCTGTCACGGTTAAACCGCTGAACCGATTTCAATTAAATTTGGTAGTTTGAGTCCAGGGGAAAGACGTTTATAAAGAGATCTTTATCGCGACCCACACAGGTGGAGCCGCGGATGAATGCTAGTAATCGATAAAGTGGGCTTTATAAATGATAGTGATTTATTACCATTTAGGTATGTACCTAATAAGTAATTTAAAAAATATAAGTACCTAATACTACCTATTTCCTTTCATTAGGTACTGTTGCGCTATTAATTAAATGCAATATACATTTCTGGAGAGGCAATAACATCGCTCATTGTTCAGTCCTTCCTCTATGATTCATAATTACGAATAAATTTTAATAATGATGATTATTACTAAAATCTAGGGTAAGTTATATGTAGTCCTTAATTGAGAAAATTATTCCGATAAAACATATTTAGAGTCTGTATCACCTATTCCAACATTTACAATATAAAAAGGGCGCGTATACGATGCCTCTGAGTACTTTACTTTGGAAGCGTTGAACCATCTGCGAGTTGCTTTGTTTTGTACATGGGATGTACAACTGGATACCATAAGAACATAGTGAATTATTGACTTATTTGTACAAAAGTATTGTGTTATGTACTGATAAGACTGAGTGTTTGCCCAGTAACCTGTACCTATATCTTTTTGTAACGAAGCTCTAATTCACCCCGTTTCATTCCATTCACACATTTGAATATACACTTGTAGTAAACAGACGTGCATTTTAATATTAGCATTAATTTTATACATGCTTATTAAATCTGTGACCTAGATTTATAAACGCTTGCAAGTTATAGTGAATAAGTCAATGTTATTATGACAACCGACTAAAACAAATTATGGCTACTATGGAAAGTCAGCCCTCAAGTCCTTATACAGCACACAGTTGAAGCCTTGAGAACCAGCGATATCAAGAACTGGATGTCATCAATAGAACAATGTCTGAATCCTGTCTGCAGAAATTTGGCATGCCTCATGCCAAATTTCTGCAGACAGGAAACTGTACTCAGAACAAAAACTGAGGATCAATTGTATTGCGCAGAAGGTCGGAAATAGAGTCTCTCAGATGGCTGTGCACTATCAGTCTTTAAAAAAGAAAACTATTTTAATTCACACTTCACTTGAAGCCTTAAAGGAAAACCAAGACCTAGCTGAATATCTTAATGACTTCAAAAAATCTATCAGGGAGACCATGGAAGTAAACAGCAAATCACCAGTGAATCAATAAGACAAGCCGTACTTTGCGGAAATGGTCAAGACTCATGACAATAATTTTCTACGCCCTAAAAGATTAAGCTCAATAGCTATTTACCCTAAAGATGGTCAAAAATCCAGTGACGAGACCAAATCTTTAGTCTAAAAATTATCTGCGAAGAGCAACTGAAATTGCACGTAAGAGGACTACGTAGGACCAAGGACGGTGATGTAATTATCAGCACTAAAACAAAGCTGCCAGCTAACCAGTTCCGGACTGAAGATGGAAGAACCACATAAAAGAAGACATGCTCTTCGAGGTACGGAGGGGTGTAATATTTTTTTTTTTATATAAAGATAACTAGCAAGTGGAATTGTGGGTTTCACATTACTAGTAATCCTATTAACTCCTCCAGCTAAGCTTAATGGCTTATGTTAGAAGCGGGTTCACGTCGGTAGTTTGATGGATAGGATTCGAACCCGCAACCTCACGATTATTGCGAGCCCGATGTATTCACTATTAGGCCATCGCCGGTTTTTTTCGACTACGGTGAACACATATGGACCGACAGTCGTAACGTTGCTTAACGTATAACGTATTGCGATATATACTTGATCGCCACTGAGTCTGATACCTACATTATGCTTCTTTCAACTCACATCCACATGTGACATGAGATAGCACTTCGAGTGTTCAGCTAGTTGTTATTTTACTGTTATTACCGTATGAAGAAGGAGTCCGCTATAAGTAAAACGAGACAATGTTGTCCACAGAGGCGTCGCGAGCCGACGTCGTGGCTGGTGTACCCGGCCTCGCGGCTGCAGCGGCTGCTGCAGTCTGCCTGCCCGCCGCGCACCCATCATGATGTGCACCGCAGACCCTCCGTCATCGCAGGTAACGTCATCGTCAGACTTAATTGTAAGAATATATTTTTAAAACAACCTTTAAGTGTAGAGTTGGTGTCAAAAAAATACTGCTCAAGACGAAGCCAGCCAAAACTCAATAGGTTTATCTTATTTAATTCAGAAAATTCTTATGGCCACTTTCGGATTCCATCATCAGACCCTAGATATCATGCAGAACCTACTAAAGTACTAAGACAAAACAAATGAGCCCAAACTCGGTGGGTTATCTTATTTAGTCAAGAAGTTCCTGTAGCTGTCTATTAGCTTCAACATCAGAACAGCTTCATGGTATCATTTTATTGTATTGTCACCAAAGTGTGCATATGTACACTAAATTTAAACCGGCAAGTGGTTCTAATTTAGCTTTCGTAATTCGTGCACAACACACAAACATTGCAGGTTAATTAAGTGCTTGTAGAAACAAGACAAACCTCAAGCACTATAGTGGTCACGTGAACGGAGCCACGGTGCTAATGTTAGTGGTCAATTTTATAAACTAGTGGTCGATAAATATATATATTTTTTTTAATTAGCATTTCGCACTTCTTCTGTATATAAATTAACTAGCTGACCCGCGCAACTTCGTCTGCGTAAATTTACCACGTTTTTGCAACATTTTTCTTTGCTGCTGCATTTTATATAGTCCTTCCACGATAAATCGGCTATCGAATAGTAAAATATTTTTTCAATTCAGCTTTATATTATTAGTATAGATAAGTGTGGTTAAAAGGGGTACAGCCTTTTTGCTTCAAGTTTTAATATATAGATAAGAGATTACCAAGTTAAATCATCTGTGCTACTTTGATAATACTTGATCAGCTCGTTTGACCATTACTTTAAATTTTCTAATTTAAAGTATAATGGCTGTGTGGTATCGTGTTTCACAATCTGCATGTTAGTGAAACTATAAATGGTAAAGTGGTCATTGAATATACACATTTCGATGTTGTTTACGACTACCTACAACCACGTATTCACAAAAACTTCGCTTTATTCAAGTCGAATGCAGACACATTGCTAAACGCACGACAACTATCGAGTTAAATGTATCGCGTTACAAAACAGGTAGAGGTGTCGTAAACATTATGAAGTCAATGATATATTAATGTCATATTTATGACGGAACTTAACATAGTAATGTGAGGCGTGGCCGCTAGACACGAGCCTGACTTGACTAGGTATAATTTAGACAGACATATTCACCTGTTCTAACATCTCGCTAGTCGTGTGGACGTTAAATATATCTATGTAAGTACATAGTTTATTCTTAGGCAATAAGAATATCACTACATCGTTTATTTAAAATAGGTGAGTAAATTTAAACACATACAAGGCTTGCCTAATGAAATCGGGCCTTTATTCATAATACTTTTGTAAGAACAATATAACAAGCGCATCTTTTGTCTTTGTTGTATACTCTATTTTCAAAATAGAATAGAAGAAGGTAAAATATTCGCTAATTAAAATGCTGTTACTAATGTATTATAGTATATATGCATATATTATATGAAAAAGGGGTAAGCGTTTATATCTACCTATCTTAATTTCTAGCCTTATAAGAGAAGACAAATAATTCGAGTGTAACTTTATTGTATACTTTATATTTCTTTAAAAAACTTACAACTAGCCTATATCTTTGTGCCCAAAATATATTACCACCACTAATGCTGCCAATTACGTTATTGTAAACTGTTATTGTAGTTTTTAATGGTGAGAAATAAACTATTACTATTGTGTATTCCGGACTCATATAACGATTCCAACGATCCCTCAATCATTTAAAATACTTCAAGCGCTTAGAAGTTATGGTAAATTATAGAAACTCACAGATAATTTTTCTATGCTCTTTTATGGCAATAGTGTTAAAAAACTAAAAAATATTACGATGGTGGCAAGCCAATGTTTAACATATTATAAACGGTTTCAATGAGACTTTTATTTTTATCAAAATAATGGTATCCCCCACGATGAGAAAATACATCGAGAATGGTAACCTAATTTCTATGGCATCGGTCTCGCAATCGTGAGGTCTCGGGTTTGAATCCTACCCACTACACTACCGACGTGAACCCACTCCTAACACAAGCCACTGAGCTTAGCTGGAAGGGTTAACAGGATTGCTAGTAATGTGTGACCCACAATTCCATATTGCTAATTATCTTTTTAAGAAGAAAAAAGAAAAAAGATTAATTGCTATTTTTAATATCTACAACATTTACTTTAATTAAATAATGCTACAAAAACTGAATGTCCGCTACACCCACCTATTAATGTACTCATTATTTAAATGTGTTGAAACTGAACAAAAAACGGTTAACATTCGTAGGTACGTGTTACAGTAAAAAATATATTGCTTTAACAGATCACTTGTTGTTAGCTTATGTTTGACATGCGTGGCAATATTGGACTAAATACTTAAACACTATTCCAATAGGCTGACAGATGACTGTCAAGTGTAATCAATGTATTTTTAAAAAACGTCAAAACGTTAGGTACCTTTCGTGCTAATTTGTATGGACTACACAGTTATGACGTAGTAACTGCGAGTCGTCAAACCATTTACTTTTGGTGTTTGTTTTGATAACTATTAATTATTAGACAGACTAACGTATTTGCTCAAAGCACTTTAAGATATACAATTGTCTAATTTATAAACATGTATTTATTATCATTGTAGTCACAATTCCCCGCGGAACCTTAAATATGAGTGACATTAATTGATGGAAGTGTAGAAGAGTTAACTATTTACGTGTAAGTAACAATTACTGGCTTCACAAAAACATAATGGTACGTGTTCGTACAGCTGTCATCATAATGGAGGCTGTAGGCACTGTTCAGTTTTACCCACGCACTTTACACTCTACACGAGGACGTCTGAAAAAAGGCTTGAATTGTAATGCGGATTGCCTTAATATACCTAATCAGCGTTCCGTAAATTGTATATAAATAAATAAATGGTCCGCAACAGGGTACATTTGTATACCATGTCGACCTGAGAACAGTTAGCGTGTTTAACTACTTTGCTGTATTTATTTGTAGCTGTAAACTGAACCAAAGAGACGAGGAGTAAAACTGAGATACAAATTGGGGATTATATTTAGGGTAATATATTTGGGCATGATCGACAGTATCTTATACCCCGCCAATAGACAAGTCATCGTAGAGAGGTAGCGTCGTGCCACGTCGTCGTCGGAATGTACTACCTACATCGCACTCAGGAGTGGCTAACTTGGAGCAGCGCCAAACTCCACTACTTCACCCTTATTTAATATTTCATAGATAATACGCTCTTATACTCTAACCTGATCGTTTACCAGTCCTTTATATTAGACTCTGGACTAATTCAGCAGCTTTGTAGCTAATTTTAAGATTAAGATGGCTAAATAATTAATTTTTAGATACCGATTCCTTGTAAAAATCAGCTTCAAAACCTAAAGGATATTAAACGAAGACTTTTCTATAATTTCCTATCGAATAGTTTGCAACCAAAACTAAAAGTAACATAGTAGTTAAAGTGGACAAGGCAAATATCAGTTCGCTCAAAACTTTTTGCCTACATATGAGATTGCCCTTCATTGTAAAATAGTTTAGCTGAAGTACCTACACGTCCAGTGGTACCTGTTGGTGACGTAATCTAACAAATATTCTGTCGGAGGGGCGCACAATTGATCTCATTACCCCGACATGTCGCCCATAAAATTAGGGGATTGGACCTCCTCAAGTGTAAACACCACTTTACCTTCATATTAGTTCAATTTCTTTAAAAATGTACCGTATTTTCAGAGTATTTTTACAGACTGTCAGCCACTGTACAGTACGCCAGAGTTCGTCGGGACATCACAGTATCTCGAGCGATGTAGTCGAGTACAGTTCATTAAAACGAGAGTACAAAAGGAATGCTTCCTACAAGCGCCCTCGAGTAACGCAAAATAGCTCACAGGAACGAACTCAGGGACCAGCTCGGACCACGTACCACCATACCACCTAGATGACAAAGATTTTAAATTATTTTTGCCGGCCGAATACTCAAACTCAACTAAGTTTTTAAGACGCCAAAGTCACATGCTATCGCAGTCACTTACAAGTAGATAGTAGCGCCTGGAATACTTTTGTGCAAGACTCACAGTTAATAAGTATTATTTAGTCAACGCTCGGCTTATATTCTGTCAACTTTTACTTAAAATTTGAGCTAAGTCCAGTCACTCTGTAGGTCTATGCCTTGAGGCATACCTCCGCATGACCTCTTAAGGAACTGCGAAAGTCCGCGTAGGTCGAGGACTGCTTCTCCTTGATTAAAGATAGGCAAGGTGGCAGGTCTAGCCTACGACATCTTGGTGGGTACCACCACAACGTCTACAAAATAATGATGCGTACAAATTATTGTGTTTTGGTTGAAAGACACCGTAGCAAGTGTAATTACTAATGCGAACTAATGTCTCAGAATGCGGTGACGTTCGGATCTTTGCGGAACAAGAATTTTTGGCGAGCATAACTTCCGGGCTTGACATAAATAGTCAATAGTGATAGCAAAGTTTTACAATCGATGGATACAAAACTGTGGTCAGTCAGTGAGTCACTCCGGTCAGTTACCTGCTGAAGGTTCGCGTGCATCGTCACTATATATATTCTAAATAATAAATTATTTTATATATGCAATATGATTTACCTCGCTCTACTACTTCCTAGTTTTTGTTTGCATGCACATTTTACTAATTTAATTAATTAAACATGGCACGCTCCAATTTTAATGTTGTATTATTCTTATATGCACTATAATGAAGAAACATTTTTAATTAATTTAAGACATTTCTTATTTTAAACAATATTATCTGAACACGGCTTAAACGAATATGTAAAGAGACTGCGGTTTTTTATTTTATTTTATGTAATAATTATGATAAGTAATTAACATAAACTAGCTGCGCGCCCCAGCTTCGCGCGGGTGGTCTAATTAACAAAATGTAAAATAATTCACAAAACTTAACGTATTTATATTATTATTTTTTGGATTTTCCGTACGATGTTTGGAGAGAGTTTTATTTTATAATTATCAAAAGGGATGAAAAAATATATCAGGAAAATCAAGAGGCTCAAAAAATTAACGCCGCATAAGCTAATTATTTTTTTTTCAATATTAAAGTGCAATCGACTACTATGGCCACGAACCCTTCACTAAAGACGGACAGTCAGGGGAACGGTGAAGTCTTTGTAACAGCGTTCGCCATATTTAAAAAAAACATTACATTAAAAAAATAAAAACTTAATGAGAAGCAGCAGGGTCTTAATCTTGTTAACCTCTCCAGCTGAGCAAAATCGCTTGCATTGAACTGGATTCATTTTGGTAGTATAATTGGTGGGAATGTAACACGAGGCCTCTCGATTACGAGTCTGGTACCTTAACCACTAGGCAACACCGCTTCCAAACTTCTATGAGTATTGCACTTTTTTATAAGTAGGTAAAACATCTATGGCGGTGTAGGGTGACAGACTTATAGAAACACGGCTTTCTGAAGATATAAAGCCCATTTCTTAGGGTTCCATCCGCAGCTTTGCTCAGAGACTGTTAGTGCTAGAAGGCTGTAATTATGCATGGATACACATGTATATTCACTTAGTCAAAACAGTTTTTTGAAACCTTAAATGTTTTTATAGACCTGTCGAATGACGTGCCACACGTTGATGTTGCTGAAAATTACGTTTTTCAGCTTCTTTTTATTTTAAATGGGCTTACTCTGTTACCGGTACCTATGGAGTGGCCCTTTGTTTATTATTATTATTTAACTATCAAACAAAGTAGCGTCTTCTACAATACACCTATGCACCAAATTTCATCATTTCATCTATATTCATTGTGTTAGCTTTGAGTAAATATATATATATATATATAAAATCGTCTTGTGACATACGGACGGACAGATGTTTTTGCCATTTTGACTACAGAACCCTAAAAAATGAAACTGGCGGATTTTTGGCGCTAAAATATTTCAGTTATTAATTTTAAGCAGTCGGGGTTTTTTTTGTAATAACTTAGCTTGTTACTAGAGTTTTGTTTTAATGCTTATAGTAGTATAGGTATCAATAAATATAATATGCGGAGTTCCTGTGATCACTCATCATTAATCTATTATTTATATGTCTGTTCGCATGTACGTAGTATGTACCTACCTTCGAGATATCAGACAGGAAGCGAACCTGTTCAATGGGCGGACAGTACTCGCTCCGCATTCGTAATTCGCGAACCAACTGGGCCCGATTGACTTCGCTTACTTTGTGTCAACACAAAGTGGCCTTTGTAGATAAGTAGGTATTGAGAGAAATATAAAGTGTTTATATGTTATTGTTTAACCATAAACTGCGTTAATCTTAACATTATTCTTATTAACTCTTAATGGTAAAAGTCCAAAAAGTTCGGTGATCGTCGTTCATTGCAAACATTCAAACACCATTCACAGCACATGACGTGGGACATCTTGGAAAAAACATTCGGCGCAACAATACAATTCACTTTATAATATAAAGTGAATTGTATTGTTGCGCCGAATTTTAGAAAACAGCCACCCAGCTCATCTCTTGCGTAGGTTGATTGGTGGCCGTTTTTATAATATTATTATAAAAACGGCCACCATCTATGGCGGTGTAGGGTGGCCGTTTTTATAATATTATTATAAAAACGGCCACCAATCAACCTACGCAAGAGATGAGCTGGGTGGCTGTTTTCTAAAAATGTGACATGTCATTCATTCATTTATAGACCAACAGTGGTAATGTTACTCCACCGAGCTTCTCGATTGCCACGGAGTCTACCCCTTGCTGGTACCTAATAAGCAATTAATTAGATATGTATGTATTAATGCAGTAAAAGGGTCATTTTCAAAATAATTGTATATTTAGTGCTGCCTTAATGTCCAATCGAATTACTTTTTATAATCAAATGCAATTGTCTAGATTTTTATACAAATAGAATCAACCTTATTTGGACTTCATAAAAATCAATTAATCATTTGATACAACTAAACAATATACTATATAAAAAAAAAACAAACATTACCTATGTGCCATTTTATAGGAAAGGCATCGATGTCCACGTAGTAAAGAGTAAACTAAAAAAAATATTTAAATATAAACGTTACGCAAAAAACAAAATAACTTAAATGTTAATATAAGAATATTATTCAAACTGAATTATTTGATAAAAAAAAATAATAAAAGTACTTATTCTTGTCCAAATTTAAATAAATCAATGAATGTCCTAATTTTACATCATATCTGTTATTCTTCTCTGTTAAGCTATTTTTACATCATTTTTAAGTAATAAAGAAATTTGTTATACTGGCAACATTATTTCACTATCTGTGCCACTAGATGAAATAAGAATAATTGCTCGGCCATTTTGTTCGATGAGTTTTTGGAATCGTTGTGTCTCGTGACGAAAATTAGACTTTAAAAATTAATATCTACTGTGAGACGTTTAAAATATCGGTAAGTAGTTACTGTCGTATTATTTATACTTAGAAATTACTTTGTATTGTGGTGTTTGTTAATAATATAAACTATTCGTAAATCATGAAAATCGGCGTGGAAATAAATTAATTTGTAGGTTAGACATACACAATTAATTCATCACTGTTATTTTATATGTTACTTTTTTCTGTTACGTAACAGATATGAATGGTTAGGCGCTATTCACATTGTTACTATTTCATTTCTGACCATTAAGTAAAACAAAACGTACTCTGTTTCTTTTGGGTATGTGATATTAATTAGGTTTTATTATATTCTATTTAAAGCTACATACTACAGTATACTATGTATAGTTCATGCCCGCGGCCCCATCTGCATGGATGATGGTTAACGCGCCAAAAAGTAGCGTTTGTAGTTTTTAAGGCTAGAACCACACCAATTTTAGAGTATTACAGAGTAGGAATTCATTATTACTTTATTTAAAGTTCTATTTGTTTTACACACTCATTTTAGTCCCATCAGTTCAAATAGTTATGTTTCTGTACTAAACTACTTGGTAGGATGTAAAAATACAAAATTTTATGTTATGTTTATGTCACATTTTTTTTTATAGATAACTAGCAATGTGGGATTGAGTCCCACATTACTAGCAATCTAGTTAACCCCTCCAGCTAAGCTCAAAGGCTTGTGTTAGGAGTGGGATCACATCGGTAGTATAATGGGTAGGATTCGAACCCGCGACCTCACGGTTGCGAGACCGATGCCTTAGCCATTAGGCTACCGCCGCTTAAACATATGTTTAGGTACATTTAAGAATTAATAATTGTCATAAATAAAACGTTCTACTACCTTATGTACTAAAAATACAATTTAATACGCTTAGCTCCTATTTTGCTATTTATGAAAGATCTGTTAAAATAGCCCGCGAAATTTAAATTTTCTAACATATTGGCTCAGAATAACAAATACAATCAAATAAAAGATCTGTAATTTAAAAAGACGTGAGGGAATTTGGGCTTTTTGGGCTACCATGTCGCTTTCGCTTTAAAGATTGTTGCCAAAACTAACAACTGATATGTTATAGACCACTCTATATAATGCATGTTCTGGCTTTAAAAGCTGCATATTGTTTATTTCAGAAAATATGCCATTGACTCCAGCTGAAAGACAGCGCAATTATAGAGAGCGGTTAAAAGCGAATCAGCCTGAAATATGGGAAGAAAGGCAGAAAAAAGAAGCTGAAGAAAAAAGAAAAAAAAATATAAAAATTTCGCAACTGTCGGAAACAGAAAAAGCAAAAAAACGTAAACTATGGCGAAAATTAAAACAAAAAAAAACCAAGCAGAATGAAATCAAGAATAAGAAAGAAAGCCGTCCAACATATAAAACGAAGCACTATAGAATAACCAAAGAAAATAATAGTCTAAAAAAGAAAATAGAAACTCTAAAAAAACAAGTTAATGCCCTAAAAAAAAAGGTTTATAGATATAAATTATTATTGAATTGCCGACGCAACGAAAATGAGCCCGAAAAAGAAAATGTTAACCTAATATGTACTACCTTGCCAGATTCTCCATTATCAAAGACAGAATCTTTTATACAGAAACTAAACAGTATAAGAACACCAGATAAAAATAAGGTTAGACGAGTTCTGTTAGAAAAAAATGTGTTAGTCGATTCACTAGAAAAAAGTTACAAGACTTCAATAACTAATGCTGAACGGAATGTTCTGAAAAACGTAGTCAACAATACCTTGGTCCGAAAGTATAAATTGCAATCACGATTGAGTGCCTACGTAGGTTTAAAAGGAACAATTAGAATATCCAAAACAAAGTACAACACTAAACAAAATAAATTGGCTGAAGCTATTAAACAATTTTATTTACAAGATGATGTATCAAGAGCATCTGCCGGCAAAAAAGAAACTAAAACAGTTAAAAAAGAAAAAGTTCAGAAGAGATACCTACTTGCCAACTTAACCGATATTTACAAAAAATTCAAACAAGAGACTGGAATAAATGTATCTTACACAACATTTGTAAGATATAAACCCTTTTATATTGTTCGCCCAAATATATCAGACCGTGATACATGTATTTGCAAAAAACATTCCAATATTGAATTTAAATTTATTGCCCTAAAAAAGCTTCAGGTTTTAAACAGATATAACAAACTTAATGACTGTGTTGAATCATTGGTTTGTAATGTGATGTCTCAGGATTGCATGTATTCGAAATGTGCGGTATGTAAAAGCAATTGTATTAGTTATGATTTTTCTACTACGAAAATTGGTGAGAATGTGTCATGGCTTGAGTGGTCTGCCGTTGACGTAGAATATAAGAAAAATGAGGTTACTAAGTTTTGTAAACGAATGACTAAACAAATAAAAACAGCAAATTTACAAACTTTAATTTGTAAATTTGAAGTAGAAGTACATGATTATAAAAATCATTTATTTAACATTAGTCATCAATACAGCATGTATAAATTTGTAAAAGAAAATCTTCAGGCTTATGAAATCATAATACATTGTGATTTTTCAGAAAATTATACATGTAAAATGTACCAAGAAATTCAAGCGGTCCACTTTGGAGCATCCCAATATCAAATTTCACTACACACTAGTGTAATGTATCGAAAAAATAAAAAGGCACAATGTTTTTGCACTTTATCTGATTCAACTGACCATTCACCTGAAGCAATTTGGGCCCATTTAAATCCAATCTTAATGCATGTAACCCGTGAATACTCGGATATTGATACTATACATGTATTTTCGGATGGACCTGTAACACAGTACAGGCAAAAAAAGAACTTTTTTTTGTTTAATGCGATTCTTACTGAGTTAGGTTTTACTGGTACATGGAACTTCTTTGAGGCTTCCCATGGCAAGGGAGCCGCCGACGGTGTAGGTGGGATCATCAAAAGACTATTGGACGGAAAAGTATCTCATGGAGCAGATATTTTTGATGCAGAATCGGCTTATATGCTTTTAAAAGATATAACTAATGTAAAGCTGTATCTTGTTAACGAAGAAAATATCAAGTACATAAAAGAAAAATATAAGCAATATTTGCCACATCTTAAACCTGTTCCTAACACCATGAAAATTCACCAGGTTCAATCAACTAATGAGGATTCACATATAATTTTTTCAAGAATTTTGAGCTGTTTTTGCACAAATACATACAATAAAGGATTTTGTAATTGTTATTTTCCGACAAAACACAATTTACTCGAAAAAACCGTTACTAAAAAACGTGTTAAAAGAATTTTATCTTATTCATCATCTGATGATGAATGTCTTTTACCTATAAAACGTAGTTACACACCTCTAAAATCTAATGTATCTGAAAATTCAGCTATAACGATTCTGTCAAATGTTCGTGTTAATTTTGATGATAAAAAACTAAGAAACCTATTGCATGGTTCAAAAAGGTACAACATTTCTTCGTGTAATGTTGAGGCCGATTTCAAAGATCTAATAACTTCAAGTAATACAGCTAGAGAAAGGACTATACAAGAACCATCTACTTCCAAAACTCACGGCAATACACAGAAAACAGACCGTAGGATTTTTTTTTTACATTTAAGTGATACTGATGATGATAGTATTTAATTATTTAAATAATAATAATAATATATTTTTTAATAATAATATCTATGATTATTTAAATACTATCATCAGTGATATAGTATTTAATATTACTTAACACACTATATGAAAAAGTAGTGCTTTTGGATTTTCTTACAGATTAAAATATGATCACGAAAATGTTGTTTCATTATATCCTATTTACTAGCAATCCGCCCCTGTAATACCTGTAAGTACATATTTAACTCTATATGTATGTAAGTCTATATATACATATTTATATAATATTTCATCTACTTAAATGTGATAGTGATATTGACGATGTTAGAGATTCTACCAAAACCATATGAAAATTATCTCAACGTTAATGATTTATTTATAAAAAGTGTGCTATTTAAACTTGGCTTTATAATTCCTTTCTGTTATTTTTCTGTTACAATAAAGAAATATTCATATCTGTTTCCTTTCCGTAACTTACAATTATTTTGAATATGACCCAAAAACAATAATATAACACTTTGTTTTTGCATAATAATAAAAAATATAAGGTATATAGGTACTATGTGAAAATATCTAAACGCCATTAATTATATATCCAAGAGTCATGTTTACCTTGAACAACGGCACCCTAGTCGCGCATGAGGACAGTCCAAAATGTAAGGTACATATTGTCTGATTTATGTCTATCATAATAATTGTAAACAATACTCCATTAATCGTTATGACGAACGACATGACATGACCAACTAATAACAAACATATTACAGGGACTTTAATCTTAACAGAATAATATTTTAAAGAGTGTTACTCTTTTGTAAGTTGTGGACATTTGACTTTGCCGTATGCGTGACCGCATTCTTTTGGTGTTTTACCAATGTATGTAATATGGTATCCTAGAATATCATGTTATCAAATTAAAAAAAAAAAAAAAATGTTAAAATGTGCAACATCAACAAGATTGAAGTTTGGGTGTTTTTTCTTAGTTTTTAGTTCCGTACCCAAAGGGTAAAACGGGTCTGTCTATGTCGGTCTGTCCGTCTGTCATCAGGCTGTTACACACTTGAAATTTTCACAGACTCATGAACCGTGATAGATACACACTTGAAATTTATACAGACGATGTACCTACTTGTGTTGCTGCTATAACAACAAATACTAAAAAACGGAATAAAATCGACAGTGACTATTAAAAGGGTCGGTTGTGAAAAACAGCAACTTTACAGGAGGGCGTTTCAAAGTTTAAATTCCATGTAACTTTGTAATTATTTAAATCAGGATTATAAAAGTTTCCAGTATTACTATATAAGTTATGCATGTTCAGAACATTATTATGAGCAGTCGATATATTAATTGGAAATATGAGAAAAGTCACTTGTAACATTTTTAACGGTTCTTAACTAATGTTGATTTGTCGGAAGTACCAAAACCGACATTGTTACTTGTGCAGTATTAATGGTTTTTGTCGCAGGTACCATAACCGACATTGTTGTTTGTGCAAAATTAATATATTTTTGTCAGAACTACCATTTACTTCATTGTGATATGATTATAATCTATATTAAAGGTATGTCGTATGTACAAATTATTGAAAAAGACACCAAATTTTGTAATATATATATTTAATATTCATGCATAATTAACAAAGTGGTCGAATAAAGACAATCATATAAAACAAATACACGTGACTTATATTTTAATTATAAAAATATAATTTTCAAGGAACATGATTGACAGCTCTTAATTATTAAAAAAAAACTTCTTCTTATCACCAATCAAAAACATAAAAATCTTCTTATAACTTATAATTATGGCACTTAGATAACAATCACAGGTCTTGGCTTAATGGGAAACTTGTAATAATTAAATTAAGATTAAAAAATTGCAAAAATTAGTCTTTTATGGACAATTACAAAATAAATGGTATCATAACTAAAACAACCTAATATAATCTACCGATGAACTAATTTAAATCAGTCTTCCTTATGATAATCAACAAAAATAATTTGGTGGCATAATATAAAAACAACAGAAAAAATTAAAAACTTCTTATTATATGTAAAAAATAGGTACTTCTATTCTATAGATTAGATAAGGTAACAATCACAGCTTAGTTACAATTTAGATAATCACAGCTTTAAATTCTTATGTATTTCTATGTATTTTAATCATTTAAAAAATATTCAGTCTTCTTCATCCGAGTCTACTATATTATCGAATTTCAAATTTTCATAAAAACTGTGGTATTTTTTGGGAATTATCTCACTTTTACACAAGCTTAGCAGATCTTTATGTTTGTTACGAGATATGGAAAGTTCTCCTGCATATGCTGCCTTGATTAAAAAGTCACGAGATAATCTGTCTGTGTTTCGAGTACCGGATCGCAAAACAACAATAGTTTTAGGTGCATCCTCAAAATCATATTTAAATTCAATTCTGTCAAAACTACATGCTTTAACTGTGACCTCTTTCAAATGTGTCCAAAGTATTTTCTCGTTATTGGTATCTTTGCTCCAATTTTTATTTACTAGCAAGGATTTGAAGTCCAATATTTCGGGAGTTGTCATCTCTTTTACTTCATAAGGTTCACCTTCGGCTTTGGCCCAGCGAACAAGGCAGTACCATTCATCTGGTACATAAATTTCCTTGCGGTCACTAGCACGTTCGATGACTGCATGCACACTATCTCCTTCGTTCTGGGTGTGCCCCTTTTCCATAAAACGGTGAGTAATTGTGACGCCAAATTCTTTTGCGGCATGCAGATATAAAGAAAACACAATACGGTTCCTATTCTGCCCCGCACAGTTGTCGGACCAAAATTGAAAGACTTTCACACCTTTAAGAGCGTATTCTTTTATATATTGGTAAAGACAGCTAGATACTTCATTGGCCCCACGTTTTGCAATGGCTTCGTGCCACATAAAACATGTAGCTTTTTTGGTAGCCAAATTATATACCGTAAAGTTTAAAGTGGATAACTTTCTTTTATAGTAAAACACGCTTATGTCTCCATGCGGTGTTATCAAAACTTTTTCAAAATCGAAAGTTGCTGCTAACACTGCATTATTGGACTTTGCTTCATCTTTGTCCATCTGCTTTAAACTTCGCGCAGCTGTTTTTGAAGCTTGGTGTTTTAAATATATTGATTTTTCTTCTTCTGTAGGTAACTCTTTATTTTTATATGTGTGACAAACGTCACACAAATCTTTTTTTGGTTTATGAAAGCCAATATTAAAATTAGAGGTAAGTAGGTTCCGGTACTGTCTTTTATTTGCCTTATTGCTATATTTTTCCGAATCAAACCATTCTGTGTATAAACCATACATGCGAGACGCATTATCTACGCCTTGTAAATATAATTTCTTTGAGGACTTCCTGACGTAGTGAGATTCTACTAATGAAAATGATCTCACATGATCACACACGCTTCTAGTCATCTCTTCATCTATAATTCGGTTTTTATGCTCATATTTACCACGTTGATCTTGCAACACTGAAATACCCTCATCATTTTTCTTCCACGATGTGGTAATAATGCGCTCGCTTGTAGATATCGTGTTTAAAAACATAGTCTTGCACACCTTAACTGTCTGAGTATTTTCATTGGGAAGGAAATAATAAAATGTATTTTTGCGATCGTGCTTAATAGTTTCGGTTGTATGGCGGTTTTTCGGCATTTTTTTTGTGAAATGAATAACAAATTCCCACTGACGATGGCGGCTTCCTAGATCCCAAAATCTCTTGAAAATATTGTAACGCTGATTTTCATTAAGTTTACTTGAGCATTTTAAACGACATTTTTCATTGCATGGTCCTTTCATCTCTTTAGCTGGTATTTCTTTTCCTCGAGCATTAATAAAACTTGACCCATGATTCTTTGCATATTTCCGCTTATTTACCACCCAATTTTCCTTATGCATTAGCCTTTTCTTCCCTATATCTGTTTTAACAGTAGATTTACGAGTCTGAACACTTTTGACGGAAGTGAGAGTGTTAAAACTTATTATAGATGACACGGAAGGTGTAGGCAAATTTCCATACAGGTCCTCATTGGTTAGAATTGGAGGGTTCTCGTTCTCAGAACAAGCACAAAACTCGTTATGGCACTCGTTGTGGCACTCATTTGGTGGCAGTGGTGATGGTACCGGAGTTTTAGCCTCGTTAGTAACCTTTTCTACCTCTATTTGCAAAGGAGATGTATTATTTATTACATCTTCATTCCCGTTATTAGCAGGTGATGGAATCGGAGAATTAGTGTGGCCAGTATTATTTTCAGCTTGTATTTGAGATTGAGACATATCATTTACTATGTTGTCATCATTACTTTTATTAGCTGATTCTAATTTATCGTTGCACATAACAGGTAGTGGTGAAAATGATGACACAGGTGTTATGGCAGCGTCAGTAACAATCGCTGCATTGGCTGATAATAGAATATGGTCTTCTTGGTTGAATACATCACCGAGTAAATCCTGCATTTGAATTAATTCATCTTCAAAACCTGCTGGTATTGGAGACTCTCGAAGAACTGAAAAAAATATATAGATATCATAAATTTTATAATACTTTTTAATGTATATAAATTAAATAGATAATAATATATAATTAAATAAATAAGCGTTTTGAACTACCTACACTAGCATCCAAATACATAGCAGATATTTTTTATGTTTTTGGATGCTTGTATAGTTTGTATCAAGTCGGATGTGGTGGTACCTTAATATCATTCCTCAAAAAATACGTGAAAAACGTAGGATATGGTAATACCGACATTTAACTTATTAAGAAAACCAATTAAGAACATCGTATGCGGTACTACCGACATTAACTTATTTGAAGAACAAATTAACAACGTCGGATGTTGTACTACCGACATTCAACTCATTTGGAAAAACAATTAACATTGTTGGATGTGGTACTACCGACATTTTAATACATTACAAAACCCATTAACAATGTCGGATGTCGTACTACCGACATTTCATACATTTAAAAACCAATAAACAATGTCGGATGTTGTATTACCGACATATAATCCATTTTGAAAACCAATTAAAAATATCGGTTGTGGCATATCCTACACTTTTAAACTACGTTACGCATTTTGAATGAATAAATAATACCGAACATAGTATTCAATTCCCAATAGTATTGTACAGTAAACTATACTGTTAATAATCGTAAAAGTAATTATGGTTAAAAATAAATACCTGTTTCCGCGCCATGTTTTGCTTTGTGTGATAAGTTTTCGTCAGATCTTTTTTTTCTATTGAGGTTTTTTTCTTCACCACGTCGAGTAGCCAGTTTGATCAAGCGTTTAGATCTTGTAGACATCGCGAATAGTGTTATAAAGTATGTACGTTCATTGAACTATCATAAAAGACACGTGGCAACGCGACGTGCGTTCATGCCGCTAACATCGTTGCAACTGGGAGATCGCGCGCGCACGCCTCACCCCGCGGCCCGCTAAGAACATAGGTAGTTATTATGCGACTATGTTAGCGAGCCATCTAGGTAACATCCAACGTTTTTAATATAATTATCTAAGAAACTATGAATATAATTATTGATTTCTTTTCATCCGATGATAGACCCAGGTATAAAAGTTCATTTTATGCAATAAAACGAAAAGCGCGTTTTTGGAGTACCGACCATTTTAATAGTCACTGTCGAAATATATATTGAAGGGGGCTCCCATACAACTAACGTGATTGTTTTGGTCGTTTTTGCTCGAAATTGATAACAGCAACAGGCAATTAGACGCTAGAAATATATTATTAAAAAATTAGAAATATATACAGAATATTTAGTTATATTATTCACTTTAAAAATGAATAATGAAATTAAAACAAAACAGTTATTTAAGGGGGGGCTCCCATACAAGAGCTCGCACTTGGCCGGTTTTTTTATTAATCGATATGATGATTATGATAGCCATCGTACACGAGGACGGAGCTAGATACCGCAAAAGGTTGGCAAAAACAGTTATTTTGCCGGTGAAATATGGTTATCAAGTTCATTCAGATTTGATAATGAATCGTTATTATTATTGTAATTCGATTAAAAAGTAATTACAATAATCAAAACTTATATAACCGAGTGTATGCTTACTCGGTTATATAAGTTATGATTATTGTAATTACTTTTTAAAAATTTAATCTCTCCAATATGTCATCAGATACAGTAATATAGATTAATACTTTGAAAGGATTTCATCTTAGATTAATTCATTCTATTGTCTGAGAAGGGGAACCCTTTATTTAACAACTGCCGACAGGTACTTACAAAGAGCAAGTTGAAAATGTCACAGTGACCTGTTTCATTGTAATAAAAATCAAGTGATAGCTCCACAAGTAGGTAACGTTACAGACAACGCGCTAACTGGACTAGGAATAACAAGGGGTGTAAAAACGTCGCAACGTCCACAATACGCTCAATATGGTGGAGTCCTGCTGGCTCGTTTTTGTGAGTGAGGTAATTGTGCGCACCTTGCTTCGGGATGAAGCCATCAGCGGGCACGGGCCGCTACGGGCCGCTGCGGGCCGCGGCGCGGGCGACCACGCACCACATGGGATGATAGGACAACGCACCCTGATTCACATCTCACATCTGACGCCGGCCTAATCTAATCTAACATAGATGTAGACTTGATACTAGAAGGGGCATTAGGTTCGCTAACATAACACCAAATAACTACATAATGTTACTTAACATAGAAATTTACTATAAAGCCCCTTGACAAAAGTTATTGGTTTACGGCTGTATCATTTTTAATGAAACAAAACTAAGAATCGTCCCGATCAAAGTAAGTAGTAGTAAGTATGTACCTACGTACGTTGTTCGAGCAACTCACAAATAGACATACCGTTCACGGACAACAATCTGAGACCACTTTGTTCAAAGGACTTTCTAAGATGTAGTGTACGTAAGGGATGTTTATGTGTGCGTGCGTCGAGCGTGCTTTCTATGAAGGTCACCTTCCGTCCTCGTGAAGTTTTTTGTCAATAGCTTTCTATTTAAAAGAAAGAAACATTTTGATAACTATTATAAAATCTTTAACAAATAAAGCAATAAAAAACGGTTGCGTCTGTTTAGACAAAAAGGTTTTATGACGGGCAATAATTGTGTTACAAAAGTACTTAAGTCGGATGTACCGTAACGGCTTTGTGCTTCGATATTAAAAAACGGAACTTTTTTTGTTGCATATTTTTTGTTAACAAAAAATGGTTTGCAGTATTTTGGTACCTACACGTGATACTATTTATCTGTAAATTATAATTTATAAGAAAGAGAGAAAAGTTTATTTATTACCACGAGTAGGTATGACGAGCAAGTCGTCATACCTACTCGTGGTACTTTTGATTTGTACATGTCGTAACCATGGCAATAAATGGACCTCATCCAGCATTTATGCTGCAAGCTTCGACAATCATTTGTAAATTTCGCCAATTGCTGAGATATTTGGAGCACTGAAATGAGAATAAGAGAAATTTACTACCACGGTGGCGCAGTCGAGCAACTGCTGTGCAAGAGGTTGTGGATTCGATCCCCAAACGGGACAGAGCTTTGTAGGGACAGTGATTAGTATGTTATTAAAGCACCTACCCCGCGACTACGCGACGCAGAGATTGCCAATTTCCTAACGCGGGAGCTCTTAAAAAATCAAAAAAATGATCTAATTTTCAAAACACCTTATCTGATTTTCATCAAACATGTTAAAAACTCGGTTAAAGCGGCTTTTTATAAAAAAAAACCCGCATTAAAATTCGTACTTCCACCTGTTTGGATGCTACAATGCCACGGACAAGTTTATACTAAAGTTTATACTAACTAAATCTCTAATACCGCTCGGTTCGTATTGGGGGTCAAAAAGAAAAAAAAACTATGTAAGGTTCTTTGTTCTATGGTTCGGAGTACCGTTTCTAGCGTTCGTAGATCTGTGTAATGCAGTTATTTTGAGTAATAAATCTGCATGTATGGTGTCGCGTGCGGCCGAGGGCGAGGGCGGCCGCGGCCAGGTGCGGGGGCGGCAGATGGCGCGTGACGTCACTGACCCACATACGCTGCGACACTACGGAGGAGATACTTCAAATCACACCTTGGGGTGACGTATCCTCACTAAATACCCACAGTACAGAAAGTACCGCGTTCGAGCAAAGCACACACATACACGGTATTACAGAGCACTTTGTTCGAAAGGCGATCCGAGATTCCGTGTCTTTAAACAATGTCTATATGTGTATGTTGCTCGAGACTTAAGTGCGTTCAGTATTTTTAGAATTATACATTTGACCCCAACTTGTGCTAAGTTGGGGTCAAATGTAGGTACTAGACAGGAATGGTGCTGAACAATTGTTCAATCCACCTTTGTTAACAGACTAAACGTAGTAAAGGGAATTTAGTAGATGGGGATACGTACACAAACAAATTATACATAGTGAGGTAGAATGAGATACTTCAGCTCTATAGGTAGTACATAACAGATGAGTATGATTAAGAGACCTAGGCCGTTCCTAGTGGACATTCAATGGTTCCCCAATGAATGTCCACTAGGCACGGTGTAAGGTGCCATAAATGACCAGCGGTTACATCTGCCTAAGCAGATGCCCAACGATGGGTAAAATAGTGCTCAGGAAGATGTAGGTACTTTTACTTCAAGGTTTAACTCGTGAGTCACTTATCGGTGTCAGATTCTGTTACCGAGACATTTCTGTTATAAATAATGATAAGCCCATAAGGTGTCCGAATGTCTGAGATGGGCAGAGTTCAGCATACATAACTATGGAAAATCTGTTCGAAACCTTTTAAAACACGTTGGTGGCATTTGAGGTGGTTGCACAATGATCATTGATCTTGTATCAAATTATTTTGCTCTTAGAGATTTGAAAGTATTCCTTCACAATGTAAGGATGTAATTTGCTTTGTAGGTTTAACTTGATACGATCAGAGTCAGCACACCGTGAAAAGGCTGAATTTTATTTTGAATATCGTTATTAGGTAGATATTATCGATGACATCAAATGGTTCCCATCTAGCTTTAATTTTAGTATAATTATAATTTAACAGAATAATAAATATACCTGAGCATTTCGTTATTTATCTGTAAGCGTTTCAAATAGTAATGAATAAATAAGATACCTACTTTAGTGACGCTAAGGCGTTGTCTGATCATGTCCGCCAGCTCGCACCTCCAGCCAATGTAGCGGCCTCTAACGTTAAGCTAGCTCTGTTGTGATATCTTTATCTTTGAAATGTATGCATGATCTATATTTTTTTAATTTTAAATGATTAATTCCTGGATAGAAGTTAATTAAAGAACCCCTGTGACGCTGTTGTGTAGGCGTGTAGATCTTTAACTGCGGTACCTACTTAACGAGCTTGACCACATTGGGCTTTTTCAGCATTACATGTGACATGTTAATTTGTGCGAGTTCGTTACAGGTTCAAGTTCAGACAAGTCGTCTGCGAGCCGCGGTCAGTGACCCCGTGTCTCTGACGTAACACCCCAACTACTGATTACTTGTACACCGTCTGTCGCACACTCGCACGACCTGACACCCTGCACCTCGGCACCTGACACACGTTGCTGCGACCCACCGACTAATTCTAGACTCGTTACCTCTCATTTAAAACAATATACCTTGAGAAACTCCCAAAACTGACCACACCACAAAAACGGGAGCCGGCGAGAAAATGAATGGAAGCCTGCGGCGAGTTTTTGTGGACGAGTCGTGCGACGTCAGTAGCGACATTCCTTCTGCGAGCATCGCCGCACACCCCGACGCGCGTATGTAAAGCGCCCGCGGAGGAAAATCCATAACGGCACGCGGAAAACCCTTTTAATATACGGCACGTAAATAAGAGTGGAGTCTACGGGCGGGGGCGGCGGGCGCGAGGGGAGGGGGAGCGGGCGGCGGGCTGCCATTGGCCGCGCGCCGCGCCCCGCCCCCGCTTAAAAAAACCGTCGGAAAAAAGCGGCGGTGGCACGGCAGTGTCTCACGGACGCGCTCAGTGGGCGGACGCTCGCACTAGACACGGCGCGACCCACGACCGGCGGCCGCGGCCGCGCCATGCCCGCGCTGGCTCTGCGCGATCAGCCGCTCGACTGCTCCATGCGCCTGCGCGACCTGCCCGCCTGGCCTCCGCCGCCGCGCGACCAGCCCCGCCACCACGGTCAGTACCGCGACCCGACACCATCGATCCGATCTGCACCCTGCCGGCGACGATAAACAAACAGTGGAGCGAGCGTAGTGTCGTGACCGACTGTTCCCTCGTCTCCCACGGGCTCAGGGTGCCGCCATGATCCTCGGATTGGTGTGGACGATCACCGGCCGCCAGTAAATGAATTGCAACACATTTATTTTACGCCTAAACACGTATAGGCACATTTGGAATGCGCGTACGCAAGTTGCGAGTGCGTTATTCATAGTTTTACGGTTTCGCAAATAAATATTGAGTGTTGATTGCACGGTCTAATATTTGTCGACACGTACAACGAATTAATTACTAAATTATTTATATATTTGTACACGCCGCGAATCGAGATAATAAAATGTTGTGAGCCAGTGTTGTTAATGTATCGCAAACGTAAGTTATGAACGGAAAATGACCACAAGTACCAACTGACGGGTAAGCTGAGTGATTCATTTTCATATATCTTGTAAGACGTCGAGTACAACTGTTACGTTGCTCGATGACAGCTGTCCGTTTGATACGCCATTTGTCTGTCAGCAAAGCTGTCATAATATGAAATGGTTTGTTTACCAGTTGGTTTCTTTGATACCTATGTAAGGCTGCATATATTTATAACATAAGGTCTTATAGGTATTAGGTATCGCTTTAGCTTTGGGCTGCGCTGACATCAAATGTTCGAACTGATATTCTCAAACTAATTGATGTGAACAAAGTAGAAGCTTACATTTTGTCAAACAATCAATTGCAGCTTTGTGAAATATTATTGAACTACCTACATGTTAAAGTATCGCGATTAGGTAAAAAATATGAATTTGACTAATCACCTATACCTACATATTATGAGGGTATTGTAATTATTTACAGGAAAGATCATTGACTGTTCATAAATACTTTGTGGTTGCTATTTAACACAAAAAAATGCCAATTGTAAAGAATTTACATAATTAGTATTTGTGTCGTCGTTAACATCATTAACTGTAAGCAAATCGTTGTTAGTTGTCAATCGACAAATATAAGTCCGAACAAAATGGCCCGGATCTGTGTGATGCGAGGTGCAAAAGATGCAGTGCTCTCGTAAACAACAGTGCGCAAGTAATAGGACAATAATCCGTTATCAAGAGTTATGTCGGGTCAGGTGCGGGTCCGGCAAGGGTTGCACTCCCCCGGGCCCACAGCCGGCCGCGATACACACACACACACACACACACCCTTCGCGAATATCGCTAACTCTCTTAACGCGCTCCCTTTGTCACCTCGCCACACGTCACACGTCGCACGCCAGCGAGCGGATCTACCTGCCGACGCACAGATGTGTTCTGTAACACGCGCCTCGCGTCAACACCTCCGAGGGTCGGCTTACCGGCGATGACTCCACATAATACCTTTAATATGAACCCTTCCCTCGTGTTGACACTCCGACATTTATATCAGTAGAGCATCTTATTGTGTCGGCCAAGTCGATCTGATCGGTAGACTCGGTCTCGGCTTGAGACGTCGATACGATCACATTTAAAGAATTTCTCGCGATTAACTAGAGAGCGGTAATGGGGCCGATCGCGACGCAATCATTACAAATTTCTTCATCTCCAGAACCGCTAGAGACGAGACAATACACTAATGGCGTTTTTATTCCACACGAATTATATTAAAATTACTATCGGAACGGCTTCAAATCACCGGTGAGGTGTAATCGATGTGAGGTGCGCGCGGAGGTGTAATTCGGTTGTAATAATGTCATCTGGTAAGTGAATTAGCGGGTGATGGAGTCACGCGTTGTTTGCGAGCGTAATAGTACGTGTCGGTGTCGCCGCGGCCCCGCCCCGCCCGCGCCCGCATCGCGCTCAACTCTGTCCCGGCGCGCGGCGCGGGCGCACCTGACCCGCGACCACGGGGTTCTAACAATCATTTTTTGATTATGATCAGATTTTTTCCTTTCGATTTCGAAAGCGGCGTTCCTTCGCCGGTAAAACAATAATTTTTGATGAATACGTATGTTAATATTTTATGTATTGCTTGAATCAACGTTTTAAAAAAATGTTTTTTTTTAATTTGGCAGGTGTTGTTTTTGTTAAATTATACATGTATTTATTTAGGCACAGGTGGATTATGTTTTATTTTACATAAGATTATAGAAAAATATTCTTTGCATATTAAATGGCAGCCTGTGCATGGTATTTGTACAAAAGACTGATATTTTTATTATGGTTATGGAATTAGCGCAAATTTATATGTATAATTTTCAATCAATTTAAATACTGGCAGAATATACCTATAATTACCTCGTTAGCACAAAACGCCCGCACATTCTCATAGATTATATTGTTGTTCAAACAATATTCGCGTGATTACAACTAATTTAAATTCTCTCTCTCAATGATTAATGCTAATCATTAACAATATCTTACTTCATTATAATATTATTAGAATAAAAACAAAGCTCGTATCTTTAACCAAAGTGTTAAATGTTTTCTTGCTACCTACGAGTATGTCTGCACTTGCTCTATTTGCTTCCCACTGTTTCAATATAAATGTTAATAAATAATTGTTTGATAGATCAACAACAATTACAACAAACACTTTTAATTAGGTAGATACATAAATTAAATTAACACTTTTCCTGTTTACTGAATTATTTCATCAAATATGTAGTTCGTGTTATATTAAAAGAAAATTTTGAATGTTAATAAAAGATATGTTCGCTCTATATAAGAAAATTTACTTGTTTCAAACACTTTTCGACTGCATAACGACAGTACCTACCATCCTGCCAAATTACACACTGAAGTATTACTGGCGGCAATGTTCGTCAACCAGTTATGACACATAGCTGAACATCAAACTTATTTTAAAATAGTTAGAGCAAACTTGTTTATTTAAATGACCTGTTGTTTAGGTGAAGTGTCAGTTAATTATCCGTAAAACCGCCCCTAAATACCGTTCCGGCAGCGTTGTTTAACTAACACTTTGTTGAGGTATATATATCATGTCATATTGAAATTCAGCGGTGAAGTGATCGGGCGCGCCGAGGACGCGCCGGCCGCAGCGGCGCGCGGCGCGACGCCGGCGGCGGTTACATTAAAGCGGCTTAGGCTATGAATAATTAACTTTACTGGTTAGCAATATCAAATATTTTGTTGGAAAGAGCCAAAAAGTTAGGTTGATGTTTGTGTAAAGTTGTACAGCGTACTATCTGTGAGTACGATGTGTCAACGTTGGCTTCATCATTTGAGTGGCTCGGTGGTGCAGTGGATCAGTGCATACAGCGTACGACCGCAGTTCGAGAGGTTGTGTGGTCGATTCTCACACGGGACAGAGTGTTGTGACATTCACAAATGTTGGTTCTGAGCCCGGGCGTTCTTAGTGTCTATGATTTATTTGTTTATAAAGAAAACTAAATTTTAAGTACGCTATCCGTACTCATTCATTGCGTGTTGTACTTAATTTACCTATGGACAGTTATCTGACGTGTCGTACGCGATGTCATTTATTTATTGTATATTCTTTACAATACAAACAACATGCAATATGCATACTTAACACTAAATACATTAACAATATAGCTATTTAGAATTATTTCCAACTAAATAAAAAAATAACTTTTGCACAAACATTTGATAAATTATTTACACACTTATTATTATTATCTTTTTTATTGAGCAAATAATAATAATACCTACATATTATGGCAGCGGTGAGGGTACTTTCTGTTAATTAATACATATAATTTCCTTTGTTAGGTATTTAAATAGAATGCGTTTAATTGCAATTTGAAAAGACGATCATTCATGTATAACGAGAACGCTTTGCCACTTACACGACGCCTGTTTCAGGTTAAATATAGTTTATTTACTATGAAATTATAAAAAATATATAATTTTATTTAAACTAAGGTTTTATACACAAAATTAACCAACAAAACCAAATCAAATCAATTAGAGGCCAATTTTTAAGCAATTAATTAACTAAGTTATAAAAATATTAGAACTATTTTAATCACATCTTTATCGAAATTTAAATTATTTAGACGACGACGGGAGATTCAAATTGATCTAATAAACATCATCAAGCTCAATTATTAACTTTTCGAAAATTTTGAAGGAAAAATGGTAATTAATAATTTTGTATGGAGTTAACCAGATCGGATGAAGTGCATTAAATTTGAGATTTTAGGAGTTCATAGGGCTTACTTGGTAAACTACGAGTATATGTGTTACAGGCGAGTGCCGCCTCAAGTGCCAAGACAAGTGCCGACGTAGGCACAAATAACGCGGCTGCAACATGCAACGTTAGCTGGGTAGCCTATGTCACACCCTAGGTTCAATCTATCTGCCCACCACATTTCACCAAAATTGGTCTAGTGGTTTAGGTGCGAAAAATAACCAACTATTGTACAAATATAATAATAATAACGCTCTACAACATTTCCAACATAATTGTTATTTTTTAAATTGCACTCGAGTTATCGAGTGAAGTAAGTAACACGTCAACATAATTTATTTACAAAGGTCACACCGTCTAATACCCAACGAAATATGCACCCTCTTTAATGCGCGTCTTCAACATCAACCCTTTCTACTCTACGCGACTCTACCGCGATAGATAGAGTTCACCCTCAAATTCGACAATCAATACTCTTCAATTAGATATTTTGTTGCGCACTTTAGACTCTATATTGTTAAATAAACAAGTTTCACCCTTGATGGAATTCCCAGAGGAGAGGTAGAGTCGACTGGTGAACATAAAGTATTTGTCGATGAACTATTATTTTGGTCTGCAATAGAGGGTACCGCTGTACTTATTAATAACTAATGATAATGTTAATGTCCCTTTTTTAAAGTGTAAAGAGAGTAGATTTTTTATTGAGAGTCAAGAGTCTAGATTTTTTATTTCAAAAATATAATACTGCTTTAAATGGTAATATTTTAATTAGCGAATATTTGTCTTTGTATTTAATTTTGTTTTCAAAACATTCGTTAGGTAATATACCTACCCACTTTTACTAAAGTGTTATAAATACGGATGTATAATGTCTAATCTGTGTAATCACTTTGGTAATTCATGGTACGTTTGTTGCTCATGTAACATTTTTTTAAACTGTCTGATACTGTCTGATACTATGATCAATGTGGTTTTTGATCTTTTAAACTTAAACACAAGTCTTAAAATAAATGTAGTATTCACTCTCGGTGGGTTAGTGGGAGTTGCTGCGACTAAACGCAGAAGGCTGTGGGTTCGATGACACACGGGACACACGGGACATTCATAAATGTTGGTCCAAGTGTAGGGATAAAAGAGTCAATCTTCTGGACGGCAAATCTGAAATCTTGAGACCCAAACTAAGGAGAACCTGTGCCGTGGCAAACATACTTGTCGTCGTGTCAACAAAACTGAATTACCTAATTCCAACACATTATCTTACTCATTATCATCATCATTTTACTAATTCCAAAACCAGTGATACGTAGGTTACGGCCTGTAAGGGTTGTGTACCGCCTGCGAGTACGCCAGAAGACGGTTAAGTTTCTGGAGCGAATGTATGTGTGTCTATTTCTTTGGCAGACTCTGCAGACCAAAGTTAGGCGTTATTTCAACATGTGAGGTGTGGTTGTAGTCATCTTGAAACGTGGGAGTGACATAGGCTTTATAATGTTTTAGCAGATATTTTGTCTTTTTTAGTTTTTAGGCTGATTTTTGGTCTAAAGTATAAGGGTTCCGTTTTGCCATTTTGGCAAAACGAAACTCTTATATTTTCCGAGACCGTTAGTGCTAGAAGGCTGTAATTTTGCAATAAAATATATATATATTTTTTTAAGGGTACCAACTTCCCCCATGTGTAAAGTGGGGATGTGATTTATTTTTTCTTACCTGCACCATCATGTGGGGTATCATTAGATAGGTATTTTAAAAACGTTTAGGGAGTGTCAAGAACACTTTTCAATTTAGGGATCCATTTGTGAAATATTATACTTTAAAGTGTAATTTTTTGTTAGAGCCAAGTGTCCCTCCCCCCTGCCAGCTAAAAGGTTGATTTTGGGTATGTGATACGATGATCACGATAGTAGTACATACACTGATATTAAATGGAAAACTATCACAGCTAAGTAGGCTTTACAAGTTTACGAGTAACAGCTGATCAAATGAGAGCAACAAAATTTTAGTACAAATTCCATTAGAAATTATTATTTAGTAGGTATTACGTAAACCCACTCCTTAAGCCACATTATTCGGATCACTACAAAACCCTACATTGTGCGTGGCATTTTTTTTGTTTTTATAATTACGAAATCGTAATAACCGTCCGCCAGTGTCCTCACACTGAGCCACGGTGACTGGTCCGGCTCCGGCGGGCTGTACGCTTGTTTGCCACTTTAGTGGTTAAAAATACTAAACGACATTTACGGAGTTAGTCGCGGTTGATCGAGGGCTCGTTAGTTCCAGCGGCCCAAACGGGACTTGTCGTGAGACTGATTGTGAGGTCCCGCGGTCGATTATAGGGTTGGGAATAGCATTTATGTTAAATTCAAAATGACAGTCTATATCTATCAAAATACAATTTGCTGCAACATCTGAAAATTTGTGACCAGCCATGGCTTCGCATGGGTGCAACTTTTAATTTATTGAGAACGACAGTTATTCATTAAGATTTTCATTTAAAAATCACATAACGTAATTTTTGAGTTCACATTTCTTTCAAATCAAAGCATTTATTTACAAGAATGTAGTGACATAATACTAAGATATAATTATATTAGTACTATCACATTCTACCAAAACGATGGTGCGTTAATATAAAATTAAGCTATTGCACAACATATAAATCAATAGAAAATTCAATTTAAATTATTAGAAAATTGATATACCTACACATAAATTAATTTGAAATATCAGATGAGATTAGAACATAAAAAAGCAATATAAATTGATGAAAAATTAAGACATTTTAACATTTATCATTTACGTTATTTTCTTTAAATGTCATAAATCAATTCATTCATTCATTTATCTGCAAGCCATAATGTAATCTTTATTTCTTTTAAACATATCCATTGATAAATCATTTAATCTAATGGGTAGCTAGTTGTAGGTACACTTGTCTTGTACCTACACTACTAAAGCCATAGTATGTATAATTTTTTTTAAAGATCTCCGAGGAGTTTTGCGGCTTAAATTTATTTCTATTATTTCTACCAACAACAGCTGAAGAAATTGTGAAATATTGTGGATGAGATTTAACAAAAATGCATGTTTGCTTGATATAGGTAAATGCAAGCAAGCGGTAAAACTTCAAATCTCGCAAATAATGATTTGCTACTGCCTGTAAACCAAACTCCGCTAATTGCTCTAACGCATTTCTTTTGAGCCATAAACGCTTTTCCTACCTCAACCAAGTTTCCCCACAGTAAAGACTATATGATTACACAGAAGAGACGCACCTAACCATCGTGTGTATAGAGTGCTGCCTCCATAGAGACAGTTTGTCTTATTCTCTTAATGGCAAACCGGCCCAGTTTACTGCATACAGCATTTACACGAGGCTTCAAATTACAATGTTTATCAAGTACCAGTTCCCCTATTTTACTGTCATTATAATTACCTAGCTTTCGCCTGCGCTCCGCCCGCGTGGATGTCAGTTATCGCGATAAAAACTATCCTGTGTCGTTCCCCGGGACTTAAACTATCCCCATACCAAAGTACATCTAAATCGGTTCAGCCATTTAGGCGTTAAAAGGGATGTATAGTAAGGATTAGTACGGATAGCTGTCGCCCGCGGCTTTGCCGGCGTGGATGATTTTACTCTCTTAAGGGCCAAATACAAATTTTCTTAGATCTAATGTCCAAACTGACGGAGTTTATACAAACTTGCAACCAGAATTATACCTCCTAAGGGGTTGATTTTCCAAAAATATGAAACATGTATTTCTTTATTTTAAACCACAAAGCCAAATAGAAATTTTCACAGATCTGACTTCAAAACTGACGGCATTTCATATTAACTTACAACTCTTGGTTTACCCTCTTAGGACCCCTATTTTACCCCGTAAGGTTTTTAAAACCTTACGGGGTAAAATATTTTTAAAACCTCGGATACCTGTATTTCATTATTTTAAAGCAAAAAGCGAAATATGAAATTTCATAAATCTATCTTTAAAATGAGGGAGTTTCATACTAACTTACAACCACTATTTTACCCTCTTAGGGGATGAATTTCCAAAAATCCCTTCTTATAGTGAATTTTACGTAATAGGTAGGGGCAAAAGTTGTGTTGAATGTAACCAAACCTCTTTGTTTGTACTGAATGTAACTGGCTGGTTTTAATACCATTAAATGTTGACATTCTGAAGATGCAATAAATTTAAAACAAAAACTAGTTTGCGCTATTTTTCAATTGTTTTTCACTACCTACAAGATGGCAACATGTCATTGATCAAAACTACATATTATAAATAAACAAAAAAATACACAAAAAAAACTTTTTTCTTTGTATTAAAAATACGAAAATACTTTTGCCCCGATCTTTATAAATATTCAGTTCAAAGTGTTGTCGCCTGTAATTTTGAAATTGTATGATTTGAGTTTAATTAAATTAACGTAAAATTATTACTAGATAACCAAGTTTTTTATTGTGTTATGAAGTGGAATATTAATGTCCTGCACATATATTTATCTTTTTGGTTGCAAATAGAACTGTTTTATGGCGAGCTATATCAGGTAGGTCATTAATAATATATATCAAGTCCCAAAATACTGCCTTTGGGACACTTAATCTATTAATCTTAAAATTTGATCTGCTTTAAACTTTGATTTTATATGGTATTTTATCTATCTCAACTCAGCGCTTAACAATCTTTTATAATTGTTAACAATCCGTCAATAAAGTAGATTTTTATCCAGTCATTAGCTAAGCCTTCAATACCGTATTTTTCTAATTTAAGCCGAAGTAATTTATGGTCAAGTGAAGATCTCTGACATTGTGGCGAAGTGATGGCCAGTGATACATGTCGTTGTTGATTTATGCTTTTATTAATTACCAATATAGGTACAACTGAAATGCTCTTTTCTCGATCTGTTAGTGAGTCTACCAGAACTTTGCTGGTCCCCTCGTGTTGCTCACTGTTATAATTTGGAAACATCCGAGTACGTAGTGTGAGGCGTGCGTGCCGCGGCGCTCGCACCATAACATCCTGTTATTATCTGTCATGTGCGATGCGACTACTAGCACTCTACTTACCATACCACTCTACCTATCTACGTACCGTGGGAACTTTACGACTTTCGCTAAATCTACTAAGTACTCATCTCTAAAATATAAATAAGTTAGAGCGCCTCTTTTCGTCTCGCCGATTACTTCCTATAAACCACGCAACAAGTTTTGGTGTGGTTTTCACTGTAGTATTAGAATAATACATCTGTAAGGTTTTTGTGACAATGCATTCCTTTTAGTGTAACATAAAATGGAGAAAAGCTAGTACTTAACTAATAGTAACAATTGCAATGAATCTATAAATGGCACTTTAATATATATTTTTTTTAAAGATAACTAGTAATGTGGGATTGAGTCCCACAGGGGTTAACAGCAATCTTGTTAACCCCTCCAGCTAAGCTCAAAGGCTTGTGTTAGGAGTAGGTTCACGTCGGTAGTATAATGGGTAGGATTCGAACCCGCGACCTCACGATTGCGAGACCGATACCTTAGCCATTAAGCTACCGCCGCTTTTAACAGATATATTTTACGTGCAATTTTGTTAAAGGTCTAATCGTCATTTTACTAATTATATTATGGCGAATATAAAAAACAAAAAAATCGTTTAAGAAGTCGAAAAATCATATCAACCTCTTATGATATAATAGATAATAGGCATCAATTTACAACACACCTAGTGAAAACTATACTTATTTAAATATAAGTTGGTACTAAAGTAGAAGTACTGCTAACGTATATCCTACTTTGGGGGTCAACAGATGTTTGTTGTTTCTTCACGCCAAAAACTACTAAACGAATTTTGATAAAATTTAATAGCAATATTTAATATGTATATTAACTATAATGAAACGAAGCCGCGGCAAAGCTAATTAACAACACGATAACTTTATAACTATC
Organism: Herminia tarsipennalis; assembly: GCA_945859575.2. Classification (NCBI taxonomy): domain Eukaryota; kingdom Metazoa; phylum Arthropoda; class Insecta; order Lepidoptera; family Erebidae; genus Herminia; species Herminia tarsipennalis. Next base: position 286,182 of record OX243834.2, on the reverse strand, counting down.
AGTGTAAAGTACAGTTAAATTGTAAAGTGTAAATACAGGATACGTTATAATCGCGACATTATAATATAACCGCAACCCTCTGCGCAGTCAGCGAGCGTGACGTCATGACGTGTCGCCGCTTGTTCGCAACACCCAGTTACTGACGCTATTTATAGCGCTAGTAGTGAGTAGCACTGCCTCGCAACCCGCAACCTTTACCTACACAACCGTTTGCACAAAAACAAACCGACGCGAAGAGAAAGTTCACAGTTTACATATTCTAGGTGCATTATTTAATTGATCACGTAAACTATGGGTTATGTAACAGAACGGTGTGGTCAAATAAATAAATAAATTCAAAGTTTGTAGGTAGGTACATGATGTAGGTACTAAGTATCTGTACGTACATAATCTTATCTAAAGCATAAAACATACTCATAAACTTTAAAACACTCGTTTATTTATAAAAAATACTGACCAAGAGCATGTCCAACCATGCTCAGTGCAGAGTTTCAGAGCCATTGCCGTATGAAAAAGTCCGATTTGAATAATTGCACCAGCAGAAGAGCGAGCGAGCTTTTGTTGAGAAACGTGATTTTAGCATAAAGTATTTAGTGTTAAGCGCTACGACTTTTTACAAAAACCAAAATATTTGTCTTAATAATATAGTTGAATATGGCGCCACCGTGCGTGCTATATGTAACTTATTGTATATACTATACGCTGATGCGATGATGTGTGGCATTTTGGATAGGTATTTTAAAGACAATTTAAGGTTTCTAATAAACTTTTTTGTTTGAGTGAATATTTTCGGAAATAATCGCTCCTAAAGTTGCATAAATTGTTTCTCCTCTATTAACTTTTGAACCGTGTGATCAAACAATATGAAAAAAACCACAAAGTTAGCGCTTAATAAATACTTTAAATTAAAGTTATTTCGGATATGAGCGGATATACAGTCATTGAGTTATTTGCCAAAAAACTGCGTTTATCAACAAAAGGGCGTAAGTGCCATGAACATACGCTCTTCTGCTTATGCAATATTCAAGGCTGCGGAACCCTACACTGAGCATGGTCCGACGTGGTATGGCCCAGTTTTATATTCGTGGTTCCTAACTTATCAAACAAATACACAACATCATATTGTACTAAAGTAGAAATCTATGAAAGAATCGAATAATCAATTTCTCATATTTTTATTCTACATAAAGTTCTAAGTAAAAAAATAGAAACGTGTTTTTGCAATAATATTGTACTCGCGAGGACAATCCAACACAGGTGTATAATTACAATATATGTGGGTAATTGTCAAATTTAAAATGTTTTATTATATGTAATAATTTTGTGATAATTGTTTGTGAAGAATGTTCGTAGTGCAAAACTAATCAGAGCAGCACGCTATCAATCAAAAGAAATTTATAAAAATATCTATATTATATTATTACAGTATTATAGTAGCTTTTTGAATGAATCAACTACATCAATGTAAAGTTTCATGAAAGTCAGATCAGCAATTTTTGCATGAAAGAGCAACAAACATTTATCCTCACTAACTTTGACATTTACAATATTAGTAGAATACTGAGTGCTGCTTTAATTGAACTACAAACACTATTATCTATTGCAATTATTGTCTTCAGAATTCATTAACAAACATCTCCCATTTCTGCCTTTGATTCGATGGAAAACCAAAACAAATAGCGCCTCTGCATATATCGTTGTACCTACATATTTACTTTACTTTAAATTCGCAACAAGGCACTGTTACATTGTACTGAGCTCTTACAAACATAAATATGGATAAACTATTTGTACATCTAACATTGGGGCGTTCATTAAAATTTAAATTCAAATTACTTTTAAACGAATCTCGTTGATGTCTTTAGCTGGCGCGTACTCGCCGGTCGCGAGACGGTTGTAATGGTTTGTAATCAACACTTGCGCTCATTACTATACTTTATACACTGTGTTAGGTGTTAGGAGATAGTTGTACGCTACCTCAGCTTAGTTCGATGTTGGTGTTAGCTCTGTGACATGTAACAGGTGCTTATGAACTCATTAGGAGCAGGTTACACTTGCGTCGGTCCGCGACTTTGTCAATCAGAGTGTGTTGGGTACGTGCGACGTACGCGCACAGACCACACTCGTCACATATAAGTCACAAAATACGGTTATACAGCAGGCCGGCTCCCTATAACGAGCGGAAATAGGCCCACACACAGGAGTTGTTGTTGACCTGTCGGCCGGCCTTCTGTACCAGTGTATTTCGTGTACAGGTGTAGGTAATCGTTCAAGTCGCGCGTATAGTGAGCGTTGTAACGTAATTAGTCGCGTTGTCGTTCGTTAAGTTTGCGCGGCGGAGCGGCGCGCGCGGGCGCAGCGCGGTGCGGCGTCACGCGGCCTCATGCGCGCGCACATATCAACACCTAACGAGACACATTCAAATGTATCTGACGCCTAATTCATGTTTTCATTATATTACTATTTCCTTACCACACACCACAGTAACCAGTTTACTTGACCTATTGCCGCTGTAGACAACTATTAACAAAAGGTCAATCGTATTGACTCATTCATTGCTATGTCCCGGATAATTCATTAGTTACAAGCAAGGATGTGTTTACTAAATTTCCTACTAATTTCTTCTTTAGATGAATTCAATGAACGCATACTTACATCATAACTTAACAAAGTAATTGTCACCTAGCGGCGCACACAGAGTGACAATCGGTTGTTGGTTGTATTCAGTTTCCGTCACTGAAGCGTGCACTTTACATATTAAAGTGCACGCTCACCTCACCTCCCTCTATCATAGATTCTGTAATTGATTCATAATATATGTCGGGTTGACCCAGTGATTGTTAATTTAATTATAAGAAGCGATGTTCGAGATGATGAGAGAGAAGTCTGTAAACTGAAAGACTGCTCCTATCCTCTCAAATATTTGTAGCACACGTGTATAGTACGTAGCGAATATCTGCTTACCTCTCGACGGACGTGTCGTGATGTAACGCAATGTTTATAGTCCTCCGTGTCACGGCTCGGAGGCACAGCTGAGCGCGATCCACTGCGAGGCGGCGCGTCCACGACACGTGCGTCAACTTGCGCTCCTACAACCGATCGATGTAAATGTAGGCCGAATGTTGGCGCCCAATCTGGGCCAAATGTTGGTTCTTCGACGTCACCCCGGGAGGCGCGCCGCCCGGAGGGGGAGGGGGACGTACGCAATTAACCACGGCCGGTCATCGACCCGCGGTACTCGCTCGTCCTGTACGTACCGATACAGATGCGTGTTATTGTTGACAGATCGATGCGTGACGTCACAGCCTCCATTCATGAACTAACACCAATTGATCTGATTGTTAACCTGCCTCCGTTCGACGTTGATTTTCTGATACACTCTCTTGAAGGATAGCTTTCAGGATAATGACGGACCAGTAACTTGCACAGGTGTCAATCACGGGTTCCTTTTGTTATAACCATCCCTGACATTGACAATGTTAGGAGGTCTTTTTACGCCAACTGCGCCAGAATTAGGGGATATGTTTTTCGAGCCTATATGCGTATATCCATTTATTTCTAACTCACTATACTCAACGGGGGTGACATAGGCTATACTTACCGTTTTATCAATCAATCAAATCTTTATTTTACGAAACATGTGTGGGTACAGGTTCTTACAAACGTTAAGATATTGTTTCTTCGTAGGTATTCTGCCGTCATAGTTAACTGTATACTGCAAAATTATTACATCAATACAGAACAATTTTTAGTTTCAATTTTTAATTATAATTATATATCTTGTTTGTTCACAAATTTTCTCTTCAACTTCGTCCTTTTTTACCTCTCAAATAATTCGTCGTCCTCCCTATTACCTCAATCTAGAATCGAAGTAAGGGTAGCATTTCTGAGAGTAAATCTATCACAAGGCTACTGTGTATTGAGCTCGTTCTGGTCGTCAGTGGCGTGTAATCAGGTTCGATTCAAGGTGGTGAAGCGTAAAATGGCCTCTCAGCAACCCTCTGTGATGTAGCAGCACTTTGCTTAAGGAATTTAAACTCGTTTGAGAAGCCGTGAGTTTCAATCTGCTGCCAGTATTAGGTATACGCAGGAAGTACCTTTCGTAAACAAACTAGTATTACTACTAACTCGCTTTGTTTGACAAATTACTTTTGTGTATTTATCATTTGGTTGTAGCTACTGTAGGTATATTAATAAAAGAACGTTTTGGCAATGCCTGTCTGAACCAATATTGTTGCCGAATATGAAATGATGTATGGAGACAGCTTGAAGCTTATAAATAAAGGTATATGTATAAGGCGTTTGTGTATCTATTAGTCATAAACACAATCCACACATATTTTCCTTTAAAACCTAAACCACGTTTATATTTTCGTATGTCCTATGAACAAAAAGTTTTTGTTGCTCAGTTATGTAGCGTGCTCAAGTTTAACATTTTCAGTTTTAATTTCTGTATTATGTTAAGTGAGTTATCTTTGAATGATGAATACGATTACGGATTAGGCGCGCGTCGCGTGACCGATGTCGTTCTGCGCATACAAGTAATGTGCATTCATAATGTAGGTACCAAATACTGCACGAACATGCACTAAGCCACTGCACAAGTTATATGAAAAACTGGGATAATCTTGATTGTAATAATCTCGAACAAACAATATCTGAGTAACATTTAAAACAATTAAGTATTATGATAACATCTGTATTTTCCAGCCCGCTAGTCAGCTACATCCAGGGTTCTTATTATATTACACTTATATTGTACCGCGCATGCGCGGTATACTATTTTTGTGCGCACCGCGCATGTGTCTTGATTGCATTTGTAAGTATACATTAAAAGAACAAGAATGACACGAGTTTGACAGTTCCGCATGGGCTTTTTAGGTTTCCATAGCCAAAATGGCAAAAACGAAACTCATATAGTTTCGTCATGTCCGTCTGTCAGTTTGTCTGTCCGTCCGTATGTTACCGGCATTTTACTCAAATTGATTAAATTTAAAAAAGGTGTCTTGTAGTACCCGCTACTTAGTTTGATAACTAATTAATATAAAAATAAATATATTTAGGGGGGTACCTACTCCATTCATGCAACGTAAGCTGTGACCAAAAAAATATAAAAAAAATTATAACAATTACTTTAAACTACAATTATTTTGGACATGATCGGATATATGTAACTAACAATATGGGTAGCCATATTACTAGCAAACTTGTTAACCTTCCAGCTAAGCCATAACACTTGTGTTAGGAGTTGGTTCACGTCGGTAGTATAATGGACGTCAGTTATCACAATTTAAAGTATCCTATGACATACCGCTACTTTTACACCAAATCTCATCAAAATCAGTCTAAGATTTTAGGCTAAAAAACATAATTTCGCATTTAATATTACATGAAACAACACCGTTCTTAACAGAGGCGGATGTAGGGGTAGGTTATGAGCTTCAAGGCCCTCTTCTTCCAAAATTATCAGTTTTTTGGCAAAAGTACCTACCATCAGATGAGCTAAGCTCCCTAACCGCAATCTTGGGTTCCTCAGCAAGGTGAAACTCCAAAACAATATTTTGGATTCAGTGGTTAGTAAAACCCAATATTCCCTCAATTGATAATCATAATAAGTAATACGTCGTCGTCTGCCGGCTACAGGCTACACGGTACGTCACACAAGCCACTCGCGGTACATACGGAGCACTCACAGTAGGTAGGTACTGCAACATTGTCGCCGGTGATCGATCACGAGTGAAACCATCGCGTCCATCAACTAATTTCTGCATTGTAATGTCGTTGCATTATTCACCGCTAGCACTCGACCGCTTCTCATTAACACCATTTACATTTATAATTACACACGTTATTCTGGGAACACATATTTGACAGCGACAATTACATATTTATGGCGATTATGTACTGTTTTCGTAATGCTATCGTCTATTGTTCGAGTGAGGCATAGTTCCCTGTCGGCAGGTTCCCTCCGCTCTAGTATTCTGATCAACTTTATGTATTGACAGCACTAAAAATAATTAAAAACATTACAAAGGGTAAGTGCACCCGATCCCATGATAGGTATATTGTTCACTGAGATTCTCATATTACTCGTGCTTTCTATTTTATTCGAGAGAGCAGAAGGTAGGTTTTATACAAACACGCTCAAACAAGGACACAGACACTGGAGCGAAGGCAAACCAGCAGAGTGTCAGGAGGTCATATTTGGAATAAAGCGGTCTGAAGTGACAGAGATTCCGTTTCCGTGAGCGATGTCTATGTGCGCGATGTTCGAGCGAAGTAGGTACTTTTGAAGCTTACCTTCTATTGTCTCGGTATTTTGTGGAACGAAACATTAAATCGTTTGTCACAACAGTTTAACTACACTATGATACATTATACTCAACAATGTAACACAACACCTGCGATGTATATTTTATACGACACTAAATTGGTTTTTAACGATATTGTAAGCAGAGTCGCCGCATTCAACCCCAACACTTGAAGCAAGTTATTTCGTCGAATATCTCGCTTGTGGTATATTAACAGACCGTTAGATTACAATAATATTGAAAGGCCGGGTGTGGGGCCGCGGCCGCCCTCGCTCCTTTCAAATTGGATTTAAACATTGTGAATTACCTTTCTTTGATTCGCGGGTTAGCCAAATGGGGACGATTTATGGAGTAGCGGGGTCGAGTCCCGGGGGAGACCCCGGGCGGCGCGTACGGTCGCGCGGTAATTCACGCGCGCGATTTACTGCGCGTCCCGTGAGCGATGCTGACCCCCGCGTGAATAGAAGCCGTCCCAACTCGTTTATAGTCCGCGGCCCGCTGCAGCGTCCTAGCCTGAAATACCGAGAGTACAGAAGAAAAGCTTTACATTTACTTCGCCCAAACAATGCACACCTAGACATTGCTCACGGACACGGCATCTCGAAACACTCTCGGAAAAATGTGGTTCAGGATTGTGTGTCCTTGAGCGATATCAATGTGTACGTCGCTCGAGCGCGAAACTTCCCTTCTGTACTCTCTGTGTTTCGTAGTCTTAGTCCGGCCGGTCAAAGTGGCGCGTTAATGCGATCCTATCTTTTAAATCTCTCGGAGAGGAAAACGGCTCGTTTCGTGCCCACTAACAAAAACCCACGAATTTCTGGCGAGCCGCGACCGTGGGCGATATCGATTGTACCTAACTATGTAGTGTGAGGTAGCTGCTGCGCACTTTCGAAACTATTTGAGGTTACAGTAGTTGAGACGAACGGTTCATTTGATTAACTTTACAGTTAGTATTAAACTGAATGCTGCGCGATGTCCTTTGATCGCGGCGCTGACCGCGCGGGGTGCCAGGGTGCCAGGGCGCCAGGGTGCCGGGGTGCCGGTAGCGCGGTGCGCGCACGACTGACCTTCGAGCCCCTCTCACCCTTCACTCGCCGCTGCATGTTGAAAACATTTGTTCTGCTAATATTCGACACAAATAACATGCGCGGGGGAGTTAGTATATCGCTCACGTCTGTCCGCGATTCGATTCACTTCAATTCACTCTTTATATTGGAAATAACATGAGTCACGGCGGGGTCAATGGCTACTCGTACTTACATTTTTGAGCAACATTAAGTACAGGACATATCGTAGCAAACTTTAAACGTAAGCCAGTAGAAGGTACACAGTTTGTCGCCGTTGTATCGCGGTGGATGCGCGCGCGCACAGATCGCTATCGCCCCCCCCCCGCTCCCGGCCCGCTGTCCCCCGGTGGCGCACACGCAACGCAATTACCACGTAATTATGTCTCCAAGATGAGCCCGCTGTGCACATATACTGGCCACTTTATTTATTACTTCATATGAGTCATCTAAATTTTCGTTGCAATGTTCCCAGGTAGCAGGCCTATTTGCAATCTCATCAGATCTAGATAAACTACCACGGTATTCGGCAGCCAGTCTTAGTGATTGTTTTATATATATCAGTAGGGGTTATAAGGCTAATAGGGTTATCGTTTACATTTATTTATCATCTTGCGGCGCGGGCGCGGGCGTTTCCCGCGGGGCTCGTAGGTAACTCCGGAGTGGAGGATGAGCCGCCGGTCGCGAGGAACGTCACTGAACTGGACACTCACTTGCATAACTACATACACATTTAAATAAAAACACATTCTGATGATCTAAATTAATTTTCATCAAAGTAATAGAATTACCCCAATTATCCCGAACCAGCATAAAAATAAAAATATTTTTTAAAAATAAAAAACGCCGCTTGCGCATTAAAGATTAAAACAAGATCCTTTGATTTGAGATTGATACCGATATTGCGGTATTCGAAAAAACTTTTTTTTTTTCAAACCTCTTGTTTTTGACATCTCAGAGCCGTCGATGTTTGTTTCCTTTAATAACAATCATTTAAAGTTACATGGCATCTTATAAACTATTTTTACTAATTAAACTATTTATAATAGTACTTAATGCTATATATTTGACACCGGTAATTTTGGTACTGATTGTCTTGTATAGGCCTCCCCAAAAGCTTTCGAAAGAATATTACATACATACATACGTACAAACAAGATAATCGCGACAAACGTAACCTTTCTAGCAGTCGGGTAAAAAACCAAAAGACAGGTGGTAGGCAGAACACCTGAATATAACACCACTCTGAGTTTAAAGTTAGTTAATTCAGTTTAATTTTTTTATAGCCAAAATAACAATCGGATAAACTGTAGAGCTTCTACCAGATTTAATATTAACTACATAGTTGTCATTATTTACATTAACAAAACAACAAACGCGCTATTTCGATAGCTGCACTTTTTCTTTCGTTAATCATTTTGATGTTTTTATTCAATGAACCTTCTGTCTATATCAAATTCATCGCTGCCTTTTTAATAAACCGTATTTAGTGAATGTTCGCGAAACAAGAAAGAGGGTGAAAGAGGATCGTTTTTCAAATAAACAGGGAGCCTCCGGACTATCTATTAATGTAGAGCGATATCTCTAGGTACGTAATTGTAGAGCTTTTAAGAAAGTTCGCGTCGGACAGGGGCGACGTCCTCGGCCTCTCCCTCGCGACTCTACGTCTACATCTAGCAACGATATTTATGTCTCTGATCTAAAACATATCGATTTCGACGACTCTCTGTCTCTCTATTGTGCATCATGTTACAATTAATCTTTACTATTTATTTTTACACCACCGGCACCGTTGATATTAGCAACAGGACCTGTGTTTTATTTTATAGATACTAACATTGATCGTAGTATTACGTTTAAAACAAGTAGCGAAGTGCTTAGTAAATTTAAGCACATCAGGATGGTTTAAATTAAATGTTTTTGTGAAAATATACCTTACAAACAAGAAAAATATTCTAAGGTGTTTTGTTTTCACTCACGCTGACTGCAATGGCAACTCTCACATAGTAATACACTACCATCCTACTTATTTCACATCCGGACGCGTGTAAGCTTTTGTTTCTCAATCAAAATTTGTTTCGGACTCAGCATTCGATTATTTTGGTAATAGTTCACCGGTAGTCGTAATGTTGACCCCACAATTTTGGATTGGTATTACGATAATAATTTGGCGGTCAATTCGAGTCTATTATCTATGGGCATTAGGTACGTGCAGCTCGGGTCGCTACCGGACCGACGCCCACGCTCGGCCCACAATCGCAGTAATGGCGATCATTTCGCAACGGTCAGTGCACAATACGTGCACACACAATAGGGCAGCTGCACACTGCGCACTATGTGCCATTGCTGGACGATGGCGCGATGGCGTAGGTGTCGAGGGAAGAATAGTTGGCCGAGACGCACGCGACTGCACCGACCTTGTCTGTCGAATGATGAATGGTGACATCTTACGGCACGCACCGTTGTGTAACGTTCTTTTACATAAGTATACGAATGCTACACGAACGATCTGAGGTGTCTCATTTCACTGCGGTATTTATTGGTTCGATCGGAGTGAATCTAAAGTTTATTTTGGCTGAAAAGCAAACAAGTAAGTAATGATTGAATGTAATGTCTAATGTTGTTTCATTGTTGCAGTGTCGGGCCGCGGTGACGTCAGCAGCTACTTCAACACACAGATGGTGCTCGACCTGAACGGTACGTACTATATTTGTAAGCTCACTCACACCGCGGCCGGGTCGCGCCCGCACCCGCGCCTTTCCACAATATCGCCCGCACGGACCTGGAATACACCCGCTACATAATTATGTTTTTATACGTCGGCGACTTTTGAACGAAACGCGTGATTTACGGCTTCCTCCGGCTCGGCGCGTCGCTGCCTGTCCGCCGAGTCGCGCGGCGCGCGGCGTGCAGCGGCGCCGCCGAGCGCGCTTCCTCGCGATTAGTCGCGTCGTCGTCACGCCGCGAGACAAAACGACGACATAATTAAATTATTATAGATTTACAGCAGAGGCAGTTTTTATGGTGCGCATTGCCATAGCGCTGCCACACCGAAACATTTCTAATTTTCGACCAAAGTTGTTTTTTATTCGCGTTAATTACGAGATGAATGGACGGCGGCGCGGCGCGGGGCGGCACGGTTTTTGTGACGCGCGTGCGTCACGGCACTCACCGCGCGGCATTGTGCCGGCAGCCCGCCCCGCGACCCGCGCGAGGCACCCCGATCCCCGCACTATTATTCAAATCGGACGCGGCAAAAAAGGCGATAACATCGAGATTTTCCATCTGTCACACTCCATGGTCGTAACGTTCAGTTTTTGTGTGGTCGCCGGCAGCGAGCGCACCGCGCCGCAGTCGGTGCCACTAACAAACAAGGCGCTGCCTTATAAGGAGACGCGTTTTACACACCGTTGTTAACTCTACAAGTGTAGATGAAAAATACCTATTTGCAATTCCGTGTTTCTGCCGAGAAGCACCTCGCTATAGCTCTGGCGTCGACCACACGTCGACAGTACTGCCACACGTATAACTAAATATTACATCGTAATAGGTATAGTTTAGGTCAAATTTAATCACAATATACCTACTTTAATAATCGTAATGCCTGGTCCCCGGTACTGACGGTCCTCCGCGTAGCTGGCGACTCGGGCGCTCCCACGGGCGCCGCCGCGCGCCGTGCGCCGTGCGTGAGTCAGCAGCTTCCACGCCTCACTACAGCCTGCACCTCGTCGCGCGCCCCGCTGATAGATGTTACCGAATTATCTCCAAATTATACCTGAGTTTGTACCACTAAACTAGCCGCCGCCGCCGCTACCGAATTACGTGTTCTTTGTATGTGTGCCGCTGTGTGTGTATGTCGTCACACTCACACATGTGCAGGCCGCGAGACATCAAATAATTATCAATTTCGATACATTGTAATTTTGCTTTTCAGCTTAGAATAATCTGATCCGAGTTACCTAGTAATGGTTCGGTTAGTGTAGTAGGGAAATAATATGTATTATGTACGGTTGTAAGGCTAATTGATAAAAGTGTTTTTTTTGCGAGGTTGTATACACATACGGAATTAGCGAATTTTTCTCCGTCAATTGAGCCAAGTTTCAACTTGGCGCTTATGAACTACACACAGCAAAGATCTCATTTCTGACGCCATTGATATAAGACTAATTTGAGGACACCCCTCCATTGATAAAACCCGGCTCGGCATGCATGATGACAAACATCAAATTGTTGTACCGAGTCTGAGTGTACTTTGTGTCCGTGACTTGTATGTTTGTAAAGTTCCCCGCAAAACAGGGCTCGTATCCTAATGCGGGAGTCGTCATTACATATGTACCTAGTCTAGCCATAAATATTGTTACGAAGAAAAAACATTTTTTTTTATTGCAAATAATATTTATTACTTTTACAGTGTGTTAGTTTAATACATAAATAAAAAACAATTTAAAATATAAAAAGCTTATTCGAAGTGGTCTCCATTGGCTGCAACACAGTCCTTTAAACGTTGAGGCCAGTTATCAATAGAAGCACGCACTCTTTCCATGGGAAAATTCTTCACTGCCAATCGTATGGATTGTTTTAGGGACTCCAAATTATCATGGCGTTTAGAGCAAGCCATACTCTCTAAAACTGACCATAAATCATAATCCAGCGGATTAAGATCGGGACTAGACGACGGCCAGTCTTCAGCTCTGATGAAGTCCGAAACGTTCACTTCCAACCAAGACTGCGTGGACCGAGCTTTATGACCCGGCGCTGAGTCTTGTTGGAAGGACCATACTTGGTTATTGAACATGGTGTTGTTAAGGGGTTTAACTACCTTCTCAAGAATGGTATCTTGATACACTTGTGCCGATGTTTTGATACCTTTTTCACAAAAATATGGCTCAGTCACTCCTTCATAGCTAACACCCCACCAAACCATCACTGAAGTCGGATAATGCCCACGTTGCACTCTGTCGACTAATTGGGAAGCTTCCTTAGAGCTTTGAGCATAAATACGGTCATTTTGTTTGTTAAAATGTTGCTCAACTGTAAAGATTTTCTCATCCGTAAACAAAATTTTTCTGTGACCTCCCTTTGCGTACCGCTTCAGTAGTTGCTTCGATTTTACCACCCTATTCTTTTTTAAATTATCAGTTAAAAAATGACCAGTGCGTCTCTTATAGGCTGCAAGTCCTAAGTCATCTTTTAAAATGCGTGACATGGTTCTGGGTGCTATCTTCATCTCCCGAGATAAAATCTTTTGCTTTCGGACAGGATTTCTTCGAATTCTTTCCCTTACTGCTTTGACCACCATTTTCGTACGAACACTACGTGGACGGCCAGATCTTTTTCTGTCACAAACAGAGAAGGTCTCATTGTACCTATTAATAGCCCGGTACACAAACATTTGACTAATACCAAGCGTATGGAGAGTTTTAAAAATTACATTCGGCTCCATACCAACTTTGTGTAATGCAATCACAGCGATTCGGTTTTCTTTATCACCCCACTCCATTTTAATATAGCAAAATATTGTACAATGTATTGGCGCCAAAATTAGAAAATACAATGAACAATCGTATAAAAATGACAGATTCCAAATTCAAATGTAATATCTTTCTTATTTTTAATTGTAACAGTATTTATGGCCAGACTAGGTATATATTACTCACTCACTGAAAACGCCCATAACCTTCCAATAATTTCAATTTCGAACTGGTTGATACTGAAACAATACCAAAGTATTACTAAATGTTACTTACCAACGCCCCGTTTTTGGCTATTTATTCTGATGTTTTAATAGTTATTCTGCTTCGGGACGGAGACAAATCAAACATCATGAAAATCGGCCCGCCCCTTGTTCAATTATAAGACTTATAAGTATAACAACAAACCCGATTTTGTTTTATATATTTAGATTTACAATATTATGTTCAGAGAATGGACGTTGTTAAATGTAATATTCTAACGTGTTTCGTTTCGTACACTGTACCCGTACGGTGTCCGTCGGCGTAGCGACGTACATCGGTGTGCCAATAAAAATAGCTCGTTCGTATAAATATAAAATGAGGCATTCGTGGTGGATTCCAGTGCTCAGTATTGGTAGTGCGCACGTAGTAGAGTGGCCGACATAGTTCTGTATAATTTTCTATGTAAATGTAATCACTCGAAAGCGAGCAACATCTCCATACCGCCGGCCGAGCCGGACGACGCCGACGACTTACATTACACATGTGACGGCGCTCATGGTCAACATCGTGAACTTTAACATCGGCATCCATGTTTACTTCATGTAAGCGTTGTTTATAAAAATATATTTAATTAGATTCATGGTACAAAGAAAGCAATTGTTACGTTGAACTGAGCGAATCAAGCGGAACAGTAACAATGTTTTTTCTGGTCAATAAATACGTAGTTTTTCTGAGGACTGCAACTTTTACTTAAAATGCTTTGTGTACAGTGATTCAGAGCGAACGGCTCGTTCATAACAAGATATTAATAGTAATGTAATAAATTGTTAATAAACAACGATGGTGCAGTAGTGTCTGGACACTGTTACGGCGCGCGGCGTCACGCACGGACGCGTTTGCGACATCGGATCTTTTAGTGCCGGCGCGGTGGCGGCGACGCGACCTAGCGCTGGAAGATGTAGTAGGTACGCCAAATATTGCGTTGCAACTTGACGCCGATTACTCGCGTAAGGGCCAAAATATACATGCCTGTAGCTAGCAAACTTATGTAACAGCTAAGGAGCTATACATGAGTTTGCAGTTTGATTGTTATAGTAGTATGTTAGCCGATAAGTAACAATGACAATTGGCACACCTACAGGAATGTGTAATTCCTATAAGTTTTCTGATAGAGATTTCTATCGTAAATTTGTAGCATAGCTAGTTAGAGAGCGACGCGACAAAACCAACTATTAAAATGTTGATAACACAATATTATCGCACATGACACCACTATAAAGCAGTTGGAGTCTTCAGTGCGCGCTAGACCTTAAGTGTATGGCGCGGCGTCACATTGCATCACGTGAACATTTGAAATCTTTAATTAACTAAATTAATTATGAAAGAGCGTTTCAGCACCACTCGGCGGGTGTCACGTTCAATGCGCCCGCGCAACTCTCGACACTACCTACTACCTAGGTATTCTATGTTTTGATTATAACTTCAGATGTGGGTTTAGTTGTTATTATTTTAATTACCTCAATGTAAACTTAATTTACGTATAATTAAAAATAATAACAACAGTATATTACTCAACAGTGAAATAAATAAGGCCGGCTACAAGCTCAATCGCATCTAACTATTATTTTATTATTCAATAAGTGCCTACCTATTAATATATTTATATGTTTGTTACACACTACTGTAGTGAATATTTTTTCTAATTTAATGAAAACGCGCTATGTTTAACATAATATAATGGAATAAAACATATTTTGTCTTCTTAAGGAAAGTAGAGCCATGTCTTCGCTCTTAATGATAGTAATGTCTATTTTAAAATTATTCTAATTTAGGTACTTTCAAAATGGTATTAATGAAACAGATGCTTTGTCCCTACAATACAGATTCACAGCATCTGTGCAAATTAGTATTCCTGTAAACGTTTGTACGATATGTTTAGCTTGGTTGTGTCTGATAAATGTAGGTATGTTAAACCAGAAACAGAAACATGTAACTCATTCATTACAAACAAAGTCTTACAAAAGTGCCCAAACTTGGCTTGGCTCCGTAATAAGTATTCAAGTCCAGGAGCGTCATTTCTGACAAAATTTAAATGAGTAATTATTTCACAAAAGTTTAACACATCTACATATCAAAATTAATTACGTTTTGCATATTATACCTACTGCCCATACTTATACATCATTATTTTAATTATGAATATGATGAGCGTACGCAGAGCAATTATATTTTGACATGAGATTACCCGCTATTTATGGACGTTCGGCGTTTCATTCATTATAATTAGTTTTCCCCTATTATACTTATATTAAGTAATAATATAATGAGTTAGTTTGCATACAGACAAGATTCTTATCTCTGAATGGAAGCGTTGTAGTCGACCGTATTGCTTCAGTTACCACTTGTTATAATAAAATTAACTGTACAAAACTTACACTTTGTTATCCAATAACCCTAATACTAATTAAGTATTTGATAAATAATTTTTCACCTTCTGATAGCAAGTTGTCGTAGCAAGAAGCAAGCAAATCTAGCGAAACATTTCCGCATTATCACCTTTGCTGCCATCCACTCTAATAATTCTGACTGTATTACATTGATTAATTTCGGTACACACCTAGATAGATAAGTTCTCACAAAAGAACATGTGCTATTTTTATCGCAACATTAGGACGGTCTAATGAGAATGGTGCACAAAACCATTGATTTGTATTAACGTACTACGAACTTAGTAAATATTATCTCGATGATTATAAGCAAGAAGTTTTGTTTGTTTGAATGAGATAAAATTTGTTTAGTTCAATATTCGGTTGTCCTGGCGGCCGTTTAAAGTTGTAGTTAACGTTCTTAATAGTTCATTATTGTTGATGGCGATTAGCATATTGCAGCGGCTGCCTGGACGCGTCGTCATCCCTTCCCTCGTGCCGATTAACAGATCGGTGATTATACAATTAGTAACAGTTAAGAGCGGCGATACCATCGGCACGTCCTCTGGTCTGATTGTGACATTGACATGACGCACTTAAAACAGCCAAGGAACAATGTGACCATAACAAAATACTACGTTCATTTTTTACTTTCTTATTTACTGTTGTTTTGTGTCTAATCTAGACTCGTTTTATTGTAAGACTAGGTATTTTGGATAAGTTCAGGTCATGTTTCCATTTGAAATTACTTTAAAGTTTAGTTCCGTAATGATGTACATTATTTTGTATTTGTCATTAAACTTGTCCTAATTCATAACCTAGCACAAGTTCTTTGCCACGAAATGCGTAGGGTTTTGTTATGTGATTGTTTATGTATACGCTGTAAATGTATGTGTAACAATACGTTGCACCAATTTAAGTATGTATGTAAGTTACGTAACAAAGTAATCTCTACCGTTAAGTAAAGGTAAAGCCAAGCATGTACTAATCAACATATTCTATTATTCGGAGCTCTCATTCAAATCTCGCTAATTACAAGTCGCTGTTTCGAGCCCACATTGTGTCCGTTACTCATTTAAATTGTTAAAATATTCTCAGAACACGCTTTGTTCATTAATTTCATTATTATGAAGGTTTTCAATAGCGATACGTTTACTCAAATGTGCCAGCTCTAGTTAACTGCTACTAGTTTTTGCACGAGAACCCAATAGAATTTTAATTAACAATTAACATTATATACATAAAATTTTCTGCCTAGGTATTTGTGATTTAATATAATATGTAGAGCAGCGCAGGCGTGACTCATAATCTGACTCACTCATCCTTAGCCCACACTCTAGATATTGCCAGTTAGATAGTAAGCTGTTACTATAGCTGAAGGACAAACTACGAAAGCGCAATATTGCCAGCGGCTATTAAAAATTACACTTCAAATATAACGGAATAATGTGTTAGGTACGACCATAAACCTGTGTGTGTCAATATAGTATATACCTACTAATATTATGGTAGCGAAAGTTTCTGAGGATATATTAACGCATTAATTTACAGCAATGGGGTAGAGCCGCGTCATGTGTCTAAATTAATCATAACCGGGTGAAAAATGAATTCATAAACATATTTGGTACGTTACATAACCCAGCCTATAGCTGTATTGGTTAGAGATGTGGCGCACGCTCACCGCGGCGCGGGCGCAGGTCGACGCTCAACGCTTGCATTTTTTGGCGCTCCTCTCTTGTAGGTACTCTATATGTAATAAATGTTGATAAACTTGCCGTGGTCACGGGTAGACTGCCGATATATATATATGACCCGATTAAGACCCGTTAATATTCATAATATAATGTCAATCTAATAATAATATTTAGAGTATCACATGCGGCACAGTATTCTGGCTGAGATCGAATAACAATATAACCCGCTAAGCATATTAATAGTAATAAATTTAAATATAGTTTTATTTTTTAACTAATTTAGCCTTCACTTGTAGCTTTGTTGGAAGCATTTAGAAAGTAGGTAGGTACCTAATCGATTTTAATTGGCTTCTAATTATCTATTAAGCTAACTTATAATTGAATCTTTGTAAGTACCTACCTACCTGAAGGTGGAGGTGTGAAATCCGCCATGACAAAATGATAATGAAATTTATGATCGGCCAGCTCTGGTGTTCATTACTGCTGAGTAATAACAAGGATTAAGTTAATCAACTAATTAACGTTAGTAGGATTTTTTATAGATTTATAAAATTTGAATAAGTAGTCAACGTCCTTTAGACGTTGCAAATAATGGAATCTACCAATCATGCAAAAGTTGTTGATAGTGAACAATATGCAGTGACAGTAAACAGTTGACACTAGGCGTCGTGCCGTGCGTCGTGCCATCGTCGCGGCGCTCGGCGTGTGAATTGATTGTTTGCAACTGTTGCAGTAGTCCGCTCTCTCCTTAACTACCTATCGCATTAGGTACTATTTTTTAATTGTAATAATTTAGCAGAAACTGGTCAAACCTTGTCGTATGAAACGGTCAAGCACGTTGTTGTGTATAATCCGTATGTTCCGTACCACATGCATGCGGCGCGGCTCGCCCGCACCCGCGCCGGAGCGCGATGCGCCCGACGCGCAACACACCACCTCATTAAGCCGGAGGCGCGCATCTCATTAACGCCCAAAAACGCGAGCAATCTCTAGTTATGGTCACGCCGTGTACTCGCTCGCGCCGCAGGAGACTGGCCTCTCGTCAACACATTTACATGCTATTTAGGGCCAGGAACTGTGTGCCACCGAACGCCAGCCCGCATCTCCCCGCGTATATATTTGCATGCGTTCGTCTACCTGCGCACGCGCATCTGCCTGCATTTTTTCCATCGGGTACGGCAACAATCGCTCTTGCATATTTCTTTCTATTTCCATTAGTTTTTGTCGCCCCGCGCCGGTGAGACGTGAATAAGATTTTTTTCTGTGAGATTTATTGCAAAACGTGCATTAGTCTGTCGAAAATATTACAATAGAGGTATGCTAATGGTGCCGGCGATGTTAACGAGGTGCGGGACGTGACGCTGCGCCCGCGCACCTACCACGCGCTCTTCTGTAGGTACCTACTGTCGCATAGGACAATCTTTTTCAGTCAATATTTAACATCGTCACGTAAAGCACAATTGTTAAAGTTATACTAACCTAGATAGAGAGTTAGATATAGGTACACAAACACTATGTGCATATGGCAGGTATGCAGTACAAAATGATCGTAGAGCCCGTCCGCCGCTCGTGTGGGGTGCCTGCCTATACAAATGAGTGGTGCCAGCGACGAGCAGTGAACAGGCTAGTTGCGTGGTCATCGATCTCGTGCTACTAAAGAGCACTTAACTTGAACATTACAATGCACAACACTTGTTATTGTTCGTGGCGCACCTTTCCTCTAGAACTGCTCCATCTCGTGCGATGTGATGTAAAGATAACGCGATATTAACCTCGCCCCCCCCCCCCCTCCGCGCACGTCCCCGCTCCGTGCGTTTCATTAAACAATATTAACGACCGCTTTGTGCACCACTTATACTTTGTACTTAAAGAATAACAATTCATAACTTGAGCACCATCTACGAATGAAATACTCTTTAAATCCTAATGGAATTAAATTATTATGAAAATATATATATTACGGGTCTTAATCGCGTGAATAATTTAAGGTAATATACCTTGTTTATTGCCCGACGTTTCGACCGTATTGCAACGGCCGTGGTCACGGGTAGACTTAGATTATATTAACATTTAGACTTTCGCATTGTATGATTAAAAATACTTGTATGTATAACACCTTGTTTTATACATACAAGTATTTTTAAATTATAGCTGAAACGCTGATTGTGTCAAAAATCAAGAATTTATACTAACATTTGAGAGTGCAAAACACTACGATGATGTTGGTAGTCTAATGTTGTTGTACAAAATGTCGTCAATTACAAAATCACTTAATTACCTTCAGTAAAAATGTACCTACAATACATTTCTAACCTAGTAACTCTAAATTGTTTAGACAATGTTTCAATGAAGTTAATCTAACAACTACGACTTTTAGCTAAGTCATGTCTGTTACTGATTCATCGATTGTATAATTCTTTCAAACAGTTTTTTTTTTATCAATATAGGTAGGTATATATAATACAGATTAATTCCTTGATATAGAAGGTGTTTAGTTTAATATAACGGCAAATTCCTGGTAAACCTTATAATTTTTCGACGTTTAGTATATATTCATTTTTTCGGCTTCGTTGAACGTTCCTGATATAGAGGGTGACAGTTATAAATAACCTTCTGAGTGCTCAAGTACCTAGTGATGCTCGGTGTACATGACTGACATTTATGTCAATCGAGTCTGACAAGTGCAGTTATATAAATAGTGGGCAGTCGTCAGCTGCCAGTGGGCCCCGGGCCCCGGGCCCCGGCCGACGGCAACCATTATAATATTACATCGACACTGCGTACGTACTAAATACATAATTTATAATTAAACAGACATAATTATACGCGTGAAGAATCAAGATGAGCGGAACGGACAGTGCGGTGTGCGGTGTGTGCGATGGCCGCCGTACCCACTACGGTTTCAAGAAATATCTAAACGTAATAAAATTATGACCTAATTATGACACTAAATCACCAGAAAACGCATATTCCTTTTATTGAGAAGCGTTGAACTTAAGCAATACACGTGGATATTTTTGTTGTTAACACAAATAAGATTAATTGTAATTTTAAGTGCCTTTGTTAAACACCAAGTGAAGGCCAAAATTTGTTTCAACTCATTCGTCATAATTATATATATTTTCGTTTGAATAAGTTAATTTTCATTTGAATGAGTTCAGCAACTGTGCGATTAAAGTTAAGTTACGCTAATATTTACTCGAGTTCATCCTCGACCAAATGTTTAGTGTTCAGGTAAGTTTTACTTACAAAATTATTCGCAACTTATCTAAAAAAAATAATTGAATAGGCTCCGAAACTATAGGACCGATTTAAAAAATTCTTGCACCATAAAAAGCTACATTATCGGGGAGTAACATAGGTTATATTTTATTAGATATATATCAGGACATAATTGCGTGAATTATTTAAAGGACGATTTACGAACCTTTTATTTACCCGTCGTTTCGATCAAATTGCACCGATCGTGATCACGGGTCGACTGATGGCAGCAGATATTTTATTGTCAAAAATTTGAGATCCCCACCAAAATTACAATAATGTAACTCAAGGTATAAAATGCTACCATATGACACCCGTGCGAAGCCGGGGCAGGCAGCTAGTAATATTATAAAGAGAAAATATTTGTATTTTTGTATGTTTATAAGTTTAACTATCTCTTTAGTCTTTACTGTAAAATGTTCTGCGCACACGAGCATAATATTGCAATTTTTTTTTTCTTTCACACATTAGCACAATTTGATTTATTTACCTATTTTGAGGTTGGTGCCAATTAAGCTAGCCCTCTAAATAGTTTAAGCGCCCAAACAACTCAGAGGACTATCTTAATTGGCGTCAACTATGTATGTTTGAGGACACCCTTTAATTTGCATTTTTTTTATTTTTTCGGAACTTTTCAAGATCTTTCTTTTTCAAAAACAAAAGATTCGCTGAATAACTTTAAAAATAATGATGTTAAGATTATTAAAAATATATATTTGACATGTTCACAACAAGCCCTTTTCATCTGATATGTTACACGAAAAATTTTGCGAAACTTTTTTTTAATTTTCTAGTTTGCCCCCCAAAAGTGGCGCTTAAATTGAAAACTCTTCCAGTGTCCCAAATTTGAACTTAATCGTTCCATTAGATTGGGAGCGAATTAGCTGCGATAGACGGACAGACAGAAACTCGAGTGATCCCATAAGGGTTCGTTTTTACTTTTGAGGTAGGGAACCCTAAAAAGACTAAGTGACTAATATAGTCAGTGTGGTGACTCGCTCCCCAAGTACATACTAACATTTGCCGCACCAGTCTACGTTAACAGTAGTTCAGATATAAATCACTATCAAATAACATTTACTTTTTGTGCTTCATTATTAAATTTGTGATTTTACATCTCTTGATCGACACCTAATTTTGTAGACACTAGAGTGACGTCGCCCAGAAACGATTCGGTTTTATAAAATACCCGCAAAAAGTAGCGCAGTCTTGTCCACTTGACACTATAAGTTTTTTCATAGAGTTATTTACCTATTCAGTTAATCGAAGTACTCGGAGACGAACCTCAATAAACTCGTATATATTATTTAACAAATAATACGTATTATATTACCATGATAATGATAAGTACACATTTTTCTATTACGAGTAAGTTAGTAATAGTAGTGGTTGTTGTTTACATCTTAAACGTTCGTGAGCACATCGCTGCACGATGGCGTGCGGAGGAGCCGCTTGCTTCCCTTAAATGTTAAATAAACTGCCCGAGCTATAAATATACGTAACGGCGATAGACGCGCGCGCTCACACACACACACACACACACACACACACACACACACACACACACACACACACGCGCGCGAGCAGTTTGCACATACAGGGACGCGTCACTGCGCTGACGCTGCTCAATTGATGTGTCAATTGTCAGCTCCATGGCACTACGACATTAAGCTATCAAGTTTGAAATACGGCACATATATTATATTATGTATAATCGTTCCTCGACGTTCAAGATAAGTGATCTCGGTACGGCACCGACCCGGGCCCGGCCGGCTCTGATCAGGTATGATCACCATTAATACCTTATTATCTAGTCGCGCAGGGTGCACAGGTAGTCGAACGTCGCCTATTGTGCGAGTGCCCCGCGCAGTGATTGATACTGCGTCAGCGCATTCTGACAAAAAGCTTCCTGGCAAAAAACGTTAGCAAACTGTTTGAACGTATGCAAATACTTTGTTGAGTTGCCACCGCGAACAAAACTTTATTTACATTGACATTAGGTGTATGTTAGTATATCATACAGAGGTGCATTCGTGCACATTTTTTTCCACGTGCGGTCGTTTCTGAGCCATGCGTCGAATGCGTCCCGTGTGCGCTCGTAAATTTCAACATTGCGATATTCACAATATTCCCGCATTCTAATTTCCCAGAAAGCGATGCAAGGACCCACGAAAGGACCGCATGATCGATAGATCCCCAAAAATGTACGATTCACACGGAGAATGCTTCTCGTAATAAATTTGCATGAGACTCGTTTAATTTATGTCGTAATTTCCATCAAGGAGCCATTAAAACATGCTCATTAGTTTCGTAATAAATTCTGTGTGGAAAAATTATGGTCAGTTTTTGTGATTATTGTTTTTGTGATGCCCTGACCACGAATAATTATGTTTAGAAACATGCTGACAACTTCATGGAATTATTAATTTAATTAATAAAAACTGCGTACAAGTAAAGACTCTACAAAATCGTATATGCATCATGCTCAAGGTGTAAGCGCAGTGTGATGCCTCGAACATACGTACAGGTCACTGTGGTACTGCTGGACTTGAGCGCGGTACGATGAGCTGGTAGCACGGCAGCAGTGACATTGAACATGACATTGTGGCAATACATAACACAGAGGTGGGCTCCACTAATTATGTAGAGTATGTTAATGGCGCTTACATACGCCGGCTAATTATCTAATTAACATATTATTAGCTCTGAATATAATTCAGCGTTCAGGTGTATGCGAGTTTTATGAGCGGCTCTGCAGCGGTGACGCCACCGATCCTACAAGATAACGTTCCGTTCAACGCATCGTAACCGCTTATCTCAGAATCCAT
This sequence comes from Herminia tarsipennalis, assembly GCA_945859575.2. Classification (NCBI taxonomy): domain Eukaryota; kingdom Metazoa; phylum Arthropoda; class Insecta; order Lepidoptera; family Erebidae; genus Herminia; species Herminia tarsipennalis. Next base: position 262,923 of record OX243834.2, on the reverse strand, counting down.
CTGGCCCGTTTTTGTTACTTTATTTATGTACAGTTATGAACTACAACAAAATTCTGTGACGTCAACACTGCCACGGTCTGCAAAACTGATGAAAATATTGGTTCCGATGTTACAAGTAGAGCGGTCAAGTTCGGGCGGCGGGCCAGACGACGACCGAGGTGACGAGTGCGACCCGTTACGCTGCGCGCGCGCTGGCGGCTCGTAGCTAGCAGCTAAAGGTCGCGCCACCCTCGCGGCACAAGCACCGTTACTCGCTGACCCTCTCACCGTGTCCGGACGCGGGAGGGGGGAAATCACCTGACATTTGAGTTTTTGCGCTAATGCAGGGTGAATAATGTATAATAGAAGCTAGACTGGTCTAGCCCCGGGGTGGGGGCGAGGGCGCGAGTGGCTGCGCGCGCGCACCATTCATCGCGCGCCACCACGCCGCCATGGAGCCCGGTGAGTCCAGCATTTGTTACATTTATCTCCGTGTCACTAACAGTTTTAGGATTTCATTAGGGCAGCAATGCAAGTCCCACTATCTAACTAACATTGTGTAGCGGACTTCGCCGCTGCCGCCGCTCGGCGATCCAATGCCTCTTCTACGAATTGAATATTGTTTTATTATTTTTACCGTTAACAATCGTTATTATGTTCTTTAAAATTAGGAAATATTTTAAGCAATTACAGCTGACATCGTGCCGGAGAAAGCGATTGTTGTAAAAAAACATTCGGTTTGTGACAATGAGACTTTGCCGCGACTTTCTAATTTATTGCTCAAACGAAGGAATCGTTAAAAAACAGAAAAACAATCGAAAAGTAATAATCGCAAAGCCGTCAGTGTGCGTGGCCCGTTAGCCGAACTCGTAGTCGGACAATGATGCGCTGAGCGGCCGACCGACCGCCCGATCCATTCTACGCCAACACAATTAATAACCCAGCACTCATTATACAATCTGTAACAAAAAACAAGAGACGGTTTTATAACGCAATAAACGAAGAACTTTCGCGCGAGTCTTTTTAAAAATGCATGCGATTTCGCTACGGGTGAGAGCCGGCGAACTTCGGGACATCTGACATCGCCCTTTAAGTGGCAAGTGTCCCGTCGACCTGCCGGACGCCCCGCGCAGCTCTGCAGAGTGCGGGGTCGCGCCATTCAGTGGTTGCTCCACATACAATTAGGTGCGGCGCGGAGGGAGGCAGCGTGACCTTTGCGCGGTCCCGTTACTGCCACCTGCAGGACGTTGGCGTCCCGCTAGCCTCGCGCCCGCTAACTGTCGCACCCAGCGACCGCCGATCACAACGATCAAACAAATAAATAAAACAGATCCTCTACAATAACTCGCCACTTCGTCGTTTTGTTAAAACTTTCGTGCTCGCTCAATTATAAAACTTTTATTTTCCATTCATCATTTCAGAAATCCTAATTTAGTTTGTCGGCGACATTTTTTATGACATAAGATATTGCCTTTCTTTACAAATTTCGTTGTCACTAAATTGAAATGGCCCGTGCGTGAGTTCGATCCGGATCAATCGACAGATTATATCTACCGTTACTCAGTGATAAATGAACGAGCTCGGCGGCAACAAAACAACATTATAATGGGCTCTGTTGCTCAGAGCAGTGATCAAAATTTGATCATCGTTTTGTGAATGCCGCAGTAGGAGTACGTCGCGCTGAGGCGCGGCCCGGCTGCGGAACGGTATCACAATGTGATTATGTGCGAGATGGTCCGTAAGTGTCGGTTGCGAACCAATCAGTTTGGTGCAAGAATCAATCGCGCAGTAATGCGATCCCATCAGAATAACTTGTTACATTCAAATGACGGGCCGGCGCATCGCACGTTCTTAGATCTACTACAAAACGCTGACAATCAGAAGCTACACCGCAGTATTTTGAATCGTTTTACCTGTATCACATTTGTTTCGGTAACGCGTCACAATGAGTGCCATCTTTCATGTATCGCGACCATCAACTAGACGGGACACGGATTAAAAATAGAACATTAGCAAAATTACAAGATAAACCAATATAGGTCCGTTAAAATTGAGTCAAAGTCGTTCTCGACTTTGTGTTACTTAGTATAGAGTCTTGACTCGTCCGTATTGATTGCTATTTATAAGCTACAATTTTCGAATTACCACCCTGCTATAAATAGCGTTACACATAATCATTTGTAATATATTGATAACCTCCCGCTCGTGATTTCTTTACATTGCACTTAACAACTTTGTAATTGAGATTTGAGGGGTCCCTGACTCAGCGGCGACCGAGTAGATTGAGATGTTTGCGAGGTTAAGCATCCATACCACTGTCGGTCCATAGATGGGTAACCGTTCTCCAAATATGTCACACCCCTCCGTGCCTCTGATAGCACGTTAAGCATATCGACTGCTTCGGTCGTGTCGGATCCGCCCCTCGGGCTACAAGAGTGAGGGAACAGGGTGCACTTGTGTCTGCGCATATACTGTGCACTATAATGTCTACTGCGTAGTTAGCTAGTCTCTGATGAGAATGGCCGCCGTAACCGAAATCAGTTAAGAGACCATTATATTATTTTGTAATTTTTTTTAATCCTTTATCATATCTACCAACTGTTTTTGAAGTATAAGCATAACCACCGGTAAAATAGTCTATAGACTATTTTACCGAAGTAAAATTGTAGTTCATTGTCAGGTTTAGAGCCTAAACTTCATGTTTAGGCTCTAAAAAACAACAATTTTACATATAAAACAAAAACAACGATTTTACTCCGGGGTCTCACAGACCCCTTGTTCGCTCTAGGAAAGAATCACGTGTGGTAGGTGGGAGTGTGTAAAAAGTAGGTGGTTAAAATATTTTTTTTTTTCAAAATAATATCCTGAAATATGCCAACCTTGCCAACAAGCCAAACTTTGCCCGAAGGACCATTTATAAGCATAGTTTTGATTTGCAAAAATATCTTAACATTACGGCAGCATTGATTGACTTTGATGGAAAGTAGGTTATATTATATATATGGAAACACTGACTATTGTGTTTGTTGCTTGTTGGAACACGTCGAAAGAGGGCATATTTTTATGGCAAATTTAAGTGCCTAGTATATTAATGTTAATGTCATTATTCAGCAGGGTCTTTTAAAACTTAAGTTCTGATGATGGGTAAAGTTATTAGGTTTAGGTTTAGGGTTAGCACATTACAAAACCTTGCATTTTTTTCTTTTTGGTAATTTATGGCTACGGTTGAACTTATTTAATTTAAAACATATTGGGTATTTAATTTATAAAATTCTATTCTATTTTCGTCCCACTCTTAACACAAGCCATTGAGCTTAGCTAGAGGGGTTAACAGGATTTCTAGTAATGTTGGACGAAAAACCCACATTGCTAGTTATTTAAAAAAAAAAAAAAAAAAAAAACTGGGTCTCAGTGACCAGCTCCACACTACCTTATAATTAGAACTTTGTTAATTATTCTTTTACTGGCCGGCCCCGTAGCCTTGTTGGTTACTAGCAGTTGGTTGTTAGCAACAAGTCTTCTGACTTTAAATTGTTAATCAGTAAAATGTTAAAAAAATAATTATTTAAGTGGCCACTAATAAAAATATTCATTCATATTTCACATTTTTTTAGCTTTTTTCATAAACGAGTTACTTGACTTGATCTCTATCAGTAGTACCTAAGTATCTGCTTTATATATATATTTTTTTTTAACATAAAGCGTGATACTTTTTTGTACATTTTTCTTATTACTTACCTAAACATATACATTTTTCGTAGATAGGAAAATAACAGAATAATTTTTACCATGTGCCAACCCTAAAAGGCGATTGTGGCGAAAAAAATGTAGATTGTATGAAAAAGTGAAAAAACCAGGTCAACATTGCCCAATTATTTTAGTACAAAACTTTTCATAGTGGCGATTACATTCCTAAAGTAAACGCCATCTTTACCATAGTTTTTATGACATCTGCATACGGGCCAAATTTGCGTCAGAAATCAAGTTGGCTAAACACCAGATAAATTTGCCCGCCAACAAAAATATTGAACTAAATGTTGATTATTAGTAAATTTATTGCTTATTTATATTATTATGAGCTATACTAGCACATGTACATGATCTTACGGTTCGAGTTGATGAAGGAAAATACCTACGTCTCCATAGAAAAATCGTGTCATAAAAGTGGGTATTATTGGCATGTTTCTCGGTATTGCAAATTTATTGGGTGTAATGGAAAGAAGCCACAAGCTGGTAGTTATCAGTATTTTACAAATCAACCTGTATTGATATCTAACCTACATTACACACTTGTTATTAAACTGGTATAATTATTTAAATGAATGAACTTCTAAGAAACTATTATAATATTAAATATGTATATTTCGGGACGGTTAATCGCGTGAATTATTTAAAGGTACGAACCTTTTATTTACCCGACGTTTCGATCGAATTGCACCGATCGTGGTCACGGGTCGACTGGTTAACTATTATAATGTCAAGTTGCAAATTCTTTATTGACGTTTTTAAAATGATCCACGAATACTTAAGAGACTACGAGAAAGTTCCCGCATTTTAAAGTGTTGAAAACAACTGACTTTCCTTCCTTCGAATGCTGCGTACTGACATAAATACATATTTGTCAACATTCAAAATTGTTAGCGTGACGCTAAGTCGGGTTACAAGAACGCTGAGAACGAAATACTCATGGTTGTGGGTTCAAGTCTTTAAATATGAAATGTTTCCTTGCTTCCTTTATACGTTTTAAATTGGTATGTAGCAAAATCGATGTGCAATTTAAAGGTTGATTGAAACGGTCTGAGGAGATGAGTACCTGCTACTTGTAATAATATCTAGTGTGAAAGACGAGCGAATTATGCAACATTTAAGAGTCGTGTAACGGTACGTGGTGGTCATGTCGGGGGTGAGTGACACGTGTTGATATTTGAGCGGCGCGTGCGCCCGCCGTGAGCATCGCGCTGCACCTGCGCAGGCGCCGCGCGGCGCGGTCAAGGCCGCGCTCGTGAGGGACTAGCCGCTATACCTTGCATACTTCATCGATCGTGATGACAAGTCGGTAAAATTATCAAATGGCCTGCTGGTCCATTGCTTGGTGACCCTGACTGCTATGCTAACGCAGATATGATGACTGCTATGCTAACGCAGATATGATTCTATTAATCTTGTATGATGGGCACGATTGTTTATTCTGTGTCTGAGTGTAATTTATGAAAAAAATCCAAATATGTATTTAGAAATAGGTACCATAAAAATGTCTAATAGTCGTCGTTCTGCTTAGTTTGTAATCTTGAATTCTTTATAGAATTTTATAAGCTACGGGTCTTAATCGCGTAAATATTTTATTTGAAGGCCAAATAATAAAGACTAAATAAAATTCTATAATGTGTACAAATCGCGAAAGTTTACGAACATATATCTCAGTTTCACAAATTTCACGTATTTCATTTCATGTACTGTCACACGTTATATACGAAACTGTGAATATAATGGCAGCTCAGGTTGCCGCTATTATCACAACACAACTCACTTTTTTGACCTATTAATTTTTCAGATTAGATGATTCGATTTTCACATTAAATAAACTTAAGTCGTGAATTTATAATTTTAAATTTTGGTCGGTATCCACGGTACACAGGACATTCTTATTCAAGGTTCAATAGGTAAATTAGGGTCCGCCTACATAGGTCGCCGTGCGTGTGTCGGTCGGTTCTCGGGCGAGACGATTGCGTGCGGCCGGCGAGAGCGTCGCATCATTCACTTATAGAGTGGAGAGAGTCAAGGGCGTCGTCGGGAGGATATCCTTGATTCTGTCCAAGAGAGCTCATCGCGTCGGAATGTGCGGCGGCCGCGCGGCCGCGTGGGGCGCTCAACTCGCCGCTTCCAGCGAGTGGGCGAGCCGCACGGTCAGCTCGGCTCAGCTCAAACATCAATATAACTGCTCTACTCTATATAGTCGAGAAAACCGACTACACTTTTAACGTAAAATAAACCCTAAAGAAATCTAATTGGCTAGGCTGACTAATCAGGCTTCCTGTCGGCCCATCTCTACTAATAAGTATTATATCGCGTTGCCGTGGGTCAAGGATATATGAGCCACGCAGTAATCGATCCCGCGACCCAGTCCCCGTGCAGTCTCGAGCTCGTAAACATCGTCAGCGTCAGCTCGTAACGCGCCCCGAGGGAGGAGCGCCCGCCGCGCGCCGCGTCCTGTCGTTGTCACCTCACATATATTACGGCGCCACGGTACGCGACAAGCTTGTAATTCACGACACCTAACAGACGATACAACCGCTCGACTGTAGATCAATGTTTAATCGACATAGCGTCAGTGTTACGACGACCTAGCAATATCTGTTCAATAACATACAGAACACGTAAGGGTGAGTGTACAATGATAGAATCATTTACCCCCTTTACATCATATATTAACAGGAATAAACAAGCAAATGTTTTGCACTCTATTTATCGTCTATTCATTTTATATTATATCAAAGTAGAAAAGAAGCAGACTAAACATTCGTTAGTAAAACGCTGTTATTGAAGTTTATTGAATAAGGGGGTTGGTTTGCATCAAAGATGTAAATGCACAATTATGTACACGATGCATGAACACGTATCATAAACATAAGTAAACTATTATATAACTATTAGTAATAAAACAATAGGTACCTAATTAAAATAACAATAATGGACGATCTACAACGATTTCCAGTTCAGCTGGCCAAGTACTGCAAAATTATGTAAACGCAGTAATAAACAATATCCTAACTCACTTTTATGTTGCATAAATGGAACTAAAAAGATACATAGTTTTCATACTGTTTATTGTTGCATTACTAAACTATGCAATTGTTAATTTAAAAAATAGTTTCATATTCCCTACTCTTTATAGTATTTAGTATCCGACCTCCACATTCGGTAGTGCGTCGTCATCGTCGCCGTCGGTCAGAGTCCCTTCTACAATTTCTGTAATCATGTACTGAGTGCTTGCATTGTCGTGATACTGTTGACAAAAGAGGCCTTTTTAGATGTTTATGACATTGAATGGCTGCTAATTTAGTAGCTGGTTCAGACTGCTCAACAATAAGCTGTGGGTTTGATTTCCGCCTCGGATAAATCGCGCACTTGTTTATTATGTGTAATTTATCTAAAATATATTGATATTTAATTAGGACTATAAGTACCTAAGTATGTTTATCTGTTGTCTGGTTGCCATAGTATAGACTTTGCCTAGATTTGATTTTCAAGTTCTATTCAGTTCTGTTGCAAGATATTTATATGTTTACTAGCGGCCCGTCCCGGCTTCGCACGGGTAGGCATGGGATCCCTAATTTTTTTAGTAATTGCGACTATAATTAAAGATCTAAGCTATCCTATCTCTCAAGTTGGACCAAACTGCATATTGCGTGCAAATTTGAACGAAATCTGTTAAGCGGTTTAGGAGTCCATCGCGGACAAAGGACGGACAGGAGATTTATATATATTAAGATTTATTAAGTCCGCGCGTCACGTGGTCGAATCCACCGCTCAACTCGCCTAATTATTGAAATAAAACTAGATGTACAGTGTGTATAGATAGAGCGATAGCTGCATTATAATATGTATTGCGATAAGCAGACTAATTAGAGCGGCTGTCAGTCATAGCTCCGCTCATTACCGCTGTAATGTTACGAGTGCGCCAATATGCTAATGAGCACGCACCTACACCTACCTCTAATGAAACGCGCTGCACTGTCTACTGAGTACCTCGACCTGCCTACTGCGCGGCCCGAGCCGTGCCGGCAGTGTCTGCAACCGGTCGATCTGATGGTACGACGTTTAAAATTCTCAACACTGAAACTGAAATACCGTCGACTAGTCTAGTGTTTAAGCAAGAACGTGTTACTGTGATAGTCTATAATATTACAGTGCCACAACGTATCGAGAGTGCAGAAGTAAGATTCATTCGTATTTCGCTTTAGCAACGCACACGTAGACATCGCTCACGGACACGGAAACTCACAACACCTTGAGAACCAAGTAGTTCGAAGGTGTTTGTATGAAGCCTACCTTCTATAGTCTCGGTGTTTAGTGGCGGTGCGGTTGGTGCGCGGGTGCAGTCGCGGTGTCGCGTGGGTCTCACAACGCGAGTGCACAATGGAGCCGCGCTTAATTACTCCACATGTAATTTGTACTACAGTGAGAATTAATAATAACTATGAATAATTATCTAAATATTAAAATGAGATCGCCATTTTCAATTATCAGACGCGCGGTAATGAGCTCGGAGTGAGCAACGGTTCCGCTCCGAATGTGACGCGCCGCGCCGCCATCGACGTCGGCAGCGGTCGCGCGGTCGGGCCGGCCCGAGCCGAGCCGAGGGATGAGCACTTGTTTGGATAGAGGAAGGCAGTGGGGACTGAAGGTGATGTTAGAGACTTATGCTAATCATAATGCTCATTAATAATTGTGTACTTCGCAGCGGGACGTCGTGAACTAATTAGTAGGTAGGTATACTTATGATTCAACCGTTAAGCGTGGTGCCCTAATGCACATGCTCACGCGCCGGCGGAAGGCACTGTGGTAGTGGGGCATCACGCTCTACACGTACTAGTAGATGCTTGAAGCGATGATCGTCTATAGAGCCAACGTACCATTACCGGTAGTTAATCGCGGGATTGTATGCGCAGCGTTTTCAACTAACGTACCTACGCGTAGAAAGTGAGACAGACTGATACCTAAGAGTAATGCTAAAAGTCAGTTAGAGTTGCTACACACATAAGCGGGCCGGCATCAATCAGCACAGCCGGCCGGTAAAACCGAATATGTGTAGATGAATGTTCGGGAAAAGGCTGATCGGCTTTGTCGAACATAAATAGTCGGGTCGACTGGGCTAGTCGAGCGGCAACTGTCGATTTATCCCGATCGGTACTTGCTAATGATTTGAGTCGGCTTTATAATACCTTGAGACCACTCACACAACTCTATCTGATTCCAAACGAAGCAGAGCTTGTACTATGGAAATCAGACCACTGATACTTGTATATTTCTAAATACATACGTAAAACACATAAATAACACCCAGACACCGAATAAACCATCGTGCTCATTACACAAATTTTTATCCTGGGTGGGGATCGAACCCACGACCTCCGACTTAACAGTCAGGGTCACCACTAGAACAATAGGCCAATCAAGTTTTGTTGTTTGACAAAGACTGCCGAATCGAAAATTCTGACCTGAATATGTGTGTATGTGTATCCCTTACATATCAATTGGTTATTATGTGTTGATACTACCAACGCCCCCTATTGATTGTTGAAGGCACTTACAGCCTCACTAATGATGTGGTGTGCTCTACACTCTAATTTGATTCAGTTTAATTCTAATTAGCATTTATCCAGTTTTGTGTTTAAGTGTTTTATTTTTACGATACCTGGTGCCTTTGCTTGTGCTTACGGGCTTTTAATTGTTAGTGGGTATAGCTTCTTCCATTAAGAATTGTTATGAGAGTTCTGTCATCCCTTGTGTTTGTTGTAGGTACATATTCAAAATTTAAAAGTTGTGCCAACAATGCGCCAATTTCCGACGTGGTACTCAATGTATTCTCCACACGCTCAGTGGTGCAGTGGTGCAGTACGCACGGTGTGCGCCAGTCGCGCGTCGTCGCCGGCCGGCGGGCGGCCTGCGACGAGGCCGGCGCACATTCCGGGGGCGAGTGTTTATTCCGCTTATCTGAATTTTAAATTTGCTGTTCGACCCGCGCCGGATTCCTAGCGGTCTCGCCGTCCACCCGTAAAAACCCAATCAACCGGCTATTTTGTGATGCGCCGCCGTTTGACACACGAGTTCACTTTCGACCCGCGGCAGCGGGCCGAGCGGCACGTCGCCGCGTTGAGCAAAAACGCGCTTTTTATTTGGCGATGTCTAGCGACCGACTTAACCTGCATAAATCTTACCAAATTAACTTTTTGTTGAACGAGTTACGTCACAGCACGTCCGCGTCGAAACCTCGCGCTGGTAAACGATTGTAGATGCTCATCGATATACGTATGCTTCTGTCGTATCATAACTCAATGTAGTTAGGACAGACATCAGGTACGAGTCGACATACTCTACCGTCTACATCCTACGTATTACTTACTACTCGTTTTATTTCTTTCGAGTTCCCTTTGTATAAATGACAGTTGTAACTGTAACTACTAAATATTAGTTGTTCGTGTATAGCAAGGTTAGTAAAGCCAACTAGATGCGTGTAGTCGTAGGTATCGTAGTAGTGCGTCGGCGTCTGTGCGAGTGTGGTCACGTTAGTCGGCGGCTTCCCAGAACGCGACCAATTTGTTGGTCATTTGATTTAATGTGGAGCGCCACCGCCGCGCGCCGTGGGAACCTCGGCCGGGAACAGTACCGGCGAAGGCGCCCGAGCGCTGCCGCCGCTACTGCACACTCATTATCTTCACTTACACCCACCACGCACGTCTTTCATTATACGTCCACTGTTTAGACAGCCGCACGTCGCTTTATCTCAAACTGTAGCGTAATTAACTTAAAGTTACATCATGTTTAGATTAATTAGGATACTTCATTAGCATCAAAAAGTAATTATACTAATAATACACAAAAGTGTTTTGTTTCCAACGGAGAAGTACTGCATTCATAAAGCGCATCGCACCACTTCGTAACGGGAAACAGTTGCACCACACGTTGACCACATACTCAATTATGGCGTAATTTGCCGTAATTTAAATATAAGTCGATGGCGTGTAAGGTGAGAGGTGACGTTACCCCGCGGCCGCGCCTGTCCCCGGGCCCGCCACATGCGCGCTGTTCCGGCCTCATCGTGTGAACTATATGTGAACAACGCTTACCAACGTAACTTAAATTAATGGTACAATAGTTTCTGCCAGAACTACCTGTTGTATATGGCTCCGTGCACGTTTACACCTAAATAAAAGCAAGTTGCATACTTAGTAAATATTATATATATGTGTATATATATAGAAATAACATTTGGAGAATGTAGTGTTCATATTAGTACTAAATCAAATTTTAGGATTTCATCAATCATACAGCAACACACTCCGACAAACCTTAAATCGTGCCATTTCTGAGTATCTGGTGTTTTACCATTTTACCTCTCCATTAACAGGAGCTCTGCAAGTCAATGCAAAAGATGAAAGTGCATATGATACTCCTAGGTGGCTTCTATAATCCCTGTAACCATCATTCGTACAGCTCCGAACAGTCTGAAGATAAACGGCTTTAAGGCTTACAAAAAATAAATACTTTTCCTCATAACTTTTTAGATAACAGTTTTTTGTAGATCGTTCCTACATATTATTCCATAAAATGACTAGGGAAATGAAATAGCATACAATTATCATACGATTTCAGAAGTTGATTGTAACGTCTTCGAAACGTGAAATCCGTCCGACTCCGCGGCGGTGGTGCTTTATGTTGTCGCTCTGATTCTTATACATTACAAAGTGTATTTGACGCAAATGAAGTTTTCTCGGACCTCTGGTATTCTACTATAAATTGTGCGCAGTCCTCCGCGCGACGCGTTTAGCTCTCTCCTCACAATAATCGTAAATTGTCCATGAAAGACCATGTTTAGCAATGGATCGTCGAATTATGCACATAATTTATTTTCGATTAATCTTGTAGGTATATTTTTCGCACGGATAATATAACTTAAAGAGCATTGTTAGAAAACGAATGCGAATGGCGTGTGCACTCAGCGGTGGTTAAACAAACAGTGCCAGCAAGGATTTAATTTCAGCCATTCTTTCGAGTCGATTATTTTTGGTAAACAAACAAGTTGAAATACCTAAATAGAACTTCCTGTGACCTATTTCTTCTCTGTCATGTTCGCAAGCAACAATAATTAAAAAAAATATAGTGTAAGTACGTAGCATGACACATGTGTACCTAACCTACCTAAGCAGGGGGTTCGTTGAGCGAGCTATATGAGGCAAGTAATTAAACTGTAATGATTTATCACGTTTTTGTAAGTCGTTTATGGAGCAGATCCGTGAGCTCGGGGCTCGCAGCGCGGGCGCACGCCGCCGACAGGATGAGGCATGCGCGTTATTTGCATCGGTGCCCCGCTGCTCGCGCGCTGGAGCCCCGCAGCCTCCACACGTTATGTAATATTATATGATTACACACTGATAGTGGCCCTAGCCAAAGTACTAAGGGACCACTTTATAATGCCTCAACGACTTGAAGAAAATGTCAGTTCCAAAGTAGTCTGAACTAAAGGACGCGGACAGGACACGCGGACGGTGCCAGACAAGGCTCGTTAACAATACTCAGCCGACCGTTACTACATGTTTGTTTATTGATCGATGACATTTAGATAGCTTGTACGAAGTCATTAGCTTTAAATTAAGTATCGACGGATAGACACGCCAACGATATTTGGCACATACAAAGGTCAGCGGCGAGGCGGAGAGCTCGCGACGAGCGCGGGCGGCGCCGCGCGACCGCACGCTGTTGATATATTTTGACACGTGTCAATTAGAACGACGCAAGCTAATTACTCGTCCGTAATTCGCATTCAAATCGTCTCGAGAGCTATAATCCGCGCCATTGTTTCACCTAAACAATCGCTTCCCATCGCCTCGCTAGACAGACGAGCCACAATGCTCCGTGAGCGGTGGATACAAAGTATAAATTGAATCGCCGGAGTTGCACGCACACACGAGAACTCGTCGAGTCGTCGTTTTTTTCCTGTTGCAATGCATGCGCGGGTAGTGCGATGATTAGAGCGGAGCTGAGCAGACCGCTAATTAAACGTAATGACGGTGTGATAAACAAACAAACAACGCCTTTGTGGCGCTCCTCCCGCCGCCGCCGCCTCCGGCTGCGCCAATACGTTCATTACCGAGGCGAGCGCTGCTGGCTCTGATTTGAATAGTGCCGGTGCACGTGTCTAAACACGCCGGCTAATTAAGTAGCCCTTCGAGCTCACAACATCGAGTCGCTTGGTGTCCCGCCACTCTCGCTCATCGCTCACATTCCTCGCCGCGCCGCGACGCCCCCGCGGCCACCGCGCTGCACAACATACATAGGCTCAGCTTGGGTACATACGCCAATAATTAGTCGAATCTGATAGAAGGCTAGCGATCATTGAAACTTCTACCGTCGTACTTGTGACGAATACCAAAACTGTAAGTACCCTAACTTGAAAATTAACGTGCAAATGTCGATCACTTCATAGATATTGGTCATGCTTAAAACTGATTTCCTTCATACATCTCACTTTCCCATAACGAAGGTGTCAGTACGCAATTTAATTGGACAAAGCTCAGTGCGTCGCCTATTTAGTTAGCGGTAATGGCAGGCATGTATAACAATAATGACACTTGGCAGTGTCGTCCGTAGTCGCTGCGTCGTGTGCGTGGTCACAAAATAGGTACATAAGACCGGCTCAAAACAACGAGCGAAAGTAGGTAAAGGCACGTATGTACTTACACAGGTGTCGGTCGAACTCGTTCGAATATCAACCGAGACTGCGCGCGTTGAGTGCTCGTCTATGTGTGCGTGGAATTGTTGTTGACCTGAGAGCCGCCCTGCTATAGCTTTGTAGTGTGTGGTGTAGTGCTTGCTTGCGCAGGTATCGCGTGCGCGTACAGTCACGCATTTACTAGTAGTAGTAGTAGTAGTAGTAGTAGGTACACGGTGACACCGTCGTCGTCACTGTGCTGCTCCGAGCACCACGCGCTATACACACTGTAATTGCGAATACAATTACTTAGATATACATCTTCTTATGTGATTGCTTAACTCGTATCACCTATAGCGACAGAACTACAGCAGAAGCACCTTCTTCTCAGTTCGTACATCCACAATTTACTCCTACCAAAATTGCACAAAGAAGATCTGCCCATGAAATGTTATCACCAATTAGCCTTTTAAGTAATGTTAATAAGTAAAGTGCAAAGTAGCCCTTGCTCAGTTATTTGAACTATACACCATTCTCTACTTAATTAAATTTAAAAATTCATAATGTTTCAAAAAAACATTGAATACGATTACATACCTACAATACATCTTCATAAAATCGTCAAATGATTTAATCGTCTATTATTGAATCGCATAATACAAGTTGTTGTAATTTAATATTTTACATAGATATATTTTATACTAATTAATTGACATTATTGTTGTTATTTCAAAAAATTCAATTCCATTTTGTTTTTCAACAGATTAAAAAAATATGTTTCCCTATATCACCTCCAGGCTCAAATGGCGTAAAGGACATTTTGGCGAAAATTTACTTTTAACCTACTCAACTTTTCAAGCTCTATCGATTTGCATATTCAACGTGGCAAAATTCGCAAAAAAATGTCCTATAAATAATGTTTGTATCCCTAAACTTGAAAAGTAGATAAAACTTGGTCGTATTGCACTTAACTTTTGGTATCCCAGTAGTATGCTGAAAGTCATAGGAGCTTAAAGGAAAATATTTTGTGCTTTTCCTATATAAAAGTTAAGAATTTTCAACATACGTGTTTACGTTAACGGTCCTTTACACCTTTGTACCTTTTCTAAACCTTATGAGCGATGTTCTTTACGACCTAAAAATATGAAGTTTAATGAATAAAACTGGAATAAAACTGTGTAGCAAAAAAAAGAGATCACTATTATGGACATATAGAAAACATCCTAATAATATTAATAAACAAAAATACATAAATTATAGCAAAAGACTGAAGAAAATAATAAGACAAACACAAAGAGCTCAAAATAATCATAAAATTAAAACCGCGAACAATAAATCTAAATCAACATGGCAAATTATAAATGATAAAAAAAGTGCTACACCTAAGGATTACATATTTAATATTAAAAAAGATAACGACATTATTACCAATCCAAGAATAATAGCAAACATATTTAATAATTATTTTATTGACAAAGTTGTCCCGATACCCGAGTCAGGCCGGAAGATCACAACATTAATAACAGGAACCAAAGACTCAATGTTCATGGCTCCAAGTAGTTCGACAGACATACTACGTATCATAAAATGTTTAAAAAACACCCATAGCGTGGGTAACGATGATCTGTCCACAAAAATAATCAAATCTGTTAGTGATATAATATGTACTCACCTGAGTCATTTAATAAATCTATCCATAAGTGCAGGAATTTTTCCAGATAGCCTAAAAACATCTATTGTAAAACCACTACATAAAAAACAAAATAAAGATGAAGTGGAAAACTACAGACCCATAGCGTTACTCCCAATAATATCCAAAATTTTTGAAAAATATATATATGATCAATTATACCAATATTTGGAGAAAAAAAACATTTTATGTAAAGAACAAAAGGGATTCACACAGAACAAAACAATAAATATGGCTGTACATGATTTTTTACGTTCTGTAATGATAAACGTCGATAAAACTACGTCAGTTTGCGCTATATATTGCGATATGACGCAAGCATTCGACTATATCGATCATAAAACCCTAGCTAATAAACTAGAGGCCTATGGTATAAGAGGCAATATATTGAATTTAATAAAATCTTTTTTACATAACAGAAAACAAATTACGACAATTGCAAGAATAAGTAATAATAATAATTATAAAGATAATAATAATAAAAATAATAATAATATGAATAATAATAATAATAAAAATTACACTGAAGTCAATTACCAATCGGAGGAACGTATAATTAAATTCGGTGTTCCCCAAGGCAGTGTTTTGGGACCACTTTTGTTTATTATCTATATTAATGACCTACCAAAAATAACTAATCATCCTATGACCCTTTTTGCAGATGATAGCACCGTAATAATACCATCTATAAACTCTGACATGTATGAAATTGACATTAATAAAACTCTGACATCTATTATATCTTGGCTTGATAACAATAACCTAAAAATTAATTTAAATAAAACGGTAATAATGCACTTTGCTCAACGTAATTAAGACACCCAGAATAAAAAACTATCTTACAAAAATCAACTTATATCTGAAACAAACACAGCTAAATTTTTGGGGCTTACTATTGATAACAAACTGAACTGGAAAGTACACATTGAAGAAATTAGCAAAAAAGTTAGTAGTTCAGCTTACGCACTTTATAAACTCTCCACGATAGTAAATCAAGATGCCCTTCTTACTGCCTATCATGGATTGGTCGCATCAATTTTGCGATACGGAATTATTTTTTGGGGCAATTCGACTGATAAGGATATAATATTTAAAATTCAAAAACGTTGTGTCAGGGCTATGTTCAATTTAAAACCTACAGACACCTGCAAGCCATACTTTATGAAGCATAAGATTCTAACACTTCCGTCCTTATACATATACGAAATAGCCTTATTCGTGAAAATGAATCCAGAACTGTTCCCTAAACTATCAGATGGGTCTACACGCAGTCAAAGAGATACCACTAGATTACGTATGCAACACGCCCATACAGCGCTAATGGGAAAAAGCGTTTTTTGCATGGCTCCAAAAATTTTTAATAAATTACCAAAATGTTTTAAACATCTGGATATTAATACATTTAAGAGCATGTTAAAAAACAAATTAATTGACAAATGCTACTATAATATTAATGACTTTATGGGTGATAATAATATTATAGAGGACTGTGATTGTTAATATTTTTGACATAAAATTAATTTTACGTATGACATTTTTTATTCTATTACATATATAACTGCATGATTCTACTACTATATAACAACTTGACATTTTACATTAATTTTTATGGCAATTTTTGATCTGATGATTTGACATACTATTATTCTTATATCTTATTATTACTACTTAGTTTTTTGTTTTTGATGCAGAATTTGTTATTATTATGTACACTAATTTAACAATGGTAAACCTAACTGCCTAAATGATTTTTGTGCGCCATATCATGGTAAGACATGTTGAAACAAAAATGTATAATATCCTTTTAACACAAAAATGTAATGTACACATGTTATACAAATAAAAATTATTCTATTCTATTCTATTCTAATGCACATGAAACATGCTTTATGATTTTTTTTCATCTTTAATTATGCTGTCACATTTTTGTTTACATGCCAAACATTCAGGGTAGCCCACAAATCAATGATCCCAGACTGTTGTTTTGTGCAAGGAATTTCTTGTTTAATATTGAATTTCTTTGCCCATTTGTCTCTTGTTCCCCCCCCCCCATAACGACCCCCCCCCCCCCGGATTGCTTACAACTCATTTGGCCCGTAGCGGGCGAAACAAAATTATATATTCATTTTTTAAAGCGTAGCATAGACTCGACCAGAGTATGATAGACAGTATTTAAATAGTTTTATCCTCTCTCAAACTTCTGAGGGCATAATAGGCGTACGATATGAAGCTATCTTTTAATGTGTTGCTAGATTATCCAGTCAAGCAAAGCATCGATGCGAACATCTAAAACCCTAACAGAAACCATCATTTTAATAGTTTCTCCAAATCTTAATCGTTTCTCTCAAATAATCACATAATATTCTTGTAATTGTAATTGTTCTTGAGTATCAGATTGCACGCGCAATTTCCTACCGACTTCAAAAATCCTTCTTTTTTGTACTCAACTCGTGTGAATGTATTTTTGTATATTTGTACCTCGACATCTACGTCATTACGTACACATTTTACTTACACATCACTAATTATTTGGAGGAGTAAAGAACAAGTTATCTTTTTTAGGGCGTATAGGACAGCCTAACTCTGTAACTATAAAGACGACTCCACGATGTAATAAAAAAAAAACTCTATTAAATTTTGACCAATGTGAACCTAGATCTGAAACAAAAGAATTATAAGCAGTTGTATTTTTTGTTTTCTTTTTACGGCGTGAAATAAAAATAAAAGTAGTGTTTTGTCGTTTACGCCATTTGAGGCTGGAGGTGTCGATATGTTAAGACAACCTGTCAGTTAATCTGTTCTGAGTCCATCACCACAAGTTGTGTTCACCGTGCTGAAGCAGCACTTGCGCTGACAATGTAGCAGCTCAGTTCACATTGTTCACTTGTAAATCGCACTTATCTGCCTGGAGCAATTACTGCTGCAGTAATTATGTATGTACCGACAGTGTTTCATATCTCACCACCGTGCACCGCCTGATTCTTATTACAGTTGCACTTAATTCTACTTGGAACGCACTCGTCTGTATATTACACATTACAACTACTTACGTACACGATTATTTCGTGTACATATTATAGTTAGAGTTTGAGGACAGTTTGATATGATCGTTATTCTTCTATCCTAGAAATCGAATAACACCTTTTTACCCACCAATAAGACGAATGGTATTGAGTTTTAACTTGCAATTGATTAGGATGTGCAAAGTTATTAATAACTGCAGTGATTTGATTGACGTCCATCATGACAATATACCCCAGATATACAAAGATTTAATTTTTAATTATTATATAGAAAATACCAATCAATGATTAATTATGTATTGATTCGGAATCCATGAGTTACATTAAAAAATACTAATTTACCTACCTGCTTATTTTATTTTGCAAATGTGTAGCTATATATTATTAATTGAATAGTGTAATTAGATAATTAATTTTTAATAAGAACTCCCTAATTTATATTTGTAAACGTTACTTATGCATGTGGTAATAAATTTAAATTAATTGTTACACTAAAACTTAAATGTGACATATTTTTATGTGTAAACAATTGTAGGTTAACCAAATAAATAAATAATAATATTCTTACTACATTGATCTTATTAGAATTAATCCACAGATTAAGTTCTAATATGTACAAAACTATAATTTTAGATTATCGTACAGTCGGTATACAACATACGTATTTGGTGCATCTACAATAGAACGCATCACAATCGTAACGTGATAATCACACAGTACCTCTGCCCCAGCTCCTCCCGCCTCGCCCCGAGTGCCGCCAACAAGAATATAATTTCAATTTGCGGCCACGTGCCGCTTCCGATATTCATCTGAATAATAAAAGAAGTCCATTTCACGGTGCAGCTATTTCAAAATACTTTACGAGCGAGTTGTTCTACATAGGTTTAACTTGTATTAGTCTACTAAACTAATAAGAACGGCTTCATAAACTAGTACAGTGCCGATACGTGTTATTATGATAGTGTGAAGTAATGGATAGTACTTGTATCAGACTATACGTCTTAAACCAATTGGAATGTGCTTGTGTAGGTACAGCAACAAGGTAGACGTGACGTAAACGTGACGTGATGTGACAGAGGCGTGTAGTGTATTGTAGTTATGGTAGTGGGTGCGCACGCGCGCCGCGCCGCTCGCTGCAAACGACATCAACGCGCGCGCTACGAGCCGCTACGGACCACTCACCAACGTCACCCCGCGCATCTCACATTTTCAACATTCACACTGTTGTCTCATGGCCGGTGACACCCACGAAATGGAATCCCTTGATTCGCAAAAGGCTTATTACCCAAAATACTTAACGAATTTACCATAAATGTTAAAGGCATAATGTTACCATGGCATAATGTATAGCAGGCATAAATATCATTTGGGCTAGGTGTATTTATTTTGTCTAACTTTGAGTCGACTAAAATTATAACGTGTTTTATTTATTTGTATACAAGTTATAAGATAAACAAAAATGTGAGTATTATTTTCTTAAACCTTGGGTGCTCTTAAGCCACGAATAACAAAACAATAACAATACTTACTTTTTGTCGTAGCATAACGTTCGATAAGTCTAGAAGTACATTTATAATCCGTTGTTAAATAACATTGTGTGTATAACATTATGTTGTTAAATTATATATTTTTCAATCATTATCCAAACAGTAAGTTATGTATAACACAATTACGCTTACAGATTTATGCAAATATGCAAACCCAGTAGTACAACCCGCGAAAAAAATCCAACTAGAAACTTATTAAACGTTAGTTATCGGAGCACCGGAACCAACGGGACCAACCACGCTGCTAATTCTTATTGGTATTTTATCTCAATCCATTGTCGATAGTTGATATAATCCACGCTATGAGACCGCTTGTTTGTGCGTTTGTTATGATTCCCAACAAGATAGTGAGGACAGGCCGCGCACCACTGATATATAATTGAGATGAGACATCGCTTGTGAAGTGAAACGCAAACTCACGCTAGTAATAGGCGATGCGCAGACGCCGTTTTGTTTGTGGTACACAAGAGGGACTGTCTGACTGTCGACTACCTGCTTAGACTATACATGATACTTCGCACAAACAAAATGATTTGATTTGCGATCCAAATTGGATCTTTTTAGTAAACTTATAACAAATCAATAAAATATAAATATCTATAACGTCGTATATCGTGACAGCATCTCTAAGTATATGAGCGGGGCATTGTGCGCCGCGTGACGTCATCACAACAGTACGCGCGACGCGTGGGACAGGGGGGGAGGAGGCGACGACCCCGCGCCGATTAATGAATTAAGATAACAAATTAAAGTGAGCCGCGGACAATACGGCGTCTTTGTCTAGCGTCGGCTTACTGGTCGTCGTAATCTGTACATATGCCTGGGTTTTGGGACGTCCCTTTGCCTTCCGCTTACTAAATAAGGTTAAAGCCCGTTAGAATTATTTGCAAAATGATGTCGAGCACTTCCGTGTAAAAAGCCGCAAGAGATTAAAACCTGTACTTTTACTGTAGGCAAACATATAAACTTTAAAATGATCTTAAACTCGTAATTGTAATAAGCAGTGCAACAATGGTGGTATCAACATCGATCGACAGAACAAAGAGGTCTCAATTGTGGTGCGCTAACAGTGAGCGCCCGCTCGCGGCTGATCGATATCGGCCCATCTTTACATTAGCCTTTAAATAAAACTCCTTCGTCATCCGTCGCGCACACCCGCAACTAACAATAGCGCTCGGTGCTAATGATATTGTAATTCGTCACAATGTATCCACGACGTGTCGAGTGTGCGACGAGATAGCATCTGGCGTGTTGTGTGTGCAATGTACACAAGTGGCGACGATGCGGACACCGCTGGCATGGGTAACGTCAGACCTGGTGTCTCCGAGTCCTCGCGCTAGTGCGACCTAGGACCGGGGACCGCGCTCCGCTGACAGTAATTGATTGACGCGGCATCCGGCGCGGCGCGCACAAAGCGGATAATATCTTCATAAATCGATATTTCCACCGCTAATAAAGCGATATTAATTATCTAGTATTCAAATCTCGGATGTTGGGCATTCGTGCGCCGCTCGTGACTGTTCCCGCGGCCCCCTCGGCCCGCGCGCTCGTCCCGCGCATCGTCTCTCGATTAATAATCGCGGTCGACGGCCGCGGCCCGATTATTTGAGCTCGTGCGATTAACGATTATGATTCGATTACTGTTCGCCGGCCGGCGCATTGTCAGCGGCGTCCGCGCACTCCTCTCCTCGCCGCAGCCGCCCGCGATGCACGCGTCTTCAAGCATCGCATCACTCCAGCAATTAGGCAGCTCTGAATGTACACCCATATTTTGTATTAACTAACACTGATTCACGCTCTTGTGTAAAACAGTCGAGCCTTTGTAAATGATATAGGAAACTGTAAGTTTCTTCGTTAAAATTGAACAGTTTAAGTGAGGAAGGATGTGTCGCAAAACCTTATACAATCATGCAGTTAAACAATTTAAAGTTGTGTTTTGCGTGTGAGTGCGGTGTGTAGAGCTCGTCCGGTAGTTACGTATTGTAGGTGAAGCCAATGTAAATACGACCCCAGTGGCATCAAAGTGGACGACCGTAGTAAACACTGTGTTCATAGTTGAATCTATAAGAAGATCGTACTTAAGATTTTTTTTTCGTAAAGTTTAGATTGCGTTTGCGATTGCGCGATAGCGTCAACGTTTAACCCAAAGCTGTATTGGACAGAGACACTGGATAGCCCATCGGCCGGTACAGTTACAGGTGGAAGGTAAATACATCCGCTGTGCGCGTCGTTGTGCCCGTATCGCGGGAGCCATCCTCTGTGACGATCTGCAGACGACATCGCGCCGGTCACGCGCACACTCGCCGACAAATCGCCCGCACTGTCCAGCGACAACGCGATTAAACATATGCTCTTTAACTTACCTCCGTTTTGACAAATTCAACCTATTTTCAAAGAGTATTTTATGCTTTCATCATCTTTGAGTCTAATCCTGAACGGTGAACGCCAAGATATTATCTTTTATTTAAACAGTTGCTTGCAACTGATAAAAATAAAGAATATTTTCCTTTACGTAAACATTTTATATAGTCACACATGCTTGCTGTCTAATACATTCACCGCAAAACGGCAAATGCGCGCCAACCATTATCACTTAGTGTCGCTTGCACTTTGCATTCAAACAATTATCATGTGTCGTCGACAACGTACACTGGTTTAATTACCGACATCACCGACACATGCGAGGGGAGGCGGTGAGAGGGGCGAAGAGGGGGAGGGGGGGGGGTGCACCGTTAGCGGCGAGTAATACGATATGCATGGAGTTGTCAATAATTTGTATGATGGATATAAAGAGCGGATTTATTGAACATTGACGCAGGTGTGCTCGTCAGGAAGCCACATTGTTTTGTGAGATGAGTACCAACTGTCTCACCATGACGTGAGGCAATAAGACGCCGAGATATTCTTGTGCAGATGAATATTTGTAACTCACTTTGAGTGTTATTGCATAACCGAATGTCTTGTTAGGCATATGAACTGGGCTGCGGAATGCTCCGCAAGGACTTTGGTATTCACGTGACACGCAGTCACAGTCACATGCATGGCAAACTAATGCGTTCCACACACTTTCAAGTATCTCAATCAAACATACTATCATTTAAACTTAAAAACATCTGAACACCTCACTCCGCATAACACATTTCAGAAGCATTTAATAATATCTCAGGACAGCTTGCACATTGTCATCTCATCCCAAACTAGGCAGAACCTGTGCTAAGGCAACTAGACAACTAATACACATATTTTTAAATATATAAATATTATAGATAAACTACACCCAGACACAGAATAAGCCATATTTCTCATCATACACCCACGGCCTATGGCTTAACAGTCACACACAGGGTCACTAAGCACTATAATAGTATAAATCCGATCGATTCACGCAAAAACTACTAATACCATCGCTTGCGAAACAGCAGCTAAATAAAATCAAACTTTGAATACACCTAAATGCACCTTCTTGACTAATCCTTGTTTTGTTGTATTTATAATTGTCAGGAGTCAGGACAAAGATAAACTGTTATTAAGAACATACACTCGTGCGAAGCCGAGTGAGTTGAGCAGCTACTCATTTTTATTAACGTTTGTTATTGTCAAACCAAGAGATTTCATGTAATATCAATTTATTATCGTATTTTTGTGCAACAACAACACAGCACCTGTACCGCAGCAGCTATGCTATGTTGCAGTGCAGTCTGTTTATAACAAAGATATCTGTTTCTGACAAAGTTGGCAACACATACCTCAGAACATATGAATGTATGTAATAGGTAGGTGGGTATCAATATTCTGTGATACATACATTTTCCACTTTGTGTACTCATTTTAAAATTATTATTTTAGCTGAACGCTATTTTAAGGCATTGACTTTAATTCACATTAGGCGGGTCCGATCTCGGTTCAGACAGGCGATTATTTAAAAAAAACATTGAATGCAGTTCGATTTATTTTTAAAATCAAAATGAAGTCTTCTTTCAGTAAAATGTTGTTTGTACTTACAACATTTAAGGTACTTTCTCTCCGAGTGGCATAGTTTTGGAACAATCTGTATAATTCAGAAAAATAATGACTTAAATTCCACCGATACACTCTACCCTATTAAGTACATCGTTGTTTTCCTTTCATATCTAGTTTGTGGTTTTTAAATCCAAACTTTTATTTTATTTTATGATTGAACATTATTTAAATGACTATATATGTAAATTTACGCAATTTCAATAATAGTATATACGTATATATTACATGTTTACGTATAGAATTGATAACATACTTTTTTGAACTCTGTTTTAAAAGGCAGTTTAACGCATTATTTTGAAAATAGTAGTACCATTAACAAATACCTATGTGCAACATTCGATGGTAAAATTTCCAATGCTCTCTATCAATTTAAATATAAACAGAATTCGTAGTGTCGACAAACACTAAAATATCAACCATGTTTGTCAGAATTATAGTACAAATCTTACAAGTAGGTAGGTACTGGCACCAACTTCAAAAAAATGTGGGGTACATGTATATATTCATTTAACTTCTCAAGACTATTTTTTTTTATTACTTTTTATTTTAGGGTTTTTTATTTGTTGTTGTTGTTATGAGTTTACACTACAATCTAGCTTAAAGTTTTTGCGTCATATAAGACTACACATGATACTTTTTGTGAGTTGAATTAAAGACCAGATTTTTTTAGCTTCATCGGAACGTAGTCCTTAATGCATCTTGATACGACAATATTTATATGTTCGTAAACTTTAGCGATTTGTACACATTATAGAATTTTATAAGCTACGGGTTTTAATCGTGTAAATATTTTATTTTAAGCCTTAAAATAAAATATTTACGCGATTAAGACCCGTAGCTTATAAAATTCTATAACGACAATACTTGTTGTTTCCTTTTGGTACACCCCACATGACGACGATGATTCCCTGCATTGACTTAAATACATTTAATGATGTACCTGAGAACTTTGGATTAATATGGAGAGACTATACGTACAACCCCACTACTTGTAGAGTTATGTAGGTTGGTACTACGCTACATGCTAACTGCCAACCACTGTCTGATAGGTTTCTTTATTTTAAACTCTTTTAACGGATGTCTCCTTAGCTTTTAAGTAGGTGGGTGTGTGAGGGACCGACGCACAGGTGTTGTGAACATTGTACAATATGCCAGCGCGGGTGCGGGTGAGGGCCGGGGTCGCCGGTCGCCGGTCGCCGCGCAAACCTCGTTAGCTGAATATGCACTCCAATCTCCTGCGGAATCGAATTTGCGCCCTCGTCCAGCCCGAGTGGCCTTTTAAAGGGCTTCGCGACGAGATGTTGATGGATTATTTGTGAAGTGGCCGCCCGCCTTTGAAATCTTTCGCGCGTTAAAACGGAGGTAATCTCGGCCCTCGCCCTCGCCGTCCCCCCTCGGCCCCCGCTGCCGGCCGCGCGCCTGCACTGTACACTGTACACAGCCCGCAGCCTTCGTTTTGTTTACCTAATCATTTTATTGCCCCCGCCGCCCCGCGCCCGCCGCCCGTCCCTCCCGCGGGGCCCGGGGCCCGAGGCGACGTTGAATTTATTTGAAATGTTGTAATCGGTGTCGCGACAGATGTCCCGCCGCTGCGCTGCAACCCTTCAGCCGCCGCTCCCGCCCCGCTGTACCGGTGTACTACAAGCCGCTGTTACATTTATCGCCAAATAAAAAATCGCCTCCTCCTGAGAAAACTCGATCGCAAGCTGCGTCGTAATTTTTACATTTTTTACCCTAAAAATGTGTGTCAGAGGGGAGCCGCGGGGCGCGGGGCGGGTCCCGGCGGGACGCGACAGGTCCCCGCTCAGACGCGAAATCTCTTTTTTAGCGCAAAAACGCGGAGCGGAACAATGCCTGACCCATTTCCCGGCCGTGGGAAGGAATAACGTCTCCGCCGATACTACTTTTTATAATAAAAAATGCATTACCCCACATTTTAAAAAATTGACGATTATAAAAAAGCGTGATGCTAACGCAACCATTGTTCGGCGGGATATTGAAATTTCAAACTCGGAAGGGTGAGATTTATGTATAAAATAACGGTTTTAGGGAAAAAACGTGAATCTCAGCTGCACTTAACATAATAAACACAAAAAGCTCGTTAGCGCGTTGCACAGTGACACAGTGCGGCTTCCAGAACCCTTCGCTCTGTTCCCGGCGTATGCACTCGTTGTACCTACTCGCGACACTATGTGCCTACACTCTCACGGTTCGATGCTTGACTACACTCTATGCTTTCATTTTAGTGAGTTCAGTTATGGGCTGAAATAGGACTACGAGTAAATACGTGACGAGTGAACTGTTTATTTGGTTATACTCATACGTGCTGCAATTAGGTACATTGACTAGAAATAACGTAGGTGGGTATGTTAGTGAGTTTGAAAAAACTTTGTTAGTAAACTACATTGTTAGTAATACACTCGATTTTGTTTGCAATGTGGTTACCATCAGACTCTGGATGCAGGCAACCTTAGCCAACCCTCAATTCCATAAGTACGAGGGTCAAACTGAAAGTTCTTAGAACTGGCCACTTATAAACTATATAATAAAAAAATAATTCTAAAATTTAAAAATATAACTCTTTGCCAATATTACTGAGTACATATTTCATTCATTTGTCATTTGTTTTACGATTTGGCGGCAAATTGAAAATTGTCTGTGTCACGTCAACATGAATTTAACACGAGAAAATTTTCGTGCAATGATTTTTTATGACTTTCGATGTCATTTAAGTCAACAAGAAAGTTATGATAGACTACGATTGGCCTTTCACGATGAAGCCCCATCTCGTGCGACTGTTTACAACTGGTTTAATGAGTTTAAACGTGGTCGCACTGATCTCACTGATGATTTACGTGAGGGACGGCCTTCTACGGCGACGACTGAAGATAACATCTGTGTTGTGCGGCGTATGATAGAGACTGACAAAAGAGTGACCTATCAGCAGATTCGGACAAGCTTAGGCATCGGTATGAGTCAAGTGCACAAAATCCTCCACGAACATTTAGCGGTCAGGAAGCTTTGCGCCCGGTGGATACCTCATAATTTGACTGAGGCTCAAAAACTCCATCGTGTGGACTGGTGCCGTAAAATGATTGAAAGATTTAACGGAGGTGACTCAAATGCTGTATTCGACATACTAACAGGTGACGAAAGCTGGATTTACTGTTATGATCCTGAAACCAAAAGACAATCTGCTCAGTGGGTGTTTCCTTTCGAGGAGTTGCCAACTAAAGTGAAAAGAGATCGAAGTGCGGGAAAAAAAATGGTGGCCTCGTTCTTTGGAAGGATAGGTCATTTCGCAACAATTGTGTTAGAGGATCAAAAAACAGTTTCTGCAGAATGGTACACTACCAATTGTTTGCCACTTGTCTTGGAAAAAGTTCGAGAGAAACGACCTCGCAGTAGGATCCTCCTTCACCACGACAATGCCTCGTCGCACACCGCCAAGCGAACGATCGACTATGGCGACATCAAACGTTGAATTACTGGGTCACCCGCCGTATAGCCCCGACCTCGCGCCTTGTGATTTTTATTTATTTCCAAAAATTAAAGAAAAACTCATTTCTAATTCACACCACCACCCTTTTTCGAAGCACGGTGTGTTGAATATAACATTGCTGAAAAAACAAGGTAATTTATAGGTATATAAACATAACTGATTGGAGGTAATTTGGTCATTTTTAGAGATTAGCGCATCCAAACACGCAATCAAATTGTAAGCCTTGTAATCTCGGAGCCGGGCCGGGGGCGCGTGCGCATCGTCGTCGTGTCGGGCGCAGGCGCGAGGCGCGAGCTGCTCGCCACCATTAAGAAGCAACCCTTCCTCGCGGCCGCCCGGCGCGCGGTGACACTGTCAACGATGGTACTTATGATACGGTGTTTACTACACAATGTATTTGACCTCTTTGTAAAACGATCAAATATCATTTATAATGGGAAACTGTTGTTATTTCAAAATTTAAAGTAGTTGTTACTTGACAAGGACTTGAAAAGTGGTGCATTTTAAAAAAAGTTTTTAACTGAAGTCGTTTTTTGCATATCTCGATTTTAAACTAAAACATACTTAAACAATATTTGTGTAGTTAGACGATTTGTAATCGATATGATTACCCAAACTATACTTGCTAGTACAAAAACATCGCACCAAGCTTCTTCGACAACTGGTAGGTTTCGTTAGTGAGTAACACACTGTTACATAAACAAGTCAGTTTATCAAAAGCAATGTTATAATCGTCAAAATGCTTTTAATAAGATAAGCTATTTTTTTTCGGTGATCATTACACGGAGATATTTGTTTGGTGTATTTTGGACATTTGCAAATTTCAATGGACTTTGTAGCTGACGGTACCAATCTACGTATTAGATTACGGCTCGTTCATTCTTGCAAACAGGAGGTCTTTACTCATTACATTATGTTATAGGCAACTTGGTACTCCAAAACGCGATGTACCTACGTTTACGTAATATAGATGTGATAACCTGTTATGTTGGTCTAGTGATTAGTGACCCTAACTGCTAAGCCAGTTGTTATAGGTTTGATTCCCACTGTTAATTATGTCTGGGTGTCATTTAACAATATGTATGTATTTATAAATATATAAGTAGGTATGTGTATCAGTTGTCTGGTTTATTAGATATACTCAAAATGCGACAAGTTCAGTAAGAGGCAATCTCATTGTGGGATGAAATGATTAAACGCATGTAGTTAGGTACGTCTTGTTATCTCTCATACAGTTGTTTCTTACTTGACTGGCTAATTATGGTTAAGAGCTGTTTAATAAACTGGGTGTGTACGACGGCTGTGAACCTCGTGAGTTGTGGGTTCAGTTCCTCTACGGGACACCACTGTGCATCAACAAATTGTTTACCAAAGTTTGGTGTACTTACCTACTTTGTGTTAATGATGTGAATGGGCTCTTAAAACAAAAACCTCGATATCTACCAAATTAAAATAAGTTTTATATGAAAGAGAATTGACAAGGCAGAAAACTAAACTCTTACTAAAATTATTTTTTACTTTTTTTACTATAGTAAAAGCACAAAGCTTGTAAAGATGTAAATAAAAAAGTAGGTACAAAGTACTATTAAAATGATTACTATTTGTTGAATTGTTAATTTTTTGTTTGTTTAGTTTTGTTTTTTTCAATATACAATAATATTTTTTAGTATAGTGCAAACTTGAAAGTAATTTGCTCAGAATCAGTAACACATTCCAGTAGGGTGGGTTTTGGACCATGTTTTATTTTATAAATTAATTAATTAAGCAATAATTGTATTATTGGATTATATATTACCTAAATTTTATTATATTTTATGCGTAATAATAATCCTTACAATAGGTACATTTTTTATTTCAAATCTATACCTTTTTTTCTAAGTGACCCGGAACTTTTGCTGGTCCGTGTAGTTTGTACTCGTAGGTAGGTACCTTAGTGCGGTAGTTGTCTTTAATAAAAGATGTAAACGTCGAAGTTCTATCCCTTTCACATATTCGTACGTAGAAAGACAAACTAAATGATGCAAGTATGTTGCCTGTCGCTTACAACTAATTAACTAGAAGTCATAAATAACTTGCATAGTCTAAACAACGCGTTGTTATCGTGTAAATGAGCCTGCCATTTATTACTATGTAAGCTTTAGCTTGCAATTATACTTTGCAGTTAGTTAGGTCTAATGAATTAATTATTATTTTTATTTTCGTTCGGCAATTAAAATACTCATAATGTTAGTAAGTATCTAAAAAGATAATGATCATGATTATAATTATATTAATGTTGTTTTAATCGGCACAAGTAATAATTTTACGGATATGTGTTTGCGGCACACAACTTTGTCAAGATGAACTTCTTCGTATACTTATTTATGTACTTATTTATGTAATAATCTCTAATGACTAATTTCAGTCGCTTTTATTATTTGTAACAATTATTTTTTATTTTATCCGGTTTAGTTGAGCAAGCTTTAGATCTAAATAAAATATAGATAAGAGAGAATTTCAATATACTCGAGCTCTAAAGGAGCAAACAAATTAAACGCGAGCGAAGCCACGGCATAAATTAATAATAATAATATTATTAACATACGGAACTTGCGGTGTTTGTAATACCACTAGCGCATGTCAAATTCTGAGACGATAAATTAACAATAAGATTTAAATGCAAACCTACATAAAGATAGCATCATAGTCTGTGGTATTTATTTTGGTAGCTGTGGGAAGTTATGTAAATTAGCTTAAACTGCTATATTAGTGGAACTGTTGGTACCTATCTATTTATACAGTTTTGTTGCCTCCGCTATGAGTTTTTTTGATAGATAAGTTGTTAGCAAGCCGCGTTATTTGTGCATGATCGTAATAATCGATATGAGTTAACTCGGTATCCGAACTATGTGCGTTCGTTCATTCATTTCTATGATATAGCTAAATACAAAGCACGTACACTCTGGAGCCGAGCACTGAGCAGTGCAGTGGCTTGAAGTAATGACGCCATTGTGCTTTTTGAAGTGGTTACGAATTGCGAATATCATCAGTGAATTAATAAGTTGATCCGGCGAGAGTCGGAAGGTGTCTGATGTTTTTGATACAAATTGAGATTTCTGTATGCAGTAGCTATAATAGCCGGATAGTTATCACGATGAGCAATTGTTTAAAGCGTGCAGTGCAGCTCGTGTGTGGGTGCGACGTGCGACGGAGGCGCTGGGCCGCGGCCCGCGAGGCGCGAGCGGAGTGCGCGAGGCCGGGAGGGCGCGTATGCAAACGAGCCGGGCAGGAGGCGGGACCGCGCTAAAAAACGCCCCGCGCCTCTCCGCACCCCGCACACCGTACCGCACCCCTCCCTCGTCCTTCCTGCGCAACGGAAATTATTAAAAAACTGCCGCAATCTGTTCCGCGCAAACTAAAAAGTGAAACGATGAAGGGTGATCCGCGACACAATGCAACCCTTCGCGAGTATTGTGCGCGCGCGCAGCTCCCCCCTCCCTCCACCCGCAACCCGCGCCCCTCGCCCGTGAACACGTGCGCGCGGTGTATGTAGCGACTTGTACATACGTTTTGTGCGAAAGGATAACATTTCACTTTTAACGAGCGGCGCTTTACAAAAAATTAATAGTATTATGAACCGGTCGTTGCAAAATAAACAAAGTATCGATCGACACCGAGCAGCAGCCGACAGCCTCATCTACGAGTTGTGCCGGTTTTACCCGTTAGGTATACCTACGGCTTGATCTCTAAGCTACTACTACGAGTATGTATATCTACTCACATACTATGATTGTAAGTAAATCTTAACGTACCCAAGTACATTATCGTTCAGCCGAGCTCTCTCTTTCAGAAATCATTCAAAGTTTTTAATATTCGGGTAGGGAGGGGCAGGTTGAGCAAATTTTCGCTTGAGTTTCATAGCTCCTTAATGATAAGTCTTAATGGCTTGTTATGTATACTGATAGGTAAGTAATTTATCCCTTTCTAAAATAGCCCATTGCGGTTTATTTCTAACAAATCGCAATTAAGAGTCAAGGATGTACATACCCCATAAGTAAGGTAAGTTGGGAATGGTATGGGGTAAATTGAGCAGTTAGGAATTCTAGCCAGACTATGGGTTCAATGTTCACTAGACATGACATGAAATGTCTATTTTACTTATAGCTTTTTATTTATATTGTTTTAGAGACATAACAGTTATGCTAAAAGTCTAAATGACTTTTATTATATAACTGGTAATATATAATAGGTTAGGTATATTTATTACTGGTAATATATAATACTTTTATTATTAAACCAAAATAGAATCAACAAAAACTCAACATACCTTAAGCTAAACTTTTGGGTAGAACTTAGTATTTAAACTCAAACTCAGACTGGAACACTTATGTAATTGTCAAAATAGCTTATTTTAAATAAGAAAATATTAATGAGATCTTGGAAACTTACTACGACAATTAAAGCTACGTATTAATTAATAGCTTTAATTGATTAATTATTGTCCAATGGTTTTGACGTTAAAATGTAACAAAGACAAACACGGTATTTACGAAATTAAAATATTATTATTTACGAAATTATTACGAAAACCTGAGTCAAGTAATAGCAATAATATTTTTAATTTGGCACACTTATAATGCATCGCTCTACAGTATCTCAATGCACTCAGTAAACAAACTGCCACTTGTAACCATGTACATACATTCCTGTATTATGTAACGCACTCGATGTGTACAGTCCTCGTTAGCTAGGTCGGCAAACAGACGGAATGCCTACGACTCACTGAACACAAACAATGTTTAATGTCTTGATGCGAGGGTACTACTCACCCGCGTACAGCCACTGTGACTGTGCAAACGTACCTACGCTTTATTGAATGTAGTGCGCGCTTCCCTCCGGCGGCGCTTTGATGTCTTCCCTCCAACGAACTGTCACTCGCATCGCGCCCCGTGGACCCACCTCCACCGAGCCTATAAGTCTGACACATGGCACAGCTCACTGCCACGCACATTCCTAAAGTCATGTGCATTGATTATACCTGTCCTTAATGTGGAAATTAGTCTAATGGTTAAGTAAACACATACACAATCAAAAGCATGCGAGTTTGAATCCTAGACAAGAGCAGTTAACAATGTTTCTAGTGATGTGCGACACATATCGCTAATATAATATTTCAAATAAAAAAAACCCTTTTTATCGGATTGTATTGTCATCGGTCCTTGATAAGTGTGCGAAGTTTTAATTAAATCCGACGTTCCGAAGTGGGTGAAAAACACGTTCAAAGACTCTGTTACATACTAACATACCTACAACATACGTATGAAGCTAATAAAAGCGTATTGAAAAGGACTATTAATAAAGTACTAAGACTAATATTGTATCCTTATAAATTTATCTAAGTTAGAAAATATAATCGTGTTTGAAACGTCTAAGCATTGCGTGTGTAGGAATTTTAAGACCAATTCTCAAAATTAAAATTAAATATACACGCAAAGGTTTGAAAAACTCGCATCTTATCTTTTCAAATGGCTAACATACGTAATGAATGTGACATTAAACGTATATGCATAAGTTAGGAGTTGGAAATATATGGTGCTTAAATATTGGTCAACTGGTAAGGTCGCTATTTAATTGGTGGTACCCACCAAGACGGTCTATGGTTTAGGCCTACCAGAGGAACATTATATCAAGACCAGTTGATATTCACGATTGATAAAAGGCAGTTTCAATTTGAAAGCTACTAGTGATGTGGTGGTACAAAATAGTTCTTTAAATTATAGAATTTAATGAACTATTTTGTACATTCGTCAGTTAGCACGCTCGTCACACTGGTGGTGATGGTGACTAGTGGCGAGGAAGGGCCGTGCGCATTGCTCGTTACCATTTCCATTGATATACGAGGATCTAGACGACCATTAAACGTGATTAAAGCAATTTATAATGTTTATTCGGGCGCGATATAAATGATTAAAGCGTAAGTAAGCGGCCCGCGGCCCGCATCGGCCTGCAGTTGTGACTCGCTACAGATATTGGCGGCACGCGTCGCCTCCCCCCCCCCCTCTACCGGCGCTGCCCGCGACCCCACAGATTGTTATATTAAATAGAGTTAACTGCCGCTAAAGGGTTGCAGCGCGTGGCGCGGCTCTCCCCCGCAGGCTGCGCGCGCGCACCCCCCTCGCGGGGAGAGAGCGGGGTACACATTAAGATTTGGGCACGCGCCTGCTGCACAGATTTCGATTTCAATAACTATTGTGTAACTTGCTGCTAAACTCTTTCTTTCTTTGAACTATTTAAAAAAAAAACTTGGCCAGGTTTGTTGTAAGAATTGCAAACGCAAAGGAATATCAGATTACACAGCTGATTATACGAGAAACGTCTCATTACTTAGCAATCAATGTACGATGACGACAGCTGGCGAGTGCGATGAGACACAGTAGTGACGTGCAGGCAGGTTACACCTCCAAACGTTTTAACGTCTTCAGTGCGTGCTGCACGATACAATGTAAAAGTAAAATCAAAACTTTATAAAAAGATTATCGGCACTTGATAGCATATACAATACTACATAGGTATAACAATAGTATAACATATAGTATAATGAACGGTTGACGTCCGCGCACCAAACGTGCATTACTGTTGTTTGATCGTTGTTCCTATTGTACGAAATATAAATACTAACTACACAACCCACTACTGCTGATTGATCTTGATTGTAGCTTGCATTATCGCACAGCTAGCGTCACAGACTGTATTAGTTAATTAAAATAGAAAAGCTGTAGTAACTGAGTAGCTACGACGTTTAATTAGAACATTAAGTTTTCCAATGAAATTATATAAAAAAAGAATTTGTTTCACCAGCGTTTTGTAATCTTAAAATTAGTGAAACTGTACGTGCGGTACACAGTAGGAGTGTACGACTCTTATGAAAGAAATTGTGTATTTATTCAAGTGCATAAATATTGGTGTAGTCATGTGTTTTTTTAAAAAGCTAAGAAATATTTTTTGGTGTTCCTTTCTTCCGCATCGTCGATAAGTGATTGTGTTTGTAGTTACGTAGGTTGGTACATATAAAAAATGGTCGATATACCTACAGTTGCAGTAGGTACATTCAAAATATTTCAATATTACACTACGTAAGTATTGATGAAAGTGCTCTTGCCTCGGTATATAGTTAACCCTTTATGCTACATAAGTCGTGCGGAATGGGAGCGGGCGAGTAACAAAGCTTGCGGGTCATATATCATACCGGTTTAAATTAAAGCCGTCACGTTGTCGCGCCGCGAATAATTTGCAGAATGTCACGCGGCGCTCATATATCTCGCGCACACGCGGCGCGGCTCGGCGCAACCCTTGCCTGCCGCGCCCCGCGCTCGCCCGCCACTACACAAATCAGTTCGTTTTTTAGCAGCTCTTTATTTGGATACGGCGGTATGCAAAGGGGTCGGACCAATGGCGGCGCGGGACGCATCTACATACCACATTTACATACGGACCGCGTATGTAAATCACGGCGCGACGGATACCGCCCTGTTCACCTAGGACTGCCTTCATTGACACAGTACCTATGTATTTGTCTGACTAGATAATATTGTAACTTGAATATGAAATGTATGACAATGTTGGTTATTGTTCGGACTTAATATAAATAGCCTGATATTTTCATTTATCTACTTAAATCATTTTTCTACTTAGCTCTTGACTCGCACGAACTTGGCGCAGACTTAGACTTAGTTTTAAAATATGATAAACATATAAATCTTACAAAAAATCTCTAGGTAAATGATATTAGTTTTGTACACTCAGGTAACTTAATGTTGCAAAGATGAAATAGGTAGTATGTAGTAGTTACATCTAAGTTTATCTGCACTGCAGACGCCATCCTAAGATAGTTTGAATCTCGACTATCATTTATATCCCGGTCTAAAATAAACACGTTCCATAAACGATTAATGACGTCACGCACATCAGCATCACACCACGCGAACATCGTCCAGTGCCTCAGACCCTCCACAAGTGGAGTATTGTCACGGAAGCTAACATTCGGCCCGGAGTTTATTTTAGCTGCGAGTGTAATAGCATTAATATGTAAAGCGCTGAGGACTGACGGTGATGAGGCGCAGGACCCTCGCCGGAGCCGCGCAATTGTAAATGCAAATAGTTTCGCTAATCCAACATGGCTGCCGACCCCTGCGCTGTGTGCCTTGTGTGCCGTACGCGCGGGGATGCTGATTGCTTCTGTACATATTGATTAGTAGCGTCACTTGAACTGGGAAATGGTCTGTGTGTTCTATACGTTCTGGGAGCCAGTTGTATTCGTACCTACACTTAGAGTAGCTATAGTGTGACTAAATGTACACGTTATTATTAGCTAATTATGTTCCAATATACCGCACATGTTAATGTACTCAAATACTTAATTAATACTTAATTCACTTAGGTTACAAAGGGGAATTCCTTGAACCTCTGACAAAATTAAGATTAAGTAGAAGGGTTCTACATTCTATGCAAAACGAAACAAAAGTAAAACCAGTGACAAAAGACCTTGGCAATAAGAAGTAAAATAAATTGTTTGTATACAATTATGGTTGCAAGTTAGGTGCTGTAACACAACGCACGTCAGAGCATATATACCGCCAACACTTAGTGCAACAATACAATTGACACGCTCATAACAACGTCATCACGTTGTTCACAGCGTGTGAGGTAGGTACTTATCGTTTTATAGAAAACATGTTAACAAAATAAATATGTTGTTGACCGTGTCGTCGGCGCCTCTTCTCCACCCCTCGCCGGAGCCTCACGAGGAGCGCGTGGACCTCTCGCCGCCCGCGCCCTCTGCTAGGTACTCTCGCGAACCAACCCTTCAACCTTCGCCAAATCTTTAATTAAATATCAACGAGGTAGCGAGGGTCACGACACATAATAAAACTGCACAAATATAGAAATCACGGCTCATAAAAGGCCCGTGACAATAGTAAAACATGCGGAGGGTAGCGGCCGGACGCCTACGGGCCCGCTACGAGCGTGCTACGCCGCGTAGCACTTCGCACTGAACCGGTCATTACGAACGTCGACAGTGGAAGCCTGCGTTGTATGTATTATAGGCTCGTACAGTGTTAATATGCTAGTTCTGCTAGGTAAACAGAAAAATCCAAAAACTAATCAGTAAACAAAAGTAACATTGAACATAACCAACGATTAACTCCCGATTCGATTTTGTGTTAAATGGGTTTTTTTTTCAATAATCATGTCATAAAAAAATAGTCCGGCATTTCTATGAGATCTCCATAGCAAATCTTCGTTTTGATATTTCTTAAAGAGTGGTTGTTTTGACTTATTTGGGAACTAGCCTCGGTCGTATTGTAACAAATTTAATGTTGCAGGTAGCAGTTTTATATCACTTTAATGATTTACTTAATCAAATATTTATTTTCGCTATATATATTAATGGACCATCGTCGGTTGCAATACCTTGGACAATACGTGTATTTGTATATTATTGTTCAAAACGTAGTACCGGAGTATCGAGAGGCTCGCCTCTCTGACGAAGCTAAACAAACAAACAGCTCCCAAAATAACATCGCTCGTGTCCGTTACCGTTAAAGTAAACACATTTATTCAGTTTTAAAAGGAGTGGCTCCTCACAAAGGATTCGTATTTCTTATTCAAAGTAGCAATATGTTGGCGCCTAAACAAACAGCGGGCACATTACGTAAATGCATTCCGCGATAGAGATGCATGAGAGCGGCATTACACTTTCATCGAGCGCCGTGTTTGTGCGCATTACCATCACAAAGCAGCACCGTGCGCGACTAGACCCGGCGCCGGACGCCCGCCGGACGGCGCTGAGCCGGCGCCGGGTCTGCGAGCTCCGCGGTCTGTGGCACCGGTCACTCGCCTCACTTGCGATTCTATCAGATTCACATCAAACAGGAAGCAGCCCTTTCATCCGCTATCAATTCCTGCGCCCGTCCCCCGCGGGCCGCGGTACTCTGCGATGATTACTTCTTTTGTGACCCAAACTTTCATGTTTTTAAATTGCCGTCCAACTGTCCAAACAATATTACGACTGTACGATGTAGTCGCAGTATAATATAGACGATGGCCGCGGTGGCGAGCACAACGTCTGCGGAGTGATGCAGGCGGAGGCTGCGAGCGCGAGATGCCGGCCTATTATCCCATTATCTGTTCTATAATAACTCAGTAACGACTCGTGGCACACGCTCGCATACATCGAAGTTGCGTTTTTTCAATCGAACCCGATATCGGAATTCGCGCATCGGTTAGCCGAGCCCGTCGCTCCCCTTTCCTAAAAAATTAAACAGCTTTTAAACGCACATCGCGCTCGATCCGTTCGGCGAAAGCGAAAAAAAATCATCTCAGGTAATCGAAATAATGGCGAGGTCGCGCGAAAAAAATTCACTAAGGGCGGAAAAGAAACGGATTCGTACAAAAAAGTTCAAAATTTTAATTCGACGGTTGAGGGTTGAGCGGGGTGGCCGTGCCGGGCGGTGGGCGGGGAGGGGGGTTCGCGGGCCGGCCGCGGCGGTGGCGCGCGGCGCTCGCAGTGTGCCCGCGCCCGCAGCCGCGCTCGCACCTCGCTCCGACTACGCGTACACTCACGCACTGTGCACTACACGCGTACTCTCGCGCACTGTACACCACACGCGTACACTCGCGCACTGTGAACTACACGCGTACACTCTCGCACTATACACGTACGCGCCATGGTCCTGTCGGCGTGCGTCCGCGCAACCACGCGCGCCTACTGCTCCTCCGCCTACCGTGAGTACCCGTGTTTTGTGACGTTACATGTTGTTTGGGTAATCCCAGTACTTACTGTTAATATTTACTTTCAAATAAACAATTCGTGCTAATTATTATTTTACTACTTATAAATATTTTTGAGTAAAATGTTTTTTTGTGTCTGTAGAACTTGTAAATAAATGAGTGCAAACAATGTGGGTTATTGAACCCACATTGTTAAAATTAATACTAGAATTTTCTAGTATTAATTTTAAGTACTCTAACTCGTATAAATGATATAAATAAATTTATATTGTAGTTATACTTACATTAAAACTAAATTAGGTAGGAATGTTAAAATGATAATAAACTCAAATTTATTTAAATGATTATAATTTCAATGGATTATATTCATTTTATTTTTGGATTCCTAGTTTAGAATCAGATGGTGTTGTGTGAGTTATCCCAAGATATTATTATAATTGATCTCTACTGATGTGAAACTCAGTTACAGCAGCAAGACGCTATGCTGTCTGATATTTTTAAAATTCAGAAATGCTACGATGTCAAGTTTTAAAACATAAAAATATTAATATGTTTAACTAAACGCCAATTAGAACGTGAACTGGTTCACATTAATAATTATTATAAGTTAATACACTTCAGTAGGTACACATAAAATGAGCCAATATATTTTCTTATCTATACTAATATTATAAAGCGGAAGAGTTTGTTTGTTTGTTTGTTTAAACGCGCTAATCTCAGAACTACTAGTCCGATTTAAAAATATATTTTTTTGTTGGATAGCCCATTTATCGAGGAAGGCTATATAACATCACGCTACGACTAATAGGAGCGGAGTAGCGACGAGAAATGTTGCAAAAACGGGGAAAATTTACGCATACGAAGTTGCGCGGGACAGCTAGTATCTTTATATATGAACTGTCCTAAAAAGGTGGTTCTCTGGCTGACCCGTACGTATGTATGTATGTACGTATTTTCTCAAAAGCTAATGATCCGAGCTTTGTGAAGTTTTCTCTATTCGACTGCTGAAGTTTTAATATGTAATACGTTGTCCTAGCTTATAAAACATTAGAGATATGGACTAAAACATAGGAGTCAGTCAGCGATATTTGCATTTAGTGATGTGCGCGATAATTGTTTTCTTCCGTAATATACTTTTGAACGCGGTTTATTTTCTGTATAA
The DNA here is from genome assembly GCA_945859575.2 of Herminia tarsipennalis. Lineage (NCBI taxonomy): Eukaryota > Metazoa > Arthropoda > Insecta > Lepidoptera > Erebidae > Herminia > Herminia tarsipennalis. Next base: position 223,801 of record OX243834.2, on the reverse strand, counting down.
ATGTACTTTTAACGAGCTTTTTAACTTGCCTGTATGCTAGTTTGTGTGGGGCAAATCTTGGAAGCTAAATTAGTACCACTTCCTGACGTTCGAAGTAGAGTTGAGCTCTAAGTAGACTCAAGTCGTTCGACTCAAGTTCTTGATATCAAACTCGCGACAAGCTTATACGTCATATAAATGGTATAATATAACAAAAGGATGGGTTTGTTTTCATTTTAAAACTATTGTATTTCTTTTAAAGCATTTAACTAAAAAATAAGAGGTTGTTTTTGAAAATGTTTTGTAACTATTTATTTATTATTATCACGCTCACGTCTATAGGGAGACAACAGTTATATGACATGTCACGCGGACGAAGTCGCGGGTACACCCGATGTTGTCTTTTTAAAAAAAAAATCATTTTTTATATAATAATGACTATTTGACTTAAGTCTCGAAATCTCTTTATGGCCGAGACTCGATTTTTAGACTGAGATTCCCGGGATGAAGGCCCGATGACGATGTTGATTGATCTTCATCTTCTTTGGGTTTCGAAAGAAAACATTGTAACAATTACAAAATAATATTAAATATCATTGTCGGAGGCAGCTATTAGGTTCTGCCGTGCGCAGGTGATTGGGCTATGGGCAGGAGGAACCTAAGGAAATTTTAGCATATTTCCTAGCTCTGGCCGATCTGAATCCGTAAAGATACCACCAACCTCCGGCCTGGATTGGGTTTTTTATAACGTGGTGTCGCTCACCTGTCACCTGTGACAGTGTATTTGCATGTCAATACGTCCATACAAAATTCAATTATTTTGTGAACTCTTTAAGAAAGCAGGTACAAGTTGGTCTTTACTTCTAACAAGAAATAATAATGGCACGTAATAATACGTAACAGGCGGCGGTTCTGTAACGTTGTCCGGGTAGGACACCCGGGTAGGTAACACAACCCGAGCAGCTCCGAACGACGACGCGAAGGTACCCATTGTTTATCTCAGTTCGCAAAAAACCCACAACTGGCTCTTTTTACAATTCGGGAATATTTCAATCCGATACTCGTACGCGGCGCGCAGCTCGTAGGTAGGTACGACTATATCTACGACTGCACCCTTTTAACGACGGAGCACAAAAAACTGACGATGACGTCTCAATGCAATCGTCTAGTTTTTTACTGTCAACGTTTTTTATTGGACTCGGGCGTACATCTTTATAAAATCGCGCATATTTTAAATATATACATTTGTGTCTGCGCAAATCCTTTTTGATCGACGGGATCGGCGCGGATTATCCGCCGGCGGCAGGTAGCGGCATGTTCCCACGCACACACAATGTGCACCAGACGATCACACTTGCTTAGGATTTGCACAATAATTGTATGACCCGAACAAAAATACAAACGTTACATTTCACACAGCTGAAAAGCTAATGTAACCTAAGTCCACAAGCCTGCAGCGTCTGCGTAGCACTCGCGTAGACAGTGCTACGACACAAGTTTCATTACTTAACTATCACCGTTTACCATAATTGTTGTGTTGCACTCACTTATTAGTACTTAGGTATCCAACACAGTGAGGGATAACACGGCGCTACATATAATCAGGGAGTTAGCTCATATTACTTGTAATGTGATGATCTGTGTCGCTGGCTTCGGCTCGCGGTGGCGGCGCGTTATCCTATTAATTAGTATTAATTCGGCCTCTAATCTGATAATCCATTTAACAGCACGTCGTGCCTCGAATGGGACTATTTCCAGTACTACGGTACGTTTCGAGGATATTTTGAGGAGTCCATGGTTTCTCTTAGAAAAAGATTTAATTGGATACTAAATGCGTGGTGTTAAGTTGTTAAGGGATTGAGAACAAAATCACATCTTGTTAATGATGGCGTAGTTAAATATGTTTCTTAGCATCACGGACGTCTTCGTTAATTCTCCTATTGACCACTTGCTGCGGATGCTCTACTACTATTACACTTTTGTAAGACGGCACAAATGAAAGAGATAAACTAAGTCACGATTTATCTGAAACTAGCTAGGTTCAGTGAACTCTGAGCTTAACTCAATGTTTATAGAGTTGAAAAATCAAAATAATGCAAATAAGATTGATGAGATGGGGATGATTATCAAAAATCAAACTTAAATAAAAACACCGGTCAAGTGCCAATCGGACTCGCCCACAGAGGGTTCCGTACAAATTTGTAGATACATACGACACTAATATTATGAAGAGGATAGATTTGTAATTTTCTATATTTGTAACGATTAAACTCAAAAACTACTGGACCGATTTCAAGAATTTTTCACCATTAGAATGCTACATTGTCCAAGTAAAATAGGTTATATTTATTACTAGAAAAAAATAGGGTTCCCTATCGAATATCCACCCGTGCGAAGCCGGGTGGGCCGCTAGTTACAAACGTATAGCTTTCAGGCTTTTCCCTATACTTGTAGTATAAGGACGGTATTTGCCAAATTTCATAGTTCAAGGTAACGGAAAATACTCTATAAATTTTAATTCCTTCACAAGTGTCGAAATGTACGTTTTTTGCGACATAAACGGCTGTATCTTTTTTTTACGTCAACTTAGAAGTTTTATTTAGTATATGGTTTTAATTTCAACTCGATACCTCCACGCTTTCCCGAGATAAAGGGTCTTGACAGACAAACAGACGGACGAACAAGAAACTGATCCTATAAGGGTTCCGTTTTTTCCTTTCGAGGTACGGAATCCTAAAAATATAAGTAACTAACAATATTAATAGAATAAATTAAATTAGCGAATGAATGAAACAAATACTTGACGCACATACAAGACACGCACATGTGCACCTATATATTTGTGCACCTATGTAACGTTGTTATCATATTGTTAAATCTATTCATTAGTTAGCCCGCACGTGCTGCTATAATTCACCAAAAATTTAGCCTTTTTGTTATAATTGTATTATAATGAAACTTATCAATGAACATCTTAGAACATAAAATAATTAATGATATTAGAATCGTTCGTAATTAAATCATAATTATAACTCGTCGTGATTATCATCTAGTCACGCGGCCGCGGCCAATGCCAGTCCTACCTACCTACTTTAGATATCTTATGCTCTACACTGACTTTACTGGCGCTCTTGTCTCACAACATACCGAGGCTACGGAAGGTAATCTTCATACTTTGTTCAGAAGGTGTTCGGAGATTTCGTGTCCGTGAGCGAAGTCTTTGTGTACGTTGTATGTTCTGTACTCTCGGTATTTTGTGGTTGTGTGGTCAGTACGTGTCAGGTACCTGCTCGGTCAGTGACGGTAGTTTATTGATAAGTCAGTGGTGTTAATACGTTGTATTGCTTGTTACAGAAGAGTCCGGCGAGCTCATCAAGTCGCCGTCCCCGCCGCCCAGCCACGGTCAGTACCATTTCTACATTTCTACTGTCACCTATACACTACTACAGAACCTCAGAAATATCACAAGCTACGAGTATAATCACACAACTCAAATTTTCCATCTTTTCAAAACAACTTTTCATCTATATGTTCGTAAACTTTCGCGATTTGTACACATTATAGAATTTTAAAAGCTAATCGCGTAAATATTTTATTTTAAGGCTAAACACCTTTGTTTATTTCCCGACGTTTCGACCGTATTGCAACGGCCGTGGTCACGGGTAGACTAATTCAGCTCTGCGTCGCCTCCGAGAAGCGCGGGTTTCGGAAACTACCCTTGCTTGATTAAAATAAAATATTTACGCGATTAAGACCTGTAGCTTATAAAATTCTATAACTTTTCATCTAATTTTATATCTTGTAGAGAAAAAGCTGATTTTAAATTCAGAATGTTATGAACACGCTATGATATTAAAGTGAGTCAAAATTGTCTCTGAGCCTATCGGTGTGAATCGAGTCATATTACACCCCGATAACAATGCGTATATGAAATATGTTTTAAAGTTTCTAAAAAATATTTCATATTAGCAACCATAAAGGTACCGACTACTCAATCTATCGTAATCACTTGTCCTGACTAATTCATCAACGCAGAGTCTAAGCTGCTAATCGCCGCCTTTTATCATGTAGGTATCCACTGAGACAGGATATAAAAAAAAACGTCACCTAAGGGGTTTAAAAAGGGTTCCAAGTTAGTATGAAACTCCGTCAGTTTTCAAGTTGGATCGGTGAAATGTCAAAGAAACCAAGTTTAAAACATTTGTAGAAAATCAATCCCTAAGGGGGGTAAACTAAGAGTTGCAAGTTTGTATGAAACTCCGTCGCAAGATAGTGTGAAAGTCCGTCAGTTTTAAAGTTAGGTCTATGAAAAATTCGTATTTGCTTTTTTTCGTTTAAAATATAAAAAAACACGTGTTTCAGCGTTTTGTATGGAACTCCGTCAATTTTGAAGTGTTTTATTTGGGTTTCAGTGCTCAATATTTCAAATTGTTAATGATTTTAATTATTTGCATAAGTTACGTTAATTATCTCTGAAGTCAAACACAATAATCATTTATGTGGTATTGATAATGATATTGGTAATGATATTGAAACAATATTTAATTCCACATTTTAAAAATATCGAATTATTTGAAATTCAAAAACTAAATCACATAACATAATATATACGATCTGCGACATTTGCGATTTTATTGCACCAGAGTGTACTTTATTTATTTAATTAATATTATTTCTACGACTTTACCATTATTAGTGTGGCGTGTATTGCCGCGACATTTAACTATAATATAATTAATGATGATGCACAAAATTGTGTTAATAAATATAATTATTGTTTGAACCTCCTATCTTCATAATTACGCTTCATGTGTGCACACGCCGCGGCATTGGCGTAGCCATTTATCACATTCAAATATCCCATTTTTCAAATATCCCATCATTCATATATATATCACATACACAATACGTTATCCCATTCAAACATGTAGTGTTCACTTTCTAACAATGCGTGTTTACTTCTCGTTAGAAAGTGTTACACAACGGCACCCCACCTGATACACCGCTCAGTCTAAGAAAGGATTGATCGCGGGCACGCGCCTGGCACGGTGCATGGTGCACGGTGCTACTGCGGCACGGAGGCACGCCTTCACTTCACCCTTCCTTATAAGAAGCTGCGCGCGCGCACGCACTCACCCCTTTATCATCCCCTCGCACAAGACGAATGTGATTACAACACAGTGTATTCTCTCGACGCTCCTTTGTGGTTCTCACGTACAGAACATAGGTACAACAATCACACTCGCATTTATTACATACAGAAAACTTTCTAACGTCTACCTTATTTGTTTTGTCGCTACGCTTTAAACATTCACGTGTAGGATATGACCACGTTAAGTTAATAGTTAATTGCTGATACACGTTTATGCATTAATATTAATGGCTAGTAGCTACCCACGTACATGATTTGATTAAAATACAACGATCTATCCTTGTTTCAATTTCGTCTACAAATTACAATGGGATGTACTGCCTATTCGACTTATACGAGTATTAGTATGTAAATGAGTAGAGTCGGGAGGCGGCGACCTGTCGCCGAGATGACGAATGGCGCGATGCTGAAACGTCCGCCGTCCTCCCGAAACTCCTATTATGATGTCGTTTTTCGTTCATGATGTTTAACTTAACAAAACCGTTATGTCCAACCGTGTATAGTCTGTGAAAGTGCCTTTGGTTCACATTCAATTAACGATTAACGAAAAATCTCATCAGAGATTATTACCAACGACGCAGAAGATATTATAGTGCACTGGTGTGTGCGCAGACACAAGTGCGCTCTCTGTATCCTCACTTTGATGAGACAGAAATCCAACCTGACTATAAGGAGGTTAGGTGAAGGGGCACGGAGGGGCGTCATTGCCTAAATTCGCTGATCTCTCGATCTGAGTCACGCCCCCGGATACAAAATATTAATTAACTTGTTGATTAGTTAGAGATAAATGTCACTGACATACGAGTAGGTTAACGCATTAATATAGGCTTATCAGTGTACCATTGCGTGCAGATGGGTCTGCGAGCGGCGAGGGCGAAATCAGCGGCGACGAGAGGCCGCCGTCACCACCGCGCGCGCCCTCCGCGCCGCTGCCGCACCCCGCGCACCCCTCCCACCCCTCGCACCCCGCGCACCCCGGCCACCCCGCCGCCAACGCCGCCGCCGCTACTGCAGCCGTCTTTGTAAGTACATCACTTCATTTGTAAAAGCTATCCTTAAAGCCATAGACCTCTCCAACCAACCTTGACCTTGGCACACCGAACATTCGAAGGCTGGTTATATGGTTAAACCAGTATTTTGATCTAAAACAACATAAAATGCTCAAGATCCTGAAGGAGCTCACCAGGAGAGAGATATATATTATATGTATATATACATGGATATCGTTAGTACAACGATTCTTTACTGCTTGGTCACAACTAGTTACCAGCACTTTCCGATGTGATTAACTACAAGTATGATCTGATTGATTGCAGAATGTGGCGGGCGCCGGCAACGCGCTGGCGCAGCTGCAGCACCTGCTGCTCACTCAGCACGGCGCGCACTCGCTGCTGCTGCACACACAGGTACACCCACTACCACTGCTAGTACAAGCATCATCATCTTCATGTATTTAGAGCGTTATCCAATCAAGACGTCCCTCACGTTACAGGTTCAACAGGCGGTGGCACAAGCTGCTGCTCAGCAGCTGCAACAACTGCAAGCGCGAGCAGGAGCCGTCCCTCCCCCCACCACAGGTATATACTCGTATCATAAAGATACTAGATTTGCTGTTTTCTAAACGTTCAAGGTTAATTTTCCGGTGTTGTTTGTTCAGATGGTCGATCCCCGTCTCCGCGGCGGACGCCCCCTGGCGCCGGTGCATTCCTGACGCCGCACACGCCTGGCTCGGGGCGAGCGCGGTCACCGTTACACGCGCACGCGCACACGCCGCTTCATGCGCACATGCACAAGCCGCGCGCGCTCGAGCCCACCGCCGACGACACCGCCGACCTCGAGGAGCTGGAGCACTTCGCCAAAACATTCAAGCAGCGCCGCATCAAACTTGGTGAGTACTCCGTCCCCCGGCTTCTCAGGTGCCTGCCTGCTCTGGTGTCTGACATGCCCCGCGCGTGACCGGCTCCATTATATCTTACACACGTAATGGGTACTATCTAGCGGCGTCTGATTCACAGGTTTCACACAGGGCGACGTGGGGCTCGCGATGGGCAAGCTCTACGGGAATGACTTCTCGCAGACGACGATATCGCGGTTCGAAGCTCTCAACCTGAGCTTCAAGAACATGTGCAAGCTAAAGCCGCTCCTGCAGAAGTGGCTAGAGGACGCGGACTCCTCGCTGGCGGGCGGCGGCGGGGCTGGCGGTGGCGGCGCGGCGCTGGGCGCGGGGCTGGCCGAGGCGGTGGGTCGCCGCCGCAAGAAGCGCACCTCCATCGAGTCGGGCGTGCGCGTCGCGCTCGAGAAGGCCTTCCTACACAACCCCAAGCCCACGAGCGAGGAGATCGCGGCGCTGGCGGACGCGCTCTGCATGGAGAAGGAAGTTGTGCGCGTGTGGTTCTGCAACCGCCGCCAGAAGGTGAGGCTCGTCACTGCGCGACTCTCGGCCGGCGGCTCGGCTCAGTTCTGGGCTCACCCTCGCTGTCTGTTGCAGGAGAAGCGCATCAACCCGCCGGCGGGCGAGAGCGGGCCGGCGCACGGACTGTCGCCGCACGCGCTGTCGCCTCACGCGCTACCGCCGCACGCGCTGCACGCGGCCGCACTTCAGCCGCTGCAGCCGCTGCAGCCGCTGGCGCTGCTGGCGCGCGCGCCGCCGCGCGACTGACGCGGGGGGCGCGCGCTCCCGCTGCTCACACATATCCTCTCGTTGTAAATAGTGACGGTACTGTACAGACTAGTTGGTTAGCGTGTATATAGATGTATGTGCGTGCGAGCCGCGCCCGTCTTAGTCTAAGTTTATATATTATTATGTGAATTTTATTTATGTCCGGCGAGCGAGGCGCCCTGCGCCTGCGCTGTTCAGAGCTCATATCAGTTAGCGCACCACGCGACGCGTATGTAAGGTGGATGTGTAGAAAACTATCTATATGTTACAATAAAACATGATAGACATTACTCCGTGTTTCATTTACACTTCACTTGCCTCTTCTTACCATTCTACGCTTATCACAACTAATCAGCTGTAAACAGGAGTATTTAGGTAACCTTCTTGTGTGTCGGGACAATCTAGCTAAAGACTTGTTCAGAGTAAGTACATCGTGGTTATGATCGAGCAAGTGGCCACACGTACTGATAATCACCTCGACGACACGGCACTTCCTCAGTCAATCAGCCTGTATCGGTCCACTGTTGGCCATTGGCCTATCCTGCCCTTCAATTTACCACGCTATCTTTATCTTCACACTGTAGACTCTCTTATTAAGGTTTTGACATAGTAAGTCACGAGATATTAACATCATTGTTCAGAAACATGTACCACTTACAACTAAAGACAACAATAAGTATCCATGTTGATTTAATCTTGTCATAATAGGAACTCTAACCAAAAAATCAATATATATTTATTTTATTTATTTATTTATTTTAAAAAAGACGACTCCCGCGGTAGGGTACAAGCCTTGTGTCGTGGAGGACTTTACAAACATGCAAGACACGGACACAAAGTACACCCAGACTCGGAACAACAATTTGTGGATCACTCAAAGTGGCGTCCCGTGTGAGAATCGAACCCACGACCTCTTGCGTAGCAGTCGGACACACTCCCACTGCGCCATCTGTGGCGCAGTGGGAGTGTGTCCGACTGCTACGCAAGAGGTCAAAAATATATAACAAGTACTTCAAAAAGTACGGTAATACTGTAACGTTTATGATGCTGCACAAACGTTGACAAATTGTTGCAGTGTCTCGCCGAGTTTGTCTATCAATAAATCACAAATTTATCAAAACCTTAATATTTTTGGTCGTACGTCAAATCATTCCCATCCAACAACAGCCAAATCCCGGATAAGAAGTTCCTGGGGCCACAAAAGGCATTTGGTGGGCAACAGATAAGCGATATACTCTCGGATTACTTCAATTCTGTTTATAGTAGAAACCTGCATCCCACTCCCTTGCTAAATAACACTTACAGTTACCACACATTTCTCTGCTCTTGTACCATATCTAAAGAAGATATCCTAAAATTCCTTCAGAACACTGATACAAACAAGGGCCAGGGGCCTGGCACCTCACCACCGATTTTCTTAAAAAACTGCTTTTAACAAAGTCTTTGTTCTATAGTACATACCCAATGAAATTGAAAACAGCCCAAAATTCACGGCAAACTATAAGGGTTCCGTTTTGCCATTTTGGCTACGGAACCCTAAAAAGTACGTAGAACATAAAGATAAATATATTTTTTTTAAAAAAATTAGAAATAAATGAAAAATAAAAAAACTCTAATTTACACACATTAGCACGCCGAAAAAGGTTGCCAACTAAGCTCTAAAGCTTAGTTGGCGACCTTTTTCGGCGTGCCAAGTGGTGCGCCTAGTGGCAACCCTGCTGAGTAGTGCGCGGACGAGGAAATAAAATAAAAGGTATTGATAAAATAAATACGAAGTTACAGTTAAAAAGTAAAAATGGAAAAATAATTTTGGAATGGTAAACAATATATAAGTGTATGTAAAGAACAAACAAAGATTTATTTATTTATTTATTTATTTAAGTAAGGATAACCAACAAAGCATACACTTAAACTTTACAAAATTACATAATAATGGATACATCCAGAAGTGCTGCCTTAATTATAGGCTACCACGGCATGCAATAGGTAGGAAATAAACGTGCTCTTTTTGAAAAGCACGACTTAAAGAAGAAAAATTACAAAAAAAAAAACAAATGTGTGCATACAGGTATGTAAACTATCAAATATGTTATAGTATAAATAGCGAGCTAACCGACACCAACCGACTCTTCAACGTTCCACGTTGGTATTATAATAGCGGCAATGTCTTTAAGGGAGAATATATTAACGTTTTTAGAGCCTGGTAAAGACATCGGGTCACTCGGTATCTTAAAAGCTAAGTTACACAAATAAGATAAGAAAGTAAATTGATGATGAAGAATAAGAAAAAAGAAGAATTGATTGAAGATGTGGAAAAAATTAAATAAAAATAAGGTATCAGAAAAATTATAAATTATGTATTAAATTAAATATTACATATTTTAATGTTTATTGTTAAAATATTAAAATAACTACTATATGTGTAAAAAAAAAATAATGATGATAAAGTAACAAATAAATTAATTTAATATACCCTGCATAAAATAAATGAATAGAATTATATAATTGAACCGTCAATATTTATTAAGTCGAATTTAATTTGCGTGTTTAAGAGAAATATTTGAAGCCTGTTAATACTTTTTTCATCTCTTATTGGTGGCGGGATATTGTTCCAATATTTAGATGCAGCATACCGAAAACTGCCCCGAAATGCTGCAGTTCTATGAGTTGATAGTTGCTGTGCGCAACGTCTACTCTCACACTGGCGGTGGCTGTTACACCAAGTGATTTTTGAGTATAAAATTCGAAAAGGAAACAAGCAAGATGCAGTTTACGCCGTGACTTTATTTTCAGGATGAAGTGATTATTCAAGTAAGATGTAACGTGAGTCATTAGAGAAATATTAAAACAGAAACGCGCGCAAGCGTTTTGGGGACCCTCTGTATCAATGTATGCGATCGTGCTAAGAGTCTGGGACCGGTGACCACGTCCGTGTAGTTCAGCACAATTGGAGGAGGACTAGGACGCATTGTGTATAAAATTTTAAGCCTTTAAAAATAATTTTGCTTACGTTTGACACATGTGTTTCAAATCTAAGGTTTTCATCTATAAGCAAACCCAAGTTTCGTACTTTACTGACCCGTTCGATTCGTTGTCCCATATCTTTCACACTGATAGAAGCCCTTAACGCATCCATCTGGTTATTTGTGCCAATTTAATGTATTTAGATTTTGTTGTGTTCAGTATAAGTAAATGACTGTTTGACTAGTCCACTATTCTCGTAAGATCTTCACTTAGAGCGTTTATGGCGGTGTCGTATTCCCGTGGTTTAAGAGATATATATATATTAGCCGATTAACAGCATATAATTATGTGAAATTTACAGTTTTTATTGCTTCCCCAATTTTTTTTTTAAAGGTAACTATCAATGTGGAATTGAGTCCCACATTACTAGCTATATTGTTAACCCCTCCAGCTAAGCTTAAATGCTTGTGTTAGGTGTGGGTTCACGTCATTAGTATAATGGGTAGGATTCGAGCCCATGACCTCCAACCGCATAAATTAGCCATTAGGCTACCGCCGCTTCAATATATATAATGTAATATTTGCACTATATAAATAAACAATGATGGGCCCAATATGGATTCTTATGGAACGCCATTTCCCACAACTAAAGAATCCGATGCCAGACGAGTTCCATCTGGCTTACATAGTTCAACGTTGGCTGCGATTGGTACGGTAGCTATTAAACCATTTTATTGTTTCTGGAGTAAAACCATAGTACGCCATTTTAGACAGCATTTGTAGTACACTAGTTTACCTATATTTAATCCGGTGGTCACGGTACTGGGTGTACAATTACTTAAGATCTGTATACTAATATTAACAACCTTTATATTATTGTACACCTGTTTGTAACCTTAACAATAATAAAAAAAAATTAAGCTTAATCGGACGTGGGGAAGTGGTTCTAATTTAGCTTCCAAGATTCGTGCCGAGCCGAACACATAAACATTGCAAGTTAATTATAAACTTGTAAAAACGCTATTCTTTCAATTAAAATCAATAATCAATTGTCACCAACCACATTAAATATGCTTGGATACATGACTGACATAACAGAGGCATTGGAAAACAAAACAAGTTCACACTTTATACAGGTTGTCCCAGAACTATGCCATTCGGAGGGCAAGAACCTCAAATATTGTAGCTAGAACATTTAACCAAAAGAAGTTCATTTTGATTTTAAAAATAAATCTTACCCGCCTAATGTGAAAAACACCAGCCTGTATTTTTATGACACCAATCCAAAGGGTTAGTAAAAACGAGGAAAATTGACGCACACGAAGTTGCGCTGTCAGCCAGTCTATACTAATATTATAAAGCTGAGGGGTTTATTTGTTTGTTTGATTGTTTGAACGTGGTAATCTCAGAAACTGAAACCGAAATAGACAGCTAGTTCTAGATATCGTTAGCTTACACGTAGGCCTTTATAATTAGCATAAGTAAAAATTTAGGATAACGAAACTACACACGCAAGGTAAAATTTATAACGATACATTACACTCTTCGATTTTTTTTTTGAGAGGATAAGGGAGTGTTGTAGAGTTGGCGAGGGGCTTATGAGGGACCTCTCATTTGAGGTGAATGAGCAGTCTGCTTCAAAGGCAATTGCCTCCCCCCTCCTCCTAGGCGCATGGATTTCAAGTCTTCCCGATAAAATTGGTCCTAGTTGAGAGGCAGTTGTCCCCCTCACCCTCGTCGTGCAAGCTCACACTTGACCGATGTAAAGTCAAATGCCAACTCCTGTGGCCCCCTTAAAACCTGACACTGGATCTGCGCCTGCATTAATCACAAAAATAAGAATAAAAAAACTAGTTTATAAAAGAATATCACCTTCAAATATTCATTAATACAAATTACTAAACTAAACAGCAAAAAATAATATAATATTGGTACAACAACAAAATATATTAAACATTTTGAAGTTGGTGCCATGAAGAGTTTTTGTTTTCTTGGCACCAACTTCAAAATCTTTTTTACTTTTTAGTGGGTTAGTTTGTAATTTATCTAAGTTACAATCATTTCCACAAAAATCCAATAGATATTCCGTCATCCCTACGTAAATGATAGCTGGGCTAGAAACGACACAGATTAGGCCAAATTGTTAGCAGAGCACCTGTCTTGCAGTGACTTAGGGTCATCAAAACAGACCAAGTTAGAGAGCATTTATTCCGAATACACCAACTCTCGCTACCTCTTCAGACTTTTTCTAAAGAAGAGTTTCACTCGGTGATTCAGAAGTTGGACATAAATATGGGCAAAATTAATGAAAGAACTACCTGAAATTGTTATAATATTGTTGACTTAATTATTCAATCGCATTCTAAGACGTGAATTAATTCATGAACAGTGGAAAACTGCAGAAATAGTTATTATACTCAAATCTGGGAAGGAACCTGACCGAGTAACTTCGTACCGTCCAATAAGTCTGCTCCCAATCACCTCTAAGATCCTAGAAAAAAACTCATTACGAAGAGGCTTCTACCAGAACTCACCAAGTTACAAATTATGTATACCATCGCATCAGTTTGAATTCCTCGTGTTACAAAATAATAAACATTACTGACAAAAACATACCTCACCCAGCGCCATTTTTACGTCAAACATGGAGACGACCGAACGGGACTATACGATATCTGTATACGAGTCCCACAAGGGAGCGTACTGGGTCCACTGCTGTATCTGATATACACCCATGACTTGTATCAAATAATGAATGAATGAATTAATTAATTAATTAATTAATTTCAATATAAGAAATTACATGATTATAGGTATGTGGAGACTCGAACAATGGTGGTACCGAAGTGAGTAAGTACATCTCATAAGATGAAAATGTCTTAGCGATAAATCTGTGTCATCGCTGAATCCTCGCGGCGAGGTCGAAGCAGCAACTCCGCCAGTAGGTCGGTGCTTAGTCCAAGTGCCGGCATGTTCTTGCGGGCACATTTGCTGACGACACAGCCACACATGAGACTCCAGATATTGCACCTTACTCTCTACAAAAGACCCTGGATGATATTTCAAAATGCGACTAGTGCATCAAGGCCAACGAAACTAAAGCAGCACATATGACCTTTACTCTGAGACACGGCTCATGCGCTCCTGTTCACCTGAACGGCATCCAAATATCTCGTGTTACCTGAGCATCCACATGGACAGACGACTTACATGGAATAAACATATTTTTATTTGATTGATTGATTTAAAAGGAAAGCTCTCAGTTTGCACCTAAGAAGGATATACTGGCTCATGTCGCGCAGATCAAAACTGTCACTGTAAAACAAGTACTCATATACAAATGTATATTGAAGACTGTCTGGTCATATGGAGTAGAGCTTTGGGGAACTGCAATGGACTCCAATCTGAAAATCCTACAACGCTTTCAATCAAAGATGTTCCGCTTAATAACAAATACACCTTAAAGATACCAACCGTATAACAGGAAATAATAGAAAGGTTCTCAACATAAGTCAAACGCATTTCGCAAAACAACGATAATCCGTTATATTTGACGGCGCAACATATGGCAACACTTGATTTTCACTGTCATTTACGTCGGAAAAGAATCAGGGTAGTTGATCATTCTTGCGGAACGTCACATGGACGTGATGGCGGGGCGGCCATCTTGTAGGCAGTTCGCCGACGAGGGCCGTTTACACACCATGTGCCCAACGAATCGCTAATTTCCGACCCGATCATTTTATCTTTTCAAATAGTGACATTTGGAATCAATTATGAGCTATTTAATTTAGACGCGTCTAGTATTATTTATTTTATCAAATTATCTGTAGTGAAATAATGATTTTAATTTAAGTGATCTCCCGGTGTTTGTTAACGATGGCAAGCTATAACCTGGGTCATCCTGAGCCTACATCAAAAGTGGGATGAAATACCCCTGTAAGCCGGACGGAGACGCGTGTTCATATAGCGGGCGAAAAAAAAAAAAAAGTTGTTTGTCGCGTGTGATATTCGTATGTTGTGTGGATGCGTTGGACGTTATTCTATGTCCAGTTTGGCCGATTTGTGTCAGTTTGGCGGTTTCGTCGCAGATCTCTGGTGTGGGTTGTGAGTTGTCCTAAGGGACTGTTCATAGACACAGGCGAGTCTTTCTTGTTTTATTAACATTTTGAAGCCGCGTACTGTCGCATTCGAGAAAAAGTGGTCACTGAACTATGCAGTAAACGAGTAAATAAGTGTCGCTAGTAAGCGTAGCGAAAATGTTCAAATCTTATCCGTAAAGTGTTGTGTGTAATGCCTCGTTTTATATTTTACCTCGCATGTGTAGTCGCGTTACGTTAAATAGTTGTGGAGCGCAAGAAAGGGTTATTTCATTTCGCGATTGAGCCGAGTAGATGCAGTAGTTCAAACAATGATTTTTGGTTTTCTTTGCATAAGATGTGTGCCTCTCATGTGACGTGACGAGTGGCTAGTTGGAAATTTTCTTTCGTTTCAATTTAGTAGTGAGAATTTGTGCTGAGTATTTATGTAGTGAACATTTTAACTTTTGTGAATATTGATAACGTCGAAAATCTTCAACACGACATAGTGATTGGACGTGAAATTTTATTCAATGCATGGCTGTTAAACCGTTAGCCGTTACTAATGTCCCAAGCTAGTACTAGTACCTCTAATGCTGGTTCCACCGAGAGGTACAGTGCGGGGTTCATAGAGGCGTCTAATGTGGGGCCAATGTGGGATTCATCGAGGGGTCAACCGTACAGGTCAACTGGGGGATCGTCAGAAATGAAAACAATATAAAATTAAAACAAATGTCAGTAAATAAAACAACATAAACTTAAATTAAATGTCATCAATAGTACCAATGTCAATAATATCATTAATTTATGAATAATAATAGTGTAATATTGCATCGTGCGATCAGACCAGATATTCATTAAATGTTAATAAACTTTTGCGATTTGTACAAATTATGAAAATATATATATATTACGGGTCTTAATCGCGTGAATGTGTAATTCACGCGATTAAGACCCGTAATATATATATATATATTTTCATAACAGATATTCATTGACATCATAATAGACCTTTTCTAGTAGTAGCTTGTTTAGCTTTCTACGAAACTGTATAAATGCTAAACTTATAAGGCCGTTGAGAAGATGATAATACAATGTTAGGCACATACAATAAGAGTTCCTTTTACGTAATACCAATTTTATTTCTGGTACTTTTAGTCGATTTTTGTGTCTAGTTCGGCTACATTCCGTGTCTTCTAACTTTTGAAATAGCGTAGGGTTGGATTTAACAAAGATACCTATTTCAAGTATGTAGATGCATGGTAGAGGAAGGATTTTATGTGTTTTAAAAATGGGTTTACACACAATGGGTGGACACAATTCGATATTGAAGGTTGGTGTTGGTAGCGCTACTTGTGGATAGATGGCGTTAGGTGTCGATTTAGCGTAATTTGAATGCAACCGTTAAGTTATTTTAAGTAAATCACTTTTATGGAAAATTTACTCACTTGGATTCGTCAAACAGTTGTATCAAGGCGCAAAGATGTTGTATGGTATGCACTGTTATACCACAGAAGTCACAATTTATTTATGTTTTTATTTAATAAAAAAATTCACTAAAACTAGGCATTAACTTTTATTGTTTGTTTTAATAGTTGTCTTGTGGTTTTCTTGTGGATTACACTTTCACTTGTGATTTGGAGCACTAGTAACGTTTTCGAGAGATATTATGATATTCGGACGAGTTTTAATATTATAGTCATTTTATAAATAACACTGAGAGGGTACCTGAGATGTTAGCTAGAACAGCGCCATCTAGTGATAATCTCTGCTTGCTTCTTGTGTTTTGTATCTATGTTATCGCTATCTATGTAAGTTTGCTGTTTTATATCCTCGTCGTGTATCACAAAGGCAGGTTTTAATCGTTCCAGTTCGTCATTATTTTGTTGACATTTTTCAACCTAAATTCACAAGATAATTTAACTTTCAGTGAAGCTTCAAGCACATTGGGTTAAGGGTGGGATCCAAAATCAGAAAATGGCCATCAAGGACATTACAGCTAGCTCCATCAACGTAAGCCACCGGTTAGGCAACCAAAAGGCAACAAAAATACCAACACAGGCTGATACTTGTTTGGTTCTCAAGTGTGTAGGGTAAGTCGGCAGTTTGGAGAACGAAGACAGCGCTGAAGGGGTCTTCCATCTCAGTCAAGGAGTTCCTAACTAAATATCGTCACTCAGTGTTTGGTAAGGCGAGGCTTCATTTTGGCATGCGTGAATGCTGGATACAGGACGGCATCATCCATATTAAAAGCTCCGATGGTAGCAGACATAAAATTTTCTCCTCGGATGACCTACAACCGCTGTTAGAGAAATACCCTAAGGTATCAACTGTAGCTTCATATAAATGGTATTTTTTATCGCTCAGGCATGTTAGTGTCTTATGTTTTCCATTGTTTTTGTTCACGATTGAAATTATGTTTTTGTTTAGTTGCAGGTAGTATATTGTGAATCATTATCTTATTATCAGAATTAATTATAATAATTACTATCTCATTGAGTAAACTTTAAATTTTTAATAATTACCTATATTTTCTCTTCGTTGTATATTTTCTTGTCGTATTAGTTCTTGATAACTATAAATGAATATCACGCTGTACACTACCCCTACCAAATTCGTGTATTTATGTCTCTGTCCATCCAAAGGTTGCCAAGAGATCGCTCTTAGCGATAAGGCCGCCCATTGTACATTTTTATTATACGACTAGCTGTGCCCGCGACTTCGTTCGCGTGAAAGTCGGGTTTAAATTAAGGTAGTTTATGTTACGAAATAACTTCTGTGTAAATATGTTGGAAACAGTCCTGTCGGGTGAACCGCGATATGACTCAGCAGCGGAGAATCGTCATATACTCATCTATTGATAGCTTCAACACCCTAAACATATCAACCCATATGATGGCCCACTGCTGGGCACGGGTCTCCCCAGTAGAACCTACTAGTATGGGGGTAATTGCCATAATCACCACGCTTGGCGAGCGTGTTGGTGATCGCAGTAAGGCTTTAAGTACGCAGAGGACGCTGCTGCCCGTCCTCCGGAGTGAAATTCCTTAGTCGCCTTGACGACACCCACGGAAAGTGATGGGGTGGTACTATTCTTAAGCCGGCATCACACGGCTAAAGCCTAAAGCTTTGTGAAAATAAATAAGTACCAAATACAGACTCTATGTATTCGATAATTGTGCTTTTTGTTATTAATTTGTGTTTGTTTTCTTTTTGTCTATTGTTATTTTTATTATTTTACTGTTTTATTTATTGTTTATTTTTATCTTCTGCATGACTTTTCCTGTTATATTATAATAATGGGTATACATGTGTCTTCTGTGTACTAAATAAAAATCGTTTTGTTCTATTCTTTTAGATAGTTAGTTTGGTGTGCGGCTTAAGAAGTGGGTTTTCTGTTGTTTTTGTTTCATTCTTTCATACCTACTTATTACCTAATAATTTTCAATAGAATTTGTACGAAAATGTTGTTACTTCCCATGTGATCGTAAACTTGTAAAGCCTAAGTACTTAACTGTGATAGTTTTCCTTATAATTTTAGTACCTATTTATACTACTACCCTGATTTTTTTCACAAACCCAACATCAACCATTTAGCTGGCAGGGGGACACTTGACTCTAACAAAAATGTTCACTATAAAGCCTAATATTATACACAAAGAAATCTTTAAATCTAAAAATAGTCTTCACAAACCCTAAACGCTTTTTAAAAGACCTATCTAATGATACCCCACACGATGGGGTAGGTGAGAAAAAAATCACATCCCCACTTTACATATAAGAGAGGTACCCTTAAAAAAATGATGATTTTCAAGATTTTATTCTTTCACTTTATCGGCGTTAGTAACTTATTAATGCAAAATTGCAACCTTCTAGCACTAATAGTCTCTGAGCTAAGCTGCGGACGGACGGACATAAGGGAACTATAAGGGTTCTGTTTTGCAATTTTGGCTAAAAATGGGGTGTATTTCATATAGTGTTACAACGCAATACTAATAAAATATTTTTCAGGATTTTCCTTTGTCTGCAAAGATATACAACTGAAATGCATATATAACTGCTGTAACATTTTAGTAAACAAACACAGAGCGTGTCATGTGTGTCATGCCTGCGAAAATGTCAGATATCTCTAAAGGTACGGTTGACAGCCAACGACCCCCCACCCCCCTCCGCCCGTCACCCGAACTACTCACACTTGACCGATGTTGAGTCATTCATTATCGTGAAATTGATGAACACGTGATCTCCAACCATAACCCCAAAACATGATCCTCGATGCACCTGTGTGATGCGTGGTCAAACAAACGGACAGACAGACAAACATTTCTAAAAATCATAGCCAAGTGTTTCTTTTTAAAACTTCTTTTACTAAGTATAGAACATTATTGAATACAACGCCATCTACTTTTAAAACCAGTGAAGTTTCTTTATCAGTAGTTCTAATACTTAATGGTTTTTATTAATTTATGCAATTTAATTAAATAAATAAGAGAATGTTGCCACTCAGCAAGAAACAAATCCTTCATCTCAAGCACCTATACCCTAATAAATGTTTTCACAATTATGGAATTATTTGATCACTGTGAACAATTTGATTTCATAGATGGCGCTACATGTTTTTTTTACGTGTGTAATGTCTTTTTTTTTAGACGAACACATCATTTCTGGAAAATGCCGAATACTTTTTAATTATAATGTAATATTGTTTTTAATTTCTATCACGATTAATTCATTACTCTCAGCAGTGCATGCAATACCTATAATTAACTTACTTGTGCATATTTCACTTGATTCTTAATTTAAAAAAATAATAACCAAAGTAAAATCCTACGGTCGAAAAAATAACTAAAACATCGAGAAAAATATTAAAAAAGGATAAAGACAATTTAAAAAAATACAAAAAGAACATAATCAGACAGCAGATTCGAGCCTGGGACTTCGTCGTCAAAGTCCGCTAGCATAGCTTCAAGGCTATACTGTTCGCTACTTACCACGTCAAAATAACTCTTCTTATGAAACTTAAAAATGTTGTGTTTAGCTCCTTATAGTTTTAGCGTGAAGTTATGTATTCCATGGGTTACAATTATAGATAATGTCTAATTGTGGAAAAAATTGTGATAAACCATTATGGTGCGACAAAAAATACGTTGCTATTCGTTCCCCATAGACGTTAGCGTAATGATTCATAGTGTAAATAATGTCCTATAGTATTTACTATAAAACTGCAAATTTTGATAAAGATCCGTCAAGTAGTTACTGTTTATAACGAAAAATAGCTATAGACATTATCCCTTACTGCTTAGCTCCTATGGGAAAAAGCGTGATAATTTATAGCCTAAATGTTAATCTGCATCAATTAGATTGCACGTGCAAAATTTCAACCGAATCTGTTCGGTAGTTTTTGTGTGATGCGTGTTCAAACAAACAGACAGACAGACAGACAGACAGACAGACAGACAGACATTTCTAAAAATGCAGCAAAGTGTTTAAATACTCTTTTCGAACATTTCCTAATATTTTTTTCAGTAAGTTCGGCCATGTACAGACACGTGAAATTTACAGTTTTATTATATGTATAGATATAGAAGATGAATACTTTGTTTTTTATATTGGTGTACAATAAAGATATATTATTATTATTATTATTATAATTATCTAACTAAAGTGGGTACCATCACTTTAGTCAGACAATTATTAAAATTAATCGTTTTGTAAGTATTAGGTACTTACCTAAAATCTTTTTTCATTGTACTTCGTATTTATTATATTTATTTTGCCTTGAAAAAAATAAATATATTATTAGGAAATGACAACTCAGTGATGGAATTGCGTTCAGAAATGCATAACTTTTCTGTGTAATGTGTGTAACTTTGTCTTTATCCTTTTTCTCTTGTTTTGTGTATTGTGTATATTGATTATGATTTTATTTTATATTTTATTTTTATGTCATCGAACATATCCTCCACTTCGTCGTCTGGATGTGCCGAGGTCGGTGCGTATACTTGCACCACCTTGAGGCTATACCCTGTTCGACACGCTAGACATTTCCACAACGTTGTCAACACCACCTTGGGATTGTTGGTCTCCCTCGCGGAAGTACATAAGGTGGCCCGACTCGAGGGTTATGGTGTCCTCTCCCTCTCTTCGGACTTCACTTAACCCGAGGATATGCCACCTAATCTTCCCAAGTTCCACCTCAAGTTGTGCCAGATGCGAGTCTAGCCGTAGCGTATGTCTGTTATACGTCGCCAGGGGCAGTTGGTTGTGGTGGCCTTTCGTAGCCCGGAGATTCTTAGCACCCCCCGCCACGCCGTTACCGTGGACGCCACCATGTCCAGGAATAGCGTGACTGCCGGGAACTTGAGGCCGTGGCTTCTGTGCTTCGTGCATTTGGCAAAACTAGCTGGTATCTTGTTAAATACACTCACAGAAAGACTCATAAATGAATTATGAGTCGTATGTAGCCTATGATATTGACCTACTAATTTGTGCTTATTTCTCGTGTTCACCGGGTGAACGTCACTATTTATGTGATATAAATGCATTTTTGTTTAACAAACAAAATATAGTATATTGTAGTTGTAATGTTTTTATGACATATGAAATGTAGTATGGCAAATGTAGTTTTCTTGTTTCTTTTTCTAGCGAATAGGTTCTCTTGGAATCAAAATCAATATATCTACTTATTACTAAATTCTTGATACAACCAGACCAAACAAGTTTGTGAATATATAATAATAATAATAATCGCCTTGGCTAAAGAGAACTGGCGCAGGCCTGTAGTGCTTGGAGTCAACGAACGCAGGGAGGTATGGCAGAGCAAGGAGCTTCACGGTAGGTTCTTTCGGGCTCTTCATGGGCCCGATGTGGACCTACTAGCATCTGTGGCCTGGCTACGGTTCGGTGACCTCTTCGGGGAAACCGAGGGTTTTGTCTGTGCAATTGCTGACGAAGTTATCATGACGAATAACTACCGGAAATATATACTGAGGGATGGCACTGTTGACATCTGTCGTGCATGTCACCGACCTGGTGAGTCCCACAGACATATCGTTTCCGGCTGTTCACGTCTTGCTAACAGCGAGTACTTGCACAGACACAATCAAGTAGCCAGGATAATCCACCAGCAACTTGCTCTGAAATACCACCTTGTGGACGTTGAAGTCCCGTACTACAAGTACGTTGCTGAGCCAGTTCTTGAAAATAGTCGTATCACGTTGTACTGGGATCGCTCTATCATCACAGACAGGACTGTTGTCGCTAACAAGCCTGATATAGTGCTGATAGACCGATCTGAGCGCCGTGCAATGATTGTCGACATCACCATCCCCCATGACGAAAATCTCGTGAAAGCCGAAAAGGATAAACAAATAAAATATCTGGATCTGGCGCACGAGATTGTCGACATGTGGGATGTTGATTCGGCAATCATTGTACCGACAGTCGTCTCCGTTAATGACTTGATTGCCAAGAGCCTCGACCAACACCTTGAGAACCTCGCGTTAGACGGTTGGATCAAGCGCTTGATGCAGAAGGCAGTACTTCTGGACACGGCTCGCATTGTGAGGAGGTTCCTTTCTCTGGGGCCGTAACCACCGGTAGCTTGGTCCCTGTACCCGATGCCGGTGGGACACTATTTTTTATATTTTTAAATGTA
The DNA here is from genome assembly GCA_945859575.2 of Herminia tarsipennalis. Taxonomy (NCBI): domain Eukaryota; kingdom Metazoa; phylum Arthropoda; class Insecta; order Lepidoptera; family Erebidae; genus Herminia; species Herminia tarsipennalis. The sequence goes on along the minus strand of OX243834.2, from coordinate 201,311 downwards.
TTTTTTATATATATTTAAAAATGTAATTTATAAGAAAAAACTAAATAAAGAGAATAATAATAATATCTTGGGACAACTCACACAACGCTATCTGATCCCAAACTAAACAGAGCTTGTACTATGGCTACAAGACAACTGATAAACATACTTATATATTTCTAAATACATACATATTATAGATAGATAACACCCAGACACAGAATAAACCATCATGCTCATCACACAAAGTTTTATCCTGAGTGGGGATCGAACCCACGACCTCTTGCGTAGCAGTCGGATACACTCCCACCGCGCCACAGAGGCAGGCATTACCTCCCTGATTTATTCTACTGCCTACTTATTATCGATACTATACTGATGGATACGGTTAAATTGCAACAGATTGAGTAGATGTTTCAATTATCCTGTTAGACTTCTACGAGCAGAGACGTAGGACTTCTACGTAGTCCTACAATAAAAGTTTTTATATTTTGCTACAACTCACTACGACCCCTATGTAAAATCTGACACGTGCCCAATGTGACTTCATAATCAAATCAAAATTCAATTTTGCAGAAAACACTGTTGAAGAGTGATGCTATTCAATGTACAGGTTTCAAGTGCTTGTACCGTAAGGCATGCAAATTTTTTTTTACAATCAGTGAAAGATTAACATTAAAATAAAAAGAGTATCTATTAAATAAAAATAAATAAAAGTATTTAAGATAAAATTAAGGTAATGCCAATACCAAAAATACACATACAAATACAATAATTGCATTTTAGCCCGTAAGCATTAAGAGATAGAAGAATTTGATATCTAGTAACATAGTCCAGATAGGTGGTTCGCTTCTGGCCCCGGTTTGGCTACGGAAGTCTCGGGTTCGATTCCTGGGTCTGGATTTCAAATTTTTCTATCTTTCAAAATGCAATTATTGTATTTGTAAAGTCTTTGGCAAGAAATGCCTATAAAAAATACTTCAGCTTGCGTTATATCCATAAAGATGGCGCAGATCGGTATTCTCTTATCGACATTAGACGTTATAATTTCCAAAAAATAATTTATAACAAGATTGATTGTTTATTTATTTCTAAATAACAACATAGTGTCTTAAATGGAATGAATACCAATATGGAACATTTTTGTTAAAATAATTATACGCTTGAAACGTGTCCAATCTAAAATACGCAAATTAGCATACTTATGATTTATAACGAATTACTAAATTTACGAGATTGGTACAGGGTACCCAAAACCCAGAAGGAAATTGAGAATTATTGAATGGCTAACTAATTTCCGTCGACCTGGTTTGATTAAATGGCAGGACTACTGTTCTATCTATTAATCTTATACTCATTTAAACATGACCGCCGCACTTGACTTTGATGGCGTGACTTTAGATTGATGTTCACATTTGAAGTGCCCGTCTCATTCGGCAGTCTTAATTAAGATATCGTAGCAGCAAAACGTCTTTTGACGATAATTTTTTTCGTGTTGGTGTGCAAAGTGTTAGTGTGGTTATAGTGTCAGTGATGCATTGGCATTTGTGTAGCGGAAATAATTAGAAATGTTGGCGGACTTTGCCTTGCTCGGGGTATTTTTATTTGATTTTATTAGCGCACCAACAATTGTTAACACTGATGAAATTACAAAAGTAAATAGCTTAGATGTAACTTAGACTAGTGTTACAATTTCTTACAGGTAAGCACCACATGAGCTAACAATAATGTGTTTTTGTATTGTGTATTGTGTGAAATTAAGATCTCTTAGCCCAAAAAAATGCATTAGAGTAATTTTTGGTATGGACTGGACCGACTCTTGTAAGCCCGTATACAAAGCAAATAGCTTACTTACTGTGCCATGTATCTACATATATGAAATCGCAAAATTTGTCAGAAATAATATGTCACATTTTGCAATAAAAAATAATTTAAACAAGCGTAAAGTAAACCAATTTTTATTAGAAATGCCGGTGCCTCGTTTGGAAATTTTTAGACACAGCTGTGTGTACATGGCACCTTTAATATATAATGCATTACCTAAACCTATTATAGATCTGCCAAATAAACAGTTTTGTACTGCTTTGCATAAATGGTTGGTGTCAGAGAGTTTTTACTCGATTGAAAAATATAAAAAACAATGTAAGTGGTTCGTTGCATTACAGAAATGCACTGTTCTGAATAATAAAAAATGTGTATTTTAGAATTTATATTAAAATTAATGTAATTAGTATTTTAAATATTGACATTATTTTTAGTTTCAACATTACTTTTATTCTATGTGTTTTACATTAAGTTACATTTGCATGCCAATTGTATGGCGTTATGTGTATGAACTAATATAAGTTATTTTATTATCTCTGTACCACATAACATGCAAATAAATATATTCTATTCTATTCTATAAATAACGTATTCTTCTATCATGTACATCATTATTTTTGAAATAGAACAGCTAAAATCACAACTACAAAGTGCACATGAAGAAGTTGATAAATTAACCATTGAAAACGGCGATCTTAAACATTTAATCACACAACAGCAACTACATATAGATAGTTTAAAATTAATATGCAAAGAGCCGTGTAAATATATATCAAGAACATCTACAAATAGAAAAAAGACGACGAAGCGTACACTACCCTCTAATACAATTGTTACGACTGAGGAGATAAATACCAGTTGTACAGATCTGGGGTTGTCTGAGGATAATTTAGGAGAAACTTCACCAGATGGCGCTACTAGTTTTCTGTGTCAAACTCAATATGACACAAAGCTGAAGCAGAAACAATGTATACTGACCAAGAAGGAGTCGCAAGATGATTGTAAAGACAATTTCCCCGCCAAGGACAGACTTTATATTTTTGCTGATCAGAATGGATACGGAATTAGAAAACATTTGCAGGATCTACTAGGGCAATATTTTACAGTTACATCTTTTATTAAGCCGAATGCACCAATATCTGAGATTTTGAAGTCATGTGTTGCTTTGTGTCATGATTTTACAAAATCTGATTATGTATTAATTTGGGGTGGATCACACGACCAAAACCCGATGGTTTTGCAGTCAATATTGTATTATACCTTAAATGAAATGAGTACAAACATATTAATAGGTAAAATTTATAAAAATATGTATTTAAATGAGTCTATGTTGAATAATCTGTTAAAATTAATATGTTGTAATTTAGAACATACTAACTATGTACCACTAGATGTTAACTACAATGAATGATTACTGGGTCTGAACAAACTACAGGCTAGCAGACTGATACATAGAGAAATACTGCGTTTGAAATATAGAAATGCTTTTTTACGTTATTCATCAAATTCTACTGAGCGCAAAAGCTATAGTAATGCGTCCGTACAGACGGAACTAAGTCACATAACTAATAAATTATTTTATGTGAGTGCAACAACACAAACAGAAGGTGATGCTAGTAAGTCATTCTGTATTGCGAAGACTCCAAGCGTTTGTTTGACAGAATCTGATGAGCTTTTCGAGAGTAAAAGCTTATTAAGTTCACAAAGCTATCAAAGGTGCATTAGTGATAAAAATGAATCAACTATATCTTTAAACTTTTTTCATCAGAATGTCTGTGGAATTAGTAATAAAAAGGAAGAACTTGAAATATATATTGATGAACAAAAAAATATTTTACATTACATTTGTCTAAGTGAACATTTCCTCAATGAGTCATTAGCGAATTTATTTATTTTCAATAACTATAAACTAATATCATATAATTGTAGAATTAACAAAAAAAGAGGAGGTTCTCTGATTCTAGCAAGGCATGACAGAAAGTGTGAAGAATTAGTAATCTGCAATAAATTATACCAAGCAAATGCCTTTGAGATTTGTGGTATTAAAGACATACTATCGGGTGTTAATATTTTCCTATGACCTATAATATGTCCTATGACCACAATCTTGCAGTTTTCATGAACAAGCTTGATAAGTTACTAGAAGATCTTTTTGATAAGAAGTGCTTTATCTGTGGAGACTTTAATATAGACCTTTTAGTTGAATCAAAGAAAAGGGCAGACTTCATTAACCTTCTTACAAGTTACAATTTTAGATTATTAGTGAGTACGACTACTTATATGCGAAATAACTCGCAATCCTCTTTGGATAATATTATAACGAATCTTGACAATGACAACATAGAAGACTGCACTGTAGATCACAACGGATTGACTGACGGACATGCAGGCTTGATATGTACTACAAGACATAATGCTAGTAAATTCAAAAATACATATAACACATATAGGATAGTAGAAAAAGAAGTTTTTAATCATACAAATAAAAAAAATTTAGAGACTTTTTATTAGTTAATGATTTAATTAATGTAGGTCCAAACACTTTTATTATGAAATTTAATCAGTTGTTTCGAGACAGTTTTAAAAAAGTAAAATCTAAAGTATATTTCAAAAATGAGTCTAGTCTTAAGTGGTTGTCTAGAGGAATTAATACTTCTAGTAAAATGAGCGTTTTCTATGTATAAAGACCAATAGCCACCCTTCTGTGGTAAATTATGGCAAAAAATATAACAATATATATAGACAAGTAATTAGGAACGCTAGGAGAGAGAGGGCGCTGTGGTGCCGCTGTCAACATCGTTGTCCATGTAAATCGGTTTATTAAATTGTAAATAATACGTATTTCGGAGAAAAAACCAGTTGTGAAGACAATTATTATAATTAAGTAGAACGTCGAAGTGAAGTTTTGGTGTAAAGTGAAGATCTGCTACCGTTATCAATCGAAAAGTGCTATCAACAACAACGACCTTGGTCTGGATAGCCAAGGTAACTGAGGTGGAAAAATACATACAAGCTGCACTGAAGGACTTCAAATAGTACTACACAAGTTAAACTTATTGAGCAAGGTTAGTTAAAAAGTTAAAATAGAAACGCAAATTTACAACATAACCTCCAAAAATAACCGAAAACAATACTGCCGGTATAACAACGCCATCTAACGAAAAGATAGATCAACTTGGTTCCGCTACTAAACACTAGAGGGCTATACTAGAACAAAAATATATCGAATTACATTAAAAGCGCCATCTAGCGATAAGTAGCAAAGTAAGCGAACAGAAAACCAACATTTTAGCTTTAAAAGATGGAAGAAGTTATGGCTGCACTTCGTAAGATCCAAAAAGATCTAGATGAACAGAAAAAGGCTATTACAATCAGCGCTGAGAATGTAACAGAGAGAGTAACAGAAAATGTAAACCAAATAATAAATGAAAAACTTAGAACTTTGGAGGAAAATCAAGGAAAGCTTAAAGAAAAAATAGAAAATCAAGAACAAAGGCTAAATATGTTAGAGAAATATGCAAGACAGAGAAATATTGTTTTTTTTGGTGTTGAAGAAAGCGAAAAATCTTATTTCGAGCTGGAGACCAATATAATAACTTTTATAAACAAATATTTCTCATTAAAATTTAATTACAGTGACATACAAGAAGCCAGAAGAATAGGCAGAAAATCAGAAAAACCCCGACCGATTACAGTAACACTCACCACGCTGGGTAGTAAAATCAAGATCATGAAACAGAAAGGGGCTTTAAACAATACTGCTTACTATATAAAGGAAGATTATCCTTAACACGTACTTGAGAAAAGAAAAATGCTGCAAGAACAAATAAAAATTGAGAGAGAGAAAGGTAATAATGCAGTCATTAAATACGACAAACTTATCATATTAAAAAACAAAATAAAACCTGAATCAACCGATAACAGGAAGAGAAATCTCTCTATTTCACCACAGCACAACATCAACACTGAGAACAGTAATCCTCGCAGTACTCAAGTTGCTAAGAAAAACAAAACCCTTTTAATGCGCACCGCGCCGCTGAGATCATCCAGCTTCTCAGAGATAATGGTTAAACCGGGTATACTTAATTACTTAGTTGACAAAAACGGAAAAAGCCAAGATGATGAAAATAACAGCAATAATATATAGCAACTAACGGCACCTCTCCCAGAAAGTAAAAGTAAAGAAAAAAAATCAAAAAACACTACAATACATCTTCCAAGCCGGATGGTCACCGAGGAGGATTTTGACCAAAACCTCCCAAAGATTACACATTCAAAATACTCAAAAATCACAGAACACAAACAACTCTATATATCTACCTACAATGTTAGAACACTGTCATCACACGAACGATTAATCGAACTAATTGAAGCTCTATCAAATACGATGTCATTGGAATATCTGAAGCGCGACGCCTCGGCAACAAAATAATAGAATACGAAGACTTCATTCTCTGTCACACTGGCGAAACACCAGGCATGTATGGAGTCGGCTTCATAATCAAGAAATACTTAAAACAATATTTAGCTAGCTATATCGGCATTTCGGAACGAGTAGCATTACTACATCTGGACCTACCAAGTAAGAAAATTACTATAATTCAAGCCTACGCCCCTACGGAAGCGGCAAATGATGAGGAGGTCACTGCTTTCTATGAAAATATTTACAAGGCTATGGATATAGCGTATAACGATTTTATTCTAATGGGAGACTTTAACGCAAAAATAGGTCAACCACAAAGCGACGAATACCTGGTGATGAAACAGAACGGTTATGGAGAGAGAAACGCCAGAGGTCAAAGACTCATAGACTTCGCCTTGGAGAACAATTTAGCGATTATCAACACCGTCTACAAAAAGAACTTGAAAAAAAGATGGACATGGCGCTCCCCTAATGGTCAATATAAAAATGAAATAGATTTCATACTGACCAATCGACCTCAAATGATTCAAAATATTGAAACCTTAAGTATAAACTACCCATCAGATCACAGGCCAATTAGAACAGTATTAACACTTGCGAAGCCAATAAAAAGCAGAGCAAGTTTTAATAATAATAACAAATATAGCGCACTCAAAACCAAAGAAGAAACATCATTGTATATAGAGATGCTAAAAAAAGATATACCTGCACTACTAAACACAAACCCTGAAGACACAGTCCAAGAATATCATGATAAATTAATAAACTCTATCCAAACAAGCTTGTGTAGAGCATGGGATGAAAATCAACAAAGAAAGGATCGCAATATATTATCAGAACGCACAAAAAACCTCATAAAAAGAAGACAAGATTTACAGAAAACCAGCAATAAAACTCGTGCCATGAAAAACGAATTAAAAGCTCTCTATAAGTTAATAAGCAAATATATAAAAACCGACTACAAGAAACACAGAATGACAATCATTAAAAAACATCTGGAAAAAAAGGGAAGCTTGAAAAAAGGATATAAAGAATTATGTACTAAAAAAATATGGATTGAAGGACTAAAAGTGGCGGATAAAACTAGGTATGGTCGTAAAGATATTGTAAGTATCGCCACAGATTTTTATAAGAAACTATATAGCGCCGCAAATAAGTCCAACATTACATATTGTGATTTAGTGACACACACAACACCACAACGCCCAATAGATCCGATAGAGTGTGGTGAAATAATAGAGACCATAAAGAAACTAAAACCGGACAAAAGCCCAGGCTCAGACAAGATTACAAACGATGCCTTGAAATCAGCCTATGTCATACTAGCTGCTCCTTTAGCTAAACTGTTTAACAAGGTATTAGAAACGTATGAAACACCTTCTCAGTGGTCTGAATCCAACATCATTTTGATTTATAAAAAAGGAGATCCTAAGGATATAGGAAACTACAGTCCCATAAGCTTAATGTCAACAATATATAAACTCTTTGCTACAATTATAAACCAGAAAATAAGCACAACACTAGAACTAAAACAACCCATCGAACAAGCTGGTTTTAGAAAGGGTTTCTCAACTGTAGACCACATACATACCCTAGAGTTGCTAATAGAAAAACATCAGGAGTTTCAGAGACCATTATATATCGCTTTTATTGATTACCAAAAAGCATTTGACACGGTTTCACATGACAGTATTTGGAAAACTCTGAAAGAGCATAGTGTTGAAGAAGGATATATAACTATACTAAGAAACATATATAACAAATGCTCAAGTAGAGTGAAGCTAGAAACTGTCGGGCCAAGCTTTCCTGTCATAAAAACTTTTTAACAAAAAATATTACCGACTTCAAAAATAAATACAAGGCAACTAAAAAGCAAAAAATAATATACCTAGAATAACAAAAACAAATTAAACATTTTGAAGTTGGTGCCGAATAAAACATAAAGACTACTTGGCATTTTTCATGGCACCAACTTCAAAATGTTTAATTTGTTTTTGTTATTCTAGGTATATTATTTTTTGCTTTTTAGTTGCCTTGTATTTATTTTTGAAGTCGGTAATATTTTTTGTTAAAAAGTTTTTATTTCTCACTTTTTAGTGGGTTGGTTTATAATTTACTTATGTTACAATAGGCTTATGTCATCTGCTCAAATCCTTTTACGAAATATTGCTTGCTCCGATGCAGGGCCGTTAATTGTTGAGGAGTTCACTATCAGCTTTATTACATTGTATAATAGTAGTATATCGAGATGAAAGTGCTACTCAATACCATATTAAAGTACTTAATTGAATCGCAAACTGTGAAATATTGAATAGGTCTGCTCGTAATTTTTGGTCTTCATCATCAGTTCCACTTCACCAATTGGTGTTTTTTGAGAGTAAATGCACGAATCACTATGAAATATACCTAAATCACTGTAGGTGTGCTTTTAATATTTTAAGAGTTCCCTCGATTTCTCCAGGATCCCATCATCAGATCGTGATCTGTGGACAATGGGACCAACTTGGAAGTATACCCTTTCAAATACAAAAAGAATTTTTCAAATCGGTCCAGCCGTCTTTGCGTAATCGGTGAACAAACATACAAAAAAAAAAAAAAAAAACATACAGACGAATTGAGAACCTCCTCCTTTTTGAAGTCGGTTGAAAAGAGGTGTTAGACAAGGGGACCCCATCTCGCCAAAAATATTTATTGCATTACTTGAGTCCATAATGCATAAATTGCTTAGATTTGCAGATGACCTGGTTTTGCTATCCGAAACAAGCTCTGTGTTGAAGACACATGATTGAAGCTCTACACATAGCTAGCAGACAAGTGGGCCTTGAAATGAACATTACTAAAACGAAAACTATGTCCAACTACATAAAAACAAACATAAAAATAGACTGCGAAACACTAGAATATGTAGAAAAATATACTTATTTAGGAAAACAAATTGGGTTCAACAGAGATAGTAACGAGCTAGAAGTGGAAAGGAGAGTTAAGAATACATGGACTAAATACTGGAGCTTCAAAGAGATATTTAAAAGCGATATGCCTATAAAGTTAAAAAAGAAAGTTATGGACTCGTGTCTGATCCCATGTTTAACATACGCGTGCCAAACCTGGAAACTCACTACCAGAACAAAAAATAAAATCACTACATGTCAAAGGGGAATGGAGCGTAGTATGTTGAATATAAAAAAAGTACAAAAAATAAGGCATGCAGACATAAGAGCAAAAATAAAAACAACTGATGCCCTTAATCATGCACAAAAGTTAAAAAGGAAGTGGGCCGGGCATGTAGCGCGACTTAAAGACCACAGATGGACAAAAACGGTCACATCATGGAACGGACCAATGGGCAAACGTCACAAAGGTAGACCCTTTGCTCGCTGGGAGGATGACATCAGAAAAATAGCTGGACCACAATGGAAACAGATAGCTCAAGACCGAGAAAAGTGGCAATCTTTGGAAGAGGCCTTCACCCGAGAGGGGTTCCTAAATAAATAGCTATCTACAAATAAATATAAAGTACAGAGTTACTACCTGTTAAATTAACTAAAAAATAAGTAAACTAATAATAAATCTATGAGAGTAACCATGTGCATTAATTGTATTTAATCTGTAAAAAATACCTATTAGAACTTGTAAGAAATTGTAACGTTAGGAAATAAAAGGCTTTTTTATTTTTATTTATTTATTAATTAGGAACGCTAAAAAACTTGCAATTAGGTCGGCTTTTGCCAAATCAACAAATATTTCAAAGGATGTGTGGAGCTTAGTGAATAAGCACAGAAATGTTAAGACAAAAAGTAGTGAAATTCATTCTATAACTAATGGCAATTCAATCACGTCAGACCCAACGGAAATTGCAAATCTATTTGCTACTACTTTTGACTACAATTTTGGTCCGGGTGATTGTAATTTGGCTATTAAAAAACTAAAGGAAAATACAGACAGAGTTAATGAGGTAATGACTATCGATTTAGTTACTCCAAAAGAAGTTTTTAATGTAGTGAAAAGTATGAAAACCAAGTTGTCGTGTGGATATGATGATGTGCCCATAACATTAATTAAAGATAATATAGACATACTAGCTGAACCTCTATGTTATTTTTACAATCGTTGTTTACAAGAAGGTATTTTTCCTGAACAGTTAAAGATTGCCAAAGTAGTTCCCATACACAAAAAAGGGTCTAAGAAAGACGCGATGATGTACAGACCGATCTCTATGCTTCCCACTAAATCAAAAATATTTGAATTGCTATTAAAAAGTAGATCACTCAGACACTTGGCCTCTTATAACGTAATAAATCCAAGACAGTTTGCCTATATTAAAAATGTGGGAACTCAAGATGCTATTGATACACTAATTGATGACATAACTACTAAGCTAAATAATAAACAAAAGGTTGCGGGCATTTTCCTGGATTTGAGCTCCGCTTTCGATGCAGTCAATCATGATATACTTATAGCAAAACTGGAGCATTATGGTGTAAGAGGTTGATCCAAAAAAATATTTGTTTCTTACCTACATGGCAGACCTATGTTTGTTGAGATTGAAACTAAGAGATTTGAGCAAATCGGCACGGTACGGACCAAATGTGATAAGGTTTTTAAATCGAGACTTGTAACTGTTAAATCAGGCGTTCCTCAAGGCTCTACACTAGGTCCAATACTTATCTTAATCTTTATGAATGACCTTATAAGCAGTATAGTAAACAACTCGCCTGATCACATAAAGCTAACTGTTTTCGCCGATGATACTAACGCTGTTGTATCAGCCGACAATTTGTGCAGTCTAAATGAAAGAGTTGATGCGGCTTTAGATTCTTTTCACAATTGGTTTAAGCAAAACTGCCTGAAAATTAATATAAACAAGTCTAATGTTATTTTGTTTAAAACAACAACTAAAAACACACATAGACTTTTTTGCACTCTTACAGGTAGTAGGATAAATACAGTGGATGAAGTCAAATTGTTAGGCGTACATGTAGACAGCTTGTTAAATTGGAAAAGTGAGTTGGCTAATATAGAAGCTAGCATTCATTCAGCTTGTTATGTGCTAAGAAGTTTGAGAGGTCTTCTAAACAGGGAGCAACTCAGAACTGTGTACTTTGCTTTAGTAGAATCAAAAATCAGATATAGTATTCTTTTTTGGGGTGGCAGCTATGACTATAATGTTCAACGCGCATTTGTTGCACAGAAAAGAGCTATCAGAACAATGGTTCGTATAGACCAGTTAGTTTCATGCTCGCACGAACCGACCGCCTCATACAAAGAGTCCAAAACGCCTGTGCACGGTTCTGTTTCTCCGTACCACCAAGAAGTCATGTAACTCCTTTTTTCAATAAACATTCCATGCTTAGAATGAAATATAGACGCAAGTTACATCTGGCGTGCCTACTGTTCGGCGTCATTAAGTGTAAGGAACCGTCGTACTTACATAGTAGGCTGAATTGGGTGACTAGCAGAAGGAAATGTGAAAGTCTACAATGTTCGCAACAGCTATCAATACCAACACACAAATCAGCTTCGTTTAAGGGCAGTTTCCGTTACGCCGCGTCCAAAATATGGAACAACATTCCACCACCGCTGAGAGCACTCGGCTCCATGGCTGTTTTCAAAAAACGATTACGGTGCCATCTTTTGGATGCGCAACGTGAGCTGGCCCACGTGAATGCTAACATCTCTATTATATGATGACTTAAAATTGGGATACATACATATATTATATAATATCTGAGCACGCACGCACATAATTACACACACACACACACACTCACACACACACACACACATACACACACACACACACACACACACACACACACACACACACACACACACATACACATACACATGCTAACATACACGGGCAGTTGAAAACCAGCGCCAGGCTGTGTCAGCTTGGCAAAATGCTGAACTGGACACCCATTTGTTGCAGCCGCGAGGCACAGCTTTTGTTAATATGGTTTTCTTTTCCTTTTTTTCCAACCGAATTAATTATTATTACTATTTTTTAATTGATTTATTTTTTATTATTATCTGTTATTTCTTTTTGTTTTAATATTTTATGTAATTCTTTATTGCTGTGACTTGACCTGAAAATATTAATAGTGTCGAGTCTGTATGTAATGGTCTCACTCACTAATTTTGCAAAGAAAATTTATACTTATGAAAATAATGAGAAAAGAATGAAACGCGAAAGTACAAGAAGGAAAGATATGCATTCTATGATTGCACCTTCTCTCAATGTGGTTAAACATGGTTCGCGTTACAATTCAGTCAGACTCTTTAATCGGCTTCCACTCGATATCAAGAGCGCTGTCTATCAAAGAGATTTTGAAGTCAAACTTAAAGCTTTTTTAGTTGATGGATGTTTCTACTCTATTGATGACTTTATTAATAGACATTCATAACAAAATTGAGAGACATTGATATATAGATTTTTAAATAATTTTGATTTAGCCTTGACATTTAAATAATTTGATATTGTATACCTATTTTTTTTTTTCTCATAATTTGTTGTGTTTGTTATTGATATATATATTTTTGATTATTAATTTACCTATATTTAATTTTAATGTCCTATTTATAATTTTATTCTTAAAGACTTGTATAATTTTCAACACAATGTAACATTGTTATGAAATAAATTGAAATTGAAATTAATTTTAAGCAGAGATATTATGACTTTACGGTGCTTATTAAGTGAATCAGCGTGTATGTCAATAAGGTCACTGAAGCTATTTACCAGTTTACTAAGACGGGGACAGCAGAGTTTGCAACGAGTACAGTTCGCCGAAATGGTGGACAGAGAGGGGTAACTGGAGCGCGTGGGTATCTCGTTGGTACCTACGCCAAGTTTTATTTTGCTTAACAATTGGGGGCAGTCCAATTTACCTTCATTAGAAAAAGGGAATCTATAATTTGACCGCGACTTTCCAGAGATATAATTTTAAAGTGCACCAATCTAGTTGCGTATGGTGATTTTTTTTTAATCCCAGAGGAGTATGCTAAATGCCAAAGGAACCGTTTTTGGATTCCTTCCAACCTTAAGGCGGTACCCTGACCAAATAACCTTGAGCATTCGTTCCCTCTTCGCCCCAACGTAGCAAAAGAAAAAAACCGGGCAAGAGCATGTAGGGCAATGCTCAGTGTAGGGTTCCGCAGCCTGCCGGCCGTGGTTCTGTCCATGCTCCGGAGCGAGGGGTCGTGGAATGCGGTCGCATCTTTCTGTGAGGACATCATCTCGCAGATGGAGGCGGCGGAGCGCGTCAGGGAAAAGAGCTCCTTGGCGGATCCGCTCCGTCGCCGGCGAACCGGGCGGCGTCGGCGCGCATATCTGCGCCTGATGCCGCCTTAGGTGGGGCTGCGGGCGGGCGTACGGGGTAATCTGCCCCGCCCGCGGCCTTCCGTGGAGGCGCGGCGCCCTGTGTGTATCCAGGAGCCGCGTAGGTGTGAAATGCCCGGAACGCTACAACATCGCGTCCGGGCATTGCCACTGGGCGGGCCGCCGACGGTATAACAAATTCCGGCGGCCTGTCCGCGAAGGTGGCGAGCGAGACACAGGGCGGGATTTTTAGTGGGTGCAAACCCCACACTACCTCCACCGTCTTCCCCGGACGGTGGGGGTGTTCGTCAGGATTTTTTCCCGCCAGACCAGAACTCAACGACGGTATATCCGATCTTATCCGAAATAATTTTAGTTTAAAGTATTTACGCTATTTTTGTGAATTTTTCCATGTTTTTTGATCACACGGTTCAAAAGTTAGGGTGGGGGGAGGGACATGATTTATTTAACTTTCGGAGGAATTATTTCCAAAAATATTAACTCAATAAAAAAAATTAGAAACCTTATAACATTTTTGAAAGACCTGTTGACTAATGTACCACACGTTGATATTTACTAAAAAAAAAAAAATTTTTTAACTGTTACATGTATGGAGAGCTCCCCCTAAAAATATGTATTTTTATTATTTAGCTATCAATCTAGGTAGCGGCTGCTAGAAGACATCTTTTGAAAAAGATTGAAAAAGATTTTGTTAGCTCTCAATGAGTGCAGACGTGTTGTTTATTTAGTAAAATTAATAAATTATTAATTGCTGAATCGTGGCCTAGTTCAAGTAATAACGTAATCTGTACATATGTGCTAAGTGTTAAATATCGAATCAATGTTTAGTGTGCAATACACTGCAATATAATGGATGATAGTCAGTGGCTATCTACCCTAATGATAAGATGAAGTCCAGTGAGGAGACAAAAACACTTGTTCAAAAAATTATCTGCCCTGAACAAATGAGACTGCAGGTTAGAGGTGTGCGCGGGACAAAGAACGGTGGTGTTATAATTAGCACAGACACTAAGGCAGACATCGACAAACTAAAACAATCGGTGCAAATAAAGGATTCAGGCCTTAGGATCGACGAGCCACTTAAACGGAAGCCGAGAGTTGTAGTCATCGTAGTGCCCTCATCTATGCAAGAAAGGGAAGTTTTTACTTGCTTGTACCACCAGAATCTTGCCGATAAACTGCACGATATGAAACTGGAGAAGTTTATGACATCCATCAGACTAAGTCATAATAAGTCAGGAAAAAAGGACTCCGATTCTTGCAACTACATTATAGAAGTGACAGCAGACGTACGTAAAGCCCTCATAACGAAAGACAGAGTCTTTGTGAATTGGTCTTCTTGCCCTGTAAGAGACTTTACCTTAGTCACACGCTGCTATAAATGTCAGCAGTACGGTCGTGCAGCCAAGTCATGTCGGGAGCCAACCTATATCTGGCCACTGTGGCGATCAAGGACACTCAATAAAGGACTGCACGAAGAAGACGGAGGAGTCAAAATGCGCTACATGCTTTCATTTCAAAAAACCTAGCAACCATAAGACCGGTACCGCTGATTGCCCTGCAAAAATAATGGTTGAAAGGAGGTATATTAACTCTATTGACTATGGAGGCGCCTAAGAGCGCCGTTATCTGTGAGTTTATTTGACCTGTAATTTATTTTTTTTAGTCTATATTTTAGTTTTACTTATAGTTTAATGAATACTTTTATTACCGAATTAGATAATTTCTCTGTATCTGAGTCTAAAATCTGTGACGCTGAAAACTGCAAACAGCTTATCTCCTCCCACAGCAATCCACTAACAATACTTTTTTTTTTTTTTTGTTTGCTCAATACAACAATCCGTCGCCATTATAGGGACATTAAGTTGCAGTTTTGACTGGTCTAATATGGGTCTTGTTCAGGAACGTGACCTGTGTCTCGTCCTGAATAGTTCCTATGCGCTTTTATTGAAGCACATCTTGTGGAGTTCTGCGTTTCAATCGGCGCCTTAAAGGCTGATTGTTCATTAAACTTTGTGCCAAGATATTTGGATGGTTTACAATCCTGTCCTTATATGACTGCATGTATTTTGTTATTTCCTCCTTGACTGTAGGCATTTTCAGGTCTTTATGTAATTGTTCATTAGTAACAAACCATGGGGCATTCGTTATTATTCGCAAGATTTTATTTTGATAGCGTTGAATAATCTCTATGTTGGAATGAGAAGCTGTTCCCCATAGCTGTATGCCGTACGTCCAGATTGGCTTTAGGATAGCCTTGTATAACAGTATCTTGTTTTCTAGCGAAAGCTGTGATTTGCGTCCAACAAGCCAATAGAATTTTCTAAGTTGCAGACCTAGTTGTTTCCTTTTAGTAAATATATGTTTCTGCCAAGTTAAGTGTTTATCTAGGTGCAAACCCAAGTATCGCACGTGATCTGCTCGTGGGACCTCCACATTGTTTAGCTTGACTGCAGGGCAAAGTTTCCTTTTGAGTGTGAATATCACATTTACTGATTTACTCTCGTTTGCCTTAATTCGCCATTTATTCAACCATGTGGCGATATTGTCCAAGCCTTGTTGTAGCAGTTTAGCTGCAATTTCAGGCTCACTATGGATGGCTAAGATGGCCGTATCATCAGCAAATGTTCCAGTGATGGTTGTTGTGCTAGTGGGTAAGTCGGCAGTGTACAGCAAGTACAGTATAGGGCCTATCACGCTTCCCTGTGGGACACTAACAATACTAACACAAAATATACGCAGTGTTTATATGAATTTTGACGATTTTTCAACAAAGACTTAACTTAAATTGTGATTTTATAGTTTTAACAGAATGTTGGCTTGCTCAGCAATATAATTTACCGCAATTAGCGCAATACAATATACACAAGAGCGATACAATCAAAACGACGGGCTAATAGTTTATACAAAAAATCACCTTAATGTATCTATCGAAGAACCAAATATTCAAGATTGTAACAAATTATTAATTAAAATCGAAATGAAATTTGCAATACTAGCAATATACAGGCCTCCTTCTTTTAGAAACATTAGCATTTTTATTAATTCTTTAAATACGACCTTACAAAGCTTATCATCCTACAAAAATATAATTTTGATTAGAGACATTAATATAAATATCCATCCAGAAAGCGTAGGCACCACTGCGCAGGAGTACCTCAATTTATGTTCCTTTCATGGCATGCTACCAGCACATTCGCTACCTACACACCAAAGCGGTTCTTGCTTAGACCATATCATACTTAAAATACTGATTATTACATTAAAAAATGTAATGTAATAATTAAAATCCTAATCGTTTTTAGGTGTAGTTTTTCGTGCAATTTAGGGTCAGGGTGGTTCAATTCATGATCCACCCTGATCGGCTATGTTAATTGGACTGAATGACAACCTTAAATAAATAATCTTTTTTACTACTTATTTGCAGCTAAGCTGTTATGTTAACTCATTGATATTATTTACCTACTGAATCAAGCTACTATCGTCTATATTAAAAGAATTCGGTAATATTTGTCATTATGTCGGAAAAGGTTCAATATTGGTTATTCTCCCCGAAATTTTACCTTTGTATCGCATGCGGCCCTGACTTTGTTCACAATAAAAAGCGACCATGTCGTCATCGTAATGCTGCTTATATACTAAACAATAATGACTTACAAAGTAGAACTTATACAAAACTTAACAAATTTATATAATCGCTTTGCATTATTTGAGTACGGTTGTGACAGATTAGTATAGTGCCCACGTCATAATTACATGCGATGATAATATTAAATACGCTAACGCTTCGTTCCGGTCACACTTCTGATGACGGACACACTGTGATGTTATATATATATATAACCTAGAACCTTCCTCGATAAATGGGCTATCGAACACAAAAATATTTTTTCAATTCAATCCAGTAGTTCCTGAGATCATCGCGTTCAAACATACAACTGTTTTCTTTTTTGGCATAATTTGGCAGGTACTGAATTTCCCATATAATTTAGTAGACTGATTTCAAAGTCACCCTGTCTAATTTATTATATCTTTTAGCTGGTAGCCGACTATATTATAAGGTCTAACATTTATAGGCACCTACCTACTACTTTATTGTTACAAAAAATAAAAGAATTTTCTACCAGGGTATAATTTTTTTGCTATACGCCTTTGCTTCCTGAATTTTATCAAAAAGTATATGCTATAACTATGTAATAATAATGTAACCAGCTATGCCACCATGGTAGATGCAATACTAATAACATACACTAATGACACACTCTGTATATAGATAGATATCAACTAATATTACATTCAAATTAAAATAACAGTTTTTTATTTTAATTTAATCGAACATTCTTGCACATTTTTGACTCAAAATCAGAATATTTCTATGTTTATTTCTATTTATTTTTTTAAGGTTCTGTAACCAAAATGGCAAAACGGAACTCTTATAGTTTCACCATGTCCGACCGTCCGTCCGTCCGTCGCCGTTAGTGCTAGAAGACTGTAATTCTGCATGGATACTACTACATAGATATTTAATTTAAAAAAATTAGGGTACCTCCCCTCAATGTAAAATAGGGATGTGATTTTTTTTCTCACCTCCCATTGTGTGGGGTACCATAAAATACCTAGGTCTTTTAAAAACATTTTAACGGATCTCTAAACGTAAAATGGTATCTACAACCCCTGTTGTGAAGTATTAAGCAGGGTGCATCTTGCGCGTATCTTGTATGAATGTATGTATGTTCTTTATTACCTTATATCTTTCAAACCACTGGACGAATTTATACAATTAAGACGTCATTAGATTCATCCTGATCGCCCAAGTGTTCTTAGATGAGAAAGGGACGTTGGAATAAAACAAACATAGCGGCTATCAGATGTCAAAATAAACAGGTCAAAGTAGTTTAGTATACTGCAATATGGGTATTAAATTAAAGGACTCATCGTAAGCATTTCAAAAAAGTATGGTATGATGATGACTGTAATACTAAGTTTCATTTCATTATTTTTTCCATTTCAATAGGTAACAGTACTTGGCAATAGCTGTGGTAAAAGTTAGTTGTTACATCCTACAACCCCTCAAAAGTATTAAAAAATATGACGTGTGGGCAAAAAATATAATTAAAATTACAAAGGTAACTTTGATAAATACTTTTGGCGAAAGTTAGTATAAATATCAACAATCAACATTAGTTGGTGTGAGTAGCTCGCGGAGGGGGAGACGGGAGGGGGGAGTTTAATTAATATGGTGGCTTATACCACCTTCATTACCCTCAACAATAATATTATGATAATAAATTTATCGTCAGTAGCGTCACCTCTATGTAACGTGACGAGGTGCGGGGACGTTAGCTACTAGAGCGAGACTAGCGGCTACTTTCGTTGTAGTAAGTTTACGCGCTTACGCATAGATGGCGCTAAACACAACTTTCATATATAATTTAAGAGAACATTGTTATTTAAGTATATACTTATCTTTAAGATGGCAATAATTAACCATAGCCTAAAAAAGACAACACACTAGGTTAAGATGATTACAGTACGTGTCGCTGTCCTTGTTTATATTGAATGTTCTAGATGGCCAGCACAATGTAGGAGCCCGACACTCATGTGGTCTCCTATTAGATGAATCACAAAGACCTGCTCTTTATTGTAGTCATTGTAACTGTTCGATTTAAAAAGTTCCGGTTATTTAAACTTCCCGTCTTGACCAGGGCCGGATTAACCCTATCAGGGCCCCTAGGCAATGCAATTTTCGGGCCCCTTTCCTTTACCCCGTTCTTACTTCTTAAAATACATTTTTTTTATTACAATTGTCGAGTCGATCAGATCGACTCCTTTTAGTATCCTGTTACTTCAATCTTAACATTGCAACAATAACTACAACTATAGCATCACCTCACATGCCTGACACATGGCTTTTTGCTTTCAATGAAATGATCTTAATGAATGGGTTATAGATATAGTTAAGTGATGATCCAGGTCTCATGATGGAGCATGAAAGAAAAATGTATTCTTGTTAAATGCAATAAAATACAATAAACGAAAGAAAGTTGTTTTGTGAAGCACAATAAGTTTAAATAGCAAATCTTCTAACTTTTTTAGATACAAAATCGTGTAAAACATCTTGCAAGTTGACCTTTTCTAATATATCATTTTCAATCGCCATTATCGACAATGAATTTAAACGGTTGCTGTGATATTGTTGAACAAAGACAGTTTTTTATTAATTTTAATTTTAAAAAAATTCGTTCACCTGTGGCGTTTGATATCATCAGAATCTGACTTATCTTAGTTATCTGTCCCCGCATCCTCTAATTGTAAGATGGAGTTCTTGAAATGCACCATCTCGTTTATAAACTCGGGCTCAATGTCCTCAAAATAATGTTCACAAAGTTTTGTACAAGCCTCTTTAATTTCATCGTTAGACTTTGTCAAGAAATCTATTAGAAAGCCAAACAGAGGATAAATTTCTTGTTAAGCTTCTAGTCGCCGCGACAATTTTGCATGTAGTATGTCTAGTACTATCCGTCATCGTAATGCCTTTTCCTTCTTCGCACATGCTAATTTTCATCACTATATTCGGTATTAGTTTTCTCATTCGCTGTTAAAGCAAAAAAATCTAAAAGCGATTTTAAAAGATCGACTGCCGTTCGAATTGGTTTTTGTAAAGATATACTGACTCCATTGATTCGATCCAGTATGGCAGCCCAGAATATAAACATTACTACATTTTCCTTTTTTCGGAATCCTTTAATTGACATCTAGCCTCGTAAATCGCTTGCGATGTCTGAGTCTTATCATCAGCAATAGACTGCAAAGCTATTTGAAAACTCTTATAACCTTTTGACAAAGTCTTAATCGCATCGGCTCTTGCACACCACCTCGTGTCGGACATTTTTTTCAGAACTAATGAGGAGGATTGTTTACAATTATCTTCTTTTTTGAGATGTTGAAGCATAATTGCCCAGCGATAAGTTGACGCAAAAAAAAAGTTGTATAGTTCTTGTACAAATCCAAAGAATGAGATTGCTCCAACGCAGCTCTCCGCAGCACGTACTCCAACCAAATTCAACGAGTGCGCTGCACATGGAACGTAGTGTGCGAGGCGATTTATTTTTTTAATATCCGCCTGTCGACCATTGTAACAACCAGCCATATTTTAAGCATTATCGTAGGAGTGACCTCTTGCATTTTTTATATCAATGTTATATTAATTTAAAAAAATAAAATTGTAACAGCTAGTTCTTCCCCTTTGTGACTTGACTTACAATAAGAATAAATGTGAGAAAACGTTCTGCTACTTCTCCATTTGACGAAACGTATCTCAGCATTACAGTCAACTGATCGGTATGAGATATGTCTGGAGTCGAATCGACACTTATTGAGAAATATTTGGCTTCAATAATTTCATTAACAATAAATTTTAAAACCTTACTACCCAATATTTCAATTAGTTCCTCGCAAATCGTTGAAGACAAATATGATTGTCTTCCTTTTCTAACACTACCATATTTAGCCAAATGCGAACGAAGGAACGGATCGTACTCCGCGAGTAGTTCTAAAATTCCCAAATAATTGCCATTATGTTGAGACCCAACAATTTCATCATCGCCACGAAACGGTAATCTATAAGATGATAAAAATTTAATCACTGAGACTCTTTCTTCGTTGAAGGCGATTTCCAAAGAGTGTCAATTCAGCCGTGAATACGCTGTCTAATAATCAATGTCTGTACACATTCTCGGTGCGTTTGCACTATTCTCATGGGCTTGTATTTCATGCGATACATTTTTCAATCAGAAAATCCTGTTTTAAGTTGCGACTGGTTTATAACTCCACCAAAAAGAACACACGGAAAACAGTATACTTTTACAGTAGATGGCGAATACATCAGCCACTCTCGTTTAATTTTACCACCACTTAAGTTTCCGATAAAACATTGATTGAGAAATTCTTAAAATCTTTTGTTATCCTCGTATTGTCGGCTTGAAGCAGAAAAATCACACTCAAAGTGTTGAGATTCGTTAGAATCATTATTTAGTACACCAAAAATCTTGAATGTCATTCTGGTGAGACTACCAGAATCTCTTTCGCTTTTTTCGTGTCCTAACATTTAAGTTTTTTATATAAATTTTTGACAGAGCCGACCCCTATTTCGCGTAATCTACCTTTAAACATGTGAATGACGTAACATAAAATCTCGCAATCAATTAATGAAACTTACTTTACCTACTTGATAACTTATGTTTTTGAATTATACTCGTTTTTCGTCTCGCCGATTTTCTCAAGGCAGTTCGTAAGTTTTTACTTTTAGATTTAATTCACGGTCGGAAAACTCACAAATCGCAATTACAAAGCTTTTCATCTTATAGTACCAACAACACAACTACGAATAAAGGATTACCCAATGTAAGTGAAGTATTTTAGTAGGTACCGATGTAGGTACCTATCAGCCGACTGCACGCCGGCTGCGTTCCGAATTAACGCATACCTTACCTATATCCTCAAATATAGCAATTTTTAGTTTTACTATGTATGAAGCATTTCATCAACTGACAACATGCGTGGAAAAAAATAAATAATATTGAGGAAGTATACAAATTTTCCAAAAACAAATTCAGTTCGATGAAACCAGGTGCGTGCACGGGGCCCCTAGTTGACGCTGGACCCCTAGGCAGTTGCCTAATCCGCCTTATGGATAATCCGGCCCTGGTCTTTACCGACACGCAGGACGAGGTGATGGCGACACTCACTTAATTCACCGTGGTCAATCCAGACAATGGTTTACTACAATTATAAGTAACTTGAAGCGGCGGTAGCCTAATGGCTAAAGCATCGGTCTCACAATCGTGAGGTCGCGGGTTCGAATCCTACCCATTAAACTACCGACGTGAAACCACTCCTAACACAAGTCTTTGAGCTTAGCTGGAGGGGTTAACAACATTGCTAGTAATGTGGGACCCAATCCAACATTGCTAGTTATCTTTAAAAAAAGAAACTACTTACCTACCTACTACATATCCTGTCAACCCATATGATGTCCCACTGCTAAACCTAGGTACTTATGATAGGTCCTGGGGGGAAATGCCTTAATCGCCACGCTACGCCAGTGGGTTGGCGATCACAGAAAAGCTTGAAAGTACGCAGAGGACGCTGCTGCCCGTCCTCCGGTGTGATTTCCCTTCCTTTCACTGGCTACAAACCTGTAAATTTGGAAATACATGTCTTTTATGTTGGAGGCATCCAGTACGAAAGGATTTTTGAAAATTAGTCCCTTAATGAGGGAGTAAAATAAGGGTTGCAAGGTTGTTTGAAACTCCGTCCATTTTGTAGTTAGATCTGTGAATTTTCGAATTTGGCTTTTGGTTAAAAATAAAGAAATACGTATTTCAGTGTTTTAGGAATAATAACCCTAATGGGTGTAAAATAGGGGTTGCAAGTTTCTGTGAAACCCCGTCACAATATTGAGCGAAACTCCGTCAGTTTTGAAGTTGGATCTTTAAATTTTCGTATTTAGCTTATTAGTTTAAAAAAAACATGCACGTCAGCGCTTTTAGGAAATCAACCCATAAGTGTAAAATATGTATTGCAAGTTTGTATGAAACTTAGCAGTTTTGAAGATGGAGCAATAAAGTGTCGTGTTTTACGAATATTAATTTTAGTAATTTTCGGTTGCAAGTTTGTGAGAAACCCCGTGACAAAATTGTGTGAAACTCCGTCAGTATTGAAGTTAGATCTATGACTTTTAGTATTTGGCTTTTTAATGTTCAGCGTTTTTAGAACAGAAACCCCTAAAGAGGTAAAATACGGGTTGCAAATTTGTATAAAGCTCTGTCAGCTTTTATGCACAAAATTGTACAAGCAATCCTTGCCAGTCTACCTTAGGTTGATGCAGAAATAAAATGTGTAGGTGGTGTGTAGGTGGTGTGTGGTAGGTCATATAATTCTTACATAAAATAGGAATAAAAATAGCTAAAAAGATGGAGGTGTCTTATGGACACCCAGTTGGAACGTATTTCACTGTAGTGCCTTATCTACTTATCCGATTTCGATGATCGAGGTGTCAATTGATTGGTTTTAACAGCGCGGGTGACATAGACTATATTTTCTTCCATTATGATGGTCACAAAAAGTGTGGTAAGCATGTAAGTAGGGTTTTATTTTTTTAAGTATTTACGTGTGCTGTGTTTGGTATTAAATGAAAGGGCTTAATTAGCACATTTATTTGATACCAAACACACTGCTAGAATACTTTACGTTAACTAAATAACTGTGCAATATCTCCGTATCTTTTCGTCAAATACAATGACTTAATAGAGACGTCAAAATAATTATGACGTTTTTGTTTGATGCATTAAATTAAGAACTACTCTTATTAGTAGTATTATTACACAATATATTCGTACCACCGGTGCCTGACGGTTACCGGCTTTGGGTCCGACTGGTCAGTGACTGGTGTACCTAATTATATAATTTATTTTTAAATAATACTACGCAATTATTCTTACAGTTTTACTGAACTCCCAACAAATCTTATTTTTTCGAATTAAACAAGCAATCGGGTATCTATCGAAATCAATAATGTAATTCAAAATTCAATGTGTTCTGCACTGTTCGAGTAACAATATATATAGACCTATGACACGATTGTCAACCTTATGAATAAAGTAATTAAATTCATAAAAGAATACTGCCATCTATGGCCGAGTTGCGGATTTTTCAATTTGTCAATCGAATCTAGTTTGACTTGCGATTACAAAACGTTGTAAATACTTTCTGCGATAAAACAACATAGATCTATAAATAAGAGTATGAAGGTTTATTTCCAGATGTAGGATTCGTGAGTTATGCTAGTTATGAGTAAAATTTAAACGACAAATCAAATGAATTGTTTATTTGTAGTTCATTATATAAATATAGGTTTATATATATGAGTTTGGCGAACACGGTTCCTAGAGTTTGTTGCATAGCACTTCCACCTGTGTTTTCTGTTCCGTGATTAAATGTATATTATACAAGTCATCGGAAATTCAGGATAGCTTTGAATGATAAAACCCGGGTAATTAAGAAAGCCTAATAAAAAAAATGGCTTAATTCATTCTTTTTATTTCGAGAAATAAAAAGAATGAATTCTGTCCAAAACAATACATCAGACTGTTACCACAACTTTACAACGTTATAGAGTTACTATAGCAACCTGTTTTGATCTCTGGTTTGTGTCTGTAAATAACTAGGTAATAGACAAAATGTTGAATTCTCTTTGGTAGGTACAGGTGACTTGAAACTATTCTGACCTTCAAAAATTTACTAAAGTTGCACGATCTTTGTGTTCATTAAACAAAGATTTTTGCCCTCGGAAGCAACGATTGCCGAATCCCCATCTCGTGCGCTAGAATGGTTTATCACCATGGTATCGATCTTGGTTTATATATTATAGGAATTAGTTTTTATTATTTATAAAATGTTGTTTCTAATTTAAAACATTTATAAAAAATAAAACTAAAGACGATCACAATTTTTTACAACTTTGAATCGTTTTCTTGTAAGCGTCGATTTCTTTTGGTTTTTTTTATCTATTTAGGTGCATTCTTAGGAGCACAAATATTGTATTGTTCTAATTTATGGTGGCTCCGCCCGCTTGAATGTCGGTTATTGCGATAAAAACTATTCTATGTCCTTTCCCGGGACTTAAACAATCTCCAAACTAAATTTTGTCTAAATCAGTTCAGCGGTTTGTGGGTGAAAACGCAACAAACAGACAGAGAGAGTTGCTTTCCCATTTAAATATCAACAAAGCCTAGGGATATTCCATAATTTGTTGATTATTGAAAAAACTATAAGTATTTTGTTAAGAAAACTGGGTTTGGTAAGAATCCGTATTTTACAATCTATAATTAAAAATAAAATTAAAGGTATTTAACAAATTTAACTTTAATAAATTTAACATTATTTTATTCAATAAATTATTAAATTTTGAAAATTATGTTGTTTTATAAAATATAAAAAAATATAAAATTTACTTAATTTTATTACATTATTAAAAAAAGAGAAAGAGAGAGCCATCATGGTACGAGAGGGCATTCGTATGAAGAACCCAAAAATACCATGAGGAGATCGAGAGAGAGACGAGATCATAGAATCTGTGATCGTCCCAAACAGAGTGTAAATAGGATAAATATGTATTTCAGTTCATGCATGAAAATGCACCTTCTCACACGGCGTGGCTGGTTTCGGCTGCCTTTCGGTAACACAATATCGGGGTTCTGGAGTGGCCTGCACAGTCACCCAACTTAAACTTGAGACATATAACAGCGACGAGTTATGCACAATTTTTCGCCAAATTTTACTACTGAAAATCTTCTTTTTCAGCATTTACAAAACACATGGGACCGCGTACCCCAGCAAGATTTTGACAACAATAATTTTTAGCATGCATAATCGATGCCGATGTGTTATTAACGTTAGAGTAGCGAAACAGATTATCGATTTATAAAAAAAAAATAAGTAAATTGTATCAAATTTTCAGCTTTAGATTTTTAAATTTTATTATAAAACAACATAATTTTTAGAATTAAGCAAATTTAATAATTTATTTAATAAACTTTTAATTTTATTTTTAATTATAGATTATAATATTCGGATTCTTACCATATCTAAGTTTTTTAACAAAATACTTATAGTTTTCTTATAATCAACAAAATACGGAATAAAAATAATAATATAATAATATCTTGGGACCACTCACACAACGCTACCTGATTCCAAACTAAGCAGAGCTTGTACTATGGAAACCAGATAACTGATAAACATACTTATATATTTTTTTCTATAATATGTATGTATTTAGAAATATATAAGTATGTTTATCAGTTGTCTGGTTTCCATAGTACAAGCTCTGCTTAGTTTGGGATCAGAGAGCGTTGTGTGAGTTGTCTCAAGATATTATTATTATTATTATTATATATTATTATATTATATTTCTAAATACATACATATTATAGATAAATAACACAGATACAGAATAAATCATGCTCATCACACAAAGTCTTATATTGGGTGGGGATCGAACCCACGACCTCTTGCGCAGCAGTCGGATACACTCCCACTGCGCCACAGAGGTTAGTCTCAGACTTTGTTGATTTATTTAGTTGATTTATAAAGCTTAAACATAATTATTGCATTGATTTATGACGCCACTTTAAAAAAAATAAACTAAAATAAGCGTCACAAGTTGCAGAAAAGCGTCTTAAAGAATCACCTGATACTTAAAAGAGAAGACAGGAAGCTTAAAATAAACTTGACAAAAAGGGCTATGGAATTAATTGAATTAATGAAGAATGAAAATCCTTGGAATCACGAGAGTCGAGTTTAAAAACTATGAGACATTTTTCTACTAACACAATTCACAATTTTCACAGACTAAAAAAAAAGTAAATACTGAGAAAAGAGGCTCAAAATTCAGCGAGAGCACGCTTTCAGAAATAAGAGAAGCAGACGACAAGTCTGCTTCTCTTATCTTTCGAGGGAGCTTAGCTTTAGCGAGGGAGCTTTGGAGGGAGTTCAGGCTCCCTGCGATGAGGGACTACGCCTTAGAGTCACGGGAGGTCAGATACACGGCGATAAGAGACCGCGCCTATTTCTCGTCTCTAGTAGAAAACAAATGTGTACCATTACGTTTATAATTAAATTCGTCCCTGTAATGTTGTAAATCTGTAATGGTATGTAAAAAATAATGCAAGAGTTCTTATTTTCTATCCGACTCTGAAGATGGAAAGGTTATAATTTTAGTTCTTTAAGTCTTTTTTATTATTTAGTTTAAAATCATGCATTTGAAATTTTATAAAAGATAAGGCAGGGGGGACACAATTTGTGCAGCTTTCGGAGCGATTATTTCCAAAAATATTCACTTCATTAAATAAGTTTATTAGAAAACTTAACACGTTAGTTTGCTAAAAAAAATTGCTTCTGTTACATATACATGATGAATTTGAATTGAGTCGACAAACTTCAATGAGTAAACCTGCGTGTATCCAAGATTTTTTAGGACATATTATTAGAAGAAAATATTAATGTTCTATGATACTTCACTTTAAAATTGTTAACTTTATTTTACTTTAAAATTAAAAAAAAATACATTAGTATCTAATATGTAACTCCATGCGCCGTCGTTTTTTGTTTCCGTGAGCATGAATGAATACAGACAGAGTGTTGGTCATTCAGTCAACATAGCGCCGCGCTCAGGCGGCGCGGAGGGGACGGCGGGGTGCGGGAGCGGGACTCCCCGGTCGACGCGCCCGCCGCCGCACCGCAGCGCATGTATTCAACGCACAACCGCGCTCGCGCACCTCATTTTTGTATCAATTTATTTGTCCTCATATTTAAGTACCGCGACTAACAGTTGTACGATTCTTTGTTATTCATTATAATATTTATACAGTCCACTACCTTATTTTAGGTACGGTAACGAATCGACGAACTATCTGTACCTAACCTACCTATCATGCCGCGAAACAAAACAATGTAAAACCAATTTTTCCTTCATACTTTTACATGGCATGGGTGGGAACATG
This sequence comes from Herminia tarsipennalis, assembly GCA_945859575.2. NCBI lineage: Eukaryota > Metazoa > Arthropoda > Insecta > Lepidoptera > Erebidae > Herminia > Herminia tarsipennalis. The sequence goes on along the minus strand of OX243834.2, from coordinate 173,182 downwards.
AAGACTACTTACCGAAGTCCAAAAGGTTTCGAGTGGCACTTAGTATCCTCTCTAAGGACGGTTGGTTTTGCCGTGGATAATTTTCTCGCCATCTTCGCTGCGTTTCCTTTAAATTGTTAGTTTGGCTATACCAAATCACCACATTTAAAATTTGTTGGTTATCAAAAAGTTCACTGTTTCTTCTCGTACCCCTAGGCATCTTCGAAAACTTATCACTTAACAGTACACAACTTCGATAACTACACAATCGATTACTTTTTTATGCAGCACACGACCGTCACCTAATTAAGCTTTCGTCCGACTGGTGAAATTGTTTGCAACGATTGGCTAGCGCCCGCGCCGTTTAGGGATGATACTATGGGAGCAAATGAAATTCATCGATATTTCCGTAGATAATTATCATTACTTATTTTAGTTACATACTTGTAATTATTTACTCGTACTTGTACTTACGAGGACTGAAGTGACTCGCTTACTGTGTTGGTATTAATGTATTTAATTGTTCTTAGTAAGTATGATTTGTGTTCGAGATCGGGTTTGTCGTCGGGAGTGCATTACACAAAACACCGAGAGTACAGAAGATAACGTTCATACGTAGCGACGCGCACATACACATCGTTCACATGGAACAGGGTATAAATATCACTTTAGACCACGTAGTTCGGAAGGCGACGCGAGATTTTGTGTCCGTGAACGGTGTTTAAGTGTCCGTTGTTATTGAGCGCGTTGTTTTAATGTTACCTTCTGTACTTTCTTTATTTGGTGTTTATGATCAATGACCCTTTGAATGTACTTATCTATGTTTTTACGAAATTATGATCATATGATTTTTATAGCGCGTCGTACGATTTTTAAACTTTGTTCATTTTATTTATTTGTTTAAGTTTTAGACATATGGAAATAATGATAATGTACTGATTCTTTTAGTTTACTAAACCTTAATAGACCTTTCACCGTCGTTTTAAGCAATAAAATCGGATGTTTTTTTTACAATTTAAATTCGCAATTTGTCAATGCATAATGTAAGTACTAACGGTGCTGATACTCCCCAATCAATTTGTCGACTGATTTCAAAGTCACCCTGTATAGTAAAGAAAATAGCCGTGGTCGCATGGCAATCGGTCGAAGATGAGCAGATCAAAGATGCCATGCGATCACGGCTATTTTCTTTACATCACTATCTAATACTTGCTGGATACAAATATCGGCCAAGAATTTATTATATACAATATTTTATTTCATACTTTTTAGATCACGATAGGCATTGTGTCGTAGTCGGGTTTTAGTTTTATAAACTATATTTTATGGCAATTACATGGAAGAGCATGTTGTACTGTCACCAAAGATTTAATTTAGACTTTCTACTGTCACTACAAAATGTTAAAAAATCTGGTCAAATAAGGTAGCTCCACACAAACACATTCACATTTTGATGACTCCTTTTACCCGCACACTACGCCCGTAGACGTCGTATTTCAATACAAACTGTGCAGTAGGTACTACACTACGCCACTGTGGGGCGCCGAAAGGTTGTCCCGTGATTTCGCGCGTTATTATATTTTTGAACGTAAGTATTGTTTGTTTTCAACGTAATTTTATTTTTTATGGATAGTGGAGAGTGGATCGATCAAAACGCCTTCTGTGCGTATCGCGATACGCAGGTGAAGGGCACAGAAATAACCTCTTTACCGATGAAACAAATTTCGTGATTGAAGAGCACTACAATAAGCAAAATGATAAAGTGAACGCTCACAGTTCTAAAAAAGCTTCTCAAGTAGTTGGAAAGGTACAACGTGGTCATCATCCTGCGTCAGTGATGGTTTGGTGGGGCGTGTCTTGTCAAGTCGTCACAAAGCTACATTTTTGTGAAAAAGGAGTGAAAACTTCAGCCAAAGTGTATCAAGGGACAGTCTTGGATCGTATTGTGAAACCTCTCAGCAATACACTTTTTAAAAATGTACCGTGGACTTTCCAGCAGGACTCTGCACCTGGTCACAAGGCACGAACTACCCACGTCTGGCTTGAAACCAACGTTCCAGACTTTATAAGAGCTGAAGACTGACCCTCTCTCCCTCTAGCCCAGACCTCAACCCTTTAGACTACAAATTATGGTCAGTTTTAGAGAAAAATCAAAAAATCTCTGAAGCAAGCAGTGACGAAATTTCCCATGGAAATAGTGCGTAAATCCATATATTCGTGTCCAGACCGATTAAAGGCCTGCATAAAAGCCAAAAGTGGCCATTTTGAATACAATATAGTTTTTATGTTTTGCTGAGACTTTAATATGTACATATAAGTTTTAGTAATATTACATTACTTCATTTAAAAAAAATGCATTTTCATTTGTAACAGAACTTATGGCCGGACTAGGTATAGCCAGTCGGCTATTGGTGCCATCCCACACCCGACGAATTAGGGATACAATATTATGGAATTATTAGTTACAAATGTAAAACAAAGTATGAAAATTTTTAGTTTTTTTTGTATTCATTTTATTGTTGTGCTGAGAAACAAATTAAATTATTATTATATAATATACTTATGTCTGTTGAAAAAATGGTTGAACACATTACTAATGAAATGTTATTAACACCTACTGAGTGCTCGACTGGGTTTTGTATCTGCGAGCAACGGTCTGTAAGTTGAAACCACTACCATTACCCCTAGGCCACCACTGTTCGAGATCGGTGAACTACGCATTGTGAAATAACCGACTTGCCCTAGAACCGAACATTCGAACTCGGATGCATACCCAAGTGACTAGTGTGAGGTGTGTAGTAGGAAGCTAGCTGACTGGTCCGACCCGTAGCTGTACTCCCTTTCTTCCCAACCATGCTAATTATTGTAAGTGCTAAATATAAATTGGCAATTTCACAATAGAGACGAACAAAGCAGTCATTCAGATTCAGAGTAAACTTTATAAGTCAGGAGGTGCTCACACAATGTAGCTACGTTTCATATACCTACTTATGTATCTCTACAATATTTAATAATTACATTTACTTGCATCATGTTCATAAATCAATTCAATAAATGAGTATAATTCATGTTACTAATAATTAGTTATTTACTTTTCAGAATCCATTAGAGTCTTATCATAAATTTATTAGCTAATTACAAATGAGACTTGGACGATATCAGTGCGCTGCGTCAGCTACGCAACTCTTGTTTATTGTACCGTTATTATGTAGTTACTTAAACAAAATGTATATGTCGTACCTTTTTTTCATCAAGTAGTAAATAAAAAAAAATAGGATCTACGGAACCCTACATTCTGCGTGGCCCGACATGCACTTGTCCGGGTTATTTTTCTTGACTGAAGTCGCATGGCAATACATAGCACAGACAAGAAAAGATTGTTTTGATTAAGGATCCTTAGAAAAACGATGTGTATAACAAATCTTGAAAATTCACACATTTTGGCAAAATAGTATACTAAAATCGTGAATGTCAATTTTCAATAAATAAATCGTTAAGATATAATATTTTTTTCTATTTTATTTTATTTCTTAGGCTCACAAAACAAATTCCAATCTTTAAACAGGTAACAGTACAACAAGAATATTACAATAGAAAGCTAGATTGTAATTCTAAGCTTGTGCGCATAGTATGCACAATTTATGCTGGTTAGTTGTATTAGTATATAATAAAGAAAATAGCCGTGGTCGCATGGCATCTTTGATCTGCTCATCTTTGATCGATTGCCATGCGACTACGGCTATTTTCTTTACTTCACTATCTAATACTTGCTGGATACAAATATCGGCCAAGAATAATATTTTATTTCATACTTTTTAGATCACGATAGGTATTAAGTCGTAGTCGGGTTATAGTTTTTTAAACTTTATTTTATTTCGATCGTTTCCGTTTTAAACTTCGATGCCTGAGCTAAAAAAGCCTATATTAGGGTCCCGTAGACAAATTGGTAAAAAAGGAACCCTTATAGTGTCGTCATGTCCATGTGTCTATCTGTCTGGCCGTCCGTATGTCACAGGCATTTTACTCAAAGAGTACACAATGAATACTGATGTTGTAGTAGCCGCTACAATAAATATTTTTAAGGGAGGGCCCACTATACATGTAACAGGAGCAGATTTTTTTTAGCAAACTATCGTGTTATACATCATCATACATGTTAAGGTTTCTAATAAACTTATTTGATTAAGTGAACATTTTTGGAAACAATCGCTCCAAAAGTTGCACAAATTATGCCCCACCCACCCTGCCTTATCTTTTGTAAAATTTCAAATGCACGCTCTTAAACTAAAGAATAAAAAATACTTGAGAACTAAAAACATAACCTTTTAATTTGGCTTCGCCAGAGTCGGGTATAAAATGAGAACTCTTACATTAATTTTTACATTCCAACAACAATGTCTAAAGAATATTCCGTATTTTGTTAAAAGTATTTAAAATTATTTTATTAAATAAATTATTAAATTTGCTAAATTCTAAAAATTACGTTGCATTATAAAATCTGAAAATTTGATAAAATTTACTAATTTTTTTTATAAATTGTTAATCTGTTTTGCTCCTCTAACGTTAATAACACATCGGCATCGATTATTCTTGCTAAAAATTAAGTTACGTCACTTGCTACAAATGCAGAAAAAGAAGTTAAATTTTGCGAAAAATTCTTGACAAAATACTAATAGTTTTTTTATAATCTACAAAATATGGAATATCCCTATACTTTATTGATGTTTTAATGGGAAAGTAGCTCTCTCTGTCTGTGTGACGTTTTCACCCTCAAACCGCTGAACTGATTTAGACAAAATTTTGTTTGGAGTTTAAAAATGTTTTCGTCTTTAGTTTTATTTTTTATAAATGATTTAGATTAAAAACAACATTTTATAAATAATAAAACTAATTCCCCTATAAACCAAGATCGATGGTGATAAACCATTCATGGTGATAGTACTCGAGATGGGGATTCGGCAATCGTTGCTTCCGAAGGCAAAAATCTTTGTACAATGGCCACAAAGGTCGTGAGACTATGCAATTATTTAACTTTAATACATTTTTGAAGGTCAGAATAGTTTCAAGTCACCTGTACCTACCAAAGAGAATTCAACATTTTGTCTATTACCTAGTTATTTACAGACACAAACCCGATGCCAAAACAGGTTGCTGTAGTAACTCTATAACGTTGTAAAGTTGTAGCAACAGTCTGACGAATTGTTTTGGACAGAATTCATTCTTTTTATTTCCAGTGATTTAAGCATTTTTTTTTTATTAGGCCATATTAATTACCCGGGTTTTATCATTCAAAACTATCCTGAATTTCCGATGACTTGTTTATTTATTGTTATACAGATTTAATCCATCACGTCATAATTATTTTGACGTCTCTACTATGTAATTGTATTTGACGAAAAGATACGGAGATATTACACAGTAGTTTAGTTAACGTAAACTATGCTAGCAATGTGTTTGATATCAAATGAATGTGCTAATTAAACCCTTTCATTTGATACCAAACATAGCTCACGTAAATACTTTAAAAAATAAAACCCTACTTACATGCTTACCACACTTTTTGTGACCATCATAATGGAAGAAAATGTAGCCTATGTCACCCGCGCTATTATAACGAATCAATTGACACCTCGTTCATCGACATCGGATAAGTAGATTAGGCGCTACAGTGGAACATACAAACATATATAGACTGCTAAAAACATTACCCTTCCTTTTTGGCATCGCCATAGTCGGGTAAAAACGACACCAATTACAAAAAAAAAAATCGCATCCGCCGTCTTGGATTTACATTTTGATCTCTCCTTCGGCGTTAGCTCCCTCGAAAACCATAAAAACGACACCCGTGATAAAAATGAAAATTTTCGCATCCTTCATCTTGGATTTACATTTTGACCTCAATATAGCCTTAATCACCCTCAAAAACTATAAAAATGACATTATTATTTGCAGCCGCTATCTTGGACTTACATTTTGACTTCACTATCGACTTTAGCATCGTAAACACTCTGAAAATGATACCAATAATACAAAAAAATACAAGACAATGTATTTCAAAATACTAGAGGCCGCCATCTTGGTTTTATGAATATTTTCACGTATATTTTCGATCGATCAGACGGACGGACTATAATACGATATCAATTAAATAAGAATAAATCATTCTCACATTGAGAAGAATTTAAAAAATAAAAGCTCCGGTCTTAAAGATGCCGAGTTCGCGCTACGCAATACGATCGTGGCATTTTTAAAAAGATTGCGGACAGTCGTGACGCAGGTGAGATAGACGTAAAACGCGACAACTCGTCTAGACGCGGCAGCCCTACTGAGAGCACCGCGAAAACCGCTTAGAGGTCTCGTAGATGTGCGCGTCGGTGTGAGTGTGCTGTTTCGAACGTTTGTTCGTAGTTTCTATACTGTATACTTTATCTTTACTGTGATTCTGGTTAGTTAACACTACAATAGGTATCAGTTTCTACGTAATCAGCAATTCTTGCGGCGCCTACACGAGCCGCGCTGCAACGTTGCAGGTGTGATCGCAGTCGCCTGTCGCGCCAGTCAGTGAGGCGCGGCCAGTCATTGAGCACCGTGACGTGCGTCGTAGTGTCAGTGAGAGCGTCCAGTCGGCCGAGTGTGCAGCGCACTGCGCCACGTGGGTCGCTAATGTGCAGCGCAAACAGTAGGTCGCGGCGCGGCGCCCGCGCACCTCGCGCCGCCGACCACCGGAGTTCACCGTCAGACCGCGCCGCCGACGCCACGCGGATCAGAGCACGCGCGCCGCTCTTCCTCTACTGAACCTGACCGCTCCTACTACCCGCTCTACTTTACCAGCAGATGTAGTAACACGAGACAGTTTATCAACATTTCACCTCGTATTGTCGAACGTTACTTCACACCTAAACAAATAAAAAGGCTCATTTTGTATAATAGGTATTGTCGGTCGCGAGCCCCCGCACAGATCGCAGTAGCGGTGAGTGTAGTGACCTTATGTGCGGTGTATATTGCGCGCGCGATATCTGCGGTGTTATCAGTGCGTGATTAGATAGAGCGAGGAGCGCACCGGCCGGCGGCACAGCGGCGCAGCGGTGCGGCTCACACCTGTCTCGAGCCATGAGGAGCAAGGACCGGCTGGCCGAGCTGCGGCACGTGAGTACGTCTCCACCGGCTGCTGCCCATCTCGCTTGCTTGTGGGCTGTGGCCCATCCCGCCGAGGCCGTCCTTATCTGTCGTTTATCTGTGTCATGAGTGTTGTATACTCGCGTAAACAAACTCCGGCCTCTCTCTTGTGTGATGAGTGCGGACGCGTCGTCGATCACCTTACTTATCACTCGGAGGAATGCTCACCGAGTCCACTGAGCCGTGTCCCGCTGCACTCACTGTGACAAACATTCCTCTCGACATTCATGACGTTCACTTGTTTTCTTTACTGACATTATACATTTTGAAACCATTTTAGGTTCATAAGGACTTGTGATAGAGCCGGAGACTAAAGCCACTTGGCTCTATTATCTTCACGTTATTCACTGACTAGTACTATTTCATAGAAATTTATTATTTTTAAAGATAGGAAATTAAACAGAAAAATTGTCCCTATCCCAAATGTGTTATAGTAGGCATGGTTACTAGCACTTACGCAGGTTATACCAAGGATCGCAATGAAACCGGAACTCAAGTGACATGACAATCAAGTAGACTGAAGCGATTAGAACGTTTACAAAATGTTGTATAGGCACCAAATGCTCATTCACCTTCTACTTACTTTCTACTTACAATGTGGACATGGTGTGTAGGTGTGTTTGTGCAATGTTTCAGCTGGCGAACGGCGCCGCGGCGGGCGTGTACAACGACACGGTGGAGCTGGCGGTGAAGGAGACCGGCGACCACAACACCGAGATAGATGACATCTTCCAGGAGGTGAGTGCCAGCACTACCGGCGCTAGCGAGCCCTTACCTCTTGTACGGGTGCGCTGGTGTCCTCGAGCGAGGAGCGACAATCGACGCGTTTAATTATTATAAATGTGACAGTTTAACAATGCGCTCATTGCGCTCATTAGAGCCGCAGCAATTAGTGCCACAGTACGGCACGCGCCCTTGTCTATCTATTTACCACGCGCATTCATTAAACTATTTTATACCTACATTTACCATTTTACGCTTGATTAAGAAATGTAGCAAAATCCTTGACCTAACCAAACTGTGGCACTCACTGCAACAAGCGGCACTCGCACAATATCAACTTCATTTTTATTTATGACATGTGCCCACTTCGTTGGGCTTATGACACTCACTAATAACGCGGCTTTCTATTGGATAAAGAATTTTCAAAATAGGTTCAGTACATCCAGATTACCCCCTACATCCTCACAAACTTTATCTCCTTATAATATTATTTTAGTACCATATTAGTATTAGTATAAAAGTATAGATACAAGTGCTCCCATCGGTTTCTCACAGTTGTAACTACTAATAAACAAAATCAGACCAAATCTTCACAAAACAATTTTTTATTTTTATTTTCCACTATTACAATATACTATATACCTACGTTGAGTGTGGGAGCTCTTCTATTAAGTTAAGTAACCTGTGTTAGAAGAGTCCCCTCTTGGCTCTGACTCACGCTATAACAATTTAATAGAGTTGATTTCAAATTATGAATTATACATTTTAAATTAAATTAACTTAAAGTAAAAATGATTATTTGATTCTAACTAAACGTAGGTATAACATTAAATTAATACATACTTTAGTTGCGACAAAGATGTATAGATAGCAAAATGGATGGTTCTAAACTGATGCGCTTATATATACATTCGGCTATAGATTATTATTATTAGGTATATATTATGATTCACAATTTTTTTGCCAATCGTATTTAACCGCACACCAAATCTAATCCTTACACATACTCGTCTTACGTATACACGTGACGTTAATGCGCATACAGCATGCGCACAAGCGACGCGCGACGGAGGGACGAGTATCTCTGTAAGAACACACTGTGAGCCGTGTTTATTAGTCGCGGAAGTTTATCACACACATAATCCTTGACCCGCCGCCGCGCGCGCCTCTCGCTGCACCGCGCTACGAGTACGGAGCATCTCGGAGTCATCAATGTTTGTGACACACGTAGTAGGTATACGTGAACAGATACTTTGAACTAAAATGAACTCTCGTGATAGTAGGTACAATAAGTTATACAGAGTGATCCACATCTACACTAATAATATCATATATAAAATTATAACATTATAAAGAGGAAAACATTGTATTTTTTCATGTTTCTAACCATTAAACCGAAAAACTACTGGACCGATTCCAAAAATAGGGAACACTGCACGATTTTTTTTATTATTTAAAACTTTTATTCTAGTTATACAAAACCAATAAAGTACATAAGTCATCCAAAATATAAACCATTAAGCTAAAAATGAAATCACTATAATTTTCGGGCGTCTTAAGTGCGGCCATTTTGGCGCGCATAGTCTGTAACGTCAGATTACACGAGTTTGATGTCAACAGCGAAGTGTTTGGTTCACAAAGTTATTAAAAGTCAAAAGAGTTAATGATGAAATCACTTTATTACCATGGAAAAGTACAAAAAAGCTTATTTTAAATATTGTGTCGATCTTATATGATGAAATAATATAAATATGCCAAAATAACATCAAAACTGCACCGGATAAAGTAAATTTCCTTGTGCCGAAAGATGCAGGTATAAAGAAAAAAGTGGTGAAGAGACAATGTAACGTATTTAAGTTGTTGATACTGTTGCGAAGATCATTTTAACGTAAGTAAGAACAATAAAAAAGTGATGAAATACATATTGTTTTAGTGATTCAAAACAATAATTAAAAATAAAATTATAAGTATTAAATATTATTTTATTAAATAAATTATGAAAATTGCTAAATTATGAAAATTACGTTCGAAAAGGGTAATGTTCAAGTGACTATGGAACTTAGTATCACTACAAATTTTGTTGTGCCAAGATGAAAACTACTGATTTACGTGGACATTAATATATATTTTCAGAAAAAAACAACAATGATTTACCTAATTTGCCGGGTTTAATTGAAATGGGTGGATGAACTTCGAAAATCGAAATATTTAAATATTTTTTTTTTTAAATAGGACATAACTATGATATTGCGTATAACACATAATGTTTAACGCCAGTTTATGGCTATGAATTCGGCTTTGCAATGATATATAATCCAAGTCTCTATCTCACAATCGCTTCACAATTGGCACAATTGGTACGAGTCTCTGTCTCACAAAATGTTTCTGATTGTTACTATGTATATGGAGTCTCTATCTCAAACTTATGTAATGTAACCATAATATCATACACAACACGAGAAATAACAAAAGCTATTTGTTATTACCTATGCTTTAAACTGTATTCTTATGCACCGGCGCCAAACAAGCATTAGGCACAGAAAAACAAGTGACATTACATTTCAGTGTTGTCATAACTATCCTATACAAATCGATTTTTTTATTATAATTCATTATTATGTTCATAATTTTAAACGAGCCGGTTCAATCTAAAGGTATCAAAGAATATGTTTTCGTTTATTAAATAAAGTATGGTGTATGAATATTATCGTTCCTTACATTCAAACGGTGCAACAATTATTAAAGTATTTATAATTATAATATAATTAAAATAACCAAAATACATTTAGTGATTCTATGACTTTCTAATAATTAATTAATAATAATCGTTATTAATCCTAATCGATATTACGATATCATTTTGGTAATAGTGTTACCACCGTTAAAAATAACTACATACGAAAAAATACTAAATAAACAAACTGAAAGACTAATATTTTCGTTTTATTAATCCGGTAAATGTTAGACTCCATATCATTATATAAAAATGTTATAATTAGAAACAAGAAATATACGTTTAATCAACTTGTGGCACAACTTAGATACATACGATACTGCTTGTTGGGCATTCCCTTTTGATAAAATTGACCTAATTTAATTACAATAATTAAAAAAAATATATTTTCTTTATAAATCGTCAACCTGTGTTGCCCCCCTGACGTCAATAACACATCGGCAATGTTTCTTAGCAGTGGCCAAGTTAGAAGCCGGAAACTTTCTCTTTGAAAACAGGGACTATCCCATCTTAATGGCGTTATACTATTTTTATCCACCTATATATATCTACCTTAAATTTATAATCCTACTCTTTCTAACCACTTGTGACCTATTTCTATTCTTCCTTTCTTATCAAAAGTGCTAGAAGGTTGTGTAACATAAACAAATTACACAATTTCTTCACCGTAACAATTTGTTAAGCCCCTTTATTATACGCAATCAGGGTTCAGGCCAGGACATAGCACCAGCTCTGCTCTTCTTAAAGTGACTGGCGACATCAAACCAGGCATGGATAACACCAAAGTCAAAGTTTTGGCCTTGGAATATTTTTCGAATGCCTTCAATGCCATCTGTCACGATATCTTACTCTCTATTCCTCTCACCTAAAGGTCTCGCTCATTGCTTTTGATTGGTTCTCATCCTATCTTCGGGGCCACCAGCAGTCAGTGCGCTTGAATGATTCTTCGATGAGATGGTGCGAACTTGAAGCTGAGGTTTCTCAAGGCGGTTTTTTTTCTTCTTCGCTATTTTCTATTTTTACCCGACTGTAAGGAAGGGTTATGTTTTTCGCGCGTATCTTGTATGTATGTATGTATAATATGTATGTTATATTCTTTATTACCTGATATCTCACAATCCATCCAGTCGTTAGTTTTACCAGAGTTTCGTTTTGATTGCCCAAGTGTTCTTAGATATGTGACGTTTGAAAAAAACAAACATGGCGGCTGTGAGATGTCAATATAAAAAGAAGTGATAAAGTTGTTTTGAATACTGCTATAAGGGCATTAAGTTAAAGGGCTCATCTGACTGTAGGTAATATTAAAAAAGTAAGTTAGCAACTATTCTTTTTTCAATTTTCCATAAGTACTTGAAAATAGCTGTAATAAAAGTTAGTTGTTAGACCGGTTACGTCCTACAGCCACTAAAAAGTATTAAATAAAAAAATAAATTATAAAAATAAAAAAACCCGCCTGCACAAAAAATATGGAAACAGGATCCCTTACATAATTATATAATTTCATGCAGTCGGAGGCACTTTACTAAGTTCATCGAGATTCATTTATGCGTACTTTATTCTCCCAAGAATTTGTTGAGTTATTCAGCTCGGTACAAAAGCGTGCTTTTTTAGTTTTATAACTATTATTTTTTACATCCACGAACTCAAATGCGAAATTTCGTAGATCTAATTTTAAAACTAAAGAAATTTTATAAAAACTTGCAACCTATATTTTAACAAGGGTTGATTTTTCACAGCGCCTAAACTGACGGAGTTTCATATAAACTTACAACCACTATTTTACCCCTTTAGGGGATGAATATCAAAAAATCTCTTTTTGTCCGATTGTATTGTCATCGGTCCTTGATAAATGTGCGATAAGTTTCAATTCAATCCGAACGTTCTAAAGTGGGTCAAAATCACGTTCAAGGATTCCTACATAGAAACGTAGAAACATAGATATACCAAACTAATAAAAGCGTGTTAAGAAAAAGCAAGAAATCCTTTAAACGAGCAATTCTTGAATATATTTACCTAGGAATAATCCTATCCTATCCGACCTAGGAACTACAAAAGCAACAAAATATAAATTTATCGAAAAAAAAAAAAATAACTGAGCACATTACAAGGAGTCACAGTATGCTGCTCCGCAGATACGCACCGAAGAGGTCACCACCTCAACATAAGCTAAGCGAGACGCCCAGCGCTAATTTTCAGTTGGCAACCTTGGCTAAGTGACACACGGACAGAGGCACAGAGATAAATAAATAAATAAATGAAGTGCAGTAAATAATGCAAAATATAATTACTAGAAATAAGACAGGTACTATAAATATGTAAAAATAAAAATAAGATATGTAGTATATAAAATAAGAGACAATCCAAATGTTTAGGTCCGACGACTTTTACATGCTTTTACCTACTACTACCCTCGAAATTGGGATAAAAAAAGTGATAAAAAAATCATTCAGTGCTCAACCGACGAGACCTGAAATTAAAGAAGAATAACCTATTTAATTAATCTGAATCTCGGAAACGGCTCTAGCGATTTTCATGAAATTTAGTATGCAGGTGGTTTTGGGGACGATAAATCGATCTAGCTAGGTTTTATTTTTAGAAAACATCGTTAAAAAAAACTGAGCAAAGCTCGGTCATCCATGTACTAATATTTATGAGTACAATAACAACAAAACAATAAAAATTTTGAAGTTAGTGCCGGGTTTATTATTTTTTTTTTGCTGTTGTATCCTAAAGTATTATTTCTTGTTTTTTAGTTACCATGTATTTATTTTTGAAGTTAGGTTAATATTATTTGTAAAAAAGTTTTTGTCTCACTTTTTAGTGGGTACTTTACTTAGATAAATTACAAACTAATTTATCTAAGTTACAATAGCATAATTTCAAATCCCCTATTTACTTTTACAAAATATTTTATTCCCGATGCAGGGCCGTCTATTGTTAAGGTATTCTTATAAAACAATTACATGGTGTACCTAATAGTAGTAAGACAAGCATAAAGTGCAACAGCAATCCCGTATTAAAGTAATCGAATCGCAAACCGTGAAATATTGAATAGTTCCGCTAGTCATCTATGGTCTTTATCACCAATTGGTGCTTTTGGAGAGTGAATGCGCGAATATCTAAATCACTATAGGTGTGCCTTAATTTGAAGAGTTCCCTCGATTTCTCAAGGATCCTATCATCAGATCGTGATTTGATGACAATGGGACTTACAACAACTTACAAGAATAACCTTTCAAACACAAAAATATTTTTTCAAATTCGTCTAACCGTCTTCGCGTAATCGGTGGACATACATAAGGATAAAAAATCCAGGCCATGCATGTCGCGCCACGCGCTATGTAGGGTTTCGTAGTCCCTCAATAATACGGCTTAAGTGGGTTTTTTGTTGTTTTTGTTTCATACTTACAACGTTTTAATAATAATTTTCAATGGATTTTGTACGAAAATTTTGTTATTTTTCATTTGATCAGTTACTCTTTGTACAAGTTCAATATAGAGCAATTTTAGTTACACAAAAACTCCATAGATGGCGCTGTACCTATTTTGTAAATCGCGCTATGGTTTCGTTACCAAGGACCTTATATAGGGTAAAGTTTTTTTGAGAATAAATGAAGATCAGATCAGCTGTAGTTCGGAACACTTGTGGTTTTATTATTTACCCAGTAGTTCTTTATAGTACAACTTAGTTCGCTATCGATCGAAACATTGGTCCTTAGAGTCGGATCGAAAAAGATTCTATTTTTGATTATACGAGAGGTTACCTCTCAACGTGCTACTCGCAGTGGATCGCTGCAACGAGCAAAGAGTGCACGGTTTTCAGCAGTGCCTGCGCTTTGTCCGGGACGAAACAAACTTGCGACAAATTAGTTCAAAATAGTGCCACAGAGGGCGCTACCTAGTTCATCGTTGGACAACAAAGTGACGTCATAGCCGTAGAAGACTTCGGATCCAGCACGTCATTCCCTGTAGCAGCCGACGCGATATATTTAGTTCAACCAAGTGGCCACCAGAGGGCGCTACTTGCAGGTCAACCGTATGTGAGTGAAGTGATACTGAGTGAGTACATTAATTTATTCTTCCCCAATTCATCAATCAAAAGTGCAACCAAGCAAAACTGAACTTTATTACCCCGTTAGTGTTTATAAGTACGAAGAAACTGGACTTCATTAATATTGTAAATTAGTTTTAAAAATTTATGTGTATTAATTAGTTTAGGACTTAGAATACTTTTGCATGTTAGTTTAGAGACTTAGAATAATTAAAGAAAAAACGAGGGAACGAGGAACCTATGCCCAAATTCCCTACGACAGTGAACAAAGTCCAAACACTTGTAAAAATTTGTAGATTTTTCCCACACTTGTAAAATTTCAACTAAATCCAAACAGTTGCAATTTTAGAGTTCTAATTTATTTTGGACTTTACATATTTAGTTAGTTTTTTACCTTTGTCGTGGAACTTATAGTTTAACAATGGAGGGTCTAATGAATGTATTAAATGACCTCCACGATGCAATCCAAAGAAGTTTAACGAATTTCAAAAAAAGTCCTAAGGATAGATTAACTGTAGAGTACATTGAAATAAAACAAGAATTGTTAGAAAAAGATTGGTCTTTATTTAAAGAAAATTATGTTAAGCTTCATCAACTTTACGAGACTGAGGCAATTCCTAAATTGTTAGATCTATACGACGAAACTGAAGATACATATACGATTTATAAATGTAAAATTAAAATGATGTTAAAGAATTCTCAAAGTGCCATAGAAAAGGAAGGTACTGGTGATACAAACAAATCCAGTTCAAGTATCAAATTACCCAAAATTTGTATACCGAATTTTAGCGGGAAATACTCAGAATGGACAACATTCCACGATTTGTTTGTGTCTCTTGTGCATAATAATAAGAACTTAGATAATGTACAAAAAATGCATTATTTAAAGAGTCATCTCAGTGGTGAAGCCGAGCAATTGGTAAGGCATACTCCTGTAACTGACTCGAACTATATGCAGTGTTGGTCTAAATTAGAAAAGCGATATAGTAATAAAAAATACTTAGTGAATTGTATATTGAAACGTCTCTTTGGACAAAAACGAATGCACAACGAGTCAGCAACTTTGTTAAAGGAACTGCTCGACACAACAAACGATTGTCTCAATGCACTAAAAAGCTTAAACGTTAATGTGGCCACTTGGGATGTTATTATCATACATATTGTGACATTTAAACTTGATTCTGAAACGCGAAAGCAGTGGGAACTGAACATTAGCAGTAGTGACTCTAATGAATTGCCTACCTTGAGTCAATTTTCTACCTTTATTGAAAATCGTTTCCGCGCGTTGGAATGCATAGAGCCCAAAAGAACATTTATTTCACCAAACAGTTCACACGCACCTAAATCGTTGATTGCCGTGAGTTCAAGCAACATTCGTTGTGAATGTTGCTCGGAAGGTCACAAGTTGTGTTTTTGTAAACAATTTGCCAAACTAACTGTCGACAATAGACGCGAATTTGTGTTAAAAAATAAAATTTGCTTTAATTGTTTAGGCGCTAATCATATGGTAGCTAATTGTAACAAGCAAACGTCTTGCAGAATGTGTAAGAAACGTCACCACTCTCTGTTACATTTAAACGAGCCTTTAAATAAATCAAACCAAATCACCGGTGAAACTAGTTCATCAAGTAGCCCAACACCGGTAGTCTCGTGTTTTGCTAAAACTATTTATACACCTCAACAAGTTTTACTAGCCACAGCACTAGTAAAGGCCAAGTCAAAGACAGGTGATTATCATATAGTACCCTTATTGACCAAGGCTCTCAGGCTAGCTTCGTTACAGAGGCCACAGTTCAATATTTAAGACTGCCAAAGATACCTGTTCAAGGCGTCATATCAGGCTTAGGTAGTGGATCAACTGTTGCCAGACACATGGTAAGGTTGAAAATTCAGTCACGCATAGATCACACGTTTGAATTAAATTTAAACGCTTACGTTTTGAAACGAATTACCTCATACTTACCAGAAAGGCATGTTAAGAAAGAATCCATAGATTGGCTAGATTTGTCGATTGAAAATTTAGCGGATCCTCATTTTGATCAACCCAATAAAATCGATATGTTATTGGGAGCAGAGGTATATAGCTGCATTCTGAGGGAGGGCATGGTACGAAATTCATCTCGTACTTTAATAGCCCAAAGCACCACTTTAGGATGGATTCTATCCGAAGCGGTGAATAATATTATCGAAATTAATTCAAACACAGTTAGGAACATAAATGTAATGCATACCCAGTTCAAGGAGGACGAACTTCTCAAGAAATTTTGGGAAGTTAAAGAACAACCAATTAGTTCTAAGAAACTGCTCACACCTGAGGAGCTGCGTTGTGAGGAATTCTACAACGCTACAACTAAAAGAGGAGAAGATGGAAGGTATATAGTAAGGCTGCCTTTCAAAACAGAAGATCCTCAATGTACAGGAGGCAGTTCTCGTTCTATTGCTGAAACAAGATTTAGGGCATTAGAAAGAAGGTTAGACAAGGACAAAGATATGAAAGTGAGGTATACTGAAGTAATAAACGAATACTTACACTTGGGACATATGAAGCCTGTAAAAGAAAAGGACGATAAGAAGGAGATCGCAGTTTACTTGCCGCATCACGCGGTGGTAAGGGAGGACAAAAGCACAAGTAAGCTTAGGGTTGTGTTTAATGCATCTGAAAAGAACAAAAAGGGAATATCTTTAAATGAAACCCTAATGGTTGGACCTACTCTACAGGCGGACTTACGGCACATAGTTTTAAAATGGAGACTACACCCTATAGCACTTGTAGCAGATGTTATCAAAATGTACCGCCAATTACAAATAGCAGATGAGGACACATTGTACCAAAGGATATTATGGCGGGATGATCCGACAAAAGAGATCAAGGATTATGAGCTAACTACAGTCACATTTGGTACAGCTTCCGCGCCGTATCAAGCAGTAAGAACTCTACATCAATTAGTGTATGATGAAGGTCAGGAATACCCACTCGTAGCAAATAAGATTTTAAATTCTTATTATATGGACGATCTTATGGATGGGTGCTCAAATGTGAGCGAAGGTGTTGAAATATACAAACAAATGACTATGTTATTGGGAAAGGGAGGTTTTTTACTGCAGAAGTGGAACAGCAATAATGAGGAAATTTTAGAGATCATAAGTTCAATCAGGAAGAAGGAAGGTCAATAGCCAATAGTACAAATGTCTCATTGTAAGGATGAGAGAGGAGTAGAAATTAAGGGTAATGATAATATTATGAAAATTCTAGGTCTTACCTGGAACCGGAACGAATATCACTTTCAATACACGTTAAATCTCCAACCGCTGAAAGCTGCACCTGTAACTAAAAGGATTATTATATCAGACATAGCACGATTATATGACCCACTGGGTTGGTTAGCTCCTAGCGTGGTAATAGCAAAAATCTTCATCCAGAAGTTATGGCTCGCAGGTGTCGGTTGGGATGAAGAATTAAGCACTGAACTAATTAAGGAATGGGTGACTTACCATGAAGAATTGTTAGAGCTTACTAAAGTTAGGATCCCACGTTGGCTTGGCACGAAATCTGGTGATGATCTAGAGCTTCATGGATTTTGTGATGCTTCTAAAGTAGCGTACTCGGCAGTAGTGTACTTAAGATCAGTTGACGTCGCAGGTAAGGTAAAGGTATCGTTATTGGCCGCCAAATCCAGAGTAGCACCTATTAAGCAACTTAGCATTCCACGTTTGGAATTATGTGGAGCTGTATTACTTTCATCGCTCTTGATGGAAATAGCTCAAATTTTAAAAATAACCAAGGACAAAATTAAAGCATGGACGGATTCCACTGTGGTATTGGCATGGTTAAGCAGCCACCCGAGTAAATGGAAGACGTTTGTAGCCAACCGTACATCCGAAATTTTAACCTGCATGGAATCATCTCAATGGTTTCACGTGTCAACCAAAGAGAACCCAGCAGACTGTGCATCAAGAGGAATATCTCCAAGCTTGTTCGTTCAAACTAAATTGTGGTTCTCTGGACCACAATTTCTGCAAGAAAATGTTATAGTTTATAAGAGGCCAAAGGACTTACAAGTTAATTTAGAGAACTTAGTTACGAGTCATTTAACTAATTTACCAGATGGTTATGATATTTTGGATAGGTTTTCTAATTTAAATAGATTATTAAGGGTGATAGCATACTGTCGTCGATTTTTCAAAAAGGGGTCAATCAAATCAATATATTTACAGAGCAAGGAGATAGAAGAAGCATTAGAATGTTGCATAAAAAGTACACAAATCAAAATATTCACAACTGAAATAGCACAATTACTAGAAAAGGGATGTCTAACAATGAAAGGTAGCAAACTTAAATCGTTATGCCCTTACCTTGACAGCAAGGGTATTATGAGAGTACAAGGTAGATTAGAAAGGGCACCGTTGGATGAGAGTACAAAACATCCAATTATTTTGCCAGGTTCAGAGCATTTTACACGCCTTCTTGTAGCTGACGCTCACCACAAAACACTACATGGCGGACCTCAGCTCATGACAAATTATTTAAGGACAGCCTACTGGATTATTGGAGTCAAACAGTTAGTAAAACAATGTGTAAGAAAATGTGTAACTTGCGTCAGGCAAAGAGCAAATACTCAGACCCAAATTATAGGTTCACTCCCATCAGTTCGATGCTCGCCAGCCAGACCGTTCTTACATAGTGGCGTCGATTACGCTGGCCCTATAAACATAAGGACTACAAAAGGTCGTGGACATCGATCCTATAAAGGATATATATGTGTATTTGTGTGCATGTCAACGCGTGCAATACATTTAGAAGTGGCAAGTGACATGAGTTCACAAGCCTTCTTAGCCGCTTTCAGAAGATTTGTGGCAAGAAGAGGTCACTGCGCTAAGTTATGGAGTGATAATGGAACCACCTTTGTAGGTGCAGCTAGAGAACTCCAAGAGTTAGCTAAAGCTCAATCTATTATTGCAGAAAATTTAGAGGCAA
The DNA here is from genome assembly GCA_945859575.2 of Herminia tarsipennalis. Lineage (NCBI taxonomy): Eukaryota > Metazoa > Arthropoda > Insecta > Lepidoptera > Erebidae > Herminia > Herminia tarsipennalis. The sequence continues at coordinate 153,544 of OX243834.2, read as the reverse complement.
ACGGTACCGAATGGCACTTTATTCCCCCTCACGCACCCAATTTTGGAGGTCTATGGGAAGCAGGAGTAAAGTCAGTAAAGCACCATTTAAGGCGAGTGATCGGTGTATCTACACTCACTTACGAGGAACTAAGTACATTCCTTTGTCAAGTGGAGGCATGCTTGAACTCACGTCCAATCAGCGTCCTTAATTTAAACGACCCTGGGGAGCCGATGCCTTTAACGCCGGGACATTTTTTAATAGGCGAGCCTATAATCGCTGTACCCGATTATGATCACAAGAGTTCTAGCATAAGTTCTTTGTCAAGGTGGCAATTTGTGCAAAGGATGTTACATTCGTTCTGGAGCCGCTGGTCTCGAGAATATCTATTAAATTTAGTAAACAGGTATAAATGGACTTCTATAAACCCCGAACCACAAATCGGAGATGTAGTCCTGATTAAAGAAGACGACTTGCCCCCAAGCCGTTGGTCATTAGGTCGCATTTTGGATAAACATCCAGGTCATGATGGTATCACCCGCGTGGTCACATTACGTACCAAATCGTCAGTTATCAAAAGGCCTAGCAATAAGTTATGCATTTGACCTGTCGCCAGTTAAAATTATGTATTTTTTGTAATTTATGTAAGTAAGCATGTTCAATGTTTGTGTTCAAGTGTATATTTTTATTTCCTTTTATGTTGTTAGTCTGTAGTTCTGTTCACAACAGAATTTAATGCAATCTAGTGTTGCGCTTGTAAATTCATGTTATAGTAAGTATTTTCTGATTTAATGTTATTAATTAAGTAATTTTGTTAGTTTTAGTACAATTTTTGGTTATGAAGGACATTCCGCCACTAAATGTCCTTGGTGGGCGGTATGTACAAGTTCAATATAGAGCAATTTTAGTTACACAAAAACTCCATAGATGGCGCTGTACCTATTTTGTAAATCGCGCTATGGTTTCGTTACCAAGGACCTTATATAGGGTAAAGTTTTTTTGAGAATAAATGAAGATCAGATCAGCTGTAGTTCGGAACACTTGTGGTTTTATTATTTACCCAGTAGTTCTTTATAGTACAACTTAGTTCGCTATCGATCGAAACACTCTTAAACTTGTAAACCCTACTTAACTATGATAGTTTTTCTTTTAATTTCTCTATATATACTAGTACTGTGAATTATTTTACATACCCAACAACAACCATTTAGCAGGGGGGGGGGGGGGACTTGACTCTAACAAAAATGAGAATAACATCCCCACTTTACATACAGGGCAAGTACCCTCAAAAAATGTTTTTTAAGATTTTATTTCTTTCACTTAGTTGGCGTACGTAGTATGTATACATCCATGCTAAATTACAGTTTTCTAGCACTAACAGCCTCTGAGCTAACTGGCGCTCTGGACGGACGGACGGACATGGCGAAACTAAGGGTCCATTTTGCCATTTTGGTTACAGAGCCCTAAAAAAAAGTATTTTTTTTTCAAAGCTGATTTTACAAAGTGATTTGGTGTTACGTAAAGAAGTCACGAGCGGAAGGTTATTAGTTGGTATATTACAAATCACTCTGTATAACTGTAGTTCGGGTAACGTAAAGCTACTAGTAAATAGTGAGACGCGTGTGTTGTTGTCGTTGCAGGTGGAGCGCATGCGCGGCTGGATCTACGAGGTGGAGGCCAGCACGCAGCTGATGCGGCGCCTGCACGCCGACCCCACCTTCCACACCAACAAACGTGCGTACTGCCTGCTCTGCTGCCATCACCGCGCGTACCACTTGGCCTGCTATAACTCATCACATGACGCGATCATAAATGGCGGATGTCTATCTTAAAATTATTAAATTAACACTTTGGTTGCCCAAAAGCGTAATTTTTTGAGATCTTCTCTAGCGATCATACAGTTAGTATATTAGGTATAACAGTGGGCGGCAGCCAGTGAGCTAAGTCGTAGTGGAACGTTTAGAGTTACAGGAGCAGCTGGATAGTGCGGTGACGCTGTCGAACGCGACGGGGCTCAAAGTGTGCGGCGCGCTGCGACAGCTGGAAGCGCGCGTGTCTGCCAAGGCGACGCGCAATGACGCGGCCGCGCGCATCGCGCGCCTGCAGTACGCCGCCACGCGCCGCCTGTACGCGGATGCGCTGGCGCGCCACCACGCCGCGCTCGACACCGTGCGCGCCGACCAGCTGCATCTGCTGCACGAGCAGATCCGCCTCAGTGAGTACCCGAGCTTCACGCTCATACATCGCGCGTCTGCAGTACGCCGCCACGCGCCGCCTGTACGCGGATGCGCTGGCGCGCCACCACGCCGCGCTCGACACCGTGCGCGCCGACCAGCTGCATCTGCTGCACGAGCAGATCCGCCTCAGTGAGTACCCGAGCTTCACGCTCATACATCGCGCGTCTGCAGTACGCCGCCACGCGCCGCCTGTACGCGGATGCGCTGGCGCGCCACCACGCCGCGCTCGACACCGTGCGCGCCGACCAGCTGCATCTGCTGCACGAGCAGATCCGCCTCAGTGAGTACCCGAGCTTCACGCTCATACATCGCGCGTCTGCAGTACGCCGCCACGCGCCGCCTGTACGCGGATGCGCTGGCGCGCCACCACGCCGCGCTCGACACCGTGCGCGCCGACCAGCTGCATCTGCTGCACGAGCAGATCCGCCTCAGTGAGTACCCGAGCTTCACGCTCATACATCGCGCGTCTGCAGTACGCCGCCACGCGCCGCCTGTGCGCCGATGCGCTGGCGCGCCACCACGCCGCGCTCGACACCGTGCGCGCCGACCAGCTGCATCTGCTGCACGAGCAGATCCGCCTCAGTGAGTACCCGAGCTTCACGCTCATACATCGCGCGTCTGCAGTACGCCGCCACGCGCCGCCTGTGCGCCGATGCGCTGGCGCGCCACCACGCCGCGCTCGACACCGTGCGCGCCGACCAGCTGCATCTGCTGCACGAGCAGATCCGCCTCAGTGAGTACCCGAGCTTCACGCTCATACATCGCGCGTCTGCAGTACGCCGCCACGCGCCGCCTGTGCGCCGATGCGCTGGCGCGCCACCACGCCGCGCTCGACACCGTGCGCGCCGACCAGCTGCATCTGCTGCACGAGCAGATCCGCCTCAGTGAGTACCCGAGCTTCACGCTCATACATCGCGCGTCTGCAGTACGCCGACATGCGCAGCGTTTCCTGAGTTTTGATTACCTACAATTTTTCCACAATTGAAGTTAAAACAGGAATCCTATTTCAATGTTGAACAAGTTGTATTTTGTGTTCCCCAGTTTTATACAACGGGAATCCACATAAAACACTACAAATCATTTGGTTTGGAATCGAAACAAAAGGTTTTCAAAGAGTTTAGCTACCTACTATAGCTCTTGTTTAGTGCGTAACAAAGTGTACCGACCTCACTCTGCGCCGTCTGTGATATGATAACTAACTACACAAACAATACACAATCATCATGATCTTACCTACACATAACGGCGCGGCCGATGACTTGCACAAACAAACAAGTAATTAGGTCAACGGAACAAACGTTGAATCTTTTGTTCGCTGCAAGGTGAGCAACCATCATAATAATGTTGATAAACATTCGCCATTTGTACACAATATAAAATTATATATACTACGGGTCTTAATCGCGTGAATAATGGTCACGGGTAGACCACCGCCGTTGCAATACGATCGAAACGTCGGGCAATAAACAAGGTACTTTACCTTAAATTATTCACGCGATTAAGAGCCGCTGCGCTTGATGCGCCGCTACAGCTCCTGGATCTTGAGTGTCACGGTAGCTCAAAAGATGAACCAACCACATCCCGTGAGTACCTATGCAGTGACGTGTCTCTCGGTCCACCACCGATACGTCCGATGAGCTAAAACGGTAAACTGGCCGAAATATCGAACGGCTTCTTGCTTGTTAATTATGTTCAATCGGACTAGGTAGTAGGTACCCAACATAAGTAAACAGATATGATGGGGCCCTATCTCTTTAAAGATGAAAAATATTCGCGTTAAGGTTTATGGCAATTGACAATTTATTTATCACTAGCTGACTTTTCATTGGTGCTCCGGTGCTATGGGTCACAAATGACGGGGATTTCTATTGGAAAAACAATTTTCAAAATCAGTTGAATAGATCCTGAGATTACCGTACCGGTACAACCTCACAAACTCACAAACTTTATCCCTTTATAATATAACTAGCTGACCTGCGCACTTTCGTTTGCGTCATTTTCTCCGTTTTTCCATTGATGCTCAGTCTGTGATGTTTTGACGTAGTACCTACGTACTCAGTCTGTAGACTAAATTGACTCAGGTATAATATGTTACACCTGAGTCAATTTAGTCTAAAGACTAGACTGTAACATCAAAAAGTTTTTATGAAATCCTTTTAAATCTATTAAGCTGAAGAGTTTGTTTGTTTGTATGTTTGTTGGTTTTAATGCGATAATCTCAGGAACTACGGGACTATACTAAAAAATTTTCTAAAATTTTATTTATTCATTCATTTAAAATATTACCTACTCTAAATTTATTTTTGGATAGCCCATTTATCGAGGATGGCTATAGGCTATATAACATCACGCTACGACTAATAGAAGCGGAGCAGCAATGAAAAATGTTGCAAAAATGGGGAAGTTGCGCGGGACTGCTAGTATCCATCGAGATATTATGTACTAACGTAGTACATTAATACCTCAATGCCTATGTTCTAGCCTCAGTTGATCTATGTTTTTACATAGATACGTGCTAAACAAAGTGACCGAGTAGATAAGTACTTAATATATAAAATGACGTAGGAGACCTTCGATTGTATATTTCAATGTAAATGCTAGTAGGTACAACTTACAAGTTACACGTAATTATGTTTATGTTAAGTAACATGATGTCATCATTTATGACTAGAATTACTTTTGTGGCGATAGTGATCTATAGGTACTTTAATTATACTAATAATGTATGGATCTACTGAGCCGATTTCTAAAATTATTTTAATAGCCACGCTATTTGTAAGTGTAATGACCACAATCTTTTTGTTCTGTTATATGTTACACATAAATAATACATTCATTCATTACGCAAGGCGGTTTATTAACCTCTAACCTCCTTTATCTTTGGGGGTGGGGGGTAAAACCCATTTTTACGTAATTTTTTGTAAGTCGAAATTTAATATTAGAAATCTAGTTATATTTCGGATGCTAAATGGTTTTCTTTGTTCTGTAATGTACGAGTATGTACGCTGCAAAGGACCATGCGTAAAATACTTGGACAAAAAACACAGAGCGAACTGACACAAACTGTTGCTTAGAATATTACTCAACTTTATAAAATATTTTAGTTTAAGATTCGATGGCTCAGTGTTTAATTTCGCTTTTTCGTTTATGGAATAACTTTTAACTTGATTTATCACGAGACGTTAACCTTTTACTTTAAAACAATCACTTTACTAGTAGTAGCTAAAACGCTTACTTGTGGCGTTCACAATTGTAACAGTATAAAAATACACATCATTATTATTTTTAGGGTTCCGTATCTTAAAAGGTAAAAACGGAACCCTTATAGGATCACTCGTGTTTCTGTCTATCCGTCTCTTACAGCCAATTTGCTCCCAATCTACTGGACCGATTAAGTTCAAATTTGGTACACATATGTATTTCTGTGACCCAGACATGAACGCGTAAGGTAAAATAAAAGAGTTGAGAGTTTAAAATTTAATAACCACTTTTGGGGCGCAAATAAAATAAAAAAAAAGATTCGCAAATTATATCGTGTAACATACCAAGTGAAAGTGCTTGTTGTGAGCATGTCAACATTTTTTTAAATTATATTAGTATTACATTATTTTTAAAGTTTCACGTAGTTCAAGTTTCAAGTTCACCTAGCCTATTGAATGTGAGTCTAGCTTAAGGCTAGTATCGTACCCCCTTTTCAAAATAAACTATAATAATAATATTGTATTAATCATAATAAACATTGTGGTACAATTTAATTTTGCATGGACACACATATTACTTACGCCGACAAAGTGAAAGAATAAAATTAAAAAAAAAATATGGCCCCATAGGTATGTAAAGTGGGCATGTGATCTTTTTCTCACCTACCCCATCGTGTGGAATATCTTTTAAAAACGTTTAAGGGTTGGTAAGACTATTCTTAGATTTAGGGATCCGTCCTTTAAAGTGCAAATTTTAATTTTTATAGTTTAGAGTCAAGTGCCCATCGCCCCTCCAACTAAATGTTTGATGTTGGGTATGTGAAAAAATAGTAGTATATAGTAAATTTAAAAGGAAAACTATCACTTTACAAGTTTTCGTACAAATTCCATTAAAAAATATTATTAAGTAGATATAACGTAGTAAGTATGAAACAAAAACAACAGAAAACCCACTTATTTGAATGGGGTGGGGGAGCACGTGCCCAGTTTTTTATTCACCAAGTTCGGCCATGTACAGACACGTGAAATTTACAATTTTATTATACAGTAGGTATGTATATTTAATCCCTGTCCGACCCGTTAATGTGTTTATATGAAGTCATATGGGAAAACATGTGGAGGCGGAAAACATTATTTTGACTTTAAAGAGTCCTGATACAAACAATGTGTTAAAAAATCTTGAAAATTTACACATTTCGACGAAATGAGGTCCTAAATTCTTGTATTTTAAAACTCAATAAAAAAATCGTTTTGACAGATACAATTATATTTTTTTTTGCATTGTTAATAGAACTTTCGGTTCGGACAATTTAATAACAAGGTAATTTACACGTTTATTTTAAATGAACACATTTCAGATTGAAATGTGTTCATTTTTTTTCCATTTCAAATCTTATAAAAAATAATAATACATTCTTCTCGCTTAAGAATCTTACGTTATTAATGAATGGCTCCTAGGTACACACATAAGTAAAGCTAATATACAAATCTATTAATTAGAATAGCGCACGTCGACCAGGCTAGGTGAGCACACGACCTGGTCAGTCAGAGTTTGTGCTTGTACAGTTAACGACTGTATCAATTTAACGTGCGCTAATGACGCCGGCCCTCGCCGCTACCGGGGCGTGCGACGGCGCGGCGGGTCAACGACCGCGACCTCTAACGTCCCGCTCGTTTCAGCGAACCTCACGATCTCGGACGAGGAGTGCCAGAGCCTGCTCGAGTCCAACAACATCTCGCTGTTCGTGGACAACGTGAAGGCGGAGACGGCCGAGGCGCGGCGCCTGCTGCGCGACGTGGAGGCGCGGCACGCGGAGCTGGCGCGCGTGGAGGCGGCGCTGCGCGACGTGCACGGCCTGTTCGCGCAGCTGGCGCACCTGGTGGCGGCGCAGCAGGAGCTCGTCGACAGCGTCGAGTACTACGCGCTGCAGGCCACCGACCACGTCGGCAGCGGCGGGGACATGCTGCTCAAGGGCACCGTCAGCAGGACCAAGGCCCGCAAGGTCACTACTTACTATTACGGGATACCTACTACCTCATTTTTATCATTCATCATTTAGGGATCCGTTTGTGAAATACCAAGCTTTAAAATAATAATATTTGTAAGAGTCAAGTGTCCATCAGTGTCTAATGCTGTTAGTAAAGTATTACGAATAATGGGGGGTAACTTACAGAGAACTTGAAAACAGTTGCACATCGTACCTAGTAGACTGAGATACAGCTGCAGATTCGCATCGCTCATCAAGTATTGTAATAAAATCATGTTTTTATATACAATCATAAAAGGGGCAATATGTTTTGGCCAGTCTGCCTATCAGATTTTGCCTGCTAGTATTTTTAATTAAATTAATATTAATCGACTTACTGGGTAAAAAAAAATCTCACTTGTTATTGCAATGAAATACACTCTACTTTATAGAAATAGACGTAGAGAACTTGAAAAGCGATGGGTGCCTTTGCGCACTTGCCCGCAACCCCTTCGCAGCCTGGTGTAAGCAGGTAATATTTTGTTACGTTATTACGTTCATGGCGTATTGTCATCATTTATACATAAAATTAAAGCTATTTATTTCCTGTACATGATAAACTACCTCTGCCTATGCAAAAGTGCCCGCAGTCGGAGTTGCCAGCATTTAAAGTTTGTTTAGAGTGAGAAAGACTTATCGCTCTACATCATTCGTTAGACGAGGACGGCAATAGCCTGCTCTGCTGTCGTAACGAAGAATGCAGTAATTGACAAAATCCATTTTTTTAGTTATTTTCTTGAAATGGCAATGTAAGCCATACACTATGCAATAATAACAAAAAAAAAATAAAAGCAAATTGGAAACTTAAATGTTATTAGCATAAAATGTAGAAGTTACACCAAGTTATTTACATTCACCAAGATGAATTGCAATTGTAGTAACTATAATAAACTAGCGGCTCGCTTCGGCTTCGCACGGACTTCCTCCAGTCCATAAAATAGCTCCACAGTCCGGACCATTCGACTCACACTTGGCATTTCAAAATGTAAACGTCGAACGAAAGGTACCCCATCCGCCGGCGGCCATATTCAAGTAAGTCAATACAATAGTCTCTAAGCAATAGTCTATATTTGCTGATAAGCTGCAGTCAGGAATCTCGGTAAGTATATCATATAATAGTTTTATCATTAAATTTAAAAGATTGTCAGGGACAAAGGTAAAGTGGACTGGTTGAGAGTGTAATAGTAGTATTAGGTACTGATAATAGTGGGCGCTGTCTGGGGCGGAGTGTCTGTCTAATGGGTGGCGGAACGTTTAGTGATAAGTACCTACTGTAAATGTAAGGGATTAGATAAGAAACCACCGAATTAGACGTCTTTATTAGACTTCTAAGCTTTGATACCTACGCGACCATGCTCAGTACTGTGGTGCTATTTTATGGACTGGAGAAAGTCCGAGCGAAGCCGAAGCGGTTTATTATAATAATGGCAACTGCAGTTCATCTTGATGAATGTAAACAATTTGGTCTAATTACTGCATTTTATGTTCATAAAATGTTAGTTTCCAATTTGCTTTTAATTTTTTTTTGTCATTATTGCATAGTATGGCTTACGTTGCCAAATCAAGCAAATAGCTAAAGTAATACGTCTTGTCAATTTAATTCAATTCCATTCATTTATTTTTGCATACATTATGAGGTGTTAGTAATTACAATATTGAGCATTCCAAGTTTTACCAAGTTGGTGTGCAAGTATGCGAATAACAATTTTTATTATATTTAAGTGATTATATGTCTATTTATTTAATTACAATCATGCATATGGTTAGGTACACATATATCATAAAACTATATTAGGTAGATAAAATTCATAACCATTAAATTATGTCAATGTTATCATCAAAATATTCTTTCAACGTGTAGTAGCACTTTTTTAAGAGTACATTAATGAACTCATTTTTAAATTTTACCTTATTGTCTATGTCTTTGATATTTGTCGGTAGTTTGTTATAAATCAGCGGTGCTCTACAAAATATGCTACTATACATCAACGCTGTTTTGCTTAGTACCACACATAGTTTACCAAGGTGTCGTTGACGTTCCCTCTTATTAAATAGGTTTATATTCTGCTTTACAAACATTGCGCTTTCATATTTGAATATGCAAGGTAACGTAAGTATAGAATATTGAATATCATAAGGCCTGCATGATTCGTTTGACTTCAAACCGAACATTGTTCTTATGCAGCGTTTCTGCGCTTTAAACACCAAAAGAGTGGAGTTCCCCCAAAAAATAATGCCTTAACGAAGAATCGAAGAGATATATCCATGGTAGGCAGTCATAAGCGCGTCTCTACTAGTAATAAATTTCAATATGTACAATCCATACGCAACCTGGCTGATGTTTTTGCATATATGCTCAATAGGTAATTTCCAGTTCATTTATTGATTCAAATGTAGCCCTAGAAATTTAGTATATAAACATTCTTCGATTCTCACCCCCTGATAATTAATATTAAATGCTAAAGAATTGTCATTAATTACTGGTCTTTGTTTGAAATTAATAATTTTCACCTTCTCTAAATTATTTTTTTAATTATTTAATGTTAGCCAATGGATAATAGATATCAATGAGTTATTAATAGTAGATTGTAGTGATGTCAATGTCAAGTCAGAGAATAATACTGTGCATTCAACTGCAAATAATGTCATTTTATGTTTAATACTTATTGGTAAGTCATTAAATATAATAAAGAGCAGTGGGCCTAACACATTGTCCTGGGGCATTTCATATTTGACTTTTCTTACATCAGATTGATACACTTTTTTAATTTTTGTTCTTGTACATAGTCTTGTTATTTGCATGACCTGCTCTCTGTCAGTTAAATAAGACGATATTAGTTTATGAGCACTGCCCCGTTTTCCATAGGAGTAAAGTTTATATAATAAAATGTCGTGTCTTACGTGGTCAAAAGCTTTTGTCATGTCCATAAATAGACCAATTACTGGATGTCCCCTATCCATATTATGGATCACGGATCGTAAAAAATCATAAGTAGCCATGTTTATATTTTTATTCTTCCTAAATCCATATTGCTGGGGGTTCAATATATATTCCTTTTCTAAGAAAGTATTGAGGCAGTTATAAATCACTTTTTCGTATATGTTAGCAAATATTGGTACTATTGCTACCGACCTATGATTTGTTTTTCACCCTTTTTGTACAGAAGTTTAATTAATGATTTTTTCAATTCATGAGTAAATAAACGTTGTTCAAGGCTCAAATTAATTAAATAAGATTAAACAGGTGCTATAGAACTACTTACGTCTTTGATTATAACTGTTATTATCCCATCGATGCCAGCGCTTTTTGTATTTTTTAGTTCCATGATTATATTAAAAATGTCAATAGATGATATCGGATTCATAAAAATTTATTTGCTTATATATCCAGGTGAATTATTACTAGGTTTAGAGTTACTTCCATTATCCACAATGTCCACATAATAGTCATTAAAAGCATTGCTTATTCATTTGGAATTTATTATCAATTCACCATTATATTTTATCTTGGTAAAGTTTAAATTAGTATTTTTATTTATTTATTTTTATTGCGCCATTAATAATTCTCCAAGTTGCTTTTAATTTATTTTCATTTATTTTGATATAGTGATCATTTTGTGACCTTTGTCCCTGACAATCTTTTAAATTTAATGATATAACTATTATATGATATACTTACCGAGATTCCTGACTGCAGCTTATCAGCAAATAGAGACTATAGCTTAGAGACTATTGTATTGACTTACTTGAATATGGCCGCCGGCGGATGGGGTACCTTTCGTTCGACGTTTACATTTTGAAATGCCAAGTGTGAGTCGAATGGTCCGGACTGTGGAGCTATTTTATGGACTGGAGAAAGTCCGTGCGAAGCCGAAGCGAGCCGCTAGTTTATTATAGTTACTACAATTGCAATTCATCTTGGTGAATGTAAATAACTTGGTCTAACTTCTACATTTTATGCTAATAACATTTAAGTTTCCAATTTGCTTTTAATTTTTTTTTTGTTATTATTGCTTTGTGTATGGCTTACGTTGCCATTTCAAGAAAATAACTAAAAAAATGTTTTTTGTCAGTAACTGCATTCTTCGTTACGACAGCAGACCAGGCTATTGCCATCCTCGTCTAACGAATGATGTAGAGCGATAAGTCTTTCTCACTCTAAACAAACTTTAAACGCTGGCAACTCCGACTGCGGGCACTTTTGCATAGGCAGAGGTAGTTTATCATGTACAGGAAATAAATAGCTTTAATTTGATATATAAATGATGACAATACGCCATGAACGTAATAACGTAACAAAATATTACCTGCTTACACCTGGCTGCGAAGGGGTTGCGGGCAAGTGCGCAAAGGCACCCATCGCTTTTCAAGTTCTCTACGTCTATTTCTATAAAGTAGAGTGTATTTCATTGCAATAACAAGTGAGATTTTTTTTCCCAGTAAGTCGATTAATATTAATTTAATTAAAAATACTAGCGGGCAAAATCTGATAGGCAGACTGGCCAAAACATATTGCCCCTTTTAAGATTGTATATAAAAACATGATTTTATAACAATACTCGATGAACGATGCGAATCTGCAGCCGTATCTCAGTCTATAGGTACCTACCGTGTAAACGGATAGTCATGAACGTGGGATTGTGTGTTACAGAAAAAGTTGGGATTGGTAGTATGCCTGGTGGTGGGCGTCACCATCGTGCTGTTCGTGCTCATCGTCACGTGACGACGAGCAGCCGCGACGCGACAGCACCGAACGCACAACGAGTACGTCAACATACTAGTCAGAACGTTACTATACAATAACATGTGAACTTATACGCCAATGTGTACAGATATTTATTGTTAACTTTAATTATAATAATTACTATAAATATGATGCGATACGTTTTATTGGAACTACACCTCACTCTTCTCTTAATCTGGCCGGCATTTACCGGTTGATATTACTAGAACACTACGGCACGTCACGATACTATACTACATTTATCGAGTCAGCGCAACATTCAACGAAGTCAGCAGTCAATGACTCTGTGGTAATTATCCTGTGACGAGAGGATGACAGGAAATAAATGAAACAACGGTACAAGTAAACTTTGAAATGTAGTCAGCCATATCGGACTGTTACAAAACTAGATCTACAGGAAGTACCAGTTAAATTAGGATGGATGCACTTGTTAGTAGCAAACTGGCAGGCAGACGGATCGTTCCGTTTTTGTTGATGTTTCTCACAAATATTAAATTGTATTAATCAAATATTTTGTAACAAAAAAATACACCAAACTCAGGTCTATATTCAGAACAAAAAAACTAGGTATGCGAAAAGTGATAGGTCTACTTATCGCCTTTTTTGTGTAAAAGTGTAATAGTTGAATGATAGAAGTGATGGGGTAGATTACCAGTTTCCAATCTAGTGTTGAAAAAGTTTGTAAAGAAACGAAGAAGAAGAGGCTCGCTGATTTTTAAGGCTTCTGTAGTAATGCCGTCTTTGCCTGGGCTTTTACTATATTTTAAGTGTTGTACAATGTACAACCACTTGTCGTTGTTTCTTGTCGTTCTTTACTTTGATTTTTCAAAACCTTTGACAGGGTAGATAATGACATTCTTTTGACTAAGTTCGGAAATATTGGGTTCACACCGAGCCTCCTTGAGTTCTTTGCTGACTACCTAAGAGACCGTAAGCAGTTCGTCAGGCATGATTGCTTTAGTCTAAGCCGTAATCCACTCATTCGCGTGTAAGTCAGGGATCTGTATTAGGCCCACTTTTATTCCTGATCATAATTAATGATCTTTCAACCGGAGTCAAAGCTGCAAATTGCCTTTTATACGCCGATGACTGCTTAAACTTACAGAAAGATCATGACGCGTTCTATCAATGGAGCACCAGGAACAAATTTTTAAACCAAAAATGCTATGTCATGACCTACGGTCGTGGTAAAGATTTAACGCGTGTTCACACCATTAAATACTTGGGAGTAACCTTTGACATTTAATGATGATTTTCAGGCATTAACATGCTATAAAAGTTTTATATACTGGCCTCATAAACTCGAGACTAGCTCATGTATCTGGAATCCTCATTCAGCGTCCCAGGCTCTATCTAGTACTTGAAAAGGTACAAAAGTCATTTTTCAGATACCTGCATAAAATAGTTCATTATTTATTTCCCTAGTTGTACCCTACCTACTACCTCTTGGGGATGTAAGGCTTTAACTCTTTGGAGGTAAGACGGGGCCTGAATCAGCTCATCATCAGATGAATCGACAGCCCAGAACTCCACTCTCTATTCTGTAGACTATACGTACCTGATAGATACCTAAACTGTTTGCGAGGCCGGCATCTAGAACTGTCACCAGAGAGAGTAAGCCGTACTCTAGAGATGCTCAACGCCCTACTGTCTGCCAACCCTGAGAGTGATGTGTTTGCCGATGAGTGGTAAGATTATGCAAGTACCTAGTTATTTTGTTCTTTGAGAGAACTTATACAACTATTCCATATTAATTTGTAAATCTTTATGAATAATTAAATTTATTAATGTATTTGAATATTTTGTAAATGTAATTTAATGTTTGATATAATTTAATGTTTTTTGTTTAATGTGTTTAATTCTATGTAACTTGTCACATGGTCTCTGTTTACAACTTACCTAGTTTTAAAAATATTTAATCGCTGTTATAGACACTAATTTGGTGAAAACAAGTTATCTTGTAGTGCGTGACATATCATACTTTATTAGTGAGTACCAGTGCTTAGCAATAATTAAATAAAACTGCAAATGCAAAAAAAAAGTGCAAAAATAACTTTGAACGCCCGTTCGTGTTGTGCGGGTCATATTTAGACTGTGACTGTTTAATCGTGCGATCACTGCTCGGCTATATTAATAAACTAAAGCCCTATGTACTCATTTTCATATATTCATATATCATTTTCATATTTCAAACGTCACATATCTAAGAACACTTGGGCGATCAAGACGAATCTAACGACGTCAGAATTGTATAAATCTGTTCAGTGGATTGTGAGATATCAGGTAATAAAGAATACATACATACATACATACATAAAAGATACGCGCGAAAAACATAACCCTTCTTTACAGTCGGGTAAAAACAAGAGGCACGAAAGTGGACCTGGATGTCTCCAGACTCTTTATCGAGATATACACATATATATATTTATGTCGCCAACAACCTAACACGGTTCGAAGACGTAGATGTCATTAACAAATTCCAATTTACTCCTACCATAGAGTACTTAGATGTAAAATGAAGGCAACGATGATTTAAAAACGCAAGTTAATGTTAAAAAAGGTTACTTTGTCTTTACAAATCCTGAAGCAAACCAACTATTTATTGATGAACTATCATCATTACAGCTAAACACAAAAGTTAACCAAGTAACCGGGGTGCAGGAAAAATATGATGTCTAAACCCATGAAATAAAAATGGCAGCCGAAAAGTATCTACTTTGCACATTTTCGAAACAAGTATACCTTACAGAGCATACACGAAACTCTATCCAAGAAAGAAGCGAAATATGTAATTACCCAATAAAACGAGTGAACAGAAAGAACACCGAAGAAATCTAAACAAGCAGACAAAACGACTAATTCAAAGAGACGTAAGAACATACAATTTTTATTTTTAAACTGGCAACACTAGCTCTGTAAACACAACTCGTGTAATTATAAATTATAAATAATAAAACTATTCGTTTTTAAAGTGTAAAGTGTAGTTAAAACTGATGACGATATCGAACTATCTAAGTGACATTATTAGTGGTTAATAATAATAAGTGCATAAAAAGTTATAAAACAATAATACAAAACAGTGACTGCACCAAATATCAACGTAAATAAACCCTAAGTACTACATTTGGACACTATAATAGTGGTAAGGATAATTACTAACTACAATATAATATTCAGTTAAGTTTAAACAGTGATATAAAGTGAATTAAGTTAAAAAGTATTTTTTTAAAACCGTTACGGAAAAAAAGTTCAATCTTGAAGTGAACTTTGTATAGCAACTAACGCCTCAAGTGGAGAGCAGCCCAACTAAATGTGACATTATTTCAGAGTTGCTACTACAAATAAATAACTTTTTGCTATTAAATTCTTAATACAGTGTCATCTAGTACTAAGTAGCAAAACAAATCTGACATTTTTGACATGATTAACAGATGAATGACACTTGACAGTGTTGTCAGTACAATAAAAATATTTTCCAAGATTGGGCGCGTTCCAGCACTCTGACTTATAAAGATATTTAGCATCAAGTCGTGTGCAAGTGCAAGCCAAGTACTAAATATTTGAATTAGTTAATGTATACTGTCACTACATTTGTAAGTAATACCAGTAAGTAATAAAAAAAATAAAAAAAAACATTATATAGAGGGCGTTTATATCAACATGGAAGATTTCAATAATTTTACTCTAAGAAAACCGCTTCCGATGTCAACATCACTAAAAGATTTAAATTTAAGCAGCAATTCCTTATATTCACCATTTGTTGAAAAGCGGCTAGGGAAGAGTTTTGATCTTTCTAGTCGGGCTTTATCACTATGTAGAGAAGAGATGACCGCCGAAATAAACTTTCTGAAAAGTAATTTACAAAGCACACAAAACGAGCTTGATAATGTTATTCTTGAAAATGCAGATTTAAAAAAACAAATATCACACCTTTATCAAGAAATAAATGTGCTAAAGGAAATTTGCAGGAGTCCAGTTACAACATGTCGGAAAAAACTATCTTCAACGAAAGAAAAAGATGTCAAACGTCGTCTGACTGATACAATGAGACGTTGACTTGTAACTCTCCAAACAATCTCGAAACTCAGTCAACAATTAACGAAAGTAGTCTTCAAAGTATAAGTATGGATCAAAAGACAAAACTAGTTACAAAAAACCCGCAATATACGAAAGACTATACTAATTTGAATCAACATCAGAAGACAAAAAAAGACAACATATCAGCGAAACTAGATAGGCGCCTATTCATATTTGGCGGCTCTCAATGTGTAAACATGTCGAAGCAGATCATCAAATTAAGGATGTTTTCAACTTATTTTAAGTATAAGGTTATATCTTTTATCAAACCAAACGCTTCAACTGAAGAAATATTGACTAGCTCTAAATTGTTTGATATTTGCCAAGACGATCGCATTATAATATCTGTAGGACAACATGACAGTAATCCGTTTAAAATTATGACTGAACTATCTATGTTCCTAAAAACTGTCAAATGTCCAGTTTTCATTTTAAAAACGACCACAAATAGATATTTAAATGAATATAAAGTAAATGATTTGTTAAACATGATAAGTAGGCAGTATTTGAAATGTGTATCTGTTGATTTTATTTCTAGTTATAATTACTATTATAATATGTACAACATGTGTAAACAAATTAACTGTGCATTAGACCAACTAGATTATGATTTAAAATATTTGACGTATAAAACTATATATAAGAAGACTAAGCACATCAACAACTCTTATAAGTTTTCACAAGAATATCGAAAAATAAGTGTGTGTGTCACACAAAATAGGGTTCATAATGAAACTCAAACAGAAAATTTTAACACAAATCTATCGCCTGAATCATTTTTTCGGTAATTAATATTTAAGGATACTTCATCAAAACATAGCTGGCTTATTTAGTAAACGAGATTTAATTGAAATACAATTATCTGAATTATATACAAAAAGCGAAGAACCTGATATTATATATATGCTTGTCAGAAACTTTCGTGGAAAAGGGTTGTGAATATTTAATTAAACTTTCTGGCTATAAACTAGCAACATCATATTGTAGAAAAAAACAACAGAAACGTGGAGGCACCTGTATACTGGTGAAAAATGAATTATCTGTCAGGGAAATATCTTTTTTAAAAGATTATACTAAGGATAACGACTTTGAATTGTACGGGGTAGAAGTGTTGGCTCATAAAATTTTTGTAATTGTTATTTACAGAACACCTAGCTCAAATTTTGATCGATTTGCTACAAACCTGTGAAAATTATTGTATCTTTTCCGACTAAAATATAACTGGAAACTTGTTATATCAGGTGACCTAAACGTAAATATCTTGCAAACAAACAGAACGACATTAGAATTTCAAGATATTCTTAAAAACTTTAATTTAACTTTCCATATTAATGAAGCAAAGCGTCAATATACTTGTATCGATCACCTAATAAGTAATATCCGAACAGCAAAAGGCAAACTACTGCATTTAGATCTATCTGATCATAATACAGCGCAAATGTTATACATTCCTGTTAAACAAAAAGAGAATCCTATGGAATATTTTATATACTGACGAGACTACTGTGCCGAGAATATATATAAGTATAAAAATTGTTTACAAAGTCTCTCGTTCTCAAAAGTATACTGTGAAAGAAATGTAGATTTGGCATATAATAACTTTCAGGATTTAGTTGCTTTGTTTTATGATCTATGTTTTCCAATGATAAAAATAAAAATTTCGACAAAGGCACGCCGATTAAAATGGTTGACGAAAGGCTTGCGTACCAGTTGTAAACAAAAAAGGTTATTACGGTATACATTTTTGCCCCTTCGTGCGTGGCCTTAAAGAGGCAGGTGCCATACTTGGTGGTGGACGACCTGGCCGGTCGCACGGATACCACCAGCAGGGCGTTGCAGCAGTTGCGGGAGGAGAACGTAACTCTGCGGTCAGATATGGCTGAGCTCCGCGCCGAGCTCGCCAGATTGCGGGCCGACTTGGCCTCCTCCCAAGCCGGTCCGGTACCCCGAGCTGTTTTGGCCAGTCCGGGGAAGTCGCAGCCTTCACCCTCCTCCGGAGGTATTGAGGCGCAGTTGCGGCAGCTGATGGGCTCTTTCGAGTCGAAAATCGCTGCCCGCATCGGGAGTCTGGAGGCAAGGATGCCTCCGGCGCCGACCTCCCGTACACCGCCTGTCGCTAAACCGTACACGGCTTCCGCTCCGACGCCCCTACCCTGTTCCGGGGACGCGTCGTGACTTACGCGGCAAGCGCGGCGTCTGCGCCTAAGAAAACGACGGCACGAGGTCCGGCCCCTTCCACGGCCGGGAAGACGCGCGAAGCCCAGTCCCAGGGAGGCCCCCAGCCTTCTCAGGTTTCGAGGGCGGCGCCGTCTTCCGTCCCTTCAGTCGCTCCACGCGCCCAAAAGGTCGAGGCTCGTGCCCCTGCGCCTGCACCTGTTCCCGCACCCCTCGTCCCCGCTGATGAGTGGCAGACGGTGAGCAAAAGGTCACGACGCAGGCAAAAGAAGAAGGCTGCTTCAAAAACAGCTGCCCAAGGAGCCGTGGCTAGGAAGCCGAAGCTCCAAGTGCCGAAAACGGCCGCCGTGGTTGTCACGGTGTCGCCGGAGGCACAGGAGCGAGGAGTGTCCTACGCGGAGATCTTTGCGTCGGTGAAGAGAAATCTCACCCCCTCCGATCTCGCAGGTCTGGGTGCTACCACCCGGCCCTCGCAGACGGGAGCTCGGATCCTCGAGTTCCCTGGTCCAGACGGAGGAAAAAACGCGGATTTCTTCGCGGAGAAACTGCGGGGAATTATTGCTGGGGAGGAAGGCGTAAGAGTCGCCAGGCCCACGAAGTGCGCAGAAATGCGTATTTCGGGCTTGGATGACTCGGTCACGGCCCAGGAGGTTCGGGAGGCTATTGGGACCCGTACCCAATGCGCTCTCGACTCCATCAGGGTCGGCGCCATTCGCCCCGGTCCCGGAGGTGCTTTTGCGGTTTGGGCGCAGTGCCCCGTTGCCGCGGCCAAATTATTGGCTGATGCAGGGAGGCTGCTCGTGGGCTTCAGCGCCGCCAGGGTTACGATCCTGCCGGCGAGACCCGCGCGCTGCTTCAAGTGCATGGCGACGGGACACATGCGTCCGAAATGCAACAGTTGCTTCGACTGCGGCGGACTTTGTTTCCGCTGCGGTCGCCCGGGGCACAAGGCGGCGGACTGTTCCGCTGCCCCTCACTGTCCAGATCCAAATCCTTGGCGTGGGGATCTCCCAGGACTGACGCTCGCGGAACGGCGGTGGAAGAATGGGCAGCTGCGGTGGGCCTCTGTTTGCTGAACAGGGGCACCACCAATACGTGCGTTTGGCGCCAGGGAGGGTCGATAGTGGACCTTTCGTTCGCTACCCCTGGTATCGAGGCACGTGTAAGGAACTGGCGCGTACTGGCTGAGGTTGAGACGCTCTCGGATCACTTGTACATCCGGTTTGAGCTCTCCCGGTCCCAGGGCGCCAGTAGAGGTCACGGCGCGGGCAGACAATCCCGATTCCCGCGGTGGGCTGTGGGTCGACTCGACAGGGAACTGCTGGAGGAGGCGGCTATCGTTCAATCGTGGTCGTCCCCACCACCTCCGACCGAGGACATCGACGTCACGGCTGTCCGCATTCGCGATGCGTTTACGCAGGTTTGCGATGCGGCCATGCCACGTTTCCGACGTCGTCCTCCGAGGAAGGAGGTCTACTGGTGGTTCCCAGAGTTAGCGGAACTCCGTGCGGCCTGTATTCGTGCCCGGAGGATCTACACCCGCAGTCGACGGCGTCACCGCGACGTATAGAGGGAGGACCAGCTGTATGAAGCGTATCGCAATGCGAGGGACGCATTCAAGCTGGCCATCTGCCGCGCGAAGGAGACGGCGAGACAGGAGATGCTGGAGGGTCTAGATCGTGATCCCTGGGGTCGCCCCTACCGAGCGGCGCTGAATAAGCTCCGCTCGTCGGGCCCCCCCTTACAGAGACTCTCCAGCCCAGCTTCCTCGTGGAAGTGGTTGAGGCCCTTTTCCCGCAACGTGCGGAGCACACGCCACCGGCAATGGTCTCTGAGACCGACGACCGGGAGGCCGAGCCCAGTGTTCCGCCCGTCACGGAGGCGGAGGTGGGGGCGGCTGTACTTCGGATTCGTTCGAAGAGTACCGCCCCCGGGCCTGACGGGATTCCTGCCCGAGTGTTGGCCCTGGTCCTCAACCACATGGGAGACCGCCTCAGGGGGCTGTTCGACGTTTGCCTGGCGTCCGGACGGTTCCCTGACTGTTGGAAAACGGGGAAGCTGGTTCTCCTACCGAAGCCAGGTAGATCTCCCGATTCGGTCGCGGCCTTCAGGCCTATCGTGCTGCTGGACGAGGCGGGGAAGTTGCTTGAGAGAATTCTCGCTACCCGTATCGTCCGCCACTTGCGCGAGGTCGGCCCCGATCTGTCCGATGCCCAGTACGGCTTTCGTGCCAGGCGTTCGACGGTCGATGCCATTCTGCGTCTGAGGGCCGCGGCTGAGGAGGCAGTCCTCGGCGGCGGGGTTTTATTGGCAGTATCGCTTGACATCGCCAACGCTTTCAATACTCTGCCATTTGGCTGCATCGGTGAGGCGCTCCGGTTCCATGGAGTGCCCGATTACCTGAGGCAGCTGGTAGCCGACTATTTGCAAGGCCTTTGTGTCCTGTACATGGATAGTGAAGGAGAAGTGAGGTGCAGGGCAATGTCGTGCGGTGTTCCACAGGGGTCGGTCTTAGGACCGCTCTTGTGGAACATGGGATACGATTGGGCCCTGCGAGGAAACTTCCCACCTTCGAAGCATCCTTTTGCGAGGACGTCATCTCGCAGAAGGAGGCGGCGGAGCGACGCACGGAGGAGGACTCGCTTCGTCGCCGGCGAACCGGACGGCGTCGGCGCGACCATCTGCGCCTGATGCCGCCCTAATGGTGGGGCCGCGGGTGGGGGTTGACGGGGCCTTTTCCCCCCACTCGTAGCCTTCCGCGACGTCCGCGTCCTGCAGTGTACCCCAGGACGCCGCCGGAGTAGGAGTGCCCGGCATCTCGCCGCGCCGGGCACTGCCACTGAATTGGCCGCCGATGGTATAGCAGATTCCGGCGGCCCGTTCGCGCAGGTGGCGCGAGCCTCTCGAGGCCCCACCATCGGTGCAATCGGCCGATGAGGCGATGGGGAGATTCATGGACCGTATTGAGGCGCGCTTCGCGGTTTTGGAGGCCAAGTTATTAGCTGAACCAATGGCACCCATAACTGCCCATAAGGACCAACCTGGCGCTCCAACAAGCTCGGCCATAAAGCCACCGCGGTCAAAAAAGACCCAGAAGGGGGGAAAGGCTCAGAAGTCCAAACAGGACCCTATCCCTCCCGCTCCGGACGCCTTACCCTCGCCCGGTCCAGCATCGGCTCCTAACGTCTCCGAACAGCCGGCAAAATCTACCCAGGAAAGGTGGCAGAAGGTGGTCAAAAATAAAAGCCAAAAGAAGACGAGGCCCAAGAAGAAAGCAGAGAGAGGCCTTCAAGTACCACGAACAACGGCCGTGGTACTGACTCTGTTGCCGGAGGCCGGCAAGAGCGGCCTGTGTTACAAAGCCGTCTTACTTAAGGCAAAAACTGACGTCAAACTGGCTGAGCTGGGAATCCCACACGTGCGCGTCACGGAGCGCGCTTGCTGCATGTTAAAGGCACACCACAATAGGCAGGCCACAATACTAGCCACAGCAGGAGTCGCACAAATAGTTACTCGAATCCGGCGACTGGGCTTGGAGGTGGCCCTTAGCAAATCCGAGGCAATAGTATTTCACGGACCTCGAAATCGGCCACCCCCTGAGTTGAATATTACAGTGGGAGGCATCCGCATCAGCATCAAATCAATGCTGAAGTATTTGGGACTCGTTCTCGACAGCCGCTGGGAATTCGGGCCACATCTTCGCGGGCTGGCCCCAAAATTGATAAAAGCGGCAGGGGCTCTCGCAGGTTTATTGCCCAACTTAGGAGGGCCCGACACATCAGTTCGCAGACTATACACGGGCATTGTTCGTTCGATGGCACTGTACGGTGCTCCCGTGTGGGCCAATGACCTGACGGAACGCAATTCGGCAGAACTTCACAGGCCACAAACAGCGATGGCCGTGAAGGTCATAAGAGGGTACCGTACCATATCGTTCGAAGCGGCAAGCCTCCTGGCGGGATCCCCTCCTTGGGACCTAGAGGCCAAAGTCCTTGCAGGACTCTACAATTGGCGCAAAAACGCACAGGTGAATGATCTGCGCCCAGTCCCGCAAGAGATATCGGCGCAGCGGGCGCTGCTTAAAGAAACGTTGCTGGACGACTGGAGAGCGCGATTGCCGCATTAGTTTCGTTTCATTTCAGCTTAGTTAGCACCGTAGTAACGTTTGCACATTCCGTGCACTCGTTTATATTATAAATACTTACCATTTTAGTTCATTTCTTGTTTACGTACGCATGAGGTACGCGTGAGGTAGAGAATGCTAAAAGCATTCTCTACCTCAGGGTGATGTAAAAATGAAATGTAGCGCTGCAGTCAACTAAATGGAAATTATTAATGTGCGAAGCGAAGAAAGTTACAGAAAAGACCTCAGTATCATTTACCATATAGCTTAATCACGCAGAACCATGACTCATTAATAAAAAAAACACAGCACAAAATAGTCAAACATATGTTGTATCCGTTCCAGAAAGAATTTCTAGTTTGACTTAATTTAAAGATATCACAGAACGTGTGTGAAGGGTATTGAAGGCTAATGCTATTTTTTCAGCTTTTAATCCTCAAAATTCGTTGAGATATTTATGCAAGAGCAAAGATAACATGAGCCAATCTGGAATATAAAAATTAACGCGTGATAGCTACAATAGTATTTACATTGGCCAAACTGGTCGATTGTTGACACCAGATACAAAGACCGTATAGCTACGTTTAGAAATAATTATCCAGAAAAATCTCACTTTGCGATCCATCTACCGAGACTAGAAACCGGATCTACTCTGAATGACTGAAATTCCTTTGAAATTCTATATAGTGCTTATATTGCAATATAAGCTCTATATAGAATTCAGAGCAGGGTTTCAGTTTGTGCGTAATGGAATAGCTGGAAATACTAAAACAGACACACATTGCTGAACAAACAAATTAACTTCAATCCGTCTCCCCTGCTCAATTTATTTTCTTTTAGGCAACATTACTAATCGGCCGGTAGCGGGGGTAGTGGGGATTGAACGTATGAAGGAGACGCGCACGTTGAACGCGCGCGCGTTCAGTCAGTGCTAAACTGTCCTGAGGATGCCTCGTGTAGAGGTGAAATACGTGACCAAGTTTCCCTTCGTGGGAGCGGAATATTGCGAGTCAAGGGCCCGGAGGTGCCTGCCACTCAATTGCAAGTCTCTCGTTTAAAGTGTGGTATGTCAATCTATTTAGATTGTTGTTTTAAGGACATTTTTGACCTTCAACAGATCGAGGGTGAGTGATGGGATCCCTCTCTAATAATCAACTTAAGATGGATTTTCGCCCTGTGACGCCTGATTCAATCAGTTATCTTTAATTTTAAATATGTTTTTTTTTTTTTATAGGCAATAGAAGACATTGACGTGTTTTGTACCTTTAGGTAGTGTAGACGCCTCGCGCTTGCCCGTAGACAAATAACTAGGAACCCTAAGTATACTTTTGAGTCTTGTTCAGTACAAATTACCTGTGATAGACAAATGTCTATCACAATAATATATCAACAGCATTGACAGTGTAGGGCCGCTCATTCGAGCCCGGCATGCGGCACCTGGTAATACCCACATGCAAATTCGCCCGAACGTTACAAGTCAAAATGCTTAGAACCATAACGCTATATGGCGTCTCTAGTCGTCGAAGGGGCGTGCGAGTTTGCAAACACCTACCTATTTAATTAATAAATGCCAAGTCAATATTGAAGGCTGCTCTCTAAAGGCGCGCTCATATGAAACAATGTGCAACAGCCGCACGTTGTTGTTTAAACAACTGTTACGTTTTAAACAACCCACTTTATCCAATTTCGTACTTTATATTGCTTAAATATAGTTCATATTTCTCATTACTGTATGTAGTGATTGCCGTCGAGATCAAACATAGATCGGAGTTCAAATAGTACAATCGACGCACT
Organism: Herminia tarsipennalis; assembly: GCA_945859575.2. Taxonomy (NCBI): domain Eukaryota; kingdom Metazoa; phylum Arthropoda; class Insecta; order Lepidoptera; family Erebidae; genus Herminia; species Herminia tarsipennalis. The sequence goes on along the minus strand of OX243834.2, from coordinate 129,185 downwards.
GACACATAAACGGCTGAGCGTGTAAGAGTGAATGTCTAATCGTCCGTTATGGTATTATGCGACTGACGACACGTAGCACTTCTTCCGTCAAATGTGCGGCGACCGTAAGGAGCCACCACAGCGCGGTCGCCGGTCTCGGTGTTGGCATCGTATAACTGCAGCCTAATGTTCAGAGGCAACACATTTAAAAAACGAACGAGATAACTTTTATTGCTTGCAGTGGCCGATGACAAACATTATCTAGACACACTTTGATGTTTTACGACAACGCAATTAAATAAACACATTAGCAGCTTCTTTACGGTATTGTATACTATGGTAAAAGCAATCAAGAAGCAGACATCTAGGAGGTAAAATTACGTAATCAGTAGTTCTCACATTGCTCAGCATATTAAGCTCATTTTCTGAATATGCCATGCGGTATCCGCGTCTCTAACATATGAATATATTTTAATACTACAACTACGAGGAAAGTACAAATAAAATATATATTTTAATCCACGTTTTCTGGAAATGTGCGATATTATATCGACTGAGTATACGTGACTGAGCGCGCTACTGTGATATTATCCCTGCCGGATAAAAAGTGAAAAAATAAATTCAGAAAATGCTAATAATGCTATTTGCTTGATTACAGAACAAAGCGCTCGCTATTTACCTACAAAATATTTTTCATGCAGCAAGTACTTTTTGAGGGTGCAAGTTTTACTTGTCGTAGAGTTAGTCAGGGCCTAGGGTTCAGGGTCGACAACTTTTGGGACGGTGACCTTTTGAATACTTGATGTTGTAAAAATATTTGCCTTTTATTTTGTCAGATGGAGCGCATTGAAGTGTTCCCAGACAGGTGCCATATGAGAAAATTTATTTAAGTTCTCATAAGTCTCATTGAAAACCGAACCACTTAGAGAATACCGCAGTGCAGTGACTAATTAAATTGTGTTTCTTTGTGTGTAACGACGTAAAGAAATCTTCGGGGCAGTTGTGCACTTTGGCAGCATCAATTGGCTGTGTGTTTATGTGCACTATAATGTTTTATAATAGTATCGTGTCGGTTCCGTCTCGTCTGGTATAATAATAAAAACGTGTGCGAGCCTTAGGCTTTTTCGTATCTGGCCAGAGGCAAATTGATAGCTTTTAGTTAGGTAGCAGCAGGTGTGAAGGCACACCTCTTTCGTGTACTGATAACATTTACTTTGTGGATTTAACGCGTCGTGCGACTTACACTAAAAGCACCTCTATGCCAAAGGAATAAGTGTGTTATACTTGCTCGTGTGACGAACGTTTAGTAACATCGATATCGTTCGCTTTATTTTATTAAATCGGCGATCTCTGAGTGCGAGCACTATCGAGTGAGGTTTATTCACAGTGCGCCAAATAACAAATTATATACGCCGTACCGTACTTTTTTGCTAAGCACTAGAGTCTAGTACCTAATAAAAAGTATTAAATCTTATTCACTAGATTCACGCGGCAGTAAATCTCGGTTCCACGAGCGAGTATAAGTTGATATTGTTATTCCATGATTACGTGAGTTTCCTGATGTAATGGTAGCAGCACCTTTCTGGCATAACTGTGTATATATACAAATATATTGTAATAATTGGCATTTAAAAAAAATCGGTGGAGCCGTTTCGGAGGCGTTCGACCATAAAAACTGTGACACGAGATATATTAGAAGATATGCATAATGCAGTTTGTAGTCTCGTCATCTTACGAGTAAAATGTACCTTATTGTACGAGTAGTTTACGTGTGATAAACAAATGGTGGTAGTTAGTACTCACGCCTCGGAGATGAGCGCCCGCAGCTTGCAGAACGCTGTTCCGAGGCTGTAGGGGTACTGGTGCCACAGCACCGACAGGTCGTTTGGTAGACCTGCGGAAACAACCGACAGTCAACGGCTACAGTTGATGATCATGAACTGGATTTCAATACTACTAAACGATACTTTTTTAAAATCTAGCTAGTATACTAAAGTAAGTATATAATAATTTACTTTTTAAAGTTTTTAATAGATTGGCTGATGTTACTGTCACCAAAAGTTTGATGATGAAAAGCGTTTTAATATAAGTGATAGCCTTAAAACTTTATGCATATATATTTATTATTTTGCTTTATTTTATTTATATATACACTGACGGACTTATAAACTGCATCAAAGTAATAGACGACTTTGAAATAAATATTTTAACCAAGTATGCAAACTTTCTATACAGATTTAAATTGAAACCTCTAGATTGGTTCGTGAACTTTAAAACAGCGTAGGATCATATCTTTAAGTTTAAGTTTATGTACTGGAAAGGACCTTAAGACCTTTTTTGAAGAAAAAACAGAAGTTTAAGGAAAAATTGTTTAATTAAAAAATTGGTTTTAACAATAGACACAAACTTTATGCAAGGGTTTATTTGTGTTTTAATAAGGTGTATTACCCCCACGTGCCCTTATTACGGATTCTAATCGGTTCCGCATAGATTTTATAAGGGTTTTTAAAAGATCTTGCGGAATATTGTCCCATTCTTCTGAAAGTGCTGTTCTTAGTGCTGCCACTGTCGTAGGCGAAGGGTTTCTCGCATATACAGCTCTTTTTAAATTGTCCCAAACATGCTCGATGGGATTAAGATCCGGGCTGCGTGCTGGCCAATTCATTGTACGTATCCCAACCTCTTCGCAATAATGTTGAACTTGTGCAGCTGCATGCGGCCGGGCATTATCCTGCATTAAAGTAAAATTTTCGCCTATGAATCCCATGTAAGGCACCACGTGATCTTCTAATATCTCTGTTATGTAGCGATGTGCTGTCAAACCCCCTCTATTACCGTTTTGACGGACCATGTCTATGAACACAAGTTCTGTTCGCCCGTTCATCGATATGCCACCCCAGACCATACATGAACCGCCTCCAAAAGGAACACGCTCCTCAATGCAACTTTGAGCATATCGCTCCCCACGTCGACGATAGACTCTTCTGCGACCATCTGCACCATATAAACATGTCCTACACTCGTCCGTGAACAATACAGAGGCCCACTGCTCTTCTGTCCAATTCAGGTGATGACGCGCAAATCTTAAGCGAGCTTGTCTGTGAGCTGCAGACAACTTTGGACCATTTGCTGGTCTAAAAGGGGTGATAGCCGCTTCCTTTAACCTTCTTCTTATTGTTCGTGCACACACGTTTTTTCCACGCACTTCATTAAGCTCGGTTTTGATGTTAACTGACGTGAGGAAACGATTTCGCAGGGAAGTTGTAACAATAAATCGGTCATCACGACCTGTGGTTGCTCGAGTTCTGCCTGTACCACGTCTCCTCCTGTAAGAACCTGTCTCTACAAACCTTCTGTATATTCTACAAACCGTAGACTGGTTTAAATTTAAATTTCTACCAATCGTTCGTTGATCCAAGCCCTCCCGCACCAATGCTACAATTTGTGCCGCTTGTTCGGACGAAGTATCCATATTATGGTTCAAAAACTCTCGATGTGTTAAAAAACTAACCCAACAATTATGCTGGTAACAATAATTCAATTGACCAAACAAAAAAAATCAATGAGAATTAATTTAAAACTTTGCTATAAATAACACGCAAATCTGATACTACGAGTAAATTTTCTTTTCCCGGCTATATTCATTTGTTTTACCGCAGTTCTATTTTTAAATTTAATTTTTTTTTAAGATTAAGAGCCAGTCTTTCCATATTTATATAATTTAATCTAAAAAGTTTGCATACTTATTATAAAAAAATCCTTTTAGAGTAAACCTGAACTTTGATGCAGTTTATGAGTCCGTCAGTGTATATAACACTAAAGCTATATAGAACTGTCATTTATGGTATTAATATTAGGTACTCTTTGAGTTTAACAATATTTTGTGAGCATATATCCAATTTGGTAAACAAAAATAATTTAAGTTCAAAACTTACTATAGTGTATATTTATTTTGGAACTTAAAATGTTATTTGATCACCTCGGAGTGGGTTTAATTTGTAGGACGTTAATATATTTTATTTGGTACTTAGTCTTAGGGTCAAAAAAATATTATATTGAGCATTTAAATAAGCCTTATAAAATACAGCTTGATACTTATGCTTAAATCCACCAAATACACACCTTAGTCACCTGGCTAGGTAATTTAATTTATTTAAGTTACATATTTATCATGTAATGAACTAAGTGATTAATCTGAGCACTATTTATTTTGCCCGGGCAATATGAATAATTACTACTCAAATAGGGCTATTTATTTAATTTTCAAAGATAATTCATGCATGAGGGTACAAGCCCTGTGTCGAATCATACAAATTACGGACACAAAGTACACCCAGACTCGAAACAAGAATATGTGGATCACGCAAAGTGGAGTCCTGTGTGGGCGTCGAACCCGCGACCGACGACTGTCTGACCGAGCAGCTGTCGCACACACACTCTGATCACACTCCCACGGCACTACCGAGGCTTCTCCTTCATTTTATTGATCACATCGTCTGGTAAAGTATCCATGTGACAATCACAAGTAATCTGTCTAACATACGGTTCGGTTTATTGCAATTAATTAATTAAAACGTTTTTGTTGTACCCAGATAGGTAGTCGTAGTTCGTAGTACAGTACTAAAGATCACACTGCTCTGAAAATAAGGGTTTAGAATTACCACCGAAAACTTCTGACCATAGTATTCTATTAATTAATTTCTAATGTACTATTAACATGGTAATTTAAACTCGGTGAACGAAGTCTACCAAAGATTGTATAATGTCGGGGTAGATTTAATTAACCTGACCCTAGTCAGGTAAATTAAGTCTACTAAATAGTAAACAGGTAGTGGGTACCCATCCCACAGTTAACATAGCGCTATAGTCTTTTTGATTTTTAAAAATAAAATCAGTGCATAATAATAACAAGTTTATTATAAAAAGACAGATTACAATCCATTAAACAAAGTGAAAAGTTATACAGTGACCAAGTGTTTAAATTAAACTACTTATATAAATACAAAATCAAAAATTTTGAGACTACTGCAAACTAAACTACTCTTATATTAAATTAATTGACCTTAAATAGACAATTAAGTATTTATGTACATAGTGAGATTTATATGTGTGTGCGTCCTTGTGATCGGCTTGTTAGGTACTATCTCGTACTGCTGTTAACTTATTAGATCCTGTATAAATTGAATATCTTCAGTTTCCTGAGAACAACGCCATCTATCCGAAACGGTTAGAAGTACTGTGATCAATCGATAGCAACACTTTGCTAATCCAATATGCCAGCAGTGAAATGCAATGCATGCGCGAAATTCCTTGCGCCAATAGAGGGCGCTAAGTGTAATAAATGTAATGCACTGTATCATAAAGTATGTGCCGGATTAACACCTAAGGGTACAGTACCAACGGCATGGCAGTGCATAGTCTGCCAAAAAAAAACACTTAGCCATAAAGCGGGGCAAAATGCACAGGGTGGGTCAGATTGTAGCAGCGACGAATTTCAGGACTCGAGCCCACTACACACGACCTTATCTGGAGAAATAATCAAGAAAAGCACAGGGGATATGGCAGCAGAATTTAGGAATTTTATGAATGAACTTCGAGCTGAATTTCGTGCAATGCGAGAGGAGTTCTCTGTGGTTCGTGTAGATCTTTCGCTAATCAGTAATTCCTTGAAGGAATGTAACGACCGATTGAACACCCTGGAATCGAGAGTTGGTGCACTCGAACAGAAGTCGCCAGAGTCACAGAACTCACCGGAGGTTGAGGGGCTTATTGCTGGACTCAGACAAGACCTAAACGATCGCGACCAAGACCTACTAGCAAACGATCTCGAAATCTCCAACGTGCCTGAACCCTCCGGAGAAAACATCATACACACAGTTATGCTGATATCGACCAAGTTAGGCGTCCAGCTGGAAGACCGCGATATAGTAAGTGCGGATCGGGTAGGCGGTAGGCACATTAACGCAACGGACGCCGCCGGCGCAGCACAGGTGCGCCCGCGTCATATCGTCGTCCGCTTAGCTCGACGCGACTTACGCGATGCGCTACTACACAATGCCAGAGTGCGCAGAAGTACAACTTCCTCTGACCTAGGTATTGCTGGTCCGCCTAAACGAGTTTATCTGAATGAGCGGCTCACTGCCCACAATCGGCAGTTATTTCGTCGCGCTCGGGACCATGCAATGCGACTCGGCTGGCAGTATGTGTGGACAAAAAGAGGCCGCATTCTCGTCCGACACAAACACGGAGATACCGCGTATCTTATTCGCACCGAAACTGACCTACTGCGTGTCCTTGGCGTTCAGGCTACACATAAGACAGTCTGATGATGATGGACATGTTTTAAATTATCCGTTGTGCATGATTATTTATTGTTTTTTAGTTATTTTTTTAATGACAATGCCCAATTATGATTTTTTTATATTGTTATTTATTATTCACATTAATTACAATTTTTTGGTTTCACTAATTGCTGGTGGGGTGAGTGTTATGCGACACGGTACCAATATTAAACCCATATTAATGAATATATACGTATGTGTTTATAAATTATTTAATTATACATGTTATAAACATAACTGCTGGTATATGTCCGTATGCTATTTTTGTTTTTACACACAATTTAAGACAAATAACAGTTTTCGTTTTGGTTTTATATTATTTGATCCATATAATAATTTAATTATTTCTATCTCTGTCAATGGGTAAAAATAAATGCTTAAAGGTTGGTTTTTATAATGCCGGATCTCTGTCCACAAAGCATGATGAATTTATTATTGCTATGGCCCACCACTCGGTTGATTTGATGGCAATTAATGAGACATGGCTGCGCCCGGGTCAGGAGGGACTAGCTCCAACTGTACCCGGGTTTCGCTTACATCATGTTCCGAGGCCAGCAAGTGTGCCTAGAAGCCGTGGTGGTGGGGTAGGATTCTACGTCAGGAGTGGTATCAATGTGCGGATCAGACCTCACCCAGTACACCCACAGGTCGAACAAATGTGGCTAAGTGTAAACATTAACTCCAAAATGATTATGATTGGCACAGCTTATCGGCCTCCATGGCTGAGTACTGATCTTTACCTTGATGCCATTACTGATAGTCTTAGTTCTTTTTCACGCTTTGATTACACAATTTTTTTAGGCGATACCAACATTAACCAACTAGATAAAGACAATGTAAAAACGAAGAAATTTTGTGAGTTTCTAGGTCATTTTAATTTGAGACAAATTGTTTCTACAGCTACGCACTTTACTGATACGTCTCAGACCCTAATAGATGTTATCTGCACTGATGCTTTTTTTCGTAATGTGATTGTCGATCATATTAATGATCTTGGTCGTCACGCTATTTTATCATGTGAGATAATGATCAAGAAAGATAAAATTACTCCAAGACGTGTGGTCTATCGGCCCATGAGAGACATACTCCCGGACTTATTTTTTAATGATTTGAACCTAGTCCCGTGGCATGAAATATATGACTCAGACGACGTAAATGATATGGTACAAATGTTCAATAATCACTTAATTTACATTTATGATCTCCATGCCCCCTTAAAAACTAGCACGTTTAAAGGTCGTCCCACTCCCTGGATTACTGACAATATTCGTTTGATGGTACGACTTAGAAATGAGGCTCACATTAAATATCAATCTACCAAGCTAGAAGCGCACAAAGTTTATTACAAAGATCTTAAACGTCAAACATCAATGGCTATGTTTAATGAAAAGCGTGTGTACTTTGACAATAAAATTAATAGTAACATGAATAATTGTAAAGTCTTGTGGAAAAATCTAAAATCTGATATCTTGCCCAGTAAACAGAACAACCTTCCTAATCACTTCAATAATCCTGATGAAATTAATGATGCTTTTCTTAACGTACCAGGACTCTCTAAAATAACAATTTCAGATTTGACTTACTTTGAATTCCACAGGTTTAGTCAATCCGTGTTCTCATTGAAAACAGTCAGTGAAGAATGTGTTTTAAAAATTATTAATTCCTTAAAATCTAATGCGCAGGGTGTAGACGGTATATCTAGAGACATGATCACTCTTAGTTTGCCTCAGTCTTTGTCTGCCATCACGGCTATTGTCAATAAGTCCATCGTTACTAACGCATTTCCTCGCGCTTGGCGTATCGCTGTAGTCAGACCAATACCTAAAAACCCTAACCCATCTCAGGTTAGAGAACTACGACCTATTAGTATATTGCCTTTCATGTCGAAGATTTTGGAGAAAGTCGTTTATTTACAATTATCGGACTACTTGGAAAGCAACAATGTTTTGCCTGACCTTCAATCGGGGTGCTGTTCAAACTGCTTTGTTAGACGTAGTGAATAATATCCTAGAAGCACGGGACAAGCGTGAGGGTACCATACTTACCCTACTTGATTTCTCACGCGCATTCGATTGTATTAATGTGCCATTAATGCTTTCCAAGCTTTCTTATTATGGCTTTGACTTAGGTGCGGTGAAATGGTTTGAGAGCTATCTAACAGATCGTGCCCAAATGGTTGAGATTGCTAGGGATGATGGGTCCAAGCTTGCATCTTCCTTGAGAACTATTTCCAGAGGAGTACCCCAAGGATCGATTTTGGGCCCAATCTTATTTATTCTGTACAGTGCTGACATCACCAAATGCATTAAGAACTGTCTATATCATATATATGCGGATGACTTGCAGTTATATATCCCTTTTAAACCAACACCGACTCTCACACGGGCTGCAGTACAAGCAATGAGTGAAGATCTTAATAGGATTTATGAATGGGCACAGAGAAATGCTTTGGTCTTAAATCCTAGCAAATCCAAAGCAATGATTTTGGGCAATAAAGATCAAGTAAGTGCAATCTCCCAATTAGATACCACGATTATGGTCAATGGTGAAAAAATTGAGAGGGTATTTACGGCTAGAAACCTGGGCATAATCATGGACCACGACCTGCGATTTGAACAGCACATAAATAGTCTAGTAAGCAATTGTTTTTACAGACTTAAAGTGCTGTACAGAATACGGGAATTTCTAAACGTAGAGTTAAGAAAGCGGTTGGTTGAGGCTCTTATTTTATCTAAACTAAATTACGGTGATGTTGTGTATGGTCCCTGTTTACTAGCAAGAACTGCTAAACTAATTCAGCGCATCCAAAACGCTTGCGCCAAATTTTGTTTTAATATACCTCGCCGAAGTCATGTGACCCCATTTCTTAATAACTCTAACGTGCTTAAAATGGAACACAGAAGACATATTCATTTGGCCACACTCCTCTTTGATGTCATCAACAAACAGGCGCCTAATTACCTGTACAATAAATTATCATGGACTCGTGATTGTTATCCATACCCCATTAGAGTCACTAGTAACGTGCTTAGTATACCGGCTCATAAAACATCTGCCTTCAGAGGAAGTTTTAAATTTGCTGCCACCCGCTGTTGGAACGACTTGCCCCCGCCCATTAGGAATTCCAAAACCGCTAGAACATTTAAATGTCGCTTAAAAATATTCTTGTTATATTTACAAAAATCCAAAATTTAATTTAATCTATTGCAATTATTTTTTATTTTATTTCATGATCCCAATTCTATTTAATATTTTTAATTTTTAATTATGTATTTCTAATTTGAATTAACACGTCTTTCTATTATACCAATTTAGTTTTAATTTTATTAAGTTTAAATTTAGTTTAAATTATTTATTTGAACTATAATTTATTCATATTATAACTACTGATCACACACTCACATCGCATATAGTCTCATCATAGTATCCAACTATCTTGTCCCATTCTTCCCATCTTGTGAAATTTCTAATAGTTTAATAATGAATTTTATATTATAAATATTAACTCACGCATGCACACTGGTTTACTCAATTGCTAAATAGCCTATCACTTATGTTATTAATAACATGAATGAGGTGTTGCTGAAAACCAGCGCTGGGTCGCTTTACTGCGATGCAGCAATATGCTGAGCAATATCTTTTTTGTTAGGACCGTGACGCACACTGCATACTGTATCAGCTTGTAATTTTAAATGGTTAGGTACTTAAATTGTCTATTTATTCTTAATTCACTACCTTATATTTGATTGACTAGATGTACATAGCATCAATCAAATAACTCTAAGTGCCAGTCCTTGAATGAAGTCACTTACAATTTCACTTTGTATATAAATGGTCGCAGATACACAATTTTGTCATCTTATAAACGTTGTGGTTCCTTGCGTGTGTGCGACGATGACGCGCTGCATTGGCACTATTGGTAGTCTACTTCGGTGCGCTTGTGTGGAGAGGCAGCAAGTGCCGAACTTGTGACCTGAAAGAAATGTTCCTATTTAAACTATGCTTTTTGTCAACACCCGTTTCATATCCTCGCTACTAGTATACAAATATAATATACACTTACCTTTCTGGAGTGGCTAATCAGGTCGAGCGCTGCTGCTTCGCCGGACATACGCATTCTGAATCCGAATCTTTAAATGAATTTAAATGACTGACGTGTTCTCGCCCCATACACGCTAGAAAATCTTTTTTTTTCAATACGTTACGTCGTAATCGTTTTTGTTAAATGCGCTGCGATAGGTACGCGGGCGCCTGACGGGACGGGCAAGCGGGCCGCTCGCCGCCGCCCGCTGTCCCGCACCCCGATCTCGCCTGTGTATGTACAATCGGCCCACTTGATGCTCGACCACCTGAAAATATTTTACTATGAACGGTTCACAACGGTTCGGTCACACACACAAACGCAAAAACCACTCCCACATTTTACTTCCAACCAATTAGGACGGGGCTAAGGTGTGGGAACGGGAACATAAAACATTTTTGTTAACTTAGTTGCAATTTGCACTTCCTTGCATGATGACGCGCGCGTGTTTACTGTATTTTGCTCACGACTTGTTCTGTTTACGGATTCCGATATCTTGCCATTTTGTTGACCCCAAAACTACTGATTGAACTCTTGTTGACTTGTGGTGTGAATTAGTGGACCGTTTCTTCTTCATCTGTTTACCTATGGTGGCTGTGTTTTATTGGACTGTTGGGTGCTTTCTTGCTGACCTCTGCGAGTCTTCACAATTAACCGAAATTTAAACCGGGAATCAAATTTTGGATCTTCATGGCCACACACAAACCTTTACCAAATATCGCGGGAGTTAAATGTTACGGTAAGTCAAATTCAAATTATATTTTATTACAATAATTATTAATTATGTTTAACAATAGAATTGGCTGGTTACAAAGTAATTGGGGGAGACCAAATAATAATATAATCAATATTTTTGAAGACTATGGTTAATTTCATAGCTAAGGTTTGTTTCGTTGTTATAATATAATAATATTCTCAATGATGATGGCAGACATTAGGATTAGTTGTTTCATTCAGTAATTTATTCCTAATATTTAATATAAACTGGGTGAGAAAGATTTAAGTGCTTAGTTTATTAAAATTTTATGAAATATATTCAAATATGACGATGATTGTTGAAAAATCATTCTACTAATTTACTACCGAAATTATAAGAAAATAAGTAATTTTATAAATAAATATATATATATATATATATATATATATATATATATATATATATATATATATAAGGTGAACTTCTTGGAACTAGACTTTCACTCGTTCAATTAATCTGAAATTTAATAACGAAACGTAGTACTAATCGGAACAAAAACTATTTGTATATATATTATTATATATAAACTATTATATCTAAATGAGTGGCAACATATAAAAGGCTGTCTCTACTGAAATGTGATGAGTAGGAATTTCGTGCTTTTATACACTTATATTTTTTTTCCATGATTCATACTTAAATCCACCCTTATTAAATCATGGTGTTTCATTTTTATTTTTCTCACATTAAAGATGTTATGCATAACTCTTTTTAAAATATTTATGTTTAAACAAAATAAATTATGTAAAATTTTTTGAAGTATTGAAAATCCTAATTCATTTAAACTACTTTTGAAAAAATAAATTGTTTTCTTTCACACGCTTTAATCAATTTTAGAAATCATAAAGAGTATATTGTGTTGATAAAACAATAGTTAAATTATCCCCATAGTAAAACTTGTAAAACTGAGTATCCTTTAATCAATTATCGTCTTTAAATCGTTACACAAGAACTGAAAATAGTTTGCATACAATAAGTTTTTGCTTTCCCACGGTTCGGTAATTCCAGGTGCCATAAATATGTTTGCCGAAAAAATAGGTTCATGATACCTACGCACAATAAATGTCCTAAAACTGGAAACGATTAAGGCAATTATCATCTTTAAAATCAATTAAATAGAATTGAAAATAGTTTGCATGCGCATTTGTTTTCGCAGTCGGTAGCTTCTCATATTAACGCTTATTCTATTTTCAATCATATTTCAACTATTTAAGGACTATTATCTAATTTTATCAGTGACAACTCGTTCATTATTATATTAGGTATAATAAAATAACACCTTTTTTAAAAATGTGCTTGTCTTACTGTTCTATTCATTCAAACTTTTAATGAGTGGGTATCGAAGATCTTTTATACATTTATTTTAACTTCGTATTTTTTTTCAGAGCTACAGCGTGCCGTTGGCTATAGTTGGATGCTGAGGAGGACTGTCTTAACGTCAGATCACGAAACGCAAATGGTCAGCACATACGAAGTGCAGCCATTTACCAAGACGTCGACGTTCGCTAGACTATTTGACTGCGGCATGCAGGCTATAAGAAATGTGTGCATTATTCCGCTACAAAAATTAGGACAAGAACTACAAGAAGCAAGAGTGCGTTTCGCTCGCGAGTACAGAGGTTTTGATTTATCACATGCTAAATTTTCAGACAATTTTTTTTAAATCAAGTTCACACATTTGTCAGAACTTATGGCTTGTAAATAATACTAGATACACGCCCAGAAATGTGAAGCCGGAAGTCTGAATGTGAGGACGAATTATTGTTAACAGCACAGTTAATATATATTGACGGTAGAGCCAAAGGATTGTATTGAAATTAAATGTTTGTAATTATTTTAAACTGTAATCTAAATTAAACTTTTTGGTTATTTTACTGTAATAAATATAAGCTAGCATCTGAGATAATTAATAATTTATACATTTTTACTTAATTTAATGAAACTGACTATTTTCATTAACTAAGACGTTATTAATATAATATTTACTGATGAAGTAATTGGTAATTAAGCACTTTGATAACTATATAACATGATAAAATAATAATTTAATAATGTTAAAAATATATCGTTATTGTTAACTAATATTGTTGTTGAACTAACTTTTGGCCTATTGTTTTAGTTTGCATACCTCATCCACAATTTTAAAGTATAATTAAGTATTAAATGATTTATATATGCACAAATGTGTTATGAAATTGTTTGTCTGATCCATAAAATTAATAAAACAATTGACTCTTTTCTTTATTTCTTGCCCTCATTCCAGGTAATACATTTATTTCTATTAAAATAATCTGTGGTTAAAAATTAAATATAACTTGCTGAATTAAAACCATGCTTATACTATTAATATTAAAGAGTTAAAGTTGTATGTAGAGGTTTACCCTAAAGCTACTAGCCCGATTTAAATTTTAAATTTCAAATATCGTTATTTCGTTAAATCAATCCAATGGTTATTTGAAATTAAATTTATATAAAACACCTAAAACAAAGAACTTACAAAAATGATATAGGTGTAGGACCTAGGATTCTTATCACTCAAATTAAGATATACGCAAGCGGAGTCACTGGGAACAACTATATATAGCATACTAGCTGACTGAAGCAGACGAAGAGCCGTAAACTTCGTCTGCTTCAATTATCGTTTTTGCAAGATTTTTCATTGCTGCTCTGCTCCTATTGGTTGTAGCGTGATGTTATAGCCTTCCTCGATAAATAGGCTATCTAACAGTAATAGATTTTTTTAATTTGACCCAGTACTTCCTGAGATTATCGCGTTTAAACAAACAAATTATATACTATATTATATTACTATATTTAAGTACAGATTAATCATTCAACTCATAGTTGCTGATGAGTTGAACTACCTCTTAAATACCTACGGAGGGCAAGCCAAAATAAAGACTTAAATAACTTAAATATTTGAAAAATATTTATAATCGTTTTGTAACATATATGTTACAAAACATCATTTCGAATTTTTGAAACATATATTACTAGCTATAGCCCGCGGCTCCGCCCGCGTGGATAAAGGTTATCGCGATAAAAACTATCCTACGTCCTTTCCCCGGTCTCAAACTATCTCCATACCAAATTTCATCTAAATCGGTTTAGCTGTTTGAGCATGAAAGCGTGGCAGACAGACAGAGTTAGTCAGACTTTCACACGTATAATATTATGGTATGGATATGTTTCAAAATGCAAAATAATTTTACAAAAATTAAATTAAATATTTTCGATGAACCTACTTAACAGAATCATACTAAAACATACGCACAATATAAAACAACGAAAATAGGTCATAAATTACATGCACTAGTTTTAAACTCCTCTACTAACTCATATTTATAGAAAAGATAGATTACAGATCAAAAAGTAATTTAAAAAAATATTAAAATCTAACGGTTTCCCGCACCTCCGTCCACAATTTCACATGTATAATGGTATTGAGACAAAATATACTATATTCCTCTCCAAGCTTTAAACTACTTCTTTACTATTTCAACAACACAAACGAATAAATATACAATATAAACTATTTATAACATTAATTTAGATTTGTATGTATTACAATAAAATAATTCATTGCTATTTCGCCCAACTGCAAAAAGCGCGCTTACAACAAAAGTCACAATCCTATAATAGTATTTACAATCTTCTAATCGGCTCGAAATATGCCCAACAACAACGCAACGCACTAAAAAAACAAGGACCCCGCCTCCTTGCATCCGATAAGGCGCAGATGTTCCTGTGTGAGTGCGCTTACGTAGAGAGCGGACGTTTCTCGCAAGCCATTATAGCCTTAGGGGTGTACGACCGCCGAGTAGGCCGATTGTACGTGTGTTCGTTTTGTTATCTGTCTTCCTATTTGTTGTTTTTTCTGTATTGTACCATAATTATCATGTAGTGTGCGTTATCTCAATGAATAAATAAGTTTTATTTTATTTTTATTATTTTTTAAACCTACTTAATTCTCCTAGGTGAATTAGCTGGGTAAATTAAGTGCACGAGACCGTTAATTCGTGTTAAAAATTGATCGTGTTATTCGATTAGTAGCTTCGAGAGTGAGGGAACAGAGAGTGCACTTGTGTATGCGCATACACTGTCTCCTACGTAGTTGGCTACTCTCCGTTGTGATTGGTCGCCGTAACCGACATCGGTTGATACACGAATATTATTATTTACTAAACCTCTGTACAAAGTCATCACGCAGCGGCGTCGTGGACCACATACACATTTACCTACAGGGTCCTTATTCACGTTCTCTTTTCCGTTTTCGTGGCCAGCCCGTGCGAACCGGCGCATGCGCGGTGCGATCTAAGATGTCCGCCGCGCGTGCGCGTTTGCGTAGATGCATATCTAAGCGCCGCTCTCTATTTACCATTATGACAAGATTTTGACAGTTCGCACGGCTTGCCACGCAAAAAAATATCGTGAATAAGGACCCAGTAGTATACTTACCTATTCAATAATATATATATGTAAAGAACAATTTGTAGATTTTTCAAAGTTTTAGACTCAGTAGTTTTGGAAATAAAGAACGGAATGGTCTATTTGCATGGTCTCTCGTAAATAACCTTGAAAAATAAAAATTTATTTCGGTACCTTAAACTAAACCCTTTCATTTTTTTTCAATTTCCTGTTTTGTCCCTATGTGGGTGTGTGTAATGGGCTATTTATATTATTATTATTATTTCCTTTAGATAAAACAAACAAATGTTCAAAAGTCAGACTTCTTTATGTTTTCCTATAATCTATAGCTTAAGTACTACTACTTTTTAGATAACAGTTATGGAGGAGGGGAGTTAGATAACAGAAGGGGTCGCAGTTTTTCTTAAATAAATTTAAAAAGGTACGGGACCCTAAAAAAAAAATTATAATGTAAACATCAGCCAATATTTGTAGTCTCTGTGACACTTTAGCCAGGGCTACCACTACCAATAAAAAAAACTCTTGATATATTTAGTTAACTAATGTGATAGGTATTAGATATTAATCAAATTTGACTGGCCTGTTGGCCTATGGTTAGTAGCCCTGGGCCCTGGGTTCAATCCCCAGCTTTGGTGGGGACCAAGGATAATTATTTTTGTGATGAACATGATTGTTTATTGTGTCTGGGTGTCTTGAACGAGACTGGAGCCGTTGCCGGTCGCCGGCACTACAAGTCAAGCCATGCCACCCCTCACTCTTCCCTAGTGCTAGCGGGGCTGCATCAAAAGTAGAAACGTCGCCTCGACATGCTGACACAGCTGTTGCGAGTCAAATTTAAAACCTCTAAATTTCTCCAGCCAGATACTTTTGGACAGCACTGGTGCTTGTATAAATTTTTGGCTTGAAATAAAGGAATATTATTATGTTTGTCATTTCCATATCACGGATTTGAGCCCGGAGCTCTGAGGCACCGGGACCGCAGTGTCGCCGCAAAGCTGCCCTGTGATTTATGTACTCTTCTTTCAACCTCATAAGTAATTTTAATTAAATAATAATATCTTGGGACAACTCACCCAACGCTATCTGATCCCAAACTAAGCAGAGCTTGTACTATGGCAACCAGACAACTGATAAACATAAATACAATATTTCTAAATACATACATATTATGGACAAATAACTCCCAGACACAGAATAAACCATCGTGCTCATTAACAAAGTTTTATTCTGGGTGGGGATCGAACCCACGACCTCTTGCGTAGCAGTCGGATACACTCCCACCGCGCCACAGAGGCAGTCCGTTTAATTGGTGTCACAAGGATTTCAAGAGTTGCGTTAGTCTCATATGAGAAGATAACGTGAAGCCTCGAGGGGTCTTATTAATATTATTATATTCAGATGGGTCATAATTAATTGGTTCAATAGTGAACATATTTTTTAGATGGAGTTATATTTTTAACCATAATTTTAATGATTACACGAGGTCGTGAAGAGGAAAACTCCCGATGGAGCAACGCATGAAGGCAGGCAGGGGGCGCCGGGCGCGGGGGGGCGCAGGTCTCGTGGTGATGTAGGTATAGAGCGTCAGTCCTGCGACGGAGTCCGGGAGACCGTCCTGTGACCCCGATACTGCCACCATGCACCGCTTACTTGCAATCTGCGTCCTTCTCGCGACGGCTACTGGTGAGTGTTTGTTATTTGTACTTGTTCTACAGCATGACCTTGAATTTAGTAAAACATTTTTTCGCTATGTACATATATAATTTAGAATGGTATATCGCATTTAATTGATAAAATTTGATTGGATGTTACATGTTTGAAAATGCTGTTCCCTGTGGGAATTGAGCCCACGACCTCTTGCGTAGCAGTCGGACATGTTCCCATCGCGACACAGAGGCAGTTGTGAGATCCATTAGTATTTTGTTGTGTCCGCTAATCCCTACCACGGCACAGTAGTAGTGCGGTAGTTAATTCTTGTTACCCGCGACGCGTGTTCACGTCACACGTTTGTTTCTCCAAAACAGTTTGTTCATCTGTTTTTAAATTATAACGGATTTTAAATTAGTTCCGTTACATAAATGTTTACTCTCAACACGAGTACCTATTAGGTATATTTTGTAACAAATCTCTAACAAGTTCGAATTTTTTTTTTTTTTTTTAATTATGTTGTGGGTATTGAAAGAAACTGAAAAAACCGTAAATGTGACAATTGTAAAATTATATCTGCGTTAATTTTCCCCGTTTTTGTAACATTTCTCACAGCTGCTGTGCACCTATTAGTCGTAGCGTAATGCTTTATACCTTCCTCGATAAATGGGCTATTCAACAGGAAAATAATTTTTCAATTCGGATCAGCAGTTTCTGAGATTACCGACATTCAAACAAACAAACAAACTTCAGCTTTATAATATACTAGCGACCCGCCCCGGCTTCGCACGGGTGCAATGCACCTACTACAGAATGTCCTTATACACAACGTTCACAGCTTTTTACCCGACTGTAAAGAAGGGTTATGTTTTTCGCGCGTATCTTGTATGTATGTATGTAATATTCTTTATTACCTGATATCTCACAATCCACTGAACGGATTTATACAATTCACACATCGTTAGATTCGTCTTAATCGCCCAAGTGTTCTTAGATAGGTGACGTTTTGAAAACACAAACATGGTGGCTATGAAAGGTCAAAATAAAGAGGTGTGAAAAAAAAAGTTGTTTTGAATACTGCAATATGGATATCAAATTAAAGAGCTCATCATAAGCATTTCAAAAAGGTATAACATGAATAAGACTGTAATACTAAAAAAGTTAGTTAGCAACCATTGTTTTTTCATTTTTCAATACTTGACAATAGCTGTGATACAAGTAAGTTGCTACATCGGTTACGTCCTACAACAACTAAAAAGTATTAAATAAAAAATAAATTATAAAAATAAAAAAACCCGCCTGCACAAAAAAGATGGAAACAAGATCCCCTACATAATTATACAATTTCATGCAGTCGGAGGCATTAATGAATCTCGACGAACTTAGTAAAGTGCCTCCGACTGCATGAAATTGTATAATTATGTAGGGGATCTTGTTTCCATCTTTTTTGTGCAGGCGGGTTTTTTCATTTTTATAATTTATTTTTTATTTGTCATTAGACAATACAAACATGTTTTGCTTAGAGGTTACTCTTGACAGCGCGACATATAATTGGCCATGTGAAAAACACTCAACGCTCAAATCTAATCCTGCAACGTTGAAAGTTTGACCCTGCGATTTATTAATGGTCATTGCAAAAGATATCTTTAATGGAAATTGTAGGTGTTTAAATTGGAACGGTAAATCTGATGGAATCAGAGGAATTTGGGGAATTAATACATCTTCTCCGGTACCACATCCGGTGAGTATTATAATAATAATAATAATAATGTGTCACATAGCCTTTAGATTAAATTGTCTAACAGGCCTCTACGTGTTGGCTTCGGCCCCACGCACGCCTCCCAAATGACCGGGACTCCATAGTCCCGTGATATGGAAACGACATACATAATAATAATAATAATAAAAATGATTTATTCACTAAGGAAGCAAAATACTACACTTGTGAAAAGTCGATTCTACATTTACTGGTAATGCCTGTTCGCAAACAATAGGTAAAGCCCGAGAAAAGAACAGGCAATAAAAACTCGTGGCCACTCTTTTCAAATTGCCAATGTTTACAATGTTTCTCTGTTTATAAACTGTATATGCAGGTAAGGTGCTGCCACCATTATATTATACACCATATTAGAGGACTGATGCAAAAAAAAGAGGTCATATTAGAAGAGTACATGAGATCGGATACATCAGCCTCAATGGGCACAACATAGGAGCATCCACTTACGATGTAAAAACTATATGTGCTTAAATATTGACCTATTTACTGCTACTTAATGAATAAGTATACATGTTTTTCAAAGGAAAGAAAAGAATGGCCGTAATTTATCACGCAGAATTTTTACTTACAAAAGTAAATCGTTTTCTTAACCTAAGTAACATCATCAAACTGTGACAACAATATTCACCTAGTAAAAAAAACACCTAGCAATAAACTATACAACACAATACATTAATAGGGAGCAATGAACTACATCCATTTATCTTTATCAGTTAAATAATCATCGATACAATAGTAAGCTCTTTGTATAAGATGTCTCTTGACTACATTCTTAAATTTATTTACTGGTAGACTCGATATACTGACTGGGATTTTATTGAAAAATTTAACAGACGAGGTGATGGTGAGTTTTGATGTGGAGTCACTATTCACAAACGTTCCCATTCAGGACTGTCTTGAGGTCATCGAGAGGAAGCTTAGCGCGAACCATCTGCCTAACCAGTATATTGTTTTACTGAAAAACTGCCTAGAGGGCAATTTCTTCGTTTACCAGGGACAACACTACCTCCAGATCGACGGAGTGGCCATGGGTAGCCCAGTGGCGCCGGTGATGGCCAACATCTGGATGGAACATTTTGAAGAAGCAATTGAGCTGCAACTGTCCCAGGTCAAACTATGGAAGAGATACGTGGACGACGTGTTTTGTATCGTGAAGGGCGGTAGATTAGAAGTAGAACAATTTACTGATTACTTGAACTCCATACACCCTAACATCAGGTTCACTTTTGAAATGGAGATAAACAAATTGCTGGCCTTTCTTGATGTGAAAATAATGGTTAAGGCAGATGGTACCCTGGCACACACTGTCTACAGAAAAATCGACGCACACAGACAGGTATTTGCATGCTGACTCGCACCACCATCCAAGACATCTGCAATCCGTGGTATCATCGCTGATAAATAGAGCATATGACATTTGTGACCCTGAACACTTAGAAAGTGAGCTCACACATGTTCAGGAGGTACTAAAGCGAAACGGATACAGAGGAAGCACACGACGTACGAAGAGTAGAGATTCCCGACCGGAGGTGGATAGGGCTCCAGCTTTTCTACCGTACGTAAAACGAGTGTCGGATAAAGTTGGAACAGTACTGCAGAAATACTCCATTAAGACTGTATATAGTCCGCACTCCAAGGTAGCTAAGCACCTACGTACTCCTAAGGATGTCATTCCTCTACAGACACCTGGCGTCTACAAAGTGGATTGCAGCTGTGGTAGTTCCTACATTGGACAAACCAAACGTATAATAGCGGAAAGGGTTAAGGAACATATCGCGGCTGTGAAAAATCGACAGACAAACAAGTCAGCAATAGCGGAACACTTGCTGGATGCGGGATTCAATCACTGGATTGAACTACATAAACCACAGGTCCTCTCCACTGACCGTCACTACTACTCCAGGCGCGGAAAGAAAAGAAAAAAGAAAAGAAAACGTTTATTTTGTTGCGATTTGGGCACAGACTACATAACAACAATTACATTGATATTTATTATCAGTAGGCAAAAATACAAATAAGTTGGCGCTCGCGCTTCTCTGTGAATGTCTATAGGTCTCGCCGTTTTTATGGCTTAGGGCTGCGGCGTGCGACCAATCAGACATGCAGGCGAGACGCGCTGAGAGGCTGCCGGGCGGCAATGCGGGGCGCGGGGCGGCGCAGCGGCTCGCTCCCGTACCAAAAGTCATTATTATTATATTACACATTCATTATTATTCGCTATGCGCGTGAGCGAACCACTCGCGCTCCGCAGCGCCTTACTAAACACAACAATTGCCAAATCGTTTTACCGGTACGCACCATTCGTCCATGCAACAAGCAACGAACGAATTAAATATATAATTCTGGAAGACATTTGACAGACATCAGACATTTGTGTATCCGGCGAGGACCCGTCAGCCATTTGATAAATGGAAATCACGATCGTGTTTGCCCGGCGAGACAGCAACACTTAACCTGTTTAGCCACACCAGAAAGGTATGTACATGTGTACCGATCACAAGGTTATGAGAGTAGTGTAACCTAATGATACGAGTATATTTAGTTTTATTTATTTAAATATGTTTCAGGTCACCAGTTTGTCGCTATTTCTCCACACAAACACGCCGTAGAAGCAGCTGCTAATGCCGCGCGTCGTCGCCGTATACACACATGGAAACACATCAACCAGTGGAGGTACCTTAGCCAGACTAGTGAACGAAGCCTGTCACTTTCCTACATCTATACTATTTACACGGTATACATAGGAAAAAAAGTAATTATAAAGGTAAAACCATTATGACTATATTCAATGTTGAGTTGATGGAGAATGCAGTGTGCGCCCCAGTCCCAACAAAAAAAGATGTTACTCAGCATAATACTGCATCACAATAAGGCGACACAGAGCTGATTTTCAGTAACACCTAATTTAAACGCAGCGTCAGCTCAACAGCTGCAGATAATAGCCTGTAAATAGGTACCAGTTAGCGTACATAGCTCAAAAGATATTGTTCCATACCTGTGTGTGTATTTATGCTTTATATCTAATTGTATAGGTACATCCATTCAACATAATAGCGTGCAATAAAATATGTAAATAATAAAATAAATTGGTATAATATATAAAATTAATTAATATTTATGTAAATGTATTCCTATAACATCAAAAGTGTATTATGAAATAAATAAATTGAGTGCCTAAAATTTGAATGAAATAGAAATAAAATAAAAATTAATAGTTAAAATAAATAATAAATATTCAGATGAGATTGATGCCAAAATTGTTTAAGGATTTAATTAATTAGTTTATTAAGTTGCGTCGGATTTCTGAAAATTTAATAAATATGACTTTAAACGTGTTTTGAATGTCATAATACTTTTAGAAATCCTAATTGGTGGAGGTAGGTCGTTCCAACATCGCGTGGCAGCAAATTTGAAACTTCCTCTAAAGGCGGCTGTTTTATGGGCTGGTATACTCAGCACATGACTGGAAGCCCTAATGGGATATGGAAAATGAGTTCGCGTCCATGTCAATTTACTATACAAGTAACCTGGCGACTCTTTGGCAATAACATCAAAAAGAAGACTAGCGAAATGAATTTCTCTCCTATGTTCCATTTTGAGCACGTTATTATTATTCAGAAACGGCGTCACATGGCTTCGGCGAGGAATATGAAAACAGAATCTAGCGCAGGCATTCTGGATTCGTTGAATGAGCTTAGCTGTTCTCGATAGTATACAGGGTCCGTACACAACGTCACCATAATTTAGTCTTGACAAAATGAGCGCATCAACCAACCGCTTTCTAAGCTCCACGCTTAAGAATTCTCGTACTCTGTACAGTACCTTGAGTCTATAGAAGCAACTGCTTATTATGCTGTTTATGTGCTGTTCGAATTTAAGTTCATGGCCCATAATAATGCCAAGGTTTCTTGCAGTATACACTCTCTCCATTTTTTCCCCATTCACTATAATATCACCCACCAGATCTTTATTACCCAGGATCATAACTTTGGATTTGCCAGGGTTCAGTACCAGTGCATTCCTCTGCGCCCAGTCAAATACCCTGTCAAGGTCCTCATTGATTGCCAGTACTGAAGCCTGTGTAGAAATTGGTGACGGTTTAAAAGGTGGTGGTGGTGTATAATTGCAAGTCGTCAGCGTACATATGATATCGACAGTTCCTTATGCACTTAGTGACATCTGCACTGTACAGAATGAACAACAGGGGGCCCAAAATCGACCCTTGTGGTACTCCTCTGGTTACGGATTTCAAAGTTGATGTTAATTTAGACCCGTCATCTTTAGAGATTTCTACTATTTGAGCTCGATCAGATAGGTAGCTCTCAAACCACCCTACCGCACCCGCATCAAGACCATAATAGGATAGCTTAGAAAGCATTAACGGCGCACTAATACAGTCAAATGCGCGGGAAAAGTCAAGTAGGGTGAGTATGGTACCCTCACCTTTGTCTCGCGCTTCTAATATGTTTCCCACTACGTCTAATAAAGCGGTTGAAGTGCTACGCCCCTTTCTAAATCCAGATTGAAGGTCAGGCAGTATATTAAATTGCTCTCCAGGTATTCAGACAATTGCATGTAGACGACCTTTTCCAAAATCTTCGACATGAACGGCAATATGCTAATAGGTCGTAGGTCTTTGACGCTAGATGGGTTAGATATTTTTGGAATTGGTCTGACCACAGCCATACGCCATGCGCGGGGAAATGTATTAGTGACAATGGACCTATTGACAATAGCCGTGATAGCAGACAAAGACTGAGGTAAGGTAAGAACGATCATATCTCTGGATATACCGTCTATACCCTGCGCATTTGATTTTAGAGAGTTTATAATTTTAAGTACACAATCCTCACTGACTACCCCCAACGAAAAAACGGCATCACTGTACCTGTGGAACTCAAAATACGTCAAATCCGATATATTTATATTGGAGAGTCCCGGTACCTTAAGGAAGGCATTATTAATCACGTCAGGGTTATTAAAATAATTTGGAAGGTTGTGTTTTTGATGAGGTATAATATTTGACTTAAGATTTTTCCACAGGATTTTTGAGTCTTTTAAGTGGCCGTTAATATAATGGTCAAAGTATGCACGTTTTTCACTGGACATAGCCATAGAGGTTTGCCCTTTAAGGTCTTTATAACAAACTTTGTGCGCTTCTAATTTAGTAGACTTGTATCTCGCATGAGCATCGTTTCTAAGTCTGACCATTGCACGAATATTGTCAGTAATCCATGGAGTAGGACGGCCTTTAAACTTTCTAGTTTTCAAAGGAGCATGTAGGTCGAAAATATATGTTATGCAGGCATTGAACCTCTGAACCATCACATTCACATCGTCCAAGTTACTGATTTCATTCCACGGCATTTGGTTCAAATCCATTGTGAAGTAATCCAAAAGTATGTCTCTTAACGGCCGGTATACTACAAGTTTGGTAGGAATTGTGTCTTTTTTGATCATTATTTCACACGACATGAATGCGTGGCGACCAAGATCATTAATATGATCAACAATCACATTACGAACACATGCATCAGTGCAAATAACATCAATTAAGGTCTGAGCCCCATCGGTAAAGTGAGTAGGCGTGTCAATAATTTGTCTCAAGTTAAGATGTCCCAGAAACTCGGAGAACTTCTTCGTTTTTGGATCATCTCTATCTAGTTGATTGATATTTGTATCACCCAAAAATATCACGTGATCATAGCGTGAGAATGAGCTGAAACTGTCAGTAACGGCATCAAGGTACAGGTCAGTAGGTACTCAGCCACGGTGGCCGATAAGCTGTGCCAATAAATATCTTTTTGGTATTAATATTTAAACTCAGCCACATTTGCTCGACCTGTGAGTGTACCGGATGAGGTCTGACTCGCACATTGAGACCATCCCTGACGTAGTATCCCACTCCCCCACCGCGGCACTTGGGCACACTTGCTGGCCTAGGAACATGAAGCAAGCGATACCCGGGTACAGTGGGGGCTAGTCCCTCTTGCCCCGGGCGAAGCCATGTTTCATTGATTGCCATCAAATCAACTGAGTGGTGGGCCATCGCTATAATAAACTCTTCATGTTTTGTAGATAGGAATCCTGCATTAAAAAAACCAACTTTCAAATATTTGTTACTCATTGATGCGGAAGGAATATACAAGATAGAACGAATATTTATAACCTGACATAACTACAAAATTCCGATTGACTACTATCATAGTAGTAATGTTAAAATAATTAAAATAGTGTATCGATAAATAAATGTTAGTGTGTTCATAACGTATAAGATTAAACATTTTAAAAGTGCCGCTTAATAAGATATCTTTTTTATTGCCACTGTGACGCACAACTACCTTTCCAATAGATATCATAAACCCAGTGAAATTATGAATATTGTAAATTAAATGTAACAATTGCGTTGCAAATCTTATAAAATGTAAATAAAAAATTGTATATAAAAAATTGTAATTAAGAATTGTAATGATTAAATTGAGATAGAAAATTGTAAATGTAATTTCCCTAAGTCCATATATATTGCCTTTTACGCTATGCACCAGTATCTTATTATTATTAAGTGATAAAAACAGAAAAATATAAAATTCATGATAACATAACACCATGCACAAATAAATTAAAATAGGTTCATTGTGTTTAAACTTTCTTATTTGAATCAGCGCCAAAGATACGCAGTAGGTCGGTATCAGTGCGGATGAAATGCGCAGTGTCCCCATGTTTGTGCCGAACAAGAATGCGGCCTCTCTTAGTCCACACAAACTGCCAACCAAGTCGCGTAGCAGACTCCCGAGCGCGACGAAATAAGTGCCGGTTGTGAGCAGTAAGCCGTTCATTGAAGTAGATGCGCTTGGGAGGACCAGGCATATCTATGTCGGCGGAAGTCATACCTCTACGCACTCGCGCACGGCGTAGCAACTCATCGCGTAAGTCACGACGTGCTAGGCGGATGACGATGCAACGCGGGCGCACTTGAGTTGCGCCGGCGGAGTCCGTCGCATTAATACGCCTACCGCCCACTCGATCCGCGCTCACTATGTCACGGTCCTCCAACTGAACACCAAGCTTGCTCGATAGCAACTTGACCGTGTGGGTGATGTTTTCTCCGGTGGGCTCAGGCATGTTGGAGACTTCGAGGTCATTAGCCAATAACTCTTGGTCGCGGTCGTTCAAGTCCTGCCTGAGTTCAGCAATAAGCCCCTCAACCTCCGGTGAATTCTGCGGCTCCAGTGGCTTGTGTTCAAGAGTAGTAACCCGCGATTCCAGTGTGTTTAAACGCTCATTACATACTTTCAAGGACTCACTGATTCGCGAAAGATCCGCACGGACCACCAAAAATTCCTCTCGCAAAGCACGAAACTCAGCACAAAGATCATTTTTAAATTGTTTTAATACAGCTGCTATGTCCCGTGTGTTAGTCTCACCCATTTCCCCCGAAAAAATTTTGAGCGGGCTTGAGTCCTGAAATTCGTCGCAATTGCTGGAATCGTTAACTTCCTGTGTCTTTGCTCCCACTTTCTTGCCTGTAAGTGTTTTTTTGTTACAGACTGTACATTGCCATGCAACTGGTATTGCGCCCTTAGGTGGTAGTGCGGCACACCCTTTATGATATGACGCACTACAATTAGTGCATTTAGCGCCCTCTATTGGTGACAGGAATTTCGCGCAGCCATTACATCTCACTGACGGCATATTGATTTATCGATGGGTCGTAATAGTTCCTGCCGCTTTGCATAGATGGCGCTGCTCTAAGGAAACTATGTTTGTACAGTTTATGTGCGATCTATTATCATAATAGAAATGCGAGTTAGTAATTATCAGATCGATCCTAAGCGCGCGAACAAACAAACACTTTTACAGTCTTTATGAGCACTAGTTAATAATTTTCGGATAACATTATCATTATTAGGGGTAGTTTGGTAAACACTGGATTCAAAGTTTTTGTTTTTGTAATTTATTTAGTCTAATTAAGCACTTGTCACTGTATAACTTTATACGCTGTTCATTGTATTGTAATGTCACTTTTTATATTAAAATCTGTTCAAATTACGCACTGATTTTATTTTTAAATATTACTAGACTATGTACTGCTATGCTAACACTTTGGGATGGGTACCCGCTTTTTTTTTTTTCGCGGTTGAAATCAAAAAACTCGTCAATTTCAACCGAGAAGATGCATATCGTTTGTCAACATCGTGGAATCCAGTGATCAGCAAATGTACACACCGCCGAACAAACATTACGCGCCAGTGTGCAGATGTCGTTAGTGTTGTGTGTCGAAGTACCGAAGGTTCCGTAATAATGAGTGATAAAATCAAGCGAGGGTAGTTTCCGAAACCCGCGCTTCTCGGAGGCGACGCTGAGCTGAATTAGTCTACCCGTGACCACGGCCGTTGCAATACGGTCAAAACGTCGGGAAATAAACAAAGGTATTTAGCCTTAAAATAAAATATTTACGCGATTAAGACCCGTAGCTTATAAAATTCTATAATTTAGAGTTATTCTCGAAAAGCACGACTCTCTGTTTTTAGCTATACTTAGTTTAATATTTTAGACAATTAAAAATTACTTTGAACTTTAGAGCAAGACAGAGATAAGTGAAGGGGGAAAGGGAGGTCTGTGCCTTGGAATGGGAATAAACGGGCTGAAAAAATAAAAAGACAATATTTTATTGGTGACGTCGAGAACAGGACTGCGCCATCCCTTTAAATTAAAAAGTAAAAATTGACTGCAAAGCGTGAAAGAGAGAAAATTCTCGTGCGGCAGAAGCAAGAAAATTCTCGATTTTGTGTGTTATGGCGCAGTCCTGTTCTATACATCAATGGTCATTGCCTAATCTGTTCACAATTTTTGATTACGTTATTATGAACATCAAAAGTATTATAATTATATTATTAAAGTACCTACTTAGTCGAGCGAGTGGGACTCGCGCACTGAGAGATCCGTACTAATTTATAAATATGTAAATAGTTCAACACCGGAATCTATCTCACACGGCACTTTTTCAATCAAGTTTTAAACGGGCGACTTACCCACCGACCGGTGGTTACACGAAGTATTTTGAACTACGGTAATGTGCGACGCACATTGCTAGTAGTGGTGGGTAGGTGGGAGTGTATCCGACTGCTACGCAAGAGGTCGTGGGTTCGATCCCCACCCAGGATAAAAATTTGTGTGATGAGCACGATAGTTTATTATGTGTCTGGGTGTTATTTATCTATAATATGTAAGTATTCAGAAATATATAAGTTCTTATAATCTATCCAACATGCCGATAGATCCTTTTGGTTGCGACGAACCTGCTGGCTAATAGTCGTATCAATGAGGAGGAGCTCCTTAGTACCCCGGGCCCCACTTCTACATCCATTCTGAGAGGTACACATGATGGAGTTTGTGTGTATATGTTTGTTTATTTTAGCTCTTAGAATGGATGTAAGAAGTTTATAGATCGATGGTAAACAAGTTATCGGTCTATAATTACTAGGGTACTACTACTACTGTGTGTCACCCCATGTTCAACCGTGTTTAATAATAATAAAAAGTGTTTTCCGATATTATCACTATCACCAACCAAGAAAACAAAGTGTTTATAACTACGGGAAATAATAGATAAAGTTTATCCTACGAAACTTATCCTATAACAAACGAGTGAAACCATTGGCAAAAAGTGAGGTTAGTGTCTTATGTCAAATATGACAACATTTTGAAAACTGACAGATTACTGACAAAGTGCCACGAAGTTGCCAGTGTAAAAACTTTACTACTAAAACACGTTCCTTTCCACTCAGTGTTCATACGCAACAGTATATTTCGGTAGAAATGGAAGGACAATTTCAACTACTTTTCGATAAAATGAAAACAGAGCTTGAAAATCAAACAAAATTAATAACAGAGTCTATTACAAACACGATTATGGAAAAAATGGAAGAAAAAATGTTGCCCATTATAAAAGAAAATAAAAACTTAAAAGAAAAAGTAGGAAAGCTAGAAGAGGAGGTAGAATACCTGAAAAAAGAAAAGAAAAACAATAATATTATTATATTTGGCTTGAAAGGGGGGGAAAAGTCTACAAACCAAATGTTAGATAAGATAAAGATGGCTTTTAACGATGATCTGGGTATTAAAATAGAAAACTGGGAAGTAAACAAAGTATATCGACTTGGAAAAATAATCAAAGAAGATAAACCCAGACCAGTTCTTCTGTCTCTTGTAAGTGCATGGAGGAAAAGTGAAATCATGAAAAATAAAAAGAATCTAAAAGACTTATACGTAAAGGATGATTTTTCAAAAGAAGTCATGGAAAAAAGAAAAGAACTAATCCCAAAATTGGAAGAAGAAAGGAAAAAGGGTAATATTGCTTATCTCAAACATGACAAATTTATTATAAAAGAAAACACCACCAATGAGAAACGGAAGAGAGAAATGTCATCGTCACCGCAAAATCATATTCAACCAAGAAAACAAATTACACGCACTTCTAAAGATAACAGAACCAATGCCTTCGACCTGATGAGAAGTAGATCAAACTCTCTATCTAACTATCCAACAAATAATAAACAATAGCAACTAATAAACGGGAACCGGAATACTAAAATAAATACTAATAAAAAAAATGTAAAACCTGAAAAACAAAATCCTCCCCCAAACCGACTGGTCCTCGTGGGGGAAAATGACCACGACCCTCTAAATGGAAAGAATAAAGAAAAAAGCAAATTAAGCAAAACTAACTCGAACATATACATCGCAACCCTGAACACACGCTCACTACGAACACCGGAAAAACTAATAGAGCTAGAGGTAGCTATAGACAATATAAAATGGGATATAATTGGCATCAGCGAAATGCGACGGTTTGGAGAAGGAATTGAGGACCATAATGGCAAGTATATACTCCACTACATTGGTGAGACACCGGGTTTATATGGTGTTGGCTTCCTTATAAAAAACAACCTATCAAATAAAATAGAAGAAATTAAAGGTATCAACGAAAGAATAGCAATGCTTAACATTAAATTGCCTTCGTATAAAGATAAAGAAGAAATGTGGACTATAATCCAAGCATATTCACCAACTGAATCAGATAATAAAGAAGACAATATAAAAACAGACAAATTCTACGAAGATTTAAAATCAGCCGTTCAAGGCTCGCATAAAAATCTAATTGTTATGGGAGATTTTAATTGTCAAATAGGAGTCCGTATCGAAGGAGAGAAATATACAATATGACAACATGGATTTGGCCGAAGAAGTAAAAATGGAACCAGATTAGTCACCTTCGCATTGGAAAACAAGCTGAGCATCCTAAACAGTTTTTATAAGAAGAAAAAATCTAGAAGATGGACATGGATGTCACCTAAAGGCAAATGCAAGAATGAAATCGACTTTATCCTGACCAATAACCGAAAGATGTTTAATGACGTATGTACTGTAAACCAGCTGAACTTTTATACAGACCACAGAATGCTAAGAGCCGCTTTTTCAAGAAAGCAAGTACAAAAAAGAAGATTTACTAGCAATAAGAACTACAAAAGCACTATTGTATTCACTGGAAATCAGAATACACTCCTCGAGAACCTAAACACTGCAATACATGAAAATGCTAATATAAACTATAAACCAATTCAAGAACGATATGATAGCATATTGCATATACTTAAAACAGAAGTCAGAAACACAAATAAACAATTTGAAAACATATTATCCTTAGAAACTAAACAATTACTTGATGAGAGGAAAGAACTTATTCATAAAGGAAAAAATAAACAAATACGCCTCAAAATATCTGAATTGAGTAAAAAGATAAATGAACATATAAGAAAAGATAGGAAAACAAAACGACAGAAAACCTTAATATCTTTCATTGAAAAAACTGGAGGGATAAAAAAGGCTCTGAAGCAACTAAACCAAAAGAAAAATTGGATGCCAAACCTAAAAACCAAAAATGGAACTAATACAAGCAAAAGGCAAGAAATAATTGAAAGAGCCACGGACTACTACAGAACACTATACAAGAGTCAAACGACAGTACTAGGAGAAAAACAAAAACAACCAATGGCAATATCAGAAACAATACCAAAAATATTGCTGGAAGAAACTGTAAGAGCATTAACACACAGAAACTAGACAAAGCGCCAGGCTCAGACCAAATAACAAACGAGCTACTAAAATACACAATACCGGTGTTCACTCCAAAACTAACAGAGCTATTTAACGACTGGATTGGACAAAATCAACTATTGTACTGATACACAAAAGGGGAGACAAGGGAGACGTGAACAATTACAGACCAATAAGTCTAATATCAAACATATATAAGATATTTTCTAAAATAATACTATCACGAATTACTGTCAAGCTTGATGAAAACCAACCCAGAGAACAGGCCGGCTTCCGAAGTAAGTTTTCGACCATAGACCATATTCACGTACTAAAACAGTTGCTTCAAAAATATAAGGAATATAAAAAAAACTACTACTTAGGGTTTGTAGATTTCAATAAAGCTTTTGATTCCTTAGACCACAAAAGCATATAGAATGCATTGGAAATGCAGGGCATCGAGGAAAAATACATTCGAATACTGAAAAACATCTATTCAAAGAATACAGCCCAAGTCAAGCTAGATAGAATAGGAGAAGAATTTCCTATAGAAAGGGGTGTTAGACAAGGTGATCCCATTTCACCAAAGCTATTCTCTGCAGTACTAGAAATGATTTTTAGAAACCTGAATTGGGAAGAACACGGACTTAACATCAACGGCGATAAACTTAACCATCTACGATTCGCAGATGATATCGTCCTATTTGCTGAAAACCCACATAATTTGGAAGATATGCTACAACAACTATCTGATGAGAGCGCTAAAGTCGGACTATCAATGAACACATCGAAAACAAAGGTAATGACAAATTCAACCAAAATAGACATTAAAGTAAACGGTGGTCAAAGAGAGTACGTCACAGAGTACATATATTTAGGTCAACTAATATCAACAGAAGATACAATGAAAAAAGAAATATACAGAAGGATAGCAAGCACTTGGAGACGATTTTGGTCTCTGAGCGAAGTCATGAAGGACAGAGACATGCCTATCAAAGAAAAAAGGAAAATATATGACACGTGCATCCTTCTCTGTCTATCATATGGATGTCAAACATGGGCACTAACAGAACAACAAGCTAAAAAAACTCCAGTATGTCAAAATAGTATAGAAAGGAGCGTAGTCGGAGTAAAAATAAAAGATAAAGTGAAATTACAAAATGTAAAAAACAAAACTAAATTTAAAAACATACATACCACCTATAAGCGCCTGAAATGGAGATGGGCAGGACATATGCTAAGGGAAGAAAAAGAGAAGTGGACGAGAATAGTAACAGAATGGTACCCGCGAGATAGTAAAAGAAGCAAAGGTAGACAAAGCAAACGATGGGAGGATGACATAAAAAAGATAGCTGGTTCAGGATGGACACGTACTGCAAAGGACAGAACGAAATGAAAATCCTTAGAGGAGGCCTTTGTCGAAGGACAAGCTGTAAAAGAAAAACCGGTTCCCGATATAAGTATTTAATAATAAGTATTAATTTCAATGTAACAATTGAAATTAAACAAAATGCATCCTTAAAAACTGAAATATGTAATACGAGTATCTAGACTATATTACTCATATTGTATACTGCAAGTTACAGCAATAAAGGCTTATTTTATTTAATTTTATTTTATTTTTTTATTAATTACTAGGGTCCGAGGTACTACCGGTCTTATGGAGCAGGTGGGTCACTCCTTTAGTCATAAAGGCTGGGAGCGACGCAGATTCTAGGGCGGACTGGAATTGTGATGCCAAACAAGCGTGCGAACTGCGTAGCTATTTGAGCCAAAAGTTGTGCAGTCCGTCTGGGCCTGGAGATTTCCAATTAGACAAAGGACGGACTGCACTGGCTACGTCTGTGCTATTAATGATGGTATCTTCCATTTCTGGAATAAGTTCGCACGCTCGTTCAACGTCACGCATCCATTCCCCCTCTGTGTGTATGACAGGCACCGACCAAATGTTGCGCCAAAACAAGCTTGTCGCTTTAGCATTCGGTAAATGCCCGTCATCCATACCTTGGTCCGTTCGCTGCCAGTCTCTATACACCCACCTTTGGTCCCTTTGGAACATGCGGTTCACGTTATACCTGTCCACGCGTTTTTTATACCTGCGTATTCGGTTTGCCCATGCATAAATTTTTTGCTTCTTTTTGGGCCCTGCTTGAGGCCGGTGGGCCTCTGGGTCCCAAGCTTGTAGGCGGCCGGCCTCTCCCTCGGCGACGTGCAGGTGGTGGTGACGTCGGTGGGGAGAAGTACTCGTCGCTCGACGCCTCAGCAACGGTTGGTGTCGACATAGCGTTCGGTTCCCGTGTTTGCGAGGCGGAGCGGACCGACGAGTCCGGGGGTGCAGTTTGTGCATCTTGTGCTCTGGCGCGACTTCTTGTTATCATTTTCGTATTCTTGGTCTATTGATTTCTTCTTTTATATTTGTTTGTTTTGCTTGACATATTGTCATCATCTGTCATTCTGTTTATTTTTGGATAACTGAATTTGATCGGAATAGGTGTAATTTTCGTAAATTTACTATTAAATGGTTAATGAGGTTTCCTTTTCTTTTTGCGGCTATTGTATGGTTTGTAAAAGCTTGTAAAATTATGAATTTAAATGTTATTTGAACGGAGATATAGTTTAGACGTCATGACTCTTTAAGTGTTGCCAGGTTATTATTATTATTATTATGTATGTCGTTTCCATATCACGGGACTATGGAGTCCCAGTCATTTGGGAGGCGTGCGTGGGGCCGAAGCCAACACGTAGAGGCCCGTTAGAAACTTTAATCTAAAGGCTATGTGACACAAACCGGCGAATATCGTTGTATACACTTTATAAATGTACCCAACGACATTCCCCGGATAGTGTAAAAACTATTGTCAAAAAGTGGTAGCTAAGAAACTGGGTTATGGAGGTGATGTGTTAGTGGAATGGTTAGTTGTTACTATTGAAGAACTATGGCGCCTGCCCTGCAACACATGGTAAAAACACACGGACAAATGGCAGGCGGTGACTCGCCACTCACTAGATGGGCCCCCTTCTGGCCGCCACAGGCATACAGCCAAACAGGCGACAGGGAGCAACATGGGTGTGAGCAGCTTGGGGTGTCGAGCGGTGCGGCGCTGGTTTCACCATCACGAAGAAGGCCCGTGAGCGGGTTTCCCCGTAGTTATGCCCTTGAAAATGACACTTCCACCCCCGAGCATACAAGCTCTGGCGAACTCGCTCTGGCCGGCCGATTATGGCAAGACAGAGTTGAGAGTCCTGCGGACGCTTTTGGTGTTCCACTCCCGCCGGCCAGTGAAGGCAAGCGGGAGACGAGGCCCTGACCGACTCTCTGAGGCATCGGGACCGCAGTGTAGCCACACACATTCAGCTCGCCACAAAGCTGCCCTGCGGTTTGTGTACTCTTATTTCACCCTCATGAGACATTTTTAATTGGTGTCATAAGGGTTTCAAGAGCTGCTACTATGCCCTCAGAGTGTTGCGTTAATCTCGTATAGGGAGACAACGACTAGCCCCGAGGGGTTTATTATTATTATTATTATGTATGTCGTTTCAATATCACGGGACTATGGAGTCCCGGTCATTTGGGAGGCGTGCGTGGGGCCGAAGCCAACACGTAGAGGCCCGTTAGACACTTTAATCTAAAGGCTATGTGACACAAACCGGCGAATATCGTTGTATACATTATATAAATGTACCCAACGACATTCCCCGGTTAGTGTAAAAACTATTGTCAAAAAAGTGGTAGCTAAGAAACTGGGTTATGGAGGTGATGTGTTAGTGGAATGGTTAACTGGTACTATTGAAGGACTATGGCGCCTGCCCTGCAAACACATGGTAAAAACACACGGACAAATGGGCAGGCGGTGACTCGCCACTCACTAGATGGGCCCCCTTCTGGCCGCCACAGGCATACAGCCAAACAGGCGACAGGGAGCAACATGGGTGTGAGCAGCTTGGGGTGTCGAGCGGTGCGGCGCCGGTTTCACCATCACGAAGAAGGCCCGTGAGTGGGTTTCCCCGTAGTTATGCCCTTGAAAATGACACTTTCACCCCCGAGCATACAAGCTCTGGCGACCTCCCTCTGGCCGGCCGGTTAAGGCAAGCCAGAGTTGAGAGTCCTGCGGGCGCTCTTGGTGTTCCTCTCCCGCCGGCCAGTGAAGGCAAGCGGGAGACGAGGCCCTGAGCGACTCTCCGAGGCATCGGGACCGCAGTGTCGCCACGCACATTCAGCTCGCCACAAAGCTGCCCTGCGGTTTGTGTACTCTTACTTCACCGTCATGAGACATTTTTTATTGGTGTCATAAGGATTTCAAGAGCTGCCAATATGCCCTCAGAGTGTTGCGTTAATCTCATATAGGGAGACAACTACTAGCCCCGAGGGGTTTATTATTATTATTATTATAAATATTTTTAAATACATACATATTATAGATAAATAACACCCAGACACAGAATAAACCATTGTGCTCATCACACAAAGTTTTATCCTGGGTGGGGATTGAACCCACGACCTCTTGCTTAGCAGTCGGATACACTCCCACCGCGCGCAGAGGCAGTTAATGCATGAATCAGCAGAACAATATTTTTAAATAGAGTCGTGTTTAGCAAGTGTCTAAATCTTCTGTAAAAACACTGATTTTAGCTCTTTGTGGTAAAAACATACTAACTGTATATTTTTTATTGCACAGGAATTCTGGCATATACCAGGGAC
The DNA here is from genome assembly GCA_945859575.2 of Herminia tarsipennalis. NCBI lineage: Eukaryota > Metazoa > Arthropoda > Insecta > Lepidoptera > Erebidae > Herminia > Herminia tarsipennalis. The sequence goes on along the minus strand of OX243834.2, from coordinate 93,380 downwards.
AATGTGTCAGATGTGACTGCAACGGCAAATCAACTATGTGCGACCCGGCGACCGGAATATGTCAAGTAAGTACTCCGAAGTCATAAAATTAATTAGTTGTGTGTTCATCTCATTATAGAATACGATGGTGAGAATGCTGTTATACCATTATGGTAACGTAAGGTATCGATTCAACGCCAGAGGTCTCAATTATATTGTTCAAAAGGTATGTCAAGGCGCATCGCATCTTACACATACAAAAAAGACACTACTCTTTATTATGTTATCTTTTTGCATTTGTTAAAAAAGATCCAGCAATACGAACGATTCTTAATATTCATACTAAATCTATACTAATAGCTGAAGAGTTTGTTTGTTTGTTTGAACGCGGTAATCTCAGGAACTACATATCCGAATTGAAAAATTCTTTTAGTGTTGGATAGCCCATTTATTTAGGAAGGCTACATCACGCTACAATCAATAGGAGCGGAGCAGCAATGAGAAATGTTGCAAAAACAGGGAAAATTTACGCAGACGAACTTGCGCGGGACAGCTAGTATAGTTAGTTATAACCACCAACAACCAATCTTGTACCAAGTTAGCCGTATACAGCATGACTGTCTCCACAACCTCATTTTTAGTTGCATCTTTAATATTGTCTTTCAGCGAGGAGACTTGATCTATATTTCACTTTTCTCGGAGAGAAGAGCTGTGGCTGGTTGTATAAGTTGCAAACGTGTCTTACCTACCAAACCCTTTCGTGCTCCCTTTCTCAAATTTTCTCTACGTTTTTATATAATCTTCTGTTATCTATTTCATAATCTGTATATCTGTAATAATTCTGATTCAAGGACTGCACCGATAAAACCGACGGCCCCAGATGTGAAGACTGCAAGCCTGGCTATACAAAAGACTCTTACGGCAATTGCGTCCGCGATGTTCAGCCTTGCTTGTGAGTACTTTATTGCATCTCAGCTTAAGACAAAACGATATCTAAAACGTGAATCAAGATTATTTCCTTGGGTATTCGTATAATAATAATAATAATAATTTATTTCAGTATCATATACATTAGTACAGTAGTTGCATTACATATCATAGATTACCAAGAAACCCTTACGTTCTAAAAAGCAATGTCACTGAACCTCACACTAGGATTCCCTGTGTCGTGATATTCAGATATATCGTAAGGGAGTTTTCTGAGGTACTTATAACCTTGATTGTTGTGCACTTTCAGATGTGATCCTCGAGGCACAGCCGCTCCTTGTGGCTCAGGCGGGTGTTACTGCAAACAGAACGTCCAAGGCAGCTCCTGTGACAGGTGCAAAGCTGGCACATATGGCCTAGATATAAATAATCCTAATGGTTGCCTGCCATGCTTCTGTTCTGGCGCTACCACCGACTGTCACGAAGTAAGAACCTACCAGTTTGATATTACAAATACAATATTATTAAGACCGATGTGTGAAAAACAAGGTGTTTAGTCTTTAGATAATTTTGAATTGAATAGATTATAAAATAGTCATGAAAACTCCCAATTTTTTTTTGTCTTAGATTACATATTTGGAATGATCAAATTTGTAGCCATTAATATCGAATTTACATTACCTTCTATCTATTACTTACCTATTAATTATAGTTCCAGCAATACAGATTTGGTCACCAAATAATTTGTAAGAACCATTCGTTGTTATGATTAGTATCCCTTCATTTCAGAGGTAAGTGTTTTGAAAGTTCTTGTCTCATTTTTGCTGTTACCAAACTGTACTATCTCATCAAAAAAGCAAAAAACATTACTTAAAATAGGAACAATTTCAGGCTACGCACTACGTTCGTGTGCCAATCGTGGCGCCGGTTCTAGGCGACAACCATGGAGGCTTTACTATCACATAAATCTGAGCGCAGAATAAGTGTTGAAGGACAACCTTACACTTACATTCGGACAGAGTGAGCTTTCGTGTGGTGTTGGCTTCACTCCAGATGTAGACCTCTACTGGTCCGTGCCCGTCTTTCCAGGTAATTGTAAAACTGCTCCATATTATTAGTTTGATTTTCGAATGTGAGAGAAAATTGGGTGATTCATATACCTATTATGACTGATAGTTTATGCGCGATACCCTATATCACACTAAGACTCTGGTCTGCTCAACAAGTGCTTTTAGGACAACCGAGGTGTCGTTCGATTTGGAATAAGGTGTAGGTAAAACATTTGCCATTTCCACTGGTTTTAGTTTCAAAAATGCCACATTAAGCTCTGATGACTTTGCTGACTTAAATAAATACAACAAAACAACATTTCGTTTGCATGATTTAAATACATCGTCAAATTTTCAAGTAACCGAGTGCTCTCTTACGCCGGCACCATATCTATAAGTCAGAAGTTTAGGTCAACAACAGATGAAAGAACAGACAGATATATCGACGCTGTACTGGACGGAGAAAACATCAGAATCTTTTGGACCAATCCTAATCAGTTTTCCTCTGGAAAATTATACGTAAGTGAAAGCATCCTTGCATTGATATAATGAACGCACTTAATCCAAGAAAATTCCGTATACAAATAATTTCTTCCACAGAGCTACCAAATCTCATTGAGTGAGGAGTCCTGGCAGTACTTGGACACCAACACGACTGTCACGCATAGCGATTTCATCTCTGTGCTAAGTAACTTGAAACGCGTACTAATCCGGGCCACCGTATCAGACCTCAGCGATGACAGTTTCGTAAATGTGCCGCATTTACGAAACTATCATCGCTGAGGTCTCCATGGATACTGCTTTGGAAAAGTTTGATCCCGTCTCCACAGCTGCTAAAGGCATTGAGGTGCTTATTTCTTTATACGACGATGGTAGTTAAAACAGTCAAAAGGCTTTTCAGACTTACCTCGGGCAAAATATACCTAAAGCTGTATTTACAACAGAAGCTACACACATCAAAAGTGTCTAGGGATCAACATATATTTTTGCAATAACTTTTCTCCTGATTGATATTTTTTTTTTTTATTTCTTTAAGGATTCATCAAATAAAGTGTTTTCGTTTGTCACAGTAACGATAAACCAAGTCACCTTTGCATTAATAAAGAAATTTGCCATTTTCCTAATAAAGGGATTTTTGACATTTGAACCACTAACATTAAAGTTCGAAAAAAAGACTGAAATAACAGTTTTCTTTAAAATTTTATTGGGTAACTTAAACAATTAATAATCCGTGTTTCTACCGCAAACACTAACAACACAAGAACATCGGTTTGGCATACTCAAAATGAGTTCATCCAAATCACGCTGTGGAATGGCCGCCCATGTTCGTTGCAACAACAAAAAAAGGTCTTCTTGCGACTGGATACCCTCCATATTCGGCAGAGCTCTTCTCTGTAGCATATCCCATGCATGCTCAATCGGGTTCAAGTCTGGCGACTGAGCAGGCCAGGGCAGGACATTGATGTTAGCTGCGGCGAGAGTCTGTCTTACAACTCTTGCGGTGTGCGGTCGTGCATTATCATGCATTAACTGAAATAAGGGACCGATTTGCACTTGTAGAGGAACGATGACGTCTGATACAATCGTCTCAGCATAAATTTGAGCGTTGAGGTTGCCTCTGATCCAAATCAACTCAGTTCTTCCGCCGATCCAAATACCCGCCCATACCATGATGGTTCCACCACTATAAGGATGGACTTCCTGGCAGGATTTTAATCGCTGTTGGCGTCCAGGGGTTCTCCAGTGTCGTATACGTCTTGTATCCGGTCTCATACCAAAACGAGACTCATCAGAAAAGCACACGAAACGCCATTGTTCTTCTGCCCAATTTCTGTGTTCAAGAGCCCATTGATATCGAATCCTACGATTGTGCATTGCTATAGGTGGTACCCGTAGCGGTCTTCGGGAATGAAGGTTCACTTCATGCAAGCGGTTTCTGACTGTTTGGTCGCTAATTAAGTTCCCTGAAGAGTGATGAAGCCTCACGGCTAACATCATGGCGGTTATTGTTGGACCTCTTCGAGTTAAGATTTGAATGTATCGGTCTTGTCTCCGTGTGGTGCAGCGATACCGTCCTCCATGGCGCTCAGCCACGGTACCAGTGCTTCGGTAACGTGTCCAAAGTCGACTGATAACACTCTGACTTGTATTCAGAGCTAAAGCCACAGTACGTTGCCGGGAACCAGCTTCTATCATTCCCACGGCTCTGAGCATTTCTTCCCTGCTTAAATGACGTCGCCGCTCCATAATAACGTTGGTTTTAATCAGTAGTAGGGAAACAGTAGCACTAATAATGTCTTCAATGCGTTGTATGTTTTTATAGGGAAAATATTGACAGCTGATTTTCATCTTTTACTCGAATTTGATTCACAGTTCCTGATTCAAATTATGAAATGCACCAAAAAGGATCCATATAAATTTATAAAATCATAAATTTATTACAAAGCCACATCTCAATCTCAAGAAATCCGCATAAAAATGCTTGATCCCTAGACACTTTTGATGTGTGTATATATAATATAGAAAAAAAAGTTTGACTGTTAGTTATTTCACTTAATTTTTTTTTAAATGTAAAATCTAACACCACCGTAGAAGTTTGTATGAAAGAAGATGTTCCAGGCTTGTGGTGTTGTGGTAAAATCAGTTATTTTTATTATTTCTTTTATTTTTAGCGGGTAAAGTAACACCCAAACACGTTGTTACATATTTACATATGTATCTGCTTCTACCCTATAATAGGAATGAAAAGGTTGTAGAAACGTGTCCTCAAACTTCACAGGTGTTGTTTTATAATTGATCCCCTCTTCCTCAGAAAATCCTCAAATTCCTAGTCTATAAATACCACTGCAACTGAGCCAGTGGCGGATAACGATATATTCTCCTCAAAGAGATAACGTAATAAACCTGAGAATCTCACCGCCCGTCGTAAATTCTAGTTTCTATAAAGAAAATCAGTGAGTGAACACTAAATCCGTGGAAACCAGCAATCCTCGAATCTAGGGTTTTTTAGCTGGTATCTAGAAATACCCACAATTCCCGTCGGCTAATTACCGCGGTTGCTGGGTTACGACCTGACCAGAGTTCAACTATGTTATACGACCTTACAATCAGTTTGTAAGACTTTTTTTTATTCATCTCTTTCTTACCCACGTTATCCACGTTAAATTGTGGAGGAACATATTTTTTCACAACATTTCATGAAGTACATTATTTTAGGATAGTATAAAATAAAATTTGTAGTCATTAGTAGTCTAATGCCTAACGCCCCATGTGGTTATACAAATTTACCCAAGAATAGACCCGAGTTACGCTTCAGTTAGATTTAGCGCCAGTTCAGATTGGTTAGCACCCATATTCCATAGATACAGTAACAAATTACAGTAACCATTAGCCATGACAAAAATGACTAAGCTCACCATAGGCGTACCCGGGATCAATTTTCCGAACGGGCTTTTCGTAATTTCAGGAGCGTTCTAATTGCAGGAGGGGGGGGGGTTCAATCCCTAAATCCCTCTCTCTCCTTCCCTGGGTACGCCATGAAGCACATACCTTTAATATCATATAGGTGTTATTGAAATGATTTAAGCTCACAGAACGCTTTCTTGTAGGTCTGCCAGTGTCCCCCAGGCTACAAGGGTACCAGTTGCGAAAGCTGTGAACCAGGTTACTACAAAGCTCAAAACGGCATGTGTCTAAAGTGTTCGTGCAACGGACACAAATGTCAACTTGACAGTTATAACCAAGTCGTTTGCAACTGCCGATCACCTTACACTGGAGCGGATTGTGGCATTATTGATACGAACAAACTCAAAGATAAAATTAAAAATGCATAAACATTTTTAATTTTGTTGCTATTGACTGTGTTTAGGTCAAGCGGCTAGTCTTTGTAGCACAGCAACTCTAAATTCCGTAGTCATAGCTAATGACTTTAATTATGAATACTACTATATGTAATTTGTAAAATGAGTATTCCATTAAATTTGTAACATCATCACGTCCAGTTTTTTATTTCTTCGAAGTTATCCTGCTTATCCCGCACTTGTTGGTCCTATCGAGCCTGATATTGAACTAGCGAATATTAGTTCGACTTATGTAGGTACATAAATAGATTTAATTCTATTGATACTGTTCCCTATACTTGTTGTATAAGATGGTAGGTATTACTTGCCAAATTTCATAGTTCTTGGTCAACAGAAAATACCTGACGGAAATTCCTTGGGAGTGCCGGAATGAACGTTTTTTGCGGCAAAACGGCCGTTTCTTTTTTTACGTTAACTTAGAACTACTTTTTGTACAGTTTTATGGAACTGGAGTTCTTCAACTCATATCTACACGCGTTTCCGACATAAAGGACCTTGACAGACAGACAAAGTGATCCTATGAAAGTTCCATTTTGTCCTTTTGTGGTACGGAACACTAAAAATATTTAAAAAAATATGTTATAGGAACTGTGTTACTTTCATTCCTATTTTATACCTTATCTACTGACAATCTTGTTGACCTGAAGCCTATTGCCTCCAGCTGAATCACATTGCTATGACCTTGACACACACAATTTTATGAAATCCCCTGTTGTTTTCGTTAAAATTTGTGGTTAATGCAAACGAGTATTATCGCTTGCAAGTTCGTTAATTACTTGTTTTGCTGCTGTTATCAACGCAGTGTTGCTACTTGATATCTGACCGTTATAAAATTATAACTGCTACAAATAAATGTCGTCACAAATTAGATGCTATACAAAATTTGTATTTCATTTGTGTGGAAATATTGTTTTTCTTACAATAATCGAATCTGATGTTGCCTTTACTTTCTGTAATTTTTGTAAGTTGATGCTCCCATCCACGCCGTACTTAATGTATTATATATATATATATATATATATATATATATATATATATATATATTAAGTGTGTGCAGGCGATTATTTCGTAAATATAAGAGATATCAGAAATCTATAAATAAACTTTTTAGGGACTACTACTACTACTGTGGACAGGTGTCTTGTAGTAGCCGCTACTTAGTTTGACAGCAAAATTTTTAGGGGGGGCACTCCATATATGTAACAGAAGCTGAGAATTTTTTATTCAGCAATACAACCATCATTCGACAAGTCTTTTAAAAACATTTTAAGGTTTTTAATAAAAATTTTTGATTGAGTGTGTATTTTTGGAAATAATCGCTTCGAAAGTTGCATTAATTTTGTCCACCTTTTGAACAAAAAATAAATCGTAAAGTTAGAACTTATAAATATAAATACTTTAAACTAAAATTATTTCCGACATGAATAATTGCTGAAAAACTGCGTTTCTCAACAAACCGTTTTAGTGCCATGAACATACGCTCTTCTCACGGTTTGGTAATACACGCTATAGAGATTGTTTTCCACTAATTTTATAGATTTTATATATTTTTACTAATTTTAAACAAAATCAGTGAAAAGTTAAGAGTACCTCTTAACTTTTCACTGATTTTGTTTTAAAAAAATATATGTTATTTTTCTTTGCCGTGGGTCTCATTTTGGTAAAATTGTGTGCAGAATATTCCTTTGAACTTCTTAATAGGCTACGGTTTTGCCTAATAACAATACAGGAGAAAGAAACTTCAATATTATTTAAAAAAGTGATCTGTTTCCGAGATAATTTGATTGCTGACAGCTGTCATACAGTTAATACTAGTATTGTACGGCTGTTAACGTTCAACATATCATGAGGCTATATTAAAAATCTTCTGTGTAATTATTATGATATGTTAAATGTATAATGATTTTTAGAACATAAAATATTATTATTATTATCTATTTGATTGATGCTATTCGTAAACAATTTATTCCAGTATTCAATATCAATAATGATTATATTTTTAGGTTTCCGCCTTAAAAGGAAAAACCGTAACCCTTAAAGGATCACTCGCGCTTTTGTCTGTCTGTCTGTCACAGCCAATTTGCTCCGAATCTACTAAACCGATTAAGTTCGAATTTGGCACACATATTATTTTCTGTCACTGAAACACGGACACTTAACAGCACGAGAGAAACGAACGTCACGTGGGCGGAGCCGCGGGCACTACCTAGCTTATAATAAGTTATTAAAGTTTACATAGTTATAAGTCATTATAGAATTGTCTTGTATTCTTTGTAGAATTACGCTCATCACGTAACGTAGTAGACCCAGTAGGTACGCAGTCCATGGTTATCATTTAAAATAATTCATGACTTACATTTCCCATCTTTCTGTGAACAGGCTTTGGACTGTTAGAAAGATTAATTAATTTATTAGTGATTGATTAATTAATAAACCCCAAGTTGCTGAAACCAATTTTGTCTTCAATCAACTTGATTTGAGGATATTTTCTTTAAATAACTTATATTCAGTCAGTCCAGTCAGTCAAAAAGCCAGTCGCAATATGGCTATGTTCTGAGTAGCGGGAGTGTAAAAACGAAACAAAGTATTTTAAATAGTTTTTTTTCATCAAAGTAGTAAAAAAAATGTGATTCTATTTATCAATTAGAATAAATATTGTGTATATTCTAAAAAACATTTTTTATAACGTAACATAACATTAAACTTTAGGCAAAACATCTCAGCTGGATCTGTCATTGAGAAACAAAATAACCTATAATATGCATTACGATGTTAACTGAGCCATCGAGGCATTATACGAGTAGCTATATTGAGAAGAACAATAATAGGTTCACAATTAGGTTTTACATTTCGCAACATGTGGGTTTCTTCCTATCGTTTATTTCATCAGTAACAAACGGAATAGGATTTTTCAGGTGGAAAAAATTTTTTTTAAGGGTAGATTACGCGTAACAGGGTTCGGCTCTCTTAAAAATTTATATAGAAAACCTAAATATTAGGACCCAAAAAAAATTGTGTCACTAGTCAGAGAGTTTTTCTAGTAGATGATATAAAGAAATTTAACCATATGTCTTAATATGATCCCGCAAATAAATCTTGCAATTGCTGAAAAATGCAAAAACGAGCATTTTCGTATTGTCATAGTCATGGCGTTCGTAATCTAACGTATGTACGAACGAATATTCTACTTTATTTTGACCTGCGCTCCAGCGCACTGTGAAGTAATGGTTGTGTGCGGAAGAGCGAGGCCGGCGATCGTGTCGCTGTGTACGTAGCGCTAAATAAATAATTCTCTCAGAGTAATGCCCCCTTAAAAGGGCAACAACATGTCGTATTACGTCGTTACAATTTATCAACAATTTTGTCGAGATTTTTATTTTTTTTAAAAGACGTCTCCCGCAGCAGTAGGCTAAAAGCCCTGTGTCGAGGGGGACTTTACACCTAGACCCGGAACAACAATTTGTGGATCACACAAAGTGGTTTTATAAGCTACGGGTCTTAATCTCGTAAATATTTTATTTTAAGGCTAAATACCTTTGTTTATTTCCCGACGTTGCGACCGTATTGCAACGGCCGTGGTCGTGGTCGCGAAAGCTTACGAACATATACACACAAAGTGGTGTCCCGTGTGGGAATCGAACCTGTGCAAACAGAGGCAGTCAAAGTCAGCTGATTATAACATATTTACAGGTCTCGTGCTAAACTAATTTTATAGCCATCCATTATATTGCGACTGGACTTGTAAAAGGGTGTCAATTTGAAACGAAAACGAATGCTTATAAAATATTGATTTAAAACAATGTAAGAAAGTTTATTTGTTGATATTAGAACATAACCAAAATCAAATTTATTGGCAAAATACTCATTTTGGTGCAACCTTTACAAAAAAATATTAATGTTCTACAAAACACTAAAAAATGAACTAGTAAATGAAAACATGTCCAATTGCAATAGTAACTGCACCAATTCAAACATTGATAGGTACTGTATAAAGTAACAGTATATTTGTGACAATTCATTAGATAAGTAGAGAAAATAATTCAGATTTGACACATTTTTCGGACATTTTAAAACGCCTGTCGCAATATACCTATGGGTTAAATTAATTATAATTAATTAAACACATTTTTCCGTTCCCGTCGTACAGCCTGTGCTCCGGCGCAGGTGTGCAGACGCGGTTATAAGAGTAAGTAGGTACCTTTAATGAAGGCAATGCATCTACCGGAGATACTACCCGTGCAGGATAGCTGCACGTCTTTGACATGCACTTTCCGCTCTTCCGGAGATCAAATCTTTTTTTTTTCGAAAGGAAAAAATGATATGATACTCTTAATTATACTTCTCTGACATTATTAAACTGACAAAAACTCAATTAATTAAGAAACTGGAAATAAGATAAGTTACATTTTTACATCATTCATCTAAACCATCATACAATTGTACCACCGAAACCCGTAGTTCAATCAAACAAACAAGAAAACAAACCCTTCACATTTATAATATTAGTACCTAAGTATAGAAGTATAGATTAATTGGGCACTCTACACCACAACCGATAAAATAATAATTAAATTTTGTATATTCCATAAAATACAATAAATTAAAATATTACAACTAAAATAACCGAATAAATAAACTGAATAACACATTTTAATCACGTGTTATTCAGTTCGTTTATTCTGATATCGGGGACAATAATAACAGGCCTTAAGGAAAAAACATGCCAAAATTCAAGCACAAAGATTGCAAGTTATGGTGCGTTTTAAAATATTTACAAAATGTAAAGAAACTGTCATACAATGGCAACTTCTTAGCACAAAGTCTTAAAGTATCTTAAAATATTGCCCTAGTAGGTATGAAAGTTGACGTACTAGGGTAGTATTTAATTAAGACAAATAAACTCAAATTTGTAATAAAAAATAGTGCTAAAATTAATGATAACGAATGTATTGTTATTTTTTTATTAAACCTCAAAAAATATTATAACAATAAATTTCTGACCATTCCTTGTATTTGTTAAATTTCCTAGGAGTCCGTGGAATAAATGATGTACTGGAGAATAGTTTGTATGCAGCGCGGAACTTGGAATGTTTGTGCATGTTTCACAAACTGGGGTTCCACGATGGAATCGAACCCACTAACTGTTACTTGTCATTAATACGCACTCCCACTGCGCCACCGAGCCAGACTGAAATAATAATTTTATAAACAAAGAGTCATTTATTAATTCATCAACGCTCAGGCAAACCATTAGATCTAGGAAACTGAAATGTTGCAAAGAGGTTTCTATTGTATAAACCTGAAAGAAAATAACGGTTTCAGGAAACTGGGGCCCTAAATGTAAGTGAACGGTCAAAAAACTAAAAAAACGGAAGCTTGTACCCACAGTCTTGTAGCCTGAGTCGGACTTTATATTAGTACGTAAGCAAGTCACTTTCGCAACGCTTTAACTTTACCCATTTAACTTTTTAATTATTTTTTCACATTCATATAATAAATAATTTTTAGTTACTAATTATTTTTTACAGGAAGTGCATATCAAAATGTTATTATTGTGTGTATTGATGATACAACTCCAAGTCGAGAAAATAACATATAAAACATCTTGAATCTTGTATAATCTTGCTGATATTACACCGCCACCGCAAGTTTGTGGCGGTTTAATGTATGGACGTTTGTTGCACTTTCACCTAAAAACCAGATACCGTTGCTGATAATGCGTTTTGATAAAACTTATAAAACGCATTAATATAGTTTATACATCGAAACATCGAATGGAACACACCTTATAAAGTGGAAACATAACACAGGTAAGGAGCTAGTATTTATAATAACTTGAAGAAAGCTCCACGTTGAAACCATTTACAAAGTACCTACCATCGTGGAAAGGTGTATGTACCTGTAACCTATAAGAAAACTATAATAAATTCATCATTTCATTTTTATTTATATTTTGGCCTTTAATTTATAAGAAAGCTTTGTTCCCTATTTTGTGTATAGTACCTACCTATCTCTTTGATGTCGGTGTACGCTTTTTCGGCGAAGGTTAGTTTTAAGTTGAAATTTACCTGTAAATCGGATCGGTCTTTTTAATATAATATCTTAGGACAACTCACACAACGCTATCTGATCCCAAACTAAGCAGAGCTTGTACTATGGCAAGCAGACAACCGATAAACATACTTATATATTTTTAAATACAAAGATATTATAAATAAATAACACTCCGACTCAGAATAGATCATCGTGCTCATCACACAAAGTTTTATCCTGGGTGTCAGATACACTTCCACTGCGCCACAGAGGTAGTCTTCAAATCTGTCGTTATACAGTTGAGTAAATAGTACATTCTTAACTTATTTTTGAGGTTCCATATTGATAAAGTATTACACCTTCCCTCTTGCGCCACATTTACACCTCTAACATCTCATAATCTGTAAGGTCCCAAACTAGACTGGGTCTCGGTCAGATCGCAACACGGCGCCGCGCGCCGGCGCCATAGCAAGTGGTTGTGGGTTCGATTCTTTACTAAGCTTTATAAGCTTCGTAAATATTAGTTCTGAGTCTGGCTGTTATGGGTGTAGTTTACGTTTGGTTATTGTATGTTTTAAATTCCCTGAAACACAGGGCTAGTACCTTAAGGGTATCTTTAAAAACCGAACTACATAGTGCTCGAACAAATTCGATCATAACCCAAAGGCGAAACGAAACGATTCCAGTTATAATAATAATAATAATAATAATATATCGGGACAACTCACATAACGCTATCTGATCCCAAACTAAGCAGAGCTTGTACTATGGAAACCAGACAACTGATAAACATAATTATATATTTCTAAATACATAGATATCATAGATAAATAACACCCAGACACAGAATAAGCCATCGTGCTTATCACACAAAAATTTATCCTGGGTGGGGATCGAACCCACGACCTCTTGCATAGCAGTTGGAAACACTCCCACCGCGCCACAGAGGCAGTTGGTTAATTAATTCGATTCTCGATAATCGAAGGTGGTGAAATAAATACACAAAACTACAACGAGGCGCGAGTATTTCCTTGTGATAACAATTTAAGTATATCGAATAGTTATCAATTACTATAAATAGCCAATGTGCAATTATATTTGGACCAGTTTCCACTCAAATTCCAAGAGCGAAACAAGGAAGACAAAATGTTGGACACGAAAGTGTTCACCATCATTGCAACTGTCATCGTCCTGTGGACTACGACTGGTAAGTTCTACATTTATTTCCCAAAGACCAAATAAATATTCTTTATTCGTCATTATTAATGACCAAATCACTGTTTGTTAGAAAATGTCCGTCTGAAAAAGAGCTTGATGCTTTTCCATGCAGCATTGGTTTTTAAGTTATATAGTAAAAGTTGTGGTTAGTTGTTGACATGTTTAATGCCAACTTTACAAAGTAATATCTAACTGGTGAAAAGAACAAGGCAATTATATCACGGCCTATTTTTAAAGTAGCCAATGCATTTAATTCAAATTTGAAGTATCGTTATCATTTAAAACCAAATCAGTATGATTATTTAATTCGTCTAATTTAAAAGGAACACCTTAATTTTTGACATCTATTCTATCTAATACATAACTTGAACGACTAATTCTTATTAATAATGTCAAACTTCTAAATGTAGCAGTTTTGTTTTCCTTAACTAACAACCCACCCAGGCTCCCAGGCCCCCAGGCCCCCAGGCCCACAGGCCCCCAGGCCTCCAGGCTCCCAAGTTTCCAGGCTTTTAAATATATTTGTACTAGCTGTCCCGGTGAACATTGTATTTTTACCGTTATTTTTTTTTACGTAAGAACCTTTTACAGTGTATTAGAAAACTAAAGAAAAAAGAATCAAAGAAATCGGTGAAGTCGTTCTCTACCCTCCACAGATTGTACCTATTCTAAGTTAAAGCCATGTCAAACTCCATTGTATAGTTTAAAAAGGATACGTACATGCAACCTACGTGACATAGACCTGTGAACTTGATACAAAAAAAAACTTTTAATGTTTTTTACTTTCAGATATTGTTCAGGGCAAGTACATTTACCATTCAGAAATCAATCGATGGGTGAAACAAGGCAAAGTCGTAGCAACATGGGAACAAGCTAAACTCCATTGTGAAAGTGAAGGTAAGTGGTCTATGATCGAATATGTAAATACAACTTGTCATATATAGACACCTCCTTCGCATGGAAAATGAAAATGATGAATGATCTCCAGCTCATTTTCATATTTGCGGTTTTGCACGCGCAGCGACGTCATTCCGATGTCATTCTAGTCGATTAGCGTTTCGCGCTAGGACCGTACGATTTTTTTTTTTGAACAAGACTACTTCCTCAGTAGGGTACTAGCTCTGTGTCGCGGGGAATTTTACAAACATACAAGTACGCCCAGACTCGGCACAACAATTTGTGGATCACACAAAGTGGTGTCGCGTGTGGGAATCGAACCTCTTGCGTAGCAGTTGGACACACTCCCACCGCGCCACAGAGGCAGTCAAATATATTACTTAACACCAAGTACATAATTGTTTTTAAACTTTCACGATGTTTACACATATTAGAATATTGTCGGGACTTAACAAGACTTAAAACGTCGGTAAATAAAATGTAGTACCTATCCAACATATTATAAGGAATGCACAAAGCTTTGTGTTTCTGTCCCATTTGGGAATGGGACCCCTTGCACCGGCATGCAGCACTGCAACTGCGCCATCAAGGCAGTTATTTTATTCACTTTAACGTAAATATTAGCGACAGAATTCGTTTTTTATATGCTTCAAAATGAAGTAACTAAAAATTAAATTTGAACTTTTCAAGCAGTGTCTTATTAGTATTTTTTCATGGAGGATTTTTTTTGTAGCCTTGTGACTCACCTATTAACCTAAATATTTCAATTTGTGTAACACAGGTGCGGTTCTGGCATCTCCAATTAACGACGAGCTAGCCCAGTATATGACGGCACTACTTGATCTTGACCATCACGAGACTCCGTATTTCATAGGGATCAAACTGATACAGAATACCGAAGTCTTCATGTCCATTGAAGGTAAATATTTTTTACTTTATTTTTCTTTCTTCTTTAACTTAATTTAATAAATTGTCAGGTTGTTCCATTTTCATACTATGACGTCTCATCCTATTTCTTAACTCACCCTAAACTAGACTTCCTAACTGGTCCAATTACATTATTTTAATAAAATTTATTTTTATTCAACCAACATGCATTCCTTACTTTACCTGTGGCTAATATTACCGAAAAAAGTACGGATAGCAAAACAATCTGAAATATTTTATTAGAATCTTATATAACGAATAGTTCTTTTTCTATTTGTTTGTACGTACACTCATTCACTACGAAATGCAATCTAATAAATATATATATATATATATATATATATATATATATATATATATATATATATATATATATATATATATATATATATATATATATATATATATATATATATATATATAATATTTAGTTTATTAATTTACTTGATATGTTTGTGTGAAGAAAAAAAAGATATTTTTATTTTTTTATTAAAACTTATGTTGACTTTTAAAAAATATGATTTGTTAAATTTGATGATGTTTTATTTATAGCGCAATATAAAAAGCAAAAATTAACAAACTTTAAACTATTTTATTTCTGCTTTTTTGTTTAGACCATCAACACAAACCTTAGAGAAAGGAAAGAGATATTTGAGGTCTAGTAACATAGTACAGAGAGGTGGTTCGATTCCAGCCCCGGTTTGGCATACGGAAGTCTCGAGTTCGATTCCAATTATTATATTATATTAATAAACCTTAGAGTTTTTGGGTGATTTCGTGATCGGTTGACCTAAATATACTTACAAGATAATTATAGAATTAAAAATAAATAATTACTGTCGGTTGAGTAGGAACGTAAATAGGGTGAGATAAAAAAATACAGTGTAAGATGAAACGTCATCGGATGGCGCCGGAACAACCCGTTGTTTCATCGTACGAACAACATCAGGTATTCTAAATGTTGATGATGTTCTGTTAGGCTGTGTTTTCTCGATATATATAGACATTCAGATCTTTGCTAAACAATATTTTGGGTAGGCTAGGCCATAACAGTATCAGTGACAACTGATACTGTTATGGCCTAGCGTGACGCTTAACATCAGGCGCACGACCTGCTCGTCTCCTCATTTAGTTGTACAACAAAGAGAATCAAACATACACGAGTTACCGAGTTCCATTTAGAGAAAAGTTTGACAGTTACATCTCCGTATATATTTGCAAATAATGTTTGTAATATAAACAAACTATATAAACAGTATCATTATGCGTAAATTTGTAGGTCAATATCATAAGGTACATAAGACTTCTATCAATTTATTCATATAGGTGCGAGCTTTTTTAACAAAAATTTGACCAGTATTATGAGTTTACCCATAAATAAGTTTAAGAATGTAGGCAACGGTCATCTTACACTGAGAATATATTATATAATCGATGCTTAAGTACCAAGTTGTAGAATGTCGAACTATGTAGTTGCTTGCTCTTTGTTTTATTTTTATTTATTTATTTTATTTTATTTTATTAGGATCGCCAACAAATGATACACAGATCTTATACAATAATAAAGTTACAAATTTACACACAGTTATCACACATAAAGTTACAACATACCTTGTGCTCATTCAATTACAGGCAACTACAGCTAGAAAGTAGCAACTCTGTTATACTAAAACTAAAATAAACTTATAAGAAACTATAAAATTATCGATAACAAAATTGTGAAATCAAAAAAGTAATAAAATTTAATAAATGGTTAACAATGCTTACTAACTTGTGCTTTTAAGGTATTCTAAATTTTTTTTTGTACTTATGTCTAGTATCACAAAAGATTTTTGTTACTTTATTCTCAGGTGAATTAGTTAAAATTGTACTTGAAGTATAGATTCCGCGATATAAGCCCCTTGACATGAAAATAAAGAAATAAGAAAAAGATTGGGCGTTTTTTTTTACTTAACTATTTTTTTTAACTTTTGTTATAAAGCGATGATAGTGTTATCCTAGCTACCATTTTTTTTGTAAATGTTAGACTCTATTTAGGTTTCTCAGTGAGATTACGATCTAGTCTATAGACTAATCAGTAATTTAGTTGTAACTTAAACTGCTAAGGTGATTTTTTTATTATATTGAATGTGTCCAAGGTAAGACAGTTTGTTCTTGTGTTCTTTAAGAGTAGCACTCACAGCATTTAGTTAATGCAAACGGTTAAATCCTCCTACTGCTAAGTGAATAAAGAGTTTTTAAATATAATTTGTCCTGTCTACACGCAAAGTTTTAAAGTCTGCGACAGATTTTGAAATAATTCATATTCGATGTTCTTATCTTCTATTATTTAATCTATACAAATAAATAAAAATGAAGTGCCTGTTTGTAATGACAGAATTTGACATTTGATCATATAATACTATAGGTGCAACGAACACTTAACCCATCACCATTTCACTTTTTCCATAAGTACCTACCTACATGCCACTGTATTTTTAAAGATACTATAAAGTAGTAATAGTGTCCTCAATCGTTCGGGTGTATCTCCCCATGTATCTCTTTATGTCGGAAACATTGCACGCAAATTGGTTCATAGTTGTGTTTGACAAAACTATGTTGAACTGTTACGAAGACCATTCATGATTTTCCTAATGAATAACCTTAACAATAATTCAATTTATCTAAAATTATGTAGCGAGGCAATAATTCAACTACTTCGTTTTGCGTCCTCTGCGTACTTAAAGCCTTACTGCGATCGCCAACCCGCTCGCCAAGCGTGGCGATTATGGCAATTACCCCCAGGATCTACAAACCAGTAGGTTCTACTGGAGAGACCCGTGCCCAGCAGTGGGCCATCATATGGGTTGATATGTTTTCCGGAGATTATATTAAGTTCCTAATTCAAGATTTTTTGTATCGATCCTGTACGATTCCACTCACTTTCTCACGGTCGTAATTTTTTAAATATTTGTCCCATTTATGTAATATAACAAAAACAAAAAATATCTGCTTTAAATATCAGAAGCGAAAAAGTATTTATTATGATAGAAAATAATTTGTTATTACAAACTGTGCATTAAAAATAAAATATCAAATTTTATTATAGGTAGAGATTCACTATTTTGGCAATAATGGCTGTCACATAGCGGTCACGGACTTTTTTGTTGATTTGTATATAAAACATATTTCCAGCATACATTATGTTCGTGTAAATGTAATGGTTTTCGCAGCGCACGCCAAAATATCTCGAAGATGGCAGAATGTTATCCGACTTTTTTGACAGTTTTTGTTGTATTTTGGCCAATTTACGCAATATCTTCATAAATTATACTCTTTATGTTATTTTAAGGTATAAGCTACATTATTGTACAGTTTTATTTAAATCCATACAGTAGTATTTGCGTAAAAGTGTAACAAAACATAGATCCTCACAAACTGTCACATTTACAATTAGTAGGGATAGAAAGTTCATAATATTTAGTCGAAAATTAATAACATCTCCATCATAGGCAAAAAATGAAAATATTTTATTGAACTGATATATTTACAAAGTTATAGATTAAAGAACTTTAAATTTTCGGCACCAAAGCGACTACCAATTCACGGTCTACGTATATTCTATGTTGTTTGTAACTCATTCATAATGTAACAAGATTTTACTGCAAGCTATGGCTGCTATAAAGAAATTCTTTTATTTAAACATAATATATTGTCAATTCCTCAAATCTAGATCTAGAGCTCATTATTCACATCTATAGCCTTCCTATCCAAGTGACATCTAGGGCTTTATGAAATGAATATTTGCTTGGTATAAGTACATGCAAATATGCACTTAGCTAATGATCTCAAGATAAAAATCTCTTGTCGTACGACACTTTGCAATAACATTAAAGAATTTATAATAAGTTATGAAACATTTTGTGTAAAAAAAATGTAATCTTAATGTGTATAATAGGTACCTGTATTATGAAGTCAGTGATTACAGAGATTCATTTTTACAATGGTCTTGTTTCCTCTTCCAGGTACACTATTAGATGACTTACCGGAGGCGATCATCAATAAGATAGACAAGTTAGATCCAAGAGAGGGCGACTGCTTGGGAATGAGTCGCAGTGACATACATGTGGTCCCGTGCTGGGCTCGACTGCCCTATCTATGCTATTTGAATACAACCACGGACTCTCCAATATATGAACCAAGGACGTCACCACGACCAGTGGCGGAGCCGCATCAATTGACGTCTCGTTGGCCTAGATGGTTTCAACATAGAACATCGACAGAATCTTCAATTGACGCATCAACAAACGATTCGACGGTCGGGCCAACCAATTGTGGTTTTGGTACGAGTTTTTCATTATTATGTTCTTTTGTTTTGTTTTTCTACACACTCCTAAACAAAATTAACTGAATAAACAATAGTGGCCCCACCGGCATCGGGTATCGATGGTTAGGGCTCCAGAGAGAGAACTTCCCTAGCAGTACGCGCCGTACCGAGGAGTACCGCCTTCTGCACCAGTACCTTGACCCAGCTACCCCGTGCGAGCTCGTCGCAAGGAGCCCTTATTATTATACTACCTTGTGATCCACAATAACTATATCTAATATATAAAATTCTCGTGTCACAGTTTTCGTTGCCATACTCCTCCGAAACGGCTTGACCGATTCTGATGAAATTTTTTGTACATATTCAGTAGGTCTGAGAATCGGCCAACATCTATTTTTCATACCCCTAAAAGTTTGTTTGTTTGTTTGAACGCGATAATCTCAGGAACTACTGGGCTGCATTGAAAAAATAGTTTATTGTTGGATAGCCCATTTATCGAGGAAGGCTATAGGTTATAACATCACGCTACGACCAATAGGAGCGGAGCAGCAATGAAAAATGTTATAAAAAAAAGGAAGAAAAAAGGGAAAATTACAATCTATTATTCATGCCCCTAAGTGATAAGGGTTATCCACCCCTAACATTTATAACTATACTATAACATTAGAAGAGAGAGAAGAGTTTGTTTGTTTGTTTGAACGCGATAATCTCAGAAACTACGGGTCCAAATTGAAAAAAATATTTTACTTTTAGATAGCCCATTAATCGAGGAATGCTATAGGCTATAAAACATAGCGCTACAACTAATGGGAGCGGAGCAGCAAGGAAAAATGTTGCAAAAATGGGGAAAATTTACGCAGACGAAGTTGCGCGGGTCAGCTAGTATATGTATATAATTAATCTTGTATGGCCAAGCTTGTTGAGGTTTTATTATTTTCATGTATACTATAGAGTTTCTACTACAATCACTTTGAATTGAAAGCTTTTACATTTGAGATATACGAGTATATTCCAAAAAACATTCAGAACAACCACCACCAAATGGAACCCACACCATGAATAACACCTTCGCGGCCCGGTATGGTGATTGAAAGTCTCAGTATCGATTCCGGCGTCTGAACGGTTTTTTTCAAATGCAATTAAAAATTCAAATTCTTGTATTAATTATATGTTTAACCTTGATGACTCTGATCTGTCACGTCAAATCAAATCAAAGTCTAGCATTTCCGTATTCGTGGACTATAGATATTATTTTCATGTCTTCAATCAACATACGAGTAAATCAACTTAGATAGAACTGAAATTGTGTTAGGTCATATCTGGGGATATTCTTTAATTAATCTGTTTGTCTACGTATTCGACAGTTTTTAAGGTTTCATGAACCTACTGGTCAGTGGAATACTGACATAAGTTAATTTCCTTTACTCCTTAGTTGGTTGACAGAATTGTCTCCCTGCCTGCATCTGCATGTCAACTGAAATCCTAAAACTGGCGTTTGTAAATTATGATGAACTGTGCTCTTTATCTATACATATACTTAAATTGAATTTCACGTGTCTGTACATGGTCGAACATAGTAAAAAAAATGGACGATTATTTAAATGCATTGTTACATTGTTAGAAATTAACTTATTTACTTTAGTCATTTATTTTTTTATAGTAATTATTCACGTTTAATAAGTACCTATCTAATATATAAAATTCTCGTGTCACAGTTTTCGTTGCCATACTCCTCCGAAACGGCTTGGCCGATTTTGATGAAATTTTGTGTGCATATTGGGTAAGTCTGAGAATCGGACAACATCTATTTTTCATCCCCCTAAGAGTTTGTTTGTTTGTTTGAACGCAATAATCTCAGGAACTACTGGGCCGCATTGAAAAAATATTTTATTGTTGGATAGCCCATTTATCGAGGAAGGCTATTGGTTATAACATCACGCTACGACCAATAGGAGCGGAGCAGCAATGAAAAATGTTGTAAAAAAAAAAAGGGAAAATGTACGCAGACGAAGTTGCGCGGGTCAGCTAGTAATATATAATATTGTATGCACTGTTGAGAGCAATATATCGTGATTAAAATATAAAAACATGGTACATTGCAATTATGCAGTATTCGATATTGTCTAGAATTTATTGTTTGTTGCAAAAACATTGTCAGATTACGTTCCACAAAAAACATGTCGCGCCATCTATGAAATCAAATTGACTTTACAAACATACAAATCACGGACACAAAGTGGTGTCCCATGTGAAAATCGAACCCACGACATTAAATTAATTCTTTGTTTGTTATATTCGGTTAACTATCGTAAGTTTGTAGTTTGAATGAAAGCGTGCTTGAGTTCGGTATATAGGTAAGTACCCTACCTACGAGAAGAGTTATTGTACCTATTAACCCAAATGTTTTATGTCATAAAATAAATAATAATATAAATATCTAAAACACAGTCGACAAGAGTAGTATTTGGTACTTATTTGTTTTCACAATATATCGTTATTATATATCGATAGCTCCAGTGAATAAGGACCCTGAGTTCTTTCAACGTACCTCGTAACCTCACTTCTTTACTCACGTTCTTTTTTTCCGTTTTCGTGGCAAGCCCGTGCGAACTGGCATGCGCGGTGCGCTCAAAGATGTCCACAGCGCATGCGCGTTGATGCAGCTCTCTGACAAGACTTAAGACGTGATTTTGACAGTTCGCGCGGACGACGACTTGCCGCGAAAACGAAACAAAAGAACGTGATTAAGGACCCAAAATGGAAAGGAAAGAATGAGGCCTTTGGCAAATGGCAAACAGATTAAGTTTTCGATATCGACTCAACCGAGTTGTCTTTTAGAAATAAGTAAACTGTTAAAATGTCTGTGTAAAGGCTTACTATATTATTATTATATTTTCACAGTGTTTTTGGGTTAATGTGTTTGTGAATGAGGGCTATCGTTTTTGTGCTCACCAGTTAGCGCCACTGTTGAGTCTGGTCTGATAATCTGATCTAATACCTTAAAACCGTGATGTATACTTAAACAGCACGGTCCCGTTTTATTAAACACAAAGGTGGACTTAAGTTTTTAAAAGATAAAACAGAGACAATTAGTAAATATGCGCAAGTTGCACCTGCTTATAAAGCACTGACATTCATTGACCCGTAACTAATAAATGCCAGAATTACTTTAATTAGTCTCAGGTACTTAAAAGAATCATAACAATAGTTGACATTTCGGAGTCCAGACTCCACACTAGCCCCTTTAACGGCGAATTCATACACAATTGCTCTGAATTAAAGTCAATATCATCAATAGATGGCGCTGAGTTAGTATATGATGGGATTTTTGTTTTATGCTGTTAAGGTTCTTCGATGCTGAATCATATCGCGGTTCACTCGACAGAACTGTTTCCAACATATTTACACAGAAGTTATATCGTAACATAAACTATCTTAATTAAATCCGATTTTCACGCGAACGAAGCGGGCACAGCTAATAAAGAATAACATTTTACCAAGGTCAATAATATATTTTTTGCAGGGTACAAACGTTATTCTTTGGGTAGTTGCTACAAAGTGCACGACGAATGTAGATCATGGCACGAAGCAAAATCTATTTGCTCTGATGAAGGAGGACACTTAGCTATAATCAACGATGCGAATGAAGCAAAATTTCTTAAGAGCATAACCTTTGGAGATAACTACGAGTACAAGCGCAGGTGGATAGGTCTTAGTGAAAGAGGCGATGGCTGGCACAGTGTTCATGGTAAGATTTTATCTATGGTAAGATTTGTTCATGTTAGAAAATATAGTGCACTTAGACTAAGTCAGAAAACTGCTATTTGATAGTTATGATCATACAATGTGTGTGTGACGAGCTACCTATCTACCTAAAAGATAATTATTATGAGTCAAACGTAACAAGAAAATATTGAGTGTAGTTAAAATAATCTAGCAGATTTTACAAGACCCTTTTTATGTTTCAGGTGATCGCGTTGACCAAATATTTCATGTCTGGTCTTACACCGTATCCGGATTTCCATGCGGTGTACTTAAGAACGATGGGTTGTTGGATGACCAGAGCTGTAACTTTAAGTATGGTTTCATCTGTGAAATAAGGTACCTGAAACATTATTAACACCGAGCAACTGAATTCGATCTTGTGAATAACGTTACGTACATATGTATGGTCATAATACTATTGCAAAACTAGTTATTGTAGAAAACTTAAAAGGGTGTTGTTATTTGGTAAGTAAATCAAAATATTTTAATTTTATTCTCACAGTACGCAAAAATCGTCAACAATGGACACATACGAGTACACACCTCGGGCGTCGCCGTCGCCGGACCCGTATACGAGACCAACAACGACGGGAACCGTTTGTGGGTCTGGTAATTAATACATGTCTATACTTGCACAAAACGGAGTAGCACAAAAAGGAGTTATGAATTTTATTGCCTTCTTTATATATATACAGAGTACCTAGATAATTGAAATTGTTAGTAAACGGCAACAAGCGATCGTACTTCACTAAATTATTTAAGGTTATTTTCGTTTTTATGAGTTGTAATGTTAGTGATCGTCATGCTCACTAAAATATAATTCATTGTCAGCAGGCGCAGAATTTTCTGTTGCACAGAAACTTCTGAGCCTGTTGACTTTACGGGACTATGGGATAAATACTTTTCATCACCAGTGAAGACATAATACCTATGGGGCAGTAGTATAGTTAGGTACACATGGTTTAATCTATTACATTTTGGACGACCCTTAAAACTATGAATATAATTCGTTAAGTTAAGAAAGTTGATGAAATTGTGAAATTTTTGCGTAGTCATTTGATGAAATTCGTTTACAGATAGAGCTAGGCTTGAATAATTATGACGACAAGGGCGAAGAACACTTACCAACCAACTTATATATACTTACCAATTTATTATATACTAGCGGACGCCTCGCGGTTTCGCCCGCGTATTTCCCGTTCCTGTGGGAAATTCCTGTAGGAATACAGGGATAAAAAACAGCCTATGTCACCCGGGGTTAGTGTAGCTTCACAACGTTGCAAGAATTTTTCAAATCTGTCTACTAGTTTCGGAGCCTATTCAATACAAACAATCAATGAAATATTTCCTCTTTATAATATTAGTTATATTATATTATATTACATACGACAACTACGAGGTAGGTAATTGCTACAAAGTGCACGACGTTTAACTCTAAGGTCGTTGATCATCACTTACACATACACTTGATACTTACTGTTGATAATATTACATTATTTCATCTCCAGACGAACTAACTGAGGCACAAGATTAATAGCCCCAATTGTTTAGATACTGTTAGAATTGTTTAACGTTTGATCGACTTACGAAGATAATGAAAATATATAGGTAATGCGTGAAGTTAGTTGATGAAGTTTGTTCATAAATAGAGCTAGGCTTGATTAGTGACGACTGACAAGGACGACTAGAACACTTACCAATCTATTTTAATTTTGTAGGATACGAATTCAACTACGAGCTAGGTAGTTGCTACAAAGTGCACGACGAATATAAATCGTGGGACGAAGCAAACTCTACTTGCTCTGATGAAGGAGGATACTTAGCTGTAATCAACGATGCGAATGAAGCAGAATACCTTAAGAACATAACCTCTCGACCTGACGATGAGTACAAACGCAAGTGGATAGGACTTCGAGAAATAGACGGTGACTGGCGCAGTGTTCATGGTAAGATGTTAGGTTTAACTAGGATGATAGGGCGTTTCGAATTGGTACATAAAATTTAAACACCATTTTTGGCAATATTTAACACTTTTCTTGTAGTTTATATTTATTATATGGTAATGCAGGTCTTATTCGTTTTTTTCACTTTAATTCGGGTAGCAGCGTCTTCTCGCGGACAGTTTTATTACAAAATAATAACCGTCCCTAGGAGACTTGATGTCAGGTTGTCAACCGGCGAAAAAAAGCACAAGCCAAATCCAGAAGTAATATATAGGTATTTTACAAAACAGAAATATATTGCGCGGATCCCAAATAACTGCTACTATGTTCGATGTACGGTAGCTACTTCAAACAGTATTTTTGACTATATCAGATAACTCCTATAATGTAGTTAACAAGCATGTGTATCTAATCAGGTCACCTATATCTACATAAACACATTATAAACTAAACCGTTAAAAGCAAAAATTTACTACCGCACTCAAAGTCGTTTAATGCTTACCTAAATCATTCCTTGGTAAAGATTTTGTTTGTCAAAATTTTGCAAAGAAATTATATAAGTAAGCATTACACTACTTTGAGTGCGGCACAATGTTCTGAGGTGCGGCAGTAAATTTTAGGTAATTTTATTAAAGATAATGTCAAAGATAAGACAAGACACTCTTTATGTTTCAGGTGATAGTTTCGAGCAAATATTTAATATCTGGTCCGGCAGCGCATCCGGACTTCCTTGCGGTGCACTTAAGAGTAATGGGCTGTTAGATGACCAGTACTGTACCTTTAATTACCGCTTCATCTGTGAAAAAAGGTAAACCATTATCAATGCAGACCAACCGCACTGCTAACATAATTTTATAGTAGAAAACAGAAAAATGTGAGTTGTTAGTTAACTCTAAATGTTTTAACATACTTTGATGTTATTCTCGCAGCATGCAAACGTTAACAACTCGTACATACACACCTCGATACAAGTTATATTCCACACGCTTACCGCCGAGGGAGACGTCCGTGGCATCGACGCCGGCACCGACTAGTTGTGGATCTGGTAATTAATACAACATGCCAATATTTGTACAAAACTGTAGCGTAGATATTTGGTAAACACAATGTATATTCCAACACAAAACTGACTCGTAGTGTTATAGATATGAGATATATTATCAAAGTATAAGTATAAGTGGGAGTGTGTCCGACTGCTACGCAAGAGGTCGTGGGTTCGATTCCCACCCAGGATAAAACTTTGTGTGATGAGCACGATGGTTTATTCTGCTCAGTTTGGAATCAGATGACGTTGTGTGAGATGTCCCAAGATATTAAAAAAAAAAAAAACTGTTGAGAAAATTGAAACATTAAGAATTAAGATATCCAGAAAGTCTAAAACAGTGCATTTGGTTGTAGCCTTCTACAGAATGTACTTAAATGGTCAAGGGTCGTTGATACACACACACTTGACACTTACTGTTGATAATATTACATTATTTCATCTCCAGAAGAACTAACTGAAGCACAAGATTAATAGCCCCAATTGTTCAGATACTGTTAGAATTGTTTAACGTTTGATCGACTTACGAAGATAATGAAAATATATAGGTAATGCGTGAAGTTAGTTGATGAAATTTGTTCATAAATAGAGTTAGGCTTGATTAGTGACGACTGACAAGGACGACTAGAACACTTACCAATCTATTTTAATTTTGTAGGATACGAATTCAACTACGAGCTAGGTAGTTGCTACAAAGTGCACGACGAATATAAATCGTGGGACGAAGCAAACTCTACTTGTTCTGATGAAGGAGGATACTTAGCTGTAATCAACGATGCGAATGAAGCAGAATACCTCAAAAGCATAACTACTCGGCCCTATGATGAGTACAAACGCAAATGGATAGGACTTCGAAAAATAGACGGGGACTGGCGCAGTGTTCATGGTAATATTTCAGGTTTAACTAGTGTATCGGTACTACGAACTTTTTGACTATATTTTCCAATATATCAAATAACTTTTATCTTGTATTTCATACATAGTATATAATACATCTAGCTAAAAAATAACAAGCAAACATTTAGTGATGTTAAAAAAATACTTAAAAAATAAATACAAGGTACTTAACTAATAAGCAGAAAATAATCAAAAAATATAAACATGTTGATGTTGATGCCATGAAATAGTAGTTCTTATGTTTGATTTGGCACCAACTTTAAAATGTTTATGTTTGGTTTTTATCATAAACAAAAAAGTTATACCTGATTTTACCTCAATGCTTGCAAGGTTAGAGGTACTCCAATAACAACTTTGACAGAAATGAGAGTGTACTGTTCTACACTGAACACATCTGTGTTCTATGTAGACATTGTTTACGCAATCACACATCGTGTTGTGTGATTGCGTAAACAATACCTATACAAAGCTCAGACACTACAACAAGATTTTTATTTCATTATATCATATTAAAAAAATGAAAATATTGTAAACGTGCAGAGTTATAAGCCACTAGCTGACTCGAGCTCATTTCGTTGGTGACACTTACAAATAACGTGGCCATTTATTGGTTAAAGAATTTTCAAAATCGATTCAGTAGATTACCAGAAATTACCTCCTACAAGCACACAAACGTTAAATGTTTGAGTGTTATGTAGGTCACTACAACGTCTTTATAATATTAAACATAGCCACTAAAAAAACAGAATGTTAGGTTTTATACTTAGAAATTGTAAGCATTTCAAAAATATCTCCACAAAAGTAACATTATTTAATACTTTAGTTCGACCAGAACTCGAATATAGTAGCCATGTAGCTATTACAATGCTTCCCATTACAATGTACAGACTAAAAAGGGTCCCGAATAGATTTGTGTATAATTCAACCACAATTGTAATAATGCAAAGGTTCTTAAAAGCTATGAAGACCGTCTTAGCCTTTTTCTGCCTTGAAGATTGTAGATACCTTCTTGACCAAACGTTTTTGTACAGGCTTGTTCTGGGAGTCTTGGATTGCCCTCAACTTCTCAATCAGACCACATTTAACACACCTCTGAAATTATCCCGTGGAACTAGATACTCTATCTTTGTTCCAAAGAAGCGAAAAATAACCTAGGTTACTATTCCCCGATCATCAGGATGCAGTCACAATGTATCACTATCAGTAAAATCAATGAAGACATTTTTAAAGCGACGTTTCTTAACATATTATCTAAATAATTAAAATTTAATTGATATTGACATTGTCTATAATAAATTTACCAGATTTACCTACGCTATTGTTAACAATAGTAAAAGTAATAGTTTTAAAATTTTATAATCATAATAATTTTGTATTAATATTGTAATAGTATCAACATTGTAATTAATTAATTTTGTCTTTAACCATAATTACGTGCATGCCGTGGCAACCTGTAAGTACGATAGCATCTAACACTTGATATAAGTTCTAGCATTAATGAATGTTATACGGTGTATATCGTGTTGGTTGTCTAGCAGGCTGTCTAAATTCGTATAGCTGGCTGTCTTGTGTTCTTCGCAGTATCGTGCCCAGTACGTCGCGTTGTACGACTTGTACGTAATACATGGCGCGGCCGATGCGACAATATTCTGAGTGCGCGCGCAGCTTACGACAGTCGTCGGCCGCGCGCGTCTGCCGCTTACCTCGGAAACGGCACCATACATTCTTAAACTCTGACTATTGTCGCATCGGCCGCGCGCGTCAGTCGCTTGTCGTAAGCCGCGCGCGACTCGCGATCGGCCGCGATGCACGGAAATGAACCTTTAGAGTAATAAAACACCTCTATTGGATTGTGTTACTGATTCTGAACCAACGACTATCGAGTATAACGTTATTTAGTTCTTTTTACGTTATATTGTTAAGTTTCGTTGTCTTGCTTCAAAACTCATTATCAGATTTTCACGAAATTTATTGGGACCTTTTCGGAATAAACTTCTTTCGAAGAAATTTTGAAAATCCGTCTATAAATGAAAGAGTTAAGCCCGAACAAAGCTAAAAAAATATAAACATCCGAATTGTTAACTCTTTTTTGAAATCGATTAATACCTAATTTCGAAGATTTCACCAGACCGTTTTGTAATGTTTCAGGTGATCGTGTTGAGCAAATATTTAATAAGTGGTCTAAGAGCGCATCCGGACGGGCGTGCGGTTCATTCAAGAGCAATGGGTTGTTGGACGACCAGTCCTGTACCTTCAAGTATCGCTTCATCTGTGAAAAAAGGTAAACCATTATAAAGAAACCAACAGAATTCGATCTTGTGAATAATGTTACATATCACTTTAAGGATAATACTCTCGTAAAACTAGCTACTGTAAAAATCAGAAAAGTCGTATAATTGTTTATGAACTGAAAATATATTAACATAATTTAATGTTAACAATATGTTATTACATTTGAAAGAAAAATTTGAAGTTCAGACCCAGGAATCGAACTCGCGACTTTCGATCGCTTTACATTCGATCTTTATAATAATTTGATGTTATTCTCACAGCATGCAAGATTCATCAACACCAGACACACACGAGTACACACCTCAGTACAAGCCTAGTTCCACACCATTACCGCGCACGTTGTCGCGCACGACGCCGATGGAGAACTACGATTATAATTATGACAACTAGAAAATAAACAATGTATTTACTTATAACAACTCCATCTAGTGGTATTTAATCTATTTTGGTCTCAAGCTCCGTTCATTTCACTGCATTATGTTTAAAACAAAAAAAAAACACTTTGTAAACACATCTTGGTTTCGTACAAATGCTATTAAATACTTCAAACACTCTTAGACTATTTAACTAAATAACATTTCAATTTTATCTTCAAAACAGTTATTTGAAAAACAACACACGTGAATACTATCTACGTTCTTATTAATTATTTACTTCCGTCTCTTCTTTTTTGGTTATGATGGACCAGATTGACTTTCCTCTTGCTCTAAGGCGGGATCAATGTGCACATGCTTATCAGCAAATGAATTATCGTTTGTTACGACATCACTCGGTGACGACTGGCTTACGGTTGTCTCAACATTTTTGTTGTCATTTTTCAGCGATTTTCTGTTATTCAACCATATAGTTCTAGTAGACATAATCTGTCGAATTTCTTTTTCTTTGATGATATATAACAAGACTTATCTGGAGACATGTATGTGCCCTTGCAGTTTACGCATTAAAAATCTGTAACTTGGCGATTTTCACTTCGGACATGTTATCTTTTTAGTTGAGCAAAATTTTAGCAGGTGACTCCAACAACCTGAGCATTGAGATACGGGGAAAGTATATGGTTCCACTTTAAGTCTACATCCATACGCGTGCACGTATGGAGGCAAAGTGGAACTTTTTGAAGCATAACCGGATAGTTCTGATGTCAATCCATTTATTCGTATCGCCTTATCTTTTTCCTGACTGTGGATAAGGGGTTATGTGTTTGACGTGTATGTATCTATGTATTTATCCTTTTAATGTTCTTATGTAATAAATTATACGTCATTAGATTTATTTGAATGACGCGATTGTCATTCAAATAAAGGGTACATAAAATCCTTTAAAAAAACAATGAAAGTGATGGTTTTATGCGATATAATGTGCGGGCTGCGATTTATTTTTTCTAAGACCCTTGAGCGTCGTATCAAATCAAAGAGCTTTAAAAGGCGAGTTCCAAAATATACAGATATAAACTACTATGCTTAACAAAGTTTGGAGTGACAAATGGGAGTGCCGGCAGAAGTGAAAACTTAAACATTAACGTTGTGCATTTTTGAAAATTTTGGAATGGTTAAGGATGGAAGGTTATTTTATCAGTATAAAAGTACTATCATTTAAGTAGTTAAAGATAAGATAAAGATAAAGATAAAGATATATTTATTTGTCGTAACATGTGTAGAATCAGGTGTTACTATATAAATGGGACAACATGTTCTGTCTGTTAAGACGTACAAATATTAAATATTACCTACATTTCAATGTAAGACAAATATAATACTCATGAAAAATATTAGCAACTATACAGGATGTCTTTGAAATCAGTCGACAAATTGATAGGGGAGTATCAGCACCGTTAGTACTTACATTATGCATTGACAAATTGCGAATTTAAATTGTAAAAAAAACATCCGATTTTATTGCTTAAAACGACGGTGACAGGTCTATTAAGGTTTAGTAAACTAAAAGAATCAGTACAGTATCATTAATTCCATATGTCTAAAACTTAAACAAATAAATAAAATGAACAAAGTTTAAAAATCGTACGACGCGCTATAAAAATCATATGATCATAATTTCGTAAAAACGTAGTTCATTCAAAGGGTCATTGATCATAAACACCAAATAAAGAAAGTACAGAAGGTAACATTCAAACAACGCGCTCAATAACAACGGACACTTAAACACCGTTCACGGACACAAAATCTCGCGTCGCCTTCCGAACTACGTGGTCTAAAGTGATATTTATACCCTGTTCCATGTGAACGATGTGTATGTGCGCGTCGCTACGTATGAACGTTATCTTCTGTACTCTCGGTGTTTTGTGTAATGCACTCCCGACGACAAACCCGATCGGGGATTCCGCCGGCCGGCACGTGTAACGCGGGTGGTGCCGCTGGGGGGAATGAAACATACCGATATCGATACTTTTTCGAAATCACATACTTGTAAAGTAGCATTCTTGAATGTAAAGGATTGATATTTTTACAAGTGTTAATAGCTTTTTAGAAAACTTCTAGTACGTTCGCATACTCTATCCAGTATTAGTAGTATATTATTGGGCATTCTATTCCACCTGTCGCTCTACGAACTACGTTCGCTATCGCTCCGAACGGTGGAATAGAACGCCCAATTCGGATTATGCGTGAAGAATTGATTGGTATGTCACAGACGATTTGTATGTAATAAAATCGACTTCATAAATGTTGTAATAGAAACAGACTTTACAATAAGTATAATAAAAAGGCATTGTTTTGTAGTTTGCTTTTGCGTGCGCCACAACTAGTGGTACAATCGTCTGACACGCAGACTCTTGCACTTATCTAGTGTGTTTTATTTCATCGCAGTAGCAAACAGAACCAACAGGCATTGAACCAAAAAGGCATTGTTTTGTAGTTTGCATTTGCGCGCCTCACAACTAGTGGTACAATCGTCTGACACGCAGAGTCTTGTACTTAGTGTGTTTTATTTCATCGCAGTAGCAAACAGAACCAACAGGCATTGAACCAAAACGGCATTGTTTTGAATTTGCTTTTGCGCGCTTCACAACTAGTGGTACAATCGTCTGACACGCAGACTCTTGTACTTAGTGTGTTTTATTTCATCGCAGTAGCAAACAGAACCAACAGGCATTGTTGTGTTTATTCAATGAATCATTTATAATAAAACACAGACAAACTGTAACAAAATATGATTTATTAATTAGAACTAAACACAGGATTATTGTCGAATAGACCATCGACAGACTGCACTAAGGCCTGCAGTTTGCGCCATTGAGTGGAGTCTTCATTAGTCCCAAATTTTATTCGGACTAGCGCTTTCTTCCATAGTTCTTGGGATTCAGTGTTGCGAGCATCGGTTGAACGATAAACTTTCAGATCGATGTAGAAATCCCCAGTTGTCTGCGAAGTACGTCGCTCGTTGCCATTCGCTACTCTGTTGACGAAGAACGATGACAGCACTGGCGATGAAAAATCTTCATCGTTCGCCTGACCGCGACTGATCCCAAATACATCGGATGACTTTGCTTTTTTTCTGAAACAATAGCGTTGAATGAGTTTTAACATAAATTGTAACATTTGATAAAGACTTATGTTGTATAGTGATTGTAAACAGAATGTTCAATCATACCTATAGGTACGTATGCTAAAGACATTAGACAGACTGAAATCGTAAGATGCATAAAAAAATTACATTAGAAATACTTGAGTTGTATATTAAGTTACCTAGAAATCGTTGATGTTGAGCACGACTTGCGTTTGCCTGCGCTGACTGTAGTAGAGCTGCCACGGGATTTTGTTTTCTGTTTGGTATTGTTCACTGGTTCCAAGTCTTCCCACTCAGATTCATGTCTGAAATAAAGGTATAAAATTAGTGTAAATGTTACACTTAACAGACTGACCAGAGATTCGAATTATTTGTGTTTAATACTTACATATTTTTCACGGTTTTGTGTTTATTGATTAAGGCTGGCTGATATTGTTCACACTCAGATTCAGACCTAGAATAAGGACATATACATTTTTATATACCTTCAAAAGTCATTAACAAAACTTGAACAACTAGGTTTGAATAACAAAAAAAATCGAAATCGGTTCAGAAGATAACAAGAGTTAATAATTGTTTGCTTCGCTATCATGGTTCAAGTAAAAAATAATCTGTAAGGAATTTAGTTAGCACAACATACACATTAAAAGTTCGTTCCAAGTAGGTATGTTTTTAATACTCACATTTTTTCGGTCGGTTTGGTACTCGCAATCAAAATGACTACAACTGTTAGAGATTGTTTCGACTGGGTCTTCGAAATGTTTGTGTTGAAATCCCTGTGTATCACGCTGATTATAAACCAAAACCTTAAAATAATTTACCATGTTAAAAATTCACTGCTACCTAACGAAACCATCGTAAAACAGAACTTTTTATTTTGATCGTATTATGAACAAACAAAAGACAATATTTTAGTATTATAGACTGTTGATGCAGCTAAAACATCTAGGGCTGTCGTGTCGATTTCAATAATTACAAAGCGTTTTGATTACATGAATAGCATGCGGGTGAATTCGCGTCAACCTTAGCCAATATAGCTTATTAGACAAAACACATTTTTGCTGTATGGAAATATTTAATTAGGTGAGGCACACGTGTAATTTTTGCGCAATAGATATCTAACATAAAATAGGTATATATTTTAAGTATTTCAGTATACTAAAAATAAATGCACGACATAACCTCGTGACATCAGTACAACGTTATTTAATTTATTCATTTTTTTAATAAATTTGGTAAATAAGATATACTGTTACTTTTAAGAGTAAAGCTGAGGACAGTCAGATCAAGGAATTGAGCACATATTGCAGGTAAAATAAAAACAAATTAAGATTTACTTCACAAATACCTGCTTGCCAGTTACATGCTTCGAACTCTAGACTTATTATTATAATTATCAGAGGACAGTTAAATAAAGGAATTTGGCCACATACATATTGCAGGTAAAATTTAAAACTTGATATTTAACTTTTTCGTACATAATATAGACACATACCTAATATATAATATAAGGAATACTAAGTATATTTTATTTATTTTTGTTTCAGTAATATTGCGGTAAACTCAAATACCTACATGCCAGTTATATGCTTCGAACTATAGACTAATTATTGTTATCAAAGGACAGTCAGATCAGGTCAGAATTGTTACAGAGGTGAAAAAAGTCCTGTTGCGATTCCAGTTACGTTGTTTGTTGTTTATGTATTTAATGCTGGGAGTTACTTGTAAGTATTAATCTCTATTGTAATTTGTTATTTTATTTGAGGGTTAATCAATAAGTGATTGAAAAAGTAAAACCAAATAATGCCTCACTGTTCAGTTTGCAGATTGTTTGTAAATAGTCGTTGTTGGTCTAGTCATTTACGTAGCAATAATCATAAAAATAATAGTACGACCCCTATGTATGATAACATTGCTGTTATTAATTCTTCGTTTAAACAACGTATTGTGAGTTACAAAATAGCTGCAACTGGGAATCAAACCCAATATTTCCCGGAGCAGTTTTTGAATAGTATAAGTGAACAAGTAAAATATCTTATTGATATTTCATTACAGAAACACACATGTATTAAAACAAATTTCGAATTATTTTCTTTTTTTCTAATGTTTAAAAATGATTTACAGGAAATTAAATCATTTACTTCAAAAAATTTAATCATACTTGTTGATTATGATTTCGATACAATTTATAAATCAGCAGTAAATTTATTGTTGAAAAAAATTGAAGAGTTTCAGGAGAGAGATAGTGGTTGGTCATTTTTATGCAATTCACATTTAGAAATAAATATTAATAAATTTCAGCCTCTCGGTGGATCAAAGTTTGTAAATTTACCGAAAATAATAAAAAATAAAAGGGCTTGTTTAAATATTCGGAACAAAGATAAATTTTGTTTTCTATGGTGTATCGTGGCTGCCTTATACCCTACGACGCGACACCCTGATAGAATTACATCCTATCCTCATTTCCGTAATGTTTTAAATATTAACGATTTAAAATACCCTATCACTTTTGCGGACATAGCAATTTTCGAGAAAAATAATCCCTTTTTAAATATATTCGTATATGGATTAAAAAATGAAAAGACAATCGTGGGGCCTTTGTATAAAACAACTAATAATAAATATAAAAGTATTCATCTTTTGTTATTAGAAAATAATGACAATTCTCATTTTTGTCTCATTAAAGATTTGTCTCGTCTAGTCAGAAACCAGATCACTAAACATCATGGTAAACTGTACTACTGCGAAACATGTTTATTGTTTTTTCCAACACACGTTCAAATTGAGTCACATCTGTGTGGAGGGATTGTCACTGTTTTACCAGAACAAGGCTCAATTGTAACTTTTAAAAATTATGATCGAAAACAAAACATTCCATTTGTAATATACGCTGATTTCGAAACATTACTTAAACCGATTTCCAGCGATGAATTTGACACCAATAACACATCGTATTCGCAACGACACGTGCCGAGCGCATTCGGTTACAATGTTGTATCTTCAATGAATTATAACTTTGAAGGCTATAAAAGTTATCGCAGTAATGATTGTGTTTCTAAATTTATACAATTTCTTATTCAGGATGTGAAACAAATACATAGAATTTTAACCAAAAACGAACCAATGATATTTACAGAAAAAAATGCCCGAGACTTTAAACGTGCCAATAAATGCTATATTTGTGATAATTTACTCTTTAGCGATAAAGTAAGGGATCACTGTCATATTACGGGCCAATACCGAGGTGCAGCACACCGTCACTGTAATCTACAACATAAACAACCAAAATTCGTACCAATATTTTTCCATAATTTATCTGGATATGACTTGTAGTGTAATGAAAAGGTAGGTTTTAAGATAGGACTACATATATTTACAAGAACTTAAAGACTACTTAAAATTAAAGATAATTTAGAACCGATGCTGGCGGAGATGCAGTGCTGGTAGGTAGAGGTACGGCGTCCAGGCGGAGATGCGGCACTCGTAGGTAGAGGCGCGGCACCGATAGGTAGAGGCGCGGCGCCGGTATGTAGGGGCGCGCCGCCGGTAGGTAGAGGCGCGGCGCCGGTAGGTAGAGGCACGGCGTCGGTAGGCAGAGACACGGCGCTGGTAGGTAGTAGTGGCGCGACGTCGGCAGGTAGAGGTACGACGCGTCGTAGAGGTGTGGCCCGGTATATAAGAGAGGCGGCCCGGTAGGTAGAGGGGCGGCCCGGTAGGTAGAGAGGCGACGCCGGTAAGTAGAGAGGCGACGCCGGTAGGTAGAGAGGCGACGCCGGTAGGTAGAAAGGCGGCGCCGGTAGGAAGGGTCTCTTTCTCTTAATTTCCCACTCCTTCTCTTTTAGAGAGCTCGTTCTTCACTCCATCTCTTTTAGAGAGCTGGTTCTTCACTCCTTCTCTTTTAGAGAGCTGGTTCTTATCTGACTCTTCTTCGGTTTTGTATTCATAAAGAAAACTCTCTAGAAGCAATTTAAAATTTTAAAGCTTAACTTATTTTTAATTTAGAATTTACGCACAGCCAGTTTCACAATGTAGACCATACTTTACAAAGAACTCTATGCTTATCTTGTTGTCATAGCAACCATAGAAAATATTTGTCGACATGACAGATTTGATTTATGAAAAATAATGTTTACAATAAGTCTTACAGAGATATTTATTATTTTAAAAATGGCGAAATATATAACTAATATATACAGAAATGCGAACGAAATAACACTACAAGGACATATATGTATACGAGGTAAGAATTATCACTACATTACCCCAAAAACCCGGAAAATTTTCGACTTACGAAAATTTCCTTGTCTTTGAAGTTGGAGAGACAAAAATCCCACAGCAAACATACTCATACAAACATAAATAACCTAGCATCCATCACCAAACGAAAGCGGGGTAGCGTTCACATTCAATGACGCGTACTCCAGGGAAATGTCACAAAGATGCAATAGAAATGCAAAAGATGAAACGGAGCTCAAGAGTCTCCAAAATTACGAAGTACATTTAGTACCTTTTGAGCACAAGAAGCTCAGTAGTCGAAGAAGAAGAAGAAGTATTGCGCCGTTCCAAGTTAGGCACAAGTCAAGTTGCTTATGAGCAAGGAGACCCGACAACAAGGCTAGAGACATTAAAGTCCGCCAAGTGTGCAAGTCAAAGAAGTAAAAATAGAGGGAATGAGGGCTTGTTTTACGAGTCATAACCCGCTCGTGAAGAAAAAGACAAGTAGAGAGAAAATGAGGAAGGGAAATAAAAGAAGATAAAAAGAAAAAAATAATAAAGTAAGAAAAGGAAGTGAAAAGAAAAGGGAAGAGAAAAAATTTGCATAATTATTTACTCGGTAAAAGAAAAAATTGTTATTTATTACAACTTAAAATCTTTCACATGCCATTTACCCGTATACCCGGTGGTATGATCTTCCAAAATAAAAACAAGCGGCGAGAGCTTTTGGATAATTTTTGCCTTAACAAATTTCGGAGCCAATTTTGCACTAAAATATGTACCGGCGTTACTTTGCACATAGTTCTTACGCCAAACTGTCTCACCCACATTGTATTCTCTAAAAGGATGCCGCAAATTATAACGTACGGCATTTTTTTGGTGAGAAACGTAAAGAGCAGTCTGGACCTTGTCGTGAACTGTAGACAAAAGGCCTAAATTATTTGCATAAATATCACGAGGTAAAAATATCAGTTCATCAGTACTGACATTTTGTGCATACAGGGAACCACAAGTTATTAACTCGTGACCAAACACTAAGAATGCTGGTGAAAAACCAGTAACTACATTCACTGCATTATTCATAGCAAATTGAGTTTTCGAAAGATGTAAGTCCCAAGATCTATGATCGTCTCCCACTAAAGAAGCCAAAGCCGTAATGATAG
This sequence comes from Herminia tarsipennalis, assembly GCA_945859575.2. Taxonomy (NCBI): domain Eukaryota; kingdom Metazoa; phylum Arthropoda; class Insecta; order Lepidoptera; family Erebidae; genus Herminia; species Herminia tarsipennalis. Next base: position 55,348 of record OX243834.2, on the reverse strand, counting down.
TTTGATTATATCTTTCGGTGGGGTTAACCTGAGGACAATAATAGGGCGTGTAAGACTGGTAGGGAATTTTATATTTGTTAAGTAAATTACGAAACTCATGAGATTGAAATTGAACCCCATTATCCGTAAGTATAGTCTGTGGGACTCCATGAATAAGGAACACCTGGTTCTCGAGTTTATCAATGATGTCAACTGCCGTGGCACGCTTCAAAGGAAAAATGAAGGTATATTTAGTAAATGTGCAATTTATAACTAAAATATATTGATTACGACGTCTTGTCATTGGAAAGGGACCCATTAAATCCAAGGATATGGCCTGAAAAGGTCTTGAACAGACCTTAGATTTGCCCATAGGACCGTAGGGAGAATGGTTAGAATGCTTGTAAGATAAACATTTTTCACAGTTAGTAATAAATTTAGCTATATCTTTAAACATGCCAGTCCAATAGTAAAGTAAGCATAATTTTTTATATGTCTTGAAAATGCCAAGATGCGGTTCGTTTAGGCAACCGTGTGCTTCCTTAATCAAGGACTCCCTTGCAGAGGGAGGAGGAATTTCTTTCCATATAAAATCATCGTTTATAGCGTAAGGAGAATGAATACAACGGTAAGCTTTATCATCCTTAAGAGTATAGTTAGGATAAAGATCAGGTTTATTCCGCACTCCAAGAATCAATTTTTCATACGACTCCTGTGCTTGTTGGAAAGAGTCATTACTCGCCAACACTGGGCATGCCTTGATAGTATCTATGGCTGGGTCGACGTCGAACGACCTATCCCGTGAGAGTAAATCTGGAACAAGATTTTCTTTACCTTTTTTATGTTTGAGAACAAAATTAAAACATGATAAGCGTACAGTCCATCTAGCTAGTCTGCCAGAAGGGTTTGAAAGATTGCTAAACCATTTGAGAGCAGCGTGGTCCGTATAAACAGTGAACTGTTTGCCAGAGTCTAAGTAACAACGCCAGTGTTCAAGGGCGATAATAACGGCTAATGTTTCGCGTTCAGTTGTAGAGTAATTTCTTTCATGTTTATTAAGGGATTTACTCATATAAGCTATGACGACTTCGTTATCATTCTGAATTTGAGTTAGCATAGCTCCTATACCAAAATTAGACGCATCACAATGAACTGCAAAAGGAAGGTCAAAATTAGGGCAAGCAAGAACAGGGGTAGACACTAACGATTCCTTTAGTTTCAGAAATGCGGCCTCTGCTTCTGAATTCCAAGCAAATTTTGGGGCATTTTTACTAGAAGAGGTCAATTGACTGATAGGGGCTACAATAGAACTAAAGTTAGGGATAAATCTTCTAAACCAAGTGCAAGTACCGAGAAACTTCCTTACCTCCTTACGGGAAGTTGGAGTGGGGTATTGTAAAATAGCATCGATTTTAGCCGGATCAGTACGTAGACCATGAGCGTCAACGATGTAGCCAAGATATTTTAACTCGTTTCTGAAAAACTGACTTTTTTTCAAAATTAATTGTTAGTTTCGCGAAAGATATTTTCTCAAAAATTTTGAGTAGTAGTGAAATATGTTCCTCAAACGTTTCTGAAATACAGATTATATCGTCCAAATAGCAGAACACTTTATTTTCGAAGTCAGGAGTAAACAACCTATCCATAAGACGTTGTTGTGTAGCAGGCGCGTTAGTGAGACCAAATGGCATTACTACGAATCTGTACATGCCTCTACCTGGAACATAGAACGCGGTCTTGTCTTTATCGGCGGGATTCAGAGGTAATTCCCAGAATGCCTTTGCAATATCAATACTGGAGAGATATTTCGCATTTCTAAGGTTATCAAGGATCTCATTAACCAGAGGAAGGCTGTATGCGTCACGGCGAGTAACTGAGTTCAGTTTCCTGCTATCAATGCAAAAACGCCATTCACCATTTTTCTTAGGCGTTATAAGTACGGGTGAGAGCCAAGGACTTTCACATTTTTCAATAACTTTCCATTTAATCATGTTATCAACCTCATTGATAAGTGCCTTTTGCTTCTCAGGCGAAAGTCTATAGCACTTTTGTCTAATAGGGAGAGTATCCCCCGTGTCTATTTTGTGACAAATTAAATCAGTGCGACCAAGTTCACCCCTGAACTCGAACGAAATCTCTTTAAATCGCTGGATTACACTATCAGCAATTGTTTTCTGAGAATCCGAGAGATTTTTGTAAGCTGAAACCTTATCGGTATCACTATCAATAGACGAGCAAAAGTTAAGTTTTGAGGTATCAGAAAAAATCTTCGATACTAGACCAAACTTTTTCCAAAAGTCTATACCGAGAATAAGAGATGGGAACATTTCTTTAAAAACGTGGGCTCTGATAATATGAGTTTGATTATTCAGAGTCAAAGGAAGGTCGAAATATCCATCAGATTTAACTTTATGTTTATTAGCAGTAGAGACAGTAATAGGATTAGACTTGAACAATGGGAAACCGAGTTTTAAAATCTCAAGATGTGAGTTATTGCCTAGAATAGTAACCGAGCTTCCGCTATCTAACAGGCCAGAAAATGTTTTACCATTAATCTGTACTCTTAGATAGGGACGTAAAGAATCTTTTTCCTTGTCAAAAAGAACCGAAGAAGTTCTATAACAGGTAAAGAAATTTTTAATTGTTTCTAGCCAATTTTGCCAATCATTGTAGTGAAATTTAGTATTATTGTTCAAGTCATTTATTAGTTTTTTGAAGTAGGATGAGACAAAGTAGGATGAGACAAAGTAGTTTGCGAGGGAGTATTGCAATTTGGGCAGTGTGTGGATTTTACATCTTTAAGTCCGCAGCGGAAACAAATAAGAAATCTAGGCTGGGAACAACCTCTCAAGGTATGACCATTAGTGCGGCATCGAGGGCAAAATAAATTCGTTCTAAACTGAGAGGGACTGACGTGAGAAGTGACGTTAACAGTCTTAGAGGGCGACGCATCAAAAGATGGATATTTGTTTGAAAATACCCTCGGAGGAAGGTTCCTTTGGGTGAAACCTGCTTGAGAGTTACCCCTGTAAGAAGAATTAAAAGAGTTAGCATTTTTACATTGGGAATGAGACGGATAAGACTTGTTAGTGGGTGCTCTTGCACTAGCCGGTGGCTTATAATTAAACTCTGCAGTAAGAGGGTTATCATCGTTTTGAGGTTCTTTAAAGTTGCGATCTTTATCTATAAATTCCTCGTATTTTTGACAAGTCATAACTAAAGAATCGATAGAGTCCACTTTCTTTAACGCTACAAAAACAGAGTAACATGGACGAATATTTCGAAGAAGAATTTCTAACTGTTCGTCCTCAGTTATTTTGTTGGTTAAACGTGTAAACATTTCAAACATTAACGATACATAAACGATAATGCTTTCCTTCTCCCCTTGAGTACGGTTCCTAATAAATGTTAGTAGTTTAAAATCACTATCATAGTCTGAGAAATCCTTTATTAGGCAGGTGCATGTTTCCTCCCATGTTAAAGAAGGGTTTCTGTTTTTTTTGAAACGGAACCAATGCAGAGCGTTATCAGTAAGGAATTCCGAAGCATGGTTTACTAAATTTTGTCTTGGAATTTCGCGTGAGGTTGTAAATTCATGTAATTTTAATAGAAATGCTTTTGGACACGATTTACCACTAAATGCAAATTTTCGAAGCTCTCCTAACGATTTAGGGCAAATTGTTCCCGAAGTATTGACTACAGTAGGTGGGGAAGGGTTATCTAGACATTCTGCCCATTCATTGTCACCTGTTATCGGTTCAGTAGATTTGAAAGCCTCAAACCTTTTTTCGAGCAATGAGAAGTTTTCTTTTAACTGTCCTATTTTTTCTAAGACAGACGAATCAATATTGGACACGTCCGTGTCAATACGCTGCAGCCTGAAAAATAAGTGGTTTAAAAAAGAATTTATTTTTTTCCCAAGTTTAGTATTGCCAGAACTTATTTTGGTTTCCACATAATCTAAGGTGCATTTGATTTGGTCTGCATCTTCAGCGATCGGAAGGGAGGAATCGATAATATCCTCCGAAGGTAGGAGCAATGCTAGACGCTGAATTTGCTTGCGAAGACCTTGGACCGTATTAACCGGATCTTCATTTCTGATCACAACTTCGTAGTCTAATTCTGGTTTGTTTAATAGATTAAAATCAATTACGCGTTCCATATTAAATCTTGTAATATTGATTTGCGTTTAAATCAATAAGTAAGTTAAAGTTAAAGTAACCGAGGGGAACCAAATAATAAGGAATGATTAATTAAACAAATTGCGCCAACCTTAATAGCAATTATTAACAATAGTCAACTAAAGAAAACGAGAGAGAAGAAAAATATAGTAGGCCGACACGACAGTAGGACAAAAAGAGAAAAATGTTCAGACCTAGTAAAAGAAACTAAAAGCTAGAAAACTACAAACTAAAACTAAAAGCCAAGGAAAGAAAAATATATAGATAGAGCATGAGACTACGATGAGAAACTACAATGAGAAGCGGTGAGGTGAAGGATGGTCTTCCAAAGTCGCAGCCAAATTATACTAAAAGCGGATACTTGTGCAAGTATTTATTTTAGAATTTTGGGAAGGTCGTGGGTGGTATGCTTGATGGGCGCCAAACTGTAGTGTAATGAAAAGGTAGGTTTTAAGATAGGACTACATATATTTACAAGAACTTAAAGACTACTTAAAATTAAAGATAATTTAGAACCGATGCTGGCGGAGATGCAGTGCTGGTAGGTAGAGGTACGGCGTCCAGGCGGAGATGCGGCACTCGTAGGTAGAGGCGCGGCACCGATAGGTAGAGGCGCGGCGCCGGTATGTAGGGGCGCGCCGCCGGTAGGTAGAGGCGCGGCGCCGGTAGGTAGAGGCACGGCGTCGGTAGGCAGAGGCACGGCGCTGGTAGGTAGTAGTGGCGCGACGTCGGCAGGTAGAGGTACGACGCGTCGTAGAGGTGTGGCCCGGTATATAAGAGAGGCGGCCCGGTAGGTAGAGGGGCGGCCCGGTAGGTAGAGAGGCGACGCCGGTAAGTAGAGAGGCGACGCCGGTAGGTAGAGAGGCGACGCCGGTAGGTAGAAAGGCGGCGCCGGTAGGAAGGGTCTCTTTCTCTTAATTTCCCACTCCTTCTCTTTTAGAGAGCTCGTTCTTCACTCCATCTCTTTTAGAGAGCTGGTTCTTCACTCCTTCTCTTTTAGAGAGCTGGTTCTTATCTGACTCTTCTTCGGTTTTGTATTCATAAAGAAAACTCTCTAGAAGCAATTTAAAATTTTAAAGCTTAACTTATTTTTAATTTAGAATTTACGCACAGCCAGTTTCACAATGTAGACCATACTTTACAAAGAACTCTATGCTTATCTTGTTGTCATAGCAACCATAGAAAATATTTGTCGACATGACAGATTTGATTTATGAAAAATAATGTTTACAATAAGTCTTACAGAGATATTTATTATGTTAAAAATGGCGAAATATATAACTAATATATACAGAAATGCGAACGAAATAACACTACAAGGACATATATACATATACGAGGTAAGAATTATCACTACAGACTGTCATTTATTTATAAAAGAGCTAGGAGAAATTTCAGGGAATATTAAAATAATTCCCAAAACCAAGGAAAAATATATATCTTTCACAAAATTTATACCTATTGGAGATAACGAGTATATACAATTAAGATTTCTAGATTCTTTTAATTTTTTAGGGACAAGTTTAGACAAACTTGCTAAAACATTGCAGATCGATGATTTTAGTAACCTTCGAAATCATTTTTCTAAAGAGAGACAATTCAGTTTATTGACTCGAAAAGGAATATATCCGTATGAGTATATGACCGATTGGAAATGTTACGAACAAACAACATTGCCATCAAAGTGTTCTTTTTATAGTTCCCTTACTAACGAGCATATTAGCGATGAAGATTATAATCATGCTCTTAGTGTCTGGTCTGAATTTAATATTAATGATTTAGGTGAGTATACGGACTTATACTTGAAAACAGACGTGCTTTTGCTAACTGATATATTCCAAAAATTTAGAAAAACATGTAAACAATATTATGATCTCGACCCTGCCTTTAACATAACTGCTCCTAGCCTTTCTTTCGATGCGATGCTATTAAAAACAGGTGTTGAGTTAGAACTTTTGTCGGATTTGGCAATCGTTAGAATGATACAAAGTGGTATACGAGGCGGATTGTGCATGTGTTCTCATCGGTATGCAAAAGCTAACCATAAGTATATGTCAGAACCTGATCCATCGCAGCCTCCTTGTTTCATAGTATATTTAGACTGTAATAATCTTTATGGTTACAGCATGTGCCAATACTTGCCATATTCGAGTTTTAGATTTTTGAGTGACAACGAAGTAACAAGTTTTCATGTTGAATCTGTTAAAGATAACGCTGAGTGGGGCTTCATTTTAGAAGTAGATCTTTTGTACCCTGAATATTTGCATAACGATCATAATGATTTACCATTTTTCCCGGAGAAATGTGTACCCCCCGGAGGAAAAACAAAGAAACTAATTGCAAATTTATATAATAAGTACAATTACGTAATACATTACGTTCATTTAAAAAAATGTCTAGAACATGGTTTAATATTACGTAAAATTCATAAAATTATTACTTTTAGACAAGCTCCATATTTAAAACAATACATTGAATTAAATACCCTATTAAGACAAAAAGCAAAAAGTTCCTTCGAGCAAGACTTTTTTAAATTGCTAAATAACAGTGTCTTTGGCAAGACATTAGAAAATACAGCAAACAGGGTAACTGTTCATTTAGTTAATAAATGGTGTGATCAGTCTAACCGAACAAAAAAATTAATCTCCGCCGAGAGACTAGTGGCCAACCCCTATTTTCATAGCGCGTCTATTTTATCCGAAAATTTAGTTGCAATCCAAATGAAACCGGATCAAATAATTTTAGATAAACCAATATACATTGGGTTTACTGTATTAGAATTATCTAAGACACATATGTACGACTTCCATTACAACACTGTAAAGCCTTTTTATAACGATCGAGTTCAATTATGTTATACGGATACAGATTCTCTCGTATATAAAATATATACAAACGATTTTTATGATGATTTAAAGTTTAACTTTTTACAATATTTCGATACCAGTAACTATGACGTTGACAATGATTTAAATATCCCTTTAAGAAATAAAAAAGTACCTGGTCTATTCAAAGATGAAATGGGGGGGAAGTATATATCTCAATTTGTTGGCTTGAGATCAAAACTTTACTCAATACAAACTGAAAATAAAATCATTAAAAAGGCAAAGGGAGTTAAATCAAGCGTTGTCAAGGACTTGCATATATCGGATTATAAGAATATTTTATTTAATGGTGGTATTGTTCGTAGAAAAAATATTATGTTCAAATCCATGAAACATGAAATATTTACTCGGAGCGTTAATAAGATTGCCTTATCTAACAATGATGATAAACGTTCGATATCTGCATGTCAAATAAAAACTCTTGCTTGGGGTCATTCATCTATTTTAAAGTACGCTTAAGAGCCTGTACATAATATAACCATCTCATTTACTTAACTTGTTTTACCTTTTAAAAATAATTATAGTTATATTTATTTTAATTATGTAAATAAAAATGAAATTAGGACACCTTTTGACAAAGAGACACGATTGTAAGCTTATTTATAAATATTAATGAAATATTGTATAGTTTTGTAGAAATAGAGATTTTGTACATAATTTTACCATATAGTTTACTTAACATGTATTATCGTTAAAAAACTATTCTTGTTATACAACTTTATTTTAAGAATGTAAATAAAAATGAATAAATAGTATTATTACCTACATTAAATAGTTTCATTTTAAATAACAAATGTTTATTATTCCATTTCTCTGTATAGGTACCTACTTCCCATATAAAAAGTTTAGTTGACATTTTATATTTAAGGTGCTCCTACACCTGAAATATTCCTCTGTAATGTAACGTTACAGAGTTGAGCATTACATCAATGAGGCAGGTGAACTATTCATTACCATACACAACCCTCACATTACAAAGTAATATTTTACAGTCGAATGCTTGTTAGTTAGGAAGACAGTTTGAATATTGTTACTTTAGGTTGATATTCTGTCGAAAACTCCAGGTGAGGGAGCACCCTAACAAAATATGACTTAAGCGAAAAAGTGTAATCAGAGTAATGTGTTGCAATGATATCGTTCAACAATTACCTAATGAATTATCTTTATTAATAATATTATAAAGCGGTAAATTTGTTTGTGAGTTTGTTTTCCAAGTTCGTTTGTAGAGAATAATCTTTGAAGCTACTACTGATTCTTCTCACTGAGTATTGTAGGCAATATTATATCATCACTCTATGAGCTATGAGAATGGAGTAGTAACCAATAATGCGAGAGGAGCAAGAATGTTAGTCTTTACATAGTATTAAACAAAGTCAGTCTCGCTGTCTGTACGCTTAGACCATTTAAACTGTCAAACGGATTTTCAAGCGATTTTCACCATTAGTTTGTTAATTTATTCGTAATGTTTATAGTTATTTTTGCTCGCGACTCTGTTTACTGCACATAATATCTGAAATACTGTGAGCGAAGCCGCGGGCGAGTCGCTAGTAAAGTATAAATAGCGTTGGGTTTTGTTTGTTAACAAATATGGTCATATTTCGTGTTGTAACATGAAACTCAATGTTATTGCAACATAATAATATCTACCTATACCTCTATCGTTATGAAACTAATTAATGATGACAAAAACCTACATTTTACCGACTTCAAAAAATAAAGTGGTTCTCATTTCGGGTTGATTTTTTGTTTAATTAGCCATACCATATTAATATGAATAAGTACATGTTTAAACATGAACACGAAAAATAAAGTTTATTGAACTTCAAACAAGCAATCTTGCAATCTTCTAGTTGTATTTGAATTATGCTAAATTATATCATAAGCATATTAAATTAAGATTTGTTTTCAAAGCAAGTAGTTCACAAGGAAGATATAAAATACCAAATAATAATGTCTATTGTAGCAACTATTTTTATTGCATTTATAAATCATTACTCGTCTTGAGTAGAACTTTGATATTGGAATATTATAAATTGAATAAACAGTAATTATGTCAACGGTAAGTAAAAAAAAATATTTGTCATTAATCTAAACTTAACGTTATTTACCTTCTTATTATTATACGTATTTGAAAACTAACTTTGTTTTTATTTTATTTCAGGTTTCTGACTCCGAGATTGCCTTCAGTCAATACGCTCAAGATCCTTATGAAGACTACTACCGAGAAATGCTGCGTGACGTCCCCGAACCACCTATAGAAGTCACCAAAGACCAGAAATCAAAAAAACGATGCCAGGCAAAGAAACCATCGCTAACTAAATCATTCGTTATGAGTCGGGTGCAACGTAAAGGCATTAAATTAATAAAAATTTTAGTTCTTGACATAAGTGATAGTGGTTCTCATCAAGATAGTGACAGTGTTAGTGAGAATGTAATTTTAGATGCTCAGTACATAGTTAAAGACGTTCACGATAGTGTCATGGATGAAACTGAATCTTTAGTGAAAAAGATTTCAAAATCTTTAATAGACTATGATTTTTAGATATATATATATATATTCGTTAATATGATTGTGAACTATTTACTGTAATAATTTTATACAATTTTTTATGTACCTATTGTATGTTGTAGTATAAATTTGTTAAATAATGTATATATTACAAAATTATTACAGTAGAAAATATCATAATAAAAACAACATGTATGAAATAAAATTTGTTTTATTTCTAAAGATTAATTAAGTACATATTTCATTTACAGTTCAAATATTTTTTTATGCACAACACATTTTTAAGAGCACACTGTTTTAAATGTTTGTTACAATTTAAATTAGTTTTTCCATCACAATATTTTTTATGTAGGTAGCATGGATAAATTCGGACATTGATTTTCATCTAGTTCTAACACCTTACAATTCTTGCAAAGTTCCTTAACCCACTGCACTTTCTCCATTCCTTTCACAAGAATTGTCTTATTTTCTAGATAAGGGATAATTATGCGTCGAAATTCTCTGTAGTCAATATATCCCTCACTCCAAGATAGACTCTGTTTCTTTCCAACCATTTAACTTGTTTCTTTTCTTTATAAGTTAAATATTTAAACAAATATGGAGGTTTAATTAAAAACGTTTGAGTATAATCATGTGTGGTAAACGCTAATTCTTTTATTATGAAATTGTTGTAATAGTCTTTAAATCCTTGAATATCTAGGATGACAGTATCAAGATTCATGATATTTTTCTTACAGTAGAACTGAGTGGTTTATATTCGATTATACAATCGTTCAATATGAGACAGTAAGCAGAAGTCTGATTAGGTATGTCTGAGTCACTCTCTAGTTCTATTCTCACATCGACCACGGGCCCTGACTTCAGATTATCTGACTGTCTAGAACAGTCGATCACAAATAACGGTGCTAATTCTTTAAATTGTTTCTCACTTAACAAAGGTTCTGAGCGATGTCCATAGTAAGACTGTTGGAATCGAGTATATTGTTCGTATAATAAAGCAACTTTGTTATTTGTGAAATTCACATTTAGATTTTCATATGGAAAGTAAGTTGAATTAAGGTACACTCTTACATCACGAATATGACAGTGGTCGAACCGAGACATGTCAGTATTTGCATTATTTTTTCTATTTGTTTGTAGACCAATTATAACATATCTTGGTTTCTCAATTTGTGATGAAGTTTTGACAGACCAAGTATGTTTTGTAGTTTTAGGTAAAGCAGGATATTCGTATAAGTCCCAGTTCCTATAAACCATCTGGAGCGGGCGATCTTTTTCTAACAACTTTAATAAAGTTATTTTTTCTTTATCCGATACTTTAACATCAGGGACACGCCATATAATTTTGTTTATAAGCACATCTTCTACAACTTCACCTGTGTTGAGTTTTACAGCATTTAGATTGGTATTGCTTCTTAACAATATTAATTCATGTCTACTATTTATAACATATCAACCCATAAGATGGCCCACTGCTGGGCACGGGTCTCCCCACACGGCTAATGTTCTGGCAAAGTAGGGGGTGGCCCATCTCTGGGCTGCCAGGAGGACGGGCTTGACGTGCACTCGCACTGCCGTCGAGCGGGCGGGGAGATCTTCTTTCTGCCACCGTCGGAATATCGTAATCCCTAGTAGGAGTGTCGTAGACATGTCTTACGGCTTTGAACGGGAACGAGGGTCTTGGCTTGGTCGCCTGGGCCGCGAGGATGACAACCTCTATAAAAAATCCCCGAATCCTGTGTTGCGGAGCGTGACCAGAGGATGCATGGCCGATGGGATGTTCGGTTCCAAGCGCTACCCCCAGCTGGGGCACCTGCGGACCCCCCAGTTGGGATACAAATTTACGCTTACCCGGGTACAGGGTGCACTGCCCGGGTGGACCTTTATTTCCCCCATACTCGTGGGAATACTATGGATAAAGAAAAACTTAAAAACATGTTTAACAAGAAAGGGAGCACAACGCCCGTAGAGAAGAAGGATCAAAGAGAGGGAGAGGATGCACAAAGGAGTGGAGAGAGGACCGTGCTGCCTCGTGAAGCGGTCGGGTTTGGCCAGCTTAGTGGGTCGAGGACGTCAGTAACATCGGCGTCACTCGAAAGCTTACTGCAATCGGGAAGATTCGGATCCGAGTCCTCTCTCGATAGTGACGTCGATAGGTCCGGCCCTGGAACACCGGTAGGCGACACCCGCGCTCGACAACAGAAGCGCGGCGCATCACCTGACGAAGAAAATGACCCTCCTGAGTTGGTCTTTCGAGTCCCCAGGAAGGTCCGCTCCTCCCAGAGGGGGGGATCAGCGGCGGGAACGCGTGCTACCACACCGTCGTCCCGCCCACAAACACCTGCTGGCACGACGTCTGCGATCAACACCCAAGCAGGAACGTCGTCATCAGTTTTTAGCAGACGGGACGCATACGCTCGCACCCGTACAGAGGGAGAGTTGGTCGCAGAGGACCAAATTGATGAACTCCTGAATAAACTACAATCTTCGGGAGGGGATAACGCCCCGAGAACCGGCTCAGAACTCATCCGAGCGGCGGCCGACTCTGTATCCGTGATTGTGAAGGTTGCCACTAAGAGCAAAAATCTTAAGGGCACCTTCGCAAAGGGCCTGCGAGAGTCCGCCCAGATTTTGAGGGAGGTTGTAAACGCGCTTTTCGAGCGCGCCGCTGTCGCTGAAGCGGAATCTGAAAAGCTGCGGGCTAGTAGCGCTCGCATGGAAGGAGAATTGGGAGAGCTACGCTCTGAAGTCGCCCAGTTGCGAGCCGACCTCGTGGCGACCAGGACCGGTTCTGTCCCGGTCCAAGTTATTTCTCCGGCCGGTTCTGTCCCGGTCGGATTGGCAGCAAGGTCCACCATAGGGGAAGAGCCCTGCGTGTTTTCGGACGCGCAGCTTAGGCAACTGACGGTGGTCGTCGGGGGCCTTATGGATGCGCGCCTTGAGAGCATCAAGGCGCGTCTGCACCCTGAGCCGAGCTGTAGGCCGCCGCTCGCAGCGTCTAGGCCGAAGGTCCCCCAAGGGACATCGCAGGCACCTTCGGTGCCTCTACCCCGTACAGGAGAATGCGCCGGGACCCTTGCTGCGGTTGTTGCCTCGGGGCCGACAGGCCGAAGAGGGCCACGTGACAGTGTGCGGCCGAAGGGTGGGGATCCCCTTCCCCCGCTGCAGCGTGCACCAAAAAGGGCACCACGTGCTGCCGTGACGGGCGCCTCAAACGCACCAACGGCTCAAATCCGTCTCCCGGTGTCGGCATCTGCACCCGCCACTGGCCCCTCTGGTGAGGAATGGCAGGTGGCGGAGAGCAAGGGATCGCGCCGGAAGAAGAAGAGGGCTGCTATCGTCGCTTCAAAGCAGGAGATCGCTCCGACGAGACGTAGCGGCAGGAAGAGGCCGAAGCTTTCTCCGCCGAAAACGGCCGCCGTCCTTGTGACGGTGTCACCGGAGGCGGAGAATAGAGGTGTTACATACGCCAGCCTCTTCAGCGGGGTAAAAGGCGCTCTATTAGCTGCTGGGGGCGTAGAAGTAAGCTGTCGCCGCTCACAGACCGGGGCCCGACTCCTTGAGATTCCAGGGGCGGAGGGCGCGAAGAAGGCCGACCTCATAGCGGAAACACTGAGGCGTCTCGCGGGTGACGAAGAAGGCGTTCGGGTCGCTAGACCGATGAAGTGCACGGAGTTGCGCGTCTCCGGCCTTGACGACTCCGTGACTTCTGAGGAGGTCCGGGAGGCGATAGAGCAGAAGGCTCAGTGCTGTCCCGGAACCGTGAAGGTCGGCGCGATCCGACCCGGCCCCGGCGGAGTTGGTGCGGCGTGGGCGCGTTGCCCTGTCGCTGCGGCCAAAATTTTGGCAGAAGCAGGCCGGCTCCTCGTGGGTTTCTCTGCCGCGAGGATCACCATTTGGTGATTGGGGCAATTCTGAAATGATTTTTTTGAAGTTGCTTAGATATGTATAACCTTTGTAATTTTTTTACAAAATTTTGCGTTTATCACTGCTATTGTTTTATGTCTGTTTACTTGATGAAATGTTTTATAGTAAAGGTTTATTCGATTTGAAAATATTCCATTAGTTTATTCTTATTAAGCTTTGGAAGTATTAGACAATATTTTTGCGAGTTAGGTGTAATTCCGAATCAGCGCGGGGTAATTGTGAAATATCTCAAAAATCGACTTTATTCAACTTTGATTAAAGGTTTAAAATGCTTTTTCATTCATAAAAGCCCCATAGTCAAAACATCCTCAACTTGTGTACTAATATCACTAATTCCTAATTGTGGTAGATTTGTATTTCGGAATTACCCCTTTAAGAGAATGTGGTTCTCAACATTTTTGTTGCCTGATATAGTGTGCCGAAAAAAAATTGAACTAAAAATGAAAACAAAACTTTTAGGCATAATCAACTTTATTTCAAATACAACGTGGTATAAAATCTCTTAGTGTGGTAATAAATCAGTCATTCTTAGAAAAATAATTAAAGTAGTCTTAAGAAACTAGCAGTCAAAAAAAAAAAATATAAAAATATATTTGCCTTAATTACTAACAAAAACTTAATAAATTGTAGCTTCCTTGTTTAATTGTTTACATAATCTTTTGAGGTTTTTTTAAACACATTAAATTACTTTTATAAAAACTTTAAATTAAAACTTTAACAAAATTACTTTTGTGATTAGGCAGTAAAGGTTAAATAAAAAAAAATGAGAAATCCTCTCAAAACAATAAGGCTATAAAGCACATTCAGTCAAATGAGACCATTATTAATTGAAAAACATAAATCACCCTAGAGTATCCTTAATCAGTCTTAATTTTAAACATAGTAAATAATCACATTTTCTTTTACTAACTAGAAATTGAGTGTTGCAGTTACAATATTTCTATTACTTTTATAAGTAAGTATAAAATAATAATAAAAAAAATATTGTAAAAAATTAATATTGTTACTTAAGTAAAATAAATAGTATCTGCAGCATTAGTAAGGTAATATTCCTTTGCTTTATCCCTTTTATTTTCTATTTCAATCTTTTTGACTACTAAAGACTCCGGAACGTTGTCAGTGTCTTTTTTCTTAGTAGAAGTAAAAACCAGCTGCTGTTGTAATCTCATAGTTTTTAAAAAGTTGATGTAGTAGTATGTTTCTTCACATTTTGTTATTTCTTCTATGAATCCTATAAAATATTTCCATTTATTTCTGATTATATATCTGACAAGCACTGAATCGTTTACCTTATAATTTTCGCATATTATGTCCTTTTCTTGATTTTCACATACTATATCTTTATTTTCAAGTGCTATTAAGTGTCTCTCAGCAATGCCTTTTTCTGTTAGATCTTCTTCATTTTCAATATTTCTGCATTTTATGTGTACATTCTGTTCTGCTTTTTCATCAATGTAGTTTCTTCTTTCTTCTTCATTTTCTTTACCTTTACTTTTCTTGCCAATACCTTTACCTTTAGTAGAGATCGAAATGCATTTCTGGTCAGCTAAAGCTTTTTCATCAAAAAAACTTCTATCTTCTTGGCATAATCCCAAACAATCTTCAAAATCTTGGAAATCATTACAATCAATGATATCTGAGTCGCTATATTGGCTCATAGTGATATCAGATTCACTGGATGTGCTATCCTGTGATGGTTGACGTTTCTTTTTATTTTTAGTTCCTGAACATCCTGGTTCGTTTCGTTTTGTAATGGTTGGTTTTTTCTGTTTGCTTACTTTTTGTATCTTCATATTTTGTTTGTCTGTCATTCTTTTAACTTTATTTTTATCTATTTCTTCTAAAATTTTCTTGCCCATTACTGAGGTTATTACCTCAGCACCTTTAGTAATACGCTTCTTTTTTGTTTCTTTATTATCCTTTTTATCCTGTTGTATTTTTCTCAACAATAATTCTTCGAAAGTGTACAATTGTGGAGGGTGCTCTTGGGCTTGGAGTAATGGTTCGGATGCTTTTTTTATTACTATATTTGAAATTATATGTATTTTTGGTTGTGCCTTGTTTATACTTTGAGATGAAGTCTGCAAACACGTTGGGATCTGATCTGGTTGTTTGGCAATAAAAGGCATCATTTCGACGGCTCTTTTTGATTTTTGGGATAGTAAAGCAACATTTGCTGTATTAAGTAGATCATTAATTATATTGATACAATACTCTTTCAGGGATTTTGGATTTTTGAGGTAAATATTACTCATACTAGTTGCTAAAATATGTTTTTGGTATCTTTGGTACATTTCTGGGTCAAACTTATCTGCTGGTATGACATTTTTATTGAAGGGATATATACCCGCTTTTTTGAATCCACTTGTAATAACATCAGGATTTGTTTGTTGCCAAGTGTCTGCCATGGCTTGGGCGAATACTTTTTTTGGCATTTTTGTGCCAATATTCCTACGCTGCCAATCCACAAGTCTGGCATCCCACCTTGTTTTGAATGACTTGAAAACTGATAAATCAAGAGGCTGTAGTAAATGTGACGTGTGTGGCGGTAATTTGAGAATAGTGATTCCATTCCGAATTGCCAGGTTAACCACTCTTACATCAACGTGAGTCGAATGTCCATCATAAATAATAAGTACAGGTCGCTCTTCGCCAATATTCGGGATAAGCACTTTTTCAAAATAATTATGAAAGATATTTGTCTCCATCCATCCTTTAGTACTGGCAGCGTAAGACAATTCAAAATCGTAGTCATCGTCTTTCAGATCGGCCATCCACTGATCCCAAATATACTTCCCTTTAAAAACAATTAAAGGCGGCAACTTCTTACCACTTGCGCTGGCACCTGCTAGTACGGTGATATTTTCCTTTCCACTACCATGAGTGGTCCTCGCACAGGGTTTATTTTTTTGACCAACAACTTTTGTTTTGGATGGATCTAGGCATAAAGAAGTCTCGTCCAAGTTCCAAATACACTGTGGGGATTCAAAAAGATTCAAATCTTTCATGGTTTGCTCTAATAATTGAAAATAATCACCAATCACGAATGGGTCAGTCATTTTTCGCCGCACATATTCGACTGGCTGTGCCTTTTTTATGGATAATCCGTGTCGTTTTTTAAAGTTTATGAACCAGTCAGGGCCAGGTACATTGTTTTTAAAAGCAGTCTCAATGTTATTCAATCGTAAATATTCGCCGACAAGTTCCATAATTTCAAATCTGGACAGGCCAAATCCCCATTTTTCCATAGTAATTATACTCTCTGCTATCTTTTTTTCATCTTCTAGAGGTATAATAATAGGTCGACCTGCAGTTGGTCTCGTAATACTAGAATTGAACTTAAGGTGCTCATGAAGAGTCGTCATAGGGATATTGTATTCTTGGGCAGCTCTATATGCTGTGTATTCACCATTTTTCACCTTTTCTATGGCCTGAGCTAAGTCTTGAGGCGTATACTTTTTATTTCTTTTTCTGCAATAAGTACGAGGCATGTTGATCCTAAAATAAAGAAAGAAATTATAAATAAATTTATTATAGCTACGAGTAACTGGATGATATTACACGAAACGTGAAGGATTTTAACAAGGTGGTCGATCTGATCAAGTGGAATGCAAATGAGTTAAAAGTGAAGTATTGTTACTAGTTAAGTAAGCAGGGTCCATTTTTCCTTCGTACACTTTGACAACCACTGCTTATTTGTATGTAAGTAGGTAATTGCGAAATAAATACATCGGAATAAACCCGCAGGGGTAATTCCGAAAAAATACTAATAACGCAGCTGGAACATTGCACTCCGTTTAAATATTCACAAAAAGCCATGAACTATCGTTAGAACCAACAATTGTTTACTTAACTTACCGGAATGTCGAAAAATATATCCTGGGGTTATTGCGAATCACTAACGATTGGCGCGAAACACACTTCTCAAAAAAATGTACACTACGCACTTCTTGTTGGCACGACCGACTCGCGGTGACTGACGTGGCGTCACGAGTAAAGATGGCGTCTAGACTAATGTAGCCAGCAGAGAAATATTATTGCAGTTGGTAGAATTTTAGAATTTTCGGAATATACCCATTTACGGAATAACCCCAATACACCTTAAATAATAAAAAAAAAAAAAAAAAAAAAAAAAAAACGTGATATATACAAAGAATCAAACTAACATAGTCTTAAGCGCCACACTAGTGACAGTGGCGAGAACTAACAGAACAGGAGGTGGTTTTTAGTCAGTAGGCGGTTCACCCGAGTCTGACACTACCCAGACCACGCCGCCGACGTACGAGGTGGTCTGGGTGCCCATGAGGGTTTTCCCCTCCTGTCGTTAAAAAAAAAAAAAAAAAAAAAAAAAAAAAAAACCTAACCTAACCTAACCTTTTTTTTTTTTTTTTTTTAAGGCCGTAAAAAATGCCTAACGCACACCTCCAGCACCCGGGGCAGACGCTGGAGGTAGTGTGGGACCTGCCCCCACTAAAAAATCGGCCGTGTACCGTCGCGCCACCTGCGCGAACGGGCCGCCGGAATCTGCTATACCATCGGCGGCCAATTCAGTGGCAGTGCCCGGCGCGGCGAGATGCCGGGCACTCCTACTCCGGCGGCGTCCTGGGGTACACTGCAGGACGCCGACGTCGCGGAAGGCTACGAGTGGGGGGAAAAGGCCCCGTCAACCCCCACCCGCGGCCCCACCATTAGGGCGGCATCAGGCGCAGATGGTCGCGCCGACGCCGCCCGGTTCGCCGGCGACGAAGCGGATCAGCAAGGGAGTCCTCCTCCCTGCGTCGCTCCGCCGCCTCCTTCTGCGAGATGACGTCCTCGCAAAAGGATGCGACCGCGTTCCAAGACGTCTCGCTGCGGACCATAGATGACACCACGGTCGGCAGCGAGAGGTCACGACCCACCACTGCGGTGAGGACTCGACGTTGCTGCTCCCAGGCAGGGCACTGCTCGAGAGTGTGCTGCGCCGAGTCCTCACCGCAATCGCAGTGATGACAGTCGGGACGCGATTCCCTCCGCGCAACCGAATGCAGATACTTTCCGAAGCACCCATGCCCGGAAAGAACCTGCACCAGCCGGAAGGAAAGGGACCCGTGCTGCCTCACCGCCCACTCCTCAAGGACCGGCTGGAGCGCCTCCACGGTTCGGAAACCGGCACGTGGAGCCTCCAGCCGGGACCTCCACCGGGCCATGATGTCCCGGTGGGCCTGACTGCGCCAGGCGCGCAGTTGTTCGGGCATGGGGCAAGAGCCCCCAGCCCGGACCTCCGCCGCCCGCCAGTAAACGTCGGCGAGTACTTCCGCATCCAAATCCCACGGGGGAGTTCCGGCCAACGCGCACGCCGCATCGGTGGACACCGTGCGGTAACCGCGTATGGCCCGGACCGCCATGGTTCGTTGGGGTCTCCACAAACGAACCCTATTCTGGGCGGACAGGGTCTCCGCCCACACGGGCGCGCCGTAAAGCGCCATCGACCGTACCACCCCCATGTAAAGCCGTCGGCTTGAGGCACTGGGACCGCCAAGGTTCGGCAAAAGCCGGCCCAGGGCGGCAGCAGTAGCCTCAAGTTTGGGCACAAGGATGCGAAAATGCTCGTCGAAGAGCCATCGCCCATCCAACACCAACCCCAGATATTTCATCTGGGGGCGTATCGGTACGAGGACCGAGTTGACGACCAAGGAGGCGCCAGCGGGTGGACCGCGACGGGGCCCATGGAACAACAGGGCCTCCGTCTTTTCAAGCGCCACTCTCAACCCCAGCGCCTCGATGCGCCCGACCATTCGGGAAACCCCTAGGGTGGTCAGGCGCGCCGCCTCCTCGAAATTCCGTGCCCGGGCTGTGACGAGCGTGTCGTCGGCGTAACAAAGTACACTGAGCCCGGGTGGGAAGTTTCCTCGCAGGGCCCAATCGTATCCCATGCTCCACAAGAGCGGTCCTAAGACCGACCCCTGAGGAACACCGCACGACATTGCCCTGCGCCTCACTTCTCCTTCACGATCCTCGTACAGGACACACCGGCCTTGCAAATAGTCGGCCACCAGCTGCCTCAGGTAATCGGGCACTCCATGGAACCGGAGCGCCTCACCGATGCAGCCAAATGGCAGAGTATTGAAGGCGTTGGCGATGTCAAGCGATACCGCCAATAAAACCCCGCCGCCGAGGACTGCCTCCTCAGCCGCGGCCCTCAGACGCAGAATGGCATCGACCGTCGAACGCCCGGCACGAAAGCCGTACTGGGCATCGGACAGATCGGGGCCGACCTCGCGCAAGTGGCGGACGATACGGGTAGCGAGAATTCTCTCAAGCAACTTCCCCGCCTCGTCCAGCAGCACGATAGGCCTGAAGGCCGCGACCGAATCGGGAGATCTACCCGGCTTCGGTAGGAGAACCAGCTTCCCCGTTTTCCAACAGTCAGGGAACCGTCCGGACGCCAGGCAAACGTCGAACAGCCCCCTGAGGCGGTCTCCCATGTGGTTGAGGACCAGGGCCAACACTCGGGCAGGAATCCCGTCAGGCCCGGGGGCGGTACTCTTCGAACGAATCCGAAGTACAGCCGCCCCCACCTCCGCCTCCGTGACGGGCGGAACACTGGACTCGGCCTCCCGGTCGTCGGTCTCAGAGACCATTGCCGGTGGCGTGTGCTCCGCACGTTGCGGGAAAAGGGCCTCAACCACTTCCACGAGGAAGCTGGGCTGGAGAGTCTCTGTAAGGGGGGGGCCCGACGAGCGGAGCTTATTCAGCGCCGCTCTGTAGGGGCGACCCCAAGGGTCACGATCTAGACCCTCCAGCATCTCCTGTCTCGCCGTCTCCTTCGCGCGGCAGATGGCCAGCTTGAATGCGTCCCTCGCATTGCGATACGCTTCATACAGCTGGTCCTCCCTCTCTACGTCGCGGTGACGCCGTCGACTGCGGGTGTAGATCCTCCGGGCACGAATACAGGCCGCACGGAGTTCCGCCAACTCTGGGGACCACCAGTAGACCTCCTTCCTCGGAGGACGACGTCGGAAACGTGGCATGGCCGCATCGCAAACCTGCGTAAACGCATCGCGAATACGGACAGCCGTGACGTCGATGTCCTCGGTCGGAGGTGGTGAGGACGACCACGATTGAACGATAGCCGCCTCCTCCAGCAGTTCCCTGTCGAGTCGACCCACAGCCCACCGCGGGAATCGGGATTGTCTGCCCGCGCCGTGACCCCTACTGGCGCCCTGGGACCGGGAGAGCTCAAACCGGATATACAGGTGATCCGAGAGCGTCTCAACCTCAGCCAGTACGCGCCAGTTCCTTACACGTGCCTCGACACCAGGGGTAGCGAACGAAAGGTCCACTATCGACCCCCCCTGGCGCCGAACGCACGTATTGGTGGTGCCCCTGTTCAGCAAACAGAGGCCCACTGCAGCTGCCCATTCTTCTACCGCTGTTCCGCGTGCGTCTGTCCTGGGAGATCCCCACGCCAAGGATTTGGCGTTAAAATCCCCCAGCACCACGACGTGGCGAGGTGCTAACCGCCGTATCGAGGCTTCCAGGCTAGCCAGGAAAACCTCAAAATCAGCCAGACTCCGGTTTGGGGAGAAGTACACGCCGTAAAGCGTGAGTCCCCCCCAGTCGGCAGCAACATATCCCGTACCCTTATCTCTGACCGACAAGGGCGGGGAATGGAGCGCAGCGGAGCTGACGATGGCCACGGAGCCATCCCGGTCACCCATCCAATTCGGACGAGGAGGAACGTAATAGGGCTCCGCGGCTACGGCAACAGCAATCGACCACTCCGCCATGGTTTGCAGGAAAAGATCCTGCGCGCCGGCAGAATGGTTGAGATTCGCCTGGAGGAGGGAAAAGCACTCACTGTCCATTACTGGACTCCGGTACTACATCCTCCTCCATTCGCGCTGGCGGCGGTGTGCGAGGGGCAGCCTTGGCCGATTGGCTACCCCCCGGGCGTGGCTTAGAAGCCTGCGGGGGTTTGCACCCCTCCCGTCCCATGAGGTGATTGGTAGGCAAATTGCCCGCCGCACACGCTGGACAGTGGGGGGCAGCGGAACAGTCCGCCGCCTTGTGCCCCGGGCGACCGCAACGGAAGCAGAGTCCGCCGCAGTCGAAGCAACTATTGCATTTTGGACGCATATGTCCCGTCGCCATGCACTTGAAGCAGCGCGCGGGTCTCGCCGGCAGGATCGTAACCCTGGCGGCGCTGAAGCCCACGAGCAGCCTCCCCGCATCGGCCAATAATTTGGCCGCGGCAACGGGGCACTGCGCCCACACTGCAAAGGCGCCTCCGGGGCCGGGGCGAATGGCGCCGACCCTGATGGAGTCGGGAGCGCATTGGGTCCTAGTCCCAATAGCCTCCCGAACGTCCTGAGCCGTGACCGAGTCATCCAAGCCCGAAATACGCATTTCTGCGCACTTCGTGGGCCTGGCGACTCTTACGCCTTCCTCCCCAGCAATTACACCCCGCAGCTTCTCGGCGAAGAAGTCCGCGTTTTTGCCTCCGTCTGGGCCCGGGAACTCGAGAATCCGAGCTCCCGTCTGTAAG
Source organism: Herminia tarsipennalis (assembly GCA_945859575.2). NCBI lineage: Eukaryota > Metazoa > Arthropoda > Insecta > Lepidoptera > Erebidae > Herminia > Herminia tarsipennalis. The sequence goes on along the minus strand of OX243834.2, from coordinate 33,340 downwards.
GGGCGGGTGGTTGCACCCAGACCCCCGAGATCGGAGGCGGTGAGGGTTGTCTTCACCTTCGCGAAAATCGCCGCATAGGAGACTCCACGCTCCTGTGCCTCCGGCGACACCGTAATGACTACGGCGGCCGTTTTCGGCACCTGGAGCTTCGGTCTCCTGGCCACGCCTTCTCGGGCAGCTGCGCTTGGAGCAGCCTTCTTCCCCTTACGTCTGCGCCGCGACCTCTTGCTCACCTTTTGCCAGCCCTCGTTGGCGGACGCGAGGGGGGCGGGAGCAGGTGCGGGGGCAGGGGCAGGGGGGGCACGAGCCTCAACCTTCTGGGCGCGTGGAACGACAGAAGGGGCGGGCGATGGTGCCGCCGTTGAACCCTGGGTAGGCTGGGGGCCTCCCTGGGATCGGGCTACAGGGGCCTGGGCTCGTGCCGTCTTCCTCTTCGGCGCAGACGCCACGCTTGTCGCGTAGGTCACGACGCGTCCCCCGGAACAGGGTAGGGGCGTCGGAGCGGTAGCCGTGTACGGCTTTGCGACCGGCGGTGTACGGGAGGTCGACGCCGGAGGCAGCCTTGCCTCCAGACTCCCGATGCGGGCAGCGATCTTGGACTCGAAAGAGCCCATCAGCTGCCGCAACTGCGCCTCAATACCCCCAGAAGAGGGGGAAGGCTGCGTCCTCGTCGGATTGGCCAACACAGTCCGGGATGGACCTGCTTGGGACCGGTTTGGGGCAAAGTCAGCCCGCAATCTGGCCAGCTCGGCGCGGAGCTCCGCCATGTCCGACCGTAGAGTTGCATTTTCAGCCCTAAGCTGCTGCAACTCTCTATTCGTGGCGTCGGTGCGATCAGCCAGGTCGTCCACCACCACCTGCAGCTTAGCACCTGCCTCTTTGAGGCCGCGCACAAAGGGGCCCTTCAAGTTCGTGGATTTGGTAGCCACCTCGTAGATCGCGGCTACCGAATCCGCGGCACTCGCCTTGAGTTCCGCCGTAGTGGGAGGGGATTGTAAGTCTCCCCCCGACCGGCGATCCTCGGCGAGGAGCTGCGCCACCCTCTCCTCGGCGGAGCGCTCACCCTCCGTGCGCGTGCGCAGGTATTTCTCCCTGCTGGAGAATATGGAGCCACTGGCTCCTCCCCTACGCGCAGTAGGAATTTTGCTAGAGGACTGTGAGACCCCCGGCACCTCCTGCGGCGGCGAGCGGCTGCGGCCACGCTTCTGGGAAACCCAGAGCTTACCTGGCTGCTCGTCACGCACCGCATTCCCGTCGTGGACTTCAGTATCCTCCATTACGTCCACGTCCGTAATGGAGGACTCCGAGGCGGTCAAAGAGCCCGTACGCGGGACCTTAGGCGGCAACGGGGATGGAGCCCCACTCGCCTTAGCCCCTCTCACGGTCTTACGACCCTTCTCGCGAACCGCAGAAATACGGCTCGAGGTTCGGAGCGCGACCTTCGCGCTCTTCTTTGTGCCGGATTTACCGCTCGGCAACGGGCGGATGTGTCGTTGGTTGTCCCCCCCAGAGTACGCGGGACTGACGGAGCCGACTGGCTCCGCAAGGGATTCCCCGAGCGATGTGCGCTCGGGACCCTCCTGGGTAGATTCTATTAAAACCTTGACCTGCGACATTTTTAGAGTTTAATGACCTCCGTCAGGGTAGCCCTCGGGACTGAGATCCCCTCAGCCATTCATCCCATTGCCGGGCACCACAAGCGTAGGATTAGGGTATTTTTTAAGGGGTTTACTTCCCCGCAGCCCACAAAGCGTGGGCCCCCGGTCCTGTCAATTCAGGATTACGGGTCGGGCCGGTCGGTGGTCTGCATCAGACCATGTCCGCCATCTATAAATAGATGGTGAACCCGCCGCCCCTCGCCCTTCCTCCGAAAGGCCCAGGGATGGACCAAAACCTCCCCGGATTGCCCGGCGGCGACGCAATAGCGAAAGCACGCCGAGCCCGCCACATTTCTCCACTGTTTTCCCCCCCAGCAGGAAAACAAAACAAAATAAAAGCAAAATAAAAGAAGTGTAAAAAGTAAAGGTGTAAAAATAAAATAAAGCAAAACAAAATAGACAGTAAAATAAAATGTAACAAAAATGAAATAAATAAAACAAAATAAAACAAGAGGGGGCACAAGGAGAAACGCCCCGAGTGGCCCGAATACGGGCCCCTCTCTTTGCCAGAACATTAGCCGTCCGGCGATCAAAAAGTGATCACCGTCCGTTGCCCAGGGTGCACCACGAGGAGGTTTTCCGGCACTTAGCACCCCAACCTAACCTTTTTTTTTTTTTTTTTTTTTTTTATGGCCGTAAAAAATGCCTAACGCACACCTCCAGCACCCGGGGCAGACGCTGGAGGTAGTGTGGGACCTGCCCCCACTAAAAAATCGGCCGTGTACCAACTCGCCGCCTTCACACGGATAGGCCGCCGGAATTGACTATTTCTTCGGCGGACCCACCCAGCGACATAGCCCCATCGGGCATTCCTGCTCCTGCGGCGTTCTGGGTACACACAGAACGCCGCCATCGCGAAAGGCCGCGAGCGTGGGAATCTTCCCCGTCCATCACGCCCACAGCCCCACCAAACGACGTCACGCGCGACTGCGCCTCGACGTCGCCCGGTTCGCCGGCGACGGGGCAGACTAGCCCCGCCGCCTCCCCCCACGAGATGAAGTTCCCGCAGGAGGGTGCGACCGCGTCCTGGACCCCCTACCGCGCAACGCATCCGGTACCCCTATCACTGACGACAGGGGCGAGGAGCGAGCATGGCTTAGGAAGTCCGTTAGGTGGAGGGTGGAGAGGCCTGAGAGGGTGCCTCATCTTCACCCTCCTCCATCCGCACCGGAGCCTGGGCGCGAGGAACTCGGCCTGTCTCCACAGGCGGCCGGGCAGCCTTGGGAGGCTTTGCAGCCTTGGGGGGCTTGCAGCCTGCCCTTCCCATCATGTGGTCGGCGGGCTGGTTGCCCGCCGCGCACACGGGGCAGTGGGAAGCGGCAGAACACGCCGCTGCCGTATGCCCCGGTTGACCGCAGCGGAAACAGAGTCCGCTGCAGTCTAGGCTGCTGGTGCATTTAGGGCGCAGGTGCCCTGCGCCCATGCACCTGTAGCACCTCGCGGGCCTCGCCTCAAGGATGGTGATCCTTGCGGCAGAGACACCCACGAGGAGCCGGCCCACCTCTGCCAAAACTTTGGCCGCAGCGACGGGGCAACGCGCCCACGCCGCACCAACTCCGCCGGGGCCGGGGCGGATCGCGCCGACCTTCACGGTTCCGGGAGAGCACTGAGCCTTCTGCTCTATTGCCTCCCGAACCTCCTCGGACGTCACGGAGTCGTCCAGGCCGGAGACGCGCAACTCCGCGCACTTCATCGGCCTGGCGACCCTTACGCCCTCCTCGCCTCCTGCAAGGCGCCTGAGCGTTTCCGCCACTAAGTTAGCCTTTCTCGGGCCCTCCGTCCCCGGAAACTCGAGGAGCCGGGCCCCGGTCTGTGAGCGGCGGAAGCTCACTTCCACGCCCCCAGCTGCCAGAAGAGCGGCCCTCGCCCCGCTAAAAAGGCTGGCGTACGTAACGCCCCGACTTTCCGCCTCCGGCGACACCGTCACTAGGACGGCGGCCGTTTTCGGCGGAGACAGTTTCGGCTTTTGCCTAACTGTCTTTGCCGGGGCAACCTCCTGCACGGGAACGGCGGGAGGGGCCTTCTTATTCTGCCGGCGCCGCGATTTCCTACTCTCCGCCGTTCGCCATTCCTCATTAGAGGGGGCAGAGGCGGGGGCAGACGCTGGCGCCGGGGTACACACCCGGGCCGTTGGGGCGCTTGAAGCGCCCGCTACGGCAGCACGGGGTGCTCCTCTCGGCGCACGCTGTGGAGGATTAGAGTCTCCACCCCGCGGCCGTGCACCTCGGTCCAATGGCCCGGCGCGTCCCCCTGTACGGGGTGGTGGCGCCGGGGGTGCTATTTGCTGCCCCTGAGAGGTCTTCGACTTGGGCGCCGCGAGCGGTGGCCGACAGCTCGGTTCCGGAGGCAGGCGCGCCTTGATGCCCTCAAGGCGGGCATCAATTAGACTCCCAACGACCAGCGAGAGCTGTCTCAGCTGTACGTCAGAAAACGCAGCGGACCGCTCTTTACTCACGGCGCACTCTGTTGTGGCTCCGACCAGGACAGAACCGGCTGGAGGATCAACATCGGCCGGAGCAGAACCGGTCCTAGACGTCGTGTCTATCCGCAACTGAGCAACCTCCGCTCGGAGTTGTCTCAGTTCCTCCTCCAGGCGTACGCCGCTTGCCCGTAGCTTCTCAGCTTCCACCTCGGCAGTGGCGGCACGGTCATATAGTGCAGTCACCACTTCCTTCAAGATCTGAGCGGACTCCCGCAGGCCCTTTGCGAAAGTACCTTTCAGATTTTTGCTTTTAGTAGCAACATTCACGATGACCGACACGGAGTCGGTCGCTGACGACGACTGACTGACTGACGACGGTCGGTCTAATGCTCTCACGGTTCCGGGAGAGCATTGAGCCTTCCGCTCTATCGCCTCCCGGACCTCCTCAGACGACACTGAGTCATCCAGGCCAGAGATGCGCAACTCTGCGCACTTCATTGGCCTAGAGACCCGGACGCCTTCTTCGCCTCCAGCGAGACGCCTGAGCGTTTCCGCCACGAGGTCGGCCTTCTTCGCGCCCTCTGCCCCTGGAACCTCAAGGAGCCGGGCCCCGGTTTGTGAGCGGCGGAAGCTCACTTCTACGCCACCAGCAGCTAGAAGGGCAGACTTTGCGCCGCTAAATAGGCTGGCGTAGGTGACCCCTCTACTTGCGGCCTCCGGCGACACCGTCACAAGGACGGCGGCCGTTTTCGGCGGAGTTAATTTTGGCCTCCGCCTAACTTTCTACCTTGCCGGGGCCGCAGCCTGCACGGAAGCGGCGATAGCAGCCCCCATTCCTCACCAGAGGGGCCAGTGGCGGGTGCAGACGCTGACACCGGAAGACGGACTTGAGCCGTTGGGGCGTTTGAGGCGCCCGCCACGGCAGCACGTGGTGCCCTCTTTGGCGCACGCTGCGGCACGGGATGGGGATCTGCACCCTTTGGCCGCACACCGTCCCCAGGAGAAGCACCGCGCTTCTGTATTTGTATCCATGTTGAATCCCACGAGTATGGGGGAAATAAAGGTCCACCCGGGCAGTGCCCCCTGTACCCGGGTAAGCGTAAATTTGTATCCCAACTGGGGGGTCCGCAGGTGCCCCAGCTGGGGGTAGCGCTTGGAACCGAACATCCCATCGGCCATGCATCCTCTGGTCACGCTCCGCAACACAGGATTCGGGGATTTTTTATAGAGGTTGTCATCCTCGCAGCCCAGGCGACCAAGCCAAGACCCTCGTTCCCGTTCAAAGCCGTAAGACATGTCTACGACACTCCTACTAGGGATTACGATATCCGACGGTGGCAGAAAGAAGATCTCCCCGCCCGCTCGACGGCAGTGTGAGTGCACGTCAAGCCCGTCCTCCGAGCAGCCCAGAATGGGCCCCCCTACTCTGCCAGAACATTAGCCGTGTGACGGTGGTTTCGCGAAACGCCGCGAATCCACCGGCACACGTTGCCCAGGGTGCACCACGAGGAGGTTTTCCGGCACTTAGCACCCCAACCTAACCTAACCTAACCTTTTTTTTTTTTTTTTTTTATGGCCGTAAAAAATGCCTAACGCACACCTCCAGCACCCGGGGCAGACGCTGGAGGTAGTGTGGGACCTGCCCCCACTAAAAAATCGGCCGTGTACCAACTCGCCGCCTTCACACGGATAGGCCGCCGGAATTTGCTATGCTTCGGCGGACCCACCCAGCGGCATAGCCCCATCGGGCATTCCTGCTCCTGCGGCGTCCTGGGTACACACAGAACGCCGCCATCGCGAAAGGCCGCGAGCGTGGGAAACTTCCCCGTCCATCACGCACACAGCCCCACCAAACGACGTCACGCGCGGCTGCGCCTCGACGTCGCTCGGTTCGCCGGCGACGGGGCAGACTAGCCCCGCCGCCTCCCCCACGGGATAAAGTCCCCGCAGGAGGATGCGACCGCGTCCTAGACCCCCTCTTTTGCTACACATCCGGTACCCCTATCACTGACGACAGGGGCGAGGAGCGAGCATGGCTGAGGGAGTCCGTTAGGTGGAGGGTGGAGAGGCCTGAGAGGGTGCCTCATCTTCACCCTCCTCCATCCGCACCGGAGCCTGGGCGCGAGGAACTCGGCCTGTCTCCGCAGGCGGCCGGGCAGCCTTGGGAGGCTTACAGCCCGCCCTCCCCATCATGTGGTTGGCGGGCAGATTGCCCGCCGCAACCGGGGCATACAGCGGCGGAACACGCCGCCGCTGTATGCCCCGGTTGACCGCAGCGGAAACAGAGTCCGCTGCAGTCTAAGCTGCTGGTGCATTTAGGGCGCAGGTGCCCTGCGCCCATGCACCTGTAGCACCTCGCGGGCCTCGCCTCAAGGATGGTGATCCTCGCGGCGGAGAACCCCACGAGGAGCCGGCCTGCCTGTGCCAAAATCTTGGCCGCAGCGACGGGGCAACGCGCCCACGCCGCACCAACACCGCCGGGGCCGGGGCGGATCGCGCCGACCTTCACGGTTCCGGGAGAGCACTGAGCCTTCTGCTCTATCGCCTCCCGGACCTCCTCAGATGACACGGAGTCGTCTAGGCCAGAGATGCGCAACTCCGCGCACTTCGTTGGCCTGACGACCCTTACGCCGTCTTGCCCTTCCGCGAGACGCCTCAACGTCTCCGCCACTAAATCGGCCTTCTTCGCGCCCTCTGTCCCCGGAACTTCGAGGAGTCGGGCCCCGGTCTGTGAGCGGCGGACGCTCATCTCCACGCCCCCAGCTGCTAAAAGAGCGGCCTTTGCTCCGCTAAATAGGCTGGCGTATGTTACGCCCCTACTCTCCGCCTCCGGCGACACCGTCACAAGGACGGCGGCCGTTTTCGGCGGAGACAGCTTCGGCCTCTTTCTGCCTCCTTCTTTTGCCGGAGTGACCTTCGGCTTAGAAGAGGCGGCAGCGGCCCTCTTCTTTTGCTGGCGCCGCGATTTCTTGCTCCCTGCCGTTTGCCATTCCTCACCGGAGGGGGCAGAGGTGGGAGCGGGCGCAGGCGCTGGGGGACGGCCCTGAGCCGTTGGGGCGCTCGAGGCGCTCGCCACTCTAAGAGACCCGGCACGTCCCCCTGTACGTAGTGGGGGCGCTGGGGGTGCCATCGATGGTCCCTGGTCCTTTGGCCTGGAAGCCGCGAGCGGCGGCCGACAGCTCGGCTCTGGAGGGAGGCGCGCCTTGACGCTCTCTAGGCGCGCGTCAATAAGGCCCCCGACGAGGAGACTGAGCTGCCTCATCTGCGTCTCCGTAAAGGAGTCGTCAGATGGCAGCTCATTTTGCTGGACTGGCGCAGCTGGAACAGAACCAGCTGGCGCCGCGCTCACCTTAGCCGGAGCGGAACCGGCTCTGGCTGACGCAAAGTCAGCCCGCAGATGAACTATCTCGGCGTGGAGCGCCTTTAATTCTCCTTCCAGGCGGGTGTTATCGGCCCTCAACCTTAGGGTCTCTGCTTCGGTGGCGGTGGAGCGCTCAAATAGCGCCTCCACTACCTCCGTCAACATTAAAGCAGACTCTCTTAGGCCCTTGGCAAAGGTGCCTTTGAGATTCTTGCTTTTGGAGGCCACATTTGTGATGACCGCCACGGAACGCGTCGCCAGACTCTTGAGTTCCTCCGCGGTTTTCGGGGCGCTAACCCCTCCCGCAGAACGGACCTCACCCAAAAAGTCCTGAACCTGGTCCTCCGCAACCAGTTCCCCTTCCGTGCGGCCACGATTGTAGGCCTCCCGCCTAGAAAACACGCCTGTTGTTGAGGCGCGCGGCATGTTGTTGGCAGACGTCATTGCAGGGGGTGTCTTAGGGCGAGCGAATCTCGCCACAGTTCCCCCCCTTTGGGATGAGTGAATCTTCCGCGGGGCCTCGAGGTCAACCCCAGGAAGGTTCTCTTCGACTCCGGGAGAAGCTACGCGCTTTTGACGCCGTGAGCGGCGTTCGCTAGCCGTCGAGGTCTTCGAGCTATTTCGTGACACGCTCACCATTGGGTCCAGATCACTGACAGCTGAGCTGACTGAAGATTCGGATCCAAACCGGCCCGAGCGCAACAAACTCTCCAGCGACTCAGAGGTCACTGAAGTCCTGGAACCGCTCATCAGGCAAGATTCAGCCACTTCTAGGGGCAAATTGCCCGCACTCCTTCGTCGTTCGTCTTCTCCCTCTCTCTTTTTCTCCTTCTCGAGCGTTACGCTCCTTCTATTAAAAATATTTTTCAATTTATTATCGTCCATTCTGTTCCCACGAGTATGGGGGAAATAAAGGTCCACCCGGGCAGTGCCCCCTGTACCCGGGTAAGCGTAAATTTGTATCCCAACTGGGGGGTCCGCAGGTGCCCCAGCTGGGGGTAGCGCTTGGAACCGAACATCCCATCGGCCATGCATCCTCTGGTCACGCTCCGCAACACAGGATTCGGGGATTTTTTATAGAGGTTGTCATCCTCGCAGCCCAGGCGACCAAGCCAAGACCCTCGCCCCCGCTCGGAGCCGTGAGACGTGGCCACGACACTCCTAATCGGGATTACGATATCCGACGGTGGCAGAAAGAAGATCTCCCCGCCCGCTCGACGGCAGTGTGAGTGCACGTCAAGCCCGTCCTCCGGGCAGCCCAGAGATGGGCCACCCCCTACTCTGCCAGAACATTAGCCGTGTGACGGTGGTTTCGCGAAAAGCCGCGAATCGACCGGCACACGTTGCCCAGGGTGCACCACGAGGAGGTTTTCCGGCACTTAGCACCCCTTTTCCGGCACTTAGCACCCCAACCTAACCTAACCTAACCTAACCTAACCTTTTTTTTTTTTTTTTTTTTTTTTTTTTTTTTTTTTTTTTTTTAAGGCCGTAAAAAATGCCTAACGCACACCTCCAGCACCCGGGGCAGACGCTGGAGGTAGTGTGGGACCTGCCCCCACTAAAAAATCGGCCGTGTACCTACTCGCCGCCATCACGGATAGGCCGCCAGGACTTGTTATATCTTCGGCGACCCACCCAGCGGCATAGCCCTATCGGGCATTCCTGCTCCTGCGGCGTCCTGGGTACACACAGAACGCCGCCATCGCGAAAGGCCGCGAGCGTGGGAAACTTCCCCGTCCATCACGCCCACAGCCCCACCAAGCGACGCCACGCGCGACTGCGCCTCGACGTCGCTCGGTTCGCCGGCGACGGGGCAGACTAGCCCCGCCGCCTCCCCCCACGAGATGAATTTCCCGCAGGAGGGTGCGACCGCGTCCTGGACCCCCTACCGCGCTACGCATCCGGTACCCCTATCACTGACGACAGGGGCGAGGAGCGAGCATGGCTAAGGAGTCCGTTAGGTGGAGGGTGTAGGGGCATGGGAAGGCGCCTCCTCCCCACCCTCCTCCATCCGCACCGGAGCCTGGGTGCAGGGGTCAGCCGCAGCTCGGCCCGTCCCCAAGGGCGGCTTGGCAGCCTTGGGGGGCTTGGCAGCCCTGGGAGGCTTGCAACCCGCCCTTCCCATCATATGGTTGGCGGGCAGGTTGCCCGCCGCGCACACGGGGCAGTGGGGAGCGGCGGAACACGCCGCTGCCGTATGCCCCGGTTGACCGCAGCGGAAACAAAGTCCACTGCAGTCAAAGCCACTGGTGCATTGCGGGCGAAGATGCCCCGCGCCCATGCACCGATAACACCTCGCGGGTCTCGCCTCGAGGATAGTGATCCTCGCGGCAGAGAAACCCACGAGGAGACGGCCCGCCTCTGCTAATGTTTTGGCCGCGGCTACCGGGCAACGCGCCCACGCCGCACCAACTCCGCCGGGGCCGGGGCGAATCGCACCGACCCTCACGGTTCCGGGAGAGCACTGAGTCTTTAGCTCAATTGCCTCCCGGACAGCCTCGGACGTGATTGAGTCGTCCAGGCCGGAGACGCGCAACTCCGCGCACTTTGTCGGCCTGGCGACCCTTACACCCTCCTCGCCCCCCGCAAGACGCCTCAGCGTCTCCGCCACTAAGTCGGCCTTCTTCGGGCCCTCCGTCCCCGGAAACTCAAGGAGCCGGGCCCCGGTCTGTGAGCGGCGGAAGCTCACTTCCACGCCCCCCGCCGCCAGAAGAGCGGCCCTCGCCCCGCTGAAAAGGTTGGCGTACGTAACGCCTCGACTTTCCGCCTCCGGCGACACCGTCACGAGAACGGCGGCCGTTTTCGGCGGAGATAGTTTTGGCTTTCGCCTAACCCTTTCCCTGACCGGAGTAGCCTCCCGCACAGAAGCGGCGGAAGCGGCCTCCTTTTGTTTCCGGCGCCGCGATTTCCTACTCTCCGCCGTTCGCCACTCCTCACCAGAGGGGGCAGAGGCGGGGGCAGACGCTGGCGCCGGGGGACAGACCTGGGTGGCTTGAGCCCTTGAGGTGCCCGCTACGGAAGCTCGGGGTGCTCCTCTCAACGTACGCTGCGGCGGGGGATCTTCACCCCGCGGCCGCGCACCTTGCTCTGAGGCAGCCACTGTAGCAAAAGACCCGGCGCGGCCTTCTTTACGGGGTGGCGCCGGGGGTGGCATCTTTGGCCCCCGAGGGGGCTTATGCGCCGCGAGCGGCGGCCGGCAGATTGGTTCTGGGGGCAGACGCGCCTTGATTCCCTCAAGGCGCGCATCGAAAAGCCCCCCGAAAAGTAGTGCGAGCTGCCTCATCTGCGCCTCCGTAAAGGAGTCGTCAGATGGGCGCCCTTCACTAAGAGCCCGAGCAGAATCAGCCGGCACAGCGTTAAAACCGGCTCTGGCCGACGCAAAGTCGGCACGTAATTTAGCTACCTCAGCACGTAGCTTGCCCAACTCCTCTTCCATGCGGATGTTGCTCGCCCGCAGCCTTTCCGATTCCGCTTCGGTGGCGGCGGCACGCTCGAACAGGGCATCCACCACTTCTCCCAAAACCTGGGCGGACGTCCGCAGGCCTTTTGCGAATGTGCCCTTAAGATTTTTGCTCTTAGTGGCAACATTCACAATAACCGACAAGGAGGTGGCCGCGGCCTTAACAAGCTCCGATCCGGTTTTCGGGGCACTATCCCCTCCCGTAGATCGGAGTTCCTCCAGGAACCCGTCCACCTGGTTCTCGGCGACCAGTTCTCCTTCCGTCCGGGTGCGGATATAGGCCTCGCGTCTACTAAAAGGTGACGCCGAGCCAGCCAAGGTGTTATCGGCCGGTGTTGACGTCATCGGAGTTTGTGGGCGGGACAACGGTGTCTTAGCACGCGTTCCCGCCGCAGGTCTCCCCCTCTGGGAGGTGCGTACCTTTCTAGGGGCCTTAAATACCACCTCAGGTGGGTCGTTGTCGCTACCCGGAGATGCAACACGCTTCTTTTGAGGAGCGCATCGCTCGCCAACGGTCAGAGTCTTAGAACGGAGACCTTCCCTACCCATCACTTGCTCCAGATCGCTAACCGCCGAGCTTATGGAAGAGTCGGAGTCGGCCGACCGCAACAAGCTTTCCAGAGACGCCGATGTCACTGACGTCCTCGATCCGCTAAATTGGCCGAAATCGGCCACCTCAGGAGGCAAACCCTTGCCTCTCACCGACAATGCGCTCGTGGATTGAGAGTGTCTCGCCGGTTGAACCGGCGTCGTCTCTCCACTCCTTCTCTCTGCGTCTTCTCCCTCTCTTTTACTGTCCTTCTCAAGAAGCCTTGTGCTTCCTCCTCTATTAAACATGTTTTTTAATTTATTCTTATCCATACTTAGTCCCACGAGTATGGGGGAAATAAAGGTCCACCCGGGCAGTGCCCCCTGTACCCGGGTAAGCGTAAATTTGTATCCCAACTGGGGGGTCCGCAGGTGCCCCAGCTGGGGGTAGCGCTTGGAACCGAACATCCCATCGGCCATGCATCCTCTGGTCACGCTCCGCAACACAGGATTCGGGGATTTTTTATAGAGGTTGTCATCCTCGCAGCCCAGGCGACCAAGCCAAGACCCTCGCCCCCGCTCGGAGCCGTGAGACGTGGCCACGACACTCCTAATCGGGATTGCGATATCCGACGGTGGCAGAAAGAAGATCTCCCCGCCCGCTCGACGGCAGTGTGAGTGCACGTCAAGCCCGTCCTCCGGGCAGCCCAGGAATGGGCCACCCCCTACTCTGCCAGAACATTAGCCGTGTGACGGTGGTTTCGCGAAACGCCGCGAATCCACCGGCACACGTTGCCCAGGGTGCACCACGAGGAGGTTTTCCGGCACTTAGCACCCCAACCTTTTTTTTTTTTTTTTTTTTTTTAAGGCCGTAAAAAATGCCTAACGCACACCTCCAGCACCCGGGGCAGACGCTGGAGGTAGTGTGGGACCTGCCCCCACTAAAAAATCGGCCGTGTACCAACTCGCCGCCTTCACACGGATAGGCCGCCGGAATTGACTATTTCTTCGGCGGACCCACCCAGCGGCATAGCCCCATCGGGCATTCCTGCTCCTGCGGCGTCCTGGGTACACACAGGACGCCGCCATCGCGAAAGGCCGCGAGCGTGGGAAACTTCCCCGTCCATCACGCCCACAGCCCCACCAAACGACGTCACGCGCGGCTGCGCCTCGACGTCGCTCGGTTCGCCGGCGACGAGGCAGACTAGCCCCGCCGCCTCCCCCCACGGGATAAAGTCCCCGCAGGTGGATGCGACCGCGTCCTGGACCCCCTACTACGCTACACATCCGGTACCCCTATCATCGACGACAGGGGCGAGGAGCGAGCAGGGCTAAGGGAGTCCGTTAGGTGGAGGGTGGAGAGGCCTGAGAAGGTGCCTCATCTTCACCCTCCTCCATCCGCACCGGAGCCTGGGGCTTAGCACCCCAACCTAACCTAACCTAACCTAACCTTTTTTTTTTTTTTTTTTTTTTTTTTTTTTTTTTTTATGGCCGTAAAAAATGCCTAACGCACACCTCCAGCACCCGGGGTAGACGCTGGAGGTAGTGTGGGACCTGCCCCCACTAAAAAATCGGCCGTGTACCAACTCGCCGCCTTCACACGGATAGGCCGCCGGAATTGACTATTTCTTCGGCGGACCCACCCAGCGGCATAGCCCCATCGGGCATTCCTGCTCCTGCGGCGTTCTGGGTACACACAGAACGCTGCCATCGCGAAAGGCCGCGAGCGTGGGAAACTTCCCCGTCCATCACGCCCACAGCCCCACCAAGCGACGTCACGCGCAGCTGCGCCTCGACGTCGCCCGGTTCGCCGGCGACGGGGCAGACTATCCCCGCCGCCTCCTCCCACGGGTTGAATTTCCCGCAGAAGGTTGCGACCGCGTCCTGGACCCCCTACCGCGCAACGCATCCGGTACCCCTATCACTGACGACAGGGGCGAGGAGCGAGCACGGCTAAGAGAGTCCTTTTAGGTGGAGGGTGTAGGGGCACAGGAAGGCGCCTCGTCCCCACCCTCCTCCATCCGCACCGGAGCCTGGCGAGGAGCTCGGCCAGTCCCCGCAGGCGGCTTTGCGGCCTTGGGAGGCTTACAGCCCGCCCTCCCCATCATATGGTTGGCGGGCTGGTTGCCCGCCGCGCACACAGGGCAGTGGGGAGCGGCAGAACACGCCGCTGCCGCATGCCCCGGTTGACCACAGCGGAAACAAATTCCGCTGCAGTCAAAACTACTGGTGCATTGGGGACGAAGATGCCCCGCGCCCATGCACCGGTAGCACCTCGCGGGCCTCGCCTCGAGGATGGTGATCCTCGCGGCGGAGAAACCCACGAGGAGCCGGCCTGCCTCTGCCAAAATTTTGGCCGCAGCAACGGGGCAACGCGCCCACGCCGCACCAACTCCTCCGGGGCCAGGGCGGATCGCGCCGACCCTCACGGTTCCGGGAGAGCAGTGAGCCTTCTGCTCTATTGCTTCCCGGACAGCCTCAGACGTGACAGAGTCGTCCAAGCCGGAGACGCGCAACTCCGCGCACTTCATCGGCCTGGCGACCCTTACACCGTCGTCTCCTCCTGCGAGACGCCTCAGCGTCTCCGCCACGAGATCGGCCTTCTTCGGGCCCTCCGTACCCGAAACCTCGAGTAGCCGGGCCCCGGTTTGTGAGCGGCGGAAGCTCACTTCCACGCCGCCAGCCGCCAAAAGAGCGGCCCTCGCCCCGCTGAAAAGGCTGGCGTACGTGACGCCTCTACTCTCCGCCTCCGGCGACACCGTCACAAGGACGGCGGCCGTTTTCGGCGGAGACAGCTTCGGCCTCTTCCTTCCTCTTTCTTTCGCCGGAGCGACCTCCCGTACAGAGGAGGCGGCAGCGGCTTTCTGCTTATGCCGGCGCCGCGATTTCTTGCTCCCTGCCGTTTGCCATTCCTCACCAGAGGGAGCAGAGGCGGGAGCAGGCGCAGGCGCCGGGGGACGGACTTGAGCAGTTTGGGCGCTTGAGGTGCCCGCTGCTCTAAGAGACCCAGCGCGTCCCGCTGTACGCGGTGGTGGCGCCGGGCGTGCCATCAGTGGCCCCTTAGGGGGCTTGGGCCCCGCGAGCGGCGGCCGACAGCTCGGTTCTGGGGGCAGACGCGCCTTAACGCCCTCAAGGCGAGCGTCGACGATGCCCCCAATAAGACGTGAGAGCTGCCTCATCTGCGCCTCCGTAAAGGAGTCGTCAGACGGGCGCTCTCCACTATGGGCCGGGACAGAACCGGCTCTAGGCGATCCGAAGTCGGCACGCAGTTGTGACATCTCTGCCCGGACCGCCTTTAGTTCCTCCTTCAGTCGGGTGTTGTCGGCCCGCATCTTCTCCATCTCCACCTCGGCGGTAGCAGAATGTTCGGAGAACGTCTTTACTACCTCCTTTAGGACGGAGGCTGCTTCCTTCAAACCTTTTGCGAATGTGCCCTTCAAGTTTTTGCTTTTGGTGGCCACATTCGCAATAACCGCCACTGATTTAGTCGCCGACTGGACGAGTTCCTCCATAGATTTCGGGACGCCGACCCCTCCCGACGGGCAGAGTCCACCCAACAGCTGCTGGACTCGCTCCTCAGCAGCTATTTCTCCTTCCGTGCGGCCTCTATTGTAGGCCTCCCGCCTAGAGAACACACCAGTTGTTGAAGCGCCCGGAATGTTGTCGGCAGCCGTCATTGCAGGGGGTGTTTTCGGGCGAGAAAATCTCGCCACAGAACCCCCCCTTTGGGATGAGTGAATCTTCCTGGGGGCCTCGAGGTCAACCTCAGGAAGGTTCTCGTCGTCTCCAGGAGAAACACCGCGCTTTTGACGTTGAGCGCGGCTTTCGCTAGCCATCGAGGTCTCTGGACCATTTCCTGACCCGAACATCGTCGGGTCGCTGACCGCTGAGCTAATGGAGGAGTCGGAGCCGAAACGGCCCGATCGCAGCAAACTCTCCAGCGACGCTGAGGTCACCGAAGTCCTCGAACCACCCAGCCGGCCGGAATCGGCCGCTTCTAAGGGCAAACTACCGGCGCTCCTTCGCCGTACTTCTTCCACCTCTCTCTCCTTCTCCTTCTCCTTCTCCAGTAGCGTTACGCTCCTCTTGTTAAACATATTCTTGAGTTTATTATTGTCCATACTAGGTCCCACGAGTATGGGGGAAATAAAGGTCCACCCGGGCAGTGCCCCCTGTACCCGGGTAAGCGTAAATTTGTATCCCAACTGGGGGGTCCGCAGGTGCCCCAGCTGGGGGTAGCGCTTGGAACCGAACATCCCATCGGCCATGCATCCTCTGGTCACGCTCCGCAACACAGGATTCGGGGATTTTTTATAGAGGTTGTCATCCTCGCAGCCCAGGCGACCAAGCCAAGACCCTCGCCCCCGCTCGGAGCCGTGAGACGTGGCCACGACACTCCTAATCGGGATTACGATATCCGACGGTGGCAGAAAGAAGATCTCCCCGCCCGCTCGACGGCAGTGTGAGTGCACGTCAAGCCCGTCCTCCGGGCAGCCCAGGAATGGGCCACCCCCTACTCTGCCAGAACATTAGCCGTGTGACGGTGGTTTCGCGAAACGCCGCGAATCCACCGGCACACGTTGCCCAGGGTGCACCACGAGGAGGTTTTCCGGCACTTAGCACCCCAACCTAACCTAACCTAACCTTTTTTTTTTTTTTTTTTTTTTTTTTTTTTTTTTTTTTTTTTTATGGCCGTAAAAAATGCCTAACGCACACCTCCAGCACCCGGGGCAGACGCTGGAGGTAGTGTGGGACCTGCCCCCACTAAAAAATCGGCCGTGTACCAACTCGCCGCCTTCACACGGGTAGGCCGCCGGAATTTGCTATTTCTTCGGCGGGCCTACCCAGCGGCATAGCCCCATCGGGCATTCCTGCTCCTGCGGCGTCCTGGGTACACACAGAACGCCGCCATCGCGAAAGGCCGCGAGCGTGGGAAACTTCCCCGTCCATCACGCCCACAGCCCCACCAAACGACGTCACGCGCGACTGCGCCTCGACGTCGCTCGGTTCGCTGGCGACGGGGCAGACTGTCCCCGCCACCTCCCCCCACGAGATGAAGTTCCCGCAGGAGGGTGCGACCGCGTCCTGGACCCCCTATCGCGCAACGCATCCGGTACCCCTATCACTGACGACAGGGGCGAGGAGCGAGCACGTCTAAAGGAGTCCATTAGGTGGAGGGTGTAGGGGCATGGGAATGCGCCTCGTCCCCACCCTCCTCCATCCGCACCGGAGCCTGGGCGCGAGGAGCTCGGCCAGTCCCCGCAGGCGGCTTTGCGGCCTTGGGAGGCTTACAGCCCGCCCTCCCCATCATATGGTTGGCGGGCAGATTGCCCGCCGCACACACGGGGCAGTAGGGAGCGGCGGAACACGCCGCCGCTGTATGCCCCGGTTGACCGCAGCGGAAACAAAGTCCGCTGCAGTCAAAGCTGCTGGTGCATTGAGGGCGCAAGTGCCCCGCGCCCATGCACCGGTAGCACCTCACGGGCCTCGCCTCGAGGATGGTGATCCTCGCGGCAGAGAAACCCACGAGGAGCCGGCCTGCCTGTGCCAAAACTTTGGCCGAGGCGACGGGGCAACGCACCCACGCCGCACCAACTCCACCGGGGCCGGGGCGAATCGCGCCGACCTTCACGGTTCCGGGAGAGCAGTGAGCCTTCTGCTCTATTGCCTCCCGGACAGCCTCAGACGTGACAGAGTCGTCCAAGCCGGAGACGCGCAACTCCGCGCACTTCATCGGCCTGGCGACCCTTACACCGTCGTCTCCTCCTGCGAGACGCCTCAGCGTCTCCGCCACGAAATCGGCCTTCTTCGGGCCCTCCGTACCCGAAACCTCGAGAAGCCGAGCCCCGGTTTGTGAGCGGCGGAAGCTCACTTCCACGCCGCCAGCTGCCAAAAGAGCGGCCTTCGCCCCGCTGAAAAGGCTGGCGTACGTGACGCCTCTACTCTCCGCCTCCGGCGACACCGTCACGAGGACGGCGGCCGTTTTCGGCGGAGACAGCTTCGGCCTCTTCCTTCCTCCTTCTTTCACCGGAGCGACCTCCCGTACAGAGGAGGCGGCAGCGGCTCTCTGCTTCTGCAGGCGCCGCGATTTCTTGCTTCCCGCCGTTTGCCATTCCTCACCAGAGGGGGCAGAGGCGGGAGCGGGCGCAGGCGCTGGGGGACGGCCCTGAGCCGTTAGGGCGCTCGAGGCGCCCGCCACTCTAAGAGACCCGGCACGTCCCCCTGTATGTAGTGGGGGCGCTGGGGGTGCCGTCGATGGCCCCTGGGCCTTTGGCCTGGAAGCCGCGAGTGGCGGCCGACAGCTGGGCTCCGGAGGGAGGCGCGCCTTGACGCTCTCTAGGCGCGCGTCAATAAGGCCCCCGACGAGGAGACTGAGCTGCCTCATCTGCGTCTCCGTAAAGGAGTCGTCAGATGGCAGCTCTTTGTGCTGGGCTGGCGCAGCTGGAACAGAACCAGCTGGCACCGCGCTCACCTTAGCCGGAGCAGAACCGGCTCTGGCTGACGCAAAGTCAGCCCGCAGATGCGCTATTTCGGCGCGGAGCGCCTTTAATTCCCCTTCCAGGCGGGTATTTTCGGCCCGCAACTTTAGAGTCTCCGCTTCAGTGGCGGTGGAGCGCTCAAATAGCGCCTCCACTACCTCCGTCAACATTAAAGCAGACTCTCTTAGGCCCTTGGCAAAGGTGCCTTTGAGATTTTTGCTTTTGGAGGCCACATTTGTGATGACCGCCACGGAACGCGTCGCCAGACTCTTGAGTTCCTCCACGGTTTTCGGGGCGCTAACCCCTCCCGCAGAATGGACCTCACCCAAAAATTCTTGAACTTGGTCCTCAGCAACCAGTTCCCCTTCCGTGCGGCCACGATTGTAGGCTTCCCGCCTGGAAAACACGCCAGTTGTTGAGGCGTGCGGCATGTTGTTAGCAGACGTCATTGCCGGGGGTGTCTTAGGGCGAGAGAATCTCGCCACAGATCCCCCCCTTTGGGATGAGTGAATCTTCCGGGGGGCCTCGAGGTCAACCCCAGGAAGGTTCTCTTCAACTCCGGGAGAAGCTACACGCTTTTGACGCCGAGCACGGCGTTGGCTAGCCGTCGAGGTCTTCGAATTATTTCCTGACCCGCCCACCATCGGGTCCAGATCGCTAATAGCTGAACTGACCGAAGATTCGGAGCCAAATCGGCCCGAGCGCAACAAACTCTCCAGCGACTCAGAGGTCACTGAAGTCCTGGAACCGCTCAACAGGCCAGATTCAGCCACTTCTAGGGGCAAATTAACCGCACTCCTTCGTCGTTCTCCTTCTATTTCTCTCTTTTCCTCTTTCTCCAGCGTTACGCTCCTTCTGTTAAAAATGTTTTTTAATTTATTTTCGTCCATACTAGATCCCACGAGTATGGGGGAAATAAAGGTCCACCCGAGCAGTGCCCCCTGTACCCGGGTAAGCGTAAATTTGTATCCCAACTGGGGGGTCCGCAGGTGCCCCAGCTGGGGGTAGCGCTTGGAACCGAACATCCCATCGGCCATGCATCCTCTGGTCACGCTCCGCAACACAGGATTCGGGGATTTTTTATAGAGGTTGTCATCCTCGCGGCCCAGGCGACCAAGCCAAGACCCTCGTTCCCGTTCAAAGCCGTAAGACATGTCTACGACACTCCTACTAGGGATTACGAGATTCCGACGGTGGCAGAAAGAAAATCTCCCCGCCCGCTCAACGCCAGTGTGAGTGCACGTCAAGCCCGTCCTCCGGGCAGCCCAGGAATGGGCCACCCCCTACTCTGCCAGAACATTAGCCGTGTGACGGTGGTTTCGCGAAACGCCGCGAATCCACCGGCACACGTTGCCCAGGGTGCACCACGAGGAGGTTTTCCGGCACTTAGCACCCCAACCTAACCTAACCTAACCTAACCTAACCTAACCTAACCTTTTTTTTTTTTTTTTTTTTTTTTTTTTTTTTTTATGGCCGTAAAAAAAAAAAAAAAAAAAATGCCTAACGCACACCTCCAGCACCCGGGGCAGACGCTAATTTGTATGACTTCTTAACATATGATTTAGCATATACAGGTTCATACATTCCTAATTTTAGTTTTATATTGTTTGTTATGTTTGTCTTTTGAGCTAATGTTACAAATGGGTAAGTAAATATCTTTTAGGAGGAACAGAACTACAGCTATGGTTTCCTCGTTGTGCTCTTTGTGCATTATTATGGGCTTAACTGTATTTCTAGGAGCTTCCTTCAGGTAGTGCGTCTTTGCTGTGTTTTCCGTGAATGGAAGCCTGTCATACTTATTATGATGTGGTTCATTCACGGTTTTGCAGTCTATCACTATGTTTTCGTACCTGAAAGAATGCTCTGGGACAACATTAGCAGTAGGACACCGAGGCCCTTGCTATGCTGTCCCATTTCCTGCGCACTGGGCACTCCCTGCTAAATGCGTTGTGCGCGCTATTATCCAGCCCTGATTTTTTACAGTTTATGCACGCAGGTGGCTCTCCGGCTGCAACGCCCGGGCATTCTGTGCGGAGGTGCGGTCCGCTGCAGTGACTGCAGAGATCCTCAGGATCTTTGCAGAACCTGCGGCCATGTCCGTATGCCAAGCACCTGGAGCATTGGACGAGCGGGGACTGGTCTTCCACATGCACGTGCTGGAGGTCCACTCGCAGTTTCCCGGCCTCTGTTGCTCTTTTCCAAACTGTGGGGGAAACTTCCAGAACTACGTGGCCAGCATGAGGATTCCTTGTTCTTTTCCTGTATTTGACCTTTATCCTGTCCTTCTCGTTGTCGAGGCCATGGAAAACCCCCCGGTTCTGGTTCCAAAGGGCCTTCAATACATCGTCATCACTATGTATTGAAGGGACGTCCTTTAGAACCAGAAGCGGGTCCTTGTTCTTCACCTCTTCGACAACAAGATGGGCTCCTGCTTTTTCAAGCCTCTCTCTCAGCTTCCTCCTTTCTTCTTCCGTTTCACACCCCACAATTATTTTCCTGTCCTTTGCTTTCCTTACTTTCTCCACTTTTATCCAGCCTTCCTTCGCATCAACAGCTTTCCTAACTTTTTCCAACACTTCCTCTCCAGTATCCATTTCATTTTCCGATGTGACGACTACTGAGTGCAATGCCCTTGGCTCAGGCATTAGTCTGGCCGCAGGCTTAGTAGTCGCCACATGTGCGTAGGTGGTCCTCTCCAGTGTTTCCTTTCTTTCTTCTATCATTGCTTTTAATTCTTCCATCCTTTTCCTGTTTTCGATGAGGAGGCTGTTGTTTTCCCCCAGTTTTATAAGTATTTGGTCTTCCCTTTTGTTCCTCACAGGCGTTTTCTCTTCATTTCCTGTCTCTTCCTCTGTTGGAGTATCTTCTGTTGCTGTACCGGTTCTTATTTTCACTTCCAGCTCTTCCTGTAGGTTTCTTGCTACAGGGGCCAATGTAGCGAGTTGGTAAAGTCTGTCCAGAGTCTTCTTTATCTCCTCCTTTACGTCCTTCCGGAGGTTTTTGAAAAGGTTCAGGTTTTCCAGGCCCTTTTTGTAGACTGCAGTGGCTTCGGCTACTCGGTTTGGGTAGGTTCTTTTTACCTCACCTGGTGTTCTTACGGGGCTTTTTGCAGGCTGAGTTGTTTTGCCCTTTGTGACGGTTTCGGATCTTAACACCGGTTTTATTGTCCCTTTTTGTTGTTGAGGGTGCCCTTTCCCTGATGTTGCAGCTGCCTTTTCTATGGTTTCGATAGACTTCCGGACATTCTGTGGCCTTGTCGTGAGTGAGGGTCCTGCACTGCCTTTGTCTGATAGACACACTCCAGGTTCCCTCTCCTGGTTCTTTTCATGAGCCGGTGTGCGGTACATGATTGTGATTCTAGTAAGTTACAGTTTGTAAATTAAAAGGGGTCAATAAACCCAGTCTTAAAGCTAAAGTATTTTTTTATAAGTTGTAAAAGTGTATAATATAATTGTAATATAAACTGTCCTAATCAGCTAATACGTTAAAACAAAAATAGCAATATATTGGCAATTTAAAAATATTTGGGTCAATAAGCCCAGTCTTAAAACTAAATATAATTGTATAAGAATATAATATGTTTAAGATGTTTAATGTCCTATATGATGCTGTATAATGTCCTATATAATAAAGTTGACCTATATGTTTAAGATGTATAATGTCCTATAGGTTAATACGTTTAAGTTTAAAAGCAATAACAGCACAAATTTGGCAAAATACTTAAAAACAAGAGTTTGTCGTCGTCTTTCTCAACATGTCCATGAGGCGGAGTTGGACATCATGTATCAGACGTCTAGTCCTGTTCTAGGTTGTCTTGGCTGGAAACCAGCCGACAAAAGTCAAAAAAGAATTATTTACAAAAAATTTTTTGCTACCAAAATGTATGGGTGTACTGAGCCGAGGTGATATACCTAAGCGACAACCTTCAATTTTTTGATTTCCAGGTGGCGGAGGATAACAAACGAGGTGTCCAGAGATGCGTCTCGCCGAGTGCTACAGGAAGACGTTTAGAACGGGATCAGTGTTCGTAGAAAAAATTCAAAAAATCTTCAAAAAACCGAAAAATTAGGGAATTTTTGAAGGTTTTTCCACTATTTTCCGGGGAAAACGTCAATTATAAGCGACCAGGGATCAAGGGTAGGTAGTTGGCACGGCAAGGTACCTCTTACGAAACAAAAAATTCACCCTAGACCGAGTGCTGAGTAAGCAGACTTGTTCAAAGTCAAAAATTGTCAAAATTTAATCGTAATTAAATTAAAAAGTCAAAAAATATTCAAAAAATGTCAAAAAATTTGTTAGCACGGGGTGCGCGCTAGCTCCCGGAATACAAAACGACCCTAATATCAATACCTATAGAACAAAAAACCTAAATAAAATTCAAAAAACCTTAAAAATTATAACTGGGTTAGGTTAGGTTAGGTTAGGTTAGGTTAGGTTTTTTTTTTTTTTTTTTTTTTTTTATGTTAATCAATGATTCCTCCAACATGATCGGAGCCTGTGTTTGCCCTTTTTGTTTTGTTATGTATGTTGGGATTTTTGTTTTTTGTTGAGGTCGGAACTGACCATATTATCTTTTTTATTATAATTATCTATCTTTACTTTTTATCTATATTTAGCTGTTTATTTTCTATACTATTCATATTTACTTTACTTTACTATCTATATTTATCTGTCTACTGATTTTACATATTTATATTTTTAAGTATCTAATTTTTATGAGTTCTTAATATATGGTTTATCATATACCGATTCATACATTTCCTAATTTTATTTTTGTTGTTTTCGTTATTTATATATTTTAAACTAATTTTTAAGAGGGGTAACTTTGTGTCTTTTTGGAGGAACAGAACTAAAACTATGATTTTCGGGTTGTGCTGTTTGTGCATTAGGGACTTGGCTGTATTTGTAGGGCATTCCTTCAGGTAGTGTGTCTTAGCTGCGTTTTCCGTGAATGGAAGCCTGTCATACTTATTATGATGTGGTTCATTCACGGTTTTGCAGTCTATCACTATGTTTTCGTACCTGAAAGAATGCTCTGGGACAACATTAGCAGTAGGACACCGAGGCCCTTGCTATGCTGTCCCATTTCCTGCGCACTGGGCACTCCCTACTAAATGCGTTGTGCGCGCTATTATCCAGCCCTGATTTTTTACAATTTATGCACTCAGGTGGCTCTCCGGCTACAACGCCCGGGCATTCTGTGCGGAGGTGCGGTCCGTTGCAGTGACTGCAGAGATCCTCAGGATCTTTGCAGAACCTGCGGCCATGTCCGTATGCCAAGCACCTGGAGCATTGGACGAGCGGGGACTGGTCTTCCACATGCACGTGCTGGAGGTCCACTCGCAGTTTCCCGGCCTCTGTTGCTCTTTTCCAAATTGTGGGGGAAACTTCCAGAACTACGTGGCCAGCATGCGGATTTCTTGTTCTTTTCCTGTATTTGACCTTTATCCTGTCCTTCTCGTTGTCGAGGCCGTGGAAAACCCCCCGGTTCTGGTTCCAGAGGGCCTTCAATACATCGTCATCACTATGTATTGAAAGAACGTCCTTTAGAACCAGAAGCGGGTCCTTGTTCTTCACCTCTTCGACAACGAGATGGGCCCCTGCTTTTTCAAGCCTCTCTCGCAGCTTCCTCCTTTCTTCCTCCGTTTCACACCCCACAATTATTTTCCTGTCCTTTGCTTTCCTTACTTTCTCCACTTTAATCCAGCCTTCCTTCGCATCAACCGCTTTTCTGATCTTTTCCAACACTTCCTCTCCAGTTTCCATGTCATTTTCTGATGTGACGACTACTGAGTGCAATGCCCTTGGCTCAGGAATTAGTCTGGCCGCAGGCTTAGCAGTCGCCACATGTGCGTAGGTGGTCCTTTCCAGTGTTTCCTTTCTTTCTTCCATCATAGTTTTTAGTTCTTCCATCCTTTTCTTGTTTTCCATAAGGAGGCTATTGTTTTCCTCTAGTTTTAAAAGTATTTGGTCTTCCTTTTTATTCTTCACAGGCGTTTTCTCTTCGTTTTCTGTCTCTTCCTTTGTTGGAGTATCTTCTGTTACAGTACCGCTTCTTGATTTTATCTCCAGCTCTTCCTGTAGGTTTCTTGCCACAGGGGCCAATGATGCTAGTTGGTAAAGCCTGTCCAGAGTCTTCTTGATTTCCTCCTTGATGTCTTTTCGGAGGTTTTTGAAGAGATTCAAATTTTCTAGGCCCTTTTTGTATATTGCAGTGGCTTCGGCTGCTCTGTTTGGGTAAGTCCTTTTTGCTTCACCCGGTGTTCTTACTGGGCTTACTGTAGGCTGAGTTATTTTACCCTTTGTCACGGTTTCGCATTTTAATACCGGTTTTGTTGTCCATTTTTGTGGTTGAGGGTGCCCTTTCCCTGATGTTGCAGCTGCCTTCTCTATTGTTTCAATTGACTTCCGGACATTCTGTGGTCTTGTCATGAGCGAGGGTCCTGCACTGCCTTTGTCTGATAGACACGCTGGTAAAAGTTCCCTCTCATGAGCCGGTGTGCGGTACATAATTGTGATTGCAGTAGTTAAAATTTGTAAATTAATTTGGGGTCAATAAACCCAGTCTTAAAATAATTTATTATTGTAAAAGTTGTAAAATTGTAAAATATATTTATGATATAAACTGTCCTTATAAGCTAATACGTTAAAACAAGAAGATAAAATGGGGTCAATAAACCAAGTCTTAAAACTAAAATATTTGTATAAGTTGTAAATGTATAATATGTTTATAATATATATTGTTCTAATAGGCTAATATTTTCAATTTAAAAACGAAAAGTCAAAAAAGAAAAATTTTCAAAAAAAATTTCTGAACACCAAAATGTATGGGTGTACTGAGCCGAGGTGATGTACCCAAGTAACAACTGGGAGGGTGGGGGGGCAATTTTTTGATTTCCAGGTGGCGGAGGATAACAAACGAGGTGTCCAGAGATGCGTCTCGCCGAGTGCTACAGGATGACGTTTAGAACGGGATCAGTGTTCGTAGAAAAAATTCAAAAAATCTTCAAAAAACCGAAAAATTAGGGAATTTTTGAAGGTTTTTCCACTATTTTCCGGGGAAAACGTCAATTATAAGCGACCAGGGATCAAGGGTAGGTAGTTGGCACGGCAAGGTACCTCTTACGAAACAAAAAATTTACCCTAGACCGAGTGCTGAGTAAGCAGACTTGTTCAAAGTCAAAAATTGTCAAAATTTAATCGTAATTAAATTAAAAAGTCAAAAAATATTCAAAAAATGTCAAAAAATTTGTTAGCACGGGGTGCGCGCTAGCTCCCGGAATACAAAACGACCCTAATATCAATACCTATAGAACAAAAAACCTAAATAAAATTCAAAAAACCTTAAAAATTATAACTAAAATTCAATGTTTTGTTAGGGTATAGGTGGATTTTAGAGGAAACAAACAAGTAGGTATATGAATTTTTTGATTTCCAGGTGGCGGAGGATAACAAACGAGGTGTCCAGAGATGCGTCTCGCCGAGTGCTACAGGATGACGTTTAGAACGGGATCAGTGTTCGTAGAAAAAATTCAAAAAATCTTCAAAAAACCGAAAAATTAGGGAATTTTTGAAGGTTTTTCCACTATTTTCCGGGGAAAACGTCAATTATAAGCGACCAGGGATCAAGGGTAGGTAGTTGGCACGGCAAGGTACCTCTTACGAAACAAAAAATTCACCCTAGACCGAGTGCTGAGTAAGCAGACTTGTTCAAAGTCAAAAATTGTCAAAATTTAATCGTAATTAAATTAAAAAGTCAAAAAATATTCAAAAAATGTCAAAAAATTTGTTAGCACGGGGTGCGCGCTAGCTCCCGGAATACAAAACGACCCTAATATCAATACCTATAGAACAAAAAACCTAAATAAAATTCAAAAAACCTTAAAAATTATAACTAAAATTCAATGTTTTGTTAGGGTATAGGTGGATTTTAGAGGAAACAAACAAGTAGGTATATGAATTTTTTGATTTCCAGGTGGCGGAGGATAACAAACGAGGTGTCCAGAGATGCGTCTCGCCGAGTGCTACAGGATGACGTTTAGAACGGGATCAGTGTTCGTAGAAAAAATTCAAAAAATCTTCAAAAAACCGAAAAATTAGGGAATTTTTGAAGGTTTTTCCACTATTTTCCGGGGAAAACGTCAATTATAAGCGACCAGGGATCAAGGGTAGGTAGTTGGCACGGCAAGGTACCTCTTACGAAACAAAAAATTCACCCTAGACCGAGTGCTGAGTAAGCAGACTTGTTCAAAGTCAAAAATTGTCAAAATTTAATCGTAATTAAATTAAAAAGTCAAAAAATATTCAAAAAATGTCAAAAAATTTGTTAGCACGGGGTGCGCGCTAGCTCCCGGAATACAAAACGACCCTAATATCAATACCTATAGAACAAAAAACCTAAATAAAATTCAAAAAACCTTAAAAATTATAACTAAAATTCAATGTTTTGTTAGGGTATAGGTGGATTTTAGAGGAAACAAACAAGTAGGTATATGAATTTTTTGATTTCCAGGTGGCGGAGGATAACAAACGAGGTGTCCAGAGATGCGTCTCGCCGAGTGCTACAGGATGACGTTTAGAACGGGATCAGTGTTCGTAGAAAAAATTCAAAAAATCTTCAAAAAACCGAAAAATTAGGGAATTTTTGAAGGTTTTTCCACTATTTTCCGGGGAAAACGTCAATTATAAGCGACCAGGGATCAAGGGTAGGTAGTTGGCACGGCAAGGTACCTCTTACGAAACAAAAAATT
This sequence comes from Herminia tarsipennalis, assembly GCA_945859575.2. Lineage (NCBI taxonomy): Eukaryota > Metazoa > Arthropoda > Insecta > Lepidoptera > Erebidae > Herminia > Herminia tarsipennalis. Next base: position 6,682 of record OX243834.2, on the reverse strand, counting down.
TACCCTAGACCGAGTGCTGAGTAAGCAGACTTGTTCAAAGTCAAAAATTGTCAAAATTTAATCGTAATTAAATTAAAAAGTCAAAAAATATTCAAAAAATGTCAAAAAATTTGTTAGCACGGGGTGCGCGCTAGCTCCCGGAATACAAAACGACCCTAATATCAATACCTATAGAACAAAAAACCTAAATAAAATTCAAAAAACCTTAAAAATTATAACTAAAATTCAATGTTTTGTTAGGGTATAGGTGGATTTTAGAGGAAACAAACAAGTAGGTATATGAATTTTTTGATTTCCAGGTGGCGGAGGATAACAAACGAGGTGTCCAGAGATGCGTCTCGCCGAGTGCTACAGGATGACGTTTAGAACGGGATCAGTGTTCGTAGAAAAAATTCAAAAAATCTTCAAAAAACCGAAAAATTAGGGAATTTTTGAAGGTTTTTCCACTATTTTCCGGGGAAAACGTCAATTATAAGCGACCAGGGATCAAGGGTAGGTAGTTGGCACGGCAAGGTACCTCTTACGAAACAAAAAATTCACCCTAGACCGAGTGCTGAGTAAGCAGACTTGTTCAAAGTCAAAAATTGTCAAAATTTAATCGTAATTAAATTAAAAAGTCAAAAAATATTCAAAAAATGTCAAAAAATTTGTTAGCACGGGGTGCGCGCTAGCTCCCGGAATACAAAACGACCCTAATATCAATACCTATAGAACAAAAAACCTAAATAAAATTCAAAAAACCTTAAAAATTATAACTAAAATTCAATGTTTTGTTAGGGTATAGGTGGATTTTAGAGGAAACAAACAAGTAGGTATATGAATTTTTTGATTTCCAGGTGGCGGAGGATAACAAACGAGGTGTCCAGAGATGCGTCTCGCCGAGTGCTACAGGATGACGTTTAGAACGGGATCAGTGTTCGTAGAAAAAATTCAAAAAATCTTCAAAAAACCGAAAAATTAGGGAATTTTTGAAGGTTTTTCCACTATTTTCCGGGGAAAACGTCAATTATAAGCGACCAGGGATCAAGGGTAGGTAGTTGGCACGGCAAGGTACCTCTTACGAAACAAAAAATTTACCCTAGACCGAGTGCTGAGTAAGCAGACTTGTTCAAAGTCAAAAATTGTCAAAATTTAATCGTAATTAAATTAAAAAGTCAAAAAATATTCAAAAAATGTCAAAAAATTTGTTAGCACGGGGTGCGCGCTAGCTCCCGGAATACAAAACGACCCTAATATCAATACCTATAGAACAAAAAACCTAAATAAAATTCAAAAAACCTTAAAAATTATAACTAAAATTCAATGTTTTGTTAGGGTATAGGTGGATTTTAGAGGAAACAAACAAGTAGGTATATGAATTTTTTGATTTCCAGGTGGCGGAGGATAACAAACGAGGTGTCCAGAGATGCGTCTCGCCGAGTGCTACAGGATGACGTTTAGAACGGGATCAGTGTTCGTAGAAAAAATTCAAAAAATCTTCAAAAAACCGAAAAATTAGGGAATTTTTGAAGGTTTTTCCACTATTTTCCGGGGAAAACGTCAATTATAAGCGACCAGGGATCAAGGGTAGGTAGTTGGCACGGCAAGGTACCTCTTACGAAACAAAAAATTCACCCTAGACCGAGTGCTGAGTAAGCAGACTTGTTCAAAGTCAAAAATTGTCAAAATTTAATCGTAATTAAATTAAAAAGTCAAAAAATATTCAAAAAATGTCAAAAAATTTGTTAGCACGGGGTGCGCGCTAGCTCCCGGAATACAAAACGACCCTAATATCAATACCTATAGAACAAAAAACCTAAATAAAATTCAAAAAACCTTAAAAATTATAACTAAAATTCAATGTTTTGTTAGGGTATAGGTGGATTTTAGAGGAAACAAACAAGTAGGTATATGAATTTTTTGATTTCCAGGTGGCGGAGGATAACAAACGAGGTGTCCAGAGATGCGTCTCGCCGAGTGCTACAGGATGACGTTTAGAACGGGATCAGTGTTCGTAGAAAAAATTCAAAAAATCTTCAAAAAACCGAAAAATTAGGGAATTTTTGAAGGTTTTTCCACTATTTTCCGGGGAAAACGTCAATTATAAGCGACCAGGGATCAAGGGTAGGTAGTTGGCACGGCAAGGTACCTCTTACGAAACAAAAAATTTACCCTAGACCGAGTGCTGAGTAAGCAGACTTGTTCAAAGTCAAAAATTGTCAAAATTTAATCGTAATTAAATTAAAAAGTCAAAAAATATTCAAAAAATGTCAAAAAATTTGTTAGCACGGGGTGCGCGCTAGCTCCCGGAATACAAAACGACCCTAATATCAATACCTATAGAACAAAAAACCTAAATAAAATTCAAAAAACCTTAAAAATTATAACTAAAATTCAATGTTTTGTTAGGGTATAGGTGGATTTTAGAGGAAACAAACAAGTAGGTATATGAATTTTTTGATTTCCAGGTGGCGGAGGATAACAAACGAGGTGTCCAGAGATGCGTCTCGCCGAGTGCTACAGGATGACGTTTAGAACGGGATCAGTGTTCGTAGAAAAAATTCAAAAAATCTTCAAAAAACCGAAAAATTAGGGAATTTTTGAAGGTTTTTCCACTATTTTCCGGGGAAAACGTCAATTATAAGCGACCAGGGATCAAGGGTAGGTAGTTGGCACGGCAAGGTACCTCTTACGAAACAAAAAATTCACCCTAGACCGAGTGCTGAGTAAGCAGACTTGTTCAAAGTCAAAAATTGTCAAAATTTAATCGTAATTAAATTAAAAAGTCAAAAAATATTCAAAAAATGTCAAAAAATTTGTTAGCACGGGGTGCGCGCTAGCTCCCGGAATACAAAACGACCCTAATATCAATACCTATAGAACAAAAAACCTAAATAAAATTCAAAAAACCTTAAAAATTATAACTAAAATTCAATGTTTTGTTAGGGTATAGGTGGATTTTAGAGGAAACAAACAAGTAGGTATATGAATTTTTTGATTTCCAGGTGGCGGAGGATAACAAACGAGGTGTCCAGAGATGCGTCTCGCCGAGTGCTACAGGATGACGTTTAGAACGGGATCAGTGTTCGTAGAAAAAATTCAAAAAATCTTCAAAAAACCGAAAAATTAGGGAATTTTTGAAGGTTTTTCCACTATTTTCCGGGGAAAACGTCAATTATAAGCGACCAGGGATCAAGGGTAGGTAGTTGGCACGGCAAGGTACCTCTTACGAAACAAAAAATTTACCCTAGACCGAGTGCTGAGTAAGCAGACTTGTTCAAAGTCAAAAATTGTCAAAATTTAATCGTAATTAAATTAAAAAGTCAAAAAATATTCAAAAAATGTCAAAAAATTTGTTAGCACGGGGTGCGCGCTAGCTCCCGGAATACAAAACGACCCTAATATCAATACCTATAGAACAAAAAACCTAAATAAAATTCAAAAAACCTTAAAAATTATAACTAAAATTCAATGTTTTGTTAGGGTATAGGTGGATTTTAGAGGAAACAAACAAGTAGGTATATGAATTTTTTGATTTCCAGGTGGCGGAGGATAACAAACGAGGTGTCCAGAGATGCGTCTCGCCGAGTGCTACAGGATGACGTTTAGAACGGGATCAGTGTTCGTAGAAAAAATTCAAAAAATCTTCAAAAAACCGAAAAATTAGGGAATTTTTGAAGGTTTTTCCACTATTTTCCGGGGAAAACGTCAATTATAAGCGACCAGGGATCAAGGGTAGGTAGTTGGCACGGCAAGGTACCTCTTACGAAACAAAAAATTTACCCTAGACCGAGTGCTGAGTAAGCAGACTTGTTCAAAGTCAAAAATTGTCAAAATTTAATCGTAATTAAATTAAAAAGTCAAAAAATATTCAAAAAATGTCAAAAAATTTGTTAGCACGGGGTGCGCGCTAGCTCCCGGAATACAAAACGACCCTAATATCAATACCTATAGAACAAAAAACCTAAATAAAATTCAAAAAACCTTAAAAATTATAACTAAAATTCAATGTTTTGTTAGGGTATAGGTGGATTTTAGAGGAAACAAACAAGTAGGTATATGAATTTTTTGATTTCCAGGTGGCGGAGGATAACAAACGAGGTGTCCAGAGATGCGTCTCGCCGAGTGCTACAGGATGACGTTTAGAACGGGATCAGTGTTCGTAGAAAAAATTCAAAAAATCTTCAAAAAACCGAAAAATTAGGGAATTTTTGAAGGTTTTTCCACTATTTTCCGGGGAAAACGTCAATTATAAGCGACCAGGGATCAAGGGTAGGTAGTTGGCACGGCAAGGTACCTCTTACGAAACAAAAAATTTACCCTAGACCGAGTGCTGAGTAAGCAGACTTGTTCAAAGTCAAAAATTGTCAAAATTTAATCGTAATTAAATTAAAAAGTCAAAAAATATTCAAAAAATGTCAAAAAATTTGTTAGCACGGGGTGCGCGCTAGCTCCCGGAATACAAAACGACCCTAATATCAATACCTATAGAACAAAAAACCTAAATAAAATTCAAAAAACCTTAAAAATTATAACTAAAATTCAATGTTTTGTTAGGGTATAGGTGGATTTTAGAGGAAACAAACAAGTAGGTATATGAATTTTTTGATTTCCAGGTGGCGGAGGATAACAAACGAGGTGTCCAGAGATGCGTCTCGCCGAGTGCTACAGGATGACGTTTAGAACGGGATCAGTGTTCGTAGAAAAAATTCAAAAAATCTTCAAAAAACCGAAAAATTAGGGAATTTTTGAAGGTTTTTCCACTATTTTCCGGGGAAAACGTCAATTATAAGCGACCAGGGATCAAGGGTAGGTAGTTGGCACGGCAAGGTACCTCTTACGAAACAAAAAATTTACCCTAGACCGAGTGCTGAGTAAGCAGACTTGTTCAAAGTCAAAAATTGTCAAAATTTAATCGTAATTAAATTAAAAAGTCAAAAAATATTCAAAAAATGTCAAAAAATTTGTTAGCACGGGGTGCGCGCTAGCTCCCGGAATACAAAACGACCCTAATATCAATACCTATAGAACAAAAAACCTAAATAAAATTCAAAAAACCTTAAAAATTATAACTAAAATTCAATGTTTTGTTAGGGTATAGGTGGATTTTAGAGGAAACAAACAAGTAGGTATATGAATTTTTTGATTTCCAGGTGGCGGAGGATAACAAACGAGGTGTCCAGAGATGCGTCTCGCCGAGTGCTACAGGATGACGTTTAGAACGGGATCAGTGTTCGTAGAAAAAATTCAAAAAATCTTCAAAAAACCGAAAAATTAGGGAATTTTTGAAGGTTTTTCCACTATTTTCCGGGGAAAACGTCAATTATAAGCGACCAGGGATCAAGGGTAGGTAGTTGGCACGGCAAGGTACCTCTTACGAAACAAAAAATTCACCCTAGACCGAGTGCTGAGTAAGCAGACTTGTTCAAAGTCAAAAATTGTCAAAATTTAATCGTAATTAAATTAAAAAGTCAAAAAATATTCAAAAAATGTCAAAAAATTTGTTAGCACGGGGTGCGCGCTAGCTCCCGGAATACAAAACGACCCTAATATCAATACCTATAGAACAAAAAACCTAAATAAAATTCAAAAAACCTTAAAAATTATAACTAAAATTCAATGTTTTGTTAGGGTATAGGTGGATTTTAGAGGAAACAAACAAGTAGGTATATGAATTTTTTGATTTCCAGGTGGCGGAGGATAACAAACGAGGTGTCCAGAGATGCGTCTCGCCGAGTGCTACAGGATGACGTTTAGAACGGGATCAGTGTTCGTAGAAAAAATTCAAAAAATCTTCAAAAAACCGAAAAATTAGGGAATTTTTGAAGGTTTTTCCACTATTTTCCGGGGAAAACGTCAATTATAAGCGACCAGGGATCAAGGGTAGGTAGTTGGCACGGCAAGGTACCTCTTACGAAACAAAAAATTTACCCTAGACCGAGTGCTGAGTAAGCAGACTTGTTCAAAGTCAAAAATTGTCAAAATTTAATCGTAATTAAATTAAAAAGTCAAAAAATATTCAAAAAATGTCAAAAAATTTGTTAGCACGGGGTGCGCGCTAGCTCCCGGAATACAAAACGACCCTAATATCAATACCTATAGAACAAAAAACCTAAATAAAATTCAAAAAACCTTAAAAATTATAACTAAAATTCAATGTTTTGTTAGGGTATAGGTGGATTTTAGAGGAAACAAACAAGTAGGTATATGAATTTTTTGATTTCCAGGTGGCGGAGGATAACAAACGAGGTGTCCAGAGATGCGTCTCGCCGAGTGCTACAGGATGACGTTTAGAACGGGATCAGTGTTCGTAGAAAAAATTCAAAAAATCTTCAAAAAACCGAAAAATTAGGGAATTTTTGAAGGTTTTTCCACTATTTTCCGGGGAAAACGTCAATTATAAGCGACCAGGGATCAAGGGTAGGTAGTTGGCACGGCAAGGTACCTCTTACGAAACAAAAAATTCACCCTAGACCGAGTGCTGAGTAAGCAGACTTGTTCAAAGTCAAAAATTGTCAAAATTTAATCGTAATTAAATTAAAAAGTCAAAAAATATTCAAAAAATGTCAAAAAATTTGTTAGCACGGGGTGCGCGCTAGCTCCCGGAATACAAAACGACCCTAATATCAATACCTATAGAACAAAAAACCTAAATAAAATTCAAAAAACCTTAAAAATTATAACTAAAATTCAATGTTTTGTT